>OU862872.1:30000000-40000000 GCA_917880715.2 Matsumyia berberina
TTTTTTGAAGTTACGGGTCTATGTCAACAAGCACCAGACTCTTAAAGCCCTCGAAGAGAATATCCTTGAAGAATGCGAGGAGCTATCGCCGGAAGTTCTGGCAAGAGTGATGGAAACACCATAAATCGGACCCAAATGCTCATCAATTTTCGACTTAATGGAAAAAAATTTAGGAATTAAAATAAATATAATCCAAAAGCAGAAACAAAGTTTTTCATTCATAAAAAAAAAATTACAGCCGAAGAACATGGGGTGACAACTTTTGCGCCACATTGTACTAAACTCATTTTTAGCCCAGATTGTTCACAAGGGCTTTGAACTTCTAATTAATTCCACCTCTCCTCATTTTCAGTCACCCCAATACCACAAGAGGGGAAAAGAATGGATGGATACAAGGAGATAAGGCGTTGGATTTCTCGTTTAAAATGAAATATTCAAGGTTTCGATGCATTCGGAGATCGTATCAACGGCCCTGAGTAAGTAACGCATCAAGAAGTTTCAAGAAACCATGACAGATGAACGCTGGCCAATGCTAACATTGAATTCAATTCAAATTCATTATCATTTACTCCGCCATCAAATGGTTTATTTCATTATCAACTATATGCATGAACTATAAGATTGCAGTTGGAGGGGTCGAGAACAACTGATACACCTTCCAACGAAGAAATAAACAAATTTCCTCATACCCTGCAGCCATGTTCTTAATTATCAAACAAAACTGTACCTGCCTTCAGAAAGGTTTTAAAAATGAAAAAAGATAGCTTCACCCTCCCATTTGCCATCCCATAATAGGCTCTCCTTATCACGCCCTTATCAAATTTCCGAAGTATAAAATATTTCATAGCTTTTCGCCGAATAATAAAAGCCAAACAGATGAAATTCTATATCAGCCTGTGCATTAGCAATATTAAAGGAAAAAAAAAAAAAACAAACTCCCCGAATACACTCCAGATAATTATATTTTCCTCTTTTATAGACGGATTTATACCGCATCGTTTGGAATTGTGAAATATTTATCGGACATAAAAAAAAGCTAATATGCTTATTTTTCGGAGGTTTTTTATAATTTTTTTCGGTCTTCTCCATTCGCTATAATAATGCTAGAGGGAGTTTTATTATTACATTAGCTTTACAGGTAGGAAGCACATCACATCGTGGCAAGATGGAGGATCCATCCATTTTCTAAGGCACTACACCGCGGTTTTACGGTTGCAACGTGCTTATCTTATAAAACATTTTAATAAGCTTAAGGGTGGAGAGCTTCATGAGGGTACATCGGGTTCCGAGGTTACCGAGGTGTTTGCTTTTCAGTTATTAAAAAAGTGTATTTAAGAAAACTTTAGTAAGTGGAAAAAATACATTTTTAGATTCTGTAGATGAAAGAACACCCCTTGTTTGAAGGGTTTCTTTGAGGTATTTCCCCGTACATATAGGGTCATTCAACAAGAGATGCCATTTTAAATTTCGCGCCATTGTTGAACTGTCAACATTCAACTATCATTGCGATGACTTTTGGTAAGAAAAAACAAAATTCTCACTGTGAAAATTTTGGGGAAATATTTCGGAAAGTTCGTACTTCTTTTGGTCATCATCAAGCGTCTGCTCGCACAGCTAAGGCGATTAATTTGAACTTGTCTTTGTTCGGCAAGGTCAGCTGAAAATAATCGCCGCGGTAGCTGAGAGTGCGACTGAAAACCCAGGTGTGTCCTCTTCAAGACGATCACAAGAATTGGGCCTATCCGCAACCACTTTGCATCGCAGTTTGCATAAAGATCTTGGCCTATATACTTATAAGGTCCAGTTGACACAAGAATTGGAGTCAGCAGACCATGCACAACAGCAACCATGACACCTTTTATTGGATGACCCTATATAAATTTGGCATCACATTTTTGATGTGACGAATTGGAACTATTTTTTGTCATCAACCCATGTACCTAACACAACCTCAGTAGCGTTCCAAGCGAATTAAAAATTTATAGATTTTTATTAAATTTTTAAACGTTTGCCTAGGCATCAACAAAAACCAGCTTCGCATTCTAAAGGGCTTCCTAACGAGCCTCAAGGAGCATTGCGGGAAAATGGGAATAGAAGCGAACGGAAACCGCAGACTCTGTAGCGATGCCGAGAAGACCTCATCACACCTCCTTATGGACTGTGGAGCATTGATCCACAAAAGAAGAGCACACCTCTCCTATCTTTTGATACAATCTAGATACTATGATTCCACAGAGCGATTGGATTGGAGGAGGTGCTATAGGTCAAGACTTATCGACCAGCTCGAGTTCTGGGGAGCACAATAGATCTACAGGTCGCAGTGCGTACACACACCCCAACGTTTAACATCTAACATCTAAACCTTTGAAGAAGTGACTTGAGAATAATTTTGCGAGTCGGTATGAATCATCATTGGGCTCCAGAAGCTATCAGGAAGCTTATTAGCTTCTCAGATTGAATCGCGGTGAGTGCAGTTAGTGACAATGTAGAGAGAGCTTTCATCGCTCTCCAAGCATAGTCTGCAGGTGGACCCTACCTGATATGTTGAGTCTGTGAAGTTGCCGTTTCCATAGGAAGTAGCCACATAGGATACCGGTTGAGATTTTTAAGTGCTTTCTCCATAGATTCTAGAGAAATTTAGATTTCTTCTGGGATAGGTTTAGGGAATAAGTATTTGGGCATTTCTGTCCTTTACTTTCCATTCTCATCCAAATCGCATTGGATCTGAGCATGGTTTGTTCCCTCATGTGGATTCTGAAGAGGCATTTGCTTACTCCTTAAGATGGTTCGGGACCAGTGAGGAGGGTTGTTGCACTTAACTTGGCCAGTGAATCCGCTCTTTCGTTGCCAATGTGACCTGTGTGGACACGGATCCAGTGTAGTATGACCAAGTTGTTCTTTCCCAGTTCAAGAAGCATTTTGACTGCCTCTAGAACTATTAAGAGTTCAGTGCTTTTAGGGCAGCTTGACTGTCACAGAAGATAAACTTGATTTTGCTACGCAAGTTAGAAAGCAAGCTTAAGCTTATCCACTGATTAATGGCTAATATTTCTGCCAGGAAAATGGTTGACTATATGCCTAGACTAACCGATATGTCACTGTTAGACGACTCGCCGTATATTCCAGCCCTCGATCCACTGTCAATTTTTAAGACGTCTAATTCAGATGGACAGGGTTTGAACTTTGCCCAGTTTTCATTCATGGGCATGGTTACTGAGGCAGTGTTTTGGAAGGATTCGTCCAAGCCAAGCTGAATTCGATGCGTGGTTACATTGAGATGACCGTCGGGGAGACTATTGGAGCCAATGTTGTTTAGGTGGAAGATTGTGTGCAGGCTAAGTCTTGCCTGCATCTCTATATGAACTTGAACTGGTGATAAGCCGACGGTAGGGTTAAGCAATGCGTTGGAGCGCGAAGAGCGAGTCATAGAGATTTCGGCTAGGCTTTACACTGATTTCAGTTTCTTGACTGTCGTGATCTCATTAGTCTTTGTCGGCGAGGCGACTGCCATGTATGTTAGGGCTCCTAGGCACATCCAGTTATGAGAATCGCCTCGAACTGAGTCAAAAAGGTCACATTACGCAGTTTCATTCTGTAGAATAAAAAATGTAAGCATCGTTTTGTTGTCCTATTGTTTGATTATCTAGACAGACATGTTCAAGATGGTTGGCTTTTAAACTTCTCGTCACTTCCTCGCTGATTCAAACGCATCGTTTTAGGAAGAGGAAACACAAATCACTGGCATGGATTTTTTAATACCACTAACAGCTCAACAAATTTGTTTCCCAAGACTAAGATCGACCTGTAGAAAAATGCATCACTTTGTAATGGATGGCATTTTAAGTCGTTTGCCGTTTGTATAAATTTGGAGGACACCTTTTGGCAAATTCCTTTGGGAATGAGCTCCTGCGAAATGACAGCCTTTACAGTTTCGAATCATCCACTGTGTCAACATAAAATGATGCAGTTCGGACTCTCTAATGCCTCGCGAACAATGTGCAGGTTGATGGATAAGGTCATTCCACCTCATCTGTGTGAACAAGTACTCGTCTATCTCGACGCCCTGTTAGTGATCTCGAAAGATTTAGCATCTCAAATGCGTGTTTTACAGAAAATGGAGGTGCATGTCAGGAAGGTCGGTCTGACTATCAATGTTGACAAGAGCAAATTCTTTCTTAAGGCTGTGAAATCGCTAGAATACTTCGTTGGGTACGGCGCTGTGTAAACAGATCCCGAGAAAATTAGTGCGATCATCGACTTTCCTCCTCCAAATTTCGTGCATCAGCTTTGACGTTTTTTGGTACCGCTAGTTCATTCTCAACTTTGCATCCCTCCCCATCTTCCATTACAACTTCAGGACATATCCCTATCTGGAGCATCTTTTGCCTGTTCCATAAAATATATGCGTGTACAGCTTTCTCATATGGTAAGGATTTAACACAGCTCCAAGCAATGTAAGGGATCAACTTAAAGTGCCCAAAACTTGCCAAGCATTCGAAGTTATTCTACTGGTAAAGATTTTCAGCTTAACTTTCCTTTACAGAATCTACATTCAATGGAAGAGTTCTCAAGTCGCAAAGCACTGTCCGTTCTGTGTATTCAAAATGAAATTCTTAACTCAAAAGACGAAGTCACCATAAGTTGAGGAGAAAACAAAATCTTTTTTGATGAAAATCAGGAAAGGACAGAAACGTGTTGGAAGCTCATTTATTTTAATAAAAATATTAACTTCATTTTGTTTTCCCTTTGGCCATTCGCTAAAAAGTTTGTCATGGTAACAAGGATAAAGTCAACAGAAACCTTGAAAAAGATTTTCCCTACCAACACGTTTTGCTTTTAGCTAAGTTCCCAACCTGTTTGCCTTGCACAAGTTTTATATTAGGTAAAGTTGCTCTACTGTAAACTTTTGCCAAACTCTGGTAAAACGAAAAACTAATCAAAACTTCGACAATAAAAACAACTCGCATTAAACTCACCTAAAAACTCAGCTTCCTAAGAAGGCGAGGAGCCAACACATTTCACTGGGTGGCGAGGCTATACCTTCCTCTACCCGGTGCGGGTACTCCCTGGCAACATAAACCCACCAGAAAGTTAATCTATCAAAATTTAACCCATAAAATGAAATTGTCATTTCGCCACATGCAGAACATTTATTTTTTTGGGATTTGGAGTCCCGAACTTCGTCTCGCGCCCGGGGCTCTGTCCCAACACCGAGGCGCAGATAAGGAAATCCAAAAGGAAATGGCAGCTTAGTTTTAATAGTCCCAACGTAATTTAAAGCGCCGCCGCCGTCGCTGCACCCCGCTCTCGACAAAAAGGCGAAAAGTTTTCCCTCAAAAACCGTTGAGCGTTTTAATGCCGTCACGTATCCGAGTGTCCATCATCGTAGAAACGAGCGAAGCGATTTATTTTTACGGCACGAGGACTTTATTGCCATCTTAGGTTACGAACAGCGAGTGGGAAAAACGCAAGAGAATAGGAAAGCCCGATTCCAATTTACCATGATTTCGGATTTGGGGTTTCGTCTTGATGCCCGGAATTGGATTTGGGAATTAAGGACGACCGATAGCGAATACGAAATAGGAGATTTTCATTTTACAGCTGTACCACTTCACTTATGCAATCGCATCACTTTTCCGCACGAGCGGAAACACGAGTTTCCCCTTTTTCCTTCACTTCGGTCAGCGCCAGAGACAAATAATCTCAAGACGATCGAACCGTCCTTGCCGCCGGGAAACTATGGAAAAACTGATTTCAATCGATCGCCGAATGGAAACATCCCCACGGCACATTTCCATCACATGTCGGTCGTTATAAGGCACTTGCACACCTGACAAGGACACACCTCAAGGACTTTTACGATGAAAATCTCTCGGCGAAAATTGCATAAACCTTGCGTAACAACATTCCGCACTTCAATTATCGTAAAAATTCAGCGCAGACAATTAGAATGCAAAGATCCCTGAAGTCGATTGTAAAAGGATTGAGTGCGATGTGTCTCGTAATTGCGGCGATGACCTTGGCCCAGGCATGTGGAACGTGCATAATGTGATTTTTGTTCAGTCGATGCGATGACTTTTATCGGACGGAGGAGGTTTTGTAAAATCAGAATTTGAATATCGAACGAGAGCAACGGAGTATTTAATGTGACCTCATTAAAATTAATGGAGGTGTGAAAAAAATATCCTTTCAACATGCGCTCGTCCATTCAGTGTGAAGTATCAAAGGGTGTCTTGTGCGTATTTGTTGTCTTGGGAGAAGTTTCTCTCGTGATTAGTGACCTTAGAGGAGTCACTTGGGTTATTCATTTTTTTTTATTACTCGTGGATGGTTTTCTTTTCATCCCAGAACACCCACGTAAGAGGATTTTATACTTTTTGCCGGTTTGGTGCTACGGTAATGTAAATTCATGCAGTCAATGTCGATGCAAGGCAAAATTAACAAAGTCTGTCATTAAATTATCTTCAGGGCGTATAGAGATGCTAAGCAATTCAAAAAGTAGAGTCACTTACAGGTTTGGACAAGGAAAGACTTTAAAACATTTTCAGATTCCTCTGCTTTCACAGATGGAGCCTTGTAAGGAACTTCATAGAAAACACCTTAAAATAAAGGAAGAAGAGCTAACTGATTGCAGTCCGGGTACCGAGACACGAAGGTGCCACGGGGAATGAGAAAGTCGATGAACTGGCAAGAGAAGGTTCGCACGCGATAGAATGAACCGCTGAAAACACAGTGGGAGTCGCACTAACAATAATTAAAACAGCAACCAACGAGAGAATGCAAATGGATTTCGAGAACCACTGGGCAAACCTCCCAACGTACGTGCAACGTAGCTAGATAACTCAAGCAACCTGCTCAACGGGAAGGCTCTAGGTTCAAGCAGAGAGCAATTGAGGCTGAAGATGGGGCTCATCACAGGACACATTAATCTCAACAAACACATGCATTGAATGGGTCTCGTTGACACGGAGAGACATAGGAGCTGCGAGGAAGAAGAAGAAAACTTCGAACACTTCCTACGCCACTACCCAGCCTCAGAGAGACCTGAAGCATTTCAAGGACAAAGAATTCGGTGACACCACCACCAGTATCAACTTCATAATTGCTTCCATCTTCCCTATATCCCTCCGAACAAACGTCCCAAAGCAAACCTATCCCTGCAGTTCCGACGATTAAAACACGGGAACACAACGGGCCCAACGGAGGCCTATGTAAGTGAGGAGCCTTCCCTTACTGATTGTAGCCAATACACCGACGGCAATCAGACAAAAAGGAAGCCGGTGGATATTGATGTCATTACTGCTGAAATGCAGGATTATAGAACAGCATCAAATAGCTCACGCAACTAACTGGAAACCAAGGAGCAAAAACAAAGAACCCAATTTTGAGCTTCCTCCACGGAAGTGACTGAGTAATAGCGATCCGGATCAGAGCTCAATTTTAGAACATCAGCCTCATTTGCGCTTAGACCCCCGCGGAGAAGACCAGAACCAGCATCTAAAACTAGTGGCAGCACTGCCAGGAAGCTATCAGGAATAGTGCGATTGATGTGCTAGGTTTCTTCATTTCACTTGCAGGAAGCCGCTGTCTTGAGCACTCTGACTAACGTAGACAAAACGCCTGCCTAAAAGCAAATGACTTAGTAAAAAAAAAAGGGTAAAAAGGGCAACACTTTCACTCCCCAAAGCAGAGCTTGCAAGGACAAAACCGCAGACGCAGCTGGGACTATTTTTTGCGGACTGTTCAACTATGACGGATGCCAGTCTTATAGTCACAGCCGGGAGGACAGTCAGTTAAGACAAGCAATGGACCGGAACGAAGCTGAGGCAGCCATGTGGCTAGGCTTAAATCATACGTCTGTTTAAGGCTGCAAATAGGGTACATGCACCAAATCCTTTTCTAAACACCGAGACACAACACCCACGTCTTGGTCAGAACTTAAAAGTGCACCGATATCAACTCTGTTAACTACAACGCGAATATTCAACGTAGAATAACGTTAGCCATTCACCGTTACTATGAGACAAATATTTGGCAGGACCCTAGTAAAGCAGAATCAAGAAGATGCTTTGAGAAATCGGATAAACACCAATGCTTCAGACCAAAGGATTTTACGATTCGACTTCTGGGGGGCTTCGCATTGCCGAGAGCGAGCGCAATTGAAAGGTGACCTCAGCCAAGTGTGCATGCTGCTGGAGGCCCGGGTTTACACCAAACTATAGCGCCATCATAAATAAGTAGGCGAGTAAGTCACTATCTCATTCGTTTGTTTGACTATTCCTCTCCTCGTCGCAGCTAGCAGAACAGCTGCCGTTCCAACGATCGAATTGGTGTGAGAGACTTGTTGCTTGAAGCCCGTCGTTTTTGCCATCAGTCAGTAAGTCAAATATGTAAGTACTTTACCTATGTTTTGCGTTTTCGAGCAAGCTATTTTAATGGGCGCCGTGGCTCAGTGGTTAGTGCGTTGGACTGCTGACCGAGCGGCGTGGGTTCAAGCCCCAGCCAGGAAAACACCAAACATTTTTCGCGACAGCACCTCTCGTCGGGGAATGAGAAGCCTCCGGGAGTATAATTTGTCATGAAAGAGCTTCTCACCTCGCCGTTCGAAGTCGGCAATATCTGTATCTCTGAAGACCAGCTCCAGTTCCCAAAATAAAAAAAAAATAAATAGCTGGCGCGACAGCTCGAGGTGACCCAAGGCCAAGTTTCTTGCAATCATCCATGTTGTGCGTGTTGCATTTTTCACACGAATGGAAGGAACCTACAATTTATTGCCGACTCCGAACGGCGAATTGAGAAGCTTTTTCATAACAAATTATACTCTCGTAGACTTGTCATTCCCCGACGAGAGGTGATCCCGCAAACAATTTTCGATGGGCATGGCCGGGGCTTGAATCCACGCAGGTTTTTACAGCAGTCCAACGCACTAACCACTGACCCGCAGCGACCACAAATGGTTTTCTGCACGAGCTTTTAGAGGATTTATCGCATTTGAAAAACTTAATCCAGGGTGTTCACCATCATACAAGAGCGTTCATCATGATCCCGAAAAGGAACCACACGTTTATTCGTGTTTTCTCTTGGTTGCTTTTGCTCTTTAAGGATCTTATCGATATGTTTTTCAAGAAGACAGCGCTAGGTGTTACATAGCACACTAAACCGTAGATGGATTGTCCGAAAACTTATTAGGTGCCATGGTGACATCAACTCATCCGCAAATAGTTGTGATTTGACCCTCGCCTATGCCAATAAACGAAGAATACTGGGAGAGCTCAAGGCCAGCATCGTCCGTTTATTTTGTGGAATTTCGTCTCATTTACGTGAAAAAGTACCTAATCGAAAATAAGACTTTTGATATGCGTAGCATCGAAGAAAGCCATAAAGGTTTTTTCGCCAAAGTGGCCTTCATCACGGAATGCTGTACTGCAATCGTTAACAAAGAACCGCCGGTTTTTTCGTACATAATTCGTAGGGTTTATAGACGTAGGGTTTAAATATTAAGTTCATCATTATTCGATAGGCTTGGTGAATAAGTGAATTGAGACACCTGTACCTAACCAAATCTATATATGAACCGATAACATGATATGAGACCCAAAAGAACAATTGTATACAGCGCTGAAATGTAGGCAATCTATTCGCGGGTTTAAGTAGAAATGTCGGATGTTCCTTATAAATGAAATTACTAGAGGGCTTCTCGTCTGGCGAAATATTTTCTCAAAGTCTCTTTGTAGATGACATGGAGTTTCAAAGAGTCTTCTCTCCCATTCATCCCAGATGAAAAATTCTGTATACTATGTCCCCTACTTGTCTTAATTACTTAAGGTGTCTTCTAAGTAGGTAAATCTTGTCAGTCTACGAAATTTAAAATAGCAACATAATCACCATCCGATGGTGTTCACACATTTTAAGATGGAAGCCCAAGTATTCGAATCATTTAACCACCTAGTTAGCACACAAATATTGGCGCATAAGTCCAACGAATCAGAAAAGAAAATTTATCTTGTTTCTCCTAAGCAAATCGCATTGTTAGTCAAGTTAAAAATTCGCTTTAAAGTCAACTGACAATCATTTCTGCATGCATGCAGGGACGTAGACGCATTTTAGATCACATTACGTCTATAAAACCAACACTTGCCGGGCGATAATCTGCAATGAAAGCCAACGCCACACAAGCGCCAGTAATATCTGCATAATTCACACACCAAGCAGTCGCTCCATTAAACTCCCCAATAAAGGGTTTTATTATAAATTTTTGCATATAAGCGTTTCTAGCTCAAACATTAAAATAGTTTCACAAGGAGCAATCCATTACTAATTTTCCGACGGAGATCGTAAAAATTTTTTTTGTTTTCATTAAATCCACTCAAGAGCTTCCGATTTAATTCGGCCTAACATATCAAGATCGGGTGAACTATCAACACATTAAGTTTTGTGCTCCTTAAAAATGCTAAACAGGAGAAAAAAAGAAGTGGACCACAGTCAAACAACTTAAAAATCCATTGCCATTAAAATTTATCATCATTTAGCATAATTAAGTTAATGGAATACTGTAATATTTATTTTCATTTAAAGTTACACCACTAAAAAGCGAGTTTTTGTACGACGGAAAGACATACCTGCGCACGAGAAAGAGGCATTCGTCCCTTTGTGTGGGTAAAGTCTGGCAGCCATTATTATTTCTCGGCCACGCCCAAAACATCTGCGCAGTCGATTGTCAACGGAGTGACATCTGAATGCTGAGAGTTATATGAATTTTGTACTGAATGAGTTTGGTCACAGCTAGTACATTTTCGTTATATCGTAAGTGTGTGGTAGTATCTGCTTATTTTATACACGAACCATGGGGTAATTTCCCAATTTTCTGTAGAATAGGTTGATGTCGAACGTAAGGAAATTTAAGCTTGGACACAGACATATCTCTTCAGGACGACGTGGTAATATTTTGAGACCATTCTTTGAATTCTGTCGCTATCGTATACTCCAACCAAAGCAAGTGGGAATGGTATAAGTATAAAAAATTTAAATCATGTTGAAAAATACCTCAGGGTATGTTCAACATTCATCATACAAACTAAGAGATACTGCGTCAAAAATTGTATTTCTACAGCTATGCAAATAATATTGGAAACACATTTTATGTTTTGGAAACTCTGTTTTTGCTGAATGGAATATTAATTTATCTTTTTGAACATTTATTCAAAAACGGTGTTCGCTCTACACAGACAACTATCAGTGCTACAAAGTTGGAGTGTAATTAACGTTCTCAGAGAGAAAGGGACCAGAGGAAGAATCTTCGCAGAAGCACTATACATCAACCAAACAAAACGACTAACCGACCACTGCAGTGTCTTTAGAAATGAGATTTATGCACAATGGTAGAGAACATTCTAGCATTGAAAGTAACAGCAATGAAAATCACGGTATAGGTGGATAAACAAGCAGCGCTCTACTTCACTTTTACCAAAATGTTTGAATGAATCCTGTCTGAAACTTAAAGCCATGAAACACACAGTTCTACTCTGCTCACTTCCTGAGCCAATTAGAGTCGAGGCAAACGAAAAACAAATGAACTGTCCAGAAAAGACTTAGGCATGGACATAGTGTTGGGTAACAGACAGTTGCTGCTGGACTTCCACACAACTAAAAGCTTCGGGTCACTAAGAAACGATGGAAACTTATTAGTGACTGTGTCATGATCCGTAGCCTTTGACCTGGTAAGAAAAATGAAATGTATGTGCCTTCTGTCACTTGTAAGGAGTCACAGCCTATTGCTTGTCTGTCTGCTAACTGGGCACTGTACTATAGAACAACAACGTTAGTGACTAACGCAAGTGGAAGGAAACTTAAGAAATGAAGTAGTGGAGCTCAAAGTTGAGTGATGGAGCTGTTCCTGTCTTGGCGCTACACTGGCAGAAAATTGAACTGGAATCTAAGTTCACAGCAGAGAATTATCAAAGCCTGTAATACGCTTTTTGTATGTGAGACAAGATAATGGCAACAGGAGAGTGGAGGCGGAAGCAGGCAAAGATGGTCAGACTAAAAACTACTTGAAATACTTTCTTCCTGGGCTGAGCCAGAAGGCACCTGTTCTGGCGATTAAAACCAAAATTGCACTCTGTAGGGCTTGATATCTAACTGGCGATAATCTGCTATGCCTATGCACGACGACCGATAAAAGCTTTGTGTCAAGCAAATTAGTCCTACAACTGAGGAAAATTAAAAGCAAAATTCAGGTCTGACGAGGTTTATTCCCTGGTGGATTGTTTTAGTCTGCAACGAACCATAGCGTGACAATAGCAAAAGGTATGCTTTGCAGTTTCTTGATATTTCAAACAGAGTTAACACATGTCTGCCAGTCTAATACACTTTACTAGAGTAAAGAAGTCCGCGAGGAGATTCGCCTCACTTTTGTTTAATACGAGAATTTCTTGACTTGTCTCGTTGTTTAATGGGTTGATGAACTTCTTAGATTGAAGAAGTCCCAGAGTTAAGTTCCATTAAGAGAGTTTTGTTTGGTTACAGCAGCATCAGATATGTCTCTGCATATGGGCTAAACAAGATTAGGTTGGAATGAAACTAAACCCACTGCATGAAATTAAATCGAAACTTGAACTCCACTACAAGGGATGTTTCACTCTGTTTCATCAGAAACTCTATTTTGAACCATTTTTGATGAAAACCTATCGGTTTCTCCGACCATGCTATGAAACCTCTCCATGTGACAATATTTCAAGGTGCACCTCTATCCTGTGTATATCGATTTTTGGCGAAAACCTGTTTGAATGAGAAAACAACTACATACATCATCAACCTTATTCGCTAGTCATTACTTGACTTACAAATATTTTCTGACCACATCTTTGCCGAACAAATTACCAAAACCCCCCAATCGCCGCTTAGAAATCCGCAAAAGAGTGAAAAAGAAGTGGAACTCACCGTAGCAATGCAGTTTTTCGTACGGAAACACATCTTTTTCGGCCATCTTGCCATACATTTATTGCGAAATTTTAAAACGTGTTTTCCATCACTTTCATACCGATTTCCATACATTTCTGCACAAAAAAATGTTCACAAACACCTCAACACTTGATATAATATTTTTAGAACATTTATGCAATTTGTTGACGACTTTTTAACAATTATTTTAATTGGTAATAATTGATTTCACAACTTGACACTTTAGAGAACACTTCACTACTGCCTGAGCGGCGTCAAAAGGTACCGTTATAGGATATTTAGTTGAGCCTGAGGGCAGGCAATGCTGAATGATATTGGGTCGAGTGGTACGATGAAGAAAGTTATGCAATTTTTTATTACTTAAATGTTTAAGGTATACACTATTTTACGAAATGGCAGATCAACCTTTAAGATACTTGAACTGAATTTTGGGAAGCTCCGTCGGGGTAAAGATAAGAAAAAACGACGAAAGAAATCTTCGTTTTTTTTTATTTTCAAAGCAATGGCCTAAGAAGTAGGCTCAAGCCGGGAATGATATGCACTGCTGCGTGTAGAGCACGATAATCGGGACAATTTTATAGAGTGATGCGGAAAAGTGGCCAAGATAGAGCACATGGCAGAGATTTCATAATTTAGAGACAGGAATAGGGCTTAGGTCGAACTTGAGTTACTAACCACGGCTGTAGTAATCACAATTTGAAAATAAAATCCATCAAACATTAATGTTACAACGACTAACCCGCTGGGATATCAGGTGGTTTCTGTTGGTTTAATGGGAATTTTTTTGGAGAAGTTTAAGTATCTCGAAGTCCTATTCACGAGTGATTGAAGAAGCAATACTGAGTTATCTTGTAGGATTGGTCAGGTTGAAGCAATTTTGAGACAACTTGGGCAATCTGTCATCAAGAGGGCTGATCTTGGCATTGGAGCTAAGCTATCGGACTTCAATTCAGGTTTTGTTCCGACCCTCACCTACGATCATGAGGATGGGGTAATGACCGAAAACGGATTCAAGCTGCCGAAGTGCGATTTCTTCGTTGTATTGTTGCGGCAACTCGTCAAGATCGAGCTAGGAATACCAGAATACGCAAGGTACTCAATGTCGAGCAGCTACTTCTTCGAACGGAGGGGTCCATACTTCTATAGTTTGGACGCGTAAAACGCATGTCCCCAACTCAACTTCCAAGACATGCCATGGAATCCGTGCCATCATGTAGGCGTCGGATAGGTAGGCCGGGGTAAGATGACTCACTCACCTCTTCCCCTATGGGGATAGTCCCGGATGATTTAGATTCGATGGCAGAAGATCGGGAAATGTGGAGAATCCACTTAACCACCCTAAACCCGTGACTCTCATGGTGGATAAGCGGGTCATTGAAAATGAATGAAAATTTAATTTCAAATTATCATTTTTATTCAAAAAACTCATCGCACCAAATAATTCACTCCGTACCTTATTTTTCTGCACCCACTGTAGAAAGAGTAGAAACCATCCGTCAAAGATTTATCTATCTCTTTCCCTCTTGAACAACAAACGATGTACGCTCCGCCCAAAATAAAATATGGACACATCGGCCATTTGTAAATAGGTGGGCAGGTAGTCAACCGAGTTACTTTACGATTGCAATGGCGCTTTATGTCTGGCTTATCACAATGCCGTCGCTGGCATTTATACCGCAATGACTCGTCCAAGCATAAGGGTTGATGCGGATGCAGAGGCGACCTCACGAAATGGCTTTTCGTGTAAATGTAACAAAGTTTGTGCGTAAATTGAAGTTAAGTGACATTTAACACATTTTTCTCGTTTCTCATGTTTACAGCGCCATCTCGTTGCTGACATAAAAGTGAATTCACTTTACGTGCGAAACTTTTAAAGGCGGGATGCAGGAAATTTTTATGTGAACACGTTCGGTAGTAAATTTTAAATGTAAATGGGGACCGACGGAAGTCATTTTGAGGACTATGTGTTAATGTGTTGAATTCAGTTTTTTTTTCTCTTCTCAGTAGGGTCAGAAGAATTTTATATTAAATTTGCAGACAATTTGGCATGTGTCAGATGTGGGTCTGAGGTTGGATGAATGGCACCGACTGACACAGAAATTGTTATAGCAACCGACAGAGTTGTCAAAAATTACTGAGTTTTGGATTCTAAACAAAATTTTAATTTAGTTCTTATGTTGATCGATATTTGAGGCATTCGGCTATATTAGGTACACGCTGTGAAATATTAAATGAATGAGGAAGTAGATAACAAACAATGGACAGAAATGACGTCTGGTTTCTATTTCTAAAACATGCTAGGGCATGCTGGTCGACTTTTTAATAGGTTTAATGTCCGCTTTTGGTGGATAATGTTGTCATGCTCTCTGTCGAATGATGTCTATCGACAGTTTTCTTTCGAACACAGGTGGTCGGGAATGAACTATTGAGGTTGGACTTCCGATTAAAAATGATTTTGTTACTCTAAGTATTTTAAGCATTTCGGGTTTAATGTTCTCTAAGCAAGGAGACAGTCCTGTCAATTTCACATCACTAAGAGGGTCTCATTCTCTACTTTAAAAAGCACGATTCTGACTACAAAATATAAATAGCTGGCGCGACAGCTCGGGATGTGCCAAGCCCTAGCTTGTCGTAACCATTCATGTTGTGCGTATTACATTTTGCCCACGAATAGAAGAGACCTACAATTTATTGCCGACTCCGAACGGCGAATTGAGAAGCTCTCTCATGGAAAACTATACTCCCGGAGGCTTGTCATTCCCCAACAAGAGGTGGTTCCGCGAAAATATTTGCTGGTTTGGTGGGCATCTCTGTGGCTTGAACCCACGCCGCTTGCACAGCAGTCCAAAGCACTAACCACTGAGCCACAGCGATCACCACGACTGACTACCGATTGTTTTAAGAAAGTACACAAAGAAGGTAAGTGAATAACTCTTGTATTTGAAATATTCGTGACCCAAAAACATTACCAATGAATTAAATTTTTTTTAAATAAAATGGTCGATAGAACGAAAATTGTTTTATCTCACCGTCGGGAAAATAACATTCACCTATAATACGCTTAATTAAGAAAGCAGCGTAGTCTTATGGTCAAATTTGATCAAATAAAAGGAAAGTTTGAAAAGTCCTGTAAACTTTTTAAAAAATATATTTCGGTTTTCTTGATAGAAGGTTCACTACTTTCCATTAATCATGTTCCAAAAAACATCTGAAGCACGCTTTAGAAAGGTGCTATTCCGTCCAAACTAAGGCACATAACAAACTTCGCAGAACAACTTCTAAATCTCGATTTTCTTTTGTAAAATTTGCCGAAAGTCTAGCAAAATTCAAGGACTTTGTTGTTGAATCTGCTAAAACTAAGAGTCAAATCAACGTTAATAGAACTCTGACAAATAAAATTAGCAGCTGCAAATTTAGGACTGGGTCTAAAGACATTGATTTTCCTTCTTTTTTTTTATGTTAGCAATATATTCTATACCAGCCAACATAACGATACATAGACACGTTTTAATAAAAATTTCCTAACTTTATGTTTACAAATCCCTTTATTAATAAAAAACTACAACGTTCACCAATCGCTGATTATTACAATCGTAGTATGCGCATTTATCCCCCTAATAGCACCAGCAAATATTATTACCACCGATTAGGTACCATCTAGCATTTACACATGTCGATAGTCAGACTGCGCTCAAATCACTAGAATCGAATGTCATCAGATTTAGATCCGTCGCACACAACCGAGTAAGACTATATTGGGTGTCTGGACATTGTGGTACCGAAAGAAACGAACTCGCCCATCAACTAGCAAGAGACGGCGGAAAATTACCCCAAAAAGACGTGCTAGTCATCAAGCTCTTTGGCAATGTAACTTGGCACTCTGCCAACAGATAGCTGAATATAGGAGAACACATAGTATCTAAAGCCAGGTTTAGATAAGAAAAATGCGAGCGAAATTCTTAAACTATGTAGAAAGATCAAACTTCAGAAAAACTTTAGTTATTTACGGTTATTAGTAACAGCAAGTGTTGTGCAATAACCTAGAATGAGGCCATTATTTACAATTGTTTCGTAAAGCACACCCGACTTAAAGCTCTTTGGAAACAGAGATTAAGCAACATCAACGGATCCAGTGTCGATGAGTTTGGCAGGCCATAGTTTCTTGATTCAAATTCGACTTTTTCGACTTTCTAACGAGTAAGTTGTCCTTCCCATCACATTTAAACAATGCCGCTGTTAAGAGTCGATAGTATCCGTATTTTCTATGGTTAGAAGAGCCATGAGTGTCAAAAAATGTTTCATTGCTTCTTTTTTTGGTTCAAATATCAAATTTGAACTTTCTAGTCATATTGTAAGTAAAGTGGATTGCAAAAATTGTGTGGCACTCAAAATATACGTGACTTCCGTGTCGACACTTTCATGTCAAAAAAAAAAGTATAAAAAGTGTCGAGATATCTTTTATAACCATTTAGCGGTCCTAGGGGCACTTATCAGTGTGGCATTCGGGCCAGTAAACTAGACCACATTTTTACACTTAAATCGACAAAATTGAAATCAAAATGCGCCACCTCTTCATCGACTCAGACTTGCACATATTAACATTTCATCACTAGAAAACGGTGTTTCAAAAAAACGCATTAAGTTATCCCGCACACTGCTACTTAAAAACCTTGTGCTGGAATAGAGCTTTGATCTGGCTTTGATTCAGAATGCTCTATTTTTTCTTAACAAATTCGTCCAGCTCTTGGATTAAGCAGACGACATGACCATCATTACACGTTTTCAATGAGCTGTATGTCATAGAAGCGTTCACGACAATTAAAGAAAGCCTTGACAACAACCTCGCATAAAATGCATATACATATATGCATGACACACAAAGTAACATCACCAAAATGTCACAATCGACAGCTACCTGGTAGTAAATATGTATAAAAGGCTCAAATGATACCTTCGTGGAAATCCAGGGAAAATTGACCCAAGAAAACCGCTGCTACCCCTTTCTAACAAACGAAAGTTACAATTTTAGAAGCAATTATCCTTCCAGACCTTATCATTTTTTTTTCATTTCCCTTTAGGATCGGAAGGCCCTCGGTCAAAGGCAGATACTTACTTTGCCAATTCGTCAGCTTTCTCATTACCCAGTACGACACTGTGACCAAGGACCCAGCAAATTTTAACCTTGCGCTGAGTGCCAAGAATCCCCAGCTCTTCGTGACAGCATTTCATTTAGAAACATCCGTATGAGGCTGGGTGTTAAAAGATTGGCACTAAAACGAAGCAGAAACTGCCCGTTTTAGCCTTGCATATGAACGCTTCATTGAAGAGCATGTGAGGATGCAGTGTCTCAGACAGATAACTTCCAATTTTTTGCCCACTCTAAACGGCGAATTGAGAAGCTCTTTCATGACAAATTATACTCTCCGAGGCTTGGGCTCGTCATTCCTCGACGAGAGGTGGTGTCGCGAATAATGTTTGGTGAACATGACTGTGGCTTGAACATATGCAGCTCGTTCAGCAGTCCAACCCACTAACCACTGCGACACACAGTTCTAAAATAAAAACCAATATAAAAGTCGCTCTCATTTGACTATTTGTTGTTTTTGCCCTAATTGGAGGAGAGAATTGTCTGCCTTGTAGGTGGTTCTTTTCCCAAAATGCACGAGATTAAACTAAAAGGACGCTACCCGCCATTTGTGTTGCACACGAATCAATCTTACTCTACAACTCACCCTGTTTGATGCCAGCTAATTTTTGCATAAATTCTCCGTGAAATGATGACATAAGTACGCCCGTCTTACTCGTAGCTGCTGTCTCAAAGTCTGCTTCCTTCAGTTCTCCATTGCCAGATCTCGAGAGAGAGAGAGAGTCACCAATTAAAACGTCAAACACTAAGCAGCAAATATTAACTCAGCTAAATAGTCAACAAACTACCACCACCGAATCAAGATTCAATGTTAATTGCCTTTAAAACTCTACAAACGGTCCTCGCATGCGAATAAAAGTCCCATTCGCCCCGACACGAAGCTACCGTGTATATCTCACACATGCAATTAAAAGGCCAGTCTCTCGCAAGCCCCCGTATAAACAAATCATAAACGTTCATTTAATATTCATATTTTATGCTTTGGCAAATAGTACGCTCGTATTCGGTCGGTGTTGACGCCTCACCACCGCACAATAGTAGCAATAATAATAATGCCAAGTAATAAAGCGAATTACCCGCGTTTACACACAATCACGGCGAATGGGGCGAGACTTTAAACTCGAGCTTAAGTGTCACTTTAGCCGCGGTGACGACGATGTTCACATGCACTCATAAATCCGAGTTGGGAAAAAAAAATACGAAAACTTTCACTTTCGGCCGACCGAGTGTGAGAACGAGAACGCCTTCGAATCCGTCCAGATGACGGCAATGATTATTAACTTTATTGAACTCGGATTTGTGCTGTTTTATTAGTTTAACACTTTGGCGGCGGCGACGGTAGGGGACCGACAATCGTCGTAATATTTTAACAATAACACTAACAAACAGAACGGCCAACAATCACCAGTTATTGCCAGTTGCCAGTTTCGGTTTAGCACGTCGGTCGTCGTCACACGTCGTTGTTCCGAATACGTACGGATGGTGAATGAAGCGTTGTGCCTTCCTCCTGGGTGTGAATTGTTAGATTCCTGGAACTGACTCATAGAGCTATGCACATAGATAGATACCTCCTCGAAAACTGTGTGCACACAGAGTGTTGTGGCGCTGTACTGTAGGACTCCAACAACAATGCGACTGTGATCTATAGATACTTGCCTAGAGTCGAATCGAATTGGCGGCACAGTTCTAATACGTATACATGTACATATATAAAGCACATATGGGCAGAATTTCTGTTATCGGATGCGCACGCAATGGAGTCAGTGCGGCAGGGATACATAAAAACCGCGCTGGGTATCTCTGTACATAATGGTTCTTGGAGGAGGACGGTGTGCATGCTCGTGTCACCCTCTTTGCCCGACTTGACAATGCTTATTTATGGCCTCGTTTGAAATGGCAACGTTTTCCTCCCTTCTTTTGCTATTTGTGTCGCTTTTATGGATACGATTTGTTTATGTACTTCGATTTTGTATCGAATTTATGCGTGAAAGTGAACAAAGCATGGAAAAAAAAACCTAGCGTGGCATATTATCGACAAGAAACAAAAAAAAAATTTATAAATTCCTAAGAGAGAGTGATTTGGCAAAATTGGAAAAGGTTTCGTGGATATTTTCTTTGTTCATTCAAATGAGAACGAAAAAGTTGGAAATTGTATGTAAATGGGGCTAGTGAAGGACGCTTTCAAGTGAAGGACGCTTTCAAGAAAAATTTACGAAGAGTACATGCCTAAGCGATTTGTTTAACGCAGGACTTGCATAGTTCGGGTGGAACTGGGCCTCAACCATCAAGCGTCTCCAGCCAGCTCGATGTTTAGCCAGCCAACCTCCAGTTTCGCACGCCAAGTTGTTTAAGCTCCCCTTTCACCTATGTGCGTTGAGTAGCGAATTTTCTCTACTGCGCCGTCCGTCGGGTGTGGATTCGATGATTTTCTGGGCTGGAGCATTGGTGTCTATCCGCCCTACATGACCGAGCCGTCTCAGTAATTGGAGCTTCACTCTTCGATGTCGCTCTACTGCCCATATATATGTAGTTCGCCGTTGTATTGTCTGAATTTATAGTGGAGCCTAGGTAGACAAAGTCCTTAACTACCTCATAGTTATAACTGTCTATTGTGACGATCTGTCCGAGACGTCGGTGTTGAGCGTCCTTTCTTGCTGACCGCTAAACCCATCTTCGCCGCCTCCATCCTAACACTCACGAACGCGCCAGTGACATCACGCTGCGTTCTTCCGATTATGTCATTGTCGTCAGCGTATGCGAGTAATTTTGAAAGATTGTGCCTCTGGTGTTGGCGCGTGAGTTTTGCACGATTCTTCCAAGAACGATGTTTAAGAAGTCGTATGACAGCGCCTCGCCTTGCCTAAATCCTTTCTTGACATCAAAGGTCTCGGTGAGGTCTTGACCAACCTTGATGGAGCAGCGTGCATTCTTCATCGTTATCTTGCATAAACGGACGAGCTTGGCAGGGATGCCAAAACTAGACGTGGCTCTGTATAGATCGTCTCTATAGACGCTGTCATACGCGGCATTAAAATCAATGAAAAGGTGGTGGGTATCGATTTGAAAATTCTAGGTTTTCTCCAAGATCTGCCGCAGTGTGAATATTTGGTCGATGGTGGACTGTTCTAACCTGAAGTCACACTGATAGACCGACCAAGAAGAAGGGAGGTCTTGAGGTTTAAATCATCAGAGAAAACACATTTAGATGTCTAGAAAAGCAACCCGGAGTATCACAGCGGAAACGTGAACAAAAGTAATCAGACAACGAAAGAAAGCAAGTTGAGTTCCAAAACTAGAACTTGTTAACTGTTGTAAATTTGTGAACCAAATTTACTACTTTTACAACGACCACACCCTTTTTAATGAATCATAACGAGGATAGCGAGAACACAACAATTCTATACAACATTCTCATAAAACAGTAAATCCGTTATCTGCAGTCGCATCTAACACCTACGGCCCATTAGTTTATAGCATAAACACGTCCTAAAAAAAATATGTGTTTACAATTATTAGGCTCCGTTCCACTTCCAATTGGAATCAATTAAAGTGTCCATGCAGCAGGGAGTTGGTAGTTTTATCGTTTTATTGCATGAACTGCATAATTTATTTCAATTTGCCCGAGGAACTTCATTTAAATTGGTTTCCCGAGGAGTATACCCTAAACCGCCGCCGGCCGTCGCCGCTCTAGCGAGATATTCTTCCTTCGTCATAACCATAAACTCAGAGAAACTCGTATCCTTCACAAGTGTTGTGCACACCTCTGAGGTTATGTACGAGGATTTTCTCATCTCATTTTCCAGTTTTTTATTTTGTATTTACTTTAGCTTCTGCCTATATTAGCTTTTTCTTCATCATTGGTTCGCGTCATCAAATCGATAATGGTCCATTTGAAGGGATGTATACTACGATTGGATACTTTTACGCGCAAGTCATTCAGAATGGCGTGTTACATAGGAACATCGGGTAATATCTGTTGAAATGTTGGTCTATATACTGAATTTATGTGCTTTGCAACGGTAGCGAGATGGTAGGTTATACTAAATTTTATCTCGCGTATATAAAACATTTTTTTTCTTTTTAAATCTGTCATTACATAGAATGCGCATGTACTTGGTATAACCATGTGAACACGAAGTAGGTGATGCATTTAATTGAGATTTTAAAATTAATTCAGTTTTTAAAACTGGCCAACGATTTAAGGGACTAATTAGCAGAGGCTTAAATTGGTTATAAATAATTTAATATTAACAGAATCACTTCAGTCTCCCCAGTGCGGCTTTCGTCCAGGTAGAAGCACAACCGACCAGCTATTCACTCTCAGAATGGTACTTGAGAAGACCTGGGAGTGTGTCATGGGAATAATGATCGGGTCCCTCGATGTAAGCTCTGTTGGAGTGTACTACAAGAGTATAGGATTGACGGTTGCCTTCTGAGGGCCATTTAACCTCTATACACTAACTCTAAGAGCTGTGTTCGTGTGATCGGCGTTAAGTCGACACCCCTCACTGTGGGCGTTGGACTTTGCCGGGGGTGGGTTTTGTCACCTCTCCTTTTCATAGTGTATATGGATTGGATATTACAGCGCAGGCGTGGTGAGGAACGGTTCGAAATGAGAGACTTAAGGATAAGTCATCTGCTTTTCGCTGATGACTTGGTCATGCTTACGTCCACCCAGACCAAACTTCAGCGCACACTAGATAGGTTCGTCCCCGTCTATGTTGAAGCTGGGATGCAGGTGAACGTGAACAAATCAGAGGTTATAGTAATTTCTCGAATGCCTGTTCAACGCACTCTGTATGTTAGTGGAGTCCCATTGAAACAGGTAGTGAAGTTTCTCGAGGTTCTATTCACGAGTGATGGTATAGGAGCAATACTGAGTTATCCAGTAGAATTGGTCAGGCTAGAGCAATTTTAAGACAACTTGGGCAATCTGTTATCAAGAGGGCTGAACTTGGCATCGGACCTAAGCTATCGGTCTTTAATTCATGAGGTTTGGGTAATGACTGAAAAATAAAGATCGCGGATATGAGCTGCAAAATGAGATGAGGTTCGGAAGTTTTAAAAAGAACCTGTTGAGACCTGCAAGGATGAACAAAGGAACATCGTAGTGGAATCGCTGTCGACGCGAGATGTTAAGTCCAACAAAGCTGGTTGTGCTGACGGCCTGACTGCCGAGCTGTTGAAAGCGGCAGGCGATGACTTGGTAAGGAGCATACACCAACTCATCTGTGAAATGTGTTCGGAGGAATGAAACCTCAGCATTATTTGCCCGATCCTCAAAAAAGAAGACCCTCTGAACTACCCCAACTAAAGAGGCATCAGTCTTATTAACATCGCTTACAAGACCTTATCTGCCGTGTTGTGTGAGCACCTGAAGCCGTTCGTCAACAACTTGATCGGTCCATACCAATGTGGCTTCTGGCCAGGAAAGGCCACCATCGACCAAATATTCACACTACGGCAGATCTTGGAGAAAACCTAGAATTTTCAAATCGATAGCCACCACCTTTTTATTGATTTTAATGCCGTGTATGACAGCGTCTATAGAGACGATCTATACAGAGCCACGTCTAGTTTTGGCATCCCTGCCAAACTCGTCCGTTTATGCAGGATGACGATGGATAATGCACGCTGCTCCATCAAGGCCGGTCGAGACCTCACCGAGACCTTTGATGTCAAAAGGATTTAAAAGCCGACGCACTGTCATGCGATTTCTTCAACATCGTTCTTGAAAGAATCGTGCAAAACACACGCGCCATCACCAGAGGCACAATCTTTCAAAAGTTTTGTCCAATTACTCGCATATGCTGACGACAATGACATAATCGGAAGAACGCAGCGTGATGTCACTGGCGCGTTCGTGAGTGTTAGGATGGAGGCGGCGAAGATGGGTTTAGCGGTCAGCAAGAAAGGACACCCAACACCGACATCTCGGACAGAACCTCACAATAGACAGTTATATCTTTGAGATAGTTAAGGACTTTGTCTACCTAGGCTCCGCTATAGCAATTCAAGCAACGACACCAGCACTGAGAATAACTCTTGCCAATCGCTGTTTCTTTGGTCTAAGAAGGCAATTGAGTAGCAAAGCCCTCTCTCGAACAACTAAGGTGACCCCGTATAAGATCTTAATCGTCCCAGTCCTGCTAAAGGCGGATGAGGTTGCTCTTGGCTGTTTCGAGAGGAAAATTCTTTGGGTGCGTTTCGGTCCCGTCTGCATAGACGGTGAATGGAGGAGGAAATACAACGACGAACTGTACAGGCTGTATAGCGACATCGACTTACACAGAAGAGTTAAGCTCCAACAACTGACGTCGCTCGATCATGTACCGCGCATGGACACCAATGCTCCGACCCGAAACACCTTCGAATTCACACGCGAGGGACGACGCAGTAGAGAAAGACCATGACTCAGGGGGCGCACGCAAGTGGAAGGGGACCTCAACCAACTTTGCGTGCGAAACTGGAGACAGCTGGCAAAAGATCGAGCTGGCTGGCGACGCTTGTTGGTTGAGGCCCAGGTCTGCAACGCCACCTAAAGTAAGTAAGTAAGCAGTACACTCAAAATACACGCCTTATATACATGCACTAATTAGAGCTGTTCGATATGACTATCTATAACCCGAGCGAACTTTGAATAAGCACATTGGAACTTCAGCCAGCTCTTTGGTTCGGAAAACTGATTTGAGTCAATGTAGGCTGTTCAACACATTCTGCCTATTTGAAAAAAGGCCGAGAAGCTTGTGCGACACTAACCCTACAGACCTATGACACCAGAACTTCGGTTGCTGTCAAATTTAAAGTCGACTTTCCTTGCGTTCAGGACAGGCTTCGGCCAGAGTTTGAGCCAGGACTGGACTGGGCTGTAGTCGAATTTTCGTGGATGGCACTAAAACCAGTCACGGTGCTGGTGTCTTCGTGGAAATCGACAACAGCAGTCTTCACTACGCGTTAGGAAAGCATGCCTCTGTTTTCCAAAAAGAGACTTTTGCTACCCTTATTGCCACTGACTAAATTGTTAAGAATATGTGGAAGGGTCGAAGCATCGGCGTCTGTAGCGATAGCCAGGCTGTTCTTAAGGCCTTGCCAAACTCTTTAACCCGATTCAAAGTAGTGCAAGAATCCAAGAACTCTCTGAATTCTGTCGCCAGGCTGAACTCTTTGACTCTTTTCTGAGTTCTAGGTCATACCGGCATCTCTGGAAATGAGCTCTCCGATGAGACTGCTAGACAAGACTCAGAGGATGTTTTCTTAGGACCTGAATCTGCGTTGAATCTTCCCGCGTCTCGGCGGGACGATTGGGTTTTCTACAAACACAATTGTGTGTGGCATGGCTCTCCAGGATGCAGGCAGACTAAACGAATGCTTCCGAACGTTTGTAAGAAATCAGCGGCGTTCTTGCTGTCACTCAGCAGAAGACACTGTAGACGGGACACTTCGCTTTTTCCAAGCATCTTAGTGTGTTAGACTTAAGTGACACCACTGTCTGTGGCGCCTATGGAGACGGCGACGGTACTTCTTATCATTTCCTTTGGAATTGTCCTGCCTTTGCTCGTATCAGGTGGCTCGTTGTATTCCCCCGTTTTACTCATCACAACTACAGGAATAATCCAGGTTTGGGACATGTGTTTGAAGGGATCTAGAGAAAATGGTATTAATTATGTAGTTGATACTAGAGATTCGTGTCCGAATCGATATCCATGAAATACTTCAAATCTGGTATCGTCATAGACCCTTCTGTCGCATTCTCGCTAAGGTTGGGTAGTGACAGAAAAAGTGTTGGGAGTCCCCTTCTTCCTTCTCGCAGCTTCGGTTAACGCCGGTCTATACAAGTGTTGGTTGAGGTTAATGTAGCATGTGATTAGTTCCACTATCAGCCTCAATTGCTCCCTGCATGAATCTATAATCAAGCATTTTGCTTGTTTTCTTCACAAGTGATCTTGCCCACTGATCTTTCAAACCTTTTTGCATCTTCTCGTTAATTGCTGTTTTAATTATAGTTAGTGCGATTCGCTCTATGTTTTATAAGCGTTTCTCTCTATTGCGTGCTCTCCTTCCCTTGTCAGTTGGTCAGCTTTCTCATTCCCATGATAGACGTCATTGTGGCTGGCAAGCAAGTTCACTTCTTTTCTTTTTCCATTCCCTGACCAGATGGTTTCTCCTGGGTAATCCTTGATTTAAGCCCGGGTAATCCGAGACGACGTGGATAATTCAGATGGTCCTCGCTTCTAAATACTGAATGCTTACTTCTATCTTAGCAACTTAGAGCTTCTTGGGTTGTCTCTGATCAATTTACCATTATTAGGCTAACGATAGAGGCTTAGAGCCTTAACTGCTGCCTGAGTCTAAGAACTAGAAACCATTGCTTATACGTTTACCCTAAACAGTCACTTCTAATGTAAACATGGAAAAAAAATCCTTTTGATTCATTTTCAAATCAGTAGTTCACACTACACGAATTCCTAAAACTTCCTTTATTGGGAATCGGTAGCTAATCCTTTGAAAAACATTCCCAGCATCAACGTCAATGTCCTTCCGAATAGAAAGTGAATTGCATCACCAAAAACACACGCAACTGGGTCCAATAAAAATCCAGTTGCGCTCAGACCTCCTCCCGTGATTGAAAGACTGACATACTGGCCGATTACCAAAATCCAAAAGATTCGTGGAAATCCAAAACCCAACGAGAATCGAAATATCACACTTTTTTCACTTGATCCGCTTGCATAGCAAATGAGCCGTCGCCCAATCGAGCATGGAATTGTATGGCAACAATCTGGCGTTGGTCATCTTCTTGTAAATCTCTACAGAGTTTTATGACCCCTTGTAAACAAACTTTCAGTTTCCGTTTCTTCATGTCCACCGGCTTGTCGGTTTGTTTTCTGGACGACTAATTGGAAGGCACAACAGAATATATTTTTTGAAATTTGTTTACATGCCTTACCACAGCAAATGCCGGGCGGTTCATTTGAATATGGACACGTTGTTTTCGGGTTTTCTGAGGCGGAAAATTGATTTTCCGAAGACAAGTGTATTGGAAACTGATTTCAATTTTGCCCATCTTGGAGCAGATAGAAGTGTGACTTTTGTTGAGACAAAATGGTCACGGTTGGTGGGTAGATTTCGGCGATGTTTTGTATAGTTGACTTCAAATCTACATCATCCTCCAATTTTTGGCACTTGAAAGTAGAGCCGCTTATTAAGTCCAAGTTTTGAATTGATTTTTAAGGTCATTGCAGTGAATATCATTCCAATGGGTACCTATATCCTTCTGATTGGTTGGTTGGTTTAGGAGGGTAAGGTTCGGTCCGTTGTGTTGCCCTCTGTAGCATCTGTTGAAGAAAAAGTGGAGTAAGGAAGAGTTAGCGGATAGAGAGTCAGATGGGATTAACAGATCTGAGAAACGTCCAGCGAGCTCCAGGATTTTCTGTAAACTAAAATGCCTAAGAGAGCAAAACATGTCATCCCCAGGCTTTTGTGTCTTATAGAGCCCCTGTGGCGGGGCAATACCAGAAGTAGTGTTCGAGGCTCTCCTCCTCCTCACATCCCGGGCAAGTACTTGATTTCACCAGTCCTAGTCTGTGGGCATGCTTATTCAGGTAGATGTGTCCAGTGTACATGCCGACCATCAGTCTTAGTTGCCTCCTGCCAAGATTAAGAGTTCTCCTTGCTGATATCACAGTGGACCTCTCTTGATTGAAGTGCTTCTGCATACAGATTCAGATTTGATGGAGTGACCGGTGCGACTCAGCCAATACAAAGGGGCTTCACTTTCCAGATCTCCGATGCAGCTAGATATTTAGGAGTGATCCTGGCCAAAAACTTCTTGAAGCAAAGCATGGCAAGTCTTAGACATCCAAGGCGCTTTAAATTTGTGTGTCAGTGTAGACGTGTTTTTGGCAACACATAACACCTTATGCTTATGCGTAGGTTGTTTGCTATAGGAGGCTTTCGCGTACGAATGTCACTTTTTCTGCACTTATGTCATTTCAAAGATCGGCCTGCCTTAGCTGCGACTACGCCTGGCACTGCTCTAGATGCTTTGAATGTTTTACCCCCCTCGATACTCATATCATGGGCTGTACCATCAAAGCATTCTATCGTCTAAAACGGGGCGGCTTCTGATATTATCTGCACTGGAATTTCGATATCCTATCTGATGCAAAAACAGCAGACACTAAAACATCGGCTGCTGACGACTGGCTTCAGCCAGAGAATGGGCCTAGACTGTCTGTAGTCGAATTTTCACGGATGGCACTTAAACCAGTAATGGATCTGATGTTGGTGTCTTCGTGGAGACCAACAACACTATTCCTCACTACTCGTCATGCAATCAAGCCTCTGATTTCCAAGTGTAGACTTATGCCAGCCTAATGGCCATGGACAATATTGTGAAGAATGGGAAGAGGAGTCGGAGCATCTGGATCTGTAGCGATAATCAGGATGCGGTTAAGACCTTGCTCAACTCTTGAACTTATTTCAACGGAGTTCAGAAATCCAAGAAATCTCTGAATTTGGCCACAAGGTTGAGTTTATTGAGTCTCAATTCACAATGAGATCTCCGATAAGATTGCAAGACAAGGCTGAGAGGATGATTTTTCAGGATCTGGACCTGCGTTGTGTCTTCCCGCGTTCTCAATCAAATACAGTTGTGTGTGGCTCGGCTCTTGAGGATCCAGGCATATTCAACAAATGTTTTCGACCGTCTAAGAAAACGAGCATTCTTGGTGATTTTCAGCAGAAAATGTGTAGACGATTGAAGCGCCAAAAGTCGGCAAATCTGCTGGTGTGGATGAAATCCGGCCAGAAATGCTCAAGACTTTGGGTTAAGAGGGAGTGAAATGGCTCTCACAGGTCAGTAAAGTGGCCTGGGAATGCGGTGAAACACCTAGCGATTGGCAAACTGGGGTGATTGCTCCTCTTTTTAAGAAAGGGGATAAGAGGGATTGCTTCAATTACAGGGGTATATCTCCCTCAAGTCTCCCAGCGCACGCCAGAGCTGTGGTCGAATCCAGGTTGGGCGATGAGCCCAGGTAGAAGCACAACCGACCAGCTATTCACTCTCAGAATGGTACTTGAGAAGACCTGGGAGTGTGTCATGGGAATAATGATCGGGTCCCTCGATGTAAGCTCTGATGGAGTGTGCTACAAGAGTATAGGATTGACGGTTCCCTTCTAAGAGCCATTCAATCTCTATACTCAAACTCTTAAAGCTATGTTCGGGTGGATGGCGCTAAATCGACACCTTTCACTGTGGGCGTTGGACTTCACCAAGGATGCGTTCTGTCACCTCTCCTTTTCATTGTGTAGATGGGTTGGATGTTACAGCGCAGGCGTGGTGGAGAACGGTTCGAGTTGAGAGACTTAAGAATAAGTCATCTGCTTTTCGCTGATGACTTGGTCATGCTTACGTCCACCCAGACCGAACTTCAGCGCACACTAGATAGGTTCGTCGCCATCTGTGTTGAAGCTGGGATGAAGGTAAACGTGAACAAATCAGAGGTTATAGTAATTTCTCGAATGCTTGTTCAATGAACTCTGCATGTTAGTGCAGTCACGTTGAAACAGGTGAAGAAGTTTAAGTATCTCGGGGTCTTATTCACGAGTGATGGAAGGAGCAATACTGAGTTATCCTGTAGAATTGGTCAGTCTGGAGCAATTTTGAGACAGCTGCGTCAATGTGTTATCAGGAGGGCCGAACTTGGCATCGGAGCTAAGCTATCGGTCTTTCATTCATGAGGTTTGGGTAATGACCGAAAGAATAAGACTGCGAATACAAGCTGCCGAAAGGGAGTTCTTCGTTTTATTGCTGAGGTGATTGGTCGAGATCGGGTTAGAAACACCAGAATACGCGAGGCACTCAATGTCGAGCAGCTATTTCTTCGAACGGAAAGGTCCATACTTCGATGGTTTGGACACGTTAAACGCATATTCCCAACTCGGTTTCCAGAAAGTGCCATGAAATCCGTGCCATTAGGAAGGTATCCCCTGGGTAGGCCTAGGAAAAGATGGCTGGACCAAGTCAGAAATCTCACCTCTCCCCGTATGGAGATAGCCCCTGATGATTTAGAGTCAGTAGCGGAAGATCGGGAGGTGTGGAGAGTCTACTTAAGCACCCTAACCCGGCGATCCTCATAGTGGATAAGCGGACCATTGGAAAATGATGAAGATGATGATGAAAGACTGTAGGTTGGCGCTTTTGCTAAGCATCTTCAATTTGCTGGGCTTAAGCGGCTCTACTGTCTGCGACACTTGTGGAATGGACGACGATACTTAGACCCAATTCCTTTGTGATTATCAAGATTTTGCTCAGACCAGGTAGCTGATGTTGTGAGTGCTAATACTGACCTCATCATTGAAGCGCCTTCTCCTTTCTCCAAAAAATCCCAGAAAAATTAGTAAAACTCCGTCCTGTTTTCGATCCTGGACTTGTCCTACAATCTGTATTTAAACAAAAAACAGTTTTTAGTAACAGGCCCGTAGAAATTTTAAACTTTACCTACTCACTTACACACAGTGAACTCCCTTTTCATTTAATTTTCATAAATTCCTCCATGCAAGCTGACTCCAACATCCCTTTAAGGACTTGAACAAATTTCCACTCAATTTTCTGCTTTAATTAAATGTTGTATATGTATGAATGTGCTGAAGAGGGCTGTGCCGTAATCATAAAATGTGAAATTACTTTAGCACAACACACCAACATAAAAGTTTTGGAAAACTCATTTGCCAACAAACAGTAATGCGAGCGCCCGGAGAAAGATGAATTCTTCTCGATTTAACGAGTTTTCCGGAAACGAAAATAAAAACCCTCGACATGAAGAGCACTCCAATTTCGATATGGTCGTCTTAATGTTAACTGTATTTTATTTTCTTATGTACATAATATATAAATGCTGTCTAAAATATTCTATAGGAAAAGTACAGTTATCTGTGTATATAAATATTTCGCAGAACAAGAATTTTCCATCCATCAGAAGGGGGATGATGCGCCGCCGTCGTCGGTGTCCGCCGCCATTCAAGGCACTCAAATATCGAACGTAATGGCAGAAGGCGATAAAATCATTTATTGCGCTTCGTACCGAATTTTGTGTCCGTAACGGGCCACGGCAGGAGCATTATTTCTGTTTGGTCGGCAATTTCTTGTGTCCCTCGACGTATCTTTTCGGGGTGTATTCGATGCAGTCGATGTTTTTATTGCGAAAATCTCCAGCCATTTTATGTGCCATCGGATACAATTACAATTTTCCTTTATCATTCATTGAACAGGGGTTGAAAAATATTACATCGAAAGGTTGATAGCATGGACGAGATGGCTTTCATTTTAGTGTTTCACCCCTCTTTGGAAGAATTCTTGGCTTGACGAAGGAGAGAATCTGCAACGAAAACGAAAAGATTAATAATAATTGTATTTTTTTTTCTTTTATCTTTTTCTTGACAAGAGATAGGGTAAAACAACCAACAGAAATCCCAAATTGTGAAAAAGGCAAATTTTATGATTAAAAATGAAAATAAGCAAAAATGTAAACGAAGTTATTTTGTATCCAAGTGAAGTGATACCAAAGAAGCTTTAGACAAAAACTTCAAAACCAGAAATTTTGAATTTGAAGTCTAAGTCCCCAATTATGTATGAAGGCAGGCAAACATCGTCAGCCTAGTCCAGCCGGGACGTCATGTTCATTGTATACCACGGTTGTCCTCCGCCAAAAGCTGAGCGGGTAACATGAAAGCCCTGTTGGATCCTGCATTGAACTTCAAAGTACACTAACATAAGGTAGGACGCCACACTTAGCCACACTGTGTCTGTAACCTAAGTAATAGTTAAACAGCCAATCAAGTGCTAATATTTCAAAGTCGTTAACAACCATAGGAACCGAAAACCTATACTCCACGCATCAGGCAGGAATATACTGACCGCAGGCCAGGCCGTATGAGCTCGAGAGGTGAATTGAAATGTTCTCCGATCTGCTGAAAGAACACGAATACCACCAGTTTCAGATTCCATCAGAATTTGTTTTTTTTAGAAGAAGAAGAAGAAAATACCTTAAAATCGTATCTAGGTTAACTTTGGTTAGGTGGCTGCCCTGTTTGAGCAGGGACACACTTAGACCATACTGGTCCATTGTGATGCCATTGTGTATAGCGTCGAGTGCGCTGAAGTGAGTGACCGCATCGATAGTAACTCTATGTATGAAACCACTTTGCCCGAAGATGAAGTTCATTATCTCTTGGATGTCGAGTTCAGCAAGATCGTTTAGATCATCGTAGAAGTATTCCACGAGGGTTTTCCTTCTTAATGTTGCAAGGACAGAACAAGTTCACAGTAAGTGGGGAGTGATTTCCTCCTCCTTCTACAAAAATCGTGGGAGGGGACCCCTATAGTGCATGCCTGCCTATTAAGCAATCTTCGGTGAAGACCCCTATAAGTGTATCCAAGTTTTTCCGGTTACTGGACTATCGATTCAATAGAAGCGTTTTCGGGGAATTGCCATCCTGTGCCTTCTTTTGCCAGCTCGTTCGTCCTGTAGTTGCTGGAACGTCCCTATATTTTGAGATCTATCGGAATGTGGGCGATTCCAAGGCTTTAATAGCTGCCTGACAATAGCTTCGTGGGCTGCCGTAGTTTCCACTTCAGTGATTTAGCAGTCGTTTGGCAATAGCTATGTCAGATGTGCTGGACAAAATTCCCGTCCCGTACCACAAGCTGTCGTGGTCTGTGAATATTTCTATAGTGGAGTCGCTCAGAACTACATCGGACTCCCAAGCGCTTCTGCTAGGAATCCGAGTTCTATATCTGACGTTAAAGTCAATATGAGGGACAATATAGACCATTTTACTAGGAATAGTATTGTTGCCATTCAAAATACTAGGGTGGCCTGTTGTCATGCTGACCAGTTGGGAGAATTTCTAGTAACCAGACAGGTTACAGGTTTGTCGGTGGCACGGTGTATGGATGGTAGTATGGTTGCTTGTGACCCGAACTGTGCATGTTCGAGCCCGATCGGGGAACAGCAAAATCCATAGCCACCGAAACAAAAAAAAAAGCCTTTGCACCTAAAAGGGGTCTCCGCCTGGGAGTACAATGGACCGATAATGAGTCCGAGTGCTCCTGGGATTTGATTGCAAATTTCCTTTAAAAAACCAGACAGGCTCAGTTTAACACAGTTCACTTGCAATAAGAGCCAATTGTATCAATTGCATCCTGCCCCTTCAAGGATTTTCCCATAATACTTGTCACGCAAAGAATACCCATCAAATAAAGCTTACGTTCGGACGTATACTCTAAAATACAGCAATTCTTTGCTGAGTTGTACAGCATAAGTATGGAATCCTCTACAAGCATTCAAAACCAATGTACATCAGAATCCGAACCTCCTTTTACTGCGAGTTGATATCTCAAGAATGACATCAATAAGCACGGACCATTGACCAATCAGGCAATCAAACCAGACAGCAATACAATTGAAAAGAAATTCCTCGCATATTTTCTCTGCAGCTGGCGTGTACCAGCAAGAGCTAGATAACCTCCAGTAGGCATTTAGGCAACCTTCCTTTAAATTTCGCTGGTCGCCCTGGCTCAGTAGTGCGAGCCTTAGACAGCTGTGCTGGCAAAATCATGCAATCGTTTTCAGGGAACCACCTCTCAGCCGCCAATGACAAACCTTCGAGAGTATTATTTGTCCTGAACAAAACTTTTCAATTCGCCCATCAGAGTCGACAAATAAATTACAAGTCCCTTAAGGTTCAGCCCTTGACAGTTTCCTCGCAAAATGTGTTCACATCCCCTTGGGAGCCGTCAATGGAAGAATTCTCTATCAGAGGCTAAGACTATATGGCGCGGACTGCAGAATTGTGTCATATTAAAGCAGATGTGGTCCAACTACAATTGGTCCAGAGCACAAGATCTACAAAACAGGACCCGCACAGACATTGCAAGGATCGTGGCAATTACTGACCTATAGAAACACATGTGTCGAAATTAGCAATGCCATTTAATGCACAGATGGAAGCAGTGTTTCATCTCTCTACGGTTGTCCACTAGGCAGAGCCTTTTTCAACAAACTTAGTAAAACTCGGAGAAAAAGATTAGCGACTTGATCAGTTTCCTTAATGCCTTAATGGATGGATCTAAGGACCTCCGCCCCCTTCTCTTAGGTTTTCTACAACAACACTTACATTCTAGTCACGCGAGTTGTGGTCTAAAACGTTGCTAAAGCGCCATTAAGGTTTCAGCATCAGGTTTACTAAAGCTATCACTTCTTCCTATCTACCTTAGCCCGCCTCCGACTGTTGCGCCAGCGATGTATGCATATCCGGAAAGAAGATAGAGAACCTAACTTCTCTATGGACATAGGGATAGGCACATGGACTGTTAAGACTTATCAGCATTGTAGGAGATAGCTGAATTTTATCGATAGAAGTGGGCGAGAAGTCTCGAATATTGAAGCGGTGAAGAGTTTGCAATTCTTGGTGCACACAAAGCTTTGTTGATGAAGAAAAGGTTCAGTGCTGAGCCCAGTACGGGTTGTCAAATCGAGGAAAAATCAGCAACAAAACTTCATGCAAGCTGTCTGAATAAACTGAAGTAAAGTTCCTATGTTATAAAGGGGAATTTTGGCCTCTTTACTGTTAAAATATGTTCGACAGGATTCTTATATTTATATGAGGAATCAGTGGTCTGTCCTCCATAATATATCTAGAAACTCCAGAGTTTCAACCTTGTTTCACTATATTACTGCCAACATTTGGTCAAAGGTTGACTTTAATGTTCCAACCGGTAGTAGCTCAAGATTCAGCTTCTTCTCCTAGTCGGACATGTTCTTTGTTTACATGTTCCATCTCTTTATCTGTATACATCATCTCGCAGAAAATTCATCTCAGGAATTAAAAGGCCCTATGACCATCACTACTACCCATTTGAACTTGCAAGGCATCGTGTTTTAAACTTCCCTTTCAGTAAAGCATACCGACATTTGCATGGCCATTTTGACCACCTTTTTCAGTGTTTAGGCCAAGTCTACGCAATGAGTGGCAAGCGGCAAGCGGCAAGCGGCAGAACGGCAGAAAAAAAAATAAAATAAAATTGTATGGTTGTTACCGCGCAGTCGTTGAGACGCAAGCTTCATTTCTGAGCATAATTTTCTGCCGCTTAACGCGTAATGCGTGGCCATAGTCCATTTTTCTATAAAGTCCATCCAAGACCAAGAACTTCGAGTGTGACTTCTGCCTCCTTAGTGCATTTATCTTTTTATTTTTCTTCTTTACCCCCAAAGCCAATGTCAATTCATTTCAAATTGCACAGTCGTTGAATTTCTAACCACATTCTCAGCTGAAGATTTGTTGACGTTTCTCTATTCCATGGACCTTGTCAGTATCTGATGGTATCATGTTCTTCTTTTAAATGATCCAACGTGTGCAGCAATCAGTTTGATGATAGATTTTTGCCTCCAAACTCAAAAGGCAAACTTAATGTAGTGCTTTGGAGAAGAACTACCGGCCATTCACTTTGTGTAAATGAGAATTCGTCATAGCGTCGGCGCAAGGTATAATTACGAGTACAATCTCCGAAAACGAGTCAGTCTGCCTATAATCAATCCAAGCTGTCTCCTTGTGACTAAGAAAAATCCTTTAGTACTTTTCGGGGCCATATACTCAAGCAATCAATCCACTTCAAGGCAACAATGTTTCATTACCCTCGAGATTAAATTTGCTTCTCACAATCTTAAGGGAGGATTTTGGGAGCCATTTTGCGTGTATGCTTCACCCCTCACAAAAATATGCCTACAATGTATCGACATTAAACAATAGCCAGTCTGTGCTGTGCACGCATAAGATTCCTTGGCTATCTCCCTTACCAGAGACATAAAAGTCATCCGAGATTTATGGGTGCTCCCATTGTATGTGGACCAAAAGTTGTAAAATGGCTGCATGGTGCTGTACCAGATAAGAGAAAAGATTTCAGTTTATATTGCTTCGGGAATGAATGAGAATGAAAGACAAACCTCTCAGCGGAAGTGCCACATAAGAAACTCAATACGTACCATGTATGCGCATATTTTATCAGCGCACTCGTAGCAGGAAAGGATGTTCAAACGATGTTAATGCTCCGATGGTGACGATATTTGTCATGGTTTTGAATTTCTAATGGAATATTAAAGAAATCCTTTCTTTTGAACTTGAAGTGGGCCTGGGCACCTACTTAAGATTTCATTTAATCCACGGCATTTACATAAATATACAGATGTATGTATGTGCATTTAGTTCAGTTTATTAGGCCGATTCATCGCTGCTTGGTCCAAATCAAATCCAGATGGAACGACTGTGATTCATACGTGTCGTCTGATTATAATGCACAGTTAAGGATATAATCCTCTTCTTATATCGGCCCTTGGGTCTTGAGAACAAACTTGATGTCTAATATGACAACTGGTCTATTACCCTGTAATAGGACTGATAGCGCCAAAAATGGCATGCATACCTACAGGCTTTAAACTAGAAGTTTTTGAGTCAAGTTTTTAGCACAAGAACCAAACTGTGACAATAGTCAGTGGACTACTTGACGATTGTTTGACAATTTCCAAAACAGAGGGACTCTTCAGGGTGAAGTCATCTCACCTCTACTATGGCTCTTGGTCATGAATAAAACTTTGATGCGACTAGACAGGGAAAGGGTAAAGGTAGTTGCTTACGCGGATGACATGGTAATCCTAGTGTCAGAGAAATTTCTCTCGGTGAACTCATGGAGAGCGCTCTGGCTAAGGTAAACTCTTGAGCCATCAGCTGTGGCCTAAGTATGAAACCGAAATGATGCTCTTTACTACCAAAACCAAAGTACAAGACATTCCATGCCCAAAACTGAACGGCCAAACACTCTCTTTATCTTCCAGTGCTGAGTACTTAAGCACGGTCCTTGACCCTAAACTTAGCTGGGAATTAAACACTGAGCAGCGCATTAGGAATGCAAGCACAGCCGTTTGCAGGACTTTACGTGAAATTCTGAAAAATTCACCAACACCCATCTGCAATGCTGCTATCTTCATTGATAGACACGCCGCTACCAAAGCAATTGATTCGGCCACTAAATCCTCAAAACTGGTAAAGCAATGGCACGAATAACTAAATCACCTGCGGATCCAGTGCAGAAACACTCTTACCTGGGTCCCAGGCCGTAGGAAAATTGACGACAACGAAAGAGCCGATACCTGGCCAGGCAGAGATCGACTCACTGGCAGAAGTTGTTAATATCCCGCTAGAAGCCGTTAAAGGCAATATTCAACATCACTTTTTAAAGACGGCCAAGCAAGCGTGGAATAGGCTTAACAACTGCGTCATATCAAGGAAGATCTGGCCTGGTTACAAGAAATAAAAAAACAAACGAGCTACTAAACAGATCAAGACCAGATATTGCAAGAATCGTAGCCGCTAGCACAGACCACTAGCCAATAGGAGACGACGCAGCCAAGCTAGGTATCCCCCGCAGCACTTTCTGCCGTAGTTGCAACGATAACAGCGAAAAGAACCTTTGCATCATTTCCTGTGTAAATATTCGGCTCTAGCGAGGGCAGGCAGCGCACTCTAGGCACTGCAGACCCATGCGTTCTAGCCAGTCCTGAACAATCTCGATCAATTCATTGCAGTCATGAACCAACTCCTCAAGGAAACAGAAAAGAGGGTTGTTGTTACGTACTTGTTATACTCTGATTGATCACATCTCATGCCTGTTTTCTTGGGTTGATGTTTAACCAAATATAAACCTTATACCTTCATTTCGCAACCAAATGGGAGGGATGGAAAGAACTGGTGTCACGTTTTTTAAGCACCGCGGCTTGTACTTGTGAATTTCTGATCGAAAGCATCCGTATCCCGTCACCAATCGGGTTGGATCTATGGCTCAACGACCGGTATTCAATATGCAAGGTGCCTGGGCATAGTTACTTTGTTGGTAACTGCAAAGCCAACGAACTTGCCATATCTGGATCCGCACAAGAAATTTCCTTTCATACCATTGGTTGGTATACCCATGTCGCGGTATACTCAGACTTATTGTCTCCCGTTGAACTTGTCTTTCGAGATTCAACAACGAAAGTTTTTATTGTAACTTGAGACCATTACCCCAGACCACCAGCAAGAGTATCACCAATTAACCTTGAAACTTTGTCACTTCAATTACGACTCCGACTTACTGTACTCGCGTGCTTCTCATTTTCCCCAATTAACACAAGTTTCAAACACAATCAGGAAGAATAAATTCAACGACGACGTTGCCTCAAGGTGCCAAGTAACATCACAAACAACCGAGTTGCGCTTACACTTTTACCTCGGTTTCAAAAACAAACACAGGATACTCCAAGTAAACAGTGGATGGGCTTGTTACAGACTTGTGCGGGTTCATCTGCTGTGCTCTTTCTCCAAATGGGCGCTATGTTCGCTATTGACATTTTTGTTTAACATGTTTTCTTATATAATTTATTCGACTTGTGTCCGTTTGATCCCGTTATTTGCTCTAAACAAGAATCTCCTCAAGGTGTTAAGATGTTAACACCTTAGTGTAAGTGGAATTGCCATTGAACCGAAAGGTCACTTATGTAACATGCAAATCAGCAAATTGGTTGTCTCTGCAATGAACTATTTGTTTTAGTTCAATGACTGTGACAGTGGTTTTGCAACATTATTTAAGAATCGGATGAGAAGGAAGTAAGCATTATGAAGATTGTCATAAAAAAACGCAAAACGATGTACAATTCAATGAGAACTTAACAAGAATTCGTAGAATTTCGACTACCTATACGAGAATAACCAAGTAGAATGCCCTCACCATAAAAAATAATTCCTTTCAAACCAATATGGCAATTCTGTCGCAGCAGTCAAGGCGACATCTAGCATTTCCATGCATCAACCAAGGCTTGTTTACGTTTCCATCTATTTTAATAAATCTGGTTTGGGTACTTGATACAAACTTTAAGGTTGCTGGACAAACTACTATAACGTTGGAAAACGTGTGTGCCTGTCTTTGATATTATTATCAGGTTCATCCGGTAGGTTTGAGAACAATAGTAGAGAATTTAAACTTCGTTTTTTTTTCAATTTAGTATTTCATGCAACGACTGGAACCGCCATTAATTTTGACAGAATAAAACTTTAAAAGGGATTTTTAATAAAATCGAATTGAAGAAAAGCTACAGACATTCGAGAATTCAGGAAAGCCCGCAATCGCCCAGATCACAGAGAAAACTAAAAGACTCTGAATCGATATCAACTATCTCTTTACTGATTTGAGAATGGCATTTGAGAGATTTTTTCTCAAAATATCTGGCAAATAGAGGTTCAAACAATGGCCCATATATGGATGTATGTATATGCACGGGAATACCTACAGAGGAAGTCAGGCAGTGCTAAGGACACAATAGAGTCAAAACTCGTCTGGGATTGTCACAATCTCTCCGGAGACAAGCTTTTTGTGGTTGAATCCCAGGAAACAAATAACCGGGTTGACCGTCTGGCGGGAATAGGCATTTAGTGTTCCCTCTTTGGTTCTAATCCTTATTTTCGGGTTTCATACAGTAGCGTCCACTTTAAAATAACGCAAAAAAAAAAAAAACTACAATCTGGGTTCTGGTAAACCACTAGGCCGGCACAATAGATCTCACATCGAGTCCTTAGCATTTATGAAGATTATACAGAGCCATGTCTAGTTATGACATCCCAGTCAAACTCGCCTTTGCGTGTAGGTTGGCGATGACGCTACCCGATCAAGTTCGGCAACGATCTCACCGAGATGATGTCAAAAAAGTATAAAACCAAAACGACGCACTGTCATGTGACTTTTTTGACAACGCAACGCAGTAAAGCAAGACTTTGGGTAAAGCGTGATGCATAAATTAAAAGGAAATACAACCAACTTGGAGTGGTCATCTGGAGGGCAGTTTGCTAAGGACCGGGATAACTGAAGAGGCTGATTGGTTTAAGCTTGTGTTCATCACAAACTGTAGCGCAAACTAATAAAGCAAGTAAATATCAAAAGGCGTATTTTTTCCTTACTGAGGTTGTAAAAGAATGGGTTGTCGCAAGTGCCGGAGAACTGCAAGGAAAGTGAAAAGGCGTTTCTTTCTCGTTTGACAACATACGAAACGCCGATTTAATCTGGTTGGCTAGGATGTGACTTGTGGACTGAAGGCGGGATTCTGTCGAGACGACTCCTAAGATATTGGAAGCACGCTATTCTGAGGTAGTTTCAACGTTATGATCTAGTTTTGGCGATGTTGGTCTTCAACCCGATGACGTTTTTCTTTCTTCTCCAAGTCAACTGTCATTTTACTATTCGCTAGTAAAACACGTCATCTGCCTCCTTTGCTTCATAAGAACCTCTAATTAGATCAATGAGTAGGCAGGACATCTTTCTGAGATCCTAGTGGTATCACAACGGACCCTCTCATGGGTCTAAGTGTGTTGGCTTTAGCTGACAGTTCTGCTATCGCATCTATTTGATGCTTATACTGCTTTTGCGGCTAGCGCGTTGATGTAACTACGAATGTCACGTCCCACGTCGAACTTCCGTTCGGTACTGAGTTCGGTAGCTACAATACGTGGAATATTCAATCGATAGACTTCAAATTTTCTTTAAATTCCTTGCAATTCATCTAAGATTTCGATTCAATCAGTGAGTCTTAATTTAATTAGAGAGGTCATAACACTTTATTGCTTTATAGCCTCCGGTAGCTGTTTATGGCACCACCATGTGTTCCGGTGAATTAAACTCTTACTTTCAGTCACGTTCCGAAACAACAAGTCATAAACTTGTTATGGTGCATAAAATATCGTTGGAGAAGAATTATTCTTTTTGAAAGAAATTTTAAAAGAATTATTCGTGCGAAATGTTTGCCCAACATCCTCTTTAATACGATTCTTGGATGAATTCAATAAAATTACATCATCACATAGCACTTACTTCACGATTTGCAATGGCTGTCTGACATGTCTGATGGCTGTTCAGGGATAAAATGGTGGACATCTCATGATGGTGGGTACGATCTAATGAACTCATATAACTGGAATTTCATTCAATTAAGAGATTTCCACCCCTGCATTGTCACCCCTATTAGATGACACTCTTCCACGTTCAGCGTTAATCCGTCTCATCCTAATGGCGGATTGGTTCATTATGGGGGATGGAATTTAATTTTGTTGGGTTAGGAATGAGTTTCATTAAGTCGCCGCGGCCATGATGCTGCTATAAGATGGAAAACTACTTTTACTTTTTTATCGTTTTTCAATTAATTAAATTTGTTTGCTCATGTATGGAGGTACCACGACCGCCTAGACCCTAGACGATAAGACCACAAATTAGTGTTCTCCTATCAACGTAAAATTTTAATGATTGACTGGATTGGGAATCCTGTACCTACTTTCTTAGGGATTTTAAAAATTCACTTTTTTGGCAGAGGTTGTAATAAAATGTAAAAATGTAAAAAAAAAATTAGATAATAAGAACCCGAGAAGCGCACGATCCAGAACATAGAGAGGTGCTATTCCAGGAATGATTTTCAGAAGTTTTACCAAAAGGTAAGAAGAACATGTCAGGCCAACAAAGCCCGAACAGAAACGTGTTGAGATGAAGAGTCACAGTCGGTGCTGAGAATATGGAAAAACTACTTCTGGCGATTGTTAAATTGCGACAAAGCTCAGTATCCCCCTGTCAGGCAAAATGAACCATCCAACCGAGATGATGATATTGAAAATTTACGTCCACCTGACCAAAATGAAATAAGGATAGCAGCTTCCAAACTCAGGTCCAAGAAGGCAGTTGGCCCTGGCGGCTTATCTGCCGAACTGTCTAAAGCATCTGGAAATGACTTGGTAGAGAGCATACATATGAATGGAATCTCAGCACCGTTTGCCCGATCCATCAGAAAGGAGACCCCTTAACTGCGCCAATTACAGAGGAACTATATTGCCATTCAGAGTTAACAACGTTATCGCTTCCTATCAGTGTGGTTTTAGGCCAGGAAAGTTCACAATCGATCAAATTTTCATACTGCGTCAGATCCTGGAGAAAAACCAAAATGTTCAAAAGCCACCTATGACACCATTTATAGAGATGAGCTACAGATGTACATAGTGTCATGTCTCGTTATGACATCCCTGCCAAACTCTACCGTCTGTGCAGCATGACGTAAGAGAATTCTCGCTGCTCCATCAAAGTCAGTAGCGACCTCACCTTTGATCTTTGATTTCAAGATAGGATTTACACAGGGTGACGCGTTGTCATGTGACTTCTTCACCATAATTTTGGAACATGCCAATACCAAAGGCACAATCTTCCACAAGTCTGTGCAATTACTTGCATACGCCGACGATATTGATATTATTGGGAGAACTCAGTAGACTGTCACCGGTGCGTTTGCAAATATAGAGACAGAAGCGGGTAAAATACTGTCAACATTGACGTTTCGGACAAAACGTCACAGTGGACAGCTATTAATTCGAGGTAGTAAGGGACTTCGTCTACCTCTACTTAGCAATCACATTTGTCAGCAACACCAGCGTAGACATCAAGCGAAGAATAAGTCTTGCCAATCGCTGTTTCATCGGGCTAAGGAGGCGATTGAGTAGTAAGGCCTTATCCCGAACAACTAAGACGACTCTATATAAGACCTCGATCATCCCAGTCCTGTTTTACGGTGCTGAGGCATGGACTCTATCGAAAGCGGATGAAGGTATCCTGGGTTGGTTCGTGGGAAAAAAATTCTTCGGATTGGAGGATAAGGGCATTGGAGGATAAGATTCAACAATGGACTTTTCGAGTTGTACATTGGCATCGCCCTAGTTAAGAAGATACGAATTCATTGGCTAAGATGGCTAAGGCATGTAGAGTGAATGGACACAAATCCTCCGGTTCGCAAAGTCTTCGAGTCTAAGGCGGAGGCACAACGCAGTAGAGGAAGTCCTCGCATGAGATGGCGCGCACGAGTGGGAGGTGAGTTTAACCAACTTGGAGTGCGCAACTGGAGGCAGTTAGCTAAGGACCGGGCTAACTGGAGAGGCTTGTTGGTTGAGACCTAGGTTCACCCCGAACTGTAGCGGCAACGTTGTTTGTAAATGGTTGGCAGCACAACCCATGATTTGCCAAGGCGCAGCTTCTCGCAACTATTCATGTTGTGCTTGTTACACTTTTCGCAAATGGAAGGAACATACAATTTATTGTTGACTCCGAACGCCGAATGAAAAAGTTGATTCGAGGAAGGATTTATTCCAACAATGCGGCGCTTGCGATCTGTTTCAATTTCGGTTTATCATCTATTTTAGAGAGCCAAACTTAAGTCCATAAGCATTTATTTTTCTTTTACACCCCAACGCTTTGCTTAACAAAATTTTATCATGGTTCTGATCCCGGAACGTTAGAGAACCACGACCAAATCCAGTTTCATTTTGATAACAACTAGCTTCGCATCCCCTGCAGCATAATCCCAACCCCAAGAAATATTCGGTTTGCAGCCATCATGCAATAATGGCTGCCTTGTAACAACAGATGGTATTACGACTTTTTCAAACTCATCACCAGTTTATTTATAGTCCTGGTGCCCCGCCTAATCCATAAATATGCCCACGCATGTCTCCAGCATCCACCATCGTTGGAAATTGCATGAGGGTGTGTCTAGCATGTTTATTGCTTTGTCGTATGTCTTAATCGATTCTTGTCGAAAAGGATACAAGTACAATCGACTCTCGATAAATTGAATCTGTTGGCAAAAAGTTCAAATTATTGAGTTTTATTTAACGAAAGTTCTAATTACCGATCTAGAGGCACTTATTCATAGGTCGATTCATTTTTCTTCACGACACTTACACCAATGCAACGTAAAACCTATGGATCACGGTCAAATGGAAACCAAATTACATAAGATACAGGTCCGAAAAAGCAAGGTTCATTCCTCCTACGGCTGTTAACGTTCATTAGTTAGTTTAAAGCAGTGTTTTTCAAAGTGTGGGTCGCGACCACCAAGGGGGTCCATATACGGATGAAATTAGACTGTCACTAGAGGCAGGCTTTCATTCTACCCTATCAAAACTGAGGTTGCTCTCTTTATGAGAAGGAGGGTTGTAACCAGTCTGACTCAGCCAGTGCTAAAGGGAGTCACTATCCAGATCTGTGATGAATCCAAATATCTAGGAGTGATCCTGGATAAAAACTCCTATGGGGAAAGCATGTCAAGTATGTCAAGCATGCCAAGACATAGAAGGCGCTCTCAGTTTTCCGGCAGTGTACATAAGTGTACTTCAAAGAAGGGCTTGTCTCGGCTGCACGGGAGCTTTTCCGACTACGCCTGTCTCTGCTCTCGACGCTCTGCTTGACTTACCTCCCCTTGATACTTATATCATGGGCTGTACTATTAAAGCAATCCATCGTCTTAAACGTGGTGGCCTTTGGTATCATTTGCACCGGTTATCGATGACTTTGCGCAACATTTATTATACCATTGTTCCATGGATATACCGTTTGATGCAATGACACCAGAACTTCGGCTGCTGTGCAAATTTAAAGTCGACTTTCCTTGCCTTCAGGACTGGCTTCGGCAAGAGTCCGAGCCTGGACTGGGCTGCAGTCGAACTACACGGATGTCTCCAAATTCAGTCATGGGTCCAGTGCTAGTGTCATCGTGGAAACCGACAACACTAGACTTCACTACTCGTTAGGCAAGCATGCATCTGTATTCCAAGCAGATATTTTTGTAGTCCTAATGGCCACGGACTATATTGATAAGAAAAGGTGGAAGATCGGAGCATCTTCGTCTGTAGCGATAACCAGACTGCGCTTAAGGCCTTGCTCAGGCCTTGCTCAACCCTTTAACAAGTATGAGAATACGAGACCTCTCTGAATTCGGTTGCAAGGCTGAACTTTTTGACTCTTGTATGAGTCCCAGGTCACACTGGAATCTCTTGAAATTAAATCTTCAATGAGATTGTTAGACAAGGCTCAGAGGAAGTTTTCTCAAGACCTGAACCTGTATTGGGTCTTCTCGGATCTCCGGTCAGGGCCTCTATTGGCGATCCTACAAAAAACGGCATTTTTGCGGCAGCAGAGAGAAAACTTCCAGTAAAGTGGGTTAGAACTGGGTCCTGCTTTCTGGTAGTACAATGAACCAGTTGCGTTTGAGTGCTACAGTGTAGCGTGTCCTTACCCGAAAAAAAAAAGTTTTGCAGGTTTGCCCTTTTCTTTAATTTTCAAAGGGGTTCGCTAAGTTTTTTTATGGGCTCAACGGGGTCGTTATTTTAAAAAGATTGAAAAACACTGGTTTAAAGTATGGAAAATTCACCTCTTCTACTTCAATTTATAACGTGTTGTGTGGAAAACAGCCAGCGCAATCGCTTCGAACTACCGAGTGTAGATAAATGCATAGAGTTTCTTCCATTTACGGAGAAAGCTTCAACTTAACGAGATATTCGTCTTATCAAGAGTTATATTTATTGAGAGTCGACTGTATTAATAAAAAAAACATGTAACTTACTTACTCTTTACATAAAATATTCATTTATTCACTTTCATTGCTGTACATTCGATTGGGTGTACATTAAATCTAATGCTGAAAAAATATTATAGTTTATATGTATTTTCTTAACCTCTACTGGACTCAATTTACAATTCTGTTTTACTTCACAAGTACAAGTATAAATTAGAATTTACAATTCTCTCAGGCAGTACAAAAAAAACAACGAACGAAATTGTCAATCCAACTATACAAAGTTTGTGTTTTCATAATAAGGCACCAGATTTTTTTCTCATTTGTCTCGATTTCTTATAAAATATATTGTAAAATGTTACAATGTGTATTATGTATAGTTTCTTGTTCTAGATAATTTGTATTTATTATACGTTAGCATCACAGCATAATCACTATAAAGTTACTGAGAACATTTTCCAAGCGCATTTTTTTTTTTTTTGAGATGGAATTACATATATATTCTCCTGTCTTATGACTAATTGAAATTATTTCGCAATTTAATCGAATCTGCGTCGTGTGTCTTCGTTAGTTTCTTCCAAAAAAGGAGTTGAAGGATATTTACAGAATTTTATTATTCTAAGTGGAATTCATCAGATACCATGGAAGAAAGACACTAACTGCAACTGCTGCCATACAAGTTACGCAGATTGCAATCGTTGACGATACATTCGAAACGGAAAATCCATCATTATTCTCTTCGATGATATCTTCAGCGGGATCTTTTTCGAATTCTAAAACTTCAACATCAAATCGAAAGCGAACCTTAGAGCTGGGTGTGTCCTTTCGCCAAACTAAGTGGCCGGATGAGGCCCTTCGCTCCAAACTCCACTGAGGATCTTCGAGGACTGAAAAGAAAAAGAAATAAATTAGTGACGGGTTCGTCAAGTACATACCAGAAGATTGACAGTGCTCCACAGTCCTGAGTAATCTAATCTAATCTGAGATCAAATCGTCTCTTCCGTGATCGTATAATTCTTCACTTAAAAACGAGCATTCTAGGGCCAAATTATCTCGTTTTTACGTGACGAGTTGTGCGATCACGGAAGAGACGATTCGAAGGCTCAGGCAGTATTGAACGAGATTGGCGAGTGAGGAATGAATTTTTGATTAATTTCCTAAAAATCGAGGTAGTTCTCTTTATGAGAAGAAAAAAATGAACTCATCTGACACAGCTGGCGCTAAAAGGCGCCACTATCTAACTCTAAAAGAAAGCTGCATACATACATGGGTGAACTTCAGATACAGATAGTGAACTTTTATGACTCTACACGTCCATAGTCAGACCTACACGTCTTTATGGAACAATAGCTTGGTGGACTGCACTCGAAAAATGCTCAAACCACAACATAATAATCAAGTTTCAAGGATAGCCTGCTAGGCTGACCCCCTTTCGCTGTCCAAGAGACCATTCTGAACCTCCCACCTCCGGATTTCCTAGCGGCAAATGCAGCAGCTCGTTTAAAGGCAGCTTCCAACTACCATATGGTCATTCCCTCATCTTATGCAGATTCCGTACCAAACAAAATTTGATAAAACTTTCGATGAACTCTTGCAAAAAGGATTTCAAGGTCATAATTCGGACACGAGAGGATTGACTTAACTTCAGGAAATCCATCAATGAACAAATCCACTTTTATACCGACGGCTCTAAAACCAATGATGGTGTGGGCTGTGGTATCTACTCTTAGCAACATATGTTTTCCTGGCTGATGTGGAACATAATATCTGCTAAAGATATTTGTACCTTCACAGCCAAGCGGCTTTAAAATCCTTATCAAATGTCACTAAAAATTTCCAAAAAATCCTCGATTGCCTATCATCTCTCAACAAGAAGACTGAACAATTCAATATTCCCCTATACTGGGTGCCTGAACATAGTGACATACTGGGACCACCCTAGAAATCTCCTCTGACACCAGAGGCCTGGGTGTACCAACCAATACAGTGAAACTCATTACCATAGCTATAGAAATGAACTCCAAGTCGAAAAATGTCATTCTACCAGACTCATTTAGCCTGAAATATATGACCAAAAGTCAAGAGAGTTAATCACTCTCAACAAGATCCCAAATTCGCACCATCATTGATGTTATTACAGACTATTGCCTTATACAACACGCCAGGAGACTAGAGGCTCTCTTTAATGATTTTAATAGAAGTAGAGATGTGGGGAAACAGGAAACTACAACGCACCTCCTCCGTCACTATCTGGCACTTTCTCCCAGCTCTTCAATCTCTTCAATGACAATAGTGACCCAAGCTAAGCCCCCATTCGTAAGCTCCTATCTTTTATCAACAACTATAAATTGTTCTACGGGTAGTATTCTCTCTCAGAAGAAATTCTATGGGTATCGCAATGAGTCCCCAAGTGGACACTTTTTTTCCTAACCTAACCAAACCCATGAACAAACACGTCGCGTTTGGCAAGGCAACGGCGTTTTCTGCAAAACGTAGAGCTTGTCATTCAGAGAAGTTCTTTTGGCCTACACAGCAATGACATGACACCACCTACTATACGCGTCGGCTGTTTGGCGGAATACGTTTTTGGGCAATCACCTAACTGCCATTTTCGGCAAGGTCCAAAGAATTGTCTATCTCCGTTGCTTGGAGGCTCTTCTGTCTGGCTCTAGGTGCCTTCATGATTCTCCCAGAGCCCTTGATATATAATATCAGACCTAATTTTCGTCTAAGCTGGAATTTCAATAAACTTGCTCCTTGGTTTTTCATGTCTCCTATCTTATGAATTTGCCTCTGATGCGAATAAACGAATCAGTCACCCTGTAATAATGCTTATCAAAGTTGAGAATGAATGAATACCAATTCGACAATAGTTAACAAAAGTATCTAAAGTGATTGTCATCCAATGTTGAAATGAGTTTGAAAGCGCGCGACCAGCCGATACATGATTCCATTATCATTTTCTCCTCACTGCCTTCTTCAGCGATTACGTTATCTGTTTAGCTTATTATAATTTCTTTTCTTTTTCTTTTTTGCCGCAATTTTAATTTAACACATGAACAGCCTCGACAGTAGTTTTGGGCACGAGGCGATAGAATAAATTAGAATTCCATTACAAATCGATTTTGTTGCCACCTGAGTCAGACTCAAAGTGCGTTCTGTAAGAAGCCTTTGAATTTGTTGTGACACCGTATATGGTTCTTTTGAAATATCGCGGCTTTAAGGCAGGTCGAACTCCTAAGTTCGCATAATACTTTGAGGTTTGACGCATTTGATTATGGTCTAGGGAAACACAAACTTCAATGAATCAAAGTCCATCTTGTTGCCAATCACCGATAGATAAACACTTTCTGCTAGACAGAGAAGAATACCTAATTTTATTAAATGACGAAGCCAGGTAAATATTTTGGGTACAACGGTCAGAAGTTTCACAGAAAAAAACACTTCAATCTTTTGATAACGATAAGCAAACAATCGAATGATTTCTATTTTGGTCCGAATATTTTTGAATGAACAGCGACTTCTACGTATTCAGCTTGTTTCACAAAAAAAAAATTATCAATTAGCAACAAGTGTGTGCAATTGAGGTTGCCCTGCCCAGGGGTGGCAAATTCGACACGATTAAAATCTCTATCAGCTTTCCGACAATGTAAGCTCTCTTGGTGGTATGTTGCCTTATCAATTTCGCATTTTACAATCTTTGATTCATATTTGGTTCTTGTATCAGTAATAGTTCCCATAAAAGAAAATTTGTTTTATATTAATCTTATCTTGGGTGACGCTGAGCAGACATCGTGATACCTTCGACTATGCAGATGGGACCAAAAATCCCCCAAACTCTCTCTCTCTCTCTCTTTCTTACCTCAACCTGCGCCATAGATTGTGATTTTAAGAGTCATTTTCATTTAGTTAGAGGGCCTCGGTACTCAATTACATTCTTAGCCCAATAAGTATCACTCACTTGTCGACAAAAGGCTTAAGTCCTTAAAATTACAGCAGATAAAAGTGATGTTGAGGAAACTTACTCCTCTTAGTTGATACACTCTAGAGTCTCTATTTTCTTTAGGATCAGAACAAACAATGCAGAAGAGTTGGTGAACGCGACTTCTTTTCGCTTTAAATAGCTCGGCAGCTACCCTCTCAGTTCTAGAAGCCATGTTGCCAGCTCCAGCAGCTCCTTTTTACTTGTATTTCTTTCTCCATCGGGTGAGCAGAATTGTGGGCGGGAATAAATTTGCCTATACAGTCGGAGGAGGAATAAGATAAGATTGGATGCCGAAGACCTTTTCTTAGGTCTGGCACAGCGGCTTCATTTGAGACCTATTGTTTTATTTCCCAGGGTGTTTAGTGTAGTTTCGTTACTACAAAGATTGTCAAGAATTCGAGCTTCTCTTAATACATTTTTCTTTTAAGAACCTGGCTGACACTGCGACCTACCAATATCTATTGTGTCTCCGACCTAATAGGTCTACTACTTTCCTAACGAAGCTGAGTATGTCATTAGTAGCTGAGCCTTTAAACTCCCCATGAAAGATCCCTCTGCGTACCCAGTATAGTGCCGGACATTCACAGAGAATGCGTTGAAAGGTTACTTCCTCTTCCAAACAGAACCGACACTCTGTATCTGAAGAAATGTTTAGTTTGTTGTGATGATATCTTAGGCCGCATTGGCTGGTAAGGAAGCTCACTAGCAACCTCTGTTGTTTCTGTATAGGTTTATAATTTACTTGCAGGAAAAGGGCTTGATAAGTCTCTTGGATTGCCTAAGCCCAGGGACGTTTTCCCAATGGGCTCGGTGAAGTAAGTGTTCCCAGTTGTTTAACAAAGCTGTGGCAATAGCTCAATTAACACCACAGAAGAGTTCCGCTCCCAAGATCGCGTATAATAGGTGGCCGAGGTCCTTTCCATTCGTGTGAAAGCAAAACACAAATGGTTGCGAGAAGCTAGGCCTTGGCCGATCTCGGATTGTCGCGCAGCGAGGTTTTATAATAAACAAAACTTCGATACAAATACTCTGATTTTTAAGGTGAACGAGCGTAGGACAATGTAGGAGATTTTTGCTCACCTTCGAGGCACAAGCTATAAAGCGAATCTGTTGGAAATTTCATTCGATGGAGGTGTTTTCTTCAGTAGGACCCTGATATTCTGGGCAGGCCCAAAAGTCACTCTGTTATATCTGTCTCTGTCTCCACTTTATTTTTGCCGTTTCTGCAGAAATCTAGAGAATTCTTACCTCTCGCCATAAAGGTTTATTGGAGAGCGACCTGTAAGAACACCTCACACGAAATGTCTAATGTTGCAGAGGAAGCTGTTCTGAGAGCACCGTTTATCTAAAATACCGAACAGATCGATTGGCTAAATGGGCCAATAACAGTTAATAAGTTAAACTTATGTGAATTTGTGGTAACGCTTACCTGCAGGGATAAACGCACCGTCTCTGTCATCCTTACATGGTACTGTGCCATTGATGTTTCCGCAGAGTTGTTCGGTATAGCCTGCAATAAGTATTGTATTAGTCGCAATAGAACCAAATTTTTACAAACTATAAGTCTTCAAGGCAAAATACAATAATGATGAAATGCGCATCAACTCTGTCAAATCCAAACCGTGTCAATGGTGTGCTATGTTACGTACGAACAAAAAAAAAAAATTTCTACTCATCAAACCAAAACTCAGATTGTTATCTAACCTTCACCCTAACCCCCATCCTTATCTCCAATACCAGACAGACCCCCGGTTTAATTATACTACTCACTTTTTTAATTACATACATACACTAGTTCAACACCCCCACCGATTTATTAAACACAAACAAATTACATGCCATCATTGATGAGTGCTTGCTGTCAATTAAGTACTTTCAAACTGTTTGAATGTCATTAACTATTTATTAAATTTAAAAAATAAAAATTACAAACACACTTGGATGATAATGTCTGAAAGAAACGTTTTCTATTCAACGTAGCAGTAGATTCTGTGATCACACGCGACAATTGTCGTGATAAGCCAGCGCAATTTATTGAGAGCGGACGCTAAAGTTCAAAGAAGATTGCTGAGGTTAGACTCGTAACTTTGACATCTGCCTTTGGCCGATTCAGTGAATAATTTGAAAAGCTTGCTTTGCGGAAAATAAAAATAAAAAAAAACTGCAATCAACTGATTTCTTGTGACGCATTTGAATGTTGGCATAATCGGTACATACAAGTTTATAACAAAAATCATAACAATAAACAGATTAAAATAGATAGTACACAGTCTACGAGTTACAGCTTTTGTAAAAAAAAGGCTATAGACTTTCCTTTGAAAGTGGAATACAAAATGAGAATTCCTAGAATAAAGTTTGCGTTGAAACACGTCAGTAATAATTCTCAGGTATTAAGGGCTTAAGCCGTTGTGCTTCCTATTCTCACTTATGGCGCTATCGTTTGGTGGCCTGCCTTGACCAAGAAATGCAATATCGACAAGTTCAAAAAAGTACAGAGATCGGCGTGTGTAAGTATTACAGGAACATTGAGGTCTTGTCCTACAGATACTAAAGGGTTTTTCAATAGGGACGCTACAAAAGTAGAGCGACAGGGACAGCAAACGACGCCATATTTTTCTTGCGGTTTTTTGACATTTCTCTTCAGTAAGGTTTGCCATTTCATGATGGAAAGATATACGAGCCAACAACGAGTCGAAATTATTAAAATTTACTACCGAAATTCGGAGTCAGTGGCCTCAACGTTAAGAGCGCTAATCATCTTCAGCGATGAGGCTCATTTCTGGCTGGATGGCTTCGTCAATAAACAAAATATGCGGTATTGGTCAGGCAGCAATCCACACGTACTCCATGAGTCATCATTGCATAGACTATTTCCTGTGGGGCTACGTCAAGTCTATGGTCTATGCCAACAAGCCAGCGACGATTGATGAACTTCGTACGAATATCGAACGTGAAATTGCAGCAGTATCGGCCGATTTATGCTTGAAAACCGTCGAAAATTGGGTTCAGCGTCTGGACTTCTGCAAGCGTGCCCGTGGTGGCCATGTAAAAGATAACGAGTTCCATACATAATGGCATCGAACGTACTTTCACAGGAATAAAGAATTTCATTGATATTCAAAACCATTTTTGTTTTATTTAAAAAAAACTTTTGTAGCGCTCTTATTGAAAAAACCTGCATAAGTGTGATCCTGCACCTGATTTTCCCTAAACTTCACATCAAATGCACAGCTACTTGCAGCTCGGTCTGGCTTAGGGAATCTGTAAGATCCAGGAAACAACTCTTCAACCAATAACATGGTACCCACCCCCAATTTTAGAAATTGTTCCTTGTTAAATTTCCCACCAGAGAAGAATGGAAGAATGGAAGCATCGTCTGACAACACTGGCACAGAAAACATTACTATCTAGTATCTATGTTGACGACCAGGCGGCTATTTAGTCTCTGCGGTCAACATCGACAAAATCAAAGCTTGTCTGCAGACAAACTCTTAACAACATATCAACATATCAACAACAATGTGACCATATGCTGGGTACCGGGCCAAAGATATATCAGGTAATGAGAGGGCGGACGAAATTGCAAGGAGGGGTCCAGAACTAGCATATGCATATACACTTCCGGTCGCAAAGATGCCCATTAGCCCTCTTTACGGGGATATACATAGATGAGGAAATCATGATCAGGGCTAATATGCGAAGGTGTCACATAGACACATGTGCAATAGCCAGATCACTATGGCCAGCCTTCGATAAGAAGAATTCCACAAATCTCCTATAACTTAGTCCGGTGTCCTCACAGAACACTGCGGAATAGGAATCTATGCGAAGCGTCTTGGATTACCCTACAATGACTACTGCAGAAGTTCCAGGAACGAAGAGGAAATAGAATCCATGCAGCACCTGCATCTGTCCTCTTGATAGTAGCTTCTTCCATGGGCTGGAGGACCTTCATATCGCTGATTTTAGGAAACTCCGGAGATTTCTATCCCTTTCTGAGTGGTTTGCAGATTAGCCAACCCTATCACTTGGTTTGAGTCTCATGCGTATACTTTTCATGGGTACAATGGACCCGCTTGAGGTCCAAGTAAGTTTTTAGGACACCCACTAAACCAACCAAACTATGGAAGCGTTATCAATGGTTATGATATTGGCATGTACATATGTATATGGACGGTTCGAAGATGGACTGCGGCAACTTCTCTGACCAACTAAATATATCGAAGTAATTTCGTCTCTCAGACTCTACTAATGTTTTTCAGGCGGAGCTTCTCGCAATTTGGGAAGCCTGAGCTGGCCAGGAAAGGATCAGTCCTAAGCACTATTAAGGGCTTTATACACCGTCACTTCCTGCAGCTTGCTTGAACATCATGACCAGCTGCGCCATTTCCAGAAAGACATGGCCTTATTACATTAAACCTAAGTCAAAAGAGCTACTTGCCAAATCAAGACCAGATATTGCCATTATCACATGCCACTGGCCAGTGGGAAACCATACGATCAAGCTTGGTATTCCTCACAACAACTCCTGTTCAAACTGCAAGGACATTAATGAGAAAGTATCTCTACCTCATTTCCAGGTGTCCGGCACTGGAGAGGACCAGACAGCGCACTTTATGCAAACCCTTCTTCGTGGATCTCGGAGAGATAGGTGAAAAAGGATTGGAGAACTGATCCTGTATCTGAACTTCACTGGCGCACTCTAGCGTTAATTGGGTTCTTAGGAACCGAGGATGCATACACTAACTCATCACTAAAGAAAGTCCTGTGAACAGAATCATTTGCTCGCTCCTGAAAAAGGTTTACCGTCTTACTTACGCAAATTAAACTTTTAAATGTCGCTTTCCTGTCATTTTGTTCAAAAACTGGTTGGTCCATTTTTTTGTCATTTTAAACCAGGAATGTTCACCATCGATTAAATCTTCACGCTTCGCTTAATGCTCGAAAAGACCCTTGAGTTACAAATTGATACTCAATAACAGCGTGTATAGTGAAGAGTTATAGAAAACTAGGGCAACACAAATTCAAGGTAAAAAACAGAGCACAAAAAAAAAACAGATAATCACCATCCTATCGAAGGACAAGACCACAACATGCAATGTAATCATGCGCTACTTCATGGTGAAATGATTACATCGAAGATGATGACAGTCAGACAGACTGATCATACCGTGCGTGATCCAATAAATTCTGAATTCTTCAGAAATTTTTAACAACAAAGACACACCAGCTGAGGCACTGTCGACCGAGAGGCAGTGATGAAAGAATTCACTCTTGTGGATTTTTCGTTCTCGGTGAATGAAAATACTTATCTGACACGCTGTACATACATATACATATGCGTGCTTGAATGTGATTCAAAGAATGACAGCTGGTCGGCTTGATTGGTTTGAACACGATATCAAGATCAGGTGACTTAAGTTAATTTGATGCATGTCACGACTTTAAAAACTACTCTACTCTTAAGCGAAACGTTGCAATGTACACGGACAGCCATGCGGCCATAACCCCGTCAAGAAACTTGCAAATCTATGCAACCGGTTCTCTGTCACTCTAACCTAGGGCTCCGGACTTCTGTATTCTGAATTAGCGGCCCTAAATGCGCACTGCGACCTATGAGGTCTATTGTGGTGGCCCATATGGTTCAACCAGAGGTTATATTGAGACTTTTGATAAACCTCAATAGATATAGCGTTAGGTTCGATTTTCCCAATGACAGAGGCCCGCGTCAGGTGGAATAATCTTCTCCTTGTGGCTCCTGGACAAACGCACAGAATATGTTCAGCGGTCTCTTTCTGTTCTCCACATACCCGCAAATATCGGCACCTCATACTTTTATTTTATGCAGATGATATCTGAGTGGACAATGTCCCCTTAGCTAGCCCGTTAAAGTTCTTAACTCGTCTTTGGTGAGATCAAGTAAAGTCTTGGCCTTGTATAGGTTGGGGTTGATTGATTAACTTTTTCGCTTGTCTAAGTTCCCGGAGATTGGCTCAGTAGTCGACGTGTTTGTTGATCTCCCATTGTGTTATCTTCGAATAAGCACTGTGTGGGTGGTATCCTAGAACAGGGTTCGGGACCAACAAGAGGGCGGCCAGCGCCTCTTCTCGCCAGGCAGTCAGCCCGTTTGTTACCCTCGAAGCTTTCATATCCTGGGATCCAGGCTACGGTAACGTTATTTACCGATGCAAGGCTTTCGAGGAGCTTAAACAGTCCCAGACAAACTTGGACCCTACCGTAAAGGATAATATAAAGGAGAAGGAGGATTTCCTAAGCAGAAATGGAAGGGACATTTCTAGTCTTGAAGCAATCTGCAATCATCACCCGGCGAGCATGCAGCAAAACTTAACACTTAAGCTACTATCAGACTACTACTGCTACTATGTGTTGCTATTTGGCCAATAAATTCACTGAAAAAATTTGCATACAATTCATTTGCGGACATTTGCACACACCCAAAAACTTGCAGCTTTGGGACAAACTTCCCAAATCGTGTGATCGGTCTGCAAACTCGCATTTGCGGATGATTTATAGACATTTGCTTATCTGCAAGTCGTCTGATTGTAGCTTTATTGTCGCAGCTGCAAAGTTGTGAAAGAGGTAGAAACCCTCGACCACTTCCTTTGTAAACGTTCGGTTCTTCCCAAAGACACGTGTAGATTAAGCAAATTTTTCTTTAAAAACCTTAGCAACCCTTCTGATATGCTGAAAGACAGTTCTGCTTACAGTCTAGTTAAGAAAAATATAGCTGTAGCGACAGCTTGAGATGAGCCAATGCCTAGTTTCTCTCAACCATTCATGTTGCACATTTTTCGCACGAATGGAAGGGACCTACAATTTATTGGCGACTCCGAACGGCAAATTGAGAAGCTCTTTCATGGCAAATTATACTCCCGGAGGCTTGTCATTCCCCGGCGAGAGGCGGTGTTGCGAAAAAATGTCCAGTGGACATGGCTGGGGCTTGAACAATGAACCCACCCCACTCGCACAGCAGTCCAACGCATTAACCACTGAGCCTCGACGACCACTAGTTACGACAAAATATCTATTTCGATAAATTAAATAAAACCGTACCGCTGTATAAAAGATTCCAAAAACGAGTTCTAAATAAAGTCCATAGCAAGTATGTATCTCGTAGCTTTATTCTTGTTATGTAAGACAACAACGTCACAAAAACTGGAAAATAGTCATCCAGACGAACAATAAACCAGAATTTGCCGCAAAGCTGATTCACCACATTCGCTGGTTTGACCACAAACATTTCCAACCACTCAAAGTCGTAATTGCTACAGTTCCCGTCCAGCAACTTTGTTTCCATATCTAACACACGACTTCATGGAAAAATTCCCAATAAATTAGCTGTTCCAGTGAAATGTTTCAATCTTTTCGCATTTATTGTTAAACAAATTAACGTTTATCGTACCGTCTTATCAAGCATTCACTCAACTCAACAACGACTGCTAATGTGATTATCATTTGAATGATAGGTGAATGGAACAAACCACAGGTTGTCCTAATGATTCATAAATTCACAACGAAAAAAAAAAACGAAAAACTTCTGAAGGTTGTACGTACGTCTGTGTACTTGGATTCGTGCAAAAGTACGATAGCATAGATCTCCATCGAACACGTCTAATTGAACTAAGAATAGTCATCGCTAATTAAATTGCAAATGATTGGAGATTACATTACCTGTGCCAGTCATTCTCGTGATGTGATGCAAACGTCTACCTCTGTGTATCTGCAAAAAAATAAAAAATAAAGGTGAAAAGTCAGTTAATGTTTATTTATAGATAGTCGATACACGATCAAGGCAGTGTACCTTGACTACATCGAAGCGGGTAGAAAGTGATTTGGCTTGCATCCGTAAAAAGACGAAAAAGTACGTGGATGTACTTTATTTTTCTTCATTATAAATATGCATATGTTGATATCGATAAGGTTGAGTGCAGGGTACATCGACTACAAAAAAGGTACAAGGTACAAAGTCTCCTATCAAACATACATATGATTGAAATGTCAAACAAATGTTAAGGTCATCGGTTGACACTCTATCGCTTGTGAAGTGGTTAAGATATGGAAATCTATAGCTGGACGTCAAGTGTTATAATAAAAATTTAATTAAAATATTTTATTAAATGATGGCATGGCACCAATGCACGTCAGTTAAAATTTGGGTCACATTATGACTTCCGGTGGCCATTATGCAAAAGTAACACTAAATAAACGCACCTTACTTCTACCCAATGTCCCGTGAATAAACCAAAAGGTGAATCGATGACGAGCGTTGGACTCATCTAACCTCCTAGTCGTGTCATCCCACCTACATATCTTCTCAGGATATAGGGGAGAAAGGAAAGATCGTCCACGAAGAATCGAGTAGAGACCTGTGCCGTCTGAATTATCTCTTCAGGATGTAGGAGATTTAGCAAACACCACACCCGAAGACCTTGTTGAAGTTCCTAATAAAGTCGAACATCGGCGTCACTTGCCGACCGCTCAAAGGACTTTAAAGTGATTTAAACATGAGCGGAGGATACAAGGACTAAACTAAGGTACTACAAAGGGAATACAACCGCTCTTCAGCAAGTGCGTTAGAAAAGTTAGGTATTCGAATAAAACACGCGACATCTACTAAGATTTCTGACTTAGGTCACGTGAATTGTGGTATCAAAAAGGCACACAAGCGCTATTTGTGATTTTGAAAGACCAAACCAGACAGCCACTTCTACCTACTTACCTAGCAGCTACCATTATGCAGCAGTCAGGCCAAAAGAAGTTTGAAAAATTCTTTAACAGCAACAATAAGCTGAGAAGCTAACCAGCAAGCTATTAGGAGTGCCGCGACTGATATGCCAGGTTTAAGCTTTTTATTTCAAGGCTGGATGGGGAATGATCAGTGTAGTTTAAAGCCTGATTGCCTGAAATCGGTAACCACCAATTACTTTTTTAAATTTCAAGGCCGCTTATGTCTAATTTAGTACTGCAAAGCCTATACACTCACATATGTATGTATGTCCCATGACTATAAAGAACGCTCGCTACTTCGTCAAGGTCAGTAAAGATTCCACCGAGATCTTTAATATCACTAAATGGGTTTTAGATAGAGCGACGCACTGTCATGCCATGCGGCTTCTTCAACCTGGAAACTCTCAGGTAGTAGTAACGCAGATGATACATTAGTGGTACAATGAACGAGTCGAATATTGAAAAAACGAAACCAGCAGTAAAATATTAGAAGAAAGAAGCGGCCCGTCGAACATCGAATCATAACCTGGTCTGGTAAGCTAGGATATCAGTGTAAAAAAGTGTTTTGAGCGCTGCTGTTGGGATAGTTCTTAAAGCCCTTGTTGTACCTTTGAATAAAGTAATGAATATTTGGCGCGACAGCTCGGGATGAGCCAAGGCCTACCTTCTCTCAACCATTCATGTTGTACGTGTTACATATTTCGCACAAATGGAAGGGACCTACAATTTATTGCCGATTCCGAACGGCGAATTGAGAAGCTTTTTCGTGACAACTGGTACTCTTGGAGTTTTGTCATTCCCCGACAAGAGGTGGTGCCACGAAAAATGTTCGGTGGACATGGCTGGGGCTTAAACCCACGCAGCTCGCTCAGCACTATCCACTGATCCAGGGCGACCCATCCTGTTGTACCTTTGCTTGTAATATTTTCAGATGCGGATCACCATTTTAGGCCTCCATATGTTAGGATGGGTCTTATAATAGTTGTGTATACCGAAAAGATGGTGGCTGGTTTTGGTTTTCCTTGGAAATAGAACTGCCCTTCGTTTTTTTCGGTGTTTGATCCCCATTTGTTTGTCCATTTTTTTCATAACTCACACGCGCTTTTCAGCGGTTTCAGGGCAGATTGTACCAATTCAAATAAGATTGGCAGAAAGTTGCCTGAGGCTAACAAAAAGGTCGGGCCTAGTTCTTCGCTTACTATTCCCTTCGTCTGCGTCCTACTCAGCAGTAGAATTCATATTCCAAAACTTATGATGGGGCGCTAAATTATTTCTGGCGCTCTTACTCTACGCACTGCGATATTGCTGTGCCCATGGAACGGCTACATAACAAGAACTTTTATATGAGCTGCAGAAAAGAAAAAAAAATCTTTCTAGCATCCATTCTCCGAGTGTCTTGCATTGGCTAAGGTAAAGCTACTTGGCAGTCACTTCAAAACCAAGAAGAAATAGAATCTATTCAGCGCTTATTCTGTAAGTGCATTGGCCTGACTATTTAAAGAATGTAGACGCTTGACCCTTCTATGCAATGTCGAGCTACATGACACTAATGAGATTTCTGGCTCAATCTGGATGGTTTTAACCCAGCGGTCTCTTTTTTTAGGCACAACGGACCCAACTATTGGTCTCTGTCAGCAACTATCTCTGTCAAAAGGCACAACCTTATACAAGCATGACAGCAAAGTCTGTCAAAATAAGAGATAGGAAAGCAGTAGCCATTGCCAATGACTGTCAGCAAAGTATTTTACGTCGATTTTTCGAAGGTCGAACTTTAGTTCAATATCCAAAGGTAACCCGTAGAAAGTTCGGTCGTTGACACTTCATTGTTAGTTTACTGTGTCGTATTAATTTTTCGCCTCTAGAGCACATTAATTTGTTTAATGACCCCAATTAGTTGACTTCCAAGAAATGCATATTTTATTCATATTTATAGCCTTTTTTACGGCCTTGCATGTTTTAGCGTAAAAATGTGACTCAATGGAACATCTGCTAGTTCCACTTTGATATTCCGGCCACGCTATTCAATGAGTATCGTCAGCTGACCCAAGGGATTTGTTTTCCTTATAATTTTTCTACGTTCTTGAATATGATATGAATAATTCTAAATTATTTACTTGTGCGTCATTTTTTTGTTGTCGATGGTCAGTGATTAAGCAACAGTTCTGTGGGCAACATATGTTTCTGCGCATTTCGCCGTCTGTGAAACAAAAAGCTCTAAAAAATTACTTCCTGACAGTACAAAGCCCTTTGACTCTGACTCCTATTTGATCGATGAAATGCGCAGTAGCGTTTATTAAAACCAAAAGTAAACAAACATGAAACCGCTGTAACAAGAAGACTAAATGACGTTTATAGCCCGCACAAGTTAATAACAATCAATCAACAAAAAGATGGAAACCCTTTAATAATCGTTTTGTGTAATCTTTAACACTTTGGAGTCTCAACTCTGGCACGCATTTGGAAATAACAACGAGAATAATAAATAAGCCGCAGTAAACAAACCCATTCTGCGCGCACTGTGTCAATTGGCATGTCAACAAAACGTCAATTTCGCCAGTAACGTTCTAATTGAAAACAAACTTCACACTTAGCGCGCACTGTCAAGTCTCCACCAAAAGTCGGAATACTAAAATAGATTTTCATGCAAATCACCTCACAACGGACCGCGTATAACAATGAGGCTATAAATATTCGTCCATAATTGGCAAAAATAAGAAAAAGTTAAACGAACACATACGCAAACATGACAGAACCCATAAAAATGTTGTTTATAGCTTGGTAATTCGCATGCGAGTTTTTCTTATGCACAATGCGGACGAAGGGATTTTTTTCTAAAAGGACTGCCTCTCCCGACGTCAAGTGACTAAAACCACAAAAGAAAATACAACCCTCCAACTAAGTCGTAGCATTTTCATTAAATAAGTGGTTAACCTCCATCGGCCGACATTGCCATAAGCCATTCACCACCTCGAAGCGAATGTGATGTCACGAAGAACTACTTGTTGTTTTTCTGTAAATGATTGGCACGAAAAACATCAATCTGACGTCTACTTTGGCATTGTTCACGTGCCCTAGACGGTGCTCATACCCTTACGCTTATGGTAAGTTTACTTATTATATTCCAGAGCTTGCAAGTTAGACCCAATTAGCTCACAGTCTGGTCACGTTTACTCGTGTTAACCTTGAACATAAGTAGATAACTCTGTGCTGATAGCCGAGTGAATTGGGAATGGTAGCAATTAATATGGGGGCGATTTGCATGTGAACGAGAGGTTTTTCAACCGGCGTCTGCAAGTGTGTCCTTGTTTTAATGAAGGATTTACTTCAGTCCTGATCTAACTCGAAACCAATGCTTAACTCATTTTCTACTCTTATTGAATGTAGGCTTGACTTTGGCAAACCAAGCAAACAAAAACTATCAAAGTGAAGACCAATCAAAGGCTACATCAAAAAACGGAAGGCATTAGCTCTCTGAAATGAGAGAAACTGGCGGAAAGCTATCACAAACGAACTTCGCTCTCATTTTTTTTTTAAAGAACCTCCCCTTATGGCTGGCACTGCCACCTAGCAAGATCTATTGTGTCTCCGGTCTACTTAGCCTAATAGGTCTACTACCATCCTAATGAAGGTGAGTATGTCATTAGTTGCCGAAATTCTAAACGCCGCTAACGGCCAGAAATCCCTTTTAAAGCTTTGTCTGCTTAGGCAGTGCCCAAAGGTTTTTTCCTTCTTCAAACAGAACCGACACTTTGTATCTGAACAAAGGTTTGGTTTAAAAATAAATAGCTGGCGCGACAGCTCGGGATGAGCCAAGACCTAGCTTCTCCCAACCATTCATGTTGTGCGAGTTACATATTTCGCACGAATGGAAGGGACTTACAATTTATTGCCGACTCCGAACGGCGAAGTGGGAAGCTCTTCCATGACAGATTATACTCCCGGAGGCTTGTCATTCCCCGACGAGAGTTGGTGCCGTGAAAAATGTTCGGTGTTCCTGGCTGGGGCTTGAACCCACGCAACTCGGTCAGCAGTCCAACGCACTAACCACTGAGCCAGGGCAACCATAATTGGTTTGTTTGGTTTGTTGAGATGATATCTTAGACCAAGAAGTTCCTTGTAGGAAAAGGGCTTGAAATATCTCCTGAATTTTCTAAATACGGTGACGTTTTCCCAATGGACTAGGCGAAGTTGGTGTTCCCAATTGTTTAACAAAGCTGTGGTGGTAGCCCAATTAACGCCATAGAAGGGTTCCGGTCCCAAGAGCGCGGGAACCGAGCCGCCCCTAGCAAGCTCATCTTTAGTTTCATAGCCTACAACGCCCTGGTGGTCGGGCACTCAAACGACCAAGTGATTGTATGGTATCCTAGCAGCACTTGACTGACCTAAATTCCACGAAGTGGGATGTCAATACTTTAAGCCCTGCCCGACTATCTCAATAGATACGTATTTTTGCGCCCCTATTACCTTTTTAGAGGTTTATTCTGGCGCAGATCTCAATAGCATGGATTTTAGCCTGGAACACGCTGGGGCACATCCCCATTGTCCAAAGACGTCAGCAACTTCCAAACATGCTGGGTCTGATACGGATTCTACATTAGACCAGCCGTGAAGGCCTAATGTTTGTACCTCAAATTGCCTTTCGAAACTGTACTCCCTGGCCATAACGTCGGGGACAGTGCAGAACATGTTCGTACCTTCATTTAATAAAAGATCTTTTGTTTTTAGGTCAAGAAATTGCTGAACACATTTGCCCCATTTTAAAGATTGCAACCAAGCTGTTGAATGATGAAAGGAGGCTTCCTTAGAAAGCTTTGCGACCTAAGATATTGGGTGGTGTGAATAAAAACTGAGGCAGAGTGTTTTCTCAACTTTTTGTATAAAACACGCAATGTCAGTTGAATAAGACCGAGTTTCGCCAAGTTTCAGAAACATTTCCGTCAAGAGGGTTTGCTCAGAGCGTTCGCTCAGTTTTTATTCACAACACCCATTATCTCAACAGCCTAAATCTGTGTTCAGATACAGATATAAAAGGAGGAGATCCTTATAAATTCCACTAAGGTGGGTATATTTTAAATTAGGTAGCCTACCCCAACGAAGCATGACCTCGAAAAATGTTGATATCGAACGTTACAAGCATTATCACTCGTAAACAAATTAAATTCTACAGCACATAAAGCGATTTCATAACATATTACATCCACTTTTCAGAAAAAAAATCGTATTTTTCAGATTATTTTTGTAATTTTGTAATGACCTCAGATCGTATATTTGTAATAGAAACTAATACGCAGTATCTGAACCTCCACACAAACATAACCTGTGTTTCACCAGAAACGATTTGAATCCCCCAAACATTGGCCAGATTAATTACGAGCTAACCACTGTGTCCTTGTGACATCACGAACCAAAGTGATTTAAGAGTTTCCTGAAAATGTGCCCGATAATAGAAATTGACTAACACACAGCCTTTCCATATGTCTTTTTCCCATTTGACTCAGTCGCTCTTCTTCAGCGGGTTATTGGTATTTCCACTCGATTTCTTTTCCTGTTCCACACCACTTCGTATGACCGCACTATTGGCCAATGCTAACGGTTGCAAATAACTAATTAGACGGTCACCTGCTCAGTAGCATGAAAAACACTTTTTTTTTCGCAATCGCACACACATTTGCTAGGCAACAATGCCAAGGTTACATAATTAACTCGGTTTTATGTCAATGCTAGTGATTAGTTACCTGATACCGTTATGTTTAGCTGCGTAAATTCCACCAATGCTTTGTCAGATGTTCAGGAAATCACTTCAGTTCACTTGACACGATTCGAAAACACGTCAACGCACACACTTTTCTCAGGCTAATTAGTTGATTAGATACGTGTACTTCAAACAAACCACCTCGATAGTTCACCACCGATTAACAGTGCGTAGTTTTACACTTTAATACAACTGTCAACGCACAAATCACAGGAATTAAGTAAACGTGAAAAAAAAAAATTCAATTGTTTCGGAAATTTCCTTCCCTGGGGGCGATTTTAATACGCGAGGCGTAAGACGATGGAGCAGAACGACCCACTCGACATATCAATTTGAACCCTACTTCACTACTACTTTGCTCGGATTCGGTTTGGTATAGTCGTCGGATACGGATACCATACCATAGCCGCTTTTTGCTTCGTGTCAGTTCAGTTGAGAGACGGTAGTCGACCGTCAGTCAGCTGAAATGGAGAAAAACGAAATGAAATAAAAATATTTATTCACTGGATGAGTTTGTTGTTGTTTTCATTGTTGCCTTGCCTTTTTTGCTATTTATGATTTGCACAGTGTGTGAACAAGGTGGTAGCCGGCTACTTCTTATAAGTACAGTGAATGAAATAATTATTTGTTACAGGGTGGGTTTAAAATGTTTTATGTAGGAGTACCGTGAAACCATCAGTGCTGTATACAATACGTGTGACTAGCATGTAAATGGAAGGTAGATTCGACATCCGAACTTTAGGTAGTTTAATACCAGAATGGCTTTCTTCTCTGGCAAACCGAAAAGGCATTTATTCGGAGGTCTACATATACCAAATGAGGCCAGATAGCACTTCGATACATCGATCTTTGGTACCAAGTAAAGATCTCCCACAAAATGTTGGCCCGGAGCTAGATCGAAATAATGAAGGAAGCTTAGGCTCGTGTTTGTGGTTAGTTGGTTGATTTGGACTGGATTAGAGAACCCCTTTCTTACATACAAAATAGATGTGTATGTCCTGTTTCCCTTTCTAACTTTTCCGAAATTGCCGAGACTCCTCCTCAACTGTTCTAAAATATGATTTTCTTCTCTGCCATATTGAATGAGCAAATTCCATTGCATAGACAACTTAGCAGTGAAGGTGTCACCTTTGTAAAACGAGTGACTAATCCAGTTTTGTCTACCTAAGCTCCGCTATAAATTCAGACAACGACACCAGCGCTAAGATCGAACGAAGAATAACTCTTGCCAATCGCTGTTTCCTTAAACTAAAAAGGCAATTGAGTAGCAAAGAACTCTCTCGAACGACTAAAGTGATCCTGTATAAGACCTTAAACGTCCCAGTGCTGCTCTACGGCGCAGAGGCATAGACTCTGTCAAAAGCGGATGAGGTTGCTCTTGGCTGTTTCGAGAGGAAAATTCTTCGAGTGATTTTTGGCCCCATCTGCATAGACAGTGAATGGAGGAGCAGATACAATGACGAACTGTACGGACTGTACAAACGATATCGACTTAGCCGGAAGAGTGAAGCTCCAACGACGGAGGTGCTTGGGTCATGTAGAGCGGATGGACACCAATGCTACGGCAGGGAAAACCTTCGAATCCACACCAGAAGGACGGCGCAGTAGAAGAAAACCGCGACTTAGTTGACGCATGTAAGTGAAAGGGGACCTAAATCAACTTGGCGTGCGAAACTGGAAGTAGCTGGTTAAAGGTCGAGCTGGCTGGAGACGCTTGTTGGTTGAGGCCCAGGTCCACCCCAGACAGTAACGCCCGTTAAAGTAAATAAGTAAAGTTCTAGGGCAATGTACATGCAACTGGCGGATATGGCTGGGCCTCGAACCTACGCTGCTCGCACAGCAGTCCAATGCAGTAGTAACTAAGCCACAGCAACCACATGCATATAGTAAGAGAAGCAAGTTAATCACAGGGTTTCCACACTGACGACTTCGTGATCAAAATGTCATGTCAATGTATTATTTTACCTATATTCTGCTACTAACTCTATTCATAATAGGAAATCTACTTATTGTTAAGAAAGGAATCTGCCACAGACCTTACATTCAACGGATACTCTAAACAGAAATGGTCCTTCTCAAACTTTGAGTGAATTCGTATACGTGAAATGGAGTGCATTTTTTTTTCTGCCTCACTGTATAAAAAAGCGCATATAAGGAAGTTTACTTCATATATATGAATGTACGTTCCTACTTAAATTGCTTTGTAACACAATTACACGTATAAATACCAGCACGACAGACAGAATCGAAAAGTATACATACATATGATCATCGTTCAGCTCGCTGTTAGCATGAAAGCCTTTATCTACGATTTGAAGTCGCGAGGGCACACTTCACGAACAGCCGACATGGAATTGGATTAAAATCAGTTTCTCAATCATGAGAGACTTTATACACCCTGGTTCAGATAGATTTTGACACAAAGATGGTTGTGTGTTATCGTTAGATCTCCTTCCAAAGCTCCTGGTGTAATCACATTGAAAAGCTCACAACGTTAAGTGGTGTGGTTGACCTCCTTGGTAGTGCTGTAGAACGAATTCAAATACATTTTTCCTCTGTTAGTTGAAACGTTGATAAGGGTTATTGGCATTTAAGGGTTAATGTCCCAAGTGGATGATGATCCTATCGAGGATTTTCTGTCAGTTACACAAGTAGTTTGACGTATGTAGTTTGTGTTTTCCGAGGGCTTGTGTTAAATTATGCTTCGTAGATGGTCCCGCATAATAGATTGGTTTGTCACACCACGGTTATTGTGTTTTAAATGGAATTTCCTGATGAGGTCGAGAGATTATCCTTGTAATCAATCAAAACAGCGGAGGCTTTTCTTTTTGTTTAAGTACTTTCTGTTTAATTTCCTTGAAACAATTATACGTACATAAATTATAACAAGTCATGCGATTCTTCAAAAAACTACGTTTCTAGTTTTACCAGGAATTTCAGTCACTAAAATAGGTGCGGCATATGGACGCTTTTGGAAAGGATATGCCATTCATAACTGCGAGGGCGAATAGAGTGGGCGTAGCGCCTGAATGAATTTAATCCCTGCCAGTGTGCTAGTAAACAATCAATTAATCACATGAATCCGCCCTCGAACTTGAATTTTTATTGCTTTAGGTGGGATTGGTAGGATGACATAAAATAAAAGTTGACAACTGAGTGCACCTTCATGTGTTTCGAATTGTTGAGCTGTCATGTTGCCAAGTATCTCAGAAGGTAGCATTTTATGACACGATAGCTATGCAATCCACTGGGGGTTGTTACACTAACTGACTTTAATCTGATTGTTGCATATTACATTTCTCATGCCGAAATCAACACATTCACGCGCTTGATTCAGTTTAATTGTTTAACGGTTTTTACTGTACACCTTGCCTCGTAACCTGAATCATTCTGAGTCACTTTTCAACATCTCTAAGCAGAGTTTTTTTTTTTTTTTTAAGAAAGGTGGAAAGCTTCGAAAGCCGGAGTGTGGGACTTTAACCCTAATTAAAACCACCTCTGCCTCCAACCCTCTGGCATTTCGTCATGGGATCTCTAAGCAGAGTGGCATGGCTTCAGGCAAAGTTATCGTGGAGAAGAGTGCACAATGGCTCAAAAAGAAGTTATTGGGTCGCAATCAATTTTAAGGTGGAGTTACAGGGTCTTAGGCTTTTGGCTTCAGACAAGTTGAAACGAGGGACACGTGCTAATGAAGTTAAAGCCTCAAGTCATCCGTGTTATGGCCTCATGTTAAAGTCTGTTAAGGTTCGTGTCCACCTTTAGCGTGATTTGAGGACAGAGGTGATTTCTGACTTATTACTGGTGATATTGGTGATGAAAAGATTTTAGAATATGAGGGAAGAACAAATATTCCAATTAACCTTTGCGATGTTATTGGAGATCCGATTATTTTGACTCAGAAAATGTACCTCAACATTCATCGCGTTGGAGTGGATTGCGCTTCATGTTTGAGGAAAAGTGCTATTATCACTCTAACAAACGACTCAGCCAACAACATCAACAACTTTCTGCTGGAGAAGTTGCCAACTAAGTATATGAAGTATAAATCTGTGGACTCAGTAATGAAAGTCGAGGATGCTGTAGGTTATTTACCCTGTAAAGTTCTTGCATGGTCTCGATCCACCAGGAATACCATATTGCGTCCTGTACTTCATAGTTGGGGCTTTAAACCCTCTAACTGTGTAAGGGCACCATGTGAAGAAGAGAAGAAGAACGTAATCGAAGCCAAACTTTTCACAGGTATCGATCAGGGAGAAACCGCCTTGATCCCCGAATTCCTCTGATCCCTACAGACTTCCACTTTGAGTTTAAACGTCTGCAATCACAACGACAGAGTTTGAAAGTGGCAGGTGGGGATCTGATGTGTAATTGTTTCTCCCATTGTAGTATGATGTCTGAGGTCATTTAGTATCCCAAAATTGACAGGGATTATTTATTTTTTGCTCGCTTTGGCTCAGTGGTTAGTGCTTTGGACTGCTGAGTGAGGGGCGCGGGTTCAAATCCCAGCCATGTCCACCGGCACCACCTCTCGTCGGAGAATGACAAGCGTCCGGAGTATAATTTGTCATGAACGAGCTTCTCAATCCGCCGTTCGGAATCGGCAATAAATTGTAGGTCCCTTCCAATCGTGTGAAATATCTTACACGCACATCCCGAGCTGTCGCGCCAGCTGTTTATTTATTTATTTATTTATTGTTGGTTCTTGCTCTGTCATACTTTGGCCGAAGCCTGTTTAATATTTTAAAAGTGGTCCTGTTCCACCTCGTTGCACTTTGATTGTACCATCCACTTGTTCCTTCCTTGCTACCACGTCAGCAGCATCAGTGCCTGAATTATTATAAACTTTATTACAGACTGCATGTTTACAATAGTTTAGTTTTCCATAACTCTACATCTTTAAGAACGCCAGCACTTCAGCACTTAACCTAAATAAACAAGTTTTAATATAATGCAACTTAGAAGTTAAATTTTTATCCAGAAACATTTATTCCATTACACTCCGCATAAAAAAGAAAAATGTCAACACTAGCACTTAATTATGTAAGCTAGCAAAATAAAAAGAGCGAGAGATACACAAAACAAATCACCTGGGAGACATACAGCTGGCAACCTGAGAAAGAAGAGAACAGCAAAACACACGCCGAGAAAAAAAAATCATTTCATTTCGTTCTTTCTGTTTATGTATTGGTTCGCACTGCAGAACGCGCAACCTCGCTTCTGCTTGAATGTACAGTCAAACTGAAACTTCTCTCGACTCTCAGTCAAATCGTGAGCATGACTTCGTCAGTTTCGGATACCCGCGGATTTTGGCGAGAATTCATTGAAATTTACAAAAGTTTTCCAGCTGTTTGGAAGGTTAAAAGTGAAGATTATAAGAACAGAAAACTCAAGGATGAGTGCTACAAAATTCTGGCAAAGAAATTAAAAAAAATTGAACCGGACGCTGACCGTTACATGGTGCGGAGAAAGGTCAACATTTTACGGAGCAATTTTCGTCGAGAATTGAAAAAAATGCGAGCTTCGGAAGAATCAAAGTCTGAGCCCAAATACAAGCCGACATTATGGTATTTCGATGACATGATGTTTCTCAGTAACCAAGAGGAGACGCAAAATGGGGACGAGACTGAGTGCACAGCTCAAGTAGAAAACAAGAACAATGCGGGGAGTGTAAGTGAATGCATTTTTTATTTCTTTTAGTGGTGTGAGAGATTGTGCAAGCACAGGGGCAATGGCAGTGAGAGAGTGACATACACATTTGGTGTGCGCGTTATTTGATGGTGTATGCCGTTCGGCGCAGAATGTCATGTAATGGAGAGAAAGAAGAAGAAATGGTTGAATGTGCAAGGTGTTGAATGCCAATGCTGGCACTGTCACTAATTTGTGAGTTGGCTGTGAAGGGAAGGCAAAGTGCTGCATTGTTGGCGATTTTTGAATATGTAATGTAGTGATGAAAAGAGAAGGCGAAGTTGGACTCATTCTATAGATTGTGGTGGTAAAAGAAATGTGCTTGTGGACTTTTTCTTTCGTTAAATATACACATACATGTAAACATAGCTCATTTAATTTAAACGAATTCAGTATTTTTGTAGTCACAAAGCCATCGAATGAAGTGATTTCAATGAATGTTACACAAATGATTGCACTTTTTACCCTTCTGACTTCAAGTCATTGACTTTTTAAAATGAATGGTGATTTCACCTTTTGAAGCTGATGTACTTGGGCATACTTGGGTAAAGGCATGACCTGGAAAAATCCCCAAGAAGTCGAAAGAATTAGAAACACAACGGTGCCGGCCTGCTACTTATTCGGCAACAAACATGAGTTACAATGATTTTGTAATTTTACCACAACGGGATGATGGAATCACGATTTCTGCCTTCGCTGTGCGATGAATGTTTTTATCCGCAGCTTTAAACTTGATGAAGAGATAATGAATTTTGATTTGAGGCTCATTCGTATCTTCCAGGTTTTGTTTCAGTGTAAACATTTGGTAAATATCTGAATTGCAGTGCCAGATGCCATACCTGACTAGTGAGTTACAGAAACAATTGCGACGTTTACACAATACTTTGGATTAGATTTTGCATGCGACATTTAGTAGAGATAATAATCCTTGAGAACATAGAACTAATTGTTCAGTAATTAGGAATACTCTCGCCGACCCAAACTTAGTTGGTAACTTGTTGCATGCACCTTACTTTGACATTGCAACCGGTGGTTATGTTGGTTTTGAAGCATTTCTAGGGATGTGTTAACACTTTCCAAGCAGATCACTGAATTTCATAACCTTTAAAGAACAAAGTCTTACTGATTTAGCAAATTAAAAAAAAAAGTCGTTCAAATGAGCAAGCATTGAATTTCCGGCTAGAGGAAGGTCTACATTAGTAGTCCACTCCGAATAAGCTCAGAGTCAGTGTTACCATTGTGCATGACTCCTACGTTTTAAGGTAAAATGCGTGTAAGGCAAATTTTAATGTAGTAATATGTATAACATTTGAAATATTTAAACATGTTTGCCTACTATCTTTCTAAGTTATTCGAATAAATCATAGTTTAATTTTTTTTTTTTTGCTTTTTTCGAATTCACTAACTTTATTATTGTTAAATTTAAATTTTTAAGGAAAGCCCCACGGATTTTTATGATGATTTCGACTATAAATCAGAACATTTTACCGAAGTGTCAATTGAATCAAAGACCGACCCGATCAAAATATCTAAAATAAGTGAAAATGAACCAGAAGGAACTGCCGATGAGAGTGATATTCAGGGTAAAGTCTGGGCATTGGAATTTCGTAAGCTAAATTCAGAACAAAAATTGTTCGCAAAGAAGGCAATCGATGATATTCTCTTCGAAGGACGTTTGACAGGACTTAATAGATATTCAGTGCAAATAAATGGAGCTTGTAATAATAATTAATGTATAACGAAGAACATTTTATTAATAAAAGTATTTCGACAATTTGGTATTTATAATTACTCAACATTTTTAAGCAAAGCGCTTAGAGAATTTTAGATATTTTTTTAATATCACGTAGATGAGAACACGTATTTCAAAACGGATTTGTTATTGGATGCTGATTTGAGAAAGCAGTCTTCAGTTTCTGTCATGCACCTAGTTTTTGCCAAAGTCTTATGGGTACACCGAGAAGGTCCTTACAAACTCATGGATAATACATACAAGCAGTTGTATGGGTATAACATAACAAACCTCCTAGGCAGATTTAACGCAAACTTGGAAAGAGAGTGTTCCTTTAGTAGTATTAGGCGTGTTTTTTTTTTAAACCTAGCCAGCCAGTCGTTCATTTAGACGATTCCCAGTAAGCCAAACCCAGTCGCTTTTTTATACCATCAAGTTGGTACGTATGATTTCGTTCCTATGACATCGGCTGTCAAACTGTCAAAGTATTCGGCATTAAACCAAATTGCTTCTTTTTTTTTGTCGCGAAAACCATAATTTAGAGAATTTATTCAATGGATAATTTACAAAAAGAGGTACGAAATCGTAGCATCTTCTATCTTCGTACTCAGACGCCGGTCAAATGTCAAGAGAACTGAACAATTTGGCAGTGATACCAACGCTATAAATGAAAAACATCGCTTTCGGCGCCACCTGGCCATGGGATATCGTAAAATTCCTAGCCAGTCTCTTTTGAATGGGGATAAAATCAGGAGTTGTAGCCAGCTGGTTTTACGTATAAAATTTGACTTTGCTAGCAACTACTGGCTGGGTAGGTTTCAAAAACACACGCCTATTGTCGGATAATATAGATCTAGCTTCTCGCAACCATTCATGTTGTGCGTGTTACATTTTCGCACGAATGGAAGGGATCTACAATTTATTGCCGACTCCGAATGGGGATTTGAGAAGCTATTTCATGACAGAATGTTCGGTGGACATGGCTGGGACTTGAACCCACCCCGCTCGGTCAGCAGTCCAATGCACTAACCACTGACCCAAGGCGAGGTTAGTTGCAATCGAGGATAAACATATATAATTCTGTGGCCACCACTAGTTTACAACCCAAAATACTCACTATGTACTCACATCTCAATCAGAACATTATGATCGAAAAGTACTTAAGGAATTCATCTATGTAGGGTCCACTATCAATTTTCATTTGCAGAATTAGTCCAAAGGTTCAACGAAGAATGACACTTGCTAATAAAAGTTACTTTAACAGTAGCAGAGACAACAATACATATTATAACATTAGAAAAATAACCAAAGAGACACGATACAAGACCTTTATCATCCCCGACCTGCGCTCTTTTAATTCTCAATAGAAAAGTTCAACGTTTGATTTATGATTCTAGCATGCAGCAACCCTCTCCACATGATTCTTTTCCACAATTTAATGGAAACTTAGATATATCGTCAAAGGCCAATGTACAGTACAAAAACAAGTGACAATTTTGAAATACATATTCCAAAACAAAACAAAACAATGTCGGTACGTACTTAGTACCTACCGCATTTACAAAACCGTAAACAGATTGCTCATCACGAATATAACAATAACTTTCCCTTTTCCCACTATCCTTTTGAAAACCGGACAATCCTCGATCAGCCATTTCTTATCTTGTTCTGAATTACATATGTACATATGTATGCCCATAAAGAAACCATCGTCACCTTATACATACTTGAGCTTATCACACCCGGCACCACACTCCATCCATTGGGCGCATTATCGGAAAAACACTCTCGTGGGTAAACAGCAAATATAAACACCGTGGGTATCTCTTGGTAAGCCAGTGGCTTATCTTGCCTCTCATTGCTCTCATTGCCGGTGATGATGGTGATTATGATGCCCGTAATGATCATTCTCAGCTTTGGCTTCTCTATGGCTGGAACAATCGCTTTTAGCTCAGAGTGATCGTCGCGGTATACTTTTTTTTTTTTTTTGTCATTTGGGTATTCAACTCCGAGCGTTGACAATCATCTCTAAAGACAACACGAGTAAAGACCTCAGTGTGATAACGGTGTTGAATGCAGTCAGTACCTAGATCATTGCATTGTCATAAAACTAAGAGTGATCTGCCATCAAATGCACTTGCAGTTAACAGCCTAAAAAGTCCTGCCTAGTATTAAGGGAGCCCTTTCGCCATTCTACTACCAGTCAGTGAAAATCAGTCAACCCCCAAATCCATGAGATTATGAACAAAACCATACAGCAAACATGTCCGACAAGATCAGCTTCACAAACAGTGACACTAGGTGAGTACCCTTGAGTGTACAACAAAACATTGGTCCTAGGGTCAATTTCGTTGATATTTATTCGAACCGATCCGAGGTTAATCGATTTATTGTTTTTATTACACCTCACAGCGAGAATCTTTTTTCGATTCTAAAGGACTGTGTGCATAACCGATCGATCGACAGCTTGACAGATGATTTCGATTGCGGTGCTGTCGTACACGAATACTCATCATTTGATTGCTTCAAAATGGTATCAGTCACAGACTCCTTCGGTGATAATATACTCGAGGAAAACGGACGAATATCGCTAGCGTATGAAAACTTGCGTTCAATACCAAAACGCATTGCGGACAAGTTTGCCACTAAAACAAAATTTCTCGACCTGAGTTATAACAATTTTCAAAACTTGTCATTTCTGACATTTTTCGATCGATTGCACACGCTGATCCTGGACCGAAATGCAAATTTGGACATCAACACGCTGCCGTTTCTGCCGAATCTAAGGATTCTATGGTAAGTCTAGAATTTCCAAAAAGGATCGTGTAATGATTTAACCTGCTTAGGATTAACAACTGCGATGTCATAAGGATGGAGGATTGGCTTTATCGTATACAAGATCAGTGTCCGAATCTACAGCAATTGTCGATGATGGGAAATCCAGGTGCGTGGACCTTATGTGATGGACAACAAAATACTGATTATAGGGACTACGTTTTCAATATGTTGCCGTGTCTGAAATATTTGGATGGGGCTGCTCGTGAACCGCGGAGTAATGGCTTGCTAAGGGTACCATCTAAGTCCTCGACAACTGATTCCACAAGAATCAATCTTAGCAGTAATGGCAACAATAACAAATCTCCAGCGACAATTAAAATTAGCGAGTTATTTCGATTTAAGCGGAGAAAGAAGTCCAGCCAGAGCTCCACGACCACCTAATGAGCTGCTTTTGAAATGGCACAATAGTAATTCACGCAATAAATAGTTTAACATATTTTTGATATTAAGTGATGCGTTCTGTAATGGTGTTTACGACATCCCATTTGCAAGGTTTGTGCATAGTTTACTGTGTTCATCTTCAGACTACGTTGGTCTACGATAAGGAAGTCAAAGATCTGAAAAAGGTCCTAACAAAACAACAGGAAACAGCCATCAAAACACATTCGTTAAGAGGAATATATTTTACTACCTTCTCTTTAATGATCATGAGCAAAATACTAGACAAGACAAAATGAGAGTAAGCACGGTCGCCCATGCCTACAAAGGCACGATATTAGTGTCATAGATGGTTTCCTCTGGTAAAAGGGTAAGAAACTTGACAACAAGCTGAGACTAGTCACAAAGGAATGGTTTCCACCAAAAAGACTTAAATAGCTTTCTATGACTTGAACTTCCCCTCTGTATGTGGCTAGACACTACACACATATTTCAGATCCAAAATGTAACTGATAGGCAAACCTTGAACAACTAGTAAACAAGTTACTTATTTTCTTGAGGTGGCGCTAAAGTCCGGGGTGGACCTGGGCGTCAACCAACAAGCTCAATCTTTAGCCAACTGCCTCCAGTTTCACACGCCAAGTTGGTTAAGGTCCCCTTCCACTTGTGCCAATTTGTAGCAGAGCCTAGGTAGACAAAGTACTTAACTATTTCAAAGTAATAGCTGTCTATTGTAACGTTCTGTCCAAGACATCGGCGTTGGGTGTCCTTTCTTGTTGGCAGCATATACGCCGTCATTGACCGCTAAACCCATCTTCGCCGCCTCCGTCTCAATACTTATAGACGCGCCAGTGACATCACGCTGCGTTCTTCCGATTAAATCATTGTTGTCAGCATATGCGAGTATTTGGACGGAGTTTTGAAGGACTGTGCCTCTGGTGATGGCGCGTGTGTTTTGCACTATTCTTTCAAGAACGATGTTTAAGAAGTCGCATGACAGCGCGTCGCCTTGTCTAAATCCTTTTTGACATCAAAGGTCTCGGTAATGCCTTGACCGACCTTGATGGAGCAGCGTGCATTCTCCAACGTCATCCTGCACAAACGAACGAGTTTGGCAGGGATACCGAAACTAGACATGGCTCTGTATAGCTCGTCTCTTTAGATGCTGTCACTCGCGGCCTTAAAATCGATGAAAAGGTGGTGAGTATCGATTTGAAATTCCTGGGTTTTCTCCAAGATCTGCCGCAGTGTGAATATTTGGTCAATAGTGGACTTTCCTGGTCTGAAGCCAGACTGATATGATAAGACGTTGTAAGCAAAGTTAAGAGAACTGATGCCTCTGTAGTTGGCGCAGTTCAGAGGGCCATCGGCTCCAACTGCTTTATTGGGCTTAAGCTTAGATATGGCTATTTTCACTTCGTCCAGGACAGAATTGTTGGTATTCGTCGTTCATTCTGCCTGACAGCGGGATTTAATTCGTCGCCGCCGTTAAACAGTGCAGAAGTAATTCTTCCATATCCTCAGCATCGCATGCGATTCTACTACTTGTTCAGCCTTGACAGGTTCTTTTTACCCTTTGGTAAAACTTCCGAACTTCATTTCTGCAGTAGCATATCTCGATTCCCTCGATAGCACGCTTCTCATGCTCCTTCTTTTTCCTCCTGAGAAGCCGGTGTTCGACTTTCCTCTTCTGCGCGTTGAGCTTGCGAGTAGATCTAGTCCTTCTGTGCCGCGCCGCTTTGTATGCCTCTTGTTTCGCTGCATGTGCTTGCCGGCACTCGTCGTCAAAACCAGGGGTTTCGTTGTGGTGGTCGAATAAAATCCAGCACTTCAGCGGCGGATCTTTAATGGCTTTTTGGCAATGTCTTCAATACTCTTGAGAGATTGAGAGAGACTCGATCGGAAAAGGATCTTGTTATCTCTTGGGATTGCAGCCGTCCGACGTCAAACTTCCTCACAGTATTTTCTTGTTTTGACGGTGTTTCGGATATCTGCAGCCGTAACTTGGCTACAACAAGGTAGTGGTCCGAGTCAATGTTAGACCCTCGGAGTCGCAACTCTGACCGAACCCAAAACCACGGACCACAAACTAAGGGGGACTCTGTGCGACAAGAATTTGACTGGAACCTAAAGAGCAGTAGAAAAATAGGTTGGCCAACATAAACATGGAAACAAAGTTTGAAGATAAAGGAAAAAGAATCTTTCAAATCAAAAAAACGAGATCAAAGCGAGAGATCTGATGGAGAGGAATCAATTCACGGGGTAACCTCAAGTATCTTTTACGAAAAAGATATTATCAAGGTACTTTAGAACTACTAACAATCCTTGAGACTTGCTGAATGCAAACCAATACCTTAGCAACGCAATGTACAAGGATGGTTTGTTGGTTTTGAAGGGTGAGCATTTCTCTTAGGCCTCAGTGACTCTTGGAAAAGTTTGTAAATGTGCTAAAGGGGGTGTGTGGGGATAAGGGTTGGTGATGAAGAGTCTATGGAGTGTCTGTTGTTTAACTTTTGGCTAATCTTCCTGTGGTTTTTGCAAACTCTAGGATTTCACCGATCACTTTGCTGTCTGTTTGCTTTAGGTCCGTTATCCGCATAGATCCCAGTACCCATTGGCGTAGTCTTGCAGTGGCTGGACAGTGACAAAGGAAGTGTTTCAAGTCCGTCTCCTCCTCCTGTCAGATAGTCCCATTCTATGTGCGTGGTTGGTGAGATTTTTGTATCCTGTCAGGAGTTTCACCATTAATCTCAGTTTTGCAATTCATTGCTTTTTCCACGGAGTGTGTTATTTGGTTTGGCAATGAGGGATCTTGCCACTCTGCATGTCATCAGATCTGCCCAGTTGATCCTTTTATCGATTGCTGTCTTGATGACCTTTGATGCGACTCCTATTTTTCCATTTATAGTACGCACCGTTTTTTCTGTTCCTTCTCTTGCCAGTTCGTCTGCTTTCTAGTCTCCCGTCACACCTGTGTGTCCCGGTACCCATGCGATGTGCACTGTTTCAACTGGCGGGGAGGTTTGACAAATGTTTGCATTTCCGCGCGAGTAGAGATTTCAATCTGTGTGCATTTTAATTGCTGCTTACCTATCAGAGTAGATATCAATGCGTTTTCCTTGGGTGTTGTGTCCAATGAGGGCCTCCACCCCACCCCCTCTAGATCCCGAAGACTTCTGCCTGAAAGACTGTTCAAAATGTATGATGAATTCGTTTTACGGTGCTATTCCTTCGTGGTGTCCTTTGGTGCTGTTGTGCATCCATGACTCGGCCGAGGGAAAAGTGTAAAAGGATAGTCAGGCCTAAGTTTCGGCTACAATTGTCTCCAAACAAGTCGGACAGTGTTAAACTGAAATTACATTTGAATCTCAGGTCATAACGACATAGAATAAAACTAATAAGCAGCGATCGGTTCTTAACATCCCTCTTGCAAAAAGGACCTGCAAAATTGGGGAATACTGACTTTTACAGAAAGAAAGTTGCTCTCATACTCCTCTAGGTATTAGTAATTCGAAATTTATAAAAAAAAAATTATTTAAACTTTATTAAAAAAAGATTGACTTGGATTGACATTTCAATTTTCATTACTAAACTGTTTACTGTTAACTTTATAATTTTTCACATACAAATAGCAACAAATAATATTAATGAAATTGAACATTATAAGCAAAGTTTCACTACAAGCAATTTACACATAAATTGATGAATATATCTGAGGTCCTTTCAGATTTAAGACATCTCTTTGTCAAGAACTCTCGCTGTATGCAATAAGACTCTTGTTCTTAGAAAAAGCTGAGTTCAATCTTTCCATTGACATGTAATTCTTGTGAAGTTTCGCTGAGAACTCGAAGAAAATTTTAATTTTCTTTCGGAAAATCTCTTCGAGCAGAGCGATGGAAACTTTACTTCGTGCTGCCAGTCTGCGGTGCTTATCAGTTATCCTAATGCCATCGAAGTATTCCAAACTGGGTAAAATTTTAAGTACTTGTTTTCGGTATTCCTTCTCATCGCTGTCACTGACACCATTGAGGACAGTCAATCCAACCGGGTTGCACATCATTGAAAGTTGCCTGAGAGAAGGACACTGCATTTGGAGTGTTTGCAACCAATCCGTGATGTTTATGAGGTTGCAATTATTAAGCCTGTAAGGGATTTCGAAAATTAGTGTGTGGTCGACACGCGAATGGGGTTAGTAAACACTTACCAGAGTACTTCTAGATTCTCCATCAGAGGTAGAGATCGACAATCCAAATTGGAATTCTTATCCAAGACGAGAGTTTGCAGACTAGGAAAATACTCAAGAAATGAGAGGTTTCGAAATTTATTGTGACTCAGATCGAGTATTTGAATTTTATCAGCGATGTATTTAAGTATTAGATAGGGAATGTCGTCCAAGGCACCGTAGGCGAGTGATAGTCTTTTCTGATTTTGCAGGAGCAAGGAGATCTCTTCATCGTAGATTGAGACATTGGTGGACCTAAAATAAAAACGGAGTTAGTTGTTTGTAAACTGTTAAAATTCGAAGGTTTATTCCATGAAACTGATCAATGTCAAAAAATAACTGACCTAATGAAGGCCTGTGAAAAGTGAATTACACTACATTCGATAAATTAAAAACTAATTTCAAGGGACGATAGGGACGAGTAGCTTTACCGAATTGTGTTGACATCTTTTTTCTGTAGTTTTTGTTAAAGAATTTACTACGGCAAGGTTTGAGTTTAATCGTAAAAGTTAAAAGGGTTGAAGGCGGACGTGGTTCAGTGGTTAATGCGGTGAACTTCTAAGCGAGTTGACAAGAGTTCGAGTCATAGCAAAGCAACCGATGCTTTTATACTAAAGAAGGTTTTCAATCCTCCGTTTCGAATAAGCTATAAAGACTGTAGGTCTATTCTATTCGTGCGGGAGATACACTGCCGGTCATAAGTGTGGAATCATCTAGTAATTTTATGCTTCATTGGAGTATTATATTAATTTGAAGAAGATTTCGTCGATGCCAACTATCATCACTGTAAAATAGCTTTAAGAATTATTAGATGCAGTGTACTCTCTCATAATCGGACGATTTTCTCGGAACCATCGGTGTCCGCTTATGAGAGAGTACACTGTATATGTTTCTGTAAGCGTTATTAAGCCGGATAAATTTATATTGATTTATAAGTGAGGATGATTTTGCGAAAGGCTGCGAAGCCGAAAAAGTTAATGAGGACACAACCCACTTTCTCTGCCACTGCCCAGGCCTCTGCCATCTCAGACATAAATCCTGTGGAAGACACATCTTTCAGGACATCAAAGAAATAAGTGGCGTACCTATAAAGGACGTCTGTGGGTTCATTAAGCTTTCAAGGTGGTTCGAAACTCAGGGGCAATAAACAGATTTCTCCACAAGCAAAGGGCACTATCCCCCCTCGAAATGGGCATTACAATGGGTCTCTACTGACCTGAGTGTGACATAGAGGGTTCTCTCTCCCCTCCCGAACCCATCCTATCTACCTAACCTAACCCAATGCTAAATAAAGAAAAATAGCTGAGAAAAATACGACAAATGTAAAATTTATGTGGTGATTCCAAACTTATGGGCGGCAGGGTACATATATTGTAGCGCGCACAATAGGAAGTTTGTTCCAGAGAAAAGCTTTTAGGCTATTTTCAATCACCGTATTTGCCCAACGGTAGCCATTAGTATATCCGCCGTCAGCTGGAAAGAAGCGGTCTATACCAAAGGTTCTAGAAAAAAAAAATCAATGGCCACAGCGGAAGACATCTGCTGTAGCAACAGAGTGGCAAAAATTACTAAGGAAAGTAGGTCAATGGGCTAACAATACCTTCGATCGCGTCTCCATTTTGATACAGTCGCCTACCAAAGACACTCGGCCGACTATTTCACCTCCACCTCATATTGTAATGGAATATCTAATAAAAACATGCCAAGCAGAGAGGACTGAGATTCAAGTATGGTCCCGTTTAACCCAATTCTTAAGATTTCAGATACCATGCTTAAGGGATTTCAATTCTACAAAAGTTTCGAAGTTGTTATAGCCGACCGCAGCGAATGGAGAAATGTAGGCCCTATAACACTGCCAAATTTCGAAATCTTGTATACGAATGGTTCAAAATTGGAAAACGGCATCACATGTGCTGGGGTTTATGGTCCCAGTTTCCAACGAGCGACAGCGCTTGGAAAGTCGCCTACAATATTTCAAGCGGAAGTGCACGCTATTGAATTGTATGCAAGAGAATGCTTGCGGAAAAGAACCCAAGTAACCCGCATCTACATCTTTTCAGACAGTCAAGCAGCACTATTAGCCCTCAAATCCTATACAGTAGGGTCCAAGCTTTTCTGGGACTGTCGCAACCTCCTCGAAAGCCTTGCATCGGCAAATATGGTTACTGTAGCCTGAATCGCAGGACGTGAAGGCTTCGAGGGTAACGAACAGGCTTACTTCCTGGCGACAAGAGGCGCTTGCTGCCCAATTGTTGGTCCCGAATCCTGTTTTTTGGTACCACCCAACAATGCCTACTCCAACATAACACAATGGGAGATCAACAAACACGTCTAGGCGAAAAAAATCATCAACCCCAACCTATACAAGGCAAGACTTTATTTGATCTCACTAACCGGACATTGTCCACTCAGATACCATCTGCATAAATTAAAAGTATCAGATACCGATATTTGTCGGCTTTGTGGAGAACAAAAAGAGACCGCTGAACATAGGAAGGAAAAGATTACTTCACTCGACGCCAGTCTCGCCCAATCCAACGGAAATTCGGAAAATCGAACCTAAGGCTATACCTACTGAGGTTTATCAAAAGCCTCAATATAACCCCTGGTTAAACCATATGGGCCACCACAATAGACCTCATAGGTCGCAGTGCGCATTTAGGGCCCCTAATACAGAACGGCATCTTCTTTGAGTCCCGGGGTCAAAACCGATAACTTTTAAACCTCTGAAGCTATGCAGACGAAGCCAAGTTATTTTGGAGCTCAACAAAATGACTCTACGTTAAATGCCACGAAATTTATCAGAGAGGATGACGACTAGATTCCTCTCGTCTCGTTTCCTTCACAAGGCCGCTGATGAGCACCCTCTATAAGAAAAAGAATAAGGAAACTATAATTAGGGCTCTTGCGGGATGGTCTTTCTTAGGCATATGTGCTCTAGACAGATCACTATAACCAATTTAAGAAAAAATCTAACAATTTTAGGGAACTTAGTCGGAGACAAATATGAATTGTGTCACGTGTTCATCATCATAATTTTCCAACGGCCCACTTATCCACTATGAGGGTTTGGGTTAACCTAGAATAATCACTGTAGAAGCTTTAGGGACAAAAAAAAATAAAAACTTGAAACCATTGAGACTGTCTTGCACTAGCTGTTAGAATATTGAGCCAAACTTCTTGATTAACTAAAGGGCCGTCAAATCACTAATTATTCTCCAGTTGCACTTAAATCGTTAGCAGAACCCGTATTAATTGGCAACTGTTGTTTAGGAATTTCATATGTATCAACAAATGATGCCACCACTTGAAAGATACGAATTAGACACCGTTTCACAGAGTATTATAAAAATTCACAGAATTAAGCCGAGTAAATGTCGATTTCAAGTCGAACTTTCTCCATTTCAAGCCACTTGCAGTAGGAGTCTTATAATGAACGAACTTGATGATCCAAGAGTCTTTACCAAAGTAAGGTTAGAAACTTATACAAACTCAAAGGATACCACGACTTTAATTGATTCATAAACTTAAATGGCGTCTTGATAAGAAAATTTTCCTCCTCAGAACACTTAATCTCTCGATAAAAAAAAGCCCTTAGGTACAATTTGTACAGCCACGCTCAAAATTAAACACTTTAACCTTGTAAGGACACACACAATACACACTTACTTCTGCTCAATAACAACCTCTGGCATTTTGATTTGATTTTACAACAAAATGCGCTGATAAAAACAATTGAAGAAGTAGAAACTCCGTTCGCTGAGCTTGCTATTACCGCCTTGAAAATTCGAAACTCACTAAACTCCAAAACTGTTATTACCCGGCATTTATATGTTTGAGGTACAGTGGTAATTAAGAACGAAAAAACAAAAACGAACGAAGAAAAGTGTTTTCCCTTTTCTTTTTATTATTGCTCATTAGCGCACGCATTCGCAAGCGCACATGTTATTGTTTTCCTCTTCTTGATTACAAGATAATTAAGAAAAAAATGCAACTAATTCTTAGAAAAGGAGGTAGCCATATAGATGGAAGGGAGAGTGCCTATGTGTGTGCTGTCTGTGCGTGTTTCCATCTGTGTAGGTAGATAGATTCACCCGCAACCTTTGTGTTATCGTACAAATAACGCACCACAAAAAAAAAAGTAAATAAAAAATTAAATCGACTATGCGCTGGAAACGAATCGTTATCACAGCAATGTCCATTCGCACTATGTCCTCGTAGTAATAGAAAGAAATATCAACAGACACTTTGACTATTTGACGATTGGTATCGATTGGAGTCATCATCCACGATGGTCAACTCACTGTCTATCCAAAGGTGACTTCCCTCGCTTTCAAGCATATCGATTCAAATCGATTTAGAGTCTTTAATTGTGAATTTAATTGCCCCTTTCCAAATTATCCTTCAGTTTTTTATGACACGCAAGGTTTTAAGAAACGAAACCGCTTACATCATTCAAACCTCGATAGAAGATTTGATATCAACATATGTATGTACCAGGAAGAGAGGGCTAGGATGATGGTATAGTATGCACTGTAGATGACCAACCCTTTACACCGACGGATCCAAAATGGACCCTGGTACTGGTGAATCCGTGGGGTTAAATCAATCCTTCAAAATTTAAGACGGATGCAGCGTTTCTCAAGCCGAGATAACTGCCATTCTACAGGCCGCAAAACTCACAACATGACAACATTGTCATAAAACTATCACTGACAGTCAGGCGGCTATTAAGTCTCTGCAGTCAGCATTGACAAAATCGAAGGTCGTAAAAGTCTGCACATAAAATATCAACGACCAATTAGGTGACCCTATGCTGGGCACCGGGTCCCAAAGATATATCAAGTAATAAAAGTGCGGACGAACTTGCCATGAGGCGTGCAGAACTATCATATGCGTATAGCCTTCCGGTCGCGAAGACACCCATTAGCACTCTTTACGGGGAAATAGATACGGAAACTATGATCAGGGCTAATACGCGATGGACAGATCACTATGGCCAGGCTTCGATATGAGGAATTTCAAAAATCTCGTACAACTTAGTCAAAGGGAAATACGAATCATCTCTGGTGTCATTACAGGACATTGCGGAATAGGAATCCATGCGGATCTTCTTGGATTACCCTACAATGACTACTGCAGAAGCTGCAGGAACGAGAAAGAAATAGAATCCATCCAGCACCTGCTATGTGAACGTCCCGCACTGGTCACCAGAAGATTGCGTACTTTTGGTACTAGCTCCCTCCATGGGCTGGAGGATCATATTAGGATAACATTCGACCGCACACAGTCTCTTCTTCCCTACATTCTTTTACCTCTGTCCTAAAGTTTTTCGACACTACCGCGGTTACTCATCGCAAGCGTAATCGTCTTCCAAGAAATGTCCTTTTCCAAATCTTGAAAGTCCTCTTTTTCAAATTTTAAAAATGTGTCCAGGATGCAAAATATATCGAAAAATTCCGTCTTAACCGTTAAAATCTTTGTCGTTTCTTATGTGTAAGCACTTCTCGTTTCTTATGTGTAAGCACTTGATAGAGGCTATGCGGCACTTTGAGCGTCAAACTGCGGAGCGTATGTCTCGTTGATGTGCGTACAAGGTGTGTATGCGACTCCTTCTGTGCGCTATTTACTCACACAACAATAGACTTGTTTATCGACTACTTGTATGTCAGTTGTTTTTGCGAAATTTCTAAATGTGAAACATTTGCCACCTAGTCCAAAACCCATTTAATATACCTCGTTTACTAAATAATACATACAGGGAGTTTTTTTTTTGGGACTGCGGCCGATTTGAAATTAGAATCGTAATTGAGAATCGTTTTAATATGAATGCAAATGGCAAAAATGCGTGCCCTTTCAGTCACATTCTGCAGCAATTATCTGGAATTGCCTTGCGTATACTTTTTGTAGCGTACACCCGGTGCTTCAAGAAAGAAGTCGGGGGCTGTAAAATCTGGTGAACGCATTCAACGCGGACAATTTCAACTTGACCCTGCTTGATAATGCCTGTTTCAGAATATCCATTGTTAATCTGGCTTTATGGCATGTGGAACCGTCTTGTTGAAACAAAAAAAAAATTGGAATATCGCACGATATCGATCGCCATTAACAGAAACTGTCTCGGCTACGTCATTTTCTAAAAAAAAAAGATCCAATTATCCCACTAGGACAAATTGCAAGTCAAACAGTCACTCTACGAGCATGAAGAGGTCGTTCATGAATTGCACGTGATTTTTCTGTTCTATTCTGCTTGTTTACAGTTCCGCTCAAATCAAAATACACCTCGTCACTCTTCTCAATTTTTGAAAATAAAAATCAGGGTCATCTCTACTCAAGCTGGACACTAGGTTAGGTTAGGTAAGGTTTTGGGTAAATGCCCAGTCTCATGACTGAGCGTCCACGGGGGTCTGCTGGTCCATTGTGTTCCCGTTTGTGTTGTGTTCACAAGATTTGAAATTCCATTTGTATGACATAAAACAGATTGAAAAAAAGTGTTGAATTCATTCGGCGCGTTCAATATTCTAGGCAAATGGATTTATTTGCAGTCAAACAACAACAATTGACTAAATCTTTAGTCAATTTTCAGGCTTTCAGCCAATCAAAACTCGTAAATATATAAACAAATCCATTTGCCCGGAATATTGAACGCGACCATTGTTAAACTCACTGTACTTTTTTGCTGTTCACATGTTAGTATTCGATTTTTGTTAGACATCAGTGTTCTGATGAAAATATTGTTAGAAATTTATTGCAACAATTTTTGTTATGCAACTGCTATGATATTTTATCACAAAATTGCATAAAATATTAAAAGTTTAATTTTCAATACTTCTTGTGTGTGACAAAAGTAGTGATTCAATGTTGTAAAATGTATTTTACTACCAATTTGACAGCCATTACTGTCCATTCGCTTGATTTGTCCGAAAAAGTGTTTCCGCTGCAGAATTTTGAAAAAGACGTTAACTAAAAAAGTAATCGGAGGTGAACAAAATTACGTACGTATTCTTTTGTTTATATAGATTTTGGTGGCGCGAGCGAGCTGATCTAGAACGCTAAGCCATTGACACTTATAATTTCAGCCTGCATGCCTGTACATTTAAGGCATTATACGTGTAATTACGGGCTAGCACCACAAGAATGAAGCAAACACTAAGCTGCGAACTGGTTCTGCCTACATGTGATAAAAAATATTTGGTTTTAATTTAAAGCAATACACAAGTATGTCGTTGAGGATGGTTTCTGCGTGCATTTCACCTTCGTACGTCCTAACTCTCGTCAACATCATCGTGGGATTCTGATGAGAGTACTAATGAAATTCGGTCTCAACAGATCAACGGCCCACTTCTATGGTAGGGCGTTGAATGCCAAGTACTCTGTTGAAATTGTATCGTAACCATCGGATATTTAGTCCTAGGTGGATAGTATACCACCTCAAGACACTACACGCTATACTGATGTGAAAACTAAGTTCGAGGTCCACAACTTGCATGCACTAACTGAAAAATAACTGCTTAGTGAAACAAAAAGTAATAGAAAACAGTTTTAATGTTTTACCAACTATTTACCATGAAAAATGTTTATTTAATTTAATATATCCTGTATATTATACCTTTTATTTATTGTTATCTAAATCATTTAAATGTAAAGTTCACAATTCTGTTTATATGCATACTGCGCGTTTAAACAATTAAATTAAATAGAATAAACAGGGAAGTTGATTCAAACAATACACAATAGAGCCCACCCATTACACGGGTGAATATAAATTTACGATATACGATAAGATATATGCTTCATGTCAAGAATAATTTGCGAATTAATGAAGAAAAGTAATTATTTATGAAGAAAACAAGGATAAGGAAAACACCTTTGGTTTAATATTAATATTTTGTTTTGTTTTGAAGAAATTTGTTTCTTTTTTATGTAAGTCGCCATTGCAGTTTTGTTCGAGCGGTGAGAGTGTGTTTTATAATTTCTGTTTACGGAAAAATAGAAACACAGAGAACAGCAGTATGATTTAAAATTAAAAAAAAAAAAAAATCATGCGAAGCAAGTTGTTTGGCAAATTCGAACAAATTGTCGTCAATTAGACTTCAGTTCCAAGCTTCCGAATGCGCTTTCCAAGGCAGCAATATACTTATCATTGTTTGTGATCTTCGATGTTTTCGTAGTTTTAGCTGTGGCCTGTTGCAGAGCCCATTGGGCTATTTTTTGTGCATCCTTTCGCTTCGAGACAATGGCTCGAGAGTTTGCAATGTAATTACAGCACTACAAAAAAATAGAGGCATCCAAAAAATGTAATCAATTTCGATGCAAGCGATCTTACCAGATAGAGACCGTACAACGCCCTTAAATTGTTTCCGTTCAATTTAACTGCCTGTGCATAATAAGTCTTAGCTAGTTCAATATTGTCCATGCCACCCTGGATAAGACGATGATGATTGTTATTTAAAAAAAGAAAAATGCGTAGTTTATAAACTTACCATTGTATATCGTATTTCTGCTATTCTCTGATGAATGAGATGACTGTGTGGATTGTGTAGCAGTACTTCTTCCATACAAAAAACTGCCTTTGCATACTCACCCTCGGCCAAATATAGGTTGCACAACTCATGCCAAGCCTCTTGATCCGACATAAACCTGAAAGTGGAAAAGAATATTTAAAGTTTACGTATACTTTGCAGCTTCCGTGTAAAAATAAATAAATAGCGGGATGGTCTACACTTGTACCTCAACGATGGAATGTAAGCAATTAACCATTGGTGATTCGCTTGTCAACCCAACATGAGAACTATAACTAGTATTTTCGGAGAAATTGCTAGAGCATGGTTCAGATAGATACATATCCACCAGTCACTGGCCAAAAATATCATCTCACATGAACACCTTAACTTTTTTCGCGGCACCTTCCGACGATAGACAACAACAGATTTCGGGTCGTTTAATGAAGTGGTCATAGATGAAGAATGATTAGTGTCGAATTTGTGAAAATTTACCCAAACACCACTGATTTAAGAGTCGAAACGAAAGATGATGATTTGGACGAAAGTGAAAGGGTTCAAAGGCTCCAAAAGACGTTAGATACAATACAAAGTTATTTAAGTGATGACTGTTTACAGTCCTACACATACACTCAATAAGTCTTTATTCTGTGGTGATGTTATACAAACGGATATTGAGCCATTTATGATATTTCGAAAACAGTATTTACTTACTTCTTCAAATAATCACACAATTCTCGAATTGCATCCGTCCTCTTGCCCTTTGCCTTCAGAATTGCGATCTTCCTCTTTCTGGGTGCAGCATTTGTCTCATCCTTCTTAATTATAGCATCGAGAACATCTATAGCCTCATCATAACGCTCCAGCGCCTCCAATCGCATCGCTTTAAACTTCTGTACTCTCAGACTACCAGGAAACTCGGCCGACAGTTGTTTTGTACATTCGACGGCAATATCAAAACGTGCTACATCTAAGGCGGCTATAATGACCTGTTCCAAAATTAAATGCCTCTCATTGCCGACTTTACGAATTTTATCTTCTAGAATAGCCACCCATAGCTGTATGACATCGTCACTTCTACGTTCGTTATCCTCGCGCCACTTACGGAATAGATCACGTACATCTGCAACGTGTTTATGTTATGAATAATTAGAATTTTCTTTAGCAATAAAGTTTTTCTTTTTCAATGAAAACATGGAAAGTATCTCGTTGTATGTAAAAACATGAATATGTCACTTACCAGCCCAACTCATTTCTTCGTAGTTGTAAGACATTTTGGAAATATATTTATGGTCTTCTTTTTCAGCGGAAAATGCTCATTTAATTAATTAATTTATTTATTGTTGAGGAAGAATCAATTGATGATTTTTTTTTCTACCAGTAAATGCAGATGTCACTGCGTGGTTCTTTCAAGTAGTGAAAAAGGAAGAAAAAAACATGACGAGTCAGCTGTCAAACAAAAACCAGGGTTGTTAAACAATAAGGCACGTTTACTGTGTTTAATGATGTGAACAAATGTATGCATCCAATAAGCATATGTCTTTTCCGAGGCGATACCTATTTGAATACGTGTGAATATATGTAAATAAGTCTAATTTAGTTTTATTTGGAGTTTGCGATGCGATTTCATTGTATAGTCACTAAAAATGTTCTTACAAGACTTTGAAATGATCTCAGCAATTGCGGTTTCTTTTCCTGTTTCGTTTTTTTTTTTATCATCCGACTTTTAACGCCATAGAATCTTATTTTGACTCAGTAAGAGCATAGTTTCGTGTAAGGCTATTTGGTTGAGTTTGTTATCCAGATAGTTGGAGTACTAGGATCAGATCGAATTGCTTTGCATGACACTCCGGCCTAGTGCGATATCCTTTCATGTGATTTTGACGAAATTTCTCAGTCAGTGATAGGAGTTTTAAAAGATATTGTTTGCTTAAAATATATTTGAGTAATTCTTTTGATTTCACCTCAGTAGCTTTCATAATGGTTTGATTCTAGACCCTAGTGTTTCCTATGACTTTTCAGAATCCCTCTACCGATTCCGGAGGAGAATGTCAAATACCGGCCAACGATGTCCTAATCTTGTTTCCTATTTAAGCACAACGACAAACTTCTTATAAAAAAAATTTATATTAACCCAGCAAATGCAATCGTAGTGTTAAAGAAAAATACGAAATCTGTTCACATCTTATTGTAGCTGTCACTTTGACTTCACTTTTCGGTACCAACTTCACCCGAGTGGTTTTCCCGCCAAACGGCTCAAGTTTTGCATTTCTTATGTTTGGATTATCTTTCTAATTTCTAATTGGTGTGGTCTTGTGTTGTTTATTAGCAGTAAATACTGACTTGTTGAGTTTACTTTATATCTATTAATTTATTTCCATAAAATTTAAAACAATATGGTTGATGCCGAACAATATATTCGAGATATCCAACGAGAATACTTGGACTTCCTTGACGACGAGGTTAGTACTTTTAAATCCATACACAAAGTCCTGCAATTATAAATGTCCTTCTGTCTATAGGAAGATCAAGCTATTTACGCTGGCCATGTAAAGGACATGATTGCAGAGAAAAGCAAGCGCCTAATTGTAAATGTTAATGACTTAAAACGAAAGAATGCCCAACGTGCTTTAGGACTTCTCAGCAACGCCTCGGATGAACAACTAGCGTTTGGCCGAGCACTGAAGGAATACGTTGCATCGGTTGATCCAAGCTACTCTAAAACACACGAAGATTTCTTTGTTGGTTTTGAGGGTTGTTTTGGTAACCGTCACGTAACGCCAAGATCCTTAACATCCATGTAAGTCGAATTGAGTAGATTTTCAATCAGCAGGAGTCCAAAATTTTAATATTCCCTCTTCCAGATTTCTGGGCAACTTGGTCTGTGTGGAGGGTATTGTCACAAAAGTATCACTCATCCGTCCTAAGGTAGTCCGCAGTGTGCACTATTGTCCGGCCACCAAAAAGGTCATGGAGAGAAAATATACCGATTTGACATCCTTCGAAGCAGTTCCTTCAAGTGCTGTGTACCCAACTAAAGATGATGATGGAAATATATTGGAAACCGAGTACGGTTTGTCCATCTACAAGGATCACCAAAGTTTAACGATTCAGGAAATGCCAGAGAAGGCGCCTGCTGGTCAGTTGCCACGATCTGTGGACATAATCTGCGATGATGACTTAGTAGACAAGTGTAAACCTGGAGATCGGGTACAAATTGTTGGAAGTTATAGATGTCTGCCGGGAAAGCATGGTGGTTACACATCGGGAACATTTAAGACTGTGTTGCTGGCAAACAATATCTCACAGTTGAGCAAAGACAATAATTTAGATATTACTCGAGAGGATGTCATGTTGTGTAAGAAACTAGCTAAACACACTGATATTTTCGAGCTGCTATCCAAGAGTTTGGCGCCGTCGATTCATGGACATGAGTATGTGAAGAAAGCGATTTTGTGTCTTCTCCTTGGTGGAGTGGAGAAAAATCTTCCCAACGGAACAAGACTTAGGGGCGACATTAACATACTTCTTATTGGAGATCCCAGTGTGGCCAAGTCACAGTTGCTGCGATATGTGTTGAATACAGCCCCGCGTGCGATTCCCACAACGGGACGAGGTTCGACTGGTGTTGGTTTAACAGCAGCGGTCACCACCGATCAAGAAACAGGAGAGCGTCGCTTAGAAGCCGGTGCGATGGTATTGGCCGATCGTGGTGTCGTTTGCATCGATGAATTCGACAAGATGAGCGACATGGATCGTACAGCTATTCATGAGGTTATGGAACAGGGAAGAGTGACAATTTCTAAGGCCGGTATACATGCATCACTTAACGCCCGTTGTTCTGTGTTGGCTGCGGCTAATCCTGTATACGGAAGGGTAAAGGAAGAAGTGGGATTATGAAACAGGACAACTTACATAAATCTTATTCTTTGCAGTACGACCAGTATAAGACGCCAATGGAAAACATTGGATTGCAAGACTCGTTACTTTCTCGTTTCGACTTGCTCTTCGTTATGTTGGATGTTATCAACAACGACACTGACAATATGATCGCGGATCATGTCGTTCGGATGCATCGCTATAGGTGAGTAGAGTTCAATTGTTCTTATGTCGACTCATCGCCGTACTCTATTCTGCCAGCTTCGGCCCACAATTCCCTGTAATAGCTTACAGCTAAAGCGTTGTAGCAACGCCTATCACTCCTAATACTACGTAGCATTTTTGCCTTTTACGTAGTACTGGGCTTCAAGCTCAGGTTTATCTACTGTTAAAGCTGCTGCAATCCGAAATGTGAGTGAAATTCACTCTTTACTTGGTTTCCAGGTGTCTATAGCTGTGCTGTGGCGTGTCTGTCTTTACCTACGCTTACATGCGCCTCGGGTACAAACATAATTTGCACAGCATTCCACATTTATCTGCTCAAGGAAATTGGAACCTTAATTTTGAGGTTTAGGTATCGCCAGTATTGTGGGTATCATACTTGGCTGCTATTAGCATCTGAACACGAGTGCTGTCGGCGGCGAGAGTGCGAAGGGCAACCATCAGACCGTAGTCAATACTATAATTTTTTGCCAAACCAAGGTCTGGTAAATATGTTTCTATCAAAGAGAGTCTAGTTTATCTTTTTATAGCCATTTGGTTGTTATTTAGTTTCGTTGTACATACGTACTATACTATATGCCTTCATTACAGGAACCCTAAGGAAAGCGATGGTGAAGTTCTATCCATGGGCAGCAGTTATGCCGATTCACTTTCATTTGGCGGTAATCAAGACGAGGTAAGAATTAAAGCCCACACTCCTCTTCTCCTATTTCTATAATTATCACGTTTTCATTTTTGTCAGAAAAAAGAAACGGAACTCTATGAGAAGTACGATGTTCTTCTGCACGGTAAATCGCGAAAGCGTCAGGACAAAATCCTCTCCGTTGATTTTATGCGAAAATATATTCACATAGCGAAATGCATGAAACCAAAACTATCCGAACCGGCATGTGAAGCCATTGCCAATGAGTACTCTCGTCTTCGTTCTCAAGACAATGTTGAATCAGATGTGGCGAGGACACAACCAGTTACAGCGCGTAGTTTAGAAACGTTGATTCGTCTTTCAACTGCACATGCTCGTGCGCGTATGTCCAACACAGTTACAGCTGACGATGCTCAGACTGCAATTGAACTTGTTCAATTCGCTTACTTCAAGAAAGTCCTCGAAAAGGAGAAGAAAAAACGTCGTCGCGATGGTGATGACTCTATGGATGAAGAAGAAGCCGAAAGTGAAGCATCTCCCCGTCGCAGCAAGCGTTCAAGAAAAGAAACAGAAACACAGGCGAGTACTATGGACGAAAGTGATGAAGATATTATACACCCTACACCGGATGCTGGTGATTTGACTCGTCGTGATACAAGACGATCGCTGCCATCTACTACTATAACTCCATCAACGCCAGCGACAAATGAAAACTCAGAATCGACGGTGGCTTCGACGCCTGCCTATATTACTGAAGATCGTCTGGGTGTCTTTAAGAACAGTCTTCAGAAATTGTTCCGTGAGGCCAGAGAACAAAGTTTGTCACTAAGCCGAGTAACAACGGCAATCAATCTGAATAATGACAACGAATTTACCGCGGGTGAGATTGAAGCAGCGGTCAGTAAGATGACAGAGGACAATCAAATCATGGTAGCAGACGGCATTGTTTTTCTAATTTAATGAGGTGGCGACAATTATCCGCTTTTACGTTTTCATTAAGTTTTTTCTCCTATTTTTCAACATTGCTCTGATTCGTTAATAAAAAGAATAAAATAAATAACAAAAATAGTCTTTGATATTGTTCCAATAGCTAGGGGGACTGCACTGGGCAGCTAACGACAGAGGCGTCTTTTATGTGTTACACTACGCTGACGGACTTAGAATCTTGGACGGCACATATTGTGAGACACTTTTCTCAGATCCAGTGAAAAGAGTCTCAGAAGCGTGCAGTTTGCTCTTATCAGAAGCTTACTGAAAATAACGACAGTGGGGTTGTGAAACGCAGATATCCAACAGGGACTTTGACATTTCAAATTTTTTTTAAGAAAAGCTCAAAATATGCGAATTAGCGCTGCTCGATTATTGGAAGACATCGCGTGCATAAAACTATGGCCTGCTTTAGATATAGAAGGAAATATCAGACATAACAGACTCGGATTTGCATAGAAAGATTGTGCAAGGTTCGTTAGTTACATTCTCTTCAAGATCGCGAAAAATGAGACCGGAATCTAGTCAGACCAGCAACTCAAATAGTCAAAACTTGTAGCACGGAGGAACACCAGTGTTTCGATCAACATAATCTTTGAATATATTGGAGCGACTGCACAGTAGAGAGACTTTGACTTAGGTAGTACGCACAGTGGAAAACGCTTCAAACGATCTAATGTACGAATCTGAAAGGCTGTCTGGTAACGCTTGTTGATTGAGTTCTAGTCCATCCAGACTGTAGCGATCAAAGAAATCCTGCCTTGCCTTATAATATACTGCCAACATTCTATTTAATCCCTGGAATCCGTTCCTAGCACATTAATTGTCCCACGATTGTTCAATACACTCAGTTTAATGTCCTTCCCGACACGAATATGGATCCGCATTTAAAAGATCGAGAATCGAATGAAAAACTAATAGAAGTTATAATTTATTGTTTCTTTTTTCCATCCCTGAATGTGCTATAAAAAATAATTTCTTTACATTCCACCTAAATCTAGATGGCACCACCAACTCGTTGGTCTGCGCATTCGCTATATGGGCATTGTTCATTCGCCGAATTTAAGAGAAACAAATCATTTCTTTTGAGTGAAAGAGTACATTTTTCGCTATTCCTATTTGTCTAATCTGAATAGCGCGGCGGACGCGGATATTCTGTCAAAATTAATTTTAGTTGTCGTTTCAACAGCCGGTAAACTATGGTGCGCTGCTAAGTTAAGTGAATGTTAATCATATCTTTGTTTACTAATTCTGTGACAAACAAAGTGGTTGGTGAATAAAAATCCAATCGCTATGCATCGATTGCCACTGAAATTGAATGAGGCCTCCTACACCTGGGATCGTAGTTTACCGGACTATGTGCTGTTCGAACGGGCTCTCAACACGGAAAATGTTAAGTGAGTTATCATGTGTGATTTTGCAAATATTTGCAGAAATTAGTGATCCGTAGGTGCATTACTTGTTGCACCAATTCGTATCAATGTAGGTGCCTGAATTAAGTGAAAATCTAGTGCGTTAGCGGAAATGCCAATAAGAAAAATTGGCGACTGTCTCGCAGTTACTTGGCAACAAATCCTTTTACACGCGTTGGGAGTTTTGGACCTGTGTGGTTTATCAATGTGACCCACACTTGTCGGTCTGTAAAATTCCCGAAAGGCGGATAATTTGTGAAAATATATAAAACAATTCATTTGTGCGGTTCCGTTGAACCCGTCGTAGCTGTGATAACTGTTGTAATTAATTCTGTATTTGCACGTGCTATGTGCGGGGCGGGCAGTCTGTTGTCCGTTCCGTTCTTGTTGTCCTCTCAACGGGACGCAGACTTTGATATAACGGGCGTCAATAGTTTGTTTGGTAAACGATTAAAAATTGTGTACACTGCCGCAAAAATGTTTGCCAAATGAAACTTGCAAAATGCATCCTTCCGCTACTTCAACAGTTATCAACAAATTCGTTGGTTTTCTTTTTCTGTGCCAAATGTCATTTTTCCAGCTCCCCAGCTGAAAAATGAGCGAAGGAAAGTTGCAAAAATTTGATGAGAAAATATTTGAAAAAAAAGGGATACAAATACAATTCTCTTGATACTCGCTTCTCTTAACAAATGTGTATTCTATTTATATCGATATGTACACAAAAGTCTGCCGTTAAATTCAAATGTCATGGAAACCGACTTTTCTAATGTTCATTCTGGTAAAGTTAATTGTGTTTCAGTTGGAACTTTTAGATGCTAGTCAGATGCTAGTCAGAGCTAGTCAGATGCTAGACAGAGCTAGTCAGACGCTGGTCCACTGTTTTTTTTGTAGTGGATTTCTTTTAAGGAGGTTGCGAGTCATCCTTTTGGTGCCTTCTTGGGATATAGCCGCTCTAAAATTCTGCTGTGTATGCCTTTCCCGGAGGTTACCCATGATGTTCCTTGATACAACTGATACTGGAGGCAGTTAACTAAGGGTCGACATCGCTTAGTAGCCTGTTTGACGGTCAGATTCACCTCAGACTGTAAGTTAGACTTTGTGGCACAATTAAAATACCCCGTAGTGTATCTAATGCCCCATTTGAAGATTCTTTGTGGTTAAGAGCTAAGGAAAGCAATTGCTGACTAAACGTGTCAATTTCAGGATAACTTCTTGTAACAATGCTCTGTTTTAGTGGACAAACGACAACAAATGGTTTGCCATTGCTTGAACATTTCTAAGAGCCCATGGCAAGTTGATTTCTGTTTGAAGAAAATTCATTCATCAGATGTCGCTTGGTTTTAGTCGATCATTTGAAATTGAATCATAGTCTTGATTACCATTATGGGCTTAGCCACACTCATAGGGTTTCTTAGGATGTGCTTTAGCTTCCCCCAACTCTACCGCAGTGGTTATGATTCTCATTACGAGTACTTTCACACATTTCTCGGCAGACAGTTGGGCTCCATTGAATCTCATAATTTTCAATTGTGTCTAATTCATCATCATCTTCCAATGGCCCGCTTATTCACTATGAGGGTCGCGGGTTTAGGGAGCTTAAGTGGACTCTCCACATTTGCCGATCTTCCGCCATCGACTCTAACTCATAAGGGGCTATCCCCATACGGGTAGAGGTGAGATTTCGGACTTGGTCCAGCCATCTCATCCTAGACCTACCCAGGGGACGTCTACCCGATGGCACGGATTCCATGGCACGTCTTGGAAACCGAGTTGGGGAGGACATGCGTTGAACGTGCTCAAACCATAAAAGTATGGACCTCTCCGTTCGAAGAAGTAGCTAGTAGAAACAAGGTAGGCAAATCTTAGACCCAAATAGGGGCTTGACTATCACCGGCGATAGTTATCAACTTAGGTAAGGTTAGGTAGAGTAGGGTTATGCAGCCAGAGCTTGCGTAAGACACTAGGCACCATAGTCGGCCGATTGCGATCCCTTTGAATCCAAATCGGCAAAACCTAAACCATTTCCTGAAAGCATTTGATTTCCCTACAGAATTTTACCATGTTTTTATAGCTATCATAGCCTAGCTCCTCTAGACTACTAAAGAAATAGTTGCCGAGAAGTTTAATGCGTGTCGTGGCAATTCCCTGACATAACATGTGTGTTATGTCCTCAGCGGCGCATAGGTCATTGCAGTACCTGCAGAAATCTGTGGTTAAGAGCCCTAATGCATGCTTCCTGAGAAGACAATGGCCGGGCAGGATGCCAGTGACTAATTGTAGCTGTGCCCTGCTTAAGTTTAGAATATTCTTACGATCTCTGCTTTAGCTACACAGGAAGAAGTATACACGATGGTTTCGGTCGGACATGACAGCAGATCAGCCGTAATATTTATTCTTGCAGTTCTTTGAACCCTGTGAGGGTACGTCAGAGAAACTATTTTTGATTTAAGACATTTTGTACCACTCGCTGCTGGAGACGTGGCACACTCCCACTACATGTTCTGTGCAGTCTTCTGATCGGCTTAGGATCGAGGATGATAATTTCGCAACTTAGTTATCATCTACTTGCTTACTTAGGTAGCGTCAGTTCGGAGTGATCCTGGGCCTCAACCAACAAATCTCTCCAGTTAGCCCGGTCCTTAGCTAACTGCCTCCAGTTGCGCACGCCAAGTTGGTTGAGGTCAACTTCTACTTGTGCGCGCCACCTTAGGCGAGGTCTTCCTCTCTTCTTCTATTCTTCGTTTGATTTTCGACGAGGTGTCATTATCGGAGGTAATAGCAGAGCCAAGGTAGACAAAGTCCAATACGTCGGTGTTGAGTGTCTCTTCTTGTTGACAGCGAATTCGTCGTTTTGCCTTCGTTTACCGCTAAACCCATTTTGACCGCTTCTGTCTCTGAACTTGCGAAAGCACCGGTGACAGCTCGCTGCGTTCTGCCTATAATGTCAATATCGTCGGCGTACGCAAGCAGTTGGACAGATTTATGAAAGATTGTGCCTCTGGTATTGGCTTGGGAGTTTCGCACAATTCATTCAAGTATGATGTTGAAGAAGTCACATGACAGCGTGTCATCTTGTCTAAAACCTTTTTGGACATCAAATGTTTCGGTAAAATCGTTACCGACCATGATGGAGCAGCGAGCATTCTCCAACGTCATCCTGCACAGACGGATTTATCATCTCTTTTTTTTTTATTATTTTGCTTCGTCGATTTATTTTATTTTTAAATTCTGCTGGAGGTAGGATTGTGTTATCTTACGTACTTCCAATAAGTTTTTGAAATGCTTTGAGTTGGCATACTGTTATCTATTTCAGGGATATGGTTAAATTTCTTGAACAAATTGACATCGAATTAGAGACATTCAATGGTTTTCGCAAGATCGCTGCCATTAATGATTACAATGATGCTCTTAACATGCTACTAAGGCAAGATGAAAGTTCGGTAAGTAGTCCATGACATTGTAAAAACAAATAGAAATCATAGAAGTTTTTCCTCCCTAGGCGTTGATGGTATTTGATAAGATTATTTTACACGCACCAAGGGATGGGCTAGCGCTTCCACTGTCACTGAGGGTGCGGGGAAACATTCACTACAAAAAAAATCGTTTCGATGTACGTTGGGATGTTAGACGGTAGCATTTCTGTTGTTAAAATTAATTAATTTTCTTCCCCACAGGGTGCTGCAAATGACTTTGAATTTTTACTGTTTCTAACAGACAATACAGCTGACAATATTTTGGAAATCTATGGTAAACTGGTTGTTTGCTTTTACATGCTAGGGAAATACGATAAAGCGAAAGAGGCTTATGAATTGTATCATAAAAATTTACCAAAACCAAACAGAAGGAAACCCAAAGGTTAGTTTTATCGTTGATAAGAATATATTTGTATATGAACCGCACAATTGTTCATAGGTGGTAGACTAAGTACTCAAGAGGCAGACATTGGTAAGTTGCAAACCTAAAAAAAACAGACGTTCTTGGTAATTGGTTTTTATTTCTTTTAGAAATGTTGACAGTCACGGTAGAAAAACTTTACGTCGAAATAGAACATCAACATGCCACACCAGAACCAATAAAACGAGAAGCCCAACAGGGAAGTCTATTTTGGAGTCTTCTCTGTGCAGAGTTAGTAACCAATTTTAAATCTTGTTTTTGTTGATGAATTTTATATATTATAGCAACACTGGTGACAGGCAAAATCGTTTGTATTCCAAAACTAATCTTTCATCAAATGCGGTTGTCCTGTCGGAGAAACCAATTGTCAAAACATTTTGTATGCCCTGGGTTCAATGTGAGCAATGCTTGGAAATATCAGAGCACGTTTACACATGTTTCAATTGTCGATTAAAGACCTATTGCTGTATGAGCTGCCTAAAAAGTGATACACTCCATACGGAGGAATGCAAAGGAGCCAAATACCTTACTGTTCTCATGTTAAATTCCCAACAGTTATACAGAGCTTTTATTGATACTATATACGCCATAAAGCGTTACATTTTAGGTCATAAGGGTTTAACGTAAGTGGTGTTTTCATTTAGAAACAAACATGTAATGGTTTTATTTGTTTAGACGACTGAAAACAGCAGCAAATGTTCTAACTGCCATCCGCACCTACGCTAAAGACTTCAGTATTCCACTGCTTAAATTATTAGGAGAAGAATGTGATTACAGAGAAATGTCTGACATGCAATTCTCCACTGTGATAGCGGTATGAAATTTGTAATTTATTGTAATTTTAAGTATTTTATGTAATATTTTCTTTTTTTAATTGAAGACGACGGTTCGGCTGTCAATTTTTATCGCGGAAAAAACCAATCTAGTAGAAGAGCTTAGACAAGCAGTCCATATAAGTCACAAACAAGAATTGGTAAATTACACATATGCATGATAAAGATTTAAATTTATTGATCATAGAAGTAGAATGATGAGATTTTAATTAGATTAGCTCAGCACATACAACCGTGGTTTGGTGCGACGTTGTATTACGGGGTTTTTTTTTTTTTTTTTGATGCGCAGGTAGGTGTGAAAATTATGATCGACTCCATGCTCCTGCATGTCCACGTGCTAGAAAACACCTTCTCCTTGCTCTGTTGTCTCCTGTTTGACCTTTGCGGTACCGCGAGTCAAGGCATTCCTTTGACATTTCGGCGTCTCCTTCTTAACTGCCACAGCTAGCAGTTTCTTCATTTCTCGCTGCTCTTTTCTCTATTCGCTATTGCTGCATTATGCTTGTGATAATTTCACTTGCAGTCTCCTAGCCTTTGCGCGTCGCCAGAATAAATGTGATCAGCACTCTTAGGGTCAGTTGGCCTCCAATTTCTCTCTTCAGGATGGTTCTAGCACGCGTGTAGTTTTGGCATTCCATCAGCACATGGTCGGCGTTTTGTGGTTTCCCTTCTTAGTGCTGGCAGAATGGGTCATCTCTATCTTACCTCTCTTAAGGATGCAATCCTGTGCGCCGACTCATGGTGTGTCGCTGACGCCCATATCGGGGACGCAAACAAGAGCATAAACTTGCTCACGGTCGTCAAAAAGTTTCTGACCTGCTGCCTTCGTCCTCTAATGTTTGGCATGAGCCTGCATAGTGCTGCTACTGCCTGAGAGGCCTTCTCGCCTGCGTATGTAAGGTGGTCCGTAAAGCCGAGTCCGTGATTCAACAGCACTCCCAGTTACTTGATGTGCGGCTTCGACTCGATTAAGGGCTCGCCGACCTGTTTGGTTAGGCGTTTCACTTTTTTACGGCTGCTTATGAGAACGCCTTCGGTTTTGTGGTCCGTTAACTCTAAGCCTGTTGTCTATAGCCAAAGCTTAACGTTCGTGATTGTTTCATTGCAGTTTTGCATCACCTCTCCCATTGTTTTGGCCACTTCTACAACTACAATGTCATCAGCATAGCCGACGATTTCCACTCCTCTCGGTCTCTGTATTTTTAATATGCCATCATACATTATGTTCTATAAAATTTGTCGCAAAACAGACCGTTGTGAAACCCCGCCCCTAATATTATACTTCTTCGGTCCTTCTTCCGTGTCATAGTAAAGAGTTCTATCTGCAAAGAAGCTGGCTATTATACATAACAGGTAGTTTGGTACCTCCAGATCGTTTAATGCTCTTATTACACGGTCCCAGTCGGCTAAACTGAACGCGTTCTTGACGTCAAGAATTATGACAGCGCAATACCCTTTCGTTCCTCCTAGGTGAAAGCCTGTTTTTGTCTCTTTTTAGTTTAAAAAAAAAGCCTGACACACATATCTACTGCGAAAATTACTGGTTGGATCAAGTTGGTCATGTATCCAGGACAGAGATTTTTGTCATTATCGTGACGACGAAATCTCACCACTATCCTCTTTACCTGCATAATAATCACTAAGATCCCCCCATGGGATCTCGGTTATCTAACAAGTCTACGCGCCAATGTGTCCGGTTCCTGGCAATCTGCCACAATTCTTTCCACCTTTTCATGAGTAAGGGTCTGACTATAAGTACTTATGTATACTTGGTGCATGACTACTGGCTGAAGGCTCCACTTTTTTAATGCCTCACTGTTTCATATGAAAAGTTCTTTCGTTCTTATTATTCTACCTAACTGTTAATCGTTTTTCCTTCTCAGATTTTAGTCGGTTCCATATTGATGCAATTGCAATATCACCTGCAAAAAGGATCCTATTTATTAAGTTTTGATGTTCCATTTAAAAAGCCAAAGATTCTTGAAAACTCATTTAAAGTAGAAGAGCGCATGAAGGAAGTCGGCATACGGATATGCCCAAAAAAAGGCGCTCAAACCGCTAGTGATTTTTTCTACCTCAATCAAGAGATTCTTTCACTCAAGGTTAGCTCATACATGGCTGTAGAAATTGAATCGACAACCAAAACACCACTTCCCGAGGAAGTAGAAGAACCATCTACACCACTTTCAGAAGATCTTGTGCTACCAGTTCTAGAGTATTGCGATCATGTTGCCAAGCTGGTGCTACAAGATGAATTTATCGACGATGCCGATGGCAATGAGAGCGCACTCAGTCAACACATTGCTCGAATGGATTTTCAGAAGCGCGAAATTTTCCTGGATGCGTATATCAGAGAGTACAATCGAAATTTATTTAATTTTTTCCTAAAAAAGAGAATCAGTCGAGAGGATAAGCCACCAAAACAAATTATAATGCTGTTGGGTCGTGACCTACAAAAGTTTCGTCATTCCTGTGATCCTAATGTAGAGATTATGTAAGTACTCGCTGATGAGTTCATAGATCAGATAATTTCACAGTTTTTTCGTTTTAGCTTTTTAACAAGTGGTTTAGTCATTGGTAAAACTATAAAACCACTTATCAAGGGAGAAGAATGTTTCATTTCATATAGGAGTCGCTATTTTAATCAAAATCATGAGACAAGAGGAGACATCCTAAAGCGATATAATGTTCAATGTGAATGTCAGTATTGTCGAATGCCAGAAAGGACTGAACCATTAGTAAGTAACAGAAACACACTAATTTTTTTTAAGTTTTAATTGAAAAGAAATGTTTTTTTTATTACAGGCTATTCATTCCAACATATATTGCGTTCCATCTTGTAAAACTGAATTCGGTTTCGTTGATGATGTGTGTCCGAAATGCGGTCGTGATTACACAACACTACTGCAAGAATATGCCAAAAGGGTTGCCGAATTAGAAGCAGCATGTGCTGCAGATGATGGTAATTGTTTTGATATAAAATTACGCAAAATACTTATCTCCTAAGCTTGGCAGGTAATAAGCATATTCTCATTCTTACTCTCATATGAACATACATATGTACTTATTTGATAGTTTGTCGTGTCTTGTTTGAAGACAGTCTCACCTCTCTCTATTCAATCGTGGCCCACTTACGTATATTAACCTTAAAGACCTTTGCTTCATCAGATTTTCCGTCTTTTAACCCAAGCCAGTGTCAAGGTATTTTGAAATGCGCAATCATTGAGTTTTTCAACACATTCCATTGTCAATATACTGACCTCTGGCTCCATGCACCTGAGCACTGCTTGACTGTCCAATGCGATTAAGATATTTCTGCCTCGCATCAGACCCTCATGCAAGCGTACTGAGCCTTGAGATAGCAGACTAGATCTAGATCCGTCAAAAAGATACCTGTTCCGCACTACAAACTACCATGGATCAATCCGTGAGAATGTTTAGCTCTCCTAGTGTTTTACTTGAAAGAGGTTGTGAGCTGGTATTCGACATGCGTAGCTATTGCCGTTAAAACCATCAAAGACATTGCCCTTTGTCAAAACGCGGCGGTTGTTTTGATTTTCGCGATACGTTGCCTACAGAGTAAAAATATAACAACGATAAGAGGTTTGTGATACATCTCCTTACCATCCATGGGCATATCACGCTTTCTCCTTTTTACCTGATCTCGGATTTTGTATGTCCTCAATCGTTCCGCGCCATTTGGTCTTCTGCTGTAAGTGAAGGTCTGTGGTTGCTGCTATTTTCTTTATAAACAAGTAAACCGAAAAGATTACCAGAATCGCTTAGATCGTACCTGTTGCTGTCGTTCGTATTGCGCCTATGATTCCAAAACAAGACAGTCGTCGTGGCTATAGTGCTAAGTCATTGATCTTATTCTAAAAGCTTATGTTTGTTGTTTTATTTTTCTTGAGCTTATTGATATCTACGCCAACCTGTTTTAAACTGGGCTTCTGGAGGATGTTCCTACTGCGTGACTCTTTAATATTCTTGATGTCACGCCGGTCCTCCTCTTCCTGCACAAGGTTTTTTTTTTTCCTATAGTCCTTTGACTTCATAGTCATGTTATAGTTGATGTACAAACAGATGTACAGGATGGCTTACCAATTCACTTTGAACAAATCCCAGTTTTTTGTTTTCAATTATGTAAATAAAATTTATTTGTTTCCACAGATGAACGAGAGATACACAAACATTGGATTGTGTTGGACAGGGTGTCAGAACAACTATTCCCGCCTTATCAAGAACATCGCATTATGCAGAGACTGAAATACGCTAAATTTATTGCGATGAATAGTAAGTTAAAATCTGTCATAAACCCGGGGCTCATTTCTTAACGGAGATTAATTTATTTTTCAGATTTTGTAGGACAAGCCTTTGAGATGACACGCAAAGTGTATTTAGACATAAAAAAGTATTATCCCGAGGAGAGTATACTCTTTACATTCTATCCGACAATATTGGAAATCCTGACCCTTCTACAATATTACAACATTGACCAAGGGTAATTGACAAACACTCTGCTTAAGTTTGACTAAGTTAATCCCTGATTTCTTGTATAATATAGACTAGATACAGCATCACTTTGCAAGCTGAAAGAAATGAATAGACTAGGCTTTGCATTAATTCATGCTCAGTTAACACATGTCAGAATTTATGAAAAATTTGATCAGAATTGTTCTACCATTTTGTCGGATTACCGCCTGTTCTGTGGATGGAAAGAGAAAATGCTTTTGAAGGACATTGATATAGCATCGTTGGAGAAGCTTGTAAGCGAAGAAGCGCGAATTCCAGGGTTACAGTGTCATACGGCATAAGTCATAAACTACCAGTCATAAACCATGTCATAGAAATTACGAAATTTGTTTTTGTTTTTTTTTTTTATTTAATTTATTTATTTGTGTATTAACTGCCAGTTCCTTGTGTGCCTTTTCTGACTTGTTTTGGTTAAGAAAGGATGTAAATTTGAGGAATGCAAATAGCTTTATGTGTTAATTAAGATAAAAATAAAGGTACAACCATATTTTTAAGCATTAAATGAGATGCGCTACAAAACTCAAATCATGAAAGGGCGTATTCCTTTGTTTAGTATTATATGACTGCATTGGACTCGTCAATTTAAAGAGGTTGTTGGTTGCTTTGGAGATAAGTTGCCCTAATTCAGTCGCGGCGGTGGAGTCATTGTAAGACTACTGTGACTTGAACCATCTTGAACAATTCTTTTACATGCATCATACTTGAAAAGTGATCGGAAATCACTTGAAAAACATTTTTTTAAGCAACTCAACCGTTTATTTTTCTTCGGTTATACAATCCGATGAATGGAACCTCAACATAGTTTGCGCGATCCTCAAAAAAGGAGATCATCTGAACTGCGCCAAGTACAAGGGCATCAGTCTTCTTAACATCGCTTACAAGATCTTATCTGCCGTGTTGTCTGAAGCCGTTCATCAACAATCTGATCGGTCCATTTCAGTGTGGCTCCAGGCCGGTAAAGTCTACCACCGACCAAATATTCACACTGCGGCAGATCTTGGAGAAAACCCAGGAACTTTAAATCGATACCCGTCACCTTTTCATCGATTTTAAGGCCGCCTAACACAGTATCTATAGAGACGAACTACGCAGAGCAATGTCTAGTTTTGGGGTTCCTGCTAAAATCGACCATTTGTGCAGGATGACGATCAAGGTCGGTAAAGACCTCACCGAGACCTTTGATGTCAAAAAAGGATTTTGACTAGGCGACGCGCTGTCATGCGACTGCTGAATAGTCAAATCTTTCAAAAGTCCGTCCGATTAGAAGAACGCAGCGTGTTGTCACTGGTGCGTTCGTGAGTATTGAGACGGAGGCGGCGAAGATGGGTTTAGCGGTCAATGAGGGCAAAACAAAATATATGCTGTCATCAAAAAAGGACACCCAACACCGACGTCTCGGACAGAACGTCACAATAGACAGTAATAACTTTGAGGTAGTTAAGGACTTTGTCTACCTAGGGTCCGCTATCAATTCAGACAACGACACCACCGCTGAGATCAAACGAAGAATAACTCTTGCCAATCGCTGCTTCTTTAGGCTAAGGCAATTGAGTAGCGAAACTGAAGGCATGTGGCTAAAGATCGAGCTGGCTGACGACGCTTGTTGGTTGAGGTCAAGGCCCACCCCGGACTGTATCGCCACCTTAAGTAAGTAAGGCTCTCCGATAAATATTTTGAGAAACTTAACAACCAACCTACTAAAAGGAGGGATACCGTAAGAAAAAAAAATACCTTTTTGCAATATGTCACTCATACACAAGTGACTTCAGATACTTTATTCAAATTAGAGACTTTTTTTTTGTTTTATAATATCACATAGAAAGAAATGTTTCTCAAATTAGTTTAATATTTTTCGTATAAAGTTAGGTTTACAAACTCATCGAAATCAAATCAATTCCCTACATATATCAACAAAACAGTTAAAATAATATTTACAGTAAATCTACGTTATTATGTTGCTAGCGAATATCTCCAAAAGCATGAGTTCTGATGTATTCATCTTAGTTTTTGGTTAATTTAATGATTCTTTTGTTAGACAAAATATATGTATCTTACTGTTTAGACTTATGTCAAGATTGAAAATGCTACTGGTGAAGATAAGACTGTGTCCTTCACTTTGCAGCTTCAGTTGCTGGATTTGACATATCATCTCGTTGATTATTTGCATTTATCTGTAATGCATCTTGGTTTACAAGACGCTGTCGTTCTAAATACATGGAAACTTTGATATTTCGTACTTGATGATTGTTTATCAGCTTAAGTAAAGCAATGACAGCAATCCCAACAGATGTGGCAAAACTACCCCATGCTCCAAACTGTAAAAAGGGAAACGGAAACGAATAAAATGTTAAAGATGTGATCAAACTTATAGTTCGCAAAATTCACTTTCAAAACTGTCGAACGCACATCCTATAGAAAAAAGTGCACGCTGGAGGTCAGTCGACACTATTCATCGTTTTCTGAACGCCCGGGCATTCTTGGTAAACACCAACTATGTACCTTTCGTTAGCTGAACACTTATCTTATAATGCACAAGCGCTCAGGGTATTATAGACATCCTCATTATTTCGAGGCATAGGAAAACTTTAAAGATGCATCTGCATGTTAGGCTACGAGAAGACGATTTGCAGACGTACATAGGCAAATGTTGGCAAATCGTCGACAAATGACATTTGTAAAAATATTTGCGAACAAACATTTGCTTATCACATGATTTTCGGACGTTTAGGATACATTTTTCTGCAAAATTTGCGCACATCTTCAAATCGTCTGATTGTAGTTTTATGCATAAACATGATCGTGTGTAATATTTTCTTGATTGCATTGCCCCGCAGGTCGGCCGCGATCTCTTTACCGATGACTACTGCAGCCATTCCACTTAATGCCATCTCACACTAATATAAATGTTATCAGAACTTTACCTGTGCAGTTCCCATTTCAATGTAGAACCCAGATGTATCAATATTCTCTCTGCCCGGGGTGATATTCTGACCAGCAGCGGTTTCACAAGATGGAAAACGTTCCGTCATTTCCGTGCACCAAACAATGAAGCCCAAGGTAATCATGATTGCTGACATAATGGACAGGGCAAGCAGTAGAATACCGAGGACCACATCGAGAAAAAGGAACAGGAATGTGCTTTCCTGTCCTCGCAAACGTATCAACCTATTTCAACACGCAAAATAAGCATTCAATTCGTTCAAAAAGACATGATTTCTTAACTCACCTACAAATTTGCAAGCCAGAGACACCGAATAGAATAACGCCAGTTATTATGGGGAATGTACAGATTCCAGTCGACGCCCAATTAACATTGAACAATCCATCTTCCTCTCGCCACTTTCCATAGGCAAACAGTAAGCAATGTCCGCTGGGAAATATTTATGAATCAGAAAACATTGTGATAAGGAAGGTAGGATTAATTTTCAAGAAATTACGTACTTAAATTCATGGAGATTCATGCTCAATGGTACAATCATGCAAAGGGATAGAATGAAAAGAATAACATAGCCAGCTATTTGGCTTAGTATGAGGACATTTGACAAAGCCATAATGATCCTTTTCTTCCTGCAAAATTGTTAGTAAATTTATTGGTTCACTGTACAAACAAGTTAGCAATTTTATTATTGGAACAAAAACAAAAGATGTGTAAGCAGAGAAAACTTTCGAATTAATAGACAAATGTCAGATGAAGCTGACTGTCAACTTGATTACTCGTTATTTTTAATCTGAAACGAGAAGTTGTATGAGACGTGCTGCCAAATAACACAGTATGTGGATATATAAATGAGTCACTTGATGTTAAAAGGGAACTTCTGCATGCACATATTTAAAGTAAAAGGACTCTTTGATAAAAACATTATCTGATATTCAAGGGAGATTTCTGAGTCCATTATTTACGCCTTGAAGAGATTTTAAGGTTTCCGGTTGGTGTTAAATGGAAACTTTTCTACTTTAATCAATGGTTGAAATCCCCACATTGGCGCATTACTGAGTGCCATGGAAATCCAGATGTTGTTTGTTTGCAGCCTCGTTGGTCCCGGCTTCTTACAATTAGGATTATCATAGGCAGCTATGAAGATGTAGTACTTGCCACACAGAAAGATTGACTTTCACTGGAATTCACAGCATTCGAAACCAATGTAAATTGAATCTCTCTTTGCCTCATTTTGTTGTACCCCTACTAGGTATCGATGTCAATCTCTTATGACCGTCTGCATTTAAAACAGAAACGAACAATCCTTCAACCAATCACAATCTGTGGCAATTAATGACTCCAGTTGTCTAAATAGCCGATTTCTAAGATATTGCCTTATTGGCAACATTACCTCCTCTTGTTGTTACGTATACGCCACCGCTCTATCGATGACTATTGTTTTCACTGATAGTCTTAGTGATAACAATGCATTCGCATATTATGTATGACGCAGCTCATTCTTTTTTTAGGGCAAAGATTCTTTGGATTTGTTAAGAAAGAGTCTTTTTGCTCTTCTAGCCTGATGCCGTTGGTAAATCCCAGTAATTTGAGGTCTTTTAACTGGTCTTCATTCGTTCCACCCAATGTGGAGAGATCCTCCAGCTCGTTCATTCCTCTGAAGGATAATTCCAGACGATTTTTGTCAGAAACCTCAAAATGTTGATGGTTATACAATGTTGTTACTTTTTGCGGTCTAATACAGGACAATATAAGATGAGAATTTTCGTTGAACTTACTTATTTTCTAACTTACGACGGTGCTACAGTTCCTTGACGGCATTCCGCGAAAATTATATAAAATATCGCCGATTTTAACAGCCACTTGCAGAAAAGGATTGGTGTGACCGAGACTTAGATGAGTTAAACAACATGCATTAATAATAAGTCGCAGTGCACCGGGCCATAAGTCTAACCAGGCAATGCAAGATGGAGGAAGAATGGGTCGCACAAAAAGGAACTTGACACAGTATTGTCGGAGAGGAGTCGAATGGGGGAAGAGCTAGAGAAAATTGATTCACATGGCCACGAATCGTATACAAAGGCACAAATATACGAGGGAAGAAATTAAGTTACCAACAAACAAACTCATCAAGTGGCAAATCACAACAGAACACATATAACGTTTGCGTCAATTCTAAATGAAAAACAAATTGTAAGCTAAGCTTAATTCAATTGTGGACATCGTGGCTCAGTTGTAAATGCGTGTGAATTCTGTGCGAGCCGCTTTCGTTTAAGAGCTTGCGAATCAATAATCGAAGGACCTATCAGGTCAACTATTGTGCGATAAATAAAGCAAGCACAACGGTTGGGTAAAAATACGATTTGGTTTATTCCGTATCTGCAAAAAAGTTGAATAAAAATCACATTTAATTCTGTTATTAGTTACATTTATTTTGTATTTTTCTATTTTGACAGTATTTAATGAATTTTTATATATTTTTTTTCATTTTTTCCTCCATTGTTATTAATCACAAATTATATTTTTTACTTATTTTTGTCAATGGGCAAACATTTCTTAACTGTTCTATCAGTTAAATGGTACTTCAACACTTTTATTTTAAGAAGCCACCGCTCATTATTTTTATATTCTATTCCATTTGTATCTGTATCTGTGTTTATGCTTTTCTTCTGTTTTTCCTTTGAGTTTGAGTTGTTTAAAGAATAAATCTTCATTTTAATCAAAAAAAAGCACGCATTTGCTAGTTGTGTGTTTTTTTTTTTTTTGCTTATGTATGCTTATGAGAGTAACAACATTTATACAACAAATTAGTGCTTATGGCGCTTTCTTTTTTTGTTAAATTTATTTATTGGCTAATATTTGAGAAACATACACTTATGCATAAATTGAATTTTAATCTTCATTCCTGCAAAGAGGCAATTGTTACACGATTATTTTTCCTTTTTAAGTTTTTTTTTTTTCCTTTTTTCATTGTAACTTTGTAAGACTTTTTACAAAAGAAATAAACTACGTATTTAGTACTGTAATTGGTTTTTTTTTTTAAGATTTCTTTTTAATGAATAGTAAGTATTAAATATCTTTATATAAAATATATTTTCTTATATTACTGCCAGATAATGTGAGATATTTTCTTTGTTTTACAGCAATTTTTGATTAAAATGAAAATTTATCATTTGGATTTTAGTTTATTGTAACTAGTGTGTTTTGTTAAATTCGATAGAATTTGTAGTTTATCGGATGTTTTGCAGTTTATTTCCTTATTTTTGTTTTTCTTTAATAAATGTAAATTGTTTATGGAATGATTTCTTTATTTTCTTTTTATATATTTCTTTCATTATGTTTAATGCCAAGATTCAGTTTGGAACTTGTTGTTTTCTTGTTCAAACGTTTTGTTGGTTTTTGTTTTATAAGAGAGTTTTTTCTATCATAATTTAAATGTATAACTTTTTAGATCGAAAAAAGGCTATTATTACTATTATTTTTTTTTTGTTTTTGAAAACTTAACAATATCAAGTTTATTAGTTTTTTTTATTTAATTTTCTTTCAGATAAATTGTTTCTGCATAAATTAATATTTATATTATGCATATATTTATTTGGTTTTAATCCTTAAATTTAATTACTACATCAATTTCTATGCTTAAATTGTTTTTGTTTTATATATTTATATCATATATATATTTTATGGGGTATAATATTGGTAATTATATATGAATGTTTTGTTTTTTTTTTTTTGGATTTCTTTAAATATTTGAAAGTTTTTTTTTTTTTAATGTAAATAATTTGTTTAAATGAAAAATTAAGTATTTAATTTTTTGGTTTTGCGTTTTGTCATCCAGTTGCTGATTTTTAGCGAGGGCAATCAAAACCGTGTTCAGACTAGACCATTCGAGCTGATCTATTCTCAACAAAAAATGTTCGGAACGGATTTCAATCGTCCTCGCCGAGCCCCTAATCCAGAACTGGGTGAGTACAATAATATATATTTAATATTATTATTGTTTTGTTAAGGATAACACTCACTCAAACTCTTCTTCCGAAAAAAGAGTTGGAGTGACGCTTATACTTATTATACACAACTTGAAAAGTGTGCACTTGAATTTTTTACTGTTAAGGTTAGCCTACTTTTATGATGCAAATTGCTGTGTTTTCTTTAAAAAAAAACTTTTCCGTAACTAGCGTAAAAACGAGTTCCAAGCCATGAATATTGATTTAAAGGAAAAGTATATCTTAATTTAATTTTTGTTTTTAATATATTATATAGGCTTAATCTAATAATTTTTGACCCAATTTTTTCATGCCTTGGAAGAGTTTTGTTTGACCCGATGATAACCTTTTCAATATTTGCATCATATAAGCAAATATCCTTTACAGGGAAAGGTGTTGTTTCCCAATTTTTTTTTTTTTTTTTTGTGGAGAACAACAACAAAGAATATTTATACCAATTGCACAATCCGACCTCGAGTTTAATTTAATTTTTTTTTATTTGTTCGTCATTCTGTACAAAAATGTGGTTCGTCCCGCAGAGTTTATAGCTCAAAAGCAATGCAATGTTTAATTTTCTTTTCAATAAGTTTAATAAACTTTTTTATATTGTTTTATTGCGGTATACATATTCAAATGAATGTTGTTCTTGATGTTGTGCCAAAGCCGATTGTTTGTTTTAAATTTTTTTTCAACATACTTGTGTGTATGCATATTTGAATTTTTTTTTTTTATTTTGACAGTTTGGAAAATGATTTTAAGTTTCTGTCATTTTATGTTGTTCATTTTAAATTTCGTTTAAATATTATTGAACATTTTTTTAAGAGAGAAAAAAATAGAAAATCAAGATTTTAAAATTTATTACGAATTTATTGACATCTCTGCCTATACGTAAAAAATAAACAGCAAAATCGTTTTATACTTCTTGTTTTTTTTTTTTTTAATAAATTTTACTTTTAGTCTACAATAACATTTTAATCTTAAGAAATATCTTATGATATTTATTAAGCGTAAAAATTGTTTTCATTTCTCATTTTATCCATCATTTATGTACTTTAGTTTGTTTTTTACTTTATTCATTAAGGATACTTTTGTTTTAATGAAAAGCATTAATATTAAAATATGAAATAAAAATGATAAAAAAATATTAATTTGAGTAGTAATAGTAGTTTGTTTTTCCATTTTGGTTTAGTTTAGTTTGGTTTATTTTACAGTAGTGTTTTGTCATATAACTAATACAACGTAAAATCTATTAACAAGTGATTTGTATTTGTTTTTGACACATGATTTAATAAAATAAGGATTAAAGTGAAGCGCAAGTTTAACATCAGAGATAAAAGTGTTTGCTTTATTACATAGTATTTTTGTTTCATTACTAGCTTTTTAGAGATGTTTTTGGTAGTTAAAAGCCATTTTTTTATCACGATAAAATTCATTTTTTTTTTGTTTTCGTTACAAGGAAAAAACTGTTTGCTATTAATTTTGCATATTTTTTTCTTTGCATTTCTCTTAAATAAATTGTAACAAAAAAAAAATGTCTTTAGATACATTTACATAGTGCTGATGGCGTTTGGTTTATTAAATTTTTCTAAGACACTATTTTTTTGTTTTTTTCTTCTGTTATATAAATTGGTATATTCTTTGGTTTTATTTATTTTATACTTTTTCGGTGGAGTTTATTAGATTTTTTGATTTTACAACTATTTGGTTGTTTCTTTTTTTACAATAAATATTTATATATATGTATATAAAAAAAAAATGAAAATTATGTGCAAAAAAATGAATATATTTTATTTTTGTTTATGCCTGGATTTGGCTATATTACAAATAGTTTTATTTTTAAGTGAATAAATAGAGAGCAACTATTTTAACGGTCTAAAAGAAAGGAAAACCAAAATATGGAAACAACATTTAAAAAATAAAATACACATATATGTCGAATATATATATATATGTATCTAATTGTCCGATACATCTTGTTAAATTTTGATTTTGAGAAATTTTTCTTTTTATTCGTAACTGAAGCGGAAATTACATTTAACATTTAAATCTTTTTCATGTTTTTTTTCTTTTTGTTTGTATTTTATGCACGTGTGAAAAAAGGAATTTTTATTTAATTTTTTATCATAGTAGGTCGTTAAATTAGTCGCTCGCTATACCATATTCAGAAATCCGTATTATTCGCTTGATCTGAATTCATATCTTCAGGTCCTTGTATAGCTATGGACATTTGGGTTGCTGCAGTACCAGCTACCATCATTGTTGGTTCAGTGTTGCGACGCTTCATCTTTCCTTTGTTCTTTTTTAACATTGTTGCCTGCCGTCGTCCGGTCCGAAAGTATAAGTAAATTCATTGTGTATTTTTTCGGTTTTTTGTTTTTTTATTTATGTTGTGGTATCATTTATAAAATAAAATAAAAGTTTGTTCAATTTTGTGTATAAGAGAAAATGAAATTACAAATTTTTTTTAGGGCATATATGTAATAGTTTTGTTTAGTTTTAACAAGTCAGCGTGAAAATAAAGAAAAGAAAAATGTATAAAGGATTTTATTAAATATACTTTTTTCCTAAAAATTGTTCGGAACTTAATTATACATATTTTTCTTGCTTTTATCAAGTATACTTTGTGCGGTTAGAGAGTTGTTAAAAAAAAACCAAATGAAAAATCAAAAGCTAAGTAAACTTTGAAATAACATCGATTATGTAAAAAATTTGAAACGAAACAAGCAAAAATTTAGTAACGTATAAGAGTTTTAAATTTTCAAACTAAAGTTACTTTTTTGGTTTTTTACCTAAATATTATCGTTAGCTAATTTTTTTTAGTAAACGAAAATATATTTGTGTTAAAATGAAAAGAAAAATTAAAAGAAATCTGTAAAAAAGAGGCGCTGAATGCAAAGTATACAAAGAACTTATCTTGCCATGTTTGTTTTAATGGAAACTACTAACTAGAATAAATAATTTTTTTTTTTTTTCGTTTTCACAAACTAAAATAAAGATATATAACCAAAAAACAAAATTATAACAACTGAAAGAAGCGTTTGCAAAAGGGTTTTCTTTTCTTTTAAGTTCTTTTTGTAATTGTTGGAGGGAATGAGTGGCATAGTGTTAGTGGTGTGATGTATAAAACAGAAAGTTTACGAAGATTTCATCTGTACAGTACTTTGATATCGGATTCGGAAAACAGATTATTTTGTTTTTATGTTACATAGGAATAGTCTTTTTGTTATTTTTAAATTTCATATAATTTTTTTTGTAAAGCATGTGGGTTTGCTCTGTTTTTGTTTTTTTTCTTTCCTTTAACCTGAATCGCTAATAATATATTATAATTTATATATATTTCTTTATGTATATTTGAATAAAAAAAATGTATATGAATATTATACGAATAATAGACAACGTTATAATGAATAGTGAGGACCCCTTAGCAGTACATATTTACATTTAAAATTAAATTCCATTTAGAAAATCGAAATGTAAATCTTAGTTTTCTCTCTATTGTTTAAGGTGAATCCAACAATTTTTATACTTTTTGTTTGTTTTGTTTTTAAACAAATAAAAAAGTGTAAGGGAGAACAGAATTAATTTGTTTTTTCTTGTGTACATGTGAAGGTTTTTGTTTGTGTTTTTTTTTTTTTTTTTTTTTTTTTGATTTTTTGTTTTGTTTTAAAGAAAACAGGAAAAAAGAAAACTAGGACCGGACGGACGGGATCTCTATGTGACCAAGGGCTCCTTATCCCCATTTTCTGATGATGATTGGTGTGACGATGTTGCCACGGCGAGTAACGCCGGTGAAATATGTGGTTCCGTGAGACGGCGTTTACTTTTCGATTTCCTTAGCATTGTAGCCTGGGGTTAAGTAGGAATAAGTTTGGCATTGGTTTTTGTTTCTAACTTTTGGGTATTAAAATATTTGTTTTTTTTTTTTTTTTATTTAAGTTGTGCTTACTGCTATGGACTTTAAAAAATATTTTAGAGTTTATTTTTGATGTTAGACATTTTTTTTTTCAAATTTAGACGTTTAATCAAGTAATTTAGATTTGCTGAAAGCACAACCATTCATAATGATCCGATTATATAATTCACAAAGGGTTTAATAAGGGTACAACTAAAAATATCTATTTAATAGGCGCATTACGATTTCATTGAGATTCTTATAAGATACTCCCTAATACAATAAACATCATGCAGTTTCTTGTTTCTGTTCCTGTTTCAGTTCTAATGAGGTTATCAGTGGACGATTGTCAAAGACATACTTTTGTTGCGAAAAAGGTGTATATATTTGTTGTATCAGTGGGGGAGGATAGGTAGTTTTTCAGTTGGCAAAGATTTTAGTCACCTCTCCTGCCCACATTCTTACAGTTTTATTTTATTTGCTAATACTGGATTCAAAAGCTGCTGGTGCTGACGGTTTAGCTACCGACCTGTTGAAAGCGGCAGGCAATGACTTGGTAAGGAGCATACACCAACTCATCTGTAAAATATGGTCGGAGGAAAGTATGCCCGATGAATGGAACCTCAGCATCGTTTGCCCGGTCCTCAAAAAAGGAGACCATCTGAACTGCGGCAACTACAGACGCATCAGTCTTCTTAACATCGCCTAAAAGATGTTATCTGTCGTGTTGTGTGAGCGCCTGAAGTCGTTCGTTAACAACCTGATCGGTTCATATCAGTGTGACTTCAGGCAAGGAAAGTCCACCATCGAACAAATATTCACACTGCGGCAGATCTTGGAAAAAACCCAGGAACTTTAAATCGATACCCACCTATGATCAGGTCTAGTTTTAGCAACCCTGCTAAACTCGTCCGTTTGTGTAGGATCACGATGGAGAATCCACGATGCTGCATCAATATCGTTCAAGACTTCACCGAGACTTTTGATGTCAAAAAAGGATTCAGACAAGGCGACACGCTGTCACGCGACTTCTTTAACATCGTTCTTTAGGGAATAGTGCAAAACTCACACGCTAACACAATGACGATATTGACATAATGGGAAGAACGCAGCGTGATGTCACTGGCGCGTATGGAGGCGAAGGCCACGAAGATGGGTTTAGCGGTCAATGAGGGTAAGACCAAGTATATGCAGTCAATAAGAAAGGACACCCAACACCGATGTCTCGGACAGAGCGTAACTGTAGACAGGTAGGTAATTAAGGACTTTGTCTACCTAGGCTCTGCAATGACACCAGCGCTGAGATCAAACGAAGAATAACTCTTGCCAATCGCTGAGTCTTTGGACTAAGAAGGCAATTGAGTAGCAAAGCCCTCTCTCGAACGACTACAGTGACCCTGCATAAGACCTTAATCACTCTGCCAAAAGCGGATGAGGTTGCTCTTGGGTTTTCGAGAGGAAAATTCTTCGAGTAATTTTTGTTCCCGTCTGCATAGACGCTTTGTGGAGGAGGAAATACAACGACGAACTGTATGGGCTGTACAGCGACAGCGACCCGTTCTCAGGTGGCGCACGCAAGTGGAAGGGGACCTAAACCAACTTGGCTTGCGAAACTGGAGGCAGCTGGCTAAAGATCGAGCTGGTTAAAAACACTTGTTGGTTGAGGCCCAGGTTCACCCCGGAGTGAATCGCCACCTTAAGTAAGTAAGTAATGTCAAGAAAGTCGACTGCCGAAGGAGGCGTCGAACTGAATGTGAGGAAAAGCTGTTTTTGGAATGTTTTCCAAAATTTAGAAAAACAATTTTAGTCTCTCGTCGGGGAATGACAAGCCTCCGGGAGTATATTTTGTTATGAACAGCTTCTTAATTCGCCGTTCGGAGTCGGCAATCAATTGTAGGTCTCTTCTATTCGTGCGAACTATGTAACAGGCACAACACGAATGGTTGTGAAAAACTAGGCATTGGCCCATCCCGAGTAGTCGCGCCAGCTATTTATTTAAGTGTTTTTAGTACGAACCAGAAGTTGAGACAATTTCGGTCTAAAGTTAAGTCAGCACTTCACGGGAGTAGTACTTGGAGAGTGGCCACTGCTGCCACTCATAAGCAAACCTTTCGTAAATAGACGAGTACTTATTAAGGAACTGGAGAGACTTTGTAAATTGAAGCCAGGTCCACCTCTGACTGTGGCGCCATGAAGAGTAAAGAAAAGTCAACCCAATGACCTTTTAAATAATAACGGTCCTGCCACGATATCGTTTCCTATGACATCATGTTCATGACCATAACTCCTTCCCGAAAATCAAATAATTACTCATAAGTATATATGTACACCTACCTACATATTTATATATTTTTGAAGTTTTAATTAATTTCAACACTTAGTTGATTGCCAAAATGTAATGCGCCTAAGTTGTATATGAATTTATTTATCACAAGGACACATTCAATACATACAAATACACAGGAGATATTTAAAGTTTGTTTTATATTGAATTTTTTTTTCTTCTTCGGGCAATTTTCTTCATTTTCACAAGCCTTAAACGTGTATTTTCAATTTTTTGTTTTGCAAATTTTACTTTTTTTGTTGAGAAAACTTCAGAAAATTACCCCTTTCTTATCGTTCTTTTTTTCTTTTCGGTGCACTATTAAGTTTGGAAAAGGATTTTGGGGTAAAAGTGGGTTACAAATTAAATAAAAATGTAATAAAATAATGTGAAACTAAAATATGTACAAAAATATATTGAAAAATCAGAAACAAAAAAAAATAAATAAATAAATAATGTTGGTAAATATTGCGTGCAAAAATATCAGTTAAAAGTTTTTAACATTCTCAACAAAGTTTACTCATGCAGCATTCCATATTGAGTTTTATTTTTATTTTTCATAACATTAAGGAAATTAATTATTGCAAATTAATTTTACTGAGAAGAAGCACATTTCATGTACATTTACATAAATAATGTAAGTTTTCTAGTTTCGCATATATTTTTAATTTTCTTTTTACTTTTAACTTTATTGAGGAACAAATTGAAAAACTCACCTTGAGGGCAGATTTCAATACAACAACATCTCCAGGACTCTGTATCCATGGTTCACCATCAACTTGAACAGGCATCTCAGAGTATAAGTGAATTTTAATGTGTCCCCCCTGTTTGAAATAGTTTAATTAAAATTATTTAAATTTATATGACACACCGACAAAAGTGAGCCAGTGAAGTTCGGACTGTGTTCCTCTAAGCTATGAAGATCCTCTGGATTTTTTTTTTAAACCTGTATAACTAACCTGTGCTATCCTCATGGCCGTTCGAATTCCCGACTGTATTTGACCTAAATGCACAACACCAGTAACACCGACAATCTCAAGAACACCATCATAATGATTGGGTGTGGTAAACTGATCATCCTTATCCGGTCCCCATGGATTGGCTCCACTTCCCCAGCTAAAATTCACAATCATTATTCAATGTAAAATTATTTCATTAATTATTAGTGTTTACCTTAAAATATTTAAAATAATTATTCCCTCGACTGGTGGTAATTCGACAACTTTTCCATCGACTTCTAAACGCAATTCCTTATGCAGTTCCTTAACAGTTTTACGACCCACAATTTTACGAAGACCCATCTTAACATAGTAACTTTTATTATGTAATCGTGAATTAAATTTATTTGGATTCTCTTCGCGTGCATTATGGAAATCCAAGCAAAGGTCTGCATCCACACCGATACCAAAGTAATTGTTCATAACGAATATTTGCGAATTGTCCTCACTTTGGGCACCACCACCTAAAAGTAATTATAAATGAAAAGATTTATTGTAAAAAGTGGTAAATACATTGCAAATTTAGGTTGAGATGTTTATTGAGCACAAAATAAAAGTGTTTATAATGTTAATTCAATATATTAAGGCACACATGTAATAGCGTTAGTATGAAATGTCAGTGGGGATGCATTAAAAATGTCTTTTGAATATGGTAAACTTTACAGAAGATTGGGCCAAATCTTTGCATGATACGATATGTAACTCAGCCCTGTGAGAGTGACTATCGAAACAAGATTAGAGTGACATAATCCTGACTAAAAGATGTCGAAAATAACGAAGGTATGCGGAACCATCACTTGGAACTTGATTAGCTTGGTCAAGATGTTGGTGTAATCCAAAAATCCAAGTCAGGATCTTCGGGTCGCAGGTATTCGGGAAGATCGAACTTCCCTTACAAAGACCAAGCGATCGCGGATGCCAGAAGGTTTTGTCTGAAGAAATGAAAGCAGCGTTCTCGTGATCGACGTGGCTCTTCACGGGCCGGTTGATGATTAAGAAAGTAAATTGAACCAGCTGCATACACAAGCACGCACGAAGTACATCATAATAAATCCTACCGGCATACGGTGGCAATAATTTTGGTCGAGTGCTTAAATAAAGGAAAAGCAATAACAGGACCCCGCAATGTTATTGAGCAGTTCGATATAAAAGCTAGAGCTAAATCGACCAATACAGGCGCACAAAAAAGTAATCTTTCACCAAGTCCAACAAATTGCAAAGGAAAAATGGCACTTATTAGACATCCATGGTCGCCGTGGCTCAGTGGTTAGTGCATTGGACTGCTGTGCGAGCGGCTCCAATTAATAATCTGTAATGAAAGAGATTCTCAATTCGCCGTTCGAAGTCGGCAGTAAATTGTAGGTCCTTTCCATTTGTGCGAAAAATGTAACACGCACAACATGAATGGTTGAGAGAAGCTATGCCTTGTCTCATCCCGATCTGTCGCGCCAGATATTTATTAATTTATTTTAATAGACATCCTTGCATCCCACATGGGTAAGACATCCTTGTGTTTAAAAAGTTAAATATTTGACTTGGTAGGCAGAAATTCTCGTTTAGTAAGGTTGACATTGACCTATTCAATGCGAATTCTTAAGCCTTTGACAAAAGCTACTTTTCCAACGAGATGAAACTATGTTGAGGAAATATTATGTTTTTCGTTTCCGAAGATACATTTAACTTGCTTAATTTCCTTACTTATCAAACGACATCGTAGAGTAATCTAAAACAACGATAGTTTAAATTCGATAGTTCTAATTTTCAGTGATGGATTGCTCGTTAACGGATGTCAAAGTAACCTCTTTTGTAATTTTATTTGAAGCCATGCAAAGCCACTTTGTTTTTTGTTTGTATATACATATGTACACCGCAGAAGAATTTACAAAAGAAATGATATGAAGTGGCTATACGTGTGTATAGCCTATGAAGATGCAAAAAGCGCTGCTAATTTTTACACATGCAACTAAATTTATATTTTTCTTGTTGAATCTACCGCAGTAATTTGTGTGTTTAACTTGTTGTGTGTAAAGTTGCTTATGCATTTACTAGCGTTACTACTGTCAGTTGTGAGTGATACTAAAGCATGACTACTACAAAAGCCCGAAATAAATGCAAAATAAAATTGCACTGATGTTTAATAAATAAATAATTTTGTACAAATTAAAGTCCCAACATGCAATTTTCTACAATGAAATCAAATAAACTACAATATGAAGCCGATTGATTTATCAAATTTGTTTATATACATTTAATACACATCTTACCTTTACAGTTGATTATCATCACAACAAAAAAATTATATAAAACATAAATTTACAATAATGACATCGATTTCGAAATGATCATGCAAATTATTAGCAAATCATCTTTTCACATCGAACTTGCAGCATAATCATATACCAAACTGTAACTTTTTTTGTTTTGTTTCATTTCTTTTGTTTTTGATTATTTAAATTATTTTGTTTACAAGAATATTTAACTGGATCACATATTTTGTTAGTTAATTATTTTTTTCTGATATTTAATGTTTTATTATTTTATTTTCATTAAACAAAATTAAGTGCTACATGTATGTAGAACTTTTGAAATATCAAATTATGTGTAAGAACTGCAATAATGTTTGCAGTTTTAATTTTTTTTTTATAAAAAAAAAAACAAACGACAATGAAATAACGAAACTTCTACACACATAACATTTAGACTTTTGTTTAAATTTAAATTTAAAAATAAAATAAAGTTATTTAGTTTTTTTGTTTTTATGTTAAATGCAGTTTTACGATAGCATTTGGTTTTTCAATTTTTTTTTTTTTTTTGTTTGTTTTAAATTTGCAGTTTGCTTGAGTTTAAAAAATAATTTTGAACATCAAATGACCTGATATATCACCGGCTGGTAATTGATGATGCTGATTTTGTTGCGATAGATGTGCTTGATGAGCCTTCTTCTTCTTACCAGTGGTATTTGAAGGCGCTTTTTGCGCTGTCTCATCGGGCTTGTCTTCTGGATGAAAAACGACAGTCCATCGATCTAAACGTATCTCTTCGGCTTCGATAACATCGCGCAGTAAATTTAGAGGATCTTCACCGCCCGTATAACCGGAGCCCCAGCACAGGACACGGGCTAAATCATTTCCTAAATTAGAAACATAATAGAATTAGCGTGGTCAATTAAATTTTTATGTTGAAGAAAATATAAGAGCTTTCAGTGGTATTAATATGGATATCCTTGTCATTAAAATTGGTCTCCGTTCGACGAAAGAAATTGACAGAAAAGGCAGGGTCTTCGAAACAGCGAAGGAAATCTGATCGCCGATAGATAGTATTACTTAGTCTCTCTGGAATTAGTACCCATGCTTAAATCCAGCCGACGAAGAAGCAGTTTCCCCTATAGACGTGAACGAGGTTGACGCTACTATAAAGCTGAAAATACCAAAGTTGCCAAATATGATGGCATGCCAACCGAAAGATTATGGCTTGGTATGGTGCATGCACAAAGTCACGATAACGATAAAAACGGGAATACCATAGTGGAGAAGCAGCTTGTATTAAACACATACATATCTAAAAGGACTATTTATAGGTAAAGCAACTAAAGCCCAAATCTCGCTGTAAGGCAGCCTGGAGAACAACAAATCACTTAATCCACCGAGCCGGTAAGAACTTGAAGCAATCGTAGCTCGGCTATGATTACTTGTTAGGATACATGCACCAATTTGTAAGATAAGGTCCCATAAAAGCATGCCCGATGATTGAAAACCTAGCAAAATAAGAGAGAAGACCACCTCATCTGTGCCCGTCACTTCCAAAACTTGAGGCACTACCCGGAAGAGGACGAGTTCATATTTGATGGCATGGGTAAGGAGAGGATGACCTCAACCAATTTAGGGTATGTAAACTGGAGGCAACTGACTAGAAAGGTTGATTGATGAGAATAGAATAAAAAATAAATAAATAGCTAGCGCGACAGCTCAGGATGAGCCAAGGGCTAGCTTCTCTCAACCATTTATGTTATGCGTCTTTACATTTTTCGCACAAATGAAAGGGACATCGCCGAACGGCGAATTAAGAAGCTCTTTCATGACAAATTGTACTCACGGAGGCTTGACATTCCCCGACGAGAGGGGATGGCGCGAAAAATGTTCGGTGGACATGGCTAAACCCACGTCGCTCGGTTAGCAGTCCAACGCACTAACCACTGAGCCACGACGACCACTAAGAATGGAATATCTAACTGTATTGTCTACCCTTTGAGGGCAGCACAAACAGTTGTTAGAAGCAAGTTCTTGGCACTGACGTTTTCACCTTCATTGTTGGCAAGCAGAACCCAGAAAAATACTCATTCAATTCGTAGGATTATGGTAGTAATCCTCAACACAATTTTCTATAAACTGTCTCCGAATAAGACAGCAGTAGTCCTCTGTTCCTGAGCTGAAAGAAGTAAATGTATGAAATCTTACCTGTTCCCAATGGTACAATCGCACAAGGTGGACTAGAGCATTCCGAGTCCTGACCAACATTATCCAAACATTGCAATACCCAGCCTATAGTTCCATCGCCACCGCATACCAAAATCTTATAGTATCTAATTTGACGAAATACATACAACCTAAGGATGTAAAAAAAAAAAAAAAGTCAAAAGTGTCTCAATTTTTGTGTAGATAATTCATACCCTGGTAAAGGACCGCCATTATCAAGATCGAATACTTGATAAGGATTCAATAGTTTCCTAAAGCTCGATATTAATTCTAGGCCTTGACATCCACCCGACTTAACATTGACAAACACAAGTAAGGGTCTTACATCGGATGGCACCATACTTGGTTCGATATTTGGAAGTAACATAACAAGCAGCTTCTTATCTTCGATTATAGTCTCACGGAGATTATAGAATGCACGTACCTAAAATAAATAGGCAGAGTCAAAATTAAAGATCACAAAACGATTCTTTTTATGGCACTCACAGCTTTCTGCGAGTCCTCGAATGTCAATACAACCGATCCATATTCGTAATAAATCGGACCAATACTAATAAATTTGTTCTCATCCGTTACGTATCTACTCAAAATCTGTTCATAGTTTCTTTGCGATAGTCCTGGTGGTAGATTACCAACAAACAATGCTATATTTGGTCCGTGTGGATCCTGTTTGTGTTGCATATAAAAGCGCATTAATTCCATTTGCCGAATAGAGTCTTTTCCTAATTGTTTCATAATATCCCATGGACGTTCGTTCCATGAAAGAATCCTTTCGGTAACACCACGATCCAATAGCACCTCGGAACATCTAAGTCAAAGAAAAAAATGTATTCCAGTTTGAATTGAACTCGGAATTACTCCCTCTCTAAAGACTCACCTATAATCCTGAATTTGATTATCCTGCAAGCCAAATTTATCCAATGCATCTCGAATCAAATCCTTGATTGTAGTTGAATTATCTACAGGAACACTAACGTACGGATCTTCAAGTTGGGATTGCAACTTGCCAGGGTATACACGCACAAAACCATTATCCTTATCGAGAAACCTTAGATAAATAGCGGGTCGTTTGCCTTCCAAGTGTGTCAAATTGAGAATTGGCATTGGATCATCAAGGGGTGCGTCCTCATTGCCAGGACTGGCATACAGATCGGTTAGGTAAAATGCCTATTAAATGGAAATTGTTTCATTTTAATCCAATTTTTAGCAGATCAAGCAGTACTTACACTTGGATCTCTAGTTATATGAAATGCTCTCAATGCTGTTGTTAATAATTGTTCTAATGAACATGTCCTAACAATTGTAATGACACGGTATAGCTGCCGTCTCAAGGAACTATTTCCATCGAACACTTTTATCATTTCTATCAAAAAAAAAACAGCAAAAAAAATACATATATAAAAGAACAGGAAAAGCTTCATCTATCTTACCCTGATCTCGTTCTTCTCTTTCTTTTTCTTTCTTTTCCTTATCCTTGTCAGATTTATACGCTTGCGAGTCGGCACGATAGTGTGATGGTCCAGCGCCACTAGATCCAGTTCCAGCTGCACCAGTGCTGCTAGGTACTGACGAGTCAGTTTTACTGAATGACTCATCTTCCTTTACCCTAGGTGTGTCGCCACTGCTGAACTCCTCAGATATACTTCGAGCTAAAATGGGTTTAAAATTTTCTTTGATTAGCTAGGGTGTGTCTTAATAAATATTTGAAATGTTTTATTATTTGTTTTTTTTTTTTTTTTTTTTGTTAGTAATGGCAAACGAGGATTTTGGAAAAAAAATTTGCAATTCTTGTTAATTTACATTTATTTTACATTGTTTTGTAATTAAAAAAAAAAGGTTTACACAGCAAATCTTTTTCATGCTTGAGTAGTGTTATGTAGATAAGCTCCAATCTTTTTCTTCAAACCATTCGCACTAAGGGAAAGTCGATGTCATGTCTCTGAAAAACCTGTTGTATCCTAGCTACCTCGAGATTCCCTTTTGGCTTACAGAGCACTGTAGCGTCTTCCAGGTGGAGAACATGGCGACAAAAAAGGCCCTGTCTTGGCTGAGGTAGAATGTAAGCCAGGCCGCCATTAAGTCCCTAGAATCAGATGGCAGAGCAATTCAATGTCAGCAAAGCCGCTGAACTCGCCAAGAATAGTACTATAATACAGATTCTTGCTGAAAAAATGAACCTCGGAGTGGCGCTAGCTACATGCAAATTGAAATTAAAGGCAGATGCAATCAGCAAAGCCAACCTAACGTGGTCCAATGGCACCACCTGCCAAACTAAGAGACAAATCTGGCTCTCAATAGACCATAAGCGCTTAAAGAGATTCATTTCGCTAAGTAGACGGCATCTCGGAGCTATAATAGGTATCATCACAGTAAATACTGGTTCCACAATTAGGAAACAGAATTCCTTCTAGATCCTGAGGCATCATAATGTTGGTCTAAGTGCGTCGGCTATGTCGACAGCCTCTCTAACCCAGCTACCTAAGTTTCGACGTGAAATTTATTTGATAAGCTGAATTCTAACTTATAAGTGCCCAGATTAAAGAAACAAGCACATGTAAATCAATCCGGCAGAAAAAAAAAAAAGACTTCTCGACCTTAAATGCCTTCATGTCTGTCTGCAGAAGCGCACATTCCCTTCTCTCGAATTGGCAGTAAATCTGCTTCAGGTAATCATATAAAAAACGTTACAAGCACAGCCTACACGAAGCGATATATCTTTGGTTCGACCGAATCCAATCGCTCTTCCCAGCAGAGAAGATTGGGAAATAAACCGTGCATTAATTATGAATGAATGCGAAGGCATAACACTGGCAGTAGACTGTCTTGGCTTGAAGAGTTGATTGAGCGAACACTGAGTATGACATAAGGAGATTTGAAAAAACTCCTGTGAATTAAGCAATGACAAAAACACCACAAAAAAACGTCCCCAGCTAACCTGGACACCACCCTTGGACGCCAATGAAAAAACTTAACGAAACCTGAGTTTCAAACCACTGTACCTCGCTCGCGGTGTGTGTATAACATTATAAGGGTATTTATAACCCCTTGATCCGCGCGTGGATTATAAAAAAAAAATCAGAAAACTCTGATTATTCTAGGAACAAAAAAAGAACTGAAACGATCCTGCAAAGGAACGAAAAATTGTATTGCTTTAGCAGGTATAATTAACATGCTAAAGTATTATGGCAAGAAATTGCAGGTTTATGCAAACGATCGTCGCAAAGGCTGGGGCGATTTCTCTCCCCAGGACTGTATCAACTAAGATCTAAAATCCTTGGAAGACACTTCATGCAGGAATCTGGATCTCGAAGAATTTCGAAAGGCCCGTGAATGACAATAGATTTCTAAATTCTTCGGGCTGGTTAAAAAATTGGTGGCGCTCCCTATGGACATCATAACTCCTTGAGCGCGAGTGGATTATAAAAAAAAAGCTTGTATACAAATTGTGGTTCTTAATTTGGTAAAAATGTTATCAAAATTTTCGAACCACAGCGGCGCAACCGTTCAGTTAGTTATTTTGACACAAAATAAGCTGAATTCAACTAATATACTATATTTTAATAATTTGAATTGAATTGGTTTGTTATGGATGTATAAGAAATAAAAACATCTATAACCAATTGAACAAATTTTTTTCAACTACACACCATTAAAAAAGATTTGCATGTGATGGCATTGATAGAGGTAATTTTTTCAAAAAATTATATAAAAAACTACCACATATGTATGTATTTATAATTTATTTTTACATTTAGACAACACAAAGCAAAACACTTACATAAAATATTATCTCTGCATGCAAAATTCATTCATGATAGCATTTGTGTGCATTTTTATTTTTTCTTGGTAAGATATTCATACTTTTTTTTTTCGTTTAAATAAATAAAAGAAAAATGAAACAAGAGAAAGTTATGAAAAAGGGAACCAAATGTGTACAGTACGGCAAAACAAAGTTCAATGCAAATGTTTGACTGAGGTTAGTATAATTTAATTAATTTGTCGAAAACGTTTAGAAATGCATTGTTAGTTGAAAATTTTGTAACAAAAAAAGTTGTTTATGTACAAATAAATAAGAATAGCAAAGAAAATATATTAAACAAAATAATTTGTATATAAAAAATAAGAATAAACACATAAAGAAACATTTTAAATAATATTTAATTTTTAATCGAGTTTACAATAATGTGGTGACATCGGTGATGGTTCATGCAGTCATGCATTGAACTCCAAATATCGCGACATTTTGATTTAATCCTTTTCCTCGAAAATTTAATAATATTCACTATAGAATGGTTCATCTACCATTCTGGATGTATTCTGTATTTTTGATTAGGAGTTCTTATGTCCTGCCTGTACTGCAGAAGGTCATTTTTGAAACATGAGAAGTGTATAGTCGATTCCATAGAGATGTGTTATTGCAGAGGGATGATGTTCGAAAAATTAAGCAAAAGTTAAAACGAGCAATTAAAGGTAATAAGATCAGGCCAGAAGCCTGCAGAGGTAAACACATTCTGTGCTAAAGATTTGATAAGAACATATCTTGATAGTGTTCTACAACCTTTTTGGACAATATTTAGTCCGTCGTTGTACAAAATGAACTATTCAGCTTTGAACTACTACTACCAGCATATCCGTCAAGTTTTATTTTGACGTCAGAATGAATCTAGTTATGTATCTACATATGTATGTAGTATAGAGAGGTCCTTCAGAGAGATCTAAAAATAAAAATAAATAGCTGGCGCTACAGCTCAGGATGACCCAAGGCCTAGCTTCTCGCAACCATTCATGTTGTGCGTGTTACATTCGTCCAACCCACTAAGCACTGACCCACAGCGACCATCACAGAGAGATCTAAGATCTAAGAAGTTAGGTACATTGTAATACCGCTGAGAGCGCTATGGTAGAGCAGAAGCCTAATCCTTAAACCATTTAGATCTCCTAACGTAATAACAAGGGTCGACTATACTGGCAGCGTTCAGATCGTTTAGTTTATTAAACAGAAAGAATCCAAGATAGGGTGATCGTGGGACTTTTTTAATATCGATTTTAAGGGATTGAACGCAACTTGTGAACTAGAAAGAGATACCATTTATGTAATAAAAATATTTGGTTCGTTTTTGTATCGGTGAAGTCTGGAAAAGAAGGTTCAATAACGAATTAACACAGGCTATACAGCTACATTGATCTAGTCGAAGAAGTGCTATGCAGCAAATCATGGGCATCAACTTTCAGACCCAGAGAATATTTGTGTTCACCACAGAGGGACAATGCAGCAAGGAAAGACCAAATTTTAGATAAAGTGGACAGATAAAGAAGAACTTAAACCAACTCGGTGCTCGGAGCTAAAGGTGAAGCCTTTTTGTTCGGGACACTGGTGCATAAATAAAAACAAGGTTATTATGACACTGTTCTACCTTAATCTATGATAGCAATTTGACTATCGTTGTAAACGGCTTAGTTTCTGTATTCTGCCTGTTAGAGCCTAGTAGGCGATTATAATTTTCCAGAATTCTTGACTCCTTCACGAAAATAATTTCTAAATAAAAGACGTTCTACCTTTTCTGTATTAAAAATGTCACTAACCTGCGGCTGGTGTCATATGAATACATATGCGATAGCCAGATAACTTGGGTCAGTCTTGAGGAAGAAGAAATCGAAAAAAACTTTTGGAACTTAGTTGAAAGGACATACAATTGGCGGTACCACCTCTCATCGGCAAAGAAACATCCGAGAGTATAATTTGTCATAAATTAGTTTGCCACCATTTGTAGTCGGCAGCAAATTGTAGATCGCTTCCGGTAGTGCCCATGTTTCGGATTCTCGACTTTGTCAAGTGAGAATATTCAGCCCTGAAACTGAATATTTTATTTGATTTATCCTGAACATTCTGTCTTTCGAATAAAAAATTTCATTTTGGGATGCAGAATGCCAAACACTAACATAGAATCAGTTCTTTCTCTTGCAGGTCTACTGGACTTACTAGTCTGTTTTTTGAAAATGCTCTACCGGTCTTCTCTGCCCCTTAATCTTAACAAACTCTCTTGACTGGTAATGTCACTTATCACTTATGATTTTATGAGTTAGGTAATATTAAAAGAATATCCAAAAACAAAATGAATAAATTTTCTACAAAATTCAATAAAAAAATAAATAAAACCTTAAAGTAATAGTTATTAAATACAAAACCGAAAAAATCAAAGAAAAAAAACAAATCAAGAAAAAGAATAAAAGAAAATCGCAAATAATTTAAATATTTTAAGTCGTCATCACCTCTCCGTTCTCTGTAACGTGGTTTCCGCCATCCGAACGATATTCGCCGCATTCTTTTCATTAACCGGCTAAACAAGTGATCGTTCTCGATTCGTCTGCGACACCGATTGTCCAAATGATTATCATTTATCGCATAGAAATTATCGTCATATGGCTGATAGTTGCCGTCCTCGTCCTGGATGGTTATCTCAATGTTCTGTGACACTGTATCTAAGCTAAAATCACTCTTACAATTGTTGTTACTACTATTGGGACGTTTTCGTTTCGTGAAAAACCTCGAGTATCTTTTGCTGGCAGGCACCTTAACGCCGCCCGGCTCCTGAAACGACTTACTTCGACCCACCGACGAGGATTCACTTGAATTCGCCGAGTAACTTGAAGTCGCCGCCGGTATCCGCAGTGCGGGCGATGCACTTGACGTTGTCGTCGAAAGATTATTACCCACGCCACTGTCGTTCAGTTTAACATTACGAGCATCATGCCAGTTATCAGTGCTGTTGCGATTGTCAATCGATGTATTACTACTACTATTATAGCTTATATTACTACTAACTAAGTTCGTACTAGAGTCTATGTCGGTCGCTGTCAAATCACCGCCAGTATCTGAAGTTTCATAGAAACTCTCGTTGTACACTGGATCAAGGTCATCTGTGGAAGATGCTGCTGCGGCTGCCAGGACCGCTGACGCAACCGCTGCCGTCGCTTCCCCATTGTGGTATTCCCCATCGATGTCATCGATATCGTCTTCAGTCGTATTCGAGTGGCGATTCAATTTCGGCCAACTTTTTCGATTTATCACATTGATTTTTCGAAATATATTCGAGTAGCTTCGAGAAGCACTAGGCGCCGGTGGGTGGTTTGGACCACCATCGCCGGTCTCGCCTTCGGACTTCTTGTGTCTTGATTTTTTGCGGTTTATGGATTTCTTCTTTGCATCCGACTGTGACATCGACGAGGACAGGAAATGGAAATTCGGGTGGGTACGTCGTTTTCGCCTCTTGAGCTCTTGTCTTATCGACAAATCACTATCGGTGGTGGCCTCACACAAACCTATTGTTCTTAATTCCGCTAAATGAAAGAATTTTTGTTTGGTTTGTTGTAAATTATATTTAAGGTAAATGAAAAGAAACATAAATGGATAAAACTTAAAAAATAGTAAGTAAGTAAAAAGGAAATAAGTGGAGAGAGTGGGCGATGTATTGAGTTATTTTTAAGGTGTTTTGTTTTGAAGCAGGCTTTTTTTTTTTCTAGTAAGCGTTTGAAATGAAAATGTCTTAAGAGTAAGTAAATTCAGGGAACGTTTCACAAATGAGGAGTTTCGATATACGATATGCTCTACTGCAAAATAAATTTTGATTTTCTTTTAAAAAAAAATTCTGTATTGTAAACTTGCAAACGTTGATCTTCGAATAAATAATGGTTTACTAATTGAAAGTGAGAATGAACAACATTTATTTAATTCTTGGCACCTATTGAAGACATCCGTACTAAGTACAATATTTGCAGAAATATTTGTTGTATGTCATGGACACTTTTGCGATATAAACAAATATCAGAGATACTAATTGAAGTTAAACGTCCATAGACTCGTTGAAAATAAATTTCCAGGGTCAAGACGAGAAAAGGGCTATGTTACGCAAATTAGTACGACTCGATGCTAATATATTTTAAAAAAATGTGTTTAATGTGATGTATTGGCATAAATATTAATCAATCTTGTAGGTTTTAAAATACTGTTTTCGTGATAGAACGCAATATAAGATGGAAGCTATGGGCCACCATTGGAATAAATTCTCAGATCCACGAAAATGACTTAGGGTACCGTTACTGAATTAAACCAATTCAGTAACGACGAATCAAATTCCGCTGTCAGGGAGAATGAACCACCCAACCTGGACCATGAACACCAACAATTTCGTCCACTCGACCTGGACGAGGTGAAGATAGCCATATCGAAGCTTAAGTCCAACAAAGCTGCTGGAGCTGACGGCCTAGCTGTCCAGCTGTTCAAAGCGGCAGGCGATAACTTGTTAAGGAGCATGCACCAACTATTCTATAAAATATGGTCGGAGGAAACTATTCCCGATGACTGGAACGTCAGCATTGTTTGCTCGATCCTCAAGAAAGGAGACCCACTGAACAGCGGCAACTACATTGGTATCAGTCTTTTTTAACATCGCTTATAAGATCTTATCTGCCGTATTGTGTGAACGCCTGAAGCCGTTCGTCAACAACCTGATCGGTTCATATCAGTGTGGCTTCACGCCAGTAAAGTCCATCATCGATAAAATATTCACACAGCGGTAGATCTTGGAGAAAACGCAGGAACTTTAAATCGATACCCACCACCTTTTCATCAATTTTAAGGCCGCGTATGACAGCATCGATAGAGACGAGCTATAAAGAGCCATGTCTAGTATTGGCATCCCTGTCAAACTCGTCCGTCTGTGCAGGATGACGATGGAGAATGCACACAGCTCCATAAAGAAAGGTTTTAGAAAAGGCGACGCGCTGTCATGCAACTTCTTCTTCGCCAGCACCAGAGGCACAATCTTTCAAAAGTACGTCCAATTACTCGCATACGCAGGCGATATTGACATAATTAGAAGAACGCAGCGTGATGTCACTGGTGCGTTCGTGAGTATTGAGACGGAGGCGGCGAAGATGGGTTTGGCGGTCAATGTCGGCAAGACGAAGTATATGCTGTAAACAAGAAAGGACACCGACGTCTCGGACAGAATATCACTATAGGCAGTTATAACTTTAAAGTTGTTAAGGACTTTGTCTACCTAGGCACCGCTATAAATTCAGGCATGCGTACTATAAAAGGTTGACAAGCAATTTAAAACTTCAAACATTTATAATTAATTGAAATTGCTTTTTTTTATTTTGCAGTAGAGTATACCAAAGTCATGAATTATGTTAAAAAATAAAAAGCTCATAAAATGGACTAAAAATGATTAAGATACAGCTGTGCATGACCCTACAAGTTCAGGAATATGAATTGTGTAATTTTAATTTAGCAAAACACATTTTTTTTTACGCACAACGAAAATAAAAAATTTAAAAGAAAATGAATTTTTCAGTTCCACAACATTTAACTAAACACCATTTTGTAAAGAAATTTTATAAAACAAATTAAAAATTTCACTTTTCTTCACAAGCTTATCTGGTGTTTGAGGGATTTTTTTTTTCTAGTTTAATGCGAACAGACGACACTGAAATTTGCAAGTTTTCCAAACTCCTAATTATTTATTTTAACAAAATTTTGTTTTCGGATTTTACTTTTGTGGGTTTACATCTAATGCCAATTAATTTAGCCAACTTACTAGCGTAGCTTTAGCTGCGATAATAATAACTAAGTTTCTTTTTTTTTTTTAAATAAAATATGTTTATACTTACGACACGAATAATCTCGTACTAATGCATTCTTGGATTTAACTTGCAGTCCAATTATCGCTTCGATTGGCACCTCTGTTCGTGGTATTGAAACAGAATGTGGTGGCAAGTAGATCGGTTGCAATATTCCAAAATTACATTCGGTTGCCTGGTATATGCGACATCCTCCGTGTGTTGTCATGCCACACCACTCGCAACGGTAGCCTTTAAATAAAAATTGAGATATCAGTGCTTCCAGTTGGAGATTGTAGCATTTTGAAAAAACTCACCTGTAAGACATTCCGACGACCAGCAAGTTTTCTTGCAATAGGCGCATTTTGATGTTGGTGGAAGATTCCCTTCTCGCCAATGGTGCTAATTCAGATAATAATTTGAGAGTTAAATATTTATTACAACATGAAATCAATTTACCTGATGTTTAACACTTAATAATTCCTTGCCAGGAACATAGGTCGCATTTTCTGTACAATCGGGAACAGCAAAATCTTGGCACTCAACATGGGCGAAATATTCGCAAACTTAAGATTTTTTTTTTTGTGTAAAGAAATTATTTGATAAATTAGAATTTTTACGTTTACTATAATTTAAAAGCATTTTACCTAAACAATGAACTGCGGGTGTTTCATCCAAACGCTTTCGGCAAACAGTGCAAAATTTTCTTTTGTGGTGTGTCGGTTCGGACCAGCAGTGGGCGACGGGATTCTATGAAAATTAATAAAAAACAAAAATTAAATGTTTGTTTTGACCGAATTTTGAAATATTTGATATGTTACCTTTATTATACATGGGGCTATACCGGAACAAGGAGTTACCACACTGGTGACACATCTCTCGTGGATAATGAAATTGCACACTTTAAGAAAAAAAAAATAGTTATTATTGAGCTCAAGTTACTAAGCATTTGTTAGAATTGTTTGAAATTAAAGAAATTTAAAGGATCACAAAAGGTTACAAGGATTAAAGTTTAAGTGATGAAAGTTTAGAATTTAGGGAGTGATAAAGCCTCTCTTCATATGTTCACAGAAGAACCCGTCCTTAGAAAAAACACTCTAGGCAGACTCTCGCTCTCATTGCTGGTGAAATTTCTGAAGTTACTCGAGAACTCTGTGGGTTGGCACAAAAGACTGCTCCAAGAAACCGCAGTGCAAAAGCTCTTGACTTAACATGACCGAATGACTGAATGCCTAAAAGTTCTGAACCGTCACATAAAAAGATTTGGAGAGAGTTATTTTTATTCAATAGAAAGCAGGGTTGCCGAATTAAGAACACCACATAACCTTGAGAATATCATACAAAGTCGAATACAGGTCTTTGTTTTAAGCTGGGTGTCCACGAATGCTCATGCATGCCATTCTCGGCATGAGCCTACTCTTGAATGCCGGTGGATGTGGCTGCGTGTCAGGGTGTGCATTCATGGTCGAATGAATTCAAACATTTTTGAATTCCGCACTGATGCGCCCAGCTTAACGCATGCTTACAAAAATGGAATTTGAACTAATTGGCTTGGCTGAAATGGAAAATTAATGGTTGTGCCCAACATTGGCTGCGGACAGTAACGATATCCAAAATATGTAAGTCTTGGCTTTAGAAGTCGATTTTGTTTTAACGGTAGTCATATTTTAAAACAAGATTCACGTTATTTATGTCATTCTTAAAAAAAGCTTGGAGAAGCATGCCTTGACCTAACTTGGTATAAAGAAGGATAAGCAAAACAAAATGCTCAAACTTCAATGGATTGAGATGGTCGTTTTAACGGGTTTTCAATAAGGACATAACAATTTTGTACTTTAATACAAACGCACCCTTAAACTTTTTAAATAATATGCCAATGTCAAAATGTTAGTCAAGATTTATATTTTTATCATGTTGAAGTTTACGAAGGAGCAACGTTTGAAAATTATTAGACCCTGTTCACACAGGAGCAACGGACTGGATTTTGGAGCCTCCAGCCCAAAAGACGCATTGTTTTATTCACGAAAACAATTTTTTTTGCAAGTTTGTCGAGTGACTGCCGATTGACATCTACAAACGTCAAAAAAAATCCAAGAATTTTAAAAAATCTAAAAATCCGGAGTGACGTAACATGTCACCTCTCCGCTTCCCCCCTTCGGTGGACATGGCTGGGGCTTGAACCCACGTCGCCCGCACAATAGTCCAACGCACTAACCATTGAGCCACGGCCACAACAGAAGATAACGTTGACTTGTTTTGCTGTTAAGCCAATAACTTTTCAAGCAAAGGTAACCGCTATTGATGAAACGTTCACGGGCTAAGAACAATTTTTCTTAATTTAAGCACAGGCTTTGAATTGGTTTAATCCCATAACAAGAAGAGAAGCAACAACAAGAATTGCAAATCAAGACATTTCACGTAAGAGGCCTACGAAGCTATAATTTACCATATACAAACGATATTTTCTACAAAACTGTCATTAATTTAAAGCTAGTTATTTGGTTTACTTTAAAGACAGTGAAATCTTTCAAAACCACTCACACGATAAGCGTAAAGGGGTTCCTGAAGTATCCACAAACTATTGTTCAAGAAAACGCATTCGTACACCCAAAAGTGTTAACAAGACTAAATTGTCGACTCCGGTTATCGGGCTAATTGCCAGCTGTAACAATTTAATTTCACCATTTACTTCAAATCACAAAGCTGAAAAACAATGTATCCATCAGTCCCATTCAAAGTAAATTCGCAAAATTCTTAAATTCCCTTATAAATAGGAAAAACTAACGTGTGCTCTGTTGTAAACTGAAAAAAGTCAGCCAATGCTACATTTTTATTTTCTAGTTCATGGCCTCAAGTGATGAAAAGACTAGCATAACCCCACGTTTCACGAAAAAGGCCACAAATCCCTGAATGAAAAAAAAAAAGTCCTCCTCGCTCGTTTTGCAGTTCTCAGACCAGCCAGAGCTACATACCAGTAAAACAGGCTGCATAGCACAATGAATGTGTACAGAATAAGCGAGGGGTGGGCGCACAGCTCAGGGGGTGGGAAGTTGAGAAAATAAACTAGGCCGCTGACCTGACAATGACGTCATGAGTACGATTTTCCATGTTGCAACAAGCGCAACACTTTACGAGCGACAGAACGAACGAAAAGGAAAAAAAAATCCATGGTATCTGTACACCACTGAGATTCATGATGATGTTGTGTGTGTATCTGTGTATCCGGTGGATAAAAATAGTGGTTTCCCTTTTGGGTTGCATAAAACTAAATCGAGGAGGAAATTTATAAATGTATTCCTGTCCATATAACTATTGTTACAAAACTAAAAAGAAAAAAACGCTTTTAAGAATGCCTCTTCGTTTGGTTGTTATTTATTTAAAAGAAAGAAGAAAAAAAATTAATCAAGTCTAACATATGCAGGATACGATTTTTTTTTTCTCTTTTATATGAAAGGTGATTCATTGTGATTGTGTGTGAGAGTGGAAACACATTTCTATTTTTATTGCCTCGCGTATTTCTCGGAAAAGAGTTGCGCAGTGGAAAGTTTTCCCCTCCCTTTTGGATTTTGTTCTTTTTTTTTTTTTTTTAGTGTAGTACGGAACGATGATGGAGAAGTGATATTTTACACATAAAATTTAATTTTGGAAAAGCTAAAGGGATTTTAGTAATTAATTTTTTTTTTTTAATTGTGTGTGAAGTGGATGTTTTGATGCGCGTTCCCAATGTTCGAATGAGACAAAAGCAGGTGAATAGACGCAAGACACTGATAGGAATAAATTGTACAAATTTTATGTTTATAGCTACCAAAGTTAGGTAATTGAAATTGTTACTAAAAGTAAGATTGAAAATATCAGTCTGAATCGAGCCAGTCATCGGTTTTTTCAGATACCACAAGGCTTTAGGCGATTCGCCAGAACTACTCACAGAACTAACCGAAACTTAAGATAAAGCACTAGAAGCGCTTGAGTGTATTTTCCGAATGGAGGGACCAAATCAAGTGCAATGAAGTTGAAGAATATTTTTTTCCTCCTTTTGGTCCATTACGCTCTTTCTCTTAAACGAAAAAGACGGCAATCTAGAGCGGTTTCTGAATTAAATGCGACAGATTCCGTGGCTTGATTGGTTAAAATGGCACCAATAACCTGGTAATGCTTTAACGATCGAAAATCAGTTGTTGAAATGATTTTTGCAGGACCTGAAGTGACGGGGGTGGTTGTTGTGGCTCAGCTTTTGAACTGCTCTGCACGTTATATAGGTTCGAGGAGGAAACGATCCTCCATTTTCTCTGCATTTGTACTGCCCTATCCCAACGAAGGAAGCTCTATCTAGGAGCCTATCACTTCGAGAACCTGGGCGAACTATCGCATACTGAAGTCAAGATTATCCTCACTCTCATTAAGAGCTCCAATTGGTTTCAAAAAAGGCAGTGGCGTAGCCACGGTATAGATCCAAGCCACCCTTCTTACCTATGCAGGTTTAAGCCCAGAAATTTTTCACGTAACCACATCTCGACAGGAAATGACTCACATTCGAGTGTACGATTTGTTATTTCTAAGCCACGCTTGATACCAGGAGTCTCTAACAAAGGAGTCGAACTAGTCAAAAACTCGCGCTTTGGACGTTTGAGATTCGTAGGACATGTAGAGCGAATGGAAACCAACAATCAGAGGAAGACCTCACCTAAGGTTGGGCGGACAAAAAGAAGAACTAGAGCCAGCTAGCTAAGGACCGAGCTAACTGAAGAAGCTTTTTGGTGAGTGCCCAGATTCACTTCGAATAGCAAAATTAGGACCTTCACCATCTTTTCGCTTGTAACCGGCTTCCAGAGTATTTAAACCCTACCCAGTTTATATCCAAACACGGACATATTTTGAATTGTTGCTTTGAAGGTCTACTACTTAAAAATTGAATAAACCCAGCAAAACAAAGTTTTCCTTTTTCCTCCTCTTATACTCGTGTTTGTTCTTATCTTCACTTGAGTTCACTCTATCCATTAACATTGCATCGACCTGCTTAAGGATCACTTAAGCCTAACCAGAAACACAATACATATAAAAAAAAAACACTAAATGCACCATACAACAAGAAGTGCAATAATGCTCTTTTGAATATGTACTTCAACTCCATGCCAGTCGTATTCATGCCAATTTGCAGATAAGAACTTTTAAACTGAGAGTTCCACTCGGTTCGTTCAGGATCTGCCACTTCTGTTTTGTGACTCCTTCAACACATCCCATTTAACTAAAGATGAACACTAAGGCGTTGGCTTGAGAATGCCCTCCATTCCATGTCACACACACAACGGGTAATAGGCAGCCAGTAGCGCCTACACTTGAAATCTGACACAAACTCGGTTACGTGTGTTACGTTGACATTCTTTTTTGCGCTGATAACTAAAAATAATAGATTTTAATGAACAATGGCCTGCCACTTGTATCTCTTCGCTTGCGTATCGTTTAGGAAGCACTGGAACAATGCAAATACGTTGGGCCATAAGGCAGCGAATAGTACTCTCGTACGTCATCGTGTTATTTAATGTCAATATGACGGAACTGTTCAATAGAACGGAGTCCTTGTTTTTTTTTGTTCAGTTGCAAGTCGATCCTTTAGAAAACGATGGAGTACTTGAGTGCTTTCAATAGAACTGTGAGGGCATTGAAAGGCATTATATGCTAGTTGTATTGTAGCAGGTTGCATTGTTTCCCGAGTATAAATAAAATCGTTAAACGACACTTTAGATGGCGTAAAGAGTACTACAAAAATAAAAAGGATACTAATTCGGTTTAGGACATTAGTTTCCTACGTCAACTCTCAGTTTAAGACAAAGCGTTTGCTTTAATGCAGACGTAACCGCCATCGAGGAATAGCGATGGGACGTGTCGAGAGAAATTATGATGAAAAACTGTGACATAGACGATGTGCCATTCAGGCAGCAGAAGTAGTGCTTCCTCGGATACAGATTTATCTTACGTGGCAGACATAGGCAATAAGTCTTAAGCTTGAGACACGTGAGCCAACGCCATATGACAATTCGCATCAAGGATAAATTCGCCAACAAGGACGACTCCATCCAAGAATGTTTATAATTTCTTCTCGACAGAATGTTTGAGCAATATCCTAAATATGTTGCTAAGGTCGTGTTGGGTGATTTTAATGACCAAACTGGACATGGCTGTGATTGACAGCTAATTGACTTTTTTAGAATTCCGAAATCTCTCTTCATGACGTGCCGAAGACCAGCGTCAACGCTGCATCATCAACGTGAAACATCTGATTTGACGAAGAATGCCGGCAAGTACTAACTATATGTACTATATAAAGCAGAACTGGAAAGAAGGACGAGGGCTGCAAACAACCTCTAAAAAAGCGGGAAGAAAATTGGCACCTCCAAAAGGAGAAAACAAAAACATAAGAAGCATTTTAGTCCCTAAAAATAAACCAGACAAGATAAAGAAGAAAGAGTCACAGTCGATGCTGGAAATTTGGCAAAAATCGGCAGAACGACCATCTTGCCAATCGCTGCTTCTTCGGGCTAAGAAGGCAATTGAGTAGTAAGGCCCTATTCTGAAAAACTAAGGAAACTCTATATAAAACCTTGATCATCCCAGTCCTGCTTTATGGCGCTGAGACATGGACTCTTTGGAAAGGGAATGAAGATATCCTTGGCTACTTCGACAGAAGATTCTTCGTAAGATATTCGGTCCCGTTTGCGTTGACGGGTTCTGGAGGAGAAGATTCAACGATGAACTTTATGAGTTGTAGAGAGTCAAGAAAATAGATCCAAGAGCGAATGGATACAAACGCTTCGGCTCGCAGAGTCTTCGAGTCTTACCCGGAGGGACAACCTAGTAGAGGAAGACCTCGTCTAAGGTGGCGCGCACAAGTGGAAGGGAACCTCAACCCAACTGAAGGCAGTTAGCAAAGGACCGGATTAACTGGAGAGGCTTGTTGGTTGAGGCCCAGGTTCTCCCTGAACTGTAGCGCCACCTAAGTAAGTAAGTAAGTAATTAACTTTATTAGCCCCTTTCAGTTCAATATCGGGTCAGTACAGTTCACAACCGGGCAAATTTTCACACTTCGGCAGATCCTGAAAAAAACAAAAAAAACCCAAGAGGTGTAAATCTAGGTACAGATTCTCTTTATCTAACTTAACACCGAATATGACAGCATTTATAGAGATGGTCTTTACAGAGCACACTTCCATCTGAATGGCGATGAAGAATACTTCCTGCTTTAACGAGGTCCGTAATGATCTTACCTAGGCCTTTCCTGTCAAAAAGGACAAGGCAACCTACTCGCATGTGACATTTTGGTCGTCATACTCCAACGAATTGTGTGAAACTCTCAAGCCAACATCAGGGGAAGTCTCTTTTAAAAGTCTATGCAACTACTTGTTTATGATGATATTGATATCTTTCGCAGAATTCAGTGAGCTGCCAATGGTGAGTAGAGCCAGAAGCGGTCAAATGGGTTTCAGCGGTAAACGAGGACAAGACCAAACAATCGCTGTCAGTTAGACGTATAACCAGAATTTAAAAATCGGAAAGAATAACCCAGTGAACGGCTGTAACTTCCACGTAGACTGGGACCTTGTTTGATTTAGCTTTGCTATTACTTCTGACAAGGACATCTCATCAGAAATCAAACGAAGCATAACTGCTGTTTCCGTGACTGGTAAGGTAACTGAGTAGTAAAGTCCTTTTCTGAATAGCTCAGGACGTATATAAGACCTTAATCACTCAAGTCCTACTTTTGGGGGTTTAAGTATGGACTCTATCGAAGGTGGATGAAGACATCCTTTTTCGCGTCGAGCGAAAAATTGTTTCTCCGTTTGACGAGTAGAGGAGAACCTCAACTAAGGGAGGCCCACACAAGTACATAAATCATTTTTAGGATTGTCCTGGTTCTTTTCATATTAAAGGAAGCAGGCTAGAAAGCTTTAGATACAAGATGTTCTTCAATTGCCAATTAGCCAATGGTGACTCTTACTTGAAAAATGTCCCTTCGAACCAACAATAAGAAAAGAACAAAAGAAAGTCAAGTCAAGTGCCCAGTTTACTAAAATTAAACCAAAAACAGTATACAAACGCCTACACGGATCAAAAATGCCTGGTGTAAATCTCGACAAGACAATAACAAGCTAAAGGCTGGATCTGTGTTCCCAAATCATTAGCCAATAACTGAGGGCGGAACCAAACCATTATTCTGTTGATAAATTATTCAAAATCAATGTTGCTCGAACTATATCTACAAATGGACACGACAAGGCATCGAAAGTGTCATTCGAGCATTAAATTCGAATTTGATTCGTACATTTGAAGTTCTCCTGCGTTTTAAATGAAAGAGAATTACCATTGGGTAATTTCATTGAACGACGTTTCGAAGATTGTTAGAAATATAGAAATACGTGAAATTAGGTCTGACTTGATCAAGATTTAGCAAGATGCTGAAAAACAAAGCCATAAATATTCAGACGGGATCGCCCAGACTTATTGGCAGAGTAAACGGAGGTTTCTGAGCGGTGTTCTATCAACAATTGTGTAGAATGTCACAGTGGACACTCTCCTAGAGAGAATGGAAAGAGCCGGAATCCAGTGTACCGTGACGATGTGGCAATAATTGCAAGAGGAAAGTTTAGAAGAAGCAAAGCTCTTCGAGTGGTGGTATCAGGAACGAGTTCTTACCAATAATGCGAATAAACATACATATGTACGGATTAATGAACATCTTCACCAAGAGGAGAATAAATGACGCTTTTCGAAACTGAAACTGAAAGGATTAAATATCTCCGACATAAGAGCCAGGGTGTAATTCACTCATCACTGGCGACGGAGTATGTGCAGAAATTTAGTAAAGGTGCAGCTCACAGTAAGCTGAGACTGGCTCTGGTTGAAGAACAAGTGGGAATAGAGAGAAGCAAAAATGCAGACGTCCTGGTCGTCGTATAACATAGAATAGAGCAGTAGTGCAACAACCAAGTTCGTAGCCAAGTGCTTGCTCTACTTCCCCTTGGTAGTTCGTCGTAACTATCATTGTATAAATCCTTATATATATCGGCTCACTCCTTATACTGTGAGTAAAAGAATAAGTCTAGGAACGAAGGGTGGCGTCCTCTTTGCCAAAACAATGTGCAATGCTTTTCAATCACCAAAACTTAACTCTATCGTACTCTATCCGGGAGTGTAAGTGAATTCGGCCTTTTTAGTTCAAAACCGTGGCAGTGGCTCACATCATGAACACCATTTAGTGACCGACAACCAGGTTTCCGACAGGAGTAAAAAAAAGGTACTACGAATCAGTGCTGCTCGACCACGGACGGAGCCTGCATCTGAGATTTCTATAGCTAACTAGGTGCCGCTTACATTTCAACACTTAAAGGTGATATCGTTTTGGTGATGAGGGACCTCAATATCAAAAAAACGAAAACAAAGTAAACACAGCAGCAATATCTGGTGAAGAGCTCAGACGGTTCTCTGCTGGTTTCCAGATAAAGATCAACTGAAAAGATGGAGACAGTACATTTCCCTCATTTGTAATCACATTACGGATGAAAAATTTACCTCAAAGTCAAAACCAGCTGTGATCAAGGCATTCAAAACAAATATATGTACAAAAGCAGGACTTGATGGCATTCCTGTCGAGTTCTACAAAGCCTCGTCAACAATATCAGCTGACTTTCTGCTTTCACTTATAGTAAGGACTTGGGAAACCTAGACTTTCACTGTCAAGTGGAGAAGAGAAATAATCGTCAAGCGTCAAGAAAGGCAACTGAACAGCAAGGTGCAAGACGGGACTCTCCAGCGTAGACATCATCAACACCCTAAGGATCAATATTGACCAATATGCGGAATATTAAGCTCTGCTTAAGCTGCAACAGAAAGTGAAACAGTGCGACAGTGTCAACAGAGAGTGCATATGAAAGGCCTTAGTCCAAAGCCACGCAATGAGCGGCAAGCGGCAAAGCGGAAGAGCGATAAACTTGAAACGTATGAAATCATATGGTGGTGGCCAAGCAGTCGTTGAGCGGCAAGCATCATTTCTGAGTATCATTTTCTGCCGCTTTGCCGCTCATTGCGTGGCAGCGGCCTTAAACATGAGATGCATTCCCGATAAATTGATAGTTCTTACCAAAGCTAGCCACGAAAGAGCTAAATGTCACGTGCTGCGATCCAGGCACTCAAAACAAATAGGCTGACAGAGAAATTTAAGATTTGTCCCCGTGTTCGACCAATTCTTCTCATCTCAGCCTTACTAGCTCAATTCAGTATGTAAATATACAGTGCTGGGCAACAAATTGAGAAAGTATAGAATATTTGGTATCTACTAGGTATCATCCAATAGTGATACCGAATTGGATGTTTGCATCCGAATCGGAAAATCAAAAGCTACTTTTGGCATACTGTCTTAGATCTGGAAGAGCAGTGCAATCGGCTTGAACACTGGTTAATACCCAGCTCTGTCTAGAATTTTATGCTGTCCTTCGATGGAAACCCATAGAATGGGTTAAGATTTAATCAACCATTTTGCAATCGATTACACGAAGTGTAACTTGGGCTTAGCCTAAACAAGATATGAACCTTGTTTAGGTATATTAAACACAATTGAAATTCAAAAGACAATTTGTACAAAAATTTCCTATGTATTAGCGTGCTGAATCGATTTTCATAAAGGTTTGCTAAGACAATTGTTTGACAGTAAATCCCATAGTTAAATTTGCACAGTCATGTTGGAAACACACAGCACACAGAAGAAATCGAAGCAAAACTTAACCTACATCAGCTGCACACATTTAGATCATATACAACAAGTTAAATTATCTGATAAACTTTTTTGACAACCGGTAAGCCTAGATCGTGCTGACAAAAAAAACGACTGTGGGCGAGGTTTCAAACTGTCAAATTGTATTTATTCCAGGAAACATGATTCATATCCACTATCACTATCGCAGCTGACAAGATGCCCAGAAGACGGCTTACATAAGGACACACGGAAGCATATGCATCAATCTTCTTAATTTTTGTGGTTTATGAATAATTTTTTATGCATTTGTTTTTTTTTTACTTTTAGGGAGACTGTCTCCATTATTTCTGTGTGTCCAACATTGTGGATTAAAATACGAATATACCCTAGTGGAATAGGATAGAAGCGAACAAATGTTTAAAGAACTGGAAAATTCCAAAAGGGGATAAATATTATGACAAAACGACGACGTCATAGAAAACCCATTTCCAAAGTGGTTTTACCATAAAAGAAGCACAACATATAGAGTGGTATTCTTTTAATACTCTCACTGTGCCTATGCATTAATTTCTTTCTCTCTTTCACCGAATTAGGTATTTTCCATGGGAATGCGCAGAAGCTTTTCCATACAAATATGTGTACCTACTTTTATCGGCATAAAAATCCTTTTTGTGCATCTGTATATGTTTCTTATAGCATCGGCATTGACAGAGAGAGAGAGAGAGAAAGAGAGCAGTGTGTAAAGCTGTGGGGAAATTTTTAGATATTTTCTACTGGAAGGATATAAAATCTTCTGGAATAAGTTTATTTTGTTTCTTTTTTTTTAATTTTCAAGTTTTTTTTTTTCTGTTTTTCAGTACTTTTCCCTGCGATTATTTACAATATTTATTTCAACTTTCTTTAAATTTAATAAGATTTTGAAATTGTCTTAAGCACAGCAGTGTTTTCCTGCAGAGAAGGAACTTCGATTATTGTTTAGAAAAGTCTAAGGCTCTTTGGAGAACTTTTGTGAAAATGATTCACTGAGAGTATCCTTTTTATCTTCTAAGACCTGTACAGTGTAAGTCCACCAAAAGCAGTTTTGGAAGATCTTCAAAAAGTCCCCGAGAGTTCCCAATCAATACCACCATCTTTTTATCGATTTTAAAGTTGCATATGATAGCGTTATTGAGGCAACCTTACAGAAGAGATGCTTAGTTTCAAAATTTTAAGGTGGAAATTTACCTAACACAGACAGTTGATGATAAGAAAGATCTAATACCAGAATTTGATAACAGACAAAGTGTACATATGCCACTGCTCGTTAACGCTTACGTCATTAAATTGACAATGAAAGTGGCGAAATAAATTTAAATAAATCACAGACCATCAAGGCGAAAACTCACCCTGCACTGAAACATATAGATAGACCTTAAGTTTGGATGGGTCTCCTCTAATAGTCTAAGTCATCCGGCATGGATTCTAAAAATATGAAACCTAACGAAATACTCCTAAATCGTTGAGAATAGTCGGTTGTGGAGATATCAGACAACTTAGGCACTGTCAGAAAGGCTCAAATGATGTCTTTTACTACACCATGTTCCGATTTCGTTTTTGTCCGCTGTAGTCTACTTCAGACAGTAGACTCTTGCGTAGGACACAAAGGCCAAAAAAGCATACAAGTCATTATATGGACAACAGTTTTGTTGCTCATAGGAAACCATGTACATATACGTGTATCCTAAAAGTTCGATAAAAATAAATAAATAGCTCTCGCGACAGCTCGAGACAAACCATGGCCTAGCTTCTCGCAACCTTTCGACTCCGAATGGCACATTGAGAAGCTCTTTCATGATAAATTATAATCCCGGAGGTTTGTCATTCCCCGACGAGAGGTGGTGCCGCAAAAAATGTTCGGTTGACATGGATGGGGCTTAAACCCACGCCGTGACCCACAAAAGTTCGATAAAACCCAAATTAAAACAGTTTTCTCATAAACTCCCACTGGTGTAAGCTAGCGAAGAATCGTACTTGCTACACAGGTTTGTGGATTGAGCTCTAGTCCACTGCTGTACCACTAAAAGTATATAAGTATTTGCTGTGAATCTGTTAAGGTTGACAGAAATTTTACTGAGCCTTTTGATGCCATAAAACGGACTATGCCTTTCTTTCTGTCCCCAACACGGTTTCCGAGATGTGCCATGGAATCAGTGCCATCGGGTAGGCGCCCCCTGGGTAGGCCCAGGTTGAGATGGCTGGACCAAGTCCGAAATCTCACGTATACCCGTATGGGGATAGCCGCTGATGATTTAGAGTCGATGGCGGAAGATCGAGAAATGTGGAGAGTCCACTTAAGCTCCCTTAACCCGCGACCCTTATTATGTATAAGCGGGCCAAGTAACACGAGAGGTACACTATTTTTTTTAAAGTTTATCGAAATTATTGTCATCCAATTACAGTAACAGAAGGTAAATATATACTCGCAGTTCAAATTTTGACTTCAAAGGCTTTAAAGCAAACTTTTGAAAACCACCATCTGTTGGGTTTCCAAGACACAAGGGCATTGAGGGCAACCGTATTGCCGATGATCTCATCATTAATATAAATGCTACACCCATTTTCCTATTGTGGTTGCGTTAAGTTGAAGTTCGACTTATGTAGTCACTTAAGAGAAGCTATTCAAATAGAACTAAACAAGAGAATTTTGACAAACTAAAAAGTTCATCAAATCTTTAAATAAACAGAGGAGTCAAAAAGCTCTCAGCTTCCAAAAAAGTTCCTTACTGGACATTGCTCATTCAACTTTCATCTCAAAGCATCAGTCCTTTGGACATGTGTTGAATAAGTTTGTAAAACCAAACAACTGCAAAGTACACCTTGAGCGAATCTTCCGCCGTAGCTCATAGAATAAGGTTCCTTCATAATCTCAATCTTGTTCTGGATCATAGCATTCATCGTTCATTAAAGACGAAATTTGCCAAACACTGTATGGAAGGCCCCACATAGTCTCAGATTAAGTCCATTTCTATGTAATGCATAACGTAAATTTTAATAACTGCAGTGCAAAACTCAACCCAATATTGGTTTACAAACAGCTGTTTTTTTGGCTTTCAAAGGGAGAGGTGAAGCCATCCAAAAATCGGCTGAGAAGATTAGGTCAAGTCCACGCTTTACATAGACTTTCTTAGACCATGTGTAGGTTCATTGTAATAACATGTGGAGAACTGGATTACAAGCACTGTAATCCAGTGATGAGTCTCCTTCATTTAGAGGCTGAAAATTATAAGGGTAACCGTCAACCTTCTACTGCCTCACTCCTGTACTCTCCTAGAATTTTTCTTCTCAGCCTTGATACAGCACGATAGGTACATAGGGTTATTGTTTTTCCTCCTCCTCGTCTCTACAGCTTCGGCAGCGTTTTCGGATGCTCATGGATTGCACTGTTCCTTGAATAAATGCAAAATCTCATTTCAAGCAAAGGTCCTACATCCGATATCAATTTTACTTTTATTATAAAGCAATCATATACATTTGTAACAAATCTACAAACGGAAAACGGATTTTTCTATTTTTGTAAATAAATTTATTAAAACTTATTTTTTCTCGAGCAAATTGAATATCCGAGTGAATTTCGTAAAAGAAAATTCTGAGATCTAGGTCACAAAACAGCACAGTCCAACAAAGAAGGCACCGTCCATCATGATTACACACACACACATATCAGCGCGAAAAACAAAGCCGGATGGGGGCGTCAGCAGTAGTGGTAGCAGCAACGAGCAACCCCAAAAATATTAAGCGAAGGGCTCATTGTGCGTCATTAATGACCACGACCATATCCACTTATTGATGAGGTTGTCCATTTTGGCGGAACAAACAAACACTGAAATATGCAAAAGTATAAAAAAAACAATACGGCCAAAACCTACATACAGTGTGTATATGGCTTGAGTCCTTGAGTACACACCGAGTAGAATGTAAACATGAGATCAAAATAAATAAATGAATTACATTTTGGGTGCAGAGAGCTTATACACACGTACTTACAAATTTTTGTAAGTTTCTATTAATAATTCCAATTTTTAGAATTGATTCTTTTTTCCGTGTTTGCAGTCTTAAGTAGGCAGATGCCTGCTGTACAAGCCCTTTGGTAGCTCCATTTGGTAGAAATATGCTCAATTTGCTAATTATTTGGTTAGATGCCCTCTCTCAAGCTCGCAAAATTCAAAGATGTCCACATTGTCAAGAAGAGTTTGTAGCTACAGACACATCTGTTTGAAAATTCAGTGGACTGCCTAGAAACGCCAATAAAATAGGCTTCAATCTGGTTTAAGATCAGAAACACTTGAATCTAAGTATCTAGTATATATTTCGAGGGATTGATCGCCCATTTGTATCTCGCTTGCCACTGTAAAATAGAAGTTAGAACAATATAATAATAAGCTAACTATCTCATCAGAGTCACAGGACACACGAAGACCCAGCAATCTGATGGAACAGTAAGGAAAAAAGAAAGACTTCGAACACTTCCTATGACACTGACCAGAAGTCTATGTTGATACCGGACCTGAAGCGTTTCATGGATAAAGGAATCACCGACATCCTGGCTTTAATCAAAGAAACTGGAAGATTCGCCAGATCACACACACATTAGTATCAACTCCATAAAAGGTGAGTGGAGGAAAGATACAACGATGAAATGGACGGACTGTACGGCGACGACATCGATTTAGTCAGGCAAGCCCACATACAACGACTATGATGGCTAGGACATGTATGAACGAATGAATACCAACGCTCCGATCGGGAGAATCTTCAAATCTACCCCGGAGAGACGACACAGTAGTAGAGGAAGAAAACGACTGGAGTGGTGCACGCAAGTGGAAAGGGACCTATAAACAACTTGGTGTGTGAAACTGGAGGCAGCTAGCTAACGATTGAGCTGTCTGGTGACGTTATCCGTTTGCCTATCTCTTAAAGTTATTCGCGATATTCGCGAACATCGATTTTAGGGGACAATTATTTAGAAAGGTTCTGTCCAGAAGATTCAAGGAGACGCTACGCAAGATCCTTATTATCCGTGTCCTACCGTGTGGGTGGGATGAACTCGCCAAACCTGGTACTACTCTAGACATTCTTCCGGAATGAAGGAATCTGGGTATTCTACTCGCTACATGTAAACTTCTCTTAGATAACGACGCAAGCAGTACCAATGGTACCACGTGCCGATCCTCAAGGGAGATTTGACCTATGCTAAATCTAAATCTTACTGATCTTGCTCAATAGGTCGCTCATGAGCACCGTTTTTGGTGTTCTCACTGGCCATTGCCCCATTGGCCTTCATGCTAGAAGGGCGGCCCTCTTCTCAAACGACTTTTGCAGGTGCTGTAGGGACAAAGAAGAGGAAGAAACGATCCTCAATTTTCTCTGCACTTGTCCTGCCCTATCCTAAAGAAGAAAGCTCTATCTGGGAGCCTATCACTTCGACAACTTGGGCGAACTATCACATACTGACGTCAAAAGTATCCTCAGCTTCATCAAGAGTTCCAAGTGGTTTCAATAAAGTGAGTGGCGCGGTTCAGGGTATAGATCCATGTGGTACCACAAAGTGTCTTCTTGGGCTACGTGTGTCTGTGTTTCATACCCCACGTATTTACTTATCTACTGTGTGGGTTTAAAAGCATGAACTTTGTCAAAATCGGATGAAAGCACACTCGGAGTTTTTGAGAAAAAAGTTATATTTTCGATTTGCGGTTCCATCTGACGGTTCATGGAGGAGAACATATAATCTTGAACTACGAACTATACATCAACACTGACGTAGTTTAAAATATACGTATACAACGATTGAGATAGCTGGGCTATGTAGAGAGAATAAGCACGAAGAATCTCCAATTCGCCCTAAGCGGAAAAGGACGACTTGAATGAGGGGTGACCTAAACCAATTCGGCGCACGCAACTCGAGCCAGCTGCTGGCTATGTTTATGGTTAATTTGAAGGGATGACTACTTCCGATATAATACACCCTTTACTCGCTAGGGGACTATTGCGTGGAATGTTCTTCATGGAGAGAAACAAAACAAGGATCCAAGGGTCTTTGTTAGTTTTTCGGCCTCCTTAAAAGTTCGTGATGAATTTAAAGGTGGTTTATGGTGGCTTCTTTAACAAGCCACTCAATTGAAGCGCCACCATAATTCAGTAAATGAATATATCCCAACTTCTGTAAGAAGTTCGAGGCATTCTTGCTGTCTGTCAGATAACAAATCGAGAAAAGCCAGAAAGTTTTTGCCACTCGCACCAAGTGGAGGGTGATATATGTACATACATATGTAAATATTCTGCATAATCTACTAGCTATTAAGACCTTTCAAATCGTTTCTTTATTCCATAGATTCACGACATACTAAGGTCGGTCTATAAATTCGTTAACTATGACCATTACCGCAGCAAAGCAGGAGTCCACCTTTTGGCGTTTTGCCGGTCGATCTGTGTGCTGTCATAGGTAGAGGATTAGCACAAGACATGATTCATAAATGAACCACGACTTAAGACTCAAAAATGTGGGTAAGCGAGGCAAAGTGCAGACAAGTCAAAATGGCGATAAAATTATCTGCCGGATGCATCAAGAGAGAAGTTCTTAGCCTCACGTAAGAAAATCTCAAACATGCATCGCGTAAGATCATTTAATCCAAATGCTTCAGCACCTAACGTTTGTTGTTTAGTTGCTCAACAAAAGCCTCCCTAACGCTCAACTTCCTCCTGCAAGCCCCTGTACAGGAGATGAAATGACAAGCGTTGAGTACGGACACATTATTTGACTTAATAAAGTTGTACAGACCTAACAAATGTTGATTGTCATTCAGTTGTGCAAAAAGTTTGCTAATCTTTTACGTTAAAAATCTCCATCGCTGCGACATATTTAAAGACAAGGATATTGCACTAAGTCCCTCTAAGATCTCTTAAAAATTCCTTACCTGCAACAGAAAAAAATATCAACGATACAGAAAAAAAAAATAAATAAATATATTGTCACACCTTCACCAAAGAGAGAGGCAGACTTGCGATTTCATTTTTAAGTGGACAGACGGAATAAAAATAAACATGCAGCACTGAGTTTTATTTTCGGAAACAAATTGTAAGATATTTTCACGTATGAAAATGTTTAATTTAAAATAAATACATTGCCGCACGGAACGTGTTCTCAAAAAATCACGCTTACATCTGCATCTGGGTTCCCAACATCCATCCAGTAGATGTGCAGCTCTTCAAGTAGTATTCGAAATTAAAAGTGAAATTGATGGCACACATTCCCAAGTAGATTTACAAAATTACATTGCAAATTGCACAGCGCGGTGAAAATTGAATTTATTTAAATAAATTTTTATTTTCATACTCAAGTGGTCAAGTGGCTACAAATCGCAGATTTCTATATTTATGCCAAAGTATTCATCATCTCAATCTGTTCGACCAACCAACCAACCAACCCCCTTTGGTGCGATTGGATAAAAGTTCAAATGGTCACGAGTAGCACCGAATCTAACACGTAATTGAGTGATAATTTATTGATGCAATCTGAAGTTCAGCCCTCATGATTTCTATGTGTATTGTGTCTGAGGTTTTCTTCTTTTTCTATTGTGTATATATTTATAGATATTGGAAAATCTAAATTTGAATTTTTGGGGTTGAAAATAGAAGAAACGCCACACTCTCTAGAGAGAACGAGAGTGCTAATAGGAAAGGTTATTTGTATAAATAAATATTTTGTTACATTAATCGTGGCTTTGTGTGAATAGTTTTAGGCAACTTGTGCATGCAATGTTGAATTGGATTAGTAAAATTTATTAATTTCTTAGGCTTGCAGCATGGATGGGACTTTTTACAAGCACTATACGGTTACTTTTCGCCGATTGCATAGAATTAGAAATTTTTACAAGTGGATCTATCGACTCAACCTCTAAAAGTACAGGGTTACACATATGTTATTGTCAGTCTAGTAATAGATCTTGTAGTAAACAAATTCCTTTTTAAAATTGACGATTTCTACTGTAGAGAGCTCATTATTCTCTGACAGAAAGTTGTCTTGTAGCCGCGGACTTTAGAACATATTCTTGTCATAAGTCACCACCACCGCGCAACTATATACTGCTACAGATTCCACGCCAACACACGTACATATGTCCAGGTATAACATCAACAGACTAAAGGATCCTTCAACGTGTCAACAATTCAGGGACCACCTTTCGCAAGGATTGAGAATAGTCTCCAGCTTAATGTCCATCGACATCTAAGACCCATCTTTTCATATCTGGATAACAGGGAAGACAAAGCACATGGCTCATGGGAGATACCTGGAGAAGGATCCACGATTGAAATGAGCTAAAGTTTCACAAAGAAGTATGCAATGAGCAATTACATCAATGCGGTGGTCAAAAATAAATAAATAAATAGCTGACGCGACAGCTAGTGGTAAACGAAGGCCTAGTTTTTCGCAACCATTGCGTGTTACATTTTTTGCCACAAAAGGAAGGGACCTACAATTTATTGCCGACTCCGAACGGCGAATTGAGAAGCTTTTTCATGACAAATTATACTCTCGGAAGCTTGCCATTCCCCGACGAGAGGTGGTGCCGCGAAAAAAGTTTGTTGGACACGGCTGTGACCTGAACCCACGCATCTTGCTCAGCTGTCCAATGCACTAACCACTGAGCCACGGCGACCACTGAAGCATAAAAAGCAGCAAACTTGGCCAACACCAGAATTGTCTAGAAAAATCATTAAAGAGTTTATACATACAGATGTATGTAGGTGCTTAAACCTACAGCCAACTCCCAGTAGGAAGCCAAAACGGTTCTCTGTTTGGATGTGAATCAACTCAAGCGATGCAGGCGCGATTTGTTTCGCTAGTGATTCCGCAAGTAAAACAATTACAGGAATATGCACCATGATTCTCAGTAAGAAGAGCATGACTTCCGCGATCCAAGCATTGAAAAATAACAAGGCGGTAGGACTTCTTTTTTTTTTTTACAGCAACCCCAGAAACATCTGTGGGGCTTCTGCACCCAATTATAGAGAAGGCGTGGGATTCGACTAGTGATGCATGCTGCCAGCTATAGCTAAAACATTAGGTAAAGTAGTGCTTCAACGAATAAAGGAACAACTTGGAAACGCGTTCGATGTCGAACAAGCAGATTCTGCTTTGCATCCTTCTGTATCTGCCACGTCAAAACCCTGTGGGTAGTCCATTCAAAATCGTTCCAAAATTTACCCCCTTTTCATCAACTTTGAGAAGGTGTTTGCGTTAACAGACGGTTTTTTTTTTGCCGAGTTTGTAAAATTTACACTGGAGCACTCATACGCAACTGGTCCATTATACTACCAGAGAGACGGACCCAGTTTTTACCCATTTTAATGGAATTTCCTTCACTTTTGGAGAAAGCCGAGAATGCACTTCAAAGATGAGGATCTTACCACCGAAAAACTGCCACCTGATCCGAGCAAAGGCAGGACAATCGCAAAGGAAATGATCCGAAGAATCGTCGCCCTCTCTACACTAAGATGCTTGGCAAAAGCGAAGTGTCCTGTTAAAACGGCAATAAATTGTCAACAGTCTCTTCTGCTGAGTGATAGCAAGAATGTCCCTGAATCCTGGAGAACCGTGCCACAAACAATTGTGTTTGTAGGAAACCCAATCGTCAATGGAGGCCCTGACTGAGGACGCGGGAAGACCCAACGCAGGTTCAGGTCTTGAGAAAACATCCTTTGAGCCTTGTCTAGCAATCTCATTGGAGATCTCATTTCCAGAGATCCCAGTGTGACCTGGGACCCAGACAAGAGTCAAAGAGAGCTCCTAAGATTCGATGCCAACGGCACGTAACTCAGTACTGCCTACTCTCACCATGTCCTGTCTGCACAAATAACAACAAACAGCTTTATAAAAAAAACATATTTGACGCTTTTCATAGGGATTCTCGTTGTCGCATGCCGCAAAGTAGTGGCAGCCCAGTTTAAAAAAATAAGCATTAACCTGCCAATGACCTATGCAGATCCTCCGGCGATATCCATAGATGTAGAAGAGCAAGCAGCACGCTTTATATGCGAATACCCAGGCCTATGCAAACCCCGAAGGACGGCCATCGGCAAATAACATGGGCAAGCTGTTTTAAAATGGTCGCCGTGACTCAGTGGTCAATGCATTGGACTGCTGTGCAAGCGGCGTTTTTCACGGCACCACCTCTCGTCGGAGAATGACAAGCCTCCGGGAGTATAATCTGTCATGAAAGTCAAGTCCCAGCCATGTCCACTGAACATTTTTTCGCGGCACCACCTCTCGTCGGGGAATGGCAAGCCTCCGGGAGTATAATTTGTTATAAAAGAGCTTCTCAATTCGCCGTTCGGAGTCGGCAATAAATTATAGGTCCCTTCCATTCGTGGCAAAAAATGTAACACGCAATGGTTGCGCATCCCGAGCTGTCGCACCAGCTATTTTTTTTTTCTATCTAAGAAGCCAACAACTCTAAAACATTACAAGTTCGGAATAATACAAGGAGACGAACAATCGCCAGACAGCTAATAAAAATTCAGGAAAACGCAATGGGTAAAGATGCAGTCATTCCTTCAACCAGGCCATCTGAAGATTGCAGTATATGTACATCCATTCTTTCCGAAAGACTGACTTGCATCACCCTACATTGAACTAAATATAGGTACTTTAGGCAAATCTCATCGAAGGAAACCCTTCGTAGTAGAGAAACACAAAATTGGCATAGTAGTAGAATAGCATGTATCTATGCACGAAACGATGAACTGCAAAACAAAAGGTCAAAAACTATTCTTTGACAGAAAAAAAAAGGGAGAAAACTAGGATAAAACTCAGAAAGCACTCCTAGTTAAATGTCAAACTATTTGAGAAGATTTTAAATTATCCAAGCGTATTTCCTTTGATTAATGGACTTTTATCCTTTTTTTCGCTCTCTCCCTCCTAATTAATTCCCTTAATTAAATACAGCACAAAGCCACCGGTGGAAGCAAAAGAACCTCTTGTGGAAACTAAAATAAATAACAACAACTATTGAGGCCCCTTTTGCAGCCCACTACGTTTGTAATTACGCTAGGGCCTCTTATCAGGATGATGGGGTTCGTTTTACACTTTTTTTCTTCCCCCCTGCAACCCCTCCCACCTTTCATCTTTCATATTTATCAGTTATATGTAGGAATATATTTTTTTTTTTTTTGTTAACAAGTATTCGACAAAGTAAATGTATGTAAATGTATTTCGAAAAAAAAAAAAAAAAACACTTAAACACACACGCTTTACATGGCGCATTAGAGAGCCAGGCTAAAATGCCAATGTATCTCTCTATCTGTGGTGTGATTTGGTTAAAACATTTTTTTTTTTTTTTTATAAGTCTACCCCGTGGATACTTCTGTCTGTATGGGTGTTCTAAGTGTACATGTGTACAATTTTCCAGATAGGAATTTACTTTTCCTGATTATCGATCATTTTCTCGTGTACACCGACGAGTGTGTACCCTTGTCTCGTTCGTTCCTGCTTGCTTAGGGTGCCAGATGGATAGATGTATGCGCGCCCGTGTGTGTATGTGTGTGTCTAGTAAAAAGTTTGGTATACCAATAATATATTTTCTGGGTGAACATTTCGGGGGTGGTATGGTACGGTGAGCGACAAAGAGAGAAAAACCTCCAAAAAAGACCAACTTTTCCCTCTACCACCACACACTCGTACACTGTGCAAATTTTTCAATAAATAACATTGAAATTCAAAAGAAAAGCAAAAAACAGGAGAATGTTTCAATTAATATGGGGGAAAGGATATGTGCAAAATTGGGGGACAACAGAAAAAAACATTTGCAAGGAGACTATGGGATTAAAGAAATAAGACAAATGTCCAAACGGTACCTTCACATATATATCCTTGTCCGATTAGACCCCACAGTAAATCCGAACAATGGTGGCAATAAGTTGGCTTATGAAATGTCTTCTTCCCAAATGAGTGTCCACCATCCGCCATTTTGTGCTTAAACTAATTTCGTGTATGGATTCCACGATTCCACACTACACTGCCGCCGGTCTGCTGCGAAGAGAAAACTTCACGCGACTCGGAGGAGGCTGATCAGGTGCGGACGACAATGATAACAACAGCAGCAGCAGCAGCAGCAGCTCCTCGATAATGATGAAGATGATGAAGATGATGATGTTGCTGATGGCGATACGGCATCTTCATCCATTTTTCATCATTTTATCGGCGGCACACACATTTAAGGAGAACAACTCATTTGGGATTTTTTTCTTGTCGTGTTTCTTCCTGGTTTTTTGATTTGTCCACCCGAATTTTTGGCCCGTCTTATTATTTTTTTGTTTTTGCGAAAACAACCAAAGAAATTTTAACTACTCTTCCTTTTGACTTGGGTGACTTGGGGTTTTCTGTGTTCTGCTCTGCTGGTTGTAGTAGTGTCTATTGTTGTTGTTTTCTATTGTTGCTGGATGGTGGTGATTGTGTATTCACCATGCAGCAAGTGGGGAGTTTTGATGTTGAGGTGAGTTTCTTTTTTTTTTTTCCTTACAACTTTTTTTTTTTCTTTGAAAAATGTTCTAGTTTTTTTTTTTTCAGAATTGGAAATCTTATTCTAACACTGATAAGAGGAAAAAGAAAATTGAAAAATTTTGAAAAAAAAAAAAACGGAACGAAAATTTGCAACAATTAAACGACACGACGACGAGATCGTTAACGACGACAGCGACAACGCCAAACAACGACCACGACGATATGACGGTATTTTCGAATGGTAGTATTCAAAACTCAAAAAATTAATAAACCAAAGAATAAAATGAAAAGAAAATTTTGTCTTTTTTCTTCTTTTCTATACAATAAGTATGAGAAAGAAAAAATTAAATTGCAATCCGCACGCACCGCACCCCCAAATTGACCGAGAGGAGGAAAACTTGTCGCCGTTTTCTTCTTCGTATTGGCTCCCGTTTTTTCCCGATTTTTCCGATTTTCCCGTTCGAAAATTTTTGTCGGTTCTTTTTTTTTCCACTGAGTTAAAGTGTGGTGACGGTGTATGATAAGCTCGCTCTCAATTTGCACACTCTCTCCCTCTCTGTGCTCAGTGGCATGCAATCTCCCACTTTTTATTATTCTCCGAGGGTTTAAAATCCGGCGCTCTACTACCCTTCGTAAAGAAACGAACACGACGAGCTAAGCTTTTTACGTAGAGATTTTCCAATGATGAGAGATAGGTTTTCTTGTCTTTCTTTTGCGAAAAAACCTATGCGAATATGATGGCTGAGTGTGTGTGTATGTTGAAGAAAAATTTCCTTTTTTCTTACGATTTTTAAACTTTTTTTTTTTTTTTGAAAAGAAAATTTTATGGAAAATCCTTATTTAGCTATGAATTTGCGTTTATTTTTTCCACTTCTCCAGACAGTTGTTTAAGTTTTAATTTTTTTTTTTTCAAAAATGTTCACTAAGCCTAACGGTGAAACTTTGTATTTTATTTGTTCATAAACCGATTTTGTTTTCAACTTTTTATTACATACTGCTCGGGATGGAAAATTCAAGTCGGTTTCGCACAAGCACACACGCGTACACTTAGAAAATTAAACTTATAACTCATTAAAATATACCCAAAGAATTTTCCATCTATCTACACACATACAGAGTAATAATTTTCTTTTTTTCACGCAGTAGTTTTCACCGAGAAAATTTTCGTTTTTTATTTTTAAGGATTAAATTAAACAATAAACACACTGGAAATTTTTAAATAATTTTTCATTTCGGTGTGTGATTCTTTTTCTGTAGGAAAATTCAAATTTTTTCGGAAAAAAAAAATTGTTATACTTCAACTGTGTTCGGGTAGGGTATTAACACTAAACTATTCGTAAGGGGATGTATTTGATTTGAGGATTTTCTTTCTGGAAAGTGTGTGTGTTGTGTTTTTTTTTTTTTTTTGGTTGGGAAACTGTTTGACTAGTTTTTCATCTCGTCGTGTTGTAGAGAAAAATCGGTTTTACTGGCTCTGCTGAGAGAGCACACCTTTTTGCCTAGTGATCTATATTTTCTTTCTAATTCACTCGAAGGGAAAATGAGAAAAAAAAGTGAAATTTCCCACAGATACATACACTCTTGGTGGAGCAGTCGTACACCAGGTTTGGTTGGTTTCTTGTCGTCTTTTTCGCAGAAAGTGTGTATTGGAATGTATCTATTGGAAATATTTTTGGGGGGATGTGTTAGTGTGTGCGGTTGGTGGAGTTTTAAATGGTAAGGGGAAATTATCTCTCTGTGGGGGGTGCATTAGCACGGATACAGTTGAAAATAGAGATTTTTTTGAGGTGCTGTAAAGAATTTGGCTGAGGAGAGGGTGAAAGTGCGCATGAATTTGGGGGGAAAATTGAGATTTTTGTGTGGTTGTAGGAAACTGAGAGCTCTTCCATTGCAAGTTAATATTTTTTGAGAGCGTACAGTTTGTATGTTGGATGGATATCTTTTGAAGTGGATGAAAACATTTGTACTTAACGAAAAGGATGATGTTATTTGTGGAATTTATTGGAATTTCATTGTTTGTCTGATGGAGTCGTCAGATGGCGTTTAGGATAAAGTTCCCAGTATGAACTGTTTCTTAAGACATTTTAGGTCCTTTAAAACTGATTTAAAGTGCGGACGCACCCAGTAACGAACTAACAAAACTAGGCATCAGGTAATACTTTACTGACAACAGAAACGTACTGGCTGCTCCAATAAAACGATAAAATTTCGGTCTAAAAAACAAGGACAATAGGAGGAACCACATCAACTCTTACACATAAACAAATCAAATTTACGTTGGATTTAATGAAATTAGAAGGAATTCCTTCCATAAATAGGAGGATGTTTGTATGTATGTTAATAAGAAAGGACATCCAACACCTAGGTCTTGGACAGAAAGCCACTGTGAACAAATATAACATCGAGGGAGTTACAGACTTCATATACCTAGGCTGCGCTGTTAATTCAGATAACGACACCAGCACTGAGATCCAACGAAGAACTGTTTCCAATCGCTGCTTTGGGCTAAGAAAGCTATTTAATAGCAGTCGTTATCTACAATGCAGAGGCACGGGCTTTGTCCAAAATGGATAAGGTTGCTCTTGGCTGCTTTGGAAAAATGATGCCTAGTACCGCTTGCATTCACCGTAAATATTTAGCAAAAGGAATTTCACTGTTAACTTTGGATTAACAAAGAAGAGTTGATACTGTTTTGAAAAGAAAACCTGGCTGAAACCACTACAAAGCATCAGTGCGAGGACGCTTGTTCGGATGACTCAGATCCTACCACTGTGAAGGTCTTTGCACTAGCTCCACCACTCTGAGTTAGCATCCGCTAAGTTCCTAGTCTGCCTCAGCGGGAGCAGAAAACACTTAGTCACAATCCGACTGGCTCCTGGCCACACATTTTCTTACGCGAAAACTAAATGTAAAACCAAGGAGTGCATCGCGAAATCAAATCTATACATATTTTTTCTTTTAGCCCATAACAAAAGTAAGTAAAAAAAAAACGACTGTCCAACCAGTCAAAGTTAGACAAGCTAAATACTGTCTCAACTTCGGTTCTGAACGTAGCATTTCCTAAATCCTGCCCCTAAGTTGGAATAAATGAAGGCATTGGATTGGAAGCAAGAAATAGGCCATAAACTAGAAGTAGTAGGCCATTGGAAATAAGAAGTTGGCCATAAAAAGGGACCCTTTCGAAAAAGTGTTTAGGAGAGGACGAAGCCTTGGTGGAAACCAGCAATAGTTGAGAAGTTATTGTATTTGGAGTAAATCCATCACTTATAACCCTTATTGAAGATTGTATTATTTAACACGGTGAGCTTGAAACTTTTTGAGAAAGGCATAATGGAACACACCATCATAAAATTCCGAAATGTAAAAACTCCTTCAATTTTGAATCCTTAATGGCAAATGCATGCGAACCCTAAATCACTGAAAGTTGCCCTGAAAGTATGCAATTATCTTAAGCCGCACGTAGTCTTTCAACGAGAACTCCATCGAACCAGCGAGTCAACTGTCAAACAAATGCCATTCGCTTTGATAATTTTTTTATATCACGTGCATACACATAAAACACCTTTGTTGTTCCTCCCTCTTGCAAAATAATGGTATTCAATCATTCTGTTAAAGTACCCACGCAATACAAGCGCGTTGCGTCCGTCTTAAGAACTGCATTAGAACGCAAGAAGTCTCTAAAAGCATTAATTTTTGAGGAAAAACATGCGGTATGTATGGAGCAAACGTCAAATCAAAAAAAAAAACATTCTAAATAACATTGCTTTCGTGTAGCGTATGCGAGGCATGCAAGCTGTGCTAAAGCTTTACATTGACAACCGTACCGACATCGATTACGCCATTGAACAGTCGAAAATTCTTGAGGAAAATCCCCGCTTGGATTCTGCACTTTGCACGGTTCTCGTAACCGAATTAGTCCTTGGAAGGAAGCAACTAAACGGCGAAAGCAAGCCGGTGACAACAGTTCGAGAATATCGCGAGAAATTACTGAACGCTTTGGGCGGAGAACAAGCCGCCGGCGAAAAAAGGAAGAAAGGTATTCTACAACACTACCTGCCTCGTGCAGTGTTAATCTATTAGGCTATGGCATCGAAAAAAAGCAAGCTAAACGCTCGCAATGAATACAAGCGCCAGCTGGAGGAGAAATCACGAATCCAAACATTTGACACCGATAAACACACTGATGTGTTTTCCACCGAAGACGAGGATGAGTACTACGGTCCCGATACCAGTGGCCAGGCTTACATGTGGCTGTTGTTCTTCAGCTCACTGATGTTCACATTCCCATTCCTAACGTTTTACGCTGTCAAGCATTGGATTGAGAACTCCTTTGGCATTGTAGGGTTCGAGAACAATTGCATATCTGTACTATCGGCGGTTATTGTTGTCAATTTTATAATTTGTATGTATGTTTTCAAGGCGTTCCGCGAGGATACGCAGCCACTAGCTGTACAGAAGAAAAATAAATAAAACTGCATTGCACTGCATTGTTCTTGTGCCAAAATCATAAGTTTTATTTGTCTCTTGTTCGGTTGCTGGTTGTTGATCCTCTATGTCTTCGCGTTTCTTTCAGACCCCAAACCCAGATATGTACGTGTCAACACCAATATACTCACAATGGCTGAAGCTTTTGAAATGCTTGCCGCTGAGGAATGGCGCAAGAAGGAGATTGCATTTGAATCGTACAGTGCGTACTTGGAAGCCATATGTGGTCTAGAGGAAGATGAGTTTCTCGTCGATATGCACGTTGCTGAATTGTTGGTATTTCATCCGAAACAGAAGCACTATTGGGCGTGTCACGAATATGTAAAAGAGAAAAAATTCATGCTACAGGATAAGGTAAGTCAAATTATAAGGAACCTGTAGGGAATTCATAAATGAGTAGTTTTATTCTGTCAAGGATGATAGATAGGTAGGCAAAGTACTTCATGGCTTGCATACATATCTGGTATCAGCGAAAACTTCCATTAACAAAGGATATTGCGGTGAAACTTTGGCACCATACCCACACAAACTTTAGCCAATGACCTATGTACATATGTATGTATTTTGTTTAAAATAGACTTCGCCATTTTAATGACATCACTCCTCATGCAACTTCGAAAATCATGAAACTGCCGACCACTTCTTGTGCGGATGGCTTTTTTCCCTACAAAATCGTTCGCTCATCCGAAAGGTGGATATTTAGGATTCTACATGATCGGCTTCTCACAGCTTATACTTACTTGATTCTTGGTGACGTGCGCAGACAATGTATTGAAATTAACATCCAAGTTATACAAGAATACTCCCTCATTGCTTTCGAAAACACCGGTTTATAAATTTACAACTTTGTCGCCATAGCGGCGGTTATATTCCAAACACTGCGCTCATATGTACATAGTAGTTAAAGTAATCGTATTTAAACTGTTCTAAGACTAGCAGGTTCTATGAGATGTTGCACACTCTCTGCTAAGTAAATCTCTCTTCTTTCATTAAACCTACAAACTTTGCATTCAGTTTGTTATATATTTTTCAAAATTATTTTACAGGGAACATGCCTCGTAGCTGAACTCTTACAACCAGCTCCTGGTTCAGTTGTTTTGGATATGTGCGCTGCACCTGGAATGAAAACAATTCATGTTTCAAATGTGATGCAAAATAAGGGTAAAATTTATGCTATTGAGCAAGATGCTAGTAGATACCAATTACTCTGCAACATGGTGGAATCAGGCAATGCTAGAATTGTTGAACCCATTCACGCTGATGCCTTAACTCTAAGTAAGCTCAACATAATCCGTTCATTACACGTTTTATTTATAAATTATTTTACAGCCAGCGAAACTTGTCCATCGGTTGAATACGTTTTAGTAGATCCGTCGTGCTCTGGGTCTGGAATGCAAAACCGAATGTCATTGCATTCCGATGAAAAGGATCCGGCACGATTAAATAAATTAGCCGGTTTGCAAATCAAGATGCTCTCACATGCAATGGTTGCATTTCCGAATGTTAAACGTGTTGCTTACTCAACGTGTTCAATATATGAAGAAGAGAACGAAGAGGTGGGTTCATTTGAAATATATTTTTGTTAAATTTTTAATAAATCACAAACAAATTTCCTTAGGTGGTACAACGTTGTCTGCAACTTTGCCCTCAATTCAAACTGTTGAGTGGGAAGAAAGCATTACGAAACAAGTGGTCGCGGGTGGGTAACCCAGAGTACAAAAAGATCGGTAAAAACTGCATTTACTCGATGCCAAAGGAAGATTTTACTGATGGTATTTTCATTGCTATATTTGAGAGACGACGGGATGAAGAAGGGGAGGAATAATAGTTGTTTAGTGTACTTTCTTAATCTAATAAATACGTTTTTGACAAACTAAAATAGATTTTATTTGTATCGAGTTTTATGTGCAGATAGATGTTTAAAGTTGGGCAGAACGAACCATTTAACTTGGACGAAGATAGCCAAAACGTTCATCCATTGTGTCAATGTGTAAAAATGATCGTTAGCAAAAGGATTGGCTCTTGGTTTTAGGCCAGGAAAGTCCACAAGTACACCAGCAGATCATGGAGGAAACTTAGGAAGTCCAAATCGATTCCTACCACCTCTTTATCGATTTAAAGGTCACCTGTGACTTTGCTTATTGGAACGAGCTATTCAAAGATGTGCCTTGTTTTGGCATCTGCAAAATTCGTTTGTTAATGCAGGATGACTGTTGAAAATGTTCGCTGCTCCATTAAGATCTCATCAAAACATTTAGAAAAAGTGACGCCCTGTCATAGGACCTCTTTAACATTGTGTGTACTTGAACGAATTGTGGGGGGCTCTTAAGGTGGGGCACTTAAAACACCGGTGCCATAATCTTCCATAAGTCTATGTATTGATATCATCGGCAGAACTCAGTGAGTTGTCACTAGTCGCCATAATAGAGACAGAAGGGGCCAAAATAGATTTAATGGTGTAGGAGAAAGGGACAAATTATAGTATTCGCAACCAAAATCATTCTCTATGCAACCACATACCTAATTGACCCTAACCAGCAATGCACTTCGACGTAAAAGATTATTTGTGTCAAGCAAAGTTCTTCTATAATTGAGAAAAATTTTGAACAAGATCGAGGTCGTAGAGAAACCTCAGGATAGTTCGGAAGCATTGTTCATTATTCCGGTGTAGCTAAATCTCCTAACGAAGTGTTTCAGTCTCTAGTGAGCTATGGCGAGACTGTCACTCAAAATATGCTTTGCAGTTTCTGCAATTTCCATGCAGAGTCGACACATGTCCGACGGACTAATGCCCAGCTTGTTAAAGTGATAGTTCAGTAAACAATGTTTAGTGAGCAAGTCCGTGCGTTGTTTAATGCTAAAATTTCTTGACTTCTCTTGTTGTTCAAGTGGTTGAAAAATTTTTTAAATTGACCCAGTCTCAATGTTGAGATCTTTTTGGAGAGCCTTTTCTTGGAGTTTCCATGAATTGAGTTTTAACTTCATGTGGCAGAACAAATTGGACTCATTGCCCACAATGTCCGAGTACCCAATAGATAGTTACCTATTTTAAACCCTAGCCATGTGCATCGAATCTTTATCGCGGCACCACATTTGTGTGGCCGCCGTGGCTCAGTGGTTAGTGGGTTGGACTGCTGTGCAAGCCTGCGTGTGTTCAAACAGCAGCCATGTCCACCGAACATTTTTCGCAGCACCACCTCTCGTCGGGGAATAACAAGCCTCCGGGAATATAATTTGTCATGAAAGAGCTTGAGAATCCGCCGTTCGAGTCGGCAATAAATTGTAGGTCCCTTCCATTAAGCGAAAAAAAAATAATATTATTTTACCTTTGTCGGGTAATGACAAACCTTCAAGAACACAATCTATATATATAAAACTCTTTGTCCTGACTGACTGACTGACTGACCAGATATAGGCGCACAGCCCAAACCGCTGGTGCGGAATTTGGACAGTAGTTTCCTTTTGTGGCGTAGACACGCACTAAGATGGGATTTTTCGAAACTCAGCTTTTACAGGGTGTTACAGGGTGTTCAAGTTTGTAAGAAAAAAAAAATTTAAATTGGACTTTGAAATTGAAATTTGGTGGGTATATTCTAGAACAGAAATAATTAAACACGTGTTTTACCGTTTTTCAAAATTATGACTGTGGGCCAAGATACAGGGCGTCAAAGTTTTGCTATTTACAGTAATGCGCAACCGTAGTCAGGGGCACATATCGTTACGTGATCGTGTGTTGTTTTTGTTTTGCCCAGTTGTACAAGGGTAGTTTTTTTTCATTTTTCTTTGTGCTGCTTTTCTTCACTCAGCACGGTATCTATTCATGTATGTATGTATTTGACGGAAATATTTCTTGTTGTAGTCGCAACTTGAACATAAATATTCTACCATACATAATCCTACCTATTTGGCAGGAAATCATTTACACATGTAAGTACATACACATGTATATTTGTGTTGTGGGCTGCAACTAGGGGGGAAAGTAATACCGCCGTGGCCAGGAATGTTATTTACGGGGAAGCCTTGAAAAATTAATATGAGAAATTGGAAGTTTATTCCTACTCATTAACGGCTTGAAACGAGGGGAAGGATAAAGGGTATAATGCGACGTCTTTCCACGCGGGCGTAGTCGCGGGTATCGGCTAGTTTATTATGAAAAAGCTTCTCAAATCGTCTTCATTCGTGCGAACAATTTTAACGTGCACAACATGAGTAGTTTCGATAAGCTAGGCCTTGGCTCATCCCGAGCTGTCGCGCCAGCTAATTATTATATAAGTGCTAATGGTCGCTGTTTAAGTTTGCATTATTGAATTGTTAAAATAAGGTTTGGTTTGTGTGTACTTGCACGATCCGTATCCAATGAAACAAAACAATTTATTAACTTGGTATAGTTTCTCTTCCAAAATATATAGTATATATTTATTAAATTTAAATATTTTATTTTAGTTTTTTTTTTATACATACATTAGGTATCTGTATAGATATATATCTATATATAATATATATATGTATACAAAAATATACATACACTTGTATAAAAGTTTCACCAATAAAAATACGGAATATGTTTAAGATAATTAAATAAAATATTTTACATGCTTGTTTTTTTCTTTTTCTTTTGTTTAAAACTTAATACTATTCATAATATAGGTATAAATTTAGCATATTTTCCTTCTTGTTTGTCCTGATCTGTGGCCAGTTAATTGGTTCTTTGAATAAATTACTTGTAGCAAAACTAGAGAGCTTCTCTTATTCTGTAACTATATATGTTTATTCTATTGTATTGTATTTATTTAAAGAAAAAACACATATTCGTAGTTTAACTATTGTTAAACTATTTATGTGCTAGAAGAAAGAAAAAATAATAATTGTTGTATCAGTTTTTCTATCTCCTTTCTTACAGTAACATCTCAAAAGCAGTATAAAAATAGTATTTTTTTTTTCATTTTTTTTTTTCATTCTTACATTGTGCGGACATATCATTTTTTGTTTTCTTTTTTTCTTCTTCTACTTTCTTTTTAATAAGAAATGTTTAATAAAAATATATGTATACTATATAAAATACTGTACACTATAAATATTCTTATGTACTAATTGAAAGTACTTAAATTAGTTGTAATTTGTTTAACATACATGTTTTGTTTGTATTTTTTTCTTTCTTTTTTGTTTTGTTTCATGCTTTGAATATTTTAACTAGTAATGTCTTTTCTGAATAGGAATTTTGGCTAATAGCCCAGCTAAGCTCAAACTGTGTGATTTATTTCATTTTTAGTAATTTTCATGTGTGTATTTTGTAAAGATATTAAAAATGTATCGAAGATGATTTAACTATTTTTTTTTGCACGAAAAAGAATTAACGCAATGTTTTAAATTGTTTATTTAATTTAATTTAATTTTGAGTAGTAAACAAAGTAATGAGTTTTAAAACGAAGACTGTGGAAGAAAAAGACAGTATAAGTCAAGCTAAACGGAAACGTCACTGGATAGAATTGATTATCGTGAGCGGAGAAGAAACTTCGCAAAAAGATGTGTAGCTTAATATCGTGAGACACAAATCACTGAGATTATTATTTTCCAAAGACCGCTCTTGGTTTTTTTTTCAGATGCCAGAACACAGGAGAAGGACTCGAAGCCAAAATAACGATGGCTCAAGCAGTGGATAGATATGAACTTGAAGCTAAACAAAGATGAAGAAGCTGCAAATAAATACGGCAGCTGAATCTTGAAGAGAATTACCAAATTCACAAAACATTATTTGTTGTCTTAGAAGTTAAATGTTAAAAGTTGGGGTGTGTATGCACTGCGGTCTGTAGAGATCTATTGTGCTCCCCCGACCTATAGAACCTCCTCCAATCCAATCGCTCTTTGTTGCCTCAGCCGAACCGAGTATTAAACAAACAATTGTATAAGGAATGTCCCAAGAATGTATAGGTGAATTTGGACAAAATAGAAGTGCCCGTAGATTGATGAAACTATATGAAAGGGCGATGGCTGCATAGCGAATCACGCAAGCAATATATTACCACAATGTTGGAGAAGGATAGACACCATCGAACAGATTGGTGTAGCAGATCTGGAAGGAGCTAAGATACGTGGAAGACATGGTTGAAATGTCTACAAACCCATAAAAGAAGCTACAACCAAGCTCACTTAGTCTTGCGAGAAATTCGCACAGCAGATGTCAGAAGTCGTTCGATTGTTAATATTACTTCTACTGTAATCGTTCCGCGTGGGTTTCTATCATGTGGTAGACATCATACACCATATTCCTGCCACAAGTTGTGATAAAAAATTGCCAGTGATCATCGCGTTTAAAGATACAATAGTACCTTTAATTTGTTTCACAACACATTCATTGAAGCCTAACAACAAATGGGAGTTTGTTTAATTTCAACTATCGAGTGGTTATCATGGAGTAGGATGTCAAAAAGAATACATAGTTGGCGCGAAAGCCCGATATGGGTCATTGTCGTAATTATTCATAGTGTGTATGTTATATTTTCGCACTAATTGAAAGAAAGACTATTTCTGGGACGTTTCTTATGGCTGGAATATACGTAGCTCCCGCACAGCAATCCAAAGTAATAACCACTAGGTCATAGTAACCGCAGTAGTAGTGTTGCACATGTGCAAAAGTTCGTTAAAACCGATCGTTTTGACGAATAGTCAGAAGTACAGTAGACGCCAGAATAAAATAGGGCCGTTCGAGGCCCTGTACAGGAAAGAACTCGTCCAAATTTCCCTTCGAGTGTTAAAGAAATAAAAAGCAACCTAGATATCAAAGAGAAGACTGCACAAGTAGATATAGCAATCTAAGTAGTTCATGGTAACGACTGATGTGGTGCGCTTTTCAAAAATACAAACGCTAATGAGATAAAACAGAAATCGCACAAAAAAAAAAGTATTCTGTTGTTTAAAAGGTTTCAATTCATTCATGAACACAAGTCGACCAAAACAGCTTTCCAAAACTGTAGCTCGTCTAGACGATTTTCGATCTTGATGGATTCTATTTTCATCGAGTTTGTGAAAACCCCATTTTTAAACGAAGCAAAATAAAGATCGAGTCGTGTTCATAAATGTATTTTGAAAAATAATGATTCTTTTATACAAGACTGTTCACTCTGGACATTAACCTGATCAGTGTTAGGTATTCTCTTTTTCGCTTTTCAATCGCAATCGTCATTGGCGAACTGGAGAGATTTGTTGGTTGAGACCAGGTTCACCCCGAACTGTAGCGTCACCTAAATAAGTAAGTAAACGTAGGCTCCACCTGTAGCCTAAAATATTCAGTTTTTCATTATAAGAATTGCTTTCTTGACCACCTAACTGCAAATCCTTACAACGAGATAAGAACAGTGACAAGCAAACGACAAGCGGCAACACTTTCGTACAAAAACCATTAGGGCCCTTGTTTCGATTCTTCTTCTGTTAAGACAATGTTGGAATTAACTGTGGCGCCTAGGAAATTGACCCCAGAACGTCGTAGACTGGGTTCCAGATCATTAAGGCATAGAATAATTGTCTTTACACAGCGTGATATTGCACTGAAAACCCAAAAATTAAGCTAACAAAGGAATATTTCGAAAAAAGAGCAAGAGAACAAGAGAGCCACTTGAAAGATTTTAGTTAGCATCCATGTATTCTTCCTCCTCTAGTTTCCTATCGCTTACCCACATTTAAATGATTCAGACCCACATCATCATGCTGTGTAAAGAAAACCAAAGAAACAAAGTGCTTGATAAAGAAGCCAGGAAAGGATCGGCCCTTGACAACTCAAAAAGTGGAGCAGAATATAAAACGGTGCCATATCTAAAAAGAGAGATTCCCATCCTGTAAATAAATAGACAGCTTACAATTTCTAAGTTAAGTAAATTTAACATGTCAAGGCGCTTTCAGAGGAAGTAGACCAACTAAAAGCAGCTGTTTTTAGTCTCATGGGTCCGCTTTATACGCTGCTGTACATTTCGAATAATTTTAAAGTTTCCATCATGCTTTTTAGAACAAAACGAGTCAGGCAAATATATGAGACATGCTTTAGTCTTAAGGCGAAACATAGTTCCTGAGTTTGAACTGTTAGTTTTCTCTGACTTTATTTTAATTCACACGGAAGGTTTCATTTTATTTCATACATTTGCCTGTAATGTGTTCTTCAAGAAAATTAGAAAAAACAAACTTTAAAATACTTTGACCAATATACCAATATCACCTCTATTCTTTTTAATAGTTTTGAGACATTTTTTTTGTAATTTAAAACAAAAAGTCACTATAATTACATGCATAAGTAGTTTGTCGATTTTCTTTGGTATTGTGGTCAAAATAACAAGTAAATTATTAAAGTTTTTGTCTGAACTTTAAAATTAGTAGAAATAGTTTAAGCACAACATTTTTGACCGACGCCTAAGGGACCTTAACAATATTTAAAATGCCTCCTCAATCTGTTAAGCAATCTTAAACTACTCAACCTACTTTTTATTAGACGTCTAGAAGGGCGATAACGTCCTTAATAACTGGTAATTCTTTTCGACTTCAAGATGCCAGGGATGACGTTGAAGATGAAATAAGCGTAGTCCTACATAATAAAGGCAAGGTTTAATAATTTTCGAATCCAAAACAACTGTTGTTAAATACATAAACTGACAAAGACTACAAGATACTCGTATTTGACAAAAAAAAAAGTCGATTCTAGAGAATAGAATTTATGTGGTTACAAAACCTCATACCATAAAATCATGCATTTCTATTGTCGAATAAAAAGGGACAAAACAGGAGGACAATTTTAAAGGCTGTTGTCCCTGATGAAAGGGTAATGCTTATGAGGGAAATCTACAAAATACAAGACTCGAATTTGATCTATGAACGGGACATGTATGAGAAGAGTTAATTTAATCACATAAGACAACAGTATTTTTGACTCAAGTAAATGCAAATCTGCTGGCCGTGGGTGTAATCACTAGGGTTCTTTACTGCGCCCGGCTAATTTAAGCTCTGGAAGGGAGTGAGGCTACGCTTTAGCCTGCAAATCTTCAACCCGTGACTTTCCGTATTCTAACCAAGTCTACATATGTGGCACAAAAACCTCCGAAAACAAGTCTATCAGTGCTTAAACATATTAAGGATTAAGTGAGTCCATCAAGCCGATGCAATGGAAGGATAACAAAACATAGGGTTGCCCTAGTCAAACGCAGCACAGAATAGTTGAGGAGGAATCGAGGTCACTGGGTATTAGCTAAACGGTAAACGGATATAAGAAAATAAATCTGGATGCCGACGAATCTGGCCCTGGACAGCTCCCTTGCGGAGAGAATGTACACTTCACTCGGAGCTATCAAGGGAACTATCGTTTCGAACTTGCATCCAGGCTGGAGGAGGCTATCTCGAAAAAGATCTTACTCACATATAACCGAGAAAAAACAAGAGACCTCCTACGCAGGTACGAACATTGCATGAACTGTTTCGGAGGTTTGTCTTTCCCCGAAGAGAGGTGGTTCCACAAAAAATTATCAGTGAATATTGCTAAGACTCGAACGTAATCAGCTTACAAAGCAGACTAACGCGATAATAAATAAGATACGGCGACCCCTTAGCTAAACTTGGTATCACACTGTACACTGACGGCCGCAAGAATATGAATGAGGTAGAAACATTGCCTGCGTAGATACCCTGCCCCGGCTAGAACAACATTTTCAAAAATTGTAGATATATTGCTAGTTTTGAAAACCACAGGTCCTAAATCCCGACCGCTCCTGCCTACATGCACTCAAATCTACAGTCCATAAGTCGTGGTAACAAAAAGGTGCTTGAACAAGTCGCCTGAGACGGGTTACTTAACCCATTTAGACCCGAAATGATTTTTGATTCATATTGTAGTACTAAGCTGTAAAATTAATAAATCACGTCAAAATAATTTTCCCGAAGCTGGAAGTGGAGTGATTTACACACAAGGGAAAACAAAGAAAGAATTGTCAATAGAAATAACGGTATCGACAAAAAAAATCGTAACGTGGCATGCTGTTTAGTGTTGCAAAAACGTAACGCTGGGTCCAAATGGGTTAACCAACCAACTACAGACCTCTACTGTCTGTGTTCTTCTCTCCTGACTTCATTTCTACCACGTACCACTTCCAAATCTCATTCCACATAACCACTCAAAACGTTCTACGTGTAAAATTTCTAAAAGACTTTCTGTTAAAAAAAATTACAAATGGAAATGCACTTTTACAACTCTAACTCGTAAATAGTATAAAATTTCTCCTCGTCTTTGTAAAAAACCATTTTGTTTTGTTTCTTTTTGTTTGATCCTTTTGAAGGCACATCATTGTGTTCCACTTTTGTTAATTCTTCAATTTTGTTGAACCTGGATTTTATTTTTATGTTTTTTTTTTTTTCGTTTTTTCGTTTCGTAGTGTAGTTCTTTTTCTCTTTCTAGTTTATTATTTATCCTGCTTTTTTTTTTCTTTTGAGGTTTTTCCTTGATTTAATTGAATAGGAAATATGTAGATTTGTTTTTTTTTTTGTTTATGAAAAGCATTTACAAAATATTTAAATATAAAAAGTCTACGCCTACATTATATCTTATAAACTGTAGTTCTCAATCTAATTTGTTTGTTTTGTTTTTAATAAATTTCTTTCGTTTTAAATAAAATTCATTCAGTCTATATAAAAACCATGAACGGCTGAGATTCTTTTAAGAAAAACGTATTTCTCACATTCTAGAATAGTTTTTGTTTTGTTTTAAATAATTCTTTTTGTTTTTTTTTGTATTGTTTAGCGATTAGTTAGAATATAATAATTTACACAATGACAAACATATGTTTTCCTTAAAAAATAATTCATTTCACATTTCAAAAAATCGTTTCATATTTGCAATATAAAATAATTATGTGTGCTCCGCTCCTTTGTTTTATTTGTTTTTATTTTTCGTTCAAAGTTTATAACTATATATATGTGTATATATAAAGATATAAATATGTTGTATTAATAATATAAAATAGTCGTTTTCGTTTATGATTAATATAAAAAAAAACCTTCAATACATTGAATTTTTTCACTTACATAACTAAAAATGGGCCCAATGCAATCAATCTTTTAATGTTTTGAAAGGTTCAATGGGACATCTGGAAAAGAAAATATTTAATTATTAATATTGCTACAAAATAAATAATTAGTAAAAATTGTCTGATTGGCAGTGTAGAAACAAAAATATCTATATATGTATATGTAGGATTTTACTATTTTACTATAAGCAATGTATATGCAATACAATTTAATCTTTTTTAGCTCTTGTCCTCCTCCTACTGTGCTCCTCTTTGTGCTGTCGTTGTGCGTACTCTTCTTGTTCGTCCGTCTGATCGTACCGTTTTGTGTGTCGCCGTAATTATCTCGTCATTTGTGTAACATGTGATGTGTTGTTGGTATTTTGTGTATGTGGTGGTGCCTGGTGGCACATGCTGCGTGTGTACCGTATGTGCCGTTCGGTCGCCTGTTCGTATGCAGTTGTTTGTCATGTCGCCTCATTGTACAGTCTCGTTCATGTACTGTCGTTTTCCTACCCATCCCACATATATACACATACAGAGTTTTTAAATAGGGACATAACAATTTTGTATTTTAATACAAACGCACCCTTCAACTTTTTTTATGATCTGTCAATGTCAGTCATAGTTTACATTTTTATCATGGTAAAGTCCAAGAACGAGAAACGTTTGGAGATTATTAAAAATTTCTAACGAAATTTTGAGTCGGTGGTCGCTTACTCCGATTTTCGGTCGTATTAATCGTGCGTGCTATGTGGATAAGTTCAAGTCAGCATATTCACTATTGAATGTTTCTGTGCCAGTGAGACAACGAAGTACCGAAAATATCGCAGCCGTAAATGCTAAATCAGTCGATTCCACGCCGTTCACAGGAATTGGGAATCTCTCAGTCCACTTTTTGGCGAATTTTGCGTTTACATAGTCCAAATCAGTCTCTATCTACCATTCCTAATCTCACCTCTTCGTGAGGTACTTAGTACTTCAATTGAAAACTGGGTTTCGACCCCCTTGGTAGGTAGACAGGGAAGTTAACGAGAACATTTAAGAGTTCCCACGAAGGCGCTCCATTAATCCGGACAGTCACAGTCACATCTACATTTCCAGTTAGGTCCAATTACGTAGTAAACACTTTATATTTACGGACAACTCAAACATTGCACGAAACTCGAGGGCTGGAGAATACTGCCATACCCCACCGACAAAACTTGTCATTCACCTAGATTCGTTCGACGCGGTCTCCCAAGCAAAAGTTCTTGCCATTTGAAAAGGAGCTGGAGTTCCTTTGGAACAACACATCCAAACGCAGGAAAATATAAATCGGTTTGGAAAGGGAATGTAAAAACACAATCAAGCTTTTTGTCATTCACATCGACGTCCGACTTCTCTGAGCACCGAATCAAAAAGATAAGACATCTTCGAAAAAGCAAGATCAAATAATAAGAGGATGAGCCTAGGTTGGGGTTTGAGCTGTTAAATATAGCACACACATGAAGGGTTGCGAGAAGCTAAGACTTGGCCTACCTCATGCTGACGCGCCGGCTTTTTATTTATTTTTACATGGTGGACTCCTGATTAATGAAACTTCTCCAAGAGGCGTACATTGATCTGCACAACTACTTCGTGGTAGCCAGGGTATGGTTGTGTATATCCCAAATTCCACAAAAACACGGATATGCGAACAACATTGACGTAGGACGGCTACAAGCGCCAAGGACTTTTTCGGTCGAGTGTCTCTCAAGAGGTCGTATGCCACCAGCATCTGGTTTTGAACACCAGTGTAATAAGTCAATGCGTAAAACATTGTCTATCATTTGTTGGGAGATGGTTTTGATTCTTACGTCACCTTTTTAAGGTTATTGTAATTGTGTCTGCACTAGATGCAATTACATATTAAACAGGATATCGACTACCTCAGGGTAGGCTACAAAGATAAAAACAAATACACAATATTAAACTCACCTGAACTATGTTCTTCTTTAATACTACTAGGTGATATTGTATCGTCAGTCGTTGGTGGTGATCGATTCAATGATGCAGGAGGTGGCGGCTGCAATCCCAATTGTCCCGCCGCTGCTAAATGCATAGGTGCAAATGATGGGTGGTGCATATGCGATGGTGTCGTCGCCGCAGCTCCATTATATGGAAAGAAGGGCACCGCTTGTTGTGGCACTGGTCCTGCAGCCGATGATGGTAGCATTGCAGCAGCAGCAGCCGCCGCTGCTGCTGCCGGGTAATGATGCATCCACAGGGGATTGCGCAACGCGGCCAATGTCGATACATACGGATGATAGTATGGATTTATTTGCGGAATGTATGACGATGATGGTGACGGCGATGGTGACGAAGAGGAATGATGCGGACTCGGCGATCCATTTGGCGGCGGGTACATGTAGTAAAGAGAGGATGCACCACCACCCAGCGGCGATGAACGTTGCATCATTGCTGCTGCTGCCGCCGCAGCTGCAGCGTTTGCATGCTGATGATATTTACTTGCAGCAGAGGCGGCGGCGGCCGCTGACGCAGCCCCAGGATCTTGGGTTGGCGTACGCCTATTATCTGGCGACATTGCTATTCGCTCTTCCCCTTTGCTAATACCAGCATTTCTCGAATGTTCGCTCAGTCCTGGACTTGGCGATGAAGACGATGGCGATGCAAATTGTCTTCGTATGGAGACAGTCTTTTTTGGTACAGTTCTTGGAGTGGATAATGACGGTGAGGGCGTCATTCCTCCTCCCCCTGAGCCACCTCCTGGTGAGGTTGATGATTGCAGTGCAACGGGCGATGATTCTCGAGGAATTCCACTGTGATTTGTGTTCGCGTGCGGCGACTGAGTGCGAAATACGCCCGCACGTAAGCCTTGTTGACTGGGTGACCTTGCTCCTTTAAGTTTTGGATGGTAGTTGTCGCTCGTGAGCATATTGTTTGGCGAAATTGAACTGGGCGGGGGTACGTATTTCGGCGACAGCATGTATGGTGAATAGAAATTATGGTTGGGCGAGGAATTTGTTAAATTTTCTGACTTCAATTTATAGCCGTCTACTGACGATGAGCCGGAAGAGTTCTTCGGCGAAGAAATATACCCGTGCGGAGGTGTTAGGCGCGATGCGCTGCCCGATGGTCCTCCGCTATTATTGCCGTACGACCTATTGTTGTGAGCCTCAGGTGGGGAGCGCATGTTTCCGTATGTGGATTCCACATTAGGACTTCGATTTCGTGAATGGTGCTGGTGATGAATTTCACTGAGTGGTGAATATGGGGGAGATCGTTTTTTGGCACTACCACTCGCTGACGATGAATAGAACGATGATTTGTTATTGGTACCGCACTCGGGTGATTTCGGTGATGCCAGCATCGCTCGCAGATACGACGGATCGTTGTACCCACCGCCACCTTGATTCACAGAGTGTTCCACTTTAATCCTACAATTGTTTGTATTGCTGTTACTACTGCTCGAGTTATTGTTGCCTCCGAGTAACGAATGAATGCTGTAGCTGCTGTAGAGGCGTGTCGGAGTGCTGTTCGGCGTCATATTGCTGTTGCTGCTACTAACCGCCTCGGTTCGATTACCGTTTGTTACATAGTTGCTTGTCGACGACGGCACCACTACACCTCGACTCGTTGGTATTGGCGTTGAAGGTAACGTTCCTACCGCTGCTGCCGGAGAATTACCTTTGGCACGACTTCGTTTGCTATTAATTGCTGGTGTGTCCTCCAGTGACACCTTCTCGAATTCTCTGAGTATTCTTTTGCGTGGCGAAACGTGCTGTTGATGGTAATGCAACTCAGACGCTAACCTTGACGATGTCGATGGGATATGGTGCGATGAATGGACCTGATGATGACTGTGCGAATGAGCATGTTGTTGCTGAGTGGCTCCGCCAATGATTTGCGTTTTTGACAAATGAAAAAGGCCGGTCGGCAATCGATTGATTAGTTTCTGTATGATCGTTGTGAGCTTTGCTCGGGATTTAAGTCTTTTTTCTCCATTCATGGTTTTTGTTGTTATTGTTTTCCTCGTTGATGGGCTTCCTTTTGTTTTGGTGGCTTTCGAATTTGACGGTGCATCCACTGTATCGGTTTGCGATTCGGGAGTAGGTGTCTTAGACGACTCACTTATGGAGCCTTCCTTTTCTGTACTTGAATCATCCGAACTTTTCTCATCTTCCATCGCCACTGTTGCATCATTGTCAGAAGAAATGTTATCCTCAGATTTTATATCATCGTCAGTAGCTATGTTACATCCGTTCTTCAGGAGTCTAAACGGTGTTTGACACACAGAATTGTCTAACGGTCTTCGGCGTTTTATTCGAGCGGTTTTTAAGCCATTCGAAGAGACTAAGATGTGTTTTGTACGCTTGAAATGGAAACACATTTCCTTTGAGATACCACGACGAGGCGTTGATTGCTTCCAGCAATGATCACGTTGCCATGGCGATGACTGTATGGAACTGTTATCATCCGAAACTTGAGAAAAAAACACACACAGATTAGTGATTCAATTTAATAGAATGACCAACAATCGGACTTACAGCTTAATGATGTTGAACTTTCATTCTTTGGATACGTGGGCGTAACAGTCGATGATGTGGCTGATGGCGAACGAAACTGTTTTCTTGGAACAGGCACCCAACCAGATTTTTCACCTTCTTTGGCACGGGCCAATTCGAGAATAAACTTCCCATCTGTAAATATGTAAGTTTTTGTACAAACCGAAATGCAAACATAGAGGCAAAAGGATTTTAATATTCCTCGCCACATAACCGTTTGAGAGAGGTTGAGAGAAAGCAAATAGTTAAGGGCAAGAGTTAAAGACAAAAGCTTATAGGTTGGTATTTCTGAAAGAATGTTTCCATTGCGGATTAAATCGATCCATAGCTCCTGTCTTTTAAAGAGATGTAACTCCTCTTTGGCTCGCAGAGTTTTCGAATGTGAAAATGGTTCTCAGCCAACGTGAAGTGGGCAAATGGATGCAGTTTGCTAAGAATCACGCCTATTCGGAGGCTTGTTGAGGCATGAATTCACACAGGTCTGTAGCGCCACATAATTAAATCAGTAAGATAAGAGCGACGCCATAACGTGCTGGTTTCAACTAAGGTCTAAGCTACATAGGCACACAAACATCAAACTCGTATATCTTCTTTTTTTTTAAGTTTTACCATAAGTTAGGTTAGGTTTGTTTTACCATGTTAATACCTCACTCAATCAAGCATTCGTGACAAATACGACCGCATAAATTACGCCCCTTGGGAACCGCAGAGTAAAGTAAAACCTCGTGTTTGATGTACAGACCTGATGTGCGAAACTGAATGCACCTTCATAACAAGTCCTCAGCCCTCACTTCAGTTTTTACAGAATCCTATTGAGTCATCTGTTAAAAAATCTGGAGTAGTATTTCTTACCCAGGAGGCAGTTGAAAAGTCGAATATATTCCTTGGATATATGTTCGTGACTTTTCTAACTGAACGACTTTGATGAACAAAATTTGGAAATTTTCAATTTAATGAAATTTAATTCGGTATACATATGTATGTTGATTATGCCGGTTGGGATTCTAAGATTGTTCCTACCGAGGTTCACAGAAAATGTGTACTCACTTCTCCTTCATCAAAAGTTGAGTTGGTTTTCCCAGAATCCCTTGAATCGTAGGTATAAGCTTAGAAAACATTTGGTTCAGCTGAAAAAACCAATTTGTATTCGTCGGATCAGGGGCCGCACGGTGGGACTCGTGATCGAATGATCCATAAACTTCATTAGGAGCGGTAATGCCAAATCCTCACATTTCGATGACGAGTAACTCGTTAGCGAGTGTGGCAATTCGGCCCCAGATTGTTTCAGATTCTATACACATATGCGGGCTACAGGGCGAGACAAGATCCTCTACCACTTCCAATTAGAAATTCGTCAGGTTTAATAAAATCTATGCATTTCCAGTCAATCAAGTTCTAATGTTGGGAGACGTGGAGAATTAACGAAATTTATAAAAATTTTCCCTAGTTGGGAATGTCATTTGGATAGTGGACATCATTTAATGAACCTGTTGACTTGGAATTATCCGCATGAACTTTGTCACAAAAGAATTCAAAATCTTGGTATCAAATCTGCAAATTGCGAAGTAGGGTCATGCAATCCACAGACACAAATACATGACAAGAAACTTTATTTTTCTCTATGTGAACTTAAAATATACATTTGTTGCAAATCCTTACCCTTAAAAAATTGCAACCTTCCACCGATGCCTTGCGATGATCTACCGCCATCACTGTTGGACGCGCCTGATGCTCCTACCGCCGATGACAGCGAAGTTTGTATCCTGCCAACAACTTCGCATCCCGCCGTTCCGCCTGTCCCACTCTTGCACGTAGAATAATCCGCTCCGGAATCATTGTTATCTAAAGGCTCCACCTTTATCCTGGTAATCCCACTGCCATGTCTGCTCGATATCGTCGTCGTCGTCGTCGTCGACGCGGTACCATTGTTATTACTTGTACCATGATGGTGGTGATTACTACTCGAATGAATTGGATTTGCTCGGCTAACTTGTAATCTACTATCAGTTACTGCCGCCACAACAGTAGTCCCACTCCCCGATGTTGAAGATGATGATGTCGCTGTCGTTGATGATGACGACAACGACGACGTTAACGATGACAATGAACTAGTCGATGAAGATGAAGTATTAATGGTAGCACCATTTAAGCCATTCTTAATCACTATTGTTGTTGCACTAATTGAATTGTTCTCATCGCTCATTTTTGTACATGTTGTTTCATTTTTATGATTTTTTGATGATGTCGCATTAATTGCTAGAGATGATGATCGTTTTATTGAGGTTGTTGGTGTTTTGTTGGCTACTCCCGATGCCTGTGCTGTTGCTGATACAGCAGGAAGATGATGACGATGACGATGATGATCACGCTCAATGATAATATCTTCAATTTTCATCTCTTAGTTTCATGTTTGGCCCATAAATGCTAGAGCTTAAACGCGAAAGCCATCAATCAATTGCAGAGTGTTTTGCTTTCCCCACTGCAATGGCCATGTCGTGTGTCGGTACGTTGGATTTAAGGAACAAATTGTATGCAGGGGACTTTTGTATTGTACTCTCGCAGACGAATTGTGACGAGTGTCCTCGTTCGTTTCCGCTGTTTTCTTTCTTTTTCTTTTTACTTCCTTTTAGGTTCCACCTGCGTTTAACATCATCTGTTGGGGGATGTGGGAAGCAAAAGGATCACATATACTGAAGACTCCACTGGTAGTGGTGGCTCTCTTTTTTATTTGTAAGATATCAGAGCAACCCACTTTACATTAAACTTTCTGCTCTAGTGGGGACTAATCTGTATCCTAATTCGAATGACCGTCACCTTGCGTATAGGATGTTTTGTGGAGTTTAAGATGCTTCTCTTTCCAACTGCCTTTTTGGTCGTAAAGTTTCTCGAGGGAACGTAAAAAAAAAAACAACCCAAAAGAGAAGAGGCGATTATAACCGACAACTGACAACGACACCGACGACGGCGAAGGACAAAAAGTAGTAAGTAGATAAAATAGTAGCAGTAGTGTTGACGGCGATTGAAATGTCCCAATTTCACTCTGTTCTCACTGACAGTCGCACAGCAGTGTCTCTGTCTTCTACTACCTACTAGTTCATTCACACCCAAGTCCAAGTCAATCCAACTGCCATTTTGTTTTACGACGATATGCGGCCGTGTATTGAACTGAATCTACTGGCTCTGCCCTGCACTGCCTCCTACGATCAACCCTCTATGACTACGTTGTTTTTTGACATTCCCTATTCTCCGAACCACAGCTCACTAATTTTTCTTCACTTGAAATCCTCTCACATTCACTTGAACCGCACAAAAACCAGCCGCACTTACAAATTCATCGTACTTTCCACTTTTGATCCGTTCACACTACTCCCCGAAAGCAAAACAAAATAATTATGCTTCGATCTGTCAAATGCGAGTAAAAGAGAACGAGCGTATACGACCAACAACTGAACAGAAGGAGATAGAGCCCTCCATCCAATGAGCACGACACGACAATTTCTTTTCTTTTTTTTTTTCTATTGCCTTTCCTCAATCACCACTATTTTAGCCACAAATCTATTCGCCACCGATTAAGCACATTTATCCAAGTTACAACTGACAAAAATAATTCACACACTGAAAAAAAAACAACGAAAATCCCTAACTATCCGTCATAGATTCGCCCTGCACCCGTTCCATTGGCAGCAGAAAAGTACTGAGGGGAATTTTACACTTTTTTATTAGTTTTTGATTTGATACTGTCGTCTTCGTCTTCGGCGAAATTTTACTTGAGTTAAAATCGAATATTGTTTGTGTTGGGGATGCGAAATCGACGCGAATAATAGTTGCGAGGGCGGTAAGAATGCTACAAACAAGGATAATGTGACTTTGGGTCTATGGAAACGATGAACAAATTATTAATTGTAAAAAAGTGCCCGCACAAAAACGGAGAACGCAGCACATAGAAAATTACTAAAAAGTTACTGAGAAGAGGAAGAAGCAGAGAACACACCAACACAGTTGCATATGGGGGACGACCGCGACGACTGTGTAGACCATTTTCCGGTTCGGTCCTCTGGGTAGGTAAGGCTGCGATGTGATGCGATCTCTGTCTAGCGCCCATTGAAGAAAGTTTAATCACGTATATTTTCAGTGTAAATGCGGTGCTGCCATATCGTGGGAAAATACCTTTGAGCGTGGGAAAATTGGGATTTTCTCATGGGAATCTCTCGGTGTGTCTCATTTACATGAGGGAAATATCTCACAATGTGGGATATTCTGGTAGGAGAGTTCAAATGAGCACTATTGAGTGTTAATTGTGTTGGGATGTTTTCTTAGACGTAGAAGGTTAAGTTAATCTATCTTTGCTGATATATGTACATTTACCCAATCATTTAACGTCCAAAATTATACATCGAAATACGTAGTATTAAGAGATAGGCTCAGAATACAATGGCTTAAATCACTACTATTATTTTTATGATTGTTGTTATGGAGCAGTTTATTCGGCTAATTATTTCAGTCCTTCTGTGCCCAAGCGTATACTATACGAGTATGTTATTCTAGAATCTAGAGTATCTTGTTTTCTCCAGAGGTTGCCATGAAGTTCATCAGCTTCTAAGGGTAGAATGCACCTAGTGTTATTAACGAGGCAAGTACCTTCTCTAGAGTCTGTTTCAATGTCAATATGGAAAAAAATTTCGAAATGCATTTCGTTCGAAGGGTAGCCAACTACACTTAAGACAACACTAGCTTCCACAGGTTTTCACTAACCATCCTCTGCCTTCTAACTGCTACTATCACCCACACTTGATGCACACCGGGGGATAAATACCTTAAACTAAGACTGGGTTTAAATCCCTTTAAATGGTTGTTGATATGTACATAGGTGACGAGAATAAGGAATAGGAGTGCCTTCACTGAGGCATAAAAATCGCTCTCGCAAGTTCTACGAACAGAAAAGAAGGCATGAACCTCGGCTTCTCAGAAGGAAAAGGAATGAGCAAGAGAAGCACGCGAATGATGAAACAGAGAGATGCTACTGCGCGAATGACGTTCGAAAGTTTTAGCAAAATGTAAGGGAAAAATGCTAAAGACAAAATAGCCTAAAGCTGGGCATCCACCATCACTTATGAATGCCGGTGGATGGGGCTGCGTGCCATAATTCGTATTCATGCGCGTATAAATTAAAACATTTTTGAATTCCGCATTCATTCATGAGAGACGGTGGATGGTCGGCTTAACTGAAGCCTGCAACGACGAATAAGGGATCGTCAAACGAAGGGCACTGACAATTTGGAACGTTTTTGCAAAATATGGTCGAACAATAGCATATCCGATGAATGGAAACTCAGCATCGTTTGCCTGATCCTCAAGAAAGAATACCTTAAAAACAATTACACCAACTATAGAAGTATTCATAAATCTCAAGATTGCCTGCTGTGTGAGCACCTAAATTTCAACACCGAACCAATATTCACACTATGGTTGACCTTGGAGATCATATGAATTCTACGTCGATACCCACAACCTTTTTACCGGTTTCAAGGGCGCTTATAACAGCATTTGCATTCCCGGTAAACTCACCCCAAAAGTTCAGGATAACAATGGCCATTAAGGTCGGTAAAAACCTTGGGCTAACTCCAAATCTCGGATCTTAGCTGTTTTGAGTTCTGCATTTATTCGCTTGCTATTAAGTTTGGTTGTAGTCCATTGTCTTCCCCTTTGTGTTGCGGTCTTCGTTCCAACCTTGGGTTCTAGATGAGCAGCCTGTACTTTTTATAAAGTTAGGTTACGTAGCTGGGTTGGCGAGAGGAAAGTAGGTATTGTGTATGTGGTGCAACACCCGTTAGTGTTTCTCTCTTTTATCCATTGGCAAGAGGCAATTTGTTTTATTTTGATCAATTCTCTTCCTAAAACAGATCATTGCCGAGTTAGTTCGCCTGCTTATTCGTTGCCTATTTTATTTCATTCCATTTTATTCCCATCACGTTTGCCGCGAGATGAAATTGATTCATTTCGGTTGTCGGGCCGGGAATATATCTATATGGATGCATTATGGACCAATGACAGTAAAAGCCGTACTTCCAGGCACCTGACTCTCGCACCCTAAGTGCTGCTGTGTTTTTTACGTCGTAGTCCAGTGGGGGGTAAACTTAAATTTGCTACTAAGTACGAACACCTCCAAAGTTGGCTCAGCGTTTACTTATAATGGTAATACCGTTGAATTCACCTCACATACCTTGAAAACTAGAAACTCTTCAGGCTTCAGAGATTTCCAAATAGAATCAAAAGTAGTTTCCGCTGACTTCACCTCGCAGTTTGAATGTTTCGAAACCGAAGGCTGATTATGCAGCATTGAATGTTCAGCTTTTCAAATAGCAAACCGAAAACGTTAGGATAATACATTTTTATTAGTGCAACAGTATACATTAACGACCTGAAAGTAATATTAATTGCTAATGTTATAAATAAACTAAACGATTAGTGACTTCAATTGTCACCGGGACATAAGACAAAAGTAAAATAAAAAAAAGATTTCCACAAACTCTCAGCAAGCACTATTATAAGGAATTAAATGGAATCAATATCTCCTCAATTTGGACGGTTTCTACACTGCATTTGCAACTCAAACCTTCGATTTGTACGTACTCCTTTTAATATTTCTTTACTCTTTTCTCCGGTCCGTGGGCACTTGCGCGATTTGTACATATCCATTATTCTTTTGCGCCGGTCATCAAGTTTATTTTCTGTTTTGGGCGCTTGTGTATCAATTGTTGTAAAGTTGAATAACCTTGGATTTGTTTGCGGCTGAGACACCGACGCAATGGTTGTATTCGCTGCTGCTGTGGTTGCCTTAGATGCCGTAAAGGCCACTTTACGCGATCCCATTGAATTGAGCGGTTTTTGTAAAATATTCGTACTTAAATTAAACTTCGGCTTTGGGAGTTGCTTGGCTTTCGTATTCCCCGTAAACACAATACTACTCGCGCTCATCTTGGTTGACATTTGACCAAATGATGCGAAATCATCCAACTTTGTAAGATCTTGCTTCGACTTTGAACGAATTTTTAGTCCGCCATGCAATGAATTGACATGTTCAATCTTGGATTTCGGTTCTATCCCAAAAAGTTGACGGGCTTTTGGTATAACTTTGTTCCCAGCATTATCTTTATTGAACTCGCGAAGAATGGAATTCTTCACAGGAAGACCCTTTTGAAGCGACGCTGGAAATAAAAATAAGAAAATGGATTAGAAGATTTGAACATTTGTAATAAAATTGTTTAAATTAATGATCTTATGTTTGAAAATCGCCCAAGTGAACCGCAATCACCGACGATATTGATATCACCGGCAGAACTCAGAGAGCTTTCGCTGCCGAGCTCGCGAGTGTACCATAATAGATGAACGAATATGTATATACAACTTCGAACAACTAAACAGAGCGTCACAGTAGACGGCCACAACTTTGAAAGAGTAAGGGACTTTGTCCACCTTGGACCTACCATTTCTTCAATCAATGACATCTTATCAGAAACAAAACGAAAATTCTTCGGGTGATTTTCGGTCCCATCTGCATAGACGGTGGGCGGAGGAGGAGATACAATGACGAACTATACGGGTTTTACATCGGCTTATCCAGAAGAGTGAAGGTCAAACGACTGAGGTGGACGGCGCAGTAGAGCAAGACCGCGACTCATGTGGCGCACGCAAGCGGAAAGGGACGTTAACCAACTTGGCCTGCGAAACTGGAGGCAGCTGGCTATAGACTCTTGTTGGTTGAGGCCCACGTCCGCCCCGGACTGTAGCGCCACCTTAAGTAAGTAATATCCAAAGCATTTTTCTCCAATTTCGAAAATTTTTCTAAATTTTACCCGGAAATCTATAATTTATAACTTGTATGCCTTCTACTGCTACCAAACCCACCTGGCTTAACTTTTACAGCTGAATTAGAAAGAATCTTAGCACGCTCAGCCTTGCGCGCAACAAGATCACTGATTGATTCCATCTTTTGGAATTGATTTTGATGAATTGCAGCGAAATTCGGCATCTTTGCTCGTGAAGTCAGTTGTGGTAGCTTCGTTTGTTTTTGGGTCGTTTCTGTTGGGAAAAACACAGAAAATTCATTTTTACTAAAACAAGACAATGAATTTGGTTGATTTACCCTTGTCTCTCAAGTACTTAAAGTAGGCCAACACGTTCCTATCGCTTTCGGTTAAAGACGCCGATCGTTTCCGACCGTTGGTTACATCTAAAAAAAAAAACACAGTTAATACCACACGAATGACTTATCAACAAACATCTTACTATTAGGATCTTCTTTGTTATTTTTCATCAAATCGCCTTCATAGATGGATACCGTCGTGTTCGATGGGCTATGAAATGTCACGATTTTCTTCGGTCTATCGGTGCAGATAGAGAACGATCGTTTCCGACTACTTTTAAATTTGACTACTGGTTCGGGTTCTACAAGAATGTTGGTCGTTTCACTCGAATCGATTTCTTCCTCAGGTTCAATAATTATATCAGGAACAATTGGTTTCTTTGATTTATATGGCGTTGGTATACGCGTTATAGAAGGCCGAAATATTGTTGCTGATTGATCGTTTGATTGGATGTTTTCTGTTGAAGAGTCGTCTGCATCAAATGTACCATCCAGAGGTTTATCATGATCGGTTTCAAGTGGGATTGGCTTCCCTTCTGTCTTCTCGTCTGTAGGTGAAGCAATCACCTCTTGGTTTTCTTCTTCTTCATCGTCAGAACACACCATTAAGGGTGGCATGATGGTTTCTGCAGAACCACAATCATCAAACTTAGATTTTGCATCTGTCCCAATGAGATTTTGAGGGCTATTGTCCAATTTTTCTGTGTGTGAACTTTCATTGAATGAAAGCATTACACAGTCACTATCGTCATTTATTTCAAGCAGAGTCGAGTTTTCATTTGGAGATTTATTTTTAGGCAACGGAACAAATTCGTCTGGGCTTTCCATACAATCATCTGCTGTTATTGGCATTGATGACATTATAATGTCGCCTCCTTCCATAGAAGTATTTTCTTCTTCAAAAACTTCAGAGGGATTAACCTTTTCAGATTCTTCATTTTTTTCCTGTAAAATTTTTACAATCATGAAACATTAGTTAGTCAAGTGTGGATTGCTAATCAAGAAGTAAAACGAGTACAAAACTTTAGCTTGTGTTGATTAACCAAGGGAACAATGCGCACGATCGATAGAACAGTCTTCAAGGTGTTTGATAGGCCGACACATCTAGGACCTTTACTCAATGGACAATTAAATTCGGACATAAATATCGTCAAAAGGGAAAAGAGGAAAGCGTTTTGTACTTTGTAGAAGAATCTTCAAAGAAAATTGGAGTCCGGCCCCTTAAATGATTCTATGAGTGTTCTTTGCGATCATTAGAACCAATACTCATCTACATACATATAACTGGTTTGGTGGCATACATTTTTTCAAGCAGGGAGCAGTGGGAGAAAGATGGATCTACACTGGGCAGATGGGTCTTTTCGGGTGCTCTAGAAAGTGACAGCCAATGAGAAATAATTGCTGCCTTTTTTATCAATCGCTGTTTTGAAATCATATTGCGAATATTTTGGCCAAATTACATCTCAAATGAACTGCTGTATGATAGAATTATGAATACGCGACAACACAAACACCCAAGTAGGTAGCCGACACTTGCACAACGAAAGGAGTCGCGCTTAACCAAGTTGGAAGAATGTATCGCGTCGCACAAGACTGCCGAAAAGAGTCAATGCACTTGAGAAAAAACTGGAAAGAATATAGAATCAAGCAGGCGAGAAGGAAATATAGTTCCTAACGAGGTAAAAGAGCAAAATCAAACGAAAAAATATAATTACCTCTGAATTTTCCTTCTCATTTCCGTGATTCAAATGAATTTGACCTGATACTTCAATAACATCAGTATTTTGGTCCAACTCATCTTTTTCTTGGTGCTTCAGTTGCTTTTTCTTGTTGTGCCTTGACTTTTTTCCTCGTTTGTGTGACACACGCCCAATAACAGCTGGCATCCACTTCCTTTCGGTTTCTTCACCTTCCTCAAGGGAAGAGCTTATAGCTCGATCGGCGCCCAGAGCGAGACCTTTCTGAGCAACAATATTCTCATATTCCTGCACTGGTTTGATTGACTTTCGAACACTTCGTCGAGGTGTTTGTGCGGTAGATAGTGCATCAGATCGACTTGGACTTGTAAAGTCTAGCATTTTACTCGGCCGACTGGGAGTGATCGGATCAATGTTATCCGGTGAATTTTCAGGTTCTGGAATATCTGGTAATATTGTCTTCCGAGTACTGCGTTTAACGTGTGATGGGGGATTTGATGCCGTTACGGACTGTCTCCTCGAACGTCTTGGGGTCTTAGTACCATCTGCACATTCTGAAAAGCACAAAATGCAAATAAATATAATTTCACACATAATTTTTGAATTCGTATAGCCCACCTATGTAGTTTTCCATTTTAATTGTGAGTTTATATTAATATTAATATCAATAATGTAAAAATGAATCAAAATTAAACAAAATAAAGTCAACTGAAAGTTAATGAGGCGTCTTTCCCAACAAGCTGAATAAAATGTACGTTGTTTTGAAATGTTTGATTTGACCGGTAAACTGCCCGATTCGAATCGGTTAAATTTAGCACTCTTGGGTTGGCATTGGCAGCTATGATGACATTTAACTCATTCAGGGATCAAGGTATTTTTTTACATAGAAAATATTTTTTTAAAACTTTCTATAATTAATGATTTATAAATATTATGTGTCTAGGGAGACAACTGTAATTCCAGCTTATCGAATACTTTTTGTCCGAGTGTCCTTCAACTCAGCATTTTCGGATATTTTCAAATACCAAATATGAAAACACCAAAGTCCTATTGACGTTTTTCGCGGTACAATTTTCCGGCAGACTATGGTCGGTACTCTAGGATCTAGGCAAATGGATTTTATTTTTTTAGATTTAGGTTTTGATTGGTCGAGAGCCCGAAAAGAAATTAAAGATTAAGGAAATAGTCAATGGTTGTTGTTTCACTGCAAATAAATCAATTTGCTCTTTTTCGAAGGCAGCGTTGTCATCGTTGATTCTACATCTGCTTCTCACATCCCATTCGGTGTCTTTGTCGATTGAAACCATAGGTTAGGTTAGGGGAAAGTGCACGTTATCAGTGCTTGCACGGGGGGCATTTGGTCCATTGTTTTCCCCTAACTCTTTTCAACCATTGTTTGGGCTGTTCTCGAACCAATACGAATCGTATCATGTTCATTATTGGAGTTTGCGCAAGGTCCTCAAGTTCTTCAAAAAGTTTGTTTCCCATATAACGGGGGCGACGTATTTGAACATTCAGGCATTCGCAAAGTAAATGTTTGATAGTTTCTATTTTTTCTGTACCCCGGCAGCTCTGCAATAGTCCGGTGAAACCATACTTACAAGTTAAAAGAACCAGTCAACTCGAATAGCTTACTTACTTACTTACTTAAGGTGGCGCTACAGACCGGCGTGGTCCTGGGCCTCAACCAACAAGTCTCTCCAGCCAGCTCGATCTTTAGCCAGCTGCCTCCAGTTTCGCACGCCAAGTTGGTTGAGGTCCCCTTCCACTTGCGTGCGCCACTCGAATAGCTTAGAACCTTTATTTTTGCTGTATTTATCTTCGTTCCGTTTCGACAGCATCAGTTTCTGTAAGTCCATAATTGTGTATGAAAGCATTTAGAAGTCCTAAGCGTACCACCTTCATATGTAGCTTTGTCTTTTCTGGAACGTTCCTCTTGCGCAAGACCAACCATATGAAGTTTTGCTTCAAATTTCTATTTAGTTTCTTACGGGCGTATTCGATAATTGAAATTTCTTAAACTATAACCCTAAATTGTTAACACACTCTAGAATCCCGAAGCCTACAGCTACCTGGAAACTATTAGTCATTTGGCCCAGGTGTTACTGGCGGATATCTGACGAAGACGCTATATGGTCGATCTTGTTCGGTCAACAGCTTTAGTCGTTATAACACTGGAATCTTGCTGTTATTCACAGTTTTAAGGGATACGCTCTTGAAGTTAGAATTAATCGTATACCAGATTCACGAATTCTTTCTTATGCTTTTTCAGAGTAAAGCAAGACCGTGGTTTGAGTTGGCAGTTTCCAACATCCAAGTGGATGTCTATAGTTAATAGCCAAAGATTGCCAATGTACTTTAACATATCGATTATTGCTGCTCGCAGGATACCTGATCAAACTTACCCTGCTTTCCGACGCATTGTGGATCGCCAATTATTCCTGCCACATCGCAATGGGTTGAGTAGGGCTTACTAACAGTACTGCATTGCTAGGGAATCAAGTGATTTCTGTTAAAAATGCTCCAAACAGCAAACAACTCCTTGCTTCTTTTCAGCTTAACCTTATTCACCGCTCTAGGGGGTGCACCTTCAATAAAACAATCCGTTTTCGAAACGAAAAGAAATGTGTATGTATTTTCTTAGCGAATGTATGGATGTCAGATACTTTAAAGCAATAAAAATAGTACTGTGTTCCTACATTAGAAAAATAACTTAAGATCAATATTTTAGCTATAACACCTTCTTAGATCAAGTGGACACGTAATTTATATTTACACACTCCGAAAAAAAAAAGAAGGAAAACATTGTTTTATTTTTCATTCATTACCTACGAACTATACTTTTAAATTTTAACAGGAATTTGTTTTATGGAACACCATCTAATTGCCGATTGACACTTAAATGCAAACGTGCAAACATACGTTGTAGTTGAAAATTTGATAGATAAATTCAATTAATAGGAATAAATTGCAGCAATTTCACTAGAAAAGCCTCTTCTGGACGATATAGAAGACACAAGCGAGAAAAAAGACAAATGCGAAGAATAGTAGAATCTTGTCTGTGCACTCTCTGCGGCCGTATTTCTTGAGTAATTTTCCCGACTGGTGTATAGTTCCGTGGGTATTCTGCAATTCATCCCGTGTCGCATCGACATTCTGCGACGACATAACCAACGTGTCCAGGGTGGTTGCACTCTTCTGAGTGGTCTCAGACAAATGTCTCGATATGGAGAGCATTTTCTCGGTTACATTGTTTTCCTGTGATATTAGGCTGGAACGATTATGCCGACTGCCAGTGGTTCGTTTGCGCAAATCAGTTTCCCCCGTGATAGCCATCAATTCTTCTCTGTTGGCCTTTTCAATTTCCAACATCGTGGCTACATTAGCCTTTCTGAAGGCCTGAAGTGTCTTGGAAAACTGATCTCTGTGAGTGTCAACTTCTTTTGAAAGTTCTGGATCACCAACATCGCGGGCCCAGTCATCGAGTTTTTCAATACACTTCCGTAAAGCGGCAAGCTTTGAACGTCCAACTTCATTTAAGGTTTCCAAGTCGTTGATGGAACCACGGTATGAAAGGATATCCTGTAAGAATTTCAAACATTATATCTGGCAATGTTGAACGAATCAGAATGGAAATTTTGCACAGCAAGAAATGTCATTCCAATTGCAAAGGGGTTGGGTGTTTCTTTTTTCTTACTTGTATAATGGCTTTTGCTTGCAAATTGTTATCAATCAGATCCTGACGGATTTCAGGCAAAGTATGTTTCTGAATATCCATGATTTTTCAAGAGTTTATACTAACATTGAAAAAAAAAACACTAAAGTAACAACTCATCACGGCCAGAGATTTTGTTTTGACGCCATATATTCCACTAAACAATTGACAGCTTATGGATTTAGTATCAGATGTGCAGAGAACGATTGCAGGGTTGGTGTTAAGGTAAGAATTAAGGAGTCACTTTTCTTTTTAAACGGAGAATATGCGAAAGAACCTTTAATCAAAATAAGATGAATTAAAAGGTAAGAGGTCACTTAACAAGGCGCAATTTGCGGGAAGGGTTTTTTTGGTTTAATGATTAGAAAAAAAAAACAACAAAAGTAAAGTTGTCCAGTAGTTAATGCGTTGGACTGTTGCATGCTGTGTAAGTTCAAGCCCCTGCAATATCCACCGAACATTACTCGCGGCACCACCTCTTATCAATGAATGGGAGGTAGATCCCTTCTGTTCGGTCAAAAAGTGTAACACACATATGTAATATGAATGGTTGCGAGAAGGCAGGGCTTGACCCATCCCAGGCTGTCGCGCAAGTAATTTATTTATCCAAAGCGGGAACTCGGGGAGGGTCATTTGGTATTCTTTTCTTTCTGAATTTCTTAAGCGACCATATCTCTTTTACGAATTTTATATTCTCTTCCATTGAACACTGGCTTGATGTTTTCGCTGAATACTGCCATTTTATAAAGTTTTCTTCTAATCTATCTGCCCTCTTACAAGTAGCGAACAATTGCCTCATCTGTTCGTTTAGTAAACCGAACTTGACGCGAGACGTCTGAAAAATGTCAACAAATGAGTTAAACAAAGTTAAAAACGAAAGGAGAATAACCGCCGAACAAACAATAATATTAATTCGTTTAATTAAAAAGTATAGAAGCCTTTGGGATGCCACTCATCCCAATTTTACTAATCGTACCGTACGTATTTATTTGTACGAAAAAATTGGAAAATATTTCCTACTGACAGGTGACGATGTAAGGCGCAAATTTCGTCGATTACAAAATTGCTATAGACAAGAATTGAAGCAGATCTGCGATGAAAAGAAACAATATCCAAATTTGTTTTATTTCGACGAGATGGAGTTCCTTAGAAAACCAATTGAGCAGTGTCTTTTGAAACGTCAATCGGTTTCTTGTTCATCAACGTTAAGTGCTGAAGAAGATCTCACGGATAGGTAAGTTTGCAAAATTAATTTACTGCACTTGCTTCGCTCTGTAATAAGTAGTTTCTGATTTTTAAAGGTTTCCGGCCGAATCATTCGAGGAATTGTACACCCCAGAGACTGCAGACTATCAACATATGGACATTGAGCTGGACCCAATTCCTGATGTTATGAAAGAACACGAAACGCCTAACCATGAGGAATACATTGAAGAGCAAAGTAGTCTTTCCGAGGAAGTCGACGAGTATGATAAATATTGTGCATACCTTGCCAGTCAATTAAGGGAAATAGGAAAAATTAATAAAATATATGCTTTGGAGACTATGGAGGAATTTCAGCGATTGATTTCACAGCGACGAATTAAGATTTTGGGGAAAGGTGTGAAAAGAAATGCTGTTCCAGGAGTTCAGTATCGCTACTCTTTGAAAAGATCCAAAAGTGAGCAATAGGAATTGGTTAACTCTCGAAACTACTTCTACAAGAATTTAACTGTAATAATCTTTGCTAATGGTCTTTGGACAGAAATAAGTATTTTTGTAATACATAATATATATGTAGGTATTTAAGATGCGGTTTTTAAGACTGAACTGAGGTTAAGAATTTCCTTTTCCATACTCAAATTAGGTGTATGCTTGTGTTTATGTGTAAATAAAAGAAAAAAACCGTACCATGATTTGGTTTGATGATACTCAAGCCCAATACTGTACTGTAATAATGGATGAAATAGTTAACCAAAATGAAAAAAACAGCAGCTCCTAGATGCCGCACACGACAAAGCCTTTTTGGTCCCGATATTTAAAAATAAAAGAGATGTGTATGGACGCGAAAACTAGTTAAAGCGTCATAGCTAGGCACTCCACGATGAATGCTATACTGCTGTCACTCGTCTACGTAATTAAGAATTTACGTATTGTACTGAGAACTCTGAGAAGGCTGACGAAGAAACAACTCCACTTGAGAATAATGAGAAACTGGTAGACATCAGATGGGTATCAGTGGACCAGACATATCTTACGGCGGTATGACAACTCCTTTGGGAATAATTCCATATCAGGGAATCTACTCACATAGTCTGACTGAATATTTGGCCGTCTTAAGAAAACACGGCGCAGAGCAGTTGAGAAGGAATCGAGTTCGCGTTGCATACCCCCGTATAAGATGGCTTTGACCCAATCTGTCTACCTATGACTAAGCACGCAAAGGAGGCTGAGTTAAGGAAATCGTTGTACGTAATGAGATTGAGGATGAATTCTTTAGATGTTGCTCATAATTTCCTTTGTCACGAATTTCAAGAAATACTTTCCAAATACATAGCTTGGTTAGGTCAAGAAGTTTATTGATTTTTTCAATCAAAACCGCAGGCATGAAGCTCAGCACTTAACGCAATTGCTTACCAGTCACTGGGAGACTATGGCACGAGAAACTTTCAAATGGGCAGTAGTTGTCCATGGGACACGGAAACTTTAGGTACCATTTGAAGACAATAAACTTACTAGAACATTTCGGCTATGTAAAGAGGACGAGAAGACAGCTTCACATGTATGTACATACGAGGTATATCTGGTGGAAGAGATACGAAAAATAAGTACAGTCAACCTTCTGTATAACGAATTGACATCATAAACTTAGCTTGTTCGTTCTACTTTTCGCATGATTTGATCTCCTTATAATGAATTTTCTTATAGGGAATGTTTCTCTATTACGTTTTTGACAGCCGCAATTTTATTTTGCATGTATTTTTAATCCCTGTTTGTATACATATGGTGAGAGTACCTCCATGTCTTCAGGACAACAAATCACATCATATTCGCTGAATTACAGAATAACCAAAATAACGAAAAAATTACCCGGCATTAATGAAATGGCGCCTGTCTAACTTCCTGCTTTCGTGGATTTCAGAGAGAAAGCTCCACAAAAGCTCTCAAACTAATTCTTATCTAAAAAAATAGAAAATCGCTCGTTTTCTTTTCAGTTTGTTTTGTTGATGATGATGAAAAATTGCACTTCCTCCCATACGAAGCAAGGCCACAGGCCAAGCAATACTCGTAATTGACCATGAATTTTTGCCACTTGAATACAACCAGTTGAGAGGAGTCGCCTCAGAAACAGAGCGATTTAGTGAATCAAAATTTCGTGGGCAGAGACGGTGGAACTTGCTTATGTCATTGATCTGGGGGGTAGTCTAAACAAGTGTTCGTCGACAGTTAGCCGAAGAGACTTCAGTTCGCGCAAGCCAACTTTCTATTCGTTCATTCGCGTCGCGACATCCGAAGTGATTAGTTGCCTTGTGGCTATCTCTCTGTGTCGTAAAAAATCGCAAAGATTGATTTTCGATTGAGTTAACTACTACCGTCGCTAAACAGGTCTCTCACTGCGGTTGTCGACGTTTTTTTTTTTCCACAATAACTGGGTGGTTTTGGGTGCATTTGATTTGCGGATATTCTCTTTCTCGCTCTCTGCGTGCTGCCACTCTGGCTTGATATCTACTGGAGCAAGCAACTTTTGCTAGAATTTCAGTTTGGAATGTGCACAATTGGGGATTTTTGAAACACACAGTTTATAGCTTCTGTTTTTTTTTTCTTTTTATCAATTTCCTTTTGTTGTTCTTGTGCTTTGGTCGAGGCTGTGGACTCAAAATTCAACAGAAGGTTCGGTTTCTTGTTTTCATCAGGCGCGAGAAGAACTAGAGAAGAGACTAAAAGATACGCGATACGAATAGAAAGAGTGATAATTTGTGAGAATTTCTTTCTCTCTCCTCGTACACGTAGATATCTACTGTGAGTAGTGTGCGGTGATTGCTAATTACACCGGTATACAAACAAAATGCAACTTTTTGGCGGAATTGAAGGGTAAGTAGTACGGGTTTTGATTTTATCGTTTCTTTTGTAGGGAATGTGCTGATGCGATTGTTTTTTTTTACAATGCACTGTATTGCCGTTGTAAACGTGGGGATTTGATAAGTTTGATAAAATTAAAAAAAAAAATCAGCGCGGGGAAGAACAGGTACACACATGTGTGCATAAGAAATCATGTCTAGAAATAATTACCGATTAACGTAATCTCGACACTCTAAATATTTTTATTGAATTGGGCCATAAGGTGCACAATTTTTGAGTTTGAAAGAACTCTTGTAAATCACTTGCGGATGTACCTACTTTCTATTTTGTATTTGCACACACTCTTCCGTCTATTCGTCAGTGTTCTGATTTGAATTTAAGTGCAAATTTAAATAGAATATCGTATTTCTAGTAGCTTAGGCCTGACCTTTGAGCCAGTAAAGGGAAGGAGCGCTTGAGAATCGTTTCTGAAATCTTTGAAACAGGGGACTTCCTTAAGAAGCATGTACAGTGTACTCTCTCATAAAAGGACACCAACGGTTCCGAGAAAATTGTCCGCTTATGAGAGGTGTCCGCTTGTGAGAAAATAAACAAAATTAAGGTATTTTTCTCCGTTCTCTCAAATTTGTCCGGTTATGAGGAAGGTCCGCTTATGAGGGGTGTCCGTAGGGAGAGATTACACTGTACATATGTATGCATCGTCTGTTTAAAGTTAGCTCCGGAAGCTCACAGAAAATACTTGGCTATTTTTTCTTCTTCTGAACAATGTCGGCACACTGTCTTACTAGACAGTCTGAATCTATTGAGACAGTATCTTAAGCCGCTAAAAAATCCCATAAGTAGGTATATTTATTTCCTCCCTTCAAGAACTTGCTATAACAGTAAAACGCCTTGATTAATCTTCTGGACAAACAAAGAACATACCAAGGTTATGGTACTTGCTCAGTTGAAGAAATGCTCTGGTCCCGATTGAGCGGCAACCGATTTAACCCCGATCAGTACGTCCTTAATCTCATTTTCGCCTGTTGTATCTGTCAAGCGATTACATGGCGTCGGAGCAGCATTTGACCAACTAGAACGTAAGAGTTGAATACCTAAAGAACTGTCTTATTTTTGGAGAAAATTCTGATGGTCACACCTCTTCAAGCTTACCTTGGTGCATATCGCAATGGAATAGATTTCAGTCAGGAGAAAATAACACTAGGACACGTTCCCAGTGGTAGTAAAACCTTGGTGTTGAGTCCGTACATGCTATCATAGTTGTGGAGCCCACTTTGTAACTTTCGGTGTACCAAACCATACCTCCGGGATTTATTAATGAATCAGCAACAGAACAGAGGGTACAATCGCACTGGACTCAGTGTTAATCTGTTCTGAACTAGTACCTACTATTCACGGAAATATACTAAATGCCGGGAATAGAGCTAAGCTTAAAAAATCACAGAATTTAGTTTCATTAGCTAAGTAAAGTGCCTATAGATTTGAGAATAATCGTATGCTGAAAACTCAGCTGAAAACTGAACATTCAAGACAAAAAGCCTTTTGTCCACAATCGGGTCTTTAGCCTAAAATAGTTATAAAACAAGCCTGAATTCAATACCCTTCCCTCGAACAAATATTGTATATTTTTTTAATTATTCCGGTTTCAGCTTCAAGCAATACATTCTTTCAAATGCAGCTTTAAAGTCGAATAACAGGTTGTGCATTTTGACCTGAAATTCTTTTATCTTTGTTAGGATTTGCTTTAGTATTTGTGTCTATTGTCGAAGACACCACACCCTCATACCAATGTCAAACTAAATAATAAATGGCTTTAGACGGTATAAGCTAGATATAATTTTACGACTAAATTTACTACTCTCTACATACCTAATTACCTACATATATGTACATACATATGACTACATACATATGTATGCATATAAATTTTCTTAATTATTTCGAAGAGTCTGCATACCAATCCGCTACTTGATTTTTTTTAAATACTTCTGGATCTAGTTGCGATCTTAACCGTTAAAGAATGCTTTAGAGTTTAGACGAAACCGACACAAGAAACAAATTGTCATTTTCTCTGAAAGCCAGACAGCAATAAAAGCTCTGAGTTCATCCCACTTTGATTCCAATCCTGATTACTGCAGCCTAAAAACCTTAAAGGTTGTGGTTAGCATCATCGCTTGTCGCGCTGAAAGTCCGGGTTCAACTTCTGATGTCGGAAAACATTTATTTCTTAAAAATAAATAAATCGATCAACTGTGAAACTATCGACTTTACGGTAAAGGCATAACATTGGCAGTAGAGTGTCATGCCTTGAGGAATTGATTGAGTTGATAATGATTATGACATCAAGAGATTGGAAACAAATACTTTGAATTATAGAAATGACAAACATAACAAATGTCCTCAGCTAGAGTGGACACCATCCTTGGATGCCATTGAGATACGAATACGAACCACTGTTGAGGCCAAAAAAATTGTCATTAAGCCCTCTAGGCAAGGATCTGGGTCAAAATTTAAAGGCTAATTTCATTTTTAGAGAACTTGGCTCATGGGAATACCAACAGAAACCTTTTAAAAACACACTGTAACAGAAGGACTTCGAAAAGTTAAAAAAAAAAATCGAGAACAATAGAAGTCTTCTATATAGACAACAGACAGATCGGGAAAAAGTACTGACCATCTAGCCCTGATCATCCTCAGTGGTATATGGTAGCCCAAACTGATCTCTGTTTTCACTTTTATGATGGCGCAGTTAGTTATTGCTGAGTGAAGACTCTCTGGCCTAGGTTAGGTTAGCGGACCGATGAAGATGATAAAACCCTCTACATTTCACTTAGGTCTATGTAGACCCGTTGTGGTACCCATTTGTTTCACCGGTTACTTTCCATTGCGTGTTTCTATATAGAGGCTTGGGCAGTGACAGTGAAAGTGAGTTGTGTCCTCATGCACCACCTCCTCGTCCCCGCATCCTCTGCATAGGTCGTCCTCGGTCAGGTGCAGCTTTTTTGCATGGTACCTGAGCATATTGCTCCTACCATCAGGAGGGCCGAACTTGGCATCGAAGCTAAGTTGTCGGTCCTTAATTCAGTGTTTGTTCCGATCCTCACCTATGGTCATGAGGTTTGGGTAATGACCGAAAGAATAAGATCGCGGATACAAGCTGGCGAAATGAGATTTCTTCGTTGTATTGCTGGGGTGACTCGCCGAGATCGGGTAAGGAACACCAGAGTACGCGAGGCACTCAATGTCGAGCAGCTACTTCTTCGAACGGAGAGGTCCATACTTCGATGGTTTGGGCACGTCAAACGCATGTCCCCAACTCGGTTTCCAAAACGTGCCATGGAATTTGTTCCATCGGGTAGGCGTCCCCTAGGCAGGCCTAGGATGAGATGGCTGGACCAAGTCCGAAATCTTACCTCTACCCGTATGGGGATTGCCCCTGATGAGTTAGAGTGGATGGCGGAAGATCGGCAAATGTGGAGAGTCCACTTAAGCTCCCTAATAAGCGGGCCATTGGAAGATGATGATGATGATGACCTGAGCATATTGTGGCCTGGAACTAATCCTACCAGTAATGACAGGCATTTGCTGTCCATAATTGTCAGATTGCATTTCGCTATTCTGCTTCGGTTGGATTTAGTTGACAATGTGGAAAGGTTGGACGAGCTAGCAACCGAGCGGGTATTACCATCTTCGAGAAGTAACTTCTCTAAGTCGATGCTTCATCAGTAGCCCTGTCCGAAGTAGCTGTAGTGGGAGATTCCTGAAGTAGGAGAACTTCTTCGTCACTAGTCGTTGGTGTCGTCGTTACCATTCGTCTGTCCTGTTTAGAGTTTTGGGGTGTATCCCCCGAAGAGTGTGAGTTTGTTTTAGGATTTTTGTTTTTCATGTTTTCCATTTTGTTTATTTTTGTCGCTATTTGTTCCCACGAGTAGGCCGGTAGAAAAATTGGCCATCACAGCATACCCGGTTTTACTGTGAAGGAGCAGTTAGCAGTTAATACGACAGGTCCCCGCCAAGGCACCTGAAGGAGTTCGTAGGTGACTGATTTAACCCTCAGCCTTGCAACCTCAAGCACGGTTTGCTATTTGCTCGCACCTTTACTGGAATAAGATTGACTACTGTTTGGCTTAACACCCCCTTCCAGAGACCTTACAGCTTGGGTAGCCCTGCTGCAATCGCCCTCTGGAAGAGTTCTACTAAGCCTCCCCACCACGACAAGGTAAATAATCGAGGAGGAGGCCTCTACTTTAAGCGCTCTGGGTATTCTTGGCGTGCTTCATATTATCGATAATTACATATATGCACCCGCTTTCTGTGGTTTTACTTTAAATCGCTGCTACTTAAATAAATAAACCCGCCCTTATGAGCGACACTGTGACCTAGAAAGATATATGTACATGTTCTGTCCTTCGTCTTAGGTGTCACACTGAAAATTTAATATGAAATTCTATGCAACCTTAAACGTAGACCGCAGGAAAACGGAACGCAATGCAAAAATCAATACTTAAGTAGAGTAAACATCGTAGTATACAATTACTACTATCAAGCACAATGATGATTAACATGCGCTTCTGATTGTTCAAAGGGTTGATGGTTCCTGGCGGCTGAGTGTTCACTATTTTCACACAAAAAAGGTTAGTTGACGGCGCTGAGTTTATTATTTACAGAATATTGTTTGCATACGGAAATACAAATCGCTTTTGAAATTGAATTTTTCAAAATACCATAAATTCAGGGTTTTATCACGTCATTTACAAGTATCTACCACTTGATGTAATGTGACAGTAACTATCATTAATTGATCAAAACTTAACGATGGATAAACAAACAATCTGCAAAAATTTATTTGAAATACTGTTTGCAATTGAAACAGCTGCTGTGTTCAATAAACATTTGTACTTGCTTAGCGGTTTTAATATACGTATGTAAAATAATTTATGATGTTTACACAATGCAATACTTTTTATTATGTATGCTTAAGGGTTTATTTATAACGCATTCGCCAGAGAGTGCATGCAATTGATACATCGATGCCATATTTTTTAAACAGCCAAAGGCTTTGAAGTTTTATGATTTTGAATTAAAGCCTGTGTGGTATGATTGCAATACTTTAAAATAGGTATCTTCTTATGTAGCTAGTTATAATGGTGCGATAGTTCAGGCTGAACGGAGGCATAAACCGACAAACCTCTTTAGTCAGCTGGATCATGAGCTGGCTGCCTTCGAAGCTTATTTTCACGCCAAGTTGGTTGAGGTCCCTGTTAGTATTTTTCCCCTCACTTGTTTATGTAGAAGAACATTAATAATACACATGCAGAGCTTAGCCTATAAAAGCAAAACTGTACAGAAAAAAACTCTCTCTATTAAATCTGTGAAGTCAACTTTGCTGCACGCGTTTTTCCTTTTTATGTGGTTTGTCCCAACAAAAGTTATGGGTCCAGGTTCCTCGATAAATAAAAAAGAGTTTTTCTTAAAATACACGTCGAACCATAAGGATGAGTTCGGCTTTACCAGATCGAAAAACTGGACGACAGGAAGTATGATGTCTATGTTAGCGCACTACGATTTATGGGATTATGTGTCAGGAGTGAAAGCTGCACCCTCAGATGTCACTCAAGTTGCAGCATGGAAAGCAAAGGATTAGAAGGCATTTAGTCGCAATCCAACCACCTTTATGATTATTGCAAGGATTGCAGGATGTAAAGGTTTTATGCGCGTCTGTTTTTATAAGTAAACTACACCAAACTCACATGTACTTCCGGGCTGTTTCCCAAAGAAGCGTGCCACGCGAAGGTGACTGGAATTCTTTTGCTCACTTAGTCCCAAAATATCTGGCGTTTTAAGGGCCATTGTGATAGTCAAGGAGGGTGATTACATTTCAAAATTCGATGTTTCTCGAAGTACGATATCAAAATATTCTTAAGAAACTGTCGGTTCATATCCGAGGCAGGATATTTGTGTCTCAAGCAGTTTTATTACGCAGAACGTTATCCCACGTCATCTAGTCTATAATTGAAGCACTAGACAGCTCGCACTAGCACTTTTAGCCGATAAGCATACACAAGTAGTAGTGGTCACCGTGACCAAGTGGTCAGTGCGTTAGACTGCTGCGCAAGTGGGTTGGGTTAGAGTTTCAGCTGTGTACACCGAACATTTTTTCGTGGCCCCACCTCTCGTCGGGGAATGACAAGCCTCCGGGAGTATAATTTATCATGAAAGAGCTTCTCAATTCGACGTTTAAAGTCGGCCATAAATTGTGGGTCCCTTCCATTCATGCGAAATATGTAAGACGCACAACATGAACGGTTGCGAGAAGCTAGGCCTTGGCTCATACTGAGCTGTTGCACCAGCTATTTATTTATGTTTTTATACACAAGAAGTTGCATAAGCAGTTGGTTCAAACAAGTTTGCTTTACTGGCTTAAATCATATTTTGACCAGCCAATAATTTCCGATTAAACGGAAGACTTGTCATTTAAATCATTTAAATCTGTGAAACTTCTGACTGCATGACTGACTAAAATCCTGTAAGGGTTCCGTAATATATGTTTAAAGGTATACCACCCTGACAAGACCTTCTCAATTACTTGCTGAATTACTTTAACTGCTGCTGCGTGACTTCTTTTCGTTGAGAATCAGCAGCTGATCATTAACATTTGATGCCGCTTCGAAAGCGAATATGTACCCAAAAAGCACTTCCTGTTCCTAACTATTTGACGTGCCATAGTTTTAATTGGTATAGCATGCTTTGAGCTATCATACACATGCCGAATTGTTCAAAGACAATGTCACACAACATAATAAATAAGATTCAAGACCGAATTAAATTGTTTATGCATAAAGTAAATTGGAAGAATTCAGAGTCTTTCAATCTTGTGATCAATTTAAAACAAATTTTTGTTTTTAACTTTTTGGTTGTTAATTTAAAAAAGAAAAGAAACGAGTTTCGCTGGTATAAACCAGTGACAAAACACGTCACAAAACTCTTTCTTTAATTTTTGACAATTAAAAATGAAAAGCCTTTTCTAAATCCGCCTTGGACTGGAGAAGTCAATAAACTGACTTAACTGTGACACCAATTTAGAGCTGCATTATTGAATCATTGGATTTAAACTGCCACCAGCACTGCTACTGGCTATTGTGCAAATAGACCGTTGAATCAAGTGAGAGAGAGTTCCTATGAATCAATTTAGAAGGAAAGAAAATCATTTTTTTTGTAGTTACTGTGCCCAAGACAATTCAGCGACAAAAGGTCATATATATCATAATATCTTTGTGGATCTAATTAAATTAAATAACGCACAATTGATGGGAGTTCGCCGTTGATTTAACTGTCTAGGAGCGCTGACGAATGCAAAGTGGAAACGTGCCACACGATGATGTGGAAATTATTCTTATGATTCTACCACTGACTGAGGTCTTTGTACCACGGTTATTGCTCGCGAGTAGTGCAAGAGAATCTTAGAAATGTGCGCAGTAGATACAAGTGTATCTAATTGGACGTGGTCCACTTTTTTTTTTTTTTTTAATAACTTCCGCTCAGTGAATGGCGTGGCATCTACTTTGAATGCAAAAAGTTGAAATTGGATGTGTGAGATCGTCTGATTTTAATCTGAGTGCTATAGCTATAAGCTAAACTGTGTTTTTCTATAGTAATTAGCTCCTTGGTATTGGGTTTTGGTCCCATGTGTGTACAATATGAATTTGTAAAGGGCGCGCATTTAATGTGACTCCTTACAAGGTATCCGACTCAGAAGTTGAAACTATTTCTCAAAGTCTATACTCTGGAGATCGATTAACGTCAAAAGAAATTCTGGTGGACATTCATAGAAGCTAGTCGTTTAACGCCCACTTAGAGATGCTCCAACCACTCCAACAGGCTAAGGGTATTGGATTGAGTCCATTATTAGTTGGTTAGATGTAGTAGAAATATGGTAAACATTAACCGGCGTTAACCTGGCGATGCTCAGTGCTGTAACTCTGTGATTACACATCAATTGGGGTTACTTAACCTCTTTGTGTTAGCCATCGGGTACTGGTTGCTGTTTACCAAGACTCGACTCACTGAACTTATAAGCGCAAGTGTTGACTTAGAAACAAAAAAAGGTCCAAATTCACTAGGTGGAATCAACCTTCCTGAAATATCACCTTATCTGGGATATTCGGAGATCAGTCAGATAAGGACTTCCCGGTATGAATCAGAGTATTTGAAAAGAGATGGCGGTGAATGAGTCCTTTAAGAGGTCAACAACAACCTTGCCAAACTCGTCCGTCTTGTGCAGGATGATGATGGGGAATCCTCAATGCTCCATCAACGTTGGTTACAATGTCACTGAAACCTTTGATGCCAAAAAAGGATTTAGGCAATTGTGTGAAACTCTTAAACCAACACTAGAAGCATAATCTTTCATTAGTCTGTGCAGATCTCAGCGAGCTGTAATAGCTGCGTTCACAAGCGTAGGTTAGGTTAGGTAGGTAGTTTTGCGAGGGGAGAGAGAGCCCTCTGGGCCATACTCAGATCAGTAAATACCCATTATGATGCCCATTTTTGGAGGAAAGCTACCCCTTGCTCGTACAACGATGCTCAAACAACTTTCCTATTGCGCCAGGGTGTTCAACCATTTTGAAGCCTTAATGAACCTCCAGATGTCCCTGATAGGTACGTAACTTAGTTTTTCGGTATCCTGGAAAATCCAAACGATTTATGTCAGAGGTGGCAAAGACCTGATCAGTGGCAGAGGAAGTAGGTTATGTCTTCACTAACTTCTTAGTCTCCGCAACCCCTGCAAAGGACTTCCTCACTTAGCCATAGCTTTTTCATCTGTTAACGCAGAGTATTATGGCTTGTGATTACTCTTACAAGAATGGAGAGCTGTAGCTCTTGCCATAGTTTTCTAGTTACTTTATAGGAGTCCAAAGAGTTCCATCTTTTAATCGCTTCCACTAGAATCCTGATCCAGCAGTTAACGAGCTTAAAACCCAGTAAGGGCTGTTAACAAGAAGGGACACCCAATATCGATGAACAGGACAAACTATCGTAGTGGACAGCTTTAACCTCAAGGAAGTAAGGGACTTGGTCTACCTTGGCTCTGTTGTAAACTCTAAAAAAAAAAAACAGAGTTTCTCATCAGAAATTGTCAATCGCTGTTTCCATTTCCATTTGTACGAAATATGTAACACGCACAACATAAATGGTTGCGAGAAGTTAGGCCTTGGCTCATCCCGAGCTATCGCGCCAGCTATTTATTTATTTATTTTTTTTAATCGCTCTTTCCTATCCTAGTAAGGCCCTATCTCGAACAACTAAAAAACACTTTAAAGGATGGGCTCAGTTAACTAAGCATTGTTTGTAAGATATTTGGTCCCGTTTGCGTTGACAGTCATGGGAAAAATGGATTAAAAGACGAATTATATAAACTGTACAGTGACATAGTCTTAATAAACTGGTTCCACTGAGCCTGATGTCCCATAGATATAACCACAAAGTTTCCAAATCATTAAGACAATGAAATAAGCACCCCAGCATTAAACTGAATTCTGACATAAAAGAGTTGTATACTCGCGGACAGTCAAGCGCCACTTACAGCACCACTCGATGAATTCAAGTTGAATGCTGTTTTAATACCCTCCAAGACTTATTTCCTCGCGATAAGAGTAAAGCTTTGGTAAGTGCCGGCGCATAATGACGGAAATGAGCTTTTCTAGAATGACTCATAAAATAATTGCTATCAGACTAAACGATAATGTGCCCTTTGGATAATCTACATATACACAACTAAACGGTTTAAAAACTCCACGTTTTAAATTTTAATAAATCCGCCCTTCTAAAAACGGTATGATGCTGATAAATGGAAGCTTGGCTTTAATTCGACAAGTGATGGGATGTTTGTACTTCGAATCAAAGCCAAGTTCTACAGCAATAATGGTGTTGACTTCAAGTTTCAATTAATCAATTAACCAATTTCGATTGGAAGAGCATATTCTCATGCGCGCCCGTAAGAAGCCAGCATATGTAGTTAACTTCTTAACGAGAACCTACATTGGATCTACTTTAAACGAAATCAAACCGGCCCGCATCAAATCAATCTGCTTTCGTGGAAAATAGGGTGAGGAATTGTTACGAACGGAATGAACAAAGGAAAATTAATTGATTCATGAGTTTTAGAGTAATAAAAGGCTGAGTAAACTAAGCTAGGCCGCTGCGGATGCTCTCCTATAGCCTAAATCTGATGGATGAGGACTGAGGTTTGTCTGCGGTATAAATCGTTATACATAATAGTTTGCTATACAGGCATTGCAAGGGTGTAACTCTATAGTAAGGGTGTCTATCTAGCCATCATAGTTAGGGACAGGTAGGTACATAGGTTGCTAGAAGTGGTAGGTTCAGTATTCTTGATGCTGAAACCTAACTAGCGCTTTAGCGTCGTTTTAGAATCGTCACTCACGTGACCTGAATGTTGTAGAAAACCTAATAGAAGGTAGCGGAAGTCCTTACACCCGCATTTAGGGAACTGACTAAATCGCCGATTAATCTTTTTCTCCGAGATTGCGCTAAGGTTGTCAAACAAAGTTTTATCTAGTGTGTGATATCTAGCCCTGCCTTGTGCCGGACACCAGCAGAGGAAATGAAACACTCTTTCCTTTTCAGTCTCATTGTTGCAGGTGCGACAATGCGCGTTAAAGTTTGGACGTTTGTGTTCCTACAGGCCAGTGACCTGTACTGATTGCCACGATCTTCCTGTTCTGTAGATCTTTCGTTCTGGACCAAATGTGGTTGTCTACACCTGCCTTGATATGACACAATTCTGCAAACCACCCCACCTGATATTAGCCTCTGATAGAAACTTTGAGAGGATTCTTCGCTTGATGCCTCCCAACGGGATGTGAACACACTTTGCTTGGAATCTATCAAGGCCTGATGAACCTCTCCTCGCCAGTTCGTCAGTCCGGTCGTTCCCCTCTATGTTGCTGTGCCCTGGCACCCAGAGGAGACCGACCTTAAACCGATGTCCTATTGAAGTGATTTTCCCTTTGTAGCTTGGAGGATGTCGTGTTCGATGACAGGGGTTTGATGGCAGCATAGCTGTCGATAAGGATGGCGATGTTTTGAGTGGAGGCAGGGTTAACTTTCAATAGAGTATTGCCAGTACTTCCATCTGGAAAACAGTAGAAGAGTCTGGGACCCGGTATGCACTTACCCCGCAAATCATTTTTGAGCCATCTGTATAAATTTTTGTTTCAAAGTCCTTCATCCCTTCACCCTTTTTCCTAGTCCACCCTGGATGGAAAATCTGGCGTGAAGTCTTTCCTAAAGCTCAATTTAGGTATGATGTAGTTTGTTAGAGCAAAGTTCTTAGATCCGGAATGTTGCTATGACCGTTAGGGGCAAGCATGAAGAAGATGCTAAGAAGAAGAAGGTGCTAAGTCAAGAAGTTTCTGACTGGTGTGTTAGGGAAAGTCATTTTTTAACAACCCTTGCAATGCCTAAGTCGTACCCTGTAGAAGAAGAAGAAAATTGAGTTGAAGTTCTATTACTGGAAAAACAGGTAGAGAAGTTTAAGTATCTCTGATTGGTAGGGGTGGACCAATTTTGAGACAGCTTGGTCAATCTGTTGTCAGGAGGGGTGAACTTAGTATCAGAGCTAGGCTATCGATCTCCAATTCAGCGTTTGTTCCGACCCTCACCTATGGTCGTGAGGTTTAGAAAATGATCGCGCATAAAAAGCTGCCGAAATGAGATTTCTTCGTTGTATTGCTGGGGTAACTCGTCGAGATCGAGTTAGAAACACCAGAGTACGCGAGCCACTCAATGTCGAGCAGCTATTTCTTCGAAAGGAAGGGTCCATACTTCGATGGTTTAGAAACGTAAAACGTATGCCCCCAACTCGGCTTCCGTGCCATCAGATAGGCGTCATCTGGGTAGGAGGTGGTTGGACCAAATCCGAAATCCACCTCTTCCCGTTTGGGGATATCCCTTGATGATTTAGAGTCGATGGCGGAAGATCGAGAGATGTTGAGAGTCCACTTAAGCACCCTAAACCCGGGACTCTCACAGTGGATAAGCGGGTCATTGGAATATGTTGAATGATGAATGTATTTTCGTTTTATTTTTGCCTGAGACAAAACTTAACGGAGAACACGACAATAGAACATTTCGAACATGTCGGTGACTGGTTTTCGTGACATCGAACGAACGTCCAGAAAAGGTACGGACGTATGTATGTACGTGCAGGAATGTTTTTACGGAGCACATGCTTATGTCTGGTTCACATTCCAGAGCATCGATCTTATTACTGACGTGTTCTGGTTGCTGATGTATGGAGTATCACGTGTCATTATATGGTGTCTAACTCTTAAAGTTATTAATTGATTTTTAAATAATTTATTGATGTTTAGACTCATAGACGTCCGTTGTCTGATGGAACAATGTTAGGTTAGGTAAGATAGGTGTCCCGTACGGTACTCATTTAGGCTCAAGCCTCATTGTGTGCCTAGAGGATTCCGTTTTTCGAAAAATTCGACCCTTAAATAGGTTTGTTGATGAAGAATAGGAGTTTTCGTATGGAGGTTTGTTATCAATGAACATATAGTGACTCTTAGGTCACCTGCTGTAAGATTGCGTTGAATAATGACAAAGAAGGTGAGCTGTGGTTTCTTCTTCCTCCACATCCCTATAGCTTCTACAAAAGTCGTTGAAAAGAGTACCACGTCTCTCAGCCTGTTGTCCTGTTAAGCCTATGACGACACCAATGATGGTGCGAATTTGTATCCTGGTGAGAATAATAAGTTCGATCATGAACATGGCAATTTATTTGGGCCCAGATAAGATACCGCAGCCCTCATCATATCGAGGACAAAGTGAAAAACGGAAATTCTGTTTAGTTTTGTTTTGCACAAAATTCAAACAAATTTCGGTTGAAATTGAAAGATGGAAATCTTCAAAGGATCCTGCTGAACCGGGTTAACAGCATTAACCGACTTAAAGCACCTTACTACCTCGAGGTTCTGCCGTGAAGCATTTCATCGCGTGCTCTGTTTTTTTTTCTGTCGCTGTCCCTTGACCCCACTGAGCGTGTTTCAACTTGTTTGCGCATTAATCATCGGCCTTGTTATATTGTTGGGCACCAAACTATGCCAAAACCTAAAAATAAATCTACTTTCGCCGAAACTTGTTTCAAAGAAGCTAATCCAAAGTTGACTTTCCAATACGCTCGAGTTACATCAGCTTAAAAGTCGTTTGGCTAAGCGAAACCAGAAAAACGTGTTCCCAAATTTTGTTTTTCTCTCCCTGATACTCTATTTGATAAGACCTCTTATTAGAACTGTTTACTATAAATATGCCAGCCAAATCAATGACCTACTGATCTGTATTTACAATTTTTTAGTCCTAGCCATCGTGTACACTGATTACGGCAAGTCAAACTATCTCATAACTTTACATTCACTTTTACTTTCAGTGGCGCAACCCACTCCCGGTTGGTGATTTGCAATGCTGAAGGCGAATGCATATCGCAGACAACTGGTCTGGGTACAAATCACTGGATGGTTGGAATTCCGGAATGCGCTCGACGGATCGCAGACATGGTACAGCGAGCAAAATCGGACGCCCAAATACCACACAATACCCGTTTGCTCAGTTTAGGCCTGAGTTTGAGTGGATGCGAACAGGTATACTGAAAGTGTCCGTTCATGACTCGGATGGATATTTATACACAAATTTCAAGGTTAACATAATCATATCACTTTATGTAGGAAGCAACAAATCGGCAGCTGGAACAAGAATTGAGAGCCTCATTTCCCGATCTGGCCGATAGTTATGTCGTGTGCAGTGACACTATTGGGAGTGTGTTTACAGCATCTCCGATTGGAGGTCTTGTGCTAATCTCTGGTACCGGATCAAATGCCATGCTGCGCAATCCAGACGGAACCTCATACTCATGCGGTGGATGGGGAAATTTCCTCGGAGATGAGGGCAGCGGTGAGTAAACAGCGTCAAGTAATAGATTCATTGGCGACGAAGTTGGATGCAGAACTAGGCCATATTCGGTGCTGTCGTTGTAGTGTTAAGCTTTTGGAATAGGCGGGTAATGAACTCTGATAACCTTTTGGTAATGTATGGGTTGTATGCGAAGCAGCAATGAGTGAGCAATCATAATTGGAATTAATTGGGTGAGATTATACGTAGTTTTGGGTTTGTGGCAGCTGAAGACGTAGTACGAGTAAATAATTCAATAATTTGTATGCTGTGTTGTAGGAGAGTATTTTCAAATGTTGTCGTCTGGATATGTGACTTTGTTTTCATATGAAAAGCATAGAGTCCAGTGACCCTATACACAGAGTTAATAGTTCATGCTAATACTTCGCTAAGACCTTTCCCAAGATAGCTTCAGACAATCTTCTATCGTAAACCGTCCTGAGTGTGGTGTCTGCCATGACGAATCAGTATGACCTTTCTATCTGGTAAATACAATTAATTTTTGTTGTCCCGCAGTTTTTTTAGAAGATAAAATTGCCTTTGTTGACTTATACCTCAGTTTTTTTTATTGTTACCAGTTTAGGTTCGCTGCATCGAATTAAACAAGCTTGGTTCAATTTAAGAATCTTTTTGCGGATCTTGTTTTTTGTCCAACCGCTTTGGGATATACGAACCTGTAAGCTCAGCAGTGCCTGTGTTGTTTTCGAATGTGACATTCCACGCCATTAAGTGTATTTCAGGACTGCGTTAAATTGCTGTGTGAGCTGAGTAAGTTGTAGCCACACAAGTATCCACCGAATACTTTTCGCGACATAGCCTCTCGTGGAGATATGACAAACCTCAGAGAGTATAATTTGTAATGAAAAAGTCTCTCAATTCGCCGTTCCGAGTCAGCAATAAATTGTAGGACCTTTCCATTCTTGTGAAAAATGTTACACGCACAAGATGAATGGTTGCGAGAAGCTAATCCTTGGCTCATTTTGAGCTGTGACACCTGCTACTTATTTATTATTTTTTTTACTTATGTACGAAACGTCGCCGTCTGCGTTGAACCTGGGATAAAGGTAAACGTGAACAAATCAGAGGTAATGGTAATTTCCCGAACGCCTGTTCAATGCACTCTGCATGTTAGTGGAGTCCCATTGAAACAGGTGGAGAGATATAAGTATCTCAGGGTCCTCTTCACCGGTGATGGTAGGAGCAATACTGAATTATCCTGAAGGATTGGTCAGGCTGGAGAAATTTTGAGACAGCTTGGCCAATCTGTTATAAGGAGGGTCGAACTTGGTAAGCTAAGTTATCGGTCTTCAATTCGGTGTTTGTTCCGATCCTCACCTATGGTCAAGAATAAGATCGCGGATACAAGCTACCGAAATACGATTTCTTCGTTGTATTGCTGGCGTGAATCGTCGAGATCGGGTAAGAAACACTAGAATACGCAAGGCATTCAATGTCGAGCAGTTACATCTTTGAACGGAGAGGTCCATACTTCGATGGTTTGGACACGTTAAACGCATGTTCCCAACTCGGTTTCCAAAGACGTACCATGGAATCCGTGCCATGAGGTAGGCGTCCCCTGTGTAGGCCTAGGATGAAATAGATGGACCAAGTCCGAAATCTCACCTCTTCCCGTATGAGGATAGCGCCTGATGATTAAGAGTCTATGGCGGAAGATCAGGAAATGTGGAGAGTCCACCTAAGCTGACTAAACCCGGGACCTTCATAGTGGATAAGCGGGCCATTGGGGGAAATGATGATGATAATAATGAAGATGACGTAAAAAGTCGTATCAAATCTCCTGTGGGTACACTTTCTAAGCGTAGCCAGTAGATGTTTTACGTCATCGAAGTGAATTCAGTCCTTGTGATAGGAACTTAGATGATGGTGGCACCTAATAGACAGATGCTTCAAAACTCATTAGCATTATATCAAATACGTAATTTATGTAAACAAAATTCTAATCTCTTTTCAGCCTGGTACATCTCGCACAGAGCCATGAAGATAGTTTTCGACGATATGGACAATTTTCAAAAATCAAAGCACCCCGTCACACGAACATGGGAATTAATTAAACAACACTTTAATGTTCAGAATCGTTTGGACCTTTTGGATCATTGTTATGCAAAATTTGATAAGCCATTCTTCGCAAGTCTGTGTCAAAAATTAGCAACAGCAGCCGATGAGGGTGATGAGCTGTGCCTTGCTCTGTTCGATGAAGCTGGTCATCATATGGCACGAAGTGCTTTGTCTTTATTCCCAAAAGTCCATGACGAGCTTGTCGAGAGTGGTGACTTGAATATTGTATGTGTCGGCTCGGTTTGGATAAGTTGGCATTTGTTGCGTGAAGGATTCATGCAGGAACTCAGTCGGTATCCATTGAAGTTTGGCTTGAAGCTAATCACCATTACCAAAACGATGGCCTATGGTGCGGTTTACATCGGAGCTGATGGTATCAATTTTGATCTTCCACGTAATTACTCGGACAATTTTACGGTTATGTTCCATTATCCTAATCAGCCGGTGAAGAATGGCAACTTAAATGGCGTCTCCAGTTAAGAAAGAGCACATTTTCAACCCTCGTTTGCATTTAGTTTTTAGGCCAAGAGTTGACATGAACCCGATGTGATTAAGATTTATTCCAGTTTTCCTTTTGTAATTAAATTAGTTTCAGTTTATTATAATTTAGTTGACCGAATGAAGGAAAAATTTAAACAATTATTGTATGTAGTTGCCAAAATATTTTGATACGAAATCCTGTTGCATTTATGCGTGATGTTTGTTAACAAAGTTAGGTAAAATAAAATGGTAGTTCCCATAAATCTAGAGTTCTTAGATAATTTTATGACTTTGTGTTTTCTTTTTTTACCTACGCCTTATTCAATAAAAAAGAGGCGGCTAGCCTGGAATAGAATAACTTCTATTAAGGCACATCAAGAGTTGAGCAGTGTGACCTCCCCTAATCCAGATTACATGCAGTGTTTTCAGCTACTAGAAAACCAACGGGACAACAAGTTACTAGAGACAGAGATATGGACACCATAAACGAAATGTTGTTGAGCTTGAATGCCTTTAAAATTACTTTCGCCTTGCAATAGTTATCTCATCTACCATCTGCATGTAAGTGCTTTTTTGTGCGGATCTAGCAAATGAAAAGTCCAGCGGAAGTTCCGAAGAGACGCATCCTGTAGACAATGGCTAATGTAAAGCTTTATGTGCGCCATATTCTTAAGAAGGTTGAGTATGAAATGTGAACACAGAATCCACCGGACAGAAGGTACTGTATTTATAAAACCAAATTATGTATTTTGAAATACTAAGCAAGTACATATGTTAGTTCCTATATTAATAAAATAAAAATATTAGTAACAAAAACAAGGAAAATCGGACGGCTCTAAACGGGTCCCACGTGTTTCCACAATTATTAGTTTTATCACATCGAATATTTTTTGAAGTCATGCAAAGAAGTGTTTCCTTGAGGTTACAAAATATTTAACAAACGAGGATTAATGAATAAACTGCAGGAAGTAAACAAACTCACATACATATAAGGTTCATACAGTGGCTATACAGTGGTAAGTGCGTTAAACTGCTGATGCTGAGCACTTGATCTCAGGATAGCAACCAAGCTAAATCAAAAATCAAGATTTTTGCGCGTCACCACCTCTCAGCAGGCAATTACATATCTTTGGAAGAATAATTTGAAGAAAAGTGAAGAAGAACTGTTCTGCGTCATTTTTGCTTAAGTCGACCGACTCTTCTGTCTGGGTGGGTGAACTCTCATAATTCATTGCCATATTGGCTCCTTTACTGATAAAGCCGTTAGTTTCGATTCGGCCAAAATAAACTTTTTCATATGATGGAGCTTAAGGTATGGAGGATTTAAACTTACTAATACACATTGCTGGTCTTTAATGGTGTTACAGGTGGGAGTGAACCTGGGCCTTAGCCAAAAAGCCTCTCCAAGTTGGTGGAAGTAGGACTTCCTTGGAAGTTGGTGGAAGTGGGACTTCCGTAAAAAAAGTAGTCACGACTATTCCGCCATCTTGAGGAGTATAGCGTTCCAAGGCTTGTCGACGTGTATTCTGCATCTGTTTGCTTCACAAATATCAAAACAAAACTGACGTCATTTCCAAAAGTTATAGCATCTTCCGATAGGGTGATACATTTTGAGCCACCTTGTAAGAGGTTCTCCATCTGTCGATTACCATGTGAAAGCGTTGTCATCTCTAAAGTTAATTATAGGTGTCCTTTAGATTTCTTCAGAGTTAACACTTTGTTCATAACTAGCATACACTTAAGGCTTTATGTTATGAGTATTCTGAAAATAGAGCAAGGGCATTAGAGAAGAGGAAAGACGAAACAGATACTGATGCACGTTGATCTTAAATGCTTTTGGGTTGTTGTGATGGGGACGTATAGAGCTATGTAAATAATTCCATGGAGCGGCAAAAATGAGTTAAGCCGTAAACGAAGGCAAAAAACACTAGTTGTCATGAAGAAGCGACACCCAACATGGACAAATCGGACACAACATCACAGTTGGCAGCTATAACTTCGAGGAAGTAAGGGATTTTGTCTTCTTGATTCTGCTATTACTTTTGACTTCTCATTGAAGAATAGTTCTTGCCAATCGCGGTTTCTTTGGCCAATTGCAAAGCCTTCTCTCCAATAATTAAAGTGATGCTTTATAATAGCGGACTCTGTCAAAAGCGGATGAGGTTGCTCTTGGCCCTTTAGAGAGGAATATTCTTTGGATGATTTTAAGTTGCGTCTGCATAGATTGTGAGTGGAGGAGGAGATACAACGACGACCTGTACAGGCTGCGAAGCGACATCGGCATAGCCAAAAGAGTGAAGGTCCAACGTCATGTAGAGCGGATGGACATGAATGATCCGGCCCGGAAAATATTCGAATCCACACCCGAGAAAGACCGCGGAAGGTGGCGCGCGCAGGTGTAGTTTAACTACGCTCACCCTTTTGAAGGATGTACATATTGCCGGGTCGCCTTAAGGCTCCTGCCACGCAATGAGCGGCACGCCACAAAGCGGCAGACCGACAAACTTAAAACGTATAAAATCGTAGTTGTGGCCCCGCAGTCGCTGAGCGGCAAGCGTCATTTCTGAGCAAATTTTTCTGCCGCTCTGCCGCTTTGCCGCTCATTGCGTGGCAAAGCCCTAAAGTCTTGTTTTTGCGATTTGCACTGGCCGGCAAGATTGCTTGGTTTGACCGTACCAGACTTCTTTCTTTGGGGTTTTTTTTAAATCACGGGTCTATGAGAACAACCCACAGACTCTGGAAGCTCTCAAAGAGAATATCCGCAAAGAATGGGAGAACTTATCGCCCGAATTTCTCGCCAAAACTATTGAAAATGCGATTAAAAGAGCCCAAATGGTCATCAACAATGGCGGCGCCCACTTGACGTTCCAAATAAAGGGTGAATTCAATAATGCAGTGTTGCGGCAGTGTTGCGGTAACAGAAAAGCAACGAGTTCGAAAACGCAACATGTTGACACTACTGATCAAGTCAAGAGCTTTTTTTTGCAACCAATCGTCAAAACAGGGTAATTTGTGCATCAGTTGTTTTGCTGTTGCTTCGTTTTGTTGCGGTTTAGGTTTTTCGTGCTAGCTATTATTAATAACATTTCTATTCAATTATTTTGCGAAAAATGGGTGAAAGGTAACATATGTATAACAATTTTAATGTTTTATTTACATAACATGCGAATATTTTTTTGATTTTTTTTTGTGATCGTGAAATGGCTGAAAATAAATCATCGGAATACTGCTTTAACATTCTGGAGCAAATTATGATTTTTGAAACAAGTCTTCTTTTAAACACGTCCAGCATTTTTACCACTGTTTTACCCCTCGTTTTTTATTTTTCCTTTTTTAAACATGTTTTATTAAGAAATTTTGTTTCGGCTCTAATTTTTCTCATATTATTCAACACAAAACACTTGACTACTCCCTCCATTTTTCTATTGCGAACAGCTTTGCAACACAGCTATTCATAAATGTCAAAACAAATCGCGCAGTGCAACAGCAACAGTGTTTGAGCAGTGCAACAGTAACACAAAGCCTGTTCTGTTGCCGCAAGACTGCAGTTTTTTGACGTTTTTGAATTCACCCAAAGTTATAGCAAAACAACATCGGGTGTTTTTGGGCCACCCTGTATTTATATCACGCATTAATCTAAACCCACTAAAAAAGAAAACACAAAATAATAACATGAAGATAATTAAAACCAACCTGCAAGGTTTTTTTTTTTCTAAATCGTAATAAATACTTTATTAATAATTATTGTATCTTGCATGTGCCCACTCGTTAAAAAAACAAACAAAATGTTCATCATGTCATACGAATGGCAGTTACAAAAAACCGCCCTCCTATAAATACTAATTGAATCGATATACATGTTTGGTGTATAAATTACTCATTCTATTACTCTTTATTTAATATAATTATTTTCGATAGATGTAGATTAAGAAAAAAAAAAGACAAGAAAATAATATGAATAAGAAATACTGAAAGGAAACAAAGGAAATAAAGTAATAAAAAATATTATTAGCCATTTGCACTTAACACCTACACGTCGTCCTTAATTCAATTAAGCAAACCAAACAAAAAAAAAAAAATATCGAATAAAAGCACATTTTACAAATTGTTTTCTCGAATAAAAGTCAAAGTTCTGATCTTAAAGTTAAATCCATACATTCTTTGAAAAAGGAGTAACGTTTTTCATTTTGTAAAAAAACAATGCATAACTACAATGTAACTCTAAAATTGGCATGGATATAATAATATCGATAGTTGATAAGAAGAATACCGGGTCTAACGAGGATGGATATAGAGATAAACGGTTTTAATTATTTAGACTCTGGCGAAGTTTATTTGGATCTTGGTAGTGTGACGACACCATTGATGGATGTTGTGGCGGTGGGAAACAACGAACATGTTCCACATTTGAACCCTCACCATCGCCGCTCTTTAGATATTTATTTAAAATGGCGAATATTTGTGAGTTGAGAACTTGGAAGCGACGAATACGATCAACCATTCGTTTTAGTTTCTGCAAAGACAAAGATGTAAATTATTTGATTTGAGTTTGAATCTGTGATAACTTACGATTCCATTGACATCCTGATCTTTGCCATCGACTCGCTGTATTCTCAAAATATGATAGCAAAAGTCTAAGGCCTCAAAACGTCTCTGTTGTCCTAGGAGCACTATCATGGCACAACCGGCCCAATTGAGACCTTCTCCAAAGAGTTCTTCTATGGTGTATTCTGTTCCCCGCACAGGAATGCAGTAAACAAATTGCAGCGCTGACCACAATCGATGGAACTCAGAGCATTCGTCAACGTGAATAATGCCGTTGGCTGGTGGTGGTCCCACCCAGACGGGATCATCTAAATAACTCTTGATACGGTTGAGGATTACTTCAAAAATGCTTAAACCGCAACAGAGGCGTTCCCTGGTTAGAAGGTCTCCTTCTCTGGCAATCATTGCTTGCTGAAAAGAGATCGAATATGAGTTTTTTTTTTTTTAGTGTGGAAAATACTATCAAAATGCCGGCCAAATGTTGGTCACATGTTAGATATTGGGGTCTGTATGCACTGAGACTTCAAGAGATCTATTGTGCAGTATTCCCGACTTAGAACGGCGAATTTAGAGACTTTATCATTTCAAATTATACTTTCGGATGTTGCCACACATTTCTTTAAGCTCGCACACTAGTCCACATAACTACATAACTTACCTTGGCTGAACCAAGTTTCTCGACATTCGAAACGATTTGCAAATTGGCGAACTGGGCTTCCAATCGTTTTTGCTTGGCTTCTGGTTTTTCATTTTCTGCAAAGAATCACTAAATGTTTTTACCAATTTCATGAAACACCCATTTTGTTGAACTTACCTTTACAAAATGGCCTTGGGAAAATATTCTGAAATAGGGCAGCATGTAGCAAATCACAGACTTCCTCTTGCGACAAAGCTTGTTCGATGAGTAAACAAAATATAACGCAATTTCCAAATTCTCGGAATGATTGGAAGAGTTCAGTTTTTGTGTCGGGATATTGCACGATATCGGTCAAGTGAGCTTGATAATAGCTTAACACACCAGGTGACCCATATTCGCATCGCGGTAATTTGCATGACTTTGGCATTGCACTCATCAAAGTTTTGGTGAATTGCAAGAGACTTCCCTGGATAAGAGGTTTTACGATATCCTTAAGAATGATATCCATGACGACAGCGATGCCTTGATAGCCGAGTAACCGACACATGCCATGAAAATGTGGAGCACCTACGAAACCAGCATATTGTCCGTACTGTGTTGAATAGGCAGCATTCAATTGTTTAGATCCCCACAGATAGTAGTGAGACATTTGTGGTGGTTTCTCACGTTGTATAGCTTGAGTAGATGACAAATTTACTTTACTACGAACGAATCTATGAAAAGTTAAACGGGATTAGTTAGAAACCCCCTTGAAAGTCGATGCTTTTTCAAACCTATTAGTTGCTGCGTTGTAACAATAATTCGATAAGAAATCGTAGTTGAGCTCAACAAAGACATGTAATGTTATACGTCCATATGGGGCCAGCACATTATGGTTTGCCTCTTTCACCATTCCATCAAAGTTATCCATCGCAAGCCATTTGCTAAGAAGTTTATGACAAATGCGGTTAGCTTCGAGAAGTCCAGCCAGTTCCTAAATGAAAGAAATGATTAGAAAAAATTCAGTTGGTTGAAAAAATCGTTTAAGAATTTAAACATATTCCACTCATGTCGATGCAGACAGTAGAGTTAGTTCTAGATTGACGCTCGTCTCTCTTAGAGATGGCAGAGCAATTCAACATACTCATCTCCTGGGTACCATGACACAGAGACATTCCAGGAAACTGCAAGGCCGATTAACTCGCCAAAAATGGTATTACAATACAGATTCTTCTTGAAAAAGAGAACCTCGGAAAGCCATTAGCTACATGCAAACTAAAATTAAAGGCAGATGCAATCAGCAAAGCCAATCTAAGGTGGCGAGTGGGACGGTTTTTTCGGATTGCATGGTGGCACTCAACGTGTTAACAAGTTTCTCGATTTCGATGTCACAACAAGAGATGTGATCAAGGTTAGATATAGGAATAGAATTGCTCTTTGCGCAATGAAACACAAAAGGACACAAACTCTTTTTCTTGTATAAAGACAATAGAATCATTTATGTAGAAATGGTTAGGCGTTGAAACTTCGAGGAGTAGATACTCCTGCTGACATTTATCAACAACAATCCTCTTTCAAACAGTGCAGGTACCAAAGATACATCATTGTGATCTCACCGTGAGCGCTAGGGTTTACCCCAGCTATACTCCTAAAGCCATATAGATTTCCTAACAGATATTTCAGCAGAATATTATGTCAATTGAAACAGATGAAAAAATCTATCGGAATGACCTGAGGAGTAGCTTTGGTAGAACACTATGTCCCATGATCATTAAAATACCCTAAGAGCTATCGACGACGAATTATAACTTAGAGACTAGACTAAAGTTGTAATAATTGACAATGGTATACCCTCAAGAAAGCACACTTTACACTGATGGTTGACTCTGGAAAAACTTAAAAATCTACTAACCACAATTCCAGTTATGTCGTTGGCTTCGAATCTGCAAATTGCCAACTCAATGCTCTTGTGCATGTTCGCGTTTATACGTTGGGTTATAAGTTTGTTCAAGTCGATGGAGCGTCCTAAAATCGGGGAAAAAAAAATATATTAAACCACATTTTGTGTCTTTTGCCTGGATTATGCCTACCCAATAGCTGTACATGTCTTTGTTTCAACAGAGTTTCATATCGATTATTCCTTGGATATGATTGAAAATTGAATCCAAGGACTTCACATTCCAAGCGGAATCGCTTATCCAAATAGATGCTGGAAAAAACAAATGCATTTTACTATCAGAATTCTCGTGAACGTAAGAAGGACATACCTGCCGGACAATTGTTTGTAGTGCGCAAAGATCTGTTCACTCAGTTTGTAGACAAACTGATCGAAACACAAATTTACTTCAGCCTCTACTTCGTCGTATAAGAACTGTTTGCGGAAGACAGTCAGCGCATAGTGTGCCGAATCGTTGTACAAGTCCAGGGGATATAAAACAAACCTGCAATGAATGCACCATAGTCAGCCAACGAAATGATTAAAGACCTATCAGAGCTTACTCCATCATAGATGGTTCCTTCGTCTGCAAAATGTGATCTGTCAAAATCCATGGCATTGACATCTCAATAGGAAACTGTATGCGTTTCTCCATCGTTATTAAGTCTTTACATTCCTCGTTGTGCTGATGACGTACCAAGCATTTGTTCACCTTTCTTCCCATTGTCATTTCCAAATAAAATTCCCGATACCACAGCTGCGACAGATCGCAGCACTTTTGCAAGGTGTCACTGAAATTCAACAGATAACTCCAGTAGAATGAGGTCTTGTGGAATGAATCGATTTGCATTAAGCAATTTCCATCGATGTCCTTACGGAGTGTTCGCTTGCCACCACTTTTGTCTGCAATCAGTGACTCCAACATGGTACGCACCATGTACAGTTGAGTGGATGATGGTCCCACATTCAAACGTGGTACATGAATACGAAAACCACCGTCGGGATCTTTTTTCCCTTTGGATGCTGGATCGTCTGAAGGTTCGTATCCCTTTTGCCAATCGGCTGATGTCTCTCTCACCGACATTATGATACTTCTAATGAGATCCTTTTTGTTCTTAACTGCTTTGCGCAGTGGTTCTCGCAGTGTCAATTGGACAAAGTCCTGGAGTTCGGAGTAAATATTTCTACGAATAGCTTCACAAAGCACTGTCTCAATGCGAGCCATGAGCACTTGCAGTCCCTTGATCATGGCAATCACCTCGATTAAAGCGAATTTTTCTTCGGATGTGTAATTGTACCGAGTAGCTCGTTCGTACTCTTCCGCTTCGACAGGGCACTCTTTGTTCTGATGATGGTCTGTTGGGTGAAGCAATTTCCAAGAGTACAACTCAGTTACCACACTGGTCCATTCCGAGAGCAATTGCAGTCCCCGCAATGCCAAATCCGATGTGCAGCGATTCTCTGCATCTGAAGGATTCTCCTTAACCGTAGTTGTTACCTCATTTGTGTAGCGAGCCAATTCCGAAATATACTTCACATGATCTTCTCGAATCTGCGGCAAGTGAACCATCAAATCAGCTTGAGGACTTGTGGCCGTTGAGCTGGACAAAGGCCACTTGCTTGCATCAAAGTGCTTACTGCGCTTGATATAGTTGAATGGAGCGATTTGCATGTCGCCAAACAGCGGAACTACTTCCAGATTTTTGAAAATACGATCAATGCGATCTAGGCGAATCTTTTTCTTCTGATCCAACTTATTGATGTTGCAACCATCTGAATCCATGAGGAAGAGGCCGAAGCCCATTACCTTCACAAGCATGTGTTTCTCTTCTGGTGTCAGATACATCTTTGTCTCGAACATATGCACACAGATATTAACGACATCCGAGAGCAGATCTTCATAGCCCGGAATTTTCTCAAGTGTATCCTTAACGGTGTCACGAATTTTGTTCTGCGTCGCCAGAAACATAGAAAGATTCTGAGACTCTTGCAGTGTGTGCGAGTCAGACATGACTTTTAGAAATTGTGCAGCACGACGATATGTACTGTAATCGTTTTTCACGCTGGACTTCATGTTTTTCAATTCATCAAGTACAGCGAACATGTTGATGAATTTCCCCAGTGTGAGTAGGTATGCTTCGGAGACAAAATCCTTGCGCTTTTCTGCATGACACAAGCGTTTCACTTCACCCGAGAACGCCTCAATGGCTTTGCGCTGAAAAAAGATATGATATTGGTTATTTCTCTTCTGAGAATCATCAACAGAACGTCCAAGAACTAAGATCTAATAGTATTCATCTTGAATGTCCGTATGCTGTACAGTTTGGGTGCCATCGTGACAGATATAATTGAGATCCATGAGAAAGAATGGATAGGATCAAGAAGAATACAAAGAGCAAGCTGAGACTTAAAAGCCACTTTCTACAATGGCAGCCTAATATGTGACAACGTCCCTGCTTCAGAAACTGAATACAATTTCAACGGGAACCTTCTTGGGTGGAGCCTCTGGGGAGTATGAGATCAAAATCAGCAAGAACATGTTCGGAAAGGTTGTCGAACAACGTAGGCTTCACGACAGGGCAAGAAACAACGGCTTCCGACTCAGCGAGCTGTTATGAGCTCGTGAAACGGTGATAAGTGGCACAAGGTTTTCTCGCCTTAGAATCCGAAAACGCATTTTTTCCGAAACAGCGAAAGCAATCCAGTCACCGAGATGTAGGAAATTGTAGATGCGTTTAGCATTGTTTTCATCAGGTAAAGGTATCAGGCCAACGAATAGTCGTTGTGCGAGAACTAGTGGGGGAACAAAATTGACTGCAAACGCTAAGCGCAATATCAAGATGTGGATGTAGTCTAAAACTCATGATACTTCGACTACATTGGCTCAGGCCCATCGAGCGAATGAACAGCAATGTCCCAGACCAAATGATCGTAAAAACCAGAAGGCTTGATCCAGAGAAGGGGAAACAGCGTGCGCAGGATCAAATAGGATGGATTGTTGCAGGATTCCATGCAAAGACGTCTTAATAGTGGGAAGTCGGTTAGGCAAATAAAACCTAACCCACTTGGACTCAAAGGCGCCACTACCTAGGCGAACTAATCATCCCCAGCTAAAACCTAAGTTATCAAGATTTCAGTAAAATTGCTTGCGCCACTGTCACAAAGAAGCTCTTTATCTGGGACATGTTTGCTTAGAGCAAGGAGCTCTCCTAAGTTCCACCAGAAACTGCTTGCTTCACTGTCACATATGAATTTCTCATTGAAATCTGTATACGATGATCGAAAGCACACTCAAAACTTGATTAAGTAAACAGTGTATGTCGTCATGCTTGAGTTGCCTTGACACACAACTTGTTGACTCTTACCGGATGTGATACAGTCATTTGGTAAATATTTCAAAACAACAAAACCTAAAGTTTCGTGCCGCACTCTCACGACCGCAACAGACTCTGTCGATATAGGTTACTTTGTTTTCGTTTGATTTAAATTAAGAATTCAACTCACCTGAAAGTACATAAAATTCAACAGTTTGTTGACTTCCGGAGCAAGTACTTCAACGGTCTTCTCGTAGATCTCGACACGATTTGGTTGTTCATTCGATTTTGGTTGAGGAATTGCACGAGAGCAACATCTCCAAGTGTATAGCATAACTGCATGTTTCTGTCCCTCATCCAACAGGACATTCTAAAACAAATTAACAAATATAAATCACAAAAAAAACTCCTTCATCGAAATGTCAGGAAAGCTAACCAAATTAGCATGTGTTGTAGCCTCTTCGATGTACTTTGCAATTCCTGTGACAAATCCATTACGATCTTCAAAATTTGTATCGAAATTAGCTTTGTAAATAATCGAACATGGTTGCGCTTCAATGCATGGCTGCTCGTCTGGCAGCGATAGTTCGTCCAGAACTTCCACGTTGGATAGAGCATCCGCCAGGGTGATCTTTTCCGTCATGGTGTTACTGAAACACAAACACTCGTAAAATTGAGGCACAAATTTAAAAGATATCTAGATCATTGAAATGAGCAAAACCGAGGGGAAAAAAACCCCAATTAACTAATCAAATGTGTCTGGCAATCTTGGGTGGGTCTAATTTTTTTTTCCCCCGATTCTATTGACTTTTCATAGCACTTCAGTGATAGTGGAAAAACGTGCAAAGTGAACAACGTGAACACTTTGCCAATTAAACGCACAGATTCTCACCGTTCAATAATACACAATAAACTTACAATTTTTGTGGTTTTTATTGTGAAAAAATTATAAACAAATAAATATTTTTGATATCGACGCCCGTATTAGAGGCAGTCATTCCAGTCAACATTACTCACACATCGATGTCGTGATATGTCAACCTTGTGAAAACTGAAGAAAGGAAAATGTCAGAAATAGTGTTTCTAGTACATTGCGGTTTGTGACGACGCATCTTTGCCTATTGGGACAAGAAAAAACGGTGTATGTCTTCGGGCGCAAATGTAATTCTTTTCGTTGGAATTTGAATCAGACAAAATTGACAACAAAATTATTTTTCAGTGAATAATGTTTTGTCAGAGAAGGAAGATTATATTGAGTATCTTAAAGGCTTCTGTAATTGATTTTATAAAATTTACTCAAGGCAGGCCACCACATTCCTAGGTGGAACTATAACGGCGTAACTCAAAGAGCCATCCTAGGCAGGAGTCCTTAGATTTTACCATAAAATGTTGTTACATTTGCGTCACGTGCTTTTCGTACACTGTGCTCTTTATTTAGTTTGCAGTTGAGTTTCTGATTAAGGATTTCGACTTGAAACTGGAGGATAGAAAAATGTTTGGTTGTTAAAACATAGAACCATGAAAGCCGGCATTTTGTTTCAAGTAAGACTACTACAGACCTTTAAACAAGGATGCTAAAAGTAGAGCCAACTCAAAGTTCCTCTAACTCAAGAACTAGTTGCTTCCGTAAATTAAAGGAATTCCCTGTTGAGCTTAACTAGAATTGTTTTCATAACTTTTCTGAGACTTAATTTCTTTTGTATATAGACGTATTTGGTTTAAATTTCTATTGTTCGACTACAAATTCCTTATTATTAGGACGTAAGGAAAAACAATAATCCGAAAATTCTGTAGCAGAACACCATCTAGTACATTCTCGACGAGATATTTCAATTAAGCTTCCAAATGTCAACGAATGAGTCGGCATAAGCAAAGGGGAATGAAAGCAATACCAACAACTTTCAAATTTGCCGACTCTTTTTTTTTTATTACTTTTATAATATTTTTCTTTTGGATCCGGTCGGTGTAAAGCTGTTTGTTACTCGCTAACAAAGAAATAGAACGCGTTTTTCGGAGCTGCTGCTGGCTACGCGCTCGTCCAAAAAAGTGCTTTCTTTTCAATTGAATTCTAGTTTTTTTATTTTTATAAGATTTCCAAGTTACAATTCTTTAGTGGAGAAAACTAATTTTAAGCATTTATAAAAAAAATTCAGCCTACGAAGGGTTTCTAAGGTGAGTGTATAGTGTATATAGAGTAGCTAAGAAAAATCTGCAATTTCAAAGTTATTAATAGATTAAGGGGCGTGAGGGTGCAGCAGAATGATTTGTGTGGGGTTTATAACCTTCAAAAACTAAGCCGACGACAAGGCCATCAGTAGTAGGAGAAATCCAAATGCAACCCCATTGTGGGTACAAGTACACTGAGTGAACTTTTGCACTTGTTCAACGTACTCATCTCGTCTGGCTGCAAAGACGGCGGCGAAGGCAGAGAAAAATAAACATTCGTCAGAATTGTTTTTCTATTTTTAAATTCTGCTCTATGTTTGTTTTTGGGATGGTCGCTTTTGATCAGAAAGTCGGTGCTAGTTTTTCACTCCAGGGGGAAATCTGTGAACTTGCGAAGGTGGCATATTATCTCCCTGAGTATATTTATTAATAGGGTTTTGCATTTTTCTTTTCCTGTTTGTGTTATTCAGAGTGGATTAGCTCTTGTACGTGATGAAAATGCAGTACGATCGGGATGGATCGTATCATAATTAGTGGGCGCAGGTACGGTATTTAAACTTATCGGTCATCGAAGCGGCGTCGATCATGCGCTGAAGCATGGACAAGATAAGTAAGTAAACGTTGACATTGCCACTCGGGTTTTGCTCGTTTTTTTTGCGAATACTTTGTTGGGGGTCGACCATGATCCAAAGCGTGTAAGTGATAAGCAATCGCTGGCTTGTCACACAGTGCATTGATTTATTGCTTGTGCATATTTGGTTATCGAAATTCCGGTTGTGAAGAGCTTGTTGCTGGGACGTGCAGGTTTGATTTTGGGTTCGGTTGGTAGATCCTTGATCTTGAAATAAACAAATAAACAATAATCCAATCTTTATGTACCTGTCGTGACCTATTAAGATTGAGAAGGAAAGCTCTCGGGGAGTTCTTCTGTGAAAACCACAAGGATCTAGCCAGGCTTAATATTCACAAAGGAAAGAGTCTGGTCTCCGGGTCTAAGCGATGCTGGCCATACATATAGGGTCGAACGGAAAGCGGATAACGCCTATACGGTTACCCACAGATTCTTTCTTCAAACAGAAAAGGGATTCATTGTGCAAGTTTCCTGACGAGCAATGGACATACTCCTACATTTTGGTCTGAGGGTACACTTCCATAAGCGGGGACAGGCACCTTACTTAAGCTAGGTCGCAGTCGGACACAAAATGTTTGAAACGTAGGAATAGGGCAATTTTGGAAACGTGCTAAGAAGGGTCTAAGGAAATTAAGAAAACAATTATGGAATTGACCCAAGTTTGCGTGTGATCTGGCTAATCTTCCTTTTTTAGTGATAGCCACGATGCCACCGTTTCTTTAAGGCATACATATGTAAAGTCTTTTGTTCTATTCACGCAAAAAAGCATAGTAAGTTGTCGAGCTTTCCTTCGTCTTTCTCGTAGTCATAAGCTTCTCTTCTCTTAGCAGCACTCAGACTCGTTATCGGTCCATTGTACTCCTGGGCAGAAACCCCTTTTTGGTGCAGTAGTTTGTTTTGTTTCGGTGCCTGCACCTCGAACCTGCACAGTTCGGGTCAAAAGCAAACACACTACCCACTACTCTGAGTCCACCGTGTCTTACTCTCTGCTTGAAGCTAGAGGCTTTTTCGTAAGAAGGTTGTTCGGCTCTTTAGGAGCGATCTAGTAACTGTGCTCTAGCTTCGACGTTCTCCGCGACACCTTCGTGACCAAGGAGTCAAACAAGGAGGACGTCTTATGACTGGGAATCCGGTTAAGTTTGATTTTACATTCATTGATCAGATGGGGTTCGGAAGTTGGATTTGTGGCGGCTTCAAATGCTACTTGACTATCCCAACAAATTATTCGAGGCTCTTAGTCTTGCGGCTGACTATCGCGCCAGTGTTTTTGATTCGAGGTTTACTGGTAAAATGTAGAGTATCACTTCCATGGCAGCCATTGAAATTGAAGCTTGAGCGCCAGTGATTCCTAGGCAAGCCATTTGTTGTTTTAGGGTTAGCACTTCTCTTACATATTGACTCTCCAGTCCACCAAATCACTACACTGTAAAAGGAGATTGGCTTCTTGACGGAATAGCACATGTATCTAGTGAACTTGTTTAGGCGATTCGCTGCAAGATTTTAATGGTCTCCGCAATTCAATGATGAGTGCGTGGGACTGCTGAGTTTGTTGATTTGGAATTAAATCCAGCAAAACAACCAAAAAGTTATGATCGCGGCACCCACCTTTTGGCAGACCACCATAAACACCGGACAGAAACCATGAGAAGCTTATCAATCCTCTAGTGGGAGGCAGTAAAAATAACTACGTTCCTTTTATTCTTGCAAAAAATATAATATGACATGAAGAACATCAACGTCTACAAGAAGCTACGCTTTTTCAAGATTGTTGGAATCAGGTGTAGCTTGCAATAGCGATTGAAACTTTGACTGGACAAGATTGATATTTCTTGAATGTACGTCAAAGTCTATCGTGGTCTTCCCCAGAACTGCTTAACTAGACAAGTCCATCATACATCTGGCTGTCAATCTGAAGTGCATGTAGTGTTGTGTAGAGTGCTTAGTATTTAGATACCAGCAGAAGCGTTTGCTATTCATTGACCCAATGAGAGTTTTAATATTATTTTGAACTCAATTTCACTTCCCAGTCACATGCTATCGATTAATGATTATGCGTTGTTCTTTTTCTGGAGCCGGTTTCTAGATAGGCACCGGAATTGCTTGGCAATAAAACCTGTTGGTGGTTTATTTATCTGCATAGGGTATGCTCACTGCTCATACGTATTTCGGGCGATGAGTCGCATTTCGATTTCTTATTTAAATGGATCCAAGTCAATTGAATCGCAGTTCAATGAGTTCGTTCATGAACTTCCAAAAATCATTTTTGAATGTGAACGTCTGTTTTTGAATATGAAAGATTTATTTTTTTAATTTTTACGACGTCAATCTTATAGAGCTTCTTACGATTTAAGCAACATTCCATCTAGGTATAGACGATTTTTGTGGCGTGTTGCTTTCTCTTTTGCATCTGCAAGCGGTAAAGATAACTCAAACGTTTAATTTGATTTCAATTTATTTAATTTTATAATCATAGTGATTGGAACCTTGTTGAGCTTTATGATGTCTGCCGAGTGCACCTGCGCTACAATCACGTGATTCAACATAGAATTGTGTGTGTGGAATATTTTTTCTCCCAACCATACTTGCAATTATATGTGGGGCTATTAAAGCGCACACTTTCGGCAAGACACACAGAATAATAAAACCAGTTTGATACGGTCAACGTATGTAGCACTTTTGATATCAGTTATGGATTTATTTCCCTCATTTAATTTACTGCACCGCTTAGGCCAGGGATCTTTAATGTATTTACTACTAACTATGCAATTGAATAAAAAAAATTATAGTTAATCCTTTCCTTTTTGTCGGGAGGATGCAATCAGACGATTGCACATTTATCCATTGTATCTATGTTAGATATATTCCTTGGATATGCATATGCATCTTCATAGGCACCCAAAACGGCAATTAAATTTCTGGAATCGTTCTCACTTACATTAAAGGTAGCTCTAGGCTGTTGTTAGTCTCTCATTGAGATGTCAAAACAAGTCAACGTTCATCTCATCTGAGTGCCAGGTTACAGAGACATTTTAGAAAACTGCATGAACTCGTCTGACAATGAATCGGCGTATATTTAAAATGGCACCGTAGGGGATGTTTCCGAAAAATAAACAGCTGATGGAAGGTTGGTGCGACGTCCCAAATCTAGGTTTGGCCTAACCAGACCAGAATCGCAACAATGCTTGTTCCTGTGTGTGTATGCGAATGGAACTCCACATCAAGGCCAATACAAGCTTACTAAACCAATATTTCTTTAAGGCTCCACCAAACAGAAGTGATTCTGCCCGCTGCTGTCTCTGTACTGCGTAGAATTTAATTATTTTGTTTAAACAGAATGTGACCAGGTAAAGCGGGACGGTCGACATACGCAGCGTGCAGATATAAGGTTGTAGTTTTTTTTAAACAAAGATCGCGAAGGAAGAAGCAGCAATAATGACTGATGAGGTAGATTTCGTGCGCCCAAATGAGTTTCTATACGATACACGGCATACCTACTACGAAGACGTTTCAAAAAATTGAAAATTTGGAGTTCGTGTACCTATCCTTTTTAACTGCTCTCTAGACATATGAAAATAATTGAAGAAACGGTCTTCAAGACGATGGAATTCATCATAATCCTTCCTTTTTTTTTTTATTTATTTCATGGACCCACTTTCTTATCTTCTTTGATGCTTTCTTATCATCTTCCTCAGAACTACTACTTATTTCTGCGGCACAGCAATCGATGTGTTCCGAAGAAAATCACTTCAATAACTGCAACGCTGAAAGCTGTCCGCTTAACGTTTGTCACCACTCACCGTTTGTCACCGTTCTGCTCGCACTGCTGACCCGTGTTCTGTTTCATGAAGCCTTAAGGTTTTCCGTAAAAGAATTGTGCAAAGCTCACTAGCAAATAGGTTAGTCAGCAACTGAGTATTACGACTGTCTCACAAACAACTAAGGAACGTATAAAATTTTGTAGAAGTGTACAAGAACATATCATCTAAGGTGAATAAGAATTAATATCGACATCGAGATAAGTAACATTTCTGTACGGTTTATCATAGCGAATGCACTAGCCGGTGAAGTATTTACGTAGTTTCGCTTTATAAAGTCAGAATTTATGAAGCAAATAACTGCACATGAATAAGCGACACGAGTAACAAACTGATACTTATTATATTTATCAATATTTGCTCAATCTCCCCATGATTAAAACAAATTTGCTGGCATAAAACAACTGAATGCTGTTAATTAATCGGTAAACTTTCGGTTTGAAAGTGATTAATTATCAAATCATTATAGCGCGCGGTATTAAGCCTTTGCTTTAATGAATTTACATAGAGTAATACATTGACTGTTGTGCTAAAGGTATAACGACGAACTGCTTCAACTTTGTGGCGGAGGAGACGGTGTTAAGTTCGTGAAAGAACTGTGTCTTCGATAGGCTGGGCGTGTTGTGCGATTGGACGCAGATGGCTCTCAAAAGACATTAATGGAGTATTCGATACCCGCCACCTTTTTATCGATTTTAAGGCCGCGTATGACAGCATCTATAGAGACGAGCTATACAGAGCCATGCTAATTTTGGCATCCCTGCCAAACTCGTCCGTTTGTGTAGAATGACGATGGAGAATGCACGCTGCTCTATCAAGGTCGGTAAAGACCTCACCGAGACCTTTGATGTCAGAAAAGGATTTAGACAAGGCGACGCGCTGTCATGCGACTTCTTCAACATCGTTCTTGAAAGAGTTGTGCAAAACTCACGCGCCAACAACAGAGGCACAATCTTTGAAAAGTCCGTCCAATTACTCGCATACGCAGACGATATTGACATAATCAGAAGAACGGAGCGTGATGTCACTGGCGCGTTCGTGAGTATTGAGACGGATGCGAAGATGGGTTTAGCGGCAAATGAGGGCAAGACGAAGTATCCATACTAATATTATAAATGCGAAAGTGTCTCTGTTTGCTACGTTTTCACGGCTAAACCGCTAAACCGATTTCGATGAAATTTGGTACGGAGAATGCTTAAGCCTAGGGAATGAACATAGGCTATAAATTTTCAAAATCCGCCCATTTTTCGAAAAACTCACTTTATAATGTGCCACTCACAATATAATGTACCTAAACGTTCCTTAGTTTGGAGTTCATGGCTGAGCTATTTCAGAGCCAACAGCATCAACAATTTTCTGCTGGAGAAGTTGCCAACTGAGAATAAAAAGTATGAATATATGATCCACCAGAAAACCCACGCCACATCCTCAACTTCAAAGTTGTTGCCCAGTCTAAACCCTTTAAAACTGTGCAGGTGAAGACTTTTTAGAACAACCTTATCAAAACCAGGATTTTCAGAGTCAATCAGAGAAAAACCGTCTTCATCTCCCGCATTTTTCTGATTCCGTCAGACTACCACTTTGAGTTCAAGCGTCTGCAATTTTCTGTTGAGGTTTGATGAACATCAATAAGGTACATAGACAGAGTTTGAAATTGGAAAATGAGGATCTGAGGAGTGACGGTTTCTCCCATGACGAGCTCAGAGCCAATTCAACTGACAGCCTGGTCTTCCTCGAGTAAGAAAGAAAAATCAGGAAGGGACCCCTTAAAGAATTAATATGAGAAATTAAGAGTCTATATTTACTCATCAATGTCTTGAAACCTGGGGAAGGATGTAGGGAATAATAAGACCTCTTCCACGCGGACGTAGTCGCGGGTATCAGCTAGTATGCTATAAACAAGAAAGGACACTCAACACCAACGTCTTGGACAGAATGTCACAAAAGACAGTTATAACTTCGAGGTAGTTAAGGACTTTGTCTACCTAGGCTCCGCTATAAACTCATACAAGGACACCAGCGCTCAGATCAAACGAAGAATAAGGCTTGCCAATCGCTGTTTCTTTGGGCTAAGAAGGCAATTGTGTAGCAAAGCCCGCTCTCGAACGACTGAAGTGACCCTGTATATGACCTTAACCGTCCCTGTCCTGCTCTGCGGACAGAATATGACAAGGCAAAAACCTGCCAGATTTTACAAAAAGACAGGAGATCACAAGCACAACATGCTAAGATATTATACAAAGAAATCATTTTCTCTGTCACTGCCCATACCTCTGCCAGATAAGAATTAGGATCATAGGAAAATTCTTCTTCGAACATATCAACGAACTCGCTGATGGTTCGCCATCAGCAAGTGCAACCGGATGGTTGGCACCAAGTAATTAAAACCGCAGTAGGTAATATCATGGGTATCACAATGGGTCTGCATGGACCTAAGTGCGATGAGGCCCACATACCTAGCCTAACCTAGATTCCACTCAGTGCGACGTTAGGGTTTTTACAACACAGTCTGACTATCCAAATAGAAATGTATTCTAACCCCTTCGACACCGTTCTCCTATCATATCTATCTTCAGTTGCAGCTAAGTGTCTACTCACAAAAGACTCGTGCGGTTAGCCTCGTATACTACTATGCATTACGCGTTTTATTTCGATAATAAATACAATTTAGTTTTGTATGTAGGTGCTTGGGTGCTTATCTCATCATGACGATGGAATAAATGAAATAACAAAAAAGTTCCTTGACTTCAGTTGTTGTCTTATCTGGTAAATGAATTTGTGATTTCTCGTTCAAAAAACAAAACACTTGTACCAAAGCATAACATTCACTTAACAAATAAAAAAAAATGTCACTGCTTATCAACTACCAGTTAATAGTATCTATTAAATTTTTAACGACAAATTGTGTCAATTTAAAAGTATGTAATTCGTCTAATTATGGTCATAAGGTTATCCAAATGTTTTCGGCAAGTTTCAAGAACTTCAGGGTGGTCCTTGTAGTTGTAACTTACAGATTTGTTAAATTACCTCAAGAGATCATTAAAAAGATTTATTACCGTTGATTGAGACTTTGTTTTAAAAGTAAGATAAGTCGCGAGTGTGTCGTTCTAATCTGATAAGATAATGTTTCATCTTTTACGATTCTAAATTAGTTTATCGCTAACATACATGGGGTTGATAAGCTAAGATTAAGATCATCGTGATTTTTCGAACGGTCTTTTGGGTCTTCCCATGCACCACAAACACTGGCAAATCCCCATATGTTCCTTAGTTGAAAACAGGAAGCATTTCAGTATTAATATCGCAGTTTCTGTGACGCACATGGGAGGGCAAGGTCAGTTACTACACTGATTAGGAGCCGTTTTTTACTATGCATCTGCATCTGCTGTAGTCATTGACAATCGCAAGCTATTCGAAGACTTGCTTAAGAATAGGACTTTAAGGGAAAGTTTATCAGAGTGAACATGTCAATGATTTAAACCTAGGCATAAATTAAACTTCTAATGACATGTTTTTTTAAAATTAATTTGCAGATGAGTACTGATATTAAATTCAATCCGTCATTAACCACGAGCGATCCGCATGTCAGCCCGGTTCTTATCATCGGACAGCTGCGTCATCTAAATCTGTTAAAATTTCCCGTCATCCAGTGCAAGTTGTCTCCACGAGTCACCGAGGAGACATTCAAACATGCCGTCTCGTGCCTCCACCCATCGCCGACGGACACTTGTTCGCTGTATCTAGACCTGGCGACCATTGCCGCACTTCCGCTAAAGAGTTCACGTCACAATACAAGCTCTCGTGCCCACGCAATCACTCGTTTAGTCAAGAACAAAACAATGAACGTAAATGACATCATTGTTCTTGTTTGCAAACGCGCTGACATTTTTGCCAGTGCATGTGCCGTCGTTCGAGCTTTCCCATTGTATTCACGAAAAACTGGAGCCAACACTGGTGACAATGAAGCCTTGAACAATACGGTTAGTATAGAGTTTGTCGTCATCGAAAAAGATGGTCATCTTAGTACTTCGGCACTATCGGCCGATGATATAGCGTGCATGGAAGAAGCTGCACGTGGTATTCGATTGGCAGCGAAAATAGTGGACATGCCATGCAACGAAATGAACGTCAGTCATTTCATAGACGAGATACAAGTCATTGCTGAGGAACTATCGCTGACACCGGCCATTATTCGTGGGGAGAAGTTACAGGAGCTGGGATTTGGTGGTATCTATGGCGTTGGAAAAGCAGCAGCTGTTCCACCAGCTCTGGTGGTGCTCTCACATGAGCCCAAGGGAGCCAACGAAACAATTGCGTTGGTGGGAAAAGGTATTGTCTACGACACCGGTGGTCTGAGTCTCAAAGGCAAGACTGCAATGCCCGGTATGAAAAGGGACTGCGGTGGTGCTGCAGCTATCCTTGGCGCATTTTATGCGGCTGTGAAGTGTGGATTCAAAGAGAATCTGCATGCAGTCTTTTGTTTGGCTGAAAACTCTGTCGGACCGAATGCCACACGGTGAGTGAACTAATTGAAACAACACCGCTGATAACCGTAATGCCGGCAATGAATAATAACGAATATTAATAATTACTATCCTTGCGTTTTTTCTCTCTATTCACATGGTATTTGCTGCTGCCGGTCTGGCGATATGTGCACTGTTTTGATGTTATTGTTTCGTGTGATCCATACATACACAAAAGGCCGGATGATGTTCATACATTGTATTCTGGTCGCACTGTAGAAATTAACAATACGGATGCCGAGGGACGCCTGGTTCTGGCTGACGGTGTAACCTATGCACAAAAGGATCTAAAGGCAAACATCATATTGGATATGGCAACACTCACGGGAGCTCAGGTAAATGCAACTGCACCGCTAGGCAATTATACAATACTGCAGAGGTTCCACCTTTTGTTCTTTTTCCCTCTGCTGATTGTGCTATCCATGGTTGCTTCTATTGTGTACAAAAAGTTCCTTAGCGGGTTTATGTTTTCACCGCCACGTGAATTTGCAATTTCTCCTGTGGAATTATTTTACAAGTTCCATGCTATGATAAATGTGTGTGCGCATTGAAACAAATGAGAATACGGATGATGCGGATTAGCCTGGTTTTTAATGATTATTTGGATAAATATACATATAATTTTGGACAAGCTCCTCCAACAAAGGGGCTTTTCGTACATACTTTTTGGATGAAATGTTCAACATATGCGCCAGATGTAGTGGATTTGTTTGGATCACTAACTCGGCGGAGTTAAATCAAATGAACTATACATTTCAGCGATAGTAACTTTATTGTCTATCTTTGTGCCAGTAGCCGGGAGAGGATAATTAGTTAGCCTTCCTCTATATGTCTGTTGCAGGGGAGTTTCCTCTGTGTCTGCATAGCCGGCACAGATGAACAGCCAGAGGGAAGTTTCAGCTGTGATTTGTTCAGTGCGATGAGGTCTTTTGTTTTTCTGTTGCTATGATGTGTCCACAGTCTTAGTGAGGTGTGACATGATGGGAGAACCTTCTATCTATAAATAGATTTCCTTAGGTAGTCTGTCTATGCTAGCTTTTGAAAGTAAAGGGTTTTCCAATAGGTACGGGTTGATTTTGACAGTTCATGGCGGCCATGTTGCTTTATCTGTTGTTAGTTTTCCCGATTTTTATTTTTCAGACACTAAAGAAAAATCCCCGTGGCAAGTTACAGCGTCGAAACACACGTGCAAATAATACAACTTCAGTTCGAAGCGGACCCCGATTTCAGCAAAAAAATCATCTTCAGCGACGAGGCCCATTCTTGCATGAACGGGTATGTCAACAAGCAAAATTGCCGGACTTGGGACGATGCCAATCCACACGAGGTCCACCAAGTGGCATTGCATCCGCAAAAAGTCACTGTTTGGTGTGGACTGTGGGCCGGCGGCATCATCGATCCGTACTTCTTCGAAAACAACGATGGCACTGCCATCACCATCAACGGAGAGCGCTACCGATCGATGATAACCAATTTCTTTTGGCCCAAATTGGATGATATACATGTGAACGACATGTGGTTCCAACAGGACGGCTCAACGTGCCACACAGCTGATGCCACAATGGACATTCTGCACGATCGACTTGAGGGCATGGTTATCTTACGCAGAGGCGACTTAAACTGGCCACCGAGATCGTGCGATTTGACCCCGTAAGACTTTTTCTTGTGGGTTTCCTTAAGTCGCAGGTCAATAATGCCAATAAGTCGCAAACGACCAGTGCCCTCAAAGTCAACATAACCCGTGCCATCGCTCAAATTCAGCCTGATCTATGCGTCAGAGTTATCGAAAATTGGATCTCTCGCATGCGCGCCAGCCGATGTCATATTCCACACCTAATGTCATTGATAGGCCTTTCAAATAAAACAAAAAATTCGTTGATATCTCACACAAAACTTGTTTTACTCAATTTTAACATCTACCCGTCCCTATTGGAAAACCGTTTATACATATATTATCGACAGCTTTCTAGCTTTCGCCCAACTAATTTCTGTACCTGTCACATTCGTTTTGTTTCACTTTTACCCATTTGTTCACTTGATATTTACCGAGTACAATATTCCGCATAAATTATCCAGATCTCGATCTCTGTTCGAGGTAATTTATATCTGCAATGATTTAGCGTTGTAATTCGATCAATCATGTCACGCCATACCCTCATAACATTTGTAGATGTTTCATCCAAACGAATCCGTTCAACTGCATTTAACTCACCCCCGATTGCAATTTCCTAAATTACGATCGCAATCGACTAAGAGCACCCACCTCCACTATTGCCAGAACCACTATTACCGTCAGCAGCGTCGTCGTAACCAAATAAATTATATTGCTCCTCGAAGCTTAAAATTACCATTATCCACCTACCAAGCCACCCACTCAGCTCATAAATCGAACGAATCTTCTGCTGAACTGCCGTCGCGCCGTTAGAGATAAGTGAAATATCCCTTCCAGCTATTTTACCATTTATCCACCGAGATGATTTAAAAAATGATTTAAGTGATCTGCTCCGCCCCATCTTCTAGATTTTCCTATATCACCCTAGCGAGACCACAGCACATACTACAAGCAACACACCCCATGAGAGAAACAATGGAATGTGGAGAGAAAAAAAAAAAAAGTTCAACGGAAATTTTCCATTTCACGAATTTGTTTCCTTCCTCTAATTCGATTGTCTTCTTCCTCCTCCGTGTGCTGTGTGGTGTCTTCGTTTTTTTTTTTTTCCTTTATTGCAATCTCAATTTTGTACATTTTGCTGCTTGTATGCTCTGACTCACTCCTTGTATGCATTCTCCTTTCCTGCAACAAATTACCATCTGTACCTCGATATCCGTGCAAGGTGTGCAAAGTAGAAAACACCTCCTGTCGTAGTCGTTTCTCTGTTAGAAGTGAAGCCCTTGTTTGAAAGGAAACAACAATAACACACACGAACGAGTTCCTTCCCTTGTTCCTTATTTCCAATATTCTTTTTCTTTGGGAGAATAAACACGAACGTTACAAAAGTGGGGTGGTATGGGAGCGTTGCGTTTTGTAGGTGAATCTCTGGTTGTATTGTATTGCCTCTAGGTGCGCTCGGTAATGGTTCAATAAATTAACAATAATTTATAGCAACTTTACAATACCCTGCTTACGTAGGTCTGTCTTCTGTTACAGTAGCTCTCCAATAACTCGTTTTCTTATTTTTGTGTGTGCGTTGCAGGGTATAGCAACAGGCAAGTATCATGGTGCCATTTTGACAAACTCTGAGGATTGGGAGGTGAAATCACTTGAAGCTGGACGCAAATCTGGAGATTTATTGGCGCCAATAATTTATTGTCCTGAATTGCACTTTGCTGAATTTGCATCGGCGATAGCTGACATGAAAAATTCCGTCGCTGTAAGTATAGAGCCTGTGTTAAATTTTTTTTTTCCCTGTTTCGTGTTTTTTTTTTAGCCATACGTTTTGCATGACGGTTTTTTGTGCCGGCGCTCTGGGTGTAGGGCTGGCGGTTGTATGAGATTAGATTTTAAGCTTTGCAGAACACGAAGTCTAGTGAATCCGAATTCGAATACGAACTACTCTGGGAGAAGAGGGTTGTCAAGTGGCTTTGGTCGTAGTCTGGTTACGGTCAGTGATTGTTTTTTTTTTTTTTGCACCCCTGGTGGTGTCTGCCGTGTGTGTAGGTTCGGTCGGTTCTTTGTTCCGCTCGTTTTTGTTGAACTTTATAGTGATGCATGACAGTGTCAGAGATGATAACTTGGGGCTATTTGATGGCGACATGGTATAGAGATGATGGAGAGTGAGATGGACGTTGTGCAGGCGACAGTCATTTAACCCGATGGGATTTTTTGATCGATTCGTTTGAATGATTTAGTACTGGTGCAATTCTATCGTGAGAGTAAAGGGAAAGTGGTGGTTTAACATAATGAACAATGGAATTGTAACAAAGAAGCTGGATGAATGATTGTACAGAGAAGGATATGTATGCTGTGTGTATAAAGCGGGCGCATCACTTTTTTTTTTTTTGACTAAAACGAGTTTTAGATTGAAGGTAAGTAAAGTTATGATTTTTAGCACAAACGTGCGGTTTCTGTCGTGAAAACGTCTTTATATCGATGCTGGGTATGAGGAGGTAATCGCGGCCAAACGAGCGACAATTTTTACAGAAGTAATTTCGTCATCATCCTTTTCCAATGGCCTGCTTATCCACTATAAGGGTCGCGAGTTAAAGAAGCTTAAGTGGACTCTCCCCATTTCCCAATCTTCTGCCATCGACTCTACATAAATCATCAGGGGCTATCTCCATACGGGTAGAGGTAAGACTTCGGACTTGATCCAGCCATCTCATCCTGGGCCTACACAGGGGAGGTCTACCTGATGGCATGGATTCCATGGCACGTCTTGGAAACAGAGTTGAGGACATGCGTTTAACGTGTCCAAACCATTGAAGTATGGACCTCTCCGTACGAAGAAGTAGTTGCTCGACATTGAGTGCATCGCATATTCTGGTGTTTCTAACCCGATCTCGACGAGTCACCCCAGCAATACAACAAAGAAATCTCATTTCGACAGCTTGTATCCGCGCTCCTATTCTTTCAGTCATTACCCCAACCTGATGACCATAGGTGAGGGTGAATTGGAGATCGATAGTTTAGCTCCGATGCCAAGTTCGGCCCTCCTGATAACAGACTGACCAATTTGTCCCAACGTTGCTACAGCCTGACCAATCCTACAGGATAACTCAGTATTGCTCCTACCATCACTTGTGAATAAGACCCCGAGATACTTAAATTTCTCCACCTGTTTCAATGGGACTCCACTAACAGGCAGAGTGCATTGAACAGGTGTTCGGGAAATTACCATTACCTCTGACTTGTTTACATTTACCTTCATCCCAGCTTCAACACAGACGGTGACGAACCTATCTAGTGCGCGCTGAAGTTCGGTCTGAGTAGACGTAATGTTGACCAAATCATCAGCGAAAAGTAGATGGCTTATTCTTAAGTCTCCCAATTCGAACCGTTCCTCGTGAATAGCTGGCCGCCTTAGCAAATACTTTTCTGGGGAGTCCTAAAAGAGATATACCCCTATAATTGGAGCAATCTCTCTTATCCCCTTTTTTAAAAAGAGGAACAATCACCACAGTTTGCCAATCCCTAGGTGTTTCACCGCATTTCCAGGCCACTTTAATGATACGAGAGCCATTTCACTCCCTCTTCACCCAAAGCCATGAGCATTTCTGGCCGGATTTAATCCACACCAACAGATTTAATCGCCAAAATCACCTCCTCTACGGTGGGACTATTCTCCGTCCTACTAAAAACAATGGGTCTGGCATCCTCAGTGCCCTGTTCGGGCATCGGATTTGACTCCCTCGATGATATCTTGGTCTCGTTTTAAAGGGGAAGGATTAAAGTTTATGCCAGTACGGCTCCAACATTCGTGGCGTCTGGACGTCGTGAATTGCACACAATCAATCGGACCTACGATTCTAACTTTCCGGATATGACTCGTGTCCATAAACCGTATTTTATCTCAGAAACTAATTATACAATCAAGGGTTGTTTTGAAAAAGAGTGTGTGCTTTAATTCATTACAGCGTGCGTTTCAAAAACTTAAAAAGGTATGGGGCTGTAAATTTGAAAAAATCTGAGAATTTGATAATCTTCATAAAATGTCGCAATATATGAAGGCAAAGTACAACAAAAATTGCAAAAATCCAGCACGAATGCGCAGAGCACAAAATTTCGAAGAGAATAACTCCGAAAATGCCCGACCCGTTCCCAAAACCAACGCGCAGTGAATATAGGCAACGAAAGCACGACATCAACTTGGGCGACATCTGACGAGCCTGATAAGATTTATCTTTAGATTATAGATTGTAGGTAGAGGTGAGACCGTGTCACCTTACCACTGCGGCCACCGATGGGCCTATTGTGATTTCCTCCATTTAGAGCTCGCTCATGATGCCTGAATTCGAGATGAATCCAGAGATGTCATTGAGTGAGCTGGCAGATTTATCCTCCACTTCGAAGTAGAATTTCCTTAAATGAAGATGACGTGTTCCGACAGTGACACAAAATGTGTTCGTTGCGCATTCTACATATGTTTTCCTGCACTATTCCCATAGTCGTAAGGTGTTTTTTTTTGACTTGACAGTGTCCCGTTAGGAAGCCTGTAACCATTCGAACCTGATTCCTGGTTAGTTATAGGAGTTGTTTCGTTCTGGTATGGGAGATGTTTAGTATGAACATTTTGGCTTGCCTGTTACCTTCAGTATTCCAGTAATGGTGAAGCTCTGTTTTTCAGCCAGCAGAGCACTTTGCAGTGCTGATTGATAAACAATAAAATGGTCTTGGCATCATGAAGTTTAATACGTATCCTTTTCTGGCTAGTAAGGCCCCTGCCACACAATGAGCGGCAAGTGGCAAAGCGGCAAAATTAAAACGTATGAAACGTATGGTTGTGGCCACGCACTCGCTGAGCGGCAAGCGGCATTTCTGAGCATATTTTCTGCCGGTGTGCCGCTTGCTGCTCGTTGCGTGGCAGGGACTTAAGTCTGCTATTTCATTGCCTACATGACCGCTGTAGAAGCGCTGCTGTGCTATATTTATCTTTAAGTCTGGTGGCTTCGGAAAGTTTGTGCTTTAATTGCTTACTACCTTCACCACTCTACGTGTCGTTGCATTGCTATTAAAGTGGAGATCAACAAAAAGCATGAAATGGGCATTTATATTATTGAATGGTGGCAGTATTAGCTTATGGACACAACGAATCAGAGCAACAAGAACTGGGAGCGATACATACGAGTAGCGAATAGTTCATCTGATGGCACAAGACTGGTATCCGACAGCGAGCTTATTCCTGCAGCAACTCGTTCCAAATAGTACACATTGCCTTACTAATCGTAATTCTGCAAACCAAGTTCGTCTTTTATGTGCTGAGCTAATTCAAAGGAAATTAACAACATCATGTCACTTGCAAGTTTTTTTTACCAAAAAAAAAAATGTATGAACACTCACTCACTCACCATTTAATGTCTTTAAAAACTCTTGTATCTCACTTCACATTAAATCAAAACCAATCGTCATTAGTTAATCATCATTCTAAGAGTTATTTTCCGGATGTCTCAAGGATCCCTCCTAATCTGTTTACTAACGCATTTCCTTTAATTATTTAAAGACATTGCAGCATATCTCCCTGGCACCATTGTGCGCGTAACTCCTTCATTTGTATTCTGCTGATTCCATGCCGAGTGTTAGCGCGCGTCCCCTCGCTTAGAGGTGCCTTATCATTTCTAACACTCGCACTCTGCTGGATAAACGAATAATCTCACCATAGCCCAGCGAACACAGAGACGGCGAGTTAACATTCAGTTTACGGAAATTGCTTCTCTTAAACACCCATCATAAAATTGGAATACATCTCTATATAAAGGCGTAATGCTGCTGCTATGGAAGGATGCTTCCTTCTGGTATGTCTTCCCGTATTTTCTCAGGAACCTTGCTGTGCACAGCGTCTTTCTACAGTTCTGCCACGTCTCTTAGCGTATAACGCCAGCCGCAGTAGCTTCTCCTCATATTTTATGGTGTTAAATCGATTCTCTATCGTTTCCAGCACGTTGTTCTCTACTTAGGATGAATAAAACACACAATATTACTTTACATTATTTATGGTATGGAGGAGAGAGAGAGTGAACGAACGAACGGGTCTACAGTGTACACCAATATACTACGTTATGTGGAAAATTTCTCGCTTCGCTAGTGAAGAACCCCCTATGTTGTAGCAGCGCGTTCTAATATCAGTTATCCCCATTCAGCCAAACAGCCAGTACCCCATTCGCAATAATAACGAAGATGTCTGCGAAAGTTTTCGCCCATCCAACAGTAGCAGCATCAGTAAGCTTTTGGATTATATGAATCCGAAATGTGTGCTCGCTACTGTTGGTCTTGTCTGGTGCTGCTGCATCCCAATCTATGGCACAATCTCCATGTAATGGGAAGAGAGTAAATGTTATTATTTAGAATAACCGTTTATCAAAAGGGTGGCAGCGGCAGCGATGGCGGTGGGAATGGTGTTGGTGTGTCGGATGTGAAAAGTAATGAGATGAATATTTTGTGTAATATACTGTAGCTAATATCCTTCCGTCGAAAAACAGTGGTGGGGTCAGACCTTAGGTGGTATTTTGGGACCAGGAAGTCAAACAATAATCCGGTGCTATCAATTTAAAGTGCTTCATGAAAAGTGAAGGTTTTTTTTTTTTTTTATGGACCTTAGATATAGAATTTTATGGAAGATCAAACAGGAAGGGTTATTTAGTTCCTTCCGGCTACGAAGTTTTGAGTAGTTTCTGGTTTAAAGTTTTCTAATTTTGCGATCACCTAGTCTTTGAATTGAGCGGGTTTGGTGTGGGACTCTTCAAAATTATTAATCTACAAATTGTTCGCAGCAATCTACCAATAGTTTTGTGGTTCTACAAGGTGATTTTACGATCCTTAGGCAATCACATAGCAATTGTTCAGTCTTTGCTCGTATCAGGGCTATCAGTGGGTGTTAACAAGGAGAACATAAGCTTCTGCTCTTTTTCGTTCAAATGATACAGAAAACGCATAAACGGTCGTAATGCAATGGCCTTTATTTGCGTCTAAGTCATCCAGTGTGTTGTTTATAAGATGCGCACTCAGCAGTTCAGCCTAGTTGGAACTGGGGATGCCATTGTTTATCGTATGTGGGGAATTGGTTGGATTGTAGGTGTCCTAAAGACTTAGACCTCAAGCGGGTCCATAGTATCCATTAAAATTATACTCATGGGAGTCAAACCAAGGAATAGAGTTGGTTAATCTGGAAACAACCCGGAAAAGGATAGAAATCTCAGGACTTTCCTAAAATCAGCGATATGAAGGTACTTCAGGCCATGGAAGAAGCTACTAGCAAGAGGACGCTGTCTTCTGTTGGACAGTGCAGGACATTCGCATAGCAGGTGCTGAATGGATTCTAAAGGGTGGTTAAATTTTAAGGGCCGATGTTGATTTTGAAGAAAACACAAATTATTTAGGAAATTATTGTCATTTCTTTTTATTATGATAATATTGGTATGGTTCAATTATGTATGGAACAAAATATCGGCCAAATGGCCGCCGCGACCTCGGCGGTACACCTCCATCCGATGGTCCAAATTTTCGATGACGCTGAAGCATAATTGAGGTTCTATGCCGTTAATGTGCCGAATTATCTCATCCTTTAGCTCTTGAATTGTTGCTGGCTTATCGACGTACACCTTTTCTTTCAAATAACCCCAAAGAAAAAAATCCAACGGTGTCAAATCACATGATCTTGGCGGCCGATTGACATCGCCACCACGTGAGATAACACGGCCATTGAATCTTGCCACCATTCTGACCATTGACGACGCTTGAAATGGTCAAGAGGCTTTAGTTCTTGAGTCAATTGCACCTTGTAAGCGTGTAAATGCAAGTCTTTATGCATAATGTTCATCAACGACGAGCGTGAGAGGTGCAATTGTTGGGCACGACGACGAGTTGAGGTGGACGGCTCTTCAGCCACACTATCGCGAACAGCAGCAATATTTTCTGCAGTACGAGCTGTACGAGCATGCACTGGTGTTTTCACATCTCCTACAGACCCGGTTTGCTCAAATTTTTGCGATTGTACGCACATTTGGACGATTAAATTGACCGAAAAAATCACGAAGTGCACGATATGCATTTTGATTTGAACGCCCATTTTCATAATAAGCCTGAATAACTTTAACACGTTGCTCGATTGTGTATCTTTCCATGGCTCAAATTGAGTTAGTCTGAAATTGAGAAATGACAAATGAAATGCAGAAAAAAACTTGACGTTTAGGTGTGGTTCACATTCAACATCGGCCCTTAAAATTTAACCACCCTTTATTTCCTCTTTGTCCCTGCAGCTTTTGGAGTAGTCATTGTAGGGTAATCCAACGCACGGATTCCTATTCCGCAGTGTCCTGTAAGAACACCGGAGACGATTCGTATTTCCCTTCGACTAAGTTGTACGAGATTTTTGGAATTCTTATTGAAGGTTGGCCATAGTGACCTGGCTATTGCACATGTGTCCATGTGGCACCATCGCCTATTAGCCCTGATCATGGTTTCCTCATTTATTTCGACGTAAAGAGTGCTAATGGGTGTTCTGCACTGCTCCTGGCAAATTCGTCCGCCCTTTCATTACTTGATATATCTTTGTGACTCGGTACGCAGCATAGGGTGACCTTATTGGTTGTTGAATTATCGTTGAGAGTTTGTCTGCAGACCTTTACAAGATTTTGCCGGTGGTGACTGCAGAGACTTGATAGCCGCCTGGCTGTCAACATATGTACATAGATAGTAATAGTTTCTGACAATATTGCTATTTTTGATTAACTTTGCGGCCTGTAGAATGGCAGTTATCTCGGCTTGAAAAACGACCTCTGGATTCACAGAAGATACCAACACCAGTACCAGCGTCAATTTTGAATCCGTCGGTGTAGAAGGCTAGCTCTTCTTCAGTGCATACTGTACCATCATCCCGGTCCTCTCTTCTTAGTATTTAGGTATCAAATCTCCTATCGAAGTCTTATGTTCTCCTTTGTAGTAGTCCATCGGGTTAGAATCGAGGCGTGCCCATAGGTGTTAGTTGTCCAAAGACCTACTTCCCTTAGTCTGAGTGCTGTTTTTGCCGCTCTATTACTACAGTGGATGTCCACTGGAACTAGGTTCAGCATTGTTTCAAGTGCTGCTGTGGGTGTTGGTCTTATCGATCGGTTCTTCTCAAGTGCCCTTCCCCGAACAATCCGAACCGTATGTTAGGATGGGTCGTGTCACAGTAGTGTACAACCAGTGTATCACTTTCGGCAATGTAAGCCTTTTTAATGCGCTCCTCGATATTGACTTTCCAGCTCAATTTTGAATCTAAGATTGCGCCGAGGTATTTTGCCGTCCTCTTAAGTGTCAGATCGATTTCGTCCATATATGGATTTTTGAAAAAAATATGAACATTAGCGAAGCAGACACATTTGTAACGCCAACGATAGGGAGATGGCATGCGATAATAGACAACATAATAGAGAAAGAAGCTATATCCTGCTGGTTAGCCAGGGGGGATAGCGCCGCCTTCCGGACGCTATGGCCGAAATTAAATAAAACCAAAACAAGGTTATCACAGGACACTGCACCATCAGAGTCATGCTCCGCAAGTGGAGAATCGAGTCCAACGATTTATGCAGAAGCTGCGGAGATGAAGAAAAGGTAGAATCAATCCAACATCTGCTGTGCCACTGCCCCGCCCTGCAATAACGACGTCTACGCGCATTAGCATCAAGGTTCTTTGCACGCATAGCAGAGGTGACAGACTTACAGTTAACGGATCTACTCAGATTCTTAAAGAGTACTAACTGGTTCACAAAAACAGTCAACAATAGGATAGGTCCTTTAGGTTGTCCCGGTAACCATATTGCTATTCGCACAACATTAAAAGGATACTCACAATGGATCTTCAGGTCTCCGAGTGAAAGTTATGAGGCCTATCTATCACGCACCCTTCGAAACCTAACCTAACCTAAGGTGGAATCGATCTTCTTCTAGTGAAGACCACAATCCCGGTTTTGGATGGGTTAACTCCCAGACCTCGCTTTTTGGCCCAGTCGGCCACCAATGACACTGAAAACAAAAGGAATTAAATCTAAATAACGACGACCCATGTTGTGAGGCTGCATCTCCTCTGTCTGTCATCCAAAGCAGAAGAGAGTTTAAAACGAGTTATATGCAGATTTGGGGGGAAAAAATCTCTATCCGCTAACAAAACTTAACTTTATCCCGGCTATGTCTTCCGTTTGATTGAATGATTCGCATTAATATGGCTTGGAAAGTTCTATGAACCCAGAACAGCTGTTAAAACTATCAAAGTCCTGCTTATGACAGAATATTCAGACTGAGTTATGTATATCCTCGAGTTTTTTTTTGTGACTTTTTCTTCGATTTCTTATAATCATATCGAAGCGGATTGGAAAAATAAATATTTTATTGAAATTGACCCACATGTACCGCTTGTCCTCAGTTGAAGAAAGGTCGCTCCTGCTGCTGCACCCACTTGGGGCGTCTTGTTCTCCCTCTTCGGAATCAAAAAGAAGCCATAAAATACCGACTCCCAATGTGGATGGTATTTATGGGCAATACTTGTATTTTTATTGCATCAAATAAAACGCTGTGTGAATCATATCGTTCGGTTTCAGAAATATTATTACCGCACATTCGAACACACACGCGCTCTAGTACTCCCGCTCTCTGTCTCTCTCGTTCTGATTATAAAAATTGGGTTCATTTGGTCTTTGATTTTAGCCTGAAGCACATCAATTCGGTTCCACAATCCTTTGAGCCTCAGAAATTGCCAATCAACTTCTTTATGATAGATTCGATGTGGGGAAAAAAACCGACGAAGACCACAGCATACGAAATTGATTGCTCTAATCTCAATTAATTGCCCCATAACATGGTGTAAACAACTAGAGCGGGGCAATAAATGATTCATAATTCTGTTTGGTTTCATGGCTCCGGACGTACTCTCTCTCGGTCTTGAGTTGTTTCATTTTCAATTCATTGCAGCTTAAAAATTGATACCGCATGGTGCTGAAGTAGTGGAATTGATTGCGGTTTGCCATTACCGATTGAGTGATTTTTTGAGTGCTGCAAATAAAAATGAAAAATCCAATGCAATGGCCATCAATAGGTGTTGTGATGTCTTCCTTTCTTTTTTTTAAAATTAAGGTTACGAGTATATTGCAGCGAAGTTTTTGGAAATAACGAAATGATGGTCGTGGTGGAGGTTGTCGTCAAGTCACTTGTTCTTGTGGTGAGGAGGAAGATGAGTGAGATGAGAGATGGGTGGAGTTTGTTGGGTCTAGAATTTGATTTAAAGCAGGGCTATGCTGAACACAACAGAGACGAAAAGAGTGGCTTTTGGTCGACTAGCTGAGACATGAATATTTTCTCAAGCATAAGAGGGAAACAGAGAGAGAGAGAGAGAGAGAGAGTGAGGTCTATTGTGTTCCTCCGATTTCGTATTCATTGAGGTTCTCGAACTGTAGCACGATCTCTAAGTCAATTGCTTTGGATTCCATTCTTCTCCATTCCCAGTGTCCTGAGAGTCTGCAAATAGAGTGCGCTGGAGGACAGATATTATGTGAATGTCAAGCAATTGCCAGGATGCGCATGCCTTGTTTCTTTAGTAGTCTAGAGGAGCTAGGCTATGATAAAGTAAGGCTATAAAAACATGGTCAAATTCTGTAGGGAAATCAATATCAAATGCTTTCAGGAAATGGTTTAGGTTCTGCCATTTTGGTTTCACAGGAATTGGGCCACTATGGTGCCCTACTCTACCTAACCTAACCTAACCTAACCTATTGTTGAATTGCGCACATATTTAGATCGCATATATGTACCTCTGCTTAAAAGGTGTTCTAGGTTAGGTTAGGTTAGTTAAGGTGGCTGGTCCTGTTCAGATAGGGACACACCTAGACCAAATTGGCTCGTTGTGATACCACGATGAAGAACCGGCTTACAGGAAGTTGAACCATTTCGTCCTGGAGATGAAGGTTCTCTAGCATTAAAAGATTGTGCAAAGGATTTACTTGCATAATCTTCTAAGTGGTCTATAACACATCATTTGTATGTAATTTACTTGCTTGTCCATAGCATTAAGACTTGAAGTACAACTTCGTATGCTAAAAAGGACTTGAAAGTCCGCTGTCCTAGCCATCGTAACATCAAGTTTGAAAGGTCTCTGTACCAAAACTTTAAGGATCCTCTTCACTTACAAAACAAATTTACATCCGCAGTTTGAGGGGTACGATGATATACTTGTACATCTACAGAAGCGTGCAACGTCTACAAACAGAGCCATCCTTTCTGGAAACGTATAATTAAATATATTCAAAGATTTCAGCTTCAAGTGTGTACTTATGTATTTATTCTTCTTTCATTAAAATCTGTTTCATTTATTTTGCAGGATCGTAATAATGCACAATCATCGTGTGCTGGTCTTTTTGTTGCCGCACACATTGGTTTCGACTTTCCCGGTGTATGGATGCATGTCGATATGGCCACTCCAGTTCATTGCGTGAGTAATATCCTCCCTAATCCCATTAATTAATCAGGTCTGCAATCGGCCAAAATCAATAAAATTATCTTTTCTTTTCGCCTCAACAGGGAGAACGTGCCACTGGATATGGTGTAGCGTTATTGCTCGCCCTTTTCGGAAATCACACCAACTGCCCAATGCTGCAATCCATTGCACCAACCGAATGTGAGCCACCATTGAAGCGCATCTGTCGTGATTAATAATTCATTAACTTCGTTCGTCATTGTAAACTTTACGAAATTAAATCAATTTCTTTCAGAGAATTTTCTTTTTTTTAATTTATTTCTACCTTTCGTCGAGAACGAGGATATTTCACTTTTACTGCAATCACATCTGTATTCTGTTGTAGCAGAAGGGGATTTCTCAGATTTGTACTGTGCGCATTTTAATGATGATGGGCACAATGACGAGGAGGATTGTACACTCATCGCCTGTAGGGAACTTTTGAAACGTATTGTTACATCAGCCGGACGATGGTGAAATATACCCCGAGAGAATAATTCTACTCTCATCTTTCCTTTGGGCACCTTGGACAATTTAGTACGTTTTGGAGAATCAAAAAGGAAGGACTGACTTCCATTTGCTTTTATCTCTGTTGCTGTTGAATTAAGTTTTCCCTCCAGTGCATGATTTTAATGTTCAAGTGGACCACAGCAAAAAAACAAAAAAAAAAAGGTAAGGATGGTGAAATTGGAAATTAAGTTGTATGTACATACATAGTACATAAGCAATTCAGAATGCTGTATTTAGTTTACTTACTTAACAGGCTCTCGACTTATGAAGAGTTTTCGCCTGCGGCGCTATATTTTCTCTTTTGCCTGAAGCATTGCATCATTCTGTTCTCTTCGATCCTGGATACCTTGCTTTCAGTTCTTTAGACTTAGGCTTCTGGGATTTACGATAACTTAGTCTTTGTAACAAAAGTCGTCTCGAACTTGGGCACTGGGATTCAAAGATTCTTTTGGCTGATCCAGTCGAGCTGTTCAGTGTCTGCTCAGCTTACTTTCTCGTCGTCCAGTGCATAGCTTCATATAATTCAAATGGCAAGACAAACTTTCTGTCGAGTTATGAGTTTTAAACGCAGTTGTTCTACTAAACCGAAGTGGAAGCGCTTCCTTAGCGATAATTTTAGTCGTATCTCTATGAGAATGATGATTTTTTACTCCGAAGTAGATTCGTAAAGTTTTTAACAGTGACGATCTGCCCTTGTTAACAACATACATATACATATATATGTATGTCTTCGTTTACTTTCAGACCAACTCGCTTCGCATTTTCTTTATTTGCGGTAAGTCTTTATGACGGCAGCACGCTGAGAGCGGCTGAGCTAGTCTTAGATGGTGAAAGATGTTAAAAGCTGGGGTGTGTATGCACTGCGAGCTGTAGAGATCTATTGTGCTCCCCCGAACTCGCGTTGGTCGATAAGTCTCGACCTATGGCACCTCCTTCAATCCAATCGCTCTGAGGAATCGGAGTATCTGGATTGGCTCCAACGATGCGAGATCCACTTCAGAGAAAGTGTACGCTTCCAGGTGTGCTTTTCTTTCGTGTATCAGTGCTCCACAGTCCTTAAGGAGATGTAATGGGGTCTCCTCGGCATCGCTGCAGAATCTGCAGTTTCCATTCGACTCTATTCCCATTTTTTTTGAGACGCTCCTTGAGTCTGCAATGGCACGTCAGGAAGCCCGTTAGAATGCGAAGCTGGTTTTTGTTGGTGCCTAGGGAGGCTTTGCTCCTCATTCGGTCGTAGTTCATGAGAAGTTCCTTTGCCTGCATTAGTCCTGGGAGTGCTTCCCACAGCCTTCTTCTTTTGCATTCTCCCTCTCTTCGCAGTTCATCAACGTGCAGATTGGCTCGGGTACAACGAATAGTGTCTCTGACCCTTTCCTTGCCAGTTCATCGGCTACCTCATTTGCCTCTATTCCCACATGACCTGACACTCAATAGAGGGTGACTTTATTGTTCTGGCCCAATCTGTTTATCTTTTTCCAGACACTCGTAAATCAGTTTAGATCCGATTTCATAGGAACTCAGTGCCTTGATGGTAACCTGGCTGTCTGATAGTATCGCGATGTTTTGTTCGTGATATCTTAGTAAGTTGACATATCCCAGCCCCAGAGATGATTTGTGAAACATAGTATCATCTGTGTTAACACATTCCGTGCGCACTATCTGTTCCAGATCGTTTAGACAATTGTTCTGGGACATTCAGACGATTCATTCTAAAAATACAAGTCATTATCGATATAAAATTCATCCACCAAACTCTAGTAAGTGTTCTCTAGTGCTGTGGAGAACAGTTTCTTGAAAGAGTTTTAAACCACCACCAACCGAAAGTGCATGTCATAATTAAGGATATTGATTAAGCCATATCACATTAAATCAGAAAATGCACAGCGTGACTGCAATTAAGACGAAAGTCATTCATTAACTTTATCCAACCGGGGTGAGTACTTGAAAATTCTTAAAATTTCAAACTTTCACAGACGTTTGAAAATAACTTCGTACCTACAACTTGTTCGCAAGGCAAGTTTTCGGTATTTAATTAGATATCCTCGAAAAAAAAAAAAAAAACTTTTCGCTCACTTTCCAATGCAGGTCCTTGAGTTTTCACTGAGGGAATCTAGCTTAAATTTTCGGTTACCGGTGGCTTCTTTCGATTTGCAGTGGAATTGAAATTTTTGAGTGCTTTTTAACGGGAATTAATTAAGTTTGTCTCTGGAATTTCTTTAATGGTGCGTTGAACTTTGTCGGGGATAATCATCGATTTTGCAGAGATATTTTAATTTAAGAGGAAACTCACTAAAATATGGTTTTATTTAGTTCTGTTAGTTTTTCAAATAGGGAGTATTCTTGGAAGGCACTAGCAGGGTCGCTTTTCATCGGAATTTACTCCTGAATAAATCCATGACTTGGATAATTATCATCTATACGCACATAAACCCCAAGCCCACCTTTATCCAATGACATTTTTAAAGTCATGCAACCTACGACGAACAATGAAATGACACGACGTTCGCTCTGATCCCATAAACGAGTCCTCACATTCAAACATTCATCTAATTTTATTAAAACTCCCGTTCAGACCTTCTAAGCAATTCTACGTTCGATGAGAAATTCCACGTCTTTACCATTTTAGCATACAACAGCTTTCGCTTTTCAATTTTCCTTGAACGGAAGGAAAAAAAAAAAAAAAACCGTATGATGCCAGCCCCCCGAGGGAAGGAAACACTTTCATTATTCTTTATCGTAATTGATTTTGTTCCGTCAGGAAAACACCGCCACCCTTTTGGCCCATTTGGTGAACGAGAGCCGCTTTCAGGAACAATTCAAAATTTATGCAAATATCCTGATTTTTTAAGTCGATGTTTGGAAATAACCGTACGTGCTCTATCAGAGTCACAAAAAGCCATCAGCATCAATGTCCGCCCCCCTGCGCAAGGCGGCTCGCATTGGAGACAACAAATACGGAAAAATAACATGGAAGTTGAAACGATTGAAATACCAAACCACCGAAGATATACACCACCGAAAGGACACAGTTCGATTGTTAGATATTCGATGAGATTATCCCTCAAGTGCTGGCATGAATTGTGTGCGTGCTTCAGTTAGAGAATATCCTTTAAAGGTTCTTTTTTTTTGGGTTTGGAATGTCTACGGGAAGTGGTAAAGTGTTGATTATAGTTGCGAATTCAAGTGGCGTGACTCATGGAAAGTGCGGTAGTTGTGAAAATATAAGACAGTGGGGTCTGTACATTGAAGGTGCACCAACTTGCAATCCATAGGGAGAACTGCGTCGTGCATTCTTGCATAAAACGTGGTTTAGTTCTTATTTTTAGCTTGAAGTTGGCAGGAAGCTGGTTCTTCATTTAGAATCCATCGGTTGACAGCGGGGTATCGAATTAGATTAACATATGTATGCAGCGGAATCAGGAGACCAAAGGAAGAAGAATGGGTCGCCCAAGAAGAACATGAAGGACTGTTGAAGCAAAGTCAAGACACTTGGAGAAAGCTGAAGAGAATGGAGGCACATCACCAGGGACCGAACACTCGCCTCAGGTGCGGATAGAGGATCTTACTTTTTTGCCGCAGGCAGCCTTCTGATAGCCCATGCAGAGATGTGCGCCCTTAATGAGTCTGTGTCCGTAATGCCTTAAGTGTACCACGTCTGACTTGTAGAGGCTTGTAGAGGCGTTGTCATGACGCCCCTCACCCAAACCAGTGCAAGTATAAGACTTGATGCTGCACTTGATTGATGAGTTCAGCGGCCTTCACCACTGTGAGTCGGCTGATCCGACTGGCTACAGTAAGTCACAGACTTGGGTGGGCTATTTGTGTCCGAAATTGTTGCAGGCGCTGTGTTCATTGAGCAGCTAGCAGTGGGCTTACTAACTGTTTTGAAGGGCAGTTCCTGCCTCCTCCCGTTCTGGTCATTTGTGTAGCTGCTCTTATTCATCCTTAATCGTTTTATGGTCAATTTGCAGTTTGATATTTTACAATTAGATGCAGTGGAAAGTATGAAGAGGTTGGATAAGCTAGCAGATTGCTCGCGAGTCTCGTCCACACTAAGAAAAAGCTTCTCCATGTCGACGTTAATCGACCACCCGAAGTGGTAGTGTTTGTGAAGGATTCCTGAAGTAGTGTTCTTTACTCTTCCTTCGTCATGCGTTCTCCGTTTCTCTATACTGTTTCAAATTTTTTTGGATTTCTCCCGAAGATTGTGTGTTTGTTTCACCTTGCCAAGATGACTGAAGGAAGAATTCAACCCCAGTCCTACATCTTCCTGCACTGCCTAGTGAGACAGTAAGGGAGCTCTTGTCATTCTCTTGTCATTCTAGTTTACCTCTTCAGCATCCACACCCGAGGGACGGCGCAGTAGAGGAAGACCGCGACTAAGGTGGCGCACGCAAGTGGAAGGGGACCTCAACCAACTTGGCGTGCGAAACTGGAGATAGCTGGCTAAAGATCGAGATCGCTGGCGCCGCTTGTTGGTTGAGGCCCAGGTCCATCCCGGACTGTAGCGCCACCTTAAATAAGTAAGTATGTATGTACATAGCTCTCAAGAAAGGAGACCCTCTGAACTGCGCCAACTACAGATGCATCAGTCTTCTTAAAATCGCCTAGAAGACCTTATCCGCCAGGTTTTTAAATCATCGATCAAATATTCACATTGCGGCAGATCTTGGAGAAAACCCAGGAACTTTAAATCGATACCCACCACCTTTTCACCGATTTTAAAGCCGCGCAAAGACAGCATCTATAGAGACGAGCTATACAGAGCAATGTCTAGTTTTAGCATCCCTGCCAAACTCATATGTTTGTGCAGAATGACGATGGAGAATGCACGCTGCTCCATCAAGGTTGGTAAAGACCTCACCGAGACCTTCGATTTCAAAAAGGGATTTAGACAAGGCGACGCGCTGTCATGCGGCTTCTTCAACATCGTTCTTGAAAGAATAGTGCAAAACTCACGCGCCAACATCAGAGGCACAATCTTTCAAAAGTACGTCCAATTACTCGGATACGCCGACGATATTGACATAATCGGAAGAACGCAGCGTGATGTCACTGGCGCGTTCGTGAGTATTGAGACGGAGGCGGCGAAGATGGGTTTGGCGGTCAATGAGGGCAAGACATCAAGACATAGTATATGCTGTCAGCACGAAAGGACACCCAACACCGACGTCTTGGACAGAACGTCACTAGAGACAGTTAAGAACTTTGAGGTAGTTAAGGACTTTGTCTACCTAGGCTCCGATATCAATTCAGACAACGACACCAGCGTTGTGATTAAACGAAGAATAACTCTTGGATGGGATGGACTCTGTCAAAAGCGGATAAGGTTGCTCTTGGCTGTTTGGAGATAAAAATTCTTCGGCAGTTCTGTCAAGTAAAGGGTTTTTTAATAGGGACGCTACAAAAGTAGAGCGACAGGGACAGCAAACGACGCCATATTTTTCTTGCGGTTTTTTGACATTTCTCTTCAGTAAGGTTTGCCATTTCATGATGGAAAGATATACGAGCCAACAACGAGTCGAAATTATTAAAATTTACTACCGAAATTCGGAGTCAGTGGCCTCAACGTTAAGAGCGCTACGTCCAATTTATGGTCGTCATAATCGTCCTAGCAGATCAACAATTGAGCGTTTAGTGGAAAAATTTGAATCCACAGGCACAGTACAAAATGTTCCCGTTTCAGTGAGACAAAGAAGTGCCCGTAGTGTCTAGAATATTGCTGCCGCTGAGGCTTCAGTTGCAGAAAGCCCAAATGTGTCTCTCACACGTCGTTCTCAAGCGTTGGGCATCTCTGTGACGTCGTTGTGGCGAATTTTGCGAAAAGATCTTGGCCTACATCCTTACAAGATTAAATTGACGCAAGAACTGAAGCCGCTTGACCACCAGAAGCGTCGTATGTTCGTGAATTGGGCTGAGCAACAACTTGAACATGATTCGGATTTTCATCAAAAATCATCTTCAGCGATGAGGCTCATTTCAGGCTGGATGGCTTCGTCAATAAACAAAATATGCGGTATTGGTCAGGCAGCAATCCACACGTACTACATGAGTCATCATTGCAACCCGAAAAAATTACGGTTTGGTGTGGTTTATGGTCCGGCGGCGTCATTGGGCCGTACTTCTTCCGTGATGATCAAGACCGGCACGTTACTGTGAATGGGGATCGCTACCGTTCAATGATAACCGAATATTTTTGGCCCCAATTGGATGATATGGACTTGGAGGACATGTGGTTCCAACAGGACGGCGCCACAAGCCACACAGCGAATGTCACAATCAATTTATTGGAAACCAAGTTTGGAGAACGTGTTATCTCACGAAATGGTCCAGTCGCTTGGCCGCCTCGGTCGTGCGATTTGACGCCGTTAGACTATTTCCTGTGGGGCTACGTCAAGTCTATGGTCTATGCCAACAAGCCAGCGACGATTGATGAACTTCGTACGAATATCGAATATCGAACGTGAAATTGCAGCAGTATCGGCCGATTTATGCTTGAAAACCGTCGAAAATTGGGTTCAGCGCCTGGACTTCTGCAAGCGTGCCCGTGGTGGCCATGCAAAAGAAATCGAGTTCCATACATAATGGCATCGAACATAATTTCACAGGAATAAAGAATTTCATTGATATCCAAAACAGTTTTTGTTTTATTTAAAAAAACTTTTGTAGCGCTCTTATTGAGAAACCCTGTACCATTCTTCCACTCATATTTGAACTCGAACTCTGTCTCTGATACCCATGTAACGTAATAAGAGGATCGACATGAAATGAATATTCCAAACCCAGCTCATGTCATGTCAGAAACCTACACAACTGAACAACTAACTCACATTCCATGGTGCAACCTTTAAAACAACCTCACCTCAGCTTCCAGCTTATCAGTTCATTCAAACTGAATCCTAGCCTTGGCAATCTCCTATCTCCGCTAGAGTACTTCCCACTGATTGGTATTTTCCTCTACCACTCCCTGAAGAATATGTTCCACTGCATAACAATGTGAGGACCGTTTTTTTCCAAGAACCGTTTTATCATTTCACGGTTCGTTTGAATCATACAACGAATGTGGAAGCCAGAAGCAACCCAATACGCAGGAATTCCTGTAGCAAACTATTAACAAGACATCATCCGCCGACCCGTTTCGCTTTTTCTTTCTTTTCTTTTATCTCCTTTTACATTGGTCCTTGCGTAAAAGTGGAACAACGGGAAAACACATTAGGGAAATGTCTGAAAAGGGTGAACGATTTCCATTTATTGTGTTAAAAGGCCGTATGACAATCGGGCAGAGAAAAATTTAGAACAAACGCAACATCGTTAGAGGCATTCCCCAGGAAGCCTAATTCTATTCGGAGTTAAACGAGTGCAAGGCAAGATTACTGAACTCGTAGTTGAGCGCAAAAAAAAAAAACACCCGAGGCCCTCTTTTTCCCCACACAAAGGACACATACTCATATAGGTATGTTTGAAGGTGCGTCTCACTCAGGACATTGTTTGAAGGTACACCGTACACGTATCCTTTGTTTGTTTTTTTTTTTCCTTTAACTTTTTTTTTTCCATTCACGTGCTCAACACAAAAGCGGTCACAAAACGAACTTATAGGAGAGGGTTGGGAACAAATACCGAAGAACGACAGCTCAGAAAACCTATTCAAAACGTGCGGTACGTCGTCGTTGTCGTCATCGCCATCGTGAATCCTTTTTTTTTTCTCCATTATCCTTTGAATGCGCATATGTATACATATTTGCTTTCCGCTTGTTATCCATTTTTATTTGCCTTTCTGATTCCGATGCTCTTAATTAGGGAGGCAAGCAAGAGTCAGACAAAAAAAAAAAAAAAAAACTTATGATAAAGGATAACGAATGGAGATGGGGCTGGAAATTTGTATTCCTGTGTTTGTCGTGATAGTAAGTTAGCGAGCATCATGCATTCACAACTCTTTTTTTTTCTTCAGTTTTTGTTATCCTGGTCGTGCTTGGATGCCTCGGAATTTTTGTTTTATTTTTTTAAAAATGTGATGCCCCTTGAGTTTTTGTTTTTCTAACCACTGATGGGGCTTGGTGTTGTATTGAGGTTGTGGCATTGGAGTGTACCAGTGCCATTGCGAATGTCTTTTGTCTCTCTAGGGTATAAAGGGGATTTTACGTTTTTCTTTCTTTTAGGGTTTATCCAAGTGGAGGAATGTTCATTTCATATTCGGAGACTTTTTGAATGAAGTTTTGAGAAATTACATATGTTTGTGCAGTTTTAGAGAAAAATTTGCAAACAACATTAAACCGAGTCAACTGATTAAATTCCGGAAAATTGTTTGATCATTCTGAAGAGCCTAACAACAAACATCGGTCGAAAAGAAAGGATTCCCAAAAAACATGTTTGTATTTGTTTACTTCATACTTTTCTTACCTGGAGAACAGGGAGACACCTCTAAAGATGGAAACCAAGTTCTTAAACTCAAAACAATTATCCGATGCAATTCAATTTCACATCGCAACACCCTTTCCATGCAGAATGTGATAAGGCGTGCGGGCGACCTCTGATTAAGAACTAATGAGACAGAGAAGCACACTTTCAGCCTTTTGTTTGCTCTTTTCTCCATATAAATACATGCATATGTGTGTCTAAACTTATACATACTTAGGGTGAACAAAAATGCATCACCCTCTCTTCGTAGTGCCCACTAGATACACCGCAAGATGAACTTCCGACAAACGCTGGGTTCATGTAGTCCATTAATCGTGTCACCTATCAGGTAAAGGACACAATCGGTCTTCGGAGAATGCGTTGGGATAGAAAAGAGAATCGGCAATATCTGATGGTGGTGAATGCTATCACGAGCAGGGATAGCCCCTGTTTGGATGTGGTTTTGTTGTCAGAGGTGACAGCTTTTAGCTGCAGCCACACAAGTGTAACGTCAACCTCATTTGTGTTTACGCCCAGACAAAGAAAAAAAACGATCTCATCAATAATTGCTCCTCGCGTCTTTCAAAATTTCAACACCAAATCGAAAAGGATTAAATCTTTAGTGGGACTATCGGAAGACATTGCGCACACGACACGACTTCCGGAACTGGATTCAGACTCATCGACTTTGCCATGGGGCAAAACATGGTAGTACCTGTACCTGATAGAACTACCACCAAGTAAATTGATCGACAGAAGACAGTCCCCCAGCGTGTTCAAGGTTCGAATCGAACACGTCGAGGTGCTAACATCGACTCGGACTGAATATCACTGTGTGTTGAAATGATGTAATCGCAACCAATCGGTGAAAGCTTTGCCGATCGTCCGGTCGGGACTTGCAAGTGTAGTTTTAGGTATGAAAATATCAGGTCTGTGCCATGAATTAGTTAAAAAAAAAATAGCTGGAGCGACAGTTCGGAATGAGCGGACGCCTAGCTTCTCGCAACCATTCATGTTGAGTGTGTTACATTTTTGGCAGAATGGAAGGGACCTACAATTCGTTGCCGACTCCAAACCGCGAATTGAGAAGCTCTTTCATGACAAATTATACTCCAGGAGGCTTGCCATTCCCCGAACAGAGGTGGTGCCGCGGAAAATGTTTGGTGGACACAGCTGGTGCTTGAAACCACGCACCTTGCTCAGCAATTCAACGGTCCCGTGTGTCCATCTGAACATGTTGAGATCAATATCCAAGGTATTCCACTCCGTCGATCGGAGGATATCAAATCTATGGGACATTTGTCGCTATTCAAATAGGGAGGATGCCTTCTTTCAACTAGGGCCGCCAGATAAAATTTGATAAAAATCGGAGGTCAAAAATCGGGATAAATCGAGACATTAAAGAATCATAAAATGTTAAACCACACGCATATGTATCTTCCTTCGATCATGGCATCTTCCATTGGATTGTTTCAGTTGGGCGAAAATGTGCCTTCTTTTGTCAAATATATTTATCTTGTCAAGGATCACTAAACCTAAAACACTGTGGCATATGTGAAATATTTTATTCAATTTTTGATGTGATGTTAGTGCTGACAAAATCTGGATCTTCTTTAATTCGGGACGGAAATCGGGTCGGGGTTAAAAAATCTGGACTGTGTTCCCTAATTCGGGACGTCTGGCAGGTCTACTTTCAAAGGTATGGGATAAAATGGTTAATTGACTATAAATTAGGATGCGATACGAGAACTTAGTCAATTTTTCAAAAAATTCTGTAACACATTTCACTTCGCGCTGGTATAATTCAATTTTTTTTTTTTCGTGCAAGAGATGGTCCTTGTTACTGTCTTGGGAAATTAACTGCGAAAGGATAAACGACAAATTAATTATCTTCCTAGCTCATCATTTCCATGGAAACCGCATCCATAAAAAAAAAAAAAGAAAGGCAACGACGGCAAACGAGTTCCACCACATTCTCTGTCCCAAAAGTTGACACAATTCCCTTTGCGTTTCGAACTTTTTTCTTTTCCTCTGTAAAACTTTAAAACATCCCTCACCCTTCTGAAAATCCGTGTTCTCCATCTGGAATAAATGTCGGCAAACGACATTGGCAAGTTGCTTTTGCCCGAGTGTCAATTTACACATCTCTCCAGGATCAAAGAAGGACAAACTTTGAAAGTCAACACTGGCGCTATCGTGTGATCTCGGCCATGAGATATTGGCCATCGCCATTCGCCAGAGTGTTCCCTTGCTAGTCCCGGTGTTTTTTTTTTTTTTTTGTTGCCTTCTTTCTATCTCAGGTCCTAGGTCCACTAATATAGCGTCGGAGCAGAGCATGGGGATTCGAGGAAACGGAACTAGGAGGTTAGCAACTTTTAAATTATACCCAACGGTCATCTTATAAACGCATATTAAGAGACACACGGGGTGGCGCTGGCGAACAACACATACACATACACAGGCAAAGTGTACAAATAAATTGCTCAGCAGCGATGCTGCAATGCGACTTATTTCCAAAAATGAGAGAGCGAGAGGGTTCCAGGCTCTGGCTTGAGGGTGGCAAGTGGCCTCCGACCCTGTTGTGCCATTGCCATCGGTAGTGAATGGCTTCACAAGTTTTTATCATCAGCAAGAGATACTCATAAAGTACGTAGCGCGTCTTTGTTATTCGAAGCACAGTCAAAACGGAGAGCAGAGTCATATGGCCATGGCCACCCCCATCGATGGTGTGAAAGTTTGAGACATGCGAACGGGAATGCCAACAAATAACCAGGCAGCGAACGGCAGTAGCTAATTTATTATTTATTGTGGTAAATATAAATAAATGGGCGATTTGTTTTCATTAGAAAGTCAACGCAGTGACAGGACCAACAACAGGATCGACCCTTGAGATCAGAGTTCGGGGTTTTTTTTTTTCTTCCGCTCTCGATTCCGAATGCAGCAAAGCGTGCGTGGGTCGGCAGACTCTCCATCTTGCGTGGGTGGGGGTAACACTTTTTCGACGAAACAGTCAACAATGTGTTTGTGGTTATTTGTGAGGCACTGCGGGGGATTTATGTGTTTATCCGAATCGAAGTGCTATTTGGGGGATTTTCGGTGCGGAATACTAAGGAATACCCAATGCCACTGCATTGGGAAGATGAGCGCGGGCTATTTTGATTTATTTCGTTATTATCTTTTGCAGCATGGTACTGGAATACTGAAAGGTTTTACGCATGCTGTCTGTGAGAAGAAAAACATCTTGCCCGAGGTGCTGCAGAAGGATGGGAACACTCTGATGGTGAAAGTGCGTTCATTGAGCATTCAATAGAGACAGGTCTTCGATGTAACCGTACGATGGTGGTATTTTTGTATCAAACAAATTCCTGCCAGTCTTTAGCGATAGACTCAGTTACGTGTTACTCTTGTTAAGTAAATGGTTGAATGGAAGACGTCTGGGAGCTAAAGAAGAGCCACTCAGCCATGCAAACCTCTGCGGTTGGATGGAGTAAAGCTCACGACTAAAAAAACAGCAGATACTTATCATTGACTTCGGACTGCACTGGAGGAGCAATATAAACAATCTAATACCTCTCATACTTGGTAAAGAATTTCGACACGGTCATCTACACTGACGGATCAAAGACGAACTGCGGTGTGGGGGCCAGTGTTTACTCGGAATCACTGAAAATACCAAGATCATACCGCCTGCCGGATTTCGCCAGCGTCTTCTAGGCGGAACTACTGGCAATCCGAGGGGCTTCCACGCAACTCAACATCGTTCTTGAAAGAGTTGTGCTACAAGAAAGGACATTCAACACTAACATCTGACGTTCTGCACTATAGACAGTTATATCTTTGGGATAGTTAAGGACTTTGTCTACCTAGGCTTCGCTATCACCTCAGACAACGACCCCAGCGCTGAGATCAAACGAACTCTTGCCAATCCCTGTTTTTTTGGGCTAAGAAGGCAATTGAGTAGCAAAGCCCTCTCTCGAACAACTAAGGTGACCCTCTATAAGTCCTTAATCGTCCCAGTCCAACTCTACGGTGCAGAGGTATGGACTCTGTCAAAAGCGGATGAGGTTGCCCTTGGCTGTTTCGAGAGGAAAATTCTTCGGGTTATTTTCGGTCACGTCTGCATAGAAGGTGAATGGAGGAGGAAATACAGCGACGAACTGAACGGGCTGTACAGCGACATCGGCTTAGCTAAAAGAGTGAAGGTCTAACGACTGAGTTGGCTGGGACACCGAAAAATCTTCGAATCCACACCCGAGAGGTGGCGCAGTAGCGGAAGACCACGACTTAGGTGGCGCACGCAAGTGGAAGGTGAGCTTAATTAACTTGACGAAACTGGAGGCAGCTGGCTAAAGATCGAGCTGGCTGGAGATGCTTGTTGGTTGAGGCCCAGGTCCTCCCCGGACTGTAGCGCCACCTTAAGTAAGCAAGTAAGATTCTACTTTTGACAATGACATCTCGTCCGCAATCAGATGAAAAGTAACTCCTGTCAATCGCTGTTTTGCAGTTGAGTAGTGAGGCCCTATTCTGAGCAACTAAGGAGACAGTGTATTCGTGGGCTCTACTTCTAAAGCAGGTGGCGCTGCGATCTCTCAGATCTATTATGTCAAAATAAGACTTAGATTTTAATCATCATTAGGAATGGGCTCATTGGATTTACTTGTTGGCCAAGACCCGGGCTCACCCCGCCACCAAAGTAAGTACGAACGATTTAAAGACTCTTTTTGGTTTTAAATTTTACGTACCAGCTTTTGTTCGTATTTCCTGAAACAATTGTGATGACTTTATGCCACATACCCTCTTGAGTTCAAATGCGATGAATACGGTTGAAAAGTTTTCCGCCAGTTGAACTCAACACGTGGTTTGCCGAAACTTTCCTTTCATAATTTCAACCGAAAAAGTTTGGTAAATTGTTTCGCAAATTCCAACCGATATGAGGCCGATGCATCCATTAATAAAACTCCACTTGAGTGAAACAGAACGCTACCCTTCACCCGAGTACAATACAACACCAGACACATACATACATATGTAACCTGATAAACTTTCATAATCTGATTTGGTTTGGAAATATCCTTTAGAGTGCTTCGCTTCAAGGACTTAAATCTTTAATTACTACAAAATATCCACTAGAAAACATAAAACGCTTCGCTATCTAGTTTTTCCTTATTTGCAAGGATCACCCCTGAAATGATGTGCAGATATTATGACCGTAACCAAATTCAAAAGTTATTTTCGAAGAAAAAGTCACCAGGGTTACTGCCATGTTATCCTTTGAGAAAAGACACCATTAACAAAGTGCTTGTATCGAGAGCAAACTGTAGGTGGTTGTGTACACCCCAGCCCCGGTTTGGCTGGTGAATTTTGCCTTTTACATGCAAACATGCTCGGATGCTTTTATCTCGGCGAAAACTCCCGAGAATAAGTTTCATCCTCTAATGCTGCACTTTGCTACCCCCCCCCAGTACACATTGTTCCCCATATGCACAGCATGCAAAATTTAAAGCGGTGCGGGTGTTGGCTGGAAGGTGTAAATGGAGGAACCGTACTTGGCAATTATTTTCGGTCTGGAGTGGTTGGGATCAATTTTAGAGGTTTTCTTTTGAACTTTGTCGTGAACCTTACTCTGCCATTCCTGTAGTGTAGTGTGCCACAGTGGTGGTGGTGTTAACTTTTAATATCTTCAGGTCAAAGAGTTTGACATAAAATAGTTTGTATCTTAGTTTATATTGGGAACGGGAACTCTTGCTCATGGTAGTTGAAAATTAGGACCGCTTTTGTGATTGATCCAATTTGTGTTGTAGAGACTGTGGGCAACCAAGAGTTTGGTAAATTTGAAGTTCTTGAGACGCTTTGAATGCGTCAATTGGTTGGGGAATTTTCTGATGAAATTTCACAAAATCATGGTTACTTCACCTTCACCAGTTTTTTCTTAGGTTGCATCACACCACTTGCTCCAAAGCATCTACTGTACGAGCAATGCAAGTTCAGGTCCTGATAAAACATCCTCTGAGCCTTGTCTAGCAATCTAATTGGAGATCTCATTTTCAGAGATCCCAGTGTGACCTGGGACCCAGACAAGAGTCAAAGAGTTCAGCCTTGCTACCGAATTCAGAGAGTTCTTGCATTCTCACACTATAGGGGAACACTGGTTAAAGGATTGAGCAAGGCCTTAAGCGCAGCCTGGTTATCGCTACAGACGCAGATGCTTCGACCCTTCCACCTATTCTTAACAATATAGCCTGTGGCTATTACGATAGCAAAGGTCTCCGCTTGAAAAACAGAGGCATGCTTGCCCAACGAGTAGTGTAGTCTAATGTTATCGACCTCCACAAAGACACCAGCACCGGACCCATGACTGGTTTTGGAGTCATCTCTGAAGATTCGACTACAGCCCAGTCCAGGCTCAGATTCCGACCGAAGCTAGTCCAGAATACAAGGAAAGTCGACTTTAAATTTGCACAGCAATAGAAGTTCTTGTGTCATTGCATCAGACGGCATATCCATGGAACTAGGGTCGTAGGATAACTGTCGGGCAAGGTCGACGATAGATTGCTTTGATAGTACAGCCCATGAGATAAGTATTAAGTAGGTAGGCCAAGCAGAGCGTCTAGAGCAGAACCAGCCGTACTCGGAAAAGCTCCCGTGCAGCCGAGACAAGCCATGCTCTGAAGTTTAGTGCAATAGGCAGTCAAATACTTACGCCAAAGCCCCCTCCACCAAACAACCGACGCATAAGCTAGAAACGATCTTATCATAGTCGTATAGATCCAAAGGACCTTATTCAGCGAAAAGCTCCATGCCTTGCCAAAAGCACCCGTACACTGCCAGAAAACTGTGAGCGCCTTGGATGTCTCCATGATCTTCAATTAGATGACGGGTAATAAAGGGTTTTTCAATAGGGACGCTACAAAAGTAGAGCGACAGGGACAGCAAACGACGCCATATTTTTCTTGCGGTTTTTTGACATTTCTCTTCAGTAAGGTTTGCCATTTCATGATGAAAAGATATACGAGCCAACAACGAGTCGAAATTATTAAAATTTACTACCGAAATTCGGAGTCAGAGGCCTCAACGTTAAGAGCGCTACGTCCAATTTATGGTCGTCATAATTTCTGGCTGGATGGCTTCGTCAATAAACAAAATATGCGGTATTGGTCAGGCAGCAATCCACACGTACTCCATGAGTCATCATTGCATCCCGAAAAAATTACGGTTTGGTGTGGTTTATGGGCCGGCGGCGTCATTGGGCCGTACTTCTTCCGTGATGATCAAGACCCGCACGTTACTGTGAATGGGGATCGCTACCGTTCAATGATAACCGAATATTTGTGGCCCCAATTGGATGATATGGACTTGGAGGACATGTGGTTCTAACAGGACGGCGCCACAAGCCACACAGCGAATGTCACAATCAATTTATTGGAAACCAACTTTGGAGAACGTGTTATCTCACGAAATGGTCCAGTCGCTTGGCCGCCTCGGTCGTGCGATTTGACGCCGTTAGACTATTTCCTGTGGGGCTACGTCAAGTCTATGGTCTATGCCAACAAGCCAGCGACGATTGATGAACTTCGTACGAATATCGAACGTGAAATTGCAGCAGTATCGGCCGATTTATGCTTGAAAACCGTCGAAAATTGGGTTCAGCGTCTGGACTTCTGCAAGCGTGCCCGTGGTGGCCATGCAAAAGAAATCGAGTTCCATACATAATGGCATCGAACGTACTTTCACAGGAATGAAGAATTTCATTAATATCCAAAACCGTTTTTGTTTTATTTAAAAAAACTTTTGTAGCGCTCTTATTGAAAAACCCTGTATTTCCAATCCAATTCTCTTTGGGCAGAAATCAGGTTAAGTTATGTAGGTGGGTCTTTAGTCGTTGCTTATGCAAATCACCCCGCACTTTCATTCGAAATTGTTTATGTGAAGACTTCAGCTTCAGTGCATAAGACCACTGTTCGTGGCAAATCTGATTTGTCCTGTCAAGCTGCCAGAAATTCTTGTATTAAACCTCCAAACGAATGAGTCGGGAGTTAAGTTGCCCAACATTTTACACCGCGGCAAGTTGGATGAGTGGTTTTGCGTTGATGTTGACCATAATCTAGCTTCTATGAGTCAGGATGTCTGACTTACAGATTCAGTTATTCCAAGGCAGGCTTTACTCTTGTCAACTAAAGTTGTATTGGGTGCGAGGAAAGGGTAGGGCCGATGAGCTCATCAAATTCCAATAACAGGAAGAATATCAAAAGAATATTTATCTATATTTTCTACGAGTTCCTTTATTTGACGACTTCAGCGATCCGGCGGTTATAAACATCAGTGACTCCCTCCGCCTTAGCCATGTAGGAGAATGAAAAGCCTCCGGGAGTATAATTTGTCATGAAAGAGATTCTCAATTCGCCGTTCGGAGGCGGCAACAAATTGTAGGTCCCTTCCATTCGTGCGAAATATGTAACACGCACAAAGTAAATGGTTGCGAGAAGCTAGGCCTTGACTCATCTCGAGCTGTCGCGTCGGCTATTCATTCATTCAACATCCTCCGCTTATTAGAAGATTTGTTCAATTCGGCAGCAAGTAGATACATAGAACGGCGAAGATGCAGTGGTGTCACAATGGACCACCTTGGTCCATTTTGTCGGAACTCTATTACAGACTGCAACCCAAACTTAATCTAACCAAAGGTTTCGCTTCTCAACTAGTTCTACCTACGAAATGGATTTTTCTTTTAAGTTGCATAGACTTATACATACGAGTATGTACTCAGGTAAGAACGGGAGCGGTTTGATGAAAGGTGGTAGGAAATCCGGTCTGGCGAGTTCGTCCATTTTATTGCCTTCAATGTCTTTCTGATCGAGAAACCAAATGACTGTCCAGACAAGTTTAAATCTGACATAAAAGACATGTTTAGAGGGCTTTCGCTTATGAGTTTAATTGGCTTTTCGTAGGTTGCGTTTGATGCATATTTTTAAGCGTAGTTCTGGGGCTATAGATGTCGAGTGTTCCGTTGTTGCCGAACTTGTATCTTTCATTCGAATTGACAAGAGGTGGTCCTCGAATGATTCATTGAACATTTAAAGTGAAACAAATTTGTTTTTTTTTTCTTATAAGAATTATAATTTTTTTTATTTGAATAAAATAACAAAAGTTAACAGCAACCCTTAGTCGTTCTTTTTTTATTTTTCGTTGGCATTACAGTTAACATTAATTTATTAAAGAAAAATATACATATGCCGATTTGGAATTTGTTGTACATTGAAATTAAATTTATTACATTTTCAATGTTTGTAATTTATTTTGAAAAATATTTTATGTTTTCGTTAATTTATTTAATATTTACATTTGACATTATGTGCAGATTGAGTAGGTACGAGACAAATTATTATTTTCCATAAGAAATCTTAAACGTTAATTATAAAGGTGCAATTAATGTTTTATTTGGCATTTAAATTTTATATATTTGGTGTGTGGTTTAAGTTGGAAATTGTCACATACATATATGATTTAAAATGAAATGAAAGTCATTATTTTGGATAAAAATGAGTGTATGAAAAAAGTAGACAATTATTTATTCTATGCATTTTTTAAGTTTAATGACCTTATTTATGTACACAATTATTGCTGATGTTTCATTGTTAGTTAACAATTTTTTATTTAGTTTTATACAAACAATTTTCTCTTTTAATTTTTATAATTAAATACTCGTATTCAAAAATAATATTTGTTGAATGGATGAAAACAAAATGAAATTTAGTTTATTCAGTGCTGATATGTTTCTAAAAAACGAATAGGAAAAGAAAGAGAAAAACAATTAAGATCAAAGAGCCCTATTTAGTGGGTAAATTGCACGAATTCAAAAGAGAAGAGGGAAAAGGTAAAGATGTGGACTGGTGGTTCAAGTGTTAGGCTATCATAAGGTATGCAGAGGCAAGTGTCGTAACATATTAGGCAGGATCTCGTCTTCATGCTCTAAAATTCGAACCTATTCGAGATTGGTAGAACCTTTTTTTCTCCAGCCAGGCGATACAATACAGTGGGCGGTACAATTCAAACTCTACTTCGTCATCTGAAAGAAATAGTAAGGTTAAGATCCCTAACTGCGCGAATAACAAGTGAAAAACACTAACTAAATTCTCAGAATATAATAAAGCCGGAACCACCAAGCCACATATGGATACGAAATATCTGTCATTACTGGTAGGATTAATTACAGGCCACAATATGCTCAGGTATAATGTAAAAAAGCTGCATTTTACCAAGCAAGACCTATGCAAAGGATGCGGGGACGAGGAGGTACATGAGGACACAACCAACTTTCTTTTGTCATTGCCTAAGCCTCTGTAAAATTAGAAGAAGAACACTGGGCAGCTCTTCGATAACATCGAGGCGCTATACGACTATCGGATCAGCTCAAGTTTGCAAGGAAAACCAGGTGGTTGTCATCAGAACCACGCAGTAGGAAGTAGGTCGCAAAATACATGGGTCCCGAAACAGGTCAACATATACCTAAGTGAGATAAAGAGGGTCTCAGCGTCTTCATCGGACCGCTAACCTAACCTAATCTAGTATTTACAGGGTGGTCGCCGTGGCTCAGTGGTTAGTAAGTTGGGCTGCTAAGCGAGCAGCGTGGATTCCAGCTCAACTACCAGCCATGTCCACTGAACATTTTTCATGGCACCACCTCTCGTCGAGGAATGATAAGCCACCGGGAGTATAATTTGTCATGAAAGAGCCTCCCAATTCGCCGTTCGGAGTCGGCAATAAATTGTAGGTCCCTTCTATTCGTGCAAAATTTTTAATACGCATAAGATGAAAGGTTGCGAGAAGCTAGACCTTGGACTACCTCGAACTGTGCCGCCAGCTATTTTTTTTATTTTATTTTGCATGAACTTTGGACGGTCAAGTGGCAGCGTCTTGATCTCTGAATATTTTACCTTTAACTCAGATGAATAAACTAACGATCTGACATCAGCATGCAAATGTATGGGACAATTTCGGATAAGCTTACGTACACACATATATATATATACTCTCCAAAACATTTCAGACTCCATACTAATAAACCCAATCAGAATGATGATGATATAGGTATGCAGGAGATCCTCTGTCAATTAAGAAAGTGAGGGCTAGGATAATTTGTCTTGAATGACATAGAAGAATTGTTTGATGGCCCATTGTCAGATCTACTCAATTTGGTGAAGGCTTGGATGGCTGGCACCAAAAAACTAAACTACATCAGCATGTGTTAGAAAAAGTCACAATCGGTCCACATACATAGAATGAAAACTGACGACAGAACGTCAACTTTGACGGACATACATACATAACTTTGAGGTAGGTAGGGACTTTGTCTAGATGATCTCCGCGATCAATTATTGAGATCAAAAGAAGAATCACTTCTACCCATCACTGATTCTTTGGGGTAAGAGGGCAATTGAGTAGCAAAGGTCTTTCTCAAGCAACTAAAATGACTCAATCTCAACCTCTATGGGACAGAGGCATAGGCTTTGAAAAGGGTGGATTAAGTCGTCCTTAGTCGTTTGGAGAAAAAAATATATTTTCGCCATACAGATAGCTATATCCTCATGCTTGAACTGTCTCTTTGTCAAAATTCTTATGGTTGCTTAGCACGTGAACCTTCTGAAAAGGGCTGACAAACGGTAAAGCTGTTCACTGTTTTAATCAGTTTTGCAGACGAATATATGGTTCGTCTTTCACTGCTTTAGTATTTCCGCTTCCTTTACTTTCAAATTTGTAAACAGAGACTAAGTAGTCCTTTCCAAATCACTTTGCGTTTTATTGGAAAAAAAAACTCTTTTGGGAGGAGACCAATTTTTACGTACTGTTGAGTGCAATAAAAAAGACACAAAGTGTTCCGCAGCGGACTGTACCCACTTTGACCCACTTTTGCGACAACCGAAAGGAAGAACTTTTCATTTCATCCATTTGCATTCCCTTTGAATAATGTCCTCGACACAAATTAACAATATTGACATCAATCAAACATCATTTGTCATCTTGGAAATCCATTACCCAAAAAAAAAAAAAAGGAACCCAAATGAAATCATAACAAATTTTTAAAACACAAAAATACAATACAAAATGAAAGAACATAAAAGAACACACAATAACCACACAAACGAAGCTGTCTCGCATAAAGGACGACGACAACGACGACGAAACAATCATTGAGTAAAGGACGAAATCCGAGATTGCCATGTTCGTTTGTTTACTTCAAATCAATTTCATCGTTTCGATTATTAATGACAATATTATTCAAATTTCAATTGGATTTCAAAATTCAAGAATCCTCGGTTGTCCTTCGGGCCCCAGCCGCATACAACACACTAGATAGAGAAGAGCAATCTACAATACACGCGACAGTACACGCCGCAAATGATATCCTTTGAGTAAAACACTCATTCGATGAAATTGATTATTACTATTGAGAGCTAATAATGACGCGAGTCGCGGGGCTTCGAGTGCGATAAAACGTCGAATTTGCGTTCGAGGCGGTCGCGAGGGCGGGAGGACTTTTAGATTTACATTCGATTCGACTTTTATTTCGTGTATATATCTGGTTATCGGGTTTTATTGTGTGCTCGAATAATGGCCGGGAAATTGACGAAATATGCTAATGCGATATTCGGCGGAATAATTTCGATTGATTGATATCGTAGCCGTTTGTCGTCGTGTATTGGTTGGCATTGGCACGCGTGTACTGCGGGGACGATTTGAGATTGTTACACAGTTGAATGAGCAGAAAATTGCTAAATTCGTTTTACGTGTGGATTTGAATTATTTAAATTAAAATCTGTGCCAGCAGCAGCAGCGGCCACACCAGTACTGTACCAAGTGATTTATTCGAGGTATTCGTTTTGGGAGGGATCTACGATATCAATTGACGGATTTAATTCTAAATGAGCTTTTAACAAATGAAAAACTTAAAGTGTGTGTTTCTGTATAATGGATCAAAGGCTCTACGTGAGAAGCACGTGCCTTCCTTCATCGTTCGTGTCGAGTAGATTGCTTCTGAAGAGGAAGCAAGTTTTCCCGACTTCCGGCGTGGTGTGCTTTTTAAAGTACAAGTTTGGCCTTTTTGTCATCGGCTCGAATTTAAATTTCAAGGATCCTCCTAACCGAGTCGCAATGAAGGGGAGAATAAAAAAAAAAAAATACACGGCCTTCTACGCCTGTAAGGAACTGCTTATCGATCGTGGAATCCTAAACAAAATAGGTGTCATCCACGAGGTCAACATCTGCTGGATCCCCGGACACAGCGACATCGAGGATAAGGATAAAGCGAACGAACTGGCTCGGTAGGGATCAGCTTTGGAACGTGAGCACGCCCACACATCGATAAACATCCCTATCGGTGTCGACTACAAGATGAGAGAACTAATCAACACCTCTTGGTCCACCAGAGGCGTCTGCCTCCCGCAGCTTATGGCAAAGACGGCTGCAATCGCAAGAGATCACCAAATCCTTTTCCGATCGATTCTCTCTCAATCTCTCAAGAGACCAGTGGCCCCTTGTTTGACGACGAGTGTCGCTCCACAGAAGGAGCAGAGCTGCTCGCGAGCTCTACGAGCAGAAGAGGAGAGACGAACACCGGCTCTCAGGAGGAAAAAGAAAAAGCATGAGATGCGCACGATCGAGGAAATAGAAAGATGCTACTGCAGGAATGATGTTCAGAAGTTTTACCAAACAACCTGTCAAGGGTATAGAGCCCGAACCAAAGCCTGCAATGATGAATAGGGGGAACATCGTAGTAGAATCGTAGTCAATGCCGGGGATATGGAAGAACTACTTCTGCAGACTGTTTAACGGCGACGACGAACCAAATCCCGCTGTCAGGCAGAATGAACCATTCAACCTGGACGACGAAGACCAACAATTCCATATCGAAGCTTAAGTCGGCCTAGCTGAAGAGCTGTTCAAAGCGGCATGCGATGACTTGGTAAGGAGCATACACTAACTCATCTGTAAAATATAGTCGGAGGAAAGTATGCGCGATGAATGGAACCTCAGCATCGTTTGCCAGATCCTCAAGAAAGGAGATCCTCTGAACTGCGAAAACTACAAAGGGATCACTGTCGTGTTGTGTGGGCGTCTAAAGCCAAAACCTGATCGGTCCAGATCAGTGTGGATTCAGGCAAGGAAAGTCCAGCATCGACCAAATATTCACATCGCGGCAGATCTTGGAGAAAGCCCAGGAATCGATTTTAATGCCCCGTATGACAGCACCAATAGAGACGAGCTATACAGAGCTAAGTCCAGTTTTGATCACAATGCAAAACTCGTCCAATTGTGCAGGATGACGATGGAGGATGCACGCTGCTCCGTCAAGGTCGGTCAAGACCTCACCGAGACCTTTGATGTCAAAAAAGGATTTAGGCAAGCCGACGCGCTGTCATGCGGCTTCTTCAACATCGTTCTTGAAAGAATAGTGCAAAGCTCACGCGCCAATACCAGCGCTCTCTCGAAGGACGAAACTGACCCTGTCTAAGACCTTAATCGTCCCAGTCCTGCTCTACGGTGCAGAGGTAAGGACTTCGTCAATTTTATTTCGAGATGAAAATGACAATGAGTGGAGGAGAAGATACAACGACGAACTGTACGGGCTGTATAGCAACATCGACTTAGCCAGAAGAGTGGTCCAACGACTGAGGTGGCTAGTCATGTAAAGCGGATGGACACCAATCCTCCGGCCCGGAAAATCTTCGAATGCACAACCGGCGCAGTAGAGGAAGGTCGTGACTCAGAAACTGGAGGCAGCTGGCTAAAGATCGAGCTGGCTGGAGACGCTTGTTGGTGCAGGTCCACCCCGGACTGTAGCTCCACCCTAAGTAAGTAAGTAACTCGAAAGGCTCTTCCATCTAAAAAGTTGATGTGCGTATAAAACTACTCCGGACAAGCTTCATAGCCTTGATCCCGAAGGTCTTACAATGTCAGCGACCACCTTAACCTGAAGAGGTTAAAGATGCGACTTAACTCGATATTTTTGGACAACCGTTTTGAGTTTTAATCCAAGAAGGAAACTCATTCAGTTGTCTCCAGCCATTATCAAACTTCAAATCCGCAATCGATTTAATTTTCAACTTTCGTACATTCATGCAACACAAACGGTCTTAAATTCACCCCTTAAAAAAGTCTCACCACCCTTGGATTGTCAGTGTCAACAACACACATACTTCATTTGGTCAATCCGTGTATGGATCCCCTAAAAAAATAATAAACGAACTCGATGGTCTTTACACAAACACCCATTTTAACGACCCCATAGACAGCCAGCCCAAGGGATGTAATGTGTTTTAGAAAAAAAAAAAGGGGGAAATGAAAGGAACTCCTGTCCAGTTATTTCACATTCATCAATCTTGGTGCTTTTCGTTTTTTTCTTTTCTGGACTCATCCGAACATATTGATGTGGACGGAGGTTTTAGACTGGAAAAAGGCGAGTGCTTTAATGGATTTCAGTTTGGCACTAAATTTTGTGTCTACATGGCTCTTGATTAACGATGGAAAAATATAAAATGAAAACAGGGAAAAAGAAAAGGGTTTTTTTTTTCAAATACTTCTGCTAACTCATTTTTAACGATTTACAAAAAAACAGAATCTATGGTGGGTGTTTGTAAATACATGGTTTTCCTTTAATTTTCGGATGGTTTCCTTTGACTTTGAACAGATTTGAACAGTATTATCCTGTCATGGAAAACTGTGGGTTCTGAATCAAGTTACACTGCATCTTCACTCCTAGAATTGCATGTAAAAACCGCAGGTAAGTGGCTATTTTCACAATAGCACACGGGAGAAACCGTCTTTAATGCTGGCAATTGTCAGAAGTCCTTGACCATTTTTTAGAAGTAGGCGTTGTGCTTTGGAGAAACCTATCTTCGATAAATTAAGTTGAACTTCGAGAGGGGGAATTGTTTTTCCAAAAATCCATAAATTGCAAATGCAGCGTTCCCAACACACCGTCTTAACCTAAAATAACAAAAGTTCTGATCGAAAATGGAACACTGAAGCATTCATTGGGGGGCAGACGTTTGTCTTGAACCCAGCAATGGTACAAACCTATTTATGAAGATTTATACTTCCTTGCAGATTTGTCATAGATTCTTGGAACTCGAAAAAAAATAATTGCATTCTAGAGCCTAACTAGGAGGCTTGGACAGGCTTGTTGGTTGAGGCTTAAGTTCATCCCGAACTGTAGCGCCACCTAAGTAAGTAAGTAGAAACTACAACGTAATGCAGTGCAGCAGATTGCCAACACGAACGAGTCGAATAATTAAAACAAGCGTCCTTCTCAGGATAAAGGGCTTGACAGCGGACTTAGGAAACGGGAGAGGAAGTGTCAGGTTATCGATATCCAGAAAAAAACAGATTGTTCTCACATCCTTGCTAGGTATTCTGAACAGAAATAACCGGCTTCGACTTGTCTAGGTCTGAGGCAAAGCTTAATAACCGTCATGAAATTTGGCATTTTTTCGACATCCTCAGATGTGATAACTGAACGTAGTAAGTAGGGAACATACATCCTCGTATAATCGATATTACAGTAAAGTAAAAATATTCAAATACCTGCGCGAAGAGAGCAATTGAATAGAAGGATTCATCTCTGTGATTGTTTTGGGTTCTGGTTATCAATATCAATTATGAACAGCTCCAACATCGCAGGCAACTTCAAGGCTGCAACAACCCACCGACATGCGATTCATCTAGATCCTTTCGTCGCAGTTTTCCAAGCAGAAGTCCTTACCATTTTGAGGTGAGCTGGAGTTCTTTTGGAACACCACACCCAAAGAAGGAAAATATAAACTTGTTCGGAGCTTAAAGCTGGTCAGGGAATGGAATTACAAACTCAACAGGCTTGCCAGTCCCAACGACGTCCGCCTTGTGTGTGTGCCACATAGGTTTCACGGGGATTGAGAAGGCCGACGAACTGGTAAGAGAATTGGTGCACGAGATAGAACGAACCGCTGAAAATACATTGAGAGTTGCGCAGACAGTTACTAAAACAGCAATCAATGAAAAGATGCCAAGAGATTTCGAAGATCACTGGGCAAACCTCTCGATCACTAGATCACTCGTAAAGGAACCAAGCAACCTAGGTTCAAGCAAAACGCAATTAAGGCTGATTGTGGGACTCATCACGGGACACATTTACTTTAACAAACACATGCATAGACTGGGCCTCGTTGACGGGGAGATATATAGGAACTGCGGGGAAGAAAAAGATCTCGAACACTTTCTATGTTACTGCCCGGCCTAAGCAAGAACGCGACAGAACACTCTGGGATCCATGTGGATACCGGATTTGAATCATCTCGAGGACAAATGATTCGGCGACATTATGGCCTTAAATTCCTTAAATTCCTTTCCAACATACGCCCCAAACCAAACCTATCCATACAGTTCCGACGATTAAAAAAGAAGAACACGACGGGATCAACTGAGGGCTAAGTGAAGATCATACCATATATCATCAATGGAAATTTCAAAATACCGTGTTCAATGGGAATTGATATTCTTATATACGCCGGGACGCCATCAACATAAGCTTGAACGGGTGGGTTTGGATGGAATATGGAATTATAACCTAAATATTCAAGAGGGAACGAAGAGCTGAAGGTAGCAGTATGGTAAGTCGAACCCATACCTATTGTTCGGCGAAAAAAAAAATTTAGAAGTTAATTTACCCACGACAAATAGTCCAAAACACCCGCACAATGCTCAAAGTGTCAGACTATGCTGGATGCTTGGTCAGAAAATGATCTTGCGGATAAACTGGCGAGGAAAGGTGAGTTAAAAACGCAAATCGACGAAGTGAACAAATCATCCTCTTGCACAATTATTAAAGTCAGTGTCACCAATACAGCGGACCAGAGTTGGTCGTATATAAGAGGTCACCAAGCTTTATGGTTATGGCGCGACAGCTCGGAATGAGCCAAGGCCTAGCTTCTCGCCGCCATTCATGTTGTGCGTGTTACATTTTTCGCACGAATGGAAGGGACCTACAATTTATTGCATACTCCGAACGGCGAATTGAGAAGCTCTTTCATGACAAATTATACTCCTAGAGGCTTGTCATTCCCCCACGAGAGGTGGTGCCGCGAAAAATGCACATGGCTGGGGCTTGAACCCATGCCGCTCGGCCAGCCCAGTCCCACGCTTAGGCAATTGCTTGTACAGTAATCTTGAAAAATCGTTAGATTTTACGGGGAAATTATCATGGTTCTTACTTTTCAAGAAAGTAACGCAAGAATCACGATGGATCCAAATGGTGCCTAATGTTTTGTGATGCCTCTACTTCTCAACCCTGTCTAGTCTTAGTTCCAACGTAATATCTAGCCCTACACCGAATTGAACGATTCTAGCCATACTTAGTGATACTTATCGCGACGCATAGCCCTCGTATAGAGGCTTTCAAATCCAAAAGCCTGAGGAGAATACTTCAAAGATACTATTGTATATAACCTCGCCCTGAATAATTTTTCATACCAGTGTCGATAGATTTAGTTTTGTCTTCCGAACTTAAAACCTACTCGAAGGTGACCCTTCTTGTAGCAAAAATAAATTCCATACGTAGGCATATTTCAGATAAATTTTCCGATTTTCCAGGAATCCCGTGATTATTTTCTGACGATTATGAGCTCTAGTTATGTATTATATGTACATGTAAGTATATTACTGCGGCATTCTGCTTGAAACCCTCTAAAAAGCCCTCAAGACGTAATAACTACTGAAATGACCTTTCCTTGAAAATCATAACGAGGTCTGTTTCACCAACCACGCAATCGAAAAAGAAAAAGGTTGACGATGGGTAGTAAAATAGTCAATAGCGAGCAGGTTTTTCGGAATATTAAACACTTGATAGAGATCTGAAGGCGATGACCTTTCAAATGCCAAAAATAAAAGTTATGCATGGACATGTAATACAAATGAATTCTCTACACACCCTGTATTTCCACCTTTATACCATACACATGGATTTCAGTAAAAAAAAAATAAAAATAAAAAATCACTCTTCTATCTACAACTCCTCGGACAACATTTCACTGGCTTTCTCGCGTATTTATGTCACATGCTGACAAAAAATATATGAAAAAAAAAAAAACATAACCGCACATTTGTAAGCGCTCTAGACTACCATAAAAATCCCGTATGCATTAGTAATTTCAATTTACATTTAAAGTGATTTTTAAAAATTTACAATATTTACAATGAATGAAGCAAATAATAAAATGACAGAAAAATTTAACTTTTTGATTTTAATCCAAAAATAATAAAAAAAAAATACACTTGTACATCCTCGATGGATTTTCGTACGAAAAATAAAATTAAATGTGATTTACATTTTAAATTAATTCCTTTTGTGCTTTTAAAATTGAATTTTTTTTTCTTATAGAAAACTATGAAACGAATGATTTTTTATGTAAATAATGTTTTTTTTTTCTTGTGATATATGATACATTTAATATTAATTCTTAAAATAGTTTACCTAACTAGCTTTGCGTGACTATTGTTATTGCGTTTCGATGAAAGGTTATTGCTTTTAGTAGTACTATTGACAGCAGGGAAAATGTTATTCGAATATCTGGCATTGTAGCAGCTCCATCTGGAAGAGAAAATATGAAAATATATATTTTTGACATGTAGAAAGTTTTTTTTATATTGGAGAAAGGAGTGTGTTTACACTGTTCAACTCAGTGAAATAAAGCAAAAAGAAATCCTTCTCCCTTCGTGGTGAAACCAAGAACTGACCTTTTCAGTCTCAGCTTAAATCTCCAGACCTGGATCATTGTTCGGCACGAATACTAAAAACCTTAGAGCTCATCTTAGACCCCTGCTACGCAAAGCGGCGGAGCGGGAAAATTAAAGCGTGTGAAATCGTATGGTTGTGGCCAGGTAGTCGCTGAGCGGCAAGCGTCATTTCTGAGCATATTTCCGCCGCTTTGCCGTCTGCCGCTCGTTGCGTGGCAGAGCTATTAGATATCCGTTTAAGAGGAAAATTTCCAAACGTCAATAACGAAAACATCTCATGAAAACGAGACGGTTTCTGTCGATGTGATGCGAATAAACGCCACCTTCACAGATTGAGGAACCAACATCGTCAGTTTGCTGGGGGATTTTAATGCCTAGGCGGGGCAATGACAACAAAGTGTTCAGACATATGATAAGCAAACATGCTTTGTGTCCAATTTAGATAGATCTTAACACACGACGTGTTTCTGCCAAATAGATGATATTGCGATCAGCTGCAGGATAATATTTTTTTTTCATTTTATTTTACATCATCCTCGAAACAGTTTCTTCTGAATTTCCCTAAATTTAGTGCTCTAGGAACAAGGTGAGTCTAGAAATGTTTAGAGATCCTCAAAGAATGGGGTTTCTGGAGTCCAAGTGATTAGTTCAGCTCGCAGTTTGCAATGTGTTCAGTTGGGAGTCGCTGATCCGCAGTTCAGTTTGCAGTTTTACTGGATTCAGTTCACAGTGTGTGGTGGACCCAGCCATTTTTGCTGGGTTCAATTTACAGTGTGTGTTGGGTCAAAAGTTATCCTCGAAAGCGACCAGAATCTACGTCTGTGTAAGTAATTTTTCTACCCATTCTAAGTGAGAAATTATTCCACTTCTAAAATTTGGAAGTGGGAAATTACTCCACTTTTTGAATGTGGAGTAATTTCCCACTTGTGGTGGTGGAAATTCCCAGGTGGAGTAAATTCCCGTGGAGTAAATTCCCGTGGAGTAATTTCCCTGCACCGACACCCTTACACCTAATTATTGATTTCAAGGCAGCATACGAAACGTAGTTTCAAAAGAGATGAATTCTTTTGCGCCACGTCTATTTAAAAACTCATTCACTTATGTAGGATGACGATGGAGAAAGCTTGCGGCTTCGTTAAGGTCGAAAAAAAAACCTAACAGCACCTTTCAATACCAACAGAGGTTTCAGACGATGCACTGTTTCCATAACTTGTGTCGTAAAGACATTCCCCAAGTGCATAAAGCTACAGACATTCAGGCCAGATTAGATTCCATTAAGATCCTAAACAGATTTCGATGAATTGCCAACACTTACCCGAACTGAGCAGCATTTGATTGTTTAAATTTTCATCATGCATTAGGACGGCACTCAGAGTTGTCTCTCGCTTCAATTCCGGATACTTGGCGATTTCTGCAACGCACTTCAATTGTAAACTCCGACCGGGATTGAAAAATCTCGGTCCATTTAGATAGAAATACACCTGTAGTGTCTGCCGTCGCAAATTATAATCATGCGCAGGTATGGTGTGTTCCATTCTCGGCTGTAATTCACCCGGAAACGCCTAAATGAATCCAATAAAAGTTCATATTCAAAATTTAATGCTTTGAAAGATAACTGCCGACATTATAATTGCCGACAGTTGGCTATACTCACCCTCTCACCATTGATGTACCACGTCAGTGCAGCCGCTGGACTTGAATAATCCGATGAGCAGTTTGCCGTGACGAATTCATCAAGCCGGTACATTGAATGAAAGCTGCTTATAAGCGGATTATTTTGTGGCAGAGCTGGAAGGACACAAAATACCCAACACCCCCACAATTATCATCAGTCTGAGGATGGAAATTTTCTATCACCTAATGCGAGATACAATTGTGACGAACAATGATTTTGTGTTTCCAAAGATACTTTTGCTTTTGCGTAAATAAATATGTACATAGGTCGACAATTATTGTGGAAAGGTGTGTACGAGTACATAAGTACATAGTTAAGAAGATTTATTGGGAAAACGGGAAAAGTTTTGCAACTATTTGATGCGTAATACTCGAGTCGCATTACCGCAGTTACAACAGCCTTGAGGACACAACAGAACAGGGAATCTAATGGAATTACACCAAATCCGAACAAGTGTTAAGTTGTGATCGATAGCAAACAAAAAGAGAATATGTACGCCTTGATTTTCAAAATGTCTTTGTCGCATTCTTTGTTGCTGTTGACGGAAAACCTTGTAAATCTGTCTGGCCTGTCATCTGTGACAGTGAAATATCGTTTGCATTTAACATAACACAGCTACAACAGGAAAGCGAATAAAATGTACAAACAAAAGACAGAAAAAAAAAAAAAACGACGCATATGCATTTGACATTATGATGGTGGATCTACTTAAAACGGGTCTGCACTTTAAGGATCTCATGCACCGAGAGCTCTGTAGCAATAAAAAGGATACCACAGTACATACAAAGTAATATTTTAAGAGTCCCAAGGGCGAAGAAATTTTCCCACGGACACTTGCACGAATGGGGAGAAGATTGAGTGGATTCACTCTGCGAAATGCGCCTCGTTGCAGTTGAGCTGCTGCAGACACGAAGAGGTCGTAAAGCATGAAAATCCTTGATTTATGTGACCTCGTTAATCTTTTTCATAGATTATGCTTTCAGTATCCAAAACGACTATAAGCGGTGATGTAATAGTTCATGTGAACTTTTCATTACGGTCGACGGTCGACATATGACTATTTGTTTTGTAGGTCGACTGTTGACTTGACATTTTAAAAAGAAGTATCTGAAGGATGAGGTGAAAAACATACCTCAAGGGTGTTGCCACAAACAGATAGGTATGACCATCGCTGATCTCTTACAAATTTTTGAAGAAATTCAACAATGAACTCATAGATATTATCGACATCATCAAATACTTCAAACGAGCTTTGAGCATCAGCTGAGATTTAAATAAAAACAGTTGGGCTTCAAACCTCAAAGCACATGTCTTTCGTGAGATATTGGGATAACGAGCTCTGAATTGGATTATGGGATTAGAGGGATACTGTTGCAATTGCGTAGGCACTGACTGGCATCAACCTGAGAGTGACCACTCCTATACGTGTCATCATCATCAATTGTGCTGAAGCGTGAGACTTCTTTTGCATTCGATAAAAAAATGTTAAGTATATGCCACCGTGGTTGGTGTGGCTCAGTAGTTAGTGCGTTGGACTGCTTTGCGAGCGGCATGAGTTCAAGCCCCAGCAATGTCCAACGAAAATTTTTGGCAGCACAACCTCTCGTCGAGGAATGACAGGCCTCAGGGAATATAATTTGTCATGAAAGACCTTTTCAATTCGCCGTTCGGAGTCAGCAATAAATTGTAGGTCCACGCACAACATGAATGGTTGCGAGAAGCTAGGCCTTGGCTCATCCCCAGCTGTCGCGCCAGCTATTCATTCATACTTTAGGCGTGTTTTTTTTTAAACCTAGCCAGCCAGTAGTTGCTAGCAAAGTCAAATTTTACACGTAAAACAAATACAACAACCAGCTGGCTACAACTCTTGATTTTATCCCCAGTCAAAAGCAACTGGCTAGGAATATTACGATATCCCATGGCCGAAAGCGATGTTTTTCATTTATAGCGTTGGTATCACTGCCAAATTGTTCTGTTTTTTTGACATTTGACCGTCATCAGTGTTGCCATCAAGAAAAAAAAATACCGTATCAAATTTGCGTAGCAAAACTAAATTTGCGTAGCAAAAGCGAAGCCATTGAAATTCCAGTGGAAATCCAGCCCGCATCCAGTCACATTTCAAACATATCCGAAGAACTATATACTGCTTGTGTAGGGTAGGGTAGAATAGTAACATAAGTTGGAGTCGTGGAAGTGAATAGTTTGAAATTACGTCCGTTTAATCTTTTTTTAATTTGTGATTGTGATTGTGAGGGGTCTAAAAACTACAAGATTCTTGTTAAAAATTTTTTTTTTAAAAAAGCGTAGCAAAAATTGGTATATTAGGGAGAGTGCGTAGCAGCGTAGTAAATTTTACTTTTTTGGAAATCGCGTAGCAGTTTTGCTAAGATCGTGGCAGCGCTGGCAGCGCTGGATGTCATAGGAACGAAATCACACGTACCAACTTGACGGTATAAAAAATCGACTGGGTTTGGCTGGCTGGGAATCGTCTAAATGAACGACTGGCTAGCTAGGTTTAAAAAAAAACACGCCTATTCATACGCCATCGTTCAATCGATGATTTTTGTTAGAACTGAATGTCAGAGTCACAGACAATGACAAAGAAATTCGGCGGCAATGATGCCTTGTTGGGAGTAGTACTACTTCTTCTGCATTTGATAGAAAAATGTTACGTATACGCCACCACTCAGTCGATGATGTGTGTTAATATGCAGAAGACAAAAGATAGTTTGCTTTATAAATAAACACCTGTATCTCCCTAAACACGTGTTTAAATACTTATGCATGCATATGTACGTATAACTTACCAGCAACTGTCATGTTGGCAGCTTTCGTTGTTAACTTAAAATGTGGTGCATCTCCAGAAACTTCACAGCGGTACACGCCTGATGACTTTTTTCCCTGAAGACTCAATTCAATGCGACATCTCAATTCGTTGCAGACGTTTTTATCATCACTGACCTGAACACCATCTACTGGGAATTTCATATACACCGGACTCATCATGGGTGAGTACCTGAAAGGATAACAGAAAAAGTTCATTTCTATTTTAGGATCCAGATTGTATCATATCGCCCGTTCCACGCCAGCTAGATCCAATTAAACCTCTGTTCTGCCTGCCTCATTGCACTACCTTCCCTATCCGACCAACATAAACAATTTACAGGAACACATGCCCATCGTCATACACCCCTTCATACAGAAACATGATTTTCTAATGACAGCCCTGGGGTTATGAGCTAAAAGCTGACATTGAACGAGTTGAAATTGTACAATTAGTCCCTAAAACCCGAAGTATACAGAGCTTCAGCTACACGCAGCCTTCGAGCAATCCACCCCCGTTAACAAGGGCCTTAAAGATGTACTCACCCTCACACACACACACACACACACACACAGAGAGTGTATGATTGTGATTCAATCATATGTTCTATATCGCATCATGTATCTCAGCCATCAAACAGCCATAATTATCACATTAATAACAAGCAGAAGAACAACTCCTCACATCATTTTAATTACGCATCCCTGTTCCCACAAGGGATCGAGGCATATGGGTGTGTTTGCTAATAGAAGAAACCGCTTTCCTTCCACCTTCCCATAGAGCGACGTTTTCTTCGACGTCGTCGTCCTTATGCTTAACGGATTACAAGCGAGAACAGAATCAGGGAAAAAAAACATATTTCGCCCATGTCGGGACGGTACATGATGCGAGTGCTTACACCCTACCCATCCGGAGCTACGATAAAAGGATGATAATTTGAATTATCCATTCCGTATGCCACAATTCTTTGCCCCTCGCTCCCTTTAGTTGAAGGACTCTCGTCTTAATTAAAAATTTTAGAGTGTTTCTGTGGAAATGAGAAGGGCATATGCACGCTCTCGACAAGCCGGATTGGATTAAGAAAATTTCCAACCAAACGAGTGTGTGGGTGTGTGTGTATAAGACGACCAAAATTAGAGACACTTTTTCGGAAGGTCCTTGCAGTCCTTGATGGGTAATTGCAAATTTTCCACCCCCAAGCGTTGGTAAACCACGGACAGGGGGCTCTTCAGACTCAATATTGGATGCCAAAGCTCAAGGTATGTGTCTAAGCTTGTTAACGGTTTATCTTCACCGCACCCTTTTCATATTTTGTTATACATACATATGTATCCTTTTTCTCAATTATGACATTTCTCACATATGTATGTACACATGACCTCGTCTTTAAAAGGTGTGTCAACGGATCAAGTGGCAGCGATGGCGGTCACAGGCACTTGGTGCATGCACAGAAAATAGCAAGCTCTTGACTTGGATCTTCTTCGGTGGTGGAGGCACTTACACACAGCCTTGGGCGGTCTTTCGGCAGAAGGATGAGAAGGATTATATAATTTACACGTGGCGTAGCTAATTAAAAACTTAATTGGGATGCTTCCTTGAAAGTATAAGGATACGTAACGTACATGTTTGTGTGCACCTATGGGTATTTGCCTTTGGCATGGATTTAGATACACGATATCGTTTGTGGTTTTTCCTTTTTCTCTCTCTTTCTGTGCCTTTGTGGGGGGAAAAAATCAAATGAAAATGGAAATATTTACGGTAAGATGGTTAAATCCAGAAAGACACGAGTTCTGGGAAAAAACTTTTGCGGAACCTAAAGCATGCCTGAGTGAGTATATTCCTTTATCCTCACAAAAAATAGATCTCTATGGATTCATCAGTATGGGAGGTAACGTGTCTCTGTCTGCAGAAAGGTTACATCAAAGATGAATCTCAAAGCCTCTTTGTACATCTGCATGTGACATAAGTTTATGCACTTAACCAAAAGTGCAATTGCATGCCCCAATCGGTAGCGTGATACAAGCTTTGAGGCTGTAGCTGAATGAGGGAAAGAAACGACACATATTCCCAGAACACGCTAAATGTTCGTCCCTTTCTTATGGTGAAAATAGAAGCGAAACATTACACTTCACTTCCAATTCTGTGTCTAATGTTGAAAACCTACCGAGGTAGGTAGGTAGGTAGGGCGACTGTCTGTGCGAAGCCCAGACACAGATCTGGGCCAGGAAGGCCGTTTGTAATACCACATGGATCTATAGCCTGAAAAACGCCACTCACTGTATTGAAAGCATTTGGAGTTGTTGATAAAGCTGAGGGTACTTTTGACACCAAGTTGTCAAAGTGATAGACTCATATAAAGAGCTTCCTTCTCTGGGATAGGACAGGACAGGACAGGACAGGAAATGGAGGATAATTTCTTTCCCTTTTTCGTCCCTGCAGCTCCTGCAGAAGTCATTCGAGAAGAGGCCCATCCTTCTGACATGAAGGCTATTGGGAGAATGGTCGATAAGAACACCAATGATGGTGCTAATCAGCGGCTTTTTGAGCAAGATCAAATTTTTAACAAAAACATAACCAGCAAAAGAATCAAGGACCGCGACATTCGAACTTGCACGTTGAGTTTTCGGTCCATGGACTGCTGCAAAGTCGGTCATAAGGGATAAAAAACTGCAACATACACAAACTACGGTGATTGCTACCGATTTTTATTGGAGATCGACTTAGGTAAAAAGTCTAGAGTTTTACATCAAGGCACATCAGCCTGATAGGATCACGCAACCAGACAGGTTCTACAAGTTTTTGGACAAAATATACGATCTGTACCCATGCTATGACATTAAAATTATCCGGGATGATTTAAACTGTCAAAAACTAAAGCTTGCACAATACCACCTTTGAGAAAGGATTCAGGCCAATTGATTTTGTGGCGGAGCGAAACATTATTATAGCAAGCACATGGTTCCCGCATCTCAGTATTCATAAGGCAACTTGGAGGTCCAAATGGCAAGGCACTTCTACGATATAGTGAATGTTCAAAGGGGCGAATACTAATTTGAACTTTTACCTCTTTGTAACCAAAGTACGGCTGCGGATATCCTGAGCTGTAAGAAAGTTTGACGCTAGGCGGCTACAATCGCATTCGATTGAGTATCTCTTTATCTCTCAAGCGCCAGCATCAAGAATTGAAGACCAGTGGCAACATTGCCAAAAATTCAGCAGAGATGCCGCTTCAGATTTGCTACTGTAGTTGTCCCCAAGTTACGCACAAAAAAATTAAGTTGACGACGTAACCATTGTACATCTGGACATTGGTGTGACCATTCAACAACAGCCGATTTCTCACTAGGGACCCCTTAACCATTTTCTGATTAATGTGAACTGGGAATGTCCCTAGAAAGTCATATCGCACGAATCAACCAACTTATTTACCGATTTGTCAAGAGATTACCATTTGAAGTCACCTTACCGCTGAATTCAATTTAAGCTGTAAACACATTTTTTTCACTTTAAATAATTTATTGACTTAAACTATGATGAAGAGGTTCTCCATAAGCCAGCATTTGTCAACATGAAATATCTAAATGTTCAAGTCGGAAATATAGATGTTGCCAAAATAATTTATCTCTCTCAAAGGACACGCAAAAAGCACTTTCATAAAAAGGAAAAAAAAAAAAAACTAAATTTTGTGCGTTTGGTACCGAGACCGACTGTTTGTATGTGTGGATTTGTAAAATGAAAAAAGATGTATCTCCTGTTAACATTCGTCGTCGCTTTTCCCGAACCCAAAAACCCAATGTGTTATGACAAAATGAGAAAAAATAAATAATTCTAATGTGGTACTCATGTTCGAGCATTAATGTAATGTGTACACACGGCTCTATACGTAGCCCCGGCGTGTGTTGTGTATCCCTCTGGGCATCCTTTTTGTGCTCGCCCTCATAAACGAACGGGTAAATAAATGGTGTGTTGTACGTTGTGTGCTTTGTTGCTTTGTTGTATTGTACCACAGACGACGACGACGAGTCCCCTAACATCTAAATGAGCGACTGTACTGTGTCAGTGATGTATCCAAGTATCCAAGTATCCCAGCATCCAAGGACACAATGGAAATTATTCTCGTTCGCCAGTTAAGGCATAGAAGAGAGAGCGAACATTATTACATTACGGCCACAGAAAAGGAAAAACACAAACAAAAATAACCGACCTACATAGCAAAAATGAGGCCAAACGACCGGGATAACAGCACAACAAGCGGGAAGGATACTCTCCTACGCAACGTGAATCTTGTCGTAATTTGTCAGAAGCATTTCATTCCATTCACTCACCTGAAAAATTCCATTTCGTCCTTGTACCATTTCACGGAGTTTAATGTGTGGCCACTCATATCGTAGCTGCACGACAATGTCACATTATCCCGAAAGTCAACAATTTCTGGAACATTGATGTCAGTCACAAAGAGTCCATGCACATGGCAATCTGTAAGGAGATAAAGAAAAAAACAAAAAAAAAAAAAAAAAAATTAAGTGAATGTTACGCATATCATGAATACGAACGAAGCAGCAAGGGATTCGGTAACGTTATTTGCATAAATCTAACTGACATGTTACACTGACAGCGTTTTGTCACATCGAAGGGGAATACATGCCGTCACTTCATTTGTTTAGCCAGCACCACAGTGTATGTACATGCGTACATATGTGGTGTGCTAGGCCTGCGGGGGCTTAAAGGGGCTTTAAGAGCACAGCGCCGTTCCTTTGACATTCGAGTGGATAAGAAAACGAGGAGCAAAAACATTATTGCGCGTGTAGTACTTGTGCGTATACAATGGCGGCAGGATGTGAGCCACTTGCGTAAGCTCTGGAAGGAAGGTATTTAATGTACTTTCTTGACAAGTTGCGATTTGACAGTCGTAATGCGATAATTGCTGGCAACTGACACTTGTTATTTCGGGGTGCCACTTGCTGTTTTAACTACGTACAATGGTACATGCTGATGACAGGATATCATTTAGTTTTACGTAGACTAATCCGGACACAAACGTCCGGTTAGATGGTGTCTTACGTCTAAGACAATTTCTAAAGACATATGAAAAAACTTTGTTTGTTTGCCACACGTTTAATATTCATTGTTAACTCAAGAGGGTTTATTGATAATGTCCTCTCCAACTCAAGATATAAGGGTGAGAATGCAAAAACTCTCTGAATTCGGTTGCAATGCCGCTGAATACCGTCTACCATACAGGTAGAGGTGAGATTCCGGACTTGGTCCAACCATCTCCTACTGGGCCTACCTAGCGGACGACTACCTGATGGCACGGATTCCATGGCATGTCTTGAAAGCTGAGTTGGGGACATGTGTTGAGGTGCCCAACCCATCGAAGTATGAACCTTTCCGCTCAAGGAAGTAGCTGATCGACATTGAGTGCCTCGTGTATTCTGGTGTTTCTAACTCGATCTCGAGGAATTACACCAGCAATAAAAAGAAGAAATCCCATTTTGGCAGCTTGTATCCGCGATCTTATTCCGTCAGTCATTACGCAAACCTCATGACCAAAGGTGGGGGTCGAAAGAAACACTGAATTAAAGACCGCTAGCTTACCTCCGATGCCAAGTCCGGCCCTCCTGATAACAGATTGACCTTAGTGGGCCTTAATTCCCTTGGGTTGTAAAGAAAAATCTGCCTAAGATTATTCCTTCACACACCAGATGTGAATCGCATTGCATCGTTTTATCGCATCACTGTGCACATAGCCGTAATGTGAATCAGCGCCGGTCATAGTTAGACCTGCTTTCCTGATCTAAAATGATTGCCTTCACGACATACGATAGTCCATAAACCAACGACTTAACGTAACCCGATAAAAAGAAATCCAACGGCCTTCAATCATATGAGCGAGGTGGCCATTCGACCAGACCATTTCTCGAGATTACACGATTACAGAACTTCCCCTTCAATAGATCAATTCTTTAACCAGCTGTGTGTCATGTGGCACCAACTTGTTGCAACCACATATCATTGATGTCAAGTTCATCTAATTCTGGCCAAAAATGAGTCTTCCAACTTGACACTATAGCGAACTCCATTAACCGTAACAGAGCTATCATTTTCATCGACGAAAAAATACGGTCCAATCACAAATTCGGCATGAATGAAATCCACACCACACGGTCACTTTTTGTGGATGCAATGAAGTCTCTTGAAGCACATGTGACTTCGTTGCTGTCCAATAATGCATATTTTGCTTATTGACAAAGCCATTAAGCCACAAACGAGCTTCATCGTTGAAGATGGTTTTTCGATGAAATTCAGGATTTTTTTTTCAAACTTTTGCAGAACCCAATCGGAGAAGTTTCGGCGCTTCAAATGATCAACAGGCTTCAGTTCTTGAAGTTATTTTATTTTGTAAGGGTGTAGGCCAAGATCTTTACGTAGAATTCGTCACATTGTGGGCTGAGAGATTCCCAATTCTCTCTTAAAGTTGCGACCACCGCCTTAGAATTTGGGTAATAATTTTCGAACGCTGCTCGTTCGTGAACTTCATCATGATAAAAATGTAAACATTGACTGACGTTTTAACATTGACAGATCATAAAAGTAGTTTAAGGGTGCGTTTGCATTAAAATAAAAAATTGTTATGTGTCTATTGAAAAACCCTTTATAACTGGAGGACTTGCGTGACATCGAGCTGAAGGACCTCCTGAGGATCATATCCTTATCTGAGTGATTTTAAATCAGCGGCTCCCTTTCTCTTTGCAACTTCCCGGGGTAAAATTATAAAATGGACACAATGCACCCTATTGCTGGTCTACGTAAGCAGTGACGAATGTCACAATGCACCCATTTACCTAACCTAATGGAACGTACTCATCTTATACATGGACTCTGTGTGCCTCCAGTTTTCTGAGCCCCCCTCTAAGCCTACGTTGAAAGAAGAAGTGAAACTAATTTTCCAAACCCTCAATCGCTTAATTGTCTCCACTCAGAGTTCGCCGTATTCGAATAACAACTTTTGTTCCACCTTTTCGTGCACCAAACTCAATTGGTTCACTTGAATTTTACGGTCAGCCTGCATCCTGCAAAGCGTGTTAGTAAGGTTTTTATTCGACTCCCGCTCAATTTACTTTATTACTCTCGACAGCTTGTTAATGCTTTTTGTTATTTTTAATTTAATTTAAAACGTACTACACATCTGGGTGTTTTGTTTGCTTTGTTATTCCGTTCGATGACTTTTTCCACTAGCAAGGACGATGGCGTTAGGAAACCACCACCACACATAGACCCACAGTCCCGTGCAAATAAAAACTAAACAACATAAATAAAAAAAAAAAAACTTGAAAAAGGGGGGAACAAGGACACGCGTTGAAAACTCTAAAAAAAGAGGAGCATAAGCGGGAAACATAAAACCGAATCTGGAACTGTCCCACATCTCAGCGGGAAACAGAACGGGGCAAGGAGCAGCAATTTAAATAAATGGAAACGGGGGTTGGTTAGCATTACTATCATGTGCTATAAACTTGTTATTTCGTTGCGAGATTTGTTGTTCTCTGGCTCTTCTGCATGTCGAAGTAAAAAAGGGTTATTTTCCTGTCGTCCTTCTGACATTCGGTCTAGCACTCTCTTAGTAACGCGCTCTCGGCAATAAATGTGTGCTCCTCCTCTAAATGATCCCTTTGTGATTTTCTCATGTGTCCTTGTCAGTTTTATTTATTCACGTTTTGTTATTGTTGGCCCACCCCCGGATGATGGTGCGAAATTCGGGACGAAGTTCCTTTTATATTTTTTTCTTGGCATCAAAGTGTCATTTGTATAAGTGTTGTGTTTTGATGGATATGGAGATGGGCTCAAGCATGAACAGGACGCCTCTTCAGAGGGTCGATGGGTAAGTGATGCTTTTACAACACTATCCTTCATATATTTTATTTCGGGTCATATAATTCATAGACGTATTTTTGGATGGCATACTTTTCTAAAATGTTTTATTGGCGCGGTAGCAATTTTCATTTATACGCTCGAAGGCAATTCGGAAGAAAGGATTGTTGCCTTTTTGGGTTTAGTGAATGAGCCGTGTCGCTGTAGCCTATGACTGTATCTTTTCTGATTTCTGTTTGGGTTAGCATCGTTCGAAAAAGGAAACAAAATCTGCCTTGATGTGACCGATGACATCACATTCGACGGGGGAGAAAAAGATGACGTTTGATTAAGCGCGAGTTTTATATTGCAGCACTGTATTTTTTTTTTTTACAGTTTTTAGCTTTTATGACAAAGAAGTTCTTTATTGGTTTCTGTTTGGAATGTTTAAGACTCTAATCCGTTCTATAGGTTAGAACACTTCAAAAGACAGTTTAAATATGTCAAAACAAATGGAGTTTGACGACGATTGCAACCAAAGTTGTCACTAAAAGGGTAGTAAAAATGACAAAAAGAATAATAAAAAAATTTATTTGAAATTTGAACTTTCTTTGACGAAATAATACTCAAACATATCGCAACATCTATAGAAGTAGTAAAGGGTTTTTCAATAGCTGTATCTGAACTTTGACAGCTTATTGCTCTGACGTTTCAAGTGACAACGCTTGACTCTGACGTTTGTGTTCTGTCATAGTCACCATTTTAGCGGTTCGGTTGCTGATCGAACAGTCCCTGTACGATGCCGAAATGCGCGTTCAAGCGAGAATATTGCTGCTGTTGCTGAAAGTGTGGCTAAATATCCAAACCTCTCGATTCCTCGAAGAAGTTGGCTTTATGCGACCTAAAATTGGCGAATTTTGCGAAAAGACTTGGGCATGTATCCGTATAATATCCGATTGACACAATAACTGAAGCCCCAAGATCACCAATCTCGTTGTGCGTTCTCTGATTGGTTGGAAACGGATCCAAATTTTGACGAAAAAATCATCTTCAGTGATGAAGCATATTTTTGGTTGAACGGCTTCGTGAACAAGCAAAATTGCCGCATTTGGGGCGATCATAATTCACATGTTTTGTGTGGATTTTGGTTAGACGGCGTCATTGGGCGATATATCTTTCGAGACGAGAATGACCAGACGGTGAATGTCAATGGCGAACGGTATCGGGCCATGATAACTGACCTTTTGTGGTCGCAATTGGATGACATAGACCTGGACGACATGTGGTTCCAACAAGACGCAGCAACGTACCATACATCACGCGTTACATTGGAGATGTTGTAAGGAAAGTTTCCTAGAACGCGTTATTTCCAGAATGGCCAGGGAGGCCATTTGATGTCATTTTCTAAACATAATGGTATTGAATGTACTTTAATTCGCAATAAAGGTTTCTGTCATATCTCACATATAACTCGTTTTATTCAGTTTAAAAGTTAAGACACGCTTAATGAAAAACCTTTTAGTAGAAGTGGTGGAAACCTGGTAACCTACCAACAACTTCAATAAGAGTTTGAGCTGTTTAGTAATACCACGACTCATGTAACCTCGAATTGTATGTTATTGAGACTGTTTCAGAAAGGCTGATCCAGCCAGTTGAATTAACAGGGTAATTCTTTAAAATTTGCTTAGGGTCGTCGAAAGGTAACAAGCCTACAAGCAATCAGAAATCTTTCAGTGTTATGGAGAAATCGGAGCCGGATTTTACTCGGAAACTCTACAGAAACAGGAATCTTGTAGATTGCCAGAAGCCTGTAGCGTCTTCCAAGCCGAGACCCTGTCAGTTGAAAAAGCTGCTGGTTGCCCAAGAGATTGTCACCTTCCCCCATCGAATTTTACCACCTTCGTTGACAGTCAGGCAGCTTTAAAATCCATAAAATCCAATACAATCAAATCAAAGGCAGTCAAGAAATGTCGAGACACGCTGATCACCATAAGGCATCATACTGTCAAACTCTGCTGGGTTCCTGGACATAGAAGAGACGAAAAGGCTGATGAATTCTTAAGATTGGGGTCGGCTATGAACATTAGCGAAGCCGACAAATCTGTAATGCCACCGATAGGAAGATTTCATAATAGGCAGCGTAATAGAGAGAGAAGCTAATTCCTTCTGGTTAGCCAGAGAGGATTGTACCACTTTTCGGACGCTATGGCTAAACTAACTAAAACTAGAACAAAGTGCCTTCTGGCACTGGACAGATCCACTATCCGCATGCTCGCTGGAGTTATATCAGGTCTCTGCGCCATTGGAGTCATGCTCCGCAAGTGAAGAATCGAGTCCAATTACCTATGCAGAAACTGCGGAGATGAAGAAGAGGTAGAATCAATTCAACATTTGCTGTGCCACTACCCCGCGCTACAAGAACGACGTTTACGCGCATTAGTTTCAAGGTACTTTGCAAGAGGTAACAGACCTACAGTTAACCGACCTACTCAGATTCTTAAAGAGTACTAACTGCTCCTTAGGCTGTCCCGGGAACCATACTGCTATTCCCTCAACAATAATAGGGTACTCACAATGGACCTTCATGTCTCCGAGTGAACGTGATGATGCCTATCCATCACACCCCCTTCGAAACCTAACTCAACCTTCTCCTTACTTGTTTCAGTAACTCTATAGCAGGTCGGTATCTGCTGGGTTTCCGGACACAGCGACAGCGAGGGTAACGAAAAAGCGGACGAACTGGCTCGACAAGGATCCGCTTTAGCAAGTGAGCAAACCCACATATTAACAAACATTCCTATTGGTGTACTAAAAGGTAACGTCGACCACAAGATGAAAGAGCTAATCAGCACCTCTTAGTCCGCCCGTGGCGACTGCATTATATCCTGCAGCTTATGGCAGAGAATCGACCAGAGCAAAACAAAATGTCTCCTGACTATGAATAAAAAAGATACTCGCATCCTAATAGGTGTACCATAGCCACCAGACTCGGAATCAACTCCCCAGACTACTGCAGGAGCTGTCAGCATGCGGAAGAAACGGACACCATCGATCACTTACTCTGTGAGTGTCCCGATCTCCAAAACAGCCGATTTCGACACATGGCAAACAGGAGAACTGGGAAACCTAACTGAAGTACCACTACTTAACTTTATTCCAGTACAGGGTGGTTTTGCGATAGACCACCCATCTAGAACCAGAGGTTGGAATATGGACCACACCCGTGAACGCACAGCCTCTGACTGGGCACTTCCCCCATAACCTAACCTAAACTAACTCCATAGCAATATCGTGACCTTATTACCTCTTTCATTATCCTTGAAGAGCTACCCTACTCTTAAATCATTATCCTAGAAATTTAAAAGTTCCTAGACTCACTATACCCAATTTCGGCGTCGAAAATTACTTACAGACATTCCCTGATAGAATTAATGCCGACCGAAAATGAAATTTCTAAAATTCCTAAAACCTTCGAAGCTTTTATTCATCGCAATTTTTTTTTTTTTTTTTTTGTGAACTATTCTACAGGATGTAATTCAATTATCACATGTAGCTTTTAATGTTCTTTCGTGAAATGACGGTGAAGTGAATTCCAGGGAGAATAGTAGACACGAAAAAGAGAAAAGAAAAAAAAAACAACCATTAGGAGAGTAAATTGCATTAGAGATACCAGACGGAATGGAATTTGATAACATTTGCTACCGTCCAGACAGAATTTGTTACCATTCCATTCGTTATCCAGTTATAGATGCGTGCATGTCCACAATACGTACATATATTTGTTTGTATGCAATGCATGTACATACGCACGCTTCTCAAAATGTGGTTGAAGACGTGTAAAAATTAGTTCTTTTTGACTAGACCTTTGAATTAATGTTCTTACTTACTTAGATGGCGCTACAGTTCGGGGTGAACCTGGGCCTCAACCAACAAGCCTCTCCAGCCAGCTCGATCTTCAAATGCCTCCAGTTGCGCACTCCAAGTTGGTTGAGGTCTCCTTCCACTTGTGCGCGCCACCTTAGGCGAGGTCTTCCTCTACTGCGTTGACCCACCGGGTTAGACTGGAAGACTCTGCGAGCCGGAGCATGTGTGTCCATTCGCTCTACATGCCCCAGCCGTCTAAGCCGATGGATACGTATCTTCTTGACTAGGGAGATGTCGCTGTACAATTCGTAAAGTTCGTCGTTGAATCTTCTCCTCCACAACACGTCAACGCAAACAGGACCGAATATCTTACGAAGAATCTTTCTGTCAAAGCAACCAAGGATATCTTCATCCGCTTTCGATGGAGTCCATGCCTCTGCGTAAAGCAGGACTGGGACGATTAAGGTCTTATACGGGGTCACCTTAGTTGTTCGAGAGGGGGCTTTGCTACTCAATTGCCTTCTTAGCCCAAAGAAGCAGCGATTGGCAAGAGTTATTCTTCGTTTAATCTCAGCTCTGGTGTCGTTGTCTGAGTTTATAACGGAGCCTAGGTAGACAAAGTCGTTCACTACCTCAAAGTTATATCAGTCTACTGTAACGTTCTGACCGAGACATCGGTGTTGAGTGTCCTTTCTTGTTGACAGCATATACTTCGTCTTGCCCTCATTGACCGCTAAACCCATCTTCGCCGCCTCCATCTCAATGCTCACGAACGCACCAGTGACATCACGCTGCGTTCTTCCGAATATGCCAATATCGTCGGCGTAGCCGAGTAATTGGACGGACTTTTGAAAGATTGTGCCTCTGGTGTTGGCCAAGAAGAAGTTGCATGACAGCGCGTCGGCTTGCCTAAATCCTTTTGTGACATTAAAGTTCTCGATGAGTTTGTGAACGACTTTGATGGAGCTGCGTGTATTCTCCATCGTCATCCTGCACAAGCAGACCAGTTTGGCAAGGATGCCAAAGCTAGACATAGCTCTTTATAGCTCGTCTCTATCGATGCTGTCATACGCGGCCTTAAAATCGATGAACAGGTGGTGGGTATCGATTTGAAGTTCCTGGGTTTTTTCCAAGATCTGTCGCAGTATGAATATTTGGTGAATGGTGGACTTTCCCGGTCTCAAGCCACACTGATATGAACCGATCAGGTTGTTGACGAACGGCGTCAGGCGCTCACACAACATGGTAGATAAGATCTTGTAAGCGATGTTAAGAAGACTGATGCCTCTGTAGTTGGCGCAGTTCAAAGGGTTTCCTTTCTTGAGGATCGGGCAAACAATGCTGAGGTTCCATTCATCGGGCATACGTTCCTCCGACCATATTTTACAGATGAGTTGGTGCATGCTCCTTACCAAGTCATCACCTGCTGCTTTGAACAGCTCTGCAGGTAGGCCATCAACTCTAGCAGCTTTGTTTAACTTAAACTGCGATATGGTTATATTCACTTCGTCCAGGTCAGGTGGACGGAATTGTTATTCCTCGTCGTCCAGGTTGCTGTCTCATTCGCATTCGCTGTCTCTCTGCATGTTATTAATAACCGGAGATATCGTAGAAAAGAACTATCAAAGGTTGAGCCATACTTTTGGTCTAGTTCATGGTCTTTTATCAGAATTCCCTCATTTCAAATTGTGTTCCGAATTAAGCATACCTTGAGAGTATATCTAATATCTATGTTGTATGCTTAAGTTCACGGATTCACAGATTTTTACAAGCCAATCTCTGTCTATTAACTCCCACTTTCACCAACGCTGGGTACTTCATCTTGAGATAGGGTTTCAATCTCTTTGAGAAGCTGCTGATGGAAGTTAGCGAAAGAGGGAGGTGGAAGTGTTTCTACTAAGGAACACCTGCTTGAATTCGGTCTGAAGTGGAAGAGATCTTTAGATTGAATCTGTGGTGGGATCTTCAGTTCTTGTTAACTCACCATCGTGAACTTAATATCTGCTCCTGCCTCTCAGACAAAAAAGGAAGACACCACCAAAGCATGTTTTTACAAGCTTTTTGACAAAACATGTGAGTAATGTCCCAAAAATGTAAACTAAAATCCAACAAAGACAGTTTAAAGCAGCTGGGAATAAATTGGTAGAAAGCATACATAACCTCATTTCCAACATTCAGATGAGTGTATGCCTGATGAATTTAATCTAGGCATCGGTTACCCGATCCAAGAGAAAGGAGATTTCGTCAATTACGTCAACAATAGAGGCATCTCTGTTAAGCATCGCGCACAAGATCTTAACGAGCTAAATGGCGTCTATCAGTGCGGTTTTTGACTGGGAAAGCCCACAATCGACCAAATTTTCACACTTTGACAGATGTTGGAGAGAATCCAAGAAGTCTCCGTCGATATCCATAATCTGTTTATGGAAACGATCTTGCAGAGCCATGTTTTATTTTGACATAATCACCAAAGTCGTCCGTCTGTGTAGGATGACGATTAGCGTTGAATGAGATGAAAAAAAAAAATAATTTGCTACCAACAAGAAGGATCACTAAATATGGACGAATCGAACACATTGTCACAGTAGACATCTTTAACTCTGAGGAAGGTAGTCGTTAATCATCCCAGTCCATGCTAAAGCATGGACTTTATCTAAGGCGGATACAGATATCCTTGGTAGTTTCGTGGGAGAAAGTCTTCTTAACTTATTCGGTCCGCTAATGCGTTGACGGGCTTTGGAGGAAGAGAGCTGTATACTGACGACGATGAGATGGCGGGAACATGCAGAAACGAACTCTCCGGCCCGCAGAGTTTTTAAAATCTAACCGGGAGGGACAACAGAGTAGAGGAAGACCTCAACTAAGACGACTCGAACAAGAAGAAAGAAACTTGGAGTGTGCAACTGGAAGTATTTAGCGAAGGACCGGGCTAACTTGAGAAGCTTGTTGGTTGGGGCCAATGTTCACTCTGAACTGGAGCGTAACCAAACAAAGTAAGAAACTGAACATGTAGCCAAGCTTTCAAGTCTTACTCTAGGACATCCACAGTAGTGTGGATGATATCAGTCTTCAGTCCTTTGTACTCGGAGTGACAGAAAATAAATGCGACATATGCGATGGATATGAAAGGATATTTGCAGTGGAAGTGCAAATCGAAAGTCATTTGACTACGTATCGAGAAGGCTGGCTTGCTGAATGAGCTACATATCCATTCTGAACTGCAAAACCATTTCGCACGCATCCCAGCGTGCAACTTTGTTTTTGTTTACCCCCCTGGTCAGAGGAAAAATCGTCTGATGAACCCTTAGGTTTTTTTTGGGAAAGTAATTTCTAACCTTCCGCCAGCCGGACAGTATTCTCATTCAACATTAATTCTCAAGAAACGATTAAATTACATTAAAGCCGAAACTGGTGACGTCTTTGTACTGACACAAGACAACCGGTAAGTTCAGACGGTGGGTAGGTACCCTTCCAGAGGCACTTCCATCAAAATTATATTTCGCACGAGAACGCGAACGCGAACGCGAACGAGAACGAGAACGACATTTTACAAAGTCAAAAAGTTAAGAAATTAAAAATATAATTTCGCTGGCAGACATCTTACCAAGGAGCAGCACCAACACCAGCACCGACATCACCGACATTGCCACCCAGTAATCCATTGTGAAACTTTATTCCCAAAAATTAAGAAAGTTATTAAACTTTAATTGCAACGCACATTAAACGTAATCACAAAACATTATAAATTCATTCATTCTTTCCCATTAATTCACTTACGGTTACCCGCCCGACGAGGCCCTCTTATCCGCGCGCGCGAAAAGGTGGCGCCGCACGTTTCCTTTTTAATTGGATTAATATAAACAGTCACCGACCGACATTGCGTGGCATTCTGAAAACAATTCACTATGACAAACTCACTGTTGAAAAGAATCCGTTTTTCTTTTTTTTTTTTTGTAAAGGATTCGCCCGGTTCCGGGAAAGGATCTTACAACATGAGATTATTCTTTCTTTTTTTTTTTTTCAATTAGCACTTCTTTTTGTTGTTGAATAAAAGCTTTTTTATTTGCGACAAAGACGATGAGAAAACCACCCACGTAAGGACGAATTTATTCCCAAGGAAAATAAGAAGACCCGCATAACCATAAGGCACATGGGTTGTGTGGAACTAATCCTCACGTGTGTAAGCTTTAGAACGATACGCCTTAAGGACAATTAGGGAACTATTAAGAAGGATTATGGTCCTTTAAGTATTCATGGCGGAGAATTCACGATTCATCGCTAACAGCACGCGCACCCAAAGTCACATTTGTCGCGGCAATAAACAGCTCTTAATAAATTGCGACTTTATCCTTCATCCCCTGATGTCCTTGTTTTTGTATTGCTTCTCTCGGGCGACGACGGGGTGGACCAATTTATTATGGCACCGAATTATTCCACCCACAATCAATTACACATGACACGACACGAAACACAGTCAACAAGAGAGCCTTTCGCCAGCTATTCTGATTGAACCTTCCAGTCTGACTGAAGTGCCATGGAACGTAAGTATCATCGCATAGTCCTCCTCAATTTACTTTCGTTGATGGTTCCGTATCCTGGTCATGTTGTTGTGTAGCAGCAGAGCACAGGAGGACAATGTGCTCTGTTCCAAAAGTTCCAGCGACCCAACGTACGAAAAAAAAAAAAAATAAAAATTTCCTCTCTATGTCATCTTTTGCACCGACCGACGACAACGACGATGGCATAAGTGCTGTTGTGGATGCTATTTTTTATTTGAATTTTGAGAATTTCTATGGAGAGTCTGCTCCAACTTGTGGGAGCGCTACAAGTCAGAGAAAGCTTCCTCTCAACATTCGGAGTAGATTCGTTCTTCGGGTGCACGCAGGTTTCAACGGATGCTGAATAGGGAGAGTGCAAAGCTTTGGGATGAGTATTCGAAAATGTTGATGGAGAGGACATGGGAAGAGGTATCCTGTAAAGTTTTTTTTTTTTTTTGGTTTCCATGATTTGAATAATTTTTTGGGAATTCGGGGTTCAGGGCGCGCCCCTGTCTACTAATTTTAGGTTGCAGTTCATTCTGGTTTATGTAATATTTTTGGAATCTTACTTTGTCATGGAATTAACCTTTAGTTAGTAAAAGCTTAAAAGGAGTTCGAAAGGGTCTCATATAATGTCGCAGGTGAAAGCTCTCATAATTCATTTTGTCGAAAAAGTCATTCTGGCCTAAGAGGGCTAGAAATGACGAGCCTGTTAAGATCTTTAGAAACTGGACTCACTTTTCACTGTTAGCACTCGAGAACTAGCGCATCTATCGCTTTCGACCTCAAGTCAAATTTTCATAGACAGTAGAGCATTGGCACTGCTTGAATTAACCTCAGGGTCAGAGCTTAGTGGAAGAAGGCTGCGACATAGGTGTTGCGCGTAAATTGAAAAGGACTTAACTTGACGCGTGATATTGAAGGCAGCTAGTTGACAACTGTCGGTCGAGGGTCAGGTCTACACAGGACTGTAACGCTTTCATTCGTAAGTTCTGAGATAAGGATATGAATTTCACATAGTTTTTTTCTATAGAAAAGCTGCATAGTGCGATCCTTAGCGATGGCCTTAATTTATTCCCTCTAGATCTTCTTTCTTCAAAGTTCTCTCCCATGTTGCTTTCGGTCTTCGTGGTCCCTGACTGCTTTAAGAGGTCCATTTAAGGGCTTGATGGCAAATCGCGGAAGTTAGTTTCCAGCCCACTTTCCACCATCATCCATTTTCGGAGCTTGATTTCCTTTACTACGGGCATTTGTTGACATCCTTGATGTAGGTCAGCTTATGAAAAGGCATTTCATTGCCAAATTTTTAGAATGCGTCCTAGGCGCTTGTGAATAAACACCAGAATTTATTTGTCAGTCATTCAGCGAGCAGCCACATCTCGCAGTTATGCAGAAGGACCGACTTGATATTGGAATTTAAAAAGTGTAGTTTTGTCTTATTACTGATAAGGGTTGATATCCAGAACTTGTTGAGCTGTGCGGAGGCCCCTTTCGCCTGAGTAATCTTCGCCGGTACGTCCTCCTTTGGACCACCGTTGACGCTTCGCAGGTGTCAAAAACTGTTTACATTTTCAAAGATGGAGATTGTAGTGATAAAGTTGATGTTGAGACTGGATGCAATCATAGGTTATTGATTCTTCTACGAGGTAATCAGTTTTATTGTATCTGAGTGCTTGGAAGATATTAAGCATATGATGTCATCAGTGACACGGTTGATTCTTAAGCTCCCATCGAAATCCTGTGGGCGTTGTCTAAAGCACTCTTTAGTAGGTAGTCAAAAAAAAAATCAGAAGGAGCATTGTGAAAATGGCCAACCTTCGCCACACACCAAAGGGAGGAGTAAACGGTAATGACAACAATCTATTATGTTGTACGCTTTGAAACCTTCCTTCTGAACATGGATAAAGCGGATGGCTTTATAAAAAAATGCCCCCTTCATCTTGCAAAGTCACAAGGGCTTTGAAGGGTTGAACTGTCGAAAGCTGTGCTGCAGTCACCTCCAAGGCCGTAAGTCGCTCAATCCATTGCTCCTTCTTAGACATTTGATCTACATAAGATCGTTCAGGGCGGAATCCGGCCTTAGAAATTCGAATAGCAGAGTCAACCTTCTTATTTATTCTAGTTAGTGTTTTGGACTACTGTGCGAGTTGCGCAGGTTCGAGCAACAGCAATATCCACTGATTTGGGAAATCGCCTTTCGTCGGGGTAGGACAAACCGCAGAGAGTATTTTTTATTTATTTGTCATTCGCCGTTCGGAGTCGGGAATAAATTGTCACGACAGCATGAATGGTTGCGGGAATCTAGGCCTTGGCTCATCCCGAGTTGTCGCGCCAGCTACTTATTTATTTTATTCGTTGTGCTTGCGTTAGCACTTCTCTCGTAAATTTTTGGACTGACCACCAAATCACTATCAACACAGTCAGTTAAGAACGAGTGGTTTCATGAAGCAATTGTGGATTATACTTCAGTTTTAAGTTCCATGTTAAAATAAAGCTTTCCTACATATCCACAATGGCCTTTTAGCTTTCATGATTCGTTCTTCTTGATAATACTTGACGCCGTAATGGAGCTCCAACAGCTTTAGCTAATCTCTGGCTGTAATTCTAGGTAGTACTGACATGTCACTAATTTTGGCTTTCTTGGTGAAGTTTAGTACACGGCCATTTCGTACTCTCATTTTTTATCTGTATACATACTTGTACCCATGTACCTATACCTCTACATTTTCGTGTTACATCAATTACAATGGTCTACTTTATTCCTCAGAAAATGCCCCAATATCCCGAAACACAAAAAGTAAGTTTAGTTGGTACAAATAATGAACTACACGTATAAAATGCAAAAAAACAAAGCCAAGGATCGTAAAAAGTATTCACGGCATTTATCATAAAAACCCAACCGTACCCACGAAAAGATATACAAACAAGTGCAGTGCACTGAACCGGCTAGCAGCGCATAGAGAATCCTTTGACTTTTTTTCAATCCAAAAGTAAATTGAAAAGGATTCAACGGGAATGGTGGAGGAGATTGACTTGCACTCGTCCATAGTATAGTTAATGGATCAGAGTTCTGCTATTACTACATTTAGATAAAACATACAAAAAAAAAAAGTTTGACTTGCGAAATTTGGTGTTTTTATTCAAATTGAAATGATTCGCTAAGACATAACCTAAAAATCGTGAATGGGAAATGATAACAGAATGGGATGGGGTAAGGAATAGGGCTCTGAACTATTTATAATTTGTAAAGAGCACGGTGTGACGTAAGTTAAAAGAATTCATAATTTAGAGAGCTTAAAAGCAATCATAACTCGGTCGGATTGGAGTTGTTCGGTAGACCAAAGAAGGGACGAAAAATACTCGTTAAGTAGTGAGCGAACAAAGGGAAAGCATGTCAGGAAGGAAATACGATTCCGAAAATTATAAAACAAGTAAAAAGTTCTAATACATAAACCAGAGCGTCAACAGTTAAAGAGGAAATCAAACATGACACAATCAGCCCACAGCGCCAATAAAAAATTATAAGTAGCTAGTCCGATTGTTCAGAACCAATTTCAGATGAAAGTATGTACGTACATATGCATTTATAAGTCCATAACTAAGTTGGGTTCTAGTGGCTGTCTGTATTACACGCTCATGTAGACAAAATTAGTTCGGTTGTTATATTTCTGTATCTGGCTTCAAAATTAAATGAACGGAACTGCAGGTTACAAACGGCTGTCGGGTTAAACATATTATTATTTACATTTCTATTTTTGAATGAGGATATGCATTTGCAAAGATTCCCACAAACAAACCCACACTCATTCCCCTAGCATCTCATCCCTAAACAAAAACAATGAGCTCCACAATTCCAATCCTAATCAAACCGAAAACTTTCAAATCGAACTCATTTCTCGCATTTCAAATCCCTGAAACCTTCATTTCGATTGACTTTAACTGAATGCACTTCAAACTTCCAATGAACTTTCCAACAAGCCTTCCAAAGGTGCACCAGTGACAGAACAATAGATCAGTGAACTCTTCTGCTAAAAATCTGCGGGTGACAGAAGGTGATTTTTACCACCCCCTCCGAGGAGTACAAAAGGAACCGCGATTGAGATGCTCGCGCAGTTTCGTTCGGTCTTTTAACGTGAGTGGTAAAAGGTAAGTAAGTGACAGTGAAATGAAGTGCGCGATAGTGTTTCGAGTGCGGGTTCGATTCGTTCGTTTCCTCTCCCGGGTGTGTTGTGCTTGTGTTTCTCTCGCTTGTGCCTCTCTCCCACCTAATGTCTGTCTCTGTTGTTCTCGTAGTGAAGTTGTATTCTACGCTTTTGCTCTTTAGCTTGTTTGCAAATTTTTTATTTTAATATTTCTCAGCAGAAATTTTGTTGTTTTTGCGATTAGCATTGAAAACATTAAGAGTTAAAATTTTGTTTTGTGTCAAGTGTCACTTCCGTGTTATGAAAGTGTGAGCGGTGGGTAGTGATATCTTTCGATCCTTCTGATCTCTCTCTTCCTATAAAGTAGTGATGTGTAAAATGTTAGTGGTTGTTTCTTTTGTTTTTTATTTATTTTCAAGATAATATTGTGAACAAATTAAGTCAGTGTGCCAAACTGTGTGTTTATCGGTTTTTGAAAAAAAAAATGTTTTGGTCCTTCGCGGGTGTAATAAGAGCAATATTTTCAATAAAGTGTGCTTCGAAGTGTTAAGTTTTTCTTTGATTCACTGCCCATGCCCTTAGCCCATTCATGTCCCTAAAAAATGCCTTCAGCCTTATCATTCGCGGGTGTATTTAACCGCTTGTCTATACCCTCGGTTCGCGTTCGGGAGTGCCGTATAAAAACAATTGACATTAACTTTGAAGAACAAAAAGAAGAATTCTGATATAGCAGTCAACAATATTCAAGAGTCAAGGTTAGTGCACGATTTTCTTTTATTTTTTTTAACCTGTTTACATTTTTGACAATTGAAAGCGTTCAACTTCTTTTTCTATGGGATTATGGGCTTATGGGAATGTGAAGTTTTTTTTAGCGAATTTTCAAGGGAACGTTGCAGAATTCGAAAAGACTCCTAATACGGAGCAGGGGTGAATCGTTTTTCTTAGGTTATTTGAGCAACTCTTTGTAGACTTCTGCACTCCTCCAATGTACTCGTTTTTGAACTGCCATCGGATACCAGGTTCACTATCATTCCTGCTGTTACTGCCAAATGAGGCTAAGACGTCTCTCTCATAGGTTCGGTTAGGTTAGCGGGCTAAAGTAGACGATGAAGACTCTCTTCATCTCACTTAGGTCTATGTAGACCTGGTTTGATACCCATTTATTCTACCACCTACTTCCTACTCCGTGGTTCTATCTACCTGATGACGGCCACCTTGTTGTCCTTACAAACTTGAGCTGATCTGACAGTGAACCATCGGATAGCTCCTCGATGTTATTGAAGAGGAATCTGCCCAGAGTTTTTTTCTTCTAATATTGCAGAGGTTTGAGCAATAACAAAGAAAATGGGTCGTGTCCTCATGTACTTCTTCGTCCCCGCATCCTCTGCATAGATCGTCCTCGGACAGGTGCAGCTTTTTTGCATGATACCTGAGCATATTGTGGCCTGTAATTAATCCTACCTATTATGACAGGCAGCTTGGTGGTTTCGGCTTTATTATATTCTGGCCATAGCCGTCTGGAAAAATTCATGGTTTGTGTTTTCCACCTGTTTTTCACCTCAGTTAGGGCTCTTAGCCTTACTATTTCTTTCAGATGACGAAGTGGAGGTTTAATTGTACCGTCCGCTAGTTTTGGTTCCAGGGCTGATCCCTTCCTGGCTAGTTCCTTGCATATCACTGTGTACAGGTACCTTCGAAAGTTTTACGTTATGTTGCGTGTCAAGAACCTTCAGCTCTTCATAACAGCACTTTACAAGTTTGGATGTGATTTGAGTAGCAGCTATTGCCTTTACAGCCGCCTTGTTGTCCATGAAGATAGTGCTATCCTCCTGTGATACCGTGCGCATTGACGCCAATTGGACAGCTCTGGTCACTGTTAAAAAGTTTGCTTGGGAAACATTTCTGTTGTCAGGGAGTATTATTGAGCTGCTGAGTCCTAGCTGAGTCCTATTTGCATCCTTTCGTCCTTCCTTTGACTGGTTTCCCATTTTTGATCGAATTGACAGATTTCCACCATGTAGGTAGAGTGGCGGTTCCTGAGAATTCAATCAGCGCTGGGGTGCGCCGTTTTGTTACTACGGAACTCGTTCAAACCTATTTGTGTTAATTGGTTGCCTTGAAATAAAGTGGTTGAATCCAGACAGTGGAGTTAAGGTACACCATCACTTCTCCGATCCTTTTTTCAGTTATCTCGCCGAGGTCCACGACAAAGGGTTTGCCTAAAGTGGCCCGTGATAATGGCCACAATTCCGGCAATAGCTGGTCTTGATTGGCCAAGTAGATCTCATGACTTATTTTTGTTGTAAATGGCTTAAATGGCGGCTTGGCTATCCGAGAAAATGCCATGTACGTACTTCCCTTCTCCTCATTCTCCTTTTCCGAATGAGGGCTCCACGAGCCTAATTGTAGATCATTTTCTCCGTTTTGCCATTAAAAATGCGTAAAGTCGGTTGTCCATCCCTATAATCGTCGGAAGTAAGCAAACCAACCAACAACGAGGCCCCCGTAAAATTGTTAAGCTCATGCATAACACACGTTTCCCAGTTTATGATCAAAACCCAACTAATCAAAGGACAAATGTTTCCAATTTCGCCATGACGAATCTTTTATTGACTAAAACTAATCTGCCCCAGGGATGAAAAAAAAATCTCATAACCTCATTCTGGCAATTTAATTCACCTCTGCTCGAACCATCAGACTAATTTCTAATCCATCAAACGGCAGAAGCAAGACATCACACATCCCGAGCATATTCCCTTCGGGGACATTTAAGTGGACTCATAGCCATGATTTATTGTCCTTTTAGCAAATAAAAAAGTCAGATTGTTAACTTACTTCGTATTCCCCGTTCTCTTTTTGGCTTTGCGCCGTGTATGGGTAGTTACACTGCACACACAAGCTTGCGAGAGCACATAACTCTCTGGACATCATCCAGCCACACCTACATAATATTTCATTGCGAACACTAAATTTATAGTTTATCCTTCTTTTCTTTCTCTTTTTTCGTTTCGTATGCTGTGATGCCGTTGCTTTTGTTTTACTGTTGATTGTTTTTGCTCGTCGTCCTGTTTGATTCATAGTCTCGCGTTATATGATAGTTTCATACTTTATTTCTCCCCAGAGATAATAATTCCCCCCTTCAACCGCCCGTCATCTCGATCCAGCTCAAATCCCGAATAGACGAATGAAAGGAATAGTCCTTTTTTCCTTGCTATTCATTCGCCAAAGCTCGTGTGTGTGCTGTGTGTATGTCCGAACAAAAAGGATATGTGCAAAATTAATATACTTACACATCTCGTCTGTACCAGTGGATCTTCCTTGTTTCTTTTTTGCTCAGCTTGGGGGGCATATTATCCTGATATTTGGAGTATACGATAAATTTTGTTTTATGATATAAGATAGGCGGGTAATTTCGTCCTGACATTCTGTAATTACGTACAGAATGAAAATGTATGTTTGATTATTCTGTTTTGTATTCCGTCCGGCCGGCGTTACTCGCTGGCAACATTCGTACCGACGAGGCCGAGATCGGGTGGCGAGCAAGGAAACAACAGTTACAATGGAGTCAAGGGGATGGAGGTGATACGACGGCAGCAACAACAATGACAAGACAACGTCGACAGTGTGACAAGGACGTGACTGTAATGAAATTAGAATTTATGTCGTTTTAACTATTTTCTATTTGTTTTCCTTTTTTTTTTTCTCCTTCTTCTTCGGTTTCCGTTTCCTTATATTATTTTTTCGGTTTTTTTTTTCTTTCTATTCTCCATTTTGTTGAGCAAATTGGATTTTTCGTATCCTTAGGTTTTCATTTATTGTTTTAGTCTCTTTGCGGATTATAATTAATTTAATATTTTTTTCCTGTGTTTTGTTTTGTTGTTCCTTTATCCGAGTTGTGGTTCTTTCTGCTTTGCGAGATTTTAATTAACAAATAGAGACACACTATGAAACGTTCGATAGATGTGAATGGGCAAAGGTAAAGGATATCGTTGTGTGGCTCTCCGGTGGGATTAGGTGTATATTACGTTTGCTTTGTCGTCTGGAAAACGGAGAGATAAATATAATTTATGATATAATGAAAAAGGGACATTTGCTAAGCATCTTAAACAGTCTGAGCTGACAGTGTACGTAATACCTGGCTTTCATGGCACATTATTGTTTATCTTTTTGCTAACTACTAAGTGTCCTTTCCAAGTTGTTGTTTTGCTTTTGAGAACAATGGGGGTTGGACCATTGATGTGTACTTCTTATTTCGCGTAGCTACCAAAAGTGAAACCTGTCAAGGCTAGAGAGCTCGAACCAAAGCCTATAAAGTACTACTTCTGCAGACTGTTTAACGGCGACGACGAACCGAATCCCCCTGTCAGGCAGAAAGAATCATTTAACCTAAACGACGAAAAGCAACAATTTCGTCCACCAGACCTGGGTGAAGCGAAGGTAGCCATATCTAAGCTTAAGTCCCGCTGTTCAAAGCGGCAGGCGATGATCCTCAAGAAAGGAGACCCTCTGAACTGCGCCAACTACAGAGGCATCAGTCTTTTTAAAGTCGCGTACAAGATCTTATCTGCCGTGTTGTGTGAGCGCCTGAAGCCGTTCGTCAACAACCTGATCGGTCCATATCAGTGTGGTTTCAGGCCAGGAAAGTCCACCATCGACCAAATATTCACACTGCTTAAGATCTTGGAGAAAACGTAGGAACTGAAAATTGTTACCCACCACCTCTTTATCGATTTTAAGACCGCGTATGACAGCGTCTATAGAGATGAGCTATACAGAGCCATGTCTAGCTTTGGCATCCCTGCCAAACTGGTCTGTTTGTGCAGGATGACGATGGAGAATGCACGCTGCTTCATCAATGTCAGTCAAGACCTCATCAAGACCTTTTATGTCAAAAAAGGATTTAGACAAGGGGACGCGCTGTCATGCGACTTCGTCAACATCGTTCTTGAAAGAGTTGTGCAAAACCAATTTGCATAAAGATCTTGGCCTGCACGCTTATAAGGTCTAGTTGACACGAGAATTAAAGCCAGCAGACCACGCACAACGCCGTACTTTTGCTGATTTAAAATGACGCCTCTTGGTGGATGCGCTCCGCATGAGTACCAATGGCGCAGTGCCCAGTTATGATACCGAAGACTATCTTTCCTTCGTGAGGACTAAGTTTGACCAGAGACAGAGATCTCTTCTTGTTATAACCCGTCCATGACTTTCTAGGCATTGCACAGGTATTTAGCTGGATTCAACGTGTATTGGCTCGACTGATGGCCTTGAATTCTTCGTGCAAGTTCGTCAGCCCTTTCGTTCCCTGAGATATGCCCTGGGACCCAACTTAGGGCTGACTGGGTCTCGATATCTCATCTAGATGCTTTTTGCAGATTTTTACAAGTCTCTAGTTATCGCGGGCTCTAGGGCCTTAACGGCTGCCTGTCTGTTGACGTAAACCATAATTATACTTGCGGTGATACCCTTCCCACTGACAGTTTCAAAGCCTCGATGATGGCTGTGATTTCGACCCGAAAGACACTGCAATCGTCGTTTATTCTAAAGGAGTGGTTTATTTCTACTAGACCCCGGCACCAGTATCAATGTCCATCGGTGTAGAAAGCCGGTTTCTTTTCATTGGTTCCTTTGTCGTTCCTCCAGTCATCTCTGTCAGGAATTCTGATACTGAATCTCCTGTCAAATGGCAGAATCCAGATCATATGATTCGTTTCTGTCGATCTATCGACATTCTCCCATCGAGACAGCACGGAGGCATGACCGTAGGGGACGACTGGTGTCTACTATCGTCCTTCTCTCAGTCTCAGAGCAGTTTTAGCTGCGACTGATTCTTAACTTACTTAAGCTAGCTAGGCTTCAGCCAACAAGCGTCTACAGTTAGCTCGACTTTTAGCCTTCCACATGCATGCGCCACCTGAGTCGCGGTCTTCCTCTACTGCACCAACCCTCGGAGTTGCAGTTATTTAGTACATGTCATGTGGAAGCCCACCCTGTAGCCTGTATCTATACTTTTTGTGGAAAAACCTTAAACTAGTCGTACTGACGCCACAAGTGCTTTTCATTGGTTTCCACATTATGTATGTACCAATATCTTTCTCCACTGCGAAAAGGACTTGCACAAAATTTTCAATCAGCGAAATCTTCCAAAACCGTAAACAGCTTACAAAAATATCCCTTTAGACACCCAGACGATTTTGAAAACATAAGAACTCTTTCCCCTCTTTCTGCTGAAGTTAGTTCTGGATCCCAGCCAGCCGCCAACAATAATCCCATTACCGCAAGAAACAATATTGGTAATGAACTCTGCAAATCTTTTCGGTTCGAGGTCTTCCCCGAGTGCCCCCCCTCCCTTTTTCTATTCAATTCCATATCTGGCCGTGACATACAATGAAACTCCACAAAGCAAAACTGACGACATTTTCAAAAAGCAAAAGGGAAACTCATCAGCAAGGGCGATGGAGATGGGCGGATATGACAAATATAATGAGATTCGTAAATATTTTCCACCACTCTACTTCGACACCCTTCCTTTTCAAGGGCTCAGTAGACTGTGAAAGAGAAGTCACAGAAAAAATGCAAATGACTTAAACAAAAAACAAAGCAAACTTTTCGAAACCCTTCCCTGGTACTATGTTTGAACGATATTGCCCCATCTTCTAACCAACAAAGTAACCAGCAACCAACACCGAACCGCACAAGCAACACTCATGATTTTTCATAAAAAATTAAGAACATAACGGATACAACACCGCACATAATTAAGCAATATGTGAATATGTTATTTCAGCACATTGCTATGCACATCTGAGTCTTCTTCACCTGTTATGGGCGAAGCCATCCCATACAAGGATAGAGCCACAACACACAACCAGCCAAACTTTCATTCACAAAATTAAAATTTCAAATTTTCCCACAAAAGAGAAGAAACAAGGAGAAGAAGACGAAGAAGGAGATGGAGGAGATTTTCCAAAAAAAAACGTCAAAGAACTAACCGAACTAATTTGCATAGTAATTAAAGGAACGGCAAGGGGTAGAGAGTTGGGAGCACAAAAATGAAGCAAATAATTCCAGAAATCGTTCAGTCGTCCTTGCTCCCAGCATGGAGTCATGCATATTAAATACTTTGCTCTCAGAGCTAAGCGAAGGGTTGACATGGCATCGTATGGATTTTTTGGTTTCCCTTTGTTACCCTGTCGCGGTGGAGAAGGTCAGGGGGAGCACCAAGGATCCGACAATTCAATCAATAATACCCAATGTCATGCAGGCAGGATCCTATCAGAAATGCTCTACAAGATTACGAAATCAAATTAATTAACATATGATTGGTTGGGTGGTTGGGCGCTCGCTGTGGCTTCCCCCAATCGAATTCCTAAATGGCGCCCTGGTTCGCCCGTTTGACAGATACATCCACCAAACGCCCATATATCAAGGGGAAACAACGATAAATGGAATTAATTCCTGAGGACATTACGCCGAAGTGCTTTAATCTGCGAAGTAACAATCGATACACCAGGACCAGGTTAGGCCGGTGTTATTTCATCAACTTTGCCATTATCTTCTTCATTAAATATGGATGGGATAAATCTCATGGGATGTGACACCTTCGTGGGATAAGCAAAATGGTTTATTTGAATCATTAATTGATTCTAATCTTTCGTGTGTAATTGGATTAGCTGCAGCGATGTAAGGAGACGGTGTATTGCCTTTGTACTTCTTGAATGGTTTAATTTGCGGTCGTAATGGGAATGCACTTAGACAAGAACATAAGACGGAGCCCTAGCGATCTTTAAGTTTTAGAGTCTAATGGGTTTTGTTAGGATGCGTTTAAGGCGACACTATGGAGAATCAATAAGAATGGCAGTCAAAACTCTTTCAATGGGCTTCCCTTTCTATACCTCTCTTGTTGTCTATCCGAAGTGTGTACCCATATGTGGTAGGCGGGAGGATTCTCCCCCCTTATATAAAGCGTCAAATGCTAGAGGAGTAAATGGAAGTTAGACAGACGATTGAGAAAGATTGAGTTAAAGATTAGTGAAAACTGCCGTATATAGGGCAGATATATCTACTTCGATAGGAAATCTAATTGGTTTCAGGAGTGAGACGGGATCAAACCTCAGTACTCCGTGGTATCACAATGGACCTACTTCTTTTTGGCTTAAGTCCACCTTTTTGGAGGACCACTCAAACTGACTGTCATACCAACCCTATCGCTTGGTTTGACTCCTATGAGTATACTTTGTATGGGTACAATTGACCCGCTTGAGGTCTAAGTAAGTCTTTAGGACACCCACTAAACCAATCAACTATCAGATATCTATAAATGTCCAGCAAGACAACACATAGGTATAAGAGCAGTCTTGGATGGAAAGTAGAGGGTACAAATCCAGGATAACGGTTTTTGTACAATTTTTAAGAAAGAGGAAGCACAATCAACTGGAAAACATCCTTAATTACTTACTTAAGGTGGCGCTACAGTCCGGAAAAAACCTGGGCCTCAAGCAACAAGCATCTTCAGCCGGCTCGATATTTAGCCAGCTGTCTCCAGTTTTGTACGCCAAGTTGATTGAGATCCTTTTCCACTTGCGTGCGCCACCTGAGCGGTCTTCCTCTACTGCGCCGTTCCTCGGGTGTGGATTGGAAGATTTTTCGGACCGGAGCATTGGTGTCCATCTGCTCTACATGACCAAGCCATCTCAGTCGTTGGAGCTTCATTCTTCTGGCTAATTCGAGGTCGCTGTACAGCCCGTACAGTTCGTCGTTGTATCTCCTCCTCCACTCCCCGTCTATGCAGACGGGACCAAAAATCACCCGAAGAATTTTCCTCTCGAAACAGCCAAGAGCAACCTCATCCGCTTTAGATAGAGTCCATGCCTCTGCGCCGTAGAGCAGGACTGGGACGATTAAGGACTTATAAAGGGTCACCTTAGTTGTTCGAGAGAGGGCTTTGCTACTCAATTGCCTTCTTAGCCCAAAGAAACAGCGATTCGCAAGAGTTATTCTTCGTTTAATCTCAGCGCCGGTGTCATTGCCTGAATTTATAGCGGAACCTAGGTAGAAAAAGTCCTTAACAAGCTCAAAGTTATAGCTGGCTATAGTGACGTTCTGTCCGAGACGTCGGTGTTGGGAGTCCTTTCTTGTTGACAGCATATACTTCGTCTTGCCCTCATTGACCGCTAAACCCATCTTCGCCCCCTCCGTCTCGATACTCACAAACGCACCAGTGACATCACGCTGCGTTCTTCCGATTATGTCAATATCGTCGGCATATGCGAGTAATTGGACGGACTTTTGAAAGATTGTGCCTCTGGTGTTGGCGCGTGAGTTCTGCACAACTCTTTCAAGAACGATGTTGAAGAAGTCGCATGACAGCGCGTCGCCTTGTCTAAATCCTTTTCTGACATCAAAGGTCTCGGTGAGGTCTTGACTGACCTTGATGGATCAGCGTGCATTCTCCATCGTCATCCTGCACAGACGGATGAATTTGGCAGGGATGCCAAAACTAGACATGGCTCTGTATAGCTCGTCTCTATAGATGCTGTCATACGCCTCCTTAAAATCGATGAAGAGGTGGTGAGTATCGATTTGAAGTTCCTGAGTTTTTTCCAAGATCTGCCGCAGTGTGAATATTTGGTCGATGGTGGACTTTCCTGGCCTGAAACCACACTGATATGAACCGATCAGGTTGTTGACGAACGGCTTCAGGCGTTCACACAACACGGCAGATAAGATCTTGTACGCGATGTTAAGAAGACTGATGCCTCTGTAGTTGGCGCAGTTCAGAGGGTCTCCTTTCTTGAGGCTACGCCGGAAGAACTTTTTTTTTGAGAAGTCAAGGGAAATGAGGTCCCACTGGCTGAATTCTCCAAATTTTTAAATAAAAATTTCACAAAGTACTTGTTTAATATATATCTTTGATATGGTAAATTGTTTGAATGAAATATATCATTTGATATATTTAAAAAAAATCAGTAAAAATACGCTTTTTTTTTGCCCTCGAAACCCACCTAATCCCTTAAGGTTCGTATAATAATGCCTGATCCATTGATCCAATGTCACGCAGTCCTGTCTTTAAATGCCCATTATAGAAATATTGTCCGCTTTCGTTGGGAAAGCATTATAGGACAATGGATGAACAAAGGATTGATACTCCCACTCGTGAACCACCCTGCGTTTGTACTAGGATAATCTCTGCATGGAATCATTCGCAGACGACATCATATTTCTTCTATATCTCTCGGATATCGGGCGAACAGTATTGTTCCTGTATGTACGCGTAAGGTACCTTTGTATGTATTGAAACATCATCGTACGCCTACATGTTCGTGGATTGCACATTAGCACAGCCATGGACATATGTATTTAGTGCTTGCTTACACAGCCAGCCATCCCATTCGATGTCAATTGAATTTTAATAAAATATCCCGTCAAACGAAAGCCAAGGATATCCATATCCTGTTCATTTATTAACTTATCCGTGGCCGTCGCAGGGAGGAAAAATGCATTCATGTCCTTTTGGAAACGACTGCACTTTTTCATACACAGTATGTACGGCAGTTGAATCTTGTTAATAACAAACTTTGGATGTTTTGGCATCTCGTCCTGGTGGCGCATTATTTCCGAAAGTGCCTCCCTGATGCGTTTTCCAGTCATCACGTGAATGTCGCGGACAAATATCAAGGAAAACGTAACAAATTGGCGAACATCACCTATCAGCACTCTGTCTAGTTTTTCGATTGATTGATATTCAATTAAGGTATGTCCTTGTCACATGCATAGAATATTATAACAGAAAGGACTGGGGACGGTGCCATTTAGCTGTCACTTAAAAATACATACATTTCGGGGTAAAGTCTGATGTTCATTGCTTAAATAGTTTATTTGATGGCCAGTTAGTGTTATTCGTGATGTCGAACGGTGATAAGCTATTGAATAGAGCAACTTTTATTTGGTTTAACAAATAATGGATGGGCTGTTGCTGTCCTTTTGGAATTATTTTGGAAGTGTTGTGGTTAGCGCTGCATATGCGCTGGCATATGTTGACATACATGCTATCCGTTATACAATTTTCATTTGCTTATTCGTGGTAATATAGGAGGTGTAATTTTACCACACCAGCGAAGATAAAAGGTCCAACCATCATAGTATAAAAACGGTATGCTAAACGCGATGATATTTCTCAATGATGTCCACACACTCTTTTACCCTGATACAGCGCCTAGTTCGCCTTATGAATCTTCTGATCAACGTGGTGGTTCCAATTAAGTCCGGCGTCAAGATACTTAACACTTCCTTCTAAAAAGGCGTCAGGTTTACCCTCTTCTTTTTTTTTAAATCCACTCGAGCTTCAGGGGGATATGAATACCCTTTTGATGTTATTCACACAGTGCTAGCGAGGTGCAGTGGTTCGAAACTCAGGTAGTATTAGGTTTCAGTTTCAATGTTGTCCGAGGGTGGTGTCCAGACTAGCTGGGAGACATTTGTGGTGTTTTGTCATTGCTATAATTGACGGGAATTTTTTCGAATCTCCTCATGCGATAATCATGTGTCAGCTCAATCAACTCTTCAAGCCATGACACTCTACTGCCAGTGTTATACCTTCGCAGTAGAGTCGCCATCAACTTTCACAGTTGATCGATTTATTTATTTTTAGCAAATAAATGTTTTTCAGGAGTTGAACCCGGACTTTCAACGTGACAAGCGATGATACTAACCACTACACCATGGCCACCCCTCTTCTTGGTGAAGTTGCTCATATTTGTTTGATTTGCATTATTGGGAAGAGCTTGTGCTTGCCCGTTCATAAACTTGCGCCTTCTCATTATTGTCACATCATCGGCATATCCGATTACGCGTATTTTGACTCTTTTCAGGTTTTTCTACTAAGAAGAGGGGAGAGTGACACAGTGACATTCCTCAGAATCGGTGACAGAACACGGCCATGTAGGCAACCTTTGCCTATCCTGCTTCTATGTCTGTACGATCCCGTTCGAATAGTTATAACTCTGCTCTTGAGTATTTCTTCCACCCATTCAGTAACCTTATGTCTTTCAAAGTCAATTTTAGACCACTGAAGCTTATTTTATCGAAGGTACCTTCAACGCCCATTATTACAATCATTGCAATACCCTCAGTATTAAGCATCTTTTCAGCAACATGTATTGATTGGTGTAGCGCTGTCGCTATAGACCGGCCAGTAAGATAACAATACTACCTACTATTGAAGGAATATACGCTATATGTTCTATGTGGCCCATTAGGTTTAAGTGTTAGTGTCGCAAAATTACATATTCAGATAGTCAGGCATCACTTAAAGCATTGCCATCCCACTTCGCGGAATCTATGTCAGTCAAGTCTTGCTATGACACCCTACAATCATTAGCCATACACAACAAGGTTAAGTTTGGTTGCGTACCCAGCTACCAGGGAATCGCAGTCAATGAAACTGCGGATGACCTGGCTAGGGCCGGTTCGGCTTCAGCGGTCTTGAGACTGGAACCATTCACCAACTGCGTCTAGTCCATTGGGAAAATGACCCTGGGCTTAGGTTATTCAAGAGACTTATCAAGGCCTTTTTCGACAAAGAAATTCTTACCTTCATTAGGAAGGTAGTAGACCTATCAGACTAAGTAGACCGGTGATACAATAGACCTTGCTAGGTCGCAGTGCCAGTCATAAGGGCAGGTTCTAGTAGCAGCTTGCTACCACACAACGCTGTCATAGGTAAATATAGGCCTCACAATAGCCATGTACATCCATAGGATGTTTTTAGGGCTTGGTCCCCAGGTTTTCCCGAATATTCTATTGCAAGAGTAGAAAGCGATCGTGGTCTTCTTAATTCGTTCGTTCATATTCTGTTTCCAGTTCAAATTTTTGTCGAGCACAAGTCCCAAGTATTTTGCACTCTCAGAGATCCTGAGGGATATACCCCCAGCAGAGGATATTTTAAAAAGGGGTATCTTTCTCTTATGGTGGTCGTCGTGGGTCGGTGGTTAGTGCGTTGGACTGCTGACCGAGCGGCGTGGGTTCAAGCCCCAGCCAGGAAAACACCAAAAAATTTTCGTGGCACCACCTCTCGTCGGGGAATGACAAGCCTCCGGGAGTATAATCTGTCATGAAAAAGCTTCTCACCTCGCCGTTCGGAGTCGGCAATAAATTGTAGGTCCCTTCCATTCGTGCAAACAATACAACACGCACAACATGAATGGTTGCGAGAAGCTAGGCCGTGGCTCATTCCGAGCTGTCGCGCCAGCTATTTATTTATTTTTATCTTTCTCTTATTGGTAAACAGAACCAGCTCAGTTTTCTAAGGATTTACTGCCAGTCCACATTTTGTGGTCCATGTGCCCAACAATTTAAGGGCTCCTTCTATTTGAAGAAACTGGTTTCTGGGCTTTTTACAAACACCGACATCTGCATCACTTTTACCTTCTTTCACGCAGTGCATTGCAAGTTTTCTTCTTCTATTTGAAAAAAAAAAAAAAATAAACACCAAGGACAATCAGTTGAATATCTACTACTTGAAACTTCTAAAAGCCTGAAACTATATGCCTCCACTGTCGCTCAGTTTCATTTCAATGCATTTCCACACCTTGTAACAATTTTGTCCATTCCATGTTCCACTGAATTTCATAACCACTGGCCATTTCCATTGAGCTCCACCCGATACAGCCCGGTGGGAAATTTCAAAACTGCACTTTAGAAACACACCAGTGCATCGAGGTGAAATATATTTTCCAAAATCAAATCACAGCCTTCCATTAGCTCGATGATTATTCTGGAAAGTCTCCCTTTTCGGGGACATGAGTGGACATAGTACATACAGTCGAACATACGTATGTACTTTCATTCAGCTACAGACCAAGTTTACATCACACCATCGAATCCTTTTGGCATTACACTTGTGTACAACGACATCTCACCGAAGAGGCAAACCTTATCTGTTTTTCCAAATGTGTGCTCTGTATTCCATCGGTCGGCTGACGACGCCAGTGGCAACGATAAAATTCAAAATTGTCCAACCATGCGAAAGTTTGACTTCATGATGGAGGTTGAAATGAAATTGCTAAAGGAGCAGTAGCAGGAGCTGGATTGGCTGAGATACATGGAGATTATTTGAAATTGAGATGTTGTACGAGGGATGAGTTAAAAGTGAAACTGTTCGGCCGGCTATCACAGGACACGTGATCGCTTTTTGGTAAAGGAGATGTATACAATTTGAATTCGACAAATAAGCACAGGGAATTTTTTCGAGAGGAGTTTGGAAAATGTGTGCGAGACTGTCAGTATCCTGTAATTCATTTCACTGCTCAGGTTTACTTAGAGTGAAGTACGAGCCGACCACTGTTTCAAAAGACTCGTCTGATCTACAATAGACTACCTTTACTGGACCTAGAAGTCGGATCGAACGTAGAATCGGAAGTTGGAGCTGATGTCTTCTTAACCAGTACAAAAAATTGGAAATCCGCCCAACGTTCTACGCTGAAATCCATGTCGTTGAAATTTGCGCTATGATAAATCTCGATAAAGCTATTTAGGACTCTAGAATATGTATGTTTTCACACAGGGAAGCCATTAAGGCTTTGAAGTCTGCGATAACTAGGTCGAGACTTGTACGAGATATCGAGAGCCAATACGGTGACCCTATATTGGGTATCAGAGCATATGGATATTCCAGGTAACGAAAGGGCTGACGAACTTGCAGGAAGGGGAACTGCGCTGCATGCCTCACAGTCTCTCTCTCAGTCGAGCCAATACCCGTTGGATCCTGCTAGAGTCATGTGCAACGGCTAGAAGCTTATGGACAGTAAGAAGGGATCTCTGTCTCTGGTCAAACTTAGGATAATCTCCGGTATCATTACTGGGCACAGCGCCATTGTTACTCATACGAAGCGCATCGGCATACAAGCCAACGACTATTGCAGAAGTCGAAGGGACGAGGAAGAAATCAATTCTTTTCGGCACCTGCTGTGTGAATGAGGACTCTTGGCAGTTACTTCTTCACGCAACTGAAGGACTTGCATAATATCAAGCTGAGGGACCTCCTGAGACTCATATCCTTGTCTGGGTGGTTTTTAATCAGCGGCTCCCTTTACAGGTTCCCAGAGTAGAATGGGAAAATGGACACAATGGCCCTCTTGCTGGTCTACGTGAACAGTGACGAATGTCACAAGGCACCCATTTACCTAACCTAACCTACGCAGTGAAGCTCAGTACAATCTTAGTCAGGTTTGTAGGTAGTTATGCTGCCGTTTTGGTACCACGACCCTTGAGAATCACGACTCATCTTTGGTTAGCCGTAAGCAAAGTTGGAATTTAAACTCTTTCCGCTAAAGAGCTTAATTAAGATGAACCTCGCCTGGTCAATTAATCGACCTCTTCTTTACCATCTATGCCCCTATGTCCTGGGACCCAGGTTAACGTAAGAGAGAGTCTCTCCGTCTTCTTTAAATTCAAGTTAGGCCAGATTTGTTTTGACAAGAGACAAGTGCTGATGTTGTTCCATCTGTGGTTTGCCAGTTTCTTGGCAGCTGTGTCAAGGATTGATTCGATAGGCGCTGGTGGTTACCCCAAGTTTTTGGAGAGATGCCGCCCTGCACCTTTTTTTGGATAGCTCGTCTGTTCTGCAGTTGCCTGGAATGTCCCTGTGTTCTGGGACCCAGCACAGATTTACATCACACTTGTCTGCAAACTCGTTAAGAGATCTGCGGCGTAGCCTTACCAACCTTGATCGTACTATTGTCGGCGATTACAAGGCTTTAATAGCTACCTGACTGTCTATGTTTAGTACAATACCTTCGGCGACTGCCGTAATTTCAGCTTGAATCACACTGCAGTGATCCAGCAGTCGTTAGGCAATGGCTAAGCCGGGTGCGCTGTCTTAGATCCGTCTATGAATTTTTCTATCGCGGATTCGCTTAAAATTGTACCAGACTCCCAAGAGCGTCTGCTAGGAAATCGAGTTCTGTATCTGACGTTGAAGTCAATATGGGGGACAACGTAGTCCGTTTTACTAGGAATAGTATGGTTGCCCTTGAGGATCCTAGAGTGACCCGTTGCTGTGCTGATCAGCTGGGAGGATTCTCTAAACCTTAATTCTGTTTTGACTGCCATTAGCTTCCCAAAGATATCAACAGGATTCAAATAGAGGATTATCTCCAGTGCAGCAGTTTTCAAGCCCCCCGATATGCAGATGAATGATCCTTTTTGTGTCTTTTCTTGTCCAGTGCTCTACACCAGACTAGTACTCCTCACTTAAGGATCAGCCTCACCACTGGCGAATGTATCTATAAACTAGATGCGCGCATCGAGGCGTCTCCTCTAATACGAACCATGCAGTTCATCGACACGATGAGATTGAGTTACGAGTTGTTTTACAGCAGTCATTTGAATCGAATAGGTGCCACAGATTCCTATCAAAGCTATTTAGTTCCGTATTACGCTCTACTTCCGCATTCTTTGACTTGGGTGTGACTTCTGAAATCTGAATGACACTCAAGTTTGTTTTCCCTGCGTAACAAGCCAAAGTACACCCACAGCCAGGTAAGGTAATCAAACTTCACCTCTACTTGATCGGTTTTCAATTTGCTCCCGGAGTCAATTGCAGAAATGATATACTCGTATGTGTCTCAATTGGATAAAATAATTCAAAAGTTCCCATTGACCTGGTTAGCCTGCATCCGGCTCCGATAAGTAGATCCCACCAACCAGCCTGCATCCCGATACAAACACGTGAGTGCCTAGTCATTCAGAGATTCTTTATATGCAAATAAACCTGCGATAGAATAATTGATGTGTTTTGGAGTTGGAACTGAGTGCACTTCGCCTTTATTTCAGTGGGGTCCTTTCGCTCCTTTGCCCCGCTTGCCGCGAGTGTGTGCACGAGCTCAAAGGGATTTATTGATTTTATGTATTTCGATTGCCATCGGAGCGTGATGCGATTCCAATTTTATACAATTGAAATTGAATTATCCCTGCCAATTGGTAGTCCTTGTCAAATTCTCGAACATTAGTACACGTACACACCGAGCGAGAGAGAGAAGCCTCCTCCGGCATGGTGGTGGCACAGCGAGAGACACACACGGATGCTTGAATGCAAAACAATTGGCTCGGATGATTAAAACCTAATGCGATTGATATGTATTTCACTGGTAACATCCAATTGGATCAGTGAAATTAGATTTCGGTGCCTGTTCAGTGGGTAATGTCTTTGGCGTTCCGTTGGGCAGGCAAACAGGTGTGCCGTGCTCGGCAAGGTGAAATGACATTTGACGTTGGTGTTAACTCAGTGCAAATTCAAATGTAATGCCTTGTGAAATTCAATTATTTTACTCCTTGCCGTGGCGTAGTTTTGGTACACGTATACGACTGTAAGGGGGAGTAGAGTGTGAGGCTGTTTGTGGACGCGTGCTTCGACTTCCAGTGTCAAGTGTAGTCGGCCTGACGGGTCATTTGCTATTTGTACTTAGATTTTATAAATAATAGAAATCCGTTGTTTTGCCTGTAAATCGGTCTACGCAATTGGTTATGAATTATGGTGTTGCTCGACATGGGTATCTTCATCGACACACAGGGTGTTTTCGATAATGCGACCTTTGACTACATGTGTGACTCCGCCAGACAACACGGAGTGGATGAAACCCTGCTTTTGTGGATCCGAGGAATGTTGATGAATAAAACTTTGGTTGTAGATGCGGATTGTGGGCGCTATGTTACGGCAAGGGTAAACAGAGGCTGTCCGTAGGGCGGCGTTCTGTCTCCACTGCTATTGTGCATGGTTGACTCTCTGCTGTATACTCTCAATTCTAATGTCAACACTCAGGCATATGCGAATGATGTTGCCATACTTTCTGTCGGGTTATGCCCGAAGACTGTCTGTGCTAACAAGTAGGCATGATGAGTGCACTAGAAGTGGGCTTTCGTTCAACCCTCTGAAAAGTCAGGTTATCTGACTCATCCAGTGCTAAAGGACGTCCTGTCCAGATTTCCGATGAAGCCAAATATCTAGGAGTGATACTGGATGAAAAACTTCTTTGGGCAAAGCATGTCAAGTCGAAGACATCCAAGGTACCCTCAGTTTTCTGGCAGTGTAAGGGTGCTTTTGACAAGACATGGGGCTTATCACCGAAAAAGGTTCTTTGGATCTATACGGTTATGATAAGACCGTTTCTAGCTTATGCGTCGGTTGTTTGGTGGAGGTGTCTTTCGCGTAATTATGTGACTGCCTTAGGTTAGGTTAGGTTAGCGGGCCGATGAGGACGATAACATCCTCCTCATCTCACTTAGGTCTATGTAGACCCGTTGTGATACCCATGTGTTTACCAGCTACTTCCTACTACGTGATTTTATATGCCTGATGACAGCCAGCCGGCTCTCCTTGCGAACTTGAGCAGATCCGACAGTGACCCATCAGACAACTCCTGTTATGTTATCGAAGAGGTATCTGCCCAATGTTCTTTTCCTAATGTTGCAGAGGCTTGGGCAGTGACAGAAGAAGTGAGTAGTGTCCTCATGCACCTCCTCGTCTCCGCATCCCCTGCAAAGGTCTTTCCCAGTCAGGTGCAGCTTCTTTGCATGATACCTGAGCATATTGTGGCCTGTAATAAGTCCTACAAGTAATGACAGGGATTTCCTGTCCATATGTAGTAGCTTATTCGTTCTGTTCTTATTGTATTCTGGCCATAACCTTCTGGAGACTTCGCAGGTGGTTAGTGTTTTCCACCTGTTATTCGCCTCGGTTAAGGATCTTAGTCTTATTATTTCCTTCAGATGACGAAGTGGAGGTTTAATTGTACCATCCGCTAGGTCTGGTTCCAGGGCTGATCCCTTTCTAGCCAGTTCGTCAGCAGTCTCGTTTCCTGGCACACCACTGTGGCCAGCAGAGTTTTACATTATGCTGCGTGCCAAGAACCCTTAGATCTTCGCGACAGCACTTAACAAGCTTAGATTTGATTAGTGTAGCAGTTAGTGCTTTTATAGCCGCCTGGCTGTCTATGAAGATCGTGATATTCTCCCGTGATACCGTGGCCATTGACGCCAATCGGGCAGCTCTGGTCACTGCTAGAACCTCTGCCTGGAAAACACTGCTGTTGTCAGGGAGTCTTATTGAGCTGCTGAGTCCTAGCTCCTCAGAGAAGACACCAGCACCCGTGCCTATGTCCATCTTGGAGCCATCCGTGAAGATGGACTTTGTCTCATTAGGAATTTCTTTGTTCTCCCACTGTTCTCTGCTTGGAAATATGCAAGAGAACGGTTTGATAAAGTCCAGGTACGGAATCATATAGTCAGATTCAATACTCGTACCCGGATACTTGTGCAATATCTGGGCGTGTCCATATGAGCTCGCTCTCCAGAGTTCAGACTGGTCTAATCTCAGAGCAATCTTTGATGCGGATTCTTGCATGTATAGATCGAGGGGTAGCAGATTGAGAATTGTCTCCAACCCCGCTGTCGGAGTTGATCTCAGTGCACTGGTCGTTCCAATGCAAGCTAGCCTCTGTATCTTGGTCAAGGCTTTGAGGTTAGTGGTTTTTGCTGCAGCTTGCCACCAGACTAAACCTCCATACGTTAATATTGGTCTAACAATCGCAGAGTATAGCCATAGGTAACTGGGTCCCCAGTTCCTACCAAAAATCCTGCTGCAAGTATAAAAAGCGATCGAGGCCTTTTTGATTCTTTCCTTAACATTAAGATTCCAGTTCAGTTTCCTGTCCAGAATAAGGCCCAGGTATTTCGCACTGTCAGATAGTTTAAGGGGTATCCCTCCAATATTAGGCAGTGTGAATTCTGGTATTCGTCTCTTATTGGTGAATAGTACCAATTCGTTAAGCGTGTTGAGGGCGCCTTGCATGAGCTGACCGACAGTGTCCAGATATCTGCCCGTTGCGAGCAGGACAACATCATCAGCGTAGGCTATCACCTTTACGCCGCCGTACTTCAGTTTTATAAGTAGTTCATTAATGACAAGGACCCAGAGTAGGGGGGATATAACCCCTCCTTGTGGGGTACCTCTGGAGACAGTCATTTTAAAATGAGCTTCTCCTAGTTCAGCATTAATGTGCCGATTACTCAGCAAGTCGTGTAGCAGATTTACAATAGAATCGTTAACATTGCTGTTTTCTAAGGCCCTCTTAACCGCAGATATTTTGACATTGTTGAAAGCACCCTCAATGTCTAGAAATGCGGCGAGCGTGTATTCTTTATAATGTAGGGATTTTTCAATTATGCCAACGACGTCATGCAGAGCGGTCTCCACGCTCCTACCCTTAATGTAGGCATGCTGAGCCAAGGACAAGCTCCTGTGGTCAAGCTTGCTGCGTATATGAGCGTCGATGATCTTTTCGAAGGTCTTTAGGATAAAGGATGTTAGACTTATGGGTCTATAGTCCTTTGCCGTCGTATGACTAGGTTTACCGGCTTTGGGTATGAAGACAACCTTCACCTCCCTCCACCCTCTCGGTATGTGACCACATCTGAGACTGCCTAGAAAGATTCTCTGCAAGGTTTGTACTATTAGGTGCTTCGACTTTTGTAGCATGATGGGAGAGATTCCATCACTGCCCGGTGATTTAAAGGGTTGGAATGAGTCAATTGCCCATAATATTCCCTCCTCAGACACCACCTCTGTCGGCACCACGTTCTGTGGGTTAGTGCCCCCGCCTGGGTCCCTAATCTGACCTATCGTGCATCCCGGAAAATGTGCGTTAAGCAAATGGGCCAGGGACTCGGAGGAGGACTGTGTCCAGTTCCCGTTGGCGTCTTTTAGATACATTGGGACTGAACGGTCCTTAGTTAGGACTTTCCTCAGTATCGCCGATTCGGTAGTGCACTCAATGCCATTGCAGAATGTTCTCCATGAAGTGCGTTTAGCACTGTTCACTGCACTCTTGAATTTTCTTTGACTGGTTTTGTATTTTTCCCAGTCAGCATCAGCTTTTGTTCTTTTGGCAGCGTTAAAGAGTTTCCTCGTCTCTCTCCTGATGCGCGAGAGCTCCGTATTCCACCATGGCGGAAACTTTTTAAAACGTTTTGTCTTAAGAGGGCATGCCATAGTGTATGCCTTAAGCAGAGTGTTACCCAATGTTTCCGCAGCGGCATCGATGTGACTGCCTACTGCACTCTTATTTCAAAGAACAACTTGTTTCGCCTGCACGGGAGCTTTTCCGAGTACGCCTGGCTCTGCTCTAGACGCTCTGCTTGGCCTACCTCCCCTTGATACTAATATCATGGGCTGTACTATCAAAGCAATCTATCGTTTTAGACGGGGCGGTTTTTGGTATCATCCGCATTGGACTTTTGATGGCATTACGCTACACTTATCCTAGGACCCTTAGGTCCATGGATATGCCGTCTGATACAATGACACCAGAATTTCGGTTGCTGTCGACTTTCCTTGCCGTCAAGACTGGCCTAGAAAAGACTTTAGTCGAAGCCTCACGAATGGCTCCAAAACCAGTCATGGGTCTGGGTCTGGTGGACTACAACCAGTACCCAATGGCTACCGCGAGAAGGTAAAATAAGAACAATTGATGTGTAGTAATAGTTACAACACTGGGCATCGCCAAGTTGATGCCAATCAGAGTCTACCCTATTACTGCAACACCCAGTCATCAGGTGCTTAACTATTTCAAAGTTATAACTGTCTTTTGGGACGTTCTGTCCAAGAAGTCGGTGTTGAGAGTCCCTGTGAAAGGATACATACTTTTGTACATATTCGCACTTCCTTCGTAAATCTTTACACAGATGGTCCGCCATAAAACTAGTCCCACGATCTCACTTGACGACTGTGCAAATTAATGGGTTCGTGACCTATTACCGATTGCATCTGTCAGTATCTACTCACCCACGAACTGCACATTTAATCTCACAACTGCACCATAGTCGGAGAGTACAATTAATCCAAAGTGCTACCCCAATAGATGGTGCTACCTTTGCCCAACCGGATGCGGATAATTTAATCAGTTCCATCAAATGCGCACAGTTAGCTCCGCAGCTTTATTGTTTAAACAATACGGTTTCCTTTTGATTTGGGATGATTATTCAAATTAATGCGTTTCCCACATACTATTACGGTCAGGAGTTTTGCACTCGTTCTTATTATTTGCATAATGGTGTTCGAACAGCAGCACTTTGGCGCGCTACTAAAGCGCCACTTGGCACTTGTACCGCCTGAACCTGCAGCGGTATAATAAATAAATAATTCGGTTATCCTGTGAATGATTATTATGCAAATCATTTGTTAAATGAGGACAACGGTTAATTGCCGATAATCGAATTATTTAAAACGTCTGCTCGAGACAATCGAACAGAATTTATTAATAGCACTGAATGTCAAAAGGACTTTTGTAAAAAAAAAAAAAAAAAATCCATTGCCCAGCTCTGTGTGTGGGGGGAACATATGTGCCATGTTGTGAGCGACTTTATAGCGCCTATTGGCCGCAGTGACAGCAGGATCCATAAAATATTAATTGGCAGCGAATTATTTGGCGACACTGGTGATGCTTGTGAGTTGTGTTTTAGTGCGGGTAATCCTTTGAGGATAACATTTAAATAATTAAATTTTGTTTGTTTTCCTTATTTTTTTGATGCCGGGGTGTGCATTGGTGTTGACATGCACATGGGAAAGGCTTTCTGTGTTTTGTCATTCAGTAATCCTTGTTTGTGGTTCATGGTTTAAATTTCAATACCTCGGTGAGGTTATACGGTCCAAAGGGATTTCACTTTTAAATGTGGGATGAGAGGTGAGTCATTGACAGGCGTTGAGTGCTCGAGAAATGGACTTTGCTGATGTGCATATAAACTTTAATCACAATCCGTTCGATCTTATCTTAATCATCCCAGTCGTACTCTTTGGCGAAGAGGGATAGACTATGGATGCGTGCACTGTCAGTTGTTTCGAGAGAAAATTCCTTGGGGTGATCTTTGCTCCCGTCTGCAGAGACTGTGAGTGGAGGAGCCAATACAACGACGAACTGCATGGGCTGTACAACGACATCGATCTAATCATAGGAGTCCAAGTACAACATCTAAAACGGTTGCGACGTGAAGAGCGTTGCAAACTAGAGAATCTTTAAGTCTACACCAGACAGGTAGTGGTTCAAGACCACGACTAAGGTGGGGTGCGCAAGTGGAATGTCAGATTAGGTAGCCGATTGGCTCATTGTTATAGCACGATGAAGAATCGGCTTACCAGCACCAGGCTAAGGTCAGATCCAGGAATGTTACCCCAACCAACTTGACATGCGAAACTGGACACAGCTGGATAACTCCCCTGAAACGATTTTGACCACAAGATGAACCCAATACTGGCCGATGTCCAACACTTATATAAAGGCAAATTGGCAGACTTACTGTATTCTGTAGTCGGGGCCCTAAATGCGCACTGCGACCTATGAGGTCTATTGTGGTGGTCTATATGGTTTAACCTGGGGTTATATTGAGGCTTTTGATGAACCTCAGTATAGCCTTGGGTTTGATTTATCGCATTTCCGCTGGGTTGACCGAGGCCCGCGTCAAGTGGAGTAGTCTTTTCCTTGCGGCTCCTGGACATACGCACAGAATATGTTCAGCGGTCTCTTTCTGTTCTCCATAGAGCCGGCAAATATCGGTATCTGATACTTTCATTTTATGCCAATGGTATCTGAGTGGACAATGTCCCGATAGATAGCCCGTTAAGGTTCTTAACTCGTCTTTAATGAGAAGTAAAGTCCTGGCCTCGTAAAGATTGGGGTTGATGAACTTTTTCGCTTGTCTAAGGCCCTGAACGTTGGCCCTGTAGTCGACGTGTTTGTTGTTCTCTCAATGTGTTATCTTGGAGTAGGCACTGTTGGGTAGTACCCCAAAACAGGGTTCGGGACTAACGAGTGGGCGGCAAGCGCCTCTTCTCGCCAGATTGTCAACCCTCGAAGCCTATATGTCTTGGGATCCAGGCTACGCTAACCTTTTTTACCGATGCAAATCTTTCGAGAAGGTTGAGACAATCCCAAAGAAGCTTGGGCCCTACCGTATAGGATTTAAGACCTAATAGTGCTGCTTGACTGTCTGAAAAGATGTAGATGCCGATTCTTTTCCCCAGGCATTCTCTTGCACACAATTCAATAGCATGGATTTCGGCTTGAAATACTGTCGGTGAATTTCCAAGCGCTGTTGGGCGATGGAAATTGGGACCATAAACCGCAAACCCCAGCCCCTTTGCTGCCGCTTTCCAATTTTGAACCATCTGTATACCAGACTTGGATATTTGGTAGTGGAGTAGGGCCTTCGTTTCTCCATTCGCTACAGTCGCCTATAACAACTTCGAAACTTCTGTAGAAATGAGATCTCTTGAGCATGGTATCTGGAATTCTAAGAATTGAGTCACGATGAATGAGTTCTATGTTCTCAGATAACCTGTAAGTCATCGACTTTAAGGTCCAGTATCTGAGGTAGTCTTAGACCACTAAGCACAGCTTCTTTCTGTATTGCCAGATGTAGCGGCGTGAGGTTAAACATTGCTCCTATAGCTGTCGTTCGGCACGTTCTCATAGCCCCGGTGATTCCTACGTAGGCTAAGCGATAGAGTTTGCTCAGCTTTTCCTGCGTTTTGGTTTGAAGGGTTATTGGCCACCATGCTAACGACGCGTAGGTGATCATTAGTTTGATTATGGTGTTGTACGACCAATAAATAATTTTGGGGTTCATTCCCCAAGTTTTGCCGTGTAGGCGTTGGCACATGTATATTGTCCTAGTCAACTTGATGGTAACCATGTTAAGGTGTGAGTTCTAGGTAGCTTATTCCGCAATTCTCAGATAGAATACTACATGTGTCCGTGTAGAGATATTTTGAGCTCTTAGATCTTGTGATGCAAGCACCAGAGCTATGCGATGTATCTAGACAGGACACCTAATTAAGTTCACCCCCCCCTTTGTGTGAAACAAAAGCCTCAAAAGTGCTTCAGCGAATCGTAGTTCACTCCGAAGGCAGATAATCAAGAACATGCGTCAATGAGTTACTTAGTTAGTCGTTAAATTTTTAAATACCCACCTCCACTCTCAAGAAGGTCTTATCTCGGGCACTTTTGAATAGCTTAATGGCGTGACCGTCCTCTGCAGTGCCCACTTTGGCATGAAATATTTTATTTGTATTTACCTAGCTTTTCATTTGCAAAATGACGGACGGACGGACGGACGAACCAAAAACAAGGTCGACGTCGACGTCAACAATGGAAAAGCCAGAAACCCTCCATTTGGCCGTTGATGGCGGTAATTAAACTTTTATACACTTAAACGAGTTCACATTACTTAGCCCAACCCCATCCGCAGAAGAGTCCGCGTAATAAATGGGGCGAGATAAGCGCCACGAATTTTGGGAAATTTTTTTCTGCCGAAAATATGAATGGGAAGCGTATTTCGGCGACGGCGATGGCGACGCTCACAAGAGCCTGTGCCGAGTTATTTATGACATAATTGTGTTATTCCTCGGGAATTAATCTAAATATTAACTGAGTTGAATTATGATAACAGTAGAACGCGTAGATTATGCAAATCATGGGAAACGGACCGGATGGAATTCGATTAATGTACTCGAAAGCGAAAGCGAAAACGAAAACAGCATCCTTATCCGTGGGCTTTGTTTGGTATTCACGTTCAGAATTATGGATGAAGCAAGCGGCCCCGGGCCTGGGCTCATAATTCAAAGCTGATAGGCTCTGCTCTGGCCAAGATGTATTTACGAAATATTTTATTTATTTGATTTGAGCTATTGGAAATTAAAATCCATTAAAAGCGAGATTACCGATTGGAGCGGGAGCGGGCGGGGCATTAATAAACAACGCAGCCCACCCCCGATGTGGCCTTGATCCTTGCGTGGCGGAGGTGTAAGGTGTCTGTATCCTGGGCTGATTTCTTCGTTTGGTCTTGTATCCGGTCATCATAATGTGTCCACCCAAAATAATTACGTTCTTGCGATGTTGAACTTCCTTGTTTGCACACGCTGGCTGTTTGCTTAGGATGTTTGAATATTAACAAGGATCTACATACAACGCGAACACGAATAGAAACATGTATTCGTTGGATAAGTAAGGATGTTAGAACTGGATAATGGCACTTGTCGTGTCTTGTCAGATGATGTAGTCAGTCAGTAGTTGTCATGTTTGCTTCCAGGGTAAACACTGTGGTCTTGGAAATAATCCCGAACAAGTGGCGGTTAGTTGTTGTTTCAAAAATTTAGTCATTCGTGTGGATGGTGACGTACTCAGTAAAGAGTGAACTAATACTGTCTAGTTCGGGGATGAAATCGAAGTCTATGGATCGATTGAAAAGAATTGTGTTTAGGAATGTATTTGTCTTATGTGTTCGAAGAAGTTCTAGTCCTTTTTCTAGCGACAGGCATAGACTTGGCGCTTGCACATGCATTTTTTTCTCACGTAGTGCGACGGATTGCGTCCAAGGTCCAAAATGATCAGTTGAGGCTACTCAATGTTACTCCATTTTTACATCACCTTCGAATAAGTTACCTATGTCCTGTTCCCTCTTGTGTGTCATAGGGCCTCTACTACATCTACTTGCCATCGCGTGCAGTTTCTGGCAATATGCCTCCGTTCTTTCCAATCCTCCCCCAACTGTATTTTCTCGGTCGGGGTTGACCCACTTTTCTGCGATCTTGAGTAAGCGGATTAATTTCATAGCGTAGTAAGCAATGGAGCTTCCACCTTTTCGAAATGTGTGACAAATCTACTGCCACTTTCGTCGTTGAATGGTTGTGCCTATCGGTGCCTGACCCGTTCTTTGGTAAAGATGTTCGTTAGAGATACGGTTAAGCCAGGAAATTTTCAGAACGTTTTGTAGGCAGCTGGTAACGAACGTTTGCAACTTTCTTGTGACACAAGACGTTACTTTCCAAGTGCGGCACCCATATAACATTGCTCTGCCATATTTGGGACAACATTTCAAACCTAGACTTCGCTTTGCCGATTCGGCTGGTAATATCTTGTTTGGTTCCGTCATTGATCGAGATATTGAAAGCTCTCTACTTTCTCTACCGGTTGCCAAGCGATGCTTACGTGAGATGATAAGTTCCGATCTTCGTTTTGGCTGTATTCATCTTCAATCCCACGACGTTTGCTTCTCTCTCAACATCCGCTGTCATGATGGAGTTCCATGATCCTATGTGATACTAGGCATACGTCGTCAGAGTAATCAAGATGTCTGAGTTGAGATGTAAGAGTCCATCGAAGTCCTCCATATCCCACCGCCCTGTCGGTTCACATCACTACACGAAGCACATCGCTAATCATCAGTAAAGACAATTCGTTCGAAAAAGTGTTACTCAATATCACATCGATCTCTCATGGATCATCCCAAAATAGTTTCTTGCTCCAAACTCTGCGTCTTAGTTTATTCACAAAGCCATTCAGTTCAAAGTGTGCCTTACTTCTAAGGAACCATTCAGTTCAGCTGGCAGCTAAAGCCAGCACACTTAGACCCATGAGGGGTCCATTGTGATCCCACAAAGATCTCGCAAAGATCTACTGCCTTCTCATTGAACCAATTGGAACTTCTTATGAAGCGTAGGAGGCTACTTACATCGATGGGACCCAGTATAGGGTGACTTTATTGTTCTGGCCCAGCCTGTTCATCTTTTCCAGACACTCGTAAACCAGTTTAGATCTGATTTCATAGAAACTCAGTGCCTTGATGGCAGCCTGCCTGTCTGATAGTATCGCGATGTTTTGCTCGTGATGCCATCTGTTAAGGCTGATTTGTGCACATATTTCGATCGCATATGTGTACCTCTGCTTGAAAAATACTGGGCGATGTTCCCATGGACTCCAAGAACTTAGTTTGGGCCCATATAATCCCGCCCCGTGTGTTTTGGAACCGTCGGTGTATCATTCGATTGTGTTGTGCTCAAATTGATATACTTCGTCGTTCCATTCTCTTTTACTGCTCAGTTTTGTGTTGAAATTCTTTTCAAAGTAGTGTTTCATGATTGTGTCGTCTCTAGGATCTAGGCCAGTCTAATAGTTGACTGTTTTGGAGAGGAAGTCTCGCTCTTTACTTGCGATGCTTTGACCCTTCCCCACTCCCTCTTTTACAATTCTTAGAATTGTTTCCTTTGCGACCCTTTCTAGGACAATGTGGATCACCTCTATTGCAGCGGTGAGATAGCACCTGTAATGCAATGCATGGCAGTCTCTGCACTTTTTCCACGGCTCACTTTGCTGTGCTAAGCTTTTTGGAGACTTCTCCTACCTCCAATCAGTTGTTGGCTTTAAAAATATAATTTTTTTTTTATAATCCACACGCGGATCAAGGGGTTATGAATACCCTTTTAATGTTATACACACACCGCGAGCGAGGTGCAATGGTTTGAAACTCAGGTAGTGTTGGGTTTTCATTGGCGTCTAAGGGTGGGGTCAAGGCTAGCTGTGGACGTTTGTGGTGTTTGTCATTGCTATAATTTACAGGAATTTTTTCAAATCTCCTGATGTCATAATCAGTGTCAGCTCAACCAACTCTTCAATCCACGACACTCAAATGCCAGTGTTATGCTTTCGCAGTAGAGTCGCCATCAACTTTCACAGTTGATCGATTTTCATTTATTTTTTAAGAAAGAAATGTTTTCCCGACATCAAGAGTTGAACCCGGACTTTCAGCGTGACAACGATTATGCTAACCACTGCACCATGACCACCCCCAAAACAGATCAATTTCATTTGACAAAACCAACTCTTCGGGTAAAAATAATGAAACCTAAATTAATAAATTACTATTGGTATGCCTAATGTTGATTTTATACAATAAATAGAAATCGAATATTTATTAGTTATTTACGAACGTAATCAATGCATTTACCTAATTAGCAGCTAGATACTTTGTCAACAGCAATATTTTTTTTGTGCAGATATCATAGAAAAGTGTAAAAAAAAGAGAATTCCGTTAACAAGTTCCACAAGAGGTTGAGTTTGATTGTAAAAATAAAATCGCGGAATAGAAGATATTTTCTCTTAAATATTGACCCTCGTCCAGTGACCCCTGCTTTACAATCCTTACCGAGGCACTGTAATTTATTTGAATTTCCCACCAAAAATACAACATCACTAAATAGGAAATTAAATTTTATTTGGAAATCCAAACGAACATTGTGCAGGGAAATCTAATTTCCTGGTTTTTAATTGCAATCATGAAACAAATATGCTTAAACGAATAATAAAATTAATTTCACACCACAACATGTTTTGCTAATGAGGTTTATTATTCAATTAAATCCCATCGTCATGGTAATGTGACTGTCAAAATTCGAATTTACAAAATTCGAAGCACAATTGAGTTGTGTAGGATTTGATAAAATAAAATTAAATGACAGTAGTTTCACTACAACACGATTTAAGGACGATATGTCCCACCCGCCGCTGTGGTAACAGATTTTTAATGTACTGTATTTGGAGGAGAGATCACGCCTTTTAATAGTGTTTATAGGCCACTGCACTATTTGGGTTTCCCTTTTACAAGTTGTTCTGTTTACTCCATCAACTCGGTATTCTCTTCAAACGTAGACTTGAAGGATCTGATGATTTTTCGATGAAAATTAGGGTCAGTTTCCAACTGCTCCAGAGCCCATTCAGCAAACACACGTCGTTGTCTATGGTCGTTTACCTTCAGCTCCTGGGTCAGTTGAATTTTGTACGGGTGCAGGCCTAAGTCACGACGCAAAATTCGCCAAGTTGTGGTCTGCGAAGGGCCGAGTTCTTGTGATTTTCCTGCCCACTCTCACGGACAGCGGCGATGTTTTCAGCAGATCTTGCGTTTCGTCGACGTACGGGTATTGGTTGATCATTTACTGAACCAGTGGACCCAAATTTATCCACTACCCTGCGAGTAGTCCGACCGTAAAATGGGCGAAGCACGCGGAACCTTGTCCGAACAGAACACCCATTTTGATAAAACAATTTTATTATTTGCACGTGTTGTTGAACACTATATCCATCCATGGTGATTTGGCAAAACAGACTGAATAAATGACAGCCAATTTGACAGATGTAGCTTCAACAAAATGGCCGCTATCAACTGTCAAAGTTCGGAAGTCCGTATTGGAAGACCCTTTACAACTTCCGAGGGACATCTGTTGTAAGATGGGTTCAAAAAGGATCTCAGGGAAGCCGTAAGGCCCTTGAAGCTATAATTTGCTTGCTATGTCAAGACATGGAGAAGATTCAAGAGCGGATTCTACGCTTCTATGTGAGGGCAATTCAAACGTCCCCCTTGAACCGCATCCGCCGCGTCCTGGTCTCGTTCTGAACTTTAAGAACTGGCTCACTAACTGACGAAGAATCGTTCTATATGCAGTTCCTTGCTTCGAAGACTATGCTTTGCGACTTCTTATAAGGGGCGGTCTCTTGATGTTAATGGATTTGTCTTTTTGCGGTGCCCAGCTTGTCAATGGGTGGTTTAGTGTTGATTGCCACCTTAATTCGGGTTGATTGTTCTGCTCATATATGGCACTTTACTGGCGGAAAAAATCCCTGTCCTTCTGCTTTCTTGTCTTCTTTGGCTCCACCAGGATGCGATAGAGTAGGTGCTTGGCGAAGCGCCAATTGTGGTGTTTCAAGAATCAAGACACTGGAAGTCTTGTCCGAGGTGCGATTACCGAATTTTGACCAAGAATACGATTTCGTTGCATTATTCGTGTTTTTGTCAGTAGCGTAGTGTCTCCGTAAGTCCATTAGTTGCATTGGTTCGTTCTGGTGGTCTGAGGACTCACTTCGAACTTTGGGTAGTTAAACATGTTTTCACGAGTATACTAGCAAATAAATGTCCGCCCAGCATAGCCGGTTCTACTGGGGTAAGGCAGGGCCTGGACCTAAAGCAGCTCGTTATTAAACATCCTTCATCCCTGTGCACGTTCTACATAGAAGTTCACGCCACTACTGGAGTTAGGATGACTGCAATTTAGTTTGAAAGTTCCTTTTCCGAAGATTTTACAGCATGTGTATCCCTATTGCAATCGGCCTCCCTTATTCCTTATCCAATCTTGTTGCTTCGCCGCAAGTAAGTTCTGCCGTAATGCGTCAGTTACCACGATTGCACCTTTCCCAATCTAAGGGGATAGTTAGTTCTCGTGAATGAAAGGTGGCGCTCCGATCAGTAGGCGGCTTTGGAATGTGGTAAATATACCAGCAAACATTTTGCGAATTTCAATACCACGTATGAATCGTGGTATACTACCTTCAAACGTGGTATGGGAGTGACAGATATGCGGTATACAAAGTAGTATTGCTATACCATGGTATCTACACCAGTAGTCTGTCTCCCACATTAGGCACGCCTAGGACTTCTAAACTGATAGTCGAACATAAGAACCGAAAGCTTTTCATCATTATCATCATCATTTTCAATGACCCGCTTTTCCACTAAGAGAGTGGCGGGATTAGTGTGCTTAAGTGGACTTTCCACATCTCCCGATCTTCCGCCATCGACTCTAAACCATCAGAGGCTATCTCCATACAGGTAGACTTCGTCCAGCCATCTCATCCTAGGTCTTCGCAGGGTGCGCCTACTCTATGGCACGGATTCCATGGCACGTTGAGGTTGAAGTCATTCGTTAAACGTGCCCTAACTATCGAGGTATGGACGCTTTCGCTCAAAGAAGTAGCTGTTTGACATTGAGTGGCTCGTGTATTCTGGTGTTCCTAACTCGATCTCGATGAGTTACCCCAGCAATACAACGAAGAAATCTCATTTCGACAGTCTGCACCCGCAATCGTATTCTTTCGATCTTTACCCAAACCTCATGACCATAGGTGAGGGTCGGAACAAGCACTGAATTGGAGACTGATAGCTTAGCTTCGATACCAAGCTCAGCCTCCTGATTGACCAAGCTGTCTCAACATTGCTCCAGCCTGACCAATTTTACAATTTCAATCTAGTTCGCGCTGAAGTTCGGTCTGGATGACCAAGAGGTCACCTCTCCGAAAGCTTTTCACACAATTTAATTGAACAATGTCCGCTGTGTGGTCGCCGTGGCTCAGTGCTTAGCGCGTTGAACTGCTGTGCGAGTGGCGTGGGTTCAAGCCTCAGCCATGTCCACCGAGCTGTCGCGCCAGCTATTTATTTATTTAATGTCCGCTGCATAAATTACTTGCAATGCAACCACACCATCACTATTTTTGATAAATTTCTATCTTCTTCACGGAATATGGTGCTCACCGGTGTATGAAACCGTCCAAGTTCAAGAAGGTCTCCAACTTCTTCTGGGGAAATTAATGTACAGTCGTACCTACTTCTTCAAGACAGTAATGGAAATTCAAAAAAAAAATAAGGAAATGAATATAAATAATGAAATGAATTTCTCTCCGAAATATAATGAAGAGATACAACTCCAATCACCCATCCCGCTAGCCCATTCCATTTTAGTTTAACAACATTTTTGGCAACAGACAATATTCTTATCCGTAGTTTTAATAAGTTCGTATGACCGCAGGCTGGCGGTGGCATCATCCGCACTATACTCGTGCGAGATGGGCAAAATCAGAGGGAAGACTCCTTAAAGCACTCCAATCTCCATTCACAATAACTTTTGGAATTGCAGAATAATGAGCACATTTCTACACAAATAGAGGTTGGGAATCAAGCCTCCATTTGGCCGGCAACCAACTATTTTTTGATGACACAGAAAGATACACATGGTAGTAGTGCTGCTTGGTCTTCGTCGTCGTCGTCGGGATCCTTTCCCGCTTCGGAGATTACAAGAGTAATTCTTGGCAGCGGGTTTTCTGCTTATTTGCTTCAAAATGAACGACTTCGTTTAATGGACCGACTGACTGACTTGTTATTTCCATTTTTGTTTTGTTTTTAGTGGCGAAATTGTTTTTTTTTTTTTTTCGTTTCGGAAATATTTATGATTTCTACTTTTTATTGTGTAGTTATAGGAGTATACGAAACGAATACAAGAAGTATGGAAACGCTTTGATATAATGGAAGCTTTCGTGATAAGAATTTTGGACGAAATGTGAATTGCTGTTTATGGAGAGAGGAGGGTTTTCTTTTTTGTTGTTCCGGTGCCGTCATCGGAAGGAAGTACAGTCAATCTTCCTGTAGGAGTTGTTATTTGTGTGTTTTCGTCGAGAGAATGCTAGTACTTCCGCCTTATGTTGGCAGTCATTTAGAGAGTTGCTATCAAATTCAATTTAGCATATTTTAACTTTTACCGCAGGGCTCAGGCGATATGCTGGAGGAGGGTGTTTTGGGTTTTTCTGCCAATAGGGTTAGAAGAAGAAAACTAGAAACGTTAAACGTGCGTTTAAGTTGGCACATCACTGCTAGCGTCTCCAGACAGCTAGATCTTTAGCCAGCTGCCTCCAGTTTCGCATGCCAAGTTAGGATTAAGGTTCCCTTCCACTTGCGTGCGCCACCTGAGGCGCGGTCTTCCTCTACGGTGCCGTCCCTCGGGTGTGGATTCGAAAATTTTCCGGACCGGAGCATTAGTGTCCATCCGATCTACATGACCCAGTCACCTCAGTCGTTGGACCTTCACTAACTCTATCAAAAGCGGATGAGGTTGCTCTTGGCTGTTAGGGCGATTTTTGGTCCTGTCTGCATAGACGGGGAGTGGATGAGGACCTGCTACCATCGAAGCTTGTGAAGTGTTCTCGCGAAAAGCTGAAGGTTCTTGGCACGCAGCACAATGCTAAGTTCTGCTGGGTCCCTGGTCATAGCGGAGTACCAGGTAATGAAAAGGCTGATGAACTGGCAAGAATGGCTAACCCTAGCCCGAGAGCAAGCGGATCGCACGGTCACACCACCACTCTGCAACTTAAGGGCGAAAATTGCACAAAAAACCCTAATAGAAGCAAATAACGGATGCAAATCTCGAACCACCTGTGAAGTATCAAGAAGGTTGTGGCCAGAATATGACAAGGCAAAAACCTGCCAGATTTTACAAAACGACAGGAGATCACTGTCTATGCTGGTGTGTGGATGCAGAAGAGACGGAAACCATCAAGCACTTACTCTGTGAGTGTCCAAACCTACAAAGCCGCCGACTCCGACACATGGGAAACAGGCTGTTTGGAGAACTGAGTAACCTAACAAAAGTACCGATAACGAGCATAGACCACCCGTTTAGAACCCAAGGTTGGAACATGGCCCACAGCACAAAGGGGAACACAATGGACCAGTAGGCCCCCGTGAATGCTCAGTAATTGAACTGGGCACTTCCCCCATAACCTAACCTAACCTAACCTATGCTGGTGTGAGTTATTATTGGCCATAACATGCTAAGATATTATACAAAGAAATTACGCCTGTATGATGACGATACATGCAGGGGATGCGGTAACGAGAAGGTCCATGAGGACACAGCCCATTTCCTCTGTCACTGCCCATACCTCTGTCAGTTAAGAAATGAAGTGGAATTCTAGACAAATTCTTCTTCGATTACATCGACGAACTATCTGATAGTTCATCGTCAGAACTTCTCAAATTTGCAAGGGCGACCGGATGGTTGGCACCAAAAAATTAAAACCGCAGTAGGGAATATCATGGGTATCACAATGGGTCTACATGGACTTAAGTGTGATGAGGCAACCCTCAACAGCGCACATACCGAACCTAACCTAGTAGTCTAAAAATTACAAATGTGCCAGGAACACAGGTTATAGAAAGAAGGACCACTGATACATGTCCAAAGAACTGATTGCGATTCCGCTGAGTAGTATTTTCAAAACAAGGAAATTAACCCCAAAAAGGCACATATTTTGTTTTCAATCCTAATCTCGCAATACACTGTGCCCAAGTTTTAGATCACTTTTGAAAGTTTAACTGCACATTTTCCACTTTGTGTCTACTTTACTTGTTACTTATAGCTTCTGCCCATTTTTGAACATGAGAACCCTTTGTGTATCCATTAAAATTTAATTGATTTCCATGGCCCACCATTGTCTTACCTTATCCCCTTCAACATCTAAGCTGCACACTCAAGTAGTAGGTCCCCCCGCCTTCCCAAAAAAACTAAGCAAAAGGCAAAGTTAACCTCGGGGGAAAGTTTAATCGTAATTACTCGCTTAATTGAGAGAAATGCATAAAGGACAGTTCTAATTAGAAAGTCGTAAGTGTGCGGGGGTAAATGTGAGCCCTCTACATCCTAGCTGCCCTCATCGATTTCCGACAAACAAGGACACGAACAACAACAAAAACACGTAAAGTAAGTGTAATTAACTTAAATTGTAACCATTAAACTAAATAGGCAGGTAGCTTAAATGTTATCATTGTTCTTGTTGCTGTTGTTGGTTCGTCTCACGTGTAGCATTTTCTATTCGTTCCGTTCTTAGAATTAGAATATGTAGATCCCCATCGAAGAGGTGTGGGAAAGGGCTTCCTCTCTTGCAAATGAAGATAATTCCCCTGTGCCAGAACTTGGACACAGAGTGGGAGGATGACTACTGCCACCACTACGACTACGACTATGACTATGACGATGTTCAATAAAAATTAAAATTCACCCTGAGTACGTTCGGCGAAAATCCTTGAATGTTTGCATATTTATCAAAAATGTTTGTTAATTTATACGGCGAAGGACCTACGTTTCCTCACCTCCCACTCCGACTCCCATGCACCACATCCTTACAAACAGAAACAGAATATTTAGCAATTCTACAATTTCGACGGTTGGTTTGTTTAATTTCGCCTCCACCCGTCCACCCACTCAAAACGGCACCGCCAGGGCCACACCAAAAAACCGGAGGACGACCGAGGAGCTATCATGTCCCAAATGGAAAATTTACAAAACAAATTTCAATTTATTTACTTATGTAAATGTTTGCTATAAAACACAGGGATAACACAAACATGTTTTACATACACATTGTTATGCATTGTGAATTCCTTTGCTGGGGTTTGGGGGGGCAAGAAACCTGCCAGACGGCAGTACGGGGCTGAACTGGTCTTTGGCAAAGATTTTCGGGAGTCTATTTCATTGCTCATTAACAATGAAGTATTTTTTTTTTTTTGTGTTGTTGTGCTAATTGCAGACGGAATTCGGAATGAGATTGATTGGGATGTGAATTGAATTTCATATTTCTTGGATGTTCTCGGGTGTACCTAACCTACCTACACGTGGATGAGAATTTAAGTAGAAATTCTAATTTATACGGCGAAGTGTGGTGTATTTGACATTGACGGCATCTCGAGTTTCATACATATCACCAAGAGGTCGTGAAGGTTATCATGGGCGCAACGCGTGGGTGTTTATTAAGTCAACCCAAGGGAAAGACTATAGAATAAGTTTTAATTGTATAACAGCATATGTATGTAGAGGCGAACCAAAATTAGCTTAGGATTGTCAAAGGAAAACAAAATCCCACAGTGAAAAAAAGTTTCAGTGAAAAAATCTCGTTTTTTAAACAAAATTGTATTCTATCGTAACGGAAGGAGCCCTCCACCGAACCATTAACTAGTCCAAATGAATCTTGAGTATAAATAAATAGCTGGCACGACAGCTCGGGATAAGCCAAGGCCTAGCTTCTCGCAACCATTCATGTTGTGCGTGTTACACTTTTCACACGGATGGAAGGAATCTACAATTGATTGTCGACTCCAAATGGCGAATTGAGAAGCTCTTTTATGACAAATTATACTCCCGGAGGCTTATCATTCCCTGTGGAGAGATGGTGCCGCGAAAAATGTTCAATACAATTGACTGGGGCTTGAACACATACCGCTCGCTCAGCAGTCCAACGCACTAACCACTGAGCCACGGCGACCATCTTGATTATGGTTCAACGAATAATGGAATCTGCCTTAAATAAACTGGCAAAGTGGACAAACAAGGCCTTGAGGTTAATCCTTCCCGAACTAGTCCTGTTCACAAGACGACACAAAGTTCCACGTATCATCCCTCCTAAGTTAAAAGACTTATTTACTTACATACTTAGGTGGCGGTACAGTTCGGGGTGAACCTGAGCCTCAACCAACAAGCCTCTCCAGTTAGCCCGGTCCTTAGCTAACTGCCTCCAGTTCCGCACCCCAAGTTCGTTGAGGTCCCCTTCTACTTGTGCGCGCCACCTTAGGCGAGGTCTTCCTCTACGGCGTTGTCTCTCGAGGTTAGATTCGAAGACTCTAACACTAAAAGACACAGAACTTGAATTTGTAGACCACGCTAGATATTTGGGGGTCATTCTTGACAAGAAGAGGAAAAAGTTGGAGGCTGAATATACGAGACCGGGTATGTACGGGTATTGGAAGTCTCAATTGCCCTATACTTCTGCCTCAAAGCTCTGTTCCCGATCCTGATGTATGGGTACTGGTCTGGTGGCAAAAAATTCATCCATCTGCACCACGGGTGCCTTGAAAACAACTCCTACTTTCTGTCGATATATTCGCAAAGCTAATGGCAACCAAAGTGACGTTTGGGCTCAGGGAATCCTCCCAGCTGGTCAGCAAAACAACGAGCCACTTTAGTATCCAAAAGGACTATTCCTAGCAAAATGGACTATATTGCCCCTTATATTGACTTCAACTTCAGATACAGAGCTTAGATTCCTTAGAAAAGGGGTTGGGAGTCCGGTGCTGTTTTGAGCGACTTTGCGATAGAAATATTCACAGACGGATCCAAAAATTCGTGTGGTACGGGGACGGGAGTTTTCTTCAATGCACCTGAAACAGCCATTGCCAAGCGACAGTGGGTTTTAAACGGAAATTACGGCATTCCGCGAAGCTATTGTACTATACAAGCCTTGGAATTTCCGTCATTACGATCAAGGTTGGCAAAGCAATGCCACAGATCTCTTAACGAGATTGCAGACAGGTGCGACGCAACCCTGTGCTGGGTATCCGGACATAGGGACGTTCCAGCAGGGCGGACGAGCTGACAAAATAAGACTCAGGACGCCATCTCGCCAAAAACCTTGGGAAACCATCTGGCCTTTTTGAATCGATTAAATTCATCCTTGATACCGATGACAGGAAACTATCAAACAATAGGTGGAACCATATCAGTACTTGTCTCCTGTCAAAACAAATCTGACCCGAGGTGAATTTAAAAAAGACTTAGGTACACTTATAGGGGTCCTCACTGGACATTGCTTGATAGGTAGACATGCACTCAGATTAAGGGTCCCTTCCAACGATTTTTGTAGAAACTGTAAAATGAAGAAGAGCAGGGAACTACAACTCACCTACTTCGCACTTGGCCTGCCCTTGCAATCTTTAGAAGGAAAACTCTCGGGGAATACTTCTATGATGATCTTAACGATCTAGCCGAACTCGACATCCAAAGGATAAGAAACTTTATCTCCGGGTCAAAGTGGTTCAATACATAGGAGCTCTACCGATACGGTCACTCATCGCAACGCACTCGGCGTTATATGTACTCTTGGTCATTGGTGCGGTAAGTCAGTATTTCTCGTGCTATCCCAATAAATCAATCTGGTCTAAGTGAGTTCCTGAACGGGGGCATCCGCCTAATCTAACCTATGGTTCGAACAATAATTGAATGAATTGAATTGATTTTCTTAGTGCTTTAGTAAATGCCTAGTCATAATCCCTTTAACGTGCACTTATTGTTTACAAAAATGACTAAAAACACTAAAGTGGATTATCAACAAATATCTGGACCCGCAAAGGCCTTTCCAGTTACAGTTATGGACAAAAGAATGAGATTACTACAATAAATGTTTCTTTTTCCGTCAGTATTGCGCAGTGTATACATTATTGCATGGACTCTTTTCGGCATAGATTCCATCAGCGTGATAAAAGTGGGTGTGGGTATCATGCTTGAATCTAGCACCACAGTTCTTTCTTATTCTTGGAGTTATACACGGCAAGAGTTTTTTTTACAACCGCCCACAAGTTTTCTAAAGCGTTCAGGCCAGAAGATTGGGAGGGCAAGCTCATAAAATTAAAGTTTTGTTCCTGAATTCACAGCTTTAGGATTATCGATTATTCTCAAGCTAAAAAATAAACTGACTCACATAAACTGTCGCATATGTACCTACTTGGTTTCATCTTCGACAACAACGTAGAGTATGTGATTATTTACTGCCATATTTTGAGGAAGTGCTCGCAATGGCTGTGGGTTATGCGTTGGACTGTTGCGCGAATTGAGCGAATTGCGTAGTTTCATGCTGCAGTAATGTCCACTAAACATTTTGTGTGGCCCCACTATGAGAAATTGGCAATTGTCGACTGTTTAACTATTCGTCTCGCCACAACCCACATCTAAAATATCAAAACTGCAACAACGGCCCTCATAGTACGAAGCTCCTTTTGCAATGCAAGGCTTAATCTACAAGCATGTACCGAAAGACAAATGAGAACCCGCCCCACTGAACTTGCTTTATTTCTTGGACCGGAAAAAACTGAATAATCTTGATAAATGAAAAACTGCTACGACTTGACGAGCTTTTTCCTCTTTCCTAGACATGTCATGAAACACCTGTCTTCGTTTAGGACTCCGAACTAAGTTTGATGCTATTCACAGACGAATAAATCTGAACCATTGCAACATTAGATAAAGTTGGACTGGGCGGTCGCGGGAAAACTACAATCGTTGTACTTAAGGGCTGTCATCTGCGAATGACTCTCAAGTTGGTGGGCAGCAATCGGAAAGTTTAAGAAATGGGTGCGTAACTCGTAGCAATTATCATACAAGTCGTTGCGATAAACTCCGGTTGAACACTCCTCCCTGTCGAGTTTTGCACAACTTCCAACCCCTATCGTTGAAGTAATACAATTAAAACAATAGCACCTGTACAGTAGCACACTCTAATATTAATTAAAGTTCCATTTATTTAAATATGCAAAAAAATATTTCTATTGAACTAGCGTTTAAACAAAAACAAAAAAAAAAAAAAAAACTTGCAAAATAATTCATTCTGGATTGATCACCAAAAAAATCGCAATTCTTGATATGTTGACACCAAATTACAAGCGATATGCCTGTCGCATCAGCAAATCAAAATAAGTGTCATTATCAATGGATGCACTCATGCTGGTATAGAAGTTGATGAATTCTTCCCTGGAAATCTGTAAGAAATAAATTTAAGAAAATTCCACACATTGAGTAGAGATATTTTACGTTTCCATTGTTGTCGCCTGAAGGACCTTGAAAATTTTCAAGAAACTCCTTCCAAATCTCATTTTCGGTCATCTCACCACTCTTGTACTTTGGATGGACTTTTACAGAATAAACATGCTTAAGGTCCGCAATAGTTATGTAGCCCTTATCGGTTTTGTCCATTTTATCGAATGCCTTGGCAATGACATCTAAGCGACTTCTTTGGACTGGTGGCTAAAATAAATATAGAAAGGGTATAGAAAGTGAAATGGAAGAAAATCAAATTCGTTTTAACGTACTCGGAGCTTGTCTATAAACTCGGACACTTGTAAAACTCCACTTCCGTCAGAGTCAAAGCTAAAAAGAGAAAAAAAAAAAAAAAATGCTGGTGGTTGACATGCTTTTTTTTTTGGAATAAATCTACAAGATCCTTCCAAGCAATTAGTAATAAACACTAGTTGGGCAGCAATCCAATGTTGTTTTTACCCGACATTCGATGTTTTCCTCTCTTTCAAAACCGCGGAAGATGCTCTATCCACAGTAATTTCTAATTCTTCCAACCATAAACATCGAAGACAGCTAGTCGTCCGATCAAACTTGGAAAAGTGGGTGAAAATGACTTGCAACTAGGCGTATGTCACTATGACTCCGTGATTAGTGCGATGGACTGCTGTGCGAGCAGAGTGAGTTCAAGTTGTAAGAGCTATGTCCACCGAACATTTTTCGGAAAATAACAAACCTCCAAGGGTCATGAAAAAGCTTCTCAATTAGCGGTTCGGAGTCGGAAATGCCTGTTTCAGATTTAGGCTAGATCTAGTAAAAGTTCCGCCGAGTTAGCTTAAATACAGAGCTGGGAATAGTTGTCTCACGGAAGCGAATAGCAGATGGAGCTCTTTGAGCACTTGTAAAACGAAGAGTAAGCTATGGCTAATATACAACAAGGTCGAAACCAAAACATTGATGCAAGGGGAATATACAATTCTGCTTGCCCTCGTAGGAGTGATAAAAAAGCATAAAGTCTGAGGCTAAGTGAGGATGACCATGTCATGGGCTGCGAAGACGAGGAATTCAACTCGACTTTCTCTGCCACTGTCCAGCCTTTCAGACATTCAGTCCTTAAAACGCACCTGTTCCACGATATCGAAAAACTAAGCGAGACAGTATTTGTAGGTTCCTCAAAGCTTTAAGATGATTTGATGCCCGAAAGCGGCATCACAAACTGAGCTAAGTGTGACAGAAGGTTCTCGCTTGCCTTGCTATTGCTTGTCGATTCCTTTCATTTGTGCGAAAAATGTAACACGCACAACATGAATGGTTGAAAGGAGCTATCCATGTCGCGCCAGCTTTTTCTTTATTTTTAAGAAGTTGCATTGTGCGGCTTTAGTTTGAAAAAAGAGTAGTTATCATACTCGTATTATTTATACATTGCGGTCGATGGCAAATCCCAGAGAGTATAATCTTTCAAAGAGTAGTCTGAGGACTCCGCCGTTGGTGTTAGGCTATAATAGGAGAACAGAAGCTAGATAGAAACTTATTTTTAAACCCGTGCGACATTATACGAATTTTCTATTTGTTTTTTTATGTTTTGACGATTTGTTCAAATCGGATTATTTCTTACATGGCCGACCATAAGCGTGAAACCATTGGCCGCGTTCGGTCTTTCAGGCAAAAGGACTTACTTGCAGTAACAATTCTCTAATTCTAATTTTCAGTCTCTCAGGCAATCAAAACGCGTTAATTAAAAAAAAAAATAATACATTTGTCTAGATTACCGAACCCATACAGAGTCAAAGTACTTACGAGGAAGTAAGACAGGCCATGTGACGCAACAAATTCGTCTCTTGGGCCACAAAACAAAAAAAAAAAAAAAAAAATTAAAAAAACAAGTCTAACAAACCTTTCGAACATTTCCCTGGCCTCTGCTTCAGAAACATTTAAACCGTTGTCGGTAATACCAGCTGTAAATTCGTCGAAAGACAAACCTTTGCTTCCATCGCCATCCATCTTACGGAAAGTCCTTTGAAGTAAATAAAAAAAAATAAAAGTATGCAGTCTAGTAAAATCTGACCGATGTTAAGGATGATTTGTAAAATTGATTGTACCTTGCCAGTTCCAAAATGCCAGTAGAACCCTGACAAAAGCAAAGCAGCCTCAACTTTTCGATGGGATCTTTTTCTAAACCATCAGCAAGTGCTCTCTGCGAAATATGCATGAGATTAGATTCCTTAGAGAAAAAGTCCGGAGTATGGTGAGCCATCTGGAAAAGATTTACAAAAAAAAAAAAAAAAACAGGGAAACATTGGGATTTAGTTGAGTTCTGAGAAATACATTTTTTTTCATTAATCGTCTATCAATTTGACAGACCAACCCTTATCCCTTAGAAGACAAACTAACCCTTACAATCCAACAAAAATTAAGAAATATCATTCATATTTATTGGAAAATCAATTTCCTCCCTTTTCGTTTAACCAGCGGCAACAGGATACGGATTAACACATTGATAGCAGGCCATAACACAGAAGATGTGTGCTGAATTATTAAGTTGCAACAATGTAGTAAGTTCCATTAAAAATTTATTAGTCAAAGATTGATTGAATATCAAAATCAAAATCTCAATCGTATATTTAATTTTGACGCGAAGAGAATTCTTGATAAATGAAGTGAGAATATTTGAAAGGAGATCAAAAGTAAATCAAACGATTGAAGGACGAACTTTTCCCCCCACGTTTTTCTTGTTTTTATTGATTTTCACAATAAGGTATGACGTTTTGATTAATTTTCTTACAGGACATTGGACAAACAGTCTGTATGGAGAGTTACACACTTAAATGGTGTGAGAACGTCTAAAAATTCTTGATTGACCTTCCATCGCATTTTTGCTTTTGAAAAACGTTGATTACTTGTGCTTATGTCACTTTTTCTGTGGCTGCTCAGGCCTTCGTAGAACTAGAAATACGGCCATCGGTTCATACTTTTTCAAAGACCCGAGGGAAACCATCCTAAAATTAGGGAGGCAGGTCAGAGGTAGAAACGCTTACAAATACTCTTTTCTTCTTTCCTCGGGGGAAATCTCACAACAGATCGATGAAGATCCGCGTGAGGAGCCACGCTTCTCTGGGGCCACCTCCTAACCTGCCCTGTAGTTATGTCAAATAATTGTATAATTTTTTCACGTATCAACAATTTTACTCTAATTAAAGCAATTTGTTCAATGATCAAAGTCAGACTCGAGGACATTTCACACCGAAGACTCGAATTATTCAAGCAGGAAGCTCGACCATGTCAAAGCGCTTATATCGTTTGTTAAACACCTGATTCACACCGATGCTCTGTCGAAAACAAATTGTACATATCAATTCCTCGATTATTGCAAAAATGTCAGGCTGATGTGACCTGTCCTGGATTTGAAAAGATCAGCAGCATTACGCAGCAGCATACGAATTAAAAGAGACCAACTTTCAAAAGTAATCAACGTCCTATGGGGACACTGCATCCTAGCCAGGCATGCTCAACGCCTGGGTATAGCATGTAACGATTTCAACGGGGAGGAGGAGTCCACTGCACACTTCCTCCGGACGCGTCCCGACCTGGACACATCAGGAAAGCCACCATAGGCCGATACTTCTTTAACAATCTAAATGATCTGAAGTCCGCGAGCACGGCCGATCTCAACAGCTACGTTAGGAAATCTAAATGGTTTCAGGAGTAACCAGGGCATACGGACAAGTAGATCCCATGAAGTCATATATTGATGCCTATCGATCCTATGAGGTCGAAAGCTCTGTTATTTTTTTTTAAGAAGAAACAACGTTTCAATGCTGACTCATGTCGTTACAAGACACTATACCCAGGCATACAAGGTCAGCCATTGGGCGTAGCCTGTACCAACCTCTGCAGTGGCTGCGGGCATGATTAAGAGAAGGAATCATCCCTGCACTCTCTCTCTGTATGTGTTTTGTCTTATCCAAGTATTTTCTCGAGATGTGCCTTGCAAAGCTAATTTCAAAGGCGAGAATAGAGGTCCGTTCCTCATGGAGAGAGCAGGAAGGCAAGCGAAAATAAATAACTGGCGCGACAGCTCGGAATGAGTCAAGCCTTAGCTTCCCGCAACAATTCATGCCGTGCCACAATTTATTGCCGACTCCAAACGGTGAATTGAGAAGCTCTTTCATGACAGATTATACTCCAGGAGGCTTGTCATTCCCCGACGAGAGGTGGTGCTGCGAAAAATGTTCGGTGGACATTGCTGGGGCTTGAACTCACGCCGCTCGCACAGCAGTCCAATGCACTAAACAGTGAGTCACGGCGACCAGGCTGTAAGCTATTGCCCCATATATTCCTTTTGGTATTGGATACATGTGGGGACCTCAACCGACGTGGCGCAATTGGAAGCAGTTAGCGAAGGACCCAGGTAACTGGAGAGGCGGTTGGTTGAGGCCCATGTTAGTCACAATGGTGACTCAATCATCGCAAAAGTCGAGGAAGTAATTGTTTTTTTTTCTGTATTTCAAACGTTATTTTTAAATATAAACGAGGGAGACGAAGGCCGCACTGCTCGTCGCCCAACAACAGCTCTAGCAGGCGCTGCCAACATCTTAGCGGACTTTTCGGCGAGAGTTCAAAAGATATACCCATGTAATTGGAGCAATCCTTCTTCTCCCCTTTCTTAAAAAGATGCACAATCACCCGAGTTTGGTAGTTGCTAGGTGTTTTGCCGCATTCCCAGTCCTCTTCAATTTCCATTGTCGAATAAACTACAGAAACTAGATTTTTCATCGACTCAACTCGACACCCGACTTGATTTGATTACTTGCCCACAGGCTATGTAAGAATAGCAAATAAAGCAGAAACTCCTTAACTGAAGAAGGAGGAAGTCGAAAAATGAAGAAGTGAGAAAGCCAAAAGGACTAAGCTCTAGAGGCAACTAGCGAACCACTCTTCGAGAATCGCTTTCTAATTAAAATAGGGTTTTCGACAAGACATGAAGCTAAAGCTACGATCAGACGATTTGCAGATGTGCGCGAATTTTGCATAAAAATGTGTCCCATTCTCGTTCGCAAACCGCTAATAATTTGTCGGCAAATTTTTTCACATACGTCATTTGCGGACGATTTGCAGACGTCGCCCGCAAACTTTTGTACATGTCATCCACAAATCGTGTGAACACCCTGGAGCCGTTTGCAGATATTTGGACATTTGTACATAAGTATTTGCGGACTTAAGACATTTGCAAATGTTGCTTTGAAGGAACATGTGCGAATTGGCAAATTTCTCTGATTCAACCTGAGCTCTGCTTCTCACATTTTTCGAACGTGTGCGATGCTTCATCGGCAACTTGCTTTACATAGGAACGCAGCCAATATTACTGCGAGGGTATCTCGAGTTGTTTCATCCCTCCAAATAAATAAAAGTGATGTTTCTGCAAATGGGTCTGCAAATATCCTATTTGCATGTGTCGGCAAATTGTGTGATCGGGCGTTTGCGAACATTTGCGCACAATCAAAAGTCTGCATGTTTGGGACAAACTCTGCAAATCGTGTGATTGGCCTGCAAATGACATTCCTGACCATTTGTCAGTTTTGCGCACATCTGCAAATCGTCCGATCGTAGCTAAACGAAAATCAACAACCTGTTGTCAGGCAGAACAAACCCATTAAACTGCGTAACAAATTGATGGGAGTTCCAACCAATTTAAAATTGGCAACTGAATCCAGTTGGTTGAGGCCCAGGTCTATCTCAACCTGTAGCGCCATTTAAAGCAAAATTAAAAAGATTTTCCGGGGCATCAACTTTTCGCAGATAATAGCATTTTAAACCAACAAATTTAGATTTTTTGCAATTTTCTCATGAAGTAAAGCCAGTAACGATAGACATCCGAGAGAAAAATTAGTCATAGAAAAGTTTTTCAATCCTTCATACAGAGACGACAATAAAAACTGTCCCTTCCCCTCTATTCGTGCGGAAAATTTCACACGCACGCCATTAATGATTGCGAAAAACTAGACCTTGACCTTCTACAGGCTGTAGCCCCGAATATTTTTTTTATTTGACACTAAAATCGCAGTGTTTTACGTGGTTTATGTAGATTTCATTGTCGAAATATACAGGAGAATTCCAGAATCGCATGAGAATGACTTCACCATTCACAAAGTCTTATGTAAGTGACTCAATAGTTCCTATCACCGTGTGTCATTTTAGCCCCATCAACCGAACCGAATAATCGTTTTTCAGTTGACGGTTTTATTTTTTAAAAATTAAATACTTTTCACACACACTATTCGCACCACATCCCTGGAAAAAAAAAAAAAAACGTTGCCGACCCAAGGAACAAAATGCGCAACAAAAACAAATAACAGCTGTTGTGCATCCATTTCGCCGAAAAAAACCGGCACTCCTTTTATTCGGCTGTACATAGCGTCAGATATGAAAATATCCACACCCTCGTCACTGACCGTGGTATCAAACTCAAATGTGTATCCTTGTTTCATACAAAGGTCACTTTATCGATTATTTCACCCAAGGATTCAATCCAAGATGAAAAAATTTCCATGCCAACAAATTGCAACAACACCGAGTGAAAAGGCATTTGAAAAGAATTTACAAAGCCGTGGACTTATTCACTAAATATCCTTGAAACAACAAATTAATTTTAAACTGAATTAAATCTATACCTACCGTTGATATATGCAAGAATGTATGAAATAACTTAAAAGAAATTCACAAGTTAAACTGATGAAAAAAATTTATTTTTCACACAAAAATTGGGTTCTTCTCTTCAGAACAAGCACTAAGAAACTGACGGCTGTCGAATGACAGTTGCCGCAGTACGAAACACAAAAAAAAAAAAAAATGTTTTCCTCCAAACAGGAAAGTGTCGCACACAAGCAGGGTTACCGCTGAACATTTTTCAAAAATTATGCAAGAATATTTTACTGGGGAAAAAAAAATTTGGCAAATTGAATTGGTTGACCCGTGGACATGTGCTTCTCAGGTCCATCACTGATTGTGTATATATCGTTGGACGAAATTTTATTGGGCGGTTGATCTTGATAGTTCTTTTGATAAAAGTTGTCAGGGATTTTTTTTGGACTTTTCAAGCATTGGGGTAACATTCAGAATACATTGACCCTTTTGAGGTTTTGTTCGACCTTAAGAAAGTCACTGAATTGATCGGAATGAGGTATCTCGTGAGTCCTGAGCATTCTGTTGAACTGAAGGTTTTACCTTGAGGAGTTACCAATTTTATGGAGTTCCTACGTACATCCAGCAGGCTGTAACCGTCGAATAGACTGGTTTATCTGTGAAGACTGACTTTCTGTGAGAATAACCTGATGTAGACTGGCTTAAGTAATTCATAGATTCGTCATGAGGCTTGTATAGTGACTACAAATATCGTGTCCCATCTTTGAGCGATGGGTCAGCTTCTTCATCTGCAGCAAATAAGATGTGTATTTCTTTGTGAGTTTAAAAGTGTTTTCCATGATTACGTTAATAAGGCGGGTTATGTTCGCTTCCAAGGCGTCAATCGATTGTAGTTTATCAACGTAAACAAGTGATTTCACATACCCCACAAAAAATAATCCAGCGGAGTCAGATTACATGATTTTGATCGCCTATTTACAGGTCCATTTCTTGAGATTATGTTTTTTGTGAATATTGTCTCTCCGTAACTGGATGGTTTCGCCCGCTGTGTGGCACGTTGCACCACCCTGTTGAAACCAGAAGTCATCTACAGCAATGTCTTGAATTTTTGGCAACAAAAATTCACGGATCATTGTGCTGTAGCGTTGCCCATTGACGGTTATGGTCCGATGATACCGCCTGCCCATAGACCGCACCAAACAGTGCATTTTTCCTGATGGATAGGTAGCTCTTGAGGCGCTTCTGGCTGCTTATCAGCCCAAATACTACAGTTTTGTTTATTGACGTATGCATTAACCCAAAAATGAGCCTCGTCGCTGAAAAAAATTATCGAAACCTTCAGAATGATCACATGTATCTACATCACTTTGCAGACAAAATTAATTTCTTCAATGACAATGATAGAACTGAAGTCCATTTAAGAGAGTCTGGGTCTCGCACTAATAAAGCAAAAAACTGTGAAGGGATATCTGTGTACATATGCTTAAATTCTAATTTCCCTTTTGCGTTCTAGGACCTCTACTACGTCCTCGTTTAATTGTGCATGATTTATGGTAATATGTCTTAGCTCTCTTCAGCTCTTCCCAACCACAATCGCAGTCCTGGCAAATACTGCAATAACTTGCAATTCACTAGGGGGCCCACAGTCTTCCAAGCAGAATTCTTTTTAATTTTAGAGTTCTATTGGAATCTTGGAGAGTTAAATGTCAAAGACAAATGTCCACGTTTCATCTATTCAAAGAATTTAAAAACATACTTCACCTTCCTGGCGGCCACAACGAATCCCTACTTGTATGGGTACAGGGACACGCAGATGGTACACAGAATGACAAAAAAGACGAACTAGGAAGAAAAGAAGTGCACACAATTGATAGGTTTAGGAGTCATAGATAGGGAGTCACACCGACAATAATTGAGACAGCTGCCGAAGAAAGGATGTAAAGGGAACTCCAAAATAATTGGGTAAATTTCTTAACGCACAAAGTTGCAAAACCACTCGTAAAGAAATCAAGCGGCCTTTTTGGTTGAAGCAAGGAGCAATTAAGGTTGATACTTACTTACTTACATAGGTGGCGCTACAGTTCGGGGATTACCTTTCTCTCAACCAACAAGCCTCACCAGTTAGCCCGATCCTTCGCTAACTGCATCCAGTTGCGCACTTCCAGTTGGTTGAGGTCCCCTTCCACTTGTGCGTTCCATCTTAGGCGATGTCTTACTCTACTGTGTTGTCCCTCTGGGTTAGACTCTAAGACTCTGCGAGTCGGAGCATTTGTATCCATTCGCTCTACATGCCTCAGCCATCTCAGCCGATGGATTCGTATCTTCCTGACTTGGGTACTGTCGCTGAACAACTCGTAAAGGTGAATCTTCTCCTCCTGTGAAGTCCCTTACTAACTCAAAGTTATAGCTGTCCACTGTGACCTTCTGTCCCATAGGTCGATGTTGGGTGTCCCTTCTTGACCCATCTTCCGTCTCAATATCAACTAATTACTAATTACAAATTAAAATGTGGCAAACTGGGCATTACCCCGATCACTGAGATCAACGATCATCGGGAGAATAAAGCGAGTTGTCACTGGCGCTTTCAAAAACATCGAATCCGAAGCTAAGAAACTAGGTCTGGTTATAAACGAGGATGAAACAAAGCATATGGTATCTACAAACGCAGAAGCGGAACAACGACATCTTTCTCAGATCTTTACTAACTATAACTTTGAATTTGTAAAGGAATTCATCTAACTGACCTCTGCTTTCAATTCTGCCAACGACTTGACGAGTCCCTGTTACTATGGCCTTCAGAGACAATTACTATTTAGCATGACCCTATTGAAAAACCCAAGGAGACGTTATATAAGACAATCATCATCGTCGTCCTTATTATTATAAGTGGGGAGGGGTTTGTCCATTTGTGCCTATTGTGCTGTCCCATATGTTTAGATCAGTTTGTCTGTTCCAGAGGCTGTCAGGAAGTTAATAGGCTCGTCGTCCTGCTGTATGATGCAAAAGTCTGGAGTTTTATAAATCGGAATTCGACTTGGAACTTTTGAGAAAAAAGTTCTACTTTCGATTTATGTTGATGGCTGATGGAGGAGATGATTCAATCACGAACTATACGAGCTATACAGCGACACCAACTTAGTTAAAATGATACCTGTACAGCATTAGGAAGACTAGGTCGTGTAGAGGGAATGAGCACTTCAATCTTCGATTTCACCCCAGAGAGCCTACGCAGAAGAGAACGACGTTATCTCCAATGGCATGAACTAGTGCAGCTAACTTTGCGTACTCAATTAAAGACAGGTGGCTTAGTATCGTGCTCCCTGGAGAATTGTTGGTTAAGGTCTTGGTTCACCCCGAACTGTAGCTCCATCATAACTTAGGTTAGGTTAGGTTAACTTAGACCAGCAAAGGGTCCAGCTGGTTGGCCACACTCTACGTAAGGGCTAACCCATCAATCTAGGCTAGAAAGCCCACGTATCCAAGACAAAGGAGTAAGTCATCGACTTCGGGCTTTGGGAGGACCTCATGCTTATCGTTGAACGAACTGAGAGGTTTGTAACAGAACAATATTTCAGGAACCTATATCTAAAACACTTCATTCACTTTAAATTCAGTGGCCTTCCGAAAAGATTCGATTGTGGCCAAGAGATTATTTAAATTGGGAGCACAAGGGTAACCCTGGAAAGCGCTATGAAATGATGCGGAAATTTGGTGACTTCTTCAAGTGTGCGTGCCATCAAACGAAATCCTCTAGCCCCCTAAAATAATTGTTTAACGTGTATCACAATGAGTCATAAGTCACTGTTAGACCATTACAGCTAACGTTCTTCGTAAAAGGTAAACTACTCGAACATAATTTCTTTGAGATTCTTGAGCACACACCTCAAATTAGATTGATATGTGCCCGAATGCCTGGGAATCAGTGAACCGTTGCAATTGAATCATAATTTACTTTTTCCGTATTTAGGTACATATATACTCGAATGCGTTAACCAGCTTATTTATGGGATCTTGAGTCTCATGAATGTGTCTTCTCAGCCATAGATAATGACCGAAACAATTACAATTGTATCCACGAAAATTTAACCTTGAGAAGTCTTTCGAGTTGCCTTGGTATTATTTTGTTTTGGTTAAATATGTACTCATGCCTTTGAGTCCTTTGTAATTAATTTGGGGGTTTTTCTTATTTTTGATGGGGTGGGTTTCGGTGGCTACTATGCTTACATAAGTCGAAGTTGTTAGCGTTAAGTTTTTAATGAGCCAAGTAAACGGATTATACCTAGTCATTGTCAACTCTGTTGACAAATGAAATGGAATAAAATTTGTTTGTACAATATATGTATTCCGAAAGGGAATTATCCAATATATGTTCATACGTATAGCACTAGGGTTTGAAGCAATAATTTTAATATTTTATTTAGTCCTGAAGAGGTGACTAGTGAAATTCGTATACATTTACCGACAGGGTGCCGCCAAACAAATTATACCTTGGACATTCTCCAAATCTGACCAATTTCGGTGGTTTGTACCCATTTATTTCAGTCCAAAGACATAGCCACCTTTGTGGCCTAAAGTATAATTTTCTTTTTGTTCCAATTTTCTTTCTGTTCCAATACCCAGAACGGAGTTGGAGGTGGTATTTTCTCCGATACGCTTAACCTGAGCAGCCCCTTTCGTCTACCGGACCACTGTAGCGTTTTTCAGGCGAAAATCATGGCGACCAACGAAGCCTTATCCTGGCTTAGGCAAAATGTGATATCCTTCAGGAATATTTCAAATTATACCGATAGCCAGGCTGCTATAAAATCCCTGGAATCGGTAACATGTACATCAAAGGCTTAGGGACATTCCAGGTCATAGGGCCGATGAACTCGCCAAACGTGGTACTACTCTGGACATTTTGCCGGAAGGAAGAAATCTGGGTATCCACTATCCACTCGCTACATGTTAACTTCTCTTCTAAGGAATGGTACCACTTGCCGTACCTCCAGGGAGATCTGACCTATGCTAAATCTCAATCGATCTTAAAGTTTGATCTTGCTCAATAATTCGCTCATTAGCACCGTTATTGGTGTTCTCACTGGCCATTGTCCCATTGTCCTTCATGCCAGAAGGATAGGTCTCTGATCAAATGACTTCTGCAGGAGCTGCAGGGACGAAGAGAAGGAACAAATGATCCGTCATTTCCTCTGCGCTTGTACTATCCTGTACCAAAGAAGGAAGATCTGTCTTGGAGCCTATCACTTCAACAACTTGGGCGAACTATGACATACTGACGTCAAAAGTATCCTCAGCTTCATCAAGAGCTCCAAATGATTTCAATAAAGTGAGTGGCGCCACTCAGGGTATAGATCCATGTGGTACCACAAAGAGTCTTATTGGCGTATGTATGTATGTGACAGCCACCCAACCTACCTACCTACCATGGCTGGGGCTTGAACCCACACCGCTCGGTCAGCAGTCCAACGCACTAAGAACTGAGCCACGGCGACCATACGACGGGAATGTAACACTACTAAAATAAGGAAAAAGGGTCCTAGGGCCTCTACTACACCTACGGGCTATTGTGTACGGCTACTGGCAATATGTCTCAGTTTCCATCTTTTCTCTTCCCCAATAGCTTTGACTCTTCCGCAACTGTTCTACTATTTTTAGCAATGTCACCTTTTCCAATTGTATAACCGTATAGTCGTTGGGTGAAGTGCTTACTGGTTCCAGATCAGTTTTCTAGTGTAAATGCTCGCTGGAGATTCGGTTGGCTTTGAAAATTATTACCATATTTCGTAGGCAGCATTGATAAAGAAAAAAATATCGTACAGAATTTTCTGTCACACCCTGTATTTTTATTTATTTATTTATTCTTTCTTGTTGGCTTGTTTCAAATCAATCAATCATTTCGGATTAAATTATGCTTTCAGTAAATTGTACTTTCCAGTTAAGCGGGTTTTAATTGAGTGAATTAATATCGATACATTTTTTTTCCAAAAATAATCGGTGGTAGATATTCTGCTCAACCGATAACATATTTATTCCAATTAAACCGATTTTAAATGAACGGATCTTAAATTTGCAAAATACAGGCGCTATGTCTAGGGCAGGTGAGAGCTTACGCAGGTGGTGCCTTAGGCAGTCTAGCGTGAAATATTATTGTTTAAGACGTAGACCACAGACGTAGATGTTTTTTTTTTGTTTTAGCAATGATCTAAAGGACAAAAAGGATTCTGTCTAGTGCGCTGTCTGGCTGTAGAAACTTATAAGAAAAGTCGTTCTAACTGTTGGGATCTGTACGAACTTTAAAAGTCCTGATGTACAAGTCTTACGCAGAACCTGGGACCGAATTACTGTAATCGATAACGAGTAAGTGAGTAGAACTGGTGATCGAATGACCGATTAACTTCATTGGGAGCAGTAATGCCAAATCTTCACATTTCGATAACGAGTTACGAGTTACTCGTTAACGAGTGTGGTAATTCGGCCCCAGATTTCTGATTGCTGGAAGAAAATTGTTTCCCTTTCATATAGATTCTGTGAGCACTTGAACTTTTGATCAAATGGTTGTTCGTCAACTTCTTCATTTCCTTCTATGTTCAGGTAGGAGCATAACCGACCAGCTATTCACTCTCAGAATGATACTTGAAAAGGCTTGGATGTATTCCAAACCTATCTACAGTTGTTTTATGGATTTGGAGAAAGCATAAGATCGGGTGCCTCGAAGCAAACTCTAAAATGTGTTGCAGAAGTATGGGATTGACTGTTCTCTTCTGAGGGCAATTGAATCCCTATACACAAATTGCAAGGGCTGTGTTCGGGTGAACGGCGTTAAATCGGCACCTTTCACTGTGGGCGTTGGACTTCGCCAGGGGTGCGTTCTGTCAGCTCTCCTTTTCATTGTCTATATGGATATATGGTTCGAATTGGAAGACTTAAGGATAAGTCATCTACTTTTCGCTGATGACTTGGTCATCCTTACGTCCACCCAGGTTTGTCGCCGTCTGTGTTGAAGCTGGGTTGAGGGTAAACGTGAACAAATCAGAGGTAATGGTAATTTCCCAAATGCCTGTTCAATACAATCTGCATATAAGTGGAGTCCCATTGAAACAGGTGGAGAAGTTTAAGTATCTCGGGGTCTTATTCACGAGTGATGGTAGGAGCAATACTGAATTATCCTATAGGGTTGGTCAGGCTGGAGCAATTTTGAGACAGCTTGGTCAATCTATGATCGGGAGGTCTGAGCTTGGCAATGGAGCTAAGCTATCGGTCTTTAATTCAGTGTTTGTTGCGACCGTCACCTATGGTTATGAAGTTTGGATAGTGACCGAATGAATAAGATCGCGGATACAAGCTGCCGGTATGAGATTTCTGCGTTTTATTTCTATGCTGACTCATCGAGATCGAGTCCTTAATCACCTTAAAGTTATAACTGTCTATTGTGACGTTCTGTCCGAGATGGAAACAAATTTTTAAGGATTGTATTATAGCCAAAGCACATCAGGACATTCTTAGTATCTTTAAATTTTGCACTTCCGCTCAACGTTGTTGAAATGATTGGATTGAAGAAAGATTGTAAAAACAACTTTAAGTACAAGAAGATTGTCCAACAAGGACTCAAAAGTGACCAAGAACAAAAGGAGTTAAAAAGAACCCCCTTGGTTCATAATTCTACACACAATCGGTCTCACTTGCTGTAAATGTCACATGACTTTGATTAGAAAAGTTTCTGCGGAAAGGAAAATCGGATAAGTCAAACTTTTGCTTTAATTGTAGGTCATGACATTAATAAGGCGTTGTCGTTGGTTGTTATCACTTAAGAAAGGAAAAGTAAAACTTTTGACAGGATTTCATGTTTTCCTGTTTTTTGCTTAAAAACTGAACACATTTCATACCGTAATCCATAAGATTGACGAAAATTTATAAATACATACAGTCATAGTCATTATTTTGGTTTTCAAATTTCATCATGTAGGTACGACTGATTTCATTTTAACGAACATATTCTCTTTCCCTTTGACCAAAGTTGTGTTAATTATGGAACTAGGGTAGTGGAGCTCTTTTTTTATGACTTTATACCTTAGCCCTTTGTACAGAGGATGGCTCTGCGCAAATATTGAAGATTCATAAAGCTACTAAAGTTTCAGTTAAGGCGAAACTTTTTTTTTTTTTAAAAACTTTTCATATTCAAATGGTGGTAGAACGACGACAAGGAAAAGGAAAAAAAAACCGTCGTCGTCGGGACGTCGGAAAAAATTTGCGGCATAATCTGTTGGATAATGAATGTGTGTATAGACGAAGGATAAGATGCCTTTTCCCTTTTTTTACTCACTTTTCGGTGGTTACTTACCAAAGTTTCTGTTTGAACACTTTAGTTTCTGGTGGAATTAACGTGGTTGGAGAGTATCTATGTACTGTGTACGAATAATTTATGTCCTTCCGGCATGTCTCTTATTTTATGGAGAACTTTCAGTTAGAGCGCACAGAAATTTTTGTTTATTGACAAGCGGATGGAAAGAGTTAAGTTTTGAAACTGGATGACAAATTGTTTTTGGCTAAAACACAATATTGCGTTGGTGCTAGCGTCGAGTGACATTTAATGTTCAACCAAAGCAATTCAATGGCATCAGCCACAATGGTGCGTCGTGCTACCGTTCTACGATTGAGAGCGAAAGAGAGTAAAGTGACATACGTAACAATACGTAACAACGGGTTGAACTTTTGTGTGCGTTCCGACACTTTTTTTTTATTTCAGAAAATTTGTGCGGAAAAAGCTGATAAATTTGAGAATGTCATTGTAACGCATCTGTGAAGCACTTCAAACGTAACGGAAGAACGGTAGCACCAACGCAGTATTTTGTTTTAGGCATTGAAGTCTCGCTTTTTTTTTTGATGTAACTAAAGTGACAACAACGTAATCTACACATCTATGATCTTTAAAAATAGCTAGCGCGACAGCTCGAGGAGAGCCCCGTTGTATTGTGTTGTATTGTTCGCACGAACAATTTATTGCTGACTCCGAACGGCGAACTGAGAAGCTCTTTCATGATTATACTCTTGGAGGCTTATATCTTGGACATGGCTAGGGCTATGAATGATGATGTTTTTTATACAGCGCGAGCGAGGTCGAGTGCTTCGAAACTGAGTTAGTACGAGCTTTCAATTGCGCTCGAGGGTGTTGTCCAGACTAACTGGGGACATTTGAAGTAATTTTTTCGAATCTTCAGATGTCATTATCATTATCAGCTTCATTAACTTTCCGTCATGCCTTTGCAGAGTCGACATCACCTGTCACACTTGAAATTAAGAAATTGATGTTTTTCGACTCCATGAGCTGAACTCAGACTTTCAGCTTGACTTGTTGTGTAATCTTTGACAATTAGACGTTGAGTCCTTATCACTGAAGGGAGCTACGAGCACTTCTTGGCTCCGTTTTTTTATTTGAGGGATTCAGCCTGATGAGATGGAAGACGGTGATTTGATTTTGCCGTCCTCAAAAAAAACCAGCCGAAGCGATTGACTACCTTTTGGTTGCAGGACTCATATGAGAAATGGATCAGAAAACTTTTACCCTACACACTGATAAGTTTGCGGGTCCAGCGGGTATTAAAATTTGCTAAGAACACTGCAAATTTCAGAGGTTTTCACAGCTTTCACATTCGTGGTCAAGGAATGTGGTATAGAGTCTGAACACCCAATCCATAAGTGTACACATCGGCATAATGTCAATTTTTGAAGCGTAGTTAATGCAAAACTAGGACTCGATATCAGTGCCGTGTGTGCAATTAATTTTGAAGTCGTCATCGTGGCTAAAGTTCAGTGACATTCCTAAAGAGTTTTGTTGGCAACAACCACTTGGCAGGCAGCAGTGACAAATCTTCAAATCTTAATCTAGGTCTCGATCATTTATGTGCTTTTGTGTGCGACACTTTTGTTTAAAAGCAACCAAATGTGCGGATACAACAACTCAGATGGCTGGTATGTACATTGTACATGCAGGCCAAGGACTGTATAGAAGGTTTTCTCAAGCAACTTAACGCCTGCAAGGATATTGCGAAATCCATTCCCTGTGAATTTTGCTGTTGTTTTTACTAGACAGCAGATTGGGTTTTCTGCAACAGCTGACTTGGCCCTTTGCCTAAGCTGGAAAGTGGTGTAATTAGAGTACCGCTCCGTGAGAAAAATCGTATATTGGACACTTGGTCCTGTAAATGAATATCTATAAGCAAGTACATGACTCTGAGCTTAAATTTGACTTCACCTTTTTAGACAAATCAGTTACGGATGTCATAAATTTTAGTCTGACGAACTAAAGGCAACAGGGATCAATCAAGTTGAATCTCCAACTGAATACCAGTCGGAATAGTACAGCATTAGCTAATATGTAAGCTCTTGCTTTCATACTTATCTGTTTCTAGAATAAATTTGAAAAACTTACTTAGACCGCAAGCGGGTCCCTTATACCCATAAAAAGTATACTCAGGGCAGACTAAACAAGGGGTAGGGTTTGCTAATCTGGAAACAACCCAGAAATGGATAGAAATCTCACGAGTTTCTCAAAGCCAACTCAAGACTATGCTATTTTCTGGTGGCCAGTGCGGGACATTCGCATAGAAGGTGCTAGATGGATTCAATTTCCTCTTCGTCCCTGCAGCTTCTGCATTAGTCATTGTAGGGTAATCCAAAATGATTCGCATGGATTCCTATTCCGCAGTGCCCTGTAAGGACGCTGAAGACGATTCATATTTCCCTTCGACTAAGCTGTACAAGAGCTTTGAAATTTTTCTTATCGAAGGCAGGCCATAGTGACCTTGCGTATGCATCACGTATTAGCCCTGATCATGGTTTCCTCATATATTTCTCCGTAAATAATGTTAATGGGTGTCTTTGCGATCGGAAGGGTATATGCAGGATCTAGTTCTGTACCACTTCTGGGAAGTTCGTCCGCCCTCTCATTACGTGATATCCCTGTGGTCCAGTACCCAGAATAGGGTCACCTTGTTGGTCGTTGATATATCGTTGAGATTTTGTCTGCAGATCTTTATAAGCTTTGATTTTGTCGATGCTGACTGCAGAGACTTAATAGTCGCCGGGCTGTCAACATACACAGATAGTAATAGTTTCTCTGACAATGGCAGTTATCTCGGCTTAAAAAACCCAGCATCCGTGTCTTATATTAAAGGACTAGTTTACCCCTCTGGATTCATAGAAGATACCGGCACCATTTTGGACCCGTCGGTTTAGAAGGCTAGAGCTTCTTCAGTGCAGAATATAGCCTCATTCCAGCCCTCTCTTTTTGGTATTTTGATATAAAATCTTCTATCTCAGTCTGATGTTGGAATGATGTAGTCGGTATCTAAGTTCTCCTTCATGGTAGTCTATCGGGTTAGAACGAAGGAGTGACCATAGATGTTAGTTGTCCAAAGACCTACTTCCTTTAGTCTAAGTGCAGTTTTTGCCGCCCTGCTACTACAGTGGATGTCCACTGGAAGTAGGTTCAGCATTATTTCAAGTGCCGCTGTGGGTGTTGCTCTTATCGATCCTGTTATCCCTGTATAGCCTGCCCTTTGAATCTTGGTTACACTTGTAAGATTGCATTTCTCCTCAAGTGCCCTCCACCAAACAGCCGAGCCGTATGATGGGATGGCTCGTACCACAGTAGTGTACAGCCAGTGTACCAATTTCGGCTTAAAGCCCAATGTGTTACCGAACATCTTTTTACATGCGTAAAAAGCAATGTAAGTCTTTTTAATCCGGTTTTCAATGTTGGCTTTCCAGCTCAGATTTGAGTCAGAGCCGAGGTATTTTGCCGTCCTTCCAAGTGTTAGATCGATTCCCTTCACACATGGATTCTTGAATTGTGGAATCGATCTTCGGTTTTAGATGGGTTAACTCCCAGACCTTGATTTTTGGTCCAGCCGCTCACCAATGACAGTGCGTGATTGAGGCTTTCGGTTAGTGTGGGGGTGAATTTTCCTGAGAACAGAATGGCGACGTCGCTAGCATAGCCCGTCGGGTTGAAGCCGTTGTTTTCCAGTGTCTTAATAATTTTGTCTATTACTAGCAGCCAAATTAATCAGGAGAGAACTCCTCCTTGAAGGTTCCGGCTGTTGGCGTTCGCGAGCTTATAGTACGTGATTTTAGCATATTACCAATTCAGTTGCACAGTCTATTCCTAATATTGAAGCTTAGGATATACTTATTCATTTTGCTACCTTCCCCTTCTTAATGTAGACCTTTGCTAGAGTCAATGATGTGCGCCGCCACAATTCCCCACACTTCCCTCTGTGCGTCCTTTAGGTAAATGAAACTTCCTTTAGAAATGAAACATGGGCTATTGAAAAGCAATTAAGTGCCTGTTTCTGACACGTACGAACAAAACGTGTCCACCCCATTCCGCCGAATTCAATATGAAGGAGGAAAAAACGCAGGAAAGACATCCTGCTGAATGAATAATCAGAGAAGTTATCACGAAATGAGAAAAACTTTTCACTCAGCCTGATTTCGACCGGAAACCTATCTCAAGAAGTTTTGATGCACAAAAACTCATTATATACTCGTAGCATTCGACAGAGAGTGGAAGTTTACTTTTCCCATTTCCACCGTTACTCGTATTTAACTTTTTTTTTTTCCTTCTTCTTTCTCCATTTTTCTATTCCTGCTCCTGCTGAAGTCAATCCTTTTGTATTACACACTCCTTACGTGTGTTCGCATTTTTGGCTAAGAACGTGATTTAGCTGCTTAGCCCTCGTCCTTATTCTTTTAACTACGGCGGTATTAAAAGGGAATCATAGGTGTGTGGTGTGTAAGGAATAAAAAAAGTGTTAATGAACTTCGAGTAGGGAATTACTTGGGAAGTTTTGAAGGATACCACATTGAGTGAGTGCTGTTTGATGAAGAAAGCAAGTAGAATGGAAACAAATACTTGTTGCATTGAGTGCTGTTACCAGGGTTGGGCTTACGTTGTGTCGATTTCTTAGCGATCTTGGTCTATAAAGCAATTTTAAACAACAAAATAAGTTTAAGAAGTACGAAGCTTCACATCTTTTTTACATTTTTGTATATTTTTCAAAGTCTTGATTAGTCCTTGTCCCTGCTAACACTCTTCGCAGCTGTGCGACTTTAAAATTCTTAACAACAGTTCTTTGATTGTGTGTTCTTAGCCTGGTTTTGACTCCTCGAAATGTCTAGATAGCCATAAAAATGCATAGATGGCAATGAAATTAATTGATTGACAGTGTGTTGATAAGGGGACAACGAGATCCTCTCGTGGATAATGAGTTTCTGGAACCGTGTGGTTGTTACCACTAGGTTTCGCCTTGTCGTCAAATTAATCAGTATAATTTTGACTTCAAGGGTAATGTCTTACTTACTTATTTAAGGTGGCGTTACAGGCCGGGGTCAGATCCACCCCTCAACCAACAAGCGTTCTTAAGCCAGCTGTCTCCAGGTTTGCATGCCAAGTTGGTTAAGGTCCCCTTTCACTTGCGTGCGCCACCTCAGTCGCGGTCTTCCTCTATTGTACCGTCACTCGTGTGTATACTCGAACATTTTCCGGACCGCAACACTAATGTCCATCCGCTCTGCATGACCCAGCCACCTTAGTCGTTGGAGCTTCACTCTTCTGGCTTAGCCGATGTCGATGTACAAGCCCGCACAGTTCGTCATTGTATCTCCTTCTCCATTTACCGTCTATGCAGACAGGACCGAAACTCACCCGAAGAATTTTTAAGCAGTTCGGCTGGTAAGCCATCAGGGCCAGCTGCCTTATTGGATTTCAGTTTGGATACTGCTATCCTTACTTCATTTTAGTCAGGTGGACGGAAGTTTTGGCTGTCATCGTCCAGGTTGAATGGTTCATTCTGCCTGACAGCGGGATTCGATTCGTCGTCGCCGTTAAACAGTCTGCAGAAGTAGTCCATCCAAATTCTCAGCACCGACTGTGTCTCTACTACAATATTCCCTTGTTCGTCTCTACAGGTTTCTGTTCGGGCCTTGTTGCATTTAATAAAACTTCCTAACATCTTTCCTAGAGTAACACCTCTCTATGCCCTCGATTATGTGTTTCTCGTGCTCTTTCTTTTTCTTCCGGAGAAGCTGATATTCCTCACGTCTCTTTTGTTTGTAGAGCTCATGAGCAGCCCTCGTTCTTCTTTGCAGCGCCGCTTTGTATGCAACTTGTTATGCTGCGTGCACTTGCCGGCATTCTTCGTCAGACCAGGGGTTTCTTGGTGGTGGTCTTTTGAAACCCTGCACATCACTTGCGGCTTCCTTGATGGCTTATTGGCCGCATTTCCACTGGTTTTTGGGACTTGGTGCTGGCGGCATTGGACTTCTCGAGAGATTACGGAAAAGGCTCTGAGGGTCTGGTGCAAATTTAGCTTTTCGACGTCATACCTTTTCACAGTAGTCCTTCGTTGTTGAGGCGTTTGGGATATCTGCATTCGTACCTTGGCTACAAGGTAGTGGTCCTGCTCGGAAAGCTCGGACATCCAGAATACTGGATGCGTGCCTTTTGTCGATTGCAACATGATCAATTTGGTTGACGGTGCATTTATCAGGAGACCGCCATGTCTCCTTATGGATATTAAGGTGTGAAAATCGCGTACTGGCTATAGTGACGTTACGTCCCGAAGTAAAATCAATTAGCCTTAGTCCTTTTCCAGATGTGACGTCATGTAGGCTATGTTTACCGATCGTGCTACAAAATAGGTCTTCCTTTCCTATCTTCCTGTCACTGTAACTGTTCAATCAGGACACGTCATCGAAACGGAGGATAAACATATCTGCCAGCTCATCCAAAGACATCCCTGGATTCATCTCGAATTCAGGCATCATGAGCGAGCACTAATTGAAGGGAACCACAATAGGCCCATCGGTGGCTGCAGTGATAAGGTGACAAGATCCCACCTCTACTAACAATCCAATTTAATCTAAAGGCTCTACATAGTACGTAAATCACAGGTTACAGGTTGTATTCGGCAAGGATATCTAGTAGAGGAGCGTCTGTCTTTCTGTAAGTTTCTCTTGGTCTTAGCTTAGTCCTACAGTGATGACACCAAAATGAATATTTAGTGGATTCTTTTTTGCCATGGTCTCAAAAACATTGACAAAGATTTATGAGATTTACAGCGAGCTGATACATATTGTCAGAAACTATGGCAGAGTCGTAGACTTTAGGTACAAATACGAAACATACGAGTTCATCAAAAAATTGGGTCATGACAATAAAGGAAAGGCATTCTAGTGAAATGGATAAGAATATCCATCAGCTGTGTAAGTCATTACCCACACGAAGCCTTATCTCCCCTCTATCCACCGCAACCAATTTGTCAATCCTTAATATTTGATGTCCGTGCTCATTGTCATTCATTCAGACATACCCGTCGGGCTTCTAGATTCCAAAATAATCTGCAGCGTTCTATTCCAATACATTTTTTATGTTTCTGTCGCAATTAGGACTCGAAAAAAAATTCCCAAAGGATTTCCAAAGCGCTTATATTTGCAATCAAACGTATTATTCCTTTGCCTTCCGCTCAAACCAACCGCCAAAGATTCCTTTAGCCATTCCTCGAAACAAAAACTCCCTCAAACGCATGTACATCTCCTACAAAGAAGAGAAGAGAATGAAAAAGAAAATGGTTCCCATGCAGCTGCAAAAGAAAACCCTATTTCCTAAAACCCATTACCGGAAGGATCTAAATTTACATCCGCATCTCGGGCAATAAAACTCCTTTCTCCACGAAATCGAAACGTATTCGAAAGGAAACGATAAAACTGAAGAGTTTCCTTTATGTGTTAAATGGATACAGGAAACAATTTTCCTCATTGTTATGTGTCCGCAGACATGCATACCGTTCTCAGGCTGTCTTCCTCTCTGCGGCTATATCCAGCGACAATAAATTCTAAGCCATTGTGTGCCTTGCAAAAAGGCAGATGGAACTGGAATAGATGTTGGGTTTGGAACACTAGTAATGTACTATACTCGGTTGGGCCTTACCATCAAGGTAATGCCCCAGTAATTGACCTAAATTTCAAAATTCGAAACCGAAGGACAATGTTTTGAGGCGAAACGAGCGATGGCATGGGAATGTGTAGGAATAGTGCTTTCTTGCCCGAAGGGACTCAAAGTATCATTCGCTCTTAATTAACCAACCTTCGGGTTGAAATAACGTTTAACAATTTTTTAATTGTGCCGAATGTGCATCCGGTTCCAGTTCCAGTTCACTTGGTATGGTTTGCCTTGATTGCGGGATTCGCCTGTGGATGCCATTTTTGATTGTGGAAATTTTATTGTTAATTGATTTTCATTGGGGAATTTACCCCGTTGCTGGAGGCGTACATTGAATTGACTGAGCTCCAAAGGGGGCTCTTTAATTGAAACTTTGTTATATGTATTAGTGGTTTACAAGTTCTTTTTTTTTTCTCTGTTCCTATGAGTATAATATTTGGATGCCTTTTGACGGAGTGTTCTCTATGTCAGATTAACATTTTCGTGGTACTTGCAGTTGTACTCTGTGCAAGTGTGTACATATTCTGTTTACTTTTGTGCAAGTTTTCAAAGAATTAGTGACTGCGGAAAGGAGTTCCTTCGGATCAGAACGCTTTAAACTTTGCTCTGAAAGCAAATTGCGTCGACGGAACTTTATCAAAGAGTGGCTCGAAAGATTCAAGCGTTCTTAGTTCCTATATTATGACAGCTGTATTTTTTATTCGCATGGAACAGAATACTGACCTGATCTGAGTCGAGCGGTACATCGTACATCTAAAAGCTGCGGTTGTCAGAAATTTTAAGAAAATACCTCACACGTCCTTCCTAGGTCTATACCGAAGCCATTATCATTTCTGCTGTACTGGGAAGATCCACGTATAGAGTTTTGCAATGGCATAGTGCTGAACCGTCAGATAGTTCGACGATGTGAAGAAAGCTTTCGTCGCTCTCCAAGCATAGTCTGCAGGTAGAATCCGGGGACAGGCCAAGCTTGTTTAGGCGGCAGTGGTCACTTAGGATACCAGTCAGAATTTTGAGGTGGTTCCTGCTCAGATTCAAAAGAAACTTCGATTTCTTTTGAGATAGGTTGGGGAAGAAGTGTTTTGTACATTTTTGTCCCAAACTTCCCCACCAAATTGTGTTGGATTTGAGCAGGGTTTGTTCCCTCATGTAGCTTACGAAAACGAAATTGGTTACTCCACAGGCTGGGTCGAAAGCAGTGAGGGGGTTTGTTGCACCTATCTTGGCCAGTGAGTCCGCTGTTTCATTGCCGATGTGGCCCTTGTGAGCAGGGATCTAGTGTAGTATGAACAAGCTGTTTTTTCCTTGTTCAAGAAGTAATTTGACTGTCTCTAGGATAGGTTTCGATGTTATCGTGGTTGAGTTCAGTACTTTTAGGGCAGTTTGACTGTCAAAGAAGATAAAAATGGTTTTGCCACGGAGATTAGAGCGGAGGTTTAAGCTTATGCACTGAATTATTGCAAATATTTCTGCCTGGAAGATCGATGAGTATATCCGAAGCTAACTGATATGTTAGTTTTAGACGACTCTCTGAATATGCCAGACCCAGATCCACTGTCAATTTTTGAGTCGTCCGTGTACCACACTTCTTCATGCTCTGAAGGACGAGGTTTGAATTCCTTCCAGTCATCTCTCGGAGGAATGACAACTGAGTAGTTACGTTTGAAGCAGTAGTGTTATCCAACGGCATACTGAACTCGATACTTTGAGTTAGGGAAGAAAGTTTGTTAAGGTGACCGTCGGGAGGTGACTGACGGTGGACCGACAATTGCATTCAGCGAAGCGGGGGGGAGAAGCGCAGGCAACCCGTCATGCAGACTTCAACGTTGAACCCGTTTCAGTTTTTTGACTGCGATGGCTTTGTTTGTCTTTGTCCACTAAACTAATGCTGCATAGGTCAGAGTATGTCTGACGACCAATGTGTAGATTTGGGGCATGATTTTAGGACTAAGTCCCCAGTTGTTGTCACAGATGCGGCGACAGATCCACTGCGCTCGTGTGGCTTTTTCAACGGTCCGGTCGATGTATGGGTTCCAAGACAATAGTCCAGGATTACTCCAAGATACTTTGCTTCTTGCCAGAACAATAGACGTCTTCTTGGGGTTAAAAAAAACATCTGCATGAACGCCTGCTTGTTTTTTTCGATTTGCAGAAACAAAGCAGGCATGTGATTGGACTTTCGCAGATTACTGCGTTTACGAATTCACCCCTTCTTCGGTGCACCATCTCTGTATCTTTCGAAACGTTGCTTTCATATTTCCCGCTCACGATGGCCGCCACGTCATCTGCGTAACCAATGGCCTGGATCCCTAGGTTCTTTAGGGACCGAAGGAGGCTGTCAATGACGAACGACCAGATCTGTGGCGGAAAGACTCCGCCTTGAAGACACCCTCGAGTTGTGGGCGCCGATATTTCAATATCATCACTGTTGGCATGAGTGTGATGAATGAATCACTCTACCCTTCAGCATGGACATAATCCACTTGCTATGGTTGGTGAGAGGTTCATATTGCTGAGTGCCTCCGTTAAGGATTTTTGTGCAATTTCGGCACTAAGATTGTAGCGTTAAGGTTTGACACTAGTATCTGCTTGGTCTCGGGCTAAGACTGATCCCTTCCTAGTCAATTCATCAACTTGGTTCACAGCTGTGACCCTAAGATCCTTGCGATAGCACTTTATAAGTTCTTTGCATAGCGACTATTGTTTTTATAGTCGCTATGCCTGTCTTTTTTGACGCATCGGTGTAGATGGATTGGGACTCATTAAAAACCTCCCTTTTCTCTCACTGTTGCTATGAAAGACACACATAAAAGGTAACTTGAAACCCAGGTTAGGAAGAGTGTAGTCCGAGTGGAAATCAGGGCCTAAGTATCTAAGGATTCAGAGCAGGATGACGCCCAGTTACGACTGGCATCATTGTTGAAAAGTTGTGAAAATCTGATGAAATCACATCGTCAGGGCGAGTAATTCCTATGGGATGAGTTCACTTATATTTATCCACCCACTAAACTCAATATTCAACAAAAACCACTACAGACTCCAAACATTTCCTTTCGACTTTAGGACCTTTTCTTGGGGACATTCGCTGCCGAAAGCCCCCGTGTCAAAAACCCCATACAATCTGTTGGCACACTAAATTATTAATGCGTCATCCTCTTTACCGATTCAAAAAAGATTCGCGGCCACTTTGTCAAAGGAGACGCGTTTTTCTCAGGCCACCGAAACATTTGCATTCGCCTGCCTTTTCCGGGGCAAGGCTTTGATTATTCATCAAATGTGGCCAGAAGGGAGGCCAAAAACATTATCACCTTAAAAAAAAAAAAAATGAACAAAAATTGCGTGAAGACACGATCTCATCACTAAGTCTGAAGGGAGAATTCTTTTTGTCGCAGTCTCCTCGAAAGGTGGCATTATCTTATTACTTTTTTTTTTCACTTGCCCATGGAATGTTGCTTTGGGAATTTTTTTTGCCGTCTCTCCCGAACGGAAGTACTGAAATTATGAATATAAATCGATAAATTTTCTCTTCAAAGTGATGCTGTTATTTATTATATTGGCCTCCTTGCCGCTTAACTATTTCGTGGTTCGGTTTTTTGTGGGACTGCTTTTCAATTAAATTTCTGTTTATTTATGCTTGAAGAAATACAGACGCGTGATGGTTGAGAGGGAATCACTGATTTTTAAAATTGGAACTTGTCAGACTTCTAGGAAAGGAAATAAAAACTTTTTTTTTTTAAATACAAGTGGCGAAATACGATTACATTTGGTTTATTGAAGGTGTTTTCCGGGAATGAGTGGCTCTTTATGATATTTTGTGAAAATATTTGTTTACATTTAGGGGATACAAACATACAATTAAGGTTTTTAATGCGCAAATGCTTAAAATTAGTGGTGTGGTATAGGTCCACTCAACGCTTCGTTCAAGAATGGTAATCGGTTTCAGTAGAATAGTACTCGTGATAAGAAAGGAATATTGTCTTTCGTTTATAAGCCTTACAATTTACTCTCCGACTTCTTTTACTTCGGTTTTACAAGGGTAGAGGTAGGTAGGTAGAGTTGAAGGTGGTGAAATTGGCAATAGCATGTGCCTTTTCGCTACCACGTCTCGTGTGCCAAGGCCTAGCTTCTCGCAACCATTCATATTGTGTGTGTTACGCTTTTTGAACGACTGGAAGGGACCTACAATTCATTACCGACTCTGAACGGCGAACTGAGAAGCCCTTTTCTTGACAAATTATACTCCCGGAGGCTTGTCATTCCCCAACGAGAGGTGGTGCCGCAAAAAATATTCGGTGGACATGGCTGGGACTTGAACCCACTCAGCTCGCACAGTAGTCTAACGCAGTAATCACTGAGCCAAGGCGTTCACGACCTGGTTGATGATGTATGAAACAGCCGGGAGTGATGGGTGAGACAGCCGGGAGTGCTTATATCCAGGCTGTGGAGTTTAGAAAGCGAATTAGATCTCGTGTCCCTTTACCCGAGATGCCGCCGAGGTCGTCGAAGAATGGTTGGTTAAGTGCACGCAATCTGACTCTGGCAAGTGCCGGACATTTGCAGAGGAAATGGAAGAGAGTGTCCTTCTCATCTTCATTTTCGCAGCTGCGGCAGAGGATGCTGTATGGGATTCATAGTTTGGCTGCATGGTGCCCAACTGGCCAATGCCCCGTAATTATCGGCGTTATTCTCGCAATATCTAGGCGGGTTCTGCTTAGGAGATCTTTTTTTCTAATTGTATCGTAGGTCGGCCTATTATCTTCCTTAATATGGCGCAGTTGGTTAATCCCCTCCAAGGGAGGTTGGCATTCTGCAGGTAATGTGACTTAGTTTTACAAATACGAGAGAATATCTGAAGAGTGTAAGCTTGTTAACACGCAGCACTTAGGTCTGCATCTTCCAGCCCTTGATTAACATGTCTCAACTACGGCAATGTAAAGTGCAGTTAGACTCAAGGAATTCGGGTAGTGGACTGCTGCGCCGTGCGGTAGCAGAAATATCCACGATATGGCTATGAATTGCTTAGAAGTATGTTTTCAGCAACATCCTTGATATGTTATCCCATAGAGTTTACTCAATCTTCGGATTAAACTTCAGGAACTTCAGCTGCTAGCAATCCGCAAGCTTTTTCACATATACAGCAACGATTTAATGCACTTTGGTAATATATACTGGCAAGTCGTATACTGGCAGTCAAGGCCCTCGTCTTAGCAAGCATGTCCTCAAAACTATTGAAACACCGCTTAAACGAGCTCGTATCTCCCGAAAGTCGATACCCCATCATCTAAGTCTGGGTCTCAAGAGATAGTGGCCTAGATGAAAACGAGGAAGCTAGCGGAATAGAGTTGTAACGAACTCCTGTCTCTTGGAAGTCATTCCTTTCCTTCAACCTTCAGTATCATAGCGGTATCGATTAATAAAATGGCACATCGTGGTGCTAATTGGGTTTAGTTGAATCGCCACCTCTACCTAGGGGTATAGATATAAACGGCAAAGATTATCAACTAGCCAGGCGATTATCGGCCCTAGATAATTGTCTTGCGGCGAAGAAGACAAGCAAATTTGAAATAGGCTATATAACGTGCCTTCTCGAGAAAGATGCGACCCACACATAAAAAAATAAAAATTAGCGTTGCTCCCAGGTAATTTATGATGCTCTGAAACTGGTTTGAGCCCACAGAGCTCGTACACTAACCACTGAGCCGCGGCGACATGGTCATGGTCGCTCGTCATTGACAGCCTCCTTCGGTCCCTAAAAAACCTACCTCTCTGTAAACCCCAAAAAGACATCTTTCGTTCCTTTTACCAGAAAAAGAAACTTGGAGTAATAATCGTCACAAAATGTCCGGCCCTCATTCACGTAAGAAAGCAGTGAATTCGTGTCACGAACGCCATTTGCCATGCTCCACCCCAAGAAGCTGATTAGCTTCATGATAGCCTCTGGAACAGACAAACCGCTATACAGCACAATAGGCCTCTTTGTGAGACCGCAGTGCTAGAGCGGACCAACCATCAGTAATTGAGCAGATAATTGTCAAAAAGAGGACTCCTGGCATAGAGTGTAAAAGTAGACATCAGTCTTGGTCCCGAACTCGCTCATTGCGTGACCAATGCCATTCGTACTCTGGACAGTTTCTCACTTAACCATAATACCCCGTCTTACAAGAATTAGAGACCATTCGCCTAGTAAACAAATTTCCATATGTAAACAATTCCTGTAAAATGTTCATCCCTAAGTATAATCCCATGAGTGCAGTCCTGAATCTGTTAGTTCTTCATAACCAAATTAGCCACAATTGAGCACGTCTATGCGCAAGGGTATTTCCAAACAATCAAAGCTTTTCCATGTACTAATCGGAGCTCGCAAATGTAAATAAGACCTCGTATTACGAAATTAAGTTCCATTTGTGACAAAAAAAAAAAAACCAAAGAACTAAGTCCATTTGAAATGGAAATTGTAATGGCGGATTCAGCGGTAATCTCCTTTCAATTAGACGAAATCTATGTTGAAAATCCTTCAAATGCGTTAATGGCTGTATGTCGTGGGATTGCTTTAAACATTTCAATTTGCATTCGCTGATCCAGGTTTTTAAAATTCATTTGTAATTTGAATTATTCCTTCACACGCGTGGCGTGATAGGAAGAAACCCACGATATGGCGAACATTAATGCGCCGTATGGCTGTGTTGACAGGGACGATATTGGTGGTTCAAATCTAAACAAATTTTTTGATTTCGGTTTTTGATTATAAATTTTGTGAACATTGTAGAAGCTGGTTTTAGTACCGGGTGGTTATCTGGACAAAATCTAGTGATCTGTCGAACGGTAGTAATTTTTTGACGTTAATTGTCTACGAAATTGTTGTCAAAAAAGTTTAATGGCGTCATTCATTAAATGGATATCAACTAGAGCTGTTTACAACCGTTGACGACATAAACTACCATACCCTGATAGTTTATGTTTTGGAGTGTGAGAATCGTCCTTGACACTGGCAAAGAGTAATCTGAAAACGCTAGATTCCACCAATTATAGAGCGAATTCATTCAGTACAACTTTGACATTTTAAGGCTTAGCAAGAAAAGGTATAACATACGTGTAGCATTGCCCTATTCTGGTCGGGCAGTACTCCGAAAAAGCACGTGAGTTTGGTGACCTGGCCTTTGTCCAGACTTAGGACAAAAATAAGAATGATGATCATAATACAACGCTAAGCGTCATCAGAGTCTGTCATCGATCGCAATAATCAACTAAGTGCCACCTTTTGTTCAACATAAAACGTAATTTTGCTGAGGGCTTTCGATGCCAATATTGGCAATGTTGTCAAAAAATTACAACATCGAACGCTGAGGTTAGGTTAGGTAGATGAATTGGCGAGGGGAGAGAGAATCTTCTGCGCCACGCTCAGGTCAGTGATGCCCATTTTGGGGAGAAAGGTATCCCTTGCCCGCTGAGCAATACTCAAAGTACTCTTCTATTGCCCCAGAGGTTCGAACCATTTCGAAGCCTTAATGAACCTCCAGATGTCCCTGACAGGTACGCAACTTTGTTATTCGGTGTCCTGGAAAAAAGTGCCTTCCAAAGGATTTATGTTTGCGGTGTTAAAGACCTGAGCACTGGCAGAGTAATTGGGATTATGTCCTCATTAACTTCCCCGTCTCCTCAGTCCCTTTTCATGTGGTAACGCCGACTACTATGACCCGTAATTACTACTACCGTGATGGAGAGGACTTCCCTGTCCATCTGCATGAGAGTATTAGTTCTGGCACCGCTGTACCATGGCCATAGTTTTTCAGTTATGTTACAGAAGTCCAAAGAGCTCCATCTTCCATTCGCTTCTGCCAGAATCCTAATCCATGCTTCATGTCTAGCGTACGCTTAGTAGATTTTTTCAAGTGTTGTTTTCAAGTGTGCTTGTAAGAAACCCAATCGTCAGTAGAGCCTTTGACAGAGGACGCGGAAAGACTCAAGGCAAGTTAAGGTTCCGAGAAATCATTCTTCGAACCTTGTCTAGCAATCTTATCGGAAATAAGGGATTTCAGTGCGACGTTTGATCCAGATAAGAGTGAAAGAGTTCAGCCCTCTTTTGATAATCCACTCGCGCTTCAAGGGGTTACGAATAAGCTTTTGATGTTTTTCACACAGCCAGCGCCAGCGAGGTGCAGTGGTTCGAAGCTCAGGTAGTATTTGGTTTCAGTTTTGTCCGAGGGTTGTGTCCAGGTTAGCAGGGGACATTTTTGGTGTTTGTCATTGCTAAAATTCAAGGGAATTTTTTCGAATCTCCTGAGGCGAAGCCTTCTTTTATACAAGTGCACGGAATGACAGCTGTCAGCTGAAGTTGGACACGTGCATGGGTCAGTTACTTAATGTGACTTCAGTTGAGTGGTTTGTTGTCGTTTTAAAATTGAAATGCAATTAGGAGCGAAGAAGTTTGAGCAATTAATTGAAGCAAAAGGAATGTCAGCGGAGATTTCCTGCTTTCTTGCCGCACCTGTAAATGTACGTCATTCGCATTTTCTATTTGAGTTTTCGCATTAAGTTCACTTCAGTGGTCAAAATAAACACAGATCGTTTAGAGAACGGCGGCTAAGTAAGAATGGGGGAAACCTATCCCGCATATTATTGGGCGTATACATGCTATATGACGCTGCGAAGGACTTACCCATACGAAAGCTATGCAGGCACAGGTCTTGAAAGCAGAACAGTAAACGTAGGATCATAAGGTTCAAGTCCTTGTGTGCCTTGCGACCGAATTCAGAGATTTTTTGCATTTTCGAACTATTTTGGAACTGTCTAAAATGTTAAGTTAAATCTTAAGCGAAGTCTGGTGATCATTGTAAAAGGCGATTCTCTTGCCCTTACACTTGCTGTAAAAGTCTATTTCGTAGCATGAGTCTCCGCTTGGAGAACAGAGGCATACTTGCCTTACGAATAGTGAAGTCATTTTAGATCCTCCTGCGTAAACCAAATCAACAGTCTTCAAAAAGCAGCACCTGCTATTCATCAACTTCGAAAAGGCCTTCGATAGGTATTCTGGAGAAATTGGTTGCTTTTGCCAAAGCAAGCTATGAAGGAGAAGAAGGTATTTCGAGAAATTTTATATTCAAAACCGGGTATCCAAAAAGTCTGTATAGTGTCTTGATTCGCAGAGTTTTGTCAGTACGAATCGGAAGAATTGAATTGAGTCCTATAACCTAATTCATACGCCTTGACTGCTTCAATGATGATTGCGTTCTCGTACATCGAAAAGCTAACTTCCCTAAATTGACCATCAATGTAGTGAGGCACGCGAACGTTTTGGGGTTGAAGAATAACGCTGAAACAAATTTTCTAACTCTGTGCAACCCCTCGACTTTGAAAGTATGCATTGGGATCGAGAAGTCGAACGAGTACAAGACTTTCAGAGTATTGTATCCATAACATAGATGTTCCGACACTCAATTAAGTTTTGATCTATGGAATTTGTAACATTGGATTACGACTTGTAAATTTTTCTCCTAATGAACAGCTATCAAGTTTCATGTTTCACTTTGAACAACAAGGACTTCATGATGTTATCCTTAAAATTCATAATTGTGAAACAATTTTATTGGTTTCTACCATGTTGCTCCTTAATGCAAGGACGTAGTCCTCCAGCAATTACCATTCTCTCCATTGAAACCATACCCAGCAAACACGTTAATTTCATTGAGCACGAATCTATAAAATTCTACAATTTCACGGATCTCAACTGTGGAGACCTACAAATGTATCCTTGAAGCGTGGGTTTTGCACAAAAACTCGTTAATTGGCAAATGCGAACATTTTGGTATTATTCACGAACGCGTTAACAACTACTTGAAGTCGGCCTTCCCCCATGGAATATCCACATTCATTCAGTACACCATTGGCAAGTTGTTCCGGCAGACATTTTCCCCATGAATATGGATGAAGGCCTAACATTTGAGTATTAGGCTTGTTCAACCATTTCGCTGAAAATATGAATAAATTAGAGATGAGCGCAGAGTTGTGCGGCACCGGCGTTCTTAAATGTTTGGCATTTTAGTCACGTCGCGGTGTAAATGTGGCACAGTCCTAAGGACTATGGGGCAGAATGCATCCAACATATTCATATTTCCAAGAGATGCAGAAGGAGGAGATAGAAAAAAACATTTTTTCAAATGAACGGGAGCTGAATGTATTGACTGAAGAGGAATGTATTTTGTTGGATTGTATGCAACGCCTTCTATGCCTTTAGCACTGCAATCCAAGTGGGATTTCAGAGAAGTTCTGGGAGGACGGTGGCCTCTTTTAAGTCGGAAACTGGAATTTTGCTTCAGGTTTGACAACTCTCGAGAAGACCGAACTAGTCCTCTTCACAAAATTCCTTCAAAAGCCCGTTTGGTCTTATTTTTATTGCAAAAGCGAAATAAGGCCAAATTTGGAATGAAAATAAGACCAAATACAGCTCTAGGCGCCTGCCTGACAGCTGTTGATATAACATAGTTCATTGAGCGGCTGAACCCCACCCGGAAAGTGAAGTTTATAGAATTAATCGCGCTCAGCCAGGCACTAAGGGCCTCGTTGGGCCTTATTTTACGTCACCACTGGAGGAGGAGGATCATTTAATGACCAAGTGCTCATCTGAGAGACGTAGTTTCGGGCTCTCTGCATTTATTATAGCCACTCACAAGTGATTATTGACTTGAAGCGGTGGTTCTTGGCTTTTTGATCGTAGCTATTGGAAAGTTAATCGAGTTGTCGTGATGTACACTTTTTGAACCATTCCTAGGAATTTGGCTGTAAGCCGACTAAGCCTTTGCTAGTGGTTTTTTTAACTTCGATTTGAATTGGGTATTCTGAGAGGGATTGGACGGTGTCATAAGGTAGACGTAACGTTTGGGCACGTTAGATGCATGCACCCACCTCGGCTTCCAAGATGTGCGATGGAATCCGTTCCATCAGGTAGGCATTTCCTGGGTAGGTCCAGGATGAGATGTTTGGACCAATTCCGAAATCTTACCTCTACCTGTATGGGGATATCTCCTGATGTTTTTGAGTCGGTGGTGGAAGATCAAGAGATGTGGGCCTAAACCCGCGACCCTCGCTGTGTATAAGCGGACCATTTCGAAAAATGATGATAATGAGAGGGATAGGACGGTCTCTTTATAATTTTTGTGAACAATTGGATGAATCAAAATGAAGTGCACTTAATCCGTTCATCGCAAAATGCATATTTTTCCTCCGATTATCATGTAATCACTGCTTGACAAGACAAAAATTCTTAAACATCAACGCAGCGATGAGTGTTTCTGTCAAATCCTTCTTTTTTTTTCACAAAAACGGTCTTGAAAGTGCTGGGAAAAGGAAAGGAAAATCAAAACAAACGATAGGATGAGCATCGAAACACACAAGCAACGAACCCACACAAACACACTCCGTGTTTGCCGAAATCCGCACTCAAATGAAAAATCCTATTCTTCAAGACGAACTCGCATCATCCATGAGCACACACAGTGTACTGCCAGTGCAACTGAAGGCAGCTCTGTTCTGGAATAGAATTAGAGTTCCAAAAGCTGTGCAAATCCAGCAGGAAAAGAAAAAAAGGAAGAAAACCTCATCTGACAAGAATTTGGCGTTTGAAATCTCCTTACGATAGAGAATTCAATGGGATTACTATACCCATGTGCAGCACCAAACACATCCAGCGTCTGCATTCCCATTGTTGTGTACCATTCGCATTGACATACACATGTGTGTTCCATTATATACCTATATATCTACACACATATCTACTATTTAGAGGAATTTCTTACACAAGTTAGGTATGTACTCGCATGTGGTCGTGGGTGTATGTGCGATATGCCTTAATGATTTTGAGTGGGATTTTGTCAAGATTACTGTTTCAATTTGCGCATCCTTATAGGAAGTTGTTTTCAAATGGAAACCTTCAAAAAAAAAAGAAGAAAGAAAGAAAGGACGAATAAGTACGTACATATGTATGTACATACGAGTGAAACAATGCAATGTCCCAATTTCAGAACGGATTTGTGTGCTGATTGTGGGATTTTTTTTCTTCGTATTTATTCCTCGATAGGAAAGGACCCTAAGCTGCATCGAATGGTTCATTTGAATTCTTTAAATTCTTCTGAAATCTCTGAGGAATTTATGCTTTGAATTGAGAAAAGGAATCAGGCTTTATAAAGAATTGCATTGATGCATATCTAGTTCACTGCTCTTCTTGTGGGATCATGATTATGAATGACTATTCACGAATTTCGTTGTCGTGTGTTTAGAAATAATGAATCAAAGTTGGATGACGAAGCACTCTTCAACTGGCTGAATATCGCAGTATAGTCATGGAATCTTTTACAATTCTTGTCAAAGCCAAGCAACTAGCAACTGAATTCAATTCCATTTGGGAATTCAGGAAATCTACTCACCGAATCACAGGGTGAAGCATTTCAAGCAGCTGGAAACGGATTTTAGATAGAAAAAGTGATACGGCATGAAGAGATCGTAAGTTCAGTTAACGGAGGAGTATGACCGACATTTTATTGGTCAACAAATCTTATTTAACTCGAACCAGGCGCCGAATTACCACGCTCGTTAACGTAACTCGTAACTCGTCATCGAAATGTGAGGACTTGGCATTACCGCTACCAATGAAGTTAATCGGGCATTCGATCACGAGTTCTACTCACTCACTCGTTATCGATTGCGGTAATTAAGCCCAAGAAAAAGTGTAGAGCAAGTATTAGCCCTCTACGTGGTATCTTCAATAAATCTGCTCAGCTACTGGGTTAGGTTAGGTTGAAGTAGCTGCCAGCTAAAGCCAACACACTTAGACCCATGAGGGATGCCTTGTGATACTACAAAGATCTCGGAAAGATCGCCTGCCTACTCATTGAAATCAATTTGAGCTTCTTATGAGGCTAATAACATATGTGCTTTGCATGAGGACACGACTCACTTCCTCTGTCATTGCCCAAGCCTCTGCAATATTAGGAAAAGAACACTGGGCAAATACCTCTTCACTGTCGGATCTACTCAAGTTCGCAAGGGTGGCATCAGGCATATAAAATCACGCATTGGGAAGTAGCTTGTAAACAAATGGGTATCACAACGGGTCTACATAGACCTAATTGAGATGAAGAGGATTTTATCGCCTAACATCTGTGCTTATCATTGGGCCTAAGTTGTTGTAGAAGAAGACTCCCAAGTGGAGTTTTCTTTTGCGGGAGAGAGCTGAATAGGTGCAATGAAGATGGAGAATAGTCCCCTCCTCCTTCTGGCCCATAAAGCTTCTGTAGAAGTCATAGACTCTAGGCTTTGTTGCATGCTTGCCTATTAGACACTGTCCAGTAATGACATCTATTTAGTCCTAACATGCGATCTATTAAGATAAATTAAATACTTAGAGCGTTTCAGATCCAGCTTTGGCCAAATCTGCCTTGTCGCTAGACATATTGTACCATTTGTCCTTCTTTCTGGTAGTACAACGGACCAGTTCGGCGTGCGTTCTTCAAACCTAAAAGTTGCATACAAAAAGCAAAAGGAAAAGTTTTAAAAAAATTGAAAAAAGTTTGGCAAAAATAGATTTTCTGTGGGCTTGCATGCGGAGTACGTATAAGAAGACTCATTATAATTTTGCATTGAACGTCATAATCAGGCATAAGCTACACTTATCCTTCAAACAGCAACTGAATTGTACGAAGCCCATGCATTTTGTAGGGCCTTGCATATACACTCATCTGTATATCTTCTTGCACAAGTGGTTCGAAATGAAACTCTCGATGACCTTATAGATACATTATACCTACATGTTGTCCGGTCAGATTCACTGAAATGAGAAACGCAATTTCATGCTGCTCCAGCGATGAATTCGTGTTAAGGATGCATTGGCGCTTTAAAATGAATTCATACGGTAGGAGCTCGCTTGTCATGGTTATGATGGGGGTCAGATCGAGTGGGAGATTTGTATACCACGCAGTCAATTGAATCGACCCTGTGGGTGTACACACATCCTGACAGCGTACGGGCGTTGAATGTTAATAAAACATACCATCAGTATCGAGAATCTGGACTTGTAAAGCATTGCCCTGATGAATGAGTTGTTTGAGGGCTTGCTGGATTAATTTCTGTTTTTTTTTTTTTCATTGAAAAGATGCAAAGTCAGTCACCGATATGAAGGCTTATTAAGAGCGCGTATCAGTTTGATGATAACGAGGTACTCATTCCTGTAATTGTTGGCCTCAACAGACAAGAAGAGGTCATTTTGAAAACAAAATGACCCCTTATGACATGTATCAACAGAAGGCCCTCGCTTTACACCAGTTAACAACCACGGATATCAGTACGCTTACGTATGTTCCAGCGGAAACGTGTTGTCGTGTCGGCCCGTTTAAGTAATCGTCTGACGATTAACCCTCGTCAAATTATTCAAATCACAATTTCACGTAAAAAAAAAAACCCCCGACTCTTCCGTCCTCCGTTTTACCTTGTTGTATACGTAATATTTTGAGGTACATTCCACGTCAACCCCGTCAGTGTGAAGGGCCTGCGATATCTGAAATTAAAGATACGCACACCTTGCGTATAATTCAAATCTGATAGCAAATTATTAATATACATACATCAAGTTTAATGTTGAAAAAGTAACAGACATCAAGAATGTGATGCGGGCAAGGAATTATCCACTTAGGTAAGGCTGTCTGTATCTTAAAGGCTGCTCCGTTCGGTTTTTTTTTTTTTTCCTAAATTACGGCAACAAAGAAAATGGTATCATGTCTGTTGTTGAAATGTAGATAAATTACATTTTTAAGCTTTAAAAAGCTCAAGGCTCTTGGTGGGAAGCAGCTTCTCTAATGTGAATTTATGCACCATCGTTTGTTAGAGTTTAAGCGGTTTGATTCGATTACAGTCGAGGGTTTGTTCTGTGATAATATGTCATTGGTGTTATATAATCTGAATGTGCCTACAAGAATTTTAATGTTTTTTAATAGATGAGTACAAAGCAAAATTTTTAAAATTGGCGTGTGTGTCTTGGCTATCAAGTGGCGAATTATTTTTCCATCATATAGTCTATTCTGCTTGTTATGCAATGTCGAGTCCTTTTAGGAACCTTCTGCATTACTTGCCTGACATTTTTTAAATTTCGATACAATTTGAGGACAACTGCCTTTTGGTTTCCCGAGAGAAATGGTAGAGTGATGACGCCAGAGACGATCATTCCGTTCATGTCTATACCGACGGTTCCAGAACTATGCTTAACCTGCGAATAGCCTTCCGTCTATCTGACCACTGTAGCGTTTTTTAGGCGGAAATTATGGCGAAAAACGAAGCCTTATCCTTGCTTAGGCACAATGTAATATCCTTCAGGGACATTACAATTTTTACCGATAGCCAGGCTGCTAAAAATCACTGGAATCGGTAACATCAAAAGCTACTTCAGACTGTCTCCATTTCTCATGGAGATGGCACCACCTATGCTGGGTAACCGGTCATTGGGACATGCCAGGGAATTGTAAGGCCGATGTACTTGCCAAACGTGGTATTACTCTGAGCATCCTGCTGGAACGAAGGAATTTGAGTTACGACTTGATCAGTAAGACAACCCAAAAATAGAGGAATAGTAGCACTTCCAGAGAGATCTACTTGCTCAGGTGGCGCTAAAGTTCAAGGCGAACCCGGGCCGGAACCAACAAGCCTCTCCAGTTAGCCCGGCCCTCAGCTAACTGCCTTCAGTTTTGCATGCCAATTTGGTTGAGGTCTTCTTCCACTTGTGTGCCCTACCTTAGGCGAGGTCTTCCTCCACTGCGTTGTCCCTTCAGGTAAGACTCGAAGACTCTTCGAGTCGGAACATTTGTGTCCATTCACGCTACATGCCCTAGCCATCTCAGCCAATAGATACTAAGGCGATGTCGGTGTACAACTCGTAAAGTTCATCGTTGAATCTTCTCCTCCAGAACCCATTAACGCAAACGGGAGCGAATATCTTTCGAAGAATTTTTCTCTCGAATCAACCAAGGATGTCTTCATCCGTTTTAGATAGAATCCATGCCTCTGCGCCATAAAGCAGAACTTGGATGATAAAGGTCTTATACAGGGTCACTTTCGTCGCTCGAGAGAGGGTTTTGCTACTCAATTGTCTTCTTAACCCAAAGAAACCGTGATTGACAAGAGTTATTCTTCCTTTGATCTCTGCGCTGGTGTCGTTGTCTGAATTTATAGTGGAGCCTAGGCAGACAAAGTCCTTAACTACTTCAAAGTTATAACTGTCTACTGTGACGTTCTGACCGAGACCTTGGTGTAGGGTGTCCTTTCTTGTTGACAGCATATACTTGGTGTTGCACTCATTGACCGCTAAACCCACCTTCGCCGCCTCCGTTTCAATACTCATGAACGCACAAGTGGCATCACGCTGCGTTCTTCCGATTATGTCAATATCGTCGGCGTATGGGAGTAACAGGACGGATTTTTGAAAGATTGTGCCTCTGGTGTTGGCGCATGTCTTTTGCACAACTCTTTCAAGAATAATGTTGAAGAAGTTGCATGACAGCGCATCACCAGTCGCATGACAGCGTCCAGGGCGATCTTGCCTAACCTAAATTTCACTCGATCTACAAATTTGACGTTGCTCAAAAGGTCTCTCATTAGAACTGTCTTTGGTGTTGTTACCGGTCATTGTCCCATTGGCCTTCATGCTAGAAGGATGGCCTTTTCTCCTTCATTTCCTCTGCACTTGTCCTGTCCTATACCGAAGAAGGAAGCTCTATCTTGGAGCCTATCACTTCGGCAACTTGGGCGAACCATCACATACTGACGTCAAAAGTACCCTCAGCTTCATCAAGAGCTCCAAGTGGTTTCAATAAAGTGAGTGGCGTCTCACAGACAGCCACTCCACCTACCTACCTACCCATGCCACTGGTCAGCTCATTGTTTAGTGCATTGTACGAAGTACATTAGAGGCGCAGCAATATCTAGCGAAGGTCCAAGAGTACAATTTGTCATGAAGAAGTTTCTCAATTAGTCGTTTGAAGTCGACAGTATTGTAGGTCCCTCCTATTCTGCAATCAAATGTAACACACACAACACGAATGGAAGCAAAAAGCTAGGCCTTGCCTCATTACAGGCTATCGAGCCAGTTATTTAATGATTTTTTTACTGATACAACTGGGACATCAAGTTTGTTACGATTTCCCGAAATATTTACATATTTCACCGGTCCATCCTTCAGGGAAGAAATTCAATCTAATTTCACTAAATTGCAAAATATTGATCGCTCAATTGCCTGCCCTACTCATCGTATTTGGATGAAATTGTAATTTTACACTTCGTTGGATGCAATTTCTGGTTGATTGACGATTTGGGATTTCATTAAATATCTTGCAATTTTCTGCATCGTAAGGATATTTCAAAGATGGAATGCAACTTAGTTGAGATATGCACGTATGTACATGTGTACGTGTATGATAAATAAAACACACACGTTGCACACTTTGCGGACAGAGTTCTGCAAAGTCCTCAATCGTGATGGATTTCTATGGATTTTCATATCAGGTACAAATGTACTGTATGCAGTTTGTCCTTGGATTTTAATAACAAAAATTCTTCATATTTTTACTATGATTTAGCCAAAAACGAAGTAAAGGTTGAAAACTCTTACATACTTATTTACTAATTTAAGTTGCGCTACAGTTCGGGGAGAACCTAGGCCTCAACCAACAAGCCTCTCCAGTTAGCCCGGTCCTTAGCTAACTGCCTTCAGTTGTGCATGCCAATTTGGTTGAGGTCCTCTTCTGCTTGTGCGCGCTAAGTTAGGGGAGATCTGTTGATCGTTGTCCCTCCGGGTTAGATTCGAAGACTCTGCGTGCTGGAGCGTTAGTGTCTATTCGCTCTACATGTCCTAGTCATCTCAAAAGTCCAATGCGCAGTTTTTTTTGACTAGGTCGATGTCACTGTACAGCTCGTATAGTTCGTGACTAAATTTTTTCCTCCAAAGCCCGTCAACGCATGCGGGATCAATTATCTTTCAAAGAATTGTTCGCTCAAAACGACAAAGAAAAAGTTGAGGACTCTATCATTATTAAGTCGAATGTTGTTCCGAGGAAATTTTGACGAATGGAAATGTCACAAATGTCAAATGTCACAAATGAGAAAAATAACTGTTTATCTCTAGAGAAACAACTTAAGAAAATAGCCCGCTTACCCTTTTTTTGATTTACATTCGTTGATTTAGGCCTCAAAATCTCTAAGAGAACGTTCATTACCTAAATCGTAACCTACATAGGTAATCATTAGTCCCTAATTAGTTCCGAACTGTCAATCTGTCAATTTCTTAACCGAAGCGAAATATGCACATATTTACTTTACATACGTCTCTCAAGTGAAGGAATTTGCTCTGTGGAAAACAGGAAGCTCATGAAACTAGGTGGACTCATAAAACTGAGTCCATACAATGCCCCAATATGATTTTCGACAATTCGACAATTTGGAAGAATTGGGGACATGAATGGTTTTCCAAAATCACCATTTGCATCACATGATATACATGAAGTGTGCCATTAAAGGGCCCTTCATAGTTTAGCTGCAGCTTTGCAAGATCCTTGTAAATCTTCTTGCATTACATAATAAAGTTGAGACGTCGATTCTAGATTAGGTTAAGTTAATGTATTTTCATTAGTAGTCGCCGTGGCTCAGTAGTTAGTGCGTTCAACGGATGTGCGAGCTGCGTGGGTTCAAGTCCCAGCCATGGCTCCCAACATTTTTCGCGGTACCACCTCTTGTCGGGAATAAGAAGCCTCCGAGAGCACAATTTATCATGAAAGTGATTATCAATTCGCCGTTCGGAGTCGGCATTAAATTTGTAAGTCCCTTCCATTCGTCAGCAAAATGTAATGTGCGCAACATGAATGCTTATGAGAAGCTAGGCCTTGGCCCATTCCGAGCTGCGTGCTCGTGCCACTGATTTTTTACTTCCTCCGAGGATCTGTGAAAGTATTGTAATTTGAGCTTTTTGTGAAGTGAAGGATGGAAAGGCCTCTTTACGTTCACTCGGAGATCTGAAGGTTCATTCTGAGTACCGTTTTTCTGTCGTGAGAATAGCAATATGGTTCCTGGGACAACCTAAGAACCTATCCTATTGTTGGCTGTTTTGTGAACCAGTTAGTTAATAGTTCGCCCAATTTGTCGAAGTGACAGGCTCCTACATAGAGTTTCGCCTTAGAATCCAAAAGATTGTGCCACTGTGTCATCCGCTATAAAGATTTAGATATGTAGTTGCGCCTCCTCATTAACTGTAGAGGAGGTGGCTTAAATTACCGCTTGGCTACCTTCGTGAATGACGGTCTATGCCTGCTGCTGGAGCTGAATTTTGGTGAGAATGAGGCTAACAGTAGCTGCCCAGAATCATCCGTTTATTAAGGAAATCTATTCCACAGAGACCATGATTCGAAAATAATAAATTTCTCAATGGTCTGTGACCTTAGATGTTCTATCTGAATTGAAACCAACAATATGCATTCTCAAGCCAAAAGAGTAGAAATTAGGTTGATAAAGCTGATTTGGAATTCGCCGCCATCAAAGTCGACTGAAATGTAATGAAAGTAACCTACTCGAACTCATATCATTATCTGTCATTTTTCCTCACCAAGTTTCTCCCAGAAATTGCTAGTGCCATCGTTCATACATATCTGTGTATCAACCCCAACTAGACGTCCTTAACATGTTGTAGCCACTGAGGCATTAGTCAAATGAACATTCATAGACGAGATTGATTACAATTTTCCATGTGCATGGTGCTATTCAACTCGTGTATCCCACAATGATTGACGATACCAAATAAATGCGAACTGTTCGTTTGGCGAGAAAGTGTCCAGCAGTGCTGTTGTTTTCAACAGCATTCAACCGAATGTTGATTCCGAATCAGAACAACCTCCATCGCACATTTGCTTTCGAATTCATCCCAAGTTAAGCCACCCAGATCCACAGACTTTACAAGTGTATTCATGTGTGTCGCACATATCCAACCAAGAAGTGAGAGAGTCTCTGTCGCTAAATCCCGTTTCAATGACTCTTAATTGAACGATGTTCCATTCCAGCAGACACCACCCACCAGAAGGACCACCATGATCAGGGATATTAATGTAAATGGCTCTGTTGAATTTGTATTCTCGGTGAAGTCAGTAAATTAGCATATTTTAATTTCTAGGCGGGGGCTGTATGGTAGAATAGAAGTTGACTTTCCTTGTGAACTGCTCCAAGGACAATGAGAGGAGTAGAGTAGTAGTAGGCACTCCAGTAGCAGTTTTATTTTGCGTTGTTTGTTAGGTTAATTTTTTACTGCTATCGTTGGCAATTTATTCCAATGATACAACGTCTGATTATTTATTCAGTAAATAAAAGAAATTTCCACAATTATGCTAATTGTGAAATTTAAAGAGGGGAGCTGTACCGACTATTGTCTATAGATACGACTGAACGACTGTGATGACCTTCACAGAGGGCCATCAACTGAAATGACCAAATAGATTGATGGAATTCGTGACAGATAAGAGCTCAAGTTGCGTTGGTGTTTGGGGGAGGTAATTCTAAACATTTTTATGTGACCGATAGTGGGCACAGCAAATCACAAGAGAAATGATTTATATATGCAGTGAAACAAAGTCCTTACGACTTAAATGCCGTGATATGCAAATGCATTTTTGATATTTACATTAATCATTTTCGGGGCAGGGAGTATCACATTTCTTCGTCCAGAGCAGGAGTAAGCAGCGGTGTGAGTATCTGCATTGAGGAGGAAAAATTCTTCAAAGCCTTTGCTTTGCTGGCTAAAAAGAAGGAGTGGGTAGTGAGCCAAAATGACCGCATCGCGTAATCTGTCCCCTGCATAAGTAGAGCGTTAAGTGACCTCCATGTACCAACTGAGAATAATAGGCAGCTATTTCAGTGAAAGAACCCTACACTATGACACAGAAGAAGGACTTTAGACGTACGGGAGGACTCCGTCAAGGGTCAGTCCTGGGCCCAATGCAGTGGATAATAATGTACGCTGGCATATTCAGAACGTCAAGGCCGAGCGGAGTAGACATCATCGGCTACGCTGATGACGTTGCGTGGGCTGAAAGATAGGATAACCATCAGCGAGACTATATACGCAGAATGTCGACACCCGTGGAACACTTCACCTAAAGGAAGATGGACGCATTCGCAGATCCCCAACATAGACGAGTGGACCAATAGAAAACACGGAGACTTAAACTTTAACCTGATACAGTTTCCATCGGGGCGTGGATGCTTCCGGGAGTACCTCTACAAATACAGGGAAAAACATACCTCGATGGAGTGCCGGAGGTATACGACGGTCAGCTACATCCAAAGAGAGAAATTGACGACGAGGGGACTTTTATCATCCATGCTGACGACAAGCGAAGCCTGGAATACAGTAAACGCAGTCATCACAAGCATGATGCGGCAACTGAGCCTGTGCAGGGAGAAGTCTACAAACCTTGCATGCACGAACTCACAATTACACGCAGACACTAACACTAGTGCAAACACGAGCTCAGACACGCATTCATTGGGGTCAGAGGTGGCTTTAGTTAGGGTTAAGTTCCACACACCGGCTTTCGAAGCTTTCCACCTTGCTAAAAAAAAAAAAAAACTGAAAAAAAAAAACTCTTAATTTGCCCCATGGCAGTTGAAACGTTGTCGGCGTAGCTCAGTGGTTAGTGCGTTGGACTGCTGACCGAGCGGCGTAGGTTCAAGCCCAGCCAGGAACACCGAACATTTTTCGCGGCACCACCTCTCGTCGGAGAATGACAAACCTCCGAGAGCATAATTTGTCATGAAAAATCTTCTTAATTCGCCGTTCGGAGTCGGCAATAAATTGTAGGTCCCATCCATCGCGTGAAATATGTAACACGCACAACATGAATTGTTGCGAGAAACTACCCCTTGGCTCACCCCTAGCTGTCGCGCCACCTATTTATTTATTTTAGTTGAAACTGTTGTATTTTTGTTCTTATTTCAACAGGAACCTTCATTCGACATAAAAAAATCATTTGACATGGTTTTACAAATAAAGTCGTCTGTGCATTCAAAAATATGTAATTTGAGCAAAGTACTTTCTCAACATTTTGTCCTTCATTGTGTTGTCCTTGAAAATCGCAAAATTCCTTGGATAATTGATGATGATGACAGACACCATCATCGTCATGTAATGACAAAGCAACTAAAGTGATGATGGAGATAATTTCATCAAATGACCAGTGGAAAAATTTTGATGGAGCGTGTAAATTGTTCTAATTATTGCTCATCCTGTTTACCTTAATGATCCTAATGACATTCAAATTTTTGACACTGAATTGAGAGATTGTGCGGTCGTAAGCCCTTGAAACTGACTTGCAGTTACTATTTTTAGTAAATAAAATCACTCTTGGGTTCTGAGTAACTGCTAAGAAATGGGTGCTTATTCTACGTTGACTGGCACATTTTCGATTTCCTTGGCATGGAGATTTTTTTGGCTTGGACTTAGTTAGGATCTGCGGAAAAAATTAATTAGACGATGTCTGTTGTCTTATCGTGGTGTCGTCGATTCAAAATTTTATATTTTGACTCTGTCTACGGAATCATAAAATTCCTTCTATTGAAATGGACGGGAAATTACATAGACGCTCAATTTTAAATCTGGAGGGCCCCTGGTTATGCCTTAGGTATGCAAAAAGTGGTTGGGTATTTTGGTGTCAGTAGCTCCGTTTCCTTTTACAAATGCTGCAATTGGTTCATGAAGCGTTTTTCTGGTAATATTTGTTCTTCAGAAACTCTGGCGATGTCTGAAATTTCCTTTAAGACTCGAAGTACGTCGATGTTGCTTTAATAGGCATTCTTTGCCACATTACAATAACCGAGTTCTTGAGGTCTCAAGTCATCAGTCTGGACATTGGCGGCATAGAGTTCCAGCAAGATGAGGTGATTTTTAGCACTGCGTGAGAAGAAATTGATTTCTTGAGACAACAATGTCCAGTCGCAGCAGTAGATATCAATTGATTAGTAAAACACTTACATATTTCTTAAAAATAAATAGAATGAGGAGTTGATTGAGTTGACATCAGGAGATTCGAAAAAATTCCCGTGAATTAAAGCAATGACAAACACCACTGCTAGTCTGGACACCATCCTCGGACGAAGCATGACATTATGTCGTATTTCGAATTTTCATTCGCAGTTTTCGCAAAGCTTAACTAATCTTGACATGATTGTTGCTGACTTCAGAGCATTAATGACTGGGTAGCTTGTGCCATAGACAAATACTACCAGGTTTTTGGCATGATTTCTACCGCTGCTCTAGATGCCTACACTATGGATCCAGCTATCCTCCTTATACAGTCTTATCTTTTTTCTTAAGAGTCCTCCACTATAGGTGACCCCTATGTAATTTTAAGAAAGGTCTAACGTCTGCACTATGCAGCCAATGTGCGGCATAATACAGGTCTTTCCGAACTTTTTTCCTGGTCTGAAGCCGCAGTGATATGGACCGATTAGGTTGTAGATAAGATCTTGCAGGCGATATGTTAAGAAGACTGATGCCTCTGTAGTTGGCGCAGTTCAGAAGGTCTCCTTTCTTGACGATCGGGCAAACGATGCTGAGGTTCCATTCATCGGGCATTCATTTCTCCGACCATATTTTATAAATGAGTTGGTCCATGGTCCTTACCAATTCATCGCCTGCTGCTTTGAACAGTTCGATAGCTAGGCCGTAAGCTCCAGCAGCTTTGTTGGACTTAAGGGCAGATATGGCTGTTTTCACTTCGTCCAGGTCGGGTTTAACGGAATTGTTGGTTTTTACCATCCTGGTTGAATGGTTCATTCTGCCTGACAGTGAGATTTCGTTCGTCGTCGCCGTTAACCATTCCTCATTAGTTTAAAATATTTTAACACATTTATTGTTGTACAACTCTATACCTAACAGTTTTATTTATAATTTTCTTTCAGAAACGAGACATCATATCAGTTCTTGTGACTCTGCATAGTGGTAAGTCCAATCTTTATTTCTCTGTTTCTTCATTATATTCTTTCTTGACCAATTGTCTTATGAGTGAATTTCTCTCCGTTAATTCATTTGTTCCCATACATTCTGAGGCGTAATTTTTTCTATCATAATCCCTGCTGTACATTGGGACCATCCTTTATACCTGATACAGATAACTTAAAATCGGTTCAAATTATTCACCCAGTCAATTGAATACACGCTTGATTAAACGAAATGCCAATATCCAAGTTTCATCCCATTCTTTAAGCAGCTCAAAAGATCTGCCTTCGTGCTTTCACTTAAAGTGACCAAACGGTTTTGAGACAAAAGGAACTGCAACGAACACCATCCCCCGGGGGGAAGACGACGTTCTGTCCCTCCCAAAAATCGCTCCTTTGTCTCTTGTGTTTTTTTTTTGTCTCCTTTAATGTCCTGTCTGCGAAGACGAAAAACTTTTCTAATTCCATTTAAATCCATTTAAACTGGCGAAAATGTCCGTAACAAATAAATTAAGTTTGGCTTTTCGGTTAGAATAACAGAAAAGTTTTCGTCGCTCCCGCAGACAATCGCATGAAATGGCTCACCTACTTGTTTTTTTTTTTTGTGCTTCTTCCAACCATGACTATTGGGATTCTAAGCTCATGCTCATCTTACCCTATTGCGTCCTACTGTCCTGTCTAGGTAGAACTTTCCAGATTAAGGGGTGTTTCCCTTCGAATTTTATTGCTGCAAGCAGGGATCCTTGTTCGAAGTAAATACATCATCATCGCTCTGCCATAGGCATTTAACGTCCCGTTCGAATAAGGAAGTCGTTAATCGTGTGCGCCATTCGTTGTCATTGGTTGCCCTTCCGTAGGATTCCTTTCCATTAACATTGAATTTTCTTCGTTGATATTAAAATAATTTTTTTTTTTGCTTTTATATTTTTTTTCATTATGAAATTCATGTTAAAAAAAAATAAATAAAAAATTTCCTTATGTATGTATGTTATTCCGCTAAGGAATGAACGTAATTGACAAACGCACAATATGACTTTTGTTGTGCACAGGAGCTTTATTGGCGTGTCCTTGGCACATATTTGCAATTGGCATTTTTATGATGGGAATATAATAATGTTTTTAAAATTAAAAAATGTTTTGCGATTTTTAATGAAGGAATGCTTGTACACCCGCGACAGGGCGTAGCGCGTAGGTATATAACAAATTGGTTTATGGTTATTTGATAAATTAAATTTTAATATGTTGTGTACGTATTATTGTGGTGTTGGTTTTTGTGGTTGTTTTTTTTTGTTTGCACTGATGCGTGAAATTGAAGGTTAATTTATAACTCAAGGGAGAGCATTTTTATGATTGGAATTTTATTGCAATCATTATGTTCCTGTCGGACATTAGCCACAACTGAGAGAAATATTTTCGTGTTTATTTTACTTTTTCGAAAATAGTCTACTTGTCAAGAAAAATTAGAAATCATAACGGAGGGCGGTTGCTAGACTGAATTTTATTGACAAGAAAACATCTGGTTAAGGACTGGGGGAAGGGGGTGCTATAAGTAATCACTTATGATTTCTCATAACGAAATGTAAGGGCGAAGGAAATTTAAACGTTTTCTGTTTGCTGGTTATGCCATAGAATTGTTTCTAGAGAATCTGACGTCCATTATGATATTAAGTTGTCTTTTACGATTCCCATAGTCCAGTATTGCGTGGAAGTTAAGATCTTTCGACAGTTACTGGGGTAAAATGTCCTCATCTCAGCATCTATAATGTAAGTTACACTGCAAATATTGACGCCAACTATTACCCAGCTCCAGCAAAGGTATGGAGGAGCCTAGCTGGCGCGAGAGCTCGGAATTTTTTTTTTTTTTTTTACGAGGTTAGGTGAAAATCTTTCATGAGACACCATGAGGATCTACCGCACGTGCCCATGGTAGTGTGAGATTCTTACTCACTAAAAACACCTCCCCTATTCGTGTTGACTACGACTAAGTACAAAAAAGCCTTATCAAGTAGTTTAACTTTCGACAATAAAAATTCGCGTTGTGTAGGTAGCTTTCCAATAAAAGCACCTACTAATACCGTCATTATAAGCGGCTATTCCTTATTGCACTAAATCGAACGGTTTCGTTCTTTGTAGTCGGCGCACAAGGTTTGTCACGTCCAGAATTTGGAGTACGGCGTTATTACAATGTCCATGAAGGCGAACACGGAGTTTGCGTGCAAAATTTATTATTTCATCTTCGACGGTAGCTAGACCGAGGTCTCTATGGATATCGTCGTTTCTAATGTACCACGGCGCATTAACGATTGTTCTGAGCACCTTATTTTGAAAGGTTTGTAAAATATTTCTATTGCTGGTTTTGGTACAACCCCAAAGTTGTATACCATACGTCCATACAGGTTTTAAGACTTGCTTATATAAGAGCAATTTGTTATACATGCTTAGTTTGGAATATCTTCCAAGCAGCCAATACATTTCCCTAAATCTAATTTCGAGCTCGTCGCGTTTCTTTTTAACGTGCAGCTTCCATTTGAGTTTCGCATCTAGTGTCATTCCTAGATATTTTGCTTCATTTGCATACGGTATTTGTACCGAGTTAATGAAAACGGGTAAGTTGTTTATTTTCTTGTTAGTAAAGTTAACATGGGTAGATTTGGTTTCATTGAGAACAATGCGCCAAACCTTTGTCCACTCGCAGATTTTATCCAAAGCTCGTTGAAGCTTCACAGTTGCTGACTCGACTGAATTTTCTGTTGCCAGAATAGCCGTATCGTCCGCGAATGTAGCAACAACGGTGCCTTCTTCTTGCGGTATATCTCGAGTATAGAGCAAGAACAAGACTGGACCAAGAACACTTCCTTGTGGAACACCGGCAGCGATTTCCTTGAATTCCGAGTATTCGGCTCCGTGCTTGACACGGAAAAGTCTGTTCTCCAAGTACGACTCTAAGATCTTGTACAGATCTTCCGGAAGTACCTGTCTTAGTTTATAATTCAAGCCTTCGTGCCACACCTTGTCAAAGGCTTGGGAAACGTCAAGAAAAGCACTAGAACATATCTTTTTCTCTTCTATGGCCTTCTCAATTTCGTTGGTTATTCTATAAACCTGGTCAATTGTGGAATGCTTGATTCTGAACCCGAATTGATGATCAGGAATCAAACGTCTTTCTTCAATTACCGGTTTTAACCGTTTCAATAAGAGTTTTTCAAAAACCTTTGATATTATCGGCAGGAGCGATATCGGTCTGTACGACTTTTTGTCGTTTGGCGGTTTTCCCGGTTTTAAAACCATTATAACTTCGGCGACTTTCCTTTGCCTTGGAACATATAGCGAAGCATTTATAAGGTAAAGGAGTTTTATTAACGCTTTATTTGGCAACTCCTTGAGGACCTGTCCGGTTATTAGGTCATATCCAGGAGCCTTGTTATTCTTTAGATTTTTTATTACCTCGCAAAGTTCGGCTAATGACACGCTCCTTATTTTAAAGTTGTCTGGAGTCATAATAGTATTATTAATATTTTCTATTAATGCTCGGGATGAGCCTAGCTTCTATGAGAGCTCGGGATGAGCCTAGCTTCTCGCAACTATTCATGTTGTCTGTGTTACATTTTTAGCACGAATGGAAGAGACCACGACTCGACTTTCACGACGTGCCATAGAAGCCGTGCCATCAGATGGGCATCCTCTTCACATATGGAAATAGTCCCTGATTATTAAGAATCGATGGCAGAAGATCGGAAGATGGGGAGAGTCCACTTAACCACTCTAGACACTAGATGAAACTCTTCAGTCTTCTGCAGGATTTAGCATAAAATGTAGATATGGTCAGTCGTCGATTTTTTAAGGCTTGATAGTTTTCTACCAGTGCGTCGAAGTATGATTTCAGAATTTCAGAACGAAGCTCAGGAGACCTATGCTTCTCCAGTATGATTTAGTGAAAAATTTGTCCGTGCAGGATTTAATTTGGATGAGGACACCGTGTGCAATGGCTTATGCAGTTAATTGCAGCCTCCCAGCGTTTAACTTCCTTACAGTGATAATTCTGGATGAGGCAGGATTAAAGTATATTTGTATCCATACCTTGAGGTCGCCGTGGCTAAGGCTGAAAACACAGTGCGTTGGATTGCTGTGGTCAATCCCCAGCCTTGTCCACCGAACATTTTTCGCGGCACCAACTCCCGTCGGGGAATGACCAGCTTCCGAGAATACAATTTGTCATGAAAAAGCTTCTCAATTCGCCGTTCGGAGTCGGCAATAAATTATAGGTTCTTGCCATTCATGCGAAAAATACAACACGGACAAGATGAATGGTTGCGAGAAGCTAGGCCTTTTCTCATCTCGAGTTGTTGCTCCAGGTATTTATTTATTTTTTATTCGAGAGATATGATTGCAGCGTGACTATCAATCGCTAAATGGCAGCCTCTTCAATAGTATCGATTCCCCCTAGAAAAACATTGTAATGACACAGGTTGTTCGGCAAAAATTCCTTCATTCGTTTTCAAGGAATCGTTGCGTAGGACGTATTAAGACTTTGATTTGGCCGTCATGTGTCTCCACTGGTCTGGTTATAACAAATTTGATGAGATAAATGTAAAATCTGTCGCACTTTACTGCACCGTTTTTGAAACAATGTCTAGATTATGGAAGGAAAAAATAGTGCAGCACCTGAAGGGATCAACTTAACCCAGGAGCATGAAAAGTAGGCCCGCTTACTGCTCTTGTTGTACCTATGTATGTATATAACCTTTTTCCAGAGCTGTGAAAATAAATCGTTTGCGGAAATACGATTACAAATCATTTGCCAAAAAAGATACATACGTATATACAAGCATATAAGCATGTGTACGGATAGACTGCGAGTTGCTTGAGAATATTCTGGAGCTTAATCTTAGGCGGCTAGGATTACTCGCTCTGTTACCCAACCCTTAATCTCATTTACACTACAGCAACCTGATAGTATCTCATTCTCCGTACATAGTTGCGAAATACGAAGATTATCTGGAGTCAAACTGTGTACATCTATTGGTATCTCTGAAAAGACATACCCGAATTTTGTCTCCTAAATATGTACCTATACAGTCACAGATACACACATATACTGACAAAATTTCCTTCCAACATGTATTTCAAGTTTGAAGATTTTTCAATATTCTACCATGTCGAGAAACGTTTCAAAAAACATTAATCACTTTTGGTAAGGCAGTCGTTTCTTGATAGAATATAAATTCTATTCAGAGATACATTCCATGCTGGAGGGAAATGTTTCTCCTGAAAATATCGGGCAATTAATCAAAATCCATGAGATTATTGTGAGCGTATCTGTTCTTGAAGCTTCTAGAAATTTGTATAAATTATATGGATTAGCAATAGGAAACGATTAAATGGTATCCGAAATTGTTGTTTATGTTGTAGATTAAGTACAAAAAAATTAAAAAGAGACGAAGAGAATGTCAAGGACTCCAGTGATAGTATCACACTCAAGAGAATTTATAAAGATTTAAGTTTATGTATTTTGAAAATATTGCTGAAAGGATTTTCTTGAAACTTTGAATGCAGGAGACTTAATTTTAATTAAAAGGGCCATTGAGTTAACAAATTTATTGAACTTTTGGGCATATGTATGTATAGGCATTAGACATGCACACGCATTGAATTATAGGAAATTTTGCCAGTGCCCTTGTTAGCTTTTAAACATATTTATATTTTTTTGTCTATTTTACATAAATGGCAGGATGTGCCTTTTTGTTACCACAACTCGTGTGACCTGACCGCCGCGGCTTTAATGCGAGAGGTCCAATTTTCGATGACTCTGGCGCATAGATGAGGCTGAATTTGAGCGATGGCACGGGTTATGTTGACTTTTAGGGCACTGGTCGTTTGCAGCTTAATGGCATAGACCTGCGACTCAAGGAAACTCCACAATAAAAAGTCTAACGGGGTCAAATCGCACGATCTCGGTGGTCAGTTCATGTCGCCTCTGCGTAAGATAACCATGCCTTCAAATCGCTCGTGCAGAATGTCCATTGTAGCATCAGCTATGTGGCACGTAGCGCCGTCCTGTTGAAATCACATGTCGTTGACATGCATACCATCCAATTTGGGCCAAAAGAAATTGGTTATCATCGATCGGTAGTACGGACCGATGATGCCACTGGCCCACAATCCACACCAAACAGTGACTTTTTGCGGATGTATTGCCACTTGGTGGATTTCGTGTGGATTGGTATCGTCCCAAATCCGACAATTTTGCATGTTGACGTACCCGTTCATCCAAAAATGGACCTCGTAGCTGAAGATGATTTTTTGCTGAAATCGGGGTCCGCTTCGAACTGCTCCAGAATCCAGTCGGCGTACATACGGCGTTGTCTATGGTCGTCCTTTTTCAGCTCCTGGGTTGGTTGGATTTTGTACGGATTCAGGTCCAAGTCTCGACGCAAAATTCGGCAATCGATGTCTGCGAAAAGCCGATTTCTTGTGCGCGGCACGGAATTGACTGCCTCGGGTTCTCCTGCACACTCTCACGGATAGTGGCTATGTTTTCGGCAGATCTTGGGTTTCGCTGACGTACGGGTGTTGGCTGATTGTTCACTGAACCAGTCGACTCGAATTTGGCAACCAAACCTTGAATAGTAGACTGGAAAGGACGACCATGTAAACCGTAAAACGGGCGCAAAGTGCGTTTCGTTGTCACAACAGAACACCCATTTTGATAATGAAGTTTTATTATTTGCACGTGTTGCTCGACGCTGTTACTTGCCATGGTGATAAGTCTTTAGTGTAAGTCAGGAAAACCAACAACAGATTAAACAACATGGCCGCCATTAACTGTCAAAATCTACCCGTTGGCTCATTCCCAGCTGTCTTGTCAGCTATGTATGTGTAAGTGTTTGTTAAGCTACGACGGAGAGCTAAAGTAGGATTGCTGTGTTTGATGGCAAACTCTGTCAAATTCAAGTCAAAGGATTAGAAACTACATTTCTGGATGATTTCATGCCGGCGATGCTAGTGGGAGAAGATTTTTTCCTTACAAACGGACGTTAGACGATCCAAATGGCCCTGTGATATCTCATCACTAAAACCCAACGTGCAATGGTATCTTTCAGAGCCCGTTCTTTAGTAAAAGGGATTTTATAGTCTCTTGAACTAGTTTTTCGCCAGTTTTCACTCATGGCCGGGTCTATCTCGCTTAAACTCATTATTCACGTTCATTTCGCCAACACATAACAAAATAGTCGATAAATCATGTTCCACAATGAACAACAATCAGCGCCATGAAAATTAATATAAAATCCCAAATGCGCACTTGAGTCATGCAATTGAATTAGCTTAAATCAAGTTTACTCGTCCCATCACCCATAGGAGGATACTCCACGTTCATTAACACATTCTTAGTGTCTGTAATTTTCTCTTGTAACCAAATTGAAATAAAAAAATTCAATCAAGTTACAATGGAGAACACTTATCTGACAACGTCGCCCGTCAATCCATTCCTCCCTTTCTGATTATTACCATTCAATAATAATAAAAGTAATAAGCTATTTCGGGACTAGTACTCGTACATACATATATTCCGAGAAAACATTGACGATAACCCATCGCGCAACATTGACGTCAAATCATAAAGTGTGATTGCACGTCACACTAAATATCTGACATTTGTATTACACCCAATAAGCAAGTTAGCGCGAACCTCACATCGCGAAATCCTGACATCCTGCCAGAGTCACAGAAGAACAAGAAGAACAAGAAGAAGAAGAATTGTTGAATTTTGAAATTGAATTTGAAATTTGAATAATATTTCCATTAATAATCAAAACGTTGAAATTGATTTGAGGTAAACAAAACACTTTGTTGTGGAATGAGACTGATACCGAAGAGTTCTTTCTTCCTCTCTCGTCCTTCGTAAATGTTGGAGAAAGGGAATGCTTGTCAGTTGGATTGCGTTCTGTTTGGTTTTATCAATGTTGCTGTGCTATGGAAAGAAAGGAGAAAAAACGAGAATAATACTTCGATTTTGGTTATCTGTAGTGATTTATCCAATTTGCCCAGAAATGGAGAATAAAAAAAAAGGACGATTCCCTCTCGCCCTCGGATATGATTGTAAAATCGCGCTCTGTGAAATTCGTTATTGGTTGTGATCAGATCTCCTTTTGACCATAAATCGGTGAACAGTTTGTGGTTTATGTTTTGATAAATGGAATCAATGGCTGTTGTTAAATGTAGGTACAATATTTTCGTCCTTATCGGTAGGGAAAGCGGTTAGACCATTGGATTTTGGCACCAGTTTGAGCTATAAATATCGACGTAAACTTGAAAAAGATGGAGAGATATTAATTTTGGATTGCCTCTGTGACAGATTGGTGGTGATTAAGCAAAAATAATTCATCCGACTCCTAATGGAATAGTATAATTTCCAATTCGTTATCCTTAAGGACTCAATAGAATACTCAAAGTCATTTTGTGTCCTGTTGTCTTCTCAGAGTGGAGAATTTGTGCACATTGAAATCAGCAACATGATGTCGACAAAGGGAGTCGACTAACCAACAAAATGAATCCATACACCGAAATAAAGGCAGAATGTGCACAAAAAGGCATACCATGCGTCCCGGTGAGCTCTACATACGAGTCAGCCACTACGTGCTCAAAAATCCGAAAATGCGGTACTTCTGTCGGTATTTAACTGAGGTAAGGTACCTTCGCTGCAGAGCTACATATGTATGTATGTACATTGATAGCACCCAAGGTGAAACTTATAGAAGAATGCTTGACCCAACAGGCAGTCGAATTAGAAGTGTTTTCAAGCTTAACACTATCAAATGAGCTGTCTTTACTCTGAAGCCCTTTAAATTCAAAGGTGTGGATAAAATATTTTCCCTGATCTAGTACAATGTGAGATTGAAGCTTTAATCCTTCTTCTTGTTCCGTTGTACAGATTTTGATTCGAACTAGTAAGCTACAACTTGCAGTCTTGGTGCAAGGTTAGCAACAGATCAACATTTTTCAATCCCTTAAGCCTCACCTCTCTCTTCGTTAAAGTAGCGGTCTAACGAACAACAACTTCCAGTCAGTGTGATGCACAGATTCATTAAACCAGATACGGGAGTTGGTGCGGGCATGTATGGACCGAATTTTAAACTCGCTGTCCCCGACTTGCAGGCAGAGGCAAATGCAACCGAGCGAAATCTCCGTAGGAAGCACATTTTCATCGTCTCTGACAGGCAGCGATTAAAGCTCTTAGATCAGCTGTCTGGTCCCAGTTAACAGTAATAGGTTAAAAAATGAAGAAATTCTCGCATTAAGCGTTAGGCAAAGGATCTCATGAATCGATCTAGCTACAAGCTAATATTTTTTAAAATTTGCTTCGTACAAAAAATCTTACAGGTCGAAGTGATCTCTGGCCTCCGTTGGTATAGAACAGCCCTGTTATTGCCATAGCCGAGTAATTAAGGCGATTCCTTTGTATGTGTCGTTTTATTCTAGATGTAGTTTCTGGTTTACTCAGTGAAAAGGAGCCTTCGTTTAGTCTGCCTGCTTCCTGTAGAGTCGTGCCACACACAATTGGGTTCGGGCTGGAACCCCGATCGCCCATGGAGCTCCTGACCGAGAACGCGGGAAGATTAAACGCAAGTTCAGGTCCTAAGAAAATATCGTCTGAGCCTTGTCCAGCAATCTCATCGGAGATTTCATTTCAAGGTCATCAAAACTCTAGTGCAGATGATACTATAAGCCACTCCGTCTAAGACAATAGATTGCTTTGATAGTGCAGCCCATTATTTAACTATCAAGGGGATATAGACCAGAGCCAGGCGAACTTGGAAAACCTCCCGTGCAGCCGATACAAGCCGTTCTTTGAAGTTTAGTGCAGTAGGCAGTAACATACTTACGCGAAAGGCACCTCCACCAAACAACAGAACCCATAAGTCCTATCATAGCCGTATAATCCAAATAACCTTTTCGATCCATGTCTTGCCGAAAGCATCCTTACACTGCAAGAAAACTGGGAGCGTCTTGGATGCCTGCGACTTCACATCCATTTTTTTTTTCTATCCAGGATCACTCCTTGATATTTGGCTTCGTCGGAGATCCACTCCTAGTGCACCATTCAGCTATCATGTCTCAAGCCATCTAGGCGTTAGCACAGACAGTCCTGAGGAAAGTATGGCAACATTATCAACCACAATGCACCATAGCAGTGGAGACAGAACGCTGCCTTGCGGACATATCTGTCACCGATATGTTGGATAAGTATAAGGAAAGATCCAAAGTAAGGCTACAGTGCGATTTCTCTTAGAGATCTTACTAAACTTTGAGTTCCAGGTTAGAGTCACGGTTTTCTAAAAGTCGGTTGAAAATATGCAACGAGCATAGAGACATTTGTAGTGGTCGTCGTTGCTCCATTGGTTAGTCCGTTGGACTGCTGTGCGAGCTGAGTGGGTTCAAGTCCCAGCTATGTCTGGGACATTTTTCGCGGCACCACTTTCAGTCGGGGAATGACAAGCCTGCGGGGGTATAGTTTGTCTACGAGAAGCTAGGCCTTGGCTCATCCCGAGCTATCGCGCGAGCTATTTATTTATTTGTTATATAGACATCTGTGCTATAGCATAGATATCCTAGACCTAAACCAACCCTTTCACCCTACCTGTCGTGCACATGAAGTCATCAAAAGGTTTCACACCAAGCTACAACCAACGTACAGTCCTTCTGTCATCATTATCAGAATTGAAGACCTCTCATTGCGAAAGAACTTTTGACGGAAACTTTCTTTGTTAAAAAACCTTCTGATTATGGTTGCCCCACTTCAAGTTGCATGCAGAAGTAGAAGTCATTCACTCAAGTGTCCTTGTTACAAAGCATTGTTAAAGATAGATTAGCCTTCGCTATCATTATTCCAGCCATTTACTCGCTTAAGACGCCGAAACCCCGCTGCGTCTAATAAAATATTTTGCTCTTTTATCCTGATTCCTTATCCCGTCCTTAAATCAGTATGTAGATTCTCAGTTTAACGACAGAAAATCCACCCTATCGCACCAGGTCCCGATGCTGCTACTGCTACTGCTGCTGCATCCTAATTGCTCAATGCAAACGCAATAAAACTTTAAATAAAATCCTTAAGCTTAAGTTACATTTTGAGAGAGTTAAAGAGAAAAAGAAAAAACGGATCCCAAAATCATGGAGTTAAAACTCGAGGAAATCATTTCTATTGCAATTTGCATAGGATTACAGCTGCAGTGCACACTTCACTTATGTGTCTGTGTGTGCATCTGCATCCGCATTGTTGTCTTCGTTATTGTTATGCTGTGCAATTTACTCGCAACTCGTACAAAAAATAAAAAAAAGGATAAGGGAAAAAGTTCCAAAGTGTCTGAGTATGAGTGTGACTTCACCAAAAAAAAAAGGAGTATTGTAGGGAACTTATCCACTAGTCCGGTGTTGGACAGAAGAGGCAACATTCTGCTCATCAGCTTCGTGAGGAGTAGTAACTCCCTATCCGGCTCACTTCGTGGCAAACAAGCAATCCAACGTGGAACAGACCGCCCTTACACTCCAACTGCACTTCAGTTTTATTTCTGTATTTTCCTTTAGGTGGCTGTGTATTTGAAAAAAACAGGAGAGACAAAGAAATTGGATTAAGGAAACAAGTTCGACTGTAACTGGAACAAGTAAGCTGAGGAATGATAAAAATGTTTTTTTCTACCCTTCAGTGTCCTTGGGAAGACTCTGGCAGGGTTTAGAGTGGAATAAAATCTTTAAAAACTCAGTTGAGTTGAAGAAAATGTTGTAAATTAAACAAGTTTACAGTCATTGTATTCTTAAAGATACTTTCCAAAGCTTCAAGATTTTGTCAAAATCGGGGACTTGCCTGTGTCGTAAGAAAAAAGTTATTTTTTTTTCTTTTTTTGGTGGCTCAAGTTCTAGAGAATAGTCAGTGAACATTTTGGAGGCACCCTGCTTATATTCAGTTACTGTGTAGGTAGCTCAAGAGATGTAATAAGCACTTCGCGGCACTTAATGCAATTTAAATGGTTTATAAAAAAAATGAAAAAATATTTAACCTTTATCTTTAATCGTCATACCGACATACATACATAGCTGTCTTTGAAATTTTTTTTAGGTATGTACAGGGTGCGCCATCTTTTATGTCGGTATGTGAATATTGAATGACTTAAAAGAAAAACCGATTTCCATATATGAGTTTTTTTTGGGCTAGTTTTGAATACAACTTCAATCAAGTGCTCTCCTATTGACCAAAGCAAAATGTGCCCTTTTTGCTGCGTTTTCAATCACTTTTTCATGCATCTCGGGCGGTATAGCGATGATTTCGCCACGATTGATTGCCTTGAGCTCGCCAATGGTCTGAGGCTTGCTGGCGTACACTTTGCTTTTCAAGTTACCTCACAAAAAGAAGTCCGGAGGGGTAAAATCTGGAGATCTGGGTGGCCAGTCAATGTCGTCAATTACACTTTGTAGGGAAACAAAAGCAAATCATCCTTCAAAATGCAAGGTGGTTCCACTGACGCCAAAGAGCGCGGTCACGATACGACACATGTGGGTTCGCGGCATGACTCTCTTTACCGCTTAAACTAGAGCATTGGAACATCTTGGGCGTTGATGAACGGCATGTTGACGATCTTCCACTGTCCCGTGCTCAACAAAATTCGACATTCATTCATTTGGCTGTGTCAGGCAGTTGGAGTGTAGATTTCAGCACCGATCCCATCGTTAATTTTATACCGCAATGAGATTTCGGACTTGGTCCAACCAACGTACCTAGTGGACACCTATCTGATGGCACGGATTCCATGGCACGTCTTGGAAGGCAAGCCATGCGTTTAACCTGTCTTAACACTCGGGTATGGACCTTTTCGTTCAAAGAAGTAGCTGCTCGACATTGAGTGCCTCGCACATTCTCGTGTTCCTTATTCGATCTCGACGAGTTACCCCAGCAATACAACGAAGAAGTCTCATTTCAGCAGCTTGTATTCGGATAAAAGTTGTTTTAGTGCAAACCTCATTGAAATAGGGAATGGCGCAGGAGGCTGGTGGAGGTGTGGAGAAGGGACGTGACAGGGGGCGTAACTGGCTCAGTCGAATCTTTATACAGCTGAGATATTAGCTTCTTGGTTATCTAGAATGATCTGGGTTTGGTTGAAATATTTTGACCTACAGAAATATTTACTGATGCCGCGTAAGTTATATTTGACAGATCGTGCAGATCATCGAAGAAGTATTTACCTAAATTCTTGTGCCGTATCGTAGTTGGTGCTGGGCAAGTACTTAAGAGGTGTAGGTTGTTTTGCTCTTCCTCTTCGTTCTTGCAGCTACTACAGTCGTTGGAAGTGACTCTCAATCGGATGGCATGTCTGCTTATCAGACAGTGGCCGGTGATGACTTCTACAATGATTTGTTGTGTGCATCTGCAGGTGCTTATACCACCTCTATTCGCGATTTATGAACTCTCGGTATTTTCTTGTTTGAATAGGAGCGGAATGGCTCTGTGGCCGTCGATCCAGCACAGAGTAATATGACATCTGTCCGATATCTCGTTGTTTTACTAACTTCGATCTAACAGTTCAGAGTCAATGCAGATGATTGTGTCGAATTTATCTACGAGTTCACCGATGTTCTATTCTGTGTTTTGGTAAGAAACCTTTCTTAAGTTAAGCTTCGACATGTCTTAAACTTTGTTTGGGTATATATTTTAGGGAGTCTAGCGCAAAACTTTATTTATGGATTGAAATCCAATTATTTTACTTTATGATAACACCCGGAACTTTTGCCATGTTGAGTTCATGATGATGATATCTATTACGCTATGTTCCTTCCTGGATTTCAAGTTACTTCCCTGCCAAGTTTCACCGAAATCAGTTCAGTAGTTTTTGAGGTTACCTCTTACACACAAAAAAACTTAGCTTAAAAGATTGACTTCTTTCTTTGACAAGTTCACAGTCATTTTCAAATTGAACTGATAACAAAAAAGCCCAAAACATGATCCTGATTCTATTACTTTCAAAGTCCCTTTCCTTTCAAAATCCTTCGAAAACAGAAAATCGAAAACTTCAATCTCCAACCGCAATCTCTCATGACCATAGGAGTTATTAACACAAGTCGCTCAATTACTTTTGTACTACTTGATATTTAAAATTATTCTATTTAAGCTATTTAATTAATTTTGTTTATATTTACGATTAACACTTCCAATGTACATACGTATACGGACTCTCCACAGCAAGTTGCAAAGTATTTTCTAATCCAAGCACACACAAATATTTGTTCGCTTTTCCTCTTGTAGTGCTGTACGAACCTCTTCAATACAACTTTGATGAGTTCCATAACTGGAAGTCCACTTGCACATGATTTAAGCTAAAAACTTTTTGAAGGACTCTTACCGACATCAGGGAGAAATGCTAACAATGCGTTTTCATACAATTTCATGTGGAGATTCATAACTCGTTGCATATGAGATTTTTCAATTCTCTCGAACGTTTCTAGTCCTCGCTTGGACTATACTTCCAATTAAGTGTGCGTTTCTTGAACTTTGAAAATCAGATTTTCTCGAAAGTTTAGAATTTTTCAGAATCATGGCGCTTTTTTTTGCTTTTCCGTTCAAGTTTGTCTACACTTTCTGGGCGATTGACAGTCTATCTATCTGTGAGTCGCTGAAGCATGACTAATCGGTTTTCAGTTTCATTGGTCGGATTTAATTCAATTCTGTTCAAGTCGAACTTTCATAATTCGAACAGCAAAAGTACTTGCTGAGAGTTTCATCTAGAATTTGTATGAAAAAAAAAAAAAATCACCACCGTGATGAATACCCAATGGGAGTAAGAACGTATCCGCACCCTAAAATTAGCCTGAAGAGCCCTTCATTCTCCCTTTCTTTTACTTAAAACCTTTCAGTAAAAATATAGACATACATAACAAGTCGGTAAGTATCTCCCTTGGGTTGGGGAACATTTTCACAGGTATTCATTCATTCGTGTCCTAATTCGCTGCTTAACCTTTTAGATAGACATTAAGAAGACTATAACCCACCCCCGCTTGGTGGTATTCTCTTGCTTCTACTTGCTTCTGCTTGAGCAATTGAAAATAAATGTTAGGGATAGAAGGGGATATCACGAATCTTGAGGTTGAAATTTTACATTTCTTTTCGTCCTTTTTTTGCTCGAAGAGATACTGGAAAACAAGAGAACATTCGCAAAAGGGACAGAAAAAAACACACACAAAACCATTTGGTAATTAAAACGAACCGGGATGGGTTAGTTATTTTGTTTCGTCTGTTTATGTCTCCTTGCCATGACTGAAAATTTCGTTACACTTTTTTGTAAGCCGTAACCCTGTCACATAGGGTGAATTCGAGATGAGAACTAATTTTCAACGTAGAGAAGGGAAGTGGTACGGAATTGTCTATCGTACGATGTGCGTGTGTTGGCGGTTTTCAGACCTTGAGTAAGTTCACGTGCATTGAACGCAAGGAACTTCGAAGACAATCTACGTCTTATTTGTTTTAGACGATTTCGACGATCTTTTGCCCATGATTTCCTAGCCTGCTCCTTAAAACCTCTTTCCTTCTCGAGCTTGCCAGACCAGCTTGCCAAGTCTGGTGTTTAGCAATGATGCCACCAGGAAAACTGAAGTGTCCTGGGAATGAGCGATTACATATGCATCTTCACCCCAAATTCAGTCGCCTAGGCGGTTCGTACAAGTACTTTCCTAGCACCTTCACCTTAGCATTTAAGTCTTTTGGCGTCATTGGTAAATATAAATTTACTCATTTATATCAGTGTACTTTTCACTGTAACTGTTACATACGATGGACCAATGGCTTTTTTTTGCATGTGGGTGGCTTAGATCTTCTTCAAACTAAATCGAACTTATCGCAACGTTCGTAGGCATGGAGGATGTAAACTGAAATGCCATTCCATATCTAGTGTTAGACCTTAAAAAATGTTAAAGTAACAAAAGGCTCAAGACTGGCCAAATCCGGGTCAATTGGATACCAGTGAAAGGGAAATATCAAGTAAATAAATAAATAGCTGGCGCGACAGCTCGAGATGAGCCAAGGCCTAGCTTCTCGCAACCATTCATGTTGTGCGTGTTTATATTGTTCGCACGAATGGAAGGGACCTACAATTTATTGCCGACTCCGAACGGCGAATTGAGAAGCTCTTTCACGACAGATTATACTCCCGGAGGCTTGTCAACAGTCCAACACAGTAACCACTGAGCTACGGCGACCACACACGTCTTGCCCTTATTGATCGTTTAACCCACCTTTGCCACCTACGTTTCAATACTCACGAACGCAGCAGTAACATATGTATCTCTGCGTTTCTTTAAGTTTTGCAATCAATCTAAAAATTATAGTGCATCTCGGTGCATTTTAGCAACCAAAAATTCCATAAACTTTGTGAAACATCTCCGGATAATTTTCTCTATCAGTTCATATCAGTGCATTGGACTACTGCGCGTACTGACACAGGTTCGAGTCCAGCAAAATTAAATAAATATTTCATATTACCACCTCGACGGGTTTGGTTAAAAAGGTTCTAAAATTGCTGTCTGGAGTCGGCACCAAAACTGTCGGTCTTATAGATTCTTGAAAAAAATATATCATCGTTCCAAGAAGTAAGACCATGCCGCCCCTGTGGGATGTCTCTTAAGAGAGGAGTCATAATCCACAAAATTACCTATTCTGTTGGAATTTGTCATCTGCAAGTTGGTAGTCACTCACTCAGATCACTGATTTTCTGGAACTCCTTCTTTAGGGCCGAAGCACAATTGGTCAGCAAACCATAATATTAGCTACTATTTTTGGAACTACGGGAAAAAACGTACTATAATCTCTATAGTTCTGACACTCATTGGTGTGAATAAAAACTGAGGCAGAGTGTTCACTCAACTTTTTGGGAAAACACTCAATTTAAATTGAATGAAAATGAGTTTCGTCAAGTTTCAGAAAAATTTCCTTGAGGAGGGTTTGCCCAGAGTGTTCCCTCAGTTTTTATTCACACCACCCATTGAAAATGTCAATCATTCCCTTGCTGCATTCATCCGCCTTATTATTTTTAATTGCACTCTTTCTAACGGAGTTCAGTCATGCGTTTTGGGGTATTCTGCGCATTCTAGAGTTCGTACTTATTTTAACCCATTCCACCACCCACAAGGTGCTTCGGAACGTTAGGCCCTCCACCATAATTTTTCGTCTCCATCCAAAATTTACGCTGAACCTTCATGCTGAGTCGTTGGTAGAATTTATAGCGAAACTTACGTAGCTAGATGAACTTCTCATTCTTAATATGTATCACCTTGGTCATTGTAAGCATGTTCCTTGTATTATATTTTTTGATTAACTTTATTAACATGAATAGGGTACCCTATTATGCAAACCAAGTAAATTATAACCCTTCTACATGTTTTGAATTTTTCTTCAACTTTTTTCGTCCCATTCTCTGAAAAAGTTAAAAAAAAGAACCCAAACGACGAGCCTTGATAATGACTTTCATTTCGCCGAAAGGCTTGTGTAATCGGACTTGAATTTCTACTGCGGTTTACTGGTGAGCATTTTTTTTTTTTACTTGTATTCCTTTATAGGAAATGTATTTGTTGTAAATACCGTTGCGCTGGTACATTTTTTTCAGGAAAACGCTCTCCGAGGGTTTATTAGTGGTATTGAATTGAAACAGAAGTTCCCGGGCCATAGAAAGAATGGAAAAATTCGAAATAAAAACGAAATGTTGCCGCAGTATTTTGCGGGAAAATACAAATTGAAAACAAAGGTCTAGAAAAAAAAAAAAAAAGAAAGGAAGGATGTATACATTCTCGGTTCTTTTCATTTGGGAACACAAACGCACAAAGAATGCCTCCTAACTGAAAAGTCGATGAATGTTCGCAACACTGGGGGATTATTACTACTTAACAGGGTTTTGCTATACGAACCTGCAGGACATAGGATTTTACGAAGTGACCGCGGATGTGATAGCTCGATGTGAGCTTAAGTTTAAAGTTGGTCTATCGATGCTTTAATTTACTGGTGTTTTGTTATTGATACACAGATGCAGGGATGCAGCGATAGGGAAAACATTGAGTTGGACATAAACATCAGGCAGCGTCGAAACACACAAACACACGTTTTTCTTAATAATCCTCTCGTACTTCAAGGGGTTATGAATCCCCTTTTGACCTTTTGATGTTATTCATAAAGCACGAGCGAAGTGTAGTGGTTCGAAACTTAGGTAGTAGTATGCTTCACTGGCGTCCGAGGGTGCTGTTCAGACTAACTGGGGACATTTGTGGTGTTTGTCATTACTATAATTGACGGGAATTTTTTCGAATCTTCTGATGGCATAATCATGGTCAGCTCAATCAACTCTTCAAACCATGGCACTCTACTGCCAGTGTTATGGCTCTGCAGTAGTTATCGCTATATAGGGTCATTCAACAAGAAGTGTCCTTTTAAATTCGCGCCATTGTTGAACCGTCAACGTTCAACTACTATCATTGCGATTGATTTTGATAAGTAAAACCTGGAGGTTATTAAATGTGTATCGATACACACTCGCAGAAGGTTTTAAAATAGTAAAAGCATCGCGGAAACGTTTTGTAAAGTTCGTACTGCTTTTGATGATAACCAAAAGCAGTACAGCGCCTTCTCGCACAGCGTTAGTAACTTTAATTGATTAGTTTGAACGTCTCAGACAGGTAAGTGATGTGTGAAACCCGACACACTTAGACCCGTCAGGGGTTCGCTGTAACACCACACGGATCTCGGAAAGATTTCCATCCTTGTTATTGAACCAATTGGAGCTTTTTATGGGGCGTAGGAGGCTACTTACATCGGTACTTATAAAGTCGCTTAAGTTGGTATAGGAAAAGGCTCCTAAGTCAGGTTTCCTTTCGCGGGAGAGAACTGGACATTCATAAAGAAGGTTGACAATAGTCTCCTGCTCCTCTTCATTCATACAGCTTCAGAAGCAGAAGTCGTTTCGGTAGACGCCAAGCCTTGTTGCATGCTTGCCTATTAGACAGTATCCAGTAGTGACACCTATTATAGGGCTAATAAGCAATCTATTAAGATAAACCAAATACTTAGAGCGATTCAGATCCAACTGTACCCAAATCTGCTTTGTCGGTAGACATGTTGTACCACTTGTCCACCTGCGATTTGTTTTTTAATCTAGCTTTAGTTTAAGTTTACAATTAGGGATTGGTATGCATAAGGCACCCTTATCAGTGCCTCTAATGACAGATCTTCTAGCAGATGAGCCAGCCAGCTTTGAGTTGATTAACTCGCAAAGTGTGCTGTCTACCTTCAGATCAGACAGTGCGATCGAACTCTATACATAGTTAGGCTGCGATCAAAGCGTTGCTTGCCTTGCTTGCTAATCCATAAGTCCAGGTCCAGTGACATTAAAGGAAATTAACCTGCCGAACATTTATCCAGGCAGGGCTTAGCCCTACACGACTTGCTTGTGGAAAGTGTCAGATTCCGCTAGGAGCTGTCAAAGGAAACTCGCGCTTAAGGGATCATGAATACCCTTCTGATGTTATTCACACAGCGCAAATGAAATGTAATGGTTCGAAGTTCAGATGGTATTAAGTTTCAATGGCGTCCGAGCGTGGTGTCTCGACTAAGTGCGAACATCAGCGATGCCATGGCTAATAATTTACGGTCTTTTTTGCCAATCTCCTGATGAACTCTTCAAGCCATGATCACTCTACTGCCTTTGCAGTAGACTTGAAATCAGCTTTCGTAGATGGAAAAGACTACCCAAGTCTGTCATATGATGGAGAATGTAACCTAGTTGCATTGGGTGAAAGAAATTGTTCTTCTTCGAAAAACACGGTCTGACATTGTCGGGATCATGGCGAATAGAACGGGCCATTGACTTGTTCGAAACCATGCAGCCAAGCTAGGCATCACCCACTGTTCTAGTTTCAGAATCGAAAACATAAAGGGGACACTTCGATGTCGGGGAAACTAGTGAGTTCGAGGCTTCGTTTACTAGGCAGTCCATTCCTTGGCAATTTTAATGAGATCAAAGGGAAGAAGCTACTACTACTCTACTCTTATATTTTTTTTTAATTTCGCTGAAAATTCCAACTTTCGCCAAAAAAATTCATCAAATATCAGGTCACGTGAGTCATGGCTTTAAAAAAGCGAATTTTAGTTCTAATTGGACTCCTGTGAAACAGGATTCATGTTCGAATATTTAAAAAGCCTCTAACTCTTTCACATTCACCCTAGGCTCGAAGAGAACATGGAAGTTTTGACCATAACCAGGGCCCGAGGGAAATTGCTCCCTACAACTGACGGTCTATAAAGGAAATTTCAGACACAGCTTTGGAATGTCATGGGGCTTACGAGTGCAGCGCCATTAAACCAAAACAAACTACATACACGTTCTTTTATTTTGGAATGAAAATTGTTTGCATTTTATGCAATTATCATAACTGCATCCATGAAATCCATTGTGTATAAATCAACTATGAGGATTCAAAAAAAGGACTACAACTTCGAATCGAATTCAAATTCCAACCATTCCAACCACAGAATATTTTCAGAACAACACAAACGCGGACGCTATGCACACTTATCCCGAAATAAATTTCATCTGAGCAATTTGCTTTATGGTTTTGGGTTTCCATCAATTTTTGACAAAATAATCAAATTTAGCTGCACAATTTCGGATGACCACAATCAATTCGAACGCAAAGCATTTATGCTGCGCATTTTGCGCGTTACAATCGTGACGAATGCGGTCGTAATGTATTTGTATTGGGAGATGAGCAAACACCAACACCATACCCTCTGACCGTCATCGAAGGGAGCAATTCTATTTAGTCGGCACTCGGGCGTTCCGCACTGCCGCCCCCGAGGTATTTCATTACATCCAAGCACAGTGTCAGTCGCAGAGACTGTGACCTTAATTTGGGTCATTTAGACTGATGCGGCAGAATTTGCAAATGCGGACCGTGCAGACGCCAGGAAGGCTGCGAGAACTATCAAACGACTGTTTGACCAAACCACATATCGGCGATAGTCGCTACGCTGGCAGTATATTGCCCGTTGTCCTTATCGCAATCACATCGTGCAGCTGCACAGCTGGTTAGGTTATATCAACTCAGTCCATCATGATTGGGACTGGCTTTGTCCGCCAGGACACTCGGTGTCCAGGAATAAAATAATAATCGCCATTGGCGGTGCTGGTGCTGCTACTGCTGCTGTCACTTAGGGGGTAAAAATCTGACGACGAAATTTATTGGCAGAGCAGGCTTGCGGTCAGTACCGCAGTACCACGGTATGCTGGGCCCGCATTGGTTCAGCGGTGGTGGCGTCCCAGTATGAGTCTGTTATCATTGCCCTGCTTAATGAGAGGTCGAGTCGGGAGTAAAATTTCAATGAGCTCTGCATAAAGTTTTTGAATTAATTTGTTTTCGGAGGAAAATCAATTACCCCGTCCGGCAGTGGCGGCGCTGCGGCAGAGAATTTGGGAATCAGCGCCATCGGTCAGAGTTCACATGGGGCGCATAAAATAAACACCATATGGGCTTGGTCGGTTGATTTGTGTTTGCACAAGAGTGAGAATGTTCCTTCATCAATTTGATGAAGGTATTTTGGGCGTCAGCTGGTGGCCCCTTGTGAAAGTCCACCTTCATCTTCATCACATTCTGTATTAGTTACGTCTCAGCAAGGCGATGTGTCAGCTATTTTGCGTGAACCCATTTCCAGAAAAGTTTTTTACCCGCACCATGTCCGGTTCGCTGTCACACTTCATTGTGTGTAATTAATTCTTTGACGTTTTCATTGCCACGAATGGTCGCCGGTCTCGTGTTACCTTCCGTTCGCATGCGAATTCCACCAACTCTGGCAACAGGATAAGAGGATCCTTATTCTCTTGCTAAATCAGATTACTATTAACTACATGCTATTTCTGGTATTCAATGGTCTCCTGTAGTTCGTCTTGGACGCTCGTATTCTTCTTCTTCAAGTGGCGTCATCTTGAATGATGTGAAAGTTTAATGGCTTTTCGGTTGTTTGGCATTATGTCTGGTTCCGCTTTGTTGTTAATAGTTTCTGAAGCTGTACGGTATACGTTACAATGGCCATCCTTGGGATATCACTTTCATCGTAATGCAGTGTGACAGCAGAACAAATTAATTTACTGTAATGAAGATGTACTTGTGCCTATATGGAGGGTATAGTTGTGTGTGGGTGTCGAGTGGACTACAGTATTGGGAACGCGATTGTGGGGGTGGCTTTGTTCAACTGTCAGTTTTAGTTTCGTTTTACATTTATCGACTTGAAAGGGGATAGTCGTGTTATTGTGGATATCTGGTCGAGGGCTAAGTGTAATGCTTGCAGACGAATACCATTCTGTGAGAAGTGTGGATTTCCGACACATGAAAATGGGGGTATGTCGGCACAGCAATAAGAGAGAGTACTGCAGTGCCAAACAAAATCTTAAAATTTCATTGATCCTGAATATTTTGGGAAGAACTAGCGAGTCAGCATCCATTCCTTGAGGAAATGTAGGGATACAAGAACAATACGGTAGTATTTATAAGAACGTCGTTTGACGTTATATCGTTGTTTAGGATTCTAAGCTGTCCTCTATGCTCCATCAAAGGAGACGTTTATGGCATTGCTGAAGTGACTACAGACCTGACTTGGAAGGCGCTCCTTCATTCCAAGCAAATCCATCAGCCTAAGCCCGAAACAAGAACTCTGGCTTAATCCGACCTATGTGATTGCATTCCAGAAGTAGAATGAGGCTCTTGTGTTACAGCGCCAAACATCCTCTAAAGAAAACCGAACTCTCTTCAAATGGGCTAGAAATGACTGGAAAATTGCCTTAAAAAGTGCCAAATTCCAACGAGATCAGTAAATAGTTCAGTGTCCAAAAGGAAATTAACATGTCCGGTCTTTTGTTAAAAGAATCACCTCTTTTCGACCTTCCCAGCTCTTGTTTACACTGAGAAAGCTAGTCTCCTACCTGCGCTATTCGCAGTATCAATTCCACTTTATCAGGCGGCTCTCTTAGTCCACTCATGCTACAGCCAGTTTCAATATTCGTTAGGACGAATCCGTTCAATAGCTCAAGTCTTTTAGGATCACAGCTGTGACAAATCTTTATGTCCAGATTCTTGTGTTGAAGAGGTGTTCTACCACCTTGGCCTCTTCCACCTTTCTTATCTTTATACTAATGGCATCTTTCCGCATATTCGCAAACTTGCGTATGATCAGCCAATTCCTAAAAAAGGCCGATTGAACCTCCGATTCTAACTATCGACCCATACATTTAACGCTGGAGAACTTTCTCATGAGTTATCTCGAAAGTTAGCATCTTCTTCTTGACCATCAATACGGTTTCAGCGTTCTACAGGAAACCATAGCGCTGCTTGACAAGCGGTAGATACATTCCTAGTGCCTTCGAAAATTCGCGGTTGAGACCAAAGACGCTTTTACCAACATCAGAGTCCAGTCTAGAGTCATCAGCATAGCATACTAGTCCTTTGATATTCAGCAGAGGATAATTGGGTTCCCAGGCGGAACGATTTAGGATCAAAATCGCAAGGTTACCCAGCGGTCTACTTGGCGGGTTTTCGATCATGCGTTGGAGATTTACTGCATTACCTGCTGTCACTTTTTTAGCAAAGATGTGCAGAGGAGTAAGTACAATTAGTGGCTCTACGGCCGCCGTAGGGCAAGTTTTTATAGCCGCAGTGATCCCGAGGCACGACAACCCTTATAGTCGTGGCTTCTTCGAGATTGTTGCTTTCTCTTGGTCCACTATACTGCAGAGGCATAGGTGACGAGGGCTTTAATTTTAAAGTTTTTGTTTTTCCTCAGTGACTCTCTCGTGTAATTAAAGTGCTTAAAGTCGAGCAGATACTTCTTCAAACGAAGAAGTCCATACTTCAATGGTTTGGACACGTTAAATGCATGCCCCAACTCGGCTTCCAAGACGTGCCATGGAATCAATGCTATCAGGTATGTCTCTCGTGGGTACGAGACTTGGTTGAACCAAGTCCGAAATTTCACCTCTTTCCGTATGGGGATATCCCCTCATGATTTACATTCGATGGCGGAAAACCAGTAGATGTAGAGAGTCCACTTCGGCCAACCCGCGGCCCTCAAAATGGTTAAGCGGTCAATTGATTTTCCTCGTTTTGAGATAAGTTCTGTTGCGAGCTAGAGTAGGCTGTTGTAGGGAACTTCAGTACAGGTGAGGAGGACGCGGCATGCTTGTGGTTGCTCGACTCAACTCGTCGGATGGGGGCAGTTCTTGTACACTCCATCTTGTATTGAATTTGCCTCCGGAACCCTTCTCTGGCTCGCAACAAGTCGTCTGTTTGTCTAAGGTTAAGACTATTCCAGATCTGTCTGCAAGAATGACAGAGTTCATACTGTTCGACGTTGAAACTTTTATCACTTCAGGTAATCAGGTAGAGGTTTATCTGGTCGATAAAATGTATGCTATGCTGTTATAAATAAGTTCAATGGAACCCTTTTTTGCTATCCCTTCGGATTAACAGCTACTTAAAATATTGTTCTATTTGCATGTATCTAAAATCTCCTTAAGAGATCCTTGGCTTTGCTTAGCCAACTTGATGATGTTTCTATGTTCAGACGATCATCAGATCTAACAATATTGTCAGGTCTTCCAATGAAAAATGTGACCCAAATGTCTTAGGTTAGGTAGCTGTCGCCGCTCAGACAGGGACACACTTAGACTAGGTCGGCCCATTGTGATACCACGATGAAGAACCGGCTTACCAGCCCAGGGAATCAGAGTATGTAACACAAAGTACATTGAGATGGGAAACCGTACCGGTATTAATCCTAAGAGTTGAACCATTTCGTCCAAGAGGTGAAGTTATTTTATCTTTTGGATGTCGAGTTGGGCTAGATCATTACGATCATTGTCGAAGTATTCCCCGAAGGTTTTCTTTCTTAGAGCAGGACATGTAGGTGGGTCGTAGTTTCCTCTTCCTCCTCGTCTCTGCAGCTTCTACAGAAATCTTTGGAGGGGACCCCTAGTATGAGTGCATGTCTGCTTATCAAGCAATGTCCGGTGAGGACCCTTATTAGTGAACTTAGATTTTTTCGGTTTGTGGATAAAAGTCTCTCTGCCTTCTTTAAATCCAGTTAAGGCCAAATTTTTTGTGACAAGAGACAAGTGCTGATGTTGTTCCACCTGCGGTTTGCAAGTTTCTTGGCATCCGTACCAAGGAGGGGAGGAATTTTATCGATTCGATAGGCGCAGCTGGTTTCCCTAGGTTTTCAGAGAGATGCCGTCTTGCGCCTTCTTCTGCCAGAAGTTGCTGGAACGTTTAGTTGCATCTGTCTGCAATCTCGTTAAAAGATATATGGTATTTTTTTTACCAACCTTGACTGTATTGTACGTGGTTCTAAGGCTTTAATAGCTGCCTGACTGTCTATGTATAAGACAATAGCGCTACAAACTATGATTTCCGCTTGAAATATACTACAGTGATCCGGCAGTCGCGTGGCGATGGCCAGGCCAGGTGTGTTGAAGAAAATTCCTGCCCTCCTATCACCCGCTGTCTTAGATCCGTCTGTGAATTCTTCTAGTGCGGATTTGCTCAAACCTGTACCAGACTTCCAAGAGCTTCTGCTAGGAATCTGAGTTTTGTACCTGACGTCCTGACAATCTTTATTTAATTTTTAACACTAAACGTCTTTGTATCAATGCAACACGTTTCTACTGTTTTCTCCAATTAAAAATCATATCAGGTGCAGAAATCACAGCTTTAAAGACTTGCATCGCAAGGAGTAGAAAATTTAAGTGAAGAACGTAAAATTTGTTATCCAGTCATACTACCTAATAGAAAAAGGATCCAATTTCCTCTATGAAGCTTTGAAAACTTGTCTGCAAACTAAAACTCTGAACGAAGGTAAACTCATTTATCATTATCCTTGCGGCCAGACACTACGACAAAATGCACACACGCCAAAGAAATAAAAAAAAAAAAAAAAACACAAAACCACAGAATCGCCTTCCAGCTAGTGTTGTTGAGGGCACCATAAATGTCCAGATTAGTGTAATTAAAGTGTTAATGCTGCGAGTAATCCATCTCTTTTCGGGATTCATTAAATATGGCTTGTGGTCCTTTGGTTAGAACACATGAAATCCTCTTTGTTTCAGTCTTGCCTACCCGAGACCGCTGCTGGTTTTAGTCAGTGTGCTGTGCCGGTTGGTCCGTCTTTGCCGATGAATTACACTTACACAAAACTTTCCTCATTAACTTGATAAATTAGTTAAATTGCTTCTGTGTGCGGGCTACGAAGGGTGGTATGTATGTATATGGCCGCAGGGACAGGAACCTAAGCCGGGCCACAAGTACCGACGAACAAATTGTTTTGTTGTCTGGCATTGGGGTTTTTTGTGGGGTGGCGGATGCAGGCGCCCTTAATGTACGTCGTCGGTGTGATTTTGACCGACGTTTTGTAGCTTGTGGTACATTACCTTGACTCTTGATGATGATGGAGCCAAATCCATTATGATTTAGGCTGTATTCCCATTCAACGAGCAGTGCTTACCGCGATTGTAATTGAATTTTATTACACAGTTAGGGGTTTTACCTTTTTACCTCAGTGCCCTTTCGAGGGGGGGCAGGGGTTTTTGTCGGTTTGTGTTGTCAGTAAATGAGGTTTGGAATATTCATGAATTTCACAAAATATTTGCCAATAGTCGTAGACTGAGTTCATAATTCTACAGGAGCCCCTATAATTGGGACTGGGTGGTATATGCAGGACAACGTTCCGCTGCAAGTGGGTCATCACAAAGTGATTTTCAAATTATCTAAATAATGCGATAATTATCGCACTCAATCAACACCTGGTCCAGATGGCTGTATACCGACAGGAGCACCACAAATTGTTAATTGAATGGGAGTACATCAACGGTAGCATTATCGTCACTGTCATTATCCCCTTAAGAGCTTAACACTGGAACCATTATCAGTGGTCCAATGATGTTGCAATGTTAGTCCCTTATCTCCTGAAGTCATAATATTACTCGAAAATTTACATAGTGCTTAGGCAAGTGGTGTCAATAAGTATAAACATGCAACACTGTAAATTGTTATTGATTTGCACTTCCGGCGAAGAGTTTCATTAAATAGCGGTAAAGTGGTAGTATGGATATATCTTTAAATGGAATTGTATAAAAAGCCAACGGGATTTTTGTTATGCTGATAGCAGAGCACTGTAAGAAGCTAAAAAGGATTGTGCATTGAGGTCTTTATTTAATCTGGGTCAGTCAAGTCAAACTTGGTTGGGTGCCTTTGCCTTCTAGGCAATGAAACTGCGGATGAGCTACCTAGGGCCGGCTTAGTTTCCGCGCTCTCAGGACCGAAACTCTTCTGTGACCTTAATTGGTCAACGGCCATCCAGCTAGATACATGTGCAACGGCTAGAAACTTATGGACGAGTTATATTAAGAAGAGATCTCTGTCTCTGGTCAAACTTAGTCGTCGTGAAGCGAGGATAGTCTCTGGCATCATTACTAGATACTGCGCAGTTGGTATTCATGTGGAGCGCCTCGGTATATATCACAACGGCTCGGGGTTAATACACGAACACGATGGTGTCACATGGACACATGTGCTATAGCCAGATCACGAGGCCAGTCATTTATAAGAAGAAGTCCAAAAATCTCGTTCAACTTAGTCGAAGGGAAATAGGAATCGTCTCCGGTGTCCTCACAGGACACTGCGGAATAGGAATCCATGTGGAGCGTCTTGGATTGCCTTACAAGGACTACTGCAGAAGCTGTAGGGACGAAGAGGAAATAGAATCTGTCCGACTCCTGCTAGACGAATGTCCCGCACTGGCCACCAGAAGATTGCGCACTCTTGGTAGCAGCTTCTTCCATTGGCTGGAGGACCATAATATCACTGATTTTCGGAAACTCCTGAGCTTTCTATCCATTACTGGGTGGTTTCCGGATTAGCCAAACCTATCCCTTGGTTTGACTCTCACGAGTATACTTTTATGGGTGCAAGGGACCCGCTTGAGGTCTAAGTAAGTCTTTAGAACACCTACTAAACCAACCAACTATATCTCGTACAGCCTCGCCTGAAAGTCGCTATCAGTGTAGTGGTCCCTGAGTTCCCTATTGTCCTGTTTCGTATACGTAAATGTCGTCAATTTTTGTAAGAATTAAACCTGTTTCAGGGAATGTCACTTTCTACTGACAAACATGTTTCCTACAAGTCCATTTGGGTACTCTCAGGATAAAGTCTGTTGCCTTTGTGTCTTTGTGCACAGCTCTGCAGGTTCTGTCAAAGATATCAACATTCGTTTACCAGCATTATCCTGATGTTCTTTCATGACCTCGATCTAGCACTTCACCACAATGTTGTCCAGTTGTAGGGGAACTTAGTTGGGTACAAAACATCGTCTCGCTCTCTGGCAGTTTAGCTAATTTGGATAATCCCAGCCAAGGTCTAGTCTTTCGCAACTATTCATGACTTCGAACGGCATGTTGAGAAGTTTTTCATGACAAATTATACTCTCGGAAGCATTTCATTCCCCGACGAATGACAGTGCCGTGAAAAATGTTCGGTGGGCATGACTGGGGCTTGAACCCACGCAGCTCACACATAAGTTCAACGCAATAACCACTGACTCGCGGCGACCAAAAGCTCGAGAAGATAGTTATTCAATTATACTACCGCCTAAGTAATCAAGTTCGTATGTTTTTCGGATAAAAATCGAAGCCTCCACCCTGGATCAACTGCGAACTCGGTTGCAACCAGCATATCCATCAGATTGTCTTATTCCGATTTCATACTAAAGCTAAAGACAGTGATAACCCGACTTGATTTGTAGTTTCCATTCACGTTAACAAAGTGATAGGAGCAAGGAAGGCCCTTTGTGATGTCACTGGGATCTATTCCCTAAGTGCCACTCCATCTATTGAAACCATTTGGATTTCTAAGTGATAGGCTCCTAGATAGAGCTTCCTTCTTTTGGATAGGGCAGGACAGGTACAGAGGAAATGGGGAATTTTTTCTTCCTCCTCCTCGTCCCGGCAACTCCTGCATCCATCTGGCATGAAGGCCAATGGGACAGTGGCCAGTGAAAACACCGATAATGGTAGCAAAGTGATGAAATGTTATTCAAATTGTATACAAATTTTGCATTTTATTATCCTGATTTCCTCTGAGGTCCTATTGTAACGCATGAAGATAAATTCAAATCCAAACAGTCGCAGACAACTGAAAATTATTCCATTATTCTCAACCATAAGACAAGTGCTTATCTATAAATGTCAAGAGTGCGAAATGATCAATTTAATCCATTCAGGCAATCATGCATTCATGATTGGATTCCATGCATTTCTCCCCCAAAATGTATGTCAATGTGATAAACAAATATAAAGAATTGTTGTAGAGTACATGCAAACTCTGCACAGTCTCCAGCAAGTTCCTTTTCCTCGATTTAATGTTACTATTTGTCATTATAAGTCCTTGAATATTGCTAAAGTATAAATGTGTACACACACCGAGGGCACATACTAGTTTGCACAATGGGCCATTCCAAATGTTTGACCACCTCTCCGATGACAGTGTGTTGTTATGTACGAGTATGTTGTTGGGATGTTCTCTAGCACCAAAGTCGTTCAACGAGCACAGAGTGATTGGAAGGATTTATGTACTGTACTCGGTCTCAACCCTTTCGCAAATAATCGGTCTTCGAAGATTGGATGGATTTGCTTGTGCATTTGAAGTATCTTCCCGAGAGGAACAATTGTGTGAAGTGTCAATTTGATTGAATTGAAATCTCGAAATGCAGAGCACCTCTTCTTGAGTGGCTATGTGTTGGAATGAACAATACACATTTGAATGAGATATCTCTAGTGAAGGGAGATGGTGATAGGAAAAGAATTCTCAAGAGTCCTAATTCCGAATCCACTACGTTGTGTCACAATGTAGGTTTTAGTCGAGTGATTAATGTGAACATGGTGTTTTACTATGAATTAGACAATGTAACGAATAAGGATTAAAGGAACTTAATAAGGATTGTCATGATCGTGATGGGAATCGGAATATTGGGGGGATACTTTTGAAAAATTCTGAGTCGGTGGTTGGAACTTTATGAGCGCTAACTCCAATTTTCGGTCATAATAATCGTCCCACCAGACAGGCTGTGCTTGCTATTGTGAATAAATTCGAGTCAACATACTCACTATTGAATGTTCCTGTGCCAGTGAGACAACGCACCGGTCCGAAAATATCACAGCCGTAAGTTGATTCGCTCTACATGCCCCAGCCATCTGAGCCGGTGGATACGTATCTTCTTGACTAGGGCGATGTTGTTGTACAACTCGTAAAGTTCATCGTTGATCTTCTCCTCCAGAATCCGTCAATACAAATGGGACGGAATATCTTACGAAGAATCTTTCTCTCGATGCAACCAAGGATATCTTCATCCGCTTTTGAAAATATGATCGTTTGTGAACTTTCCCGATTGGGCTCTGCAAGAGTTTGAGGAAAATCTTGAGTTTAATCGAAAAATCGTCTTTAGCGATGAAGCTCATTTGTGGCTTAAGCAAAATATTCATTACTGGGCAGCAACTAACCCACATGTCCTTCAAGAGACTCCAAGCATCCACAAAAAGTGACCGTATGGTGTGGATTTCATGCCGGAGGTTTGGTTGGACAGTATTTTTTCGTCGATGAATATGATCGCCATGTTACGGTCAATGGAGTTCGCTATCGCGCCATGTTTGAAAATTATTTTTGGCCAGAATTAGATGGGCTTGACGTCAGCGATATGTGGTTCCAACAAGATGGCGCCACTTATCTCAGAGCTGGTCAAACAATTGATCTATTGAAGGGGAAGTTCGGTAATCGTGTAATCTCGAGAAATGGTCCGGTCGAATAGCCACCTCGCTCATGCGATTGAACGAAGTTGGATTTCTTTTTATGGGGTTACGTTTAGTCGTTGGCTTATGCCAACAAGCCAGCAGCGTAAGAGGAGCACAGGAATAAAATCGAACGCAAAATTGCCAATATTCCGGTCGATATGTGTGGAAGAGTGGTGGAAAATTATCTCCAAAGATTTGATCGCTGCAAACGTGCTCGCGGTAATCATATGAACGAGATTGAATTCCATACTTAAATTTAACATGTGTACTTCATCTCGAATAAATTTCAGCCCAATATCTCAATTATTCTGGGTTTCATTTAAATCCAAAGTTGTTATGTCCTTATTGAAAAACCCTTTTTATACACGACTAAGTGGGGCTTAAATTTTTGTGTCAAACACTGCAAACGAATCAAGAACTCTTGTTTGCAGAAAGTCTATACAGACGCCAAATGTAGGTCGCTAAACCCAGATAGAAGTACCAATCCACAAAGCACCATTTTCTAATATCTCTGTTGATTAATTTTCTCTGCAAACAAGACCATAACATTTATTTGATTGAAATCGTATCAAAAGCGTAAACTTCATACGTCAACATAGACAACAACAACAACAGCTTCTCAAATATTCCGCCCCAGTGAAGTTCTGACAATGGTGATATTGTTCCATTTTCCCACAACCAGACAGCAAGCAATCTTTGTAGCTCCCACTCCAGTCAACAATGCAAGTCGACACAACAATAGCAGATGGCCCAGAAAATGCTCACAAAACGCAGAGTTTGCTTTAATACGAAATTCCTTTTTTCAATTAAGTCCTTACCTTGAGCTATCCTTGGAAGGAGATGCAAACCCCATTCGTATATCAGAAAAATTGCAAGAAGCTGGAAAGGTTACCACAAACACAAATTTTATGTGTTTGTGTCTCGATGCCACAAACAAACTAACCACAGGAGCAACAGTTGTAGTCAACTGGAAGTCAGCAACAACAATCAGACAATGAAAACAATAATAATTGAATGTGTTTGCATGTGTATGTTAAACAGAAAAACGTTGTCCTGATGTGGAAGCCTATTAGACAGAGATGCTTACATCCTTGTACAAATAAATATGCGAATGCACTCGTGTTAGTACGGCAATTTTCAAAAGAATTATGAATAAGAGGGATGCAATTGGGGGTGTGAATGGTTGGAGTGCATTGATAGAGTGAATGTCCTTGTAGAAACAGACCTGAATAAATTTAAACAAGGGAAGTCCTCATACAGCTTGGAACAGATTTTTCAATGCTAGAACCTTGTAATAATATAAAATCTACCCTCAAAATGTTTGTATCACCCCTTACACAGGAGAGGACCGGCCCTTAACAGTTCTCTTGTGGCAAGTGTCGATATTCCGCTGGGGACTGTTAAAGGCTATGTACGTCTTCACTTCCTCCTGAACAGTTTTTGATCGAAACTTTTGGAGCGAATAGATAGTTAAAGTGGTCTTTTAACTAAGGTACACTTAGACCAGGAAGTGGGTCCATTTTGTTACCACTGAGTACTGGTCCTACTTACTCCTGAAACTATTTAGATTTCCTAACGTAGCTGTTAAGATCGGCGGAACTCAGATCATTTAGATTGTTTAAGAAATATTGGCCAATGGCGGCTTTTCTGATGTGCGCAAGGGCGGGACACGTGCGTAGAAAGTGTGCATTGAACTCCTCCTCCTTCTGCAGCTTCTGCAGAAATCGTTGCATGCTATACCCAGGCGTTGAGCATGTTTTTCGTGAGGACCTGGCATTGTTGCAATAATCGAGGTGTTGCCATCTACGATTTGCTTTTGACAGAGCGTCGGTGTGAGTCAGGTGCTAAATAAACGACGTAAGCGTTTTGACACGATCGAACTTCCTTCCGTCTTAACATTGAGAGTCTTGTTTGGCTAATTCGTCAGCCGCGAACTTCCCTTGAATGTCGTAGTGACCAGGGACCCAACGGAGTGTTACGTTATACTGGTTAGCGATCTTGTTAAGAGACACGCGGCAGTCCTTCACTGCCCTAGATTCTATTGTGTTGGATTCGAGTGACCCGATCGCACCCTAGTTGTCGACGTAAATCGCAATATTTGTGCGTGGTATTGGGTTACCCTTCAGCCAAGCGGCGGCTTGACTGTGACTTCGGCTTGGAGGGAACTACAGTGGTTGGGGAGGCTGAGGGAGTGGTGGATGTCCAGATCTTCTGAAAAGACACCAGCACCGACTCCTTCGGCTGTTTTAGAGCCGTCCGTAAAGATAGAGATAGACTCATTGAGAAGGACATTGCGCTGACTCCAGGCGCTTCTGTCAGGTATTTTGTGCTTATAGCCCATGTTGAAGTCGATTTCGGTCGACAGCGTGTCTGTTGATTTGGGAATGCTGCGGTGAGTTGATAGGATTCTGATATGTCGCACATTTTTGTCACACCATTGGTGGGTATTTCTCAGTCTTACGGCCGCATTAGTGGACTCCTGTATGCCATAGATATCTATTGGCAATAGGTGGAGCATGGTTTGAAGGGCATTTGTAGGAGAAATTCTCTTTAATGCCGGTCTGCTTTTCTAGAACTGGTCACCAGACCATTATGCCATACGTTAGAATCGGTTTCACAACTACAGTATAGAGCCAGTGTATGATTTTCGGCTGTAGGCCCCATCTGGAACCTACTGCTCTTTTGCATGAATAGAGTCCTGCCAGGGATTGTTGGCTCGTTCGCATATGTACAAAAGCTACTTGGCTAGAATAAGTCCAAGATATTTGGAACTACCTGAGAAGTTAAGAGGAGTACCGTTGAGCCTGAGTAGGATAATGATTGCAGGGACAAGCTCCGTTTTAGATGAATTGACTTTAAGGCCACATTGCCCGTCATGGCGATGGCGACGTCATCTGCATATACTACCACGCCAAAGCCGCCATCCCCTGGTTTAGAAGCATTTCGTTGAGAACAAGATTTCATGGAAGAGGAGATAGCAGATATGGGAATAACTCGGTTCTTTCTTGGAATCGTGTTTTTAAAGCTGAACTCAAACGAATTGATTAAATCAGCCAAAAAGGGGCCGACTCCGAATGGTGAATTGAGAAGCTTCTTCATGACAAACACGACAAGATTCGCCACTGCCTGGCAAAAGGGTGTGGTTGGCAAAGTATTTGGAAATTTAATTGGATTCAAACCCCATTACCCACTGAATCGTCAGAATTGTAACAATTTGTGCAGAAAATTGGCTGATGACCATTCAGCCTACCGCAGCTGTAGCTGGATGTCAACGAAAAGGAGACTTATTTATATACCTTTTCGCTTTCTGTTAAGATAGAGTACCTAGATGACGTGATGTTGGCTGCATCTTGTCCTTTTGGCTCTGAAAATTGTATGAAATGGGCGATCTGATGATGGTTTCCACTTGTCTCTCCATTTTCCAAAACTTTCCTGAATCATCAAATTTGGTCCCTGAAAACTTTATTTGGCGAACTAACAAGCAGACTTAATTTTTTATTTGCATCACAACACATGCATCTTTGTCACAGAGGGCACATTGTTACCAACATCTTTTTGAGTTCCTCGCTATGAGAAATTATAAAATCCTCATCTTTTTAGATTTCCTGCTTCAAGTATTTCGAAATGTAACATTAATTTCAACATCTTGTTGAAGAGCAAAAAGTCAAATTCAATTATGTTTTACGGAGGGAGGCAGGATCTTACTCCTGCAGAATGCATTCTACCAACAATACTGCACAGAAGTTTGTCAAATTTGAGTTTTCAAAGGCAACCAACTGGAAAAGTCTTGCAAATATTTATTAAGACGAGTAGTTAAAATTCGCCTTGAAGTGCTGCGACTTGTGGACTTTGTATATTGAACTTTCTCTGTCATTTATGAGGAGAGGATTTGTCACTGGCTCCCCCGTTTGCCAGTGAGGATGGGAGAAAACTTAATGCTTCCTTTTTTGAAGGAAACTTCCGAAATGAATTGAGAGATGTTGAGTAAGTTGCTGGAAATAATTCATGTAGTCCTTTGCTCTTAAATGCGTAGCCTACTGAATTATTGAAAAACAAATCAGGTTTTGCAAAAGTTCACTTCCGACTTGTCTGGAGGCAATTGGAGGCGTTTGGAAAAACATTTACGACAGGAAATGGCTTAAGACGTCTGTTGAGGAGGCTGCTAGGGTTAGTAAAATCAAATAGTGCATAGATACATAGTACTGTGCTTAATATTTGTAATGGCTCTGTGGTTAGTGCGCTGGACTGCTGCTCGAGCTGTGTGGGTTCAAGCCCCAGCCATGTACATCGAGCATTTTTCGCGACACCACTTCTTGTCGAGGAATGATAAACCTCCAAGAGTACAATTTGGCATGAAAAAGCTTCTCAATTCGTTGTCCCTTCGTCGTCACTTTCACATGTATTCGATCGGAAAATGCTTTGTCCGTTGATAGGAAGAAATCTGGTTGAGTAGTTAAACTGAGTGCCAATAGATTCATGGGAGGGAGCAGGCATTTCCAGACCTTGAATTATTTTAGAAATCTTGTGACCTTCTACGTTTTCTTGTCAGTCGAAAAGATTTTCGAACTATAGGTCCACCACCAGTCCAAGTAGATTGAGAAATAGAAACTCATCATCATCATCTTCATCACCATTTTCTCAATAACCCGCTTAACCAGAGAGTCGCGGGCTTAGGGTGCTTAAGTAGACTGTCCATACCTTTCGAAACGAGACTGTTTTCAAATTGATTAGCTCAACAGAGTTTAAGCTTGAGTAAATCGAGAATAAATAGTTGTAAAAATTAAATAGGTTTTTTTTTATAATTCACGTACGCTAAAGAGGTTATGAGTGACTCCCCTAAACGAGAGCACGGGCGTCAGAAAAACTAGAGGAGAGACGAAGGAGATACATACCGATGCACGTTGGTCCTTATTGCTTGCGGGTTGCAGCGATGGGGAAACAGATTGTTCCACATTCTCGTTGTATGGCTTATGAAAGAATCTCTATATTTGACTGTACGGCCGAAAGTAGGCTTAAGGGTAAACTGATGAGCATTCATTTCATAGCATGACGCGTATTGCGGTTGAAGTATTGAAGGGGTAGATGGCAACTGGCTATTTCGCTGGAGCACTGTTTGTGAAAAAAACGATAGTGAGAGACAGGCAACATTTCGACGATGTTGAAGCGAATCTATTGACTTCGCAATGCAACGCCATGTTACACATTTCGTAAAAAATAATTACCGTCTGCAGTCAGAGAATGTCTGACAAGATCCACGTTTTCAGTTCGAATTCAAGGTTATCACCTCAAATACCATCTGTAGAGAATAAAATGCTAATTTTTTTCCCAATCAATACACATGCAGATACGTGAAGACAAAACTCGTGACGACTCATCCCAGCGAGGCAGTCAAAATAAACAACTTTCGCCTAGACAAAAAATAATCAGCAAATATGCTACAAGAAAGTCATACGCGCATAGCATTAAGGATATTTCCAGACGATTTCATCTCTGCTGTCTCCTGGTGTTTTCCCAGCTCCCACATATCCCAAATACCCACCAATCCCAAGGAAAGAAAACATTAAATTAAAATTAGAGATAAAATCTGCTCACCTGGATGTGAAAATTACCTTACGACCTTATTCCCGTATTCAAAAACAAATTGCTTCGGTGCCCAAGGTCAATTGCGAACATATTCATAATACACATACACGTGTGTGTTTATGAGTAAGAACACCCAGTTCTACCCATTTATCGTGGAGCGCTTTTATAGGGCTACCAATTGTCTGCCGTAATAGGCAGGATACTGGATTTGATCCTGTTGTTTCCTTTAAGACAAATGTGCACATTTGCTATGGCACACACCAACCTTGTTTCGCCTTATTTTGTCTGTTATAGCGTAAGGCCGATGGCGACGGGGTAGGGGTGAGTCCTATATATGAAAATCTCAGCCATCGGATCCTTTTTTTTTTTGTTTGTTTCGTTGTTGTTGTTGTGTTTATTCCAACCCAAGCAGAAATATAGAACTTGTTTATGCTTCGCTATGAATTTAGGTCGGTGAATGTTTTCCTCATCATTTATTTTGTCTGGATTTTGTTCACAGTTTGCCCACGGGTAAGTAAAATCAGTTCCTTTGGAGGCAGGATGAAGGAACATTACATTTACGATGTAGAATAGGGTTCGTCCTGTGAAAAGAAAACAAAAATTTTTGTAAAATGGCCCAAAACGCCAAAAAAAAAAAAAAAAAAAGAGGACAAAACTGTTTGATTAAGTATGAAGTTATTGTAAAGGATATTGTGTATCCTTTTAAGCAGTTTTCGCCGAGTTCATAAAGAAGTATTGAAAGATAAACAATTACATATGTTCAAACGCATTTCAAAAAAATATTTTGGTATGAGGATTTTAGTTTGTTCACAATATCAAAGGAAGCCGACAAGAATGTATTATATTTGCTGATTTTCCACTTGAAATGCAATCCATGATATGACATAAGAGGGGTGAAACCAACATTCACAGACACCAGTCTTTCATAAGGCTCAACTGCGAAGTGTGGGGTTGCTGGGGGGGGGGGGGGGGGTATTTTGGTTATTTTCAAAAGACGAAACTGGGCTCATATATAGTAACGGTTTGGGATTTTTACCCACCGAACCCACCGCTTTATTATGCCAATTTTCCCTTCGGTACTGCTGCTTTAGTATTTGATCGCAAAAAGGGGTCTGATACAGTTGTTATTCCTAACTGGTATAAGATTGGTCAATTTCGGACCCATCATCATCAAAGGTACTACTTAAGGGTGTTCCATTGAGGTCGAATACCTCGGCGTTGTCAAAGATAGACGCTAGAATTGGAGTGCACTTATTGCACAAATTCGCAGCTGATCGTGCTACTAGGGCCTTATAGACAATCGGGCGTCTCTACGACAGAACTTGGGGTCTTAGTCCAAAAATGGTACATTGGTTGTACATTTCGGTAGTTAGACCCATAATGACATATGCGGCCACAGTTTGGTGGCCAAAAGTACTTGAACCGACAACGGCAATGGAGCTTGAGAAGCTACAAAGAATTGCTTGTCTCGGTATTACAGGTGCTAAGCGGACCAGATCTACCTCAGTCATAGAGGCTGTCATCGGGCTTTTACCCCTACATATCTTTACTAAAGAGACCGCTGCCCGTTGTGCTATAAAGCTTCAGCTCGAACACAAGTATAAATCAGGTAATCTCGTGGGTCATCTGAAAATACTTCACTCAATTCCAAGTACGGACTTGTTCTGAACTATCCCCGACGTTATAGCCAGGGAGTACAGTTTCGGAAGGTTATTTGAGGTGTCGACTGGTCTAATGGTGAACACATATCAGATCCATGATGTTTGGTACGGCTTACCGACGGATCAACACTAAAGTCTCGGTAACAATGGGGATGTGCCACAGCGTTTTTCAGGCTAAAATCCATGGTTTTGAGATCTGCGAAAGGATAAATCTTGATAAAGCCATTAGGGGCTCAAAAATACGTATCTACTGAGATAGTCAGGCATTGACATCCCGTTTCGTTGATTCTAGGTCAGTCAAGTAAATTAATAAATAGCTCGGGATGAGCCAAGGCCTAGCTTTTCGCAACCACCCATGTTGTGCGTGCTACATTTTTCGCACGAATGAAAGGGACCTACAATTTATTGCCGATTTCGAACTTTCATGACAGATTATACTCCCGGAGGCTTGTCATTCCTCGACGAGAAGTGGTGCCGCGAAAAATATTCGGTGGACATGGTTGGGGCCTGAACCCACGCCGCTCGCTCAGCTGTCCAACGCACTACCGCACGGAGCCACGGTGACCACTAGCAAGAGTTATTCTTCGTTTGATCTATGCGCTGGTGTTGTTGCCTGAATTGATAGCGGAGCTTACGTAAAATCTTTAACTACCTTAGAGTTATATGTGTCTTTAGTGACGTTCTGTCCGAAGCAGTTAAGTAGTAACAAAAATATTGAGATTGGTTCCAAAGCTTCTGATTTTCTTCTTTATCTGATTGTGCATTTGGAGCCAACGCATGTCGTCTTACAAAATATTTTTGAGCAGCAAACCTAACACTTTACCTTGAAGCACTCCGCTCATGACCTTATGTAGCTTTGGACCGCTTTGCGTACACATAATGAATGTAAATGCTCTCTAACCTGTTCAAGGACCAAAATGTATTGTCACAGCGTTTATTTTTGTTTAATGCTCTTAAACCTGCAACTGCTGCTGCAAATTCAACCAGGTTTTCACTTTACAATATGTCGTTTACTACTTCACAAACTTAAGCATGAACGCACAACTTTCAAAAACCTCCATATTTTCACTTTCTATTTATTTTTGTTTGGCACGAAAATATCCACTCCCTCAAGGCTTAATCGAATGACCACATCCATTCCTGTTCACAAAAAAAAAAAATTGTAACATATTCCATGGCAGTAGTTTAGATACACAATCGTATCCATATTTTCCCTTTTCCCCTCGTTCATTGCACAGCGAATGTATTCATTGAACTTAAAAATATCGTTATCGATAAATTTCAAAACTTTTCGCTACACCGACTACAATACATAGCTTAACTTTCACAAGTTACCTGTTGCTGTAACTCTTTTCGATATAAAACAGTATGAGTCGTGAAAACGCCCTCAATTATTCTGAATTTATTGAAGCATTCAGCCATTTCGGTGGAAATATATAGAATGAGTTTTAAGCTAGTTGTTGAGTTTGATGGACGCAGTAATACTGTTATTCATTTGTAGATTTGTCAAAGTCTGTTCAGGGTTTGGTCGACAAAAACGTGGTTTCGTCAATGTTTAGGAATGAATGCCACTCTTTCTGTGAGCTGGTATTTTGCTCCAAGCAACTCTGAGTGAATTGAAACTCGGGTCTATCGATGAGTGATGAACGAAGGTTGTACTTTTCTAACAACAATCTATCAGTTTAGTTTTTTGATGGAATCTAGCGTTTTGTATTGTTATGGGACCACAAATTGTATGTTCGTAGAGTTTTTTTGCGTTCAGCCAGAAGAGAGAAAGAACTTTTAAACTGGAGGAGCGGTGTTCCTTTTTATCTTTAAAAATCATGCCAAATGCGAGAGACTTGATGGTTTCAATGCTAGAAAAAAGATTGGGCATTTTTCTTATAAGAAATCTAAAGGAAATAATTGGTAAACCGGGAAATCGGACCTATACTTCTGTGTGGTGTGATCGTTTGGTGGTCTGCCTTAGAAAAAACCTTAACTTATTGGGGAGGTGCAAAGATCACAAAGACCACACCATCCACGGCACTCGACGTGCTTCTACAACTACGTTCCTTAGATATTTTTGGCAAGCAGTTAGTTTCTACCGTAGTCCTCAGAATGAAAGCCTTCAAACAACCACATTCGCCACTACTCGATCTTGGATCCCTTAACATACATCACGGAAAACATCGACTACACACTGTGTACTTTGAACTCCAACCTCAGCTTTTGGCCATCAATCCTTTCCAGAGTAGAATGGGAGAATGATGATCCCAGAGACGACAGCTCCGTTGACTTTTATACCCACGGTTTTAAAATCGAGAACGGCATGGGAGGTGGTGTTTTCTCCGAAGTACTCAATTTGAACATCTCTTTCCGTCTACCCGATCATTGTAGTATTTTTCCGGCGGAAATTATGGCGATCAACAAATGTCGTCTCTCATGGAGATAGCGGAACATTTAGACATTCACCCAGCCGGGTGGTCATAGGGACATTCGAGGGAATTGCAAGGCCGATGAATTCGCCAAACGTGGTACCACTCTAGAGATGCTACCAGACCAGAAAGGGGGGAATCTGGGTATTCCACTCGCTACATGTAAATTAGTATTAGAGTACGACACGATCAGAAAGACAAAAAAAAAAAAAAAAAAATTAACGAGCGGTACCACAAGCCTTACCTCCAGAGTGATCTTTTCTATGCTAAACCTTACTCGATCCAAAAGTCAGATCTTGCTTAAGAGGTCACTCATCAGCACTGTTATCGGTGTTCTCACTGACCACTGTCCCATCGGCCTTCATGCCAAAGGGACGGGCCTCTTCTCAAATGACTTATGCATGAGCTGCAGGGACGAAGCGGAGGAAAACCGAACGAATGCTCCCGAACGTCTGTAAGAAATAAGAGACATTTTTGCTCTCACTCAGCAGAAGAGACAGTAGACAACTTATTGGATTTCTGACGGACACTTTGCTTTTGCCAAGCATCTTAATGTGTCTTCGACGCTTGTGGATAGGATAACAATACTTTGTATAATTTCCTTTGCGATTGTCCTGTCTTTGCTCGGATCAGGTGGCAGATGTTCGGTGCTGATATGGTGAGTGCTGATATGGTGAGTGCTGCTACTCTAAGCTCCTCATCTCGGCTTTCTCCAAAATTCTTGGAAATTGCAGCAAAATGGGTAAAAACTGCGTTCTGCTTTCTGGTAGTACAATGGATCAGTTGCCGTCTGAGTGCTTCAGTATAGGGTTTCCAAACCCAACAAAAAAAAGGGCTCTTGCTGGCGTTGTTGCAACATAAACAGCTCAAATACATTTAAGTAACAGCGCCCTCCCTGCTGCTTGAAAACAATTTGCGCTCTACGCAAATACAATAATATGTTATGTCAGTCCTTGAACTTTCCCTTAATAATCCCCAAGTTGACAAGTGAACAAATAGAACCGAAAACGAATTTATCTTTCTTCAACTCTGTATTCGACTCATCGCACATCCCTCCCCCCCGCCCGAACCCAATACAATGGCCGAACCTTCTATGAACAGTTAAAAATCTCCTCTTGTTCCTTTGTTTTGTTATTCCTCGAAAACTCTTTGAAAAGTCGTACCGCTGCTATCGCCCTCGGTTGGGTTTCGCTTCGCTTCTGACTTTCATTGCTTTCACTTTAACTGTCGTTATTGTCTCAGATTTGAGTGAATTTATATGTATGTGCGTTTATACGTCCTGATAAAGTGGACTCACAACAAAAAAAAATGCTGCGTGGGGAGTGTTTGTCCTCCTCTGCTGTTTATCCAAATGCCTTCTTTTGTAAATTCAAATCTGAAACATTATTATGACAGTTAACGAAGATACAGTAAAAGATTAAAGCCTCCATAAATGGCTGGACAAAACAAAAAAAAAAAAAAAAAATATGAAAATATAAAGAGCGAAGAGTGCTTTTATCCTGACGGCCCCCAGTTCACAACTGGTGCGACGCGCTTTGTAGAATCCTTTTGTTGTTATTTCATTACTGGGCTTGTTAGTATTGTTGATGCTGTTGTTAATCTTATTATACATCCTTTGGTCTTGTTGGACTTGTTATCTTGTTGCCTTGCCGGGTGGTGATGATGATGAGAAGGTAATTGTTGAAAGGATTATTGAACCTTTTTTTAATTGTCCTTTATTGTGACAATGAGCCTGCACAATGAAGTGAGAAATGAGGTTTAACGCTTCTTGTCGGATTAATTGTTGAAGGTAGGCGTTGCTATTGGGTTTCCCTTGACTAACTTTTACTCAATTGCGGATACATACGTTGTACCTAAAAATTAAAAATTTGTCAGCGGTACATAGCTCATGATAGGGATCACAATTAGTATTTCATCTGGGGGCTATAGCGAGATATGTATGTGAGTCTGGACTGAGGCCATACAAAAAGATTACATTGTGGTGGAACTTCTAATGAGGTCACGATAGCGCTCCAATGCCTTTGTTGGATTATTAGATTAGGTTACGTAAGGTTGAAGTGGCTTTCAGCTAAAGCCAACCCAATAAGACTCATGGGGGGTCCGTTGTGATACCACAAGGATCTCGGAGAGATCTCCTGTCTAGTCATTGAACCAATTGGAGCTCCTCATGAAGCGTAGGAGGTTACTGACGTCTGTGCTTATCAGATCGCCTAAGTTGGTGAAGAAGAAGACTCCTAAGTGGGGTTTGCATTTGGGCGAGAGAGCTGGACAGGTGCAAAAAAGATCGTCCTCCTCTTCGTCCATTCAGCTTATGCAGAGGTCGTTTGCGTAGACGCCAAGTCATGTTGCATGCTTGCTTATTAGAAAGTGTCCAGTAATGACAACTATTTAGTGCTAACATGCGATCTATTAAGAGAAATCAAATACTTAGAGCGTCTCAGATCCAGCTTGGTTTGTTTGATTTGTTCTTTCAATAGCATCTAGCTTTAGTTTAAGTTTACAAGTAGCGATTGGTGTACCTAAGGTGCTCTTATCAGGCCAAATAGGTAATGTTGTTCGAGTTCATCAGCCTTACAGTCCCCTAGAATGACACTGTACCCTGGCACCCAACAAAGGTGAATATTGAACTGCTCCGCCATCTCTATAAGAGACGATCGGCAATCTACGGCTGTTATTGAATTTGAAGCGACTGATTCCAAGGACTTCAATGCCGCTTGGCTGTCCGAAAAGATGCGGATATCCTTGGGTAATATCACGTTTTCCGCCTGGAACACGCTACAATAATTCGGAAGACGGAACGCTAGACTGAGGTTAAGCCTGTCGGAGAAAACATCACCAGTCACCGTATTGGATCGACTTGTCTTCTGAGAATGCATCGCCCCAGAATGACCTGGGATGGATGGTTACCTCGAAGTTCTTGACAAACCTTAGCTTGGGTGTGGTCTATGTTTCTGGGAGAAATTTTTAAAATTTTTAAAATGGAAGCGTGACCAAAGCCTTTACTATACCACTGAGAGGTTGCTTTGAGGAGGATGGCTGCGCTAGGTGCCATTTGTCTGCCGTAAATGTCCAGGGGTGATTAATGACAGAAAATGTCCAGTGCTGCAGAGGAATTCGTGCGAAAAGCTCCGCTGATAAACATGCGCGCTGTTCGTTGGACTTTGCTTAGGTTATCGCTGTCAATGGCTATATCCATGGCGGTTTACCACACAATCCGCCCGTACGGTCTCATTACCGAAATATAGAGCCAATGCGTTATGCGGGGTAGCAGACCCCATATATTTTCGATGGCCTTTTTGCAAGAGAAAAGGACTACTGTAGCTTTCTTTGCTCTCTCTTGAATGTTTGGTTTCCAGCTTAATTTCCTGTCCAAAATAAGACCCAAGTATTTTTCTTCGTTGGAGAAAGTTAAACTTGTACCACCAATGGTAGGAGGGTCTATATATGGGATCTTATACTTCCTAGTGAAGAGTGCCAGCTCAGTTTTGTGGGAGTTCCCACCCAAACCACACCGAGCTGCTCATTTGATTAGCTTGTTTAAATCACTTTAGAGTAGTTATTTTCAGGTGTCAAGGTGCTTTCTCGAGACGGCTATAGTAACGTCATCAGCATAAACGATCACTTCGCAGCCCCTCGCTTCATTTACCACCAAATTCCAAAGAAGAGGGGACAGGCCCGCACTCTGTGGAGTGCCTCTACTGACAGATGTTCTAGTAGATGAGCCACCCAGCTTTGAGTTAATAATTCGACTGGTGAGTAGGATGTTATTAAACTCGCAAGTGTGCTACCAACAGACCTGACAGTGCATTTATGATCGCTGATGTGCTGACGCTGTTAAAAGCGCCCTCTTTACCCAGAAATGTACCATTGTGCACTCCTTGTGATACAGGGAGTATTAGATTTTACGTACTAACGTGTGCAAAGCCGTTTCCACAGATCAACCTTTGCAATATGCATGTTAAGCCACAGACTGCAGATGTGAATCGATACTGTCGCGTAAATGGATATCAATCAATCGTTTAAGAAAGATGATAGACTTATGGGCCTGAGGTCTTTTTGGCTAGCATGGTAGCATTTGCCAGCATTGGATATAAAAACGTCTTTAGCTTCACTCCATACAACTTTTTAGAAACACATTAAATCCAAAAAGATCCAAGTGCGGCGCTATATTTCTCTGTCGCCATGCCTATAATCTGAGGCTTAAAAAAATGTCCCTACTTCAATTGAATTGAATTTATTCCAACATTTTTCCTGAGTCTAACATACTGTCCGGTCCTTGTCAAGTCTTTCTCTCAGATCTTTGGGGCTAAAATGTTGAAGTTGATTTTATTAAAACCGGTCTTGAGCCCAGTCAAAGATCCTGAGACAAATCTAGACTTGTAGATTTCACTTTCCAGTTAAGAATAACCCTCTTTACCTTCCACCTTGCGATTTTTAATATTTTCAGAATTTTACCACAGCTCATTTTCAATTGAATTGAGCCCCAAAGACTTTTTCCTAAAAAAAAATCTCCTTCCATCAATATTATAACAATGAATTTGCCTAAAGTATTGCAATGCTTTCATTTATTCCCTCATAATGAGCAAAATAAACACAATGTCCACCCTAAAATTCCGTTTACGTCAAATCTTCTTTACTGTCTTACTTCTTATCTCAACTTCTATCAAAGCTTTCACAAGCAAACAACAAATAGCTCAAAATAGGCTTACTGTCACTTTATGTTCATATCCTATTATCGTTTGTAAAACAGGCAGTGGAACTTTAAAATACTTTTTTACGGTTGCCACGCCAAATACAATAGAGGCTAACTCATCCTCAGCTATCGAGCGGAAGACGGAACCAACAGACACACAACATAAAAAAAAAAAAAAGTAATTCTAGAATAACGTCGCGGAAACCAGGATCACGAGTATTATAACAACACCAACAATAACGGCAACAATAAGCCATTATGCCGAAAGGAGAAAGCAACACCACCAATAATAATAATTAAGGACTCTTTTCTTTTTTGTAAGAAAAAAAAAAAAAAATAATATCCTCAGCGCATAAAAGAAAGAAGGCCATGTCGCGTCTACTAGGATAAGGTGGATGGGAGGTATGTCCTGTATCTGTTTTGGTACTTTCCCTCTGTGAGAATCCGTGTAATGGCTGAGAGCATATTTTTTAACAATGCTTAAGGGAAATATCAAGATTTAACAGCAATTACGGTTTAACGGCGAAACCTTCTTTAACGGTGACAGCTGAAACTAATGTCGACTGTTATACAACTTTAGGAACAAAGTCAAATGGGAAAAGAAAATTGTAAACAAGATATCGTACACACAATCAGATTTTTTTCTTGTTTTGCTTACTTCTCATACTTGTTGTGAAGTTTAAGGTAGACGCTTGAGCCTAGGAGATCTGTAAGAAGTGCTTATGAGATAAATTCTATAAAAAAATTAAATTTAAAAGAAATAAAGTTGTGAATACCATTGTTGGGAGAAAGGATAGAAACGAAGGACGCTTGTTGAATGAAAATTAAACGAAAAATGGAAATTTGCCGCATTCAGACTTCGGATGGGAAAGGATTCGAACACATGTTTGCATACGTAGTACGGATATAGGGTCCAAAGGGATGAAAATAAATTAGGCTTACCAGATTGACAGAAGTAGAGATTGAATAGCTTACTTACTTACTTAGGGAGCGCTACAGTTGGGAGTGAACCTGGTCCTTAGCTAACTGCAGTTTCAGTTGCGCACGCCAATTTGGTTGAAGTTTCCTTCTACTTGTGCGCGCCACTTTAGACGCGGTCTTCCTCTACTGCGTTGTCCCTCCGGGTTAGATTCGAAGACTCTGCGTGCTGGAGCGTTAGTGTCCATTCGCTCTACATGTCCTAGCCATCTTAAAAGTCCAATGCGCAGGTTTTTGACTATAGGTCGATGTAGGAATGTAGCTGGACAGGGTACAACTCGTATAGTTCGTGATTAAATCTTCTCCCCTAAAGCCCGTCAACGCATACGGGACCGAATATCTTCCGAAGAATTTTTCGCTCGAAGCAACCAAGGAAATCTTCACCCGCTTTCGATAGAGTCCATGCTTCAGCGCCATAAAGCAGGACTGGGATGATTAAGGTTTTACATATAGTTATTTGGGATAGGGCCTTATTACTCAATAGCTTTCTCAGCCCAAAGAAACAGCAATTGGCAAGAGTTCTTCTTCTTTTGATTCCCGATGAGATGTCATTATTGCAGAGCAAAGGTAAGTAAAGTCCCTTACTACCTTGAAGTTATAGTTGGTGTCGGTGTTGGGTGTCCCTTTTTGTTGACAGTAAATACTTAGTTCTACCGTCGTTTACCGCTAAGCTCATTTTGGCCATTTCTGTCTCAATACTCGCGACAGCTCACTGCGTTCTTCTTATAATGTCAATATCGTCGGCGTATTTAAGCAGTTGGACAGATTTATGAAAAATTGTACCTCTGGTGTTGGCTAGAGAGTTTCGCACATGACAGCGCGTCACCTTGTCTAAATCCTTTTTTGACATCAGAAGTCTTGGTGAGGTCTTGGTGGAGCAGCGACCATTCTCCATCGTCATTCTGCACAGATGGATGAGTTTGGCAGGGATGCGAAAACTAGACTTGGGTCTGTATAGCTCGTCTCTATAAATTCTGTCATAAGTGGCCTTGAAATCGATGAAGAGGTGGTGGGTATCGATTTGAAGTTTCTGGGTTTTCTCCACTATCTGCCGAAGTGTGAATATTTGGTGAACTTTCCTGGTCTGCAGCCACACTGATATGAGCCGATCAGGTTGTTGACGGACGGCTTCAGGCGCTCACACAGCACGTCAGATCTTGTATTCGATGTTGCCGCGAAAAATGTTCAGTGGATTTTGCTGGGTCTTGAACCCACGTCGCTCGGTCAGCAGTCCAACGCACTAACCACTGAGCCAAGGCTACCACTTGGCTTGGTCGTTCTGGCTTTATAATATTCTAGCCATAGCCTTCTGGAAATTCGCCCCCTTCTTATTATTCCTTTCATATTACGAATGGGAGGTTAAATTGTACCGTCCGTAAGCTCTGGTTCTTGTCAGTTTGTTAGCAGTCTCGTTTCCTGGGGCATTTCCGTGGCTGGGGACCCAGCAGAGTTTTACCTTATGTTACGTGGCAAGAACTCTCAGCTCTTCGCGACAACACGTTACAAGCTTGGATGTAATTTGAGTAGCAGCTAGTGCTTTTGTAGCCGCCAGACTGTCTATGAAGATCGTGATATCCATGTTAGTACTGTTGTACTTCAAAGCCCTCCAAGATCTAGCTCCTCTCCGATCGCAATGTGAATAAAATGTTAAGAAAGTGATAGCATCCTGGTCAAGGGGCAAGGTTCAATCTCTGCAGCTTAGAAAAAATTCCCTGGATTCTTCAATCGTAAGGACATTTGGTGACGAGAATAAAATTCCTATTCAACTTACAATGCATGCATATACGTAAGAGTTATGAAGAAAATACCTTAAATACTTACTGTACTCTTTAAGCTTGTGTCCCAGGATGCCGGTACTCCGATTCTACTTACTTACAAAACGGATATGCATGCGCACCATAAAATTCCCTTCACAATACTTGTGGAAGGATCTCGCATATAAACATTCCTCGTACTAAGGACAACAAGGAATCTCATTCGGTCCCCTATTCCCATTATGACAACTCCTCGTATTGTTTGATGTGTGGTGAGAGAACAGTGCACTCAGGCGTATGTGCAACCAGTGTGTTTTTTTCCTTTTGAATTTCCTTTTTCATTTTCCTTTTGTTTGGTCCTTTTCTTTATTTGTGTTTATTCTTATACCACCCTCGTAGAACCACAATTTTCATGGCACGCATAAGGAAACAAGAATACTAGCATGACATTGACGGTTGATGCCTTTCAACGTTTAACCTGGTTCTGATGTGTACCATGCCTTTAAGGGGACATTTGAAGTTGTTTTAGGGTGTGGGCGGTCGTGTTGTTATGAGTGTATGTTTTCTCTGAAATGGTTTTATACAAACATCCTTGCTATCCTTGTACTTGAATGAATGCTACAAAGTATGACACTGCAACTGTTGATTTCTCATTGTTGGAGATGAGTATGGGTTTAGATGCTTTGGCCTCCTTTTTTTTTTTTTTTAAGGACATTTTCTCAATATAATTAACCTTAACCTAATTATAGTTTTATTGTGAGTGATAAACTCACACAGTGGAAGGGGTTGGCTCTTGGCTGATTTTGAAAAGTTTTTCAACAGCTTCATTGCTTCAAATGGAAATACACGCGGGGCAGGAGTTAGTGTTGTTGACGAGCGTGCGGTTTAAATATTATGATCTAGCCTCAACAATCTAGGCAATATACGTGAGTTTTTTAGATGACGCTGAAAAGTGTTGTTATCATAAATTTGACAATCGAAGAAAAGGACGGGATCTAAAATAAATAAATAGCTGGCGCGACAGCTCGGGATGAGCCAAGGCCTAGCTTCTCGCAACCATTTATGTTGTGCGTGTTACATATCTCGCACAAATGGAAGGGATCTACAGTTTATTGCCGACTCCGAACGGCGAATATGACACCGAACGGCGTAATGACACCGCGCGAACGAGGTACAGTGGTAGTACATACCTACTTGGTTTCAATAGCGTCCGACGGTGGTGCCCAACCTACAAGCTGGGAACATTTTTCGTGCTTGTCATTGCCATAATTTACGGGAATTTTTTCGATTCGCCTGATGTCATCATCATTCAACTCTTCAAGCCATGGCACTCTATTGCCTTTGTGGCAGTAGAGTCGACACCAGAGTTGACAGTTGCTCGATTTGTTTATTTTTCAGAAAAAAAGTTTTTTTTCGACATAAGGAGTTGAACCCGGACTTTTAGTGTGACAAGCGATGATGCTAACCACTGCACCATGTCCATCCTTATGCATATTGAGCTTAGAATGAAGAGGTCAAACTTAGAGTTTTGTGTGTCCGAACCGTCTGTTGCAGAATTGGACATCAAGGAACACTCAAACGCAGAAAAGCCAAAATGTCAACAAAAGTTTCTGCGGACTGCATAAAGAGAGAAGTTCAAAGCCACATATTATTTCTTCACGGAACTGGAGAACCTTCGTAACGTCGACCTCAAGGACCTCCTGAGATTCATAGTCTTATCTGAGAAGGGTTTACTGGACGAAACCAACCCTTCGCTAAATAACGCACTTGTAAGTGCCTGACCCTACTCCCGCCAATGCCCCTTTCCCAGCGAGGTGCTCAAATCAGTCCTATTGCGGGTCTATGTGGGAAGTGACGAATGTCGCAAGGCACCCATTTACCTAGCGTAACGTAAGCTACATGCGAGGAACTCTCAAGTGATTTGAAGCGCTTTCCACTAGAGATGTGGACAGAGCGGCGCATTTACTGTGTCAATTTCCAATGTCCTTGGATTCGAAGGGTATGCTGGACTAAGATTTTAAAGGCAACAGAGATGAAAAGGGACCCAATCAAGGTCGCTTGGTTCGATATCTCTTTAAACTAAACAAACACCTGCAATCTCAATCCCTTATCGGTTCACAAAATAATTTATCTCAAAATATTGTTGTATGCCAATAAGAGTCAAACAATTGTCACCGTCAATGTGAACAGGACCCATGTCAATAACTTTTCTTGTTCAACGAGGTTTCCGGTAAATGTTATGGACCTGACATTTTAATACCGAATTACCTCCGTCATTAGCGATGTCAACGCTTCGCAACCGCTGACTAATGCCCTAGATTAAGAGAGAAACTTTTCAATTTTCACTTTTTGCCCCTTCATGCTGATTACGTTGCGAAAAGTTGTCCATCCAGAGTCGCAATCCCTCCCCGTCGAACCCCATTAACCGTTTCCGAGAATTGTGGTATTGGCAGAGTGAATTTTGATTGTCCCAGTCTGGTCTGCATACAAAAGTTCGTGTTAAAAAACGTCATAAGCAGAGCTGAGAGGGACCCACCGATATTTTGTGTACACGAGTGTTCGATGAACAAATTGCATTGATGGCGGAAAGAATTGCCACGGCCGAGCGCGTACAACAGTCGTAATGAAGTGGCGGTCACAAACAGAAATTTAATTAAAAAAAAAATGATGTACTCGTATTTGAATCCACCATTGAATTATGTAGCTCGTGGTTCCCTTACCGTCACAGCATTATGTATAAGCTTCGAAAATTTGCAATGGAAAATTTGCTAATGAGATTAAACAAATTGAAAAGGATACTTGTTGTGCAGCGTGATTTTGTTGTGGCTCGCTGTGGACTTCAAAGGAGGTTGGACAAACCGCTTCCCACTAATAATGAGGTTAGCAACGTTGGCGTTTTGGCAATTGTTGGTACTTAGTTAAGTGAAGTCAAGGTATTGGACTTATATTGAAAGAACACTGCGATTTGAATGTTTTTTGTAGCACGCATTGACCGAGTCTATTTTCCTATGTTACCTTATATTGACTTTAATGTCTTAGGAGTTTTAGAGGCAACGTCAACTTAAAGATTCAATTAGACAAATTTATGTGTTGAAAAAATCCATTCCAATCCGTCAGGAGGGTTGTTACACTCAACTGGGATGTCAGACTCCTACTGACTAAACTTCCCCTCTACCTGGAAGCGCTGTTTGCATTACTTCAGTTTGGGGTCGTCTTTATGATTCTTATGAGGTTATGTTTTCGTCTTCTTCTCTTTTTTTTTCCTCGATAAAGGAAGCTATTTGGTTCCACCTATCGTTATACGAGAACATCCATCTCCCGACGTTTTCCGGGGTGATGTTCCTTTTTTCTAGTTCCAGTCTGATTCCTTCTGCTACCTATCTGCTACAAGTGAAAAGGTGTGTTTTGCGTCATCTATTACGTAGTCGCCGTATCGGCAAGCTGTGCTCCCCACTTTTCCCATTTTATGGTGGCATGCGTTCAGTTTTCCATCTGGTCTTCCGTCCAGACATGTACGCGTCTCATCTCTGTGCATCTTCGGTATCTCTTGCCCCAATCACCGCGCCGATGTCATCTGCGTACCCCACCCGGAAGGTATTTTTTGGTATTTCCATAAGGAGAATACCATCGCAGGAGATATTCCACAGATCAGGTCCCAGGATTGAACCCTGCGCTCCTCCTGCAGTGATTGCCTTTCTTCGGGGTCCAACCTCGGTGTGGTATAACAGCTCCTGGTCTTCAATGTTATCTTAAACCATCCGCAGGAGGTATTGCGGTATCCTAAAGGTCTTCTTAAGTGCGTTTGGCATAACTGTCCAGCTGTCTGAATTTAAGGCAATTTTTACATCAAAGGCTGAAAACAGGGCGATTTGTCGCGAACGCTAATTGCCCTGTTGGCTCTCTTAAACCCCTTTCTAAAACCGTGCCGTCTCTCGTCAGTTGCGGCTTCAGCATTTTTTCCAGTAATTTACCGGCCATGTCAAGCATGCACAAAGCTCTGTACGCTGACGGTGAGTCCAGAGCTTGTTTTCCTTTGCTGATCAGAACCAGGCGTTGTGTCATCCATCTCTTATATAACATTTCGTTCTTAAGGCAACTGTTTTTTTTTTTTTTTTTTTTTCATCACTTCATCACCTCCGCTAAAAGTGATCGCCCGAACTATGACCGAATATGTTGTTGTCGGCCCTGAGAAAAAGTTACAACATTTCTAAATTCATCAAAATCTAGGAAACTGTTGGGGCACAGTACCTAACATAGAGGTGAACGAGCGGGCTGATGATCTGGAGAAGAAATGTTCAGCCTTTTATAGATGCCTCGCGATGCATAGATGCATAGATCGTTGCAGTATCTGCAAACATCTGTGGGTGAGAGCCCTAATCTTTTAGCATGCTTCCTAAGAAGACAGTGGCCAAACAGAATCCCAGTGACTGATTGTACCTGTGTCCGGCTAAAGTTGAGAATATCTATTGTTCTTCTGCGGTCTTGCGCGGGCCATAGCGCATTGGATAACCTATGCCCACTTATATTGGACCATCTCTGCTTTGCCTCACTTATAGTTGTTCTTAGGATTTCTGCTTTAGATACCACCTAACCTGATCAATTTGTCTACCTTTTGCATTCCCTTAATGTCACAGTGACCTGGTACGCAACAAAGTCTTATTTTATTATTAATGCCTTTAGCATTACGCGACATTTCGAGACTAGTGCAGATCTGACGACATTTGATTCTAGTACTGGCACTATCTGACAGGGACATCTCGACCCCTCCAAGACTAGGTAGTGTGAAGGGTGGTATCTAGGGCAAAATCAACTCTTCCGTGATCGCATATCTCGTCCCGTAAAAACGAAACAATTTGGCCACAGAATGCTCGTTTTTACGTGACGAGTTATATGACCACATCCCACATCGAACCTGTGCCTTATACAGACGAACAGTTTAAATCGATGGCAACGATCAACTAGCGTTGCAGTGGTAATTGACGTGGACTAAGTTTAATAATTACATACTTCCAATACCACTATGCACAAAAAATAGGGGACCAAACTTTGGACACTTTTCATACACAATAAGTGGAAGATGAAACGAAGACCGATCACAAAATACAGATGGCTTGGGGTTAAATCCATCAATTTCCTCAAAATGCACTTTGGGCTTCCAATCACATAAATTTTTGAAATTTCCGTCTTCCTTCTTAATGGTAACACCACAAGATAATATTGTTATCTTCCATCAGAATGTTATCCCTCTAGTGCTGCCTAACCAGAACTGTCAAAATATCTCTGCTCCAACTTCTTCAATTATTACATACTCCATCCGCATGCTGTAGGCATACCATAACGCCCATTATATGTCCTAGCACGACAACTCATCGATATCCTTTGTCCACATGGAAACGAATGAAAAGGACACTCAACTATGCTGTACATTGAAAATCCATTTATTGGTGTCCTGGCGCTGCAACGAAGAACATAATAAATCGGCCAAAAAATTAATTGATCCCGAAAATCCCATTTTCACCCATTCCCCCAGTCGATGCAACTAAAATGTTGTTTTGAATAGAAGTGGGGTCTGGTCCCGACCATTTGAATCATGCCCAGGGCTTAACAATTCCATGTCAACCTTTTCGGACAGGGAGGCCAGCAGCGAAAAGCGGCTGCAGCAAATAGGCGATGAAAGGTCGTCTAAATATTTTATATTCTTCCACATCCAACAGATACCTGACCATGATGCATCCAGTTTACATGCATAAATGTTTTGCCGTCAACGAAATTCAAGTGCTTGCCAGTGAAAATGTCTGAAACGACCCCACCGGGCTCAGGATGCCGGCCGGAAGGGTACACTGCAATCGCAATCACTATAGCAACACAGTTTGCACCCGTATTTGTTGAAGTAATTGCATTTTGTTTTCATGGCTTAATTGTCATGTGTTCGAAGGACTAAAATGCAGTCCAGAGTGTACCTTTGGTTGTTCCAAGAAAATGCCAAGTGAAGCAGGGAACGCACCCCTTCTTCAGGTGTTTTATCAGTGCTTTGACAAATTTTATTCAACCATACTCCATCATCGTAATCGTTTGGAATATCCGTTGGCGACAAATACGTTCCATTCTTGTGCAGCAACACTCTGCTCGACAATGAACGATTTATCGATAACATTTCCCAGTAGAAAACCCAACAAGATACAAACGATAGGGATACACAGCATAGCATCAGCACAGTGCAAGGATGCACAAGTGTGATACAAATTGATATTCGGGGGAGCTATGCGGATGGTGTTGAGCATTTTGAGTGGCGTCACGTAAACTAAACTAATTTCCACTCAAATTATGCAATGGTGTGCATTTTAATGCGGCCATTTGGATGCCAGATGTGTTTACGATTTCAAAATAATGTTTGAATCATCTAAATGACGTCATTATAATCACATCGGACTGCCAGGTGTTCGCAGACGTGTTGCTCCATGCTGTGCTTCGTTGGTGTGGCAGGGAATTGATAGAGCTGTTACGGCTGATGGCATCGTTTAGTAGTCAATTTCCTGTATCCACTGTGTAACTATTGGTCCTTTGATTTGAATGTCATTCATTTAGGCCCTAATGGAACTAATCTGATTGCAGTAATTGATTGCTTTCATATCACAGATAGATTAAAAGAGTGCGTGTAGCTTATTGAAGTGGAGATTGATGAAGATTGCAGTTAGATTCGCAGAGTACAAGGCATAGGTAACAAACTCAATCATAATGACTTTCTTAACAGAGTCTAAGATCCTACTACGGAAATTTTTGAAAGGCCCGTACAGGAGGGATATTAGAAATTAGGAAAATGCAAGTTTGAAAAATATAGCCGTTCTATGTAGAAAGGGTTAACATTCTGCGTTACAGAAAAATTAAGCTAATTACACTCCGCCTCAGATTTTTCGCGGAATGTGAGGACGCCCTCTGACTTAGGAAACGACGGACCTCACAACGCCTTCAACTTGAGAATTTATGTGATATAGGCTAGACATTTTTGGGCTGAGAGGAGTGAGGTAGTTAGATTCGAGGGAGTACCAATCCTAATTCCATAATAATGTTTATACAGTGTACTCTCTCCCTACGGACACCTCTTATAAGCGGACAAATTTGAAGGAACGGAGAAAATATCTTAATGTTGTTTATTTTCTCAGAAAGGGACACATTTCTCAGAACCGTCCATCACCGCGCGACTGACGGATCACTGTAGTGTGTTTCAAGCAGAAATTATGGCAGTACGCGGAGCTGCGACTTGGCTTAAGATTTTTTTTTTTTTTTTATTCACGATAGATTGCAGCTCTATAAAAGCCGACAATACGATCAAGGTTGGTAAAGCAATGTCGCACATCTCTCAACGAGATTGCAGATAGATGCGACGTAACTCTGTGCTGGGTCTCAGGACTCAGGGACTTTCCAGGCAACTGCAGAGCAGACAAGCTGGCAAAAGAGGCTGCAGGACGGCATCTCCCCGAAAACTTGGAAAAACCATTTGCGCCTATCGAATCAATCAAGTTTCTCAGAACACAGAACAAAGATGCCAAGAAACTGGCAACCCATAGGTGGAACAACATCAGCACTTGTCTCCTGTCAAAAAAAATCTGACCTAACCTAGATTTAAAGAAGACGCAGAGACTTTTACCCACAGACCGGAAAAATCTAGGTTCACTTATAGGCTTCCTTACCGGACATTACTTGATAGGCAGGTATGCACTTAGACTGGGGGTCCCCTCCAATGATTTTTGTAGAAGCTGTAGGGACGAGGAGGAAGAGGAAACTACAACCCACCTACTGTGTGCATGTCCTGCTCTTGCGACGCTTAAAAGAACCCTCGGGGAATACTTCTGTATGATCTTAACGATCTGGCTGAACTCGACTTCCAGAATATAAGAAACTTCATCTCTGGGACAAAATGGTTCAAATCTTAGGGTTTACACCGCTACGGTTGCCCACCCTGGTCTCCTGGTGCCGGTAAACCGGTTTTCTTCGCTGTGGTATCACAATGGGCCTATCTAAGTATGTGCCTGCCTAAGGAGGGACAACCATCTAACCTTACCTAACCTAAGGTCTTATAAAGGGTCACCTTAGTTGTTCGAGTGAGGGCTTTGCTACTCAATTTCCTTTTTAACCCAAAGAAACAGCGATTGGCAAGAGCTATTCTTCCTTTGATCTCAGCGATGGTGAATTGATGGCGAAGCCTAAGTCTTAACTACCTCAAAGTTATAACTCTCTGTTGTGACGTTCTGTCCGAAACGTCGGTGTTGGGTGTCCTTTCTTGTTGACAGCATATACTTGGTTTTGTCCTCATTGACCATTAAACCCATCTTCGCGGCCTCTGTTTCAATACTCACGAACATGCCAGTGACATCACGCTTCTTCCGATTATGTCAATATCGTCGGTGTATCCGAGTAATTAGACGGACTTTTGAAAGATTGTGCCTCTGGGGTTGGCGCATGAGTTTTGCACAACTCTTTTAAGAACGTTGTTGAAGAAGTCGCATGACAGCCCGTCGCCTTGTCTAAATCCTTTTTTGACATCAAAGGTCTCGGTGAGGTCTTGACCGACCTCGATGGAGCAGCGTGCATTCTCCATCGTAATCCTGCACAAACGGACGATATTGGCAGAGATGCCAAAACTAGACATAGGTCTGTATAGTATGTCTCTATAGAGGCTTTCATATGTGGCCTTAATAAAGGCAGTATCGATTTGAAGTTCCTGGGTTTTCTCCAAGATCTTCCGCAGTATGAATATTTGGTCGATATTGGCACTCGGACTTGCTCCCCAAATATGTCAAAGCATCTCCTGTAGGGTATCCGTTGACACGATTGATACAATTTTTTTCCTCTAGAGAACTCCTCATTAAAAAGTTAAGCACTTGTCAATGTATTTTTAGTAACAAGATGACATGATGCAACAACAGCGGACTGTTTTAACCCTTTGCACCATTGAAAAGGGCTTGTACAGGAAAACTCGACCCAACATGGTATCAACCGCAAAACTTGTTCCTTTAATGAAGCCTCGGTTGCAACCGATTCGAACACCATTTCGTTGACGTATCCATTTCACAGGACAAACTTTACGAAGGTGAACAAAAATAAATAAATATAAACGTAAACTTTTAAAAAAGTCATCACCATCAGCAGTTCCACCTCTGTAAATGTAAATAATTAGTAAAGTAAACAATTTTTAAAATTCAACTTCATCCGTTTCATTCGCTATTCCATCTCTGTCTCTGTCTCTCCCTTTTTACCATGATTTCTGTGGAAAAAGGCAAACCTACGACTATCTACGACATTTCGGCTAATTTAAGCAAATTTCAAGGAATGTAAAATAAGCTAATTGTATGGCACGACACTACCGACGAAGCAGTGCAGATAAAAAGTTTTTTGCTATACTCGTACTGCACTAGAGCTATCCGTCTTTCCACAGCACAGACTAGCGCTCACACTAGGACATTTTGCTAGAGCCGAGGACTCATGTATCGGAATGGAATGTAGTCCAATTAAAACTCAAATGGAATGAGGCATTAGGAATGCAGTCGGTTCGGGTGTAGATAGGACGCATACAGTCTATATGGTTACATTGCTGATTATGTCGGTAAACAAGTCGAGAAGAGTCAGGTTTCATTAGTTGGAAACCATAGGGGGGGTTATAGGACGAACAGACGATAAAAAAAAGGAAAAAATTATTGTGTGTGTGTGTGCTAGGAATTGAACTATGATATTCTATATCGTTACGCTCCCGGTGTAAGCATTCATTTGAATTGTGCACATGGGGAATTGTAATTAATCTCGTTTACATCTTGATATGAATACAAATGCTCTAACGAATTCCATTTGGGGGTGGCATAAATTGCCGTTATTGATATGGATGTGAATTCGGGGAAAAAAAAGTGAAAATATCTGTTGCCTCACGATATGGCGGGTAACAAATTGCCATTCAAATTCATTCGTTTTTTTTCCTCTCTGCTCATTTTGTAAATGTGTGTATGTACATACTTTTGATGATCCAGTATACCCTTGCGACCTTGAGTTAAGAAATTAGGCAAACAACAGACCTTCTAGTCTAAGAAGGGCATTAACACCCTTCACGCAGAATGAATTTGTTTGCACTTTCATTCTTCAACCCTTCAAGAGCGAGTCATTGATTACCTTGCTGTTCTCCGTAAAATCAAACCTCGTTCTTATCTCAGTTTTCCAAGAAACAAAGGATTAAAAGTGACGGATTACATCACACTCCTCAACGAGCACCTTTTTTCTGTTCTTCACCAAACAAACCGATAAGAGTCATCCCATTGCCCACTCTTTGCATTTTCATCGAAAAAAATTTGTACTCCTCTGTACAGATTTGTATCTGACAGACTATTATTAATATTCATCAAGAAGTTTAATTTAAAAAATAAAAAATATAAAATAGAAGTGAGACGAAAACGCAGCAAAAAGGAAATGAAGCGGAAAAAAAAATTGTAAGCTGCGAGGCACCCACTTAAGGGAGGCAAGGCTTGCCGCCGACACACAGCGTTTTATATTCAAATGATAGATGAAAATGTCTCTCCGGAGAGCGTAGAAAAATTACATTTTCAAAATGAGAAAATCTGTGAGCACCAGACGACGAAGGAGTGCTGGCAGTCGCAGCAAATAGCGAGAAACTAATTCGGAATGATGTTCGTCGTTTGTTAGCAGCTATTGCTTTGGTGAGTAGTGGAAGCGTTTTGACGGTTTCCTGTCCTTCAAGTGAAGGTACCGTGAGCTTATAAATTGGAAACTGTGTCTGAGAAAAACTTATAGTGCATCGTGGCAGTTTGGGTTTTATACCATATGAGTATGGTGCATACTTCGCATCAGGAAAAAGACGAAATAACTCTTTAATGCTGCCAAAAGAACAGTATAATCCTATGACTGTACTCGGCCGATATTAGGTTAGATTAGGTTAGGTGGCTGTTCCCGCTTAGGCAGGGACACACTTAGGCCAGAATGGCCCATTGAGATACCACAACAAAGTAAACCGGCTTACCGGCACCAGCGAACCAGAAAATGTGGCAAAACTACAACAAAAGTGGGCAACCGTAGCGGTGTTAACCCTAACATTTGAACCATTTCGTCCCAGAGATGAAGTTGCTCATCTTCTGGATGTCGAGTTCAGCAAGATCGTTAAGATCATCATAGAAGTATTCCCCGTGGGTTCTTCTTCTAAGCGTCGCAAAAGCAGGACATGTACCATGTCAGTGGGTCGTGGTTTTCTCTTCCTCCTCGTCCCTACAGCTTCTGCAGAAATCGTTGGAGGGGACCCCCAATCTAAGTGCATGCCTGCTTATCAGGCAATGTCCGGTAAGGACTCCTACTATTGAACCTAGATTTTTCCGATTAGTAGATAAAAGTCTCTCCGTCTTCTTTAAATCCAGCTTGGGCCAGATTTGTTTTGACAGGAGACAAGTGCTGATGTTGTTCCACCTGCGTTTTGCCAGTTTCTTGGCATCTCTGTCAAGGAGGAACTTGATCGAATCTATGGGCGCAGGGGGTCCCCCCAGGTTTTCGGGGAGAAGCCGTCCTGCACCCTCTTTTGCCAGCTCGTCCGCTCTGCAGTTGCCTGGAACGTCCCTGTCTCCTGGGACCCAGCACAGGGTTACGTCCGATATTAACATATGGAGGTTTAGTCTGGTGGCAAGCTGCAGCTAGAACCACTAACCTTGCATTGGAAGGACTAGTGTAGTGAAAAAAACCCCGACGGAAGGGTTGGAGAAAATTCTGCCAACCCTAGAATCCGCAGCAAAGAGCGCTCTGAGATTAGACCAGTTTTAACCATGGAAAGCGAGCTCCCATGGACACGCACAAATATCAGACAAATATAAGTGTCAACTCTGACTACATGATTCCGTATCTGGACTTCGTCAAACCCTTTTTCTGCATATTCCCAAGCAGAGAACAGTGGGAAAACAAAGAAATTCTTAACGAAGGAAAGTCTATCTACACTGGTGGCTCCAAGATGGACATAGCCACGGGTGCTGGTGTCTTTTCTGCGGCGCTAAGACTCAGAAGGTTAATAAAACTTCCTGACAACAGTTGTGTTTTCCAGCCAGATTTCTAGCAGTGACCAGAGCTGCTCAATTGGCGTCAATGCTCATGGTATCACGTTAGGATATCACTATCTTTATAGACAATCAGGCGGCTACAAAAGCATTAGCTTTTGCGGTTCGTCATCTGAAAGAAATAGTAAGGCTAATATACTTAACCGAGGCGAATGACCGCTGAAAAACAATAACCACCTGGGAAATTTCTAGAAGGCTATAATAAAGGCCAGAATATAATAAAGGCCGAACAACCATTCTGCCTGTCATTACGGTTAGGATTAATTACACGACACACTATGCTCAGGTATCATGCAAAAAAGCTGCATTTGACTAAGGAAGACTTATGCAAAGGAAGCGGGGACGAGGAGGTACCTGGAGACCCACTTTCTCTGTCAGTGCCCAAGCCTCTGCAATATTAGAAAAATAACATTGGGCCCAAGCCATATCCACCGAACATTTTTCGCGGCACCAACTCTCTTCGGGAAATGTCAAGCTTCTCAGTTCTCAGTTCTCTGTTCGGAGGTCTTGGCTCATCCCGAGCTAGCGCTATTTTTTTCTTTTTTACATTTTGCAGATACCTCTTCGATAACATCGAGGAGGTACCCTTTGGTTTACTGTCGAATTTGCTCAAGTTGGCTGTCATTAGGTATATAGAATCACGCAGTGGGAAGTAGATGGTAAAACACATGGCTACCACAGCGGGTCTACATAGACCTAAGTGAGATGAAGTGAGATTCATCATCTTCATCGGGCCGCTAACCTATCCTAACCTGTGATGCATACTTTGATGCGTAAGCTCAGTAAATATCCATGTCTTAAGCATGCCAATTTGAAGGACCAGTTCTATTGACCAAGTCTTGTAAATGCCGCAGTTTTTATGTCCTTCCACGTGTCGGAAACAATGCAGTAGGTCCTGCCTCACTTCTACATTTGTAGACAGGTATTTTTGGTGAAAAACTCAGAATTGTTACTTCGTCATTTTCATTGCAATTCATGGTCTATGAAATGACAATGGCGAATGTTTTGTGGATTTTTGCAACAGAAACTCTTTTGGGAAACCAAATAAATGGAAGCGTTCATGTGCCTTGAAAAGAGTGGAATGTTCCAGAAAGTCACTTACTTAGGGGTCCCATATTATAGCAATATTTTAGGGACCCTATTGCACAGGGAACAGACCTGTGACCCAATGCAGACAGTGTCTTCCCAAAATATATCTACTCTAAGAAAATTAAAAGAAAAAAACCATCCATCCATCACTGAAATTATATCTTCAAGTGCTGCACTAATCCACTTGACCGTCAGGATTTCACCCTCCATACATATGTAAATAAATTCATCTTCAGTTTTCAATGATTTTGGATTTTTATTTTTCTTTACTGACGTGATTGCAATTTTCGATTCGCATCGTGGAAAAGGGGTTTTCGCATTCATTCACTCGACATGCCTACACTTACGTACATCGCCCTCTCAACTGGGGAGGTTCCATTTATTTTTAAAATCTTCGTTCAATTGGGGTTTTGTAAGCTACCTACTCTTGATCGCTGCCACTTTGGTGAATAAAATACCAAATGGCCGTTATAGCGTGTGGAAATATGAAATATTCCGATGATAGTTACAACTGCAAGTGTCAATTAACAAGAACGTGAACGAAATTCCAAAGGGATGGTGGAAGCTTTTTGTTTTCAAATTTCAACTAAACCATGCATGAGTAGCTTGCTGCCGAAACGTTATACGGATAAGGTTAAATAAATGATTAGAGTTTGTGTATATATATTGTGTTGGCAGAGGCTTTTCAAGTAGCACCGTTTTCGGTAGCACTGAAAGCGGGCTTAACCTCAATTCAAAAAAATAAACAAATAGTTAGTGCGACAGGTGGTAGGGGGCTAAGGCATAGCTTTTTGCAATCATTTGTGCTCTGGGTGTTATAAACCCCTTTTTCGCACGAATGGAAGTGACCTTCAGTTTTTATTCCGAACGATGAATTAAATCTTTGCACAATCGAATAATGTCAAAGCTGGATCACTTGAAAAATCGGTTAAAAGGTTCCACATAGGACGCAGTATTTTAGGTCTTGGGATCCTTGATAAGATTTGCTTAGACCAAAAGAGGCGCATTTTTATGTAAATGAAAGAATTTATTGGTAGATGTCATGCTCTAAGTTTTTTTAAGACAAATTGTACTCCAGAGGCTTGTCGTTGCCTTTCGAGAGGTGATGTCGTAAGAAGAACTTATTTGCGTGATTTTACTGCATATGGGTTAACTTTCACTTTTCTTTTACATCAAAGCGTTCTCATATACATATACCCTATGATTGGAGCACTCCCACTTATCTTCTTTTTTAAAAAGAGGAAGAATTTGCCAATTTCCAGGTGTTTCACCTCATTCCCAGTCCACTTTAATGACACGGGAGAGGCATTTTGTTCCATTTCTAGGTCTTGTCCTTCTTGTTCTCATTCTCAACATTCGTACGATCTTTCGTTTATTATATACTCCTCCGATGGTCGGTTTTGCTTTTTACTCGTAAGGTCTCGATTGACGGAGTACACTTCAAATCAAAAGCAAACATTTCCTGTCTGTAGGTTGAAGATGCTTGACCACCTTCCTGCGTGATGTTGGTGGGTCTCCTCATAATTCCTCATAAATTCAAACATAGTCGATATTAGACATATAGGTATTTGGCAGAACGATGCTTTTGTTGGATGCATGGCTTGTATCTTAGGGTTAGAAGAACCCAAAATCTCTCTTACGTGAGGTGTCGTGAGAGATCTTAATTAATTACAACGTCTGGCGGATCCCTCTTTATGATCCTTAAATAATCAATTCAAAATCATACATACAAATAATAAGCTTATAACGAAATCAGTTTTCACATTTAGTTGGCACTTCCATCTTCAATATCATAAGTAACTGCACTTACAAAAGCTCCCCAAGCAAAGCATCGATGCATCACTAACTACTTGCCTTATGCATACAAATGATATAAGAAAACACATCTTGCAGTACATGCTGTTCGCTACAAGGTTTATGATACAACAATGCGTCAGGACAGCCACCCATCATCAGTCACTGCGCAAGCACTTGGTGCCGAATTGGAATTAAATTCAAAAAGCTGAATAAAATCCAAAAGTTCCTCTGACAGGAATTTGGCATTCGAAATCGTCTTACAGTAAGGATTTTATTTGAATTGCTTTACAAGTGTCGTGAGTCCCCCTAGTCACGGCATATTCTCTCAGTGTTTGCATTTATTTCTTTTTTGCGCTTAGACTGTATGTGTACATCTGCAAGTATTTTATTATGAGGAAGGTGTACACACCACTTAGGGAAGACGCCTTCATGTATGCAGCGCACATAAGTGAGTGTTTGCGTTAGTGATTTAGGAGACTTTTGCTAAGATTATGGTTTCAATTTATTTTGAAATGTTGAGCTCTCGTTCTCTTGTGGGGAAAAGCTGTTAAAAAAGGATTTGGATAGACGGCTGGAAAGCTGACAATCGCTTAAAGACACATGAAGTTAAAACATGCCTTTTGAAATAACACAATAAACGCCACTCACCATTCACAGAAACTACATCCGCTGTCCCATAAACTACACCCTCGAGTAATATTTTTGCTCTTTTGGATCTCATGTGGATTGTTTTCAGGTGAACAACGATAATTTTGCTGCTTAATAAAGTCACTCAACCTAAAGTTATCCCAAAAATTTATTTTTTCAACAAAATTAGGATCTGTAAGGGGAATAATTTTTGAAATTGGTCAAGTGCCCAAAAAGAGATTCGAAAAAATTCCCATGAATTATAACAATGACAAAAATCACAAATATCCCCAGCTAGTCTGGGCACCACCCTCGAATGCATATGAAACCTAAGAACTACTATCTGAAGTTCGAACCACTACAACACACTTGCGCCATGTGAATAGTATCAAAAGTTGATTCATAACCCCTTGAAGCGCGAGAGGATTACAAAAAAAAGTACTCAAAGGTATGAAGAAAAAGCAGTTCTTACTCCAAAGCACGATCTACCTTGGGTGGAGAGCTTAGCCGGTGAGAGTTCGACATACCGAGGAATGTTCGTAATGGATTCTTTTCTCTAAAAAAACAGGAGCACAATCAGCCAATTGAGGATGCTAACGATGGTCTATGGACTTTAGTTCTAGTCTCAATGCCAAAAGAAAAGATGAGAAAGATGACACACCAAACAATTTAGATCTTCATCTCAATTCTTGCATTTCGATAACTTGTTGGTATTTTACCACCGTAAAAAGTAAAATTTATTTCAAATTTCTATTGATTTGAAGAATAACAACCGAAGCTACGATTATACGATCTACGATAAGAGTCAACGCGATGACTCCTTGACGTCACAAAAAAATTCGCCATTGTCTAACTCGCTGTCAACGGTGAACATGTCTATGCCTAAAACCCGAATGACGAGAGGCGGGAAATGTTGTCCCAATATGCGATGACGTGTAATCTGTGTCAGCGCCATCTCTCTCTTCTGTGGCAATGGCTTGATATACAAAACTTTGACGTTCACACGACTTGATCACTTCCGAAAACGTGGACCGTTGAATACGTGCCAAGGCGCGTTGACAGGAAAGAAAATAGGTAATTTTGACTTTGGCGATTACACGACGTTGACCATTTAAGGACAAATTCATCGAGTCATCGCGTTGACTATTTGCGTTGGTTAGTGTTTTCGGTGGTTAGTGCGGTGTACCGCTGCGTAAGCTGCGTAGGTTCAAACCATGTCCTCTGAGCATTTTTCATGGCACCACCTATTGTCGGGGAATAACAAACCTCCAAGATTACAATTTATCAAGAAAAAGCTTCTCAATTCGCCGTTCGGAGTCGGCATAAAATTTGAAGGTTCCTTCCATTCGTGAGAAAAATGTGACACGCACAACAAGAATGATTGGGAGAAGCTTAACCTTGGCTCATCCCGAGCTGTCACAACAGCTTTTTTTTTAGGAAGACTCTATACCGACTTTGTGAGTCATTTTTGTAGGTGATAGCCTCGATAAGAAATATGATGTGTCTTTATCTTAATCGGTTGAGTTATCCTTAACCGCTATTCAAATCCTTACAAGCAAGCTCGTCTAGAAACAACCTGTTTCATAAAGCTACAGTGTCAGAAGGAAAACTTTAACTTACTGTTTATACAACGCTGCCGCATTTTGAAGCTTTTCCTTAAATTTTTTTACATAAATTTCATTTATTCTTTTCCACATTATCACTCCATTTACAAGTTGTTTGATCTCCCCAACCGGCTAAGAGACCAACTAGGCAATATTACTCGAAACATTCCGCATGAAAACAAATGACCCAGCCTTGTCGAGAGACATTTTCTCGTGCAAAGATCGAGAGACCTTTGGGAGAAATTACCAAGAAATACATGACACTCACCACGTGGGCCATAAGTCACCGTCTCCTTGATACCCGTGCGACGAGAAAAGAAACGTTCCTACCACAATCTAGTTCACCATAAATAAGCTCCTAGCCCTGATTTTATTGCACTCTTCTCCGCAATAAAATTCCTTAGCTATGTATGTAGGTACATAGGTAGGTACTCGTAAAGGTAAAAATCAAATCACACAACGGATTTACCTTTCGGAAAGCGAAAATTCTGCCGCGCACTTGTGCAAATCCTCTGGCGAAATTGGCCGAAAAGAAACAGCATTTCACATGCAAACAAGATAAACCTTTTGTTGGTTGTAAAAATAAATATTTTCCCAGGGCACGTGTAAACAACGGTATTCATACGTGGAATACAACTATAAAACGGACAAAGAGTCTGCCAATGGCTTGGAGCTACAATTCGTCCGAATGCAGACACAAGAATACATTAAATTCTGTGTGTGTTCGACTGGTGCTTGCCACGGAGAAACACCATCTCCCCGTGCGCTATGATTTTAAGCCGAACAAAATTGCAAATAGTTTATGGCGCACATAAAGATTGGCAGTGAAAAATCGCGTAAAGTACACGCGATTTCCATTCAAGTGGAAATCGCAGAAAGGACATAGAGATGCACGTAAAATTCGACAACACACCTCTGTGGAGGTGAAATAGCTCCATCAGTCAAGTGAGTGGTGGGTGATGTGATCTTGACTTCAATCTCTAAGGTGACGTTCTAAATTACCCCCGTGTCTCATGAAAATATGCTCATGCAACTTTTTTTTTCCCCCAAATCGCTGGTTAATTTAGTGACTCCAGTGTTTTTTGCCAACCAGAACTCTATGAAATTGTATTTGACAGTTTCCTGAACAATTTATACGAGATTCATCCGCAAATACGAAAAAGAGAAAAACTTGCATTTCATAATCCTCTGCTCTACACTGTGGGTATCCTTTTTCCCTTTACTTGCAAATTTCCTATCTATCGCAGGACTAGTAAGTTATTCATTTTCAAACGTATTGAACATATGCCAAGGAGCTCGATTGGAAATGGAAATTTCCTTTTCATTTTTTTCCCTGTCGGGATCCATTATTACGAACAAGATTCCAAAAAAAAAAAAAAAACGAGGAAGCGAAAGGAAACAATGGTAATCGGTTCTGGGGAAGAATTACCGGAAATAGATAAAAATGTCACTTAAATGGTGTGGAACGATATTTTTCCTTGAAGTTTACTTTTGGTCGTTTCATTCGAAGAAGCATTCAATGCAAAGTGGTGTTTTCTTTAAATATGTATGTACCAAAGGAATGATTTCAAAAGTTATGTCAGCAGGTTGTGCGAGAAGTCGTGTAACTGTGGAGAAACGTTTACATCTTCACTCAAACGTCTTAACTTAGCCGACGGCTTAACTATCATATAGAACAATGGACCACGACCAAATGACGCAGAAACAACTCATCAGTTCAATTTGGTATCGCTGGACAATTGGTGGAGAAAATATAAATTTTCCAACAACTTGACAGTTTCCCTTCGACAACCTCGTATGGTGGAATGGCAAAGGGAAGTCTGCGTTTGGATAGATGCAAAACTTCTGTCAGCGTCTCAACACGCTTACTGCAGAGGCAGATGTGTTGAAACCGTTGGTACACACCATCGAAAAATCACTGAGCGTCAAAGAATTCTACGGGGTTTTGCAATAAGAGCGCTACAAAAGTTTTTTTTAAATAAAACAAAAACGGTTTTGGATATCAATGAAATTCTTTATTCCTGTGAAAGTACGTTCGATGCCATTATGTATGGAACTCGATTTCTTTTGCATGGCCACCACGGACACGCTTGCAGAAGTCCAGACGTTGAACCCAATTTTCGACGGTTTTCAAGCATAAATCGGCCGATACTGCTGCAATTTCACGTTCGATATTCGTTCATCAAGTTCATCAATCGTCGCTGGCTTGTTGGCATAGACCATAGACTTGACGTAGCCCCACAGGAAATAGTCTAACGGCGTCAAATCGCACGACCGAGGCGGCCAAGCGACTGGACCATTTCGTGAGATAAAACGTTCTCCAAACTTGGTTTCCAATAAATTGATTGTGACATTCGCTGTGTGGCTTGTGGCGCCGTTCTGTTGGAACCACATGTCCTCCAAGTCCATATCATCCAATTGGGGCCAAAAATATTCGGTTATCATTGAACGGTAGCGATCCCCATTCACAGTAACGTGCCGGTCTTGATCATCACGGAAGAAGTACGGCCCAATGACGCCGCCGGCCCATAAACCACACCAAACCGTAATTTTTTCGGGATGCAATGATGACTCATGGAGTACGTGTGGATTGCTGCCTGACCAATACCGCATATTTTGTTTATTGACGAAGCCATCCAGCCAGAAATGAGCCTCATCGCTGAAGATGATTTTTCGATGGAAATCCGAATCATTCTCAAGTTGTTGCTCAGCCCAATTCACGAACATACGACGCTTCTGGTGGTCAAGCGGTTTCAGTTCTTGCGTCAATTTAATCTTGTAAGGATGTAGGCCAAGATCTTTTCGCAAAATTCGCCACAACGACGTCACAGAGATGCCCAACGCTTGAAACGACGTGTGAGAGACACATTTGGGCTTTCTGCAACTGAAGCCTCAGCGGCAGCAATATTCTCGACACTACGGGCACTTCTTGTCTCACTGGCACGGGAACATTTTGTACTGTGCCTGTGGATTCAAATTGTTCCACTAGACGCTCAATTGTTGATCTGCTAGGACGATTATGACGACCATAAATTGGACGTAGCGCTCTTAACGTTGAGGCCACTGACTCCGAATTTCGGTAGTAAATTTTAATAATTTCGACTCTTTGTTGGCTCGTATTTCTTTCCATCATGAAATGGCAAATCTTACTGAAGAGAAATGTGAAAAAACCGCAAGAAAAATATGGCGTCGTTTGCTGTCCCTGTCGCTCTACTTTTGTAGCGTCCCTATTGCAAAACCCTTTACATGGTTGTATTTTTGACATCGAAGGCGATCACCGATGTCCTCATCAACCTGGGAGTTGAGGTCAGACTTTCAATTAAAAAAAAAATGCTCACAGGCAGAACAATTAGAACCAAGCTGGGCAATGCCTCAGCCCGCAGATCCGTGAGCTGCGATACGCAACAAGATAGGGTTCTGCTCCCCTTTCCCTGGATAGTGGCGGTTAATAGGCTGCTGCTCGACCTGGCAAGGGCTGAATGCCAAGTGATTGCTTATGCAGATGATGTTGCGATTGCTGCTTCCGGTAAATATCCGGGCACCCTTGGTGAACTTCTTCAAAACGCTCTTTGTATCCTCTCAACACCGAACTAGTCCTCTTCACTACGAAATGCAAAATTCCTCCATTAGACCCTCCTTCTCGAAACCATACCGGCCTGTGCTTTGCTAACAAAGCCAAATTTCTGGGTCTCATTCTGGACAGTACATTAGACTGGAAAGCCAATACTATTGAACGTGTTAAACAAGTCACTGCAGCGCTATACTGCTGCAAAAAAACACCATTGGTATGAAATGGGGATTGCAACTTCGTATTACGTGTCCGTTTTGAGAACTATACTCATGTATGTTGCAATCGTCTGGTGGACGTACTCAAATAGAGCGTTACACCGTAATCATTCGGAGAAAGTGCAAAGAGCAGCATGAATATGCATTAGCGGAGCACTAAGAACCAACCCATTCGCGGCACTTGACATGCTCCTACATCTTCTTCCTCTAGATATTTTTGGAAAACATTCAGCTGATAGCGCAGCGCCATTAAACTGAAAGCCTCCTCGCAATGGTCAAACAATCATATTGGATACTCCTCGATATTAGATCCCATAACTTTTATTTGGGAATCGACTACATACCGTCTAAGTTGAATTGCAACCTCAATTTCCAGACATCCATTCCTTCTTGAGAGGAGTGGGAGAGTGATGACGCCAGAGACGATGACTCCGTTCATTTCTATAACGACGGTTCCACAACCGAGAACGGAGTGGGAAGTGATATTTTCTCCGATAACCTGACCACTGTAGTGTTTTTTAGGCGGAAATTATGGCGATCAACGAAGCCTTATCCCGGCTTAGGAACAATGTGATATCCTTCAAGGACATCACAATTTTTACTGATAGCCAGGCTCCTATAAAATTTCTGAACTCGGTAACATGTACATCAAAAGTTACATCAGACTGTCACTCGTCCCTCTTGGAGATGGCAGGACATTTTAACCTTCACCTATGCTGGGTATCCAGTCATAGGGACATTCCAAGAAAACTGTAAGGCGATGAACTCGCCAAACGTGATACCACTCTAGAGATCCTACCAGAACGAAGAAATTTAAGTATTCAGTCGCTACATGTAAACTACTCTTAGAGTACAACGCGATCAGTAAGACAAGCCAAGCATGATACCATGTGCCGCCACCAGGAAGATCTGGCCTAAGGTCGCTTATAAGCACCGTCATTGGTGTTCGTATTGTCTTATTGCAAGAAGGATGTGTCACTTTTCAAATGACTTCTGCAGGAGCTGGAGGGACGAAGAGGAGTTAGAGACGATCCTCCATTTCTTTTGCACTTGGGCAAATTATCACACACTGACGTCAAAAGTATCTCCAGTTTCATCAAGAACTCCAAATGGTTTCAATAAAGTGAGTGGCGTTCGATCCAAGTGGTATCATAAAGGGCCTTTCCTGTGTGTGTCACCTTACCTACCCACCTACCTTTCGACTATGATACCTACGGATAATGACGGGAAATTTATGCCTTCGCACTACACATTCAGTCAAAATGTCTTCAAGCAAACAATGGCATTGACAAGAGGAAGAGAGAGAAACTTTTTGTAAAATTATTAAAAAATAATAATAACTAAAACTCAATCAGTCCTTGCCCCGTTTAACAGGTGGCCTAATTGTCTATCGATGCCACCCATCCTTATGATTCAAAGGTGGGTGAAATGAACTCCATATTGCAGCGATTCACCCTATTTTCGCTATAATTGCAATTTAATGATGAAATTGCAATTTCACACTTAATTGGATTCAGTTCACGGTTGAATAACGATCCGCATTGATTTAGCAAATATTTTTCTAAGATATGAACCTTAGGAGAATATTAGGACAGTATACTTATGTTAATACGTAGGGAGCATAGTCAAGGACGTGGTTATCTGAAAACAGTTGGAATAGCGTGTATTGCAGGTCGAAGATCAAATTAACACAAAAGAAAATGTGTAGATAGTTTTTTACAGCCTTGTGGCCTATTTCCGCTTATGGGTCTAGCGCCTCTTTTACAGTCGTGGGCGGTTTCTGGAAATATATCTCTGCTCTCGTCAACTCTTTCCCAAACGCCTAGACTTGTGGATAAGCTGGTTCGATAGTTAGAAGTGGAGCTGAAATGTAGGACCAATCCAGTGTTCTGTTCGTCTTCGGACAGATGTATAACAGGTGTTCTTAACGTGAACTCCTGCCTAAAGAGGCTTAATTTCACGATGGGCCTCCCCACAATATCAGGACAAAAAAAAAGCGCTGGCCAACGCCTCAGCGAAGTACAACTACCCCAGTGCAGTTCGTAATCATGTATAAGGCATGAGCTACACTCATTGCAGGGTTCGAGGACTATCTGTCACCTCTTGCGTCCTGAGGATCTTAGATATTAACAGATTCCTTAGGACGCCTTTTGTTCCCGCTTTTGGGTAACCATAGCCACCACAATACTCCCACTAGGGGGCCTACCTCGAAAGAGAGGCTAAAGCCAAGCGGATTGGCCAACCTTAGACAAGTGAAGACTGCGGTTTATCAAAAGCCTCAATTTAACCTGTGGTTAAACTATATGGGCCACCACAATAGACCTCATAGGTCGCAGTGCGCATTTAGGGCTCCTAATACAGGATAATACAGAATAGACCTCTTGTTTGACTGAAAGTGTCTTGTAAATTGATTAGACAGATGTCTTCATGACAAGCAGACTCTTTTTTTTTTCAAAATTTCAATTTCTTCGCAACATCCCGTTTAGCAATTCGCATTATCCATTTTCTTTTTCCCCCCTTTGAGATAAATAGGCGCGTGACTAATACCTCTTAAGTAAATCCCATCCTCACCTGCTTACAGCCTCTCTCTCTGCTCGAATAGACTTGTATCGCTACAATCGTCTAGAAAAGATACAAATAAAACGGAAACCTCCGTCCTCCTTAACACATTTCTCCTATTAGAGTTATCAACATAAAATAAACAAAATATAGCTGGGATTAAAATTTAAAGAATCTACTTGCATCTGCACTCGTGCAGAAACCCCCTTAACCATTTCCCGTTGGGCTTCTTGTTTTAGATTTTCTTTTCACTATACACTCGTGTATAAGTATAAAGCGAAGTCAACATAGCATTCTAAAGTGTCACAACAAAATCACTCCATTCCGACTCCTTGGGGTTAAGATATTGCAAAAAGGGACGAAAAACGTTGCGTTTTCCTTTTTTTTTTTCGAAATGGAATCCCATGGAAATTGGATGAAATTTATACTTAAGCCCTTACAGAAGATATCCTTACCCGATCCCATTTAATCCATTAAAGCGTTCAACTTTCTGTGGAAAATACGGATGGCTTATTGTTGAGTGTAATTTGAGGTCACAAAAGGATTGGCTTTTGCCAACGGAAAATATATGCAAGGGACATTTTTTGGTTGACAAATCTATTTTACGATGACTCTGACGAATAAATAAATGTCATTATTTTGAAGCATTTGACCTAATCCACGTATCCTATGGTTGGGAAGTTAATGGCACTCAGACGGCGCAGTGCGTTGTTTTGGCATTTCAGTGGGTGAAGTGCATACTTTGTGGAGAAAAAACAATTTGACCAGGACTTTGAACGTTGAAGTGATAGTTTCGAGTCAGAATTTGGCATTTCTCCTCTCCTAAGTAAATAACTAGAAATGGGAATGAAGAATTGTGACCAAGAAAGGTCGTTCGCATCGTAAATATTTTTTACAATTGTATTTCTGGACCTAGTTTTCTTGCCTAAAAGGATGAGTATTTTCAAGTTCTTGATCCTCATTCCTGTAGGCGGAATAAACATTGGATATCCGTGACAAATTTATCGTATTTGAAGTTTAAGTGACCGAAAAGAGGTTTGGGTACGAGACTTAAAATGTGCAAACCCGCTGAAAGCCGAACTAGTGGTTTACACAAACAGAAAGAAACGATGCCAGGTTTAAATGTAACGACTCTTGACGTAGTCCCCCTTAAACTGTCTGATGAGGCGAAACCTTCTTATCCTCTGTGGACTATTCCCAACTTTGGAATCCAAAGAATGGACTTGCCGGAGAATATATCTGTGTTTGGTTAGGCAGATAAAATCGCGGCATGAGAAGCATTCAATCCTGAAAGCAAGACCATGGGCCTAGCCTGGCAAAAGACATCCACTGCATGGATCTATGGACCCTCCCTAGCACTCATATCAACGCCAATTAACCTCAAATTGAGTTTTTCTTTTAACATCTATCTCTACCTATCTATCTAGGAAGCAGATCCCCACTATCTCTACTAAGGTGTTGGAAGCGCGTCCCAGAGCTGTGGTTGAGTTCAGGCTAAGCGATGAGCAGTGCGGCTTTCATCCAGATAGAAGCACAACCGACCAGCTCTTCACTCTCAGAATTGGGAGATTAAGGATAAGTCGTCTGCTTTTCGCTGATGACTTGGTCATCCTGGGGTCCACTCAGACCGAACTTCAGCGCACACTTGATAGGTTCGTAGCCGTCTGTTGAAAAAAAAAAAAAATAAAATAAATAGCTGGCGCCACAGCTCGAGATGAGCCAAAGCCTAGCTTCTCGCACCCATTCGGTTTAGAAAACATTGTTTCTGTAATGCGCGCGTAACGATGTACTCCTACATTAAGGGAGTGTGAACGGTAAAAAAACAAGAGAACAGAGCATAGGTCCATCAACGCAATAAAAGATTTGCATCCTATAGAGGCTAGGAAAGGTGGCTCTACCCTAAAATAATGCAAGAAGTAGTTCCGGGGTTGGATTGCCTGAAGGCATTCGGTCAGAGTGCTTTTTTGTGCACTTTGCCACGCGGACAGCATTTCCTCTTTAAAAAAAAAGGAGTTATAATGTGTTAAGCAATTGAATCAACTTAAGAACTCCCCAGGTGGTATCATGGTGTGACTCCTTCAACTCAAGCCTTCGTTTAGACTGAGAAAATAATCAAAATCGCGTTGTTCCGCGAAAAAATTTAAAACGATATTTTTTTAATTTACCTTTTCCAATACATAAATCTTTCTTCCTTTTCTTCTTAAAGGATCAGGTACGCTAGCAGACGACTTTCGAAAAAGAAAATTGTAATTTTCTTCATGAATTAACCTTATTCATGCATGAATTGGCAAATGTCAACTACGAACTCGCATTAGGATACAACCCACCACTACCGTCGCCATCAAACCACATCTATCAAAATCGTTTATTCAACTGATTGACGACTACGACGCACGATGGAGATGACGACGACGACGACGAGGACGGCGTTCGACGACAGGGACGGAAAGTGGTTGAACCATGTCAACCATGTCTTCTCGTTGACATAAACTCAAAAGAAATCATTCAATTTAATGTGTGGTTTCGATGTATATTTAACTTCCTTGTGAAGTTGGGAATTATTTGCGCGATAACGGGGAAAGATTTATGTGTTTTCCTTTAGAATTGAGTTACAATCAGGATGTTTATACTTGTTTTGGTGTTTAAGGAAATCACTGGTTTGATATTTAAGTCGGTAATCCTTGAACTTAATGAAGGTGAGGTTGAAACGGATGCAAATTTAAATGACACCTTGCTTACGAATCCACTTTTCACAGTGAACGCAAAAGTTTGTGTTCTCTTTGTACATCGAAAGTTTCCATCGCTGAGCATTTAACATATAAGACTGACTTTACGCTTCGGTACTGGTAACACAAGGAGTAGTGCTGAAGTAAAATTTGTACTGGGCTGGGATGTCTCAAGCTCGAACACCGTTGGCAAACATTTTTTAACCACCAATAGTTGCCAATTTTGGCAGAATACGAAGAAGTATTGGCTTCAAAGGAAGCAGAAACATGTGGTTACATACCGGGTGAAGAACCGGTCCAGCAACACGACGGATTTTTATTGAAAAAAGAAGCAACCTCCCAGTCCTTTTAACATTCATCACCTTGGCTGTTCCGTTGATCAGACTTGTGCGTTGTCGCTTTTTTTGGCATTGTTACTTCATAATCGTTTTCATTGTCGCTATCTACGTCCCAGCTTTCTCCAGGGTCTATGAGTAGCCTGGTTAAATTGTCTGTGGTTAAGCCCTCGCCCAGTTCCTCTTCCAGCAGATGTCGCTCTTCTTCATACTGGAGGCAAGGGAACATGATATGTTCCGCGTTTTCGGTTATTTCTGTGCGTCTTAGACAGAGATTGTTATCGTTGTGGCCAATCTATAAAAATCCTTAAAGATCCATGTCCTACTAACAGTTGCGACGAGTAGAAGATGCTGATCATGCTTTTATGTTGACAACTTTCTAAGTTCATCAACTTTTGCCAGAATGTCCAACTTCCTCTTGCCATTTATTTGAACGCGTTATCCTTCATTGCATCTGGGTAACGCTAACATTATTGTTTCAAGCCTCCTTAGTAAAACGTAGGGTCATCCAACAAGAGGTCTCATTTTTTTCATCATAATTTTCAACGATCTTCCGCTATCGACTCTAAATTATCAGGGGCTATCCCTATACGGATAAAGGTGAGATTTCGGACTTGATCCAGCCATTTCACCAACCATTTCAGCACGGTTTACTTGGCACGTCTCGAAAACCGAGTTGGAGACATGCGTTGAACGTGCTAAATTATGGTGTGCGTTGTCTGGTGGCTTCAATTCTTGTACCAACTGGCTAGTTGATATTTCAATGTTGACCGTTCGACAATGGTGTGAAATTTCTTGTTAGACGGCCCTAAGTAAGTATCTCCGAAAGACCGTGGTAAAAATTTCTAAAAGTTAATGCCTAGGATTGCTGTGCGAATTGCTTGGGTTTGAGCTCCAGTCACAAACATCCGAGAATATAATTTGTCATGAAAAAGCTTTTCTAGTTCCTTTCGCTGGTGCGAGAAATGTAACACGTACAACATGAGTATTTACGAGAAGGTAGGCCTTGGCACTCCCCGGGTTGTCGCACTGGCTTTTTACCCATTTGGTCCTGAGATGTAGTCTGAAAAGCGGGATTACTGGGTGAAGAACCTGCAGTATCAGTAACTCACGGTAGTCATTGGTATCCTCGACGGCTATAACTTCCCGTCTTCCAGCTACAAAAAATGATGCTTACTGGAACCATATACATTTTCGGCCAACTTTCAGCATCTGTCTTGTTTGTATGTAGAAAAACTTAAAATGGGGACCGATAAAGCTAAATAAAAATGTTGTGCTTACAATTCAATATCGTTTCTCTTTTACCTTTTTATCCAAGTTCATTGCACAACCCGTCAACAGATCCCGCATTTTGACCTCTACAAGTCCCATCGTCATTTGCCCGACATAAGGACGTCAAGAATAAACTCTTGTTCCTAAAAAGACCACCCTCCTGCGACCCATCGACTCATACCACATCGATAGTCAAATGAATAGGAACAAAGACCAAAGTTGACATTTAACATAGGTACACCGATGATAAAATCCATCCAACCTTCTTCTTCCGCTTGATTAGGGTTAAAGAGGTCTCCAATGTGTTGAATTCCGTTTCTCGTTTCTCTGGCTCGGCATACATAGATGCCAATCCTATCTGTCATCGAATGAATCCACTCTATTGAAGAGGGCGCCTGAAGTTGTATATTCGATGACTTCGTTTAAGCACCTGGAATTGGTTGTCTTCATTGAGAATAGCATAACATTGTCACGGCTTTGAATGACCTTTAATTCAATTATACTCATGTAAGTAGTCATTAAGGTTGTGGCTGCTTTCTTCAAGGATACACCTGTGGCATGATTAAATGTCTTCGGAGAGCACCCGAACTTAAAGTTGAGGGCACAAGAAACAACTTGAACAAGTTGTCACCCTCTTGTGCGTTAAAGTATCAAAATTATTATTTTTTTTTTTTTAGAAAATATACTCAATCTTCTTTTTTGGCAGATAAATTAATTGAATTAAGTTTAAAATTTTAAGGAAATTCTCAAAAAAAAAAAAAAAAAAAAGCTTTGAAGAAGTATTTTCTTTTCGTTTACTTCCCACGCGTCTTCGTTCGAACAAGGCATCCTTGTCGATGAAGCAAACGCATTTCCCATCGATAATGATCAGCTTTTGTTGTCATTCATGGTGTTTGTCAAGCACATCTGCTTAAAATGATTTGTGCCCGTTTGGAATTTATCCGTGGAACGTGACATTTCGGTAAAAAAGGACTTTTAAAGTATTTTGTTCCTTATGCGCTTTTAAGAACTTGTAAAGAAAAATTAGTGAATTTTCTTATTTATAGTTTTCGTGATATTGAGTTAGAACGTTGTTACACGCGCTGAAACATTTTTCATGAAGTTTTATGTGCTCGCTTCATGGATGCAGATTATAGTTTTCGATTTATCCTTGCATTGGGCTGCTGAGTAATATGACTCCGTTTTGAATTCTAGCAAAAAAACCAAAATTTGCGTACGGCTCCTTCTAGTTCCTTAGATTTTATTTGAGGTTGAGGCACCTCAACCTGATGCACATAATGATGAATCCTTTGAGTGAGCTAGCAGATATAACATTGTTAGTCTTCCGCTTTTGGATAGAATGACAATAATGTGGTCTATTGTGACCAACATGTCCTGTTGGTTGGTCGTGTTCGTTGCACACTCTACAGAGTATCTACAGATTGTGTCATTTGCTATCTTAAGAAGTCTTTGGTAGAATAGGTTTGGGTTTGCCTCTGACCTTAAGTTTCCATCCAGTAACGATGCACAGTGATAATGCGTAAGCAACCGGATGTTGTTGGCATAAATATTGTTCTGACATCTGAATTCTGTGTTGACTAGTGATATGATTATGAATGAAAAACTTTGGTTCTGCTTTTGGATTATGTTTATTTGATCTCTTAATTTTTTCTCCATTAAGTCGAGAAAATGATATCGACTAAGTGGCCGCCGTCAGAATTGATGATCATTCCGGGTCCGATTTATCGAATTTTGCATCAATCTTGCCAGAATTCTCTTTGAGGGCTTCAAGAGTCTGAGGCTTGTTAACGTGACTTATGTCTTCAAAAAACCCCGCAAAAAGAAGTCTGGAACGGTCAAATCGGGCGATCTTGCTGGCCAGTGCACACGCCAAAAACGAGACTTTAGGCGACCCGGAAACGCATCCTTCAAAATGTCTATTGCTGCGCGAGCTGTGTGTGCGGTTGCACTGTCCTGTTGGTACCACATACCCTCCAATCGCAATTCATTAATTTGCGGCTGCAGAGAAGAACGTGTAATATCCAATTGCGTGACATGTCGTCTGGTCAACGTTGATGGCTCATCCGTGACCTCTTAGGCCACAGCGGCGATATTCTCGTTAGAACGAGCACTAAAAGGCCATTTGGCCCCTCATCTCTCATGTGTTGTTCCAGCCTCTTTGAGAAGAGCGGTTTAATGCCTTAGTGTTTGACCAGTTGGCGTACGACGGCCGGAAAATCTGCGCCGAAATTCACGTTGCGCCAAAATCATTGACGAATTATTCCTTAAAAAAAATAGTCGCGAGTATTTCGCGTTTTTTAAGAGTGTAGTGATTCATCTTGACGCCATTTGCAAAAATTATAGCATCTTTCAATATGGTGATGACTTTTGCGCCACCTTGTATAAATCTGTGTTCCTTTTAACTTCAATATATCCTATGGCTAGAGTGGCTAATTTCGGCAATTAGTTCTTGTGAAAAGGGCTAAGTAGCAAAGAGACAACAACCGGAAAGAAGTGGAAAGGCCTGGAAATGACTTGATCTGTAGATGTATCTCATTGTTAAACTGTCGCTTACAGGTCAAATTAGCCTACGCAAAGGAATAAAAAAAGAGTTTGCATTGATCCAGCGAAGGACAGGAAATGCGTCTGGGCCGCTACTTTATTGGTAAAATAAGGAGATCGTGAGTGGATTATGATAACTACGAGGAACTCCAATAAAAAGTTAATAACAACAAGTGAAAGTCTAAAGGACGCAATGAGGTTTAGCAGAAAGAAAAGCTTCACCCAACCAACCACATCATGACATGATCGAGAAATTCTAATTGAAGTTCTGCCTGTTAAGGTTGATCTTCTGAGTCTTTATGCTCCGGAGTTGGTCTTGCCTTCATCTTTCTCTTAGTCCTCGAATTGGGTTGTGTTTGGTCTTCGAATGGAAAAGATTGGGCTTAAGTTCTACTGCTTTGCTGAACCGGAATGAATGCAATGGTCACCGGGCTGTGTGCATCGTGTTTATTGCGGAGCGTTATGCTGCCAATCACAGACGTGTCGAATCTTCCACCGCCTTCCTTATTCACTTGATTCGTGCACTGCTTTAATGGCGTATAAGGCTTGATCCTGCGAAGATAGTGTTAAGTAGCACCTCAATATCGTCTTCCTTAGTTGTGAGTGAGTCCAAAGAAGTGGTTTCTTTCAATGGTAAAAACTTTTTGCAGACGACACCCGGAGGTTGTTTAGGTGACTTAGTCACCAAACCGTTTGAGGTATCGTTCTCATGCTTTGTAAATTTCTTGTTTTTTCTATTGAAGTCTTGAAAGTAGGTCTTTTGATCACCATGGCATTTTGCTCAATTAAAACGCAATAAGCACGCTCATAGGAGGCAAGGAGCCACATCTGTTGGTGGAACTGTATCAAGATGGACAGATGCAACGACATTTCTTAAATTGAGGCAAAGCAATCCCTGTCGGAATGACCTATCACCTTTGACCAGATAGGAAATCTTTGTAATTTTCTGAAAAGCCGCATCGTCGCTTATCCGAACATCAAAGCAAAATCATTCGAAAAGAGATGTTGATCAGCCGTGAATGGTAGCTTTCATGACCAAGTTCATGTACATTTACACTAAAGGTACGCAGAAAACATCACTCGTCGCGCACTTTGTCTCCCCAAGGATCTAAGCTCTAATATTGAATAATGATAAAAGGAAATTTTCATTACGAAAAAGCCACCCCGGCCACCTATAGATACACTCTGGGTCGTAGGTTCTTTGAGCGAATACCATTTTTCCTTCTGGTTCATTTGAATATTTATTTTATTTGCAATTTTTCATATTTTCGTTGGCAGCGCTTTGCAGTGGCGCAACCATCACCGAAATTGGCTTCCGCCGAATGGCGGCCCACATAATTTATTCAACGTATCCTCTGCACCGAGCATATGCAAAGGAAATTCCATCGAAAAAATTCCTTTAAATTGAAAGTTCTTTCGACTGCGTCGTGTCGACCGCGGTTGTTGTCGTTACGATTCTCGTTTCTTTTGCGTCCTCGATGGAGTTTTTGCCAAGAAGGCTCTGGCAAATGGAATTCCAAGAAAGCAAATTGTATCGCGCATGAGATTTCGATAGATGGAGATCGGGGCAAAAAGAAGGTTTGACAGGCTTTGGTGCCGCGCTATTGTGTGTGTATCGGCCGAGTCCTTTTGATATCCTTATTTAACATAAAACCCTTTGATTGTGGAAAGATTAAAATGTTACTTCGGGTAACTGGAGATGGTGAACACGATACGGTTGCCTTTGTTTTATGAGACCGCTCAGGGAGTTTATCCGGGCATGTTGAATTTTTCTTGCAGAAAAGAAAGAAATCTTTTTCTGCATGGCTTTGCGGCCGGAATGTGAGAATTGAAATGTATACGATGGTGTCGAGGGTGTGCGGAGAACGCTTGATATGGGTTGAATGACTCAAGTGAAAGTGAACATGTTAATATATCAGATTGGCCTACAAGTTGCTATTTCAACTGATTTCAAAGGGGTTTTCTTCTGCATGCTGTGGTATGTGCTTACGATGTCTTATTCAATTATAAAGGCAATTCAATATGAATTGAAGTGTTTTCACACGCTAACTTGACAAAAAAGTGCGGCATGCAGTATACATTTCTAAAGGAGATCTTGAAGACGACTTTGAAATTGAAGGCGTCGTCGGTTGGAGCTTCTTACGCAATTTTACCGCATGAATAAATATTTGGGGCGTAAATTGATAAAATATTTCAGACTTTTCTCTGCTTCATAACAGAAAAGTGATGCCTTGGTAGAGTGCAGGCACCATGTTTCGACCAAGTATGGGTCAAAATATGCCTTATGTACCTTATCTTAGGAAATCACGGTTGTATATCTTCATCAGCTATCGATACACTATCCAACGTAAAATATGAACGCCTTCTTGCTTCTTTGGAAGAACTAAGGAATTTCAAGTAAAACATAAACATCCTTCCTCGACCTCCACACCCACTCCTGGGTTAAAGAAATCGAGTTCCTGCAAGAAAATGGCCTATCATATGACAGCATACTTAAGGTGGTGTTACAGTCCGGGGTGGACCTGGGCCTTAATCAGTCTTCAGCCTGCTCGATCTTTAGCCAGATGCCTCCAGTTATGCATGCCAAGTTGGTTTAGATCCCCTTCCATTTGCGTGCGCCACCTAAGTCGCCACCAGCTGGAACATTGGTGTCCATCCGTCCGAGATGACCTAGCCATCTGTTTCGTTGGATCTTCACGATTCTGGTTCAGTTGATGTCGCTGTACAGCCCGTACAGTTCGTCGTTGTATCTCCTCCTTCATTCACCATCTATACAGACGGGACCGAAAATCACCCGAAGAATTTTCATCTCGAAAAAGCCAAGAGCAACCTCATTCTCTTTTGACAAAGTCCAAAGAGTTCACGATTAAGCTCTTATAAAGGATCACTTCTTAGCCCAAAGAAGCTGGTGTCGTTGTCTGAATTGATACCGGAGCCTAGGTCGACAAAGTCCTTAACTACCGTAATGTTATATCTCTCTATCGTGACGTTCTGTCTGAGACGTCGGTGTTGAGTGTCGTTTCTTGTCGAGAGCATACAGCTACTTATTTCAACCTATTATCGCCGCTTCCGTTCCAATACTCACAATACGCTGCTCTCTTCCATCGGCGTATCCGAGTTATTGGACGGACTTTCGAAAGATTGTGCCTCCAGTGAGTTTTGCACTATTCTTTCAAGAACGATGTTGAAGAAGTCGCATGACAGCACGTCGCCTTATCAAAATCCTTTTTGACATCAAAGGTCTCGGTGAGGTCTTGACCGACTTTGTTGGAGCAGCATGCATTCTTTATCGTCAACCCGCACAAACGAACGAGTTTGGATGCCAGAACTAGATATGGCTCTGTATAGCTCGTCTCTATAAATGCTGTCATATACTGTCAAAGGTGGTGCGTATCGATATGAAGTTCCTGCGTTTTCTCCAAGATCTGCCGCAGTGTGAATATTTGGTCGATGGTGGGCTTTCCTGGTCTGAAAACACACTGATATGGACCGATCAGGTTGTTGACGAAGGGCTTCAGGCGCTTACACAACACAGCAGATATGATCTTGTAAGCGATGTTAAGAAGACTGATGCCTCTGTAGTTGACGCAGTTCAGAGGGTCTCCTTTATTGAGGATCAGGCAAACAATGCTGAAGTTTCATTAATCGGGCACACTTTCCTCCGACCATATTTTACAGATGAGTTGGTGTATACTTCTTACTAAGTCATCGCCTGCCGCTTTGAACAGCTCGGCAGCTTGGCCGACAGCACCAGCAGCTTTGTTGGACTTAAGCTAAGATATGGCTATCTTCACTTCGTCCAAGTCGGGTGGACGGAATTGTTTGTCTGCCTCACAGCGGGATTTGATTCGTCGTCGTCGTTAAATAGTCTGCAGGAATATTTATTTAATTATCCTCAGCATCGACTGCGATTCTACTACGATGTTCCCTTGTTCACCTTTGCAGACTTTGGTTCGGACTCTGCAGCCTTGACAGGCTCTTTGTACCCTTTGGTAAAACATCCGAACCTCATTCCTGCAGCCCCTTAGGTGGCTTCTAATGTGGTAGAATATAAAAATTCTAAACTGTTCTTCGTAATGACCTAACCAAGATGAGTTACAGTCTCATAATTTACTTATTTTGATGTTCTTACAGGAGGTGCTTACCTGACCTTGAAAATTTTCGTAATTTTAACTCAAATACTTCGTTGAGAACCCGCATCATAATAATAAAATATTTCCTAGCCAGCAATGGTATACTGAACCTTCTACGTTGTTCTATGGGTTTTAAGACTCTGAAAAATCGATTTATTGTTTTGCGTTGTCCATTAACGCTTCAAAGCAGCATCTGACTAGCCTAATGTGATAAGGTTCGTCGCTTGCAGTAACAGTCCAAGTAATACTTTTGCCCCTTCACATCGTTTGCTACAAACGACTTACCGCTGTGTTGTTTTTGTCAGCAATGTGCTTGTGTGCGTTATACTATCTCCTCTCATCTTAACGTATTTTATGTAAAATAACGACTTAACTACATAAATTATGGTTCATAGCCATAATAGAACAATGAAACCAGAGGTCAGCGTAAATGCGATAAGGATTTCCGGAATTAGCATGCCGTGCCACAACAGAACGGATGTGCGCCTGAAACTCAATACCCGACCGACAAGCATTAAACTTTTGCAAAATAAGGGATGTTCACGTATACAACGCTTAACCCCTATCCCTGATATTTTAACTAACTTCGCCAAGGTTAGTCAATTTCAGAGCCCACCCAACCCACCCACCCCTGCTCCCATCACTGTGTCGTCCATTAGGCAAACATTATTTTGAATGAAACGTGATTTGTATTTTTGATTCGTGTGCCAGAATAGTTTCAGATCAGACCCTGGTTTTGTAAGTTAACGTTAGTGGAATCCTTTCGCATACAAAAACGTACAAATCATTATGCTTTCAAGGAGCTACCGTTTTGCTTTTTTTTTTCTCTCTCTCTTTCTTTCTCCATCGCTGGCAGTGGCACACACAAGGATTTTGGTTAGAAACGGAAAATCCAGCGGCGAAATGTGATGCATACGAGATATGTGTGTGAATAAGTGAAAGGACATTTGCTTCGCTAAAGTAAAAGGGAATTTTCACGAAGACGTTACCTCGAACTGACATGCTTTTAGGCAAATCTAATAACTATTGAGGTTGAAAGTCTTGCTTGGGTAAGTTGTGAATTACTCCAGAAGGCAATGCGATATGGTTCGATGGTTTGGGTTCAAGAAAATCCCATCGATATTGGAAATGATAGCAAATAAGACGCAAGGGGCTTTCGATGAGTCCTGTTTGTGTTAAATTGAAGTGAGTTGAGAAAATTCAAGCAGAGAGTTAGAAGTTTCGTTTTAGTATGTCTGTTGCGGTGAAGGATTGAGTGTCGTCAAATGGAATTACACGGGATTGCATACTTGTTCATATGTTTAAGGTAAATTTTGAAAAAATCGATTTTTGTTTGCATTTTCTTAATCCTTATACTTTTAAAAATGACCTCCAACATTCTTTTTTTTAATTAAAATTCTAACAGTGTGAAATAAGTGAAAGTACTATTCTCAGTGCTTATTCGAGTAGTAGCGAGTAAAAACTTTAAACGCGTTTTTCTGGAAACTACTTTTTTTTAAATGGCGGACAGATTATCTTCGAAACTACTCGGCCGATTTCAATGAATTTGGTCTTTGTTTTGTTCAGGGTATTTTTTCAACTTTTTTTTTCAAACATCCGTCATTTTATCTTATGAGATTTTTGGCAAATTTTGGTAAATAGTCACGTAAGCGACCTTTCTTTTAAAGATGCGGTTGTTTTTTATTTCAAATTTACCAATCCTGAGATAAACTGTCCGCCATGGGACACGATTTTTTTGGCGTCTCCTGGATAGTGGTTAAAAAATGAAATTAAAAAAAATTCAATTAATTTTGTATTCTATAAGTTTCAAATAAAACTTAAAACAAATATCATTGTAATATCTAATACAGGGCCTGAGAAAAAAATTCTTGAAAATTTTGTATTTTTTTGCCTCCTTAGGTGGTCAGGTACCTTAAACCAAATGTGCAGGAACGTACATAGTTTTGTAAATTTAAAATACTTGTAGGTGTCATTAGTTGTGTATGAAACTAGTTTTCAAAAATGCTCGAGAGCCGCTAGACAACACGGTGTAGATGTCACCCTAGTATTTTTCATCGATGTTGATGAATCGAACTTTAGTTGTAGATGCGGCCTTTGGTGGGGGTAAGCAGAAGCTGTCAGGAAGGCGGCGATCTGTCTTCACTGCTATCGTGTATGGTGGTGATCCTCTGTTTGCTTACTTGGTTAAGGTGCCGCTATAGTCCGCGGTGGACCTGGGCCTCAACCAACATTTTCGGTTGTTCAAACCTGGCTTGGGACGGTTGCCGTTAAAACTAAATCCTTGGCCACTCTGAAAATGAGTTTGACTGTATCTTAAGGACGAAACGCCATAGGTTAGGTTAGGTTAGATTATGGGGAAGTGCCCAGCTTGATGACTGTTGCGTCCAAGGGGGTCTACTGGTCCATTATGTGCCCCTTTCTGTTGTGGTTCTTGTGTTCTAGTTGGGTGGTCTATCGCAAAACCAACTTATACACTTAATAAAGTGAAGTGTGTTCGTTATTGGTACTTCTGTAAGGTTGCCCGGTTCTCCAAACAGCCTGTTTCTCATGTGTCGGAGTCGGCGGTTTTGGAGTTTGGGAAGCTCACAGAGTAAGTGCTTGATGGTTTCCGTTTCTTCCGCATTCTTATAGATCCTGCAGTAGTCTGGGGAATTGATACCGAGTCTGGTGGCCATGGTGCCTACACAATGTCCCGCCAAATCGCCAATTAGGATGCGAGTATCTTATTTATTCATAACCAGGAGACATTTTGTCTTGCTCTGGTCGATTCTCTGCCATAAGCTGTGGCATGTAATGCGATCGTTCTGGCGGACCAAGAGGTGTTGATTGGCTCTCTTATTTTGCGGTCGACGTTACCTTTCAGTACACCGATAGGGATGTTTATCGATGTATAGGTGTGCACATTTCCTAAAGCGGGTCCCTGCCGAGCCAGTTCGTCTGTTTTTTCGTTATCCTCGATGTCGCTGTGTTCGAGGACCCAGCAGATGTTGCTCTCGTGGAAACACGAAACACTATAACCAAAGGTGAGGATAACTACAGCTGAGTGTGGAAGATACCTACATCCAAAAAAGGCATATGCAAGCTTGTAAGATTCAAAAGTAAACAATCCATTAGTCAAAGACTATAATTCCCATGGCATTCACTTCAGTTAAGTATGTTAATATTAACAAGGCGAGTAGATCCATCAAACTCTGCTTGAGTGCATCTTTTATAAAACAAAGTGAATACCGACCAACTTTGCTTAGTGGCCACTAACCGAACTCATATTAATCGGACAACTTTTCCATCATTATCCCCTAAAACATGATTTAAAAGTTCAGCACGCACAATTGACCCACAAAAAGTGCTTCGTGGCGTAGCTATGAACAGAACATGACTCTTCCATTTGCGGCAATGTACGATTTTACTGCTCGTGCTACTTTTTTTCATGTCTATAACTTTAACCCCCCCTCCGGCCACCAAGAACACTGTGCGATTATTTCATTGCTTTTTTAATTAGCAAAAGTGGCAATGTTTTCATCCAACCACCAAGCCAACCGCACAACCAAAATGAGTGTCGGCCACCCCGTGCCCCATCCAAAAACAAAACTATCTTCAACTGTTTCTGGGTTGTTAAAGTCCTAATTGTGCATATCCTATGAAGAATCCTCCTCAGAGCTAAGCATTTTCGCACGATTTCCTCTATTAGCGAAGCCCAAATTATGCTTTCCATCCACCTCCCGCCCAAATGCTGGCAGGATAACGCCGGATGAGGGTATTGTGTACATCCTTTGCACCATTTCGTGGCGCTTTTATACACACAAGCATACATTTTCTATGTACCCTTGTCGTTAAGCTGCAGAGCATTCTAACTGGAGGACTTATCCCCATTATCGCAGTAATACCTGTTAAGGAGGTAGGCACCCACGTTCTCGGTTAGATCGCACTAAGATTGCCGGTCGTTTCGGATACGATGACGACACCATGCGACAGTAAGTTGCTGTGTGCGGTGAAAAAGAGCTGCGGGATAATAAGGATAGTTGGAGCAATGTTGAGGAAATTGTTTTGCGATTATCATGGTTTGCATGCCTTTATGATGTTTGTACGGTTTCCTGCTAGTGGTTACAATGTTGGTTACGGCATATTCGTCGGAAAATGGTGACAACGATGCTGCACCTATGTATGAGAAATACGATGCAGGACACGTCCGTAGCGCCGGAATAAAAGCAGACAGAAGCAATTTAGAAAATTGGAACCGGCACGATGTTAATAATCGATATGGAGTCTGAACTGTACAAATTAGAATTGAGACGCGGCAAATTTTGATTGTTGGGTAAGGTAGACTCTATCATTATCATTGTACACAGATTGGAAACTACTAAAAGTTTAAATAATTTAAGTTGGTAGTTCATGGGAGAGTACGTGAATAAATAAATAAATAGCTGGCGCGACAGCTCAGTATGAGGCAAGGCCTAGCTTCTCGCAACCATTCATGCTGTGCGTGTTACGCTTTTTGAACGACTGCAAGGGACCTATAATTTATTACCGACTCTGAACGGCGAACTGAGAAGTCCTTTCATGACAAATTATACTCCCGGAGGCTTGTCATTCCCCGACGAGAGGCCGCGAAAAAATGTAAGGTGTTCTGGCTGGGGCTTGAACCCACGCCACTCGGTCAGCAGTTCAACGCACTAACCACAGACCCATGGCGAGAGTACGTGACCACTTTCTTATTTTGACACTATCCAACTGCGGATTGCAAGCTAAGGCGAAATAAGGCGAGTATTTGCTTAACACCTTGTCTTGTCATTCCGAGATTTTCTAGGGTTGGTTTCTGAGTTTTATACAGTCTTGGCAAGCATGATGTTGGAAAAGTAAAATGACGGCCCGTCATCTTTTATAACATCCTAGACCTCTGTGAGATTGATTACTACCATCGTTTTTCTTTGAACTAAGGAGGCATGCCATAACTCTAGATCTACAAGAAAGCCCTTGTCGTGATGACATCGTCAGACAATTTTTCTCATATTTTATATTTTTCATTGTTCAATCCGGCTCGGAGGACCAACTGAGAAAACAGTGCTAAGTGATGATGGATTATTTTCGAAAGTCTACAGTTTGATTCTGATATGGCATTATCTTTTGATGAGATCATCTGTTAGGTCTCTGCTAATAAATTGTGGATTTAATGAAAAGAATTTAAGTCAAAACCACACGCCGCTCTCGACACTTTCCACTATTTACTTCCCACCTAGGTAGGGGAAGTATTGCAATCGGTCCGAACAAAATATTTCGAGATGTGAACAGGGCTTGACATAACAATTCACTAGAAACCGTTTTTTCCCATTTTCGAAATGATGGCTGAGTGTGTGTATGTGTATGTACGTGTGTATGGCTGTGTGATCATATTTTTCGCCTTCGATATCTTGAGAACGAAACAATGCATGATCATGCGGTTTCTTTCGTTTAATTTGTCCACGAGAAACTTAGAGCTGATTAGATTTTGAACAAAATCGGTCTAGCTAATGCTGAGGAAATTGAAGAAATGTTTTCTATCAAGTTCGTGCAACAACTCTTTATGGAACAATTAAACATTGTTTATTCAAATTTTTCGCCTTCTACGAATGTTCCTTAAATATGAAATAAATAATAATATTACTGTTTTTGATATAACACAATACGAGGTGGGAAGTATAGGACTGGCTCTTCAGTCGAATTTTTTTTTTAATTTTTATAACAGTGCTTAAAGAACCCAGTTTTGGAAAAAATTTAAACTCCAACTCACAATTAGTTTTGATGAACTAATTGTTGCGTATTCTCCTAGCATTCTCTGTCAGTTGAAAATTAACTATTTGATGTGTAAGTCAACGATTCGGGGCTTTAAAAAACCATTGCGCTTCTTAATCTGTTTAGTTTAGTGGTTTGCTAGTGGACTGTAAGTATGTAAAATGTCTAAGAAAAATTAAACACAAGAAAATAACTTTTAGAGCGGCAGAACACGTCCGCTTTATTTCACTCTCTTTTTAAGAATGCTCACATGCATTTTTTTTCTTGTGTTCGATCCTGAATACACACAGGATCAACGATAGTGTATGGTCGTGGTAGGTCGCACATGCAGTGATGTGTTTGTTATGTGTGCACAGCCTTTTTTCCTTCGATATCATAGAATATCGAACATAATCGACCATGAGTTAATAGTCCAATAAAACAATTGTGTCAGAATAAGAAGTGTTCGACTGTATCTGCTCTTTCAGAGGAAGTTCTTTCGACTATGTGAACTCGGGTGCTCTGTTGGGGTCCGAGAAGTCGTGGCCGTCATCGGTACATCTTTTGGTCGGGCCGTTGAAAGTTAAGCAGTAAAACTAAGAGCAGTTGATGATAATTAAAGGGTGCATCTATCTCAGTTTTTTTTTTTATTGTTAAAAAGTCGTATTTTGATTCGAAAAGGAAATATGCCAAAAATGTTAATTATGAAATCTTCTTTAGCACACTATATCCCAGATCTTGAGTGAGTTGTGTTAAAGGAAAATAAACTTATTGTATTGCGAAAACCCCAAAACCATAATTTATTATCTTCTAAACCATGTAAAATTACAAAAGCAATATATTACGTGACATCTATTTGTTCATCTTTAAGGCAAAAAATAGTGCTATAAGAAAAAAGTAAAATATTGAATCTTTAAATTTTTATTTTTTTTTTATTTTATTATCCTTACCATTGGGTCAGCTTTCTTCCAGCACTGATGCCACCAATAAGCCCTTTCACATTGTGTATCACCAATTGGATTTTTACAAGTTTCCAACATGACTTGACTAATGTCCCTCAAGTCGTCTGGTAGAATTCTTTGAAAGGATTCTAGGTGCATGTCTCCATTATCGTCAACAACATTGATCTCATGAAATATACAATTCATGTAGCATTTCAATGCAGGATCCTCGAGAGCTTCTCCATCGCTGAACTCTATAATTGCCTCTAAACAAAAGAAAGCAGAAGATAATTTTTTAGGAATATTTGACGAGTATATCTACCTTCAGATACTCCTGTTCTTTCTTGGCAAACGTCATGAATTATTTGGAATCTGGCTAAAAACTCGGGTGGAGGATACTAAAACAAACCATGTCACCCTTTTTGTTATTAAAGCAAAACACTACACTTACTGAGCTATCACGACGTGGTTTTTGACTACCAACTCTTGCAATCGCTGCTGCGCAGATTAGGAACAGAATAAATCGTATGGAAACAGTTTTCATTCTGAAGCTGTCGAAGTGAAGACCAGAATCGTTTAGAAACTCGACAGAAAATGGTTATGAAAAGATTTGGAATCAACTTAAATATTTTTATCTTTTCTTGATAAATACATACTCCGCACCGATAGTAATTGATTTCTTTGTAATGTCGATTAATGTGTACAAAATTGCAGCTGACAATAGGCAATCATGTTTGTTGTTAAATGAATTTAAATTGCAGGTTTCAAACATTCATATTTGTTTGGATTTTATAAACATCTGCTGGAAATCTTTGCTTTATTGTGTCTCTATGGGCGTTATATCATCACAAACTATCAAGATCTCTAAACGTTTATTGTAGTGTTTACTGAGTAAGGTTCGTGGGTAGGCGAAAGAGGGTGTAGTCAATTTCCATACACTCTATTAAAAATAATTAAAATTTTCTTAGCACAATCAATTGATTTGAATTCAAGTGATCAGATAATTGCAATTCTAAAGATGGATACTTAAATGTAGGGAAACACAAAATCGCTGAAAAAATGCCGAACTTCTTCTCTACAAACTTTTAGAGGCCCTAGTGTAGTACATAAAGTAGACAGTTACTGGCAGGATTTACTTAATCTATCATGCTGTATGTCAAAATAAATATATATGCGAGGAAAATGAACTCTGTGTATCGGCTCGGTCCACTGCCTCCAGCGCATTCCGCACGATTTTAGATGACCTTGTAGAAGTATATTATTATTAGTAGTGGGGAGCTGATGGTCCACTCACCCATATGTTTTTAGAGCAGTTTGCCTGTTCCCGAGACCGCCAGGAAGCCCATCAGCTTCTTAAGGAGGAGCCTAAGCCCGTATCCAGCTAGGTGCTGAAGGGAGCTGAGCTCCCTCTGAGATTTGGAGAGCTCCCTTAGAAATTTTTATTCACCGAGAGAAGAATTTCTTGATTTGGGTGTGAGCTCCCTTCAAAATTTCTTGAACACTTTCGAGAATTAAATTCTGGCTACGGGCGTGGAGGAGCGTGCCAAATGCGGTTGGTGAGACGAATTTATTGCCTATGATCCGCTTTCAGCATAGTCTGCAGGTAGGCGGCAGTGGCCCGTAAGGATACCGGTTAGAATCCTACTCAGATTCAAAAGAAACTAAGATTTCTTCCAATAGATCAGGAAAAAAGTATTTTTGTCCTACATATTCTTCCAATCCAAATTGCGTTGGATTTGAACAGGGTTTGTTCCCTCGTGTAGCTATTAATAATGGATTGGTTCAGGACCAGTGAGGGGGTTTGTTGCACCTATCTTGGCGCGCTGTTTCATTGCCGAATTGGCCCTTGTGGGCGCGGATCCAGTGTAGTATGACCAAGTTGTCTTTTTTTCCTAGTTCAAGAAGCAATTTGACTCGCTCTAGGACTAGCTTCGATTTTATCGTGGCCGAGTTCAGTGTTTTCGGGGCAGCTTGACTATCAGAGAAGATAAAGATGATTTTGCCACGGAAGTGAAATTTAAGCTTATGCAATGATTAATGGCAAATATTTCTGCCTGGAAGATCGATGAGTATATCCGAAGCTAACTGATATGTTAGTTCTAGACGACTCTCCGAATATTCCAGCCCCAAATCCACAGTCCATTTTTTAGCCGTCGTCCGTGTGACAAGTGTGGTTGTCGTGCTCTGACGGAAGGGGTTTGAACTTTTCCTACTCACTCGGGCGGATCAGTACTGAGTGGTTTTGTTTGAATCAAAACCTTGGAAGAGTGTCATCCAACGCATAATCATACCAATCTGTCTCAACATTGCTCCAGCTTGACCAACCCTACAGGAAAACTAATTATTGCTCCTTTCATCACTCGTGATACTTAAACTTATCCATCTGTTTCAATAGGATTCCACTAACATCCAGAGTGCATTGAACAGGCATTCGGGAAATTATGAGTGGTCGTGGTCACCGTGGCTCAGTGATAAGTACGTTGGACTGATGTGCGAGTTGCGTGGGTTCAAGCCCCAGCCATGAATATTTTTCGGTGCACCACCTCTTGTCGGGGAATAACAAACCTCCAAGAGTTCAATTTGTCATGAAAAACCAATGCTTATCGATTCGTCATTCGGGCATTCATTTGTAGGTCCTTTCAATTCGTGCAAAAAATGTGGCACGCACAACATAAATCGTTGCGAGAAGCTAGGCCTTGCCTTATCTCAAGCTGTCGCGCTAGCTATTTCTTTTTTTTTTTCTTTACTTGACAAGTGATGATTTTGCAATGACATGGTTAAAATATGACAGATGCATACATACATCTTTGTTTCAAATTCTCCCTCAGTCAGCCACACACTTTAACTGCTCACTATCAAGAACAAGTGCATAAAGACCCCGACATTTGGACTTTTTAAACACCCTTCATATAATATTGCTCAGATTGAAGCCAAATCTTTCAGGTTCACCCATTCTGAGCAAAAGCCGATCAAAAACCCTTAATCATTTCCTCAAGCTTTTATGTCCACAAAATGTAGCGTTTTACTTAAGAAATTTGCTAGTAAAAGCAATCACCAGCCTTTATACATACTCATGCCTCCTGTTGTTTGATGTGTGACTATTTACTACTTTCGCCACTGGATAAGTGGAATTAATGAAACGATCTTTATGAGAAAGGATTCCGCTGCGATGGCTCATAAATATTTGGAAGAAAGCTAATTAAGTTGCCAACTTTTGTAGTTTTGGCCAACACTTGCAGGTTCGTGTATCACGTAAAATTAAACATACACCGTAGGGATGAATTATTGTTTTCTTTTGTTTGAGTAGGTATAGTCCTTGTTCATAGGTGGGTAGATTTCATTAATTAATTTTTTATTGCTTTCATTGTTGATTTACTTTGTTAATCGGTTCTCTGGTTTATATGCCATAAATACCAAACATGATAAAGGCGGGCGTGATGAACATAAATCGGAAAGGTGAAATGTTTGCTTAGTCCTAATCTTGGTCAAATGAGCTTAGAAATTGATAGTATACCGTATGCTACCGACTAATTGGATGAGAATCTAATAAAATTGGAAGAACATTCTCTTAAGAAATTTAGAAAGTAGATAGATAGAGATTCAAAAACAAAGTTCCATCTATAAGCAGGTCTAATTTCATCATCATCAACATTTCCAAAGACCCGTTTATCCATTATGAGGGTCACGGGTTTAGTGTGCTTAACTGGACCCCACATAACTCTTGATCTCCCGCCATCGACTCTAAGTCATCAGGGGCTATCCCCATACGGGAAGAGGTCGAACCACCTCACTTTGTGCCTTTCCAGAGAACGCCTACTTCATTCCATGAAACGTCTTGGAAGCCCAGTTGGGGGCATACGTAAGGTTAGGTTAGGTTAATGGGTGCCTTGTGACAATGTCACTGCTCACTTAGACCAACAAAGGGTCCATTGTGCCCATCTTCCAATTTAACTCCGGGAACCTGTAAAGAGAAAAGGGGTTGGAAACCGCTGGTTTAAAACCACACAGATAAAGAAATGAATCTCAGGAGGTCCCTCAGCTCGACATCACCCAAGTCTTCCAGTTCCGTGAAGAAGTAACTACCAAGAGTCCTCATTCTTCTACTGGCGAGGGCAGGACATTCACACAGCAGGTGTCGGACAGATTCGATCTCATCCCTGCAGCTTCTGCAATAGTCGTTGTGGTGCATACCGAGGCGTTCCGCATGAATACCAATTGCACAGTGCCCCGTAATGATGCCAGAGACTATCCTCGCCTCACGACGACTTAGTTTGACCAGAGACAGAGATTTCTTCTTATTATAACTTGTCCATAAGTTTCTAGCCGTTGCATATGTATCTAGCTGGATCCACCGTGCATTGGCTCGACTTATAGCCTCGTCATCAATATACCTTTTTACCTTTTATTGGAATTCTGGCAAAGGGGAGGGCCTGTGAGGCATGCAGCGCTGCCCCCCTTCGTGCCAATTCATCAGCTCTCTCATTACCTGGGATATCCATATGCCCCGGTACCCAGCATAGGGTCACCGTATTGGCTCTCGATATCTCATCTAAATGTTCTTTACAAGCCTTGACCTAGTTATCGCAGACTCCAGAGAAAGGCTGCCTGGCTGTCGATATAGATTGTGATTGTCCTCGCGGTGATACCCCTGTCTCGGACAGTTTTCGAGCCCTCGGTTCCTAAATCCTAACTCGATCTTGGCGAGTTAGGCAATCAATACAACGAAGAATTCTCATTACGGCAGCCTTGTTTCCACGATGTCATTATTCGTCACTCGCCACGGCCGCGCTGTTACATCCTATGCATCCTACATACCTTCAAGTTCTCAATTAGCTTGTAGTGCTGATTAAGTACGTGTCCCTAAAAATAGTCCCCTTTCAGTTTCTCTACCATTAAAACAACCCTCGGCCATTTCAGTTGTGTAGGAGTAAGTGTTTCAGTTAGAATGATTTCTAGTCTGACTTTCTAGTCTTTTTTTTGTGGGCTATGTACAGTGTACACATCTTTGCAAATAATCGTGGCAAGATTACTGTCAATCTATTGAGACTCTAAAGGAATCCTCAAGGCTCAGCAAGATTCTGTCCAAATATCACAATAACCCGTCCTTCTCGAGAAAGTCGGATGGCAGCTGGACATACTCAACCGCGGAATCCTTGCAAACTCCTTATGAACACACATTTCCCAGGATGTCAGGACAGCAGTCCACATCTTGGGATAATATTTCAAGAATTATCTCCGAGGAAAAGGCCTCCTGGGTCATAAACAGCTTCGCCCCATAAAAATCTCCTGGCCATGAAAGCATTATACCGTAATGCTGCAGAATGTGCAAGACTTAGCAATTCCTTGGCTACTACCGATCTATAAAAGCTGTTTATTCCTCAGCCACATGCTACAATCCTGGAAGCGTGTCCGTGTGGTTTTTATATCGAAAGTAGGTCGACGAGGACATGAATCCGCGAAGAATTTTTGGTATGACCTCTTTCGTGCTAAAGGCCCTGGAACGAGACCTAGACATTCACGCGGTAGTAAGTGTTGAAGGAGATGCTCGGACTTGCTGCATGGTTGCCCACCGTCCAGTAACCCGGGCAGATTGCTACAAAGCGAGTGATGTCACTCCGACTTTTTCTCTGGAGGTCTCTGTTTCTAGTCTAATTGCATGTAGCCCATTTCATCCTAAAAATAACGCAGCTATCTAGTCTGACACAAATTTGCCTAGCCATGGTAGTAATCGTATGGTAAGAATAGTTTATCGTAGGCATAGCCAAAGTGTAAATATGTTCAAATATCAACAAACCTGACCCTACGCAAAACATAAACATAAGTAAAAGTTCAAGGGAAAATAATTGGAAGCACTTTTTTCTAACTTCAACTTCATTACGCGCACCCAAGATCACTTGGGACAACATTTTACTCAAATAATTGTACAGAGAAGTGGTAAAACTGCTGCTATGACACATTTTGCATCGAAAATTCAATTAGTAGTGAAAAGTTTTCTATTTATTTACGGTGGTTGTGGAAGGAAAGCAACAAAAAATAAAAACATTGTTGTTCTGCGGTTACTGCGGGAAGAAAAACTTTAAAACAAATCTGTCCATGTGAGAGAAGTATCTCGGGGCCTCCACTTTTTCGTGGGAATTTTAATTTTTAATTAACTTGGCCAAAATACGAGTTAATCAGTAGGGGAGTGGTAGAAAATCACTGTATTATTGGGCGGAAGTATTTTTGAAAACGTTGTGCACCTGGTATTTACATAAAAAAACAGCTAGGGCGACAGCTCTGGAAGAGCCAAGACCTAGCGTCTCGCAACCATTCATGTTGCGCGTGTTACATTTTTCGCACGAATTGAGAAGCTATTTCATGACAAATTATACTCCCGGAGCTGGTCCCCGAAAAATTTTCGTTCGACATGGCTGATGCTTGAACCCACGCCGGTCGCACAGCAGTCCAACGCACTAACCACTGAGCCACGGCGTAGTAACATACGTTCTAAAATAAGTTCGTTCGTTCCACGTATTGTTCAGTTGAAAACGAGTTTGCCGGCGTTTACCTTCACTCGATCGTTCTACGTGATCAAAGCAGTGATACGTATATCTAAGGCTTGAAGGAAGAAGAAAAACAAAAAAAACAGAATACATGGAAAATCTCTGGCTCTGTTTTCTCATATTCCTGCTTTAGGATTTTTCAGGTCGGTGAGGTTGGGTAAGTGGGCAGGCAAAAGAAAGAAAAATCCATTCCGCCACGCTCAGGTCAATTCAGACCCATTGTGATACCCGTTGGGGGACGAGAGAGATGTCCCCTACCCGCAGATAGGCTATCTACTTAGATACGTCCTCAATGTCCTGAAAAAAATGTCGTTCCAGGATCTTATTTCTAAGATGGTATAGACTTTGGCAATGGCAAAGGAAGTGGGTTGTATCCTCGTGAGTCTTCTCATGGCCACACCACCTAAAGGTCTTCTTCTGTAATCCGAAGCTTCTTCAGATGGTACCGCAATGTATTATACCTCGTGATAACTCTTATAAGAGTAGATAGGGATCTTATGTCGATCTGCAGAAGTCTGTCGGTCCCAGCCTTATCAAATAAAGGCCATATCTTCCTTGATGTTACACAGGTCTCTAGAGAGGTCTATCTGTTATTTGCCTCCCTTAAGAATCTTTTCCCAGTTTCGAGCTTAAGTGGGGATGTTCACCGAACTGTCAACCTATTCCGATTTTGTTGCCGAGCCACTTCTCGCGAGTTCTTCGGCCTTCTCGTTGCCTGGTATGTCCTCATGTCCAGGAATCCAGCAGAGTGTCACCTTGTGCTGTGTTCCAATACCCTTGAGCTCTTCTCGACAGCACCGCACAAGCTTCGATTGCTTTTATTACTGCCTGACTGTCAATGAAAAAGGTGATATCCTCTCGTGGTATTGCTCTCATCGCAGTCTCATGGGCAGCTAGTGTCACTGCTAAGACCTCCGTTTGGAAAACACTGCTATAGGTCGGAAGCCGGGCGGACTTGGAGATGTCTAGCGGTGCAGGAGAGATATCTGCACCAACAATACTGTCCATTTTGGAGCCATCGGTGTAGCGCTTTTGCCATTTGCCAACTTTTCTACTGCTCCCTGTTCGGGTGAGCGCCTAAAAATGGTTTTTTGGGTATGGTGTTAAGTAGTCGGTTGTGGAAACATTGCCTAGATGCTCCTGTAGAATCGCAGTATGTCCCTTGGCATTTGGTTTCCAGCAATCTCGTAATGCTCTAATGGCCGCCGAGGCTTGTACAAAGATATCCACCGGGAGTAGGTTGAAGATAGCCTTAAGTTCTGCTGTCGGTGTTGTTCTCATTGCTCTGGTTTTTTACTAATGGCTTGCCACCATACCAGGCTGCCGTAGGTCAGTGTAGGTCTTATTATAGCTGTGTACATGCACAGGCTAATTCTCGGGATAGACCCCCAGGTTTTCCCAAAGTAGAAGGCTATTGTGGCTTTTTTTAAGTCTTTCATTAGTTTTCAGCTTCCAACTGAGCTTTTTGTCGAGCATTATTCGGAGGTATATGGCACTCTCAGAAATTCTGAGGGGGATACCCTCAACAGAAGGTGTTGCGAATTGGTAAGCTTAGTCTTAAATTAAAATGGCGTCTACTTCTTCTTGGATAATCAATGCAATTTGTCCTAGCGGACACGCTCCATCAATCCGTATGACAAGCATCGTCATATGCACGCATTGGTGCATCTTGGATAAACCGAAAGCTGCACTTACGACTAAGGGTTGCCTTATGTTGTCCACTAATGGTGTCTTTGGAGCCATCTTCTCAGGAAGTAGGAGACCCACTTAAGAGCGTAAACGAAGAACCAGTTAAAAATCCAATTCAAGTCGTGAGGTTTATAACTCCAGAATAAATTTCTTCTCAGTCTGATCCGGAAGACATCCATTTTGTTGATTTCAATCAGGATTAGGCCCTGTAAGAGCTTATGCTTAGCTGATGATGGCCAGTAATTCGTTTGTATAAGACAGTTCTCTTATAACTGAAAAAAATTTCAAATAAGTTCGAGGCTATGGAGGACCCTTGGGATTGTTCTTGCGAGAGTGTGGTCGATTGTATCTGGGAAAGTGCATTTGATTATGCAACGAGCAACGGCGGGACAAAATGTGCTCTGCAGTTACTTAATTTTCTAAGCAGAGTGGGCACATGTCCGACAGCCTAGTATGTAAGAGGCGACCACAGTCTTTACCTATTCCCAACATGTTCACTAACTTATTGCATCTCTAGCCACCCATCTACTGCTTCGTGGTAACATTTGCGATGCTTTAACAAATACCACAAGTATTTTCTTCACCTTCGAGGTGTAATTACCTCAGTCCCTGTCAGTATCTTTTCCTCATTAAATTACCACGGCAAGACCATTACAGCCTTACACAGCCAAAATGTTTATCTTTGTCACAACAAACCCAATGAAATTACCATTCACCGACATGAATTAAGGAACGGTCATTAGCCCCCCTCCCCCCACAGGACATATGGGTGTCTCCAAGTACTGGTTTTACAGGAACTTTATTGCTATTACATTTTAATGTACTCCGGCTCGGCGTGGCAGGGACGAAAGCAGGCAGGCAGTAATGAACGGTAAGCGCCGAATGACGAAAAAGAGATTTCATGGTTTTATTAGCATTCCGTTTATTTCCCTTAGGGCAGATAAAAAGTATCCTTATCATTTTCGCAGGAACATTTTGTCCCTGAGATAGAAAGAAGGGGACTGAGCAAGCTGTATGATAGCTGGTACTGTGTTGAAATTTATTCCCTTTGGCAGTTGCCTCGTTAGGTGGATGGATTGCGATGGACTGGAATTTTTTGTTCAAGAATTAGAAAGTGGTGGATACAGTGGACGCGTTGTCAGGGGGCAGTCAGCAAGTAAAGTTGTTGTAAAGTTTGTTTTGCTATGCTCGCGGTTTCGCCTGCGGTTAATACATAGCAAAAGACATTCCAACACACCACAACACCAACCAATGAGGGTGACTTTTCTGTTGTTCTACTTTAAAAAGGGCGCGTACGAATTAGGTGAAGAGTGGCACCGGAAGGAGGGCTAATTTTACCTCAAAGTGACTCGTACCATACCCCAACTACAAGCAACACCATGGTTGGATGACTGTGAATATTGTGTCCTACATGTGTGTATAGGTATTCCTGCAATTAACTTTCAATATGCATGGAAACACATGTAAACCAAAACACCTTGCGTTTGACTTCTGAAACCTTCCTGATCATGACACATTTCTTCTTCTGCCTCAGATTACATCGTAGGTAGCTGCTAGGAAGGGAGAAGCATGTATATGCAAATAATGTTAATACTTCATTAGTCCGAGGTAAGTTTAGTAAAGGAGTGCCCTTTCCCCGAAGGGATCAACAGCAACAAAACGACATTCATTGGAGCAATGTGTCAGTCCTCTATGCCAACAATGTCAACCATTAGACTTCTTGGAGTTGACGGAAATGTTTACACATTTGCCGCCAATCAGGAAACCTCTTGACATTTGATTGCTTTCAAGTTTTGTTGCAAATACATGTATAGATACATGTATAGGGTAGCGTCTTGATTGGGGACCTACTTTGATGGGCGATGGCACAATTTCCATCTTAGGGAAATTCTTTCAACTTTGTATGTGTGTAGTTGATGTTTTAATTGCCTAAGTGGTGGTAATTATCATGTTAAGGGAATTGAAATAGCAATTAGGTTCTGCATTTCAATAAGTTGTCTGGACTTCTAGAATGTTATGAGTTCCATTAAAAAAAAAAGTATGGATGTAAATAAGCACAAGCCAATGCATGCAGGACATTTCTGGGCAGCTGACTTCAAGGCCGGGATGAAGTGTCTTTAAATAGTTAGCACAACAATCAAATCAGTGGAGACTACTGTGCGAACTACGTAGGTTCAATAACTACTGAGCATTTTCGAGGCACCACCTTTCATCGGGGATTGACAAACCTTCGAGAGTACAATTTGTCATGAAAAAGCGAGAAACTAGGCTTTGGTTCATTCCGGCCTGTGGCGCCGGCAAATAAAGGATTAACTTCGTCACAGATACACTGGGATTTGTAGACGTGTTTTAACAAAAAAAAATGTAACTACATAGATAATGTACAACAATTCCGTCCACCCGAACTGGGCGAAGTGAAAAAAACCATAACTAAGCTTAATTCCAACATGGTTGTTGGAGCTGACGGCCTAGCCGCGGACTTGTTGAAAGCAACAAGTAATGACTAGGTAAGGAGCATGCACCAATCCATCTGTAAAATATGGTCGAAGGAAATTATGCCCGATGAATGGAATCAGCATTGTTTGCCTGCTCTTCAAAAAAGGCCCTATGAACTACAACTTTTATAGATGCATCAATTTTCTTAACATCGCCTATAGGATCTTATCTGCCGTGTTGTGTGAGTGCCTGAAGCCGTTCGTCAACAGCCTGATCGGTTTGATTTTAGACCAGAAAAGTCCACCATCAACCAAATATTCACACTTCGGCAGATCTTGTAAGAAATTCAAATCAATATCCACGACATTTTCATCGACTTTAAGGCTGCGTACGACAGCATCTATAGCGTTCGCAAGTCAAGCAAAAGACAGCTGTCTTTTTGAAATAGCGAATGAACTCGAGTCACAAAGATGCAGGGGATGGCAGATGTGTTTATGATGGCAGATGTGTCAGATGGTCGTTAGAGATGGTAATAAAAAAGGGATAGGATGGTGAAAAAGTGGTTGGTACTACCAAAATAAAGGTAAAAAACCACAAAGCCGATGGCTTGCTTGAGATGCTCTTCAAATACGGAGATGATATGTATCTTGGTAGGGTGCATGCAACAAGTCGTTTACCAAGTATGGGTCAACGGAAGTGTGTTCGTTGACTGGGCCGTCAGCTCGATATCTCCGTCATCAAAAATGGTTATTTAAGCAAGAATATCTTGACTTAATGTCACCTCAAGCCTATCTGCAACATAATAAACATTCACACTCACAAAAATTGTAGAAAAGATTAACAAATATAGGGTCGAAACTAGCCGTCTCGTTAACGATTGTTCTTGAGCTTAATGTAGCGATGGCTAAATTCGGTATTTTGTCAATAAAGATCTGGTTGTGTTACGCAGTGCTCCGTGTCATGCGGAAACATCTTTTCTAAACATTCACTTTAAGTATGTATAGGTTAACATGTTGTCAACAAACACAGCAGTATGATTCAACGACATAGAAAAAAACGTCGCTGTTAGGCAAGGCTTCGAGGTAGATAGGGACTTTACCTACCTCCAAAAGGCTACCTCGGTCTGGCAACACAACTGCGTTCAAAACTGTTAACCCGATGGCTAAAATTGATTATCTACAGAAAGCTGATCTTATCAGACTGCTAAGCCGAGCATAAACTAAACCCCATAGAGAGATGAATTTCATTTCATTTGTGCGAGGTTTTACCGCGAATATTTTGAGCTGCATCAAATCAAGTCGAGCAATAGGACAACAATGCCTTGGTTGGAATCAGCAGGAATGGAATCAGCATGTCCAAGCATATCCCCTTCACATTGTGCTAGAAAAGGTCGCAAAGGAAACAATCCGAAGAATTGTAAAAGACGGAATGAGGAAGGGTAAAAGCGGTGCAAGCAAAGAGCGAGACTCCCTCTCCAAAACAGTCCCCTTATTAGACTCGCCTAGAAACAACACCATCAAGAAAAACTGCTTTGAAAAGAATTTCAACACAAAACTATGCAGTTATAGTGAACGGAGCGATGAAGTATATCAATTTGAACACAACATCATCAAATAGTACACCGACGGACGGCTCCAAAACACACACGGGCGCCGGGGCAGGAGTAAATGGTTCCCGAACTAGGTCTTCGGAGTCCATGGGAACGTCGTGCAGTATATTTTAACCAGAGGTACATATAAAGGGTGGTTAAATTTTAAGGGCCGATGTTCATTTTGAATAAAACACAAATTATTTAGGAAATTATTGTCATTTTTTTTTATTATGATAATATTGGTATGGTTCAATTATGTATGGAACAAAATATCGGCGAAATGGCCGCCGCGACCTCGGCGGCACACCTCCATCCGATGGTCCAAATTTTCGATGACGCTGAAGCATAATTGAGGTTCTATGCCGTTAATGTGCCGAATTATCTCATCCTTTAGCTCTTTAATTGTTGCTGGCTTATCGACGTACACCTTTTCTTTCAAATAACCCCAAAGAAAAAAATCCAACGGTGTCAAATCACATGATCTTGGCGGCCAATTGACATCGCCACCACGTGAGATAACACGGCCATTGAATTTTGCGCGCAAAAGAGCCTTGAAATGGTCAAGAGGCTTTAGTTCTTGAGTCAATTGCACCTTGTAAGCTTGTAAATGCAAGTCTTTATGCATAATGTTCATCAACGACGAGCGTGAGAGGTGCAATTGTTGGGCACGACGACGAGTTGAGGTGGACGGCTCTTTAGCCACACTATCGCGAACAGCAGCAATATTTTCTGCAGTACGAGCTGTACGAGCATGCACTGGTGTTTTCACATCTCCTACAGACCCGGTTTGCTCAAATTTTTGCACGATTTTTCCGATTGTATGCACATTTGGACGATTAAATTGACCGAAAAAATCACGAAGTGCACGATATGCATTTTGATTTGAAGGCCCATTTTCATAATAAGCCTGAATAACTTTAACGCATTGCTCGATTGTGTATCTTTCCATGGTTCAAATTGAGTTAGTCTGAAATTGAGAAATAACAAATGAAATGCAGAAAAAAACTTGACGTTTAGGTGTGGCTCACATTCAACATCGGTCCTTAAAATTTAACCACCCTTTATGTGATCGAAAGATGTGCACAATTTAGCCTCAATAGAAGGTATCACGAGCAAAACATCGCAACACTATCAGACATCCAAGCCATCATCAAGCCACTGTCTTCATTTGAAATTAGATCTAAACTAATTTACAAGTGTCTGGAAAAGATAAACAGACTGGGCCAGAACAATAAAGTCCCTCTACACTGGGCGCCGATGAACTGGCAAGGAAAGGGTCAGAGACACCATTCGTTGGACCCGAGCAATTTGGCGGGCTGGGACCACATCGAATCCAACAGAAACTGCGTAGAGAAGAAGAATGCAAAAGAAGAAGGCAGTGGAAACCACTCCCAGGACTAAGCAGACAAAGGAACTTCTCAGGAACAACGACCGAAGGAGGAGCAAGGCCTGCCTAGGCACCAACAAAAGCCAGCTTCGCAATCCAACGGGCTTCCTAACGGGCCATTGCAGACTCAGGGAGCATCTCAGAAAAATGGGAATAGAAGCGAATGGAAACTGCAAACTGTGCAACGATACAGAGGAGGCCCCTATCACACCTCCTTATGATCTGTGGAGCACTGATCCACAACAGAAGAGCACACCGGAAAGCGTACTCTTGCTGGTTTTAGTGTCTAAGTTGGCAGACCCTTTACTGGTGGTGTGTCCAATAAATCAGAATTTCTTCAAGACCTACTTCTTCAGGAGGGCTATCAAGGCCCGACTCATGCCTTGGTTTTTCATTCCAATAGTTCTCTTGCATACATAATGTCATCTAGGACTACGTCTTGAGCCATCCAGAAGTGCTGTTTTACATATGCAAGGCTATTTAAAGATCACTATACCAGTTTGCAAGAAATGGTAGGTTAAACGCGAGCATTGATGGTTGAAACCCCACCAAAGATAATTATACTTCTTTCAGGCCCACTTGTTGGTCGAATATTCGATGTTGTTGTTTTTTTGATGGATTTATGTTAAGTCTTATTGAAGGCAAGCATACGAACATATGTATTTACGGACGACTATTCGAATTTCCTTAAGATACAAAACATTGATCCTGGTTGAAAGTCGTGGATAGTTACTTTTTAGAATTTTCCTTCCAAATTACCCTCAGCTCAAATTGGCCGTTTTTAAAAATCTCTAAAATGTAACATGTGTCTTTGCTTCTCCATCCAAGAGCACACAAACACTTTGACAAATATTTACTCCCACACTAGTCAGGCAGGAGTGAAAATTCAGGAGTAAAGCACAAGGAAAAAACTCCACCAACCAGATGTCTCTGTAAGTTAAGGGCTCTATTAATCATCTCAACGTTCTATTCTCATTATTTCATCCCCTTATCAAGCTGTCAACTCATCTCCCAGAAAGAAGAAGACGGCGAAAAAAAAAAAAAAAAACGTATCAAACGAGAATAGAAGGATACGCTGCAATGGAGAAAACAGAGGTAGGATACTCAGAATGAGAGTGAAGAATGAAAATGCTAAAAGAGTCCTTAGCATAATAGTTTTTTTTTTTTTATTATTATTATTTTTTATTTTTATACTCGCATTCTCTTCCCATCGTCCTCCTGACTAGCTTATTTCTGCATGAGAAAAATTGGAATGAATTCAGTCACTTTGTTCGCTCTAGTGACTGGTCTCCTGCTCGCTGCTCGCTGCTCGTGATGTTGATGATGATACCATGACGTTGATGGAAACTAAGCTCAATGTGCATCCACGTCCGTTCTGATTGTGGGATACAATCATGTGGAACATCGAGGGCAACTACTACTGGGCGTTGGTAAAACTTCTTCTTTTTTTCACTGTTCCTCGTTGTTGCAATTTTGTAATAAGTCTGGACGAAAGAGCAATTTATCATAAGACTAAAAAGGAGCAGAAAAAAAAAAAAAAACAGGAAAATTATTCTGGAATATTTGCAAGTAATTGAGGGTGAAAGGGCTCCAACGTTGGTTTTATGCAACCTAACTTGGTTCGTGTCCAGTTTGTCGCAGGAATGACGTGGAACATTGTTTGGAAAACTTGTGTGCAATTTTGAAGAATTGCTTGCTGTTTTATGAGCGGCATGCATGGGGAAACGGAACCACCTCCAATGGGGGTGGTCATTTTTCCTGCAACTATTTGCTAGGCATTGACTAATGGTAGTGGGAATACACCTTCAGATTACTCTTTTTTCATTGCGAATCCTTGAGAATCTTGCTTCACTGTGAACACTTTGAAGTGATACACCGAATTTAATTACCATGCGTAAGATACGAATTACGAATAAGTTTCCAACATCCACGGAGAACGAAACAACGTAGGATCATGCGGTTTTTCTTTGTTTTATTTGTTCGCATGAAACTTAGAGCTGATAAGATTTTGAGCATAATCAGTCTAGCGGATGCTGAGGAAGTTGAATAAATGTTTTTTTTATCAAGTTCGCGCAACAACTCTTTGTCGAACAATTGCTGAGGAAATTGAAGAAATGGGAATGGACGGGAATGATGAATACATCCCTGCTTTCTTATCGGACCCCCGATTCGTGGAGGGTCTCTGCCTTAAACAGCTCTCTAGACCAAATGTTCTGGCATCCGCGGGAGCCTAATCCCTAAAATGGGGGTTTTGTCTTCCTTGCCACCTTGAGCAGCCATTCGAAAAGCCCCTTAGCTCGAGAATTATTGCCCATTCGCTCGTTGTGGTCGACCCTGGGCAGTAAACCTGGTTTGGCTTTTTGAACAACATCCACATCTTCATAGTACGGGGTTTTTTGTTGTCCTCCACTCGCCGTTCTCGCATAATGGACCAAATCCATATCCATACTAATAAATATTATAAATGCAAAAGTGTCCCTGTCTGCTACGTTTTCACGGCTAAACCGCTAAACCGATTTCGATGAAATTTGGTACGGAGTTAGCTGAAGTCTAGGGAATGCACATAGGCTAAAAATTTAGAAAATCCTCCCACTGCCACGCCCATTTTTCGAAAAATGCACTTTTTTGAGTAATTTTACAAAAAAAAACTTATTTAAGCAAACGTGTAGATATTTATTTACTCTACAAATAATCCTTACATTATATATAGCCACGCCTACTTTCGATTCACCAGAAAACCTACGCCACATGCTCAACTTCAAAGTTGTTGCCCAATCTAAACCCTCTTAAACTGTGCAGATGAGTACTTTGTAGAACTACGTTATCGAAGCCAGGATTTTCAGAGTAAATCATCCCCCGCATTTCCCTGATCCCATCAGACTACCTCTTTGAGTTCAAACGTCTGCGATTTTCTGTTCAGGTTTGATACGCCATGAACATCAATAAGGTATGTGGACAGAGTTTGAAAGCGGATAATGTGGATCTGAGGGGTGACGTCTTCTCCCATAGCGAGCTAAGAGCCAATTCACCTGACAGCCTGGTCATCCTCGAGCCAGAGAAAAAACCAGGTATGATGTTTACAGGGACGCCTTAAAGAATTAATAAGAAGGGTTGAGAGTCTATACTTACTCATCAATGTTTTGAAACCTGGGGAAGGATACATGGAATAATAAGACGTCTTCCACGCGGACGTAGTCGCGGGTATCAGCTAGTTCTCGATAAAGTCTTTGTCTCTTGAAAGTGTCCAATATCTGCTCCATTCGACACCATATACCAGAAAAAGTGAGATCAGTTGCATTTCGTAATCCGAGTAAAGAGTTTTGAACTCATTCGTTTAACCAAACCGAAGTTGCCATCAAATCTCTTTAACTACTTTGAAACAATTTTTGTCAACAACAGCATTTCGCCCTGTTTGTTGCCAAAACGTACCTTCAGCTTCACTCTTCTGGCTAAGTCGATGTTGCTGTACAACTGGTCGTTGTACCTTCTCCTCCACTCATTATCTATGCAGACGGGACCGAAAATCACCCGAAGAATTTTCCTCTCGAAAAAGCCAAGAGTAACCTCTTCCGTTTTTGACAAAATCCATGCCATTTAAGGTCTTAAGTAGAGATTAGAGTGCGAACGTAGGACTTTTAGAACCAGAGTCGTGTTGCCATTTAAGGGAATCTTTATTTTGGCGTGGCGGAGTAGCTAGTGCGTTGTACTGTTATGCAAGCTGCATGGAACTTTTTTCGTGGTTCCACCTCTTGTCGGAAAATGACAAACCTCCGAGAGTAGCAGTTTTTGAAAAAGCTTCTCAATTCGCTTTTCGGAGTCGGCAATAAATTGTAGGTCCCTTCCATTTTTGCGAAAATATAAAACACGCACAACATAAATGGTTGCGAGAAGCTAGGCCTTGGCTCATCCCTAGCTGTCGCACCAGCTATTTTTCTTTCTTTTATAATTTGCCTACTTTTCTGTCGTTCTGGAAACCATTTTGCTTTAAGCAGTAAGGCAGTCACCTTGATAGCACAACCTCTTACTTCGACAGCCGTATTGTTCATATTGGATAATAAGCAGCGGTAAAGAAAACGAAACTCAGTAACGGTTTCAGGGTTGGGGGCACTGTAGTTCGATTATTAAGGTCTGATTCATCAGCATTTCTAATTCTGTACGAGTATGTACCTTGTCGGTTTAGTATATGCTGTGCTCTCGCAAGTCCGAGTATTCAACGACGTAAGATATCCTCTTCACATGGTTAGACGCATATAAGAGTTGGCAAGTTCATCATTTAGTTTGGCCAGGAGATAACTCAATATTCAATGTCAGTCGAATTGGCTTCAAAAGAAAACTCCTTCGATAAACTGTCATGTTCAACCTACGGCCTTCAAAGTTTTTTCCTCAGAAGCCATAATTCAAAGTCTAATTTAAGGATAAACGGAAGTTCTTGTCCGTCTACCCACAGAAAGATCCCACCCGAAGCTAATAAAAAATTACTTCAAATACCGGTAACTCAAAGAACTTATCCTTTAAACCATCTAAGTACTTTCTCATCCGAATCTGCAACAACATTTAACATTTTGTTCAATTTTCCTTTTGTGTTACCTCCTCTTAATTACTGTTTAACATATTTTCTAGACTCAAGTCCTCCTCCTCCGCTGCCCGCAAACATGAAACCCACTTATATTTCAATCACTCAAAATTAAAAAAAGAGAAAAACAAAAAAACCGCTATACACCGGAAAAGTAAAACAGTTCACTGTTGAACAAAAAGTTTTCAGAGCATTAATAATCTCTATGGCAAAACAATGGCTAAAACCCCTCAATACTCACCGACCCTCCAAAAGTACTTTCTTCTATTTTTTTTTTTAACTGAAACAAAAACAGGTCGAGGCAGACATTCATCGGAATTATGTTGCCAATTCCCAGAATTGAAGGGAATAAGTCAAACAGAAGAAACCTCTCCATTCAAGAGGGTCATTGAGCCATTTGAGAACTGTTCAAGTGCCCTTGTAAAGGAAAAAAAAAACTGAACAATAGGAGGAGAACAATAAGGATAGAAAAAAATCGGTACCCATCTTTCTAATTAACCCCTAGGCAGAAAAAATCAATCAAAAAGTGATTTCCGTTACTGTTCGCCAAGAAGAATTGCTTTTATATTAAATCTAACAAAAAGGACAGTCTATACACTATAGCCCGGCCATACCCATACAATATATTTATTTTTCAAAACTGCCAAAGGACAAACAATTTATTACTGTCCACTGAAAAGAGATGGACCGGTGCTGGCCTGGTCAGAAAAGGCGTTCGGTTTTGGGGCTAAATAAAGAAAAAAAAAAAAAAAAAACGAAAACATACCACAAAGGTTGTCTCCGGAGGATCCCAGAGGAAACATAAATGTTTTTCATAGGACATTCCACCACACAGGAGATGAAAGTTGTGAAGATGTAAAGAGAGCAACCAAAGTACAAGGATGATCACCTCAGGGGCTTATCTTTCCATCCTTCCGAGAAATTTTTCACTGGCACTTTGTAATTTTTTTTTTTTTTCGTTTGTAGATAAAAAGAACAGTGAGCAAGGACACGGAATTTTGCCAGGCAAAATTCCAACTGACATTCTTTTTTCTCGCTTGCTCGTCCGGATGCGACCATCAATCCTTGCCGGGGGCAATCAATCGAAATGACCTTGGTTCGGTAGGAAGAAAATAGGAGAATCTGTTGGTAGTGTTTTGCATAATAAAATCTTGTGTGCGGCAGCGGAAGGCGGAGGATAATTTTATATCTCCGATGTATCGGATCGTGACCGATATAAAATTGAAAAAAAAAAAAAAAAATTGAAAAAAATGACAAATGATTGGACGTGGTGCGAATGTTACTATTAGCTGAAATAGAAGCTCAGCCAAAGCTATTCCCATATCACGTTTGTTGGTCTGTCGGATTACAGTAAGTTAAATCTTTTAAACCCCGCAGGAGGTTGAAAGCTTTGCATGACATTTGACCATAAGTCCGTTTTCGAGAAAACCTTAACATTGCTTGGCTTTTTTCGCTCGTTCTCTCTAGCAAGTGGTCGCCGTGGCTCACTGATTAGTGCGTTGGACTGCTAACCGAGCGGCGTGGGTTCAAGTCCCAGCCATATCCACCGTCGGATGAAAAGTCTCCGGGAGTACAATCTGTCATGAAAGAGCTTCTCAATTCTCAGTTCGGAGTCGGCAATAAACTGAAGATCTCTTCCGTGAAAAATGTATTGCTCCTCTGATCTTCCTGAATTAAATAAGCTCTTTGTAATATACATATTAAATAATTGGTCGAAGAAGCTGAGACTTATCTAAACCTCCTGCTTTCGACTTTGTTCTTCATTTACTCTTTCAAAAACAGTTTATGAAGGCAGATGAAGAATGTTAGGGAAGATTTTGAATCCTTAAATTTAGATAACCAGACAACGAGTTTGCTCACTAACGATTGCACTTGCTCACTAACGATTGAAAGTCCCCTCCTGAAGCCACTTTAGGTGGCCATACGATACCTTGTGGGAATCATTATAAAATTTTTTTCAATTAAGTCCATGTATACGGGACGCGTTTCTGCTTCTTTTCAACCCAACAAATCCACGGTAAGCAACATTTCAACATTATTTTTGACGAGGTAACATTGAAACCTTCAAAGTGGATTGAGTTCCAGATAAATTTTCATTTGTTTCTATAGCATGAAAGCACATTCAGCGCTAATGCAGAATTTAAGTACACGAAAGTTGTTAACATGCAGACTAGGATAATTTCGTTTATCTCAGACATCATAAAGTACTCATCCCATGTCTCTGTGTAATTTTCTGTCCGCCCATAAAAAGTACTGATTAAAACATCAACATAATTACACTAGTATCCCAGAAGGTGAAAGGATTGCGTTCTGACAGAAAGACGTAAAACTAAATTAAATCAGTAGAGGGGGCAACGGTAAGAACTGGAAACATTATAAGAATAAAATGCGTTGATGTCATAAAATGTCCTACGATAGTGTAGAGAAATCCCTTTTCAGTGAAAGTGCACGAAAGTCAAGCTTATGGGAGATTTTTAAGTTTTAAGTTGTTTTTATAACGAGCTTAATCGATTGTTACACAAAAAAGTGTCAAGACGGTAAAAAAATTTGGTAAATCAAATTTGCTGTAGTGAAAACGTTAGCACACTGGTTGATCTCCTGATCCATAAACGACTTTCACTTAGAAGTTCTCCAGTGTTTAGAATATGCAAAACTCCCAAGCAGTCAATACTGACACTGACCACTACCGCGCTCAGGCTAAAGCAGGATTGCGGATTGTAATCTACTTCCGCTTCAAGGGGTTATAAATGTCCTTCCTGTTCACACAGCGGGGTGCGAGGTGCAGTGGTTCGAAACTCAGATAGTATTGGGTTTCAATGACGTCCGAGGGTGGTATCTTAACTAGCTTTAGGCATTTGTGGTGTTTGTCCTTGCTATAACTCTTTCGATCTAATCTAACCACCAATGTTATCATGACGCACATACAGCAAGTCAAATGCGCGCAAAGCGTCAGCTACTCAAGTAGAAGAAAATCGAACAGCTTCAATGGTCGCCGTGGGTCAGTGGTTAGTGCGTTGGACTGCTGAGCGAGCGGCGTGGGTCAAGCCCCAATTCTCCGTTCGGAATCGGCAATAAACCTAGGTCCTTTCCATTTGGCTCATGTCAAGCTGTCGCGCCAGCTATTTATTTTATTTATCGGCTGAAGAGCATCTCTTAGTGTTTTCATGAGTCAAACTCTAGCTTTTAGTAGTTGGTGGATATATGACAAAGGAAAAATGAGCCTAGAACGCTGACTCATATTGCTGTCTGAAAAGATCACCGACAACCGCGCTGTTTTTGGTGCCTTTGTATTCGGAAACCCAATAGATTTCATTTTGTTGATAGCTAATGCCCGCGACTTTCTTGAAGTTTCCAGACGGTTTTCCGGTGTAGATTCGAACAGTGTTACGCGTTGGAAATTGATCGTCAACGGATTGGGTATTGATCGATAAATCCTTATCCAAGGCATTGTGCTAGTTTTGTTAGCATATTTCTTCGGTAATGCGGAATGCTAACCCAAGTTACATATTCTAGAGCCGCTAGACCGTTCCCACTTGCAATTTCAGCCTACGTGTATAAGGATTATGCATGAAGTTACCAGAGGCCACCTCGAGGAGGTAAATCAAGCACTTGGCTACTGGTTCAAACCAAGTTTCGAACAATTTGTAGTTTCCCAATCAATCGCTGCCCAGACACCCCCAAATTGCGAGCTATTCCCTGACAAACACACATAAAAAGTCACAAGGGTGCCTACCTTTGATCTAAAAAAATACAGATTTTGACTTAAGGATCATTCGGACTGGACTAAGGGGCCTATGACTATGACGTTTGACCATCTATGTATGTACTGTCTACCTCTCTGCCTCTTTGGTTGTTTAGTGTTTTTTACAAGACACACACTCGTCCTCACCTTCGTTGTCAGGGCTTTCGCACTAAGCTGGGCTTTAGATCGCTCAACTTTGAGTTGGTGTGTTTTCTCCCTAAAGATGTCTAACCAATTCTTCTTGGCATAACTTGTCTTTCATTTTCGTAGTTTCCATTTCGGCTGTATAATCACAGATAGTAATATTTTCACTGCAAGACCTGCTGCCGCAGCCTTGACATAAAAACGTTAATAATGATAATACCGAAAACCCCATTAACAATCTCATCTGTGATTTTAAGAACTCATGCACATTACTCGTAGCACACTAAGCACAACCAAATGAGATGTACACCAAAGGAACCCTTATTAAACCACCTCGCTAAGCTCTGGTACCCTATTACGGATCACGGTATCTATCCGAAGAAATATTTCAATTCCCCGAATCTTTCTAATTAAATTACGAGTATGTACGAGTATTTTATTTGTTCTCGCACGCCAAAAGATAAATTTAATTAACTTTCGGGTACACATTCAGTCGGGTATACTTGGATTCATTGGGACTTCCATTAATGAGATCCGACATAGATGCCAGACTAATGAAGTCACCTGGTTTCTCCTCACAAGCCCCATTCGTGGCATGAGCATCACCACCACGTACCGAGAGATAGTCGACCAAATGTCAGCCGAACTGTGACTGTGACATTTTACCTTCGTAATTATACGTGAGTTCAGGCACACCATCATGGGTGAGCCGAATCCGATGATAGACCAGATAATTAACTTACTGAATAAATCAGGTCCTCCCCGTCCGTCCCCACTGCTGTGTAGTCGTTGTCGTCACCATGGATGAAGGCGCGCTCGTTTCTCCCATAAATCCGATCACATGAGGCCACGAAAAGTAGCTAAACCGCGGGGGTAATATCACTTTTAATTATCCGCATGTCGACGTTTGTGTTGGGGTATAGTTTTCGACAAGGCTAGCAATTTTTCGACTGAAAGTCACCAGGCTTAGGCAGTTGGTACGAGATGAAAATAGTGGTGAATGTTTTTTTTCTTTTTCTCTTCGCACACATGATTGGCGGCCGGATTTTGGCGCATGACTTCATCGGAATTAAGCCGATTTAGGCGAAATGCTTCCTCCGTCTGGTACGTAGTTGATTGGATTCATTAGTATCAATTTTCCAGGAGTTTGCATCTAATTAGAAGATTTTTAAACATCTAGTGTGGTGTTTGTGTGTGGGAATTTCTTGGATATGCGTCGAATGAGTTGAATGGGTTGTAAGTCTCATAACAAAGACTTTTGGTTGTCAATTGGATATGAAAAAAGGATTTCCTATGAAATTGGCATACTCGTATTCCTGGAAAAGAAATGCTAATTAAGCCATTGTTTCCGGCAACGTATCGGAAGCATAGGAAGCAAACATAAGCCATGTTATGTCTTTTGTTTTGGAATGCTCTAAAGAACATGTGTTCCTACTAGTTTAAGTATAATTACTACCGGTTGGTAGGCTCCATATTTGACTTGTGTGAAGGATTTGGCATTTGCCTTCTTCCAGACTTCAATATAAGACGCGACTTTTGGTTTAAAAGTACCGACAATCAGTGTAGACAGATATTTTCTAAATATGACTCTCGAGAGATGTCAGATCTGAGTATTCTCAATGAGGTTCTGAAAACATACACGAGGTTATAATTTCAGCGAGAAAGGCAGTAAACCAAACATAAAAATCCAGCAAAGAGTTCTTTCAGGTCCACAATTGTGCAACGAAGCCTGTCATTTGCGAAAGGAAGTCAGTTCCTAGGAATCCATGAAAACTCAAAGGCATGCTTGCCCAACAAGTAGTGAAGTCTGGACTTCTCAACCTCAACGAAGACACCAGCAGACACTGGTTTTGGAACCAACCGTAATGATTCGCCTGCAGCCCAGTCTAGGCTCAGACTTTGACCGAAGCTAGTCCTGAAGGCAAGGAAAGTGGACTTTCAATTTGCACAGCAACCGAAGTTCTGATGTCATTGCATCAGACGGTATACCCATGGAACTAGGGTCGTATGATAAAAGTCGAGCAAAGTCATGAAAACTCCAGCGCGGATGATACATTTCATGATATAAGTATCAAGAGGGGCTAGATGAAGCAGAGCGTCTAGGCCAGCGACAAGTCATGCTTTGAAGTTTAGTGCAGTAGGCAGTCAGATACTTACGCGAAAGCCCTCTCCACCAAACAATTGACGCTTTAGTTAGAAACGGTCTTACTATAGCCGTATAGATCCAAAGGACCTTTTTCGGTGATAAGCTGAGATCGAAGTCAAATCTGCAGTACAACGAAATATGAAAGAAACCTTTCAATCCCAGTTTAGTGGAATCACTCAAGTGAAGATAATTCGTCAGCCACGCGATTGCCTTCAATGTCGCGGTGACCAGGGACCCAACAGAGTGTGACGCTATATTGGTTAGAGATTTCGGTTAGAACGCGGTAGTCCTTCACTGCCCTAAATTTTCTAGTGTTGGATACGAGTGACCTGATCGCAGACTGGCTGCTGATGTAGATTGCAATATCTGTGCGTGATATTGGGTTAGCCTTAAGTCAAGTGGCGACTTGATTAATAGCTATGACTTCGATTTAGAATGCACTACAGTAGTTGGGGAGACAGAAGGAGTGCAGGATCTAAAAAAAAGACACTGGCCCCGACTGCTTCGGCTGTTCTGGAGCCGAGCGTAAAGATAGAGATAGACTCATGGAGGAGAAGGATATTGCGGTGACTCCAAGCGCTTCTGTTATGCTTATAGCCCATGTTAAAGTCACTTTCGCTGGAGAGGGTTTCTATTGGAACTTCCCACATCATTTCGCATATCCTTGGAGGGTTTCTCTCAGTTTTAGGGCCGCGTTAGTGGCATGCTGGATGCCATATATTGGCAGTAAGTGGAGCATGGTTTGAAGCGCAGTTGTAGGGGAAGTGTTCAGTAATGCTGAGGAAAGCCGCACGTTAGACTTTCTCGAGAACGTAAATGTCGGTCTGCTTTTCTAGAACCGGCCACCAATTTCTTTGAATTCTCTTCGACAGTACTCCGTCTGGTTTTTCTTGGGCGATCACTTACTCTTGTTCTATCTTTGGCAAACTTTCAAGGCTTGACCAGCTATACTATCGTCCTCATCGTCGCCAGAACGTATGGCCTTTCCATTATCACTTCCATTTATGTACATATAATCGCGTCTATACGATGCGATCACTTATTTTTCTTATATACATACACATGCATGTAAAGTCATTCCTCGGGTACACGCTATTTTTTTCCAAGATTATTGGTCAAGCTGATGACTGTAAGGAATATTGAAAAATATCTGCCCAAATTGATTTAGACAAGGTCCTTTGGTACAATTCAAACGAAACTAAGAACCCCCTCTGGCCAGCTTCCGATGTACTTTAAGTTGGTTAAAGTTCGTTTTTACTTGGGGGCGTCGTCGGTAATTAGGTTTGCATAGTGCTTCTTGGACACGGTGATTTTTAAAATCACTGAAACATCTCGAAACTCTTTGACCGATAATAGCTTTTATGATGACTGAAGGCAAACTTCCAAAGTCTTGCGAATAAACTTTTCCCGCTTAGAATTATTAACGCAGTTTTCCACCAAACCTCGTGGCTCTTCGCTTATGTACCCACAGCTATGTGTTCCAAGTCCCTGCAAAGTACAACCCTCTTTTCTGTCTTATATTTCTGACTTTCCATTAATTTTTTACTTTTATTCTGTGGCTTCGGTGTAAAGAATTATTAAAAAAAAAAAGAAAATTATTGTAAATTATTTCTCTGCCGCTGAGTTCAGGTATACACAGATATCCTGTCTGCGGAATGCACAAATTTGCAACCGAAGCATGAACTGCGGTTAATTCATGTAGAAAATTGCAATTCCATCCGGTTACGTCTTTGTTATAATGACGATGCGGTTTGGTTTGGTTTGCTTTCACTGTCATGCCGGTTACCGTCTGTCAGATGAATGTTAATGAAGACAGTGCAATGGGATAGGAGAACGAAAAAAAAAAAAAACGGAAGGAAAACGATTCTCTCAGATCAAGGATGAAAAATTTTCCAGATTCTTGTATGCACAAAAACCGAGGTTCATTTGAATGATAAACAATTCGGTAGTGGTGTAATATTTTGAGAAAGAAAAATCGGATAAGGCAAAAAAGTTAAACAAGCAAAGCAAGGAGAGGTCCTTTTTCAGGGGAATCTTCAATCCTAAACAGTAGCTATTATAACAAAACACGTAGCTACTATGTATCTTTAGCGGTAGAGTATCAAAAAATACCTTGGACTTCGTTCTACAGGACGAATGCCTTGTTTTTAAAGATTTTCCTATAAAATGACCACCGACAATGTGAAAGTTTCATTTCTGTGCAAAGTTCATGACACTTGTAATCCATCCCCGTGATCCAATCGACAATTTCCTGTCCGGCAAATTGAAATTTCATAACGGGCTTAAAAAACACAACCTGCGGTAGCCACAATCCTGGCTAAAGCCCCACATCTGCTACTCATGGCAATATCCTCAACTCAAAATAATAATAAAAAAAAAAGAAATACCCTCCACATTGGTAAACATTTAAGAAGCCATCATTCCCATCATCATCCACCTAGTCATTCCATGTCCTTCGAACAGACCGCAAACATAAAAAGTACACTTGACAAAAGGAAACCGAAAAAAAACGAAATGGCAAACGAAACCCTATTTCTTCATTCAGATAAACATTCAGATTTGCTTTGCAGCATAGGATAACCGGAAAAAAAAGAAAACTCTTAACTTTTATCCACAGATATACCATCATACCCCTTCCATTTGATTTGAATCCTTATCGTGCAGATCGATGAGAAGCCACAAAAAAAAAAAAAAGGTGGAAAGAAATCAGATTGAGTTTGATGGTGATACCGAGTAAACGGATATCCTTTCCCATTCCACCTTGCACCTTTGGTTAACACGGACAAGGGTAGTGCCAACATCAGAAAAAAAAAATGAAAGAAATAGAGAGAAAAATCCACATAACCTTGCCGTGTCCCGTCGACCGGGCGCGGATTGGAGGTCCTGATCCTGGAATAATAATTTTTCGCATCACATTTACAAAAATTTCTGGAATCATTTTCCAACAAGTTCGTCCTTATTCTCCCAACTAGCATCTGAATTCATGGAAAAGTTTCTTCGTAGGTGGATGAGAAGTCCTTGGATATATGTATCTGGCGTTTTTTTTTTTCTCCTTTTCTCGTGTAAAATCAAAACTGTTTCCATTTCTATCCATATTCGCTGGGGATTATAATAGAGCTGTACATTCGCTATAAGTATTACTTTGTCCTGGGCATAAGTTTTGGCGACGGCTGTGGGCTCTGAACGAGGAGAGGAAACTTCTAAAGAGTATGCAAATTGAATTTTCTGGTAAAAGATTTCCCATATAAGGAATAAATGGGATAGATACCGGGTGAGGGAATGCGTATGCGTTACTCCACCGTGTGTTATTATTTTCTGGGGGAAGAGGGGGGCGGGAATTCATGTGGGAATTGTTTTCCATTTTGTTGCTTTAAAAGGAAACGTATTTCGGATGTTTTTGTAAAATTCTACGAACATAATGTTTGGAAATGTAAAAGGATCGATTACAGAATAATAGACCTTGTTGTATTCGATTAACTGGATCGAACATTATTGAGATTCCTTAGCTAAAAGAAAAAGAAGCTGGTGAAGAATCATGTTAGGGTCGTATTGGTGACAAAAAAAAGTGAAATCCTCTTGTTTAATACATAGGTTTGGTAAGTTAGCTTTTGCTTAATGGCGCGAAGAACTTGTAAGCTGACTGTTAAAGCAGCTAAGGAGCAGTCTTGAAAGGAGTTCGACCACCCGCCGTGTCAGAGGAAAGACATTTAATATCATCGAAGGAGTTAAATTTACAGATGGTGACCTTCTTTCCGATGAGAAGGACATTTTGCGCAGATGGGAAGAGCACTTTTCGGAGCTGCTCAATTCCGAACAGGGCACTGAGGATGGCAGAACCATGGTTTTGAGTATGGCGGAGAATAGTCCCACCGTAGAGGAAGTGACTTTGGTGATTAAAGTCGGCAAATCTGCTGGTGTGGATGAAATCCGGCCAGAAATACTCAAGGCTTTGGGAGAAGAGGGAGTAAAATAGTTCTCTCGTGTGATTAAACTGGGGTGATTGGTCCTCTTTTTTTAAAGGGGGAAGAAGGATTACTCGCATTATACGAGTATATCTCTCTTAAGATTCCCCGGAAAAGTTTTTGCTAAGGTACTGGACTTCGCCATGGGTGCGTTTCGTAACCTCTCTTTTTCACTGTTTATATGGATTGGATGTTACAGCGCAGCTATGGTGAGGAATGGTTCGAATTGGGAGACTTAAGGATAAGTCACTGGCTTTTCGCTAATGACTTGGTCATCCTTACGTTCACCCAAACCAAACTTCAGCGTGCAATTGATTTATCGCCGGTCTGCGTTGAGGCTGGGATGAGGCTAAACGTGAACAAATCAGAGGTAATAGTAATGTCCGGAATGCCTGTTCAATGCACGCTGCATGTTAGTGGAGTCCCATTAAAACAAGTGGAGCAGTTTAAGTATCTCGGGGTCTTCTTCACGAGTGATGGAAGGAGCAATACTGAGTTATCCTGTAGGATTGGTCAGACTGAAGTAATTTTGAGTCAGCTTGGTCGCCTATGGTCATAAGGTGTGGGTAGTGACCGAAAGAAGAAGATCCCAAGTACAACCTGCCGAGATGAGTCTTCTTCGTTGTATTGCTGAGCTAACTCGCCGAGATCGAGTTAGGAACACCAGAATACGCGAGGCGTACAATGTCGAGCAGCTACTTCTTCGAACGGAGAGATCCATACTTCGATGGTTTGGGCATGTTAAATGAATGCCCCAGACTTGGCTTCCAAGACATGCCATGGAATGCGTGCCATCAGGTAGGCCTAGGAGGATATTGCCGTATGGGGATAGCCCCCGATGACTTAGGGTCGACGGCGGAAGATCGGGTGATGTGGAGAGTCTCCTTAACCCCGCTACTTTCATATTGGATAAGTGGGCCATTGGGAAATGATGTTGAATTTCGATAATAAGTTTCCTAGGGTAACTTGTTTGCTGCCAACTGTCCGATCTCTTGTACGAAAAATACATATCACCACGTTCTCAGAATGGTCTGCAAAACTTAATCTGCCGAAAGATTAAGTCAAATACATGCTTGTCTCCTGTGCTTATTTTAAATTATAGAGAGTAAACAGGGAACCGGGAATATTTAGACCAAATTTTGTCCGTGAGTTTGTTGGCGGCAGCTTCTTTAAATTGCTTGACTCTACGGAATGTCTCCGGTTAAGAGTTTTCATCATCTGAAATAATATTGTTTGTGGCTTAACTTAAGTATGCACAGACGACACTCCAAAGGTTAGCCAGGTAGTCTGGGAGAAAATTCATGCAGCGGCCATCCAATGTTATTTAGCCAACGTCTTTTCGTAACCCTTACTTTTTTCATTCAAACCAAATCAGGAAACAAACAAATAAATCTTTTTGAACTCTCCCTAGATTTGTTGTACCCCTTACTTAGAAGCAGCCGGGAGAATAGCAACTTATTTACTCGTCCAAATTTCGCATTTATTACTAAAAGTTTCATTGTAGGCACTGTTTCATGCTTGTACTGATTGGTAGTGATAGCAATTGGTCATTCATCGATGGGTAAACACAAACTTCAAACTTTAAAACACAAAAAAGGCAAAATAAACACACAGATTCAATCCTCTTTCTTCCGACATCACTTAATGCATCATGTCATTCAGTAAGAAGTAAAGACCATCAATTATGGTTTATTTGCTATGATATCCATTTGTGCACCAATAAGGACATGAACATGAACAAATCGCGCTCGAAAGCTCAAAATGAACAAAAATAGTTTCCTTCTTGCAAATCGATTCTTACTTCTTCCACTCGCTCACTTTAATGCTACGAAAAAAGAAACATCCTTAGACGTCTCTCTATAATCTTCTCGAATTCGACGTCCGGAGTATTGGAAAAGACCTCAACCCCGAGAGACATGCACACAAATTCAAAATTGTTTTACTTGACTGTGCGCCGTCAAGTGGAATAAACCTTGCAAAAGGATTAGCAGCAGTTGAGTCCTGAGAGTCGTTTCGTTCAATTTTGAGAAATTGCCAGTGTACTTCACCTTGTATCTGTGTGTCTTGTAATCAACTCTTGTACAAGGTATTCTGCAGAAGCATCACTTCAAAATGTGATTCGCTTCGTCGGCAATGGAACATTGTACTGCTACTTCCAGCGGAATTGTGTGCCATGCGAACGAAGGGATTGCTGCTGCTACCTTGGAACCACTCAAGTTGATTGAATGAATAAGAACGTTGGATGTGTTTACAAGAAGTTCTGTCAACAACTCTCGTATTGTACATCTGCGACATTATGCGCTAAACATTTCCATTTTGTGTATTGCGGTTGTTTAGATGCCTTCGCTCCACTTTTTTTTCTTTGCGCTGTATTACCATGACTAAACATATGAATGAGTTCACTGCCATTGCGGTAGCTACTTGAAAATGTTTCGTCACAATCCTCGTCATCGTCATCGTTCTCGTCCTCGTCGACGGTGAAGAATGTCGTTGCTTTAGAAGCAGAATTCCTGTGGTATGTAGAACTGTAGTGAATAGTAAATGTGTCTAGCACTCAAACCTTTGCTGCTAAATGAGAGCTCGGTACAAGGAAGGATACAATTTTGACTCGGGCACACATTTTTTTTTTCGTTTGACGAATTGCGGTTTGGCCTACATTTTAATATGTGACAAGGTTTTCATGAGTTAAAGACCGCGTTGCCAAGTGGTGTGCAATTATACTCATTCGTCAAAAGGAACAAGAGGGTGAATGTTACAGAAGACATGAGTGCTCAACACAAGAGTTTAACTCTGTTAAATTGATTGCATGACGAATGAATAAGTGCGACGCCCATTAAAGTTGCGTCCTTTGCTGGTTTTGGGACGATAAACAAACGACGTCAGGCAATGTATTCTTATGTGGTCTGCAGAGTATACAAAGGGTCGTGAGACCTACACGTATAGATTTGGTTAAGCTTGGTTCGCCAGAACTAGATCACCTAAAAAATCTGATAAAATGTTCCATATACGCCACAGTACCTATTTAAGGTTTAGCGATCCCCGATGAGATAAACGAGGGGCTCATTTTTTATGAAAATGAAAGGACCCATTGGTGAAAGGCTTCAAACAGGCCTTTCAAAACTTTACAGAAGCGAATGAAGCTAGAACTGAGAGTATCTCCGAAATCGGTTAAAATATTCCACAGACGCCGATGTCGGTTAAAATGTTCCAAATACGACACAGTACCTATTTAAGGTTTAGTGATATCCGATGTGATATACTTAGTAGTCTAAAGCGAAGGTTTAATTATGGAATGGGCAGAGGAAGTTAACGTTTAAACCTCGTATAGTTCGTGGTTAAATTTATTTTTATGTACCGTCACGAACACTTTGACAAAGTTGGTATGGGGATGGGGATTTTGAGTCAATTCTTCTCAATAGGGCTTTGCAACGTATAGGGTGATTCAGTAAGAGGCGTAGGACTTTGTATCTTATGTCGTATTCATTCTTCAGCTTTCTTCAACTCCTCTGTCAGTGACTTATACTTCTTCTAATTGTTCTGCCTCATGTGTTTCTCGGCCAACTAAAATGTTTGACATCTTGGGTAAGTTGAGATTCTATTGCGTAGCGTTATTTCTTATGAAGCTGTGTTCGATTTGTTTGACCAGTCCACTGCCAGTTTCGTTGTTGCATGGTTGTGTCTATTGGTTTCCGGCCCGTTTTCTGATGAAGATGTTGGTTAGAATTCTGATAAGGCTAGTAAATCCTTAAGATCTTTCGTAGACACCTACATATTATTGCGTGTTTACACATTTCTCGTGATGAAGGTGGTTTCATTCCAAAGCAGTATTCTTTCCCATATACATACATATGTAAGTAACAACACGGAATCAATATTGGAACTGAATCGTCGTCACTTGGTAATTAAGGCTACTTGCTTTGCTTCGCTATATTTAGGTCAACCTTTAGCTGGCAATATTTTGTTCGGCTCTACCATCCTTGAAGACAATTCTTCCAATTTATTGGAAGCACCTAGCTTTCTCTTCTAATTGTCTAATGATTTTTAATTTCACAGCGGGGTGGCTATGGTGTCGTGGTTAGCATCATCGAATTTCACACCGAATGTTCCGGGTTTAAATCCTGATGTCACTGCGAAAGCTGATGTCAACTCTACTGCAAAGAACACTAGCGGTAGAGTGATCATGATTTCAAGAGAACACCAACAAAACGGTCTGATTTAGCCTGGACACCACCCAGTTAGCCTGGCCATCATCCTCGAAAACCATTGAAATCTATGATACTAAATATTACCCGAGTTTCGAACCACAATTTCGTAGATATTGATGGGTGGCTGAATCAAAGTCTCCCTCGAAATATCCGGAGAATTCGAGCTTATTAAACCTTCATTGATGAAAATTCCCATACTTTTCAATGAAACTTGGCGGTTTGAACCAAACAAAATTGCGTTTAGAGTGGTAGTCTTTAAATCCACATTTTTCTTACTTAGTCTAACATTTGCTCTTCTATATCTTCAGGTCTGAAAAAAAAAATGAATTTATTTTGCAGAATAGCCTTCTCCATACTACATGATGCATTGCTTTAGTTAAAAACTTTTTGTTCTTTTATGCCATCCTTTAAAGTCCTTGCAACAAAGTTTTTTCATCCTACGCAGAGCAAGTAGTATTATCCCTGAGTACATATTTAAGTTGCATCTCAATTACACCACATCCATTCCTGTGGCAATTCTCAAGTCATCTTCGAATCAAATGATTTTTCAAATAGAGATAAACAAAGACATTGCCGATTGTAAGTTTTGAATTACCCCACTAATGAACATCATTTAACAATCTCAAAACTATTTGTCTTAATATTACACACAGTACATCCTGGGAAGAGAATAATGTATGTTTCCGCCTCAGTGAGGGATACAACAATGGATGCACTTTACCGGCACTCATGCATCTAACCATATATCTATCAATTTACCACGCCCACTTTTAGTTGAGTTTTCTATAAAATTCAACGACGATGACGACAAGGAGTTCCTTACTCGCATGCCATTCAATTTCCTTCCGATTGAAATTTGCTCGAATTTAAATCCAGATGTACACACATCCATACATATGGATATTGAATTTTGTATTAGTTTGGAACTTTCTCTTCGAATTGTATGCATCCTGTACAGGCACACTGGGCACAATAATTGTCTGTGTATCTGTACGTATATCCTTGGCAACAGAAAATTGAGTTTAGATGAAAATTTTATCTTCAGAATCTGATTATTATCTAGGATTCGGTGAGATAGGGAAAGTCCACAAATGTACATGACCACTGAAAAGTTGAATTACACAACTTTCGGAATATTGTGTGAGATATTGACCGAGCTATTTTCCTGTTTTGGTATTTGAAGTTTGAAAATGGATTGCATTCGTCGGTGGAAATTATTTAAATTTCAACAAAGTGTTTTACACTTTGCTTAGAAGTAATTATTAATTGAGGTATAGAGCTTCAGATAATGGGTGCTCAGCTCAATTGAGAGAATTGTTTAGTTCTGCAACTTCTGGAAAGTACTCGAAAGCATGTCGTTCTGGTTAATATGCAGGTTTTTCCTCTTGAAAACAAACGAAAGACAAAAGAAAAGCATATCCGCTCTAAGCTTTATTAATATGACGTTTTACTAGCCACAATAATAATAGACCACAAATTTAGTGTCGATTTTACGCATACAATGGAATCGTCGGTAATGGATGGAAGCCGAGAGCAGCTACTGTCCACTGGATGTTTACAGCCATTATAAAGTCCATACTAATGCATTTTCACTAAAATTCACCATACCAAACATAGCAGAGGTAACAGACTTACAGTTAATGGACCTTAAAGAGTATTAATTGGTACACAATACAGCCAACAATAGCATAGATCCTTAGGTTGTCTCGGGAACCATCACAACATTAATAGGTTAAACAGAATGGACCTATCCATCACACACCCTTCGAAACCTAACCTAACCTATCCAGAATGATTTCTGTCGTCGGCTTTGACATCTAAATCGTTTTCCATTTGCCCGATCCCATCTTTGGGTGCGCACAGTGTATTTCCCTTTCGAAGAAATTTGTCGGAGCATATCAGGCTGACTTTTTGTGAAATCGTAAAACTGCAGGCACGTGATTTTCAAATTTGCTTTGAGAGTTTTTACTGTCAATCGGAATTTGTTTTCCGTCCAAGTTTTGTTTGTGCCAACGATACAGGATAAAAGCAGGAGTTTTACAGGGCTTGGGGCGAAAAGGCAGGATTGAAATTTCCACAGGATTTGGGTAAAATATAGAAGGCAGGACGATGCATATACGATCAGAATAGATCCCTTCTATTTGTGAGAAAAATAAAACACGCGAAACATGAATGTGAATGAATGTGAATGATTGCGAAAAGCTAGACCTTGGTTCTGTTCGGCTTATCAGTCCTAAAACGTGTTTATAGAAATCGAAATACTCTTCTGTGGGTTCCTATATAGGACACATTTGAATGGGGAATATCTTTTTTTTTAAGCTCAGACATCGCAGTTTTTATCAAATCCCTGTTTTCCTATCACTTAAGTAGTCTAGAGGTAGTCAGAAAGTGGAGTATATGTATTTGGTTTGGATGTTTGGATGTTTGTTACCACGTATCGCCTAAACGGCTAAACGGATTGGCATAAAACTTCGTGAGTAGATATTCTGTATCCTGACTTAACATAAAGGCTTAATTTCTATTTCTAAAAATGCACTCTTTCTAAGGAAGCAGCCATTTATTTGTATCCATAGATAACCACTGACATGCGCCATTCAGCCAGCAGCACATCGAATCGTTTGCAAATCGTGATCATTTGTTGCTTCTGCTTAAGGGTGGTTTTTCCTTTTTTTTTTTGTTGCTTTTTTATTCCTCTCTTCGCCTCTAAATGATCGTTGCCTCTTAATGATCATTTTCAATAAAGTAAGACACATCGGTTCGTGATCGTGTGATGTTTTTGTTTTGCCCAGTAGTTTTTCATTCCTTTTTATTCTGCGTTGTTTTTTTTTTTTTGTTCGTGAGGAGAGGGTGATGATTTGCGGGTTGGTATGGCAATTGTTTACTTTTCTCTCCTGGCATTTTTCTGGAATGGAATCTTTTTTTTAGGTAGATATAAGAACAGCGCACCGATGTGACGCGTCAGCCTGTGTATGAGATTGTGTGCGTTTGATGTGTGTATAATATGAATGTTATTTACAAGGAGGTAATATGAGGAATTGAAAGTTTATACTTAATTATCAACTTCCTGCAACCCGGGCAATCACATAGGGTATAATGTGACTTTTTTTCAACGCGGACGTAGTCGCGGGTACCAGCTAGACCACATATAGAACATTTTAACCCTTCCCTGTTGCCCCTTTTGCCTTATAAACAGATTTGAAGTGCATAAAGAAGTCAAGTTATTGTGTATTGCACTTTAAAACCCTTTAAGTGTTCCCCAATACCCAATTAAAAATCCGTGACAAATGCATCTATCCGTTGCACTGATTTCCCTCCGAGGATGCATTCGACTTTTCAATCCACAATTTGTTTCGAGTCAGCCTTATCTCGAAAATGATGATCCCCAAAGGAAATTGAAAAAACGCGAGTTAAAGAACTTACCACCAATTCCCCCGCAGCCAAATTTCATAGGTCAGCATTCGCGTCGCACATAATTCAGCGATCGCTATCAACTCGCTCGTAAATAAGCTCCAAGCTTTAACTATATACACATCGCGTTTCGCGAGAATGGGTAAAAAAAAAAGAACTACAGCGATGAAACCCACTCCTTCAGCCACAAACAAATGTAAAAGGATTTACCTACGCGCCCTCAGTCCCATGCAATGTAAACTCGCCTGGCAGCACTGGCTGAAAAGAACATTTTTGTGCATGCAAACGAGATAAACCCTTTGCTGCTCTCGAAAATAAATATTTTTCCATTATTCTACCAAATATACAACACGCTCCGCGAGCGCCCTTGCTGAGTTTTACCCATTTTCCACGAACAAAACCGGAGCAGGCACCAATCCGCAAAAAAAAAAAAGGAGTCCAAACGAATGAAATAAAATCAGTGGTAGAATGGCCAATGAATACGAGCCGGGCTGAGGGATGGCATAAAAAAATATACAAAATGTGTGCCAGGAACTGGTGCAGTTGCATAAAGCTGTTTCAGGAACCTTCCACCGAATGTTCGGATGAGCGACTGTTCGTCAGCGGAATGAAGTCGAAAACGCTGGCGGCATTTAGTGTGAGTTGTACAAAATATTGCTTTGATGTTTTCGTGGCACCGTATCTACTGCTCTATATGGGACAGAGACTCTAAATGAAATCTGACAAGAGCCAGTAGATATACGCTTTGTTTAGGAGATGAACTTCATCGGAGAGCTTAATTTGCTTGTGGTTATTCTGTAAATCTTGTTTAGTTGGTTAAGGGGAACTTCGTTGTGAAGTTTAAAAAAAGTTTAGTACTCATTTAGATTGGTGGAAGAGTGTAGGAATAGGAAGGAGCTTGACCGGTTAGATTATCAATTCTACGTCTGTCTTTTAAGGGTTTCTCGTCAGTTACATAGATGAAATGAGACGCTGACCGGAAGAAAGTCAAACTTTCACGAATCCATCGCGGAAATATGTAGTTCACACCTTAATGGGACAAAATGTCCTTACACTTGTTATTTAACGCCAATGTTAGGGGCGGCAGTTTGCATATACATATGTATGTACATATGTCATATCAAAGAAGATGTGATCCTTCAGCATCTAGATAAAAGCATGTGAGCTCGTTAATAGGACACGGACAGATATTTTCAGGGATGTGGCGATCAACACTCGGTACTCGTCAGTAGGTTCTTTTGCGATAGAACTCGGTATACACATCAGCACTCAGTGAAAGGACGGCAACAAGCAGACACTTTTCCATTAACTTCTTAGATCTCCACGACTAACTAGAGACAGACTGCGTGCTAGGTTAACCGTTTTTCGAATTCGTCTCTTGACTGGAAGTTGCTCCGTTTACTAACTAAAGTGCGAAATCTTCATCTTTTGCGTTGTTCCTCAGGGTTAGATTAGAAGACTCTGCGTGACAGAGCGTTGATATCCATTCGCTCTAAATGTCCTAACCATCTCAAAGGACCAATATGCAGGTTCTTACCTAGGTTGATGTTGCTGTACAGCTCATACAGTTCGTGGTTGAATCTCCTCCCACAAAGCTTGTCAATGCAAACAGGGCCGAATACCGTACAAATATAATTGTTCGCTAGAAACGGCCAACGATTATTTTCACCCGCTTTCAATAGTGTCCAGGCTTCAGCACGATAAATGGTGATTGGGATTTTATACTGAGTATCCATAGTTGTTAGACGCAACTGGTCCATTGTACTACCAGAAAGCAGCACCCAGTATATAACCACTTTACTGGCATTTTCCAGACTTTCGGAGCATAAAAGGCACTTCAGTGATGAAGAGATTACAATCACAGCACTAATCACATCAGCGAAAATCGGCCGCCTGATCCGAGGAAAGGCAGGACAATCACAAAGGAAATGATCCGAAGTATCGTCGTCCTCTCCACAGGCGTCGCAAACAGTGATGTCACTTTAGCTTAACTAGTCCTGATAAAACATCCTCTGAGACTTGTCTAGCAATCTCATCGGAGATGTTATTTCTAAAGATCCAAGTGTGACCTGCGACCTAGACAAAAGTCAAAGAGGTCAGCCTTACGAGCAAATTCAAAGCGTTCTTGCATTCTCGCACTATTTTGGAACTGGTTCAAGGGTTGAGCAAGTTGAACAAGTATCGCTACAGAGGCAAATGCTCCGATCCTTCTACCTATTCTTAACAATATAGTCCGTGGTCATTAGGACAGCAAAAGTCTCTGCTTGGAAATCAGAGGGATGCTTGTCTAACAAGGAGTGAAGTCTGGTGTTGTCGACCTCCACGAAGGCACCAGTCCCGGCCTCATGACCCATGGATCCATCTGTGAAGGTTCGACTAGAGCCATGTCCAGGCTCGGACTCAGTCCTGGAGGACTACTACTTAGCGAATAAACAGCGCTTTTGTTATCAGTGGTAATAGCAGAGTCAATGTTTCTTACTACCTCGTAATTCAAGCTGAGATTTCCGTCGGATTTGTCGATGTTGGAAGTTACTTCTTGTTGACATCAAATTCTTGGCTTTGCCCTTGTTTATTTCAAAACCTATTCTGGCCGCTTACGTCCCTATATACGCGGACGCACTGGTAACAGCTGGCTGAGTTCTGCCGTTCTTTTTCCACTATTGTATAAAGCTATGAAAGCATTTGATACTCTATATAAACTTGTATACCCCTGAGCACAAAATTCAACTCAGTTTTGGTTAAACTTCCCTTTAAGCCAGGTTAAGCTCCATTATTTCTCGTTTCGATTGGAATCAACACCATCTCTTCATATCCGCTGCATTATAAGCCGTGGCCACGTGGCAACCACTTATGATTCGCGTATTACATTACTTGCCCGAATGGAAGGGACCAACGATTTATTGGCAGCTTCTCAGCATTGAGAAGCTCTTTCGTGATAAATTTTCCTGCCGTAGTTTTTTAAAATTTCGACGAAAGGCGGTGCCGCTCGAATCTACCCAGCTCTTATAGCAGTGCATAACCACTGTAGGACGCCTATAATCCAGTGAAAATGTACGGTCCGTCTTTTCGAAAATTAACCTAAAGTATTGTGCACTTTTTACATTATCTTCGATTTATTCACACTCATGTAAGTGAAGCTCTTTGCCCGCATTATAACCAAAAGTCATTTACAGTAAACAAATGGAGTCCAATTCATAATGGAATGAAAAATTTAATTTTTAAAGATAATTCCTTCATTAAAACACATAAAGTCATCGGATCGTTTGTTATCGTGGTGGCAGTTCTTTAATAAATGTACATTACGTCGGCCATGCCATCCGTAAGTAGAGTAGGTACTCGTATGTCGTATGTTTTAATTTGCAAACCATTAATCCTTAAAATTTACAATAGCATTATGGTTGAAACATTAAATTACTCGTATACTTGTACAGTACGTACATATACATATGGGAAATATGATATGTATGTCGTGTGATGAAAGGATTATGTTCGGATGGAGCATCTTTATTGGGTCAGACTTTTAGGGAATAAAACGGATGCCACAGATTGTTGCATGTAACAAGTAGACTGGTCGCTGAACTATGTAGCTTTAAGGTGACATTTAGACGAGGGCGTTCAGTCATATAAAAGTGAGAAGAGCGATGTTTTGAAGTAAAACAAGTACGGTGATGATGATGTTAGGCAGATATAATATTGTCAAAGCAGAAGACCAGCTCTCCTAACTCTGAATAAGCCCCCAATTTCTTGAACTGCCTTGAATCTCTGTTCTTATGCCGCGAGACCAGCGTTAATGGCTAACCCGATGGCTTGTTCCCACTATTTTTGCAATTTTTTTGAATTAAGGGCGGACCCTACATTTCAAGCCTGTACAACCCCTTTTCAATCCAAGCTGGTGCTAAATGTCTTTAGCCCATTCCTAAGTGAGTTAGACGTGCCAAGACGTTTCGATGCATGCAGAGGCAAACTGACACGTCTCGATGCCTGGCTATGTGTAGCAAGGCATCTCCAGGAGTGCAAAGCGCGCCAAGGCATCTCGATGAATGGCGAAACGTGCCAAGGTACCTAGTACCAAGGCACAGCGATGTGTACTAGGGTGTGCAAAACCAGAAATCTCAATAGCAAGTGCATATACATATGTAGTTGTCAGGATCTGAAGAGAGACAAAAGTCTATTGCCATCTGGGAATCGCATTGGTCGTCTAGACTGTGCGTAGATTTCTTAATGAGTTGCGTGAAATTGCTTCTAACGGGGAATGCTCCAGCTTTCCTTTTCAGTTGGCCCGTTCTGATTTTAGTGTTGTAGGCAGTTAGAGTTATCAATACTAAAGTCATAAAGGTTAATTTTTTTGGCTGATGTGTTATAAATTTGTGGTGGTTCGTTTCCATTTGGGGAGCGACATAAGAAACACAGGAATTGCATAGGCCCGTAAAGCACAAGCTTTAGCCAGAAACGTGAGACGAGTTATGGTGTGAAGTTTGTAGTCGTTATACAAAAAATGTGCGTCTGTTTTTTTTTGTTTTTATAATCCATTCGCGTTTTTATAATCCATACCCTTTTGATGTTGTTCACACAGCGCGTGCGAGGTGCAGTGGTTCGAAACTCAGGTTTTATTAAATTTCGATGGGCTTCAAGGGAGGTGTCCAGACTAGCTGGGTGTTTGTCATTGCTATAATTCACGGGAATTGGTTCGAATTTCTTGATGATGAGCTGAATTGGGTTTTCATTAATGCTATAATGAGCGTTTTGTTTTGGATGGGTCCTCGTCTACCAATCTTTCCTTTCGCTGGATAATAAGCGAGACGTGGATCCTTAAGACTGTTTATGTTTCATTTCAACCTTTCTTAATTTTTTTTTTTGTTTTATTGAAAAAATAATCGCACGCCTCTTATGAACGACCCTTCATAAGATCGCATTTTACTCTATGCACCTCACTGTCTAAGAACTTTTCGTATAATGAATCATTTTCAATCGAAACTCAAGCCTACAAGCCCACCAATTTAACATTGCAAATCACCACAAACTTTTAATTGATTTAAAGTAGTTGCACATCATTTTCATGGTGATTTAATTCAATAAACATGCAAAAGGTAAACCAACTTGACAGACGCATTTAGGGATAGCACCGCACGACGCACAAGCAGCCTACACCCTACACCCTACACCCTCATCGTGCGACTTTAACAGCAATAACCCCCATTCATACTTAATGAACAAGAAGATAATGTAAAAGTTGATAAAATTATGCCAAACCACTTACATGGGTATCGGGAAATGTGCTAACGATTAAGGCATTTTCCCATTATCTAAGAGGGTAAAGAAATTAATTTGGGCGCCATGCTTGACGGTCTACCCCCTTCTCGTTATTAATTATATGTTAATTAATTTGGTTTGCTAATCTTGAAGCGTATTTACTGGGGATATCCACCCTGCGAAAGAAACTGGCTTGATGATTAATGTATTTAGCGAGTGTACGTACATAGCGTGTATGGAAGTATGTTTGAAGCTTAAAGGATCTCTCTCTCTTTCTCTGTGTGGGAAATTTAATTTAAGCTTAATGGAGTTAACAGAAAATTTCGCTTATGCTTTGGAAAGTGCATATGAGCTCGAAAATTTATTATGCACGAAGATCCAAAATGGAGTAAAATGCTTGGAGATAATAATGTTTCATTATCCTTGTAAGAGGGATTTGGTATATCATCTTTGTTTGACACGTGACATGTGTGGTGGATATGGATTAATTTTTTTATTTTAAAAAATTGTGCACAACTAATATGATCCCCTTTAAAGCCTTGCTTAGAAGAGGACCATGTATATATTATGTATGTGTGTATTTCGAAGGTTAAACCACTTAAGGTTGAGGATATATGATCTGTAAGAAAAGTCCCATTAAGCACTGAGTACCTTACTGTCCAGAGTTGAGTCCAATGTTATGAAATATGTATTATAAATGACAGCATTCTATGAGCTATCAATACCCGTAGAGGAAAAAATCGTATGGTTTGCTCACTTCCGTCATCTCACCATCCATTTCCAAATGACCCACATATGGGGGGTCGTAGGTTTAGTGTGCTTAAGTGGACACATCTCCTGATCTTCCGCCTTCGATTCTAAATCATCATGGGCTATCCCCATACGGGTAGAAGGGAAATTTTGGACTTGGCCTAGCTTTCTCATCTTGCGCCTACCCAGGGGACGTCTACCTGATGGCACGGATTCCATGGCAAGTCTTGGAAGCCGAGTTGGAGGCGTGCATTGTACTGTCCAAGGCTTCTTATTTTCCACTATCAGGTGGTACCGCAAAAAAATGTTTATTATTGCAATTTCTGGGACTCGAACCTATGTAGCTTACACAGCAACTGAAATTAACTAAATTGAACCCCTAGCAATGATTTGTAGAAATGTAAAGTTGTGTCCCTCAGTTCACAACAGAATGCTACACTCAGTCCTAACTCCAATAGAACTTCCAAAGGCGAGCATATCAACAAATTTCCTTAATACTGCTAGTTGCAGTTGAACGCTCCGATCAACAAGCCTTCTCCCGCTTAATAAACCACACCCAAGCCTTCTAACAGGCAGCATTACAGGTCAGAATTTACTTGCGTATTTTATACAAATTCAAGGGGGCAGTTCCGCAGAGAACAGGGCGTCTAAGGAGAGGTGGGTTTTTGGATTAAAATCCTACATTGTCTTGAAGATTCCCACCTTGCCTTGGAAAGAAAAATGAGAACAGAGCTCAAATGCATCTGTCACTCTTCAAATTTTTCGTAATCGATAACCGTTCTCGTCCAAAAAGGAAGCCGCGAATCCAAAATCGAGCTCGAACTACAGATTTTCACTTTAGTATCTACTCAACTGAATCAGTCACTTTGTCCTTTAACGATAGCGAATTTCTGTAGCCCTAACTCATCTAAATGGGCTTGACGTGACGTGCGATGCATAAAAAGAAAGCAAGTAAGCGAATAGAGTCGTAAAATACATATGGCGGCATGTTATCCCAATTATAGTGGAAAAAAAAGAATCACCGCTCCTTCAAGAATGGACGTTTTGTGTTCTAAAAATTGTATTATACCTTCGGTATGGAACACCCGCGCTTGAAACCTGGTTCTGCAAAGTATGTGCCATTTTTGCGAAACATATGCTCTTAGCAGAACGCCTCCAGTATGACAGGCACTAGAATTTGAAAAGATCTACAAATGATCACTTCTGCCTAGATGGCATCATAAAAAAAGCACTGAAGCTGTTAATGCACTCATTTTGCATCCTGTTAGTCTTTTAAGTATTGTCCTTATAGTCTGCCTGTGTTTTTACATCAACAATGTGTTTATATTCTGAATATGGTTCCATAATGTGCACAAAGTACTCTCTAGGACGTGCAGGACAGTCTGTGCAATAAACTGAAGGTGAGCGACGTTAATGACATTTTTACTACTAAGTGAGTTTAATGTAAATGTGTGTTTACTGGATGCCATTAATGTTTATTTCTTAAGTTGCATTGAAAGTGAAGGGTATACTGACTGTTGTACCATGTTCACACGTACATATGTACGTATGTATGTACATATCGAGGGCACTGTAGTAAAAATGAATAAATTATATTACCAACATACTTCAGCACCTAAAAGACAGAGCAAAAATTTGTCGAATATTTGAATTGTGGACGATATCTTGTGCACGAAGCCATGCTATTTGAAAAGTACTTGGTTCCACTTATAATAAATTTAACATGATTCCACCACTCTTGTCAATCCACGTCATAAATCATGAAGATGCCGCATTTACCAGGAACTCGTAAAAAGATTTATCTACTATTTTGGGCGGCTTAAATAAAAGGGAATTTTGCCGATAGACTGCCCTTTTAACTTGATTTGACATTCGCGGAAAGTTCCAAGAAAGCACTAATGCGAAGTGTGCGAAAGTGTGTGGGACGTAATTGTATGACAGATAGACCCAAGAATAGAAGCCAACGCGCAATGCTCATATGGAAACCGTAATTGAAAGTATAGCAAAAGATTGGAGTACCTCCATCCAACACTATGCGTGGGAATTGAATTTCTTTTCCCGCATTTTGTTAGCAACACAATCACAAGCCCCCTCGTGCAGCTGACCTCCTCGCGGTGGGGGGCGGGCAACATGTCTGGGAAGTGCGGGTAGAGTAGCTATAGTTGAGCTACCCGTACTGCCCAGATATGGCAAACGAAGCGCAACCCCCCAATGATGACAAGACGGAGACACATGGCCTCGGATATTGCCAAGCCTGCTATGCCAGGGCGCCCTTCGGAGCCAGGCCTAGAGGGTGGCAGCATGCGAGCGTCTGGTGGTCGGCTTGTCCCGCTCGGCAGCCGGCCGGGTTCAACCCGAAACGGCTACGAGCTTCCCGGCAATGGTCTCGCAAACCATTACGGGGGTCAAAGGGGAGATGCGCTATGCCCCGAGGGGGGCATAAGTGGACATTCGGTTTTTCGACAACGGCATCGACTTAGGATAGGCACGTGGAACATTTCTTCGCTCACAGGAAAAGACCTTGAGCTCATTGGGGAGGCTACTAAATATCGACTAGATATAGTTGGTATCTCCTCAACAAAGCAAAGGGGTTCTAGAACTGTGGACCTTTCGGATGGGTGGAAACTCTTCATGTCAGGAGTAGCACCTTCAATGTCTGCTCAGGCGGGAGTGGGGATACTCACGAGTCCCAGGCTGGCAGGCAGAGTACTGGAGTGGATACCATTGGGAGGGAGAGTTGCGATCTTAAAGCTTAAGCTTGAAAGGTCAACTCTGGCCCTGGTGCAGGTATATGCGCCGAATCTGGAGTCGGAGTATGCAGCTTTCTTGGATGAAGTAGATGCCGCCTTAGAACAGGTGGCAGATATGGATTCTTATCTCCTGATGGGGGACTTCAATGCTCACGTGGGTGTGGACGTAATGACATGGGGAAGTGTGATTGGGAGGAACGGCGACCCGGATCAGAATGCGAACGGAGAGAAGTTGTTGGACTTTTGCTGTGCAAATGGCATGTCCATTATGAACACCTTCTTTACGCACAAAAACATCCATAAATACACATGGTACCGTCAGAGTCTTCAGCAGAAATCGCTGATAGACTTCTTTGTGGTACCATCGTGTGTTAAAAGGATGGTTTGTGACGTTCGTGTTGTGAGAGGGGCTGAACTGTCAACTGATCATCACCTCGTGTTGTGCAATTTGTATCTCAACGATAAAGTACCTGTCCTACCAAAGCGTAAACCAAGGCTGGTTACACGCATACGGTGGGAGAGTTTACAGAACGATGAGATACGGGAGGAGTTTGCACGACAGGTTTCCGAAAGGTTTGAACAAATTCCAACTGTTCCGACAAATGTAGAGGAAGAATGGCGGTTGTTTTCAACAGCAGTCATTGCCTCTGCAGGAGGTGTTTGCGGAGTGAAGCGGCTCGGTGTGGCGGCTGGTGGTGAGAAAAGAACTGCGTGGTTTAAAACACCCGGAGTTCAAGAACCCATCAGAGAGAAGAAGGAAGTCTTCAAGGTGTGGATACACTTGGGGGATTCAGCTTCTCGGAACCGGTACATGGAGGCGCGAAGAACTTGCAAGCTGGCTGTTAAAGCAGCTAAGGAGCAGTCTTGGAAGGAGTTCGGTGAGAAATTGGACTGTGATCACAGATCTGCAAACAAGGTGTTCTGGCAGACCATCCGCCGTCTCAGAGGAAGGAAGTTTAATATCATCGAAGGAGTCAAATCCAAAGATGGTGTACTTCTTTCCGATGACAAGGACATCTTGCGCAGATGGAGCGAGCACTTTTCGGAGTTGCTCAATCCCGAACAGGGCACTGAGGATGGCAGACCCATGGTTTTGAGTAGGGCGGAGAATAGTCCCACCGTAGAGGAGGTGACTTTGGCGATTAAAACGCTAAAAGTCGGCAAATCTGCTGGTGTGGATGAAATCCGGCCAGAAATGCTCAAGGCTTTGGGTAAAGAGGGAGTGGAATGGCTCTCTCGTGTCATTAAAGTGGCCTGGGAATGCGGTGAAACACCTAGTGATTGGCAAACTGGGCTGATTGTTCCTCTTTTTAAAAAAGGGGATAAGAGGGATTGCTCCAATTATAGGGGTATATCTCTTTTAAGTCTCCCCGGAAAAGTCTTTGCAAAGGTGTTGGAAACGCGTTCCAGAGCTGTGGTCGAGTCCCGGTTTGGGCGATGAGCAGTGCGGCTTTCGTCCAGGTAGAAGCACAACCGACCAGCTGTTCACTCTCAGAATGGTACTTGAGAAGGCCTGGGAGTATGCCAAACCTATCTACAGTTGTTTTGTGGATTTGGAGAAAGCATATGATCGGGTCCCTCGAGGTAAACTCTGGAGTGTATTGCAGGAGTACGGGATAGACGGTTCTCTTCTGAGGGCCATTCAATCTCTGTACACAAACTGTAAGAGCTGTGTTCGGGTGAACGGCGTTAAGTCGACACCTTTCACTGTGGGCGTTGGACTTCGCCAGGGGTGCGTTCTTTCACCTCTCCTTTTCATAGTGTATATGGATTGGATGTTACAGCGCAGCCTTGGTGAGGAACGTTTCGAATTGGGAGACTTAAGGATAAGTCATCTGCTTTTTGCTGATGACTTGGTCATCCTTACGTCCACCCAGACCGAACTTCAGCGCGCACTAGATAGGTTCGTCGCCGTCTGTGTTGAAACTGGGATGAAGGTAAACGTGAACAAATCAGAGGTAATGGTAATTTCCAGAACACCTGTTCAATGCACTCTGCATGTTAGTGGAGTCCCATTGAAACAGGTGGAGAAGTTTAAGTATCTCGGGGTCCTATTCACGAGTGATGGTAGGAGCAATACTGAGTTATCCTGTAGGATTGGTCAGGCTGGAGCAATTTTGAGACAGCTTGGTCAATCTGTTATCAGGAGGGCCGAACTTGGCATCGAAGCTAAGTTGTCGGTCTTTAATTCAGTGTTTGTTCCGACCCTCACCTATGGTCATGAGGTTTGGGTAATGACCGAAAGAATAAGATCGCGGATACAAGCTGCCGAAATGAGATTTCTTCGTTGTATTGCTGGGGTGACTCGACGAGATCGGGTTAGGAACACCAGAGTACGCGATGCACTCAATGTCGAGCAGCTACTTCTTCGGACGGAGAGGTCCATACTTCGATGGTTTGGGCACGTCAAACGCATGTCCCCAACTCGGTTTCCAAGACGTGCCATGGAATTCGTGCCATCGGGTACGCGTCCCCTGGGCAGGCCTAGGTTGAGATGGCTGGACCAAGTCCGAAATCTCACCTCTACCCGTATGGGGATTGCCCCTGATGAGTTAGAGTCGATGGCGGAAGATCGGCAAATGTGGAGAGTCCACTTAAGCTCCCTAAACCCGCGACCCTCATAGTGGATAAGCGGGCCATTGGAAGATGATGATGATGATGATGACACAATCACAAAACAGAAACCATCCATTTCCGTAGCAATGGTCATACGTAGGCAAATTAGTATACGAGTATGTATCTAAATAAATATTCGGTGTGCCAGCCTTCGCAGAGGGGCAAGGGTTTGCTTCTTGCAACTATGTACGCGTATACATAAAATTAAGAAAAAGTCAGACTACAAACAGTGACTCGAAGCTCTTTGTAGACAAATTGTACCCTCGGACGAGTTTTTCATTGGCTGTTGAGAGGTTGTGCCGCATAAAAGGTTTGGTTGACGTTGCTGACTTGCTTGATGATGCCATCAGCAAGACAAGAACCATAGAGAGAGGAATGGAACTACATGCCCAACCCCCCCAGAAGGATTTGGCCTTCTTAAACTTCACTTGATTTAAAAATTTGGTCTTGCTTAAGTTCACTTATCAACACCGGTAGTCTCACCAGCCGTTGTACGATCCAATTTAAGCCAAAATGATGGGCCTTTTTTGGAGGAGTTGCAGAAACGAAGGGGAGGAAGAAACAATCCTCAATTTTGAACCTATCCAGCCCTATTCCAGGAAGGAAGCTCTATTTAGGAGCCTACCATTTCAGAAATTTAAACGAACTGTCACATAGCGACATTTAGAGTATCCTTAGCTTCATTAAGAGCTTCAAATGGTTCTAATAAATTTGAGTGGCAATTTTCACGAAGTGCTATCACAAATGGGCTACTTTGGTCCACATGTGTCTGTGCTCTCCATGGATAGCCATCCTCCTTACCCGTTTACCTATCTTACTGACGATCAAACCTGGGTCAGCTCGCTTGCCAGTTTAACGAATGAAATGAAGACCCATCGTGATTGCACTCGCAAACAAGATAAAAAAAAAAAGTCGACAAAAAATCATCATTGTTGAAGGAATACCTTTTGATTAAAGGGAGCTACAATGTACTAGCCACTTTTGAATTTTTTGGAATCCGCATTAGATAGGCAAACGATGTTGGCATTCACGGAGGATTAAACTTGTCCCCGCAGGCAACTCTGTATTGATCAATCATACTTATGCGCCATAGACATGATGTTTTATCCATAATTCTTGAGTCTTGCTTGCTTAGGTACACGTCTTCTTATGGATTTTGGTTTAACGAGAAAACTGAAGCTAACAGTGTTTACCAAGGAACCTTTAGACTTATTGGGGGATAAGTTTTAAGACTCTAGAGTAGAAAAAATATCCATTGCCTTGGTTTTTGAGTTCATATTAAGCTCTGACGTGAAACTTATAGTCACAAGACATAGAATCGCCTTTTTTTTTTAAATATGGTCAACACATTTCCATTGAACCGCACTTGGTTGATGACTCGGTGCAATGCATGCGTCCAATCGAAAAATCACCTTCGTATTTGAAAATCTTCGGTGACAACTGATCAAAGCTGGCGGTGTGCAGCTTCGTTGAGGTTGCGGCAAACTCTTGGATGAGGGTACTACTTTTTCGTTTGCAGCATTTTCTTCCTTTTTCTAGGTCGATATTTTTTTGTCGGGTTTGGAAACTTTATACTGGAGCACTCAGACGCAACTAGTCAATGGTATTACCAGAGAGCAGTTTTTAACGATTTTATTGGAATTTCCTCGACTTGCGGAATAAGCCGAGAAGGCGGTTCAATAATGAGGAGCTTACAGTATCAGCACTCACCATATTAGCACTGAAAATCTGCCACCTGATCTCAGCCAAGGCAGGACAATCGCAGAAGAAATGATCCGAAGTATCGTCGTCTCTCCACAAGCGTCGCAGACAGTGGTGTCACTTAAGCCACTTAAGATGCTTGGCAAAAACGAAGCGAAGTGACCCTTTAGAACGCCATTAAATTGTTTACAGCCTCTTCTGCTGAGTGACAGCAGAAATGCCTCTGATTTCTACAGACTTTCGGAAGCATTAGTTTAGCCTGCCTATATGCTAGAGTACTGTGCCATACACAATTGTGTTTGTAGGAAATCCAATTGTCAATGGGGGCCTGTGACTGAGGCCGTGGAAAGACCCAACGCTGGTTCAGGTCCGAAGAAAACATACTCTGAGACTCTTCTAGCAGTCGGATTGGAGATCTTATTTCCAGAGATCCCAGAATTCAGAGAGTTCTTGCATTCTCGCACTATTTTGGAACTGGTTAAAGGGTTGATACTCCTGCGTCGCTGCCTTTGGTTTGCGCTTCTTTGCGCTTTTTCTGCCAAACGCCGTTACTATTACACAACGAGATGTACGACTGGTAGCTCAAAGTGGTTTCGGATACCTCCTCGATGGTAGAAAACCAAATCTACACTTGCGCTGTAAAGGGTTATGAATACCTTTGTTTTCGTACAGAGCGAGCGAAGTGCAATGGTTCGAAACTCAGGTAATATAGATTTCAATGTCATCCGAGGGTGGAGTCCAGACTAGCTGGTGATATTTGTGGTGTTTGTCATTGCTATAATTCAGGGGAATTTTTTCGAATCTCCTTACGTCGTAGTTATTATCAACTCAATCAACTCTTCAGGTCATGACACTCTACTGTCAGTGTTATGCCTTTGCAGTAGAAGCGACATCAGCTACCGGAGTTCATGGAATTATTTATTTTTGAGAAATAAATGTTTTCCGGCATCAGGATCAGAACTTGGAGTTTTAGCGTGACACGCGTTGATGCTAACCACTACACGATGGCTGTTGACTTTTTCAGTTAGCGAATGCACTCTGGAGAGTTGTGCAGTATCGCTACTCAAGGCATGCAAAGGCGATTTGGTTGGCGGTTTGAAAATTTGAAGGAAACCAGGTTGTTGTGTGGATGAAAAACGTATGTCACATATCGTCGCCGATGCGATGCAGGAACATCTGGCTCTAAGGTTCAAATTTTAGAGAAGGAACTGGAGTGTACAGCAGAAGCACATTCCAAATACAAACATGCAGTAGAGCATTGTCCAATAATTTTTGAGGAAAGCGCTCCAACATGTCCCATCCAACCATCAAGTCGCTGTTAACTGATTTCATTATTATGACTCGAATAGAAACCCTGATTTCTTAAATGAAATACAAGTTTTCCCTATCAGCTCTACAAAAGGCCAATTTTCGAATTTCAGCGTCATTGCATCCAATTGGATTCCTGGAAATCGAAATTCCCAACAATCTTCGAAATTGCCGTTTTATTGCACCTTAACACCACATTTATGAGTAACCTCCAAAGACTTTAACTGCACACAGCTGGTTGAACGCGTGAAATTTCTTGTAAATATTTAATCCACTTGGCCAAGAATCAAGCCACGAAATTGAAAGCACTTAATTATGAAATAATAAATAATTATTTACACGCTCAGCTGCTCAGCATGATGGAAATTAATGTTCCCCGCCAACAGAGTGCCATGCACGGTGCGCGTGTGTGTGTATACCGAGACGACGACGCAAGGAGCAACCTACATACATAACATAATTTATTTAATTTTCATTTTATATGTTAAAGAGTAAAAAACAAGAAAAAAAAAGCAAAAATTCTGAAAAATACAACCAACTTGGGACAAGGCGAAATGTAACTTATTTGGCTCGCAGGATCATGGCACATTCAACATCAGCATTAATACGAAAATATGTACCGAGTCATGCGATATATGTGTGTACATACACACGCGAATATACAAAAAAAGGATGCGAGTCCTCTCTCTACTCTCGAAAATATAAAATTTTTTTAATGTACTTCTCATGTTCGAACATTAAATTTAATGTGCTCATTGAAAATGTACAGCTATACTCTCACACGCACACACGCAGGAGAAAAACATATTCTTACATGGTAGTGCACACATTCCTCCCGGTCATCCCCAAGAGGAAGACCAACCAACGAATGAATAAATGTCCTTTTTTGTATTATACCCCACAGAAATCACAACGCACTGATATGAGGATAAATGAAGAAATGTATCAAAGTACGCAGAGAACATTTGCAATCGTAATGGATTCACATATTTACTCATCAAACAGCGTTATTTCATTAAAAGTGCGCTCCGGGGTTTGGGGCGAATGGGTTGCCGTATGGGAAAGGATAAGCAGAAGGACATGACACCTTCGGTTTGTCATAATATGTTTAATCGAGTTGAATGGGAGAAAAAAAATTATGAAATCTGTGTGTATGTGCATACGCACGTATTTCTTTGTAACAGGGTGTAGTGTAAAACATCGATTATGTGAAAGTTCAAAGGAACCGGTGGTAAACTCTGAATATGCCTGAAGTCTGAACAAAATGGTCTCTGTAGTATGGTTTCTATATGGCTTCGTTACCGTGACATATCCCCTGGTTTAACTTCTGTCCTTGGTTCCTGCGGAATAGTCTTGTGATGTTCGTTCCATGTCCTTCGCTCATAGAGCTCTCGAGCAGCCGTCATCAAGGTTCAACACAGTGGCATTTCTGATGACATGTTGGTTGCTTGTCGTTTGATCTTTAACACTTAAGGCTGATTGCAGTGAACTTGTTCGTTGAATTCTCTTGTTTATTGCAGCCTGTCGACGTTGTATAGTCTCCCAGGTTTTTCTTCTCTGTTATGTCCGTTGAAATATCCGGAGTCGTACATTGGTACTAATCGGAATCGATGTTGGATGCTCCGAAGACTCGGACATCCAGTATGTCACGCTGTACTGGAGCATTCAGACGCAATTGGTCCATTGTACTACCAGAAAGCAGGACCAAGTATTTACCCATTTTAATTTTCTCGACCTTCAGTGAAAGCCGAGAAGGCGCTTCAATGATAAGGAGCTTTAGGTATCAGCACTCACCATATCAGCACTGAAAATCGGCCACAACAAAGGCAGGACAATCGCAAAGGAAATTACACGAAGTATCGTCTTTCTCGCCTTAGGCATCACAGACAGTCACTTAAGCCTTAATCACTGAGATGCTTGGCAAAAGCACAGTGCCTCGTTAGAACGCCAATTCGTTGTCTACAGCATCCTCTGCGGAGTGACAGCAAGAATGTGTCTCATTTCTTACAGACGTTCGGGAGCATTCGTTTAGTCTGCCTGTCTGCCAATCGCGAAAAGAACCCCTGACCGAGGATGTAGAAAGACCCAACGCAGGTTCAGGTCCTGAGAAAACATCCTCTGAGTCTTGTCTAACAATCTTATCTCTTGGAATCCAACTTTTCGCTCATTCAAGAGAGATTCCGTTTTTTAGCTGAAGTGTCAGCGGATACGACTAAGCTCACCCTGCAAACTGGCAAAGTTTCGGCCAGTTGATATCGCGTTTGACAAGCTTAATCCGACCTAAACGAATTTTACTGATTTTACTTATTGATGAGGTCTGCACAGTCCGTTGACACCACTGTGAACCTTTCAGAGCCAGTACTTCTCAACTTTGCCACCAAACTTTCCAGATGGCAGGTGCATATGCATTCAGCTCGTACAATTTGCAAACAAATTCGGATAACATATGTAGTGTTGCAGGAAACAACTTAACATGGCTGACAGTTGACTTGACACATGACAAAGCAACGCGAAGGGTTAGCCATGTAATCGTAAATTCCCAGCAATCCTTGCCTTGAGTTGTTTGTCAAACAGACTTTTAATTAGCACACATCTACAGCTCACACATACTCAAGTCTGAGATTTATCACATCATTTGCATAGATCTAATCCATGGCAAGTGGTGGTGGGGCGTTGGCACTGGTGGTTCTGTTGGTTCTGGTGGTGTGGTGAAGGTATTAGGTATTAGGATGTACGCCATCACACTCATCTACCCTTCCTGACCTTAATTTGTCGCGCGCTGACACACAGCACGTTACGAGCAGAACGAACTTATAACTCCAAGGGAACAGCGAGGTTACACGGCAGTCAAACGAGATACAAGCGTATTGATGGCGGGTTCAACTGCTGCAGTTACCCCCAGTGCGCTGCGATAAGAATAACAATCCGCGCACCAACCTTGATTAAATAATGTAATTTAAGATTCTCGTCTAATTATTCACCCGGGATTTGATTCAATTAGACTGAAACAAAAGGCAATTGTGTGCTCTACGAAGTAATATTTGCGCGCTGAATAGCGCTGCCTCTAGTCGTGATAACCCTGTTAATGTGTGTCTGTGTGTATCCGTTGGAAGCATCTCAGCTGGAAATGGGTTCGTTAGCGCACAACTGGGACAGCAGTGGCATATGCTCCACCGGAGATAGAGCGAATGAAAGGTGTATATGAGTATGATTGAGATGATTGCAGCTAACGATAGAGTTAGGCAGATAGAGCACAAAAGGATAATGATGACGATGATGGCTTTGATATTTTTGCTAATTATGATGAAGAACATTTTGAGGATTCTAAAATGTTTATAGGCTGTTTATTGTAACTCTGTAGTTGTTTGAAATTGATTTTGGTATTTATAATTCAGAAATGGATTTAGGTACTGGAGGCTTCAGGCTAGGAAACGTAAGCAGTTACTTGTCGACAAAAATCGTCTTGCCTGAAAAATAACCATGGATTTCTGCATCTAGTGGGTGGCCATGGTGCAGTGGTTAGCATCATCGTTTGTCACGCTGAAAGTTCGGGTTCAACTCCTGATGTCGGAAAAAACATTTATTTCTTAAATAAATAAAAAAACGATCAACTGTGAAAGCTGATGGCGACTCTACTGCGAAGGCATAACACTGGCAGTAGAGCGTCTTGGCTTGAAGAGTTGATTGAGCGAACACCGAGTATATGCACCGAGTATATGACATCAGGGGATTCGAAAAAATTCCTGTGAATTAAGCAATGACAAAAAACACCACAAATGTCCCCAGCTAGCTTGGACACCACTCTTGGACGCCAATGAAAAACTTAACGAAACCTGTGTTTCAAACAACTGTACCTCGCTCGCGGTGTGTGTATAACATTATAAGGGTATTCATATCCCCTTGATCCGCGCGTGAATTATAAAAAAAAAAAAATCTAGTCAATCCTGCTCTGAAATAAATCGATTTGCATGCAAGTTGGTGGAAAGATGTGCATGCAGCCGAAGTTATAAAAAAAAAATATGAGTGGCACGCTCCAAAGAAAGACTTGTCTAATGCTAGCCAAGACCTGGAAAGATGAAAGAAGAGTGGGGGGCAAAGAAAAGACGTTGGGCAGGACTGTCGAAGTAAAGTCAAAGATAATGGAGGTGCGCATTTCCTGGAATCAAACACAATGTTGCTTGGGCATGGTCGACCTTAGTAATTAAATAAAATATGCCGATGAGCACGGATGTGAGCCCAGAAATGAATTCAAAAAATGTAACCTAAGAGATAGGGCTTCATGGAACATTAAGATTGAACCGAAACAGGGCACGTAATTGAATCATTCCGCCGAGAGGTAGACTTTTTGCTAAAAGACGACTAAGCACAGGCTGACAACAGCAAACAAAATTCAGGAATATCATCCCTTTGGAAAATTTCGCGAACGGAATCCTATGAAATCCTTGTCGCGGGCAGTTATTTTGCCAAAAGTGGCCGTAGCAGGCCGAAATTCGCACCTAATTCTCGCAGTTCTCTTGAATGGGTTTTCGTACGGGTAGGTGTCAATACCCACAACTGTTAGTCTTAAACCCATCTAGTGGGGGAGTAGCATGTTTTAAATTTCTTCATTCTTAGTTTGATTAGGTTGTCGAGGAATTTGGCCGGGTACCAGAAAAGGAAGTGGTTGAGGTTTTCCTTTTCGTTTATGTCTTTGCAGCAGAAGCAGTGTGAGTTCGGCGGCATGTGTGTCTACTTGCCAGTGGTCGGTACACATGGCTACTATATGTGCATGCAATGTCCATTTGGACGTATGATGGCTTCTGGATATAGCGCAGCTGTAAGGTTATTCCATTTATGTTGTATGAGATGTTTCTTCCCTTGACAGCTTCGGTTGGAGTGAAAACTGTCAAGGACCAAATTTTGCCTAGACAGATCATTGGGTACCTTGTTCCCTGCAATTGCCCTGCGACATTGGATCCATATGAAGGGTAGTGTGGTTCGACTTCTTAACCGCGCAAGCTCTTTGCTGCATGATACTATCAGTTTATAGGAGATGGTTGTCGAAACGAGGGCTTTGATGGCTGCCTGGCTATTGGAGAAAATTGCGATGATCACTTATTTTTTGGGTCTTCGTTAAGCGCCCAATCGCAGTCATGGATTAACGAAGCTTGGTAGTTTGAACGACTTCGATATCTTCAGCGTCGTTGAAAAGATTTCCAAACCTTTCACGCATTCCATCGTTGAATGTGTCGTATTCTAAGCCGCTCTTGATGGAATGCGCACAGCGAAATCTTTGATGACACCATTTCTGGGGGTGAGATAGTTTGTAGAGCATATTGCCGTCTCGCGAGGTAGTGAGACCAGAAATTAACAGTGGCTGTGAGGCTTAGCCGGACAAGACCCGGATTAATCCAGATTGACATGAAAGTCGAGGAGTAGTAGGTTAAGAATGGCCGTGAGTGCATCCACCGCACCTGAATGTGGTTTCTTTGCTAACAGTTATCTTAATTCTATTAAGTTTAGTATTTTAATCTTCATTCATTGATGGGCACCAGACTAAGGGCTCGCATCTCGACAAACAGTGGAAAAGCTCCTGGGGTATAATTTGTTATGAGAAGCATCTCATGCCAGCGTTTGGTAGTGGCAATAATGGCTGCAGGTCTCTACCATTCGTCTGAATGAAGACTTTGGCTCTGTTTTTATCTTTTGATGAGGATGCAGCTCGGGGTGGACTAGAGACTTGAAAAACAAGCCTCTTTAACCAGCGAGATCACCACAATAGACCTCATAGGTCCCAGTGCGCATTTAGGGCCCCTAAGACAGAATAACCACCGAGATCCTGAGCCAGCTGTCTCCGGATTTGATTGAGGCCCAATTTACTTCCGCACGTCATTGCAATTGTCGTCTTCTGCGTAGTCCCTCAGGGAAGCAACAGTAGGTTCTTATGGATCCAGCATTTCTTCAACGTGACCTAGGCAAATGCTAGCAATAATTCGTAGTCGTTGTAAAAGTGTCTTTGGATTTTTTTTTTATTTCCTTATAACATGTGAATTTCTCAAAGGATATAGTATCCCAGTTCTTTCCTTCAAATTTATAAACAAAAAGTAATTAAATGCCACCCAATGCTGGAAGCACATCCGTAAGTTTCAAAGACCATCTCCCTGCGAAACTATCCAAACGTGATTGTACAACTTTTCGAGTTCCTACCATGCAGAACTTTGCTCCTAAAATCCTTCTTATAGTTTTTTTCCCAAAAAAAAAAAAACACGAACAAAATGTCAAGTCTCATCGTGCGGTATGCTAATAATAATCAGACGAGAAACCATTCCCAGTTGGATTTTATGCAAATGGATGCCATTATCTCTGCCCATGGATGTGTGCAATCATAGCCCAATCACCATATAATTTTATTGTTATACGCTCCAACCACTGAACCGCAGAAAACAATAGAAATTTAAGTGTTTCATTGGCTTAATAGATGTACACACACGCGCGCACACCACCCAATGACTATTATCGATGCGAAGGAAATTAATTCGTTTTATGTGTGAATCCTGAGTCCTGCCAAATCACTATCCATTATAATGTAGAAAAACGAAGCAAAAAAACACACAAAATGCTTTTATCTCGTCTGAATTTTTGAGTAACCCCCGCCCACTGCCGGTGATTTGTTTGCCGGCTTTGTCTAAGCAATTCCATAAATCATTTAAGCTCTGGAAAGTCGAAGTTTTAAATTACTATTTGCCAGGATATTTACGTTATCTCGGGGCGGGGACTCCTCGTATTGGAAATTTATGTGTCCGACTGGTGCAAAATTTGAATAGACAACTTTCCGATACAGGAAGTACGTATACGTTACGTTTACCTTTTCCGATTGATTTCCTGAAGCGATTTAAATTTAATAAATAAACGCTGTACAATAATATTTTCTATTGGATATAACAAGTTGGCTCGTGTTGTTTACAGCTTGCGGGCCAGCAGAGCGTCATTCATCAAATTAACGCGCCGGAGATAAATTTAGCGAAAAAGTGGCCGACTTACTTTCTGACAGCAGCCGCCCAACAGACCGAACGAATGTTTCTATCTCTGGCGTTAATCTTTTGATCCCATAAAATATATTGGGGATAGCAATAAACGGTTTATACGTTCCCAGATTACAGCCTGCTTCCTCGATACTCTCCATATTGGATTTATTTTATCGTGATGTTCGGATTTTTTTTTTTTTTGCTTTCTGCTTCTCTCCCTGTCTCGTGGCCCGATGCTAGTGGTTCAATTATAATATTCGTAAGTCCCGGAGGGATGGACTCTTCCGAATGAATGGTAGTTGATGGTATCATTAGGAGCGGAGCGAAGTCGTTAAGTACTCTTAATCGATTGTGTCATTGTGTTAAGCTATTAATTGTGATATAATTGTGTGTAAGGCAGGAAAGAATGAATTTTTCGAAAGGCCGTCATACATATGTTCCTTGGACTATGGAGAGTGGAGGACAGAACAAAATATAGTATCACTTGCAAGAATTTGAATGTGGCTTTCTCAAGGACAAATCATTCCGATTTGACACTTAGAACATCATTACTTCAAGCCTGGGACTACCAGTTGAGGAACACTGCAGTGTGGTGTTCTCTATCATATGTTTGTGGCAAGTGGATCGCGGATCGTCAGAATTGCTCCCATTCGGATAAGGTGGTTATCCTTAGATACTTTGGTATTAGCTCGGTTGAAAACACAGAAAGATTTCGAACCTGAGAAAGCTGAAGCCGACTTTATTTTTTATAGCTCGTCATCATCATCATCATCTTCCAATGATCCTCTTATCCACTATGAGGGTCGCGAGTTTAGGGAGCTTAAGTGGACTCTCAACATTTCCCGATCTTCCACCATCGACTCTAAATCATCAGGGGCTATCCCCATACCAGTAGAGGTCATCCTTGGCCTTCCCAGGAGACGTCTACCTAATGGCACGGATTCCATGTCGCGTCCTGTAAACCGCTCGTCCGCAGTTTAATTTTCCTTCTGTCCGATCACACAACGAAATTTGACTCAGTTGTGATTAAATGCCGTCGAAGCAGCACTTAATAATACTTGAAGACTCTGGCGAATATCTCAAATGCCTGGATTTTGGTCTGAAAAACACTTGGAGAAATTCCTGGTGGTATCGGGACCTTGGAGTTGGCTCCATAGAGAGCGGCTTTAAGGTCAATTTTCGAACCGAGCGTGTCATTAACTCATTCAGTAGGATAAGAGATGATAACATGAAAAATTCCTAATCCTAAAAACAGGATCTCTGCATAAGTCTCACAAGGATTATTAGTCCTTCCCTCTTGCAGCACTTTGACATAAATTGCAAATAATTTAAAATGACCCCAGAACAGTTCATAGCATGTTTCATGTACCTCCAGGTCATTAGGACTATGGCGTCATAACAAGGGCTATTGAGTTTAACTAGTTATCACATTAAAGACGAAAGAACTTCTCTTTAAGGGCTATGATAGCTGTGAGAGATATAAACACAAGAAGTCGTGACGACACACTTACTAGCATGGCTGTGATACATCAGCTAGTCAAATTGTCGATTTATCTATGTACAGGGTGTTATCAGAGGTTCCCTCAATGTAAAAAATCACAGAAAGTTATAGCCATAACGAAATGGGCTTTTTAAAGCTATTTGATAAGAATATGGATACCTAGTCCCTACAGTACGGCAGTTTTTTTTACTATAGGGTTTGGAAACACTTAACTGGAACACTTAGACGTAACTTATTTATTGTAACAGTCTTTCCATCGTTTTTAAAAAGCAAAAGGTTAAACTAATAGCACGACATAACTAAGGCCTGTCATTCTGTCATTCTAGGCCTTTCGGCTGGTTTTGCGATGGAAAACCTCATGTATGTGGGATGGACCTCAGTTTTAACTGGCTTTTGCGAATTCCACAAGAAGTCAATATCAAATTCTGCCCTTTCCGAAAAAGACACGGGAAGGTGTCCCTTGATTCGTTAAAGATTAAAGCGAGCCAACTGGGCACTTGAACTTATACGGACTCAAAAGTCGCCCGGACAAACTGTGTATTAACTATATTTGTAAAGTTACACCCTGTTGCTTCATAGCCAGTGAACCTCCCTTTAACGCGGTGCGTCATCTCTTAAAACTATGCTCTAACTAAAGCTTAGGCGGGAACTTAACAAATCAAGAATCTTTTGCATTTGCTGTAAAACCAAGAATAACCTAAGTCATAGTTATTTTTATTTTTGCCTCTTGGTCGTTAGTTTTGTGACGCGCTTTGAAACACTCAATAGATTATAGGTCTCTGCAATGGCAATCGTCTTGGCGGCATAATGCTTGTGCAAAAGACCTGCACTTAAAATCAGGTTCGTATCAAATGACAAGCCACCTTTGAAAAATGTTCCTTTTGGACGGATGTCAGGCTTTAACATCGACAGGTGAAATGATTCCTCAATCGTGAACATTTAAGGGACCTTCCCTCAGAAGAAATAGAAACAATTTGCAACTAAATGCTCTCTATCATCTGAAATGATTGGCACGCTGCGAAAATTTAAGGATGGACATGGTGTAGTCGTTTGCATGATCGCTTGTCGCGCTCGAATCCGGGTTCAACTCTTGATGTCGGAAAAACATGCGAAAAACATCGATCAATTTTGAAAGACGATCTAGACTCTTCTGTAAAGGCATAACACTGGCAATAGAGTGTCATGGCTTGAAGAGTTGATTGAGCTGACAATGATAATGACATCAGGAGATTTGAAAAAATTCCCGTGAATTATAGCAAAGGCAAACACCACAGCTAGTCTTGACACCACTCTCGGACGCCATTGAAATCGAATACTATCTGAGTTTCTAAACCACTGCATCTTGTTCGCGCTGATAAAATGTCCGATGCTGATAGATATATCGATCGGAGGAAGGACATGGCTCATGGGTTCCGGGAGATACCTAGAGAAGGTTGAACAAGAATAGCTGAATTTCCCATTGCATCTCTTTTAGCATCACAAGAAACTATCTTGAGTTCAGATCTGTAGCTAGAGAATAGAATTCGATAGCCCAAGATAGCGGAAGAGTGGCTCAACTGGGAAATATAGTTGAACAGAATACACGGGGAAAAACGATGGTGCGTAGTTGTAATAGAGATCCGACGGTCCACAACGTGAATCAGGACGTAAATTTTGTTATTGACTCCAATTTCAAGCACTCCTGCCAGGTTTGATCATCTGCTTAGGTTTTTAAATGGAATCGTGCGTATTCAGTTCTATGCTAATCATGTCTTGGAAATAACGCCTTTACAATTGTTTCAATTCTGTCATCCTTGGTTAGCCTTTCTTAGCTCATCACCTAGCAATTGAGTTTGGCTAATTTTCCTTTAAATTTTTCTTAAGAAAAGGCATTGATGCTATGTAACTTCACTTGTAACCATCAAGAGTCAGTTTCATCGTAAAAATTGAACCACATCTATCCCTAACTCATCCATTTAAATTTCTAGAAAAACTTCAAAAGTTCATTCAAATAAAATTATTTTTAAGACCATCACCGTCAGCAGTATCTTCCGTAGATAAAAATGGCAATGCCAAGTGCCACTTGAGGACATAAACATTAAATTTTCTTTAATTTCTCCGCACTGGTTCGGCACTTGCCGACCATTATTTCCGTTTTTCAGTGTCACGGAGTCCTTAGAGCATTTTACTTGTCGATTCTCTGCGACCACACGACCACGCAGCCGGGATGGCAAAAAAAATACCATTAGAGATAATTTATTTGTAATCGCAAACGTTTTACAGTTGAATTGCAGTTCAGGCCAAGGAGGAAAAAGCACCTCGCACACTCTGACACTTACGCCGCCGTCATCATCTTCGGTATCAGTGGGAGAGTTCGAAAAACCGACGAATATTGAACGGAAACCAAGAAGGAAAGGAAAAAAAAAATCCAATCCACCTCGCATACTCAGCTTTGGGGCTCATCGTTTCAAGTTTTTATCGCATTCCAAGGAAAAACAAAAAAATTCCCGGAAAATCCATAGAGAACGCTGCCAAGTTTTCATTATTTTTCACCCGTTTTTCCACATCTTTTCGCAGCCCTTTCGTGGTAGGGTTCTTGTCCGCTTCTCCCGGTTGTCTGCTTTTTGCCATTAGGACTTAACGCTGGTGTTAGTCTCCTCCGGTTGGGATTTTGGTATCTCGCACTGGTACTGTGGGTGCCGTCTTGAAAATCACCATCGTATGCTCGCACTGCCCCTTGGCAGTTGTTGTGCTTCGATTTGTCCTTTTTTTTTTTTTCCTCTCTTTGGCAGAGCAGTATGTGTGGAGGAAGAAGTTATCTTCCACACGGACACTCCCACAACTGCGATGATGAAACTTTGTGTTTGTTGGCACAAGCAAACTAACAAGAATCTCATCATCGACAAAAGAAATCATCAGTTCATTAGGTTTTTGGTGAACTCTTATCACAGCAATGATGGTGGTATGAGGTGTGGTTGTAATGGAATGTGTAACCCAAAGTCTTCGCCGAAAGGACCTTAAAAAACTGGCAACCACTACGATGGTGATGGTGGTGTGGCAAGTACAGAGGAAAAAAAAAAATAAACGAATATGTGTGTTGGCTAGCTCCGACGCCCTCAAATCACACCATGAAGCCGGACCGCAATTGCTTTGGACGAAAATTAATGGCCTGGAAGATTTACCCAGCTATCATCGTTCTTTTTTTTTGGCTGCCCTTCGCCTGATTGTAGGTAGGATTTCCTTCTGGTGATGCGAGTTAATTAATGGCTGACGCTGGCCAGTTTTTGGATGTCATGCCTGGAGAAGCGGAAGATGGGGTCGCATGGGTACAGTAAATGATTGATATGAGGCTGTTAGATATTTTTCAAATCGATTGCAGTAGCTATGTATGGCAACTTTGGTTGTCATCTGGAGAAGAACTGGGTGAATATGGCATGTCAATTGCCATCACGTCCTAATGTAGCCTTCAAAGTGGGTTATTCTCTTATCCACATCCGTGATTTGAAAAGACAATCGTTATGTTATTCTCAGTCTACAATAATAGCAAAAGAAGTAGGAAAATCTTAAATCGTATGCATCAGGTTTGCGATGATGATTCCTAATGTTGAAGGTTCAAGGCTGAGTAAGAGACTATTTCTAACAATCGTAGTTGCATTGATTTCACATTGGAAATAAGTAGAAACTACTAGGTTATCAAAGGGAACAACGAACTACAGACAGAATGCAAAGTAAGAATGAGTGGCAGCAGAGGTGACACCTATCGGCTGATAACAAATATAGAGACGTGTCATTGCCCAGTCAATTTCGAAAGAAATCGGACCTGTTTAAGAAACGGAAGAAGATCAGTTTTCGACATCCCTCGAGTAGGCTTTCAGTTCACGCACAGTTCTGGTGGAAACGAAAGGCTGTCAACGATAAAACAACAGAAAATGGTCTGACAGTCACGAGCTTTAAAGGAAGAGCTGCTCAAACTGGCATTTTCGAGAACAGATCTCTGTAAAATACCTCAAGCGCAACAGTTTCGGCTTCACCAAAATTGGTTTCCCTTTTAGGTGAGATGTGCCATGAAACCACTAGTGGACCTATTCCTACTAAAACCCTACTGCCGATCCTTGGGAAATTTTTGTGCATCAAGATTTTTCATAGGCACACGACGTATTAGCGTGTCTATGACATTTGATTATTATTATTATTATTAGTAAGGAATGGTTTGTCCACTATAACGCTGCGGTAGCTTATTGTGCTGTCCCATATGTTTACAGCAGTTTGTCTGCTCCAGAGTATGTCAGGAAGCTAATCAGCCTCTCAGAGTGGAGCGTGGCAAGTACCATTGGTGAGACGAGTTCACTGCCTAGGGTCCGCTTTCTCACGTGAATAATGGCGGGACCTTCTGTGACGATGTGAAGAGAGCTTTCATCGCTCTCCAAGCACAGTCTGGCAGGTAGGGTCCGGTGACAGGCCAGTCTTGTGTAGATGTCATTTTAGTCGGCAGTGACCGCTTAGGACACCGGCAAGAATTCTAAGGTGGTTCCTGCTCAGATTTATAAGAAACTTGGATTCCTTTTGCGATACATTGTGGAAGAAGTGTTTGGTACATTTTTGTCCAACACTTTCCATCCAAATTGTGTTGGATTTGAGCAGGGATTGCTTCTTCGTGAAGCTTTTAAAACTGAATTTGTTTACTTCTCAGGCTGGTTCAGGACAGGGGGTGGTTCCACCTATCTTGGCCAGCGAGTCCGCGGCTTCATTAACGATGTGGCCCTTGTGAGCGGAGGTCGAGTGTAGTATGACCAAGTTGTCTTTTCCTAGTTGAAGAAGTTGACTGTCTCTAGGACTCGATTTTATCGTGACTGAGTTCAGTGCTTTCAAAGGCGGCTTGACTGTCAGAGAAGATAAAAATGGGGTTACCACGGAAATTAGAGAGCAAGTTTAAGTTTGTGCACTGATTTATGGCAAATGTTTCTGCTTGGAACATCGATGAGTATGTGCCTAGACTGACCGACGTGTTAGGGCTAGACGACTCTCGGAATATTTGCGTCCCAGATCCACTTTATATTTTTAGAGCCGTCTGTGAACTTGGCATGCGGAGGAAACAATGTTAAGGTGACCGTCAGGGGAAAGTTCGGAGTTGGTGTTGTTTAGATGGAAGAGTTTGTGCAGGCTGAGTTTTGCCTGCATTTTTTCATGAACTCGAACTGGCGTTAGATCGACAACGGCATTAAGTGAGGCGGTGGGCATGGAACGCAGGCAACCCGTCATGCAGATTTCAGTTAATCGCTGAACCTGTTCCAGTTTCTTGGCTGTGGTGGCCTCGTTTGTCTTTTTTCACCAGACTATTGCCACATATGTAGGTCAGACGATCAAGGTGTAGATTTGGAGCAGGATTTTAGTACTTAGTCCCCAGTTGTTGCCACAGGTGCGGCGACAGGTGCACAGTGCTCATTTGACTTTTTCAACAGTCCAGTGAATTTGTAGCTATTATGTGCACGGTAGAGGGTCGTTATTTATTTGGCAGTGTGACACCGTGTACATCGTTAAAAAATACATATTAATACTTTCTGTTTTGTCTTTAGTTGAGTTAATTATATATTTTTGAATTCTACTCGGCATTTTCTTTAAATTAAAACAAATATTAAGCGAAGTGCTGAATGACAAAATAATCAGCCAACTTGGAACTTTCGCCATATTGAATTTACGGTGACGTTACCAACACTATATCTTTTCGCAGATTTTTAATTATTTCTCTGCCAAATTTCACCATAATCGGTTTAGTAATTTTCAAGGTAACCTCTTACACACAAACAAATATTTTATATTCATAATATTAGTATAGATGACCAGGCTTTATTATATTTATTTTCCACAAATGACCAAAGATATTCGGCGTTTGGAACAGTTTGGAATTTGATGCGTCGAATAAGCAAATTGCAGTAGTTTCTGGCTGTTCCAATCTTTATTCGGTCTTCTTCAAGTGGGTTCGCATTGTACGACCTCAAACTTATCTCTATGTTGCTATAATTTCAAAATTTCCCTCTAAGAGATTTTGCTAACGTTCTTGAAAGAATCATAACCCGTGTTTAAGAAATGTCTCTTAAAACATCTGTACATAGACGAGTTACAGCAATCTAATTTGTAATTTCAAAACTCGTTACCTTAACCAAGCATGATGACAATCGGTCTCAAGGATTGTCCTCAATGCAAATATTTTACTTGTCTTCAATGGGAAATGATTGAGAACGTTTTTCTTTTGCGGAAAAAAAGAAGAAGAAGAAACATGAAATAAAATAGAAACCAAAGAAGACGAAGCATACTTTTTTTTTTTCTCGACATTACATCGGATGTCGAGATTGCGGAAAGGATACATCCGCATCGGTTGATGGCACCAGGAGATGAATTATAATAAATTTTGTCCTCAGTGTCATTCGTTATGATTTCAGTTAAATTTCTTTTATTTATTTTTATTTCGTTTTTTTTTTTTTCCTGTTGCTTCTCGTTCTGTTTTATATTATTTCCGTGGATTGTGCACTGTGTAATGTTTCTTCCGCCGGATGCATTCGTCATCCTGTCTGCAGGATAAAGCAAAAAGAAAGAGTACATAGTAGAAAAATTGAGGAAAAATAATATGCAGAAGAAGAAATATGTAAAAAAAAAACGAAAAGAATTTCTTCAAGGGTTAAATATGAAAAATGCAGATTCTTTCTCATTTTAACCGATAAAAAAGGAGGGTGGCAACTTGAAACCTTAACTGAAGCTGTCGCAGTTGTTCGCATTTAACGAACTAATAATGCAATTCAGTTTTTTCCTTCTTTAAATTTGATACTATTTGTTTTTTTAAATGAGTAAAAGATTACATGAAAGTGATGATGGTTCAATGATGAATCGCCAGAAAGCACAAGTATGTGTTGCGATAAACTAGGCAAGAAGTGCGGTTGAAGACCATACATATCTACTATCGACCCGATATTCACTTTATGCCAAATGGTGTAGAAGACCCAAGATCGATATTAATTATCTACTTTGCTACACATTTTGTGCATGCCTGGTTGCGAATTATAAGCAATGGCAAACATAATCAATGTCTCAGGTAAGTCTGGACATCAACCCCGGATGCTATCTGAGTTTCGAACCACAATATCTCACTCGCGCATTGTGAATAACATCATACGTGCATTTTATAAGTCCTTGAGCTGCCTTGCTTGTTAAATAAATTGAGTTATCCTGATTAGTACAGGGTCCGGTGGCAGGTTTAAAATGCGAATATATCAAAAAGTGCCGGGGGAGGTTGATGTCATTTGTCAATCACAATGCCGTAGTGGTCGTAAAAGTGACGATTCTGATGTGATTGCCCGCCGACGATTTACAATATTCGGTGATTGAGCGAAGTGCCAAGTGTAAAATTAATTCGTTCGTGGATGCAAGCGTTCCGCGAAACTTCTTCAGCTCTGAATATTCCTCAGCCAGGGCTTTGCAGAACACTCAACCACCGTCGAAAATATTCGGGAGGGGGAATGAAGCCCTTTTTTTTTTGCGATAAAAGTGAACAGCGAAAATTATGGGCGCATGGTCAAAGATTTTTTTTTACTTAATTTGCGAGCATATCGATCTTACTGGTCACACAAGTGGTTTTACGCTAGAACCTCCATGAATTTGCTGCGGGGACATTTTCAACGAAAACTGATCAGCCGCTTTGGAGACGTCTCGTGGCCACCGAGGTCTCCAGGCTGGGTACATCAAAGGTAAGGTATACGCTGATAATCCGCGGGCTGTCACTAAGCTGAAGGAAAATATCCGCCGTGAAATTAACGGCATCCAGCCAAGCATGGCTGCAGCCCGTAGCACGAAAGATGGTGGTCCGCTTCCAACAGGGTGTGCGATAAAATGGACGGGATTTGTACGATATAATTTTCAAAAACTAAAATTCGCATTCTTTTTCTGTTTTATGTATAACTACGCAATAAAACAATATGTCACATAGTTTTTGTTTTATTCACATTTAAAAGCACAAATCTGCCAGCGGACACCCTGTACATATATGGGTCTAGTTATGACCAAGTGTTGGCCCACGCATTTATCACACCTGTTGTCGAAAAAAAAAGTTGCATGTGACTTAAAACCCTTTAGTTCAGAGACTTTTTCGTCGTTTTGGGACTCTCTTGTGAAGTGTATGCATTGCGAACTGGAGAAGTCATGGCGTGAAGAAAAAAAACAGATGGAATGTTAAAATCTGACTTCCCCATTGAATCTAGAGCTTTTTTTGCTCAAACAAACAACAATAGTGTCACTCCTTCCCCACCACCATGGTGAAACACGTTGTTAAGCAGCTTCTAACCCACTCGAGTAACTCACGTCCTTCAGCGACACTTTCCACGCTCTGTGTTACCTATTCCCCCTAAATGCATACCTAGTTAACAGATTGGATTCCTTTACCTAGAATCACGATAGCCAATAATTGCTATCGACAGACTTGACAACACTTGTGTTCGACAACACACGCTTAGAAGGGGGCACACCTGCGTTTGATTACATTACCGTACCGAGCGAGAGGAAACAAAAGTTGAATCCATCGTAACAACGGCGACAAGTACCTGAAATTGTGTTCCCACTCTTTGAGAATCGTTTTCGTTTCCACCCCACAGCGACAATGGCAGTGTCCTTGTTATTTTTTTTTTTTCTTTTTTTTTCCTACCTCGACTTACGACAACAAAAGTCTGTCACATGGATTAGGAGCCAAACGATCCTTAAAACGATTTGACTTAGCACAGAAAGGTATTCAACTGGCGTAGGCATACAATTCGCAAAAGGATTTCAACCGTACTCTCATTCAATTGCTGAACCGTATCCTTTTGTTGTTGCAAATGACATGGTCCTTGGCAGCCATTGGTTGTATTATACTCGTAATAGGCAATGTTTTGCTTTTCGATTTCCGTCTGTGTTGCTGTCTTCCATTATTTTAGCCGGGGCGGTTGAAGGACGTTTTGGGGAATGTGTAGGGCGGGATGTAAATGGTTTTTCGCTTTTAGGGCTGAAACACGTCTTGTTGTACGCGATTTTGCTAGGAATCCTTTGACATTTTCGAGAATGATAATCGAAAGCAACCAATTACTTGCGCACAGCATGGAATTTTGTTTTGTTTAATTCTGGTGTAATGTTCTTGTTGATGTTGAGGTATACAGCGCCAGCGAAACTACAGCCTTTGATGTGATATCTAATTCTCAAGTTGGAGATACTTGCCATTGGAACGATTACTCGTATCTTGGGTATTTTGTTTTGTAGGGTATCTCACTTAAAATCAAGTGTCCGTGAATTAGGATGTCTGTAGGCTAGGTAGCCAACATGAATTGAGCAGTCATAGGAATTTGTTGAAATGGGCGCGGAATTGTTGGAAGCACTAACTTACATCGACGGAGACGAAAGGTTTTGTCCTTCGTTTTTTAGGATCCCCAACATTTTTGTTATAATTTTTGTTTATGAAGAACAACAGGAGCTTCTGAATAGATTAACGCCTGAATGGCAGACTTGTTTAATTTAAAAAATAAAATAAAATTCAGAAATAATACTACGTAAACGTTCGTTCGGGTGAAAGAATTGTGGTTTTTTGTAACTTTCATGGGAAGTAGAAGCTTGCACCTTATGATTGCTTAATGTAGATAATATACAGCCCGGCGATGTGTGCATGTTCTTAATTTTTACTCTCAAACATGTTAAAAAAAATATTTCTGGGAATCCTTTGAGGACTTGTCATCTACAACTATTCGGAAAGACAAGGTGCAAAGTGAAAGGTAAGGTGCAGTAGAGCTGTCTCAATCGTTAAAACTTAAAAATCGAAGTATTGGGTCTACAACGGGTCTACATAGAGATGAAGAGGATTTTATCGTCTTCATCGACCCGCTAACCTAAGTATTGTTTTCAAAAATGATTCGGTCTTTTCAATTAGTCACAACAGAGCTATCATTGGTCTACGTGTGTTGGCCTCGGCTGGTAGCCACTTCAATCTACTTACTTACTTAAGGTGGCGCTACAGTACAGGGTGGACTTGGGCCTTAACCAACAAGCGTCTCCAGTCAGCTCGATCTTTAGCCAGCTGCCTCCAGTTTCGCACTCCATGTTGGTTAAGGTCCCCTTCAATTTGCGTGCGCAACCTGAGTCGTGGTCTTCCTCTACTGCGCCGTCCCTTGGGTGTGGAATCGAAGATTTTCTAGGCCGGTGCATTGGTGTCCATCCGCTCTACATGACCCAGCCACCTCAGTCGTTGGATCTTCACTCTTCTGGCTAAGTCGATGTCGTCGTGCAGCCCGTATAGTTCGCCGTCGCATCTCGTCCTCCACCAAACCAAAAATCACCCGAAGAATTTTCTTCTTGAAAAAGCCAAGAGCAACCTCATTCTCTTTTGACAGAGTCCATGCCTCAGAGCCAAAGACCAGGACTGGGACGATTGTGGTCTTATAAAGGGTCACTTTAGTTTTTCGAGAGAGGGCTTTGCTACTTAATTGACTTCTTAGCCCAAAGAAACTGGGTTTAATCTCAGCGCTGGTGTCGTTGTCTGAGTTCAAAGCGGAGCCTAGGTAGACAAAGTCCTTAACTACCTCAAAGTTATATCTGTCAATAGTGGGAGTAATTAAACGAACTTCTGCTTCAACATGGCAGATAAGATCTTATAGGTGATGCTAAGAAGACCGATGCGTTTATAGCTGGCGCAGTTAAGAGGGTCTCCTTTCATTAGGATCTTTGCTGTTCCTTTTCAGTTTCGTTTCTCACGAACAATTTAGAAGGTTTGTGTAAAATAATTTAATTTTAATTTTTGTACTATTTGGCCTCGTTGCTAACTCAAAACCCAGGGTTGGGCCAAGGGCTTAGTTTATTGCAATCATTTAGGTTGTGCTTGTTTCATTTTTTGAACGAATGGGTGAACCTTGTAGTGTATTGGCAACACTACGACAGAGAATTCGTACATGATCTCGGATATGTCATTATACTTGTGACACGCGTAAGTAGTTTTGGTGTATAGGGGCGCGCTCTTACCTCTCAGTCAATCTGCAATCTTGTATCGGTGGAGTCGTAATTGAGCTACCGGGCGAGCCGACACTATAGACTAGAGCTCTTGATACCCGTATACCCGGGTACCCGCATTTTCGAGTATTACCCGGGTAACAATATATCGGGTACCCGTCAGGTTTTGGGTACCCGCTATTTTGCGGGTACCCGCGTCATTTCTTATATTTTTCGTAAATTAAGGTACATAGGTAGCTAGAAAGATGTGGTAGTTCAACAGAACCCAATTAACACTAAGCTGTGCCTTTTTGTTACCACGGCTTGCGTGACCTGGTTGATGGCATGTGTTGTTGGCGGTAAATGAGACAGCCGGGTGTGCCTTACTTTCTCTCCTTGCTGTATATATTGAACGCATACGGCGTAATTTACCAACTTTTATATTAAATTAGTACCCGTTACCCGATATTGTCGGGTACCCGATAGCTGACATTGCCGGGCAATGCGGGTAATACCCGGGTTCGCGGGTACCCGGGAAGTTGTTGAGATGCGTATTACCCGTCTAAAATGAAGAGCACTACTATAGACCTTATAACCAACTCGAGTTGAGACAGTTTTTTTTTATAATGAATTGTGTTGTTCTCGGAGGGTTTTCATTCTTCGACGAGAGGTGGCGCTGCTTCAAATGTGGGTTGTTATTGCTGGGACTCGAACTTACGCAGTTAGCACAGCAGCCCAGTCACTAACCTCTGACTCACAGCGACAAGAATCTAGGTAGAGTTAAAGCAAAATTTTGCGTCAAAATCCAATGAACCTCCACCTAGAGAGGAACGTTTCTAAGACGAAGTTTGTTAGAGAAATTAAACTATAGAACAGCCTGGATAAAAAAGGGAGAATGAGAAGTTCCACTTTGTCGCAGTCAAAGTTTTTAAAGTTGGTGTTCGTAGTAAAAAGCGTCCTAAATTGTTTTTGCTTGTTTGGATATAAGTATTCTAATCTTTTGAAGAGAAATCCTTACTCAGTCACACTCAGCCGTCTCCATATAATGATTTGTAATAACCCATTCAAAAGGCTCAATGGAGAAAAAGTAACTTAGTTTGTATTTACATAACACCTCTACCGTAAAGTGGAATCTCTGAAAAACTGCAATTATACAAGCGACCCTTGCAACTTATTTCAACATTCATTCTCATCATTTACATATCCTTTGAATTCGAGAAAAAACGAGAGCAAAAAAATTACCATAGACTTAAAATGTCAGACCTCTAAAGGAACCCCTGTGCATATTGTTTTTACATATCCATTGCATTAAATGTTCCTCTTTTCCAGCCGTTTTATATAGTTTCGAAGCAAAATAACACTGCACTCCGTATATTTCCAAGTGGAACATCCATAACCTAAATTAACAAGAAAAACAGGAGAAGAAGAAAAAATCCATGTCGCTGCCACAAAAGACATTGTGAGTAATCTCATTGGTCTCAGGTTGTTGCTTTTAGAATAATTAAAAATTCAAGATGGATGTTCGCATTGTATCCCTGCAACGGTGCCGGGCGTTGTGGGTTGAAATGTAAATAGAAAATGGAGAAAAAGGCAACGCAACTGCTGTGGCTCAACCCCCCCAACCCTTAATCCCTAGCCGGAGAGAAGAATGATGATGAGAGTATGGCTTGCGGAAAACTATTCCTGTAATTACGTGGGAGAGATGATGGTTGAATGCCTGATTGAAGTGGAGAGGTTGCAAAAAATGATGTGCAATAGAAAGCTGTGTGGTGTCAAGATCCTTTCACTGGTAGTGGTAGTGGTAGTGGTTTTTCTCTTTATTTAAACAAGAATGAACGTATAAGCGCATATGAGAAAAATATAGAAAGGATCTCTGGTCTTCCGAACATTATCGAAAGAATGTTTTTATAAAACTGTAACTTTTATTTTTTGAGCAAAGCAGCGGGTTACAAGGAAACAAGGATCCGGATCTATTGACCTTTGGTATGCCACTGCAGGTTTTCCAAGTTTCGCCTTTCGAACAGCAATTCAGTCCTTGGAATCGTACTGGTCAACCTTCTTTAAAGTTCGCTCTAAGTTTTCTCTTGCGGAAATGGCAGAACGATTCAATATTCTCCTATGTTGGTGCGAACCCAGGCTAAGGCTAACATGTTCGCTTGGCACGAACTTTACACCCCTCTTGTTAACATATCCCTAAATTGAAGGCAAGCAGGAAAACTAAAAATTGATGAAAGGATATGACGGCGGCGTGGTTACTCATCAGACCGATCGCATCCATTGAGTAGATTCAACTCAAATGTTTCACTACGTCAAATAGCAAGGAGTGATGCGAAATTGGATTTTAATTTCATGTTTTGTAAAGAAAATTAAAAATAAAAGATGGGAAAGTTCTCCTCACATCTTTTTGATGAGAATTTACAAAATGGCCACCACTGCCAACGCAACGACAACCAGCTGCTGTCACTGTCAAAACCTCCGCCTGGAAACCGCTGCCGTAGTCTGGGAGTCTAGCAAACCGAGTCAGACCTAAACAGTAAAAGAATTCAAGCCCAACGATCATCCATCTTGAAGCCATTTGCACCACATGAGCTTATTGATGAATCACGTTCTTCTCTGTTGGGAAAAGAGATTGAAAATGTTCTATCAAAGTCTAACCATATCTTTTTTAAGAACCTGCCCTTTGGGCTGATTCGGCGACCTAGAAAGATCTATTGTGTCCCTGTCTGCTTAGCCTAATAGGTCCACTACCCTCTTAATGTAGGTATGTCATTTGTATCCGAGTTTCTAAACTCCGCTAACGAACAGAATTCCTTATGAAAGATCCGTCTGCGTATAGTGCTGGACATGTACAGATAATGTGCTCAAAGGTTTCTTCCTCTGTGTTATCGCCATACGGGTAGAGGTGAGATTTTGGCACAACCATCCCATCCTTAACCTATGAAAGGGATGGGTACCTGATGGTACAGATTCCATGACACATCTTGGAAGCCGCGTTGGGGGCATGTGTTTAACGTGCCCAAAACATCAAAGCATGGCCCTCGCATGAATTGCCAACAGATTCATTATTGCTTTTGACATGCTTGAAAATCCTTACGTCATAGGTTAGGGGAGGTTAGGTAGAGTAGGGTTATGCAGCCAGCGCTTGCAGAAGTAACTAGGCACCACAGCGGGCCCGTCACAGATGCTTTTATATCTATTACAGTCTAGCTCCTCATATTACTATATAAGTAGTTGGCGAGAAGTTTCATGCGAGTCCTGGCAATTTCCTGACATGGTGGAACTAACATACGGCTTTATTCATATGCAAAACACTCTTCGGCGATGAGTGTGCAACACATTCACATTCGAACGGAGGTGACAAAGGGCAGATGTTGCCGCTGTTTTTAAATTTCCCCTAGTCTAGGGCTTGCATTAATTACTTGGAGTTCAAACGAGTTCTATTTTCAAACCGAAGAAGCATTCACTTAAGATGCAAACTGGAAGTAAGTTCGAGAATAATCTTGTGATATTAATGGCTGCAACACGGTCTGCTTGAACCATGAATTGTGTAGGATTCATAAAAAAAAAGTTCTTCGTTCTCCAAGTTTCTTCTCCTATACAAGTGTAAAAAAATAATTAAACCCACCAAGACTGCAAAATTGCAGAACTTACAAGTCTCATTAGATGCACAGAGCTCCCGACCCCAAGACATCAATTCCCTTCAACCACCTTTCTTATGAATCCTTCAGTCAAACCTATACGCAACAAAACCAAACAAATTCTTTAAAATATTCAAACAATTTTTCATTCACCATATCTGAGGAGGAAAAAGTTTCACAACTCTGCTCGAATCCTCAGATATGCACCCAAACTACGAAACTTACATCGCCTCCCTAAAACTATTTCAACCTTAAATAATTAATCAAGCATTTCCGAGTACAGTACACATGAAATTCCACACTCTCGCAAAGGAGTTCTCTCGTCCCAAAGGACGAAATAAAATTTCTGCAATACATGTGCACACGCTTGTTTAACAAAGGTACATGCACTGCACATGCACAAGTTCGTGGCACAAGTTCAGTTAAGAGATACAGCATGAGACTTTGAAAAACCCATTGACCTGGAAACATTAAAAGTTAAAACACACGATATGGCATCCTAATACAGAGTCCCATCCGAAAGACCAAAGTTCAAGAATGAAAGGGGACGACGCGGTGAACACAAATCCACCCCCCCTCCACAGTGAGTTTTGCATAGACGACTGAAAAGCACCGGGTTAAGGTTGCACCTGATGCTCTCCAATACTATCGCAGCAATGGCGTTTTCCTGTTCGTCTTTCATCGCCCTCTGAAAGCGGGAGACAAACCAAAAGCCAAAGATTGCATTTGCATCTCAAGTGAACGTGTGTGCATAGTAGAGCGTTCCTCACCACCGACGACGATGCCGCCAGCCAACCAATGTGAGTTATCCACCCCACAAGGTTCCACCAAAAGTGCTGCAAAAAAAAAAAAAACCCAAAGGAGAACACAGGCCAGAGCTGCTGCTGCAGATAGTACCGGACAACCAAGAGTTGAAAAATTAGAAGTGCAACCATGTATGCTTGTTAACTCCTGCAACAAAATCCCAACTCACATCGGAATCAGTTTACCACCCAATCCCCACATTGCAGTCAGTCAAGTCAAGGTGTGTGTGTGGTGTGTGCATGAGGTTTGGGTGGCATCACACAACTCCCCAAAGGATAACACACAGTAAATGGGTTATTTTTCGCAAAATTCCCTCAAGCGCACCACATGAACTTGGATGCAAAATAACAGATGATCATCGATGTAAGGCAACCCAGTCCCGGCTGCATCTAGGGAGATTCCCGCTCCTTGTTATACGTTCGTCAAATATCGCAACCGCGTATAATGCCACGAAAACATTTCAAAAGTTTAAAATTTACACGCGGATCATACACATTGGAGCGGGACACTCGAAAAAGAATGCCGCAGAAGAGCCAGAAGAAAGTGTTCATGAATTTATATGTCAATTGTACGAGTAAAAGTAAAATAATTAAATTAAAAAGTTCTGCCATGCAAAATGAAAGAACTGCTCGGAGTTCTTCTGGTTTCCGTTTTCGGGAAGTCAGCGTATGAGTGCAATACGGATCGGTTGCGCGCTCGTTGCATTGGACTCTAATGGGACTGGCAACCACATGCTGGTTTGAAGTTTCAGAAAACTATTTCCAACGAGGTATGGTTTATTAGTGGAAGTTGCCGAGGCACGTGGTAAATTTAATCTCCTCAAAGTTTTCGTCTTTCCTTTGCAATTCACTTATGTAAGCGGAGTTTTATTTTTTTAACAAACTTTCGTTTCAAATATGCGTGCTGTCAAGTGAAAATGAGAAATGAGGTTTTTCTTTGGCACTGCTTGTCGTCAAATTGTCACGATCACTCATGAAAGGCATTTCAGGCTCATGCCACTCATGTGTGGGATTCAAAAATTATTGAATTCATTCAGGCATGTATGCGCCCTCTGGCATGCGCTCATGCCGGGAATGGGAGTCATGAGTGAGCTTAAAGGATAATCTTAAGCCAAAGACATTATTGTGATCTTGGCCGCAAATTTTCTCCAAAAAGTGGTAGAAGCGAACAACAGGCCGTACAGTTGGATAAGCTTAGCCATACTGATTATAGCAGTATAGGAGGGCACTCTCCAAACAGATGCAAGCTGGGCGGAAGAAAATGGCCTCAGCGTTAAACCCAATAAGATGGAATTAGTACTCTTTACCAAGAAGACCAAAATAAGTGATTTCCACATACCAAAGGTACAAGGTGTACAATTGCAACTCCGCGACAGCTTCAAGCACCGAGACAAGAGATTGACCTGGAGAAAGAACCTGGAAGATCGAACTATCAAAGCTAAAAGGGCTTTTGGGGTATGCAGGAGAGCTTTCGGGGAGGCATGTCTTAAACCGAAAACATATCACTGAATAGGTTTACAAGTATGCCATCAAGCCAATCCTTTTTTATAGCGCATTTGTCTAGTGGCCAGCATTAAAGAGAAATACTCACCCAAGTACAACGAATGGCTTGCCTGCGCATCACTGGCACTCAAGCCTTGACACCAATGGCCACCTTGGAAGTGATACTGAAGATCGTACCTTGAAGCAAAAAGACTGGCAGGGCACTTGGATATTTTGATACGACGTCCAATACATAAGGCATTGAAAAATTATCGAAAATATCAGAACGATCACACCACTCATAAACCATCAGAGCGATTTTGGCGGCAAACAAATCAGCTTTGTCAACAAGTATGAAACAGAATTCCCTTCGAGGAATTGTTGGGCCCGAACAAACGAGACCAGAAACCATGACGGGATGACTGTGTTCACGGACGGCTCTAACATCGCAGGGAATTCTGGGGCTGACGTATACTGCAATAACCTAGCGGGTACAACTGGCGATTCACCTAAAATCCTTCGTCATAGTCTTTCAAGCAGAAGTTCTTGTTATTTTAAGGGAAGCTTGAGTTCTCCAACATCCAGATCTCATCTGGTCAGAGAATGCAAAAAAAAAAAACTAAACCTGCTTGCCAACCAAATGTGTCCAGGGGCAAGATGCAGCAAATACTAACTAAGATCCTATTCTAATTGAGTGCAAGCACCCGCTCAACTAACCAACGAGCCAATTAGCACTAAAATTGGTTTAGCGCCCACCAAGACTTCGAGTCAAAATTCTTCATCTAAGACTTTCCGACACTCTGGCCAGATGCAGTCCTCGCATTCATCACTTTCCCTTGTGTGTAACTTTCATCCAGCCCTCAAGCACATTCAGAATATTATGATATTCACTATTGCCCACAACAAGCGAGCATCCAAAGCATTAGCATCCACACAAATCTGCTGATAGCATTCAAAGCCACAGCACTGAGACTGAGATGTGCCAGCTGACGGATGCAAGTCGCTAAAATAATAGAACTTCAACTGCTCTCCCAAGAGCCAAGTTCGGCCGAGTTCCTACCGACTCGCAAAAACATCAACATACCGCCACTCCACCACACTGTGCCCCTCCTGTGAGCTCTAAGAAATCAGATTAAAGTGGCGTTGAAATGTTTGCACGGCGAAACTTATTCGTCTGTTGTGATGCAGATAAAAAAAAAAAAACAACACCAGACGGTATAGCATAGTTCCCAACTGGATATACTATGATCCTCAGAGTAAGGATTCTTGGTTGCCTTTATCCTCGGTAAATGTATTCAAATGATTTCACTATGCTGCTTCATTGTGGGTGAGATTACGCATAAGAAACGTGTGTTTGTGTGTTCTGTGGGTACAGTGCATTGTTTTGCTTTGGGTTTTACCACTTTTCAGTGCAGGGAGAGTGGCATTATCTTTGAAATAGGCTAACGCATGGGATGAACATTCTTTGGGTTTGTGAAATTCGGATTAAGATTGGATTTCCATAAAATTTATGGACTAACAGGAACTGAGTACGTGCTCTTTGCTCGAGGATTGAACATCAACCCCCTGATTGTTGTCTTCGTTACTGTCAAGCAAATGCCAAACCATTTGGATTTAGTTACACAAATGAAAAATGAAACTCACGTCGAACCCCTACAACCTACGCCCCCCCCCCCCCCCGAAAGTACTTCACTCAATTTATTTTAGAAATACAATTTCCGCTATCTTCTCTTACCTGCGAGCACACAAAACCAACAGTCATTTGCCTAAAACGTGGCACACGCAGATCACATTCAACATTCAACACGAAGGTAAATAGTCCCTCGGGAGTCTACAATCCGTCATATTCATACACAACTTGAATACATTTAAGCACCATAAATTACAAAGTTTATCACTCGAACCAGCCGTCCAAATACGAGCTGATTACGTACGACCCCTTTGGTGTGTTGGTGTGGCGCCCATACCCAGTACCCAAACCGCCCGCCAGCCGTCAGTTTCCTGCGGCAGTATGTCGCTGCGCAGTGATAAAATAATTTTGACATCACACGATGTAGCACCCACTTTTGTCTTCTTCGTGTTATTATCCCTTATCAAAATGAGGAAGCAGCACATGACAGTGTTAAATGTCTTCAAGCGGCAGGGACGAATCCTAGGGCAAAGTAAGCACACCTGAAGGATAAAGGATGACAGACGGGGTAATTTCCCCAGATACCAGCGAAACAATTAGTATCACAATGGCTGGGTTTTGCATGTGCGAGAAATTGCTTAAATCCTTGTGAGTGAATTGAGGCATTACCTTTGTACATATGGTGGTGGATGAAACAAAGGAAAACAAGTAAACTGTCAATGGTAGAAGTCAAAAGGAGCGGCTAAGCTCTCGTGACCTTGACCTACATATTTATGGTTTTCGCTTTGACAAATCAAGACAGAAAATTGAAAACTTTCTGCAGAAGGAATCAACAGAGAACCGTGTAAGCTCCTCACTTGATGCTGTTTGTCGTTTATAATTAAAACTCAAACTCAACATTCTCTATTGCTGAGGATATCCTTAAAAAATTTCTATAAATTCAGGTAGGAGGTCCCCAATACTTATACTGACTGAGACCAGAGAGCATTTAGACCTATGTATAAGATCTTTAGTGCCAAGAAAAGTTCTCCAACTGTTCGATTCAGAATATAGAAGTCCGAAATGAAAGGACTTTTTTGGTTTTAGATAATTAAATGACTGAAACTGGGAATGTTAACCTCGTACTAAAAAGTTTTTTTTTTGACTCGAGCTAGGGTGCTTTCCAGAGCTCAACTACATTCGGTTGTACTAAGATATTGATTGCATCTCTTTCTATGATAAACTGATCCCAGACATGTTCTGAACGGATGCAGTAGGGAGGCGCATATGAGCTAACGTATGCTAGTCTGATATTACCACCTTTGCTGCACTTTAACAGAACCGCACTTTGCCATCTAATCGCGAAGTGGAGACCAAGCCTGTTTTAGTGCAAAAAAAACTGCTTGCGCGGTTGCAAGGTAAGGCTAGGTAAATGGCTGCCTTGTAAAATTCGTCACTGCTTACTTAGAGCAGCAATAGGGTCCATTATGTCCACCGCTGCTTTAAAACCACCGAGAGTCTTCATTCTTCTACCGGTGAGGGCAGGGGATTCACACAGCAGGTGACGGACAGATTTGATTTTTTCCTCGTCCTTACAATTTCTGCAATTATCGTTGTGATGTACACCGAAGAGCTCCGCAAGAGTACCAATGGCACAGTGGCCAGTAATGATGCCGGAGACTATCCTTCCTACAGATCTTTTCTTATAACCCGTCCATAAGTTTCTAGCCGTTGCACATGTGTCTAGCTGGATTCAACGTGTCTCGTCTTTAATATACCTTTTCAAACGAGCTTATTGGAATCCTCGGAAAAGGGGAGAGCCTATGAGGCATGCAGCGCTTCTCCTCATCGTGCAAGTTCGTCAGCCCTTTCGTTACCTTTAACGCAACATAGGGTCACCGTATTGGCTCTCGATATCTCATCTAGATGCTTTTTGCAGATTCGATCTAGTTATCGCGAACTCCAGAGGCTTAATGGCTGCCTGGCTGTCGATGTAGTAATTGTCCTTGTGGTGATACCCTTCTCCCGGATAGTTTTCAAAACCTCGATAATGACTGTGATTTCGGCCTGAAAGACATTGCAGTCGTCTTTCATTCTAAAGGAGTGGTTTATTCCTAGGGCCTTGCAGTAAACCCCGGCACCTGTATTATTGCTCATCTTAGAATCATCGGTGTAGAAAGCCAGTTCCTTTTAATTGGTAACTTTATGGTTTCTCCAGTCATCTCTGTCAGGAATTCTGATACTGAATCTCCTGTCAATTGTCAGAGTCTGGGTCTTATGATTTATCTCTGTCGATCTGTCGGTATTTTCCAATCAAGACACGTCATTCATTGGTCAAAGATAAGGGAATGCCAAAAGATGTATGCTAACGTTTCGGTGCAGGGAAATTCGGGAATTCATTCCACCTGGGAATTTACAAGTGGGAAATTACTCCACTTTTTGAATGTGTAGTAATTTCCCACTGGCAGTGGGAAATTGCACCACTTTCTTGTGGGAAATTACTCCACATTTTATAGGTGGAGTAATTTTTCTCTTGTGGTGGAGTAATTTCCTTGCACCATCGTTTCAGTACTCTATTCCTAAAAACATGATTTCTGTGAATCGTTTGGTCACCAGTTTAGGGATGATAAAACTCTGACACCCGATTGCGGCCATATTTGAAACTATTTTGCTGCCATTCTGCTGTCATAGTCACCAGGAGCTGGTGACCACTGTCGTCCTTTTCTCATGATCAGCGCAGTCTTAGTTGGCGTTTTGCTACAGTACAGATCTAGCGGAAAGAAGCTTAGCATAGTCTCCATAGCCGCTGTAGGTGTTGTTCTCATTGGTTCCAGGATTTCTAGCAAGATTGCTGACAATGATGAATTAGTGGATCGTTACCTGCTGTATTTTCTAGCTCCACGCCATCTTCGTAAGATAAGTTTGCAGAATCTTTTTATCTTTTGCCAAAAAAGTCGTTCCTCTAGTGTTTCGTATATTGTTTATATAAATCTGGCAGCACTCGCCTGTTGATTCTTGACGGTAGAACCGCTTTGCATGGTCCTTGGTTTAGCTAATGCGTTTGCTCGCATCCTATGCTATGTATGAATCAGGTTTCTAGTCAGTTGCCTGACCTATATGTTGTAAATTATTACTGATTACTGATTCAAAAACAATGACAGCAACTTAATTATTTTAACTCAGCGTAACCCGATTCTATTGTGTTTAATCCTAACTCTCCCCGCAGTTAACCATAACTGAACAAGAGAAATTCAATTCTCATTCTCAATTGAAATTTCCAATTTTAATTGCATCCAATCAAGTAGCAAACAGTTTCTCTTATTTTTGTTGAGTTTATTAAAAAAAAAAAAAAAAAAAATATGTAAACATTTTTGAACTTTATATTTTTCATCACACTCCAAGTTTGAAAAGTTTTCTCCTCTTCCGTAATTGGAACGCGCTGAAGAAACAGAGTTTGCCTCTCAAACTAGAGTACAACAGTTTCCTGCAATACAATGAAGAAATTCAATGTACCCACTAGAGTATGGCTCGTACAATAAGAGCCCTCATAGTTGCAAAACACTTCTATGCTTTGAAAATAATCTAATTAGTGGAATTTCCAATTCAGATTACCAACTATTATACAATTCGATGATGGTTGCGCTTAAAATGGTTATCGTAACATTTTTTTTTTTTATTTTTTTAATTGGCTTTGTGTTATTGTTCGCGTGCTGGTGGAGGAACTTGGACCGTGTTCTCGTTACTTTGGCTATTTATGCAAATTAAGTTTGGGTTAAGTAAATCGATTTGGAAGCAAGTTTTCAACGCTTCGGAAAGTGAACATTTAAATTAGTTTTTTTTCCTGTGTATGACATTTTAGTGGGGAGTCTCCCTCCCAACTATTTCTTGTCCAAGTCGAAGTATTTTAATAGGATTTTGTAAAAATTTAAAAAACCATCGCAATGAGAAACGTACAAGGAAAAAAAGGGAACATAGCTTACTATGTAGAGTATGAGATAACGCGTTAGTTACAAGATTTGACAATTTTTATGACCACAGAACTGAATGATTTCACGCCCTCAGGTTTGAATACGTTCCATTCAATTTGGTGACCATTTACATATTAACTTATGCCGCTACGCTCTTCCGTATCAACAAGAGGTTGGAGCCCTTATGAGCCCTAAATCGAAATAACAACAAGTTGACCATTTTCTAAGTGGACAGCGAGATGGATAACTGTTGGCTTAGGAACACCAAGATTCTCCACTCCACAGGTCTGAATGACCACTCTCATAAAGATTTAATTCTTCCATCTCACTGTTAAAAATAAAAGGTGCCTATTCGTTGCCCTTGTTGACAAATGTAGGTACATTGGTAGGCAATTCATGTCTGGTGTTGTAAGCCAGTGCTAACGTAGATCAGCGGTTTTTTCTTATAATCCACTCGCGCTTTATAATCATGAATACCCTTATGATGTGTTTTACACAGCGCGAGCGAGGTGAAGTGGTTCGAAACTCAGGTAATATTAGATTTCAATGGCGTCTGAGGGTGGTATCAAGACTATATGGGGACATTTGTAGTGTTTGTCATTGCTATAATTAGTGGGAATTCTTTTCGAATCTCCTGATGTCATAATCATGGTCAGCTCAATCAAATCTTCAAGCCGTGACACCCTACTACCAGTGTTATGCCTTCGCTGTAGAGTCGCTTTCGTAGTCAGCTTTCGTAGTTGATAGTTTCTATTTATTTTAAAGAAATTAATTTTTTCCGACGTCAGGAGTTTAACCAAGACATTCAGCGTAACAAGCGCTCATGCTAACTACTGTACCATGGATCTATTGAGCCAGTACAAGTGTCCTCAGTCTTTTGTCACCGAGGGTATGACATTCGAATATCAGGTTTAGGTCAGATATGTACATGAAATGTTCACCATCTGACCTAACTGCTTGACTGGTTGAAACGGCAGGTGTGCTGTGGTCAGACTACTCGAAGAACTCAATGTGCTCATAAATATCCAGGGCCTGCAACTGTATATAAAATACGAAGATTCCTGTAGGCCTTGGTTTTGCTTGGTCTAGCCTCGACTACAAAATTTTGACTATATGAATTTTAATTCAAGAAAAAAATTCAAGTCCACCTCCCATCCAGGACAAAATTGAAATGGATCAGAGAGCCCTGTAAGAAACTCAGCCTCAATAAAGTCCTGATAGTTAGACATGCCACCATCAAAACGCTCCAATCAAACACCGCGCTTTCCAAATTAGAAGAACAGTGTAAGAAAATGATTGCCCTAGCAAGCGTTCGGTTCAACTTTGTTCTACTATTGGTTTCCGGCGCGACAATTCGGAATATGCCAAGGCCTAGCTTCTCGCAACCGTTCATGCGTGTTACATTTTTCGTACGAATTGAAGTCACCAACAATTCAGTGCCGACTCCGAGCGGCGAATTGAGAAGCTCTTTCATGACAAATTATACTCCAATGTCCTTTCTCATTTTAATTCTATATTTAACATTCACCTATGCTGGATCTAAGGCCACAGAACCATTCCGAATGACTGCAGAGCCAGACAAGGTCGTATCCTACATATACATATATTCTGCCAGAGCGAACTGTTAAAAACTCTCGCTACTTGTAAACATGTCCTCAAACATTGAAACACATCTCAAATTGGTTAGAAAATTCGACAAAAAGAAAAATTGTACTTGTGCTTGAGTCTCAAAGTACTTGATTTTCCATAGGTCTGAGACCCTTAAAATTCAAATTCAAGACATCAGGATATTTGAGAAAAGATACCGTGAATTATAGCAATGACAAACACCACAAATGTTGTCAGCAAGTTTCGAACCACTGCACCTCGCAAAAGCAGAAGCGAGTGAAGTCAGAATTGAGATCACCTCAAAAATTTATTAAAATGTTCCACATACGCCAGAGTAGCCAAGGCTGCAAAAACAGTGATGCGATAAAGCGATGCGATGTGAGAAGCGATAAGCGTGCGCTAAAACTGTTCACTTCTATTTTTATGTACGTGGGCACAGTGAAGCGATAAAAAAATCATGTGAAAAGTTTTATCGCATGCTTCTCGCTTCTCGCATAGCATCGCTTTATCGCATCACTGTGTGCGTAGCCTTAGGTTCAGCGATACTTTACATATTTGTCAATAATTTGTGTTTAATATGTCACAGAAGTTAATATGCCGCACAGTAAGCAAATATTTAAGGCTTGGTTGACAACGTTTACAATTACGTAAGCGTTTCTTAATTGCGTGCAAACGTTGACACGCATTTTTCGCTCAGGCAAACAAAATGCTATTCCTCGAGGTTTTGTTTATATTTGCTGCACATAGTGCGGTTCAGATTATTATCCTGAATTCCTCATTCAATATACGCACAAGGTAATTGATGTTCTTAGCATTTTTCCCTTATGAAAATAACTGACGTTCAAATAACATATGGCCTACAGAAAATATTTCCGCTCTTGCTTGCCAAAAGGTTGATATAAGAAGTATCTAGATAAAGGTGTTGCTCGTCCTGCTTCATTCACATTAAACACCGGACTTTATTTAATCATCAAGTTGTATAAGAGTTTATTGGGCATTCATTGCTTAGGTTATGGAGGTTAAATTCGAAAGGAAAGTAGACGTTTGTTCGGGTTCATCGATGACAACCCTTATGAGTATGACTCTGTAGATACACACGCAGTGTGGAGCTTAGCAACTTACCCATCCGATCTAATCGCATCAGACAAATCGAATTTTCCCTAACAACACTGGTTGCGTTAAGTCTAGTATGTCGAGTCATTAACATCTTTATCCTTCGACTGGCGGTACACTGTTTATCACAATCATCATATTCTGACGTCGCGTCGTCGTCGGCTTTGCCAACATAATATGTGTACTGCAATCCACTTTTCAAAAGAGTGCAGCTGAGAACGCGCACGCAATGTATCGGTGTTCGCACATCATCTGTGTCGGCAATAAATTGAATTTTTCATCTCAATGAGCCGACAGCAACAGGACAAAAAGATGTTGTGTATTCGCTTTGGTTGGATACGCGTGAGTGTGTGTGTGTAAGCCGTTTATGTATTTGTTATGCATCGGCTTTGCTTGCAACGGCAATTGAATCCTTTCTCGATGCCCCGAAATTGAGGAGAGATTCAATTGGAATCACTGTCCTCATGGATGCACAATTATCCATTGGCAGAGAGGATGGTATTAATGTCGCTCGATTTGTGCACACGGCACTATTTGGCTCAGAAACAGACGACGACGGTAGGCCTTCGCCGCCTCTTTTCGCATTCAATTAAGTTCTTAATAAATCTGAAATTGAATTTTGCATGCGGAGAAATGGATTCACTTCATTTATCAGAACACCCTGGGTGCAGGCAATATGTCAGTTGAGGCATGTTTGGTTTTCTTTGGTCCTGTGTTGGTTCAATTTAAATCAGTTGGCATGGAAAAGTCGCAAAAAATCAATTTACCTCGATAATCTTCTTAATAAAGTAATTTCATGCATCGCAATTCAGTGAGTCCATCAGGCGAGTTGGGCTGGAAGGAAGTGCGCAAAGGTAGGTTTATTGGATTATAGGTAATTTGCCTACTTGTGGATAGTTGGCCTCGTGGTACTATGAAATGTACATGGTATTACTTTCTTTTGTGTTTATAAACATATCCTGAGAAATCGACACATTCGCGGCCGGTGTTGGCCTCCTTTTATCCATTTTTAAGAGATGGCCTCATCTTCGAGCCTGAAATACATATCACTGTCGTATCTGATAATCTTCACATGTGCATTGCAGTAGACTTACTGTCGTATGTTGCCCTATCATACGCTGCATATCTCTTTGGCGGATCTATTCAAAACCACCAAAATTCTCAAAGTTCTTTGCGTAGAATTCTGGTCTTGTATTTGACAATAAAGTCAATGTGAGAGAACAGTTTTTCTATTTAAGGAACATTTTTATTGGTGTACAGCATCCTGGAGTAACCTGTTTCCTCTTGTGGGTCCTAGTGCTTTTACTGAGGTTTTTATTGGATAGCACAGTTAACAATGAAGCTGTCGCCTTTTCGGAATGTGTGACCAATTCACTACCACTTTCGTCGTTAGATGGTTGTGCCTATCGGTTCCTGACTCGTTCTCTGGTTAAGATGTTCGTTAGAGATACGGTCAGGCCAGAAAATCCTCAGAATGTTTCGAAGGCACCTATTATCGAACTTTTGTAGCTTTCTTGAGATAGTAGAAGTCACTTTTCAAGTGTTGCATTCATATAACAGCACGGATTCAACATTGAAACAGTCGTAGTTTGGTATTTAAACTGAAAACGTTGCTTCGCCATATTTTGGGCAACATTGCAAACGGAGACTTCGCTTTGCCGATTCAACTGGCAATATCTTTTTTGGTTCCACCATCGGTCGATATTGAAAGCTCTTTATTTTCTCTACCGGCTGTCCAGCGATGCTAACTTGAGATGATGAGTTTGTTCCGAGGCTGATGATCTTGGTTTTGGCTGTGTTAATCTTCAACCCCACGACGTTTGCCTATTTCTCAACACCCGCTGTTATTTGTTGGAGATCCATAATCATATGTGATAATAGGCATACGTCGTCAGCATAGTCAAGATGTTTGAGTTGCGATGTAAGAGTCCATCGCTTTTGTCCATTTCCCACCAGCAGGGCAACGAAAATGGTGTGAATAACGCAGCCTATTCGAACCCCACTTTGCATCTCGAATTTCTCTGACGGCCTTCTCCTGTGCAGAACGTTGTACCTTTACCCTTGATAAGTTGCCAAAAGAAGCTATTAATTTCTTAGGAAAACTTTTCGTGCGCAAGGCAACCCAGCTAAATTCTCCGTTGACACTATCGAACGGCTTCTCGAAATCGATGAACAGCAGGTGAAGTGGCGAACGGTATTCAACGCAATGCTTAATGATGATCCGCAGGGTGTTGAGGTTGTCGACACAGGAGGATCCAGAGCGGAAACCTGTGAGTGAGTGGGACTTATGATCGAATGATTCAATAACTTTATTGGGAGCGGTAATGCCAAATCCTCACATTTCGACGACGACTTACTCGTTAACGAGTGTAGTAATTCGGCCCCTGCTTGTTCGGCATCGAGTGAGTTTTCCTTTATTCACCCAAGAATTACTGTAATTATTGTCTTGCCTACTGCAGGCATCACACAAATACATTGGTAAGTGTGAGGACATGCAAATTTATCCACACAATGGTCTCAAAACAGAGATAATCTGTGGTAACGATCAAAAGTCTGCACTTTTGTTTCCACATAAAGTCCTTCGAACTTAACTTCTTTAACAGGTAATTGTCTTAAACAGATCGAAGTTTCATAAGCTGACCTTTTTAGACCGCTTCTACCAAATGCAATGCAATGCAAGTAAATCCAGTTGTAAACTTTGCCACATAAAGACTTCAAAAGTTCAAGTGTGTGAGCATTGGGAACTATTTCGAAGTTGTCCTCTGCTGCAAAATGGATTTTGATGCTTCTTTTTGCCACACCTCTACTCCTCATCATTTCATGTTGCGTCATAATCTTCTGGAGAGGAGTGGGCAAAAAAAAAATATTTTTTTTTATTTTCCTATCAATAATGATTACCCCCACTGCTATGATTCAAGGTGGCTGTCTTTGTGTTTGTGTGTGAGTTGAGGCGCACATCTGCTTTTAAACGATTTTTTCTTTCTCTTTGTTCTTTATCCGTGAAACGTGACATTTTCTAGAAAAAGGACTTTAAAAACGTTTTTCCTACGCTTTTTTTTTCTCTTATCTAACGTATCACCTTTATTTTTATTCGCCAGAGGTTGTAAGTAAGAAAAATGGTGGAATTTCCTTTGTAATATTTTCATCTTACAGTTATCGTGACTGGAAGCGAGAAATATGGAACAAAATAAAGAAAATATAAGTGCCTAGGGTTCCCAAGAGTGATGTTACACTTCGCGAGCGATTTTTCTGTCTTCTTGTCTTTTTTCGTTTTTTTTTTCTTACTTTTCTTTTGTTCTTTGGCGCGATGCTGCAACCCAGGTGGGCAAAGATTTGGAATCCAGTGCAGAGCATAGATAAATTTGTCATTGGAAAGAATACTTTGGAATTTTTATTTTGTTTACGGAGATGTGTCCGGGTGGAAAAGTAATTTAAGTAAGTTTCAAGGTTCATAGCTAGACTTTCACATCCATTTCCAAGCAACGAGAGACGAGACTCAAACCCTTAACTAAGGAGATAGTCTTCCCACACAATGCACATGATTAAACAATCGAGTTGACACTACTCAACCCACGCCATGATGCCAAAATAAAAGTGAAAAACCCACAAAACAAGTAGAATTACTTAAAATGTTCCATATACGCCCTACACATTAATTAGTGACACGTTGTTGATCGAATTTATGTCATGTTGCCTGAGCATGTGACATCACATGTATGTGTATTAAAGCCTCATTCAATTTCCTTCAAGGCTAAGTGTGCTTTCGTGTTAACACACCTCTTCTGATGTGGCATATTAAAAAGTATCTGTCAGGCAAGTGGCAAACAAAAGGCGTACGTCGAAACTTTTTGACAAAGTTGACGTTTGACGTGTTAACTCTCTGTTCTTATGGTCTTATAAACTTTGCATGACTGGAACTTTATAGTCTCTTCTGAAATTCGCTTTAAAAGCCGACATTGACATGATTGATGTGTGTAAGTTGTACTTAAGATGCAATAAGATGGTGTAAAGTAGGCTGTATCGAGTTTTGTCGGCAAATACTGGGCTGACAAGGGGATTCCATTTAGTAGAGTCTATTACAGTCTACAAAGAGTTGTTTCGCAAAACCCTTTGAATTCACTTTGAATGAGCGGCACTTTCGATAGCATTTTTGCGGTTATTTGTGCATTTAACCGTCGAGCGCTAAGGTTCGCACCCCAACAATATTCAAGAAGTCCAGACGTGATAGTAATATCGTTTATGTCCATAAACGCCGATATCCTGTCGAATCTGCTAGTTCTAGAGTGACTGTGTCCATGAAGCCCTTGGTCAAGTTAAAAGCGGCTAACACACTTTGTCCATCTCCGTACATTTTCTGAAAACTGCATCTGCTTTTCGTTTAGTTTCAGCACAAACTCTTCAAGAATCCGGTAGAATAGAGTGGAGTGTGGTGGTTTATTGGTCTTCACTTTGAACGTTGGGGAGGGGTACTTTGAGGACTGCTTGACTGTCTATTTCTATTGTCGTTTCCATTGCTGGCAGTTGCAACTGGTGGACGATGTGTTTGGCATTCTTAATCTTTTATATCTTAGCTAGATTACTCTCGGCAAACAAATGGCAGCTAGTGCAGTTTTTGGACAGACTTACTGGCCATGCCCCAATTCTGAATCAACACGCAAATATTTTCGAAAACATAGGGTACCCCATCCCAAGGTATTCTCTTAAAAGACACTTAACTTAGAGATTGCTGGGAGAAGCCAGCACTACCTATGAAAGAATCTTTAAAATCTACACAGGAAGTTCCAAAACCGAAGATGGTGTGGGAGGAGGAATTTTCTCCGATGACTTAAACCTTAAAATCTCCTTTTTCGTTTTGGAACAAGATACCATCTTCTAGGCGGATATTATGGCGACAAAAGAAGACCTATCTTAGGTGAGGTGGATTGTAATATCTACTCGGCATATTGGCATTTTCAGAGACAACCAGGTCCACACAGAGTCCCTGAAATCAGTCTCTGTAACATCAGAAATAGTTCTAGATTGCCGCCCACCTCTCGTAGAGCAATTCACCAGGACACAGGGACATTCCAGGAAACTGCAAGGCCGATGAACTCACCAAGCATGGTATTGAAATACAGATTCTTCTTGAAACTGGGAATGTCGGAGTGCAACTAAAAAAACTCCTGCTGGTCGCATGATTAGGAAGGGGTATTCCTCCTAGATCCTATGTCATCACAATGGACCTACTACATGACGACAGTCTCCCTAACCCACCTCTTACCTAGAGTACAGAAGCGAAATTCTGAAACGACTTGCAAAATTCTTTGACAATTCAAAACTTGACCTTATTCAAAGGTACAACTAAACCATTCAAATTTAGATCCCGTGTCATTATGTAAAATGAGATCTAGGCGGGGCTTAAAAATGCATTTATCAGATATCAATCGGGGCTACATCTGCTTATTCTCGGTCAGAAATTTCACCCACATGGTCTAAAACTGTCCTGTTTTGTGGCGTTTTTTACTTTTCTTCCCAACTTCGGAAATTTCGAATAAATTTTTATTTGGTGCTAGAAGGAGTATTGTTTACTAACAGAGCTGCAAAATGTTTGGCTGTAGACGCTCGTTTTTGCATCCTTCCTAGGTCTTGCTTATCATTCACTTAGAGTGTGTTACATTTTTCGCACGATTGGAAGATACCTTCAATCTAATTTCTACACCGAACAGCAAATTTAGAAGCTTCTTCGTAGAAGCTTTGTAATTCCTTAACAAAAAGGAGTGTCGCAAAATGTTTGATTGATATTGCTGCCCCTCGAGTCCAGGCAAATCGTACAATATACTAACCACGGCGTCCACTTTATTATGTTCATTCCATCAATAAAGAATGAACTGAAGGCAAATGGTTCCATGGAAACAGTCTTAAAAAAGCGTATCCCGATACATTCTATTTATGAATTGAAATAACTTTGTCTAGGTTGAACATATCCATCATATTCTTCAGGAACTTCTTGACAGATACAAGCTATGCAGCACAGAACAAAAAGATCGTCTTCCCACGAGAGTTATGAAATCCAGTTGACAGATATAAAAGTAGTTGAAATCTTATTTCATATTCGACATGTGATTGACTGATTATTCCACCAGTTCAGTCAATTTATTTATCTTTTAATCACATTAAATCGGAGCTATTGGTTTCAATAAAATTATGTATAAAGTTTTTTTCTTAGTCACAATTCGTAATAAAAATTTTCAGGTGAAAGGCAAAGGACATAAATTGAATTTCGAAGGTCTGATATATGGAGCTCTGATTGTTAAAAAAAAGTTCTAGTATTCTAAGAAGTTAAAATTAGAGGAGCCATTCAATAACAACTTCTCACTTTTAAGTACATATGGATGTGCATACATATGTATATCTCGTCGTAAACCTAGAATTACTGTGGCGTATGTGGAACAGTTTAACCGATTTTTGAGTTAATCTCAGCTCTGACACCACTCTCTTCTGCAAGGGTCTAAACTTTTTTTTATAATTCACTTGCGCTTGAAGGGGTTATGAATACACTTTTAATATTTTCCACACAGGGCGAGAGAAGTGCAGTGGTTCGAAACTCAGGTAGTATTAGGTTTCGATGGCGTCCGAGGGTGGTGTCCAGACTAGGTGGAGACATTTGTGATGTTGGCCATTGATAAAATTCACGGTAATTTTTCTCGAACCTCCCGATTTCATAATCATTATCAGCTCGAACAACTCCACACTTCCACAATTGATCGATTTAATTTATTTTTAAGAAATAAATATTTTCCGATATCAGGAGTTGAACCCGAACATTCAGTGTGACAAGCGATGATACTTACCACTACCAATGGATCCTTTCATTCGGATAAAAAACGCGTCTCTTTTTTCAAACATTGCATATAGTTCATGAGATCCTTGTAACAGTGAAAATCCATTGAAATACCTCTTAGATCAGCTCGCACATCCTGGAATGGTGACAATCATTTACAGCAATAGCTTGAGTTTAAGTTTTATTGTAACAATTTAATTGTTCGCCATTCTGCTTTTAATTTCATCCTTCCTGCATATGGGTATTTCCTCTCGGTTATTCTGTTTTTTTTTACACTTAAGTATTCTGCTACAGTTTTCAATTAAGAATGCAAAACCAGACCAGGCAATAGCAGGGCATTTGCACTTGAGCACGACGATGGTCATTGCATTGAAGTAAGTTATTAAAATTTACTTCTTTGTAGGGCTCTTCCTTTCTTAGGTCGTTAGTTGCAATTGTGTTGTGATTGTATGGGGTCTTTTTTTAAAAAAAAAAGTGGAATAAAAAGTAATGACAGTGGTACATGACTTTTGATATAAGTAAATAAATATTGAAGCAGCTGTCGATATAAAATTACACTCCAAAGTGTTTTGAAATTGATTAGTGGCAACCTTCTCAAGAAACTTGTACAATTACTTGCATTTTCGATTGATGTAATGGAAGCAACACAACGGGCTAGTGCAATAGGTTCACCGGAAGCGGTAATAGATGGCGCCACTTTATGATGGCGCCACTTTATGATGGCGCCAAGCTTTTTACAACTGTTATAGTGCGCAGCCTCCGAATGGTAATTTGACCCATAATTGATTCAAAAACTGATAAAAGGATGTTGTGATGCCAAAAAAGTCAAGAAGCTCATTTGCCTGATGTTGCTAGTCAAATCAAATTCATAGGTTTTTTTCCGGGCCGATACATTTTAAATTCTCTATGTTCATCGTTTTATTGAAGAAACAAGTCCTACATCTGTTAATGAATCACTTTAAAAAGCACAGAGGCAGATGGTGTAATAGAATTGGTAACCAAACTATTTTCTCATTATTTGTCACTGAAGCTCCTACATTCTATAATACGATGCATGTACATATCATACACGCGCCGAGTATATTCACAATCAAATCGATACAGAAAAGAAACCGAAAAGTGTTTTTATCCATCTGCAACTGGTTTTCGAACCCAATGAAGGCTCTGTCTTCACAAACCCTAAGTAAAGATGTCATCTTAAAAGAAATTATTGCCAAAACATCCCCGACCTACACATATTATCTAAAACTCATTTCGACTTTAGGTTACATTCCCTCCAAATGAAATTGTTCAATACAAGTTCCGCCTTTGTCTGAATGCTAAAGTGTGTATTCTTGCATTGTCGGCATATCGCTCTGGTTAAGGGTCGTGACCCTTAGCCACATTTGGCTTTGTATTCACTTGTACGGTTTTATTTGCAGCACGTGATGAGCAGCATAAATTATTCATCTTCTGCAGCATTTGACTTTTGTCAGAATCAACATCATTCGTCTTCCCCTTGCTCGGTTCGATGTAAAGGACTTTGTCTGCAATTTTGGCAGACGTCACCAGGCGTATATTTTTTTCTCCCTCTCTCTCTCTCTCTGTCTCTTTCTGCTTGTGTATTTATAAGTAAATTATTTTCAGTGGCTATGTGTAAACGAGAAACTCCTGCAAAGGATCGTAAACAGAATAAATTTCATTGAAAGCCTTGGACGAGAGTGAGATGAGACATGGGTCATAACTACTTTTTTATCGTATATCCTCTGGATGTGGAGACCAATTCACGGTGCACTCAATGGGCACGTGCAGTCAATATAATTAAAGTAAATAGTAGGAGTAGGGTAATGAACTCTCGACATTACTCTGAGTGGTTTGTATAAATTACAGTCTTTACTTAAGGCGGTGTGGATGAAGTTGCTTAAGCCGTAAAATACTGTAGACATTTAATCTAATTTGAGTTGTGATAATTGCAAGAGAACACTTAACCACTGCATTGACTTTGAAATTTCTGTTGACTTGCCTTCAACTTTCTTTAATTTTTTATTCGAAATAACCAATCATCATCGTCTGAACAAGCCACTGAATGAAAGAATCTTTGGAAGAAATTTTTAAACCTCTGTAAGATATTTGCTTCGATAAGAAAGTAATTTCGTCTGTCTCAGCAATTAACAGAAGAAAAATTGCCAAAGTAAGTGGAATGTGGCTCACTCGAGAAACAGAAGAGTTTGCCACTGTTGAAGCAAAGACAGATTATTGCTCCTCGAAGTCCGTCAGACTCAAAAGTTTTCTTATTAAAACTTTCTCAAGTTTTGGCTTTTTTTTTTTTTTTTCGTTATCTTTGCTAAGGTTTCAGTTTTTCATTTCCAATAAATGCCATCATCATGTCATTTGGGGGTGATATGTGCCGGTATCAGTTGTGCAGTGCTATTGGAAAGATTTCGAAGGACGACAGCTTCAATAAATTTTTTTGTAGATCATTCAGACTAGACTACCAAAAGGATTTGACAAATAGAATAACACTTCAACATAAAGCATTTTTGTCAAAATGATTTCTAGATCCGTCATCGTAGTTTGCATACCGCACTTACATATCTATATATGCATGTGATACTTATGTGTGTGTGTGATTTAATAGTTACATCTTTGATGCAGCAAGTTTAGGATCCTAGGGTCAAGACATAATGTATCACTATGCTGGGTCCCGGGGCACCGAGCCATCGATGGCAATGAAAAGGCAGACGAACTGGCAAGAAAGGAATCGGAAATAAACCATATAATGGTCGATCACACCGTTCTTAACCCTATAGAAGTTATAAAACAAGAGATACACTTGGACTTTTGGAGGCTTGCCGACGAGCGATGGAGCACACTTCCGTCGAAAAATGTGTGACCCGCACTCCCTTTAACCTAACCTTCATGTTTGATCAGAGAGTTCTTGAATAATATAGCTCTTGTTCAAGACTTTCAATATCACTAAAAGAAATTTATAAAATTCTGAACTTAACTAGGTCTACGTCCTAAAATTAAGCAGCTTGAAGGCTGCATCAATTCATTTTCAAAAAAACTTCAATGGGTAGATCCTGAATTGTGGGGACCTGTATTAAAAACACTGAGCTTTTAGATCAACAGGAACAGACGGTTGTATTACTTAAGGTGGTGCCACGGTCTGGGGTGGACCTAGGGCTCAACCAACAAGCGTCTCCAGCCAGCTCAATCTTTAGCCAGCTGCCTTCAATTTCATACGCCAAGTTGGTTAAGGTCCCCTTCCACTTGCGTGCGTTACCTGAGTCGCGGTCTTCCTCTACTACGCCATCCCTTGGGCGTGGATTTGAAGATTTTCATTATGGTTGTATACCTTCCCGAAATCCCGAAAGACTGTATGGATTGTCTAGATCTCATTTATATCTCTAAATTGTGGAGCTATACATCGACACCAAGAAGCTCCGAAATATCAGTTGGATTGATTGATGTTTATCGGAAATTCTGCGCCAGCCTGTGGTATCGGTTAAAACGACCTTCCGCTCGCTTGTAAGAATCTTTTTTTTTTATAATCCACTCAAGCTGGAGACATTTGTGGTGTTTGTCATTGATATAATTCACGGTAATTTTTTTGAATCTCCTGATGTCTAATCATTGTCATGTTCAATTAACTCTTCAAGCCATGATACTCTAATGTAAGTGTTATGCCTTTGCAATAAGGTCGAGATCGGCTTTCACAGTTGATCGTCTAATTTATTTATTTACTCCGGTAGAAAGGCTATAAATAGAAGCTAGGGCATGCAAACAAGTATCACGCTCTGGGTTTACTTGTCCATTATCAAGCCTAAATAACATTGGAGTAAGCTCATGTGGTGACTGGCCCTTGAAAAGACGTATGTATGTATGTGCATTAGCTGTGCTTTTGAAACAACTCACTCGGCAAAGTTAGACATCCCATGTTTCAGGCTACGAAGCGTGGCATTATAATAAGCAATTAAGTTAGATTAGGTTATGGGGGAAGTGCCCAGTCTAATGACTGTGCGTTCCCGGGTCCTACTGGTCCATTGCGTTCACCTTTGTGTTGTGGTCCATGCTCCAACTTTGGGTTCTAGATGGGTGGTCTACAGCACATCCAACCTGTGCTCTTAATAAAGTGGAATATGTTCGCTATAGGTACTTCTGTTAGGTTTCCAGTTCCCCAAACAGCCTGTTTCCCATGTGTCGGAATCGGCGGTTCTGGAGATTGTGATAGTAATAAGTTCGAGCGCATTGGTCTTCCATCAGACTGATAACCTACCATCCAAAATTTCACTTTTGAAAACACCGGCTACCCCGTTCCGAAACCCAACTTTATTCGAATCGTTGGAATAAAAGTTAGATGTCGATTCGGTTCACTCCTTAGCACATCGTCCTAAGGCCGGAAGTGAATTGGTCAGTGCTATTCTCGCCAACCAAATCAATGTGAGCATTTCCTTTGGCCTGCTGAGCGTCTTGACAGAATGAAGGGGAACACGTGTACCCTATGCTTTGTGTAAAAATATAGAAAAAGACACAAAAGGAGAAAAACAACAGTTGATTGGGGGTGTCGCGGGGGACAAACCAGGAGACAGAGCAAGGAGGAGGTGTTTTTTAGCACGTAGACATGCAGAAGCATGAACTCGGGCACAACTCATGGCACGGGCTGGAGAGTATCCATAAAGGATTTTCACACCTACCTGCGCATCAAAAAAAAAACTGTTGATTTGAGAAAAGTAATCAAATATCCAGAGAGATTTGTCCTAGGCTAGATCAAAAAAGATCCAATTAAAGGACAGGATGACGCTAAGTCGTTTGGCCTCCTAAGCGATCGCAAATCAGTACCGGTTTCCTCAAAGCACAAAAATTTTTACAGAAGCTGAAAGAATGAAGAGGAGGAAGAACCAATACCCCCTCCCATTTACACCTGTCGGAGCATTATGAGTCCAAAAGAAAATGAATCGGCAGAAGTATCCTCCGCCTCATCCTCCGATAGCATAACCTTTTACTTTAAGTGCGTCTGGTTCCCTTAAACTCCTCTGTTTCTCATTTTTCTACAGAACTAGGGATCCATCTAAGCGAGTTTGTAAAAGAATTCCTTGAAGTCCTCGCACAATAATATCTTTGCAATTATTTAAATGAAAACAGTCGTGGAAAAAACATGAAAAAAAAAAAACTCGTCTCGCCTGCCCTTTCGGCATCAACAATACCATAACCCAAGCAACACAAGATGCTAAAAAAAAAACAAATCTGAACCATCACAGACCAAAGACGAGTTTTCAACTAAACAAGCAAATTTTGTGCCAAGTCGCAGAGTATCCTTCATGTTGCCCCATAGAATAGCATTCGTTGCAAGATTATGCCGGTTTAAGCTTATTTCAATTTTTGGCAAAAATTTGCAGCATTTGCTGCTGCTGCTGCTGCTGCTACTGGTGCTTCTACTGCCATAGGATTGGTGGTTGACGTTGCTTGGAATAACGCCACAGCTACGGGCCATCACGTCACTCCGAAATGTACTCATCGGATGGAAATGCAATCTTTTCGTGTCATCAAGAAAACTGAAAAACGTTGGTCGAAAGCCAGCAGCCTAAGAGGGAAAATAATAATAATACGCTTTTGCGGGGCCAGTCAGCTTATCCATACCATGTAGATGCCTTACGAATGAGTTTCCTTATGGTTCTGAGAATGGGAGTGACTACTAGTCTATTGTTCTGCCATTGCAGGTTTTTTGTTGTTTGTAAACGATGGGGGAATGCGGATGCAGTAGTAAATATTATCAGAGCTCTCTCTGGGGTAAAGCGTTCTTTTAAATGAAAAACATGTTGTGCTTGTCCTGTCCGTCCGTCAACTTAACAGTGTTATGAACATTTCTCGAATTGAGGTGATAGGAGGTAGAATTCTACAGTATTCAAGTGTCGACTTAACTATTCCTCCGTGTTTTTTACTTCGATTTTAATGTAGGTACTACGTATTTCATTTTTATTTTAGAAGTGTGGAAACTCTTCATGTCAGGAGTAGCACCTTCAATGTCTGCTCAGGCGGGAGTGGGGATGCTCGAAAGTCCCAGCCCCCGGCTGGCAGGCAGAGTACTGCAGTGGATACCATTAAGAGGGAGAGCTGCGATCTTAAAGTTTAAGCTTGAAAGGTCAACTCTTGCCCTGGTACAGGTTTATACGCCGAATCTGGAGTCGAACTATGCAGCTTTCTTGGTTGAAGTAGGTGCCGCCCTTGAACAGGTGGGAGATATGGATTCTTATGCTCTGATGGGCGACTTCAATGCTCACGTGGATGTGGACATAGTGACATGGGGAGTGTGATTAAGAAGAACGGTGACCCAGATCAGTGCAAACGGCATGTCCATTATGAATACTTTCTTTCCGCTCAAAGACATATATAAATACACATGGTACCGTCAGAGTCTTCAGCAAAAGTCGCTGATAGACTTCTTCGTGGTACTATTGTGTGCTAAAAGGATGGTTTCTGATGTTCGTGTTTTTAGGGGGGGCTGAACTGTCAAGTTATCACTACTTCGTGTTGTGCACATTGTACCTCATCGATAGAGTACCTGTCCTACCAAAGCATAAACCAAGGCTGCTGACACCTATCTATACGGTGGGAAAGTCTGCAGAACGATGAGATACGGGAGGAATTTGCACGGCAGGTATGCCAAAGGTTTGAACAAATTCCAAGTGTATTAACAAATGTAGAGGAAGAATGACAGTTGTTTTCAACAGCAGTCATTGCCTCTGTAGGAGAGGCAATGCGGAACGAAGTGGCTCGGTGTAGCGGCTGATTGTGAGAAAAGAACTGCGTGGTTTAAAACACGAGGAGTTCAAGAAGCCATCAGAGAGAAGAAAGAAGTCTTTAAGGTGTGGATACACTTGGGGGATTCAGCTTCTCGCAACCGGTACATGGAGGCGCGACGAACTTGCAAGCTGGCTGTTAAAGCAGTGAAGGAGCAGTCTTGGAAGGAGTTCAGTGAGAAATTTGACCGTGATCACAGATCTGTAAACAATGTGTTCTGGCAGACCTTCTACCGTCTCAGAGCAAGGAAGTTTAATATCATCGAAGGAATCTAATTCGAAGATGGTTTACTTCTTTCCGATGAGAAGGACATCTTGCGCAGATGGGAAGAGTACTTTTCGGAGCTGCTTAATCCCGAACAGGGCACTGAAGATGGCAGACCCATGGTTTTGAGTAGAATGGAGAATAGTCCCACCGTAGACGAGGTGACTTTGGCGATTAAAGCGATAAAAGTCGAGAAATCTGGTGTGGATGAGATCCGGCCGGAAATGCTCAAAGTCTTGGGGAAAGAGGGAGGGAAATGGCTCTCTCGTGTCATTAAAGTGGCCTTGCTCCAATTATAGGGACATATCTCTCTAAAGTCTCCCCGGAAAAGTCGTTGCTGTGATCGGATCCAGGTTGGACGATGTGCAGTTCGGCTTTCATCCAGGTGCATAAAAGCACAACCGACCAGCTATTCACTCTCAGAATGGTACTTGAGAAGGGAATGTGCCAAACCTACTTATCTACAGTGGTTTTGTGGATTGGAGAAAGAATTTGATCGGGTCCCTCTAGGTCATCTCTGGAGTGTACGGCATAAGTAGGGGATGGACGGCGCTCTTCTAAGGGCCATTCAATGGCTATACACTAACTGTAAGAGCTGTGTTCGGGTGAACGGCGTTAAGTCGACGCCTTTGACTGTGTTTGTTGGTCTTTACCAAATTTTTCATAGTGTATATGGAATGGATTTACATGAACGGTTCAAATTGGGACACATAAGGATAAGTCCTCTGCTTTTCACGGATGACTTGGTAATTCTTACGTCCACCCAAACCGAACTTCAGAGCGCACTAGATGGGTTTGTCGCCGTATGTGTTGAAGCTGGGATGAAGGTAAACGTGAATAATTCAGATAAAAGCCTGTTCAATGCACTCTACATTGAAGCAATTGGAGTTTAAGTATCTCGCGGTTCTATTGACGAGTGATGGACGGAGCAATACTGAGTTTGAGTTATCCTGTAGGATTGGTCAAGGTTGAGCAATTTTCATACATTTTTTTCGATCTGTTATCAGGAGGGTCGAACTTACCAGGGTTTCATCCAAAAGATGAAGTTTAATATCTTCTGGATGTCGAGTTCAGGTAAAAGGTCGTTAAGGTAATCATAGAAGTATTCCCCGAGGGTTTTTCTTCTAAGCTTAGCAAGAGCAGGGCATGTACACAGTAGGTGGGTCGTAGTTTCCTCATTCTGTTAAATTTTGATTCTCTTTGAGAATGAGAAGCGGGTCCGAAGCCTGTCCAACAATTTCATGCTTTTGTGGGCTTGTGCCACAAACTTTTCAAAAAATATATTTTGAAGGCTCGTTGGGCTCATTTCTGGATCTGCAAATTCTTATCAGGCGGATGCGCGGATTTCAAATGACACGTTTGTGGCGTTAAAAATCCAAATCCAGAGAAATCCAATCCTAGCAACCTTCCAAAACGTTGTTATCAACTTTCTGTGGAAAACTTTTAATAACGTTAAGGTGAGAACACCACCCAAAGGTGTTTTGCTACCATGACTAAGCAAACTACTGTGAAAGATAAAATTTGAAGAGAAAATCAATAAATCGCTTCATGACTAGAAGTCAAAATTCTCTCAAACATCCAACAAGTCAAACCACTACATCCTACCATCAATCCCATGGAAGTATGATATAAAAGAAAAAAAAATTCAATCACTGCACCTAATTCAGTTAAACCCAGGACACACCGAAACACCGGCACTGATGATGGGTTGTAAATCTGTCGAAACCGATTAAATCATAACCCAAACAGGATTCCTTGCTCGTGTGCCAGGTGATAAGATATACATTCTACCGGAAATCATTTTAGCCCGCTCCCCTAAGACGAGCGTGAAACCATTTAAGGATTACAGTGTGAAATTACGGTCCGCGTGTTTTGGGTGGTGGTAAACATGCCCATAAATTTTCAAGACCCCGCTTGAGCAAGTCAAGTAGAGGGGGGTGAAACCAACCAAAAAATTGCTACTGGATTTGCAGTCGCTGGTACCCTTCTACTCGAGATAATGAATGCCAAAGGATACCACTTAACGGATGATTTATGGGCACCTTAGTTATTGCTTACATTTTGTTGATTAATGTTTTTATTGTTTTCGGCCCTTTCAATTGCTGTTGTCGGTTTTATATGCAATAAATTTTGTTAAAATCTTAACAAGGTCAACATTTTCCAAGGAGGTCTAGACTGTGGTGGTGGATAATTTGCTATGCAACATTCAAACCGGTGAGGGTTGTCCCATCGGCAGGGAATAGAAAATTGGTCAGTTTCGGCGGCAGTAAAAGCAAGAAATGTGATAAATTTGAATGAATTAAACCGAAAGAAGAAGGATTCTATTACTTTTGGCGTGAGAAGGTAATTTATTTGGTTACGGTCGGCTATCATTTCTGTTGAAATTAAATGGAATTAAATATTCAAATGTACAAGTTTACACTAGTTTGTCTAGACAACGGAACGATAAGATATTCAGACCACAAATAAACGTGTCAATGCATAAAGTGTAGAGCGAAAAGATTGTTCAGTGGTCGTCGTGGCCAACGTTCCAAATCAAAACGATACTAAATTTCCCAGCTTGAAGGTCAACAAATCTGCTTAACGATGATGTCACTATTTTTCGAATAAACATGAGAGCTTGAGATTTTTAAAGACTTCCAATACAGCCACGAACTTGGCGAGACTGAAGAGTACAGCCAAAGGTTTGGTTCGATTTTACGTTGACTAATTATTCCTGTTTGGGATGGAGAAAAGCCTAGGCTAGTTTAGGTTAGTTTAGGTGGCTGCCCTCGCTCAGACAGGGACAGACTTAGGCCAGATTGGCATATTGTGATACCACGAGGAAAAACCGGCTTACCAGCACTAGGAACCAGAGTATGTAATACGAGGTACATCGAGACGAGCAACCGTAACGGTATTAGCCCTAAAAATTAGACCATTTCGGCTAGATCGTTAAGATCTAGTAGAAGTATTTCCCGTATTTTCCTTCTTAGCCTCACAAGGGCAGGATACTTGCACAGTACGTCCGTTGTAGTTTCTTCTTCCTTCTCGTCTCTGCAGCTTCTACAGAAATCATTGGAGGGGACCCCTAGTCTGAGTACAGGTCTGCTTATCAAAAATTTCCCGTGAGGACCTTAGTGAACCTAGATTTTTTTTGGTTAGTGTATAAAAGCCTCTCTGTCTTCTTTAAATCCAGATTAGGTCAGATTTGGTTTGAGAAAGGCCTAGGTTTTCGCAACTATTCATGGCGAATTGAAAAGCCTTTCAAAACTAGTTGTTCTCCGCCAATGATGGTTTAGAACTCTCTAAGTTATTTGCGAAATCTTGGTTTTTTTTTAGATACAACTTTTCCTTTAGAACAACATGTCCACCAATCTCCCTTCTAGCACATTTTGTTTGTTTTTTTTTTTGCTTTTATGTTCTCAAAGAAAAACATATCCTGAGTTTTACAAGACACTTAACCCACGATCTTAAAAATGAAAACAATTACTTTGGCATCACCTTTCTTTTACATAAACAAGAAAACCCGATAGTCGCCTTAGCTTCCAAGTGTAAATTCATTTGCACTTTCATTCCTTCCTTCCGTTTTCTGGAAGCACCTCAACCAGATCCTGTTCAGGTAAACATGCAGTCAACACAGTTGCCAACATCCTTGCTTATTATTAATGCAAACCTGTACCCATAATGGATTCAGTAATAATCACACTCATAAATGTAGCATTTCACTCCCTGTAGAATGGGGAAGGAGTAGATGCTCCACCTGAAAAGAATTGTGGCGCCGGTGTAATGGCGTAATAATGGTAATACATGATCGTTAAAAACGATAGTTATCCGGGTGCCACCAGGTGCAGAGCAGGGTCTCATTTAAATGCCAGACAACGATAATTTTTAGAGGTTGAAAGGCGCAGAGCTCTTTCATTGTGGAGTGCAACATACTTTGCGTAATGAAATTCTGTAAATTGTTATAATGCAACAAGTTTTTTCCATTACTTGCATAAGGGTGTACATGAATTTTAAAAGAGACAAATATAAAACTTGAAATATTAAACCAAAAAGGAGTAAAAGTAAAACAAGAACAATTACCTGGTAAACGCATTGATTTTTTGAACTATTACTAGTGTTAACGACTGTGCGCATCTAAAATGCTAACTTTCAAACATTTACACTTCGGCGGATCAACAAAGAAGATGCATACTGAATTCCTACCGACCAGTTGCAATAAATTAATTTATAAAAAAGGATTTCCACGTCACAACAATGGGTCTAAAAAGTACAAGGAACCTGGCTTTGGAGTTCTCTGTAAGTCATTTTTGATCAACGATTTAATTAGGTTTTACTCTCTATACAACATATTGGCAACAAAGCTCAGAGATAAAACCATTATACACCACGTAGGTACATACATGGCATAATCTGGAAACCACTGCACGTACATATATGAAGTTCTCTCAAGCCACTATCTCATCCATAGATATTCTCAGGCATTTCACAGTCAGTCAGTGGTATCAGAATGGACCATATTCTGTGGCCTATTTCACCAACTTACAAATTTGTATTTACAGGGTTTTTCAATAAGAGCGCTACAAACGTTTTTTTAAATAAAACAAAAACGGTTTTGGATATCAATGAAATTCTCTTGAAAGTACGTTCGATGCCATTATGTATGGAACTCTATTTCTTTTGCATGGCCACCACGGGCACGCTTGCAGAAGTCCAGACGCTGAACCCAATTTTCGACGGTTTTCAAGCATAAATCGGCCGATACTGCTGCAATTTCACGTTCGATATTCGTACGAAGTTCATCAATCGTCGCTGGCTTGTTGGCATAGACCATAGACTTGACGTAGCCCCACAGGAAATAGTCTAACGGCGTCAAATCGCACGACCGAGGCGGCCAAGCGACTGGACCATTTCGTGAGATAACACGTTCTCCAAACTTGGTTTCCAATAAATTGATTGTGACATTCGCTGTGTGGCTTGTGGCGCCGTCCTGTTGGAACCACATGTCCTCCAAGTCCATATCATCCAATTGGGGCCAAAAATATTCGGTTATCATTGAGCGGTAGCGATCCCCATTCACAGTAACGTGCCGGTCTTGATCATCACGGAAGAAGTACGGCCCAATGACGCCGCCGGCCCATAAACCACACCAAACCGTAATTTTTTCGGGATGCAATGATGACTCATGGAGTACGTGTGGATTGCTGCCTGACCAATACCGCATATTTTGTTTATTGACGAAGCCATCCAGCCAGAAATTATGACGACCATAAATTGGACGTAGCGCTCTTAACGTTGAGGCCACTGACTCCGAATTTCGGCAGTAAATTTTAATAATTTCGACTCGTTGTTATACGATATACGAGCATCTTTCCATCATGAAATGGCAAACCTTACTAAAGAGAAATGTCAAAAAACCGCAAGAAAAATATGGCGTCGTTTGCTGTCCCTGTCGCTCTACTTTTGTAGCGTCCCTGTTGAAAAACCCTTTACAAGCGTTTTTTAACAAAATTTGTGAATTATTTGCTTTACGTCGTTTCACCAAACTCTGGGTAATACAAATTTGTAGTTATATTCTACAAAGGGAAATTTGTGGGAATTCTTCAGTTTTCGTTTCACCAATAGTTCTTTATAGTTGTAATTTACAAGTTGCAATTTTGTGAAAATTTGACTTATTTGTGAGTTTGCGTTTCACCAAAGCAAATGAGTTTACAAATTTTGTTGAATATGTGAGAATATTTCACAAGTGAAAGTTGACGTGTAATTCCTCTTATAAGTTTTATTTCTTATTGAAACTATGTCTTTGCGACGAAGAAAGTAGGAGCGATAGTTAGCAAGAGTGACGATTATGATTGAATTTTGAGAAAAAAAAAAATTGTTCCACCGCTTATAGACTACATATGTTTGACATTTTGGAGCTCTTTAATTTTAATGAAAGATTTCGTCTGAGTCTATGCAAGGCAGAGGAAATAATTGTTTGAAAATTTCATTCGTTGGCCTAATGAATACGAAAGCATATGTGAAAGGTTTTACGATGCCTATTTCCGGTAAATATTATTTTTTTTAATTGGTAGAATTTTTGCGACTGTCCTCATTGATCAACATTGAACAAAATATATGCTCTCAACAAGAAGAGACACAACATCAATCAACAGAACGTCGCAGTCGACAGCCATAACTTAGAGGTAGTAAGGGACTTCGTATACTTGGTCTCCGCTATCACATCGGACAACAACACCAGCGCAGAAATCAGGCAAAGAATAACTCTTGCCAATCGTTGGTTCTTCGGGCTAAGAGGGCAATTGAGTAGCAAAGCCCTCTCTCGAACGACTAAAGTGACCCTGTATACGACCTTAATCATCTCAGACTCAATCGAAAGCGGATGAAAATATCCTAGGTTGGCTCGAGAGAAAAAATCTTCGTAAGATATCTCAGTTGCGTTGAAGGGCTCTGGAGGAGAAGATTAAACGATGAAATTTTAGAGTTGCGCGGCAACATCGCCGTAGTCAAGAAGTTACGAAGTAATTGGTTGAGATGTATGTATGTAGAGCCAATAAACACAAATGCTCCGGCTCGTAGACTCTTCGAGTCAAACACGGAGGGACAATGCAGTAGAGGAAAATGTCGCCTAAGGTGGCGCACAAGTGAAAGGGGATTTTAACCAATTTGGTGTGTGCGACTAGAGGCAGTTAGCTAAGGGCTGGGGTAGATGGAGAGCCTTCTTGGTTGATACCCAGGTTCACCCGGAACAGTAGCGCCATCTAAGTAATATATAGACGGAATAAATTTAGCTACGCAGCGTCTCGAAGGCATCGTCTTTGTTACTTAAAATGCCTTAAGCCATTTTGCCATTTTTATCTCTTGGATTAAAGTATTTAAAAACTTTCCATACTAAATTTTTTTCTAACCTGTAATTAGAGACGCAACAAAGTTCTTTCTTCATTTATTCATTGCAATAGAATTTCCATCACGTCTGCGACGTTCAACAAACTTGTGAGAAAACACTTGTAAATCACAAGTCATTCACAAACTTGGTGCAACGAGAATTTTGCACACTTGTGGACAACAAGATTTTTTTCACAATTTTTCGGCATTCTTATCACAATTTTGTACATTACATATTTGTACTTTGTGAAATAGAAACATCGATTACAAATTTGTAATTGTAATTTACAAGTACAAATTTGTGGTTGTAATTGGTAGTTTGGTGAAATAGGCCACTGGTTTAACCACACAGCAATGTTACTTGACCTAATCTATTGTAGCTTATGCTTAGAGAAGAGTTTTCTCTGCATCGCTGTAGAATCTGCAATTTCCGTTTGCTTTTATTCTCATTTTCCTGAGATGCTCCCTGAGTCTGCAATGGCCCATTAGGAAGCCCGTTAGAATGCGAAACTGGTTTTTGCTGGTATCTTGCTTTTCGCTCCTTCGGTCATAGTTCCCGAGGAGTTCCTTTGCGTGCCTAAGTCCTGGGAGTGCTTCCCATAGTCTTGTTCATTTGCACTCTTCCTCTCTTCGCAGTTCCTCTTTGATTCGATGCGAACGGTGTTTCTTAGCCTTTCCTTGCCAGTTCATCGGCTGCCTCACTTCCGTCTATCCCTACATGACCTGGCACTCAGTGACTATAACTTAGCACTCTTGACTATAACAGGAGGGAAAACCATTTCTTAAATGATCTTCATGATCGCAGTGGTACCAAACCTCAACTTCATTTGAAAAAGAGTGATCAGAGAAATATTCTTAAGCTGGGCATCACACTGTACTAAAAGAGCCCACGAGTGTCTACTTCTAAGGCTCAGCCCAAGACAATTTCTTAAACTTAAAGGAGCTTTGCTGTAAAATTGTTTTAACTTCTAACTTATTCACCTATCTGTCGAACTTATTTTTATTAAATCTGGCAATTTAATCTCGTCACCTACTGATTTATCTCTTGCAAATGAATGCCATCTACTACGTTCATAAATTAATTTACTATCTAAACGATCGCCTTCCGGAATTTAAGTAAAATAATTAAACTCACCACAAATGTCACAAGAAACGTTCTCCTCCCAGTCAATTTGAAATAATTCAACTCCGTCTATGTGTCGGTTATAGTCGTAAACTTCAAAGCAAATGGCTGTCCCCCACTTTGAATTGTATGAACTCTTGACTTCTGCAAGTGTCAGAGCTGCAATAATGACATTCAACTGCCCCAAGCAATCAATTACATCCACTACCGACTCACACTCACTGGTTTACAATTTCCGTCTCGGGATGGCAATATATGTTGTATAGATATAGGCTGCACCGACAACTTGTTATTGTTTTCATAACTTCATTAGTTCACTGTAATTGACGAACGAGCTAACTTACAGGCACACAACCAGAGATACTTTGTTATCATTCTACATGTGAAGGTAACACCCTCGGGCACTTAATGCCGGTCCGAATCTGAATTGTAACAAATACCAGGACATTAATTAATTCCGAGCAAGGGAAACGGCCCGAGCACAGACGAGCCATGTACACGCATACACCGAAGCATATGCAAAAGTTAATTAAGCACTCGGTTTATCTTGTAAACAATGTCAAAGCCTTTGTTATTCTATAATCTAATTGTCAAATATGACTTCGTGTGTCCATATGGTGGCTGCAATCATTTTCGTGCTGATTGCATACAGCGATGTTGGGCTCTCCAGTGTGCCTGGTGCCAGCGTGGAACCGGATAGATGTGTAATTAAATTTTGGCTTCATGCTGAAACTGCTCTGATGAAGTTGATTGCAATCAGCCATATACTTTCAGAGGTTATCCTTTTGTCCGTTGGTAGCAAATCATGAATTCCTTGTAACTGAGTTATGCGGAACTTTGTCCTTTTGTGGGGTGGAAGGTCCTCACGTGTTTTTTTTTTTAATATCATATCTCATTTGTTAGCTGACTCTTAATTGCTAACAAATTCCTTGTGTTGAACGTATTCAAGATATGATGGGAGCTGGTTGCCTTGGAATTAAGGACATTATTCTGAGTCAGAGCCCCATAATCTGGCAAAGTTGGAAAGGCACAACACACCCTTAATTGGGATATGATCAGATTTTTAAGACTCCATGCTCTGGTCTGAGTAGCGAATTGTCGCGAAACTACTGATCATCGTATAACATGAAGCGGATCAGTAGTGCAACTTCGACTTTGCTAAGGTATGATCTCACTTTGGCGATTGAGGTAAGGTCGCTTCTCAACTTATGGAGTGAAGGAACTTATAGAATGAATGCCAGACGCCAAAAATAGTTTGGTTAGTAGATGTGTTTAGATGCGATGTTTAAAGGGTGACAATGGTGAAGCGGTTAGCATCAAAGCTGATGTCGACCCTACTGCAAAGGCATAACACTGGCAGTTGAGTGTCATGGCTTCAAGAGTTGCTTAAGCTGACCATGATTATGACATCAGGAGATTTGAAAATAAAAATGCTGGAATTTTATCAATGGCAAACACCACACATGTTCCCAGCTAGTCTGGACACTACCCTCGGATGCCATTGAAACTTTATACTACCTGAGATTCGAACCACTGCACTTCGCGCTGCTTATAACATTGAAAGGGTATTCGTATCCCTTTGATGTGGGTGTGGATTATAAAAAAAAAATTGGAGAGAGTACCAATCGCCACTCTGTACTACTCTATTCTGGTAAATCCTCCGGAGTCAACGAAAAATAAGATATCGGACTGCTGCTTTTGCTTATAGCACGAGTAGCTCTAATATCCTTGCTGCCGCACGGATACAAAACGTTTACAGTCGTATTTTGTATTAAAGTACGTGTCACGTCTCAATGAGAAGACAGCACCAAAATATAGACATCGTCATGTTGATGGGTGATTTAAATGCCAAGGAGGCCATGACAACGTCCTTCGTTCAGACATGTTTTTGGAAAGTACGGGCTAGGCAACCGAAATGACAGTGGCGAACTTTTTGTAGATTCCTGCAACGCCAAAAGACACACAAGACTTACCACAAAGGCAGATGGGTTCGAACTGACATGAGAGCAACCATCGAATAGATTGATAATTTTGCCATCAGCCGCCATTTTAAACGAAGACCCCTCTACGTTCGAGACAGGCTATGAGTCAAGTTGAAGTTATCAGCAGCGCAACGATCATCACCAACTAAATGATGAATGGATTATCGGCCGAACACAGAGAAGACATAGCACGACGGAGAAAATCAATTAAATCACTTCCCTGGGTATTGAAGCAAAATAAGTCACAAGGATGCTACAGCAACTCTGTCTACACAATCAGAGATACAGGTCTTTAAGGGTTCAGTCAAAACCCGGTGAAAGCCCCACACGGTTGTTAGCTAATTTCGTATGAAGACCAATTTGTTAAGCCTCTGAACCATGTACCATCAAGCTCTGGACCCGAATGTATCCACCATAGCAATAACCTGAGTGTCATTATTAAGTAGTTGCATTCAATTCTGTTCGCCACTTCACCTACTGGTCATTGATATTTCAAAGGTGTCCGAGAGTGCTTAATAGAGTTGCCTGGCGCAGATGGGGTATCCCTACAAGAAGTCAGGTTTTGCACAGAAGAAAGCTGTCAGAAAAATTCGAGACCCGAACTGTGCTTTATTTGTTAGGGAGGTCCAACACGTGAAAGGTGTCCACAAAAAATCTTGAGGATTTTTTGCCCTAATCAAGATTTCTAACATGTAACGACTCAGGAGGCAAAAAGCACAGTCTTCCAACGACGAAAGTGAAAGTGTATTGGTCATACTTTTCGAAATTGCGACATCTCTTTTGCCCTGGCATTCTAAAAGCTGATTGTATTCAAATGGTTTCTTTGCAGTCGGCATCGGCGGGGGTCAATATGAAAGCGATCTTTGTTTCACAAGGAACACTGAAGGACAAAAGAAGGTATTGAGAGAAAAACTATGCAAGGTTCGTCTAGTCTTTCAAATTCAACTTGAACTATCATCAACCAAAATGTTGAAGTCATTTCATTGACTAACTCACCTCTCTTTGCTATTCTATCAATTACTACTCCAATTCAACGCTCATTCCCTTGTACATAAGTATACATATGTATAACTACCACGCGTAATGAATACTACAACTCCATGTGCTCGTCTCAACTGGCCATTGCATGGAGGGGCACTTTAATGATAACTTTAAAGCATCCGGGCTTTTGAGGTAGTATCTGTTCCCCAGCAGGCCAATAAAATGCCACCATCACTTACTACAAAGAAATCGGTAAACTGAAAATAAGAAAATGTTAGTTTGGAAAACCTTCCGCACCATTAATTTTCCTCGGAAGCAATTCTATTGCGGTTGATGGTGGTGGCGGTGGCGGTGCTCCTTCGTGTGATTTGAGGGCGTCCGTAGAGTAGCCACGAACACACCACCAACAGACATAACATATTTTTTTTCCTGCACATTCCCACGCTGCTCCTTATCGCTTTTTAGTTCGTCTTTCCCTTTTTTTTTTTTTTTTTTTTGGAACATTTCCTCTTGGCTTGGTCCTTCTACAGAGCAGTTGATAAGAGTTTTCCAAAAACCTAATGAACTGGTGATTTCTTTTGTCGATGGGATTTTTGTTAGTTAATTTGTTCGACGTAAAGGTTTCTTTTTTAAAGAAATATTTGGCGGAAGAGGTTTGGTAATAAATTGGTTTCTTAGAAGATGAGTTAAGTGAATGTCGTTCAGATTGAGGTATGGAGAGATAAGTAAATGGATATTCGTTGTGAAGGTCATCAGATAGAGGAGGAGTTTTCGAAAAGATTTCAAGAAGTTCAGATCCGACCTCTGATGTTTCACCTCATCACCAGTCTTACTTACTTACTTAGTCAAGGTGGCGCTACAGTCCGTGTTGGACATGGGTCTCAACGAACAAGCCTCTCCAGCCAGCTCGGTCTTTAGCCAGCTGCCTCCAGTTTCAAACGCCGAGTTGGCTAAAATGCCCTTTCACTTGCATGCGCCACCTGGGTCACGGTCGTCCTCTACTGCGTCGTCCCTCGGGTATGGATTCGAAGATTTCCGGTCGAAGCATTGATGTCCATCCGCTCTACATGACCCAGCCACCTCAGTTGTTGGACTTCACTCTTCTGGCTAAGTCGATGTCCCTGTACAGCTCGTACAGTTCGTTGTTGTATCTGCTTCACCACTCACCGGCCATGCAGACGAGACCGAGAATCGCCCGAAGAATTTTCCTCTCCAAACAGCCAAGAGCAACCTCATCCACTTTTGACAGAGTCCATGTCTCTGCGCCGTAGAGAGGAAATGGGATGATTAAGGTCTTATGCAGGGTCACTTTAGTTTTTCGAGAGAGGGCTTTGCTACTCAATTGACTTCTTAGCCCAAAGAAACAGCAATTGGCAAGAGTTATTCTTCGTTTGATCTTAGCGCTTAGCGTGTCGTTGTTTGAATTTATAGCGGAGCCTAGGTAGATAAAGTCCTTAACTACCTCAAAGTTATATCTGTTTATAGTGACGTTCTGTCCGAGACGTTGGAGTTGAGTGCCCTTTCTTGTTGACAGCATATACTTTGTCTTGTCCTTATTCCCCGCTAAACCTTTCTTCGCCGCTTCCGTCTCAATACTCACGAACCCACCAGTGACATCACGCTGCGTTCTTCCGATTATGTCAATATCATCGGCGTATGCGAGTAATGGGACGGACTTTTGAAACATGGTGCCTCTGGTGATGGCGACTGAGTTTTGCACGATTCTTTTAAGAACGATGTTGAAGAAGTCGCATGACAGTGCGTCGCCTTGTCTAAATCCTTTTTTGACATCAGAAATCTCGGTGAGGTTTTGACCGACCTTGATAGAGCAGCTTGCATTCTCCATCGTCATCCTACACAAACAGACGAGTTTGGTAGGAATGTCAAAACCAGACATAGCTCTGTATGTATAGCCAGTCTCTATAGATGCTGTCATTCGAGGCCTTAAAATCGATGCAAAGGTGATGAAGTTCCTAGGTTTTCTCCAAGATCTGCCGTAGTGTGAATATTTGGTCGATGGTTGACTTTCCCGGCCTGAGCCCACACTGATATGAACCGATTAAGTTGTTGACGAACGGCTTTAGGCGCTCACACAACACGGCAGATAAGATCTTGTGGGCGATGTTAAGAAGACTGATGCCTCTCCATTTGGCGCAGTTCAGAGGCTCTCCGTTCTTGAGGACCGGGCTATCTTCGCTTCGTCCAGGTCGAGTGGGCGGAAGTGTTAGTATTCATCATCCAGGTTGAATGGATCTTTCTGTCCGACAGCTTCCATATCCTCAGCATCACCAGTCACCGGCCAACAAAAGTGATACTTCTGTCGACCAGCCTTTATAACTTTGGTCAAAATGACCAGAATTCGCAACAAGTGGACTGAGAGGGAATCGAAATTGATGTTGTTTCTCAATTTCATTTGGAAGAAAACGTTGGTCTTATGAAAATTCTTAAGAAATATCCATTTTGACTGTACCTACTGTCTAATGTCTATAGTTGTGTCTTATTACGAGAAGAAAAAAAAGATTTCATACGATTAACACTCTCACTGTAGGAAAAACTTTTCTTAAGGATTGCTTATGCATAACTCACCAAAGTGTTAGCTAAAACCCACAAAAGATAAAACAGACGAAAGGAGATTATTTAAAATTTATAAACTGACACATTTGGTGAGAATTGAAGAGTGTATCTACGTGTGTGTTTTACACGAACTCTGGGGGGCAAGCCAGACCGATATCTTCCTTTGTCCGCACGTGATATGGATAAATATGAGTTTGTCAGCTGTGGACATCTGCCCCATGAATCATTTCTTATATTTACTTCGATTTTTCTGTTGATGTTTTCTTTTATATTTTTTATATTTTTGCCGTTGTTGCTAGAAAGCGTGGTTTCTTCTTATTCAGTTAAGGTGTTGGACACGTTTGGAAAGAAAACTAAACTTTGCCGCAAAAGATAAACAGTGAACGAGCGTTAGAAAAAGTGTCAAATTTATTTCATTAAAGTCTCCTTCAGCATTGACACTGTGATACTTTTTTGGAAAGTTTTCCTTGCGTCACCTTTCGGGGGAAAACTTTTATTCATATATTAGAAAGGAGATTGTGAACTATGACTTGAATATCAATGGAAATTTATTAAAGGCGCTCTTTTACATGCACGGTGAACATGTTGATTCAAAATAGTAAAATTAAAAAAAAAATTGATTTTAATGAAAGTCAAACTTTCTGTTTCTATTACCTAGAGGCTAATCCTTTGTTTTCTTTTGCTACCTGAAAAGGAATTTAATCCAAAAAAAAGTACTGAAAGACTTCTTACGTTAAAGGATAACACATGACTCTTTCGAATTGCGAATAAATAAAAAATTACTCGCGTGTTTTCTATTTCAATGCACAAAACCACTTTACATTCATTCACCCCACCACAGGAGAAGTATCCGTAAGACAGCAATTCCCGCACGTACCCAATAAGTTTCAGACGCACTCTTTGAAGTTCGATATTACCAACAGTGTACCTGGGGGATTCCCAATTCAAACATTTCAATTGCCATAGATACAAAACAGATTTTACAAAATTTGTCTGGGGATGTTCATATACACATAGGTTGGTTTGTATGATACATATGCACATATGCAAATGGGAGTAGACTTTGGAGTTGTCTACATGTACCTTCTTTTTATACAAGGATGTACATATGTAAATACAAGAATTTCATCAAAGATTGGTGAATACGTATTTTGAGAACGTGAATTTGGCTGGTGGCTATAGTGCAGTACAACGAAAAGGATTCCCAGTTGTCCATTCTTATTCAAGTAACTGCAATTTTTTTCTCCCGTTAAAAAGGAAAACCAGAGTAAAACCCTAGGTTTCCCTTACCGCAGCACAAAAAATAAAAAAAAAAAAATCAAGAATAAAATTTCAGCTAAAAGTCTCTTTAAGAAAATGAAATAAATATATGGAGGAAAGTGAGACTGTAAAGGTACATTCTTCATAACAGACTCTCAAAATAATGAAATTTCTTTCTTATTTAGGCAATTTTCAAGAGACAGTTTTGTGAGAAAATCAAAGCAATCTTTGGAATTCGAAAATATTTTTTTCAAAGAAATTTCTGACAAATTGAATTGAATTATCCATATTTTACTTTAAGTTGAGTTGCCATCAGAAATTTAAGGAAACTAGAAGTCATGGACAAAACACCAGACAGAATATCCTTTACACCAGATAGATTATTGTACGAGTAGTAAAGGCCTATAGATTCGACGGAAACAGGGGAGAGGGTTCTTTACGGTTTTTTCTTCTAAAGATTCTACATTTGTGTGGTGGTGCTCACTGCCCTTAACAGCAAACAAATGGGAGCAAGAGGCTGCTTAAGGAGGCTATCGTTTTCATCCGAATCTGCCAGAATCATTCTTGGGACCTCATCTTTTGAGGAACTAAGCTGAATACTATTCCTTAAGCATCGAAACCGAGAACAGGAAGGAGCACTTTTACTATGTCCAAGCTAAGCTATCAGACAGCAAAAAAAAAAGGCCCATGTCAAAAGAACAATCTAACAAAATAACCTCCGTTTGTTGTTGTTTCACTGTCAAAAAATCTGATGGTTTATTGCAAAATGTTTCTTGTTTTGTGCTACAGGCCCCTGATGTATTTGTTAGGTCAGGCATCGTAGCAAGCAATCTCCAATCTAGGAACACTGGATAGAGCCGCCAAATACGATGATCTTGATGCTCTTATCAAGTGTCCGTTTGCGAGAACCTTTCTGTATATTCAGAGGAACTCAAGTTCAACACTCGGCAAACATCCCTTACAAAGCACATAAGATGCCACAATTTATTGGTTGTGACCAACCCAACTGATTGGTGTGAGACAGTGGATCGCACCTAGGTCTTTTTTTTTCTACTTGCGTGTTTTCTGGAGTAGAAATCTTATAACCATTGAGGGAAAATGGGACATAGGTTAGGGTTACGTAGGGTGTGTGATAGATAAGCCTTATCACGTTCACTCGGAGACCTGGAGGTCCATTGTGAGTACATGGGACATAACACTTATGGTTTGTAATCGCAGATTTAACTTTAGCAAATGAAATAAAACTTGTGAAGGCCTGTTTGCAGTAGACTGTCAAGTTCAAGACCAACTGATAAACTTAATTTGTTCATGGCCAAGTTAGTATTTTGCTCTCGTTAATAGGATTCCCAAAGTATTGAAGAGCGAAGATTGTTCCATAGTCGTGTTGTATGGTAGAAAAACGATCTTCTAAATTTCACTGTTCGACCGAAAGCAGACTTAAAGATGTAAGGGTGTGCATCCCGCACGTGTGTTACGATTAAACAGACGGACTGGCGAGATACAACTTTATATTTCATTCGTACAGTTGAAAAAACCGGTGTAGGAGCGCCAAGCACCCCACGTTCCGCCGGTGTTTAAGTAAAGGAATTCGACTGCAAATGCTTGGCGCCGAACACGATCGAGTAAACTCAAGCATAACGTAGGAGCACTTGCCCAAAAATGAGAGTTATATTCCAGTTTCGGACGAATATAAGCTTTATAAATCGTAGCCAGGTCTGTAGGTGTGAAGAACTGTTTGCAACGTTTGAGAAAACCGAGGCATCTGGCACCACCTTTAGCAGCATCAGAAATTTAATGATTTCATAGAAGGTGTGGGCTAATGTGCATGCCAAGCATAGGCAAACCATTTGCTTCCTCAATATTAACTCCGTTAATTTTTAGTCTGGCTACACTGGTATCCTGCTTCAGAGACAGGAGAGAGCACTGGGTCTTAAATGTGTTGAACTCAACTCGGTTTTTAGCACCCCAATTGATGATTTCATCAATATCTGAGTTAACCTCGGTTGACCTTCGTTGACGATGGAACTAACCGACTTGTGGCCCTTTTCTTGGATTTGTTAGAAAATATGCAAGTCGAGAGTTCTATCATCCGCGAAGTAACTTATTTGGACGTTCGGAGTGGGAAATAAATTGAAGGTGCCTTCCATTTATGAGAAAAATGTAGCTCAGGCAACATGAATGGTTGCGAAAACCTACCCTATCCTGGGGTCTTATTTATTTCTCTTAGCTCTGGTCCTATCAGCTCCGTAAAAATTGTAGCTCTTCGTCTAAACGTCTACGTTTTGTTCAGTAAATCTACTCTACTAATATCGGTCGTCGACTAATAAATAAAAAATTAAAAATAAAAAAACGAAAGAATTTCCAACGAACATTTTTGACTTGCACATCGAAATGCCTTGGGGAAATATTTTCACAAAACTTCAAACTAAATCACAAGCGTGGCTTGAGTAAATTCTCTTAAAACTAAGAAACCCCAAAAATAAACAAAACTTTGTAATTTACAGTTAACAAATAAAATTTCTGACATGAAAATTCCAAGGAAATTCCTTTGGCAAAAATTAATTGATTGAAACAGCCCCTAAATTCGCCGGAGGTTAATTGTTTCTGCGGAAAAGCAAATGATTTCGTTTCTTAATTGCGGTGAACAGCGAGTGTGGATAATGGCAAAACTGAACAGGAGTCCTATCGAATTTTAATACGCGAGTACGTTGATTTATCCTTTTCCGCCTTTAAAAATTTATTTTCTAAAATATATACATATAAAGTTACATACCACTGCTATATGTAGTAGAAGATTCCTTCTTTTTAAATGACAGAGGGACCCCCTTTCGTTGTCAAACAATTTTCTCAAAAATCGAATTTTTAATTGAAGTATAATACTTTTTCCAACCCCAGCGACAGTATAGAACCACGTTCAAGGCTCCTTTAAAAAAACAATTCTTAAATTGCAAGTACAAAATGCTGAAGCGCCCTAATCTACCTCTGTAAATATAATTTGTCCATCAGTACAGTCTTGAAGTTTAATAAAAAAATTAAGTCTGCTCCTTGAGAATAACACAATTATACCATTACGTCATAGGCAAACCGATAATAGACGAGGAACCGTTTGAGTGCGCTATCCTGCTGCTTCTACTCACTCAGGCCAATTCGTCCTCTTAATATATATTTCGTATATTTTCCACTTTTTTTTTTGTAATTTATTATGTATCCTAAGGATTTGTGTAGTGTAAATAATGCGAAGCTCATTTAGGCGTTTAAAATTTTAATTACTGTCTTCTTTGGCGAAGCGGAGGAGGTCTTGCAGATGAACCTTCTCCTTCTTTGACGTTGTTTCATTTAATTTTTTTTTTATTTTTTGTTTCCTCTTTTAAACGCTTGCTACCGTATTTTGCCTTTGTAATCTTTACTTAGCACACAGGGAAGTTAAAAAAAAAAAAAATTAAAAGAAAAACCATCGAATGGGTTAGGCAAACTCCTGCAAAAACTCTTGTAGACAAATAGCTTACAGAGTTTTAAAACAAAAGTCAAAAGGATTCGGATTGACGTTGTGTGCGAAAGGAGAATTCTTGAAAGTTTGATTTTACTTTGAGTAATTATATGTTAAGTGAAGTCACTAGGCTTCCACGAATAGAATGGAGATGTTTAAAGGCATAAACGTACCTTCGTCTTGGGAATGGATTTCTTGGGAAGATATTTAATTAATTTATCTTTCGATTGAAATTTGAGGTATTAGAAGGATGTTTGTGTGGATACGAGTGTATAATTCATTACGTTTTGAGAAATATTTGCGAATGTTATGTGTTTTGATGTGGGAACAGTTTTACACCTCCTTAAGGTGTCAATTTACCATCACGTGGAGTTCAGATTTCGAATTTGAGGCGTGGTGAACGCCATGAATGAGGAGTGAGCACGTAGGTTATTGGAAAAGCATTAGCAAATGCAAAACATGCTAAAAATAGAGACTTAAGTTCTCGCTAGTTCAACCAAGAGGCAAATTCTAAAAACTAGGTGAGCAGGTACTGTCTGAAAAAGATGGATCTTCTATAAAAGGATGTGGAACTTCCCAACAAGCCAATGCGTGTTAGTATTTTGGTTCAAATGAAGTTCTGTGTTCTGATTTTTTTTTTAAGGGGTCATGAAGCAATCCAATAGAATCAGCTGCCCCCAGCACTTCTAAGATATGTACATACATATGTATATGTCGGGGTGGTCCCAAAACGCGTCTATTATCTCAACACATGCTACCCGTTGTACTCCTTTCTTGTGCTGGATTGTGATATTTTATGTCACCGTTCCAGCAAAGCATACGACATAATGGGTGTGAATACAGTATGCTGACCTCAGTGATATACCCGACACACTCTTTTACACTGATGCAATCCCTTCTGAATCGTCTGATGCACTTTTTTTTTTTTTTTACACGCACCGCGATCGGGGTACAGTGGTGTACAGGCTAACTGGGGACATTTTTGTGGTGTTTTGTCATTGCTATATAATTCACAGGAATTTTTTCGAATATCCTGATGTAATAATCAGTGTCAGCTCAATCAACTCTTCAAGCCAAGACACTCTATTGCCAGCATTATGCCTTCGCAGTAGAGTCGCCATCAGCTTTCACAGTTGATCGATTTTTATTTATTTTAAGAAATAAATGTTTTTCCGACATCAGGAGTTGAACCCGGACTTTCAGCTTGACAAGCGATGATGCTAACCACTGCACCATGGCCACCCCATCCCGATACACCCAGATAATTATGCCTTTCGACCACCTTCATGACATTCATGACATTCTCTTGTTAGTGAAGGTGATCTTGAAGATGAAGTTGTATCATCTATCAAAGTGAATACTACAGAGAGCAGAAGCAGTTATGGATTTGTCCGATAGACGTTGATGCCACTGCGGAGGACAAAAGCGATGAGACCAAAGTGTGTTATTGCACTCTTAGACGAAACATAATATAGGACATTAACGTCAGAATCCTGTTTGTCGGATGAAGAAATTCTTGGTCATTCTTTCTTATTTTTATTCTTTCGGGCATTACCAAAACCTCGGAATAAACAATGAATTGAAGACCGACAGCTTATCTTCGATGTCAAGGTCGACCCTCCTGATAACGGATTGACCAAGTTGTATCAAAATTGCTCAGTCTAACCAATCCTCAGGATAACTCACTATTTTTCCTTCCATTACTCGTGAATAGAACCCCGAGATACTTAATCGTCGCCTCCTGTTTCAATGGGACTCCACTAGCCTGCAGAGTGCATTGAACAGGTGCTCGGGAAATTACTATTACCTCTGATTTGCTCACGTTTACCTTCATCCCAGCTTCAACACAGACGACTAAGAACATGTCAAGTGCGCGCTGAAGTTCGGTCTGGGTGGATCCCAGGATTACCAAGTCATGATGATTTATTTTTAAGCCTCCCGATTCGAACCGTCCCTAGTCTTTATTAACAATTATGTTCAACGCACATAACAATTCGCAAAGTAGTCATCAATAAAAAAAATCCTCTTATTCAATTTAAATTCCCAATAGAATCCGAATAATTTCCCGCAACTCTTTCGCTTAACTTTATTTCTTCTCACGGAAGGAACTCTTCCAACAAGTCCATACCGTCATAAAAACGTTAAGATTACAATGGCTAGATCAATAGAACAATTCTTGTTGCTTATTTATGATTATTTCTTGTATTTCGATCTCAATTACTGGGCTACATTTTTTCATCCCATGAATTAAAAGCAACTCTCTTATCCTATCGACTAGGAGCCCTGCCATGGGGTTACCGAGCACCCGGTCCAGCATACACACACAGCCAACGACCTCACATATTTTTTTATGTTCATCGACCTTTCCGCACACTGCTGCACTTAAGCCCATAACAATGTAGAAAATTGTTTCCTATATCTCTTTAACACATCGAGGGAGAAACTATTGGATTTTATAGTTTTCCGCTTTAATACATTCCGTTCCTTTCTTCTTTTTTTTTTTTTAGAAATGGATTTATATTGCCTCAACTCCAACCCAGTTTAGTGTGGTCAGAACGGAATTGATACTTGTGGGTAAGCATTTTTATGAAGCGGGACGAGACAGGTTTTTTTTGGGGGGCTTTTCTTGTGGTTACAATGGGAATTGGCCAATTAAATTGTAATTTAGATTTTTTATTCCAACCAAAAATGTGTGGGCTGGTAAAGTATATGGCGAACCACAGGATAGTGGGTAACCCGTGAGGGGATTTTGAAAATTGATATAAAATTGAAAATTATAATAAAACTTTTCTTTTAAACAGTTGTGAAGGATAGAGAATTTCACTTTTGTTAAGGTACAACTTTTAGTTATGGAAAGAGAGGAATGGGGACCATTCAAATTTACTGGCAGAATACTTCAGATAACTCGAATGTCAGCTATAAATCTGTGCTATAAGGACGAGGAAGGGATACATACTGTTTCACCTAATTCCTTTTCTCAAATACTCTAGACTCAGTCCTTAAAAAAGATAGCGAATATACCCACTTTTCACGAAACGCATTGTGGTGGACTAAGGTTCCCGAAAACAAGTTCTTCCGACATCCACTATGGTGACTTCTGACTTCTCTTATAGGTACACACAGCGGCTGTTAATAAGTTTTTTCTGTCAGACGTGGACTGAACCAAAAAGTCTTGAGCTCTTTTGAGCCATTACAGAGAAGAAAGACTATGCCAACAAAGAATGTGTCTACGAGCTCCACAAAAACACATTTGTCCTTGGAAATTTCAATGCCTACATCGGCAAGAGTGCTCTCTTAGTTACGATAGTCGGAAGACAAGACGGGCTCTGCATGTTGCACGAGTTTGCCACATCTCTTAATCCATAAGACACCACACTTCATTTGGTGGTTGAGTTTTCATCTGGACTATTCGAAAAGTCCTTCAGCAGCAACGGAGAAGAAGTAAATCAATAGCTGCACTGCAAGCAAGACTTCATTTTAGGCACTAAACACCCCAGAATCTCGTCATACTGCTGTATGCATTCTTGTTACGCTTTTCATTACATTTCCTTCAGAATTATTCCTGGTGTCAGTTGGTAGCCCAGTGCGGATTCGGTTACTTCTTCATTACTAACGTTATACTGTTCCACTGATCATTGGTTCTTGTTAATTATAGAAATATCTATGGGGCTGCAAGGGGATATATAGTAAAGGGATGCTTAGAATTTTTTAGCATCCCTTGAGCATTCCAGCTACAAGGCTTGCAATCCCAATATGTTCCTTCAGCATCCTAGAGATTTTCTCACTTTCTATTGTAAATAGAGGTGATAGTCTGGTGAACTTTGGGCGCAAACAATCAAATAAATAAATAACTGACGCGACTTTTCGCACCAATGGAAGGAACCTACAATTTATAACCAACTCCAAACGCCGAATTGAGAATCTTTTTCATGACAAATTATACTTCCGGAGATTTGTCATTCCCCGACGAGAGGTGGTGCCGCGAAAAATGTTCGGTGGACATAGCTGGGGCTTGAACTCACGCCGCTCGGTCAGAAGTCGAATTGCACATCCTGCATCCACGTTTTGAACTACTATCTTATCTTATATTCTGAATCGGTCTTGAATAGATCTTGTAAAAGTGGTTTAGCTTTGTTAAAGACACCATCGTTGATCTCTTACTTATTTAAGGTAGCGCTGCAGTCCGAGTTGAACTGGGGCTCAATCAACAAGTGTCTCCAGAAAGCTCGATCTTTCGCATGCCAAGTTGATTAAGGTCCATTTCTACTTACGTGCGCCACTTGAGTCACGGTCTTCCTCTACTACGCCGCCCTTCGGATGTAGATTCGAAGATTTTCTAGCCCGGGGCATTGGTGTCCATCCGCTCTACATGACCCAGCCACCTCAGTCATTGGAGCTTCAATCTTCTGGCTAAGTCTATGTCGCTGTACAACCCGTACAGTTTGTCGTTGTATCTCTTCCTCCACTCACCGTCTATGCAGACGGGACCGAAAATTACCCGAAAAATGTTCCTCTCGAAATAGCCAAGAGCAGGATTGGAGTGATTAAGGCCTTAAAGGGTCAGGGGTTTTCAACCAAACAAATGCTAACGATGACACGATTAATTGAAATTAGTGATGAACAGCGAAGTAAAATGCCGTGAACGAAAAGAGGCTGGCACTGTTAAATTAGTATCTGAATTTAATAACCAAAATGCTTAATTGAAACGCCTTGAAGCAAATGTCCCTGTGATCAGAGAGGTAGAAATCCTTAATGTCTGCTGTGGCTCGAGGAACGCACATTACTTTTATTGGGAAATATGATCTTCCAAAGCTTTTAAGCCTTAAAGAGGCTTGTAATCTGTCATTGCAAATTATTCGGAAATTTTTTTTGTCATGGCCTGACTACTCCAAAGAACTACCGGAAATTTCATTTCATCACCAAGAGTGGTTCCTTTAAGAAATTAAAGCACAAAGTTGGCAGGGAATTGTGCTCAAGATGCCTTGGGCTGTGTATATGCAACTTTCGCCGTCTATCTTTTGTGCAATACAACCCCCACACACTTGTGTGTGCATTTTGCAACAGCTTACAACCAACTCACATACAAAGTGTGTGTGTAGGGCAAGGCACATGCAAGTGCCGGATATGTTTTAAAGTAATTCATGCTACCCTGGGGGTAAAATAAAACTCACTATGAGAAAGTTTCTTTTGCAAGTTTTGCACCGGAAATTGCTTCGTCTGACTTGGGGGAGAATCAGAATGGAAAAGCAAGAGAGAGAGAGCGCGAGGGAGACAGGGAGATTTCTTGAAAAGTCTGTCATTCTTCAGCAGCGCTAAGTAGCACTATTATTTTATTGCAATTTATTTTCCATCCCAGTGCGGTGAGATAGGTACTTTTTCAAACTGGTAATTATCTGAAAATGGTAATGGGTGATAATGGGTGGAATATATTAAAAGTTCTCTTTAGTTGTTTGCTCTGCAGGGACAAACAAAATTGTGTATATCTCTTGCATTTACCGAGTCAGCAGTTTTCGAAGAGGTGCCAGGAAGAGCTCTTTACTTAGGGTGAGATAAGGTTTACTTATTTTATACTTAGTAGCTAAAGACAACAAAGCATTTCGTCTTTGGTTTTTCTTTTAAGAAGTTTTGTTTGCAACGTAGGATAGCTAGACTCTTGCAGCTTTTTCTTAAGCTTGAGGCGTGGATTAATATCTTCTTGAAAGGAATTTTTTTAAGAAATGATAAGTGCCTGAGTCTCATTTTTTAAGTAGTTTTACACAATTGCTTTGACATACGCGTTGTTACCACCAGAGAAATCTGTACCTTTCATAAATCGTTTCGCGTCCTTTAGACGAGATCAAATACTTCGCAAACAATTTTGAAAAAAAATTTTTGTGACTAGCTGGTACTCGCGTCTACCCCATGTCCGTTCCCGGGTTTCATTGATAATTAAGTATGAACTTTCAATTCCTCATATTAACTTCTGGTTTTTCTCTCTGGCTAGAGGTGGACCAGGGCGACAAGTGAACTGACTCTGAGCACGCTATGAGACAAACAGTCACTCCTCAGATCCAACCATCCACTTTCAAACTCTGCCACTGTGACTTATTGATGGTCATGGCGTAGAAAACATTCCAAGCGGTAGTCTGATTGGATAAGAGGAATGCAGGGGATGAAGACGGTTTCTCCCTAATTGACGTCTGCAAAAATGCTGACTTCGAATACGTGTTTGCGTAGAGTCTTCAACTGAAGCTTTTGCATTATTTCTGGGGGATTAGATTACGCTACAGCACGAAGTGCCAACTTTGAGGTAGAGGACGTTAGGTGGTATTCCTGATGAACCAAAAAAAAAACTCTACAGTTTCATTCCCGAGTCTTGAAGTTCATACTACATATTCTTCGTTGGCAACTACTCGCAGGAAATGGTAAATGCTGCTAATAAAAAACTACCTTTCTACAACTGGGCAAAACAAATACAACACACGATCACGACCCAATGTGTCTCACATTATTGAAAACGATCATTAAGAGGCAAAGATACACATACCTACCACAAATAAAAAAAGTAACGGAAACCTACCCTGAAGCAAAACAGAAGCAACACACGATCACGATTAATAATCCATACGATGTGCTGCTGGCTGAGTTGCGCGGGTCAGTGCTCTTCTAAGAAAACTAAATAAATAACTGTTTTCTAAGGAAGTTTGCATTTTTAGAAATAATTAACCTGTATGTTAATTCAGGAAGCAGACTATCTACTCACGAAGTTTCATCCAAATCCGTTTAGCCGTTTAGGCGATACGTTGAAACAAACATCAAACGATCCAAACTTTCACATTTATAAAAATGATAATGAACAGCGCCACCTGTTGATTTTTGTATGTACAAAGTTTTCTTGTTTTTTCTCTATCCACCTGTGAAAACTACATGAAAATCCGTTTAGTAGTTTCGGAGATGTGCGCGAACAAACAAACGACATACAGAAAAGAATTGTAAAAATCGCTGATTTGTGTTCAATTACTCTTCCTTATTCACCCCCTTTCTTTTTTATTATTTTTCTGCAATGTACAGACAAGCCGGGTTCTGTTGTTGTTCTCAAACCGATCTTTTTGCGATAGCTAACAAAAAACGGCTTAGTATATAGTAAAGGCGGCCTGCTTAGCCACCTGCGATGCGGAGTTTTGACTCTACTGCTCAAAGGCTACCACTACGCTGACCATATACATATGTGCGAGTCCTGTTTAGAATTTCTCATGTTTCCATCCGTTGGAGTAAAGTCAAAAATACTATTTACACTGTCCCACTTACTATTGGCCTTTGATAAAAGTGTTGAAGAAATTTTCCCTATACCGTACCCATCGGAGTGGGAACTACTTTCCAATATATCGTTGAAGCTGCAAAGTTTTGAGCTTCAAACATGGAATTAACCAATGGATCCTTTCATTTGCATAAAAATTCACTTCTTGTCGTCTAAGTACAATATATCTTATCAAAGATCTGAAATATTGTGGCGTATGTGGAATATTTTAAATGATTTTTCAGGTGATCTCAGTTCTGACTCCACTCGGTTCTGCATTGTTTTAAATTTCGAACATGGCATTTACCAAAGGATCATTTTATTTGATTGACCGTCTCCGGACACAGTTTTCACTGTATTACTGCGACCAGGAACCCAGGAAATAAGTACCTGAAGTCGACTGTCCAGTAAGGGGAGCTTCTTCCCACCCTATTCCTGCAGTATGGATGGAAAAACTGGGCCTTAACGGCGGCTTGACTATAACTGAATATAACTCTGTTTTGTTGGAATACATGGTTGTGATGAAGATTGCTGGCGCTTCTTAAAATAAATGATAAAAATAGAAAATTGATGGTGCTAACCACTGCACCACTAAGACACACATTGCACTCGTTCCAGCTGTCCAATTTAAGCTTCTTTTAAATCCACTAGAAAGACTTTAAGGATTAAATTTCTTCCCCCCCACATGTTGGCAGCCTTTCTCAATAATTGCTTCCCATTACGACCTATAATGTCGTAATTAATTTACGCTCATGGCAATTTCTTACTTCGTAAAGTGAACAAACCGCAATTTCTTAAGCGGAAAAGTTGTGTTACAACCCGATGCTGCCTTCTCATCAAAGGTCGTCCCTAATAAACTTCACAAATAACAACTTCCCCGAAATGATACGTCCAACATGTAGACGGTTCTATTCACTCAACAACTCCAGTAGTCCACAAAAGGAATGAAATAAACGGTTAAAGCACTTGAATGCCGTGAGAGCTCCCCCATCAGATGTGAAGGTACCATATGGCCACGTGATAGAAATCAGCAGTTATCTTGGCATGTGACGAACATAACAATGATCTGTGCTATGCTTCGGCTCTCCTCCACTGCCGGCTTCCTCATCGACTTTTTTTTTCTCTCCAAGGATGAATCCGAGAAGCGAATCATTTGTCATGGTAATAAATAATATATTGGCATGCGAACTATCTCTAAATTTTCTTACCAAGGAACCAATCGGTTTGTCAATGTGTTGCTTCCTCCATCCCTGGCTTGTTGATTTTCGACTGCCAGGCACATCTGGTATTGGAGCTCCAATTTTTTTATTTCCTCTGGACTTTTATGTGCCAAACGTGATATAGGACAAAACAAAAAGTTGAAAATCGATGCCATTCGATTGGGAGACACCATGTTTTGTGTCAGCTCATTTCAAACTTTTATTTTTGTACAGAACCGTTTGGTCTCCTGTCGCATCCTGTTAAGACCTTGAACAGCACAATTTTTAATTTTCCCTAGTGTACACGGAGCCACAGGTACTTTTCAGCTCGAATGAACAATAAACTAATCGGTTTTGCAATACATTTGCATTTTATAAATAAATAAATGCTCAGGTTATTTGTTTTTCGTTTTGCTTTTTACTATTATCAGTTAGTGTACACATCGCCGTATCAATTACATCAATGAGTATTTTAAATATGCAACAAGCAATTTAATAAAATGAACAAAGTAAGAGCATCTGCTGAATGCATTTTGAAAAATGTTAACCATGTGGCTGGATTTATAGAGCGGGTTGCTTTCGTTATAGTGGCATGGGTAATGCTATTAAATATGCAGAACTGACATGGTTGTCCTAAAGTCAAGGGGTATTTATTTACAATTTACTTTACACCTAAATAACTTACATGTGGTCTTACTTTTTAAGAAATTCTTGATAAGAATTATCAACTCACCTGACCTAGTCACGTCAGTCAAACACCTTGTTGTTCTGTTCTTTACAAGTAATAGAATACTGCTCTTTTTAAGGCGCAATCAAAAGACAGGCTTGATAAGACTGTTCTGAAAACGAGTGACGGAATTCCCGACGTTAAAGCCAATGACTTCTACTAAGCAGACATATATATTTGCAATTTTCACACAATTTTGCGGATTGGATTAAATTAGGTATATGGGCTCGCGAAGAGAGAGAGAATACTCTGCGCCACACTCAGGTAAGTAGAGACCCATTGTGATCCCCATTTTGGCGGGAAGGTACCCCTTGTTCATGTACCCAAACGACTCTTCTATTACCCCAGGATTTCGAACCATCTTGAAGACTAAATGTACCTCCAGATGTCCCAGATACGTCACTTAGTTTTTCGGTATTCGGGAAAAAGGGCCTTTCAAAGGATTTATGTCTGAAGTGGCAGAGAGCTGGGCAGTGGCAGAGGAAGTGGGTTATGTCCAAATTAACTTCTCACATCCGCAGCCACTGCAAAGATCGTCCTTACTTAGCCTAAGCTTTTCATGTAGTAGCACAGAGTATTATGACCTGTAATTATTCCTACAAGGATGGAGGGGGTTTTGCTGTCCTTCTGCCTGAGAGTATCAGCTACAGCTGAGAGTATTAGAGTACAGCTGTACCTTGACGACAGCGTTATCTAGTTATTTTACAGGAGTCCAAAGAACTCCAACTTAAATTCGCTTCCGCTAGAAACCTAATCCATGCTTCATGCTTGAGTTTACATGGCGGAATTTTTACTGACTGAGCAGGCTGCTTTAAGTTTAGCGCACATTATTTCCTTGTCAATTCTTCAGCTTTCTCGTTCCCTGGTATGGGCTCATCTGAGACAGGAACACTAAGCTTCAATTTATTCAATAGCAGAAATCGCTTTTAGCACTGTCTGGCTGTCGATAAAAAGGGTGATATCTTCACGTTGTATTACCTTCATCGCAGTCTCATGGGCAGCAACACTGCTAGGACCTTCACCTGAAAAAAGACAGCTATAGTCCGGGAGTCTAACTGATTTAAAAAGGCTAGGTTTATCTGAAGCAGTACCTGGACCCACGCCAATATCCATTTTGGACCCATCAGGCTTTGGTTTGTGTGCTTGGTTTTGTTCCCCTTGTCCATTCCTCTCTGCTTGGGAATAAGTAAGAGAATGGTCTTTTGAAGTCTAGGTAGGCCACCGTATAATCAGTTGCTGCTAATTTTGCCATGTACTTACTTAAGATCTGGACATGTCCCGTCGTGTTTTTTTTGGATTGTGCGTCAGGAATCTCATGTTTGGGGATCGGTAGAGGAAAACCAATTGTATTCGATCGCGATGGTCCCTCTGAGTCTTAGATCATTGAAAGTCTGCGAAACATTTGCCGCTCCGGCAACTACGCGAGGATTTCGTGCGGAGTCTGACGTACAAAAGCGTACAGCGTTGGTCGGATGATGCAACAACTCAACAAGCACATCATACGCTCGAAGGACTTAAGTAACAAACAAAAGGCCGTCATATGCGACAAATTGGGCGAAACATCTTACCACCTGCAGGACGGCGGCTCAGAGTATCCACAAATTATGTACCTGGGCTGTGCCATAATAATCGCGCTCCAGAAATAAAACAAACCCCGTCAAGTACGTAATTTCCAAAAATGTGTTCGTTATTTTCTATTCTACAATGTGTTTCTCTATGTGACGACCACGAAGTTGGTCTCCTCTAGCTCCCGCTTGAGAGCACCGCCAATGATTCCGATTGCACTCGCATTGGTGATCGCCTCCGAGTCCACATCCATCTTGGCGTCGTTCGACACCTACGAGTCTTTGTTGTTGGGTTGGGTTTTTTTCCACAGAAACCGTCTTTTCCGTGATTGTAAACTGGAACACCGGCTTGGGTATTGTCACAACTTGCGATTGTAAACAAACTTCCAAACGAAACGGTCGTATTTGAGTCGTAAATTTTAACTTAGTTTTCGTTCGTCGCTACAGGAAGGTTACTTGAGAAATATCAGACTGAGTCCCATCTCACTTTGTGGAATTTAGGTCAGTCAAGTGCTGCTACGATGCTCACCAAACACTTGCCGGGCACAAAAAGGTTAAACTTGGTTGGGTACCCTTCGAACGAAGTGCCTACTGTCGGCGCTCTTTGAACCAGAACCCTTCTAAGACGGTAATTAATTAAGCTACCGCCATAGCGTTACTAAACAACTGGGAACATCAACTTTACCTAGCCCATTGAGAAAATGTTCCCGAAGTAAGGCTATCCAAAGGCTCTTTTCCAACAAGGAAAGTCTAAACCAAGACAAAAAGAAATTGTGGATGCGTTGCACTATATTCTCTTTGAACGTTCGGCACTATACTGGTTACGAAGACGGATCTTCTGTTCGATCCCATTGGTCAGGAACTTGGCTGGTCATAACAAAACAAATTGTTCAAGGTTCCATGTCGCCTGTAAGGGTAAATCTGAAAAAATGGGCCATCAAAGCCATGAACTCAACTGGCACATCCTTTAAACTGGTGCTGGACTCGGGCGGTCAGTTTAAGGCCACACTGCTTTGGGTTTCGCGTCACAGGATCAAAAATCCAACTTTTAGTGAAAAACTTTGCCCGGGTATAACAAGACAAAGAGAAATTATCTTTTTAACAAAACCCAGGCAGACATCACTGAAAAAATTGGCGATAAGTACGTGGCTATTGGAGATCATACGACAAAACTATCACTGACGTATCAAAAACGTAAACAAGAAACATATCGGAAAGAAGATACGATACCCTTCGCCGAGTCGCAGGTCTTCTGTGTGATTCGAATACACCCAGTACGAGCGGAGTTTCGTAAAGAAGAGGCAGCCTATAGAATCAAGCTATGGTAGACATTCAAAGATTGTAATAGCCCACAATACTTCCCGATACCTTAAATTTTAAAAGTTCTGGGATCTGGTTGATTTTTATTGTGAACATGTAGATCACCATCGCCATTTTCAATCATCACAGTCACGGAAATGGTAGTGGTATTCCTACTTACATTCTAACTTGATGGCAAAATAGTCCGGGGAGGACCTTGGCTAAACCAAAAAGCGTCTCCAGACAGCTCGATCTTTAGCCACCTCTCTTTAGTTTCACACGTTAAGTGGGCTGAAGTCCTCTTCAACTTCAGTGCATACCTGAGCCCCAATCTTTCTCTACTGTCCTGTCCTTCGGATGTAGAAGCAATTTCCCTCAAATAGTGCTCTATCCACAAAAGATTTCTCCTTAAAATTACCGTCATAATAAATGGCCTATTGACTTCAATGGCGCCACTGTCATGTCAAAAGTAATGTATCAGTGTATACCAGCGTACATGTCAACAACGTGACTGATAGCCAACTTCTGTTTGTTGTCAGCCAGTTCGTTGTGTATCCATTGATCATCCCAAAATGATTTAAACGAGTTTCCAAATGTATAAAGTAAACATGTTATTTTGGCAGGCAGAGCAAGACGAGTCTGCGATACACGCCATGTCCAGCGATTAAATTTGAATTAGATTGGTGATGGAAATTGTAGAGGATTGATTGAAGCGTATTCATCGATTAGCCCTATGTCAACTTGTTGGTAAACTTGATTGGTATTTGCTTTACTGCACTGCAATATGAGCATATAGATTCCAATTCCATTTGGAGCGGCATCCGGGATTACCTTTTATGGACATTTTGCCATAATATATTCTATGAAATTGGAAAATTTTAGTCATGTGCATGGATATTCATTTTTTTTATATTCTAACATTGGTACATATTGTGGTTTAGATTTTTAGACTTTTGTCATATAAAAAAAAAAAAAAAGAAACACGTACACGAAACGCTTTAGTTTTAAAAGCCAATTAAGAAAATTTTTGATGTGGAAATAGCTTCAATATTTTAAAACTTAACTACTACGTCAGTTACTGACTTGAAAAATTTGTAGCACGAAATCCATTCAATTTATTGAGTCCATTCAGTGCCTCCAATCGACTGATTGCATTCATTGACTTCAAATTACTTCAATGGAGTAAATGGAATCAGAGAATGCTAGTGACTTCAATGAAATCGAGAAGAACGCATTATTTTTGGCTTGAAGGTTTCGATTGCTGAACATTATTGCTTCAGTTATGACTTTTAAATTTTTTTTTTCAACCTCCTCATTATTATTATCGATAAACTCTTTAAGCCATGACCACTCTACTCTACTTCCACTGTTATGCCTTTTCAATAGAATTGAATTGAATTGAAAATAAAAGTTACTCGACATCAGCTGTTGAATCCGTAACTTTCAATATTATAAGCGATGATGCTAACCACCACATCCTGGATATTTCTAAGCATTGTTGGATTGTTTAGCTTCAACACAAAATTCCCACACCACTCAAGTAGCACACATATCATCATCATCTTTTCTCAATGGCCCGCTTATCCACTATGAGGTTCGTGGGTTTAGGGTGCTTCAGTGGACCCTCCACATCTCTCAATTTTCCACCATCGACTCTAAATCATTAGCGGCTAACCCCATACGGATAGAAGTGAGATTTCGAACTTGGTCCAGCCATCTCATTGTGGGTTTCCCTAGCAGATGCCATCCTGAGGGCACGGATTCCGTAGCACGTCTTGGAAGCCGAGTTGAAGGCATGCCTTTAACGTATCCAAACCATCGAAGTATGGACCTCTCCGTTCGAAGAAGTAGCTGCTCGACATTGAGTGCCTCGCGTATTCCGGTGTTCCTAACCCGATCTCGGCGAGTCACCCCTGCAATACAACGAAGAAATCATATTTCGGCAGCCTGTATCCGCGATTTAATTTTTTCGGTCATTAACCAAACATTCCGATCGTAGGTGAGGGTCGGAAGAAACACTGAATTAAAGCTTATCTTCGATGCCAAGATCGGCCCTCCTGATAACAGATTAACCAAGCTGTCTCAAAATTGCTCCAGCCTGACCAATGCTCTAGGACAGCTAAGTATTGCACCTTTCCTCACTCGTTTATGGGCAACCAAGGTACTTAAACTTCTCCACCTGTTTCAATGGGACTCCACTAACATGCAAAGTGCATTGAACAGGCGTTCGGAAACTACCATCCTACCACCATACCATCTGATTTGTTCACGTTTACTCTCATCCCAGTTTCAACACAGGACCCTAGGATGACCAGGCGAAAAACAGATGACTTATCCTTAAGTCTTCCAATTCGAACAGTTCCTCGCCGCGGTTGCTCTTTAACATCCAGTCCATAAACACAATGAAAAGGAGGATAACCGCACCTCTGGCGAAGTCCAACACCCACAGTAAAAGGTGGCGACTTAACGCCGTTCATCAGAATACAGCTCTTACAGTTAATGTACAGAGATGGAATGGCCCTCAGAAGAGAACCATCAATCCCATACTCCTGCAATACACTCCAGAATTTACCTCGAGGTGCCCGATCATATGCTTTCTCCAGATCTACAAATCAAGCGTAGATAGTTTTGCGTACTCCCAGGTCTTCTCATGGACCATTCTGAAAGTGAATAGCTGGTCGGTAACACACATATTCTAACCAAAAAATGTTATTAAATGTTTACCGGCCTGCGTCCTGGTCAACTTACATATGTATGACAATATCGGCCTCATATGACATTCATCTTTTAAGAAATTACGTTAATCTCCGTACTAATTTGTATGCGGTTCACTGCTTCAAACTAATACCCGAGCTTACTTAAACTAACGTTTGAGTATAAACTTCTATTCAGGTTCAACAAAAAGCGCAAAACCTTGAAAAAATCCAAAACGCACGCATCGACGACATAATAGGATCCGTTGCAACTAGCCAATTAACTGCAATTCTATGGACACACTCCGCTGGGTTTGAATAGACTGCAATTCCATAGAAATTCTGATGAAAGTTCAACCATACACATATTCGTTTGATGAATAGTATCTGACAAACAATTTATGGCCTTCAACCACTGTGTGTATTGTTTGCCATTCAATTGAACGCTTTTAAGCGCACAGCGAATTCCAGTATCACCGCGAAATATTGAAAAAAAAAAAAACGGATTGAGCTTGTAGATGTTTCTTTTTTTTTTTGCATTTATCCTTTTTCAGATAACATGCCATTGCTTAGTCACTATGATTCGAATAAAAAAGGGGCCACCACGGGGATCCGCGGATTATATTCGCTCACGTCCCGGATACCAATTAGTATGAATAAAACTGTGAAAATCTTCTAATTGCCACTCCTGTCGACTGCACGATGAAACTGCTTTTAACTGGAATTTTAGTGTGATGGTATACACTTTCCTTGAGTCAAATTGCCGACTAAAACCTCATGGTAAGTTTTTATCCTTTTTCAGCCTGGTAGTGGTGAATGAGTTTTTTTTCTGATATGAAAGTCTGAACAGAACTAGATAAGCGTGCCCGGGAAAAGGCAATTTAAGACACTTGAAGAATTTCCCTACACAATTTTAGGTCTGAGGAAGAACGGGCTGTAAGTTGTTAGGCGGATAGTAACTCGTCTGAAGGCGGGTTAGACGATTCAAGGCATATTCTGCTTTAGATACTATTAGTCTAAGAGCTGGTGAACGTTTTGGTTACGTCATTTGTGCCAAGGAAATTTATATATTTTTTTGTTAAACTGGAGCTAATGATCACAAAAATCGGCGTCTGGCAGTATTCTGGTGGTGCGTTTGGAGCGGGTGGAGGGATAAAATTGTCAAAAAAGGGAGCCGGTTACGTCATATGACCAAGGCTAAATTTTTATATATGAGAAGTTAAATTAATGACTTGTCATATTTTACCACTGCCAGACATTTTGGTCGAGTCTGAAAGGGTGCCAGATGGGCTATTTTTCTACTGGATGTATGAACATTTTGCGTATATATTTTTGTTAAAAATCCAATTTCCTCAGTTATTGTTTTTATGCATCTTTAAGCCCGTCTGGCACCCTTTTAGACCCGAAGGTGATTTTAAATTTAGAAGGGTGATGCCCCATGATAACATATGATACAGTTTGTGATGAGAAGCCGGATGATATGCACTTATACCAAAGTTGGAATTTCTGTTGTCCCCATTTGTTGTCAGAACTGTAGAAATAGGTCAGGTTTGGGTCGTGTGTTGGGAAGGATATAGGAACGTAGGTAAATTTTTGAAGTTGACACTAATGTATGTACAGGGTTTTTCAATAGGGACGCTACAAAAGTAGAGCGACAGGAACAGCAAACGACGCCATATTTTTCTTGCGATTTTTTCACATTTCTCTTCAGTAAGGTTTGCCATTTCATGATGAAAAGATATACGAGCCAACAACGAGTCGAAATTATTAAAATTTACTACCGAAATTCGGAGTCAGTGGCCTCAACGTTAAGAGCGCTACGTCCAATTTATGGTCGTCATAATCGTCCTAGCAGATCAACAATTGAGCGTCTAGTGGAACAATTTGAATCCACAGGCACAGTACAAAATGTTCCCGTGCCAGTGAGACAAGAAGTGCCCGTAGTGTCGAGAATATTGCTGCCGCTGAGGCTTCAGTTGCAGAAAGCCCAAATGTGTCTCTCACACGTCGTTCTCAAGCGTTGGGCATCTCTGTGACGTCGTTTTGCGAAAAGATCTTGGCCTACATCCTTACAAGATTAAATTGACGCAAGAACTGAAGCCGCTTGACCACCAGAAGCGTCGTATGTTCTTGAATTGGGCTGAGCAACAACTTGAAAATGATTCGGATTTTCATCGAAAAATCATCTTCAGCGATGAGGCTCATTTCTGGCTGGATGACTTCGTCAATAAACAAAATATGCGGTATTGGTCAGGCAGCAATCCACACGTACTCCATGAGTCATCATTGCATCCCGAAAAAATTACGGTTTGGTGTGGTTTATGTGCCGGCGGCGTCATTGGGCCGTACTTCTTCCGTGATGATCAAGACCGGCACGTTACTGTGAATGGGGATCGCTACCGTTCAATGATAACCGAATATTTTTGGCCCCAATTGGATGATATGGACTTGGAGGACATGTGGTTCAAACAGGACGGCGCCACAAGCCACACAGCGAATGTCACAATCAATTTATTGGAAACCAAGTTTGGAGAACGTTTTATCTCACGAAATGGTCCAGTCGCTTGGCCGCCTCGGTCGTGCTATTTGACGCCGTTAGACTATTTCCTGTGGGGCTACGTCAAGTCTATGGTCTATGCCAACAAGCCAGCGACGATTGATGAACTTCGTACGAATATCGAACGTAAAATTGCAGCAGTATCGGCCGATTTATGCTTGAAAACCGTCGAAAACTGGGTTCAGCGTCTGGACTTCTGCAAGCGTGCCCGTGGTGGCCATGCAAAAGAAATCGAGTTCCATACATAATGGCATCCAACGTACTTTCACAGGAATAAAGAATTTCATTGATATCCTAAACCGTTTTTGTTTTATTTAAAAAAACTTTTGTAGCGCTCTTATTGCAAAACCCTGTACGTGTGATCAGTTTATTGGTGACAGCCAAAATGTGTCCGATGCTTCAGGTCCGGTATCATTATTATTATTAGTGGGGAGCGGTTGGTCCACTATAGCACTGCGGTCTTACATAGAGGCCTTTTGTGGTGTCCTATGTGTTTTTAGAGCAGTTTGTCAATTCCAGAGGTTGACAGGAAGCTATCAGCTTTTCAGGGCGGAGCGTGGCAAGTGCGGTTGGTGAGACGAGAAGGGTCCGGTCACAGGCCAAGCTTGTGTAGATGCCGTTTTAGTCGGCATTGAATGCTTAAGATACCGATTAGAATTTTAAGGTGGTTTCTGCTCAGATTCAGAAAAAACTTACATTACTTACATTTCCAGATTCCATTGGATTTGAGAAGGCAGATTTTGTTCCCTCATGTAGCTTTTCCAAATGGATTTGTAAGGGAGGTTTTTGCACCTATCCTGAGAAGTGAGTCCGATTTTTCATTGCCGGCTTTTGTGAGCGTGGATCCAGTGTAGTTTTTTCTAGTTCTAGAAGCAATTTGACTGTCTCCAGGACTAGTTTTGATTCTATCGTGGCTGACTTCCCTTCTTTTAGGGCAGCCTAACTGTCAAAAAAGATAAAGATGGTTTTACTACGAAAGTCTTTCTGCCTGGAAGATCGATGATTATGTGCCTAGACTGACTGAGCACTAACAAGTGCTAGACGTCTCTCGTTATATTCCAGACCCAGATCCACTGTCCATTTTAGAGCCGTTCGTGTACCATACTTGGCCATGTTCCGGTTTACAAATTTGGTTCTTCGCAATTCCTACAAATCGCTGAGCCAGTGATTAAAAGTCCATGCACGTGCTTGTTGAAGTTGATGATGTGTCCTGTGATTTATCCCTTCATCAGTCTGAGTAGCTTTCCTGGAAAACTTAAAACCCTTTGGCAGAGAAATATGTTATTTTTTTTTGATTTTAGTGTTCGTTCGCTGTTGTTTTAAATAAAATTTTAGTGCGACTTCCACTGCGTTGTCAAGGGTTCGCGCTATCGTGTGTGGTCCCTTTGCTGCCGATTGGTCGGGTTTCTCGTTTTGCGTGGCGCGTAGGTTAAATATGTTTTCGGTCTCTTTGACCAGATGGTATCTCGATGTTTGGATTTGCGATGACTTGAAGTGTTGCTTGACCATCCGAACAGATTTTTATTTTCCAACTTCGGTTGTGTTGTTTTTAGATAATTTCGAATTCCCTTTAATTGGCAGAGATATTCTGCTTGTTAGAAAGTGTGGTTCAAACACCCCATACAGTTCTTCGTTAAATGTTCCCAAAATGTACATATGTAGATGGGTCCAAATATTAGCTGAAGAATTTCTCTCTCGGAATAGTCAAGCATATTTTCGTCCTTTGATTTTGTTCGTGTTTCTGGGCCGCGACGTAAGATTTTTTTATAATTCCCTCGCGCTGAAGGAGTTGCGAATACATAGCGAGAATGTTTGTGTAGTTGTTAGAAACTCAATGGCGTCCAAACAGCCAAAAATGTTGGTGGTCTTCATAAGAAACCAAGATTTTTTCGCAGCACAACTTTTCGGAAGGCAAGCCACTCTTCCTTGGTCTTTGAAGTTGAAAAGGTACGGATAAATCTTTATGAGGACCAATGTCTAGGCCAAAACGGAAATAAATGGAAAGTCGAATGGAATGCAAATCTGCCTTCTCTAAATTCCAAACTATAAATTTTTCCTCTACGACAGGCCACAATCATCGGATAATACAGTCATTTCACTATCGTGTGCCCATGAGAAGCCTCTTAACTCTTCAAACTGTCACAAGAACCCAAACCAATTTAACTTGCACCCCGCCATTACATTCGCCCCGAGTTTTTATCGACTCATTCGGTTTCTATTTTGTTTCTTTCGAATCATTTGCAATTTAAAATTTACAAGGGTTACATCCGGATGGCACAAGTCAAGCGATTCTGCCGCACATTCTAAGCCGAGAATGCAAATTCAGTTGGTTGTCGTTTGAAATTTTCATGAGACTCTGCTACGTGAACACACAAAAAATGCAAACGAAACTCTTTTAAGATACACTTTGGACATTTAGTACAACAATATTTTGGGTAGATTTTTTTTCTGCTCCTCCCAACATCCCCCATCTTTTTGTTGGACGACGACGAAAGGGTTTTGGAACTCTGTCGGAATGGTACAAACACTTTTATTTGGATACATTTAGCAGCCACGGCGAAGTTTTTTCTTGTTTTTTAAATGTCGTCCTTATGCAAGATACAATCTCATAAGCAGTACAACAACAAAGAGAAACAAGAAGCAAAATAGAACTTGTGCAATAAAAAGCAAATGATGACCGCCCAATGAGTCGTAAAATGTGTTTTTATTCCCTTCCTCGTATAGTTTTGTATCTAAGGACGAACAGAAAAAAAAAATGTTAACCAAATATTCACACTACACACACGGGTAGATAGCAAATTCAGTGTAAAACATTTTATTTCTTATTTGTATCAGTGCGAGGGAGCGGCTGGAGGGAGATGTATCCAAGTTGGAAAGTGATGCCACAATATTGCAGGGGTTCCGTTTTTTTTTTTTTTTTTTCACTTTGTTTTCGTATTTCGGTAAAGACGTCCTCAAACATTCTTGAAAATTGTGGTAAGAGAAAGAATTTCCGAGCCAGTGACAATATGCTACATTTCGAAAGGATACACAGTGTTTTTTGTTGAGCTATACCTTATGGTATTTCTTTTGACAGTTACCATGGATGAGTTGAACAATGGGACAATGGAAAGTGAAGTGTGTACTGAAAGAGATCCGAGTTCGGTATTATATGGGTATACCGACCAAAGAGAATGCGCTGAGACAAGATTTTTACAAGAAATGGGATGTGGATTCCTTGGTGATGTGGTGAAGATGTTAAAAACGTGTAGTCTAGCCTCTACCTTCTCGATGGAGGTATTCTTTTGTATTAAAAAAATTGATGCATCTTTGGGATATCTGTTATATTGCCAATAAAACAGGACAGCACATTCCCCGTGATGGTGAACAGCATTCCAAACGTAACCTTCGATTTGTTGATGGAGCCTCTAAGTCTGACCTAAGAGTGTTTTCCTGTTCAGTCACAGAAAGACAACGATTGGTTTGATTTTTAAGCAGTGCGATCACACTTTTTCAATCCAATCCTGACGAAAGTAATGTGAAAATCCCATGTCTAAACAGCAGACGCTATTGTTCACAATTTGGACATAATTGGTTTTGTAGATGACATTATCGTTAGTACGAAGAGAGCAGTAAACAAAATTTCTTGATAGCCAGTTTAAGCTTTGAGTTTTTTAATTCTGACAACGCTCGCCAATCGCTATTACTTTGTCCTCTGGAGACAACTGTGTGGTAAGACCATATCAAGAAAATTAAAGGAACTAAATACTAGGCCCTAATCATTCCCGTCCTGGTGTATGGTTGGATGTGGATTCGAAAAATTTACGGGCCCGAGCATTGGGGTCCATCCGCTCTACATGACCCAGGCACTTCAGTCGTTGGACCTTTATCCTTCTGGCTAAGTTGATGTCACTGTATAGCCCGTACAGTTCGTCGTTGTATCTCCTCCTCCACTCACTGTCTATGCGGACGGGACCGAAAATCACCTCTCGAAACTGCCAAGAGCAACCTCATCTGCCTTCGACAAAGTCCATGCCTCTGCGCTGTAGAACAGGACTGGCCGATTAAGGTCATATAAAGGGTCACTTTAGTCGTTTAAAATAGGGCTTTACTACTTAATAGCCTTCTTAGAAAGAAACAGCAATTGGCAAGAGTAATTCTTCGTTTGATCTCAGCGCTGGTGTCGTTGTCTGAATTGATAGTAGAAAAAGTCCTTAAGTTATAGTTATCTATAGTGATGTTCGGTTCGAGACGTCGTTGTTGAGTCTCCTTTCCTTTTGACAGCATATACATACATACTTGGTCTGGCCTCAGTGACCACTAGACCCATCTTCGCCGCCTTCGTCTCAATACTTACAAACTCACCAGTGACATCACGCTGCGCTCTTCCGATCATTTGCAAGCAGTTAAAATTTCACATTCAAATGTTACATTTGTCAAAGACGTTACTTTTTTCCTGTCCTGTCTTGTCTTTCTCCATGGATATAGCATCTCCTTCCTTTTCTATGCTCAATGCAAAGGTTATACTCAATCACTCATAAAATCTCTATAATCTCGCACCCACCACAGATGAAAGAGTAATAGATCAGTTGCCTCTCATAAATATTTTGGAGACAAAATTTTTCCATACTGGACACTGGACTATTTCTCCCCTTCTCACTGCTGTCGACTGAGTGGCCAACGCAGTGTAACTTCAACTTTTATGGTGAGTGGTGCAAATTAGTTAAAATGTGCGCGATTTCAATCGAGTGTCCGAGTGCGAAATCATTTTTGTAATTTTGTGAGCCTTCCTCTGTCAAATGTTTAATTCAAAAGTGTTTTTGTTTGATCTTGAGTGTTAGTTTTCCTAATTTTGTGTGTTCTTTTGTGATAGTTTTCTTCATTTTGCCCCTTTCCCATTTCATCGGAACAAAAAAGAAAAAAAAAATAAAAAATGAAATAATGGCCGACAGGCATTTGCAGTGTGTGGTGTGTGCAGAGTGTGTCCCTTTCCCACCCAATTATGACTTTGGTTGGGTTTTATCTGTCGGTACGGTTTCGCGACTCGCGAACAGTAAAGACATGTACAAACACGACGCTGGATGATTCAACGGGAGAGCCACTAGTCAGCACAAGAATAAATAGAGGGGTTGAGTGAATACTTGAATACTTAGATTTGCATCCATTTGTCGTCAACAATTTTCGAATCCTTTGACAAAATATTTTAATTTTTTTCCTCTACCTAAATGGTGTTTTGTTCGAAGAACTTTCTAGGGCTGATTCCTCTCTTTTGGCATTTTTTGAGGTGTTTTTCAAATGCGTGCTTTTGTCTTTTTTCTTGCTGACTTGACCTAGTTACGTGACATTATGTGGACAGAGACTTATCTTCTTGGACAGAAAATTGGGTTAAAATTCCTGTCTTGGTTGGGTTGTTTTGTGGGTGTCCTAAGGACTAACATACTTGTACCTCAAGTGGGTCCATTGTACTCATAAAAAATGTACTGATGAAAGTCTAACCAAGGGGTAGGGTTGGTTTATTTGGTAATTACCCGGAAAGGGATGGAAATTGTAGGAGTTTCTTAAAATCTGCGATAAAAAAGTCCACATCACGCTGTTGTCTTCCGATTATCTCAATAACTTTTGAAAGACTGTACCTCTGGTGTTGGCGCATGAGTTTTGCACTATTCCTTCAAGAATCATGTTGAAGAAGAAACATGACAGCGCGTCGCCTTGTCTAAATCCCTTTTTGACATCAAAGGTTTCGATGAGGTCTTGACCGACCATGATGGAGCAATGAGCATTCTTCATCGTCATCATACACAAACGGACGAGTATGGCAGTGATGCCGAAACTAGACATTGTTCTGTACAGCTCGTCTCTATACATAGGTGCTGTCATATGCGGCCTTAAAGTCGATGAAAAGGTGGTGCGTATCGATTTGAAGTTCCTGGGTTTTCTCCAAGATCTGCCGTATCACTTTGCTATGCTCTCTCTATTCCAACTTACCCAATAAAAGTTTCGAGAATAAGTGCATTTTCGACTTCAGCTATAAAACTGGCTGTTTTGAGGTGCCTTTCCCTATTTCGCCATCAAACGTCATTCAATAATATTTGTGAAAAAGACAACACCATTCTGTTAAATTATTATATTTTTATTTAAGGTTAAAAATAACAAAAAACATCAACCTAACAAATAAGTACATACTTACTCGTACAATGAAACATTTCCCTATCTACAATCTTTTGTTTATTCGTCATAATATAATATAAACGAAATGTTTTTCAGTTAAAATTTTTTTAAACATTTTTGTAATGTACAAAATATTTTTTTTCCTTTTTTTTTTAACAAAATAAATGAAAAAAAAAAAAAACTCTTACAAAATCCATCTAGTGTCTGTTAATTTAATTTATATATTTTTAAAATCTTATTTAATGTGCTTATGAAATTAAATTCCTTACACGATTCCTTACCCTACGGTGACATTGAGTTTTCTTAAATAAAACGACACTAATCTAGTGTTACACTAGATTTTATTTTTAATAATAAACCTGAACTTAATTCTACGATCTTAGTGCTTAGTGACTAACTAGCTGAAAATATCAGCTTGAAGGTAGATGATAAACGATGCAAGTCTTTTACTTAAAAATATGACAACGAGTAGAGAGGGTGCAGACAAGCCTTGGCCACCTGTGGTAGGGAAATAGAAATAAAGAAATGTGTAGGAAAAAAAATTAATTATGAGGAAAATATTTAACATACCCGCACTGAGTAGCATTTGATTGTTCAGGTTCTGATCGTGGGTCAATATCGCAGATAATCTCGATTCTCTTCGTAGATGCGGGTAATTTGGGATGTCAGCAACACATTTGAGTTCTAAACTTTTTCTCAAGTAAAAGAAACGAGGTCCGTTCACAAAGAAATGAATCTGAAGTGTCTGTCGTTTGAGAAAGTAATCATGTGCAGCAAATGTGTGTTCCATTCTTGGCTGTAGTTCTCCCGGCAAAGCCTAGCATTAACAAAAATGACATATTCGTGGTGTTTGAATAAATGTATATAATTTTCAAGGACTTTACCAGCTCGCCATTTATGTACCATGATAGTATCGCTGGTGGACTTGAGTAGTCTGAAGAACAATTTGCAATGACGAATTCATCAAAATGATACATTGGATGGAATCCACTAATAAGAGGATTGTTTTGCGGTAGTGCTAAGGATGATAAAAGTGTTTTCTGAACATGACCTGATTTAATGTGACAGAAAATAAGTTTTTGAACTACAATAAGAAAAAAGAAATTTCTTCACAGTCAGCTGACATTTCGCACTAGCTTAAGTGAGGCAAATAACGTGGCGACCTAAATGCTTCATGTCCTTGCAGACCATGAAAAACACAAATACTGTGTAGATTATAGTGAGTAGACGAAGCCGGCATATACAAGAAAGAATCTAAAGTGTAAAGGTACGATTACACGATCAACAAAAACAGTCAACGCAATGACTCTCTGACGTAACGAGAAAATTCTCCAATTCGCTGTTAGCGCACCATCAACGTGTCAACATATGAAAAGTTGACGATCCACGAATGACGCGATGACGTGTAATCTGTGTCTTCGTTTGTAATGCGTTGACACACAAAAACGTTGACGATCACACGACTTGATCAATTTAGAACCCGTGGACCGTTGACGATGTGCCGAGGCGCGTTGACAGGAACGATCGGGTTGGCGATCGCACGACGCACGTTGACAGGTTGTATCAATGTTATTTAATACTTTTTCTTTTTGGCTTGCGTTATTCATCTTGAAAAAACGTTAGCATTGAGCCTATGGTTCGTGGTAATGATTTAAGTATTACAAATCCAAAAAAATTGTCGCATGTGGCAGTTACTCACAAAACACCAACTGAATGGTTGCACTCTTAATCGACGAGAAGGTCAATGCAGTGAACAACAACAATACCCGAGCGAACATTTTTCAACGTAGACTACTTCGACGGGGCAAAAAATGTTGTATCAACGTTGGGACACGGTCAAGGCTTTGACGATTCTGCTCTGAAAAAATTCGTCAACGCGTCTCAACTTTGTTGACAGGTTGACATGATCAACGAAAAATAGTCAATGGTTGATCCAAAAACTCGTGTCAATGCGGGTGTCAACGCAGCCCTCAGCGCTTTGACGAAGTTTAATGTTGACGTTGACTGTTTTTGGGCAATACGGGTGAAATGTCTCTGAGAAATGTAGGTAGACTCACAAGGTTTAGAAACTTCCGGCCCACATTCGACTCAATTAAGAAACACACACAAAGTCAACCGTAAAAATTGTTCTTAGATGAGTCTCATGCTCAACTCTTAAGCCGTACCTTATCAATACGTTCCGACAACCACTCGGAGTGGTATACCAACCTTGAACTGGTTCACCTGGATCCAATAATTTATAATCATAGAACTGAGTATAAAGCGAAAAAATTTAAGCGCTTCGAACGTAGGCAAACCGTAATGTTTCAATTTGAAAGAATTTCCTTCACCTATTATTTTTTGCATTAACTTACCAGCTACAGTCATGTTGGCAGCCTTTGTTGTTAACTTGAAATGTGGTGCATCACCGGAAACCTCGCATCTATATACGCCAGATGACTTGTAGCCCAACAGGCCCAATTCTATTCGACAAAGTGATTCATTACAAAAATGTTTGCCGTCCTGCACTTCTGCACCTTGAACTGGAAATTTCATATAAAATGGATGCATCATCGGTGAATATCTGCGAACAATATTTGAATGATTATTTTACTCATAATTTATGCACAAGTTGTTCAGTTTTATTTATTCATTTGCAAGAACTCACCGAAAGAATTCCATTTCGTCTTTGTACCATTTTACTGAATTCAATGTGTGTCCACTCATATCGTAGCTGCAGGACAACGTCACATTATCCCGAAAGTCAACAATTGCCGGCACATTAATTTCTTTAACAATAAGACTGCAAACATGATGGTCACCAACTAAAGCACACAACAAACAATGAAATTGAAATGAAAATTAAAAATTAATTTGTGGGAGATATTGAGAAATGCTGTAACAAATCGATAAATATTCACATGTATTTGTATGTGCATATATTCTTAGAATTTTGTTTTATGGTAAACTTTTCATTTTATTGCCTCGATTCGTAAACTTTTTTAATCTTACGATTTAGGAAAAATGTTGGTATTGATATTTCAAACAAACTTAAGGAAGTTTGGAAGTATACTCGTGTTTCTGTATCTTCTTCGAACAATAGGCGATTCTGATGAAATTCATTGTGGTTCATATTCTGAGAAAATCTCAATCAATGGTTCTGAGATAACTTGAAAATCTGCTCTCAAGGGCCTACATAAGTAAACATCCATATTATCTCGTAACGCACTCAGAAAAAAATCGTCTCTTAGTGGTAGTCCTTTGTGTAGTACAGAAAAAGTCAGTGTACCAAAAAAAGTTAGAAGCTGTGTTCGGTGTTCCTGTGGACGAAAGTATTCATAAGTTGATTTGGCTTCATTGGACTAAAGCTCCTTCTTATGCAAATTCAATGAGTATTCACAAGCAGCGCAAGGTTGAGTGAGAACTCCATAATCCCATTTAGTTTTTGGTCTTTCGTTCAAGGTAAACAGTAGAGTTTTGGCAATAATGACTCGGAAGTCCCTTCTTCGTTAGATATTTGGTCTCGTTTGGGTCATTAAATCTTCCCTGAACAAATTGGAGAGGTGTGCGAAGAAGGTAGGCTTCGAGGTTAATTTCTCAAAAACCAAACGAGTCATTTTCATAAGGCGCTATAAAGTTCCATATATCTTCCCTCCTAAATAAGAAGGCACGGAACTAGAGGCTGGATGTTCAAGACCGTGGAATGAAAGCTTCAATTTCCTAACATTCCTGCTAAAAAGCTCTGGGTTCGAAATGGGGCCAACAGCCTAAAGAAATCCAATGGGTATATACGGATTACTGGTCTAGTGCATAACACGACAAAAAAAGAGGCATTAGCTTGCTTGAAAATATACAAAGGCTTTCATGGATCTTTTGAACGGGTGACTTAAGAACAACCCTCCCCCATCTATTGCTTTGGTGTATCTAAATAGAAGTCAAAACAGCCTTTATTCCCGGAGAATCCTTCCAGGCTACTCGAAGATCTTCAAGGGCCACAGTACCTTTCTTAGTAAAACTAGGGAGTCTTGTACTTGTTTGGTACAATTTTAAGCGAATCCTGTTTGCGGAGTTTTCTTTAATGCACCTGACATTGCCATTACCATGCTGCTGCCGGATCACTGTATTATATTCCAAGTGGAAATTATGGCAGTCCACGAAGCTGCGGCTTGACTTCACGCTTGTACAAGTACATAGATAGTCAGGCAGCTATTGAAGCCTAGGTAAAGTAATGTTGCAAATCTCTTAACGAGATTACAGACAAGTGCAACGTAACCTTGTGCTGAGTTCCAGGACACAGGGACGTTTCAATAAACTGCAGGGCAGGAGAGCAGATAAAAGAAAGCCCAGGGCGGCATCTCCTCGAAGACTTTGGAGAACGCATTAAGATCCTCGTTGACATTGATGGTAGGAAACTGGTAAACATTAGGTGGAATAACTTCAGGCCTAGGCTCATTCCGAGCTGTCGCGCCAGCTATTTATTTTTCAACTTCAGGACTTGTCTCTTGTCGAATCTAATCTGGGCCAACCTGGATTTAAAAAAGAACCTTCCGGCAAAAGCCGCAAGAGGTAGGTGGATTTCTTATGTCATCTATTCTGATGGTGAGAACAAAATGGCGGACAAAAATTTCCACTTTAAAAACGAATTTGTACTAATTACCTCAAGATTTGTAAGGATTTTCAATTTCAACGAAATCCAATCAATTTTGAAGAATTTCAAGATGGCGGATCCAAGATGGCGCCCAAATTGGTAGCAGGCGGATTCTGTTCCCTGTTATCTACTATATTACTAAAAAATCAAAACCGGAAGTTGGGATTTATTTGAGTTGTGAATTGTACCGTTTGAGACATAAAATGGGGCGTAACCCGCCCCCCTCTGGACCTATTATGCCCATCTACGAACTTAGCCGAGGTATTCGGCATACGAACGTGTATACCAAATTTTATTCAAATCGGTTCGTAATTGCGGCCTCAATCGTGTCCACAAGAATCCGTTATATTGCATATATATATACACTAACATGAGGTTAGTGTTTACTATGATAGCGAAGACGAATGGCATTCATATATATATATATATATATATATATGCAATATAACGGATTCTTGTATATATATGTATATATATATATATATATATATATATATATATATAGATAAAATTTTTAAAGGAGTATGAGGTTAGTGTTTACTATCATAGCGAAGACGAAAGGCATTCAAAATTTTTGAAAGTCGCGTCATGCGGACCTCTGCAATAGGTGGTATTTCTATGAAATCCACCTAAAACGACAGAGAGACTATTATCCACTAACCGAAAAAATTTAGTTTCACTAATAAGGGTCGTTACCGGACATTGGTAAATAGGTAGAAATGCACTTAGATTAGGATCCCCTGCAACGATTTTTGCAGAAGCTGTAGAGACTATGAGGGAGATAATTCACTTACTCTGCATCTGCCCTGCCCTGTCCTGGCAACATTTGGAAGAACAAAGCTTGAGGAATACTTCTCTGACAATCTTAACGTTCTGGCCTAACTCGGCATACAAAAGATAAGAAACCTTATCTTCGAGTTAAAGTTGTTCAACTCATCTCAACGAAATCGGCGTTATACTCTTGGTCTCTGGTGCTGGTAAGCCGGTATCTATCGTGGTATCACAATGGATCAATCTGGTCTAAATCTGTCCCAATCCGAACAGGGGCAGCCGCCTAACCTAACCTCGGGTCAGTGAACTCTGAAGAACGAGATTTAATGACGACGCGACGACGGCCCGCACAGTGACTTCAACCGGAGCAAAAATTTGCCCATTAGGCTTTTGAGATTGGTTGGCATGTAAGAAGATGGATACTAAAGTTCCATTCAAGGCTCAGGGGGTGATTTTTTAGCAATTGAACTACTTTTGGTCTTCCCATATCCTCAGTCAAGGCCTCTATTGAGAATTGAGGTTTTTTACAAAACAGAGTTGTGTGCGGCAGGACTCTCCAGGATGCGGGCAGACTGAACGTATGCCCTTTAACATCTGTAAGAAATCAGCGACATTTTTGCTATCGGAGGCACAGCGCAGTTAACCTCGTCAGACGTGATGCGTATAAGCAGAAGGTCATCTCTACCAACTTACACGACACATTATCGCATACGAACAGGCTTCCAAAGCAAATTGTTATGCCAGACATGTATACCGTCCGACAGACTGTACTCATCAGCCGTAAGACCAGTCTACAATTCCCAGAAGGCAATCAACACCCATTGAGTCAAATTCTTCAATTGAAAACGACCAATTTAGGGCATGTGTGCACTTGATTTTCCGTCTCTGACTCCATTATTTCTCCCGACAGACATTGCATTAACTCTTTGTATGCGTCTGTACAAGAGAAAACACCCTGTTTGCATTAATTTACGAGTGTCATAATCCACGAGGAGTAACACAACCATTTGGTTCATCTTTTCTTCTCATATCCAACCTCCGGCCACCGCAAACATCCGGATCCTTTTATTCAATTTAAAGTAAACATCGTTACGTCGTCGTCGTCGTCATAGTGCAAAGAGCGGAGTTTTGCTAAAAGAAAAACTTTCTGTTGCTCAGTTTCAGGCATCTTTTTGCAAGTGAATAAAGCAGATACACACGCACACACACAGAGACACACTATTCACTCCCTCGCTTACTGCGTGTCCTTAACACGGAGTTTATTCACAGTCGTGTCGGTGTATTAAGAGTTTTCTTTGTGCCGTTGATAAACGAAGCTATGGCTCGCATCATGAGCATTAGCATCACAACACAAATCTGGTGATAACGGTTAGTGCTAGAACTTCCAAGTAGAGTTCGCTCGAAGTAGGATAATGCTATAGGAAGTGCGGTGGTAGTAGCATAACCAACCGACTGCAGCACAGCACCCCAAACAATTTACCATCTATCCCTTGGGAATACAAGAAGTCAGATTAGAGAGTGGTGTTGATGTTTTTGCTTTTGAAAAGTTTTTCATCTGCTAGATGCAGATAAAACAACTAGTGGATGAGTTTTGTGTGGAATGCGAGAAATGCCTTATTGGTTTCTCTTTTTGCTCGTTTTCGTCTGGGTGCTGGTTTTACACCCCCGTTCTCTGTGGCTGTGGGAGTTTGACAGTGTTTTGCCGAGTGGGTTTGCTTCTTTTTTTCCGCCTTTGAATCCGTTTTGAATGTGCTTAGATTTAATCATGAACATGTTTTACTGGGATCATCCTTTGTAGGTGTGAATAGCAAAAGTTTTGACGTGTAATGATGGTTAAAAAAGTTTTCCATGGCGCATTTATAAATGCCATTGGCAACACTAATGTTTGCATAATTAAAATGTCGATGTAAAGCTAGGAGGAAACATAGTTAATCTGACTTTTTGGTTAGAGCTCGGTGGGTCGAGATATACAAATGAATAACATGAATGTTCACTGGATATGAATAAGAAAATTGAGTGTTGAAGTGAAAATTGAAATAGGGAGCACGGTCTTGGCTTATTTTTGAAAAAGACCTCGTTAGTGTGCCAAGTTTAATTGATCTAGTTCGTTAGGGGCAGAAATATGTTGTTCTTTATCGATCGTAAGGCGAGAGTTATGAACACTGACATAGATAGTTCTTATGTTTCCGTTTTGAGAAGTTTTTCTTGAAGCTGCATCGGTATAACATGTACAGAATTCGAGCTCAAGGATATGTTAGCATAGTAATATTTTTGGATATTTTGATGTTTTGGATACGACAACCCAGTATTTTCCGAAAATGTTGGCGGTAGGTCTTTCGTTTATTTTTCATAGGGTTGACTCACCCCATTGTTATTTGGAAAAGAGTTGATCCATTCTAGCACTACGGTCGTTAAGATAGTCCTATTATGCTGTTAGGTTGGTAAAGTAGTTGCTCTACTTTAGACGCTCCAAGTTCATCAGCTCCTCAGGGTGGAGCACAACGAGTGGGGTTAGTGAGAAAATTTCTCTACCCAGAGTCCATTGTCTCGCATATGTAAGGGCAGGTCATTCTCGAAAGTCCCTCCTAAACGCTCAAAATCGCAATAAACGGCCAGAGTGGGCTCATTAGCATAAAGACTGGTCAATTGAAATGTGTCTTGTGGACCGATGAAACCAAATTTCAAGTCTTTAAATGAAGGTTTTTGTCCGTTGATCGGGCCAAGAGAGGATGGCTCCACAATGTGTGGTTGTCAATATGAAGAATGGTGGCGACTCAGTTATAATCTAGGGATCGTTCTGCTATAAAGGAGTTGCAGAGGGTTATAAAAGCAGTCAGGACGTCAGGTAATTGGGGATAACTTTTGGCTCCAACAAGACAGCGACACCAAACATTCCTCAAAATTTTGTAGAGAATACCTTAAATCTGAAATATGGTATAACTAGCCCAATCTCAAGACCTTAACGTTATAGAGCTTGCATGGGACGAAACTTAGATTTCTTTTAAGACAGTGTAGGGAAAAAGTTTTTTGTCTTTTACTTCCTATTCGGATCGCATCGGACTCTAGCAAGGTCCTTTTCCTCGTGTCGATTTGGGGGGTTGATGCCAAAAAGTCCGCTTTTATTGTCAATGTGATCATTCAATGTACCTGCAGTACAGTCTGATAAAGTTTTTTATTCCTAGTTTCAAAACCATTTTGGCTGTCTCTAGAGCTAGCTTCGATTTTGTCGTGACTGAGCTCAGTGCATGGAAAATCATGGAAAAAAAATGTAAGGCTAAAAGTTCCGATTAAAGCTACAAGATAATCGAAATTACATCCACAGGATGTGGCAATTAAAATTTCGGGGGTTTGTCATTACCAGCTGAGACGTGGTGCTATGAACAGTTTTGGTAAAGAGTTTGCTTTTTGTTTTAATAATAGAATTGTGTTCCTTTTAACAATAAGGTTCTGACACTTTAAAAAATGCTCTTGTGTAAGCAATTTATTTTAAATTTAATTTTGATTTTTGTATCTTGGGTTACCGAAAGCTAGCACGCGAAAGCAAGCCGATCATCTACTATTAAGTTGTGTGGTATTGCATTAGAAATTATTTGATGTCGCTTGTTCGCATTCTTATTGAAATTCCTTCCTCTTCGACAATAGAAAAGTCAATTTTAAAGCGTTTCAGTGACAACATTAAATGTAAATACACTTAATTTTGACACCTATTTTGCCTAGAAATAGGATTAATATCGAGACTGTTTCTTGGAATTGAAGACAGGCCAATAACTTCCATGGAATTGTTTTAAACTAATGATCGTCAGCATCTTCATCATCATCATTTTCAGGCCCGCTAAGTGTAGCGGGTTTAAGGTGCTTTAGTGGACAGTCCACAACACTAAATCGTCCAACTCTTTCCTCCGGGACCTACCCAAGGGCGTCTACATCTTGGCACAGATGATTATCTTCATAAAACTCTCGGACTCACTACCAATTTTTTTTTAGACATCAGGATTGGCTTCAAGCTTCGCCCTTGACTGTTGTCATTCATAAATCAAACGTTTTGTTTATTAGGAACCACAATGTAAAATAGATGTTATCTTTATTATTGAAAGGTAAGATCGACAGACTTATAATGATACCTATGGCAAGACACATCATTTGATTTCAAGCGTCTTTGGAAGTAAACCTCTGTATTAATACTCCATATTCCGTCGAACATTTATCAGTAAAAATAGAAAACAACGCCGTTTGGAAGTTTCTGCATATAGACCAGAAACCTCATTAATAAAGGATAAAGTTCAGAGCTTTAAACATGCGGTTTCTGATAAAAAAAAATCCAAAGACGACGACAATTTCGCTTGTAAACGCAAAACATAACATCCCACGACAAGAGTTTGTTTGTACGTAGGATTATCGCTTCAGGACCAATGAAATGTTTTGATCTGATTTTTTCTGCTTATAGCTGAATTCTTTTATTTTAATATCGGTTGTTTACTAAACCATATTTGGAGGAAAAAAAAAGCAAAAATAAATTAAAGCATTGAGCATAATTTCAAAACTTTGCCTATAATAAAACATTATATTTACATATGTACGTACGTAATAATCCGAGTATAACTACAAACATCCAAAAATTCATGGCGGTCGCTTTTTTCTTCTTATTTTATCCAAACGATGCGGTCAACTTTGATAAACAATTATTAAGACGACTCATAACTTTTAAATGTTAATTAATCCGGCCCGTTTTATTAATCACAACAACGGAATTATATGCTTGAGTTAATCGACAGGCAAACATAAAACTGTTAATTATATTCACATTCACTTCACCCAGTGTAAGAACATCTGGCACTGTTTTTGTTTTGATTTAGATCCCGCATTACAAATTACAAATCCAAACCTACGCAAAAACAACCTCTTTTAAATCAGGTCAAAAGTATGAAATTATTTACATAAAATCCTATTTATAGATCACTGTGTAGGGAGCACTTTTACACCACTAACTTGAACACCACAACGATTTTTTTCTTTGCGACACCATTAATCAGGATGTCGAATCTTGTGTGCGAAATCTTTGATACAAGGGCCAAAATCTCGAAATAATTACACACGGTAAGGAACATTAACTGCTAACCCGATTGAACTTCACAATTGCACTGAAGAACCATTGACGATAAGTGCCATCAGAAGGTCCTTGATTTTCCTTTTGATGCTGTTAATGGTACCAGAATCCTGTACCAATGTTGTATCATACAAAATCTTGTATGACGGCTTTACAACAGACATGTTTAGTCTCTATGCAGCGGTAGCATATCCTGTGACAGATTCGTCGACTGCCAACATCGAACTTTTTAGTCGGAAGAAGGACGATAAAGCTTTTCGGAGTAATTCGAATTTGGATGCTGTGCTATAGAGATTTTCTGAGAGAACGGGAGCAAAAGTCCTGAGAGCAAAGCTTGTTGTACACACGGTTTTTGTTTTGATTTTGTACTTCCGTCAGGAAATGTAGGTTAGGGAGGATACCGTCCTTTCAGTGTATAACAGAAATGTAAGATTTTTGAAAAATGTGTCTACAGAGGATATGTGTATGAATATGAATCGTTTAGGAGTAATTTATTCGGGACAACGATTTTATTAGACAGTTCTACATATATTTGTCGATATACATAATATTAAGGACCTTAAATCGAATAAGGAGAGAAGTCCTAAACGATACTTGTTTTACTTAAATATACTTTTTAATTGTAAATTACTTTTAAATAAATAAATATGTATGCTGTTTAACATGAAGTCTCCTAAAGCTTACTTTGTATGCCTACAACACAAATAAATAAAACTCCCTCTGTTGATAAAAGTCAAAGTGGAACAGGAAGGTTCTTATCCTCTCTGATTGCAAATGAGAGTAAAGTTGACATCCAATTAAAGGAAATGAAAATACATCTTCACTTTAAAAAAACCTATTTTTTTAACATCGGAAAAATATTATCTGCTTTTACATTTATGTGCAGATATTTTTACCAACTCAGCATAGTTGTATCTAAATTAAGATTGTAGAAGAACATGGGACCAATTCCTGTCCTTGTTGCTGTCAAATTAAAACTAAAAGCACGCAGCGTTGTTTTTTTTTTTTTTAATATTTTTATTATTTTTAATCGAAACCAAGAATCAAACCCAAATATAGTAACAAAAATGTGTTAAAAAAAATAAAACTAAATTATTATTTCAAATTCACTGCAGCGTTGTAAATTTACAATCAAAAATATTTAACCGTCGTAAATATTTTCAAGATAGAAAAAACTGCACAAATTTGTGTGAAAGGAATTTATTTAAATATGCTCAACGTTGTTATTAAAATATTCCGTTCGTAATCTAAAATAAATGCATTCGCCCAAAAATACTTCCCAATCGATTTTGCATTCTTTAATTTTTTTATTTTTCATTCATTTTAAATTGTTGCAGGCATTTTCCGTCGATTGAATACATGCCTCAGTAACATTTTGTTAATCCTTTTCAATGGAAATTGGTGATGGTCGATAAAAATAAAAAAAAAAAACGGATCCAATCTAATAAAAATATATTCGTTGAATAGGCTACACTGTACCGATAGTGTCCAGCACCGGAAATAAATTTGTGAAAATGTTGCAATTCTTCGAGCATATTTTTAACATACTCGAAGTACAAATTACAAAAAAATATCAATTGATTTTCCAGTGCATTGACCTAGAAGTGAACAAGTGGCATTTTTTTTATTCAGTGTTTTTCGACTTGTACGAAACTTTGTTTTTTTTTTTTTGCCGGATACAAAGCCACTTATACAATTTAATCATTGTAAGCTATGTGGTCTCTATCCCTGCTAACGTTTAGTTCAGTGCTCTTTAACGGCGCTGGGTATCCAACTGCGGCAGGCGTTGGCTATAAAAATACATAATAGGAATTTTCTAGTTAAAAGAAAAGAAATTTTGGCATCTGCCTTTTGAAAGTTTCCTTAACTTTTTGTCATGATTGTGACTCTATTTTGTATCTGCGGGAACTTTCCCGACCTCGCTAAAAAGCCCAAAACGAACAATTCTAACTGCTCCGAAAGATATAGCGCTCAAATAATGTCGCCAAATTATCGGATAACTCGATCTAGATGTTTAGAATGCAATAAACTGATTTTGTCATGAGCTGAAAGTTCATTCATTCATTCATGTCGCGATAACCTAAATTATTTACAGACACCTCAGTTGTACCATTTTCTGAAAATAGTAAAATAGTTACTTGTGTGGTGTTTCTTGAATACAAATGTTTGAATCACTCGAATGCGATTTGAACGCATGATAGTCTTCGAAAATGTTCAACAAATTTCAAATCCCTCGAGATCACACCGAATAATTCTGAGCCAAGTTTTATTACGGTAATCCACTCTGCCGCCTGATTAGGTTAGTTCATTTCACTGTGCTCGCCATGGCTTAATAGCTTAGTGCGTTGTACTGCTGTGCGAGCTGCGTGGGTTCGCGGCTCTCGGTGGAAAATGACCAACTACTACTTGCCATGAAAAAGCTTCTCAATTCCCCATGGTCAATTTTAATCGTGCTTCGTTTTGGCTTATACTGGCCTGTCTAGCCAGCTATTTTTTACACAGTCTAGCATGCATGTTTTATTGAATTGCTTTTTGCACTACAAAGACCAGCGTCTGTATTTTTTGTTCATATTTGTGCACATAAAAAGCCAAAAACCCGTCGAATGTTACACTAAAGCTTTCATCCATTCAGCGTACTTGTCCAAAAACTAATATATAAAGGAGGACTTTTTCTTTTAAACCAAAGCGCGTCGGAACGGCTTAGAGCGGAAGTCTTTGTCTATCTTTCAGGCAGAGATTGACCCTCATCTGGCTGTGTGGTAGAAAAAATTGTCCAGCTTTCTTCTTACAGTCAAAATTGTCTGAAATTGCTAAAGCGTCCTCCATCCTCGACCGCAGAAATGAGATTATTTGTCTTCTGACATTTAAGCCTGGCTTGCGGAGTCTCAGCGCACTTCAGCAGCTATCTGCCAACACAAAAAGCAAAATACATTGGACTGCCGGACACAAAGGCTTTGAGGGCAAGGAAACCAAGCAATGAGGCTCATCATCTGTTTCTATATCCATATATCTACCTTTCAGCTGTGAATGAACAAAAAGAGAACTACCAGAGAAAGCTCTGCAACTTGAACTCTATAACCAGATCACTCGAATACGTACTTAGGAACCTTTAATTAGCGTGCTTTCCATGTATGCAATAGGTTAGGTAAGGTTATGGGGGAAGTGTCCAGTCAGTGGCTTTGCGTTCACGGGGGCATGTATCTGAGTCGGTAGTTTTGGAGATTTGGACACTCACAGAGAAAGTGCTTAATGGTTTCCGTTTCTTCCGTATCCTGACAGCTCCTCCAGAAGTCTGGGGAGTTGATGCCGAGTCTGTTGGCCATAGTACCTGTAGCACAATGTGGCCTGGCCACCTATTAGGATGCGAGTATCATTTTTATTCATAGCTGGGAAAAATGTTGTCTTGCTCTGGTCGATTCTCTGCCATAAGCTTCGGGATATAATGCAGTCACCTCTGGCAGACTTGTGGTCGACGTTACGACCTTTCAATACACCGATTGGGATTTAAATCGATGTGTGTATGTGCTGTCTTTCTAAAGCGGTTCCTTGCCGAGCCAGTTCATCCGCTTTTTCGTTACCATCGATGTCGCCGTATCCAGAGACCCAACAGGTGCTAACCTTGTGGGTGACGCCTATCTTTGTTTAGGATTTCTCGACTGTTAGACATTGCTTTAGACTGTCGACGAGGATTGTGATCTGGGATGGGCTCACTCATATATTGTCTTCGCTGCTCTATAAATGGCGAAAATTTGAACTTGGAAGATTCGTCCTGGAGTCTGTATGAATCGTTTATATTTAGTGAACTACTGTCCACCCCGGCTCCAGTAATTCCTCCATTTTAGAACCATCGCGTATGCAATACAATTTATTTAGTTTTTTATTGGGGACCCAAATCTTCCGACACTCTGAATGTACCAAGTTATTTGTAAGGACCAACCAGGCAGTATAGGATACAACAAGTATACATACAGAACCAGAACGGGGACCATCGAAAAACGACCAGAAACGATCCTAAAAACCATTTTGAATGCCAAATGTAGGAAGGCTTTGACTGTCTTAATAATCGCAATCCATTTCAACACTATTAAAGGAGATCAAAATGAATTCAAGAAAGATCAAAGTGAGGCAGCGTGGCTTATAGGACCACCCCTGTAACTTGACCTTACCTACCCTAAGTCCCTTCTCTGAACCAACTAGATGTAAGTCCTTCGGCAATGTACCTATCAGGAAACTGTCAATCATAGTTTTACCCAGCTGAGGAGAACTACAAACATGCCTATATGCACGAACAAGTTATATCCCGCTCTCCATTAAATCCCGACAGAGCTCCAGACATTAAAGGGTGAGAATAATCTTCCCCTACGCACTTGATTAAAGGTTCCCTCCAGAGTGTGCTCCTCCCTTTCGTAAGCAGCTATAATGTACATAAACCGGATTCAGAAAATCATCAACAGAGGGCGACTTGTAGTCAAAAAAAAAAAAAAAAAAAAACCAAAACGAAAAAGAAAGGAAAACCCATACCATACCTCGACGTGCGAGTATACCTTCCTTATTTATGTTCACGCCGAAATTAGATACAAAAATTTCGTATGCAAGTCAACATTTCCGGTGCTAAGTTGCAATTCCCTATAAAATGATCCCTGGCACTCGTATCCGTATGTACACCCGAATTCTGTCCCATTCACTGATTAGTATTCGAGCCATGCGTCGTTCCTTCTATATACACCGCTTTTGGCGAGCGGAAGAACAGTCAAGGATATTCCACTGCCGCAATATATCCCAGTTTCCAGAAGTAAATTACCAGTAAGTGCCGCAACGATGATTTAATGCGATATGTTGAAGAAAAAAGAATCCCTTCAGGCGTATGGCTTGTAGCTCTACTAGCAATGCGCGACGGAAAAAAAAACTACTCCCGTCAAAGGATACTCCCCATGCTCAGGTACACCCAACACACAGATATTTAGCTAATAGTGCACATTTAGGATTCCCATTCGCAGGAGGTAACCACATAAATCACATTAGCCGGGCAGCAGTCTCTTCTGTAAATTAATAGTTATGGCGTAAGAGTATGTCTGGTGAATGGTGAATGCACCAGCACCAAGGCCATTTGAAGGTTGCTTAAGCTTCTCCGACTGCACCGCTAATTCCGAGAACCGCATTCAGTTTCGAGCATTATAATAATTTATTTTCAGTTTTCGGAAATTTTAAAGCACTTTGTGGTAACGGTTCGCTGAATTCGGTATTTTAATAGAGTGGTTCCTGGGGGAGAGGTCTGTTAAAGCATTTTATTCTGTTCCTTTGCGAAGGGCGTCTTTGTGTAGGTATTTTGCTCCAAAGGGTATTTCAATTCTTTAAGGTCAAGGCTGAACATGAGTAAATTAAACGTTTGTAAATTCTTCAATTGTTAACGAAGACTATTTTTGGCCATAGTCGTGTGGCCTTTGCTCAAAGTGCACTCCATTTACTTTTGGCACGGTCGCTTATGCAGATTGCCTTCATTCTGGGAATCCTTTATGGCTACGAACAGAAAAGAATTAATACGAATGCGAAAGAAAGTGTTTTCCTTATAATTTCGCATTAACAGTCCAACGCCGGCCTTGTGGGTCGTTGCTCGTGTGTAGGTTGCATTCATTTAGGAAGGTCTTTGGGGCAACGGAGTTCCCAGAAGGTCATTCTTTATTTGATGAAAGCGAAATTATCAGAATTCCATAGATTTCTTTCAAAACTCCAAAGCGACGCATAAGGGTGATGTGAAAGCCTACGCACTGTTGTGGCCTTTCCGAGATACCAGTGAATGAAAGCACATAATTCCCTTACCATCTATGCGATAGCTGTTTGTTTATAGTTGATAAACACAGAAGGTCATACGGTTCCTTATGTGTTAGAAGTCCAAAGAAGCCAACACAGCGGTGGAAACATCAAATGAATAATGCAAAACTGCTCTCCAACTAAAAATAGGTTTCAAATCTTGTGGTTTGGCAGAGAGTTGTCCCAAAATTCTAGTACAATTACGTGCGATGGCCAACGAACAATTTTATTCTTTTGTATAATTCAAAATCTTGTTTGCACATTCTAACATTGTTTGTATTACTAATGCTAATTACGATAATTTTTTATGAAACAACAGTTCGGCTCTAAGACAATTGCTCTTTTACTTATTAATTGCTTGTCCTGCTAACTTACGCCATGCATACGTCTACTTAAGCGTTTGACGGTATCTATCAGGCCTAGGCGCCTTGGCTAAGCGGGTTTCATTGGTTTGGCTACTTCTTTTAAATTCCACGCTGTGAAGAGCTTGATTGTCCATTATATGTATGTCACAGATTTGCAGCGTTTGGATCATGTGAACAGCATCTCTGATTACAGAATCAGTGGCAAGAATAAACTGAACGATAACCTGAACGAAATTAATCAAATCTATGAATTACCCAGGAAAACACAATCAATCCAAGGTGATTTGAGCGAGAGACAAGGAAGAAATTAAGTCTGAGTAACAAACAGTGTTTTAGGCCACAACCCAGCTCTTTGAGAATATCCACTATGAGAAAGCTGATGAACTGACGGAAAATCGATCTGCCTTATTAGACTTAGAGCAAGCTGAATATTTAGAAGAGGTGCCACCATCTAAGCTTAAACACCAGCAGGGATAAGGCCAGAGCTAATACAATGATGCAGAAGGACAAGAAAATCCTTTGCATCCTCGTACGAGTAGTTATAAAACATAATTTTCCGCTCCAGGGGCTACTGAGACGAGGAAGTTAATGAGCACACACCCCATTTTATTAATCACAAATTCCTTGAAAGACCCTTTTCCATGATATCGAAAAATTAAACTACATACCTATCAATGACATCTGTAGATTCTTCAATGTAGTTCGAAACAAGGGAAGCAGAACAGCAGGACAGTGCTTCTTAGAGATTGCTCTATAGGCAGCTCCATAGGCATAGGATACCTTCCAATGGATCGCAATGGGTTTATACTAACCTGAGTGCAGAGCCGAGTGCTCTGTTTCCCTTCCAAAGGCCATCTTCAGCACCTAACCTTACAGGTTTTATAGGCGACTTTGCTATGATACTACTAGCAGTTCTACTTAAAACCAATAAACCAGACCATTGATTAGTAAGGTTTGGTTAATATATGTGGCTGCCCCCGCTTAAGCAAGGACATACTTAGACCAGATTGGTCCATTGTGATACCAAGATAAATACCAGCTCACCACTACCAGAGACCAGGAATATAACGCCAAATGCGTTGAAATGAGTGACAACGCATATATTGAGCCACTTTGACTTGAAAATAAAGTTTCTTACCTTTTGGATATCAAGTGAGTCCAGGATCGTTTAGATCATCATAGAAGTTTTCCCCAACAGTTTTCCTTTTAAATGTTGCAAGGGGAGGACAAGTGCACACAGTAGGTGGGTCATGGTTTCCTCCTCCTTCTCATTTCTACAGCGTCTACAGGCATTTCTGCCTCTCAAGCAGTGTCCGACGAGGACTTCTATTAGTGAATCTAAGTTTTTCCGGTTAGAGGATAGAAGTCTCTCCGTCGTTTTTTAAATCCAGCATCGGCCAGATTTGACTTGACAAGAGTAGTATCCGACGAGGACTTCTATTAGTGAATCTAAGTTTTTCCGGTTAGAGGATAGAAGTCTCTCCGTCGTTTTTTAAATCCAGCATCGGCCAGATTTGTCTTGACAAGAGACTGATGTTGTTTTACCTATTGTTTGCCTGTTTGCTAGTTTCCTGGCATCAGTGTCGCGGCGAAATTTGATCGATTCGATAGGAGCAGAGGGTTCCCCCAGGTTTTCGGGGAGTTGCCATACTGCGCCCTGTTTTGCCAGTTCGTCCGCCCCGCAGTTGACTGGAACGTCCCTATGTCCTGGGACCCATCACAAGGTTTCGTCCCATCTGTCTGCAATTTCGTTTAGAGATCTGCGACATTGTTTACCAACCTTAGTCATTATGTCGGCGATTCTAAGGCCGTAATAGCTGCCTGACTATGTACAGTACAATAGTGCTATAATCGATTGGTAGAGTAGGGTGCTTGTCCCACCAATGTACTTAGGGGCAATCACAATAATTTATTTGCTTCAAACAGCCATCCTAACCTAACCTTGACGCCGACAGTTTGTTTTCGTTGTGACTAAATGCCCAATCGAGTACGTCTTTAGTCGGCTGGTCTTTCTATCTTTAGGAAAAGTACCTTTTGGAGGACTAATTTGCTTTAAGAGCTACTAGCGGTTAAAGTCAGTAGCTATTCCGAACGATGTTAATTGCAAACGATTTTGAGAAGATCCTCTTGGGAAGTAAACGATACCGGAAGTCATCAGATCTATCCTTCTTCGTTTATTAATTTCTTTTTATTGAATCTTATTCTTGGTTTTGATCCTGCAAAATATTTTGCTTACAATATTTACAGAGTTCCAGTTCCCGAGTGTGTCTTCTCTCATTTTTTTGTTCCAGAATAAGTAGTAGACTGAGAAACCATAAATTTTCTATCATTTTGCTGGTGTTGAACAGAGGTGGGTCATTATTTTTAGAACGAGTAAAAAAAGCGTTCCAAAATCACGTTAAACTTTTCAAGTTATTTCACACGAAATGTCTTTGGAACGGTAACGTGTGGAACGTTATCATGAAATAACGGTTATTTCCATCTCTAGTGTTAAAGTCATAGTCTTGGTTTCAAAAGCTTCACTTACGTCCACTTTCACTTACTCATTTACTTACTTACTGACTTGAGGTGGGGCTATAGTCCGGGGTGGACCTGGGTCTCAACCAACAAGCTTTTCCAGCTCGATCTTTAGCCAGCTGTCTCCAGTTTCCCACGCCAAGTTGGTTAAGGTCCCCTTGCACTTGCATTCGCCACCTCAGTCGCAGTTTTCCCCTCGGGTGTGGATTCGAAGAACTGTCACTGATCATGCAAAATATTCATCTGGACAGAAGCTTGTCGCAGTCACTAGAAAAATGCATCATTATACCTTTTTTTTCAAATAAACTAACCATACTGCTGCAAATGTATGTACCCCACAACACAACCAACTTTAAAGTCATATATTTCGGCAAACTAAACTCAAAGGTATTTGTGTATATGTTTGGATACAAAAAAAAAACTGTAATGCCAATCAGATTTGACTATCAATGATATGTAAATCCTTGACATCCTTGTAAATTTTCATTACACCGTAAAACATGCAGACACACGTATATCCCTAATTCTTCATTTATATTCCTGAGAATATTTTGAGTCCTTTGCCCTTATCCCTCGTCATATCCCTCGAATATTTAACATGTGATAAAACTGAAAACAGGGAACATGAACTTTTCTAACCCTCTACAGGACTGTCGATTTAGTTATCTTACCACAGGTAGTGTTTTTCTTTTCTTCTCACCTTCAATCTAAACACGCAGGTGCATGCATACATGATATGAAAATAAAGCTGGGGTAGGAACTGAAGCATGTGTTTAAGGTTTTTTTTTTGGTAGCAAGTGTGATGTGTAGTCAGTAAATGTCGTTCTTGTCACTTCCTAACTGCAATCGGGATTGTGTTCAAAAATTTGTCGATTACTTGTCAAAGAGGACGACTACGGCTTTGTGCATGGATGTAGATTTAAAGGATGTCGCACAAGCAGTCATCGTAGTGGATGAGGTACATAGGTGCAGTGTTTAAATCGAGGAACAGTGACAAAATAAATGTCTTTGAATGCCAATTTTGTATGTACAAAAACGAGCGCCGGGATGGTTCTTTGGAACCCCACCCTCCCCAACCAACCAAGCATGGTTTCAGGTCCGGTAAATCGACTATGGAAAGACTGTAGTTGATCTTGAAAAGACTAAATCCACTACCTTTTCATCGATTTAAAAGCCACGTATGACAGAATAAATTGCCTGGAACTTCGCAAAGGAGTGGCTGAATTTGGAGTGCCGAGAAGGGTGACCCATCTATTTCGCATTGTACAGTGCAATTCAAAATTCGTTCTCAGGACTATTCCAGACATGCCTAGGATCTCGGCAAGGTGTTGGGGATTGGGGAGTAATTTTTCATGACTCCGTTGGGATAAGAGCACGCTATCGATTTCATTTCTCATTTCTAGCGAGGGGTCTTAGTAGAGACATGTGCTAAAATTTAAGAAAAGGCGGACGAGGTTGGGTTTGAAGCAGCTTGCCTAACTCAAAGTAGATGCTTAATATAAAGGCTGTGATCGCCATAACTCAATGTGAATTCAAAGATTTTCTACGCCGGAGCACTGGTATCAATTCGCTCCACATGACCCAGCCACCTCAGTCGTTGGACCTTCACGCTTCTGGCTAAGTCGATGTCGCTGTACAGCCCGTATAGTGCGTCATTTTATCTCCTCCGCCTATGCAAACGGGAACGAAAATCACCAGAAGAGTTTTTCTCTCGAAACAGCTACGGGCAACCGCTTTTGACAAAGTCAATGGCTCTGCGCCGTAGAGCAGGAGTGGGACGATTAAAGTCTAATAAAGGGTCAGTATTGTCGTCCGAGAGAGGACTGTGCTACGCAATTGCCTTCTTAGACCAAAGATGCAGCGACTGGCAAAAGTCACCTTGGTTTGATCTCAGCGCTGGTGTCGTTGTCTGAATTGATAGCGGAGCCTAGGTAGACAAAGTCCTTAGCAACCTCGAAATTATATCTGTCTATCTTGGCATTCTGTTCGAGTGTCCTTTTTTGTTGACAGCATATACTCGGTCTTGTCCTCATTGACCGCTAAGCCCATCTTCGCCACCACTATCTCAATATTCACGAACGCGCTAGTAACATTACGCTGTGGTCTTCCGATTATCTCAATCCGAGTAATTGGACGGACTTTTGAAAGATTGTGCCTTCAAGAATGATGTTGCAGAAGTCGCATGACAGCTCGTCGCCTTGTCTTAATCCCTTTTTGACATCAAAGGTTTCGATAAGGTGTTGACCGAACATGATGGAGCAGTGGGCATTCTTCATCTTTATCCCACACAAACGGACGAGTTTGACAGGGATGCCAAAACTAGATAATGCTCGGTATAGCTCGACTCTTTAGATGCTGTCATCCGAGGCCTTAAAATCGATAAAAATGTGGTGCGTATCGATTTGAATTTCCTGGTTTTTCTCCAAGATCTGTTGCAGTGTAAATATTTGGTCGATGGTGGACTTTCCTGGCCTGAAGCCACACTCATGTGGACCGTTCAGATTGTATCTTATCTTAAAGACAATGCTAAGAAGACTAATGCCGCTGCAGTTGGCACAGTTCAGAGTCCTTTCTTGAGTTTAATTCACCCCCCTGCTATGAGTTCGTAGATTCTTTTCCAATATCTTAAAGGTGCATTCAGTTCAAAATAGAAACGTTAATAAACAAACGCTGTTAATCAATTTATTGCACTTCTAGAACATGACTAAATAATAAATCGAAGACATTAAATAAAAGCAACTCAATCGTTTAAGAATTTAATTTTCATATCCTACCAGCAACAGTAAGGCAGTGCACTCAGGAAATTGGTCCCTACAAGTTGTAGGCTCGTCGCATCATCAAATCAAAGTAAGTGTCATGGTCTATTGAAGCACTAACTGTGGCATAGTAATTCATAAACTCCTCCTTCGTCACCTGCAAATATCCATTTAGACTTTTAAATCTTGATTAAATTCACGCCATTCCGGTACCGTTCCGTCCTTATCACCGCGGTCTCCTTCGAAGTTAGTCAGGAAATCTTTTAAGATTTCATCCGCTGTCATCTCACCACTCTGGTACTTGGGGTGCTCCTTCACGGAATAGACATGCTTCAGGTCAGCTGTGGTGATCACACCGTCGCCGGAAGTGTCCATTTTATCAAAAGCCTTGTTGATAATATCGATCCGACTTTGCACCATTGGAGGCTGAATTTAATGAGGAAATTATTCCGTGCATATTGTTGATGTTGACGAATCCTTACCCTTAATTTCATGAGGAACTCGGTCATATTTATGGAACCACTGCCATCCGTGTCGAAGCTTAGGAGGGAAAATTTCAAAGGTAATTAAAAGATGTCAACTCGCATACACACCCGCAGCCCCAAAAACACATCCAGGCATGTGTGCACAGCATCTATATGTATATGTACCTTTCAAACATCTGCTGTAGCTCTTCATTAGTGCAATCCAGGCCGGTATCCCGTATGCCAGTGATAAACTCGTCCAAATTCAGAGCTTTGCTACCATCATCGTCCATGTTCCGAAAAGCCCTGTGTGCGAGTGGTAGCGAATAGTCCACAAAACGAAACCGAAAATGAAAACAGTACACAACACAAAAACACTCAGTTTCATCCTTCACATCCTTCACACATATTCTTGGTGAACGGAAGAGATCCAATTAGAAGGGAGAATAGTGAAGAAAGGACGAGTTTACGGTATCTCTCGGGCCCATTATGTGTGGCGGGGGATGTTGTTCGGTTTTATTTATTCGCATTTAAGAGGATAAATTCAAACGTACCTGGCTAGTCCAAGGATACCAGTTGCACCACGGGTAAAACAAAGCAATCTCAGCTTTTCAATGGGATCCTTTGGCCGGCCATCGGCAAGTGCACGTTGAGATTGCTTGATAAGTGAAGCTTCCTTTGAAAATAAGTCACCACGATTGCTCATCTGAAATGTGAAGGAGACCTCTTTAGTAAAGAATTGGAGTTTCTGGTCGGATTAGTGCGCTGGACGAAATGCGACGGAATTCGGATTACGATTTTTTTTTCGTTTAAAGGAAAATGAGAAAAAGGTTTTTTTTGTTTAGTTGGGAATTGGAAAATAATACAACAATAATAGAGGGAATACCCGATTAAAAGCTTAAGGGAAATGGGTCGCTGTAGTCAGAAGGTTTGAGAAGCATTCTTGAGGCTTAAGTTCGTTGGAAAAAATTTCAGTTTTTGCGGGGATTTTTAAACTGTGAAGCATGAATGAACCTCCTCTTGCTATAGCAACTTTTTATAAAACAAGCGAACTGTGTACCGAGTTGTGCAAGACTTAGGTAAAATTATGTAAATGGGTGCTTTGTGACTTTCGTGCCAATGGGCACCCATTGTGCCCATTTTTTAATCCTACCCCGCTGATTTAAAACAACCCACATAAGAATATGAATCTCAGGAGCATCCTCAGCTCCAGTTCCGTGAAGAAGTATCTGCCAAGAGTCCTCATTCTTCTACCGGCGAGAGCAGAACATTCACACAGCAGTGGACGGACAGATTCGATTTCTTCCTCGTCCCTACAACTTCTGCGACAGTCGTTGTATTGTATGCCAAAGACTATCCTTGCTTCGCGCCGACTAAATTTGACCAGAGACAGAGATCTCTTCTTATTATAACGCGTCCATAAGTTTCTAGCCGTTGTGCATATGTCTAGCTAGATCCACCGTATATTGGCTCTACTGATGGCCTCGTCTTCAAAATATCTTTTTAAAGAGCTTATTCGAATCCTTACAAAGGGGACAGCCTATGAGGCATGTAGCGCTGGCTCCCTTCGTGCAAATTCATCCGAACATACATAGAGTCATCGTTTTGGCTCTCGAGGTCTCATCTGGATACTTTTCGCAGATTCCTACAAGCACCGATCTAGTTATCTCGGACTCCAGAGCCTTAACGGCTGCCTGGATGTCAATGTAGACTGTCCTAAACTTAAACATATTTCAATTATACGGTTTGTTGTGCAGCCAAATCAGATTTCAAAACATTTTCTGACAATTTGAAGTGCTGGGCTAAATATATTCGAGATTAAAGTTCGAATATACTGCAGTGAGCGAGGGCCAAATACAATGAACAACCTTTTACCATCGTCTTTGATTATTTTGCAGGACTGATGTTTGAAACGAGCCTGAACCATCATCATTGTAAATTCTTTTAAGCAACAATTGCAAAGGTGAAAGGAATGTCGTTGAAATGTCATCATCTACATACATACGTTTCTTGAAAAAAAAAGGTTTAATCTTCATGCAAACATAATACACAGAAGATGGGGAGCAAAAAAGAATGGCTATCACAAAAATCACATGCTCATTTGTTGCCGCATTCATAGTTCACCATCCCAACCGATCATTGCGTTCTTGCCAACGAATGCGCTTATGGTTCTCTTTCATCTCTTTCCCCTTGTTTCTGCTAAATTTATGGCAAACTGCAGCGCTGTCAAACTCGGATAATCCAGCTGTTAGACTGCCAGAACACGCGGCCAAAGCAATATTCTTAACTCGATAAGACCCGCTTATCCACTATGAGGGTCGCGGGTTTAGGGTGCTTAAGTGGACTCCTCAGATCTTCCCAGCTTCGGCCATGGACTCTTAATAATCAGGCGCTATCCCCATATGGGTAGATGTGAGATTTCGAACTTGGTCCAGCCATCTCATCCTGTGAGTACTCAGGGGACGCCTTCCTTATGGCACGGATTCCATAGCACGTCTTGGAAGCCGAGTTGTGAACATGCGTTTAACCTGACCAAACCATCGAAATATGGACCTTTCTGTTCGAAGAAGTAGTTGTTATTGAGTACCTAATCCGATCTCGGCGAGTCACCCCAGCAATACAACAAAGAAATCTCATTTCGACAGCTTGTATCCGAGATCTTATTCTTTCTGTCATATCCCAAACGCCATGACAATAGGTAAATGTTGGAACACAATGAATTGAAGACTTAGCTCCAAAGCCAAGTTCGGCTCTCTTGATAACAGATTGATCAAGTGGTCCAGCCTAACCAATTCTCTAGGATAACTCAGTATTGCTCCTTCCATCACCTGTGAATAGGACCCCGAGATACTTAATCTTCTCCACTTGTTTCAATGGGACTCCACTAACATGCAGAGTGCATTGAACAGGCGTTCTGGAAAACCAATCGAATAAAATGTATATATAAAAGGATCCAAAATTAAAATTTAAAAATGGATGGGTGAAAACCAGTTAACAGATTTCATGGCCAACAGTCTTTCTAAACACGTTTCTAAAATGAACTAATATACTTGAAATGCGTGAGTCAAACCTTCCCTCGACAGCCTCAGCGAATTATCGGGGGAAAAATGTTCAGCACGCTAGAGCTAGACCAACAGCTGTGGCTGTTAACACCCACTCCCACCCTTCCAACCAAAAAACGGTGCAATTCAGCACTAATTAAGAATCAGGCGCCTTTTGGCCCGATACTATAATTTTTACCTACCCACCTGAGGTCCTTGAACTCATTAGTATTCCTAACACATGTCGTTCCCAACTATTCATTTTACAAAGTCCAAGATAAATTATGTAGAACAAATTTCTGGGATATTTCCATACGATTCATTAAATATGCATATGCACGCAACAATTTTGACACAACCAATAGTTGACAATGTGGCCAAAATAATTTTTCCAAAATATCCTTCAATTACCAAAAAAGAAAGGGTTTCCTCACATTTCACCCTACGCATTGTTGGAGTTACAAATCAAATCATCTTGTAATTTCACCACTCCATCTGTTAGTACTCCATCGCCACTGATATCAAATCAAATTCTAGTTGCCGACGAACTAAACAAACGTTGTATGTATCTATTTTTGTATCCAATATTCAGAGTGAAAAGTTAATTCCCAAATCACTACCTCGATTTGCTTCCAGTGCCAATACCCTGGCATGTCCATCAATGTACGTATCGTTCCGATCATACTGCGAGTTAAACATGCCATTTGATTCCCATAACGTATCTCGATTATTACTTTCGTTGCCTCTACATATTTACAGGGTAATTATTGATTATTTTTAACGAATACAATATGTATGTACATGCAGAGGTTGTAAGTGGATAAAGAATTTATGCGCCTGGGTGATGGTTGATTTCATATCACCCAGCCCCTGGAAATTAAACAACTAAACACGAAAAGTTATTTGGAATCACTGGATAGGATAGAGATGTAGGTCAATAGTGACGGTGTGTGGCTGTTGTCATATAATTAGGTTTTCAAAATTGGAAAACTAGTTGGTTTAGTTGAAAATTATTTGTTGAGTTTTGAAATACAGTCCGAACTAAAGGGTTTTTCAATAGGGACGCTACAAAAGTAGAGCGACAGGAACAGCAAACGACGCCATATTTTTCTTGCGGTTTTTTGACATTTCTCTTCAGTAAGGTTTGCCATTTCATGATGGAAAGATATACGAGCCAACAACGAGTCGAAATTATTAAAATTTACTACCGAAATTCGGAGTCAGTGGCCTCAACGTTAAGAGCGCTACGTCCAATTTATGGTCGTCATAATTTCTGGCTGGATGGCTTCGTCAATAAACAAAATATGCAGTATTGGTCAGGCAGCAATCCACACGTACTCCATGAGTCATCATTGCATCCCGAAAAAATTACGGTTTGGTGTGGTTTATGGGCCGGCGGCGTCATTGGGCCGTACTTCTTCCGTGATGATCAAGACCGGCCCGTTACTGTGAATGGGGATCGCTACCGTTCAATGATAACCGAATATTTTTGGCCCCAATTGGATGATATGGACTTGGAGGACATGTGGTTCCAACAGGACGGCGCCACAAGCCACACAGCGAATGTCACAATCAATTTATTGGAAACCAAGTTTGGAGAACGTGTTATCTCACGAAATGGTCCAGTCGCTTGGCCGCCTCGGTCGTGCGATTTGACGCCGTTAGACTATTTCCTGTGGGGCTACGTCAAGTCTATGGTCTATGCCAACAAGCCAGCGACGATTGATGAACTGCGTACGAATATCGAATATCGAACGTGAAATTGCAGCAGTATCGGCCGATTTATGCTTGAAAACCGTCGAAAATTGGGTTCAGCGTCTGGACTTCTGCAAGCGTGCCCGTGGTGGCCATGCAAAAGAAATCGAGTTCCATACATAATGGCATCGAACGTACTTTCACAGGAATAAAGAATTTCACTGATATCCAAAACCGTTTTTGTTTTATTTAAAAAAACGTTTGTAGCCCTCTTATTGCAAAACCCTCTACAATTTGTCGTAAAATATTCGTGCCTCTGAATTTGTGTTTGTTCATTCATTCAAATTGGCCATTGCACTCTGCTTGAGGTCGATTGGTTGTGTAGCATAGGGGAGCCCATTTCCATTCCATTTTAAGTGATTTATTCTAGCAAACCATCAGTATTAAAATGCTTGAAATCAAATAGCCATAACATTGGAAAACTCTCTGAATATTGACAGATCACTTGCAACTGAAGAATAGTCAAAATCGTGGAGCAAAGCATTAGAGGCCATAAAAACATCATGAACGTGACGGCAGAACATTTTCACTTCCCACGTAGGGAGGGGAAGTATTGCAATCGGTCCAAACAAAATGTTTCGAAATTTTGACAGAGCTTCACATTACAATGCACTAGGAATCGTTTGCACTCATTTTCGAAATGATGTCTGTTTGGGTTAGTGTGTGTGTAATCAAAGTTTTCGCCTTCGATATCTAGAGAACGAAACAACGTAGGATCATGTAGTTTGTTTTGTTTTATTTGTCAGCATAAATCTCAGAGCTGATTAGAGCACAATCGGTCTAGCAGATGCTGAGGAAATTGAAGAAATGTTTTCTTCTTTTTAACTCTGTCTCTGATGGATTTAAGCCATTTATTGAGAGTAGTCAAGAGTCCTGACAAAACTGTTATATAAGCGGAATCGTGCCTTAAGCCGTCACTTACTTAAGTGAAGTAGCACCAAGTAGGAAGACACATTGTTACAATTTCGTTAAAACGGACGCTAAAAAGTTTGTTCATTAAAAGAGCGGTAGAAGCCAGAAAATCAGTAAGGTAAGACCTTATCGGTGTTAACCCGTCACTGCACAAGACGTTCGAAACGCTTTAAACTCTGTGAAGTCAAAGGACAACTCGAAAGATGGGTGAATTCGATATAAACATAATGAGGCGATCTTGAGGATTCCAAAACAGGCAATATTGAGGGAAAACGCTGTACCTACTTAAATGAAAAGAGACAATATGACCAAAACCCCGAGCTCACCCCGATACTAAGAAGGAAAAAGCGGTCAAGTTTGAGTTAGACCTATAACTACACTGAAGCCATACTTCCCTAAGTAGTTTAGAAAAAAGAGACCAAAACAAGTTTCTAAAGAAAAGTTATCACTAGGTGGCTAAACTGCCATCAAAGAATTTAGTACATACAAATGGAATAAGGAACTCCGCGTGAAAACAACGCACGAGACCATAGAAAGAAGAATAGGATGATAAGGAAAAGGCTGAAAGGTTGACAAAAAGTGAATACAAGTCTCAGCAATTTAAAATTCAGCTCAGACCTCCTCATAGAACCTTGTAAGTTCCATAAGTTTTTCGAGAAGTTTGGCTTATAAAGCTAAGCAATGTGTAGATTCTGCGAATAAGCCAAATAAACTGCTGTACGAACTATGGGAGCCCACCAAATGGAAAGCTCACAGCTTGAGCTAGGTTAATGTGCTGGCGGCTGAGAGTAATGTGTCCCCTCATTTGAATCTTCATGGCTAAATTGTGTTTCCCGTTGTGGAATTTCTTCTTCGAAACCATTTGTCAGATATATTACTAAGATCTTCATGATTCAGTCTAGTATAATACCTAAGGCCGCTGCCAGGCAATAAGTGACAAGTGGCAAAGCAGCAGAGCGGCAGAAAATTATGCTCAGAAATGACGCCTGCCTCTTAACGACTACGTAGTCACACCAAACGATTTCATACGTTTTAATTTTGCCGCTCTGCGCCCATTGTGTGGCCTTGACCTCAGACCATATGCAGACTAACTGGTTAGACATTATCAATGTGGTTTTAGGTTTCCAAGATTAACTTTGCACTCAGTCCTAGCAAGACCATATATTATAAGATCGACTTCCATAATTTTTTGATCGGTTTCAATGCTGCTTATTACAGAGTAAACAAAGATGAGCTATTCTGCGCCTTGCTAAGTGTTGGTATTCCTGCAAAATTCATTCGCTTTTAAGGGATGAAGCTGCAAAATGACCTCATCTTCTCCAAAATAAAAGACAAAAACAGCCAAGATCTCCAAAACGACGAGAGGCATAGAGAGGGTAACGCATAATCATGCAGCTTCTTACACCCAGTGTGGTAGAACAAGGAATGAAATTCTCAGGTCAATATCTCAAACACTGTTTTTATGTGTAGTTGAGTATAACTTCATGGCGAGCAAAACGGCAGCAGAACGAAAGGAGCACCTTTGCGATTATCCTTCTAAAGCAATAGACAATATGCTTCAACTAACGCCTCTATACATTTGCCTTAAAAAAGTTGGCCGCGGACGAAGCCATTTCCCTGAAAAGCCTTCTTGCAGTGGCCCAGCTATTAAACTGATCACTTCTCTATTCCGAATGAACAAAATTTTACGTCCTAAACATCCTCAGTAAATGAACCACAGAACGACCATTTCTGTTCGAGTGAGTGAGAAAATGCTGATGCACTGGATGTAGATTCAGTCCATTCCTACACTGATGGATCCAAAAGCGTTATTAATGTAGGTGGTGCTGTCCTTTTGTAGATCACTGTAGCACATATTAAGAGGCGATTTAGAAAATCTTGTTTACCAAGAAATGCTATGTAATATCGACTACGGATAACTATCAGCATTCTTGCGGACAACCAAACATTCTTCTCACATACAACAGAAGTCAGTCTAAATTGTTTACCGATCGCGGAGACATTTCTGGTAACTGCAGGGCTGGTGAGCCCCCACATACAATACGCTCAGTGTCCTTTCAAAATATCATGATCTGGCAAAGTGACGCGAAAACATATCATACAATACCAACCTATGATGGAAGGAAAGTAAGGCGTTAATCTCCTGATAGATTTGAAGAAAATCCGAATCCAATAGATATTCGAATGGATTGTTCTTACTTAAGCGGGACGGAGAAGAGTGGGGAACGACCTCATCCTGAAGCAATCTAAGGGTTACCTCAATCAACACGATGTATGTAAAGAGAGAACTCTGGACAAGGACTGAGCTGGTTGAAGAAGTTTGTTAGTTGGTCATATTTCTTCCAAAAGTGTTATACAATCAATAGTAGAAAGCCTTGAAAACGAGAGCGAACTCTTCAAACGAATTCAAATAGCAATGTCATCGCCTTCTATGTTAAGAAAACGTTGAAGTATCAGAAAACTTTTCCTCCTTTTGAGTAATGTTACCCATATTTTTCCTCCAATTATGGTTTTTTTTTTCGACATTTTCATTCAACTTATCCATCGCTGTTTATTAAATTTTGAGCAACCGTTCGATTAAAATGAAAAATTAAAAATTGTTTTCAGTTTTTCCATCAACAAACCCCCATGCGGCTGTCCCCTTGCTGTTATAAACGCTTCCATTGATTTATTGTGCAATAATTTTTTTTATCTCCCCTCGTAGTGACTCCTCGTGCAGGACGGACTCGCTTCATTTTTCATGTTCTCCTTAAATTTAAGAGAATTGCACAAGTCTGAAATGTACGTACGACAATCAATTGCATTCGACGGTGGGGGTGGATAACCATTATCATCCCGCATCGACCCGCATTCACCGACAAAGCTTCCATGAAGCTATTGAATATTTTGCAGATAAATCCCCTTGATTCTCCACAGCCTCAATGTCAAGGTTAGAATAATGCCGCAGCATTAATGGAGCAAATTGAGAGAAAGAAAAAAATTTGTACTTTTCACAGGGATATACACAAAGGAAAAACCCATCGAGTCGATGGAGATAGACTGACGTGGCATTAATCGATTGTTCCCGATGGATTGCGTGTTCTTTGACACCAATCATGAGACAACAAAAATTCCACTTAGTATAGTATGTACATAAGTATGTAACAAGCACATCAATAAAATACATATTAATAAAAAGCACAGAAGACAAACACTGTCGTATCCTTCGGACAATGAAAAAAAAAAGAAGAACAGCACTCCTATCCAGTTCACAATAGAAAACTCACAATTCACGTAGGAGAAGGATCAAAGTGCGGCTTGTAGTCCTCAGATGGAAGATTAACGTTTCACAAAACAAAAACTTTCTTTTTTGCTTCCGATGTTTCCCGGTGAAGTAGCGAAGTAGAACTGAATAGACGGCCACTACCGAAATGACACATTTTTACGTCCACAAAAAGAAAATTAAGCAATACACATGCGAGTTTATCTGTGTGTATTCCGATTTTTTTTTTTCATCCCCTGATAAAGACTATCTAGTACGTTACAAGGGCGAAAGGAATGTGGGGTCGCATGACAAAACCCCTGACAAACGACCACACACTGGGCTGTAAGGGGGGGGAGGGTAGGATAATTACATGTTTTTGTTGTGCCCTCTGAAGGATACAAGTTGTAGGTCAATAGATTGAGTGCATTTCGATGTATGAATACTCATGGGACCTAATGCCGCATTGAGGAAAGTTCATTTTTGGCAGCTTCTGGGGCAGGTGCAGTGCATTGAGGAGATACTTTCAGCATAATTTGCAGTATCCTAAAGGACTTCCGTAAGGATTTGTCATCGCTGGGGTAATAATACGTTTGGCGGGCGACCGTGTGACGTGTGCGCGTTCAGAAAATTACTGTTTTGTGCTTTCACTTTGATTGAATTACTGTCATGGTAGTATGCAATTATGGTACCGCATTGTCCGAGGTAATTATAAAAAGTGCTTTTGCTTCGTTTTATGACACCACCGTCGAAAACACGCGCTAGATGATATCGGAAGGAGACGAAGGAGTGGACATGAAATAACAGGGTAGTGTTAACAAATTCATTTGTCGCTTCGCTGAGTACTGGCATGTTTTTAAGTTTACTTTCATAAGTATCCACACATGTACACCCGTGATGTGTATGTAAGTCTCATGTGATTTGCATAAGTTTTGTTTATTTTACGGAATAAATTAGCATAAAGGAACTGCCGCTTGTTAAGTAGTAGTTAATTGGTGAGCAGTTTTATACATGTGGACATTTCTTGAATTCCTCTCAGCAGGTAGCAATAATAATAAGGATGAAAATGACTATCATTTCGAGAGAAAATTGCTCAAGGCAACGAAACCAAATCGAATTGGGTAAGTTCCTTTCAAAGTACAAAACACAGAGAATGGCTTATTCAGCAGGAAAATTGAAAAAGAAAAACTGGATGGCAGATGAAAAACAATTTTGTTGTGCATAACGGCTAAAAGGACTTTTTATGTTTTTAATTTTTTTTAGTTTAAAGTTTTTCATGAAAACAAAAATTTAGCAAAGAGAAGGGATTTTAGGCAGAATGCATGGAAAACCTCGTCAACTTGACCACATCGCGATAAGAAATTTAGTTGTAGGTTGACGAATAAATGCAAAAAGGGGCAGTCGCTTCCCAAGAAAACCGAAAAACTAAGGAGAACCTGTAAAGTGTAGCTAGATTTATCCATTTCTTTTAATTCTCCTGTTTCACATATTTTAATTTTATTCCTAACGATGCTTTGCCATAATACTTTCAGTCGACCTATTGCTCTTAGCACTCCTTTCCTTCTATTCTCATTATTTTCTCTGTAAGATGCATGAGTTCCAGCTGGAGCTTTTCTTTCTTTTTATGTGAGTACTTCCTATCTTGTCCCGTAGAATTACACCAGTGGACCACTTTAGCATTCGCAGATCCCCAGTGTGAACTTTTTGTTCGTGAGTATTTAGGAAATTTTAAGTCCCTTTTATTTGTGAAAAAGGAGAATGGTTGAGAGAAGCTAGGCCTTCATTCATACCGGGCTTTCGCGCTGTAGGTGTTGGGCCAATGCCTTTGGTGTGATTTGTAGGCTTTTTATTATTTTTGATGTTAATGTGTATGTAGGCTGTTCCGTTAATATACAGCTCAAATGGAGAGTCGGTGCTGTTGTAAAGGGAAGGAAGCTGACAACCAGTAACAAATCTGCAAGCCTTTAAGCGCAAGGGGTGCGTTATTTTAAGACATAAGGAGAGTGGGTCTTCTTCTTTCTAAGGTGGCGCTATAGTCCGGAGTGGACCTGGGCCTCAACCAACAAGCGTCCCCAGCCAGCTGGATCTTTCGCCAGGTGCCTAAAATTTCGCACGCGAAGTTGGTTAAGGTTCCCTTCCACTTGCGTGCGCCACCTGAGTCGCGGTCTTGCTCTACTGCGCCATCCCTCGGGTGTGGATTCGAAGATTTTTCGGGCCGGAGCAGAGTCCATCAGCTCTACATGACCCACCCACCTCAGTCGTTGGTTCAGTTCATTTTTCTGGCTAAGCCGATATCGCTGTACAGCCCGTAGAGTTCGTCATTGTACCATGCAGACGGGACCAAAAATCACCCAAAGAATTTTCTTTTAGAAAAAGCAAAGAGCAACCTCATCCGCTTTTGACAGAGTCCATGCGTCTGCGCCGTAGAGCAGGACTGCAATGATAAAGGCCTCATAAAGGGTCACCTTAGTTGTTCGAGAGAGGGTTTTGCTACTCAATTGCATTCTTGCCTGAACTCATATTATTATGAACCGATCAGGCTGTTAACGAACGGCTTCACACAACACGGCAGATAAGATATTGTAAGCGATGTTAAGAAGACTGATGCATCTGCAGTTGGCGCAGTCTCCTTTCCTCCAATCAATGGTGTGATTCCATTTATCGGCAATACTTTCCTCTGACCTATCAATAAGTTGACGTCGATCAGTCGGTGAGAGCTCTCGGAAGGTAGGAACGAGTTTAATGGAGCTACTGTTGGCTCGTAGGCTTGGTAGACGCGAAGACCCATAATGGGACAAGGGACATGTGCAGATATGTTAGTAAGTTGACTGTAAGATAAAATTTTTAAAATTCTTAAATTTTCTAAAACTGTCAATGCTTTGCCTTTCGTTCTTGTCACATTCCATTTTGAATTTTATGTAAAAATAACAAACGATCATTACTTTCTTATTTCTCCTGTTTATAGCATTGTCCTTCAAACTTCAAAAGACGAAATTGTCACCGTTGGTGAGCTCAAACCTGATAACACCTCATCATTATACTTTGGGGTAAGTTATAAATTTTCAATCCATAGAATATAAGAAAAACATGTCTCCGTTTTGCTTTGTTATTTTCTGCTGTGAATATTTAGTGCTAAAATACATTTTGATATCACATGCCGCGAGTGTATATGTATAATGGATACCGGGGATATTTTCAAACACCACATTTTCGTGAATCACGACAGCAGTTTGAAGCAAGTTTGTTTTGTACGTTTGTCTCACACATAAACATCCGTCGATTTCGTTACGTTTTTTATTTTAACAAAACCAATACGATTTGCACGAGCCTTTGTAATGGTGTTCTTAAGCTTAAGAGAAATATTAATTCCAGATAATAACTCCCCCCGTTCGGAGTGAAGACAGCCAACCAGTCAGTATGTCAAGCGTATGCCAACTATTACACCATGGCCACCCCTTCTCTATGATATGTCGTTCCAACACATTGGTGCAACATACCACATACCATATGACACAATTGCAATAGTTCATTGCATACCAAGCTTTACAGAGTCGTTTCTCGCCTGGGTGGTTGGTTGGTTTAGGAGGGTGAACAACTTTCTCACGTAGGTCACCATTTGGTCCCGTTGTGTTACCCTCTGTAGCATCTGTAGGAGAAGAAATAGAGTAGGGAGGTGTAAGTGAAGGGTCTTAGGTTAGCGGATAGAGAGTCGGATGGCGTCCACACATCCGAGAAACGTTCAGCGAACTTCAGGATTTTCTCGAAACTGAATTGCATGATAGAGCTTAGTCCGGGCAGAACATGTCTTTCTAGGCCTTTGTGTCCTAGCGCCTCTGTGGCGGGTCAATCACAGAGTAAATGTTCGAGGCTCTCCTCCTCCTCATATCTCGGGCAAGTACATATCCCCACAAGTCTCAACTCTGTGGGCATGTTTATTCAAATCGATATATCCAATGTAGAGACCAACCATCAGTCTCAGTTGCCTCCTGCCAAAAATTAAGCGTTTTCCTTGCTTCCAGACTTCAGCAGAGGAGTTGCTTTTTGACTTTGAAGAAGAAAGTTTGCCCAAATAAACCGGAAATGATTGAAGATCTTAAAGACAACATTTTTTCTCAGAATCGGGGCCACAATTATGCCAAAAAGTAATGGGATATCATTCATTATACCAATGAAGGTAGAAGGACTTTTACCTGATATTACATTCTACACAATTCCCAAGTTTAGGATTGATTTTAAAATTTTCAATTTTTAAGCTTGTAAGCGTTTTACTAAAGTGCACACCTCTTGTAAAGGGTTTTCCAACAGAGACGGGTAGATGTTAAAACTGCTTAAAACAGGGTATGTGTGAGATATCAATGAATTTTTTGTTTTATTTGACAGGCCTATCAGGCCGCCGCGGTTTCGCTGGGTGGCGCGCATCCGAGAGATCCAATCTTCGATGACTCTGGCGCATGAATCTGGCTGCATTTGAGCGATGGCTCGAGTTATGTTGTTTGCGGCTTATTGGCATAGACCAACTTAAGGAAACCCCTCAAGAAAAAGTCAAACGGGGTCAAATCGCACGAACTCGGTGGCCAGTTCACGTCGCCTCTGCGTGAGATAACCATGCCCTCAAATCGCTTGTGCAGAATGTTCATTATAGCATCAGCTGTGTGGCACGTAACGCCGTCCTGTTGGAACCACATGTCGTTCGCATGCAAGTCATCCTATTCGGACCAAAATCAATTGGTTATCATCGAGCGGTAGCGCTCTTTTTTGATGGTGATTGTTTGCGGATGCATTGCCACTTAGTGGACCTCGGGTAGGTTGGCCACGTCCCAAATCCGGCAATTTTGCTTGTTGACGTACCCGTTCATCCAAAAATGGGCCTCGTCGCTGAAAATCATTATTTGCACGTGTTGCTCGACGGTGTAACTTGCCATGGTGATTTGTCTTTAGTGTCTGAAATATAAAAATCGGGAAAACCAACAACAGATAAAACAACATGGCCGCCATGAACTGTCTATTAGAAAACCCTTTAGAATCACTCTTCTGAACCTTTTTTAGCCGCAACTCTACCCTCGATTTCTCTCACTTGTTGAAAAAGTCAAAACTTCCAAAGAAGATCTAGTGCACTTTTCTTCCTCATTACTTTCAATCAGATTCACTTGAAATCACATGTCAGTCCTGCATCAAGAAATACCATATTTTCTTAATAACAAAAAAATGTCTCCTTAAATATATAAAAAAAAAAATTGTTCAAAAACTTTTACATATAATGAAAAACCCACATACAGACTCCTAATTTCCTGTGGGTGGTATAAATTGAACTGATAGTTTTGAAAACGATTTCCTTAAAGAACTCCAAATGGAAATGAATTTATTCACAAGTGTGTATCCCAAAAGTTCGATTCGTAGATATCAATTTTCGAACTTCCTCAATCCATAAATTTCATTTGAACTTTCCAAACTTTTATCACAAGAAACATATCCGAGATGGCAGCATAAATGCACTTGAAGGATCCAGGAAAAAGAAAACAAGAAAAAAAAAACGAAAAATATTCGGTAGGATGCGGGGAGGATGAAGCACAAAATTTCTTAGTTTACGATCTCTTACCACATAATAAAGAAACATTTCCGATGCCAAAAATAACTGGGTAATTTCGACAAAAGTGAAACGAAAAAAAAAGAAAAACTTTTCCACATCAGACAAAACAAAATAACAGCAAAGAAAACCTCATTTCCCATTTTATCTCAGGAGGAGGTACCTACATTCACGCACATACTTATATTGTACGTATGCTCCTATGCACTGTGCCGATGAAAATTGTACAAGTCTTTCCTGAACCTTATCTTCCATTTTGTTTTCGAAAGTTTAAAAAGTCTCGGGAGGGCAGAGTGTGTAGTTTTGCAAGATGAACGATAGGTTAAGAGCAATTATAGGTTCTCAGAGTTCCTCCCTAACATTCCTAAAGTGGTTGATCACGGATGGAAGAGATAAGTACCAGAGAGGGTCAGACGGATGAAGATATTTAGCAGTCAGATTTGCTGACAATTGTATGATAGGTTAGGTTAGGTTAGGTTAGGCACCTGATACATGCCTCAACTGGAAGTGCTTTGACTGCTTATACGCGGGATCAAAAGGATGATCTGTGCTTGTCAAATTTTTAGCGATTAGTAATTTTAAGCGGCCTCTTATGAGAAACACTAAAGTAAAGAATTTTTGAGGTAAACCTCGAGACCTCGAACAATTTCCATGCCACTGCCCACCCCTACCGAGAATGCGACAGAAGAGCCTGGAGTCTATGTGGATACCGGACCTCAGACATCTCAAGGACAAAGGAATCGGGGACATCCTCACCTTCATCAAACAAACAGGAAGATTCGCCGGACCACACGTATACTAGTGTCAACTCCATAATTGATTTCACCTTCCCCAGATCCCTCCCAACATATGTCCCAAACCAAACCTATCTCTGCACTTCCGATCAAAAAAAGGGGAACACAATGGGCCCGACTGAGACCTAAGTGAAGAGCCTTCTGCTCACCCTCATATACCATACCATACCAGCCCGCTTAAGCACTAAACTTGTAATGGCCCATGACAGTTTGGGATGAGCCAAAGCCTAGCTTCTCGCAACCATTTATGTTGTGCGTGTAAAATTTTTTAAACGAATGGGAGGGACCCATTATTTATTTCCGACTTCGAACAGCGCGAACAGTGAAGCTTTTTCATTACAAATCATACTCCCGGAGGCTTGTCATCTCTTGACAAGAGGTGGTGTCGCGAAAAATGAGCGATGAATATGACTGGTGCTTGAACTCACGCATCTCCCACAGCAGTACAACGCATGAACCAAAGAGTGACGGTGGCATTAAGAATTACGGAATGGAGTTTCTCGGGAAAAAAAATGTCAATGGCCGGTCCTCGCCTCATCATTTTTTTTTATAACCCTCTCGCGCTTCAAGGGATTATAAATATCCTTATGATGTTATTTACATAGCGCGAGCGTGCAGTGGTTCTAAACTTAGGTATTATTAAGTTTCAGTCGCATCCGAGGGTGGTGTCCAGACTAGCTTGGGGCATTTGTGGTGTTTGTCACTGCTATAATTCCCGGGAATTCCTTCTAATCTCACGATATCAGAATCATGGTCAACTCAATCAACTCTTCAAGGCATAACACTCTACTGCCAGTGTTATGTCTTTGCAGGGGAGTCTACACGAGCTTTCACAATTGATCGATTTATTTATTTAAAAAAAAAAAAAAAAAATGGTTTTCCGACATCAGGATTTAAACTTCTGTACTATGGGTCGGTGGAGCAACGACTTCCCAGAGACAGGACAGCGGATCTCTCTAAAATCACAAGCGAAGTTCGGTTGTCGTTAGTATGTGACATCTTCAAATTCGTTGAAAATTTTCCGTAACTTACCTCGCAGACTTTTTTCGATTCATCGGCAAATATTTCGTTGTGTCTGACTGAGCTGCTGAGTCTTATTGAGCTGCTGAGTCCTAGCTTTTCAGAAAAGACACCTGTCCATCTTGGAGACATCCCTGTAGATGAACAGATTTTTAGATTTTCATTGTTTTTCCACTTGTCTCTCTTTGATAAGATGCAGGAGAATGGTCTGACCAAGTCCATAAAAATCAGGGCTTGTAAGAAGAATTTCAAAGCGAAAGCTATGGAAACAATTTAAGTCTCCATGTGACATGTGACCAAATGGTCTTCAAAGCTTTGTGTATCTGCTTCTCATCGGTAAACCTGCTCTTATATAAATCGATAATTTTGCGGTTTGGTTATTACATTATTCTAAAGGTTCAGTGTTTATCTATTGCTGCCCCTAAAAGCAACGGTTAGGAACTTAATCCGCATAAAGGTCAGTTCACTTCGTTCTACACAGATTTGAATTTTACAATTGAAAGACATTTCGTTCCCTTATAAGAAATACATACCCGAAAGGAGATAAATCGATAGAATTTATTTCCAATTTCGATTTCGATTCTTTGGATTTACTAGGAGAAGAGAAGTAATGCAGGTGCGTTGTATATTGAAATTAAGTATATACTGCGTTTGATCGGCCATGTAAAAAATTGTGTATCTGATTAGAAGAAGGCTTTCATTATATGTATGTAGCTTTGCCAGTTTCAATTATTTACAAGCTCTTAAGAATTTAATTTTGAAATCGAAATGATATGTCAAATTAAATGGCTTTTATGCAATGCCTTGCAAGAGCGAGAAATGCACAAACATACACACGATTCGTCTTCGTATGCATAGAGATACATAGGTAGCTGAAAGTAGCTGATGTATTTCAACTTCCCTTTTGGTATGTTGTGTTCATTTTATAGTCGTCAGATCAGACAATCAAGAAGTATTTAGTTCGAAATGTGTCTTTGAGTCGATTCGTTATCATGTCTGCCTTGCGCTCCTACGGATACTGCATTTTCCTTGGTGTGCTCAGTGCAAAACTTTGCAGTCCGAAGGAAATGCGTATCGGCACAGATTCGAAAGCAAATTGTGTACAAAACTTACTTTGATTTTTGAAGCCCCGCGATTCTCTTCTGAATAAATGGAAAGACAAATTCGAGTAGAATTCGCGGCCTAAAGGTTCCGTGCGTAACGTCCTGTTAACGTGCATGTCTACCCTCGTGATTAAGATGATTTCTTACTTATTACTTGATATTGGTGATGAAAAAATTTTGGAGAATGAGGGAAGAACAAATATTCTGAGTAACCCTTGCGATGTTATCGGAGATCCGATTACTTTGACGCACAGACTTTACCCCGACATTTATCACGTTGGAGTGGATTGCGCTACATGGTTAAGGGAAAGACCTATTATCACTGTAATAAATGACTCAGTCAACACCATCCACAACTTTTTGCTGGAGAAGCTTTTTACTGTGGACTCGGTAGAGTTTTTACACGCTCTCGATCCATCACCAGGAATACTACATCACGTCCTGTACCTCAGAGTTATACAATGCTGTAAAGCCTCCAACTGTGCAATGGCACCAGGCTTCAGGTGAAGAAGAGAAGAAAAACTTAACCGAAGCCAAGATTTTCCGCTAATCCATCAGAGAGAAACCGCCTTCATCCCCGAATTCCTCTGATCTCTTCAGACTACCACTTTAAGTTTACACATCTGTAATTTACCTTTCAGATTTGCTACGCCTTGACCATCATAGGGACAGAGTTTTTAAAGTGGCTGGTGTGGATCTGATGAACGACTGTTTCTCCCATAGCCAGTTGTGTGTGGAGTGCTCAGAGTTAGTTTAACTGACAGCTTGGTCATCTTCCAGGCAGAAACAAAAACCAGGAATGTTGTTTACAGGGAGGTCTTGAGAAATTGATATGAGGAATTGAAAGCCTTTAGTTACTCATTAATGTCTTAAAACCCAGAGAAGGAGATAGGGTCTTTCCTCGCGGACGTAGTCGCGGGTATAAGCTAGTGCTATGTAAAATAAGGAGTTTGACCAAAACTTCACTGATGAGCACTGATGAGCTTGCTAGATATAGTATAATTCTATCTTAACCATTTTGTCGAAAAGACGCGAATCGTAGGTGAGAGAAAGGTACGATATGCCTAATCTTCGAACAGACCTGGGGCTAAATAGATCAGAATAAAGCCAACATGCGCTTTCTTTCAACGATTTCTGGATTACCTTCAGCCATGTCTGAAACTGTCCAAAATACAAGTTTTCATTAATTATACCATGAATATTTAGCGGCCGTCTCCGCTTTTTTTTTGTAAATGCAGCACATATCTCTATCAGTTTCTAAAGTCTTTAAATTTAATAAATCCCGTTTCAACTCAATTAAATTGCACCACTCTGTTGATTCTAGTCCAGATAAGGAGGTCAATTTGAGAGGTAAACAGACCACGTTGGAACTGACTCTCATGAACCAACTTAACACCGCACACTTGCCACATATTAAACACAGAAGCCTAGTTCCGAGGACACACTATTGCCGCCAGGGTTAGAAATGATGAATATCTTTATGACAGCGGAAAGAGTTTTTTAATTTTTTTTTTTTGCAATGAACCCGCGCACATTTAGCTGTTCCGTTTGATAGCGTTTTCCCATTATCCTGTACACCGGTTTTATTCTTCGTATTTTTCCAACGCAACACGCTGCATTTCCGCAGCAAAACTATGCAAGCCAATACACAAAACCAACTTCCAGTGTGCTAACAGTGGTCTATCCGTGAACCCGCACGACGTGTGGGAAGTCAATTTTTAAAGGCAACCAACCATACTGAATCAAAAGCATTTCCCTTGCCATACCCACTGCCACCATTCAGCTACAAGGCAATACACTCTAGGGGATCACTGGCCCTTGCCACTGTATAAAATAAACGTGCATCCAACAACCTTGTGGGCGGGTATGATGGCCGTAACATATTCCATCACGGAACACAATGAGCGCTGTAAATTGAGTTCTTGCCAAGACCACCGTGAATTAATGTTCATTACGCTACAGGACTACATACAGCATGCTGCTTTCCGGGATGATGGTTGAGCCCATCCTTGGTGCTTTTTTTCCAATGATTAAAATTAAAACAGGGTTTTTCTTGTTCCTGGACGCCTCTTATGTTCAGAGCACAGCTATAATTTACGGTATTTTTGTGATGGTATTTAGGAACACGGTTTACAGAACGCATTCTTTGCAGGATCAAGTCTTTTGATAGATATGCTTTTTTCCAGACAACCATGCAGTTATTTTTTTTTTTTCTTTTTAGTCTTCACTCACTTTGTAGAAAAATTCCTTTAAAAGTTGTAAAAATTCCTTCCGTAGCCGTGAATGCAGTTAATGGTTATCATTCATTGGCTAACAAGAGATTATGTGCTTCGGACCAATCCTTCGTTTGCACTAGATACTATTTTTCATCTATATCTTCATTAATCCTTTTGTTAGAAAAGATGGCAGTAAAAAATGTTTTGTAAAACATGTTCAGGACATTATTCTACTAAGGTAAGGCTAAGAGAAGGATGCTGCCATTAATAGGGAGTGTGTATACTTTTATAAATACATCTCCAAAGTTGACGGTGAAGTTGGTAGCAAAGCGGTTAGTTCATAAATAGCTACTTAGTTTCGGGTTGAACCTGAAGCCGGAGATAATTACAGGACTTACAAAAAAGACCCTGCCTCAGCACTACGCTGACAACGCACTCATATCATATGCTGTGATTCGAAGAGGACTAGGCTTTGAAACCAATTATTTGTCCATAGCAAGGTATCCTTGTAGAATGGGTGTTTGCTTCCCAGGGTCTAAGAGAAAAATACCTGGCATAAGCTTGAAATGAGGATTAGGGGAAGGGGTCATCTGAGGAACGAACAATACATACACATATACAATTTTTTCCAATATATTCCGTGGCCATTAGGGCAGCAAATGTCTCTGTTTGGAAAACGGAGGCATGCTTGTCTAAGAAGGACTGAAGTCTGATGTTCCCTACCTCCACGAAGACATCAGTACGGCCACCAACGCTCCGGCCCGTAAATTCTACCTATTTATACCAGAGGGAAAATGCTGTAGAGGAAGTCTGTCAATCTATTTGAAGTTCGCTACTAAAGGCAGTGGTCGCGGTGATGCAGTGGTTAGTGCGTTGGACTGCTGTGCGAGCTGTGTGGGTTCAAGCCCCAGCTATGTCACCAAACTTTTTTTCGCCGCACCACCTCTCGTCGGGGAATGACAAATTCGGGAGTATAATTATGTTATGCAAAAGTTTCTCAATTCGCCGTTCGGGTCCCGTAGGTTCCTTCCTTTCGCGCAAAAAATTTATCACGAACTGACGAACAACATGAATGGTTACGAGAAGCTAGGCCTTGGCTCATCCCGAGCTGTCGTGGCAGCTATTTATTTATTTAATTGAAGGCAGTTGTCTAAGGATCGGGATTACTGGTGTGCCTTATTGGTTTGGAAACGGGCTAACGTTTTTTTTTTTTAATTTTACTTGGGCCACGACTTTGACGCAATCCAGTCTTTTTCACTTTTTCCTCTAAATGCTGTCTAGATCCTCTTCATAAAAAGCTATCTAGGGATGAGACTTGTGTGGCTACTTGATTCCACTCCTCATTTTCATTTCTGCCCCCAATATTCTGGCCGAGGCGAATGTCTAGATGACTGCTTGAGGGATGGCCTAGTTCCTGAAGCTGGCCACCTCTGTATAGATTTTATTTAAATAAATGAAGAGAATAGAAAATAATGCATTACCTTGAGTAGTATTAAACTACCACAAGGATTTTCAACAAAATTTAAGTAAAATTCTATTACATCCTCCAGAACATAAGGAAACTACCTGTTCCTAGTTGAAAAATGTATTTACATACAGAATATCGCATGTAGAACTCCTCCGAAATTGAGTATCAATTTTACGTTTCATCTGAGTTCGTACACGCACGATTGGCTTAATACGACTTCTCGTCGTAAAGGAATTTTTAATGTACCGCTTCAATGGAATGAGTACATACCGTCCTCCTTATGCTTGAACCATGAATGTGCAAATCTGTTTTTTTTTTTGGGTTTACTAGTAGGTTTGATAAGTTTTTTCGTGTCGGAACTTTGAATGTTCAGAGACGGGTATTTCTAACTATGTCAATTGTAACACACTTATTTAAGTCCTGCGTCCTCTTGTGGGTCCTAGGGCCTCTGCTTCATTTACACGCCATCGTGTGCGGTTTCTGGAAATATGCTCTCTCCAACTCTTTCCCAATTCCTGAGACTCCTCCTCAACTGTTCTGCGCCATGTATTTCTCGGTCGACCCACTCTTCTCCCATCCTGAGTAAGCGAATTCCATTGCATATCTTCGAACTTTACAACAGCAATTAACGTACAAACGTCATTCCCCCAAAAATGTTTCAATTTGCACATTCATGGATCGGGTTTGAGGGGTGCGATACAAAATATAGGGTCATCCAACAAGAGGTGTCATTTTTTTTTAAACCAAAGTACGGCGTTGTGCGTGGTCTGCTGGCTTCAATTCTTGTTCCAACTGGATCTTATAAGCATGTAGGCTTAGATCCTATGCAAAATGAGGTGCGGTGTTTGCAGATAGGCCCAATTCCTGTGATCGTTTCGAAATGGACATACCGTGATTTTTAGTCACACTCTTAGCTAAGGCGGCGATATTTTCGGTTCACCTTGCCGGACGAATACGAGTTGGAATCTTCACATCACTAATCTGTTCAAGGCGGAAGGGGTTTGATGATGACCAAGAGGAGTACGAACTTTACGAAAGGTTTCTGCGATATTTTCACCGTTTTTGTTAGGAATATTCACTATTTCAACACATTGTGCGAATGTGTATCGATACTAACCTCCTAGTTTTGGCTTATCAAAAGTCATCGCAATGATAGTTGAGTGTTGACAGTTCATCAATGGCGGGAAAATTAAAATGACACCTCTCGTTGCATGACACCATAGTTGCAGATCATGACGAGAAAATTGTTAAATTCTACAAGAACATTTCACATCCCTATGACTATGTGCACATACTACGTATCACTCCAGTTCCATGGAAAAGTCATTTCTTTGATTTCTACTCATCGATTACCGGTGAGAGAGTGAAAGTCGTCACGTTGCTCAGCGTGTTACAATTCTATTGCCAAACCATGAAACCTAATGAATATCATTAACCAAGTCCTGTCCGCCTACACTACACCTGAATCAAGAAGGAAACGCTTCAATCCTAGAAACGAACAAATCTTCAACAGTCGATGTATATATTACAAATGTCCCAAAAACAACGACTGCAAACGGATCAACATCTGTCTTAAAGGGTCTCACACTTTCGCGTGCCTCGTTCCAAGGGCCGAACCGAACATCCGGGCACGAACAATTGATTAATACGAAATCTTGAATAACTAATTACCCAGTTATGCCAGACTATTATTCAACGGGTGCTCGGGTGGGTTACCCCTCCTGCCTAAGCACACATAAAATAACACCGACCAAAATAACCAAATATGGTTTGTGCTGTACCCCCCCGTCAGCGCAGCTGTTCGTCTGCCTTGAGCTCGTTAGCTTCGAAAACGAGACCAACATGTAGTCGATGAAAATTCACATAGCTTCAGGCATATACTAATTATGATTATTTCAGGATAATTTGCTCCTGTTACGAGATACATTTTTAATCAACAGACGTGTGTGTACCAATGCGGCGGCCGGCCAGTGAATGTAAACACGTAGGAACAATATGTACTATTGTGCTATATAGTGCTTATGCACTACGGCCCTGTTTGCGGTAATATGTTGAAATAATTCTCGGTTTTCGGACTTAATAGCATAACAAATGCCTAGGTAATTGGCTGGACAAATTAGCCCCTTAGGCAGGGGCGGGCGAATTAATAGCACGTTGCGTGTGTTTGTTTGCTGTTTGTTTCAAATTAATAATGATTATCAATTGAGATTTTCTATTAAGTGTGGATGTCAAACGCTTAATGAAATTTAAGTCACCCAAGGGTAGCACTCGGGTATAGCTTCATCAAAATTTAATGAGATGCTTTAGTCAAAGTTGAAGTAAAGTTTTTTTGAATTTTGAGAAGACGAACATGGACGCAATGCAAGGGAGTTTCAGTTTGAACAAAGAAAAATCCGAACAGAGTCTAGATAGGCTGACAGAAGATTTGACTTTCCAAACACGGCAGGAAAAAAAAATATTTCTGAGTAGATGACGAACTAGGGGTTGTGTGTCGTGTTGATGTTAGCGGAAAAGTACTCTGTGGGTTTTGTATGGATCAAAGCGGCTGGGAGGGATCGTTGATTATTTGATTGAAAAAGATGTTGAATCTATTTGGGTCTTTGCTTAGCGATTCGATTGAAAATTGATTTTCTTTTGAGCGCAATTACAGGATTCATAGACTTAAGAAACACTGATCAAATAAAATTTTTCAAAGGCTCTTTAAAATTTTGTTCCACGAGTCGTTTCAGCCAGAGATTTCTCCCAAATTCCTACCTTAAAGATTATCGGCTTATTCTAAGGGTTTGAATGCACTAGGAAAAGTTCGAAAACTTCGAACTGACTCCTTATGCTTACCATTGGTCATACATACAATACGCACCTTCTAGTGGACCGAAGTTAATATATCTACAACTGCCGCCAGTGTTCAACCGCTGCAAAGAGTAGCTCGCCTTGGTATCATAAAAGCTAAGCACGTCTTCCCCACGTTAGCCCTAGAAGATTTTTTTGGGCTTACGTTTGGTAAAGTTATAGAGGCCGTCAACTCAAAGCCATCGACGCACTTAGGCCAGTAGTAAGTCTTCGGGATCTTGGAAAAATTCCCCTTAGTATTCGTTTAACTAGTGTGAGGAGTTGGTTACCCACATCTTGTCGTATAGGTTTTTCCAATTTTATTTGAAAGGCCTATCAAGGACATTATGTGTGGAATATGACATCGTTCAAATGGCCGCCGCGGTTTCGCTGGGTGGCGAGCATTCGTGAGGTCCAATTTTCGATGACCCTGGCGCATATATTAGGCTGAATTTGAGCGATGGCACGGGTATGTTGACTTTGAGGGCACTGGTCGTTTGCGGCTTTTTGGCATAGGCCTGCGACTTAAGGAAACCCCACAAGAAAAAGTCTGACGGGGGCAATTCGCACGATCTCGGTGGCCAGTTAACGTCGCCTCTGCGTGAGATAACCATGCCCTGAAATCGCTCGTGCAGAATGTCTATTGTGGCATCAGCTGTGTGTCACGTAGCGCCGTCCTGTTGGATCCTAATGTCGTTCGCATGCATATCATCTAATTTGGACCAAAAAGAATTGGTTATCATCGATCGGTAGCGCTCTCCGTTGATGGTGATGGCAATGCCATCATCGTTTTCGGAGAAGTACGGATCGATGATGCAGTTCTCTGGAATGTCGCTCGTTCCTGTGTCCTAGTACTTAGCAGCGGAGTATGTTTTATTGCTATCTAAAAGAGACGAGCGGCAATCTAGAATTGATGCGCTTAGAAGATGAAGGACCTAAGCAACAATTGTAAAAATTTGAGTAATCACCTTTTAAAGTATTTTATTTATTACCTACTTTTTTATAAAAATAATAAAAAAGTATTATATACATGGCCAATTGGAAGTATATAAAACAGAAATTTAAGTTTTCATATAGAACCTTCATCTCTAAGAAAAAAAAGGCAAATTGTAAAAAATGTCGCTTAGGCCCTTCATCTTCTAAGCGCTTCAAATATTTTTTTATGTTTCAGAAACTGTTTCCAGCGATTTTGTGATGGTCCGGTTATCTGTTAAAATGTCTCAAGACAGAGCTTTTTTTGTCTATATAATTTCCGCCTACAATGGTCTGGAAGGCAAAAGGGGATATTTAGTTTTTTATCGTCAGAAAAATTATCTTTGATTTTGAAGCCGTCTTCTGCACAAATCTCGAGAGAATTTTCTTCTCCCAAAATTCTCTCGTATGGACTTACTTGACTACATTTTTTTGTCAAAAAAGTGGTTGTACAGAGTGCAGTTAGTATCCAAAGTTCGATCAAAATTTTGTCATGCAATCACGTAAGTTATACTCAATTGTTCTCAGACTAGAGATGTTCGGCCCGATTTTCGATTATACATATATCCAAATTACCTACTCTGCTTTGGTAAAATGTTTAATTTAAATAGAAGTTATGATAACTGGGCTTCTAACGCTCCGACCTAATGCAATCGTGTAACAAACGAATTGGAAAAGGTGGATTCTAGAGTTTCAGGTCATCCCTGCAGAAAAATCAGGGTTCCGATAAGGGCGCAGCTACATGCATCAGTTTTTTTTTCGTGTCTGAACCAGACAACTCAAAAACAAAATCTGCATGAAAGGCAGAAACTATTCCAAGCTGGTGGCCAACGTAATGCAAAGTTCCGAATATGAATAAAATCACGCCCTCTTGCAGGCAACGGAAAACCTCTGAAAGTTCATCACGTGCAGCTACTCAAGCTGTAGGGCAGTAAATAACCCTCATAATTGGGAGTATTGATCTACATACGAATCTTCGATTTTCTAATCTTAAATTTAAAGTCGGAGGTTCACTTACTAACGCCGTTGGATGAATTCGGTTTTGAAAAAATCAACTCCCCGCTCATTAACAACGAATCTTCTATTCTACCACTTCCTAGTTTAAAAAAAAAGCATCAGGTAGACAAATGTTTTGTTTCAAATGATTTGAATGCCAAAGCACCTTTAAGCGGAGTGCACCCCTTCCTCGAAATAATCGAATAGGCATGAGCTTACCCCCTTAATCAAATTACATTAAGCAGTTTCTGGAATCCACTTAATTTATATTATTCCTCCGAGTTAATTAAAATCCGGGTTAACCCAGCAAAACATCTGTTTCCATAAATATCTCCAAGTGACTATATTTTGGGATACACGCCTTCTCCCAAGGATGGATATTCATAACCACCGAATTGTGCTACTTTAATTCTTTCTTTCTTCCTTCGTCGAGGCAATAACAATAATAATAATAATAAAAACCTTTCCGGGAACCAATTTCACACCATTCCGGTTCTATTACATCCCCATTCGAATGGTATAATCAAAATGTGCCTCTGACTTATTGTGAATTTATAATTCAATTTATATCCTTTTCGCATCTGTGTTCTGTGCGCGTTCTGGTACTGGGCTGGTATGCTGTTTTCCAGGATTCAATTCTCGGGACATACATACATTCTTGAAAGGAAGAAGAAGGGATTTCGTTTCGTTTCGTTTCGTATTGCTGAGATACGTAAATTTCTGTCGCCTTTAAAGTTAGGTACGTAGGAGGCTTTCTTTTTTTTTTTTTTTTTTTTGGTGTGGATTTAATGCTGACGGCATGTGGATTACTTTTTCAAACACAGCCGGGTTCCTTGAATTATGCGATGAAGGAGTATTGAAGTTAGTAAATCTCGGAAACAAAGGAATTTCCCTACTCGAGTTGTTTGATGGCGTATGGTTTTGAGTTGTGCTGCGGATGTCAGAACAGGTGTGAGTCGTAAAATGACTTAATGTATATTTTGTTAGAGTTGACATACTTCGCAAGCTGGAGTTTCAATAAATGTTACCGATCTGTGTCCCTAATCGCGAAGATATTACGTTTTCTTTTAGTGACGCGTTGTAATCTATGATAGACTTGGAATTCTTGAGTCGGGGAAGGGTTTATGATGTGTCTCACACAGGTAGGGTGGTGTCTCTACTAATTGGGGACATTTGTGATGTTTATTATAGCAAGTTCTCGAAGAAGTCCAAAATTTGGCGTGCCTAAGCATAACTGGTGCGCTGAGAATTTCTCCTACTATCTGATAATTTTTCCTACAGATTGAAACCATGCTCCACCTACTGCCAATAGATATTTATGGCATGCAGCAGGCGTAGGGATAGCATGTAACGATTTTCGCGGGAGTTGCAGAGACGAGGAAGAGGAAGAGTCTACAGCGCACCTCCTCTGCACATGTTCCTCCCTTGTAAACATCTGGGAAAGCCACCTTAGCTCCGATGCCAAGCTCAGCCCTCATGATAAAAGATTGACCAAGCTGTCTTAGAACTACTCAGCCTGACCAATCCTACAGGGTAACTCATTAGCGCTCTTTCTATCACACATGAATAGGACCCCGAGATACTTAAACGTCTCCACTTGTTTCACTGTGTGGCTACGAACCTATCAAGTGCGCCTATCAAGTGCGCCCTCAACCCCAGGATGACCAAGTCATCAGTGAAAACCAGATGACTTATCCCTATATCTCCAAATTCGAACCGTTCCTCACCACGGTGCTGTAACATCCAATCGATACACACAGTGAAAAGGAACGGTGACAAAACGCAACCCTGGCGAACCCCAACGCTCACAATGAAAGGTGTCGATTTAACGCCGTTCACCCGAACACAGCAAGGTGGCGCACAAGTTGTCACCCGATGTTCTTTGGCTATAATTTTTTTTATGAATGAAATGAAAAACTTTGGTTCTGCTTTTGGATTATGTTTATTTGATAAAAAAAGGAAGCTTGGAACGGTTAAATCAGGCAATCTTGCCGGCCATTGCAAATCGCCAAAACGAGACATCCTTTAAAATATCCATTGTCGTACGAGCTGTGTGTGCGTTTGCAGCGGCCTCTTGGAACCACATGTCCTCCAGTCCCAATTCATCAATTTGCGGCAATGAAAAAATGACCAATTACGTGGCACGCCGTCTGGTCGGGGCGTTGACGACTCATCCGCGACATCTTCAGCCTTAGCGGCGATATTCTCGTTGAACCGAGCACTTCAAGCCATCCGGCGCCTCTTCTGTCACTTGTTGTTCCAGTCTCTTCGAGGCGAGCGGGTAAAGGCCTTAGTGTTTGACCAGTTGGCGTAGGACGGCCGGCAAATCTTGCGCCGAAATTCGCTTTGCGCCAAAATCACTGACGAATTATTAAAAAATAATCACTATTATTCCGCAATCTTGAGGAGTGTAGCGTTCCATGACTTGTCGACGTGTATTCTGGATCTGTGTACTTCACAAACCTGACAGTTCCCGCCATTTGTAAAAATTAGAGTGTATAAAGATCGAATAGCCATCAGAAGGGAACCCTCAATCTCACACGCCTGCAGTACATAGGTTTGCCATACTCCCAGGCCCTCTCAAGTACCATACTCAAATCAAAACAAATAGATAGTTGACGCGGGTTTCTTTGACGATTGTTCGTACAAGTGACGAATTATTTTGACAATGCCTGACTTTCTTCTTCATTCATAAAAAGGCCAATAAGGCTAACAGCGTATAGTAAAATCCTTTTCCAATTGCGCCCTTACTTTTTCTTCACCCTGTACAATGGTAACATAAACTAAACTTCCAACGAGCTTGCCACTACATATTGTAAACCACAAACATCACAAGGTACACACTAGTGCACACTAAAATTCAGACTAAGCACATCATGTCCTCGTTCCATTCCATCGATATCCTTAGCCATTTACACATTTGTCGTTCAGTGCACTCAGGTGGCCATGAAATTCACCAGCAGACTCTTCCCTTGTTTATACGCATAAATAATGCAATCCATTGAATTCCATTATCTCTTGGTCGATACTTTACACTAGGCACTCGGATTCGGATGCGCAGCATGGGTTCATTCGTCGGAAACATGGCTACGGTGGGTGAATTCACTTAAAAAGGCTTTCATACCCAGAAATCCCAGCCACCGACTAAGGAGTGTGGCAACCACCTCCAAGGAAATGATTTCCTTTTTACAATATACCATTTGATTTCCGTCCGTGGAGTAATGTGCATGTTTTGAGAGAGTAAAACCTCATAAAACGGAATCGTCTTTTGAATGCATCCCCATTCCCTGACTTCCATTTTGTGTGCCGTGTTGGGCCACAATGAATACGAGAGCTAAAATCTCGGCACTTTGCCAGATTTGATGTGCGCTTATTTTGTTTGCTCTTGTGAGTTGATTCTTCGAAAACGAGTGTCTGGGATAAATAAACTGGAACATCTCGACGGAGCTTCGTAAACATGCTCATTGGGAAGCATCGAATCTTGTTTGTGCATGTGTTTAACGAGATATTTACTTGTTCCGCGGAATAATTGCATTTTCATTACACTCTTGGATTTTAAGAGTGTTCTCTCTTTTCGTTTTTCTTTTCCTTGATATTGAGATGGCAAGGACTCGTACATTACTCATGTAAGGAAGATGTGGAGGAATTTCGCAGACAAGACTGAATACCTTTGGTTGAAACATATACTTGTGAAAGAGAAGAGAGTTGGGTTTAAGTTTTTACCTGTCTAACGACATTCGTTTTGATTATCCTGTCATAAAGCATCAGGATTTTAAGTTTCTGAAACTCTTAATCAGCTGACGGATAAAGAATGTACATAGGATGGAATGTTCATGGAAATTTGTGGGCCTAACTTTGAACAAATAGTCACGTTCAACCGTTCAAGAGCTGTCTGGTGGTTCACTCTCGGGGAACTCACAAGCTTTTCGGAAGAACTTATTAGCATGTTCAAAACATGACGTAAAGATCCATATTTAAATGCCAAAGTAGGAAAAGAGAACATCTTGGAAGAATTTTGGTAAGGACAACGTGCACAGCAACACGGCTGGAAGCGAATTTAGGCTGATTGACTTCACTGCCGGCGGAACACACTCGGTTGTCTCATCTCAAATCAAATTCATCACTTCTGATCGACGCAAGGGAATCCTCCAGCCAATTCTTTTCGAGCCGTCAACATACATAGATTTGCATCACTCGGAGAACTCGGATTACGGTGCCAAACTTTGTACCACCTAGTCAAGACTTGGTGCGTCCAAACCCTAATTTAATAACTAAACGGAATACCAGCCGAGCTAGAGCAGATAACGATAACTTAGTAGAGAGCATAGACCGTACCACGTCCAGGGTTCCTCAGACACAAGTCCAAACATCGTTTCCTTGATCAAGAAGATTGGAGACCTCTTAAGCGTACAAGTTTTTATCTGAAATGTTGTATCAACGGCTGAAACGTTTCGTCAATAATATCGTCCACCCTTATCATAGCAATTTCATGCCACAAATGCCCACAATAATCGGTATGGCTCAGTGGTAAGCGCGTTGGACTGGTGTGTGACCTGTGTAGGTTGGTACCTCAGCTATAGCTAGAGTATATGGCGCGACAGCTCGGGATGAACCAAGGCCTAGCTTCTCGCAACTATTCATGTTGTGCGTGTTACATTATTCGCACGAATGGAAGGGACCTACAATTTATTGCCGACTCCGAACGGCGAATTTAGAAGCTCTTTCATGACAAATTATACGCCCTGAGGCTTGTCATTCCCCGACGAAAGGTGGTAACGCGAAAAATAGGACAACGTAGTCTTTTATTGTTTCTTTCACAAAGAGTGCTCCAGCTAATAGAGGGTTTGCCAATAGGGACGGGTAGATATTAAAATTGAATAAAACAAGTTGTGTGTGGATATCAACGAATTTTTTATTTTATTTGAAAGGCCTATCAAGGACATTATGTGAGGTATATGACATCGTTCAAATGGCCGCCGCGGTTTCGCTGGGTGGCGCGCATTCGTGAGGTCCAATTTTCGCTGACTCTTCGCGCATAGATCAGGCTGAATTTGAGCGAGCACGGGTTATGTTGACTTTGAGGGTACTGGTCGTTTGCGACTTTTTGGCACAGATCTGAGACTTAAAGAAAGCCCACAAAAAAGAGTCCAACGGGGTCAAATTGCTAGCCTCTATCAGACAGCCAGGCTGCTATCAAGGCGCTGAGTTCCTACGAATTCAGGTCCAAACTGGTCTATGAGTGTCTAGAAAAGATAAACAGACTTGGCCGGAACAATAAAGTCACCCTCTACTGGGTGCCAGGTCATGTAGGAATAGAGGGAAATGAGGCAGCCGATGAACTGGCAAGGAAAGGGTCAGAAACACCATTTGTTGGACCCGAACCATTCTGCGGGCTGGGACCGCATCGAATCCAAGAGGAACTGAGAAGAGAGGAAGAGTGTAAAAGAAGGATGCTATGGGAAACACTCCCGGGACTAAGGCAGGCGAAGGAACTCCTCGGGAACTACGACCGAAGGAGGAGCAAGGCTCAGGGAGCATCTCAGGAAAATAGGAATAGAAGCAAACGGAAACTGCAGATTTTGCAGCGATGCCGAGGAGACTCCGTCACACCTCCTTATGGACTGTGGAGCATTGATCCACAAAAGAAGAGTCCACCTGGGAGCGTACACTTTCCTTGAAATGGACCTCCCTTCGTTGGACCCAATCCAGATACTCCGATTTCTCAAAGCGATTGGATTGGAGGAGGTTCTCTAGGTCGAGATATATCGGCCAATATGAGCATGGGGGAGCACAATAGATCTAAATAGGTCGCAGTGCAAACACACAAACACACACCCCAATTTCTAACATCTAACATCTAACAACTAACGTCGCCTCTGCGTGAGATAACCATGCCCTCAAATCGCTCGTGCAGAATGTCCATTGTGACATCAGCTGTGAGGCACGTAGGGCCGCCCTGTTGGAACCACATGACTCACATGCATATCATCCAATTTGAGCCAAAAAAAATGTGTTATCATCGATCGTTTGCGTTCTCCGTTCATATTGATGGCAATGCCATCGTCGTTTTCGAAGAACTACGGACCGATGATGCCGCCGGATGCATTGCCACTTGGTGGACCTCGAGTGGGTTGGCATCGTCCCAAATCCGGCAATTTTGCTTGTTGACGTACCCGTTCATCCAAAAATGGGCGTCATCGCTGAAGATGATTTTTTTTTGCTAAAATCGGGGTCCGCTTCCAACTGCTTCAGTTTTATAATATTCACGCGTTGCTCGAATCTGTAACTTGCCATGGTGATTTTTCTTTAGTGTCTGAAAAATAAAAATCGGGAAAACTCATTAACAGATAAGACAATATGGCCGCCATGAACTGTCAAAATCTACCCGTCCCTATTGAAAGAGCCTTTTCTTCAGCCACAATATAGGGAGTTTTGTAAAGCTGTTGATGCCTTAGATACTCTCTTAGACCTAAGGTAAGGAAAAAACTGTGTACATGATCCAAATAGATATGCAAAGAAGTGTACACATTTTTTTTTTGCCGGGGCACCTTTCAACGTCTTCACTAATCAAAAATCTAAGTCCTTAGCATCCCTAATGGAGAAATTAACATTATTTCTTCGAAATGAACTGAAACAAAATAAAACCCCCAGTAGCATTGATTTTTGCGCCAAACTACTCGAAAGTAAAACCTTGCAACGCGGAAATTAATTGAAATGAAATTTAAATCAAAAATCAACCAGCATCATCAGTTCGAAGTAAGCCCACGAGACGTTGGAAATCAGAACGGATAGGACGACAGCGTAAACAGAACTCCAGTAACCTCATTACAGCGAAAACGAGTGGGAACCGTTCCAATTAAATTTCCTACTTGATTCCGCTGATAAAATCAATTAATTAAGTGCATTGACGGACTCCGAGAGTAATGTAAAAGCCGCTGGGATTTGCGTTTATCTGCTGCGACATAGATTTCTGGATGCAACAGAAGTTCATCGGGATAAAATCGGCACCGGAGAGACAGATTAAGGACGCGCACAGCGAACTGAGATGTCATTCAGTTTGCATTTCGTTAACAGATGGCAAATGCACCCAATACGATGTGTGAGCAGGTGGAATAGGGAATTTTTCAGCATCAACTGCCAACCCTTGAGCGACTTAATTTAAATTCGGAATTTTTGAGTCTCAATCCTCCCAAAAGGGGATGACTTCCAATGGAAGAGCTTTTGGAAGCGTGACTAACCCACTTGTGGTTGGTTTTAGGCTCGTGTCTCGAGAAGCTCTTAATAAATCTTGTTGAGGAAAATATTCTAAATCAAAAAAAATATTCAAATAATTTAAATTCATCGTAAAATTGGAATCGGTTGAGGAAAATGCGAAAATGCGTTCGAAAAACTCTCTAGCACTTGAGTCAATCAATTTGGGATCAAATGAGATAAGACCGCACTTAAGTAGGATAATGGATTTTTCGTTAACTCTTAGCCCGCAAATAAGAAAAAGGAAAATCAATTCAATTGATTTCTCATCTTTGTTATTGAACTTTCCAAGTCAAAATGTGCACACAGACTGAAGGTCCCCTTTCGACGGGAGGATGTGATACTCAAACTCAAGAATAGGGCTACTTCCCTTCGTTTCCTTTTCTTTTTCCTTTATTTTGCCCGGCTCTCCGGTGTCCTTTGAATACATTATAATACCAATTTTTATACACACGCACACACACTGGCCAACACACACACACACACAGAAATATCAGATTTATTCGACAAAAGATTTCAGTGATTTATGGTGGCAGATTTGATTCTGATTATATGGTGGTTGTGAGGAAGAGCACAATATTGACCAAGTCAAATGAAATTATCCTACTTATCGTGTTGTCTGCGACGGTCCTTTCAATTGGGGATGAAATTGGAGACTTGACGGTGTGTGTGGCGCATTTGCCTTGGAAGTAGGGTCGATTTTTTTGTAAAAGGTTTTCTTTAGAGTAACTTTAATTCAGATTCTTTATAATGCAAGGACGACCAGGACCTTTACTCTGCTTAAAGCCATTAAAAATAAAATTTTAAGGGAAACTTATATTTTATGCAAAAATTTGATTGCGGTAGGAAGGTCTTTGGTCTTATACAATCATGTGGGGAATATAAAATGCCAAGTACCTCAGTTGGATAGATGTTAAGCTTCACTGAAGGATACTTTTCACCATCAATTCAAGTAAGAAACTGCTACTGAACCTGAAGGCAATCTGGTTGGCCACCCTTTAACTTTACTACGGCACCCATGTTGTGTAGAACACTAGCTGGGAAAGTAGTGGGACACGGATTCAGATTCCTGCATTTAATGACCATTAGTCAAACCGATAATATGTCAAATGAACTCAATTGAGCTCAATCATAATCGCTAGGATAAAATGCAATCATTGGTTGATATACGCATGACAGGACAATGGGCAGCAACAGCTACAGCAAGAAACCTGCAATTACGTGAGAAAAATGTCAGTGCACTCTGCTTGCATTCTGAGCCCAGAATGTTGAAATAAAATCGAAGCTTGTAAAGTCCTGTTGCGAAGAGCTGGAGCTCTTTCCACTACTAGCTCCCTGGACATGAGAGCAAACCATGGAATGAAGAAAGCTGATGAATTGGCAAGGAAAGGATCTGCGCTAGACCTAGAGCAGGCTGACAAGCCAGTAAAAGTCCTGCCATGTAAACTCAAACATAAAGCATGGATCAGGATTCTAGAGGAAGCAAATGGAAGATGGGCTTTGGAGTCCTGCAAAATAACTAGAAAACTATAGTCAGGTACGGCGATACAAGAACTAACACTTTCCTGCAGAAAAACAGAAAAAACTCTCTCAATCCTTGTAGGATTTACAGTTTATAATACTCTGCGCTAACGCATAAAAAAGTTAGGGCTAAGTGAGGGCCACCTTTGGAGGGGCTACCCACTTTCTCTGCCACTGCCACCTCAGAAATAAATCCTTTGGAAGGCACTTTTGCCAGGATACCGAAGAACTAAGGGACATGTGGAGGTTCATTAAGATGGTTCAAAACCCTGGAGTCATCAGAAGAGTGTTTTGGGTATTGCTTCACGAGCAGGCAGTACCTTTTCCCGCAAAAAAGCCATCCCAATGGGACTCTTCTGACCTGAGTGTGGAGCAAAGGGTTTTTTCTCCCCTCGCCAACCTATCTTTATAACCTCACTCAAGCCCAGAATGCCTTGTAACAAAACGGACTCTATAGTGTGAACTTATCTTATCGAAAGTACCCGCCGCTTTATACCCTAAAAAGCTAATGAAATTCCTGACAGCCTTTGAAGTAAATAATATGCTCTACAAATCTGTGGATTTACCCAATACGTCTTCCTGTTGGAGAGAATCAGCTGCTCCCCAAAAATAATAATAATAACACAAGAGGTGAAAATCTTGTCAGATTGCAGTGCGCATGCGCACCATCCGTCCATATCAGTCCTGCCTTTAACTCAGTGAGGACATACGTTTCTATTGCCTTCACTTTTCTTTTGATACACCAAAAAGTGCCCTTAATTGTTTAACATTTCAGCAGTAACATAAAAAAGACAATTATGTAAATATAAAAATTGTAGGTACCCTAATTTTTGAGAGTTATGTACTTTCTTTTTAACTTAGTTTGAGCCTTGATTTGGTCATTTACAGTATGGACTCTCAAATAATTCTGCCAGTCTTCACTTTAGGTAGTCACAATAGTTGTCTGGTTCCTTCTAAAATTACTTGTGATAGCATGGTGTAGGGTTTCCGCTTAACCCATCTCTTAATTTTTATATCATCCCGTGATCTCAAACAATAGCATTGGCAATGTGTGGGGCAAATCCTACCTTGAGGAAAGTCAATATAAAATACTTTTTAGATCGTCTGTTTCCGATCCCATTAAAATCACTTCCGTAGTCCCCAAGGCAAACATCTTGGTCTTTTGATAATCGTTTTATCTATAAATTTATCCATCTACGCTGATGACATGAAATTCTTCAGGCACCTATCCAATCCCGTTGACTTCTATCCACTTCAATTTGACTTGAACAATTTTTAAACCAAAATAATGTCAAACAAATGTCAAACTATTACTTATTCTCGAAAGCGTCGTCCACCTGCTGCCGCAATTCCACTTACTGTGCAATTTGGGTGTTAGTAAACCGACGGAGAACTAAATTTCCGCTCCAATATGGATAACATTATCAGCCGAGCCAACTCCGCGCTCGATTTCCTGAAACGCTGGTCTAAAAATATCTCGAACTCGAGCTCTACTTCACATTTGTCAGACCAACTCTTGAACATGCTAATCAAGTCTGGTCCATGATAATCATTCACTTCGAATCGAGGCTGTTCAGCGCTCTACGCGGTCTCACATGGTCTGAAAGATACAGTCACTTCAAAAACGCAAAGAAGTTGCTGAAATATATTTGTACATCAGCTCTTAACAGGAAACATCGATTTTTCCTGCTCTGCACGAAGTGATCTCTCTTAATACTTACCCATGCCACCTGAGATCGGTGCTTCTCTTCCGCCTTCATTTTCACGGAACCAATTATGGCTGTACCGAGCCAATGCCTAGAATGGTACGCATGGCTAACGGAGCGTAAAGCCTGATTAATTTTCACTTAAGCAGATCTTCACTTAGAAACGCCCTTCAGAATTTCACCCCCCCTCCTCCTCTCGAAACTAATCCCTTTAGATCAGCTTTAAGTTTATCTATTAATGTTAACCTTAAAAAAAAAAAATGCTCGTCTCCTAATCCCTCACCTATTAGATTTTTTTAAATTTTAGTGTTAATTTAAAGATTTAATTGCATAGAAATAAAAATAAAATATATGTCAAGCCCTGTTCATTCTCCTTCAATGTCCATAATAAACCTTTTGGATTATTTTCAAAATAACTTAACAAGAAAAAAGTCATCCACTTAATTAGATCCCTCATCTGTAGGTATTAATAAATTTATAGTCCTTACACCATCCTGTCCACATTCGACAATATACAGTCATCAATTATTATGGAACCGCAATTCAATTGGTTGGCAACCAGTGTGCAAATGACACGGTTAGGTAGTTTTTTGGTTTCCAGATCGATTCTGGGGTTAATGATATGACCATTGTCTCGCCTCTTAATGGCAGATATTCAGGGTACTTTACCCTACACCCAATGGAGACCAACCGATGTGGGAAACTACGTTACAATGAATGTGTAATGTCTGCCAGATTATGTATATGTCGGTGTAAATAACCTAATCCTGGCAAGTGGAGGATTACAGACAATCGGACCGGAATGGCATACACGTACGTTTGATATTTGCGAAAGGGCTAGAGGTTTACTACTTGAATCGCTTATTAATCAGGTTAAAGCTGGCTAAAGTGGGGCAAATTCCCTAGTAATTGAAAATGATAGTAAGACGATTGAAGTTAGATTATGGCACAGTTATGCTGTTTACTAATTGATGGGAATTGGTGTGACCGCAAACTTGCCAGGGGTGTTTAGGGTTGCGTTGTTTATGTTTAAAGCTACCACATTTAGTTCACTTATGACTTTGTCGTGGTTGTTTTCAAACAAGTCTACTGTACTGGTAGCTTTGTATATCAATGTGTGGTGAATCTTGTGGAACGTGAGATAATCTACAAACCAAAGTTTGAAAAAAAATCCGTACACCATACGTACCTAGGTACGGTACGTACGGAACACAAACACTACATCCTCTCTACTCTCTTTCGCTCTCAAACGTAGAACGGTAGCACGAAGCGACATTGTGGCTTGTGCCATTGAATTCCTTTGGTTGAACATTAAACGTCATTCAACGGTAGCACTAACGCAGAATTGTGTTTCACGCATAAACGTACCGTACGTTTAGTGTATTTCGTTCGGTATTCGGGTTGAGTACACGTACGCAAACTCTGTCAGGCGAGGCACAGTTTGTGTAGGAAGAACATAACACTATCGTTGGGTTTTTTCATCTCTCATCGCGTTTACTAGGTAGTGTATATCATTTGTGTTTGTGAACTATCCGTTGGGTATTATGTTTGTGTACTTTTCTGAAATGCGTACCGTACAGAGCACTGAGGTACGGTATGTTAGTGTTTTTTTTTTTTTTTTTTTCGAACTCTGGTACAAACACTGCGAGAGGGAGGGGGAGGACCTGGAACATTTTAGCTATCACTACGGGACTTCCCCAACGAGTTTTGGGATCCATGTGAATACGAGATCTTAACTAGATCGATGACATCAGGAAGATTGGTCCGACTCCGCACAGCAGCAATATTCACTAAATAGTTTTGCCATCACCAAACCGTCATAAACATGTACGCCTCCTTACCCACATAAAACGCTTTCTAACAGTCATTTTAGGGGAATTACAATGGGCTCAACCATGTTCTAAGTTGAAAGAAACCACGACGGGTCAACTGCATTTACGGACGGTTCCAACATCGAAAATAACTTTGGAGCTGGCATATATTGCAACAACTCACCGATAAAACTAACGATTCATCTAGATCCCTTTGTCTTCCAAGCCTTGCCATCTTGAGGGGTCTGAGAGACGTAGAGGAAAAAGATCTCGAACACTTCCTATGCCAGCTCTAGTGAAAACGCGACATAAGACCCTGGGGTCCATGTGGATACCGGGCCAGAAGCAGCTTTAGGACAAAAGAATCGACTGCATCTTGACCTTCGCCGAAGAAACAGGAAGATTCCCACAATTGTGTCCACCGTCCCAAGATCTCTCCCAAACTTATCCCACAACGAGCCCGACTGAGGCCTATGTGAAGAGCCTTCCGCTCACTCTCATATACCATACAATATCATACCAAGTATCTCACCCTCCAACAAATGAACAGCCCATTTACAACCGATGTATTTTGCATATATCGATAGATATCGCTAAGTTCACGAAAAATGTAAACTCGTTGGTTCTATGCTCAATCTACATATAAAAGAGAGCTTGGAGGATGTTTGGACATCCTCATTGAATATCTGACTTCCTCGGACAGGATAGTGATGTGAAGTCTCCAACTCGGCAAGGTCAGCTGAAAATTATCGCCGTCGTAGCTGAGAGGGTGACTAAAAACCCAGGTGAGTCCATTTCGAGACGATCACATGGATTGGGCCTATCCGCAACTACTTCGCACTGCATTTTGCATAAACATCGCAGCTTCAAGCTTATACGGTCCAGTTAACACAAGAATTGAAGCCATCAGACCAAGCACAACGTGGTACTTTCCTAGAAAAAAATGACAGTTCCTGTTGGATGAGAGAGAGACGGATTTGCTACTCAATGGGCCAGCGCACACTGGATCATTTCCTCCGGGTTAAAACCGGTTTTATAGAAGAGGGAGATGAAGTGTAGAGTAAGAAACTGGGTAAAATTTTCATCCAGCGTTGATTCGGTCGAACATCGGGGTAAAACCAATGCACACATAAGCTGTCAAATTCGAGGTGCAAAAATACCACAGAAATACCACTACAATGAAAATCGGGTCATGTATACACAATTTTACTCCGCATTATTAATTCAGTGTGTTTTTGAAGTAAAAGATAACCGATCTTACCCAGTGGTTAAATTGATCCATTGTGTGCTGGCCCAATAACCTTCTTAGCCCAAAGAAACAGCGTTTGGCAAGAGTTTTTCTTCGTTTAATCTCTGGCGTCGTTGTCTGAATTCAAAGCGGAGCCTAGTAAGACAAAGTACTTAACTACCTTAAAGTTATAACTGTCCATGGTGACGTTCTGTCTGAGATGTCGGTGTTGAATGTCCCTTCGGTTTATGTAGTCAACTCCTGGCATGTCACATATAAATACATATGCTTAAAACTCATAATCTTCATCATTTCCAGACTCATAATAAAGGCGTTCCACTCACCTCCTTTGCGACAGTTGTGATTGACTTTTTGAAAACGTGTAGTCTCCACGTGTAGCCAGCCCCAGCCATGTCCACCGAACATTTTTCGAGGCACCACCTCTCGTCGGGGAATGACAAGCGCCTCCGGGAGTTGATCTGTCATGAAAGAGCTTCTCACTTCGCCGTTCGGAGTCGACAATAAACTGTAGGTCCCTTCCATTTGTGGGAAATATGTGTATTATTATTATTAGTGGGGAGCGGTTTGTCCACTCTAGCACTGCGGTCTCATAAAGAGGCCTATTGTGCTTTCCCGAGAGTTTAGAGCAGTTTGTCTACTCCAGAGGATGTCAGGAAGCTAATCAGCCTCTCTGGGTGGAGCGTGGCAAACGCCGTTGGTGAAACGAGTTCACTGCCTAGGGTCCGTTTTCTCACATGGATAAGGGCGGGACATTCTGTGACGATGTGGAGAGAGCTTTCATCGCTCTCCAGGCACAGTCTGCAGGTAGGGTCCGGTGACAGGCCAAGCTTGTGAAGATGCCGTTTTAGACGGCAGTGGCCACTTAGGATGCCGGTTAGAATTCTAAGGTGGTTCCTGCTGAGCTTTAAAAGAAACTTGGATTTCTTTTGCGATACTATGGGAAAGAAGTGTTTGGTACATTTCTGTCCTATACTTTCCATCCAGATCGCGTTGGATTTGAGCAGGGATTGCTTCCTCATGAAGTTTTTAAAAATGGTTTTGTTTACTCCACAGGCTGGTTCAGGACCAGTGAGGGGGGTGGTCGCACCTATCTTGGCCAGTGAATCCGCTGTTTCATTGCCGGCGTAGCCTTTGTGAGCAGGGATCCAATGTAGTATGACCAAGTTGTTTTTTCCCAATTCTAGAAGCTTTGACTGTCTCTAGAACTAGTTTTGATTTTATCGTGGCTGAAATCAGTGCTTTCAGGGCAGCTTGACTGTCAGAGAAGATAAAAATGGTTTTATGTGTAACACACACAACATGAATGGTTGCGAGAAGCTAGGCCTTGGCTCATCCCGATCTGTCGCACCAGATACATATATACAGTCTCCACATTTGTTCATTTGTCCTTTTGCATCGCTGTTATATACACAAGTCAATTTTATTCTTGCTTTGAAAAGTCGTTATTTATTTGAACGAAAACTAAATTGATTTTTTCAACAAACTCAACTCAACTGACGGAAATATCCTAGAATATCCATCAAGTCAGTCAGTCAAAGGCTTAATTGAACGATGAATGCATTTGACGGCTTCAACGTATGAAATTTCATTTATTTTCACCGAAAAAGGACCTCGCAATTTATTTTGTTCTTTTTTCTTTTTTTCATTCGACCCTCGCGAGAGTTTGTGCAAATGAGGGTGAATATTAAAAAGGATATTCGTCTGGGCGCGGTGTGAGATGGGGCTTAAAACCTTTTGCTTCTGATTTATAAATTGTGAATTCTATTAATTGAATGATTTTTTTTTTTCCTTTTTGTTGTTCCTAATCGTTTTTTTTTTCTTTGCTCCTTTTGCATAAATTTGTGCTAGTTCGTGCTTGATGAGGCGTAAACAGCTATTAATAAAGAGACGTCTGTTCGTGAAATGTTCGTGAATAAAATAAATTTAATTTTGAATTTTTGTTTAAGAAAAAAAAAAAAAAAAAAGACTCAACAAGTTTATAGATCTCAATTACATATGTATGTGCACAATTATGTGCTGTACATTTTGCAACTAAAAATAAATTGGTTGTTGGAGAGTATCCTGCAGACTAGCAAAGTACAAAAGTTTGAATGCTTGAATCGTGTTTTGTTGTAATCGATATCAAACGATTATCGATTAAGGACAATAAGAACACAGCGAAGGGGTTTTTTTTCGCACCCCTTAACTTGTTCATTCCGAGCAGAGACAACTCACTCTGAGGTACGTACCACCGCCTCTGTTTATTTCCCATCGATTTTATCTGAAACGGAATAAATAACAAACGAAGATGATGACGACGACAAGGATGACGGCAAAGAGAACTATGAGAAAGATGAGCACTACGACAAGGACGACAATCCACCAGCTCACAGCTAACAGCTCACATGCATGTAAGCTACATAAATGTGTTCTATGTAAGAAAACAGAACTGAAGCTCGTTTCAGTGGGAAACATGACTGGAATCTCAATTGGTGTAAGGACACCGAGATATAGGGATCATCTAATGGGGATTTTCAGCTCAGCAAGGGAAACGCTTGCTTTGCATAATAACATCACGTCTTAAAATACACAGCGGCAATGAAAATAGGACCAAGAACATACAGAGGACGATTTCCGTCAACAAGAACACCCACATACAAAAAAAAAAAGGGTAAATGCTTTCGCTAAGAACGTGCAACACGGGAATGTGGTAGGTTCTTCAGAGAAATGCATAAGCAACAAAGCTACACAACTTAAATTATTTGCAAGTATTTTTTTCACTATTTGCATTTTTAAGGATAACTATCTCGCCTTTGTCAGCCTCAGCAGTATGAATTTTCTTTACTGAGTGTGTGAGTATTAAGGGATTCCTGTACGAGAGGTAAGAAGCTCAAGAATCGTTGGTTTCTCAAACGATGAATATTTTACACTCTACTTGTGTTTTATCTGTTTGGGTGTGCTTAGAGAAATAATTTTTTTTTTAAGTGTAAAATAGTCGTAAGCTTTTAGCCATTTCGGTCTTGATCTTTTGCCATCAACAGTTGGACCACAGCAGAAAAAAATGAAACCAGACAATTTTGTCATTATCAAGAGAACAATATGATGGATACATGGTACCGTCAGAGTCTTTATCAGAAGTCCCTGACAGACTTTGTGGTACCATCGTGTCTTAAAGGGATGGTTTGTGACGCTCGTGTTGAGAGGGCCTGAACTGTCAACTGATCATCACCTCGTGTTGTGCAAATTGTACCTCAACGATAAAGTACCATTCCTACCAAAGCGTAAGCCAAAGCTGGTGTCACGTATATGGTAGGTGAGTGTGCAGAACGACGAGATACGGGAGGAGTTTGCACAGCAGGTATCCGAAAGGTTTGAACAAATTCCAAAAGTTCTGACAAATATAGAGAAAGAATGGCAGTTGTTTTCAACAGCAGTCATTGACTCAACAGGTGATGTTTGCGGAGTGAAGTGGCTTATTGTGGCGGCTGTACCTGGTTTAAAACACCCGGATTTCAATAAGCCATCAGAGTGAAGAAAAAAACCTTCAAAGAGGGATTCAGCTTCTCGCAACCGGTACATGGAGGCGCGAAAAAGTTCGGCGAGAAGTTGGACCCTAATCACAGATCTGAAAGAAAGGTGTTCTGACAGACCAAGATGTTCTTCTTTTCGACGAGAAGGACATCTTGTGAAAAAGGCACTGAGGATGTCAAATATAGAGAGGATATAAGGAGAATAGTCCCACCGTAGAGGAGGTGACTTTGGCGATTGAAGCGCTAAAAGTCACCAAACCTGCTGCTGTGAAAAGAATCCGGTCGTAAATCCTCAAGGCTAAGGAAAAAGTAGTGAAATGGCTCTCTCGTGTCATTAAAGTGGACTGGTAATGCGATAGAACAACTAGCGACTTGTCAAATAATTGATTGTTCCTCTGTGCCAGAACTTTGGTCGAATTCAGGTTGGACGATGAGCAGTGCAGAGCTAGAAGCACAACTGATCAGCTGTTCACTCTCAGAATGGTACTTGAGAAGTCCTGGCAGTATGCCAAACCTATTTACAGTGGATTTGGAGGAAGCTTATGATTGGGTCCCTCGAGGTAAACCCTAGAGTGTACTGCAGGAGTATGGAATTGACGGTTCTCTTGTGAGGGCCATTCAAACTCTATACACTAACTATAATAGCGGTGTATGACTGACTGAAGGATAAGCCATCTGCTTTTCGCTGATGACCTGGCCATCCTCACGTTCGAGCTTCAGCGCGCACTTGGCAGGTTCGTAGCCATCTCTTTTGAAGCTGCGATTAGAGTTAACGTGAACAAATCAGATGTATTGGTCATTTCCCGAACGCCCGTTCAATTCACTCTGCACGTAAGTGGAGTTCCATTGAAACAGGTGGAGGAATTTAAGTATCTCGGGATCCTAATCGAAGGAGCAATACTAACTTATCCTATAGGATTGATCAGGCTGGAACAATTTTGAGACAGCTTGGTCAATCTGTTATAAGGAGGGTCGAACTTGACATCGGTGCTAAGCTATTGGTCTTTACTTCTGTGTTTCTTTCGACTCTCACCTATGGTCATGAGGTTTGGGTAATGACCGAAAGAATAAGACGATGATGAAATGAGGTTATCTATTTCGATTTCGAATACCATGGTACAGGTTCTAGAATTTTTTATGTGATCACAAGCTAGTTGGGCTAAGTTTCTTTGCTGACCTGCTTTCGAGGTAAATACTACTCGAAAATGTCTTCAGCACTGAAGAACGTGGCTCAATATGAAGACCGTCTTTTCAGAACCAAGTTCTTTAAAAATCTTTGTTTGGAAAGAAATCTTGCAGTACAATAGGAAATATGCCAACAGTTCCAGGAGACTTGTAATTGTATGCGGTTAAACATTATATTGCGCAATAGAATTTTTTCTTGGAGGTGAGAGCCCCATCTATACGTAAAGCATGTTATTTTCTTCATATTTAGTGTACACCGCTCATATTCATTTTGTTTAAGGAAGTTACTGCAGTTTTACTAACCCATTGCTATCAAATTTGTTCAACTCGATAAATTGATCTGCAGTTCAAAAGCAGCATCAACGCATCCCAAAACACACCACAAGTTATTTTTTCCGTTTTCCAATGAATTTTTCACATTTTCCCTTCGTGATTATCCATGAAGGTCCTGCACCCTCTGTGAAATGTAATACAAACATTTTCAACATTCAAATGCAATTACTCGTTCCCCAGCCAGTCCATGTTGAACGAAGGAATTTTCGAAAATCCCATGCTCGCGTGTGCGGTCATATTTCCAAATGCATTAGCTGAGCATATTTCAAACGTACATTTTTCAAATTCGTGCAATTATCAGTAATTATTCATTGCATGCGTGCACGTGTAACGGATGATTTTAACAAAACGTCGATTAACCGATAGCTTTGTGTAGATTTTTTGTTTTCGCATTTAAGCAGCGGCGGTGTGGCCAAAATAATTATTTACGATTTCGAAATTATTCATAGAAGTGAACACCAACATTAATTGTGGCGTTAATTGCGGAAACGGTGGGTTTTTGCGAAAAGAGTTATTGTGACGGAATTAATTCGGCTTATTGCAGTGAAAATTAAATGAATACTAAATAAGTACAAGTATGTAATTGGGATGCATATTAAATTGTTCGATGAAATTTAAATCGGCGCCGATGGAGACCTGTCGGTGCGGTTGCGGTTGGATGGGCACTGTTTTCATTGTTTTTCATTTCAGTATTGAGAAACTTTGCATCCAATGAAATCTCAACCTTTCAGCAAATTACTTTGGTTTCTGCATTAAAATTTTTTTTATTTTCTTTTTGTCATGGAGATGGGTCAATACAATCGCTGTCGAAAGGATAGGTTAGGTAAGGTTGAAGTGGCTGCCAGCTAAAGCCAACACACTTAGACCCATGAGGGGTCCGTTGTGATACCACCAGGAACTCGGAAAGATCTCCTGCCTACTCATTGAAACCAATTGGAGCTTCTTATGTAGCGTAGGAGGCTACTAACATCGATGTTAATCAGGTGGCCCAAGTTTGTAAAGAGGAAAGCTCCCACGTGGAGTCTCCTTTTGCGGAAGAGAGCTGGATAGTCGAAATGATAACTATGAAGTAAATCTTTTGCTGCCTTCATTATCTTCTTTCCTTTACCTTGACACGATATCGAAAATTTCTCTAGATTGTTGCTCGTCTCTCGTTGATTCTCACTTGTGGGTGAGTAGATCTCAAAACATTAAAAAGCTCAACAGGATTGAAAAAACTGCCGAAAAGGTGGTCGGGGCAACTGTTGGAATAAAACCTCGTATTGTACTCTTAGCCTTCGCTTTCTGAGTCTTCGCATTGAAACTATAGCTTCATGTAGAGCAGTCAGGCTGAAAGACTTTCGATGGTGATAGGCTAAAATCGAATGGGTTAGGTTAGGTTAGGGGGAGGTGCACAACATTAATGCTTTCACGGGGGGCATTTGCTCCATTGTGTTCCCCTTTTATCTTGTGGTCCCGTTACCAACTGTTTTAACCACTGGTTGGCCTATTCTCTAACCGACTTGAGCTCTTGACGAAACGAATCATGTTCATTATTGGGATTTACCCAAGCTCCTCTAGTTCTTCAAAAAGTCTGTTTCCCATATGACGGAGGCGACGTATTTGAAGATTCGGGCATTCGCAAAGTAAATGTTTGATAGTTTCTATTTTCTTTGTATCCTGGCAGATCCTGCAGTAGTCCGGTGAATTACTACCTAGTCTGGCGGCCATTGTGCCCACAGTGCCCTGTCAGTACACTTGTTAAGATACAAGCTTCTTTTTTCTCCAGTGCTAGTAGGCTTTTGGTTCTTTTTAGCTAAGCAATATTCTGAATTCGTTACTAAGGAGTCTGACAGCTGCCACTTTTGACTTTATTACACCCAAAGAGGCGCACTTGATGGCTTCGTGAACTAATATGTAGCATTATCAAATTTGGATGGAGCAAGGCACGTTCAATGAGACATTGCAATAATTGGACTATTTTTGTTGAAGTTGATAAGGAAGAAGCCGTGAATGGCATTTGTTGGCCAGATTTCTTCGGGCTGAGAAGACAAATAGTAATAAGACGTTAATCATGCCAATCTTGCTCTATGGCGCTAAAGCATGAACTCTGTCGAAATTGCAAGAGCGAACATTCTTTAAAAGATATTCGGTCCCGTTTGCGTTGACACACTCTACAAGGAGAAGTTTAAACTACGTACTATAAGAGCTGTGTCCTGACATTGATCCAGAAAAAAAAGCGCATTGGACGTGGCTTGGACATCTTCGAATCTAATCCGGAAAGAAATTGCTATTGAAAAACACCGCGCCTAAGGTGGCGCGCATTGGTAAAACGGTATCTTAACCAAGTTTGTGTGCGGAACTGATGGCAAATAGCTAAAGAACAGCCTAACTGGAGAGGCTTATTGCTTGAGGTCCAGGTTCACCCGATCTGTAGCGCCACCTAAGATAATGCGTTTTCAATCCGTTAGACTCTTTTGTGTGAGATTTTGTAAAATCTCGGGTTTATGTCAGAAAACAACAAAGCTATGTAGGGTGGCTGTCCATGCAAGCGCAGCCATATGTAGGCTAAGGTAGGTTCTTGTGATACCACCTGGATCTATACCTGAAATTTCCATTCAATTTATTTGAATCTCTTGGAGCTCTTTATGAAGCTTTCAACTTCGGTATATGGCCTTGTTATCGAAGTGGTAGGCTTCTAGATAGAGGATCTTCTTTGGGAAAGGGCACAAAAGTACAGAGGAAGTGCAGAAGTGTTTCTACCTTTTCTTCGTCCATGGAACTCCTGCAAAAGTCGTCTGAAAAGAGGCTCATCCTTCTACTGATGAGCGACACTCTGAGCGAAATTAAATTTCTAGATTGAATGATGGTTTCACCTGGTCCTATTCTTCCATGTTTGGTTTTCCTTGTAACGAGTGGAATACCCAGATTCCGCCGTTCTGGTGAGATATCTAGAGTAAATAGTACCACGTTTGGCAAGTTCACTGCCCTTGCAGTTCCCTGGAATGTCCCCATTACCTGATACTCTAGAACGGGGGAATATAAATCCACAAAGTTAAGGTTCACTAAATTAAATTAGTACGAACTTGAGTTACTGAAGAGCAGAATTTGAAGAGAATCATGGAAGCAGAAAATGTTTTGACAACGGTAACCACAAAACTTTGCTCAGCTTTGCAAAGAATTCCACTGACTTTCAGTGTTAAGTTCATTAGTTCGACATCGAATTTGATTAGAGATATTGATGCGTTAAATGGGTCTTTCACGGAACATTTTCCAACTTGTGCACTTTCACCCAAACCGCATTCATTATCGATGCAAATCCATTACATGTGAAAGGACATCTATCTACATGAATCAGGATCACATATCATTCTCTCGAACCTCAGTAAAGAACTAAATTACAACAACATATGACTTGCTTACCTATTTATTCCCTTTGAGGATGGTCCATATCCCAAAACCCTACACCCTCGGTTTTAACTCGGAAAAAGGAACTTTTCGTTATTTATTCATCCCACTTCTACAGAGATACCTGGTGATAGACAGCGGTGCATGCGTTATTAACAAAGTTAAGTTACATATGTATCTACATGGGGTTTCGTGTCGTCCTTTTGTATCGTTTTATCTCCAAAAGCTAAAGTTACTTAGTCCTTGCCACATCGTACTACTTATGTTTGGTTCAAAAAACGGCGCTATTAGGTTGCAGGGACTTGCTGATACTTGCAACAAGAGGGAATATTCCATCTTTTAAGCTCGATGTCACTCGAAACGACATGTGTAGTTTAGAAGTTGTGATGATCCTGGACAGCCATCTCGGGGGAATATACTGCAGTCTAGTCCATTATAAGAGATAAGCCTCAGTCCATCAATCAAAAGATTATAAAAAAACCTTTTCCTCCTTTCCAAAATGAGATTCTTACGAAGCCATTACGTGCCCCTTACAGGAACAAGTAAATAATATCGGGGAACCGAAATGCACATCTACAAAAAGTTTTACATCAACCAGAGAGTGCAAAATGCCTCAGAGTCAGAATGTTTTATTATGGGAAACTTGATTCGGATTCGTTATCCCAGAGCCACATGTACACAGGTGGACACAAAAAAATAAAATATATCACTAGGTACGTACAAAAAAAATCCTCTGGAAGTAGAGTGCTCAAGCAAAAATTTCATACAAAACTCCAGGACACACCGAAGTATGACACAGATCCCACCTGGATATCTGTCCCATAGTTCGCCACACACACCAACTGGACGACAATTGAGTTAAGTTCTGATTTGCTGATAATATTCATGAGGGCCATAATAATTGGGAAGTGGATTAGTCGCCTCCCCATTAGAAATCTGAAAATGGAAAGTTCAAACATGAGATACAGAGACCTTCTGTGCTCACCACGACTGTCCGGATTTATATTTCAATGCAATGGAACTTTATTGCAGATCTTAGAGCAAGCATTTCTATGCAAATTAATGTGAAGGTGTGTGTATGTATGTGTGTGTATCAAATTTTGATAAGAGTGGATTGTAAGTGCATAACTGTTTAAAATCTCCAGGTGGGGGAGATAATTTGTATCCCGAAGCGTTAGTCTTTTGGGTCCAATGATGGAAAGATTATACTTACGATACGGCAAATTGGATCTCATTACCGGTGTCCTTAGGAGAATATGACAAAAAGAAAAAGGAGCAGGTGGGTGCAGTTCATTTAAGTGCTCGAAAAATTATACTGAACACATTTTTGTGCTAATGCACAAAGCCTTGAGGGATCATTGATTCATTCCTTGACTAACATCAAGGATTTGACCACGTTTATTTAAAAAATGCAAATAACATGACCGAATGGAACAACGAAGACAACATTGGAACAGAAATGGATTCTGTTCTGACTTTTTTATTTTATTCTACCAATATTCAGGCTGATCACGACCTGAAAGATATATTGTGTTACGGGACCAAAGTTATCCCATCCTACTTCTGAAAGTGAATAATACTTCTCTTTATTCTAAACAAGGGTCAGGTATACGGTTTCGTCCCGTTCTAAGCCGAACCTATGATATGTCTCTTGATAGGTTAAATTCAACCAGAATCCTTAGAAACGATGGATGCCCCAGCCTTTACAAAACCCTCAGCAGCTTCAAGAACACTGTAATTGACGCACACTTACCAACTGCAAGTCCAAATCACAAAACGCTGGTTGCAAATGCATCAAATTCATCAAAAGCTTTGGGAACTATTTCACCACTAGTACCTCCACCGGCTCCAAAATAGAAATAAACGAAAGTTCCTAGCCCGATCACTTGGCTTTGGAGAGTTGGTATTACTGCAAGAAACAAGTATCACTATAACAAATTAGAAAATGTCGATTTAGTGAGTCCTGTCCTGATGGCAAGGGAAATGTCCGCAGAGTAGATGTGAAGGCAACAAAGAGGGAAGTAGTCCATCGCACTATAAACCATTTGGTTCCACCTAAACAGACGATTTTCAAGACTCGCTGCTAACTCAAGTCATTTTACGTCAAAAAATACTTTTAAAAATTAATTGCCTGAGGTTGTCAAACCTGTACATACGAAAAACAAGACCGGTGAGACTATTGACCTAATTGTAGAGAGTATACACTTTGCCGGATGAATGGAGTATACCCGATGAATTGAGTTTCAAGACAAAATAATCTCTGACTCCCAAAGGACGTTCCTTGTCACCGTGGCTCAATGGTTTGTGTATCGGACTGCTGTGCGAGCGGCGTGGGTTCAAGCCCAATCATATTCACCGAACTTTTTTTGCATTACCACTTCTTTTTCTTCTGAAAAAGCTTCTCAATTCTCCGTTCAGAGTCGGCATTAAATTGTAGCTCCCTTTCATTCGTGCGAAAAATGTAACATGCCCAACGGTTGCAAGAAGCTAGGCCTTGGCTCATCCCGAGCTGCTATTTATTTTTTTTTAAAAGGCGTTCCTTAATCAATAAAGACTGCACGCATCTTCCATCAGTCTTATTTTACCAAGCCATTCAAAGAGGTAACAAAGCACCTGCTATAGAGACTTGGTAGGACTCTCATTACCACAGTCAGCTAAGTAGAACGTAACGAAGAGGTAATCGAAAAATACAAAATAACAGGTCCAAATAAGTGGCATCGGTCTTGCTCAGAAATTTAGATTTTTTTGCATTAGAAATGAGGCCAGTCATTTGCACAACCACCTTTTTGGATCGAAGATTTTTTTAAGCGTCGAAAATCGGATGAAGGATACATGAACAGCTTAAATGTAAATCCTGGCCCTATTTTCCTTCACATACCCAGTTTCAAAAATTAATACATAATTTCTTTCTGTTTCCTGGAAGCCACCTGTAGGCATCAAGATCAAGCTTTTAAAGTTTTCTAAAATAAATCCGATTTCCCTACAATCAAAATATGTATCAGCAGAGCACTTTAATGGATTAACTTTCCCCATAATTTGTATACAACACCCCGTAGCGTCGCTCACTGGGATAGCAGCCTAATCCGGTCAACAGTTTGTGGTCACGAATACATCAAGGTGATGAATTGTTAAAAAAAAAAAGAAGAAATTGTAGGGTTAAGCTGTAGATTGTTGCATGACATAATCCTCCTAGAAAGGTTTCGTTTTTGTTTTATTTTTCAAATGGAATAAATTCTCGGAAAGCAGTTTGTTTGAAGATGCTAAAGAATTTCTAAGTTTGGGTTGTAAGAACAATTAATGGAAGTAGGACCTTCACAAGGTCGTCGAAGCAGTATATACTCACCTAAACCACAGTATCTGGTCTTAGCACATAACACGAAGGATATTGAACAGTGTTCTTTCTACGCGAAACAAACCAGACAGGGAAATTGTGACATAGAATTTCAAGGCCATGCTCTGATCGCGGTTTTGGTTGCTCAATTTCCTCTGGAAGCCGAAATGTCCACTAAAAAATTGCATTTTCACCAAAACATTTTTCTTGGAATTTATTTGAGAACTTTATTCGAGATTCTAAAAATAATTCTACTATCGCAACATCTTTTATGTTTGGTTGGAAACCACATAGGTTAAATAAGGTTAGAGAGGCTGTCGACATAGCTGACGCACTTAGACCAACAGTAGGTCCATTGTGATACCGCAGGATCTAGGAAGAATTCTCTTTTTCTTATCGTGGAACCAGTAGTAGCTTTTAATAAAGCGAACTAGGTTTCCGACATGTTGTTGTGCTAGGTCGCCAAGATTGTCAAAAAAGAAGGCACCGAAGTGGTTGCGTCTTTTGCGAAAGAGGGCGGGGCAGGTACAGAGGATATGGAGGATCGTTTCTTTCTCTTCCTCGTCCCTGCAGCTTCTGCAGAAATCATTTACAGGAACGTCCAGGCGAGTGGCATGTCTGCCTATGAGGCAGTGTCCTGTTATGACACCTATAGTAGCCCTGTCTACTCTTGGTCAGATTTGTCTGCAAGTTTGGCAGGTGGTGCCATTTGATTGCATCTGCCTTTAACTTCAGTTTGCATGCAGCTAGTGGCTCTCCGAGGTTCGCATTTTCAAGAAGAATCTGTACTGCAGTACTGGAATGTAGTATTGATCCTGAAATGTCTGTGTGTCCTGGTACCCAGCGGAGGAGTATGCTTAATTGCTCTGCCACCTCTACGTGAGACGAGTGACAATCTAGAACCACATCGAAAGGAATAGTAGCCAATAACGAAGATCTCCCAACTCATAGAGGAATTTTCGTTTCTGTAAATATCGAGCAATACACTGTAAGGACACTTGAAGGGATTCGTACTTCCTTTCGACTAAGTTTTGCGAGATTTTTAGAAATTTTCTTACTGAAGACTGGCCATAGTGATCTGGCTATAGCACACGTGTCCGTGTGGCATCATGGTTTCCTCACCTTTTTCTCTGTAAAGAGTGCTGATCGGTGCTCACAGTCCTGTCTCATGTCTTCTATTTGTGTCTTGAGGACCACGCCAACAGCAGCAGCTTCTACTAGACCTGCTTGTACAGAAATCCGTGACCAGAAGTGCCTTGAGAATCAGCCAAACGAATGGCTGGAAGTCAAGAACGACGGGCAATGCCCAGATCTCAAGTAAGTACATGAGCAATGGAGCAATCACTGATTATACGGTGCACTACCTTGACTTCCCAAGTAGAGAGGAATGGACACTGGGAGCAATACCAAGCACGTAAACCAAAGCCATCTATACCGATGGGTCCAAAATGGATAGTGGCGTGGGTGCAGGTATATTTTCAAACAAACTTAGCCTGTATAAGTCAGTAAGACTCTCGGACCATAACAGCGTTTTTCAGGCGGAGGTCCTAGCAGTCAATTAGTGCCCGTGAGACTGCGATGAAGGTAATACCACGTGATGATATCATCTATTGGCAAGGAAAGAATCTGCGCTAGACCTAGAGCAGGCGACCAGTCAGTAAAAGCCCCGCCATGTAAACTCAAACATGAAGCATGGATCAGGATTCTATCAGAAGCGAATGGAAAATGGAGTCCTTTGGACTTCTGTACAGCGGTGCAAGAACTAATACTTTCATGCAGAAGGACAGCAAAACCTTTTCCATCCTTGTAGGAGTAAATTCAGGTCATAATACTCTGCGCTATCACATGAAAAAGCTTAGGCTTATTGAAAACGACCTTTGCACGGGTTGCGAAGACGAAAAAGTTAATGAGGACAAAACCCACTTCCTTTGCCGTTGCCCAGCTCTCTGTCACCTCAGAAATAAATCCTTTGAAAGGCTCTTTTTCGATGATACCGAAGAATTAAGTGACGTTCCTATCAGGGACATCTGGAGGTTCATTAAGGCTTCAAGACGGTTCGAAACCCTGAGGCAATAGAAGAGTGCTTTGGGTATTGCTCCACGAAGAAGGGGTACCTTCCCTCCCATACTGGGTATCACAATGGGTCTCTACTGACCTAAGTGTGGCGCAGAGGGCCCTCTCTCCCATCGCTAACCCGTCTACCTAACCTTACCTATGTATGTCTTCTATGTATGTATGTTTGGAATCGTCGTTTTCAGCCACCGAGAATTCTGTATCATTTTATTCAATTAGATCGCGTTCTACATATTCTACATATTCTTCTTCCTTTGTTTCCAAACCGCTTACGATGATGGTGAAACCAGTTTAAACATTTAATTCGAATGACGAAAGTAATTGAAACTTTCATAGACATGCAATGCTGCACTCAGTTATCTCACAGTTTTGCACAACAGTGGTTCTAGTTTTCAAAAAGTTTCCTTTGTTTCCTCACTTTTTTGGTTGCCCCTGTTCGGTGAAACTCAATCAGGTATCGAGTGAGAAAAAACCCAACCAAACTGGAAACGAAACTCCTGTGCATTCGAAAAGGGTGATCTACTTTTTACAGGAAAAGTATAAAATTGCTTAAACAATGGACAAAAAGTTGGTAGAAAAGTATTAACTTCCCCTATGCCATCGAGGAGATGAAAGGACCCTGCTCTCTTGGACCTTCCTACATCTGTATGACATCAGTGCGGGCAAAAGTTATCAGCGATAAACCGAAACCCAAAGAACAGCAGAAGCAAGAAGTCAACTTGTGCTACGGTGTTTCAGGTGAAACACTTCTTGTTCGCAAATTATTATCCCTGGCAAACCAAAAGTTAAACGTTCCCGAGCATAGACTAGTAGCGCCCCCATCCAACGATTTTATTTTTTTTACACTTTTTTTTTATAGTCGAAATGCAAATTTATATTGTTTCAGTGCTTATTCGGTTGAAAATTTCATGAGATTGCTGTGTACACCGACGACGACTCGATACTCCATATGTTGTATAAGATACAAAATATAAAAGGAGAATCGTTGCTGTTTTTTTGTCGGAGCCGTTTTTATGGTTTTTGTCCACCCCCAAACTGTTATCGGTTTGAAATGGATGTGCTAGGTACAAGGACACATTGGGAAACCAGAGCGAGAGAGATATTAAAATTGTACCCCATCCTATTTTCTTGTGGGGGTGCGATGCAAAAATAAAAAAATAATAAACTTTGGCAATAAAATGGAGATAATGGTCGTCCAATGAGTCGTAAAACGGTTTGCTTGAATACAGCACGGTGTCGCCAAGGTTTTTGCAAAGCGAATTGGTTGTGAGAAAAAAAAAATAGCCAACCCGGCCAGAACTGTGGATACATTTTGCTGTCACTGGTGGAAGTTATTGCGAAATTGCTCGAAAAGCTTTTTCACGAATTAAATGAGTGCGGCTAAGAGCGAATAACAATTAATGAAAAACGTGAAAAAAAGGATATTAAATGACAAGAGTCTCTAGTGTCGGAGTTTGCTTGCCGCTTGTTCAGCATTTAATTGAATTCGGTTGGAGTGCTGTTGGTCTGTATCCAGTCAGCGAGAGGATACGTAAATTTTCGACTACCTGAGACACCTGTTGGAGGACTTTTAAAATAGAGAGGTCGACAAGTCCAATGACGTTCCCAGCGATTCGAGGTTCAAAGATGAACGTAAACTTTGACGTCAGTCAACCTAAGCTCAAGCTGTGAGAAATTTGATACCAATGATCCTAGGAAAAATGTATGCAAATATAGTTAGACGACAGGTGAGGGCTGACAAAAGCTATTGAGACTACTTTTTTCGTGTAGCGATTTCTGTCTCTGACATAAGACCCCAAGATAAGTTGGATAGCTTGTGGTACCTGCTGATGGCCATTCAAATCATCAGTAGGTCCATTATGATATCACAGCCAGCGATAGGATTGACCACGAGTCTATTCCTGGAACCGTTGAAATTCCCTATCCTCACAACTCAAGTCAGCTACACCGGAAGGGTTTAGATTGAAGAAGGAGTATTTTTTTAAGGTGGTTTTTCTTATTCTGGCAAGGACGGGACATTTGCGAAGGCAGTGCACGATATCTGCCATTTCCACAGAAGGCATTATACACTATGCATAGATAGATCAAATGAGATCAATAATTTGCTTTCGAGGGAACATCTGTGTAAGTCAGGTTTGTGTGCTTTGTTTGGTTCGAAGCTGCAAACAGCCAATGCCAACTTTTTTTTTTATCAGATCAGCTAAACACTCTTCGTTACATCATTTTGCAAACAAACTTTCCTGCCTTATTCATTTTCATAAATAAGGGTTTATTGTGAAATGAGAGCTCTACAACGCTCAAAGGGCTGTGAAAATCCAAGAGAAGGAGTTCTGTTGATTGTTAAAAGTGTTCAAAACGAGCATTCTTCCAGCCTTCTTCTGGCAGTCATCATACACATGTGTGTATTTCATGTAACGATGAAACTATTTAAACCCAATCCAATCGTATGAGAGTCCCTGCAACGGAATTATCCATTGGCATGTTCATAACTCACATGGGCGAAAATTCCAACAAATTGTTAACTGCAGAGGCATAAGGGCATCGCTCAGGGAGGAATGTAAATATTTCAGGATTTCAAGTAATTTTACACGTATCCATGAGTTCTCGATTTTCTCACATCTTCTATTGCTTGGTTTTCCCTTGATGGAGATGGAGATTCATTCAAGGCCGATAGGCAAATTGGTATAATATTACTTCAATGGCAAAACTCGTCTAAACAATGATTTATCAACTTGTGAATTTTAGGGCAGGCACACCCTTCTGTTGGACAGGAAAAGGATTGTGAAATTCTATACTGCTCTTGATCCTTAGCCTAAGTCACTTTGATTAATAGGATACCGAGAAGTGAGATTAAATTCTTAAACGTATCAAAGGAGATTGAAACTAACATTTTGCATTGCAGGGGATTCATTAGGAGTCTGTATTTACAGCGACCATAGAGCATAATAGTATAGTTTGGTTTAGATAATAACGTTTTCTTTTTGAACATGTTCCTGTAAGAGTCTGGATCCGAACGACTACTGTATCCGATTAGTAGGCCCAGGATATTTCTGCTTCAAGTTGGAACTCTGTGTGTCGCCTTATGCTTAGATTTTTTAAACTAAAAACATTTGCTCTCTGCGAATTTATTATTAAAATACAGCCTTTGCAATGCTTGTGGCTAAATATTCAAATCGATCGCCTCTGTTACATGAAAGCTCTCAACGAACTGTTTTTTAAGCTGGAGGATGCGGGATGTGGCGTGGTAGCATAGACGCCGTGACTGGCACTGGCAGATATTCTTCAACATGCTCTTAACAAACTCACTATGAGGATTTACAGCTGTAACCTTAGTGTCAATCCATCTAGAACGGAGCTGGTCCTTTTCACTAGGAAAATCAAAATTCCAATCATTATTCCACCCAAGCTCAACGGTACTCCTCTGCGCTTTTCAGACAGTACCAAATATCAAGGACTCATTCTTGACAGGAAGCTTCTGTGGTGAGATAATATTGCCGAACGCACAGGAAATCCCTGTCAGCACTCTACTCATGCAAAAGAGTACTAGGTACCAGATGGGGCCTACGGTCGAAAATGGCTCTATACAGTAGTTGTTGTAAGACTGATTATTACTTATGGCATAATGGCTTGGTGGCCGGTTCTAGAAAAGCAAACTGGCATTATAGTTCTCGAGAAAGTCCAACGTGTAGCTCGCCTCAGCTTTACTGGTGCGCTAAGAGCTTCTCCTCCAGCTGCGCTTCAAACCATACTCCACCTACTGTCAATAGATATTTATGGCATACAGCAGGCCACTAATGCGACCTTTAGACTCAGAGAAAACCGTCAATGGTTTAAGAAAAAGGCATGCCAGAATTCTATCAACTCACCGCTGCCTTCCCAAATCAACAGACACGCCCACCGAAAATGACTTCAACATGGGCTACAAGTATAGGTACAATATACCCGACGAAGGAGGCGGTGCCGATGTCTTTTCAGAAAATTTGGACATCTACCACTCATGCAGTCTTGCTAACCACTGTAGTGTCTTCCAAACCGAAGTCACAGCTATCAATCAAGCCGCCGCTTGACCCAATCACGCAGTGATACTGCAACCTACACCCAGGCTACGATCAGGTCCTTCGTATCCAACTCAATAAAATCTGGGGCAGTGAAGGACTGCAGCGTGTCTCTAAACGAGATCGTTAACCAGTATACCCTCACACACTGTTGGGTCCCTGGTCACTGTGACATGCAAGAGAACTGCGCGGCTGACGAATTAGACAGACAAGGGTCTCAATGTACAGAGCTGCAGAGACAAGGAGAAGGAAGAGTCTACTGCACACTTACTCTGTACGTGTCCCGCCCTTGCCAACATCGTAGAAGCCACCTTATCTGTAGAATGATGAGCTCCTTAAACTCTAGTGTCATGTCGTTGCATTTATCACCACTAAGCCGAAAGTTCATTTAATTGTTACAAATACTCTCCATAGGTTAAGAAGAACAACAATACCAATTGTTACTAACTTCAGATCCCAATTTAAGTTCATCCGAATGCCGCAAAATGACGCCAATTACTAAGACATGTACCCGCACACATGTAGATATGTGCAGCCCTTAAAATTCTACAAGTTAAATGCATGTTTCTCTTAGGCAAACAGAACTTTAAACCGCCCATAACGGTCACACTTTAGTCGATTAATTTTATCTAATAGACAGTGTAATGCTGTTGAAACAAGTGGTACTGTGGTCATTCCACTTAGGAGGCAGCATATGCTCCTGGGTCACTTGCAATTAAACACATTTAAGGGAAGCCATCTTCAATACCGAAGCAGATTGCTTCATACTCAGTGTTGAATATTAGATTTTATATTTTCTATGCGGTCCGGTGCTTGGAACCTCAAATGTCTTATTATGGGGAAGGCCTCATGGCAAACGATTTGCATTTTGAGTAGCTATGTGTAATTGATGTAACAAAGTGGGAAAAAGAAATTTAGATTGGGCAAGGAAATGATGGCCCATGAATGTCATGGATGAAATGTTGGTTTACATAGAGAAATTAGTTTATTTGTGAGAAAGAGAAAGCGGCGTCTTACTCTAACGCTGTATTTGAACATTTGGCCTGGGATTACAGGCAGACAATTTCTTGGAGGTGAAAATCTTTTTCTTCGTAAAATTGTGTCACATAGTCTCATCGGCTGCATTTCCTTCTACTCCTACCCACAAATAAAGGGTGATTTAGTTGTTCAGGCCAAGACTGTTTATTTTTCCAGACCAGATAGGTAGATAAATGAAGAAAAATAAAAATTAAATCACCTCTATTGCACCTGTGGTACAGCTTCTCATTGCCATTGTGATGCAGATGCACGACTGTCTCTACAGTTATTCTTTTGGGGAATACTGCTCTGTAGGTTATGACTGGTCTAACCATCATGACGTACATCCATTACAGCATTGTCAGTTTATATTCCCAGGATTTTCCTTAAATGCGCCTTTATATCATGAGTACTCGGGTGGCTTTGCTCACTACCGACTTCATGTTAGCCTTCCATAGAAGTTTACTAACTCACTAGATACAATTTATTATGCTTCCACTTAGTTGGAGCAGTTTCGTGACTAAGTTGCCTCTTCCTTGTGAATAGTACTACCGTGGTTTTTGTGGGATTAATTTTGAGTTCCACTGAGTGACTCGTAACCCTCTTTGTATAATGTTACTGAGGGTGTCTTTGAATTTTCCTCAAGCTATGATGACTGTCTATGCCACCACTAGGCTGCACATTTTTGGAGATAAAACTCTTCTTAAATCAAGGGCCAAATCGTCTCTTCCGTGATCGTATATTCCGTCACGTAAAAACGACCATTCCGGGGCCAAATTGTCTCATTTTTACGTGACGAGTTATGCGATCAAGGAAGAGACGGTTTGTCCCCAGTATCGAATGTTTAAGGTTTTCGAAAGATCTGCTCGAATTGAACTGCAATACGTGTTCACATTAACCATGAATAGTAAAATTCGAAAAGAGCAATATGCTTGTTAGAATCACTTAGGTTCGGTTAGGTTGGGTTGAAATGGCTGCCAGCTTAAGCGAACACACTTAGACCCATGAGGGGTCCGTTGTGATATCACATGGATTTCGGAAAGATCTCCTGCGTACTATTTGAACCAATTGGAACTTCTAATGAAGCGAAGGAGGCTACTAACATTGGTATGTATCAGAGATCTGCAGCGATATGCCGCAATTATGCGTTCAATACATGTACATTGATTTTTTCTACGACTCTAACTCATTGGTCCTTCATAAAATATGTATCCCCATCGCATTGACTGCAAACACGTATGGTGTTGCATTCATGCAGTCATATTAATTGAAGTACTATGCGATGTTTGATCATTTTTTCTCAGTTCATAGCGATGAGTGAGAAAAAAGCGGTGCGAGTATAAACTTCCACCGCAATTGCTGCGATAGTTTTACATATGTATTTATAGTAAACCCGAGTGTTACGAATCCTGCACTACCGCATGTTCATATTTACTTAACCGAAGCGTTGGTATGTGCGACCGCCTGTTCCTCTTCTCTGTTATTATGTTACCTGCTAATGAAAATGCTCGTTCTGCCGCTGCACTGCTTGCAGGAACTGAATGAATTTGTAGTGCTACTTTTGATAAGTGAGGATAGTTGTTTGCATTAATCCTCCACCACTCAATCACATCAAAATCTTCAGTTATTTTTATTAGTTCTCTGCTATATTTTTCTACTTCTTCTTTAGGAGTTTCTGGGGTCGCCTGTTCAGATTCTCTCAATAAATCTGAAAAAAAAAAACTGAATATCTTCTTTGGGGGATGATGATGAATTTGGAATTAAGCAAGTAGGTATGTTGTCTACGGTGTCACTTGGAGTAAATACTATTTAAAAAACTGATACAGATAAAGGTGTGGCAGGACTGGCTGCGTCAAGAGTTATTGGTGAAGAGATTGATAATATTGACTGCGAAGTAGACGCTGTTGGAGCATACTCTAAATTGTTAATGAGAGAAATGCAAAAGCTCTTAATATCGTTGAGGTTGTTTGGTTGCATACTTGCAGCTGGTGGATACAAAAAGAATGCAGTCTCATGCCATAAACTCAAATTTTTTAACCAAATGTCATCAATGTTCTGAATAATTTTTTCCTTTAAAACCGAAATACCACTTATGTCTGCAATGTTAGGTGCACACATAGTTTTAATTTTATGAATTGAAGGTAAAACGAAACACAAAGACGGAGAGCTGCAGAGTTGCAATTTCTTAAAAATGATTTCAAAGTCCTTAAAGATTTCAACTAGAACTTTAAGTGTTGAAATATTTATATGCAGTAGCCGTTGGCTTCCTTCGTTCTCAGTTAGTACTGCATTTATATCGAACCAATTATCTACAATGGATTTGAACATTGTGTAATTAGAATTCCACCGTGTGGGACATTGGTTCTTCAGAGAAGTTTGTAGCTTATGCTGCAAATTTGCTTTTTTAAAGTATTTCACTTTTTTTTTGCACGACTCTAATAATTCTTAGAGCTCTGTTGTTGCGTCGAACGACTTGTTTAAGACATTTGCTAATAAGTGGCAACTACAGTTCAAGCGTGTATTGTGTTCCAAAGCTTTTACAATATTTGTTCCTCTGTCTGTTGTAAATTTTATTGCTTCGATATTTTGGACTTCAAACTCACTAAACAAAATCTTCAACTTTCTCAAAATATTGTCACTGGTTGATCTTTCAAAATCCATTGATTTCATTCCCAAAACGATATCAAATAATTTAAAATCTTTCTGATAGTGCAATGTGACGCCTAGAAAGTTTCGTTTCACGTAATTGTCCGACCACATATCAATTGTAGCAGATGCACCACCGCTATTCACAACTTCGTTTATTTCACTTCTGAATTTTTTCTTTTTTTCATCTGCTGCTTTTTGCACCTTACGCGAAATTGTTGTTGGATCAGGCAGTAAATCATGTACGTCTACGTTTTCTCCATAGGTTGCACCTATCTTAATAAAAAACTTCACCAGCTTAACGAAGCCCGAACCAGCGATAGCCGAAAATGGCCTACAATCTTCAGTAACCCAAGCTGTACATATGTCAATTGCGTTCTTTTTGTCATCTGCTGCAACAGATTTTAAAACTTCTGGCTGCTTAAGGGCTTGGCAACACTTATGCCGATTCAGATTAGATGTTTGATGTCCTGAGTATTTAAGTAACTTGCGGCATGTTTGGCAGTATAACAATCCTTCAACTATGGTTTCGTCTTCCTTTAAGATTTCGGACAGTATATTCCAAATGAAACTTCTACCCTTGTGTCGTTGTGACAAGGTGTAAACACCACTAGAAATTTTCTCAGCAACCAATGCGTGATTATTCGACATTATACCAAATCTATTGATAATATTCTCAATGAACAAAACTTAATTTTTCCCATTGCTATCCCGAAAAATCCGTTATCTCAAAAAAAGGATTCGAAGCAACAAAAATGTTCCGTCTTCAAGTTTACTGACATCCATTTGTGTAACTCGCGCATCGCTTTTGTTGTGAGTAGATGTTAAGTCGCAAAAATATGATCGCATGCCAATCTCTGACGTGTATCGCTTTTGTTGCGATGGAGCGTAGTTGCGGTGTATGCGGTGTTTTTGTGTTTTCATTAGCGGTCGCACATACCAACGCTTCGGCAAGTCGATATGAACATGCGGTAGTACAGGATTCAATGACTCATTGACTCAATTGATTTCATTGTAGAATGTATGGTAAACACAACGATCGCTTTGTTTGCGGTGGCGGTACATACTTCCACTGCTTTTTTCGTGAGTAGATTTTAAGTCGCAAAATTATGATCGCATGCCGATCTCTGGTATGTATATATCAAGTCTAGGTACATATGTGTAGAAGAAGGCTCCTAAGTGGATTTTCCTTTGCGGGAGAGAGGTGGACAGTTCTACAGCTTCTGTAGAAGTCGTATGCGTAGATGTCAAGTTCTGTTGCATGCTTGCCTATTAGACAATGTCCGGTAATGACACCTATTACTTGGCTAAATCTCCTTTGTCGCTAGACATGTTGTACCACTTGTCCACCTAAGACTTTTTCTTTCGATATCATCCAGGTTTAGCTTAAATTTACAAGTAGCGACTGCTCCGTCATCTCGATAAGAGACGATCGGCAATTTACAACTACTAGTGAATTCAAAGCGACCGATTCCAAGGACTTTATTGCCGCTTGACTATCCAAAAAGATGCGGGTATCTGTGGCTGATATCTAGTTTAGCCAAGATTCTCTGTTCGCCATGATTTCCGCCTGGAACACATCTCTCTTACCATAGGATCTCTTACCCTCCACCCGTTCTCTTTAGAATTCACATCAAAATATTTAACCCTCAGTTAATACAAATTACTCTCAACTAACAAACTAAATTGAGTTGTCTTAAAAGCCCTCATTTTCGACACAGCAAATCCAATTGAGAAGAAGAAAACTAAAATTATATCCAAGCAGAAAAGTGCCTTAACCCGAAATGAATATTAATGCAGCGCAACATAAAACGCGTTCGACAACAAACAAGTGCTCTCACTTTCGAATAATTTGATTAACGAAGACACGTGTACCGAAAAAAAAAAAAAACAAAATTTCGACTTCGCACAATGACTAAACGATCCGGGCGTCCCAGTGATTCACCTCCGCTTCGGATGGTATTCAATGTCCCGGAACTGAGAGGCACACTCCTTTTGTGTGTGTAATTCGACAATTTATATGGAAATTCAATCTGAATTACATGGAAATTTCCTACAGGTCCTTGTCGAATACTGTCTGCCTTCTCCACCTCATCGGTTGTGCCGTGTGATAGTCAGCGAAAAAGAAGAAAATAACCTGAATCCTAATCCCCACAAATAATCAATTAACTAAATAATTGAAGTAATTTTCAATTTCTATCGGAATTTGCATACAATTTTCCAATAGCCCGGGCATTGATGTGTTAAATATTGCCGCTCACCTAAATCGCATAATCTGCTTTAATAGGTTTTTTTTTTTCCTTTTAATTGCGTTGACTAATGATCACATTTTCCGAAGGGCAAAGCCGGCCAGAATACATAATCATTTCAATGCAAACTGCATTTCAAATTAATTTCAATCATACTGTCTGCGGATGTTGAGGTATAGAAAAGCAGTTCCGGTTTGGGACAAACAGGGGCGTGGGTTGGAAGTGCGAGTTGTGACTTCAAACAAAAGGTGACTGGACTTCCTCGAATTACGAAAAATTTTAGGGTACAGTCTAGATGACTGACTATTCAATTTTTGGTTTTCTTTATTTTTAAAAATTTAAGTACGCTCAGTTTTAGGTTAGGTTGGCCTAGGAGGTTGTCCCCGCTCAAGCAAGATTGGTCCATTGTGAAGCCACGACAGAAACTGGCTTACCAGCACCAGAGACAAAGAGTATATCGTCGATTGCGTTAAGATAAATTAACGTATTAGTAGCAACCACTTTGACATGGAGATAAAGTTGCTTATCTTTTGAACATCGAATTCAGCTAGCTCCTTTAGATCATCATAGAAGTATTTCCCGAGGATTTTCCTTCTTAATGTTGCAAGGGCAGGACAAGTGCACAGTATGTGGGTAGTGGTTTCCTCATCTTCCAGTGGATCTTATCTGACTGCATGTCTGCCTCTCAAGCCGTATCCGGTGAGGACTCCTATCAGTGAACCTTAGTTTTCCCGTTAGTGGATAGAAGTTTCTTCGCCTTTTTAAAAACCAAATTTGGCCAGATTTGTCTACACAAGAGACAAGTACAGATGTGGTTCCACCTATTGCTTGCCAGTTTCCTGGCATCAGTAATGAGGAGAAATTTGATCGATTCGATAGGAGCAGATGGTTCTCCCTGGTTTTCGGAGAGATGCCGTCATGCGTTTTCTTTTGCCAGCTCGTCCGCCTTGCAGTCGCCTGGAACGTCCCTATGTACTTGGATCGAGCACAGGGTTACGTTGCATCTGACTGTAATTTTTCTACCAACCTTGATCGTAATGTCGGCGATTTCAAGGCTTTAATAGCTGCCTGACTATCTATGTATAGTACAATAGCGCTACAATCTATTGAATTAATTGAAAGACAAGCCGCAACTTTGCGGACTTCCATAATTTCCGCTGGAAACATACTACACTGATTTGGCAGTCGTTTGGCAATGGCTATGTCAGTGCCACACGCTGTCTTGGATCCGTTTGTGCATATATTTATCGCGGAGTCAGTCAAAAGTGCCAAGCGCTTCTGCTACGAATCCGAGTTCTGTATCTGACTTTAAAGTCAATATGAGGAACAATATAGTCCGTTTTACTAGGGAAAGTATTGTTGCCATACAGAATACTAGAGTGGGCTGCTGTCATGCTGACCAGTTGGGAGGATTCCTTGAGCCTTTGGAATGCTTTGGTTGCCATTAGCTTCCCGAATATATCGACAGGAAGTATGTGAATCATTGGAGTTGGAGTTGTTTTCAGTGCACCCGTTATACAGATGCATTATGGCCTCTGTACTCTTCCAAGTCGGCTAATAGTAATTTAAGAAATGTGTTTTCGAGTTCGCGCAACAACTCTTTGTCGAACAATTGCGGGGGAAATTGAAGAAATGTTTTCTTTGACATTAAACAGATTATCCAATTATTTTATGCAAAAACAAAAATAAAAATAAGTAATATTAATTCAACTCGATCGTTATGTGTGCGGTGGGAAGTATAAGACTGGCTCCCCAGTCGATTTTTTTCGTCTAGTGATTTCCACCAGACCAGTACCCCGTACTTTCGGATCGGTCTGACTACCGCTGTATAAATCCAACTGACTACTTGGCTTTTGGGCCCAGAGCTTTTCGGTAGGAGTAGAGGGGAATTGTGGCTTTCTCTTTGCGGTCTTGTATATTCAGCCTCCAACTAAGCTTCTTGTCGAGAATGAGCCGCAGTTATCTGGCGTGGTCTACATATTCAAGTTCCGTGTTTTTTTTTAGCTTAGGAGAGGTGATAAATGGAACTTTGTGTCGTCTTGTGAAAATGACAAGTTCGGTTTTTAAAGGAATTAACCTCAAGGCCTACCTTATTTGACCACCTTGCCAGTTTATTTAGGGCAGATTCCATTAGGTCTCTTATTGTAGGGAAAAATTTAACCGAGATCGATATCGTCAGCATGTGCCGTCGTGACATACTACTCATTAGCAGTCCGTTCACTACCATGAGCCAAAGTAATGATGATAATGCGGCGTACCTCTGCAAACCGTTCTGCTCGTTAGTCTTTTGTCATGGCTTAAAAAATCTATAGAAAAATCTTGGATCGGTACAGCTGCACTCATGAGATACAACCCTAGTCATCATCCCTTACACTCGTTAATTAATTTTACACGCGAAAATAAGTTTGCTTGGCAAAAGTTATAATAACATCCAATCCAAAGTATACGTCTTCTAATTACATTCGCTTTCAAATATCATTACGCCCACTCATGAAGTAAAACAATCAAAAAAATCAGCTATTAATTATCCACTTGGCAATGGTATATGAATTCTAATGAGCCCATTCAGGATACGAAAACCAGAAAACCAACTCTCGGTGCCGACACGCCTACACATGTGGATAATTTCAAAACTCGCTAAACCAGCCGAAACCAGCGTCATAATTAATTAAAAGTGATGTTATCCTGTTCGGCACAGAGGATTACACCTCTTTCACGAATCGGTACCATCCCAAAATCATGCCTATTACCAGCGTCGCATCGAAGTGCTACACAACGAATCTGGCAGATTAACTAAGTTAATTACTTGCTTGTCCTGTGTCACCACTTCTTGTCGTGGCCACGTGATATGGGGGAAATCACGTACGTTTGCGAAAATGAATCCAACGTGCGGGAATGTCGCGATGTTCGGCCGAGCTATTCCACATTTCCAACATCAGGTACCTAACCTAGGTGAGGTCATTAGGGTTGGCAACTATGTCAAATCTGATAACTGAAAATCACATCTACGAGTAAGGTACCTGTAAGCCATTCTCGGTTAGGTTTTTGTTTTAATTAATTAATTTTACAGAACGAACCCGACGTTAAATTAAATTGAACACGCTTGTATTCGCTAGTCTGACAATAAAATACTTAATTTGTTAACGCTTTACATAACTCGTGAGGTAAGAGATGTCGGAATAAAAAAATTTGATTTGTAAATTGGTGGAGGTGTCTCGTTTTAACTGGAAGGGATTTTTATAAGGTCATGGAAGGCTTGTATTTTGCTGCCCATTTGGGATTTTCAGTCGTCGTTTGCCCGAAGAATAGCTCTTGCAAATCGCTGCTTCTTTAGGCTAAGAAGGCAATTGGGTAGTAAGGTCCTATCCTGAAAGGAGTCTCTATATAAGACCCTGATCATCCCAGTCTTGCTTTATGGCGCTGAAGCATGGACTCTATGGAAAGCGGATGAAGATATCCTTGGTTGCTTCTAGAGAAAAATTCTTCGTACGATATTCGGTCCCGTTTACGTTGACGGGCTCTGGAGGAGAAGATTCAACGATGAACTTTACGAGTTGTATAGCGACATCGCCCTAATCAAGAACATACGAATCCATCGGCTGAGGTAGCTGGGGCATGTAGAGCGAATGGACAGAAATGCTCTGGCTCGCAGAGTCTTAGAGTCTAATCCGGAGGGACAACGCAGCAGAAGAAGACCTCACGTAAGGTGGCGCTCACAATTGCAAGGGGACCTCAACTAATTTGGAGTGCACAACTGTCGGCAGTCGGCTAACTGGAGAGGCTTGTTGGTTGAGGCCCAGGTTCACCCCGAACTATAGCGCCACCTAAGTAAGTAAGTAAATTTGCCATTGCACATCTCAACTTTCTACCGTCAAAGATGCATTGTTAAAGTATACAACCCTGACATAGTCCTCTTTCGATATAAAAGCCCTCTTATGTCATATCATCGTGTAAAAGGACGGTTGGCAAATTTCTTAGGCTTTAATACCACTGGTAATACCATACAAATGGCGGCAACTCCGACGGATAAAACAGATATAGCGTTTGATGTGGTATGAGAGATCAGAAAAGAGGACAGCCTTGCAGCCCTACATATCAGCTGTCCCAAACAGAATCATACCAGCTATGCTACAACATGGATACTTAGGACTTGTGCTCGACAAAAAGTTGAAAAGTTGAATTTCATTCTTAAAGGAAATAAGTAGAAAAAATATTATAGGCTTACTAGCGACCCGCCGCGACTTCGTACGGGTACAATTAAATTATTTGATCATTGTTTCTTGGTATGTTCCGCTTTATTTTAGCCTTATTTTCATTACAAAAAATTTTAATAACGTAAAACATCATATCGTCCTGAGCCTACACAGGGGATGGACGTCTATGTGATGACACGGATTCCATAGCATGTCTTAAAACCCAAGTTGGGGAATGCGTTTAACGTGCCCAAACTATTGAAGTATGGACCGTTCCCTTTGAAAAGGTAGTTGATCGACATTGAGTTCGTTGTATATTCTGATGTTCTTAACTCGATAGAACGAACGAATACCTCGAAGAAATCTCATTTCGGCAGCTTATTCTTTTGGTCATTACCATACCGAAATACTTAAACTTCTGAACCGGTTTCGATAGGACCCTACTAATATGTAGAGTGCATTCAACAGGCATTCGAGGCATTACGATTACTTCTGATTTTTTCACGTTTACCTAGCTTCAGCACAGACGACTACGAAGCTATCAAGCGTTCGCTGAAGTTCGGTCCAGATGGTTCGAAGTAAGTCATCAGCGAAAAGCGGATGGCTTATCCTTAGGTCTCACAATGCGAGGGTGAATCTAAACCATCCAGGACCCGCTCAAATGCACACAAAAAATGTCATTAAAATCGGTCCAGCTGTTTAGGAGGAGTTCAGTGACATACAGACGTACAGAAGAATTTCAGTCCAGATGGTTAGAAGTAAGTCATCAGCGATGAGCCGTGAGATATTCACTTCAACACTGCACCTTACACCTTTGCACAATGTATGTATGTGTTTAAATATATTTCGTCGAATAATATATATTCACACACACACACATTTGAAATTAAATTGAAATAAGTGACATCAGGGCCACCTATATATCTATGAATTATTCTCAGCAGGTCAGTTATTAATGAACTTGTCAGAGGTTTTAATGGTCAATTATTCATGGAAAATTATTGGTTAGTGAATCTAAACCATCCAGGGACTCGCTCAAACACACACACAAAATTTCATTTAAATCGGTCCAGCCGTTTAGGAGGAGTTGCATTACATACACACGTACGTCTCATCGTTTCTCTAAATCGGGATCTTAGGAGCTCTTAATATGAACACATGAGTGGAACTCAGTATGGCTTACACACAAAGTGATCACGAGAAAGCTTTCTTTGCTGATGGCTCAATAGGTTTTCAGGCACAATTACTAACTATACGACACTTAAGATAGGAACCTCACTTGATCCGAGATAGCCATCTTCTCAAACAGTCAAGCTGCTCTGAAATCTAATGTCTATATCACAAACCTTCCCCAACTTAACTTGACCCTACCTACTCATGATACACACTGTCGAAAGCCTTCTCCAATTCGATAAAAAGTAGTTGAAGTAGAGACTTATACTCAACACATTGCTCTATAACGATCCGTAAGGTATAAATATGGTCAGGCCAAGAAGATCCTAAGCAAAAGTCAGCTGAGGGATGGCGCTGTAGAGAAAGACCGCGAGTAAGGTAGCGCACGCAAGTGAAAGGGGACCTTAACCAACTTGGTGTGCGAAATTGGAGGCAGCTGGCTAAAGATTGAGCTGGCTGGAGACGCTTGTGGGTTGCGACTTAGGGCCACCCCGCACTCGAGTGATTCTATGAAAACTCCCTTAGCTATTAGTGCAGTTACTGCTGGAAGTATATAAAAAACTTTCCATTTGGTAGCTTGATGATCAATCTCTCTTGCTATATTGAGATTTAGATGAAGGTAAACTTTTGTTTTTCTCGTTTTCTTGACTTGCAACTTGTTGTTCCGTATCCAATTCCTTTTGAATGTTTTTTTTCAGTAGCAGTTTTGGTTACCATGCAATCAATTGACATTTGCAGTCGTGACAGTTTTACGTCATTTGAAATTCCTCGAAATTTTTTTTTAAATTTTTTTTTTTTATTTTTTTAACACTTCTGTGCTATATGGCATCTACGCTTAAGCTCTTACCAAATCATACTAGAGCGCGGGGATAAAGCCAATTGTAGTCCTATACCAGTTTATCAACTCTAAAGGAATCAAAGAAAGACACCCGCGAGGTGCATACTTAAACAAGAAATATTATAAAGATGATCATGTCTTAGGTCACAGCTATCCCAACGACAATTTCATAAAGAATTTGTTTAATAATTCGTAGTTATACATACTCTATCCTTTGACTAAACAGTAAAATCTGTAATTTTTCTGCCACTTGTTTCGTGAGCAAGTAAATAATGTCTTTGCACAGGACTCAAATACTCGCACTAATAAAACACGCAAATAGCGTCGAATAAATTTGCACAAGAAGTTAACGACCCATGTCGCATTAATAATTCAAAACAACGTTTAATAATTTAATGTCAGCACATTTGACAAGCACTTTATATTCGCCATACATAAATAAATACGGCCATTAACTCCTGTGAGAGGAACTTCTCGCCGAAAAAAAAACGAACTTAAATAAAAACAGAAAAATACAAAGCTACATATAGACACTATGAAGGTCCTTTACTTATTCCGTCGAGTGGCTGTGTTCCTTTTTTATGCTTTTGAAAAACACAAGTACTCACTTGGTGCTCTTGTTTCTGGAAGACGTTAAATTTCCTTCGGTGTCCTGTTGGTGTCCCGCTTGCCGCTCTCACGCTCTCTCGCTCGCCCTATCGTCCTGCAAAAAGCCATTTCGCATTAAATGAATTTTCGAGGAAACTAAAATGTTTAAATTTCGTTCGCACTAGCCAGCTAGCTAATGTCTGCTGCCATTACACTTGAGGAACGATGACGACGACGTAGAGGACGACAGCGGCGGCGATGGTGGTGGTAGTGGTGGTGGTGGTGGTGGCGGCGGCGGCGACGGCGGTACCAAACAAGAACGGAGAGCCGAGGAAAGTTACTTCTGGGTTATTTATTGGATGCTCCCGAAGCAGCTAAACATTTCGGATGGAGTAGCACCAAACGAATTTGCTCAGCGATGAGGAAGACCATACTTCGACTTGGACGAACACAACGATGAAACGAGGACGGACCTAGCTAATTACCAAGTTCAACTTTACGGGGTAATGTTGCAGACATAGACGCGGCAGTCAGCAAACATAGACCAACGATGACGGCAACGATGGCATTTGGGTGTAAGACAAAGAAGAAGAAGATATCCGAACTAGATAAGCAATGTTTATGGGATGCATGAGTCAGTGTTGATGGGTGTGTGTGAAGGAAATCCTACATGCAGGAGTAGTAGTCTGCTTCTTCTTGGACTTGGCTTGTTCATTAAGTGCTGATACATTTTTTTTTTCTTTGCCAGTGTCTGGACTTTAAGTTGATTGAGGAAATGGAGGAGGACACACAAGAAGATTAATAATTTCAATAAGCTTTAATTTCCCTTACTAAATTGGACTGAAAAGCACTGGGATACCCATGATGTAGTTGATTTTCAAATACACGTCCTTTTAGATGATTTCAAGTCTTTGATAAAAAGACAGACAGAAAATTTTTGCCTTTTGGTAATACATGCAATATGCGTTACCAGGCTGACCACTCTCCTTTTTGGTTGCGGCATCCTATGTATGTCTGAACTGCATGGTTGAACTGCTGACCAAGCGACGTGGGTTCAAGTCCCAGCCAGGAACACCGAACATTTTTAGCGGCATCACCTCTCGGCGGGGAATGACAAGCCTCCGGGAGTATAATCTGTCATGAAAGACCTTCTCAATTCGCCGTTCGGAGTCGGAAATAAATTGTCGGTCCCTTCCATTCGTGTAAAACTGTAACACGCACAACATGAATGGTTGCGAGAAGTTAGGCCTTGGCTCATCCAACTGTATCAACTGTCTTGAAGAGGAAACTTCTTTAAACCAGAGCAATTCCAATTTTTGGGTTTTTCTCTTTTTTTTTAAATGTCAACTGGCTCATAAGGATGTGTACACTCATTAGAAGGAAACCGGTGGTTCTCTCTCTACCTTCAATTATAATATTAATTTACTTTGGAACTTATATGACTTAGTATAAAAATGATTTAGATACTTTGTCATGTGTGTCATGTGTCAAAATATTCTGAAATCCTCTTTTTTTTTTCCTGCAAACATGTACATGTACATATGTTGGTCCTTATAAGAGTGACGTTCCTAAGTACACAAAAACGGAAATTCACGCCAGTCAGTTCCTGTCATCTGAAAGTCACCAAGTATACTGCCGAATATAAAAGTGAAATTAAATCGTGGTGAAATATACTCGGACGGATGGGTAATGGATCTTTTACTCTTGCAGCTTCTGCGGTTTTTCGAACGCGAATTCGCCTTATCCAAGAGGTTTGAATAAAGCACTTTGGTAGTGATCATATAATGAGGTGAATAATAATAAATTTAAATTAAATGTGAGGTAGTGTATTGCTCACTGTTGAGTGAAGTATAGCGCACCACAAGACCCTTGCCGGTTATCCGTTCTCAGTTCTTCAGCCGCTTTGGTGAGATATTTATTAAACGGAAGTGCCGGTCGGGGTTGAGACTTTGAATGAATATTGTAGTTAAGTAGAGAACCGTTGAGGTTGATTTCAAGACGATTTTTGGCCAGGCAACTCCTGAGATGGGAGCAAAACGATGTTTTTTTCTCACATTAGGGCCCAAAAAAAAAAAATTAGGGCCCAATCTCCACTTGTTGAAGTACTGCTTAGAGCGGACTAGTCAAGTTGCTTTTGGTACGGGTAAAGTCATTTCACCCAACTTTTAAAACGTAGTTGGCACATCGAATATTTTTTTTCAGTAATTGCCTCCTTCGCAGGCTAGGCCCAGAGGTTCCTATTCTGAAATTAGGACCAAAATTAGGCTCTGTGGAACCTCATACTGAACTGGCGATGGCCTTTAGTACACTGCGACCTAAAAGATCTTTCGTACCAAGCGAGTTGTGCTACAACCGAGGAACGGTTTCACCAAGATCGAGGTCATGGAGAAACGATAGTGCTTGCCAATGCATGTTTGATTGTTTCTAAGTAGGTTAATACTCTTCCAAAGTCATTTAGTCTGCAACGAGCTATGACAGGACATTTGCACAAAACATGCTCTGCAGTTTCTTGCTCTTCGAAGCAGAGCCGGCTGAAGTCCGACGGACTGATGATCACCTTGTTAAGATGGTAGTTAAGTGCACAATGTCTAGTGAGGAAGTCCATGAGGAAGTAAGTACCACTTACACATTATATTTAAAGGGAGAAATTCTTCGCTCTTCTTGTTGTTTAACAGGTTGATGATTTCTTTGGATTGGCGAAGTCTTAGAGTGGAATTCCATTTATTGAGTCTTTCATTGACCTCCCATGAATTGAGTTCCAACTTGAAGTGGCTGGTGGGTAAAGCACAAAAGGTAAATGGCTCTATCAATGAAGATTGGGCTCCTTATCTGGCGAGCTCATCTGAGATCTCATTGCCTTCTATACCCTTGTGACCGGATCGGAAATGCAGGGGTTGAAGAATAATGGTGCCAAAACTTATTCCTAAGACCGGGCGAAGCTAGATATCCTCGATTTGCTGCTGCCGTCAATTGAGAAGACTTCAAAGATGCGGTTGGAAAGCATATCGTTAATGAACTGGCGGGTTATATACAAGATCCTCTTTCCATACAGTATCTTTTTGCGATAGTCACGCCGACAACTACAACCTTAATTCTAAACATAATCTGGAAAGCGGAATTTAGTAAGGGTCCTCTTTTGTTTTCTTCGAAGTGTTTCATGTCCGACTTCTCACTAGATATGTGGTTAAGAGTGCGAAAAAGAGTTTTCACTAACCACTGAGTCGCAGTGGTCTTACGATTTAAATATGGTGCCATAACAATTTAGAGAGCTGAAAGTGATATTTCAATATTTTTAGACCAAGTAATATTAATCTTTACACGGGAGTGCCACTATAAGGTGGTGCCGACGGTTCTTTGCAATGCACATGTAAACTTAGTTCAAAAATATGGTGTAAACGTACATATGTACATTTGTCTACCCTGCTTTCCGTGCTCTAGTTTATGATCTAGAGATACAGCAAATGTTTCGTGAGCTTAGTGAAACATAAATTAAATAACAAAATCAGAATAATTGGACAGAAGATGGACGTTTTATGATATCCTGTGTGACATTGAGATTTCAGACTTCATTTCGAAACATGGAAGATACCCTCCATTACATTGCGTTAACTTCCAACAGAACATATGTAAGGATGAGTGAAAACCGTCGATGTAACCCATTTCTATGTTCATATACAAAGTTTTTTAATTTAAAAGTTGTTTGGCCTTGCAGTTAAGCATCAAATTGAGAGCAAGTGTCAGAAAAGTTACTCAGGAAAAAAAAAAGAAACAACGAAACGAAAAACAGGATACCCAACCAACAACGGAGGCGAATAATCATCACATAAACAAAATGTAGTCTTGTTAATCTACGCAGCTTCAGTGCTTTAAGTTATTAAAGTTCCATCGGGCCAAAACCCCGAAAGGTTAGTAAGGGACTGTGCTCATCTTCGCTTTTAGGGTTTACATCTACACAATATTCTGGGGAGTCTGATGTTGCAGAGGAGTTACATCCACATGTGGAAGTTTCGCAATGAGTCCGGGAATTGCCTTAAATTTATGTTGAAATTCCGCACTCATTCGGGACTCATGCGAACATGAATTCACCCAACCATCAGCACCAAGCACCACCACTGCCAACAGCAGCAACAACAAAAATGAATCTAAAGAAGGAGCAGAAGATGAAGAAGATATTATTTAAGCCTGTGGGGATGTGTGTTTGTGTGCATGTGTGTGATCGTAAAGTCATGTCCCAAAACGCACACAAACATTTATGCCGAGAACGGTAAGGGGTTAAGCATTTTGCACATTGTTAAATTTGGTGGAAATGTAGGTCAATGGAATTTATTTGCTTCGCTGTTAATGAATTTAATTTGGATCCTTGTTTTTTCTCTCTTTCTGTTTTCGGGACAGTAGGATTGAGCTGAATTATCTTTTTACGGCAGCCACTAACTCGAATGTGGAAGAGAGAAAAATCTGTGAATGTTGGTGGTTCCATTAAGCAATGAACGTGAACCAGCAGGAAGACTAACTTTTGGCGTATAAAGTTCTGCTTAAATCAATTGTCATTCTCTGTGGAAAACTTCACCAAAGTATACACTTCTTGAAAACGATTTTACCGTATCAAAGATTCGAAACGAGATGAAAACCCATTTACCGTGACATTGCTTAACAGTCCTGGTTAACAGCTCTCCTTGGCTTTCAGTGTCTTGATCGTTCAAATTTTTACAGCAGTGTTTCCTTTACGTATTCTTTCCACAACTCCTTGTCCTCTCAAACTGAAGGACAGGGTTTGAGCTTTTCCCAGTCGTCCCTCAGGGGGACGACTACTGAGTAGTTTCATTTGAAACAGTATCGTGGGAGAGTCATCCAATGGCATGCCGAACTCGTTACTTGGGAGTATGAAGAAAAGTAAGGAGAAAAGTAACACGCTGCCTGCATTTCTACATGGACTCCAACTACCCGTAGACCGACAATGGCGTTAAGCGCGGCGGTGGGGGTGGAGCCCAGGCAACCCGTCATACAGATTTGGACTAGGCGTTGAAACCGTTTCAGTTTCCTGGCGGTGGTGGTCTTATTTGTTTTTGTCCATCAGACTATTGCCGTATAAGTCAGAGAAGGTCTGACGACCAAGGTGTAGATTTGGAGCATGTTTTTTGGACTTAATCCCCAGTTGTTGCCACAGATGCGCCGACAGGTCCACAGTACACTTGTGGCTTTTCCGGCGGTCCGGTTGATGTGGGAGGTCCAAGGACAACTTACTGTCCAGGATAACCCAGAACTAAATGATTTTGTCATAGATAAAGGAACGATATTATGTCTCTTTGGGGTTTACAGAGAGGCCTTCTTTGGTGCACCATCTCTGTATCTCAAGAAGTGCATATTGCAGCACTTCCGAAACGGCGCTTTTATATTTGCTGCTAACGATGACCGCCACGTCGTCTGCGTAGCCAATGACCTTAATCCATAGATTCTTTAGGGACCGAAATTGGGCATTTAATGACGAGCGATCAGATCAGTGCGATAAGACTACGAAGTTATATGGTAACTTAATAGCTGCCGACTTTATTGTGGGAAACAGGCCGAAGTATCTAACGCAAAAGTCAGTCACCATTCGAGCCTTGTTTAATCCTTTCAAAATCTGTAGTTAGAGAATGCAAAACCTTCCTTAACTTGTCCAGAAGGGTGAACTTTCTGAATCTTTATTCGTAGGAACTGAGATCTCTGATATGTTTGTTAGAAAAGGATTTCTCAAAGCTTGAACTTACTCTGGTTTTGCCAACGTCCTCGGTCAGAGCTTGAAGTGACGGTTTGGGTTCTAGTAAACGTCTCCAGAAAATCCACGATATTCTTGCTAAATCTTACAGAAAAGATTGCCAACAGTTGAATGTGAACTACTGCGTTTGTGTTCGTCCTGTGTTTGCGCGGTTTAAATGTAGTGAATGCTGATAACCTATGTACATTGGTGTACTCCCAATCACTGAAGCGCCTACTCGTAGGTATGTGTTCTCTGCGTCAAATTTTCTACTACAAAACAACCAATGGCTTTGTAATTTGTCGGCCGCACATGGAGATTTTGCATAAACTAAGTTCAAAGATCATCACACACATTCGCAAGATTTAAGGTCAACACTTCAAAGTGCATTCCGGTGGATAAGATTAGGTTAGGCAGAGTACGGTTATGCACCCAGCGCTAGCATAAGACACTAAGTACCATAGTGGACCCGTCGCGATTCCTGTAAAACTAAAATTGGCAAAACCTTATTCATTTCAGAATTTTACTCCATTTAGGAGCTTTTTTCTAAACCAACTTAGGCTACATGTCAATGTCGCTTATCTGTCACGGAGATGGCAGAACATTAAAACATTCACCTATACTGGGTAGCCGTTCATAGGGACATTCCCAGGAACTCGTCAAAATTGGTACTCCTCTGAACATCTTGCCGGAACGAAGGAATCTGGGTATTCCACTCGCTACATCTAAACTACTCTTGAGATGAAGAAATGGTACCACATGCCGTACCTCTAGAGAGATCTGACCTTTGCTTAGACTCACGCAATTTAAAAGTCTGATCTTGCTTAAACACTCGCTCATCAGCACCGTTATCGGCGTTCTCACTGGTCACTGCACCGAATGGCATTTTTTAGGGTGTAGATCCATATAACCAAGTATCACAAAGGGTTTCTCCGGGCTACGATCAGCCAGCCTACTTACCTACCTATCTAGGTGACCTGATAAATACAGATCTTTTCGAAATCCACGTGGTATCACAATATACCCCTCACGTGTCTATGTGTGCTGGCTTTAACTGGCAGACACTTTAAACTTACCGAATCTACACAGGAAGAAGGATCTACAGAGGTCCCCCTTCGTCGGCCTTTTCCTTTCTGTCAATTTCACAGTGACCTAGTTCCCAGCAAAGTTTATTTGATTTCGGTAATTTTCTTTAAAAAATCGTCAAAGACAAAGCGTTCTTGTAAAATTCACTAGGTAAAAACCACAAGCCCGGGCGCTCTTAAATTGGTGAGTAGCAATACTAGTTCAATTCAAACTTGATGCGCAAATTCTTCTCTAAACCATGTTATTCCACTCAACATAGTAGAATGCTTTACATATATCGTATTATGGACGGACAGGGGATCTACAGTCCTGTAAAGCTCTGTGGAACGCATACCTTTATATGAAAGTCGTCTAATAGACAGCTACAGAACTATTTACTTAACGTAGTCACCGACTCAGTACATCATGTCTATTATATAGGACTGCCGTCGCTAAACATTTTTTGTTCAAGGCCTTGCCATAGCGATTAGCTTCATAAAACAAAACATTGAAGTAGTTCAGTTTCTTCATTCTTGGGTAACCTCCCGAAGCAAGTGACTACACATCAAACCTACCACAAAAACTCTCATTGGACGCAATACCGCACGAGGTAGTTTCGAATAATTTACCATTCAACAAGTGAAGTGCCGTAGACATCCTAAATCCATTCAAACGCAAGCACCTACAAATGGCAGTCCTTCTATTGACACACGATCCAAGCAATTGAATCATTTATATCAAGTGCACACGTGTAGGACCGGCTCCAACTTAAAACACACTTAATTTGCAATTCCAAGCAAATCTTATAAATTCCCTTTTCGTCTATAAATTACCGAACCACAATAAAGTCGAAACATTTAAAACTTTTGCCGAAACCGGATAAATTAATTCTCCATTCATTCTGCAAGAAAACGCGCAAGAAAGGCACACCAAGGATAAAAAAAAAACGGGCATCATCGAGGACCCTACACCATTCTGCGCGGGGAACCGACGACGACGCCTTCCTTCAATTCCGAAGGAGAAAATTACCCGCTCGGCTGAGCAATGATAATAAACTTCTCGATTGTCGGTTCGGCATGCTTCAATTAGAAATTTCCCATCGTCGCTGGTGAAGGCCGTTCTTTTTGTTTAAGAGGGCGATACACTCTTCAAGGAGAGTCGCTACCAAATGCAAATCACATAAAATTCATCGTCTATTGGCACATAAAGCAGCCGCATTTAGAATTCAAAATAGGTGATGGTTTTGTATTTCTTCACTGTTTACTACTGTCGGTGTTTGTTTGAATTTATTAGCTTCCAATGCCGTTTGATTTAAGTTATGAATCCTACTACTAGACGTGTGACTTCCAGAGATAGACAGTAAACAGCAGAAAACAATTATGCGAAAGAGGTTATGCATTTACTTGTACAAGTAATCGATTGTTATAGGCGGCCAATGAACTGGCAACCATCCATGTTGTGCGATTTATTGGAGATTTTAAACGATGAATGAAAAATCGAATACTATCGTTGATTTTCCGTTGTCGAGATTCGAACCTGTGTCAGTTCGCTAAGCAGTGTCATTCACTAGCACTGATCGATGGTAATTACGAGCTCTTTGAAATAAACCATCTTGTAAGCTCCATTCAACTCAAGGTGGCGCTACGGTCCGGGATGGAACCGGGCCTCAACCAGGAAGCGTCTCCAGCCAGTTTGATCTTTAACCAGCTGCCTCCAGTTTCGCACGGCAAGTTGGTTAAGGTCCCCTTGGTTAAGGTCCACTTGAGTGCGCCAACTGAGTCGCGGTCTTCCGCTACTGCGCCGTCCCTCTAGTATTGATTCGAAGATTTTCCGGGCCGGAGCATTAGTGTTCATTCGCTCCACATGACCAACCCACCTCAGTTGTTAGACCTTCGCTCTTCTGGCTAAGTCGATGTCACTGTACAGCCCTTACAGTTCGTCGTTGTGACTCCTTCTCCTCTCACCGTCTATGCAGACGGCATCGAAAATCACTTCCTCCCGAAACAACGAAGAGCAACCTCATCCTTTTCTGACAAATTCCATGCCTCTGCGCCTTAGAGCAGGACTGGGATGATTACGGTCTTATAAAGGTTCACTTTATTCATTCGAGAGAGGGCTTTGCCACACAAATGCTATCTTAGCCCAAAGAAACAGTGATTGGCAAGAGTTGTTCTTCCTTTGATCTCAGTGCTGGTGTCGTTGTCTGAGATGATAGCGGAGCCTAGGCTAACAAAGTCCTTAACTACCTCAAAGTTATATCTGTGACGTGGCGCCTGTTCGAGATGTTGGTGTTGACTGTCCTTTTATGCTGACAGCATGTTCTTAATCTTGCCCTCATTGACCACTAAACCCATCTTCGCCGCCTCCATCTCAATTCTAATTATGTCAATATCGTCGGCGTATGCGAGTAATTTGACTTTTGAAGGATTAAGGTCTCCGATCATATTTTATGGATGAGTTGGTGCATGCTTCTTACCAAGTCATCGTCTGCCGCTTTGAACAGCACGGCTGCTAGGCCGTCAGCTCCAGCAACTTTGTTGGACTTAAGCTTAGATATGCCTATCCTCACTTCCTCCAGATCGGGTGGACGGATTTGTAGGATTTCGCTCGTAGTCCTTCCATATCCTCAGCATCAACTGCGTTTCCACAACGATGTTCCCTTGTTCATCCTTGCAGGCTTCGGTCTGGGCTCTGTAGCCTTGACAGGTTATTTTTACCCTTTGGAAAACCAACGGAACCTCATTCCTGCTGTCGCATATCTCTGCTTTCTCGATGGCGCACTTCTCATGCTCCTTCTTTTTTTTCCTCCTGAAAAGCCGGTGTTCGTCTCTCCTCTTGTGCCCGTAGAGGTCGCGAGCAGATCTGGTCTTTCTGTGCACCGTCGCTTTATATGCCTCTTGTTTCGCTGCATGTGCTTGACGGCACTCGTCGTCAAACCAGGGGTTTCGTTGCGGTGGCCGAGTGAAACTCAGCACATCAGTCGCTGGTCTTCAATACTTGATGCTGGCGGATTGAGAGAGACTCGATCGGTAATCTCTTGCGATTGCAGCCGTCGGACCCGTCCGCAGCCGTATTTTGTCTACAACAAGGTAGTGGTCAGAGTCAAATGTTGGCCCGTAGGAACGGTCTTACATCCATAATATTAGAGCAGTGCCTTGCGTTGATCGCAATGTGGTCGGTTGATTGATGAGGCTGCAGTGCAACGTATGACACCAAATCCACTTGTTCGTTCTCTTCTAAACGAGTGCAGCAAATACCAATGTTTGCATTATTCCTGACCAAACAAGCCAACACGCAAGCTCTTCCTAGAAATTGAAGAAGATTAGCGATACATCTCAAAAAATTTTCTACGATTGTGAGCAGAGAAAGCCACATAAGAAATCGCAAGCCAGCCGAATGGCATTGTCTACAACAGACTATACACCTGCTCCACCAGTCTTGTTCCTTCCCCTGATTGACATTGGAAATCAATTCCCCGGTTCAGCTTAGTTTTGATTGCAGAAAATATTTAGGCGATGATGACAATCAGTGCGTCAATTGGTCACCGACAAAGACAAACACAGATTACTGCGTACAGCTTCTGGAACTATGCATAGTTCAAACCAAACACGACAGGGCAGTAAATCTTCACTGTCAGTCAGTTGGTATCCCAAAACCATCGTCAAACGTTCGATGAAAAAATGTTTTCCAAGACTTCCGCACATTTTTTCCTACATTTTCTCTGACCATTAACATAACAAATTTCTACGAACCCGATGGGTCAAAACCTCGGACAGATGCAGGATATCATCCCAAAGGTGACTATTTCTACAGTCAATAAGCTCACTGGCCCATTTCAACCGTAGATCATCAGATAGGTAGACAAAAGGACTTGAAAGCCTTCATTCGTTACCCCCAAAGTAATCCTGAAAAAAAAAAACCTCAAAATTTAAATTACTTGTCGCCTCCACTGGTGCATGGGAAATTTTTCATCAGTTGATCTTTAAGTTACCAAAAGCGACAATAACACTTCTTACCGCAATTCGCTTCTATTTCCATTAATTTCATTCGCCCATAAATCTCCGTGAACGGGGTCAAACGGAAGGACCTAACCGAATGCGATTTCCTTAAACGTCCACCAATGGTGCAATATGGTGGCGGCCTCTGTCCCGATGCAATCCCAAAAACCATGTCGACCAGCATCCAGCCCGACCTAGTCTCTGTTTCCACGCTCACACCCTATGGCGCCCACCTAGCTCGTGTTCGCCTCGCATTACATTTGAAGCACAAAGGATAACCGGGAATGCTAGACGTGCTCTTGAATTCCAAATAAAATAACTGTAGATGTGTTGTGCACAATTTCCTTTTACGACTCTCAAGAGTGGTAATAAATCTCGCTGAGAATAGTTTCCGGCAATCATTTTGTTTCCACTTAACCTCATTCGATCTTCTATGTCTTCCCGAGTAGCAGCGGCAGTGGCAGCAGCTAAAGCTCCAAATCCAAATTCAACTATCCACCGTCCTCCTCCTCCCCCATCGAATGGGAGTAACAATTGCCACTAACACAGGGTAGCCTCTAGGAGGGTTCTTAACTGGTTACCATGTTGTGTGATTATCTGGGGCACACTTAATTTTCGGGAAATCCTTTAAATTTTCGCTTTTGGTCATTACACATGTTCTTCGACGAGATGAAGCCGGAACATACGTATAGGCGTTAGCCACTGTTCCTCTTGTCTTGTGATAGCTTCGGGGTGCAAACGGGGGGGGACGGCCATATTCTGAATGCTAACACACAGGCACTCAATTCAATTATAAATGAACGGACATTTAGGATGCATGTTCCTGAAATGTCTTTTGTCCGTTGCATGGGATTAGTGTGGGAGGAAGGAGTTAAATCCGCACGGCAGTGACGTCTAACATGGAGAATCGTATTAATTTCAAGATTTTGCAGACTTTTATTGTTTATGAGACAACTGTGTCCTGGAGATGTGCTTTGGTCGTAAGGGAAGTCAGTTTTACTCACGGCATGTGGTTTTTGGAGAGTATTTGGGTCTTTTGTTGTGGCTTTCTGAACTTGCTCTGACTATTAACTAAGCAATTATATACTCTTTCGAAGTTAAAGTTTTAAAAAAGACTGTTCTACTCTATAAGTGAGTGCCACTGCTACTATGGAATGGTTTCCCTTTCAAAATGCCTGACCGATGACAGCATTTTGTTAGAGTTCAGGAAGTCCACCTCTAGAGACAGTCAGATTTGAGACGGTAAGTGTCTTGGATTGTTTGGAGAAAGGAGAAACTAAAGGGTTTTCCAATAGGGAAGGGTGCATGTTAAGATTGAATAAAATAAAACAAGTTGTGTGTGAGATATCAGAGAATTTTTTATTTTATTTGAAAGGCCTATCAAGGGCATTTTGTGTGGAATATTACATAGTTCAAATGACCGCCGCGGTTTCGCTGGGTGGCGCGCATCCGAGAGGTCCAATCTTCAATGACTCTGGGGCATAGATCAGGCTGAATTTGATCGATGGCATGGGTAATGTTGACTTTGAAGGGCACTGGTCATTTGCGGCTTATTGGCATAGACCTGCGACTTAAGGAAACCTCACAAGAAACAGTCTAATAGAGTCAAATCGCACGCTCTCGGTGGCTAGTTCGCGTCGGCTCTGCGTAAAATAACCATTCCCTTAATTCGCTCGTGCAGAATGTCCATTGTGGCATCAGCTGTGTGGCACGTAGCGCTATCCAGTTGAAACCACATGTCGTTCACATGCAAAGCATCCAATTTGAGCCAAAATAAATTGGTTAACATCGATCGGTAGCTCTCTTCATTGATGGTGATGGCAATGCCATCGTCGTTTTCAAAGATGATGCCGCCGGCCCACAATTCACACCAAACGGTGACTTTCTGCGGATGAATTGCCAGCTGGCGGACCTCGTGTCCTTTGTTCGGTATTATCTCATTTTGAAGATTACCTGTCAGGACATAAGACATGCATTCAAGTGAATCAGGACAAGAAAAGGGGGTGCCATGGTGTAGTGGTTAGCATCGTCGCTTGTCAGGCTAAATGTTCAGGTTCAACTGCTGATGTCGAAAAATATGAATGTAAAGGGTTTTTCAATAGGGACGCTACAAAAGTAGAGCGACAGGGACAGCAAACGACGCCATATTTTTCTTGCGGTTTTTTGACATTTCTCTTCAGTAAGGTTTGCCATATCATGGTGGAAAGATATACGAGCCAACAACGAGTCGAAATTATTAAAATTTACTACCGAAATTCGGAGTCAGTGGCCTCAACGTTAAGAGCGCTACGTCCAATTTATGGTCGTCATAATCGTCCTAGCAGATCAACAATTGAGCATCTAGTGGAACAATTTGAATCCACAGGCACAGTACAAAATGTTCCCGTGCCAGTGAGACAAAGAAGTACCCGTAGTGTCGAGAATATTGCTGCCGCTGAGGCTTCAGTTGCAGAAAGCCCAAATGTGTCTCTCACACGTCGTTCTCAAGCGTTGGGCATCTCTGTGACGTCGTTGTGGCGAATTTTGCGAAAAGATCTTGGCCTACATCCTTACAAGATTAAATTGACGCAAGAACTGAAGCCGCTTGACCACCAGAAGCGTCGTATGTTCGTGAATTGGGCTGAGCAACAACTTGAAAATGATTCGGATTTTCATCGAAAAATCATCTTCAGCGATGAGGCTCATTTCTGGCTGGATGGCTTCGTCAATAAACAAAATATGCGGTATTGGTCAGGCAGCAATCCACACGTACTCCATGAGTCATCATTGCATCCCGAAAAAATTACGGTTTGGTGTGGTTTATGGGCCGGCGGCGGCGTCATTGGGCCGTACTTCTTCCGTGATGATCAAGACCGGCACGTTACTGTGAATGGGTATCGCTACCGTTCAATGATAACCGAATATTTTTGGCCCCAATTGGATGATATGGACTTGGAGGACATGTGGTTCCAACAGCACGGCGCCACAAGCCACACAGCGAATGTCAACAATTTATTGGAAACCAAGTTTGGAGAACGTGTTATCTCACGAAATGGTCCAGTCGCTTGGCCGCCTCGGTCGTGCGATTTGACGCCGTTAGACTATTTCCTGTGGGGCTACGTCAAGTCTATGGTCTATGCCAACAAGCCAGCGACGATTGATGAACTTCGTACGAATATCGAACGTGAAATTGCAGCAGTATCGGCCGATCTATGCTTGAAAACCGTCGAAAATTGGGTTCAGCGTCTGGACTTCTGCAAGCGTGCCCGTGGTGGCCATGCAAAAGAAATCGAGTTCCATACATAATGGCATCGAACGTACTTTCACAGGAATAAAGAATTTCATTGATATCCAAAACCGTTTTTGTTTTATTTAAAAAAACTTTTGTAGCGCTCTTATTGCAAAACCCTGTATTTCTTAAAAATGAATGAAATCGATCAACTACGAAACCTGGTATCGTCTCTACTGCAAAGTAGGGTGTCATAGCTGAAGAGTTGATTGAGCTAACCATGATTATGATATCATGACAAACACCAGAAATGTCTCCAGCTATCCTGGACACCACCCTCGGATGCCATTGAAACACAATACTACTTGAGTTTCGAACCACTGCACCTCGCTCGCGCTGTTTGAAAAATATCATAAGGCTATTCATAACCGAGAGGCGTAATTTTACCACACTGCCAGCTTCTGTTCACGAGCCCATCCAGAGACACACTTGTCCATTTTGAGTCTAAAGATCACCCACATGTGTGTATATGCGCAGCTCTGAGTGGTCTAGTGAGAACCGTTGCTAACGTAATGACCAATTACAGAGGGACCGTCGAAAAATGTCTTCTCATAATTTTTTTTTTTTTTTTTTTGCGAGGGTAGGTGAAAATCTTTCATGAGACACCATGAGGATCTACCGCACGTGCTCATGGTAGTGTGAGATTCTTAATCACTAAAAACACCTCCCCTTTTCGTGTTGACTACGACTAAGTACAAAAAAAGCCTTATCAAGTAGTTTAGCTTTCGACAATAAAAGTTCGCGTTGTGCAGGTAGCTTTCCAGTAAAAGCACCTACTAATACCGTCATTATAAGCGGTTATCCCTTATTGCGCTAAATCGAACGGTTTCGTTCTTTGTAGTCGGCGCACAAGGTTTGTCACGTCCAGATTTTGGAGTACGGCGTTATTGCAATGTCCATGAAGGCGAACACGGAGTTTGCGTGCAAAATTTGTTATTTCATCTTCGACGGTAGCTAAACCGAGGTCTCTATGGATATCGTCGTTTCTAATGTACCACGGCGCATTAACGATTGTTCTGAGCACTTTATTTTGAAAGGTTTGTAAAATATTTCTATTGCTGGTTTTGGTACAACCCCAAAGTTGTATACCATACGTCCATACAGGTTTTAAGACTTGCTTATACAGGGTTTTTCAATAAGAGCGCTACAAAAGTAAAAGTAAATAAAACAAAAACGGTTTTGGATATCAATGAAATTCTTTATTCCTGTGAAAGTACGTTCGATGCCATTATGTATGGAACTCGATTTCTTTTGCATGGCCACCACGGGCACGCTTGCAGAAGTCCAGACGCTGAACCCAATTTTCGACGGTTTTCAAGCATAAATCGGCCGATACTGCTGTAATTTCACGTTCGATATTCGTACGAAGTTCATCATAGACTTGACGTAGCCCCACAGGATATAGTCTAACGGAGTCAAACCGCACGACCGAGGCGGCCAAGCGACTGGACCATTTCGTGAGATAACACCTTCTCCAAACTTGGTTTCCAATAAATTGATTGTGACATTCGCTGTGTGGCTTGTGGCGCCGTCCTGTTGGAACCACATGTCCTCCAAGTCCATATCATCCAATTGGGGCCAAAAATATTCGGTTATCATTGAACGGTAGCGATCCCCATTCACAGTAACGTGCCGGTCTTGACCATCACGGAAGAAGTACGGCCCAATGACGCCGCCGGCCCATAAACCACACCAAACCGTAATTTTTTCGGGATGCAATGATGACTCATGGAGTACGTGTGGATTGCTGCCTGACCAATACCGCATATTTTGTTTATTGACGAAGCCATCCAGCCAGAAATTATGACGACCATAAATTGGACGTAGCGCTCTTAACGTTGAGGCCACTGACTCCGAATTTCGGTAGTAAATTTTAATAATTTCGACTCGTTGTTGGCTCGTATATCTTTCTATCATAAAATGGCAAACCTTACTGAAGAGAAATGTCAAAAAACCGCAAGAAAAATATGGCGTCGTTTGCTCTCCCTGTCGCTCTACTTTTGTAGCGTCCCAATTGAAAAACCCTTTATAAGAGCAATTTGTTATACATGCTTAATTTGGAATATCTTCCAAGCAGCCAATACATTTCTCTAAATCTAATTTCGAGCTCGTCGCGTTTTTTTTTAACGTGCGGCTTCCATTTCAGTTTCGCATCTAGTGTCATTCCTAGATATTTTGCTTCGTTTGCATACGGTATTTGTACCGAGTTAATGAAAACGGGTAAGTAGTTTATTTTCTTGTTAGTAAAGTTAACATGGGTAGATTTGGTTTCATTGAGAACAATGCGCCAAACCTTTGTCCACTCGCAGATTTTATCCAAAGCTCGTTGAAGCTTTACAGTTGCTGACTCGACTGAATTATCTGTTGCCAGAATAGCCGTATCGTCCGCGAACGTAGCAACATCGGTGCCTTCTTCTTGGGGTATATCTCGAGTATAGAGCAAGAACAAGACTGGACCAAGAACACTCCCTTGTGGAACTCCCGCAGCGATTTCCTTGAATTCCGAGTATTCGGCTCCGTGCTTGACACGGAAGAGTCTTTTCTCCAAATACGACTCTAAGATCTTGTACAACTCTTCCGGAAGTACCTGTCTTAGTTTATAATTCAAGCCTTCGTGCCACACCTTGTCGAAGGCTTGAGAAACGTCAAGAAAAGCGCTAGAACATATCTTTTTCTCTTCTATGGCCTTCTCAATTTCGTTGGTTATTCTATAAACCTGGTCAATTGTGGAATGCTTGATTCTGAATCCGAATTGATGATCAGGAATCAAACGTCTTTCTTCAATTACCGGTTTTAACCGTTTCAATAAGAGTTTTTCGAAAACCTTTGATATTATCGGCAGGAGCGATATCGGTCTGTACGAATTTTTGTCGTTTGGCGGTTTTCCCGGCTTTGAAACCATTATAACTTCGGCGACTTTCCATTGCCTTGGAACGTATAATAGTCTTAGCGAAGCATTTATAAGGTAAACAAGTTTTATTAAAGCTTTCTTTGGCAATTCCTTCAGGACCTGTCCGGTTATTAGGTCATATCCAGGAGCCTTGTTATTCTTTAGATTTTTTATTACCTCACAAAGTTCGGCTAGTGACACGCTTCTTATTTTAAAGTTGTCTGGAGTCATAATAGTATTATTAATATTTTCTATTAATGTTTGCCCGGGAAATGGCTTAAACGTTTCTTCTAGATGCTCAGCAAATAAGTCGGCTTTTTCTTTATCGCCTTTTGCCCACTCGCCATTACTTTTTCTTATTGGTAGCGATTGTATTTGGGGTTTTTTGACACCTTTTATAGCTTTCCAAAGAGAATAATTCGAACTTTTTTCAGCAGACAAGCCTTCGAGATATGTAGAAATCTCGTGATTTTTAAAATCCCGTATCGCTTTTTTGAGCTTATTGCATAGGAAGTTTGAATGGGTTTTATGCTGAGGAGCGCGGGACTGTTGCCATCTTTTGCGTGCTCTCCTCTTTGCCAGCATCAGTTCTTTTATTTCCGGCGGATATTTTACTTCGCTATTTCCGACTACTTTCCTTTTATATGGAGTGTTGGTCCACGCGGCGCTTTGTAAGACTTTAATAAATCTGCCGACTTCATCCTCTATTTCGCACGGTGTTCTAAGCGACACATTCAGGACTGTATTTTCTTCACAAGCTTTCCTAAAGCCGTCCCAGTTAGTCTTGTTGCTAGTTAATCTGGGCGCGCCTTCCTTCTTCATTAGGCGTTCACTTATTGTCAATATGACTGGTGAATGATCTGAGGAGAGATCAAAGCATTCCTCGATGTTCGTAAAGTTTTTCACTACCCCTTTTCCTATAAAGAAGTCTATGAGGTCAGGCGTTTTTGCTATGTCGGAGGGCCAATAAGTCGGTTTCCCCGTCGAAAAGAAGTCAACAGCAAATTGCATGCCGGTTTCGTAGAGAAGTCTGCCTTTAGGTGAAATGCATCTCGAACCCCAAAAGGTGTGTTTAGCATTAAAATCACCACCAATAACAATTTTCGGTCCAAGTGAGTCAAATAGACGTATTAAGTCATTCTTTTTTAGCGTGTATCGCGGAGGGCAATAAATGGACGCGATGTTGTAAAACATGTTTTTATTTTTTACGCGAACTGAAGTTATTTGCATTGCATCGAGTTCTATCGGTGAATTCAAAGAGTGCTCAATACAGTCTTTAATTAAGAGCGACGATCCGCCCCTAGCGCTTTCGGATGGGTGGTATGCGTGATAGTATTCTCTAATTTTAACCCGAGATTCCTTTGTCAGATGGGTTTCAGAAATCAAGCATATGTCAATGTTCTGCTGGCGTAGGAATACTTCCAGTTCGTCGATTCTTTGCTGAAGGCAAATCATGTCCTTAAATTTTTTCAAGTTTTTTAACCTCTGTATAAAACATTCACCTCAGTATCCATAAATCTTCTAAATCTTAACATTTATTGCAAATTGATCGATAAATTTAACCGATAAGATAACTTGAGTACAAGAGCAAGCAGTAGGTATCAAAACAAAAAAAAAAAAAAAACCCAGCACTCGAACAATGAAGTTCTAAATTTATGGAGGACAAGGCAAAAATGTATTCAATTCGAATAACCTAGATTAATTCGGAAAGTTTTTCTTTCGACCCTCATTAATATTCGCAAGATTTAATTCTCCGACCGAAGATGGTTCCATTAAATTCAAAACGGATTCCACTTCATTGCCGCAATAAATGAGGATTGATGTTCAATTAACTTTTTGAATAAATTATTAAGTTTATACCGTGTTAGTTAACTTGGAATTGGGTAGATCCTATAATTTTTTTTAAATGCATTTTGTGGGACCAACTTGATCGAACAAGATGGGACTGTGGTTGTTGATTGTTTTGACATTTTTGGCGAACGCTAGACAAGTTTTTGTGTGTAATGTGATGTGATGCCAAATGGAGTGTAAATTTGATTATCGATTATTGGAATCCTTTCACTGCATCACCTTGGCTTAGAGGTAGGAATTGGTTACATTATTCAATTATTTCAGGTGGCGCTACAGTCCAGAGTGAACCTGAGCCAGCTGCTTTCAGTTGGTTAAGGTCTCCTTCCACTTGCGTGCGCCATCTGAGTCGCCGCCAGAATTGTCTCTCCTAAAAATCTGTTCCTTGCTTGGCTTAAAACGAACCATATACTTTTTCTATCAAAACGGAATGACCACCCAGGTACTGCTACGTCCGCTTTATTGTTCAAAAAGGTCGGATGTGGAGTTCATTTTTAAAGGCATACATCCTTATGGAAACACCGCAAAAGATTTACCACTATCCTGGTCAGGGTTGCATTGAATTCGAACGCACTACGGATGACTGCTGATGCTGCTGCTGTAGCTCTCCATACACATGGGGTTTATTAACTTCCTCAGCCTAAGAGTAATGAAAAAATGCCTGCATCCTTTATGGTTTTGTTTTCATTGTGGTTTCCAAACACACACCACCCAGCAACATTACAGTTCGTTCATTGAGCTGCGGTGGCATGTTGCGATGCATATCTCTCGGTTATTCTGTGTGCACGCGACATTAAAGTTGTAAAAGTAGAAATTTAAAATTATCATGCAACATGATATATGAGTACTTAACCGTATGGATGGATTAAATTGTAAAACAGCTGGTGAAAGAGAATGGAATTCGAACGAAGAAAAATGACGAAAATAAAAAAAACATAAGCAGATCTTGAGAGCTCTGCAGTCCCTTATAAGCCATTCGAAATTAATTACTTGGCCTAAATTGCTTTTCTAGGCAAGATCGTTGAACTTCTCTGTGGACCGTGACATACTTACTCTCGATGTCCTTTTTTTGTCGATGAATATCTTTTAATAGGGTGAGATTAAGTATTTTTTGCTCCTGAACTACTTTCTTCCTTTCTTTAGAATATAAATACTTAACTTATGACCCTTGTCTGTCAATGAAGCTCTACTTGGCCTAAACGACAACGCATGAGATTTCTAGCAATGGGTCTTCGTTTTCTTTAACTCTTCCCCAACTGCTGTGAATCCTTCTCAACTGTTCTGCGCAATGTACTTTCATATGTATATCTCGGTCGACAAACTCTTGTTCCATTTTGATGAAGATGTTTGTGAGAGCTGCGAACAGGCCAGAGTATCCTTAAGATGCCTCATGGATATCTTTTAACGAATGTTTCCAGCTTTCACGTGATACAACATTTATACGGAACAGTCACAGCTCGGTGATGGCTAGGTACGGTAGTAATAGTTAGGTTAGTGAGCAGGGGAAAGGAAGAACCATATCGCCACACTCAGGTCGGTTCAGACACATTGTGATACCCGTTGGGAGAAAAGCGTGTCCCCTACCCGTAAGAACGCTAACCAATAGTAATAGTTGCATTCATATAGTTACAATATATGGATATCAGTAGAACATGACCAACTTACTGCCTCTGTGATACAAACCAACCTGTGGATTTGATGAATCTCAATATTGGGTCCACCGGTGTGTCGGATAAATATTCAGGCAGAGACTAGGGCATTGGCAAGTGGGTTGTATCCTCGTGGGCCTCCTCATCGCCACACCCCCTACAAAGGTCTTCTTCGGTCTTCTTCAAGACAATTCGCATCAAGGCTAAATTCGCTAACATAAACTTGATATTCGCACATGCCCCCACAAAGGAGAAAGACGACAACACCAAAGATAGTTTCTACGAACTCTTGGATAAGATATACGAGCAGTGCTCTAGCTATGATATGGGTGCAGAAGATCAGCAGAAATTGTTGTCGGTGTTCCTTAGGGTTTCCCAAGCACGTCTTTGAGTCCTTTTGCCTTGTTGTTTTTCATGAAACTGATCGCGGTGATCATCTCCTTACTGTGAGCTGCAGTTAGCTTTATCTGATTTGAGCGCATATCATCGGCGAACACACGACTCAAAACCGTAGGAAAACACTCCTTCCATGTCTTCAGATGGTTCTCATACGAAATTAGCAAGGGCTTTCACCGGGTATTGACTGAAGCTGTTGTATTTTCACACCTGATTGGTGTTTCCTTCGCCTTAGCGGCCTTCAGCGGTTTGATGTAATTGTTTAGTCGAACTTTACGCTATAATTCTCCTATCTTCTGTCTGTTTTCACTCCAGCGTAGGACCGTTTAGATAATGAGAATAATTAATATCGTTTCTGGAAGGATAATTCCACTATTGACACTATCAGCTAAATCGTCAAAACAGCGAGGATAGACAAAAGTGCTTTTGTTAGATGTACCGCGCTGTTATCGTTCTGAACTTGATTCTCAGACTGAGCAATATCAGCGGCAGAGCTTATCTACACGAGTTTCTTTTCAATGCAGTGGTGTATTTGCGTGAGCGAACAGAGGTGTATCTGTTCCTTTAAAAAACAAAGTAGTTACCGAAGTGACGGTGATGTCTCCTGATTAAAAAGTAACAGTGACACAGTATGTGTTCTGATGATTCTTCTGGAGTTTACAAATTATATGGATGGCTAGATCCTTATTTGCAGCACTCCAGATACAAACTAATAACTCTTCCAATTTATCGAAAAAAATGCATAAATATTGTATGGATTAAAAATTCCATGGACATGGAATCCTTTCCGATGTTCATGCTTGTTACGTCCATTAATCACATTCTGATGGAGAACATAATTCTTTTTGTTTGGTTTGCACTTTCTTTTTTTTTGTGTATAATTTAGCACGATCGCAAGGACGGACAGACACATTATTCAACAAAGTGACTGAAAATAATTTACTTCCCATACCCAGTTACGATTGGTATCTATCTCTACTCGTATGCCTGAAAGAAACGTCACAAGGACGACCAAAGTGGAGAATATTTCAGTTTTGCATAAATTATTCTTGGAGTCGTAGTAAATTTACTCTGATGCAACGTATTTCCCATAATTGTTTCTCTAGCAATCCTTCCGATTTTGGAATGGGGTCTGTGGGAGGGCTACAGTGGAATGAGGAGATCCAATTAGGATCTTCAAGACTTGTCCAATAGCAGGCGGTACAAGCACACACAAAACACAAAAAGGACACTGACACAAATCAACATGACTTAGTCGAAAATGGCGTTTAGTGGAAATTAAAATGGAGGCAAAATAGTTCAAGTCGAAGTTCTCATGCTTTCCCGTTGTTGATCCCCCTCTTTGCGTCTGGCTGGTGTGCCTTTTTGTAATAAGAAAACTTTCGTCCCTCATCAACTTTCCACTTAAATAATCTTCGAAAGTGGCAAAGTTGTGCACTTCCTGATGAAAAAACTTTTTCCTTCATTTTGCAGTTTCGTGTTAATTGTTAAAGAATCGATAATGAGAGTGTTGTGTAAATTTGCAAAAACTGCTTTGCTGTCTGTAAGATCTTCATTTATAAAGCAACTTATGAAAGGTCACTATGGGCAAAGCTTTTTAACTGCTTCAATTAACTGTTAAGTTGACATTTTTTAAACATCCCTGATTCAAACATCTTGTGTTGTGCTGCTTACATCACGAAAGTGCTGAGCGATTGGTATTCGTGTGAACGTGATCAGATGTGCTGATGCTGTCCTGCTGAGTAGCTGACGTACTTGGGCGGTGTTATTTTTTTCCGGATGAACCTGGGAAAGCCTTAAAAAAATAAATAGCTGACGCGACAATTCGGGATATGCCAAGGCCTAGCTTCTCGCAACCATTCATGTTGCGCGTGTTACATTTCTCGCCAATTTATTGTCGACTTCGAAAGGCGAATTGAGAAGCTCTTTCATGACAGAATAAACTCGCGGAGGCTTGTCATTCCTCGACAAGAGGTGGTGCCGCGAAAAATGTTGGGTGGATACGGCTGGGGCTTGAACCCACGTCGCTCGATCAGCAGTCCAACGCGCTAACCACTGACTCGCACTAAACACTGACCCACACTTACCACTCAAGTACAGCGATTGATAATTCGAAAAAATTACCGTGAATTATGGCAATGAAAAAAACCACAAATGTCCGCAATTAGTCTGGACACCATCCTTGGATGCCATTGGAAACTTATATCTACATACTACCCGAGTTTCGAGCCACTGCATCTGTGTGAAAACATCATAAGGGTATTCAGAACTCCATGAAGCGCGAGTGGATTATAAAAAAGGTCATTATTCGTGGAACTTCTGATGAAATTTTCTTTTCAAAGTTGATAGCAGAGTCTAAGAAGGCAAAGCGCCTTACTTATTCGACGTTGTATGCTAGTGTCCACTGTGACGTTTTCTCCAAATTGTCACTGTTGCAATAAATACTTTGTTTTGCCATCATTTAATGTTTCACTTCAATTGGGCACTTCTCATGGTGCTTCCATAAGTAAAGTTCTGCCTGGTAGTAATCGCCGTGGTTCAGTGGTTAGTGAATTGAAGCCGCAACAATATCCATCGAAGTTTTTTCGCGGCACCACATCTCGTCAAGGAATGACAAACCTTTTATGATTTATCATTGAGAAGCTTCTCAATTCGACATTCGGAGTCGGCATTAATTTCCAATAAATTCCATTCTATTCCAACGAAAATTGTAACTCAAATGGAGTTTTTCATGACCCCTGTTATTAGCTACATCTGTACTGTTTAAAATTCCCTTAAACACTTAAATTTCCTTAAAGCAAAATGTGAAACTCTTCTTCTTCCATTTCCATACTCTTCAAGGACTTTTCAATTGACTCGCATCTGTGTTGGAAAATTTCACTTACAAATTTTTTTACACAGTCAACGAACTTTGATGAAGTAATAAACAGGAATTATCTCGAAGACTTTATTATGACAAAGCTAAAAATATTGAACGATTATTGTATCATAAACCCAATTTGAGATAAATAAAAAAAAAAAAAAAACTTTCCAGACGCATGTATAACAGATAATTAAGTGGGCAGTATAAACTTTTTACAAGCCCGCGGTCCGGGAGGATTTTTATGGTTTTCCCCTCATTCAATTGAACCTTTTCACTGTTCTGGGCTAAGGAAATAGTGACGTGCCTTCCCTGTTCGCTGTTGGAGAAAATTTGTTTCCTGGTAGAGTTGGCGAAGTATCGGTGAAACAGAAAATCTATCTTTAATAGATAGTGCTGTTATTAACGCAAGGGGTTGCAAGCTATTTGAACGAGGTTAAGGAACAAGTTTAAGCATATCATCCTGAGATCCTTAGGGTGCGTACAGGAGAATCTACCTGTCTTGAGTAAAAACAAAGCATTTTGCCTCAGTCCTCTCTTCTTCTGGCTGACACTGCTACCTTGCCAGATCTACTGTGTCTCCAGTCTACTTAGCCTTATAGGTCTGTCATTACTAACTAACAAAATTCCCTATGAAAGATCTGTCAGTATAGTGCCGATAATTCACAGAGAATGTGCAGAGGTTTCTTCTTCCACTAGTTTCCTCATGTTGTTTCTGTCAAGGTTTAGAATTTCATTGTAGGAAAACGGCTTGATAAATCTCTTCGATTACCTAAGCCCCTTGACATTTTTCCAATAGGCTAAGCGAATTTGGTGTTATCAGTTGCTTAACAAACCTGTGGCGGAAGCGCAATCAACGCAACAGAAAGGTTCCGGTCTCAAGAGCACGGAAGCCGAACGTCGTAGCCAGTTTATCTACAGTTTGGTTGAGGCCCAGGTCCACTCCGGACTGTAGCGCAACCTGAAGTAAGTCCTGGATGAACACTCAAACACAAGCTGCGTATAAAATGCTGCTATCACCCACTTGATTCTGCTTTAAAAAATCGTTACAATCACTTAGGTCAAAAAATTAGTAGCGAGATTATAATTTGATGCGATAGTTACTATCAGAGAAGAAATTAAAAGGGTAACCTCAAAAAAGAAAGGGAGGTTGTAAACAGCATTAAAAATAAAGAATCTGTTATCCTTAACAATGGGTTTGTTGACATCTCAGATCCTACAGCAGTTGCTAATGAGTTCAATGACTACTTTGCACCAGTGGGACAAACATTCTTCCCCACAGACCTTACGAGGCTCTGCAGCAGTTGCGATGCAGCTGGTATTGGTTAATACACCACTCAAGCAAACTGAGTTGAATAGTTCCTGTCTTAGACATAAGCAAATGACTGGTCGGAAACACGATTAATATCGTAATTTCAATTTGTTATAACGATGTGAGTGGAAGTTTGCGGTCATATCACGCTTCAAGATTGCTTTGAGCTTGACACTCATGTCATGTGTCCAATGCATCCAACCACATTTCTGACGAGCATAATGTTTGAGGTTACCATAAATTGATTTTAATACACATTCACTAAGCATATGTATCTAACATATGTAGTTAACCTCAGTTCAAGGCGCAGTTTTTTTTTTTTTTTTTTTTTGATTATAGCATGCAACACGTTTATATTACTCTACCTCTTCACATAAAAATTTGAAAATAGAAAATCGAAGATATCGCTCCTTGCTTTGTTGGGAAGGAAATGAACAATTTGAAAAACGTTTTCTCCACTTACAGTGTCTGTGTGCAACGACGTTGTAGTAATAACAAGGGACGACGGAAAAGTAATTGAAAAGTTTGACTTCCATCTGGAAAATTATTCAACAGAAATCCATCGATAATGACGGTGGTTATTCGGCATTAAATTGTCAATTTCGTAGACGGAAAACAGAACTTTTCTGTAACTTTGGAGAAAGATGGAATGGATAATCAAAGATTTAACTTCATTTTTCCTTTTTTTTTTTTTAGTTTCAAAGTAAACAGCACAACGTTGGGGTGATTATTGCGATTTATATTTTCCGATATTCCGGAAAGAACATTTTAAAATTGACATTGATCCAGATGAATAGATGATAGTGTCCCTTATTAAGAAATATCGACTGAGGCTCGAGTAAAATATTCCTGAAGAAAAATCAATCCTAGTTCAATTCAGAGTCTAGTCAATCCCATTTCAATTCAGAGATTATTTTGAATTGGATTTTTAAGCGGATGTTGCTTTAAGTGACGCTATTCGCGTTTGATTGTAGGTTAGGTTAGGTAAGAGGGGTGGCGTGGCCTCACTCGGATCTTCAAGGATCCATTGTATTCCTCATTGTGGGATCCTACATTCATGTTCCTGTTGGGAAGTGAGAGTAGATTATTTATTGTTCGTTAGTAGCCGGTAGTACCCTGACTTCAATATGAGATATAGGATGCCCTTCGGTGGCATGGTTGGGAGTTGGCATGTGTCACTTATGAACTAAGCTGGTTCTACTGTGGTTTGAACAGTCGCAGAGAAAGTGCGTCGTGTCCTCCTCTCCGTGGGGTGGTTATAAAGTTTTATCGACCGGGCAATGGCGGTGGGAGTGGGAGTATATTTTGAGGGCTGTGCTGTCGGAGTCGTTCTTATGGCGCTCGTTATGCTGATGCATGGTAAACGTTGGATTTTTTTGAGTGTTTTAAGTTTTTTGGCTTTTTCCGTGGCCGGCCACCAAGTCAGACAGCCATGGTTTAGAATTGGCCTAATGATAATGAAAATAGATAGTGGATTATGGCGGGTTTAGGCCCTCATTTCCTCTCAAAGATTCAGTTACACGGATAGAACGCGTTTAATTGTAAGTATGGTATGGTATGGTTCGCAGCTGATTGACAGTATTTACCTGGTTGTGAATATTCCATATTTGATTCTCAAGTAAAGACGACAGCATCCCTAAGACTTTACGTTTTGGCAAGTGGTTCGACGCAGTGATCGCAAACCAAGAAGCATGGCGTTTGTAAAACTCAGCCTTTGACATAAAAGGTAAAAAGTGGCTTTTTGATGGATGGAAAATGGTGGTATCTTTGGACCAAACACCAATATTTCGTTGTACGCTCTCTAAGTTTTCTCCAATTGCCATGACTCCTCCCCAACTGTTCTGCGCCATGTATTTTTTCAATCTACCCACTCTTCTGTCAGCTTGGGGATCCCATTGCAATTAAGTATTGTAACTTCGTGGTTGCTCCAGTCATCTCTGTTAGGAATTCTGATACCGAATCTCCTTTCAAAAGCCAGAGTCTAGGTCATATGATCTGTTCTCGGCATTCTCCCATCGAGATAGTATGGCGGCGTGACCATAGGGAGCTGATGACCACCGTCGTCTTTCTCTCAGTCTCAAAGTAGTTTTAGCTGCCCCGTGTTGCCGCAGTATAGATCCCGCGGAATAAAACTTAGCATTGCTTTCAATGTCACTGTTGGTGTTGTTCTCATTGACCCCAGGCCCTTTGAATCTTAGTGTCGCTTGAAAGCTGATATTCCTTCTCAAGCACCTTCCACCAGACTAGAGAGCCATTTGCTAGAATGGGTCTCACAACCGTCGCGTATAGCCAGTGTACCACAGCTGGTTTAGCCTCCATTACCTAGGTTCTCTGGCCAATATGTGCTTGAAGTACAGTCCTCCAATTCAATGGCTCTGACAAATTGGAGTATCTTAAGTGAATTTAGCGAGGGTAGATCTCACACAGTCCTTAGAAGATATATTGGGGTTTTTTTCTTCTTCGTCGGAGAATCTGCAGATCCCATTGTCTGCTAGCTATAGTCTGCAAAGCTCAACCATACACTAGTCTCTTATCTAAATAAGAAAGTAAGAAGCCTATTTGCTTACGTATAAATTGAGACTGACTTTGTTATATGATGGGACGAAGCTGGCTTTAAAATCTGCATATGCATTTTTTTTAAGAAGGCAAGTTAAACTCCCCATCACAACAAGATATATTTGAAATTTCCAGTCTATTTGTTTGCCTTCCATTTAGATCCTTGTTCGTTGAGTAGTCTTAAATATCTTCCCACGTTAGACTAGTGAACAAAACTCAAACAAGTTGGAACCAATTTAGCCGGCAGCGTTTTATTTTCTTAAAACCTGATATCTATGTACAGTACAAGGGAAAAGTCTATAAAATAATATTCCCATCCACATTAGTGGTCCCATGAGCAGTCAATTTAATAAGATCTATTTAATGCGAGCATTCGATTCATAAATATGGTGTGCTACATGCTACAGTCCTTGTGCCTGAACGAAATCCTTGATTCTTATGTTTAATATTTGCACAGATAGGGAGCACAAAATAATTAGTGTTCGTAAATTTTACTGTCCCAGTTGGCAGTGTTCATGGCCAAAAGCTTACTGACCTGGAAACCATGTGATAGAACTTTGTTGAAAATTTATTCTCATGTGTGCAAGTAACATGAAATATTGTGTTTAGCATGAGAAGGAGAAATGAAGCACAGAACTACATATAATAAATCCTTGCGACAAAACTTCCAACACATGGGACAGTGAAACAGGATTAATGCACTGGCCCGACTTGGGATTGAGTTGCATTATCAAGAAGGAGCAACTGTTCCATCAATCTTGCAAGACCGAAATGTACCAGCTCATCATTTTACTCGATTACGGTCTTGGCGAGTTTAAGGTCTCGTTTCGTACATTGAACCATTGAAAGGGTAATAACAGCGACGATAAAGAAAACACCTTTTACCCACCGACCGCAATGCTTTCCTCATCGAATATTTGTGAGGAAACTTCCGACGCGACGCGTCTCCGGGGGTAAGGTTTTCGGTTTTGAAGTCAAACGGTAGTCATTGCTCCCCAGATTTAACAGAGAATTCCCAACGACAAGAGGATGAAGTTCATTCTACTTGAAATAACCACCACTCCTTGCCGATAGGGATGTCATCTAAGAGTATTAAAACGAAGTTGCTGTGTAAAAGGGAGGGAAGTGAGGAAACCGTAGTCACATATTTTTTTTTTTTTTTTTGCTCTTTGGTTTACCTTAGGCGCTGAGTTATTCGAATGAAAAGGGTTCGAGGTTAACCATCATGGGAGAACATAAATAATAGATGTCGCCTATTTAATCCTTTTTTCGTTATGCGGATTTCCACGACACTGCGAACATAATTTATACAAAATGTCTTAGCCTTTGGGGGGATAGTTGGCATTGTATTTGCCTGAACTGAGTATTCAATAACTTAAATATGCGCAAATACATAAAAAGTCCTTTTTCTTCTGGTCCCTATTGTTATACTTAGTATTAAAGGCAAAACTTATCTTGGCGGTGTCTTGAGAATACGTTCTAATTAAAAGTTTGACACTGGATGGGTTTTTGTGTCATTTTTGGTTGAAACTCCAATTAGATCTTAGTAATAGGGTGCTTAAATCTAATTGTCCTCTTTAGAGGTACACTACTTTAAAGATTCACGAAGAAAAGTTCCGGTTGATACTGTCGATAATATTTGAAACATGTTTCTAAAACCATTTAAAGAAAGACGAATAAAAACACCGACCAGTGATAGATTTTACCTAAATCTTGATTTAGTAAGTATGCAAGTTCGGAAATATTGCACATCGGCCGGGCCAGATGGAGCTGAACGTCATCTGCATAAAGATGCACTAAAGCATGCAAGCATACTGATGGCAAATCGTTAATGAACATGCCAAACAGAATGGGGCCGAGAATAGATCCCTGAGGTACACCTTGCTCTATGGGCTTCAATGTAGACAATCTGTCTCCAATAGCGACTCTTTGTTCCTGTCGGAAAGAAAACTTTTTAAGAGTTTTAAGGGTCTCTCCACAAAACCAAAAGAATGCTGCAGCTTCCACCAAAGGATTTCATGGTTAACCTTATCGAAGGCCTTAGACAAATCAAGCAGTCAAAGAAGTGTTACATAGCCCCTATCGAAATCACTTCTTATATCATCTAGGACATTGACCATAGCAGTGGAACAACTGTGATTAGGCTTAAAACCTGATTGAAAGGGGCTAAGCAAATTATTTAGAGATAAATGGCTCTGTATCGGCTTTGCTATGAGTTTCTCAAAGGCCTTGTACAAGCATGGTAAGATACTGATAGGCCTGTAGTAATTTAAAGAAGTTGCATTGGTCTTCTTGGAAACAGGAATGACTCTAGCAATTTTCCAGCATACTTTGGATCATTTCCTTTGCGATTGGCTAGCCTTTGCTTGGATCAGATGGCAGTATAGAGAGAAATGCTTACCCAAACACAACGAATGGCTTGCCTGCTATAACTGCATTCTCGACAACTCTGGGGCTGGCGTATACTGCAACAACCCACTAGTAGAACTTGCGACATCTAAATCTTTGCGTCACAGTCTTTCAAGCAGATGTCATCGCCATTTCGTTCTCTTGGAATATCAGACCCAAAAGAGGAAAAACAAAAATCTCCTCGGAAAGTCATGGAGGACTTAAAGCCATCACAAGTCCAATATCCAGCTCTGATCTGGTCAGTGAATGTAAGAGGAAACTCAGCTTGCCTACCAAACACAACGACGTTCAACTTGTATGAGTACCAGGCCACGGCAAGCGAAAGAGCTCATGAAATAGAGCGAACCGTTGAAAGTACACAGTCACACTGATAAAAATAATCGACCAACGAGAAGATGCAGTGGAAAGACATTGAGCAAACTTCCTGGATCACTAGTGAGCACGAGTGGCTAGATCACTAGTAAAGAAATCAAGCAACCTCATTCAAGCAAATGACCTATCATAGGGTGTTTCAAGCTCAGTAAACACATGCATTGACTGACGTTCAGTGACGCGACGCGACTGTATATATAGACTGCGAGGAAAACGATGAGGACTTCGAACAGTTCCTATGTCACAGAAGACAAAATCAGTCAGTTTTACTAATCAACAACGTTCCGACAATCAAGATGCTAAGAGTTGTCCTCCTGCTTGGAACATCACTTTTGAAGCCAAAAAAAACTACTCATGCAGAAAACAAGTCTTTAAACACTAATTGCGACTTTCTTTCAAATGCTTGAACTAATTTACAGTAAAATAAATTCTTCCGTCCTATTTATCACCTACAATCTCTATGAAGACATTTCGAAGTCATTTCGACATCACATTCCCATCTAGAATCATTCCGTCCGTTTTCCGGTTATTTTTTTTTTCTACTCATTTACTTTTCCTTCAAACATTTTCGATGCGATGCTGTCTTAAATAAAATTCCACTCTACTGCAAGGATTCTTCATTCCGCTTCCTTGAACTAAGAAAATACCACAAAGCACAGAAGATCCTTTTTCTTTTGCAACTCTCTTTCTCTCTCCGTCCCTTTCTCTCTTTCACTTTCTCTGTGTATGTGTGTGTCTCTCTGTGAAATGTAATCCCTTGAAAAGTGGATAAAAAGGTATCCTTAAAACCATCATAATAGCCGAAGCCATTTCAGGTAAACCCATTAAATTTCACGTCCTTCTGTGGGAAACTGATAGCTTAATACCAAGTCGCAATTTGAGGTCAGAATGTCTGTTGGTATGAGGTGAACTGCCATGCAACTTATGGACGGAAAATAAAGAAAAGTAAACAGGAATTAGGACGTCATCTTTATTTATCTACTGAACTACCAAAGCGTGAGGTATTACTTACCGCCACTGTGCGAGAAGGGGCGGGATGAAGTTTACGAAAGCGCCCCCCAAAAGCAATTTAAATTGACCGGAACACTGGGGGTTGGGGAATTGTTCGTATAAATCTTCGACTTGCCACAAAACGTGATGCATCAAATATGGTCGTAAACTTTTATAGTCTCTTAATGCTAATACGATGGACTGGTTGCACTAATATATAGAATAAATCGGGTTTATGATGTGGCTCTTGACCTTAAGAACCCTTGTTGTGTACTTGAGAATTTGCATTAAAACAATTTTCATATTTTCGTTAAAAATGTCCGACTTCTATAAAGTCTACGAGAAAGATGTAATGGACGCTTCAGGGTAAGCAATATGGTTCCGTAGACTGAATTTAACATGTGAGTAAATTTTTTTTTTAGAAAAAACCTTAAAGGTTTTCTGTGTCTTCTAAAAGTTATGGAGACCTCCTTTCTACATTTCTGGCGACACTTCTGGGGCAACTTAAAGGAATCTTCAGAAGTACAGGGTTTTGCAATAAGAGCGCTACAAAAGTTTTTTTTAATAAAACAAAAACGGTTTTGGATATCAATGAAATTCTTTATTCCTGTGAAAGTACGTTCGATGCCATTATGTATGGATTTCGATTTCTTTTGCATGGCCACCACGGGCACGCTTGCAGAAGTCCAGACGCTGAACCCAATTTTCGACGGTTTTCAAGCATGAATTGGCCGATACTGCTGCAATTTCACATTCGATATTCGTACGAAGTTCATCAATCGTCGCTGGCTTGTTGGCATAGACCATAGACTTGACGTAGCCCCACAGGAAATAGTCTAACGGCGTCAAATCGCACGACCGAGGCGGCCAAGCGACTGGACCATTTCGTGAGATAACACGTTCTCCAAACTTGGTTTCCAATAAATTGATTGTGACATTCGCTGTGTGGCTTGTGGCGCCGTCCTGTTGGAACCACATGTCCTCCAAGTCCATATCATCCAATTGGGGCCAAAAATATTCAATTATCATTGAACGGTAGCGATCCCCATTCACAGTAACGTGCCGGTCTTGATCATCACGGAAGAAGTACGGCCCAATGACGCCGCCGGCCCATAAACCACACCAAACCGTAATTTTTTCGGGATGCAATGATGACTCATGGAGTACGTGTGGATTGCTGCCTGACCAATACCGCATATTTTGTTTATTGACGAAGCCATCCAGCCAGAAATGAGCCTCATCGCTGAAGATGATTTTTCGATGAAAATCCGAATCATTTTCAAGTTGTTGCTCAGCCCAATTCACGAACATACGACGCTTCTGGTGGTCAAGCGGCTTCAGTTCTTGCGTCAATTTAATCTTGTAAGGATGTAGGCCAAGATCTTTTCGCAAAATTCGCCACAACGACGTCACAGAGATGCCCAACGCTTGAGAACGACGTGTGAGAGACACATTTGGGCTTTCTGCAACTGAAGCCTCAGCGGCAGCAATATTCTCGACACTACGGGTACTTCTTTGTCTCACTGGCACGGGAACATTTTGTACTGTGCCTGTGGATTCAAATTTTTCCACTAGACGCTCAATTGTTGATCTGCTAGGACGATTATGACGACCATAAATTGGACGTAGCGCTCTTAACGTTGAGGCCACTGACTCCGAATTTCGGTAGTAAATTTTAATAATTTCGACTCGTTGTTGGCTCATATATCTTTCCATCATGAAATGGAAAACCTTACTGAAGAGAAATGTCAAAAAACCGCAAGAAAAATATGGCGTCGTTTGCTGTCCCTGTCGCTCTACTTTTGTAGCGTCCCTATTGCAAAACCCTTTATCTTGACTGGGCAAAAATACTTCTAAAAAGGCCTTCAACACACAACATCCCCGACGAATCCATACGCCCAATAGACAACTTAAAAGTTCCATACGGAACCATAGGGAAACCCTTGAACTCACCTAGAACTTATGGCAAATCGGCTAACATGACCTTGAACTCATTAGTACACGTCGTTGATATTGAAGGACCGTTCAAAAATGTCAGACCGGAAGCAATTGTTAAAGCACTTTCATGTCTTCGAGTCGAAACATCTTTTCATTTCACATTGTATCTCCTCTGGTTTCATTGTTTTACGTCTACTTACTAGTATGTAGCTGCGGATAACCATCCTTACCTTACTTAACTTTTGCTGAAGTTTTATATTGCGCTCCGTCTGAGATGGTTTGTTTAGGAGGATGAGATTCTCAACAACCTCCTCTTAAGTGAAGGGTTATAGGTTAGCGGATATAGAGTCGGATGGGGTTCATAGATTCGAGGAAGGGCGAATTTCATGATTTTCTAGAAACTCAATTGCCTAAGAGAGCTTAGCCCGGGTAGAACATGTCTTTCCAGATTTTTGTGGCGGGGCAATCGCACAGGAAGTATTCGAGGCTTTCCTCCTTCTCCTCACATCCCGAGCAAGTACTTGATTGCGTCAGTCCCAGTCTGTGTGCATGTTTATCCAGGTTGATGTGTCCTGTGTACAGACTGACCATCAGTCTTAGTTGCCTCCTGCCAAAATTAAGCGTTGTCCTTGCAAGAAGACAGCAGGGTCGCTATATCATGGATTTGGTCGCATTGCATATTTGCAAGCTTTTCCAGAAAATCTCGTGGCGTTTAGGAAACAAGCCGCTATTGCCACGGTTATAGTTGTGGTAATATCCCCGTTTTCCATCTTCTTACTAACCAATTTGTCCGCAGTTTCGTTCTCAGGTTGACCTGGCAAGAGTTTTTCTTTGTATTCCCTTACCAACTTCAAGTTGGTTCTTGGGTTTGTAAGTGCCATTAAGGCAGCTTGAATGTCTGAGCAGATATATGTAAATACTGTTTCCGAGGGTTATCGTACTAAGTAGGAATCCGGTGCCCCTGAGTATCGCAAAAATCTCTGCCTGGAACACAGTCACGAACTGTTAAAGATGGATAGCAAGATTAAGAGGCGGCGCTCGGCAGTAGACTCTCGCCCCGGTTCTCCGTTAATATGGGATCCATCCGTAAATACTACAGTCCTTCCCTCGGAGGGGATGACAGTGCCCTGTTGCCATTCCTCTCGTTTAGAGAAACTGATTCTATAGCTAATACCAAAGAGATAAGCTTTATTAGTAAGGTCACTGGAGAGCCATGTACGTTCAGAGGCCGCCTGTACTTCCTTCCAGATAGCCCTGTATGCCGTTAAGGTTTGTTCGTTAAAAAAGCCTAGGGTCTTGAGTCTATGATACTGATGTTGTTAAATTTTTTGATTGAGATCCTGGTTGACCCCGAACTGAAAGGTTAGATATGTGAAGTGAAATATTCCGTATACGCCACCACTCATTGGATGATTTTACGTAAGTACTAAATATCCGAGTCACAGTCACATTGACAGAGGGATTCGACAGCAATGATGCCTTGTTGCCAATATAACCACTTCTTCTGCATTGGATAGGAAAATGTTACGTATACGCCACCGCTCAATCGAGCATTTTTATTAGTTCATTTTACTGCAGTTTTTTTTACCACGGCAAGGAATGAAAAATCACATGCCTAAAGCATACCTTCTCACCTTCAAATCATCTCAATTATTTTAGATCAAGTCACTCCAACTTGTGAATGAATACGGTCAAATTATACAGTAGTAACAATTATTGTGTAAATTTATTTGGATAAGCATTTTAATCACTACAACTCTTACGTGTTCAAATTTGAATGGCATGTGACCTGTAAAATCACAGCAATCAATACAATAACAAACATTTTAATCCTTATTAAAAAAATTATTGTTTTTTTTTTACAATTACACATTCAGTGGGAATAAATCACTTCAGCCTCATTGCTAATTGACACATTTCACATGAAAGTCAGATAGTTATTTAATTAAATATTTCAATCACCCAACGCACTTGGGCAACCAAGTCAATAAACAATTAAAAACGCATGTATCCAGAAAGTGCTGTAAATCAATCACAGGCAGTTTAATTGATTCAATTTAAAGCAACAAATTCAATTAAGGTGAAGTAAGTAAACAATTAATAAATTAAATTTGCACAAATGATCGTAATCATTGCGGTCTTGAGGGCTTTTGTAGAGGGTGGCTTTGTATGATTTATGGACAGTGCTTCCTTTAATGAAATTTTCGTGAACAGTAAAAGTAAGATGGATGGACAAATAGAACAAAGACCTAGCCATGGATCACAACCAGTGAGATGCCAAATGCTGACTAAACTTGAATAAGTTCGAGCCAATTATAATAAAAAGATTCTTCGTTCGTTAGACGAGTTTAGAAACTTCCTATAAAAGAAATTCCCTATGAAAGATCCGTCTACGTAGCCAATATAATGCCGGACATTTACAGAAAATGTGCTTAAAGATTTCTTCCTCTTCCAAACAGACCAGGCACTCTGTATCTGTACAAAGGTTTAGTTTGTTGAGACGATATCTTAGGCCGCAATGGTCAGTAAGGAAGCTCACTGGCTTACTCACGTTGTTCCTATCAAGGCTAAGAATTTTCTTGTAGGAAAAGGGCTTGATAGATCTTTTGGATTGTTTAAGCTCGGGGAAATATTCCCAATGGGCTAGGCGAAGTTGGTGTTACCAGTTGTTTAACAAAGCTGTGATTACGCCACAGAAGGGTTCCAGTCCCAAGAGCGTGCAAGCCGAGTCGGCCCTAGCCAGTTCATCCGCAGTTTAACAGCCTATAATATCCTGGCGGCCATGTATCCAACCAATTTTGACATTTTTGTGCCTAACGAAAAATTAATTTTGTGCCTGACTGACCTAGATTCCACGAAGTGGGATGTCAATGCCCTAAGCGCAACCTGACTGTCTGGATAGATATGTATTTTTGCGCCCCTAATGTCTTTATCGAGGTCTATCCTGGCGCAGATCTTAATAACATGATTTTTACGCTGGGGAACGCTGGGGCACGCTGGGGTTCTCCATTAGACCAGTTGACACGGTCTAATATTTTTGCCTCAAAAAGTCTTCAGATGCTGTACTCCCTAGCCATAACGTCGGAGATAGTGCAGAACATGTCCGTACTTGGAATTGAGTGTAGTATTTTCAGAATGTCAACAAGATTACCAAATTTGAACTTGTGTTCTAGCTGCAGATTTATAGCACAACGTGCAGTGGTTTTCTTAGTGAAGATATGTAAAGGTGAGGGCCCGATGACAGCCTTTATGACTGAAGTGCTGCAGTGAGACAGCCAATTCCTTGTAGCTTCTCAGGGTTCATTGCCGTCGTTCGTTCAAGTACTTTTGTCACCAAACTATAGCCGTTTATGTTATTATGAGTCTAACTGTCGAAATGTACAACGAATATGTCATTTTGGGACTCAGACCCGAAGTTCTGCCGTAGAGACGAAAAAAAACTAAGGCAGACCGAAAATATTGACTTGAATCTCCAGTCAGAACCACCCAAGAACCACCACGCGGTGAAGCTTGGTCTACCGAATCGCAAATTAAACGCTTATAATCGAAAAACAAGGAGACCGCCTCAATGGTCATTCGTCTCCGGCTACGAAAGGAAGCAGTTTGAATTGTCCGAGAAGAAAAAATTAATCAAACTGCATATTTTCTAAGGACCACCTTGCATTGTTCTGCAACATCCACAACTTGTTCCTTCTGTCCAATAAAACCTAGTTCACCTGCCCATCTTGTTGTCTAGTTTCAGTTCAAAATGTGTTCCTCGACAGTCCTTTAATTCTACTCCATTTTGCCTCAATCTATTATTTTCCTTTCTGACGTAACGTAATCCATTTCTCCCTCTATTCACAATGTTTGTGTGATGAATAATGTTGCAAAAGCAATCGCGAAACGGGTCTTTCTTTCGGATGTCACGTTCCACGGATAAAGAGAAAACGGGAACGAATCACTTTAGGCAGGTATCCTTGGCAAACACACCATAGGCGACGGACTACAAAAAGCATAGAAAAGCGGATCATTATCGAAATCAGCGTAGTTGTTCTCCGGCTGTCAAGGACAACACAAACACGATGAACAAACGAAAATACGGGTCAGGATCTTTGTTTGGTTAATGTAGATTACTAGTTTATGCTTGCAAATTAGAGGCGAGGCCATAAGACATCCTTTATCTATATGCTTCACCCTCATTATACTGAAGCTTTTGCTGTCTGCTTTTTTTTTTTGGATTCTATTCACGTCTGGCATCCGACTGCTGGATGGGGGAAAAGAAGAAAAAAGTTGCGCACCAGCAGCGTCTTAGGTATAGGTGTTGAAGATGCGGACTATTGAAAAGCAATTAAATGTCTGCCGCTGACACGTTCATTGCTAGAGACTGAGGGCTGTTACTGTTGGAGTAATCCGAAAAAGTTATCGAGAAACAAGCCATGGAGAGAAAGAAAGAAGTTTTTCTTGATTTATTCCGGAAAACGTATCAACGCACAGAGCCTTGTGATGTGCGTTTCGAAAACTCATTAAGAGTAACATTCGGCCAAGAGTGGAGTTTGAATCTCTCGGAATTTAGTACTGTAACACAGTTGGTAATTTTCTGGAATCCTTTATAGGAAACTGTTAAACATGCAGAGAGGAAGGTGAAGACTTGTTTTATGTCGCCAGGATGGTGCGGAATTGTTCATTATATACAAATAACTTACCCAAAAGCAACGTGATTGCTACAGTCCGAGTTCCGTTCAAGTGGTTAAAACTCTCCTAAATTAAGTTTGGAGTGATTGGAATCCCAAATTAAGAAATTCTCGATGGTAGATGTAGACCAGTTATCCCTAAGTGGACGAAGAGTGGACAGCTAAATGGCAGATCTTATGGAAGTAAGAATTGAAACATGCAGCAAACTTTCCGTTAAAGTTTGTGAACATCGCAATAACTGTAAGAAAGCGTCAAACTATCGGAAGAACATGCAAAAGAACAGGTAAAAATAGTTAAATGGTGAGCAAGGGTAAACTAAAATAAATACTCTCAGCAAGAAGAAAGTTTATTTTTATGTTTCGGACAAAATTCCTACACCCATAATGAAAAATTAGCTCAGCAAACTGAGCAAAATGGACTCAGTATCTCAATCTTTAAGTTTACCGCAAAACCATTATTTTTACAGAGTTGGAAGCATGTCATAGTCAGCTTTACTTACCCGATTCTGTTTACCACAAACAGTTTGGTCCCACTGTCGTTCGAGTTCATACTTTCTGAATAACGACAGCAGTCGACTTTCTTGATCTCCCATATTCTAGAAATTTTTAGTTGAGCATTCGGTTTCCAGGTTGTAAACCTCTTGCATTAGGCCCAGGATCCTGTTGATTATTAGCATAGCCCAAACTTTTAAAATAAGATGTGATTGTCCATTGTATATTTTGACTTCCCTCTGGCAAAGCTGCATAAAGAACATAAATGGAGAAAGTATGCAGCCCTGTTTTACCCAAACTCTTTCGTTTGATGCCTACATCAAGGAGATTGTGACGAAAAAGATAATCCACCATCTTGGGGTATCCGCCATTTTTGGTTTACAATGATGTCACATAGCTTATCGTATTTTACTCGTCAAACCCATTCATTCGTTATCCATATCAAGGGGTTGTGAAGAAAAGGTACCTAATCCGCCATGTCAGGTTCGTCCGCCATGTTTGATATACATATGTAGAACAGTATTAGGTATGCCATGTTGCATTGATATACACTTGTGCGAAACTTTAAGGCTCTTCCTTAAGGGTTTATTCGCAGTTGCGAGACCAAAATCAAAATTCGATTTTTTCTGTATTGACATCTACAAGAAGTATTAATAAGTGCATTGGTAACTTTTAACTTTATTTCTGTAGTTTTAGTTTTTAAAAATATTGATTTACACTGCTCCTGTACACGGTCTCCTGCAGGTCCTCCAGCTATTGATCGAAGGAATAGACGAAATTTTGATTTTTGATAAAAGGGCAGCTCTGAAAAGAAGAAAATCCAATTTTCGACCGAAATTTTTTCGTTCAGTTATTAAAAAAAAAATAGAAATAATTATCGGTAAACTTATTCCTTCGATCAATCCCGGGAAAATATATCTGAGAAGTGTTAAAATTTCAGATCGATCGGTTGAGCCGTTTTTGAGAAATCGTGCTCACCGACTTTGAAAACACCGTTTTGAGAAAAACGCATTCAAAGTTTCAAAAGATGGAGTCCGCCTACTTTGTTATGCTCCGAACGTCCTTACAAATATGCGTGTATCTCCAAGAATATTTGCCTGATCGAGAATATACTCAAATATATGTACATTCTGAAAATGCAATAAAAAAAATCAATTTTTTTAAATTTCTAACTGCGTATAACCCCTTAACGACAATTAGTCAAAATTTATTGCACAAAGCATCTCTTATTTCAAATGAAAATTATTTTATAAAATAATACAATGCATATCCTTTTTCAATCGTAAATAGTTAATGAATCGTCCTGGTGTATGAGCTGCGAATCAATATTTAATAATTTCTTAATAATTTCGAAATTAATTTGCTTCCAATATTAATTCAGCCGCCTCATCGACTGGCAGAGGAAATATTCCTCATAATGTGAATTAAGCTCATTGTAATTGGAGTAATAATATCAACTTCTCATCAACACATTTCCCGTAAGCAATGAACTTCGACTGAAAGGGGGGAATTTTTCCACGTTTCTTCTTCCACAGAAAAAGCCTATTAAATTTATAAATTATGGAATGGAAATAATATTTTCAGACTAATTGTATCCCTGGACTCTGCTACACCCAAATGCCGATGCATATTCCGATAAAGTGAGGATGGTAGGTAGGTAAGCTTCGCACAGACAAACGTAGGCCAAGAAGGCCCTTTGTGGTACCACATGGATCTATACCCTGAACCGCGTCACTCACTTTATTCAAACTATTTGGAGCTCTAGATGTAGCTGAGGATACTTTTGACGTCAGTATGTGATAATTCGCCCAAGTTGTCGAAGTGATATGCTTCCTTTTTTGGGATAGGGCAGGATAAGTGCAGAGGAAATGGAGGATAGTTTCTTCCTCCTCCTCGTCCCTGCAGCTCCCGCAAAAGTCATATAAAAAGAGGCCCATCCTTCTGTCATGAGAGCCAATGAAACAGTGTCCAGTCAGAATACCAATAACGGTGCTAATGAGCGGCCTATTGCGCAAGATCAAACCTTTAGATCGAGTGAGATTTAGCATAGGCCAGATCTCCCGGCACGTGATACCATTCCTTCATATTTGGTTTGTCTTGCTGATCACGTCGTACTCTAAGAGAAGTTTACATGTAGCTAGTGGAATACCCAGATTCCTTCGTTTCGGAAGAATGTCTAGAGTAGTACCACGTTTGGCTAGTTCTTCGGTCTTAAAGTTCTCTGGAATGTCCCTATGACCGGGTACCCAGCATAGGTGAATGTTAAAATGTTCTGCCATCTCCATGAGAGATGAGCGACAATATGAAGTAGCCTTTGATGTACATGCTTCCGATTCCAGGGATATTATAGTAGCCTGGCTATCGGTTAAAATTGTAATGTCCTTGAAGGATATCACATTTTGCTTAAGCTACGTTAAGGCTTCGTTGATCGCCATAATTTCTGCCTGAAAAACGATACAGTGGTCTGGTAGATGGAAGGGAATGCTCAGGTTAAGCATATCGGAGAAAATCTCACCTCCCACTCCGTTCTCGGTTTTGGAACCGTTCGGTGTAGAAATGAACAGAATGGTCGCCTCCGGCGTCACCACTCTCCCACTCCTCTTGGGATGGAATGGAAGTCCGGAAGTTGAGGTTGAAATTCAGTCCGTGTTTTCCGAAACTAAAGTTAGGGGATCTTAGATCGAGAAATGGCCGATTTGGTTGTTTGACCATTGGGAGGAGACTTTAAGTCTGGTGGCTGCGCTGCCAGCTGACTGTTTGCCAAAAATATCTAGAGGAACTAGATGTCGGAGCACGTCGAGTGGCGCGGATGGGATGGTACTTATTGCTCCGCTTATGCATATGCTTGCTGATCTTTCCACTTTCCCCAACAGATGGCGGTGTAAGCCTCTGCCTATGGCTGTCCACCAGACGATCACAACATACATGAGTATAGGTCTGACGATGGGCTCATAAAACTAGTACGTGGTATAGGATTTCAATCCCCACTTCTTACCAATGGCTTTTTTGGAGCAGTATAGGGCTGCGGTGGCTTTTTTAACGCGATCAATAGTATTGGCTTTCCAGTCTAATTTACTGTCCAGAATGTGACCCAGAAATTTGGCACGAAACACAGCACAAAGCAAAGAAGGAGGGTCTATTGGAGGAATTTTGTACTCCCTGGTGAAGAGGACTAGTTGGGTCTTTTCGGGGTTGACACCCAGACCGCTTTTAGCTGCCCATCTTGAGAGGATAGAGAGGGTGTTTTAAAGTAGATCACTAAGAGTGCTTGGGTATTTACCGGAGACAGCTATCGCAACATCATCAGCATAAGCAACCTCTTCGCATCCACCCCTTTCCAGGTCGAGCAGTAGCCTATTGACAGCTACAATCCAGAGAAAGGGGGACAGAACACCACCTTGTGGCGTACCGCAGGTCACGGATCTGCTGAGGCCGAGGCATTGCTCAGCTTGGTACCAATTGTCTGCCTGTGAGTAGTTTTTCAATTAAAAGTCTGAGCGAGGCATCGACTTCCAGGTTTATGAGTGCATGGGTGATTACTTCTGATTCTTTCAAAATGTTTTTCATTTTTAGTCTCTTCCGCGCAACGTCAATGAACATTTTGCTGTATTTCTTTTTCGAAAACTATTCGTTATAAAATGCTTCCCACAACGAAGTAGCACTCGGAAAGGGATCAACTCAATTTTTTCTTGAATCAATCACATGACTTTGATAATAAAATCCAAAGGACGAATGACTTCGACATAACCAAAACCAAAATCCAATACGAACAAGAAATAACTTTCAAAGTTTATAGCACATCCTCGAAATAGAAAGTGTCCCATCTTCGATTTATTTAAATTGTTTTCTGTTTTCCTCGGTTGAAAATGAATTTTAGTGCTGTGAACCTTCAGGGATACAATAAAAAGGGTGTTCGTCCTTACTTTTGTTTTTATCTGTTTCCGTTTGATGCTGTCCTTGCATTGATTACATGTTTGTTTGGCGTTAAATGAACAAAGATACTTGTTCCACTGCACCCCACTCAAGAGGAAATGTCATATTTTCTAAACGTGAATTGAATGGCCAACCAAAGTTTCGTCTTTCCCCAAAACCACTTCAACTATCAAATAGCAATGAATACCGCAGGATTACAACTTCGGCCAAAAAACACCAAAGTTCATCAACTGAACCCATGTAATCCCTTTAATTACAAAGCGCTGTGAAACTTTGTGGCAACTGGCAAATGCTTTTATCTGTGTTTAGTTCATTAAAGCGTATTCGGGAACTCACTGGAGATACGCTGTGTGTAATGGCCAGTGATCTCGGCTGACCGAGGCTCGCTAGCAGAAGTTATTACACAGGAATTCCCAAAAAGGACTGGTTATCCTTTTGTGAAGTTAATTAAGGGGCGGTGGTCTTGTGATAATGCATCGAGGAGACTGCAGAGTAAAGGCTGACCACCAAGTAGTCAGAGCGAGAATGTTCATATTGTTTTAGTTATTCGAGTCCATTAGATGGAAGCAATATTATTGTAAACGGCGACACGTCCACCTATCCATCGTTCACGAAATCGCCACATCAATATTCGTAACCTGAATACGTTGAAAGTACCTACCCCCCGCAGTGCAATCGACATCGATTGAGGTAAGAATAGAGGCTTATTTGTTATAAAAATAAAGTCTCCAATTATATGCAATCCAGACAACCGTTGACACCCGGAAATCCATCATTCTCTCCGGCGAGTATCATGTGGCTTAAAGGACCTGTCAAAGCAAAATAAGAATAATGGATCGAAGCCATCAAATCAAATGGGACATTCCCATCAGCAGTCCCCCCCAAAGAAGAAATGAGAGTTCTTAGCCGTTATGCGGTGTGGCCTTGTTTGTCGATATATCTCACAAGAACGATGCGAAGAGAATAGCATGTCAACGCAAGTATTGAACACCAATCATTGTAATGACATTTTTGACATGACACGTCTACAGTGAAATCCTTCATTATCTTGGTGCTATTCTCGAAGAGCAAAATACATTGCCATAAGGCACTGTCACACCAATGAAGACGGATGCTTTCGTTTTCCATTTCGGTCTTCTTTTCGTTCGTTGTTTTCTGTTGTAAGCACTTCGTTAACCTCTTCCCTGGTAATTGGGAGAGACGTTCAGGGGATGCATGGAAAGGTTTGCCACACTTTATCATCGTCTTCGTGGGGTTAAAAGTTTTAGTTTAGTGTGAAGGACGAACATATGATGACCATGGTGATATTGCGGTGAACATGTGGAATCGTTGACAGGGGTTGCAATCGTTTTTTTTTTGCGATTTCTTTCTTTTCATTTTTCTTCCGTTATGATGGTGGTATGGTGTTGAGTGTTTAAAGGGGTACATTTTAAGTCATTCTGGATAAGGAATAAAAATTGATGACAAATGGAAGGTTTGTGTTTCTAAAAGTAGATGATGCATACACATAGAAGATTTCAGTTAGATTTGTCTAGCATTAGTCTCTTTATGTCGTTGATTCGTTTCATTCTTTAAGTTAGGCAGTTCACTATCATCTGGGCTCTGACAAAATCGTCCTCCAATGAGCTTCATTCTCCGCTTAAATGGAGAGTTGTTGATTTGTTGAAGGTGAGTATCCTTTGGCTCTTTTTTCTTTAAGCTGGGGACTAATTTACGGATTTCTTCTTGGTTTTTTTCCCATAACTGTTGAAGCATCAATTCTTGCAACTATGTAGCTGAGTAGGATACCATTACAAGGTTGATACACAGCGCACATTAGTTCAGCGAAAAAAAGATCGAAGAAGGTCGACCATTTTTCATTAGTCTTGTGTTGCTTTGCACTGTATACATATATAGACAAAGAATAATCTCTTTTGTCGGGTGTGGCAACGTTTTGCTGGAGCTCTTAGACGCAACTAGTCGATTGTACTAGCAGAACGCAGGACATAGTTTTCTCCCATTTTACTGGAATTTCCTCGACTTCCGGAGAAAGCCGAGAAGACACTTCAAAGATGAGGAGCTTAAAGTACAAGCACTCATCATATCAGCATCGAATATCTACCACCTGAACCGAGAAAAGGCAGGACAATCGCAAAGGTTAAGATCTGAATTACCGTCGCCCTCTACACAGGCATCGCGGACAGTGGTGTTACTTAAGCCTAACACATTACAACGGCAATTAGTTGTCTACAGTCTCGTCTGCTGAGCGACAGCAAGAATGCCACTGATTTTATTTAGATGTTCGTGAGTATTCTTTCGCCTGCATCCTGGAGAGCCATTCTACACACAATAAATTGTGTTTGTAGAAAATTCAGTCGTCAATGGAGCCCTTGACCGAGGACGCGAGAAGAACCAACGCAGGTTCAGGTCCTGACAAAACCTCTTCATCGGAAATCTTATTTTCAGAGACCCCATTGTGACCTGAGAACCAGACAAGAGTCAAAAAGTTCAACAATATAGTCCGTGGTCATTCGGCATGCTTACCTAACGAGGAATCAAGTCTGTTGCTGTTGACCTCCACGAAGACACCATGACTGATTTTGGAGCCATCCGTGAAGATTCGCGTCCAGTTTTAGACTCTTTCCAAAGCCATTATTGAAGGCTAAGAAATGCGATTTTGCATCGAAGTTCAGCTGCCATTGCATCAGACGGCATGGATATGACTAGGGTCGAAGGACAAGTGTCATGCAATGTCATCAAAACTCCAAAAGCCGCCCCGTCTAAGAAGATAGGTTGCTTTGATAGCACAGCTCATGATATAAATATCAAGGGGAGGTAGATCAAGCAGAGCATCTAGAGCAGCGCCAAGAGTACTCGGAATAGCTCCTGTGCACCGAGACAAGCTGTTCTTTGAAGTTTAGTGCCGTAAGCAGTCATATACTTACGACTAAGCCCCCTCCACCAAACAACCGACGCATAAGCTAGAAACTGTCTTATCATAGCCGGCTCTATATTCTATACGACGTTGCTTTTTTAAAACAATTGTTAAGTTGTTAATGAAATTGCGTTATTGGTTTTAAGATTCGTCAAGATCGAGTTATTGGAATCCAGATATGGAAAAGAAGAAGCCAAACATTATTGCTTTGCATGAATACACTGGAAAAATCATAAAGGAGATTTGGGCTGATATTGGAGTGCCCAAGTGTTTTCAGGTTAATTGCGTTGCACAGGGCTAAAGGTTTGATTTCAATGAATCATAAGAGCTATTGTGGTTGAAAACGAAAAACCATGACTCAGGATGACAAAATAGTGGTCAGGAAGAGCTTGATCTATCCTGAGAAACCAAGGAGCTGATGAACATGTGGATTTATCTACTGTGCGACGGCATCTTTTTGATGTTCTTAGTATTTTTGTCGTTGCCTTAACCCGGCGAGTGTGTGGCTGGGTATGACATACCCACCCTGTTACTTACATGTCTGTATTTTTAAGTGAAGTGAATTCCTTTTTTTCAAGTATTAGTATACACATTTTTGGAAATACTACTTTTGTTTGATTTGCAATTAATTATTACATACTCTTTTACAATAAAATACCATTTTTTAATTTTAATATTTATTGTAACAACATGGGTATGTCATACCCAGCCACATAGTCAATGTAATTTTTTTTTACCACATTCTCCCCGGGTTAAGATTTGTATCCCTAGGGATGAAATCGAAATCTGGAAAGGATATCTTCATTTACATTGATAGTCATGCCGCACTTACAACGCTAGAATCAAATGTTGTCAGATCTGCACTAGTCTCGAAATGTAACGTTATGCTGAAAGCATTGTGTGCGCAGAATCGAGTAAGACTTTGTCGGGTGCCGGTTCATTGTGACATTGAGGGAAACGAACGGGCCGACGAAACTGGCCAGGCTAGGTGGAAAGCGGCAACACACGGAGGGGGGAACCACCATGGATCCTCCTAAGAATAACTGTAAGTAAGGCAAATCAGAGATGGTCCAACATAAATGGGCATAGAGTATTCAAGGCTCTATGACCTGCTCTGGACGGCAGAAAAACAAGTGATATTCTCAACATAAGCAGGGCACAACTGCAATTAGTCATTGGCATCCTCTCCCGCCACTGTCTTCTCAGGAAGCATGCTTTGAGATAAGGGCTCTCAGCCACAGATGTCTGCAGATACTGCCACGACTTATGTGCCGCTGAGTATTTAACACACATATTATGTGAATGAAACTTCTCGGCAACTATTTCTTAAGTAATCTAGAGGAGCTAGGCTATGACAGCTATAGGAACATGGTCAAATTCTGTAGGAAAATCAAATGCTTTCAGGAAATGATTTAGGTTTTGCCTGTTTGGTCTCGCAGGGATCGCGATGAGCACACTATGGTGCCTAGTGTCTTATGCAAGTGCTAGCTGCATAATCCTATTCTACCTATCCTAAGATTGGAATCCTTGTCTGCAGCCCGCCACCAGACTATGTTGTCCTACGTGAGTATTGTTCTCAATTTAAGGGTTTGGTTCCTACTTTCTGCCGAAGATTGGTTTCGGTCGGTGCCTTTTCAACTCTTTCATTGACATTAAGCTTCCAGTTAAGTTTCCTATCGAGTATGATTCCTAGGTGTTTCGCACAGATATCTCTAGAGGTATTCGCTCAATAGCTGGTATAATTCTTTTGTTGGCAAACGGCACAAGTTTGGTTTTCTGGGGACTCACCTCAAAAATCTTCGAATCCACACCCGAGGGACGGCGCAGAAGAGGAAGACCGCGACTCAGGTGGCGCACGCAAGTGGATGGGGACCTTAACCAACTTGGCGTGTGAATCTGGAGGTAGCTGGCTGGAGAGACTTGTTGGTTGAAGCCCAGGACCACCCCGGTCTGTAGCGCCACCTTAAGTAAGTAAGTAAGACCTCAAATCCACAGTGTTTTGCTTTTCACTAATTCCCCAGCCTTTTAAAGTGGAGTAGTCCTGCCTGTTTTCACCATTCTCTTTTAAAACTTTAATATTTGCCAAAGTGCAAGCTGCTACATTTGACAATTCACATCAGAATTTCGGAATTGCTTTATTCAATTTCATTCTACCAAAAGTCTAAATTTTATTATCATAATTTAATTAAAGTGCTCTATGCGTTCGTCCCGCTGAAATACCATACGTTGACACATCTAAAATTAAATACATAGTTTCATTTTGATGTCCTTTTAGGGGGCGCAATACAGACATTCTTTAGCAAGTTTGTGTGTACATTAGTCGTCCAAATGGCTAGTGTGCGGCACTTTATAGTGCGACATCAACATCGAAGCACAGCTAACAAAGCAATAATTATCTCTGTTAATGAATTAAAACCATGTAATAATCAATTTTCTATAGCAGGGATTATCTCATTAATTTTGCAAAAAGCAATTTACCACTACATTGAAAATTAATTTTCATTTATACGGTGGGTTATTTATTGAATTAGTTTACACCAAATGCAACCTGACTGGTGAGGGATTGCAATTGTTGCTATAAAAGACTTTATAAGGATTTAAATTGGGATTTTTAATTCGATGCGGGATTTAAATTGAAAATTTCCAAACTAAACATTATTTGGCTATTCATTAAATATGTATGTATCGTGTTGATGAGAATGAAATTTTATAGGCTCTCTGGGTGGCTTTGTGTTTGAGATCTCATGAGCCTTTGCGCGTGCAAAATTCACAATTTTTGATGCTGAAATATTTGCTTTTCATGTTTGTATGTCTGTTTGCTAAATTTTTACACCTCTAGTTGTTGATTATTAAATTTTCCATAATTTGTATTTATAACAAGAATATTTTTGCATGAAATCAACTGAAGTAGTAAGTAGGTGGTGGTTCAACTGAACCCAATTAGCACTAGGATGTGCCTTTTTGTTACCACGACTCACATGATGATGTGTGTTGTCGAGTTAAAGATGAGTGAGACAGCCTGGAGTGCTTAGATCAAGCCTGCGGATTAGATCTCGTACCCCTTGTTCTGAGAAGTCGCTTAGGTCTTCGAAGAAGACTCTTGCAAGTTCCGGACATTTGCAGAGGAAATGGGGGAGAATTTGCTTCTCATTTTCGTTTTCGCAGCTGCGACAGTGGGAATTGTATGGAATACTGAGTCTGGCCGCATGGTCTCCAATAGGCCAATGCCCCGTGGTTATCGCCGTTATTCTGGCGATATCTGGGTTCTGCTTAGGAGATCTTTTGTTCTAATCTTATCGTAGGTCGGTCATATCTTCCTTGTTATGGCGCAGTTGGTTAATCCCCTCTTTTGGAGGTTGGCCTTCCGCAGGAAGTGTAAGTGGATATTGTTCTTTAACCACTCCTAACGGGGAGTGGACCCTTGCCGCAATGGAGCCGTCTAGAGCTGACCCCTGCCTTGCCAGCTTATCTGCACGCTCATTTCCTGCGATGTCACTGTGCCCTGGAACCCAGAGCAGTGTACCCTGAACCGTTCGTTAAAGCAGGCCAGGTCGTTCCGGCACTCTAGCATCAGTTTGGAGGATATGGTAGCCGAGGCTTGGCTATCTATGAGGATTTCAATATTTTGTTTGCGCGTTGTGTCACGCCCAAGTTTCGTGCAAGCCTCTCAGATTGCCAATAGTTCCGCCTGGAAGACGCTGGGAAAATCCGGCAAGCGGTATGATCTTGCTTTTTTCAGTGATTGCGAGTAGACCTCGGGCCACACACCGCAGTTCATCTCTAGATGACCATGTCGAAGTTCTTTACCAATTTATTTTTCTTCCACTCTGCTCTGGTTCTAAGTTTGGATGTGATGAAGACAAGCCTTTTGGCAGCGGCCACAGGGTCGCGCAGTCCAGCACCGAGATTCTTTGAGTCTTACTACGCTGCATAGTGCGGTGTTTTTTTGTGTGTAAGGTAGAAGATGGAGGAGCGCAGCAAGGACGCGACATCAATGCGCCCGTGGTGCCTATACTCGCTAATCTTTGGAGCCTTTTAAGTTTTGTAAGGTTGTAGCCCTTGCTTAGCGCAGGCCACCATACTAACGACCTTTAGGTGAGAACTGGACGCACTAAGGCTGTGTACTTCCTTCACATTTCCGAAGGGTTTGCTGCGGGCATAGAAGGCTACACATGCCTTCCTTACTCTGTGTTCAATATAGTAGTGCTCATCCAATTCATCAGATATCACTGTGCACAACCCATCATCATCGCCTATATGTGCATGTGTGTTATGTCGCGTCCTTCTTAGTCCACTCAACTCATCCTTAAAGTTTAAGATTGAAACAAATAAAGACATTAACTAGTTCTGTATAGAACCTTGTTTAAACGGTGAAACTATCAACTTTATCGCATCCATGCAGAATGTCATCAAACGGATTCAACAACAATGCAAAGAAAATCAATATATCATCAGCGACGTCACTGTCAACAGTGTCGCCCAACTGTGGGGCTCATTGTTTCCGCAAGGAAGGAGCATGGGCTTCTGGAATTTTAATGCTCAATCACGTTCGCTGGATAAGGCATTGAACTTAAACCGGTCGGTGACAGTACCATCTGGTGGCGGTAATTTCTCACTCAGCACTTGCAGCATACGTACATGTCCGTCGGATGTATGTACGTACGTATGTATCCTTTGTTCATAGTTCGCGGATCAGATACTCATATTTCCCCAATGGATACTTAATCTTCCCTTGTCTAGTCATCGTGGACCGTTGCTGGAACCGTGAGTTTTCATTCCGCTTTATGTTTGCACGGACGTGGGGGTGGCTTTAACTTTTACATAAATTATTATACTTGATACGTAATTGTTCCCTGGGCATTGGACAGTTTGATTGATAACGAATGAAATAGAGACGACACCGGTCGCCTGACCATTCCAACTCAAACAATGAGTGAGTTTCGATTAGGTTGCCTTGAAATTAAAAGTAATAAATAAAAGGAATCATATTTCAGGAAACGAAGTGAATCAATCTTCCGGATAAATTGGTTTCCCCTGCTTCTAGGTATTTTGAAAGAGAAATCTGGACTCGCTTGAAAGGCTTGAGTAAGGAGAAGCGCTTTGAAAGGCGGAATATTAACATGAAAGTCTCTTCAAGACGTCTTCTTCAGTCTCCATAAGCAATCAGATTATCTTCGCAATTCTAAGGACAATATGAGGGCGAAAGAGCATCGGTCACATTGCTTTGAGTTGCACGTGAGAAGATCCAGTAAAGGAGAATTTGTATTCCATTTCTCCCAATATATTTTGGAATTTCTTTACTTTACTACTCCATAGGCTGCCCAGCGATGCTTACTTGAGCGAAGCTGTTGATATTGGTCTTGACCGTGTAGTTAGTTACCAAAGGTGGCGCTATAGTCCGGGGTGGACCTGGGCCTCAACCATCAAGCGTCTCCAGACAGCCGCCTCCAGTTTCGCACGCCAAGTTGGTAAAGGTCCCCTTCCACTTGCTTGTACCTCCTGAGTCGCGGTCTTCCTCCACTGCGCCGTCCCTCGGATGTGGATTCGAAGATTTTCCGGGCCGCAGCATCGGTGTCCATCCGCTCTGCATGACCCAGCCACCTCAATCGTTGGACCTTCAGTCTTCTGGTTAAGTCGATGGCACTTTACAGCCCGTACAGTTCGGTATTGTATCTCCTACTCCATTCACAGTCTATGCAGACAGGACCAAAAATCACCCGAAAATTTTACCTTTCAAAACCGTCAAGAGCAACCTCATCCGCTTTTGACAGAATCCATACCTCTGCGCCATAGAGCATGATTGGGGCGATTAAGGTCTTATACAGGGTCACTTTAGTCGTTCGGGGGGAGAGGGCTTTGCTACTCAATAGCCTTCTTAGCCCAAAGAAACAGCGATTGGCAAGAGTTATTTTTCGTTTGACCTCAGCGCTAGTGTCGTTGTCTGAATTGATAGCGGAGACTAGTTAGACAAAGTCCTTAGCTACCTTAAAGTTATATCTGTCTACAGTGGAGTTCTGTCCGATAGGTCGGTGTTGAGTTTCCTCTCTTGTTGCCAGTATATACTTCGTCTTGCAGTCATTGACCGCTGAACCCATCTTCGCCCTCCGCCTCAATACTCAGGAACGCGCCAGTGACGTCACGCTGCGTTCTTCCAATTTTTTCAATATCGTCGGCGTATCCGAGTATTTGGACGGACATTTGAAAGATTGTGCCTCTGGTGTAGGCGCGTGAAAACGATGTCGGTGAGGTCTTGGCCGACCTTGATGGAGCAGTGTGCATTCTCCATTATCATCCTCCTCAAGCGGATGAATTTGGCGGTGATGCCAAGACCAGACATTGCTCTGTATAGCTTGACTCTGCAGATGCTGTCATACGCGGCCTTAAAATCGATGAAAAGGTGGTGATTAACGATTTGAAGTTCTTGGGTTCTTTTGAAGATCTGCTGCAGTATTTGATCGAAGGTGGACTTTCCATATTTTCCTCCGACCATATTTTACGCTGCGTTCATCCGATTTTGTCAAAATAGTCGACGTATGCTGTGTCGCCGTGGCTCAGTGGTTAGTACGTTGGACTGCTGACTAAGCAGCGTGGGTTCAAGCCCCAGCCTGGAACACCGAACATTTTTCGCGGCACCACCTCTCGTGGGGGAATGACAAGCCTCCGGGAGTATACTCTGTCATAAAAGAGCTTCTCACTTCGCCGTTCGGAGTCGGCAATAAATTGTAGGTCCCTTCCATTCGTGCAAACAATACAACACGCACAACATGAATGGTTGCGAGAAGCTAGGTCTTGGTTCATTCCGAGCTGTCGCGCCAGCTATTTATTATTTTTTTAGTCGGCGTATGCGAGTAATTGTATTTTTAAAAGATTGAGGCCTCCGACCAAGTTATCGCCTGCCGCTTTGAACAGCTCGTCAGCTAGACCTTCATGTCCAGCAGCGTTATTAGACCTTAGCTTAGATATGACTTATGTAGGGTGCACGGTACTTTTTCATCGTCCAAGTTGACTGATTCATTGTGTCTGATAGCGGGATTTGATTCGTAACCGCTACTGTGTGAAAACAACCAAAAACTACTGACAATTCCAACAGCCAACTGTGGTGGACTTTCCAAACTCTCATCGTATCGAAAATAGGGAATAGCATCTTCATCAGCAGAACAGATACTTTTGACGGGTTCAGCCATACATCCTCAATTATCCCTGTTCTTCCTTCCTGGAAATCTTATTCTCATACCTTTCTCTTCTTTTTTATAACAAAAAAAAAGAAGGAATCATTTCGAAACCAATTAAATCGAAATTTATAATCCCCTTGAAATTGCATTATAAGCATAAAATAATCTTTCTACGATAAATCCTTCGACCGAAGAGCGGTCAATGTGTCCCCATTCATTGAAAACTCACAACCTCGCCATAGGCATGACCAAGACATAAGCCTAAATCGTTCCCAATAAGGAATTTAAAGGTTTTGTGTTTTGTTTTTTTTTTTTTTTTTATTTCCGTTGCTACGAAATCGTATAAACCCAATTTCCATATCCAAATTGATGTTTAGGTGGGAAACTGCACACACTCACGAATAAGTAACTGGAAATATCCATTTGCTTTATTTCTTTCCTGGAACAAGGGATCCTTGACGATTTTTTATCCCTTTTGCCACGCGTAGGAGTGAAACCGATTTGGTGTCGATAGTGATGAAACAAAATTAGAATATCGATTTATGTTTTTCATGAATCAAGTCATCAAAATCCTTTTGCAACTTCCCAATGTACGTAAACCGACCAATTCCGAACATAGAACAGGAAAAACTCTGCAGTGCTTCATTGGATTAGAGAGAAGAGAAAATAAATTAAAAGACAAAAATATCCATCGGCCTTCCACAAAGTAGTGATTCCTGCTTCAACGATGTTCAAATCTCGTCCTGTCTCTCGAATCACAGAGTCCGCTGTATTGATTTATCGTACCGCTTTTATTTAGACTTTCATCGCAATCTCCTTCTACACTGCTGCTAATTAAAAAACACAAATCTTCTGGAAAATCGAGGGAAATAATAAAATGCAAGTACGAATCCATTTTCTTTCCACGTATCCCTTTGTCCGAGAGACCGTACCGAATGCACCGAGAGTCGTCCACTCAATCCACTTAAGCATTAAACACATGCGATGGAGGAACAATGAGAAAGCAAGCAAAAAGAAAGAAAAGGAAAAAAAAACCAAATGAAAACCTAATTGAACTAGAATGAAGATAGTGCAGCTACGAGAGCAATTGCAACTATTAAAAGGATTGAATTATCCGCACAGGAAGTAGGAAGGATCGTAATATATGTTCCCTAGTGGTATTCAGCCATTTGGTCACTTGTCATGGCCACTCATTCTCTGGCATCATGGAGGAGAATTGTTTTACTTTTGTTACGAATGCAATGCGATTCACTTGTTTCCTGTCAACGAAGAGCACTCCAATTTGTCCGTGAGCATCTCATTGGAATGCTATGCAAGAAATCTCTGTGTTGCAACCGTTGTGTGTCGAGGATAAAAGTAATTACATGAACGAGGGACAATTTCAAATGAAATGAATGCAATAAGGTGGCACGGAAGGACGCGGGGTTGAAACCGATTTTGAATTGAAGTCTGCAAATAATTTACAGTGTGCTATGTAGCTGACTGAAGCCGGGAAAAAGGAAACCTGAGATGAAGAAATGTATCAAATTGTGTTTCAGTGGCAAAGGAAATCCAGCTGTGTCTCTTACTTTAGTAAAATTAGTTTCACTTAAGGTCTAAGATTATTGAAAGGATTCTAAATTTGAAAATGACTTGGTATCGCTTAGAAGTGAATATTTAATGCCACAGCTTCCTGCATTCATTCAGGTGTTTGACGCGCGTACTAGAGCTGTGGTCGAATCCAGGTTAGGAGACAACCGACCAGCTATTCACCCTCAGAATGGTACTTGAGAAGGCCTTTGAGTATGTTAAACCTTTCTACAATTGTTGTATGGATTTAGAGAAAGGACGTGATCGGATCCCTCGTTTGCTCTGGAGACTAAGTCAGTGTCAAAGACGCTGACAGCTACCGCCTATTATCTCATAAATTTAATGTCGAGAAAATTCAATGGTAGACCTATGACAACAAGTCGGAAAGGCCGATACGTGTTGTAGCTAGAGGACTTCATGCCTCGTGCTCAAAAGAAGATGTTGTCAGTGATTTAAGAAATAGATGCATTAAAATTACTGATGCTGTCAATATCAGTAAACGGGAGCAACTAAGCAACTATCGAAAGTTGAGGAAAGTACTGTTAAGCGCGGTATGCCGCTTTTTATGTTAACCTTCGATAAAACCGAAGAACTAGAAAAAAATCTATGAAATAAGGACGATTCTCAACATCGTAGTTAAAATTGAGCCTTTGCGTAAGAATACAAGAATAATCCCACAGTGTAAACGCTGTCAAGCATTCAATCACACGCAGGCGTTTTGTCAGAAAAATCTGCTATGTGTAAAACGCGCAGGAAGTCACCTTTCCAAAGTCTGTGGGGTAAGTAAACAAACCTCTGAAACGTTTAGTTATAATTGCAAAGGAAAACACCCAGCTAACTATCGAGGCTGCGAAGTAGCCAAAAAGTTACAAAAAAAAGCGTGATCAATTGTTAAAGCCCCAAAATCAGAACTCGAAACCGAGAAGTACGGTAAAGCTTAAGAGCGCTAAAGACAAAGTAGCATAAGCATTAGACATGCCATCAGTTCTGATCACATAAACACTAGGAAAGATGTGACAAAATAAAAGCCATCGGACTCTGGGCGTCGGATAACAAACCCGGAAACATACACCCAAGCCGGGGCGGGAGAAAATGGAAAAATCGGAAGACTGTTCTCTTCTGAAGGCCATTCACTCTCCATACACAAACTGTAAGAGCTAAATCGACACCTTTCAGTGTGGGCATTGGACTTCCCCAGGGGTGCATTTTTCACCTCTGCTTTTCATTATGTATGTAAATGGATGTTACAGCTCAGCGGTGGCGAGGAACGATTCGAATTAGGAGACTTTGCTTTTCGCTGATGACTTAGTCATCCTTACGTATGTTTAGACCGAACTTCAGCGCGGACTAGATAGGTTCGTAGACATCTCTGTTGAAGTTGGCATGAGAGGAATCGTGAACAAATCAGAAATAATGATCATTTTACCAACTCCTGTTCAATGCACTCTGCCTGTTAGTGGAGTCTCATTGCCACAGGTAAAGAAGTTTAAGTATCCCAGGGTATTGTCCACGAGTGATGGAAGGAGAAATACTGAGTTATTCTGTAGAATTGGTCAGGCTAGAGACAGCTTGGTGAATCTCTTATTAGCAGGACCGAACTTGGCATCAGAGCTAAGTTCTCGGCTTTAATGCAGGGATTGTTCCGACCCTTCTAGGATGTGAGTCATGACCGAAAAAATAAGATCGCGGGTACAAGCTGCGAGAATGAGATTTATTCGATGTATTGCTAAGGTGATTCCCCGGGATTTAGTAAGGAACACCAGAATACGCCATGAAATCCGTGCCATCAGGTAGGCATCCCTTGGCCAAGCCAAAAGAGAGATGGTTGGACCAAAGCCGAAATCTCAGCATTATCCGTATGGGGATAGCTCCTGATGTCTTAAAGACGATGGCGGAAGATTGGAAGGTATGGAGCGTCAACTTGAGCACCCTAAGCCCGAATCTTTCATAGTGGATAAGTGAGTCTTTCGACTGATTGAATTTTTTTTTTTTTGAGCACGCATACTGGTCTGGAGAGATGCCTTCTAGTCCCAGTTTGCTGTAAGTTTATACACATGTATGTATGTCCGCGACTCTTTCAATTTTTGGCAAGTCGTCGAATCCTAAACTGCGCTTACTCGAACCTTAAGAACAAGAAAGTTAAGCTTTTAACTTTTTCTTACCAAGGAATGAAATTTAAAGAGAAAGCTAATCTTTTTGGCTCTAATTCCATAACCGGGCTAGTAATAGTTTAAGCCGATTAAAATCAGAATATCCTAAAACCAAACCTCGGTATCGTCGAATACCTAAAAAGAAGATATGCAGTAAAGTTTTCATAAACACTCAATAATTTTAAGACTCTCTAATTGGACACCTAGGTAGTAATTGTCTTATCCTAGATAACGATGCAAAAGTTGAACGTAGTGCACATTATAGCCGAGTACAAAAGTTGCACTAGTGGCACTTTTATTGACATCTACCACAAACAAGTTTCGAGTGAATAGAGAGCTAATCCCATGCAGTAAACTTGTCTAATTAGCAAAACTGTTATCATTAGGAAAACGCGATTTAATGAAGTGCCAATTTAATAAACCAAAGGAAAAGTTTTAATTGCCGCTAGGTAACAGAAAACATAGTATTATCCTTGCGGATTTAAAACGACGATTTTGTGGTTGGATATAAATGTATGTACATTAGGATCAACAGGGAGTGTCCGTAGGTGGAAACATGCAATAGAAGTGCTTGCACAACACAAGGCGGCCTTGAATTTCCCAGACAATGGAACATTGGACCAAATTGGTGGCGGTCTAAGGAGTGAGGGCCATGTGGACCCTTCAAAGAATTCCATTCGCTTACAGTTCTGTTCTGGTTTTTGTAGGAAGACTTTCAAATTATGTAAAACAATATTTTGAAAACAAAGTTGCGTTGAAACCTCCAGTTTCAAAGTTAGCACTCACAGCTGTATCACAATGCACTTTCGTCTTAGGGCTTTCATTTCCAATGAACCAGTACTAAGTTGGTTGGTTTGTTGGTTTAGGAAGGTGAGGTTCGGAAGAAACTCGTCACGTGGGCCACCCATTGTGTTCCCCTCTGTAGCATCTGTTGAATAAGAAATGAGTAAGGGAGGGCGATGTAAGTGATGGGTTCTAGGTTAGCGGATAGACAGTCGGATGGGCTTTTCAGATCCGAGAAACATCCTGTATGTCCAGCAAACTCCAGGGCAGAGTATGTCTTCCCTCTTTCTAGCGCTCCTGTGGCGGAGCAATCACAGAGGAAGTGATCGAGGCTCTCCTCCTTTTCGTCACATCCCGGGTAAGTACAGTCTGTGGGTCTGTGTATTTAGGGTCATGTGTGTAGTGCACAGGCTGACCATCAGTCTAAGTTACCTCCTGCCAAGATTAAGCGTTCTTCTTGCTAGACAATAGCAGGGGCGCTCTATCATGGATTTGGTCGCTTTGCAGGTTTGCAAGTTTCTTCAGGAAGTCTCGTGGCGTTTAACAAACGAGCCGCTAAAAGTTTGTTAATAACCTTTAGGGCCCCTTATTAGCTAGTTCATCCGCAGCGTCGTTCTCAGGTATGTTGCAGAGAGCCGGTACCTAGAGCAGGTTGATATGGACAGAGGTTGCCAAGGTATTGAGTTTTCTTTGCATTACCAACTTTGAGTTGGTTCTTGGGTTTTGCAGGTGCCATTAAGGCAGCTTGTCCGTCTGAATACTGTCACCGAGAACTACCGTATTAAATAGAAGTTCGGTGCCCCTGAGTATCACGAACTCGGTCACGAACTGTTCCAGATCGATAGTAAGATTGGGAGGTGGCTTTTGGCATATACTACAGTCCCTCCAACGGTGAGGATGGCTGTGCCCTTTTGCCATTCCTGTCGTGGGGAATCTAACTGTACAGCCTACATCGAAAAGAAAAGCTTTTTTAGTCAGGTCACTGGGGAGCCTTGTGAGTCCAGAGGCTGTCCATTTTTTCTTGAGGAAGATCGCAGTTATATGGAACCATAAGAATTGCTGTTGATTTACCGTCCTGTTATCAAGAATTAATAAGTAAGAACTATAAGAGACAGTGAGACAGCGGTCGCTGTGATTCAATGGTTTGTGCGTTGGGCTGCTGTGCAAGCTGCGTGGGTTCAAGCCCCATCCTTATCCACCGCGGCAGCTCCTCTCATTGGGGAATGACAAGTCGTTCGCCGTTTGGAGGGGACAATAAAATGAAAAACCCTTTCATTCATGTTAAAGATGGCGGACTTAATGCTACAAATGTAGATTCGAAGATAAAATGTATGTTGAATGTTCAGAGGTATTTACTACTTTGATCTACAGAAATAGTAAGCTCACTCTATCCCATTACAGAAGTTTCTCCTTTACATTCACATGCGGGCTACAACGCACTTACTACAACCTCTTGTCCAAATCCTTAATTTTTTTCTTCCTTGAATTTGTGCACAAAAATTGCAAGTTGCTTGGAGCGGCGTCTAGAAAATATTTCCTTAATTTGATTTCTTGTCTTCTCTGACGGTAAACAAATATTAAAAGATCCACTAAACTAGACAGCAAAAAAGCGATCTCCATAGAAAATACGAAATAAAAGTGAAATCCTTCATTGGGGGATAAAGTCTTGAGAAAAAAAAAACAAATAAATCGCGAGAAAAAAAAAGTGGCTGGCACCTCAGCCCCATCCTCTTCATGGCAAATTGCTTGGGCGGAATTCTTGCAATTGAGTGTCAGGACTGGCGTGCCAACCAGAAGAAACAACGCTGCGGAATCCTTCAACTTATGGTGACCAGGGAAACTTTTCATTTGCCTTAACGAAAAACTTGGTGTTTGCAAATTACGGTCTCAGGAATGGTTTCCCAAAGTTTTATCTCTTCCGTTTTCGTTTATTCGGTGTTTTTCTTCTGTTTCGAGATTTTATTTAAAGTTTAATTGAGTTAAAATTGATTAAACTGGATTGCAAGCACGGTAAGATTAAACAAAGCAGGAGCAGATTTCACCGTTAAATTGAGAAGAGGAAAACATGTGTTGAATTCTTTCGAAAAATAGGAAAACATAAAGTTTTTTTTTACAACCCACATGCGGATCAAAGGGATATGAGTACCTTTTCAATGGTTATTCACACACAGCAAGCGAGGTGCGGTGGTGTGAAATTCAGCTTTCATTGGCGTTCGGGGGTGGTGTCCAGACTAGCTGGGGACATATGTGGTGTTTGTCATTGCTATAATTCACATAATAAATTTTTTCGAATCTCCTGATGTCGTAATCATTGTCAGCTCAATCATTTCTGTTCGACTTCGCCCTTTGCAAGTGAACACTTGGTAATATAGAAAAAAGAAACAAAGAATTCAGGAAAAATGTTTAAAAATTGGCAAACTAACCTTAAAATGTCAAATCGCGTGATTCCGCCTTTAGACAATCAGACCAAAAATTACTGAAAAACGTTTCCTTTCCAAGCGTTTAGGTGGTTTTACTTCTTCGAAGGCGTATATACCGAAGTTCCATTTTAGCTTTCAAAGTGGGGTGTCCTCTCCTTCCTCATTAATAGCCAAAGCTATTTCGTCGTCTCTATCGTCGTACTCTTAATTTGTTGCACAGATTTTGAAAGATTATCTCTCAATAGTTTGCACCCCTTTTTATTAACTCGTTTGTTATACCAGAAGCTTCGGTCAAGGGTTTGGCGAATTTTATGCAGCAGTGCAAAGTTTTTACCGTCATCAAATCTGGCGCAGTTGCCATACCTTGTAATGGCTGTGCGTAGTTCGTTTCTACATATGATACAGTGGCTGATTCAAGCTTGAGGGGTTCACAAAGTACAGCAGATGAGATCTTGTAGGCGATACTACTAAGACTGACTCCACTGAACAAGCGCACTGTCAGGGTGAACTTAGTAACGAAGAAGTTCATCAACTCCTAAAATAAAGGAGAAGTCACAAAGTTCTCTCACTAAGGCAGAGTTATGTTAAGCTTTCTACAGATTTCCTCATTGTGACGACTATACATTTAGGGTCAAGAAACTGCTGAGAACATATGTCTTATGCGACACATGTCTCCCCACAGGTCGTTTAAAAAAAATAAACGCTTCGGTAGATTGCTAAAGCCTCAGTCAGTCGATCATTTAAAAGCAAGAACCTCAGGTTCATAAACATGATCGCAATGTTCTTTGATAGTTGGTAAACTTATCATGGCACAAATGGTCTTATATGTACGTTCTAATGCTTTCTGGCCTCAGTCATAATAACAAATTTTCTTTATTGAAATACTGTAATTCACTCCTAAACCGTGCAACAGAAATGTAGAATGCTAGGTTTTGCCCTCTCATTACAATTGACAAGCATTCAAAACCAATGAGGATTGAACCCCCCTAGGTATTCCTGGCATAATTTGTCTTCCGCAAGAGCATCACTTTCCATCCCTCCTGCTTTTGTTCCACAGGCCTCGATTGCAACGCAATCTGTCTTATCGATGATTTCTTGATTCAAAGACCATTAGAACGATTAGACTAAGTCAGTTTCCAGCCGACGTGTCGTGTAATCAGCACTTTTCAACTATGTTACCGGTGATACTTTCCCTGGCGGTTAAGTATTCCAGCCAAGGTTTTAATGCTCATAAAGGTATAACTTCTACTCTGGGTGGCGGATTATGGACATATTTGTCTAATTAAAATGAGTAGTCGCCGTGGCTCAGTGGTTAGTGCGTTGGTCTTCTGACCGAGCAGCGTGGGTTCAAGTCCCAGCCAAATACACCGAACAATTTTCGCGGCACCGCCTCTCGTCGGGGAATGACAAGCCTCCGGAAGTATAATCTGTCATGAAAGAGCTTCTAAATTCGCCATTCGGAGTCGGCAATAAATTGTAGGTCCCTTCTATTCATGCAAAATATGTTACACGCACAACATGATAGTTGCGAGAAGCTAAGGGTTGCCTCATCCCGAGCTGTCGCGCCAGCTATTTTTTTTTTTTTTTAAATAAGTGGATTACTTTTTCGGAAGACCAAATTGAAAATCATCCTTTTCCCTGTCATCCATTGTTTTTGTAAGAATTTTTTTTAAGACTACAGTGCGATGCGTTATTCCTCAATTGAAAACTTTAAACCAAACCTATTGCAATATTAATCCCAAGTAACAATTCCTGCTTCATAATCGATAAAGTTTATCTAATAACAAAAATTACCAAGTTTGCACTTTTTGAAGGTTAATTAGAAAATCGATGGAACAACAAAGTTTTGTTATTCTAACAACACTAGGGAATTTTTGTTCATCAATTACCAAAGCTGTCTGTTTAATAGGAAAACTTTCAAATATTAGTTTCATTCTACTTGAACTTCTTGAGAAAAGAAGGCATTTCTTAGAAATTCGAAATAATAGAATCCAATCAAATGGGACTGGTCGTATGCTGTGTTACGGCTAGACATCGGTATCTTGAAAAGTAAATCATAACCGTGTTTCAATAAAAATTGGCTTCTCATTGTTACCTTGTCATTTACACCCACACATAGTATTCTATATTCCTTTCCAGGTATCCGCTCGGCTCATCGTGTCTCGCAGTAGATGGAGTTGTCTTTTCTTTACGTCCTCCAATTACTTACAATATGTTTTACCGTCATTTTTTTGTTCTCGGAAGCGTCGACATATGTATTAATGTATCTGAAAATCTCATCTTATGCTTGCAGTACCTCAGTGAATTAGGTTCCTTAATTAAGTTCGTCTTTTTTTTTGCTTACTTTTGTTGGGGTTGATGAATATTTTCCCTTCCCTTATGGGAATAATGAGGCGCCAAGCACCTTTCTTCGTCAAAAAGTCCTCCGTCTCTTTATTTCCTTCGAATCCTTCATCTCCAGGCTGCAATAACCTTGTTTGCGGATGCAAGGTCTTCGTGTAGATTGAGACAGTCTTTTGACCCTATCGTTAAGGACTAAAGGGTTCTGAGATTTGGACAGATTCTACAATAGTATGTTCGGATAGCTTGTAAGGCCGCTGGTATCTGAGGTAATCTAAGAGCATTCAACATAACTCTTTTCTACACTGTGGGTATGGCATTGCTCCTATGGCTAGTGTCGGGAAGGTTTTCAATGCAATCGGTTTGAATAAGCTTGTAGCGTTTTGGGCCACCATCCCAAAGATGTACAGGTTTATTGGGTTGAAGATGTCGCTGTATCACCAGTATTTTGTCTTAGGTTTCAATCCCCCGATTTTACTATAAGGACCCCTATGTGAAATCCCCGCTAACACTATCAAGAGCCTAAGAAATTAAGAGCAAGTGTAGTGCAAAATTCTATATTTCACATATAGCTCTATAATGATCAGATTAGATCATCTGGAACTCAGGTGATGCATAAGACGAGTCAACCTCAATTCTTTTGAAGAATGCAAGCGTGCTTCCTTATAGGCCATTGCTGCTGTATATACCATCCTAACGCGCTAAAACTATGGGCTCTGTCTAAATGAGAACTATTCTGCTTACAGGGAAACCTTTCAGGAAGAAGGCTACTAAAAACAAACCTACACCCCTTCGTAAAAGAGTGAAAAGGTCTCATAGGCCGCAGTGTCAGCCAAATGGGCAGTGTCTCATTATAAAAAAAACTTCGACAGCCACCGAATTTTTCTTCATCCTCACTGAAATGTTCATCCTCATTAAGCAAGTCCTGTCGATATCATAGCCTCAGAATGTGGAGTGGATTAGCAATGCTGGGAATGCGATCCGCACGCTTTACTTCCAACTGTACAACGTCTTATTAAGTAACTCGTTCAGCATTGTGCTAATATACACAAACTGCCTTAAACTGGGGTTATCGTCCTTCATTTCAGCAATTGGGTTGAACATTTATCAAGTGGCGAAGCAAAATGCGTTGACCTCGACATTTTTCACGCGCCACCAAAGTGAAAATGGAAAACAAAGTCCAATGGCAACTTTTTACCCCACGCTTCATAGGGTGTACTTGACTTGGTACGCACAATTTTACACAGAATAATAAAACAAAGACGAAGTTGTGAAGCAACGATAACTGTCCTTCGTATATAAAATCCCAAAAATCTGCAAACTTTCTTAAAAAAAAATTGTTTAAAATTTGAGAAACGTGCGTAGAAAAACTAATAAAATATTCGCCCAACTCGGTTTTGTTAAAAAAATAAATAAATCCAGAGTAGGGTATCATTCGATCCGTTTTGATTATTTCGTATCTTTTTTTAAACTGTTTATTTATTTATTTATTTATTTTATTTTTTCTCTTTTTTTTGTATAAATTAAATACAATCCATCATTGGTTCATGGTTTAAAATAAAGGACAAAAATCCTTTTGCGTATTTCATTTGGATTACCCTTTCTTAATTCTCCCATGACTAATGAATGAATGCGAAGGCATCCCGAAGTGCTTTAAAAGGAAAAAGTCAGAAATCCCAGTTAATTTCATCCCCCACTTGGAATGCTGCCTTGCTCTCGTCGTTTCCTTTTGACCCGTCGAATTCAGAAGTGGATCACTTCGATGGGCGTTCTGGCCTAATGATTAATTACCATTTATCTCAGCTATTTAGTAAAATATAATGAAAGGAGATGTATACAGTAGGAATACTTTAGAGGGATTCTTTCTTATAAGTAATAGAAGTGAGGAGTTCTGGCGGGGTACTAATTTAATTATGTGTGGTGTGAAGCAAAACAAAAATAAATAAAATTCGGAAAATACTACTTCAAGGTAGAAAAGTCTTTTTGTTTACATGGGCAACGTATCTTATAAGAAGAAGACCAATCTAGCACGTCCTACCTTGAAGCGGTAATTCATTTTTTTTTTATTCTTTGACGTTCCTTGGTCATTGTTGAGAGTTCTGTTTGTAAAGAGTAAAAAAACTTTTTCCAGATCAAGACAACACATGCAGGCCTTTTAAGTATGCTTTAACTTTTCTCCAGAAGGTTAGCAACAATGGAAAAAATGTTGTATAGCCAGTTCTCGAAACTATTATGGTACTCCCGGGTCTAGGTAAAAATAAATTTGGTCATTCCGCACCAGATTCCAGCCTGGCTCCGAAAGCAAATGGCTTGCTCAGTGTGCACGTTGTCGCCGCCTCTCAATGGTCACTGCTTTGAACTTTTGTTTTACATAAATAGGGTCCTATCCTCACTATGTCAAGTATACATTTAATCTCTCAGTGGGCAATGACATCTCTCAGTATGCAATGAACAACCTCTGGATACTGGACCGCAAAGCCCTACAGTCACGGTAAACTTCTGGAAACCATACGAAAAGAGTTGGTTACATCAACAAGAAAGGACACCCAACACCGACGTCTCGGTCGGTATGTCACAATAGACAGTCATAACTATGAAGTAGTTAAGGACTTATTCTACCTAGGCTCCGCAATCAATTCAGAATCAACCAACAACTATCTCCAGCCAGCTCGATCTTCAGCCAGCTGTCTCAAGTTTCGCACGACGAATTGCTTAAGGTCCCCTTCCACTTACGGACGCCACCTTAGTTGCGGTTTCCTTTACTGCGCCGTCCATCGGGGATAGATTCGAAGATTTTCCGGGCCGAAGCATTGATGTACATTCGCTCTACATGACCCAACCACCTCAGTCGTTGGACATTCACTCTTCTGGCTAAGCCGATGTCGCTGTACAGTTTGGATTTCCTCCTCCATTCACCGTCTATACAGACGGGACCGAAAATCCCCCGGGGAATTTTCCTCTCGAAAAAGCCAAGAGCAACCTTATCCTCTTTTGAGAGGAGGGCTTTGTTACTTGCGATTGTCAAGAGACATCTTTCGTTTGATCTCAGCGCTGGTGTCGTTGTCGTATAGCGGAGTCTATGTAGGCAAAGTCCTTAACTACCTCAAGGCATACTTAACTGTCTATAGCGACGTTCTGTCCGAGACGTCCGTGTTAAGTGTCTATTTTAATTAACAGCATGTACTTCGTCTTGCCCTCATTGACCGTTAAACCCATCTTCGCCTCCTCCGTCTCAATACTAACGAACGCGTCAGTGACATGACGCTGCGTTCTTCCGATTATGTCAATATCGTCGGCGTATGCAAGTTATTGGACGGAATTTTGAAAGATTCTGCCTCTAGTGTTGGCGCGTGAGTTGTCCACTACTCTTTGACGAACGGTGTTGAGGAAGTCGCATAACAGCGCGTCGTCTTGTCTATAAGCTTTTTTGAAATCAAAGGTCAGGGAAGCCAAAACTAGACATGGCTCTGTATAGGTCGTCTCTATAGATGCTGTCATACGCGCGATGAAAAGGTGTTGCGTATCGATTTGTAGTTCCTGGGTTTTCTCCAATATCTGCCGCTGTGTGAATATTTGGTCGATGGTGCACCTCCTTGGCCTAAAGCCACACTGATATGAACCAAACGCCATCAGGCGTTCACGCAACACGGCAAATAAGATCTTGTAGGCGATGTTAAGTACTGCAGATCGCCTTGTTTATGTCCACCGCAGTCGTCCAGCTACTACAGCGATTCATGAACGATATCGATGTCTTGCCCTCGAGTTTGAGGTCATTTTCTACTTTGGCGAAAAAATTCTTGAATCGAAACGACATATTCATTTAGCCCAGAAGTACAAGTGGACATGGGAGAATGATCGAAGGAGACGTGCTTGGTGACTTTTTTCGTTGTTATCCGATCGTGGCCGCTTCCTTGTGCGCGTACTAGAACGCAAATGAAGATTATTTCTTCGGAGCCTCTATACATTCGGATTTTTTTTACGTATACCGACAAAACAAGAAGAATGCATGACTCGATGGTTTCAGAACTATGGGAATGTCTTTCAAAATGGCTTCATTTGACAAGGACGACTAAGATGGTTTGAACATCCTCTCCCTAGCGAAAATCACGGATACAACTGCTCGTCTTTAAATTGAACACAAACAGCAAGAATCGCATCTAAAGACGGATATGAAACGTAGAATACTAATCACATTTTCAGTGCACAATAAACCCCATGCAAATGGAATATTTCAAGTCATCAACTCAACTACTAAAACCAAGATTTCTCCTTTTCTTTTATTTGCAAAAATATTTTAAAACCATTTCAGTCAGCACAAGTTTATTAAAACGAAGTCATCATCTATCCACTCATGCACATATGCAATGAGAAGTGCATTCCATTTCATTCCTTTCTTCTTGAAAGACATATGTACACAAACGTATAATGCTGATTATTATCCGAAGCAAGTGGTGCATCTTAACAAGGAAATTATCCACTCCAGATGAGTAAATGCAAATATCATACGTATCCTTTCGATTTCAGAAGAAGTTTTTTAGATTCGACGATATCCTGTGCTGCTCAGATGATGAAGAAGACCATATGAGCGGCAGCCAAGAACGTTTTCACAAAAATGTTGAACTAAGATGGGAACACAAACACATGGTAATAACTCATAGAGTTCGAAAGTTTAAATTTTTTAAATTCCTCTATACTCGTCGGTAAATTTTTTTCTTCTGCCTTTTGCCGAGTAATCGAGCAAACGAATCTAATTCAATAGAAAATACCATAAATGACATTGTGTCGATGGTGAAGCTTTAGAAAATACGACCCCGCCCGCGTGTCAAGTTTCACATGCCACACAGTGAATTTGGCATTCAGCTCGCCTCGAAAATGCACTTCCTGAGTGTCAATGTGTGTTATATTGGCTTGTATCCCCACTGAGACTTGCACTATAAAATCACAGGTTAAACACATGTTCAACACATCCATCGACACATTTTCGAAGCCATCCCATTCGATGTCAACTGAATTTTAATGAAATACCAAAGCAAACAAATCTAGAACATCCTCTTCTGTTCATTTATTAACTGACCCATGAACGGTGAGTGCGGATCATCCTTCTCGATGCAGTTGCAGTAGTGCAGGCGATAGCAGACTTGTTAAAATGTCCAACAAAAAGGACTGCCAGCAACAAAAAAGCTAAAAAAAAACAAAAAAGAAGAAATAATCGGATGAGATAACTATGAACAGAGCATGTCCTGGCATTTTGACATATGGCTACACAGGACCGAGCACACCCACTGAACACACACACTATATATCCTGCTTGGTAGTTGGTATAAATCATGGAGCCGAAACGCGTGAAAATTGTTGGAAAGTTTCATTGAACTGACAAGGCTACGCTTTTGACATGTCACACAACCCTAACAGGATGAGTGTCGGTCAGCTAAACGTGAAAGGTTGAAAATTGATGAAATTTCACCACTCAACGGCATCGGCGGCACAAGCAACAGCAGCAGCAGTGGCGGCGGCTTTGGCCGGTCCATTGCCACGATTTATTGTTATTCAATTAAATCACACGTCAAATGCACGCAGTAGTTCAGGACCAACCATCAGGACCGTGTACCCAAGGGTGGCAGATGGGTGGTGCGCATTAGGTTTGCGTTTGACTGGATGTTATCTTAGCCGAGGATAATGATGCATTTAATGATTTGAGTACAAGCATTTGAATAGGCTGTGATGGCGATATGATCTGTTATCGCTTTGCTTTGTGTCGAATGGCTCAATCTCGTCGGTGTTTAGCAGACGTGCAGAGAAAGATAAACGATGGACACAATGACATGTTTACCTAGAGGATGCGAAATGGGCGTATCTAAATTGATTGTCGGTTAAATTGATTCATCATGGCCTGATCTGGATGTAGAATGGTACTGACGTCGTATTGACACAGGGCAAAGTGTCTAATTGGGTGCCAAAGTATAGTCAAATAGAGAAATTGAGGAATAAACTAGATTTTTACATGTAGTGGATAGTACGTTGGACTGCTGTGTGAGCGGCATGAGTTCAAGCCCCAACCATGCACCACCTCTCGTCAGGGGATGACAAGCCCGCGGGAGTATAATTTGTCATGAAATAACTTCTCAATTCGCCGTTCAGAGTCAACAATAAAATGTAGGTCCCTTCTATTCGTGCGAAAAATGTAACACGCACAACATGAATGGTTGCGAAAAGCTAGGCTTCGGTTTATCCCAAGCTGTCGGGCCAGCTATTTATTTTTACTTCCCACCTTGGTAAGGGAAGTATTGTAATCGGTCCGATCAAAATGTTTCGAGATATGAACAGGGCTTGACATTACTATATACTAGAAACCGTTTGCACCCATTTTCGGAATGATGTCTGTGTGTGTGTGTGTGTGTGCGTGTGTGTGTGTGTGTGTATGTGTGTGTGTGTGTGACAATATTTTCCTCCTACGATATCTGGAGAACGAAACAACGTAGGACCATGCGGTTTTTTTTGTTTTATTTGTCAGCGTCAAACTTAGAGCTGATTGAGCACAATCGGTCTAGCGGATGCTGAGGAAATTTAAGAAATGTTTTTTTTTTTCGAGTTCGCGCAACAACTCTTTGTGGAACAATTTTAAACAGTGTGTCTTCGAATTTTCCGCTCTCTATGCATGTTTTCTTTAATTATTAAATAAATAACAATATCACTGTTTTTGATATAACATAATATGAGGTGGGAAGTATAGGACTGGCTCCCCAGTCGAATTTTTTTACATGTAATTCATTCCACTTGGGAAATCGTACCTTCACTTTGAGATAAAAAATGCAAAAGCCGCTTTCTATAAGCAGGGTAGGTGATACTGGTTCATATCTGGTCAAACAAATTAAAATTGAAACGACATGAATGCAGTCAGGCAAGCGCTTTTCGACGGTTCAAGTCGTGGGTTTCAGAACTCCACACCACTGTGAAACAGAGGCATCAGTCTCGTGAACATCGCATACAAGATCCAATCTGGTGTAATACTAAAGCGCGGTTCGAAACCAAAGGTCGACTAACTGGTGGTAATTACATTCCAGAGCAGTTTTAAGCTTGAAAAATCAACGTTAGAAGACCAAAAGTTCTAAATCGATGCCCGTACACTCACCCTGTTAATCGATTTCAAAACCGCGTTTGGAAGAATGCTATTCTGCCCACGTCTAGTTTTGATATTCGAAACTCGTACAATTATATAAGATGATGATCAAGGTCTGGAAAGGCACCACCAAGGCCTTTCATACAATTAGAGGATTTAGGTCCCACTGTCATCAACCTTGTATTGCAAAAAATAGTGCAAAATTCCCAATTCAACACATCATTCACTTTTTTTTTTTACAAATTAGTACAATTACTTGGTTACGCAGACGACATTGACATCATCAGTAGAGCAGTCCCCGGCGCCTTCGCAAACATCGAATCAGGAGCTGCTAAAATGGGAATGAAAATAGGAATATGCTCTCTACAAACACCGAAACACAACACTGACGTCTCAGCCGGAATGTTACGATAGGCTGTAACTTCGAGATAGTGAAATAATAAATCGAGGCAGACTCTGCTATCAATTCTGCCAAGAACATCAGCGTGGAGATCCATCGAAGATTTACACTTGCTAACCCCTGTTATTATGGCCTTAACAGACTATCGTCCTATCGAAAATAACTAAAGAGACGCTAGAAAACATCCTCATCTTCACCCTGTTAAATGAAGCAGAAGCATGGGCTCGGTCTAAATCGGATGAAAACGCGCTTGGAATTTTGGGTTTTACGTTCGCTTAATGATCCAAGCGAGATGCTCTCAAAAAGGACCAAACTTAGCTGGACAAGTGCTATAACGTGTCTTGCGACAAAACAGATTTGGCCCAAGCTGGATCTGAAACGCTTTAACGATTTGATTTCTTTCAAAAGATTGCATATCAGCGCTACTGTAGATGTTATCACTGGACACTTTTTGATAAACAAGTATGCAACAAGCTTTGGCGTTTATTGAAATGATTTCTGTAGACATGATAAGGACAAAAAAGGGGAGAAAGCCATTCCCAACATTCTTTGTACCTGCTTTGCGCTCTCCCATAGAAGCAAACTTCACGTATCTATACGATCTGAGACTTCACGCTAATTTCCTTGAAGTCTTTGAGATTTCATCTAATTTATTTGAAGTCTTTGAGACTTTAGACTAATTTCATACAGATGATAGAAGCCTCCTTGGCCTTATGAGAAGCTTCAACTGGTTCAACGAGTAGGACAAAAGAATTTTCTAAGGCCCATGTCGTATAACAATGGAGGGTAGATATTATAATCGTCGCAACGGTCCAAGTGTGTTGGCTTTAGATGGTAGTCTTCATAACCAAACATAACCTATAGTCCAAGTTGCGTTCATGGTTAATTAAGGAGAGGATTTAACCACAAACTACACTAGCTTACAGTGAAACTGAAATAAGATGAATACCATTGCTGCAGCCCGAAGAATATTTGATTCCACCGTGGAGGGATGACGCACAATGGATGGTGGAAAATGATCTTAGCAAACCCATCGTACGCAACTTAAGACAGCTGGCTACAGACCATGCTGCCTGGGAAAGTTTGTAGTACCATTATAGTTTTGTTGAATTTCTTTCCAGTATGGACCTTAAATTTAACATCATTCTGTTCCACTCCGCAGTTTTGAGCTTGGTATTCAACTTTGTCTGTTTAAAGGGCACTACATTGCCTTTTTCGACTAAATGCAATAGAGGCTGTGAGAGCAAAAGTGGTTTAACCCCAGTGGAGTTGCACCACTTTCGTTCTCACAGCCTCACTTTGTTGTTTTCAACGCCGTGATGAAGATTTTCTACGCCTCGATGAGATAAACGCCACATTAAACGACGCCAAACGGGTAGCGGTTACAAAAACACACAAAAACATTCATTCTCCGACAAACCAAAACAACGCCAAGTTTAAAAAAAAAATCTTACCTTCATTACTCAAAGGTTAAGAGCCGACGAAAACCTATATCGCGGCTTGTAGAAAGTTAAGGGCCATAAATAAATTAGCAATAACTTACCCAGTGTCAGGAAACAAAGGTGCAAAATCATTACTTTCATTCAACGACCTTATAGCCGAAAAGTTATAATGAACTTATATGCTTTCATATGCCTTTTCCTTTTTTCCAGCAACTGTCAAAAAGTCGTGAAACATAATTTCACCTTTTAACACCCTGGGTGACACTGCCCTCCACCTTTGAGTCAAATCAAATCTGATGAAGGACCACTCTTATTTCGACTGTCAAAAAAGGGGCCAAAAACAAGTCAACGGCTGTTAATGATTTACATGCCATAGGTCTTCTTACTCAAAGCTTCCACACAAAAAAAAAATTCTCTCACAGCATCCACCGTAGAGAAGAAATCCTGCGCACATCAAGTTCGGAATTACTCCGAATACAGAATCTCTGCCACTGGACCTTATCACACATCCTGGCATGATTTGGAGCAGGTCCTCTCCGAAATCGTAATCAGTTTATCTCTCATCTTGGAGCTTGGAGCTTGGAGCAACAGACGAGCCAAATTCGGAGGGTATTGTGATGTTTTTTACATCCAACTACACTTTAGTCATTGGCTAAAGCTTACGCGGTAAAGGAGTGTCCTTGATACGTCACACAGTTATTCACTGTTTTATCCAGTCTTATTACAACGTCTGTCAAAGATTCGAAACGTAACACACACTGAGCTGATTTTCATCTCATTAAAAAGAAAAATTCAAAAAATAATTAACTGTTTACATAAATCTTTGATCCTTTCTGTGCAAGTGTACTTTTTCGCGTATTATCCCTTCGAGAAACTATCGCTTACATCATTTCAAGTGAATCCCATCCGTTCGGTTCGGTGTTGTGCCTGAAAAAGGAACGTGAGGACATAATTTTCCACCACCCACACGTTGGATTATCCTCACAAAGAGTTAGGGGATTTATTTTTGCACCGAAAAATATAACACATCCTTTGGCAGAGAACCGGTGTGGTTGGGGCGCAGCCAAAGAGAGTGATAACGTCACAGAATTTATGAATAAATAAATGAATTTAATGTTTTGTGATCGGGTATAATGATAAGGAATTAAATTGGATTTCTACGCCGGAGTTCTGAGTTCTCAAAATGGATTACTGGTTGTGGATTCTTGTTGTTGGTCTTGCTGGTAAGTGTGGCACAGGGTAGGGTGGAATTTTTGTAATCCAGTTTCGATGCGAAGCCTTAATCGAAATTGGGTCGTTTTTGGACTGATTGGCTTTATGTGAAATGAATGAGCCTAATGAGGGTAATATGGGTTTATGGTACACAAGGATTTTTACATCGTCACTTAATGTTGAAAAGATTGTAAGAATTAACTGTATGAATGGGTGCCAGATAACATTTATTTCGCTGTGGACAATTCATTCATTCATTGCCTTGTCGGGGAGTTTATTACAAGTACATTTGGTAGAATAAGAATAAAATAATTCAGAATTGAGGATTGCAAGAGGATCCGGGTTGACCTCGAAATTATAATGTTTTACAAAATTTTATACTCAAAAGTAATCAGATGGATTATAAGTAAAATCTTTTGGAATTGTTGAGTGAATGGTGTGAACAGCGGAGTTTGGGGCAAAAGAAATTATTCAACTGACTGCCTGTCGATGAGTTTTTGGTTAAACTATTCTAAAAAAATTACAAAAAACACAATGAGGATAGTTGTATTTGTAAAAACCAGTCATAAAGGTGAAATAATGTTGAGCATTTATTGAGAATCTTTGAAAACTTGAGTTAAAATATGTTCTTCTAAGTTTTCGTTTTTCGAAAGAAGGTTTGTGAATATTTAGATGCACGAAGAATGCAGCACATGTGCTCACGTGAACAGGCATTTATCCCGAATGAAAAGAGAGATTGTCTTAGGGCTTGCCACTGATATTGACGGAGTTCTCGCTCAAACATACTAACTATGTCCAAATTTCAGACTAACGAGTGCTTTATACGTCCGTATGCCTTTTCCAAAATTAAAAGGATTGGAGGGAAGAATAGCAAATTTATCTCTTAAGGTGGTTGCCATTTACGAATATAGCGGCCTATGGTATATCGTAGAAATATAATCTCCATAACGAGAGAAATATATATAGGGTCATCCAATAAAAGGCGTCATTGTAAGTGGTGATATTTTTATTTTAATCTTAAGTACAAATCCTGAGGTTGGTAATGAAAAACAATATCTGCCCAACGTCCGTCTTTTAATGACATTTTTCATCACGTTTTCGCATAATTCCGTCTGTTTATCGCGAATAACAGCTATGATATCTTCTTTTAGTGCTTAAATAGTTGGTGGAGCATTGTCGTAGACTTTATCTTTAACATAGCCCCGAAGAAAAGGGTCGAATGGGAGATAATAAATCGCACGATTTCACACGTCCAGGAGGATTATCACATAGTCATTGCGTGGTGTGAATAAAAACTGAGGGAACACATTGGGCAAACCTCTTAAGGAAAATGTTTTCTGAAACTTGAAGAAATTCATTTTTATTCAATTTAAATTGAACGTTTTTCCATAAAGTTGAGTGTACACTATGCCTCAATTTTTATTCATACCACCCATTCTTTTATCAGCCGTGTGGCATGTAACGCAGTCCTACTGAAAATGAATGAATTTCAGGCCAAATAAAGTCCGCCAAAAGCGTTTGGTAATGCAATCCATGCACTGATACGGTCGCACCAGCATCATATTCGAAAAAACATGACCCAATGACACCGCCAGCCCAATAACTTCACCAAACTGTCACTCGTTGTTAATGGAGAGGTTGTTTCATTGGGTTTTCGAAGCCCGAGATGCGACAGTTTTGTTTATTTACGGAAATGAGCCTCATGATTTTGTTTATTCATTTTTAGCACCGAATGCTGGCTTTACTTCTTGTATCAATTGGACGTTATAAGCAGGTAGGCCAAGATCTTTATGCAAGATGCGGTGCAAAGTGGCCCAATTCTTATGATCTTCTTGAAATGGACACCCTTGGGTTTTCATTCACACTTTCAGCCAAGGCGGCGATATTTCTAGCTAATCTAGCAGAGTTTTAGTTTTCACATCACTAACCTGTCCCAGACGTTGAAATCAACCGAATATAACTACTATAGCTATGCGAGAATCCGCTTGATGATGACCAAAAGCAGTCGAACTTTACCAAAAATCATATTTTCAGCGTTTTTGTAGTAATTTTTCACTATTTTAACACATTGTGCGAGTATATATCGATTTATATTTAATAACCTCCTGATTTTTACTTATCAAAAGTCATCGCAACGATAGCTGAATGTGGACAAATTAACTATAACATGAAATTTAAAATGACACCTCTTGTTGGATGACCCTATACATATTTACTCATGCAGCATACAATTTCAGATTTGTCGACTTATCGGTTAAAGATTTTCCACCTTTTACGAACCTGTGCAATCGACCAATGACGGGCGGTAGTCTTGTCAGTTTTAGATTTATTCATTCCAATTTAGTGTACAATATTCGCTTAAACGAGTTCTTGACAGTTTTCTGTTATGATGGTTTCCACTGCACTTATGAAAAATTCCGGCTGAACACCAGTGGAGTTTCGGTCCAGGTTAATGCTTTGGCGCTTCATGTCATCCCAAACACTGAAAGTCGTCGTTTGTCCTTCAAAAACCACTTTTCATGTCACATTGAGCACTTCTAATCTCCTATTGCTGCTCACATGTGATGATGCAGGTTTTTTTTGTATTCAATTCATATGATCCTCACATGTCCAGATTTTTTTTTCCCCGAATACGTTCTAGATGGCTAAAAATTGCTGATTAGCTTACTCCAACTTCTACCCCAAGCTCTTGAACAATATGTGCGGATCTGGTTTTAACAACACTTATAATAGCCGCAGTTCATCCCTCTGAAGCTCTTAAGAGAAAATGGTGCTTCAAATTTACACTTTGGTCATTAGACCGTTCCTACTACTTAAAAACTCGGAACCAGGCCAACATCTTCATAGTGAGCTATCTGTGTTCCATCGCTACTGAATCTTTCAATGTAATTCTAGGGGTAACCCCAGTTTCCCTAGATATGTCTCCAAGCCTTAGTCAGCTTAGGCATACTAACAGTCATATGAACATACCCTCTGCTACAGCACTCCTAAAATAGATTGCAAATCTGGGTCTGAAGTATTTATCAAGTATTTACCTAATGCTGATCTATCAGTTAGTCACTCACATACCACAGTGGGTCTAAGTGGGATGAAGATGATATACTTCGTCTTCATGCACATTCCTACTATTCTTTCAGGCAGAAATGTTTTCCATCAGTCAATGTAAGAGCTAATACTATGTCCCTCATACACGTGGTAAAATCGTTTTTGTTTTCTCTAACTGCTCAAGTACAGATCTAGAGTCTGTTTAAATGTTTTTACAACAAGGAGGGCACAAGTTGGTCGGACACTATTGAATTTCGGTACATAAGAGTCGTATTAGGCATGAAACTACTGCCAAATACCAGTGCATCGACCCTTGCCACTGACCATTTTGTGGAGTAAGCAAATTGTGTAAAGGAACAGATCTTCCTTAAATCCAATACTGTCTGGACGGAATGCCCCGGACAGATATACAAATGCCAAATAAAATTCCCCTGTTCTATCTCAAAAGAAGTTATGGTTTCTTGCGAATCAAAACAGAAATCAACTTAAAACCCGTAAAAGGAGTTTTGAACGGCCACTATCTAGTGAAAAGGCAACCCACAGACCTTATCCATCACTGGATCCTACTAGCAAGCTATGCATCGAGAGTGCTGAAACCTCTCTCGTTATATCCCCACAAAACCCCCAGCCAAATCAATCAAACTTGTTAAATGGAAAATCACAACAAGTTTACATAGTTACCAATCACTCATACAGCTTTCTAGTGTGCAGAAACCTTGGCATTTTTGCACCTTTGTTTTAACAGTTTTCAGTACACTTTTCCACTGCAGTGCTAAGGTTTGCTTTCCTCTCAACTTTTTCAAGTAAATAAAGTGGACATGCAACGAAGACCGTAAATCTTAGAACTTGTCCAATATGCAGAAGATGGACAAGGTTCTGAAATACATTACTTGAGTACGAGGCTGGCCTGGTCACTCCCACAACCAGATAGATCTTCAACGAGTGATTTCTGACATTGATAACTGCACGCTCTTCATCATCATCATTCATTATTTTCCAATGGACCATCAGAGTCACGGGTTAAGGCTTAAGTGGACCCTCCACACCTTCCAATCTTCCGCCATTGACTGATAATCATCAGAGGCTTGTTTCAACCATCTCATCCTGGGCCTACCCAGGGGACGTCTACCCGATGGCACGGATTCCATGGCGCGTCTTGGAAGCCAAGTTGGGGACATTCGTTTAACGTGTCCAAACAATCTAAGAAGGGACCTCTCGGTTCAAACAAGTAGCTGCTCGACATTGAGTGCTTCGCATACTCTGGTGTTCCTAACCCGGTCTCAGAGAGTCATCACAGCAATACAACGAAGAAATCTTATTTCGGCAGCTTGTGAGGTTCGGATCAACCAGTGAATTAAAGGCCGATAGCTTAGCTCTAATGTATCTGCACGCTTATTTGTGAAAAGAAAAATTCCCACGAAATGAAGATACTGTGTAAAATAAAAGACCAATCGTCCCCTTACTCCTTCCCACATCCTCCTAAAGTAGCTGATTGAGAAAAGGTCAACTTATTTTTGCTGTGCCAGCTTATAACTCGACCCGACAGACTGACGAATGTGGTTAAACAATCAATTTAACCATTTGTTCATTCCCAATTTGAAGTCACTATCCATCCATCCCTTTCACACCCATCGCCCCATCTTCGGCATTTAAATTCTCTCTACTTAGTTATTCAAGTACAAATAATGACCCTTTCTTAAGACACCCGGCACACCCCAAGACACCACAAGACTAACAATAAATTTTATCGAAACCCTCTCCAATGAAACTACTCGTAAAAGCTTACTTGTGTCAATATACCCAGTTCCTGTAAAAGTCCCTCCATCCTTGTTCAACTTTAAAAGGGAAACTGTTATAAAAACTAAAAAAAAAAAAAAAAAAGTAACAAGGACACGAAAAAGGACGAAACCAACTAGAAAAGAAAGCAAAGAGAAAAAAAAACCCCACACACTCGTAGAAACCATAACAAAAGCCCCAAGGCATGAATTGCTAACGTAACAAGGACGAGTATGCTCCGAGAAGGAAAACAAGAACAAGAACACAATTTAAATAAATGGAAAATGGGCGGTTTCCATTTCCAGGATGTGCCATAAACTTTGTAATTTCATTTATGATTCGAGTCTGTTTTGCATGCTTCAGTTCGCTTCCCGCCAACAACCAACGTCGTCGTCGCCGTCCCAATCGCATTGTGGGTGTATAGTTGCCAGACCTGCGGGGGTGACAGTAAATGCTCCTAAACGATCCTTTCTGTGATTTTCTCGTATGTTGTTGTCGATTTTATTTATTCACAGGACACAACTTTGTGTGGTGTGAAATTTGTCACGAATTTCTTGCGTAAAAATGTTATTCAGCCTAAGTGTGTTGAGTGAGGTGCTTGGCATTCCCCACAAACGAAAAAGAAGCCATTCGAAGAAGTGGAGACGCTGTAATGGTTTATGTTGGTTTTTGTTTGTTTATTTTTTTTTTTTTGTTTTTTACAACTGTATTTAAATGTTTTGTTCAGGTCATATAATTTATGAGCGGTCCGCAACCACGTATAGGAGTAATGATTCGGAGTGTGTATGACATCTACATGCTTGGGTAAAATGTTTTATTGGCAGTTCTTCGAGTTATGACCGAAAAAGTTTGTTGGAATTGTCTTCTTTTAAGGTCACTGGGGATTTACATATATGAGTCTAGCGATTTACATATGTAAGTACATACGTACATTCATATGTTTTCAATTTCCAATATTCTAGCGAGATCTTAACAACATGTTTTGGTGTGATGAGATTTGTGACGAACACAAGCTATTTTGGGTGATTTTTGTGCACCTCTGATCACGACAAAAAACAGTGGTAGACCTTCTGGAACCAATTATTGGAAAAGACAGAAGTTTTAGATGTCAATTCTCGACGGCGGACAACCAAGTTTTCACCCTTAATCTTTTGCAATGAACAATTTGAGTATGATACGTAGTTTATTTCATCAGCTACTTCAAAAAAAAACTGTTGGACCTGACGGCCTAGCTGCCGAAGCTGTTCAAAGCAGCAGGCGATGACTTGTCAAGGAGCATGCACCAACTTATCTATAAAATATGGTCAGAGGAAAGTATGCCCGTTGACTGGACCCTCAGCATTGTTTCCCCGGTCCTCAAGAAAGGAGACCCTCTGAACTGCGCCAACCAGAGAGCCACAAGTGTTCGCTTACAAGATCTTATCTACCGTGTTGTGTGAACACTTGAACCCGTTCTTCAACAACCGGTCCTTATTAGTATAACTTCAGGCTAAGAAAGTCCACCACCGACCACATATTCACACTGCGGCAGATTTTGGAGAAAACCCAGGAACTTCAAATCGATACCCACCACCTCTTTATCGATTTTAAGGCCGCGTATGACAGCAATTATAGAGACGAGCTTTACAGTGTCATGCCTAGTTTTGGCATATGATGATGGAGAATACACGCTACTCCAACAAGGTCAATCAAGACCTCACCGAGACCTTTGATGCCATCAAAGACAAGGCGGCGCGCTGTTATGCTCCTTCTTCAACACCGTTCTTGAAAGAGTAGTGCAAAACTCATGCGCCAACACGAGAGGAACAATCTTTCAAAAGTCCGTCGAAATACTCGCATACGCCGACGATATTGTAATAATCGGAAGAACGCAGCGTTATGTCACTGCTGCGTTCGTAAGTATTGAGACGGATGGGTTTAGCGGTCAATGAGGGCGAGACCAAGTCTGTGCTGTGAACAAGAACACAGAACACAGACGTCTCGAACAGAACGTCACTATAGACGGTTATGACTTTGAGGTAGTTAAGGACTTTGTCTGCCTAGGCTCCGCTATACGACAACGACACCAGCGCTGAGATCAAACGAAGAACATCTCTTGCCAGTCACTGCTTCTTTGGGCTGAGAAGGCTAAACGAACGACTTAAACTACCCTTTATAAGACCTTAATCGTTCCTGCCGTCCTGCTCTACGGCTCAGAGGCGTGGAGGTTTCTCTTGGGTGTTTTGAGAGGAAAATTCTTCGGATGATTTTCGGTCTTGCCTGCATAGACGGTGAATGGAGGAGATACAACGACGTACTGTACGGGCTGTCCATCGACTTAGTCAGATGGACAGAAATGTTTCGACCCGGAAAATTTTCGGATCCACACCCGAGGTAGGGCGCAGTAGAGGAAGACCGCGACTCAGATGGCACACGTAAGTGGAAGGGGACATTATCTCAGACAATTTAGTCTATAGTTTCCTAGAATGTGGGTGGATGTTTCCTCTGCTTTTCGAAATTTACAAGTACCCCAGTTTTCGAGGTGTTTCCACGGTCTAGTTGTACAGACGTTATACATATGATTTGGTAAAGACTTTCCTGAAATTCATCCGTCTTCCGTTCGGTAATCACTGCGGCGATGTCATTTAAATAAGTTTTCTTGGGCATCCCAATTTGAAAAATACCATCGTTGGAATTGTTTCATGGATCAAGTCTCTGAATTAGGCTTCCATTCAAACGCATGTCCAATAGTGTATTTTAGAAAAGCCTTCTGCAATCTTTGTTTGTTCCCGAGGGATATTTTAGTTCAACTTTTGTATGGAAAACTGGATCCATAGGCATGAGGTGGATAAGTACTTTCATCGATGCTGTGATAGTTTACCTCATTATCTTTGCCATTTTCTGCGATGAACGTCTCTTTTCCCCACGAATTTTTTTCAAATCACCATGGTGTATATTCATTGAGAGTACGGGATCTAAATTCGCAAGCTTTACTCGCTAGTCTTCTTCTTACCGGCCACCGCCTTTCCAGAGGAGCTTGTATTTTTGCTTCAAATTGTACCTTCTTGTTTTGGTCAATATGGTTTGACCAAGGCAACTTGATGAGTCTTACTCTTATTAATTTGTTCGCCAACAACTACAACTTTATCAAATCCAATGTCATGGACGGACTCGTCCGCATAACCAACGATTTTTATTCTTGTTTTTCTAAAGCTGTTAAGGACATTTTCGACGTGCTTCACTCTGAAAAGCTGTTCAACTTCCTGACAGCCTCTAGAGTAAACGAACTATTCTGAAAGACCGTAGTTCTCGAGCGCATTGACTGCTCCCCAATAATAATAAAAAGGACATTATCAACGACAGTAAAAGAGGGGTTTCTCGAGATCAACAACCACACCCCAAAGGATATGATTAAAATCCAAATTCCTGGATTCCTCCTTAGCCCAAAATAACAAAAAGTAAGTTTAAATTTTCAACCTAAATCCTCCACCGTGTCATACGTACATAATCACAACTCTGTCATAAGTGATACTTAAAAATTTGGGTCGCAGAGCTAAGCAATTATACTCAGAGAATTCAAGTGTAATTAGGCGGTTAAACATGTTTAACGCCCCTGTTTTTTCCTTCTTTTTTTTCTGCTTCCTTCCAGCTGTAAGTGCATTCGACATTACTCCCTTGAATATCCTTACCTCCGCCGCCCACTTTCCCGCACCTGTCCATGATGTTTTTTTCTCTCATTGAAAGCCGCAGTGAATGCATTTTATATTTACACATTTTCTATGGCAACTGAGCTCCCAGGACGAACAGACGACAGGGCGGATGAAGACGACGACGACGACAGTGGTGACGGGGGGTACAGGTATATTGTCGTAAGTGGCTACTGCAATGAATGGTCTCTAGATACGTACGCAAATGGAAAAACGTACTTCTAGTTAAAGCATTTTTTTTTTTTGTCGTCCGCAATAAGTACACTTTTGAAATGGAATATTTTTAGCATACATTAGACCAAGGTCGCCGTGGGTAGGGATAAATAGTAGGGATATCACATTCAAGACCAACTTTCCATGACACACAGTCCTAGAATTTAATATTGAGTGCGTGGGCTCACAGATTCAAAGACTTTGAGGACGAAAATCTTTAAGTTAAAAAAGCCAGTCGACCGTTTGAGTTATAGGACACAATTGGGTTTGGGTTGTGATGTGTCTTGTAATCTCTACGTGTCGTAGAGACCCTTTTTCTTGATGACAAATCAATTTATTTTCATTTGCCTTCGTGCAGACGAATTGGAGAGACTGAGATCAGCAATGAATCCAAATGAAACAGTCGCCTTAATACTACCGAGATAAGAAAATTAAATTATACAGGACCATTGACAAAATAAAGGAAACCAGAATCAAATTCAACTGCATTTCAGGGACTTTTGTCGAAGCTGAAGGCGTCTACAGTAGGCAGCAGGGAAAACCAATATAATATCGAACACTTTCTATCTCATCGCGGAATCTTAGCGAAACAAGAATACGTTGGAAACAGCTTTCGTCTCAAACCTGACCTCTTCACACAGTTCCATCAAAAGGGGAGAGTGCACAAAGGACCTGACTTTGGCCTGAATGAAGAATACTACGTTGACATATTTCACTTCCTACAATCTATAGATGGGTTGGTCATTCCCCAACGAAAGGTATGGCTAAAGTTCGTCCTACGCACCAACCACTAAACCACGGCGACCGACTTTGCCTTTCAATGAAACTTTGGCATCTACTTTGCAAATATCTGGGAAGATTAAATTGGTCAGTAAAATCTGAGCTAAGGTCCTGAATTGACGGTCATTGTTCTTCACCAATGTCTGTTGCAAATGGGAGTAGGTGACGGTAGAGGTGAAGGTTCGATTGAATCGAATTAGCACAAGGATGTGCATTTTTGTTACTACGACTCATGTGATAATGTGTGTGTTGTCGTGTTGAAATAAGATGCGACAGCCGAAAGTGTCTGGATCCAGCCTGTGGAGTTTAGAAAACGGAATAGATGTCGCTGAAGTCGAAGAACGGTTGGTTTAGTGCACGCAATCTGGCTCTTGCTAGTGCCGGACATGTGCAGAGGAAATTTCAGGTTTTCATTTCCGCAGCTGCGGCAGTGGGGGTTGTATATGGAATACCTGGAATACTATGGAGTGCCTCATGGTTATCGCCGTTATTCTGGTGATGTTTGGGCGGGTTCTTTTTATGAGATCTTTTGTATTAATCTTATCGTAGGTCGGCAGTATCTTCCTTGATATGGCGCAGTTGGTTAATCGCCTCCATTGAAGATTGGCTTTCTGCAGGAAGTGTGAGTGAATTTGTCCTTTAACCTTTTAACTCACTATGCCCTGAAAGCCAGAGCAGTGTGACCCGGACCGGTCGCCCAAGCGGGCTAGCCGAGTCAATAGCTTTGATAGCGGCTTGTCTATTTATGAGAATAGTAATGTTTTGTTTGCCTTGTGCCACGCCCGAGCTGCGTGAAAGCCTCTCAGATTGCCAATAGTTCCGCCTGGAAGACGCTGGGCAAATCCGGCAAGCGGTATGATCTTGCTGTTTCCAGTGATTCCAAGTAGACACGGGCACCCACACCACAGGTCATCTTTCTTTACCACTTCGTTTTTCTTCCACTGTGCTCTGGTGGGGAATCCTACGTGAAAGTTATTCCTGGATTTTTTTTTTTGCAACGAATCCAGTATGTTGCTGTGGCCATAGTCCCGTGCAGCCCAACACCCAGATTCTTTTAGTCTGCTTGCGCCGCTTTTTTGTGCAGGAAAGCAGAAGATGCAGGGCATCGTTTGGAGTTGACCTCACTGCGCCCGTGGTGCCTATACATAGATAACCATAGCGCTAAGGAATTCCTCATTGCTCATTGATCTACATGTATTGTCCTTTTCAAAACCACTAATATTATCCTCTCCAACCAACCAACGTTTATCGAAATTCAAACGCAAAATGCATTTGAGTTTACACACAACAAAGCCGGATATTGCATCCGTAGGTAGTCTTACTGCATATCCTTATAAGAAACCACAGCAATCCTTTATGATGGTAACCCTCTACCATCTAATAAACAAACCTCTTAAAATGAAAACTTATTTTAACATATTTTCCTTCCCCGAACCAATTGATTCCAGAGAAACTAATTAAAACAAAATTCTTCTAAGAAAGACATTGTAGCTGTGTCTGTTCTTCCCGCATAGACATTTCTATGCGAATACTCCTGCAAGATGCTTGGCCTGCCATTTATCATAGAGAAACGCAATCACCTTCGAGAGCAAGGAAGAACAAACAATGTGTGTTTATAAAATACTTTTCTTCTAACACCTTTGAGGGGACTTAAGTGCAGAGGGAGACGCATACAATACACTTAAAGCTTACTACGTACTTACACTTGAACTTTTTGCGGTGATGTGCATACAAAGCATGTGGGACTTGAAACTCTGCAGTAGATGTTGGATTAGTTTAGGTTTTATTTTGAGATTTCTTTCATATTTTACATATGATTGGTTTTATTTTTAAACTTTGATGTCTATCTCCGTAGGGCAAGAGGCTTTGAGTAAAATGGGCTGGGAAACTGGAAAAAAGGTTAAGTGTTCGACATTTTAAGCTGTGGCTAGACGGAGACATGCTTTCGAATTTGACTGCATGTGTATGTACATATGTTTGCTTTATTGGAGAACCTTTAAGTAATAGAAAAAATGTTGCCCTATTATTGAGGGATTTTATTTATTTATTTGAAGAAGACAAAGGTGGATCGGTGGGATATTAAGCTTTCGAAAATGATGCGAAACGTCACCCACAAACAATAACTCAAGTGATTCACAAATACAAGGCTGAAGGAAAGGATGATGGTAAGGCAGGGTGTACTTTTTTTTTATAATCCACACCCGCATCAAGGGGATAAAATACGCTTTTAATGTTATTCACACACCGCGAGCGAGATGCAGTGGTTTGAAACTCAGGTTTCATTGGGGTCCGAGTGTGGTGTCCCGACTAGCTAGGGATTTTTCTGGTGCTAGTCATTGCTATAATTCACAGGAATTTTTTTCCACTCTCCTGATGTCATAATCAGAGTCATCAGCCATAACACTATTTTCCCAGTGCTATGCTTTCGCTCTTCAAGTGACTCAAATCCATTGACAACGCCTCTGTGATCTACAAAAGCGTTTAAGCTCTTTGTTGCTCATTCGCAAAGACCGCCATTTCTTGTCGACTGTTCTGTGTCGCTTTTTTTCAGAGTGACCCATGGCTTTGTTTGTAAAAGTTACCATCCCCTCCAGGTCATTCTGGGAGATGGATGCATTCTTAGAAGACAAGTCGCTTCACTTCGACACAGACTCCGAAATAATGGCGACCAAGGAAGTCTTACCTTGGCTACGAAAAAACGTGATATCCGCTTCAGATATCCGCATCTTTTCGGAGAGCCAAGCTGGAATCAAGTAAAAAAAAATCAAGTCATTCTCTACAAATTCACTAGTAGCCCTTGATTACCATTCGTCACTAGTAGAGCTGACAGAACAGTTTAATATTTAAGTATTTAGTATGTTGGGTGCCGGGACATAGGGACATTCCGGGGATCTGTAAGGCTAATTAACTCGCCAGATATGGAACAACGAAGTACATTTTACCGGAATATGGTACCTTAGGCGTACCCATCGCTGGATGTGAACTTAAAATTTAGCGATATGCCTTCGAAAGGACAAATCTTAGGGACCAGATCGAACAACACTAGACAGTAGCGACAAAACAGATTTGGCTAAAGCTGGATCTGAAACGCTCTAAGGATTTGATTTCCCTCAAGAAATATTATATATCAATGCTACTATAGGTGTCATCACTAAACTCTGTGTACTAGACAGGCATGCAAAAAGGCTTGGAGTCTTTTCTTTACTTTCGTCCCCAGTTTGTGTTTTTAACGAAGCACTAGTATAGACACTTAATTTTCGAGAAGTGAAGCAAAATCACTTCGATTGAAGTGAAAGTAGCTACACTGATGGATAACACTGAAGTTCGTCGAGTGATAGTTGCAATATGCGGTCACTAAGGGCAAGACCACGCAATGAGCGTATGGTTATAGCTACGCAGTCGTTGAGCGGCAAGCGTCATTTCTGAGCATATTTTCTGCCGCTCTGTCGCTTTGCCGCTTGCCGCTCATTGCGTGGCAGGGGCATAAGACGTTTCCCAAGTATAAGGCTGCTGCATGCTGTTGGAGTTTAGTAAAATACAGAACTCACGAGTCTTTCTGACTGGTTTTCAAAAGTAGAACCAGACAGTACTTCATGTATTTCCAAATTTGAAAGAACCTGACATTTTGAGAAACTTTATCCTACAAAGCGAACACGGTCCAATCCAAAATTCAATCGTCGTCTGCAGTCGATTGCTAAAGCAAATGTTCAATCTGTGTCTGAAGCTTTGTGGTCTAAGCTATTGGGCCGTCTACATTTCCTGGGCTACAGACCAACCGGCGCTTATCCTCATTTCTTAGTACAACAAATGTGCAGTAGGATTTAGCAGCAGAACTATAGATTCCCTAACCATTAAGTCATTTTTTCGTGATACAGGGAACATTTTTCTCCTACAAACCCTAGTAGGCCTGATTTCCATTTAGTGTTTGAAGAATTTTTTTTAATTCTTAAAAATCATTTTTATTCATAAGGGAATTGAAAAATCCTTTAGGGAACTGAATTGAACATCGGGTTAAGGTTTAACCTTTGCCTTGTGAGGTAGCAAAATCTGTCTAATTAGAAAAACATGTAAACGAAGTGGGTTAAGTAGCTTGCGCGTATATTACAAGCATATGAGAACAGAAATAATTTCAGATTTAGAGGATTAAACATTTAATTATCCCCCTCCAACGGAAGGAAAGGAAAAAAATATGTAGACTGAAACACAATCTTCAGCCGTTATATCAAAAATATTCTCTGAACGGTCTAGTCACCTGCTAAATTCTCACATCTAACACTTTTCCAACCTTTTTTCAAATTAAGCTTCTCGGTCTATAATTACACTTTAAATTTTTCATTGCAGTTTGCCGACAGGTTGGAAGTCTTGTTGTGACCGAAATCAACGTTCCGGGTATAATAGACTTTCGTGACAACGTGACGCTATCGTGCAGTTATGACATGAGTGGCCACACATTAAATTCAGTAAAGTGGTACAAAGACGAAATGGAATTTTTCCGGTAAGTAAACCCATTTCCAAGAACCCTGCCAAAAAATCCTTCACACCCCCTACACTCATGACCTCCACCATGCCATTTCCTAAGAACATATCATCGTACATTCGTTTTAATTATACCGAACGAAAATAAAATACAGCAAATCCCCACCAGCATTACATATTTATAACAAAATTCACCCAATCCCATAAAGTCCGACACCGAAAATCCAGTTAAACGAAATATATCCCAGAAGAAGGCACCCATACCCGCGCACCTCCGCACGCCTCCGCCGCTGGGAATAGCTCAGAGAATTCTTGTAATTACCAGCGCTACCATCGCTGCTGCCACCACCGAAAACGAAAATGGAATCAAATGGAATTGGCCGCAAATGACAGACAGCAAGGAATGAACGTCAAACGAAGAAGTAAATCCAATATACGAGGATAGTGGTTAGAATGGCGAGGACGAAGGCGAAGGATAATCTCGAATCGTTTAAACGCTTTATTGAGATTCCAATGAATTTTATTGGCTCAACACATTAACGCCCAAAATACAAACATTAATTTCCGTCTGTCAGGACACCGTGTCAGTCGAGGAGTGCGTAGTAGTAATATTCGGTGCGGATGCTTAGGGGGCAGCACACACATTGCGATCCTTAACACTGTGGAGGATGCCGTAGCCTTAAAGTGACTTTAATCGAACATATATTTCGAAAAATTCTATAAATATTTATAAATTATTATGAACCGTTCGTTTTTCTGTCGGTACATCTGGGCGAGGGCGGAGGAATTATTTATCGAGTTCGAGCTGTGGTAAAACACATTTCCTTTAGGTGTCATATTGTGTGTGTGACTTTAAAGGACATAAATTATTACACACACACACGCACCACTGCGAACACTATATACGGATTGCAAAGAAAATTTAAAGCTTTTTTTGATTTACGTCTTTTCTCAGGGGTTAAGTCAACAAATTATTTGTGGAAGCCTTCCTTTGGGCATTAGGATGGGGTGATATTAATGCTGTATGTGTATGATTAATGTACGGATGTAGAGACAGGAAGTTCTGACGGGGAAGAGCCGGATTGTTACTTAACTTAGTCCACTGGGAATTGTTTTTTTATTTGCCTGAATATATGTATTTCAAAAGGAGTTGTAATTGAGTCTATAAAATACCTTCAAAGTGGTTTAATATATGTCTGGCTGGTTTCATACGTGCTATTGATTTAAAATCAAGTTTCCAGTCCGGTGATTGGTCTTCTATTTCAATTGTGAAAGGATATTCTGGTCGGCTTCGTAGATCGAAGGTATATAACTGGGGAGATAGTATAAACAGCTTTAAGGTTCGTTTGAAGAATCACAAGAATAAATTGGGGAAACTGAGGGAAACCAGCAAAACTTTTGTTTCTCGGTTTAAATTTTAGTCACAAGAACTAGATTGTTTACCTAAAATACCTAAGAAACGTTTTAATCATCGATTGTAGAAAATTATTTGAAATCAGATTCCGGGAGCACAGCTTCCAGTTCTTCAGATTAAGTCTATCTATGAGCGCGGTGGTTCGGTCTTCCCTATGGCCTCAAAGCTGGAGGCTAGGCTTCAAAAGTCCTCTTTGGTGAAGCATTGTTGAATGAAAGAGACCTACAATTTATTTCCGTTTCCGAACGGCGAATCAGTGAGCTCTTTCATGACGAATTATAGTCCCGGAGGCTTGTCATTCTCTGGCGAGATGTGATGCCGCGAAAAAAGTTCGGTGTACCTGGCTGGGGCTTGAACCCACACAGCTCTCACAGCAGTCCAACGCACTAAGCACTGAGCCACAGTGACCTACCGTGCTTAAACAAATTTCAACTCTTCTGACGAGTGTAGGAAAAGATTTCCAACAGCGGTCATTGCCTCTAGAGGCAACTAATGTTTGGGTCTGCCGTCTCAGAGGAAGGAAGAATAATATCATCGAAGGAGTTAAGATGGTGTACTTCTTTCCAATGAAAACGACATCTTGCACAGATAGAGCGAGCACTTTTCGGAGCTGCTCAATCCCGAACAGGGCACTGAGGTTGGTTTTGAGTAGGGCGGAGAATAGTCCCACTGTAGAGGAGGTGACTTTGGTTATTAGAGCGCTAAAAGCCTGCAAATGTGCTGGTGTGGATTAGATCCGGCCAGAAATGCTGAAGGCCTTGAGGGAAGAGGGAATGCAATGGTAATCTCGTGTCATTAAAGTGGCATGGGAACCCGATGAACCACCCAGCGACTTACAAGGTACATATTTTCAATTTCAGAATACTCACCACTTCAACAACCTTCTTCGCGGCTTTTACATATCTTCGTTGTCATTTCCAGCATCAAAATAGCAATAGCAGCCTAGTTTCATTTCTACATTTTTAATTTATTTCATCAAATTTTTGATAAGACATAATTTTCGCAAACCTGCATATGATTGGAAATATGCGATATGCCAATTGTTTCGCATATCGTGTGAACACCTCGCCAATATTTGCGATTCCATTCCATTTCATGACATATCATATGCCAGCATATGCTGGCAAATGCATTCGCGATTTTTGACACAAAAGAAGCGTATCGTGTAAACACGAGTTTGCGAGCACTGGCATACGTATAGAAATTTTAAAACTTTTGCGAATATTTTTATGACGTCGACACTGGCATATATGTATGTATATGCCACTTTTGCATACCGTCTGCTCATAGCTTTAGTTTGGGTTCATACTAATAAAACTTATCCATTGAGCGGTGGCGTATACGTAACATGGTTTTTATCAAAGGCAGAAGGAGTGGTAATATTGCCAACAAGGCATCATTGCTGCCCGATTTCTTTGTTATTGACTGCAAATAAGACTCGGACGTTCAGTATGAATTTATAACCTTTTTTTTTATACCCGAGATACTTTTTCATTTTTTTGACTTGACGTGGCTATTGGGTTAAGTCCTTTATTCGAAGCTTATCCTCCAGTTCACAGAATCTAATATCTAGTTTGGAGAACCACAGCGGGATTGTGGGACGACTTGTCCTCAAACATTTGCACCTGCATAAAATAAAATGCTGACAAACAAGAAATAATTGACCACATTACTCGTATATGACATTGAACTCCACAATGTCAAAATAAAGTTCGTTCAGAGGTGAAACAGGAGCATGGATGACAACGAAACGATGTTGTTTTCCGAAATTAATTAAAGAATTCCATAAAAACAAAAAACGCACAAACAACTTCATTTAAATAAAATTATCGATCGATTTTAATGGGCAACCCTCTTATAACCAACATAAAACAGTTGAAGAATGTTATAACTAAACTCTGTCTCTCGGGTTGAATTTTCATGTAGCAACCACATACCTCAAACTACGTTGGTATAAAGACATATTGAGACAGCAACTGACATTCAATGTTAGAAACCCCAGCAAATGCAATTCAGCTATTATCGTCATCTTCAGCTAGAAACGTAAATGGTGCCCGAGGAAATATGTTTACTACTCTCTCTATATCATATATTCTTATCGACGACAATAGCAAGAATCCATGGAACCTCATTGTCCACAAAATAACTCAGATGGAAGTCGAGAGCATAGTAGCACAATTGTTATTGGCATTATTGTCACAACGACCCGTATGTAGGATATTGAGAATTGCTTTTTTCCGGAGCTACTTTGACCTCTAACCTTTAAAAGGGAAATAATTTATTTACATAAGATGACGTGGGTATTAATATTTAAATTCTGTTGTTAGGTAAATTAAAATAGGGTGGCTATCTATCGTAGTCGATGGCACCAGTGGTGGCATTGGAGCCAATTAGTTTCCGCTTCTTATAAGACCATTTTGATTTTTGGATTCAAATACATATTTCGCTATTCTCCCAAAAAGTATTTTCTTCTCGAGGAAGGGAGTGCTGGGCAGTTACACAACAGGTGATAAGGTGAATCCTCTTCTCCCTGCAATTGCGGCGAAAATCGTTGGCCAGAATTCTTAGCCATAGCATTTCTGTCAAGTGCGCAGTGACTTGTTAGTTCAGAAAGTAGGGTACTTATACAGGGTAATTCATTAATTGCGATACATCTTTGAATTTAAGTAAAATAAGTTGTACAGGGTTTTTCAATAAGAAACCCTACAAAAGTTTTTTTAAATAAAACAAAAACGGTTTTGGATATCAATGAAATTCTTTATTCCTGTGAAAGTACGTTCGATGCCATTATGTATGGAACTCGATTTCTTTTGCATGGCCACCACGGGCACGCTTGCAGAAGTCCAGACGCTGAACCCAATTTTCGACGGTTTTCAAGCATAAATTGGCCGATACTGCTGCAATTTCACGTTCGATATTCGTACGAAGTTCATCAATCGTCGCTGGCTTGTTGGCATAGACCATAGACTTGACGTAGCCCCACAGGAAATAGTCTAACGGCGTCAAATCGCACGACCGAGGCGGCCAAGCGACTGGACCATTTCGTGAGATAACACGTTATCCAAACTTGGTTTCCAATAAATTGATTGTGACACTCGCTGTGTGGCTTGTGGCGCCGTTCTGTTGGAACCACATGTCCTCCAAGTCCATATCATCCAATTGGGGCCAAAAATATTCGGTTATCATTGAACGGTAGCGATCCCCATTCACAGTAACGTGCCGGTCTTGATCATCACGGAAGAAGTACGGCCCAATGACGCCGCCGGCCCATAAACCACACCAAACCGTAATTTTTTCGGGATGCAATGATGACTCATGGAGTACGTGTGGATTGCTGCCTGACCAATACCGCATATTTTGTTTATTGACGAAGTCATCCAGCCAGAAATGAGCCTCATCGCTGAAGATGATTTTTCGATGAAAATCCGAATCATTTTCAAGTTGTTGCTCAGCCCAATTCACGAACATACGACGCTTCTGGTGGTCAAGCGGCTTCAGTTCTTGCGTCAATTTAATCTTGTAAGGATGTAGGCCAAGATCTTTTCGCAAACGACGTCACAGAGATGCCCAACGCTTGAGAACGACGTGTGAGAGACACATTTGGGCTTTCTGCAACTGAAGCCTCAGCGGCAGCAATATTCTCGACACTACGGGTACTTCTTTGTCTCACTGGCACGGGAACATTTTGTACTGTGCCTGTGGATTCAAATTTTTCCACTAGACGCTCAATTGTTGATCTGCTAGGACGATTATGACGACCATAAATTGGACGTAGCGCTCTTAACGTTGAGGCCACTGACTCCGAATTTCGGTAGTAAATTTTAATAATTTCGACTCGTTGTTGGCTCGTATATCTTTCTATCATGAAATGGCAAACCTTACTGAAGACAAATGTCAAAAAACCGCAAGAAAAATATTTCGTCGTTTGCTGTCCCTGTCGCTCTACTTTTGTAGCGTCCCTATTGAAAAACCCTTTATTTGACGCAGGGCAAATCTTTTTATTTCAAGTTGAAGATCATTTGATACCATTATGTGATCTAAGAGGTCCAACTTTGTATAACTCGGCTACACATGTTGGCCCCAATCTCGCCAACGACGTGAATAACGTTGTCTTCAAGTTCAGCAACTGTTGCTGGCTGATTGCCGTAGACCAGAAATTTTACGTAACCCCCAAGAAAAAATTCGCACGATCTTGGCCGTCAATTGACTTCGGCTCTTCGTGAGATTACACGACCAGGAAACTTCGCTTTCAATATCTCCAGTGTTTCGTTTGATGTGTGGCATTTCGTACCGTCTTATTTAAATCGCGCATCTCCAATAGCCAAACGATAAATTTCCGCCAAGTTGAAGCGTACCTACGAAAGGTCAAGTTATTGAGAAACGATGCACAATTTCAACGTATTGGTTCTCGTGCCATCGCAACAATACTTTTGGTCGATATTTGGACGCATTTCGTTGACGTATTGGGACTGCTCAATCAACTACTTAACCACTTTCCTTGAATTTCTCAATAATTCGCCAAGTGCTGAGCTCGGAAGGACGCTCATCACGACCGTAAACCGTATGCAACGCGATGCGATATTGAATCATGTAGTGCTCCATGGTAAAATGGTCACTATGACAGAACACAGTGACAGCAGAATGACGGAATTATGGCCCCAGTCGGCTGTCAAAATTCTATCAAAGCTACTGGATGACATTTTTGATTTAAATCGACTAAATCGAGGCGACGTCAGACTCGCATGATTGCATGTATCAGCGCTAGTGTGGAGATTATTATGTTTCTGTATCTGTTGGTATATACAGTGCTCTGTTCCAGCTAAGAGCTCTGTTCTTAACCTATTGCTCTGCTTTGCAGTTGTCCGGTATATTTCTATGACCAAGAACTTACATATGACATAGAAATTATCTGTCTTGTCGATATTTTGTTCAGAGACGGTGGCTGAATAATTTGCTTTGCTATCGGTGTAAGCGACGATGCCGGTGATTAGTACTGATCTCATCGACAACACTTCAGCGGCTTCACGAATAGCTAAAACCTCCATCAGCAATGATCTGCGAGCCTATAAGACTAGTTCATGTTGAGGGGTATCGAAAAGATACAGGATTCTACGCCTTCATCTGTCTTACACCTGTCAGTGTAGACTTCCATTGCATTTTTTACATTAGGAGCAGCATTCCATTCCCATTTCTGTCGCCCGGGAATACTTGTCGTAGTATTACTGGAGTGCCATTTATGCTTGAGATTTTGATTTTGACATGTTCAAGTCTAAATGTGACGAATCTCTCAGGCGCAATGCCGATTTCATTGGAAGTAATCCACAAGGCTCCGGTAATGACAGCACATGTCGCACATTCGATTTTTTTAATGATGTTGACGTAGCTGACTTTACCCAGTGCTGTCTACCAGACTATGATTTCGTACGTCAATTTGCAGCCAGTGCATTGATTGAGACCCTTCTAAAAAAGCTTTGGGTCCCCATTTGTGTATAATGCGGTAGCTGCTTTCCTGACGCGGTCACGTGCATTTACTTTTCGGTTTAGCTTCCTATCCGCTTAAGTGTTTGGTGTGGTCAGAAAGTCTGTTGTTGGTTCCATTTAAAAAACATTTTTTTTCAAAGAACTTACATGGTCATGGTACTCCAAAGTCAAACGAAACCAGCAATTTACAGTAAAACAACATAACTTCAACCAATAGCTATCGATACAATACCGAGTAACTTGCGCACTGAATACACAACTTAACTTCATTTAACACACCCTGGTTGAGAATTAAATTTAATTAAAAAAAATTGTTTTTAATTTCTCATTACAGGTACTCACCGATGATGCATCCGGTATATTTGAAATTCCCCGTCGATGGCATTCAAGTATCTGATGGTAGTAATATCTGCAACGAAACTACGTGTCGAGTGGATCTGAGTTTACTTGGTAAAAAGTCATCAGGTGTCTACCGATGTGAGGTATCCGGTGATGCACCGCATTTTAAGTTAACTACTAGAGCTGCCAATATGACTGTTGCAGGTAAGCCAATTACATGGAAGTTGTGTTGTTCGTCGTCAATTTTTGATGGATTATTGATTAACTGCAAAGTTTGGAACTGTTCATGAGAAGCCTAATCGTAACTGGTTGGCGTTGTGAGGGGGGTTGAATGACCATAGGTTTGGTTTACCATAACAGCAACTTCTGCTGCGTTTCATAAAAGCAGAAAAAAATGTGAACACGAAAGTTTTACCAAAACATCGGGCTAATGGCAGTAACCACGTCAAGTTGATCCTTAGAGAATGTCTAAGCTTCAAATTAGTCGAGAATGCCTTTATCAGACTTAGACTGTAGGGCTTTTTCCCATTGACTTTTAAATCGTAGAAACTCGCTTTAGTAAGGACAATCCTTTTTTTTAAAACCAATGCGAACAGTCATTACTTTTTGTTTTCCACGCAGAACATTCAAGGACATTTTTTCGCCTTAAATCACTCTGTGTTTCACAAATCATAGGTACTAAAGCCTGTAAGTTTATTTGAAACAAAATGAAAAATTATAGGACAACTCGTGGCCCTCGTTCGTAGGATGCCTGCAGTGTATCTGTCCTTTCGCTCATCTTTTGTATCTTCGTGGTATCCACCCATAAATATCCACCTAATGCCGACCTTGAAAAACATCGTTATCTAGCTTTATTTGTTTATTATCGCTATTGAAGTAAATTGCTCAATTTTCCCGTCTAACTTCCAATGGCTTTCGCTCGCCCCGTTAAGGCTCTGCACCTTGGCGAACGTTTAGTAATAAATTATAATTTTCTCTCTTCTGGTGCAAAGCTACGTGCCAGCGGTACACAGTACACTTACTGCACGATACAATAAGGAATTCTCAACAATAAAGGATTCGCATAAATCATGGATTTTCGTGTTGGATGATCCCGCTTCGTGTCCAGAATTCCATGCTGCAGTACGTTTTCTGTTTTATCCCCGAGAATACTTCACCTCGCCAACTATGATACATCTCCTCTGTTTTATATGGATGTGTAAGTGTGTGAGTAATACACACATACACAAATACCCTGTTCCGATGGAATTTTAAAATATTGCGTTTAATAGGTGTAGTGTATGAGAAGCACTTTAAAATTCTTTTGTTATCTTCCCGTTTTATCCTAGGTGTAATCTTCTGTGCTCACGAATCCGTATCGAAGTGTACGAACAGCTCATACTGGTTCACAGATCCGTTGCAGTACACCCTTTAAGTGCTCCATAATATATTGTTGTCTGGGTCCATGGGGGTCCTCTTCCTAAGTAGTTGTGCATGAAGGATAAGCCTTCAGTATGCTAGTGAAAATAATAATTCTTTGTCGGTGATGCATATACATATGTACACACTCAGACACACAGGTGTTAGTGGCAACTTCCGGTGATGCGCAAGAATTTTGTAAAGGATTATGCATTCTTCTAATATCTACTCCTTTGTAGGTAAAATTAGTTTTTGACAACTTTTTTGCTCGGGATCACAGAGACGACCTTCAACATCCTTTCAGATATTGATTAGGTTATTTTCTTTTTATTCCAGCATTACCACAGAACAATCCGCTTATAAGCAGTTTCCATTCAATGTATCACGTGGATGAATTTGTTACGGCAAACTGCTCGTCGGATTACTCAAGCCCACCGGCCACCCTGACATGGTATATAAATGGAGAAAAGGTAAAGCCACGAGGAAAGAAAATATTATTGAAGTCCTGTCAAGTTGTATCCTGTGTTTATAATTTTTTTTAGGCGCTTTACGGTGAATTGCAACCGAAGGTAGAACACACGATTCCGGCACATGACTATAATCTACGACGGCAGATACTACAAACTCATTTCTATTTGAATGGACAGCGGTTCTATAATCCGGCAAGAACTCTTGAATTGAAATGCGTGGCGGAAATTGAAAATTTCCCAGCGTTACGACGTGAAACGGTTTTAAATGCCGTCCTTGTGCAGGACGACAACCTGAACAATCAGATGCTTCTTAGTTCGGGTAAGTCAATTTCCTTCAAATGTTGACATGTTTTTTTTCCGTTTTGATGTAATGCCGGATATTTTCAAAAATGTCAGGCGGGAGGGTTATGTTGATGAGAATTTTTACTTTTTAATTTAAAAACAAAACCAAAATAATTTTTAATTCTCTGCTTTTTACCTCAGGTTATCGAAATAAGGCATGGATTGTGGCACCAAAAACATTTTTACTGATCCTAAGTGTAATCGCGTTGATACTCCAACGAGGTGGCATTCATAGCTAGTAAATCTTTTAATTTATTTATTTTTCTATTGAATATTTTTTCCTATTTGTATATTTTGTTTGTACATAAAAAAGTGATATGTAGATCAATGAATTTATCAGAGTCAATGTTAAAATAAATTAATAAAAATAAAATAAAACACTTTTAAATAAGATATTGAATAAGTGAAGCACGAAATAAAGATTAATTTAAAAACTAAATAGCTGATGGATTTTATTTGAAATCAGCAACCATAAGAAATGCTGGAGAACAATCCCGTATGGGTACGAAAATATTAAATTCAACTGCACTGTTTCATACTTGGACCTTTCTCCTGTGTCTTTTTGACATGAAAACTGAAAAATATCTATGTATCTGCATGACTAGCTTGAAAATTGACGAAGCCATAGGAGCAGGGCTCTTCGCTAAGGAATTAGAGCCAAGTAGCTCAATATGGCTCCCTGATCACAGCAGCATTTCTCAGACTACCTCCGTTGGCAGTGACAAAAACCGCCTAAATTTAAAATATTACGATCGAAAGTGACAGCCAGGCAGCTATTAAAGCAATTGTTGATACAAAGATCAAAACTCAGCTTGTAAAGTGTTACTACAAGGAGCTGAAAAGCGCAGCGGGAAAAGTTCTGGATCCTGCGATACCAGTTGAGAACTACAAACGACTTTTTAAGCAGACCTCTACTCTAATTACCTTCTCGGGAAAACAAACCTTCAACGCTTATATTGCTCCCGAGTTTTTTGAACGTATTTGTTGTTTCTGATTTTAAAGCATTAAAGATTGAGTTCTTTAAGCAGCATGTGACAAACAGGTCCATATACGAGTATGTGGATACAACCCATTTTCAAAGTCATTGGGTGTATATCTGCCAGTAAGAAATGGGATCCTAAGATTTCGTCGATCACAAAGAAGAACTGTCTGATGGTCACAATTAGATCTACTCAATTTTGCAGATACGACTGGATGGCTGGAATGTATTGTAGATGCTAAACCACCTAGTGGCAAAAAGAAATAATTTGTATCACAATAGGTTTACACCAACGATATCAATATTATCAGCAAAACTCAACTGTTACTGATGCCTTTACAAATATAGAGACAGAAACATTTAAAATGGGAGAACGATGGCAACACCAAGTATTTGATTTAAAAAATAAAAGCTACATCTTCTAGAAACTACAGGACTTTATAATGCCCTATCCCAAACAACTAAGAAGACTCTAAAAAAACCTCAATCAATCAACGACAATGCGAGGATCATCGACTTTGTCAAAAAGCTTTGTACGGTTCAGATAGCTACGGGTGATTGGGAACCAACACTCCGGCCTCCAAAATTGTCCAACCCAAAAAGAAAGTAGCGGAAGACCTCAGCGAGGACGACACGAAAGAGCAAAAACGGACATCGATCGACATCGGTACATGCCATAAAAGAGCGCATGCTCCTCTAGGGTGTTGCCGTGCCAAGTGGTGTTGTTTCTAATACAAACAACTCTTTTCAGCAATTTTGATGCTACATTATGTGACTATGGTGATATTCTCGGCAACTCAATATTTCACAATAAAAGTCCCAAAACTGAAATCTTCAGAGTCATTCTCCAAAGAAGCAGGGTTTTGAAGAGAAAATCTTGGATTTCTTTAACCCGATTTATTTTGTCTATATCTCTTCCTTTTTTTTCTGAAGTCTTCTTCTCATTACTCTTTCTTTATGCCGAATTGCAACTCAAGCAAGGCTACTAATACATATGATAACAAGTTGCATTGTTTTTTTTTTCTTCTAATAATGAATAAGCAACGGATTCGTCTCTCGCACATAGAGAGTTTAACATTTATTTCGTAAACCCGCAAAATATCCCTACCAATTCCAAGGGTGGATTGTTGATTACCATGGTACTAGGACTGGTTGGATTTAAAAAATATTTCGGACATCTTTTGGAGCAAAAATCTCGATGTAAGTTCGATACATATGTACATACTATGTACATATATCATTGGCAAAAGTGTCTGGTAATACTCGAAAGATGCTCTCTGCAGTTTCTAAGTCATCAAGGGACTGGGGACCTCTAAAACTGACTGCGACATTTGCCAAACATGAACAGAACAACCATAAACAACCTAAATTATGCGATACCAAAATAAGTAAATAGATACTCGATGTTCATATGTACATGCATATAACACAAATTTCGATAAACTGTAAAACAGGACTTTTTATGCAAACACCCAATCATATTGACAATCTGTGCATCGTAAGTAACAGAGAGTAAAATTCCTCTGATAAAACATGAACTTTCGATTTGTTGAAGGTCCGTAACCCGGTCTGGGCAAAGATCCATTTACATATGTGTGTACATGCATACACTCTGTTTAATTTAACGACCAGCGAGCACGGTAAACAGGCAACTTTAAGTGTGAACTGAAATCCGTTGCGAAACATTTTTTCTACAGTCAATGCATACGTTGCGCATTCATCAGTTTCCTTCGCCGTTATTGGCTGCAGAAATTTTACAACATTGATAAATACGTAACTGCCGAGTGGACATTTTATTGTGTCGAAATATTTGACATGTAAAAATAAAAATACGTGGAATTTACCAAGGTGGGCTGCTGTAAGGCGTATTGGGAAACAACCGTCCACTTATTTTGGAATTCTTTGGTCGTTGTTTGAAATGTTGATTGTAAACAAAAATCCGCAATGGAACTGAATTCTACAAGAGCACTGACCTCCTTTTTTTTGATTTATTTTTGAATTGATTCAGGCTTAATAATTTCTTGCCTAGTTAGTCAGCTTTAGCCGCATCTCTGCAGTGATAGTCTCCTAGTATTTACAATAGTTTGGTTGGGTTGGAAAGTCCACCGACGACCAAATCTTCAAAAACCGATGCTCACAGTATTTTTAACATTAAAATTGAAAACCTTCTTGCCTTTCACATTTCACAACCACTGTAAACCGCGTCTGCAGGGACATTATTGTCTACATCTCTCGCAAAACTTTTCTCTTTCGTACATATTCCCTTTGTCCCAGTTCGTAGACCAGAATTAAAAACGCGAAATAAAAGGCGAAAATAAAGGACGAGCAGAACAAAAAAAAAAAAAACATGAAATTAACGAAAAATATTTGTACATTCAACGTTAACCAAAGGCAAACCACAAAACATCAGAGAAACGAAAGACAGAAAGAATATTTAACCACCAGCAGACGAACAGATCCTGCAGGAACCGGACTACTGCTTGTATGAATCCATTCATGGTCGTTAGGTTAATTAATGAAAAGTAAATACATAATATTCTCGTTTTATGATAAATTTTTAAAAAATGCAAACCGAGATTTAAAAAAAAAATAAAAAAAGATGACAAGTCTTTTGATTTTCATTCAAATGAATGGAAACGATTCAACGTTTGAACAGAGTCGGAAGGGTGGGATGGATATCTGTGTAAAGAATCACGTCTGCGAATGTGTCATTCTGTGACAATTAATTAAGGAAAATTAGGTATTATTTGTCCATTTCTTGTGGTCCTAGAGACGTTTTTTTGTTTGTTGAGGAATGCACATTGACAGACATGCCACATGCAACCCGTAAAAAAAGACTTTCATCTGCCTGATTTAAAGCACTGCGAACGGCATTTAATTCAGCGTTTAAGAATCTTCTTATATTTTTGAACAGCCTGACAAGTTCTCAAGAAAGCCGTTCACCCAATATCAAAGGAAATAGCAAAGTGATCTAAGGTCTTGACAATGTTGTTTTGCTAATAACTGCTGGTAAGAACTATAAGCGTTTTAAAAAACGCAAGTGTATGTGTGTATGTAAGATTCGATTAGATAGGGTTGTATAGCAGAGCTGTCACAAAATACTATTCACCAAACTGACCTACATATCTCTGAGGAACTTTCTAAACAATTTCGCCGAAGCATTGAATTTTCATACAATCCCTGTATCCGCTTTCTTACCTCCTCAAGGTAATTGTAGAAGGAATGGTCTGTGTAATGTTCTCTTCGATGCAGATATTGTAAGAGTATCTGCATACATCTAGCCAAATTCTAGCCTTTGGAAGGCAATGCTCTGGCAGGATTTCTATGACTATTAGCTGCTTCCCACTTACTTTCAAGATGGTGATGGTTCTCTTGATATCTACATCATGCTTTAAACCCTTAGACACTCTATGTCTTTTAAAGCTGGACAAACATTGGTCCACTGTATTGATGGTCCTGTCTGAAATGACTGCTTTGGTGACAAGATGGTGGTTTTATCATTGCTCGTTAGTCGTTTTTTTTTTTTGTTTTAGCACACCTTTTCTCGTCAGTTCGTCTGCAAGTTCCACTCCACAGTGACCAGGCACCCAGCATAGTCCGACACGATTCTATGGGCATAATGTGTTGAACATTGTTTGGCAGCTCTAGGCTATTTCAGATTTGAAACGATCTGCCCTTGGACATGAAGAAGCTATCCACTAGTTAAGCCTCCACTGTTTAATCTTATGGAGATAGAGAGGAGGAAATCCCCAATGGCAGCAAACACCATGTGAAAATCTCTAACCACCTATGAAATGTCAAGGAGACTGTGGCAAAAATACGACAGAGCGAGAATCAATAAATTTTTGCAGACCGATAGAAAGTCCTCGTCGCTGTTGGTGACCATACTTACCGACCTAAAGCACAAAAAAAAAAAAAACTGCGCCTATGCGAGTCCATGCCATCGAAGGACTATCCAATAGCGAGCTATCGGAGAAGATGCAATATGCAAGGACAACCGGATGGGTTGAACCGCACGAGGAGTGTCACAAGTCACGGGACAAGGGTAAAACCCTTGAGTCTACTAAGACCTCAGTGAGATGAAAATGATCTACTTTGTCTTCATAAACCCCCTAATCAACCCAAACTGAATCTATAGAGTGTACTTTTTTCTCCGTTGTAACAAACACTGAAAGGCGGAGCATTTACTTACTTATTTAGGTCATTTGTCACCTTATGGTTGTTGAGTTCCCTGGCAATGTGAATCAATTTATTCTAGTTTGTACCCAATCGCGTAACCTGGCCTTCGGCAATGTTGCTCTACGTCTTTCTTGGTTGACCAACTTTTCTTCCATCTTGACTTCGTGTTTACATAGCTTTGCTCGGCTGGCTATGCTACTTTTGCATTGCCATTTTCTCTTCGCATAATTGCGTCTCTAAACTCTTGGTCCATTGTTCATTATTCCATACAGCTCTTCATTTAAGATGCCATTTGGCCAAAATTCTCCGTAGTGTGCTTCTATAACAGCGAACGGCAAAAGTTTGCAACTTTGCAACCCATGTGGTACATACTAGTACCGATTTCCTATTCGATCGGAATATGTAGTCGCAGCTTGGTGTTAAGAAAGATTGCAAGATTTCTTCAGATCTTTGTCAGCAAAAATCATACCCCGAAAGTAGTAAAAGTTCTTGGTCAACATTGCATACCTGTGAAGTTGAGAATTTCTTTTATGACTGAGATAACCTCACTTAGCTTGCTGCATGCCTACTAATCTAAGATATCTTCGTACAATTTTGAAAATATTCCAAAAGCGGACCGTGCATCATTCGAAAATCTCAACCCTCACCTGCGTATCCTGGTAGAAGAACACCTATTTAGATAATGTAACTCTTTGAAGTGATACTGTTCTAACACAATCTTAGTCAGAATTGGAGTGAGGTATGCTGCTAATAATTACCCTCCTCCAGTTTCCGGGAGTAAATATCCCACAGGGAAGAATCTCTCCTACTTCAATTCAACGAAAATTGGCATTAAGAGCATTCTTACCACCTCAGACAGCTTGTAAGGAGCTTCATCTTCTAATTTTCATGTAACAGTGCTGTTATCCGTCAAAACGATCTACCTGCAGAGCACATAAAACCTCAATCTCATCAACAAATTTGATGGAAACTGCTCTTAAGCACTGCTGCAACACACAGGATAATCTTATGGACGACAAAGATTGTAAACTTCAACCCCCGAAGGTACTTTCTAATGCAACGACAACGATGAACGTCCTCGCCCACACTTTCAACACGTCAATCTCCTGCAGCGCTCTGCCATAAAATCGTCTTCATCTTTTGACACACAATGAGACTGTTTCCATCTGTGGCTGGAGTGCCACATACCCAAGTATCTGTGTGTGATGTGTATGTGTTTGCATAAAAAATGAGCATATTCTCTCATATTTATTCTACGCACATTCGTTTTATAAAAAAAAAGAAAATATATAATAACGGACTTTTTCTTTAGAGAAAAAGAAAATCCCGAAAAGTTTTAGAATAGCGAAACGGGGGAGAAATTCAATTTTCTTTTATGGCCAAAGAAGGGAATACTCCTTGGGAACGGAGTAGTCGACATTACTGTCAACGTATCCCGCAAAGCAAAGGAATTTAATTTTTTTTTTTTTTCGTTTCAAGTCGCGTCTCCTCTCAGCTAGTGGAACAAAAGACACTCAACCATCCGTAAAAAGCGCAAACGATCTCAAATTTGGCAATTTTCTGAGAATTTTAATAAGGTTTGCACTCTTTACTGCAAAACGCAATGGAGCTGTACTTACATGTAAGTAATGTGCGCGCGTATGATGAAATTCAAAACAACCAGTAGTCTGATGGATGGTAGGATGGATTCAGCAAAGGACACCAATGACAACAAGAAGATCGCACAGTGAGAGCTTATGTCAAGTTTTGTTCGACTGCTACGTTAGGGACATTAGATTCCTTTAGATTTACCTGCTGCAGACAGGAAGAGGAGTAATAAAATTTCACTGCCATTCACTTGAACTTTCACTAGAAAAGGGCTTACGAAAGTGACCTTATTTTTGTTGCGGCCCAGTTCTACAACCTACCACATCATGTCTGATCTGCTATTTATTTCCAACTCATCCCACACAGTTCAATTGAAAACAAATATGGGATGCAGACATCATTCTGTTTGAGAGTGCATTTCAAAATTTACTTATAGTCAGAGTCTCTGTGCGTATTTCAAATATCCCTTCGTTCAAAAGGAGCCTCTTTGTACCGTTTATGAAACGCATAAGAACGTTTTCTTAGAAGGATGCTCATTTGCATCTTACAAAATAATTAAAACAGCCAGAAGGAGCACTGATACGCCTTTGCACAAGGATGCGCGAGATACGAACAAAAGAACAAGGTATTTCCTTTAAAAATGTAAAAAGTGCGTTTGCTACGTATCACTCAAGCCTTTGATGAGAGATGACATGAAGACGTTGGAGGGCTTCCTTTGTGTGTGTACTGAAAACTGCAATTTTTACATTAAGGATAATTTTTCTTCTTTAGATATAAGGAAGATCTTTGACGAGGATGATGAGTCGGGATGACGCGACATTACATCTTATAATCCAGAGAAGAAAGGTTGATCTGTTGGTATAGCACATAGTACATACATATACTTTACCGTACAAATTTGTCATTGAAGGGATTTTTACGATGCTTCTCAGTTCGTCCACGTTCCAGACCATTAAAATCGGATTAGACTGATAACAAAATCATCTTTTCATCATTTTCCAGTGGCCACCTTATCCACTATGAGGGTCGCGGGTTAAAGGTGCTTAATTAGGCTCTCCACATCCTCAGATCTTCTACCATCAGGAACTATCCCCAGGTGAGATTTCGGACTTGGTCCAGCCATCTCAACCTGAGCCTACCCAGTGGACGCCCACCTGATAGCACAGATTCCATGGCACGTCTTGAAAGACGAGTTGGGGGCATGCGTTTAACGTGCCTAAACTATCGAAGTATGGACCTCTCCGTTCACAGAAGTAGCTGCTTGACATTGAGTGCCTAGCGTATTCTGGTGTTCCTAACACGATCTCAGCGAAGCATTCAAGCAAAGCAACGAACAAATATCATTTCGGCAGCTTGTATCCGCGATCTTATTCTTTCGGTCATTACCCAAATCACCTTACCATAGGTGAGGGTCGGAACAAAAACTGATTAAAGTGATTGGAAATATTCACAGGAAGTCCTCCATTGAGTGTAAAGGCATTCATTCTTCTCATTGCCCTCAGTCCGTGTATTAGACTATATCACACCTCCAGTGCCTTAGGGGAAACTACATTTATCTTGGATCACCTGTTATCAGTAGTACAAGTCTTTATTTATTTCACCGTGCCGGGAAGTCACCTTCTCTTAAGGACAACTTGTAGACTTTGACAAACAGCTCAGGTCTTGTTCGGTGTGCAATACAGTTCAGGTGTCTTCTTTGCAAATCTGTCATCCGGTTTTAGGATCTCTTCACCGATTACTAGTGGTATCATTATGATCTTTCTATTGCAGGCTTCTGGGGCAGTGCGGTTGTAATGGGAAAACTATTTTATACAATTTTCTCGCGCAGCCCATGAGCGTACTACCCCGTACACGATTCCCCATGCGTTTCAATCAGCTTGATAGCTAGCTTTAGCTCCCTACGACAATCCTGACATCGCCGACACAAGACGTCGTGCGTGCCAACAGCTCTGAACCGCCCATATTACAGACCAAGACTAGAAGACAATTGGTATAGCATATTTTGCAATGACGATGAAAAAACCCCAATACATATTCCAGAGAACTGTGCGGCACTTACTTAGAAGAAGGGTCCACCTAGGGACATATCTCTACACTATCTGACGAAGATCTTCCCTTGGTCTACTTAAGATACTCCAGTTTGTCAGAGTCATTGGATTGGAGGATAGGTTTTAACTCAAGCATTCACTGACTAGAGTCCATTGGTATGGGGATCCCTCTTTCTCGCAGTACTATCTACACTCCTCGTCTACAATCTACAATCTACTCCACCGCATTCTTTTTTTTCTTTCGAAATACTACGATCTCTTTGTTCCACATGTGGATTGGTGGACTACCCCTTTCCTTTCAAGGCTTTAATTCATTGCATGCTCTCTTCACTCAGATTAAAAGTTACGTCAATCTATTGTATCTGTCGCTGACTCTATAGAGAAGTATCAATAAAACTCTTAACTAGGAGCTGTTGACTGCGATGGGTGAATTTCACATTCCAACAGAAACAAATTGTCCACTCTAGTACTGTAACAAAAGTTGCAAAACCTTGATTCATTCCATCTCGCTAGACAGGATTGGCCACAACTTCGCCAGCGTTAGACGAACAACTTATTAAAAAAGGGACCCTAGCCGAAGGCCATTGTGCAAGTGGTGGACCAACCGTGAGTCTAAGAATTCCAATGGCCGCAGTTGCATAAGCAAGGACGAAGAAAAAACACTTTTCTCCTTCCTAAGAGAATACCTACCGACTTCGAATGCAGATACAAAGCTATTGACTCGGCTACCATATCCTCAAAACTAGTGCAAAAGTATTAGATCGAGCTTGACTGCGACGTGAAGCAAACTCTCCTCCGTTTCCTCTGCAATTTTCCAGCACTAGCAAGAGCCAGTTTGCGCGCACTCAACCAGCCATTCTTGACCGACCTCAATGCCATCTCGGGTAAAAGGATACGAGATCTGGTCGGTTTTCTAAACTCCACAGGTTGGATTAAGGCCCTCCCGGCTATGTCACCCACATTCAACAACACACTTCATCAACCAAGTCACGTAAGGACTGTGCTAATTGGGTTCTGTTGAACTACTCGCCACCTTTACCTACCTACCTACCTGAATAAGGATTTGAGAATATTTTCATACTCTCGGAAGCTACTCGTTATTGGGCGCAAAAAGTGGTTGGTTGCTTTCGGTGAGGTTCAAACCAATGCCAATTTACTAAGCCGTCCAACACACTCATCACTGAGTCACGGTGACGGTGAAGATGGACTTCCAGCCTCATCCTGCCATTCCTGGCACTCTGTTGGTATCAACCCCTCCTGCAATCGTTGTTCTTTTCATTTTATTTTCGCAATCACTTTTCACTCAAATCCTTTCAAATCACATCTTCCTTTGTTTAAAGAAGCCGAATCCTACCTACTTACTTCTTTAACCTTCTTCTGTCTCTGTATACACAGATCAACGGTTGTCAATTACCATAAATCATTTTCGCATACCCAGGGTTGAACAATAAATTAATTAATTGAGAAACCTCAAAAAATTTCCCTGCTAATAAAATTCAATAAATCCAACGATAATATCTCTCGTAGTTCATTAATATAATCAACAATGGAACCCATCTCCAGCAGCCCTGAGATGTAATATCTCAAACACAAACCTGTCCAAGAGTTCGGTCGCGAAGGACACTAATGACATCCCGGTTTCACTTCAGCAGAGAACCCAAAACACAACTTGGACAAGAAATACGCCCATGCTGCACGGGCACGAGCAGCAGCACAAACATTCATCCTCATCATTCTCCTCCTGGAACGTATGTACTTGTTGCATGATAGCGCTTAAGGACATTATCCCCGGAGATACCTTAATATAAATAAAATATCACTAATTTATCAAGTTAATGAGGAAAGTTTGGTTTGCAGGGAAATGTACTCGAACCAGAGCAGATTACGTGGAAAGTGGCTTTCTGTGTTGTCCGCCATATGACCGCAGGACATATTTAATGAGCTCGAAAAGAGATGGATTAGGTCCAGCATTAGCACTCCGATTGTATTAATCTAGATATTTGTGTGATGTCTCGGTCACGACACATGTGGGGTGGCCCAGCAATTTGTGTAATAAGTTTGTCTGCGTACTGATCTCTTTGTATCCTGATTCTGTTCCTTAATTAAAGGATGTGTTTTGTTCTTTAACAGCACCCACAACAAAAATGTTATGGTGTGATAAAGAGTTTCACCAAAGAGCTTCGGTGAAAAGCGCACTTGAAAAGTGCTCCGTAAATAATTGTTCCAAGGCAGCGCATGTGAATTCTTCCATATCCAGGCACCACATCACAATGGGGTAAACCACTTCTAAATGAAATAATAGCACCTGCACTGCTAGGACGCGGTAAAATATGGGTCGCGCGCGTAGCGCTAAACAATAGCACTTCATAAATTAACGCGAATTTAGACGGAAAAACATTTACCAAGGCTACCTTCGTTTCAGATGTGTACTCAGTTTACTTTGTTACACACAGTCGCACGTAATAATTCTCGTAACTATGCCGAATGCATTTAATGTATATGTACCCGTACGCGTTTACTTCGGCTCATAAACCATACAGGCCCTTTGTTTGTGAAGTGTGAATGCAGTGGATAACATACAATCCGGGAGGAAAAATTACAAGAAAATTTAATTTAAGCTGAAAGAAAGTGAACATACATATTTTACGAAGGTTACATAAATGGGATGAAAAGTGAAGTTTTTAAGGAATTTTAAGGAAGCAGTTTGAAATCGACGCAATTATTATCTATGACATTAGGAGATTCAAAAAGTAAATTCTAGCAATGACAAACACCACAAAATGTCCTCAACTAGTCTGGACACCACCCTCGGACGGTGCACCTCGCTCGCGCAGTGTGAATAACATGAAAAGAATATCCATAACCCCTTGAAGCGCGAGTGGATTATAAAAAAAAAACAGAGTCAAAGATTTACACCCGTCTGTTGCGTGTAACTTACAGTGCCGATGAAGATAGTTCTCTTCGTGCCGACACGAAGTAACTGGTTGCAAAGGTACGACCTTGGTAGGCACAACAAGTTGGCAAATTTCCCGTGAATTATAGCAACGAGAAACACCACAAATGTACTCAGCTAGTGGTCGCCGTGGCTCAGTGATTAGTGCGTTAGGCTGATGACCGAGCGGCGTGGGTTCAAGCCGCAGCCGGGAACACCGAACATTTTTTCACGGCACCACCTTTCGTCGGGGAATGACAAGCCTCCGGGAGTATAATCTGTCATGGAAGAGCTTTTCAATTCGCAGTTCGGAGTCGGCAATAAATTGTAGGTTCCTTCCATTCGTGCAACACCAACACGCACAACATGAATGGCTGCGAGAAGCTAGGCCTTGGCTCATTCCGAGCTGTCGCGCCAGCTATTTATTTTGTTTTAGTCTGGACACCACCCTCGGACGCCTATCTGAGTTTTGAACCACTGCACCTCGCTCGTGCTGTGTGAATAACATCAAACGAGTATTCATAACCCCTTAAAGCGCGAGAGGAACCCAAAAAAAAAACTGGTCTCGCGCGATATGAAAAAGCACCCTTTCCTGCTGAAACCACATATTTTTGAAGTCTATGCCGATGAGTTGAGACGATAAGAGCTTTGCCTTCATTCCTGGTACCATATTTAAAATATGACGACCCAAGCACCTTTCATAACTTGTCGAGACTTACATATTTGCAAATCTTAAAGCAGGTTGAGCATACCCAACCTAGATCATTGTCCTACCAGTGCTCTGTAGCGAAGACAAATCGGCAGGAACCTATTTAATAAAAAAATGTAAATTACGACTGAAACCTCGATTACATAAACTTCACATTAATTGCTTCGTATAAATAAGAGGCTACCCGCCCACTTTCGTTACGATAAACTATGATGACTCTATGCAGAGCAGAGCTCAAGCACACATTTTTAGAATATTACAACAAGCAACCCGCCATATCCACTACCCACTCACATAATAAACTCAAACAACATATGACACTCGTCTTCGTCCTAGTCGTCGTCGTCTTAGTCATCGTCGTCAACACTAAGAGTAAGAGATTACCTTCGAAAAGAATGTTTGAATACAAAATACATCTACTTAGGGTACACACACCCACTATATCATCCTTTGGTACTACCGAAGCATACTTTTCCACAAAACGCAGGTGATGCGGAAAGGTTAAAGGCAGAACAGGCATCCTTTCACTCACAGCATCGCAGCACAAGCGTGTCGTAAACTTTTCCATTATACCACAAATTAAATATTCGCGAAGCAGCAGAAAAAAAAAAAAAAAAAAAAAAACAAATTTCGCTGCGGAATATAAATGAAGAATAAGGATAAAGGATAAAGTGTATGCGCGTATGCATGTTTTCCTCAAATATAATGGAAATTTACAACGGAATACTCAAAATTTACATCTCATTGATAGGCAAAAGTTATTGATATTGTTTCTTGGTATAAATAAAATTTTCCGCGTTCCGCAGATCGGTGCAGAAGCACATCCTCAGTTCTCCTGTTGGGGCGGGCTAAGAACGTCTTAGGGTGGCTCCGCTTTCGCGGGTATGCGGGTCGTAATTATCGTTAATGATGAAATTTGTCAGGTTTTTGTTTTCACGCAAATTGAAATTGTAATTGGAAATAATGATGGTATGAAGATATTTTGTTTTTGTTGACGCATTAATTACGATTTCGCGCGTCAACGACTGGGAAAGATACCGAGGGTTATTTTGAACCCTCGTGTGTGTGTCTACTATACACCTCACGCTAGACTGGGGGTAAAGTATGCTCCTGTCTGAATGAGGATAATTAAGTTATAAATATGTATTATGAATAGCTTTAAGGCACAACAATTTGTTTTTAGAAAAGTATGTGAAATGTTTTGCTGTAAATGATAGCTGATCGTATTGTACCTTGGAGACAAGAAAGTCGTCTGAGACCTTAAGATTCAGCAAGAAAAAAATTAATTACAGTGTAGTGCAATCTTAACTTGAGCTTACACAAGTCCGAACATGTAGGGAATTGGTCAAAAAAATTGTGGATTTCCCGTTTTTTATGTCACAAAAGCCCGGGTTGGTCAAGGCCTTGCTTCTTGCATCTATTCAGCTTGTGAGTACTTAATTTAACTTACTTACTTAAGGTGGCTCTACAGTCCGGGGTGAACCTGGGCCTCCACCAACAAGCGTCTTCAGCGAGCTCGATCTTTAGCCAGCTGCCTCCAGTTCCGCATGCCAAGTTGGTTGAGGTCCCCTTCCACTTGCCACCTGAGTCGCGGTCTTCCTCTTCTGCGCCGTCCCTTGAGTGTGGATTCGAAAATTTGAACAGTACTTCATTCCATTCGGCGAATTGAGAAGCTTTTTCGTTAAATACCCTCGGAAGTTGGTGATTCCCCAACGAGAGGTGGCAAGGCGAAAAATGGAGCACATTAATGCCCTAATCACTGAAGTCACGACTGCCACCTGAAAATTTCAATTCAATTTCCCCCGTAAAGATCGCGGTTGCTTTTCAGAAGGCAGTTTAAGCTGTACTCCTACTAAAAGGAAATAATTTAATACCGAGAAGACTTATGAGCTTCCTCTCGGACCGTTGACGCTTGAAATGCCATCTTTACATGTTAAACGTGTCTAGTGAGACAATGTGCCCTCTCTGTTTAGAAGAGAAGGACAGTGTTATACATATTCGTCATCTATTCCGAAGGACTGACAAATTCTTCAACAAGAGTGGCATGTCTCTTTGGGCTAAATATTATTTTATGTCATTTGTTATCATGTCAAGATAAACCAGTTCTTGTGGATGCGTGTGACCCTCGAAAACAGGTATATATTTATTTCTTGTGGCGAAAATGTCATGTCATCTCGCAAAGAATGAAGATCAATTAGGCAATTGACGAGGTTCGAAGTCCTTATGCTAAAAGCAGATAACTGGAATGATGGTCTGGTCTGCTAGACGGGTTCAAAATGCAACGGAAGCTAGCATATTTTGTGATTGTGAGTCCCGATGGATAGGTCGAATCAATGTCCTTTCAATCGAGATCACCTTATAGACTGCATAATAAGTTGGATAGGGAGTTCAGGTCCCGTACCTATTTATAAAGTAACTCACCGGTGGCACCACTGATAGCAACTAAACAATTCCTTCGCTAACTCGTTTTTTTAATGACAAAAGTATTGCCATACGGAGCATTGACTACTAGAATCAACAAGCATAACTGGCTGCTTTCAGCTCACTTCATTGCTTATATGTCCTACTTAGAGGAAATCACTAATCTCCATTCCAGTGGCTTTACAAGTCCACCATAATTGCCATACCTATAAATCTTATCTAACAAAAACAACAAAATGTTCAAACACCTACCCACCATTGACTCATACACCACACCCCTGCAGACAAAGTTCATTTTTAATTTTGTGGTAATGGCATTGCGCAACCTTTTTTTATCTGTCAAGATTATGAGATTAACACGTCTTCAAATTTCCCCCAAAAGGATACAAACTTTCATCGGATAAGATCCTGCAGATCTTTTCGTTTTCTTTGCGTCTTCGGTTTACTCCGAGTCTTTTATCCCTCATAACCCCTCACTGGTCTCGTTACTCTTGGCCCTTTATCACAAAGCTCCATTCGCCCGCATACATATGTTTAGCCCACCAACAGCACACACCGACTTCGACGACGACGACTCCTTAAAAAGGATAACAAACATACAAAAGAAAAAGAAGTGAAAAAAAAAAAAAAACAAAGAAAACTACCATACGAAGGCGAATGTGTGAGTATGTATGCATGCATGTCCTTCAATGAACTCACATCACAAGGAAGATAAACATTTCGTATGCAAGACATCACGTTTGCCGCTAAGTTGTAAATCCCTATAAGATGATCTTTATATATACAACACTATGTGCGGGAGGAACACTCGGGTATGTGTGTTAGTTTCTACAACTTTCAAACGAAGATTAGCATGCGAGTCATGTGTCATTTTGCTTTATGTATCGCTCCCCCCATCCTCAGCGCCCTCTGGCATGCAGTACGAGTATGTGGTGCGGTATAGTGTATGCACACGAGGAGAATCAGGATGAGAAAGAACGTTGTTAGGACCTAGTCACGTGCTATTCATGCAAGTGTCGGAGGGATAAATTGCTATTAAGTGCGGCAACGATGATTTATTGCGGCGTACTACTGTGAAAAATAAGGAGACACACAAGGATGTTCTACTTTAGTAGGTAGACGAGGTATATTTTGTAGATCTTGAAACGTTATAATATTCTACATACGGCATGAAGTACGTATGGCCTTCGTTGACAAAATTCAAGAAATGTCCCAGTTGCTTCGTTGCATTTTTCAAAGGCTCCTCCTTGCTTAGCACTGCATAAAGATATGGGACGACATGGTTGTTGAAGTTGTTCGCGAATGCAAAAGGAGAAAACGTATTCCAAATCTAGGGCATATGCAATTCTTAAGCCTATTTCTTGGTGTGCAAGTAACATCCGACACAAGGATGCACAGAACTCCTTCCAGGTTGGAAGGAATTTACGTTAATCTGTTTGTATGGTCATCAACCCTTTCACTGTTGTAGTCTGGATCTTAATTATCCCATAATTGAGTTTTGTCTGGAATTGCAGACGTACACAATCTATTAGACAATGGGTGGCTGGAAAATTCGTTAGAAAGTGTTTCGCCACTGTGCAGACACCTTAGGAATGAGTTGAATAGCTTATCATTCATCAACGGCGCGGTGGTCTGTATCTGTGACTGGTATTCATCACTATTCGTTTGTTGAAAGGGCACAGTTAGCTTGTAATTGCTTTGGATTCTGGGAAAAATAAACGAAAGCCATGACTGTGAACCATAATTATTGGAACTTGATATGTGAGTTAAGAGCTGTAGTTACCTTCATAGAAGTGAAGTAAAGGTGATATTCTTCGAACGTTGGGTAGAAGTGGTGGTTTCGACAACATTACCAGGAACCCAATTAGTGTTAAAGTGCACCATTTTGAAACTATATCTTACTCAAGTTGAGGGGTTTGATTTGGAGTGTGTTGAGATTGGAAGAAAGTCCTTAAGGTTCTTCTATGTTTCTTCAAAACATAGCTAAGATCGCTGAACTATGTAGTTATCAATGTATTCGGTTACATATGCGTATGCATGTGTAATTATGCAGATGGGTTGTTGACTTGTCTGAGGTTGGTCCTTGATAGATGGTGCGAAGGTACGTTTGCCTTAAACAGAAAATCAAACTAGGAAGCCAATAGTCTCAGAAAAGGCTTTCAAATCAGCACTGAATTTCAACCCAATGATGAAGCTATGTGAAGGATGATGACATTTTTTTTGTTTTCTGTTCGTATGTATAGAAATCGAGTTCACCATGGACCAATTGAACAGAATACTGGTCTTAAGTTCGAAATAAAAAGGAACCGTCGTTCACTTTGAACATGTTAAGGCACTATAAAAAGTTTAAGATTGCCTGTAACTTGAGTTCTATTACTGCCTCAATCCGTAGGATGAAATGACTCGGCCTCCCTTCATCAGACGAGAATTAGAAACTCACTTACGAAGTGGCAGATTTGCTTAAGGCACGTTGACATGTCACATTAGGCAATGAACTCGCAGCGAAGTACTTTTTTCTGCTTCGAAGTACTGAGAATCAGCTGGAAATCGAGTGCGATAGTAAACATTGACTAAACAGCCTTTCCTAGACTTCAAAATACTATTCTCAAGTTAATTTGCAAGGAGAGAGTTATGGATAAATGATGCAAAAACAGGCATGCAAGCGAAAGCCGACTATACTAAAGGGATCAAGATGGTCATTGGTATAGACGCGGGCATATTATTTGACTAAGCTAATCCTATTTATAGTGGTCGCCGTGGGTCAGTGGTTAGTGCGTTGGACTGCTGACCGAGCGGCGTGGGTTCAAACCCCAGCCAGGAACACCGAACATTTTTCGCGGCACCACCTCTCGTCGGGGAATGACAAGCCTCCGGGAGTATAATCTGTCATGAAAGAGCTTCTCAATTCGCCGTTCGGAGTCGGCAATAAATTGCAGGTCCCTTCCATTTGTGCGAAATATGTAACACGCACAACATGAATGGTTGCGAGAAGCTAGGCCTTGGCCCATCCCGACCTGTCGCGCCAGCTCTTTATTTTATTAAACCTACATATGAATATATACCAGGGTATCCTTTCATTCGCGAATGTGGAAACTCCCACAGGATACCTGCCGCGCCGCCTGTGTCATTGGGGGTGAGAGTTATCAACAAAATGACAAACGTCGGAGAAAAGTGAAATATTCAAAATGCATTTTTTTTTAACAAATTGCTAATATTAAAAAGTGAAAGTGAAATACGTCACTGCTCCAAGAAAATCCCTTTCTTTTGAACTCTCATTTGTTAAGATTGGTTGGGTGTGAGAGCCCCACAAGGGATCTATACTACAGAAAAAATATATATGATCAGTCCTACTCCCGCACCATAGCAGAGTTTTCCAGTCGAAGGTCCTAACAGTCACAATTGGTCGCTGCGAGTATACAGTGAAAGCAATACCACCCGATGATATCCCCATTTTTATCATCAGCTAGGCAGATATACAAATATTTCCTGCCACTGAAGGAAAATCAAAGTTTGTGAGGTGCTATCACGTCGACTTTTAAAATGATTTAATGAATGAATAGAAATACGCGGTGAATCAAACTATACTTGGGTAACTCGCCTCGCGGGTTAAAAGGATTTAACTCTTTTCTTCGCCTTATTTTAGCACTCACGCGACTTCGACGCTTCGCAGATAAAATCCCAAGGAAAGCATCTATACAAGGCCTTGTGAAAGCTGATTATTCAGCTGATTAAACATGGTTCCATGCTTCCATGGAAGCGAACAATACACGATATTTCTATAAAGGACATTTGAAGATGCATCAAAACCTCAAGATACCTCAAAACTTAAGAGTAACAGGACAGTATTTTAGAGATTGTTCCGCTAAAGAGGAATATCTTACCTAAGTGTGGTACAGAAATTATTCCCCATCTCGCCAACCCATTTAACTAAGCTACATATACTGAGGCTTGGTCGTAATAGAAATCTACTCATGTAATGGCAAGGCTATCTATGTATGACAAATAAAATGCAGGTAATGACTTACTAGGATCCTTTTACTGACATACATATTTGATTCAGCCTTATTACTGTATTAGGGGCCCTAAGGGCGCACTGCGACCTATGAGGTCTATTGTAGTGGCCCATATGGTTTAACCAGGGATTATATTGAGGCTTTTAATAAACCTCAGTATAGCCGCGGTTGACCGAGCGAGGCCCGCGTCAAGTGGAGTAGTCTTCTCCTTGCGGCTCCTGGACATACGCACAAAATATGTTCAGCGGTCTCTTTTTGTTCTCCACAGAGCCGACAAATATCTGTATCTGATACTTTCATTTTATGCAGATGGTATCCGAGTGGACAATGTCCTATCAGATAGCCCGTTAAGGTTCTTAACTCGTCTTTGGTGAGATCAAGTAAAGTCTTAGCCTTGTATAGGTTGGAGTTGATGAACTTTTTCTCTTGTTTAAGGCCCCGGAAGTTGGCCCAGTAGTCAGCGTGTTTGTTGATCTCCCATTGTGTTATCTTGGAGTAAGCACTGTAAGGTGGTACCCCAAAACAGGGTCCGGGACCAACGAGTGGGCGGCAAGCGCCTCTTCTCGCCAGGCAGTCAGCCCGTTCATTACCCTCGAAGGCTTCGTGACCTGGGATCCAGGCTGAGGTGAAGTCTTGATTCAGCCCTGGTTGATGAAGCATTTTGAGTCTCTGATTTGCATTGTCCAAATTTCGATTCACAGTTGAATGAGATATGAGATATGAGTGTGACTGCCGGTTTGGCCATTTAATTTTTTTTTTTCTGTGTTCAGCATTCGACTGACCTATTCTATCCCACTTTTCCTCTGAAAAGACCCCAGCTCCATAGAAGATGGCAGAAGACTTTTATATCAGAAGCTAATTCAGCCTTGAGACCCATTGAACTCGACCACATTTCTCACAAAATAGAAAAATAATCCCCAAAAGACAATATCCTTAGTTACTGTGACTACAAAGATCCAATGGTCAACGTACATAATGTCAAGACGATCTGGGGCGAAATTTTGAAAATTAAAACCTCCATGTAGTTAAAAAATTATAAATACACACCCTACTACACCTAAGAAGTACAAAAGTTACAAAATAAACGTATCCATATCGTATGTAAATTAATGCACAAAACCTGCTGTCCAAAGTATCGATTTACAAAAAGTTTCTTCAAGAAACACCCTCAAAGTGTGATACGCAATCCACAAGAAAAAAAAAGGTCCTTCCTCCGTCCCACACACATCCTCGTTTATGTTCCTTTCACGATAGCACATGCCTCCATAAACATTAACATGTAAAAGCCAATAAAGCAATAGTTACACCGCATTAATATGCTCATCACTGCAAGCACATGGCAGGAAGAAGACTCTTAATTAGCGCAGCATTGAAATGTTGATGAGCAAATGTGGTGCTGAAATGATGGCAAGGAGAACGAGGCGATGGAGGATGGTGGCACAACTTGAGATGTAAAACAAAATTTGCATAGTTCCACCAACTTAACGAAGTGATTGCAGGAACGAATGTACCCATTTCGTACAGTCAGTCCTAGATATCCTGGCGTTAGTTTGTCTTTTGCTAACAGACACATACATACATACATAGCTATAAGACTATACATCGTCGTTAAGTTGTATTGTATCTCAGGAAGTTTGCACGATACACCTGGCCCAACTGGGAATTACAATATACAGGCGCATAAACAGTATCAACTGATGCGCGATTTCCTTCATTGTCGCTACAAGGATAACAATACAACAACTTCCCCTGATTAAATAACGTAATTTAAGATTCTCGTCTAATTATCCCCTCAAGACTATATTTAATTAAACAGAAACAAAAGGCAATTGTCAACCGTGGAGCTGTATTCAGTGTGAAATTTCGTCGGGATGAAAAGGAGCGGCACCACTGTGTGTGTGTGTGTGTGTGTGTGTGAATGTGCTTAGAATGCAGAGTGGCACCAGCGACTGCATACTAAATTTTGTATCTTTATGGCAAAAGTAATGGATGTAACGATTTGATGATGGGATATGACAGGTAGGTAATTGTAGTTTGCTCCGGGAGACACTGTGTAGTTTACTTTAGCAAATGATAGCTAATACGTTATTGGCGTGTAAATTGTCGTAACAGCATCAGGAAAGGGTTTATGTGGTTATAATTTACCAATGCGATTTGAACGGATTTCGAAGTCATCTAAGTCTACATCTAGCTGGCGACAGCTCGAGCTGAGCCAAGGCCTAGCTTTTCGCAATCATTCATGTTGCGCTTGTTACATTTTTTGCACGAATTGAAGGAACTTACAATTTATTCCGACTTCGAATTCTTCATGAAAAACTATAATCTAAGAGGTTGGTAATTTTCGATTAGAGGTAATGTCAGAACAAATTTTCGTTCGTCTGTGGTTTGAACCAACGCAGGTCGCATAGCACTCAAATTTACTAAACGCTGACGCCGATGACAGTGAGGGGTTGGCACGAGTTTTTTTTAACTAAGGGAAAACAGGTTAATGCTTAACTCAGAGAAATGTAAGTTCCTATAACGAGAATGAGAAGTCATGTAAATACATATGTGTCACACGAACACAGCCACAGGCGGCGAGTGAGGTTGCGCGGCCTGTATGGTACATGTGTAGACAAGCGAAGGCAGCTACGGCTGAAAACCTTCCCCATGACGAAATGTCCAACGGTGGTACAGTGGAAATTAGGGTTTGGAGGCAGAGGTGGTTTTAGTAAGAATTAAAGTCCAACACTCTGGTCGATAGCTTTCCACCTTTCTTACAAAAAAAAAAAAAATAGGTCACGAGTGTTCCAAAGGCTTTGCACTCCCTGACCCATTGAAAACTACTCCTTGAATTTTTCTAAGAAGAATTTGACCAATTTTCTGGTATTGAATCCGTTGACCACCGAAAATAGTTTTTTTTCCTGCTAGATACTCTCATAGTTGTAGCTATATGCAACTGTTTCTTCGTCCTCTAGCCAAAGGCTACCGGTTTCATCTTCTTTCATGGTGATGACAACCATTAACTACATCGAGAGTGGTAAAGTAGCTACAAGTTGTATCCGGTGGAGACGGTGTAATGGGTAGTGTGTTTGCTTGTGACCCGAACTGTGCAGATTCCAGCCCGATTGGAGAACAACAATACCATAGCCACGGAAAACAAAACAAACCATTGCACCAAAAGGGGGTTTCTGCCTGGGAGTACAATGGACCGATAACGAGTCTGAGTGGTCCTGGGATTTGGAAATTTCCTTTAAAAAAAATTCGAGGGTGGTAGAGTAGCAACAGGTTAGAAGGGTAAATGAACAAAAAAGGAAAATGGCATTTTTTTCAAAATGGATGTATTCACCAGGTCGGTGTTTGAAATGTTTTACCTTCCATCTCGCATTTAACTTGTTCATTCATTCATTTCCTTCATTTTCCAATGACCCGCTTATACACCATGAGTTTTGCGCGTTTAGGGTGCTTAAGTGGATCTTTCACATCTGCCGATCTTCTGCCATCGACTCGAACTCATCAGGCGCCTACTTGATGGCACAAATTTTATGGCACATCTTAGAAGTCGAGCTGGGGGCATGTGTTGAACATGCCCAAATCATTGATGTATGGACCTTTCCGTTCGAAGTAGCTCCTCGACATTATTCATATTCTGATGTTCCTAAGTCGATCTCGACGAGTTACCCAGCAATACAACGAAGAAATCCCATTTCAGCCCTTTAACTGGCTCTAAGTATTAAAGTTCTTGATTAGTTAAACTGCAGGGGATAAAGTTTAAAGGGCACTTCCAGTTCAATGAGCTCTTGCACACAATCAAGGCCTCAAGGTCACTATTTTCAGAAATTCCTAGACACTGAACTTGTACCATCTTCTTTGATATCCAATAAAATTTGTTTTATATTTCAGAATGCCACTCTGAGCAAGGACTTTTCCCACTACGTCTTCTTAGTGGGTTCCCTTGGCTACCTTAAGTGATTGTTTCGTTGTTGTCTTGCTTATTGCTGAGGTCCGGGACAAATTAATTTCAAAACACACCAGTCCTTGCCATCATTCAATCTCTTGCATACACCTTTTGGATCAGAAAAAAAAAAAAAATACATCAACAGGGAACGTACAATGCCATCGGTATCTGTATTGAATTTCCTCAAGGTTACGTCTTCGGCACGTCATTGCCCAACGGATAAATGTCAGTTGGTGAATGCGAAAAGGTTTCAAATTGATGAATTCCACCTCTCAGCAGCATGTCTATTCTTAGATTAAAGTTACTCAATCAAATCATGTGTCAGATGCAGACCGTATATTGTGAAGGCACCAGACGAATGGTAGCATCGGAATACGTCAACGTGTTTGGCATCACAGCTGCTATGACTGATGCTCCTACAGTGCGCGCACAAATAATTTCATCACCAGGGTGTCACATTGAAGTAGGTAGCTGCCAAGAAATGAAATAAGCGTTTTGGTCAGTGACATAAAATCGATACTGAGAACGTCTACATAGTTAACAATGGGTGTCGTAGGGTGATTCGGAGATTATTGCGCGGATTGTCCTCTAAATAGTTTTTAATAGTTTTTTTTTTGGTATTTCAGCGCTCTTAGATAAACCAAATTAAATTCGTCTTAATACAGGTCAGGTACGGAAACAGAAACACTACGCGTCTTGCATGTATAGGTGGGTATGTCGGCAAGAGTGGTCATTCGCAACTGCTTGACCAAGAACAAATTTAGAACAAAATATCATATTTTGCTGACTCACGACTCAGGACTTGGGTATTCCAGTGCGTTTATTGTTTTAGAGTGCGTTAAAGATTTTCAAACCCAGCTGGTGAAATCCAATTAATAGATTAAATCTGCGATTGTGTTATCTGAGACTAATTCTAGGTCGGCAAAGACTGGTCCCCAAAGAAAGTGAAATAGGATTTTCTGCTCATTCCAATTAACACAACTTTTGCAATGCATAATTTGTTGTAGGGGATGCTGAATTTGACAGAATGAATTTCTATGTATCTGACAATGCCTCATGTATATCGCCACCATCCTGAAGAGATAAGCATTAACTCCATTTTTGGAACTCTACTGTGTTGGCTTGTTTGCCACAGGACCATATCTTCAGAATGTTGGACAATTTTGATCCACTGTTCCACCTTAATACATATGATGGATAATGAGGAAATTTGAACTTTCACAGCACCCAGAGGAATTGTGGAGTGTTAACCAGCCCATCAAGTTACCCATTTTCCTATGCGTTACCAGAAACCCAGGGAATGAAAAAGGTGACGAACTGACAAGAATGGGTTCAACCTTAGCCCAAAAGCAAGCGCACTGTACGGTCAGACGACGATATATGCAGGGGATGCAGTGACGAGAAGGTCCATGAGGACACAGCTCATTTTCTCTGTCACTGTCCATACCTCTACCAGGTAAGAAATGGGACCCTAAGCAAATTCTTCTTTTATAATATCGACGAAATAGCTGATGGCTCGCCATCAGAACTTCTTAAATTTGTACGGGCGACCAGATGGTTGGCACTAAGGAACTAAAACCGCAGTAGGGAATATCATGGGTATCACAATGGGTCTGCATGGACCTAAGAGTGATGAGGCAACCCTCATCAGCCCACAAACCTAACCTTACCTAACAAGAAAGCCAGACGAGATAACATTGTCCAGCACCGCTCGAAAGATCAGGTAGCCAAATCTGTAGCTGTGACTGTAATTGAAGACAGCTATATGTCAAATAGCCACGTACACCTCCCGGCTAATCAGAAACGCTCCCTGAAATTTAGTATTTCCGAGAACTCGTAATCCATATTTGAACAGTCGGTGAAGAAGCTGCAGAGGAATACTACATCACTTCATCATGCTTCCATTCATCTTCAGATCGGAGAACTATGGTCAAGATTTCTCTGAAACCTAGAACTTGGAGGCTGTCACAGGAGCTACAAGATAAGCAACACACGTGCACTGGGATATGTTTAAACTCGATTTTTCGCTTGTACTTACATACATACATACATATGTAGGTGAAGTTACATTACAATTGTAGACTTGACCACCAACAAACCACTCTCTGCCATCTGGCTCGTAGTTGCCACCTAAGGCAATTCTACCTCTACCGCGTTATCTCTCTCTGGGATAGATTCTGTCAGTCGGAGACTTCTTGTCCATACGGTTTATATGTCCAACTGTCTGAAACGTCAAATGCGCAGTGGATTCAAGCCCCTGGAATATCCACAGAACATTTTTCACGGCACTACCTTTCATCTGGGAATGACAAACGTCTAAGAATATAATGTGCCATAAAAAGCTTTTCAGTTCAGAGTCGGCAATAAATTTTAGGTCCCCTAGGTTAGGTTAGGTTAGGTTAGAATGGTGTGTGATGGTTAGGCCTCATCACTTCCACTCGGAGACCTGAAGGTCCATTGTGAGTACCGTTTTAATTTGTGGGAATAGCGGTGCAGTTCTCGGGACAGCCTAAGGACCTATCCTATTGTTGGCTGTTTTTTGAACCACTTAGTACTCTTTAAGAATCGGAGTAGGTCCGTCAACTGTAGGTCTGTTACCTCTGCTATGCTTGCAAAGAACCTTGATCCTAAAGCGCGTAGTCGTCGTTCCTGCAGGGCGGGGCAGTGGCACAGCAGATGGTGGATTGATTCTACCTCCTCTTCATCTCCGCAGCTTCTGCATAAATCATTGGACTCGATTCTTCACTTGCGGAGCATGACACCGATGGCGCAGTGTCCTGTGATAACTCCAGTGAGCATGCGGATAGAAGACCTGTCCAGTACCAGGAGGCACCTTGTTCTAGTTCTATTTAGTTTCGGCCATAGCGTCCGAGAGGTGGGGCAATCCTCCCTGGCTAGCAAGAGGGAGTTGGCTTCTTTCTCTATTATGCTATCTATTATCCCATGTAATCTCCCTATCGGTGGCATTACAGATGTGTCTGCTTCGCTAATGTTCATAGCCGACCCCAATCTTGCCAATTCGTCGGCCTTTTCGTTCCCTTCTATATCCTTATGTCCAGGAACCCAGCAGAGTCTGACAGTATGGTGCCTTATGGTGATCAGCGTGTCTCGACATTTCTTGACTGCCTTTGATTTGATTATATTGGATTTTATCGATTTTAAAGCTGCCTGACTGTCAACGAAGATGGTGAACTCCGATGGGGGAAAGTTACAATCCCTTATGCAGCCTGCAGCTTTTTCTATTGCCAGGATCTCGGCTTGGAAGACGCTACAGGTTTCAGGCAATCTAAAAGATTCCTGTTTCCTGTTTCCATTTTTGAGCCGTCAGTGTAAATCGCGATTTCGTGGTCTTTGATTACATTGTTTGACTCCCAGTCCTCTCGGGTTGGGAATAGAATAGGAAAATCAGTGTTGAAATTGTTATAGGGGGTTAGGTATTCCGATGTGGCTGTGAGGCTTTCGGAGTTATATTTCTCGCCCATAGGTCCCCTATGTTCATGCAAAAAATGTTTCTTGTACATCCTGGATGGTAGAGAAAAGTTAGGCCTTGGCCCACCACTACCTGTCGCGCTAGCTATTTATTTATTTGTCTTGTGCAGCCCTCCCGGCTAAGGTTCCTAAAGTGAGAAACTACTTGAGGATCTAAATCCCGTTTTTCCATGGGCAAGGTAAAATCCTTAGCCATTTTATAATTGAAATTCCAGAATAGTGTCTAGGGGCGCCATAGCTGTAAGACACTTCTCCAAAGGTAAGACTCGGTCTTTCCTTATTTCTCTGGTTTTTTTCTGCAATTTCCGTTCTTGATGACTTGGTACTGCAAGACTATTTAAAAAAAACTACTCCTTCATCTGACATTACCTCAATAAGAATTATCTACTGAACTCGTGGGTATTTTGTAATTTTTCAAATTAAAAACTGCTGTAATCAGATCGTGTCCACCGACAATGTGTTACATGATAGTATCACAAAAAAATAAATCAAACATCCATATTTAAATTTGCCTTTGTTTTGAATTTTCGCATTAACTATCAAAAAATCGAATTCGGTGCCTAATTTGTTACGAACAACTCTAAAAAAAAAAATTAAAACATAGAACAGTGTGTCCTGTTATCACTTTGAAGTTCTATAAAATCCATACAGATCCCTTCCTCTAAGCTGGGGATCATTTATCAATGAATTTAATACCTTTGCTAACAACAATTGTGTGAACAGCAGTTGTGTGAATACATCGGACACCAACTATTTGCGTTTGTAAAACCATTTCCTATTAACGTATATCGATGCTTTTTATCGTCGTAGTTATTTCCACCCGCAAAAGGAAAAAAAAGTGCAAATATGTATGCAATTTATTTATGCAACCCAAACGCCACATGTAGCCCTCCACCCAATCCATATCCACATTTAACGGAAATCGCGTACAAAAATCTGTCGAATTTATTCCGACTCCATTCCAGGTAAGCTCTTGACTTTAATGCCATACAATAATTTGTATTCGGCCGCGAGATAGTGTGAACAAAATATTATACTTGGCTATACATAGGTATGCACGGAAAGTCAGTTTTAAAAATACATGTTGTTTGGCCCCGCGTAAATGGTTGGCATTGTACGAGTTGTATTCTTTGGCCTAACACACCTTCTGGCTTGGTATACTTGAATGTTGGATCTCTACTGCTTTGTTGGACATTGTCTGATTTTTAATAGAAGGTAGAGGTGTCATATAACTGAAAGAACTAAATTGTAGAGGAAACATAAACAGCCCAAATGAATACTCACCAATTCTCGATCGATTTTAAGGTCACCTGGGCCTCAATATCTTAGCCAGCTGCCTTTAGTTTCGCAACCTAAGTTGGTGAAAGTCCCCTTCCACCTGCATGCGGCACCTGGATTGTCTTCCTCTACTGCAAAGTCCCTCGGGTGTGGATTCGAAGATTTTCCGGGCCGGAGCAGTGGACTCTGTCCATCCGCTCTATATGACCAAGTCACCTCAGTCGTTGAACGCTCACTCTTCTAGCCAAGTCGATGTCGCTATACAGCTCGTATAGTTCGTCGTTGTATCTCCTCCTTCATTCACCGTCTATGCAGTTGGAACCGAAAATCATCCGAACAATTTTCCTCTCGAAAAAGCCTAGAGCAACCTTATCCGTTTTTGACAAAGTCCATGCCTCTCCGCCGTAGAGCAGGACTGGGAAATTTAAGTTCTTTCAGAGGGTCGCTTTAGTTTTTCGAGAGAGGACTTTGCTACTCAATTGCACAAACGGATGATTTTGGGAGGGAGGCCAAAGCTAGACATGGATCAGTATAGCTAGTCTTTATAGATGCTGTCAAACGCGGCCTTAAAATCGGTGAAAAGGTGGTGGGTATCGATTTATTGAGAATATTTGGTCGGTGGTGGACTTTCCTGGCTTGAAGCCATAATGATAAGAACCGATCGGGTTGTTGTCGAACGGCTTCAGGCGCTCACGCAACCTCTGTAGTTTGCGCACTTCAGAGGGTGTCCTTTCTTGAGGATTCCGCAAATGATGCCGAGGTTCCATACTTTCCTCCGACCATATTGGTGCATGCTCCTTACCAAATCATTGCCTGCCGATTTGAACAACTCGGCAGCCAGGCCGTCAGCTCCAGCAGCTTTGTTGGACTTAAGCTTAGATATGGTTTAAGTCGGGTGGACGGAATTGTTGGTTTTCATCGTCCAGGTTGAATGGTTCATTCTGCCTTACAGCGAGGTTTGATTCGTCGTCCCGTTTAAACAGTCTGCAGGCCACCTACGGCGGAAATAATATTCTTCGTGCATGCCATTGCCAAATAATACTGTCGTAGGATTTTTGTTCCCCGACGAGAAGTATCGAAAATTGTTCGCCTTAGGCTTGAACGTACACGGCTTGCACAGCAGTCCAACATATTAACCAGAGTGCCGCGGTCACCATAAAATATTGGAAGTCATGCCCAAATTGCAAACAATTCAATAAGGTCTATCAGCCCATTAACTGGGTGACGCTTCCTTTAAACTTTTTTTTTCCTAAAAACCAAGTTAACAAACTCTTTACAATTTTTCATTGGTCGAACAGAAACTGTCGACCAATTCCTGCTTTAAAGTCCATCTGACACAAAAAAAGGATACAAAACCCAACGATGAACAGCCATTTCTTTTGCTCGGTAGATTTAAACACAATAAATCTTCCGACCATTGCCTGTAGTAGCCTTGGCCTGTTTTTGTTTCGTGCCAGCTGTGCAACCAAAGAAATGCATCATATGCGCATGCATGAGTCCATTTGCCACTCAAGGATACCCAGTGAAGTTCACAAATCACAAGTAAAACCCGAAACTAAAGTCCCGCACGCGAACAAACAATATTTTTGCAGTTGGCCCCGCCATTAAAATGTAATTTATCAAGTGTGCGGGGCAAGAATTCCGCACCAAATCGCCCATAGATACAGATACACATTCGTATGTTTTGTGGCCGATGCAGATATCCCTGTTGTATAGTAGTTCCCATGAATTGGTGATCCTTTGTTAGACTGGGTTTGCTTTTCCATCTTTTTTTTTTTTTTGAGTTTTTATTGCTTTGCGCTTTTTGCTGGAAGGTGTGAGTCGTGTTTTGCGCGAGTTAACCCAGGAATTTGGTTTCCTTGTAACGATTCCCGTGAAAAAATATTTATTCGAGTTGGATAAGCGATAGCATCTCCGTTTTTCTTAGTTACTGGTCAAATCTAGGTGTGGCTTTGGGCAGTCAATCTATTTCGCTATAATGATACTCACTTCATTTGGTGGTCGCAAATCTGATGCTACGACAAAGATCCATCATAATCGGCATCCATACTTCATACACACACATGTATGTATGTGACCGCCCATTGTAATGCCATGGCCATATGGAGCCCGTGGAGCTGACAACCAACACAAACCGTCCCTACCTCGAGCCTACACACCAGCCACACGTATGTAGTACATCCTTCGACGACTTCATAAAGGATTTAGAGTGGATGGGGTATCCGAGCCAGAGATAAATTTTATCAGTCAATACGGAAAAATTGAATTGTGCATCGGTCGACGGGAGTCGTGCTGGAAACGTTGCACACAACACTGGGAAACAACCACGCACTTGGAAACGGATTCATTATCCTTACAAATTTCAGATGTGAAGGGCTCGCCTGCAATGCATATAAACCACACTGGTTATAAGGTTGATTGTAAAATGTACGATAACGACGACCATGTTAATGACATTGCCAACGCATGCAGTGCAGGAGGTAGCAAGGATAAACTACATACATCGAGTAACGGCTGCCATTGACGGATCAGAGGAAAGAAAATCGCGATTGAATCCTTCACTCAATTGCGAGAAGCAAGCTGAATACGAAATTGAATTATTTTTCGGGCAGAATGAGAGGGCGAACGCGCTTTCTTAATATGATTCGGTGCAGTAAAGCTTTCTGCATGTGGCACAAATGTCGGAGGGGGGATTAAATATTTCAATTTGCGAAAGGATTACACTGTTGAATGAGCTCGCAAATGGAATTAAGCTCTGCAGTATGAGGTTCTTCTTTTCACTTTTTTTGTCTTGATTTTGAGTTTTTCTTGTTTTTGTTTGTTGAAGTGATGTCAAATTATGCAATTAACTTTTATGTAATTGTTACAAAGTGAGTTGATTAAAGGGAATAAAAAAGCCCTTTTGACATCCTCTGTAGGGCGTATGTTAAATGACATTTGAGACATCATTGTGAATGTGAGTTGATGCTTATAAGCGATTGAAATACATAATCGATGGAAATGAAATTAAAGGAAATAAGTTACAAATTTCTAGACAGTTTATGGGTGAAAAGGACTTGTCCTTAAACTAGGATCGAATTGATCCTCATTTGATGTCGACGTAATCTATTAGTTTTCAAGTTGTTCTGTTAATAAATGCAACTAACAAAAATCATCTGTTGAGCGGTGGCGTGTACGTAACATTTTTTTTATCAAATACAGAAAAAGTGGTAATAAAGGGTGGTTAAATTTTAAGGGCCGATGTTGATTTTGAATAAAACACAAATTATTTAGGAAATTATTGTCATTTCTTTTTATTATGATAATATTGGTATGGTTCAATTATGTATGGAACAAAATATCGGCCAAATGGCTGCCGCGACCTCGGCGGCACACCTCCATCCGATGGTCCAAATTTTCGATGACGCTGAAGCATAATTCAGGTTCTATGCCGTTAATGTGCCGAATTATCTCATCCTTTAGCTCTTGAATTGTTGCTAGCTTATCGACGTACACCTTTTCTTTCAAATAACCCCAAAGAAAAAAATCCAACGGTGTCAAATCACATGATCTTGGCGGCCAATTGGCATCGCCACCACGTGAGATATCACGGCCATTGAATTTTGCGCGCAAAAGAGCCATTGTTTCGTTAGCTGTGTGGCAAGTGGCACCGTCCTGTTGAAACCACATATCGTCCACATTCATATCTTCCAATTCGGGCCATAAAAAGTTCGTTATCATTTCACGATAGCGAACACCATTCACAGTAACTGCCTGACCGGCCTCATTTTGCTCTTCAGCCACACTATCGCGAACAGCAGCAATATTTTCTCCAGTACGAGCTGTACGAGCATGCACTGGTGTTTTCACATCTCCTACAGACCCGGTTTGCTCAAATTTTTGCACGATTTTTCCGATTGTACGCACATTTGGACGATTAAATTGACCGAAAAAATCACGAAGTGCACGATATGCATTTTGATTTCAACGCCCATTTTCATAATAAGCCTGAATAACTTTAACGCGTTGCTCGATTGTGTATCTTTCCACGGTTCAAATTGAGTTAGTCTGAAATTGAGAAATGACAAATGAAATGCAGAAAAAAACTTGACGTTTAGGTGTGGTTCACATTCAACATCGGCCCTTAAAATTTAACCACCCTTTATTACCAACAAGGCATCATTGCTGCCGAATTTCTCTGTCATTGACTGTGATTGTATGGTATGGTAAATAAGGGTGAGCGGAAAGCTCTTCACTTAGGCCTCAGTCGGGCCCTTTGTGTTCCCCTCTTTTAATCTTCAGAACTGCAGGGATAGGTTTGGTTTGGAACGTATGTTAGGAGGAATATAGGGAAGATGAAAACAATTATGGAGTTGACACTATTGTAGGATGTTTGGCGAATCTTAATGTTTCTTTTATGAAGGCCAGGATGCCGCCGATTACTTTGCCTTTGACATGTCTCAGGACCGATATCCACATGAACCCCAGGGTCTTCTGTCACATTCTCGCCAGGACTGGGCAGTGGCATGGGAAGTGTTCGAGGTCTTCTTCTTTTTCCTTGCAGTTCCTATATGTCTCTGTGTCAGCGAGGCCCATTTTTATTATTATTAGTGGGGAGCGGTTTGTCCACTCTAGCACTGCGGTCTCATACAGAAGCCTATTGTGCTTTCCCGAGAGTTTAGAGCAGTTTGTCTACTCCAGAGGATGTCAGGAAGCTAATCAGCCTCTCTGGGTGGAGCGTGGCAAGCGCCGTTGGTGAAACGAGTTCACTGCCTAGGGTCCGTTTTCTCACATGGATAAGGGCGGGACATTCTGTGACGATGTGGAGAGAGCTTTCATCGCTCTCCAGGCACAGTCTGCAGGTAGGGTCCGGTGACAGGCCAAGCTTGTGAAGATGCCGTTTTAGACGACAGTGGCCACTTAGTATGCCGGTTAGAATTCTAAGGTTGTTCCTGCTTAGCTTTAAAAGAAACTTGGATTTCTTTTGCGATACTATGGGAAAGAAGTGTTTGGTACATTTCTGTCCTATACTTTCCATCCAGATCGCGTTGGATTTGAGCAGGGATTGCTCCCTCATGAAGTTTTTAAAAATGGTTTAGCGAGGCCCATTCTATGCATGTGTTTTTTGAGGTTAGTGTGTCCTTGGGTAAGTACCACCATCAGCCTCAATAGCTCTAGAGACTTCCTGGTGAGTAGGTTGCTTGGTTTATTTACGAGTGATCCGTAGTTGTAACTCGGACATTCACTACTAACAAAACTCTTGAGGGGTGGTGTATACGTAACTTTTTTTATCGAATGCAAAAGAAGTGGTAATACTGCCCACAGGGCAGCATTGCTGCCGAATTTCTCTGTCTTTAGGCGTGTTTTTTTGAAACCTAGGCAGCCATGCTAGCAAAGTCAAATTTTATACGTAAAACAAATACAACAACCAACTGGCAACAACTCTTGGTCTTATCCCCAATCAAAAGCAACTGGCTAGGAATTTTACGATATCCCATGGCCAGGGGGCGCCGAAAGCGATGTTTTTGATTTATAGCGTTGGTATTGCTGCCAAATTGTTCTGCTTTTTGACCGTCATCAGTGTTGCCACTAAGAAAAAAATCCCGTAACAAATTTGCGTAGCAAAACTAAATTTGCCTAGCAAAAGCGAAGCCATTAAAATTCCAGTGGAACTCCAGCCCGCATCCAGTCACATTTCAAACATATCCGAAGAAATATATACTGCTTGTGTAGGGTAAGGTAGAACAGTAACATAAGTTGGAGTCGTGGAAGTGAATAGTTTGAAAGTACGTCCGTTTAATCTTTTTTTAATTTGTGATTGTGATTGTGAGGGGTCTAAAAACTACAAGATTCTTGCTAAAAGTTCGTGTTTTAAAAAAGCGTAGCAAAAATTGGTATATTAGGAAGAGTGCGTAACAGCGTAGCAAATTTTACTTTTTTGGAAATCGCGTAACAGTTTTGCTACGATCGTGGCAACACTGGCAGGGCTGGATGTCATAGGAACGAAATCACACGTACTAACTTGACGGTATAAAAAATCGACTGGGTTTGGCTGGCTGGGAATCGTCTAAATGAACGACTGGCTAGCTAGGTTTCAAAAAAACACGCCTATTGACTCCGATTATGACACGGACATTCTTGTGGAAGTTCTATTGTCTTATATGCTGACAGTGACTTCAGCTTATTCACCAAGCCTGTCAATGTCCTTTTTTCATAACGCACGCTACCTGGGACTCCTCGCACCTTTACGGAAGACAAAAACATTTTCACAGCTTTCACGTTGCCTTGTATGGTTATAAGCTTAGCGCTTTTGTTTTCTCCTGATCGCTGTACCGTATTGGTCTGCAGAATGTTCACCGCAGTTCTCAAATACTTTATCTACGTTACTGGAATCGGCTTCTTAGACGTGCCATGGAATGCATGCCATCAGGAAAGCGTTCGCTAGGTAGGCCCAGGGTGAGAGGTTTGGACCAATAACAAAATCACATCTCTAACATTATGAGTATACTGCCTGATGATTTACAGTCGATAGCAGAGGATCGGGAGATATGGACAGTTCACTTAGGCACCCTATACCTGCGACCTTCATAGTAGATACGCGGGCCATTGGAAAATGATGATCATGATGATGACTGAAATCATTTTTATTGGATGAAACGGAACTGACTTGAGTATGTATCTCGATTTAATCCACATCCGATGACACTTCGAGGTGAGCTCTTTCTATCGTTTAAGTTCAACTTTAACCGAAGAATGAAGTCCAGGCCTGTTAATGAGGGTTGCAATCAGCTCTATAAAAATGCTACAAAATGTTTGGTTCCTTTTATAGACAACTTGTTGATGTATGTAGTTGCCCTTCATACGCGGGATACTACTGCTCTTATCTGCATTTGATACTGCAAGTCTAGCTCTTTTCTTCAAACTGCTAGAAACGCTGGAATACAAACTTAAAGAGTTTTCGAGCTTTGGTTCGCCTCGAAGTGTCATCGGCAAGCCACGTGCCGAGTTTTTTCACCCCAGCACATTGGAACGTAACATTGTATGATCGTACTGTGTCACTCTTTGGTTTGAAGTTTCGGCATATCCATCGTAGTATGTGGCCGCCAGCCCTCTGCATGTTATTGGAAGTGGAAGTGTGCTGCACTCAGTATTCCCACCGGTTGTCGGATGATTTTTAGAGGAGGGTTGTTAATGTGCTCAAAGTTAACATATCCAACCAACGCCTAATTCATATCGTTCCACTTGAAAAAGTCTGGCATTCTAATGCCTTCTAAGCAGTGGAAGAGTGATAATGCTAGAGATGAGTATTCCACTTACTTCCATACCAACAGTTTCAAGGGGGAAGTGGGTAGAGGTATTTTCTCTGAAATTCTCAACTTGGGCATCTTCTTCTGCCTATCTGAGCACTGCGCAGGAAGTCGTGGACCTTATTCTGGCTGAAGTACAATATGGTATCCTTTGAAGACGTCAGAATATTTACCTACGACAAAGTTGCCCTTACATCCCTGGAATCAGTAAAACACACATCCAAAGTTACATCAAATTGTCGCTTATCTGTTACTGAGATGGCAGAACAATTTAACAATTACCTACGCTGGGTACAAGGTTAAGCCCAACATAACACTACTCAAGATAGAATGGAAATTCTGCAGGAGTTGAACAGATCAAGAGGAGAAGAATCGATCCTTCAATTTATTTGTACCTATCCAGCCCCATCCCAAGAAAGAAATCTCTTTCTAAAAACCTATCTACGCGATAATGTCGCAGTGAACTACCACAAACTGACGTTAAAATTATCTTAACTCTCATCAAGAGCTCCAAATGGTTCCAATAAGTTGAATGACATTTCCGGGTAATAGATCCATGTGGTATCAGAACGGACATGTCCCTGTGCTTTACATGGGTAGCCACACTATCTACCTTCCTGTCTAGGGTTCCCCACTCTGATAGTCCAAGGATGGGTTCTAGTTTTACCCTATACCAGAGCATATAGATATCCGGATGTATCGCAATGACTATATTGGAACTGAACCCGTCTAGTAAATATTTGAATCAAAACTCCATTGCAAATTTGCAACATTTGCACATTTCCATTTCGCTAAACCCGTAAGTGCGGGCTGTGAAAAGTCGGTCATGTGAAAATTTAAGTACATATGTCTGTGTCCTTACTTGAGTTGGTCTGAACTTTTTAACTTAGAATACGCAACTCGCTTGACTTAAAATGGTTGCTCCTTCCATGATTTACGAAAGCGATAAACGACGCCCTTACTCTTCTTTGCTGCCAGACCATCTATCTAAGCCATTTATCTAAAATATCGTAAAGTATTCATGTGCCATTAACTTCAAAATGCACAGCCTTGGCCTTGATGTTTTCTAGGAGAGAGAGAAAAATAATGGAATACAATTTACAGCCGACATTACATTTATTTCAACATTCTTATCCCATAAGACCATCGAGTACTATTTTCATTATAACACCGAAATTTTTTTTTTTTTTAATGGCTATCAACTTTAAAGCAAGTCCACTTCGTCCTTGCGTCCGTCGAAAGCATCTGCTTTAGCGTTCGCTCTATCGTAAGTCCACATTTATTACGCCATTCACGGGCGCTCACTACGTAAAGCATAAAGGACATTTCTGCTGTCCTAGCTAATACATTCGGTAACAACGTTTCACGGCTTCATAGATACATTAAACATTTTATAGATGCTTCTGTTCCAGGTCACCGACACTCTTCATTTCCTCCCTGAAAATGAGAAATAAAATAAAATTTTGGGTAAAAAAAAAAAAAAACAAATCAATTCCAATGGAACGGGACAATCAAAATATATTCCGTTTCAATGAAGAAAATTGAATGTGTGTCCGTTCATACAGCAAGGACACCCCTTAACTACGACTTAAGTTTTGTAGAAAAATCTGAAAATTCTTTTATTTTTTGGAGAATGCACCTTCACATGACATCTAGAACTGGAACACAAAATATATATAAAAAAAAGAATACAATGGCGGATTTATCGCCATCAGTAGAGCTTTTATGTCGTTGTCATTGCAATAAGCCGAAGGTCTTATGTGCTGTTCTCCTCGACAGGTCTAATAAGAAAAAGCTACTCAAAAGCACTCAACATAATAAAAATTGATTTCGATACAAGAATGAAAAGTGGGAAAAAAATCTCAAATTCCTTTAGATATACTCGAAGTATATCTGAGTTTTGTCATCCTTTTAGCGGAGCTTGTCGTCGTTGATGTTATACGATGCACGACAAACAAAAACCAGAAGCATATGGTGGCAAGCAAGACATCACATTGGCTTCCTTTACCGCACTGATTGTGTTTTGGAAGACGAGGGTATTTTCGGACTATATCACTTCGAATTGTTTCATTGAATGGTGGAATGAAGTGAAGTCCTGTATGGCATCAAAATTGCAGCAGGGATTGCGAGTAGGTAAGGCGGTGTAAATGAATTGGATGTCCCAAGATTGGAGCAATTTTCTTAGTGAAAACTGTGAGATTTTGAAAAAAAATGTCCTTCGACTATAAGTTGGTTAGTTGGTCATGACATAACAATGGGTTTTGTTCGTTTTAATAGACCTGGCTGAATCCATTTTTTCGCTGTCGAATAGTGAGGTATGAGATTTGTATGAGAAATGGGTTACGAGTTTTACTTCGAGTAGTCTCCCAAGTCAAGGAATTTTTTGATAAATTCGTTGTGACGGATCTTTTGCGTACCTGAAGCACCTGACTTCCTTACTTACTCCTCTCCTCTTGTAACATTCAACGTCAGCACTCAGACGCAACTGGTCCATTGTACGATCAGGAAGCTGGGCCCCGTATTTACGCATTTTCGACTTTCAGAGAAAGCCGAAAAGGCGCTTCGATAATAAGGAGATAACAGTATTAGCCCTCAACATATCAGCACAAAAAATCTGACACCTGACCGAGCAAAGGCAGAGCAATCGCAAAGGAAACGATCCGAAGTATAGGCGCACTCCCAACAAGCGTCACAGACAGTGGTGTTACTTAAGCCTAACACACTAAGATGCTTGGCAAAAGCGAAGTGTGTTGTTAGAACGCCAATAACTTGTCTCTTCTGCTGAGTGACAAAAATAATGCCGCTGATTTCTTACAGACGTTTGGTCTGCCTAAATCCCCCCGTTTAGTCTGCCTTAATCCTCCCGTGCCACACACAATTGTGTTTGTAGGAAACCCAATTGTCAATATAGGCCCTGACCGAGGACACGGGAAGGCCCAACGAAAGTTCTGGTCCTGAGAAATCATCCTTCGAGCTTTGTCTAGCAATCTCATCCGAGATCTCATTTCCACAAATCCCAGTGTGACTTGGGACTCAAAGAGTTCAACCTTACGACCGTATGCAGAGAGTTCTTGGATTTTAGAATTTTTTTGGAACTGAGTAAAAGGTTGAGATGTTAAGCGCAACCTGGCTATCGCTACAGAAGCAAATGCTCGAACCCTTCCACCTTTTCTTAGGATAGCAGAGGTCTCTCCTTGAAAAACAAAGGCATGATTGGCCAACGAGTAGTGAAGTCTGGTGTTGTTGACTCCCGAAGACACCAGCACTGGAACCATAACTGGTTTTTGACCCATACGTGAAGATTCGACTACAGCCCCGTCCAGGCTCAGAGTCTAACCGAAGCCAGTTCTGAAGGCAAGGAAAGTTGACTTTAACTTGCAATGCAACAAAAGTTCTGGTGGCATTGCATCAGACGGCATTTGTATCTATGAAACTAGGTTCGTAGGATAAAACTCGCGCAAGGTCATCAAAACTCCAGTGCGGAGAATCAAGGGCAGGTAGAGCAAGCAGAGCATCTAGAACAGAGCCAAGCCTACTCGGAAATGCCAAGACAAGCTGTTCTTTGAATTTTAGTGCATTAGGCACCTAGGCAGTCACATGCTTACGCGAAAGCCACTTCCACCAAACACCCGACGATCTAATCATAGCCGCTTAGATCCAAAGGACCTTTTTCGGTGATAAGCCATGTCTTACCAAAAGCACCCTTACACTGCCAGAAAACCAAGAGCGCTTTGGATGTCTTCGACTTGACATGCTTTGCCCAAAGAAATCCTTTTCCGACCTCCCATTTTGTAGCGCGCTTTGAGTACACAGAAGACCAATAGATCTGTGCACATGAGCGTCTGCGCCCAAAAAGTTCAGTTCCATTGATTTTCTGTAAATTTATGGCGGACGAAAAAATGGAAGCGTGGAAAAAGAAGCTCGTGTGGCATTGGCCATAAGGTTGGCAAAAATCTGCCTGAAGCCAGTACAGCAACGTCGTAAGCGTTACCATACGCTAGTCCAGAATAACACTCCTTATTGACATCTGGTCGCCGTGGCTCAGCTAAGCGAGCTGCGTGGGTTCAAGCCCCAGTCATGCCCGCCAAACATTTTTCGTGGCACCATTTCCCGTCGGGAATGACAAACCTCCAGGAGCACCAGCTATCATGGAAAAGCTCTTCAATTCGCCGTTCGGAGTCGGATTAAATTGTAGGTCCCTTCCATTCGTGCGAAAAATGTAACACGCACAACATGAATGGTAGCTTCTCAGCTAGGCCTTGGCTCATCCCGATCTGTCGCGCCAGCTATTTCACACTTCATTGCTTATTAAGATGGTTTGGGGCATCCTTTAGTTCTCATTTACAAAGTAATTGTTCGACAGCAACTCTTCCGCATGTGTCAATCCTTTTCAACAGTGGAACAACGCAAAAAAAATGTTTCTTTTGACGATTACCAGCATAATATACCGAAATTAACTATTCAACATCTTTCAGCGACTATACCTACTCCATCTTTTTTTGAATCCCATCGCTCCTTCTTCCGCTGGAGCCAAAGCGCTGCTATCCCAACCTAATGTAGTGCATACATAATGACAAAAAAAAAAAGGATCCTTCTTGAGGAAAGACGGAAATATACATCGAAAAGCAGACAAAAAAAAAAAGGAAGAAAACGAGAAGGAGACGAAGGGAAGCCAGCGTAATGATACGAAAGTTTGGTATGCGAAAGGAGTTTCCATCCTGCTAAGTTGCAAATTCTGTTTAGATGACCTTAAACTATTCTGTCATGAATAATAAAACACACAAATCACGTTTCGGTTCAGATAATGTTTGCTTAATGGATTGAATTCGACGGATAGGTGGGGGGGTGGGCGGAAGGCAGCAGCCAGAGCACCCAGCAGGCAACCAAATGAGTTTACGAATAGACTACGATATTCCTTTTCCGACGTGATGAAATTAGGCCAAGCCAAGCCATAGTCGTTGTGTCTTCTTAGCGCTGCTCTGCAGCTGGCTGATTCTAATGGAGTCAAGATATTGAGTTTTGATCACTCTGAATGGGATTTTACCATTTTATTTTTCTTTGCTTTTCGTCCGGGTGACGGATGAGTTTGCTTTGGTTGTAAAATGGCAGAGATCTGGTCTAAAGAAGATGGTCAAAGGATGAAATGTTAAAATTGACGACCTAACTCAATGAATTGGCAAATTTTTGGATGGAATACGCTAAGATACACCAGGTACTAGCTAAGGAACCATTCAGTGGGTCAAGGTCAATTGGAATTTCAATGAAGAATGTATCACGAATAAGAAGTACTGTCTGAGCTGGAGATGTTTGGTTTTCGTACGCTCACAAGAATTTTCGACTAATTGCAATCGGCACTAGGCTTTAGAAATTCGGTGTACAAAATGATAATGATGCCAGTTGATAGACGCATCTATCCTACCAGTTTCGAAGGAATAATTTAAGCATTTTCTCAACCTTGTTATACAGTTTTAATGTAATAGCACTTCGCAACCCATTGCACCATCGTTACTTCGATTATATCGCTGAAACTTTTTATAGTATCGTCGTAACTTGAAACCACAAAAAACTATTCCTGTCCTTGCGAAACTTGCTAAAGTCGAGTTTAAATAATTCATGCAAGAAAACTGTAAGGGATGGACACAATTTAAAACGAACAAACAGCAGCAAAAAAAAAAAGTCCACTCCGCAGACCAAGAGATAAGACCGTTGTGTATGTTACAAAACTTATTTGGACATTTAGTGGGTAGATAATCTCATGAAAATTTTATTCGTCTGAAGGAACGAGTAACAAAAAAAGAAACGGCATTTCTGCTGGACAACAATTTAAATTTGCATTCGCTTTGGCGAAAGTTGTGGAAAAGAAATCACTTTCTTTTGTTTGCTACCATTTGAGGTATACATATAGTATTGGTGTAATGCTATTGGATGGTCTACAGTAGCAGTACAGGGTGGCATTGTGCAATGAATATTTTGCGGTTTAAAATGGAAATTTGATTTTTATCTCAGAGTTTTGACCAATATCGGGAATGACAACATGCAACCGCTAAAGATTTGGGACTGATTAGTCTTTTCTGGTGATAGCCTGAGTTGGGCCAAGGCATAGCTTCTCTTGTTGATTCTGGTTTTGAACTGCTGAAGGTTGAATATGTCCGGAAATGTCCGGTTCGACTGAACCCAATCAGCACTAGGATGTGCCTTTTTGTGTGACCTGGTTGATGATGTGTGTTGTTGAAGATAGGCGAGACAGCCAGGAGTGTCTAGATCCAACCTGTGGAGTTTAGAAAAAGGTTTAGATCTCGTATCTCTTCACTCGAGGTCATCGAAGAATAGTTGGTTTAGTGCACGCTGTCTGGCTAGTGCCGGACATCTGAAGATGAAATGGGAGAGAGTTTCCTTGCTAACCTTGCCGGTGTGTAGGAACTGAGTAGGGTCAAAGAGTCTCTAGTCATTTCTTAGACAAGTCTTGAGTTAGGTTAGATTAAGTATAGTAGGGTAGTCCAGCCAGGGCTTGCGTAAAACGTATCTCATTACGATCCCTGTGAAACCAAATTGGCAAAACCTCAACTATTTTCTGAAAGCATTTGATTTCCCTACATAATTTTTCCATGTTTTTATATTTACCATAGCCCAGCTCCCCTAGATTTCTAAGGAAATAGCTGCCGAGAAGTGTCATGCATGTCATGGGAGCTCCTTGCCATTCACACAATATGTGTGTTATGTCCTCAACGGCGCATAGATCGTTGCAGTACCTGCAAACTTCTGCAGCTGAGAGCCCTTATATTTAACCGTGCTTCCTGAAAAGACAAGACAAATTGAGAATATCTCTTATTCTTCTGCGGTCTAGCGCGGATCACAGAGCCTTGGATACCTTGTAACCATTTGCATTGGACCATCTCGATAAGTCATACATATGTTAGACAAAAACTGAACTGGAAAGCCTACCTACTAAAATGCGACCGCAAAGCTAATGTAGCTCCCTACTCCTGGGAGTCTTGGGCCTCCTACCAGACTATGACTTTACCTATCCGTTATCAGTTCCATGTTAGATTACGGCGTAATCGTCGTAATGGTCCCTAAAAAACCCATTCACCTAAATCTTCTGTGCAAAATGGAAAGAGCTACATTCATGTGTATAAGCGATGCAATTAAAATGCCTCCATCCGCACACAGATGCCGGCTAGTGCAGCAATTCGATTAAAAGCTTTTTCGCAGTGGTCCAGATACTAAAATCAGTTTTTTTTAATACCCCAGGATGGATCTAAGGACTTCTTCTCCCTTCTCTTACGTTTTTAACAACAACGCTGACATTCAGTTTACGTGAGCTGTAGGTTTAAAAAGTCGCTAATTAGATTTCAGCATCAGGAATGCTGTAGGTACCACTCCTACTCTAAATGCCTACTTACCTACCTACCAGATACTTAGTCAGCCACTTCCCTATCCCTCAGCCACTCAGTTGACTCAGTTCACTTCTACTCGGATGATTCCAAAACCAGAAGTGGAATGGGTGGAGGTGACTTCTCCAAAGAGTCTCTTTTAAAGACGGCAGAACAATTCAACACTCACCTATGTTGGGCGCCAGATCCACGGAGACATTCCAGGAAACTTCATGACTGAAGAACTCGCAAGATATGGTAAATCCTTAAATAATCTGCTAGAATGACGGGGACTGTGTGTGCTACTCGATACATAAGTGTAAATATCTACTTAAACTAGACAGGAAAAACCACTGCAGATGATAGGGAGGGACGACATGCCAAATGTTCAGACATTTCTGAGTCAGGTTTAATCAGAAACAATCCAATGGTTTGGTCCTGCTAAAACGTTCGTAAAATACCACCTGTATCGGTGTTCCCACAGAACATAGTCCTGTAGACCTTCATTACAAGAAAATATGCCTCTTTCTCTAATAATCTCTGCAGAAGCTGTGCCTGTCTTACCCTGTCCAAAAGAAGACTGTTCCATATGGGAGCACATTTCATCGATGACGACAATGGAAAAAATTTACTGCAGAACTATTACCTGCCTTGCAAAATGCTCTGTTTGGTACAATTAGTCCTCGCTGTAGTTCTAGGATAGTGATTTACAATGGACCTTCTTGGTCTATGTTTGTCTGGAACATGCAGATCACCAGGACTCCGGCCCAAAGAATCTTTGAATCTATCCTAAAGGGGCCTAAACTAACTAGACGTTCGAAACTGCTGACCCTTAGCTAATGATCGAGTTGGCTAAAGACGCTTTTGGTTGAGGTCCAGGCCCACCCATCATAAGCAAACAAATTGAAGCAGAACAATAATTTTAGATGTACAGTATGCGCAACCAGATCACTCGTAGTTTGCTTATGATTCCACAAGTATGCTTCGGGGTAATCTAGTAAAAAGTGGATTGCAGTCAATTGCATAACAACAGACGCTACAAGAAAACTAAAATACCTCGAGAGGTTGAGAATTAGGAAATAAAAGCCGCTTATTGCCATCAATTCCTCCGAATACTATACGTGATGTTCGGTTCATAGAAAACCGCAATTTTTATCACCAGGTGAACCTCCAATGGGTCACCCTGTGCATGAGATAAAATTTCCACTACCAAAGGTTAAACCAAATAATTGAAATACATTTGCAATCGATTTTGTTGAGTTGGAATTGTTTGGTTTTATTGAAATTGTCTTGCAGACTTCAATGGCTAGGACGTGCAATTCTCAAATAATTGTTTCGATGTCCTTTTTTTGGCCAAGGTAGCGGTTGGGTTATCGAAAGGATTGATTTGTTTTTACTTATTCAACATTATTTAGTTGAAACAATTTTGGTAAATTTTGATAGCAAGTAAAACACACTCACAAAGACTCCACAGGTAAGAGTTAAAAATATATTGAAGGAGATGACTAAAATAGATTTAAGCTCTATTCAAGGACGAAGAGTAATTGAGAACGTGACTGTTTTAAGTAAGTCGTCTAATATTTGGATGATTAAGGGGATGAATAAGGGGTACAGTCTCTCTACAGGACAAAATGTTGAAAACTTACTATAATATAAAGAAAATATGCGTTTTTGGAACTGTTGTGTGAATGAGAACAACGGAAAGATGTTGTTGACGCAGTTTACAGTGGTAACGCGAATTGTTATGAGAACGCAAATATGCAAAAAAAAATCTAGAAAACATTTAGCTACCTACAGTCTCTGCCGAATTATTCGGTTTTCTATTCTTAAACTCTAGATACATTTGTATATTTAGACATCATCATCATATTCCAATGACGCATTTATTTAAATTATTTCCAATGTTTGTTGACACAACCTCCGACCACATACCGATGTGCATACATACAACCGACCATAAGCCCCATTATCTAGTACATACATAGCTTGTCGGAGGTTCCATTGCTACAGCAACACGAGATCACATGCTGGCAGACTACCTCATTAATACTGAATTACGAAGCAATCACCAATTTTCAATTGCTCCTTGATTATATGGAAATAAAAGCCCTATCCGCCCAGACATGACGAGATGCATGTGTACTACCGGGTTTCGATCCAACCCTTGTCGTGTATTTTGGGGATTTTTACATTGTAAACGGCTCGTCGCATCCCAAGGAGTGATTCAACCGCAGATGGTATGATTCCTACTTAAGATGTTATAACAGAAAATTATAATGTAAACTTTGGAAAATGCAGAGTAAAATTCGAAAGAAAAACAAACGAAAAGTAATGCTATGAAGTCCTGGAAAGAGGTTTTGGTTAAAAGGCGAAAATATACTTGCTTTCGTGTATTAAAAATACGTGTACACATGTATGTATGCCTGGCATAGAATTTTGAGAAATTTTTGAATTTGTTAACTAAAAACCTTTGGCGGAGACGATATATTACCGGCAATTTAACAAAAAGTATCCAACTATATACTGTCGGCGATGATAGCTTTGAACAAGCTAGAACTGAGGATGTATGGTCATCGTGGCTCAGTAGTTAGTGCATTGGGTTGCTGTGCTAACAGCGTTGGTTCAAGCGTACCAAATATTATTTTCTTCCCGGAATCACCTGTCGTAGGGGACATGCAAGAGCTTTTAAATTCACAGTCAGAAGTCGGAAATTAACCGTAGGTCCCTTCCATTTGTGCGAAAAATGTAACACACACAACATAATTGGTTGTGGGAAGCAAGGTCATGGACCATCCATGGTCGGCAGTCAGCCAACTTTAGCCTCCAGCTAGACTTAGTAAGCTGTTTTAATCTTAGAGACCCATTAGTCTTATATCCTTCATCCGGAAAACAATGAAGAGACGTAAATACTTTTGCGTTCGAGTCCATATAAAATACAAAATAAATAGCTGGTGCGAGAACCTGGAATGGGTCAAGGCCTAGCTTCCTGCTTTCATTCATGTTATGGGTCTTATACTTTTAGCACGAATGGAAAGAACTTACAATTTATAGCCGACTCGGAACGGCGGGTGGAGAAGCTTTTTCATGACAAATTATACTCTCGATGGCAGGACATTCCTCGGCGAACGGTGGAGCGCAAAAAATTTACGGAAGACATGGCTGGGGCTTGAACCCATCCAGCTCGTACAGCAGTCCAATGCACTAACCACTGAACCATGGTGATCACAAAGTTCGAGTCCATATGTGAACGAAAAAGTCAAACCTGTCATAAGGGTACGTACAAGGAGCTTTTTCTCTAAGAAAGTGATTGCATATGCCATTCCAAATGTCAAATAGTACTGGCTTCGACCCGATAGCAGGAGTAATCAATCAGAGAGGGATGGAAGACCAACCAGAGGACGAGGGAAAATTCGAAAAATTACACACTCCTTCGTCCGGAGAAGCGTAATTGTGATTGTCTCTGCATTTAAACGATGTCCTTTAGGAAGTGTCCTCTCTTCCCTTTTATGGCATTTTATCATTGAAAAGCTATAAGTCAATTTTTGCAGATAACCCCATCGATGACGCTGATGACTTGGCGATTGTTACTGGTGGTAAAGTTTCCTGCAGACAAAAGAGGACTCTGTTGTTATATTTATAAGACTGCGATTGTGTCATTTAAAAACAAAAGACCTGGTCAACTTTGAATCTGTCATCAGTCGCACTTTACTCACATACTTATGCCCTCTTTCTCCTGTGGGGCACAGGTCCTCTCCTACGCTTACGCAGCACCGTGAACCTATTCCAACTCTTTTCCAATTACCGAGGCTTCCCCGCATCTATTCATTTTTCTGCAAAATGTCATTTGTTTTAATATTTAGTGTTACATAGACACTCATAGTCTGTAAGCACAACTTTCTAGCAGACCCTTCTTTTTGGAATTGAACCTGAACTCTCCGTGTCAGGAGGAATACGATTTCATGCAATTGCGAGTTCCTCGGGTTAGGCTACAGCAGACATTTTAGTCACACAATCCCACCTCCTAAGGTGTTTATTCACCACCACTTATCGATCGTGTCCTTCACCGTTTCTCCCCAAAGGGCAGTGAATGATTTAGGATCCAAACACTTCGTGGCTAATCACAGCTTCGCAAGGTTGTTCTTCTTTTTGTTTTCTTCGATTTTTATCGATAACTCTTGCCAATCGCTTCTTCCTTGGCCACAGAAGGCATTTGAGTAGTAAGGCCTTTTCCCGAAAATTTGACTCTATAAAAGACCTTGAATATCCCAGTCTGCTTTATGGCGCTGAAGCATGAACTCTATCAAAAGCGGATGAAGATATACTTGCTTGCTTCGAGAAAAAAAAAATTTTTTGCAATATATTCGAACCTGTTTGCGTTGACGGGCTCTGGTGGAGAAGATTCAACGATGAGCTTTACGAATTGTAAAGATATCTCACAGCCCCGAGGGAAAACGCAGTAGAGGAAGGCCTCGCCTAAGGCGGCGCACACAAGTGGAAGGGAACCTCAATCAACTTAGGCCCCTGCCACGCAATAAGCGGCAAGGAGCAAAGCGGCAGAGCGGCAAAATTAAAACATATGAAATCATCTGTACTTAGCAAGTTTTCTTCCGCTCTGCCGTTTGCCGCTCATTGAATGGCCTTGCCCTAAGAGTGCGCAACTGGAGACAGTCAACTAATTACCGGGCTAACTGCAGAGGCTTGTTGGTTGAAGACGTTGTTTACCCCGAGGTGTATCGCCGCCTAAGTAAGTAAGTAAGATATATGTGTGTCCTCTTACCCAAGCTAGTGGCAAGTCGTTTTGAAATGCACACTTTCTACTGCCAGTGATGTAATGATATCGGGCTGCGCTATGCCCCTGATTACCGCCAATGTGTTCAAGACATTTTTGACACCCTCAGCAAGTGGTCCAATGCGTGTAGCAGTGCGAAGATGGCAGGCGGAATCTAGATCCGTCAAAAAGATTTCAACTCTAGCTTTCCAAATCGCAATGGATCCATCCGTGAAGTTGGTTAACCCTTCATATAATCTTGTTTAAACTACGCTATTGCCCCATGGTAGTTCAATGCTGTTAACCGAAAAGATGAAATCTGAAATAGTTTGTTTCTTTCTGTCAAGACCGCAAATGGTAGTTTCTTTGGCAACAAGTGCTCTATAGACGATACAGAGTAGGTAAGGTCCTTATGATCACAAACCTTTTCCACCAAAAAAACCTTAATTTTTTTGAATAGAATGATGTATTGCTTATCCAAGTTTGGAATGGAAATAATCTTCGCCATTTTCTAGACACCAGCGACCAGTGTCGATGGTTGGTTCCAAAAAGCGCCAAGGTGGCAAAACAAGTCGCTCTTTTCAGCTGATTTTCTTAAAGAACTAAAACCGTGCCAGAGACAATCTGTCTCGCATTGCCACATCACTGAAACGAAATACTACATATGTACATATATCTGCAAACGAAGTTGGGGAGCACATTTACCAAGTTCTTTCCATCAAGGAGACCCTAGTTCCTCCGCTTAAGTCTAAAATTTCTATCTGCATTCAATTTCTCTGAATTTTTCACATCGTTGGGCAAATTGTTTTGGCCCGTCTTTTTGTCGGCTCCATTCTTAGTTCAGTTTCTAAATAAAATATTTTACAGAGAACTGCGTACATGTGAAACATTTTGCAAATCAAGTAATATCCTTTCGGCAACGTACTGAGATATGTGTGTGTTTATGTGGTAGTGACTCCCATTTGGCGAAAGGAAAAATTAACAAATTCAACAGGGAAATGGAAAAAAAAAATCAGTAAAAGCAACAGCGGCGGCACTCTGTAACAACACACAGAACATGCACGAGTAGAAGAGAAGTAGCTAGTCTTCTCCTCGTCCTTTCAAAAAAAAAAAAAAAAGACAGAAAAAGTAGTCATGAACAGTTATGTGATACATTTTTCAGCAAACTCACACACACACACACACATGTTCTGCTAGCGAAAAATCTTTTCCCATTTTATTTTGTTGAAGGAAAATGTTACTTATAAATGGATTTTAGCATGCATGAAATCCTTGTACGTCTTCGGGGATACGCGAGAATGTTAATTCGTATGGAAAAAATTTTATGATGTATGCATGAAATATGAGGAGCTGTAGGTGGGTCTGTGTTTCAGTAAGTGTAGCGCAGAGATCCTTCGCGAACAAATATTTCGAAAAAGAGGAGAATTTGTTTAAGGTGCACAGTGTTGCCAAGTCAATCTGGTGTTTGAGCACCGTTCTTAAAATGTTCAGACCTCTTGGGCACTAAAACTGCAATTTTCTCAAAAATTATTTGAACTACCCTCATTTTTTAATTTTCATTGACCGGACAAAAGCACATCTCAATCCAAAAGCGCAGAATAAAATAATAAACAGGACGCAAGAAGTACATAAATCGTGTAAATGAAACGATTATGTTATTTGATTTGATTTGTGGAACTCGTCCGTCCTTAGAAGTCTGTAATGATCTCAACATGACGCTTTGTGTCAAAAAAGGAGTAAGACGAGTTATAATGTGATGCCTTCACCATTATACTTGAACCATTATACTTGAGCGAAAGACAACACCAGAGACACAATCTTTCATAAATCTATTTAACTTCTTGCGTATGCTGACGATATAAATATCGTAGAATGACTGCATTCAGAGAAAGAAGTGCAGGAAGCATTAAGAAATCAGTAAAATATTTTTGTATGCACTAAAAAAACTAAACCAACTTTGTCAGCACTAAAATAAAATTTTGGGCACTGGCTTGGCAACATTGAAGGTGCACAGTATATGTCAAAATTAAAAAATCAAGTTTTATACTGCATAGCGATGAGTTCTAAATAGTTTTGAGCAGGATGTGAGTGGGAAATATAAAGGGTGGTTAAATTTTAAGGGCCGATGTTGAATGTGAACCACACCTAAACGTCAAGTTTTTTTCTGCATTTCATTTGTCATTTCTCAATTTCAGACTAACTCAATTTGAACCGTGGAAAGATACACAATCGAGCAACGCGTTAAAGTTATTCAGGCTTATTATGAAAATGGGCGTTGAAATCAAAATGCATATCGTGCACTTCGTGATTTTTTCGGTCAATTTAATCGTCCAAATGTGCGTACAATCGGAAAAATCGTGCAAAAATTTGAGCAAACCGGGTCTGTAGGAGATGTGAAAACACCAGTGCATGCTCGTACAGCTCGTACTGGAGAAAATATTGCTGCTGTTCGCGATAGTGTGACTGAAGAGCCGTCCACCTCAACTCGTCGTCGTGCCCAACAAATGCACCTCTCACGCTCGTCGTTGATGAACTTTTTATGGCCCGCATTGGAAGATATGAATGTGGACGATATGTGGTTTCAACAGGACGGTGCAACTTGCCACACAGCTAACGAAACAATGGCTCTTTTGCGCGCAAAATTCAATGGCCGTGTTATCTCACGTGGTGGCGATGCCAATTGGCTGCCAAGATCATGTGATTTGACACCGTTGGATTTTTTTCTTTGGGGTTATTTGAAAGAAAAGGTGTACGTCGATAAGCCAGCAACAATTCAAGAGCTAAAGGATGAGATAATTCGGCACATTAACGGCATAGAACCTCAATTATGCTTCAGCGTCATCGAAAATTTGGACCATCGGATGGATGTGTGCCGCCGAGGTCGCGGCAGCCATTTGGCCGATATTTTATTCCATACATAATTGAACCATACCAATTTTATCATAATAAAAAGAAATGACAATAATTTCCTAAATAATTTGTGTTTTATTCAAAATCATCATCGGCCCTTAAAATTTAACCACCCTTTATGTAAGGCCGAGATTATGATGTTTATACCTACGAAAAAGTTGTTTCAGTTAAAGTGGACTGAGTTTTGTAAAATTCCATCCAGCTAGTTAGATCGTCTAAATTCAGCAAGAGCTGTCCTCACAATGCGTTAGTAAACCAAAGATGATTACATTCTTTGAGTCCCAACTAATTTAAAAGTTGACATTGCCGCCATTTACATTTTATTTAATAATCCTTTCAGCGAATAGCTCTCCAACATTAAAATTCCAAGCCCAGCAGCCTATCTAGTGCAGTAAAACTTTTCGACTGCGTTGCGTGATGCTAATTTTGTTGTTATGTATCTGTGTGTGTTTAAAAATGAAAAGCAAAAAAAAAAAAGCTATAAACGAAACAATAGGTCGTCGTCGTCGTTTCTATTCCCTGACTCTCACTGAACAAATTTGCAGGCCCATTCCAGTTCCGCACAGAGTCTGTGATAATTAACATTTCGAGACTTAATATTTAAGAGAAGTTTTGGAATTTATATAAAATATATTATGTATATTTTTTTTTTTTTTAATGTGTTTCCTCTCCTATTGTGAAACTTTGCCACCGTTCCATCGCGTCGCAGGAAAATATATATTTTCATCACTGCTGGAATCATCTAAGCGGGAAAAGTTTTCGTCAAAGAGCGCAAACTTTAACAGTTTTGTAAACTACTTGGAAAGTCCTGTAAATGTTTTCTGTGAAGAGTTGAAATTTTGCAAAGCTGTACTGAAGCTACTTCTTTTCGCAATCCCCTTCCAACTGAAAGGCAAAAAAATATTTTTAAAACTTTTAAATACTATTAGGTGTTGTTTCAACGTTGGAAACGTCCAACAGATACTGGTTGACAGAAGGAGGTTATGTAAATCCTGCCTTTGTATGATGAAAAGACATGGTGCACTAGTTACACTAATTGGCATAGACTTAGTACAAAGAACTGGCATCATCGATAACGTCAAGACATTCGGCCTGGTATGTGAAGAAAGTTTTTGTCACAACTCTGTTCCAATTTTACTCTTTTGCTATCTTGGATTTAGAGGCTTCGGTCATGTGGATCTGTCGCCTTTTCGAAATGCATGAGATACCCACATCCAACTTTGTCGTCGGACGGTTGTGCTTATTGGTTTCTTATCCGTTCTCCGGTCAGGATTTTCGATGTTAAGAAGAGTTCCTTCGTACACCCTCGTCGATAATTATAGAGAGAGCCTGCGTAACTTCAGTCCTTTGCGATCCAATATTGGTGGACTTGTAGGTATTGGATGTTTTCTGTTTGATGTGGAGACGTGGGGCAGGTCTCTGAGAACTCGTCTCGGGCTAAGTATGCTGTTGTCGTTCAGAGTGATTGGATTTGGAATAGAAATATTCGGAGTTATATTCCCTGCGCCGTCTGTTATTATTGGTGCCAGAAATGTATTTCTACTCAGTTCATGTTTTCGACGATAGATCCATGTTTTCGATAGAATGCAAGTAATGATAGGTTAGGTTTGCGGAACGATGAATAGCCTCCTCACATTAAAGAGAACCCATTGGTTTAATTTCGACAAAGGGCTAGTCTGCCGGGTTTTTCAAAGGAGGACTACATGCACTACGGTCTCCACTCATGTTATTATATTTAGCTCCGCTAATGTCTCCAATATTCAATTGGCAAATGCAAGCTGAAGATCGCATGTTCGAAGGTCAGGTCTCAAGCGACTCTTAAGTGGCATTGTGATCTGTGGGCTACTACTTACATACATAGCTGGTTCCCTGTAAGCATAAACTGGGCGTTACGGATGGGAATAGAGTTTAATAATTATCCAGGGTGGAGCGCGACGAGCTTGTCTATTTTTCGCTCCTCAATCATCGCTTGCTGCTACCTCAACCGTTTACCAGTTATTCCAGGTAATGACGTGCTGCAGAAATAACTACTACTTTGTCACCGATTACATGGTCTGCCTGTCTGCTGTTTTTTTTTTTTTTTCGTTGAACCTATCACCTTGATTCTGTAAGTCCGTCATCAATAGTATGTGATAAGAACTTACCGACTCATTGAAACCACCTCCTTTACATGACAGCTATCGCCAAGTCATGTTCCATTTTTCCTCTGAGATTAGCCAACTTTACTCAAACACTGCCTCAAACACTATCCCCAACAGAATTCGTCTCAAATAAATGATGGTATATGATGCATATGACTCCAACTACCACGCATACAGCAAGTAGATATTTCACTAGCAAAAGCTTCTTCGACAATTCTTAGATAAGGAGCTACAAACAGAACACTTAATGCTCGAGCACATCCCATTCACAAACATTTTGCCATAAATCCCTGGTAACTAGGCACCAGCTGATTCCCACAGAGACCAGCGATCAATGACAATATGCGATACAATCCATCAAGCTTTCTCGAGAGTTTCTGGGATTGGGCGCTACCTATGCTGGTCAAAAACAGAGTGTTCGACCAAAAAGCGAAGGCTCGTACTGAACTATTGAAAAATTAATGGTTATCCCTCTTCTATCTCTCTGAACCACACACGAATTTATCTAGATTCTACAGTGACTTCTTCCTCTGGATGGCTCCAAATTCAAAATATTAAAATGGAGGTTAATGCATCGTTCAGCAAATGGAGTTATCCTGAAATAAACAGATATATAGCGGTGTTGCTGGACGCTATTACAGTCCTAGACATTGTTCTTGCAAGTACGGGCTTAGTCATTGGTAAAACTTTCATCAGCAGCTGTTTGAACAGTCAGCGACCACTACACGCGGAGTGAACACCAGGCGATCAAATGCGACGTTCAAGCTTGGGGAACTGCCCCCTCGGTTGCAGATAGCAATAAAGTCTTGGCGTGCGATCTTCCTGTAAAGAGCGACTTATTGTACAAGAGGTTTTCCGTACGTAAGAAGCTAGAACAGTACTCTGTAAATGACCAGCTCTAACAAATAAAAGGTTGCGGACTCTTACTTACTTACTTAAGGTGGCGCTACAGACCGGCGTGGTCCTGGGCCTCAACCAACAAGCGTCGGCAGCGATCTCGATCTTTTGCCAGCTGTCTCCAGCTTCGCACGCCAAGTTGGTTGAGGTCCCCTTCCACTTGCGTGCGCCACCTGAGTCGCGGTCTTCCTCTACTGCGCTGACCCTCGGGTGTGGATTCGAAGATTTTCCGAGCTGGAGCATTGGTGTCCATTCGCTCTACATGACCCAGCCACCTTAGTCGTTGGACCTTCACTCTTCTGGCTAAGTCGATGTCGCTGTACAGCCCGTACAGTTCGTCGTTGTATCTCCTCCTTCACTCCCCGTCTATGCAGACGGGACCAAAAAATCACCCGAAGAATTTTCCTCTCGAAACAGCCAAGAGCAACCTCATCCGCTTTAGACAGAGTCCATGCCTCTGCGCCGTAGAGCAGGACTGGGACGATTAAGGACTTATAAAGGGTCACCTTAGTTGTTCGAGAGAGGGCCTTGCTACTCAATTGCCTTCTTAGCCCAAAGAAACAGCGATTGGCAAGAGTTATTCTTCGTTTAATCTCAACGCCGATGTCATTGTCTGAATTTCTGCGGACTCTTGGCAGTTGTTTTTCTAATGAGCTTATGCTTTCTTTCTTCTCTTGCCTTTCATTTTCCCAGAGGTATTAAATAAACGGCCACATGGGCCCAATTCCCGATTTCACAGGGTCGGCTGTGAATGTCGCGAAACATCCATCAACCAACCCACGCATTGACAAGTCAAGCAAAAGAAGGCAACGGTGCCATATTAAAGTGAAGTCTAAGAAAAACAGAAACAGCGGATATTTGGAACCAAACGAATGCCTTTTAGATGAGACAACGCCAGCTTTGAGTTGATCAGTCCCTAAAACGGAAGAATAGAAGTGGTTATAAGTTGGCGTAAGGAAAGGGCTAAATCCCCGTAAACCTAAAAGCTCCAATGCACGAAGTGTTCAATCTGCCATATTTCCTGGTACTTAAGTGATTACTTTCGGCTTCCATTCGATGGCTACCTTTTACTTTTGTGTCTTCAAATACGAAGTACGTTCTCTACAGCTGCACCACCAACTTACACTCTCCAAGCGACACTTAATAGATCAATTTGAATGACTAAATTGGCTGACATTGAGTGCGGTTTACGATGATAGGTGCATCTGGCAATGCACTGCATTAATCTTTAAATGGAACCGAAACGACTCTATGCATCCCTCTACCACTACCACAACGAGCGTTACACATCAACCTCACTTGGCTTAGATCCAACGAACTATGATACAAGCCAATTTCAGCTGCACAAAGGTGAGTTGGCTGCCTTCCGACCAAGTTGCAAGTTCAATGCCTTATTCCGATGAAACCACTTATGTAATTTATACAACCTTCCGGCTTCCACTCAAAATATGTCGTTGAAATTTGCCTTCCAAATGTCATCTGCACTTTAATTAATCCCAGGCACGAACAAAGGCAGCAAAACCAACAATCAAACAGGACGGAGAGCAATACAAACTTGGTTGCACACTCCTCCTTGTTGGGCGTACCATAAGCAAAATCACATGGATTCCAACCTGCACCGCCGTCGTTGCCGCATCGAAATGTCCCTCAAAGTGTTTTCCCAAATATTCCGATCCGAAAATAAACATAAGCACACTGAGAAGCCCGGCACCACACCACCACCGTCGCCGTGTCATCGTCCTTTCCAAGAACCCAAATTCTACATCATCGGCCAGAGACAAACTACAGCAACAGCAGCAGCAGCGTGCGGTAGACCAAGCTAAAGGGTAATGAAAATTCAGGAACTTTCCTGATTGGTGGCATATGTGTTAACATGCTCGTCAACCTGTGCTTGTGTACGGAGGGGCGGGGAGCGGGTGTTTATCGGTTCGGAGAGCACATTCGTCGACACATTGTTGGCATGTCAAAGGGACAGACAGTTTGTTGTAATTGAGTGTCATGTTGTTATTGTTGTTCCTGTGTGCCGCTGCATGACAGGCCGACTTCCTGTCACACCTTTGACTAATGAAGTCAAAGTAGTATTTGCATTCTCCTGGAATGCACAAATTCCCAAAGCACAGTGAGTAGATGCCTCTGCGAGTGTGTACTGACATCCTGTGGTTGCCGCATCGGGAATGACGAAGCTCTCCTGGGACGGTGGCATTGTTGTAGCAGCCTCTGCTGGCATGTGTTAGTTGACACTATACTGTTGGCAGTTTAAAGTCAAAAAGTCCATTGACTTGCAGAGAGAAGCCTCTGGCAAGGTGCAAAGGAACTTTGGGAATTTTCGCAAGATGTGGGGAAGAGCTTTCCTTAGGAGTTCATAAATAATTTCTAGAAATTCCATAGGAGTTTCGAAAGCTAATTGTGGACCATAAAGGCCGCTGGTCACAAATTTCTCCGAGACAATGCCGACACGCATTGAAATTCCCAAGAAGTGGCAGGAATAAATGCTCCCTTACATCCCCCGGGGCGGGATGCATAGCAACGGAAATGCTAACGAAAGACGGGAAGATGTTGGGCATTGAAGGCAACCATTAGTGGTGCGGTTGAGTAGTATAGTATGTTAAGCAAAAATAGATGGCGACATGTTTAAGTTAAGCGCCAAAGGGGTGGATGGATAAGTTTAGGCATTCATAGGGTATAAAAACTTAGGTAAATCCACCGAGTGAATCGAAGTATTTGTACGTATGTGAGTATTCTTCCTACCAGGGCAAGTCGTAGGTTAGGTTAGGGGGCTATCTACCAAAGTTGGAAGAGTAACTTGGGTCAAATAAAGTCCATTGTGCTACCCTAAGGGTCGGGTAGTACACGTCGCAACCTGTGTTAAGCCGAGAATGTAAAATTCAGTACACCGCTTCGCTCTAGAACATCCTCTAGTTAAATTTTCAACTAGCTGATACCCGCGACTACGTCCGCGTGGAAAAACATCACATTATACCCTATATCCTTCCCGGGTTTTAAGCCATTGATGTATAGGTATAAACTAAAGGCGTCATAAAGGCGTTTTTTCTAACTCGAGGATGACCAGGCTATCAGGTAAATTGACTCTGAGCGCGCTATGGGAGGAACAGTCACTCTTCAAATCCACATTGTCAACTTTCAAGCTCTGTCCCTGTATCTTATTAATGCTTATGGCGCATCAAATCTCAATATTTGTGTTAAATTTCAAGTAAACCCGACACAGCAAAAAATATTATATTTCCACCAAATACATACATACATACATATATATGTACAGGGTTTTTCAATAAGAGCGCTACAAAAGTTTTTTTAAATAAAACAAAAACGGTTTTGGATATCAATGAAATTTCTTATTCCTGTGAAAGTACGTTCGATGCCTTATGTATGGAACTCGATTTCTTTTGCATGGCCACCACGGACACGCTTGCAGAAGTCCAGACGTTGAACCCAATTTTCGACGGTTTTCAAGCATAAATCGGCCGATACTGCTGCAATTTCACGTTCGATATTCGTACGAAGTTCATCAATCGTCGCTGGCTTGTTGGCATAGACCATAGACTTGACGTAGCCCCACAGGAAATAGTCTAACGGCGTCAAATCGCACGACCGAGGCGGTCAAGCGACTGGACCATTTCGTGAGATAACACGTTCTCCAAACTTGGTTTCCAATAAATTGATTGTGACATTCGCTGTGTGGCTTGTGGCGCCGTCCTGTTGGAACCACATGTCCTCCAAGTCCATAGCATCCAATTGGGGCCAAAAATATTCGGTTATCATTGAACGGTAGCGATCCCCATTCACAGTAACGTGCCGGTCTTGATCATCACGGAAGAAGTACGGCCCAATGACGCCGCCGCCGGCCCATAAACCACACCAAACCGTAATTTTTTCGGGATGCAATGATGACTCATGGAGTACGTGTGGATTGCTGCCTGACCAATACCGCATATTTTGTTTATTGACGAAGCCATCCAGGCAGAAATGAGCCTCATCGCTGAATATGATTTTTCGATGAAAATCCGAATCATTTTCAAGTTGTTGCTCAGCCCAATTCACGAACATACGACGCTTCTGGTGGTCAAGCGCCTTCAGTTCTTGCGTCAATTTAATCTTGTAAGGATGTAGGCCAAGATCTTTTCGCAAAATTCGCCACAACGACGTCACAGAGATGCCCAACGCTTGAGAACGACGTGTGAGAGACACATTTGGGCTTTCTGCAACTGAAGCCTCAGCGGCAGCAATATTCTCGACACTACGGGCACTTCTTTGTCTCACTGGCACGGGAACATTTTGTACTGTGCCTGTGGATTCAAATTTTTCCACTAGACGCTCAATTGTTGATCTGCTAGGACGATTATGACGACCATAAATTGGACGTAGCGCTCTTAACGTTGAGGCCACTGACTCCGAATTTCGGTAGTAAATTTTAATAATTTCGACTCGTTGTTGGCTCGTATATCTTTCCATCATGAAATGGCAAACCTTACTGAAGAGAAATGTCAAAAAACCGCAAGAAAAATATGGCGTCGTTTGCTGTCCCTGTCGCTCTACTTTTGTAGCGTCCCTATTGAAAAACCCTTTAGATATGGTGTTGAGCACAGAAAAGCAGTTTTACCGGTGCACAACTGGGCAAAGCAAAAACAACACACGATCACGAACCGATATGTGCCGCTGACTACGATTGTGCATTACTATAAATGGCCAAACTTTAACGCCCTGTATCTTGGCCCACAGTTATAATTTTGAAAAACGGTAAAACATGTGTTTAATTATTTCTGTTTTAGAATATAGCCACCAAAATCCAATTTAATTTATTTTTTCATACAAACTTGAACACCCTGTAACACCCTGTAAAAGCTGAGTTTCGAAAAATCCCTTCTTACTGGGTGTCAACACCACAAAAAGAAACTACTGTCTAAATTGTATGTTTCTAGCGCCAGGGGTTTGGGCTGTGGGTCTATCTATGGGTCAGTCAGTCATTCAGTCAGGACAAAGCCTTTTATATACATATGAATATAGATATAGAATAGATATATAGATAACCAATACACTTTGCATGGTACGAAGAGTGGAATGTAGTTTAAATGTTGCAATACTTGCAACAAATTGAAATTGATTTTTCATCCCATGACTGTCCACCGATTGCTATCTGAATAAATTTTAAATTCAAACTCAGTCAGCCATTATTGCGCCCTGAAATCGTATTCCTTTTGCCAACTGAACTGAATTACAATTCAGCAGATTGCCAGTTTATATCACGATGCAGTGGTGTTCGAAGGTTTTCTACATTCTGTTCGTTATCCTCTATAACTTTGGTCTTGGCCAAGCGGACCTTTGGCAACATCTAAACAAATCAATCAACAATCAATATGAAGTAAGCAATCTTTTGGATGAAGTCATCTTTCAGCGCTACCCAATGAAATGGGCAATTCGTGTTCAAAGGCATGCCATGGAACAATCGCATAAGGAGGTCCTTTCTGATGTCGTCGAGGCAATACTCAGCCGGAATAAACGAGCCGTAATCGATTTGTATTCTGGCCCTAACCAATACTATCAGGTTTTCTTTAGATTTTTCTTTGTCGATTCAGTTCAGAGTTTGAGGTGAGTTCATCGCAGTGATTTATCTGCAATTCCCAATTCACTCGTATTTGCAGGAGTCTTATCGATGCCGCACGGGTAAATGTTAAGCTTGTAGCAAAATACAACTACTACTTTGTCGTCGTACCGCCAAGAATGAAGGACTCATTGTCAGTTGTAAGGAAAATGATAGCACTCTGCTGGGAGCTTCACATCTCCTTTATGAGCTTCTTCGTTGAGGATGAGAATGGTGAGGTGAAGCTTTACACCTATTTCCCGGTTGATCCGGAAAGTTGCGGTAGCACCGGCCCTTTCACGATGAAACTTGTCAATTATACGAAATGTACACACATGAAACATTTGGTGTTTGCCACAAAAATGCAAAACTGGTGGAGATGTCCACTTCGAGTGATCGTCTGGGATAAGGAACCGTTTATTATGCTCAATCACTCCAGACGAGGTCAGATTGAGTCTATTTCTGGATTGGATGGGGAAGTTCTGAAGGCGCTGCAAAAGACGATAAATTTTACAATTGAGATTATCCTTTTACCGGGTCAAAAAGCGAACCTCGCTAACATCTCTAATATTGTAAGTATCGCTTTGTGCTTATTCATTATCCATTATCCACGTCCCACCTTTCAGCTCCGAGAAAATAACGCCGATATGGCCATTGGAAACCTTAGGTGCTCATTGAAGCTCCTGAATGACACATCTCAATCCGATGCCTATTACATGTCGAATATGCGGATTTTTCTAAGACCAGGTAGCATGTACAGCCCACTGGAATTGATATTTATTCCCTTTGACTTGTACACTTGGCTCATCATCATTGTTTTCCTTTTTGGACGAAGCCTGTGTATTTTGATGTATAGAAAGTTCATTCTAAGAGCTCTGCCCACAGATGACTATCACACTCGGCTGTTCACAATCGTTTACCTATTCAGCGTCCTTATCGTGTGCAGTACCTATGAAGGTTCGGTGTTCAAGTTTCTCACCAGCAAACGCACTAAACCCACACCGAAAACTATGGATGAAGCCATCAGCTTTGGCTATAAATTCCTAATAGATTCGGAAAGTTACTCATATCTGGACGTTCCGGAGGACATTAAGAAGAGCCTAATAGTCGTCAACACTTCAGAGACTTCATTTTCAGCTGTACTGGAAGAAATGCCTGGAATGATTGGGTTTTTCATTTTAGAGGACTATCTGGGAGTAAACTGGAATCAGACGCGTCAGTATGTCCTCATAAAGGAGAAAGTATTCCAAAACTTAGCTTGTGTTTACATGCCCCAATTTTCGGATCTCGCATTAAACTTAAACACAAAGCTGCCACAACTGAATGCGCACGGTTTGGTAAAAAAGTTTTATAATGACTTCGTGAGTGTGAGTCACTTGGATTATAGTCAGAAAGCGGAGCAGGATTTGGTGGAGAAAGAGGCATTTAGCCTGGGGATGCGCGAAATGATGGGCGCCTTTCAGTTATATGCTATTTTGATGGGCTTCAGCACGTTGGTGTTTCTATTGGAAGTGGTTGGACGGAAATACCCCAAGCTGGGTTTTATTATCAATTTTTTTAATTAAAATTAGATCGGACACTTTTCCACTAAAGCAAGAAAGACATAGAAGTTTATAGATCACTGCATAGCTTCTTTAGACTAGTCGCTCAACACCGGCTGTGACATAATGCCTTTTCCGGACTATCGCTCTTTGACTTTGCTCATTTTTTCGGAATACCTTTAACCTTAGATATGTATTATGCAAAGTTTGTGTTTATGGAAAACAAATAAATAAATAGCTGGGGCGAGAGCCTGTTCATGTTATGTATTTTGAATTTTTGGCACGAATGGGGCCGATTCCAAGCAGTGATTGGACAAATTAAGCTCTCGGAGGTTTGTTATTCCTCTACGAGGGGTGGTGCCACAAAAACTGTTTCATGGACTCGAATGGGGGGACTGGGAATGGAAGATATGAATGCGTCATATCGTTCAACTTTATTTTCCCGTCAAGACAGATGCACATTCTTATCAGGCCTTAAGCCGGGGCAGCATAAAAGAAGATTGAGTCGAATACTCTTTAATTTTAAATCGTTTTATTCAAGAAAGTGTTGCCTGCAGTAGTGACGCCTATTTGACAACCATGACTGATCTGATGCTTTGGCTTCCAACCCGAACAATTTTCCAATTGGTTAAATCCATTCTATTACATTTCATTTCATGTCATTTATTTAGATTTCTACAGTCATGTATCATTTGCTTAGTTTATGCGGCACTATATGAATTAGCCACTTTAGTAAATGATACATGAACACTGTTTCAGTATGTAATAAATCTGTGCCAATAAGTTAAAAGAGCTGAAGTCGAAATAAGCGAAAATCGATTTTTTAAATTCATGTGTTTTCAATTTTGTTTGTCTTTCATTTACTCTGGGTCCCATTGCTCTACGACAAAAATTTGAAAATGAGTCCGACAATGACTTTGACTCCCACACTTCAATGCATCTGGTTAAATTTGGCACGAAGTTGTGTAAACTGTGTTAAAATAATTTAAACAAACCGGCTACGCGAAATTATACCCCAAAGTAAAAATAAAATAAGGCCCCAAAACTGGGATAATTTTTCATCATGAAACTATGCCCCAATTCTAAAATGGAAATAAGGCCGCAATGAAATGAAATAAGGGCCCAAAAATCATCAGCAGGGGGTTGCGGGGGGCAGCATGTCCCCTATTGATATTCGACGGTTTGTTAAACAAACGCTGTTTCAAAATGTATTTTTTTAATATATCGATGTGTATGTATGGCTGCTGCGCCAGTGTGTTGATTGCTCTCGTCGCCTTGCCTTTTTTCTCTTCTTTGTCGTTCTTCACTGCACAGTTCCTTCATAAAGACATGGTTCCAACAGCATTTCGGACCTCTAAAGGCGTTTACATATCATCCTTGATATCAATCAGAGTTTTATTACAAATCTGGGCGCATGATAATGCAACGCCAAGTTCACTTTAGACATCCTTTACCCGTTAGGCTTCGCGATTATTTCTGTACCTTGTTACTCAGCTCCCTTAGTAGCTGGAAGTGGTTTTCTGATGGATAAGACCGCCATATGAGAACGTATTCTAAGTTTCAGACTTGTATCTATTATAGTTTTCGAGATATTTGATTCAGAAAATCGTCAATTTGTTAAAATTTCACTTGATATTGGTTGTGTCAAAAACCTATCACCCACTTCCAGGAGATCAAATTCAAAATCTTCATTTATGCGCTTGGAAATTATTTTAACGAATAAGAATACATTTAATATACCAGTTACCAATTATTGACATTAATATCTGTTATATTGATCCAGTGATGGCAGATCGTAGTTTCCGAAAACCCCATCTATCCATTTGAATAAACTAAAAATTCCTTTAAAAAATCCCAAGCTTATTTTCGTTTTAAGTGTTTTTATTCATCGAATTAACGAGCAAAGGGGTGCGTTCTGTCACCTCTCCTTTTCATAGTGTGTATGGCAGCCGTGGCGAAGAACGGTTCGCATTGGAAGACTGACCGATTTTAGCCATCTGTGCTAAAGCTGAGATTAAAATACACGTAAACAAATCATAGGTAATGGCAATTTCCCGAACGCCTGTTTAATGCACTCTGCAGGTTAGTGGATTCCTATTGAAACAGGTGGAGAGGGTGAAATATCTCGGGGTCTTATTCAAGAGTGATGGAAGTTGCAGTACTGAGTTATCCTGTAGGGTTCGTCAGGTTGGAGCCATTTTGAGACAGCTTGGTCAATCTGTTTTCAGGAGAGCCGAACTTAAGCTCGCGGATACAGGCTCTCAAAATGAGATTTCTTCATTGTATTGCTGCGGTAACTCACCGAGATCGGGTTGCGAACACGCGAGGTACTCAATGCTGCGCAGCAACGTCTCCTAATAGAGAGGTCCGCGCTTCGGTGGATTTGGACCATTTAAGCAATGGGATGTTGGGGACATCCCCAACAGGCATCGTCTGGGTAGGCCCAGTATGTGATTGTTGGATCAAATCCGAGATTCACACTTAATCATCGTAAACCCGCAACCCTCAAAGTGGATAAACGGGACATTGGAAAATGATGAATGGGGGAAAAAGTAATAGTGATGGAAGGAACAATATTAAGGTACAAAAATGATCTTTTTTAATTAAATCATTATGGTATACAAAAACTGCAAGGATTTTGGTAGTATATATGTTGATTTTGTATTTTCAGGATGAAAATCAATGACATTTTCTTATTGCTTTTATCTCAAGCAAAATACCATGATTTTAGGCAAAATCCCTTTTTCCCTTTTAAGGGTCAAAGGTTCCGAAATATGGAATACATCTTACGATATGACATCACTGCAATTATCACAATGTTCATTCGCCGTACATAATCATTCATACCTACAGATATTTTAGTTCTATTGGTAGAGTTAACGATGAATAAAGCGAACTCTTTCGCCGCATGTAATCATGTCATACAAGCTGCATATGTAAAGTAGTGCATCTTGCACAGAAATTTCGAATTGGACGATGAATGCGGCGAATTCGCTCGTGCTCACACGTACCGATCATAGTGCTGCTTTTCGTTTTATGCCACTCAAACTCAATACGAGGTACTTTTGTTAATAGGGAATTCAGCGTTGCCACTTTATCCGAAGCAAGTGTAGTATACTAAGAATAAAAATTAAGCATTTTAAAAAAAATTTAGCAAATGAAATTGTTTCGCGTTATTATTTATAGCATTCAGTTTCAACAATAAAATGTAATAAAAAAAAACGTAACAAAACGCATGTTATTAATTCAATCGAAAAACAACTTCACAGCGGACTTAGTAGTACAATTTAAAGCTGACATTTGCAAAGTGATGCCAATGCTCGTAAAAATAGAGAAGTAAAGGGTGGTTAAATTTTAAGGGCCGATGTTGATTTTGAATAAAACACAAATTATTTAGGAAATTATTGTCATTTCTTTTTATTATGATAATATTGGTATGGTTCAATTATGTATGGAACAAAATATCGGCCAAATGGCCGCCGCGACCTCGGCGGCACACCTCCATCCGATGGTCCAAATTTTCGATGACGCTGAAGCATAATTGAGGTTCTATGCCGTTAATGTGCCGAATTATCTCATCCTTTAGCTCTTGAATTGTTGCTGGCTTATCGACGTACACCTTTTCTTTCAAATAACCCCAAAGTAAATAATCCAACGGTGTCAAATCACATGATCTTGGCAGCCAAATGACATCGCCACCACGTGAGATAACACGGCTATTGAATTTTGCGCGCAAAAGAGCCATTGCCTGAATATCTTTCCATGGTTCAAATTGAGTTAGTTTGAAATTGAGAAATGACAAATGAAATGCAGAAAAAAGCTTGACGTTAAGGTGTGGTTCACATTCAATATCGGCCCTTAAAATTTAACCACCCTTTACAATTTTCTTCAAACAAAAAACAGTTAAAATTAAATAAATAAAATTACATAAAAAAAAAATTAGGAAGACTGTTTGAACAAATGTAGTATAATGAGGGAAAGATGCAGTATGTAGCATGGCGCTTCAAAATGTAGTAGCTTTGCTACATGTGTTGTAAAAGTGACAAAGCTGATAGGGATTCTCGGGCACAGCACGTGTAATTCATGTCATGTCCTTGGCATTTCATCATGAATAGACTTAAGCTACATGTAGGCCACAACATTTGTAATTCCATTTCATGACATATCATATGCCAGCATATGCTGCGATTTTTTACAGAACAGTCGCATATCGTGTGAACACGTTTATAAGCCAGTTTGCGCGCACTCGCATACGTATGGAATATTTGACACATTCGAGAATTTTTTCGCGACGTCGGCGCTGGCATATATATTCCACTTTTGCATATCGCCTGCTCACAGACTTACGTTTGAACAGCGTTTAAAAATTGTGGAAATTTATTTCCAAAATCAGTGCTCAGTGAAAAAAGTTTTTTGTGCACTTCGACCATTTCATCCAACTGGCAAACGCTGCAGAACAATGGTCCGTGAATTTTTATTGCCAAAAGTTTAAGGCATTGATGTAGATGACTTGTGGTTTCAACAGGATGGTGCAACCTGCCACACAGCGGGCAAAACCATCCAGTTATTGAGAGACAATTTTTACAAAAACATCATCTTATGAAATGGACCTGTGAATTGGCCTTCAAGATCATGTTATTATGTAAAATCACTTGTTTACGTTGGTAAACCACAATCGGTCGATACCTTGGAAGTCATCATAGAATAACGGATAAATACCGGCCGATATTCCCGAAAGACTGCTCGAAATCGGACCCACAGAATGGACCATCTGAGGGCTAGTTGCGGACAATATTTACATGAGACTATTTTCAAAAACTAATTATTATCATGAACCAAACTAACAGCTCAAATACAATTTTCGATTATTTAATTGATTTTTATGCAGTTAATTTAAAAAAAAAAACCTCAGGAAGCTCTCACATCATCACGCTTTAAAAGTGTTTAAGGAATTGATGTTGCATGGTTTTGACACCAACTTGATCATACAATGGTTCGTTGTTTGATGGGTGTTCACGGTGTAGTTCGCTCACCTAGTGATGGGTCATGTTTATTCCATGCTATTTCTTCTGTCTATAAAAATTGTTCTGTCAAAAGAGGGAAAGTTAAATTCAACCGTTAATTCCAAGTCTGAGATATAATTGCACAACTTTCATTTAAAACAGTTGCCCATTCTAATGTGCAACTTTAAGAGCAAATAATTTTTTCTTTTTATAATCCACGCGCGGATCAAGGGGATATGAATACCCTTATAATGTTATACACACACCGCGAGCGAGGTACAGTGGTTTGAAACACAGGTTTCGTTAAGTTTTTCATTGGCGTCCAAGGGTGGTGTCCAGGCTAGCTGGGGACATTTGTGATGTTTTTGTCATTGCTTTATTCACAGGAATTTTTTCGAATCCCCTGATGTCATACTCAGTGTTCGCTCAATCAACTCTTAAAGCCAAGACACTCTACTGCCAGTGTTATGCCTTCGTAGAGTAGAGTCGCCTTCAGCTTTCACAGTTGATCGATTTTTATTTATTTAAGAAATAAATGTTTTTCCGACATCTGGAGTTGAACCCGGACTTTCAGCGTGACAAGCGATGATGCTAACCACTGCACCATGGCCACCCTCAATTAAGTCTCAATCCTTAAGAGCAAAGAATTAAGTCTCAATAACGCTCTTATTAATATTGGCTCTGCCGTTTTCACATCGGTAAAAGCTTATTTTGTACTCTCTGGAAAGAAAATCCAGTTAATAAATTTCAATCCTAATAATAAAGGGTTTTTCAATAGGGACGCTACAAAAGTAGAGCGACAGGGACAGCAAACGACGCCATATTTTCCTTGCGGTTTTTTGACATTTCTCTTCAGTAAGGTTTGCCATTTCATGATGGAAAGATATACGAGCCAACAACGAGTCGAAATTATTAAAATTTACTACCGAAATTCGGAGTCAGTGGCCTCAACGTTAAGAGCGCTACGTCCAATTTATGGTCGTCATAATTTCTGGCTGGATGGCTTCGTCAATAAACAAAATATGCGGTATTGGTCAGGCAGCAATCCACACGTACTCCATGAGTCATCATTGCATCCCGAAAAAATTACGGTTTGGTGTGGTTTATGGGCCGGCGGCGTCATTGGGCCGTACTTCTTCCGTGATGATCAAGACCGGCACGTTACTGTGAATGGGGATCGCTACCGTTTAATGATAACCGAATATTTTTGGCCCCAATTGGATGATATGGACTTGGAGGACATGTGGTTCCAACAGGACGGCGCCACAAGCCACACAGCGAATGTCACAATCAATTTATTGGAAACCAAGTTTGGAGAACGTGTTATCTCACGAAATGGTCCAGTCGCTTGGCCGTCTCGGTCGTGCGATTTGACGCCGTTAGACTATTTCCTGTGGGGCTACGTCAAGTCTATAGTCTATGCCAACAAGCCAGCGACGATTGATGAACTTCGTACGAATATCGAACGTGAAATTGCAGCAGTATCGGCCGATTTATGCTTGAAAACCGTCGAAAATTAGGTTCAGCGTCTGGACTTCTGCAAGCGTGCCCGTGGTGGCCATGCAAAAGAAATCGAGTTCCATACATAATGGCATCGAACGTACTTTCACAGGAATAAAGAATTTCATTGATATACAAAACCGTTTTTGTTTTATTTAAAAAAAACTTTTGTAGCGCTCTTATTGAAAAACCCTGTATTACATTAACCTTCTCGTTCATAGTTTCTTCCCGGGTAGATAATTCGATTTTCAATTGCTAACAACTCAGCGAGTTTTCATCAAATCCGACTCAGTTATCAAACTTTCGATTTATTGCAGAAAATGTAAAAAAAAAGTTTTCAGAGCAGTTCTTCACATGTTTTCTTCTTGTTTGTCTTTTTATGTACGTAAGTTAATAGTATCTACCGGGGTAGATATCTGAATCTACATGAACAATAACTACTTTTCCTAATACAGTTGTGAAGAAAATCATCTTTTTTTTTGTAGGGAGCAACTAGGTCCTTCACAATCTCCACATTTTCGGTGTAAATTGGGCAGCGTATAACAGTTTGAGGCATCGCAAGCCCATCATATCTTTTTACGATATTTTGCTAGTTTTGATGGCATATAACTTATACATACATATATATCCAAACAACTGCTCGTCCACAGGCCTGAAATGGGCTCTCAGATTCGAGTTGATGACCTCAAAATCATCCCTTATCGGTGCTCGCTTACCTCCAGACTGCCGAATGGTTCTTATTAACCGATTGTCAAAACGAATAAAGCGATGTTTATACCATTTTGCATAATCTTTGCTGTTAAAAAAAGTTTAATCAGAGGTGGCCGTTTGTTTATCATGATCACTCTCATCATCAGATTTACAATCACTATTCAGTTCTGGATTTATCTCTTCGCCTATTTCAGCATCCTTCTCTTTCTTTATCCCTGTCAGCGCTCTCGCTTGGGTCAGGCCCGGCTTTATCCAAATCAGATTCGACTTTTTCATAAGTCAAACTAATTCTGAAAAAAAAATCACTAGACACTAAACAAACAGCAGTAGAGTACGTAAATACATTCTCGTGAATCTCATACTGTCATATGTATCATGACAGAAACCTTCCTGAAAACAGCTGCCGCCGAAAGATATTCAAAAAAGCACAGCCTTAAACAACAAATTCTAAAACTAAACAAAAATCATTTAGGTACATAAATTTAGTGCAAGGTACATAATTTATTGCATACGTACATTTTTTGCAGCAAAAATGCATGGAATATTTTTTATCTACCCGGGCAGATACTATGTGTTTACGTAAAAAAAAATGTCATGAATGGGAAGGTTCAGACTCAAAGATCGGCGATCATCGTAAACAACCAATTGAGAAGTAAGTTGGAAGCAGTCGATAGGAAAAGAAGTGAAATCCAATAAAAAACATTTCTGTAAAAAAAGACAAGGCCAAGCTTTACTTCTCGAGTAAAGTTTTGCAAGAACTTGGACGCTTTATGGTATCTCACTGCTTTGGTCGACGTGTTTCAATGGTTAGTGTGTTGGACTGCTGTGCAAGCAGAGTGAGTTCGAGCCCCAGACATGTCCACTGAACATTTTTCGCGGCACCACCCCTCGTCGGGGAATGACAAGCCTCTGGAAGCATAATCTGTCATAAAAGACCTTCTGAATTCGCCACTCGAAGTCGGCAATAAATTGTTGGTTCCTTTCATTAGTTGTTGCGAGAAGCTAGGCCTTGGCTCATATCGAGCTGTCGCGCCAGCTATTAATTTGTTTTTTTATCTTACCGCTTTTAATGGCTAACATTTTAAATAATATCTTGGCCATTTTTAACTTCAATTCTTTTGATGGGATACCCAATACCATTTGCATGGTAGGAAGAGTGGAGTGTAGCTTAAATGTTGCAATACTTGCAACAAATTGATCCTTTGATGTCTCATAGATACACAGATACCTGCTGGTACAATTTTCTGCATTCAGCAGCAAATCTGATGAATTAAAATGACGGGGTTCTACACTAAACGCTGTAAACTTACAACCTAAATTAAAGCTCCATAATTATGGTCTGCCAGAAGCGTTTACACAGATTGAAAATAGATCAAACTCGACTTTTCAATGCCATAAGTGTCCACCGATTGCTATCTAAATACAATTTAAATTCAAACCTAGCCAGCCATTATTGCGACCTTGAATCCTATTCCTTTTGCCAACTGAACTGAATTACAATTCAACAGATTGCCAGTTTATATCACGATGCAGTGGTGTTCGAAGGTTTTCTACATTCTGTTCGTTATCCTCTATAACTTTGGTCTTGGCCAAGCGGACCTTTGGCAACATCTAAACAAATCAATCAACAATCAATATGAAGTAAGCAATCTTTTGGATGAAGTCATCTTTCAGCGCCACCCAATGAAATGGGCAAGTCGTGTTCAAAGGCATGCCATGGAACAATCGCATAAGGAGGTCCTTTCTGATGTCGTCGAGGCAATACTCAGCCGGAATAAACGAGCCGTAATCGATTTGTATTCTGGCCCTAACCAATACTATCAGGTTTTCCTTAGATTTTTCTTTGTCGATTCAGTCCAGAGTTTGAGGTGAGTTCATCGCAGTGATTTATCTGCAATCCCCAATTCACTTATATTTGCAGAAATCTTATCAAGTCCTCACGGACAAAGATTATACAGTCATTCGAATTGAGATTATACAGTACGAAGTACAACTACTACTTTGTTATCTTACCGCCAAGGATGAAGGACCCACTGCCAGTGGTAAGGAAAATGATAGGACTCTGCTGGGAGTTTCACATCGCCTTTGTAAGCTTCTTTGTCGAAGATGAAAATGGTGACGTGAAGCTTTACACCTATTTTCCACTTGATCCGGGAAATTGTGGTAGCACCGGCAATGTCACGATGAGGCTTGTCAATTATACGAGACCTGCGAAAATGGTTGACTTACTGTTTTCAAGGAAAATGAATAACTTTTGGAGATGTCCACTTCGGGTGATCGTCTGGGATAAGAAACCGTTTATTATGCTCAATCACTCCAGACGAGGTCAGATTGAGTCTATTTCTGGATTGGATGGGGAAGTTCTGAAGGCGCTGCAAAAGACGATAAATTTTACAATTGAGATTATCCTTTTACCGGGTCAAAAAGCGAACCTCGCTAACATCTCTAATATTGTAAGTATCGCTTTGTGCTTATTCATTATCCATTATCCACGTCCCACCTTTCAGCTCCGAGAAAATAACGCCGATATGGCCATTGGAAACCTTAGGTGCTCCTTTAAGCTCCTGAATGAAACATCTCAATCCGATGCCTACTACATGTCGAATATGCGGATTTTTCTAAGACCAGGTAGCATGTACAGCCCACTGGAATTGATATTTATTCCCTTTGACTTGTACACTTGGCTCATCATCATTGTTTTCCTTTTTGGACGAAGCCTGTGTATTTTGATGTATAGAAAGTTCATTCTAAGAGCTCTGCCCACAGATGACTATCACACTCGGCTGTTCACAATCGTTTACCTATTCAGCGTCCTTATCGTGTGCAGTACCTATGAAGGTTCGGTGTTCAAGTTTCTCACCAGCAAACGCACTAAACCCACACCGAAAACTATGGATGAAGCCATCAGCTTTGGCTATAAATTCCTAATAGATTCGGAAAGTTACTCATATCTGGACGTTCCGGAGGACATTAAGAAGAGCCTAATAGTCGTCAACACTTCAGAGACTTCATTTTCAGCTGTACTGGAAGAAATGCCTGGAATGATTGGGTTTTTCATTTTAGAGGACTATCTGGGGGTAAACTGGAATCAGACGCGTCAGTATGTCCTCATAAAGGAGAAAGTATTCCAAAACTTAGCTTGTGTTTACATGCCCCAATTTTCGGATCTCGCATTAAACTTAAACACAAAGCTGCCACAACTGAATGCGCACGGTTTGGTAAAAAAGTTTTATAATGACTTCGTGAGTGTGAGTCACTTGGATTATAGTCAGAAAGCGGAGCAGGATTTGGTGGAGAAAGAGGCATTTAGCCTGGGGATGCGCGAAATGATGGGCGCCTTTCAGTTATATGCTATTTTGATGGGCTTCAGCACGTTGGTGTTTCTATTGGAAGTGGTTGGACGGAAATACCCCAAGTTGGGTTCTATTATCAATTTTTTTAATTAAAATAAGATCAGACACTTTTCCACTAAAGCAAGACATAGAAGTTTATAGATCGCGGCATAGCTTCTTTAGGCTAGTCGCTCACACCGGCAGTCACAAAATGGCTTTTTCGGACTATCGCTCTTTGACTTTGCTCATTTTTTTCGAAATAGCTTTAACCTTACACCTGCACGATGTAAAGAATGTGTTTTTGGAAAATAAATAAATAAATAGCTGGGGCGGGAGCCCGTTCATATTATGTCTTTTATTTTTCGCACGAATAGGACAAACTTTGCTCGCGGAGGTTTTGCATTTCGGTGCCGCAAAAAATGTTTGATGGACTCGAACCTACGCACTTACAACCGAGCCACGGCGATCGGGAATGGAAAATATGAATGCGTCATACTGTTCAACTTTATTTCCACGTCAACACAGATACACATTCTGATCACATCTTAAGCTGGGGCAGCGTATAAGAACATTGAGCTCACTACTCTGTAGGTTAAAATCCTATTGGCATATTGAAGAAAGTGTTGCCTGCAGTAGTGACGCCCTTTTGAAAAGCATGACTCATATGTATTTAGATCTTCTTTCGATCTTATACTTGGGTTTCTAACCCGAACAGTTTTCCAATTGGCTACTAAGACAGCCCCAGTATTAAGTTCATTCCATTATATTACACTTAATTTCATATCATTTGTTTAGATTTGTGTCGTCATGTGTCATTTAAGTAAAATAAACAGTAAGTGCGGCACAATATGAATTCCCCACTCAAATGAATGATATATGAACGCAGTTTCAATGTCAATTTGTTTTCAGTCTGGCAATGACTTTAGCCTCTAGCCTAGAACATAATGGCAATACGCGTGATGCTGCCACTTCCTTTGAAGTAGCTTCACTCTTCTAAATTGAGGTGCTCGCAGCTTCTGCAGTATGCAGTGTAGGGTGATCCAAGACGCTCCGCATGGATTCCCATTCCGCAGAAACATTTTAGAACACCGGAGACGATTCGTATTTCCCTTCGACTAAGTTGTACTTCTAACCACTACTCAGTCCCCTTAAGGTCATTCCATATTATCTTCGATTACAACCAGAGCCCTTTGCATAATAGGAAGAGTGGAGTGTACCTTAAATGCTGCAATACTTGCAACAAATTAATCCTTTGATGACGCTTCACAGACACATAGATACTTGCTGGTACAACTTTGTGCATTCAGCAACAAATCTGATCAATTTACATGACGGGGTTCAACACTAAACGCTGTGAGCTTGCAACTTAAATTAAAATGTCATAATTATGGTCCGCACAAAGATTGAAAATAGATCAAACTCGACTTATAATTCTCTTTTCCTGCCACGAGTGTCGACCGATTACAATCATAATAAAATTTAAATTCAAACCTAGCCAGCCATTAGTGCGCCCTCGAATGGGAACTTCGCAGTCCTTTTGCCAACTGAACTGAATTACAATACAACAGATTGTCAGTTTGTATCACGACGCAGTGGTCTTCGAAGGTCTCCTACATTCTGTTCGTCATCCTGTATAACTTTGATCTTGTGCATGCGGACCTTTGGCAACATTTAGGCAAATCAATCAACAACCAATATCAAATAAATAAAATTTTGGATGAGTTCATGTCCCAGCCCGTCAGCACTAATTGGCCAATTCGTGTTCAAATACATGCCACAGAACCATCGCATATGCAGGTCCTATCTGATGTCATCGAGCCAATGCTCGTCCAGAATAAAAGAGTCTCAATCGATTTATATTCTGGCGTTAACCGATACTATCAAGTTTTCTTGAAATTTTTATTTGTCGATTCAGTCCAGAGTTTGAGGTGAATTCATCGCAGTTATTTATTTACAATACCTTATTCACTTATATTTGCAGAAATCTTATCAAGTCCTCACGGACAAAGATTATACTGTCATCGAAGTACAACTACTACTTTGTTATCTTACCGCCAAGGATGAAGGACCCACTACCAGTTGAAAGGAAAATGATAGGACTGCTGGGAGTTTCACATCGCCTTTGTAAGCTTCTTTGTCGAAGATGAAAATGGTGACGTGAAGCTTTACACCTATTTTCCACTTGATCTGGGAAATTGTGGTAGTACCGGCAATGTCACGATGAGGCTATACGAGACCTGCGAAAATGGTTGACTTACTGTTTTCAAGGAAGATGAATAACTTTTGGAGATGTCCACTTCGGGTGATCGTCTGGGAAAAGAAACCGTTTATTATGCTCAATCACTCCAGACGAGGTAAAATGTCTTCAGAAGACGTTAAACTTTACAATTGAGATTATCCGTTTATCTGGTCAAAAAACAAATCTCGCCAAAATGTCAGATATTGTAAGTTCCATTCTGTGTTTATACAATTTATTTGCCATTACCTACCCCCTATATTTTTAGCTCCGCGAAAATAACGCCGATATGGCCATTGGAAACCTTAGGTGCTCCTTTAAGCTCCTGAATGACACATCTCAATCCGATGCCTATTACATGTCGAATATGCGGATTTTTCTAAGACCAGGTAGCATGTACAGCCCACTGGAATTGATATTTATTCCCTTTGACTTGTACACTTGGCTCGTCATCATTGCCTTCTTTGTTGGAAGAAGCCTGTGTAGACTGATGTATGGAAAGTTAATTCACAGAGCTCTACCCACATATTATAATCACACTCGGATGTTCATGATTGTTTATCTATTCAGCTATATTATCGTGCGCAGTGCCTATGAAGGTTCGGTGTTCAAATTTCTCACCAGCAACCGTAGTAAGCCCATGCCAAAAACTTTAGATGAAGCCATCAGCACTGGCTATAGATTCCTAATAGATTCGGAAAGTTACTCATATCTGGACGTTCCAAAGGAAATCAAGAAGAGCCTAATAGTCGTCAACACTTCAGAGACTTCATTTTCAGCTGTACTGGAAGAATTATCTGGAAAGATTGGGTATTTCGTTTTAGAGGACTACCTGGGAGAATATTGGAATCAGATGCGTCAGTATGTCCTCATAAAGGAGAAAGTATTCCAAAACTTAGCCTGTGTTTACATGCCCCAATTTTCGGATCTGGTATTAAATTTAAATAAAAATCTGCCGCACTTGAATGACCACGGTTTGGTTAACAAATTTTATAATGACTTCGTGAGTGTGGGTCACTTGGATTATAGTCGAAAAACGTCGCAGGATTTGGTGCAGAAAGAGGCATTTAGCCTGGGTATGCGCGAAATGATGGGCGCCTTTCAGTTATATGCTATTTTGATGGGCTTCAGCACGTTGGTGTTTCTATTGGAAGTGGTTGGACGGAAATACCCCAAGCTGGGTTCTATTATCGATTTTTTTCTAATTTGAACCAAAACCAGAGACTTTTTTGTCAAAGCAAATTAAAATATATCAAATACTGTGCACAGATAATTACATAGTTCCTTTAGACTAGTCGCTTACTTCGCTTACACCGGCGCGCGGTCACATAATGCCATTTTGGAATTGTTTACTTAATTTAAGATTAAATTTTGCTGCCCAAAAACAGCCTGTAGAATGTGTTTGTGAAAATAAATAAACAAATGAGGCGACAGCTCAGTTTGAGCCAAGGCCTAGCTTATTGCAATCATACATGTTATGCGTGTTATATTTTTGGCACGAATGGGACAGACTCCGAGCAGTGAATTGAAAAGTTACAACGACAAGTTTTACTCTCGGAGATTCGAGGTAACAGCTCTCCTAAAAATTAGTAAGTTACACAGGCCAACATGGTTTTGTTGTTGAAAAGCTGAGGGTCATTTCCGAAGTAATTTTTGGCGTAGAATCTGGATCCGGGGTCAGAATTGTCTCATCACGTCAGGATTTTAAGATATTTGAGGTTATGTACCCAAAAAATGACGTTTTTGGGTAAATTTGAAGTTATGTAGAGGGCGCGCAAATCTGGTATCTATCTCCAGTTACATCAATTAGTACTATTGTTATTTAAGATTTTGAGAGATAGATTTCGATTTTTGTTCTCCTGATAACATCAGTAGAAAAAATACCGTGAACTATAGCAATGACAAACACTATAGATGTCGCCAGTCCGGACACTAACCTTAGACGCCATTGAAATCTAATACTACCTTTGTTTCAAACCACTATACCTCGCTCGTGCTGTGCGAATAACATCATAATGCCTTGCGCACGAGTTATAGAAAAACGAAAAGAATAGTAGGGACGAAGAGGAGAAAAAAACAATCCTCCACTTCCTCCAGACCTATCCCAAAGAAGAAAGCTATATCTTGAAACGTTTCACTTCGATAAATTGGACGAACTGTTACATCCTAACTCTAAAAGTATCCTTAACTTTAATAATAGCTCGAAATGGTTCCAATAAATTGAATAACTCTGTCTCTTTACCTATAATACCTTCCTTAATTATATGACATGCATATCCCCTCGCTTGCTTGTCTTGATAGTGAACATTTTCCCCGAGGGTTTTCTGATTTCCTCCTATTTTTCTTACTAATGAAGTACGAGTAACTCCCTCTTCTCTTGCCTTGATTTGCAACTGGACTGTTCAAGGATGTCGTTGCTTATCCTTCCTTGTTCATGTTTTATGCAAGATTCCGATCACTGTAAAATTTCTACTTGCTTTTCCGAGGAAGAACGAATGACTTCAGCTATTCACATCATAATTACCAACATGGAACTGAGTGAAGTGCATCCGCACTATGAGTTCTCTATCTCTGTTCGAACATCAGGCTAAGCTACATCAGGAATCACGTCTGAGTACTTGAAATAACCCCGTATATATATTCACTCGCCAGAGATGGTTGTAAGTGTTGCATCGCCGGTTTTATATTTGCCTGATGGAATAGGCAACTCAACCCCGCACAAGGTACACATTTTATAAAAGGACAGTCTACCCGGTGGTTGGTTCGACTAAAACAAGATGGTGATTCTGTGGAAATTTACAAAAGTGAAGCTCCTAGTCCAACAAGCAAATTTTGCAACATGAGGAGACACCGATTGAACCGCACCCCCTTGCACACTATTAGCAATTAAATTCTTCAATAAAATGAATACAGTCCGGTTGAAATAATAAAAATAAACTCTTCCCTCGAAGAATACCTTCATCGGCCACATCATCCACTGGCTTGCATTGCCCTCAAATTCACTCGTTATTGACCGTGGTGCTCACCCTGTCGACCCGCGATACATACACCCACACAGAGCCATTAGCCAGTGTACTAACTGCGGTAAGAAGACACCAATTGGTAATTTTTGCATGGAAAATTACATTCAACCCTTAACGAGATTTTAATACGATTTTCTCTCTCTCTCGACCAGGAGAGTTGCTGTCTTTCCTTGTTTCGGATTTTTTTCTTTTTTTTTCTTTTTTAATCTGTGTTTTCCGTTTCCGCTTTTGCCATTGTATGTATGTGGAAACTCGACAAGTTAATTTGGTTTAATTGCTGTTGGCAGCACTGGAGGCATTCCATCGCGCGATGCCTGCTTCACAGGGTGGGGTGGGGGTGGACGAAACGAAACAAAATGACTGCTTTGTACTTGCAGTCGATTTAATTCAAATCAGGAAGGGAATTTTGGCTAAATTGGCAAATGTTCCAGTGCAATGGCTTGTAGCACTGTAAATTCCATTTTGTTTGTAATTTTTACTGTTAGTGGGGAATTTAAGTGTCAAAGAAATGCCATTATTCGAGGCACTCTCCGGGTAATGAAAATATGTTATGTTGTATTTTAAGAATGTCCTTTTATGTGGCTGCTGTTGGCATAGTTTTTGAGTTCGTCGATGTCAGAGACAGGGACTTTAAATTTAGTTGAACTACAAAGGGGATACAGGCTGGAATTGGGACGAAAAAGGGGGAAAGGTTATTTCTTGACTAAAAATAACCAAATTTAAGTGGGAGTCGGAGCAAATCTCCGAAAATTCTTTATTAGATACTCGGTTTGGTAAAAAAAAATTCACTTTATGTAGATGTTTGCTATGGTAGCAGCACATAAAGTGAATGAACCCCAAAGCTGGGGCCAACAGCGTTCTCGATACCAGGAAAAGCCATATGTTCTGAACAAATTGAAACATTATGCAATAAGCTTTATCACCACTTTGACTTTATTACTGTAAGTAATGCAAGCAATGTCAACATGTTTTCGCGGAGTTGCCAGTAGGCATAAATCCCGTGAGGCCTCTATCGCCAATGGCTAAGACCTTTTAATGAAACGGACTGCCATGGTATGAAAGCTCTTTTGTACGAGTTTCATCTGCTTATATAAAAACTCGATGGCTAATCTGCTATATGTCTATACTAATACAAAAAATTGTTCATTGTTTATGTTTGCCCGGGATAAACTGAAAAACTACCAAACCGATTTTGATTTAGTTTTCACCATTTTTTAAAGAATCTCAAGGAGAAGGTTATAGTGAGGAATATTGCCGTTGTTTCCACAGGTATTGCAGTAACTTTCTGCATTTCATTCTGAGTGTACATTTTGTAATATCTCTAAGCTGATTTGCATGGCTTTAGTGCTCGAGAAGCCAGAACTATTGTGTGGAATGAGTGCACCATGGCGCGGAAGATTGGTATTAGGTTCTCAAATAAGAAGGTCCAGGACATAAGGAGTCGCAATAAATTTTTGGGTGGAATTACAATGCTTTTGGCCCTTGACGTCAGGCAGATCATGCCACGGGAGACACACGCAAATGAAATTAAGGCCTCAATTCATTCATCTTATGGCGTCATGTCAAAATCCTGTCCTTGAGAGTTAACAAACTTATTGCTTATATTGGTGATGGAAACATGTTGGTATAAGGGAGATCTGATTGGTTTCGCTGATAAAATATATCCCAACATTCATCAGGTTGGATTGCAATGCACTTCATGACTGAAGTATAGAGCTCATTATCACTCCAACAAAGGGCTCAGGCAACAACATCAATAAGTTTCAACTGAAGAAGCTGCCAAGTAATCATGAAAAGATATGAGCGTCGACGATGCTGAAGGTACATTGCGCTGTAGATTTCTTCCACACTCTCGATCCACCATGAATACCGCCTCACATCCTCTACCTCAAAGTTGGAGCTCTAGACCCTCTTAAGCCTCCAACTTTACAGTGGAACCAAGTCATTCAGGAAAACACCATCTTCATCTCCCGAATTCCTCTCGACGTCTAAAATTTCCGGTTAAGGATTGTTACGCCACGGTCATCAAAAAGGCACAGGGACGCAGTTTGAAAGTTTCCAGCGTAAATCTAATGAGTGACTTTTTCTCCTATAGCCAATTGCATGTGTTATACGCAGAGTCAGTTTACCCGATGACCTGGTCATCCTTTAGAAAAATCAGGAATGTTGTTTACAGGGAGGTTTTGCAAAATTAAATGAGGCATTGAAAACCTATACCTTCTCAACCCGGCAAAAGTCATACGGCAATGTGATGTTTTTCCTCGCGGACGTGTTGTGAAATGATTTGAAAACCCTCATCACTCTAGTCCTGCATGTCAAATATCCCCTATGCCCCTATCAGTAATTCACCAGACCGAAGAAGAAAGATATGCATTAAAACCTTTACTGGGCTGGTAAACACGCAGTTCTCCATCGGGCAGTGTTTTGGAATTCAGTCAGTACGCGTGGAAGTGATCCTTCACCAACTTAGCGTACACAGTCAGAGACCAATCTGTCTGACAGCAGAGGTTTACGGAATAAAACAATGATTTGCAGACAAGGGCAGTGCAAATGCTGTTGCTGTTTCAAATTATTTAAGGAATTTCGAAACTCCTGCTTATGCTTACATAACATCGCTTTGCATTTCAATAACCATCGGCATCATCGGAAACATTCCGAATTTTACAAACTCTCAACTGAAAACATATTTCTAGCTGAATGCTCGCCACAGCAAAATTGTGGCTCTCGAAGCATGCACACGAAATCAACAGAATCTAAACCCAAACGCTGATCGTTGGTGTTAATGTCGAATTGACTTTACCCCTACAATAAATAGTCGTATCAAATAAAATTCTAGTGGTTTGCGAAATTTCATCGCCAGAGCGTCCACCTCATTTCTGACCACAATTTCATTGAAACGCTAATTTGTGAACATTTTCACGAATTATTTGACGTGCTGCCGGAGGCGCGTCTAACCACAGGACAATATCGGCCTGCCAAATGCAATAATTTCATCGCAAGAGCCGTGTAATTCGGATGCATAATATTGGAATCCTAATTTTGTGACTTGCAACGCCCGACCCTCGGCCTGACACCTCGCCTGGTCACACATCCTAATTCGGTCCGATAATCACGCTGTAAACCAACTTCAAACCGACAAATTTGTAGGCTCGTCGTCGTTGTCGAAATTGTTGATCCAATTTGAATGCCCCCCAAATGCCACATTACTATTGTTGGCAGCGAGCTACAAAGCTAACGACTGAATTGCACACATGCATTTACAGTCCCTAGGTGGTAGGTGGCTGGGCGGATGTCGACGATAAACGACATCGGGGTGGGAGTGCGTTCGAATGCGTAAGCGCCACAATTTTCGCACCGTCAGTTGGCCTTAATGAAACCGAGTCCCGGCTGCTGGTGGCCGAGTGTCACACCAATGCAGAGTGATGTGCCTGTGTGAAAATGCACAAAATGCAATTGTTACACAGATGGAAAATGTATCTGCAGAATTGGACTGCTGGATGGACTGGCTAATAAATACGTTTCAGTTCGGGGCTTTAGTTGCGTCCTTGCCGTTCTTCCGGTTTGAATGCTTTATTTCAGCATACACACACTCCTGTGTCGGATCATGGAGAACTTCGGGGGGTGGCGTCGTTGTCCATTTACCAGACCGTTCCGTTCTCTTTAATTACATTTTCAAATGCATCTGCCATTTCCTGTGGGATCTCATTGAAAAGTGACCGAAGTGGGGCCTTCAGATGGGATTTCTCGTCGGAATTCATGTATAGCTAATGAATGGCCTGCAGTGGTGACAGAAAAGAGCATTTTATTTAAACTCCCCAAGGAGATTCTGCTGATTGTTGGTTTGGATGGGGCTGTCGAAGTGAGCATAGCCACCGCAACGTGTTTGGATATTGTAAATATGTGACGAGGTCTTACGCATCAGTTTGCTTTAGAAAGACGGCCACACATAGGGGCGAAGGATCCAAAAGGGAATTTTAGATGTTACTTAGGAGCACACTCACACATATGTATGTTGGTAGAGATTTATTTTCAGAGTTCATCGAGTCAGTGATGAAATAAATTTAAACTCTGAGTGTCTTCAGTGGGAAAGTGTGTCTGTGCTGATGGTTGATCAGATGTTTAACCATCAATTGGAATGCATTCATATTTCCATTGCAAAACGCAAAAGTCGATCGGAGACTATTGGTATTACGGAAGGAATTTGTTTACATAGGAAACCTATGAGCTCTTCCAGTAAATAGCAAAAGTATAATTTAATCGTTGTGTTTGGTTAAAATGGCGCTGCAGTGAATTATAGAATCAATATCTAACACCCGGGGCCACATTTCCAAGTGAACACTGAGTCATTAAGCATTGGTTTCTTCCTTGCCTTAAAGACTCTGAACTCAATTGGACGCCTGTTGAAAATGTAAAACGATGATATCAATTTAGGTGAGCTTATCCAATTCCAAGAAGCTGTAGCTGTTGTGCTCGTTTAGCTCAAGACCGTCATCGCCATCATCATCATCATCTTATTCCAGTGGGCCACTTTCCCACTATGAAGGTCACGGGCTTAGAGTGCTTAAGTGGACTGTCCACTATAGACTCTAAATCATCAGAGGCTATCCCCATACGGGCAGAGGTGAATTTTCAGACTTGGTTTACCATTTCATCCTAAGCCTACCCAGGGACCGCCTACCTGATGGCACGAATTCCATGGCACGTTTTGAAAGCCGAATTGGGGACGTGCGGTTAACGTACCCAAATCACCGAAGTATAGAGCTTTCCGTTCGAAGAAATATTTGTTCGACATTGAGTACCTTGCGTATTCTGGTGTTCCTGACCCGATTTCGGCGATTCACCCAGCAATACAACGAAGAATTCTCATTTCGGCAGCTTGTATCCGCGATCTTATTCTTTCCGTCATACGCTGCACACTTCGAGACAAACACTGCATTAAAGGCCGATAGCTGAGCTCCAATGTCAAGTTCGGCCCGAGTATACCAAACGATACAGTGAAGCTTTGTATAAAACGAGCCAGAATTGGAGATATCCAATCCAAATAGAAGAGTGGTAACACATGCCACGCTACCAGATGGATTTCGCCTGAAATAAATGAACCAACGTCAAGGAAACTGATTACTCTCAATGAGACACATATTCGCATTATCATTGGTGTCATTACTGGTCACAGCCTCGAGTAGACTATGAGACTTTGTAGAAGCTATACAGACGAGACGGAAACACCAAACATGAGAAGAACCCTTGGTCACTTCAATGATACTAATGACTTAGGTTTGGGTGTTTAAAAGGCAGATATGTGTGCTCAAGAGGACACAAGGGTCCACAGGTTTTATTTAACTAACGTCTCTGTCTACCAACATCTACTCTCACCTCCACGCGGTGAACGCTGGGTGCCTAGTACCTCAACTGGCATTCTCCCTTGCATTCAGACTGCAGTGGAAAAAATCCCACGATGGAATCAACGGTGGCGTTTTAGCCCAAAGGCTTCAACTAGGGGCCTGGCCCTCCAAGTTGGGGGTTGTGCATTGAGTTGACGGCTCCACCATGCAAAAAAATAAATTGTTACGAAGCAACAACGAGCCTCGAATACAGACGGATTTACTAATTAACAACGAATTTCGGATCTACATGTGGAATGTTAAATCCCTTTACAGACCGCGTGCAGCCGAACAACTAGCGAGGCCCTAGACTTCTGCAAAGCAAACATCACCGACATTCAAGAAGTGCGATAGATTGGACAAGAGGTGCGAAGAGGATGGAAAACTGCGATATCTACTACGACAATTGCTACCGGCAACAAAGCAGACTTTGGCAAGAAGTCTAAAGCTCCAGACGTCTATCACAATGGTCCTGGTGTCTAATTGAACCTATATTGATATCTAGTAAACCTAACCTTACCTTACCGTGTAAGTTCGTAGCAGTAGCAAGCATGGCATATACTTTTTTCAATGACAATTCTTCCTCTTCAGCTTCAAGGATTTTCTTTGTGAAAAAAATGTTCTTTCATCAGTTTTAGCCGAATACATTTTCTAGAGACACCTACATACTTATATACTGTGACCAAACTTTTATGGTTTCAAGAGACAAAAATTAATTTAACACAAACACACACCCGCCGAACCACACACACTAAAACCAAGCTCCGGAAACAGTCACTTTTATTTTTACTGTCATCAATCAGCCTGTGTGACGTCGCGAGAGTAATTTTGCTCCTCAATCTATTTGGAAGGCAAAGGCAACTAAAATATTTATTAAAAGCAAACCCCCTCCGATCGTAAATATCCTTAAAAACATAGAATCCGTAGTCGTGAATGTTGTCGCTGTATAGAGTTACCCCCATAAGACCAAGGATCTGTGCTAGACAATGGAAGATTAAGTGGCCTTTGGGGAAGCATAGAGCAAAATTGCAGGCAGATGGGTATCATAGGGTTCACAGTATCTTATGGGATGAACGTGATTAAAAGACTGACGGAACTTTAAGACTCACGTAGTGGCCAGTTATTTTCTTTCGTTTTCTCTTTTTTTTTTCTCTTTTTGTATATAGACACTTGAGGAGCAATTTATTTTCTTTTTTATCACTGAGTAACAAAAAAAAAAAAAATTAATCTATCATAAGTGCTTTAATGGTGCCCAAGAGGCGTCTTGCTTTGTATTTAATGACGCTTTGCAGATGCTGGTTAACAAGCTATTATATTGTCTTAAGGAGTATTCGTAGCAGCTCCTTAAGAAATTCTCTGAAAGGACATTGAAGAGCGTTATGTAGAGTTAACTATTAGGGAGGGACACAGTTAAGTGGAGCCACAGGATATTACTATCTTTGACAAATCTTTTTAGTTGCTATTGTGAGCAGATGATATAAGTCTTCTAGGGAAAGGACAGTTGGGCCTATTCGTAATCGAGGACAAAACTATCCAAAACGAAAATTGTAAAGTGTTTGTCCTAAGATCCTTAGGTTAGGTTAGGTTAATGGGTGCCTTGTGACAATGTCACTGCTCACTTAGACCAACAAAGGGTCCATTGTGCCAATCTTCCAATTTAACTCCGGGAACCTGTAAAGAGAAAGGGGTTGGAAACCGCTGATTTAAAACCACCCAGATAAAGAAATGAATCTCAGGAGGTCCCTCAGCTCGACATCACCCAAGTCTTCCAGTTCCGTGAAGAAGTAACTACCAAGAGTCCTCATTCTTCTACTGGCGAGGGCAGGACATTTACACAGCAGGTGTCGGACAGATTCGATCTCCTCCTCATCCCTGCAGCTACTGCAATAGTCGTTGTGGTGGATACCGAGGCGTTCCGCGTGAATACCAATTGCACAGTGCCCCGCAATGATGCCAGAGACTATCCTCGCCTCACGACGACTTAGTTCCTAGGCGTTGCACATGTATCTAGCTGGATCCACCGTGCATTGGCTCGACTTATGGCCTCGTCATCAATATACCTTTTTACCAAGCTTATTGGAATTCTGGCAAAGGGGAAAGCCTGTAAGGCATGCAGCGCTGCCCCCCTTCGTGCCAATTCGTCAGCTCTCTCATTACCTGGGGTATCCATATGCCCCGGTACCCAGCATAAGGTCACCGTATTGGCTCTCGATATCTCATCTAAATGTTCTTTACAGATTTTTACAAGCCTTGACCTAGTTATTGCAGACTCTAGAGCCTTAACGGCTGCCTGGCTGTCGATATAGATCGTGATTCTCCTCGCGGTGATGCCCTTGTCCCGGACAGTTTTCGAGGCCTCGATGATGGCTGTAATTTCGGCTTGGAAGACGCTGCAATCGTCGTTTAACCTAAAGGACTGGCTTATTCCAAGGGCCTTGCAGTAGACCCCGGAGCCTGTACCAACATCCATCTTGGAACCGTCGGTGTAGAAGGCCAGTTCCTTTTTATTACTAACTTTGTTGTTCCTCCAGTCTTCTCTGTTAGGAATTCTGATATTAAATCTCCTGTCAAATGCCAGAGTCTGGATCATGTGATCTGTTTCTGTCGGTCTGTCGGCCTAAGATCCTTAGAAAAACGAAGTTGTGAAGCTAAATTGACCATCAGCTCATTTGCATCTTCTATTTGAAGCAGATCTTGGAAAAATACCCAGGAACTTCAAATCGATACTCACCACCTCTTTATCGATTTTAAGGCCGCGTATGACAGCATCTATAGAGACGAGCTATACAGAGCCATGTCTAGTTTTGGCATCCCTGCCAAACTCGTCCGGTTGTGCAGGATGACGATGGAAAATGCACGCTGCTCCATCAAGGTCGGTCAAGACCTCACCGAGACCTTTGATGTCAGAAAAGGATTTAGACAAGGCGAAGCGCTGTCATGCGACTTCTTCAACATCGTTCTTGAAAGAGTTGTGCAAAACTCACGCGCCAACACCAGAGGCACAATCTTTCAAAAGTCCGTCCAATTACTCGGATACGCCGATGACATTGACATAATCGGAAGAACGCAGCGTGATGTCACTGGTACGTTTGTGAGTATCGAGACGGAGGCGGCGAAGATGGGTTTAGCGGTCAATGAGGGCAAGACGAAGTATATGCTGTCAACAAGAAAGGACTCCCAACACCGACGTCTCGGACAGAACGTCACTATAGACAGCTATAACTTTGAGGTTGTTAAGGACTTTGTCTACCTAGGCTCCGTTATAAATTCAAACGATGACACCGGCGCTGAGATTATACGAAGAATAACTCTTGCCAATCGCTGTGTCTTTGGGCTAAGAAGGCAATTGAGTAGCAAAGCCCTCTCTAGAACAACTAAGGTGACCCTCTATAAGTCCTTAATCGTCCCAGTCCTGCTCTACGGCGCAGAGGCATTGACTCTGTCTAAAGCGGATGAGGTTGCTCTTGGCTGCTTCGAGAGGAAAATTCTTCGGGTGATTTTTGGTCCCGTCTGCATAGACGGGGAGTGGAGGAGGAGATACAACGACGAACTGTACGGGCTGTACAGCGACATGGTCCTCGCGGTGATGCAGACCGCGACTCAGGTGGCGCATGCAAGTGGAAGGGGACCTCAACCAACTTGGCGTGCGAAACTGGAGGCAGCTGGCTAAAGATCGAGCTGGCTGGAGAGACTTGTTGGTTGAGGCCCAGGACCACGCCGGTCTGTAGCGCCACCTTAAGTAAGTAAGTAAGTATTTGAAGCAAAAACTAAGACTTTGAGGTGTAGATCTTGAGAATGTTTATCTTATTCTTCCTGCTGAAGTGCTTATCCTTACCGAATGAAGGGTGATTGCAACGACTTAGAAACTAGTCGAGTATGAAAGGAACCACTAACAATCGGCAAATCTAGGAAAGGTTAACAAACAATTTGGAGTGTGCTGTCCTCATATCACGTACGAGCTGTTGAACCTTTCATGGTCAGTCTTGAGGTGCTCCTGCTCGAATATTGCAAAAAAATTACCGTAATTTTCCTAAGAAATAACAATAACACTACGAAATTCGATTAAGATACCAATGCTTCTAAATCTGTGGTCGGAAAGCAGAAAACTATGAAAGAAGTTGATCGTTCTACCTTTCAGCCGCAAGCTTCTTTCGATAACTAGAGACCTTATTAAAAGTTCAAATAAAAATAAATAATTTGTTTCATCACTCCACTTGTTCACATTCACATTTGAAGTTATTTTTCTTAAATAAATAAAATTCACAGCAAATCAATAGAAATGCATCCTTCCACTCCACAGATACTCGCAGAACTCAAACTACTGATTTCGTGATCCCTCTGCAGTATGCAAACATGTAGTAAATGTTCCCCTCCTCCTCCCACACCTCTTTGCATTTTTCTGAGAATATGCAACAATGCAATGAAAAATGTATCTTATTTTTAAGCAAATCTTTATGGAGGACACAACAAAAGGAACCCGAGAAGGAGAAGGAAAAAATTCAAGGGTTATGACTAAAACATCTCAGCGATGTGCGCTGTATACTTAATACTGTACATGTCGTTTGTTGGATGAACTTTTCTGCACTCTGATTGTAGGATTTCTTATTCAGATGATTCCTCCATTGAATTATTTATGACACTGTTGGTACGGGAGAACTTGAGAAGAAATCCTCACAGACTGTACTCGAGTGTAGTTGTTGGTCGCAGTAGGTAACCTTGGTGCGGCCCCTTATCGTATCCGTCTTTTGGAAATATGCTTTTGAAGTAAAACATTTGCTGGGAGACGATGTCAACTTTGAGAGCAGTAAGAATGAACCTGGAATCTCTTTTGGAGATAACGTAAGCGCACCTGGTTACGGTTGCAGTTTGCACTGCTCGGGCAGTGGTTAGCATGACAACGATGTAAGAAATGTAAAGCAGTTTGGATGTTGGTTGGAAGAAAATGAGAAGTATTATTCACTGACAATGTGACATTTCTGACTAAGAAATTCTCAGCTGTGACATGTATTTATGTTCGAGGGTAGTGAAATAGTTTCGTCGGTTTAGTTAAAGTGTCACGGGAGTGATCATTTTGTTATCTGTTGGCAAAATACAATAAGCTTCGATGGCAGAACCTATAACACACTGCCATGTAAAGCCTTGGAATAAATTTTAGGTTACGCTTGACTTATTTTCACGCGAACGGAAAGAATCTTAGGCAGCTTTTGATGTACGTATATGTTACTTGTTCCAGAGATTGCAGCCTGGCTATCGGTATAAATTGTGATGTCCTTGCAGGATACCATATTACGCCTAAGCCAGGATAAGGCTTCGTTAATCGCCATAATTTCTGCCTGAAAAACGCTACGACGGTCGGGGAGATGGAGGGAGATGCTCAAGTTGAGCTCTTCGGACGAAACACCACCTCCCATTCCGTTCTCGGTTTTGGAACCGTGCGTCAGTATAGAAGTGAACAGAGCTCTCGTCTCTGGCATCATTCTCCAACTCCGCTCTGGAGGGGATTGATGTCCGAAAGTTGAGGTTGAAGTTCAACTTAGACTGTGTGTAGTCGGTGTCGAGAAGTGTACAATATGATTGTTTGACTATTGAGAGGAGGCCTTCAATCTGAGGACTGTTTGCCAAAAATATCTAAGGGAATGTAGATATAGGAGCACGTCGAGTGCGGCGGATGGGGTGGTTCTTAAAGCTCTGGTATAAAAGTAGAGCTACGACGATCTGCTTAGTAGAGTATGTCCTTAAAATTTGGATTAATAAAAGCCAAGGGAAAGGCCCATCGTTAAACAATTTATTGGTTGGATTTTCCAGCCTTGGCGACATTATGAATATTGACTCGTCAGACTCGAAAGTATTCTCCGCTTCATAAAAAGCTCCTGGTGGTTCAATTATTCTCCAGCGTAGCTCTGGATAAGGGGATACCTGTGGTATGGAGAAGTCGCCTTACATATTTTACAGTCATGATAATCTGCGTAACTCACGTATTCTTCGGGTTTTAGTTTGGGTCCTTAAAAATTTTCCATTTCCCTTGAGAATATTCAGGGATCGACCAGCTCAATTTAGCTCCGTATCGATGACCGTACCCAAATATTTGTTTTGCCAGTTTGCTTCTGCTGCTGACTAAAAGCTCTTCTGGTATGCCAATTCTAGTCCAACTGATGATAATCTGCAAGGCAGGTATCTTCTACTTTTCCACGAAACGTCCATGACTTTGGCGTCATTCAGAATTTCGAGACACCAAACTTCTGCTAATAGTTTAAGCCCGTCCTGGCCCTGCCACCTTACTTAACCTTACCTAAACCTCTACTTCAGCATAAACTCATCTACTCAAGTCCAAGTTGAAGCCCAGTGACCGTAGCCTCCCGGAAGAGGTAAACAAAGTCAATTGACTTCAGTAAATTTGACTTAGAAAGCATCACGCGCTGCTATAACACACCTACATACCTTGATTGTAGCACATCTACCTTGATTATATTCAAATAAATTCAATTCATAATATTTCAGGATCTCCTTTCTTCCCCCAACCAATGTAACACCACAGCGTCCTCATCACCTTTAGTCGCACAACCTCTGATCCCAATGTAACCTCCTATCTTCCTCAAAACAATGTAAACATTCGCATGGCAAATAGCACAACCCTCCTTCTCTCGCTATCAACACCCTTAGCAACATAACTTCATTTGGCAAAAACCCTTTTTGGCCCGTTTCATCATTAATTAGTGCTAGTTCGTCCCGATGATCCTTCGTCTTAATGAAGACACCCGAGTAGCATTACCATCAAAGTTAATGGCTATATGGCCATAATCAATTTTAACGAAGTCCTGTCAACACCTTGGTAGCCATCGGAGGACAAGAACCAATTCAAGTCCTTAATAAAATCACCATATCAAATATTTAAAATGTCATCTTTGACGAAAGAGGATGCCGTGCTCTGTCGAAAACTGCCGGACAGCAAACAGCACCAGCAGCACCACATCATTTAGTCAAAAGTCAACAGGACGTTCAACATATTGGAAGGACCTCTTTATCCCGCAAATACGAAAGCATAATATTTGGGATGTGCAAAGAAAGGACGAACGGTGTGACCTAGGGGTTGTCGACAGCTATGTGTATGCGATGACTCTCTTGAACTTTTGCATGTGTTAAGTGTCAATGGGGTTGATTATGAAGCTTATAATGTCCTGGCGCCGCTTTGATGAGCCTAAATTGTACCATGTGACCTTATGTCACGAGAAATATGAACGTGAAGTGCAAATTCATCTTTTTCTTGGGTCGGCGGCGGCGGCAGCATGGAGAAATGAGAAAACCATTCAAGGGGAATTCTTCGCAATTCGCTTTTCTGCTCTATTTGAATGTGTAGCCTTTAGATACACACATACACTAAAGCTCAGTTGAGACGAATCGAATTCAATCAATTTACATGTGTCCCTTGGGAGGCTACGACTACGATGCCGACAGCAACAGCAATGGCAATGGCAACGGCACCGACACCGACACGACAGCGACGACGACAGATATGGCAGGATCTCGAAGGACAGAGGGTGGAAATGCTTTCTTATTGACACGGAGAATTGAGGAACGGAATTTTTCTTTTGATCGTTCATGTGAGAAAATGCTTTGGATGATTAGGAGTGCAAATGTTTTCCCTTTTATTTGCTGTTAGTGCAGAAAACACATTTTCTCGATGAGGAGTTGTTCGCAGCTTTCACTTTCAATTTGTTGAATGCAAATAGAGAAAGGGACGAGATGCGGGACTGGTGGTTTTTTTTAGGTGAAATTAAATGGGAATGTCTTCAATTTAGATTTGCGTTTGTGCGTGTGTGTGTGTGTGGGTAGAAATCATAACTTTACCATGAGATTCCACTGTAGGGTGGTGAAGCAAATTCTAAGCAAATTTTCCATACCTCGTCCTTTTTTTTTTTTTCCTCTTGGAGTGGGAGGCCTTTTAAGTTCGCTTTGGAAAATACCATCAAATTTTGTTAGGGTTTTTGAATGACTTGCAATGAAAAATTTATCCAAATTATTGCTTTAAAGTCTTGAATGTAAAACTAAATTCAAGGGATGTGACTCAGCGTGTTCCATGCTGAAATTCATGCTATTGAGATCTGTGTCAGGATAAACCTCGATAAAAGTATTAGCGGCGCAAAAATACATTTCTATTCCAATAGTCAGGGAACGCTTAAAGCATTGACGTCCCACTTCGTGGAATCTAGGTCAGTCAAGTGCTGTCACGATGGCCTTCAATCGCTTGCCAGCCACAACCATGTCAGACTTGGTTGTGTTCCCGGCCACCAGGGCGTTCTACGCAATGAAACCGCAGATGAGCTAGCTATGGCCGGTTCGGTTGCCGCGCTCTTGGGGCAGGGACCTTCCTGTGGCATTAATCGAGCTACCGCCAAAGCTTTGTTATACAACTGGGAGCATCAACTTTGTCTAGTCTATTGGGAAAATTTTCTCGGGCTTAGGCAATCCAAGATACTTTTCAGCCTCTTTTCGTATTGGGAAATTCTAAACCTTGACAGGAACAACAAGAGAAAGCTAGTGGGTTTCCTTACCGGCCATTGTGGCCTAAGATATCATCTCAACAAACTAAAACTTTGTTCAGATTTAGAATATCGGTTCTGTTTGAAAGAATATGAAACCTCTAAGCACATTCTCTGTGAATGCCCGCCACTATATTGGCAACGCAGCCGATCTTTCATAAAGAATTCTGTTGGTTAGCGGAGTTTAAAAACTCGGCTACTAATGACATACTCACCTTTATTATGAAAATGGTAGATCTATTAGGCCAAACAGACCGGAGACAGAATAGATCTTGCTAGGCGGCAGTGTCAGCTATAGGTAAGGGCAGGTTCATTAAAAAAAAAAAATTGCGCGTGCAGCACCGTACACGTGATAGAAGTAAAACTTCTTAAAAAATAAAGAATAAGAGAGATTTAGTGTGATAGCCATAGAGGGAGAGAGAGAGCATCTCAAAAGAAATACAACAATACAAAATTTGCATAAAAAATATTCTGTTTATTCAATATTTACATTGTAATTGGTTTCTGCTACAATTGGTCATACTGATATTAATGGTTTGTGATAACTAAAATATGAGATACTAGCTAATACCCGCGACTAAGTCCGTGTGGAAAGGCGTCACATTATTCCTTATATCCTTCGCCGGGTTATAAGTCATTGTTGAGTAGGTATAAACTTTAAATTTCTTATATTAATTCTTTAAGGCGTCCCTTTAAACAACTTTCCTGGGTTTTCTTTCTGGCTCGGGGATGACCAGGCTATCAGGTGAATTGGCTCTAAGCACGCTATGGGAGAAACAGTCACTTCTCAGATCCACATTATCCACTTTCAAGCTCTGTCCCTGTACCTTATAAAATTGGTAAAATTGGAGACGTTTGAACTCAAAGTGGTAGTCTAATGCGATCAGAAGAATCCGGTGATGAAGACAGTTTTTCCCTGTTTGACACTTGTGAAAGTCCTGGCCTCGATTACGTGTTGGTACAAAGTCTTCACCTGCACAGTTTCAGAGGGTTTAGATTGGGCAACAACTTTGAGGTTGAGGATGGGAGGTGGGTTCCCTCGTGGATAGAAAGTGTCCAATAACTTTCCACGAGTTTTACTTCCGAGTCCATAGATTAAGACTTCACATTCTCAATTTGCAATTTTTCAGCAAAAAATTATTGATGTTGTTGACTGAGTCCTTTATTTCAGTGCAAATAGTTTTGAAATACTTCAGCCATGAAATCCAAACTGATGAACGTTTAGGTACATAATATCCTGTCAGTCAAACTAGTCATATCTCCCTTAACATTGCAGAGGTTGCTGGGTATATTAATTCATCCCTACTCTTTCCATCACCAATATCAAGAAATAAGTTAGAAAACTGCTCTGTCCTCAAGTCATATCGAAGATGAACACGTGTATATGTTAACTCTCAAGGATAGGTCTTTGACATTAGGCTATCAGATGGATGACTTGAGACATCCCCTCACTTCATTTGCTGTGTTCACCGTGGTACAACAAGCTAGGTCTGTCTGAAGCCACCAGCCAAAAGCACTGTCGAAGCGTCCTATTTCGATCCTCAATATCTTTCTATTAGCCATGATACACTCATCCCACACTACAACTTTGGCTAAGGTTGAGAAGCTTTAAGAAGGTAGAGTGACCCTTCATGTGTGCTTTGACAAGCCTCGGGCAGTATAATTTGTCATGAAAGAACTTCTCACTTCGCCGTTCGGAGTCAGCAATAAATTGTAGGTCCCTTCCATTCATGCGAAAAATGTAACACGCACAACATGAATGGTTGCGAGAAGCTAGGCCTTGGCTCATCCCGAGCTGTAGCGTCAACTATTTATTTATTTACATACATAATTTAATACATATGTACATACATAGATAGATATGGTGATGAGTGAGACAGAGATATTTCGCTTAAATTTAATAAAATTTCAACATCTTGAATCTTGATAGATGCAAACTTATGTATGATTGAAGAAAAGCAGCAATAAAGGAAATTTTTAAAAAAAAACTACCCTTGTAAAACTGGGTAAAACAAAAACAACACACCATCACGAACGGATATGTGTCGCTGACTACGATTGCGCATTACTATAAATAGCCAAACTTTAACGCCCTGTATCTTGGCCCACAGTTATAATTTTGAAAAACGTTAAAATACGTGTTTAATTATTTCTGTTCTAGAATATACCCACCAATTCCAAAATACTATCTAATTTTTTTTTCTCATACAAAGTTGAACACCCTGCAAAACCCTATAGAAGTTGAATTTCGAAATATTGCTTCTTAGTGGTTGTCTACGCCACAAAAGGAAGCTATTTTTAAAATTTCATGTTTCTAGCAACAGCGGTTTGGGCTATGCGTCAATCCTGGGTTAGTCCGGACAAGGCCTTTTATATATGTAGGTATATAGATATATGTAGATTCAATATTTTCAAGATAACGTTAAAAACTGCATCTATTGTAGTTCCGGATTTTGTTGTTGATTGATTGGAATTGTTAGTTATGTACATATAAACCAAATTTTTCGCAAAAAAAGTTAGTGGTTAACAATCATTTGATGCAAAATTTACGTCACCCAGAAAGTCGGCAACATGAAACAGGCAAATTGGTCGCCCAGACTTTGCATACACACTAGGCGCATTTCTGCAAAAATATATAGCTCCTTCTCCTTCTCTCCACTTTGTACCTATCTTTTTTCTCTCTCATGTAACGAAATTTGCTTAAACGTGACGCGTCCTTGAAATTTCACTCTCAATTCTCGTCCAATTATTGAATTATCGAAGCGCCGCGCCGCCTAAGAAGTTTCACTTCAAAAATCTGAGAAATAAGTTCCTCGAACGTCACTTTTTTCAAGACATTGAAGATATATCCGATGTACCACATAATGGATTATTCTTCCTTTCGCATGCCAACTTGCTTTGTCTTACCTAACCTACGCCTAAACGTCCTAATGCTGCGCTTATGTGTTTATTCTTCATCATGCACAAGCGCCTCTAATGTCCATGAGCATGAATTAAGCAGGAATGTTTATATGCAGTCTTTTGTGTTTTTGTTTTTCCTCTGTGCTCAAAACACTTTTGAGTGATGTTTCGAATACTTTGCTTTCCATAAATGCGTGCCATGCCGACGACAGGTCTCTGTGGCTCTGCTTGCTACGAATGCAAGCTTTCAAGCGCGAAATCAGACTTATGGGCCTTAAGTCTTTCGCTGCCTTGTGATTGAGTTTAACCTGCCTTGGGTATGAAAACTATCATACTTCAACATTCCGCCATGAGATTGGTACATGTCTCCGTGCAGTGATACGCTTTCTGAATGAAACGTGACCTGATATGGAGCAGAAAGCATCATGTCCAATGGACTTAAACTTTTTCCAGTTAAACGTACATATGTTGCAATTGTTATAACATTTCAACCTCTGCGATAATCTGAACTTATAAAACTGATACATGCTTTCAAAAGTACTTTCACATTTGCGACCTGAACACGTTGATCCATAAAAGTTCTCGAAAAAAATAATCTTTCTTTCGAAACGAGTCTGCAAAAAAAAGTTTGTCCAGACTGCTGCCTCATCTTGAACATTGTTCTTGGCAGATTGACTTCTGCAGTAATAATGATTTTAACAATTTAAAAGGATGTACAAGACAATGCGATGTAGTACTCCTATTTTGTTTTAACGGGGAGTTAAAAATTTAATCAAACCGATGGAATTTTTAATTATCTTTCAAGACCGAAATAAATGTCTTATAGATGACCGATGAGGGTTAGGGTCATTAAAAGTTGATTGAACTTGATGACTGTATTTGTCACGCAAGTGCATCATTAAACTTGTAAATACGTTTTCAAGCATGTATCTGGGCTTACGTGAAAATAACCTCAATTGCCAGCAATCAATGTGGTGGATATTATTTGATTTGCACCACATTTTCAATAACCAGCAATCAAACATTGGGGTTGAACAAATATTCAGCATGACCTCAATTTATTATTCCCGTCACTGGGTTATATCGAAAATCAATATTTTATCGCTTCTGTGCGGAGGGTGGGTGCAAAAATAAATTGCATATCCATAATATTAAAAATGTATGAATAAAAAGAAAGCGGGAGATTTCAACGTACTACGGAGTTTTCCGTCCAAGGGAAGAAAAAATGCTTAATGTTTTTTATTTATTTATTTATTTATATATTTGATCTAACAACTCTTGTAACTTTAATATAAACAGCAAGTAATAAATAAGTTCAAAGAAATCAATTAGATAATTTTTATAATTTTATCGGACTATAATGGATTATACATTAAGTTTTTGCGTATTTTTCCGTTTAAATAAGCTGTCCACCTAAGAGAGCTGTCTGCAATGGGAGATTCCACTGTATAATGATATAGCTAGAGTTAAGATGTTCTTAAAAATTTCAGATATAAGCGTCAACTTCCTGAACAAGCTTAGGAAGGTTAGGTTAGGTTAGGTGGCTGTCCCCGCTTAGGCAGGGACGCACTTAGGCCAGAATGGCCCATTGTGATACCACAACGAAGTAAACCGGCTTACCGGCACCAGGGAACCAGAAAATGTGGCATAACTACAACAGAAGTGGGCAACCGTAGCGGTGTGAACCCTAAGATTTAAACCATTTCGTTCCAGAGATGAAGTTGCTTATCTTTTGGATGTCTAGTTCAGCAAGATCGTTAAGATCATCATAGAAGTATTCCCCGAGGGTTCTTCCTTTAAGCGTCGCAAGAGCAGGACATGTACAAAGTAAGTGGGTCGTGGTTTCCTCTTCCTCCTCGTCCCTACAGCTTCTGCAGAAATCGTTGGAGGGGACCCCCAATCTAAGGGCATGCCTGCCTATCAGGCAATGTCCGGTAAGGACTCCTACTAGTGAACCTAGATTTTTCCGATTAGTGGATAAAAGTCTCCCCGTCTTCTTTAAATCCAGCTTGGGCCAGATTTATTTTGACAGGAGACAAGTGCTGATGTTGTTCCACCTGCGGTTTGCCAGTTTCTTGGCATCTCTGTCAAGGAGGAACTTGATCGATTCTATGGGCGCAGGGGGTCCCCCCAGGTTTTCAGGGAGAAGCCGTCCTGCACCCTCTTTTGCCAACTCGTCCGCTCTGCAGTTGCCTGGAACGTCCCTGTGTCCTGGGACCCAGCACAGGGTTACGTGCTTAGGAAAAAAATAGGAAATTCAAAATGTCTCTCTTTTTTCTTTTTAACTTCTATTTTTGGTTGGAATTTGCTCTGACAATCGTCTTTAAGGCAACAAGCTATAATTCTTACTAAACCACAACCGCACCTACAATTTTTCTTTATTTGTACAGAAGGTACCCTTCTTCTTTTAGTGAAATATCCTCTATATACGTTATTAATTTTTAATAAACCCTTGCCACTATTATTGATTTTTTTTATCACAGAAAATGTGTGTAAGCCACCAAATCACCAGTTCTGGAATGTGACAAGCAGCTTTCAACTGCTTTACAGATCAATTTGTGGTTAAGTGTCAGTTTACCTTGACACGACTCGATTAACCTTATCTAAATTACATCGGAAATCGATACGATTAATTGCATTTCATGGTGTGATGTGGGTTGCTAGGAGAAAGTGCACATCGATTTGAATCAAATATTAAGCTTGGAGCTCTATCACTTTATGCAACCAATCACTATCTGACGGGGATATAATAGATATCATGAAAATGGGCTTATTCTATAAAGTGGTGATAAGATATGCTAAGTGCATTTTACTACACGGAAGTTTGAAAAACGAAGGCAAACCTACGAACGTTGATCCTCGTGGTTCAGTGGTTTGTGTGTTGGACTATTATGCAAGCTGCGTAGGTTCGAGCTATACCAATCAATCATTTTTCGCTGCACCACCTCGCGTTGGAGAGTAACAAACCTCCGAATATATAATTTGTGACGATGAACTTTTTTATTCGCTGTTCAAAGTTTGGAGGTTGGAAAAAGTGTGCCTTGGGCCTTCCCGACCTATTGATGAAGTAGCAAGGACAACAGATGCTGCGAGGCTAAACCCATTTAGGATCACCGTCCTCGTCGAGCGTCAAGCAGCTATAGACAGCTTAAAACAATGTAAGTACCAAATATAAGACAGAGTCCATTTGTTGCAGAGTTCTGAACAGAATAGCTGACATCCAATCGGTCTCTGGGTCTCCGGTCCCGGTGATATCGACGGCAATGCAAAAGCAGATGAGCTGACTCAGTAAGGATTTGCGTTAAGAGGGGAACATACTCTCACATCAATAGACATCCCTATTGGTGTACTAAAAGGCAACGTATACAGTAAGATTTGAGAATTAATCAACACCTTTTGATAGAATAGCTCGGTATCAACTCTCCGGAATTGCATGCGCTGTCAAGATACGGAAGAACGTAAACAATTGGGCACATACTCTGTGAGCGATCAAATCTTCAAAACCGTTGACGTCGATACATGGGAAGCAAACTCTTTAAAGAATTTGAAGATCTAACGCAACCAAAAAAATTCGACTGGGGAGCCAGTCCTATACTTCCCACCGCGTATTATGTTACATCAAAAACAGTAATATTATTATTTATTTAATAATAAAAGAAAACATTCATCGAGGGCGGAAAATTCGAATACACACTGTTTAATTGTTCCACAAAGAGTTGTTGCGCGAACTTGATAGAAAACATTTCTTCAATTTCCTCAGTATCCACCACACCGATTATGCTCAAAATCTAATCAGCTCTAAGTTTTACGTGGACAAATAAAACAAAAAAAGTCGCATGTTCCTACGTTGTTTCGTTCTGCAGATATCGAAGGCGAAAAATATGATCACACACACACACATTTCGAAAATGGGTGCAAACGATTTCTAGTGTATCGTAATTTAAAACCCTGTTCAGATCTCGAAACATTTTGTTCGGACAAATTGCAATGCTTCTCCTATATAGGTGGGAAATAAAAATTAGTAAGTACAGGCTGGTTACAAGGCCTCCGACAATTCATAGTCATTGACTGGTCACTTCCCACGTAACTAAACCCAACCTTAAAAAATAGCTGCCGCGACAGCTCGGGATGAGCCAAGGCCTAGCTTCTCGCAACTATTCATGTTGTACGTGTTACATTTTTCGCATGAATGGAAGGGACCTGCAATTTATTGCCGACTCCGAACGGCGAATTAAGAAGCTCTTTCATGACAAATTATACTCCCGGAGGCTTGTCATTCTCCGACGAGAGGTGGTGCCGCGAAAAATGTTCGGTGAACCCTACGCAGGCTTGCACATTAGTCCAACGCATTAACCACTGAGCCACGGCGACCAGCTTACGTTAGGCAAGTTATTTCTACCCCTTTTGGAGAAACGCCAATTTTTCTCAGAGGTGATTGGTCCCATAAAGGAAAATTCCATTCTTTAAGGCAATCGCACAGGTCAGTATGATACGATTATACACATAAACGCCCCTTTAGGTTCACCAATTAAGTTATTCTAACGGTGGTCAAAAAAAAAAAAAAAAGTTCCGTCAAATTTCCGCGTACAGCGACATACTATGAAGGTAATTACCACCGTTTTTACTTTTTAAGTACATTTTAAGTACATTTCCTAATTATTTGTCTACGAGTAGATACAAAAATACCCAGTCTGTGAAAACTCACTCACTTTTATAGGAACGCATCGGACAATCAATAGACAATTTATAGCACTTCCACAGGTGAATAACTAGACCTATAGATACTTTTTTAGTTCTATAAACCAGATATCTTTCTACGTGTTGAATCGTTTTTCATTGTCAGAGCAGTAGTATTCGTCACTTATTCCTCCCCCTCCATAAGCAAACTGTTCGAACTTGAGGGCCTTTTACCGCCTCGCGGTTTCTCACTGATTCAGTCTGCCTGAGTAAGCTAACCGGTTAGCATCTTACTTTCCCTCAGTTTGTGTGTTGAGATAGTTTATTAATTTTTATAAACAATTTTCTTTATTTGTTTTAACCAATTTTAAAAATTTAACATGGCTGATGATTGGGATGTAAGTTGATAAGAAAGTTTCATTGAACTCAACTAAATTGTAGAGAATTCTCTTCATCGTTGAATAGATACAGGTTTGTGAGGTCACTTGTGTGTTTTTCCTCTTTTTTTTTTTTTTTTGGTTCGTGAAAAAGTATACACGCTTGATGTGCTTATTTACCCGATGCAATAAAAAAATTCGCCGGCCGCTTTAATGTTTTGTTTGTGTAGATTGCTTTAATTTTCTTGTCATCTCTTCCGTGATTGTTGAATAAAAAGCAGTGAGTTGCTTACCAACTCATGTGGAACTCTACATAGGTATAGTTACCTTGGAAATGTGTTTCATGCAATTATCAGACCGTTTTTATTGCGAGACTGAATATTATTTAATGAAAACAACAATTTTACTTATAAACAGAGTGAGAGAAGTGAATCAGTGGAAGCAATGAATCACGGGAACTTCTTTGTCATCAAAGTCACAGAAATACGCATGAAAATGAGACTTGGACGTACTAGGTACGTTCATGGGAAATTCTCCATGACTTAGACGTAGACTTGACTGATCTACTTGACCATGAATGGATTCATGGAGGTTGATTTAATTAAAGAACAGTGCACTTGAAACGATGATGGTTTAAGCTTCAAACAATTGCTTTGAGATACTTTCTTTTTAATGCACAATAGTCTCAATTAGATAATCACCTTGAATTAAGAAAAATTGTTTTGTTTTTGAGGACCAAAGTTTCGCGAGTTAAACAGTTTGAGTCAACACTTAGCAGTAGGCAGTAAAAGTTTAGTGAAATTTTAATTTACTGTCTGTGTTTATAATTAAGTCTTTTCAACATCTTCTGCCTGTAAATTGAAAGAGAAGAAATATTTGGAATGAACTTTTGCCTCTCCAACACTCAAGATTTAAGACATTTAGAGGTTAATGGATGTTTAGGTTATGGTTTACACTTTACTAAGTTACTTTTTATACTAAAACTCTAAACCATTTATTTTTTAGTATTAAGCCATCTTGTAGGCCCTGGGCTACCATAAAGAATTTGCTTCCAAATACTAACCCATTACTTTAACGTCACTGTATCTTCTTAAAAATTTGGTGAACTGTCTGAAGCTGAAAATTTTTTTGAAATATTGCCAAAATGAATTCAAAACGCCAAAGTGGATCCCAAGTTCTACCGGTTGGTCGTTGCAGACTGCAACTTACAGTATACCCCAGCCCCAGAGTTGCCAGCGTTATTAAAGCCGTCCGTGAAAACATTCCATCCAACAACATCCGTCATTGTTTCTTGTTTCGTGAGTCAAATCCTAAGAGTCCCTCGAGGGAAATTCTGTACTAAAATTGTTGACAGGTTTCAGTTAATTAGGTTATAAGCGCCACAATTTCAGCTACATTGATGCTCGGGTGTATCGCTTTTGGTTTGGTTTGGTAGAATAAAGTTATGCAGCCACCGCTTGCACAAGACACTAGGCACCATACTGGAGCCATCGGGATCCCTGAAAAACTAAATTGGAAAAACATAAACCATTTCCTTAAAAGATTTGATTTCCATACAGAACTTTACCATGTTTTTATAGCTATCATAGCCTAGCTCCTCTAGATTACTAAAAAAAAGAAGTTGCCGAGAAGTGTCATGCGTGGCTTGGAAAATCCCTGACATTCATATAATATGTGTGTTATGTCCTCAGAGGCGCATAGAGCCCTAATCTTTTAGCATGCTTACTCAGAAGACAATTGCCAGACAGGGTGCCAGTGACTAATTGTAGCTGTGCCCTGCTTATGTTGAGATTATCTCTGGTTCTTCTACGGTCTAGCGCAGGCCATAAAGCCTTGGATACCTTGTGCCTACTTATATTGGATCATCTCTGATTTGCCTTACAGTTATTCTTAGGATTTCTGCTTTAGCTACACGGAAAGGAAGTGGTTGCCCCCTCCATGTGTTGCCGTTCGCAACCCAGTTTGCCGAGTTCGTCGGCTTTTTCGTTTCCTTCAATATCACGGTGACTCGGTACCCAACTAAGTCTTACTTGATTCTGCCAGCACAATGCCTTTAGTATTACGCTCCATTGTGCAGCAAGTGCAGATCTGACGACATTTGATTCTATCGCGGTCTGACTATGAATGTAAATAGCGATATCCCTTCCAAATATCGATTTCATCATACGCTAGAACTATCCGGGAGTCTTATGGATACTTTCAAGTCTGCCTCTTGGGAGTGAATCCGTTCCGTTGGTGGTTTTTGAACCATCCGTGAAGACCGCAATCTCATACGCGGAGATGACAGCACTTCTCTGCCAGTTTACGAAACCATATAATTTCAGAGACTTACTTATTTACTTAGTTAGCGTTACAGTTCAGGTTAAACCTGGGTCTCAACCAACAAGCCTCTCCTGTTAACCCGATCCTTAGCTAACTGCCTCTAGATGCGCACTCAAAATTGGTTGAGATCCCCTTTCAGTTGTAGGCGCCACCTTATGCGAGGTCTTTTTCTACTGGATTGTCCCTCCGGGTTAGACTCGAAGACTCTGCGAGTCGGAGCCATCTCTACACGCTCCAGCCATCTCAGCCAATAGATTCGTATCTTCTTGACTAGGCCGATTTCTCTGTACAACTGAATCTTCTTCTTCAGAGCCAGAAATTTCAGAGACTAAGCTTTTTGCCTCATCAATATCGATCATGGCTAGATCGTCAAAGTATTTTCCTAGAGTTTACCATGATAGTCTTAATAGGGCCGGGCGGACATATGAATATTTCTTCTTCTTATCTCTACAGTTTCTGCCGAAATCGTTTAAAGCGGCACCCAGTCGCGTAGCGTACCTACTGATAAAGTAGCTCTGTACCTAGAAATGTCCTCCAATTGCGGCTATTAGCTGACATTCACAAAGTCAAAGTACATATGTACATATAAATGTACGACAAAGTTCGTAAGTCTTATGCCATTTTTTGTGGAAGGTAATGACTAGTGGTCCTCGTGACTTAGAAGTTAGTGCGTTGGACTGCTGTTTGAGCAGCGTGGGCATGAAAGAGCTTCTCAACTTCCCGTTCGAAGTTGGCAATAAATTGCAGGTCCCTTCCATTCGTGAAAAAAAAAAAATAAGACGCACAATATAAATGTCTTGGCTCATCCCGAGCTGTCGCACTTTTTAATGGCTAGACAGGATTTCTATTGATGTTCTTAACTGCGGCCTTCCTAGTTGGTCCATTTTCCTGGTTTTCCTGCAATCTTATCCCAGGCTTAGGATAAGTAACCCTTATGTCGGATTAAGGTGAACCATAAATGTACGTTCAAAAATCTTTGCTCGAATTACCATTTTCCATTTCTTTTTTTTTTTTTTTCAACTTTAGACACAGAATAAAATTGTATTTCTTCAAGATGACTTGGCCCAGGTTATACACTCAACATGGTAGACAGCTCACATAAATTTATAATGACCGCCAAGAAATTAATGAAAAAAAATACCGAGAGCGGTCTAAGTTTATGTGTCTAGATGGTGGTGTGTAGAACACTTAACCAATTTTGCTTAATTTCATATTTTATCTGTTTATCTACACACATATTTCATTGTAATTGCCGACAGTAGTGCTGTCTTTTAAGTTAACAACTGGTCGTTTACTGAGTTATTACAACATTGGTATACAAAATGAAGCAATTAACCTCGATGAGACGAAATGGACATACCCAACCATCATTACAATTTATGTCAGTCGTCATTGCTTCTGTAATTTTAATATTTAATTTACTTGCTAATGGTTAAAGTCACTTAGCTACCTATGCATATAAATCAAATTAGGACAGGAAAACATTTCCTTAAGGACTTACTATCGATTATAGGAATGTGTAAGGGTTGTGTATAGTGCTGATCATTTCCCCATAACTCAGACGTCAGCCAACTTTTGCGATGTCCTTATATATAAAACAAAAAATTACAATACAATACAATTTTGACAAAAAAAAATATAATTTAAATCTTAAATTTAGCGTAAGTCATCCTCCAATTGGAGATCATCAAAATTTCATATGCTTACAATATTTGTCGCTATTCTCACTTTCATTGTGATTATCAATGTCAAAGGAGCACAGGCAGCAGCGAAAAAAGGAAATGTAAGTTTAATTATAAATTAATTGTGTATTCATTACCAGGTGTCATGGTGCATGTAAGCCTACAGACATGAAACTTTTTCTTCCATTTTAAATTTAGAAAAAAAAAATTGTTACATTTTCTCATACATGGGTTCTTCTTCATAATTTACTTCTCTTTTCCACTTTTTTTTTCGAATTTCACTTTTATTTTCCATGGTCCTGGTTTGCACTTAATTTTAATGAGGTTAAATATGTTGATGCGGTTTATAGTGAATTTAGATAAAATCACCTATTTAGGTAGATTTTCAGAACTAATGAACTTAGGGTTCGAGCTCGTGCCTCTAATTAGATTAGGAGTGGATCCGGCTAATTACTGTAGTACCTGGAAAATGTCAAACTGATTTAAACAACAATAGATTCCATTCAAACTCTGTACAAGTTCGAAAATGGGCTGCATGCTTGGTTGCATCGCAAATGACAGTAATTGCATTCATCACGAACTGCACCAACACAATCATGTCTCAAACTGCAGAATTATCACTTCTTTGAAGATCAAACACATTTAAAGGTATAACCTACCCTTGCAGTGTAAGGCAATGACGCAAAGATAAGGAAAAGTTCCAAAGAATAATATTCGACAGACTTTATGATCGAAAACATGGCTTATATGCGCTAGATTATTGTTTGACTTCCTCCCTAGGCAAGAGTTCACTTGCACGCAACTGTTCTGCTTCCAGTCGAACATCTTGTATTTATTTATTTAATTAATTTAATACTAGCTACATAGCACTAAATTCTAAAAAAAAAAACTTTATAATAATAAGATAGTGGGAAGTAGGAGGCTAAATGATTTGATTATTTATTTTTTTGGTCTAATAAAGTAAAAGTTTAAATCTTAAGCTATGAAGAGAAGGGAGAGGGAGTGTGCGGGTCGAAGAGGGGGAAGAGGAACTGTGGAGGGCGTTTCTAAAAAAAGATCTACTACAGTGAAGGTAATGTAAAAGGATTTATTGACGTATAGGGCAGAGAATTCCTTAGACCAACGTTTCACAAATACAAGTGCAGAATTGGCTCTACTAATGATGTTATCTACATATGCGGGCGCGGATGACGCCTAGATCGCGTAAAGATGTGACAATGGGAACAGGTTCGTTGCAGATAAAGTAGGGTCTGGGAGGTGATGGGAGATGCTTGCGTGAGTATGTGATTGCTTGGCATTTGGTCACATTGAGCTGCAAGAAATTTGTATGGCAGCGAGGCATGATATGTGCTTGCATATATAGATATGAAAGAATCTTTGATGATACAGTCAACATCATTGATTGACAGGATAAATATCATTGGTCCAAGATAGCTGCCTTGAGGGACTCCTGAGGTGGCTTTAATAGGATCGGACACGGAAGATCGAAAAAGGACTTTGTACTTGCGATCTATCATGTAGGATTTGATCCACATAATGAACCACGGAGGAAAACCAAGAGCCTTGAGTTTAAGGAGAATTATGTTGTGCGAAATTTTGTCGAACGCTTTACTGAAGTCGGTGGTAACAACATCAACTTCTTTGCCATCCTCCAGTGCACATAGGGTTCGAGACACGAATTATGTGTTATTGTTGACCTACCTTTAAGAAAGCCGTGTTGGTTGGGAAAAAAGATAGATTTGCAGTGAAAAAATATTGCATCATTGACCATGCTTTCGAAGAGCTTGGGTGTGCAAGAAAGTTAAGCGATGGGACGGTAGTTGGATACTTCATTCTTGCTACCGTTTTTGTAGATAGGGATTATGAAAGAATCTTTCCACATTTGGGGGAAAACGCCCTGCGAAATAGATAATTGGAACAAAGCTGTGAAGGGTCGGGCGAGATAGTAAGCACATTTCTTTAGAACTATGGCGGGTAAACCATCAAGACCGGGAGAGTAATCGTTTTTAAGCTTGCTAATCTTGTCCACTACCTGTGGTCAGATTATATATCCAACGGGCTTGAGTAAAAGATTTTTCTCAATATTTGTTCAAGACTGTTCGAGAATTTTTGAAAAATCAGTGTCAAGGGTACAATTAGTCTAATAGCTCCGTCTACGTAGCCAGTACAGTACTGGGCATTCACAGAGAATATGCTCTGTGAGGTTTCTTTCCTTTCCGAACGGAACCGACACGATCGGAATAAAGGTTTAGTTTGTTCAGAGGATATCTTTGGCCACAATGACTTTTAGGAAAGCCCACTAGCTTCGTCATGTTTTTCCTGTCAAGGTTAAGAATTTCCTTGTATGAAAGGGCTTTATAAGTCCCTTGGATTACCTAAGCCCAGGAACATTTTCCTAATGTTCAAAGACTAGCCCAAGGTACCCATTAAACTTTTTACCGGCGGTTGACTCAAGCTATTCCCTTCTATTACCTCAGCGCATTTATCTTGTTTTGTGCTCGCTATGCTAGATTTCTCTTATCTTCATAAGGCATTGGGACTCTCGTTGACTTTTTCCTTTAGCACGGGCAGCTGCAATGCAATGCAAGCTGCTTTCGCTAATTTTTTTGTGTTTTGCTGACGAAAGTGTCTGAACGTGAGACAAAATCATTTTTCGGAACATAACAGCTCTCTTCTATGGTTCGAGCACAGCCCTGCTAATTGTTTTCTTGTACAGGGTGTCGAGTAATTATTTTGATATGTGAAAATACTGGAGAAAGTCCACTCGACCTAACCTGATCTATGTTGTACGTTTAGTGTTTATACAAGGGAAAAACTCCTTAACTTAGCACTACAAACTCACAGAGCAAAAATTCACACACACTCAGCCATACGATTTGAGAGCCTGAGACACTAACATACATCCTTTTCCGCAATGAATTTTTCCTGGTGTACTTGTGTTTCGTCCATAGCCACAATTCTCCAATATCCCCAATCCTTACCGTAATATCACTTCTCGTTATATGTAGCTTCCTAGTCCACTTTTTATAAATTCTTCATTTTGCACACGTTCTTGTAGCCTCTTGAGCCGGAAGAACTATGTGTGTAGTGCCAGTAATATTCGATGATCTGGTGCTAAGCACTGAATGTAGTGGTGGCATACCTCAATCATTCTGAATTCACAGTTCTTATCTAAATTTTCCCTCGCAAATCCTCTCCTCACATTTATCATCCATATCCCACATCACAAGCCTTCAATATCTCCCCATCGAAACACTGTAGCAACTTTTGAAAACACTCAATCTCATACATATCTCCGCATCTTATCTATTCGCCCGTACATCCTTCAAACTTGAGGTAAAATCTTCATCAGAGAATCCTCTTCAACATTTCAGACGGGGAATCGCGATGATTTGTTCTCGTTGGAGAACTCCCTTATCAACCAGTCACAACAAATGCTGGCCAACGGAGATGCCAAGGATCCAATTGAAAAGTTGAGACTTCTTTGTTTCAGCCGTGGTGCAACCGGCATCATCGGATTAGGAAGGTACGTATGCTTTGGCCTCATCCACCATTGATGGATGTGTACCAATTAAGAAAAACGCAAGCGGTAAGCTTTTGCCTCCTTAACTCACCAAAATAATTGGATTCTCTTGTCCTGTCTGCCTTGCCGGTGTTGCTGTTATTTATCTGCGACTTTTCTGATGTGTGCGTCTGTATATCCACAGGACTTTCAGGAACATGGACGATGATGGAAGTAAAGCCCTCAATTTGGACGAATTTATCAGAGGCATTCATGAGACCGGTCTGGATGTTACCGATGCCGAGATAAGAGAGATGTTCTCAAGGTAAATTCTGGTTTTGTTTGTGTATTTGTGGGCATGCCTGTGTGCGGTGAATAGATCTCGCCTAAGCCCAATGGTCACTATACCATTTGAATTAGCTTTTCGGTGTTAACTTCGGGACTGTACGTGTGGTGCTTTCATTTAACTCTTCTTTCGCTTTGCAGTTTCGACACAGACAACAGTGGATCCATCAACATGACCGAATTCCTCGTGAAACTAAGGGTAAGTCAGATGAATGCGGTAAACGCGGTGAGGTAAACTAAATTTGTTTTTTCACTACAGCCGCCCATGTCGCCGTCCCGTTTGGATATCATTGACAAAGCCTTCACTAAGATGGATAAATCCGGTGATGGTGTGATCACAATTGCTGACCTCAAGAATGTGTATTCGGTGGAGGAACATCCCAAATTCCGAAGTGGTGAGATGTCGGAAGATCAGATTTTGAGCAAATTCCTAGAGAATTTCGAAGGACCACAAGGGAACAAGGACGGAATTGTACGATTAATGGTTGGGTTTGTTTTGAAAATTTACTCATCAGCTATTTTCATTTTTAGGTGACCAAGGAGGAGTTCGTGAACTATTACTCGACGATAAGTGCTTCAATTGACAACGATGAATATTTCGACCTAATGATGCGTCGCGCTTATAAGTTGTGAGACAACACCTATCAACCTTTTAACTGCACCCAAAATTAATAATCGATGGAAACATATATTTTTGTATACTCTTTCATTTTTCTAACATAAAGTAGAATGAAAAACAGAGTTTGGTTTTTTAAACAACTCGGCGCGGTATAAGGTCCTTGGAGTCACAATTGTAGAAGACTAAGTCCCTTGGGGAGCCTAAAACTGTTGAGATCGCTCACCTCGATGCTGCCGTACCGTATGGTTGAGCGCTGAACTGATGACCAATCGTAGAAAAACCTTAATTTATAAGAATCGACAGGAACAACAAATAGACTGGAACAAGGGTACAAGGAACGTGCGAACGAGCAGAGAGAAGGAACAGATCAGCGGCTGTCATTAAGGAGCTACAACGAGGTGCAAAAACATTCAGTATCGTCTTCCGTAAGAGAAAATCCTTCAAGTTAGTCAAGTACCTCCCTGACAAGGAAAGGGGGTCGACGTTTGTGTTCGATCAAATAATTTTTGATATGACACCATTCTCTCCCGATTTCATCACATTGAAACATTCGTTAAGTCTGCCTGTATCCTTGAGAGCTGGGGTTCAAACAATTGAATTTGTAAGAAATTCAGCAGTGGACATAGGAAGACCCATCGCAGGTTCAGGTCTCTATAAATCATCCTCTGATCCTTGTCTTGTAATCTCATCGAAGGATCTCATTTTCAGATATCACAGTGTGACCTGGATCCGAGAGAAGAGTTAAACAGTTCAGCCTTGCGACCAAATTCAGAGAAGTCTTACATTTTACAACCATTTTAAAACTAGTTTAAAGGTTCAGTAAGCCCTTGCATCTCAGAGCATCTCCATCTGTAGCGGTAGCAAGGCTGCGCTTCCTTATAATATAGAGGCATACTTGCCTAACGAGAAGTGTAGCCTAGTATTGTCGGTCTCCACAGTGACACCAGCTCAAGATCCATGACTAGTTTGGGAAACCACCATGAAAATTCGATTACAGCCCAATCCAAGCTCAGACTCTGGCGGAAGCTTGAATGCAAGAAAAGTTCTTACATTTGTACATCAGGGTCGTAAGATAAGTGTCGCGCAAGGTCATCAAAACTATTACGGAAACTAAAGATACTAAATACTCTAGATACTAAATGGCGCCCTGTCTAAGACGAAAGATTACTTTGATAGTACAGCCTATAATAGAATCAAGGGGAGATAAGTCACGTAGAGCATCTAGAATAGCGCCAGGCGTACTCGGAAAAGCTCGTATGCAACCGACGTAGGCCGTTTTTTTAAGTTCAGTGCATACTTACATCCGCCCAACAACCGACGAATACGCAAAAAATGGTCCTATCATAGCCGAATAGATCGTAACTTGTCAAAAGCATCCTAACACTACCAGAAAACCAAGAGCGCCATAGATGTATTCGACTTGACATGATTTGCGCAAAAAGAGCACTCATTAATTAATCGGGTTATGTTGAAGTGACTGCCAGTTAAAGCTTGGACCAATGAGGATTTTGGAAAATTCTCCTTTACCTACTCGTTAAACCACTTGGAGCTTCTGATGAAGCATGTATATGAGACTTCTAATATCTGCATTGGTCAGTTCGAATAGGTCGTAGTAGAAGAAGGCACATAAGTGAATATTTCATCTTTGGGATAGAGCATGGCAGGTGCAAAGAAGGTGGAGGATAGTTTTTTCCTCTACTTCGTCCATACAACATTTGAGATGACGCCAAACCTTGCTGCATGCTTGCCTATTAAACAGCGTCTAGTGATGACATGTATAGTAGCACTGATATGCAATCTCTTGAGGGAAATGAAATCCATAGAGCGTTTCACATCTCGCTTTGGCCAAATCTGTTTAGTTCCTAGACACGTGTACCACTTGTCCACCTAAAATGTGTCCTTTCGAGAACTTCTCTCTAAATTTTGAGTTTACGTGTACCGGTAGGTTAATAAATAAACAAATAGCTGGCGCAACAGCTCTGGATGAGCCAAAGCCTAGCTTCTCGCAACCATTCATTTCGTAGGGACCTACAATTTTTTGTCAAAACGGCGAATTGAGAAGCTTTTTCACGACAAATTATTCTCCCGGAGGCTTGTCATTCCCCGACGAGAGATGCTGCCGCGAAAAGTGTTCGCAGGACATGGCTGGCGCTTGAACCCACGCCGCTCACACAGCACTAAGTACCGAGCCACGGCGACCACCGATAGGTATGTACCATATTTTGGTAGAATGGACATTGTTGTTCCATATCTGGGGAGTTCATCAGCTTTGCAGTTCCCTTGAATATCCCCATTCCCCGGCACCCAACCAAGGCGAATATGGAAATGCTCTGCCATCCCTACAAGACCGGCAGTTCCCGGGCTACTAGTGAACTTTTAGAGAATGGTTCCAAGGGTTTGATGGCTGCTTGACTGTCCGAAAAGATGCGTATATCTATGGCGGATAACACGTTTTTCTTTAGTCAATAAAGAAAGATATTTCATTCTCCCTACCAGTACATAATTCCCAGATCTACATATCTACAAATCTTTAAAAACAGTCCATTAAAGTGCAATAGTGCATTTCGATGGTCAACTTCTTCTACACAGAGGCACAACGTATAATTTTACTACTCTATGGCATACAATCTTGTCAAATGGTCAACCCTACTTAACAGCCAAACCATTTTTTTCAAAGACGCTCGCCTTGGTATGGTATGGTTTGGTAAAAGAAGGTGAACAGAAGGCTCTTCCCTCGGGATCCGTTGTGTTTTAATCTCTTAAATATCGAAACTGTAGAGAAACGGCAGGTTTAGGACATGTGTTGGAAGGGTTCTAATGGCAATGGAAACAATTACGGAGTTGACATGATATGGCGAACCTTCATGTTTCTTTGGTGAAGGCCAGGATGTCACCGATTCCTTTGTTCTTGAGATCCACATTAGTCCCAGGGTCTTCTGTCGTGTTTTTACTACAGCTGGGCAGTGACATGGGAATTGTTTAAGATCTTCTTCGTCCTCGAAGTTTCTGCAAATCAGTGCGTCGGCAAGGCCCAGTCTATGCATGTGTTTGTTGAGGTTTATGTGCACCATGAGTAGTCTCTGCTTGAGCCTAGAACCTTTCTAGTGAGCAGATTACTTGGTTTCTTTATGAGTGTCTTAGCCATCCGTCGAGGGGTTCGCCCAGTGATCTTCGAAATCTCCTTGGCATCCTCTCGTTGGTTCGTGTTTTGATTATCTTCAGCTCGAACTTCACTCTATTTTCAATGTTTCGTTCTCCCCTTTGCGCGCTATGTTGTATGCCGTATCGTGTACACACTCACAAAAAGCACTACTTCCTGTGCTGTTGCTCTAACAACTCAAATACTGGGGTCCAATATTTCCACTGTAACCCACCAAACGTAAGACGACATGTCATAAAATATTGTGCCTTAAAAAAGGCTTTTTCTCCTCTAAATAATAAGAAACATAACTCAGGAAAGATCAAAGGTTTCAACCGCTTAATGTTACATAAATGACTCGTCACCCGATCACTGTGTTACCCAACTTTTGATACCCAATTTCAGTACTTTCAGATAGTTTACGACACAAGCAGCATACTATCCAGCTGTACACCGAGTTTCCATTCTTTCAAGGGAGAATTTCTCAAAACAATTCGACGATTGTACGCTTTCACGTAGCTTGTTGTAAAATCTGTCTCTTAGACTCCCAAGAACCCCATAAAGTACATTAAAGTCAGTTTTACTCGTAGTTCGTAACGTAACTCATTCTGTCATCGTGGATTCAGGGAAACTAAGTATCTACAGTTTCTCCGAAAGATTTAATGCCAAGGTGTGCCGAATAAATTATTCGCAGCTTCCTAATCAACCCCAGTACTACTCTCGTATTCATTTTTACATCTGTGAAGAATATCTTTTATCTAGCTACGCATATCATTTGTACAGTTTGCTTTTAAGATATGCAAATGAATGCACACCACACAGATGCATGCACCCACACACGCACAGGCACTGAAAATTGCAATTTGTCAGTGCAGATAAGCTTGTTACATGCAAAACTTGTGCCGACACGCTCTACACACCATCATACGTAACGTACACCGCCAGTTAAGTCATCGAAGAAAATTGTAACTCTTGCACAAGAAGAAAGGAAAAGAAGGACTTTCCTTCATTTTGTTTGCATAAACTACACAGATATGCATTCGTTTGCCTGCTTGTGCCAAAGTTGGTCCTTTCAAGGTACTTGATTGTGCAAATTAAGTGAAATCTAAATATCCTTACACAGCACTCGAGAGTGAGTTCTCTTCTCAGCCTTTGGCGCAATCGAATTTAGGTTCCCCTTGGTCGGACTTATGTATCAGGTACCAAGCAACTGTACTATGTCGTTTGAGTGTATCTCCTCTTGGTGCGTTTCTCTCCCGCAATCTCATGTGAAGTGGAAAATTAACGATACGTAGTTCTTTGAAGCTGTGCGCCAACCGGAAGAAGTGGGTTTACGAACCAGGGCTGGGGGCCCTGTGCCAGGCATTCCAATGTTTGACTCTTTAGTTGAGTTGAGTGCCAATGTTATTTTTAGCTCTGTTGTTGCTGTAAATGACATGAAACTGGGATTTGGATGTGATTATACGAGATAACTTTGGGAATTGCAAATGTACATCCATGCATATGTAAAGCGTAAATACCTGAGGGTGTTAGTTCCTCCCGAGGGTATGGGAGTCCTTTGTGTTGTCATTTGAATAGGCCAGCACAGTGACTGCATCTATTAGGCACATTCTCCTACGTATCTGTGATGATCAAGAATTCTAATTTACAAATTCTGATAATAAATCAATTGAATAGGCTTTCGGAGTAAACAGAAGGCCTTTGTGATGGTTCTGATACAATTTTTAAAGGCAACATTAGAGTTATACTGCTCTTTCATCTGAAGGAAAGTTTCATGTGTGTCCTCAGTCGGTTTGCCAAAGAGGTGAATATTATTCCGATTTGTCCAATAGTCTGCAGTCATATTTGGTTTGACTTTCTCTCTAGTGTTACTGGGACTAGCTGTTTCTACCCTGGGGTGAACAATTTTATATGTTTTCTGGAATAATTTGTAGGAATATGAACCAGATGTCAATAACAGAAGGCACTGTCTACTGATCAGAAGTTATAAGGACTCTGATGTCCGTTTAAGAGACAATTTTTAATTATATATAAAGGACCTGTCCACTCAAGAGAAACTGAAATACTCGCTGTTTAAATGAGAAACTTTCCGTTTACAATACAGTGGTCTCAGTGGATCAGTTGTCTGCTGTGCGAGCTGCATATGTTATGACCCCAGCAATGTCAGGAAATGACTAACTTATACTTTATCATGAAAAAGCTTCTCAATTCGCCGCTCAGATTCGGCAATCAATGAAACCCTCTATTCGTAGGAAAAATAAAAGACGCCCACTATGAATTGTTGTGAGAAGCTAGGCCTTAGTCCACTCTAGACCGTCGCGCCATCTTTTTATTTATTTTTTGTTTCAAGTGTCCGTTTATGGAAAGAAATTTTACTGTGGTAATTTTCATTCCTCTTCGGTCGTGTTTTAATTTTATCTGTGAGATTTATTTAATAAAAACCCTTGAATCAGTTATCTAGTCCTTGCCAACTTTTCACTTCTTTGAAGAAAGGAAAGCACACAAAGCCTATTCTACCTCCTTGAAGGCCCGAATTCTGCATGACAGAACCTAACTATTAACGAGTTCTCTTGTAGACATTACTACAAACCATGATTGCAGAAAGCCCTTTGGTTGATCCCATATCTTCATCCATCTCGAATGAACCTTTTCTAAGTAAAGATCGCCGATCGTTAACAGGACTCCCGTCACTTACACCCTCTAGGTTAGGTTTCGGCTGTATATTTCGAAGAATTAGAAATTTGAGACTAGTTTGTGTGTGATTGAGAGAATCTACCTGTTTCCTGGGTGATATGGGCAATATCACAAGATAGACGAACCGGGAACACCCTATTCAGCCTTTAAAAGAACTGAGAAGCAAACAGTTGATAGCGTCTCATCGGTCAATGACGGGTCACTTAGGGAATTAAGGGATTCCTAATAAAACGGACAACGATGTCCCCCATACGGACTTCAATGTCAGTAAAAAAAACTCGAATTCCTAGCAGAAGCCTTCTTCAACGCATCTGGCTTAGCCATTACCAAGCGACTGCCCGATCAGTGTAGTGTATTCCCAGCAAAAATTACGGCAGTCCGCTTTCAATTAACGCGATAAATTGTAGCGCATTTGTACTATACATATGTAGATGGTCGGGCAGCTATTAAAGGTTGCTAAAGCAATGCCGCAGATCTCTCAACGAGACTACAGATAAGTGCGACACAACCCTATTCTGGGTCCCAGTACACAGGGAGTGCAAATGAGTTCACGGTCCATTTTCTCACATGAATTGGGCGGAACATTCTGTTACGATGTGAAGCGAGCTTTCCTCGTTCTCCAGTCTAGTCTAGAGATAGGGTCCGGTGGCAGGCCAAGCTTGTGTAGATCTCGTTTTAGTTGGCAGTAGCCACTTAGAATACCGGTTAGGATTTTGAGGTGGTTTCTGCTCAGAATCAAAAGAAACGTAAATTTTTTTGGTGCAAATACCTCCCATCCAGATCGTGTTGTATTTGAGCAGGGTTTTACGACGTGAAATCCTTTCACCCAGTCTGGCCTTTGATGTAAGCAACCGAGGCGCAGAGTAGTCGATTCTTTGGAATTGAATTGAAAGAAAATCAACGCATTACTAAACCTGGAAATATGTGACGCATAAACTTTGCTGACGTCCAATGCCGTTTCTTGTCTCACAACCGGCAACATTCCGAGAAATTAACGCGAAGTAGCCCTGAAGGTCAAAGTTACACAAGTGCCTCATACAATCACCTCAAAGCATCTGTGTTCCAATTAGAGAAATCATAATAAATGAATTGTGTGTCTAGTGTGCCATTCGAGAGATGCTACCCGATTGCAGGGATTCTAGGAAATCCAAGACTGCGAAAGTTTACTCTGCGTTGGTTGGTCCAATTAACACTCCACCTGAAACCGTATGATGACGATGCTTCAGGGAAATCTAAGCAACAATAAGTGAAATCTTTCTCAAACGTAATCGTCTGAGTAGATAAATCCTGTCAAAAACAGAAATCACACTGTGCACACGGGTTAAAGATACAATCTTTCATCTGACCTCTGTTTCAACAAGTGTAGATGCAGGCATACACAGATGACTTCAACTTAGTACACCCTGAATGGATTTTGGAAAATTAATTTTTCTTTCTCGCGACTAAGCACAACCAACACTCATCTCATGCGATTCCAAGAGCCAACCTCACCTGGATGAAGAGAAAAATCAATAAAAGAATAATTAACAAAATTTGTTAGGCCTCACTTTGGCCTTAATGGAAAAACTTGTTCACGCACACAGGTATTAGCGAAACTAGAAAAGTTACAAACTCATTCGGATGCTCGAAGAGGATATTTACGGGCTTGTATTACATCCTTTCCGAATGCAATCTCATCGGTATCCCTTTCGCAGACATCCCAATCAAATCCCCGAAATGAGTGTAATGATACTTTTGTGTTGAACAAGCCACCGCACCTGCCCCGGCGTACACACACACTCGCTCATCTATCGGGCTTTAGCCTAAAAGGTTTTCCTAGTTTCACCAACTACGTAATCGGAAGTATTATGACAAACATATAATTTGGTTTCCATGATGAAGGTTGCTCGTGTGTCGGTGGCCAGAGTCATTGATTTAATGAAACTTGGCAAAGGGTCAGAGTCAGTTCGCCTATTTTGTGGCCAGTTCGGGGTGCTCCTGCTCCACAGTCGGAGTTCTAATTATTGAATACACTTGGACTTGGAAATGAGAAAAGTTATAATGTTTTCCAGGGAAATGATTACTTTGTTGTTAGATTAGTGTGGAGTGGTGACGTGGCATACACTGAAACATTGACATGGTTTTCATTATTCACTTGATCTAGTGGAAGTGGTGCTTTAAAAGTTTCCAAATTGGATACTTCACTGTTAGTGATGGTATTTCGGTTGCCATCAGGGTGAGTCTATTAATTTGGAGTAAATCAGAGGATGCCCAATGCATTCTCTTGTAATGAAATAGGAACTCGGAGGTACTTGATTCAAACAAATTGATTCATTATTCGAGACACAATTCATAGTCAAACAGACATTCGGAAACTGCTTTGAAACTTCACAACTTTGTTTTTTGAAAGATTTGAGGAACAAATTTTAAGTTAAGAGGTTCTGAGGAAAGATCAGTTGACAAAAGCATCTATGGTCAAAAGTGTCAAGAATCTAATATTGACAGTACAGCGAGAAAGTCAAAATTTGAGGGTACCCATAGCAGTTGCTATGGATGTCCATACCACAAGTAATGCCAGAGTGACCGCACTCCTTGTAAATGTTACACTGATATGCTTATAATTCGAACAAACGAATCACGTACCCAATTGGGGTGCCTAGATGTAGACACACATGGTCTAACAGACGTCCATTGTGGTACCACAGGAACCTTCAATAATCCAGAACTCTTTCGAAGATACTTTTGCCGTACATATGTTCATTGAACTGTGGGTCGCTTAAGCTGCGGTGCGAGGATGAAGTCCCAGCCCATATTTCCAGTGTACCGTTGAACTCCTCGATGTTTGCTGACCTACTTCGTTTGCCTTGGAAATCAATCCTTCTTTCCTTAACGGTTACTTTTGCTAATTGGGCGTCATTAAGATTTTCGTTGGGGGTAAATCCTTGGCAATTGCATTCTTCAAAGCTTTATCAGCGATGATCACCCCATCTGGCCATATTGCGCCCTGTCCCATGTGATGAGCTGATCGGAATCAGTATCACCGAGCTTTTGTACTCTCTGCCTAGCATTGCGCTGAAGATGTTTAAGCTTGTTATACGCATTCCATTTTTACCAGGGATGGCCGTGGTGCAGTGGTTAGTATCATCGTTTGTCACGCTGGAAGTCCTGGTTTAGTTTCTGAAGTCGGAAAACTTCTTATTTCTGTGAAAGCTGATGCCGACTCTACTGCGAATGCATAACATTGGCAATAGAGTTACATGGCTTGAAGAGTTGAAAGAACTACCGTGAATTATAGCAATGACAAACACCACAAATGTCCCAACCAGTCTGCACACCACAATTGGACGCCATTAAAACCCAATATTACCCGAGTTTTGAAGCACTAAACCTCTCTCGCACTGTGTCAATAACATCAAAAAGGTATTCATATCGCCTTGATGCGCGTGTGGATTATAAAGAGACACCCATTGCTTGAACTTGTCACTGTCGCTTAGAAACAGCACATTAATCTTTGACTATTTTATCAACCTGAAGATGGATGAGCGAGGGGGTTAGGTTAGGTTAGATAGCTGCGCCCACTGAGATAGGGACATACTTAGACCAGATTGGCTGATTGTGATACCACGATGAAAACCGGCTTACCAGCACCTTCTTCTTCATCTTTTGCCAGCTCATCCGACCTGCAGTTGCCTTAAACGTCCCTGTGTCCTGGAACCCAGCACAGAGTTACATCGGACCTGTCTGCAATCTCGTTAAAAGATCTGCGGCATTGCTTTACCAACTTTAATCGTAACTATCTATGTATAGTACAGTAGGGCTACAATCTATCGCGTTTGTTGAATACCTACCCGCCGCCGTTTTAAAATACACTGCAGTGATCTGGCAGTCGCGTGATAATGGCTAAGCTATGTGCGTTGGAGAAAACTCCTGCCGTCTGGATATATTTTTTAACGCGGACTCGCTCAAAACTGTGCCAGACTCCCGATAGCTTCTGCTAGGAATCCGAGTTTTGTACCTGACGTTGAAGTCAATATGGGGGACAACATAACCCGTTTTACTAGGAATAGTATGGTTGTCCTTGAGAATCTTAGAGTCGCCCATTGCTGTGCTGATGAGCTGGGAGGATTCTCTGATCCTAAATGCTTCTTTGACTGACATTAGCTTCCCAAAGATATTACAAGTAAGCAGATGATGCATTACCTCCAGTGCAACAGTGGGGGTTGTTCTCAAGGCACTCTGAACTTATCTAGGCCAAATCTGCCTTAAGATCTGCTACGTCATATGTACCGTCCGTTATACCCAGAGTTATAACCGCTACCGAGAGTTATACCACGTTCCCATCGTTCCGATATTGCTGCTAAAGCCAGCTGCTCGATTTAATACATCTTCGTTCAAAAACATCAGATGAGCCCTCACTGAATCTTTCAAGGTTCATCAGGTAGACAAGAGATTCAACATGCTGTATATACCTACTTTCCTTCCGGAAAAATATTTTTCCATGCACATTTTCAACAATGCATCTGTTTACCGATAAATTTACTGGCTGCCGTCTTACTTGCTAACACAGATGAACAGTATAATCCAACACAACAGTATATCCAGCAATGAATACTTGTTGTCTATTCGATATCCTGTCGGACTTTGTTGGCAAATTTGAAGCAACAAAGCATCTATTCGAATATGAAAGCTATATCCCCCACATGTACTAAGGTGCAATGCATGTTTAACAAATTAAACAAATTTGAAGAATCCTTGCAGGACACTATGAAACTTAATAAATCATCAACATCAGTGGCCAAAAAGGATGTACTTTTGCCAAAACAATGTACACCCTCCATAATCGTCGTAAATTGTTCACAATATACGAGTATGTACCTATGTGTACCCAGAGGTATATTGTCCTACAAAGCTTGGGTGCTGAAAATCCTTTTAAATGCGCTAGTAAGATGAATAGATACACGAGGAGCGATAGAGAGAGAGAGAGAGAGAGAGAAAGAACTATTTGGCAGAGACGATACGGTAGAAAAGATACAATAACCTACAACGAAATGTGGTTGCTTGTGCAACGTGCAAAATTGTTTAGAATCCGAGCATATTTGCAGCCCACCCTTTCCCTTCGAGGCATATTTTCACTGCAATGTGTTTGTGATGAATTTCACCGGCCCACCATGCCTGTATGGTTCCTCCTCTGCGATTTTTTCCTGTCCCTCTTGGGATTACGATCGTACCAATGATTCTACTGCTACTGCTGCTGGTGCTCATGGTACCGCTGGTGATGATGATGATGGGGCTTCTGCATGCACCATTTCTGCTCCTGATGGGTGCTTGATGATACTGTCGGAGATGATGCTATCGCAATAAAACGTTAGTGCCGATGTAGACGCTGGATAAGGTTCAATCAGGTGCATACTTATGCACTACTTGGTGGAAGATTTTCATTTTCCCTGAGAAAATGTTAAAAGCGATTGAATTGCTGGTCTGGACCCATTACATTGGGGAACGTCTCCGGGCGCTTATCCTGTTTTAAGTGTATAATTCTGTTCGAGTTGAAATTTATGTATCGTAGGGGCCCATATCTTTTAACTTGTGTTAGTCTGGTGGATATTGATATCAAAAATCGATTGTGTTCTAAAGAAGGGAAATGTGAGGATACCTACTTGCGGGTCACGCTGGTGGAATTTTGGTCTTTATTGCAAAAAAGTAAAAAAAAAAATCCGTTTTCACCTCTTGCTTTGATGAAGGATGAAAGGGTCCTTATTTCTGCTCTCCAAAGTAGGCAAAGAAGTAGGCCTCAAAAATTGCTCTTCTCTAAAAGGCGTTTACTCGTATTGTGGATTTGTTAATTTGGACAAACTTTGTTAATGCTCTTTAAGAGCTAAACCTTACTGAGGGCCACCTTATGCCAGTAGACCACTATGTATTATTCACGGTATCCTCCTAAATTCCTGACTTAAAGTGCTGCTACAGTCCGGGGAGGCCATGGGCATCAACTAGCATGCGTCTCCAGACAGCTTGATCTTTAGCCAGTTGTTTTCAGTTTTGGGTTGAGGTCCTCTTCCACTTGCATGCGCCACCTGAGTCGCGGTCTTACTCTACTGAGCCCTGAGTCTCTCGGCAAGAGCACCCCACGTGCTTCTTACAGCTATGCCATAGAACAGGACTGAGACGATTAAGGCTTTGCTGCTCAATTGGCTTCTTAACCCAAAGAAACACCGATTGGCAAGAGTTATTCTTCGTTTAATCTCACCGCTGGTGTCGTTGTCTGAATTTATAGCGGAGTCTAAGTAGACAAAGTCCTTACCTACCGCAAAGTTATGACTGTCTATTGTGACGTTCTGTCCGAGACGTCGGTGATGCGTGTCCTTTCTTATTGACAGCATATAGTTGGTCTTCCCCTCATCAACCGCTAAATCCATCTTCGCCGCCTCCATCTTAATACTCAAGAACATCACGCTGCGTTTTTCCGATTATAGTCGGCGTATCCGTGTAATTGGATGGACTTTTGAAAGATTGTGCCTCTAATGTTGGCGCGTGAGTTTTGCACTATTCTTTCAAGAACGATGTTGAAGAAGTCGCATGACAGCGCCTCGCCTTGTCTAAATCCTATTTTGACATCAAAGGTCTCGATGGGGTCTTGACCGACTTTGATAGAGCAGCGTGCACTCTAAATCGTCATCCTGCACAAACGGACGAGTTGCCAGATACCATTGGAACTTCTTATGAAGCGTAGGAGGCTACTTACATCCATGAGGACGTTGATTAGTTTTGAAAGTTGATATCTTTTAAGTCAAATGAATGCTTTCGATCTCTTAGGATCCAGGACTGTGGCAGTCTTTCACTGCCCTAGATTTTATTGTGTTGGATACGAGGGACCTAATCGAAGCCTGGCTGTCGATGTAGATCGTATCATCTATGCGTGATATTGAGTTAGCCTTCATCCAAGCAGCGGCTTGATTCACAGCTGTAACTTTGTCTTGAAAGACACTACTGTGGTTGGGGAGACGGAGGAATGGTGGATGTTCAGGTCTTCTGAAGAGACACGGGCATCGACTCCTGCTGTTTTAGAGCCGTCCGTTCTGATTCTAGGCGCTTCTGTCCAATACTTTGTGCTTATAGCCCATGTTTAAGTCCTTCTCGGTGGGCAGCGCGTCTGTTGATTTGGCGGGTTTCTCTCGGTCTTAGAGCCGCGTTAGTGGCCTGCTGCATGCCATAGATATGAGTTGGCATTAAGTGGAGCATGGATTGAAGGGCAGCTGGAGGAGAAGTGCTCAGCGCACCAATAATGCTGAGGCAAGCCACACGTTGGACCTTCTCCAGAACTTTAATGCCGGTTTGGTTTTCCTGAAACGGCCACCAAACTATTATGCGATAAGTAAAAATCGGTCTTACAACTGCAGTATAGAGTCAGTGCATGATTCTCGTCTTTAGATCCCATCTAGTACCTACTTTCCTGGCCCGTTTGGCAATATTATCTCTTCACAGAAGCTTCCTGTCTAGAATAAGTCCTAAATATTTGGCGCTGTCTGAACAGCTGAGAGCAGTACCGTCGAGCTTGGGTGGGATAATGATTGGAATTTCGATTTTGCTGGTGAAAAGACAAAGCTCCGTTTTAGATGGATTGGCACTAAGTCCACAGCTGTTTGTACACGTAGTTAAGAGCATGTTGGAAAATATATGCCAGTGTTTGAAGGTACTTTCCCATCACGGCGATGGCGACATCGTTTGCATATTCTAAGACACCCCGTGTCCTATAGCTAGTGATAATAGTGGCATAGGGGTTGGACGTGATTGTAATCATATTACACGCTACCTACACGTCGGAATGCGAACTCGAACTAATTTATAGTGATCAATTCTTTAGGCTCATCCGCACATAAGTCTTCGTAGGAACATACTTGTACAGGGTTTTTCAATAAGAGCCCTACAAAAGTTTTTTTAAATAAAACAAAAACGGTTTTGGATATCAATGAAATTCTTTATTTCTGTGAATGTACGTTCGATGCCATTATGTATGGAACTCGATTTCTTTTGCATGGCCACCACGGGCACGCTTGCAGAAGTCCAGACGCTGAACCCAATTTTCGACGGTTTTCAAGCATAAATCGGCCGATACTGCTGCAATTTCACGTTCGATATTCGTACGAAGTTCATCAATCGTCGCTGGCTTGTTGGCATAGACCATAGACTTGACGTAGCCCCACAGGAAATAGTCTAACGGCGTCAAATCGCACGACCGAGGCGGCCAAGCGACTGGACCATTTCGTGAGATAACACGTTCTCCAAACTTGGTTTCCAATAAATTGATTGTGACATTCGCTGTGTGGCTTGTGGCGCCGTCCTGTTGGAACCACATGTCCTCCAAGTCCATATCATCCAATTGGGGCCAAAAATATTCGGTTATCATTGAACGGTAGCGATCCCCATTCACAGTAACGTGCCGGTCTTGATCATCACGGAAGAAGTACGGCCCAATGACGCCGCCGGCCCATAAACCACACCAAACCGTAATTTTTTCGGGATGCAATGATGACTCATGGAGTACGTGTGGATTGCTGCCTGACCAATACCGCATATTTTGTTTATTGACGAAGCCATCCAGCCAGAAATAAGCCTCATCGCTGAAGATGATTTTTCGATGAAAATCCGAATCATTTTCAAGTTGTTGCTCAGCCCAATTCACGAACATACGACGCTTCTGGTGGTCAAGCGGCTTCAGTTCTTGCGTCAATTTAATCTTGTAAGGATGTAGGCCAAGATCTTTTCGCAAAATTCGCCACAACGACGTCACAGAGATACCCAACGTTTGAGAACGACGTGTGAGAGACACATTTGGGCTTTCTTCAACTGAAGCCTCAGCGGCAGCAATATTCTCGACACTACGGGCACTTCTTTGTCTCACTGGCACGGGAACATTTTGTACTGTGCCTCAATTGTTGATCTGCTAGGACGATTATGACGACCATAAATTGGACGTAGCGCTCTTAACGTTGAGGCCACTGACTCCGAATTTCGGTAGTAAATTTTAATAATTTCGACTCGTTGTTGGCTCATATATCTTTCCATCATGAAATGGCAAACCTTACTGAAGAGAAATGTCAAAAAACCGCAAGAAAAATATGGCGTCGTTTGCTGTCCCTGTCGCTCTACTTTTGTAGTGTCCCTATTGAAAAACCCTTTATATCTGTGCAGACTACGTACATACATATGTATATTGCTTAACCATTCACGGGAATAATATTCAACTGTCCAATCACAGTTGCGACCAGCCAAACAGAACTAATTCTCAATTAAAACAAAATTAAGTACTAGCATCACTTGGACTGGAACAATCTAGAAAAGTAAATGAAATCGGTTCATCAGAATAATAAACCCAATCTGCAACAGCTACAGATACACACTTTCCAAAAGGCTTAAAATAAATTCCATTGGACTCATTATACCACACGGTCAAGTGAGCTGTGTAAGGCCAATAGCCACCGATACCAACCACTGCAGCCGCCACCAACCACCACTGACTGACGCTCGAATCAATCTGAATGCTTGTGCGTTCGCCAATTAATTGCGAAATATTTGGGGTTTTTGCGGTGGCGAACTCGCGATTCGCGATGCCCACCAGTTCATTAAATTAAAACCATAAATTGACTGAAAATATTCGATCGATCCAAAATGGCCTACGCGTCGGAATGACCGAAGCAACCATAAAGAACGAAACACCCGTTGTATCATGGGTACGCACATCGATGGTCACGCATGTTCCAGTGAAGAATTTACAGAATTTTTTTTTTTTTTACTTTGACACAGCGCTAAACGAGGTCGGTCTGTATTTGCTGCAAGCAATTCCACTTAAAACCTCTACCTCGGCTGGTAGGGGTGGTGTAAATGGTGCTGCGACTGGTTAACCGCAATAATAAGCAGACGCCATCAATCAGCGAATATTTTGAAATGTGTTTCCCGCTGATTACCTAGTTGATTGATCAAAGGATTGTGGGGGTGAATTTTAATCAAGTACTGCAGTGCCGACTTGTTTTTGAATTGCACACTTCAGCGGATCAAGTGGTTTGCAGTGAGAACTGACGGGATTACATGTTCCACCTCTTCCACCACAACACAACCCCCGCGAGGGATGTCCCAAATAGACAGTTGTAATCCTTCATCTACTACTTTCACTGTGCAAGACCCGAATTAACTTTACAACAAACTTTTTCGACTGAAGGTACACTCCCCCCACCCTCCTTCTAGCTAAAGTTGTACACAAATTCAGCAACCAAAGGTTAATTAATTCAAAACTGCTCATCAAAATCCCAGACGGAGAGTAAACTTTTTAACAACCGTTAATTAAAAAGAAAAAGAAACGAAAATACGCAAAACAACGCAAAAAAAAAAAAGAAGGAGGAAAATACTAAACAATCGCCCTGGCACGTGATAGACGAAATCCTGTGTATTTATGGCCGTTCGCTTTGTTCCTTGAGAAATTAGAATCTTTTCCGTTCACAAGAATAAATTGTTCACGTACGTAGCATGGCTTCCGCTCGACGAAGGACCTAATTGAAAGCAATTTCATTTGAATGACAAACTGTTAAATTTATTACCGTACATGTTCGTTTAATTTTTTTTCGTTTTTTGTTTTTTGTTGTATAGAACGTGTGTTCAAAGGGGCATCGGCTGTAGTGTTGGAAGGTGTGTAGATCCTACGATACGAGAATAGAGCCGATAGGAAGCATATTGTAATCCTAAATACTTTTGAATGTCCTCATGAAGGAGCGAGTGATACAGGATTGTAAAGGTATCATAGAAGCAGAAAGTTTTACAAAAAGTAGGTCAATGGCGCTGCATTTAGGGAAGAATTTTAGCTAACTGCCTCCTGTTGTGCGCACCAAGTTGGTTGAGGTCCTCTTCAACTTGTGCATGCCACCTTAAGCGTGATCCAAAGACTATACAAGCCGACGTCCAATGAGATGTCACTGTAAGGCTCCTTTTGTTTGTCCACAAAATATAATTCAGTAGTCAGAAATTTTATTTTTCAGAGACGTAGAGTCAACCAACTCGTTATTGAGTGGGTGGACAATATAATTAGAAACAGAGGCACAGATATTCAGACGGGATCATCCATACTTCGGGGTAGGGTCAGCAGGAGTTGTCCACAGGGTGGTGTCCTATCATCGATTCAAGGGAACTGTACGGCTGTCGAATTAGCTAGACTAGGCTCTCAATGTATAGCCGATAGGAGGCTCGACTTTGTCAAAAGACCTATGACGTTTGTTAAACACTTGACTCTCACCGACGCTCTGTCAAAAGCAAATCGTGGATGGCAACAACTCGATTATTGCAACAATACCAGGCTGATCTGGCCTGTCCTGGATCCTAAGAGATCGAAAGCATTAAAACTTAAAAGAAACCAACTTGCAAAACTAATCAACGTCCTCACGAGACACTGCATCCTAGGCAGGCATACTTTCTGGTCTAAGTGTACCTCTTTTTGGAGGACCACTTTAATTAACTAACCAACTATTATTGATTCTGTGGAAACCTGCCGGCCAATTGCTTTTAGATTGGAAATCTGTTCCTTCAGAACGAGCATGCACAACGAACTGAGAAGGCTCGAAAGATTAAGAAAAGCCGAAGCAGCAGATATAGACGACATATTATAAGTTACTAACCACACCCGCGAAGCTACATCTACCGACAGTCCAACGGAAAGAGTGTGGATTAGTACGTATGCTCATTCCTGTCATCGAATACTCGGGCTTGCTAATCGTGCATGCTAGTCGCACGGGTTACTAGCATCTTTAGAAGATGGCCACATCCCTTGGCGCAACCAAGAAAAAGAAAGAGCATACTGGATTTACACTATGCTTAGATACACAGATGGTTAGACCCATTGGCATAAAACATCAAGCAACTGGTAGGGGTTATTGGGTTAAAGAACGCATTTGAAACCACCCCAGTGTTGTGGTGTGTTATTAGGGCTGTAGCTACACGACTTATCCATTAAGAAAACAGCGGTACCACAGCACTTTGCTTGCACCAGAGTACCAACTAGCACTTAGGTGAAACCAACTTAGGAAGAATTTAAACCAAATTCAGAACGATGACATGGAGGAGATGAGAAAAAGAAAAACTACCGAAAGGTATCATCATACTCTAGCAGGAAACGGATCAATTCTGGAGCGGTGATTCGGAGAAATCACTATTTTCACTTATTACAGAGCTAGACTGCCATCTTAACCTGGAGATAAAAACTTTACTGTATCCAGTCGGCGTGTTGTTTCTGGTTCATGCACTAGATCACCTGCATGAGCATACTCAAGCTGTGATCAGGCAAATGAGTCAGACTGTCTAGAAACAGAATTAACTGAGACCAGCTTGGGTTAAAGGATCGAAAGTATCGAAAGAAAAGAGAAGAAAAACGGTCCAGCGAAGTGGGGTTTAACCTTAAAATTCTGCGGGCCTGAACAATTTGCTGCCGTATCTGGGCTCCTACATCTGGATTTTTAGAACAATGGAAGAGACTTCCAGAACCTCTCGAGGTGTGCAAAAGGTGTGCTTGAAGTCTTAAAATCGTTTTTGCATTCATTTTTGAACGTGATGTCGTCAAGTCTGTATTTGCTGACTGCACTACGGAAAATGCCGGGCTTTTCAATCTTTGTGTTTGAACCTCCGAGTGTATTTTAATGTCCTCGCGTAGCCTGGTCGCTTTAATCCAATCAATTCGACCAATTTATGATATTCATTCATTCATTCATTCATTCATTTTCCAAGGATTCGCTTATCCACTAAGAGAGAGTTGCGGGTTTAGAGTGCTTAGGTAGACTCCCTATACCTCTCCAACTTCCTCTCTCGACTCTTAATCATCAGCGGCTATCCCCATACGGGTAGTGATGAGATTTCGGACTTGGTCCAAGCATCTCATCCTGGGCCTACCCAGGGGCCGCCTACCTGATGACACGGATTCCATGACATGTTTTGGAAGCCGAGTTGGGGACCTACGTTTAACGTACCCAAACCACCGAAGTATAGACCTTTCCGTTCGAAGAAATAGTTGGCCGACATTGAGTACCTTGCGTATCCTGCTGTTCCTAACCCAATTTCGGTGATTGACCCAGCAATTCAACGAAGAAATCTCATTTCATCGGTCATACACTGCACACTTCGGGACACACACTGCATTAAAGGCCGATAGCTTAGGTCCGATGCCAAGTTCGGCCCTCCTGATAGCAGATTGACCAAGTTGTCTAAAAATTGCTGCAGCCTGACCAATCCGACAGGATAACTCAGTATTGCTTCTTCATCACTCGAGAATGAGACTCCGAAATATTTAAACTTCTTCACCCGTTTCAATGGGACTCCACTAACATGCAGAGTGCATTTATGATATTTAGCCAGCTAATTTCTACTATGTGTATCCTTATCAATGGGCTTGTCTCCTCAAATGTTCCTACGATGCCATCCCATAGCTCCGCCACTCCACTTCAATTTAATTTAATATTTTCATATTCAAATATCTATTAGTTAGATTCTACTTGCTAGGCGAATTGAAATTGAATTTATTTCTCTCCTCACGCCATCCACAGTACACGAATATACTCCCATACGGGAATGCTGCAAATAAAAGGTCCAAAGTTGATATGGAGACCCCGGACCAGGAGGACCGTATACGTAATTCCTTTTAAAATTTTCAAAAAGAATTTTCGATGAAAAATGTAAAGTTCTTTGCATCTTCTCTTCAATGCGTATGCCTGAATTATTTATTCGAAGTAAATTAGCTTAGTGGTGGCCAATTCCTAGGAGTATTTCCTGGGGCCGGGCAAACAAATTTGAAAGCCTGCCAGTTTGTAGCAGTAACGAGTCTATAGTCGTTGTCCCGTCCTATTCACGATTCATTCCATTTACATTGAGTAATGAAAAAATAAATTCTCTATCTATCTGTGTGTATGTGTGTGTGTGTTAGGATGTAGATGTAAACTTCCACGGGTGCGCCTTCGAAGGTAAGGACTTGTATTTAATATTTTTCGAAGATCACAGAATAAAAAGAAAAAAAAAGAAACATCTTTGCGGTTAAAATTCCCTTTGCCTTTGATGTCAGAAGACGACGGTGAATTTTGTTCTGCAGTGAGATTTCCTTTAGGTTCAATGTACAATCTTAAAGAATATTTAATTCGGATACTTGCGCGGTTCATTAGGTTATTGAAGTTTATTTGAATTTCGAAGCGAAAGATACACACGCGCTGCGCCATTCATCGAAAAGAGTGTCATTACGCCAATAGGGGAGCGCTACGAGCTGATTCTGAAATGTAAATTTTGTACAAACAAAGTTCCCGATGCGTACCGGTGTTGTCCTTGTCACTTTGATTTCTGATGGATGATAAACGACAGTTGGGGACTGTGAAAGACGGTCAGAAAGGACACGATGAGTCTCAGACCACCCACTGTTTCAGCAAAGCTTTGAACCAATTTTCCTTGATTTTTACCGCCATATTTACTCTGAATTAGCAACACGACTGTAAGGTGTTTGGCAGTTCGCTTTGGTACTTGAAATTAGAATGTATAATTCTGAACGCATTTCATATTATGTTCTCCAACGAAAGTCGATTCCTTCGAACTATTCCGAACAGCCATTGTGTTGTCAAGGTAACTTTTGTGATAGAATCGTGAGTCAAAGAGGATTGACATATTCACTTACTTAAGTACTTAAGGTAGCGCTACAGTGCGGCGTGGACCTGGGCCTCAACCAACAAGCATCTCAGTCAGCTCGCAAAGGTCCCCTTCCACTTGCGTGCGCCACCTGAGTCGCGGTCTTCCTCTACTGGGCCGTCCCTCGGGTGTGGATTCGAAGATTATAACTATCTATTGTGACGTTTTGTCCGAAATATCGGTGTTAGGTGTTCTTTCTTATTGAAAGCTAGTCTTGCCCTCATTAACCCATCTTCGCCGCCTTCGTCTCAATATTCACGAAACACACCCGTGACATCACGATGCGTTCTGTCGATTGTGTCAACATCGTCGGCATATCCGGGTAATTTGATGGACTTTTGAAAGAGTGAGTTTTGCACTTTTCTTTCAAGAACTATGTTGAAAAAGTCGCATGACAGCGCGTCACCTTGCCTTAAACCTGAGGTCTTAGCCGACCTTGATAGAACAGCGTGTATTCTCCATCGTCATCCTGGACAAAGGAACGACTTTGGCAACGATGCCAAAACTAGACACTGCTCTGTACAGCTCGTCTCTATAGATGCTCTCATATGCGGCCTTAAAATCGATGAAGAGTCGGTGGGTATCGATTTGAAGTTCCTGGGTTTTCACCAAGATCTGCCGTAGTGTGAATACTTTGTCGATGATGGACTTTCCTGGTCTGAAGCCACACTGATATGGACCGATTAGGTTGTTGACAAACAGCTTCAGGCGTTCACACAATACGACAGATAAGATCTTGTAGGCGATGCTAAGAAGACTGATGCCTCTGTAGTTAACGCAGTTCAAAGGGTCTTCTTTCTTGAGGGCATACTTTCCTCCGACCATATTTTACAGATGAGTTGGTGCATGGTCCTTACCAAGTCATCGCCTGCTGCTTTGAACAGCTCGCCAGCTAGGCCGTCAGCTCCAGCAGCTTTCGGGGACTGAAGCTTAGATATCTTCACTTCTGCCAGGCCGGGTTGACGGAATTGTCGTCGTCCAGGTTGAATGGTACATTCTGCCTGACAGCGGAATTTGATTCGCCCTCGCCGTTAAACAGAAATAGTTCTTCCATATCCTCAGCATCAACTGTTCCCTTGTTCATCCTTCCCGGCTTCAGTTTGGGCTCTGTAACCTTGACAGGTTCCTTTTACCCTTTGGTTAAACTTCCGAACCTCATTCCTGTGGTAGCATTTCTCTATTTCCTTCTCATGCTCTTTCTTTTTCCTCCTGAGAAACCTGTGTTCGTCTCTCCTCTACTGCCCGTAGAGCTCAGGAGCAGCTCTGGTCCTTCAGTGCAGCGTCGCTTTTTTCCTCTTGTTTCGCTGCATGTGCTTGCCGGCACTCGTCGTCAAACCAGGGGTTTCATTTCGGTGGCCGATTGAAACCGAACACGTTGGAGGCGGCATATCTGTTGGCTTTTTGGCAATGTTGCCACTATTCTTCAATACGTGGTACTACGCATGTACACATCAACATCATCAATGCAGTCATCGGTTTTCAATGTTTCAAAGTCCATAGTCCGGCCATTTGCTGGAAAGATGTTAAAGAACCTGGACTGTAAAAATAGAACCTAGGACCAACGAGTCCTGTATAACTACATGAGTTCCTTAGTCGATAGAAATTCCACATAAACGGTGGTCCTCTTCATTTTACGATCACAAAGAACATATCTTCTCCAATCTCACCCGCTTTCCATGTTTCACCAGATCCAGAAAATCATAAATGCAAAACATGCACCAATGAACACTGAGCACATCCTCCTTCGAAAGGATATTTATAGCGTTAGCATACAAATGCAAATGCCACGAAAGCGCTTCAATTCATTAATTACCAAAATCATAAAAACAAAGAACTTGTTATCCACATTCACGCTCACTCATGCGGAGCGCTCTTTTCACATGAAATCTAAAAGGAGTGGCTAGTCCTGTGTTGCGATTCATGAAATTCGTATCATGAATTTGATTTTATGAATGAATCTGACAAGCTCTTTTTTTGGAAACCAATTGTCTAGTGCTTCTAGCCACCTGCCGTGTTGGAAAATCTCCCCAAAGAAGTCTGGCACAAATGGAGTGGTCTCCAACACGTTTATCTGTGAAGTGATTGTTCTAATCGACGCTTCTGCTTTTGTTCTTGACAACAATGCCAGAGTTGGGCGGGCAGCAGAGGTGTGTCTGGGAAATTGTTCCGATGGGAAAATAATTTTAAAATACAATCATTTTCATTGGAGAAGTGTTCCATAACGTGCACAGGCATAAGCATCATGATTAATTATAAGGAACGAGGAATGCCCTCGAAGTGTATATGACTGTTCAATGAATAAATCATCCTGTGGCGGTCGGTGGGGCAAACGAAATGCTAGGTTTCAGTGGAAATTTACAAGAGATGCTAATTTGTCCTGTAAAGTAAACAAAACAATGATTAGCACCGCAACCACAGTATTCTCTAAAGCAAACATATAAGTGGTTAATGCTCCAAAAAAAAAATATGTGAAGGTGTAAACGATCGAAATAAGGACATAATAAGTGTTCACAGTACAATTTAGATGACGAACAATTTAAAAGATGGAAGCAGCATTTTGTGTCACCGTGGCTCAGTTGCTATTGCGTTGAACTGCTGCGTGAGCTGTGTGGGTTTAAGCCCCAACTATATCCAACACCCCCTTTCGTCGGAGAATGACAAACCTAAGGGAATATAATTTGTCATGAAAGAGCTTCTCAATTCGCCGTTCGGAGTCGGCAATAATAATTGCACCAAAAAAAACCTGGGCATCATTTTCCTGATCCACCAGACCGCATACGCAAGGCGGCTGTCCATGGGAGGCACAGGAAGGGCCTTTGTGACGCCACTGGGATCTTTACCCTAGGTGCCACTCCATCTATTGAAACTAAATATTTGGACCTCTTGATAAAGCTGATGATACTTTTAATATCAGTATGCGATAATTCACCTAAATTGTCGACGAGATAGGCTCCTTAATAAAGTTTCCTTCTTTGAGATACGGCAGGACAAGTGCAGAGGAAATGGAGGATCGTTTCTTCCTCCTCTTCATCCCTGCAGCTCCTGCAAAAGTCATTTGAAAAGAGGCCCATCCATCTGGCATAAAGGCCGATAGGACAGTGGGCAGTGGGAACACCAAAAACCGAGAAGAGCGACCTTTTAAGCAAGATCAGACTTTTAGATCAGATGGGGCTTAGCATAGGTCAGATCTCTCTGGAAGTACGACATGTGGTACCGTTTCTGTATCTTTGGTTTGTCCTACTAATCGTGTCGTACTCTAATTTACATGTAGAGATCGGAATACCCAGATTTCTCCATTCTGGTAGAATCTTTAGAGTCGTACCACATTTGGCGAGTTCATCGGGTTTACAATTCCATGGAATATACCTATGACCGGTTACCAAACATAGGTGAATGTTAAAATGTTCTCCCACCTCCATGAGAGGTGAGCGACAATCTAAGGTACCTTTTGATGTACATGTTACTGATTTCAGAGATTTTATAGCAGCCTGGCTATCGGTAAAAATCTTGATGCCCTTGCAGGATACCACATTATGCCTCAGTCAGGACAAGGCTTCGTTGATCGCCATAATTTCCGCCCGAAAAAGGCTACAATGGTCGAGAAAACGAAAGAAGATGTTCAAGTTGAGCACTTCAGAGAAAATACCACCTTCCACTTCGGTCACGCTTAGAACCGTCTGGCATCATCATTCTTGCACTCCACCGGTGATGTCCGGAAGTTGAGGTCTAAAGGTCTGATAACGGACACATAGAGTCAGTGCGTGGTACGAGGTTGCAAGCCCCATGTTTTACCAATGGCTTTCGGGATTAACCCTCAGACCACTTTTAGCTACCCATCTTGCCTATGAGCAGTCTTGCAATTCAAAGTCTCTGCTTTTACGTTGTTGAAGGCTCTTTCGATGTCCAAAAAGGCAACCATTGTGAACTCTTTGACGCTAAGTAATTTTTCAATGGCGGGTGCAAAGTGCATTGAGTGCAAAGCAGTTTTGATAGACCTACCTTTACAATTAGCCTGTTGGAATGCTGATAAAAGTTTGGTATCTATACTGCAGTGTAGGTGGGCCTCTACAGTGTTTTTTAGTAGGTTGATAGACTGATGAGACGCAAATCCTCAGGAACATCGTGTGAGCTTTTCCTGCCTTAGGTATGAATACGACTTCTACTTCAGTCCACCCACTGGGAATGTTGACAAGGTGTCGGGAAAAATGACATTGTAAACTAGTAGTTCTTTTTTTTTGAACTAGTTCGTTCGTGAACTACACAAGCCCACAGTAAACTGCATATTGTTTTTACTCACTTGCTAATTACTTCCATGAAAACTTATGAATAATTTTTTTTTTAATTTTAATTATTTCCTATACATCAAAGTCCATTCAAAATTTATGTGCCATGTAATAATATGCATTGAAAAAAAAAGTAAGCTAACATGAGCCAAAAAGGAAAACAATTCATTACTCCAACGCGCATTTAACCACATGTGATCGCACCAGTAATCGTTAATAATTATTTTATTTTAATTAATTGCTTTCGAAATCATAAATTTGTTTGGGTGCATCTATAGTGTGCGCTTGAAGCCGTTATTACAAGAAAAAAAAATTGTGACGCATAAAATGTTCAGTAGTGCATCAGTTAAACCCCCACAAAGTAGTGGGTCAAATTCTGACATAAATCACAATTGAAAAGTCCGAAACAGGCGCTATAAATTCCATGATTATCAGCCACTAACCGTGTCCTGTTTTTTGATAATGAGCACGAATAGTGAATAGTGAATGAAAAATATATAATACATATACGAGTGCATATGAATAATTAAAAGTCAGCGATTGGAAAGATCTGATTTGGCAAATTAATGCAAAACAATAAGAGTTTTATTGATCCGAATAATTAGCGATAATAACGCTGACAACTTGTTACTAATTGAATTAAAAAGTTTTTGGTCAAAGTGTTAGCTGAGTGCTCAAAATTGTGTTAAATTTTTTTTAAATAAAAAGCTCACATATTGAGAATTATTAGGAATGACTATGGCGCTTGGTGGTTAAGTGGTCGTTTTAATGGAGATGACGGTCATGAAAATTTACTGCGATTTTTTAGAGACAGAAACAGCTCAGTTTTTGCTGGCAATGGACGAAGTTCTGAAATCACGATTCAAATGTATAACAAGTGCTGATGAAATACATAGCAATCCAAATCACGAGATGCAGTCGACGTCTCACATAAGAAAAAATTGGGCGGACATCTGCGGTTTGAGTGTTAACCCTGAAAAGACCGATATGGTACTCATTACTAAAAGAGGCAACCAGAGGACTTCCTGAGGACCAAAGAAACGAAATAAAATATGCCGGAGTCATCCTGCTAGAAAATGCAATTGCAAAAGCCAGAAGGATGTGCTGTATATGCCACAGAGTTTTCAACAAGGCGCGAGGTTTGAGACCATATGTTCCACATACGCCACTATGATGTAGGTTTCCTCGACAAAATAAACTTAGATGAAGCTCATCTTGAAAGGATTCATTGGTAAATGCTATGTTTGTAGTTTAAAACTTTGCAGACGAGATTTAAGTGAAAACTGAGGTCACCCCCAAAATCGGTTAAGATGTTTCACAGGCGCCATGATCGGTTTAAATGTTCCACATACGCCACAGTATTTTAGGTTTAGCATTCTTTGATAAGATAAACTTAAACGAAAAGGAGCGCATTTTTATGCAGCCCAGTTCAGTAAATTTACACATCCATAGACAGGCCCATTACTTACTTTCCGGAGTGTTTATCTGGTAACAAAAAAAGACTGCAGTATTTAAATTCGACGTTCTAAATTCTTACATGATAGTAAAAATTTCTGGTCACTCGCCAAAAATATAAAAAATTCTGCCTCGTCATCAATTCCAACGCTTATTTAAAACGACATTCCAGCGGTCAACTCCTAAGACAAAGCCAATCTGCTTGCCACGCATTTCGCATCCAGCTCAATGCTTCCAGTTTGTGCTTTGCCTTCGCCTGTACTTGAGAGCGTCGCATTCTCCATGGGACAAGTCCACCTTGACACTCGTACAGTCGCAGGAGTACTTAAAGGTTTAAATATACACAAATATGCTGGTCCAGATGGTATTCCACCCATAGTTTTGAAGAGGTGGTCTTCCACACTGGCAAATCCACTGCGTAAGATTTTTCATCTTTCCTACACTTCTGGCCTCTTCCTGAGTAAATGGAAAACTGCATTTGTCCAGCCCGTCCCTAAACAAAGCAAATCTCCTTCTCTCTCCATCTACCGACTCAAAAGTCATGGAAACGCTGATAAATCGTCAGCTCATGAAGTATCTTGATTCACGAAAACTTCTCAATGACCGGCAGTATAGTATTCCTTGCAACAGGTCCACTGGTGATTTAATGGCATATCTCACCGAGAAGTGGAACCAATCTATCCATCACTTTGGTAAAAGAAAGATCATTGCGCTTGATATTTCAAAAGTATTTGACAGAGTTTGGGATCAAGCTCCTTTGTCATAAGCATTATTGTATTGCCCTTCTCAAGAAAAGTAAAAAAGAGGTCAACTAGTTCTGGGTACCCAATCACTGTAATTATAACAGGGTACTGCAGATGAGTTGGAGGACGGAAACAGGGACTCTTCCACGGTTACAACCGTAGGCGAAAGATAAAAAAATTTCAAAACCGTATTTGCAAAATAAAAATTATTGCAAGGGTTGCGAACTTGTAAGGCGGCCTAGTCCATGAAGAATGTTTTTGCGTAAGTGTGATGATCGGTCCCCGCAGCGGTCATATCTGCCTTAACTAATTTGCTTTCACACTAGGAGGATTGGAGAGGCTTGAGCATTTCCTCTGCGACTGCCTCACAGCATGGACTTTAGGACACAGTTCTTGGGAAATTTTCTTTTTTTCCCGACAGTTCAAAAAAGGAAAACACAACGAGCCTAAACAGCGGCCTAGGTTTTAACCTAACTCTCTCAAGCCAACCAACCACCATCTGAGCCGCAGGAGCTATGAATTCACCAAACATAAAATTAAATGGAGGAACTAACACACATACAGAACCTGTGGCTGGCTGCCTATCAAATAAGTGTCATATCTCTATCATAACTTATAGAAGGCACTGTGATTCATGTCCCTTCTGGACAATGGCGAAAGTGAATTGGTATTAAATTATTCGCTTGGAGGTTTGTCATTACTTGCCGGGAAAAAATGATGAGGTTGTTGTCCAGACTAACTAGAGACATTTGTATAAGAGGCAGAAGAATGAAATGACGAACACGATGTGACTGGCGCGAACGCTTAATTGCAATTGTTTCCGTCTAACATTTTCTGTTGAGTACATAATAAACTTACGAACTAGTGCATACATGCATTAAAATTGTGTTATCGTTCGATCTTATACATGAAATAAATAAATACGCGGAAATACAGGTGGACGGAGCTAGGGTGGCGATAGATAGTATGTTGCTTACATTAGTGATGTTTGCCGTTACTTATGGTTCACAGTATTTTTTCCAACCTCCTAACGCCGTCAAGCCATGACCAGTATACTGCCTTTGTTATGCTCTTGCAGTACAGTTGACATCGGCCTTCGCAATTGATCGATCGATTTTATGTATTTATTTAAAGAAATAAATGTTTCTCGACATGAGGAGTTGAATCAGGAACCGTCATCACACTACAAGAGATGATACCAGCCGCTACACCATGGGCATTCCCATTGTCCTATATTGCTTACATAATTTATACCATAATAGTTTTTGACATAAAAAGCTGTAGGAAAAGATCAAACAGGATCAAATTTCAAGTCAAGAGATCGCTAGCACGATCTTATAGAATATGCGACTATCGCAACTAAGTTCAAACAATATCTTTCCATAAAAGGTAGCAAGCTTGCAAGGATATCTCCTCTCATTGACCTTATTTAACACAAACAAGCCTCCTTTATAAATCGGAATTGTTAACTTCCACTCCATTGTTGTCACGGTCATATTTTCAGTTAAATGATGTAAATCGATTCCAGAACAAGGAGCACAGCCACCCAGTTCTTTGATCCCTGGATACACATTCACAAACTATTGACTTATCTGCGTTAAGCCAATTTATGTCCTACATTCATGTTCCGCATGAACACAAATTTCGACCCACGAGTACAGCACAGTGCCATCTATCAGAGAATTGAACATGTATACGCACAATCGTACTTTAGCCATTTTCCGGTCATATGCATAAAACAAAATAAATGGCTTCTTATCTGTAACTGTAAATCAACAAACCATTTACAGAATCAAGCACTGAGACATGGAGTGGGAGAAAAGCAAAAAAAAAAATACCCAACATAACCCAGTGAATTAATGGGGTCAATTTGCGTACATCACCCGACTGCCACGCAAAGCATTTAACCAGGAGTCATTCCACCCGCCCGCCACACTCAACTCCTACGGGTTTCCCCATGACTGGCTTCGAAGACGCCAATCCAGACGGACGGAACGATGACGAAAGGACAAACCATCGCGCGGCACACACAGAGACCAGAGAGTATCAAACAACAGACAGCACTCTGTCGTAGCGCCAGGGCTCACATCAAAGCAGGAAAAATTATGAAGTTTGTATCTTTCAGGACCATACATAATATCCACACAGAGGTTATATTAAATCCATAAATAAACCAGAAAAAAAAAAAAAAAAAAAAAAACATCTTCCTTTCACTTGGAGACCGCCGGAGCAGGTCCTCGGGATCTGCTGGCTTGTGTCCTTGTTGGAGGCGCTACTTTTTTGTCGTCCCATTTTTGTTATTCTTCTTCCGTGTTGGTTTCCACTTGGGTTATGTTCGAGAAAAACCCCTTTTCACAGAGTTCGTGTTGCTTTGTATCTCACATGAGAATATCCATCAGTTTTGGTCGTAGATATAAGGACAGTGAGCCAGGACTTGCAAGCAGAGAAGACTTTTGAAGGTTTTTTTGTTTTTTTTTTTTTTGTGAAAACTTGAAACGTTCGTTGTGTCCATCGTCGCAGGCCGGATGGAGGACGTGTTGTCTTTAGCAATTTATTTTGTCAGTGAGCCAACTACAGTGCAACTTTTTCGTCCAAGAAATGTCTTGTGTTTTATTTATCCACCCCGGGAGGACGAAGCCAAGTAGGATGATTTTTCATTGCCAGTAGTTGTCTGTTGCCCAGATGTCAGATAAGCAAGAAGTTTGCACTTGTATTGTTTTTGTTTTTCAGTGGTAATACACGATGAGCTGGCAAAATATAATATTTAGGATGTTTAATAGATTTTATAGAGACCAGATGCGATTGGGTTTTTGGTCGAGTGATTTGACAGCGAAGGGGGTACGCCGAGAAAATTTGCCTGAAGAATAAAATAAATCATGACGATGGGGAATTGTTGTCCACTTTACCTCATTCTGAAAATAGGCCAATATTCTGAACAAGTTGGTACTGAAAGGACTCGCTGAACTCTCTGATGGCTTCAAAACCAGTGATGGGTTCTGGGTAGGTGGCTTCCTGGAGACTCAAAATGATAGTTTTTTCGTCTCGTTAGACAAGTGTGCCTCTGTTTTCCAAGCGGAGACTTATGCCAACCTCAAGCGGGTCCATTATACCCATAAAAAGTATACTCATGGGAGTCAAAGCAAAGGGTAGGGTTGGCTAATCTCGAAACCGCACAGAAAGGGATCCAAATCTCAGGAGTTTCTTAAAATCAGCGATATGAAGGTCCTCCAGCCCATGGAAGAAGCTACTACCAAGAGTATGCAAGTGCCACCTCTTTGTCCTTGTAGCTTCAGCTGTAGTCATTGTTGGGTAATCCAAGACCCTCCGCATGGATTCTTATACCGCAATGCCCTGTAAGGGCACCGGAGACGATCCGTATTTCTCTTCGACTAATTGTATGAGATTTTTAAAGTCCTTCTTAAGGCTGACTATTACACATGTATTCATGTCACACCATCGCGTATTAGCCCCTATCATGATTTCCTCATCTATTTTCCTGTTAAGAGTGCTAATGGGTGTCCTTGCAACTGAAGGGGTGTATGCAAATGCTAGTTATACACCCTTCCTGGCAAGTTCGTCCGCACTCTCATTACTGCAGAGACTTGATAGCCGCCTGGCTGTCAACTAGTAATAGTTTCTCTGACAATGTTGTCATGTTTGATTAGCTTTGGGGCCTGTAGAATGACAGTTATCATGGCTTGAAAAAAGCTGTATCCATCTCCAAAGAAGATACCCGCACCAGTTCCAGTATCCATTTTGGATGCGTCTCTGTAGAAGGCTAGTGTTAGAAGGGAGACGTGACCATAGGTGTTAGTTATCCATAGTCTGCTATAGGATTTTCCAAAAGGGACGGGTAGATTTTGACAGATCATGGCGGCCATATTGTTTTGTTTGTTGTCAGTTTTCCCATTTTTTATTTTTCAGACACTCAAAACAAATCACCATGGCGAGTTACAGTCTTGAGCGTCTGTTCGCTAACTGGGTTCTGGAGCAGTTGGCAGCGGATCTCGATTTCAGCAAAAAACAAAATTATCTTCAGCGACGAGGCCCATTTTTGGATGAACGGGTACGTCAACAAGCAAAATTGTTGGATTCGGGACGATACCAATCCCAGGTGCTCCAACAAGTGGTAATGCATCCGCAGAAAGTCACTATTTAGTGTGGATTGTGGGCCGGCGGCATCATCGGTCTGTACTTCTTCGAAAACGACGATGGCATTGCCATTACCATCAACGGAGAGCGCTACCGATGGATGAAAACCAGTTTATTTTTTCCCAAATTGGATAATATGCATGTGAACGACATGTAGTTCCAACAGGACGGCGCTACATGCCACACAGTTGATGCCACAATGAACATTCTGCACGAGCGATTTGAGGGCATGGTTATCTCACGCAGAGGTAAACTGTCAACCGAGATCGTGAGATTTAACCCCGTTAGACTCTTTCTTGTGGAGTTTCCTTAAATCGCAGGTCTATGCCAATAAGCCGCAAATAACCAGTGCACTTAAAGCCAACATAACCCGTGCCATCGCTCAAATTCAGCCTGATCTATGCGCCAGAGTTAGCGACAATTGGACCTCTCGGATGCGCGCCACCATTTCCTTGAGTTCCGGAGCATCAACCGATGCAGGTGTCAACCTAGGTCTCCAACCTAGGAGAAATTGAACAAAATTTGTTACCAGTGCCTTAGAAAGGTTTGGTAGGTAACAGGGATACATAGCGCGGTTGCCTGCAATTTTGCTTTGTATTTCCCTTTGAGTCGACCACAAATGGATGGTGTAAGTTGGAGTTGGAGCTACTAGAATAGAGGTGATAGCTTTGCCTGTGATTCTTAGACCATTGGCCTTGCCCAGTAGGGTATTCAATGCAGATTTCGTGACATTTCCGAAGCTGATGATGGGTAGCTTACAACACCATCCTGCGTATTCTACAGCGTCAAGAGTTTGGCGAATTTCAATACTTAGACTCACAACACTAAATTTTCAAATAAACTTTCGTTAAACCGAATCCTTGCTGTCATTAGTTTATTTGCTACAAGTCTCAAACGCACTCTCAATTTTCGATAAACATAATCCATCTTCCAAGCAGCTAAACGAAAAAAAAAAAAAAGTAAAAGGACAAACAAATAACAAAGTAAACACAAACACGCATATTCCCTGCGGTAAACATATTTATCAATACATTCTTATTTAGCAGCAAAACTGTATTTGTCTATCCTCTTATACTCATCACCGTTAAATCAATGAGAAGGCGAACGAAGAAAATTGCTACATCGGCAAATAAAAATGAAAATAACAAAACGATTATCCTGCCATTCAGTCAGCCGTCGTCGGTCTATTAAGTCGAACAAGGAAGTAAGCAGAAAGTCCCTTTGCCAAGAATACTCTATCATTTCATCTTTTGGTGTCATCAGCAGCAGCCCCAATCGCCTTGCTCTGTTCTGGTAGTCGGCCAAAAATTTCTTAAACACAGGCCGTGTCGTCGCTCCTTCGCTTCACTCCACTCCACCCATTACCATATAATGCGGAATTATTCCGCAAATTCACAATTTAACTGCGAATTATGGCGAAACGAAAATGAATATAGAAACGTTTTTGATGTGGTGGCGGGGGACGGCTTGTCGCCCAATGGACATTTGAAATCCTATTACAGCCGATGGGATTCATTTGAAAGGAAGCAATCGGGGGCCACCACCCCACTTGTTAGGCGAAAAAGTATGTGTAATCTGTTTATGACGGCTCAAGTTGGGGGCATTGTTGTTGACGTTAATTTCCCTCGAATAACTCCAATCAATATGCGCGTGCGAATTTTTATATCTAACAATAAAAATTGTTCTTCTTTTTTATTATTAGTTTATGCCTTTGTTGTTAATAAAAAAAAAACCACCAGTGACTTTGATTGACATTTTCGACAAGAAGTCCTGGATTTATTTAAAAAAAACAATTTATCTTATTTACTGCTGAAGGGTTACCGCTGAATTTGCCTCTGATTTAAATAAATATTTAAACTATTAGTCATTTAAAGGAAATGTATAGTATATTTACCCATTTCTCAGCTACAGGAGTTGCAATCGAACTACTGCCCGAACATTTTACAAATCCTTTGCCTATAATCCTTCGAATGAGCCTCCGCTTCGTAGCCTGAAATATTTAAGTGAGCATATGATGATGATCCGCATCAAAACTGAGCTTCACTGACCACTGCTTCGCTGACCGATACTGTCGGTCTGCGCAAGCTCTTTCACTTGAACAACATCAACTCTAAATACCCACCCGACGGTCACCTAAAATCCTTTTCTCCCTCCTCCAAAGCAACGACTTTAGCATGCCGTTGGATGACACTCTCTCAAGGTACTGCTTTAAACGGAAACCCCGTCCGTCAGACCAAGTGTGGTACACGGACGGCTGTGAGATGGACGGCGTATCTGGGGCTAGAATATTCGGAGAGTCGTCCAGCACAATCAAATCAGTTACCCTAGGCATATACTCATCGATCTTCCGGGTAGAAATATTTGCCCTTAATCAACCCATAAGCTTAAACTGCTCTCACCTTCCGTGGAAAATCCGTCTTTATCTTCTTTGACAGTTAAACTGCTCTAAAAGCACTTAACTTAGCCACAAAAAAATTGAAACTAGTCCTAGAGACATTCAAATTGCTTCTTATACTACACTGGATCCCTGCTCACAAGGGCCAAATCGGCAATGATACAGCGGTATCACTGACCAAGGTAGGTGCAACCCCCTTCGGTGGCCCCGAACTCGACTGTGGAGTAAACAAATCTATTTTCAAAAGCTACACGTAGGAACATACCCTGCTAAATTCCAATGGAATCTGGATGGGAAGTATGAGAAGTATGGGACAGAAATGTACTTCTTCCCCGCTTATTCACTATGACGAGTGGACTCTCCACATTTCTCGATCTTCCGACTCTAAATCATCAGGGGCTATCCCCATAGGGGTAGAGGTGAGATTTCAGACTTGGTCCAGCCATCTCATCCTCGGCCTACCCAGGAGACGCCTACCCGATGGCGCGGGTTCCATGGCACGTCTTGGAAGCCGAGTTGGGGACGTTTAACGTACATGCTGTCCACAAACAATGAAACACGGCATCGATGTCTTGTTTAGGACGTTACGATGGACAGCTATGTATAACTTTGAGGTTATGAATGAATTCATCTACTTACTTACGGTCTGCTATCACTTCTGCCAATGAAATCAGCGCTTTGGGAGACAATCATTTCCGTCATGCTTTCTAGTGCAGAGGCATGGACTTTGTCAATGGATGAAGCCTTCGACACAATAGACTTGTTATATCTGCGTTGACGCTACATGGAGAAAAGAATTAAGCCACGAATTACACGACGAGATGAGCAGCGACATTAGATGAACACCAATACCCCAATCCAAACAAACTTCAATTCCACGCCTGAAGGACTAAACAGAAGAAGACGACCTCTTTTTGATGGCACGCCCAAGTTCATTGGAGCGTTAGTTCACACCACATCGAAGGTAAAGTAAAGTACGTCTGATCTTTCAAATCAGAAGGTGCTACTATGTTGGGGTATATAATCAGTAGGCAAATGGGTTTTATAAGTCGAACCCCACATTCTGACAGCCGCCGGCCTTAAAGCAACAAAGGAACTTTATACTGCCTAAAACGTCATTTCAGAGCACCACCTCGGAAGCATTCTTGGTCATTCGATTCTTCCATTAATGTTTCGTCGTGTTTCAGAAATAAAAATGAAAGTCCTTTTCAATCGTAGCCTCAGTTATTAAGAGTTTTGGCTAATTGGCCACCCTGCTGTTAACGTACAGGAAGAATAGAAATGTAACCAGAAAGAAATACGTTCTGTACTATTCCCGACTTTATGGTCAGGTTATCTGAGGAAGATATTTTGAGCCGTGTAAACTGGTCTAATAGAAAACCCCTAGTGGACCAGAGTCGTCTGATTTAGTTCACCTTCAGATCGAAAATGGAATCTGGAGTTGGAATTAACGCCTTTGCACCCAACACCAAAGTCTCGATAACAATGAAATATGTTCCAGCCTGAAATCCTCACTAATGAGATCTTCACTGGAATAAACCTTGAAAAACTAGAACACACATCTTCTCAACGATTAAAGAACTACAGTCCCACTCAGTGGAATTCAAGTCAGTCAAGTGCTGCTAAGCCGCCCTCCAATCTCTTGCCAAACACAACGAGGTCAATGTTCAGCTAGTTCCTGGATCACCAAGGAATTATTTGCAAAGAATCTGCGGATGAACTGGTTAAATTCGATTTGGTTTCTGCGTTCTTAAGACCTTAAGCATTCTGTTACGTCGATAGGGCTATGGCCACCGCCCTGATTGACCATTGGAAACACCAACATCGCCATGCCTACGTAGATATACTGATTAAGCGTTATTCCTACAAGGGAGTCCTAAACCTAGACAAAAAAATCATTAGGAACCATTGATGCATTAGATGCCATCTCAAAAAGTTCAAAAGCAGAGTACGGATTCTATCAGCAAACGTCCGTGCACATTCTCCGTGAATACCTGCTACTCAACCCGTGGTGTTCCGAAACTCCTCTATGCAGAATAAACTCACCTACAAAAGGGTCCGTCAGGCTAATTCACCCTTCGAAAGGGAAGATCGCAGTGTCAGCCAAGTTGGTAGATTGTATTTATACAGGGTGATGGTTCCACCTGATATATTATTATTTCCGTGAAGTTTTCTGCCATTTAGCTGCGACCATAGCTTGGAAAACAATGCAATTATTGTTTACGAGCCGTTTAGTCCTGAAAGCCTTTTCCAGGTCCAGTATCCATGCGTCAATCAGTGAGAACATCTTCATTGTTCATGGTAATCTGATTTGTTCTGATTTTTATGTGTGGATTAGATCCAACACTTGGACAATAAATAGCTTGTCTAACAGCCTTTCACTTATTTTAATTCTTCTTTATTCCTCTCACACATCCATAGATACATACACTTCGCTCGTGCAAATATTTCGTTTAATTGGTCACCACCTGCAGTGAACTTATCATTAAATCTCAAGAGCATCCATTCGATATGGCAATGTGATGCTAAAGTGTTAGCATCCAAACAAGTCGTCTGACGTCTTGGAGTCCATTTGAAAATATAATCCAATTCAGGTTCAATTGGAAACAACCATAAGAGCACTTAATCCCATAACTGCACGAACGATGTGATTCGAAGAACAGAAACTCATTTTAAAATCGAACCAAGTCCTCCGGAACATTGAAGCACTATCCCCTGTCCAAGTCGTGCAGTGCTTAGTACATTCAGACACGTCCGAATCGAATTAGATTCGATTAATGAAAATTTAATTCACTGTCGATACATTTGGGTGTTGTCCGCTGACATTTGACATTCTATGCAGTTGTGCTCAACTTTGTCCTTACCCAAGTCGAATTACATTCCTCCCTTGGTCCACATTGCTGCTCTCTGTACTCTCTGAACTCAGTGTCTGAAAGTAGGCCTACCATCAGCTGAATCTTCGGGGAAACCTGCGCAGCGCATTGAAAAAATCAACATCACACAACAAAGCTTTAAACGAGAGAGAGAGAGTACATTTTCCACGCAAATTAAAAAGAGAGCGCGAGAGGGTCCACGACCAGACGTACCGTATCCTAATCAGCAGCCTCAAAGACTTACACTTTTCTGGTCCAAAAGAAAAAGCACAACCACCTCCATCTACCCAGAATCAGTGGCAGACGAAGTACCTACCATAGCTACGCATAAAGCACAAGAAGCCACATTTCTATACCAAGTGTTTAAATCCTTCTTCGTCCTTCTCGTTCCTGTTTTCTTTTTTTTTCTTTTTTTGTGTTTCTTCTCGATGGGATGTGCATCCTTATGAGCCAACGCTTTTGAAATCAAAATGGTTCTGTCGTGATTTCAGTCACTTTTATCATCTCCAGACAGATGGTTTCGCAAATCGGACCGGGGTGCTATCGGTTCTTGGTGCTTTTTTGCCACTCGTAACTTTACACGAAGGATCTCAGTGCGAATCGAAGGTGATGTGATTATGTTGTGATAACTCATGTTACTGTGGCGTGTGATAACAAGCAGATAGTGGTTTCCGTCGTCAGCTATCGAATTAGGCGCGTGTTTCCGTCCGAAGATTGCGCTCCGGGATAATTAATGATCCGCCAATGAATGAGTGAAACGATTATGATCACAATGATTTTGCCAAACGATGCTGATGATGTTGTGCGGCAGCGATAAAATCCAAACGGGCCGTGTGTGTGTGTTTGCTTGGTGAACAGGAAAATTCCTTGTAATCGGGTGAAATGGTTCATGGTTCCCTCCTCGTGTATCCGTCTTGTCCGGTGGTTCTTTCGTTTTTTCGGCACCGCAGTGCCGGCCACTAAGAGGGGGACACCGTGCAGAATTATGATAGTCGTCCTTCCTTCCCCCGTTGGATGTAATTTTGCGGAACATTAGCTCGTCGTGTCACAATTTATTCAAACGAGAGAAATCAAGATCCTTGCAGGCGAATGATACCGCATAAAGCGGTGATTTCCTTTTTTCTCCTCCACATCACCGGCAGGATAATTTATTTCTTGTTGATGTGAGAAGAAAACGCACAAAACCAATAGAAGGAGGACAGAATACAAAAAAAAATAACACCGAAACCGGAAACGACGAAAAAGAAAACCCAAATGGCGCACACATAATATGCCCCAGGACTTGAGTGAAATGCAAAATTAAAATAAGCCTTTAAGCCTTCAAAAGGATTCCACTTTATTACACTCTGCGTGTACGAGAGACTTGTGAGTTGTGACTGGTGGTCGGCGTTGTTGTTGTTATCGTGTCGTGCTGTCGCTGGTAGTGTCGTGACGTTTTGTCCTTTGGCGCGACGCAATCTGTGGCTGTGCTACTTTTAAAGACAAACTCTCTCTCTCTCTCCCGTCGTCGTCGTCATCGTCGTCGATTGCTAAGGATTACAGAATGAAATTGAAAGGATTTACCATGAATTTTATTCAGTTTTTTATTGCTATCCTGATAGCGATGGGTATGTAATTTATTGATTTTAATTTTTAGTCCTTTTTATCCCTGCTTTGACTACTGTTACTGTTACTGTCTGCTGTGTTCTGTGTGATGTGACTGTGCCTTTATTTTTGCGCATTCAAATGCCGCCTTATGGACGCATCATTGTTATTGTATTTATATTTTCATTCTCGGCGAATTAGCATTTTTATATTGCAAGAGGCGGCTCCGGGGGGCGGACGGCGTTCGGTCTTATCCTGCATCAAGATATTCGGATTTAAAATGGGAATTTTACTGGCCCATGGTTTTTGAATTTTTTCGGTTTTGGCAGCGAATCAAATCGGATTTGTCGTTCATTTGGAATTCATGATCATAACGTGGTCGTCCTTTTTTTTTTTTTTGCTTTTTGCCTCTGTGCTAGCAATATGACCTCAAAGCATTATCTCGGTTTTTGTTTCGTTAGGATTTTGGTTTATGTGACTATGTAGTTCTATTTTTTCTATATTCGGTACACGCGTAAATGTCAAGCCAAGTACCAACATTTTTTTGGCAATTTTTCAAACAGCAAACGGCTGTTTCAGTTAAGGAAAGAATTCAGGTCAATATAGGCACAAGGTGCTTTAGATGATAATGGTGAGCATATGTATTCAATCGAGTTGGTCAAGTGAGATTAATGCAAGAAACTTTAGAGCAATCATACGCAATGAAAAGAAAGGCTCTTCCTCTGCACATCAACTTCTAGCTACTTACAATCCATGCTTCTAAAACAGCTCCTCTTTATTCTATTTTGACATCGAAATGGACTACGTAGATCTTGTGTAAGCGAATAAGACCACGCTGGCTGACTCTAAGTTCGACATGTCTTCTCGATGCATAAAAGAGGGTACTATCTCTTTTACCACCAAATTTAAGAAAACACAAAACTGGCTTTAGGTGATCAACGTAAGTTTAATTTGCGAAGTTTCTCAAAGTTCGTCTATGAATCCGGAGAGCATCCCGTATGCCCCTTGTATCTAAAATAAATAAATATCTGGCGCGACAGCTAGGGATGATCCAAGGCCTAGCTTCACGCAACCATTCATGTTGTGAGTGTTTAATTTTTCGCACGAATCGAAGCGACCTACAATTTATTGCCGACTCAAAACGGTGAATTGAGAAGCTTTTTCGCGACAAATTATACTCCCGCAGGCTTGTCATTCTTCCACGAGAGGTGCTGCCGCGAAAAGTTTTCGCAGGACATGGCTGGCGCTTGAACCTACGCCGCTCACACAGCTGTCCAACGCACTAAGTACTGAGCCACGGCGACCAGGCAGTTTTAGTTGTTTCAGAACTGGTACAACCTTTAACAAGCAAAACTTCTGTTTGCTAATTTACCACCTCCACGAAGGCCAGATGACCACCATAATTCAATTTTCAACAAAAAGTTCATGGATCTTGTTCCACAGTCTCGATGATGGCCTCTAGATTTTGTGGTTTTTAGGTGTCCTGAGACTTCCTTAGACCTCATATGGGTGCACTGTACCCATACAGAGTTAACTCGTGGAAGTCTGACCAAAAAGTGGGTTCGATGAGTTGGAAACCACCCAGAAAGGGTAGTTATCAGCAATAAAAAGGCCCTCGAGCCCACAAAAGAAGCTACTAACAGCTAAAGTGAGAGATTAGTAAAGCAAGTGTCGAAAGGATTCCATTTCCTCTGTCACTGTAGTCACTGTAGTCGTTCTGTGTGGGTTCCTATCGCATAATGCTCTGTAAGGACACTAAAATGATTCGCGTTTCCTGTCGACTAAGTTTTACGAGATTTTTGAGCATTTTCCTATTGTGGACTGGCCATAGTAATCTGGTCCATATGACACCATCGTGCTCAATCGAATCATTGTGCGGCCACGGGGGCATACTGGTCCATTCTGTTCCCCTTTGTGTTGTGATCCATGTTCTAACTTAGTGTTCTAGATGAGTAGTCTAAATATCACAAAACCAACCTGTACTCGTCATAAAGTGGAGTATGTTCGTTATTGGTACTTCGGTTAGGTTTCCCAGTTCTCCAAACTGCCTGTTTCCCATGTGTCGGAGTCGGCGGTTTTAGAGATTGGGACACTTACAGAGTAAGTGCTTGATGGTTTCCGTTTCTTACGTATCCTGACAGCTCCTATGGTAATCTGGGAAGTTGATTCCGAGTCTGGTGGCCATGGTGCCTATGGCAAAGCGTCCCTTCAGTACACCTATTAGGATGCGAGTATCTTTCTAACTCATAGCCAGGAATTGCCTTGCCTTGATCGATTCTTTGCCATAAGCTGGGGGATAATGGCGGGCCGAGAGGTACTGATTAGCTCTCTCATCTTGTGGTCGACATTTTCTTTCAGTACACCTATAGATATGGTTACTGATGTATGGGTGTGCTCACTTTCTAAAGCGAATCCTTGCCGAACCAGTTCGTCTGCTGCCCTGATTATGGTTTCCTCATCTATGTAAATTGTTCTGATCGGAGTCGTTTTTGGCAGGGTGAACGCACCCTTCCTAGAAAGTTCGCCCATTATTCAATCGCCTGATACATCCTTGTGGCCTGTTACCCAACCTTGTTGGCACGTCGACGGCCATCACATCACATCTCTAAATTCACAGAAGATACCGACACCAGAATCAGCATTCATTTTGAATCTGTCGATGTAGAAGGCTAGTTCTTCGTCAGTACAGACTGCGCCGCCATTCATCTTCCATCTCTATCCATCTGCTAAGGAAGTCTGAGATTGAAATGATATAGTCGGTATCTGCGCTCTCTTTTGTGGAAGTCCATTGCATTAGAATGGAGACGCGATCCATAGGCGTGAGTGTTCCATAGATGTACTTCCCTTAATTTGAGTGCGGTTTTTGCCACTCTTTTCGTATAGTGAATGTCTCTTAGAACCAGGTGCTGTACTGTTTCTAGCGTTGTGTTGTTGTAGGTGTTGATATTATCGGTCCTATTATGCCCATACAGCCGGCTATCAGAATGCATTTGCAAGACGATGTCTCTTCTAAAGTATTTTTAACTTCTTATTCGGCATAAATCTAAAAATACCTATAACACTTAGGGAAGCCTGCCACATATGTACATGTTTTATGAACCTGCGCTCATGGCTGACACTGCGGCCCAGTAAGTTCTATTGTATCTCCGGTCTACTTAGCACAATAGGTCTACTACCTTCCTGAGAAGGTGAGTATGTCATTAGTACATACGCTGGACCGCGTCTCCGTGGCTATATCTCGCCATGAAAAACGTCCCGGACTTCATGAAAAAGAACCTTTCTGGAATCGAATCATAACAGGTGACGAAAAGTGGATCCTGTAGAACGACGTGCAACGAAAAAGGAGCTGCAAACAAGCAGGGGAAGGTATAGAACCCGTGACAAAAGCTAGTTTGCATCCAATGAAGGTATTGCTAGCTGTTTGGTGGGCTTTCACCTGGCGAAAAAATCACTGCGAACAAGTACTGTGTGTAAATCACTAAGTTCAATGAGAAAGTTCAAGAAAATCGTCCGGTTTTGGCCAATCGAAAAGGCATCATCTTCCACCGTGATAACGCTAATTCTTTTTGTTACACACACGCCGCGAGCGATGTACAGTGGTTTGAAACTCAGGTAATGTTCGGTTTCATTGGCGCCCAAGGGTGGTGTTCAGGCTACCTTGGGACATTCGTGGTGTTTGTCATTGCTATAATTCACAGGAATTTTTTCGAATCTCCTGATATCATAATCAGTGTCAGCTCAATCAACTCTTCAAGCCATGATAATCTACTAGCAGTGTTATGCCTTCGGAGTAGAGTCGCCATCAGCTCTCACAGTTGATCGATTTTATTTATTTAAGAAGTAAATGTCTTTCCGACATCAGGAGTTGAACTAGGACTTTTAGCGTGACAAGGGATGATGCACTGCACCATGTACTCCCGCATGTCGCCCAAGAGACGCTGCAAAAACCGAAGAAGTTAAAATGGTAAATCTTTCAGCACCCACCGTATTCGCCAGATCTTGCTCCTTTAGGTTTTTTATCCATTTTGGGCATCTCAGAATAGTTTGAATGGTAAGAAATTTGGTTCCGTGAAAGATGTCAAAAACTACCTTTGAACGGTTTTTAAAGTAAAACCACGCAGTTTCTATGAAAACGGAAACCGGAAGCTTGAGATGCGATGGGAAAATGAGGGAAACGATTGATAAAATTGTTTTCCTTAAAATGTAACTGCTTATGTTTCAAGACGAGCACAAACCTAATTATCGATACATATCTACGCTCCTTTATTATTTTCACTAATTGTAGTACTGTGTCCGTTGAATGCATATGATTACGATCCAATGTGTCCTTCAATTTGCTGATGATTAAAATTATCAAGGACCAACTGGACCAACCCTTTGTAAAGCCATAACTAATCTGTTATATGTACACATATTGTATAGGGTTCACTTAAATGTCAAATGTTGACAAACAAAAATGTCAGCTGAAACACATCTATTACTCTCGTTTTGCCACACTGTCTGACCCTGTTCCACATGACTTTTGTGTCACTTCCTAAATCAACTCAGAGTAACTTTCCCCAATGTCCATCGCCATCCCCTTAGTTAGATTTTCTCAGAACTTTGCTATGCATAGTTTAAAATAACAACACTTTAGCAGTTGAAAAGTTTTTGAATAATTTCCAAATAACGTTTTACTTCGCCCGAAAACTATCCATATTTTCCAACCATATGCTCCGCACACAAGTTAAATCAGCACACACTCTCCCTCCACATGAGATACTTTCGCCAATAACCGCGATTTCATCCAATAGATCCATTTCGGCAGAGATCCATTCAACAAAGATGAATGTTGAGAAGGAAAAAAAAAATTCAATTCAAACTTTATCCTCAAACGACTGTTAATAGGATTTATACAAATCGGTCGGAACTAGGCGGTTGAGAATGGGAAAAGTAAAGAAAAAAAAAAAACCGAAGACTTTCTCTACACTTTCTGGTGTAGAGATAGTGTTACAATTTGATTAATTGCCGGAAACGGAAAAGGAAAGCAATGGCAGAAGCCGAGAACAGCATGAGCAACACCACAAACTTCGTCTCATGAAATCAAAGGAGAACACGAAGTGAAAAAAAGTATCTCTATCTCTCGGTGATTGGTATGAACGTATAGCTTCCGTCGTCGCACCGTGTCGGTCGGTGGTCGTCCTGCCGATTCCGAGAGAGAAAGAAAGAAATGATTTATGTCGACAGAAACGTTTCTTTGGCTACTTATGCTGTCGAAACTTCCCAAAAGAATTGAGATGGATGGAAATTAAATTTAAAATAATGTTGTGGGTGGAAAGTTTTCTGGCCCCAGGATCTCATACCCAATCTGCCGAAGGCGACAATAACATGCAGGGGAAGCCGGAAACTGCCAGAAACCGAGCTAGATTATGTTTGTTGATTTGACTCGGCTACATGTGCATCTGTGGGGTGTTCACATAGTTGGCATAAGCCAGATATGCAGGCCAAGCCAGCAACATGATACTGAAAAAGTTCCTCTATCTGAAAATGACTCCACAAATATTCACTTTTGATTTTCACAGCGTAAAGTTTTTCAGTTTTTCAGTTTTTCAGTATTTCCCCGTCCAATCTCCGCTTTTTGAGCGGCGGCGCTTGTTGTTTTTTGGTTGCGCTTTTCGACACGGAAAAACTTTTCTAATTCCATTTGAGTTAAAGCGTAAATATCCGTAACCAGGCGAAACAATAAATTATGTTCGGATTTTGGGCGAAAAAAAAAAAGACGCGCAAGGGGAGCGCCAACGCCAAACCAAACAGCGAACTTGTCATCGCTGCGGCAATTGTCGAAAACTTTGCGTTTTGTTGTTGACACCTCCCGTCAAACTTTTTTTTTTCCCCTTCTGCTGTGCTCGAACGGAGGGGGAGTTGGAATGCATTCAACGGTCCCGAGGCATGGGAAAATTAATATATTTTATGTTCAATTTTATTATTGCACGAACGACGCAGGAGTGGTATATTCCTCCTGCTTCGACACCGCTGGGATTAGTAGTTGATGGTGGGTGCTTTGGAAAGGTATTATCACCCAGCTCGTCATCGTCATTATTGTCATCACCTCGTTTATCTGCTTTGGAACACGATGCAGAGGTGCTGGATCGTAAATATTCCTTCGCTCCTTTTTTTTTAAAAAAAAAAAAACAAAATTCACTTGAAAATTTGTTCCTGGGCTATTAAATGTCCCGTTTTTTTTATGACATCGATTATGGTATGTGTAACGTAAGTAATTCTGGTGGGAATTTGAAATAATTGCGAGGAACTCAAATTTTTACGACATTTTTACAGCGCTCAACCTTTCTGCGGGGGACGGGACGACCGACTTACATACACAATCCCGCGCTTTGCTCGCTTTTTTATGCATTCGACTGGTGTTTTTTTATGTGATACGGTGGAGAATATAATTGTTTGGGTCGTAAATAAAAGCAGAAAATTATTTTTGCAAAAAAAAAAATGGCTGAAAATTCTCGCGCAAGTTAATCTGTTTCAAGGGGTTTCCCAGGGGTGGGAGAACTGTTTAAAAGATTGTGGTGGGATAGATGATAGCACTCGGGGAATTTAATAAATATAATTTCATCTTATGGTCGGGTTCTTTTGAGGTGTGGTCGAACGCACTTCATGTAAGCTCACCCTCAAATCGAAACAAATTCAAAATGAACGTATATATATATATTAGTGCGGAGTACTTGAAGTTTGTGAAGAACTTCCCCGTACAGTGAACTTACATACGATTCGTATTTTAATGTCCACAGTAGGGATCCGGATTAAGTACTTCCAGCTTAAAAGATGACTCAGAGAGCCTTGTAAGGAAAAAAATCAAATGTCATTTAATCCCTTCTATGTCCACTAAACCACTAGCCACAAAGGCTAGCATGCATTGGAACGACCAGTGCACTGAAATGAACTTCGATGGCAGGGTTGGAGACAATTCTCAATCTGCTACATCTAGATGCAAGAATCTGCAGCAAAGAGCGCTCTGAGATTAGAACAATCTAAACTCTGAAAAACGAGCTCCTATGGTCGAGACCAGATATTGGAAAAATATCCGAGCATAAGTATCGATCACATGATTCCGTATCTGAACTTCGTCAAAGTTCAAGCAGAGAAAAGTGGAAAAACAAAAGAAAAGATGGACATAGGCACGGCTGCTGGTGTCTTTTCTCAGGAGCTATGACTTAACAGCTCAATAAGACTCCATGACAACAGTAGTGTTTTCCAGGCAGAGGTTCTAGCAGTGATCAGATCTGTCCAATTGGGGTCAATGCTCACGGTATTACGGGAGAAAGATCTACACATACAGCCATGCGGCGATAAAAGCACTACCGGCTACTCAAATTACATCCAAGCATGTTAAGTGCTGTCGTGAAGAGCTAAAGGTTCTTGGCACGCAACATAATGTAAAACTCTGCCGGGTTCCCGGCCACAGTAGTGGACAAGACTGCTGACGAACTGGCAAGGAAGGGATCAGACCGAGAACCAGAGCTAGCAGGCGGTACAATTTAACCTTTACTTCGTCATCTGAAAGAAATAATATGAGTAAGATCCTTAACTGAGGCGAATAACGTACGAAAAACACTAACCATCTGCGAAATATCCAGATGGCTATGGCCAAGCTTCTCTAAGTGGACAGGAAAAATCTGCCATTACTGGTAGGATTAATTACAAGCCACTATATGGTCAGGTATCAAGCTGCACCTGAACGAGGACGACCAATGCAGAGAAGGCGGGGACATGTAGGTGCATGAGGACACAACCCACTTTCTCTGTCATTGCTCAAGCCCAAGCAATATTAGAAAAAGAACACTGGGCAGATATCTCGTCGATAACATCGAAGAGCTATACGATGGTTCACTGTCGGATCTGCTCAAGTTTGCAAGGACACCCAAGTGGCTATCATCAGGTATATAGAATCACGCAGTAGGAACTAGCTGGTAAAATACATGGGTACCACAACGGGTCTACAGAGACCTAAGTGAGATCAAGGGGGTTTCATCAACTTCATCGTCCCGCTAACCATCCCTCCTATGTCTCTTTGCCGTCAAGAAAATTCTGGTCGTTCTCAAAATTAAGAAAATTAGAGCTATACCATATGCAGACGACAGTGTAGTCATGATAAATATGTAGTAAGCACCTTCCTATACTTACTTTGAGGAATCGGAATATCTGAATGGGGTTTAGCTCCCAAGTGTGCTCTTCTTTTGGGGATCAGGGCTCCACAGTAATGGACCTTCGGTGTATCGCTGCACAATCTGTTATTTCTTTCATTTTAGTTTCCAAGTTCTCTGAAGCTAGGGTTGCCATCAGACATTGAGTTTATAACCCCGGACACACTAGAAATATTAAACTAAAGACTCCGAAAATGAGAGGGCGGGTTGTTTTTGGTTTATTTTTTGTGAAAGTTTCTGCATTGATAGTGCTCACTGCCCTCAACAGCAAATTAATGTGAGTGAGAATCATCAATTGCCCTCTCACTCGCATCGGTTACTATCTGCACTTCGTCTGCGACCCGGATTATTATGCCACACGTGATGTAGGCAAATTTTCAGTTAATAATAATAAGTTCGAAGCTTCTTAAAAACCGCGGACACATTTGAAAAATCCCTCCGGACATCTCTGGACGTCTATCAAAAGAGGACAGTGTCTAGGAAAAGGGGATGGCAAGCCAATCTGAGGTACCAGGTTTTTATTTGTGCCGAAGGAGGTCTTGCTCCTTCCCAGAATTTCTTTCATCTTCATTAATCCTGAGAACTAAACAACACTGTCTGGTTCGGCAATGATGACTGCGTTATATCTTCTAGCTTTTGGCCAATTTTAAACTAAAAGACACCCAAGAGTCTACTCGCAATGGAAAAAAAACATAATTTAGGTAGCATCCCAAAGTGTGTGTTGCCAGTGGACAATAGACCACTTGACTTTTTTTTTGTCGAGTTTGGAAAGGCAATACTTAGACGCAACTGGTCCATATTACTACCAGAAAGCAGGATCCAGTTTCTACCCATTTTACGGGAATTTCTTCGATTTTCGCAGAAAGCTAGAAAGGCACTTCAATGATGAGGAGCTTATAGTATCAGCACTCACCAAATCAGCACAGAAAATCTGCCATCTGATCCTAGCAAAGGCATCACAATCGCAAAGGAAATGATCCGTCAGTTGATTGAGTATTTACCGTTATGTGTTGTCAGTCTGCCTTTTAGGAAACGAATCAGTCAGCTCTATGTCAATGGACTGCAGTCTTTTTTGCTGTGTAGGGGCGCAGTATAATCACCCTTAGAAATAAAGACGAATTCCTGAGATCTATCTCCTAAAGGCCCATGTAGATATTTTTTTAACTACACCAAACGAAGTCCTTACGCTTATCCTTTCCTCGCAACAAAGTCTGTTTAGTCTTCGCTTCTCTGAGAAACCTAAATCTTTCGTCAACACTGCGATGCCTTCAAATAGGGTTTGATAAAATAATTTCGCAGTCTAGTGCTGTATAATTTTAAACATAAACTACAAACCACTTTACTCCATTTGACTTCTAAATTTATTTAACCTAAGATTCCCAAGATTAGAGAGGAAAATTCCCAATAACCCTTCTACCCTCCGTCTTCGGTAAAATCAATCCTCACTCTGTATCGAACTAGAGATTCATTGGTCTGCTCCAGGATGCAATCTGTCGCTCTGTACTCATCCACTGGATTACATTAAAAAAAAATACGTATAAAATAAATACCTACCTTATTTCAAGTTGTCAAGGCAAACAAAATTCCCATAAATCTATAAGGCCTTCAGAGATTCTCCAGTATGAGATAAAAGACTCTCCCACGCATTCACATGTTCATGATAATAACAATAAGGACATCACTGACGATGGCTGCTTACCCCCAACACACAACAAAAAAAAAAAAAAAAACATCGAGCAAAACTTCCCCAAAAAGTTAATTGACATCTGATAAAAGTTTTGCTACAATTTGACACCTATTTACTTATGTACACCAGATATGTGTTCGTTTACGTGCAAGCATGTAGCTCTCCATGTGAGCATAAAAAGTTGTAGACATAAATTGAAAGGATGCCCCGATGTCACCGAGAAACTTTTTGTCGCATGAACTTTCGTATAAATTCCCCCGGGGTGAATATGAGAACTACACTACTATGTGGAGGCTTTGCACTGAAAAGTAATAAAAAACAATATTCCGCCTTGGGGTAGCTTCCCCCCGAGAGAGAGAGGAAGAGACGGAGACCCCGAGATCAATATCAGGGCAACACTATGAGAAGAGTTTTTAGTGTATAATTCTGAGGATGGCACTAAAAATTAAAATTAATTTTCTGTGAATTATGCTCTTGGTGTGTTGTGTGTGTCTGTGGGTGGTGTGCCCCGGAAGGCGGCAAAAAAAGTTTTCAAAACAAATTTGATTTCGATCTATGGAGGTTTGAATTACACTCAGGATATTAATACCATTTGCGTATACATAACGGAGGTGTTTTTGAATGGAACTGTAGATATAAATGAGTCGCACAAATACGAAGAAGCAGATGGTGCGAATAGTACAGGGTGGGACACTATCTCCGAATTTTTTTCTAACCAAGTTTTTGATTAGTTTTTTTTTTTTGTACGAGATAGACCCACCAAGCCTCTCCAGTATTTGAGAACCCCTTCTACTTGCACATTCTAATCTTTTTGGGGTGTGTTTGAAGACGTAAGCGTAAGTAGTGCTGTTCATTCGCTCTGAACAACCCAGCCACCTTCAAAGGTACATTAGTCATTAGTCTATCTAGTATGAAAGGCGGTGCTATAAGAACGGATCCACTACACTCGATTTTCCCCTAATCCATTGTTGAGACCACAATTGAGCTATGTTCTTAAAAAAAAGAGTGGAATAGTTGTAGGCCTCCCTGAATCATATGAAATCCAAAATGAACGCTGGGATGGTTTTAAGTGGGTCTTTTGCTAACTTGCACGAGTCATTGAAAACTGCTTTCGGCGGGCTGTCATTCTACTACTACTGGGGCTCGGATACTCGCAGAGGAAGTGAGTTGTGTCACCCTCTGCATCTACATAGTCTCTGCATACATTTAGGCGCATACTTACAAAGTGATCTCCAAAGAGTTAGGGATTGTGGTAAGGATAGCCACCTTAAACCCTTAATGTGAATGTTCCCAACAAGTGCAATATCTCTGCATAGCTCATAGAGTTGGGTAAGGAATCTTCTCTTTCATGTACTTCCATCTTCTACTACACGTTCTGCTCTATAAAACGTTTTTTTTTTTTTCATTGAAAACTGGTAGGACTTCATGCCGGACTGGCGTAATGAATGTTTAACAGAATATTTTCTTACATTTTTCTTCAAAGCTATAGGAAATTAGTGGGGATTGCAACCCCGTATAACTCACTGGCTAAACACCGCGGTCAGGGTTCGAACCGTGCTCTAATCGGAGTAGATCTACTCCGCCTACAGATCTACTCCAATTTTTCCACACAGAAAAATTCTTTAACTAAATACAGAAATGGCAGCAGGCAGCAATGAGCATCTATAAAATCTGTTTAAATAAAAACTCTAAATGGCTGAATGTGAACTCATCTCGCTGTTCTCATTTCATTTGTCCTGCGTGTGTACAATTCTGTTTTGCTCTTGTTAAAAATAAATTGTTTTAAAAACTAAATTTTTTTTTACGTTTACAAATCTACTCCGCTAATTTTGTTTTTGCTCCGCTTTTTTTCTTAATCTACTCCAAAATTTTATTTCTGGGGTCCGAGCCCTGACCGCGGTCATAAGACCGATACTTACGTCTGGTGGAGTGCACTGGAAAAAGCTCTCAATTGCGGCAAGCTAAATATAGTTCAACGATCAGCTTGTTTGTGCATAAGTGGTGCACTTTGCACAACATCCTCTGCAGCAGTGGACATTCTGTTTTATTTGACTCTTATTGACATCTCTGGCAGGCAAATGGCTGCCAATGCAACCGTTCGTCTCAAAGCAGTCTTACAGTGGATCAGTAAGAAATTTGGCCACGCCATTCTAAATAGACTCAAAATCTCCCCAGGAAACACAGACTACGCCATAGCGTTTGAGTTCAAAGTTTTAATCTCCTTTACGTCATTCTGGGAGGAGGACGCACTCTTACAAGACAAGTCGGTTCACTTCTACACCGGCGGATCAAAGACCAACGAAGGGGTAAGTGGAGGTGTTTTCTCTGAGAGACACAATCTCAGCCTGTCTTTCCGTCTCCGAAATTACTGTAGCGTGTTCCAAGTGGAGATAATGGCGATCAAAGAAGCCCTATCTTGGCTAAGGAAAACGTGATACAGTGTACTCTCTCCTTACGGACACCTCTCATAAGCGGATACCCCTCATAACCGGATAAATTTGAAAGAACGGAGAAAATATGTGGTTCTGTTTATTTTCTCTCAAGTGGACACCTCTCATAAGCGGAAAATTTTCTCGGAACCGTCGGGGTCCGCTTATGAGAGAGTACACTGTATTCGCTTCAGATACCCGCATCTTTTCGGACAGCCAAGCTGTAATCAAGTCCTTTGAATCATTCTCCACAAATTCACTAGTAGGCCGTTCGTCTCTCTGGAACTGGCTGAACAGTTCAGTATTCTCCCCTGTTGGGTGCCGGGGCGTAGGGTGAACTCGCCATACCTTAGGCTAGTTCACTCCTCCACTTACACCATCGTTACATATAAATTTAAAATTAAGCATGATAGTCTCGAACGATCAAATCTTAGATGGTACAACGTGTCTAGAGATAAAACAGATTTGGCCCAAGCTGGATCTGAAGCCCTCTAAGGATTTGATTTCCCTCAAGAGATTGCATATCAGCGCTACTATGTATATGTGTCATCACTGGACACTGTCTAATAGGCAGCCATGCAAAAAGGCTTGGCGTCTATTCAAATGATTTCTGCAGAAGCTGCATGGACGAAGAAGAGGAGGAAACTATCCTCCACTTTCTTTGGACCCGGCCCGCTCTCTCTCATAAAAGAAAAATTCACCTAGGTGCCTTCTTTTACAATGATCTAGGCGACCTAACCATTGCAGATATTATAAGTCTCCTACACTTCATCAGAAGCTCTAAGTGGTTTAAACAGTAGGTAAAGGAGAATTCTCCAAGATCCACGTGTATCATTGGTCTGCGTATATTGGCAGCCACGTCAACCTAACCCAACCATGATTAGAGCTTGTTCTACATATTGGCAATTCAAAGCCTAAGGTATCGTCTCAACCTACGGTCCGATGATTAGACTATGTGCTGCGTTCATATTCAAACACAGATTACATTGCAAATAAGACCAAGGGCATAACTATCAAGAAGCCACCTAAGAAGAACTTTTTCAATTACAATTTAATGCCAATCGAGAAAACATCGCTGAAAGCATTCAAAGTTTCTAGGTTCACTGCAGTGCAGACATCCTTAACCACAGCATCGTTAACAAGATCAATTCTCCAACACAGGACACCAGCCATTATATATTTTTTCTAATCTCCTTTAGTGCCGCAAACTATGGCAGTCCCGCACAACCATATTTGTAGTCCATTTGCTAAAAACCACAAGGGTAGTTTTATGATTTACCTACCCCCGAGTCATGAACATAGTTCCGTTTAATCTACCGAAGAAGTATGTATATTCCGGCGGAACAAAGCAATCTTCCCACGCCTCTGACGATGACGACCCCAATACTATGGGACGCGTGCGAGAAAAAGAACGCTGCTTCGCCACCACAATATATTGGACACACTTTGTATATTCCTGTAGTTCCTTGTATTGCCAACCCAAGGCTGTGACATCAACTCTCCTCTGCTGATACATGCCCCCGGTAGAAACTCGTGCCGGTACGCAAACAGACGTTCCCCACAACATACACATATCCAAGTTGAACCCCATTGTCCTGTCGGGTGTATCTCCGGCGCATATTGTGATTTGTGTACTACTAGTGCACTGGGGCGTATGAGCAACCAGTTTCGCTTTTTGTCGATTTCTTTTGCTCTGCTTTGTTTTCTTTTCATAATTCTTCCTCGTCCATTGTCTTCCTGTGTGCGTTTCCATTTTATTTATTGTTTTCGTTTCGTTGTCTCTATTAATGAAGTTGTCAGCGCCGCCCGCAGCGCGGGGGGACAGCGTTTTGTTTTGGTGAGCCTTCCAAGAACTTCTTTATGGAGTCGTTTGGTAGGACTATTGTTTGCGGTCATGAGTCGCGTATTGTGATTGTGGCAGCGGTGGACTGGAACTCGTACAATTATTCCAACTGTTGCTCCTGTGGTCGACTGTTTGTGACACCATTTATAGAGTTAATATTCAAAGCGTGACGCAGACGAAATAATGATTTTCTCTCTAGTCCCGCTTCTCGTTCTTCCCCACTAGGCCGTCCCTTTTGTCTGGATATTTCCCACACAGGCCTCCAGTGAGACATTCAAACCATCGGTAATTGTTTACGTTTTGATTCCAAAATGTAGAACAAGGTGAGCCAAAGGCAGATGTATAGGTAGATGGGGCGGGTGGGTGGCTGATTGAATGGGAGCCCAGGTCCTGTGGATTCCCTTCACCCATTTGGCATTGTGGCGGTTGCTTTTATTGTTTCATTGGAGCAGGTGTGCATAGTCTGGTAGATTGGTTTCAGGAATATTGTGTGGTGCCCCGGCTGATGGTTCTGGATGGTCTTTTGTTGTTCGATGATTGTGTTGCGAATTGTTTTTTTCTTGAAACATACACACATAAACGTATTTTAATTGAAAATAAATAAAGTAGGACAGGTCGGTTGATAGGTTGTGTAAAAGCATGTAATGTAGTTGTTGCATTGTTTCCTAGTAGTTCGGGACTTGTAAAGTTGTTCTATATATTTGCACCGAGAAATCGCGAATAACTCAGAATATAAATTCGTCCTAGCATGCCTGGATTTGTCAAAGTCTACAGTCTGAGAAGCTCCCCACAGCACAACAAATGTCAACAACCAAAGGATTCAGCATGCCACATTCATCAAGGAAGTAGTCGGAACCATTTTGTTCTACCAGCTTTTTCAAGCTACAAGCTGCCACCATTGAGCGAAATAATGTGACAAATGTGACAGACAGACATGCGCAAAACTATGGCAGCGAAAGATTAGTATCAAGTCAGAAGAAATTAAGTGGAGTGAAGTGAGTAGAAAGATGACGCCATAAGAGAGGGCTACAACAAAAGTTTTAACAAAAAAAACCAAGCAATTGGCAACTTATTTCGAACTTTGAATCCAGACTCATCGAAACAACTGAATTTGAATGACCCTCTCAAGCCATTCTGATTTTTTATTTTTTTTTAAGGTGGCGCGGAGCTTCAACGAACAAACATCTTCACTTCTTCGGTCGCTCGATCTTTAGCCAGCTGCCTCCAGCTTGGTTAAGATGTCCTTGCACTTACGTGTGCCACCCCTGGTCCCTCGGGGGTGGATTCGAAGATTTTAGCAGCCGAAGCATTTATGTCCGTTCTACATAACCCAGACACCTCAATCGTTGGAGCTTGACCCTTCTAACTAAGTCGATGTCGCTACACAGCCCTCCTCCACTCATCGTCTATGCAGATGGGACCGAAAATCACTCGAAGAATTTTCCGTTTGAAAAAGCCAAGAGCAACATCATCCGCTTTCGCCAGAGTACTTGCCTCTGCGCCGTAGACCAGGACTGGGACGATTACGTTCTTATAAAGGGTCACTTTAGTCGCTCAAGAGAGGCGTTTGCTACTCAATTGCCTTCTTAGCCCAAAGCAGCAGCGATTGGCAAGAGTTATTTTTCGCTTGATCCCAGCGCTGGTGTCGTTGTCTGAATTTATAGCGGAGCCTAGGTAGACAAAGTCCTTAATTACCTCAAAGTTATAGATGTCTATAGTGACAGTCTGTCCGAGACGTCGGTGTTGAGTGTTCTTTCTTGTTGACAGGATATACCTTGTCCTGCCCTCAACTCATCCTCTCCGCCTCCCAATATTTACGAACGCGCTACGCTGCGTTCCTCTCATTATGTCAATATCGTTGGCAGATTCGAGTAATTGGACGAACTTTTGAAATAATGTGCCTCTGGTATTGGCGCGTGAATTTTTGCACTATTCTTTCAAGAAGTTGAAGAAGTCGCATGACAGTGCATTGCCTTGTCTAAATGTGTCCGTGAGGTATTGACCCACCTTGATGGAGCAGCGTGCATTCTCTATCGTCATCCTGCACAAACGGAGGAGTTTGGCAGGGATGTCAAGACTAGACATAGCTCTGTATAGCTCGTCTCTATAGATACTGCCATACGCGACCTTAAAATCGATGAAAAGGTGGTGGGTATCGATTTGAAGTTGCTGCGTTTTCTGCAAGATCTGCCGCAGTGTGAATATTTTGTCAGTGGTGTACTCTTTTGGTCCGACGCCACACTGATATGGGCCGATCAGATTGTTGACGAATAGCTTCAGGCGTTCACACAAAGCGGCAGATAAGATCTTGCAGGTGATGTGAAAAAACGAATGCCTTTGTAGTTGGCGCAGTTCAGAGGGCCTCCTTTTTTGAGGATCGGACAAACAATTCCCAGGATTCATTCATCGGGCATACAAGCCTTTCGACAGCAACTAATTTTACGATTAAAGACAAATCAGCGAAGTCAATATCTCCTCATCGACTAAAGCTTTATATGGTAGCATTGCCTAGGTGTCTTCAGGTGATGCCTGAATCCCTTCAAATGTTGGTCGAATATTAGGTTCTGTATGCAATAAATGGAAACGAATGGAGAGATACAAATGTGTTAAAATCGAAATGTAAAGATACAAAAAGTCCTCGAACAGTCTTAAACTTTCTCCATGTGCTACTACAATTCGTACTATACTAGCAAAGATTTATCCAAACTCTTTACTGGAATGAGATTTAAAATTCTCCGCACACCTGATGAGCCTTTAAACTTTGCATTATCAGCTCTAAGTTATCCTGTCCTTCCAAGTTACCCTATCCGAAATTCAAATTTTCTAGCCACATTATGCGCATAGTGATGTACCTGAGCCCGCATAATTCACTCAATAATTTCACTCCCAAACAAAGAAAAAGGTACTTTACCCCTTAATAAGGACACCCTTAATATCATCCATCATCTAATCATCATGGTTCTTTTAAAATGTCTTCAACATTTTTCATCTCGTCTCTGGCAATGGATATAGCCTCCCATTCCGCATACAATGGCCCATCATAGTCATCACCATCGTCATCATCATCATCAACAAAACAACAACAGCAACACCAACAACATCAGCAATATTATTCCTCAAGGCCAAAAAATTCTACATTTACGAGAACAAAACAACGGTACACAAAGCAACAACGAAAATAAAAGGAAAAAAAAAAAACCCCCTGGAACTCATTTTATTATGGACAACGAAATGTTCGTTGAAATGTCCAAGTGGACAGAAAGTAGATAAAACGAGAAGCTCAACTGCCACTTAATTTTCGCATCCCATTATCATTAATTTAGCCCCAGAAACGAGACGGAACACCTTCCAAGAAAGCTGCAGTATAGTATTATACAATGTATTCCCTTCCTCCCCCAAACATACCATACACTAATTTGCAAATGACGGACCAGGCTAGGACCCGGATAGAGGAAGACGTCATGATAACGCGTTTTTGGAGCCTAAAAAAGGAAAAGAGAAGACATGCTGTGAAATTGAAGGCTTATTGGAATGGATTACATGACACCCTATCTCCGTTCGTTTGACAAGTCTTAATGAAGTTTTATAGAAGAAAGGGAAGGAGACAGGGAAGTGGCAAGACACTCATGATTGAGGGAGAAGCCCACTTGTTCGAAGACAATTTGGCAACAAGTGGTTGAAACGTTGATAATAATCGGGTTAAGGACATCCAATCTAAAGTTAAGCAGCAGTTAAAAAAATATAGCTGGGTCGACAGCTAGGGATGAGCCAAGGCATCCACTTGCATCCACTCATTATGTGCGTGTTTATATTGTTCGCACGAATGGAAGGGACCTACAATTTATTGCCAACTCCGAATGGCGAATTGAGAAGCTCTTTCATGACAGATTATGCTCCCGGAGGTTTGTCATTCCTCGACGATAGGTGGCGCCCCAAAAAATGTTCGGCGGGCATGGCCGCAGCTTGAACCCACCCCGCTTGCACAACAGTCCAATGCACGAAGCAGCAGTAAAGTATGTAGAAACTGAAGAAATAATCTGAGAAAACAGAGAAAATCTCTACCAAATCTGTCTACGATCCTCACAAACTGTGTACCAGACTACTTCGAGGACCTTTCCTCAACGTTTCAGAGTTTGTACGTTGCACTGAGTTGTCTAACGTATTTCCTTAATTTATAGTGTAGTGTTGTCAATCTTGTGATCGTCGTGGCTCAGTGGTTATTGCCTTGTGTCAGCCTTTCTCAGACTCCAGTTTCAAAACATATAAATCCTGACCTCCTAACCACTTCCAAACCATGTTTAAGCTGCTTTTGCCTGACCGGATCAGCAGCGTTTAATGCCTAATTCGATGCTTTTTACTTTGGAACACATCTATCTCCGCTTCGAAGGACACTGTCCATTATCTCTTTATGTTACAAGCCACACATCAACAGTAGCACACCCTACAATGTGGGAGGTATAAAAAGCGGATGAATCATAATCATAAAAGGAACATCAACAACAATAACAATAAAACTTCTAAAAATCATAATGGAACAACAGAAGGAAGAACAGAAACATCAGCAGTACCGGAAACAGCAGCAGCAACAGCCATCCTTCGCTGAAAAAGGAAAAAAAAGAAAAAAAAAATATAATAATAAAGGTCCTTCTATATTTTTCCATCTGCGCCGCGCAAAAATCCCTCAGTCAGTCTCCAGTAGGCACGAATCTGGCGGGGGAAGGATTCATAATCTTTTATGGTATCTCCTTTAACACTCATTATAATATCAGGATTTCATGCATACACAACAAAAGAAGTCCGGAAGACCGGAAAGATTTAACACCCATAACTGTTCCTTAGTACCGCGGCAATTTCACTTGCAGTCTCTCTCTCCCTCGGTCCCATTGACATGAGACTGTGGGGCAGATTCAACCCCTCTTGGCAATTGTGTGAATGAATGAAAGTCATCGTCGTCGCTGTCCTTGTCATAGTCGTTTTGGTTGTGGTCCTGGTAGGGAAAGTACAAAAGCGAAGCGAAAGATACTCCCTGTGCCGACCACAACTGAGGCACAGAGTCGCAGCTTATTATTAAATGGAAATCACGCGCAGGATATGCGAAACAAAGGAAACCATAACCGTTTACGGAATGTTGATTTAGGTTCTCGTTTCCTTGGGACATTCGGCGCTGGATATGTTTTGGTCCTAGTACTGCACAACTCCAGGAAGGCGAGAAAAGCCACAGCTGAGCGAGAAAATGAGTTGACAATGCACAACCGAGATGAGTTGCATTCCTCTGAAGATGACGGCCGGATGAAGACCGACTGTATGTTTGGTCTTGTTAGATCGGTCGGGTATGACGGTTTCGATGCAAATACACCCAATGGGGATGTGGCATTTGTGTAACCCAGTTATGTGTCATGAGGTTGCCAGCAGTGGCTTTAAAGGATCCAAGGGGAGGGAATAATATTATCATGAAATGAATAAGAAATAGAGAACAAGGCCGAATAGCCGGGCCATTATTTTTTTAAGCCTTTTAATTTAGGAACTTATTTTGAGGTGCTAACACGACTGAAATAGTTGTCGAGGTCGAAACCTTTCAGGGCGAATAGGTAATTTCAGAAAGCTCTTCTGAACCAGGAAGAGTATCGAAAGATTAATTTTTAATAGCAAGAACGCAGTGTTCATATGTGGCGAAAGAGATCGACTTATGTACACAAGGTAGGTGTAGGTAGGTAGAGTGGCGGTTCCAGAGAACCCAATTAACACTTGCGTGCGTTACTACAAAATTCGTTTAAACCTATTTGTATGTGGGTGTTGATTGATTGTGTTGGGATGATGTGGTTAAATCCAGCCGATGGAGTTCAGATACAGTATCAGTTCTCCAATCCTTTTTTCAGCTATCTTGCCAAGGTCCACGAAAGACAAAAGCACGCTGTCTGGTTCTCACCAGGGCCGGACACCTGGAAAGGAAATGAAGTAGAAATGTTCTTGTAGCTTCTGGAACTAACTAGAACTGGAAGAACTGGGCTGTGACCCGTGATAATGGCTACAATTTTAGCAATATCTGGTCTTGATTTGCCAAGTTGTTCTTTTGACTTAGGTTTGTTGTAATTAGGCCATGTCTTTCTTAAAATGGCGCAGCTTGGCAAGCTGGAGGAAGTGAAGATGTATATAGCCTTTAACAGTGCCCAGCGGAGTATCGACACTTTCCGCAAGAGAACTATTACGGGCCGATCCAGCAAGTCGGCACGCTCATTGTTCTCAGGATTGCTATGACCTGGGACCCTGGTGAGTGAAATTATGGAATGGGTACTTAGTTGATTGATTACAAGCCGGCATTGCTCTACGAGTTTTGAGGATGTGGTAACCACATCAATGTCCTTGATAGCTGCTTGGCTATCCGAGAAAATAGCTATATTTTGGTTGGATGTTTGGAGAAGCTCCGCTTGAAAAACACTAGCAGAGTCCGGGAGGAGAAAACACTTCGTCCGACTCCGCAGTCCATCTACATGAATATTTATTTATGTGCATAGCATACATATGTCTGTTTCAATCCTTAAGCTACGATCAGACGATTTGCAGATGTGCGCAAAATTTGCACATAAGCAAATGTCTGCAAATCATCCGCATAGGCAAATTTGCAGAAACGTCAGTTGCAGGTTGATTACACGATTTGCGGAGTTTGTCCCAAAGCCACAAATTTGTGGGTGTGGGAAAATGTCCGTAAATAGATTGTCTGACATTTTTTCAGAGCATTTGTTGCCCGAACACACGATTTGCCGACAGATGCAAATAACACATTTGCAGACCCATTTGCATCTACGTCTTTTATTTATTTGGAACAATGAAACAACTCGAAATACCCTCGCAGAATTATTGGCTGTTGTTTGAAACCAGCAACGAAGAGGACGATGAAAGCGAATTGCCGACGAAGCATCGCTCACGTTGGAGAAATGTGAGAAGAAGAGCCCCATTGTTTCAGACCATTCGCGGACAAATTTGCACGTGTTTCTGCAAAAGTCCAAAAATGGCATCAGTGGGATGATTCAACGCTACTATGGCTTTAGGAGCCAACTATTTAGCAAGAAGAACTATGGAGGCCCTATACAAGACCCTCATCGCCTCCTTCCTTCCGGCGCAATGTAAACCTTTGCAAAGAAATGTGTTCAAAACTGTTTGATACTCCATAGATCAACGATCTCTTTTAAAACGAAACGCCCTTCTACTGATGGTGCTATAGTCAAGGATATAAACAAAAAGTTCTTTGTCAAGGCATCTCCTCTACCACACACATAACACATTTCTGCAAATCCCGGCGAATGTCTTTCACATAAACTTTCTTGATGTCGACCATAAGAATCGCAGTCTCATTATCTCAGAAACTGGACTTTATGCGCACTAATTTATGTTATATCCCTTTATCCCATTTCATATTGTTATTCTACTTTCGTCGACAAAGAGAAAGAATAAAATAACAATCCCCACCCCCCAACCAACAAAAAGGGTTACACTCAGTACACACAACCTCGCCTCGCGTAATGCCACCGCCACTAAAATTGACAATGGGAGCATGCTAAAAGTTTATCCTCCTGCGAGTGGACGCAAAGTAAAAGGATATCACTCCCCGGTGATGTTTTCTCTCTCTCTGGCCCCCACGTAGTTGGGGTAAAACTCAAATATTAGCTGAAAAGTTGAAAAAAGTTTTCACAAGCAATTTTCTTTCAATTCAAACCCCGCACCACCGCACCGCACCGCCCCGCTCATCGGTTCGGCAAGACAACAATCATTGTCGACATGCCACAGCGTACATAAGTAGAAAGTAATATCTTATATCCTTACATCGCCACACAGCATCGTTCATCAACCCTTGGTGGATTTCTCGTAAGTCTCTCGGTCGTTCTCTGGCATCTCCTCCCGCAACTTTTCATTCATTTTCCTATTTTATATCGAAGTTGAACAAAACTCTTTATTTTAGTTCCATGTCGTCCTTTCTATTTTAACTCAAATAGATACGAAGGACCAAAGTCACCATCACCATCGTCACTGCCACCGCCAGTGCAATCGACCGAAATTCTTTGTTCAGGACACGAACGAGCGAAAAAAAAAAAACACACAACACGCTCCTTATTGCTAGAAAACGGTTCGGTTATCTTTTGAAAAATGTTTGCCAAGAGTAAAGTATAAAATTGCATAAACAATGGAAAATTGTTCGTTGATTTGAAGCCAGCCCTGAGATGCGGAGCGCCATCCAGCCAGGACGAAGTGAAGGTGTAGTTCTACTCCTGTCCTTCGTCACCATCAAGTACTCTTGCCGGAAGGTAAAACTTTTCTTCCTCACTCTTGTGTCTGTTTTTCTTTTTTTTTTTTTTTTTCGACGAGGTGTTGTGTTGAATGTCCCGTGTCCTGTTCCGTTTGCGTCCTTGAAGAAGGACGCCCCCCTACCCATCGTCAATGTGCGCAAAATGAAAGTTTTAACTTTCCTGTGGTCGGACTCTGGGGTGTGTGTAAGTGTGTGTTTTTCGTCGTCGGTGATTTCGGGCATTTTGACATTAGATAATAAGTTTGAAGAAATTTTCAAAACAAATTAAATTATACAGTCCTGGCCTGGCCTGTGAGCCAGTGCAGGAAGAGCCCGGCCCAGACTTGGCTGAGGGTGAATAAAAATGATTACGGACATTTGTAAGAAGTTGTTTGCCGAATGATGACGGGGTGAATGTAACCGAAAAACTCGATGAACTTATCTGCAATTGTTTTCGTAACTTTTCGAGATAAGTTTTGGCCATAAGCTGTAGCTGGGGTGATTAAAAATTTCATTTCATTCGTCAAGGGGTACTTGAAGTGTTTGAGAGGTTTTTTGGCAACTAAATTGCGGGGAAATGGGGTAAATTTTTGAGGAAATTTTGACGATAGGATTGTATTTTTAGACGGACATTCAGGGTAATGCACATCATTAAGAGAAATGAAGGACCGTTTAGCTTTTCTTATCTTTCCAAGCTACGATGGTTCTTACTTTGGAGTTTTAAAGATCTCGCTCAATACCCTTTAAGTCCTGTCTTCTGGATATGCCGTTTAATGAAAGGAGAATATGCAAATTTTTTCAACAAGGTTTGCCCTGAATCTTATTCAGGAAAGGAGAGTATTGGAATGTCCTCGGATGGCCCGTCAAAAGTCGGTGCTAAGGCCCTCGTTAAGAGCGATGACGTTTTTGTTTTTTCACTTCTCGTTAGGTAAACATACATATGTCTTCCAAGCGAAAACGTAAGCCATCTGTCTTCGACGAACTTCGCCAATGCCAATTCATTTCAAGCTGAATCGATCGCAACCCATGAGGTCTGTCGAGTGCTAAATAAAAACCTAACCTCTAAACGAGAAGTTGCAATCTTCTTTGATAGTCAGGCAGCCATCAAAGCCCCGATTTAAATAACCATTTAAGATATCCGGTTGCACGCCTAGGGCGTTATTCCTCCCTATCCCTCATATGGCTAAAAAGTCATATTGGCATTAAAGAGAACAAGGTGGTCGGTGAATAATCCAGGCGACGACTGACATTTGATAGCTCACTTGATAGAGAAGTTTTCATCCAACTAGGAGCTGCCAAGAGAAGAATCAATTCGTCTTTCAGTAGCTAACCACAAATCAAACAAACTTACCAGCTGCGCCATATCCAGAAAAACTTGGCCAACATAAACCAGGTGAAATCAAAAGACCTCCTCAGCAGAACTCGAACAGGCTTGGCTCTTTGCTTGATACGACCACTTTTACCTACCTATGCTCTCAATACTCCACTTTTTCCTCTCAGTATAAATGCATCGAACCTATTTCTGACTTTGCTCTGGAACTGAGCAATCTTTTCAGGTTCGGCTTTGAACTGGAAAACAGCAGATGAACTGATCAGTGACCATTCCTTTCGTAACTAAGAATTCTCCTTTGATCGTGTTCTATAACAAAAAAAGGGCTTCATGAACCTTCTTATCAAAAGCCGTTTACAAAAAGCTTGTAGTCGGAGGTAGGGCGCATCATTAAATGAACCAACAAGTACATAATCGCTAGGTTAGGTTAGGTAAGTGGGCAGGCAAAAGGAAGAAGAATCTATTACGCCACACTCAGGTCAATTTAGACCCATTGCGTACCCGTTGGGAGAAGAGAAAGATGTCCCCTACCCGCAGATGTGATACAAACCATCCCGAGGTACTGATATCTTAGATGGTAGTGACTTAGGCAGTTGCAGAGGAAGTGGGTTGTATCCTCATGGACCTCCTTATCGCCACACCCTCTGCAAAGGTCTTCTTCTTCTTCGACGCTTTTTGATATGGTACCGCAGCGTGGAATGCCTTGTAATCACTCCCATATGGGTAGATAGGGATCTTTTGTCGATCTGGACAACTCTGTCGGTCCTAATCTTATCGAATAAAGGCCATAATTTCCTTGCGGTTCCACAGGTCTCCAGAGGGGTCCATCTGCTATTTGCCTCCCTTAAGGCTCTTTTCCTTCGAGCTTCGAGCTTAAGTGTGCAAGGCGGGATATTCACCGAAGTGTTCCGAGTTTGTTACTGAGCCATTTCTCACGAGTTCATCGGCCTTCTCGTTTGTTTGTAGGTCCAGGGACCCAACAGAGTGTCACCTTGTGCTGTGTTCCCAGAGCCTTAAGTTCTTCTCGACAGCACCTCACAAGCTTCGATTTAATTTCATTGGCACATCATTGGGAGAGTTAAAGTTAGAAGGCGAGGAATTTGTTGAGGTGGCACCGTGTACCTCGGGCTCCCATTGTGAAAGGGAGGATGTTGACGCTTTTTCCTGGATATAGCTGATTTATTCGTTCGGTAAAGGTCGGGGTGCGGCCCTTTCCTGTGCTGCGGAAACAAGGCGCTTTTGAACAAAGTTGTGCCGGTTGCCGGTAAGACCATGCTGCTCGGCTCGTGATTAGCAAACTGGTCGACGCCATTTTCTGAGTGGAAGCGATTGAGCTCTTGGGCGTGTAAATGTATGTATTAGCCTCTGGTGGCTGGTTAATCACAACTATTCCATGTATCCGTTCGATCCAGGATCTTCCAATACTTGAAAGACGCTTGAACAGGTCGTCGCTGTCTCGAAGTCTCTGGATCCTCTCAGCAATGACGGCTGGGATTCTACTCCGGAACTCAAGTATTCCTAGTCCCCCTTGTTTAACGGAAGCATAGAGGACGGAATTGTGTGGCGGAAATGAAGGATCGTTCTAACCCAAGCTCTTACTTTTTTATCAACTTCCTTCAAAGCTTTGCGAGTGAGACGCTGGAAATAGAGGATGTGTCTGGGTAAGAGAGATATCTTCAGCAGTTGCATTTTTGGTTGAGGTTTCAGCGGTGCTTACTCTCTGCAACTCGATGGGGAAATTTCCGGAGCTGCAGGCGGTCTCGCCGAAAGATGAAAATATTTCACCCAAATACTTAAAATGCCTGGATGCTTAGGTCTCCGTGGCTTTTTTTGCTCGGAACTGTCTGAAGGTTAAGCATCCGGATTTTGCTCCAATTGATTGCCATCTCTCTCTCCATGAAGAAGGAATGTGCGGTCTCCAGCATTCATTCTCCATCTTCTTAGGAGCTGGCAAACAGCAGAAAGTCATCTGCATACGCAAGGCAGACGACGGTTTCTTCTTTCATCGATCAGATAGAGAACCCGTCCATTGTACAGAGGACATCATTCACTACGATGTTAAATAGTATAGGGGAGATTAGGTTGTCTAGCGTTACTCCCCTATATATTGGAACAGATATCGGTCCGGTACCTGTTACGATCTCCCGGTGTCTTCCCGCGTTTGCTTGAATTTCTTCGAATACCCAAATCAAAATTATCATTCACTCTTGCGCGATTAGACACCGCCATTGCACTCATAACTACTTCCCAGCTGTCATTTAATTTTCTCCATTCAAAAATGACATCATCATTGTCATCGTTAACAAACTGCAGGATTAATCAAAAGTCTACAAATCTTAACAACCCAAGCCATTAACAGCTTTAAACAGAACGCCAAGCACGTATCCTCTCAGTCGAGAACGCCGACCGCCCTCATGGAGTTTAGCATTAAAATTTAAAATTATACGTCCCGACACTAATGATTATTACCGACATCAAACGCTGCAGTGTCTATCTGCAGCTATTAGCTGCACTCCATTCCCGCTGTGACCGAAGCGAAAACGCGTCATTTAATTGCGTTCTTAACCGAATGTCCTCCTCTGACCAGCTTCAGCTCTTTGTTGACACCAAAACTGCAGCAATAGCTTCCCATTATGTGCCCCATCATGTGAGGTGAGTCACAGTGGAGCAAACTATCATACTTTGGGCATATCATGCAACCATCTTGGTTGCCCACTCATCCTTCGTCCTTTGTCCTCCTCCACGTGGCCATTAAGTCTTGAGTCTAAATTGGCTCTGGCTAAATGACTGAAACAGTAAATTGCTTTTGTCCATACAAGTAATTTTGGTTCTGCTGCTGTGCTGTTGTTGGCGCTATGTTGTGAGACTCACCATTGCTTATGGTGACCATACTACGAGGACGAGTACGAATACGAGTACGAGTATATCGGTTTAGTTATCCTCCTGGGGGATTTCCGGGCAGTTTTTGGTCATTACGGTGATACCGAAGGTTTTACGACAATTTCCTTTATTAGCCTTGAATCCGAGTGCGAATTGTCTTATCTTGGATTTATTGAGGGGGAAAAACGACGACGGATTTTTTCTTCTTCCTTTTGTTTTGTTTTTGTTTTATTTTTTTGACTCAACACAGAGGGTGAGCGACCGGAGCTATTAAAGTTGTGCTACCGAGGAGGTATTGCTCCTGAATGGTTGGACAATGATCTTTGCTGGTATGTACACTCTACTTGCTCTTCGGTTGTGCGTTGAGAAGCTAGAAGTTGTATTGTTGTTGTAATAAAAATGGTTTATCGGTGAGATGGGCTTGCTGGGAAAATATGGCCTGGACGTGGGTCGAAACGATAAATAACGTTTTAGTAGTAGGAAGGTTATTTGTCCCGGCGAGTGCGATCTTTTTGATTAAGAGAATAATAATAAATTATATGCAATATGTTTAATGATGCCGATGATTTCGTGTCCTGGCCGTTATGTTGTCGTGTCCTTTTACTGAGATTTTCTGTTTTATTTTTATTGAGTTTGCCGGGATGAATTTGTAGCAGAAGGGTCATTAAACGTGGGTGTGAGGGTGAGTGTGTGTGTGTGTGACTTAAGGAAATGTACTACGAAAATGGAGAAGAAAGAACAATGGCTTTGGAGATTAATTGCGGATGATGGCTTCCTTATTTTATTAAAATTGATTTCTTAATTTGGAATGCCTATGCAATGGCTGGTCTTTGCCTAATGGAATTTTTAATGCGCGCATTGAATTTGTTTGTGGTATTTTGACATATGTATGTATGTATGTGCTGTGGTCTATCTACGAATGTTTCACGACTGGTTTTAGCTTCCTTTTTTAATTATGTTCAAGTTAAAGTCCAGTTTAGTCCAAAATAGACAGTTGGGAACACAGGCCATTCTCTTATTACAGAGTCATATCGTATGAAGGGATTATGGTGATCAAACAAACGTTAATTCTGAGTATTTTAGGACTTTCTTCGAGTTAAACTGAAGTCAGTAACTCTTCACATCTGCTTCGGATGAAGAACTTCCACGTTAATGTATGCATCTCTCATCTAACTCATCGAGCTTACGTAGATGGCCCTACAATTCGGGATGGGCACATGCCTCAACCAACAAACATCTACAGTGAGTCCGCTCTTTAGCTAACAGCCTCCATTAGCGCATTTGAAGTTGTCTGAGTTCTCCTTCTACATGTGCGCGCCACCTTTGGCAAAGTGTTCCTCTACTGCGTTGCCTCTACTCCTGGAAGGCAGTGCCTTGATGTTTTTAAAGAGATTAAGGGGATATTTGGATCCATCAGAATATATGAAGATGGTTCCGCCTAATACTGTCTCATAGGATTTCCATTTCACACTACTCGGAAAATGGCTGGAAATTGGTCTATTGAAGCTTATACAACCTTTCGTCTAACTTCTTCTAAGTTCGGTTTAAGTTGCAGACTCTTATGCAAAAAGGTCCAGCGGAAGATTGAAACTGATCTCAAGTGCAGCTGTTAGCGTTGTTCTTATGACTGAAACACAATAGCGCTTTGCCTTCGGCTTCGTCTGACGTTTTTGAGTTCAACCATAGGAATCCAATACATCCTTTTGATTCGTTTAGTGCTACCATACAGCCGCAATAGGCTGCATATTCTATTTTTGCTACCTTAGGGGTTTCTATCCAAGAGCCGCCTAAAATACCACACTTATACTTCCCAAAGCTGGACATTGCCGCAGTATTAACACGCCGTTGTATCCATGTCCACAAGAATTAGTCTGCAGTTGTCATCTTTCAACACGTGTGCAGCACTATAATCCAAGTGACTGTTGCTCGCGTAAGACTTAGAACTTTTCATAGAACAAAAGTCACTTTATCGCCATGTCGGGTTGTCTACACTTTGCCTTCTTTGCCCACCTTATGAATCATGCCTATTATTCATCTCTACCTATGGCAGCAGACGGTGTGGGCCCGCAACGCTCCTTCTGCCTTTTTCTTTCCCTCGATTCCTACTCGTCCTTTAACCCAAGCTAATATCACTACATTTTAGACTGCACATAGATTGAGCTTCATCCGCTTCTAGCTGTATACTAACGCATCGAAGAGAACTTGCTCAATTTTGCGGCGCACACTACTGATTCAATAGATTTTTGACAGATTACGCCCTTAGCATCGGCATGTCAGTTTCACACAGTTTGCTCAAGAATAATCTTAACAAAGCCATATGACAGTGTGTAACCTTGCCAAAATCCTTCTTTGACTTTAAAAGTATCGATTCGATCGTTACCGAGCTTACTGAAGCTTAGGTTAGGTTAGCGGGCCCATGGAGACGATGAAACCAGCATAGCCTTCTAGAAGTTTCGCAGGTGGTTAGGGTTTTTCACCTGTTATTCGCCTCAGTTAATGATCTTAGCCTTACTAATGCTTTCAGATGAAGAAGTGGAGGTTAAATTGTACGATCCGCTAGCTTTGATTCTAAAGCTGATCCCTTCCTGGCTAAATAGTAAGCAGTCTGGTTTCCGGCACAAAACTGTGGCCGGGGCCCAGCATAGTTTTACATTATGCTGTGTGCCAAGAACCTTCAGCTCTTCGCGATAGCACTTTACAAGCTTGGATGTAATTTGAGTAGCAGCTAATGACCGTACAAAACCGCGAATATAAAAAAAAAAAAAGTTGGCGCAACAGCTCGGGATGAGCCAAGGTCTAGCTTCTCGCAACCATTCATGTTGTGCGTGTTACATTTTTCGCTCGAATGGAAGGGAGTTACCATTTATTGCCGACTCCGAACGACGAATTGAGAAGCTCTTTCATGAGAAATGATACTCCCGGAAGCTTATTATTCCCCGACGAGAGGTGGTGCCTCGAAAAATTTTAGGTGGACATGGCTGGGTCCTGAACCCACGCCGCTCGCATAGCAGTCCAGTGCATTAACCAGTAAGCCACGGCGACCACGAAACCACGAACGTACTCCATATTTATCATTTCAAAGCTAAAAATGGCTAGAGGTTTTGGGACTTTAATCGTAAAACAGGTCCCCAAATTTATCTTCTGTATGGACTGTGAATATTGGTCAGTAATGACTAGATTTCTTGAAAGATTGGCAAGGCATCATTACCTTTTGTGAAAACAAAAGGAAAATAATACTCTATTTACTTTACTCACGATATTGTCTTCTTCGGAGCGTTAGGACTTCTTTCACGCATTTACTGAAAAGAAGACATACACATGTATATTCATACTTCACCGCATCTTTTCACACACGGGTTGATCTCATTCCACTTCCGGTTTACAACATATGGCTATAAGCCCTAAAGTACACCCAGCCATGCTTACGGGGTTTTGAGAATTCAGTGGCATAATTATGAACTCGATTCAATGTAGGCTCTTCATCAGTTTATATCCAGGAGATATGTATGAACATAGTGGTCGCCTTGACTCTCTGGTTAATGCATTGGACTGCTGTGCGAGCTCCCTGGTTTAAGCTCCACAGAACATTTTTCGCAGCACCTCCTTTCTTCGGTGAATAACAAACCTCCGACAGTCATGAAGCTTCTCAATTCACCGATTGAAATCGGCCATAAACTATAGGTCGCTTCCAATGGTTGAGAAAAGCTTGTCCTTAGCCTATCGCAGGCTATCGCACCAACTATTCATTTCTTATGCACAGCCGTGCTTGTCCATCTATTTTCAGAAAACTAGAATCACATCCTTCAACTTAAAACCTTTTCTTCCACGTTTCACGGCCTCGTTTAAGGCTTACCTTACCGTGGCTGTATAACAAAACTCTTCACAACGCTTATTTTTAAATCGATTTTAAACCATTTTCAAATACTTGACTTGAAATACTCCAAAGTATACCTCTTTAATAAATCATTTCGACAACTCTCTCTGGAAAATGTCCCCCTGTCAGAACTCATCGGACCGTGTATCGAATCCATCATCATGAATATGAAATTGAAAAGCAGGAGTCCGCACCACCTGTCCACGCGGCAAGCAGACGGACCGACAATCAGCAATTAAATTTTGAATGTGAAAATAATAGAAAGTCCTGCTCTATCTGTGATCCTAAATCGTCGTCCAATTGCCAGGACACCGTTGGGCGCCAGTTCCCGTCGAATTTGAATATTCGATTGGACGCGAGTACGCTAATTTGTAGGCATTTAAGCCGCAATTATATCTTGGTTTTGTGTGGGTGTACAGTGTGTGGTGTATGGATGTGTAATGTGTGCAATTCTGCCCAACATTAGCTGCATTTTATTTATTCGTAACATTTTATGTGTCCACTTTCAGACGTCCACCTGAATCAGGCGCTGTATCTATCGAATTTAACCGTCCCGCGAATTATAGACTCTGGACAAAAAGCCAAATTATTCTGCAGCTATGAAATGGGTAATCGGACGTTGAATTCTGTCAAATGGTACAAGGATGGCCAGGAGTTTTTCAGGTTCGTATCCAAATATAAATGAGCGCAGAACAACAGCAGCAGCAGCACCGGCATAAGCGGTTGCCCTTAATATATGCAGGACTGTGGTTTTACAAAAATTTATATATAAAACGAAGCCATGGTGTCGCTTCAGCTGCTGCCGATGCCGCTGCTACTACTCCTCATTTAAATATTTGATTAAATATGCATGTGTGAACGTGAAGGATTTTCGGGCCGGGGATAGGTGTTGGTATTAAATGAGAAATGGATTCATTGAATACCGCAACATTCTTTTTTTTTTCCTTTTTTTTTTTTTGTGCACTCTCTCGCGCTCATCCGTTTTTGTCCATTTATTGATGGCGATGTGCGTTACCACCGTTTAACCCTGCAGGTGGAATAATTTTTGAATGGATCGCGCCCAACACCAACCGAAATTATTGGCAAAAAAAAAATAACTCGGATCGAAATTCAATTGGACATGGTAGGGTCAGAAAGCCATTGTATCCCTGCTTCCTGACAGCAAAAAAAAAAAAAAAAGGATAATGGACGAGCTGCATTTACAGAGCCTATAGCGCATCCAGGTGGCATACTGTCACTCGGGGTAAGTGGAGTGGTTAAATGCGTTTAAACCACATCGTTATTACTATGCAAATGATATTGCGGTTCTGCGACTGGATTGGATGACGAAGAAAGGTGAAGCTAACCCCATGGCTAGCGGTATTTTATTGCTTTACAGTGACACTTTGACACCGATGTGTGAAGTGAAATAATTGCATGTGAGTGCGTGTGTTAAAAGGGTGAAAATTGACAACGAGCTTCAATGGGTGGAACTGGAGGAGTTATCCGGTTGATTTTTGTTGATAATGGACATTTTTGGAAAGTTATTAGTGTCATTGGCAATTATTTACGAACAGTTGGGTAGATGGTTGTTTTGGTATAATTTTGAGGGGTTTGACCTGCAGTGAGAGCTCCCTTGGCAGAAATCTATCATAAGAGGACGAATTTCATGGAAACATTCTCTAAGAAAAACACCGTGAGTGTCCGCTTATGGGAGCTTTTACTGTATCTATTGCTTTACACTCTGACAGCTCAATATCAAATTAAAATAATTATTTTTTTCTTTTTTAGATATTCACCGCTTACTCCACCAACAACCAATAGATTCCCGGTAAAAGGAGTCACAATATCCGACGGATCTTATGTTTGCAATCAATTTATCTGCAATGTAGAGCTGGAAAAACTGAACGCGCACTCATCCGGTGCATACAGATGTGAAGTATCTGGAGATGCGCCTGAGTTTAAGCTAATCGATAAGACTGCGAATATGACAGTAGGTGGTAAGTAGCAACAAACAAAAACACGCAAACTTTCATAAAAAAAAATAAAAGTAGCTCACGCGATAGCTCGGAGTGAGTTATGGTTATGCGCCTTACATTTTTTCACACGAAAATTTACCCCCAACTCCCAACGGTGAATTGAGAGGCTTTCTCATGACGCATTTTGCTCCCCCTGTGGATATTGCTTGGGCTAAAACCTACGCAAATCACGCAGGACTAACTACTGAGCAAAGGTGACCATACGCAGCCTATAACACTTTTCAAAAAACATGATAGCTCATCACAATTTAATGTGAATTCTTTGAAATATGGTCTGGGGGTAAACTGAACTCGCACAAACAAACAGAACAACGATACCAGTTTTCACGCTGCACACTATCGAGGAAATTTTATTTGAAAACTGGGGCCGAATTACCGCAATAGATAACGAGTAACTCATTATCGAAATGTGAGGATTTGGTATTACCGCTCTCGTGATCGAGCATTCAGTATCGAAATTTGAGATGACTGCACGCGTAATTTCACTCGAACACTATTGTGCTGTCGACCCATCGAGCGAAACAACAAAGATATGATTGTTTTTCTTTCAAATTTTTTTTTAGAGGAATTTACTAATACGTTGTCCGTTCTTTTTTAAATGAAGGTCCAATCTCAACAAAAATAATTTGTTGCAAAAAATATTCTGGCCGATTTTATGGCCAAACACCCCGATTTAATTAATCCATTCCATTAGATCCACTAGATCTTTTAAATCAATCGGAGAAACGTCACCTTATGAGTTGTAGTAGAATTTCTCTAGTACAATTTTATTTTCATTCGATACGTGGGCTTTCGAGTGCCATCATCCCAATTAGGTTAATCGATCATTCGACCACAGTTCTACTCACTCACTGGTTATCGTTTGCGGTAATTTGGCCTTTGAACTAAATTCTGAACAGGAACCTGAATATGTATAACCTGAATATAAGAAAGGCATCGATCGTCCTCTCATCTGTGGCAGATTTTTAGGAAAAAGCTGCGGACATACATATGTATATTAATCCCAGAATAGGCTATGGACTTATTCAAGACTCTTATGGTGGTACGGTGCCTTCCGAAACCAAACTTTCAACCTAAGAAGTATTGGGAAAATTTAAAAGACAGCTTCACTGAAAGCTCCCATGTGAAGAAAATTCTCAATCGACCCCCTTTACATCTCTTAAACTAGGACAGTCGAAATACTGGATAACAAACTTGTTTGGGCATGCCCACAAAGGCAAAGGAGCTGGGCGCTTCTGTAAGGAGCAAGGACTAAGAAGTTCAAACAAACTCCCCCATTACAGCAGCGTTTTACAGGCAAAGGTTCTAGTAGTGGAAAAGAAGGCCCAACGACAGGAATGCTAACGATATGGCGAAAGGATTAAACGATTTACATTAACAGCCTGGCGGCTATAAAAGCAATTGCTGCTTAACAAACTCTGGTGTATGCTCATTTTCTGGGCTGTAGAGCACCCGATGATACTACCACTTATAGACGAGTTGATGGCCAGAGCTTGAAATAAGCCTTTCATATAACTCAAATAGAAAGTTTTGCCCAAAGACTGGTACCTAGTTGATCCTGAAACCTAAACTTAAGCTAACTGGCCATTTGAACAGCTATCGTTTCTTTGATTTGGCACTTAAACAGTTGCATTTGGCGAAGCCTATGTGGAGTGAAACTGAACCACAAGAAAGCTGAAATAAGGAATTTCCTCGGAGTGTGGATTCTGAATAGACAATCGTCTCCCCTTCTTCGAGGAACGAAGACCAAAGCACAACATTTCGGGACTGTCTTGATCTTACAATAAGATGTCAGGAATAATTCCGTGAAGAGAAGAAATCAACTGTCCGCAGATATCAAGTGATGTGCCATTCAATCTTACATCTCCGGCCATCATCATCATTATCATTTTCAATGATCCGCTTATCCACTATTAGGATCGCGGAGTTTGGGTGCTTAAGTGGACTCCCCACATCTCCCGGTCTTCCACCATCGACTCTAAATCATCAGGGGCTATCTCCATATGGGTAGAGCTGAGATTTCGGACTTGGTCTAACCATCTATTCTTTTTTGAGGAAATCATCCCTTAACACTGCAGACTCCAATAGGTGCCCATACCCGTCAGTCACTTATCTGCATCTCTCTCTTTATCTCTTCCCTGCTTATGGCTGATGGATCACATCCCACTTGCGTAGTTTTACACTTCCATGGTATCCAACATTTATTTATAAAGCCGACGACCCATTCCGTCGCCCAAAGTGCTTCCAATCACTTACACCAGCAAAGAAAAAAGGGTCCAACTGCTTTCTTTCGTCATAAAAACAAAACAACTCCCTGCCATATCAACTACTATTCCCAATATAAATGCGAAAGCGTGTGATCACTTTACATCCTTTGCCAAGTAACCAACTACTTTCACATGCAGGAACCCATCTAACCAACCGAATCGGTGACAATATCCCTAAAAATACCCAAGTAAATTATACGGTCTTCATCGTGATGACTTTCATCTTGAATCGAACAGAGCCATTTGTGCTCTCTCGTCCGCTACCCATTCCATCGCCGCCGCGCGCTATTCCCAGAACATTTATCAGGCAACTTTATTATTTTTACTTCATCAAAGGTTATCCTCCAGAGTATTCCCGGCGATTATGTGACAAAAACAAAACAAATCGCTGTTTGCTCGATTTAATGCCTTATTGGCAAACAACGCCCTGGTCCACTTGTCCATTTTGCCTGCCCATCCGGCACTATTACTTGGTCCACCTCGTCCAAACACGAGGTCATATAACGCCGAACAAGGAGCAAATATTTCATGCTCTACTTGTGATGGCACACAGAAATTCCCATCGGAATAACCGTTTCGAATCCTGTTGCCTGAGTGAAAAACTTGTTAAGATTCAAAGAATCCTTTTGGGTGTCGTCGTCCTTGCTGTCTTTGTCGTTGTCGTCTTAGTCCTCTGAATCCTCATCGTGGCATAACAAAGACCGCTCTTTAAGTGTTCTCTTGTTGTCCACCAAAGTCCCAGGATCAAAGCTTAGGGAAGCAGGGACACACAACAAACATTTGAGAAATTTACAATCATCATTCCACACACACACACACATACGCGCAAAGGGAAAGTGGGTCTTGTTCATTTTCTCCCATTTATTTGATTTTCTTCGATTTTTTGTTGTCCTTTCATTGTTAACTCTTCTCTTTTCCTCTGTGTTTTATAGTTCTTCCGAAATTTGACCCGTACATCAGTGGAATCACACATCCCTACAAGTATGGTGATTTTTTGGTGGCCAACTGCAGTTCCGAGTGGTCAAATCCCCAGGCGACACTAACGTGGTACATCAATAACAAAACGGTACGTGCTAAAATTTATCAAATAGATTACAATACACACACCAGCAGCGATAGCGACAGCGACAGATACACAGAGAGATATTAACCCAAACACACAAAGGGACCAACACAATAAAAAAAAAACAAAAAAAAAAGGTTATGCTGCAGGAGAAAGGACAACACAGAGGGATACATATTGATGCGGCACTGTCATATGAGGAAGACCGGAAAGAGGAACTTGAGTCGAAACATACTCTTTTTTATGGAGCGCCATCAGCAGCGAGAAGGGTTTCTCGGGGTTATCCCGGCCGGCGGGAAGTGGTGGGCTACTACTTGGTGGTGATTGGTATTCCTCGTGCACTGCCATTATTTCATTTGGGTCAGTGTAGTATTTTCGCACTGACAAAAGAAATACTTCTCTTTCGGCGAGGACGAGGTGGTTGATGTGTTCCTTCTGTTCCTTTTCGTGGCGCGCTGGACGACGACGGATGATTGTTATTAAAAATTAAAAAAGAAAAATAAAACCCGAGTGGACCTTTGGGGCAGATAGTTGAAAATGGAGATTTATAAGGGTTTCATTTTGAGCTCCCCGTTTTTCGTCCTGCTTTCGTTTCTATTATTTCCAATTATTACGTGTTACAGAGATGAATCTGATGCAATGGGCTGGGGCAGGGGTGCTCTCACCGAGCTCGTTGGCTCGTCAGCGACCTGATAAATGTTGGATGAATTCAAAATGCCGCAGAAAATGGTGCAATGGGAGGTTAACCAATCTCTGTTGAATTGAATAGGAATATGACACTTGCAAGGCTACAGGCATTTTCCTTCCATTTTCTTTCGTTTGATTTTACACGAATGATTTTCCACTGTTGATTTAGCACCACCTGCCATCCTTTTCGGACCGAAAATGGAGGAACAATTGCACGGTTCATTTATTCATCGATTCATTGAATGTTTCTCCGAAAATTAGGCCTCGAAACTGTTCTCAATCTGAATCTTAAGAAGCAGATATGTACATTTATACGTGTTAAATCTTTGGTGTCGATTATAAAAGCGGCAGTTTCGAACACGACCTTTAGCAACTGAAGTTATAAATTCTTTTGTGACATTCGAGGTAAACCTGGACCACAACGAACAAGGAACTCCAGTCAACCAGCTCCTTAGCTCACTGCCTCCAGTTGCTTACTCTAACTTGGTTAAAGTCCTTTTGTATGTACTTATACTCTCCACTCTCTACTTCGTTATGTAAGTTGTTTGAAATCGCCTTCGACTTGTTTGTGCCGCCTCAGGCGAAGTCTTCTACTTCTTCGTTTTGCATGTTGGAGAGACAAGGTCCTCCTCTAACCCACGGGTTAGATTTAAAGATTCGGCGAGCTGGAGCATAAGTGTCCATTCATTTTGCATCTCCTTGCTATCTCAACTTCAACAGTTGACGCAGGTTTTTGATCTGATGGAAACACGTTTCCCTCTTGTCTCAACATTCTTCCAAAGGTTCTGAAATCCAATCTATTACTCGGCATCCTATGCGTAGAGATGAGAGTAGAAGTTGATAGCCAACGGTTGATTTGGAAAAACCCATGGGTGCCTATATCTTCTTGAATTCACATGTCTTTGAATCAATGTTTCTCGCACAGTGTAATAGATGGCGCTGTTTTTTTTTTTTAATAATTTGTTTTGAATATGTACATAGATTACAATGCCATTCACATTTCCTGCCCCAAAAACTGGCTTGTCGTTCTCACAAAGCCATACAGCTAAAAAAGTGTTTTTCACTAAATATCCTAGTTCTGCAAAAACCAACTAAATAATTATCAGTGCTAAGAGTGTCCAAAGATGGAAAAACGATACCTCACTCGATCCAAAAGTCTGATCTTGCCTTAAAGGCCGCTCATCAGCACCGTTATTGGTGTTCTCACTGGCCACTGTCCTATCGGCCTTCATGCCAAATGACTTTTGCAAGCAGGGACGAAGAGGAATACTCCATTTCCACTGCACTTCTCCTGCCCTATCCAAAAGAATGAAGCCTATCACTATCGAAAGTATCCTTACCTTTATCGAGAGCTAGGATAAAGATCCCAGTGGCAACACAAAGGGCCTTCCTTGGCCTACCTGTGCCTGTGCCTCGCTTACTTACCTACCTAGAGTGCATTGAGTGCCTACATCGACTGAACTCAAAGAATTAACGTTCAGGTTCAAAATGTTTGAGTGTTGTCACTACGGCGTAAAACATGAGTTCCGCAATTCGTAAAATAGGGTTCTATCATTGTCTTGCGAATCCATAAAACTATTTCCGATTTAAGGTGAGTTCTATGTTTTGACGTGGTGTTGTGGTGTTGTTCCGATTCCAACTGTCGAGAAACATTTTATTCTTAAAAGTAAATAAGAGCCGATCAACTGCGAAAGCTGATGTGAAAGAGGCAAGAGCAACCTCATGCGCTTTTGACCAATTCTTACAGATGAGTTGGGACATGCTCCTTAACAAGTCATCGCCTGCCGCTTTGAACAGCTCGGCAGCTAAGCCGTCATCTCTAGCAGCTTTGTTGTACTTAAGCTTAGATATCTTCACTTCGTCTATATCGGGTGGGGGGATTTGTAGGTTTTCATCGTACAGGTTGAATGGTTCGTTCTGCCTGACAGTGAGATTTGATTCGTCGTCGCCGTTTAACAGTCTGCAGAAGTAGTTGTTCCATATCCTCAGCATCGACTGCGATTCTACTATGATGTTTCCTTCCTTATTCATCCTTGCAGGCTGCGGTTCGGGCTCTGTAACCTTGACAGGTTCTTTTTACCCTTTGGTAAAACTTCCGAACCTCATTCCTGCTATAACATACCTCTATCTCCTCGATCGCGCGCTTCTCATGATCTTTCTTTTTCCTTCTGAAAAGCTTGTGTTCGTCTCTTCTCTTCTGCCCGTAGAGCTCGCGGGCAGCTCTGGTCTTTCTATGCAGCGCCGCTTTGTAAGCCTCTTGTTTCGCTGCATGTGCTTGCCGGCACTCGTCGTCAAACCAGGGATTTCGCTGTGGTGGCCGTGTGAAACCCAACACATCAGAGGCGGCATCTCTGATCGCTTTTTGGCAATGTTGCCACTGGTCTTCAATACTTGATGCTGGCGGCATAGGACCTCTTGAAAGATTGAGAGAGATTCGATCGGAAAAGGATTTGGTGATCTCTTGCGATTGCAGCCGTCCGACGTCAAACTTCCCCACAGTATTTCCTTTTCTTGGCGGTGTTTGGGATATTCGCAACCGTACCTTGGCTACAACAAGATATTGGTCCGAGTCAATGTCGGCCATTCGGAACCTTTGGACGTCCATCATACTGGAGGAGTGCCTTGCATCGATCGCAATGTGGACAATCTGGTTGACGGTCGATTGGTCAGGAGATCTTCCTGTTCCTTTGTGAATATCGAGAAAACCGCGCACTGGCTATGACAACATTTCGCCCCGCAGCACAGTCAATTAGCCTAAATCCGTCGTCGGAGGTGGTGTCGTGTAGGCTGTACTTTCACACGGTTCGCCATGGACAATGTCATGACTAGGACCAGCTCGTAAGTCTCGTTCAAGAGGTCGTAAAACCTGTCTTTGGTGTCGTCGTCTTTCTCCTCTGTGGGGGCATGCGCACATATCAGGCTTTTGGCGAATTTAGCCTTTCGAACATTCGAACACATACCCGAACCTTAAAACTTCTTGCCAAAAAGCGCTGCTTTTGTTGCCGGTGGCAATCGCCGTAACTTATAGATTTTAAATCAAAAGTCCCAGGCACAAGCACTTAAAACAGGAAAAACTGGATGCTTATATTCAATAGAAAAACTGCTGCTGTAACCTACATGTGTACATGCCAGCGAGGAGGTAATTAAAAAAGTCGTTCAATACATTGCACTATGGGGTATTCCACCTCTCCTCAGTGTCCTCGCCTTACGCTATAGAAAAGGCAAAACTCCCAACATCGAGTCCCCCTACTCTGGGCCGCCTTGCAAAGCCCTTAATACGTTTTCATTACAAGTTTCGATACAAAAATTCCCTTTCATAGGAAATTAAATTTTTCTACTCCTACTTACATCCGAAGCTCGGCCAAAAAAAAAAAAAAAAAAACCTTGAAGTTGTTTCTCCTCTACTTCGCCACAGGGTTCTATTCTCTCCTTAGATTTGTTGGTGTTGCGTCAGTAAGCATCCGAGGGAAAAATCTTTAATTAAATTAACGTCTAGAAAACGTGCCTCCTTTTCTTCTTTTTGTTCGTTTCAGTTCAATAGCCATCCATCCTGGGGACTCCTCTGTAGGGACCACATCCTGGACTGATGGTATCCACTGCAGCAGGCAGTGCTGCTGAACATTTATCAATTTTAGTTTCTCATCGTAGAAAATTTCATATTTCACCTGCGTGTGTTCGTACGGGTGTATCTTTGTATCTCTCATCTGCCCGTTTCTCATTCAATAAACTCTTTCATAATCATGAATCGCACAACGTTTATGGAATTTCTCATCTTCTGCTCTAGGCACCTGCGGCCACCTTGGCACCACAGCAACACGAGATAACAAGGAATGCCGATGGCTTCATTCTCTACTCAAGCAATTTACAGATCCGCATCCATATAGATGATCCACGTTTTATCTCGACTACGGAGCTATTGGAGATGAAATGTGCTGCCGATATAATGAGTATCCCGTCGCTCACACGTGAAACAGTTGTCCGAGCAACAATTCTAGCGCTTAAGGATGCCGGCCTCAATCAGAGATTGGTGGAGAATCACTCAGGTGAGTTCACACGGGTTAGCCTTGTTACATTTTGCCTCCTCCCAAGACCACACTGGTTGTTACCCTGGAGACTCCACACACCAATTTCAAAAGGATGAACAGATAAATGGATAAATGGAAGGTAAAAGGTGCAAGCCGACCCGGGCCCCATCGATTGTTATCTAGCCCCGAATATACGATTGTGTTTCATCATCACACTCGTGTCCACCTGCTTCCATCCTTTATCCGTTCATCCAATGAAATGCACGGACATAAGAACCGATAATGGAGTCTATTGGGCGCTGGCTTGATACCAGGAAGTAGGAAATTAAATTCAAATCGATTATTTCCAGGTCATGTGCAGCCGATGCTTGGTCTTATTGTCACGTTCTTAATTATATTCTACGGGATGTTTTCGTTTAATGAAAGAACTTTTCTGGATGCAGCCTGCAGATAGCTCCTTTTGGCAAATATCATAATCACTGCGTAGAGGGAAGTTGAAACCTTCCAGATGCAACAGCACCGGAGAAAAGGCGACTGCACATATGTAAACTATCGAATAAGGATTCTATTTATTTTTTTAATTATGAAATAAGTTTTAAAATTAAATTTAAGTGAAGCAGCGTTAGACGAGCGAATGTGACGTGACCAGAAGAGCGTGCAAGAAGGTGGTTTTGCTTGCGAGATCACAGATTTTAGGTGGGGAAACTTGGACTATTTGTGTTTAGAATAAATTGTTTGCCTTAACGTGCGAGTGCGAGATGAGGATCTTTAAGCCGGTGTGAGTATTTGTTCTGCGTGACTGAAGATTCTCTCTCAAAGGACGTGTGTTGCAGTACTCAGATTTAATTAGATTTTACCTTTGAAGGATTATGGCATACGGCAAGTTAACTCAGATCCTCTTTTGCTTGCCACGCTATTGCAAATGAGCTTTGTTCCCCCGACAAAATGACAACGCAAATAAAGGACATCTTTGACCATCGCTTATTTAGATTTTCCCGTTTGGGGCACAAGAAAAATTAACAAGATTTCCAGTTTGATACATAATGTACCAAGTACGGGAAAACTTTTAGCGGAACTCAATCGTCAATACATTGAGCTTTGTAGTTTCACAGGATCATTGTAGGAAAGTCACATCTCAGAAAATAATCCGTCAACCATTTCTGCAGTATAATTTGCCAGCCAGCTCGATCTTTAGCCAGCTGCCTCCAGTTTCGCAAACCAAGTTCGTTAAGGTCCACACCTCGGGTATGGATTCAAAGATTTTACTGGCCGGAGCATTGTTGACCATCCGCTCTACATAACCCGGACACATCAGTCGTTGGAGCTTCACTTTTATGGCTAAGTCGACGTCGCTGTACAACCCGTACAGTTCGCCATTGTATCTTCTTCTTAATTCAACGTCTATGCAGATAAGACCGAAAATCACTCACAGAATTTTTACTCTCGAAACAGCCAAGAGCAACCTCATCCGCCTTTGACAGAGTCCATACCTCTGCGGCGTAGAGCAGAGCTGGGAGGATTAAGTTCTTATAAAGGGTCACTTTAGTCTTTCGGGAGAGGGCTTTACTACTTAATTGCCTTCTTATGCCAAAAAACACAAATTGGTAAGAATAATTCTTCGTTTATTGTCAGCGCTGGTGTAGTTGTCTGAATTTATGACGGAGTCTAGGTAGACGAAGTCCTTAACTACCTCAAAGTTATATCTGTCTAGACCGACGTTCTGTCCGAGTCATCGATGTTGAGTCTCCTTTCTTGTTGACAGCATACATATGCTTTGTCTTACCCTGATTGAACCCATCTTTCCGCCTCCCTCTAAATACTCACGAACGCGTCAGTGACTTCATGCTGCGTTCTTCCGATTATATCAATATCGTCGGCGTATCCGAGTAATTGGACGGATTTTTGAAAGATTATGCCTCTGGTGCTGGCGCGTGAGTTAAGCACTATTCCTTCAAGAAGAATGTTAAAGAAGTTCCATGACAGCGCCTCGCCTTGTCTAAATTCTTTTTTGACATCAAAGGTCTCGGTGACGTCTTGGCCGACCTTGATGGAGCAGCATGCATTCTCCATCTTTGTTCTGCATAAACAGACGAGTATAGCAAGGATACCAAAACTAAACATTACTCTGTATAAATACGGTCATAGGTGGTCTTAAAATCGATGAGAAGGTGGTGAGTATCGATTTGAAGTTCCTGGATTTTCTCTAAGATCAGCCGCAGTGTGAATATTTGGTCGATGGTGGACTTTCCTGGCCTGAAGCCACACTGATATGGACCGATCAGGTTTTTGACGAACGGCTTCAGACTTCATGTAACTGTATGTATGTATGTACATATACATGTTAAAATTTTCACACGAATGGAAAGAGAAACTTCTTCGTAACAAAATGTTCGGTGGATATTGCAGGGCCTTAAACTTGGCATAGCAATCCAACGTGACAACCACTGAGCCACAGGATCAGAGAGAGCTGAGACACATTGCCAGAAACCTTTCTGGAGCCGATTCGGCTGTTCGTCGGTGCATGCCAAGTGTTGGTACAGCTAGAAATGTCTAAACCAAATTGCTTAGCAGTCCAACAGTCTAGTCACTGAACTATGATGACCATTTAACGTTCTCATATCGAAAAATAAAATCGAACATTCTCTTGCCACTTTACAACATTAGATAGGAAATTCATATCGCCTGTCTTCTAAGAACACACGTGAGTTTTTGGTGAACTTCAAGATAAGTTCGGTGCAAGCTTTGATACAAGGAATCTTCGTTCATTTTCCAGACACCAATTTGTTTCATTCATGATACCTTCCTCTCATCACGCAGCACCACATGTCTAATAAAATATTTGCTCATTTCTATTATGCGCTAATTTTCCTCGCCTACTTGAGAATTTATATGACAAGACTGCTTCTAGGTACATTTATCAACTCACAAGCATTACTCACCTAATAGAAATGTTACCGTCAATTTATATTCACAACATACCACCCACTCGTACACATCATTTTACCCTACCGCAACAAAACCATATCACCTACTATCTAAATAACAACCACAATGACGGATGTCCTTTAGAATATCCTCTCAGTAAATCTACAGCCGTTTTAATGTCCCATCTGTCATATTCACAAGCGAGAGAGAAAAAGTCCAACAGCCACAGCAACAGAAGCAACGCAAAAAAAGGAAATAATTCCCATACGACCATAAATTACCGACCTTATCGAGCACACATCCTGCCTGACAGCCCGATTCACCATAAGAGTGTTCACATACAGACTCCGTGTATTCCGTTTCCCGGCGGGTGATTTGTCATTGCGCAACGCATAAAGTAAAATTTGATATCACTCGCACCAAAAGCCCAAACCCCAACCTGTCGTAATCTTCATATTATCCTTTATCAAAGCGGCACGGCGGCGGCGTCAGTGGCACATGATTTCATTACATGCTCCCGTCCATCCTTCTCCTCATCCACTGCCGGTCGGATTCTTTTCCAACTCTGACAGGAAGCAACCAAAGATCCGCTGGCAAAACAAAACACCCTTAACACCTATTCCTGTGCGAGGGATGCTGGATGCTCTGGATGAGATATGAGTACAAAAACAATTTTCTATCGCGGAACAACCGATTACATTTCACAGGAAGCATTTTTGATTTATTTTTCACACGAGACTACGCCCCATCCTCTCCCAGGTCGTCATAGTCGCTAGTCCTCTTCCATTCTCATGCGGGCTTACAGACGCATTTATTTTAAAGTCGGCAATCTCAGTGTGCGTTTCTTGATTTGTAAATCACGTAAATGGGTGAATTTACATCCAATTTCGGGGGTGTAACACATAACCGACGCCCATCCCCTTTCCGAGGACTCGAAATAAATGAATCCCGACACGGTGAAAGCGAAATTGTTCCACTTCACTTGTAAAGTGGATGGTTGATGCTGGGGGTTGCTTCCGGCGACGGTGGGTGGTGACCCCATACTAAATTGTCATACACAAATAACATTCCGCAAATTATCGTTTCTCCCATGAAAATACTAAATCATCGGATGACACCTCATTGGGTGTCCCCCACACTCACTCACACTCATGGAGGGAATTTCTTAAAAAAAATAACATCTAACAGACGAAGTAGAAACTCTTCCCCCCTCGAAAAATGACAATGGGAGCAGAGGATACAGACGATACAGAGGAAGAATCAGGAAAAGCAGATACGGGGCGTAGGGAGCAAACGAAAGAAAAGAGAAACAGGAGCTGTCCCGCGTACTTTGATTAATCAAAGGAACAATTTTTTTTTTTTTTCTCTCAAAAGAGCCGGAATTAATTCGGGAATGATGAGGATAAATTTGTCACAGTTCCTACTATGTACTACGGCGACTTTGACTGCTTGAGCATCAGAAGCGGAGAAACAGCGGAATTCCAATCATAAAATCAAACACAGAAGATTCCTTCAACACAAAGGACGGAGTTGTTTCTTCCTTTACTTTATTTTTTTTTTTGTGTAGTTTCGTCTTCCTCGGCGTGTTGTGTTCCCACAAGGGCAGAAAACGGTAAATGCATTTAAGTGAGAGGAAGACACAGTGTGTCTGACAAGAAAGTTAAGGAAGTTCGAAATACGTGTAGGGTAACTAATAAGAGGTGTCAGCTTGGTCTGCTGCCTTCAATTGTTCTGTTAACTGGATCGTGAAAGCATGTAGGCCAAGATCTTTATGCAAAATGCGGTTCAAAGTGGTTGCGGATAGGTTCTATTCCTGTAATTTCAAAATGGACACACCTGGGTTCTCAGTCACACTCTCAGCTATGGCGGCAAAATTTTCAGCTGACCTTGTCAAGTTGGAGTCTTCAAATCACTATCTTGTCCGAGATGCTTAAAATCTTCGATTGAATTCACTAAAGCTATGCGGGAGCGCCCTTAGCAGTACGAACTTTTCGAAACGTTTCCGTAAAATTTTCAGCGTTTTTGTAGTGAATTTTCACTATTTCAACACATTGTGCGAGTGTGTATCGATCCATATTTAATAATCTCCTAGTCTTTGCTTAACAAAAGTCATCGCAATGATAGTTGAGTGTTAACAGTTCAACAATGGCGCGAAATTTAAAATGACACCTCTTGTTGAATGACCCTATGTAATGAAATTTGTTTGGGATGCTCGAAGGAGTGATCATGTCATGAACTCAGAGCCCAAATTAAAGGACGATACAATTCTCAGACCGATTATTTCATTTTCATAACTACGTTACATGTTTATCGATGTTCCTACTTAACAGACTCTCGTTCAGCTTTTTTGATCCCGGCACGCGGTTTCTAATTCTCTAAACTTGCATCTGCAGTCATTCTTTGTAAGGTTCGGTCTTCCTTGTCACTTTCCACCTGGAGCTGAGGTTTATAAATCCCCTTAACTGGAACATTGTGATCCTTTTGCACGATGTGGTCGAACCCAAGGAAACGACGCGACGTGTCTTGGTGTTTTGGACTGCAGTCACCGTCTTGATAGCTATGCAAAAGGTTCTTAACTCGACTAACGAACACAATTCCCTATGGAAGATCCGTCTACGTAGCCAGTATAGTGCCGGACATTTGCAGAGAATGTGCTCAGAGGTATCTTCCTCTTCCGAACAGAAGCGACACTCCGTTTTTGAACAATGGCTTAGTTTATTGAGGTAATATCTAATGTAGACCGCAATGGCCGGCAAGGAAGCCCACTAGCTGTTAAGAATTTCCTTGAAGGAAAAGGATTTGGTGAGTCTCTTGGATTGCCTAAGCCCGGGGACATTTTCCCAATGGAACAGGTGAAGTTAGTCTTCCCAGTTATTTAACAAAGCTGTGATGGTAGCTTAATTTACGCCACAGAAGGGTTCCGGTCCCAAGAGCGTGGAAACCGAACCGGGTCTAGCCCACTCATTCACAGTTCCATTGCCAACAATACCCTAGTGGCAAAGCACCCAACCAAGCTTGACCTTGTTGTGCCTGGCAAGTGATTGTAGGATATCGCAGCAGGACTTGACTGAAATAGATTCCACGAAGTGGGATGTTAATGCTCTAAGCGTTTCCAGACTATCTGAATAGATATGTATTTTTGTGGCTCTAATACCAGTATCGAGGTTAATCCTGGAATATTGTGGTCTTAGAATCGAAACCATCTGGAAACCTTGAGTTTTCTGTTGGTTTTGTCAAAAAGTAAAAATTTGGTCTATCGTTGACCCTAAAACCTATGTATGTAGCAACTAGTTTACTAGTTTGTTGTTTTAGTTAATAAGCTTCCAGTTCTTCTAAGTATCAGTTACACGCCACCACCTCTCAGAAGGCGGTGATGTCCTCTGAGAGCAAAATATATCACAAGAAGTTGTAGCTTAAGTTCGACGGTCTTATACCAGGAGTGGCACCATGAGAATCAAATATGCAAGTAATCTGTTTGTATTTGTACACTCTGTTGGGTCGCCGGTCACTACGTCTTTCAAAGTAACTGTGCGGCTGACGAATTAGCTAGACTAGGCTCTAAATGTACAGACGAAAGGAAGCACGATCTAAATGATCTCAACAGCTACGTTAGGAAATCCAAATGGTTTCAGGAGTAAGCAGGGGTCAAACGCTCAGTGCTCAGTGGTATCACAATGGAGCTATTTTCTGGTCTAAGTGGACCTCTTCTTGGACGACCATATGGAGTAATACTTGATGTGAACTCAAAGACCTAAACCAAAGTCTTTCACATTATATAAAAGTCAGCTTTCTGTCCTGATGTTCTATTGAACTCGTTACGTGCTAAGTGTCTATCCTTCGTATCCAGTGTTCGGACAGGATCAGCTGGTTTTCTTGATTATGACTGGCCGACTAGTAACGAAGAGCGTTCACTTTCAGAAGAGACAAGGACTGAACTTAAAGGCAACCTAGAACAGATAGAACTTCTTCTTCTTATTTAGTATTTCCAGACCATTGCAAGTTTTGGCCATGAATTCCATTCTTCCCTATTATGATTTTGAATTTTTTTTTTTAACTTCAATCCCAACCATGTCAAAGCACCGGCATTCCTGTGAAACTTTGCAGAAAAAAGGGTTCAACACAGATTTTTGCTCAATAGCCTCTGGAATAGCAAATCCATATGTATGTATATGTATGTATATGTGTACATTCTCGTAGCAGTAAATTACAAGTGACTTCAACTGCATCGTTTACCCTAACCTTTGTGTGTCGTCTCCTGTGGGCCATACTACTATATTTGCCTGTATAAATTGACGCCTTTAGCGAAAACGGAGACAAAGCACCATCCAACCCAATTCACCGATGTGTCACCCACAATTTCTGGCGATGCCAGTAGAATGAACTGTATATGGATGGGGTGGAGTGTGTATTTCTTCAAAATGCTGTTATGCGTGTGCATGTTGTTTGCCTCGGATTTACATAGCCTTAGCCGGAAGCAGTTGTTTCTTAAGCTTTTGTCTGGCAATTGATCGGAAACCATGCTAATTCCAATTGAACATGGTTGAATGCCTTCGAAGTGCGTTTTCGAAGGAGCAGGGGGGGGTGGCTCTGGTGGAGAGACATCGTGGTCGGTATGGCATTGTCGTTGGTTGCCATTGGCATCAGGCAGTGTTGGCAGAACTTGTCGAAGCAGAGGCCAGAGGTTGAAGCGAGGTGATTGCGTATTGCTGTGTAATTAGCATTGTAGATGAGGTTGACTAAACACCGAGGGCAAATGCGAGGGCGTCGTTGGTAAGGATAACGCGAACGAAGGAGGATTAGAGAAAGTCATTGTTACGCATATCAAGGAAAGGGGGGGGGACCGTGGATAGGGTTAAGATAACAATTGTTAAATTAATTGTGTATCCGAAAACGCTCAAATGGGATTTGGACAAACGACTGTGATTTGGATGAGAACATTTATGTGCTCAACGATTTAATCGCTTTATGGACACATGCTTGGCTTTGGGATTGTTTGAATTTAAAGTGCCGTTTGACATAAATCCGTGTAATATTTTAGACTTAGGATGGGTTGTATTTACTGGAGCTGTCAGTCAAAGGTTAGCTGGTTGAAAACGTGGAATTATGCCAATATTTGGCCTACAACTATGCATGTGTTTGAAATTTCGTTTTGCCGATTTCTCAATGCGATCGCAAATATGTGCATGCTGTACTCTACTGCTGGAGACCCTTATATTGGCGATAGTTTTTACTCTGATGTCAACCTGGAGTTGAACTGTGCCTCTGTGCAGTCAGAAAAGACGCAATCTGGAAGCCTTTCAGGTGTTTCTTCTAAGGACTCTGCTATTATTAGCCGAACTGCTCTAAAGAGAGAATTTTGGATCTGAACTCCAAATGTGCGAAGAGTACACAAGTCTCGGGCTAACTTGTACTTGGTGTGAAGTATTTTTTTGCTCAAAGAAAAAGGATTAGTTCACCAATCTTTTTCTTGGAAATATCTTTGTCGTCGTCGAAGAAGGGTTTGCCTAGCGAGTGCTGCCTGACCCTCGCTAGGGCTGGACATTTACACAGGAAATGACGCAGAGATTCTTTCTCGCTGTTATCTGTGCATCTACGGCAAAAAGTGTTGTGGGGGATACTTAACTTGGCTGCGTGGTCTCCTATTAGCCAATGGCCTGTGCTATCGGCTACGATTCTGGTTTTGATCTGCTTGTTGTAACCAGGCCAGATCTTTCTTGATATGACGCAATTGTTTAGCCTGTTCCACGCTTGGTTGGCCGTCTTTAGAAAGTGGTGTTTAATTATTCCCTTAACGACTCATAGCGTTATATTAACAAATTCCGCTAGTGAGTCTTTAAGGGCTGATCCTCGCCTGGCCAGGTCGTCGGCTTTTTCGTTGCCGTCAATTTTATTATGACTTGGGACCCAGGTGAGAGAGTTTATTTAGTTCTTCCTGGCATTGCTTTAATGGTTTTGAGTATGTAGTGGCTGAATCAATAGCTTTCAATGAAGATAGCAGTATTGTATGTTGTGAATTTTTCAGCACACAGCAGGCTTCCCGAATAGCAAAAAGCTCTCCTTGGAAGACACTGGTAAAGTTCGGAAGGCGAAAGTATTTTGACAATTTTAGTGTCTCGGAGAAAATGCCTTCGCAAACTCAGTAGGCCGAACCGTCTCTTAAAATAGTCGTATCAAAATCCTTGATGACTTTTCCGTTTTTCCAGTCTGCCCTGGTTGGAAAACTTAATGAAAAATGTTTCATAAAGTTTAACTCGGGAGTTCAGTAGTCAGTCGAGCACGTGACCAATTCGTTTGGAATAGTTTCCAGGGCTTTACTGTGACCATAGGGCTTTGCGGTCCAGGCTATAAGACCACCTCTTCAATTACTTGATTTGGTTAGTATCTCATTTTTAAATAAGTAAAGAGTACTCAATTATTTGTTTGACTTGACTTATACGCGAGTGCAACTCACAACTTTTTTTTTCTCAAGTAAGAACACCACTTGAATTATTTGTTCCATTACAAAGTTGCTTCTCAGTAAAACATTCTTTTAAAAATATAAATACATACTTAAATGAATAAACATAGAAAGACCAATTTTGAACAAAGCAAATGACACCATTCAGAACTCCAAAATGAAACGTTTTTCTCCTCAGTCGAACTTTCTTTATTACTTAACTTTTTGTTGTCACTTGAAAATAATTTCTGACACATTTATATCCTCAAGTTGGGACATAAAAACGCTTGTTACCCTCATTTTGAATATAAACACTTACTCAGCGACCTCCCGCTTAATGTCACAACGATAAAAATAAAAAAAATATATGAAACAAAAAAGTGAAATAAAAAATCCGACATCTTGAAAATTCCTATGCCCCTGAGAACTTGACAACGATTCTTGATGAAAACTTGCTACAATTTCAAAGACAAAAAAAAGAAACGAAAAAAAAAAAAATAATTTGAAAAGCCATTCCGATAAAAGAGAAGACAATTCTTATAAAAGTAACATTTAATAAATCAACATTTCTTCTGATTCATTTCACTCATGACAGCTTTAATAGGCGTTATGTGACATTTTGTTCTACAACACTGGAATGAGGTCTCCTTTTCGTCTCCTACTGTCCTTTGGGTCCCTTTTGGGAGAAGCGACAGAAAGCAAAAAACTGTTCGAAAACAACACAAGGCGTTATATTAAAAATAAACACAAGAACAAATTTTCAAAGTTTCCCCCCCAACTAGAAATCTGAGCGTGTACGTGTGTCTGGTACCCTTGAAGTATTTATCAAGCTTTCACTAGTAAATAGAAATTAATGAGAAATACAGGAAACGACAGTGAATGCGTAGTAATGAAAGAAATCATAATAAATAGAGTAAAATATACAACTAACAAGTCAATGTACAACATAAAATGTTTAGTTATAAAAATAAAATAGTAACGACTATTCCTTAGAGCACATTTTTGTATATAAATTGTAAAAATTATTCCACACTCACTTATATAGTACTGAAAAAGATTCAAGTAATTAACAAAACGAAATTAAATAGAAAAGAAAAAAATGTTCAAAAGGGCTAAACAGAAAAAAAAAAATTAATATTTGTTATTTGTGTTGATAAACATACATAAAATAAAGAAATTAAAAATATTAAAAAAGCGAATTCTTTTCAATTCCACGAGAAGATTTTGGATCGCAAAAATCTTACGTATTCCCAGTCACTCGCAATGAAGGACCCGCTCATTTGATTCCTTTTTTCGATTTCCTTGTTCCTTTGAAACTCAGCCAGTCAGTCAGTACCCATAGATAAACTTAGGTAAGAGAGTAGCTAAGACCACTCCCTGGTGAAAGGTAAGGTATATTTGTCATAAGTGGTAAGTACTAATCTAATTTTTAATTTTTAAAATATTAGTTGGAAAAATACTTTTGATCAAAATCTCGGGGAATACAAATACAGACATGTAACTGAGCCCCTACTCGATGAAAAAATTACGTAGACATTGGACAGTGTCGATCAATACATTGGGCAATCAAAAACATCAACGAAGGAAACGTTCTCCCACCAAATCGCAACACGAGATTGCTGAACGACGTTATTGCCTGAAACACAATATATTGCGTTGAAGCTAGCGTTCTTTCGCTACGTTGGAAGTGCTTCATGCGTTGAACTGACATTCTCAAATTTATCAGCTGTTTGCACAACACACCGCACAAATTTTCAGAAATAAAAAAAAGTGTCAGAACGCACACTGAGTTGAACCCAGTCGAACTTTTCCTCAGAGAGAGTGCGTTGTAACGTATTGTTACGTATGCCACTTAACTCTGTTTCGCTTTCAAACGTAGAACGGTAGCACGACGCACGATTGTGGCTGGTGCCATTAAATTCCTTTGGTTGAACATTAAAGATCACTCAACGCTAGCACCAACGCAGTATTGTGTTTCTGACATAAACATAACCTGGAGCTATCGTTCAATCCCGCTACTGACTACCTTATGATCGCGCTACAGTTTGGGATGAACCAGGACGGTTTTTATAAAACCCATGCTACTGCTCTATGTAGCAGGGCGATGAGAACGAGGGTCGTATACATCATCTTCCTGGTTCTTCTCGATGAGACCTCTGTAAATAGTCGTCTCCCATGGCTACAATAATTGGCGAGTATTATCCGATATTGGTTCTCTACGCGGATTTCGTTGAACGAATTGATAAGAGAGCCTAGGTTAGATTAATTCCTTCACTGTCTGGAAGGTATAGTTGTCCATCATAATCTTCTGGCCGAGAGATTGGTGCTGTGTCAACTAGACCCATTTTAGCAGTTTTGACAGATGGTGACAATGTCTTCTGCGAAACCAAGTACTTATCAGAGTTGGACTCAATTGAAAAAAGTATTGCTTGATGAGTATTTCGCGCTATTTTCGCCAGCACCAGGTTGAAAAACTGCCTAACAGCGTGTCGCCCTGTTTGAAACCTCTAGTGGTACTGAAGGTCTGAGTGGTGGCTTTTCGGACCTCAACGGAGCAGCGAGTGTTCTCCAGCTTCATTCTGCATATCGAATGAGTTTTGGAGGAGCACCAAATAGACATGGCGCAGAATAGCTTGTTACTATTGACACTATCATATGCGACCTTGAAATCGATAAATATGATGAAAATGTACATCGAATGAATGTGATGGGTATTGATCTTGAACTCTAGGGTCATCTCCAGGATTAAGCAGTGAAGCAGTTCGTCAAGCATCAGATAGACTCTCCTCTGTAACTAGCGCAGGTCCGACTCGATGTTTGCACCACAGAACGTTCCGTCGTATCAAATATACTGCAGGAGTGTCTTCTGTCAATCGCAACTTGATAAATTTTAATTGGCGGTGGAATGATCCTACCAAAGATGTTCTCTTTTCCAATATTGGCGTTGAAATGTCCAAGGACGATCTTAACCTTATATAAGATATGTAGCTCCTTTGGTGGCATCAGCTTCTTCATCTGCGGTGGAGTAAGTACAAATTGAGCTGATGGTAAAAATAATTTGTACCTCTGAACCTAACAGCAAAATTCTGTTTTCATCTAAGAAGAGAACAGCTCTCCTTTCAAAGAAAATTGCGGAAATGCTTCCACCTAAACTTTAAATTCTTTCTCGAACTCACTATTAGCCTTGAACTTAAATTTCACTGCAATAAACTTTAATGGCAATTGGTTCTCTTGCGACACGATTTCGAAAAAAAACCATAAATCACAAAATCATACATCAGTCGACATCCATTTACCTCAAGTTAACCACAAAGTAGCCCTCCTGAGCTTCATTTTATCCAAAATTTCCTCCTAGTTCCTTGCTACAACAAAAAATGAGTTGAAACAGGATTAAGGACCACTCGGTCTCTATCCGATGTCAATTTTCATGGACTCACATCGCCGTAAGGCAACAAATTCGATTGCTATCGAAAAGGGGTTTTATGGTTAAATCCGTATCCGCTTTTCGAATCTGATTCGACTTCTCTCACAAAGCACACACATAAAATTGCTCGCGGCACTACATCGACAGAGGTGGAAGCCCTGGGCGGATGTGCTTGCTTCCTTTCGTGGACATGAACTCTATGTAACAGCATTGTATTACAAAATCTTGGGAAACTTCGTGGATATAAACGTGACAAACAGAATCGAAAATGTACATCGACAGAGTCAGAAAGTACTAAGATGCAGTCAGTTTTATTTACTTCGTCCTGTTTTATCCTTTCGGGGAAGAGTATTTCCACTCGCGCTCTCCGGGGTGTCTGTGTTCAAAAGTGCAAGGTGAAATTGGGCAGACAATCACGAGGAGACACGAAAAACGACATAACTCAGGATTCGAACGCGAATTGACTGTGCATTAAATGAGGAAGGATATCCTTTGTAGGTACGAGCAGTTGTGTTCAAATATCCTTTTGTGTTCCTGCCATGCCGCGCCTTCGCTGTCGGGTGGCAAATTGAATGCAGTTGAGGAGCTTTTTTTTTTTGGTCTTTCTTTGTCTTCATTCCACGGAATCAATGTACTTTGTGAATGTCTGACGAAGGAGAAAAGGACGATATGAAATGATTTTCGTTTTCCATGGAAAAGGGAGTTTCACTTTGAGAAATGTCACGCTATGGAGAATACGTTACTAGCACTGGATTGTGTGCTTGACGATACTTTCTACGAATTTCATTACGTCTCATGTTCTTCAGTTACCCTGTCGAGAGGGGACAAGGGCGGGAGGTAGGTGCACATGCTACGAAAAATTCCCATTTTTGACGTTCGATAGCATTTGATCCTTTTAATACGGTCGCCTTGTTGGCCAATTACTTTTCGCCGTCGGTGATGGTATTTGCATGTTTGCACTTTGATATTTGATCAAGCGGATTTTATTGAAACGATATCGTATCTTTGAAGGGTTGATTTTTTTACGCGCGCTTCGAAGGAGGTTAAGTGTTTCCTTTAAATACGGTAAAAGGACAAGTTCCAATTTTATGTAATTGGAATTTGAATGCTAATACATACAACCAAACAATTGGAAGTGGGCGGCTTTTTACATTTCTTTTTTTTTTCTATGAAGAATTCCGGTAACACATTCTGTTGAACGCGTGGAATGGAGGCAAGGGCTTTGAAAGAAGTCTTTTTATTTTACGAAAGAGGGGAATCCAACAGAATAAATTGTCTTTGATCAGATGTATGACAAGATCAATCGGTTCGTCAATCATATTTGATTATGGCTTACAGGCCATTTACATTCATATGAGGTACAGAGTGGAAATTGGGAAAGAATGACTTACCTATATTGTATTGGTTCCCCAGTTCAAAGTGTTGGAAGAGTCAGGGACTTTTCACAGAGGATCAGGAAATTTCGATGATGAAAAACTCAGTACTAAGTTAAGTTTTTTTTTGTCAGGTTTGGAAACGCTATGCTAGAGCACTCAGACGCAACTGGTCCATAGTACTACCAGAAAGCAGGACGCAGTTTTTACCCATTTTACTGGAATTTCCTATAAAAGCCGAGAAGGTACTTCAATGATGGAGAGAATACAGTATCAGCACTCACCACATCAACACCGAAAAACTGCCACATGATCTGAGCAAAAGCAAGACAATCGCAAAGGAAATGATCCGAAGTATCGTCGCCTTCTCCATAGGCATCGCAGACAATGGTGTTACTCAAGCCTAACACACTAAGATGCTTGGTAAAAGCGAAGTGTCCCGTAAGAACGCCAATAAGTTGTCTATACTTGCTTCTGCTGCATGACAGCAAGAATGCCGCCGATTTCTTACAAACGTTCGGGAGCATCCGTTTAGTCTGCCTGCATCCTGGAGAGCCGTGCCACACACAATTCTGCTCGTAAGAAATCCAATCGTCAATGGAGGCCCTGACGCAGGAAGACCCAACGAAGGTTCAGGTCCTCAGAAAACATCCTCTGAGCCTTGTCTATCAATCTCATCGAAGATCTCATTTCTAGAGATCCCAATGTGACCTGGGACCCAGACAAGAGTCGAAAATTTCAGCCTTGCGACCGAATTCAGAGAATTCTTGCATTTTCACACTATGTTGGAACTGGTTGAAGGGTTGAGCAAGGCCTTAAGCGCAGCCTGGCTATCGACGCTACGGACGCAGATGCTCCGACCCTTCCACTTATACCACCATGGCCATAAGGATAGCAAAGGTCTCTTCTTGAAAAGCAGAGGCATGCATGCCCAAGGAGTAGTGAGGTTTAGTGTTATCGACCTCCACGAAGATACCAGCACCGAACCTATTACTGGTTTTGGACCCATCCGTGAGGATTCGACTACAGCCCCATCCAGACTCAGACTCTGGCCGAAGCCAGTCGTGAAGGCAAGCAAAGTCCACTTTCATTTTGCGCAGCAACCGAAGTTCTGGTGCCATTGCATCAGACGGCATATCCATGGAACTAAGGTCGTAGGATAAGTGTCGCGCAAAGTCATCAAAACCCCAGTCCAAAAGTCATCAAGACGATAGATTGCTTTGATAGTACAGACCATGATAAAAGTATCAAGAGGAGGTAGGTCAAGCAGAGCGTCTAGAGCAGAGTCAAGCGTACTCGGAAAAGTTCCCGTGCAGCCGAGACGAGCCGTTCCTTGAAGATGAGTGCATTAGGCAGTCACATACTTACGCGAAAGACCCCTCCACCAAACAGCCGACCCATAAGCTAGAAACAATCTTATTATAGCCGTGTAGATTTAAAGGACCTTATTCGGTGATAAGCCCCAAAAGCACCCTTACACTGCCAGAAAACTGAGAGCGCCTCGGATCTCTTCAACTCAACATGCTTTGCCCAAAGAAGTTTTTTATCCAGGATCACTCTTAGATATTTGGCTTCATCGGAGTTCTGGATAGTGACGCACTTTAGCACAGGCTGAGTCAGACCGGTCAGAACCCTCCTCAGTCAAATTACTGAAAGTTAACTAAAATGTTGCTGACTTAGATGAAGATCTAGAGCCATTAAGGAAACCTTGTCGTGCCTGAAATATAATATAATTCTAGTCATGGATGGTAGCACTTTTACAGACGGTCAAGCGGCAACTAATTCCCTGGCGTTATGTTCACTAACTTCAAAGATTGCTTTACGTTAAAAAATAAAATAAATAGCTGGCGCCGCAGCTCGGGATGAGCCAAAGCCTAGCTCCTCGCAACCGCTCATGTTGTGAAAGAAAGGGCCCCACAATTTATTGGCGACTCTGAACCAGTATTTGAAAAGCTTTTTCATGCCAAATTATACTCTCGGAGGCTTGTCATTCTCCGCCAAGAGGTGATGCCACAAAAAATGTTCGGTGGACATGGCTGGGGCTTGAACCAACCAGGCTCGCACAGCAGTACAACGCACTAACCACTGGGCTACGGCGACCGCAAGCCTTTCATGTCAAAGGCAAAGCCATTCGACATTTACCTGAGCTGAATTGAAGGCGATCTAGAAATGCCACGCAACTGGCACGTTAGCATGAAATCGAAAGCCAGATAAGCTTCTGAGGAAACGCCCAGATATGCATATCAGGGTCATGACTGACAGGGATATGCTACCAGCCCTTAACACAGCTAACAGCTTCATAGATTTCAAACACAACTTTGGTCTACATTCCTTCAAACTGACCTACAAATCTCAACTCTGATATCGAATAGATTGAAGTTTCAAAAAAAAAACGGGTTAAAAGAGTAAAGTACGTTGACGCCGAACTTTGGATCTCTCCAGCAAAAAAGTTCAAAAGATGTTATGAAAGGAATCCAAGTGTTCAACACATATGATAGTTATAATCTTATAATAATCACTCAGTCATACACAAGCATGCACTTCAAAAATACGCCGAAACTCGCAAGCTTTGGAAGATTGCACCCCTCTTGGATTATTTATTCCCATTGAATTGGCACTCCTCCATCGTTCACCTAAAATCTACACTTTTATCGTGTTATGAATCATAAAATTAAGTCACCTGCACCTCCTTAAATCCTCTTAAAACTAAACAAAGTGTCCATTCCCCCGCCTGTTTGCTATTTTCATAGCCACTATGATGAAATTACGAGACAGACTCACACGCTGAAGTCCGGAACACTCCTTGTGGCCCCAGCTCAAACAGGACCTGTGTGTTAGTATCGGTATGCTGGCCGGCGAATCATGAAAATATGAAACATAGAAAGGTAAACAAATTTATTTACCCTGTGTCCCTCGACTTTGCACAGTGTAGTAGTCCTTGTATCCTGTATTCATGTTGCACTCGAGAATGACGGTCGTGAAAATAATTCAAAAGCGCTTTCGCTCCCCCTCTGTCTCTGTGTGAGTTTAACCGTCCAAACACATCATAAAATGGCTTTATTATATGGGAAACTGGCTTCCTGAGTGCCATCATAAAGGTAAATAAAGTGAAAAGTTATCTTGGTCGAAATTTTTTGGTGGCTCTCCGAGTGGATGTGTGCTTGGCCACTGGATGGAGTGTATCGTAGTGAAGGTTTCCTTCCTGATGTCGTCCTCGTGATGAACTTTAAATCATAAACGTTCGTAAGTCTTAGTTTGGTTAGCTTTGCACTTGGCCGTGAACTGGCTGCTTCACAAGTTCATTTAATTGCTTACCACTCGAGGACGTGGGGCGAACCAATTTTAAATGATTTAAGGACATCTTGTCTAATGATTGTTCAAATAAAGTGAGGTACTGTAAACTCTTGTGTGTGAATGTACCCAACTAAATTGGAATTTCGCTTCATACTTTGCTCGGTTGGGTACGTCCATTTTGATACACATTTTGTGGCAGAGAGGAATAAGGGAGACAATTAGCACAGAATTTACATTGCTTTAGGTACGCAATCCCATTTTAGCGTTAAAGAAAAGGAAAGTGTTTATGAGTGTTAGCAGAGGTTAGCAAAGAAATAGTTAGGTCTATCATTACTTACACTTCGGTGGTATGGTGGCAAAAAACTTCCAAAGTTATCACCAAAGAACTTTTGGTGCAATGACTGACATGTGTTAAAATGAAAAAAAATTAACGACGAAACAATTAACTCTTCTATGTGCGTTCGAGGAGAGTATGGTGATAGTGCAGTGTCCTGTGATAACTCCAGTGAGTGTGCGGATAGAGAATCTGTCCAGTTTTTCGGTTATTACGCCCGAGAGGTGACGCAATCCTCTAGGAGAAATTAGCTTCCTATTATGTTGTTTTTTATCCCATGCAATCTCCCTATCGGTGGCATTATAAAACTCGTACAGTTTATTATACTCGTATTTTTTTTTCATAGAAAATCAGTAATGCCTCATGTCTTCGGAAACAAAAGTCTTATCCGTCATTAGTCGATTCCTTATAATTGCTGGAAGGGACCACACAACAGAATGCGGTTTAGAAAATATCCTATAGCTACACTAAGCTTTCCAAAAAAAATCTTTATTCCTGGCCCCATTTTTGCTTTCAATTTATCATCATTCAATCGCACATATCAAATTATTCCCCATACGGTGAATAGCCTAAAGACTCCCAGGCCAAGACTATAACAATGTCACCGGACAGAAACTGAATTTAAAAAAGGCCCAGGTTGGTTCACCGCCCCAGCGCCCGCCATGCCATTAGACATCCCGAAACGGATGACCGAAAAATGGAGAAAAAAAAAACACGAAAAATCCTAAAACCATAGCTAGGTAGTCCTACCAATACCGTTCCATCTAAAAAGTTGTTCATTTCTTTTTTAGAAAGGTCGGCTTTCAGATGGATTTCTTAAAATTCTGTGGGTTGTTTCATTTAACCAACATACAGACACACACAGCCGGAGAAGGATGGATATCAATAGAAGGTATCGCCTTTCATTTCTCATCTCATCTCCCAGTAAGAAAAGATGAATTTAGCAGGAGCGGAGATTTCGCCTCCTCCCATTCCATATTTCTTCGCATGAATTTCAGATTATTTATTGGGTTCGGAAAAATATATCTTTATCCTTACGGCGACGAGGATATTTTGTGATTTTTTTTTTCTCTTGCTTTCTTCGTGTTGGTTTTCCGTTTTTTTTTTTTTATCTATTTTGTCTGGGATTCCCTTTTTGACAGATTGCCCCGAGGATGTGAGATTGGTAAGTATAGAAACCTCTCAATGGAGTTTAGTATTTGTTTCTTAGGAAATATGAAAAGCAACAAAATAAAATAAAATAAAAAAAATTGTAACCGAAGAAGAAAACATTTTAAAAGGTCTACACAATTTGGTTCGTTACTCACAATCAATGCCAATGGATTCCTTTTTCTTATGTTCAAATCGAAAGGAGCATCGGTTTTCGGATTTCTTCTTCGTTTTTTTTTTTTTTTTCTACAAAGAATTTAGTTTTGTGTAATTTCCAGTGAACTGGGGGTGGGTAGCAAATCGACTGATTGACTTGGTATTAAAAGATTGTTTAAGTGGATTAGGCGATTATACTTTAATTAGCTTTTCGGCTTTAATTAGCAAAAGAAAAAAAAATTTTAAATTAAAAGAAATTACACTTATTTATTTGTGGTCATTTTAATTATCATTAATACAACATGGATACAAGAAACGAGTTCAAGGACTTACACCATTTTCAGAACTGCGCTAGGATTTAAGAGAAAAGAGATGGCGATTCCTGAAGCATTAGGAAGGAATTGGGAGCTGCTTATGCTTATGCGAATACCTAGGAGTCATTTCGAGGAAGTCGAGATTAGAAATGCTTTACAAATAAAATACATAGCTGGCACGACAGCTCGAATTCAGCAAAGGCCTAGCTTCTTGCAACCATACATGTTGTGAGTGTTACATTTTTTTTCGCACGAATGGAAGGGACTTACAATTTATTTCCGACTCCGAAGGGCGAATTGAGAAGCTTTTTCGTTACAAATTGTCCTTGTCATTCCCCGACAAAAGGGGGTGCCGCTGGGACTTGAACCCACGCAGCTTGCTCAGCAGTCCAACGCACTAACCATTGAGCCACGGCGAAATTCTTTACGCTCCATAAAAAACTCAAAGCATACCTCACAGGATCTCGTGCACAGCCAAAATAGGTAGGAAGAGGTGGATCAAGAACCAATCCTGTTTCAAAAGGGTGACCAGTCTCATCTTTAATATCTGCTACAAACATAAATAATATTGACAAATCTTCAAAGACTCCTTGAGGTAAAATGTATTAACAATCATCATCGGTTGATTGGCGGCGTATACATAACATGTTCATATCGAATGCAGAAGAAATGGTAATATAGACCTTTTAATTTCCTTGTCAAAAGTGATTTTTTGTCGGTAATGTAGTATTTGCGTAGGCCCCCAGCAGCCATCATATTTAATTTTTGTGGGTACAAAAGATGCCGACCGTCCTAAAATGGCTTGATTAGCCTTTTTAAAGTCTGTAACTTAGTGTTTTGTGAGCATTTTCGTTATTAGCACATATGAACAGTTAATTCTAGTGAAAAAAACCGGAATGCCTGGAGCAAAAATTCCGAGAAAAGTGTTGTTTTGTGAATTCTGGCGATCGTGCAAGACGCGAATTGCTCCACTATGCTGGATACCCTAAGCGGAGGATTAATTTTTTTAGTGAAACTTACTGAAATCTATTCCAGCAAGATGTTGGATTAAGAATCTTTGTGAATTCATTCAGGAGAAATTCACCAGTGTATGTGACCAACTTCGTTATGACAGATTTAATTGTCGATTACTTCAAATCTGTATACACTTTTTCAAAAAAATGTGTGTAAATACGTATTTCACATACATATATTCTTCTAATATCTACGTTTAAAGTTTCTTAAAATTACAAAAACACTGCGGTTTCGTAGTACAAGAAACTTTCTTCCACACACTTCGATCGTTCAAAACACGGTCGCCGCAGTACACAACACAGCAATTTTGTCGGTAAACGTCAAATCGTTAAAAGGTCTATTGCCAACAAGTCACCATTGCCGCTGAATTTCTCTGTCATTGACAGTGACTGTGACTCGGACATTCAGTACCAACAAAAATCATCGACTTAGCGGTGGTGAATACGTAACATTTTCTTTTCAAATGCAAAAAAGTGGTAAGTGGCAAAGTTTGAGATATTTCTATTTTCTACGACATGAGTTGGGGCTGTTAAGCGCAGTGAACGGCAGTAGAGCCAATCACTGATTTTAGAAAAGTGAGAACTACCATCGTCTTGAATTCAGTCCGCTGATCTTTATCTATTATGTTAGTCTAAAGTGGGTGTCTGCACCTAGATGCATTCAAACTTATACCAGAAGAGGTCCGAACTACTCTGAAGACTGCTTAAAACAAAATAAATTAACTTTGCTTATTTATGCATAAAGTTTTGTTTCAATTCTCTTCAATAAAAAATTGGTTCTTTTTAACATTTCTGCGTTTTTCATGTTTCTCATTTATCTATTTCACCCTTCCCTCCATTTCATCAAGTTTCCAATTGAAAAACCATCCAAAAACAGCCAAAAACCTCAACAAAAAGCCACAAGATTAGAAATTTCATTTGTGTGACACAAACCAGACGAAATAATGCGTTGAGTTCATATATTAACTCACTGCACTTTTTGATTGTTCACATGTTCGTACTAGATTTTCTTTTTAAATCTATTTTTCGATGGAAATATGATTGGAAATGCATTCCAACACTTATTTTTATCTGTCAATGGATTAAATAAATACAATTACATTGATGTTTCATCAGAAAATTATATAATATGTTAAAAATGTATTTCTCGATACTCCTAATGTGTGACAAAAGTTTTGATTCAACGTTACGGAGTGCATTTTAATACTCATTTGACAGTCACTTCTGTCTATTCGCTTGATGTGTTTGAAAAAGTGTTTCCGCTGCAGAATTTTTAATTTTTACGTTTATCATGATTTATGCGAACGGAACGGATTACGTATTTTTTTGTTTAGGTTTTGGTGGCGTTCGGCAAGGTCAATAGAGAATTTATTGCATTTGACAGGAGATTCAAGAAACAAAACGAATTGCAATATGTGAATTATTCTTTCACTATAGCTCTTCGGTTTCAGAGCTGTGCGTGTAAAACATATTGTGTCGTCCCTTGGTATCCTTAAGAGAAGTTTTTCCTTTCAGATATTATTAGAATCATGGGGTCTTATGATTGTCGAGGCCGAAGACGAAGTCTTGTGAGTTAAGCTACTTAAAGTATTCCTGTTCAAGTTAACCAGAAATTTTAAAAGTATTTTTATTATTGTTGTGGACTCACATGTTTTTACATCAATTGGCGATTTTTCTTTTGATCTCAACGCTACCATATTCAGTCTGAATTCTTTGTCAAGCCTAGATGGACTGACTACCTCAAACTTATATCTATTCGGGACGATATTCTGCCCGAACAAAAGTGTTTTAAGTGACATCTGTTGTGTCACAGGGAGAGCATTTAGTTGGTGGTGAACTTCCCTGGCGAAGATATGGACCAATAAAGTTTTGACAAAAGGCTAGCACTACAAACGCGCCTAAACTTAGCATCACCCTAACCTGAATTCCATAACGAAAAAAAGAATTTCAGTTCATCATACATTAACCGACGTTGTCGCTAAGTTATCACTTTTTGACATGACGCCTGTGATAACCGCTGAGGTTTTCATTTTACTCCCCGCGCTGCTCTGGTCACTCAGCTTAACCAGACTGCAACTGCATGAAATTGCACAAAAATGCGCTTAACTGCATTAACTGCAATGGGTGCATTCCTGTGCATTCAATTAAACCTACGCGATAATTTATTGAATTTCAGTTTATAATCGATAATCGGCTATTAAACAGACTCAGTGAAATCATTAATAATTGCCCGCATCCCTCATTTCCTCAACCTCTGACCAAATAAATCAGTCAATATTTTAATTTGGTGGCATACAACCAATTTGTGTCAAAAAAATGTCGCGGGGCAAAAACATTTCATGCGCATGCAACTCCCCAAAATGTCAGTGTGAGTAATGCCATCCGCAGTAAGCATGTTTATGGTCAGCACAAAAAAGGACTTACTACCCCAAACAGAAGGAAAAAACGCAACCGTCCCGACAGTCAACCAGCAAAAAAGAATCGTAATTATTTTTAGATTGATTTTGCATGACGAGCGACTCGCGCTGATACTGATGCATCAGCTCGTTATGCCATCAAAATTTATTGTAATTGAAATATATATTGCACATAGTAGCGTCGAGGGCGGACAGCGCTGCAGGGCGATGACATCAAATTGAAAAATCGTAAAAAAAGGATGGGCTTGAAACACCACAAAAGAAAAAAAAAAAACGAATTCAAAAATAAATTAAAATTGTCCATCATACCCATGCCATGGCGAACATGACAGCCAGCAGTTCAGCCAGTTCATGGGGTGAAGGAATGTCACATTGAACATTTTCTACGGGAGTGCTTTTTTGCCATTTTTTAGGTCTCTTAGCCGGGTGTTAGCTTGTTAGCGTTTAAATTGTAACTTCAGTGGCATTTAATTAAATATCGCATTTTCCCAGTTCAAAACAAAGAGTTTTTCGTAACTCCGCACACAAATTTGATTAATTGCATTTTTCGTAGGCGGAATGGAATATGGGCAAACATTTGAACTAATTTGGGTGGGGTTGACTTTGACGGTTTGTGATGAAAAACTGATTGCACATTGCCACCCAATTTCGACCTAGAAATTCACTTAAGCAACTCATCGAGTGTCAAAGGCAGAAAAACTAATGACTAAATTGACATCTAGTAGCAGCTTATCTATGCTTCTGCGCCGACCCTTTCCCATCTTTAAAATCCTTCTAAGTTATGTCCGATTGGAATTTTAGACAGTATATCAGTTTATGGACAAAGTCTTTCCAGTGTGATTAAAGCATACCTCGGGAGAGTAAAAGAAGAGGATATGAAGAACGCACATGCTGCCATCCTCTCAAGGCCTTACCTTGAGAACTGGAATGGGTGAAATCTTCGTCAGGGACAGAGACTATAGCATTCTCGGGTCTCATGGCAACCTCTGACTATCCTCAAGGGTCGTCTGATTTAAGTATTTGAAAGTGAGGCTATACTGCGCACTCGACTGAATTCTTGAAAGTACACTATGTTTGGTTAAGGTGACTATCCACATCTAAAATGCAGACACACCTCGATCAAAGTAGGTCCACTGTGATAACCTTTTTTTCCTTCCTTGTCTTATCTTGGTGTCTTGCGAGTTCGCGTGTCTGTGTTCCTGTGGCGTGGCATCCAGCGAAATTGAATACAAGAGACGAGCGGCAATCTAGAGCGACCTTTGAAGTAAGTAAGAACGATTCCAGGAACTTAATTGCCGCTTGGCTGTCCGCGAAAATGCTAATACTCACGGCAAATAGGACTCATCTAGGGACATATCTGCTACCTGACGAAGATCTCCTCTTGCTAAGTCCGCATTGGATATGAGGATAGGCCCTAACTCAAGCATACATTGACCAGAGACCAAAGGTAAGAAGGATACAATAGATTTATCCTCGTCACAGTGCTATCTGCGCTCTTCGCATCTTCTTCGTTTTTCGGCGAGCTTGTGACCTAAATTTAGGGGATCGCAACCCCCCCACTTCCTGCATTCCTATTGGCCAGCCTGTGAGGTTCGCCAGTTTGACCTCAAAAAATGTACACTCTTCATACACCTATGCAGTATACAATCTACAATACAGGATAAAAATGCATGCGAATTATAGCAACGACAAACACCACAAATGTCCCCAGCTAGCCTGGACGCCACCCTTGGATGCCAATGAAACTTATCACTACCTGAATTTTAAACCACTGTACCTCGCTCGCGGTGTGTTTATAACAGTGTGCCATGTGCCTTTTCACATTGGTGCAGGAATGAAAGACTGTCGGAGAGAGAAAGAATGATTTTCATTGAGTGGGCAGAAAAAGGGTTAATAGCACCGAAAATCCATTCCCAACATAAATTTCGGTGTGAAATCTTCATTTGGTGTCTATGCGTCGAGCAGTGCGCAACTCCAGTGGCTACCTGCGTGCAGAAAATGTATGGAGAAAATTTCCTCCGTGCGAACCTTCTGCTTCGACGACATGTTATGTTTTAAATTTCAGCATTCCCTTTTTGTCAAACTCATTCCAATGAAGGCTTTTTTGTGTGAAGCCACGACGTTCATGGAAACTAAATACTTTCATTCCTGCACCAATGTGGACAGGCACAACAGGAAACAACTTCAAACTCATAACATTTTATCCAGACGACTAGTACGTTATTTTCATAATTCTGGTACAATTTAAATTCTCACATTTTATCCGCGCAACAAACGTCATTCAAGTGACAGCTTAATCAATAAACCAACCCGAGACTAACTTCAGTCCTTTCGCTACGAAAATTTTCTTGGACCACCGTCAAGTGGCTCATATTTGTCCGAAAGAACTTCAATCTTGAAACAGAGATTTTAATCCCGAAGCCATGGCGTTGCGTGTGTTAACACTTCCAAATAATTTGCGACAACTTACCAAGGGAACCAGCTTCGCTCAGGTAAGGAATAGAATTTCATAACATCCACCCGACACAACCCATCGGTTGTTACATTGCACTGACATTACGTAATTTTCAGGAAAAATTACTAATTATCTCCCAGTTGCAGACAATGAACACACATTTACATTCAATAAACTAAATTGTATTGAGAATTTAAGGCACCACTTTATATTATTCGTTTAAATGATTTAGAATGATTTCCCAAACATTTAAGGTTATGTTGTTGATTAGAAGACTAATTTTTATTCTTTCAGCGATACAAGGCATCCCATGCAGCCAGTCTCAAGAAAACTTTGGTGAACATCCCGGCTACCCAATGTACCCAATTAGATAATGGTCTCCGTGTAGCAAGCGAGGATTCAGGTGCCCAAACTGCCACCGTTGGCCTTTGGATCGATGCTGGCTCTCGATCTGAGAATGCGCAAAACAATGGTGTTGCCCACTTCTTGGAACACATGGCATTTAAGGTATGTTCAGCTAATCTAATACCCTATACTTGATGCTAATGGAAAACCTTTAATGTAGGGAACCGACAAGCGTTCACAAACCGATTTGGAGCTCGAAGTCGAGAATATGGGTGCCCATTTGAATGCCTACACATCCCGCGAGCAGACTGTGTTCTACGCAAAGTGCTTGTCAAAGGATGTACCCAAGGCTGTGGAAATCCTCGCCGACATCATCCAAAACTCAAAGTTGGGTGAATCCGAAATTGAACGTGAACGCTCCGTGATTCTGCGCGAAATGCAAGAAGTGGAGAGCAATCTGCAGGAGGTTGTGTTTGATCACTTGCATGCAACTGCCTATCAGGGAACTCCATTGGGACAGACCATCTTGGGACCCACAAAGAACATCAAGTGAGTAGAATCACTGTCATGCGCTAACTTCAATAACTTTGCCAATGCCTACAGATCCATTGGCAAGTCCGATTTGTCGGACTACATCAACAACCACTACAAGGCCGCCAGCATTGTTTTGTCCGGCGCCGGTGGTGTCAACCACAACGAACTTGTCGAATTGGCGAAAAAGAACCTTGGCTCTTTGAAAAATACTTACGATGGCAAACCACCAGTAATCAATCCATGCCGTTTCACTGGTTCCGAAATCCGTGTTCGTGACGATTCACTGCCGTTGACTCATGTTGCCATTGCTATTGAGAGTTGCGGCTGGACCGATCAAGACAATATCCCGTTGATGGTCGCCAGCACCTTGATCGGAGCATGGGATCGTTCACAAGGTGGCGGTACTAACAACGCTTCCAACTTGGCTCGCGCCAGCGCTGAAGATAGTAAGTCAAGATACAGTACTTGCATGACAGATACTAATAGTTTTCTTTAGACCTTTGCCACAGCTTCCAGTCGTTCAACACTTGCTACAAGGACACCGGTCTCTGGGGTATCTACTGGGTCTGTGATCCACTCCAAAACGAGGTAAATTCCCTATACATATTCGAACGTCTATTTTTGTTAACCTTGACTCTACGCAGTTCATGCTTTACAATGTGACACAAGAATGGATGCGCCTCTGCACAATGATCACCGCTGGAGAGGTAGAACGCGCCAAGAACCTCTTGAAGACCAACCTGCTCTTGCAATTGGACGGCACTACACCAATTTGTGAGGACATTGGCCGTCAAATGCTGTGCTACAACCGTCGCATCCCATTGCACGAACTAGAAAAACGTATCGACTCTGTGACAGTGCAGAACATTCGTGATGTTGGCATGAAGTACATCTACGACAGATGTCCAGCCGTTGCTGCCGTCGGACCAACTGAGAATCTGCCCGACTACAACAGAATCCGTTCCAACTTGTACTGGCTCAGGGTCTAATCTAAGGACGGAACCATGAAGTTAATTAGTAAACACTTATCCAGACAAATGAGAAGACAAGAGAAGCAAATTTGTTTAGAACTACCCATGATATATAGAAGCCACAATTAGTTAATGTGAAACAACACCGCCAAGGCTCGAGGGATGTTCCCTATTAAAACAATAAACTTAATTGAAAACCAGTCTGGAGTTTGCTTTTAGTAGGCGGTTGGGATGTTGATGTGGTCTCGAAGGTGGGTCATTAACTGCACAAGAACGGGCTCGCTCATGCTTGTACAAATGGTTGCAAAGCAAAGCAACTACTGAAATCAGAGCCGCTGAAGGATGTGCGAGTTGACTTTGTCTACGTAGGTTCTGCTATTACTTTTGACATCATAAATCAAACGAAAAATCACTCGCCAAACGCTGTTTGTGCTGAGAAGGCAGTTGAGTAGAGAAATCTTATCGCAAAGAGCAACTGAAACCTAAATCACCACAAACCTACCTTATAGCGCTGAAGCACGGTATCTATAAAGGTAAAGCTTTTTTAAGATTTATTTACAGGAGCCAATCTTTTCTTCAAAAGTCTGCGCTTTCTTTTTTTTGCTACCTGATTACTGAAGTTTGCAAAGCCAAAGTAAATTTTCTCGTTAGTCCATTGCGCTATGAACGTGCTTTTTATTTCAAACAGAATGTCTCAATCTATACTTTATTCAGAGAATCCATAGACCTTTAGGTTTCCGGCTTCTCTACGTCGGTCGCAGCTATCCTTGTCATCGCACGCATACGCCAGTAGATACTGTTTCGGATGCCAAGCCACGGTAAATGTGGCTGCATCAACAGGAAAGTCCGAAATCTTTTCACCTAAAAATTAAAAAAAGTTTTATTACACAGCCAGACATTTGTAAATGCCAGAAACATACCCGTTTCAGTGTGAGCTATGTCAATCATCAAATCTTCACTAGCAGATGCCAGCAATTTTCCATCATAACTAAATGAAATCGTGCGCACAGGCCAGTCGAGCCGCGAAAGAACTCTTAAACAAGCCAATTCGTTGGCATCCCAGATGGATACAAGTGCATCTGCAGATCCAGTTGCGAAATATTTTCCTGAAAGTCATCAATCATTAATACCTTTCTCAACACATGTGGATGTTTCTCACCAGTGGGATCAAATTCAATACAAATACAGGTGGCAGGATGCGCCTTAAGCACGTGTTGCAATTCCAAGCCTGGATAATTTAAAATATGCACACAACCCAGACCATTTGTGAGGAAAAACATATCGCTAGTGTTGTTCCAAGCGATCTCATTCACCTACAAATCGACCAAACGAGATTTCATGAACTATCCATATATGCAAATTTCACGAACTCACCTCGAAGTTAAACTGTTCTTCTGCACGGATTCTATTTGTCCTCGTGTCAATAAAAGTCACCAAATCTTCCTTATTACCAACAGCAATGGTTTTACCATCCGGCGACCATGTTATGTTGATGTTCTCGCCTTTTGTATTCGTTACTGTTGAGCATTTACCAGCACGAATGTCCCAAATGCGAACAGTTTTATCTCCACTAGCTGTGCTCAGAAGCTCTGGTGTGAATGCATGCCAGCAGAGTTGATCTACTGATCCTGTGTGTCCACGATATGTACTTTCTTTATTCTGAAAAGAATGGTTAGTGACATGAGATTTTAGTTTCACCTCATCATATCAAGGTTTACCACACGCTCTCGATCCAATGTAAATACAGCAACTGTTTTATCAAATGAACCAGATGCTAGACGTTTGCCATCACAGCTCCAACCAACCGAATGTACCTTAAAGAAAAGAGATTATTAATTTATTGAATTCCATTCAATACAAGTTTGTTTCCACTAACGCCGATATTACCTTGGAAGTATGAGCTTTCTGTTCCTTAATTTTATTGTGTGATCTGAAAAAACTTTGTAACTCTTCAACTGATGCATTTTTTCTTCCCATTTTATTATAATTATTTAGCTTTTTCTTATATTTAATAAATTCTTGCTAAAATAGTAAACAACTTCCAAAATTCGGCTCGACAAATGTGAACTGTCAAATGTTGCCGGCACAAAAATGGCATAGTTCATGTGATGCCAGATCACACTTAACACTCTTCTTAGGGATTATCACAGGCCACAACCAATTGACCTGTAAATTTTAGAAGGATGCTTTTAACACTCCGATGGGTGAGAGGGTCCCTAGGGACCTTTTCGGTTTTTAAAGGATCACAATTCCCTCTTTATGCATTTACGCACTTAATACAACCATAAGCTAACACACAAAACCATCAAGGCACAACTGCATGAAGACAATACTCTAAATTTTTTGAAAATTGTACAGAAATTATACGAGGTTCTCGGGATCCTATACCTTTTACAGCGCTGTCATGATTGTCGCTAATCGGGAGGTTAAGTTCGAATGATCTATCTATGTAGAGGCTGCGCCGATATAAGGTAGATGTAAAAGAGAGCACAGCTCAATCCTATGCGAATGCCTCAGCTCATCAATGGTTTAGAAGCACATACTGAAGATGTAGCAGGTCGATTTGATATTACTAACGTCTATTGCTCTAAAGAGCTAAAAGGTTCAAATAGCAACAGCATCCGTTCAAAAGTCTAGACGGTTTTATTTTTATCTCGGATGACGATCGGTTTAGGATATAGAGAAAGCATTGAAAATGCATCGAATGAGTCTTCTGACGTAACAAATTTCCAAATACGCAAAGGACCTTAAAACAACACAGAGAAAGCAAAGCGGTAAGTATTAATCACATTCCTGTTGAGCAAGGGCCTTGCAAAGGAGAGTCTTTCCGGAAAAACAATGGTAAAAGACTATCAAGTTCAAGGCGGGGTACAACGGTGCCGTATTATTTTACATTTGTTATTTTTCAAGTTTTAAATGATGTTATCGTTACAACCTTGACGGAAAAAACCAAGACATTTAAGGAACATTTGCCTTAAAAGATTGAAAAGCCAAACTTGAGAAACTCTGATCCGAACAACATCCCTGTTAACCGTACGTGCAAGGAAAAGAAGTTTCACAATTTTCTTTGAAAACGTCAAAGCTGTGAAAGTATAGTTTTGCAACAAAGTGCTTTTAATAAAAAAAAGATATCATATCTTGCCAATAAAATAAATAAACAGAATATTATGACCACGTCGGCCTTTTCAACATCTGAGAGTGTATCACTTGAACGACAAGCAGAAACAGACAACGATCTCGATATCCCTTTCGAACAAATTTGGTCTGAAAAACATCAAAAAGTTTGCTGCGGTTGGATTAAACAAAATAACTATAGAAATGTTCGTTTATGGTTTTTGTTGAAACTTTGTCCTTAGTCAAAAATTATTTCTCTTTTCTAGATATGTCTTCAATTTCCCGATAGCTATCTTCCACACAGTGTAAAGATCTCAGACAGCTTAAAGACAGAATGCAAAACGAATGTCTTTGTCCTGGCGGATACATCCTATGGAAGTTGTTGTGTCGACGAGGTAGACATTCTCATCATATTGTGTTTAGAAAGGAAAAACAGAGGAAATCGTTGTGTATTTTCAGATAGCAGCAGCTCACGTTGAAGCCGACAGTTTAATTCACTTTGGCAATGCGTGCCGCAGCAAAGTTTCTCGTCTACCTGTGCTCTATATGTTCCCGGAACTGCCGTTCGGTATTGAAGAATTCCTGAAACATTTGGAAAAACTCGAGAATGGGGAAAAGGCTGTATCGATTTATTTGGACATTGGTTACCATTACATATTAGAGCAAGTAGACGAGAATTTTATTGGGAAAATAAGAGAAACACTGCATGGTACACAGGTTTCTATTGAAACTTATCCCTTTGATGAAGACTCTAAAGTTGAACATGATTCTTCAGAGGACAGAATCTGTGTTTTCATTGGAGCAGATAATAATCGATTCTTTAATCTCTCGCTTACATCGAAAGGTAAGAATATATTGATCACGACGACGTAATCAGACGCGCTAAACACTGATGACATTGGTACTCTTATCAGAGTCGTGTCTTAAAGATGAGAGATGAAGTGGTACTCATGGGAACATGCATTTTATACTTCTTTCAGCTGCACAATGGTACATCTACACACCAGAATCAAATTTATTCGAAGAAAAAAATCCACTCATCGGCAGCTACATCAGACGTCGCTACTTCTACATCGAAAAATGCAAAGATGCTCAAATGCTTGGTCTGATCGTAGCCACACTTACTTCGGATGGATATTTGAATGTGGTCACACGCATTCAAGAGATGGCCAAAAGCCACGGCATTAAAACTCAAATCATTTCAGTTGGTCGTATAAATCCGGCAAAGTTGGCGAATTTCCTCGAAATTGATTGTTTCGTCATGATCGGTTGTCCTTTCAATAACATGTACACATCGAAGGAATTCTACAAACCAATCGTTTCAGTGTTCGAGGCTGAAATGGCATTAAATCCTGCTTGGCACATGAAATACCCGGAAGCTTATGTGACCGATTTTAAGCAAATACTCCCAGAAGGAAGCAACTATTTGGAATTCAAGGCAGCTGATGTTACTGAGAATGATGTAAGCTTAGTTAGTGGTAGAGTTCGTAGTGCTGCTGTAGAAAATGGTGTAGAAGCGTTTGAAAATGGTAACCAGACGCAGATTGCACAAATGTCCAAAATGCATCTAATGGAGACTACCAATGGCCTGACATTTGAGGACCGAACGTGGAAGGGACTAGATCCAGAATTGGGATGCACGGAACCAGCGAAAATTCAAAAGGGCTTGAGTGGGATTCCTATTAATTATACGCACGATTAAAATGATTTCATTTTTTTTTAAAACATGTTTTTACAGACTTTTTTAATAAATTCCTCGCTTACATTATCATGCAATCAAATGTTGTTATTAAATGAACGAGTTTTAAATTCGACTAGGACAAAGAAGAACCCTTATGCCGGAATGTTTTTAGTTCGGAATGGGTTTGCTAGCAAATTCTTAACATGATTGAGAGGTATTTACGAAGGCCTTCAGGTAATGGTACTTCCAACTATCATGTTGAGTAAGATGCTCTTCACTTAGGCCCGAGCCGAGTTCGTTATGCCATCCTTTTTTAACCTCGGAATTGCAGAAGTAGCGAAAGTTTGGAAATTGGTGAAATAGATTAAAGAAAGACGATAAATATATATGTACATATACACGTAGAGAGCCTTGCAAAGAAGTACGTTATTGTGGATTGCAAAGCACGCCACTGACTTAATCACAAGTGAACAATTCTACTGACTTGAGTTTATATGTGGCACAGTGATTAGTGCGTGAGATTCCTGTGCGAGCTGCGTAGGTTCGAGCCCCAACAATTCCCATCAAACATTCGCGGCACCTAGTGAAATGAGAAACCTCATCATAATTTGCCATGATGAAGCTTCTCAAATCGCCATTCGGAGTGTTCCATCAATGTAAAATTTTGATAAACATTTTGTTCTTTCTGCCATGCGTTGAAGGTGTACAAAGAGGCAACTTTAAGACACACATTTAACTGTTAGCCTTATATAGAGCAAAGCATATTGCGGTCACTTTGAAGCTTCAAGTACTGTCTCGAATAAACGCTATCCTCAAATGGATTGTGAGTATCCCTTCTTCTATCTGTAACTCGGGAGACTTTTTACCTTAGAGAGAGAGTATAAATTAGTTTTTGTTTTTTGGGCAAGAGGCAAAAGGTTGGGCTGATGAACTCGCCAGATATGGAGCAACAGTACCTATTGGGCCCGATAAGGGCACCTTAGGTATACCCATCGCTACTATTGCTCGAAACCAACCTAATTCGATTCTTAAATTCCACAGGTTGGATCTAGGCACCCCCGGTTGTCTCACACATTTTCAACAACACACTTCATCAATCAGGTCACGAGTCGTGGTAACAAAAAAGCACATCCTAGTGCTAATTGGGTTCAGCTGAACCGCCACTTCTACCCACCTACCTACCATTGCTCGAAAGAACAATTCTTAGATGGACAAGTGGTACAACATTTCTAGTGACAAAGCAGATTTGACCAATTTGGTTTTGAAACGCTCCAAGTATTTGATTTCTCTTAGTAGATCGCATATTAGCATTATAATCGGTGTCATTACTGGACACTGTCCAATAGGCAAGCATACAGCAAGGCTTGAGGTCTACGCAAACGCCTTCTGCAGAAGCTCTACGAACGAGGAGGAGGAGGGGACTATTCTTCATCTTCTTTACACCTGTCCAGCTCTATCCCGCAAAAGAAAACTACACTTAGGAGCCTTCTTCTAAACCAACTTAGGCGACCTGATAAACATCGAGGTTCGTAAGAAGCTCCAAATGGTTCAGCGAATAGGTAGGAGATCTTTCCGAGATCCTTGTGGTATCACAACGGACAGTATGTTGGTTTTAGCTGGCAACCACCTAACCTTTCTGGTTAGGAGGGTTTAAGGTCTTCGAAAATTCGCGTTCATTTTGTAAGTGTTTTCCTTTAAAGTCTACAGAAAGCTTCGTTCAGTGTAAATTTTTTCATTAGAATGGCCGGATTCTTAAATTTTTTCTATAGAGGTGTGCTATTAAATTGGATTTGTTTTTCGTGTACGAAACAGCAGCTTGGAGTATCCATGTGTTCTGCCCGGCTTCGTTAAAAATAGGTAACCATAAGCTCTTTACTTAGCGTTTAAATTAGGTTTTTCTTAATCCCCACAAGGATTCAGTTTTCTTGGGAGTCATTATAAGAGAGGTTGTAGTTTATCACTCTCGTTTGTAGTTCGTTATATCTAACTTTTTTGATATTTGAATTTTAAAACAAACACTCGTTTTTCTATCTTTTGCAAATCGCTTCTTTTTATTCGTAATCCTGTGAATTGGTTCGGGTTTCTTTTTTTCTGCTTCTTATTTGTTTTGGTTCTCATAATAATATTTTTTTTTTGTTTCATTTGTTAATCTAGTTTTTGACTTAATTCTAATTTTATAGTTTGCAACGGTATAGTATTTGTTGCATACAAAAGAGTAATATAATGAACAAACGTAGCGATGCAGAAACAAATTTAACCAAAATTAAATATGATTACAACTTCTATTACACTGGAATAAAACAAATAATATTTTTAAACTTGTCTATTGTTATCCCTTGTAGTTATTTATGTATAATACAGTCCAAGTTATGTGTTTTATTGTTATATCTTTATTTTTTATTAATTTATAATGAATTGAATGGATGTATGTATGTATTATGTATGAATGCCTTAACTGCAAAGAAATGCAGAATAAAGAAAAGTAACACCAGCTGGAAGTAAAACTGGGAGACGGCTTAACCTCGGACAATATTACCAGGCAGATTATGGACACTGGGATGTTCGGACATTGTGGCAACGATTATAGAAAAATTGCGACAATAGGAACGACAATGGAATGTACATTTGAGCAACTTAGGATGGAGCCCTCCAAATCAGCACTGCACTGCTGCCAAGCCCTTCAAGACCTTTTCGGTAGGAAAAAAAGTTAAGCTTAAGTATACGATAAAAGGGATTTTATCAGAAGATTGGAGGCATCTCTAACGGGACACTACCAGATTCGTTTTAACTTCTACAAAATATGTATTATTCAGGAGACTGAATGCCGTCTTCGCTTGGGGGACCACAAAACTGTAAAACATGTGAATGCATGGCTCTATGCGCAGTAGGGAGACAATATTTCCTAAATTTAATACCTTGGGAATTCCTCAAAATCTCCACCAGAGAGATCCTCAATTGAACCACTTCTGGTTTCTCGAAACTTACTTCATGGTACAAAAGATCCTTTAGTTTACAGTGCCCTCAGCATATGGGGGATGAGTTCCTTAAAAAAAAATTAAAGATAGTTTATTTTAGGCACAAAAAAAACCACCAGAATACGCGAGGCACTCAATGTCGAGCAGCTGCTCCTTCGAACGGAGAGGTCCATAGTTCGATGATTTGGACACGTTAAATGCATGTCCTCAACTCGATTTCCAAGATGTCCCATGGAAAAAAAGGAAATCATCATGTCCATACGTGCATTCTTCGATCACGAATGAAATACGTCATAATCATTCTCGTATACTCGTATAAGGCTGTGAGAACAAAAGTGGTTTAACTGCAACATAAAGTCATTGGGATTACACCACTTTCGCTCTCACAGCCTCACATGTTGATAGTTCTCGTTCTTTTAGTGCCATAGAAACGTTCGTTCGCAGTTCCACTCCAATTGGAATGAATATGGCACGTTCAAAGTACCTATCAATACATCCTTTCCCTCAACGCAATATATGTAGTTCCGCAGACATGTTTCCAGGAACTAGTTCCATTTAAAAATTAACCATTCCATCATTGGAACAGTTTCGCACGTAAGACGCCCGGAAGAACTCATTAGAGGAAGACCGCGCCTTAGGTTGCGCGCACAAGTGAAAGAAGACCTTAACTAACTTGGCGTGCGCAACTGAAGAGAGTTAGCTAAGAATCGGGTTAACAGGAGAGGCTTCTTGGTTGAGGCCCAAGTTCACCCCGAACTGTAGCGCCACCTAAGTAAGTGACGAATTCCGTTTTCATCTTTTTAATATAAGCGATAGTTTATTCTCACATACTAGAACATATTTGAAAGTTCCGTTTAGAGCAGTTTGTCTACTCCAGAGGATGTCAGGAAGCTAATCAGCCTCTCTGGGTGGAGCACGGCAAGCGCCGTTGGTGAAACGAGTTCACTGCCTAGGGTCCGTTTTCTCACATGGATAAGGGCGGGACATTCTGTGACGATGTGGAGAGAGCTTTCAACGCTCTCCAGGCACAGTCTGCAGGTAGGGTCCGGTGACAGGCCAAGCTTGTAAAGATGCAGTTTTAGACGGCAGTGGCCACTTAGGATGCCGGTTAGAATTCTAAGGTGGTTCCTGCTTAGCTTTAAAAGAAACTTAGATTTCTTTTGCGATACCATGGGAAAGAAGTGTTTGGTACATTTCTGTCCTATACTTCCATCCAGATCGCGTTGGATTTGAGCAGAGATTGCTCCCTCATGAAGTTTTTAAAAATGGTTTTGTTTACTCCCCAGGCTGGTTCAGGACCAGTGAGGGGGGTGGTCGCACCTATCTTGGCCAGTGAATCCGCTGTTTCATTGCCGGCGTAGCCTTTGTGAGCAGGGATCCAATGTAGTATGACCAAGTTGTTTTTTTCCCAATTCTAGAAGCAATTTGACTGTCTCTAGAACTAGTTTTGATTTTATCGTGGCTGAATTCAGTGCTTTCAGGGCAGCTTGACTGTCAGAGAAGATAAAAATGGTTTTGCCACGGGGGTTAGAGAGCAAGCTTAAACTTGTGCACTGGTTTATGGTAAATATTTCTGCCTGGAAGATCGATGAGTACGTGCCTAGACTGACCGATAGGTTAGTGCTAAGTGACTCTCCGAATATTCCAGCCCCAGATCCACTGTCCATTTTAAAACCGTCTGTATACCATACCTGATCATGCTCTGAGGGACGGGGTTTGAATTTTTCCCAGTCGTCACTGGGGGGTATGACTACTGAGTAATTTCGTTTGAAGCAATACCTTGGGAGAAAGTCATCCAACGGCATGCTGAACTCTTTGCTTTGGAGCAGGGAGGGAAGCATGTTAACGCCCTTAGTGCTGCCTGTAATTTTATAGTAAACCATATGCTTAAGTAGGTTGAAATGGTGGTTCAAGGAAACACAATTATCATGGAGATCTGCCCAGATTTGTAGGTTATCGATAGCAAATATACAATCGTTACCAACCTAAGCAAAACACGTGCGATTTAGTTTGTATTAAAAATGGCGCCCAACGCTTCATATAAAGTAAATCATTCACCACGTATTGGGTGTAAAATGGAAAACTGAAAACAATGATTCAACTAAATTCAATGAAATAAATAAATAAAAGTGTTCATTGTTTATCCTATGAATTTGTACGCGTATGTTAATGTTAATATATTTTAGCTAAGAAAAAGTAATGAGTATGAATGAATATACACACCTACATACATAATATTCCTGTCTTCTGTATAATGAAGAGAATAATTTTATCTTTATCACTTCTATAATGCACGATTTTTCTTGTTGTGTATTTAAGTGTGTTTAATGGAAATATTAAATGTAATTAATTTTATTTATTTTCTTACAAAATTAATTTTATTATATACCTAAGCAAGTTATTATTTAATTTTCATTTATAGTTTTTTACACAATATTTGTTATGGTACTGATAGTAATGTTAAATGAGTTTTATAATTTCCTTATGTTAAAATTTGTTTGTGAGTAAAATTTCTGACTAATTTCGAATGAACGTATTACTTTTCGTATGCAAAAAAAAAAAAAAAAGAAAAAAACAAAGTGAGTTAAGATTACGCAGAAGAAAATAATTTCTTCCCTTTTTAAAATTTAATTTTGCTTTTGTTAATTTGTTTAAATACAATAATTACTATTGCTACCGTATTAACTAAGCTTTGCCACTTACGTCTAAAATAAATTTACATATCTGTAGGAGTTTGTTTTGTTTAATTTATCCTTTTTTTTTTTTTTCTTTGCTTAGACTAATATTTATAGTTTGTATTATTAAATTTATTTTGTCGCTGAAATACTTGTTTAGTTAATTAACAAAATTTGTGTGAATCCATATAATAAGGTTATTATCGAAAGAAGTTGGTCTATAAGATTTGTACAATAAATATTTCTTTTAATTGGGTATTCGTGAGAGATCACTAGATTATACGTAACATTTTTCATACAATACGTCCAAAATTGGTGGAAATTAATAGTGAATTTATTTTAATGGAATTAAAGATAAATTTTGTATTCTCTTATGAGTGAGTTAGAGAATTTTTTCAATGCTGCAGATTTTAGTCAAATAAAAACTTCATGTTAAGTAAAGAGAATATTGTTTTTTTAATGTCATCACAGTTTTTTACATTTTGTTTTCATTTCAATAAAATAAATTCACTACATAACTTTAAAAAAAAAATTATAATAATTAAAGCAAATAACATTGAGTGGGAATTATCATAAACTAAGGGTAGAACGGAGAGGAATGTGTATAAGAATAGGCTCAGTTGTATTTAAATCCACTAAGTCTATCCGATTTATGGCAGTGCTGCAAGGTACGATTTGGCATCTCTACTATGTTATGAAGGTAATTTGTTGCGGCGAATAAAGGACCACTTTGTGAGCTATGTGTTGGTACACTGGAATCATTCAGTTCATTTAAAGGTTCAGCGGAAAAAAAGTGATATAAAGACATCTAAGGTAATACTGTTAGTGCTAATGATTTAGCTTGCTGAATTTCGTCCGTTAACTTCTTCTCTAAATGAATACTGATACTACTGAGTCATTTCATGGCTAGTAACTTGTGAGTACGTGTAAAACTGGGCTGCATTACAGATTTCTTAAGAGTGCAATGGTATCAGCAAGGCATTAGAAATCCGACGTCTGGCAAGAGTTCAACTTAAAGTATTTTAATGTCTTAAAATTTGTTGAAAACAATGTAAAATATTAATCGTTTTGCACTTGAAGTTGAACATTAATACATACTTACCAAACAGAGTCTCTACTTGGGCGCCGAAGTAAGTAATTACTTACCAAAACTAGGTTTGCATTTTAAAACCTAAATTTTATCGGATTACAGAAAATACAGCTGAATAGTGAAAATACATCATTTCAGATGTCTCCTGTCCCAGTTTAGGGTTTCCACCCGCCTTATAAGCGAGTTTGATTATTTCTATCTGCTAAGGCGTTTCTTGAGATACATTTTTTTTACACACCGGCTGGGGTGATTAATTCTACTAGACTGGCACATTAATCAGCCATTAGACTTATGTGAGTTGCTTTGATCAAATGCCCCAAATTGAAAATCACAGAATTCATAAAATGGATGAGTGAACATTGAGTACATTAACTAATGGACGTGATATACAAATCTACACTGAGTGGACAAATGAACCGAAATGAGTTTTAAAGTTTCCTGCAGGTCGCCCCATTACTAGCTATTCATACAAATTTCCAGAAGACTGCAGTAGGTTTTTATATTTTGTCACTGAGAGGGCACCAGAGAGTCGGGCAGCAATCAATGTACTAGACAGAGGGATAATAAATGAATGAATAGCTGCCGGATGAGCCAAGGCCTAGCTTCTCGTAATCCTTCATGTTACATTTTTCGCACGAATGAAAGGAACCCAACAAGTGGTGCCGTGAAAAACATTCGGTGGACATGGCTGAGGCTTGAACCCACGCAGCTCGCTCAGTAGTCCAACCCATTAATCACCGAGCCACGGCGACACACAGATAGAGGGATAGTTAGATCGAAAGTAGTGTACAACCACCGACAAATCTTAAATAGAGTATGAGAACTATTACGACCAGTATCTAGTAGATTCCTGGAGATACATAACTTTTAATATACGCAGAAGGAAATGAGATAGCAGGTCAATTTGCTCGGAAAGGACCAGCATTAAGATGGTTAAGAATACATTCCTCTCCTAGACTAGTGCATGAGGTGCCAGGATATAGATGAAATTATGAATCACTTGCTTTCCAAATGCCCAAATCTTCTCATCCATCGCCTGCTCTGAACTAGAGGGCCTTACTCAAGTTCTACTAATATTATGCTTCATCAAGAATGCAAACTGACTTGGCCTTTGACTACCTAGGCTCTCCTACCAACCCAGTCAACGACACAAACACTGAGATTAAAGAAGGATACTCTCATCAATCGCTGTTTCTTTATGATAAGAAGGCAATTATTTTGCCAACTTTTGAATAGGTAACTTGGCTCTGATGTCGAGAATGACATCTCATCCTAAATAAAAAGAAAATCTCTTGCCAATTGGTTTCTTTGGGCTGATAAGGAGGACTAAGGGCCATCTATGCGTATGAGGCCTTGATCAGTCCATTCCTACCTTGTGGCAGGTGAAGATATCTCTGCTTATTTCGAGCGATTAATTCTTAAGATATTCACTCATGTTTGCACTTACGGGCTTTAGAAGAATAGATTCAACGATGAACTATTCCAGCTTTACAGCGACATCGATCTAGTTAAAAATGCTTTGGCTTGTAGAGCGAATGGACACCAACGTTCTCGCCCACAGTCTTCGGACCTTACCCGGATGAACAGCGCCCTTGGGTGGCGGGCGCAAGTAGATGCTGACTGGAGAAGATTGTTGGTTGAGGTCCAGTTTCACCCCGAAATGTAGTGCAACCAATCACAATTTAAAGGTGATCATTTCAATACCATACCTGTCCTATTTAAACGCCCCATTAAGAATACTACAATATCCACCAACAGAATGATCCAGTTGTGTACCAATACATAGAGAAAAAAGGAAAATTACTAAGAGCAAAACAAAGAACTATAACAAAACCCAATTGAATAAAAAAAACATTAAACTTTAAAACATTAAAGGAAAATAAAAATAAAAAACAAAATCTAATAATTCTATTTACGTTTACTAGTGCAATTTTTCTGGTTTATTCAAATCGAACTTAAGTGTAATTTCTTTTTGTTTGTTTTTTTTTTGTTTATTCTTATAATTTGTTTTGTTTCTGTTTTCCTTATATATTCACTTCTATATACGATTAACTAAATATATGTAAATGAAAAAATGTTTATATAAAACAAAAAAAATATCCTAAAAATTAAAAATAATAATAAAAAAAAAAATTAACACAAATTTAATTGTAACTAAACGAGAAAATAAAGGAAAACATGGAAATAAACTGAAAATAACTACTCTTATACAAAACATTTGTTTTTGTTTTTGTTTATCATTTGTTTTACTTCTTTTTTTTCTTTATTAATATTAATTTTTTTTTACAACAAAAATGCTTTAGTTAATTATATTGTATTGTTATATCATTTTGTTTTGTTTTTTTTGTTGTGGTTAATTCTATGAATGAATTAAATGAATTTTTTTGTTAATGAATTTTATAATGAATTCCTATCTCATTACGATATTCACTTTAATTAGTTATTACTTTTTGTTTTGTATTTATAAATTTGTTTTTTATTTTTTATTTATAGCTAAGAAAACTAAAAAATAATAAGAGAATTTTGTTTTTGATAGCAAAACGTTTATTTTTTAAACAGGGACGTTCCGTTGTCCGTTACTTTTTGTTTTTATTTTGTTTTGTGTAGATGTAGGATCTCTGGATTTTTGAAACTAATGCACAAGCGCGTTTATTTCACAGATAGACTGTTACTAATTCACAAGTTGTTGTTGTTGTTGTTTTGATTTTTGGAATTTTATTTATATAAAAACGTGGAATTAGGTAGCTAAGCGGATTTCAACGAGGGGACAGGGAGTAAAACAAAATGCACGACTCTGATCTTTTGTTGTGTTGTTGGCTAATAAAAACTCTCCTCTGATAAAGTTAAGATTGCGGCGATCATGCTTGCAATTCGAACGACATTTCTTCTTAAAATTCAGTTTTTATTTTTTATTTAATTTTTTGTTTGTTATATATTCAGTAGCATTATTTAAACAAACGCCACCCAGTGTATGTGTGTGTACCGTCTTATTTAGACAATGTATTATTTATTGTTTCTACTGTCACTGACAACGACCGTTGGACCGCCTCGGATTCGAATCGACGGACGCCGTTCGGGTGTATCGTAAGGCCTTGACGAGTTTGTAGCCACGGCCATTGAGTCATCGATAACACCAACAGCACCACTGCCAGCGCCACCAGCCCCCACAATTGGCGTACCGCCCACACCACCACCAGTACTGCTGACCAATCCACCACCACCTCCACCAGAACTGGGCACCACTGCTGTATGACTGCTGACAATCTGTGGGTTCTGTTTGCTCGCTGCATTCGCATCGCCGGTACCATCTTCCTGCTGCTGCTGAACGGCTGGGTTTCGAGGTCCACCGAATTTCAGGAGATTCCAGTCGAACACATAGTCATAGGTGAAGCCCAGGCGATGGAACAGGTTACGGAACAACTTACGCAAGTAACAATAGTCTGGACGTTGCTCGAAATGCATTTGACGGCAGAAATTCAAATAGTTCACAAATTCGCTGGGGAAACCCTTGCACAGGGACAGTATCGTTGTGGAGAGTTTCTTTTCCGATATACGCTCGTACTTTTGTCGTTTGTTCGCGGCTTTGAGACCCTGCCAGGGCAGCGCGCCTAAATTGAAATACATGAGAACATAGCCTAATGATTCTAGATCGTCACGACGTGATTGTTCAATTCCTAAGTGGGTATTTATGGAGGCGTAACGGGCGGTACCGGTGAGATTTTTGTTTTCTCGATACGGTATATGTCGTAGGGTTCGCGCATCACGGAATTTTTTCGCTAAACCAAAGTCTATGATATATACTAGGTTACCCTTTTTCCCAAGGCCCATTAGGAAGTTGTCTGGTTTTATGTCCCGGTGTATAAAGTCTCGTGAGTGTATGTAGTCGATGCGTGATATCATTTGATCGGCCAGCAGGAGCACAGTTTTCAGGGAGAAGCGTCTCGCACAAAAATTAAATAAATCTTCCAGTGATGGCCCCAGCAATTCCATTACCATGACGTTGTAATCGCCCTCAGAGCCACACCATATTATGCGCGGTATACCGATACCGCCTTGCATCATTTTATAGAATTTACTCTCAATGTGCAATTGTGGGTGTTTTGTTCGAATGCATTCTAATTTGATGGCGACCTCTTCGCCAGTGTTGATTGTTGTGCCCAAATATATGTCACCAAATGAACCGGAACCGATTTTACGGCCTAATCTGTATTTGTTGCCAACGCGTAACTCCATTTTGTGTGTGGATTTTTGTTTTTTTTTTTTTTTTATAATTTATTTGTCAAGTGAACAAGAAAGTGAGTTTTCTGTAATTGAAAAGAGAACCAATTATGTATAAATGATTTGCGGACAAAAAATTTGTTTTGACAAACCTTAAGTGGTATCAGTGTTTTAATTTTGTGTACAGTGCTAATGTTTATGCAATAAATGCCTGTTTGATGCTCTTGCGTTTTGTTTAAATCTGAAAAGAGAAATGATTTATTAGACTAAGCATTACTAAGTTTTTTGACGTAACTTACTTAACCCATATTTATAAGGATAAACAATATTAACTTTATTCACAGCTCTCTGCCACTTAGCACTTGAAAATTAATCTCTACTACCACGAGAAAGCTGTAGTCGTTTCTTAATAGGGGCCTAGCTAATATCTCTTCTAGCTTAAACAACATGTTTACTATAAAATGAGTCAGGCACAACCCTCCACCGACCAAAGTAGCAGTTATTTGGTTATACACGTCAAAAATGCGATGACTATATTCCTAACTACGATATGCAATGGAAAGAATGGGTCGACTGAGAATTACATGATGCAGCACAGTTGAGGACCCAGGGTCATCGGGCAAGAATTGTAGAGAGCAAAGACATATTGCCAGAAACCATGCACGCTGGCAAGTAGGTAAAGTAGAGACCCTAAGACCCGCACGGTCAAATGGACGAAATTCGGATGCAAACTAATTGCCGATTTCGAGGTCGCATGTGATAATGTTTAAAGATAAAGGCAATGACTTGGTGAATCCAAGAACAATTATTCAGACGCACCGCTCTCAGAATTATACTAAAAGTTTCAGTATATGATCTAACATATCACCTTCCTTTCCTTCTGGAAGAGGTATTGCGTAAAACATAAGGTGCCGCAGACTATATCATAGAAAATTTCATTGGTATTGATGATAAAGCAAAAAGCCTTCGACTCAAAATGAACAGAGATCCATTAATACATTATGTCGGCAATGAAAAAAGCATTTTTCAACTACGGAGTTATTAACGACGGTATTCGGTATTAGGGGCCCTAAATGCGCATCTATTGTGGTGGCCCATATATTTTAACCAGAGGTTATATTGAGGCTTTTGACAAACATCAATATAGCCTTAGGTTCGATTTTCCGAATTTCCACTGGGTTGATCGAGGCCCGCGTGAAGTGTAGTAATCTTTTTCCTGTGGTTCCTGTACATACGCAAAGAATATGTTCAGTGCTCCCTTTCTGTTCTCCATAGAGCCGGCAAATATCGGTATCTGATACTTTTATTTTATGCAGATAGTATCTGAGTGGATAATGTCCCGTGAGATAGCCCGTTAAGGGTCTTAACTTGTCTTTGGTGAGATCAAGTAAAATCTTGGCCTTGTATGGGTTGGGGTTGATGAACTTTTTCGCTTGTCTAAATCCCTGCAGGTTGGCCCAGTAGTCGGCGTGTTTGTTGATCTCCCATTGTTATCTTGTAGTAGGCTCTGTTGGATGGTACCCCAAAACAGGGTTCGAGACCAGCGAGTGGGCGGTAAGCGCCTCTTCTCGCCAGACAGTCAACCCGTTCGTTGCCATCAAAACGTTTGTGCCCAGGCTATGGTAACCTTATTTAGCGATGCAAGACTTTCGAGGAGGTTGAGACAGTCCCAGACAAGCTTGGACCCTACCGTATAGGATTTAAGGGCTAATAGTGCTGTTTGGCTTTTCGAAAAAATGTTGATGGTTACTTGGGTTATTCTCCACAAGCATTGGACTTCCGCTTGAAATGCTTTAGTTGACTTTCCCAGTATTCTAATATTCTAAGATGACCTGTTAAATCACCGACTTTACGACGGTAATCTTTAGAGAATCTGAAGGAGGAAAAACTTAAGAAACCATTGGTATGTCGGTTGAAAACTCCTGATCCGAAACCGATTAATTGAAATGAAAAATGATTGGTTAGTGTTAAAATGCTGATATCATCGGCGAATCGACCTGTCAGTCGATGCATTCGCGTGTATAGAAACAGAATGAGAGCAAAACTAAGCATTTGCTGTCACCAAGAAAATTCCCAACAAAGACGAATCCGACATGACGTCTTAGTGGATAGCTAGACCTTCGAGGTAGGAGGAGATTTTGCTATTCTATTACAGTGTACTCTCTCATAAGCGGACACCGACGGTTCAATATTCTCACCAGTAAGAATTCAGATTATGGCCCAGTGGTTAGTGTGTTGGACTGCAGTGCAACGCAGCACAACCTCTCGTCGAGGAATGACAACGCTTCGAGAGTATAATTTGACATGAAAATCTCCTCGTTCGTTCGTTTGGAGTCAACAATAAATTTAAGGTTTCTTTTATTCGTGCGAAAAATGTAACACGCACAACATTTATGGAGAGGCTAAGTCTTGGCCCGTCCCGGGTTGTCGCGCCAGCTTTTTTAACGTTGATATCATAGTTGAATAACCTTTACATCGTTAATTTTTGTTGAAAAATCAATCTTTTGAGGAATATGTTTATGTTATGCTCTTTTAATGAAGGTTACTCAAGGTCGCCATGATGTAAACAGATCGTCTGTGTCATGGGACTCTTGTGGCAGAGTGGAACTTCTTACTGAAACATAAGCTACTGTGACACATACTACTGCCCTCCTTGATACTAAAATCTTATTGTCACTGTTATCCATACTAAAACCCGCTGCTGACACAAAGTTTCGCTTCAGCACATGCCCATAAAGCAAAAAAAAGGTGTTAAACTGTGTGAAGTGAAACTCGATACCCAAATGCAGACATGCCCATAGAACATAAAATCGAAAGTGCTAAACGAAAGCGACAGACATGAATTTCTGAACAAATTTAACTCAACGCTCATTTTCTTTCGCATCATTTATGACAATTAAAAGAATTCGCTAATTCTTACCTATGCGATTGGCATCAAATTATTGATAAAACAAAAATTCCCTTACGAACTTTTATCGCATAATAATTCAAACAATTGACTCATCTCAAGATGACTCAATCACAATCAGCCTTCAGAAGACAAAGACACAGTTTAACATAATCTAAACCGGTCACACCGACCACAGATGACCATAAGTGCCAAATTTAAACTTTACATATCCTCTTCATAGACCTCCGTCGTCGTCAATCGGCAACAAATATTTTTCCAAATTAAATGAAATCCACATTCCGCAACTTTAGAATCGATTTAAATAAATAAAGACTTCAAGCTAATAATTTCAAATTTACTCGTATTGATTTTCATATGCGCCATCGAATGCACTTATCAATTCACGCTTGGGTAGGCGAAATGAAGACGACTCTCTGTAATAATCAAACTAAGTTTGCCTCGTGTAACCTATCGCAATGGTCACAAAGCGAACACAACCGACAACAATGCTCAAACAGCTGGTTAATAGTCGAAAGCGGCAACGCACTTGGTGGCTATTGCTCATATGCAATTAGAATATTAAACACAAGTTGTGGCGAGACTCCACACTGAAAGCTATTACTCCAAGACATTTGTGAATCCAAATTTCTGGAAGACACCAAAAAGAACACTGACAAAACTGTGCAGAAAGAATGAAAACAGCGAGAAGAGGGAGCAAGCAGACAATGCACACAAGTTCAACAAACGGTTAAAGCCTTTTTCATATTCTTCTGAAGTTATGAAAAAATCGGTGGCGGAAAGAAAATTGTGATAAAAATCTGAAAATAAACAAAAGACAATACGCGAGTACATGATAAGTACACATGGAGTTTGTACTGTATCAAATAGACGAGACTGGTCAGCGCGAGATGCACTGATGATGAGTTAGTTCTTAAAATAGGCATTCATCTGATAAGGAATTCTGTAAGACACTGTGGCGGTAAATCAAGAAATAGTATGTATTGGCTCGATTTATCTACAATTCGAATAGAAAAATAAATTAAAATAGAAGCTAGTCACGATGTAAAGAGTTTTAGTAAATGCCACCTGCTGAGATTAATTGTGCCGTGACTCTGTAACCACTTTATAGGTTATGTTGCGTTTAACCATTCTATCATTGCATTCAGCTACATTTCCAAAGGGATTCGTGTCGTGCAGCACCTGAAATAACTCTCTTAATGCATGATGGATGCCTAAAGTGGCCTCACCAAGAATTCTCATTCTAACTAAACGTTTAAAAATGAATCAGGTGGCAATTACTTTCTCCTCGCTGTTCTTCCATATTTTTACGATTACCGGACCGTGGTTTTTCTTCTACGCCAATTGTATGACGAATACCATTTCGCTTTATAACATTATCGATTGTCTTTGTAGTCAAGTTTTTATTTGAGTTCTATAATTGTCTTTTTCATTTTTACTAATTTAGTAAGCGTAGGCAGGCGATAAGCGAAGGATGAGTCAGGCTTATATTATTCACAGATTGACTTGAGTGCATCAGATATCTGGTAAGCAGGATAAACAGTAAACTTGCACCTTGTTCTTTCTGTCGATACAGATCATTCAAGGAGCGAACAACTGGGGTTACTCAATGCTGATTAGGTAACGATTCTAAGTTTCGCTTCTATTGCCCTTGCTGGGGGTTTGACAGGCCCTCTGGAAATCTGAAAAAGCAATATTCTTAGCTTAAGGATAAGGCGTGTACCACCGAGGTGGATTTTTGAAGACTTGTATATGTTGTGCGAGTTGCATTTTTCGCACGAATGTAAGGGACCTACAATTTGTTCCTGACTCTGAACGGCGGATTGAGAAGCTCTTTCATGACAAATTATACTTCCGGTGGCTTGTCATTCCCTGACGAGATGTGGTGCCTCGAAAAATGTTTGGTGGACATGGCTGAGGCTTGAACCCACGCCGTTCGCACAGCAGTTTAACGCACTAATCACTGAGCCACGGCGACCACGGTTTTAGTTACAGATTTAGATTCTATGGATCGATTTTGATCATACTGATGTTAGTTTGGCGAATAAGTTGTAAGGTGACTGCTATCAAAGATCTGAAGAAGTAGAGCCACCCGTCTAAGCGCCCTGGAAGGCATCGTTTGCATAACCAGTTAAGCTATGCAAAAGAATCCGCTAACCCAAGATGTAAGCGACGTGGGTCGTTGAAGAACAACGTGGTATAGGGCTATCGAAGAAAAGTCAAGGCAATTGTGAAAAAACGAGAGAAAATTGAGGCACATGGACTGAAGTCGAACTAGATTGCGCGTATTGTAGTAAATTCCCTAAGAGAACCTACATTAGCAGGATTTTGTTTGAGATATGCCATTGGCCTGTGGCAACAACGCGGCAACGCAAAAGTCAGTGATGATAAAAGATTTTAGCAAAAGTCCAATCTAGCATACACGTCAAGCTTCGTGAAACTATCGCACTGAGTCAAGTTTCCAAATAATTAATTTACGTTGGTAATCCACTTCATAGACGGAATACATCATTGGAATTTGACGCTCTCACTCGAGTGAGGCATAATATTTGGAGGAAAATCGGCTTAGTTTCGATTTGATGACTGATGATCTGTCCCCGAACATTCAGATCTGTGACAGCGCATTTTTCCGGATAAAATGATGAGAAGTAACCCGTTGGCAAACACACAGGAGATTCGCAAAGGAAACCCCTTTTCGCTTTTCATTACACTATACTCGACCCAACAAAAGTGTCCAAAGAGTCTTTGGTGAAACCAATCCATTGCAAGAGATAAGGAATTCATCATAAATGTAGGGCTCACCTTACCGGGCAACATGCATTTCTAAAGCGTGGGCATTTTTAACGATCTCTTCCATGTACACGTATCAAACTAATATAAAAGATTGATACAAACCGTACCGAAATTTTTGTTTCTTGAGTAATTTTTATCGGCGTTGTCGACATCCGCCTCATAAGGTTTAGACAGATGAATGCAATGAATTCGTTGCCGATAAATCAACGCCTACGTAAACGTTTCGTAAGCTAATATAGACGTTTGGCGTGTGAATAATATAGGCCATTGTTCTATGGGACGACAATGACCTTACGATACAAACGATTATCATCAGTGTTCATCAATTTAACATGATTTAGGCGTTGATAATAAGGTTGCTTTGAAAGGGTTCTTTTCTACTATAAATATCGGTGAACGCTTTAAGTTTTGCTAAGCAAGTGATAGCTACTAGAGATAACAAGACAAACCGAGTGCATAGACTTAAGCTGCATTCGTGTGGTACTAACTTAGCTCACAATAATAACGCGGGATGTACCTAGGAATTTTTGACTCAAAATTGTCAGGCAATTGTACACAAAATGTTTCACAAATCTTCTAACCTAACCTACAGCCGGTAAAGACTTCCAACCATCCAATACCCCGTTCGATCTAATCGAAAAATCTATAAGAAATCATTTGGTAAACAACTCACACTAGATCACATTGAATCTCCAAAACAAGTCGATTAAGACAAAATATTCCTGTTCGCAAATGTAGATGGTCACGTATTCCAATCAAAAAGATGCCGATGCAATGAAAACACTTGTGTATTTATAACTTTGCCAGCAAAATTATCGTCTCCTCTGAAGATTTACTTCACAGCAGGTGTTTAAAGTAATTTTAAAGAAATCTAATTGCAGGATTGGAGAAACATGACACAAACGCTTGACAGATGAAATGATTTTCATTGCAGACTCATGTTTTAATTTACAAAAAAACTTCTCACATTTTCGATTACACGTTGCATACAATGTGCTCATCACCGATTACCACAAGGATTTATTTTTTTGTTCAATAACCCCTTCAATTGTTAGGCACAATCTACGCATGTATGTATCACTTTTATGGTAAAAGACAAGCAGATAAACACAACCCCTGTCCCCCGTTACCTGATTGATTTATGGCTAAAAATAAAAACAAAATTACTCACGAATGCTACATCCGCATCATCAGAGAAAGAAAATAACACTTACCTCCACTTTCTAGCTGCAGCTCCAGAAAAGCAAGTGGAGAATTCTTGCGAAATATTCAGTCACCGATGTGTGTGAAAATATTTTGTTTGCGTAGTCGGTCCAGTAGAAAAAAAAAATGCTCCGCAGGACAATTGAAATTGTTGAAGTGGCTTCTGTCTGCTTTTTTTTTCTTTTTTGTTGCTTTCTTATAGGACACACGTATTTCAGAACAGCGCCTCCCCAATAACAACAGTTGTTTCACCTCTCTTCCGGTATGCACCACCTTGTACTTGTTGGAATTAAAATCCTCCGTGGTACCGTGTTCAAGAAAGGAGTACAGGTACAATTTTATCTACTGGAACCGATCAAAATAGAGAATAAACGAGGAAAGACGCTGCAGCTGAATCACAAATCCCGATTTGCATTTTGCTGCAAAACACAAAATTCAGAAGCTAATTTTGTATTTTCTTCACTGCGGGGGAATTCGTCTTAACAAAATGCACTTACGTTTGGAATCTTTTTTTTATAAGAATTTCGATATTAAAATTTTGTAATTTTGGTGCTGCTATGAACAATGATGTTGGTGATGATGATGATGGTGATTGTGCCACCACACACGGAAAACACATGCGAGGAATTCGCCTTTTTATTTCTCTTCGGCTCGCTCTAAATATTTGATTTCAATTAAACTCGGGTACGAAAATGTAGCGTCAAAGATTTCAAGTTAATTTTTATTTATTTATATGGCGATTTCTAGTCTATTGGGGAATTCAGAAAACGAATTAGAAAATTATAATTAATTCTACGATCGCCATTTTGACAAAAAAAATGTTATTTGACATTCTCGAATGGATTTTCTTCAGTGGGACACACACACAACGGTAAGTATTGGGCAAATGACATCTAATCGTGTATGGACAGAGTGGAGCGTTAAGTTGTGTGTGTGAAAAATGGTGATGATGTGTGGAATTTTTGTGTTTTCGGTGCCACTGGACGTGCGTTCTAACAGTTGGATTTTTGGCCAATGCATCATAAAGTGGCGCTGATAGCAATGCAAAGAATTGTAAAGGCGTGTGACTAGTTAAGGTTACGTTTGCGGAACTTGTCTTTTAAACACTGGCTATATTTCATTTGTTAAAAAAAACGAGGCCTTTAGATTTGTTTAAAACAAATGGGTTAAGTTTATCATGGGAATTAAAACATAAATGAATAAGTTTCGGCTGATACCAGTTCCATTGAGCGACACGTCAGCAATTTAAAGGAAAATCAAATTTCGTAAGCAAAATTTTTCTAAATTCTAAAAATCTCTCGTCTCTGGAAAAAGAATAATATTTGCTATACAAATAAGAAACTGAAAAGACTACCTTTTAATTAGCTATGAACTCGAAAGCCGCGAATTTAAGGTTTTAAAACGTATGAGTGAGGAAGATTAGACGTCATTCTTGATCAATGAACACAAAGAGAGCATTCACGTCCGAGAACGCCTGGTGGTATGCAATGCTTTAGGACTCTCTGCTAAAGCAAGCATACCTGAGAAACTTTTTCATCTAAGGAGGTAATAGCCGCACAATAAGCCAACCAAACGTACCCAAAGTGTCAAATTTAACCCTATCTTTAAAAAAATCAATTAATAAAAGGCTTGAATGTTCGTTGATACGTCCAAACCGCCATTTAGGCGTCGGGAACGCAGACAAGCGATCGGACGCAGGTACTTTTGGTAAAACGGTAAAGAACTAAACTTCAGAAGACCAGACAAAGAAGCTAACTGGCGAACAAGCCATAATGGCTCAAATCGAAGACAGTGATCCCATAGATTAGAAATTTGATCACATGAGATGGTTCAAAGATGTAAAGATCGTCGTCTTGAATGGGAACAAATTATTGGAGTTTCGTACAGGCTATTGGTGAAGAATGAAATCCTCCAAGCCATGATGGTTCATATTGAAGATAGACTGCAAATCATCTTTTCGAGGAACATGAAGAGCAAAGTAGGCAAAGTGTTTCTGTTGTCACTCGATACAAACTCTGCGGAACTGACCAAGAAAAAAACGAGCCTCGAAAAAGTTGGTTAGGGGAATTAAAGATCCGGGTCCTTAGTGAAGAAAGTGCAAAGGAGGCATAAGCTGATGGAAATAAATTAATAATCGCTGGAACTGGCCTGTCGATAGTTGATGTTTTCTCGATTGCTGGACTCAAACTTAGGTAGCTCGTCCAGCATTCCAAGACACTAGTTACCGACCAAAACCGCTTGTTGTGCAGGCTTTCTTTGCGAATACCCAGATAAAGAACAGACGATGCGAAGAACTAGAGGACTTTGTGCAAGTCGCATTAGTGAACGTGATAGGTTGATCAAAAGTTGATTTGTTGAAAGACAAGACAATGTGCACTTCTTTCATAGCCGGAGATAAAAACATTATTCACAGCAGCTGTTGCCTGCGTAATACGTTGCTGCGCTTTAGGATCCCTAAGTCGGTGTAGTATGTCTTCTCGCAGCAACCTGTTCAAGTTTACGCTACCGTAAAGTGGTGTTCTCGTTCCATCCACCGGACTTGAGGGCATGGTCAGGACCGTTTCCTAGAGTAGAGTACGGACGCCAAATAATCAAATTACTTTAGCTCAAAAATGGAGGAATAACTTTAAGAGATCACTTGCTATCGACTTGCTTTACCCTAGCGATCTGGGGTATGATTCCGTTGAACCATTGTTTCCATTTTGTCGAGTTTTCAATCTAGTTGGTGAATCTACTAAGGGAATCCTCTAGGATTCAGTTCTTTTAAAGTAACTAACGCACATATGTCACAATTAACCTTCATTCGTTTTAAGAGCCTTTGAACTAAACTGTAACACGTTCCACTTAAAGTTGCGTTTCACACAATCAAAAAAGGATTCTTTCAAGTTGCCGACACGTTTCCTTCAACAAAGGAAAACAAAACATCTCCTGAATTACTCAAAATTCAACATGAGCAAAAGAATATTCTTCACATACCTACATCCTTCTATACCAACCCGTCAAAAAGATGATCCTTAAACAAACACATAAACAAACCCGTCCACCCTCTTGAGAATTGTTCTCTTGTCCATCAAACACGACAGGATTTAACCCTTGTCCTGTAACAAAAGTAGCAAAGCACAATCCTTTAATATTTCCTCACAGAGATGATGATGTTGACCACAAGTGTTTCCTCCCATCGCAGGAATTACACTCTTCGTCCATTAAATCAAAAAAAAAAAAATAATACAGACAGGCAGACTGACGAACGGCAGCACCGCGTTCCACTACATTACTTCATAAATTTAATTTCTCATATTGATGCGTGTACATGTGCCCCTAGAGTCTTCCGTGAACGCCGTCAGAACGATGCTCACATTTCATCGGGATTTTATAGGATGCCATGAATTCCATCGGTCCATGAAGTCGTTTTTGTTTTATTTCGATTCCTGGGACCCAGCTTCAAGCCAGCGGGAACCCTAAAGTGTGGCACATTAAAATTCAAAATATGTAATATTTCGTTCTCCTTCTCTGGGCGAATTAGAATGTATGGACATATCAAGTTTTTAGTGTGATTGGGTCAGTAAAATAGTTTTTATGAGGCAAGCAATGAATTTTTCACTCTGTGGAAAGGACGAATCGATCGACTTGCACTAGTTTGTCAATTGGTTTGAAGTTAAATTTAAATTTGAATTCGTCTTACGGGTGTGTAAACAAATTCTTATGCAAACATGCACGTGTGAAAGATTCACCTCACCCAGTTGGAATCAAGGTTCCACCTGGAAGAATTGATTAAATAAAATATACGCCTTGATAGCGGTAGAGAGTGCTTTAATCATAATCAAGGCGAATGAGAACATACAAAATTATGCCACTCAACATTTTGTATAAAAGGGGGAATTCAGACGATAGCTATCGATTTCTTATCACGTGATTGATCGATAACTTAACAGAAAAAAATAAGGATTTGTTGGAAAATTCGTAGCTATGTAGTAGTTACAATATTTTAATGAGAAAATGCAATATTTGGGTGAAGGCACTTCTGAGTTCAGAACGCAAAACACTTCTTTACACTTGTTGTGTAAACGACACTTCGATTCGTTAGGACCGCATTTTTTTTAGTATTTGGCAGCATTTTGTGGGCTCATTGTTGTCATAGGTTCTCCAGTTTTGAGACTTTGTCGACATCGTTTGCTCTCCTCATACACAGAACCGAATTTTAGATGAGATAATTTTGCTTGCTGAAAAGAGTTAATTCCGAAGTTCCGGAGGAATTAAATTGGCTTTGCTTTCATCAATTTATTTTAGGTTTATGCATACTTTCATAATGTCCGGACAATCAGCAAAACTTAGCGAGTTGCTACAGGTGTGTTTATGAGTATAGAAGCAAAACCAAGTATATTCTCTGCACAAAAAAGGACATCCATCATCGACAATTGGACAAAATATCACAGTGGAAAGGTATAACTTCTAGATAGCTAGGAAAGCTGTCTATTTGGGCCTGCTTCCGTTCTGACAAACAATATTTTATCAGAAATAAAGCCTTATAGCGACAAACTACAGATAAACATCCTAGTCGGTGCACTAAAGCTGTCCGTAAACGCTAAAACAGGTAAAAGTAAACATGCGCAATAAACCATGTTTAAGCTGATGTTGTTCGTCTGTGGGCTGATACGCGTACCAATTTTTCAGTTTCATCAACCATCAGATTTGGTTTCCCCAAAATTAAGGTTAGTTTGATTTTTGCCGTTGTTTGTGGGCGGAGCTTTATGTTGCGGATACCATGTATGACTGTTTGCGCACTGGTCTCTCACCATTCCACGAAATTCACAAAAATCGTTTTGTTTCCGAAATTCGTTCAGTCAACAACGACGCTTGGAGAGGCTTTTTGACAGATCGAAAGTTGTGTGTTCGATTAAATTGGTCTTAGCGTCTGCCGGATTTTATTGAGACTCGTATCGTGTTTTCGCGTTTACGGCCCGCTTAACAGGTCACTGCGCTATCGGCAGACATGCTATCAGGGTATGAGTTCCGGCCAACGAACGCAATTGCATGAATGAGGAGCGGGTGGAATCATTCTGCTATGTAACTGCCCTGCTCTCTTTTCCTTGAGGAGGAAAACTTTCGGAGAATACGTTTTGGAAGAACTTGAAAATATTTCCGAAACGGATATTAGCTAAAGATGGAAATTAATACAAAAATTAAAATGGTTTCAGGAGTAGTGATAACTAACCGTCTCAAGTGGAACTACTGTGGACAGAATCCGATCTTAGTGCATTCATTCATGATCCGAACCTAATTTCGACGTATGGGTACAGTGAAATAGGAAGGTAGGTAGGGTGGCTGGCTGCGTGAAGCACAGGCACACGTAGGGCAGGAAAAGCATTTTGTGATACAACTTGGATCTATACCCTGAAAAACGCGACTCACTTTATTGAAACCATTAGGAGTTCTTGATGAAGCTGACGTTACTTACGACGTCATTATGTTTTATGGCTCTTAGATAGAGTTTTCTTCTTTGGGTTAGGGCAGGACAAGTACAGACGAAATGGAGGATCGTTTCTTCATCCTCTTCGTCCCTGCAGTTCCTGCAGAAGTCGTTTGAGAAAAGCCCCATTCTTCTGGCATGAAGGCCAATGGGACAATGGCCGGTAAGAACACCAATGACGGTACTAATGAGCGACCTTTTGACTAAGATCAAATTTTTAGATCGAGTGAGATTTAGCATAGGCCAGATCTCCCTGGAGGTACGACACGTGGTATCATTCCTCCATCTTTGGTTTTGTCTTACTAATCGCGTCGTATTCTAAAATTAATTTACATGTAGCAAGTGGAATTCCCAAATTACTCCGTTTTAGTAGGATCTCTAGAGTAGTATCACTTTCGTCAAGTTCATCGGCTTTACAGTTCCCTGGAATGTCCCTTTGACCGGGTACCCAGCATAGATGAATGTTAATATGTACTGCCATCTCCATGAGAGATGGGCGACAATCTGAAGTAGCTTTTGATGTAAATGTTACTGACTCCAGAGATTTTATAGCAGCCTGGCCATCAGTAAGAATTATAATGTCCTTGAAGGATATCACAAGTCAGGACAAGGCTTCGTTGATCGCCATAATCTCCGCCTGCAAAACCCTACAGTGGTCAGGTAGACGGAAAAGGATGCTCAGGTTAAGCATATTGGAAAAAACACCTCCTTCCACTCCGTTCTCGGTTTTAGAACCATCGGTATAGAAGTGAACGGAGCGTTCGTCTCTGGCATCATCATTCTCCCACTCCACTTTGGAAGGTATTGATGTCCGGAAGTTGAGGTTGGATCTAAGATCGAGGAGTGGCCAATATGGTTGTTTGACCATTGGCTTTCAGTCTGATGACTGCGCTAACAGCTGACTGTTTACCAAAAATATCAAGAGAAAGTAAATGCAGGAGCACTACAAGTGCCGCGGATGGGTTCGTTCTTAGTGCTCCCCATGCGTATGCATGCTGATCTTTGCACTTTCCCCAATAGATAACGGTTCAATGCTTTGTCTAAGGCCGTTCACCAGACGATCACACCATACATGAGTATAAGTTTGACAACCGACACGTACAGTCAGTGCGTGGTACGAGGTTGCAGTCCTCACTTCTTACCAATGGCTTTTTTTGCAGCAGTAAAGTGCTGCAGTGGTTTTTTTTTAACGCGTTCAATAGTATTGGCTTTCGAGTCTAATTTACTGTCCAGAATGCGACCCAGAAATTTGTTAACAAAGCACAGACGAGTGCTGTTTCAGGAGGAGGGTCTATTGGAGGAATGTTTGACTTCATGGTGAAGAGGACTATTTCGGTCTACTTGTGGTGTTGAAGAAGTTCACTAAGCGTGCTTGGGTATTTACCGGAGACAGCTATCGCAACATCATCTGCATGAGCAATCACTTCGCATCCAGCCCTTGCTAGGTCGAGCAGCAGCTTTTTAACTGCCGCAATCTAGAGAAAAGGGACAGAACATCACCTTGTGACCTACCTCAGCTCACGGATTGCCCAGTTTGAAGCTAAGTGAAGTTACAATAAATAAGTTTGTTCTTGAGTTTAAATAAAATATCAGCACTTTAAAAAAAAAAAAAAAAAAAATTAAAATGAAACGTCTTTGTGAAATCCACAGAGACTTTGACGTCACCCTGTATTTTACGGTGCTCTTGTGGGTAATAGTCAGTAAACGGTACATATCACTTAGGTTTCTAATTTATAATTTTTTGGTTAAATCCAGGAACAGAATACATTTTTCAGAAATTTATTGTATTTCTTGTAAGAACAACTTTGGTAGTCATTCAAAAACTCTCTCCTTGTACTAAATTCACATAAATATAGAATCAATTTCGAAATTACAGTTGAATGGATTTCAATTTTGAATTACCCAACCTAACCTTACCACATTAGCTTATTAAGTTCCAAATGTTTATTTTTTATACTTCCTTTGGTTCTTTGTAACAATTTTGCAAAATAAGAACCGGAAGTTTGTATGGCGCCATTTTAGGCAATTTCCTGTGAAGTCAACGCCTTCATTATAATTCGATAATTTCACTTACCAGGGATCGTAGGATGTGGAATGTGTGGAAAATAAATCCCAATACCATCCCATTACAAGGACCTAAAGAATGTAATTTAAAAGAAGGAAGTAAAAAATTTTTTTTTTTTTCATTACCCATAACATAATTGAATGGAATTCATTTCATTGGCATCCAGCTGGAGCAGCTTTTCTCAGAAAACAGAAAGCAACAAATCTTAAGGAGCCCAAATTAACCAACGCTCGACTACCAGTGGTAAGCCCCATGGGAATAAATCACCTGAAAATATTTAAGCGCTTTGCATTGTTAACATTTGGAATCCCGAAACGAGTAATTTAATTTTAAATTTCCGATGAATCGAGTCTGGATGTGATGGACAATTTAATTTCCGAAATGGAATTAAAAAGAAAAAACATTCCACTGTTGTGTAAATTTATACACCATGTAGGTCTGTATACAGGTGTATTTCTTCTTCTGTAAACAATTAAAATTAATCCTTTAGTGAGAACAAAACAGAGTGAATATTTTTGCAGTCACTTGACTTTTAACAACAATTCTGCATGTTGCTGGTAAGAGACTAGAGCTGGTAGACTGGGTTGAAGGTCTCCTTTTGGTCCTACTTTTCTGGCTGAGTTCTGACTTTCAAGTTCAAGAATAACAGTGTGGGGCACTGCTTGATTGTCAAGGATTTCGATAAGCTGTACGAAAAAGAATTCCCCAAGGATTGCAACAGCAACACAACCAAATTGAATTGGTACATACACTGCCTCTGCGTAAAAGACTTAAAAGCGCCCCTAGGTAGGTCAGGTGGCTCCCATGCAAGGCACAGATGTGCAAAGATCAAAGTAGGCCCTTTATGATACCACATGGATCTATTACTTCGAGATGTTAGCTTAGGTTAGGTTATGGGAAAAGGGGGCGTACTGGTCCATTGTGTTCCCCTTTGCGTCGTGATCCATGTTCCAACCTTGGGTTCTAGTGAAGTATGTTTGCTATTGATACTTCTGTTGGGTTTCCCAGTTCTCCAAACAGCATGTTTCCCTTGTGTTGCAGATTGGGACACTCACAGAGTAAGTGCTTGATGGTCTCCCTCTCTTCCGCATCCTGACAGCTCCTGCAGTAGTAGTGGCGCAATGTTCCGTCAGCAAACCTATTAGGATGCGAGCACCTTTTTTATCAACAGCCAGGAGACATTTTGTCTTGCTCTGGTCTATTCTCTGCCATAAGCTGCGGAATATAATGGAATCGTCTATGGCGGACCAAGAGGTGTTGATTAGTTCTCTCATCTTGTGGCCGACGTTACCTTTCAATACACCGATAAGGATGGTTATCGAAGTGTGGGTGTGCTCAGTTTCTAAAGCGGAGTCAGTTCTTCTGCTTTTTCGTTACCCTCGATGTCGCTGTATCCGGATGAAGCCTATTTTGTTTAGTAAAGGGTTTTTCAATAGGGACGCTACAAAAGTAGAGCGACAGGGACAGCAAACGACGCCATATTTTTCTTGCGGTTTTTTGACATTTCTCTTCAGTAAGGTTTGCCATTTCATGATGGAAAGATATACGAGCCAACAACGAGTCGAAATTATTAAAATTTACTACCGAAATTCGGAGTCAGTGGCCTCAACGTTAAGAGCGCTACGTCCAATTTATGGTCGTCATAATTTCTGGCTGGATGGCTTCGTCAATAAACAAAATATGCGGTATTGGTCAGGCAGCAAGCCACACGTACTCCATGAGTCATCATTGCATCCCGAAAAAATTACGGTTTGGTGTGGTTTATGGGCCGGCGGCGTCATTGGGCCGTACTTCTTCCGTGATGATCAAGACCGGCACGTTACTGTGAATGGGGATCGCTACCGTTCAATGATAACCGAATATTTTTGGCCCCAATTGGATGATATGGACTTGGAGGACATGTGGTTCCAACAGGACGGCGCCACAAGCCACACAGCGAATGTCACAATCAATTTATTGGAAACCAAGTTTGGAGAAGGTGTTATCTCACGAAATGGTCCAGTCGCTTGGCCGCCTCGGTCGTGCGATTTGACGCCGTTAGACTATTTCCTGTGGGGCTACGTCAAGTCTATGGTCTATGCCAACAAGCCAGCGACGATTGATGAACTTCGTACGAATATCGAACGTGAAATTGCAGCAGTATCGGCCGATTTCTGCTTGAAAACCGTCGAAAATTGGGTTCAGCGTCTAGACTTCTGCAAGCGTGCCCATGGTGGCCATGCAAAAGAAATCGAGTTCCATACATAATGGCATCGAACGTACTTTCACAGGAATAAAGAATTTCATTGATATCCAAAACCGTTTTTGTTTTATTTAAAAAAACTTTTGTAGGGCTCTTATTGAAAAACCCTGTATTTAACGACAGTTGAACACTGCCTTAGATCTGCTGCTGGGATTCTCTTAGGTAGCTGCTTAACTGTCGACGAGGATGGTGATCCTAGAAGGGCTCTATCAATGGCGAAACCCGGAGATGTTTTTCAGTTGCATACGTATGTGAAACCAGTTAGAGCTTTTGATGAAGTTTTGTAAACTCTGAATGTCAGTATGTGACAGTTCGTCCAAATCATTGAAGTGATCGATTCCTAAACACAGCTTCCTTCTTTGGTATAGGACAGAGGAGGATTGTTTCTTCCGGATGTACAGCATTGCCCCATCTCAGGTTTGTTTTAGCACTCTAAGAGTAACTTACACCCAGCAAATTGTATTTTCAGATTCCACGGTTTCGACAAGATATCTCGAGTTTGGCGAGTTCACCGTCCTTACCCTGGAATGTGTCAACGACCAGGTGCCCAGCGTAAGTGCGTGCTAAATTGTTCTGCCATCTTAATGAGAGGTGAGCGACAATTTCAAGTGGATTTGGATGTGATTGTTACTGATTTAAGGGATTTAACAGCAGTGTGATGTCCTTACAGGATACAACATTGTATGGTACTTCAGCCTGGATAAGACTTCTTTGCTCACATGATTTCCGTCTGAAATACGCTACAGTAAGAAGATACTGCTGAACTCGAATCTATGCAGCTCGCACAGCAGTCCAAAGCACTAACCACTGAGGCCAAGGATCCTTAAATGACGGCGGCCCTTTTTGTATCACAGATGCTCGGAAGATTTTGGAAGGGTTGATGGTTTAAATAAGCAGGGTTTCACTTTTTTGTATGGACCGAAGCCAGTCACTGTGAAACGCAAATGGACATGTTCACCGCCAACTTTTCACCAGTGTTACGTCCACACAACTGCGGCACTTGAAAGGAATGCCATTTGAAATTCAAATATGAATTCGAAAACATATTGAAACATTTATCAATATCAGTTCGTAATCAAACTAGAGCGTCCCATTAAGTGTTCATGTACGTTTGCTTTCCTTGCAAAAAAATTGCACAAAAAAAGACCGTAGCAACTCCGAAGAACGATGATGAAAAGCGCCTACCACCGACACCATCATCAAAGCCGTTGCATCTAAACCATTAAACCGACTTTAAATGCATAACAAATGGCCAGAATCAAACGCTTTGATCTAAGCCGTCCGCTCGGCTATGTGAAATTGGATCATCTTTCTAATTAAATGAAACCAAATGGCTATGCGCGGCACAACTCATCATCAGATCGCACACAAAAATCCCCTCAAACGTCGACGGGCGGTACAGACAGCGGACGGAAGTCAACCGAAATGCTCATGCACTGCATGCGAACAGTGCTGGACCACGACCATTCTCAATTCACTGTGCGCATGTGTGGGAGCAATGCAAAAGGCCAGAATGTCAAACGCTTGACAATTTGAACTTCTATCGCATCGGCAGAATGTGATTTTGTTATTTTCGAGGAACGCTTTCCAGTTTTTCAGAAGTTTTTTCTCCCATAAATCTTGCGGGGGCACAATTCTCATGACAAATGACATCGTTGGTTGACAGTTTGCCACGGTGTCGGCGAGGACAGTCGCGCCGCTTTTGTTGTCGTTGTTGCTTCGGTCGTATTGTCAATATGCAGATGTCTAATGTGATTTCTGGTCGCGAATGTGCTAAAATTCACACCAACTTGGGAGCCACTCGAAGCAGCTAACGTGCAGATCGATGCTTTGCGCCCGTGAATTAGGGTGGGAAACGAACACGTACGGGGCCCATTAGCACCTTGTAGACAGTTGTTGTTGTTCATGATCGCTCCTACTTGAACGCCACTTGTTAATTGATTTAATTTTTCTCGTTGGAAGTCTGTGGTTGTGGGGAGTTCTTAGCCGTTGGGGGGGATTTTAACCAATGAGATGAGCTGACGGGGCGGACTTGGAATGTTGCGCTAATTGATTGACATGCCTGCGTTGGCCAATCAGCATGACGCTGAGTATTTAAGCGGCGAGGTAATTAATCAATGTGCAGTAGAGGATGATGGAAGAGTTTTCGATTAAATTTTAATAAAGTGGATAATTTGTGGAGGGTTTATATGTATTTTGCTGCCTTATTTTGGGTTTAAACGCAAGGCATGTAATTCCGAGCCATTTAGAATAATGAGTGCCGACCTTGTTTGAAGCAGAAAACATGCAAATATGTCACTCTGACATCTGTCACTAGGAGACATACATATACTATATTCCCACTATATTTTAGATTAGTGAATCTAAACCAGGTGTTCCCGTAACCAGGGATGTTCTCTTTTTGAAAAGGAGCAAATCAACAGGTCTGACTTAGCAAGTGCTAAAAGTCTTGACTATCCAAGGAAATTAAGAACAATTTTAGGGACGAATTAGATCGAGTTCAAGACTTCCAACAGTACGTGCGATTTATCATCAAGGAAAGCTCGCGGGATTTACTTGGCAGTAATTCAAAGTGCATCCAAAGTGTTTCCTTTTTTAATTGTTGGGATGTCCGAAAAGAAGAGAGGTGGATTTCAATAAGGATTCGAGGCCTACCCTTCGTGGAAAAATATGAAAAATATGAGTAATACGCATAACCTGAAGGTTTGCCAAAGGCTATTTTTCAGGTCTGCGAGAGAAGCGCCGCTGGGGTCCCACTCGTTTATCCTCAACTGCATTTCAGGGTCCCAACCAGCAGTGTCCACTTTAAAATAACGTAATAAGAAGCCGATCCTGGACATTGGACAAACCAAAAGGGCTTGAGGTAAGCAAAAAACATTGCTAACTTCGACAAACTCAGCAAGTAAGATCTTAGGAGTCTAATAGTGTACTCAGGTTAGGTTCAAGCAGGGACACCCTTAGATCAGATTGGTGATTTCACGATAGATACCGACTTACCCGCACCAGAGAGAAAGACTATAACGCAAAGTGCGCTGAGATGAGTGACCGTAAAGATAGTAAACTTATGTATTAAAACCACTTTGTTCCGGAGATAAAGTTACTACTTATCTTTTGGATGTCGTGTTCGGCTAGACCGTTTAGATCATCATAGAGTTATTTCCTGAGGGTTGCGAGGGCGGAGCACATGCACTGTAGGTGGAAAGTGCTTTTTTCTTCCTCTTCCTCGTCATCTTTACAGCCGCTACCAGAAATCATTGGAGGGGAATCCCAATCTGAGTAAATGAAGCCGTGTCCGGTGAGGACTCTTGTTAGTGAACCTTGGTTTTCCGGATACTGGATATAAGTCTCTCTGTATTTTTTAAATCTAGCTTAATGTTATTCTACCTTTTGTTTGCCAGTTTCCTGGCATCGGTATCAAGGCGAAATTTGATCAATTAGTCTTTGCCTTATAGGCAAAGTTACTCGCAATCTGGTCTCGAGATATAACTCACGATAAACATCACTACTATCATTGCTAAGGTCACTTATCCCAGAGTTCTAAGAAAAAGACGTAAAGAGTACCAAAATGGTAACATGCTAACTAGGTAGAGGAGAACCAGAACCATTTCTGATTCACAGGATCAGTCCAGGCGTCTTAAATCGTTGAGGGGAATTCAGTAAAGATACGCACTAGAACAGATTTGTACATATATATAGTTTATTGGACTGACTTTGGTTACTGTGAAAGCTCATCTTGGATTTGATCCTGGGTTCAAGTAGAGTTAATAAATCAGAAGGTAAAACAGCTCTGTTCTGACGATATCAAATAACATAGATACACAGAGCACATTATACCTGTTCCCAGTGGTAAAATCTTGTATACAAAGTGTCTAATTTAATTTAATTACATTAAATCAATTCAAGTGCTGACAGCATAATTCAACGAAGCGAACCAAACATCCCAACCGCCTTTCGTCAAACGAAAATTATTTCAAAATTAACAAAATAAATAACACCGCAGGACGACAATGTCCTTCGGTGTGCTAGCGAAATCATTTTTGAATCATTCGCTAAGCAAGTCCGAACACTCGTCAGGAAAATTTAAACTGTCACAGGATTTTCAATTAACCATTATTAAGGATATCATTTTTTATTTTCCCAGCACGGCTTAACGGAGAGGGAACGTACTTTGACTAATTGCTGCTCGTATATAGTGAGTGTCAGCCGTATGATTTTTTTTTGTGTCGTTCTCTCCACCATAGACAATATTCATGGCATCGTCGAAGTGCAGAGAATTTTTTTTTAATGGGGGATAATTGAAAATTACGAAAAGGAAAATTCGAAAAAAATGTTTGTTAAGGAACAGAATTGAGCTAATTAATTTGTGTTGTGGGCGTTTGCACCATTTTTAATTTTTAATTATGGAGCTATCACGTGTAATTGAATTCCACTTACAAGTCAGCTAAGTGCTGTTCGTCTTTTAATGGAAAAAAGAGTCCCTCTACCCTTAATGTTCGCAAGCACAAGCTGGGATTTTAAAGACGACTTTGGAAATAAAAAGTATTAAAAACATTTTAGAGGTGAGTGAGTAGACTTAATAACACGATATCGCAACATTAGGCTCATATGAGACAGGCCGAAATAGAGGACTTGAAAGCTATGAACAGGATTTCTTTTGAACAAACGAGATGGATGGTAAGTAAGTTAGAGTGGTCCTCCAAGACGAAGTAGACTTAGACCAGAAAAGTAGGTCCATTGTGATACCACTAAGTACTGCGGTTTGACCCTTGCATACTCCTGAAACCATTTAGATTTCCGAACGTAGCTGTTGAGATCGGCCGTGCTGGCGTAGTTATATTGATATTGGGCTTTCCTGATGTTGACAAGGGCGGGACACGTGCAGGAAAAGTTTGCAGTGAACTCTTCCTACTCCTCGTCCGTGCAGTTCCTGCAGAAATCCTTACATGCTATACCCAGACGTTGAGCATGCCTACCTAGGATGCAGTGACCCTTGAGAACGTTGATTAGTTTTGAAAGTTTGTCTCTTTTAAGTGGTTTTAATGTTTTTGTTTTTTTTTAGATCCAGGACAGGCCAGATCAGCCTGGCATTGTTGCAATAATCGAGGTGTTGCTATCTACGATTTGCTTTCAACAGAGCGTCAGTGTAAGTCAGTTGTTCAACATAAATACGACGTAGGCGCTTTGACATGGACGAGGTTCCTGGCGTCTGTACATTGAGAGCCTAGTTTAGCTAATAGGTCACCCACACAGTTCCCTTGAATTTGGCAGTGACCAGGGATCCAAGATCCAACAGAGTGTGACTTTATAATGGTTAGCGATCTCGTTTAGAAACACGAGGCATGTCTTCGCTGCCCTAGATTTTATTGTGTTTTGGTTACGAGGGACCTGATCGCAGCATGGCTGTCGATGTAGATCGCAATATCTGTGCGTGATATTGGGTTAGCCTTCAGACAAGCGGCGGCTCGGAAGACACTACATTGGTTGGGGAGACTGGAGGAGTGGTGGATGTCCAGGTTCTGAAAATACACCGACACCGACTCCTTCGACTGTTCTATAGCCGTCCGTAAAGATAGAGATAGACTCATTAAAGAGGACTTCGTGCTGATTTCAGGCGCTTCTGTCCGGTATTTTGTGCTTATAGTCAATGTTGAAGTCGTTTTCGGTGGGCAGCGTGCCTGTTGATTTGGGAAGGCTGAGTTGATAGGATCCTGGCATGTCTCACATTCTTCACACTCCATTGGTGGGTTTCTCTAAGTCTTAGGGGCGCGTTAGTGGCCTACTGCATGCCATTGGGTTTGGAGGGCAGCCACACGTTGGACGAAGTGAACAGTCAGAGTTAGAGAATCCGGCCTCTGGTCTGCTTAACCTTTATGAACATAGCAGCAGGGATCCACTATCAAGGAAAGTGGCAGCACCCGAAAGACTACATCTCATGTACTACATATGAACTTTGGAATAAAAAAATAACTAAGTTGCGAAAGAGCTCGATGCAGCGATCTGCACCAACGCGCTGTTTAAATATATGTAGGGTTAACAAGAACTGCATCGCCTCACCTGGATCGTTTGAAATCCATTGCAGCTATTGCCCTTTCGTGTGTTAGGATACCTTGTGTTGGGACTATTGCTTTCCGACCTTCCTAAACCATTTGATTTTTCCAGTCTTGCAAAGGCTTGGACGCTCGCATAGGAAGTGAATTGTGTCTTCTTCAGCATCTTCATGGGTGGAGCTTCTGCCTAAGTCTGTAGTGTATAGACGCATTTTATGCATTTTTAACTAGTCGTAGGTGTGGTTTGTTCAGCGTGAATAGGTCTTCTGTATTCCTGTTGCTATGACGTGGCCATAGTCTTTGTGAAATGCGGCATAATGGAAGCGCGTTCATTTATAATTGGCCATCTTTAGGAAATCCGGGCTTATGCTCGGAGTTTGGAATAGCCTGTCGAAGTTTGGAAGCTTTATCGGTCAGGATAACCGGTTCCGTCTGGCATTTTTGAACTGTCTGTGATATTTTTAGGTTTCATTGATTTCCTACCTTCCTCTTTGTTTTGTCCTGATTGACCATTTGCCCAGAAGTTAGTTTGCTGAAGGCACTTTAAGCAGCAGTTTGCGTTGTGGATATACAAATTAAAAGATAACTGTTTCAAAGGCCGCGGTAGGGGTTCAAGGTGGTTCTATCGGCACCTGTTGTACTTACACATGTTGGGTGTTAGTTTTTGGTATCCTGTAGCTGTCGGCTACGATGCCAGTTATCCATATATTCAGATGCGTCTGATAATGGCTGGTTTGCCTCCTCATCTCCTCATTTTCCAAAGATTTTGTTGTCCTTTCTCAGCGCTACAAGTTACGGCCATCTGACTTCCTGGCCAGGCGAACGTCGTCTATGGGAATTGGGAAATGCCAAATTTTCTCACACTTTTCGTTAAAGACCAGTGCTAGGTGGGTAAGTGTGAGTTTCTAGGCAGATATGGCCCTCCTTCAACCGGGCTAGATTAGGTTAGGTAGAGAGGTTGGCGAGGTGAGAGAGAGCCCTCTACGACACACTCAGGTCAATAGAGAGCCATTGTGTTGCTCATTTTTGGGGGGGAGGTACCCCTTGATCGTGGTGAAATAACCATAGCACTCTCCTATTGCCCCAGGGTTTCGAACCATCTTGAAGCCTTAATGAACCTCCAGATATCTCTGATAGGTACGTCCTTAATTCTTTGATATCCTGGAAAAAGTGCATTCCAAAGGATTTACATATGTCTGAGGTGGCAAAATTCATGGGAAGTGGGTTGTGTCCTCATTAACTTCCTCGACTTCGCAACTCCTGCAAAGGTCGTCCGCACTTAGCCAGGCTAAGTACATATTAGAATTCAAATAAACTGCACTAGCCGGCGCCATATATCGCACACTTGGGAAACTGTTCTTCAACAAAATCTTGATGAATGAAATCTCAGAACTGATTTATGTGGAGAGCATATAATTTATTTTGCCTCCTGAATCTGATTTGCCTGCTCTTGTGTCAATACTCACGAACCTGGTACTGACCTTACTCCGCATTCATCTGATTATTGCAATATTTGCACGAATTTTCAAAAGATTGAGGACTTTCCAAGACAACTTTGTCTAAATCTTTTTATACAATACGGATGAGATCTTGTAGGCGATGTTAAAAAGACGTGACTCGTTTCTGGGAGCCTGACTGGACACTTTGTTGCGTTAAAATAACGCAGCAAAAATCCCAGTCCGCTCCATCCCTCCCCATCACCATTCCCGGCCTTTTTTCTCTTTCAGTCCGTTGTCCTCTTGGGACTATGACTTAGTGGGAGTACACTAGGATTCTTCAAATCCAGTGCTCTCGCTTTGGCATACGTTCGGAGGGGATAACAAAGCAGGTACCCCGGACCCAGAGCCAGACGGACGGTCTGGAATCTCTTTTCGGACGGACGGTCCGCAACGCATATGTACGAAAGGCTGAGAGCCCACCCTAAAAACCATTGTTTGTTGGACGATCTATTTAGTATTGTAAACCCCCTCCCCCATATATAATATATAAACTTAAAATTTCATTTTGTTAGGGAAAGTTCCGATTCCCCTGCGGCTCATTTTACCCCTGCTTTAACATCTGCGCGAAAGCTTATCCGCGACCCAATCTTCTGATCTTGTCTAACCTACTTATCTGTGCTTAGGAATTTTAATGAGGCCTTGTAGCGTAAATGTGGATCTCCGGCTGGGAGGGGACCCGAACCCAAGCAGTCCCCGTCTAAACAGACGTAACGACTCGACGATGTGAGATATGCTGAATGCTGAATGGGAGCCGCTGATGGAGAAGCTGTCGGAACTCTGGATGTGATTCCCTTTGTTCTGACAGCTGAATCAAGAGAAGTCAGCGGCGGGGCGGATTCAGCTTAAGCTAGAATAGCTGAGTTCGCCCCATGTGTGAATGAGTGTGTGCGAGCGTGAGTGATCGCAAGACATTAGACCGACACTCTAGAGCCGACCTTCTGACAGCGCGGAGTTTTAAAACAAAAGCGAAGACAAGGAAAACTTGGAAAAATACGAAATACGAAAACGAATAAAACGAAAACCCGATATACCCAAAACGAAGACGACATCAAACGAGGAAAACAAGACACAAACCAAGTGGAAAAATAACACGAAGAACGAAGCTACAAAACAACCGAGAAACGAGAACGAAAAACGGACGGACTGTGGCGGAGAGGATCCCACCCCATCCCCGGAGATAGCCTGGAGAGCCCCATAGCATAGATAAGTAGAGTGGTTTGTGGTAGTTTTTTGTGAGTGCATTTTGCTAGTGATTTTTGTGATTTTGGTGATACCCCCTAAAGCCCCTTGTGAGGGTTCGTTATTTACTCTCCGGATAAGCCTTCGCCCCCCCCCCGTTTGTTTTACTGTAGCGCATTACCGGCTACATTGTACCGTCGTGACCCCGTTGTCTGAGTTCCGCAAGGGAATCCGGAACTTACCCGTTGGGCCAAGTTCCGTAGCTTCTAATTCTTGATTAACCGAACTTTCTTTTGATTTCGTTTGTTTTGCATTGGCCGATTTTTTTGTCATCCCCCCAAGTGAGAAAAAAATATAAATTTTAATTTTTCTTCCCCATCTGGGACACCCACCAAACAATTATTTTCTTTCTTTTACGAGTTTTCGCAGTTTCTACAAAAAAATTGCGTGGCGCCCTTAACCCCTTTCTTCCCCTCTCTCTCGAACCCGACCCAGCTGAGCAGCCGGTGGGTCAGCAAGATCGTTGCTGCCGGTGTTGGGAATTCGGTCGCGCTTCTCTCATCTTCTTCAGTATTTACTTCGCGCACCGGGATTTCCCAACAAATTGACGCCCGAACGTGGGGCCTGTCCTTTAATTGTGGTGTTTAATTGTGGTATTGATTTCGATTGATTCCTGCGTCTTTTGTGTTTCTTTTCTTGGCCAGATTAATCGGCTTCGTTTTCCAGGTTGAAAAGTTGTGAAGTGAAAAGTGACATCAGTGTGCAGGAGGATAAACTTTACCCCATCCGTCGTTCATCTGTGGGCTTCGCAGGAAAATCATCGTTGGATTCCCCCACCTCTACCCCGTATAATCAAGGTATTCCACCTTGATCGCAAGTAGGTGTTTTGCTTTTTTTATTACTTTTTACCTTATTATTTATTTGCCCGTAATACATAAATTACCTATATACATATACATAGTGGAACATACATTTCGGAAACATTTTTTTTTTCTTTTGTGTAATTTTTTTTTCTTTTTGGTGTGTTTACGTTTTTTTTTGATAATTTTTTTTTCCTCCTCTGCGTGAGATCATTTTGTCTCTTTCTTTTTTTGCGTGGAAGATCTCTTAGTACTCAGTACTAAAAACAGTGGCCCCCAAACTTTCTTTTACTTTTATTTTTTGTTGATTTGATTTTTTTTTTACCCGACAATTTCGTGTTTTTATTTTTCGTGGTTTAACTTGTGTTGAAACTCAAAGATTTTTTTCAACTCGCCTTGTTCGATTTTCTATTTTATTTTTTTCTTTTGGGACGTTTTGTTTTTTTAATTATGGATATAAATAGACTTTCCCAGGAAGAGTTGGCCTATGAAATGGCATGCAGGGGGTTGACAGTCGGTGCTGTTGACCGAATGCGGAAGTTGCTGCGGGGAGCCAGGGTTCTCGAACGTCGAGGGTCCATGGAAGCAGTCGACTATCCGTTCACTTTTGACGACGATTTGCAAGCCGTCCAGAAAAAGATTCTGGAAATAGAAGGCTTGCTAGGATCAAAACCTCAACGTGGTTCGTCAGATTACCTAAAGGTAATCACTAAAATCGAATGGGCGACATCGAGAATCGGAAAATCGGTCCCCGATTCTCAGGAAGAAGAGGAAGAGAAGCGCAACATAAGGACGGAACTTATGTTGTTGCTAGCCAGCCTGGAAGACGACGCGGGACCAGACGAGGAAATAGATGCCAAACCAGCAGAGGAAACGGAACAACCCGTTCCGCAACGAGTAGCCACACAACCCCCTTCGCCACCATCGTCTGCCATTGCACTTGAGAGGGACTCAAGCGCAAACGATGGTGAGCGATCTAACCGTGTGGTTGCACAGAACGAGAGGTTCGAAAACTTGTCCAAGTGGGACTTGAAGTTTTCAGGGGAGCGATGCGGGACTTCCATAAACTCCTTCTTGGAACGAGTGGAGGAGTTGAGGGAAGCCAGGGGAGTCAGCGAGACTCAGTTATTCAGGTCGGCGGTGGAATTGTTCAACGGGAAGGCACTTCTTTGGTATAGGTCGGTTAGGAGGACTGTTAGTTCATGGCAAGAGTTGGTTAGGGAGTTGAGGTTGGAGTTTCTTCCACCTAACTATGATGATCTCTTGATGGAAGAGATCAGGCGTCGCACCCAGGGGAAGGACGAGTCCATTGGAGTGTATGTTGCCATCATGCAGAGCATGTTTGGCAGACTCTCCGAACCGTTGTCGGAGAGACGGAAGTTGGGGATAGTTCAGAGGAACTTAGCTCCTTTCTACCAGACGCAACTGGGGTTGGCAGACCCAAAGTCTATTACGGACTTGGTTGCGTTGGGTAGGAAGTTGGAGTCAGTCCGGGCTAATGTTGACTCCTTTGTACCCCCACCTTCCTCGCGTTCCCGAAATCTTTTGGAACCCGACTTGGCCTATGTGGCAGTCGAGGAACCACCCTTATCCGTGTCTGTCGTGAGTAGGGAACCTCAGCCGGTTAGGCGGTTGAGGTGCTTCAACTGTAACAGGGAAGGTCATTTCGCAAATACTTGCTCCGCTCCTAGGAGATGTTTAGGTTGTGGCCAAATTGGGGTCAATCGTAGGGATTGTCGGAACTGCTCGGGAAATGGGCAGCGGACTCTTGTGTCGGCAGGACAAGAGGTCCGAAGACATTAGTTAGGTTGCCTGCTGGCAACCAGTTGGCGTTGAACGAGGAGGTCGTTCAACTCGGTTTCACACTTGAGGCAGGGAAGGATGACGTACGCCCGTATTTAGGAGTTAGTGTATATGGTGTTAGGTTGGTAGGGTTATTAGATTCGGGGGCGTCGCGTACGATCATCTGTAGGGACGGATGGAAAGTTTTGAAAGATTTAGGATTGAAGTTAGAGAAGGCAAAAGTTAGTAGGGTAGCGTTAGCAGATGGTGCCGGGATAGAAGTAGTAGGTTGTGTGTCTTTGCCGTTTGTAGTGCAGGGAAAATCGGTGTTGCTGGAATGTCTTGTCATTCCAACTCTTCCACACGTCCTGATATTGGGTGCCGACTTTTGGGCCCGAACGGGAATCGTCCCGGATTTGAGATCAGGCGAGTGGAGCTTTTCGAATCAAGCCGGCGTGGCTTCGATTTCAGCGATCCAAGAGAGATCGGAGTTGGATAAGTCGCAGGATAGGCAACTAGCGACATTCGTTGAAAAAGTTTTCAAGGACATGCCAGAGGGCATTGGCTGCACACATTTGGTGGAGCACAAGATTAGGACGGCGTCTGAACCAATCAAGCAGCGGTATTATCCGGTTTCACCTGCGGTTCAGCGCCATATAGATAAAGAGTTAGGAGATATGTTGAGTGCAGGGATTATTGAAAAGTCGAGTAGTCCATGGGCTTCACCCATTGTGATGATTAAGAAGAAGGATGGCTCGTTTAGGTTTTGTGTCGATTATAGGAAGCTGAATAAAGTTACAGAACGGGACGCGTACCCTCTCCCGTATATCTCCGCTACTTTGGACAAGCTCAGGGATGCCAAATATCTGTCTTCGTTGGACATTAAGTCCGCATATTGGCAGATCCCTGTTGAGGAGAAGTCGCGGCCGTACACCGCTTTTACAGTCCTCAATCGAGGACTCTTCCAATTTAAGAGGATGCCATTCGGTTTACACAACGCCCCAGCGACATGGCAGAGGTTTATAGATACCGTGCTGGGTGCAGATTTGGAACCTCATGTTTTCGTGTACCTGGATGACATCATCATAGTCACCAATTCTTTCCAACAACACCTGGAAATTTTGGAAGAAGTCTTCAAGCGATTGTGTGCGGCAGGTCTAAGGGTTAGCAAGGAGAAGTGTAACTTTTGTAGGTCGTCTTTAAAGTTTTTAGGATATGTAGTGGATCGCAATGGGTTGCATGTGGACCCAGAGAAAGTAGAGAGTATGGTTAGGATTCCCGCACCAAAGAATGTTAAGGAGGTTAGGAGCTTTATCGGAACGGTTTCCTGGTATAGGAGATTTGTACCAAACTTTGCAGTTTTGGTAAAACCGTTATCCGATTTGCTAAAGAAAAGTAGTAAGTTCAATTGGTCTGAAGAGTGCGAGGGGAGTTTCCGAAAGGCAAAGGAGTGCCTGGTGACTGCCCCGATTCTAACCTGCCCGGATTTTGAGCGCCCGTTTGTTGTTCAGACAGACGCTTCGGACTATGGGGTTGGAGCAGTACTCAGTCAGACATTTGACGAGGGAGAAAAAGTAATCTGTTATCTGAGTAGGTCGTTGAATAGGAACGAGAGGAACTATTCAACCACGGAGAAGGAGTGTTTAGCTGTGCTGTGGGCGATTGAAAAGTTGCGCCCGTATATCGAAGGTGTTCGGTTTACGGTAGTGACAGATCATCACTCATTAGTATGGCTGAGTAACCTCAAGGATCCGTGTGGTAGGTTAGCGCGTTGGGCGGTTAGGTTACAGCAATTCGACTTCGAAATTGTGCATCGGAAGGGAAAAGAACATGTCGTTCCCGACATGCTCTCTAGGAACGTTGCGGTTGTAACGGGAATAGATGAGCAGAGTTCTGATCCCTGGGTCGCCAAGATGATCGCAAAAGTAGAGTCGAATCCGTTGGCTTATCCCGCCTGGAGGGTAGAGCAGGGAATTTTGTATAAATTTGTTAGGGCCAGTCATGTGGTTGTCCATGACAGTAGTTCAGAGTGGAAACAAGTAGTTCCAAAGTTAGATAGGATTAGGGTTTTGAAAGAATGTCATGACAATCCGTTAGCAGGGCATATGGGGGTTAGGAAAACTTTTGTCAGAGTAGGAGCTCGGTACTACTGGCCTAAGATGAGGTCAGATATTACCAAATATGTTAGGAACTGTAAGGTTTGCCAAAGTGTGAAGCCGGTGAACGATAAGCCAGCTGGTTTGATGGTTGAAAGGAAAGGGATTTCGAATCCCTGGGAGATGGTCTGCGTGGACTTGGTAGGTCCACTTCCGAAATCGAGTAGGGGTTTCTGCTACATCTTAACCGTGGTTGACTACTTTACCAAATTCCCCTTGTTGTTCCCCTTGAGGTCTGCGACTGCATCCGCTATATGTAGGGATTTAGAAGATAGTGTTTTTCTGCTCTTCGGCGTACCCAAGGTAGTGGTATGCGACAACGGTCCTCAGTTCCGGAGCAAGGAACTGAAGTCGTTGTGTGCAAATTACGGGGTGGATATTAAGTTCACCGCCCACTACCACCCCCAAGCTAATCCAGCTGAGAGGATTAATCAGATTATTAAGACCACGTTACGAGCCTACGTGTCTGATAATCACCGGACTTGGGATTCTCATCTGGCGAAGGTTGCATGTTGCATACGCACCTCGCAGCATGACGTGTTAGGAGTTACCCCGTATTATGCTAACTTTGGGAAGGAGATGGTCACTTATGCGGGCGGCCGTGTTTGGGCACCCATAAGTCGAACCAGTGAGTCTGATAGGGCGTTAGGAACGGTAGCTAGGGACATGTCTGAGCTAGGGAAGCGGTTCAACGTACTTAGGGCTGACATCAGTAGGAAGTTGGCAACGGCAAGCAAGCAGGCATCGAAGTCATACAACCTGAGGCGGAGAGACGTGCAATATCTCCCCAATGAGTTGGTATGGCGGAGAAATTTCATCCTCTCCGATGCGGCCAACTACTACGCTGCGAAGCTAGCCCCAAAGTATGTTGGACCTTTTAGCATAGCTAGGAAGGTATCTCCGTGGACTTATGTCCTCATCGACGACACCGGGAAGGAACGTGGAACATGGCACGTGAAGGATTTAAAGCCATATAACGACGGACCACAAGACCCATAGACGTACAGCGACGTGATTGCCCCGAGCGAGGAGCTCGCCTTGCCCCATGTAGTCTGTTGTTTACCCCCCTGTAGTTTCCTTGACTTGCCTTCTGAAATGTGTAGGCACATTTCCCAGGAGGTAAGGGTGGGGTTTGTTGCGTTAAAATAACGCAGCAAAAATCCCAGTCCGCTCCATCCCTCCCCATCACCATTCCCGGCCTTTTTTCTCTTTCAGTCCGTTGTCCTCTTGGGACTATGACTTAGTGGGAGTACACTAGGATTCTTCAAATCCAGTGCTCTCGCTTTGGCATACGTTCGGAGGGGATAACAAAGCAGGTACCCCGGACCCAGAGCCAGACGGACGGTCTGGAATCTCTTTTCGGACGGACGGTCCGCAACGCATATGTACGAAAGGCTGAGAGCCCACCCTAAAAACCATTGTTTGTTGGACGATCTATTTAGTATTGTAAACCCCCTCCCCCATATATAATATATAAACTTAAAATTTCATTTTGTTAGGGAAAGTTCCGATTCCCCTGCGGCTCATTTTACCCCTGCTTTAACATCTGCGCGAAAGCTTATCCGCGACCCAATCTTCTGATCTTGTCTAACCTACTTATCTGTGCTTAGGAATTTTAATGAGGCCTTGTAGCGTAAATGTGGATCTCCGGCTGGGAGGGGACCCGAACCCAAGCAGTCCCCGTCTAAACAGACGTAACGACTCGACGATGTGAGATATGCTGAATGCTGAATGGGAGCCGCTGATGGAGAAGCTGTCGGAACTCTGGATGTGATTCCCTTTGTTCTGACAGCTGAATCAAGAGAAGTCAGCGGCGGGGCGGATTCAGCTTAAGCTAGAATAGCTGAGTTCGCCCCATGTGTGAATGAGTGTGTGCGAGCGTGAGTGATCGCAAGACATTAGACCGACACTCTAGAGCCGACCTTCTGACAGCGCGGAGTTTTAAAACAAAAGCGAAGACAAGGAAAACTTGGAAAAATACGAAATACGAAAACGAATAAAACGAAAACCCGATATACCCAAAACGAAGACGACATCAAACGAGGAAAACAAGACACAAACCAAGTGGAAAAATAACACGAAGAACGAAGCTACAAAACAACCGAGAAACGAGAACGAAAAACGGACGGACTGTGGCGGAGAGGATCCCACCCCATCCCCGGAGATAGCCTGGAGAGCCCCATAGCATAGATAAGTAGAGTGGTTTGTGGTAGTTTTTTGTGAGTGCATTTTGCTAGTGATTTTTGTGATTTTGGTGATACCCCCTAAAGCCCCTTGTGAGGGTTCGTTATTTACTCTCCGGATAAGCCTTCGCCCCCCCCCCGTTTGTTTTACTGTAGCGCATTACCGGCTACATTGTACCGTCGTGACCCCGTTGTCTGAGTTCCGCAAGGGAATCCGGAACTTACCCGTTGGGCCAAGTTCCGTAGCTTCTAATTCTTGATTAACCGAACTTTCTTTTGATTTCGTTTGTTTTGCATTGGCCGATTTTTTTGTCATCCCCCCAAGTGAGAAAAAAATATAAATTTTAATTTTTCTTCCCCATCTGGGACACCCACCAAACAATTATTTTCTTTCTTTTACGAGTTTTCGCAGTTTCTACAAAAAAATTGCGTGGCGCCCTTAACCCCTTTCTTCCCCTCTCTCTCGAACCCGACCCAGCTGAGCAGCCGGTGGGTCAGCAAGATCGTTGCTGCCGGTGTTGGGAATTCGGTCGCGCTTCTCTCATCTTCTTCAGTATTTACTTCGCGCACCGGGATTTCCCAACAAATTGACGCCCGAACGTGGGGCCTGTCCTTTAATTGTGGTGTTTAATTGTGGTATTGATTTCGATTGATTCCTGCGTCTTTTGTGTTTCTTTTCTTGGCCAGATTAATCGGCTTCGTTTTCCAGGTTGAAAAGTTGTGAAGTGAAAAGTGACATCAGTGTGCAGGAGGATAAACTTTACCCCATCCGTCGTTCATCTGTGGGCTTCGCAGGAAAATCATCGTTGGATTCCCCCACCTCTACCCCGTATAATCAAGGTATTCCACCTTGATCGCAAGTAGGTGTTTTGCTTTTTTTATTACTTTTTACCTTATTATTTATTTGCCCGTAATACATAAATTACCTATATACATATACATAGTGGAACATACATTTCGGAAACATTTTTTTTTTCTTTTGTGTAATTTTTTTTTCTTTTTGGTGTGTTTACGTTTTTTTTTGATAATTTTTTTTTCCTCCTCTGCGTGAGATCATTTTGTCTCTTTCTTTTTTTGCGTGGAAGATCTCTTAGTACTCAGTACTAAAAACAGTGGCCCCCAAACTTTCTTTTACTTTTATTTTTTGTTGATTTGATTTTTTTTTTACCCGACAATTTCGTGTTTTTATTTTTCGTGGTTTAACTTGTGTTGAAACTCAAAGATTTTTTTCAACTCGCCTTGTTCGATTTTCTATTTTATTTTTTTCTTTTGGGACGTTTTGTTTTTTTAATTATGGATATAAATAGACTTTCCCAGGAAGAGTTGGCCTATGAAATGGCATGCAGGGGGTTGACAGTCGGTGCTGTTGACCGAATGCGGAAGTTGCTGCGGGGAGCCAGGGTTCTCGAACGTCGAGGGTCCATGGAAGCAGTCGACTATCCGTTCACTTTTGACGACGATTTGCAAGCCGTCCAGAAAAAGATTCTGGAAATAGAAGGCTTGCTAGGATCAAAACCTCAACGTGGTTCGTCAGATTACCTAAAGGTAATCACTAAAATCGAATGGGCGACATCGAGAATCGGAAGATCGGTCCCCGATTCTCAGGAAGAAGAGGAAGAGAAGCGCAACATAAGGACGGAACTTATGTTGTTGCTAGCCAGCCTGGAAGACGACGCGGGACCAGACGAGGAAATAGATGCCAAACCAGCAGAGGAAACGGAACAACCCGTTCCGCAACGAGTAGCCACACAACCCCCTTCGCCACCATCGTCTGCCATTGCACTTGAGAGGGACTCAAGCGCAAACGATGGTGAGCGATCTAACCGTGTGGTTGCACAGAACGAGAGGTTCGAAAACTTGTCCAAGTGGGACTTGAAGTTTTCAGGGGAGCGATGCGGGACTTCCATAAACTCCTTCTTGGAACGAGTGGAGGAGTTGAGGGAAGCCAGGGGAGTCAGCGAGACTCAGTTATTCAGGTCGGCGGTGGAATTGTTCAACGGGAAGGCACTTCTTTGGTATAGGTCGGTTAGGAGGACTGTTAGTTCATGGCAAGAGTTGGTTAGGGAGTTGAGGTTGGAGTTTCTTCCACCTAACTATGATGATCTCTTGATGGAAGAGATCAGGCGTCGCACCCAGGGGAAGGACGAGTCCATTGGAGTGTATGTTGCCATCATGCAGAGCATGTTTGGCAGACTCTCCGAACCGTTGTCGGAGAGACGGAAGTTGGGGATAGTTCAGAGGAACTTAGCTCCTTTCTACCAGACGCAACTGGGGTTGGCAGACCCAAAGTCTATTACGGACTTGGTTGCGTTGGGTAGGAAGTTGGAGTCAGTCCGGGCTAATGTTGACTCCTTTGTACCCCCACCTTCCTCGCGTTCCCGAAATCTTTTGGAACCCGACTTGGCCTATGTGGCAGTCGAGGAACCACCCTTATCCGTGTCTGTCGTGAGTAGGGAACCTCAGCCGGTTAGGCGGTTGAGGTGCTTCAACTGTAACAGGGAAGGTCATTTCGCAAATACTTGCTCCGCTCCTAGGAGATGTTTAGGTTGTGGCCAAATTGGGGTCAATCGTAGGGATTGTCGGAACTGCTCGGGAAATGGGCAGCGGACTCTTGTGTCGGCAGGACAAGAGGTCCGAAGACATTAGTTAGGTTGCCTGCTGGCAACCAGTTGGCGTTGAACGAGGAGGTCGTTCAACTCGGTTTCACACTTGAGGCAGGGAAGGATGACGTACGCCCGTATTTAGGAGTTAGTGTATATGGTGTTAGGTTGGTAGGGTTATTAGATTCGGGGGCGTCGCGTACGATCATCTGTAGGGACGGATGGAAAGTTTTGAAAGATTTAGGATTGAAGTTAGAGAAGGCAAAAGTTAGTAGGGTAGCGTTAGCAGATGGTGCCGGGATAGAAGTAGTAGGTTGTGTGTCTTTGCCGTTTGTAGTGCAGGGAAAATCGGTGTTGCTGGAATGTCTTGTCATTCCAACTCTTCCACACGTCCTGATATTGGGTGCCGACTTTTGGGCCCGAACGGGAATCGTCCCGGATTTGAGATCAGGCGAGTGGAGCTTTTCGAATCAAGCCGGCGTGGCTTCGATTTCAGCGATCCAAGAGAGATCGGAGTTGGATAAGTCGCAGGATAGGCAACTAGCGACATTCGTTGAAAAAGTTTTCAAGGACATGCCAGAGGGCATTGGCTGCACACATTTGGTGGAGCACAAGATTAGGACGGCGTCTGAACCAATCAAGCAGCGGTATTATCCGGTTTCACCTGCGGTTCAGCGCCATATAGATAAAGAGTTAGGAGATATGTTGAGTGCAGGGATTATTGAAAAGTCGAGTAGTCCATGGGCTTCACCCATTGTGATGATTAAGAAGAAGGATGGCTCGTTTAGGTTTTGTGTCGATTATAGGAAGCTGAATAAAGTTACAGAACGGGACGCGTACCCTCTCCCGTATATCTCCGCTACTTTGGACAAGCTCAGGGATGCCAAATATCTGTCTTCGTTGGACATTAAGTCCGCATATTGGCAGATCCCTGTTGAGGAGAAGTCGCGGCCGTACACCGCTTTTACAGTCCTCAATCGAGGACTCTTCCAATTTAAGAGGATGCCATTCGGTTTACACAACGCCCCAGCGACATGGCAGAGGTTTATAGATACCGTGCTGGGTGCAGATTTGGAACCTCATGTTTTCGTGTACCTGGATGACATCATCATAGTCACCAATTCTTTCCAACAACACCTGGAAATTTTGGAAGAAGTCTTCAAGCGATTGTGTGCGGCAGGTCTAAGGGTTAGCAAGGAGAAGTGTAACTTTTGTAGGTCGTCTTTAAAGTTTTTAGGATATGTAGTGGATCGCAATGGGTTGCATGTGGACCCAGAGAAAGTAGAGAGTATGGTTAGGATTCCCGCACCAAAGAATGTTAAGGAGGTTAGGAGCTTTATCGGAACGGTTTCCTGGTATAGGAGATTTGTACCAAACTTTGCAGTTTTGGTAAAACCGTTATCCGATTTGCTAAAGAAAAGTAGTAAGTTCAATTGGTCTGAAGAGTGCGAGGGGAGTTTCCGAAAGGCAAAGGAGTGCCTGGTGACTGCCCCGATTCTAACCTGCCCGGATTTTGAGCGCCCGTTTGTTGTTCAGACAGACGCTTCGGACTATGGGGTTGGAGCAGTACTCAGTCAGACATTTGACGAGGGAGAAAAAGTAATCTGTTATCTGAGTAGGTCGTTGAATAGGAACGAGAGGAACTATTCAACCACGGAGAAGGAGTGTTTAGCTGTGCTGTGGGCGATTGAAAAGTTGCGCCCGTATATCGAAGGTGTTCGGTTTACGGTAGTGACAGATCATCACTCATTAGTATGGCTGAGTAACCTCAAGGATCCGTGTGGTAGGTTAGCGCGTTGGGCGGTTAGGTTACAGCAATTCGACTTCGAAATTGTGCATCGGAAGGGAAAAGAACATGTCGTTCCCGACATGCTCTCTAGGAACGTTGCGGTTGTAACGGGAATAGATGAGCAGAGTTCTGATCCCTGGGTCGCCAAGATGATCGCAAAAGTAGAGTCGAATCCGTTGGCTTATCCCGCCTGGAGGGTAGAGCAGGGAATTTTGTATAAATTTGTTAGGGCCAGTCATGTGGTTGTCCATGACAGTAGTTCAGAGTGGAAACAAGTAGTTCCAAAGTTAGATAGGATTAGGGTTTTGAAAGAATGTCATGACAATCCGTTAGCAGGGCATATGGGGGTTAGGAAAACTTTTGTCAGAGTAGGAGCTCGGTACTACTGGCCTAAGATGAGGTCAGATATTACCAAATATGTTAGGAACTGTAAGGTTTGCCAAAGTGTGAAGCCGGTGAACGATAAGCCAGCTGGTTTGATGGTTGAAAGGAAAGGGATTTCGAATCCCTGGGAGATGGTCTGCGTGGACTTGGTAGGTCCACTTCCGAAATCGAGTAGGGGTTTCTGCTACATCTTAACCGTGGTTGACTACTTTACCAAATTCCCCTTGTTGTTCCCCTTGAGGTCTGCGACTGCATCCGCTATATGTAGGGATTTAGAAGATAGTGTTTTTCTGCTCTTCGGCGTACCCAAGGTAGTGGTATGCGACAACGGTCCTCAGTTCCGGAGCAAGGAACTGAAGTCGTTGTGTGCAAATTACGGGGTGGATATTAAGTTCACCGCCCACTACCACCCCCAAGCTAATCCAGCTGAGAGGATTAATCAGATTATTAAGACCACGTTACGAGCCTACGTGTCTGATAATCACCGGACTTGGGATTCTCATCTGGCGAAGGTTGCATGTTGCATACGCACCTCGCAGCATGACGTGTTAGGAGTTACCCCGTATTATGCTAACTTTGGGAAGGAGATGGTCACTTATGCGGGCGGCCGTGTTTGGGCACCCATAAGTCGAACCAGTGAGTCTGATAGGGCGTTAGGAACGGTAGCTAGGGACATGTCTGAGCTAGGGAAGCGGTTCAACGTACTTAGGGCTGACATCAGTAGGAAGTTGGCAACGGCAAGCAAGCAGGCATCGAAGTCATACAACCTGAGGCGGAGAGACGTGCAATATCTCCCCAATGAGTTGGTATGGCGGAGAAATTTCATCCTCTCCGATGCGGCCAACTACTACGCTGCGAAGCTAGCCCCAAAGTATGTTGGACCTTTTAGCATAGCTAGGAAGGTATCTCCGTGGACTTATGTCCTCATCGACGACACCGGGAAGGAACGTGGAACATGGCACGTGAAGGATTTAAAGCCATATAACGACGGACCACAAGACCCATAGACGTACAGCGACGTGATTGCCCCGAGCGAGGAGCTCGCCTTGCCCCATGTAGTCTGTTGTTTACCCCCCTGTAGTTTCCTTGACTTGCCTTCTGAAATGTGTAGGCACATTTCCCAGGAGGTAAGGGTGGGGTTTGTTGCGTTAAAATAACGCAGCAAAAATCCCAGTCCGCTCCATCCCTCCCCATCACCATTCCCGGCCTTTTTTCTCTTTCAGTCCGTTGTCCTCTTGGGACTATGACTTAGTGGGAGTACACTAGGATTCTTCAAATCCAGTGCTCTCGCTTTGGCATACGTTCGGAGGGGATAACAAAGCAGGTACCCCGGACCCAGAGCCAGACGGACGGTCTGGAATCTCTTTTCGGACGGACGGTCCGCAACGCATATGTACGAAAGGCTGAGAGCCCACCCTAAAAACCATTGTTTGTTGGACGATCTATTTAGTATTGTAAACCCCCTCCCCCATATATAATATATAAACTTAAAATTTCATTTTGTTAGGGAAAGTTCCGATTCCCCTGCGGCTCATTTTACCCCTGCTTTAACATCTGCGCGAAAGCTTATCCGCGACCCAATCTTCTGATCTTGTCTAACCTACTTATCTGTGCTTAGGAATTTTAATGAGGCCTTGTAGCGTAAATGTGGATCTCCGGCTGGGAGGGGACCCGAACCCAAGCAGTCCCCGTCTAAACAGACGTAACGACTCGACGATGTGAGATATGCTGAATGCTGAATGGGAGCCGCTGATGGAGAAGCTGTCGGAACTCTGGATGTGATTCCCTTTGTTCTGACAGCTGAATCAAGAGAAGTCAGCGGCGGGGCGGATTCAGCTTAAGCTAGAATAGCTGAGTTCGCCCCATGTGTGAATGAGTGTGTGCGAGCGTGAGTGATCGCAAGACATTAGACCGACACTCTAGAGCCGACCTTCTGACAGCGCGGAGTTTTAAAACAAAAGCGAAGACAAGGAAAACTTGGAAAAATACGAAATACGAAAACGAATAAAACGAAAACCCGATATACCCAAAACGAAGACGACATCAAACGAGGAAAACAAGACACAAACCAAGTGGAAAAATAACACGAAGAACGAAGCTACAAAACAACCGAGAAACGAGAACGAAAAACGGACGGACTGTGGCGGAGAGGATCCCACCCCATCCCCGGAGATAGCCTGGAGAGCCCCATAGCATAGATAAGTAGAGTGGTTTGTGGTAGTTTTTTGTGAGTGCATTTTGCTAGTGATTTTTGTGATTTTGGTGATACCCCCTAAAGCCCCTTGTGAGGGTTCGTTATTTACTCTCCGGATAAGCCTTCGCCCCCCCCCCGTTTGTTTTACTGTAGCGCATTACCGGCTACATTGTACCGTCGTGACCCCGTTGTCTGAGTTCCGCAAGGGAATCCGGAACTTACCCGTTGGGCCAAGTTCCGTAGCTTCTAATTCTTGATTAACCGAACTTTCTTTTGATTTCGTTTGTTTTGCATTGGCCGATTTTTTTGTCATCCCCCCAAGTGAGAAAAAAATATAAATTTTAATTTTTCTTCCCCATCTGGGACACCCACCAAACAATTATTTTCTTTCTTTTACGAGTTTTCGCAGTTTCTACAAAAAAATTGCGTGGCGCCCTTAACCCCTTTCTTCCCCTCTCTCTCGAACCCGACCCAGCTGAGCAGCCGGTGGGTCAGCAAGATCGTTGCTGCCGGTGTTGGGAATTCGGTCGCGCTTCTCTCATCTTCTTCAGTATTTACTTCGCGCACCGGGATTTCCCAACAAATTGACGCCCGAACGTGGGGCCTGTCCTTTAATTGTGGTGTTTAATTGTGGTATTGATTTCGATTGATTCCTGCGTCTTTTGTGTTTCTTTTCTTGGCCAGATTAATCGGCTTCGTTTTCCAGGTTGAAAAGTTGTGAAGTGAAAAGTGACATCAGTGTGCAGGAGGATAAACTTTACCCCATCCGTCGTTCATCTGTGGGCTTCGCAGGAAAATCATCGTTGGATTCCCCCACCTCTACCCCGTATAATCAAGGTATTCCACCTTGATCGCAAGTAGGTGTTTTGCTTTTTTTATTACTTTTTACCTTATTATTTATTTGCCCGTAATACATAAATTACCTATATACATATACATAGTGGAACATACATTTCGGAAACATTTTTTTTTTCTTTTGTGTAATTTTTTTTTCTTTTTGGTGTGTTTACGTTTTTTTTTGATAATTTTTTTTTCCTCCTCTGCGTGAGATCATTTTGTCTCTTTCTTTTTTTGCGTGGAAGATCTCTTAGTACTCAGTACTAAAAACAGTGGCCCCCAAACTTTCTTTTACTTTTATTTTTTGTTGATTTGATTTTTTTTTTACCCGACAATTTCGTGTTTTTATTTTTCGTGGTTTAACTTGTGTTGAAACTCAAAGATTTTTTTCAACTCGCCTTGTTCGATTTTCTATTTTATTTTTTTCTTTTGGGACGTTTTGTTTTTTTAATTATGGATATAAATAGACTTTCCCAGGAAGAGTTGGCCTATGAAATGGCATGCAGGGGGTTGACAGTCGGTGCTGTTGACCGAATGCGGAAGTTGCTGCGGGGAGCCAGGGTTCTCGAACGTCGAGGGTCCATGGAAGCAGTCGACTATCCGTTCACTTTTGACGACGATTTGCAAGCCGTCCAGAAAAAGATTCTGGAAATAGAAGGCTTGCTAGGATCAAAACCTCAACGTGGTTCGTCAGATTACCTAAAGGTAATCACTAAAATCGAATGGGCGACATCGAGAATCGGAAGATCGGTCCCCGATTCTCAGGAAGAAGAGGAAGAGAAGCGCAACATAAGGACGGAACTTATGTTGTTGCTAGCCAGCCTGGAAGACGACGCGGGACCAGACGAGGAAATAGATGCCAAACCAGCAGAGGAAACGGAACAACCCGTTCCGCAACGAGTAGCCACACAACCCCCTTCGCCACCATCGTCTGCCATTGCACTTGAGAGGGACTCAAGCGCAAACGATGGTGAGCGATCTAACCGTGTGGTTGCACAGAACGAGAGGTTCGAAAACTTGTCCAAGTGGGACTTGAAGTTTTCAGGGGAGCGATGCGGGACTTCCATAAACTCCTTCTTGGAACGAGTGGAGGAGTTGAGGGAAGCCAGGGGAGTCAGCGAGACTCAGTTATTCAGGTCGGCGGTGGAATTGTTCAACGGGAAGGCACTTCTTTGGTATAGGTCGGTTAGGAGGACTGTTAGTTCATGGCAAGAGTTGGTTAGGGAGTTGAGGTTGGAGTTTCTTCCACCTAACTATGATGATCTCTTGATGGAAGAGATCAGGCGTCGCACCCAGGGGAAGGACGAGTCCATTGGAGTGTATGTTGCCATCATGCAGAGCATGTTTGGCAGACTCTCCGAACCGTTGTCGGAGAGACGGAAGTTGGGGATAGTTCAGAGGAACTTAGCTCCTTTCTACCAGACGCAACTGGGGTTGGCAGACCCAAAGTCTATTACGGACTTGGTTGCGTTGGGTAGGAAGTTGGAGTCAGTCCGGGCTAATGTTGACTCCTTTGTACCCCCACCTTCCTCGCGTTCCCGAAATCTTTTGGAACCCGACTTGGCCTATGTGGCAGTCGAGGAACCACCCTTATCCGTGTCTGTCGTGAGTAGGGAACCTCAGCCGGTTAGGCGGTTGAGGTGCTTCAACTGTAACAGGGAAGGTCATTTCGCAAATACTTGCTCCGCTCCTAGGAGATGTTTAGGTTGTGGCCAAATTGGGGTCAATCGTAGGGATTGTCGGAACTGCTCGGGAAATGGGCAGCGGACTCTTGTGTCGGCAGGACAAGAGGTCCGAAGACATTAGTTAGGTTGCCTGCTGGCAACCAGTTGGCGTTGAACGAGGAGGTCGTTCAACTCGGTTTCACACTTGAGGCAGGGAAGGATGACGTACGCCCGTATTTAGGAGTTAGTGTATATGGTGTTAGGTTGGTAGGGTTATTAGATTCGGGGGCGTCGCGTACGATCATCTGTAGGGACGGATGGAAAGTTTTGAAAGATTTAGGATTGAAGTTAGAGAAGGCAAAAGTTAGTAGGGTAGCGTTAGCAGATGGTGCCGGGATAGAAGTAGTAGGTTGTGTGTCTTTGCCGTTTGTAGTGCAGGGAAAATCGGTGTTGCTGGAATGTCTTGTCATTCCAACTCTTCCACACGTCCTGATATTGGGTGCCGACTTTTGGGCCCGAACGGGAATCGTCCCGGATTTGAGATCAGGCGAGTGGAGCTTTTCGAATCAAGCCGGCGTGGCTTCGATTTCAGCGATCCAAGAGAGATCGGAGTTGGATAAGTCGCAGGATAGGCAACTAGCGACATTCGTTGAAAAAGTTTTCAAGGACATGCCAGAGGGCATTGGCTGCACACATTTGGTGGAGCACAAGATTAGGACGGCGTCTGAACCAATCAAGCAGCGGTATTATCCGGTTTCACCTGCGGTTCAGCGCCATATAGATAAAGAGTTAGGAGATATGTTGAGTGCAGGGATTATTGAAAAGTCGAGTAGTCCATGGGCTTCACCCATTGTGATGATTAAGAAGAAGGATGGCTCGTTTAGGTTTTGTGTCGATTATAGGAAGCTGAATAAAGTTACAGAACGGGACGCGTACCCTCTCCCGTATATCTCCGCTACTTTGGACAAGCTCAGGGATGCCAAATATCTGTCTTCGTTGGACATTAAGTCCGCATATTGGCAGATCCCTGTTGAGGAGAAGTCGCGGCCGTACACCGCTTTTACAGTCCTCAATCGAGGACTCTTCCAATTTAAGAGGATGCCATTCGGTTTACACAACGCCCCAGCGACATGGCAGAGGTTTATAGATACCGTGCTGGGTGCAGATTTGGAACCTCATGTTTTCGTGTACCTGGATGACATCATCATAGTCACCAATTCTTTCCAACAACACCTGGAAATTTTGGAAGAAGTCTTCAAGCGATTGTGTGCGGCAGGTCTAAGGGTTAGCAAGGAGAAGTGTAACTTTTGTAGGTCGTCTTTAAAGTTTTTAGGATATGTAGTGGATCGCAATGGGTTGCATGTGGACCCAGAGAAAGTAGAGAGTATGGTTAGGATTCCCGCACCAAAGAATGTTAAGGAGGTTAGGAGCTTTATCGGAACGGTTTCCTGGTATAGGAGATTTGTACCAAACTTTGCAGTTTTGGTAAAACCGTTATCCGATTTGCTAAAGAAAAGTAGTAAGTTCAATTGGTCTGAAGAGTGCGAGGGGAGTTTCCGAAAGGCAAAGGAGTGCCTGGTGACTGCCCCGATTCTAACCTGCCCGGATTTTGAGCGCCCGTTTGTTGTTCAGACAGACGCTTCGGACTATGGGGTTGGAGCAGTACTCAGTCAGACATTTGACGAGGGAGAAAAAGTAATCTGTTATCTGAGTAGGTCGTTGAATAGGAACGAGAGGAACTATTCAACCACGGAGAAGGAGTGTTTAGCTGTGCTGTGGGCGATTGAAAAGTTGCGCCCGTATATCGAAGGTGTTCGGTTTACGGTAGTGACAGATCATCACTCATTAGTATGGCTGAGTAACCTCAAGGATCCGTGTGGTAGGTTAGCGCGTTGGGCGGTTAGGTTACAGCAATTCGACTTCGAAATTGTGCATCGGAAGGGAAAAGAACATGTCGTTCCCGACATGCTCTCTAGGAACGTTGCGGTTGTAACGGGAATAGATGAGCAGAGTTCTGATCCCTGGGTCGCCAAGATGATCGCAAAAGTAGAGTCGAATCCGTTGGCTTATCCCGCCTGGAGGGTAGAGCAGGGAATTTTGTATAAATTTGTTAGGGCCAGTCATGTGGTTGTCCATGACAGTAGTTCAGAGTGGAAACAAGTAGTTCCAAAGTTAGATAGGATTAGGGTTTTGAAAGAATGTCATGACAATCCGTTAGCAGGGCATATGGGGGTTAGGAAAACTTTTGTCAGAGTAGGAGCTCGGTACTACTGGCCTAAGATGAGGTCAGATATTACCAAATATGTTAGGAACTGTAAGGTTTGCCAAAGTGTGAAGCCGGTGAACGATAAGCCAGCTGGTTTGATGGTTGAAAGGAAAGGGATTTCGAATCCCTGGGAGATGGTCTGCGTGGACTTGGTAGGTCCACTTCCGAAATCGAGTAGGGGTTTCTGCTACATCTTAACCGTGGTTGACTACTTTACCAAATTCCCCTTGTTGTTCCCCTTGAGGTCTGCGACTGCATCCGCTATATGTAGGGATTTAGAAGATAGTGTTTTTCTGCTCTTCGGCGTACCCAAGGTAGTGGTATGCGACAACGGTCCTCAGTTCCGGAGCAAGGAACTGAAGTCGTTGTGTGCAAATTACGGGGTGGATATTAAGTTCACCGCCCACTACCACCCCCAAGCTAATCCAGCTGAGAGGATTAATCAGATTATTAAGACCACGTTACGAGCCTACGTGTCTGATAATCACCGGACTTGGGATTCTCATCTGGCGAAGGTTGCATGTTGCATACGCACCTCGCAGCATGACGTGTTAGGAGTTACCCCGTATTATGCTAACTTTGGGAAGGAGATGGTCACTTATGCGGGCGGCCGTGTTTGGGCACCCATAAGTCGAACCAGTGAGTCTGATAGGGCGTTAGGAACGGTAGCTAGGGACATGTCTGAGCTAGGGAAGCGGTTCAACGTACTTAGGGCTGACATCAGTAGGAAGTTGGCAACGGCAAGCAAGCAGGCATCGAAGTCATACAACCTGAGGCGGAGAGACGTGCAATATCTCCCCAATGAGTTGGTATGGCGGAGAAATTTCATCCTCTCCGATGCGGCCAACTACTACGCTGCGAAGCTAGCCCCAAAGTATGTTGGACCTTTTAGCATAGCTAGGAAGGTATCTCCGTGGACTTATGTCCTCATCGACGACACCGGGAAGGAACGTGGAACATGGCACGTGAAGGATTTAAAGCCATATAACGACGGACCACAAGACCCATAGACGTACAGCGACGTGATTGCCCCGAGCGAGGAGCTCGCCTTGCCCCATGTAGTCTGTTGTTTACCCCCCTGTAGTTTCCTTGACTTGCCTTCTGAAATGTGTAGGCACATTTCCCAGGAGGTAAGGGTGGGGTTTGTTGCGTTAAAATAACGCAGCAAAAATCCCAGTCCGCTCCATCCCTCCCCATCACCATTCCCGGCCTTTTTTCTCTTTCAGTCCGTTGTCCTCTTGGGACTATGACTTAGTGGGAGTACACTAGGATTCTTCAAATCCAGTGCTCTCGCTTTGGCATACGTTCGGAGGGGATAACAAAGCAGGTACCCCGGACCCAGAGCCAGACGGACGGTCTGGAATCTCTTTTCGGACGGACGGTCCGCAACGCATATGTACGAAAGGCTGAGAGCCCACCCTAAAAACCATTGTTTGTTGGACGATCTATTTAGTATTGTAAACCCCCTCCCCCATATATAATATATAAACTTAAAATTTCATTTTGTTAGGGAAAGTTCCGATTCCCCTGCGGCTCATTTTACCCCTGCTTTAACATCTGCGCGAAAGCTTATCCGCGACCCAATCTTCTGATCTTGTCTAACCTACTTATCTGTGCTTAGGAATTTTAATGAGGCCTTGTAGCGTAAATGTGGATCTCCGGCTGGGAGGGGACCCGAACCCAAGCAGTCCCCGTCTAAACAGACGTAACGACTCGACGATGTGAGATATGCTGAATGCTGAATGGGAGCCGCTGATGGAGAAGCTGTCGGAACTCTGGATGTGATTCCCTTTGTTCTGACAGCTGAATCAAGAGAAGTCAGCGGCGGGGCGGATTCAGCTTAAGCTAGAATAGCTGAGTTCGCCCCATGTGTGAATGAGTGTGTGCGAGCGTGAGTGATCGCAAGACATTAGACCGACACTCTAGAGCCGACCTTCTGACAGCGCGGAGTTTTAAAACAAAAGCGAAGACAAGGAAAACTTGGAAAAATACGAAATACGAAAACGAATAAAACGAAAACCCGATATACCCAAAACGAAGACGACATCAAACGAGGAAAACAAGACACAAACCAAGTGGAAAAATAACACGAAGAACGAAGCTACAAAACAACCGAGAAACGAGAACGAAAAACGGACGGACTGTGGCGGAGAGGATCCCACCCCATCCCCGGAGATAGCCTGGAGAGCCCCATAGCATAGATAAGTAGAGTGGTTTGTGGTAGTTTTTTGTGAGTGCATTTTGCTAGTGATTTTTGTGATTTTGGTGATACCCCCTAAAGCCCCTTGTGAGGGTTCGTTATTTACTCTCCGGATAAGCCTTCGCCCCCCCCCCGTTTGTTTTACTGTAGCGCATTACCGGCTACATTGTACCGTCGTGACCCCGTTGTCTGAGTTCCGCAAGGGAATCCGGAACTTACCCGTTGGGCCAAGTTCCGTAGCTTCTAATTCTTGATTAACCGAACTTTCTTTTGATTTCGTTTGTTTTGCATTGGCCGATTTTTTTGTCATCCCCCCAAGTGAGAAAAAAATATAAATTTTAATTTTTCTTCCCCATCTGGGACACCCACCAAACAATTATTTTCTTTCTTTTACGAGTTTTCGCAGTTTCTACAAAAAAATTGCGTGGCGCCCTTAACCCCTTTCTTCCCCTCTCTCTCGAACCCGACCCAGCTGAGCAGCCGGTGGGTCAGCAAGATCGTTGCTGCCGGTGTTGGGAATTCGGTCGCGCTTCTCTCATCTTCTTCAGTATTTACTTCGCGCACCGGGATTTCCCAACAACTTGATTCTCGGGAAGCTAACGAATTTTTGTTAGCCAAGTGAAGTTGGCCGGATTTTAATCAAGGATAGAAGGCAAGTATAAGCATATTTGTATTAGGATCAATTGGAGTTTTTGCTTTAGAATGTTGACAATGCACGTGTGATTTATGTTTGGAGTTGGCACCAGACTAATGATTAAAATCTTACTTTATCTAATCTAAACAACAAACTCGTTCCCCTTTTGAAACATCGGGGTTTAGTTGCAAATTATCCAAAAGGCTTATTCGCCTAGGGTTGTGATTAACACCGGTGACAGCATTTGAAAACATAACTGACCTTGATATGAACAAATATAAATTGTAAACTCATTCAGCGTTTCCAAGTTTTTAGTCAAAAGCTCCAACGACAAATATGTTCTTCGACAGCATGCCAAACCGACAATTATTGTTTGGTCTATATGTATCTGACAATTTGATTAAATTTAGAAAGCAAACATTGATATGAGTATAAACCTTTCCTGTCGATAAGAATCATTTACTATGCATACTCGGGGCAGGCATTTCTATGATCGGAACTCCACTGCAAATTCGCAATGATACGTATTTGCACAAAAAAAAAAAAACTGACTCGCTATTCCAAGTGACCAAATATTTCATGTGGAGTAAGGCTAAACCCTACCAACAGGCCGTTATCAGTATCGACTTTCCACTTCAAGTGATCCGTGGCCATGCCCATCACAACAATATCCAATATACGTCTTAAGGGTGCGCGCGTCCGCGTCCGCTTCTATCGCGACGTCCACATGAGAACGCTTAAGTATTGCGCGCATAATTAGCAATCCACTAACTAGCACTTAAGTCTTTCTTCGAATGACAGCAGACCACTCCAAGATACTGCGCTACACACCATATGCGCGACGCGTCTCATACATATAAGAGTGTATGTACGTGAGGGACGGTCTTGAGTCAACATCTCACATACATGTATGAAATGATTTTGAACCCCAAAACCATGTTGTCTTGGCTGCTACTTGAATATGACTAGGGCTAGAGCTCATGTCACACCAAAGTCACACATCAGTCACACATACGAGCCTCAGTGTCGTTACTGGGTATTCTTCGGCGTTTTGGAGTGTGACTTGTGAATATGATTTGTTGATGTTAGATGAATTTGTTAGCTGGATGTGCGGTCGTCATCGTCGTCGATCGGTGCTGGGCGAAGTGATTTTTATCGCCGTAAACAGTTACAGTTCTCTCTGAGATGTTGAGCGGTTACGATCGGTTTCGAATAAAGAAAAGAACGCGTATCATTGGATTTGAATTCAACGCTTAGTAGCTTATTCCGCGCGGGAGAATTTTTCGAGTAATATTTTCGAATACATAGTGTGAAAGTGAGAAAAGAAAGTGAAAAGGAAATTGTGGTGAATTATTGTAAAACCTGAGATAATGGATACCCAGGATAACAATTCAAAGTTAGATACAAAACCAGTGGAAACACTGGTGTTAGCCAATTATGCTAACGGCAAGGATACGAAGAAAGGATCGGCGATTGGGAAGGAGGCACCCGGCAGTGGGCGGAAAGAGGACGAACGAATAACGTGTGCAGTGATGAAAGTGTTGGAAGGATACGATTGGAATTTAGTTCAAGCTACAACCAAGTGAGTAGGCCTTACGAATTAAAAATTGAAAATCCAACCTTTTTCCAGTGAGGATGTCGAAGTAAAATTATAGACGATGCAACGACTGATTATTTGCCATTAGGCTCATGGGAGGTGTAGTTTGTTTTTATAGAGTGAAATAGAGTACAGAGTCTACTTATTGGCAATGGAAAGTTTCAAATGTATAAGCCACAACAATGACACTTGGTAGACTCATTCATCTCAGCTCAAAAATAAAAATCTACGATGCATTGTTATAGATTTGATGATCCGTCTTGGGCTCAATGTAGTGTTTTTGGCCATTGATCTTCTTCTCACTTGATGGTTAGGTTCACTCTTAGATTCTCGGTTTTTGAATAATTTACCCTGGAATTTTGCCTCTGAGGTGGACCCTATCCATATTTATGAAAATAAATAGCTGGTGTCAGTTCAAGCGAGATGAGGTCTAACGCCTTGAAACCATTGAACGAATAAAAGGGACTTCAAACAGCAAATTGAGACATGACAAATTGTACTCTCGGAGTTTTGTCATTGCCTGTCGAGACGTAATAGAAAACACGTGGTAAATTTTTTTTGGGTCGACCCTGTGCGGGCTTGCGTAGTAGAATGGTTGCGGAAAAGCTAGGCCTTGGCTCATCCCGAGCTATCGCGCCAGCTATTTATTTATTTTTTGAGTTCAAGAAAGTCATTACCATCAAGCAGTTCATTAAGAATCCCTGAAGTATGCCAACGCTGCTGCTCTAGTTTGTGATAAAGTTGGGGAATCCGAGAAATCCGGAGGAGAAGAAGATCATGACATGGATTTCAGTCTTTTCGATTAAACGTAAAGAGAGCAAGTGGGGAAGTCCTGCCACTGCTTTTTGACCTTTGGTGAGTTCCGCCAATGATATCAATATGAAAGATTGCGCTTCATAGTTTCGCAAAATTCGTTCAAGTGTGAGGTTAAGAAAGTCACATGACAAGACGTCACCTTGCAAAATTTATTTTTGACATGAAAAGTCTCGGCGAGATAAATCTCCATCGCCATCCTGCACAAACGGGCAAAATTTGCCTGGGATGCCAAAAATGAATATTGCTCTGTGTCGAGGCGGTGGATATAGATTTAGACTTCTATCATTTTTCCACGATCTGCGAGAGTGTGAAATTTTGGCTGATTGTGGACTTTACTGGCTTGAAGCCGCACTGATAAAGGCGAATTAGGTTGTTGGAGATGGGCCTTAGGCGTTCACACAATATGGCAGATAAGATCTTGAAGGCGATGCTGAAAAGACTACTACCGCCGTACGTTTCCAGGCGTCATGTCGTGAGGGCTGTACTTAGGTTAGGTTAAGGTTAAGTAGATGGGTTGGCGAGGGGAAAGAAGCCCCCAGCACCACACTCAGGTCAGTAGAGACCCATTGTGAAGCCTATTTACTAGTTGGGAAGGTTTTCCTTGCTCGAGGAGCAGTACCCAAAGCATTCTCCTATTGCTCCAGGCTTTCGAAACATTTTAAAGCCTTAATGAACCTCCAGATGTCCCTGATGGGTACGTCCCTTAGTTCTCCGGTTTCCTGGAAAAAGGGCTTTCCAAAGAATTTATGTGTGACGTGATAAAGACCAGAGGAAGTGGGATGTGTCCTCATTGACTTCCTCGTCTCCACAACCCCTACAAAGGTCGTCTTCACTAAGCTTTAGCTTTTTCATATGATAACGCAGAGTATTATGACCTGTAATTAAAGGGTAAAGGGTTTTCCTGTTCTTGTGCATCAGTGTATCAATTCTAGCACCATTGTACCTTAGCAATAGTTTTCTAGTTATCTTCCAGGAATCCAAAGAGCTCCATCTTTCATTCGCTTCCGCTAGAGTCCTGATTCCTGCTTTATGTTTGAGTTTACATGGCGGGATTTTCACTGACTGATCAGCCTGGTCCAGGTCTAGCGTAGATCCTTTCCTTGCCAATTCAAGGCTGTACTTACCAACTGAAACTGTCCTGCCGAAGATGATTCCCTTTCCTATTTTGGCGTTGAAATCGCCCAACACAGTCAAAGCTCCTAGAAATATTTTCTCATAGCGTTGTCCGTGTCTTCTGTGGGGGCATGAGCGCATATCAGACTAAAGTTTGCCGTGGTATAAATAAGACGTCTGCTCACGTGTGAAAAACGTAAGACTTATTGTCTAAGTCGGGTTTACGTATCTACTTTCCATACGAAACATCTGTACTTCGTTGCAAAATGTTCCCTTACTGAAAACATATTCGGGGTCGTGATTGAGATTATAATTTGACTTGGCTGTGGTTGGACAGGTTGATATGGCTTCTGTAAAGGCAAATTATCCCAATCTTTATAGACGTTCCAATCTTATGACTGTGGTCTTTTCCATGACCCAATCATTATTTTAATCTGACAGTTTCTTCTAAAGTTAGTCAATGGTCCACAGTCCAAAAGAGCCTTTGGTAATATGCCAAAGGTGTAAAGAGAGAAAAGTCTAATCCTAGACCTTTCGTCTGTTTTGAGATTCCCTATCCCCATTAGAACGGATAGTTTTTTTCCGTAAAAGACCCGAATAACATTCAAGCTCCAAGTATCCTATTTTCTAGTCCTCAGATTTTCTCCTCATACATACACGTACAAACATCCTGGCGCTATTTCAATTTCCCATCAAAATGACACCTGCGGTTCTCAAATGTCTGTTTCGCCCAAAAAGTCCTTACCTCACCCAATTACTGCCATAACTACAATTACCGCCATGTAAAAGACACAACTGCCCTCGTCCAAAATTTGATAACTTCCCATCCTTTTACTAGCCCATAGTTGTCAGAGTGCTTTCTCCCTATGTTGTAGTCATCAGAAACCCGGCAGGATAACGACAAACGACAAGAAATCTCGGTCGACCTTTAATTTTGTTATAATTTAAACCATGCCCCCAAAAACCTCATTGTGTACACTCTCCTCTGGGACTTATCACAAGCCGCATCCCGCATCCCTTATCGCCCACCTTCCACTGTCCACAGATCAAATAAAATTTCCCAGCCGGCATCGCGAGCAAACATAGACACAGCAAACCGGGGGCCCAGCGACAGGAGTACACTACACCGAGTACCCACCGTCGATATCCTTGTGCAAATAACGTACACTCGTAGGGTAGGACTTTTCTCCTTTTTGAGGAAGTTCCATCGGCGAGGGGACCGCATTTGTTTTGTTCTTCTTTTATTTTCTCATTTTTTTTGAATGAATGTTGTTAATCAGGTAAACAAATTGCTTTACATATCCTACTGACGAGATAAGGGACTTAATCATCACCACCACCAGCATCCGAAGCGTCGGCCAGACCACATCCGCATCTCATCAGTGGGAACAGGTTGTGTGCAACCCACCTTAACAAGACGATGGGTAAACACACAGGGATAGTTATCCCCCATGATGCGTTTCAATCTGTCAAGTGCGGATGCGATGTTTGCTTAGTCAGGCATTTAACACCTTAATGCTAAACAAGTCTGAAGTTCTGTCATCTCTGCTGGTTGGGTTGTGGATTAATAATCTCCGTTCGGTTGGGTCCTTTCCATGGCCATGCCAGTAATCATTTGATCATTTGAATCTGTTCTGCAGTTTAAATATCGATTTCAGGTAAATGGCGGCGGTAGCATATGAAATATTGATAAGCCATATCCTTGGTGTGCTGGGCTAAAGCGGTTGGCTTACGGGTGTACAAGAGGAAGACGTGTGTAATTTCCCTTGTTGGAGACGAAATTGTTTCCCGCCAGGTTGTTCTTCGGGGAGTGTGGGTGGACGCAAAGTTCTCTGTTTGTTATGCAAAACTGAAAGTTTACTTATAATTGAAATTGTTTCGTAAAGCAATTTTCAAGGCTAACGCAGGACCGTCTTTTGAAAAATGAAAATAATTTAAATTTACATTTAAACTTACACAAGGGCCTTGTGTTTTGTACACGTTTAGTTGGATGATTTTATTATTTGTTTGTGTCACACAAACCAAGGAAGTCGTAAATTTCTCAAAGGAAAACGTGCTCGAAAGTTATCAGAAGGTAAAGTCGAACATTTTTTTAGGATCAGTCATGGCCACGGGCAGGAGAAAATAATTAGTGTGTTCGAAAAGTTACAGTCACCAGTAATAAATAATAAATAGTAAATATTGGGCGCGGTAGGCCACGGAAGGCCAAGGGCTTCTAAGAATCATTAGCGTTGTGCTTGTTATGTTTTTCGCACGAGTGGGAGCCGTGTTGTGTATTTACTGGGTCCAAGCCCAGGTCTACATGCTTGTGTAACAGTCTTCTAATTTTCTTTTAGGCAATTCCTATTATGTGCCTATTATATGCTTTCACCTTTATTAGGCACAGTAACATTCCAGGGAACTGTAAGGCTGATGAACTCGCCATATATGGAGGACAAGTGGTACAATATGTCTAGCGACAAAGCAGATTTGGCCAAAGCTGAATCTGAGACGCTCTAAGTATTTGATTTCACGAAGCAGATAAAATGGTCTTTAGTCGCCATAGCTCAGTGTTTAGTACGTAAGATTGTGGTGCGAGTTGAGTAGGTTTAAGCCCCAATGAACATTTTTCGCGCCACCAGCTCTTGTCGGGGAATGACAAACCTTATTTATAATGAAGAAGCTTCACAATTCGCCGTTCGGAGATGGCAATAAATTGCAGGTGGCTTCCATTCGTGCGAAAAATATTCCACGTACAACATGAATGTTAGCTTGAACAGCCTCAAAGACTAACTTACACTGGTATCACATGAACAATCCCATCTGCCTCTCCCTATGGTCTATTATTGGACTCACATCTCTCTATGCTCTCCCGAAATATACCGAATACCGAAATCGATATTTATAGGAGGTTTGAGTTCAAGATCGCAAGCGCTGGTACTTGGGTAACTGGCAATCCATTCCTTTGCCATAAAGGTATTGTCTGGTATATGGCCAGGTCAAACATTAAAATTGGAGTCGGTTAAGGGCCCCTTCCACTTGCGTGCGCCTCCTGAGTCGCAGTCTTCCTCTACTGTGCCGTCCCTCGGGTATGGATTCGAAGATCTTCCGAGCCGAAGCATTGATGTTCATCTGGTCTACATGACCCAGCCACCTCGCTCGTTGGAGCTTCATTCGTCTGGCTAAGTCGATGTCGCTGTACAGCTCGTATAGCTCGTCGTTGTATCTCCTCTTCCATTCACCATATCCGCTTTTCACAGAGTCCATGCTTCTGCGCCGTAGAGAAGGACTGGGGTGATTAAGGTCTTATACAGAGTCACTTTACTCGTTCGAGAGAAGACTTTCCTACTTAATTGCCTTCTTAGCACATAATTACAATGATTCGCAAGAATTATTCTTCATTTGATCTCAGCGCTGGTGTCGTTGTCTTAATTGATTGCGGAGTCTAGGTAGACAAAGTCCTTAACTACCTCAAAGTTATAAGTGTCTATAGTGAATTTCTTTCTAAAACGTCGGTGTTAAGTATCCTTTTGGTGACAGACAAAGAATACGCCTTGCCCTCATTGACCTCATTGTCTCGGTGAGGTCTTGATCGACCTTGATGAAGCAGCGTGCGTTCTCCACCGTCATCCTGCACAAATGGATGAGTTTGGCAGGGATGCCAAAGCTAGACATGGGTCTGTATAGCTCGTATCTATAGATGCTGTCATACGCGGCCTTAAAATCGATGAAAAGGTGGTGGGTGTCGATTTTAAGTTCCTGAATTTTCACCAAGATCTGCCGCAGTGCGAATACTTGGTCGGTGGTGGACTTCTCGGGCCTGAAGCCACACTGATATGGACCGATCAGGTTGTTGACGAATGGCTTCAGGTGCTCACATAACATGGCAGATAAAATCTTGTAAGCGATGTTAAGAAGACTGATGCCTCTATAGTTGGCGCAGGTCAGAGGTTCTCTTTTCTTGAGGATCGGGCAAACAATACTGAGGTTCCATTCATCGGGCATACTTTCCCCCGATCATATTTTACAGACGAATTTTTGCAAGCTTCTTACCAAGTCATCGCTTGCCGCTTTGGACAGTTCGGCAGCTAGGCCGTCAGCTCCAGCAGCTTTGTGGGACTTAAGCTTAAAACTTCACTTCGTCCCTTTTTAATTATTCTAACTTTTTGAATACCCAGTCGAAAGATTCTATTTTTATTCAACTAGGTTAGATGGATGGATGAATGGATGGTTGGCACAGTTCAAAAGGACTTCTTTAAACTCTAAAGGATGCTGAGATCTAATTCATCGGGAATCTGACATTCTGACCATACTTTAGTGATGTGTTGGTGCATGCAACCTACCAACTCATTTCCAGTCCATTTCCATGAGACGTTCAGCAGACAGTCGCACCCATTGGAACTCCCTTTGAATATGGCTCCATTTTCTTGTCTGTCGCCACATAATGTAAATGAATTGTTCTGCCGGTTTAGCAGCGCCCAAGTTTTTCGAAAAATTTAGCACCGATTGTGAATCTGAAACGATCGTCGTGAGATATGTATGACGATTGTATCGCCGCTATCAGTCAGACTGTGAAGAGTTAAAGAATTTATGACTGCCTCTACTACACTGCCGGCTTATAGCAATTCATCCATAAAATAAAATTCGATGGGAACACCTACAGCCGGACTAGCACTGTTTTCATTTCAAAACTTTTCCAGACCACCTCACCGTCACAAGGAACTTTTTCCAATAACTCAACCGACCAAAATATTATCCCCAAACAAAACGACTTTGTCGGATCAGAAACCGTGGTCATAACGCCCGAGAACCACAATTCATTCATGCTACCAAGTTCGCCTTCATTCTTTCAAAAACTATAGCCTCCGCCTTTCGTAATAAGTCCAAAAGGACGGTTCTCAGCGAAATTGCCAGCTTAAAATTTATGATACGTTTACATTGTTAAAATAAATTTCAAATATGAGATTTTGTTCTTAAAACTTTACAAAGCATGTCCCCGGCTCCCTTAGCCCGGTCACTCCTTTATTTAAAAATAAATCCCGGTAAGTCGTTCTTTCAACTTTTTCCATTCCCCTACAATTCCTGGTTTTCCCGTAGAGAAAACTTTTGACAAATACGAGCATCTCTCGGGCTATAAATAACTACACACACTGTGTGACCGAAAAAAGGACGCAAAGACACTGCTGCTGTCCACAGTCATTTTTCATCCCTACACTGCCAACTCCCACCCGCCAACTGCGGATCGAAGACAAATGTTCCCGTTAACCTTTGTACAGCATAAGACACATATCATATCCCTGAAAAGGAAGAACGAACCAGAGCGAGAGGAAATCGCTAACCTTAGCAAGTTAAAAGATTTCCTGTAGCTCATCATCTCGGGAGTAGGATCCCATGAATGTCCCTTTTCCTGGGTTTTACGATAAATGCCTTTAAACATATTTCCTGACTTCATATCGCATCTCGGAAGGGTGGGTGCTGCCAAATACCAGCGCAGAAGAAACCGTCGCGAACGTCCCTCAGGGGGGGAGAACGCGTGTTTTATATTCTCGTCTCCTCTTTGTCGTCGGAGATCCTCTTTGCTGAGCTATTATTTTTCATTTAGCACGGTTTGCCATTTTCAGGGGAGGAGTGGAAATGAAAGAAAATTGTTTGATTCCGCTTTTTTTTCGCCATTTTGTGCGGATGGGAAAATCTGCTCTATTGTAGCAGGCGAGGGTCGGTCGGTCCGTCGCCGGCCGGCCAAAGTGAGGTTTAACACCATTAATTCATGGGTCTTGATGTTCCGGTCCCTCGTCAGGGCAAACACGCGCCGCCAAAGCATTGGGGTTGGAGCATAATATGAGTACATTAAAGCTGTTGGGGTTGTAAAGAGTTTGCTTGGTACTTCAGCGACACCTTAAAATAAAGTGTGGTGTAATGTTGGTCCAGGAAATTAAGACTGGAGCACAGCGGCTCCGGAAATGGAAGGCGGAGTGTGGCAACATCGTGGTCGTTTTAATTTATGTGGCGCCGTAAGCTGCCACTGCTGGTATAGTTCAGGTTCTGGCGGCTATGTAATTTGTTTTAATTGGAAATTTTTTTCTCCGGAAAATATGCCCGAGTATATTGTTCTATGATGCCCTTGAGGACGGTTGGTTGTGAAAAATAAAAAGAAAATGAAAATTGTATGGAGTCTCTGCTTAATTGTATTAAATTCTTTATCCTCAGGATGGTATCAACAGGCTTTTGTTAAAGGAATTGTTTTCAGGGCGACTGGTGGCTGCTGCGTTTGTCTACTTATACTTGGGTTGGCTTATCTGAAGAAGATGGCTAATTGCTGGCTCTTTGGAGCCGTCGAATTAGTGTCAACGCTAATAATACCACGGGAGACAGTGCTGAGGCCCAGATGCACAGCGACTTGTAAGATCTGTTCAGCTGGCCTAGTGGTTAACCAGAAGATCAATTGGGGCTCCATATAAGCCTTAATAATGCTTTAGGTTTCATATTCCAAGTATCTTGTCCCGAGTAGTCTTTTCCATGCAGCTCTTATGTTTTGCGATTTTTTTATTCTCTGCAGAGTGGACATTTTGTCCGTTTGGAAACGCAATACTGGAGCACTCAGATGCAACTGGTCCATTGTACTACCAGGAAGCAGGGCTCAGTTTTTACCCATTTTACTGGAATTTCTTCGAAAGTCGAGAAGGCACTTCAATGATGAGGAGCTAACAGTATCACCACTCACCACATCAACACAGAAAATCTGCCACCTGATCCGAGCAAAGGCAGGACAATCGCAAAGGAAATGATCCGAAGTATCGTTGCTCTCTCCACAGGCATCGCAGACAGTGGTGTCACTTTAGCCTAACACACTAAGATGCTTGGCAAAAGCGAAGCGTCCTGTCAGAACGCCAATAAGTTGTCTACAGTGTCTTCTGCTGAGTGAGAGGAAGAATGCTACTGATTTCTTACAGAAGCATTCGTTTAGTCTGCCTGCATCATAATTGTGTTTGTAGGAAACCCGATCGTTAATGGAGACCCGGTTTGAGGACACAGGAAGACCCAGCGCAGCTTCAGGTCCTAAGAAAACATCCTCTGAGGCTTGTCTAGCCATCTTAACGGAGATGTTATTTCCAGAGATCCCAGTGTGAACTGGGACCCAGACAAGAGTCAAAGAGTTCAGCCTTGCGACCGAATTCAGAGAGTTCTTGCATTCTCGCACTATTTCGGAACTGGATAATTTTGGAAATTAAATTGCAATAAAGGAGCGGCTTATGTCCTTTGTACTTTGATATTTCTTGAAGGCGCGTTGCTTTTATGAAGAAATAGTGACGCCTGTCACAGTAATCCTTCTACAAAGGACACACAATGTGATTCCTATTTTAATTATTATTTTCAAGGATTTTCCAACTCACTCGCCATGGTGCCAACCACTTTCCCTCCTTTTTCCCTTCAACAGTCTCCCCCAACAATTCTCACCAAGTCAATAAAGTAAAAAAATAAAAATTGTAATTAAAATCTTCAATTCAATTCCACTCAATTTGTGTTGCAAATAAGTTCCCAATACATCACTCTTCGATGGCGCTCCGAGGACATTCATTATCCTTCAGTAATTTTTAAGCGTTCCTTCCGCCACGATAAATTGAGAAAAAAAAAAAAACAACAGGAAAATCCAGAAATTATTGTAAATATTTACGTTACCATATCAACAACAACGACCACCGAATGCGGTCGTTCACAGATCAGAAGTACAGAGCGGGGCAGAGCAAAGGAGCGTAAAACGCAATCCATAACCACAACGCACGGGAAATCAGCATTCCTTCAGATAAAGAAACCCCATCATCATCCGCAGAGGATAGTAAAGAAAAAAAATATTCGGGCACTGGAAAAAAAAAAATAAGGAAAAATAAAAACACACAGATACAACACTCAGCATCCTTGTGTATCACCGAGATTTTTGACGCAGATATGGAAGTGACATTTCAATTTTCATCATTCCGTGGGTGGATAGAGAGCAAATAGCTTTGTTCGGCGACAAACCAAAAAAAAAAAAAAAATTCAACTGAGCAGGGAAGTGGAAGTAGAAAAAAGGAAATAGAAAACATTTTAACGATAAAATAGATACAGCCTTGTTGATTCCATTGAACACTATTTCCAAATGTTGTTATTGACGTTAACCGAGGTGACAACAGTCGGTTTTGTACGCGTTTTGTTTGTGAAGCCAATTAGTTCTTAATTGGAATTTACTGAACAATGGCAAGCTCCGGAGTACGTTCGTGTCCCGAACAGATATTGCAGCGGTAATTCACACCAGTCAACTATGCAGAAGGTATTGACGTTTAGTGTTCGTGTATCAGAGGCTTCAAAATTCTCTCAATGGGCTCCCGACTCGTAAAGATTTTTTTTTGCAGCGACACTGGGGCAATCCATTATTTTTGGTCTCGACTTCTAGTTCGCTAAACCAAGCTTTCTGAAACCGAACATCTCGAACCGGCCGGGATTCCGGAATCAGTCCTGGTAAAAGGAGGATTAAAAACTGTGAAATTTTGGTATGATACTTAACGAGATTATTATAGAGACTAGAAGCAGTTTTGATTTGGAAGTGGATTTGTCGTACGCGGCAGTCGTTGAAAGCTAGTCCTAAGCTTCCTATGCGTGAGCAAATGTCTTGTAATAACTTGTACCAAGCCAAAATTCGTTTACATCGGCCTGATATGCTCTCATGACCTTACGGACAAAGCACTACGCAGAGCCTTCTCATAACACCACGTTACGAAACCGACTTAAGTTAATTGGCTTTGGTGTAGGGCAGAACGTCAAGCTTGGATCTGGTTTTTTATCTGAATAATCACCAGGGAACATGACAATTGACAGTTTCATGTTTAGAAGATGAAACTGTCAATCGAATTTCCATCCCTCTAGTATTGTTGAGGTTTGAACCTTCGGATCATTACCTTGTTGCAGCTACGGTATAATACGAATGCGGCTATTACAAGTGTCACAACAAAGAACAATTACTGTGAGAAGATACAATATCATCAGGCCGCAAGGGACCGCTGAAACTAGTTCTGCCGAGTGTATAACGGCGACGAAGATCAACATTATGTCAGGAAGAATGAACCATTCATCTTTCGTCAACAACCTGATTGGCCTCGCATAAGTGCGGTTTTAGGGCAGAAATCATCCAAATTTTCACACTTCAGCAGATCCTGGAGAAATCCCAAATAGTCCAAATCGATTACCACCACCTCTTTATCGATTTTAAGACCGCCTGTGACAACGTTTATAGAGACGAGCTATACAGAGACATATCTAGTTTTGACATCCCTGGCACACTAGTCTGTCTGTGCAGGATGACGATGGTGAATACTCGCTGATTCATCTAGGTTGGTAACGATCTCACCCAAACCTTTGATGTCAAAAAGGATTTAGACAAGGTGACGCGCTGTCATTGGACTTCTTCAACATCATACTTGAACAAATTGTGCGAAACTCCCAAGCCAACACCAGAGGCACAATCTTTCATATGTAAATCTGTCCAACTACTTGCGTACGCCGACGATATTGACAATATAGGCTGAATGCAGAGAGCTGTCACCGGTGCGAGTATCGAGACGATGGCCAAAATGAGTTTAGTGGTAAACCAGGGCGTTCGCCGTGGCTCAGTGGTTAGTGCGTTAGACCGCTGATCGAGCGACGTGGCCATATCCACCGAACATTTTTGGCGGCACCACCTCTTGTCGGGGAATGCAAAGCCTCCGGGAGTATAATTTGTCATCAAACACCTTCTCAATTCGTCGTTCGGAATCGGCAATGAATTGTAGATCCCTTCCATTCGTGCGAGAAATGTAACACGCACAACATGAATGGAGGAGTTTCAACCATGGCTCGTAGAGTGAATAGACACCATGTAGAGTGTATGGACACCAAAACTCCGGCTATCAGAGTCTTCGAATCCAATCCGGAGGGACAATGCAGTAAAGAAAAACTTCGCCAACGCACGAGTATTTAACAAAAAATCGTCTAAATGCATCAACATTTTAAACCAGACGGCTGTTTAAAGAACTTTAAAAGTCGTCTCACAGAAATTCATTGCGTAGGCTCTGTTTTAACTTGACTTTCATAGCAGTCTCCTTAAAAGATGTCAATGGCTAAGTGCGATCAAGTGGTGTGTTGAACAGATTTCTTTAAAAAAAAAGTTTGGAAAACATTTTCGTCTCAGACTGTTGTGGCCCTGTTCGAAGTCATTGATGTTCTTTGCAACAACAACAACGGACATTTCAATCGTTTAGGATCCTGAATGGTCTTTGATGTTGTCAGTTCTTTGGTTGGTAAACCGATGACGCCTACGGCGGCTATGATGTTGGCTTTGTTGAAATTCTAATCCCGGCAGCTACTGCAAAAACAACCTCTCTCCCTCAGTGGCTTCGCTGGAATTTCAAATAGAATTGTGCGCGGGGTGCTGCCAACGGAGGAGACCAATACAATTTCGTCGATTACCCTTATCGGTTGTGGGGATTCGCTTCCAATACCGCACCCAAAACAAATCAAAGTAAAAAACGGTTCTAACCTCAAAATGTGAGGAAAAAGTTTTTTATTTATTTTTTCTCTCTTTTTACTTCCCGCCAACCATGAACATGAGGATAAAATGCCTCAAGGCTAGGCGATGATTTATTTGTTATATATTGAGGGATGCCTCGCATGAGCCCTCTTCGTGTGCAGCAGGATATTGCTGGCATCTACTCGGAAGTACTTACAACAGATGACAATGATGATGATGAGATGCCAGTTGGGGGTCTCTGCTATGTAGGTGGTAACCTTATTACTTTTTGTCTACAATGGCAGGTATAAAAGGATATTCACACGGCATGTAGGAGTCATATCAACTAAATGTTTTACGACTTTTTACGCTGTCATCCGCACCATTTCAAGATATGTCGCCTGAAAGAGAGTACTTGCAACTACTAGGATTGAGACGAGTGTGTGAAGGCCATTATTATGTACTCGTGTTACGGTCTAAATCAAAAGGACAACATTCAAGGTGTCATTTTGTCACAGGTACGGCTTTTGTAAACTGTTTTGCATATAAATTAAACGAACGTGCCATGTGTAGGCGGAGGTGTATAGGACTGGAATTTGGTTTCTAGGTACACACAACGTGAGTGTTGGCAGATGGACGGGTATAGGATGTGTTGTCATGATGTTATCGTCGGTTGTGATGCTTAAAGTTTTCCAGGTGCCGTTCGGGGATGGTTTTGCTTAATGACGAGCTGTTGTCGAGTAATCTTTCATTTACACTTGGCTGAACTGGAATTAAAATGAAAAGTGTCAACTGTCAAATGGTTGACGATGTCATTTATGTATTTTATCAAATAAAGTTGGGGAGGTTTGTAATAGAACAATTAGCGTAAGTTTTGTTGTGAAATCTGCTGTCTTGTTTGACAAATTGAGACTGAGTTACATAAAACACAGAGAGATAGAGGAATATGTTTCGGGTAAAAAGTTGCTTAACATCACATGTTTTTTTTTTCTTTAATGAAGCCCTGGGCTATAATCATCCTCCACCAACTCGATAGCTAGCTAGCTAGTTACCGTATTTGCCCTTTTTGACGTGCACGTCGCGGTTTTTTTCAAATTCATTGTCCCAACCGTCCAAGACGGTTCTGCCGATTTGTTGGTTTCCTTTGTATGGGCCTATAACGTAGGACATGCGACGACGGAACATATTGCCGAAACCTTAACTTTGGTTAATCTAGGTGAGAGAGGGTATTAGCGTATAGTCTCGGAAACACCTAGATCAATAGTAGGTTAGGTTCGGTGGTTGCCCCCGCTCATACAGGGAAACACTTAGACCCGGTTAGCCTATTGTGATACCATGCTGAAGAACCGCCTTACCAGCACCAGGAACCAGAGTATGTAACACAAAGTACATCGATATGAGCAGTCGTAACGGTATAAATCCTAAGAGTTGAACCATTTCGTCCCAGAGATGAAGTTTCTTATCTTCTGGATGTTGAGTTCGGCCAAATCGTTAAGATCATCGTAGAAGTATTCCTCGAGAGTTTTCCTTCTTAACGTCACAAGAGCAGGACATGTGCACAGTAGGTGCGTTGTAGTTTCCTCCTCCTCCTCGTCTCTATAGCTTCTACAGAAATAATTGGAGGGGACCTCCAGTCTGAGTGCATATCTGCCTAGCAAGCAATGTCCAGCGAGGACCCCTCTTAGTGGTTCAAGGTTTTTTCGGTTAGTGCATAAACGTCTCTCCGTCTCCTTTAAATCCAGGTTAGGCCAGATTTGTTTTGACAAGAGACAAGTGCTGATGTTGTTTCACCTGTGGTTTGCTAGTTTCTTATCATCCGTGTCAAGGCAGAATTTGTACGATTCAATAGTCGCAGGTAGTTCCGTCCTGCACCTTATTTTACCAGCTCGTCTACTTTGGAGTTGCCTGGAACGTCATTGTGTCCTGGGACCCAGCACAGGCTTACGTCGCACCTGTCCACAATCTCGTTAAGAGAGCTGCCTTACCACCTTGCTGAGCTTGCTCTACCCACCTTAATCGTATTATCGGCACCAAAATTGTCAAAAAAGAGGTCGACGACATAGTTGGAGAGAGCGCTAGATAGTTACAGAAAAGATGAAAGATTATTTCTTCATCGTTGCAGGAAGAGCCAGTCGAATGACATTGCCGCCTATAAGAAAAAGTCTGTGATGACACGTGTTGTATTTTTTTTTCTTAAGAACCTGCCCTATGGCTGACACTGCGACCTAGCAAGATGTATTGTGTCTCCGGTCTTCCTAGCCTTAGAGGTCTACTACCTTCCTAATGAAGGTGAGTATGAGTCATTAGTAGCCAAGTTTCTAAACTCCGCCAACGAACAGAATGAAAGATCCGTCTACTCAGCCAGTACAGTGCCGGACATTCACAGAGAACGTGCTCATAGGTTTCTTCCTCTTCCAAACAGAACTGACACAAAGGTTTAGTTTCTTAAGATGAAATCTTAGGCCACAATGGCCGATAAGGAAGACCACTAGCTTCCTCATGTTGTCCATTTCCTTGTAAGAAATTCGCCCAATGGGCTAGGCGAAGTATATCTTAAAGAAGGCATGGGGCTAATGAGGCTCCGTAATTTTCTTTATCAATTAAATTCAATTTTATCAGGAAGAATCTGCGTTGTAGTACTATGTTTGGCGAGTTCACCGAACTTATAGTTCCCTGAAATGTCCTTGTGCCCTGGAACCCAGCAGTATGTTATAGTGTATTGCCATCTCTACGAGATACGAGTAGCAATCTATTACTATTTTTAATGTTACAGAGACTGGTTCCAGGGGGTTGGCTGTCTGTAAAAATCTTTATATCCCCAATAGATATTGAATTCTACCTCGGCCAAGACAGGGCTTCTTTTATCCCCATTATCTCTACTCGGAATGATCTGAAATGTGAAAGAAGAAATTGAGACTTAAATCATCGGAGGAAACACCCTCTTCTCCACCGTCTTCGGCTTTGGAAACCCCAAAACCGACCAAACGATGTGATCTCTTTTGTAGGTACCAAAGGTATGCTTAGTTTTTGTCACTTTCTCAAATCTCCTCAGTGCGAATACTCTCACCCACTATTTTTAAAATGCCAAACGTGTAAATAAACGCGAAACTAGACTCGTCAGTCTTCCATTCAAAAATTCGAAAGCATACAGTGACTCACATAAGAGAGCAGTAATACCCAGCAAACAGCAGCTTAGCTTCACTTCCAACAACAAGCAAATACCACCACCACTTTGTGTATAGTGCCAACTAATTAACGCATTCATAAAACATAAACAAATTGTATGTAAAAAGCGATGTCAAAAAAAAAACGAGAAAATTTTTTTTTTTACAAAAGTATACGTGTGGATACTCCCATGGAATCGCAGTGGCAACTTGGTAAGCACCACTTGTCATATGCGCACTCCCATACCTACATATCGCGTCTCGATGAAATTGCAATTAGCACCTTTTGTGGCGGAGGTTCGTCCATTCGTTGGGAAAGGAAAATATCAAAAAAAAAAAAAAAATTAAAAGTTTTTGAAAAATTCATGAAAACTTTGCATTGCGTGTGAGTGTTGGCATTTCTGTTTGCCATGAGGCAGAAAGCCCAGAGAATCGGGTCGGGTCGGGAGAAATACTACCGAATATGGAGATTCCCACGAACATATAAATTGGAAGTCTGCTACGTTCAGTGGGAGTGGTGGCGGTGAATCGGTGGAGCAGTGAATGTGCAGGCATCGGATGCAATTGATGTGAGATCTGTTAAAGTGAGATGACTGTATTTACACAGCTCTTAAATTTATTCACCATTCGATTCGTGGAAGTCATTATTGAGTGAATTGGATTTCGATTAAATTAAACGACAAGACTTTGTTGGTGATTGGTTGAATTGATGGCTGTTATCCTAGTTGATTGCGTAAGGCTTCCTTCTATAGGATTTAATATTTGCTCGGAGATGAAAATTCAAGAATAAATATTGATTCTTACTCATTGCCATCTGTTTCACTCACTTGCTATGCCGTGATGCATCGAATCTCGGTTTTGGCAGAAAGAAAAGAGGAAACATCTTTTCATTTTTTAACTTTATTATCCTGTAGTGTATTCTAACCTGAGATTTAACTGTTTATAGAGCTGTCTGAGGTTATCATTCTCATTGAAACTCAAGCAGTAGGTATGCAAGTCACTAGACAAGCTAACTACCAAGTTCAAAGCAGCGTCCAACTGTCACACACTTTTAGTTTAGGTTTTTAGGTCATAATGATATCGACGGCAGCGAAAACTGTTTAATCAGAAAACGTCATCGTCATTTTGGCAAATTTTATCTCGAAACGGAAGATATATCTGCCAGCTCACTCAAAAACATCTCTGGATTCATTTCGAAATCAGGCATCGTGAGCGAGCTGTAGTTGGAGAAATTCACGATAGGCCCATCAGTAGCCGCTGTGATGGTGACACGGTCCCAAAATCTACAATCTACAAGGTTGTGCGGAATATGCCGCAAGTGCATTACGATTAAACAGACGAACTAGCGGAATACAACTTTATATTTCATTCGAACAGTTGTGGTGAAAATACCGGTATAGGAGCGCCAAGCATCCCACGTTCCGGCAGTGCTCAAGAGAAGGAATTCGACTGCAGATTGATTGATCGCTGATCAATCTAAACGCTTGTCGCTGAACACGATCGAGTTAACACAAGCATGAAGTAGGGGCACCTGCCCAAACATGAAAGTTATATTCCAGTTTTGGATGAATATCATCATCATCATTTTCCAATGGCCCGCTTATCCACTATGAGGGTCGTGGGTTTAGGGACCTTAAGTGGACTCTCCACACTTCCCGATCTTCCGCCATCGACTCTAAATCATCAGGGGCTATCCCCATACGGGTATACGTGAGATTTCGGACTTGGTCCAACCATCTCATCCTAGGCTTACCCAGGGGATGCCTACCTGATGGCACGGATTCCATTGAACATCTTGGAAACCGAGTTGAGGACATGCGTTTGACGTGCCCAAACCATCGAAGTATGGACATTTCCGTTCGAAGAAGTAGCTGCTCGACATTGAATGCCTCGCATATTCTAGTGTCGATAATCCGGTCTCGACGAGTCACCCCAGCAATACAACGACAATATTTCATTTCGGCAGCTTGTATCCGAGATCTTATTCTTTCGGTCGTTACCCAAACCTCATGACCATAGGTGAGGGTCGGAACAAACACTGAGTTAAAGACCGATAACTTAGCTTCGATGTCAAGTTCAGCACTCCTGATAGCTGCCTCAGTTCTCCAGTCTGACCAATCCTACAGGATAACTCAGTATTGGTCCTACCATCACTCGTGAATAGGACCCCGAGATACTTAAACTTCTCCACCTTCTTCAATGGGACTCCACTAACCTGCAGAGTGCATTGAACAGGCGTTCGGGAAATTACCATAACCTCTGATTTGTTCACGTTTACCTTCATCCCAGCTTCAACACAGACGGCGACGAACCTATCAAGTGCGCGCTGAAGTTCGGTCTGGGTAGACGTAAGGATGACCAAGTCGTCAGCGAAAAGCAGGTGACTTATGTCCCAATTCGAACAGTTCCTTACCACGGCTAAGCTGTAACATCCAGAAGTTTCAGGACGCACCTCTAACGATGTCCAACGCCCACAGGTGTCAACTTAAAGCCGTTCACCCGAACACAGCTCTTATAATTAGTGTATAAAGATTGATTGGCCCTCAGAAGAGAACCGTCAATTCCATACTCCTGTAGTGCACTCCACAGTTTTCCTCGAGGAATCCGACCATATGCTTTCTCCAAATCCACAAAACAACTGTCGAAAGGTTTGGCATACTCCCAGGCCTTCTCAAGTATTATTCGAAGAGTGAATAGCTTGTCGGTTGTGCTTCTATTCCGACGAATATAAGCTTTATGAATCATAGTCTGTAGAAATGAAGTACTGTTTGCAACGTTTGAGAAAACCGAGGTGTCTGGCCACACTATTAGCAGCACCAGAAATTTGCTGGTTCCAACGAAGGTCTGGGCTAATGTACATGCCAAGCATATACAAATCATTTGTTTCCCCAATGTCAACTCTGTTCATTGTTAGTTTGGCTACATTGGTATCCCGCTTCAGAGACAGAAGACAGCACTGGGTTTTTGACACGTTGAACTCAACTTGGTTTTTGGCATCTCAATTGATGATTGGACATCCGCTGACGCTGGGACTCAACGACTTGGGGCCCTTGTCGCGGATTTATTTAAAGAATATGCGAGAGCCCTATCATCCGCAAAGGAATGGATTGGATTGCGAGTGAAAGAGAGCAGATCATTGATGAATATGAAAAAAATGCCGGAGAAAGAACAGAACCTTGGAGACACCAGCGTTAGTTGAGAAGGGGGTAGAAGTACATCCTATTGAACTACTACTTAAGTGGCTCGCAATCCATTTTGAGAAGACATTACCAACTCCATATGCTTGAAGCTTGTTTTGAAGGGTGCTATGCCACACTCTGTCGAATGCTTTCGAGACATCTATGGCGACTTTGTTTCACTCACCGCGCTGGTGTATGCATTGGTTCTACATATTTTTGCAAAGGAGGACCGTTAGGCCCCCTGTAGAGCGATGATGACTGAAACCATTTTGACCGTCATTTCGGAGATGTTCTCTCTCGAAATATCTCATAAGGTGGTGATTGACAATGCTCTCCATGCTCTTAGAGAGCAGGACAGGTTTTTTCGTCTTTTTTAGGAATGGATTGAACATGCGCAAGTTTCCTCCTGCTCGGAGATATGCCTACAGAATAGGAAAGATGAAAAAGCTTACGTAGAGGTTTGGCCAGGGTAGAAGAACATCTCTTCAAATCAATGGGAGAAATTCCTTGTTACAGTTGAGATCATTAAGGACTCAGCTACTGCACGGGTTCGGAAAAATATTTCCTAATGAATATTGAATTCGGTTCAGTATAGGTGGATTGAAAGAGCTGGTTGGCAAAGTGGAGTTTGATGCAAATAGCGTATCCAGAAGGTTTGCTTACTCTTTGGAGTCCTTGATATTTTTATCATTGTAAACAAGAACTGATATAGTCGATGGTATTATGTATTCTCCGATAAGATAGAGGCCACAGACGGTTTCTTCTTTTATTGTATGAATTAAAGTCTCATATTCTATGAGAAGGTGTGCTAGGCAGGAAAGCACTACTGCGTGTCGTTGATAAATAGTACACAAGTCCTTTTGATATTGAAGGAATCTGTCCGGTTGATGAACTAGTCCGTAACAGATGACCTAAACTGTTAGCATCAGAAAATCTAAAAAGTTTGAGGAGTAGATTACAGTATAAAACTTTAGCACCCTGCACAGATGCTAGAATTTGTCCTGTTCAGAAACTAATTTTTGTAAAACTTAAGCTGGGTATCGACTACGCGCGGCAAACACTCGAACATTGGCGCGCGTAGCAGCCGCGCATAATGGATACCTGGTCGGCGCGCGCGGCAACTCGAACATTGGAGCGCTCGAGCATGCCGCGCGTCGATCCAATGCGCGGCAAGCGTTTTTCAATGTTTTGCTCGCGCACAGTGGGACGTTATTTTAATGTTTGTAGTGTTCGAATGCGCGGCAAAGAGCCAACAGATAGTTCAATATTGTTCGGCGAACACTGTTTGTGTCGACTGGATCGACGAGCGCATGCGGCTGCCGCTCTATTTCAAAAGTCCTGCCAAAATTGGCTCGTGCGCCATATGATACAATTTGCCGCAGTCGAACATGGAGCGCGCGGATGCCGCGCGTAGTCGATACCCAGCTTTACTCATTAAGCCTAATTGACTTCTCCCTTAAATCTCCTTTAGTCACGTGTATCGTACTGAGAATTTGGTTCTTCAAACTTCCTGAAATTTATTTCGAAATAATTTCAAAGTTCCTCCTCCGACTTTTTTGTCTTAATTTTAAAACAACCTCCCATAGACGCTTGGTTCTAAAAATAAGCCGGCACTCGTAACAGATCAGTCGAATAATTGCTTAAGAACTTTGCCGGCGGAAGCTATCCCTCGCTAGTTGCCCCTAGAGCCCGTAGCATAAGTCAGTATTTATACCAAAATAACCAAGCAAACTGACAGCATTCTCCTATTTCATCTGTAATCGTTCAAAATACCATGAGTTGCTCCTCGTGGAGTAAAGTTTTCCAAAAACCAAATTCAAATTCTCAACCCAGTCAAGTGAAAATATTTGAACTTCCGCAAATGGAAGGAGTGCTGCTGTTGTTGTTGATTATGAAGATTTTGTTGCACTTCAAAATGCTGTCTTACAATTTTATCTTGATATTTGTGGTTCTACGAGGATGCACCAGTAAATCCACAACCACACTCGAGTGTAGGAGCCTTTGGTGAAAACGTTTTCTCCATTATCATCATCAGCGGGATTCCAAGTGCAGCGTTCCATCAGATGTGAGATGGTTATCTGCTGTGCTAAGCAATTGTATCTGCTGGAACTTTGTTTATGGAATCCATAGGAGAATCTTAAAATTTAATAAAGTTGCGGGAGTTAATTAATTAATTTCTTCATGTTGTTTGTCCTTTTTTTTTTCTCATCTCGTCTTTAAGAGGAATAGCGCGTGCACAGCTTGTGGAGAACTTTGGATATCATTTCGCATTTCTTTGAGGTTATGTGAAGCAGAAAACGGATTATATCGGATATGCACCCTTACCCCTATATGAATGTCGTGCGCGAAGCGCCGATGGCTTTTAATTTTTGATTTGTTTTCGTGATGCAGGCTTCTTGACTAATCGGAGATTTGTGTAGCTCGTCGTGCACATCGTTTGAGCGCAGACAAGATGTACTTAACAGATATCAGTAATGAGTTTTGCATTTCATTTGTCCGGTCGGTCGATGGTGGAGGATGCGATCGTACGAGTATATGTAATCGACCAGATTAAATTGTTTTGTGTTATCTTGAAAATTTTGCAAATTTTGTTTTTGTTGCCGAATATATCATGTATGAGTAATAAACAAATGAAACTGAGGGCGATCAACTGACACGAATGTCATTGAATGAAGAAAGCGAAGAAGATTGTCAAACTAGTCAAAATATTTTACCAAAATAACGGAAATGTCGCATTAATAACATTTTCTGCCATTTTGTTCCAAAAGACCTGCAGAAATCAATTAGAATATACTGTTTATGATAATACAATCCAAAGAAAGCATTCTTGGGCATCAACAGGTACACATGTCCTACCAAAACCTCCTTTTGTCGTGAATGATATTTATGAACCTTAACCATTTATTAATGGCTTGCGTCGGCTTAGAAGCCAAATTTTCAGCACTTAAAATGCCTGTCTCAGAGCGAGGAAATAAAGGGTTTTCCAGTAGGGACGGGTAGATGTCAAAATTTAATAAACCAAGTTGTGTCTGAGATATCAACAAATTTTTTATATTATTTGAAAAGCCTATCAGTGACATTATGTGTGGAATATGACATCGATCAAATGGCCGCCGCGGCTTCGCTTGGTGCCACGCATCCGAGAGGTCCAATTTTCGATGACTCTGGCGCATAGATCAGGCTGAATTTGAGAGATGGCACGGGTTATGTTGACTTTGAGAGCACTGATGGCACAATGCCATCGTCGTTTTCGAAAAATGATGCCGCCGGCCACTATCCACACCAAACAGTGACTTTCTGCGGATGAATTGTCATTTGGTGGACCTAGTGTGAATTGCCATCGTCCCAGGAAGGCGGAACAGACTACACTATTTTCGGAACCATGAACATAGAAGGCAGCAGCTTTTACCCAATGATTGCTCGGAGATCTTGTGAGAGACTAATCGAGGTTTTTAAAAGTTAGATTTTGTTTAGTGAAAATAGGGGAGTTGCAAGTCTGATAACTAGACAACTGTTAGGAGGCATTTTAAAGAGTGGCTTCAATAGACTTGCATCAAAAGACATCTGGTGAAACATTATGTCTAATACTTAATTTTGCGATTTCCCTAGAGGGCTGATGTATGGCTTTTTCTACGATCCATCATACCATCAAGTCATACAGTAAAGTGGTCCCGATAATAGACGCTTAAAGACGTTATGAGGTTGTAAGCCCCGGATTCTACCTATGGTCTTTTTGCAAGGAGAGAGAGCGACCCTGGCTTTCCTTACATGTTCTAATTAATGGTTTTTTTCAGCTTAGTTTCTTGTCCAAGACAAATATTGATTCAGTAAATATAAGACTGGCGCCTTTATAATAGGAGTATTTATTGGTATAACTGGGTCAGTGGTTAGTACCTTAGACTACTGTGTAGGCTGCGTAGATTCGAGCCGCAGCAATATCCACTAAACATATTTTCGACATCACCTCCCGTCGGGGAATGGCAAATCTCTGAGACTATAATCATGAAAAAGTTTCTCAATACACCGTTCGCAATCGGCAATCAAATGTCACGAATAACGAAACAACCACTATCCCTTGGACGATCACGAACTTTCTCGAGAGTTCTTTTTATTTTTTTTAACAATTTCTAATTTTTTCAATTACCTCTGCAAAATTTTCAACCAAGACTTGCTTAAGTCCTTGCGTTTACACGTCCGTTAAACTGACAACTGGACTGATGGTCTAAAAGGCCCTTAAAGCTTATTCGTAAGCGACTACCTTTTACGTGATTAGCGTAGGTCTCAGCAAGTCTTAAGCTGGGTATCGACTACGCGCGGCATCCGCGCGCATCATGTTTGACCGCGGCAAATTGTATCATATGGCGCGCGAGCCAATTTTGGCAGGAGTTTTGATATAGAGCGGCATCCGCGTGCGCTCGTCGATCCAGTCGACACAAACAGTGTTCGCCGAACAATATTGAACTATCTGTTGGCTCTTTGCCGCGCATTCGAACACCACAAACATTAAAATAACGTCCCTACTGCGCGCGAGCAAAACATTGAAAAACGCTTGCCGCGCATTAAAAATCCACGGCTATTGGATCGACGCGCGGCATGCTCGAGCGCTCCAATGTTCGAGTTGCCGCGCGCGCCGACCAGGTATCCATTATGCGCGGCTGCTACGCGCGCCAATGTTCGAGTGTTTGCCGCGCGTAGTCAATACCCAGCTTTACTGTCTACAGGGAACTTTTCTGATCCCACAAGTAAATTTTTTGACGAATTTTTCAAGGTTCCTTGATTTTTTTGAAGGCAAGATGGAATTAGATAAATTACGTTTTTTCCTTATTTTTGTTGAGAACCAAACACGAAGTAAGAGAGTATGATTGGGGATGATATCCAAGAAGTTGGAGATAGAGCGAGATGGAAAATGCAATGAAACCACATATCATGTAGTCATGGACGGATCCTCCTATATGAATATGATAGAGCTAGAGTAGAAGTCTTTTTTGAAGCACTGCCTATTTTATTTAGGGATAACCAATTTTCGTATAACAATGGGTGGTGGTAGTACTATGGAATGCGTTGGGTCACATCGAAGGATTTGCAGATGGAATTTTATGCAATGCGGCTGGTGGTAGTTCATACTCGAAATGCATTTGTACTATCTCTATTTAAACGGCGTCTAAGGATTAAAAGAAGCAAAAAGGCAGAAACTATAACAAAGCAAGAGTTAATATTTTTACCGCATAGAAGATTTACTTCTGTAAGTAGACGGGTGAACAGGAAGCAAATTTTTGAAACAGTAATCGAAGTAAAAGCTTCTTCTTAAAGTGAAGTTTTCAGCGAGCAACATGCAACAACAGTTTACTAATGATTAAGTTAATGAATCAAGTGGAGGGCGTACAATTTTAAGTTGTAAGGATGCAGGTCATTTTTTTTTTACCGGAACTTGGGTTGTTGGATTATTGTATTTTTTGACCTACGAATCGAATTAGTCAGGTAGGGTCAGTGTAAGCATTTACATTTGTTTTGCTCGTTTCAAAATTTTGTGCTACATTTGAAGTAGTTGAAGTATTTCAAATAGAAGAAATAGTTCAAGAAAGTTTCAGTTCAGTAAGGTTGGGACTGCAAAAGAAAAACTAATTTAAAAAATTACCAAGAGATACAGCTACTCAGGGTATCCCCTCAAAAAAGAAAAACTTTTAAACTTGCATCCTTTTCGCTTGAACTTGAGCTCAAACTATGATTTTGTTATAGGAAACATTTTTTAAAAGCCTTTAAGAAAATAATATAAGTTATCCTTTCATCCTCAGTCTGAATAGCCAGACCATTGTCATCCATTGTTACCTTATAAAGCGGAAAGTAGTACTATATACCCCCTTAAAATTTTACAGAAAGTCAATATTTTCATCTTCATACGATATTTCCTCACGAAATTGTCAGCGAAGCCGTCTAAATAAAACTTTCTATAAAATTCGTAAAAAAAAAATCCGACCTAATTTAAACAATTTGTAAAACATTTTCATTAGCTTGTTTTTTTTATAAAAAACAAATAAAAACCATAGGTATAGGGTACCCCCTAATATTCCAGTTAACATTGGAAAAAACACTGCTCTTATTTAGACAACTTTACGCCTGATTATTTCGATAGGCGCTCACGAAAAACGATCTCGTAAACGTAATTCGTTCGCCACGATTCTCATTTTTTCCATATATTTTCCTCAAACAATTCCCTATCCATGGGTACCCCCTATAAATTGAAAGCATAGTCTTTTATGACTATAGATAGGTATACAAAAGACCCTCTAAATTATCCACTTTTCAACCATAAAATCCGAATCTTTGTCGGTATTTTTGACCCAGTTCATTCGAATGAAAATTCATTAAAGACAAGATCACGACAGCTAATTCTACTAATCAATAAGTAACGATTTTCATAGCAAGAACACCGATTTACCCCATATACCCCCCTTAGGGAGCCTTAGAAAATGGTATAGTTTAAATGCCTTTTGATAATAAATAAAAAATTAAAATTGTTGACTTTTGGAGAGCGAGAGTTGTTTATGGTTTGAGAAAATTCAATTAGAAGAAATTTGATAGAATTCTGGGTATTTAGCTAAATTTTGATGGTAGTACCCCCCCTATAGGTCGATTTTTAAGCTTTCTATGGCGAAAAAATGATCAAAAGTCATATGGAAATTCATCGTAAATATACTTTTGATTTGTTGGCTGTTTTGATCTATGTGAAAAGATTTTGAGAGATTAAGTAGAAGGATAAGAAATAAGGGAGGTTTTGGCATGAAAATTTGAAGTAGGGTACCCCCCTTTCGAATTTTCGTACCAAAATTTGCTATTTTTACGAAGAATATTGGATTTTCATGGAGTTTCAATATGAACTCAAGCATTTTTGTGTAAAATAAAAATTCCTATTTTATGAAAAGGCTTTGAGAAATCTTTTAGAATACTTGTAAAATGGAGGAATAATACATGTATTTTCATATTGCAATACTTCTGGGATACTACCTATACACCCCCGCAAAACTGTAGAATGTCCTATTTCTACAGAAAATCAGAAATAGTATTTTCTGCATCAATTTTCAAGAATTTTTTTACTTATTATACTTTTTCCCTCGTTCAAATTTTGCTTGTTATTTTAAGGCAAACTATTGACTATTTGACAAGCAAATATATATCTAGGGATTCCCACCCCCATTATCACCCTTATTTGCTTGGTAAATGCTTATTTCGTTCGGAAGTCCTTTGATAGAAATTCTCACAATATTTTCTTCAAACTCTTTCTTTATATAAGTTGAGCTAAGGAAAATGTTTACGGCTTTATATTTTCTAATAACGTCAAAAACTTCATCAGACTGTGTGAATGAAAGACACAACAAGAGGTCGTACCCCATCCAATGTAAAAATAATTTACACAGCCAAACAGCATTAGAAGCTTCGATATTGTGAAGTCTCAGCCAACGTTGAATTATCTCAAGTCTCACTTCATTAGCTAGACGACGACGACTACAATTCGATAAGGAATTTGGCTAATCTTCCTCAATCCTTCAAAAATTCTTCTCAAATCGATCATTTAATTGTCGTTGTTGCTCCAAAGCATAAAGCTGAAGTTTGATCCATCGGAATACGAAGTGAAGCTCTTGAAGAAGTACTCAACAACAAGAGTTTGACAAGCTAAAAAATTCAGCACCTAATTAAATAAAAAAAGAAGGAAAGAAATGCTTGCACTAAACGAACGAAATGAAAATTGCTTACCTACATACTTATCACCCTAAGAAGCTTGGTATAAGTCCTTTGAATATTCGTAGACTATGCTCTTATAGTACTTCCTCACCAAATATTGTTGATATCAATATCAAATCAACCAGCTGGGCATAAATCTTTCGAGCATGCAATGTCTGTGCTTGGAGAATCATTAGGCCAGTTTATATACTGAAAACGTCCATTTGGAGGGTACGGTTACCAAGATACATTTTGGGGTTTGTTGTCTTTATTTATGTGTATTAAACGCTTTGTATTAAAATTGATAGACACTGTCTGCAAAAACAAAAAAAAAAAAGGAAAAAAAATGTTCTTTCGAAAAAAACAAAAAAATATTACGTATACGTCCCACGTACCAGGTTCCACAATTTACAAGCTAAAGCGGTGGTTCTTTTTAATTTTGTTATTGAATCGTTATTTTAGGGCTGAATTTCTTTTATTTAAAGAAGGTATCCGTTTATAGTTTATTTAAAAGCATGTTATCCTTGACAATGACCATTATTTAGTTTTTTCGATTAAAATGTCAAAAAAGGAACTCCGACCGAAGCAGCAGAAGAAATTAAACTAATATGCCAAAGGTGCATACACGTACACATATGTATGTACGAGTAGTATGGTTAATATATTGATAGGGGAAAAGGACGGACAATAAACCAAATTCTTAGACATGGGATACCGACGGCGACCGTTCAGACAGAGAGCTGAAGTGTAGCACTAGAAATAAATGGGCACCACAACCAATTGTCTTGCTCTTGTACATTTCATAAGCGTCCGATTTAGTCGGGCACAGAATTCTTTTAAGAAGAATATGATCCTGTGAGTTACTGCAGAAACTCTCCGGCTAGATGAATAATTTGTATGAAGACAAATCAATTTAAGTTTTCATTGGTGGTGTATATTTCGATAGCCTTTCTGTAAACGTTAAAAAATAACCTAAAATACTGTGGTCGCCGTGGCTCAATGGTTAGTGCGATGGACTGCTGTGCGAGTGGCTTGGATTCAAGCACCAGCCAGGTACACCGAACATTTTTCGCGGCGCCACCTCTCGTCGGGGAATGACAAGCCTCCGGGCTTACGTCCCACGCCGAGAAACCTACAGAGTTAATGAACAATTTCCCACAAAAAAGGTTTAGCAATACGAGAAATCCAAGTGGGACGGCCTTTACAGCGAAAGACTGAAGCTAAGACTATGCTTATTTTCGATGACATTCCAGCAATCTGCTTGCTGCGCACTTTGAAATCAGTTCATCGTTTTCAGATTTTGCTCTGTTTTTACTCCAGAACGTCGAGTTCTCCATGAAACAAATCGTCTTCCGTTCTCTTACCTTTGCAGGACCACTTAAAGTTCTTTGCATGCACAAATTCACAGTTGAACATGATACTCCACCTATGTATATATAATTGTAAATAAATGTTGTTTCATGCTGGAAAAACCACTGAGTGAGGTTTCTCGTGCGTTATAGTCCTCTGGTACCTTTCTGAATAGATGGAAAACTGCATTTTTCTTATTCACTCCTCATTATGATTTCCAAAGCAACAAGTTCATAAGTGATAAGTAAGACCAATCGCTTCATTACATTGGTGAAAGTAAGATTCGTGCGCTGGATTAAAGGCATTTGACAGGGTATGGCATATGGCATCGATGCATCTCCTCTTTCGGACCATTCGATATAAGTTTGTTTTGGATTTTTTCAAGCCTGCAATGTGCCATATAAATACTGGTGTTTCTTAAAGCTCTGTTTTGTCTCTGACACTTTTTTTCACTTTCTGTCTGTTTGCCATTTCCAATCCAATTCTTCGCTAATGGCAGAATTTTCAGCGTCTTAAATTCGTTCTATAACTCGCTTCTCGGACGTAGAAGAGCAACGGCAACGTCAAGCCTATTAAATTCCGACCCTGACTGCATAATGGGGTTCAATCAAACCAAACCTAATGCTGTCTTCGTCAATCAAGCGAATCCCAATTCTTTGAATCATTGTCCGTTAATGGTACTTGCATCTTCGAAACCAAACAACTTTCCATACTCAGTAAATTCGTGGAATGATTACATACACATTACTTACTTAAAGGGTTACCTCAACCAACAAGCGTCTCCAGTCAGCTCGATCTTTAGCCATCTGCCTCCAGTCTCGCAGGCCAATTAAGGTCTCCTTCCACTTGCCTGCGCCACCTGATTCGCGGTCTTCATCTACTCCGCCATCCCTCGGGTGTGGATTCGAAGATTACATATTCTAAGTCGCAAAAAATGCAGCGAAATGTCTAGATTTCTTTAGAAGGTGCAGAGAATACTTTACACCTTTTAATCATTCACCCAGCGTCCAAGTACAAAACTCACATTTGGTCTGGGACACCAGAATCCTTATTCTAGAGAGAACCCATCATGCATGAAGAGTCCAGACTCTAGACCTAGGAAGTGAAAAAAAATTGGTAATCTAAATTCCTAGTTCCTAGCAGCGTTGCTATTAACCCAGGAAAAATGCTTGACTTTCTAAGAGTCTCTGAAGTGAACTGCTCCGGATTCATTAGCGATTCTTGATTCACAATGGCATTCTGAAAGAAATCACAATGCCAGAACTGCGAAAAACTCTCCCGCACATAATAACCTTGAAATAGAAAAAAGTGGATTACCACGGTGACCTCATTCTCAGATCGCTATTCAATTTCGCAATCAAAAACTTCCAACTTATCCGAAACTTAATTTGTTCAGGTAGTTTCACCCCAACGACTCTTGCACAAACTTGGTAACCAAAATGCTGTAATCCCAGAACGCATTTGCCTGTTCGTAATCTTCAGTAAGTTCAGCAAAACTCTTAACTTTTACCCGCCTGCCTGTACTTTACCACAAATTATCCCGTTTACAAAGTTGGAAGAAATTTTGCAAATACGCACAATTTAAATGTTCCAAAGTCGAATAAACTCGGTACCAGCATGTTTCGTTTCAACCGAATCCTGAGCCTCATAGCCAATTCAATTACGATACACAACTCAAATTGCATTATTCAACCTGCATGCGTGAGCAGATACTTCGCATCTGCGAGGGAATGTATGATAATTAACTTTATGAAGTACATACCAGCATCAAAAGTTTCACTTTAACCTGAAGTTCTTTGACATGGCAACCAACCTCCACCTGACCCTGATTTTCAGTGCAAGGGTTATCAACTTGTGATTTTGCCACTTGAATATTTTTCATTCACTGTACCGAGCATTTTTCACGGAGACCCTTCGCCTGGATAAAGTTTAAAACAGGGTTTCAGGGCGAATTTAACATATTCAAATTGACAAAATTTTCGAATTTTCCAAATTTCCCCTATGGCGGAGCACTCTTCGTGCGAAAGTATCTGCATAATCCTGCCCCATGCTGGGACGCAGTAATTACACAAAACAGGAAGTTTCCATGCCAACTCATAAAGGGCATCGAACAGTTCGCGCTGTATCGGAGCGAATGCAAACTAAAGTTTCATACTCCGATGTGCGCGTTAATTAAAAATTAAAACCATCCCCGGAGACTGAACTGAAAGTTAATCTCTTCTGACCACAACTTCTTTCTCATTTCAGATCGACGTCGGATAGGAAAAAAGATCACATCAAGAGGCCAATGAATGCATTTATGGTGTGGGCGCAGGCAGCTCGACGCGTAATGTCCAAGCAGTATCCGCATCTCCAGAACTCTGAGCTGAGTAAATCTCTAGGAAAACTCTGGAAGTAAGTATGGTTATGTGATTCCCTTTCTTTTTATTTAGTTTTCCTCCTCTGTCCATGTGTTGATTCCGTGAAATTGAATTACTTTTTATAATGAGCAGAGGATACTTCTCTCATGGGCTGGAAGGGGTTGCGCGTCTTTAAGCTGTGGGGTTTTAATTAGCTCTCGCAGTGTAATTGGATTTTAGTCTTTCATAAAACTTTGGCTAACAGATTTTGAATGTCGTCTTCTTGGAAGTGGATTGTCAAATGCACTGCTGAAGAAACGGAGATAATCGTGTTGATTCAGTGTTGGAGGAAGACTGACAAAAGGAGGAATCTGTAGTTTCAAAAGTTTCCTTATAGATTCAGTTTGAGAGGAGTGTGTTCAACGAAGTAAGTGGTAAGTTCATTGAATATGTGCAGTGGTGGAGTGACTATTACAGGGTGGGTAAGATAAAAGCAAATGATGTCATTCTGCAATGAAATCTCCTGTCTTTTTAGCTCTCCTTTGGTTCATGTCAAGTTTCTATTGACGGGGATTTCCAAAGTTGTTTTTGCCATATTTTTGTGGTATGAGTGGATTTCTCTATTTGCACACGCATATGTATGCTATTCCAAACGTGGATGTTAGCACATTGTTACTCGACACTGCCTAGTGGCTCACCTGCTGTAGTGGTCGTATTGTCTCTAGATTTAACTTTTTGGTTCAACTATGAATTTTGGTTTAGTAAATGGTAAATTGATTTAGCTAATTTGAGAAGATTGGTATATTACACCAATTTAACACTCAAATAAAGTTAAACGCTTTACCTTACTGTTGTCATACAAACCAACGTAGGAATTCTTCTGCCTTTTTGTGGGTTTCAGGATATTTAGTTTTTTTTGTCGCACTATACTGGAGCACTCAGACGCAACTGGTCAGTTGTAATGCCAGAAAGCAGGACCCGGTATTGAATTGAGGAGCTTACGGTATCAGTATTCATCACATCAGCACCGAAAATCTGCCACCTGATCCGAGCTAAGGCAGAACGATCGCAAAGGAAAGGAAAGTTCGCTGCCCTCTCCACAGACGTCGCAGACAGTGATGTCACTTAAGCCTAACACTCTTAAGTGAACGCCAATAAGTTGTCTACAATCTCTACTGCTGAGTGACAGCGAGAATGCCGCTGATTTCTTACAGACGTTCGAGAGGATTCGTTTAGTCACCCTGCATCCTGGTGAGCCGTGCCATACACAATTGTGTTTGTAGGAAACCTGATCGTTAATGGAGGCCCTGACCGAGGACGCGGAAAGACCCTTACTGAGAGAATTGAAATGGTTTGCCTTATAATGGCTTCTAAGCCTCCTCAATCTAGTCGATTGTTGCTTCTTTTGAGTTTAGGTATCTCGAAAAGTACGAACTTTAAAGAACATAGGGAGTACCGCCGGATCTTTAACTTTCAGTTGCAAATTTTAATCCGCTAGAGTAGTCACAATGACAACTCCAACTCAGGTATTGAAGCAAACTGTCCGTTTGCGGATCAGTTTGTGTTAGGATGCTTATTACTTATGTCAAGTGTGATCTATCGAACGCAAGTAAGCTTCTTTCCGCATCAACAAGCTTTCGGAAAGCTATGCTGCATTTTATTACTTCTACTTCTTCGGTTTCTCTCTATGTCGCCATGTCCCGAATTTAACAGAACGAAACCTCGCTTTTAGCTTAGTTCAATACTCTACCTTGTAACTTAAAGCACCTGTTATCAAGATTTATGCTAAAGCGTGAATTTTATAAAGCTCAGCCTTGTGGGTGTTTCTATGGTCACAGAAATAGGAACCTTCAGGTTCGAGTAACTTTCTAAAAGGTCAAATGTTCTCATTTTTAAAAATTTTACTGAAGGGATAGAAGCAACAATTACTTGATCCGTAAATCCCATCAGTTTACGATGAAAGGCGTGAAAGGTCACAGTATATTCTAAACAAGTTTTTGGAAACCCATGCTATTGAGATCTGCACCAGGATAAACCTCGATAAAGGTGCAAGGGGCGCAAAATACATATCTTTTCAGATAGTCAGGAAGCGCTTAAAGCATTGACATTCCACTTCGTGGAATCTTTGTCGGTTAAGTCCTGCTACGATACCCTACAATCACTTGCCAGACACAACAAGGTCAAGCTTGGTTGGGTGCCCGGCCACCAGGGCATTGTAGGCAATGCAACTGAGGATTAGCTGGCTAGGGCCGGATCGGCTTCCGCGCTCTTGGGACCAGAACTCTTCTGTGGCGTTAATTGGGCTACCACCACTGCTTTTTTAAAACAACTGTGAACACCATCTTCGCCTAGCTTATTGGGAAAATGTCACCGGGCTAAGGCAATCCGAGTAGCCATTAAACATTTCGTTGTCGCCATGGCTTAGTGGTTAGTGCGTTGGGCTGCTGACCGAACGGCGTCGGTTCAAGCCCTAGCCATGTCCACCGAACATTTCTCACGGCACCACTTCTCGTCGGGGAATGACAAGCCTTCTAGAGTATAATTTCTCATGAAAGAGCTTCTCAATTCCCCGTTTGCAGTTGGCAATATATGGCAGCTAGGCCTTGACTCATTTCGAGCTGTCGCGCCAGCTTTTTATTTTTAAGAGAGTTTCAAAAATTTCACGTCTAATGGTCTGGCTCAATCCTAACAAAATCATAAAACCTTTTGACTGGGTAAAACTAAAAATCCGATACCACCTACGCTTCGACGGGTGGCATTCTCAACTTTATTAGGAAGTTTAGGGCCCTACTGTCGAACCGGCTCTTGCTAGTGTACCACTAAGTCGCAGTGCCAACCTTACACAAAAAGTAGTGACATAATTGCTTAATCAAGACGGCGATCTGACAAAGCTAAGATCTAGAAAAAATGCCGCCTCAGCAATCATTTTTATTACAAACTTTGATTTGTGCTTATACCCTGATCCATAGAGTAAACTGTACGATGTTTTGTAACAATTGAAGCAAATATTTAGTGTGATTCACATCTGGGTGTGTATGTATGTATGTTTCTACACTGCGTTACCAGAGAATGCCCTAAAGTAGACCTAAGAAGACTAATGTTGAAATTTTTTTTTAAAGCCTAACCTTCCTCGTCCTTATTTCTATTCGACGCCACTGTCATGGACGACTGTATGCAATTAATTTTTTTAGTGGTAGAGTACCAAGTCAGAAAGATTCGAATAAATGGTTTAAATTAGTCACATAGGACGAATGCCTATCAGATCCTTAGCGTCACATTCTTGAAGCAGTCTTGGTAAACTTCACTGAAGAAATATGAGATGTTCGCTAAAGGAATACTTAGGGTATCAACCCATTCCGCATTCCACTTTGATTGTAAGCTTTGCCTTATGCTTTTTTTTAATTGGTCCTAGTCATTATTTTTATCTCATAGACACATAAAGCAACTGCCGATAGGCGTTTGCCCTCTTATCGCTTTGCATTGATCCAAATTAATTATGTTAATTGTTGTTTGTATAATAAAACAAACAGCAATACACTATGACCTCACCACTGTGGGGGGTTTGTAAGAGTGTTCGCCGTCGTTCTTTCCTGAAATAGTCTATACTATCAGCGAAAAAAAGGGGTATTACTTCATTCGATGCTATCTCAGAAGTGATGATTGGAAAATATAACTGATAAGGACTTAAGCGCCCAAAATGCATTACATGCTTTCTATTTCATTTATTTATTTTTGAATTTTTGCGCAATTCAAAGCTTGAAACCATCATTAGTCATTATCTTGGGTTTCTATATTTAGAAAGTTAATTTGATGAAGGTGACAGTGGGCAACAAAATATCTCTTTACCAATCCTGTGGCTTCCTTAAATTTAAAATTACAACTTGTTCTCGGAAACCGTAGAAACTCTCATGTAGGTAATGAGTTAATTATTGAAAAAATTCATATTCCATTCCATCTTTTTTCATTGTTTCAACGCGTCGTGAGACTTAATGTAGATACGAACGTGCACAGGTGCATTTGGAACTGTCCTATCATAATATTTCTCCCTCTTTTCGAGAAAAGAAAAGTAAAATGAAGTAAACACGAAACTTTTCCAATTTGCTTTACGTGTTTTGTACTACTGGCTCCGACTCCGACATCTCGTTGTGCATTCGGTATGCGAAGCATCAGACCTCAGGCAGATGCTCGTCCTCGCACATGCAAAGGAGACAGCAAACATAAAAAACACAACTTATTTCAGGAATGTGGTCTGCTGGTTGACAAAAAAAAAAGGACGAAGTTCTGCTTTTAGTTTTGCTACACGAGTTCAGCAAGTTCATGGTTAAATTAAATTACATGTACGTATGTACTTAATCTTTAGTAACTGCATGCTTTGTTTATTGTTTTGTTCTTTAACCCTGGCGTGTATAGGTTATACTCAGGGGGTCCTCAAAAATCGACTAGTGGAACTGAAGTCAGAAAAGCTCTAAAGGTAACTTTTCGAGCCAAATTAGTGCTCAGTGAATATCTTCGGGAGGTGTCCGTACCCCTTCGAACCTTGGCCCTTCCCAACTGAATACATTGTAAAGGATGATATTCCTTAAATTGAGTTTTCTTGTTTCTTTTTTGACATAACGTAGTAAGACACCTCACACATAGATTCAATGACATATCGAAGCGATTATCGAAACGACAATAATGTCCAAAAATAGTTTTAACATCTGACACTTTTGACGACGGACTTGGATCTTTAATGAAGCTGTATCCTACACTTCAAGAATGTATATCCCATAGAACTGTCATCTAGAAGGAATTTTCCTTCCTTATCGTGGAACCAGTGAGAGCTTTTAATTAAGCGAACTAGGTTTTCGACATCTTGTTGTACTAGGTCCCCAAAACTTCAAAAAAGAAGGCACCGGGATTGTTGCGTCTTTTACGAGAGAACGCGGGAAAGGTAAAGAGGAGATGGGGGATCGTCGCCTTCTCTTCCTTGTCCCTGCAACTTCTGTAGAAATCATTTGGAGGAACGCCCAAACGAGTGGCATATCTACCCATGAGGCAGTGATAATACCGATAGTGATGCCGCTTATGGAGCGCTTGGACCGCTTATGGTCTATTGAGGGCCAGATTTGTCTGTTAGTTTGGCAGGTGATGCCATTTGACCACCTTGGATTGACTTTGCTGAATGCATCTGCCTTTAATTTGAGTTTGCATGTAGCTAGTGTCACTCCGAGGTTCTCTTTTTAGAAAAAAATCTATATTGAAGTATTATTCTTGGCGTGTTCACCGGTCTTGCGGTTTCTCGGAATGTGTCTGTGTCCTGGTATCCAGCAGAGGAGTATGTTGAATTGCTTTGCCATCTCTCAACGAGCGGCAATCTAGAACTATTTTTGATGTTACAGAGAGAAATTCCAGGGGCTTAATGGGAGCCCGGCTGTCTGTGAAAATGGTAATATCCCGAGTTGAAATAACATACCACCTCAGCTAAGACAGGGCTTGTTTTATTGCCATAATGTCCACCTGGAAGACGCTACAATGCTCTGGAAGGGGAAAGGAGATCTCAAGGTTTAGATTATCGGAAAAAACACCTCCTCCCACACCATATTTGCCTTTAGATCCGTCTGTGTAGATCTTGAAGGCCCTGCCAAACATGTCCGTCTGTGCAGGATGATGGAGATTGCGCGCTGCTCCATCATGATCGACCAAGTCATCACCGAGACCTTTGATGTCAAAAAAGGATTTAGACAAGTCGACGCGCTGTTATGCGACTTCTTTAACATCTTTCTTGAAGGAATAGTGCAAAACTCACGCGCCAACACCGGGGGTACAATCTTATAAAACGTCCGTCTAATTACTCCCATACGCCGACGATATTTACACAATCGGAAGACCGCAGCGTGATGTCACTGGCGTGCTCGCGAGTATTGAGAAGAAAGCGGCGAAGTTGGGTTCAGCGGTCAATGAGAGCAAGGCGAAGTACAATATATGCTGCCATCAAGAAGAACATGGACAGAACTGTTCACAGCTATAACTTCGAGCTAGTAAGGGACTTCATGTATCTCGGCTCCGCTATCACATTGGACAACAACACCAGTGCAGAAATCAAGCGAAGAATAACTATTGCCAATTGCTGCTTTTTCGGGCTAAGAAAAAGCAGCAAGAAGAAAAACTAAGAAGACTCTTTATAAGACCTTGATCATCTTATTCCTGCTTTATGTCGCTAAAGCATGAACCCAGTCTAAAGCGGATATGAAGATATCCTTGGTTGTTTCGAGGGAAAAATTGTTCGTAAGATATCCGGTCCCGTTTTCGTTGACGGGCTCTGGAGGAGAAGATTCAACGATGAACTTTATGAGTTGTACAGCGACATTGCCCTAGTCAAGGAGATACGAATCCATCGGCTGAGATGGCTGGGGCATGTAAAGCGAATGGAAACGAATGGAGGGACAACCTAGTAGAGGAAGACCTTGCCTAAAGCACTTACTTCCTTGCATTTTGTTTTACTCGTTTGAAGCACTTTTTACTAGATTAGAGCTCTTTAATGGCGGTCTTGCTATAAATTAATTGTATATTGTCAGTCTCCAGGTCAAGTGAAACAAGTTAAATTTATTGTTTATGGTTGTCGAATCGAACTATAGTATCTCAGAGGTCCCTCTAAGCGCTAGTACTTCCGCCTGGAATACAATAGAACTGCAAGTGCAGAATGGCAATGGTTTAAAAAATCTCAAAAAATTGATCTCCTTTGAATGGAGCATTATGCAAAGTTAACAAATTAAAACTCCAGAGAAGCCGTGATCTTTTTTAAAGTATTTGATTACGTAATTTTTAAGGTTTTTACGGTTCATTTTATAATACTCATAATGAACGCACGTACCTATTCCAAATAAGGATACCCACCCTAGGGCACCTATTAAAATTTTTTTTTTCGTTATCCTTAATGGATAACATTTAAATTTTACTGCAGTCGCAAATGCATTACCTACTGGTTTTATGTACGAACGCCCCCATACATTTCGCTGAATGCTTTAAAAGGTTTTCTCCGCACATGTTTCTGCAAGGCAACCCCTAAGGACTACTGTGCAGATAATCTGACTTGTTATATGGCTTCCTAGCTGAAATGATATGAGTTCGTCCTTTTAATGTGCATAGCCAGTAGGAAAATATATTCCTTTTCACAAAGGAATGCAAAAACATTTAACGTCAGAGTCTCAAAACCTTTACTATTGCACAAAGAAAACACATTTGAGGTTGAAGGTAAATGTTAAATTGTGGATAAACAGCCATCAAAGAAAACAACCTAAGAAACCCTTTAAATTGCTTTTTAAATGGAAATGTCCCTTCTTATCTTATCAAATGTTGTTCTTAATTATTTGACTGCTATTTAACCAACTAGTGGTCAAGTAATTATAAAGTGGAAACCCGCCTTGAAGGAAGGGATTCCCTAACGACCATTTCTTTAGAAACACTGCAATACACAGCTGAAAGTCTGATGAAAGTCCTTGATATTTGTTAATCAAAAGATGCTATCGTTTTAGAATCTTTTAATGGAATTTTTCAGAAACCCATTGAAAGATGTCTACATACATATACTCGTATACTCGTATGTACCACAGATCCTTAATCATTTTCTCTCTAGACTGTTAATTCATTTTTTTTGACCCATTCTTCAGTACTTTACTGAACATATACGTACGTACATATGTATGTACATAGATATACCACAGGACTCTCCCTTTGAAGCTTATGCTTATCGATTTAAACAATAAAGTGAAAGCAGTCTGGAAAGTAATTAAAAAGTGAACTAGTCCATGAAGAACATCATTCTACTAAATGAGAAAGGGTATGTGCTTTAATGACATAGATAACTTTTACTCGTTTTAAATCGTATTACAGAACTTAATTCTTTACTATCCGTAAATTAAGTTTGCCAACCAACGGAAGTACCTATATACAAGGTGAGCCATTTAAACCTTCGGCATCTGGCAACACTATACACTTTGACATCTGTGACAGACTGCATTCAAAGCGTCAGTGCAAGCGAATTTGTGCTATGGACCAGTACACGCCACCACAATGCGTTGTCATCGTGCAGCTTTACATTGAATTTTGAATTGAATTGAACTTGATTTGAATAATAATATAAATCAATATATAGCATGGTATTGTCGTCTGCCGATAGCTTTACATTCAAAACATGTTCTCAATTGTGAAAACGCAACGTGCGTATCGTGCCAAATATGGAAGCGCCTTCAGGCATTTACACCAAGAATTCATCGCCACCGGCAATCTTGGTAATGCCAGTCGGAGGCCGTTTGATGAAAAGATTGAGGCTGTACAGGCCTTCTTCCAAGACGATGCTGAAGCAGCCGTAACCGTCAATGGAGAGCTTTATCGGGCCCTGATAACCAATTTTTTAATAACGCCATGAACAACTTTTGGTTCCAACAAGACAGCGCCACAGCTCAGACCGCCCGAGCCACGATCGCTTTATTGCGTCCTTTGTTCCTCGGACGCCTAATTTCGAAAAATTAGATTTAACGCCTCCAGACTTCTTCCTGTGGGGTTATTTGAAGTCCAAAGTTTATGTCAACAAGTCACGGACCCTAGAAGCCTTAAGAAACAATGTACGATAGGAAATGGCCGCTATTCAGACCAAAACACTTCGAAATGTGATGGGAAATGCCGAAAAACGGGCACATTACGCCATTCGTTCTGGTGACGACCATTTACATGATAATATATTAAAAAAGGTTCAAACTAAACGAAAAATGATTTCACAGTAAAGAATTTTTTTTTTAAATTATTATTATCAATAAATATTCCAAAGGTTTAAATGGCCCACCCTGTAGCTATAAAATTTGCATAGCATCGACCACTTGGATTTGGAAAATTGAAAAATTATTATCTAATGTTCATCATCATCATTCAGCATCATTTTCCAATGACCCGCTTATCCACTATGAAATTCGCGGGTTTAGGGTGCTTAAGTGGACTCTCCACATCTTCCTGCCTTCCGCCATCAACTCTAAATCATCAGGGGCTGTCCCCGTACGAGTAGAAGTGAGATTTCAGATTTGGTCCAACCATCTCATCCTAGTCCTACCCAGGGGACGCCTACATGATGACACGGATTCCATAGCACTTCTTGGAAGCCGGGATGGGGGCATGCGTTTAACGTGCCCAAACCATCATAGTATGGACCTCTCCGTTCGAAAAAATAGCTGCTCGATATTGAGTGCCTTTTCCTTTTTTATGAACCCCCATGCACTTCTCCCAGACTATAACTTTGGTTTCTCGAAGTAATTGAGTAATGTCACTTTACTTAGAGACCAGCCATATCATGGGGGGTCACAAAAAAAAAAAATAATCGGAATAATCTTGGAACTTCGCCATATTGAATTTATGATGATGTAACATACCCTATATTTTTTCTCGGATTTCAAGTAATTTCTCTGGCAAATTTCACCAAAAACGATTCAGTAGTTTTCGAGTTTACCTCTTACATACAAACATACTTTCTCTCTTTAGTGTAGATATTTGTTTACTTTTTGTTGCTTTTTTCCATGCATGCTTGTGCAACTCAAGTGCTGATTAGCTAAAAAATTTTTTTTTGTATAAACAAATTTAATAAAATTTATCTTCTCTACATTGATAATGGCGATTGCATTACAAATTCAATATTTTGACGGCAAATTAACATTGAGTCATCGTTCAATTTCTTATCAACAAAATTCATTTCATAACAGTGACACATATCTCACACTAATAAGTCACGCGACTATTTTTTTTTTCGCCCATCGGTACGCTTAGAAAATATAAGTTTACAATTAATCACCTCAATTCCACAACGAAGGAAATAAATTCAACTGAAATCCTCTGCTTACACTCAGATTTCAATGATGTCTTCATCTTTTGTTAGGTATACGAGTTGCATCAGAGAAGACTTCCACCCCAAAACACGACTATTGTATCGTTAATCAGAAGGAGAAATTTAAATCTTCTCATTCACCTGAAGCAAAGTGCATACTATGGAGTAATTCTGGACAGTTAATGATCCTGGAACTCCTACATTGACCGGACCGTCGAAAACTGGATCTCTCGACGCATTTATGCTTCAAATATAGATCATGCCGTCAAACCTACCTAAGAACAACAACTAGTGGTCGCCGTGGCTAAGGGGTTAGTTCGTTGGATGAAACAAACGGAATTGCAGCGCTTTTCACTGAAGCGGAAGAAGTAGCAAGCAGGTGCGATTCTCTGCAGGTTCCGTGCTTATTTTGCTTGAGGAGTTACTTAAGTTTTTTTTTTTTTTTTGCGAGGGTAGTTGAAAATCTTTCATGAGACACCATGAGGATCTACCGCACGTGCTCATGGTAGTGTGAGATTCTTACTCACTAAAAACACCTCCCCTTTTCGTGTTGACTACGACTAAGTACGTAAAAGCCTTATCAAGTAGTTTAAGTTTCGATAATAATAATTCGCGTTGTGCAGGTGGCTTTTCAGTGAAAGCACATACTAATACCGTCATTATATGCGGCTATTCCTTATTGCGCTAAATCGAACGGTTTCGTTCTTTGTAGTCGGCGCACAAGGTTTGTCACGTCCAGAATTTGGAGTACGGCGTTATTGCAATGTCCATGAAGGCGAACACGGAGTTTGCGAGCAAAATTTGTTATTTCATCTTCGACGGTAGCTAGACCGAGGTCTCTGTGGATATCGTCGTTTCTAATGTACCACGGCGCATTAACGATTGTTCTGAGCACCTTATTTTGAAAGGTTTGTAAAATATTTCTATTGCTGGTTTTGGTACAACCCCAAAGTTGTATACCATACGTCCATACAGGTTTTAAGACTTGCTTATATAAGAGCAATTTGTTATACATGCTTAATTTGGAATATCTTCCAAGCAGCCAATACATTTCTCTAAATCTAATTTCGAGCTCGTCGCGTTTCTTTTTAACGTGCGGCTTCCATTTGAGTTTCGCATCTAGTGTCATTCCTAGATATTTTGCTTCGTTTGCATACGGTATTTGTACCGAGTTAATGAAAACGGGTGAGTTGTTAATTTTCTTGTTAGTAAAGTTAACATGCGTAGATTTGGTTTCATTGAGAACAATGCGCCAAACCTTTGTCCACTCGCAAATTGTATCCAAAGCTCGTTGAAGCTTCACAGTTGCTGACTCGACTGAATTTTCTGTTGCCAGAATAGCCGTATCGTCCGCGAATGTAGCAACAACGGTGCCTTCTTCTTGGGGTATATCGCGAGTATAGAGCAAGAACAAGACTGGACCAAGAACACTCCCTTGTGGAACTCCGGCAGCGATTTCCTTGAATTCCGAGTATTCGGCTCCATGCTTGACACGGAAAAGTCAGTTCTCCAAGTACGACTCTAAGATTTTGTACAACTCTACCGGAAGTACCTGTCTTAGTTTATAGTTCAAGCCTTCGTGCCACACCTTATCGAAGGCTTGAGAAACGTCAAGAAAAGCGCTAGAACATATCTTTTTCTCTTCTATGGCCTTCTCAATTTCGTTGGTTATTCTATAAACCTGGTCAATTGTGGAATGCTTGATTCTGAACCCGAATTGATGATCAGGAATCAAACGTCTTTCTTCAATTACCGGTTTTAACCGTTTCAATAAGAGTTTTTCAAAAACCTTTGATATTATCGGCAGGAGCGATATCGGTCTGTACGACTTTTTGTCGTTTGGCGGTTTTCCCGGTTTTAAAACCATTATAACTTCGGCGACTTTCCATTGCCTTGGAACGTATAATAGTCTTAGCGAAGCCTTTATAAGGTAAAGGAGTTTTATTAACGCTTTATTTGGCAACTCCTTGAGGACCTGTCCGGTTATTAGGTCATATCCAGGAGCCTTGTTATTCTTTAGATTTTTTATTACCTCGCAAAGTTCGGCTAATGACACGCTCCTTATTTTAAAGTTGTCTGGAGTCATAATAGTATTATTAATATTTTCTATTAATGCTTGCCCGGGAAATGGCTTAAACGTTTCTTCCAGATGCTCAGCAAATAAGTCGGCTTTTTCTTTATCGCCTTTTGCCCACTCGCCATTACTTTTTCTTATTGGTAGCGATTGTATTTGGGGTTTTTTGATACCTTTCATAGCTTTCCAAAGAGAGTAATTCGAACTTTTTTCAGCAGACAAGCCTTCGAGATATGTAGAAATCTCGCGATCTTTAAAATCCCGTATCGCTTTTTTGAGCTTATTGCATAGGAAGTTCGAATGGGTTTTGTGCTGGGGAGCGCGAGACTGTTGCCATCTTTTGTGTGCTCTCCTCTTTGCCAGCATCAGTTCTTTTATTTCCGGCGGATATTTAATTTCGCTATTTCCGACTACTTTTCTTTTATATGGAGTGTTGTTCCACACGGCGCTTTGTAAGACTTCAATAAATCTGCCGACTTCATCCTCTATTTCGCACGGTGTTCTAAGCGACACATTCAGGGCAATATTTTCTTCACAAGCTTTCCTAAAGCCGTCCCAGTTAGTTTTGTTGCTAGTTAATCTGGGCGCTCCTTCTTTTCTCATTAGGCGTTCGCTTATTGTCAATATGACTGGTGAATGATCTGAGGAGAGATCAAAGCATTCCTCGATGTTCGTAAAGTTTTTCACTACCCCTTTTCCTATAAAGAAGTCTATGAGGTCAGGCGTTTTTGCTATGTCGGAGGGCCAATAAGTCGGTTTCCCCGTCGAAAAGAAGTCAACAGCAAATTGCATGCCGGTTTCGTAGAGAAGTCTGCCTTTAGGTGAAATGCATCTCGAACCCCAAAAGGTGTGTTTAGCATTAAAATCACCACCAATAACAAATTTCGGTCCAAGTGAGTCAAATAGACGTATTAAGTCATTCTTTTCTAGCGTGTATCGCGGAGGGCAATAAATGGACGCGATGTTGTAAAACATGTTTTTATTTTTTACGCGAACTGAAGTTATTTGCATTGCATCGAGTTCTATCGGTGAATTCAAAGAGTGCTCAATACAGTCTTTAATTAAGAGCGACGATCCGCCCCTAGCCCTTTCGGATGGGTGGTATGCGTGATAAGCATAGTATCCTCTAATTTTAACTCGAGATTCCCTTGTCAGATGGGTTTCAGAAATCAAGCATATGTCAATGTTCTGTTTGCGTAGGAATACTTCCAGTTCGTCGATTCTTTGTAGAAGGCCGTTTGCGTTCCATGTTAAGATTTTAAGTAACTGGTTCATGTTCATAATTTCGTTCGTGGTTTGCGAGCGTTATGCTCGAGGTTGCTAAGTTTTTCGAATATGAGCTTATTTGTCTTGCTTTGCTCCTCGAGTTTCGCGAGAATTATAGAGAAAACTTGTTGCATAGGATCTAACGCAGGCCTATTTTGCTTAGTTGCTTGCGATGCAGCTTGCGCATACGTTTGCGCATCAGCAGATGGCGGTTTTTCCTGGACTTTTTTCGTTTTATCCTTCACGGGTTTGTTTTCTTTACCTAGCGATTTTTCCGGTTTATTTTTATTTGGTTTCGGTTGCGGACGCATGTTCTTTTTAAGCGTATCGCGCCTTTTTTGGAGTTCTTTGGAAACTTCGCAACCTCGATAATTCGCTGGGTGCTTCCCCTTGCAATTTGTGCAAGTCGCTGCGGTCTGCTTGTTTAAGTGGCACTCATTCGAGAGATGTGTACCGGCACATTTCACGCATCGTGGCGCTTTTTGGCAGTATGTCTGCGTATGGTTGAAACCTTGACAGCGTTTGCACTGAGGGATCGATCTTGTGCTTTTACGCATCGGTTCGATTTTGATTACAATATTTAAAATCGTTTTAATATTGTAAATATCTTTTATATTCTCGGTTTTATCGAAACTGAGCATAAAAAGCGGAAGACCACGCTTAACAAGAATTTCCTGATCTTCTTCCGTTTTTTGCTTTTCCTTCTTGATAATATTTACGGCGTCAAGAATTTTAAAGCCTTTCGCCTGAAGATCTTCCATAACGTCTTCTTTAGTGCACGAAGGATGGAGTCCTCTTGCTATAACGCGCAATGGTCTTTCCGACTTATTTTCATATGTATACCACTGAATTTTCTCGGAATTAAGTTTCCGCGAAAATGCTCGGTAATCGTCCGAGTCATCGACGCTTACTTTCCACACGTTATTGCGAAGTGAGGTGACCTTATAGTTCGAAGCCAACGTTCCTTTAAGGAGGCAATACAGCTTATTATAGTCCGTAATCCCGATAAAGTTTATTGGAGGCGGGGGACTTAATTTTTTTGTCTCTTGCAGGCGCTTGTTTTCTTTTTGTGGCTCGATTTCGGGTGAAGAACCGGCCCTTCGTTTCTTGCTGGGTCTTTTTTTTTGAAACCCAAGCCGTTTCCCGCGTTAGCTCTTCTTCGTCCGTGTGATATTCACGAACAGGTGAGCGAGACGAACTACTTTCACGTTCTTTTGGAGGGTTTAGGTTCCTCAGAGCCTTGTTTTCTTCCCGAAGTAAATCTACCTCTTTCCTAAGCTCTTGGTAGAGTAACTCCATTTCGTTAAGCTTCTTACGGAGTTCGTTGTTTTCCTCCTCGAAGCTTTTGGATTTCGCTGAGTCCTGTTTTTCACGCGCTAGCGCTTCCGGCGGACTTCTTTTCCCGGAGACATTCGATCTTGGTGGTGGCGATCGAGATACCCTTGCACTTTTTGTGAAGGGGTTGCATAATTGCAATAAATGGCTCTCCCCAGAATCCATAGAGCCGACCTCCGAAGAGGGTGGATTTTCCAGTAAACCTGGAGTGCCACCTGGAGTATTAAATATCTTTGTTTTGTTCATTGCATAATTGTATACTTCTTTAACCTCGGTATACGGAGGGTGGATTTTAGTCGCCTCTTACGACAGGCATGCCTACCTCGGGTATATTCTAACCCCTACCCGAAGGGGGTGAGTTACTTAAGTGATGGAGGGAGTATTTTGTTATTATCTTGAACCGTAAATTCCCATTCCATTAATTTGCACCGGAAGCAAGTTGACCAGTTCGAAGCAACAAGCGGGAGGACTTGACGATATACGACTTACGAAAAGGTCAGATGAGCTTAAAGGAATGACAATCAAGCTCGCTAAGAAAGACAAACGTATGCGAAATGCGAAAACTTGAGAAATGTTTGTGTGCTGGGTGCAATAGCCAAGGTAGCAGCTACAGCAGTTTCTAAGCGAATAAAGCAATAACTGGAGAACATACACGATGCTGAACGAGCAGGTGTCTGCTCTGAATCCTCCTGTGTCGACCACATCGGATGATCGCTGAGCAGTGTGTTGAATATCACAACTGGGCTGTCAGAAAAGTTTTCCCTAATAAGTGCTTAACGTCCATGAGAAATGGAGAAGTTCGATGGATTTTTACAATTCAACCCATAGCTTTCGACCACGGTTCCGAATTAATGAACCCATCAGGTCCACTTAACATCGCTAGGCAACTAGTAGAGGAATCAGAGAGTTTCCAGTATCCTGAAAGTGTCGTCTCGACCGATAGTGGAACCAAAATAGTTGCATCGACACAGCGTATAGACTGTTTCGCTCCAATGTTGAATCCGTATTGATGCATATATGGGTGCAGCTCTTGATGGAGGTCAACACCATTGCGAGAAAACTGAAAACATTTATTAGAAGGTGCTTACGAAATATCTTGCGAATTTTCCGTCCTAATCGTATAGAAAACGAATAGCTTTACCGAGAACACGTCAGGAACTAATGGACGCAACCGCCCAACGACTGCCAGTGAATTGTTCATACACTTCAAAAAGGTGATATCTCCATTGTTAGCACTTCGCTATTTAATGGAATCCGCCAAGAGGGGGTCGACCGAGAAATACATAGCCCAGATCAGTTGAGAGGAGACGCTGTATTTGTGGGTTGGAGAGAGCTTCGACATATCTCCAGAAATTTTACATAATGATTCGTAGGCTTAGTGGTTGTCCTAAGACTTTTAGGATTCATAAAGAACGGAAGCAGAGTTAACGAACGGTCAAATAGTGTTTGTTCGCCAAGCAAGCCAACTTTCGATCACGCAAAGGTTCTCATGATTTATCCCGAGCGATCATTTTCGTCGTTGCTTAGCATACTGACTTAATTTAGGTAAATGGGTGCCTTGTGACATTCGTCACTGCTCACATGGACCAGCAATAGGGTACATTGTGCCCATTTTAGAATTCTATCCCGGGAACCTGAGAAGAAATAAAGCTCGATGTTACGCAAATCCTCCAGTTCCGTGGAGAAGTAACCGCAAAGAGTCCTCGTTCTTTTACCGGCAAGGGGAGGACATTCACACAGTAGGTGACGAACAGATTCGATCTCTTCCCCGTCCCTACCACTGCTGCTACAGGCGTTGTGATGTACACCAAGGCGTTTCGCATGAGTACCAATGGCGCAGTGTCTAGTAATGATGCCGGAGACTATTCTTGCCTCGCGCCAACTAAGTTTAGCCAGAGACAGAGATCTCTTCCTATCATAACCCGTTCATAAGTTTCTAGTTGTTGCACATGTGTCTAGCTGGAACCGACTGATGGCCTGGTTTTCAATACCCTTTTAACGAGCTTATTGGAATCCTTGCAATCGGGAGAGCTTGTGAGGCATGCAGCGCTGCTCCCCTTCGTCCAAGTTCGTCAGCTCTATGGTCCCCTTATTGGCTCTCAATATATCTCATCGAGATAGTTTATTCACATTTATTAGGTTATGCGGTTTCAAAGATAAATGAAACGATTTACGAAACATTTAGCTTTTGGAGGGTTCAGGCAGCAAAATCTTTGAATATTCTTCATTCGTATTCCTTCTTCTTTTCAATTACCTCATTAAGTTGAATCGGAAGTTATCCATGAATAGTGTCTTAATCGCTTTGTTACAAACCCCATTGGAAAACGTTGTCTACTCTAAAAACCGAAATTGTTAGCATTTCGCAATAGCTTTAAAAAATCGAAAAAAGAACGACCACACAACTGTTTCCAAGTGGGAAAATTCGATGAGAAAATTCCTCCACTCAAAACTGCCAACATCCCCTTATTCGTGGACATCCCCTACTTATTGTCAGAACTATGCAAATAAAGTAAATATTCTCCATACGCTGGGGATCGGTTCCCTCTCGGTCTCGGCTGCTCAAACCCCATCTGTGTTTGCGTCCAACACGTGCTTGTTGACATTCAGTCTATTGACTTTGATTAAACTTTAGATGTTCCCTCCCCTCCATTCCCCGAACTACTTTCTGAATTCCAGGTTTATATTTATTAATATTTACATTCACGTCTCTTTCCAGAAACCTTAAGGACAGCGATAAGAAACCATTTATTGAATTCGCTGAGAAGCTTCGATTAACCCACAAGCAGGAGCACCCCGATTACAAATATCAACCGCGTAGAAAGAAGGCCAAGACATCAGCAACCGCGGGAAGTTCAACAATTGGAGCCACAGGAGCAGGCACATCCATCGCAGATGGAAAAGCATCACAATGCAATCAGAAGACAAATAACAATCAACGAGGGACATCCACGCGCAGACACGAACACAAGTCCTTCATGGATTTGAACAAGAACAGCCGGTTCAATTGTAGGACACAATTCCTTGTCGATGCGGGGAGTCGACTTGCGCCAATAAATGAATCAACGGAGATGGATTACACAGCCAGTGGATGTAGTGATGGCGGTCTATTACCTCAGTATACCCATGCGAATGGTAATGACCACGAGTCACTTTTGAAAACCCTAAGCGAAAACAATGAGTCCTTTCGGAAATTCGATTACGGGCGGCAAATGGACTCACCATGTTCCACAACTTCCAGCTCTAGGCAATCTGTGAGTGAAGCTAACCCACTGACTCCACCTGCTACCCCGTACACGTTGGGCAGTGTTCTGCAACGATCGATAGGGACTCCACCGCCGGTGGTTATGCCGCTTTCGATGCCACCCACCTCATCATCATCTTCGTCATTAGCCAAGCATGAGCACAATTCCCCGGAACACTATGGTCTGAATGCATCCGACCATCAACCACAGTACGCCAAGGGCTTAGAATTCCATAGAAATAGCAGCGTCATAGACCCTGGCATCGGTTACCATCATCAGTCGCTGGGAATGGAAACATCCTCCCACCACAACAACCGGACATATGCCATTCATCATTATTTGCAGCCACAGCACGTTCCGTCTCAGTCGCATTCTCAATCTCAGCACCAGCAGCAGCAGCAGCCCGTCATCCATCAGCAGCAGCAACATGACCCGACAGCGTCCTACGGAACATCAACAGCATCGCCACACTCGATTGCATCGCTTAATTATTTGCATACCCACGAGCAGCACCACCACCAAATGGTCCACAACTATTTGGCGCCATCTATTGTTGATGCCGACATCGATCCGAAAGAAATCGACCAATACTTGGATGGTCTGCCTCAAGGTCATATAGCCATGTGTGCCACAGCTGTGTCCTCTTCCCCGCCGAAATTGTCTGCATCGCCCAAATCCCACAACGCATCGGCATCGAGTTGTGTGTCATCGTTAGGCGGCATCATGACCTATAAAAACGAAGTGGAATCCCTGCTCGAGTTACAACCTGTTGAAAGGATAAATGTGAATGCGATGTCACCCGGCCAACATACCCCCACCACGGCAACCAGTGCATCGTCTCCGATTGGCCTCTCCGATGGCTGCATGTCGGGCGATAATTGCTACTACCAGGACACCAGCACTTCAGCAGCCAGTTCGGTCACGGGCTCCTATCAATACCACAACCTTTGGGGAAACTACGTTAATCCATAGAGTTTGGCTCTTTGGCGTCATGTGGGAGTCACCGTAGAAATTTAATTATTTGGGAGGTCATTCCCGAGTGTGTGACGCAAAATTCAATAACAATGTGGATTCCTTCAACTCTATAGTCACTAAGGTAGTTTAAGTTAGCCAAGAGAATTTGTAAACAATAGCTTTTGCATGCTAAGGCCGTAACTCTAAGGTTGAATCTATGTGTAGATAGTTCTAAGCGTGTGTGTGTATATTTTCTTTTTTATACCTAAAAAATAAATTAAGTTTAAAAATTGTTTGAACTTTGTTTTGGTTTTTGTTGTTGCTGTGGAAAGCATGGAAGGCTAGGTAGATGGCAAAAGCAAGATGCTGGTACACACATTGTATTTTCTGAATCCACTTAGCTGGACCAGTTAAAATGGAATGCGAAGCTGTAACTTCGTCTTGTTTTCATGAGTTGTTCACTATTTTCCTTTATCTACGGTTAGCTTGTTCCAATGACAAACTGAAAGTGGAGGAAAGTATGTATGTGTAACCCTGTAGTCTTGTATCGAAACCTTTGTCAACACATGGAGCTCCAATCAAAAATCCACGCACACGAACATTACTTATATGTATGTACGTCCAGCCTACTGCTGACCTACGGCTCATTAGCCTGGAGGCTGACTTTGACCTAGGATTAGACAAATAAAATCTTTAAAAACTTAAGAGAGTTCAATAGACAGGACAAGGTGAATGCGACTGAGTCCAATGAATCTTTTAGGTGTTCCCTGGTATGATATTCAGAAAACTTAGGGCAACCCAATCAAGAAAATTTATTTGTGGCAAATTTTTTGCCTGCAACGGTGTTGAAAAATTGCTGTCGCAAGTGTATCAAAGGCAAGCTGAACCGTTCGCCATTAGCCCCGATTTCACGCAGCTTCTCATATTTCAGAAAACCAAAATGAATTGCGCTATAGAAGGAGGCTCGGGCCATGAGCTGATATTGGCACTTCGCGCATTCCCAACACCGACAGTAAGACCACCGAACAATGACCGCGCGATCTGATCATATAAGCTGGTTAATTGGAAGAACCTCCGTGATATTTTCCACCTCATTTTAATGGGCTGAAGTTTGTTCTTAGGACGGTCAATGGCAGACATTAAATTTCAACCCCGAAACGTTCGGTGGTCACCCTCTACTGGGTGCTAGGTCATGCAGGGATAGGGGGAAATGAGGCAGCCGATGAACTGGCAAGGAAAGGGTCAGAATCACTATTTGTTGGACCCGAGCCATTCTGCAGTCTGGGACCGCATCGAATCCAAGAACAACTGCGAAGAGAGTGCAAAAGATAAAGACTATGGGAAGCACTTCCATGACTAAGGCGGGCAAAGGAACTCCTCGAGAACTACGACCAAAGAAAGAGCAAGGCTTGCCTAAGTGTGAACAAAAACCAGTTTCGCATTCTAACGGGCGATTGCAGACTCATGGAGCATCTCAGGAACATGGCAATAGAAGCGAACGGAAACTGGATATTCTGCAGTGATGCCGAGGAGACTCCGTCACACCTCCTTATGGACTGTGGAGCATTGGTCCACAAAAGAAGAGCACACCTAGGAGCGTACATTTTCTCTAAAACGGATCTCCCATCTTTGGACCCAATCCAGATACTCCGATTCCTCAGAGTGACTGGATTGGAGGAGGTGCTATAGGTCGATACTTACGAGTTCGGGGGAGCACAATAGATCTCTACAGGTCGCAGTGCATACACACACCCCAACACTCACATCTAACATTCGGTGGATTGTTAAAAAAATTTACTGTAAGAAAGCAACCGGACCAAATAGTTCATGTAAACTGTGCACCAGAACTTTTCTCCCTGTCGTGGACGACAAACACTTCCGCTCTTGTGAAAAAACGGCTCGTATTTACCCGATTCCTAAACAAGGAAGGAGAGGTTTGACACAAAATGTTTGTCCCATAGCTTTACTCTCCATAGAAGGCGATGAAAAAGACCATCAACGTCGAGATAGTCAAGTATTAAGAAAGCTACGGGCGAGATAGGGAAGGTGGTTGTCTATACAAAGCACAGACACACGTAGACCAAGGAGGGCCATCACAAAGGACATCTTGGATCTATGCCCTAAAGTGCCACTCACTTTATTGAAACCATTTGGAGCTTTTAATGATGCTGAGGATACTTTGACGTCAGTATGTGATAGTTTGCCCAAGTTGTCGAAGTGATGGGCTCCTAGATAGAGTTTTCTTCTTTGGGATAGGCCAGGACAGGTGCAGAGGAAATGGCGGATTGTTTCAAGCCACGGGCTAACTAATGAACGACAATATATGTAGTTTCTGCAATCAATCGAGACCTGTTAAGCTACTTAATCCACGTAAGGACATAGGTCATCGTACAACACGGAGAATCACGAGCTGTTATCTTAAACTGGGATCTGGAATCGAGTTCTTTTAAGTTAATTAGACGCGTAGGGATTACCACAATGGTTGAATAAAAAGTTTTGCCGAAGACAGATCTATTCAAGTTGTGGTTGACGGTGTATCGTCGGACACCTATGATATAAATGCGAGAGTACCTCAGCGAGCAATACTTTCTCCAGCTCTGTGTTTTCTTTATATCAACGACCATTTAAAATTCACAAACAACAAAATCTATAGCTTCGCCCATAACAGGACCCTTTTGCCTTCATTCGCGAAAAATATGCCAAAGATGCGGTCAAACCCGCTCCTTCCAAGAAGACTTAGAAAAAATCTTACGCTAGGGAAAAGAAAACTCAGTTATCTTTAATGCATTTTTTACAGAGCACAAGTTAGACCGGGACATGAGTTCTTTTCGCACATCTGCAGTTCGGACTCAAAACACTCCGCCCACTTATTCGACACAATCCTAAAAAGATCAATTCGTTTAATACCTATGTAGATGATTCTTCACTGAAGTCAAACTTGCAAATCATTGAATAACCGTAGACTAGTCGCAGACTCATGTATGTCTCTTTTATATATATAGCCAAGGTTGGGGGTACGAAGAACTCAAGCGAAAAAGCAGTTTTCTAACGTCCGACCACACACGCTACAAAGCCCGGCCCGTCTTTCCTATTTAAACATCTGCAAATCTTTCGAGGCGCTACATAAGCGTTATATAGGTTTTACCTTTCCCGAAAAAATTGTAAGTAAAACACGTGTACATACATATGTAGTTACCGCATACCACCAAGATCTGATGTTGCATCAGTGTCTTAACCTTTTTTAAAGATGGTTCTGTGGATGTCCCAAGAAAGGAGACCTCCTGAACTCCGCCAACTACAAAGGCACTAGTCTTCTTAACATCGTCTACAAGATATTATCTGCTTAACGCCTCAAGCCGTTAAGTCATCAACAACCTGATCGGTCCATATCAGTGTGGTTTCAGGCCAGCAAAGTTCATCATCGACAAAATATTCACACTGCGGTAGATCTTGGAATAAAAACCCAGGAACTTCGAATCTATACGCACTACCTCTTCATCGATTTTAAAGCCGCGTCACTTGCGTACGGACTGTACAGCGACATCGACTTAGTCAGAAGAGTGAAAGTCCAACGAATGAGGTGACTGGGTGTTGTAGAACGGATGGACACCAATGCTTCGGCTCGGAAAAATCTTCGAATCCACACCCGAGAAACGGCGCAGTAGAGGAAGATCGCTATTCGGGTGGCGCACGGAAGGAAGGCGCATGGACGGAGACTTAACGTGCGAAACTGGAGGCAGCTGGCTAAAGATCGAGCTAGCTGGAGACGATTTTTGGTTGATGCCCAGGTCCACTCCGGACTGTAGCGTCACCTTAAATAAGTAAGTTCTGAGAATGCCGGCGACTTAATCAAATATCTTAGAAACCCTGATAGTCTTGGACGTCATTCAAATTCAAGAAATGACTTCGATATCCAAGATTCTATCTTTTAACTTCAGAAGTGTCTTCCATAGGACCTCAACACCATATGCATAAGAAATTAAGATTTATCTTTGTCGCAGTGGTATCTACACCCTGAATTTACAATCGACAAGCATTTAAAAGCATGTATAAACAATAACGGCACCACCAAAGTAATGCATTCAAACGCAAGACAATGAATCTCTTTAAATTATCCTTCGCGTATTATGACCAAATTATATTATCCTGGCAAGTTGCTTTCTCATTTAAACACCCCCACTAAGATAATTTCATTTCAGAAACGAATCTGAGCCCCCCGACAGAGATGACGAACCGCAATGGCCCAGCACGTCTATTGTTTTCTTAACAATTACTTCCACGAAATAAATTATATTCACGAATCATAAACATTTCAGAACATTGTACTGGTGGGACACACCATTGTCTCCGCTGTGATGTGCAGTATGGCTCGGTGTAGTAAAGCAGTTGGGTTGACACATCTTTAAAATTAAATTTAACATAACGCCTTGAGGATTTTGAATACACAGCGGATGGTGAAATGATCAAAAGTAATAGCTTCGGGTAATTTGTTGTCATTGTAAGGAAAGATGAGAATTTGCCTGGAGACTCTATGAAAGCGGGTTTATTTCTAACTTGAATGAGGAAGGTTCATGTGGAAAACTCTCGCTTTCACATTATACAAGAATCTGATTTCGAAGGAATTTTCAGCAGACTTGTGGTTCTGAAATGGATGCAGCTGAGGTGATTCCTTCTCTTTTGGATCGGGAAGACGAGGCTGAGACTCCATTCATTTAGCTTACTCATAATAAAACGAATTGTTTGAACCAATGGCCATTTTCGGACTCAAGTTAAGGTGTTTCGATCAGGTTATACGAATGATTGGTCATTCCATGGTTTAAGCTAAGATTATCAGACTGCCCGAAAGAGTGTTATTGGATTTCATGTGAAAATAAAATATTGAACCAGGCCATTTTGATTAGGGCCTTATTTATCTCTATTCTACATAAAAAAAAAACAGCTCGGAATGTTGTGCGTGTTTCATTCTTCGTACGAATGGAAGAGACTTACGATTTATTGCCGACTCCGAACAGCGAATTGAGAAGCTGCTTTATGACAGATTATACTCCCAGAGGCTTGTCTTTCCCCTACGAGAGGTAGTGCCGCGAAATGTTCGGTAGACATGGCTAGGGCTTGAACCCACGCAGCTTTGGACAGCAGTCGAACGTACTAACCACTGAGCCACGACGACCACACTACTTAGGATCTACCTTCCAAATATCTTCATAGTTTCTCCCTAATTTCGATTCCTTCTGTCTTCGGTAGCATCTATCTGGTTAATCGAAGTTTTAGGTTTCTAAATTCAAAATCCCACACCTTCTGCGTAACAAAGTCTATACGCAGTTGTCATCTTTCCTCAGCCCCATTTTCTTAGATGTCCTCTGAAGTTTTCAGGCTGCAATCGATTTGAGAGTTCCTCGCGTAAGGTTTAGAAAGTCTCTCTTGATACAGCCTGCCTTTGGCTACGTTGCCAACCTTTTGTGTGTTTATTTGAGGCCCATTTGTGAATCATGTCACTTACCAATCCCCAGGGATGACTGAATTACAGTCTGACTCATTCATTCGCCTGATCACACCTTGAATATTCAATGCAATAAGGACTTGCCCTCCCTCTCACCTGATCGTCATACAGGTGATCCCTGAGGTTTTTGTTCCCAGACTAGGATGGCAGGATAAATTAAGTTCCTCTGAGAAGACACCTCCTCACGCTCTGCCATCTATCAAAGATTCATCACTGAAAATTGTGATTTCTCCCAATCTCCGCTGCCAAATCGACCCTATTCGGCTTAGAGAATGATGATGATACGCTGTCGAAATGGAACTATCAAGATCACATTTCCTCCTCTTGATGACGATCATCATAGCTGTTTTGTTCGCATTAATGGAAGTTATGAAAGCATTCCTCATAACATCTGCAGTAACATTTATAAACTTGCCAATTTTTTTTTATTGAGAACGTGGCCTTATTGCTGACACTGCGACCTAGCAAGATCTAATGTGTCTCCGGTATACTTAGCCTAATAGATCTACTATCTTCCAAATTAAGGTGAGTATGTCATTAGTAGACGAGTTTCTAAACTCCGCTAACGAACAGTATAAACTTGCCCCTAACTACCTACATACATCGTCGACGTGCTCTTTCCAGTCTTTTTAAAAGAAAGTCCACAGTGACGTTTAGTCCAACTCCGTCAATGAATAAGTTTTTTGCGGAACTACCTCTGGTCGTGGTATGACAAACCTCCGAGAGTATAATTTTTCATGAAGAAGCTTCTCAATCTTCTTTAATTAACTTTCATAGATCTACCTAAACCCTTTGTGCCACCCAATCAAGTTCTACCTACCTGATGTTGCCCAGTCGATTACCCTTGTAAACTTGAGTAGATCCGGTAATGATCCGTCGGAAAGCTCTTCGATGTCGTCGTACCTTGCTAGTACTTCAGCAGTATCGTTTCCTGTTACATCGCTGCGACTATGGAGCCAACAGAGTTTAAGGCTATAATCCATCCCAAGAACCTTCAGCTTTTCGCGACAGCACTTCACAAGCTTCGAAGTAGTCTGAGTAGCAACTAATGCTTTTATGGCCGCCTGGCTGTCAATGCACATAGATCCTGATATGCTCCCGTATATCACTCGGTTCTTGTCACTCCTAGAATGTCAGCCTGAAAAATACCCCTGTGGTCTGGGAGTTTTATTGAGTTGCTTAGTCCCAGCTCGTCAGAGAAGAGGCCGGCTTCTATGACTATGTCCATTTTCGACCCTTACGTCGATGTAGATGGATTTCAACCCATCAGATATTTCCTTGTTTTCCCACAGTTATTTGCTTGTGAAGACGCACGATAAAGGTTTGACGAACTCCAGGTATGGAATCGTGTAGTAGCAATAAGCATCTTTGTCAATATTTGGGCGTTTCAAGTTCGATTTCCAGCATTTTGACTGGTTAATTTCAGAGTGCTAGACGATTGCAAGGGACTGAGAATCGCTTTCATCCCGGTTGTCGAAGTTGTTCTCATTGTACTGGTTGATGCAATACTTGCAAGTCTTTGTATTTTAGTCATAGTTTCGAGTTTTTTATTATTGTAGCATCAAAAGAGAAAGGCCGCGACTGAGTCAATGTGTGTGTGGCGCACGCAAGTGGAAGGGGACTTTAACCAACTTGGCGTGCGAAACTGGAGGCAGCTGGCTAAAGGTCAAGCTGGCTGGAGACGCTTGTTGGTTGAGGCCCAGGTCCACCCCGGACTGTAGTGCCACCTTAAGTAAGTAAAGTATGTAAATAATATTGTAGCATGCCACTAAATTAATTCTCCATTTGTAAGTATTGGTTTTACGATGGGTGAATACAACTATAGAATTCTTATTATACTCTCGCGCTGTGTATTTATATTTATATTTACTTAGGTACCCATTTAATCACAAAAAAATGTCCAACGTAACGAAACAAAATCTAGTTTTTTGCTTAGTGGGGAGAATTCTATTTAACGAATTCTCACAAATTGTTCAATTTGTTGTTGCGTTTGAAATTAAATTTGATTTTCGATATTAGTTTACCCAGTGTATCCTGCGCCACAAATTCACTTTGATTAAATTTAGTCCTCCCTCAGGCACTATTATCAACGCTTTATGATCTCTGGTTAAATATTCATAAACCTGCCTTAATTGGCTATTCAATTAAAGCACGAAAGTATTTATGTATTCAATAATAGTTTGTTGTATGTGCATGTAAATCCAAAGTAGATTTGCAATTTTCTACGATCACTCTGATAAACCGGAGGGTTTCATTCGATATGAACATACTTACTTACATTTTGAATTTTTTTAAATTAAATATTTCAATGAACAACAAATTATAATCGAATTTGCCACATTCTTTCGCATTTATTTCACACAATTGCCTACAAGGATACAAGTGAATACACAGTGTTATACATATCGTGTGCACGTTGCAGCCGTCATATTTAATTGCATTCACTGCACGAACGGAATAATAAACACAATTTTGGCGGAACCATTAAAATGGCCGAGAATGGATGCGGTAATATCTGATGAATAATTGCATGGCTGCATATCCTGTGCAGTGGAAAATGTGATTTTTTGGTCGTTGAAACAAAATTGCAACCTCAAAACGCAGTCGATACAACGGCGGAGGAGTTCTGGAAAATCAGTTAATGGGAAAAAATTGTCCGAAATACTCTAAAGCTCAACAATTTCAGAAATATTTTCTCTCTATCTCTTATACGTCATAGTAGTCCTTAAAATTCAGAGCTTATGTTGCTCTCTGGAAACGTTGAAATTCTCTTAATAAAAAGGAAATATTTGTTCCTAGAAACATCAAACCACGATTCTAAATTTCAGAGCAACATGTGATTAGCTTAAGATGCAAAATCAGAACAAGAGCTCAGGCAGCATAGTTGCTACATGCAAAATGATGCTTGTGTCGCAGCAACACAGCCTCTAGAGTCAAATGTGTCTGAAACACCAATGTACTAAGACATGTTTCATAAGAGGAAAAACACTCAACCTAATTCTGCCTCTCTTGAGTGATTTTAAACAAATAAAGAGATTGCAAGGAAAGAAAGTGTTGGCCATGCAACATTTAAAAAAAATTGTTGTTAGGTTTAAAAATATGTTGCCGGAATGATAATGATGATGTTCACACCGTAAGTGTTGCGTTTGTTTACTTCTAGTGTATTTTGGTGTCAGGCTTATTGCTTTCGAGAATAAATTCTGCAAAAAGTGGAAAATACACGACTACTCTCTTGTTGTCGCCCATTTGCTGATTGGAATCTAGTAGCAGAAAAGTTTTGCTATCCTTTCGTCATGGATCCTTTCTTAGCAAATGTTTTTTAATCGCAGTTCAATGGCTAAATTTTTTAAATCTTCCGATGGCGCAGTAGGAGTAGGGTCTCGGCCAATTCTTCAAAAACTGAAGTTGTCTCTTTACAAGGAGGAGACATGTTGCCGATCTGACTAGACCAGGGCTAATGGGCGTCAATATTTAGGAGTGACCCTGAGTTAAAAAAAAACTTCTTTTGGCAAAGTATGTCAAAACGAGAACATTATTGCGAGTGTGAGAGTGCTTTTGACAAGACATGGGGTTTGAAGTAGGTTTTTCCTTAGGTATGTTGTTGCCTTCAGCACTAAACTTCAAAGAATGGCTCTGGTTCCAAGGATTTGTCGTCTTATGCAATGACACCAGAATTTCTGTTACTGTGCAAACTTAAAGCCGATCACAACGGGCCTGACTTAGGCCTTAATTAAGAGCCTTCCCCTCATCCTCATATACCATACCAAACCATATTGTAAAAAATAAATGGAGGTGCCTATAGAGGTAGCCAAACTGCACTTAAGGCCTTGCTCAGAACTTTAACCAGTTCCTTAATAGTTCGGGAATGTAAGAACTTTTTGATATTCGGCTTAAGTCTGAACTCTTTGGCACGTATCTGGGTCCTAATGGGTTTCCTACAAACAGAATTTAGTGTTGGACGGCTCTCCAGGATGCAGGCAGACTAAACGTCTGTAAGGAAATAGGGACTGTTCTAAATGGACACTTCGCTTTTGCAAAGCGTCTCAATGTGCTTGGCTTAAGTGACTACTGCCTGTGATGCTTGTGGAGAGGTCGACGGTACTTGGGATGATTTTCTTTGTGATTGTCCTGCCTTTGCTCGAATCAGGTCTCAGATCTTCAGTGAATGCTAATACTGTAAAGTCCTCATCAATGAAGCGCGGTCTCGTTTTTCTCTGAAAGTTGAGAAAATGCAAGGAAAATGGGTACAACTGGGTCTTACGTCGTATCGTCGTAGTACAATGGATCAGCTGCGGGTGAGTCCTCTTCTTTTTATTTTCGCAGAAATAACTACCTAGATACAGTTCTTATCCCAAATCCGAACGGCTTATTAAGGCTCTCTTTTCCGAAAGTTGGTCATTGCTCCCCGAGATGTCGTACCACATAAAATGCGGCTTTAATTTGAAACTGTGTCAGCTCGTTAGTCAGTCCAACACACTAACCACTGAATCAAAGTCACGGTATGACTACGAACAGGACTACGATTCTAACTTTCACTATGTGTGATTATTTTTTAAGAAGACGTCTAACTTACTCTGGCAGCGCTACAGTTCGGGATGGACTTGGGCCTCAACCAACAAGTCTCTCCAGTTAGCCCGGTCCTTAGCTAACTGCCTCCAGTTGTGCACTCTAAGTTGGTTGAGGTCCCCTTCCACTTGTGCGCGCCACATTAGACGATTTCTTCCTCTACTGCGTTGTCCTTCCGGATTAGACTCGAAGACTCTGCGAACTGAAGCATTTGTGTCCACTCGCTCTACATGCCCCAGCCATCTCAACTAATGGATTCCTATCTTCTTGATTAAGGCGATGTCACTGTACAGCTCGTAAAGTTAATCGTTAAGTCTTCTCCTCAACGCAAACCATATCGAATATCTTACGAAGAATTTTTCTCTCGAAGCAACTAAGGATATCTTCATCCGCTTTCTATGGAGTCCATGCTTCAGCGTCATAGAGCAGAACTGGGATGATATAGATTCTCCTTAGTTTTTCGGGATGGGGTCTTATTATTCAATTGCATTCTTAGCTCAAAGAAACAACGATTTGCAAGAGTTATTCTTCGTTTGATTTCTGCGCTGCTGTTGTTGTCAGATGTGATAGTCCCTTACTACATCGCGTCACCTTGTCTAAATCCTTTTTTGACATCAAAGGTTTCGGTGAGGTTTTGACCGACAATGATGGAGCAGCGAGCATTCTCCATCGTCATCCTGCACAGACGGACGAGTTTGATAGAGATGCCAAAACTAGACATGGCTCGGTATAGCTCGTCTGTATAGATGCTGTCCTAGGTGGCCTTAAAATCGATGAAGGGAGGGTGCGTTTCGATTTGGACTTCTTGGGTTTCCTCCAGGATTTGCCGAAGTGTGAAAATTTGATCGATTGTGGACTTTACTGGACTAAAACCGCACTGAGGGGTTATGGCTGATAAGATGTTATATGCAACATTTAGAAGACCAATTACTCTGTAATTGGCGCAGCTGAGGGGGTTTCCTCTCTTGTGGATCGGACAAACCGTGCTAAGATTCCATTCATCAGGCATACATTCATCTAACCAAATTTTTTAAAATGAGTTTATGTGTGCTCTCTACAAAGTCATTTCCAGCCGTTAAGAGGACGTCTACAGCGTACATATTACAAGTCTTTAACTATCCATAGCAGTCCCATTGATTAAATTCACCACATTACCTCCGAATATCTCACGTGAACTCCCTATCCCCTAGTTTAGCCCCCGATAAATCTTTCTTGAATTCAATAAACTCCCAAAAAATACATATAGGTATTTGTATCTATTACTCATTTCGGATTACTTCTCGTGAAAATCACTTGATCAAAAATTCTGCCACAGTCATAAAACCAAAGTGCGCCATAAACATGAAACTTCCACTTCCTCGTTCCTCGTACCTCAACACAAAAACCTCAGAGTTCTCTGGGATGAAATCTCCTCACACATAATCAAAGTTTAGCAAAGCACAGTGTTTCAATGCCAATCGACACAGTTTATGCCGCACTGTTAACAATTTATCTTTATCCCAGGCATCGGATAGGTGCGAAGTTTACGCTGCCGGCAACTTTAGACCGCATCAAATATTTATTTGCAGTTAAACAAGTTGAACACTTTGGGTTAACCTCAACCGCACTCGCACATCCCATAGGAAGATGACAATAAATAGTTTTCCCCGTTCTCACAGGCATTTTGAGTTCTGAAGTTTTTTTTTTTTTTTTTTTTTTCGAGGGAAGAAAGTAACAACGACAGCTGAAGACTATTGTGGGTGAAAAGTTGTAAATCTGCTGTTTTGACAATGTTGACGCAATTAATTTATACGTCTAAGGTAATTTGACCGGTAAATGGTGGCAATCTGGCAATTTGACAATACAAGCATATGTATGTACGAGTTTTTCAAAATAAGATGTAAAAAAGGCGCCCATTTTTGAGGTAAACAGTTGTTTGCTCGAAAAGCCATTGTTGTGCGCACTGTTTGGCATACAATTATGCGTGGAATTTTCAAATTTAGTTTGTGTTTGCGGTTGCGATACATCGTACATGTTAAAAGTATATCGCACATGCTAATTGCCGCAATTGAGCGGTTAAAAAAGATGAAAATATTCGGCGGGCCTAGCTTATGGCTGTTGAGTCAGCGCGCAAACAGTTTGTGGACGTTTTCTAGTTGGAATTGCACGCTAATGGACGGATGGGGGCATCGTCGACAACGGTGGCTTCAATTACAATTGAATTTGTGCGCAGAGTGTAAATAGTGTTTACATGCGAGCGATGGAAGTACCAATTTGTTTTAGGTGTTAGCAAGCGGGGGACATGTTAAGATTGCGATATTTAAGTTACGCGATAATTGGGGGAACATTTCAGGATGTTTACCAGCTTTTGAGAAGCCTCTTGGCACTACGTGGGCTCTTTAATTGGAGGTGCTAACAACGCAAAAGTTTCTCTTTGAAAGTGTGGGAGTTTTATGAGGGACACCAAAGCTGCATATCCTTTCGTCTTTTTTTTTTTTTGTCGGATCTGGAAACGCTACACTAGAGCACTCTGAGTGCAACTGGTTCATTGTACCACCAAAAAGCAGGATCCAGTATTAAACAATCTTACTGGAATTCAATAGCGCTTCAATGATGAGGAGCTTAAAGTATCAGCACTCACCACATCAGTAACGGAAATCTGCCACCTGGTCTGAGCAAAGGCAGGACAATCGCAAAGGAAATTATCCGAAGTATCGTCGCCCTCTCCAAAGGCGTCGCAGACAGTGGTGTCCCTTAAGCCTAACACTCTTAGATGCTTGCCAAAAGCGAAATGTCCCGTAAGAACGCCAATAAGTTGTCTACAGTCTCTTCTGCTAAGTGACAGCAAGAATGCCGTTCGAGAGCCTGTCTGCCTGCATCCTGGAGAGGCGTGCCACACACAATTGTGTTTGTAGGAGACCCAATCGTCCATGGAGGCCCCGACCGACCCAAAGCAGGTTCAGGTTCTGAGAAAACATCCTCTGAGCTTTGTCTAGCAATCTCATCGGAGATCTCATTTCCAAAGATCTCAGTGTGACCCGGGACCCAGACAAGAGTCAAAGAGTTCAGCCTTGTGATCGAATTCAGATGCTCAGACCCTTCCAGCTATTCTTGACAATGACTGGACTCATGACTGGTTTTGGAGCCATCCGTGAAGATTCAACTACAGCCCCGTCCAAGATTAGTGCAGTAAGCAGTCCATACTTACGCGAAAGCCCCCTTCACCAAACAACCGACGCATAAGCCAGAAACAGTCTTATCATAGCCGTATAGTAGATCCAAAGGACCTTTTTCGCTGATAAGCTCTATGTATTGCCAAAAGCACCTTTACGCTACCAACAAACTGAGAGCGCCTTGGATGTCTTCAACTTGACATGCTTTGCCCAAAGATAGTGACGTTTTTAGAGGATTGACCGAAAGCCAACTCCTAATGCACCACTCATCGATTATGTCTAAAGTCGCCAGCGCGTTAGCACAGACAGTCTTGAGGCATGACCCGACACAAAGTATGGCAACATCATCCGCATATGCCTAACCGTAGACGTTAGACGAATTGAGAGTATGCAACAGAAAGTCGGCAGGCAAATAATAAAGATTTTGGCCGTGCCTCCATTTTGTAAAACGTCAAAATTTCTCCCAGACACATAGACTACACCACACTCAAGCTAAGGTTTGACAAGAACTTCGAGCTAACCATCTCTTCCACTGGCATGTCACTGCCAAGACCTCCGCTTGAAAGAAATTACTTTGATCAGGGAGTCTGATTGAGCTGTGCATGTTCAGTTGTTTGGAGGCTATACCGGCACCTGTTCCTATATCCATCTTTTCAGTTAGTCAGGCAGCGCCTAAAGCACTAACGCTCTACTCAGTGTAATCTGCTACAAAGCTATTCAATCACTTGTCAGATACAAAACGTAAAACTTGGTTGGATGAGCACAGAAACTGCGGCTCTTAGAACCAAAAGCCTTCTGTGACGTCAATTGAGCATTTGTTACAGTGCAAATCCATAAAAATAACCAAACCCTATTCCTGGAAGGAAAATAATGAAAGCATTAGGAAGCTGGTGAGTTTCCTCACAGCACATTGTGGCCTGCGACCTTAGATTTTCGTTTAGCCCGCCCTCTACTGCGGTCTTATTCAAAATTCCATGTGAAAGAGACATTCTTTTTTTCCTTCGACTACAACAGGGTGGATTGCTTAACATGCAATTGAAAATATTGACCATATTTCGTGGGTACTCCTGGGGCAGTCCTGATTGAGTTAATGGATGGAATCGTTTTAATTTTTTAATTACATTTCATTGGCAGCCGATTAAATGAATGAAATGCTTATACAAAAATTGTCAGGATATATCGCCACAGTGAACAATTTTCAGATTAAAATCTATTAACGGGAAACCGGCTATTATTTGCATGGGCTTGGGGCAAGGATACCGAAAAATAATTATTAATTCTGATTGGCAATTTCAATTCCGTCTGTTTAATTCGATTTATTTGTAATAATTAACTGATTAAAAAGTCGGATTAACGTCTGCAATTGAAATTGTTAAGCTGTCAACTTAGCTCTGCATGGGACGTGAGAGCTATTGATCTGAGTGGTTGATAAGCCTTTGAATAAGCTTACGCCTAAGGGGGTTAATTTTCCACTGACTGTAGATATAAATGAATTTGTCTTTAAAATAAGAGAATACGAGGGTAAGCTGATAAGTTGATAGAAATATTCCTTTAATTTCGTCAAATGAAGAGGTCGTCAAGTCTTTGAAACAAAGATTCAATTTTCTCATTATTTCAAACCTAAGCACTGGAATACAAACGTTACGATACGCTATCCGTCGAATCTATATCTCAAGACCGTTCATATGTGGTTGATAACCAACATTTACTGTGCACAAAAAAATATGGGAAAAAAATGCATAAGAGTGCCTTCTAAAGGTCGGCTTCCGGTACCATACGAACTCCGATTTATGGGGCTCTACGCCGGATGAACAACACTTATTTATGAATCACTAGCTGACCCGTGCTCGCCTTGCTTCGCCCTGATATGCCCATGTACAGTTTTGCTGTATGTGTATAAAAATCCATCATAAGCATATGTTTATAATTTATATGAAAATTTTAATAAACCTCAAATGAACACGTTGTGGTTTAAGTACACAAAACAATTACATAGATTTTATTAATTTCACGAAGCAAACGAATATGTATGTACATATGTACTATTGTATATGCATCATCATAATCATCATTTTCCAATGGCCCGCTTATCCACTATGAGGGTCGCGGGTTTAGGTAGCTTAAGTGGACTCTCCAAATTTCCCGATCTTCCACCATCAGCTCTAAATCAACAGGGGCTGTCCCCATACGCGTAGAGGTGAGATTTCGGACTTGGTCCAGCCATGTTATCCTGGGCCTACCCAGGGGACGACTACCCGATGGCACGGATTCCATAGCACGTCTTGGAAACCGAGTTGGGGACATGCGTTTGGGGTGCCCAAACTATCGAAGTATGGACCTCTCCGTTCGAAGAAGTAGCTGCTCGACATTGAGTCCCTCGCGTACTCTGGTGTTCCTAACCCGATCTCGGCGAGTCACAGATTGACCAAGCTGTCTCAAAACTGCTCCAGCCCGACCAATCCGGCAGGATAAGGCAGTATTGCTCCTACCATCACTCGTGAATAGGACCGCGAGATGCTTAAACTTCTCCACCTGTTTCAATGGGACTCCACTAACATGCAGGAGGAACAGGAAATTACCATAACCTCTGTTTGTTCACGTTTACCTTCATCCCAGCTTTAACACAGACGGCGACGAACCTATCTAGTGAGCGCTGAAGTTCGGTCTGGTTGGACGTAAGGATGACCAAGTCATCAGCGAAAAGCAGATGACTTACCCCTAAATCTCCTAATTTGACCCATTCCCCACCACGGCTGCGCTGTAACATCCAATCCACATACACTATGAAAAGGAGAGGTGACAGAACGCCCCCCTGGCGAAGTCCAATGCACACAGTGAAAGGTTCGACCGAACGTTCAGCCGAACACAGCCCTTACAGTAAGTCTATAGAGACTAAATGGCCCTCAGAAGAGAACCGTCTATCCCATACTGCTGCAATACACTCAAGGGACCTGATCATATGGTTTCCCCAAATCCACAAAACAACTGTAGATAGGTTTAGCATACTCCCAGGCCTTTTCAAGTACCATTCTGAGAGTGAATAGCAGGTCGGTTGTGCTTCTACCTAGACGAAAGCCGCACTGCTCGTCGCCCAACCTGGACTCGACCACAGCTCTGGAACCTGCTTCCAACACCTTAGCGTAAACTTTTCCGGGGAGACTTAAGAGAGATATACCCCTATAATTAGAGCAATTCCTTTCCTAAAAAGAGGAACAAACACCCCAGTTTGCCAATCGGTAGGTGTTTCACTGCATTCCCAGGCCACTTTAATGACACGACAGAGCCATTCCACTCCCTCTTTACCCAAAGCCTTGAGTATTTCTGGCCGGATTTCATCCACACCAGCAGATTTGTCGACTTTCAGTGCTTTAATTGCCAAAGTCACCTCCTCTACGGTGGACTTTTCTCCGCCCTACTTAAAACTATGCGTCTGCCATCCTCAGTAACCTGTTCGGGATTAAGCAGCTCCGAAAAGTGCTCGCCCCATGATTCCTTCGATCATATTAAACTTTCTTTCTCTGAGACGGCGGATGGCCTGCCAGAACACCTTGTTTGCAAATCTGTGATCACGGTCCAATTTCTCACCGAAATTGGCTTTAACAGCCAGCTTGTAAGTTCTTCGCGCCCCATATACCGATTTCGAGAAGCTGAATCCCCCAAGTGTATATATGCATTGAATATTATTTGAAATCTTTGATAAGTGTTAAGTTCATACCAATATTATTTATACTGCACAAAGGTCACACTGTTGTTTACCTTTGTCTGCTTTTATTTTTTTGTGCGTTGTAATGAGGACGATGATGAATGTGATGATTAACTGCTGCTGGACTGGGTGGAGATATTTTCTGCGGTGAACGGTACTTCTGTTTTTTTCTTGAAAGGGTTGAACACAATATATTTGACCGATTTAGAAACGGATCTTTTGGTTGCAGCCAAGATAAGATAAGGCGAGATGTAAAAACCACAAAATTATGTATGTACATATGTATGTACCCGCGACATCATTTTGACGTCAGACGGTTGCCTTGTCATACATATCACCTAATACACACAATTTCTTCAATCGCATATACAAATGTTTGTATGTATGTAGCAATTGTTGACAATTTGTGAAACACATTACGCATAAAAATATGTCATAGATATGTATGCACATATGTACATACATTTTTACATACAATAAAATAAATCAGATGGTACATAAAATCCAAAAAAAGGTAAAAACCTTTCCTTTTTGTAAGAGGGACCTTCTGTCCCTGACTTCTTGTGAGAGCTTTACGACAATTTGAATTGCGCGCCAGCAGAGCACAATATACCCATGAAAGAAAAAAAAAACTCACCCTTAAATAAAACTATGCCCATGGAATATTTCCCTCTCCACACGACAACCGAAATAAATAAACCCTACCAACACGCAAAAACATGATCGCCGCTTGAGCACTGATAGTGGCAATGGTCTCCACTGATCGTGTTCGCGATTGCACTTAAATAATATTTGTTTTTTGTTATAACTTTTCTTACGGAAAGCGTACAAAGATGATATATATATCAATGGCTTTGTTAATAAAAGCTCCAAACAGATATGTAAATTTGATTACAATCTGTTTAGTGAAAGTCGAGAAAAATAGAGATAACTTACCAAAAAATGCAATTAATTAAAAAAAAAAAATTTCTTTTGCTTATTTACAGGCTTTCTATTAAAATTTTTAAAATAATTTATATAGAAATTATCAGTTAGAAGCGTCCTGAATCTATAGGAAAAAACTGCGTTTAAATCCGTTCAGTAGCTTCGAAGATTTTTTGTCACATACGAAAATACATCAGATCAGAAATTTGTATTTTATAAATATAAGTGATGATGAAATTCCAAGTACAACGTCGAGGAATGCGAAGAGAAGGGCAACGCCATTTACGTCGATGGCAATTCATAAGAGACTAATGTTTAAACTGGGCATCCACCATCACCCAGAATGCCATTTCAGGCATGCGCGCACACGTGAATGCCGCGTATGAATTCAAACATTTTTGAATTCTGCACTCATTCCTGGACGTCAGATAAAATTGACATCATTCCGCACGGCTACCATGGCTTCATCTGGTCGGCAGACCAGCTCAGGCAGATAGGATAGTTCCTCGACTGCACTTGTAAACACGACTGGCTTCTCTTGTATGCAAAGTCGATGGAGTTGATTGGGTTCCAGGTAAGTTTTTCATCCTGAATTAAACCCTGACTTTTTTTAAAGTATTCTCAAGCTTCTTCAAAGAGTGTGAAGGTCAACTTTTCGTTCCCAAATCACAAGGATTTTTGACTTCTGCAGGTGATTCGAGATTGTTTCTTCGAATTCGCCTCTGACTAGGATATTATTATCATCTGCGTATTCTTGGATACAGAAACCGTCATTGCTCAGTATTGGACTACAGTAGGAGAGAGGACAACATTTCGCAACCGTGACGCTGAGTTGGTCGCTGCCTAACGGGGTGCTGATTTTCTATCGTTCTAGCACGCATTTTATACTATTGTGTGTAGTATGGTAATATTATCTATTCTGGATACATCTGAATATCTTGTATTGTCGACGAGGGTACCCTCGTTTTCAAGAAAGCAACCCACCACTAGGTCATTGACTCTACCTGATTGGATGGTTGGTTGTGGAGATAGTTCTTTACTTAGACCACGGTTAGGCCTGTTGTAATTCCGCTCAAGTGAGAGTTGGAAAAAGTTTTTTGGTAAGGGGATGTGAGGTAGGCTGGTTAAGCGATGTGGAGTGACTATTGCTGCTATGGACCGGGAAAATCTTTGAAATATATTTCCTGTGTTTTTAGCAAACTTCAGAATGTTACCGATCTCGTTGGTGTTAAGGTGCTTCAGTTTTAGATCTGGTATCCACATAGATCCCCATATTCGTTGGCATAGTCATGCCATGCCTGGACAGTTACAGAAGAGGTTCTAGGCCCTCTATTGTCATTACCTACCTAGTGTCCATTTTTAAACGCTAAGATTGATTCCACAACAAAACTTAGTACCTACTGAATAATTTTATTATTTAACTTTATTTAGATTATTTATATCATATATTAAATGTACATATGTATATATTTTTTGTGTTAATTTTAGACAGAACTTAAAGCTAAGCATATAATAGATGTAAGAAGATTAAACACAAACATGCATATATAAATTTGTAGTGCATATTCTTTAATATTTTAAGTATTAGCCATGACTTGACCATAATCTTTGAAACATTTTATTGCTGCAGAGTTTCTATAATCTTTATTGACCTTAGTTTTAATGTTATTCTCTAGGGTGATGATATCCTCTGTTAGACCACCAAAGAAGTCCAATTTGGGTATATGTATTACTTATAGTATTATTATTATTATTAAAAGTGGGTAGATTCAGTGCTTGGACTTTGGTTATAAAATGTTTCTCCATCGATTGTGGATTTGTGGAACTCGACTTTCTAGAGCGTGGGTCTTGATAATGTGGAGTTGTAGAATACGGCTTTTGGGGACGGTGCTTTGTAGATTGTCCCATTGTAGGATGTGGAGTGGTAGTATGTGCCTTAATAGAATGCGGCTTTGAATAATGTGGCTGTGAAGAATCTATTTTTGTAGTCTTTGGCGTTGACGATATTTGTTTTTTATTGATGGTGGCTTTGTAGGGTCTGTCTCTGTGGATTGCGGGTTTGTAGATGGTGGCTTAGGAGGTTGTGACACTGTAGATTGCTCCCCTGTAGAAGTTGGCTTTGTGGGTTCTGACTCAGAAGATTGTTCCTCTGTGGATTGTTCCTTTGTTGAGGGTGGCTTCGTGGGTTTTGTCTCAGTGGATTGTGGTTTTGGATATGTTGGCTGGGTGGACTGTGACTCAGTAGACTGCTCCTCTGTGGATTGTGCCTTTGTAGATGGTGGGTTTGTGGGTTGTGACTCTGTAGATTGTTCCTTTGTCGATGGTGGGTTTGTGGGTTGTGACTCGGTAGATTGCTCCTCTGTGGATTGTGCCTTTGTAGATGGTGGGTTTGTGGGTTGTGACTCTGTAGATTGTTCCTTTGTAGATGGTGCCTTTGTGGACTGTGACTCAGTAGACTGCTCCTCTGTGGATTGTGCCTTTGTAGATGGTGGCTTAGTGGGTTGTGACTCTGTAGATTGTTCCTTTGTAGATGGTGCCTTTGTGGACTGTGACTCAGTAGACTGCTCCTCTGTGGATTGTGCCTTTGAAGATGGTGGCTTACTGGGTTGTGGCTCTGTAGATTGTTCCTTTGTAGATGGTGGGTTTGTGGGTTGTGACTCGGTAGATTGCTCCTCTGTGGATTGTGCCTTTGTAGATGGTGGGTTTGTGGGTTGTGACTCTGTAGATTGTTCCGTTGTTGATGGTGGCTTCGTGGGTTTTGTCTCAGGAGATTGTGGTTTTGGAGATGTTGACTTGTTTGGTTGTGACTCTGTAGATTGCTCCTGTGTAGATTGTGTCTTTGTTGGTGATGGCTTAGTGGGTTGTGACTCTGTAGATTGTTCCTTTGTAGATGGTGCCTTTGTGGGCTGTGACTCAGTAGACTGCTCCTCTGTGGATTGTGCCTTTGAAGATGGTGGCTTACTGGGTTGTGGCTCTGTAGATTGTTCCTTTGTAGATGGTGGGTTTGTGGGTTGTGACTCGGTAGATTGCTCCTCTGTGGATTGTGCCTTTGTAGATGGTGGGTTTGTGGGTTGTGACTCTGTAGATTGTTCCTTTGTAGATGGTGCCTTTGTGGACTGTGACTCAGTAGACTGCTCCTCTGTGGATTGTGCCTTTGTAGATGGTGGCTTAGTGGGTTGTGACTCTGTAGATTGTTCCTTTGTAGATGGTGCCTTTGTGGACTGTGACTCAGTAGACTGCTCCTCTGTGGATTGTGCCTTTGAAGATGGTGGCTTACTGGGTTGTGGCTCTGTAGATTGTTCCTTTGTAGATGGTGGGTTTGTGGGTTGTGACTCAGTAGATTGCTCCTCTGTGGATTGTGCCTTTGTAGATGGTGGCTTAGTGGGTTGTGACTCTGTAGATTGTTCCTTTGTAGATGGTGCCTTTGTGGACTGTGACTCAGTAGACTGCTCCTCTGTGGATTGTGCCTTTGAAGATGGTGGCTTACTGGGTTGTGGCTCTGTAGATTGTTCCTTTGTAGATGGTGGGTTTGTGGGTTGTGACTCAGTAGATTGCTCCTCTGTGGATTGTGCCTTTGTAGATGGTGGCTTAGTGGGTTGTGACTCTGTAGATTGTTCCTTTGTAGATGGTGCCTTTGTGGACTGTGACTCAGTAGACTGCTCCTCTGTGGATTGTGCCTTTGAAGATGGTGGCTTACTGGGTTGTGGCTCTGTAGATTGTTCCTTTGTAGATGGTGGGTTTGTGGGTTGTGACTCAGTAGATTGCTCCTCTGTAGATTGTTCCTTTGTAGATGGTGCCTTTGTGGACTGTGACTCAGTAGACTGCTCCTCTGTGGATTGTGCCTTTGAAGATGGTGGCTTACTGGGTTGTGGCTCTGTAGATTGTTCCTTTGTAGATGGTGGGTTTGTGGGTTGTGACTCAGTAGATTGCTCCTCTGTGGATTGTGCCTTTGTAGATGGTGGCTTAGTGGGTTGTGACTCTGTAGATTGTTCCTTTGTCGATGGTGGGTTTGTGGGTTGTGACTCAGTAGATTTCTCCGCTGTGGATTGTGATTTTGTTGGTGATGCCTTCGTGGGTTGTGACTCTGTAGATTGTCCTTTAGTAGATGGTGGCTTTGTGGGTTTTGTCTCAGTGGATTGTGGTTTTGGATTTGTTGGCTGGGTGGACTGTGACTCAGTAGACTGCTCCTCTGTGGATTGTGCCTTTGTAGATGGTGGGTTTGTGGGTTGTGACTCTGTAGATTGTTCCTTTGTCGATGGTGCCTTTGTGGACTGTGACTCAGTAGACTGCTCCTCTGTGGATTGTGCCTTTGTAGATGGTGGCTTACTGGGTTGTGGCTCTGTAGATTGTTCCTTTGTAGATGGTGGGTTTGTGGGTTGTGACTCGGTAGATTGCTCCTCTGTGGATTGTGCCTTTGTAGATGGTGGGTTTGTGGGTTGTGACTCTGTAGATTGTTCCGTTGTTGATGGTGGCTTCGTGGGTTTTGTCTCAGGAGATTGTGGTTTTGGAGATGTTGGTTTGGTGGGTTGTGACTCTGTAGATTGCTCCCCTGTGGATTGTTCCTTTGTAGACGGTGGCTTAGTGGGATTTGACTCTGTAGATTGTTCCTTTGTAGATGGTGCCTTTGTGGGCTGTGACTCAGTAGACTGCTCCTCTGTGGATTGTGCCTTTGTAGATGGTGGCTTACTGGGTTGTGGCTCTGTAGATTGTTCCTTTGTTGATGGTGGCTTCGTGGGTTTTGTCTCAGGTGATTGTGGTTTTGGAGATGTTGACTTGGTTGGTTGTGACTCTGTAGATTGCTCCTGTGTAGATTGTGTCTTTGTTGGTGATGGCTTAGTGGGTTGTGACTCTGTAGATTGTTCCTTTGTAGATGGTGCCTTTGTGGGCTGTGACTCAGTAGACTGCTCCTCTGTGGATTGTGCCTTTGTAGATGGTGGCTTAGTGGGTTGTGACTTAGTGGGTTGTGATTGTTCCTTTGTAGATGGTGCCTTTGTGGGCTGTGACTCAGTAGACTTCTCCTCTGTGGATTGTGCCTTTGTAGATGCTGTCTTTGTGGGTTGTGGTATTGTAGACTGCGGTATTTTAGAAGATGGTTCTACGGGTTGTGATTCTGTAGATCGTTCCTCTGTAGAGTGTGATTTTGTAGATGGTTGCTTGGTAGATGGTGGTTTTGTAGAGGCTGGCGTAGTAGAATGCTCGAGCACCGCGTCGTGTATGTATTTTAAACCGTTGTCTAACGCACTAAAAAGCAAATTTGTGCCGAAATTTTCTATGCAAAGTGTTTCGTATTTATCTGGTACTCCTTTTAATTCTCTACACATTCTTTCCCCGTCTCTTAAGAAGATAAACTTTAATCGGTTTATGTTTACTCGTATTGCTTTGCTTTTTTTCGAACCATAAATTGATCTCCCCAAATCTGACATAGTTCCTAAAAAGTCATCAAATGAAACAAATCTTTTGTTTCGAGTGTGATTTTGTTGAACTTCTACTTGCTGATTTCTACTCGCAGGATAAGCATAAAGTACAGGAAGCAATGCATAGTTTGAGATTATGGTAACAAGTAGTAATCCAGAAAGCCTTGCGAAATTCATTTTTGATCGCAAATTATTATTATAAAAGTTCTAGTTGATAAGGGATATGAATACATTTGATAGCGACAAGGTTTGCAACAGCATTTGAGAGAAACCATCCACTGTTGTGGTCTGTAAAATGAAAAATAAAATTAAATGTAGCAATTCACTATAAGCATTGCGAAGTAATGTATGAACTTATGTACATATGTACGCTCGAGTAATAACATTTAGCGGATATATGTATGCACATACATAAAAGGCTTTTTAATTCTCGTTCCTATTTTTTTCTTACTGAGCATTATTTTGGATCACTTTAATCTTCGCCTAAATCCGAAGGTAAGCCTCACTCCAAAACTCCTTCGACAAGAAAGTCTTAGTAACGGATTATCTCTGTGATTCTAGCTCATACCAAGAGGCCTCCGTATTAATCAGCATAAACACCTTGACCTTACCTTCTCGTCCGCTGCTGGTAACTCAACCGTGTCCGTGAGCAATCACCTCCTCTCTATTTTCCACCGATTTTACGCTTATCTACCCTAACCATCGAAGGAAAAATTTGCCAGATAGTATTTCCAATACCGTTGCAAAGGTCTGTTTAATAATGCACACAAATCGTCACTTGAAAACACAAATATTTTCAAAATATGTATACTTGGTCAATTGTTGTATTTCTGTAGCTACGTACATATGTATATCCTTCGCAATATTCCAAAGGATTTGAAGAGTTATCCACGTCGGTCTTCTTTTTTCTGTATATCCGTCGACGTTAAGGGCACTAATGAGCAAAGAAAGTGCAAACTCTGTGCTTAAAATCAAGTAAAATTTATTACAGTGTTCCAATTTTATGCACAATAAATTTTACATCCATCTGGTGAGCTGATTCTTAGTATTTGAAAATCGTAAAAACCTACAATTGAGCTTAACAACAACCAACATGTGTTGAATTAAAAGAATATTCGTATTAAAGCTTAAGTCAGTGGGAAACAAGCTCAAACATCCTTAGAATGAATTAATAAAGGAGCTGAAATGCTTTTAAATTAAGAACTATATTGTGGTAAGGCTTTTGTTTAAGTCAGGCGCTTGCCAGAGCAGTAGTGGATGGGGTGGCGATGCGGTCACAAGCCAGACAAACGCATTCTCATACCACCGCCTTTAATTTCGTTTCGATTATGCACTGTGTGGAACAAATCATACAAAATTAGTGTCTGGCACACTTTTTCAGGAAGTATTGAGCATCAGACATGTTTTCTTCTGTGGCAGGTCACGCGATCTAAGCGGGTAAATGGTTTAAGCAGCCTTCTATTTCAGATCGCAAGACGGCGAACGATATTTCACGGCAAGGAGTGCTGGCGTGTTTCACAGACCGCGCAGATTTATCCTCTTCTGTATTCATAACATTAGACCGCTCTGATCTTATCCTGAAGAACCGAGACCGTGTAAACTGCGTCAACTGTAGGGGAGAAAGTTTCCTCAACATCACCTACCAACATTTATTGGTCCACATCATTTTGACTGAAGGACAGAAAAGTTCACAATAGACAAAATATTTACACATTTACAAAATATTTACATAAAATCTACATTTGTATATTTACGTGTAAGGTAGTCCCAAACAAGTTTTGGCCACACTTCTTGAGATAATGCTCTATATTCCAGCCACAAATTTTTAACTGATCTGGCTGTACAAAGTGCAGCAGGATCCTTTTCAAATGTTGGTCTGTTCAGATATCAGTTCTGCGGTGTGTTTAGCTTGATTTGTGATGGGTGCTGCATAATAAAAAAAATTGGTTTTTCCCTCGCTGAAGCATAGAGTATATCGAAAGCGGATGAAGAAAGCCCTAATCGTTCCAATTTTGTCAAAAACTGCGCACTTGGCGTTTATGATAACTAGGACATGTCGAGCGAATGGGCACTAATACTCCGACCCGCATAGTCTTGAATTTAACTCATAATATGAACGCAATAGGGGAAAAGCTCGCCCTAGGTGTTGCACAGAAGAGGAAGGAGACCTTAACCATCTTATAGCATGCAACTAGATCCAGTTGATTAATGGAGAGGTTTGATGGTCAAGGCTCAGATTAATTTCGTTCCATTTCTTTCATATTTATATTCGAGTAAGGAATTAGTTAGTCGTTCCACTGTAATCAAACCCTCCTATGTTCGGCCAGTGTGAAGGCCCTAGCTTTAACCATCGAATTTCCTACATAAACAAATAAAGTTCTTTAGCAACTCCTGTCGGCAGTTACAATACTGCAATTTGGATAATATGCATTCAGTTTTGTTTTGTATCTTTGAAACCTACTTTTTATCTACAAGTTCCATATTTATCAAAGTACCACCAAAACAACATGCCCTACCTTACGAACACACCCCCCAACTCGTTGTCTTCTTCCTTCCTCAAACATCCCTGCGCCACAGTGAAAAAGAAAACAAATTCCAAAACGTCAAATTTTAGGCAGAGAATTTTAAACCAAAACGCCATAACTTTCAAGCCCCTCGCAGATGTTCTAGAAACCAAGTCCAGAATTTTCGTGCGAACAAAACCGATAAAAAAAATACATCCGCATTTGCTCAAGTGAAACTGATATCTTTAACATTTCCTAATTTTATTCCCAACAAAATGGAAGACGTTCGCGAGGAAAACCAATTCGTGGTCGATGATGTAAGCAAAATCATCAAAGAAGCCATCGAGCAGACGATCGGCGGTAACGCCTACCAGCACGACAAAGTCAACAACTGGACCAGCCTGGTAGTCGAAAATTGCCTGAGTGTCCTGACCAAGGAACAAAAGCCCTACAAGTACATTGTCACATCGATGATAATGCAAAAGAACGGTGCCGGACTGCACACAGCTAGCTCTTGTTTCTGGAACAACGACACCGATGGATCGTGTACTGTGCGCTGGGAAAACAAGACAATGTACTGCATTGTTTCGGTATTCGGACTGGCCGTTTAAGCTGAAGTTGACTTTTTCCCCTTTTTTCTATTTATTACTATTGTATTATTAAATTTAACTCTTGGTTTCCCCGAGGAGATGCGCCAGCACTCTGATATATCAATTTTTCTAGTGGTTGCTCATTGCAGGTAGCAATATACATTATATTGACGATAAATTGTAGCGAAAAGCTTATGAATATTTGAAGTTGCCTTTATTTCGTGTCGATATTACGATTAATCAAGTAAATCAAATGGAAAATCCCTTCCCTAGTTAAAATTGAATAAAAATTGGAAAAGAAAACTCATGCAAGGCAAGGAATTTGTTTTGATTTTTCTTTTCGTATGCAAATGTCTCTTCCGCTGAGTCATCGATTTTTGGCTGGACTTTGTGCAGATGATTTTTTGTTTTGACTGCTTGCAGCAATTTCTGTGGTAACCTTGAAACGTGTTGGGCTTTGGATGAGATGGGGGATCGAGGTGAAAGGGAGGATTGTAGTGGAAATCAATTAAAGGAAAGGCCGGCTCTCATCCCAGGGGTTAGTGAAAGTTTGTTACAATGCATTGAGTGGGAAGGAAACTAAAGTAAAAGAAAATGCACTTGTCAGTGTTTGGTTAACATGGATGGGTGGCATTTCAATGGAACATATTTTGCCAAAGCCTCATGCTGTGATAGTTTTGATTGCACACTCTGTCAAGTGGTTGCAACTTTGTTGTGAAATATGCATAAATAATTAGGAAACATCTAGCAATACATACATATGTACCTTGATGATGATTTTCTCTTTTTAGGAGAGGGAAATGGAACCTTCAAAAAAACTGAAGTACTTAATGACCATCTAATGTGGTGTCTAAGTTTAACTTTATTCATTAAATGTTAAATGCTAGGAACATGCCATATCTAAGTGTCACGGGCCAGTACAAGACTTAAACTAGTTATAGGGATTATGGCTTAGTCAGTGTTTTCATCGTGTGACTTTTAAGACGGTGGCCATCCACAAATTTAGATCCTTTTGAAGACAAATTTAATAATTTTGTTAACAATTTCAGAGCAGAATTTCCATCAATTACAAGATAAATGTAAGCACGGACATTTCGAACATCGCACACAATGAACAGTGACATTCGCAACAATCCACCTGTAGAACTACCAAGCACAAGTCTCTTAGAACATTACACCCGTGCAAAAAATATAAGTAAATCTGTTGGGATAGTCAAGCGGCGCATTTGATCAGAGAATGTAAAAAAAACAAACTTAACCAGTCAGAGCATAGCACAACTTATCCTGGGGTCTAATGGAAACCGGAGCTGAACTCATTCACACACAAAAGAATCGGTGACATCCTCGCCTTTACCAAGGACTCGGGAAGATTCTTCTTATCACATGTACCTACTAGTTCAAAAGTCGTAATTGTATCCACTTTCCCTTCCTAAAACACATCTCGAACCCGACATAATCCTACAGTTCTGTCGAAAAAAAAGGGGAGGAAAGCATCGTGGTCTCCCTCATACCATATACCATAGGCGTCTTGCAATGAGAAAAATGAAAACAAATTGGAAAACGTAAGGAGCATAGTCGCAGGCATGAGCAAATACATTTTTGGCAACCTCACAAGCAGCAAGCAAGCATGCAGATTTGGTACTTTGTAACAACTTAGCTTATTATCGTCTTCTAACGTCACAATCAAACCGGTGCCAATTTATTTGTTAAAAGGTAGACTTTCGGGAAAAAACTCAGCTGTCTAGCGTTTAACTGTAGGTGCAACGTTAAGTTTTTTTTGGAGTCTATGCGTTCCGTTTATGGGAAGCACTATAAACCAGGGGAAAACAAAATGTATATCGTTTACAAGGCCAAGAAGAAGTAAAGGACTTGGTCTTGGTAGATGCCTCTGTCAGCTATGGGAATGAATGGAGAGAAGTTACTTTTGACATCCGTTTTTTGGGCTGTACAGTCTTTGAAACTCAGTGTAGATGGCACACACGCATGAGAATGGACATCAACGAATTCGATGTGCGAAATTGGAGCCAATGATTTAGCTGAGGAGGCTTGTTCGTTAAAATCCCGGTGGAGAGTGTTGTATATTAAAGTTGCCAACACCAATTTCGACAACCATCCTCGAACTGTTGATACCTGAGCCAAATAACCTGCTCGAGTGTGGGTGTCCCCTTTGGGCAAGTTTCATAGTTAAACATATCTAGTCTTCGCGTGGTGGTCCCCGTGAGCTGATGCCTATTCTCAAACGATGTCCTATGCATGTCTCAATCATGACAATGTGCTTCGTGGTACGCTGACTTTCCACTGCCTGTCAACTTTTTTGATGAAATATTTTTTGCGCAGTCTATCATCTTTGTCGAACCATTACGAACTTTATGACAAATGCTAACGTCATGATTTATCACAGAGTACAGTGCCACATTCAACTGACACAACGTCTTCCCGGAGTACTAACCTGTAGGGCGGGGATGGAAGAACCTCACACCGTGCTTGTGTGGGTTGAGTTCAGATGAGTGAGCTAGCTAGGTAAGACATCACTGTGTTGTCCATTGTCCCGATTTTCTCCCTAAGGCACACCCCAGCACACTGCCAAGCACTGGCATTGTTTCCTTGTATTGCAGGAATGTTTTCGATTCCATCAGAGGATTGAGGCAGCAGATCAGCGATACAAATTTTGGCATTCTGCAACCAAAAGTAGAAGTGGTGGCTTTCGTATGCCCTAAGAGTTGACTCAGTGTTTAGTGCGTCAAATAAAACATTTCCGCAGGCAATGACAAACTTCCGAGAGCATGATTTGTCACGTTTGGATTTGGTAATGAAAACTCTAGAAACCCCAGACCTCAGCCAAAGGTCAAATCGATAATACATGAATGAACCCCATTGCATTGTCCCAGTCCGTGAAATGAAGACTCAATAAATGTTAGAGAACTTTTACATATTTTGTGTTTATTTTTTCCGTTTCCCTATAAACGAGAAACTCATGGGTTTTATACTGCTAGGCAGTCTCAGCGTGAGAGCATTCGAGCGCGATTTAACCGTTCCATTGACCAGATGGCCAAACTTTATTATTTTAGTCTTTGGCATGCACAACTCCTGTGACAAGACATTCAGATCGAGTTCATAGTTTTCACTTATCAAGAAGCCCAGCACTAAATAGTAGCAAAGTGCTTTTTCGTTTGAGAAACTCGTTCGCATCCTGCAATGGATATAATCATCAGTTTGTTCACATCTTGTTTGGAACAAGTTTAAAGATATCTCACCCATTTTGCCGGTTTTCGTCGGAAAATCTTGTACGAATGTCGTTCTCTACCTTTTCTGTGATTCGGGAGAGTTCCACTTTTTTTAACATCCTTCCTTTCGACTTGATTAACATCTGAAGTGCGTCCATGTAGATGATAATTTTTAACTTTAGCAGTGTCTGAGTGGATTGGGGACCCTTTTTCGTCGAAACAATGGCATTCTTCAAGTACTCGGATGAAATTCTAAAAAAAAACAATGTTTTAATCTTTCGAGCAAGATAAAATATTCTTCTACACTTACGGTATATCCTCGATGTCTGTGGCAACCAGAACATTAACTTCTTCGTCGAGGCGGTCGATCAACTCTAGTGGTATAATATCGTAGACATTAAAAACATTCTCTATGCTAGTAGCATCCTTGTTAAACTGTGGTCGTATGCGTTCAACATTGTCTTCAGCTGAGACTACCGGCTCGGTTGTGTTAAGAACAGTGGACTCTTCGACAGTAGCGTCTAGTTGGTCTTTCACAACATCAATGCTGACTTGATTACGCTGCTGATTATTCAGGTAGCGCACATCTTTTCTTCCGCCAAAGTTTCGCATAACAAGTGCAAATGAATTTTCTTTCGTGAGCGCAGCGAACTTGGTCTTCTCTCGGTCTTGGTACACATGGTTGATTAGCTGTGCCTGTTCAATGGGCAGGATGCGAACCTACAAATGGAGAATTTAGTAAAACACTTTATTTTTGAAAGCATGTCTGGGGAACCTTATTTGTTTCCTTGTTTCGAACGCAGATATAGGTGTCGGTGAGCTCAGCGGCTGAACCTTGCCCTACAACACCAGAGTAGACATTCTCGCTTGCAATAACAACAGCACGTTTTGTTTTATCTTCTTCACAATGTGCTGAGAAATAGAGGGTACTATTTTTGTGCGTATTGCTAAGATCTCCGTTTTGAAATTTTACTTAAAACAAATATATTTAGGAGAATAAGTTGTGCGTGGGTTTGAATTGATTTTCAATGGAAATTACTCACATAAAACTGGAGCTGAATGCTGCTTTGATGGTGTAAATACATCGCCCACAATAACCTTTCCTTTAGTCATAGTTTAGGCTAAACTTTTCATGTGAAATTAATTAAAAAAACTGAGAATAAAATAGAACATGAAATATTTGTAAAACAACGTGATTGGCGCTGAGCTGAAACGTCAAAGTCAGCTGTAGAAGCACACGTGCGCTTTGTTTCTTTATATGTGAAGTTAGATTAGGTACGGAGTATATGGTTGTGTTCCAAAGTACCACTTAATTTTGAAACTTGACGTAAAAAATTGTCCGTTGAATCCGATAGTTCTCTGTGGGTATCTCAAATGCTTAAGATCTAACTGACAAGTACACAGTATACTGGCGAAGAATATGTTGGATTCGTTTTCTTTTATCTTAAATTGCCGTGAAAGCATGACGGTACACTAGAAGCGTCCTTACTTACTTATTTAAGGTGGCGCTACAGACCGGGGTGGTCCTGGGCCTCAACCAACAAGCGTCGCCAGCGATCTCGGTTGGTTGAGGTCCCCTTCCACTTGCGTGCGCCACCTGAGTCGCGGTCTTCCTCTACTGCGCTGACCCTCGGGTGTGGATTCGAAGATTTTCCGAGCTGGAGCATTGGTGTCCATCCGCTCTACATGTCCCAGCCACCTCAATCGTTGGACCTTCACTCTTCTGGCTAAGTCGATGCCGCCGTACAGCCCGTACAGTTCGTCGTTGTACCTCCTCCTCCACTCCCCGTCTATGCAGACGGGACCAAAAATCACCCGAAGAATTTTCCTCTCGAAACAGCCAAGAGTAACCTCATCCGCTTTAGACAGAGTTCATGCCTCTGCGCCGTAGAGCAGGACTGGGACGATTAAGGACTCATAAAGGGTCACCTTAGTTATTCGAGAGAGGGCTTTGCTACTCAATTGCCTTCTTAGCCCAAGGAAACAGCGATTGGCAAGAGTTATTCTTCGTTTAATCTCAGCGCCGGTGTCATTGTCTGAATTTATAGCGGAACCTAGGTAGACAAAGTTCTTAACTACCTCAAAGTTATAGCTGTCTATAGTGACGTTCTGGCCTAGAAGCGTCCACTGACACAAATATCGTCTACGTGTGCTAGTTAGAGGACGGATTTATGAAAGATAGGCCTGATTGATCACGAGATTGATGAAAATACCTGACTTTGCATCTGTTTCCAGAAATTCTACGCAAGTTTGAAAAGGTAAGCTGTTTTTGATCTGCACGGAGCATCGTATGTTTTTAGAGCGCGGTACAATCGGATAAGATCTGACGGATTCCCAAACTTAGCTATCGCCATGCAGACCTCAAGGCTTTAATATTAGAGACAGATGGTTAAGGACTATCAAAAGTAACACAACCACTAGCTCTAATCACATGGATAGCAATAAGATCTTATCAAGTCTCTTCCGTTGAACAGGTTTCCAAGCTCATTACTTCGATTAATCATTGTGGGATGGTAAACAAATTGCTAGGGCAACATGCAATATTTTAGCACCCATCAGCACTACATCTATCCAAAATGCACTCGACCTGGACAAATAGGTAAATGGCATAATTCGAGACACTTAAGCGGTGCAATTGTCACTCTCCGCGGTTCCACTTGATATCACTGAATGTGCAACGATCTACAATGTGACAACAGCAGCCACACACAATTCCTTCTCAGTTTAGTTCTGACGGTCGGCCCACTGCATCGAAATGCATTTTGTTCTGCGCATCGTGCTAATCGTTCAGATTTGTATCTCTCAGTGCTGCGGAGAGTGGGTGAAAATATCTCAAACGTCTGAAGAAAATAAAAATGAATCCAATGTGCGACTGCAAAGTGAGACAAAAGAAATCGATGTAAGTGCTCCCAGTCCTGTGTGGATCGAATATCAAAAGGAACGTTTCAGTGGTACCAATATCTCACAAAGGTTGGTGATATCTGGTGAAAGCCACCTAAAGACCAGTGCGGAGGTCATAGTTCCAGCTCAGATAAATGATTCGAAGGGCACGCGTAATAAGGTCCTTCAAACGAAAATGAAAATTTATTTTGATGATTCAGCTGTTGAAGCCACTGAAGCTACACAAGAGTCTTTCGAAGAACCCCAACAGCCTAAGCCAACCAAGAATAGCACTTATCACGGAGACTTGAAGTTTCCTTCGTTTGTGGGCTTCGTGAACTTTCTTACATCACTGCAACGGAGTTTACTAACGAAAACCACTTTTGGGATCTTGGACAAGATTAAAGTACTGAAGAACATCCGGAATAAGCTGATGCTGAATATTGGTAATTAAGCTCTTCTGCTCCCTCAACAGCTTTAAAGACAAAATGTTCCTTCCAGAGGACCGATTCGGATCAATGTTTCCCAAAAGCCGCCAAAAACGTGGACTCACCGATGAGGCGAGCTTTCAATTTCCATCCGAGGCCGCGCTAATGAGCATTAGTTTCCTTACTTTCTCTGTGTTCTTGATTAAGCTGGTTCTGGTGAGTGTGCGTAGATGCGTATCTGTGATGAATATCATTTTGGATTTCTCTTTCAGCAAGTTATTCACATAATCAAAAGCAAACACTACACCTATTCCGGAATGGCAATGAACAACATGAACACAATGACAATGGCAAAGAGCGGACTGAATGCACGCAAATTTGGTGAAAGTCACGAGGATCTGGAGACGCTGAGGAAAGTGTCTGCCGCAATTAAAATTAACCCATTTACTATTAAATGAATTCGAATCTAGATACTTGTGTTGATTTTGTGTTTAAGCGAACGACAAAGAATGTGGGTGGTTATAACCCTGTGACGATCTTCACGTGCATAAGCACGCTGATAGTTGGCCAACACTGTTGAAATACTGTGAACCCCCAGTGTTTAGTCTAGAGACTGTTAAAAATTTGCATACGTGTTACTTTCTCAGGCAACACTAAAGTGCGTTGTGAATCTAGGCCCTAACCGACAAGCCTCTCCTTAGCCATCTGTTGGTTGAGGTATACATACGTCCGCACAGCATCGAAGATGAGGTCGTGCTTTTCTGCGTAGTTCCTCAGGAGAGGTAAGAGGCTGAGGCATTGGTGTTCATTCGCTTTACATGATGTAGCCATTTTAAACGTAAGACCTGGTCGGTGTCGTTGTACAGCTCGTAGATGTCGTTCTTAGGTCTGCAGGCCAATGAAGTCGATATGGATCCTCGTCTATGTAGACTTCTTCATTTTCTCTATAAACCGCCAACGCAGGTAGGACCATTGGTCGAACGTAGAACTTTTTCTTTCAAAAATTCCGAGAGCACTTTCATCCGATTTTTACAAGTCCATTGTATGGTGCACAACAGGATGATGATGGGTTCGTATAGTATTTGGGTCCTCTCGTTAAGGCCTTTCTTGATAGTCATCTCCTGGGGTCATGGGAACAATGATTGGCAAGTGTTATTAGATCTCTGGATGGGATGGAGACGAATAGGTGTCTATCGTAACGTTCCGGCTCAGACCTCGGTGTTTATAGATAGCATGTACTCAGTTAAGTCCTACTTTACAGCTAGACAAAAGCAGCTTCTGATTCAAAATTCGCCAAGGCGCCTTGTGAGTGACTGTTCGCTTTGTTCTAAAAATAAATAAATAGCTGGCGTGACATCTTGAGATGAGCCAAGGCCTAGCTTCTCGCAACCATTCATGTTGTGTGTGTTACATATTTCGCACGAACGGAAGGAACCTACAATTTATTGCCGACATCGAACGGCGAATGAGAAGCACAGATTATACTCCCGGAGGCTTGTCATTCCCCGACGAGAGGTGGTGTCGCGAAAAATGTTCGGTCTACCTGGCTGGGGCTTAAATCCACGCCGTTTGGACTACTGACCAACGCACTAACCACAGAGCCGTACGAAAAAACATGAATAATTGTGAGGAGCTACTCCTTGGTTCATCCCGACCAGTCGCCCTAGCTATTTATTTATTTTTATTTAACGTTGAAGTATCTGCCAGCTAAAGCCAATATACAGACCACTCTTGGATCTTGGAAATCTCTCCTCCATATTTTTCGATCAAATTAGAGCATAGAATGCCTCTAAGATCGTAGTAGTAGGCAGCCTCTAAGTGCAGTTCTCTATTGGAAAGAGCCGGCAGGTTCCAAGAAGGTGGAGAATAGTTTCCATTTTGGTTACTAGTCCCTGAAAGGGTTTTGACTCCTAATAATGATGAGCGGTTGGACGTATATAGGATAGCTTTCAAGAGCACGGACTGCCTAGAAGACACTGGCAGAGCCCAACGGCTTTAATATCTTTCCACAGCCTTATATGTTATCGCCAAACTGTTCATCATTCCGCCAATCATCGTTTCCGATCTTCACTCAGATCCACAAAGTTTATTGTCATTCCCTATGGGAGAAGGGCAAATGGAGTGTGACCAGTCTGGCTAAAAAAAATCCACGAAAAAAGCAAACAAGTTAAATGACCAAAATTTTGGACGGACCACACGATCTATCCCAAACGAAATTCTCACTTTCACTTTCTTTATGTTAATCTGAAATTTGTCCAGTGTCTCTAAGTACACAATCATAAGCAGACAGAAAAAAACATGCATTAAGTACTTCACACTTCCACATTCATTAGCACAGTGAAACATAGAATTGACTCTTGGAAGAGCTTAAGTAAATTGTGCGATATCTTGCCAAAATTGTTTGACACTCACACTTGGTTTGATATTTAAGCTGAATTCGGGGATTGATTATGGGCAGTGCCACTTGGAACTTCCAGACACAAGCCTCACTATGCGTTTGACGTGCTTTCTCTTCGCGTTATTGTCAGTTGTCGCAGTTGGATCGGCTGATCTGCAATCCGATCTTCGTGATTTTATCGATCTCATTCCAAGGGCACGAGTTGCCTTCCTTGCCGGGAGACACTTCCTATTCGATGCCCAGTTCCGAGCAGCATTCAATTACTTGCGGTCGTCAAATTTTGAGTCCTTGGTTCGGAATCAAATTTCCAAAAACCAAGAAGTTCAGGATGTGATCACCTATTTGGGACGAGCTATCGACTTGAATGCGGTTCCAAGAATTATTCGACGGGCTATTATACGTCTGCTACCAGCCCAAGAGTACGGACGTGTGAGGACTTTGACAAGTTTTATTCGTGAGGTTTCCAGCGAATTGCCCGATGATAAAATCTCAAACTTAGTTCGACAAAAGAGTGCGGCTGATCCAGAGTTTGCCAAGTTTGCCGCGAAGGTAGCCGCTCCACAGTTCAAAACGCTGGTTTATAGAGCAAGGGTGAGTTGATGCGTGTGACGGTGTCGATTGAATCTGAATTTGATTTGCTCTTACAGAATTCAGGAAGCTTAGTTGGGGCGTTCAGAACACTTATAAATAATCAGGTGGATGTGGACCAGGTACTAGAGATTGCTTTTCAAAAGCTGAGCATATGGATGTCATAAAGGAAAATAAATTATTTCACTACAAGTCAAAGATGTCCTTCTTTTTATTCCCAAGACTTGAGAGAAAGGTTGTGCATGGATAGATGCGTAACATTGACCTGTTTTGCGTAGTTCCTGAAATCATAGGCTCTTGGGCGCTCTTTTGACTAGTGTGGTCCGTTTGTCGCATTGACAATGAGTGTTTCGTATTCTCTGGTTCAGCCAATGGTATTCAGGAAACGAAGTAGTTCTAAATTCCGTTTTTTTTTTAAATATCTCCAAGGTCGTCGAAGAACAGTCTGCATAATGTGTGATTACTAGCTCAGGTTTCTGCTAGACATCTGCACAGGAAATAATGGAAGGCTTTCTACTTTTCCTCGTCATTTCAAATTTGGCAACGGGTGTGGAAGCAGTTGATGGATTCTGAACAGTTTCCCATACGATCGTCACAACCCAATATCGGTAATATCTGTCCGAGTCATGTTTAAGAGTTCCAATGCTTTGCCCGGTTGAATGATTGCCAAATCATCAGAGCTGCTTCACCTAACAATGACCTTTGTTCAAAGGTTTAAGTATACAGATCAACAGGGAAAAAGGTGAAGGAGCCAATTGAGAGCCTCGTTCGGGCATGGGTACAGGGCCTTGTAATGCTTATACCCGCAGTTCTGTGACATCTGTTGAGTTTTTCGAAGTTGTTCTCAAAGATTTTAGCTCATAGCGGGCTACCAGACCGCCTACCCATAACAAGAATAAGACTCAAGACGGTGATGTACATTTTTGTACCATTTTTGGTTGAAAATGTTTTTACTGCAGCCGATTATGACTCCTAGATTTCTCTTAACACGGTGTACGAAGAAGAACTGACCATTAAGGCAGTTAAAAGGTCAGTTTTTTGTTTTTAGCATCATCTGACCAGTTTGGCGTGGATTATCACTAAGTCAAGTGAGAGGCCAAATGCAAATGCCTTATCCAAGCCACCTTTCATGATTTCATGGAGGGAAATATCACCTGCATTGGAATACGTAAGCCCCCCGCAAACACGATTGATTCTACGCTCCCTCTATCAAGCTTCCACTAGATATTTTTTTCTGCCGCCTTCCATAATGAAGATGAGATAGCGTTCCTCTATTAAACGAGACTAAGGACTAAGTTCTAAGGACGAAGTCTTTCCATTAACTAAAGAACTCCTTTACAATTAGTTTAGGTTAGGTTAGAGGGGTGGCGGTTTGATGTTAAGCACCGCCTCACTCGGATATTTAAGGAGTCATTGTTTTCCCTGATGTGGGATCCTCCCAAAGCCATCCTGAATTCGTAATAATTTTAGAATGGCCTTTGCTGGCATGTTTAAGACTTTAAGACTTGGCCTGGGGCACTTAAGAAGTAAGCGCCTCGGGTCGTCTGTCTGATTCTGCTGAGGTTTGGGCAGTCGCAGAGAAAGTGCGTCATGTCCTTCTCCGCGTCTACATCGCCACATCCTCTGCAGAGGTCGGTCGTGCTTATATGCACTCTTTAGATGGACCGCTTGTAGGTTGTGGCCTCTCCCTCAAAACTAACTTGGGGAGATCTTCGCGTAAAAATTAGGTACAGACAATGTTGATAGTGCTGTTTGCTTCTAAGGTGGTAACCAAGGTATTTAGTTTGGTGAAATGTATTTCTGGTCGTCCGAAAAATATCGTAAAGATTAGTTGATTTCTATTTGTGGTATGCATGTTGGGATTCGTGGGGGGAGGTTATAAAATATCTGCCGTATCTGCGTGTTTAGAATATGCCCTAGAGTTTTTAATATGAAGAAGGTCAAGCCCATTTGTCTGAAATCCTTCGTGGATTTACTATCTTGCTGTCGACAGTACGCCAACGCTTCTCCAACAAATGGGGACGTAGTTCAGATTGCACAGCACCTATTGAAAATCACTATGTCTTGTGATTAAGTAGCATTATAATGTCATCTAGGCTAGGTGCCTAGTACCTAGTACTCAGTCCCCAAAAAGCTGTTAATGTCCCAAGAAATCTTTTCCAGATTCAATACAACAGCATCTCATGACGCAGGTTGCTTCTCCTGAAGGACAACCGCGTCCATACGGTGGTCCCTGCAACCTGGTAAGAGCGATTCAATTTGTGAGAATATGTAAAGAGGTTAAGTCACTCTCAAGTCTACAGAGTATTTCTAACATAAACTTATTTCGGGGTCAATAATTTTTAGAACCAAATGGACGCTGTTTATGTCCTTGAGATTCTGATATGGTTCTTCTCGCGGTTTAGAGTGTCTATGCTATCCTGGTGTTCTAGCAAACTTCACTGTATTTATACAGATAATTGGAGACTCTTCATTTAAAGTTAAACAGGGTTTTGTTGGTGGTTGAAGGTCAATGGCCAATGAAGAGTTCGTCGGTGCCATCTGTCTTAATGAGTCAGATCTTTCAAGATGGTGAGTGATTGTCCAAGAACAAATCCCAGTTAAAAGGCAGCTGAAGTTTACCAAATTGAAGTTTAAGGTCCATTTGCATAGTGGATGTAAACGATTTTTTTGAATGAACTCAACAACTTATTGTCTTTTTTTTAACTTCTATAAATTCACATTTATTCACAGAAATAAAATATTTGGGTAGGTAATATTAATTATATTCGTATAGCTATTTCAAAAAGGAAAAACAAAAATGTATATATAATCAACAAATATTTGCATGTAGATGTCTTGTTCTTTTTTCTTCTTCGAATTTTTATTTCATTTTCTTATAATCTAACACTTAGATCTGGATGTCATTTAATAATTGTTTTTCACAAATAATTTTCTATAAATATTTTTTTCTATTTTTTTTATTCTTATTTCAGAGAGTTTAGTATTTTTTTTGTAAATAAATGTTTTATTTGTTTTTTTATTTATAAAATTGTATTTGAGCTTAATTTCATTTGACACAAAAATTTCTTGGCTGAGGCATTAGAAAAAGGTTTTTAAGTTTTTAGTTGTTGGGTGGGTGGGTAATAGTTTTTGTATAGTAAAAGGAAAACGAGTTTGTTAAACGAAAAATTAAACGAGTTAAATAAAATGCGTTAGGTTTTAAAAATAATAACTTGTTAGGCACTTATTATGTGTGTAGATGGGAGTAAAACTAAAATTAATCAAGAAATTCTTATGGAATTCAGGTGTGGAGAAAAAACAGAAAAACAAAAGACTAACAATAATTAATTGACAAACTTGTGCAGGGTTATAGATAAGAAAAGGAGCTTGATCAAATCTGTTGAGTAAATGTGGACTCAAAAAACTTGAGTATTCACCGACGATACAAGAAAAAGCTGCCATAAGCGTTGAACACTTGAACAGAGATTCTGATCCTATCCATATAAGACTGCCTGATAACTGCACCGTTTTTTAGCTAGAATTCCGGCAATCTGAGAAGCAGTAGCCTAGCTTTAAGTGTACACAATTGAAGTCTTTGCTATTGCATTATACACAGGTTATCAGGCAACAATAAAAGCTTGGAAACGCCAACGATAATATCTCAGTTAGGTGAGCAATGCAAGGGCTACCTTAAGCTCTTCTCGACAACACTTTACAAGCTTTGCGTAAATAGCAGTTATTGCTCTTATAACAGCCTGACTGTCAATGAAAATCATAATATCCTTCCGTGGGCAGCTTTTGTCAATGCTAGGACCTCCGCTTGGAAAACTCTGCGGTGATCCGGGAGTCTTATGGGGCTGCTAAGTCCTGGTCCTATGCTTATATCCATTTTTGAGCCATCTGTGTAGATGTGTTTGGACTCGTTCAACATTTCGTTGTTTTGCCACTGTTCTCTGCTTGGAAATACCAATGAAAAGGTTCTCTCGAAGTTCAAGTGCAGGACAGTGTAAACCGAGTTGACATTGATGCCCAGATGATTGCTAAGTAGTTCGGTATGTCCATACGGACCTGGTCTCCAGTGTTTAGACTGAGAGCACTCGTCGCTGCGGCCCCCTGCATGTAGAGGTGACTACTTAAATTCAATTTTTCCTATTTTTATGTGATCGAACAATTTAACAGATTAAAATGTTGAGTATCAGATCAGTCAGAACCCATCTGTCCCTATCGAATCGAAAAGAGTCCAATTGAGCACTGAGACCTGTCTTTATTTCAAATTGATCTGGTGCCTGAACAACGAGTGGTCTCATTTTAGTCAACGGTAAAGGCATTGGCTGTACAATGGGAGCCCTTACGGAACATTCCCTGATAAGCAGCTGTACAAAAAATATGGGAGTGCTCTTCAACGATTTGGGCAGAAGTCGTGAGATGAAGAAGGACGCATCGTCACTTTTTCGTAGTATCCTCTGAATAAAAGTTGAACTATTGAGAAGCCTTGGGCTTATGTCGACCACATATCCTGTCGTTTACGTTATACGTATTCCTAAAAAGTATGGAACTAAGCAAGAAAGTCACTGAAGATCTCAATAAAGATCCAATTTACTTTTCCTACCGGCGTCTCTTGCCAGTCATGAAAGGAAAAACATCTAGCGATGTGACAATGCTAGCTTCCGGTTTTTCGGAAAACAAGCACCAGCGACATCTACAATGGTGACTGCTACCACTGGAGGAGATAGGTGCTATGTGGGATTCCACAACGTAAGTCAGCGACTGATGAATATCCCCATCAAAGCCCAGTTTCATAACACAGTCCCCACAGAGAAGAATGCCACCGACAATTTAAAAATTTTACCAACAATGATCGAGACATGTCGCCGATCTTGGCATATGACAAACAGAACTGTTTGGATACTGATTACCTTCGGTAGCTTCTTCTATGGGTTGGATAACTTTTATATTGCTGATTTTAGGAAACTCCTGAGTCTTCTTTTTCTTTTTGAGTGGTTGCCAACCCTACTTCCTGGTCAGACTTCCATGAGTAACCACTACTTTTTTGGATAAGGTCTAAGTAAGTCCTTAGGACATCCAATAACCCAACCAACCAAGTCCATCGTAGAAATAGAACCACAATGATGCCAATGAAGTTCTGAAGCTTCTGTGGTCCTAGTGGAGCCAACTTTGTGGACTATCCTACAGAAGCAGTAGAGCAATTCTGTAAACAGGCAGGAGAAAATTGTAGTGAGCTACAAGGACTATCAAATGTTGACTAAATTTTTTTAAGTTTGACTTGGCCAAGCGCCAAAGGAAAGTTAAAGCAGAAGAATGAAAAAAGAAAAAGCTCAGAGGTGGCAGGCACTCTTTAATATGCAAAGATATATTAAATGATGATGGCAAAGTTCGACATCTTTTGGCGCACAAAAAACAATAGTAAGGAATTCCTAGATTTCGGATTGGGGTGTGATCACAACCTTTTTAAGAACAGCAATCATTTTCCTTTCTCTGTATCCTATGACCCTCAGTTTGGTGCATCAGTATATTTAAAAAAAATATTGGATCGACCTAAACTAAACTCAAATGAAAAATACATTTTAAAAAAAATTAAGGAACGAAATTTTAAAAATATAACCAAAAATCGGTTCAGTGTATTTGTTGTTCTGGGTAAACTGTATTTGAGTATTTCTATAGTTCTGTTATTTTTATTTTTATTAAAAGCATCAATTAGCAGCAACTATTAATTAACTTAACAAACTATTACGCATTAGCAGAAAAAAAAATAAAATTAAAATAAGAAAATCCTAAGTTTTTCGTTAAGTTTAGAAAGAACTGCATTTGGAAGGAGACAACTTTAACTGAAGCCTAGGTAAAGTAAAATAAATTCACTAACAAACTAACTACGATCTAGGGTTATTTGAGTGTTATTTTGTTCAATAGAATGTTGTTACAATTAATTTTTGTTTTGTAATATTCATTTGACATGGCGACATAGACGCCCGCGTACCCATTTGAGCGCCTTATCACTGATCGCCTCGTATTTTGGTGTTCCCGGCAAACTACTACAGCTACAAGTTTCCACACGATGTCTAGACGACGGCTCAGGTCAAAGATCACCGCTACTAGCCCACCTGACGTCATCGGCTTCATGCGTCAAATATCGTGTACCAACTTGAGCTTCGAGACCGCGTAGGTCATGGTAAGTTTGTTTATCCTGCAACCAGTAGTGTTGAAGACTTTTATCGACCGTATATCGTTTGCGTTGTTTCACTTGAAGGAGGTTGTTTATCAGATCGATTGCTGCAATGAACACAAATAAATAAAACGTTGCCACAGCTATCGATGTTGCTTACCATTTGAAGAGATCTCTTTCCAAGGATTAGGTGGGTACATAAATGCAGCATTCTGGATTTGATCGTTGATATCTTCTTCTTCGTTGAATGGAAATGTTCCACTTAGGCTAACATAGATGATTACACCAACACTCCACATGTCCAGTGAACGATTGTAGCCCTTATTGCGGAGAACTTCAGGAGCTTTAAAGAGAATTAATTTTTTTTAAATTGACATGTGTTTTCTTGGGAAATGAATTCTCACCTAAATAAGCCGGAGTACCAACCACAGATCGTCTGAAGGACTTCTCGCCGATAATTCTTGCGTAGCCAAAATCACATAACTTAACCTGTGGAAACTCGGCATCTGATGAGAGAAGCACATTTTCAGGTTTCAAATCGCAGTGAACAATATTCTTGCTGTGCAAGTGCTTGAGTGCGATAAGAATTTGTGTGATGAGGAATTTTGTTACGCGTTCGGTAAGTCGACCACGTTCACTGGACAAGATCATCTCTAGCATGTCACCTTTCAGCTTTTCCATAACAACAAATATCCTTTCGGGGGTTTCGAACATTCTTTCGAGATTCACTACGCCGCAATGTGATATGTTCTGTGGAAGACAAAAAGGTTTTAAACTTCGAAAATGGCATTACTCAATGGATCAAAGGAGCCCCGTTTCGTCTAAATTCATCTTAACAAGGATCGGTAAAACTAAAATACTATGGCGTATGTGGAACATTTTGTGGGCGCGTGGCTCAGTGGTTAGTACGTTGGACTGCTGACCGAGTGGCGTGGATTCAAGCCCCAGCCAGGAATACACCAAACATTTTTCGCGGCACCACTTCTCGTCGGGGAACATTTTAACCGATTTTTCAGGTGATCTCAAAGCTTTTTTTAAGAATTACTTACAAATGCATGCATGTCCTCATTTTGACAATCGTTATACAAGGTGGCCCAAAATGTATCACCCTGTCGAAGATGGTATAATTTTTACAAATGGCGGCAACTGTCAATTTTGTTTTGATATTTGTAAAGTAAACAGATGGGGAATACCCGTCGGCAAACCTTCCTCAAGATCGTGGAATTCCCGTGACTATTTTTTTTATGGAATAATTCGTCAGTAATTTTGACGCAACGTAAATTTCGGCACAGATTTCCCGGTCGTTCTTTGCCAACTGGTCAAACACTAAGCCATTTAGCCGCTCGCTTCGAAGAGACTAAAAAAACATGTGACAGAAAAGGGATCGGAAGGCCTGATAATCCCGTTCCAGTGAAAATATCGCCGCTGTGGCTGAAGATTTCGTGGATAAACCGTCAAAGTCGACCAAACGACGTGCCACGCAATTGGGCATGATCAACGAGTATTATTGCCGTAAATTGATGAATTGGGACTAGATGACATGTGATTCCAACAGGACGCATGTATGTGCAACCGTATATACAACTCGCCCGATAATGGACATTTTGAAGGATGCGTTTCCGGGTTGCCTAGTGTCTCGTTTTGGCGATTTGTATTGCCCGGCAAAATCGCCCGATTTGACCGCTCCAGACTTCTTTCTTTGGGGTTTTTTGGAGTCACGGGTCTATGAAAACAAGCCACAGACTCTGGAAGCTCTCAAAGAGAATATCCGTTAAGAGTGCGAGAACTTATCGCCCGAAGTTCTCGACGAAACGATTGAAAATGCGGTAAAAAGAGCCCAAATGGTCATCAACGATGGCGGCGCCCACTTAACCGATAGCATCTTCAAAAAGTAATGGAAAAAAAAGACTCTAAGGTCCAATTCGGGTCCATGTTCTTGGGCCACTCTGTACTAGATGAGGATAAATTTGGTTCTCTTCTGTGGAACGTACTCAGATTAAAACAAAGCCCTCAACGTTTATAAACTTCAACTCTCTAATCAAAACTTCACTTTTGGTTGTTAGCTTGACTTACCTGTAGGATAGCAACTTCATTCTTAAGTTGAGCTTCTTGTTTGGTGGGAAATCTAAGCTTGTCTATGACCTTGATTGCGACTTCTCGTCTTGTTTTCTTATGAACACCGCCGTATACAACACCGAACTGTCCAGAGCCAAGTACTTCGTCCGGAAAGATTTGATACAATTGACCCATGTCTTGGACGTTTTCTTCCGATTCACAACATTCTAAAAATTAACAGTAATTTTGGTTTTTTTTTTTTTAATAAAGTGAGAGACAATTTTTTTTAATTAATTCCACAAGTTATACTGTTAGACTGATCACAAACACAAAAGATTTCTGTCAGAATAATTTTGTTTTAACAACACGACCATACTTGTGTGTGACAACTAATTACTTCTAAAACACACTTAAGTACAGTGAAGGATATACTCTTTTAATTTCCTCTCGGATTGTGTCGTTGTATCACTCGTATGGTACTCGTGCACGATTCTCATATCCTTATCCAAGTGTCACAGTTGTCAGTTTCACTTTCTATCCCCCCTCCTAACCAAGAAACTTCTGTTGTAATTAAAATTCTTCGTTTAACTGAAAAAGGGGTTAAAACCGCGTGAAATTATTCGTGTACAAGTGTCAGTTGTCTCGTCAAATGGGAAGATTTACGAAGGATAATCAAATGATCCCCGTATGATGGGAGAATGACAAAAAAAAAAGAATAAAAATATGGTCGCCTCCGTAACCTTGTCTTGAAAATAAAAACGAAGGGAGTGAATATTTTACTGTCGAAGATAGTGACGCTGTTTTGTGATGATACATCAAAATTCATCCATAAAGGATAATAATAAGGGACGTGCTTTCTTTTTTGGTTGAACAAACCTTGAATTGTTGATTTTTTGATTCCATCGTAAAGCTTACATCAGGATTAAGATATAAAAAAACGCGTTATAACGTGTTTAATGTAAACACAGACATTAATTTTAAGCAAAATCAAAATGCTCGCTTTATGTTTATCATTTGATTAATTTTATTCTCATATTATCCGTGTCTATGGTACGTGTTGTTTTTCAAATTGGACTATCTAGCTCGGGTTTAAATTGTAATAAAAATTCAAACTGAATCAATGAAAATTTCATCGTTTGCAGCGTGTTATTAGTACAAGCTTCACTGAGTTTATGTGCATAAATTAACGGTTCGTACGAAGCCATTTTGACGTGGTCATAGAAATTTGAATGACTTTAACTGCCAACAATGCTTCACATTTTTGAACCGCATTTGCAGCAGGGGAACATCTGTTAAGGTTATGATTGCTTTGGAAAATACATATTTCTGGGACAGCAGAGAGAAGATGTGGGGGACAATATTGTTAAAGTACATTTTCTTCAGGTTCTGACGGGTTAATCACGTCTTTGACTTCAACTCTAAGTCCAGTTGAGTACACTAGCTTTTATTTAGATCAGCTTCGATTTCATTGCTAATTTTTCACAGAGGGACTACCTATTTTTAAGCATTTACGAGGCACATACCTTTCGAAGTATGATACGTTTTTTGAAGGCACATTTTTTTTTTCTCGAGCACTTAGATGGCAGAGGCCGAGAGAGTCTCAAGAAAGGAGCCCTTTTGAGCTGCACCAACTACAGAGGCATCAGTCTTCTTAACATCGCCTATTGTGCGAACGCCTGAAACTATTCGTCAACAACCTGATCGGTTCATATCAGTGTCACTTTAGGCCAGGAAAGTCCATCATCGACGAATTATTCACACTGCGGCAGATATTGGAGGAAACCCAGGAACTTCAAATCGATACCTTCTACCTTTTCATCAATTTTAAGGCCGGGTACAGCTCGAGATGAGCCAAAGCCTAGCTTCTTGCAACCATTCATGTTGTGCGTTACATTTTTCGCACGAATGGAAAGGACCTATAATTTATTGCCGACTTCGAATGGTGAATTGAGAAGCTCTTTCATGACAGATTATACTCCCGGAGACTTGTCATTCCCCGACGAGAGGTGGTGCCGCGAAAAATGTTCGGTGGACATGGCTGAGGCTTGAACTTACGCCGCAGTCCAACGCTAATCACCGAACCACAGCGACCAGTCTTTCAAAAGTCCGTCCAATTACTCGGATTCGCCGATGATATTGACATAATCGGAAGAACGCAACGTTGTGTAACGGGGACGCTCGTGAATATTGAGACGGAGGCGGCGAAGATGGGTTTAGCAGTCAATGAGGGCAAGGCCAAGTATGACCAAAAAAGGGCACTCAACACCAACGTCTTGGACAGAAGGTTCCTGTAGACTCATAGGTATACATATGTAACTTTGTGGTAGTTAAGGACTTTGTCTACCTAGCCTCCGCTATCAATTCAATTCAATTAGAGCAGATGTGTGCACCAACGCTCAGGTGTTCACCAGTGCTCGGGCCCGGGAAATCCTCGAATCCACACCCAAAGAATGGCGCGACTCAGGCGGCGAACGCAAGTGGAGGGAGACCTTAACCAACTTGGGGTGTGAAGCTGGAGGCAGCTGGCTAAAGTACGAGCTGGCTGAAGACGCTTGTTGGTTGAGACCCAGGTTCACCCCGGACCAAAGCGCAATTCATTTCTTTACAGATGGCTCCAAAAGGGGAATTCGAGTGACCGTCTCCTTCCGTTTCGTTGATCATTCAAACGGAAATAATGACGATTAAGGAAGCCTTGTCCCGGCTAAAATGTAAAGCCATGTCTTTGTCTTGTATTTTGGATATTCATGGAAAACAAAGCGACAGTTTAATCCCTGGAACATTCCCACTTACTTCAAAAGACCTCCTAGATTTTAGATCACTGCTCTGAGAAATGTAATTAAAATTCACCAATGCGAGATGCCAGGCCACAGAAAGATTCCAGGCCGACGAAGTAGCAAGACATGGTATGTTCTACCTTAAACATCCTGTCGGTAAGACATGAATTGGGCATGCCACTCGCTACATGTAAACCCAAAGCTATTGTGTATTTTAAAATGGCTTGACACTATCATAGGTGGTCGTCGTTAATCCGTTGGACTGCTGAGCAAACTCTATAGGTTCAAGCCTCAGGCATGTCTACACCGAACATTTTTTGTGGCATCACCTCTCGTCGGGGAATGACAAGCCTTCGAGACTCCAATTTGTCATAAAATACCTTCTCAATTCGCCGTTTAGAGTCGCCAATAAATCGTAGGTCCCTTTCATTCGTGGGAACAATACAAACACGCACATCAAGAATGATTGCGAGAAGCTAGGCCTTGGCTCACCCCGAGTTGTCGCGTCAGCTTTTGATCGATAGCTGGAGCACGAATAGATGTTTAAGAAGGTGGGAAAGCGTGATTAAACACAGACACGCAAAAAAAAAAAATTCATTTGATCGTACCAAAAGGTAAGTTCAGAGGATAACGCGAATAACTCTCAAATGGGTAGAAGCGATGTCCACAAACATTTTAGGAAGCAGCTGATGAAGATGTCGTGAAATTGTATTTAGTACTTTGGACTGTTGACAGGCTGATTCAGGTTCAAATCTAGCAAAATCGACATCAATTGTTTGCAGCACCACCTTTCAGCAGGCAATGACAAACCTCCGAGGGTATAACAAGTGACAAAAAAGCAATCAGGGAAAATACTGTGGATGGCATATATTTCCTAATAATTTTTTGAATAAAATTGTTAACTTACGTGTATTAGTTACATGCATCAACGCCTGCTTTAGGGCTGTCTCCCAGCTTTTTGCTACGTCTGTTCCAATACCACTGTCAACTGGTGGCAGTCGCACCGGCTCATTTTGACACCCAACCAATGGATCTTGACCGACAAAATAATCCACATTTACCGTTCTAATTTCGAAACAATAGTTCCTGTCACTATTCACACTGCGATTACTGTCAATCGAAAGAATTTCATTCACAGGTATCTCCTTGTGATACTTGCTGCCTTGCTCCGAGATGAACAGAGTGATTGTTTTCGCTTCTAAACGCCAAAAGTACCGCTTTATAGTTTGGTCCAGATTGGTGAAATGTACCATCCAACCTTCCTTTATCGCCTGGCCACCGCGCTTCTTGGTGTGCTTAACCGATTGGACGATACGCATCAGTGGAATGTTGGCACTCGGCGATGATGAAGAGCTGGATTGAGATTGGGCATCTATAAGGGCGGGGTCTCGGGGATCCCCGCCAACGCCACCCACGCCACTACTTCCTCCTCCACCTCCGCTGTCCGGGGCCTGTGGTCCCCTATAACCATTCAACTCGGGCGCCTGAGTATTGTTGTTTCGTTGTCGTCTTATGTTGTAAGAGTTTCTACTAAAATCTGTCGTAGGATTGTCATCAAAATCACTATCGTCGAATTCGTCCCGGAAGAACATGTCGCGCTCTTTGCCTCCGCTAGCGTTGTTACTTTCGTTGAATTCGGCTGGTAAATTGGGTTGTAGACCTTCACCCGTGCAGTCTTGTGGCACCTTGTCCATGCACTTTTTATGGGCATTGTACTGGCAATCTTTGCACTGCAGGCCTTGCTTAAATAAACCTCGCAGGAGTTTCTTGCAATATTGACACACAGTTGGAATGCCATAGGTATGCACCATAAACGTGTGAGGTATACGAATTTTCTCCTGATACGGATGACCCGTGTAGAAGGTATTGCCCACCACTGTAGTTGTACGACCGCTGTTCGATGGGGAACGATTGTTGCGGTTATTTGGAACGTTCTAAATAAAAAAAAGGAAACAAATAAAAGAAGATGATTGGTTTGGTAAAGATGTAGAAGGGGTGATAGTGTATGAAGCTGGAACAAGATGAACTCCTCTACGCTGCTCTAGGCATTGGCATACGAAGTAAGAATGAGAAGAGGTGGTTCCATAAGATTCAATAAGAGTTCTTAAAAGATAGTGGTTAAACCTGAGAAGAATGATTTAGAAGTAAGCTTCGCTTTATTGATATTGAACAACAAGGTCTTGTTCCTGTAAAAAAGGACGAATAATTTGGAATTGGGACAAAAACCTTATGAAAAACCGAAACAGGGCCAGGAACAGAATGATCAAAAAGTTGAATCCGTACACATAGACTTGAATCGGTCCTCGTTGCAACCGATAAGCCATGAAGTGCTTAGAGTCGGTCGCGTCAAAGTTTTCTAGGCTTCTACAGTCATGATCGATCACTCATCTGTTCTTTCGCCGTTTCGATGTGAATGTCTGGCACATTTGCTTTGCTTGTCTTCACATTCAGTTTTAGACTAAGGTCACAGCATGCGATTCTTGATCAGCTTTGATAGTGAGGCGTTCAGCAGTAGAACTTACCACCAGCGGAGTGTTTGTTTCCTTAGACCGAGACGACTGGTACCGAGAATAATAGCAGCACAAATATTCTAAACAAAATCGAAATTTCATCAAAACGTTGCAATAGTCAACTGTCTCTGCCCAAATCTTAGCGTTGACTCAGGAAATTGTACGTTGAACGATTGCAACAGATAACATCATAGGCTTTGCCGATCCTTTTTTTCCTTGAAAGTCATAGTCTGCTGACATCAAGAGTGGAGTGGAGTGGAAACCGCTAACAACGATACGAGACCGTCGGTCGGGCTAGCCTCTTTAAGGAGCGTACATAGGGTCTGATACCCGTTTTGCCTATTTCGAAATGGCGGCTCTGTCAGGGCGGACTACATTTTCCGAACTCATGGGAACGAAAAAAAAACCTCAACTTAAACACCAGAATGGATGTTGTCATGACGTACTGCCGCATCCTCCGAAGAGAAGATTTTATCGAAAGGGAAGAGCGATCCGAGAGTCTCCAGAGTAAAACGCGTTTGAACAAGCAGAAATGGATTCGGGGTTAACGTCCAGCTATGCTTAACACATCAGGAAAGTCGTCAGCAATAAGGATCTTACCCCTCAGACTGATAAAAAAAAGCGGGCTTCCCTAGCAAAGGCAGAAAAAACGAAGATGCCCAGGGGTGACTTACGTCAGACAAAGGAACATATGCTGAATTGAGAACGATAGAAAACGATGAAGCATTTTTAAAGGTAACCCATACACCTGTATGTTTCAGTATCCACTTTTTACCTAAACAATATATAGTCGTAGATTCAACTATAACTCAACCACATAAACCGTAATAAAATATCCTTTCCCTCCGTACATACAAAAAAGGCTCTTAAGGTACGACGATCACTATCAACCAACAGCAGGCACTTGACAGCTTGCCCAGTGAAACACAATAGATAAATGATGGGCCGAGATAGCCAACAGAAAGGACAACCAAGGGACAGCAAACGGAAATAAATGAACATCTTAGTGAATTTTAATGGCCACTGTTCAAAGAGAAGCACCTCTCAAGATACGGGCCAATGCCAAGGTTTATATCCAAAGGAATGGACTTCAATTCATAAAAATGAAATGCGGTCCTAGACAGATTGCAGTGCCCAATTTTTTTTTTTACTATCTCACAAAAATACCACAACAACAAATAAAAATGTCCCTTTGAGGCAACACAACTAAACAAACTCAACTGTAATGAATGAACTTCCCATCTACTCGTATCCTGCATCTCCCTGGTGGGTATAAACATTTTGTTTATGCCTCACCCACTGGTGGTCATTCCAACAATAAAAGCACAATTTATCGGCGCATAAAAACCCGCAACCAAAGCTGTGCTTTTATGAAAGAATTTTATGAAATAATTAACTATCGCCGAGGATTACTTCGGTACGATGATTGCCATATTGTTTATGAATAAGTCTAATTGTTGGAATACACTTTTTAACGATGACGAGAGGAGACCTCGGAAACTAGTTCAGATTAATGGCATACTTTCAAAATGGGATCTGGTTTAGGATAAAAACACGAATTGAAATAAAAATCACATTTTCAAATGGAAAATAATAAATAATTTTATTAAGCAAAACAAAACGTGCATATACAGTACAAGGATATAAAAACGAAAACAAAATCAATAAGTGATTTAAACAAATAAAATAAAGTAAATTCAAAAAAAAGTTGAATAAGACAAAAAAAAAATTAAACTTAACAACTAAACCAGATCTCATAAACATGGAATGGATGTAAAAATCTCGGATGAACTGAAAATGGATAAAAGTTTTTTTTGTGGCCATTACACAGAGAAAAGGCCATTATGAGTTTTGGGGTTCAAATAAAAAATTTGCCACCAAAAGAAGTTTCGTACAATTTTTGAGCACTATAAACACCATCGCAAAATTACTAGGATGAAGGAGCAAACTATAGTTGAAAGGACTTCAAGCAACGATAAACAGGAGAGGAATTTATAGCACCATTCCTACCGGTGATCTTGAAGCATTGCTTTATTTGCTCGCCTGGACTCAACTAGAGGATGCGTTGAGAGTTTGATACGAGAAATGTGACTTTTGGAACGGAGCTCAGTTTTGTAAATCATATCGTTCTTTGCTTCCCAAAACTCTGCTTTGTCACCAATTCTCTTTCCGATTTTCCTCTACTCGGTTTCCAAGACGTGCCAGCAGGTAGACGACCTCTGGGTAGGCCCAGGATGAGATGGACCAGGTCCGAAATCTCACCTCTACCCGTATGGGGATAGCCCCTGATGATTTAGAGTCGATGGCGAAAGATCGGGAAATATGGAGAGTCCACTTAAGCTCCCTTATCCTGCGACCCTCATAGTGAATAAGCGGACCATTGAAAATAAATAAATGAATGAATAAATTTCTAATAAAGTTCTAATTCTTTTTTGTTGGCAACCTACGCACTCGCAAGGCTCGAGGTTTAAGCAAAGAACAATTGAGCTGATGGTAGGACTAATCACAGGACACATTAACCGCAACAAACATAGGCATTGACTGGGTCTCACTGACGCAGAGACATGTTGGAGCTGGGAGGAAGAAGAAGAAAACCTTGAATACTTTCTATGTGCCACTGTTCAGCCTTAGCGAGAATACAACAGAAGGCACTGCGATCCAACTTAAGGACAAAGAATCGGCGATATCCTCGCCTTCATCATAGAAACTGGGAGATTCGCCAGACCACACGTACAATAGTGTCAACTCCATAATTGTTTTTACCTTCCCTAGATCCCCCTACAACTTACGTCCCAAACCAAACCAACGGGTCCGACTGAGGCCTAAGTGAAGAGCCTTCCGCGCACCCTCACACACGATACCATACCATACCATCCCTGGTCATTAAATTCCTTCACATCTACTGAACTTCCGTCACTTAAGCGAAACCGAAACTAGCTAGCTGGCTGGAGACCTAATGCAATAGATCATAATACGATCCTCCAGAAATATCTAGGCAATGTTTCTATAATCGACTATACAACACCTAGTACCTTAATTTTTCAAGACCATTTCTAAGCACCGAGCAGGAAAGAATGGAAAAGTGGTCAAATATCAAACAACCATAGGAAAAGAAGCGAACTCCTTAGGAGAATCCGAACAGACATTGGTCGCGCTGTCGCCATCTGTACGGGTAACTGGGCCGTGGGTACCCACTACCCATGCGGTCAAGCTTGGCATCCCTTTTAAGCACTATTGCCGCAGGTGCAAAGACACAAATGAGAGAGAAATCCTAGAACACGTCCTCTGCAAGGGCCCGGCACTGGCTACAGGAACCCTTCCTCGACAACTTCGGCGAACTTTCAGAGAAGAAAATCCCTAACATTCTGCTCTACCTTAACTCAATAGGTTGGATTTTAGACCAATAGCCTGGCCTGTCAACACGCATCCACACTCATCTATCAAACCGGTCACGAGAACTGCGGTAACAAAACGGCGCATTTTAGCACTATTTGAGCATCGGGCGCTCTCTGCCTGATACCTTCACCAAAACCAACCAACCATTAAACGCGCAATTCACCGACGGATCCAAAATGCATCCTTTTGTGAGTGCAGGTATATACTCCGGGCCGGGGGATATATCCAAGTCAGTCTGCCTTCCGAATTACAACACAATATTCTAAGTAAAGGTCTTAACAATGATAAAAGCTAACCGTTAAACTGCGATGAGGACAATACCACAATTCACCGACTGCCAGTCAGTAAAAATTAGTAGCAATTTTAGCTGCAGAAATAAAATTGAAGGAAATCGCACTCTATCCTTATTGGAGTGATTACGGGATAAAATAATAAGTGGAATTTACTTGAATGTGATGAAATGGACTACTCATCCTTCCGCCAAACCTAATCTAAGCTAAAGAAAACTGAAGCAAAATCAACGAAAGGAACTTGTATCCTCGAAACCGAACGATTCACGCTCAGCGTGTGTATATATTAATGTCAAGCCTCATTGGAATGACCAAGTCCCATTCCAAGTCCCCCAAAAGATGCTGCAAAATGAGTAGGTTTTCTGAAACGATGCAAAATCTTCCTTACTCCTTGTGATCTGACCCTAATCTACAAGGCGTAAGAAATCAGTTCTTTCCTGAAACCTCTTTACTGACGTGCTGTTAAATACTGGGACTCTTTAACTCAGTCTTACAATACGAATATGGAAAGGAGGGTAAAAAGGCAGGTGATTTGGAAGTCCACATCATGGTTTGAAAGGGTTAAACCTTCTGGTGGTCATATAGTATATTTTTTGAGCAGCTTTGACAAATAGAAGCCTGTGTAATGGATGATGGAATGGTATGAAATATCTGGACTATGATGATAATATCCTGCTTATATACACTAGGAAGTCAAGGTTGAAGTGTATGTAAAAGCGGTGAAAAGAAAGATCGTAAGCCTTTCGCCGTGATTCAGTGCATTTGACTGCTGAGCAAGCTGCGTGGTTTCGCGGCACCACCTCTTGACAAGCCTTGGGGAGTATAATCTGTCATGTTCGGAGTCTGCAATAAATTGTAGGTTCCTTCCATTCGTGCGAAGCTAGGCCTTGGCTCATCTCGAGCTGTCGCGCCACGTGTAACGAAACATTGCATTCGTCGAGATAGTCTACTTCAGTATGATTTGTACCGACCATGGCACTGAGCTTGATGTATTCAGGAGAATCAGTAGAACCAAAGCTGACTTCGAAATGCTTTATTAAGATCTGTCCACCTGACATTTTGTCATTGATGTAGACCTTCGTCAAAAGATGTCTACGTTACGTGCTAAAATGACAAACGCAATACAATTCCTTTGGAAAGCATTCCATGCACTGGAATCTACTCAACCAGTCAAAAAGGAGAGTAGGCCTGCCTAGCTCGACCAACTAGTAGAGGAGGATTCGAGGTTACTGGGTGAGATGGAGGGAGCCAAAATGCGTCCGTACAAGATGACGCACAGTCGTTGTTGACGCCCGATACCTCAAGAGAGAAGAAAGGATATACTCGTAAGTAAGTCAAAAAGTTTTTTGAGAATAAACCAAAAGTTCTACTTCTTTAAGACAAAAATAATGGGCATTCCAAGGAAAACCTGAGCATGGCTGGTTCAAGTCAGATAGTCGGGACCGACTTTCGATCTTTTCGTGGTTCCCAACAAAAATGTCTGCATTAATTTTGGATCGTCATAAAGAACACATTGAATCATTGTTCTCTCTAGGTTCACCCTGTCAAAGAACAAGGCATCAAGAGTAGATCTCCATTTCACCTGCTTTTTACAATTTTTATGACAAATTTTGTCAGCACAAACCGAGACATCAGCCGAGATTCATAGCGTAGCGGAAAATTAAACGGCCTGCCTGCTGAGACAAATGTTTGGTTCATTTTCCTAAATTCGACCCTGTTTTTGTTCACTTGAAGTCCGTTCGGTGGCTTTGCGCTGTCGAAAAGCTTACCGTATAGCTTTAAGCAACACACAAACTGAAACTTGTTTGCACTTCGTAAGATTTGACAGGATTTTGATGACGAAATCGGCATGCAACAAGGATGAATTTAGTTATCACTCATATTTTTTGATTTTTTGTGATCATCATCGATGTAGCCCTAATCACTAATTCACTGACGATATTACCAGTGGTCAAGTAACGATAATTAGCCAGGAAGTCGATTAAATTAAAAGCTTCTTTCATTCAGAAAGTGTCAGTAAACTGCGTCATCAAAACCTATGCCGCAGCAGTAAACGGATGTGTTTAGCCAACGCCTACAATTGCTTTGAAGACGGAAAATAAAAGTTATAAGGTCAGCTCCTCCTGTCCTTCTGTTAAGCACTTTACTAGGCCAATTCATTTTTATTTGTGAAGTAAATAGAAAATATGTACTTTAATACTTAATTAATGTAGAACTGCCAAGTCACTGTTAGCAATTAATGTGTAACAGCTGTCGACAACAACGTTACTAACGTAGTCATGACCTATTTCTCGCACTCTGTCTGTGTAATGAAAAAACCGAAATCCATTTTCATTACATCCATTAATCTGCCTACCACCACCTACATAAATGTTATAAAAACTTCGATATTCGTAGAAAAAAAAAATTAAGGACTACCCGGTAAGGATACGTATAGCATACCGTTAAGGACGGATCAAGTAATGCACACGAACAGAAAAAAAAAACGTAAAAGTAAAAGTGAAACGTAATGCAATTAATTCTTAATTATATCATTCATTAGGTCAGACATCCTCTTTACCAGCGATGTCCCGGAATCATTCTTGCCAGCGTCCTCAGATATGAGCGAGGTAGTGGACCCCCCGGATGGACTACGTGGTGGTTGTAGCGCTGACGAACGCCTCGATGATGATGTGTCGTTAGGGCGGCTACAATTGTTCGGTATCTTCACCACACAGCGCTTGTGATAATTTTGGCTACATCCTGAAAATAGAACAAGGACAGACAAGATTACAGGACATGTCCAAAAAATGTCAACTCTATCTGTGTACTCACCATCGCACTTGAGTCCTTGTCGGACCAAGCCAAAGAGCATCTCACCGCAAAAATCACAAAACGTTGGAGCTTTGTATGAGTGCACGTTAAGTGAATGTGGCTTCAAGGTGGGTACATCGGCACTCGGATACCTCAGGGCTGTAAGGATTAAGAAAAAAAATGAACACAGTCACAAGTATAAGTGCACTTTAGGGTAGATACTCACGACTGGCTGTCAGAACGATTTCCACAAGTGTCTCATCGACAATCTCTGCTGCAGAGTTAACTATGTGCAGGACATTCGGACTGTTGTAGTCGTGCCTGAAGAGCAGGATACGTTCGGGTAAATATGTCAAACCGTTGCCTGGTACCTGTGAGAAAACAGAACAGAGAACAGAAAAGGAAACATTAAATTCAAGATAAATTCAGTTGGAACAGTTGAGAATAATTAACACAAATGTCGGTTGCCCTTGCCACATGCAACAGTGCAGTGCCATTATGTACACCTCTGCTTCGTCGTCGTCGTTGTTTGCCAGGACAATTAGAAAAGACACAATGAAGTGACCTTAATTGGCTTAGGGTTGTCAATAGTGATGCACCGGCCGGAGGATTACACACAGTCTAATGCAAAATTAAGTTGTGATGCACTTTCTTCACACCCCCCCGCTGCGCTGAACTTGCCAGCACCGATGGGTAATTGGAGGTTTCGTAGTAATTACGCATCGGAATGGGAATTACGCCCAAGATGGAAATCACGAATTGAATTTACGGCAAAAATAATTAATTGCCATTGATTCGATTAATCGCCACAGTGGTCGTTAATTGAATTTCTGTGACAACTACATGCACGCGGTTGGGGGTGGGTTGAGGAAACCACCCCGTCAGGACGAAACCATATGAAACCGCTCATATGGCCTACGCTTTTCATGTCGATTAGGCAGCCGGGACAGGGGAGTGCTGATGGTTTCTTTGATTCAACGTAATTATCGATGACTTGCTTGATCGAAAGTTAATTTGTTTTGTTAATTCGGTGGACTGTGTGGCGGGGGGGGGGATTATATGTGTATGTAGTAACAAGTGGTCTAAGCAAATTTAATTAGCGGTTACCACGTGGATATACAGATTTGTCGCCGGAGATTAGGAAGCACACGCTAAAGTGACAGTTGACATTTCTTTTGAAGAACAATGGCATTATGCAAGAAATGGTCTCGATAACAATTAATTGGTGGTAATTAAATTTTTCGGGGAAAATAGAAAGTAAACTTGAAAATATTTACCCAGAGATTTGATCGTTGACGTTGGTTCTTTCTTTCAATGTGAGTAACAAACTTAAGCAAAGAAAACAAAGTTTGAGATACCTTGAACTTTTTAAATGAAAAACGTCGACTTCGATTTATTCTGGTTGCAGTCCGATAGAAAACTTTACTGTTGGAAGAAAGGAAGCTGCAACTCAAACAGAAAAGGAAACTTCGCATTGAACGTCTTAGAGCACCTGAAGGAAAAGATAGAGACAACAGGAAGTGTCTAGGCGATAAACTTTCCCTTTGGTAAACACCATTCTTAGTTGTCAATCACCTGTGTATCTAGTGGAACACCAACATCAAACATGTGGATGTGCCAGTGAGGGAGGCGGATTCTTTTGTCTTAAGTCCATCCTGCACCTGTTTGTCGGAAGTTTAAGATTGCCAAAGAGTGATTTACGTCCCTGCAGCTGCGACAGTGTGTTTTGACTTTTTACAGTCCAGTATATGCATTTATTCCTGCATGGTTGAATGTGGCTCAGGGTGAGCCAAGGCCTAGCTTCTCGCAACCATTTATGTTACAATTGATTGCCGACTCCGAACGGCGAATTGAGAAGCTTTTTCATGACAAATTATATTCCCGGAAGTTTGTCATTCCCAGCGAAAAGTTTCCAGTGGACATGGCTGGGGCTTGAACCTACGCCGCTCGGTCAGCAGTCCAACGCACTAACCACTGAGCCACAGCCCTTAATGACTTACTAACAGAAACAGTCAACATTTCGCTAAGAACTGTTAAGGACAAAATTCACCAAAGTTGGCCAACCAAGGGTGAAATAGGCTAACCAACTGCGTCACATCACGAAAGACCTGATCCCGTTGTAAGGAATTGAAAACAAACGAGCTACTTGGTCGATCAAGTCCAGATATTCCAGAAATCGTAGCCACTAGAGCAGGACACTGGTCAATAGGAGAATACCTTAGCAAGTAAAATATAAAAATTGTTCACACCTTTTGTCGTATTTGTCAGGACAACAGTGAAAAACAATATCTATTTCAATGCGTTTGCATTGTTCATGTCCAGACCTAATGAGGGTCAGATAAACTAAGTAAACTTTCCATCGATGACCTCCAAGAGATATCCAAAAACAGGATAGAAGAAATAATTCTTTAGGTCGGTTTTAAATATCTTCGTTCATCTACTTCCCAATATACGCAAATAACCAGGTAATCTGTTGAAAACGTCACCATACCTTGAGGTAGTAAATTTTTGTTATGGTCATTCGATACGCACAACTAATTAAAGAAATCAAGTCACAAATACAGACGAACTTGAACAGCCTATGGCTAGAAGATCATCCAAATTTAGTGGAGAAATTAGGAGAGCTACACACGTAAATAGTTGAAAACAAACTGCTGGCTCCAATGGACTCTGCGAAATCGATACAGTATCTGAAATATTGCCTTACGACAATTTCCATTTCCCGATATCTTTTTTTTATATTTTTTTGTATCTCCCTTCACAGTAATAGTGTAAGGATACAACTTCGAAAACAGGCCTAAAGCGTACAAAGAGAAATCACCTGCAAGATTTATGAAAATCATGGCAACGATTATTCCGGTGGTGAGCTTTACAGTCATAAACATCAGTTGATGCCAGTCAATGGTATTCAATTGCATGCAAACTTTCAGCTCACGGATTTCGAAAAATCGTCCGATCGAAGTAATAATCGGTGTGTTCAAAGCAAACCACTGGAAACCGTTGAAACCGTTTTTAAACTACTAGCAAGCAAGGCGAGGCGAATGGGGTGAAGATAGGGTAAAGACAACTGCAAGCTTTGACGGCTGTATCGAGATGTGCATACATTGACTACATTCGACTCCTCGCATGAGAGGCTACAGTGTTTCAGGCAGAGATTCTCCACGTGTCAGGAGCCCGGTTAGTAGGTTCGGTTAGGTTAGGCTGAAGTGGCAGCTAAAGCTAACACACTTAGACCCATGAGAGGTCCGTTGTGATACCACAAGGATCTCAGAGAGTTCTCCTGCATAGTCATTGAACCAATTGCAGTTTCTCATGAAGCGATGTTTATCAGGTCGCCTAAGTTGATGTAGAAGAAGGCTTCTAAGTGGAGTTTTCTTTTGCGTGAGAGAGCTGGACAGGAGCAAAAAAAGATGGAGAATAGTCTCCTTCTCCTCATCGTCCATACAGCTTCTGCAGAAGTCGTTTGCGTAGACGCCAAACCTTGTTGCATGCTTGCCTATTAGACAGTCTCCAGTAATGGCACAGCGATTATAGTGCTAATATGGAATCTATTAAGAGAAATCAAATACTTAGAGCGGTTCAGACCCAGCTTTGGCCAAATCTGCTTTGTCACTAGACACGTTGTACCACTTGTCCACCTAAAATTTGTTCCTTCGATAGCATCTAGCTTTAGTTTAAGTTTACAAGTAGCGATTTCTATACCTAAGCTGCCCTTATCAGGCTCAATAGGTAATGTTCTTCCATGTCCGGCGAGTTCATCAGCTTTACAGTTCCCTGGAATATCACTGTGCCCTGGCACCCAACAAAGGTGAATATTAAACTGCTCCGCCATCTCTATAAGAGGCGATTGGAAATCTAGGGCTATTAGTGAATTTAAAGCGACCGATTTCAAGGACTTTAATGCCACTTGACTGTTTGCTAATATCACGTTTTTCTTCAGCCAAGATAAGATTTCTCTGATTGCCATGATATCCGCCTGGAACACGCTACAATGATTTGGAAAACAGAACGCTAGGCTGAGGTTAAGCCTGTCGGAGAAAACAACACCATCCACCCCATTGCGAGTTTTTTAACCGTGCGTCGGTAAAAAAGTGAATCGATTTTTGAATATATCGTCCCAGAATGACCTGTGAGGGATGATTACCTCGAAGTTCTTGTCAAAACTTAGGTCGGGTGTGGTGTAGTCTATGTTTCTGAGAGAAATTTCGACATTTTTCAAAATGGAGGTGTGGCCAAAATCCTTACTAGACCACTGTGAGGTTGCTTTGAGGCGGATGGCTGCACTAGCTGCCCTTTGTCTGCCGAAAATGTCATTATAGATGAAACAAAATGTCCAGTGCTGCAGAGTGAGTCGTGCTAAGAGCTCCGCTGATATACATGCAAGTCTGGTAAGTAAGATAATACTTCACTGACTGCTGGTACTTATGTTTAATCTTAAGAAGGGTCGGAGGTTTTAAGAGTTGAGAAAGCAATATCATGAACGGAGTCCATTAAAAGCTTAGAATCGCGCCAGACTTTGGAAAAAGCTGCATGTTTAACCTCAGTACTATGATCCGGTAGGTACTTTCGTCTGCTGAAAAGTGTGAAGATCTACAAGCCCCGTGATAGGAACACATCTCAAATGTTTAGTAGTGTTCCTATATAAAGGGGAGTACACGCTTGAAAAATGGAGGAAAATGACAGAAAGCTTGGATTTCACCCGATCTAGCAGAAAAAGATAGTTCGGAAACTTGAAGGGACAAATGTCATTCCATACACAAGCCTAAGAAAAAGATTTATTCCCTAAATGGGGACAAAAGGAGTATGAGGCCATAACAAAATTGCGTTCTTCCCCCGCAGCGGATCTAAATATCTTATTTTAGCTTAAGTAGATTACCGACATTGTTTTGCATTTTAATTTCAACCACTCACTCCATTCAGTGAAGTATTCCTACATAACCTATAACCAAACTAAAAGAAGATTCTATTTTCCTTTCGAAGTATCATCCAAATCGGCAGAGTAGTTTTCGAGTTTATCGCGTATAAACATTCAAACGCATGTACCAGTTGACTCGAGGCCAAATAAGTATCTGTCTACCTGTTAACATGTTGGTTTCTTTTGATCGAGATCTGTTTTCGACGCAAGAGAAATTAAATTTAATTCGAAATTTGTCAAAAAGCAAATTAAACGGAAATTCATCCCTTTCGTCGGGGTATGAGAGCCCCGAAAAGGATGCTTTGCACGCGAACATCAAAGTTCGTTCCATAGAGAAAATGAAATTTCAAACATTCATTGCGCGTTCGCCTGGATAAAATCATTAATCTCCGGATTAAGCTCATAGAAGTTCTTTAAAGGAAATATTTCATTTCACCAACAGCAACAAGTGGCACCGTAATAACTCAACGAGCAAACGTACTTTTCCTGCGTACGTGATGGATAAAATGTAATTCCAGCAGAAGTCCTTAACGGTCTTTTGGGTGGGTGACGACTTTCATACACATTTCTTTTTTTTTTCTAAGCAGTCAAACTTAAATGAGGTAACTATGTGGCACAGCATGGTGCTGCAAGTTCCCCTTGAAGTAGAGGGACCACTCAGAAAAATGAAAAGACGACGACAGGGCGACATAAAGAGCTTTTATTCCATTCATTATCCTAAGGACTCGCGGCGGCATACAGTGCTTTTGAGGATTACCATTTGCTGTTTATCAAACTGTCAATTTTGACAAGGACTCAAATTTTAAATTAATGAGCACTGATGCATGTTTGATTGCACGAAAGCCGATCCACGATTTAATCCAATTTCCTCGAAAGCGGCTCTGACAAAATAAATTAGAAAAAATCTCCCTTGAAGGATCTCAATTCACCGGGCGACGCGTCATAGAAAAATGATGGAGGAGCTATTAAATTCGAATTTCATGACATTTTTACAACTTATCCCCTTGAATCATTTTTTTTTTTTCGATCAATTCATCCATTCAGTCGTTACACCCTGATGGCGATATCGCAGTAAATTTTGTCTCTCATCTCGAGTGTCCTTGTAAGCGAGTGTACCGACTTTCCTCTTGTTTTTTTCATTTTTATTCTTCAACCAAATAACCGCTAATACATATTTTATTTGCAAATGAACGAACACGTGCAATTTGCAAGTCAATTTAAAGTGATAAGGATACAATTTGTTGCGAAAGCCTTGAAGAGTTTTTTTTTTTTTATTAAGGTTTTTTGTTTGAGGCAGGCGGCACTTAGACGTGCTTTTAGTGGCATATCATTAGAGCGTAATAAATCATTGAAGCTTATTGGAGTTTGTGTGACTCTATTTTTTTGTTGGTCGGCCTTTGTTGTCATTTTCGGGGGAGGAACCGATGAATTCGGTTTGGCTATCAGAAGAGCTGGCATAAGCTGAAAGTACACAGAAGCTTCCGACAGTGGCAGATGGCAGTGTTTGCTAGCTTCTGGCTTAATGGTTGTATGCCTAGCTTTGAAATATTTATTTTTTTTTGGACTCATTGTTCCATTAATTATAATTATCGTAGCGTTACGCTGATGTGATGGTTATTGTCAAAATTTCTTTAAGAATTGTATGACAATGATCTAACCCCGGAGCGTTTAGAATGGTCTTCCTCGAGGTTAATGGCTGGGAGTGTGTCCCATGCTGATTGACATTCCGTCTTAATGTTGGCCTAGGTGTTGAGAGTTATGTCGAGTAAAAGTCGAACAACGTCACATTAAATCAAAGCCATTCATTATATCTGACTGGAAGGGCAAATGTAATGGCAAGTATCCCTAATAAGGACGAACATTGTTTACTTTCAGGCGACATCAAAGAAGAAGTTCACATATGTCATCTTTCATTCACTGGATGACAAAACAATAGAATAATGACACACACGTCGTTCGTGACATCCTTGTGTTCTCATGACCTTCAATTATATCGGATGGATAGAAGGTGTGGATGAGTTGAAATGTATTTCACAACTTATTTGTCGCCACTAACAAACATAGAAGTGACACACAATAGGACACAGAGGGTTTGCAGGACTTTTTACAAACTACTTACAGCTGATAGGAATAGGGGGAAAGAAGCGTCACTGAGCATTGTCACATAACTCAGAAATGTGTTATCCACCGGGACAATTTAGCATGAACATCGACTGCACAGTATCGCCGTCGATATCCACTGAATATATTTAGAAGCACCTATCATCGGGGAACGACAAGTCTCCGAGAGTACAAGTTGTCATGAAATCGTTGTCACTTCGTCGCTCTGTGTCGACAATAGATTCTGGCACAATGAGAAACAGGCCCTGGCTCATCCCGAGCTGAGGCGCCAGCTGTCTTTTATTTATTTTTTATCCATTGCTCTCAGGGATAGGTTGAACTTGCCACGCATTAGATCTTATTTTCGCTGATTTTCCCTTTTTTTTGGTTACTGACTTATGTACTAAATTCTCCAAAATAGCGCTGTTATGCGCGCATGCCCCCACAAAAGAGAAAGACGACGACACCAAAGTCAGGTTCTACGAGCTCTTAGACAAGACATACGAGCAGAGCCTAGCTATGACATTGAAATTGTCCTAGACCATTTTAACCCAAAGCTAGGAAGAGAGGGCATCTTTGGTGTACTGTTGGAAAGTACAGCTTACACGACATCACCTCTGACAACAGATTGAGGCTGATTGACTGTGTTGCGGGGCGTGATGTTGTCGTAGCCAGTATGCGGTTTCCGCATCTCGATAAGGAGCATGAAGATCTCCTGACCAAATAACCATCAACTAGATTGACCACATTGTGATCGACGCAAGGCACTTCTCCAGTATGATGGACGTCCGAACTTTCCGAGAGGCCAACATTGACTCGGACCACTACCTTGTTGTAGCCAAGGTACGACTGCGGATATCCCGAACACCACCAAGCCTGAAGCCATTCGTCAATAACCTGATCGATCCATATCAGTGTGGGTTCCGGCCAGGAAAGTCCACCATAGACCAAATATTCGCACTACGGCAAATCTGAAAGAAAATCCAGAAGCTTCAAATCCTCACCCACCATCTTTAAGTCGAATTTAAGGCCGCCCATTACAGCTTCTATAGAGACGAGCTGTACAGAGCCATGTCCAGTATTGGCATCCTTGTCAAACTCGTCCGTTTGTGCAGGATGACGATGGAGAATGCTCGATGCTGCATTAAGGTCGGTCAAGACCTCACCGAGACCTTTGATGTCAAAAAAGGATTCAGGCAAAGCGACGCGCTGTCATGCGGCTTCTTCAACATCGTTTCTGAAAGAGTTGTGCAAAGCTCACGCGCCAATACCAGAGGCACAATCTGTCAAAAGTCCGTCCAATTACTCGGATACGCCGACGATATTGAAGGGTGAAGGTCCAACGACTGAGGTGGCTGGGTCATGTAGAACAGATGGATACCAATGCTCCGTCCCGGAAAATCTTCGAATCCACACCCGAGGAACGGCGCAATAGAGGAAGACCACGACTCAGGTGGTGCACGCAAGTGGAAGGGGACTTTCACCAACTTTGCCTACGAAATTGGAGACAGTTGGCTAAAGATCGAGCTTGCTGGAGACGCTTGTCTCCATCTCCAGATCTACTAACTCACTTATGTCCGTTGTCCATCTGTCGGCCTTAGGACATCTAAAATGTCTTAGCGCCATCATGTGCGTTGTCTAGAAATGTATCGTAGCTCTCTCTAGCTCCCTCTCAATTACAAAAACTTTTCATCAAATGTTCAACACCAAGTTGTTCGAGGATGGCTCAGTCTTCTGCTTATGGGTTCCACTTCGAATCTAGATTTGCATATTTCCTCAGTTTGCTTTCCATGTTGGTGGTTAAATGTTGGTGGGTCCACTTCTCAAGGTATACGGTTCATTAGGGCAGTCCTTGCGTTCTAGCTTTCCTGCAAAACCTTAATACTTATCTCCTAAGTTTATTTTCAAAAAGTGGTTTTTCGCAATAACATCCCCTCCGCTGACGCAAATAACCCCAGAAACTTCTCCGAATAGACAATTCATAAAAAAATAATCACACTCGTCATTATAAGTATATTTCATGGGAAAATTTTAATACCAAGCTCGTGCCGACTCGGTATAATTCTCTAGACAAAGTCAGTTTGTTAAGTCTGTCCTCTGAGGATCCACGCGCCAAACATAGTTCTATTTCCAGGAAATCTTTTTCGACTTCCCGTCACACAGAACTCGTTTTTCTTTATTTACACGCACATTATTCTCCTTTTGGCGCCGACTCCTTATTGCTTTGTGACCAAAATATTAAAAGGATAATTCTCTAATCCTGCCGTATGAAAAACTCTCTATTCGGGTAAACATTTCACGATGCCTTAATAAATAATCGCACATTTAAGCGGAATTACAGCAACAAGAACTGTTGGCGAACACAATGAATTATTGATATTCTGAGCATGAGCACAGTTCATTACGCTGAATATTTTATTCCGTCTTACTATGGTGGCGGTGAGGTGATGGGCCTTAATTAAGGCATTCCTTGGTGAAAATAAACGTAACGTAGTTCATATTGGTCGGTCGTTTATATTACGTCAAGGACACTTGTTCGTTCCTTTCACCTTCTCGTCAATTTGGTTGTGAATTTCTATCGAGAATGGTGAGACGGAATATTTGGTAATTGATTTTTATTTTTTCTATTTACTGTTGGTACACAGTTAGGTGAAATCGATTATGTCCTTTTTTTGCACTCAGTGGGCGGATGTTTGTTATGGGACTCCTTAAGAAACTTGAAAGTCGTGTGCTAACAAAAGATGAAGGATAAAGCATAAAGGCTATGGAGTCAAATTTGATGTCGACTGAGCAAGGGGACTCTTGAACATTTTATAAAGCCTGTAGACATCAGATTGATTTATGAAGACTTGATGCGGGAAGTCTTCTTAAATCAATTCTGTTAATCTGAAATTTTATCTATTGGGCTGTGCTTAGGCTGTCATTATGATAGTCAAGTGGTTATCATTTTGTGGCTATTTAGTTAGTTAAAGTTGCCCTCCAAGATGAGGTACACTTAGACCAGAAAAGTAGGTCCATTGTGATACCACTGAGTACTGGGGTTTTACCCTGCGTACTCCTGAAACCATTTAGATTTTCGAACGTAGCTGTTGAGATCGGCCGTGTTGGTGGAGTTCAGATCGATTAGAAGTATTGGCTTAAGGTGGCTTTCCTGAATGTTGGCAAGGGTAGGACTCTTCCTCCTCCTCACCTCGACAGCTCCTGCGTTGAGCATGCCTGCTTATAATGCTGTGCTCCGTGAGGACGTTGATTAATGTTTTCGATCTTTTCAGATCCATGACGGGGCAGATCAGCCTGGCATTGTTGCAATAAACGAGGTGTTGCCACCTACGATTTGCTAGGGGACATACAACACGCTCTGATATAGTCGAGCATCCTATCGTTTGTACAACGGGAGCCTTGTCTGGCTAATTCGTCAGCCGCGCAGTTCCCTTGAATGTCGCAGTGACCAGGGACCCAACAGTGTGTGGCGCTATACTGGTTAGCGACCTCGTTTAGAGACACGTGGCAGTCTCCCCTAGACTTTATAGTATTGGATACGAGAGACCTGATCGCAGGCTGCCTATCGATGTAGATCGCAATATCTGTGCGTGATATTGGGTAAGCCTTCAGCCTTAATTTATAGCTGTGACTTCGGTTTCGAAGGCAGGTGGATGTCCAGGTCTTCTGAAAAAACTCCTTCGACTGTTTAAGAGCCGTCCGCAAGGATAGAGATAGACTCATTAAGTGTTTATAGCACTTTCTGAAACTGCGACCTGCTTTGGGCGGTAATTTAAGCCGAGAATAGCCAGAGACTAGGGCGAGCACCGGAATGGAAATTTTCTTCTAAACCATTACTACCTATGGATTGGGGGTTGGTTGACTAGTACGATCGACATTTGTAGGTGAAAGAGCTAGACTGTTTGCCTTCTGAACTCAGCTAAAAGTTTCAGGGTCGCTGCAGCTTGGTGGTTAATGCGTTGGATTGCTGTGCGAGCTGCTTAGGTTCGAGTCGTAGCAATATCAACCGACAAATTTTCATGATACCACTTCTCGTCGGGGAATGACAAACATCCGAGAGAATAATTTGTCCTTCTCAATTCAATTCGCTGGTCGGAGTCAGCAATAAATTGCAAGTTTGTGCGAAAACTCAACTCAACTCATCCACCGAAGGTCATCCTAAAGTTCATACTGAATTCAGTTTAGGGACGCGAACAAAACATAACAGGTTTAACCTCTTTTCATTTCCCAACAGGTATATATTATGTAGGATCCCATGACGGGGAACACAATGGATTCTTGAAGATCCAAGTGAGGCGGTTCCGTCACCTCCTCTAACCTAACCTTATTAGGCCTTGGTCTATTTTGGATCCTAAAATAAATTCACTGGAGAGCTGTGCTGCTACAAGCGTATGGAGGTCGAGGTCTTACATATATCATGTCCACGTGGTCTGGTAATCCACCACTCAAATTTGGCACGAAAAATGCTTCTGGCGAAAAATACACACGCGCAACAAGAATGGTTGAGAAAACCTTGACCGTCTATGTACATATGTGCTGCCTTGCCAAATTTTTATTTATGAAACAAAAAATGAACCAATTTTTTATCTAATGAATTACCATAGCAATCGTTCGTTTTTGTAACTCAATGATTCTGTTTTTGTCGTGGTAATCCACAACAACATGCCCAAGGGCGAAGCTCGTTGGATCAACTTGTAATTTGAGCAGGGTCGTGCCAGAGTATCATACACAACTAAATCCCCTATTGACATACATATGTTTTCTTTTGACCTCTTTTAAGATTCTTTCATCTGAATTGAGAAATGCGGTTATCAATATCCATAGATACAGTTTCATACTCCTTAACTACTTCTTCGCGGGCATAACTCGGTCTTAAATCAAAGTCACCTGCTGCACAGGGAATGCACTTAATCCTCGAAGTGAGCAACGTCTGTTTAGAAGAAATCAAATGTCATGAATGAAACGGTTTTCCAAACAAGAAATCATAGACAGATGACATTGATGGCTTCCATTAAATTGATTGAACACTATTTTCCACAACAGCCCCCAATAACTTATGTATGCTATCCAACAACAATGGCTCGCAGGAGTATAATGGAATATTTTACCCTTCAAAACCTCTAAGCTCTTTAACGCCCAACAATGGATTATTTTTCATAGGATAAATCTCAAATTGAAAGGGAATACGAATGCGTGTGTATAAATACAAAATGTATTTGCAAAGTAAAATGAGCACCACCTGTCACATTGTTCATCCTGAATGGCAAGCCATATACACACAGACGCAAATCCCTTGCTCAACCTAATCCATGGGCTTTTTCCCATTGACATATTCATTGATTGGCATCTTTTGGCATTCGAATGAAGGCTAGAAGGGAGTTGGATATCCAAAGATATCATGATATTCTGGTTATAGAGAAACCAACCTTTCAGTTGTTATGGGCAAATATTTTACTACAAGGGGGTAGATAAATTCATACAATTTAACCACACTTCAGAGCATGGATGCTGTATCTCACTGGTAATAATTGATAAGGACGAAAAAGAGCAACTGAAAAAAAAAAGGACACGCAGACAAAAATAAAAACAAAAACCGAGAACCTTTTGAACCGCAGTGTAATTCCCAAAATCCGATTACCATGCAAAATCCTGCTATTTAGGGGTGAGGGGGAATGCCACGAAAACATATTTACGGTTGCAGATAATCCTAATTGGGGGAACCCTAATCGATTTCATCGCAATCATAGATACAAGTATCTTGTGTCATCAGTTTGTCTTGCTATTGAGAAGGGGAGGAGGGAGTGGTATCTTCCACTCTTACCGGTGGCATTCAGTTTGGTAAGGAGTATAGGAGGCAGTCGATGCATTTAGTGCCAAATGAAACAGCTCGACAGGAATGGCGTTTATTTTAGTTGAGAAATCGGTATTTATCGATCTAATTTTGGAGCCAAACGCTCGAAGTCAATGCACTCTGTCTTTAAAGTAAGTTTACGGTGAGGAAAAAGCCTTTTCGATCTTTAATATAACAATTGAGCAGGCCGGACTAGCCTAGAGTTCTTGATTTGCTTCTATGCTCTCCAATTTATGTCAGAGCATTCTTAAGGTTAGGTTGGGCAATGGGGGAAGTGCCCAGTCAGTGACTGTGCGTCTACGGAGGCCTACGGGTCCACTGTATTCTCCTTTGTGTTCTAGATGAAAGCATTCTTTAACTTTAATGATATCGAAACAATATGTCTGTTGTTGCCGTGTCGAGTTGACACAGATCGGAATCTTAGTAAAAGCCAAGCAAATTTTAAGAAATTCCTGAGATTCCTAACTCCATCTAGATAAATTGCAAATAAGTCAATCCCTTCCTTGGTCAGACTGCCAAGAGCAGACTTTTACGGCGGGTAATGGACCCGATTGAGTTCAGAGTAAGTCTTACTGGACCCAAAAAACCAACCAACCATTAATCCCATCCTCAGTATTTTTCGTTAGCAGTGCAGTTGACAAGTAAATTTCTTGTCAACATGTTCTGAAATGAAAAGGTGACAAAAAGAAAGTAGTAAAAAGGAACAACATACGATCGACTAATTGGTAGCAGTCTTGCTATGTCATCAACAAAACAAAGAGGGGACTGTCAACAAATTTTAATTGCTGGAGGGGGAAATGAGTGGATTGGGCAAGTTGATGCACAAATTTCTTCTTTACTGCACTTTTTTCACATGTAGTTTCTATTTGCTCGTTAACGATTGACACATTGCTGTCCTTCCCATACTTCAACTTTGCATAATGGTGGTAAGGTAACATGGAGGGCTATCCTTCACCAAATTATTCGCTTCAAGTTCCGATTTAGATTGCCAATATCTGACCCTGTTACAGCAATCTCGTTACAGGACGACTTTAATATGTTCTCCATCTGGTATCAACAAAAAACTTTTATTTTTTTTAACTTTGTTAATTTCAACAGAGTCAACATCACCTACACAGTAGCAGAGGAAGTTATCCTGCACCTCGGAATCAGTACAAGTTCTTGTCTCTATTTGACCAGGTAGGTAGGTAGAGGTGGCGGTTGAACTGAACCCAATTACCACTAGGATCTTCTCTTTTTTGTTATCACGACTCGTGTGATGACGTGTGTTGTTGAAGATGGGTGAGACAGGCGGGAGTGGTATCCCTCTTTTTTTTTATAAAGAACCTGCCATTATGGCTGACATTGCGACCTATCAAGATCTATTGTGTCTCCGGTCTGCTTAGCCTAATAGGCCAACTAGCCTCCTAATCAAGGTGAGTATGCTCTTAGTAGCCGAGTTTCTAGACTCCCCTAGCAAACAGAATGCCATACAAAAGAACCGTCTACGTACCCAGTATGGTGCCGGATATTTGCTTAGAGATTTCTTCTTCTTCTAAACAGACCCTTTACCCGAGATGTCGCTGAGGTTGTCGAAGAATGGTTGGCTCTTGCAAGTGCCGGACATTTGCAGAAGAAATGAGAGAGATTTTCCTTCTCATATTCATTTCATGGAATACCTAGTTTGGCCCGTATGGCCTTGGCCAATGCCTTGTGGTTATCGGCGTTATTTTGGCGATTTCTGGGCGGGTTCTGCTTGAGAGATCTTTTGCTCTTATTTTATCATAGTTCGGCTTTATCTTTCTTGATATGTCGCAGTTGGTTAATTCCCTCCATTTAATCTTATTTTTCAGATTTTTCTTAAAAAATCGCAGAAGTTCACTAGCAATCTTAATCTTGTGCTGCTGAAACTCACCGTCTGGCGTATGCACGGTGTTGAGGGTCGGCCGGACCTGCTGAAAGTCCGACCTCGACTTCTGATTTCAGAAAGACATTTATTTCTTAAATAAATAAAATCGACCAACTGTAAAAGCTGTCATCGACTCTACTGCGAAGGCATAACACTGGCAGTAGGGTGCCATGGCTTGAATAGTTGATTGAGCTGACCATGATTATGGCATCAGGAGATGTGAAAAAATTCCTGTGAATTATAAGTAATGACAAACACCACAAATGTCCCCAGCTTGGACACCACCCTCGGATGCCATTGCAACCTAATACTACCAGAGTTTCAAACCACTCCACCTCGCTCGCGGTGTGTGAATAACATTAAAAGTATTCGTATCTCCTTAGGTTAGGTTAGGTTAGGCTTCGAAGGGTGTGTGATGGGTAGACCTCATCACTTTCACCTAAAGGTCCATTGTGAGTACCGTTTTAATGTTGTGGGAATAGCAATATGGATCCCGGGACAACCTAAGGACCTTTCTTATTGTTGGCAGTTTTGTGAACTGTAAGTCTGTTACCTCAGCTATGCTGACAAAGAGCCTTGGCCCTAATGCGTGTAGACTCCGTTCTTGACACAGCAGATGTTGGATTGATTCTACGTCCCCTTCATCTCCGCAGCTTCTGCATAAATTATTGAACTCGATTCTCCACTCGCGGAGCATGACTCCGATGGCGCAGTGTCCTGTGATAATTCCAGTGAGCATGCGGATAGAGGATCTGTTCAGTGCCAGTAAGGCACCTTGTTCTAATTTTATTTAATTTCGGCCATAGCGTCTGAAAGGTGGCGCAATGTTCTCTGGCTAACCAGAAGGAATAAGCTTCTTTCTCTATTATGCCGTCTATTATCCCATGCAATCTCCCTAATGGTGGCGTTACAACTTCGCTAAAGTTCATAGCTGACCCCAATCTTGCCAATTCATCAACCTTTTTGTTCCAGGAACCCAACAGAGTTTGACAGTATTGTGTCTTATGGTGATCAGCGTGTCTCGACATTTTTTGACTGCCTTTGATTTGATTGTATTGCATTTTATTGATTTTAAAGCTGCTTGACTGTCAACGAAGATGGTAAAATCCGATGGGGGAAAGTGACAATCTCTTATGCAGCCTTCAGCTCTTTTCTATTGCCAGGATCTTGGCTTGGAAGACGCTACAGGTTTCTGGCAATCTTAAAGATTCCTGTTTCTGTAGTGTTTCCGAGTATAATCCGGCTCCTGTTCCGGTTTCCATTTTTGAGCCGTCAGTGTAAATCGCGATTTCGTGGTCTTTGATTACATATCCCCTTGGTCCGCGTGTGGATTATAGTGACACCTTCGTGGCCAAAGTTTGCCTTTACTATAACGAAAGTATTGGAGTTGATTTTCATTTGCCATTCGTTAGCTCAGTGCCATTTCGTTAAGTGTGACACAGCTCAAGGATTGGAGAATGGATAAGCTCAAAGAGAGCTTAGTTTCACCACGAATAAATGAATCTTTCAATTAAGATACATTTAGACCGCGCGCTGATTGCAGATAGGCACTACCTTCTTGACATCTTTTTCTTTTAAAATTGCTTTACACTTCTCTATGCATAGAGTTCTTGTCATTGACGTCAAAGTCTCCTTAAACGTTTTACCTCGTTTCCTTTTTCAAATTAAACGCTTGTCTAACAGCACTGAAGCACTTCTTACAAAACCACAACTGTCTCGTTGTATCTTCTCATTTTTTTAATTAGAAATACTCTCAGACGTACCTACATGGCTATGAATTAAAAAAAAAAAATACCCTTCAATACTATTGCGGCACACTTCTCCCTAACACATCGTAGATACTTGTGTATCTCAAATGTTGTGCAATTCATTCGCATCGTTTGCACTTTATTTTCTAATTCAAATCAGCTGAGAGCTTTCGGGACTGCTTAATTCAACAAACAGTTCGTGTTTAATTACTAGTTTATGTATAAACACAAACAGATTAGATAAATACACAATTCTCGGAACATCTCGCACCTATTGATCTGTCTATGACGCACTCGACACAGTTCACAGGCACACAATAAAATTGTAATAAAAACCACGTGTGATGGGAGCAGTAACTTGTGAATCGAAGTATTTATCGCCTTGTTTTGTCTAAGGAGACATGATCCAGATCAGATTTTGTGTTGTCAGCAGATCTATATCCATTGACAGACGATTTGGTATTGTATCTCTCGGTTTTAACGACATCACGTGCAACAGCTCTATCAGTTTCATAATGACGTGATGATAACACAGACAGACAATTACCACCATGACACGCTTCACATAAAGTGGCTGTCGGCAACTGCGAAGTGTAATTATTGTTATTTTATTTATTTAACAAGAGTATAGATGAGCAAACCATATCCGCTTCGTCCTTGAAGTTGTTTTTCTTATTTTTTTTCCGAGAAAAAAAAAAAAATTAGATATTCATTAGAAGTTTACGCTACGTTTGATCAACATACCAAACACGAAAGGCAACTCAAGTGGATAAATAAAAGTGAATACCACCACCACCACCACCGCTGACACCATCCGCCACAAAGGATAACCAATTCCGCTGAGTAAATTGGTAGAAAATTTTATTTACTAAGAACACAGGATGTGGATTGTTTGCGCAAGATTGCCAGTACAATTAGTTGAATGTATCTCAGTTGACGGCGTGCGTGCGTGTGTGCTTGTTTGTCTTTTGCGATTTTCAAGTGGAAATGTCAGGTCTTAGAGGCACTTCAAGTCTAATACGATTTTGCCTTGAAGTCAGAAAATGGTCTTCCTGCTGCTTTAGGGAGTTCTGATATCAGAGAATTATGCTTTGTGGATGTAATAGAATCGATATGGGTTGTGATTTGCACGTATCAGCCATTCAACGGTGAAAATTTGAATAGAATTCTCATTTCCAGATTTTGTTTACAAATGCAAACATAGGGCTCTCATAATATTGAAAAGGTCGATTGAAAGGCTTTCTATCCAAAGAAATCTTTTTACAACCTCACATGACGTGCTGGTTTGATTGCCATATACATACATGCAATAGATGGAAGTTGGTCTATCAGTTTCAATAATTACACAAGCAGGTTGAGTATATTGTGAACAAATTCCAGTTAAGACCTAAAAGTGACACTTTATGCAAAATATATGTAATTGGACCTTAGGGGTTTTAAATTTTAAGATTTTCTTCGCACAGTTGGTGTTTGAATGGTAGAAACGTGCGTTCAAGGGAACAGAAACGTCCACGGGTTTTCGAAAATATCCTATCTATGAATTCCTACTCTCATGAAAGTCCTTGAAAACTTGGTACCTTACCTAGTACCTCAAGTGAAGACTAGGTTTAAACCTTTCAAGAATGGAACCCGAAAGAATGGAACAGAAAAATTCTTCAACTTAAATCACCGGAGGCGTCTAAGGTTGCAGTTGAAGTACCTAGTAAGCTTGCGTAAAACTACAACCTATAACTAAAGTACAATGGTGTCAGAACCAACACACTCATGTAAAGGGACAGAAAAACCCTTTACATCCTTAAAGGAGTACTTCCAGGTCATAATAGTCTAAGTGAGGATGACCTATGCATGGACTGCCGAGACGACAAAGTTAGTGAGGACATAACCCATTTTCTCTGCCATTGTCCAGGCTTCTCCCATCTCAGGAAGACACTTCTTCCAAGATACCGAAAAATTACGCGACTTACCTATCAGAGACATCTGTAGGTTAATTAAGGCCTTGAAGGTGGCTCGAAACCCTGGGCATAACCATGGGTCTCCACTGTCCTGAGTGTGCCGCGGAGGATTCTCTCTCCCCTTGTCACGCCATATACCTTATGTAACCCACATACCTACTGAGGACCTTATATCCATGAAAGCTTTTGCCATCTAGGTTAGAGACCGTATAATTTTGCACTTGAAGTATTTGAACCTACTTATGATTCACCTAGTTTCCTTCGCCACAGTCTTCCAAGAAGAGCCGCAGCAATATCCACAGAAAGATTGTAGCAGCATCACACTCTCGTTGGGGAATGGCAGGCCTCCGAGTGTGAGAGATTTCGTCGTTCGGAGTTGGTAAACAAAATGTAGCTCCAAACGCACAACATGGGTGATTGTGTGAAGCTAGGCCTTGGCCCGCCCAGGGCTGGTGCACCAGTTTTTTTTTAATCAGGAACTCTTGAACAAGGCTTTTTAGAATGCTGCCAGGACCCATATAGAGACTTCAAGCTTATAGTCAAGCCCGGCCCAAAAGCCTTCTATTTAAGCAGTCAGCTGCTTACCACAAGAACATATTCTATTGGGTTTCCGGGCAAGAAAACATCGAGTTTGACGATGAACTTGTCAGACATATGCCCATTCCTCTGCTGTGGTTGATTCACAAGACAAAAAGCTACAATTCGACTCAGGTGAACACAAAGATAAGTTCTCAACGTGGAACTCAATAACAAGACTTCGACAATCTAAGAAATTCAACAAGCACTCAAATAGAAAGGGAAGTCAAGAAATGCTCGCACTAAGCCAGCGTGATGCTAAGCTTCTAACAGATTTCCAGACTGGACATTGCCGAATGAATTATATATCATCTTAACCAGATGGGTGTAAGTCCTTCGGACATGTGTTAATTCTGCTTGGATCAAAAAATTGCTAAGCATGAAGTGTGCGACTTTCTTGCCATTACTGACGATATGAACCTTTTGACAGAAGTATTCTTCAGGTGGTTCACGAAAGTTTTTTTTCCAGAGTTTACATCCCCAGCCCTAATCAATCAGTCATCTATAAACATGGTCCATTTTTTTCATTTTGCGCTTCAAGGGATTATGAATACGCTTATGATGATTTTCACATAGCGTGAATGAGGTGCAGTGGTTCGAAGCTCAGGTAGTATTAGGGTGGTGTCCAGACTAGCTGAGCACATTTGTGGTGTTCGTCATTGCCATAGTTTACAGGAATTCTGATATCATAACTATGGTCAGTTCAATCAACTTTCAAGCCATGACGCTCTAATGCCAGTGTTATGCCTTCACAGTAGCGTCGACATCAGCTTTCGTAGCTGATCGATTCCTTTACCACATCGATCTAACTCTGAACCGACATTTCCTCAGTTCCTGGAGAATCTGGCTGGAAGCAAAATATCTTCTAGAGCGATGGACTCTCTGGCAGTGTAAGTAAAATGCCTCACAGAGGCAAATTTTTATAGCCCCCGAATAAACGCCTTCCAGCTTGCCCGAGAACATAGCAATTCCATTCCAAAACGAAAGAATGAGGATCTCACTTACTTTCTTAGCCACCCCCTCCCTTTTCCAGACTGTATTTGATCCCAAGATCCACTTAAGACAAAGTACTCTATCCGCGATTGGAGTCCTTGAAAAAGCAGTTAAATTATCCCGCCTGGGACTCGTAAAAAAAATAATTGTGAAAGCTTCCGCACACAGTTCTCGGTGTGTATCCCCCGCGGCTTATTACGTTTTGATTGCTAACTACCCAATTAACGCACAATGTTGCATTAAGATAACATCAGTGCCACGCTATCCCACACAATCACCATACGCCATACTATGTACACAGCTCCTTTGACGCACATGTTGTGGTCGATTAAATTTTTCGCCTCTCGGATGTCCCTCGTGCTGGTAATGGGACACCCAATCCCTGCACAAAGATGACGGTCCGATGGCCACACGATAACAAAGAGCCCAACTTTTGGCGCCTTTTGGTTTGTAGCGAAATTGAATTGATTCCTGAGGCGTTTTCGTAGAGTGGGATACAATTCGCTTGTCATCGCAGATCGGAAATGTCCTTGACATGTGTGTATATTCCGGCAGGACATCTGCGCTGTGGCGTAAATGAAGTCATGCTGCAAATAGAGTTTTCAGAATTGAACTCACAAATCGATATTAGGCTGCTTCAAGTTGTTGTGTACTGTAAAAAAGGATATTGGTTCACTTAATGGGGCTATCATCTGTCTTGTAGACAACAAAAAACAACACAAATGGCAGCCAACGTGAAGCGGCATATTGCCAGGATCAGAGGTTGCGAAGTGTTTTTTTTTTTTTTACTGCGGAGTGGAAAGCTTTTTTTTATATTTTAAATAGGGATTCCATTTGGGGGGACTTTTATTGTCCTGTCATATACGAGTAAAATGGCAAGCGGTAAATTTGAGAGCGATGTTCCAAGGACGATTTGAGTACAATTGTGCTCAGCGTACATCCGAGCAGATAGCGTTATGCGGAAGAGTGGGCAGTAAAAATAAAGGACATAAAATTGCTCATATGTATGTGCTTTCGGGGGGCAGTACGAGTGGGTTGAGTAATGTGTGCGGTTGTGGGTTGCTTTTGCGTGAGGTGTGATGAAAAAAATTCACTTTGGTTTGTCGAACCAAAGACAACACTGTGGCTGGAAGTCATATGAAGGCGGTCCTGGTAATAAACATTTATCGGATTTACATGGGAGGAAGTCAATTTGTCGGATGTTATAATGGGACATCAGCAGATGTTAAGTGAAAGGGGGTGTGTTGTTCATGTGGGTTGGTGTACCCTTTTATTGCATAACGAGCTAAAATTTGCATGTTTACGACGTCTGGAGGGGTTAACTTGAGAAATGCTAATTTTTTGTTTTATCTTTTAGTTAAACAAAAGGCATTCTCTTGGTGATTTATAAATGCCTTCAATTTTATCGGTTGGATTTCTTTTCTTTGGTTGAAAATACACACTGGAGGGTTAAGAAGGTGCTCCTGAACCCTTTCTATGCTCTGAATGGAGTGGATGAAAGCTATCGGTGAGGAATTGTTTCTTTAAGTACTTCGCAACTTTTCACAGAAATGAACACAACAGCAGTATGGTGTCGATAGTAGTAGTTTTAAAGTTCAAGTTCTAATGGCCATAGAAAGCTTGGTAAATCCTTAGTTAAAATTGAGGACGTGGTCGGCCATCTTTAATTTGTAAAATGAGAAACATCAATATTTCAAAGGAGAGGATAGTTTCTATCTCACAAAATCTCACACAAACCCTTTGAGTGCTTTAGGTCTTGAGTATCCCACCACGCAGATCTGTCAAGCCCGTCAGGTTTGATTTCGACACTCAAATTTAAGGAACAAGCTGCAGAGTGATGTTTCGGCTTTGGACTTCACACCCTGAATAGCTGCATTGCTATAAGCAATTTTGCCACGCTGTTTTGTTTCCAGCATCCTAGATCTAACGAAAGGAGTGCCAACGCAACAACTAATATGATTCGGACATATGTATACAATGGAAGAACACCAACCCTTTGGCTTGGAGAGTCTTCGAATCAACCTCAGGTAAAAGGAGCAGTTGCGTGGAAGAGGCTTGTTAGTTGAAGTCGACGCAGCACTTTAACGCCATCAGAAATTACCTTACAGACTTGAGAAACTCTGTTCACAAGTTAGAATACACTGCAGTTGCTATTGATTCTAAGGGACATAGACGCCAACACCAATCTTCGTTTAAGAGTCGTCGACGTAGATGATATTTTGTTTGTTTATTCCTGCGCGGAATTCTGGTCGAACGCACCTAAATTAATGTTTGTACCCACTTCTCCTATATTCTTCCCAGCGCGCATCCTTGAAGGGAAAGAGGGAAACTCATCGAGCTAGACCGAGGCTGAAGTAAATATCATCTTGCCGAGGCAATTTTTTTTTTAAGATTTATTGTGTCTCCGGTCTACTTATAGGTCTAATACCTTGCTAAGTTTCTAAACCACCCAAGTTTCTAAACTCCGCTAACGAATAGAATTCCCTATGAAATATCCGTCTGCGTAGCCAGTATAGTGCCGGACATTCACAGAAAATTTGCTCAGAGGTTCCTTCCTTTTCCAAACAGAATCGACACTCTGTATCTAAACAAACGTTTAGTTTGTTGAGATGATATTTTAGGCCGCAATGGCCGGTAAGGTCTAGAATTTCCTTGTGGGAAAAGGGCTTGATAAGTCTCTTGGATTGCCTAAGCCCGGGAACATTTTCCCCACGGTCTAGGCGAAGTTAGTGTTCCCAATTGTTAACAAAGCTGTAGCGGTAGCCCTATCAACCCCACAGAAGGGTTTCGGTTCCAAGAGCGCGAAGGTCGAATTGACCCTAGCCAGCTTATGCGCAGTTTCATTGCCTACAATGCCCTGGTGGCCAGGCGCCCTACCAAACTTGACCTTGATATGTCTGGCTAGTGATTGTAGGTAATGGAAGTCAATGCTTTAATCGCTGCCTGACTATCTGAATAGATATGTATTTTTGCGATCCTAATACCTTTATCGTAGTTTATCCTGGCGCAGATCTCAATAGCATGAATTTCAACCTGGAACAAGCAGGGACACATGACCATTGTTACTGAGACTTTAGTGTTGGCTCCAAAGATGCCAGCACCTACTCCGGAAGCCATACCAAACATCCTGGGTTCTGCATTAGACCAGTCGACATGGTTCTATATTTCTACCTCACATAGCCTTCCAAAACTTTTCTCCCTGGACATAACGCCAGGGATAGTGCAGAACATGTCCATACTTGGAACTTTGAGTGAATTTTTTTCTGGTTACCTTACTTAATTATACTTGTTTTCCAGCTGCAGCTTTATAGCACAACGGGTAGCGGTCTTCCTTGTGAAGATATGTAGGGGTGAAAGCCGGATGACAGCCTCTTTGGCTGAAGTGGGGCAGGTGCGCATAGCACCTTAAATACTGAGACAGGCAACTCTTTGTAACTTCTCAAGCTTCATTGCCGTCGTTCGTTAAAGCACTTTTGACCACCAAACTATGGGTCAAAATGTACAACCAATGTATGATTTTGGGACTAAGACCCCAATTCCTGCCGTAAAGACACCGAGTGGCCCTTTAAGCTCTAGTGCCACGATCAGCAGCGAACTTAATATGTGCATTCAAATTTAAGCGTCTGTCTAAGACAACGCCGAGGTACTTCACTTCGTTGGAATAGCCTACAGTGGTACCTCTGACGATCATAGGTCCGAGATTGAAAAGACAATTACATAGCCAGTTCTTGTCACGAACCCGGCTCAAGTCCCTTTTCTCTCGGTCGCTCTTTCAATGTATCAAGGGGACTGCTCCAAGACTAATGTCTACTTTTTGCTAAAAAAAAAATCGACTGAACTCTAGCTAAAACTAGTTTGTTCACAGACTAGTGACTTCTTAGCATAGCTGCAGCTCTATCCAAAGGCTTACTTGAAGTGAATTTTGTTTTCCTTCTTCGTTGTTGGATTCTTCTACCTAAACGGCTGTTAAACATTGAGGAATCTGGGAATGAGATGGTACTAGATCAGCCTGCGCTTTGCATGGTTTGCCTTCTCTGCATTCCTACGTGTACGCTATGCTTACTCGAGGCTCTTGGTCTGCTCGTTGACTTGAAGTCATAATTTTCTTGTCCCTGTTTTATTTATATACTTTGTTTTAGCTCTTGTTTCCAATCGAGTCAACGTCATTAATAGGGTCATCAGCGTGGGCCTCTGCGTGAACATATCTCTACGTAAACAGAAGAACTGGCGAACTACTTTAATTAGAAATTCCACTTTAAGATTAGCCACCCACGAAAAATCGCCTTGCGTCAGTGTTACTAACCACAGCTCAGCAACCCACAATCCATCTGTATTTTCGACGAACATCCCTAAGGATTGATGATGATTCTATTGATGTCGCTGTCATTTACCTTAAAGTATTGGACTCGTGCCTATCGAAATCCTTCACAAATGCTATACAGATTACACCATTGCTGTCTTAAACGTCCGTGTCCTACTTAAAATGAAAAGCATTGACAATCTAAAACAGACTTTAATACTTAAATGGGTGTATGCTGCCCACATTCCGAAACACATTTATCTAGAAATCATTAGCTTAGTTGAAACGTTTTCTCTATTTGATCTCGACAATGTTTGAGTTCCCCTGCCATCTTTACGCTTACGTGCCAACGCTCGAAGTATTTTTTACAAGGACACAGCTTGAAATGTACACCTTCAAAGGCAAACAGAAAGTTCTATTCAAAAGCGGATGCCTGTTCGTTTAAGTTGTTTACTTTTTTTTTTTTAATTTCATTCCTGTCACATTCAGGGGACTGTGCCCGCTTTGCCTGCCACGATACCTTTCCCTCCACAAAAGCAAATGTTTTATCCTCAAACAAAACACATATAAACGTTTCCAATGTCGTTATTAAAGTGGCTTACATCCCACGCCCCTTGCAAACTGTATATCAAAAGTCCAACACATTTTGCTTAGAGAAATTCTCAGAACAAAGTCAAAGGTCACACAATGAATATGTCGAAATCCTTGTTTTTCTCGTCGCCCATAATTGGTGTCACATTGATTAATGCCTCTGTTTTGGTATTCCTTTTGAATTGTATTCGATTCGAATAAATGAATATATACGAGTATTCCGGTGAAGTGTCCTTTTCTCTCGATAGAGTTCTGCTTTGTTGTGACGTCGTGTTAAATGTTCTCACAAAAATAATACACAAACACATATATATATATTTTCCTTTAACGTCGGCATAAAAGCAATTTATCTACTACTGTTTCATCCGAAGGATATGTTACAAAAGGACACTTTACGTTTACCATTTTAAGCGAACAGCACAAATATCTATTATGAAATATTTGTCCCCAAGGCAATGAGTATAGCAATATAGGATAGGTATTCTGTTGAATCCTTAATGCTTGTCCTGATGGCCCTTAATTGTGGTGCGGTTGGCAGCCGACCTAGCAACCCCATGTGGGCCACATGAGAAATTTTAACTGCGGTAACACACATACAATTTTCAACAGGACATCGAATATAATTAAATGGGCGATGGGAATGCGTGGCCATTATGTAACGCAGAAACGTGTAATGTGAATCTTTTTCATATTTTATGGCAGAGTCTCCAATATTTATGTCACATGTGCTAAAAAAAAATGAGTTTAGGTGGTCACCTTGTTTTGGGAACACATTGTGGAAGAAAAAAGTTGAATTGGAAGTGAATAGAAGAGAATGGAGAAGCCAAGGACGCTGTCACTGTTGGTTCTGAAATGGTATAAGGGTATCTGGGACTAACATACTTCTAGCAGTGCCCTTGTTTTAGCTTGATTCGTTAAGCTAGGGCTGGGTAGTATTAAAAACAAAACTAAGGACTTTCGTAAATTTTTGGAACCAAAGCACGATATCTCATAAGACCCGACGTAGAAGCTTTATTTTAGCCTCTCAAGCCTTCCTTAAATTTAGGACGGAAGCTTGTACTATTTAAATTGTGAAGATCCAGCAAAAACCTGGATTGGTTTATTAAGTCGATAAATTCGGATCTAGATCACATCAAAACGTTGTTAAATACTGTGGCGTATGTGGAACATTTTAACCGATTTTTCTAGTGATCTCAGTTCTGACTTCACTCGCCTCTGCAAAGCTTTTTACTTCGAACATTGCTAAATCTAAAATTCTGTGGGGTGAGTTCAACATTTCAATTGACTTTTAAAATGATCTCAGTTCCAAACCTTAAATACTGAGGCGTATGTGGAACATTTTATCCGATTTTCCAGTCTTACGATCAAATTCGAAAATTGCTTACATTCTCAAACTGGTTTGAAAGTGATTAAAGGGTTGAGAAAGGTTTTTCTTTATAATATAGCTGCATTGTTCCCATTTAAAATAGATAAACATCTGGCTCGACAGCTCGAAGTGAGCCAAGGGCTTGCTTCTCGCAACCATTCATATTGTGCGTGTTGCATTTTTTGCATTCATGGAAGGGATCTACAATTTATTCAAGGGACCTACAGTTTGGGGTGAACCTGGGCCTCAACCTTAGCTTAATGCCTCCAATTGCGCACATCAAGTTGGTTGGGGTCCACTTCTACAGGGTTTTTCAATAGGGACGCTACAAAAGTAGAGCGACAGGGACAGCAAACGACGCCATATTTTTCTTGCGGTTTTTTGACATTTCTCTTCAGTAAGGTTTGCCATTTCATGATGGAAAGATATACGAGCCAACAACGAGTCGAAATTATTAAAATTTACTACCGAAATTCGGAGTCAGTGGCCTCAACGTTAAGAGCGCTACGTCCAATTTATGGTCGTCATAATCGTCCTAGCAGATCAACAATTGAGCGTCTAGTGGAAAAATTTGAATCCACAGGCACAGTACAAAATGTTCCCGTGCCAGTGAGACAAAGAAGTGCCCGTAGTGTCGAGAATATTGCTGCCGCTGAGGCTTCAGTTGCAGAAAGCCCAAATGTGGCTCTCACACGTCGTTCTCAAGCGTTGGGCATCTCTGTGACGTCGTTGTGGCGAATTTTGCGAAAAGATCTTGGCCTACATCCTTACAAGATTAAATTGACGCAAGAACTGAAGCCGCTTGATCACTAGAAGCGTCGTATGTTCGTGAATTGGGCTGAGCAACAACTTGAAAATGATTCGGATTTTCGTCGAAAAATCATCTTCAGCGATGAGGCTCATTTCTGGCTGGATGGCTTCGTCAATAAACAAAATATGCGGTATTGGTCAGGCAGCAATCCACACGTACTCCATGAGTCATCATTACATCCCGAAAAAATTACGGTTTGGTGTGGTTTATGGGCCGACGGCGTCATTGGGCCGTACTTCTTCCGTGATGATCAAGACCGGCACGTTACTGTGAATGGGGATCGCTACCGTTCAATGATAACCGAATATTTTTGGCCCAAATTGGATGATATGGACTTGGAGGACATGTGGTTCCAACAGGACGGCGCCACAAGCCACACACCGAATGTCACAATCAATTTATTGGAAACCAAGTTTGGAGAACGTGTTATCTCACGAAATGGTCCAGTCGCTTGGCCGCCTCGGTCGTGCGATTTGACGCCGTTAGACTATTTCCTGAGGGGCTACGTCAAGTGTATGGTCTATGCCAACTAGCCAGCGCCGATTGATGAACTTCGTACGAATATCTAACGTGAAATTGCAGCAATATTGGCCGATTTATGCTTGAAAACCGTCGAAAATTGGGTTCAGCGTCTGGACTTCTGCAAGCGTGCCCGTGGTGGCCATGCAAAAGAAATCGAGTTCCATACATAATGGCATCGAACGTACTTTCACAAGAATAAATAATTTCATTGATATCCAAAACCGTTTTTGTTTTATTTAAAAAAAACTTTTGTAGCGCTCTTATTGCAAAACCCTGTACTAGTGCGCGCCACCTTAGGCGAGGTCTTCCTCTAGTGCGTTGTCCTTCCGGGTTAGATACGAAGACTCTGCGTTGGTTTCCATTCGCTCTACATACATCTTCTAGCTATCTCAAACGTCCAGTTTTTGACTCGGTCGATGTCGATGTACAGCTGGTAAAGTTCGCGATTAAATCTTCTCCTTCGAAACCTGTCAACGCATACGGGACCGTATATCTTCCGAGTCCATGCTTCAGCGCCATTAAACGTGACTGGGATGATCAAGGTCTTATATAGATCGTCCTTAGTTTCTCGGGAAAGGGTCTTACTATTCAATTTCAATTATTTTTCACTTGATTTCTGCGCTAGTGTTGTTGTCGGATGTGATAGCGGATGAAGGCCCTTACTACCCCGAAGTTATAGCTATCAACTGTGACGTTCTATCAAATTCGTCGGTGTTGGGTCTCCCTTCTTGACAGCACATATGTTGTTTTGCTCTCATTGACCGCTAAACCCATTATGGCCGCTATACTCGCGAAAGCACCGGTGACAGCTCGCTACGTTCTGCCTATAATGTCAATATCGTCGGCTTACGCAAGCAGTTGCATAGATTTATGAAAGATTGTACCTTTGGTGTTGGCTTGAGAATTTCGCACAATTCGTTCAGATATGATGTTGAAGAAGTCACATGAAAGCGCGACACCTTGTCTAAAACCTTTTTGGGCATCAAATATTTCGGTAAGAAGTTACCGACCTTGACGGAGCACTGAGCATTCCCCATCGGCATCCTGCACAGACGGACGAGTTTGGCAGGGATGCCGAAACTGGACATGGGTCTGTATAGCTCGTTTCTATAAATGCTGTCATAGGAGGCCTTTTATTGATGAAGAGGTGGTGGGTATTGATTTGTACTTCTTGGGGTTTTTCCAAGATCTGACGAGATGTGAAAATTTGGTCAATTTCTGGCCTAAAACCGCCAGGCATACTTGCCTAACGAGTAGAATAGTCGAGTCTTATCAGTCTTCACGAAGACACCAGCTCTGGACCCATGACTGGTTGTGAAGCCATTTGTAAAATTTCGACTACAGCCCGGCTTAAGCTCAGACTCTGGCCGAAGCCAGTCCTGACCTTCAATTAATGGCGACTTTATATTTGCACAGCAGGCGAAGTTCTAGCGTCATTGCATCAGATGGAACCAGGTTCTTGGGTAAAATTTCGTACAACGTCATCGAAGGCCTTACGATGCTCTGCAAGATGACTCTACCAGACCTGACCAAAAAAACATTCTCTTTAGAAATTCCACAAAACCGAAGAAAATGCGAGAATCCCACACAATCATTAGAGTCAGTGAGGATATTCTGTCCACCACGCCACGTAAGATCCAGCCTTCTCAAAACGCCTTTAATTTTCAAAAGTAACGCGGGTGTCTCTGCAAACTTTTCACACAAAATAAACATCAGCAGTTAATCAGGAAATTTTTTAAGACTCTCTGCGCGCGAATTTCATATTAAATTTCGTTTGCATTGACAGCTGTAGCGGCACCTTTAAACTCTAAACAGAATTTGTTATTTCTCATCCCGGTGAACATCATTAATTCATTTGCATGCCAAATCTCCCCGGAATCCCAAGAATTTATTCAAGTTAACCGAACAAAACCATGTGTCACATTGCTCTCATATGAGCGGGAAAATTTCTTGGAAATCCATTCCTTCATTTCCAATTTACGTGGCAGCAAACTTTTCGATTCAAAAATATATCCTAACAATAAAGACAAAAACGCTTCACGAGAACGTAGGACGTAGGATGATGACATTCATTTTTCCCCTCCCACTCTCGAGCCCAATATTGCCTAAAGCAATTTTTTTTTTGGTAGAAAAACCTTCATTTTGGTAATGACGAACTTTTCCGAATTATACATTTTCTATCGACATCTTTCACTAATTTCTAATAAAAAAAAAAATTGTAAAAGTTTCCAAAAACTCACGGAAAACTTTAATAACATCACGTTGCTAACCCACCGCGCGGTATAAAGGGATGAAAAGTCAAAGAAAGACATCCGGAGAAGAAATCGGCGAATGCTCCATTCTATGGATACCCGCATTCGCTATTCCTTTTAAATTCCTGTACAGGGATCGGATCCCCTTTTTGACAGCGCGCGTACGCTTTGAACTTTTGACGCAGATAATTGGGTATGATGTTCGCCCCGAAATAAATACGTTATTGTTTTTTTTGTTTTTAAATTTTCAAAATTGTTTTTAATGTTAAAGTTCAACAACAAAGTGGGTAGCGGATGGTTTGAGTGAATATGTCAAGAAAATATTTTTTTTTTTATTATGTGTGTGCTGGTATCTGCTCTTGATTTGTGTTGTTTGTTTCGAAAAGGACACAAAATGTTTATTTTTAAGGTTCCGGTGATTTTGCAGCTGTCTACGGTATCCTTTTGCTCCCACAAACAACAATCGTTTGTTTATCTAAACCGAAATCTTCAATAGGGCGGCAGTGTAAAGTTCATCGAAATAGAAAATGAAAATTCTAGGACTACAAAAGTAATAGATCGACCAAGGCATCTAGTACTATACACGAAAATAGATTTATTAATAAAATTTGGGACACATAAGGGACACTTTGACTATAAGTCCAACATTATATATTTTCTTGAATATTCCCAAACCGAACTTTCCCTCGGGAATGCAACCCGAAAACTCCTAAAAAAAACTGCGATTTTGAACGATACATTTCTGTCTCAAACATTTGGAAAAGTGACACCGTAAGAAAGTGAGGTTCCGTCGACTTCTTCGTACAAGTGTGGTGGTGGGTGGTGTTTTCTTCGAAATGCTCCACTATATCCTTTTACCGTCGAAAACAGTTTAAAGTATTTCAAGCGGATATAATTGCGATTAAGGAAGCCTTGTCCTGGCTAAAATGGAAAGTAATATCTGTTACGGATATTAGCATTTTCACGGGTAGCTAACCGACAATGAAATCCCTGAAATCCTTCTCTATCACCTCGAAGGACATTCTAAATTGTTGATTGTCTCTCGGAGTAATTTCACTTTCACTTGTGTTAAGTGTGAGGCCATTGGGATATTCCAGGTTGTACGGATGATTAATTCATCAGAGAGGGTACCACCTTAAGAATTAAGCCAGGAAATCAAAACGTAGTTATGGAGTTCTGCTCTTTACGCAGATAGAAAACCAATATCAAAACTAAGAAAGTGACATTGACGTGAGCTGAATTAGAAAGGCTTCAATTGGATAGTTTTTCCAAATTTGGATAATTCGATAGGCCATGCCCGAAGACTCTTAATTTCTCATAAACTGCAGGAATATAGAAGCGAAGGAAACAGTCCTTCACTCCTATCCGCCTAGCGACGAGCGCTGTCTACTGGATCTCGCTATTGTCATTGTTCTGTCACGTCTAATCAACCAGGGTAGTTCTACTGTTGCTGTGGATTTAGGCAAAGGCTAGGTTAAATTTTTGACAGCTCTCACGCTCCAACCAAAGATGGCTGGATATCTCTACGACTATGTGACCTACACCTAACCAGAAGAGAACATCGGACGGTCGGCAGCCATGTGGCAAGGCTGGGCAGTTTCAAATGCGTCTTCAGGTTTGGGGTACATGGCTTAGTTGAATGCAGCTTATAAGGATATAGATACCTACACACTGAACATACATAGGTTAAGGTTAGGTTAGGTGGCTGTCCCCGTTCAGGCAGGGAGACACTTAGACCAGATTGGTCCATTGTGATACCACGATAGATACCGGCTTACCAGCACCAGAGACCAGGAGTATAACAGAAATCATTGGAGGGTGGTCCTCTCCTCTGAGTGCATTTTTTCCTTTCAAGCAGCGTACTATTTAGTGAACCTAAGTTTTCCCGGTTAGTGGATAAAAGTCTCTCTGCCAGATTTGTTTTGACCAGAGACAAGTACTGATGTTATTCCACCTGCGGTTTGGCGATTTTCTGGCATCGGTTCTATAGGGGCAGAAGGTACTCCCAAGTTATCAGGGAGATGCCGACCTGCACCTTCTTTTGTAAGCTCGTCTACCCTGCAGTTGCCTGGAACATCTCTATGTGCCGAGACCTAGCACAGGGTTACCTCGTATTTGTCTGCAATCTCGTTAAGAGATCTGTGGCATTGCTTTACCAACCTTGATCGTAATGTCGGTGATTCCAAGGCTATCTATGTATAGCACAACAATCTATCGAATAAATCGAAGGCTAAGCCACAGCTTCGCTAGCTGCCGTAATTTCCGCTTGAAACACACTGTAGTGATCCGACAGTCGTTGTAAGGTGTGTTGGAGAAAACTCTCGCCCCCGTATCACACACTGTCTTGGATCCCGCTGTGAATATTTCTATTGCGGAGTCGCTCAGCACTGCATCAAACTCCTAAGCGCTTCTGCCGGATACCAGAGTTCTGTATCGGACGTTAAGGTCTCATGTTGAGTGTGGAGTGCTCCAAGCCATACTCACGATGGAAAGCCGCTGTGTCCCAAGTATGTGTGTTGGAGAAAACTCTCGCACCAGTACCACACACTCTCTTGGATCCCTCTGTGAATATTTCTATTGGGGAGTCGCTCAGCACTGCATCGAACTCCTAAGCGCTTCTGCCGGATACCAGAGTTCTGTATCGGACGTTAAGGTCTCATGTTGAGTGTAGAGTGCTCCATGCCATACTCACGATGGAAAGCCGCTGTGTTCCAAGTATGAGTAGGAAATAGTCCACCGTAACTGGCCCAATGTCTTCCGGTGATCACGCAGTTTTACTTCAATCAAATTTGAGAAGTTATTAGAAGCTCCTGCAGGTCGAGGACAACGTACACTGCGTCTTAGATCAACTAATCCCTAGTCCCTGGACCTTGATAAGTATGTTGACTATCAGGAATGGATGAAGCAACCAAGACTACTTTACGCACTCACAGGCGCCATTGATCTTTGAATTTTGACAATCGAGCTTTTCTACAAGAAAGCATGTGACAATGCTGGCGAATACCTGATTCTTGACTTGTCCGCGAAGCATAGGTAAGTCAAATTGGATCAGATTGTGTAATGGGTCTACCAACCTCCACCTCGCTCTTCTTTCACTCACCTTAACCTTGTTAACTTTTGAAAGTCAAGCTCGTGGCTGTATAGTCGCGGTGACTTCTTAAGACATGTATGCCCCTTGGGTGATTAATTATGCCGATGAGTGTAGTTCTAAACCTTTCATCGAAAAGTCATAGGTCGTCTTTCCCGTCTTGAGAATACATCTCGTCAAGTCAATTTCAACCACGTGCACACACATATAGACATATGTTGATCCCATGAGTAGTAAGTAACGTAGGGAATCCGGTTAACTCGTTCACAGCCCACAGAATCGACTCGAACCCAATTGGTGGAAAAGTTAATTAAGGTTTTACCTTCGAACTGTCTATAAAATCAAATTACCAACAAGCTGTTGGGTAAACTTTCTTCGCTCAAACTATTCCCAAGGTGAAGGAAGACAACATCAAAGAGGCGCCCGTCTCCCCTCATTGAAATCTCAGAAATAACACGTCCAATCCACTTACCATCTTTGCGTTAAGAGATCTTATCCCAAATTTATCCAATACACAGGAGACAAGGTAAATATCCATTTCGAACCTCAGAAACGACCAACTTACCTTGGAGTTGATAAATTCGCATGCCATGTCCTTGAGCGATTTCAAAGTTAACGATGTTGACGGTACGGAAATTCCATCACGTATATTCCCAAATTGAAAGAGGAACGTTACTTCCGGCCCCTCCATTATGACGGGCACCGTATTGAATCGTTTCGCCAGCGCAACAGATTTTCGTCCTTCCGATAGCGTAAAAAGTCCAACAGCAAAATCGATTGGAAAAATCCTTTCACGGCGAAACAACTTTGGTCCAACTTTTCCACTTATCAGCTCCGTGGGCGGTGCGGATTAATCTGCAAAGATGGCGAAACGAAAAAAACGAAAAAAAAATGTTCAATTAGTCTTCGGATAATGGCGAGCCAATGAAATTCAATGGATTTCTCATAAATTACTGAAACAATCTCAAGTACCCTCAAATTAATTATTAATACCGTTGGCGGGGATCGTGGGAACGCGGCGGCGGCGGAGCGAAGGCAAACGATTTGCCTACCCCTACAGTATCAGCATAATTGGCGGAATTAATACCGGGTAGTGGAAAACGATTTTGAAATGCCATCGGCATTATTTGGAAGTCTGCAGATGGTGGTTGGAAGCTTGGGAGGGGAAAAAGATTTGGGACTGGGAGCGACCAATCGACACGGAAGCAGGTAACTACGCGAGTAAGCATTTTATACGCTTCAGAAGCTTAATTACGTTCTGCATGACATCGCAAAGGGGACCTGTCGTCACCGTGAGTCGGAGTATGGGTGTCACTTCACGTGAACACGACACACGCGTTACATGTCACGTTGCCATGGTGAGTAAGGGTGGTTTCTGGTTTATCAAATGACGAAAAAGGGGATCGGTAGACTTTATCGTTCCCAGCCCACTTCCTCCGCAATAATTTCGAAACAATATTTGTGAACAGAATTTCAAGTATTTACGTCTGTTTTGAAGTTTCTTTTCCTGTTGTCGACCTCGTCCTCCTCGTCGTCGTTGTCGCATGGCTTGGATTACACGTAGAACGTGCAGGATTTGATTACCGCCTGCGTGAGGTCAAGGACTCGATGGCGGGCGTGCCGCGGGGTAGGATGTTTTTTTTTTCTTTTCGGGTGTATAGAACCGTGAAATTGATATCAGCGATATGAAACCTATTCAAGGGGGTTGATAAGTGAAAGCCTACGCTGTCGGCAGCACGCTGTGATAGTGATTGGCGCTGTGAGAGCAGGCGATAGCCTCAGTCATAATTTATTGGGTATGGTTTGGTGGTAGGTGATTTATCGCTTGGCAAAATATTAGGTTGTGGGTTTCGGTAACACGCACTAAGGAGCTGTGGTTCTGTCTGAGCGCCAGTATTTGCACATGAAAAGTCCTCTTATCTAATAATTCTTAGTTTTCAAGTTGTGTTAGGATCCCAGACGTCACGACGACATTTCCGGCGAATGCCTCTTTGGCGTGATGGAAAAGTGGTGGCACACTACCAGGCTCTACGTATGTGTGTGTGATCAACTGATGGGTTCAACAAGAAAGTTCGTTCCACTTAAAGTCTTTCAAGTGTAAACAGGTCATTCATGGTTTAAAGAGAATCTATTTACAGATCAAGGAGAACGCCTTCTTCGTCTGTTGTTCAATCGCAAAGTGGGCGCCTGAGAATTCTTAGAACTTTGACACGTCATAAAAAGGATAACGAGGAGCGTAGAATAGGAAAATACAAAAACAAGAGAACAGGTTGCGTTGGTTTCCGGTGGATGGTGGGATGACGTCAACTCACAAATTTAAGACATTCTTACCGAAAAAATATTCAATAGAAGAGATGATTAAATGATATCGTTCATCGAGGTGGAGAGTGTTGGTTGCAGCAGTAGCCTCTTTTACATCAGAAACAGATGTGGAATCGGTTTCGGAGTGACACGTAACTATCATTTTGTGTTAAGAAGTTTCTGCATTCTTCCGGAGACTATGACTACAATCACTAGAATCGCTGACTTCCGCCCAGGATCTTCTTACATTTTGAACTTACAGAGCAATGCGTCCAGCACACATTTCCGGTTTTTATTGATTTTGAGTAGGCTTCCAACAGTAGGAGACAAGATTTCATTTTGTTGGCTCTGTGCAGAAAAACTCGTTGAAGTTTTGAAGGTTGGATTCGTCGTGACCCAATTCTTAAGATTCCAGATACCATGCTCAAGTGATATTGTTTCTAGAGAAGTTTCGAAGTTGTTATAGGCGCCCGCAGCGAATGGAGAAATTAAAACCCTACAACACTACCAAATTCTCAAATCTGGTAGATAGATGATTAAAAATTGGCAGCACAGGTGCTGTAGTTTATGATACCAGCTTCCAACGCGCGACAGCGTTTGGAAAGTCACCTACAGTATTTTAAGCGGAAGTCCACGCTGTTGAATTGTGTACAAGAGAATGCCTGCAGGGAAGAACCCGAGGAACTCGCATCTATATCTTTTCAGATAGTCAAGCAGCACTGTTAGCCCTTAAATCTTATACGGCAGGGTCCAAGCTTGTCTGGGACTGTCTCAATCTCCTCGAAAGCCTTGCACCGGTAAATAAGGTTACCGTAACCTGGATCCCAGGCTTCGAGGGTAACGAACGGGCTGACTGCCTGGCGACAAGAGGCGCTTGCCGCCCACTCGTTGGTCCCGAACCTTGTTTTGAGGTACCACCCAACAGTGCCTATTTCAAGATCACCAAACACGCCGACTACTGGACCTTAGGCAAGCGAAAAAGTTTATCAACCCCAATCTATGCAAGACCAAGACTTGATCTCACCAGAAATGAGTTAAGAACCTTAACGGGCTATCTAACAGGACATTGTCCACTCAGATACCATCGGCATGAAATGAAAGTATCAGATAACGATATTTGCCGGCTCTGTGGAGGACAGCAAGAGACCGCTGAACATATTATGTGCGTTTGTCCAGGAGCCGCAAGGAAAAGACTACTCCACTTGACGCGGGCCTCGGTCAATCCAGTGCAAATTCGAAAAATTAAACCTAAGGCTATACTGAGGTTTATCAAAAGCCAAAATATAACATGAGCACTCGCACATGTTGCCAAGCCGACATTTGCGTTGACCACGCTGACAGATCCTGTCTCACCAAAGACATCCTCTACAGACAGCGATGATTCAGCATCAACTGCTAGCCGTACGCAGTCAGATCCTGTCTTACCAAAAGCATCCTGTATAGACGGGAATGATCTATCATCAACTGCTGGCCCACACCGTGGCAGTACGCTGACAGGATCTGTCTCTGGACTGGAACAAACGATGCACTGTTGCAAACATATGTTGTGAATAGATGATGAATGTATGCATGCAACTCACGGCGCATTGGCCAATTGGAGACCATGCGGCGAAACTAGGTATTTCATACAACCCCAACAACTGTCGCAGCTGCGGAAATGAGAATGAGAAGGAAACTTTCTCCCATTTCCTCTGCAAATGTCCGGGACTTGCAAGAGCCAGACTGCGTGGACTAATCCAACCATTCTTTGACGACTTCAGCGACATCTCGGCTAAAGGGATATGAGATCTAATCTGCTTTCTGGATCTAGGCACTCCCGGGTATCTCACCCACTTTCAACAACAGAAATCATTAACCAGGTCACACAAGTTGTGGATACTCTCTACCCACCTAGAGGTGCCCGAGTGTTAGAAACTAAGTAAGGAAGTAATCAAGAGGAGTAGAAAACCAAATCCTTGCTTCTTTTCTTTTTTTAAGAGGAATAATGGCTTCACAACAGCCCTGTATTGGTTTAAGTATTTTTCTAGTCCTGGGGGACCTCACAACATCCTTATCCACAGCAATCTTAGATACAATGCGTAACACGTGGATATGTTATACAATGAAGAATCAAATTCCTCGGCATGAGAAGTCTCAAGAAAAGTGTGCAGGGTACAATGATTGACATATTTAAGCCGCCTAACGCATACAAATGTGATGTGAAGGTGTTTCCCAAAAGCAGGACTAAATTGCCTTTCATAAGAGAAGTTCCAGGAACTCATTATAAGCGAAATTGAAACGATCAAACGATGAATAGAGCGAGAGTTCTCGGAAAATAGCAAATAACTCTTATTTAAGTGAAATCAATATCAAACAAAGGCAGTGGATAAAACCACTCGTGCATTTTACCCAACAATGCGATTTCGACCAAAAGTCAGGCAGGTCACCGACCCCTACTTGAAACACTGAAGCAAAATACAAAATTCAGCAGGATTCTAGACAAAATTCTATCCAAATACTGTTTTCAGATAAAATTCTCAATAGTTATCCCAAACAGGAAGGACTGGGAGAACACACACCCTGACCCGAACACTGTCTGGTTTGGTATGCGAATAGATGAGAAATGGAGACAGGAAGTGGATGCGGAAAATTACTTTCTGTGAATTTCTTTGCCGGCCTAGACATTCTCTTGGTTCATATGTCAGGCAGAGGTGTTTGCTACCAACGAGCGTGTGAAACTCAATCGTGCTTTCAAAAATTCCGGGAAAAAAAACTGTTTTGACCATTTCAAGCAGTCAAACTGCTTTTGAAGCATCTGGTTCCATTGTCAGTGCATTAAAAATAATTTGGGAAATTTATACAGTACTTAGTGAGCTGACAAGGAACAATATATTATCCAATTCACTGTAGATTCACTGGTATTGAAAATTACAGATTATGACGCGCTCTATTGCCCAGTTAGGACACAGTTGACTTTGAACTGCGACTCCTCACTCCGTAACAGAAAAAAAAAATCTATTTTTGCGTAAACCTCGGTGGTAAGAGTTTTCGAATCCTAAATAATATAAGCAGTGATCATAGATTTCGCAAACATTTCTACATGAATGAAGCCTGGTACTAAGCAGAGCTGCGCTAGCATTGCCTTGGACTTGTAAAAAGCCTTTCACACCCTTTCAACTTTCTACGTGCACTAGCTGGGTGCCGCAGGTTCTACAGGTGCTACCGACGGACTATTTTTGCAGATGGTACGAGGCAATTCGTGACAGGTGGCGTCCCGCAAGGTTCTGTACTAGGTCCGCTACTATTGAACCTAATGCGTGATGATATCCTAAGACAAAGGATCTTGAAGTCATCAAAAGTAATCAAAAAAATAAATAAATAAATAGCTGGCGCAACAGCTCGGGATTAGCCAAGGCTCAAATTCTCGCAGTCATTCATGTTGTACGTGTTTGTACGAATAGAAGGGACCTGCAATTTATTGCCGACTCCGAACGGCGAATTGAGAAGCTTTTCCATGGCAAATTATACTCCCGGAGGTTTTTTCATTCTCCGACGAGAGGTGGTATCGCGAAAAGATTCCGGTGGACATGGCTAGGGCTTGAACCCGCGCCGATTTCACAGGAGTCCAACGCACTAATCACTGAGCCACGGCGACCACTTCATAAATAATCGACTTTGCGAATAATATAACCAACGTGCTCGACTACAACGAAGCTTTCATAAACAGCAAAGTCAACAACTGCATTGGAAAGGATAATGCCTAACATTAGCAACCCAAAGAACAGGAGAAGACTGTTACTTAAAAGAGTCAGAGTGTCGATAATGCTCTGCGAGTCCTTATTATAAACCGGTGCCGAGAAGATTAAGTCTTAAGTCTTGTGAGCATGTGGTTTCTTCGGAAGAACTTCCTAAGACACGTCGCCTTGGTACCGATCGAATTTCTTGCAAAGAAAGTTGAAGAGAAGTGCCTTGCCCCCTAACAACAGCAACTCCAACGATGACACCACGCGATATCCAGGTACCACTAGGTTAACCATGAAAAACAGTGGAGATGGAATCAAATTGACGAAGGTAGATGGATACACAAAGTCATTCTCAACACTGACGCATGGATCAACGGAAGGTGTGGGTTGGTTGGTTAGTTTAGGAGGGTGAAGTTCAGAAGAATCTCGGCTCGTAGGCCACCGTTTAGGCCCTCTGTGTTCCCATTTGTAGCATCTGTTGGAGAAGAAGTGGAGTAAGGAGAGTGTAAGTCAAGGGTTATAGGTAAGTGGAAAGAGAGTCAGATAGGGTTTACAGGTCCGAGAAACGTTCTGTGTGTGCAGCGAACTCCAGAATTTTCCCGAAACCACCACGGCACCCATGAATGGCGATGAGTTCCGCCTTCAAGACCAGAATGTCATTCATGAGTGATCGTGGATCCCCAGCTAAAACCTAAAAAAAAAAAAAAATACAGTCAATAGTAACGACAGTGCAATGCAGGGCAGGAGCCTAATAGCAGAAGGAGTCGAACCCCTAAGACTAAAGCTCTTTTCGCTATAAAATGGTCAAAGAGATTACTGCAGCGAAAAAAGTAGAAAATGTGAGCTAGGTGCTCGTTAATTTTCCTTTCCTTACGTAATGGGGTCATCTGATGATGAAAGAAATTATTTCTAAGGAAGCAAGGACATTGTTTATTTGTTCATTAACTGTAAAGGAAATCATTAAAACGTCGAAACTATGATACTAAAATGAAAACTACCCAAAGTGATCTCATTCACATCCAAATGATTGCTTATCTCACGCACATACCATAGACCAAATTGGGAATGAATAACCAAAGTTTTTATGGCCTATATCTACACATAACAAATCTCTGTGTATTTGCGGATTTAGGATATTGTTGACTATGTTTTATTGTCTCAACATCTCCACATGATAGCAGGAATATCTCAGCATACACTTCCGTCATCAATAAAAGGGGTTTCATAAATCTATCACTGAGAGCTTAACACTTTGTTGTCGCAATAAATTGTGCCTTTACCCTTCTTCTTCTTCTTCTTCTTCTTCTTGGGCAGTCTAAATTGGTATTTATTTTGCAACATAACGAAGTTGTAGTTGTATAATTTTTATATTTGTTTGGAAAGCTGGGCATCCGTCTGACCGTCTACATTTTTCTAAATGTGGAGGCGGAAAAGGTAAAGGTCTTGGAAATCTGTTTATTGTCACGAAGTGAACCGAAACGTTGTTGATGTTGGACCAAAGATTAATTACAAACTGGAGCAGCCCTAAGTTGGTGTTCTGCAGGCACTGTCGAGGTGTAGGTCGGTCTTGACATTGTCTGTTCCAATATCTATGCATCATCTCAAACAACTGTCTACTTCAAGGCCGTAATGTCCCTTTTGCCGGAAAGGAAAAATGAATATATTGACTCTACCAAAGAGTCAGTATCTCAATCAGTAAATTAAAAGTGAGAAAAGACTCAGCACTGGTCACAGAACATCTGCGCCATTCATCTAAAGTTTCGCATTGGATGAAAGAGTTCTCTACACTTATGAACTCCTATCGCTCGACCTATACACTAAAGACCTGCCAGCAAAAAGCGCCCTACAACTGCAACTAACTTCTGAAAAAGAGCCAAATAGGTCGCACCAGCATCGCTAGATGGGCGAAGCTAGAAACAAAAACTGATCGCATATCGCCATACCCTGACTTCGAACTCAATTTCCAAATTCCCGTTCCAGCAAGGGAAAGTTGAGATTAGAGATGAGATAAATTGCTTATAGTAAAGAGCTGTCGCAGACAGCTTAGGATTCTAAGCTCAGGGTATAATGCATTACTGTGTTAGGTCCCGGGGCACCGAGGCATCGATGGCAATGAAAAGGCCGATGAACTGGCAAGAAAAAGATCGGAACTGAATCAAATAATGGTCGATCGCCCCTATAAAAGCTATAAAGCCAGAGATACACATGAACTTCTCAAAGCTTGTCGCTGAGCGATGGAGCGGACTTCCGTCATGCCGCATATCAAGATGTGACCAAAACTCAGTAAAGAAAAAGCAAACGAAATACTTATGCTGAACAGATCGCATTTAGGTCCAGTGATCGGCATCTAAGGAGAATGGGACTAAGCACGAGCGACTTCTGCAGTGGATGTGGCGATGTAGATGCGGAGGAGGACACCCCTTCTCTGTACAGGTTCCCGGTGTAGAATGGGAAGATGGGTACAATGGACCCTATTGCTGGTGTAAGTGAGGAGAGACGAATGTCACAAGGGACCCATGTACCTAACCTAACCTAACGCCAAACTGCCGCTCCGTCAAAAGTAAAGTGAAACTGAGCCTTTTCGTCGACTCTTAATTAACTTAATCATCAATGCGTCTATGAGATAATGACTCACTCATGCTAAGTATTTAGAACCATTAAATCTCGATTAGTCCAACGGCAACTGGATTATTGTCAAACGTTGGAACAGGACGACATTAAGCCAACGCCTCCAGGGTATCTAATTGTAAATCAATTGAGAATGGTTTGCCTTGAGGTAAGTGAGGCCAGTAGCAAGTACACGACCACAATGCTGCAGTCAAGAGCGTACTCGAAGTCCAGCTCTTACGCTGGACCAATTACATTAATTCCTTCTAAAGACTTTTTTAAATTACTCGCTTCTGTTGAGCCACTTGAGTTCCCTCGAGATTCACTCTCATACCTTTAAAGTTCATTTAATTTATGTAACCATTCGTTTTAATTCGAAAATTAACATTTTAATTAATACTGAGCCAATTAAGACCGGCGTGGCGCTCTCCTCTTCCTCCGCAGTAGCTGAATAAATTAACGAGACGAAACTTTGGCGGTCGATGACGTCGCACATCGTCTTCCCGGCTATGTGATGACTATGACTGACAGGAAGACAAATTGGCAGCGGTGGTAACCTAACCTCATTCAACGCTCTTTCCCTGAAATGTGAGAGGTTATTTCGTAGATTGTTTGCCTTGTGTATTCGCAACCGTCATCGTCTAATCATTTGTAATCAGAAAACGTGTTAATGCTTTCCCGGCCTCATTGCGCCCTCCGGCGCAGAGCGACAACCGCAACCCGTAAGCACGTTTTTCATTTACCAGCCACAGTCACCACGTGAGTAAATGTCTAATTGTAACGCTATCTCTTGGCATCTTCAATGGCTTCCACACATACTTGTGCTATCATGTCACTTCCTAGGCAAAAATTCAAATGCCAAGGTCATCTCGCTTACTCGCTCGCTACGAAAATAAACAGTTTCTTATCGCGCCATTATGAGGCGAGAGGGCTCGTACTCGTACTTCCATCACAATTTCTCGTCGCGTGTTTGCTTCCAAGTAGGGTCCATAGTTCACCCCATGCTCTAGCTGAGTCTTCTTTTCGATAATCCGCCCGGGCTGGCATTGCAAAATCCCCGCATTGCTCATAAAAACCAACAGCCAAGCTGACACGAAAGAAGGAGAGAAAGAAAGAGAGAGAGAGACCTTGTGTGAGACTGGTGGCATGGAGATAAATTGACAGATTGCGGATAGACGTCATTGGAGTCATTCGACAGCGACGATGCCACCCCTTATCGGTAAACAAAAATCTCGAAAGCAGCTTTATTCCGAAGAGACAATGATGGCCGTTAACACTTCGGAAACGATCTGAATGGCTTCATAAAAAAGGGAACTCTCCGGCCAAAGCCCATTATACGAAGGCATTCAGCTATTCAGCTATTTAGTTATTCGGGGCTGAATTTAATTACCAAACTTCCAAAGGTGATATTATAGGGAGGCGAGAACAGAAGACCTTTCTGTAGAGTTTAAAGACCAATTAAAAAGTTAGGACTCCCCGAAGTTCCACTGACTTTGCGGTTTTATTAAGGGAAGTTCATTTGAAAAGGTCTGTGCCCGTGCCGATGTCCATGTCCATGTCCGCCTTCCGACCCATCGCACATCCTGTTCGCTGTTCGTTGTTGAAATGTATCCTCAACCGCACAATGGACGAAAGGTAAATTTTGGCCAAAAGCCAAACATCTCTGAGGTGTGCATTTTGTTTGCTATAACGTGCCAGAGAGGAGAAATTTCAGTGGTGGCACGGAGGATGTATCCAGGTGGCTCCAAGGCCTTCCAACTGTTCCTGGCTCACAAAAGTACTTATAATGGATAGTGTTTTTGCTACCAAGGGAATATAATAACCAGATTGGTTCTATTCAACGGTGAAAGCGTAATGTGATAGCCGTTCAGGGTTGGAGTTGTGAAGGATACTCGCACAGCCCTGGCGAATGGTTCGGATAAAGCCATTTAAGTTGTTGGCAGGAGAATACAGGATGATGGGGTGGCAGATTTATGAAACCGCCGTGCATTTGTGGGATTAAAAATTTAAATTTGTTTCGAACAGCGTATCTACTATGTATATAAGGATCGGATAGCTATGGAGATGAGTAAGTTCGAGGATACAACTTTAACGGTCCGTTTTAATTTGTTTTGTTGAGAGGAATTTACTTGAGCGAAAAATCGAGGACAATTGGACAGGGATGTGAAGGAAACACTTAGAAATGGTGACTGATGCGAAAAAAATGTTTAGTGGAGTGTATTTGACTTGCGACGGTTTACTGTTGAATGTTTTGGTATTTAAGGAGGTGTGCCACTCGATCTTACTCCAGATTTGAATTCATTCTGGAAACTTTTTGTACTCTCTGAAGCGAGGGTGGACTGTTACTTTTTCAAAGGAGGATTATAGTGAACAAAAAAATAGCTGGTCAGGGTAAAGATTTCTGTCACACCAATACAGAAACCGAGACGAGATTCTCTTGAAGTTTCCCCAAGGAAACCCCTGTTTGTAGATAGAGTGGGGGTACCTGAGAACCTAATTAGCGCAAGGGGTCTCCCGCTTCGTTACCATGAAAACTCGTTCAGGCCTATTTGTGTGTGAGTGTTGATTAGTTGTGTTTAGATAAAGTGGCCAAATCCAGCCAGTGGAATTCAGATGCAGGATTAGTTCTCCTATCCTTTTTTCCGCTATCTAGCTGAGATCCACAACGAAGGTTTTGCCTAAGGTACAGTGTCTAGTCTTTGCTAGGTCCTGCGCTGACTCCGCAGCCCACCTTTGAACCGTCCATGCATACACCAATATTATAATCACTGATAACGCTTCCGTTTTTCCATTCTTCTCATAGTGGATAAGCCGGTCATTGAAAATGAATGAATGAATGCTGGTACTCAGGGCCTGTTTTACCCTTTAACTACTTTGATGTTGGGCAGGGATAAATGGGTCTGTTTATCGATTTTTTGCAGACCTCAAGACGTCTTTAACTTTTATATCCCTTTACCTAACACGCCAGCTTTTGAAGATACAGCTCCCTCCTGTCTTATGTTCTATCCGGTCGACGAGACTGCATTTTCTTGCCGGAATCCAATGCACGCTTTAAAAAACAACGAAAAGATCTCACCGGTTTGCTATTTCCCTAACTATACCAACCGCATCTGGCTATTACATCAGGAGTAGAATTTCCAAAGCAATTAAGCTTAAATGCCGTCGAAATTACTTTGCAAGTACAGTCTTACAATTGCAAGCACAACCACAAGGAATATTTTCTTTCCTAGGTCCTTAATCAATTTTCGTCAATCCATCAGTGTCAGCATTTTCAATTGGTATCGTTATTTCTTTGCACCGTAATATTTCTCTAACTCGCAGGACACTCACTCATAAACTTTTTTTTTCATGATTTAATGCTTTCCCACGGGAATTACATTCTTGGAATTGACTTTTTCAACCCGCATCGGGGCAGAAACAGCCATTCAATTTTACAGGAAACTTCTATTATTTCCGCAGGACGGAAACACCAAGGATAGGTCTCCATTTCGAATACAAATAGCCTCAGGGTTCCTTTGATTATTATATTTCACTCTTCTCTGTTTGAATTTTGCATATTTTTCATTTCTCTTTGGCGTTCCTCTTTGAGCTTTGCTTACCACAGAGCCTCGATATTTATGTACGTCGTACACTCTAGGTGGTCGACGTGGTAGGTACGTGTACGTGTTGTTGCAAGGCACAGCGATACCAAACGAGATATAATCCCGTAACGTACTTAATTTAGTTTTATGTTCTGACTAACTAACATGTACGGATACGGATATTTCAGAAGCAGAGAGATTAGCGAAGGGAATATACTTTTTTTTTTTTAATAAATAAACGAGGCTGGCATGGTTATGCTCGGTTCTGGATGGGACTTTCGTAATTAATCCTGGCAACAACAAATTACCTTTAGGGTCGGAAAGGATTTTCAGAATTTTCCAATGAAAAATGTATTGAGTGGAAACAGGGGATTCTCCGAAGAGTATTGTTTCCACAAATATTTCATATATCAAGGACGAAACTTGAAAGCACCCTTATGGAGCGTGTTAAATTGTGTAGCATGTTTATGAAGGACGTTGGACCGTTTGCCTGATGATGTACCATAAGTGCCGCTCAGATGTGCCAAAAAGTGGCAAAATTGGCGTAAAAGTGTGATAGGAATTGGCACTTGCATTCCGAATAGAGTTTCGGGCTTTAAGGAGAGGTACAAACAGGCAATAGAATCCGGAGCAGGTCAGGAATTAACGACTTTCTATCATCAAATTAACGACTGAAATTGACACATTAAAGTTGTCTTCTCAGCTCGAAGCCGAATAGGATTTTTATAACCACGATGAATCGTTGTGAGGAAAACGTCAGAGAGTGGTAACGAGCAAGTAAACGATCTTGTGGTTGATGGTAGTTATGGACCCAGGAAACTTTTTAAGGATGAAAGATGTACTCCGACGATTTTTATGTCTAGATCGCAGGTTGAATCAGAAACGAAAAGGATACACAAACCTCGCAAAAGAGGCGGCTTGACATCGGATGAAGAATGCTTGTCCCAAAAATTCACCAGTATGACAAAACCACCGACTACCATCAGCGACCTAATCTACGTCTACAGGATTTAGGTGGTCGTGAAGCTAAAAGAGTTAGAAAGGTGGGACAATCGAAACAAGAAAGATTGATGCGTGTCCTGTAATATGTGACTAATGAGGTCAATTGTGCTATAGCCCTATACGATGATGCCTGAAGCATTCGCTTGTATGAATCATTTTTAGGTTCTTTGAGAGAATTGAAAAAAATTGAGTCGATGATGCATTGATACAGGAGAAGTAGTAGACATTTTCAAGGCAGTATGGGTTTCCAAAAAGAAGCAACATACAAACCTGAGTTCGATTCTCCTACCCTAAATGAACACATTGACGCTCTAGAGTGCAATGATCCAACTCTTGCTACATGATGCCAAGTGCTAAGCCCTTAGGAAGCACCACAAAGTACAAATGCTGAAGAAGGCATAAAATCGAATTTTAAGACGTCTCGCGAGTCAAAATTGTCCCAACCTGCATATAAAGCTAGAAGATAGTTACAATGGCTGTTTATGGGAGGCACAGACTAAGGTAGATACAACTTGGATCTATATCTTAAAGTGCAACTCAATTTATTGAAATCACTTGGAGCTCCTAATGAAACCAAGGGTAGTTTTGCCGTTAGTATGTGATAGTTCGCACTAGATGTCGTACTGACAGGCTCACAAATAGAGTTTCCAGGACAGAGGAAATGGAGCATTGTTTTTTCCTCCTCATCGTCACTGCAACATCTGCAAATGTCAATTGAAAAAAGCCTCATCCTTCTGGCATGAAGGTCAATGGGCTGCAAGATAAAGGTAAGTACTTTACTTTTTAGTCTTAAATTCTTATCGGATAAATGCTGAGACGTACCAATCACTAGTGTGAACCAAGATACAAAATGCCGCAAATTCTTTTTACATTCTTCTCGGCCAAATACTGGAAGCCTTCTACTTCGAATGTCTGCAAGAATTTGGATCCTGCCAGCCTTAACTAGGACGAAACATAAACATTGTGAAGCTCTACATCGTTTCTAACGTAGCCTAACCTATAGCCTTGAATTATCTCCATGAAGAAAAGCTAGGGTCACTCTTATTCAACGTCTTCTGCCATTTTCATTCCTATTTTGCTACACTAAATCGACAATTAACCACCGTTTATGATATTCACCACATGGTACATTTTTTACCATTTCTCTTCCTTGTGAAGTAAATGGTTCTGATCTCAGAATTTTTAAGGAATTCACTTGGAATGCATACCAGTGAAGTGTTGATGTTTATCATTACCTGATTGCCTAATGCTTTTGGGATACTGCTTTTTGTCCTCTCTGAGAAGACCCCGCAAATTCAAGCAAACTCTGCCGTCCATAGTGATGAAAGTGAGAGGTTCTGAGGTTCTTTGCAAAAAACAGCATTCCTGCTCATCTTTTGAACAGGAATTTAGGTTAGATTAGGTTGAAGTTTCTGCCAGCTAAAGCCAACACACTTAGACCCATGGTACCATACCATACCCGTTGTGATACCACAAAGATCTCCTGCGTAGTCATTGAACCAATTGGAGTTTCTTCTGAAGCGTAGAAGTCTACTAACATCGATGTGGATAGAACTTTACTCTTATCTAAAGGACAGAAGTTAAACTTGCTCGTTTGGTGTGGAGATCATCGTATCTAAGCCTGGGTCAAATGACAGTCTAGTTCTTTATGCATTCACTTTGTTCATTGGTCGACTGACTTTATAAGATCCACATCGGTCTTTTTCTGAATTTCACTTTTTTTCTTATCAATCTGGCAGTATTTCGTTTTGATACTGTTCTCATGCCCCATGACGAAATGCCTAACCGCGGTACCGTGGAGACTAGGGATTGGATGGAGAGGTGGTTTTAGTTACGGTTAAAGTCCCACACTTTGACTTTCGCAGCTTTTCACCTTTCTTCCAAAAAAGGGACCGTTCTCTAGGTGCTTGTTCAGTTTTTCTGGATTGTTCTTACTCTTCCGTGGATATGCACGTTTCCTCGTCCAATGTAGTCTGTAGGGCACACATTGCTCTCAATGTGAAAAGGGTCTCTAAGTTGCCTCTGTTTTCTCTATTTCGGCTTGCGTCAGCCTATATTGGAGCTCCGTAGATACTCAAAGCTGTCACAACTTTTAAGCTATCAGTCGTGCATACGATTTTTCACTTTTTTACGGTTTTCACATGTAGGATGTTTGTTGCAGGAGAATTTGCATTGAAAATGACTCCTGAGCACTACAATTCTTAAGCTGATCTCTTCGATTTTTTTCTACTGCTCATGAGCAATAAACCTCTGGTTCGACTGTCAGTCATCAAAGTCATCAAATACTCTACTGAAATCAATCAACAAATATCTCTAAGCGGACTTTAATCGCCCGTTTGATATATGTAGGCTAAGGGACTTTTTGATCTCCAAGACTAATTTCTGAACTAAGACTGGGCAGGTTATGGAAGATTTTTGAAACCATTTGGGATGTTTAACGCCCGTTTGTATTCTTGAGGAGGTCCCTTCACTTCTGGAAAACAAGATCGTTTAGATTGCTTAAAGTTTAAGCCGCGTACTCATGTCTGACTTTTTATAGAGGTTCTTGTTTAGAGTCCGATAATTTTCAAACGATGTGCACCCAAATGATCGTCAACTGCAAGTAACTTAGCTTTGCCATAAAAATTTGAATAAATCAGATGTAAGCAGGTAAGCTTCAAACCAAAATGAATAAAAGTAACAACCAAGCGTTATGAGAGGACACCAATTGAACACGAAGAACTTTTGAGTGGCGTAAAGCCCTTCCATGTTTGTCTGATAAATTCCTCTTACATCCACCAAACTTCGTTCAATGACTAACAAGCTCAGTAACATAATATCTCCTATCGAAATATTGTAGACCTCCTACCTCTTTCCTATTTTCATCTCCAATCGACAAATCCTTCCCAAGGATGTCCACATTCATCATTATTACCTGAGCTGTAACCCAAAACCAATGAGAGCCGAAGTAGTAGCCAAAGTTTGCCTCTAACAGCAGTAGGTATTGTGTGTCACCTCTCCTTTTCGAGGACCCGTTCGCACGTTGACAAATCGCTTAGCTATTTACCACTTTGCGCAAAAGTAAAACTCACATTAGGTGTGAATGTTCGGAACGTGATAAATCACCGCCAGCTACACTGGAATTAAGACCGTTCACGGGGGAAATCCAGATTTATGGACCACAGGCGGGAGCGAAGAGCGGATATAATTCTTGCTATAATCGCCGCTGTCCCGACTTGCCTATTCAAGTCGTGCACAAATGTATCGCAACAAGTGTTGCGACGAATGATCTCCGCTGAGATTTTCTCAAGTCGTGCCAAATAGTTAAGTACTTGACTTGGAACTGAGGTCACGACGTGATAAGAGATAGATAGATTCTCTTAAGCCTACGTTCAGCGTTAAAAAAATTCACTTAAAGATTTAACAGTGCTTCAGATACATGCACATCTGTACATCTGTGCAGTTTCATCACATGTTTCTGAATAAAAAAATGACTTACCAATGAGATCCAACAGTAGTCCCAGTTGTTCGACAAAAATCAAACACCCATACGCCACAGTGATACCAGTTGGGTTCTGGTACCGAAAAATTAATTAAATTCCGCACGACTCGTACGTATGACTCACATATTTGGATTCCATCAATCACAAGTGGTGGCAGGCGGAGAAAAATAAAAATGGAAACTACGGCGAAAGACCTTTCTGGGAACGACCCTGGGGACATGCTTCAATGGAACTGTGCTACGCGTGTAGCCTCCTGTTTTACATGAAACTAACAATTGACAGAGAAACAGCGTAAACTTTCCAATTCAATTCGAATTTCAATCTTTCATCGGGACCTTCGAATGGCACCGTGTGTGTATCTATCGGATCTGGATAGGTACGTTTGGAAACGTTAAACCCATTTATCAAGTTTATTCAGATGTAAGAGCACACAGTTCTGAACTTTAACGTCTGCCTCGGCTGTGCTCTAGTTTTGTCGCTGTTTCTTTTGACACTTGGCGATAAGATTTAATTTTTTTGTTACAAACTACATACGTGTGTGCGTGAGATGACAATTGTCATTGTTGCTGTCGTTACAAGCAATGGATGTTTGTTTTAACATCATGATTCACTAATTAAGCACGAGTGGGTGGTGGAGAGAAGATGCTTTCAACTTAAAATTTCAAAATAGATGAGAGATGAGGACTTTGGCCGCATAGATAGATAGATGCGGTGGGAAAGTTTAATTCACGGCCTCTGGTTGCTAATGAATTTCAAAAGAACGTAGGTTTTAGCATAACAAGTGGCCTTGTGTAAGAATAACGTGACAGGTTGTGTAGGAACTTTATATACATCGGCGATAAAATTTGCATGTCAAATGAAGTGAGAAATTTTGCGGAGCACTATTCTATTATGAGCAGAGTTTTGTTCTCTACGGCGAGCCGATGGAAATTTAGTGCCGAACATGAGGAAAGAAAGGAAGTGTGAATTATACTTCCACTGGTTAGTTAGCCGTTTGCATAAATCAAGGGCTCCACGTGGAGATGAGAAGGTGATAACGTGGCGTCACTGCATGTGGTATTAATGCAGAATGATGAAAGTATTTGGTGCTACTTGAAGGTCAATAGGACGTCACTGAGACGAACTTTAATCTACTTGAAACTGGACTGTCAGAAGGGCTATACATCTTAATAGGACCAACGCGAGAAGAGCTCTTCCGACCTTTTTCCTCGAAGTGATTTTCTGATGGCTTCACCAAACTAAAAGTCGCACTATTTAGAAAACAGGGACAAAAAGTGCTACGTCCAATTACAGCCACCACATAGAAAGTAAATGTATCATTTAAAGCATCTTCTGCCAACGAAATTAAATCGAAGCCTGTTCAGCGAAAAGAGGTCCAAGTTCTTGGCATACAGCACAACGTAGGACTTTGTTGAGTACCAAGATACTTCTACTTGCGTGTGCCACCTGAGTCGCGGCCTTTCTCTACTACGCCGTCCCTCGGGTGTGGATTTGAAGATTTCCGGGCGGAAACATTGGTGTGCATCCGCTCTATATGATCCAGCCACCTCCACTCTTCTGGCTAAGTCATTGTATCACTCCTTCATTCGCCGTCTATGCAGACGGGACCGAAAATCACCGGAAGAATTTTACTCTCGAAACAGCCAAGAGCAACCTCATCCACTTTTGACAAAGTCCATGCCTCTGAGCATGATTGGGACTATTAAGGTCTTATAAAGGGTCAACTAAGTCGAGAGAGGACTTTGCTACTCAATTGCCTTCTTAGCCCAAAGAAACAGCGATTGGCAAGAGTTATTCTACGTGTGATCTCAGCGCTGGTGTCGTTGTCTGAATTTATAGCGGAGCCTAGGTAAACAAAGTCCTTAACTACCTCAAAGTTATAACTGCCTATTGTGACTTTCTGTCCGAGACGTCGGTTTGGAAGCCAATACAGCGCTTGGGGAGACTGAAGGAGTGGTGGCTGTCTAGTTCTTCCTAAAAGACATCGGCGCCGTCTCCTTCGGCTGTTTGAGAGTCGTAAAGATAGAGATAAACTCATTGAGGAGGACATTACGCTGACTCCAGGCGCTGCTTTAAGGTATTTCGTTCTTGTAGCCCATGTTGAAGTTGTTTTGGTGGGCAGCGTGTCTGTTGATTTGGAAAGGCTGCGGTGAGTTGATAGGATTCTGGCATGTCCCACATTTTACACACACCCTTGGTGGGTTTCTCTTAACCGTGTGCCATAGACATCTATTGGCAATAAGTGGAGCATAGTTTGAGGGGCAGCTGTAGGAGAAGTTGTTAGCGAACCAGTAATGCTGAGGTAAGCCATACGTTGGACTTTCTTGAGAACCTTAATGCCGGTTTGCTTTTCTAAAACCAAATCATTCTGCCATAAGTAAGAATAGGGCTTACAGCAACAATATAGAGCCAGTGGATCCTTGAGCGGGAGTGTATTATAAAAAAAGATTGGGAATCGCTTTCCCCTCTGAGCGGACACAATTTGGATGCAGGGAAGCTAAGCCTTACCAATTACGATGCGGTGATAAGAAGGGGATCTCCGAAACATCTGCAAAGATTATAATCCTTGCTGGTGGTTTAGTGAATCAGAGACATAATTGTCATACATGGTCGATCTTCGTAGAGTAGTGTCAACAGAAGAAAGGTCGCGGAGGGAGTTCACAGCAGAACTAATTTTCAATATTGGGTAGTCAAAGTCAGCTATAACGTAAAACATGTTTATCGCAAAGGAAAAATTTGCTGAAAAACTTTTTCATCCAAGCGGACTCCCAGGCTATCTAAGTGGGGACATTTCTCGTGAGACCTCGATGCTTATAATCCAAAATTCACACTGAAATTCACTAAAAGTCTTTGAAGTTCGTGTTTTAAGTTAGTAGAGGAAGAAATGAAAATCGGGTTAAACTCTTACCAGCCTTCCATTATTCGGGATGGAAAGAGTTTTCAAACAAGACTCGGGCTATCCGTCCTATCAAAAGATTTTGGACCATTCTTCTGGGTCTGGGAATACCTAATTTTAAAACCTCTTATAATATTAAAAAGAGCGATTACACTCAGTAATTAAAAACTCAGAATTTAAAAAATCCCCATCAAAACACAGTCCCAAGTGGACAATTAATTTAAGGCAAAAATAAGGAAGATAAACAGATAAAAAGAGGAAAATAACCGAAAGATTGAAAGGACATTACCTTTTGTGCCTTACTTTGCATACAACAAAGAATCCTAAACTCAATAAATCTTGTCTTTGTTTGCCTCTGTTGACAAATCCGCATCCTAACGAACCATCCTAGCACGTCACACGTTTGTTCTTTCGCTCACCTCATCCTATTACTCTTCTTGGGTGGTGCCGGCTGTTCGCCTTAAAAGATGCTACGTGCTATTGTTACGTGGTTATCGTATGGTAACAGCCACCCACTCAAGACCAAGCAAACAAATTTTTCATATGTCCTTCGAAAAACTTGTAAAATGTGTGAAAATATGTTCCCAACTCAAATTTTGTCGCCAAAAAAAAGAACTGCTGACATAAAGGCGGACAGATGTATGCGCCTGTATTGACACAACTTTCGATGTTGACCATAAATCACACCTTTGGGGGTCTATCACCATCGAGTATCAAAATTAATTCACCCCAGGGGATACCGTAAAAAACCAGAAAATTGTTCGGAACTAACACTTCCATCCCCAGGAACTTTTCAAAACTTTCGTCCTATCATCAACGAGTCATCATTTGGACGCATACAATATTCATAGTTGTTGTGACAGAATGGAATTAGGCAAATGAACGTTCATCAATAATTGAATGGAATAAGAAGTCTACACCGATCCGTCAACCCCGCGACCATTAAAAATTCTCTTTTGTCTGGGAGAGTGGGGACATAATTTAATATACGAATTCAAAAAAGGATCAGAAATCCGATAGATACACAGACACCTGCCTCATTGGAGGAACTGACATTTTTTTGTGCCCATCCCTGGTTCAAGGTGGCAAGGTGCAAAGTTGCCTTGAAACATTCGTATTCACTTTTGGTATTCAGTTCAGCGTGTACCTATATTTATTCCGTGCGATGTGGGACTCCTTGATTTTGATGGACGTAGATATGTATGTGTGTATACTCGAATCTAGTCAAATATGCACACCCCATCGGCACGCTATCCTGACGAAATTCACTGTCGTGTTTATTCAAGTGAAGACATTTAATGAAAAATGAAGAAGAATTTTAATTTAAATATTGACGTGCTGGGGAATGGAAAGCGCAGATATGGCACGCATTCAAATTAAATAAATAGTTCAGGGACAATTTGTCAGAACTGTCAAAATGACAGCAAGCGATGTGTACCGAGTACAAGGAGGTTAAGCCTAAGGCAAATTGCTTTTTCGTTTTTTGACAGATGTGTGTCTAAAAATGGGGGCAGTTTATACCGAGTGTTTTCACAGTAGAAGGGCGGTTTCTTATAGGAGCCAGCAGTAGACCGTTGACGACCAAATCTCCCAAAAAAAGAGAAGGGTTTTGATATCCTTACAAATATTCACAATACTTTAGAGAAAAATCTGTGATGTAACCCACAACTACTTCTAATCAAAAACAAATGACGATGAAAATGCAATCTGCGAACTTTGGTACCAAGAAGGACGTTTACTAGCAACATTTTGCATATACTTTTCCATCATAATCAGATTTCTTAGCGAAGCACGTTTGCTGCCATAAGAAGGGGATTGGCAAGGGAGATAATTTCTAGACGGACGAAAAATGAATACTCAAAAAAATTGGACAAACAAGGCAAAGTGCAGACGCGCCAAAATAGCGATGAATATGCCTGCTGATTCGAGGAACCTTAAATTGGATTGAAGTGCTATATACTAGAAACTTCAAAGGTCACACAAGGAAAATAGGACTGTTGGAATATGACAACTGCAGACTGTGCCTTGAGGATGTGGAGATAGCGGCTTTCGCATTTGATCGATAAATGGAACCTTCAGAGTCCCAAGCGATGTTCTTAACCACTACACCATGGCCACCAAATACTTTCTCGCAATGCCTCACACACTTCTTATATCCTATACCCAAAAGACGGCAAATAGAGTTTGATTTGGAAACTACCAAAGCTTGACCTCTCTTTGAATCCAACAGGTTTATTCTAAAGTCTTAAAAAACCCCAAACTCCACTGTTTGAGCTGGCTGGGTGTATATATAATAATGAATTAATAGTTGTTGTATCTACGAGGTCAACATCTGGTGGGTCTTCAGACAAAGCGACATCGAGGATAACGAAAATGCAGACAAACTGGCTTGACAAGGAAAGTGACCACACCTACAAATCGATAAACATCCCAATTGGTGCACTGAAAGGTAACGTTGACGACAAGGTGAGAGAGCTAACTAACACCTCTTGATCCACCAGAGGTGATGGTATTACAGTGTACTCTCTCATAAGCGGACACCGACGGTTCCGAGAAAATTGTTATTGAGAGGTGTCCGCTTATGAGAGGTGTCCGTAAGGAGAGAGTACACTGTATATCCCACAGTTTATGGCAGAGAATCGACCAGAGCAAGACAAAATGTCTCCTGGCTATGAATAAAAAAGATACACTGTGCTATAAGCACTATGACCACCAGACTCGGCACCAACTTCTCAGACTACTGCAGGAGGAGAACGGAAACCATCAAGCACTTACTCTGTGAGTCTCCCAATCTCCTAAATCGCCTAGAGACCTACCAGAAGTACCAATAACGCGCATACCCGCTTTATTAAGAGTACAGGTTGGTTTTGCGATAGATCACCCATCTGGAACCCAAGGTTGGAACATGAACCACAACACAAAGGGGAACACAATGGACCTGTTGGACCTCGTAAACGCACAGTCACTGACTGAATCCTTCCCTCATAACCCAACCTAACCCTGTTGCACCCGCTGGAAAAAAAAGTCAAAACTCTTCTGATCATCGGATCAGATCATCGAACTCCTACAGAGGGATAATTTAATATAACGATTTGCAAGGCTGCGGTCTACCTTGGACTATCTAATTCATACACAGAATAACTCTAGATTGACCTAAGGAACACATAGAGTTAGCACTCGAAGGGCCGGACTACCGCGTCGGAAAGCTGGCAGCTCCCTTAGCCTAAATATGCTGGGCACTGCCGGACCCTAAAAGATCTCCGTGACAATGAAAAGTGAGCTCAAGATGGAATTCCTCGCCTCATTTTAAAGAGGTGTTCTTCAAGTCTGGCCGAAGCTTTACGAAAGGTCTTTCACTTATGTAAGTATGTTACTCGAAAGGCATCCCTCGAAATATCTTGAAATATTTTTGACTATAAAATATGTAAAAGTGATGGTACATCTTTCTACTAACGCCCTATGCAAAGTCTAAGACTTCCCTTGCATGATCCGGGCCTGCTAAAACTCTTTCCGTGGCCTTTTTTTTCAATCACTTGTCAAACATGTTAACATCCTTTCCAAAACTTAAACCCTTTCAAAGTCGAGGACGAACAAATGAGCATTAGTCTAACCTTCGATGGCTATCCACTCCTAAGAAAAAGAAAAAAAAACTTTTCCAACTTCTCCCACCCAAAGTTAGCTGCCTGAATCCATTAGTTTTGCCGTTACTGGAGGAAATTTTATAAGGACAACGTTATCACTTGGTAAATAATTGTAACACTCCTTCGTGTTGTCACTTCTTGACGGAAATCGAATTTTCTTAATGGTCTTCAAGGAGCTCAAATAAATTGGCATTAATCATTCAAAAAATGCGTAGTCATCTTCCCCATTCCACAAAACTTGTCAAAAGCTTTTTCCGATTTTTTTTTTTTTTTTTTCGTCAAACAAATGAGAATGACGCCCAAGTAGTATCCGGACCAATTCCACCCCCCATGGGTAACTCCACACTCACACGGCACGTAGGCGCTCATGCTCATCACTGTCAGGACGTATTCGATCCACTTAACCCTTCCAGCTGCAGAAGCAGCAGCAGCCTTGTTCTCGTACATCGAATTGCTTGTAGCTTCGTAATTCATCACCCAGAATTGACACATTCCGATCAAATGGAAGATAAACACACACGACCAATATCCCTCTCCACTGATTCGACAAAAGAAACGAAATGAAAAAAAAAAAAAAAAAATGGTTATTGGCTGTATCCAAAGTTTTTTTTTAAGGTAACCTTCGTTGTCGTTGGATAGTCCTCCGGTGGGAACACTCTTTGTCCAAGTCACGGAGAAGCAACAGCCAGCAATGGACAAAAGTATTTAAAAATGTCATTCATCGGGTTGATGGCTTTTCATTTCGGGCCGTTTCAGCTTGAAGCACACATTTCATCCAGTCGAGTGAGCCTGGTAAATGCGAACCCCGTGTCTGTGTCTGTCTTATTCTCCTCCTCCTCTTCGTCGTCATCATCATCATCATCATCATCATCATCATCATCGTTGTTGTCATGTCAGTGTCAGTGATTTTCATTCCATTGACCACTTTTGCGTGGCACAGAGAACAATAACCCGACGGACGACAGTTCGTACAGTCTGCGCAGACCGCACTTTTCCTACCATGCCCATGGGGCCATTATTGTTTTGTTGTCTATTTTCTCAGATGCCTTGTGGGCCTATGGCTGGACAGTGCGGGAGTCGGAGTGTATCTGGTTCTGCTTTGCGTCTCCTAGGCACAGACAGAAGGAAATGTTTTTTTTTCACCACTGAGGTGCCTCGCATTAAGCCAAGCTCTACACCTACACTATAAGAGGCTAAGTCGTTTTGTTCTCATGACCACCGCACATTAACTTCTTCTCTCTCTTCCATCCACACGAGACCGGGGGTGTGTGTTGGTTGATTTAATTCTTAAGCCAAAATGCACTGTGAGTGTGGTCACGAAGAAAGGCAGGTGTGCCGTTACGAAAAGAAACTTTCATTCTTTGTTTGCGGTTGAAACGATGAGTTAAAGTGACGAAGACTTTGTTGGGCCTTGAGTACGTGGGGGCGGAAGAGTCATTCCAAACAAAAAAAGAAACACGAACACAACGAACGGGTAACAGGTTTTACCAGTATCCATGTGACTCAGAGAGAGAAAAAGAGAGATACGAATACAGATTCGCTCGGATAGTTCAGTGTTGCTGTGAAGTAGTTTTCTTCTTTGAGTAGCAAAAGGAAATTGGAATGCCCTGGTGGTGATTCAACACTAGTTGGCCTTAATTTCCTGTTCCTGTTGTGAAATACCGTGTCGTCAAATGTCACAACAACAAAATAAATTGGTTTTGATATACTGTCGGTTCTTGGAACAGATGAAGGATGAAATTTATTCTGAAAATTCGCTTTAGATCCGTGAAACGTTTCTTGAGTTTAATGAAATGTAAGGTCGGCGTAAGCGTGGCACTAAGTTTTGGTAGATTTTACTCCAAGAAAGTACTGGAACAAGCCCAGCAATAGAGTATCTCATCTCACACAATGAAAAAATATTTGAACGAGTACAAGACTTTCAATACATCGTATCGAATCGATCAATAAGGTCGTCGAACTAGATGCATGCAGCTGAATCGGACAAGTTAACTTTGCTTTTGGCATAATATGTCACCAGAGACCGCTTATGTCACAAAAATACTGCAATCAATGTCTAGTAAAATGCTTTATCAAGTGAACAGCTGTATGAGAGAATGGGCCAAGAATATGTAGACCTAATTTAAAAACAAAGAGGGGTCACGGCTCTTTCATGACAAATTCTACTCCCGGAGGCTTGTCATTCCCAAACGAGAGGTGGTGCCGCAAAAAATGTTCGGTGGATTTGGCTGGGGCTTGAACCCACAGCGCTCGGTCAGCAGTTCAACGCACTAACCACTGAGCCATGGCGACCGACCATAGGATTTGGGTAACGATCAGTCGTCCGCATGATTTTTGAATCAACTTTGAAGATGGTGTAGGAGGGGGTATTTGTTTCGATGATCTAAACCTCGAGATCTTCTTTTGCCTTGCAGAGCACTGTAGCGTTTTCCAGGCGGAGATCATGGCGATAAAGGAGGCCCTGTTTTGGCTCAGGTGAAATTTAATATCTACTCGGGATATTAGCATTTTCACAGACAGCCAGGCCGCCATTAAGTCACTGGAATTAGTCTCTATAACATCAAAAATTGTTCTAGATTGCCACTCGTCTTTCGTAGAGATGACAGAGCAATTCAGCACACTCTTTGCTGGGTAAGAGCATACAGAGACATTCCAGGAAATTGTAAGGCCGATAAATTCACCAAGAGTGGTTCTACAATGCAGATTGTTCCTGAAAAAGAGAACCTTTGAGTGACACTAGCTGTATGTAAACTGAAATTAAAGGGAGATCCAATCAGCAAAGTCAATCAAAGGTGGTCCAATAGCACCACCTGCCAAACAAGCACACAAATCTGGCCCTCAATAGACCATAAGCGCTCCAAGAGATTAATTTCGCTACGTAGACGGCATATCGAGGCTTTTACAGATTTCATCACAGAACACTGCCTGGGCGTTCCTGCAAATGATTTCTGCAGAAGCTGCTGGGACGAGGAAGAGGAAGAGACGATTGCCCATCTTTTCTGTGCCTGCCTCGCGCTCTCTCGCAAAAGAAGCAACCATCGCGGTGACTTCTTTTTTGACAGTCTTGGCGACCTAGCACTACAAGATGTCGGAAAACCAAGTTCGCTTTATTAAAAACTCCTCCTGGTTCCAGGATCAGGAAAGAGAATTCCTCCTAGATCCTGAGGCATCACAATGGACTTTCTGTTAGTCTAAGTGCGTTGGCTATGTCGACAGGCGCTGTGACTTAACCTAACCAAACCTTGACTGACACTGCAAGGATGACCGCATCGCACCACTACTGTCTCTGAAATAAGCAGGAAATACATATTTCTCTTTCTAGCGAAAAAAGCAAACTCTAGTTTCTAAGTTGGTGCTGACGATGATTTGAAGTACATAGGATGTCGAGAGATAATATTGCCTGAGTGGCGAGATATTTACATTGTCAACACTAGTCTGAATTAATTTGACATTTAGCATGAAAATGACCCACGGGGGATAAATTAATAGTGTTTCCGGATGAATTCTGTGCAATGGCCCTCCAATGCAATGCCCAAGGATGTTGTATCGGTTGTTGAAAGCAGTCTCAACCGGGTTTATCCATTTCAGAAGCATTTTTATCGAATAGAAATTATCTCTAAAATTCCCTAAAATTATTATCCTTCAACTCTTAATAATTAACATCCTCTTTGACGAAACTCTTTGCAAAGTGTAAATTTATTTAAAAAGTTAACAAAGTTTATCTGTTGAAAGAAATTGAAGGCATTAATATCTTATCCTGTTTCAGGGACTTCTCCCATTCCTAAGACATTTGCATCATATGTATGCAAATTCACCTCAGATAAAAGCTACGACTAGTACAAGTGTTTTTTCTTTGAGTATCAATCTGCATAATTTAAATAATTTCTAAAAATCCCTGTTCAGGGTCATTAACTTATGAATTGTTCTAGACATCCGTTTGACTCCTTTGTCCTTGTAGGGCTTAGCAAATCTCATTCGAGTCTGTGTCTATTCAATTCAACGTGCTCAGCATACTGTCCCAATTTATAACTTTATACGAATAACACCAACATTATGGGGCATTAAATCCAATCCATTTGAGATTTGTCTACTTTGTATCTGTGACTACAAATTAAATTGAAAATCAATATTTGCGCTTGAATGTATTTGTCAGGTCGTGTGTGCAATTGTACCTTTGGCTTAATTAAATTTTCTATTCAAGGTACGAACTGAAAGTCAATGTTGCAAAAAGGTCAACAATTTCAATTTCATTATTTGTACGAAGGATTATCCTTGCACTTGTTTGAGATTTTAATCTATGTATTAACAGTGCTATAAATATTGCACGCTTGAATGAATCGTGCAAATTCAATCGTGCAACTATGTTCGCGGGGATTCTTTTTTTTATTTATGAATAAAGTTTGAATAGTTTGAAAAGTTTGTGAAATAATTTAGGTCAACTCTAGGGATGCACCCACCACCGGCTTTAGAAAATATTAATTCTGTTAGTTCTACCGCGAAATGAATATATCTAGATACCCATGTACGAGGTTATGGGAGAGAGTGCCAGAACAATTTTGGTCTGCTAAATTCCATTAAAAAGAATTTTAAACAGCATCATTACGGGCGTTTGAAAATAAGCACAAAGCAGTGCAAATGGACAGTGAGAAAATTACAGAGGAAATAATAATTCAAGGACCAACCTACATGTATACTAAGCCTAAAGCAGCTTAAAAGATTTTACCAACTTGTTCGTAACAGTGAGATGAAGTCGGAGTTGGAAATAATCCTAATGAACAGCTTCTACTGAACAGTGTCAGAACCAGCCCTTCTCGTAGTTGCGGAAGCAATACCCAACGATTTCCTATCGGGGGTAAGCAGAAAAATACATACACGGGAGAAAAGAAAAAGTTATGAAGAAAACGGCAGCAGGAGATGGCAATAAGATCACAATACAAGGGAGACAAACACGCTGGGGCAGAGAAACTAGGGGAAGATTGACGGAAAGACTCATCAGAAACATCGGATTAGACGAGGAGGAGGTACGAGGCAGTGAAAATCTGTCTCACACAATAAGTTCCACGATGGACAGGATGGATAAAATAGTGAGCTCATTAAGCCAGTCCGCCCGAAGGCGGAGATCTTAGCAGTGACACTAGCCGCCCGTAAGACTGCGATGAGGCCAATACTACGAGAGGATATCACCTTTTTCATCGACAGTCAGGCAGCAATAAAAGCAATTACTGCCAATGAAATAAAATCGAAGCTTGTGAGGTACGGTCGAGAAGAGCTCAAGGTTCTTCAAACGCAGCACAAGGTGACACTCTGCCAGGTCGCTGGACATGAGGGCATATTAGGAAATGATAAGGCCAACGAACTCGCGAGAAATGGCTCGGCAACAAACTTCCAAACATCCCGCCTTGCACACTTAAGCTCGAAGTGGGGAAAAGAGCCTTAAAGGGTTAGGTGGGTTTCAAAATTTTAAAAAATGTTTTTTTTTTATCTTATTAAATAATACAATATTTCAAGAATATTCTCCCAACATTTCAAATCGATCAGAGTAAAATTCTAAGAGATAGGCCCTTCGGAAGTTCCGCCCATCAGGCCACGTCAGCCTGGCGCGTCGCACTTCAATCGCGTTTTTCTCGAAACTCTATTTTCGAAATCTTTAGTCAAGATTTCTCAAAAAGTTATGAACCGATCTTGTTGAAATTTTGTACACTTGTTCAGAATAACATTATCTAGAACCTGAACGAAGGATTTTTATTATCACAACTTATTTTATGAGGCGAAATGTAGTGAAAATTCGACCAAAAAATGGGTTTTTTTGTTCACAACTCCGCCAAAAATTCTAATTTCAAGTTTTTGTTTTTTCCTTCGTTCAAGTTCAAGCTTTATATATCTACTAACAGAAAAAAATTGATTTTTCAATTTCGAATGAACCAGTCCTGAGTTATCCTGACTACGCCGGGAGACCTTTTTTTTGAGAGGTCAAGGGAAATGAGGTCCAACTGGCTGAATTTTCCAAAATTTTAAATAAAAAATTCACAAAGTACTTGTTAAAACGCTTTTTTTTGCCCTCGAAACCCACCTTACCCCTTAAGGAAGGCAAATAGCAGATGGACCTCTCTGAACACCTGAGTAACTACAAGGAAGATGTGGCCTTTGTTCGATAAGACTAGAACCGACAGACTTCTACAGATCGAAAGAAGATCCCTATCTTCCCTTATAGATGTGAATACAGGGCACAACACTCTGCGGCTTCAGATTATAGAAGAAAACCTTTATAGGGAGTGTGACGATGATGAGGTCCATGGGGATACAAACCACTTCCTCTGCCACTGTCAGTCTCTGCCATCTAAAAAATAATTTCCTCGGACAACACTTTTCCAGGACATTGAAGAACTATCAGATACACCGGTGAAATCAAATCCACAGGATTGTTTTTATTATAGACGCAGTAGGTTGGTCACGTTCTAATAATATCTATTACATACATGTTAAGGGTTTTTCAATAGGGACGCTACAAAAATAGAGCCACAGGGACAGCAAACGACGCCATATTTTTCTTGCGGTTTTTTGACATTTCTCTTCAGTAAGGTTTGCCATTTCATGATGGAAAGATATACGAGCCAACAACGAGTCGAAATTATTAAAATTTACTACCGAAATTCGGAGTCAGTGGCCTCAACGTTAAGAGCGCTACGTCCAGTTTATGGTCGTCATAATTTCTGGCTGGATGGCTTCGTCAATAAACAAAATATGCGGTATTGGTCAGGCAGCAATCCACACGTACTCCATGAGTCATCATTGCATCCCGAAAAAATTACGGTTTGGTGTGGTTTATGGGCCGGCGGCGTCATTGGGCCGTACTTCTTCCGTGATGATCAAGACCGGCACGTTACTGTGAATGGGGATCGCTACCGTTCAATGATAACCGAATATTTTTGGCCCCAATTGGATTATATGGACTTGGAGGACATGTGGTTCCAACAGGACGGCGCCACAAGCCACACAGCGAATGTCACAATCAATTTATTGGAAACCAAGTTTGGAGAACGTGTTATCTCACGAAATGGTCCAGTCGCTTGGCCGCCTCGGTCGTGCGATTTGACGCCGTTAGACTATTTCCTGTGGGGCTACGTCAAGTCTATGGTCTTTGCCAACAAGCCAGCGACGATTGATGAACTTCGTACGAATATCGAACGTGAAATTGCAGCAGTATCGGCCGATTTATGCTTGAAAACCGTCGAAAATTGGGTTCAGCGTCTGGACTTCTGCAAGCGTGCCCGTGGTGGCCATGCAAAAGAAATCGAGTTCCATACATAATGGCATCGAACGTACTTTCACAGGAATAAAGAATTTCATTGATATCCGAAACCGTTTTTGTTTTATTTAAAAAAACTTTTGTAGCGCTCTTATTGAAAAACCCTGTAAATATTAGATAGCGTGTCTGGGGATAGGGGACATCTCTCTCTTCCCCCAACGGGTATCACAATGGGTCTGAATTGACCTGAGTGTTGCATAATGGGTTCTTTTCCATTTTGCCTTCCCACTAACCTAGCCTAACCTAAGCCAATGAAGCGACTCGACGAAGGGCAAGGCCTAACCACACATTCTTTGTATACTTGCAGAGAGATGGAGACTAGAAACACAGGTAGGTAGAATCACGCCGGACGATATCGTTCCAGTAATGCGCACGAGTGAGGAAAATTGGAACTGAATCTGCTCCTTCAATAAGGATGTGCTGAAGTTGAAAAAGAGTAAACAGAACTAAAATCTGAAAGGGCTTAGAAGATTGGAGCTCCATAGATGCTAAGAAAAGTGGCACCACTCAGAGTCTGACACACCGCGAGGACTTGACCACCACTTATGGGCAAAATAAGATTATAATGCTTGTCTTAGGAAGCATCTCAAACCGCCGTTCGGAATCCGCAATAAAAACTTAAGATCCCCAAAAGTCGTGATTTTAGATTGACTTGATGCTTCAGCTAGCTTTAGACTAAAGAAAACTCTACTCCTGTATGCTCATTATTGTACCCAAATTTGAGCGGCCAAATGCACTCAAAATGCTAGATATCTACAACTTGAGCGAATATGTATACTATATTGGTTGGACATTTTATAGCAAAGCGAAGTCAAATGGTAAGACCCGGAATAGTTCCAACCCAAGGCGTAACACTGAGATTTTCACAGTATCATTAAATAGTACCGTAAGTGATATTCAAAAACAATTTCCATCTTCTCTTTTAAAACCTCTTTTTCTTATGACCCTTATTTTGTCCTGTGGTTGATGGCCAATTAACGAATGTAATTGCTAAAACCACAACCATGGCCCAACACGAAAAGAAGAGTTGTAACCAAAAGTCCTCAAAACAACACCTCTGGTGAAATATAAACTGAGCTTTGACTACAGATCTCACACCAGTCTCAATCATCCTTCAGCCCGTTTCACATTCACTTCCTTCTACCGTTTAACCACAATATTTGACGACCCTACCCCCACCTGTTCTGACAGTTCCATTACGTATGGCTTCCATTTAACTCTAGACGTTTGAAGTCGTCGTTATTAACACCTTTTCGTTGCTGCCCTTTGTTCTTATTTTAGAAAAATAAAAAAACTTCTTCCATGAGTTTGAGGCTCTAATTTTAAATTTGAAAACTTTTCTTATCCCATGTTACCTAGCAGAGGGTATAAAACATTTCGTTTTCTTTGATTTTAGTTTGAAAAATTTTTGGAAATAGATTCGGAATTTGGCATCAGAAATTGTTTCGTCGTCACGAGAAGGGGAGTGTGAACCTTAAATGGGAATTCACTTAGAGAAATGTAGCAATGGAACACACTGGTGGTGTCGAATTAAGGGTGGGTATTGGCACAAATGGAAGAGGCGTCGAATTTATTTGAAAAGTCATTTAAAATCGGCGGTATATTTAGCAAATTTATTCTTTCAATTAGCAAGCACTTTATACTTTTGCATTGGAGTTGAAAAAGTACTTACGAGGGAAGCGTAGCTATAGCTTTGTCCTCCCCAGAACCAGGAAACCAAGTGGTAGATTGAAATTGATACTGAAGATATGGACAGAACGCTTTCAGATGTAAACTCTTAAACGTATATTCCGCTGTTAAACAAAATGATCCACTCAGCTTGAGAAATCATTTCCAATCAACCAAATATTCCCACCAAATACATACATTTCAACTCGATACCCACTATTTTTTCATGACTTCAAGTCTTTGCTGGCGCTTTTAGAGCCGAGCTACGTAAAGTTTAGATAACCCATTAAAGCTCATTTGTATGTATAAAATGACGACAGCAAATAGACGCTGCAATGACTGTCAAACCATGACTTGGCCAAGACCTTTTCAACGCACTTTTATGTGAAAACCAGTAAACAAACAACAGAGGTGAAAACTTTTAAAGTCCATACAACTATTGGTGTCGGACAGAATGTTGAGAGAGAAACCCGCAACTTTGAGGTAGTAAAGGAGTTTGTCTACTCAGACGGCGCTATCAACTTTGACAGTTAGACCAATTCAGAAATTAAGGAAACAAGCACTTTGACCAAGTTCTTGAAAGCAAAGGTTCAATGGATATAGCTAAAGAAACAGAAAGATTTCAAAAAGTAAAGCAATAAGTGTGTTCTGAATCAGTGTTTTTGGATACAAAAGTACAAGGTCATTCATTAAGAGCGACACATCTTTGAATTCAAGTAAAACAAGTTGTATTTGAGGTATAGCGAATGTTTTTATTTCAGGTTAATGATCATTCAACACCATTATGTCTCAAAAGTAATATCTTCATATGGCCTCCACGGCTTTGCTTGACGGCTGTCATCAGATGACGCGAAAAACGTTGTCCTAAAGATCGGCAATTTTTTTGTTTTTTTCTTTTGGCTTATTGAAATAGACCAGAGATTTGACACAACCCAAAGAACAAAGTCTATGAACGTCAAATTGCACAATCTTGGCGGCCAATTGACGTCGGGTCTTCGTGAGATTACGCGACCCAGAAACTTCGCCTTCAATATCTCCAGTGTTTCATTAGATGTGGCACGTCGAATCGTGTAGTTCTCCATGGTAAAATGGTGCCTATGACAGAACACAATGACAGCTGAATGACATCAAATTTCAAATATGGACGCAGTCAGCCGTCAAAGTTCTTTCATAGTTACTTTATGTGTTTTCTTCAGACCTAACAGTCTAACATCTTTCACTGTAAAAACGATGAAAAGGCTTATAAATACTCATATTAAAGGTCGGGTAATATAGGTACATCAAATGCAAATCAAAGGAGGGTGTCCTTCAGCATCTTAAAAAAGCACGACTATCTGTTCTTCCAGACATCGAGAGCGCGTTCATTAATACCGGCTACGACTCGATAGCAAAAGCAATAAGTAGTAGGGGCAACAAATACTGGAAAAATCAATGGATAAGAGCCATGTTGGAAAGTCGTAAAATAACTTCTTCTTCAGGAGCAGTGTCAGTGTCTGTAACCGCATTTCAAGGATCCCTCAAAGGAGGAGTTTCCTTACCTCTTCTGCGACCTTTACACATTGATAATCTTTTAGTGGTCGCCGTGGCTCAGTGGTTGCGTTGGACTACTGTGTGAACGGCGTGGGTTCAAGCCCCAACCGGGAGTATAATCTGTCATGAAAGAGCTTCTTACTTCGGCGTTCGGAGTCGGCAATAAATTATAGGTCCCTTCCATTCGTGCAAAGAATCTAACACACACAACATGAATGGTTGCGAGAAGATAAGCCTTGGCTCATCCTGAGCTGTCGCGCCAGTTTTTTTTTTTTAATCTTTTTATCAGTCAGACTAGACTACAACGCTACTGGTTATGGTGATGACAAGATGATCTCCAGCTTCGTGCAGAGTGCTTTACTGCATGTTTAGGAATGATACAACATTAAAGGGCTTTCCATCAGTCCTTGCAAGACTGTTTTAGTGTCTTTAACAATAAGAAGATTAATTAGGCTTGGTATCATTAAAGGTATCACTCTACTAAATTCCAATGGTTAAATTGGAATTCACGTATTAAGTTTGTGTCTGAGCTTGGTTCTAAAGCAGACAGATCAAAAATGGAATCTGGAGTTGATGCTGACATCTTTGAATCCGACACTAGAGTTTCGGTACCGATGGGTATGTGCCCCAGTGCATTCTGGGCTGACATCTATTCTGAGAATTGCGCTCGATAAAGGTATAAAAGGTGCAAGAACGTATAAATAGATATCTTCTCAGATAGTCAGGCAGCGCTTAAAGTAGTTACACCCCACTTCGAAGAAAATACATAGGTCAATCAAGTGATACCATGATGCCTTACAAGCACTTGGCATGAAAAAAAAAAGCTCAAATTTGGTAGGCTACCTGGTCACCAGCACATTGTGGGCAATAAATCTGCGGATGAACTGCTTTTAAGACCAGAATCCATCTGTGGCGTTATTTAGGCTACCGCCCCAATGTTGCTTTACAACTGGGAGTGACGACTTCGCCTAGTCCATTAGAAAAATTTTCCCAATCCAAACTGTTTGGAAGATCCAAACAAATTCTCTATGAATGTCCTGCAGAATTTTGTTCACCAGCGGAGTTCACTAAAAACAAAACTTTCATAGGGGAGGAAGTAGATCTATTAGGCTTATTGTACCCGTGAAACTAGACACAATAGATCTTTCTGGATCGCAGTACCAGCCCTAAGAGATGTAGATGCAATTATCCTCACGATGTACAAGGAAAACAGACTTAATAACTTTCAAACTTGTGTGAAAAAATTAAAGAAAACCTTTTTAAGGCATAGAAACTTGAACAATAATACTTAACAGCCGTCAATATTTGAAGTCGTTGTCACGTACTCTTTAGACGCATGAACTTCAATATATCGTGGTAAACTTCTTCCGGAGTTCCCAACTATTCATCGATTTAAAGTTTTTGTTGAAAAATCAAAACTGTTTCCTGCAGACAACACTTCACTACAAACAAAAACGAAAACTGTATGCAAAGCCTCAACCTCAAACTTGAACATTCTTGACAAAATTTTAAAAAATGTTGAGGTTTAATGGAAAACTTTTCAAATTGCATGTTACATTGTAAGAAAACTTTACAACAAACGTGTGTGCATTTGACGTATAAAGTTCTGTAGAAAAGTCCTTAAGGCATTCATGTCATGTTTTTCAATTAAAGGATACTTCTTGGAACGGCTTTACTGATTTGCTTGAATCTTACTTATTGAGGTTTCTGGACACTATGCCAACACTTTTGTAAACTAAAAGTTGTAACGGCGCTTGTTTCCAATTGTCCTTTGTTAAAAATGTTTCACGACTTAAAGTGATTGACGAGTTAAAACTCGCTTTATATAACTTAAATCCACAAAACCACACTTTGATGTCGTTCTATGATCCTTTGAGTGCTCCTTGTGCCCCTTTCAATGTACACATTTCAACAGAATAAAACGTACTCCTTTCGTACATATAAATCTGAATTCCCAAGTAATGTTCTCATCTCCGACAGCACTCCTCTCACTAGAGGGGGGAAAACGAAGAAAAACTCCCTGTTAGTGCACTGCACCCAAATGCAATTATGAATTCCGAATGAGTAGAACGACTATGGAGTACCGTGGCGCTTTAGTGCTCGCATGTGGTTTAGACAGTGGTAAATGCATTAAGAAATTCTCCTCTCGTTTCGTGGTGAAAGAAAAAAAAACCAAATCCCATCCATCATCCGCAATCTACTATGAGTTACTGGGAGCTAAATGTGTCGTTTGATTTAATTGTCCCCAACTACGCAGAAATTGCTATGAAAATGGTTTATTCACTGCCAGGGGCATCCGAGCAAAGCCCAAATACCACCGTAATCCGTTGGGCAAACAAAAACGGAAACGGAAAAACAGTGGTGGTGAGCAATCCGAAGTGAATAGATAAACAAAACACCAACCGAGGGCGAAAAACACATTAATACATGCCGCAACTTGTTGTTGAGACCAGCGGGGCTGAAATTAGCTTAACACCCAGTTACTATGCCATCGGCATCGCCATTGCTTTGCTACCCTCTCTCACACTACCCTCACGATGGCCGGACGTTCTGATGGTTGGCGGTTTGGCTATTTGTTGTTTTGCGTCTCAATAATACGCGCGAACTTGCGGTGTTTTCCTTTCGCTGATAATTTGCACACTGGCCTTCCATATATCCGTGTGGGGGTTGGTTCATATACATTAAGATCGTAAAGCTTCATAGACCAAAGTAGGGTTGCCAATGCATATGGAATTTTTAGTCGTTCAGATGAATTCAATGAAATTATCTGTCATTCGGTTATTCTGTGTACTTGACAAGTTATTAGCGCGACCATCTCCCTATCGAAAATTCCTCAGCTTACTTTGAAAATCAATCCTAGGTGACAGGTTTTCAGAAGCTTGTCCACAGAAAAATCTGCGAACATGTGCAGGCATCTCGGTTTGTTTAAAAAATTTTTGACAAATGACAGACCCTCAAGCTGATAAGGACAAAACAAGCCCTTCTTAGGACTGCGTACTACGCCCCTGATAACTACAAAAATGAGAGTACTACGAGTATGACCTCATTGAATCAAACTATCTTGAGTTGGCGAATTCCATTGAACAGAGTTATTACCCAAAGCTATCGCATTTTAAGACAGCCATCAAGGCTGCACATTGCCCAAATTGGTTGGATAACTAGTTGTCGAAGGGAACTCTTCTTTCTGAGTAGTCGCTTCTATATTTCTCGGTGTTAGATCACACGCGCGTACAAAGAAACGAGGGAAACTATTCAGGCGAATAGCGGCTTTTTGGCAGTTAGCTTAGAGAGTCTTTACTCGAGCCGAACACCTGTAAAGAGAAGTATCGTTTCAAAATATTTAGATGGAGCAGGTTAGATACCTGAATGTCCACATGCAACTAAAACAAGAGCTTCTCAGCAGAACCCACACATTGTTGCAAATTGTTGCAAAGAGCCATAAGACAGTAGACTCAGTACAGCAGTTGCAAGGATATGAAAAGATACCTTGCCTTGGCTAGAGTAAAATATCGCAACAACGAATTCTCGGGGAAAAATTGGTGACTTATTTCTTCTTTTAAAATCTACAGGCCAACTGAAGCTCGTGGCTGAAAGGCAATTCCGGTGTTGTCATCACCAAAGTGGCAATTGACATGTTAGCTAAGGAAGCCTAAGAGAAGTGTAAAACCAAGAGGATAGCAGCACACACAGAATCACAAGATGGTATTCCACCACAACTAAGAGTGCCTCTACTCTTTTTGAAGGGCGAAGAGTATAAGATTCCTCGGACCAAGGGAGATGGAAAAATAAAATCATTTACCCAAGATCAAGAACCGAAAACAAGAGAAGTTGAACTTCGACATAACTCCGGTGTATATAGGGCATGAGTGCTTCAGAGTATATTTGGACAAGTTCGGGCACGACAATAAATCCCATTCACCAAGCTGCACGTAAATCATTACAGGTGCGGAGCACGCCTTACTTATTTCACTGCCCCCTCTACAGAACCAAAAGGCATATACTGTAGGAGAAACTGGGAGAGACGGTCAGGCAGATGGTAAAGTCTCGGAAAATTGGAGACGCAATCAGCGAAACTGTAGCCATTATAAAGAAGAAGCAGGTCTTGCAGAGAGACAAGTAGTAGAGCAGCAACGGAAGCAACTGGAGCCCTTCTTACGATTAAATACTCGATGGCTATGCCGCGAGGATCAGGGTTTTAGGAGGAGGTGGAGTGGGTAGAAATCCTATACTGTAACTGAGCACAGACAGGCTTAGTTTTAAAAGATGTCCACCCTCCAAAAAATAACAACCAATTGACCTTATTAGTCGCCGTAGTTCAGTGGTTAATGCGTTGGACTGCTGTGCGAGTTGCGTAAGTTCAAGTCCCATCCGTGTCCACCGAACAGTTTTCGTTGGAGAATGACATGCCCCTGAGAGTATAATTTGTCATAAAAAAGCTTCTCAACTCGCCGTTCGGAGTCGACAATAAATAGTAGGTCCCTTCCATTTGTGCGAAAAATGTAACATGCACAACATGAATGGTTGCCTTCGCTCATGCCGAGCTATCGTGCCAACTATTTTTTTTTTTTGAAATGACCCAATCAACGGAAAGGTCCATACTTCGATGGTTTGGGCACGTTCAACGCATGTCCCCAACTCGGCTTCCGAGACGTGCCATGGAATCAATGCCATTGGGTAGGCGTCCCGTGGGTAGCCCTAGGATGAGATGGCTGGACCAAGTGGGAAATCTCACCTCTACCCGTATGGGGATAGCCCCTGATGATTTAAAGTCGATGGCGGAAGATCGGGAGATGTGAAGAGTCCACTCAAGCACCATAACCCTGCGACCCTCATAATGGATCATTGAAAATAATGATGATGATGATTGACCTAAAAAGACAGGACTGGGTTGATCAGGTTTTGTATAGTTAGTTAGTAAACAGCGATTGGTCAAAGTATTTTTTATAATCTTAGCCCTTAGCAGAGCATAGATAGACAGATTCTCTAACTACCACATGGTTAAATTTTTTGAAGGCGACGTTCTGTCCGAGACCTATGATGAAGCTACCTCGGGACTCTTGTTGGTTAAGGCCCAGGTCCAGCACGGACTGTAATGCGTTTCGTACCGTGATGCTATTGCGATTGCTTTGGTGAGAATTCAATAAGACTCTTGTTTGCACCTACACAGCGGATAAGCGCTTGCTAAAGTAACGCTCGATTGCACTAAAAAATATTAAAAACTTCGGCAACGGTTGCGTTCTATAAGTTTGTCAAGATCGGAGGAAGCTTACAGATCCAAAAAAAAGTACATTATGGGTGGTCCAACTAATCTAATTAAAAACTTTATGACAGAACAAGTCAGAAGTGTAAAGACGCTAAAAACAACTCATTACAGTCTTCTTAGCACATAAAACATTCCTTGATTGTCATCCTCTATGAATTGTACATTTTAAAATGTAAAAAAACAAAAGAGTCATCGTCTGTTGCGATATAAAAAAATGGATGCTGTATAACATATGACGGAGAAATTTATTCAGTAATAATATTTTTTTATGTCAAAAAAGAAAATGGAACCATATGAAATTATTCATCGTACATATCAGTATTATAGTCACATACAGATGAGTCGTTAACAATTGAGAGGCTGAACCTGCGGATTTATGTTCGAAATGCAACGCCAACAGTGAGATAATATTCGCTGACTATTGTGAAATGAATAAGAATAAAATAATAAAATAGTAATGATATACAAGTACAAGTACAAGTGGGTATACAATCCTCTCAGCTATCTGATCAAATTTTGAAAAAGGCTTTCATTTCCTTAGAAAGAGAGGTTATTTTACAACAGCGCTAGCTACTAGGACTCTCGGCTGAGATATTTTTTTAAAATTAATGACAGTTCCTCTTTTTCGCAGAGGTGGCTATACTAAGATACCATTCTTCGGAAGTCATGAAAAATATCAATAAAAAATCCCAGTAAATGTGATCTCTACTAAATACTGACTTTCCCCAGTTTTACTAGAAAATTTGATGGAAATTGATGATTTAGGTTAGTGCAAGGAAGGCCACTTCGCTACAGAAGGCTTGGTGCTTTCAAATCCTTCCATTTTGAGATTTTAAATCCCATTCTTTGCCTAAGTTTTCTGAGCTGTTGGTCAAGTAGTATACGTTAGCAGAAAAAAATTACAAACACAACTTCACTTGAATTCAAACACTCAGGTTAGGTTAGGTTATGTGGGAGGTAGACTGCTGGTATCGATACCATGGTATCGTTACCACATGCCTGTTACCAATGCCTGTAGAGTAGCATTTTTGGCAAATCAAAAATAAAGAAAAATCGCAAAACTAATCAAAAATGGAATGAAAAATAGAACAATAATATATTTAATGCTTTCTGAAGACATAAAAACTCATTGGTTTGTGGTGAAACTACATTTTTGGAGTGACAGCAGCAAAACCCAACCCAAGGACCATTTTGCGGAAGCAACCTTGATTAATACTAGGAAGCGAAAACGTCAAAGTGTACTACGAACTTATGTCTGTCAGGGGTAGTGGTATTCACAATACCATGATATTGATACCAGCAGTCTGTCTCCCGCATTAGAGGGCCGGTGAAGACGATGAAACTCTCTTCATCTCACTTAGGTTTGTGTAGACCCGTTGTGGTACCCATTTATTTCACCAGCTACTTTCTACTGCGTGATTCTTTATATCTGCAAGCCACCTGGCTGTCTTTGCAAACTTGAGTAGGTAGGTAGAGTGGCGGTTCCTGAGAACCGTTTTATCACCACGAAACTCGTTCAAACCTATTTGTGTGTCGATTGGTTGTATTTTTATTTATGATGCGATTAAATCCAGCCAGTGGAGTTCAGATGAACGGTTCTCTTATCCCTTTTTCAGGTATCTCGCCGAGGTTCGCAAAGAAGAGTTTGCCTAAAGTACGTTGTTTTGTCCTCGCCAGGACCGGACACCTGCAGAGGAAATGATGTAGAGATTCCCTCTCGTTAATGTCCTTGGATGGAGATTCTACAGAAGTTATTGTGAGGAATACCAAGCTTGACTGCATGTTCTCCAAATGGCCAGTGGCCCTTCATAATGGCTAAAATTCTGGCAATATCTGGTCTTGATTTTCCAAGTAGCTGTTTTCACTTAGGTTTGATGTAATTAGGTCATGTCTTTCTTCATATTACGCAGCTGGACAGGGCGTTCCACCTGTGATTGACAAGCTAGACGAAGTGAAGATGTATGTATATAGCCCTTAATAGTGCCCAGCGGAATGTTGACACTTTCCGCACGAGAACTGTTGAAAACCGATTCTCTCCTGGCCAGCTCGACGGAATGCTCATTGCTCATTGGTTGCTATGACCTGGGATCCAGATGAGTATAATTATGGAGTGAGTACTTAATTGATTGATAACAAGCCCGCATTGCTCAACCAGTTTTAAGGATATGAGGATACGAGGAGACCACGTCACTTCTCCTTATGGACTATGGAGCATTCACCCACAAAACAAGAGCACACTTGGGAGCGAACACTTTCTCTGAAATGGGTGTTCCATCGTTGGATCCAATCCAGATACTCCGATTTCTCAGAGTTATGGAGGTCGAGACTTATCGGCCAATATGAGTACGGGGGAGCACAATAGACCACCACACCTTTTAACATCTTTAACATGAGCATCGACGCCAATTGGATAGCTCTGGTCACTGCTGCCTAGAAAACACTACTGTTTTCAGGAAGTCTTATTGAGCTGCTGAGTCCTAATCCGTGTAAATGGACTTTATTTCGTTAAGAATTATTTTGTTTTTCCACTGTTCTCATCTTAGGAAAATGCAGGAGAAGGGTTTGCCAAATCCTAGATACGGAATCATGTAGTCAAAGTCGACACTTACGGTCGGATATTTGTCTAATATCTAAGCGTGTCCGAATGCGTTCCAAAGTTTAGACTGGTCTAGTCTCAGCGCGCTCTTTACTGCTGATTCTTGCATGTAGGGATCTAGGGGTAACAGACAGACAGGCCGGCGGAGTTGATATTAGTGGACTGGTTGTTGTAGAGTATTTTGGTAAAGGCTTTGAGGTTAGGGGTTTTAGTTGTAGACTTAACTTCCCTACAGATACAGATACTGGGTTTAGGTCCCCAGATCTGCCCAAAAATCCTTCTGCAAGTGTAGAAAGCGATCGAAGCCCTTTTGATCGTTCCTTTAACATTTAGGTTCCAGATCAATTTCCTGTCCAGAATAAGTCCCAGATATTTAGCACTGTTAGATAGTTGAAGGGAAATCGCACCAATGTTAGGCACTGTTTTGTTGGTTAACAGTACCAATTCGGTTTTCTATGGATTCATCCCCAGGCAGCATTGTTTTGTCCATCTAATCGAACACACAGGTCAGATTAGATTAGGTTGAGAGGATTAAGTTACCTTCGCAGACCTCCCCCTATCAATTGTACCATTCCGAATGAAACATAATGCTACCACTCAAACTCCAATAGCACAAACACAAACATACGTTCACAACATGCAACAGGAATTTTATCTCGAGCAAATAGAAGAAGCCATTAAAGTGGCACAGCAGCAATAGGAGTTCACAAGAGAACATTTCAAAATACAATTTTTTTAACAGAAAGTGTTTATTTTTATTTAGATGCTTGTAAATTCATATTAAAGTGACCGTCTGTGGATATAACAAACTTATGTGCTGGGTAATGAGGTTGGTGGTGGTTAAAATTTTATTAACACCAACTCTCTCGATGAGTGTTCGTGAAGACTTCTACTGCTTTTTGGAGGCGCAATGTTGATCTGTGTTGCTAGATGTGATTTTTTTTTTTTACACTTACACTCATCTAATGCAAAAATTCCATGAGAGAGCCCAGGATCTGATATTTTTGTCCAAGTACTTCGAGTACAAAAACAACGATGCAGATGCTCATTAAAACTGCGAATATCTGAAAAGCTCCCATGAGATCCTGCATCCGCAGGGTAGTCGGGTTCTTTTGAGTCATTTTATTTAGCGCTTTCTGGCTGTATTCAGCTTTCCCTATGCTGACGTAATCGTTGTAGAATTTGTCAATTAAGCCATAGCTTCTCAAGCGGAGCAAATTGACGTGATAATAATAATTCAAGTTCGAATACATTTGGGTGTAAATGCAGGCCAGTTTCTGGAAAATATACTCATTTATGATCACATACCGAATGGTACTGCCCTCTGCTTTCATCTGATTCAGAAAGAGGCCCATGTATTCTTCAAGGAAGAAGACTCCAAATTTTCCATTGTACGAGTTTAGTTGAGCCGGAATTTCATCCTCAGCAGCATTTACAACGATTAGACTCGCATTGATATTTGCCGGAATATCCATGATCGAGTAAGTCCCTATGTCTATGATAAATTTGTAACCATCACGAATGGCTTCATCCAGTGTTGTAGGTGGGCGTCTCTTACGACTGCTGTTCAAGAAGCCGAACACTGAACCTTCATAGGCACTGCTTATCATTAGGAAGCTGATCAGATAAGCCGCTATGTAAATTCGAGTACGGTATCCATCGGTGGGTAGGACTCTACGATAGACCTTAGTATAGACCATAAGATACAAATTTTGTCCGAAATAGAACAAAGCGATGAGAAGCCAAGTGTAAAGATCGAATGGTAAAAATAGCAATTCTAGTGGGTGATAATCCACAGATTTCAGAAGAATGCGCACATTGGACATGTAATAGGGGTCGGATTGACTGACATTTACATTTGAAAGTTGATGCGAACACCTCAGATTTCCGATTGCAAACAATGCATCTGTACTTTGAAGCTGCAAGACAGTAAGTTTCGTTAAGCGAATGACTGAAGAAAGAATCTAGGATACTTACAATCGTCGAGATGTTGGCCACGTTCGCGTTTTTCTCAGGCACTGCGGTAATTTGAAGTGAAAAATTGAAAGACTTTTTAAGCATCATTATAACTTCACCGTCCACCCCATAAGGACGGTCAATGTAGCCGTCTTTGGTATAATTAAGCAAGATGAACGGAGCAGCCTTCGCCCAGACGGTAATCCGAGCTGGGCAACCAAAGTAGTTTCGGAATATTTCTGGAAACGTATAGTCCGTTGATGTATGGACATTTTTTGCATAAAAACGTTTAATAAACATCGGATCAATATTATCGCAGTCATTTGGTGCATACGAACTGTAACTGTAAAATGCAACGCTGTCGTCCTCTTCCTCAACTAAGAAAATTGCATTGCTCATCATACGTTTTCCTTGAAACCTTGTCATTTGGCTTATAATTTCAAGATTATTTTTCATTTTTGGGGGCATTACGATCACGTAGTTGTGGAATCTTTGTGCATTCATTGACATTCGGCTTTCCCTCGCTCCCAGTCTACTGCAAATACAAATGCAAGTGTACAGGCTAACTCGTGTTCAGTGATATACTTACCAAATTGTATCGAAAGAATCGATAAAGTAGAGCCACGTGAAAACTTGGTAACGCATTTTTTTACCAGGACAAAATTCAATAGTTATTTGATTATTCCGGCGCAGCAGATCGTCCAGTATGTCAGAAAAAACCCTTTGATGTTCTGGACTATTCTCACCGATGCGTATTGCCCATGTTTGCGGATAGTTTTTAAAAATTTGATACAAACATTCAACTGTTGTATATTCCTTGCTGATGGATTTGTTTAGATTATTCCAAAGGATATTTTCACCAAAACCCATGCCGTAATGCAGGATACTAAACAGAATATTGATCTTAGAAAACCACAACATGGCGATGCGAACTGACTGCTTGCTGAATACCAAAGCAGTGCGCTTTTATACCATTACCGCACACTACGCTCGAGTGAGTACATCTACAAAATGTTGGATTTATTATTACTTATCTAATAAACATAGATAAGTAATATTAAATCCTGTGCGGTAATGTGCTGGTTGACATTGTTGTGGAATTCAATTTTCAATTCAATATTACTAATGCACAAGTATCCAGCAGAAACATTGAAACAGGGCTCTCTGTCAAGTCTATAATTGAGCTATTCCCTAGCTGTATCCGGCTTAACAATTTTTTCAAGTGCTCAAGATTAAATCTTTCTAATTGTTGAAATATGACTTATATTCACTGATTCCTGATTTGGTCTTTGTTTACAAACCGATAAGATGTTATAAAAGTGAAACTTTGTTCATTTATTTGTTTTTTTGTTTGTCTGAACTTTTCCCGCGCGAACCAATCAACCTCAAATTTTGAACACTGAATGGCTCTACCTCAAGTTAAAATATATTCTACTAGCTGAATAAAACCCGGCATTGCTCGGGCTATTACATATCAATAGACAACGATGTAATGAAGATTGCGTTATTAGAAATCGATATCTTCTTCAAACAGTTTATGAAAGCGTAATCCTGATTTAATAATATGTTACAATTTATCTTAAATCTGAAATCGGTATTTTATATGTAACCCAATTGACTGTATTTTATTTAGCCGCTTCTGCAAATGCACTCGAATCTCTCCAGAGTTCGAAAAAAAACCGTACACTAAACGTACCGTACCTAAAAAGAACACAAACGTACGTAGTGTTTGTGAACTATTCGTTGGGTATTCTGTTTGTGTACTTTTCTAAGAAGTGTACCGTACAAAACACTAAGGTACGGTACGTTAGGGTTTCCTTTTTTGAACTCTGAATCTCTCTAAGTCGAACCTCCTTTAACTCCAATTTCCTACTAACTCGACTTTGTTCACCCTGTTTTTGCATTACCCTCAGTTTATTTATTTACTCATGCTAACTGTCTAGCGAACATTATTATTTAATAAAGCAAAAAAATTATTTTTGAAAGAAGTGCTTACAACATTTACATACGTTAACATTTAAAAGATTGCTATAATTATTATATAAACTGAACATACTGTTTAAGGGGGAAAACCGTTCAAAATTGGTACGATAGGTCGAAATAAAAATAGCAGGCGGTAAGTATCTAGAGTTTCTTTGAGGGACATTAAAGTGTACAGAAGACAAAAGGTACAATGAGTCAATGTATCCATTAATAAGCCTAACAATAAAGCTAAAACATAAATATAGCCGTCTATTTTCCAGACTAGGCAAGTCAATAAGCATAAGCCGATTTCTATAAGGAGGAAGATCATAAACATTTTGCCAACCTATACTTCTAAGAGCAAATCAAGTTTTCCGTCGAAAAGTCATCCTCCAAGTCGAATTAAATCTAAGTCTTTCTAACTGGAATACATTCATTCTGAATACACACATATGTATATAGTACATATGTATGTAGAAGATGGATAAGAGATCATATAGGGTAACATCAACAAGGCGGGCACCGTCCTCGTCGCTTTCGCATGCCGTGGAGATCGTGTGGCTATGGCTCGTATTCGTCGCATACCAGAGCGAGACGTTGTTGGGGATCATATGGGCTAAAATAATGACTAATGCGAATGACCTAGCAAAACGAACAAAAGAACACGAAGAGAAGGTTGGCTCCACGGTAAACAGCACAGCAACAATTCGTAGGACAGCAAGCTCGAGAAAAGTGGAACTGGTAACGGCTGCAGTACGGTGTCGTGGATCACGAGATGTGGGGTCGCACTCTCTGGCAACGCAAAATGTTACACACATATCAAGCACACGCAATTACATACTCAGGCTCTATTCCTTTATCTACCTAAAAAAGATTCCAATTGTGCACGTGCGTACAAAAAATTATTAAGGGCTATAACTCGAAAAGATACAGTTTCATAATGATAATGCTAAAATTCATTCGCCCCCCAAGGGAACGGCCAAATTGATCAAACTGCGCTGCGACATTTTCCCTCATTAACTCAATTCGCCATTGTAAACACATATTATGTATGAACAAAAATACGTACATATGTATACCATACCAATCACCAAATCTAACGAATAAATATATGCAAAGAAATGAAAAACAACTCTTGTAAAACTGGGCAAAACAAAAACAACATACGATCACCAACCGTGCGTGCGTCAAGGAATTTCATCTAACTTGCTTCATGTTTTAGTTTACTGCTTAGCTTCTGGATAAGATAGCGGTATAATATATAGCCTATGTAAAGCTTAAAGGTACAGGCACTCTGTTTGCAAAATTTGAGGCTGATTGATTCGGTCATTTTCGCTTGAATATCAAACAAACGGTCAAACAAACAAACAAAATGACAACGTTTCAATTTTATAATATTAGTAGAAAAGTGATAGTGATAGTGATATATTGTGCCGTCATCTTATCTAGGAGGTGAGCAGTAAAACGATACGTGAAGTAAGTCGGAACAATTTCCTTGCCGCCCACGAAGAGTTATTTTCACTAAAGTGAGACACATCGCACATAGGGGTATTTGCCTCAAAAAACCGCTCAAAAATCAATGTTGCAAAATGTAGAGTTGAGAAGTAATTTTTTTCCTAGTTGAAGTTAAATATACTCAGTGGTCGCCGTGGGTCGGTGGTTAGTGCGTTGGACTGCTGTCCGAACGGCGTGGGTTCAAGCGGCACCACCTCTCGTCGGGGAATGACAAACCTCCGGAAGTATAATCTGTCATGAAAGAGCTTCTCACTTCGCCGTTCGGATTCGGAAATAAACTGTAGGTCCCTTCCATTTGTGCAAAATATGTAACACGCACAACATAAATGGTTGCGAGAAGCTAGGCCTTGGCTCATGCCGAGCTGTCGCGCCAGCTATTTATTTATTTTTAGTTAAATATACTCACGCGCCAACACCAGAGGCACAATCTTTCAAAATTCTGTCCAGATACTCGCATACGCAGACGATATTGACATAATCGGAAGAACGCAGCGTGATGTCACTGGTGCGTTTGTGATAATTGAGACGGAAGCGGCGAAGATAGGTTTAGCGGTCAATTAAGCCAAGACGAAGTATGTATATGCTGTCAACAAGAAAGGACACCCAACACCGACGTCTCGGACAGAACTTCACTATAGACAGCTATAACTTTGAGGTAGTTAAGGACTTTGTCTACCTAGGCTGCGCTATAAATTCAGACAATGACACCAGCGCTGAGATTAACCGAAGAATAACTCTCGCCAATCGCTGTTTCTTTGGGCTAAGAAGGCAATTGAGTAGCAAAGCGCTCTCTCGAACTACTAAGGTGACCGTTTATAAGTCTTTAATCGTCCCAGTCTTGCTCTAAGGCGCAGAGGCATGGACTTTATCAAATGCGGATGAGGTCGCTCTTGGCCGTTTCGAGAGGAAAATCCTTCGGGTGATTTTCGGTCCTGTCTGCATAGACGGTGACTAGAGGACGAGATACAACGTCGAACTGTATGGGCATTGACCTAGCCAGAAGAGTAAAGCTCCAACGACTGAGATGGCTGCGTCATGTAGAGCGCATGGACACCAATGCTGCGGCCCGGAAAATCTTCGAATCCACACACACCACACTTTATGACAGAACAAGTCAGAAGTGTAAAGACGCTAAAAACAACTCATTACAGTCTTCTTAGCACATAAAACATTCCTTGATTGTCATCCTCTATGAATTGTACATTTTAAAATGTAAAAAAACAAAAGAGTCATCGTCTGTTGCGATATAAAAAAATGGATGCTGTATAACATATGACGGAGAAATTTATTCAGTAATAATATTTTTTTATGTCAAAAAAGAAAATGGAACCATATGAAATTATTCATCGTACATATCAGTATTATAGTCACATACAGATGAGTCGTTAACAATTGAGAGGCTGAACCTGCGGATTTATGTTCGAAATGCAACGCCAACAGTGAGATAATATTCGCTGACTATTGTGAAATGAATAAGAATAAAATAATAAAATAGTAATGATATACAAGTACAAGTACAAGTGGGTATACAATCCTCTCAGCTATCTGATCAAATTTTGAAAAAGGCTTTCATTTCCTTGGAAAGAGAGGTTATTTTACAACAGCGCTAGCTACCAGGACTCTCGGCTGAGATATTTTTTTTAAATTAATGACAGTTCCTCTTTTTCGCAGAGGTGGCTGTACTAAGATACCATTCTTCGGAAGTCATGAAAAATATCAATAAAAATCCCAGTAAATGTGATCTCTACTAAATACTGACTTTCCCCAGTTTTACTAGAAAATTTGATGGAAATTGATGATTTAGGTTAGTGCAAGGAAGGCCACTTCGCTACAGAAGGCTTGGTGCTTTCAAATCCTTCCATTTTGAGATTTTAAATCCCATTCTTTGCCTAAGTTTTCTGAGCTGTTGGTCAAGTAGTATACGTTAGCAGAAAAAAATTACAAACACAACTTCACTTGAATTCAAACACTCAGGTTAGGTTAGGTTATGTGGGAGGTAGACTGCTGGTATCGATACCATGGTATCGTTACCACATGCCTGTTACCAATGCCTGTAGAGTAGCATTTTTGGCAAATCAAAAATAAAGAAAAATCGCAAAACTAATCAAAAATGGAATGAAAAATAGAACAATAATATATTTAATGCTTTCTGAAGACATAAAAACTCATTGGTTTGTGGTGAAACTACATTTTTGGAGTGACAGCAGCAAAACCCAACCCAAGGACCATTTTGCGGAAGCAACCTTGATTAATACTAGGAAGCGAAAACGTCAAAGTGTACTACGAACTTATGTCTGTCAGGGGTAGTGGTATTCACAATACCATGATATTGATACCAGCAGTCTGTCTCCCGCATTAGAGGGCCGGTGAAGACGATGAAACTCTCTTCATCTCACTTAGGTTTGTGTAGACCCGTTGTGGTACCCATTTATTTCACCAGCTACTTTCTACTGCGTGATTCTTTATATCTGCAAGCCACCTGGCTGTCTTTGCAAACTTGAGTAGGTAGGTAGAGTGGCGGTTCCTGAGAACCGTTTTATCACCACGAAACTCGTTCAAACCTATTTGTGTGTCGATTGGTTGTATTTTTATTTATGATGCGATTAAATCCAGCCAGTGGAGTTCAGATGAACGGTTCTCTTATCCCTTTTTCAGGTATCTCGCCGAGGTTCGCAAAGAAGAGTTTGCCTAAAGTACGTTGTTTTGTCCTCGCCAGGACCGGACACCTGCAGAGGAAATGATGTAGAGATTCCCTCTCGTTAATGTCCTTGGATGGAGATTCTACAGAAGTTATTGTGAGGAATACCAAGCTTGACTGCATGTTCTCCAAATGGCCAGTGGCCCTTCATAATGGCTAAAATTCTGGCAATATCTGGTCTTGATTTTCCAAGTAGCTGTTTTCACTTAGGTTTGATGTAATTAGGTCATGTCTTTCTTCATATTACGCAGCTGGACAGGGCGTTCCACCTGTGATTGACAAGCTAGACGAAGTGAAGATGTATGTATATAGCCCTTAATAGTGCCCAGCGGAATGTTGACACTTTCCGCACGAGAACTGTTGAAAACCGATTCTCTCCTGGCCAGCTCGACGGAATGCTCATTGCTCATTGGTTGCTATGACCTGGGATCCAGATGAGTATAATTATGGAGTGAGTACTTAATTGATTGATAACAAGCCCGCATTGCTCAACCAGTTTTAAGGATATGAGGATACGAGGAGACCACGTCACTTCTCCTTATGGACTATGGAGCATTCACCCACAAAACAAGAGCACACTTGGGAGCGAACACTTTCTCTGAAATGGGTGTTCCATCGTTGGATCCAATCCAGATACTCCGATTTCTCAGAGTTATGGAGGTCGAGACTTATCGGCCAATATGAGTACGGGGGAGCACAATAGACCACCACAACTTTTAACATCTTTAACATGAGCATCGACGCCAATTGGATAGCTCTGGTCACTGCTGCCTAGAAAACACTACTGTTTTCAGGAAGTCTTATTGAGCTGCTGAGTCCTAATCCGTGTAAATGGACTTTATTTCGTTAAGAATTATTTTGTTTTTCCACTGTTCTCTTCTTAGGAAAATGCAGGAGAAGGGTTTGCCAAATCCTAGATACGGAATCATGTAGTCAAAGTCGACACTTACGGTCGGATATTTGTCTAATATCTAAGCGTGTCCGAATGCGTTCCAAAGTTTAGACTGGTCTAGTCTCAGCGCGCTCTTTACTGCTGATTCTTGCATGTAGGGATCTAGGGGTAACAGACAGACAGGCCGGCGGAGTTGATATTAGTGGACTGGTTGTTGTAGAGTATTTTGGTAAAGGCTTTGAGGTTAGGGGTTTTAGTTGTAGACTTAACTTCCCTACAGATACAGATACTGGGTTTAGGTCCCCAGATCTGCCCAAAAATCCTTCTGCAAGTGTAGAAAGCGATCGAAGCCCTTTTGATCGTTCCTTTAACATTTAGGTTCCAGATCAATTTCCTGTCCAGAATAAGTCCCAGATATTTAGCACTGTTAGATGGTTGAAGGGAAATCGCACCAATGTTAGGCACTGTTTTGTTGGTTAACAGTACCAATTCGGTTTTCTATGGATTCATCCCCAGGCTGCATTGTTTTGTCCATCTAATCGAACACACAGGTCAGATTAGATTAGGTTGAGAGGATTAAGTTACCTTCGCAGACCTCCCCCTATCAATTGTACCATTCCGAATGAAACATAATGCTACCACTCAAACTCCAATAACACAAACACAAACATACGTTCACAACATGCAACAGGAATTTGATCTCGAGCAAATAGAAGAAGCTATTAAAGTGCCACAGCAGCAATAGGAGTTCACAAGAGAACATTTCAAAATACAATTTTTTTTAACAGAAAGTGTTTATTTTTATTTAGATGCTTGTAAATTCATATTAAAGTGACCATCTGTGGATATAACAAACATATGTGCTGGGTAATGAGGTTGTTGGTGGTTCAAAGTTTATTAACACCAACTCCCTCGATGAGTGTTCGTGAAGACATCTACTGCTTTTGGAGGCTAAATTGTGATCCGTGTTGCTAGATGTGACTTTTTTTTACACTTACACTCATCTAATGCAAAAATTCCATGAGAGAGCCCAGGATCTGATATTTTTGTCCAAGTACTTCGAGTACAAAAACAACGATGCAGATGCTCATTAAAACTGCGAATATCTGAAAAGCTCCCGTGAAATCCTGCATCCGCAGGGTAGTCGGGTTCTTTTGAGTCATTTTATTTAGCGCTTTCTGGCTGTATTCAGCTTTCCCTATGCTGACGTAATCGTTGTAGAATTTGTCAATCAAGCCATAGCTTCTCAAGCGGAGCAAATTGACGTGATAATAATAATTCAAGTTCGAATACATTTGGGTGTAAATGCAGGCCAGTTTCTGGAAAATATACTCATTTATGATCACATACCGAATGGTACTGCCCTCTGCTTTCATCTGATTCAGAAAGAGGCCCATGTATTCTTCAAGGAAGAAGACTCCAAATTTTCCATTGTACGAGTTTAGTTGAGCCGGAATTTCATCCTCAGCAGCATTTACAACGATTAGACTCGCATTGATATTTGCCGGAATATCCATGATCGAGTAAGTCCCTATGTCTATGATAAATTTGTAACCATCACGAATGGCTTCATCCAGTGTTGTAGGTGGGCGTCTCTTACGACTGCTGTTCAAGAAATCGAACACCGAACCTTCATAGGCACTGCGTATCAAAAGGAAGCTGATCAGATAGGCAGCCATGTAAATCCGAGTACGGTATCCAGATCCACCTGTAGGTAGGACTCTACGATAGATCTTAGTATAGACCATAAGATACAGATTTCGTCCGAAATAGAACAAAGCGATGAGAAGCCAAGTGTAAAGATCAAATGGTAAAAATAGCAATTCTAGTGGGTGATAATCCACAGATTTTAGAAGAATGCGCACGTTGGACATGTAATAGGGGTCGGTCTGACTGGTGACATTTAAAAGTTGATGCAAACACCTTAGATTTCCGATTGCAAACATTGCATTTGTTTTTTGAAGCTGCAAGACAGTAAGTTTCGATAAACAAATGACTGAAGAAAGAATCTAGGATACTTACAATCGTCGACATGTTGGCCACGTTCGCGTTTTTCTCAGGCAATGCGGTAATTTGAATTGAAAAATTTAAGGACTTTTTAAGCATCATAATGACTTCACCGTCCACCCCATAAGGACGGTCATTGTATCCGCCTTTTGTGTAATTAAGCAAGATAAATGGAGCAGCCTTCGCCCAGACGGTAATTCGAAGTGGGCAACCAAAGAAGTTTTGAAATATTTCTGGAAACGTATAGCCCTTTGATACATGGACACTTTTTGCATAAAAACGTTTCCTTATAACCGGATTCACATTATCGCAGTCATTTGGTGCATACGATCTATAACTGTAAAATACAACGCTGTCGTCCTCTTCCTCAGCTAAGAAGATTGCATTGCTCATCGCATGTTTTCCGTGACCCCTTGCGATTTGGCCTATAATTTCAAGTGAATTTTTTATTTTTGGGGCCAACACGACCACGTAGTTGTTGAATCTTTTTGTATTAATTGCCATTTGCTGTTCCTTCAATCCCACTCTCCTGCAAATACACATGTAAGTGTCCAGGCTAACTCGTGTTCAGTAGTATGCTTACTTTATACTTTCGAACGAATCGATAAAGAAGAGCCACACGAAAACCAGGTAACCTGTTTTGTTACCAGGACTAAATTCAATAGTTATTTGATTATTCCGGCGCAGCAGATCGTCCAGTATGTCAGAAAAAACCCTTTGATGTTCTGGACTATTCTCACCGATGCGTATTGCCCATGTTTGCGGATAGTTTTTAAAAATTTGATGCAAGCACTCAACTGTTGTATATTTCTTGCCGATGGATTTGTTTAGATTATTCCAAAGGATACTTTCACTAAAACCCATGCCGTAAGGCAGGGTACTAAACAGAATATAGATCTTAGAAAACCACAACATGGCGATGCGAACTGACTGCTTGCTGAATACCAATGCAGTGCGCTTTTATAAAACAGAGGTACCTACTTTTTTCCATGAGGACCCGCCCACTATACTCGCGTGAGTACATCTACAAAATGCGGGGTTTATTATTGCTTATCTCAAAAACGTATTAAATCCCGCATTTTGTAGATATATGTCGGCGGTAATGGGTTGGTTTACATTGTTGTGGAATTTAATTTTCAATTCAACATTACTTATGCACAAGTATCCAGCAGACTAAACTCATTCTGAAACATTGAAACAGGACTCTCTATCAAATCTATAATTGTGCTCTATCCTGCTTAACAATTTTTTCAAGTGCTCAAGATTAAATCTCTCTAATTATTGAAATATGACTTATAATCATTGATTCCTGATTTGGTCTTTGTTTACAAAAGCCAAGATATTATAAAAGTGAAACTTTGTCAGTTTATTTGTTTGTTCGTTTATTTGAACTTTTCCCACGCGAAAACTGTTGAACCAATCAACCTCAAAATTACAGCACGGAATGGCTGTACCTCATATTAAAACATGGGGTATATATTGTGACGTCACATTGTCCAGGAGCTGAGCAATAAATAGAAACGTGAAACTTACTTACTTACTTAAGGTGGCGCTACAGACCGGGGTGGTCCTGGGCCTCAACCAACAAGCGTCGCCAGCGATCTCGATCTTTTGCCAGCTGTCTCCAGTTTCGCACGCTAAGTTGGTTGAGGTCCTCTTCCATTTGCGAGCGCCACCTGAGTCGCGGTCTTCCTCTACTGCGCTGACCCTCGGGTGTGGATTCGAAGATTTTCCGAGCTGGAGCATTGGTGTCCATCCGCTCTACATGTCCCAGCCACCTTCACTCTTCTGGCTAAGTCGATGCCGCCGTACAGCCCGTACAGTTCGTCGTTGTATCTCCTTCTCCACTCCCCGTCTATGCAGACGGGACCAAAAATCACCCGAAGAATTTTCCTCTCCAAACAGCCAAGAGTAACCTCATCCGCTTTAGACAGAGTCCATGCCTCTGCGCCGTAGAGCAGGACTGGGACGATTAAGGACTTATAAAGGGCCACCTTAGTTGTTCGAGAGAGGGCTTTGCTACTCAATTGCCTTCTTAGCCCAAAGAAACAGCGATTGGCAAGAGTTATTCTTCGTTTAATCTCAGCGCCGTTGTCATTGTCTGAATTTATAGCGGAGCCTAGGTAGACAAAGCCCTTAACAACCTCAAAGTTATAGCTGTCTATAGTGACGTTCTGTCTGAGACGTCGGAGTTGGGAGTCCTTTCTTGTTGATATACTTTGTTTTGCCCTCATTGACCGCTAAACCCATCTTCGCCGCCTCCGTCTCGATACTCACAAACGCACCAGTGACATCACGCTGCGTTCTTCCGATTATGTCAATGTCATCGGCGTATCCGAGTAATTGGACGGACTTTTGAAAGATTGTGCCTCTGGTGTTGACGCGTGAGTTTTGCACAACTCTTTCAAGAACGATGTTGAAGAAGTCGCATGACAGCGCGTCGTCTTGTCTAAATTCTTTTTTGACATCAAAGGTCTCGGTGAGGTCTTGACCGACCTTGATGGAGCAGCGTGCATTCTCCATCGTCATCCTGCACAGACGAACGAGTTTGGCAGGGATGCCAAAACTCGACATGGGTCTGTATAGCTCGTCTCTATAGATGCTGTCATACGCGGCTTTAAAATCGTTGAAAAGGTGGTGGGTATCGATTTCAAGTTCCTGGGTTTTTTCCAAGATCTGCCGCAGTGTGAATATTTGGTCGATGGTGGACTTTCCTGGCCTGAAACCACACTGATATGGACCGATCAGGCGTTCACACAACAGGGCAGATAAGATCTTGTAAGCGATGTTAAGAAGACTGATGCCTCTGTAGTTGGCGCAGTTCAAAGGGTCTCCTTTCTTGAGGATCGGGCAAACAATGCTGAGGTTCCATTCATCGGGCATACTTTCCTCCGACCATATTTTACATATGAGTTGGTGCATGCTCCTTACCAAGTCATCGCCTGCTGCTTTGAACAGCTCGGCAGCTAGGCCATCAGCCCCAGCAGCTTTGTTGGACTTAAGCTTCGATATGGCTTTCTTCACCTCGTCCAAGTCGGGTGGACGAAATTGTTGGTCTTCGTCGTCCAGGTTGCATGGTTCATTCTGCCTGACAGCGGTATTTGATTCGTCGTCGCCGTTAAACAGTTTGCAGAAGTAGTTCTTCCATATCCTCAGCATCGACTGCGATTCTACCACGATGTTCCTTTGTCCATCCTTGCAGGCCTCGGTTCGGGCTCTGTAGCCTTGACAGGTTCTTTTTACCCTTTGGTAAAACTTCCTAATCTCATTCCTGCTATAACATCCCTCTATCTCCTCGATCGCGCGCTTCTCATGCTCTTTCTTTTTCCTCCTGAAAAGCTTGTGTTCGTATCTCCTCTTCTGCCCGTAGAGCTCGCGAGCAGCTCTGGTCTTTCTATGCAGCGCCGCTTTGTATGCCTCTTGTTTCGCTGCATGTGCTTGCCGGCACTCGTCGTCAAACCAGGGATTTCGTTGTGGTGGCCGTGTGAAACCCAGCACATCAGAGGCGGCATCTCTGATCGCTTTTGGCAATGTTGCCACTGGTCTTCAATACTTGATGCTGGCGGCATAGGACCTCTTAAGAGATTGAGAGAGACTCGATCGGAAAAGGATCTGGTGATCTCTTGCGATTGCAGCCGTCCGACGTCAAAATTCCTCACAGTATTTCCTTGTCTTGGCGGTGTTCGGGATATCCGCAGTCGTACCTTGGCTACAACAAGGTAGTGGTCCTGGTCAATGTTGGCCCCTCGGAACGTTCGGACATCCATAATACTGGAGGAGTGCCTTGCGTCGATCGCAATGTGGTCAATCTGGTTGACGGTTGATTGATCAGGAGATCTCCATGTTCCTTTGTGGATATCGAGATGTGGGAACCGCGTACTAGCTACGACGACGTTCCGCCCCGCAGCAAAGTCGATCAGCCTAAATCCGTTATCGGAGGTGGTGTCGTGTAGGCTGTGCCTTCCGACAGTATTACCAAAGATGCCCTCTCTTCCTAGCTTTGCGTTAAAATCGCCTAGGACAATCTTAATGTCATAGCTAGGGCACTGCTCGTATGTCTTGTCCAGGAGCTCGTAGACTCTGTCTTTGGTGTCGTCGTCTTTCTCCTCTGTGGGGGCATGCGCGCATATTAGGCTTATGTTGGCGAATTTAGCCTTGATGCGGATTGTAGTGAGGCGTTCGCTCACATACCTGAAGCTTAAGACTTCTTGCCTATGTCTGCCTCCAATTACGAATCCACACCCAAATAGGCGCTGCTTTTGTTGTCGGTAACAATCGCCGTAATAGATATCGCAGTTTTTCATCCTCTTTTTGCCCGGCCCATCCCACCGCACTTCTTGGATGGCGGTGATGTCTGCTTTGCAGCAGTCTAGGGTCTCCGCTAGTTGTTCGGCTGCACGTTGTCTGTTAAGGGACCTAACATTCCACGTGCAGATCCGAAGGTCGTTGTCCTTGTTTCGTTTGCCAGGGTCGTCAATAGTAAAATCCTCCGTATCCGAGGCTCTTGGTTGTTTCGGAACAACTTGTTTTTCCGTAGTGGAGTTGTCAACCCCACGTACAGAAACGTGAAACAAGTCAGAAGAAATTCCTTGCCGCCCACGAAAAGATTTTTCATTAAAGTGATCGTGAGTTTTGCCCAGTTGTACGAGGGTAGTTTTCACTTTTTGTCCTTATTTCGTGAGGAGAGGGTGATGATTTGGTAGTTTGTATGGTATACCATATGCATGCGTACATATGTATATTTGTATTTTTGTACATCATTGCCCGATCAACGTCATGTATTATTACAAGGTTTTATTTAACTTGCAATGTTCTTATGTAAGTAGGTTGTTCGCTTCAAAATTTGCAAGTTAAATTTGACCCACTTTGCGGTGTTCGATTGAGCTGAAATTTGGGACACGTAGGTAAAGTCGGTGACAATGCAATATTTTGGTACCGTTGAGCTGATATGATAATGCAGCTGGAAGGTGGCCAAGTGGTAGGACAGTTGCATTTGGGCTAGTATGTTTTATTGTCATGAGTATTTTCCCTCTCTGTAAAAAAACAATATTACCACATATACTATAGTTTACATAGATATCGGCACCAAAGGACAAAATATGACACATTTTAAATCGATTGGGATTTACTTCTACGTCCCAGTTCAAACCTTTTATTCGAATTAAAGCAGTCGCGTCTTAACTCATGCAGTCGTGTGGTGCGTCGGTTATATTCTGCAACCTTTACTACAGCAAGAAAAAATAAATAACACAAACAAAACTGAAATTTTGGATAGGACTGGGTAGGATGGAACCGGACAATCGTCACTAGAACTTATTGATGTCAAATGATCTTAATCCACGTTTTCCATTAAATATCCCTAAGATCATTAGGAACGGTTGTGTAGAGGCCTGGCCTGTATTTCATTTGGGTTGCATTGGGATGAATGACATCAGACTCGTTCAAAACAATACCCGAAAAGGTTTTCCTAAAAATTTCTGAGATGTTTGAACCCCTGCAATGGATTTACCAACAGAATAACGCTTCAGTTCATACTGCTCGACCTGTCAAAATGCTGATTAACGACTAAAATATTGAGTTGTTCGAGTGGCTATTATACGCACTGGACCTTAACTTTATTGAAAACGTATGGGGATGGCTTGATCGTAAGGTTTATGAGACCTGCAGACAATTCGAAGACTAAGAGACGCTTAGCTCAAAAAACCTTATATTCTTGGAGGGCATGTGCAAGAATCATCGTATTTTTGCACAAGCAACTCGGTGTATGTAACTGAAAACAGCTAGTTAGGAATCGTGCTGACTGGAGAAGTTGTCAGTTGAGGTTCAGTTCCTGTAGCGCCCTCATATATATGTATGCCGGACTCCTAAATCAGATTAAGAAGATTTTTAGGTTGGGTTTGCTTTTATTTAAGTGCTTCTTTATTGATATTGAAGTGACAATGCTGTATAACAAGCATATGTGATGGGTGGTGGTTCCAATTTTATTAACACCAACTCCCTCGATGAGTGTTCGTCAAGACTTCCACTGCTTTTCGGAGGCGAAGAGGTTTGTGCTCTGTGTCTCAAGATGTGATTTTTTTGCTGTTTCATTTTGCTTGGTTAATCTTTACACTTACACTCATCTAATGCAAAAATTCCATGAGAGAGCCCAGGATCTGATATTTTTGTCCAAGTACTTCGAGTACAAAAACAACAATGCAGATGCTCATTAAAACTGCAAACATCTGAAAAGCTCCCATGAGATCCTGCATCCGCAGGGTAGTCGGGTTCTTTTGAGTCATTTTATTTAGCGCTTTCTGGCTGTATTCAGCTTTCCCCATGCTGACGTAATCGTTGTAGAATTTGTCAATTAAGCCATAGCTTCTCAAACGGAGCAAATTGATGTGAAAGTAATGATTCAAGCTCGAAAACTTTTGGGCGTAAATGCAGGCCAGTTTTTGGAAAATATTCTCCTTTATGATCACATACCGAATGGTACTGCCCTCTGCTTTCATCTGATTCAGATAGAGGCCCATGTATTCTTCAAGGAAGAAGACTCCAAATTTTCCATTGTACGAGTTTAGTTGAGCCGGAATTTCATCCTCAGCAGCATTTACAACGATTAGACTTGCGTTGATATTTGCCGGAATATCCATGATGGAGTAAGTCCCAAAGTCTATGAGAAATTTGTACCCATCACGAATGGCTTCATCCAGTATTGTAGGTGGGCGTCTCTTACGACTGCTGTTTAAGAAATCGAACACCGAACCTTCATAGGCACTGCGTATCAAAAGGAAGCTGAGCAGATAAGCAGCCATGTAAATCCGAGTACGGTATCCACCTGTAGGTAGGACTCTACGATAGATTTTAGTATAGACCATAAGATACAGATTTCGTCCGAAATAGAACAAAGCGATGAGAAGCCAAGTGTAAAGATCAAATGGTAAAAATAGCAATTCTAGTGGGTGATAATCCACAGATTTTAGAAGAATGCGCACGTTGGACATGTAATAGGGGTCGGTCTGACTGGTGACATTTAAAAGTTGATGCAAACACCTTAGATTTCCGATTGCAAAAACTGCTTTTGTCTTTCGAATCTGCAAGTTAGTTAGTTTCGTTGAACGAATGTTTGAAGACAGACTCTAGGATACTTACAATCGCCGGCATATTAGTCATGTTAACGATTTTCTCAGGCAATGCGGTAATTTTAATTGTAAAATTGAAGGACTTTTTAAGCAGCATAATGACTTCACCGTCCACCCCATAAGGACGGTCATTGTATCCGCCTTTTGTGTAATTAAGCAAGATAAATGGAGCAGCCTTCGCCCAGACGGTAATCGGAACTGGGCAACCAAAATAGTTTCGAATTTCTGGAAACGTCCATTCCTTTGGTATGTGGACTTTCTTAGGATAAAAACGCTTCCTAAAAATCGGATCCAAACTTTTGCAGTCATTTGGTTTAAAATATCTATAAGTGTAAAATACAACGCTGTCGTCCTCTTCCTCAACTAAGAAGTTTACATTGGAAATCACATTTTGTACACTTATCCTTGTCATTTGGCTTACGATTTCTATTGAATTTTTAATTTTTGGCGGCAACACTATCACGAAGTTGTTGAATTTTGGTGTATTCATTGACATTGGTCGTTCCTTTTTTAGCAGTGACCTGCAAATACACATGTAAGTGTCCAGGCTTGTTCGTGTTCAGTGATGTGCTTACCTAAGACCATCGGGTGAATCGACAAAGTAGAGTCTCATAAAAACTTCATAACGTGTATTGTTACCAGAACGATATTCAATGGTAATTTGTTTATTCAGGCGCAGCAGATCGTCCAGTATGTCAGAAAAAACCCTTTGATGTTCTGGACTATTCTCACCGATGCGTATTGCCCATGTTTGCGGATAGTTTTTAAAAATTTGATACAAACATTCAACTGTTGTATATTCCTTGCTGATGGATTTGTTTAGATTATTCCAAAGGATATTTTCACCAAAACCCATGCCGTAATGCAGGATACTAAACAGAATATTGATCTTAGAAAACCACAACATGGCGATGCGAACTGACTGCTTGCTGAATACCAAAGCAGTGCGCTTTTATACCATTACCGCACACTACGCTCGAGTGAGTACATCTACAAAATGTTGGATTTATTATTACTTATCTAATAAACATAGATAAGTAATATTAAATCCTGTGCGGTAATGTGCTGGTTGACATTGTTGTGGAATTCAATTTTCAATTCAATATTACTAATGCACAAGTATCCAGCAGAAACATTGAAACAGGGCTCTCTGTCAAGTCTATAATTGAGCTATTCCCTAGCTGTATCCGGCTTAACAATTTTTTCAAGTGCTCAAGATTAAATCTTTCTAATTGTTGAAATATGACTTATATTCACTGATTCCTGATTTGGTCTTTGTTTACAAACCGATAAGATGTTATAAAAGTGAAACTTTGTTCATTTATTTGTTTTTTTGTTTGTCTGAACTTTTCCCGCGCGAACCAATCAACCTCAAATTTTGAACACTGAATGGCTCTACCTCAAGTTAAAATATATTCTACTAGCTGAATAAAACCCGGCATTGCTCGGGCTATTACATATCAATAGACAACGATGTAATGAAGATTGCGTTATTAGAAATCGATATCTTCTTCAAACAGTTTATGAAAGCGTAATCCTGATTTAATAATATGTTACAATTTATCTTAAATCTGAAATCGGTATTTTATATGTAACCCAATTGACTGTATTTTATTTAGCCGCTTCTGCAAATGCACTCGAATCTCTCCAGAGTTCGAAAAAAAACCGTACACTAAACGTACCGTACCTAAAAAGAACACAAACGTACGTAGTGTTTGTGAACTATTCGTTGGGTATTCTGTTTGTGTACTTTTCTAAGAAGTGTACCGTACAAAACACTAAGGTACGGTACGTTAGGGTTTCTTTTTTTGAACTCTGAATCTCTCTAAGTCGAACCTCCTTTAACTCCAATTTCCTACTAACTCGACTTTGTTCACCCTGTTTTTGCATTACCCTCAGTTTATTTATTTACTCATGCTAACTGTCTAGCGAACATTATTATTTAATAAAGCAAAAAAATTATTTTTGAAAGAAGTGCTTACAACATTTACATACGTTAACATTTAAAAGATTGCTATAATTATTATATAAACTGAACATACTGTTTAAGGGGGAAAACCGTTCAAAATTGGTACGATAGGTCGAAATAAAAATAGCAGGCGGTAAGTATCTAGAGTTTCTTTAAGGGACATTAAAGTGTACAGAAGACAAAAGGTACAATGAGTCAATGTATCCATTAATAAGCCTAACAATAAAGCTAAAACATAAATATAGCCGTCTATTTTCCAGACTAGGCAAGTCAATAAGCATAAGCCGATTTCTATAAGGAGGAAGATCATAAACATTTTGCCAACCTATACTTCTAAGAGCAAATCAAGTTTTCCGTCGAAAAGTCATCCTCCAAGTCGAATTAAATCTAAGTCTTTCTAACTGGAATACATTCATTCTGAATACACACATATGTATATAGTACATATGTATGTAGAAGATGGATAAGAGATCATATAGGGTAACATCAACAAGGCGGGCACCGTCCTCGTCGCTTTCGCATGCCGTGGAGATCGTGTGGCTATGGCTCGTATTCGTCGCATACCAGAGCGAGACGTTGTTGGGGATCATATGGGCTAAAATAATGACTAATGCGAATGACCTAGCAAAACGAACAAAAGAACACGAAGAGAAGGTTGGCTCCACGGTAAACAGCACAGCAACAATTCGTAGGACAGCAAGCTCGAGAAAAGTGGAACTGGTAACGGCTGCAGTACGGTGTCGTGGATCACGAGATGTGGGGTCGCACTCTCTGGCAACGCAAAATGTTACACACATATCAAGCACACGCAATTACATACTCAGGCTCTATTCCTTTATCTACCTAAAAAAGATTCCAATTGTGCACGTGCGTACAAAAAATTATTAAGGGCTATAACTCGAAAAGATACAGTTTCATAATGATAATGCTAAAATTCATTCGCCCCCCAAGGGAACGGCCAAATTGATCAAACTGCGCTGCGACATTTTCCCTCATTAACTCAATTCGCCATTGTAAACACATATTATGTATGAACAAAAATACGTACATATGTATACCATACCAATCACCAAATCTAACGAATAGATATATGCAAAGAAATGAAAAACAACTCTTGTAAAACTGGGCAAAACAAAAACAACATACGATCACCAACCGTGCGTGCGGCAAGGAATTTCATCTGACTTGCTTCATGTTTTAGTTTACTGCTTAGCTTCTGGATAAGATAGCGGTATAATATATAGCCTATGTAAAGCTTAAAGGTACAGGCACTCTGTTTGCAAAATTTGAGGCTGATTGATTCGGTCGTTTTCGCTTGAATATCAAACAAACGGTCAAACAAACAAACAAAATGACAACGTTTCAATTTTATAATATTAGTAGAAAAGTGATAGTGATAGTGATATATTGTGCCGTCATCTTATCTAGGAGGTGAGCAGTAAAACGATACGTGAAGTAAGTCGGAACAATTTCCTTGCCGCCCACGAAGAGTTATTTTCACTAAAGTGAGACACATCGCACATAGGGGTATTTGCCTCAAAAAACCGCTCAAAAATCAATGTTGCAAAATGTAGAGTTGAGAAGTAATTTTTTTCCTAGTTGAAGTTAAATATACTCAGTGGTCGCCGTGGGTCGGTGGTTAGTGCGTTGGACTGCTGTCCGAACGGCGTGGGTTCAAGCCCCAGCCAGAAACACCGAACATTTTTCGCGGCACCACCTCTCGTCGGGGAATGACAAACCTCCGGAAGTATAATCTGTCATGAAAGAGCTTCTCACTTCGCCGTTCGGATTCGGAAATAAACTGTAGGTCCCTTCCATTTATGCAAAATATGTAACACGCACAACATAAATGGTTGCGAGAAGCTAGGCCTTGGCTCATGCCGAGCTGTCGCGCCAGCTATTTATTTATTTTTAGTTAAATATACTCACGCGCCAACACCAGAGGCACAATCTTTCAAAATTCTGTCCAGATACTCGCATACGCAGACGATATTGACATAATCGGAAGAACGCAGCGTGATGTCACTGGTGCGTTTGTGATAATTGAGACGGAAGCGGCGAAGATGGGTTTAGCGGTCAATTAAGCCAAGACGAAGTATGTATATGCTGTCAACAAGAAAGGACACCCAACACCGACGTCTCGGACAGAACTTCACTATAGACAGCTATAACTTTGAGGTAGTTAAGGACTTTGTCTACCTAGGCTGCGCTATAAATTCAGACAATGACACCAGCGCTGAGATTAACCGAAGAATAACTCTCGCCAATCGCTGTTTCTTTGGGCTAAGAAGGCAATTGAGTAGCAAAGCGCTCTCTCGAACTACTAAGGTGACCGTTTATAAGTCTTTAATCGTCCCAGTCTTGCTCTAAGGCGCAGAGGCATGGACTTTATCAAATGCGGATGAGGTCGCTCTTGGCCGTTTCGAGAGGAAAATCCTTCGGGTGATTTTCGGTCCTGTCTGCATAGACGGTGACTAGAGGACGAGATACAACGTCGAACTGTATGGGCATTGACCTAGCCAGAAGAGTAAAGCTCCAACGACTGAGATGGCTGGGTCATGTAGAGCGCATGGACACCAATGCTGCGGCCCGGAAAATCTTCGAATCCACACACACCACACTTTATGACAGAACAGGTCAGAAGCATACTGCCGCTAAAAACAACTCATTACAGTCTTCTTAGCACATAAAACATTCATTGATTGTCATCCTCTATGAATTGTACATTTTAAAATGTAAAAAAAAAAAAGAGTCATCGTCTGTTGCGATATAAAAAAATGGATGCTGTATTACATATGACGGAGAAATTTATTCAGTAATAATATTTTTTTATGTCAAAAAAGAAAATGGAACCATATGAAATTATTCATAGTCACATACAGATGAGTCGTTAACAATTGAGAGGCTGAACCTGTGGATTTATGTTCGAAATGCAACGCCAACTGTGAGATAATATTCGCTGACTATTGTGAAATAAATAAGAATGTTTTAAAAAATGATATTTAAGTACACGCAAGAGATGGGTATACAATCCTCTCAGCTATCTGATCAAATTTTGAAAAAGGCTTTCATTTCCTTGGAAAGAGAGGTTATTTTACAACAGCGCTAGCTACCAGGACTCTCGGCTGAGATATTTTTTTTTAAATTAATGACAGTTCCTCTTTTTCGCAGAGGTGGCTGTACTAAGATACCATTCTTCGGAAGTCATGAAAAATATCAATAAAAATCCCAGTAAATGTGATCTCTACTAAATACTAACTTTCCCCAGTTTTACTAGAAAATTTGATTGAAATTGATGATTTAGGTTAGTGCAAGGAAGGCCACTTCGCTACAGAAGGCTTGGTGCTTTCAAATCCTTCCATTTTGAGATTTTAAATCCCATTCTTTGCCTAAGTTTTCTGAGCTGTTGGTCAAGTAGTATACGTTAGCAGAAAAAAATTACAAACACAACTTCACTTAAATTCAAACACTCAGGTTAGGTTAGGTTATGTGGGAGGTAGACTGCTGGTATCGATACCATGGTATCGTTACCACATGCCTGTCACCGCCATACCACGTTTGAAGGTAGTATACCACGATTCAAACCTGGTATTGAGATTCGCAAATTTTTTGCTGGTATACCACGTTCCGAAGCTACCTATTGATCGGAGCGCCATCTTTTTACCACTAGAGTAGCATTTTTGGCAAATCACTACTATCACTACTATCACTTCTTCACTACTTAATATTATAAAAGTGAAACGTTGTCCGTTTGTTTGTTTGTTTGTTTGTTTGTTTGTTTGTTTGTTTGTTTGGATTTTACCTATGCGAAAACTACTAAACCAATCAACCTCAAATTTTGCACACAGAATGGTTGTACATCGGGTCATATAATAGGCTATGTTTAATAACGCTATCTTATTCAAGAGCCGAGCAGTTAACAAAAACGTGGAGCAAGTCAGAAGAAATTCCTTGCCGCACACGAAAAGATATTTTCTCGATCGTGAGCCACATCGGTTGATGAGCGTACGTGTTGTTTTTGTTTTGCCCAGTTTCACAAGGGTAGTTTTTCATTTCCTTTTCTGCTGTGTTGTTGTTGTTTTTTTTTTTTGTTCGTTCTTTGCTTCTATCTATTCGTGTGTACAGGGTTATGATTTGGTGGTTGGTACGGTAGATACCTATATATACATACATACATTCGATATACATCTGTACATTTGTATTTATATATTTATTACATTACATATGTATTAACATATGTACGTACATATGTGCATACACAGGTTATCAAATTCAATTAACTCTGGAGAATTGAGTTAATGAGGGAAAAGATCATAGCGCAGTTGGATCAGTTTGCCCTTTCCATTTGTGGGCGAGTGAACTTTGGTATTGTTATGATGACACATCATCTTTTTTTCCAGCCAGCCAGACTATTTACTTTTTTACGCATATGCGCAATTGTCTACACATTTTTCCTGGCAATTTTTTTTTATGAATTCTCTTTTTCGGTAGATAAAGGAATAGCGCGCCGACGCGACGCGACAGGCTGGGTATGGGATTGTGTGTGCTTGATGTAGGTATAACATTGCCAGTCGCGGGAGGGGAATTTTTGTTTTGATTTTGTTTTTTGGAAAGGATGTATGTATGTATGTATCTATTCAACGAATGTATTCAAATTCCAAGGACTTTTGATTTAGAATGAATTTGACTTGGAGGAAAACTTTTCAAAAGAAAACTGACGGGGGACAATAGGTGAACAAACTCGAGTTAGAGGGAAATTCGAGTTAAAGGAGGTTCGGTTCGACATAAAGAATTTGATTACATGTGCAAAAGTGGCAGAATAAAATACAGTCGATTGGGTTGAATATAAAATTCGGATTCAGATTTAAGATGGGATTGTGATATTTTATATAATCACACAAGATAAGTCTTTCATAAATAGTTTGAAGAAGATATCGATTTCTCGATTGAAATGTAATAGCCCGAGCAACACCGGGTATTATTCAGCTAGTATTTAATGCTTTCTGAAGACATAAAAACTCATTGGTTTGTGGTGAAACTACATTTTTGGAGTGACAGCAGCAAAACCCAACCCAAGGACCATTTTGCGGAAGCAACCTTGATTAATACTAGGAAGCGAAAACGTCAAAGTGTACTACGAACTTATGTCTGTCAGGGGTAGTGGTATTCACAATACCATGATATTGATACCAGCAGTCTGTCTCCCGCATTAGAGGGCCGGTGAAGACGATGAAACTCTCTTCATCTCACTTAGGTTTGTGTAGACCCGTTGTGGTACCCATTTATTTCACCAGCTACTTTCTACTGCGTGATTCTTTATATCTGCAAGCCACCTGGCTGTCTTTGCAAACTTGAGTAGGTAGGTAGAGTGGCGGTTCCTGAGAACCGTTTTGTCACCACGAAACTCGTTCAAACCTATTTGTGTGTCGATTGGTTGTATTTTTATTTATGATGCGATTAAATCCAGCCAGTGGAGTTCAGATGAACGGTTCTCTTATCCCTTTTTCAGGTATCTCGCCGAGGTTCGCAAAGAAGAGTTTGCCTAAAGTACGTTGTTTTGTCCTCGCCAGGACCGGACACCTGCAGAGGAAATGATGTAGAGATTCCCTCTCGTTAATGTCCTTGGATGGAGATTCTACAGAAGTTATTGTGAGGAATACCAAGCTTGACATGTTCTCCAAATGGCCAGTGGCCCTTCATAATGGCTAAAATTCTGGCAATATTTTTTGATTTTCCAAGTAGCTGTTTTCACTTAGGTTTGATGTAATTAGGTCATGTCTTTCTTCATATTACGCAGCTGGACAGGGCGTTCCACCTGTGATTGACAAGCTAGACGAAGTGAAGATGTATGTATATAGCCCTTAATAGTGCCCAGCGGAATGTTGACACTTTCCGCACGAGAACTGTTGAAAACCGATTCTCTCCTGGCCAGCTCGACGGAATGCTCATTGCTCATTGGTTGCTATGACCTGGGATCCAGATGAGTATAATTATGGAGTGAGTACTTAATTGATTGATAACAAGCCCGCATTGCTCAACCAGTTTTAAGGATATGAGGATACGAGGAGACCACGTCACTTCTCCTTATGGACTATGGAGCATTCACCCACAAAACAAGAGCACACTTGGGAGCGAACACTTTCTCTGAAATGGGTGTTCCATCGTTGGATCCAATCCAGATAACAATTGGATAGCTCTGGTCACTGCTGCCTAGAAAACACTACTGTTTTCAGGAAGTCTTATTGAGCTGCTGAGTCCTAATCCGTGTAAATGGACTTTATTTCGTTAAGAATTATTTTGTTTTTCCACTGTTCTCTTCTTAGGAAAATGCAGGAGAAGGGTTTGACGAAGTCAAGATACGAAATCATGTAGTCAAAGTCGACACTTACGGTCGGATATTTGTCTAATATCTAAGCGTGTCCGAATGCGTTCCAAAGTTTAGACTGGTCTAGTCTCAGCGCGCTCTTTACTGCTGATTCTTGCATGTAGGGATCTAGGGGTAACAGACAGACAGGCCGGCGGAGTTGATATTAGTGGACTGGTTGTTGTAGAGTATTTTGGTAAAGGCTTTGAGGTAAGGGGTTTTAGTTGTACACTAAACTTCCCTACAGATACAGATACTGGTCCCCAGATCTGCCCAAAAATCCTTCTGCAAGTGTAGAAAGCGATCGAGGCCCTTCTGATCGTTCCTTTAACATTTAGGTTCCAGATCAATTTCCTGTCCAGAATAAGTCCCAGATATTTAGCACTGTTAGATGGTTGAAGGGAAATCGCACCAATGTTAGGCACTGTTTTGTTGGTTAACAGTACCAATTCGGTTTTCTATGGATTCATCCCCAGGCTGCATTGTTTTGTCCATCTAATCGAACACACAGGTCAGATTAGATTAGGTTGAGAGGATTAAGTTACCTTCGCAGACCTCCCCCTATCAATTGTACCATTCCGAATGAAACATAATGCTACCACTCAAACTCCAATAACACAAACACAAACATACGTTCACAACATGCAACAGGAATTTGATCTCGAGCAAATAGAAGAAGCCATTAAAGTGGCACAGCAGCAATAGGAGTTCACAAGAGAACATTTCAAAATACAATTTTTTTAACAGAAAGTGTTTATTTTTATTTAGATGCTTGTAAATTCATATTAAAGTGACCATCTGTGGATATAACAAACATATGTGCTGGGTAATGAGGTTGTTGGTGGTTCAAAGTTTATTAACACCAACTCCCTCGATGAGTGTTCGTGAAGACATCTACTGCTTTTGGAGGCTAAATTGTGATCCGTGTTGCTAGATGTGACTTTTTTTTACACTTACACTCATCTAATGCAAAAATTCCATGAGAGAGCCCAGGATCTGATATTTTTGTCCAAGTACTTCGAGTACAAAAACAACGATGCAGATGCTCATTAAAACTGCGAATATCTGAAAAGCTCCCGTGAAATCCTGCATCCGCAGGGTAGTCGGGTTCTTTTGAGTCATTTTATTTAGCGCTTTCTGGCTGTATTCAGCTTTCCCTATGCTGACGTAATCGTTGTAGAATTTGTCAATCAAGCCATAGCTTCTCAAGCGGAGCAAATTGACGTGATAATAATAATTCAAGTTCGAATACATTTGGGTGTAAATGCAGGCCAGTTTCTGGAAAATATACTCATTTATGATCACATACCGAATGGTACTGCCCTCTGCTTTCATCTGATTCAGAAAGAGGCCCATGTATTCTTCAAGGAAGAAGACTCCAAATTTTCCATTGTACGAGTTTAGTTGAGCCGGAATTTCATCCTCAGCAGCATTTACAACGATTAGACTCGCATTGATATTTGCCGGAATATCCATGATCGAGTAAGTCCCTATGTCTATGATAAATTTGTAACCATCACGAATGGCTTCATCCAGTGTTGTAGGTGGGCGTCTCTTACGACTGCTGTTCAAGAAGCCGAACACTGAACCTTCATAGGCACTGCTTATCATTAGGAAGCTGATCAGATAAGCCGCCATGTAAATTCGAGTACGGTATCCATCGGTGGGTAGGACTCTACGATAGACCTTAGTATAGACCATAAGATACAAATTTTGTCCGAAATAGAACAAAGCGATGAGAAGCCAAGTGTAAAGATCGAATGGTAAAAATAGCAATTCTAGTGGGTGATAATCCACAGATTTCAGAAGAATGCGCACATTGGACATGTAATAGGGGTCGGATTGACTGACATTTACATTTGAAAGTTGATGCGAACACCTCAGATTTCCGATTGCAAACAATGCATCTGTACTTTGAAGCTGCAAGACAGTAAGTTTCGTTAAGCGAATGACTGAAGAAAGAATCTAGGATACTTACAATCGTCGACATGTAGGCCACGTTCGCGTTTTTCTCAGGCAATGCGGTAATTCGAATTGAAAAATTGAAGGACTTTTTAAGCATCATTATAACTTCACCGTCCACCCCATAAGGACGGTCAATGTATCCGCCTTTGGTATGATTAAGCAAGATGAACGGAGCAGCCTTCTCCCAGACGGTAATCCGAGCTGGGCAACCAAAGTAGTTTCGGAATATTTCTGGAAACGTATAGTCCGTTGATGTATGGACATTTTTTGCATTAAAACGTTTAATAAACATCGGATCAATATTATCGCAGTCATTTGGTGCATACGAACTGTAACTGTAAAATGCAACGCTGTCGTCCTCTTCCTCAACTAAGAAAATTGCATTGCTCATCATACGTTTTCCTTGAAACCTTGTGATTTGGCTTATGACTTCAAGAGAATTTTTCATTTTTGGGGACATTACGATCACGTAGTTGTGGAATCTTTGTGCATTCATTGACATTCGGCTTTCCTTCGCTCCCAGTCTACTGCAAATACAAATGCAAGTGTACAGGCTAACTCGTGTTCAGTGATATACTTACCAAAGAGCATCGAATGAATCGATAAAGTAGAGCCACGTGAAAACTTGGTAAAGCATTTTTTTACCAGGACAAAATTCAATAGTTATTTGATTATTCCGGCGCAGCAGATCGTCCAGTATGTCAGAAAAAACCCTTTGATGTTCTGCACTATTCACACCGATGCGTATTGCCCATGTTTGCGGATAGTTTTTAAAAATTTGATGCAAGCACTCAACTGTTGTATATTCCTTGCTGATGGATTTGTTTAGATTATTCCAAAGGATATTTTCACCAAAACCCATGCCGTAATGCAGGATACTAAACAGAATATTGATCTTAGAAAACCACAACATGGCGATGCGAACTGACTGCTTGCTGAATACCAAAGCAGTGCGCTTTTATACCATTACCGCACACTATGCTCGCGTGAGTACATCTACAAAATGTTGGATTTATTATTACTTATCTAATAAACATAGATAAGTAATATTAAATCCTGTGCGGTAATGTGCTGGTTGACATTGTTGTGGAATTCAATTTTCAATTCAATATTACTAATGCACAAGTATCCAGCAGAAACATTGAAACAGGGCTCTCTGTCAAGTCTATAATTGAGCTATTCCCTAGCTGTATCCGGCTTAACAATTTTTTCAAGTGCTCAAGATTAAATCTTTCTAATTGTTGAAATATGACTTATATTCACTGATTCCTGATTTGGTCTTTGTTTACAAACCGATAAGATGTTATAAAAGTGAAACTTTGTTCATTTATTTGTTTTTTTGTTTGTCTGAACTTTTCCCGCGCGAACCAATCAACCTCAAATTTTGAACACTGAATGGCTCTACCTCAAGTTAAAATATATTCTACTAGCTGAATAAAACCCGGCATTGCTCGGGCTATTACATATCAATAGACAACGATGTAATGAAGATTGCGTTATTAGAAATCGATATCTTCTTCAAACAGTTTATGAAAGCGTAATCCTGATTTAATAATATGTTACAATTTATCTTAAATCTGAAATCGGTATTTTATATGTAACCCAATTGACTGTATTTTATTTAGCCGCTTCTGCAAATGCACTCGAATCTCTCCAGAGTTCGAAAAAAAACCGTACACTAAACGTACCGTACCTAAAAAGAACACAAACGTACGTAGTGTTTGTGAACTATTCGTTGGGTATTCTGTTTGTGTACTTTTCTAAGAAGTGTACCGTACAAAACACTAAGGTACGGTACGTTAGGGTTTCCTTTTTTGAACTCTGAATCTCTCTAAGTCGAACCTCCTTTAACTCCAATTTCCTACTAACTCGACTTTGTTCACCCTGTTTTTGCATTACCCTCAGTTTATTTATTTACTCATGCTAACTGTCTAGCGAACATTATTATTTAATAAAGCAAAAAAATTATTTTTGAAAGAAGTGCTTACAACATTTACATACGTTAACATTTAAAAGATTGCTATAATTATTATATAAACTGAACATACTGTTTAAGGGGGAAAACCGTTCAAAATTGGTACGATAGGTCGAAATAAAAATAGCAGGCGGTAAGTATCTAGAGTTTCTTTGAGGGACATTAAAGTGTACAGAAGACAAAAGGTACAATGAGTCAATGTATCCATTAATAAGCCTAACAATAAAGCTAAAACATAAATATAGCCGTCTATTTTCCAGACTAGGCAAGTCAATAAGCATAAGCCGATTTCTATAAGGAGGAAGATCATAAACATTTTGCCAACCTATACTTCTAAGAGCAAATCAAGTTTTCCGTCGAAAAGTCATCCTCCAAGTCGAATTAAATCTAAGTCTTTCTAACTGGAATACATTCATTCTGAATACACACATATGTATATAGTACATATGTATGTAGAAGATGGATAAGAGATCATATAGGGTAACATCAACAAGGCGGGCACCGTCCTCGTCGCTTTCGCATGCCGTGGAGATCGTGTGGCTATGGCTCGTATTCGTCGCATACCAGAGCGAGACGTTGTTGGGGATCATATGGGCTAAAATAATGACTAATGCGAATGACCTAGCAAAACGAACAAAAGAACACGAAGAGAAGGTTGGCTCCACGGTAAACAGCACAGCAACAATTCGTAGGACAGCAAGCTCGAGAAAAGTGGAACTGGTAACGGCTGCAGTACGGTGTCGTGGATCACGAGATGTGGGGTCGCACTCTCTGGCAACGCAAAATGTTACACACATATCAAGCACACGCAATTACATACTCAGGCTCTATTCCTTTATCTACCTAAAAAAGATTCCAATTGTGCACGTGCGTACAAAAAATTATTAAGGGCTATAACTCGAAAAGATACAGTTTCATAATGATAATGCTAAAATTCATTCGCCCCCCAAGGGAACGGCCAAATTGATCAAACTGCGCTGCGACATTTTCCCTCATTAACTCAATTCGCCATTGTAAACACATATTATGTATGAACAAAAATACGTACATATGTATACCATACCAATCACCAAATCTAACGAATAGATATATGCAAAGAAATGAAAAACAACTCTTGTAAAACTGGGCAAAACAAAAACAACATACGATCACCAACCGTGCGTGCGGCAAGGAATTTCATCTGACTTGCTTCATGTTTTAGTTTACTGCTTAGCTTCTGGATAAGATAGCGGTATAATATATAGCCTATGTAAAGCTTAAAGGTACAGGCACTCTGTTTGCAAAATTTGAGGCTGATTGATTCGGTCGTTTTCGCTTGAATATCAAACAAACGGTCAAACAAACAAACAAAATGACAACGTTTCAATTTTATAATATTAGTAGAAAAGTGATAGTGATAGTGATATATTGTGCCGTCATCTTATCTAGGAGGTGAGCAGTAAAACGATACGTGAAGTAAGTCGGAACAATTTCCTTGCCGCCCACGAAGAGTTATTTTCACTAAAGTGAGACACATCGCACATAGGGGTATTTGCCTCAAAAAACCGCTCAAAAATCAATGTTGCAAAATGTAGAGTTGAGAAGTAATTTTTTTCCTAGTTGAAGTTAAATATACTCAGTGGTCGCCGTGGGTCGGTGGTTAGTGCGTTGGACTGCTGTCCGAACGGCGTGGGTTCAAGCCCCAGCCAGAAACACCGAACATTTTTCGCGGCACCACCTCTCGTCGGGGAATGACAAACCTCCGGAAGTATAATCTGTCATGAAAGAGCTTCTCACTTCGCCGTTCGGATTCGGAAATAAACTGTAGGTCCCTTCCATTTATGCAAAATATGTAACACGCACAACATAAATGGTTGCGAGAAGCTAGGCCTTGGCTCATGCCGAGCTGTCGCGCCAGCTATTTATTTATTTTTAGTTAAATATACTCACGCGCCAACACCAGAGGCACAATCTTTCAAAATTCTGTCCAGATACTCGCATACGCAGACGATATTGACATAATCGGAAGAACGCAGCGTGATGTCACTGGTGCGTTTGTGATAATTGAGACGGAAGCGGCGAAGATGGGTTTAGCGGTCAATTAAGCCAAGACGAAGTATGTATATGCTGTCAACAAGAAAGGACACCCAACACCGACGTCTCGGACAGAACTTCACTATAGACAGCTATAACTTTGAGGTAGTTAAGGACTTTGTCTACCTAGGCTGCGCTATAAATTCAGACAATGACACCAGCGCTGAGATTAAATGAAGAATAACTCTTCCCAATCGCTGTTTCTTTGGGCTAAGAAGGCAATTGAGTAGCAAAGCGCTCTCTCGAACTACTAAGGTGACCGTTTATAAGTCTTTAATCGTCCCAGTCTTGCTCTAAGGCGCAGAGGCATGGACTTTATCAAATGCGGATGAGGTCGCTCTTGGCCGTTTCGAGAGGAAAATCCTTCGGGTGATTTTCGGTCCTGTCTGCATAGACGGTGACTAGAGGACGAGATACAACGTCGAACTGTATGGGCATTGACCTAGCCAGAAGAGTAAAGCTCCAACGACTGAGATGGCTGGGTCATGTAGAGCGCATGGACACCAATGCTGCGGCCCGGAAAATCTTCGAATCCACACACACCACACTTTATGACAGAACAGGTCAGAAGCATACTGCCGCTAAAAACAACTCATTACAGTCTTCTTAGCACATAAAACATTCATTGATTGTCATCCTCTATGAATTGTACATTTTAAAATGTAAAAAAAAAAAAGAGTCATCGTCTGTTGCGATATAAAAAAATGGATGCTGTATTACATATGACGGAGAAATTTATTCAGTAATAATATTTTTTTATGTCAAAAAAGAAAATGGAACCATATGAAATTATTCATAGTCACATACAGATGAGTCGTTAACAATTGAGAGGCTGAACCTGTGGATTTATGTTCGAAATGCAACGCCAACTGTGAGATAATATTCGCTGACTATTGTGAAATAAATAAGAATGTTTTAAAAAATGATATTTAAGTACACGCAAGAGATGGGTATACAATCCTCTCAGCTATCTGATCAAATTTTGAAAAAGGCTTTCATTTCCTTGGAAAGAGAGGTTATTTTACAACAGCGCTAGCTACCAGGACTCTCGGCTGAGATATTTTTTTTTAAATTAATGACAGTTCCTCTTTTTCGCAGAGGTGGCTGTACTAAGATACCATTCTTCGGAAGTCATGAAAAATATCAATAAAAATCCCAGTAAATGTGATCTCTACTAAATACTAACTTTCCCCAGTTTTACTAGAAAATTTGATTGAAATTGATGATTTAGGTTAGTGCAAGGAAGGCCACTTCGCTACAGAAGGCTTGGTGCTTTCAAATCCTTCCATTTTGAGATTTTAAATCCCATTCTTTGCCTAAGTTTTCTGAGCTGTTGGTCAAGTAGTATACGTTAGCAGAAAAAAATTACAAACACAACTTCACTTAAATTCAAACACTCAGGTTAGGTTAGGTTATGTGGGAGGTAGACTGCTGGTATCGATACCATGGTATCGTTACCACATGCCTGTCACCGCCATACCACGTTTGAAGGTAGTATACCACGATTCAAACCTGGTATTGAGATTCGCAAATTTTTTGCTGGTATACCACGTTCCGAAGCTACCTATTGATCGGAGCGCCATCTTTTTACTACTAGAGTAGCATTTTTGGCAAATCACTACTATCACTACTATCACTTCTTCACTACTTAATATTATAAAAGTGAAACGTTGTCCGTTTGTTTGTTTGTTTGTTTGTTTGTTTGTTTGTTTGGATTTTACCTATGCGAAAACTACTAAACCAATCAACCTCAAATTTTGCACACAGAATGGTTGTACATCGGGTCATATAATAGGCTATGTTTAATAACGCTATCTTATTCAAGAGCCGAGCAGTTAACAAAAACGTGGAGCAAGTCAGAAGAAATTCCTTGCCGCACACGAAAAGATATTTTCTCGATCGTGAGCCACATCGGTTGATGAGCGTACGTGTTGTTTTTGTTTTGCCCAGTTTCACAAGGGTAGTTTTTCATTTCCTTTTCTGCTGTGTTGTTGTTGTTTTTTTTTTTTGTTCGTTCTTTGCTTCTATCTATTCGTGTGTACAGGGTTATGATTTGGTGGTTGGTACGGTAGATACCTATATATACATACATACATTCGATATACATCTGTACATTTGTATTTATATATTTATTACATTACATATGTATTAACATATGTACGTACATATGTGCATACACAGGTTATCAAATTCAATTAACTCTGGAGAATTGAGTTAATGAGGGAAAAGATCATAGCGCAGTTGGATCAGTTTGCCCTTTCCATTTGTGGGCGAGTGAACTTTGGTATTGTTATGATGACACATCATCTTTTTTTCCAGCCAGCCAGACTATTTACTTTTTTACGCATATGCGCAATTGTCTACACATTTTTCCTGGCAATTTTTTTTTATGAATTCTCTTTTTCGGTAGATAAAGGAATAGCGCGCCGACGCGACGCGACAGGCTGGGTATGGGATTGTGTGTGCTTGATGTAGGTATAACATTGCCAGTCGCGGGAGGGGAATTTTTGTTTTGATTTTGTTTTTTGCAAAGGATGTATGTATGTATGTATCTATTCAACGAATGTATTCAAATTCCAAGGACTTTTGATTTAGAATGAATTTGACTTGGAGGAAAACTTTTCAAAAGAAAACTGACGGGGGACAATAGGTGAACAAACTCGAGTTAGAGGGAAATTCGAGTTAAAGGAGGTTCGGTTCGACATAAAGAATTTGATTACATGTGCAAAAGTGGCAGAATAAAATACAGTCGATTGGGTTGAATATAAAATTCGGATTCAGATTTAAGATGGGATTGTGATATTTTATATAATCACACAAGATAAGTCTTTCATAAATAGTTTGAAGAAGATATCGATTTCTCGATTGAAATGTAATAGCCCGAGCAACACCGGGTATTATTCAGCTAGTATTTAATGCTTTCTGAAGACATAAAAACTCATTGGTTTGTGGTGAAACTACATTTTTGGAGTGACAGCAGCAAAACCCAACCCAAGGACCATTTTGCGGAAGCAACCTTGATTAATACTAGGAAGCGAAAACGTCAAAGTGTACTACGAACTTATGTCTGTCAGGGGTAGTGGTATTCACAATACCATGATATTGATACCAGCAGTCTGTCTCCCGCATTAGAGGGCCGGTGAAGACGATGAAACTCTCTTCATCTCACTTAGGTTTGTGTAGACCCGTTGTGGTACCCATTTATTTCACCAGCTACTTTCTACTGCGTGATTCTTTATATCTGCAAGCCACCTGGCTGTCTTTGCAAACTTGAGTAGGTAGGTAGAGTGGCGGTTCCTGAGAACCGTTTTGTCACCACGAAACTCGTTCAAACCTATTTGTGTGTCGATTGGTTGTATTTTTATTTATGATGCGATTAAATCCAGCCAGTGGAGTTCAGATGAACGGTTCTCTTATCCCTTTTTCAGGTATCTCGCCGAGGTTCGCAAAGAAGAGTTTGCCTAAAGTACGTTGTTTTGTCCTCGCCAGGACCGGACACCTGCAGAGGAAATGATGTAGAGATTCCCTCTCGTTAATGTCCTTGGATGGAGATTCTACAGAAGTTATTGTGAGGAATACCAAGCTTGACATGTTCTCCAAATGGCCAGTGGCCCTTCATAATGGCTAAAATTCTGGCAATATTTTTTGATTTTCCAAGTAGCTGTTTTCACTTAGGTTTGATGTAATTAGGTCATGTCTTTCTTCATATTACGCAGCTGGACAGGGCGTTCCACCTGTGATTGACAAGCTAGACGAAGTGAAGATGTATGTATATAGCCCTTAATAGTGCCCAGCGGAATGTTGACACTTTCCGCACGAGAACTGTTGAAAACCGATTCTCTCCTGGCCAGCTCGACGGAATGCTCATTGCTCATTGGTTGCTATGACCTGGGATCCAGATGAGTATAATTATGGAGTGAGTACTTAATTGATTGATAACAAGCCCGCATTGCTCAACCAGTTTTAAGGATATGAGGATACGAGGAGACCACGTCACTTCTCCTTATGGACTATGGAGCATTCACCCACAAAACAAGAGCACACTTGGGAGCGAACACTTTCTCTGAAATGGGTGTTCCATCGTTGGATCCAATCCAGATAACAATTGGATAGCTCTGGTCACTGCTGCCTAGAAAACACTACTGTTTTCAGGAAGTCTTATTGAGCTGCTGAGTCCTAATCCGTGTAAATGGACTTTATTTCGTTAAGAATTATTTTGTTTTTCCACTGTTCTCTTCTTAGGAAAATGCAGGAGAAGGGTTTGACGAAGTCAAGATACGAAATCATGTAGTCAAAGTCGACACTTACGGTCGGATATTTGTCTAATATCTAAGCGTGTCCGAATGCGTTCCAAAGTTTAGACTGGTCTAGTCTTAGCGCGCTCTTTACTGCTGATTCTTGCATGTAGGGATCTAGGGGTAACAGACAGACAGCCCGGCGGAGTTGATATTAGTGGACTGGTTGTTCTAGAGTATTGTGGTAAAGGCTTTGAGGTAAGGGGTTTTAGTTGTACACTAAACTTCCCTACAGATACAGATACTGGTCCCCAGATCTGCCCAAAAATCCTTCTGCAAGTGTAGAAAGCGATCGAGGCCCTTCTGATCGTTCCTTTAACATTTAGGTTCCAGATCAATTTCCTGTCCAGAATAAGTCCCAGATATTTAGCACTGTTAGATGGTTGAAGGGAAATCGCACCAATGTTAGGCACTGTTTTGTTGGTTAACAGTACCAATTCGGTTTTCTATGGATTCATCCCCAGGCTGCATTGTTTTGTCCATCTAATCGAACACACAGGTCAGATTAGATTAGGTTGAGAGGATTAAGTTACCTTCGCAGACCTCCCCCTATCAATTGTACCATTCCGAATGAAACATAATGCTACCACTCAAACTCCAATAACACAAACACAAACATACGTTCACAACATGCAACAGGAATTTGATCTCGAGCAAATAGAAGAAGCTATTAAAGTGCCACAGCAGCAATAGGAGTTCACAAGAGAACATTTCAAAATACAATTTTTTTTAACAGAAAGTGTTTATTTTTATTTAGATGCTTGTAAATTCATATTAAAGTGACCATCTGTGGATATAACAAACATATGTGCTGGGTAATGAGGTTGTTGGTGGTTCAAAGTTTATTAACACCAACTCCCTCGATGAGTGTTCGTGAAGACATCTACTGCTTTTGGAGGCTAAATTGTGATCCGTGTTGCTAGATGTGACTTTTTTTTACACTTACACTCATCTAATGCAAAAATTCCATGAGAGAGCCCAGGATCTGATATTTTTGTCCAAGTACTTCGAGTACAAAAACAACGATGCAGATGCTCATTAAAACTGCGAATATCTGAAAAGCTCCCGTGAAATCCTGCATCCGCAGGGTAGTCGGGTTCTTTTGAGTCATTTTATTTAGCGCTTTCTGGCTGTATTCAGCTTTCCCTATGCTGACGTAATCGTTGTAGAATTTGTCAATCAAGCCATAGCTTCTCAAGCGGAGCAAATTGACGTGATAATAATAATTCAAGTTCGAATACATTTGGGTGTAAATGCAGGCCAGTTTCTGGAAAATATACTCATTTATGATCACATACCGAATGGTACTGCCCTCTGCTTTCATCTGATTCAGAAAGAGGCCCATGTATTCTTCAAGGAAGAAGACTCCAAATTTTCCATTGTACGAGTTTAGTTGAGCCGGAATTTCATCCTCAGCAGCATTTACAACGATTAGACTCGCATTGATATTTGCCGGAATATCCATGATCGAGTAAGTCCCTATGTCTATGATAAATTTGTAACCATCACGAATGGCTTCATCCAGTGTTGTAGGTGGGCGTCTCTTACGACTGCTGTTCAAGAAATCGAACACCGAACCTTCATAGGCACTGCGTATCAAAAGGAAGCTGATCAGATAGGCAGCCATGTAAATCCGAGTACGGTATCCAGATCCACCTGTAGGTAGGACTCTACGATAGATCTTAGTATAGACCATAAGATACAGATTTCGTCCGAAATAGAACAAAGCGATGAGAAGCCAAGTGTAAAGATCAAATGGTAAAAATAGCAATTCTAGTGGGTGATAATCCACAGATTTTAGAAGAATGCGCACGTTGGACATGTAATAGGGGTCGGTCTGACTGGTGACATTTAAAAGTTGATGCAAACACCTTAGATTTCCGATTGCAAACATTGCATTTGTTTTTTGAAGCTGCAAGACAGTAAGTTTCGATAAACGAATGACTGAAGAAAGAATCTAGGATACTTACAATCGTCGACATGTTGGCCACGTTCGCGTTTTTCTCAGGCAATGCGGTAATTTGAATTGAAAAATTTAAGGACTTTTTAAGCATCATAATGACTTCACCGTCCACCCCATAAGGACGGTCATTGTATCCGCCTTTTGTGTAATTAAGCAAGATAAATGGAGCAGCCTTCGCCCAGACGGTAATTCGAAGTGGGCAACCAAAGAAGTTTTGAAATATTTCTGGAAACGTATAGCCCTTTGATACATGGACACTTTTTGCATAAAAACGTTTCCTTATAACCGGATTCACATTATCGCAGTCATTTGGTGCATACGATCTATAACTGTAAAATACAACGCTGTCGTCCTCTTCCTCAGCTAAGAAGATTGCATTGCTCATCGCATGTTTTCCGTGACCCCTTGCGATTTGGCCTATAATTTCAAGTGAATTTTTTATTTTTGGGGCCAACACGACCACGTAGTTGTTGAATCTTTTTGTATTAATTGCCATTTGCTGTTCCTTCAATCCCACTCTCCTGCAAATACACATGTAAGTGTCCAGGCTAACTCGTGTTCAGTAGTATGCTTACTTTATACTTTCGAACGAATCGATAAAGAAGAGCCACACGAAAACCAGGTAACCTGTTTTGTTACCAGGACTAAATTCAATAGTTATTTGATTATTCCGGCGCAGCAGATCGTCCAGTATGTCAGAAAAAACCCTTTGATGTTCTGGACTATTCTCACCGATGCGTATTGCCCATGTTTGCGGATAGTTTTTAAAAATTTGATGCAAGCACTCAACTGTTGTATATTTCTTGCCGATGGATTTGTTTAGATTATTCCAAAGGATACTTTCACTAAAACCCATGCCGTAAGGCAGGGTACTAAACAGAATATAGATCTTAGAAAACCACAACATGGCGATGCGAACTGACTGCTTGCTGAATACCAATGCAGTGCGCTTTTATAAAACAGAGGTACCTACTTTTTTCCATGAGGACCCGCCCACTATACTCGCGTGAGTACATCTACAAAATGCGGGGTTTATTATTGCTTATCTCAAAAACGTATTAAATCCCGCATTTTGTAGATATATGTCGGCGGTAATGGGTTGGTTTACATTGTTGTGGAATTTAATTTTCAATTCAACATTACTTATGCACAAGTATCCAGCAGACTAAACTCATTCTGAAACATTGAAACAGGACTCTCTATCAAATCTATAATTGTGCTCTATCCTGCTTAACAATTTTTTCAAGTGCTCAAGATTAAATCTCTCTAATTATTGAAATATGACTTATAATCATTGATTCCTGATTTGGTCTTTGTTTACAAAAGCCAAGATATTATAAAAGTGAAACTTTGTCAGTTTATTTGTTTGTTCGTTTATTTGAACTTTTCCCACGCGAAAACTGTTGAACCAATCAACCTCAAAATTACAGCACGGAATGGCTGTACCTCATATTAAAACATGGGGTATATATTGTGACGTCACATTGTCCAGGAGCTGAGCAATAAATAGAAACGTGAAACTTACTTACTTACTTAAGGTGGCGCTACAGACCGGGGTGGTCCTGGGCCTCAACCAACAAGCGTCGCCAGCGATCTCGATCTTTTGCCAGCTGTCTCCAGTTTCGCACGCTAAGTTGGTTGAGGTCCTCTTCCATTTGCGAGCGCCACCTGAGTCGCGGTCTTCCTCTACTGCGCTGACCCTCGGGTGTGGATTCGAAGATTTTCCGAGCTGGAGCATTGGTGTCCATCCGCTCTACATGTCCCAGCCACCTTCACTCTTCTGGCTAAGTCGATGCCGCCGTACAGCCCGTACAGTTCGTCGTTGTATCTCCTTCTCCACTCCCCGTCTATGCAGACGGGACCAAAAATCACCCGAAGAATTTTCCTCTCCAAACAGCCAAGAGTAACCTCATCCGCTTTAGACAGAGTCCATGCCTCTGCGCCGTAGAGCAGGACTGGGACGATTAAGGACTTATAAAGGGCCACCTTAGTTGTTCGAGAGAGGGCTTTGCTACTCAATTGCCTTCTTAGCCCAAAGAAACAGCGATTGGCAAGAGTTATTCTTCGTTTAATCTCAGCGCCGTTGTCATTGTCTGAATTTATAGCGGAGCCTAGGTAGACAAAGCCCTTAACAACCTCAAAGTTATAGCTGTCTATAGTGACGTTCTGTCTGAGACGTCGGAGTTGGGAGTCCTTTCTTGTTGATATACTTTGTTTTGCCCTCATTGACCGCTAAACCCATCTTCGCCGCCTCCGTCTCGATACTCACAAACGCACCAGTGACATCACGCTGCGTTCTTCCGATTATGTCAATGTCATCGGCGTATCCGAGTAATTGGACGGACTTTTGAAAGATTGTGCCTCTGGTGTTGACGCGTGAGTTTTGCACAACTCTTTCAAGAACGATGTTGAAGAAGTCGCATGACAGCGCGTCGTCTTGTCTAAATTCTTTTTTGACATCAAAGGTCTCGGTGAGGTCTTGACCGACCTTGATGGAGCAGCGTGCATTCTCCATCGTCATCCTGCACAGACGAACGAGTTTGGCAGGGATGCCAAAACTCGACATGGGTCTGTATAGCTCGTCTCTATAGATGCTGTCATACGCGGCTTTAAAATCGTTGAAAAGGTGGTGGGTATCGATTTCAAGTTCCTGGGTTTTTTCCAAGATCTGCCGCAGTGTGAATATTTGGTCGATGGTGGACTTTCCTGGCCTGAAACCACACTGATATGGACCGATCAGGCGTTCACACAACAGGGCAGATAAGATCTTGTAAGCGATGTTAAGAAGACTGATGCCTCTGTAGTTGGCGCAGTTCAAAGGGTCTCCTTTCTTGAGGATCGGGCAAACAATGCTGAGGTTCCATTCATCGGGCATACTTTCCTCCGACCATATTTTACATATGAGTTGGTGCATGCTCCTTACCAAGTCATCGCCTGCTGCTTTGAACAGCTCGGCAGCTAGGCCATCAGCCCCAGCAGCTTTGTTGGACTTAAGCTTCGATATGGCTTTCTTCACCTCGTCCAAGTCGGGTGGACGAAATTGTTGGTCTTCGTCGTCCAGGTTGCATGGTTCATTCTGCCTGACAGCGGTATTTGATTCGTCGTCGCCGTTAAACAGTTTGCAGAAGTAGTTCTTCCATATCCTCAGCATCGACTGCGATTCTACCACGATGTTCCTTTGTCCATCCTTGCAGGCCTCGGTTCGGGCTCTGTAGCCTTGACAGGTTCTTTTTACCCTTTGGTAAAACTTCCTAATCTCATTCCTGCTATAACATCCCTCTATCTCCTCGATCGCGCGCTTCTCATGCTCTTTCTTTTTCCTCCTGAAAAGCTTGTGTTCGTATCTCCTCTTCTGCCCGTAGAGCTCGCGAGCAGCTCTGGTCTTTCTATGCAGCGCCGCTTTGTATGCCTCTTGTTTCGCTGCATGTGCTTGCCGGCACTCGTCGTCAAACCAGGGATTTCGTTGTGGTGGCCGTGTGAAACCCAGCACATCAGAGGCGGCATCTCTGATCGCTTTTGGCAATGTTGCCACTGGTCTTCAATACTTGATGCTGGCGGCATAGGACCTCTTAAGAGATTGAGAGAGACTCGATCGGAAAAGGATCTGGTGATCTCTTGCGATTGCAGCCGTCCGACGTCAAAATTCCTCACAGTATTTCCTTGTCTTGGCGGTGTTCGGGATATCCGCAGTCGTACCTTGGCTACAACAAGGTAGTGGTCCTGGTCAATGTTGGCCCCTCGGAACGTTCGGACATCCATAATACTGGAGGAGTGCCTTGCGTCGATCGCAATGTGGTCAATCTGGTTGACGGTTGATTGATCAGGAGATCTCCATGTTCCTTTGTGGATATCGAGATGTGGGAACCGCGTACTAGCTACGACGACGTTCCGCCCCGCAGCAAAGTCGATCAGCCTAAATCCGTTATCGGAGGTGGTGTCGTGTAGGCTGTGCCTTCCGACAGTATTACCAAAGATGCCCTCTCTTCCTAGCTTTGCGTTAAAATCGCCTAGGACAATCTTAATGTCATAGCTAGGGCACTGCTCGTATGTCTTGTCCAGGAGCTCGTAGACTCTGTCTTTGGTGTCGTCGTCTTTCTCCTCTGTGGGGGCATGCGCGCATATTAGGCTTATGTTGGCGAATTTAGCCTTGATGCGGATTGTAGTGAGGCGTTCGCTCACATACCTGAAGCTTAAGACTTCTTGCCTATGTCTGCCTCCAATTACGAATCCACACCCAAATAGGCGCTGCTTTTGTTGTCGGTAACAATCGCCGTAATAGATATCGCAGTTTTTCATCCTCTTTTTGCCCGGCCCATCCCACCGCACTTCTTGGATGGCGGTGATGTCTGCTTTGCAGCAGTCTAGGGTCTCCGCTAGTTGTTCGGCTGCACGTTGTCTGTTAAGGGACCTAACATTCCACGTGCAGATCCGAAGGTCGTTGTCCTTGTTTCGTTTGCCAGGGTCGTCAATAGTAAAATCCTCCGTATCCGAGGCTCTTGGTTGTTTCGGAACAACTTGTTTTTCCGTAGTGGAGTTGTCAACCCCACGTACAGAAACGTGAAACAAGTCAGAAGAAATTCCTTGCCGCCCACGAAAAGATTTTTCATTAAAGTGATCGTGAGTTTTGCCCAGTTGTACGAGGGTAGTTTTCACTTTTTGTCCTTATTTCGTGAGGAGAGGGTGATGATTTGGTAGTTTGTATGGTATACCATATGCATGCGTACATATGTATATTTGTATTTTTGTACATCATTGCCCGATCAACGTCATGTATTATTACAAGGTTTTATTTAACTTGCAATGTTCTTATGTAAGTAGGTTGTTCGCTTCAAAATTTGCAAGTTAAATTTGACCCACTTTGCGGTGTTCGATTGAGCTGAAATTTGGGACACGTAGGTAAAGTCGGTGACAATGCAATATTTTGGTACCGTTGAGCTGATATGATAATGCAGCTGGAAGGTGGCCAAGTGGTAGGACAGTTGCATTTGGGCTAGTATGTTTTATTGTCATGAGTATTTTCCCTCTCTGTAAAAAAACAATATTACCACATATACTATAGTTTACATAGATATCGGCACCAAAGGACAAAATATGACACATTTTAAATCGATTGGGATTTACTTCTACGTCCCAGTTCAAACCTTTTATTCGAATTAAAGCAGTCGCGTCTTAACTCATGCAGTCGTGTGGTGCGTCGGTTATATTCTGCAACCTTTACTACAGCAAGAAAAAATAAATAACACAAACAAAACTGAAATTTTGGATAGGACTGGGTAGGATGGAACCGGACAATCGTCACTAGAACTTATTGATGTCAAATGATCTTAATCCACGTTTTCCATTAAATATCCCTAAGATCATTAGGAACGGTTGTGTAGAGGCCTGGCCTGTATTTCATTTGGGTTGCATTGGGATGAATGACATCAGACTCGTTCAAAACAATACCCGAAAAGGTTTTCCTAAAAATTTCTGAGATGTTTGAACCCCTGCAATGGATTTACCAACAGAATAACGCTTCAGTTCATACTGCTCGACCTGTCAAAATGCTGATTAACGACTAAAATATTGAGTTGTTCGAGTGGCTATTATACGCACTGGACCTTAACTTTATTGAAAACGTATGGGGATGGCTTGATCGTAAGGTTTATGAGTCCTGCAGACAATTCGAAGACTAAGAGACGCTTAGCTCAAAAAACCTTATATTCTTGGAGGGCATGTGCAAGAATCATCGTATTTTTGCACAAGCAACTCGGTGTATGTAACTGAAAACAGCTAGTTAGGAATCGTGCTGACTGGAGAAGTTGTCAGTTGAGGTTCAGTTCCTGTAGCGCCCTCATATATATGTATGCCGGACTCCTAAATCAGATTAAGAAGATTTTTAGGTTGGGTTTGCTTTTATTTAAGTGCTTCTTTATTGATATTGAAGTGACAATGCTGTATAACAAGCATATGTGATGGGTGGTGGTTCCAATTTTATTAACACCAACTCCCTCGATGAGTGTTCGTCAAGACTTCCACTGCTTTTCGGAGGCGAAGAGGTTTGTGCTCTGTGTCTCAAGATGTGATTTTTTTGCTGTTTCATTTTGCTTGGTTAATCTTTACACTTACACTCATCTAATGCAAAAATTCCATGAGAGAGCCCAGGATCTGATATTTTTGTCCAAGTACTTCGAGTACAAAAACAACGATGCAGATGCTCATTGAAACTGCAAATATCTGAAAAGCTCCCATGAGATCCTGCATCCGCAGGGTAGTCGGGTTCTTTTGAGTCATTTTATTTAGCGCTTTCTGGCTGTATTCAGCTTTCCCCATGCTGACGTAATCGTTGTAGAATTTGTCAATTAAGCCATAGCTTCTCAAACGGAGCAAATTGATGTGAAAGTAATGATTCAAGCTCGAAAACTTTTGGGCGTAAATGCAGGCCAGTTTTTGGAAAATATTCTCCTTTATGATCACATACCGAATGGTACTGCCCTCTGCTTTCATCTGATTCAGATAGAGGCCCATGTATTCTTCAAGGAAGAAGACTCCAAATTTTCCATTGTACGAGTTTAGTTGAGCCGGAATTTCATCCTCAGCAGCATTTACAACGATTAGACTTGCGTTGATATTTGCCGGAATATCCATGATGGAGTAAGTCCCAAAGTCTATGAGAAATTTGTACCCATCACGAATGGCTTCATCCAGTATTGTAGGTGGGCGTCTCTTACGACTGCTGTTTAAGAAATCGAACACCGAACCTTCATAGGCACTGCGTATCAAAAGGAAGCTGAGCAGATAAGCAGCCATGTAAATCCGAGTACGGTATCCACCTGTAGGTAGGACTCTACGATAGATTTTAGTATAGACCATAAGATACAGATTTCGTCCGAAATAGAACAAAGCGATGAGAAGCCAAGTGTAAAGATCAAATGGTAAAAATAGCAATTCTAGTGGGTGATAATCCACAGTTTTCAGGAGAATCCGCACGTTGGACATGTAATAGGGGTCGGTCTGACTGGTGACATTCAAAAGTTGATGCGAGCACCTTAGATTTCTGATTGCAAAAACTGCTTTTGTCTTTCGAAACTGCAAGATAGTAAGTTTCGTTAAACGAATGTTTGAAGACAGACTCTAGGATACTTACGATTTCCGGCATAATGGTCATGTTAACGTTTTTCTCAGGCAATGCGGTAATTTGAGTTGTAAAATTGAAAGCCTTTTTAAGCATCATAATAACTTCACCGTCCACCCCATAAGGACGGTCAATGTATCTGCCTTTGGTATGATTAAGCAAGATGAACGGAGCAGCCTTCTCCCAGACGGTTATTCGAACTGGGCAACCAAAGAAGTTTCGGAATACTTTTGGAAACGTCCATTCCTTTGGTATGTGGACTTTTTTAGGATAAAAACGTTTCCTAAAAATCGGATCCAAACTTTTGCAGTCATTTGGTTTAAAATATCTATAACTGTAAAATGCAACGCTGTCGTCCTCTTCCTCAACTAAGAAGTTTACATTGGAAATCACATTTTGTACACTTATCCTTGTCATTTGGCTTACGATTTCTATTGAATTTTTAATTTTTGGCGGCAACACTATCACGAAGTTGTTGAATTTTGGTGTATTCATTGACATTGGTCGTTCCTTTTTTAGCAGTGACCTGCAAATACACATGTAAGTGTCCAGGCTTGTTCGTGTTCAGTGATGTGCTTACCTAAGACCATCGGGTGAATCGACAAAGTAGAGTCTCATAAAAACTTCATAACGTGTATTGTTACCAGAACGATATTCAATGGTAATTTGTTTATTCAGGCGCAGCAGATCGTCCAGTATGTCAGAAAAAACCCTTTGATGTTCTGGACTATTCTCACCGATGCGTATTGCCCATGTTTGCGGATAGTTTTTAAAAATTTGATACAAACATTCAACTGTTGTATATTCCTTGCTGATGGATTTGTTTAGATTATTCCAAAGGATATTTTCACCAAAACCCATGCCGTAATGCAGGATACTAAACAGAATATTGATCTTAGAAAACCACAACATGGCGATGCGAACTGACTGCTTGCTGAATACCAAAGCAGTGCGCTTTTATACCATTACCGCACACTACGCTCGAGTGAGTACATCTACAAAATGTTGGATTTATTATTACTTATCTAATAAACATAGATAAGTAATATTAAATCCTGTGCGGTAATGTGCTGGTTGACATTGTTGTGGAATTCAATTTTCAATTCAATATTACTAATGCACAAGTATCCAGCAGAAACATTGAAACAGGGCTCTCTGTCAAGTCTATAATTGAGCTATTCCCTAGCTGTATCCGGCTTAACAATTTTTTCAAGTGCTCAAGATTAAATCTTTCTAATTGTTGAAATATGACTTATATTCACTGATTCCTGATTTGGTCTTTGTTTACAAACCGATAAGATGTTATAAAAGTGAAACTTTGTTCATTTATTTGTTTTTTTGTTTGTCTGAACTTTTCCCGCGCGAACCAATCAACCTCAAATTTTGAACACTGAATGGCTCTACCTCAAGTTAAAATATATTCTACTAGCTGAATAAAACCCGGCATTGCTCGGGCTATTACATATCAATAGACAACGATGTAATGAAGATTGCGTTATTAGAAATCGATATCTTCTTCAAACAGTTTATGAAAGCGTAATCCTGATTTAATAATATGTTACAATTTATCTTAAATCTGAAATCGGTATTTTATATGTAACCCAATTGACTGTATTTTATTTAGCCGCTTCTGCAAATGCACTCGAATCTCTCCAGAGTTCGAAAAAAAACCGTACACTAAACGTACCGTACCTAAAAAGAACACAAACGTACGTAGTGTTTGTGAACTATTCGTTGGGTATTCTGTTTGTGTACTTTTCTAAGAAGTGTACCGTACAAAACACTAAGGTACGGTACGTTAGGGTTTCTTTTTTTGAACTCTGAATCTCTCTAAGTCGAACCTCCTTTAACTCCAATTTCCTACTAACTCGACTTTGTTCACCCTGTTTTTGCATTACCCTCAGTTTATTTATTTACTCATGCTAACTGTCTAGCGAACATTATTATTTAATAAAGCAAAAAAATTATTTTTGAAAGAAGTGCTTACAACATTTACATACGTTAACATTTAAAAGATTGCTATAATTATTATATAAACTGAACATACTGTTTAAGGGGGAAAACCGTTCAAAATTGGTACGATAGGTCGAAATAAAAATAGCAGGCGGTAAGTATCTAGAGTTTCTTTAAGGGACATTAAAGTGTACAGAAGACAAAAGGTACAATGAGTCAATGTATCCATTAATAAGCCTAACAATAAAGCTAAAACATAAATATAGCCGTCTATTTTCCAGACTAGGCAAGTCAATAAGCATAAGCCGATTTCTATAAGGAGGAAGATCATAAACATTTTGCCAACCTATACTTCTAAGAGCAAATCAAGTTTTCCGTCGAAAAGTCATCCTCCAAGTCGAATTAAATCTAAGTCTTTCTAACTGGAATACATTCATTCTGAATACACACATATGTATATAGTACATATGTATGTAGAAGATGGATAAGAGATCATATAGGGTAACATCAACAAGGCGGGCACCGTCCTCGTCGCTTTCGCATGCCGTGGAGATCGTGTGGCTATGGCTCGTATTCGTCGCATACCAGAGCGAGACGTTGTTGGGGATCATATGGGCTAAAATAATGACTAATGCGAATGACCTAGCAAAACGAACAAAAGAACACGAAGAGAAGGTTGGCTCCACGGTAAACAGCACAGCAACAATTCGTAGGACAGCAAGCTCGAGAAAAGTGGAACTGGTAACGGCTGCAGTACGGTGTCGTGGATCACGAGATGTGGGGTCGCACTCTCTGGCAACGCAAAATGTTACACACATATCAAGCACACGCAATTACATACTCAGGCTCTATTCCTTTATCTACCTAAAAAAGATTCCAATTGTGCACGTGCGTACAAAAAATTATTAAGGGCTATAACTCGAAAAGATACAGTTTCATAATGATAATGCTAAAATTCATTCGCCCCCCAAGGGAACGGCCAAATTGATCAAACTGCGCTGCGACATTTTCCCTCATTAACTCAATTCGCCATTGTAAACACATATTATGTATGAACAAAAATACGTACATATGTATACCATACCAATCACCAAATCTAACGAATAGATATATGCAAAGAAATGAAAAACAACTCTTGTAAAACTGGGCAAAACAAAAACAACATACGATCACCAACCGTGCGTGCGGCAAGGAATTTCATCTGACTTGCTTCATGTTTTAGTTTACTGCTTAGCTTCTGGATAAGATAGCGGTATAATATATAGCCTATGTAAAGCTTAAAGGTACAGGCACTCTGTTTGCAAAATTTGAGGCTGATTGATTCGGTCGTTTTCGCTTGAATATCAAACAAACGGTCAAACAAACAAACAAAATGACAACGTTTCAATTTTATAATATTAGTAGAAAAGTGATAGTGATAGTGATATATTGTGCCGTCATCTTATCTAGGAGGTGAGCAGTAAAACGATACGTGAAGTAAGTCGGAACAATTTCCTTGCCGCCCACGAAGAGTTATTTTCACTAAAGTGAGACACATCGCACATAGGGGTATTTGCCTCAAAAAACCGCTCAAAAATCAATGTTGCAAAATGTAGAGTTGAGAAGTAATTTTTTTCCTAGTTGAAGTTAAATATACTCAGTGGTCGCCGTGGGTCGGTGGTTAGTGCGTTGGACTGCTGTCCGAACGGCGTGGGTTCAAGCCCCAGCCAGAAACACCGAACATTTTTCGCGGCACCACCTCTCGTCGGGGAATGACAAACCTCCGGAAGTATAATCTGTCATGAAAGAGCTTCTCACTTCGCCGTTCGGATTCGGAAATAAACTGTAGGTCCCTTCCATTTATGCAAAATATGTAACACGCACAACATAAATGGTTGCGAGAAGCTAGGCCTTGGCTCATGCCGAGCTGTCGCGCCAGCTATTTATTTATTTTTAGTTAAATATACTCACGCGCCAACACCAGAGGCACAATCTTTCAAAATTCTGTCCAGATACTCGCATACGCAGACGATATTGACATAATCGGAAGAACGCAGCGTGATGTCACTGGTGCGTTTGTGATAATTGAGACGGAAGCGGCGAAGATGGGTTTAGCGGTCAATTAAGCCAAGACGAAGTATGTATATGCTGTCAACAAGAAAGGACACCCAACACCGACGTCTCGGACAGAACTTCACTATAGACAGCTATAACTTTGAGGTAGTTAAGGACTTTGTCTACCTAGGCTGCGCTATAAATTCAGACAATGACACCAGCGCTGAGATTAACCGAAGAATAACTCTCGCCAATCGCTGTTTCTTTGGGCTAAGAAGGCAATTGAGTAGCAAAGCGCTCTCTCGAACTACTAAGGTGACCGTTTATAAGTCTTTAATCGTCCCAGTCTTGCTCTAAGGCGCAGAGGCATGGACTTTATCAAATGCGGATGAGGTCGCTCTTGGCCGTTTCGAGAGGAAAATCCTTCGGGTGATTTTCGGTCCTGTCTGCATAGACGGTGACTAGAGGACGAGATACAACGTCGAACTGTATGGGCATTGACCTAGCCAGAAGAGTAAAGCTCCAACGACTGAGATGGCTGGGTCATGTAGAGCGCATGGACACCAATGCTGCGGCCCGGAAAATCTTCGAATCCACACACACCACACTTTATGACAGAACAGGTCAGAAGCATACTGCCGCTAAAAACAACTCATTACAGTCTTCTTAGCACATAAAACATTCATTGATTGTCATCCTCTATGAATTGTACATTTTAAAATGTAAAAAAAAAAAAGAGTCATCGTCTGTTGCGATATAAAAAAATGGATGCTGTATTACATATGACGGAGAAATTTATTCAGTAATAATATTTTTTTATGTCAAAAAAGAAAATGGAACCATATGAAATTATTCATAGTCACATACAGATGAGTCGTTAACAATTGAGAGGCTGAACCTGTGGATTTATGTTCGAAATGCAACGCCAACTGTGAGATAATATTCGCTGACTATTGTGAAATAAATAAGAATGTTTTAAAAAATGATATTTAAGTACACGCAAGAGATGGGTATACAATCCTCTCAGCTATCTGATCAAATTTTGAAAAAGGCTTTCATTTCCTTGGAAAGAGAGGTTATTTTACAACAGCGCTAGCTACCAGGACTCTCGGCTGAGATATTTTTTTTTAAATTAATGACAGTTCCTCTTTTTCGCAGAGGTGGCTGTACTAAGATACCATTCTTCGGAAGTCATGAAAAATATCAATAAAAATCCCAGTAAATGTGATCTCTACTAAATACTAACTTTCCCCAGTTTTACTAGAAAATTTGATTGAAATTGATGATTTAGGTTAGTGCAAGGAAGGCCACTTCGCTACAGAAGGCTTGGTGCTTTCAAATCCTTCCATTTTGAGATTTTAAATCCCATTCTTTGCCTAAGTTTTCTGAGCTGTTGGTCAAGTAGTATACGTTAGCAGAAAAAAATTACAAACACAACTTCACTTAAATTCAAACACTCAGGTTAGGTTAGGTTATGTGGGAGGTAGACTGCTGGTATCGATACCATGGTATCGTTACCACATGCCTGTCACCGCCATACCACGTTTGAAGGTAGTATACCACGATTCAAACCTGGTATTGAGATTCGCAAATTTTTTGCTGGTATACCACGTTCCGAAGCTACCTATTGATCGGAGCGCCATCTTTTTACCACTAGAGTAGCATTTTTGGCAAATCACTACTATCACTACTATCACTTCTTCACTACTTAATATTATAAAAGTGAAACGTTGTCCGTTTGTTTGTTTGTTTGTTTGTTTGTTTGTTTGTTTGTTTGTTTGGATTTTACCTATGCGAAAACTACTAAACCAATCAACCTCAAATTTTGCACACAGAATGGTTGTACATCGGGTCATATAATAGGCTATGTTTAATAACGCTATCTTATTCAAGAGCCGAGCAGTTAACAAAAACGTGGAGCAAGTCAGAAGAAATTCCTTGCCGCACACGAAAAGATATTTTCTCGATCGTGAGCCACATCGGTTGATGAGCGTACGTGTTGTTTTTGTTTTGCCCAGTTTCACAAGGGTAGTTTTTCATTTCCTTTTCTGCTGTGTTGTTGTTGTTTTTTTTTTTTGTTCGTTCTTTGCTTCTATCTATTCGTGTGTACAGGGTTATGATTTGGTGGTTGGTACGGTAGATACCTATATATACATACATACATTCGATATACATCTGTACATTTGTATTTATATATTTATTACATTACATATGTATTAACATATGTACGTACATATGTGCATACACAGGTTATCAAATTCAATTAACTCTGGAGAATTGAGTTAATGAGGGAAAAGATCATAGCGCAGTTGGATCAGTTTGCCCTTTCCATTTGTGGGCGAGTGAACTTTGGTATTGTTATGATGACACATCATCTTTTTTTCCAGCCAGCCAGACTATTTACTTTTTTACGCATATGCGCAATTGTCTACACATTTTTCCTGGCAATTTTTTTTTATGAATTCTCTTTTTCGGTAGATAAAGGAATAGCGCGCCGACGCGACGCGACAGGCTGGGTATGGGATTGTGTGTGCTTGATGTAGGTATAACATTGCCAGTCGCGGGAGGGGAATTTTTGTTTTGATTTTGTTTTTTGGAAAGGATGTATGTATGTATGTATCTATTCAACGAATGTATTCAAATTCCAAGGACTTTTGATTTAGAATGAATTTGACTTGGAGGAAAACTTTTCAAAAGAAAACTGACGGGGGACAATAGGTGAACAAACTCGAGTTAGAGGGAAATTCGAGTTAAAGGAGGTTCGGTTCGACATAAAGAATTTGATTACATGTGCAAAAGTGGCAGAATAAAATACAGTCGATTGGGTTGAATATAAAATTCGGATTCAGATTTAAGATGGGATTGTGATATTTTATATAATCACACAAGATAAGTCTTTCATAAATAGTTTGAAGAAGATATCGATTTCTCGATTGAAATGTAATAGCCCGAGCAACACCGGGTATTATTCAGCTAGTATTTAATGCTTTCTGAAGACATAAAAACTCATTGGTTTGTGGTGAAACTACATTTTTGGAGTGACAGCAGCAAAACCCAACCCAAGGACCATTTTGCGGAAGCAACCTTGATTAATACTAGGAAGCGAAAACGTCAAAGTGTACTACGAACTTATGTCTGTCAGGGGTAGTGGTATTCACAATACCATGATATTGATACCAGCAGTCTGTCTCCCGCATTAGAGGGCCGGTGAAGACGATGAAACTCTCTTCATCTCACTTAGGTTTGTGTAGACCCGTTGTGGTACCCATTTATTTCACCAGCTACTTTCTACTGCGTGATTCTTTATATCTGCAAGCCACCTGGCTGTCTTTGCAAACTTGAGTAGGTAGGTAGAGTGGCGGTTCCTGAGAACCGTTTTGTCACCACGAAACTCGTTCAAACCTATTTGTGTGTCGATTGGTTGTATTTTTATTTATGATGCGATTAAATCCAGCCAGTGGAGTTCAGATGAACGGTTCTCTTATCCCTTTTTCAGGTATCTCGCCGAGGTTCGCAAAGAAGAGTTTGCCTAAAGTACGTTGTTTTGTCCTCGCCAGGACCGGACACCTGCAGAGGAAATGATGTAGAGATTCCCTCTCGTTAATGTCCTTGGATGGAGATTCTACAGAAGTTATTGTGAGGAATACCAAGCTTGACATGTTCTCCAAATGGCCAGTGGCCCTTCATAATGGCTAAAATTCTGGCAATATTTTTTGATTTTCCAAGTAGCTGTTTTCACTTAGGTTTGATGTAATTAGGTCATGTCTTTCTTCATATTACGCAGCTGGACAGGGCGTTCCACCTGTGATTGACAAGCTAGACGAAGTGAAGATGTATGTATATAGCCCTTAATAGTGCCCAGCGGAATGTTGACACTTTCCGCACGAGAACTGTTGAAAACCGATTCTCTCCTGGCCAGCTCGACGGAATGCTCATTGCTCATTGGTTGCTATGACCTGGGATCCAGATGAGTATAATTATGGAGTGAGTACTTAATTGATTGATAACAAGCCCGCATTGCTCAACCAGTTTTAAGGATATGAGGATACGAGGAGACCACGTCACTTCTCCTTATGGACTATGGAGCATTCACCCACAAAACAAGAGCACACTTGGGAGCGAACACTTTCTCTGAAATGGGTGTTCCATCGTTGGATCCAATCCAGATAACAATTGGATAGCTCTGGTCACTGCTGCCTAGAAAACACTACTGTTTTCAGGAAGTCTTATTGAGCTGCTGAGTCCTAATCCGTGTAAATGGACTTTATTTCGTTAAGAATTATTTTGTTTTTCCACTGTTCTCTTCTTAGGAAAATGCAGGAGAAGGGTTTGACGAAGTCAAGATACGAAATCATGTAGTCAAAGTCGACACTTACGGTCGGATATTTGTCTAATATCTAAGCGTGTCCGAATGCGTTCCAAAGTTTAGACTGGTCTAGTCTCAGCGCGCTCTTTACTGCTGATTCTTGCATGTAGGGATCTAGGGGTAACAGACAGACAGGCCGGCGGAGTTGATATTAGTGGACTGGTTGTTGTAGAGTATTTTGGTAAAGGCTTTGAGGTAAGGGGTTTTAGTTGTACACTAAACTTCCCTACAGATACAGATACTGGTCCCCAGATCTGCCCAAAAATCCTTCTGCAAGTGTAGAAAGCGATCGAGGCCCTTCTGATCGTTCCTTTAACATTTAGGTTCCAGATCAATTTCCTGTCCAGAATAAGTCCCAGATATTTAGCACTGTTAGATGGTTGAAGGGAAATCGCACCAATGTTAGGCACTGTTTTGTTGGTTAACAGTACCAATTCGGTTTTCTATGGATTCATCCCCAGGCTGCATTGTTTTGTCCATCTAATCGAACACACAGGTCAGATTAGATTAGGTTGAGAGGATTAAGTTACCTTCGCAGACCTCCCCCTATCAATTGTACCATTCCGAATGAAACATAATGCTACCACTCAAACTCCAATAACACAAACACAAACATACGTTCACAACATGCAACAGGAATTTGATCTCGAGCAAATAGAAGAAGCCATTAAAGTGGCACAGCAGCAATAGGAGTTCACAAGAGAACATTTCAAAATACAATTTTTTTAACAGAAAGTGTTTATTTTTATTTAGATGCTTGTAAATTCATATTAAAGTGACCATCTGTGGATATAACAAACATATGTGCTGGGTAATGAGGTTGTTGGTGGTTCAAAGTTTATTAACACCAACTCCCTCGATGAGTGTTCGTGAAGACATCTACTGCTTTTGGAGGCTAAATTGTGATCCGTGTTGCTAGATGTGACTTTTTTTTACACTTACACTCATCTAATGCAAAAATTCCATGAGAGAGCCCAGGATCTGATATTTTTGTCCAAGTACTTCGAGTACAAAAACAACGATGCAGATGCTCATTAAAACTGCGAATATCTGAAAAGCTCCCGTGAAATCCTGCATCCGCAGGGTAGTCGGGTTCTTTTGAGTCATTTTATTTAGCGCTTTCTGGCTGTATTCAGCTTTCCCTATGCTGACGTAATCGTTGTAGAATTTGTCAATCAAGCCATAGCTTCTCAAGCGGAGCAAATTGACGTGATAATAATAATTCAAGTTCGAATACATTTGGGTGTAAATGCAGGCCAGTTTCTGGAAAATATACTCATTTATGATCACATACCGAATGGTACTGCCCTCTGCTTTCATCTGATTCAGAAAGAGGCCCATGTATTCTTCAAGGAAGAAGACTCCAAATTTTCCATTGTACGAGTTTAGTTGAGCCGGAATTTCATCCTCAGCAGCATTTACAACGATTAGACTCGCATTGATATTTGCCGGAATATCCATGATCGAGTAAGTCCCTATGTCTATGATAAATTTGTAACCATCACGAATGGCTTCATCCAGTGTTGTAGGTGGGCGTCTCTTACGACTGCTGTTCAAGAAGCCGAACACTGAACCTTCATAGGCACTGCTTATCATTAGGAAGCTGATCAGATAAGCCGCCATGTAAATTCGAGTACGGTATCCATCGGTGGGTAGGACTCTACGATAGACCTTAGTATAGACCATAAGATACAAATTTTGTCCGAAATAGAACAAAGCGATGAGAAGCCAAGTGTAAAGATCGAATGGTAAAAATAGCAATTCTAGTGGGTGATAATCCACAGATTTCAGAAGAATGCGCACATTGGACATGTAATAGGGGTCGGATTGACTGACATTTACATTTGAAAGTTGATGCGAACACCTCAGATTTCCGATTGCAAACAATGCATCTGTACTTTGAAGCTGCAAGACAGTAAGTTTCGTTAAGCGAATGACTGAAGAAAGAATCTAGGATACTTACAATCGTCGACATGTAGGCCACGTTCGCGTTTTTCTCAGGCAATGCGGTAATTCGAATTGAAAAATTGAAGGACTTTTTAAGCATCATTATAACTTCACCGTCCACCCCATAAGGACGGTCAATGTATCCGCCTTTGGTATGATTAAGCAAGATGAACGGAGCAGCCTTCTCCCAGACGGTAATCCGAGCTGGGCAACCAAAGTAGTTTCGGAATATTTCTGGAAACGTATAGTCCGTTGATGTATGGACATTTTTTGCATTAAAACGTTTAATAAACATCGGATCAATATTATCGCAGTCATTTGGTGCATACGAACTGTAACTGTAAAATGCAACGCTGTCGTCCTCTTCCTCAACTAAGAAAATTGCATTGCTCATCATACGTTTTCCTTGAAACCTTGTGATTTGGCTTATGACTTCAAGAGAATTTTTCATTTTTGGGGACATTACGATCACGTAGTTGTGGAATCTTTGTGCATTCATTGACATTCGGCTTTCCTTCGCTCCCAGTCTACTGCAAATACAAATGCAAGTGTACAGGCTAACTCGTGTTCAGTGATATACTTACCAAAGAGCATCGAATGAATCGATAAAGTAGAGCCACGTGAAAACTTGGTAAAGCATTTTTTTACCAGGACAAAATTCAATAGTTATTTGATTATTCCGGCGCAGCAGATCGTCCAGTATGTCAGAAAAAACCCTTTGATGTTCTGCACTATTCACACCGATGCGTATTGCCCATGTTTGCGGATAGTTTTTAAAAATTTGATGCAAGCACTCAACTGTTGTATATTCCTTGCTGATGGATTTGTTTAGATTATTCCAAAGGATATTTTCACCAAAACCCATGCCGTAATGCAGGATACTAAACAGAATATTGATCTTAGAAAACCACAACATGGCGATGCGAACTGACTGCTTGCTGAATACCAAAGCAGTGCGCTTTTATACCATTACCGCACACTATGCTCGCGTGAGTACATCTACAAAATGTTGGATTTATTATTACTTATCTAATAAACATAGATAAGTAATATTAATTCCTGTGCGGTAATGTGCTGGTTGACATTGTTGTGGAATTCAATTTTCAATTCAATATTACTAATGCACAAGTATCCAGCAGAAACATTGAAACAGGGCTCTCTGTCAAGTCTATAATTGAGCTATTCCCTAGCTGTATCCGGCTTAACAATTTTTTCAAGTGCTCAAGATTAAATCTTTCTAATTGTTGAAATATGACTTATATTCACTGATTCCTGATTTGGTCTTTGTTTACAAACCGATAAGATGTTATAAAAGTGAAACTTTGTTCATTTATTTGTTTTTTTGTTTGTCTGAACTTTTCCCGCGCGAACCAATCAACCTCAAATTTTGAACACTGAATGGCTCTACCTCAAGTTAAAATATATTCTACTAGCTGAATAAAACCCGGCATTGCTCGGGCTATTACATATCAATAGACAACGATGTAATGAAGATTGCGTTATTAGAAATCGATATCTTCTTCAAACAGTTTATGAAAGCGTAATCCTGATTTAATAATATGTTACAATTTATCTTAAATCTGAAATCGGTATTTTATATGTAACCCAATTGACTGTATTTTATTTAGCCGCTTCTGCAAATGCACTCGAATCTCTCCAGAGTTCGAAAAAAAACCGTACACTAAACGTACCGTACCTAAAAAGAACACAAACGTACGTAGTGTTTGTGAACTATTCGTTGGGTATTCTGTTTGTGTACTTTTCTAAGAAGTGTACCGTACAAAACACTAAGGTACGGTACGTTAGGGTTTCCTTTTTTGAACTCTGAATCTCTCTAAGTCGAACCTCCTTTAACTCCAATTTCCTACTAACTCGACTTTGTTCACCCTGTTTTTGCATTACCCTCAGTTTATTTATTTACTCATGCTAACTGTCTAGCGAACATTATTATTTAATAAAGCAAAAAAATTATTTTTGAAAGAAGTGCTTACAACATTTACATACGTTAACATTTAAAAGATTGCTATAATTATTATATAAACTGAACATACTGTTTAAGGGGGAAAACCGTTCAAAATTGGTACGATAGGTCGAAATAAAAATAGCAGGCGGTAAGTATCTAGAGTTTCTTTGAGGGACATTAAAGTGTACAGAAGACAAAAGGTACAATGAGTCAATGTATCCATTAATAAGCCTAACAATAAAGCTAAAACATAAATATAGCCGTCTATTTTCCAGACTAGGCAAGTCAATAAGCATAAGCCGATTTCTATAAGGAGGAAGATCATAAACATTTTGCCAACCTATACTTCTAAGAGCAAATCAAGTTTTCCGTCGAAAAGTCATCCTCCAAGTCGAATTAAATCTAAGTCTTTCTAACTGGAATACATTCATTCTGAATACACACATATGTATATAGTACATATGTATGTAGAAGATGGATAAGAGATCATATAGGGTAACATCAACAAGGCGGGCACCGTCCTCGTCGCTTTCGCATGCCGTGGAGATCGTGTGGCTATGGCTCGTATTCGTCGCATACCAGAGCGAGACGTTGTTGGGGATCATATGGGCTAAAATAATGACTAATGCGAATGACCTAGCAAAACGAACAAAAGAACACGAAGAGAAGGTTGGCTCCACGGTAAACAGCACAGCAACAATTCGTAGGACAGCAAGCTCGAGAAAAGTGGAACTGGTAACGGCTGCAGTACGGTGTCGTGGATCACGAGATGTGGGGTCGCACTCTCTGGCAACGCAAAATGTTACACACATATCAAGCACACGCAATTACATACTCAGGCTCTATTCCTTTATCTACCTAAAAAAGATTCCAATTGTGCACGTGCGTACAAAAAATTATTAAGGGCTATAACTCGAAAAGATACAGTTTCATAATGATAATGCTAAAATTCATTCGCCCCCCAAGGGAACGGCCAAATTGATCAAACTGCGCTGCGACATTTTCCCTCATTAACTCAATTCGCCATTGTAAACACATATTATGTATGAACAAAAATACGTACATATGTATACCATACCAATCACCAAATCTAACGAATAGATATATGCAAAGAAATGAAAAACAACTCTTGTAAAACTGGGCAAAACAAAAACAACATACGATCACCAACCGTGCGTGCGGCAAGGAATTTCATCTGACTTGCTTCATGTTTTAGTTTACTGCTTAGCTTCTGGATAAGATAGCGGTATAATATATAGCCTATGTAAAGCTTAAAGGTACAGGCACTCTGTTTGCAAAATTTGAGGCTGATTGATTCGGTCGTTTTCGCTTGAATATCAAACAAACGGTCAAACAAACAAACAAAATGACAACGTTTCAATTTTATAATATTAGTAGAAAAGTGATAGTGATAGTGATATATTGTGCCGTCATCTTATCTAGGAGGTGAGCAGTAAAACGATACGTGAAGTAAGTCGGAACAATTTCCTTGCCGCCCACGAAGAGTTATTTTCACTAAAGTGAGACACATCGCACATAGGGGTATTTGCCTCAAAAAACCGCTCAAAAATCAATGTTGCAAAATGTAGAGTTGAGAAGTAATTTTTTTCCTAGTTGAAGTTAAATATACTCAGTGGTCGCCGTGGGTCGGTGGTTAGTGCGTTGGACTGCTGTCCGAACGGCGTGGGTTCAAGCCCCCGCCAGAAACACCGAACATTTTTCGCGGCACCACCTCTCGTCGGGGAATGACAAACCTCCGGAAGTATAATCTGTCATGAAAGAGCTTCTCACTTCGCCGTTCGGATTCGGAAATAAACTGTAGGTCCCTTCCATTTATGCAAAATATGTAACACGCACAACATAAATGGTTGCGAGAAGCTAGGCCTTGGCTCATGCCGAGCTGTCGCGCCAGCTATTTATTTATTTTTAGTTAAATATACTCACGCGCCAACACCAGAGGCACAATCTTTCAAAATTCTGTCCAGATACTCGCATACGCAGACGATATTGACATAATCGGAAGAACGCAGCGTGATGTCACTGGTGCGTTTGTGATAATTGAGACGGAAGCGGCGAAGATGGGTTTAGCGGTCAATTAAGCCAAGACGAAGTATGTATATGCTGTCAACAAGAAAGGACACCCAACACCGACGTCTCGGACAGAACTTCACTATAGACAGCTATAACTTTGAGGTAGTTAAGGACTTTGTCTACCTAGGCTGCGCTATAAATTCAGACAATGACACCAGCGCTGAGATTAAATGAAGAATAACTCTTCCCAATCGCTGTTTCTTTGGGCTAAGAAGGCAATTGAGTAGCAAAGCGCTCTCTCGAACTACTAAGGTGACCGTTTATAAGTCTTTAATCGTCCCAGTCTTGCTCTAAGGCGCAGAGGCATGGACTTTATCAAATGCGGATGAGGTCGCTCTTGGCCGTTTCGAGAGGAAAATCCTTCGGGTGATTTTCGGTCCTGTCTGCATAGACGGTGACTAGAGGACGAGATACAACGTCGAACTGTATGGGCATTGACCTAGCCAGAAGAGTAAAGCTCCAACGACTGAGATGGCTGGGTCATGTAGAGCGCATGGACACCAATGCTGCGGCCCGGAAAATCTTCGAATCCACACACACCACACTTTATGACAGAACAGGTCAGAAGCATACTGCCGCTAAAAACAACTCATTACAGTCTTCTTAGCACATAAAACATTCATTGATTGTCATCCTCTATGAATTGTACATTTTAAAATGTAAAAAAAAAAAAGAGTCATCGTCTGTTGCGATATAAAAAAATGGATGCTGTATTACATATGACGGAGAAATTTATTCAGTAATAATATTTTTTTATGTCAAAAAAGAAAATGGAACCATATGAAATTATTCATAGTCACATACAGATGAGTCGTTAACAATTGAGAGGCTGAACCTGTGGATTTATGTTCGAAATGCAACGCCAACTGTGAGATAATATTCGCTGACTATTGTGAAATAAATAAGAATGTTTTAAAAAATGATATTTAAGTACACGCAAGAGATGGGTATACAATCCTCTCAGCTATCTGATCAAATTTTGAAAAAGGCTTTCATTTCCTTGGAAAGAGAGGTTATTTTACAACAGCGCTAGCTACCAGGACTCTCGGCTGAGATATTTTTTTTTAAATTAATGACAGTTCCTCTTTTTCGCAGAGGTGGCTGTACTAAGATACCATTCTTCGGAAGTCATGAAAAATATCAATAAAAATCCCAGTAAATGTGATCTCTACTAAATACTAACTTTCCCCAGTTTTACTAGAAAATTTGATTGAAATTGATGATTTAGGTTAGTGCAAGGAAGGCCACTTCGCTACAGAAGGCTTGGTGCTTTCAAATCCTTCCATTTTGAGATTTTAAATCCCATTCTTTGCCTAAGTTTTCTGAGCTGTTGGTCAAGTAGTATACGTTAGCAGAAAAAAATTACAAACACAACTTCACTTAAATTCAAACACTCAGGTTAGGTTAGGTTATGTGGGAGGTAGACTGCTGGTATCGATACCATGGTATCGTTACCACATGCCTGTCACCGCCATACCACGTTTGAAGGTAGTATACCACGATTCAAACCTGGTATTGAGATTCGCAAATTTTTTGCTGGTATACCACGTTCCGAAGCTACCTATTGATCGGAGCGCCATCTTTTTACTACTAGAGTAGCATTTTTGGCAAATCACTACTATCACTACTATCACTTCTTCACTACTTAATATTATAAAAGTGAAACGTTGTCCGTTTGTTTGTTTGTTTGTTTGTTTGTTTGTTTGTTTGGATTTTACCTATGCGAAAACTACTAAACCAATCAACCTCAAATTTTGCACACAGAATGGTTGTACATCGGGTCATATAATAGGCTATGTTTAATAACGCTATCTTATTCAAGAGCCGAGCAGTTAACAAAAACGTGGAGCAAGTCAGAAGAAATTCCTTGCCGCACACGAAAAGATATTTTCTCGATCGTGAGCCACATCGGTTGATGAGCGTACGTGTTGTTTTTGTTTTGCCCAGTTTCACAAGGGTAGTTTTTCATTTCCTTTTCTGCTGTGTTGTTGTTGTTTTTTTTTTTTGTTCGTTCTTTGCTTCTATCTATTCGTGTGTACAGGGTTATGATTTGGTGGTTGGTACGGTAGATACCTATATATACATACATACATTCGATATACATCTGTACATTTGTATTTATATATTTATTACATTACATATGTATTAACATATGTACGTACATATGTGCATACACAGGTTATCAAATTCAATTAACTCTGGAGAATTGAGTTAATGAGGGAAAAGATCATAGCGCAGTTGGATCAGTTTGCCCTTTCCATTTGTGGGCGAGTGAACTTTGGTATTGTTATGATGACACATCATCTTTTTTTCCAGCCAGCCAGACTATTTACTTTTTTACGCATATGCGCAATTGTCTACACATTTTTCCTGGCAATTTTTTTTTATGAATTCTCTTTTTCGGTAGATAAAGGAATAGCGCGCCGACGCGACGCGACAGGCTGGGTATGGGATTGTGTGTGCTTGATGTAGGTATAACATTGCCAGTCGCGGGAGGGGAATTTTTGTTTTGATTTTGTTTTTTGCAAAGGATGTATGTATGTATGTATCTATTCAACGAATGTATTCAAATTCCAAGGACTTTTGATTTAGAATGAATTTGACTTGGAGGAAAACTTTTCAAAAGAAAACTGACGGGGGACAATAGGTGAACAAACTCGAGTTAGAGGGAAATTCGAGTTAAAGGAGGTTCGGTTCGACATAAAGAATTTGATTACATGTGCAAAAGTGGCAGAATAAAATACAGTCGATTGGGTTGAATATAAAATTCGGATTCAGATTTAAGATGGGATTGTGATATTTTATATAATCACACAAGATAAGTCTTTCATAAATAGTTTGAAGAAGATATCGATTTCTCGATTGAAATGTAATAGCCCGAGCAACACCGGGTATTATTCAGCTAGTATTTAATGCTTTCTGAAGACATAAAAACTCATTGGTTTGTGGTGAAACTACATTTTTGGAGTGACAGCAGCAAAACCCAACCCAAGGACCATTTTGCGGAAGCAACCTTGATTAATACTAGGAAGCGAAAACGTCAAAGTGTACTACGAACTTATGTCTGTCAGGGGTAGTGGTATTCACAATACCATGATATTGATACCAGCAGTCTGTCTCCCGCATTAGAGGGCCGGTGAAGACGATGAAACTCTCTTCATCTCACTTAGGTTTGTGTAGACCCGTTGTGGTACCCATTTATTTCACCAGCTACTTTCTACTGCGTGATTCTTTATATCTGCAAGCCACCTGGCTGTCTTTGCAAACTTGAGTAGGTAGGTAGAGTGGCGGTTCCTGAGAACCGTTTTGTCACCACGAAACTCGTTCAAACCTATTTGTGTGTCGATTGGTTGTATTTTTATTTATGATGCGATTAAATCCAGCCAGTGGAGTTCAGATGAACGGTTCTCTTATCCCTTTTTCAGGTATCTCGCCGAGGTTCGCAAAGAAGAGTTTGCCTAAAGTACGTTGTTTTGTCCTCGCCAGGACCGGACACCTGCAGAGGAAATGATGTAGAGATTCCCTCTCGTTAATGTCCTTGGATGGAGATTCTACAGAAGTTATTGTGAGGAATACCAAGCTTGACTGCATGTTCTCCAAATGGCCAGTGGCCCTTCATAATGGCTAAAATTCTGGCAATATCTGGTCTTGATTTTCCAAGTAGCTGTTTTCACTTAGGTTTGATGTAATTAGGTCATGTCTTTCTTCATATTACGCAGCTGGACAGGGCGTTCCACCTGTGATTGACAAGCTGGACGAAGTGAAGATGTATGTATATAGCCCTTAACAGTGCCCAGCGGAATGTTGACACTTTCCGCACGAGAACTGTTGAAAACCGATTCTCTCCTGGCCAGCTCGACGGAATGCTCATTGCTCATTGGTTGCTATGACCTGGGATCCAGATGAGTATAATTATGGAGTGAGTACTTAATTGATTGATAACAAGCCCGCATTGCTCAACCAGTTTTAAGGATATGAGGATACGAGGAGACCACGTCACTTCTCCTTATGGACTATGGAGCATTCACCCACAAAACAAGAGCACACTTGGGAGCGAACACTTTCTCTGAAATGGGTGTTCCATCGTTGGATCCAATCCAGATAACAATTGGATAGCTCTGGTCACTGCTGCCTAGAAAACACTACTGTTTTCAGGAAGTCTTATTGAGCTGCTGAGTCCTAATCCGTGTAAATGGACTTTATTTCGTTAAGAATTATTTTGTTTTTCCACTGTTCTCTTCTTAGGAAAATGCAGGAGAAGGGTTTGACGAAGTCAAGATACGAAATCATGTAGTCAAAGTCGACACTTACGGTCGGATATTTGTCTAATATCTAAGCGTGTCCGAATGCGTTCCAAAGTTTAGACTGGTCTAGTCTTAGCGCGCTCTTTACTGCTGATTCTTGCATGTAGGGATCTAGGGGTAACAGACAGACAGCCCGGCGGAGTTGATATTAGTGGACTGGTTGTTCTAGAGTATTGTGGTAAAGGCTTTGAGGTAAGGGGTTTTAGTTGTACACTAAACTTCCCTACAGATACAGATACTGGTCCCCAGATCTGCCCAAAAATCCTTCTGCAAGTGTAGAAAGCGATCGAGGCCCTTCTGATCGTTCCTTTAACATTTAGGTTCCAGATCAATTTCCTGTCCAGAATAAGTCCCAGATATTTAGCACTGTTAGATGGTTGAAGGGAAATCGCACCAATGTTAGGCACTGTTTTGTTGGTTAACAGTACCAATTCGGTTTTCTATGGATTCATCCCCAGGCTGCATTGTTTTGTCCATCTAATCGAACACACAGGTCAGATTAGATTAGGTTGAGAGGATTAAGTTACCTTCGCAGACCTCCCCCTATCAATTGTACCATTCCGAATGAAACATAATGCTACCACTCAAACTCCAATAACACAAACACAAACATACGTTCACAACATGCAACAGGAATTTGATCTCGAGCAAATAGAAGAAGCTATTAAAGTGCCACAGCAGCAATAGGAGTTCACAAGAGAACATTTCAAAATACAATTTTTTTTAACAGAAAGTGTTTATTTTTATTTAGATGCTTGTAAATTCATATTAAAGTGACCATCTGTGGATATAACAAACATATGTGCTGGGTAATGAGGTTGTTGGTGGTTCAAAGTTTATTAACACCAACTCCCTCGATGAGTGTTCGTGAAGACATCTACTGCTTTTGGAGGCTAAATTGTGATCCGTGTTGCTAGATGTGACTTTTTTTTACACTTACACTCATCTAATGCAAAAATTCCATGAGAGAGCCCAGGATCTGATATTTTTGTCCAAGTACTTCGAGTACAAAAACAACGATGCAGATGCTCATTAAAACTGCGAATATCTGAAAAGCTCCCGTGAGATCCTGCATCCGCAGGGTAGTCGGGTTCTTTTGAGTCATTTTATTTAGCGCTTTCTGGCTGTTTTCAGCTTTCCCCATGCTGACGTAATCGTTGTAGAATTTGTCAATTAAGCCATAGCTTCTTAAGCGGAGCAAATTGACGTGAAAGTAATGATTCAAGTTCGAAAACTTTTGGGTGTAAATGCAGGCCAGTTTTTGGAAAATATTCTCCTTTATGATCACATACCGAATGGTACTGCCCTCCGCTTTCATCTGATTCAGATAAAGGCCCATGTATTCTTCAAGGAAGAAGACTCCAAATTTTCCATTGTACGAGTTTAGTTGAGCCGGAATTTCATCCTCAGCAGCATTTACAACGATTAGACTCGCATTGATATTTGCCGGAATATCCATGATGGAGTAAGTCCCAAAGTCTATGAGAAATTTGTAACCATCACGAATTGCTTCATCCAGTGTTGTAGGTGGGCGTCTCTTACGACTGCTGTTTAAGAAATCGAACACCGAACCTTCGTAGGCACTGCGTATCAAAAGGAAGCTGAGCAGATAGGCAGCCATGTAAATCCGAGTACGGTATCCAGATCCACCTGTAGGTAGGACTCTACGATAGATCTTAGTATAGACCATAAGATACAGATTTCGTCCGAAATAGAACAAAGCGATGAGAAGCCAAGTGTAAAGATCAAATGGTAAAAATAGCAATTCTAGTGGGTGATAATCCACAGATTTTAGAAGAATGCGCACGTTGGACATGTAATAGGGGTCGGTCTGACTGGTGACATTTAAAAGTTGATGCAAACACCTTAGATTTCCGATTGCAAACATTGCATTTGTTTTTTGAAGCTGCAAGACAGTAAGTTTCGATAAACAAATGACTGAAGAAAGAATCAAGGATACTTACAATCGTCGACATGTTGGCCACGTTCGCGTTTTTCTCAGGCAATGCGGTAATTTGAATTGAAAAATTGAAGGACTTTTTAAGCATCATAATGACTTCACCGTCCACCCCATAAGGACGGTCATTGTATCCGCCTTTTGTGTAATTAAGCAAGATAAATGGAGCAGCCTTTGCCCAGACGGTAATTCGAAGTGGACAACCAAAGAAGTTTTGAAATATTTCTGGAAACGTATAGTCCTTTGATACATGGACACTTTTTGCATAAAAACGTTTCCTTATAACCGGATTCACATTATCGCAGTCATTTGGTGCATACGATCTATAACTGTAAAATACAACGCTGTCGTCCTCTTCCTCAGCTAAGAAGATTGCATTGCTCATCGCATGTTTTCCGTGACCCCTTGCGATTTGGCCTATAATTTCAAGTGAATTTTTTATTTTTGGGGCCAACACGACCACGTAGTTGTTGAATCTTTTTGTATTAATTGCCATTTGCTGTTCCTTCAATCCCACTCTCCTGCAAATACACATGTAAGTGTCCAGGCTAACTCGTGTTCAGTAGTATGCTTACTTTATACTTTCGAACGAATCGATAAAGAAGAGCCACACGAAAACCAGGTAACCTGTTTTGTTACCAGGACTAAATTCAATAGTTATTTGATTATTCCGGCGCAGCAGATCGTCCAGTATGTCAGAAAAAACCCTTTGATGTTCTGGACTATTCTCACCGATGCGTATTGCCCATGTTTGCGGATAGTTTTTAAAAATTTGATGCAAGCACTCAACTGTTGTATATTTCTTGCCGATGGATTTGTTTAGATTATTCCAAAGGATACTTTCACTAAAACCCATGCCGTAAGGCAGGGTACTAAACAGAATATAGATCTTAGAAAACCCCAACATGGCGATGCGAACTGACTGCTTGCTGAATACCAATGCAGTGCGCTTTTATAAAACAGAGGTACCTACTTTTTTCCATGAGGACCCGCCCACTATACTCGCGTGAGTACATCTACAAAATGCAGGGTTTATTATTGCTTATCTCAAAAACGTATTAAATCCCGCATTTTGTAGATATATGTCGGCGGTAATGGGTTGGTTTACATTGTTGTGGAATTTAATTTTCAATTCAACATTACTTATGCACAAGTATCCAGCAGACTAAACTCATTCTGAAACATTGAAACAGGACTCTCTATCAAATCTATAATTGTGCTCTATCCTGCTTAACAATTTTTTCAAGTGCTCAAGATTAAATCTCTCTAATTATTGAAATATGACTTATAATCATTGATTCCTGATTTGGTCTTTGTTTACAAAAGCCAAGATATTATAAAAGTGAAACTTTGTCAGTTTATTTGTTTGTTCGTTTATTTGAACTTTTCCCACGCGAAAACTGTTGAACCAATCAACCTCAAAATTACAGCACGGAATGGCTGTACCTCATATTAAAACATGGGGTATATATTGTGACGTCACATTGTCCAGGAGCTGAGCAATAAATAGAAACGTGAAACTTACTTACTTACTTAAGGTGGCGCTACAGACCGGGGTGGTCCTGGGCCTCAACCAACAAGCGTCGCCAGCGATCTCGATCTTTTGCCAGCTGTCTCCAGTTTCGCACGCTAAGTTGGTTGAGGTCCCCTTCCATTTGCGAGCGCCACCTGAGTCGCGGTCTTCCTCTACTGCGCTGACCCTCGGGTGTGGATTCGAAGATTTTCCGAGCTGGAGCATTGGTGTCCATCCGCTCTACATGTCCCAGCCACCTTCACTCTTCTGGCTAAGTCGATGCCGCCGTACAGCCCGTACAGTTCGTCGTTGTATCTCCTTCTCCACTCCCCGTCTATGCAGACGGGACCAAAAATCACCCGAAGAATTTTCCTCTCCAAACAGCCAAGAGTAACCTCATCCGCTTTAGACAGAGTCCATGCCTCTGCGCCGTAGAGCAGGACTGGGACGATTAAGGACTTATAAAGGGCCACCTTAGTTGTTCGAGAGAGGGCTTTGCTACTCAATTGCCTTCTTAGCCCAAAGAAACAGCGATTGGCAAGAGTTATTCTTCGTTTAATCTCAGCGCCGTTGTCATTGTCTGAATTTATAGCGGAGCCTAGGTAGACAAAGCCCTTAACAACCTCAAAGTTATAGCTGTCTATAGTGACGTTCTGTCTGAGACGTCGGAGTTGGGAGTCCTTTCTTGTTGATATACTTTGTTTTGCCCTCATTGACCGCTAAACCCATCTTCGCCGCCTCCGTCTCGATACTCACAAACGCACCAGTGACATCACGCTGCGTTCTTCCGATTATGTCAATATTTGGACGGACTTTTGAAAGATTGTGCCTCTGGTGTTGGCGCGTGAGTTTTGCACAACTCTTTCAAGAACGATGTTGAAGAAGTCGCATGACAGCGCGTCGCCTTGTCTAAATCCTTTTTTGACATCAAAGGTCTCGGTGAGGTCTTGACCGACCTTGATGGAGCAGCGTGCATTCTCCATCGTCATCCTGCACAGACGGACGAGTTTGGCAGGGATGCCAAAACTCGACATGGGTCTGTATAGCTCGTCACTATAGATGCTGTCATACGCGGCTTTAAAATCGATGAAAAGGTGGTGGGTATCGATTTCAAGTTCCTGGGTTTTTTTCCAAGATCTGCCGCAGTGTGAATATTTGGTCGATGGTGGACTTTCCTGGCCTGAAACCACACTGATATGGACCGATCAGGCGTTCACACAACAGGGCAGATAAGATCTTGTAAGTGATGTTAAGAAGACTGATGCCTCTGTAGTTGGCGCAGTTCAGAGGGTCTCCTCCAGGATCGGGCAAACAATGCTGAGGTTCCATTCATCGGGCATACTTTCCTCCGATCATATTTTACATATGAGTTGGTGCATGCTCCTTACCAAGTCATCGCCTGCTGCTTTGAACAGCTCGGCAGCTAGGCCATCGGCCCCAGCAGCTTTGTTGGACTTAAGCTTCGATATGGCTTTCTTCACCTCGTCCAAGTCGGGTGGACGAAATTGTTGGTCTTCGTCGTCCAGGTTGCATGGTTCATTCTGCCTGACAGCGGGATTTGATTCGTCGTCGCCGTTAAACAGTTTGCAGAAGTAGTTCTTCCATATCCTCAGCATCGACTGCGATTCTACTACGATGTTCCCTTGTCCATCCTTGCAGGCCTCGGTTCGGGCTCTGTAGCCTTGACAGGTTCTTTTTAAACTTCTGTCAAGGTTCTTTTTAACCCTTTGGTAAAACTTCCGAATCTCATTCCTGCTATAACATCCCTCTATCTCCTCGATCGCGCGCTTCTCATGCTCTTTCTTTTTCCTCCTGAAAAGCTTGTGTTCGTCTCTCCTCTTCTGCCCGTAGAGCTCGCGAGCAGCTCTGGTCTTTCTATGCAGCGCCGCTTTGTATGCCTCTTGTTTCGCTGCATGTGCTTGCCGGCACTCGTCGTCAAACAAGGGATTTCGTTGTGGTGGCCGTGTGAAACCCAGCACATCAGAGGCGGCATCTCTGATGGCTTTTTGGCAATGTTGCCACTGGTCTTCAATACTTGATGCTGGCGGCATAGGACCTCTTAAGAGATTGAGAGAGACTCGATCGGAAAAGGATCTGGTGATCTCTTGCGATTGCAGCCGTCCGACGTCAAATTTCCTCACAGTATTCCCTTGTCTTGGCGGTGTTCGGGATATCCGCAGTCGTACCTTGGCTACAACAAGGTAGTGGTCCGAGTCAATGTTGGCTCCTCTGAACGTTCGGACATCCATAATACTGGAGGAGTGCCTTGCGTCGATCGCAATGTGGTCAATCTGGTTGACGGTTGATTGATCAGGAGATCTCCATGTTCCTTTGTGGATATCGAGATGTGGGAACCGCGTACTAGCTACGACAACGTTCCGCCCCGCAGCAAAGCCGATCAGCCTAAATCCGTTATCGGAGGTGGTGTCGTGTAGGCTGTGCCTTCCGACAGTATTACCAAAGATGCCCTCTCTTCCTAGCTTTGCGTATACCATATGCATGCGTACATATGTACAATATATATGTATTTTTGTACATCATTGCCCGATCAACGTCGTGTATTATTACAAGGTTTTATTTAACTTGCAATGTTCTTATGTAAGTAGGTTGTTCGCTTCAAAAATTGCAAGTTAAATTTGACCCACTTTCCGGTGTTCGATTGAGCTGAAATTTGGGACACGTAGGTAAAGTCGGTGACAATGCAATATTTTGGTACCGTCGAGCTGAAATGATAATGCAGCCGAACGGTACCAAAGGAACTCTGTAATATGGCAAGTGGTAGGACAGTTGAATTTGGGGTAGTATGTTTTATTGTCATGAGTATTTTTCCTCTCTGTAAAAAAACAATATTACCACATCTCTATATATAAAAATGAATTGCTGTGCGTTAGTCCCGCTTAAACTCGAGGAAGGGCTCAACCGATTTGGATGATTCTTTTTTTGTTTTGTCCGTATTGTTTCAGGGTTGGTTTAGGAAAAAAAAAAAATTCAGAAAAACCCAAAGAAAAAGCCGGAAAATCGGCAAAATCGAAATTTGCGTTTTGTATGGGAATGCACAAAACACCACGAATGAGAATTGTATTTCGACAATGAGCATCACTACAATGAACACGAGCTAATCTCGAGAACCACTGAACGGATTGGGTTGCGGTTTTCACTGTTATGATCTGCATTTCTCGGGGAAGGATAAAACGGAATAGAACTGCTCTGTTACTAATAAGAGCTGAGCATTCAAGGTTTAAGTGGCATAAACTGGATTAAGCCCAAATTTATATTACAAAATTATTTTAACACTGCTCCAACTCAATAATGGCTAATTGGATTTAAAAACGGAAGAAAATTCCTCTACGATTAATTTGAGCTAAAAATCATCCTTCTGTGTTATCCTGAAGCTGAGCTATGCTCAAAACAATTCATGAAATCATCGCCAACAATTTTCCATCAGTGGAGACCGCAGCCAACAGCCATGCAGCAGTGGGTAGCACATCGGTTCGTGATCGTATGTTGTTTTTGTTTTGTCCAGTTGTACAAGGGTAGTTTTATTTTCGTTTTTCTTTGTTCGTATCTTTGGTTTTGTGGAAATAGAATATGTATTGGATCCGTAGCCGAGGGAGATTTAATTTTTTTTTTAATAGAAGTACGTAGGAAAGGAATGCGTATTGTGATAACGATCGGTACCGTATATTTGCGCACGTAGAGCGGGAACGGAGAAGAGAAACTTTCAGTAGCGTAGTTGAGGATTTATGCAAAAAATCCTTTTCACATTGGACCGAGATCACAGATTTGCAAAGAAGGAGTTCTGACCATCCGCCGTCTTTTTTTTTGGATGAGATGGATATGTTGCGCAGATGTGGTGAGCACTTTTTGGAGATGCTCAATGGCCGAACAGGGGTTGGATGCCAGACTGAGTAGGGAGAGAATAGTCCCATTGTAGAGTAGGTGACTTTGGCGATCAAATGTGCTGATGTTTATTAAATATGGCCAGAAATGCACAAGCCCTTGGGGGAAGAGGGAGTAAAATGTATCTCTCATTAGAGCGGCATAGGAATGCAGTAAAATAACTAGCGACAATCAAGCTATGGTGATTGTGCTCTTTTTAAGAAAAGGGGGATAGAGTGGTTGCTCTATTTTTAAGTCTCGAAGTAAACTCTGGAGTGTACTGCAGGGGTATGGGATTGGCGGTTCTCATTTGAAGGCCATTCGATCTATACACACGAACTCTAGGAGATGTGCTCGGATGAATGGCGCTACAAAAACATCTTTCAATGGGAGCCCAACGGTGGCGAGGAACTGTTCGCATTGTGAGACTAAAGGTTAAGCAATATGCTTTTCGTTGATGCCTTACTTCGAACCATCTGGACCGAACTGCAGCGACTGCTTGATGGCTTAGTAGTCGTCTGTGTTGAAGTTGGATGAACGTGAACAAATCGGAAGTAATCATAATGTCTGGAATGCCTGTTCAGAAGTTTAAGTATTTCGGGGTCATATTCCAGAGTGATGGAAAGAGCAATATTAAGTTATCCTGTGGGATTGGTCAAGCTCGAACAATTGTGAGTGTTTGATTCGACCCTCACCTATGGTCATGAGATTTGGGTAATGACCGAAAGAATAAGGTGCAGAACTGAGATTTCTTCGAGGTATTCGTTTGATCTATCGAGTTAAGAACATCAGAATATACAAGGAACTTAATGTCGAGCAACTACCTATTCGAAGGCTTCAACTTGGGTTCCAAGATTCTTAATTCTACCCGTACGAAGTCGGGGCGGGCCACTAGTAACTTAATAAAAAATTAATTCTTTAAACATGATAGGCTAAATAGCAAACTTTAAAAAAATATTTCTGTTGGAGCTTAAGTTGACTACAAACCAAACTGAGTTAAAATTTGATATTGCACGGGAAATAGGCTCATTAAATCCGTAGTTGGTTCTGTGAAAAGCGCGGAAAAGAAACTCTCTATGCCTTAATGGCCTCTCAGGAGCGTAAATTGGAATTAAAGCCAATAAGCAAGGGCTTCTTATATGATAGCACAGGAGATCTCTTACAAGCATTATATCATGGATCTTCCTTCTAGTCGAAAGTTTTTCTAAACTAAGCAATTGGCACCTGGCATCATAATTCGGTGAAAAGGTCCACCGCATTTTGTAGAACACGAATTTGGAGAATCTTCTTTGAACTTTTTCTATTCGGTCAACATGGACCCGATAAACAGGACACCATACGATATCACAGTATTCAAGGAGGGATCGAACGAGAGTGATAAACAGGAATGGGGATTAGAGAATTCAGCTGTATTTATTTTAATGAAACCTGCCATGGAATTTTCTTTAGACGTTATGTAATCAACGTGATCACAAAAGGTCAGTGCCTGATCAAAAACCACACCGAGATCTTTGACATTACACACCCGAGTAAGCTCTAAGGAGTCGATTACGTAATTGTTGATAATAGGACTAAGAGATTTGCAAAATGTGGTAACATTACATTTTTTTATGTTAAGATGAAGGCAATTTATTTTGCACCAAGCCGAAATAGAATTAACGTCAGATTGAAGTTGTATGTATCATTTAAACTTGAGATTCTTAGAAAAAGTTTCAAGTCGTCTGCATAAAGAAGACATTGACTGTATCTAAGAACGGACGTAATATCGTTAATAAAAATAATAAAGAGTAGAGGCCCCAAATGACTCCCCTGAGGTACGCCTGACCAGCAGTGGAATGGTTTTGATTGAACGGACTCAAGTTTTACGATCTGCACTCTATTCATTAAAAACGATGAGATCCATCTTGATGCAGATGAGTGAAAACCAAAGGAGTTCAACTTTTGAATTCAGATCCTGTGATTCACAGAATCGAATGCTTTGCTAAAGTCTGTGTAGATTGTGTCCACCTGATAACCCAATTCAAAAGACTTTAAAACGGAGGATGTAAAAAACACTAGGTTGGAGGCTGTAGATCTCCCTGAGACAAATCCGTGTTGAAAATCGGAAATATGTTCTTTGACATAAAATTTGAGTTTGCTCTTAACAATACTTTCAAAAAGCTTTGGGATTGCTGACAATTTACAGATTCCCCTGTAATTCTTGACGTCATTCTTAGAGCCAGCTTTAAAAATCGATACTAAGAACGAGACCTTCCATTCATCTAAAAAGATGCCAAGTTTAAGCGACATGTTAAAAATGTGCAATAGCGGATAACAAATGCAGTCTTTACATCTTCTTAAAACAAGTGCAGGAATTCCATCCACACCTGCGTTTGGTGATGGCTTAAGGTTGCCGAGAGCCAGAGTGACATCCTGCAAATCAAAACGAATGCATCCAACATCTACTTTAGGGTCGATATTGATGAACGAATTTATTTGAGTTTTGACATAAACTGACTGAAAATATCAAGCAAACATTTCACATGAGGATCTAACATTGTTAGATTCTGTGTTTTCGTATTCCATTACATCGGGATATATAAAAAGAAAAGTCCTGACTCACTTACTGACTCATCAACGCCCATCCGGAACCCTTGGACCTAGAAAGCTGAAATTTGGCACAAAAGTTCCTTTTACGATGTATGCAAGGAATAAGGAAGGACATTTCGAAATTCAGCTTCTACAGGGTGTTTCAGGGTGTTGAAGTTTGTATAAAAAAAAAAATTTAAATTGGAATTTGGAATTGAAATTTGGTGAATATATTCTAGAACAGAAATAAATAAACACGTGTTTTACCGTTTTCCAAAATTATAACTGTGGGCCAAAAAACAGGGCCATAGTAATGCGCAACTATAGTCAGCGGCATTGCCGTTGCCATTGCTTTCTTAGGTACTGAAGCTACCTTGGTTAAAGAAGACATGACGGGTCACTCTACCTTCTCAAAGCATATCAACCTAAGTCATTCTCAGTCTACACTTTATAACATCTCTAAGGAGAGTGACTTGGCTCAGCTGCTTTGAGAAGCCAAAGTTATAGTGTGGGATGAGTGTACTATGGCTCACAGAAAGGTATTGAGTATCGAAACAGGATGCTCCGAGAGTGCTTTTGGGTGGTGGCTTCAGACAGACCAAGCCTGTTGTGCCACGGGGAACACAGCAAATTAAGTGAAGGCCTGTCTCAAGTCATCAATCTGATAACCTAATGTCGAAGTCCTCTCCTTGAAAATTGACATGCGTATCCATTTTCGCCATGAAAATGACAGGGAAGAGAAGTTTTCTAACGTATTTCTCGGTATTGGTGATGAAAAGAGGAGTTAAGAATAAATGTACCAAGTAACCCATGCGATGTTATGGAAGATCTGATTGGTTTTTCTGACAGAATATAATGCAATGTACCTAATTATTCATCATGCTGGAGGGGATTGCGTTTCATGAGTTAAGAAAAGAGCTATTTTCACTTAAATACACGACTCAGCCAACAGCACCGATAATATTCTGCTGAAGAAGTGGATGGTGTCTGAGGAATGACGGTTTCTCCCTAAGCGGGCTCAGAGTCAATTGACCTGATAGCCTGGACATCGTCAAGCTAGAAAGAAAAACTACGAATGTCGTTTACAGGGAGGTCTTGCAAAATTAATGTGAGAAATTGAAAGTCTATAATTATTTATCAATGTCTTGAAACCCGGAAAAGGACATAGGGTATAATGTAACGTCTTTCCACGCGAACGTAGTCGTGGGTATTAGCTAGTGTTTTATATAATTCCAAAAGAATTTGCTATCTTTTAGAAGATTATTCTCTATACCCATGATATAATTTCTATGCAGAAACCTACTGAGTACATTAAACTGTTTTCTTAAGGAACAAAAATGAACGTAATCGTATAAGTTATTAGAGTTTTTAGACCTTTTAAGAGCTTTACTTTTTAAGTTCTTTAGATGAATAAGACGACGATTATACCAAGGAGGTTTAGAAAGTTTTTTTTTTTTAGACCTTGTCGGCACATACATTTCAAACCCAACGTTAAGAATGTTTTTAAAACGAACGTACATCTCATTAAGACTAATGTCATGAAACTCTTTAGTCCAATCGAACGAGTCGATCCAGCTATTTAATCCTTCAAAATTGGCTTTAAAGAAATCCAAACTATTAGTTATAGTATCAACCGACTTAAAAATATAATAAAATTCAAATTCGAACTCAGTTTGCTTGTGGTGGATTGAATTGTTAAGTAGTTCATAGGAAGCGCAAGATGTTTTTACTTAAATTTCATTTACACAAACAAATACCAGATCTAAGAGTCTATTTAATCCTATCCTATCCTATCCTATCCTATCCTATCCTATGCTATCCTTCCTTCCTATCCTATCCTATCCTATCCTATCCTATCCTATCCTATCCTATCCTATCCTATCCTACTAATCCTATCCTATCCTATCCTATCCTATCCTATCCTATCCTATCCTATCCTATCCTATCCTATCCTATCCTATCCTATCCTATCCTATCCTATCCTATCCTATCCTATCCTATCCTATCCTATCCTATCCTACTCCTATCCTATCCTATCCTATCCTATCCTATCCTATCCTATCCTACTAATCCTATCCTATCCTATCCTATCCTATCCTATCCTATCCTATCCTATCCTATCCTTCCTTCCTTCCTATCCTATCCTATCCTATCCTATCCTATCCTATCCTATCCTATCCTATCCTATCCTATCCTATCCTATCCTATCCTACTCCTATCCTATCCTATCCTATCCTATCCTATCCTATCCTACTAATCCTATCCTATCCTATTCTAAGCTATCCTATCCTATCCTATCCTATCCTATCCTATCCTATCCTATCCTATCCTATCCTATCCTATCCTATCCTATCCTACTCCTATCCTATCCTATCCTATCCTATCCTATCCTATCCTATCCTATCCTACTTCCTACTTCCTATCCTATCCTATCCTATCCTATCCTACTAATCCTATCCTATCCTATCCTATCCTATCCTATCCTATCCTATCCTATCCTATCCTACTTCCTACTTCCTATCCTATCCTATCCTATCCTATCCTATCCTACTAATCCTATCCTATCCTATCCTATCCTATCCTATCCTATCCTATCCTATCCTATCCTATCCTATCCTATCCTATCCTATCCTATCCTATCCTATCCTATCCTATCCTACTAATATTATAATTGTGAAAGTTTGGATGTTTGGATGTTTGTTACCACGTATCGCCTAAACGGCTAGACGGATTTACATGAAACTTCGTGAGTAATTAGTCTGTATTATTCAATTAACACATAGGCTTAATTTTTATTTCTAAAAATGCATGCTTTCTAAGGAAACAGCCATTTATTTGTGTCCATAGAAAACCATAGAAACCCACTGACCTGCGCCATTCAGCCAGCAGCACATCGGATCGATCGCAAATCGTGATCGTGTGTTGCTTCTGCTTAAGGGTGGTTTTTCCTTCTTTTTTTTTTGTTGCTTTTTTATTTCTCTCTTTGCCTCTAAATGATCGTTGCCTCTTAATGATCGTTTTCAATAAAATGAGACACATCGGTTCGTGATCCTGTGTTGTTTTTGTTTTGCCCAGTCGTTTTTCATTCCTTTTATTCTGCGTTGTTTTTTTTTTTTGTGTGTGAGGAGGGAGTGATGATTTGGCGGTTGGTATGGCAATTGTTTACTTTTTTCTCCTGGCATTTTTTTAGTGGAATTTTTTTTTTAGGTAGATATAAGAACAGCGCACCGATGTGACGCGTCAGCCTGTGTATGAGATTGTGTGTGTTTGATGTGTGTATAATATTGCAAGTTGGGAAACATTTTTGTTTTTGTTTTTTTCTGTATTTAGAGAATGTATTCGAGTTAGAATTAATTCGACTTGGAGTATGACTTTTCGAAGGAAAACTGAAGGAAATGCAAAAATAGCATGAAAGAATTCGAGTTAGAGGGAAATTCGAATTAAAAGAGGTTCGACTTAGAGGGATTCGAGTGCACTGTGCAATGGCTTCTGTTGAAGACTGCACAGACACGTAATAGAAGCCAGCATTTTCGCAGGCGTCAAATAGAGAGAAAGCGTCTTCATCCCCCACATTCCCCTGATACCGCTTTGAATTCAAACGTTAAGGTTTTCTACGCCATGACCATCAATAAAGCACAGGAGCAGAGTTTGAAAGTAGATGGTTGGATCTGAGGAGTGATTGTTTGTCTCATAGCGTACTCAGAATCAGTTCGCCTGACGACCTGGCCATCCTAGAGCCAGAAATGTTATTTACAAGGAGGTAATATGAGGAATTGGAAGTCTATACTTAATTATCAACTTCCTGAAGCCCGGGCAATCACATAGGGTACATTGTGACTTTTTTCCACGCGGACGTAGTCGCGGGTACCAGCTAGTGAATTATATATTGTATTAACTTGCGAAAGGTTTAGACAATATAAAGAATCGATAAAAGAATGTAAAGGGTGGTTAAATCTTAAGGGCCGATGTTGAATGTGAACCACACTTAAATGTCAAGTTTTTTTCTGCATTTCATTTGTCATTTCCCAATCTCAGACTAACTCAATTTGATCCATGGAAAGATACACAATCGAGCAACGCGTTAAAGTTATTCAGGCTTATTATGAAAATGGGCGGTCAAATCAAAATGCATATCGTGCACTTCGTGATTTTTTCGGTCAATTTAATCGTCCAAATCGGAAATCGGAAAAATCGTGCAAAAATTTGAGCAAACCGGGTCTGTAGGAGATGTGAAAACACCAGTGCATGCTCGTACAGCTCGTACTGCAGAAAATATTGCTGCTGTTCGCGATAGTGTGGCTGAAGAGCCGTCCACCTCAACTCGTCGTCGTGCCCAACAATTGCACCTCTCACGCTCGTCGTTGATGAACATTATGCATAAAGACTTGCATTTACACGCTTACAAGGTGCAATTGACTCAAGAACTAAAGCCTCTTGCCACACAGCTAACGAAACAATGGCTCTTTTGCGCGCAAAATTCAATGGCCGTGTTATCTCACGTGGTGGCGATGTCAATTGGCCGTCAAGATCATGTGATTTGACACCGTTGGATTTTTTTCTTTGGGGTTATTTGAAAGAAAAGGTGTACGTCGATAAGCCAGCAACAATTCAAGAGCTAAAGGATGAGATAATTCGGCACATTAACGGCATAGAACCTCAATTATGCTTCAGCGTCATCGAAAATTTGGACCATCGGATGGAGGTGTGCCGCCGAGGTCGCGACGGCCATTTGGCCGATATTTTGTTCCATACATAATTGAACCATACCAATATTATCATAATAAAAAGAAATGACAATCATTTCCTAAATAATTTGTGTTTTATTTAAAATCAACATCGGCCCTTAAAATTTAACCACCCTTTACATGATCTGAGTCAAAGTTTGAAGGGATTAACATCTTATCCTCCTCTGACCAAGACCATTTCACATGAGGAAAATTGAAGTCACCTTATACACAAAGATACTGAGATGCCTTATTATAAATATTAGATACATGATTAATATTATCAATGTGTTTAGTGATGTTTACATAGATATCGGACGCCAAAGGACAAAATATGACACATTTTAAATCGATTGGGATTTACTTCTACGTCCCAATTCAAACCTTTTATTCGAATTAAAGCAGTCGCGTCTTAACTCATGCGGTCGTGTGGTGCGTCGGTTATATTATGCAACCTTTACTACAGCAAAAAAAAGAAATCACACAAACAAAACTGAAATTTTGGGTAGGACTGGGTAGGATGGAACCGGACAATCGTCACTAGAACTTATTGATGTCAAATGATCTTAATCCACGTTTTCCATTAAATATCCCTAAGATCATTAGGAACGGTTGTGTAGAGGCCTGGCCTGTATTTCATTTGGGTTGCATTGGGATGAATGACATCAGACTCGTTCAAAACAATACCCGAAAAGGTTTTCCTAAAAATTTCTGAGATGTTTGAACCCCTGCAATGGATTTACCAACAGAATAACGCTTCAGTTCATACTGCTCGACCTGTCAAAATGCTGATTAACGACTAAAATATTGAGTTGTTCGAGTGGCTATTATACGAACTTTATTGAAAACGTATGGGGATGGCTTGATCGTAAGGTTTATGAGTCCTGCAGACAATTCGAAGACTGAGAGTCGCTTAGCTCAAATAACCTTATATTTTTGGAGGGCATGTGCAAGAATCATCGTATTTTTGCACAAGCAACTCGGTGTATGTAACTGAAAACAGCTGGTTAGGAATCGTGCTGACTGGAGAAGTTGTCAGTTGAGGTTCAGTTCCTGTAGCGCCCTCATATGTAAGAAAGTAAATCAGCCGGACTCCTAAATCAGACTAAGAAGATTTTTAGGTTGGGTTTGCTTTTATTTAAGTGCTTCTTTATTGATATTGAAGTGACAATGCTGTATAACAAACATATGTGATGGGTGGTGGTTCCAATTTTATTAACACCAACTCCCTCGGTGAGTGTTCGTCAAGACTTCCACTGCTTTTCGGAGGCGAAGAGGTTTGTGCTCTGTGTCTCAAGATGTGATCTGTTTCATTTTGCTTGGTTAATCTTTACACTTACACTCATCTAATGCAAAAATTCCATGAGAGAGCCCAGGATCTGATATTTTTGTCCAAGTACTTCGAGTACAAAAACAACAATGCAGATGCTCATTAAAATTGCGAATATCTGAAAAGCTCCCGTGAGATCCTGCATCCGCAGGGTAGTCGGGTTCTTTTGAGTCATTTTATTTAGCGCTTTCTGGCTGTATTCAGCTTTCCCCATGCTGACGTAATCGTTGTAGAATTTGTCAATTAAGCCATAGCTTCTCAAGCGGAGCAAATTGATGCGAAAGTGATGATTCAAGTTCGAAAACTTTTGGGTGTAAATGCAGGCCAGTTTTTGGAAAATATTCTCCTTTATGATCACATACCGAATGGTACTGCCCTCCGCTTTCATCTGATTCAGATAAAGGCCCATGTATTCTTCAAGGAAGAAGACTCCAAATTTTCCATTGTACGAGTTTAGTTGAGCCGGAATTTCATCCTCAGCAGCATTTACAACGATTAGACTCGCATTGATATTTGCCGGAATATCCATGATCGAGTAAGTCCCTATGTCTATGATAAATTTGTAACCATCACGAATGGCTTCATCCAGTGTTGTAGGTGGGCGTCTCTTACGACTGCTGTTCAAGAAATCGAACACCGAACCTTCATAGGCACTGCGTATCAAAAGGAAGCTGATCAGATAGGCAGCCATGTAAATCCGAGTACGGTATCCAGATCCACCTGTAGGTAGGACTCTACGATAGATCTTAGTATAGACCATAAGATACAGATTTCGTCCGAAATAGAACAAAGCGATGAGAAACCAAGTGTAAAGATCAAATGGTAAAAATAGCAATTCTAGTGGGTGATAATCCACAGATTTTAGAAGAATGCGCACGTTGGACATGTAATAGGGGTCGGTCTGACTGGTGACATTTAAAAGTTGATGCAAACACCTTAGATTTCCGATTGCAAAAACTGCTTTTGTCTTTCGAATCTGCAAGTTAGTTAGTTTCGTTGAACGAATGTTTGAAGACAGACTCTAGGATACTTACAATCGCCGGCATATTAGTCATGTTAACGATTTTCTCAGGCAATGCGGTAATTTTAATTGTAAAATTGAAGGACTTTTTAAGCAGCATAATGACTTCACCGTCCACCCCATAAGGACGGTCATTGTATCCGCCTTTTGTGTAATTAAGCAAGATAAATGGAGCAGCCTTCGCCCAGACGGTAATCGGAACTGGGCAACCAAAATAGTTTCGAATTTCTGGAAACGTCCATTCCTTTGGTATGTGGACTTTCTTAGGATAAAAACGCTTCCTAAAAATCGGATCCAAACTTTTGCAGTCATTTGGTTTAAAATATCTATAAGTGTAAAATACAACGCTGTCGTCCTCTTCCTCAACTAAGAAGTTTATATTGGAAATCACATTTTGTCCACTTATCCTTGTCATTTGGCCTACGATTTCTATTGAATTTTTAATTTTTGGCGGCAACACTATCACGAAGTTGTTGTATCTTGGTGTATTCATTGACAAAGGCCGTTCTTTTTTTATCAGTGACCTGCAAATACACAGGCTAGTGTCCAGGCTTGTTCGTGTTCAGTGATGTGCTTACCTAAGACCATCGGGTGAATCGACAAAGTAGAGTCTCATAAAAACTTCATAACGTGTATTGTTACCAGAACGATATTCAATGGTAATTTGTTTATTCCGGCGCAGCAGATCGTCCAGCATGTCAGAAAATACCCTTTGATGTTCTGCACTATTCTCACCGATGCGTATTGCCCATGTTTGCGGATAGTTTTTAAAAATTTGATGCAAGCACTCAACTGTTGTATATTTCTTGCCGATGGATTTGTTTAGATTATTCCAAAGGATACTTTCACTAAAACCCATGCCGTAAGGCAGGATACTGAACAAAATATAGATCTTAGAAAACCACAACATGGCGATGCGAACTGACTGCTTGCTGAATACCAATGCAGTGCGCTTTTATAAAACAGAGGTACCTACTTTTTTCCATGAGGACCCGCCCACTATACTCGCGTGAGTACATCTACAAAATGCAGGGTTTATTATTGCTTATCTCAAAAACGTATTAAATCCCGCATTTTGTAGATATACGTCGGCGGTAATGGGTTGGTTTACATTGTTGTGGAATTTAATTTTCAATTCAAAATTACTTATGCACAAGTATCCAGCAGACTAAACTCATTCTAAAACATTGAAACAGGACTCTCTGTCAAGTCTATAATTGAGCTATTCCCTTTCTAAGATTAAATCTCTCGAATTGTTGAAGTATGACTTTTATTCATTGATTCCTGATTTGGTTTTTGTTTACAAACCGCCAAGATATTGTAAAAGTGAAATTTGTCCGTTCGTTTGTTTGTTTATTTGTTTGAACTTTTCCCACGCGAAAACTACTTAACCAATGAACCTCAGATTTTAAACACAGAATGGCTGTGCCTCAGGTCAAAACACAGGCTATATATTTTGACGCCATCTCATCCAGGAGCTGAGCAGTAAATAGAAACGTGAAGCAAGTCAGAAGAAATTCCTTGCCGTCCACGAAAAGATATTTTCACTAAAGTGAGACACGTCTGTTCTTTACCGTGTGCTTTGCCCAGTTGTACGAGGGTAGTTTTTAATTTTTGTCCTTCTTTAGTCATATAAAAAAAAGTTAATTTGCATTTTTTTCGAGCACACTTTTTGTTTTTTTTTGTCCCTCTCTCTTAAAAACGAATTTCATGCAAATCGGAATATATTAACACGTACCGCAGTTTTTAATCCCAAGGCATCTTCCACTATTGAACGAAAAAGCGTACCTATCAACGTTTGATGCTTATTTTCACAATAAGATTGATCATCCCAATGTATTAGATGCATATACAAAAAGTTTGAAGTTTCAAACACTTTCATTTATTAAGCTGACAATAGCTCTATAGAAGAAGGTAACAGTCATTCAACGAAATTTGCAAACAGCGTTAATTCTCCTCTACTCTGGCTAATGGTTATGAACAAATTTCTTGTGAGACTAGACAGAGAGAAGGAATGACATGGTGATACTAGTGCTAGGGATCCTTCCTTTGTGTTAAGTGAAACCATAAAGGCTGTTTTAGATAAACGCCTCATTACCAAATGGCATGGTTACGGCTCCAACCAACTACATCACAACCAAACTAAACTTTAGGAAAAAAATCCCACGTGGGATTCCCCACCAGAGCGCAATGAAAGAAAGATGAAGCGGTGAAGGACTTCGACACGGTCATCTACACCGGCGGATCTAAGATCAACTGCGAAATGGGTGCCGGTGTCTACTCGCAACCACTGAAAATATCAAGACCATATCTCCTGACGGATTTTGCCAGGCGAAACTACTGGCAAATCGAGAGGATTCCATGCAACTCGAGTGTGACACAATGAACAAACAGAACATTTCTATCCTCATAGATCATCAATCCGCCATTAAAGCTATTGACACAGAGTGCCGGAACGAGCTTGTCCGTTTGGTTCACACTCTGGGTTTTCGGGCACACTGACATAAAAAAACAGAATCCGTCCAGATATCAAGGTTGCAAAAGAATGCATTCATTTTTGAATGCACTCTTTAATGAATTCAGGTTCATGATTACATTCATTGAATTCATTTTGTTATTTTGTTATTCCCACTCGTCTCACCACATATGCTGAACAATACATATGTACATATGTACGTGCAGATGTTGTACAATGCAGAACGATCCTGCACTAAGGAGATAACACATGAACCACTTCAGAGAGGTATATTTTAAATACATTTTTTCTAAGTTAAAAAACACAATAGGGACAGTATAGACCTCACATGGTATTACACAAACAGATTCAGTGAAAATCAAGTATTATTTAACTATTGATCTAGACCCGGGTTTCCCAAACTGTGCTCCGCGGAAAGATTAAACAAAATATAAAAATCCCATCAGACTAGTTAATTTGGGCTTTCTGAAAAATCTTGAAACTTTTCGCAACAATCGAAGAGGAATTAGTCTTTTAACAAGAAATCAATATAAACAAATAGCCAACTAGGACTTATTTAAAATTGCAACAGTTGTAGGCAATCAGTCGAAAGTCAAAAAGAATCAAGTTCGTAGTGCAGTGTTCTAGTTATAACGGTGTCCACTTGAAACGATCACAGTTATATTGCAATTGCTGTTAATATTCTGTGTATCTTTTTAACGTTGCAACAGATAGAAAACGAATCGTAGTGCCGTTTATCTATAAATGCTTTTCGTAAGTCAGTGCTCTAAGGCTGCTTCAGATATCGAAATTCACAACCGGCGACCTTACAGGCCATCTGACGATTCTGGAACATATCCAAAGTGATCCAATTTTGGAAATCCCAGATAAAATGCTCAGGAGTCTTTGTTTTTTTCAGAAAGTTCGAAGTGATCATAGGTGACCGCATCAATGGAAAAGTAAAGTTAAATTGTCTAATTCGTAAGTCTGGTTCACAGATGGCTCTAAATTGGAGAATGGCTATACTGGAGCTGGGGTCTATGATCTCAAATTCCAGTGTGCATAAGCACTCAGATAGCCAGGCAGAACTAATGGCCCTTCTCAAAGACCTTGTGGCCGCAAATAATTAACTGGATCCCGGGCACGAAGGCTTTGAAGGCAAAGAACGGGCGGACTGTCTGGCGAGAAGAAACGTTTGGCGAACTCTTGTTCACTAGGCGAACACAATAGATCTTACAGGTCGTAGTGCATCCGAGCCTTAGAATCGTATTCGTTGCCTTTAGTTTATATTTTATTCATTTATGCCACTTTTGAATCTATCGGCGTGAAAACGAGAAATCAACTCGCAAATAGCTGTATATTTTGAATACACCAACTGTGTATTTACTACAACTGTGAAAAAATGGCATACGAACGACGTAGTGCTCCGCAACGAATTTCTTTCCCAAAAAGTGCTCCGCGGCCAAAAAAATTTGGGAACCGCGGATCTAGACGAATCAATATTTGAATAGCTCATGAACAGTCGAATAAAAAGTTTCGATAAAAACAGGGATTTCAAAACCCCAGAGCCGGAAAGTAATAACGTTTTAGAAGAACTTTTAAATCAAATAAACGTGTCAATCCTCACCAAAATCAATATGCTACCCCAAGGAATAGTAATTGTACCCTTAACGTCGGAAATCAGACAAGAACAATACAATTTTCAAGCACGACTAGAAAAAATACCTACATTCTCTGGAAATGAAGAACACGATTTAGTAACGTGGATGGATAATATAAATATAGATCTTTTCAAATGGTAAAATATGAAAATTTAAAAAACTTGAGGCACTGATATTGTGTAGTAAACCTTTATAATGGATAGCGTACATCAGTGCCTCAAGCTTTTAAAATGTATGTATGTATTTGTATTTTACATTTTGAAAAGATCTATATTTATATACGTCCCTAGAACTTACCTATCTACGTACGCCTTAATTATGAGGATGAGTTACCAAGAGATGGGTTAAATATTCTGAACCTAGAGTATACCTCTTATGTATATACGTATATGACAAACTAGCTGGTACCCGCGAATATGCCCGCGAGGAAAAAAGCCACATTATACCCTATGTGATTTCCCGAGTTTCAGGAAATTGACAATTACCTAAGTACAGACTTTCAATTCCTCATATTACCTTCATGTAAAAAACATTCCTGGTTTTTCTTTCTGGTTGGAGGAAGATCAGGTCGTCAGGTGAACTGATTCTGAACACGCTTAGGAATCGTGCTGACTGAAGAAGTTGTCAGTTGAGGTTCAGTTCCTGTAGCGCCCCCTATTTAAGAAAGTAAGTCAGCCGGACTCCTAAATCAGACTAAGAAGATTTTTAGGTTGGGTTTGCTTTTATTTAAGTGCTTCTTTATTGATATTGAAGTGACAATGCTGTATAACAAACATATGTGATGGGTGGTAGTTCAAATTTTATTAACACCAACTCCCTCGATGAGTGTTCGTCAAGACTTCCACTGCTTATTGGAGGCGAAGAGGTTTGTGCTCTGTGTCTCAAGATGTGATTTTTTTGTTGTTTCATTTTGCTTGGTTAATCTTTACACTTACACTCATCTAATGCAAAAATTCCATGAGAGAGCCCAGGATCTGATATTTTTGTCCAAGTACTTCGAGTACAAAAACAACAATGCAGATGCTCATTAAAACTGCAAACATCTGAAAAGCTCCCATGAGATCCTGCATCCGCAGGGTAGTCGGGTTCTTTTGAGTCATTTTATTTAGCGCTTTCTGGCTGTATTCAGCTTTCCCCATGCTGACGTAATCGTTGTAGAATTTGTCAATTAAGCCATAGCTTCTCAAGCGGAGCAAATTGATGCGAAAGTGATGATTCAAGTTCGAAAACTTTTGGGTGTAAATGCAGGCCAGTTTTTGGAAAATATTCTCCTTTATGATCACATACCGAATGGTACTGCCCTCCGCTTTCATCTGATTCAGATAAAGGCCCATGTATTCTTCAAGGAAGAAGACTCCAAATTTTCCATTGTACGAGTTTAGTTGAGCCGGAATTTCATCCTCAGCAGCATTTACAACGATTAGACTCGCATTGATATTTGCCGGAATATCCATGATCGAGTAAGTCCCTATGTCTATGATAAATTTGTAACCATCACGAATGGCTTCATCCAGTGTTGTAGGTGGGCGTCTCTTACGACTGCTGTTCAAGAAGCCGAACACTGAACCTTCATAGGCACTGCTTATCCGAGTACGGTATCCAGATCCACCTGTAGGTAGGACTCTACGATAGATCTTAGTATAGACCATAAGATACAGATTTCGTCCGAAATAGAACAAAGCGATGAGAAGCCAAGTGTAAAGATCAAATGGTAAAAATAGCAATTCTAGTGGGTGATAATCCACAGATTTTAGAAGAATGCGCACGTTGGACATGTAATAGGGGTCGGTCTGACTGGTGACATTTAAAAGTTGATGCAAACACCTTAGATTTCCGATTGCAAACATTGCATTTGTTCTTTGAAGCTGTAAGACAGTAGGATTCGTTAAACGAATGTCTAAAGAACCAAGGATACTTACAATCGTCGACATATTGGCCATGTTCACGTTCTTCTCAGGCAATGCGGTAATTTGAAGTGAAAAATTGAAAGCCTTTTTAAGCATCATTATAACTTCACCGTCCACCCCATAAGGACGGTCAATGTATCCGCCTTTGGTATGATTAAGCAAGATGAACGGAGCAGCCTTCGCCCAGACGGTAATTCGAAGTGGGCAACCAAAGAAGTTTTGAAATATTTCTGGAAACGTATAGTCCTTTGATACATGGACACTTTTTGCATAAAAACGTTTCCTTATAATTGGTTTATTATAATAGCAATCATTTGGTGCAAACGATCTATAACTGTAAAATACCACACTGTCGTCCTCTTCCTCAACTAAGAAGATTGCATTGGTCATCGCATTTTTTGCTTGCTTCTTTGTCATTTGGTCTATAATTTCAAGTGAATTTTTAATTTTTGGCGGCAACACGATCACGTAGTTGTTGAATGTGTGTGTAATCTTTGACATTCCTCGTTCCTTTAATCCCAGTGACCTGCAAATACACATGCGAGTGTCCAGGCTTGTTCGTGTTCAGTGATGTGCTTACCTAAGACCATCGGGTGAATCGACAAAGTAGAGTCTCATAAAAACTTCATAACGTGTATTGTTACCAGAACGATATTCAATGGTAATTTGTTTATTCCGGCGCAGCAGATCGTCCAGTATGTCAGAAAAAACCCTTTGATGTTCTGCACTATTCTCACCGATGCGTATTGCCCATGTTTGCGGATAGTTTTCAAAAATTTGATGCAAGCACTCAACTGTTGTATATTTCTTGCCGATGGATTTGTTTAGATTATTCCAAAGGATACTTTCACTAAAACCCATGCCGTAAGGCAGGATACTGAACAAAATATAGATCTTAGAAAACCACAACATGGCGATGCGAACTGACTGCTTGCTGAATACCAATGCAGTGCGCTTTTATAAAACAGAGGTACCTACTTTTTTCCATGAGGACCCGCCCACTATACTCGCGTGAGTACATCTACAAAATGCAGGGTTTATTATTGCTTATCTCAAAAACGTATTAAATCCCGCATTTTGTAGATATACGTCGGCGGTAATGGGTTGGTTTACATTGTTGTGGAATTTAATTTTCAATTCAAAATTACTTATGCACAAGTATCCAGCAGACTAAACTCATTCTAAAACATTGAAACAGGACTCTCTGTCAAGTCTATAATTGAGCTATTCCCTTTCTAAGATTAAATCTCTCGAATTGTTGAAGTATGACTTTTATTCATTGATTCCTGATTTGGTTTTTGTTTACAAACCGCCAAGATATTGTAAAAGTGAAATTTGTCCGTTCGTTTGTTTGTTTATTTGTTTGAACTTTTCCCACGCGAAAACTACTTAACCAATGAACCTCAGATTTTAAACACAGAATGGCTGTGCCTCAGGTCAAAACACAGGCTATATATTTTGACGCCATCTCATCCAGGAGCTGAGCAGTAAATAGAAACGTGAAGCAAGTCAGAAGAAATTCCTTGCCGTCCACGAAAAGATATTTTCACTAAAGTGAGACACGTCTGTTCTTTACCGTGTGCTTTGCCCAGTTGTACGAGGGTAGTTTTTAATTTTTGTCCTTCTTTAGTCACATAAAAAAAAGTTAATTTGCATTTTTTTCGAGCACACTTTTTGTTTTTTTTTGTCCCTCTCTCTTAAAAACGAATTTCATGCAAATCGGAATATATTAACACGTACCGCAGTTTTTAATCCCAAGGCATCTTCCACTATTGAACGAAAAAGCGTACCTATCAACGTTTGATGCTTATTTTCACAATAAGATTGATCATCCCAATGTATTAGATGCATATACAAAAAGTTTGTAGTTTCAAACACTTTCATTTATTAAGCTGACAATAGCTCTATAGAAGAAGGTAACAGTCATTCAACGAAATTTGCAAACAGCGTTAATTCTCCTCTACTCTGGCTAATGGTTATGAACAAATTTCTTGTGAGACTAGACAGAGAGAAGGAATGACATGGTGATACTAGTGCTAGGGATCCTTCCTTTGTGTTAAGTGAAACCATAAAGGCTGTTTTAGATAAACGCCTCATTACCAAATGGCATGGTTACGGCTCCAACCAACTACATCACAACCAAACTAAACTTTAGGAAAAAAATCCCACGTGGGATTCCCCACCAGAGCGCAATGAAAGAAAGATGAAGCGGTGAAGGACTTCGACACGGTCATCTACACCGGCGGATCTAAGATCAACTGCGAAATGGGTGCCGGTGTCTACTCGCAACCACTGAAAATATCAAGACCATATCTCCTGACGGATTTTGCCAGGCGAAACTACTGGCAAATCGAGAGGATTCCATGCAACTCGAGTGTGACACAATGAACAAACAGAACATTTCTATCCTCATAGATCATCAATCCGCCATTAAAGCTATTGACACAGAGTGCCGGAACGAGCTTGTCCGTTTGGTTCACACTCTGGGTTTTCGGGCACACTGACATAAAAAAACAGAATCCGTCCAGATATCAAGGTTGCAAAAGAATGCATTCATTTTTGAATGCACTCTTTAATGAATTCAGGTTCATGATTACATTCATTGAATTCATTTTGTTATTTTGTTATTCCCACTCGTCTCACCACATATGCTGAACAATACATATGTACATATGTACGTGCAGATGTTGTACAATGCAGAACGATCCTGCACTAAGGAGATAACACATGAACCACTTCAGAGAGGTATATTTTAAATACATTTTTTCTAAGTTAAAAAACACAGTAGGGACAGTATAGACCTCACATGGTATTACACAAACAGATTCAGTGAAAATCAAGTATTATTTAACTATTGATCTAGACCCGGGTTTCCCAAACTGTGCTCCGCGGAAAGATTAAACAAAATATAAAAATCCCATCAGACTAGTTAATTTGGGCTTTCTGAAAAATCTTGAAACTTTTCGCAACAATCGAAGAGGAATTAGTCTTTTAACAAGAAATCAATATAAACAAATAGCCAACTAGGACTTATTTAAAATTGCAACAGTTGTAGGCAATCAGTCGAAAGTCAAAAAGAATCAAGTTCGTAGTGCAGTGTTCTAGTTACATATAACGGTGTCCACTTGAAACGATCACAGTTATATTGCAATTGCTGTTAATATTCTGTGTATCTTTTTAACGTTGCAACAGATAGAAAACGAATCGTAGTGCCGTTTATCTATAAATGCTTTTCGTAAGTCAGTGCTCTAAGGCTGCTTCAGATATCGAAATTCACAACCGGCGACCTTACAGGCCATCTGACGATTCTGGAACATATCCAAAGTGATCCAATTTTGGAAATCCCAGATAAAATGCTCAGGAGTCTTTGTTTTTTTCAGAAAGTTCGAAGTGATCATAGGTGACCGCATCAATGGAAAAGTAAAGTTAAATTGTCTAATTCGTAAGTCTGGTTCACAGATGGCTCTAAATTGGAGAATGGCTATACTGGAGCTGGGGTCTATGATCTCAAATTCCAGTGTGCATAAGCACTCAGATAGCCAGGCAGAACTAATGGCCCTTCTCAAAGACCTTGTGGCCGCAAATAATTAACTGGATCCCGGGCACGAAGGCTTTGAAGGCAAAGAACGGGCGGACTGTCTGGCGAGAAGAAACGTTTGGCGAACTCTTGTTCACTAGGCGAACACAATAGATCTTACAGGTCGTAGTGCATCCGAGCCTTAGAATCGTATTCGTTGCCTTTAGTTTATATTTTATTCATTTATGCCACTTTTGAATCTATCGGCGTGAAAACGAGAAATCAACTCGCAAATAGCTGTATATTTTGAATACACCAACTGTGTATTTACTACAACTGTGAAAAAATGGCATACGAACGACGTAGTGCTCCGCAACGAATTTCTTTCCCAAAAAGTGCTCCGCGGCCAAAAAAATTTGGGAACCGCGGATCTAGACGAATCAATATTTGAATAGCTCATGAACAGTCGAATAAAAAGTTTCGATAAAAACAGGGATTTCAAAACCCCAGAGCCGGAAAGTAATAACGTTTTAGAAGAACTTTTAAATCAAATAAACGTGTCAATCCTCACCAAAATCAATATGCTACCCCAAGGAATAGTAATTGTACCCTTAACGTCGGAAATCAGACAAGAACAATACAATTTTCAAGCACGACTAGAAAAAATACCTACATTCTCTGGAAATGAAGAACACGATTTAGTAACGTGGATGGATAATATAAATATAAATCTTTTCAAATGGTAAAATATGAAAATTTAAAAAAACTTGAGGCACTGATATTGTGTAGTAAACCTTTATAATGGATAGCGTACATCAGTGCCTCAAGCTTTTAAAATGTATGTATGTATTTGTATTTTACATTTTGAAAAGATCTATATTTATATACGTCCCTAGAACTTACCTATCTACGTACGCCTTAATTATGAGGATGAGTTACCAAGAGATGGGTTAAATATTCTGAACCTAGAGTATACCTCTTATGTATATACGTATATGACAAACTAGCTGGTACCCGCGAATATGCCCGCGAGGAAAAAAGCCACATTATACCCTATGTGATTTCCCGAGTTTCAGGAAATTGACAATTACCTAAGTACAGACTTTCAATTCCTCATATTACCTTCATGTAAAAAACATTCCTGGTTTTTCTTTCTGGTTGGAGGAAGATCAGGTCGTCAGGTGAACTGATTCTGAACACGCTTAGGAATCGTGCTGACTGAAGAAGTTGTCAGTTGAGGTTCAGTTCCTGTAGCGCCCCCTATTTAAGAAAGTAAGTCAGCCGGACTCCTAAATCAGACTAAAAAGATTTTTAGGTTGGGTTTGCTTTTATTTAAGTGCTTCTTTATTGATATTGAAGTGACAATGCTGTATAACAAACATATGTGATGGGTGGTAGTTCAAATTTTATTAACACCAACTCCCTCGATGAGTGTTCGTCAAGACTTCCACTGCTTATTGGAGGCGAAGAGGTTTGTGCTCTGTGTCTCAAGATGTGATTTTTTTGTTGTTTCATTTTGCTTGGTTAATCTTTACACTTACACTCATCTAATGCAAAAATTCCATGAGAGAGCCCAGGATCTGATATTTTTGTCCAAGTACTTCGAGTACAAAAACAACAATGCAGATGCTCATTAAAACTGCAAACATCTGAAAAGCTCCCATGAGATCCTGCATCCGCAGGGTAGTCGGGTTCTTTTGAGTCATTTTATTTAGCGCTTTCTGGCTGTATTCAGCTTTCCCCATGCTGACGTAATCGTTGTAGAATTTGTCAATTAAGCCATAGCTTCTCAAGCGGAGCAAATTGATGCGAAAGTGATGATTCAAGTTCGAAAACTTTTGGGTGTAAATGCAGGCCAGTTTTTGGAAAATATTCTCCTTTATGATCACATACCGAATGGTACTGCCCTCCGCTTTCATCTGATTCAGATAAAGGCCCATGTATTCTTCAAGGAAGAAGACTCCAAATTTTCCATTGTACGAGTTTAGTTGAGCCGGAATTTCATCCTCAGCAGCATTTACAACGATTAGACTCGCATTGATATTTGCCGGAATATCCATGATCGAGTAAGTCCCTATGTCTATGATAAATTTGTAACCATCACGAATGGCTTCATCCAGTGTTGTAGGTGGGCGTCTCTTACGACTGCTGTTCAAGAAGCCGAACACTGAACCTTCATAGGCACTGCTTATCAAAAGGAAGCTGATCAGATAGGCAGCCATGTAAATCCGAGTACGGTATCCAGATCCACCTGTAGGTAGGACTCTACGATAGATCTTAGTATAGACCATAAGATACAGATTTCGTCCGAAATAGAACAAAGCGATGAGAAGCCAAGTGTAAAGATCAAATGGTAAAAATAGCAATTCTAGTGGGTGATAATCCACAGATTTTAGAAGAATGCGCACGTTGGACATGTTATAGGGGTCGGTCTGACTGGTGACATTTAAAAGTTGATGCAAACACCTTAGATTTCCGATTGCAAAAACTGCTTTTGTCTTTCGAATCTGCAAGTTAGTTAGTTTCGTTGAACGAATGTTTGAAGACAGACTCTAGGATACTTACAATCGCCGGCATATTAGTCATGTTAACGATTTTCTCAGGCAATGCGGTAATTTTAATTGTAAAATTGAAGGACTTTTTAAGCAGCATAATGACTTCACCGTCCACCCCATAAGGACGGTCATTGTATCCGCCTTTTGTGTAATTAAGCAAGATAAATGGAGCAGCCTTCGCCCAGACGGTAATCGGAACTGGGCAACCAAAATAGTTTCGAATTTCTGGAAACGTCCATTCCTTTGGTATGTGGACTTTCTTAGGATAAAAACGCTTCCTAAAAATCGGATCCAAACTTTTGCAGTCATTTGGTTTAAAATATCTATAAGTGTAAAATACAACGCTGTCGTCCTCTTCCTCAACTAAGAAGTTTATATTGGAAATCACATTTTGTCCACTTATCCTTGTCATTTGGCCTACGATTTCTATTGAATTTTTAATTTTTGGCGGCAACACTATCACGAAGTTGTTGTATCTTGGTGTATTCATTGACAAAGGCCGTTCTTTTTTTATCAGTGACCTGCAAATACACATGCTAGTGTCCAGGCTTGTTCGTGTTCAGTGATGTGCTTACCTAAGACCATCGGGTGAATCGACAAAGTAGAGTCTCATAAAAACTTCATAACGTGTATTGTTACCAGAACGATATTCAATGGTAATTTGTTTATTCCGGCGCAGCAGATCGTCCAGCATGTCAGAAAATACCCTTTGATGTTCTGCACTATTCTCACCGATGCGTATTGCCCATGTTTGCGGATAGTTTTTAAAAATTTGATGCAAGCACTCAACTGTTGTATATTTCTTGCCGATGGATTTGTTTAGATTATTCCAAAGGATACTTTCACTAAAACCCATGCCGTAAGCAGGATACTGAACAAAATATAGATCTTAGAAAACCACAACATGGCGATGCGAACTGACTGCTTGCTGAATACCAATGCAGTGCGCTTTTATAAAACAGAGGTACCTACTTTTTTCCATGAGGACCCGCCCACTATACTCGCGTGAGTACATCTACAAAATGCAGGGTTTATTATTGCTTATCTCAAAAACGTATTAAATCCCGCATTTTGTAGATATACGTCGGCGGTAATGGGTTGGTTTACATTGTTGTGGAATTTAATTTTCAATTCAAAATTACTTATGCACAAGTATCCAGCAGACTAAACTCATTCTAAAACATTGAAACAGGACTCTCTGTCAAGTCTATAATTGAGCTATTCCCTTTCTAAGATTAAATCTCTCGAATTGTTGAAGTATGACTTTTATTCATTGATTCCTGATTTGGTTTTTGTTTACAAACCGCCAAGATATTGTAAAAGTGAAATTTGTCCGTTCGTTTGTTTGTTTATTTGTTTGAACTTTTCCCACGCGAAAACTACTTAACCAATGAACCTCAGATTTTAAACACAGAATGGCTGTGCCTCAGGTCAAAACACAGGCTATATATTTTGACGCCATCTCATCCAGGAGCTGAGCAGTAAATAGAAACGTGAAGCAAGTCAGAAGAAATTCCTTGCCGTCCACGAAAAGATATTTTCACTAAAGTGAGACACGTCTGTTCTTTACCGTGTGCTTTGCCCAGTTGTACGAGGGTAGTTTTTAATTTTTGTCCTTCTTTAGTCATATAAAAAAAAGTTAATTTGCATTTTTTTCGAGCACACTTTTTGTTTTTTTTTGTCCCTCTCTCTTAAAAACGAATTTCATGCAAATCGGAATATATTAACACGTACCGCAGTTTTTAATCCCAAGGCATCTTCCACTATTGAACGAAAAAGCGTACCTATCAACGTTTGATGCTTATTTTCACAATAAGATTGATCATCCCAATGTATTAGATGCATATACAAAAAGTTTGAAGTTTCAAACACTTTCATTTATTAAGCTGACAATAGCTCTATAGAAGAAGGTAACAGTCATTCAACGAAATTTGCAAACAGCGTTAATTCTCCTCTACTCTGGCTAATGGTTATGAACAAATTTCTTGTGAGACTAGACAGAGAGAAGGAATGACATGGTGATACTAGTGCTAGGGATCCTTCCTTTGTGTTAAGTGAAACCATAAAGGCTGTTTTAGATAAACGCCTCATTACCAAATGGCATGGTTACGGCTCCAACCAACTACATCACAACCAAACTAAACTTTAGGAAAAAAATCCCACGTGGGATTCCCCACCAGAGCGCAATGAAAGAAAGATGAAGCGGTGAAGGACTTCGACACGGTCATCTACACCGGCGGATCTAAGATCAACTGCGAAATGGGTGCCGGTGTCTACTCGCAACCACTGAAAATATCAAGACCATATCTCCTGACGGATTTTGCCAGGCGAAACTACTGGCAAATCGAGAGGATTCCATGCAACTCGAGTGTGACACAATGAACAAACAGAACATTTCTATCCTCATAGATCATCAATCCGCCATTAAAGCTATTGACACAGAGTGCCGGAACGAGCTTGTCCGTTTGGTTCACACTCTGGGTTTTCGGGCACACTGACATAAAAAAACAGAATCCGTCCAGATATCAAGGTTGCAAAAGAATGCATTCATTTTTGAATGCACTCTTTAATGAATTCAGGTTCATGATTACATTCATTGAATTCATTTTGTTATTTTGTTATTCCCACTCGTCTCACCACATATGCTGAACAATACATATGTACATATGTACGTGCAGATGTTGTACAATGCAGAACGATCCTGCACTAAGGAGATAACACATGAACCACTTCAGAGAGGTATATTTTAAATACATTTTTTCTAAGTTAAAAAACACAATAGGGACAGTATAGACCTCACATGGTATTACACAAACAGATTCAGTAAAAATCAAGTATTATTTAACTATTGATCTAGACCCGGGTTTCCCAAACTGTGCTCCGCGGAAAGATTAAACAAAATATAAAAATCCCATCAGACTAGTTAATTTGGGCTTTCTGAAAAATCTTGAAACTTTTCGCAACAATCGAAGAGGAATTAGTCTTTTAACAAGAAATCAATATAAACAAATAGCCAACTAGGACTTATTTAAAATTGCAACAGTTGTAGGCAATCAGTCGAAAGTCAAAAAGAATCAAGTTCGTAGTGCAGTGTTCTAGTTATAACGGTGTCCACTTGAAACGATCACAGTTATATTGCAATTGCTGTTAATATTCTGTGTATCTTTTTAACGTTGCAACAGATAGAAAACGAATCGTAGTGCCGTTTATCTATAAATGCTTTTCGTAAGTCAGTGCTCTAAGGCTGCTTCAGATATCGAAATTCACAACCGGCGACCTTACAGGCCATCTGACGATTCTGGAACATATCCAAAGTGATCCAATTTTGGAAATCCCAGATAAAATGCTCAGGAGTCTTTGTTTTTTTCAGAAAGTTCGAAGTGATCATAGGTGACCGCATCAATGGAAAAGTAAAGTTAAATTGTCTAATTCGTAAGTCTGGTTCACAGATGGCTCTAAATTGGAGAATGGCTATACTGGAGCTGGGGTCTATGATCTCAAATTCCAGTGTGCATAAGCACTCAGATAGCCAGGCAGAACTAATGGCCCTTCTCAAAGACCTTGTGGCCGCAAATAATTAACTGGATCCCGGGCACGAAGGCTTTGAAGGCAAAGAACGGGCGGACTGTCTGGCGAGAAGAAACGTTTGGCGAACTCTTGTTCACTAGGCGAACACAATAGATCTTACAGGTCGTAGTGCATCCGAGCCTTAGAATCGTATTCGTTGCCTTTAGTTTATATTTTATTCATTTATGCCACTTTTGAATCTATCGGCGTGAAAACGAGAAATCAACTCGCAAATAGCTGTATATTTTGAATACACCAACTGTGTATTTACTACAACTGTGAAAAAATGGCATACGAACGACGTAGTGCTCCGCAACGAATTTCTTTCCCAAAAAGTGCTCCGCGGCCAAAAAAATTTGGGAACCGCGGATCTAGACGAATCAATATTTGAATAGCTCATGAACAGTCGAATAAAAAGTTTCGATAAAAACAGGGATTTCAAAACCCCAGAGCCGGAAAGTAATAACGTTTTAGAAGAACTTTTAAATCAAATAAACGTGTCAATCCTCACCAAAATCAATATGCTACCCCAAGGAATAGTAATTGTACCCTTAACGTCGGAAATCAGACAAGAACAATACAATTTTCAAGCACGACTAGAAAAAATACCTACATTCTCTGGAAATGAAGAACACGATTTAGTAACGTGGATGGATAATATAAATATAAATCTTTTCAAATGGTAAAATATGAAAATTTAAAAAACTTGAGGCACTGATATTGTGTAGTAAACCTTTATAATGGATAGCGTACATCAGTGCCTCAAGCTTTTAAAATGTATGTATGTATTTGTATTTTACATTTTGAAAAGATCTATATTTATATACGTCTCTAGAACTTACCTATCTACGAACGCCTATATTATGAGGATGAGTTACCAAGAGATGGGTTAAATATTCTGAACCTAGAGTATACCTACTATATACATATATGACAAACTAGCTGGTACCCGCGAATATGCCCGCGAGGAAAAAAGCCACATTATACCCTATGTGATTTCCCGAGTTTCAGGAAATTGACAATTACCTAAGTACAGACTTTCAATTCCTCATATTACCTTCATGTAAAAAACATTCCTGGTTTTTCTTTCTGGTTGGAAGATCAGGTCGTCAGGTGAACTGATTCTGAACACGCTTAGGAATCGTGCTGACTGAAGAAGTTGTCAGTTGAGGTTCAGTTCCTGTAGCGCCCCCTATTTAAGAAAGTAAGTCAGCCGGACTCCTAAATCAGACTAAAAAGATTTTTAGGTTGGGTTTGCTTTTATTTAAGTGCTTCTTTATTGATATTGAAGTGACAATGCTGTATAACAAACATATGTGATGGGTGGTAGTTCAAATTTTATTAACACCAACTCCCTCGATGAGTGTTCGTCAAGACTTCCACTGCTTATTGGAGGCGAAGAGGTTTGTGCTCTGTGTCTCAAGATGTGATTTTTTTGTTGTTTCATTTTGCTTGGTTAATCTTTACACTTACACTCATCTAATGCAAAAATTCCATGAGAGAGCCCAGGATCTGATATTTTTGTCCAAGTACTTCGAGTACAAAAACAACAATGCAGATGCTCATTAAAACTGCAAACATCTGAAAAGCTCCCATGAGATCCTGCATCCGCAGGGTAGTCGGGTTCTTTTGAGTCATTTTATTTAGCGCTTTCTGGCTGTATTCAGCTTTCCCCATGCTGACGTAATCGTTGTAGAATTTGTCAATTAAGCCATAGCTTCTCAAGCGGAGCAAATTGATGCGAAAGTGATGATTCAAGTTCGAAAACTTTTGGGTGTAAATGCAGGCCAGTTTTTGGAAAATATTCTCCTTTATGATCACATACCGAATGGTACTGCCCTCCGCTTTCATCTGATTCAGATAAAGGCCCATGTATTCTTCAAGGAAGAAGACTCCAAATTTTCCATTGTACGAGTTTAGTTGAGCCGGAATTTCATCCTCAGCAGCATTTACAACGATTAGACTCGCATTGATATTTGCCGGAATATCCATGATCGAGTAAGTCCCTATGTCTATGATAAATTTGTAACCATCACGAATGGCTTCATCCAGTGTTGTAGGTGGGCGTCTCTTACGACTGCTGTTCAAGAAATCGAACACCGAACCTTCATAGGCACTGCGTATCAAAAGGAAGCTGATCAGATAGGCAGCCATGTAAATCCGAGTACGGTATCCAGATCCACCTGTAGGTAGAACTCTACGATAGATCTTAGTATAGACCATAAGATACAGATTTCGTCCGAAATAGAACAAAGCGATGAGAAGCCAAGTGTAAAGATCAAATGGTAAAAATAGCAATTCTAGTGGGTGATAATCCACAGATTTCAGAAGAATGCGCACATTGGACATGTAATAGGGGTCGGATTGACTGACATTTACATTTGAAAGTTGATGCGAACACCTCAGATTTCCGATTGCAAACAATGCATCTGTACTTTGAAGCTGCAAGACAGTAAGTTTCGTTAAGCGAATGACTGAAGAAAGAATCTAGGATACTTACAATCGTCGACATGTAGGCCACGTTCGCGTTTTTCTCAGGCAATGCGGTAATTCGAATTGAAAAATTGAAGGACTTTTTAAGCATCATTATAACTTCAACGTCCACCCCATAAGGACGGTCAATGTATCCGCCTTTGGTATGATTAAGCAAGATGAACGGAGCAGCCTTCTCCCAGACGGTAATCCGAGCTGGGCAACCAAAGTAGTTTCGGAATATTTCTGGAAACGTATAGTCCGTTGATGTATGGACATTTTTTGCATTAAAACGTTTAATAAACATCGGATCAATATTATCGCAGTCATTTGGTGCATACGAACTGTAACTGTAAAATGCAACGCTGTCGTCCTCTTCCTCAACTAAGAAAATTGCATTGCTCATCATACGTTTTCCTTGAAACCTTGTGATTTGGCTTATGACTTCAAGAGAATTTTTCATTTTTGGGGGCATTACGATCACGTAGTTGTGGAATCTTTGTGCATTCATTGACATTCGGCTTTCCTTCGCTCCCAGTCTACTGCAAATACAAATGCAAGTGTACAGGCTAACTCGTGTTCAGTGATATACTTACCAAAGAGCATCGAATGAATCGATAAAGTAGAGCCACGTGAAAACTTGGTAAAGCATTTTTTTACCAGGACAAAATTCAATAGTTATTTGATTATTCCGGCGCAGCAGATCGTCCAGTATGTCAGAAAAAACCCTTTGATGTTCTGCACTATTCACACCGATGCGTATTGCCCATGTTTGCGGATAGTTTTTAAAAATTTGATGCAAGCACTCAACTGTTGTATATTCCTTGCTGATGGATTTGTTTAGATTATTCCAAAGGATATTTTCACCAAAACCCATGCCGTAATGCAGGATACTAAACAGAATATTGATCTTAGAAAACCACAACATGGCGATGCGAACTGACTGCTTGCTGAATACCAAAGCAGTGCGCTTTTATACCATTACCGCACACTATGCTCGCGTGAGTACATCTACAAAATGTTGGATTTATTATTACTTATCTAATAAACATAGATAAGTAATATTAATTCCTGTGCGGTAATGTGCTGGTTGACATTGTTGTGGAATTCAATTTTCAATTCAATATTACTAATGCACAAGTATCCAGCAGAAACATTGAAACAGGGCTCTCTGTCAAGTCTATAATTGAGCTATTCCCTAGCTGTATCCGGCTTAACAATTTTTTCAAGTGCTCAAGATTAAATCTTTCTAATTGTTGAAATATGACTTATATTCACTGATTCCTGATTTGGTCTTTGTTTACAAACCGATAAGATGTTATAAAAGTGAAACTTTGTTCATTTATTTGTTTTTTTGTTTGTCTGAACTTTTCCCGCGCGAACCAATCAACCTCAAATTTTGAACACTGAATGGCTCTACCTCAAGTTAAAATATATTCTACTAGCTGAATAAAACCCGGCATTGCTCGGGCTATTACATATCAATAGACAACGATGTAATGAAGATTGCGTTATTAGAAATCGATATCTTCTTCAAACAGTTTATGAAAGCGTAATCCTGATTTAATAATATGTTACAATTTATCTTAAATCTGAAATCGGTATTTTATATGTAACCCAATTGACTGTATTTTATTTAGCCGCTTCTGCAAATGCACTCGAATCTCTCCAGAGTTCGAAAAAAAACCGTACACTAAACGTACCGTACCTAAAAAGAACACAAACGTACGTAGTGTTTGTGAACTATTCGTTGGGTATTCTGTTTGTGTACTTTTCTAAGAAGTGTACCGTACAAAACACTAAGGTACGGTACGTTAGGGTTTCCTTTTTTGAACTCTGAATCTCTCTAAGTCGAACCTCCTTTAACTCCAATTTCCTACTAACTCGACTTTGTTCACCCTGTTTTTGCATTACCCTCAGTTTATTTATTTACTCATGCTAACTGTCTAGCGAACATTATTATTTAATAAAGCAAAAAAATTATTTTTGAAAGAAGTGCTTACAACATTTACATACGTTAACATTTAAAAGATTGCTATAATTATTATATAAACTGAACATACTGTTTAAGGGGGAAAACCGTTCAAAATTGGTACGATAGGTCGAAATAAAAATAGCAGGCGGTAAGTATCTAGAGTTTCTTTGAGGGACATTAAAGTGTACAGAAGACAAAAGGTACAATGAGTCAATGTATCCATTAATAAGCCTAACAATAAAGCTAAAACATAAATATAGCCGTCTATTTTCCAGACTAGGCAAGTCAATAAGCATAAGCCGATTTCTATAAGGAGGAAGATCATAAACATTTTGCCAACCTATACTTCTAAGAGCAAATCAAGTTTTCCGTCGAAAAGTCATCCTCCAAGTCGAATTAAATCTAAGTCTTTCTAACTGGAATACATTCATTCTGAATACACACATATGTATATAGTACATATGTATGTAGAAGATGGATAAGAGATCATATAGGGTAACATCAACAAGGCGGGCACCGTCCTCGTCGCTTTCGCATGCCGTGGAGATCGTGTGGCTATGGCTCGTATTCGTCGCATACCAGAGCGAGACGTTGTTGGGGATCATATGGGCTAAAATAATGACTAATGCGAATGACCTAGCAAAACGAACAAAAGAACACGAAGAGAAGGTTGGCTCCACGGTAAACAGCACAGCAACAATTCGTAGGACAGCAAGCTCGAGAAAAGTGGAACTGGTAACGGCTGCAGTACGGTGTCGTGGATCACGAGATGTGGGGTCGCACTCTCTGGCAACGCAAAATGTTACACACATATCAAGCACACGCAATTACATACTCAGGCTCTATTCCTTTATCTACCTAAAAAAGATTCCAATTGTGCACGTGCGTACAAAAAATTATTAAGGGCTATAACTCGAAAAGATACAGTTTCATAATGATAATGCTAAAATTCATTCGCCCCCCAAGGGAACGGCCAAATTGATCAAACTGCGCTGCGACATTTTCCCTCATTAACTCAATTCGCCATTGTAAACACATATTATGTATGAACAAAAATACGTACATATGTATACCATACCAATCACCAAATCTAACGAATAGATATATGCAAAGAAATGAAAAACAACTCTTGTAAAACTGGGCAAAACAAAAACAACATACGATCACCAACCGTGCGTGCGTCAAGGAATTTCATCTAACTTGCTTCATGTTTTAGTTTACTGCTTAGCTTCTGGATAAGATAGCGGTATAATATATAGCCTATGTAAAGCTTAAAGGTACAGGCACTCTGTTTGCAAAATTTGAGGCTGATTGATTCGGTCGTTTTCGCTTGAATATCAAACAAACGGTCAAACAAACAAACAAAATGACAACGTTTCAATTTTATAATATTAGTAGAAAAGTGATAGTGATAGTGATATATTGTGCCGTCATCTTATCTAGGAGGTGAGCAGTAAAACGATACGTGAAGTAAGTCGGAACAATTTCCTTGCCGCCCACGAAGAGTTATTTTCACTAAAGTGAGACACATCGCACATAGGGGTATTTGCCTCAAAAAACCGCTCAAAAATCAATGTTGCAAAATGTAGAGTTGAGAAGTAATTTTTTTCCTAGTTGAAGTTAAATATACTCAGTGGTCGCCGTGGGTCGGTGGTTAGTGCGTTGGACTGCTGTCCGTACGGCGTGGGTTCAAGCCCCAGCCAGAAACACCGAACATTTTTCGCGGCACCACCTCTCGTCGGGGAATGACAAACCTCCTGAAGTATATTCTGTCATGAAAGAGCTTCTCACTTCGCCGTTCGGATTCGGAAATAAACTGTAGGTCCCTTCCATTTATGCAAAATATGTAACACGCACAACATAAATGGTTGCGAGAAGCTAGGCCTTGGCTCATGCCGAGCTGTCGCGCCAGCTATTTATTTATTTTTAGTTAAATATACTCACGCGCCAACACCAGAGGCACAATCTTTCAAAATTCTGTCCAGATACTCGCATACGCAGACGATATTGACATAATCGGAAGAACGCAGCGTGATGTCACTGGTGCGTTTGTGATAATTGAGACGGAAGCGGCGAAGATGGGTTTAGCGGTCAATTAAGCCAAGACGAAGTATGTATATGCTGTCAACAAGAAAGGACACCCAACACCGACGTCTCGGACAGAACTTCACTATAGACAGCTATAACTTTGAGGTAGTTAAGGACTTTGTCTACCTAGGCTGCGCTATAAATTCAGACAATGACACCAGCGCTGAGATTAAATGAAGAATAACTCTTCCCAATCGCTGTTTCTTTGGGCTAAGAAGGCAATTGAGTAGCAAAGCGCTCTCTCGAACTACTAAGGTGACCGTTTATAAGTCTTTAATCGTCCCAGTCTTGCGCTAAGGCGCAGAGGCATGGACTTTATCAAATGCGGATGAGGTCGCTCTTGGCCGTTTCGAGAGGAAAATCCTTCGGGTGATTTTCGGTCCTGTCTGCATAGACGGTGACTAGAGGACGAGATACAACGTCGAACTGTATGGGCATTGACCTAGCCAGAAGAGTAAAGCTCCAACGACTGAGATGGCTGGGTCATGTAGAGCGCATGGACACCAATGCTGCGGCCCGGAAAATCTTCGAATCCACACACACCACACTTTATGACAGAACAGGTCAGAAGCATACTGCCGCTAAAAACAACTCATTACAGTCTTCTTAGCACATAAAACATTCATTGATTGTCATCCTCTATGAATTGTACATTTTAAAATGTAAAAAAACAAAAGAGTCATCGTCTGTTGCGATATAAAAAAATGGATGCTGTATTACATATGACGGAGAAATTTATTCAGTAATAATATTTTTTTATGTCAAAAAAGAAAATGGAACCATATGAAATTATTCATCGTACATATCAGTATTATAGTCACATACAGATGAGTCGTTAACAATTGAGAGGCTGAACCTGCGGATTTATGTTCGAAATGCAACGCCAACAGTGAGATAATATTCGCTGACTATTGTGAAATGAATAAGAATAAAATAATAAAATAGTAATGATATACAAGTACAAGTACAAGTGGGTATACAATCCTCTCAGCTATCTGATCAAATTTTGAAAAAGGCTTTCATTTCCTTGGAAAGAGAGGTTATTTTACAACAGCGCTAGCTACCAGGATATTTTTTTTTAAATTAATGACAGTTCCTCTTTTTCGCAGAGGTGGCTGTACTAAGATACCATTCTTCGGAAGTCATGAAAAATATCAATAAAAATCCCAGTAAATGTGATCTCTACTAAATACTGACTTTCCCCAGTTTTACTAGAAAATTTGATGGAAATTGATGATTTAGGTTAGTGCAAGGAAGGCCACTTCGCTACAGAAGGCTTGGTGCTTTCAAATCCTTCCATTTTGAGATTTTAAATCCCATTCTTTGCCTAAGTTTTCTGAGCTGTTGGTCAAGTAGTATACGTTAGCAGAAAAAAATTACAAACACAACTTCACTTGAATTCAAACACTCAGGTTAGGTTAGGTTATGTGGGAGGTAGACTGCTGGTATCGATACCATGGTATCGTTACCACATGCCTGTTACCAATGCCTGTAGAGTAGCATTTTTGGCAAATCAAAAATAAAGAAAAATCGCAAAACTAATCAAAAATGGAATGAAAAATAGAACAATAATATATTTAATGCTTTCTGAAGACATAAAAACTCATTGGTTTGTGGTGAAACTACATTTTTGGAGTGACAGCAGCAAAACCCAACCCAAGGACCATTTTGCGGAAGCAACCTTGATTAATACTAGGAAGCGAAAACGTCAAAGTGTACTACGAACTTATGTCTGTCAGGGGTAGTGGTATTCACAATACCATGATATTGATACCAGCAGTCTGTCTCCCGCATTAGAGGGCCGGTGAAGACGATGAAACTCTCTTCATCTCACTTAGGTTTGTGTAGACCCGTTGTGGTACCCATTTATTTCACCAGCTACTTTCTACTGCGTGATTCTTTATATCTGCAAGCCACCTGGCTGTCTTTGCAAACTTGAGTAGGTAGGTAGAGTGGCGGTTCCTGAGAACCGTTTTATCACCACGAAACTCGTTCAAACCTATTTGTGTGTCGATTGGTTGTATTTTTATTTATGATGCGATTAAATCCAGCCAGTGGAGTTCAGATGAACGGTTCTCTTATCCCTTTTTCAGGTATCTCGCCGAGGTTCGCAAAGAAGAGTTTGCCTAAAGTACGTTGTTTTGTCCTCGCCAGGACCGGACACCTGCAGAGGAAATGATGTAGAGATTCCCTCTCGTTAATGTCCTTGGATGGAGATTCTACAGAAGTTATTGTGAGGAATACCAAGCTTGACTGCATGTTCTCCAAATGGCCAGTGGCCCTTCATAATGGCTAAAATTCTGGCAATATCTGGTCTTGATTTTCCAAGTAGCTGTTTTCACTTAGGTTTGATGTAATTAGGTCATGTCTTTCTTCATATTACGCAGCTGGACAGGGCGTTCCACCTGTGATTGACAAGCTAGACGAAGTGAAGATGTATGTATATAGCCCTTAATAGTGCCCAGCGGAATGTTGACACTTTCCGCACGAGAACTGTTGAAAACCGATTCTCTCCTGGCCAGCTCGACGGAATGCTCATTGCTCATTGGTTGCTATGACCTGGGATCCAGATGAGTATAATTATGGAGTGAGTACTTAATTGATTGATAACAAGCCCGCATTGCTCAACCAGTTTTAAGGATATGAGGATACGAGGAGACCACGTCACTTCTCCTTATGGACTATGGAGCATTCACCCACAAAACAAGAGCACACTTGGGAGCGAACACTTTCTCTGAAATGGGTGTTCCATCGTTGGATCCAATCCAGATAACAATTGGATAGCTCTGGTCACTGCTGCCTAGAAAACACTACTGTTTTCAGGAAGTCTTATTGAGCTGCTGAGTCCTAATGCGTGTAAATGGACTTTATTTCGTTAAGAATTATTTTGTTTTTCCACTGTTCTCTTCTTAGGAAAATGCAGGAGAAGGGTTTGACGAAGTCAAGATACGAAATCATGTAGTCAAAGTCGACACTTACGGTCGGATATTTGTCTAATATCTAAGCGTGTCCGAATGCGTTCCAAAGTTTAGACTGGTCTAGTCTCAGCGCGCTCTTTACTGCTGATTCTTGCATGTAGGGATCTAGGGGTAACAGACAGACAGCCCGGCGGAGTTGATATTAGTGGACTGGTTGTTCTAGAGTATTGTGGTAAAGGCTTTGAGGTAAGGGGTTTTAGTTGTACACTAAACTTCCCTACAGATACAGATACTGGTCCCCAGATCTGCCCAAAAATCCTTCTGCAAGTGTAGAAAGCGATCGAGGCCCTTCTGATCGTTCCTTTAACATTTAGGTTCCAGATCAATTTCCTGTCCAGAATAAGTCCCAGATATTTAGCACTGTTAGATGGTTGAAGGGAAATCGCACCAATGTTAGGCACTGTTTTGTTGGTTAACAGTACCAATTCGGTTTTCTATGGATTCATCCCCAGGCAGCATTGTTTTGTCCATCTAATCGAACACACAGGTCAGATTAGATTAGGTTGAGAGGATTAAGTTACCTTCGCAGACCTCCCCCTATCAATTGTACCATTCCGAATGAAACATAATGCTACCACTCAAACTCCAATAACACAAACACAAACATACGTTCACAACATGCAACAGGAATTTGATCTCGAGCAAATAGAAGAAGCTATTAAAGTGCCACAGCAGCAATAGGAGTTCACAAGAGAACATTTCAAAATACAATTTTTTTTAACAGAAAGTGTTTATTTTTATTTAGATGCTTGTAAATTCATATTAAAGTGACCATCTGTGGATATAACAAACATATGTGCTGGGTAATGAGGTTGTTGGTGGTTCAAAGTTTATTAACACCAACTCCCTCGATGAGTGTTCGTGAAGACATCTACTGCTTTTGGAGGCTAAATTGTGATCCGTGTTGCTAGATGTGACTTTTTTTTACACTTACACTCATCTAATGCAAAAATTCCATGAGAGAGCCCAGGATCTGATATTTTTGTCCAAGTACTTCGAGTACAAAAACAACGATGCAGATGCTCATTAAAACTGCGAATATCTGAAAAGCTCCCGTGAGATCCTGCATCCGCAGGGTAGTCGGGTTCTTTTGAGTCATTTTATTTAGCGCTTTCTGGCTGTATTCAGCTTTCCCCATGCTGACGTAATCGTTGTAGAATTTGTCAATTAAGCCATAGCTTCTCAAACGGAGCAAATTGATGTGAAAGTAATGATTCAAGTTCGAAAACTTTTGGGTGTAAATGCAGGCCAGTTTCTGGAAAATATACTCATTTATGATCACATACCGAATGGTACTGCCCTCTGCTTTCATCTGATTCAGATAGAGGCCCATGTATTCTTCAAGGAAGAAGACTCCAAATTTTCCATTGTACGAGTTTAGTTGAGCCGGAATTTCATCCTCAGCAGCATTTACAACGATTAGACTCGCATTGATATTTGCCGGAATATCCATGATCGAGTAAGTCCCTATGTCTATGATAAATTTGTAACCATCACGAATGGCTTCATCTAGTGTTGTAGGTGGGCGTCTCTTACGACTGCTGTTCAAGAAGCCGAACACTGAACCTTCATAGGCACTGCTTATCATTAGGAAGCTGATCAGATAAGCCGCCATGTAAATTCGAGTACGGTATCCATCGGTGGGTAGGACTCTACGATAGACCTTAGTATAGACCATAAGATACAAATTTTGTCCGAAATAGAACAAAGCGATGAGAAGCCAAGTGTAAAGATCGAATGGTAAAAATAGCAATTCTAGTGGGTGATAATCCACAGATTTCAGAAGAATGCGCACATTGGACATGTAATAGGGGTCGGATTGACTGACATTTACATTTGAAAGTTGATGCGAACACCTCAGATTTCCGATTGCAAACAATGCATCTGTACTTTGAAGCTGCAAGACAGTAAGTTTCGTTAAGCGAATGACTGAAGAAAGAATCTAGGATACTTACAATCGTCGACATGTAGGCCACGTTCGCGTTTTTCTCAGGCAATGCGGTAATTCGAATTGAAAAATTGAAGGACTTTTTAAGCATCATTATAACTTCACCGTCCACCCCATAAGGACGGTCAATGTATCCGCCTTTGGTATGATTAAGCAAGATGAACGGAGCAGCCTTCTCCCAGACGGTAATCCGAGCTGGGCAACCAAAGTAGTTTCGGAATATTTCTGGAAACGTATAGTCCGTTGATGTATGGACATTTTTTGCATTAAAACGTTTAATAAACATCGGATCAATATTATCGCAGTCATTTGGTGCATACGAACTGTAACTGTAAAATGCAACGCTGTCGTCCTCTTCCTCAACTAAGAAAATTGCATTGCTCATCATACGTTTTCCTTGAAACCTTGTGATTTGGCTTATGACTTCAAGAGAATTTTTCATTTTTGGGGGCATTACGATCACGTAGTTGTGGAATCTTTGTGCATTCATTGACATTCGGCTTTCCTTCGCTCCCAGTCTACTGCAAATACAAATGCAAGTGTACAGGCTAACTCGTGTTCAGTGATATACTTACCAAAGAGCATCGAATGAATCGATAAAGTAGAGCCACGTGAAAACTTGGTAAAGCATTTTTTTACCAGGACAAAATTCAATAGTTATTTGATTATTCCGGCGCAGCAGATCGTCCAGTATGTCAGAAAAAACCCTTTGATGTTCTGCACTATTCACACCGATGCGTATTGCCCATGTTTGCGGATAGTTTTTAAAAATTTGATGCAAGCACTCAACTGTTGTATATTCCTTGCTGATGGATTTGTTTAGATTATTCCAAAGGATATTTTCACCAAAACCCATGCCGTAATGCAGGATACTAAACAGAATATTGATCTTAGAAAACCACAACATGGCGATGCGAACTGACTGCTTGCTGAATACCAAAGCAGTGCGCTTTTATACCATTACCGCACACTATGCTCGCGTGAGTACATCTACAAAATGTTGGATTTATTATTACTTATCTAATAAACATAGATAAGTAATATTAATTCCTGTGCGGTAATGTGCTGGTTGACATTGTTGTGGAATTCAATTTTCAATTCAATATTACTAATGCACAAGTATCCAGCAGAAACATTGAAACAGGGCTCTCTGTCAAGTCTATAATTGAGCTATTCCCTAGCTGTATCCGGCTTAACAATTTTTTCAAGTGCTCAAGATTAAATCTTTCTAATTGTTGAAATATGACTTATATTCACTGATTCCTGATTTGGTCTTTGTTTACAAACCGATAAGATGTTATAAAAGTGAAACTTTGTTCATTTATTTGTTTTTTTGTTTGTCTGAACTTTTCCCGCGCGAACCAATCAACCTCAAATTTTGAACACTGAATGGCTCTACCTCAAGTTAAAATATATTCTACTAGCTGAATAAAACCCGGCATTGCTCGGGCTATTACATATCAATAGACAACGATGTAATGAAGATTGCGTTATTAGAAATCGATATCTTCTTCAAACAGTTTATGAAAGCGTAATCCTGATTTAATAATATGTTACAATTTATCTTAAATCTGAAATCGGTATTTTATATGTAACCCAATTGACTGTATTTTATTTAGCCGCTTCTGCAAATGCACTCGAATCTCTCCAGAGTTCGAAAAAAAACCGTACACTAAACGTACCGTACCTAAAAAGAACACAAACGTACGTAGTGTTTGTGAACTATTCGTTGGGTATTCTGTTTGTGTACTTTTCTAAGAAGTGTACCGTACAAAACACTAAGGTACGGTACGTTAGGGTTTCCTTTTTTGAACTCTGAATCTCTCTAAGTCGAACCTCCTTTAACTCCAATTTCCTACTAACTCGACTTTGTTCACCCTGTTTTTGCATTACCCTCAGTTTATTTATTTACTCATGCTAACTGTCTAGCGAACATTATTATTTAATAAAGCAAAAAAATTATTTTTGAAAGAAGTGCTTACAACATTTACATACGTTAACATTTAAAAGATTGCTATAATTATTATATAAACTGAACATACTGTTTAAGGGGGAAAACCGTTCAAAATTGGTACGATAGGTCGAAATAAAAATAGCAGGCGGTAAGTATCTAGAGTTTCTTTGAGGGACATTAAAGTGTACAGAAGACAAAAGGTACAATGAGTCAATGTATCCATTAATAAGCCTAACAATAAAGCTAAAACATAAATATAGCCGTCTATTTTCCAGACTAGGCAAGTCAATAAGCATAAGCCGATTTCTATAAGGAGGAAGATCATAAACATTTTGCCAACCTATACTTCTAAGAGCAAATCAAGTTTTCCGTCGAAAAGTCATCCTCCAAGTCGAATTAAATCTAAGTCTTTCTAACTGGAATACATTCATTCTGAATACACACATATGTATATAGTACATATGTATGTAGAAGATGGATAAGAGATCATATAGGGTAACATCAACAAGGCGGGCACCGTCCTCGTCGCTTTCGCATGCCGTGGAGATCGTGTGGCTATGGCTCGTATTCGTCGCATACCAGAGCGAGACGTTGTTGGGGATCATATGGGCTAAAATAATGACTAATGCGAATGACCTAGCAAAACGAACAAAAGAACACGAAGAGAAGGTTGGCTCCACGGTAAACAGCACAGCAACAATTCGTAGGACAGCAAGCTCGAGAAAAGTGGAACTGGTAACGGCTGCAGTACGGTGTCGTGGATCACGAGATGTGGGGTCGCACTCTCTGGCAACGCAAAATGTTACACACATATCAAGCACACGCAATTACATACTCAGGCTCTATTCCTTTATCTACCTAAAAAAGATTCCAATTGTGCACGTGCGTACAAAAAATTATTAAGGGCTATAACTCGAAAAGATACAGTTTCATAATGATAATGCTAAAATTCATTCGCCCCCCAAGGGAACGGCCAAATTGATCAAACTGCGCTGCGACATTTTCCCTCATTAACTCAATTCGCCATTGTAAACACATATTATGTATGAACAAAAATACGTACATATGTATACCATACCAATCACCAAATCTAACGAATAGATATATGCAAAGAAATGAAAAACAACTCTTGTAAAACTGGGCAAAACAAAAACAACATACGATCACCAACCGTGCGTGCGGCAAGGAATTTCATCTGACTTGCTTCATGTTTTAGTTTACTGCTTAGCTTCTGGATAAGATAGCGGTATAATATATAGCCTATGTAAAGCTTAAAGGTACAGGCACTCTGTTTGCAAAATTTGAGGCTGATTGATTCGGTCGTTTTCGCTTGAATATCAAACAAACGGTCAAACAAACAAACAAAATGACAACGTTTCAATTTTATAATATTAGTAGAAAAGTGATAGTGATAGTGATATATTGTGCCGTCATCTTATCTAGGAGGTGAGCAGTAAAACGATACGTGAAGTAAGTCGGAACAATTTCCTTGCCGCCCACGAAGAGTTATTTTCACTAAAGTGAGACACATCGCACATAGGGGTATTTGCCTCAAAAAACCGCTCAAAAATCAATGTTGCAAAATGTAGAGTTGAGAAGTAATTTTTTTCCTAGTTGAAGTTAAATATACTCAGTGGTCGCCGTGGGTCGGTGGTTAGTGCGTTGGACTGCTGTCCGAACGGCGTGGGTTCAAGCCCCAGCCAGAAACACCGAACATTTTTCGCGGCACCACCTCTCGTCGGGGAATGACAAACCTCCGGAAGTATAATCTGTCATGAAAGAGCTTCTCACTTCGCCGTTCGGATTCGGAAATAAACTGTAGGTCCCTTCCATTTATGCAAAATATGTAACACGCACAACATAAATGGTTGCGAGAAGCTAGGCCTTGGCTCATGCCGAGCTGTCGCGCCAGCTATTTATTTATTTTTAGTTAAATATACTCACGCGCCAACACCAGAGGCACAATCTTTCAAAATTCTGTCCAGATACTCGCATACGCAGACGATATTGACATAATCGGAAGAACGCAGCGTGATGTCACTGGTGCGTTTGTGATAATTGAGACGGAAGCGGCGAAGATGGGTTTAGCGGTCAATTAAGCCAAGACGAAGTATGTATATGCTGTCAACAAGAAAGGACACCCAACACCGACGTCTCGGACAGAACTTCACTATAGACAGCTATAACTTTGAGGTAGTTAAGGACTTTGTCTACCTAGGCTGCGCTATAAATTCAGACAATGACACCAGCGCTGAGATTAAATGAAGAATAACTCTTCCCAATCGCTGTTTCTTTGGGCTAAGAAGGCAATTGAGTAGCAAAGCGCTCTCTCGAACTACTAAGGTGACCGTTTATAAGTCTTTAATCGTCCCAGTCTTGCGCTAAGGCGCAGAGGCATGGACTTTATCAAATGCGGATGAGGTCGCTCTTGGCCGTTTCGAGAGGAAAATCCTTCGGGTGATTTTCGGTCCTGTCTGCATAGACGGTGACTAGAGGACGAGATACAACGTCGAACTGTATGGGCATTGACCTAGCCAGAAGAGTAAAGCTCCAACGACTGAGATGGCTGGGTCATGTAGAGCGCATGGACACCAATGCTGCGGCCCGGAAAATCTTCGAATCCACACACACCACACTTTATGACAGAACAGGTCAGAAGCATACTGCCGCTAAAAACAACTCATTACAGTCTTCTTAGCACATAAAACATTCATTGATTGTCATCCTCTATGAATTGTACATTTTAAAATGTAAAAAAACAAAAGAGTCATCGTCTGTTGCGATATAAAAAAATGGATGCTGTATAACATATGACGGAGAAATTTATTCAGTAATAATATTTTTTTATGTCAAAAAAGAAAATGGAACCATATGAAATTATTCATAGTCACATACAGATGAGTCGTTAACAATTGAGAGGCTGAACCTGTGGATTTATGTTCGAAATGCAACGCCAACTGTGAGATAATATTCGCTGACTATTGTGAAATAAATAAGAATGTTTTAAAAAATGATATTTAAGTACACGCAAGAGATGGGTATACAATCCTCTCAGCTATCTGATCAAATTTTGAAAAAGGCTTTCATTTCCTTGGAAAGAGAGGTTATTTTACAACAGCGCTAGCTACCAGGACTCTCGGCTGAGATATTTTTTTTTAAATTAATGACAGTTCCTCTTTTTCGCAGAGGTGGCTGTACTAAGATACCATTCTTCGGAAGTCATGAAAAATATCAATAAAAATCCCAGTAAATGTGATCTCTACTAAATACTGACTTTCCCCAGTTTTACTAGAAAATTTGATGGAAATTGATGATTTAGGTTAGTGCAAGGAAGGCCACTTCGCTACAGAAGGCTTGGTGCTTTCAAATCCTTCCATTTTGAGATTTTAAATCCCATTCTTTGCCTAAGTTTTCTGAGCTGTTGGTCAAGTAGTATACGTTAGCAGAAAAAAATTACAAACACAACTTCACTTAAATTCAAACACTCAGGTTAGGTTAGGTTATGTGGGAGGTAGACTGCTGGTATCGATACCATGGTATCGTTACCACATGCCTGTCACCGCCATACCACGTTTGAAGGTAGTATACCACGATTCAAACCTGGTATTGAGATTCGCAAATTTTTTGCTGGTATACCACGTTCCGAAGCTACCTATTGATCGGAGCGCCATCTTTTTACCACTAGAGTAGCATTTTTGGCAAATCACTACTATCACTACTATCACTTCTTCACTACTTAATATTATAAAAGTGAAACGTTGTCCGTTTGTTTGTTTGTTTGTTTGTTTGTTTGTTTGTTTGGATTTTACCTATGCGAAAACTACTAAACCAATCAACCTCAAATTTTGCACACAGAATGGTTGTACATCGGGTCATATAATAGGCTATGTTTAATAACGCTATCTTATTCAAGAGCCGAGCAGTTAACAAAAACGTGGAGCAAGTCAGAAGAAATTCCTTGCCGCACACGAAAAGATATTTTCTCGATCGTGAGCCACATCGGTTGATGAGCGTACGTGTTGTTTTTGTTTTGCCCAGTTTCACAAGGGTAGTTTTTCATTTCCTTTTCTGCTGTGTTGTTGTTGTTTTTTTTTTTTGTTCGTTCTTTGCTTCTATCTATTCGTGTGTACAGGGTTATGATTTGGTGGTTGGTACGGTAGATACCTATATATACATACATACATTCGATATACATCTGTACATTTGTATTTATATATTTATTACATTACATATGTATTAACATATGTACGTACATATGTGCATACACAGGTTATCAAATTCAATTAACTCTGGAGAATTGAGTTAATGAGGGAAAAGATCATAGCGCAGTTGGATCAGTTTGCCCTTTCCATTTGTGGGCGAGTGAACTTTGGTATTGTTATGATGACACATCATCTTTTTTTCCAGCCAGCCAGACTATTTACTTTTTTACGCATATGCGCAATTGTCTACACATTTTTCCTGGCAATTTTTTTTTATGAATTCTCTTTTTCGGTAGATAAAGGAATAGCGCGCCGACGCGACGCGACAGGCTGGGTATGGGATTGTGTGTGCTTGATGTAGGTATAACATTGCCAGTCGCGGGAGGGGAATTTTTGTTTTGATTTTGTTTTTTGCAAAGGATGTATGTATGTATGTATCTATTCAACGAATGTATTCAAATTCCAAGGACTTTTGATTTAGAATGAATTTGACTTGGAGGAAAACTTTTCAAAAGAAAACTGACGGGGGACAATAGGTGAACAAACTCGAGTTAGAGGGAAATTCGAGTTAAAGGAGGTTCGGTTCGACATAAAGAATTTGATTACATGTGCAAAAGTGGCAGAATAAAATACAGTCGATTGGGTTGAATATAAAATTCGGATTCAGATTTAAGATGGGATTGTGATATTTTATATAATCACACAAGATAAGTCTTTCATAAATAGTTTGAAGAAGATATCGATTTCTCGATTGAAATGTAATAGCCCGAGCAACACCGGGTATTATTCAGCTAGTATTTAATGCTTTCTGAAGACATAAAAACTCATTGGTTTGTGGTGAAACTACATTTTTGGAGTGACAGCAGCAAAACCCAACCCAAGGACCATTTTGCGGAAGCAACCTTGATTAATACTAGGAAGCGAAAACGTCAAAGTGTACTACGAATTTATGTCTGTCAGGGGTAGTGGTATTCACAATACCATGATATTGATACCAGCAGTCTGTCTCCCGCATTAGAGGGCCGGTGAAGACGATGAAACTCTCTTCATCTCACTTAGGTTTGTGTAGACCCGTTGTGGTACCCATTTATTTCACCAGCTACTTTCTACTGCGTGATTCTTTATATCTGCAAGCCACCTGGCTGTCTTTGCAAACTTGAGTAGGTAGGTAGAGTGGCGGTTCCTGAGAACCGTTTTGTCACCACGAAACTCGTTCAAACCTATTTGTGTGTCGATTGGTTGTATTTTTATTTATGATGCGATTAAATCCAGCCAGTGGAGTTCAGATGAACGGTTCTCTTATCCCTTTTTCAGGTATCTCGCCGAGGTTCGCAAAGAAGAGTTTGCCTAAAGTACGTTGTTTTGTCCTCGCCAGGACCGGACACCTGCAGAGGAAATGATGTAGAGATTCCCTCTCGTTAATGTCCTTGGATGGAGATTCTACAGAAGTTATTGTGAGGAATACCAAGCTTGACTGCATGTTCTCCAAATGGCCAGTGGCCCTTCATAATGGCTAAAATTCTGGCAATATCTGGTCTTGATTTTCCAAGTAGCTGTTTTCACTTAGGTTTGATGTAATTAGGTCATGTCTTTCTTCATATTACGCAGCTGGACAGGGCGTTCCACCTGTGATTGACAAGCTGGACGAAGTGAAGATGTATGTATATAGCCCTTAACAGTGCCCAGCGGAATGTTGACACTTTCCGCACGAGAACTGTTGAAAACCGATTCTCTCCTGGCCAGCTCGACGGAATGCTCATTGCTCATTGGTTGCTATGACCTGGGATCCAGATGAGTATAATTATGGAGTGAGTACTTAATTGATTGATAACAAGCCCGCATTGCTCAACCAGTTTTAAGGATATGAGGATACGAGGAGACCACGTCACTTCTCCTTATGGACTATGGAGCATTCACCCACAAAACAAGAGCACACTTGGGAGCGAACACTTTCTCTGAAATGGGTGTTCCATCGTTGGATCCAATCCAGATAACAATTGGATAGCTCTGGTCACTGCTGCCTAGAAAACACTACTGTTTTCAGGAAGTCTTATTGAGCTGCTGAGTCCTAATCCGTGTAAATGGACTTTATTTCGTTAAGAATTATTTTGTTTTTCCACTGTTCTCTTCTTAGGAAAATGCAGGAGAAGGGTTTGACGAAGTCAAGATACGAAATCATGTAGTCAAAGTCGACACTTACGGTCGGATATTTGTCTAATATCTAAGCGTGTCCGAATGCGTTCCAAAGTTTAGACTGGTCTAGTCTTAGCGCGCTCTTTACTGCTGATTCTTGCATGTAGGGATCTAGGGGTAACAGACAGACAGCCCGGCGGAGTTGATATTAGTGGACTGGTTGTTCTAGAGTATTGTGGTAAAGGCTTTGAGGTAAGGGGTTTTAGTTGTACACTAAACTTCCCTACAGATACAGATACTGGTCCCCAGATCTGCCCAAAAATCCTTCTGCAAGTGTAGAAAGCGATCGAGGCCCTTCTGATCGTTCCTTTAACATTTAGGTTCCAGATCAATTTCCTGTCCAGAATAAGTCCCAGATATTTAGCACTGTTAGATGGTTGAAGGGAAATCGCACCAATGTTAGGCACTGTTTTGTTGGTTAACAGTACCAATTCGGTTTTCTATGGATTCATCCCCAGGCTGCATTGTTTTGTCCATCTAATCGAACACACAGGTCAGATTAGATTAGGTTGAGAGGATTAAGTTACCTTCGCAGACCTCCCCCTATCAATTGTACCATTCCGAATGAAACATAATGCTACCACTCAAACTCCAATAACACAAACACAAACATACGTTCACAACATGCAACAGGAATTTGATCTCGAGCAAATAGAAGAAGCTATTAAAGTGCCACAGCAGCAATAGGAGTTCACAAGAGAACATTTCAAAATACAATTTTTTTTAACAGAAAGTGTTTATTTTTATTTAGATGCTTGTAAATTCATATTAAAGTGACCATCTGTGGATATAACAAACATATGTGCTGGGTAATGAGGTTGTTGGTGGTTCAAAGTTTATTAACACCAACTCCCTCGATGAGTGTTCGTGAAGACATCTACTGCTTTTGGAGGCTAAATTGTGATCCGTGTTGCTAGATGTGACTTTTTTTTACACTTACACTCATCTAATGCAAAAATTCCATGAGAGAGCCCAGGATCTGATATTTTTGTCCAAGTACTTCGAGTACAAAAACAACGATGCAGATGCTCATTAAAACTGCGAATATCTGAAAAGCTCCCGTGAGATCCTGCATCCGCAGGGTAGTCGGGTTCTTTTGAGTCATTTTATTTAGCGCTTTCTGGCTGTTTTCAGCTTTCCCCATGCTGACGTAATCGTTGTAGAATTTGTCAATTAAGCCATAGCTTCTTAAGCGGAGCAAATTGACGTGAAAGTAATGATTCAAGTTCGAAAACTTTTGGGTGTAAATGCAGGCCAGTTTTTGGAAAATATTCTCCTTTATGATCACATACCGAATGGTACTGCCCTCCGCTTTCATCTGATTCAGATAAAGGCCCATGTATTCTTCAAGGAAGAAGACTCCAAATTTTCCATTGTACGAGTTTAGTTGAGCCGGAATTTCATCCTCAGCAGCATTTACAACGATTAGACTCGCATTGATATTTGCCGGAATATCCATGATGGAGTAAGTCCCAAAGTCTATGAGAAATTTGTAACCATCACGAATTGCTTCATCCAGTGTTGTAGGTGGGCGTCTCTTACGACTGCTGTTTAAGAAATCGAACACCGAACCTTCGTAGGCACTGCGTATCAAAAGGAAGCTGAGCAGATAGGCAGCCATGTAAATCCGAGTACGGTATCCAGATCCACCTGTAGGTAGGACTCTACGATAGATCTTAGTATAGACCATAAGATACAGATTTCGTCCGAAATAGAACAAAGCGATGAGAAGCCAAGTGTAAAGATCAAATGGTAAAAATAGCAATTCTAGTGGGTGATAATCCACAGATTTTAGAAGAATGCGCACGTTGGACATGTAATAGGGGTCGGTCTGACTGGTGACATTTAAAAGTTGATGCAAACACCTTAGATTTCCGATTGCAAACATTGCATTTGTTTTTTGAAGCTGCAAGACAGTAAGTTTCGATAAACAAATGACTGAAGAAAGAATCAAGGATACTTACAATCGTCGACATGTTGGCCACGTTCGCGTTTTTCTCAGGCAATGCGGTAATTTGAATTGAAAAATTGAAGGACTTTTTAAGCATCATAATGACTTCACCGTCCACCCCATAAGGACGGTCATTGTATCCGCCTTTTGTGTAATTAAGCAAGATAAATGGAGCAGCCTTTGCCCAGACGGTAATTCGAAGTGGACAACCAAAGAAGTTTTGAAATATTTCTGGAAACGTATAGTCCTTTGATACATGGACACTTTTTGCATAAAAACGTTTCCTTATAACCGGATTCACATTATCGCAGTCATTTGGTGCATACGATCTATAACTGTAAAATACAACGCTGTCGTCCTCTTCCTCAGCTAAGAAGATTGCATTGCTCATCGCATGTTTTCCGTGACCCCTTGCGATTTGGCCTATAATTTCAAGTGAATTTTTTATTTTTGGGGCCAACACGACCACGTAGTTGTTGAATCTTTTTGTATTAATTGCCATTTGCTGTTCCTTCAATCCCACTCTCCTGCAAATACACATGTAAGTGTCCAGGCTAACTCGTGTTCAGTAGTATGCTTACTTTATACTTTCGAACGAATCGATAAAGAAGAGCCACACGAAAACCAGGTAACCTGTTTTGTTACCAGGACTAAATTCAATAGTTATTTGATTATTCCGGCGCAGCAGATCGTCCAGTATGTCAGAAAAAACCCTTTGATGTTCTGGACTATTCTCACCGATGCGTATTGCCCATGTTTGCGGATAGTTTTTAAAAATTTGATGCAAGCACTCAACTGTTGTATATTTCTTGCCGATGGATTTGTTTAGATTATTCCAAAGGATACTTTCACTAAAACCCATGCCGTAAGGCAGGGTACTAAACAGAATATAGATCTTAGAAAACCACAACATGGCGATGCGAACTGACTGCTTGCTGAATACCAATGCAGTGCGCTTTTATAAAACAGAGGTACCTACTTTTTTCCATGAGGACCCGCCCACTATACTCGCGTGAGTACATCTACAAAATGCGGGGTTTATTATTGCTTATCTCAAAAACGTATTAAATCCCGCATTTTGTAGATATATGTCGGCGGTAATGGGTTGGTTTACATTGTTGTGGAATTTAATTTTCAATTCAACATTACTTATGCACAAGTATCCAGCAGACTAAACTCATTCTGAAACATTGAAACAGGACTCTCTATCAAATCTATAATTGTGCTCTATCCTGCTTAACAATTTTTTCAAGTGCTCAAGATTAAATCTCTCTAATTATTGAAATATGACTTATAATCATTGATTCCTGATTTGGTCTTTGTTTACAAAAGCCAAGATATTATAAAAGTGAAACTTTGTCAGTTTATTTGTTTGTTCGTTTATTTGAACTTTTCCCACGCGAAAACTGTTAAACCAATCAACCTCAAAATTACAGCACGGAATGGCTGTACCTCATATTAAAACATGGGGTATATATTGTGACGTCACATTGTCCAGGAGCTGAGCAATAAATAGAAACGTGAAACTTACTTACTTACTTAAGGTGGCGCTACAGACCGGGGTGGTCCTGGGCCTCAACCAACAAGCGTCGCCAGCGATCTCGATCTTTTGCCAGCTGTCTCCAGTTTCGCACGCTAAGTTGGTTGAGGTCCCCTTCCATTTGCGAGCGCCACCTGAGTCGCGGTCTTCCTCTACTGCGCTGACCCTCGGGTGTGGATTCGAAGATTTTCCGAGCTGGAGCATTGGTGTCCATCCGCTCTACATGTCCCAGCCACCTTCACTCTTCTGGCTAAGTCGATGCCGCCGTACAGCCCGTACAGTTCGTCGTTGTATCTCCTTCTCCACTCCCCGTCTATGCAGACGGGACCAAAAATCACCCGAAGAATTTTCCTCTCCAAACAGCCAAGAGTAACCTCATCCGCTTTAGACAGAGTCCATGCCTCTGCGCCGTAGAGCAGGACTGGGACGATTAAGGACTTATAAAGGGCCACCTTAGTTGTTCGAGAGAGGGCTTTGCTACTCAATTGCCTTCTTAGCCCAAAGAAACAGCGATTGGCAAGAGTTATTCTTCGTTTAATCTCAGCGCCGTTGTCATTGTCTGAATTTATAGCGGAGCCTAGGTAGACAAAGCCCTTAACAACCTCAAAGTTATAGCTGTCTATAGTGACGTTCTGTCTGAGACGTCGGAGTTGGGAGTCCTTTCTTGTTGATATACTTTGTTTTGCCCTCATTGACCGCTAAACCCATCTTCGCCGCCTCCGTCTCGATACTCACAAACGCACCAGTGACATCACGCTGCGTTCTTCCGATTATGTCAATATTTGGACGGACTTTTGAAAGATTGTGCCTCTGGTGTTGGCGCGTGAGTTTTGCACAACTCTTTCAAGAACGATGTTGAAGAAGTCGCATGACAGCGCGTCGCCTTGTCTAAATCCTTTTTTGACATCAAAGGTCTCGGTGAGGTCTTGACCGACCTTGATGGAGCAGCGTGCATTCTCCATCGTCATCCTGCACAGACGAACGAGTTTGGCAGGGATGCCAAAACTCGACATGGGTCTGTATAGCTCGTCACTATAGATGCTGTCATACGCGGCTTTAAAATCGATGAAAAGGTGGTGGGTATCGATTTCAAGTTCCTGGGTTTTTTTCCAAGATCTGCCGCAGTGTGAATATTTGGTCGATGGTGGACTTTCCTGGCCTGAAACCACACTGATATGGACCGATCAGGCGTTCACACAACAGGGCAGATAAGATCTTGTAAGTGATGTTAAGAAGACTGATGCCTCTGTAGTTGGCGCAGTTCAGAGGGTCTCCTTTCTTGAGGATCGGGCAAACAATGCTGAGGTTCCATTCATCGGACATACTTTCCTCCGATCATATTTTACATATGAGTTGGTGCATGCTCCTTACCAAGTCATCGCCTGCTGCTTTGAACAGCTCGGCAGCTAGGCCATCGGCCCCAGCAGCTTTGTTGGACTTAAGCTTCGATATGGCTTTCTTCACCTCGTCCAAGTCGGGTGGACGAAATTGTTGGTCTTCGTCGTCCAGGTTGCATGGTTCATTCTGCCTGACAGCGGGATTTGATTCGTCGTCGCCGTTAAACAGTTTGCAGAAGTAGTTCTTCCATATCCTCAGCATCGACTGCGATTCTACTACGATGTTCCCTTGTACATCCTTGCAGGCCTCGGTTCGGGCTCTGTAGCCTTGACAGGTTCTTTTTAAACTTCTGTCAAGGTTCTTTTTAACCCTTTGGTAAAACTTCCGAATCTCATTCCTGCTATAACATCCCTCTATCTCCTCGATCGCGCGCTTCTCATGCTCTTTCTTTTTCCTCCTGAAAAGCTTGTGTTCGTCTCTCCTCTTCTGCCCGTAGAGCTCGCGAGCAGCTCTGGTCTTTCTATGCAGCGCCGCTTTGTATGCCTCTTGTTTCGCTGCATGTGCTTGCCGGCACTCGTCGTCAAACAAGGGATTTCGTTGTGGTGGCCGTGTGAAACCCAGCACATCAGAGGCGGCATCTCTGATGGCTTTTTGGCAATGTTGCCACTGGTCTTCAATACTTGATGCTGGCGGCATAGGACCTCTTAAGAGATTGAGAGAGACTCGATCGGAAAAGGATCTGGTGATCTCTTGCGATTGCAGCCGTCCGACGTCAAATTTCCTCACAGTATTCCCTTGTCTTGGCGGTGTTCGGGATATCCGCAGTCGTACCTTGGCTACAACAAGGTAGTGGTCCGAGTCAATGTTGGCTCCTCTGAACGTTCGGACATCCATAATACTGGAGGAGTGCCTTGCGTCGATCGCAATGTGGTCAATCTGGTTGACGGTTGATTGATCAGGAGATCTCCATGTTCCTTTGTGGATATCGAGATGTGGGAACCGCGTACTAGCTACGACAACGTTCCGCCCCGCAGCAAAGCCGATCAGCCTAAATCCGTTATCGGAGGTGGTGTCGTGTAGGCTGTGCCTTCCGACAGTATTACCAAAGATGCCCTCTCTTCCTAGCTTTGCGTTAAAATCGCCTAGGACAATCTTAATGTCATAACTAGGGCACTGCTCGTATGTCTTGTCCAGGAGCTCGTAGACTCTGTCTTTGGTGTCGTCGTCTTTCTCCTCTGTGGGAGCATGCGCGCATATTAGGCTTATGTTGGCGAATTTAGCCTTGATGCGGATTGTAGTGAGGCGTTCGCTCACATACCTGAAGCTTAAGACTTCTTGCCTAAGTCTGCCTCCAATTACGAATCCACACCCAAATAGGCGCTGCTTTTGTTGTCGGTAACAATCGCCGTAATAGATATCGCAGTTTTTCATCCTCTTTTTGCCCGGCCCATCCCACCGCACTTCTTGGATGGCGGTGATGTTTGCTTTGCAGCAGTCTAGGGTCTCCGCTAGTTGTTAGGCTGCAAGTTGTCTGTTAAGGGACCTAACATTCCACGTGCAGATCCGAAGGTCGTTTTCCTTGTTTCGTTTGCCAGGGTCGTCAATAGTAAAATCCTCCGTATCCGAGGCTCTTGGTTGTTTCGGAACAACTTGTTTTTCCGTAGTGGAGTTGTCAACCCCACGGACAGAAACGTGAAACAAGTCAGAAGAAATTCCTTGCCGCCCACGAAAAGATATTTTCATTAAAGTGATCGTGTGTTTTGCTCAGTTGTACGAGGGTAGTTTTCACTTTTTGTCCTTATTTCGTGAGGAGAGGGTGATGATTTGGTGGTTTGTATGGTATACCATATGCATGCGTACATATGTACAATATATATGTATTTTTGTACATCATTGCCCGATCAACGTCGTGTATTATTACAAGGTTTTATTTAACTTGCAATGTTCTTATGTAAGTAGGTTGTTCGCTTCAAAAATTGCAAGTTAAATTTGACCCACTTTCCGGTGTTCGATTGAGCTGAAATTTGGGACACGTAGGTAAAGTCGGTGACAATGCAATATTTTGGTACCGTCGAGCTGAAATGATAATGCAGCCGAACGGTACCAAAGGAACTCTGTAATATGGCAAGTGGTAGGACAGTTGAATTTGGGGTAGTATGTTTTATTGTCATGAGTATTTTTCCTCTCTGTAAAAAAACAATATTACCACATCTCTATATATAAAAATGAATTGCTGTGCGTTAGTCCCGCTTAAACTCGAGGAAGGGCTCAACCGATTTGGATGATTCTTTTTTTGTTTTGTCTGTATTGTTTCAGGGTTGGTTTAGGAAAAAAAAAATTCAGAAAAACCCAAAGAAAAAGCCGGAAAATCGGCAAAATCGAAATTTGCGTTTTGTATGGGAATGCACAAAACACCACGAATGAGAATTGTATTTCGACAATGAGCATCACTACAATGAACACGAGCTAATCTCGAGAACCACTGAACGGATTGGGTTGCGGTTTTCACTGTTATGATCTGCATTTCTCGGGGAAGGATAAAACGGAATAGAACTGCTCTGTTACTAATAAGAGCTGAGCATTCAAGGTTTAAGTGGCATAAACTGGATTAAGCCCAAATTTATATTACAAAATTATTTTAACACTGCTCCAACTCAATAATGGCTAATTGGATTTAAAAACGGAAGAAAATTCCTCTACGATTAATTTGAGCTAAAAATCATCCTTCTGTGTTATCCTGAAGCTGAGCTATGCTCAAAACAATTCATGAAATCATCGCCAACAATTTTCCATCAGTGGAGACCGCAGCCAACAGCCATGCAGCAGTGGGTAGCACATCGGTTCGTGATCGTATGTTGTTTTTGTTTTGTCCAGTTGTACAAGGGTAGTTTTATTTTCGTTTTTCTTTGTTCGTATCTTTGGTTTTGTGGAAATAGAATATGTATTGGATCCGTAGCCGAGGGAGATTTAATTTTTTTTTTAATAGAAGTACGTAGGAAAGGAATGCGTATTGTGATAACGATCGGTACCGTATATTTGCGCACGTAGAGCGGGAACGGAGAAGAGAAACTTTCAGTAGCGTAGTTGAGGATTTACGCAAAAAATCCTTTTCACATTGGACCGAGATCACAGATTTGCAAAGAAGGAGTTCTGACCATCCGCCGTCTTTTTTTTTGGATGAGATGGATATGTTGCGCAGATGTGGTGAGCACTTTTTGGAGATGCTCAATGGCCGAACAGGGGTTGGATGCCAGACTGAGTAGGGAGAGAATAGTCCCATTGTAGAGTAGGTGACTTTGGCGATCAAATGTGCTGATGTTTATTAAATATGGCCAGAAATGCACAAGCCCTTGGGGGAAGAGGGAGTAAAATGTATCTCTCATTAGAGCGGCATAGGAATGCAGTAAAATAACTAGCGACAATCAAGCTATGGTGATTGTGCTCTTTTTAAGAAAAGGGGGATAGAGTGGTTGCTCTATTTTTAAGTCTCGAAGTAAACTCTGGAGTGTACTGCAGGGGTATGGGATTGGCGGTTCTCATTTGAAGGCCATTCGATCTATACACACGAACTCTAGGAGATGTGCTCGGATGAATGGCGCTACAAAAACATCTTTCAATGGGAGCCCAACGGTGGCGAGGAACTGTTCGCATTGTGAGACTAAAGGTTAAGCAATATGCTTTTCGTTGATGCCTTACTTCGAACCATCTGGACCGAACTGCAGCGACTGCTTGATGGCTTAGTAGTCGTCTGTGTTGAAGTTGGATGAACGTGAACAAATCGGAAGTAATCATAATGTCTGGAATGCCTGTTCAGAAGTTTAAGTATTTCGGGGTCATATTCCAGAGTGATGGAAAGAGCAATATTAAGTTATCCTGTGGGATTGGTCAAGCTCGAACAATTGTGAGTGTTTGATTCGACCCTCACCTATGGTCATGAGATTTGGGTAATGACCGAAAGAATAAGGTGCAGAACTGAGATTTCTTCGAGGTATTCGTTTGATCTATCGAGTTAAGAACATCAGAATATACAAGGAACTTAATGTCGAGCAACTACCTATTCGAAGGCTTCAACTTGGGTTCCAAGATTCTTAATTCTACCCGTACGAAGTCGGGGCGGGCCACTAGTAACTTAATAAAAAATTAATTCTTTAAACATGATAGGCTAAATAGCAAACTTTAAAAAATATTTCTGTTGGAGCTTAAGTTGACTACAAACCAAACTGAGTTAAAATTTGATATTGCACGGGAAATAGGCTCATTAAATCCGTAGTTGGTTCTGTGAAAAGCGCGGAAAAGAAACTCTCTATGCCTTAATGGCCTCTCAGGAGCGTAAATTGGAATTAAAGCCAATAAGCAAGGGCTTCTTATATGATAGCACAGGAGATCTCTTACAAGCATTATATCATGGATCTTCCTTCTAGTCGAAAGTTTTTCTAAACTAAGCAATTGGCACCTGGCATCATAATTCGGTGAAAAGGTCCACCGCATTTTGTAGAACACGAATTTGGAGAATCTTCTTTGAACTTTTTCTATTCGGTCAACATGGACCCGATAAACAGGACACCATACGATATCACAGTATTCAAGGAGGGATCGAACGAGAGTGATAAACAGGAATGGGGATTAGAGAATTCAGCTGTATTTATTTTAATGAAACCTGCCATGGAATTTTCTTTAGACGTTATGTAATCAACGTGATCACAAAAGGTCAGTGCCTGATCAAAAACCACACCGAGATCTTTGACATTACACACCCGAGTAAGCTCTAAGGAGTCGATTACGTAATTGTTGATAATAGGACTAAGAGATTTGCAAAATGTGGTAACATTACATTTTTTTATGTTAAGATGAAGGCAATTTATTTTGCACCAAGCCGAAATAGAATTAACGTCAGATTGAAGTTGTATGTATCATTTAAACTTGAGATTCTTAGAAAAAGTTTCAAGTCGTCTGCATAAAGAAGACATTGACTGTATCTAAGAACGGACGTAATATCGTTAATAAAAATAATAAAGAGTAGAGGCCCCAAATGACTCCCCTGAGGTACGCCTGACCAGCAGTGGAATGGTTTTGATTGAACGGACTCAAGTTTTACGATCTGCACTCTATTCATTAAAAACGATGAGATCCATCTTGATGCAGATGAGTGAAAACCAAAGGAGTTCAACTTTTGAATTCAGATCCTGTGATTCACAGAATCGAATGCTTTGCTAAAGTCTGTGTAGATTGTGTCCACCTGATAACCCAATTCAAAAGACTTTAAAACGGAGGATGTAAAAAACACTAGGTTGGAGGCTGTAGATCTCCCTGAGACAAATCCGTGTTGAAAATCGGAAATATGTTCTTTGACATAAAATTTGAGTTTGCTCTTAACAATACTTTCAAAAAGCTTTGGGATTGCTGACAATTTACAGATTCCCCTGTAATTCTTGACGTCATTCTTAGAGCCAGCTTTAAAAATCGATACTAAGAACGAGACCTTCCATTCATCTAAAAAGATGCCAAGTTTAAGCGACATGTTAAAAATGTGCAATAGCGGATAACAAATGCAGTCTTTACATCTTCTTAAAACAAGTGCAGGAATTCCATCCACACCTGCGTTTGGTGATGGCTTAAGGTTGCCGAGAGCCAGAGTGACATCCTGCAAATCAAAACGAATGCATCCAACATCTACTTTAGGGTCGATATTGATGAACGAATTTATTTGAGTTTTGACATAAACTGACTGAAAATATCGAGCAAACATTTCACATGAGGATCTAACATTGTTAGATTCTGTGTTTTCGTATTCCATTACATCGGGAATACCATACGTGTTGCGTTTATCTTCTCAATATATAAAAAGAAAAGTCCTGACTCACTCACTGACTCATCAACGCCCATCCGGAACCCTTGGACCTAGAAAGCTGAAATTTGGCACAAAAGTTCCTTTTACGATGTATGCAAGGAATAAGGAAGGACATTTCGAAATTCAGCTTCTACAGGGTGTTTCAGGGTGTTGAAGTTTGTATAAAAAAAAAAATTTAAATTGGAATTTGGAAATGAAATTTTGTGAATATATTCTAGAACAGAAATAAATAAACACGTGTTTTACCGTTTCCCAAAATTATAACTGTGGGCCAAAAAACAGGCCCATTTATAGTAATGCGCAACTATAGTCAGCGGCATTGCCGTTGCCATTGCTTTCTTAGGTACTGAAGCTACCTTGGTTAAAGAAGACATGACGGGAACTCTACCTTCTCAAAGCATATCAATCTAAGTTATTCTCAGTCTACACTTTATAACATCTCTAAGGAGAGTGACTTGGCTCAGCTGCTTTGAGAAGCCAAAGTTATAGTGTGGGATGAGTGTACTATGGCTCACAGAAAGGTATTGAGTATCGAAACAGGATGCTCCGAGAGTGCTTTTGGGTGGTGGCTTCAGACAGACCAAGCCTGTTGTGCCACGGGGAACACAGCAAATTAAGTGAAGGCCTGTCTCAAGTCATCAATCTGATAACCTAATGTCGAAGTCCTCTCCTTGAAAATTGACATGCGTATCCATTTTCGCCATGAAAATGACAGGGAAGAGAAGTTTTCTAACATATTTCTCGGTATTGGTGATGAAAAGAGGAGTAAAGAATAAATGTACCAAGTAACCCATGCGATGTTATGGAAGATCTGATTGGTTTTTCTGACAGAATATAATGCAATGTACCTAATTATTCATCATGCTGGAGGGGATTGCGTTTCATGAGTTAAGAAAAGAGCTATTTTCACTTAAATACACGACTCAGCCAACAGCACCGATAATATTCTGCTGAAGAAGTGGATGGTGTCTGAGGAATGACGGTTTCTCCCTAAGCGGGCTCAGAGTCAATTGACCTGATAGCCTGGACATCGTCAAGCTAGAAAGAAAAACTACGAATGTCGTTTACAGGGAGGTCTTGCAAAATTAATGTGAGAAATTGAAAGTCTATAATTATTTATCAATGTCTTGAAACCCGGAAAAGGACATAGGGTATAATGTAACGTCTTTCCACGCGAACGTAGTCGTGGGTATTAGCTAGTGTTTTATATAATTCCAAAAGAATTTGCTATCTTTTAGAAGATTATTCTCTATACCCATGATATAATTTCTATGCAGAAACCTACTGAGTACATTAAACTGTTTTCTTAAGGAACAAAAATGAACGTAATCGTATAAGTTATTAGAGTTTTTAGACCTTTTAAGAGCTTTACTTTTTAAGTTCTTTAGATGAATAAGACGACGATTATACCAAGGAGGTTTAGAAAGTTTTTTTTTTTTAGACCTTGTCGGCACATACATTTCAAACCCAACGTTAAGAATGTTTTTAAAACGAACGTACATCTCATTAAGACTAATGTCATGAAACTCTTTAGTCCAATCGAACGAGTCGATCCAGCTATTTAATCCTTCAAAATTGGCTTTAAAGAAATCCAAACTATTAGTTATAGTATCAACCGACTTAAAAATATAATAAAATTCAAATTCGAACTCAGTTTGCTTGTGGTGGATTGAATTGTTAAGTAGTTCATAGGAAGCGCAAGATGTTTTTACTTAAATTTCATTTACACAAACAAATACCAGATCTAAGAGTCTATTTAATCCTATCCTATCCTATCCTATCCTATCCTATCCTATGCTATCCTTCCTTCCTATCCTATCCTATCCTATCCTATCCTATCCTATCCTATCCTATCCTATCCTACTAATCCTATCCTATCCTATCCTATCCTATCCTATCCTATCCTATCCTATCCTATCCTATCCTATCCTATCCTATCCTATCCTATCCTATCCTATCCTATCCTACTCCTATCCTATCCTATCCTATCCTATCCTATCCTATCCTATCCTATCCTATCCTACTAATCCTATCCTATCCTATCCTATCCTATCCTATCCTATCCTATCCTATCCTATCCTATCCTTCCTTCCTTCCTATCCTATCCTATCCTATCCTATCCTATCCTATCCTATCCTATCCTATCCTATCCTATCCTATCCTACTCCTATCCTATCCTATCCTATCCTATCCTATCCTATCCTACTAATCCTATCCTATCCTATTCTAAGCTATCCTATCCTATCCTATCCTATCCTATCCTATCCTATCCTATCCTATCCTATCCTATCCTATCCTATCCTATCCTACTCCTATCCTATCCTACTCCTATCCTATCCTATCCTATCCTATCCTATCCTATCCTATCCTATCCTACTAATCCTATCCTATCCTATCCTATCCTATCCTATCCTATCCTATCCTATCCTATCCTATCCTATCCTATCCTATCCTATCCTATCCTATGCTATCCTTCCTTCCTATCCTATCCTATCCTATCCTATCCTATCCTATCCTATCCTATCCTATCCTATCCTACTAATCCTATCCTATCCTATCCTATCCTATCCTATCCTATCCTATCCTATCCTATCCTATCCTATCCTATCCTATCCTATCCTATCCTATCCTATCCTATCCTATCCTATCCTATCCTATCCTACTCCTATCCTATCCTATCCTATCCTATCCTATCCTATCCTATCCTATCCTATCCTACTAATCCTATCCTATCCTATCCTATCCTATCCTATCCTATCCTATCCTATCCTATCCTATCCTTCCTTCCTTCCTATCCTATCCTATCCTATCCTATCCTATCCTATCCTATCCTATCCTATCCTATCCTATCCTATCCTATCCTATCCTATCCTACTCCTATCCTATCCTATCCTATCCTATCCTATCCTATCCTACTAATCCTATCCTATCCTATTCTAAGCTATCCTATCCTATCCTATCCTATCCTATCCTATCCTATCCTATCCTATCCTATCCTATCCTATCCTATCCTATCCTACTCCTATCCTATCCTATCCTATCCTATCCTATCCTATCCTATCCTATCCTACTTCCTACTTCCTATCCTATCCTATCCTATCCTATCCTACTAATCCTATCCTATCCTATCCTATCCTATCCTATCCTATCCTATCCTATCCTACTTCCTACTTCCTATCCTATCCTATCCTATCCTATCCTATCCTACTAATCCTATCCTATCCTATCCTATCCTATCCTATCCTATCCTATCCTATCCTATCCTATCCTATCCTATCCTATCCTATCCTATCCTATCCTATCCTATCCTATCCTATCCTACTAATATTATAATTGTGAAAGTTTGGATGTTTGGATGTTTGTTACCACGTATCGCCTAAACGGCTAGACGGATTTACATGAAACTTCGTGAGTAATTAGTCTGTATTATTCAATTAACACATAGGCTTAATTTTTATTTCTAAAAATGCATGCTTTCTAAGGAAACAGCCATTTATTTGTGTCCATAGAAAACCATAGAAACCCACTGACCTGCGCCATTCAGCCAGCAGCACATCGGATCGATCGCAAATCGTGATCGTGTGTTGCTTCTGCTTAAGGGTGGTTTTTCCTTCTTTTTTTTTTTGTTGCTTTTTTATTTCTCTCTTTGCCTCTAAATGATCGTTGCCTCTTAATGATCGTTTTCAATAAAATGAGACACATCGGTTCGTGATCCTGTGTTGTTTTTGTTTTGCCCAGTCGTTTTTCATTCCTTTTATTCTGCGTTGTTTTTTTTTTTTGTGTGTGAGGAGGGAGTGATGATTTGGCGGTTGGTATGGCAATTGTTTACTTTTTTCTCCTGGCATTTTTTTAGTGGAATTTTTTTTTTAGGTAGATATAAGAACAGCGCACCGATGTGACGCGTCAGCCTGTGTATGAGATTGTGTGTGTTTGATGTGTGTATAATATTGCAAGTTGGGAAACATTTTTGTTTTTGTTTTTTTCTGTATTTAGAGAATGTATTCGAGTTAGAATTAATTCGACTTGGAGTATGACTTTTCGAAGGAAAACTGAAGGAAATGCAAAAATAGCATGAAAGAATTCGAGTTAGAGGGAAATTCGAATTAAAAGAGGTTCGACTTAGAGGGATTCGAGTGCACTGTGCAATGGCTTCTGTTGAAGACTGCACAGACACGTAATAGAAGCCAGCATTTTCGCAGGCGTCAAATAGGGAGAAAGCGTCTTCATCCCCCACATTCCCCTGATACCGCTTTGAATTCAAACGTTAAGGTTTTCTACGCCATGACCATCAATAAAGCACAGGAGCAGAGTTTGAAAGTAGATGGTTGGATCTGAGGAGTGATTGTTTGTCTCATAGCGTACTCAGAATCAGTTCGCCTGACGACCTGGCCATCCTAGAGCCAGAAATGTTATTTACAAGGAGGTAATATGAGGAATTGGAAGTCTATACTTAATTATCAACTTCCTGAAGCCCGGGCAATCACATAGGGTACATTGTGACTTTTTTCCACGCGGACGTAGTCGCGGGTACCAGCTAGTGAATTATATATTGTATTAACTTGCGAAAGGTTTAGACAATATAAAGAATCGATAAAAGAATGTAAAGGGTGGTTAAATTTTAAGGGCCGTTGTTGAATGTGAACCACACTTAAATGTCAAGTTCTTTTCTGCATTTCATTTGTCATTTCCCAATCTCAGACTAACTCAATTTGATCCATGGAAAGATACACAATCGAGCAACGCGTTAAAGTTATTCAGGCTTATTATGAAAATGGGCGGTCAAATCAAAATGCATATCGTGCACTTCGTGATTTTTTCGGTCAATTTAATCGTCCAAATCGGAAATCGGAAAAATCGTGCAAAAATTTGAGCAAACCGGGTCTGTAGGAGATGTGAAAACACCAGTGCATGCTCGTACAGCTCGAACTGCAGAAAATATTGCTGCTGTTCGCGATAGTGTGGCTGAAGAGCCGTCCACCTCAACTCGTCGTCGTGCCCAACAATTGCACCTCTCACGCTCGTCGTTGATGAACATTATGCATAAAGACTTGCATTTACACGCTTACAAGGTGCAATTGACTCAAGAACTAAAGCCTCTTGCCACACAGCTAACGAAACAATGGCTCTTTTGCGCGCAAAATTCAATGGCCGTGTTATCTCACGTGGTGGCGATGTCAATTGGCCGTCAAGATCATGTGATTTGACACCGTTGGATTTTTTTCTTTGGGGTTATTTGAAAGAAAAGGTGTACGTCGATAAGCCAGCAAAAATTCAAGAGCTAAAGGATGAGATAATTCGGCACCTTAACGGCATAGAACCTCAATTATGCTTCAGCGTCATCGAAAATTTGGACCATCGGATGGAGGTGTGCCGCCGAGGTCGCGGCGGCCATTTGGCCGATATTTTGTTCCATACATAATTGAACCATACCAATATTATCATAATAAAAAGAAATGACAATCATTTCCTAAATAATTTGTGTTTTATTTAAAATCAACATCGGCCCTTAAAATTTAACCACCCTTTACATGATCTGAGTCAAAGTTTGAAGGGATTAACATCTTATCCTCCTCTGACCAAGACCATTTCACATGAGGAAAATTGAAGTCACCTAATACACAAAGATACTGAGATGCCTCATTATAAATATTAGATACATGATTAATATTATCAATGTGTTTAGTGATGTTTACATAGATATCGGACGCCAAAGGACAAAATATGACACATTTTAAATCGATTGGGATTTACTTCTACGTCCCAGTTCAAACCTTTTATTCGAATTAAAGCAGTCGCGTCTTAACTCATGCGGTCGTGTGGTGCGTCGGTTATATTATGCAACCTTTACTACAGCAAGAAAAAATAAATAACACAAACAAAACTGAAATTTTGGGTAGGACTGGGTAGGATGGAACCGGACAATCGTCACTAGAACTTATTGATGTCAAATGATCTTAATCCACGTTTTCCATTAAATATCCCTAAGATCATTAGGAACGGTTGTGTAGAGGCCTGGCCTGTATTTCATTTGGGTTGCATTGGGATGAATGACATCAGACTCGTTCAAAACAATACCCGAAAAGGTTTTCCTAAAAATTTCTGAGATGTTTGAACCCCTGCAATGGATTTACCAACAGAATAACGCTTCAGTTCATACTGCTCGACCTGTCAAAATGCTGATTAACGACTAAAATATTGAGTTGTTCGAGTGGCTATTATACGAACTTTATTGAAAACGTATGGGGATGGCTTGATCGTAAGGTTTATGAGTCCTGCAGACAATTCGAAGACTGAGAGTCGCTTAGCTCAAATAACCTTATATTTTTGGAGGGCATGTGCAAGAATCATCGTATTTTTGCACAAGCAACTCGGTGTATGTAACTGAAAACAGCTGGTTAGGAATCGTGCTGACTGGAGAAGTTGTCAGTTGAGGTTCAGTTCCTGTAGCGCCCTCATATGTAAGAAAGTAAATCAGCCGGACTCCTAAATCAGACTAAGAAGATTTTTAGGTTGGGTTTGCTTTTATTTAAGTGCTTCTTTATTGATATTGAAGTGACAATGCTGTATAACAAGCATATGTGATGGGTGGTGGTTCCAATTTTATTAACACCAACTCCCTCGATGAGTGTTCGTCAAGACTTCCACTGCTTTTCGGAGGCGAAGAGGTTTGTGCTCTGTGTCTCAAGATGTGATTTTTTTGCTGTTTCATTTTGCTTGGTTAATCTTTACACTTACACTCATCTAATGCAAAAATTCCATGAGAGATCCCAGGATCTGATATTTTTGTCCAAGTACTTCGAGTACAAAAACAACAATGCAGATGCTCATTAAAATTGCAAATATCTGAAAAGCTCCCATGAGATCCTGCATCCGCAGGGTAGTCGGGTTCTTTTGAGTCATTTTATTTAGCGCTTTCTGGCTGTATTCAGCTTTCCCCATGCTGACGTAATCGTTGTAGAATTTGTCAATTAAGCCATAGCTTCTCAAACGGAGCAAATTGATGTGAAAGTAATGATTCAAGTTCGAAAACTTTTGGGTGTAAATGCAGGCCAGTTTTTGGAAAATATTCTCCTTTATGATCACATACCGAATGGTACTGCCTTCTGCTTTCATCTGATTCAGATAAAGGCCCATGTATTCTTCAAGGAAGAATACTCCAAATTTTCCATTGTACGAGTTTAGTTGAGCCGGAATTTCATCCTCAGCAGCATTTACAACGATTAGACTCGCATTGATATTTGCCGGAATATCCATGATCGAGTAAGTCCCTATGTCTATGATAAATTTGTAACCATCACGAATGGCTTCATCCAGTGTTGTAGGTGGGCGTCTCTTACGACTGCTGTTCAAGAAATCGAACACCGAACCTTCATAGGCACTGCGTATCAAAAGGAAGCTGATCAGATAGGCAGCCATGTAAATCCGAGTACGGTATCCAGATCCACCTGTAGGTAGGACTCTACGATAGATCTTAGTATAGACCATAAGATACAGATTTCGTCCGAAATAGAACAAAGCGATGAGAAGCCAAGTGTAAAGATCAAATGGTAAAAATAGCAATTCTAGTGGGTGATAATCCACAGATTTTAGAAGAATGCGCACGTTGGACATGTAATAGGGGTCGGTCTGACTGGTGACATTTAAAAGTTGATGCAAACACCTTAGATTTCCGATTGCAAACATTGCATTTGTTTTTTGAAGCTGCAAGACAGTAAGTTTCGATAAACGAATGACTGAAGAAAGAATCTAGGATACTTACAATCGTCGACATGTTGGCCACGTTCGCGTTTTTCTCAGGCAATGCGGTAATTTGAATTGAAAAATTTAAGGACTTTTTAAGCATCATAATGACTTCACCGTCCACCCCATAAGGACGGTCATTGTATCCGCCTTTTGTGTAATTAAGCAAGATAAATGGAGCAGCCTTCGCCCAGACGGTAATTCGAAGTGGGCAACCAAAGAAGTTTTGAAATATTTCTGGAAACGTATAGCCCTTTGATACATGGACACTTTTTGCATAAAAACGTTTCCTTATAACCGGATTCACATTATCGCAGTCATTTGGTGCATACGATCTATAACTGTAAAATACAACGCTGTCGTCCTCTTCCTCAGCTAAGAAGATTGCATTGCTCATCGCATGTTTTCCGTGACCCCTTGCGATTTGGCCTATAATTTCAAGTGAATTTTTTATTTTTGGGGCCAACACGACCACGTAGTTGTTGAATCTTTTTGTATTAATTGCCATTTGCTGTTCCTTCAATCCCACTCTCCTGCAAATACACATGTAAGTGTCCAGGCTAACTCGTGTTCAGTAGTATGCTTACTTTATACTTTCGAACGAATCGATAAAGAAGAGCCACACGAAAACCAGGTAACCTGTTTTGTTACCAGGACTAAATTCAATAGTTATTTGTTTATTCCGGCGCAGCAGATCGTCCAGCATGTCAGAAAATACCCTTTGATGTTCTGCACTATTCTCACCGATGCGTATTGCCCATGTTTGCGGATAGTTTTTAAAAATTTGATGCAAGCACTCAACTGTTGTATATTTCTTGCCGATGGATTTGTTTAGATTATTCCAAAGGATACTTTCACTAAAACCCATGCCGTAAGGCAGGATACTGAACAAAATATAGATCTTAGAAAACCACAACATGGCGATGCGAACTGACTGCTTGCTGAATACCAATGCAGTGCGCTTTTATAAAACAGAGGTACCTACTTTTTTCCATGAGGACCCGCCCACTATACTCGCGTGAGTACATCTACAAAATGCAGGGTTTATTATTGCTTATCTCAAAAACGTATTAAATCCCGCATTTTGTAGATACATGTCGGCGGTAATGGGTTGGTTTACATTGTTGTGGAATTTAATTTTCAATTCAAAATTACTTATGCACAAGTATCCAGCAGACTAAACTCATTCTAAAACATTGAAACAGGACTCTCTGTCAAGTCTATAATTGAGCTATTCCCTTTCTAAGATTAAATCTCTCGAATTGTTGAAGTATGACTTTTATTCATTGATTCCTGATTTGGTTTTTGTTTACAAACCGCCAAGATATTGTAAAAGTGAAATTTGTCCGTTCGTTTGTTTGTTTATTTGTTTGAACTTTTCCCACGCGAAAACTACTTAACCAATGAACCTCAGATTTTAAACACAGAATGGCTGTGCCTCAGGTCAAAACACAGGCTATATATTTTGACGCCATCTCATCCAGGAGCTGAGCAGTAAATAGAAACGTGAAGCAAGTCAGAAGAAATTCCTTGCTGTCCACGAAAAGATATTTTCACTAAAGTGAGACACGTCTGTTCTTTACCGTGTGCTTTGCCCAGTTGTACGAGGGTAGTTTTTAATTTTTGTCCTTCTTTAGTCATATAAAAAAAAGTTAATTTGCATTTTTTTCGAGCACACTTTTTGTTTTTTTTTGTCCCTCTCTCTTAAAAACGAATTTCATGCAAATCGGAATATATTAACACGTACCGCAGTTTTTAATCCCAAGGCATCTTCCACTATTGAACGAAAAAGCGTACCTATCAACGTTTGATGCTTATTTTCACAATAAGATTGATCATCCCAATGTATTAGATGCATATACAAAAAGTTTGTAGTTTCAAACACTTTCATTTATTAAGCTGACAATAGCTCTATAGAAGAAGGTAACAGTCATTCAACGAAATTTGCAAACAGCGTTAATTCTCCTCTACTCTGGCTAATGGTTATGAACAAATTTCTTGTGAGACTAGACAGAGAGAAGGAATGACATGGTGATACTAGTGCTAGGGATCCTTCCTTTGTGTTAAGTGAAACCATAAAGGCTGTTTTAGATAAACGCCTCATTACCAAATGGCATGGTTACGGCTCCAACCAACTACATCACAACCAAACTAAACTTTAGGAAAAAAATCCCACGTGGGATTCCCCACCAGAGCGCAATGAAAGAAAGATGAAGCGGTGAAGGACTTCGACACGGTCATCTACACCGGCGGATCTAAGATCAACTGCGAAATGGGTGCCGGTGTCTACTCGCAACCACTGAAAATATCAAGACCATATCTCCTGACGGATTTTGCCAGGCGAAACTACTGGCAAATCGAGAGGATTCCATGCAACTCGAGTGTGACACAATGAACAAACAGAACATTTCTATCCTCATAGATCATCAATCCGCCATTAAAGCTATTGACACAGAGTGCCGGAACGAGCTTGTCCGTTTGGTTCACACTCTGGGTTTTCGGGCACACTGACATAAAAAAACAGAATCCGTCCAGATATCAAGGTTGCAAAAGAATGCATTCATTTTTGAATGCACTCTTTAATGAATTCAGGTTCATGATTACATTCATTGAATTCATTTTGTTATTTTGTTATTCCCACTCGTCTCACCACATATGCTGAACAATACATATGTACATATGTACGTGCAGATGTTGTACAATGCAGAACGATCCTGCACTAAGGAGATAACACATGAACCACTTCAGAGAGGTATATTTTAAATACATTTTTTCTAAGTTAAAAAACACAATAGGGACAGTATAGACCTCACATGGTATTACACAAACAGATTCAGTAAAAATCAAGTATTATTTAACTATTGATCTAGACCCGGGTTTCCCAAACTGTGCTCCGCGGAAAGATTAAACAAAATATAAAAATCCCATCAGACTAGTTAATTTGGGCTTTCTGAAAAATCTTGAAACTTTTCGCAACAATCGAAGAGGAATTAGTCTTTTAACAAGAAATCAATATAAACAAATAGCCAACTAGGACTTATTTAAAATTGCAACAGTTGTAGGCAATCAGTCGAAAGTCAAAAAGAATCAAGTTCGTAGTGCAGTGTTCTAGTTATAACGGTGTCCACTTGAAACGATCACAGTTATATTGCAATTGCTGTTAATATTCTGTGTATCTTTTTAACGTTGCAACAGATAGAAAACGAATCGTAGTGCCGTTTATCTATAAATGCTTTTCGTAAGTCAGTGCTCTAAGGCTGCTTCAGATATCGAAATTCACAACCGGCGACCTTACAGGCCATCTGACGACTCTGGAACATATCCAAAGTGATCCAATTTTGGAAATCCCAGATAAAATGCTCAGGAGTCTTTGTTTTTTTCAGAAAGTTCGAAGTGATCATAGGTGACCGCATCAATGGAAAAGTAAAGTTAAATTGTCTAATTCGTAAGTCTGGTTCACAGATGGCTCTAAATTGGAGAATGGCTATACTGGAGCTGGGGTCTATGATCTCAAATTCCAGTGTGCATAAGCACTCAGATAGCCAGGCAGAACTAATGGCCCTTCTCAAAGACCTTGTGGCCGCAAATAATTAACTGGATCCCGGGCACGAAGGCTTTGAAGGCAAAGAACGGGCGGACTGTCTGGCGAGAAGAAACGTTTGGCGAACTCTTGTTCACTAGGCGAACACAATAGATCTTACAGGTCGTAGTGCATCCGAGCCTTAGAATCGTATTCGTTGCCTTTAGTTTATATTTTATTCATTTATGCCACTTTTGAATCTATCGGCGTGAAAACGAGAAATCAACTCGCAAATAGCTGTATATTTTGAATACACCAACTGTGTATTTACTACAACTGTGAAAAAATGGCATACGAACGACGTAGTGCTCCGCAACGAATTTCTTTCCCAAAAAGTGCTCCGCGGCCAAAAAAATTTGGGAACCGCGGATCTAGACGAATCAATATTTGAATAGCTCATGAACAGTCGAATAAAAAGTTTCGATAAAAACAGGGAACTTTTAAATCAAATAAACGTGTCAATCCTCACCAAAATCAATATGCTACCCCAAGGAATAGTAATTGTACCCTTAACGTCGGAAATCAGACAAGAACAATACAATTTTCAAGCACGACTAGAAAAAATACCTACATTCTCTGGAAATGAAGAACACGATTTAGTAACGTGGATGGATAATATAAATATAGATCTTTTCAAACGGTAAAATATGAAAATTTAAAAAACTTGAGGCACTGATATTGTGTAGTAAACCTTTATAATGGATAGCGTACATCAGTGCCTCAAGCTTTTAAAATGTATGTATGTATTTGTATTTTACATTTTGAAAAGATCTATATTTATATACGTCCCTAGAACTTACCTATCTACGTACGCCTTAATTATGAGGATGAGTTACCAAGAGATGGGTTAAATATTCTGAACCTAGAGTATACCTACTATATACATATATGACAAACTAGCTGGTACCCGCGAATATGCCCGCGAGGAAAAAAGCCACATTATACCCTATGTGATTTCCCGAGTTTCAGGAAATTGACAATTACCTAAGTACAGACTTTCAATTCCTCATATTACCTTCATGTAAAAAACATTCCTGGTTTTTCTTTCTGGTTGGAGGAAGATCAGGTCGTCAGGTGAACTGATTCTGAACACGCTTAGGAATCGTGCTGACTGAAGAAGTTGTCAGTTGAGGTTCAGTTCCTGTAGCGCCCCCTATTTAAGAAAGTAAGTCAGCCGGACTCCTAAATCAGACTAAGAAGATTTTTAGGTTGGGTTTGCTTTTATTTAAGTGCTTCTTTATTGATATTGAAGTGACAATGCTGTATAACAAACATATGTGATGGGTGGTGGTTCCAATTTTATTAACACCAACTCCCTCGGTGAGTGTTCGTCAAGACTTCCACTGCTTTTCGGAGGCGAAGAGGTTTGTGCTCTGTGTCTCAAGATGTGATCTGTTTCATTTTGCTTGGTTAATCTTTACACTTACACTCATCTAATGCAAAAATTCCATGAGAGATCCCAGGATCTGATATTTTTGTCCAAGTACTTCGAGTACAAAAACAACAATGCAGATGCTCATTAAAATTGCAAATATCTGAAAAGCTCCCATGAGATCCTGCATCCGCAGGGTAGTCGGGTTCTTTTGAGTCATTTTATTTAGCGCTTTCTGGCTGTATTCAGCTTTCCCCATGCTGACGTAATCGTTGTAGAATTTGTCAATTAAGCCATAGCTTCTCAAGCGGAGCAAATTGATGCGAAAGTGATGATTCAAGTTCGAAAACTTTTGGGTGTAAATGCAGGCCAGTTTTTGGAAAATATTCTCCTTTATGATCACATACCGAATGGTACTGCCCTCCGCTTTCATCTGATTCAGATAAAGGCCCATGTATTCTTCAAGGAAGAAGACTCCAAATTTTCCATTGTACGAGTTTAGTTGAGCCGGAATTTCATCCTCAGCAGCATTTACAACGATTAGACTCGCATTGATATTTGCCGGAATATCCATGATGGAGTAAGTCCCAAAGTCTATGAGAAATTTGTAACCATCACGAATTGCTTCATCCAGTGTTGTAGGTGGGCGTCTCTTACGACTGCTGTTTAAGAAATCGAACACCGAACCTTCGTAGGCACTGCGTATCAAAAGGAAGCTGAGCAGATAGGCAGCCATGTAAATCCGAGTACGGTATCCAGATCCACCTGTAGGTAGGACTCTACGATAGATCTTAGTATAGACCATAAGATACAGATTTCGTCCGAAATAGAACAAAGCGATGAGAAGCCAAGTGTAAAGATCAAATGGTAAAAATAGCAATTCTAGTGGGTGATAATCCACAGATTTTAGAAGAATGCGCACGTTGGACATGTAATAGGGGTCGGTCTGACTGGTGACATTTAAAAGTTGATGCAAACACCTTAGATTTCCGATTGCAAACATTGCATTTGTTCTTTGAAGCTGTAAGACAGTAGGATTCGTTAAACGAATGTCTAAAGAACCAAGGATACTTACAATCGTCGACATATTGGCCATGTTCACGTTCTTCTCAGGCAATGCGGTAATTTGAAGTGAAAAATTGAAAGCCTTTTTAAGCATCATTATAACTTCACCGTCCACCCCATAAGGACGGTCAATGTATCCGCCTTTGGTATGATTAAGCAAGATGAACGGAGCAGCCTTCGCCCAGACGGTAATTCGAAGCGGGCAACCAAAGAAGTTTTGAAATATTTCTGGAAACGTATAGTCCTTTGATACATGGACACTTTTTGCATAAAAACGTTTCCTTATAATTGGTTTATTATAATAGCAATCATTTGGTGCAAACGATCTATAACTGTAAAATACCACACTGTCGTCCTCTTCCTCAACTAAGAAGATTGCATTGGTCATCGCATTTTTTGCTTGCTTCTTTGTCATTTGGTCTATAATTTCAAGTGAATTTTTAATTTTTGGCGGCAACACGATCACGTAGTTGTTGAATGTGTGTGTAATCTTTGACATTCCTCGTTCCTTTAATCCCAGTGACCTGCAAATACACATGCGAGTGTCCAGGCTTGTTCGTGTTCAGTGATGTGCTTACCTAAGACCATCGGGTGAATCGACAAAGTAGAGTCTCATAAAAACTTCATAACGTGTATTGTTACCAGAACGATATTCAATGGTAATTTGTTTATTCCGGCGCAGCAGATCGTCGAGTATGTCAGAAAAAACCCTTTGATGTTCTGCACTATTCTCACCGATGCGTATTGCCCATGTTTGCGGATAGTTTTCAAAAATTTGATGCAAGCACTCAACTGTTGTATATTTCTTGCCGATGGATTTGTTTAGATTATTCCAAAGGATACTTTCACTAAAACCCATGCCGTAAGGCAGGATACTAAACAGAATATAGATCTTAGAAAACCACAACATGGCGATGCGAACTGACTGCTTGCTGAATACCAATGCAGTGCGCTTTTATAAAACAGAGGTACCTACTTTTTTCCATGAGGACCCGCCCACTATACTCGCGTGAGTACATCGACAAAATGCAGGATATATTATTGCTTATCTCAAAAACGTATTAAATCCCGCATTTTGTAGATACATGTCGGCGGTAATGGGTTGGTTTACATTGTTGTGGAATTTAATTTTCAATTCAATATTACTTATGCAGAAGTATCCGGCAGACTAAACTCATTCTGAAACATTGAAACAGGACTCTCTATCAAATCTATAATTGTGCTCTATCCTGCTTAACAATTTTTTCAAGTGCTCAAGATTAAATCTCTCTAATTGTTGAAATATGACATTGTTTCCTGATTTTATCTTTAGAAACCGCCAATAACCTACCTACATAGGTAAGTAGGTAGGTAGGTAAGGTGGCTGTCCATTCGAGGCACAGACACATGTAGGCGAAGGAAGATCCTTTCTGATACCATCAGGGTCTATACCCTAGGTGCCACCACTTCAACTATTGAAACCATTTGGTTGGAGCTGTTGCTAAAGCTGAGGATACTTTTGACATCAGTATGCGCTAATGCGCCCAAATTGTCACAGTGATAGGCTCCTAGATAGAGCTTCCTTTTTTGGAAAAGGACAGGACAGCTGCAGAGCATCGTTTCTTTCTCCTCTCTTTCTCCTCTTCTATTTTATAGCACCCTGGGTATCGGTAAAAATTGTGATGTCCCTACAGAATACCACATTGTATGATTCTTCAGCCACGATAAGGCTTCTTTGATCGCCATGATTTCCGCCTGAAAACGCTACAATGGTCGAGGAGATGGAAGGAGATGCTCAAGTTGAGCACTTCGGAGAAAACATCATTTCCCACTTCGTTCTCTGTTTTAAAACCGTCGGTATAGAAGTGAACGGAGCGCTAGTCTCTGGCATCATCTTTCTCCCACTTCACTCAGGAGGTTGAAATTCAACTTAGACGGTGTGTAGTCGGTGCTTTTTTCGGGATGAATATTAGGGGATCCAAATGATTGTTCAACCCTTGAAAGGAGTCCTTCAGTCTACGGGCTTAATAGCTAACTGCTTTCCCAAAATATCTAAGGGAAGTAAATGTAGGAGCACTTCAAGCGCCGCGGATGGAGTGGTTCTTAATGCTCCGCTAATTCTGTTCTTTGCACTTTTGCCGATAGATTAAGTTGTAAGGCTCTGTCTAAGGCCATCCACTAGACTATCGCACCATACAGAAGTATAGATCCATTTCTTAAAAAAAAATAGCTGGCGCGACAGCTCGGGATGAGCCAAGGCCTAGCTTCTCTCAACCATTTATGTTGTGCGTGTTACCATCTTCGCACGAATAGAAGGGACCTACATTTTATTGCCGACTCCAAACGGCAAATTGAGAAGCTTTTCATGACAAATTATACTCTCGGAGGCATATCATTCCCCGACGAGAGGTGGTGCCGTGCTTAGCAAAAAACATACAAATATTGGCACATAAATAAAATGTTTACAATTTACTAGCCGATGTGATGTACTGCAGACTGTACTGTTGACCTATTTATGCTTAGGTTAGGTTTGTGGGTTGATAAAGACTTTAACTCACTTCTTCATTATACTTTAAGTCTTGGTTGAACCATTGTTATGCAACCAGGGGTATAACAATGGGGAAACCCCCTATGAGGTTTAGTTTCTCAGTACCAACCATCAGGTCGCACTTCCGAGGTTGAGTAGATCTAATAGTGGACCATCAAACAGTACTTCGATGTGACCAAAGAAGTAAATACTCGTATTTACTGAACAGAATTTTGGGTAGTGACAGAGAAAATGGGGTGTATCCGTATCGTCAAAATTAGTCATCCCCGTTCAGATTTAGCTTCTTAGTGTGATGTCTTAGCGTCTTGTAACTAGTAAGTAGCCTAAGCAACGTTGACAAGCATTGCTTCGAGTACAAGTAAGCAAGAAGCTAAGTCTTGGCCCATTCCGAGCTCTCGCGCCAGCTATTTATTTATTTTTTATTCATACGAAGCAATCCTCCAATTGGTGGCAGTACCGAGCTTTTAACATTTCATCCGCTGTTTCATTCTCATGTATATTGCTATGACTGGAAACCCAGCATCCCTCCTGATGTCATCATGGTGATGACTCTTCAAGCCATAACCACTGTTTTGCAGGTCTTATACCTTTGTAGTAGAGTTGACATCAGTTTTCTCAGTTGATCGACTTTTATTTATTTTAAGAAATAATTTTCTTTACTAGCTATATATATTGTTCGCTAGCATGAGTAAATAAATAAATAAATAGCTTTGACTGTGTTTAATTGTAGTGCCTTTAGGGAAGCTAGGCTGTCTTCGAAGATAGTTGCATCCGACAGAGGGAGATGATGTAGGCATCGTGCCGGCTCTTGTTTTTCGGCTTAAAAAACACTGAAGGCATCCCGAAAGGATTCCTGTTTGTATAACAAAAAACCGACCATTTTAAAGCCGTCGGTGGATATTGTGATCACCTGGTCGTTGATTACACTTTCTAACTTCCAGTCTTCGCGACTAGGAAATAGTACAGTAATATCAAAGTTAAATACGTTGTAGGGAATCAAATAGTCCGATGTGGCTGTAAAGCTTTCGAGTTGTGTTTTCCCCCAATACTCGGTAGACTGTTTCCCCAGGTTGGACTTCCCCAGACGGGGGCCTCCATGATGAGGTGGATAATACTTCTGACGTCTATATTCACAATAGCACCGAGGTTATCATAGATTTAAGCACTCGGGAAAAAAGAGTCTTCTTAAGGACGATTAGGTTTTGCCAATTTTGGTTTCACATGGTACGCGATGAGCCCACTATGGTGGCTGGTATCTTATGCAAGATACGCTCTTTAACCTTACTCTACCTAACCTAACCTTAGGACGATTGCAGAGGAAGTGGAGAATAGTACTCTCTCTCTCTCTTTCTTGATCTCTATAGATTGAAAAAAGAAACACTCTCTTGCCACGAATCTCTATAAGACAGTATCCTGTGAAGACACTAATAACGGCACAAATTTCCGATCGCCTTATCATTGCATTGATTCGGATCTAGTCTAGGCTAGATCAATCTTAAGATGTAGTATATCATTCTTCATACATGTTTTTGCCTTTACTAATTGCGTCCAATTTAATGTGCTATATTTTTGAACTTCGTTTGTGTGTACACAATTCTTTCCAGCAGTACTAAACCAATTTAGGTCAAGTTTATCATTTTTCATAGCTCATTATTTGTTTGTGAACATAGGTTACGCAGTCCACCAAGAGTAGAGAAGCCAAAAAAAAAATACAAGCCGCCCTCAACTCCCTTGTGTTATTTTAAAATATTTTCCGCTTTTCCTGTCGTTTACTTTATTTTATTTGAACCAAAGAAACTTTTAGTGAGGCTTCATGGTCGTATTCATGTCATAAAGTTTCCACTTTAAATTTTCATTGTTCTTCAACAGCAAGTGTCATACTTTACGACACAAAAATAGATGGTATCCCTGTTGTTGCTTCCTCCACCCCATTTCGTACATTAAGTACCCAATTTATTATTCGCATCTTCCCTTCTTTTCAAGGGAGTCGACCCAACCCAACACCCTCTTTTGTCAAGTTTCACAAAAAAAAAAAAAAAAAAAAACTCTGCATACACTAGCAACACTCGACGAAGATTATTAAAGTAACGTGAGAAGGAAACCCATGGCAACACTGTGTAGAGCACCACCCAATGGGACTCAACAGCAGCTACGTATCTTTGTGAACAAAATTACACACCATTTAACCGTACAATTTACAAGTGCACACCGATGTTCGCTTCTTTTATGTTTTTCTCATTTTTTTTTTTCTTTTTGTTGCCATTGTAGCGGTGGCGGTTGATTCAAGCAACCAGCCAGCCCACCTGTGGAGGCCTAACATTAAACAACCCTAAACGGCAGTACCGCCACCCTCATTCAAGTGGCGGCCGAGTGTGCTGAAGTTCGAATAGATAAAATATTAATGGGTGTTGTGCGCTAAGGCAACCCAACAGATACACTTAGGGTAATGAGTTAAGTAGCGAACACAATTCAGATGCCGTTGAACCGAGGCACAATTTTTAAAAAAATTACGGTACGACTATGTATATCAGCACTAACCTCAAAGACCGCTGCTGCCCGAGATGGCGATGGTGACGGTAGCGTGGTGCTGGTGCTGGTGCTGGTGCGTGGGGCTCCAGGTATATTGTTGTATCTCGGCTCAAGTAACAATCTCTCGGTGTATCTCGATGATGTAGGTTAATAAGTATTCCAGTTTCTATTCCGTTGTTCTTTTTTGTTCGTTTCGCTTACTGTGGTAAGCACTCCTCGTCGCACTGCTATACCGGACTGGTGACTGGTAATTGCTGGTGAAGTATGCAGCAGGTACACATGTATGCGTGCTGGTATGTGAGCATGGATTAGAAAATAACAAACTAAATACGAATGACACTGAGATTCGAGTTCTTTTCCTCAATTTCACAGATCTCACACGACATTAACACAAAAAAGATACAAAGATACTTTATTTTTATTTTTATTTTTTTTTTTTTGTATTCTTTGCTGCTGGCTCTTTGCCGTTTCACTTGATAACTCTGCAAATATTTGGAGTTTGCTTCACAGCTTCTTCTCGTGCACAGATACTAAGATACTCTTGCCTTAGATACTCGTATATACAATTCTCGTTGCTAATTATTTCTTAACTATTTCACACACACGGCGCGGCGCGCATTATACAACTTTCACGATGCTGGCGAGCGATTTAAAGTGGCTAAACGTTCGTTTTGTATCTGCGACATTCACTATTCGCGCGATTAAAATCGAAAAAATAACAGGAAATCAAAGAAAATAAAAAAAAAAATAAAATAATAATCGAGGGAATGGAAAAAACTGACAGAAAACCCGCCGCGCTTGAGGCACCAGACACTAGAAACAAAAAACGTTTAAACGTCCACGACAGCAGTGTCTCACTGGTGTGCTCGGTTCGAGCTACTGGTCGATCCGCCAGCGACGTGCATCTCAGAAAGCTCCATCGGTTTGTCATCCACCGTGGTGGTGCTTCGGGAGATGATGATGTGTATGCGATGGAGTTTGTGTTCTTTTTGCTTTTGCTTTTCCACTTTGCGGCGGGCGGGGGGCCGTGGGGGGTTCCCTCAACAGCAACAGAGTGGTGGTAATTCCACCACACTGCGAAAGAACTAAGCACAGTATCTGTGTGTATCTGCGCGGTCGAGAGGGGGTCTGTCTAACAAACGTTCTAATACGAGTTGGCGCACGTCAAGTGACTATGCTCTGGGTTTTACTCTCTGTTGTCATTTCCAGTTGGGGTCACATTCCAGTCAGGTTGAGTGAGTGTTGTTTGTCGTGAGTAAATTCCGTGGAGTAAACAGCAGCAGGAGCTGCTTTGATGCTTCCGCTATTGTTGTCTGGGTTTAGACCACTGTGGTCGCGTATTGCGGGCTCATCAAGTCTGCGGATTCAAATCGGAACTGGAATGGAATTTCAATTTCAATATCATTGTCGAGTGAGTAGTTTTCTTAAGCGCACCTGGGGATTTTCAATGACATTGTGCAAGAATGCGCCTTACGTCAGACAAAAGCGGAGCTGGGTGATGCCAATGTTGTAAGGGATTTTTAAGTAGCAGAAATTATGCAGAAGCCAGTACGAATTTGATTCATGGTAAACCGGAAACGGTCAGCTTGTGGAAAGTTTGCAAAAGTGTAGTGAATTCAGAGATGTTTCAGCCTGTGTGTGTATGTTCGCTTAAGTCTTGAGAACCACTGTGCCGATGTTGATAAGATATCTACCTCTCCATAGCTTAGTGTTTCGCGACTGTTATAGCACAGTTAACATCTCTCTTTGTTTTTTGATTGTGGGTTAAAGGCAATAATTTTGAACCTTCCATTTGCAGAAACCTGTGTGGTCAGCTAGTTTACGTTCAATTGCAGATTCATTCCGTGCGAGTTCATCAACAGATTCAGTTTGAATCCATTGTCTAGGCTACCTAAGCTCTATAGACTTGCCTAAGCAGAGTTTAGGGACAAACAATAGCTAATGGTCTTGTTTCAATTTCACGGGTCGTCCAATAACGAATGACTAGTATGGCAAAAAAAGTGTTCGAACCAGCCTCTGCCCAGGATTTTCTACAAAAATTTAAAGCACTCACCGGGTTGGCATCATGGGTCTATGTTCCTTATGGAACCAATTTAGATTTTAATCTTGAGTACTCAAATTTTAATTTTTAAGCAGAGGACCAAGCCATCGAGCTGAATTGCCAAAGTGTACATCGAACGAAACTAAGTCCAAGAGGCCTATAATTATCTTTGGCAGTATCACAGTGCCAAAACCTTAGAGCAGATAGCTGTTCTAAAAAAAAACACCATCTCCTAGATGTATCGCCACAGAGGAATATGAATCGTTAATGAACTTCAAAGATGAAAATCTTGATCTCTATTATCAGACCGCTACCTTTCTATGGCAAATATGTAGCCACGTAACAAAAGATAAATTTTTCAAACTGGACAAACAGAACACACATTGTCTTTGCCGAGAATAGCAAGAGACTTTAGCAACTCCTGTGCTCTTGTCCCGCCATATTTCGAAGCAGATTAAGACACTTTGCCACGATTTTTCGTTTCTCCTTTCTCCAGATGAATATACATATGTACATGGATCCATTATAAGAATGTTAGTGGAGGTGAAGGCGACACCACCTCCGATAACGGATTTAGGCTGATCGACTTTGCTGCGGGGCGGAACGTCGTCGTAGCTAGTACGCGGTTCCCACATCTCGATATCCACAAAGGAACATGGAGATCTCCTGATCAATCAACCGTCAACCAGATTGACCACATTGCGATCGACGCAAGGCACTCCTCCAGTATCATGGATGTCCGAACATTCCGAGGGGCCAACATTGACTCGGACCACTACCTTGTTGTAGCCAAGGTACGACTGCGGATATCCCGAACACCGCCAAGACAAGGGAATACTGTGAGGAAATTTGACGTCGGACGGCTGCAATCGCAAGAGATCACCAAATCCTTTTCCGATCGAGTCTCTCTCAATCTCTCAAGAGGTCCTATGCCGCCAGCATCAAGTATTGAAGACCAGTGGCAACATTGCCAAAAAGCGATCAGAGATGCCGCCTCTGATGTGCTGGGTTTCACACGGCCACCACAACGAAATCCCTGGTTTGACGACGAGTGCCGGCAAGCACATGCAGCGAAACAAGAGGCATACAAAGCGGCGCTGCATAGAAAGACCAGAGCTGCCCGCGAGCTCTACGGGCAGAAGAGGAGAGACGAACACAAGCTTTTCAGAAGGAAAAAGAAAGAGCATGAGAAGCGCGCGATCGAGGAGATAGAGGGATGTTATAGTAGGAATGAGGTTCGGAAGTTTTACCAAAGGGTAAAAAGAACCTGTCAAGGTTACAGAGCCCGAACCGAGGCCTGCAAGGATGAACAAGGGAACATCGTAGTAGAATCGCAGTCGATGCTGAGGATATGGAAGAACTACTTCTGCAGACTGTTTAACGGCGACGACGAATCAAATCCCGCTGTCAGGCAGAATGAACCATTCAACCTGGACGACGAAGACCAACAATACCGTCCACCCGACCTGGACGAGGTGAAGAAAGCCATTTCGAAGCTTAAGTCCAACAAAGCTGCTGGAGCTGACGGCCTAACTGCCGAGCTTTTCAAAGCAGCAGGCGATGACTTGGTAAGGAGCATGCACCAACTCATCTGTAAAATATGGTCGGAGGAGAGTATGCCCGATGAATGAAACCTCAGCATTGTTTGCCCGATCCTCAAGAAAGGAGACCCTCTGAACTGCGCCAACTACAGAGGCATCAGTCTTCTTAACATCGCTTACAAGATCTTATCTGCCGTGTTGTGTGGACGCCTGAAGCCGTTCGTCAACAACCTGATCGGTCTATATCAGTGTGGTTTCAGGCCAGGAAAGTCCACCATCGACCAAATATTCACACTGCGGCAGATCTTGGAAAAAAACCCAGGAACTTGAAATCGATACCCACCACCTTTTCATCGATTTTAAAGCCGCGTATGACAGCATCTATAGAGACGAGCTATACAGACCCATGTCGAGTTTTGGCATCCCTGCCAAACTCGTCCGTCTGTGCAGGATGACGATGGAGAATGCACGCTGCTCCATCAAGGTCGGTCAAGACCTCACCGAGACCTTTGATGTCAAAAAAGGATTTAGACAAGGCGACGCGCTGTCATGCGACTTCTTCAACATCGTTCTTGAAAGAGTTGTGCAAAACTCACGCGCCAACACCAGAGGCACAATCTTTCAAAAGTCCGTCCAAATATTGACATAATCGGAAGAACGCAGCGTGATGTCACTGGTGCGTTTGTGAGTATCGAGACGGAGGCGGCGAAGATGGGTTTAGCGGTCAATGAGGGCAAGACGAAGTATATGCTGCAAACAAGAAAGGACTCCCAACTCCGACGTCTCAGACAGAACGTCACTATAGACAGCTATAACTTTGAGGTTGTTAAGGATTTTGTCTACCTAGGCTCCGCTATAAATTCAGACAATGACATCGGCGCTGAGATTAAACGAAGAATAACTCTTGCCAATCGCTGTTTCTTTGGGCTAAGAAGGCAATTGAGTAGCAAAGCCCTCTCTCGAACAACTAAGGTGACCCTCTATAAGTCCTTAATCGTCCCAGTCCTGCTCTACGGCGCAGAGGCATGGACTCTGTCTAAAGCGGATGAGGTTGCTCTTGGCTGCTTCGAGAGGAAAATTCTTCGGGTGATTTTTGGTCCCGTCTGCATAGACGGGGAGTGGAGGAGGAGATACAACGACGAACTGTACGGGCTGTACAGCGACATCGACTTAGCCAGAAGAGTGAAGGTCCAACGACTGAGGTGGCTGGGTCATGTAGAGCGGATGGACACCAATGCTCCAGCTCGGAAAATCTTCGAATCCACACCCGAGGGTCAGCGCAGTAGAGGAAGACCGCGACTCAGGTGGCGCACGCAAGTGGAAGGGGACCTCAACCAACTTGGCGTGCGAAACTGGAGGCAGCTGGCTAAAGATCGAGCTGGCTGGAGAGACTTGTTACTTAAGTAAGTAAGTAAGTGGAGGTGAAGGATTCCTTACCCGTAAAAACAATATTTCACATCAGATACACCTATAACCTATCGGTTCTGAAACCACTCTGAAATGCTTTAATATTTGCATGAGTCCTTTGTAAGTCCAATGCAAAGTCCACATTTGCACGAATGATATTAGGCGATCTTGATCTAACGTACGATCTGTCTTCTCTGTTTTGATGTTTTACGATAGTCTAGCAAAGCGTCGCTTTTATCTGCCTTATGGCGATAATTTTCTCACGTATGATTTCTTAAATCCCATCTTGGTTCGGGGACTACCTCGAAGACTTAAGATGTTTGAACAAAAAAAAAAAAAAACAGGTCTGTTGCTTAATCTTTTATTATTTACTCGACTTATATTTTTTAGGGGAAATTTTTGTTCCCACATCTCACTTAATACTAAAAAAAGCTTTTACTAAGAAAGCTGTCAGGAAAAGTTCGTAAAGTGTAAAGTTCGTAATTTTACTTTTACAAGCTTTCGTAAGAAGCTTGCAGAAGCTTTACTATTCAGCCATGGACGTAGTTTGGATTTTTTTTGAAGATATAAAAACCCTATTTTACCAGGTTCCGCTAAAAACCCAATTTGGTATGAGAAATATGTATATCAACCAAAATCTATCATCCATGGTCCTAAGTTATAAGCGGGCAATGGAAAATGATGATTATGATGAGTTTTGCTTAGATGGTTGGTTGAACTGGTTCTTTCTCAGCCAAATAGAGACCAGAAAACGTCGTTTTGTGGTCCTAATGAACAAAGACATTTGTTGCTGTAAATGTGGAAGTGTGTTTCCGTCTCTTTTTTGTTTCTGTCTCCGTGGATCCAGATGCAGAAAACATTCTAGTCTCTGGCCATACCTACCAATAGCACATCAGTTGGCCGTTAATAATGTCGATGAGAAGAGTTGCATTCCTGTGGTTCAACAGTCCATTTGAGCTTCTAAGGCTCAGAACTGGTCGCAATAATCTTTAAGGTTGCAGTATAGAATTAGAGCGTTGTACAACTATGTATGTGGATCGTGACAAGATATTTTTTTGCGGTTAGTGCGTTGGACTGCTGACGGAGCGGCGTGAGATCAAGCGCCAGCCATATCCACCGAACATTTTTCGCGGCACGACCTCTCGTGGGGGAATGGCAAGCCTCCGGGAGTATAATCTGTCATGAAAAAGCTTCTCAACAACAAACTGTAGGTGGCGGCGGTCGGGTGAAATTCAGCACATTAGTTGGAGAGATCCTGATGGAAACGTTACCCTGGTCTTCTGTTGAGAGATTTTGGTTTGCATATGCTTTCTACAAAGGTCTTAGCAGGCTCTTGCGATTTCAGCAGATCGACGTCCTATTCTCTCGCAGTCATTTTACATTCGCATTTTTACTGCCACGAAGAAGTGATCCAAGTCGATGTCGGCCGAATTCAAGATGATATTGTAGGCGTGTCTTACCTCAGTCGCACTGTGATCAATTTATTGTGAATAATGAGATGAGGAAACCTTGAGCTTGCGATAGTGATGTACCACCACGTGGCAAAAGCAAATAGGCTAAATCCTTTTCCGGGTGTGGTATCGTGCAGGCTGTACTACCCAATCTTTCTACCAAAGATGCCCTCAGATCCTATTTTAATATTAAAATTGCCCAACATGATTTCAAGACAAATCCGCATCCAAATAAACGCAGATTTGTATTTTCCTTTTGCCCTACCCATCTCATCATTCTTGCGGATGGCGGTTATACTAGCATCTGTATTAGTGCAGTCTGGAACTCCGGCTAATCGTTCGAAAACACGCGGCGCTCTTAGGTTTGAAACATTCCCTGTTCTCACTTTGTTTGCCAGGGTCGTCAACAGTATCATTATAATTATCCCTATTCAGCCACCTATCCGTAGGTTCACGTGTAGTCCTAGAATGAAAAGTCGGATAATCCGGTCCTAAAAGGCTTGATTCCTAACGTAGCTCGTAGTAGGCGAACTAAAACTTTAGACACCACCGTTGTGTCTATCTGGAGAATTCTTCCGAAATCGGCCGGATCCAAGGAGTACTTCACTGGAAACACCCCTCTCTCCTCTCTCGTAAGCTTCCCCCCAAAATCTGCCAAACTAACCCAATATTAGGTTATTAGGCTTCCACATTTCATCACGTGTAGCTGTGAATAAGAGTTGATAGCAGAGGTTGCTTTGGGACAACCTGTGGCAGCTTGTGTTCTCTTTAGTGCATGTGTCTACCCTTCGAACTCCTAACGAGTATAGTTCGGGTTAAAGTCGGTATTGGATTGAGATCCCCCTGTCAAATACCAACATTTCACTCCATGGGATGTCCCTTTTTAAGCTGATTCCCAAGAAGAATCTAGACCGGATCCCTTCTGAATGTATAGATTCTAAAGTAAATCCTTTCTCTGAATAGAATGCTCATCTCAAAGTGATTTGAAAGCAGGACCATTAAGTTCGGAAGATAAATCTTTCCCAAAAGTGTCGCTTAGCATGTTTCCATTGAACCTTAGACATCTTTTCAAAGCCTTCAGTTCAATCTGGTGAAGTAAATCCGCTTTATACGACCGCACGACCATCTGAAATATCACGAATACAAAACATCAAGTTTCCAACCTCTTGCAACACAACAAACCCCCCTCTACCTTAGCACATCCTGTATAGGACGTTCTGTTCTCCATTGTGCTGCTGCCTTTTCATCCTTGTTCATCCCTTTCAGGTGGTGTAACAATGACACGTCATGTGTTTCTGCAGCACCTGCAGCTGCCAGCAACTCCTTGTGTCAGCGCCTTATTTGATTATATTATGAACCCCAAACTTTGTACACATCTGCAATCGCAATTCAATTAAAAGTTTCAGCACTCTGTTCCCAGGGAGTACTGTCAGCCGTAACGGCAAAGGGGCCCGGTAAAAGGCATCATCCTGCATCGAGAAGCGATATTCTATTCCACCACGCCAGTGGTCATGGCACAGATTTATAGTAACGTAAACAGTTCAACCGTTAACTGAATTATGGTATTGCGGCGGTTGGGATGTGGACGAATCGGTCTAATAAAAATCCCACCTCCAGCACCCCATATAAAATAACATTAAGTGAATTTTGTAAACAATCAACTGGCCATTCGGGCGATCGAGCTTTTAATTGACAAAGTGTTTTGACGGGGGATTTTAGTCGGAAGAGACAGTTTAATGATGGCCGGCGGGCGTGTTGGAGGGTGGCAATCGTAAATCTATTTGTACGTTGCTGCGTCGGGCACAACTGCAGACTTTATGGACGAAACAGAGTAAATTTCTGAACCGCCAACGAGTCAAATTAAATCAAGTTGCGGTTAAAGTAGGAAATGTGTTGCAGACAAGAGGAGCTGTTTCCGGTTGTAACAATGTATCGCGGTCATTTTGTAGTGCTCATTGTGCTGGCTTATTGTGGGTACACTGATGCGTAGCTTGTTCTATCCGTGGCTGTTCGAAAAACTTTACACAAAGTCTTCGAAACAGCGATAACCGTTTTATAAGAGAAAACCTTTGAAACTTCAACAGATCGCCAAATGATAATAATCTTAGTTAGCTTCCACAACACTTTGTGGCAGGTTTTATGCTCAACCATGGCTATTACTGTATTTGTGACGTCGATTACCATTACCGCGTCACTCGGAGGTATGTGCCACGAGAGACTTCTCTGTCATAGAAGTCCCTACATGCTTTCCAGCTTTTGCAACGACTGCAAAAGGTAAGCATGCTTCAAGATCACTGGGGCTTCGTCATCTTGGCCTATGGCAGCCCTACGGAAAATCATTAAACTTATTCGTCTGCACATCCTTGTCAAAAAGCAGCACGCTCAATCAAGTAGACCGACTGGGTCACTTGGCGATTCTCCCTAAATTTCTCGAGCTAGAAGTAACCAGCTCGGTATCAGACTTCACGTCCAAACGGCTCCAGGGACAATCGAGATCCTAAATCGTTCGGCCTGGGAAATTGGCGATCGAAGGACTAGTGTGGTATACTGATGGGTCTAAGTTGAAGCGGGTGTCCTTGGGCCCAACCGCAAAGTCTCAAAGGCACTTGAAATGTTTCCCAGAGCCTTTCAGGCATTGCTGTTTTCCAAACCTATGCGAATAGGTCTGTCACGACTATGACATCAGGCATCACACTCACCTGTAGTCAAACAGCGCTAAAAGTACTCTCATTGCCTGAGCTTAAAAGTTCTCGACGGCTACTCGCCAAGACCTATTTAAGCGAAATAAAACCAAACGATGGCGGGTGCCAGGACACAGAGGCTAAGGAGGTTATGACATCGCTGACCAATCATCCCGAAGGGGATCCACTTCAAGGTACGTAGATATTAGCATACATAGATGCCGAAACCTTTCGCGCCTTTCCAACTTCATGTTTAGAACTGTTCTACACAGAAGGGAAAAAACACAACCACCTACCTTACTGGTTTGAGATATCACCTACACAAGAGATTGCCCGTAAAACCTAATTTCGACTCTGCCTGAAGGAATACAGAACAACAGAATATATGTACAGGGTGTTGTTTGGCAGTTTCTTGGCATCCGTGTCAAGGAGGTATTTGATCGATTCTAAAGGCGAAGCTGATTCCTCCAGGTTTTTGGGAAGATGCCGTCCTGCACCTTTTTTTGTTAGCTCGTCTGCTCTGCAGTTGACTGAAACGTCCTAGGACTCAGCTCAGGGTTACGTCGTACCTATCTGCAATCTCGTTAAAAGATCTGCGGTTGCTTTACCCACCTTGATCGTATTGTCGGCGATAGCGCTACAATCTATCGCCGTAATTGAAAGCCAAGCCGCAGATTCGCAGACTGCCGTAATTTTGGCTTGAAACACATTACAGTGATCTTGCAGTCGCGTGGTCATGACTAAGTCAGGTGCGTTGGAGAAGACTCCTGCCCCCTTAGATCCGTCGGAAAAAATTTCTAGCGCGGAGTCGCTCAAAACTGTACCAGACTCCCAACAGCTTCTGCTGGGAATCCGAGTTTTGTACTTCACGTTGAAGTCAATATGGGGTATAAAGTGGTCCGTTTTACTAGGAATAGTATGGTTACCCTTGAGGATCCTAGAGTGACCCGTTGATATGCTAATCAACTGGGAGACTTATCTGAGCCTTATGCTGCTTTGACAGCAGAGGTAGCATTACCGTTAAAAGATGCATCGTCACTAAAAGATTGCCGTCCCTATCCAGCACAGAGTGTTTCGTACTTCTTCGCTGACCGACAATGTCTTTGGTAATTTTATACAAATCCCTTATTATGAAATGGTCGACTTAGTTGTTGGTTCGACCGTCAGGAGATACCCAAGTGGTTTTGTGGTACGATCCACCCAATACAAGTTGACGAGCGTTGCAGAAGTCGACAAGAATTTCACCATCCTCATTGCTCTCTGTTACATTAGAAGGGATTTTCCTCAAGGACATCGAAAAAGCGTCGACAGGCGATATCCTCAGCTTCATTGGCAGGATGGAGACCCTCCTCGTCTCAGCACAACATATCTAAAAGATTGCAATTCCATTTTTACAAAGTACCGCAGTGTTACAGGAAGAACTCGCCTTTTCACATTACGGTTTATTCAGTCATCGTCTTGCAAAGTCCTTGAAGATAAGTGCTGCCATAGATGTGATAATCCTTTCAAACCAAAGACTTGATGTTTTATGATTTTCAATTTTACTTACCTCGGCTCCGACCCCAACGTGGTCGCCTCCTCAAATTGTACAATTTTGCCATTTTCAAACCACTCCTAAGGCTAACAAGCTAAAATCCAACTCCGTCATTTAGTTAATCTCTTTATTTGCTATCAAAAAGTCCTTCCACAATTCTCCCGCCCTTCGGTCGACAGTCTTCGTTTCGTAATAGTGTTAAAAAGTAATTGGTATCACCACCCATCTCTAAACTACTCCTTTTCATTGTCGTCACCTTTCAATTTCAGGACCCGCATCGTCTCCATGTACAATCGCTTTGCCAGTTCCTTGTCCTTAGCCAGCGCCGATGGTGTCGCAATCTCGCAATCACTGCAATCAAAGAGAACAAATAAAAACAAAAGGAAAATTATAATTAATTTCCACGAGTCCTGCAAAGACGAAGCTTACTTGAAGTATTCCCCTGAAACTTGTTTCAGTTGCGGATCGGTTGCCAGACGTATGGCGCATTGTGCGCCCTCCTGTGGGTTCTTCATGAATAACCACATCCATGGATATGTCATAAATTTGACGCACATGGCCGACATCAAAGGTGAACTAAACAGTTAGAGAGTATACAGAGATACGAGTATATTACATGTGTGTGAGTGTGTGTAGCCATGGATACATGGTTGTGTATAATTGACAAAAAATTTGTTTCCCATTAATTCCGTAACGGTGATTAGAGACGTCAGGACTCTGTCATAAACTAACCCTGGCAACAGAGTTCATTGTTATTAAATTTGCTGCGTGCCAAAAATATTCTCGCAGCTAATGAGTTTTCCATTCGCCTTGGAATTAATTAAGGACTCAGCGAAGGTTTCGCGAGGCTTTGTCTTACCGGGAAGGGAGCGCGGCTGCATTTAGCGGCGATCAAGGGAAGAGTGTAACAAGTTTACATTGAACTTCGGGGCGGATGTGTGTCGTTTTCTGAAAAGTTTTCGCCCTGCTTAAAGAGGGTGACATGAAGTCTTTTGTTTAGTTTGTGTTTTTATTTTTGCCTCTTTTAAAAGTTTGTGCGCTGTTCTGTTGTGGATTACAGTCTGTGTGGCAAGAAGTTATACGAATACGTTAAGTTTTCTAAATAAATAATTAAATAGCTGGCACGACAGCCTGGGATGGGTCAAAGTCTAGCTTCTTGTTCTTGTTGTGCATGCAAAACTACAAACAACTGAAAGGCACCTAAGCCACAGTTTAATGTGACTCTGAAAGACAAATAGAGAAGCTTTTCATGACAAATTATACTTTTGCGGTTTGTCATTCTCCGACGAGAGGTGGCGCCGCAAAAAATATTCGGTGGATATGGCTATTACAGCAGTCCAACTAAGCCCGGGCTTGCCAAGTACCTTGGCTGCATTTTAGATCGCAAGCTGAAAGAAAGCATCCTAGGAACAACGAAGAAAGCAACTATCGCGTTCTATGCATTTAACAGAATCCTTGGGTTAAATGAGAGCCAAGACCCGCAATAATCCACTGGCTATATGCGGCCATCATTTGGCCAAATAACTGATGGGTGTGAGGTCTGGTGGCCGGCCGCGGAAGAAGCCACAAACCTTAAGACACTTGCAAAAATCCTACGACAAGCATGCATCAGCACAACGAGCGCCATAAGAACGACCCCGACAACAGCCCTCGAAACGATATTCTTACTCCTAATGCTCGACCTATACACTAAAGAATTGCCAGCAAAAAGCGCCCTACGACTGCAAGCATCTAGCTTTTGGAAAAAGGGCCAAATAGGTCACACCGGTATCGCTAGATGGGCGAAGCTAGAAAGAAAAACTGATCACATAACGCCATACCCTGTCTTCGAACTCAATTTCCAAACTCTCGTTCCAGCAAAGGAAAGTTGAGCCGAAGGAAGGGTCATTAAGCCCGGAAATACATCCATTTTCACCGAAGGCTCAAAAATTGATAAAAGGGTAGGCTCCGGTATATACTTAGAAGAACCCGCCATTGCCCGGTCGATAAAACTTCCAAACCACGCCAGTCCGCTCCAAGCTGAAGTTCTAGCCATAACCGAGGCCGCAAAAGAACTACTCGAATCCTCGGTAACCCCAACTAGAAATATCGGCAAGTTCATCGATAACCAGGCCGCCATGAAAGCCTTGTCATCCACAATACTCAAATCGCTTGTGGTAAAGAGTTGTCTCAGCCAGCTTAGGATCATAATCTCAAGACATAATATATACCTCTGTAAGGTCGTGGGACACCGAGGCATAGATGTCAATGAAAAAGCCGATGAATTGGCAAGAAAGGGATCGGAACCAAATAATAGTCAATCATACGGTTCCGACCACTATAGAAGTTTTAAACCAAGTGATACACTTGGACTTCTGAAAACTTGCCGATGAGACTTTGAGCCCACTTCCGTCATGTCACAGATCAGGAAAGATATGGACAAAACTCAATAAAAGAAAAAACAAAGGAAATACTTACGCTGAACAGATCGCATTTGGCTCTAGTGATCAGCATCCTCACATGCTACAACCTACTGGCAGCCTAAGCACGACCTATCTCTGCAGAGAATGTGGCGATGTAGACGCGAAGGAGAACACGACACACTTTTTCTGCAACTGCCCAAGCCTCAGCAGAACCAGAAACGGTGAACACAATGGATCCTTGAAGATCCGAGTGAGGCGGTGCCTAACATCAAGGCGCCTTTTAAACCTAACCTAACCTAAGCAACTGCTTTATTTCGAGGAGTGCATCTCCTCAGCAGTTAGTGCACAATATGACTGAGGCTGTCTCCTGCACCGATATTCATGTCAATCATTCCCATTGCTCTTGTTTCACATGGTCTACAAGGAATGCCACACTAGAGAGTCTTATTTCTTGAGCCACAGGTTAACCCTCCATCCAAGCAGACATCCTTAACAAAAACACGAAAATCGACATCCATTTCAAATAGCTTTTCGTAAGGTCTACCTCATGTGATCTTTTTCTTGCACGCCCTACTCTAATATAGTTAAGTAACAAAACAAAAACAAAAAAGAAATCATTTAATTTAAAATGAGAAGTTTTCGAAACCCAAAAATTTTGGCAAAACATTGACAGTTCCGTCGAGGAAACTTTTGTGTTTAAATCGATTCTACTTTGCATTTTACTGACATTTTTTTCAATGTTTGCCCCGAACAAAGGACATGACCCTCGGAGGAGTTTATTAGTGCTTCGACCGAGCCCTATGACAAGACAATCGAAAAGAATATTCAACTCACACACAGAGGGGCAGATAATTCCCTTTACCGAGCAGAGCTTGATGGATGGGTAGTGGAGAAGAGATTACCCATCCCAACACAAAGCCGAAGAGACAACCCGAGGACAAAAGAACTTATCGCCCTGCGGTGAAGGGGGAGAAAATTCCATTAACACTCCCCAAAAATGCGTCTTCTTCCTTATTCCCAAGCTTTTTGCAATACCACTGGCAGCTGCCGTCTGCGGTGACGGGTGCGTTGTAATGAGAATTCCATAATACTCCCGTCATCGCGGGCGGGCTGTGGCACGGTTCCAGGTGTGAAAACAATGTGCGCCAGATGATGGAAGTGCGTCTTCCTCTCATCATCGTCACTAAGTCATTCCCCTCTTGTGTTATCGGTTGTGTCCCTGTCGTTGTTGTCAGTATCGTCGTCTAGGTGTTTGTGGCTTCATCATATCCACCATAGTCGGGGATTGAATTCTGTGGTTGGCCACAGTGCAAAACCGTTTCATTAAATCGAACTGTTCTCTGTGGGATCTAATTAGATTTTACACACAAACAGAATACGGTGAATCGTTTCGAATTGCAAAGGGGCCATGCTGCATCGGCTGGTGGAAGAGCAATTCTGCATAATGAACCGGAAACGAGTCGCGGTTGTCAATTAGTGCGTAACGAGATGAGAGTGTTATGATTTGGTCCAGTACCAGTTCTGTGCCTTTAATTGTGTGAAATGACATTGATTGGGGAAAGGGAAAAATGGAGCAGCAGCACTTGCTGCGTGCAAACCTGCCAAGATCCGGTGATTAACTTCTGCACTTTGACGAATAAACGAGTTTAGAACTAACCACAAGCTATTAGTCGACTTAACGACTTTGTTTACTTCCGTTCTATGTAGAAGAAAAGATGCCATAAAATGTTAAACGCATTCAAGGCTCCTTTTATCAAAACAGGATATCCACGTCCGATGCCGATAGACTGTGTGCAGAAGTAATTATGGAGATAGGTAAACTTTTCAATCGTTTCCATTAACAAAAAATAATGGGGACCCATTAGGGAGATAAAATGCTCATCAGGGATCTTGGGATTTATAAACGAAAGGAACGAAGTGGATTCACTTAGTTATGCTTTGACCGGCTTCTTTAGAGAGGGAGAGTCTCCCTCAAGACAGTGAATTCTGTCTCGCTTACTTCACTTACTTAAGATGGCGGTACAGTCCGGGGTGAACCTCAACCAACAAACGTCTTCAGCCAGCTCGATCTTTAGCCAGCTGCCTCCAGTTTCGCTCACCAAGTTGGTTGAGGTCCCCTTCCACCTGAGTCGCGATCTTTCTCTACTGCGCCGTCACTCGGGTTTGGATTCGAAGATTTTCCGAGCCAAAGCATTGGTGTCCATCCGCTCTACATGACCTAGCCACCTTAGTCGTTGGATCTTCACTCTTCTGGCTAAGTCGATGTCACTGTACTGCCCGTACAGTTCGTCATTCTTCTCCTCCATTCACCGTCTTTGCAGACGGGACCGAAAATCACCCGAAGAATGTCTCCCACTGGAAAATGGCCGGTACTAGCGGCTACGAGCTTAGTAGCTCGTTTGTTTTCTGTTTGTTGTAACCGGGCCAGATCTTCCTCGATAGGACGCAGTTGCTAGGCCTATTCCACACTTGGTTGGTTGTTTTCAGAAAGTGGTGTTGAATATTGCCCCTAACGGCTCCTAGCGGGATATTAACAGCTTCCACCAGTGAGTCTTTAAGGGCTGATCCCCGCCTGGCCAGGTCGTTGGCTTTTGCGTTGCCGTTAATTTTACTATGACCTGGGACCCAGCTGATTTACCTCTTCCTGGCATTGTTTTACCAGCTTTGAGGATGTAGTGACCGAATCAATAGCTTTGATAGCGGCTTGACTGTCGATGAAGATGGCAGTGTTGAAGATATGTAGGTGTTGGAGAATTTTTCAGCACACGGCAGGTTTCCCGAATAGCAAGTAGCTCTGCTTGGAAGACATTGGCAAAATTGAGAAGTCGAAAGGATTTCGACATATTGAGTTTCTCTGAGAAAATGCCTGCGTCAACAACGCAGTCCATTTTCGAACCGTCTGTGAAAATAGTCGTATCAAAATCCTTGATCACTTTTCGGTTTTTTGAGCCTGCCCTAGTTGAAAACTCGACCAATTCGTTTGGTATTGTTTCCAGGACTTTACTGTGAGCGTAGGGTCTTGCGGTCCATCAGCCAGATTCTCTTAGCCGTACTGCGCTGCACAATATTATTTCTTTGATATGTAGGTCAAGTGGAAATAGGTGAAGGATGATAGTAAGGGCATCCCATGGGCACGATCTCAGTGCGCCTGTGAAGCCTGTATTTGCCATTCTTTGGACTTTTTTATTTCTGTCAGTGTTATATTATTTCAACTTGACTGTTCGTAAAGATGTGGATATTCGTCGTTGATATCACGTTTTTCTTCAATCACTGCTTACATCCTAAGAATCTAAAGAACTTCGTGATCTCCCTAAAGGACCGCAGTGCTTGAGCGGGGAGCAGATCAACTGCTTTCCATGGCTTTTATGATCAGCCGAAGTTTTGCTCAGTGGCTAGCACATTAAACTGCTGTGCGAGCTGCATAAGTTCGAGCCACCTCCAAAAAATTCAAACCCTGTCCCTCTCTCCATTTGGATCATTCAGTGTGCTAGACAAGGTTTCATTGGTTTTTGTTCATCAGATCACGTTTATTTATGACATTGACGGTCTGTTACACTGTACAGTTAGTATACCTTTTGGGCCTTATATCCGGATCGTCGTCATACTCATCTGGGTCGATCCTCATGCCCATCCCCATAGCATGCATGTCCCTTTACAAAACTGTGTAAAACGTCCTAATGGTCCTGCTTTGAGAAACAAAAGTGAATTTTCCAGCAAAAGAGTCTCAAAATCGTAATCTGTCAAATACATGGTTTTCCAACCGAACTTTCAAAGCCTTCTCTCTCCCATCTTTAGGACAAAATGTTCGTTGAATTTCATCCTCACTTCAAGCACAATCCAGAAAAACAGCAACCAACTAACCCATTCCCCCTGTTTATTGTGTACTCAATCAAAGGCGCTTACAGCACTCTACTTGTATTGTCTTCAACCCATTCTAATGGGCGAAATCCTTTTGATATTGCTCAACTTTACTCGAGGCTCGAGGACATAAGTGCATACTTCAAACTACAGACAGGTCCTTTGGACTCTCGGAATTCAATGAATAGTTTTGCATTACTTTTCCGTTCACCCTTACTTGGTTGTGGCACAATGGCGAAGCAATTTCATGCCCTTTTGCCTAGGGATTATTTTGACTCTGGGATTTTCGCAATTTCTCTACGTTCGTCGGCTTTTGTTATCGGTGCCTATGCCATCGATGTGCAATTAGATTGAAGATTATCGATTTGTAATTGAATTGTTATTCCATTCAGAGTCGTTATTTGAATTTTTTCTCTCGTTCGCTTTATGCTAATGGGAAGGGTTCACGAGAAACAAGGGTTCGGGTTCGGGGTCGATATTAGAATTTTAATATTCATTTAATGGTTGAGTTCTATTAGGAGTAGATATTGATGATGATGATGATCTCTGGGAATGACAAAACAAGCCCCCGAGTAAAGTGATTGTACTTTCCATGGAATGTCATGGAGGGGGTGGTGTGTTTTTATCGTCCTATCCACGATGACTCTTACATCGCTTTTGAATGTTTTTTACATTACAGGGCTTCTGGCCTGTGAAAGCTGAACTTTCTGAAAAATGTTTACAACTAGAAGATGCGACTAACTATTGTGATCTAACCGAAATTGAAAAACAAATATTTGTGGAATCAACTCAATTCATTGGAAAACCCATCGGTGTTGACCATGTTTTGTGTGCCCAACTTTATCTGAACCACACACTATCTCCATCCTACCGCAGTAGAATTCACTATCTAACTCTAGGGTTTCCTTAAGTACTAGGTTGTCCAACTTTCGTCAGAATAAAAACCACAACAAAGGTCGTTTCATATTTCCTAGCAATTTTAAACTTCCCTAACAGGATGGTGTTTTTGTTTGAGTTTTTCTTTTTTTTTTTTGTCGTTTGAAGTGGCATTGCTGCTGTCCCCAATCTATCTTACCACGTGTTGAAATTTGAGAAATTATTTCGAATGACAGTAAATATTTGAAATGAAGAGGAGGTTCGAGGATATTTTTATTTTGCACTTTAACGGAGTTTTCCAAAGAAATTAAGATGGGAGAGGAACACCTGGTTGATTGCTTATTTCACTTCCGTTTTTGTTGGATGGTTGACATTGCTATTTGTGAGTGGTCACGTTCTATTATTTATTTTTTGAAATGTCCTTTTTGTTGAGAGGGAGTATTCAGACATTTTTTTACTGCTTGATAGGGCAATTTTCCAAGAAGTTTTTCTATCCCGATGGGAGTAATAGTTTCAATGATAAAATGCACAGGTTTGTATGTCATGCTTGAAACTCTGAATATTCAGGACCGTGCAAGGATTGCTTTATATTCCTGCTAGAAAGCTCTGGGTTTGCAGTCTAAAGTGATCTACTGGATATATACGGCGGTGGTGAGCCCGATCCCTATGTACGGAATACTGATCTAGTGGTCAGCACTGGACAAGAAAAGCAATGGTAGCCTGCTTGAAAAGATACAAAGGCTATCATCGATCTGCATAAAAGGTGCTTTGAGAACAACTCCCACTGCTGCACTGAATGTAATGCTTCACCTGATTTCTGTTGATATCTTTGAGAATCCAATGGCAGTTAAAGCAGCATTAGGGCTCAGAGATCCCTCCTAGCTGATCAGCAACGAGTCACTCTTGGATCCTTGAGGGCAACAATACTTTTAAAACAGGCTACGTTGTCCATCATATTGCCTTTAACGTCGAGTACAAAACTCGGATTCCTAGCAGAAGCTGTTTGGAGTCTGGCACAGTTTTGGGCGAATCCGCGCTAGAAATATTCACAGACGGATCTCAAACAGCGGGTGGTACGGGGGCAGGAGTCTTCTCTAGTACATCTGGCTTAGCCATTACCGCGCGAGTGCCGGATCACTGTAGTATATTCCAGGCAGAAATTACGGTCGTCCGCGTGTAGTTTGGCTTTCAGTCATGCCTCAGATCTCTTAACAAGATTGCAGACAGGTGCGACGTAACCCTGTGCTGGGTCCCAGGTCACAGGGACGTTCCAGGCAACTGCAGAGCGGACGAGCTGGCAAAAAAAAGCGCAGGAAGGCATCTCCATGAAAACCTGGGCTAACCACCTGCGCGTATTGAATCGATAAAATTCCTCCTTGAAACTGATGCCAAAAAACTGGCAATTCACAGGTGGAACAATATCAGCACTTGTCTCTTGTAAAAACAAATCTGGCCTAACCTGGATTTAAAAAAGAGGGAGAGACCTTTATCCACTAACCGCAAAAACTTAGGGTCACTTATAGGGATCCTCACCGGACATTGCTTGAAAGGCAGACATGCACTAAGACTGGAAGTCCCCTCCAAGGATATCTGTATAAGCTGCAGAGACGAGGAGGAAGAGGGAACTACAACACAACTACTGTGCACGTGTCTTGCCCTTGTGACGCTAAGAAAGAAATCCCTCCGGGAATAACACTTCTACGATGATCTTAACGATCTGGCTGAAGGGCTATATCGGCAATGAAATAGCGGACTCACTAGGTATGTGCAACCACCCTCCTCACTGGTAGTGAACCAGCCTGTGGAGTAAACAAATCCATTTTTGAAAGCTACCTGAGGTGACAGACCCTGCTCAAATCCAACACAATTTGGATGGGAAGTATTAGACAGAAATGTATCAAATAATTTTTCCCCAATTAATCCCGTTACCGTTACCGTGAGTACTCGTCAACCATCAACTCTTTATTCTCCGGTCAGATATATGTTTGTATGTATGTATGATATTTGATGTACATTCGTAGTATCTACAAACACTGCAGGACAGCCTTGCAGATGATATCTCCACAAGTGTATTCTCACCTCGAACAATCTAGAGCGACACTTCAAGTTTTGCTTTTGTTTTTGCTCTTCCAAGCAATCCAATGCTTTAAGGGAGTCAATACTAGACAAGAAGATAAGACGTCACGAAGACGACAAGAAGAGACAAATTCATTCAGCAATTCATCGCCTTAAAGTAACGCAATTTGTCATCGACTATTTGTTCAATTTATCCGCACTATCTCCACACGCGGGTAAGTGATGTCTCCTATCTCAGCATGCTCACCGTAGAGCATTCATGCACACGCATCTCCACTGATACATATATCCTGACATCTTAAAATCCATTACGGATATAGTAGTTCGCCCTTGCTTCCATATCACATTCTGAAAGAATTTTTATTAAGATAACGAAGTACGGCTACGGCATAGCTCCGCCATGGTACACTTCAGGGCACCGAACTCATTGAGTGCGAGAGAATGCCCATCCCTACTAAATATTGGATAGAGGTTGACTTCCTCGTGTGTGCACGCTGGCATGTCATCCTGTTTGACACACACACTTACACATAAACAGAAGATCGCATCATGATATGTGAAGGTCTGTTTGGGGAGTAAATAAATAACTAACAGTGAGGAAAAGAACAAATTTACTCGCTGCTCCAATGTAAGGGTCCACTTTTCACATTTCGTCCTTAATTGCAGGCTGAAAAGAATCTTCAAGTGTTGGTTTTTCTCTTTCAACATACATATGCACATTTTATATATGAGCAATTTTTGTTAGAGGCTATATGCAGAGATGGAGAGAACAGAAAGGGGTGTGAGAATGAGGAGAAATTGGAATCATTGCTCAGTTTAGGGGATTTTCGGTTCGCAATACAGTATGTGCGGCAGTTATAGATAGCAATTCGATTTATAACGTCCTAATAGATAATTCAGCAGTTAAAGGAAAGCATCTTTGATATTTGGTAGTTCACGCCCTTTTGGCCCCAGTGAACTAATCTTCTTTTCCGTGATCGTATAAATCTTCACGTAAAAACCAGCATTCTGGGCCCAAATCGTCTCGTTTTTACGTGACGAGTTATGCGATCACGGAAGGGACGATATGCTCCCAGGTGATAAAGATAACGAAAATAATAAAGAGAGGAGTAAGCGTAGTGGAAAAAAAGATGAAGACAAAGCTTAAATCTTTGTTTTTGACAATTTTCCGGAAGCTTATAGGAACGCAGGTATCCTGCTCCTAACAATCTTTCCCGCACAGAGTGAACGGATGGCAAACATGATCTACTTGTCCAAAAATTGTCTTGCTCTAGCTGATGCAACATAGAAAATGGGTTTTCATCAGAGTTTTAAGCAGTTCCTGCTTTCAGTCGATGCGTCGTCGCCAAGTGCAATGTACCAAGAAACGCTTGTCCAGTTTGACGGCATCTTACCCAACCTCGAAGTCTTATTCTTATTAGAATGTCCTTCACCTTCCGTTTTTTTATGATTAGGTTTTTTTGGTCCCTATGGCTCAATAGGTAGTGTTGATAGGACTGCTGTGCGAGCTGCGTAGGTTCGAACCCCAGCAATATCCAAGGAAATATCTTTGGTGACCTGTTGATAGGACAAATTTTTTCGAAAGTCCCACACATAAATTTGATAGGGAGGCCGGTTACACTACTCTCCATGAGAGAAAATAAGTCTGTAATAAAAAATATTCGAAAAAAACGATGGGCCAAGTTCAAGGGGACCACCAGCATTCTTTCAAAAAGAAATAAAAGTACATTCAGCTAATACAAACTACAGTGATAAACTTAAAAAGCTCGCACTCAATCTCGAGAAAGTTCCCCTATCTTGTCAACCATACTGTCACCACGCTTCCTTCTTATTTACAATTTGCTTCTTGTTCAAAGTTCACGAACTGTAAGTAAACAAGAAGTCATCTAGCTTATAAGAAACGACACAAGGCAATATAAGATGTGTATACGGCGATTGTGTTAACTTAGGTCATGTAAGGTGATGGCAAGGCACAAGAACGACGAAAGACTAAATGAACAGGACGAGAGATCTCTTTTATGTCCAAGTTTTCATGTTTTCTTCTATTTATGTGTCTTGTTTCGTCGTCTTCTTCTTTTTTTTTTTTTTTTTTCATCATTTTATTTTGTTTTTACACCCCTTTTGCATAGGGTAATAGTAGTACGAATAGATAACTTTTAACGCAAAGTGTAGCTGTACGTACATTATCATCTTGGAGCAGTTAGGTGTTAATTTTAATAATTTTGTTTATGGTGGAGTCTTTTTTAACCTTTCCCCGACAGATTTAGAACTTAGTGCTCATTGTGACTGGAGGCACAAATCACTAGATTAGAAAAACCAATGAAGTACATGAACACTTGTCTTGTCGAACTCGGCTTCAAGCTCAAACGTCTGGACATGGTTTTCCTTGATAAACTCAATTTTATGGGAATTTCATATGCACTATTGACTACTGTTCTACGAATACACTCGTTAAACAAGACGAAAACAAGACTTGAGCTATTCTTTCTACGTTCCTCGAGGTAAAATGAACATTGAAAGAGCTTTAAAGTTCTTAATGCACTTTGTTGGCGGAGTAGATGTAAAAGGGTCAGATGCACTATTTCTGCAGCAATCTGCTCAAAATACTCTTCTGGAACTCGAAGATTGAACAAAGTTACCCGCCAAAGTCCATTGACTTTGCGCGATTGGACAATTATGGTCAAGCCAAGTGGTTATTTTATTGAACTCGAAGCTAAGCTTTGTTTCCAAGGCAAAATAATGGCATATCCTACAATTTTCCAAAGGGAATTGAAAATAGTGTCTAGATGGGAGAGAAAAGGGAACTAGAACTTCCCAAGTCAACCGAGAGCTCGAGGTGTGGTGAGCCTGATCGTCAATCAGCCATCTGTGTCCACTGTTGAACATAGGCCTCCTCTAAATGTTTTCACTGGCTTCGACTTTGAGCTGAATTCATCCAATTTACTGCTGTCCTCCTTATGTAATCGCTCGATCAAGTAGGTGTCTGAGAGTAGATATGTCTCCCTCTGTTTCTTCTATCTTCTCTTGGTCTCCCTATTATTGGTCCACCTATTATCTGTCATATGGGCAACGTGTCCCGCCCATCTCAATTTGCCTGCTGTTATACGTTTTGTTATGTCGGCTACTCTGCTTCTCTCTGGGGAGTCTGATACGAGCTTGTGGAGTTGATATCTTACAAGCCCTTCGCTTATGGCGAATATCAGTCATCTTCGACATCGTTTTCGTTGGTAATTCGGAACCTTGCGAGTGCTTTTTCAACAACAAGTCATGGTCTACTTCGAAGTTACCATTCCTCCAGGTGGCAAATCATAGAGTAACAGTTGATCAAATTTCTACGACTTGTAGCTTCCTTGCATAGCCTCTATTTACCCACTGACTTTTTTAAATTTCATCAAGCTTCAGTGCCAAATATTGACTCAGAAACTGTTACGAACTTTTCCTTATGATGTCAGGGTGTGTATTGGATGAAGGAGTAGATGAACTCGGCACGGGATGTTTAAGTCCCCTCGGCATTTTAATTACCAGATCACTGCACGCGCAAAGGGAAAATACATACATATCTTCCTTTACATGCTGCACGTCCTTGTATTTTTTTTTTTTAAGTGAGAGTAGATGTTTGGCAGACGATTTAGAAAGTAGGTTTCCAGGAATTTACTTGTATTCATCCTGATTTATTTTATTTTATTTTTTTTTCGGAATTTTATTTGAACACCCTGGTAGTTTGCCTCACTTAGCATGTACTTGAGTGAGAGCCAATCCATGTTGCAGATTGTTCCTTGTGCTGTACTTTTGTTTCTTTCGTAAAAGGAGTATTGTAACTTGTAAGCTTCTAAAAGCGGAACCCGTTTGGGGAAAACAAACTAATTTTCTATTTCTCTCGCACTGGGTGCGCCTCGGGAATCCAATGTGTGAAAGTGGTTGACGTAGCAAGGATAATGTATGCAAATGGTATTGCGTTTCAGCCTTAACACACTATTTGCACCAATAACTATGTATTCCGTGACGGGGGGTCGGTAAATTACCAGGACACTTACGTGCAAAAATGCCATTATTCGTAACACGATTTGAAAAGTGAACAAAATGTAAAGAGAAAAAAAATGGGAATCCTGTGGTGAGATGAATGATAAGGAATGCGCTCGGATGGTGTCTTCGCGAACTTCCAGTCACGTCGGCGGTGGTGCTCGGTTACAGAACCATATCCCGGAATGAACATGCAGGATGGTGATGAAAATTAATTGTAGGTGGATATCTAAGGTATTCGCTGGAGCAATTGTTCGTTAGATGACTTCATTTGGTTCGAGTTTGTTTGCTGACGTAGATGTGTTACCTTGAAGGAGACTTGCATGCTAAGGAGGTTAGTTTCATGCAAACTTAGTTGAACTAAGTCATAACACAGGAAACTTTTATTCCTAAGAAAACGTTTAAGAGGAATACATAAACTATAATAGTGATAACCGTGTTACAATGTTGGAAATGAAGTATACCTTTCCCAGGTAAATGCCATCGAGAACAAAGTTTATGCAGCGACTCTAGCCAAAAGGAGTTGGTAGGACTAACAGAAGAACACTTCAAATTTGGCCATCGTTTTTAAAACAATTTCTACTCGACTTACGTTTATGCCATTAAGTTGTTTGAAAAAAAATACTGTTCGCGACATTATCGTGCAGTGGTTCGAAACTCAGGTAGTATTTGGTTTCAATGGCGTCCGAGGGTGGTATCCAGACTAATTGGGGACATTTGTGGTGATTGTCATTGCTATAAATAAGGAAATTTTTTCGAATCTCCGGATGTCATAATCATGGTCAGCTCAATCAACTCTTAATAATGCTTTTGGTGCTTTGGGGTCCATATTGCAAGCATCCACTGGGACTATCCTGTTAGATGGAGTAGTCTTTCTTCTGCAGCTCCTGGGCACCCACAAAGTATAATGTTTTCCCATATCTTTTTTTAGCGCTGCTATGCTTTTTTCAAGCGCAGGTTTCCTTTTACAAGCTACATTTATGGTCAATCACAAAGGCCTGCTCCTACGCTATTCGCTTCTCCTAAAATAATACAGAAATGTAGTCTGTGTTAAAGTTCAACTCGAAGGCTGACTACAGAATCATCAGACGAAAATTTCTACATTGAGCCTGCTTTATCTCTGATCAATTTTTAGGCTTCTGATGAACAGAACTACAGATGACCTGAAGATCAAAGCAAATAAATACTTTCTGCCTTCTTTAAGAGAGGGAAACTATTTTGCTAAATGCCGGCGGAAAAAACCTGTGTACTGCAATTTACTGGTATTCCTCAAGACTTCTGCGATTTTTGTAGAAAAAATGACGATGGGACAGCAGTGATTTCTTCCCCGTAGATAGGTACACATTCTAGCCGTTGGAAGCGGACCCCGATTTAAAAAAAAAAAAAACCATCTTCAGCGACGAGGCCTATTTTTGGATGAACGGGTACGTCAACAGCATAATTGCCGGATTTGGGACGATGCCAATCCACACGAGGTCCACCAAGTGGCAATGCATCCACAGAAAATCAATGTTTGGTGTGGATTGTGGATCATCGGTCCGTACATCTTCGAAAACGACGATGGCATTGCCACTTTGGCCCAAATTGGATGATATGCATGTGAACGACATGTGGTTCCGACAGGACGGCGCTACGTGCCACACAGCGGATGTCACATTGGACATTCTTCACGAGCGATTTGAGGGCATGGTTATCTCGCGACATGAACTGGCCTCCGAGATCGTGCGATTTGACCCCGTTAGACTTTTTCTTGTGGAGATTCCTTCAGTCGCAGGTCTATGCCAATAAGCCGCAAACGATCAGTGCCCTCAAAGTCAACATAACCTGTGCCATCGCCCAAATTCAGCCTGATCTATGCGCCAGAGTCATCGAAAATTGGACCTATCCGATGCGCGTCACCTAGCGAAGCCGTGGCGGCCATTTGAACGATTCCGCACATAATGTCATTGATAGGTCTTTCAAATAAAATTCGTTGATATCTCACACACAACTTGTTTTATCCAATTTTAGCATTTACCCGTCCTTATTGGAAAACCCTTTAATACTTCGGCCTTAGTTTTCAGAATCTTGTTACTTTTGACGTCTAGCTACCACATCCGTAAAGAATTGCCTTCAATTCCAATTTCATAACAACTGCATCGCTCTGCAACTGGGTTCTTCCACACACTCACGAAATCTTATAACCTCAGCGAACCTTAAGCATTTTCTTGTTTAATGAGTACGAACTTTTGTATTCAAATTTGCTTCCACCTCTGTTGCTGAGCCCTACACCTTGAAGTGCTTGAAATTATTCTGAACTTTGTTGTTTTGGTTTCAAGTAAACCAACCAGTAAAAACGCCACTCAATTTCCTTTCCGAACAATTTAACTTTTCAATATTCGCAATCCTTAACCGTTCTCCTCACTCATTTTTGCTTATTCATCCTCAGAGTCAAGTTGGGATGAAAGAAAGTGCTCGCGCCTTGTGCTGTTACAGTTTGGTTTTATCGACGTGACATGGAAAACTGTCGATGATTAAGTTTCCCTGTCCCCCTCGTTCCGTACGGATAAACCGCAGAAACAACACCCCAGAGAAAGATACAGAGAACCCGCCAAATAAATAGAAACTGTTTACTTACCTCCTTAAGTGCGATGTGCCCCTCACCAGTCCCGGAGTACACGCGTTCACAGTCACCGTGGAACCTTTAAAAAAAAAGTCACACAAAGATACACAGATACGGGATATGTACAAACAAATAGCGACATTTAAGGCAAGGATACCCCACCATGAGTACACGCACTCTTACTAAGGACTCACCTTTCAATTCCCTGGCCAGCCATTGGGTGGCCAGAATAACAGCCAATTTTGAGTGCGAGAACGCATCGCGTGCATGGAACTTCACCGACCATGTGCCCACATTCAGCGGATCGTCAAAGTCCATTTTGGCCGAGGCGTGTGCATGGGCGGAAACATTGATTACACGGCCATTCTCGGATTTTTTCAAATGCGGCATCAGCAGGTGTGTCAACAGGAACGGGGACAGATAGTTCACCTGCAGATGTATTTCGTAACCATCGACAGATTTCGCCTCCGGGTGAAAGATAACACCGGCATTGTTGATGAGAATGTCCACACGCTCGAATTCGGCCCTGATGTCCCGGGCGAATCGCCTTACACTATCAAAGGACCGCAAATCGAGGCAACGCGCCTCGATTAAATAGTCCCCGGCCGCCTGGCATCGTAGTTCGCGTTTCAATACGGCCACCACACGTTCGGCCTTTGTGATGTCCCTGCAGGCCATTATTATACGTCCTCCACGGGCGGCCAATGCCTTGCATATTTCCATGCCGATGCCACTGTTCCCACCGGTTACAATGACGACTTGCCTCTCGATTTGATTTACATTCGGACATCGCTGGCCGCCCATAAGAGTCCTGCAAAAAGAGCGAGTGAGAACGAGTAAGAGCGATAAAATCAGAGCATGGGCTGGAGCTGGAGCTGAAAGTTGCGGAATTAATTTGAAGGGTTGCTTAACCAATATTATCCTTCGCGCTTCCTGTAGCCGGGTGTTTATTTGCTTGTGCCATGACTGTTTGCGAATTTGTAGTAAATCTCGTGTAAGAGCCTTCACAGCTCTGCATACTAATTGTGAACTTTTTCGCTGCTCCTTCGGTTGATTGTTTGCTCCTAGGAGCAAGGAGGGGTAGTCTTTACTTTTACGCGTTTTTTTTTTTTTTTCGTTTTTCGCTGATCCTTTTTGTTGCGTTTACTTTACGAGTTGAAAGGAGGTGGAGGACGGAATAGAGATGGAGGAGCGGTAGCAAAGGCCCGAGATATGATTAATGAGATAGAGAAAATTTAAATTGAATTAATGAGATGCAATGGACTGTTGGTGATTCCTGACTGCCGAGGCGTTTGCATTAATTGAGAGCTTTTAAGCGGTTTTTAGGGCTATTAACTTTAGGGGCTGTTTTTTTTTTTTCTAATTTGCATGACATTTCGTGGTGGAAACTCCTAGTCCTCTGTCTGGAAGCTGAAAAGGATCTTTGAGTGTTTTGATGAACGGCCTTATAAAGCAATTTGTTGTCTGAGAAGTTATTGAGAAAGTTGGAATCTGCTAGTCTAGATAATTAAATCAGATTGGGGGTCAACCTTTTAAGATTTGAAGGAAACTTTGCAGTGGAAAGGGAGCACATTCTGACGACAGCCGGTCAGTAAACCCATCAAATGGCTGTGAGCCACGTCTGAGTAAAAGACTCTCCATAGTGCATTTATCTATCCCAAACGTGAAGTCAATGAGTTTGGGGTAGATTAGGGTTGAAGATGAATGCCGCAAACTAGAGACCCCTTCGAACTCAAATCGTCATCAAACATTGTTACACAAATGGTCGATTGACTACTTTTTTCATCTAGAAAGCAAAGTTTCGGTCAAAGGTAACACTGAACTAGATGTGGGTGGTGGAATTGGTTAAGAAAGAATTGCCTTCAGTTTTTCAAATCTGAAAAGGAATGTGAGTGTGGAGTGTGCAATGATCAGCATGTATATGCATTAGCGGAGCACTAAGAACTACCCCATCCACGGCTTTTGACATGCTCCTACATCTACTTCAAACAGTCAGGTGCTAGCGCAGCCATCAGACTGAATGTCTTGTCCCAAAGGTCAAACAACCATATTCTGGAAAACATCGATTACACACCGTCCAAGTTGAATTTCAACCTCAACTTCCGGACATCCATTCCTTCTTGAGGTCAGTGGAAGAGTGTTGACGCTAAAGCCGATCACTCTATTCATCTCTATACCGACGATTCTAAAACCGAAAACGGAGTGGAAGGTGATGTTTTCTCCGATATACTTAACCAGAGAAACCCATTTCCGTCTTTCTGACCATTGTAGCGTTTTTTAGGGCGGAAATTATAGCAATCAACGAAGCCTTATCCTGACCTAGGCACAAGGTGATATCCTTCAGTGACATTACAATCTTTACCGATAGTCAGGCTGCTATAAAATCTCTGAAATTAGTAACATGTACATCAAAAACTGCTTCAGATTGTCCCTCATCTCTCATGGAGATGGCAGAACACTTTGATTTGGTTATAGGGATATTACAGCGAACTGTAAGGCCGATGAACTCGTCAAACGTGGTATTACTCGGAACGGAAGAGTGGGTGTATTTCACTCGCTACATGTAAACTCCTCATAGAATACGACGCGATCAGTAAGACAAACCAAAGATGTAGGAATGGTACTACGTGCCTTACCTCCAGGCAGATCTGGTCTATGCTAAATCTCTCCCGTCCTAAAAATTTGATCGTGTTCAACAGGTCGCTCATTATCACCGTTATTGGTGTTCTTACCGGCCATTGGCCTATTGGCCTTCATCCCAGAAGGAAGGGCCTCTTCTCAAATGGGAAGGAGCGGCACATATCCTGTTCCATTTCAACGAAGGAAATTCTACCGAGGAGCTATCACTTCGACAACTTGGGCGAACTATCACATACTGATGTCAAAAGTATCCTCAGCTTCATCAAGAGCTCCAAATGGTTTCAATAAAGTGGGTGGGGTTTTTCAGGGCATAGATCCAAGTGGTATCACAAATAGCCTTCCTGGCCTACGTGTGTCTTTTTTTCTTTACGTGGAGAAGCCTGTTATCACCGCAGCGCCATAATAGGTAATCGCCAAAAAGGAGCGCAACAGATCTTTTTGGGTTACTAACACGGACCACCACTCCACTTCATTCATTCATTCACAATCGAGCACTTGGTCACTGTAAATTCACGGGCACATAATAAAATACAGAACATAATAACAGGTACAGATGTGAACTAAACATCAAATATTGATTTATATGGTCCAATGAATTGTTGTGATTCAGGTAAAATGTAATTTTCACACACGTCAAAATCGAACGCTGGGCCTCCCCTGCTCCTAATTCTATTTTCAGACAGCTAAGCAGATTAATTTGTCAAATTTCCCCCCAGCAACAATTAGTTCTTACTTAAGAAGGTCAACTTCCTTTTGAATTAAAATAAAGAAGGATAAGAGAGAAGGGTCCTTCTCGTTTCAATCGGAGATTCCCTACTCTAATGGCTGTCGAAATACAAAAGCTCATCATACACTTTATAAACTCGCTCTACGAATAATCCAAAGACTATTTCCCACGAAATCCAATTAAATCCCATTTCCATCACAAGCCTTAAGTTCCAGCAAAAGATTTTCAATTACTTCTGCTTTTCCCATCAGCATATCTCACCTTATTGTCACAATAATCCCAACTCCAACAGCCACAATAAATGGCCACCAGGTCTTCAAAGGATCTGCATCCTCAAATATTGACATGATATTCTCCATTGACCACAGGTGACTTTTGAAACTTAAATTTTATTTTATTTCTTCAAAAGTATATTATTAGTTTGACACACTGTTACACACTTTCACTACACTTTCAGGAAACGACTATGAATGCACACTGTCATCTGAACAATTCAGCATGACATGCAGTCCAGACGATCACAATTGTCAACTAAGCTCTAAAAAAAAAATTTTAAAAAAATATTTACAACATTCATTCAACAACAGAATGAACGTATCTTTTCATCTCTGTCTCAATGGTCTTGGGCCTATACTTGTATGCTTTACTTTGTACAAAGAAAACTGAACAAATAATTTGTTTAAAAGGTTCTAAACGTTTTTTTGAAGGTCCTCTACATGCTTTTACCACTGAAGACAGAAGAAGATATTCCAGATTTTTTGAGCATGGTCAAAATGGAGTTAAAACTTTGACACATTTGAAAGTGTTGAAGGTAATAATTGGTCATTCTTCCTGAAAAATTTCTGTTGGTGTGGCCAGATATTAGTTTAGAAGACTAGGCGCGATTTAAAGAGTGACAGTGTCACTTTATATTTATTTATTTAGCTTAATACAAGCAAGAAGAACTTATAAACAAGTCCAATTATAAGATAGCCCGTCTTTTTAAATTTCCTGAGCCAGGATTCATTGTTGGGTTCGATTCTCTGCTGAGAAGCTCTTGAGAAAAAATTCCCTCCTTCAAACTTGACTATGGTCCAACAATTCTTAACCACTCGTGCTCAGGATCTGCTTGGGCCACAGTCAAGACCTGGAAAAGAAAGTAGGGTCATACTAGTATCGACGACTTCAAAATTGGACAGGGTTCTGGTGCCGAATTATTTCCCGAAAGCGACGATATTAGCCCTTATTGCTCATTGGATAAAAAATTCTCTTGCCTTCTAAGCAAATAATACTCGTATTCATATTATGCTATTTCATGCTCTGCAAAATACATACATACATATACATATGGCAAAGTATCTACCCTAGTTCCATGGACATGCCATCTGATACAATGACACCAGAACGTCAACTGCTTCAACCTGCCCAGAGTCTGAGCCTGGACGGTACTATAGTTGAATCTTCACGGATAGCTCCAAAACCAGTCATGGGGACGGTGCTGGTGTCTTCGTCGAGGTTGACAACACCAGACTTTACTACCCGTTGGGCAAGCATGCCTCTGACTTGAGAGAGCAGAGACCTTTGATATCCTAATGGCCACGGACTATATTGTTAAGAATAGGTGGAAGGGTCGGAGCATCTGCGTCTGTAGCTATAGCCAGGCCGCGCTTAAGACCTTACTCAATCCTTTAACCAGCTCCAAAATAGTGCGAGAATGCAAGAACTCTCTGAATTCGGTTGCAAGGTTGAACTCTTTGACTCTTGTCTGGGTCCCAGGTCACACTGAGATCTCTGGAAATTAAATCTCAAATGAAATTGCTAGACAAGGCTCAGAGCATGTTTTCTCAGGACCTGAACCTGCATTGGGTCTTCCCGTGCCCTCAGTCAGGACCTACAGTGACGATTGGGTTTCCTACGAACACAATTGTGTGTGGCACAGCTCTCCAGGATGCAGGCAGACTAAACGAATGCTCCCGACCGTCTGTAAGATATCAGCGGCATTCTTGCTGTCACTCAGCAGAAGAGACTGTAGACAACTTATTCGCGTTCTAAGGGGACACTTCGCTTTTGGCAAGCATCTAAGTATGTTAGGCTTAAGTGTTTGCGCTGTGGAGAGGACGAAAATACATTCTAGCATTTCCTTCGCGATTGTCCTGCCTTTGCTCGGATCGGGGTGCAGATTTTCGGTGCTGATGTAGTGAGTTCTGATACTGTGAGCTCCTCATCGTTGAAGTGCGTAAAAGCTGGGCGTCTGAGTGTTCAAGTATAGCGTTTCTAAACCCGACAAAAGAAAAAAAAAGAATAAATCGACTTTCGTACCTACAGTTAGGATGTCCTTAAGGCCTCGTTCAGTCAATCCTTGAACCACTTCGAAAGGCTGCTTTTCTAGTTTCATACGCTTAATATTATTCGGTCTTTACCTACTCAGATGGCGCACAGTCGATGTTATGTGCCCTTTCGACATTATTACAATCTAGTCACCTGACCTAAGGTTTGTTTAGAGATCGGAAGGCCTAACTCACTGAATCTGTTTAGGCTGTTTGAAAGGCTTGCTAGACTAGGCTCAGAAGAGGATTTATTTATAGCACTTCTTATGTACTCCACCGGATGGATCCTAAACCTTATGATTACTAAGCTTTTCATCTACCAGAAGTGGGTGCCCCGCTGAGTTCCTCCTCCGAATTTTTTTTTTTTTGACATTGGAATATCACGGTTTTAAACGCACTTCCTCCATCGCGGGAAATAGGACGTGTAGTCGCACGTGTACTTATGTATGAATGAGCAAACAGAAGAAGAAGGTCGAAAGTCTGTTCCCTGTATCGTCTATTTATCCTTTGGAGAATATCAGGTACTAACCAGTTCGTCCTCCAACTGCCTTTCTTAGATGATTTCCAGCATTCTTGGCATAACGCTTCTCTGCTATAAAGACGCTGTCAATAGGTACGTTCCTGGCTCAATGACCACTGATAGCTCTAATCAAGGCTTTAAATAGTTTTTTTTTTGGGCAACAAACCATTGACTTGAATTTCTTTTATGGAAGACCTAAATTGTGGGCTAACAAGGGAAGACATAGTCCTTTCTATGCCCTGTGTTGCAAAGTAGATTCAAGACGACATTAAGGGCGAATAATGGAGTAACGTGCAGGCAACATATCGTATTGCTTTCAATGCATTGCATTGACTTAAACCCTGATTCTTGAGAAGTTTCTTCGGAAATCGTTGCCTACGTCTTCCTATAAGGGGAAACTAAACTGCTTTCAGTTTAGTCTGCCATATCTAAGACTATAATCAGAAGAGCCATAGTCAGCAGCAAAAGCTAATGCCAAGGTACCATATACCCAACTATCATGTCCTTGAATAAATTACTCCAACAAGTCAGGCCCCTGGTCCTCGTTCTCATCACTTGATTCTTGAAAATCCTGATTTACGTTCCGACCAAGATATTCCATTTCACTGTCAAAACATATTCACATCAATCTATGCTAATAAATCCATGTACCATCAATCCATTTCAACATCGAAATCCTTCAAGCAAACACTCCGAAAAGACTCTCATCGTAGCCTTCCAACTCTTGGTGTGCTTCCTCTGAACCGACACCACTTCCAAATAAATATATTTACCAAGCCGAGAAGTAAATACCCTCGAGAGCTATCGGATTTGCTTTTCTGTTTCCGGAAATTCAATTTAAATCTCAGCCCTGCTGTTGTACGAGTCGAATACGAGTACATATATTTCTGGGAGTTTGTCAAACGATAGATGGTCTCGGCAGGGGGTGCGTTCCCATAAATTAACGTATTAACGTGCATAGCTACCCGCCATACTTCTCTCATGCAGTACAACTACAACTACGAGTAGGACCACTAAATTACGTGTACTCATTCATTTATGCGCGCGGGTGGGTGTTCCGCCCTGGGCGGGCCGGGACGGGACTTCATAAACATTTCACAAAATCTCACATTAAGTAGGTACTACAGTATACAGACATGTTGCTGTTGTTGTTGCGCTGCTGGCTCTAGTTCTGATTCTGTTACTTGTACTGGTACTGGTGGGGTGCAAATTGTAGGGCTAGCTCAACATATCAAGTTGTGTATCATGCCGCAAACGTTGTTGCGATACAGTTTAACCCCTGTTACAGTATACACTGCTCCGTCACTGGAAACTATGGAACTACACGACGACGAGTATAGAACGCCCGCATAAAGTTCCTTCATCCGTAAGTGATTGCTTCCAATGCAGACGACGTTTTTGGTTTCTCCTCGTCGTTGTCGTCGTCGAAGTTGTTTCTTTGGCCGAGCAAGTTGAATGGATTTGCCTGCCTTTCGGTAAGTGTTTGCTTGTTGATAATGAGGTTGAGTCGTTAACCGAACTGCTGGTGCCGGAACTCTATGCCGCCTCTAGCTCTCGGCTGATTGCAATTAATCATTTTGGACTTGTTGTGCGTTTGCGACGAGTCTCCACAGCCGGCGGCTATGGGCTGGCAACACGGCATTTTATGGCAGCAATTTGGGGTGAAATGTGCACCAGGCCGAATGGCTGACTTGAAGAGCCCATTCATATGGAAACGGCGCCCTTTAGGCAAACGATCGGAAGTACAGTTGGTTAGACAGGCGGCAGAGAGTGGATGTGTGAGCGAGCTAGGGATTTAATGAGCTTTCGATTGGCAACACGAGTTGTGTTTAAGTAATTCAAGGAATATGCAAAGCGAAAGTAGGGAAGCGAACACGTGTAAATGCTAAGAAAAAAATAAAAATAAAAACACACGTGTAGGGTCATAGATACTTTTTGCATGAGTGGATGCTGATATGAGTTTAATCGAATGGATTCGATTTTGGTATTTGAAACCTTTAGTCGAGATTTCGTCTAAATCGATTCTATTGCCCATTCGGCATCACTCATTTGCATGCTGTTAGTCCTGAATCGATTTCTTCAGCACGGGAGACTTAATTACCATTTCATGGACAACACCTTCAAAGGCATTAATTAACTTACAGATACTTTGCAATGGTAATGCTGTTCCCGCGTCGAGTTTGCTTTAATGAAGTGGCACTAAGAAGGGGCTCTTTATCAGAATAAATTTGAATATTCTCGTGTTTAAAATGGAGGACCGCTTGCACTGATTACAGGGTGGGTAACATGAAAGTGAACCATATGTTTCAGCTGCTATTCTGGTTAGTAGTACAGTCTGGTACTACAGTAGTCGACATCAAAAGTATATACCTACGCCAGTTAATTCGTCAGACTTATGAAGATTATTAGTAAAAAAAGCCGTTTTCGGTCGAAGAAGCTCAGTCACTAAACTATGTCATTTGCTGTAGTAAGTAATCAAATTGATGTCAAACGACCCTTTTATCTACGCAGCGTTAAATTCTGATGCTTGTGTCATCCAAAGGCCTGGTTTGTACCGCTGGGCTTTAAAATTGCAGGGCATAAGACGTAGCCGTTGCTAATCAGAGGGAGAAACAATCACTCTTGCAGTAGGAAGATACAAGATTACATCGAAGGCTCTCGTTAAGTGAACATCTGGACTACTTCCAATTGACATACTGGCCGAGGAATTGCACAAGTCATAAGAAATGAAGAACCAGAAAACTGAATCAACCAATAATGAAGCAATTCCACCAGGGAGGAGAAACAGCATGAGGAAATGACAGCAGCGATAGAAGGCGTCAAGAAAAGGCCGAAGGACTTATCATCTCATCTTGTTTGAGACATAGACAGGGCTCAATCATGATGAAGATTTCTTCATAAGGCAGTTACTAAATGAACATGGATGCTATCGCACGTATCTCCACAGATTCACAAACGACAACAATCCGTACTATGGGAACTACATCCAGGTTCAGGAAGACGTGGAACATGTGTTTATTCACTATCCTTGTTTTGAAAGCCACTGAGAAATTGGGATAACTCCAAACCCCGAGAACATAGTGAAATGTATGACGCAGCCATAGGAAACATGAAATGCTAATTCCGCGAAAAAAACTAAAACACAGCTAAGGCTACTCGACTCCATCAATCCTTGCAAGACTGTTCTAGTGGGCCAATCATCGTCAAAGGCACCACTGTAGGCTATCCCGACGAAGTGAAGTATCTCGGCATTGTCATGAACAGACGCTTAAATTGTAACGCACATATCGAGTTCGCGGTTGATTGTGCCAGTAGAGCCTTGTGGGCTACTCGACGTCTCTCCGGCAAAACTTGGGGTTTTAGTCCCAAAATTATACATTGGTTGTACATTTCGATAGTTAGACCCATAATAACATGCGCGGCCATAGTTTGATGGCAAAAGGTACTTGAATGAACAACGGCAATGAGGCTTGAGAAACTACAAAGAATTGCCTGTCTCGGTATTACAACATCTGCCCCACTTTAGCCATAGAGGCTGTCCTTAGGGTCTCACCCTTACATGTCTTCATAAGGAAGACCGCTGTCCATTGTGCTATAAAGCTGCAGCTGGATCACAAGTATAGGGTGGTTAAATTTTAAGGGCCGATGTTGAATGTGAACCACACCTAAACGTCAAGTTTTTTTCTGCATTTCATTTGTCATTTCTCAATTTCAGACTCAATTTGAACCATGGAAAGATACACAATCGAGCAACGCGTTAAAGTTATTCAGGCTTATTATGAAAATGGGCGTTCAAATCAAAATGCATATCGTGCACTTCGTGATTTTTTCGGTCAATTTAATCGTCCAAATGTGCGTACAATCGGAAAAATCGTGCAAAAATTTGAGCAAACCGGGTCTGTAGGAGATGTGAAAACACCAGTGCATGCTCGTACAGCTCGAACTGCAGAAAATATTGCTGCTGTTCGCGATAGTGTGGCTGAAGAGCCGTCCACCTCAACTCGTCGTCGTGCCCAACAATTGCACCTCTCACGCTCGTCGTTGATGAACATTATGCATAAAGACTTGCATTTACACGCTTACAAGGTGCAATTGACTCAAGAACTAAAGCCTCTTGCCACACAGCTAACGAAACAATGGCTCTTTTGCGCGCAAAATTCAATGGCCGTGTTATCTCACGTGGTGGCGATGTCAATTGGCCGCCAAGATCATGTGATTTGACACCGTTGGATTTTTTTCTTTGGGGTTATTTGAAAGAAAAGGTGTACGTCGATAAGCCAGCAACAATTCAAGAGCTAAAGGATGAGATAATTCGGCAGATTAACGGCATAGAACCTCAATTATGCTTCAGCGTCATCGAAAATTTGGACCATCGGATGGAGGTATGCCGCCGAGGTCGCGGCGGCCATTTGGCCGATATTTTATTCCATACATAATTGAACCATACCAATATTATCATAATAAAAAGAAATGACAATAATTTCCTAAATAATTTGTGTTTTATTCAAAATCAACATCGGCCCTTAAAATTTAACCACCCTTTATAAATCAGGTAATTTTGTGGGTCATCTGAAAATACTTCACTCAATTCCAAGAATGGACATGTTCTGCACTATCACCGGAGTTATGGCCCGGGAGTACAGTTTCGGAAGGCTATTTGAGGTAGAAATATTAGACCGTGTCGACTGTTATAATGAAGAACCCATATCAGACCTGCTATGGTTTTCCGACGGATCAAAAATGGCTTCCAGAGTAGGTGCTGGCGTCTTCGAAAGTCTCGGTAACAATAGGGATGTGCCCCAGCTCTGCCCCAGAACAAACCTCGATAAAAAAAAACAAATAGCTGGCGCGACAGCTCGGAATGAGCCAAAGCCTAGGTTCTCGTAACCATTCATGTTGTGCGTGTTACATATTTCGCACAAATGGAAGGGACCTACAGTTTATTGCCGACTCCGAACGGCGAAGTTAGAAGCTCTTTCATGACAGATAATACTCCCGGAAGCTTGTCATTATCCGACGAGAGGTGGTGCCGCGGAAAATGTTCGGTGTCCCTGGCTGAGGCTTGAACCCACGCCGCTTGGTCAGCAGTCCAACGCACTAACCACTGAGCCACGGCGACCAAACTTCGAACAAACCTCGATATAGGCCCCTAACCTAGATTAAGGAGCGCAAAACTGCATATCTATTCAGATAGCCAAACAGCGCTTAAAACATTGACTTCCCACTTCGTAGATTCAATGTCAGTTAAGTCCTGCTACGATAACCTACATTCACTTGCCAGACATAACAAGGTCAAGCTTAGTTGGGTACCCGGCCACCATGGCATGGTAGGCAATGAAATTGCGGATGAGCTGTCTAGGGTCGGTCCATTTTCTGCGTTCTTGAGACCAGTACCCTTCTGTGGGAAAATGTCCCCGGGCTAAGGCAATCCAAGAGATTCTTCAAACACTTTTTCTACAAGGAAACTCTAAACCTTGACTGGAACAACATAATAAAGCTATTGGGCTTCCTTCCCGGTCATTGCGGCCTTAGATATCATCTCAACAATCTAAACCTATGTTCAAATACAGAGTGTCGGTTCTGTTTGGAAGAGGAAGGAACCTCTGAGTATATTCTCTGTGAATGTCTGGCACTATACTGGCTACGTAGACGGATCTTTCATAGGGAATTCTGTTCGTTAGTGGAGTTTAGGAACTTGACTACTAATGACATACTCACCTACTAGACCTATTAGGTTAAGCAGACCGGCGACACATTAGGTCTTGCTAGGCCGCAGTATCAGCCATAAGGGCAGGTTCTTTAAAAAAACAGCTACTCGACCAAGAAAGACGACAGGCTCAAAAAGTCCAAACAAGATTATAATCATACTGTGCCTCCATACGAGTGCTAAAACGGTGGTACAGTGAAAGAAAAAGGACAAAGCAGGGGAGCTGTGTGGAAAATCCACACTGTTACTGGCTACTTTAAAAGATTCCCAACTTCGCTGGGAGGCTTTTACCCAAAGTTGTATTCCTCTTATCTCTGACACCAATCAGATACCGGATTCGTTCTGACGTTGTTAAAAGCTATTTCAACGTCTTAAACTGGCCATTCGTTGAGTGATTTTTCAATGATTTTGACCTTCGTTTCCATCCATACAAATACTTATGTGCATAGCAATCTAACTAACCAAACCACTCGTTATCTAACATAATCATAGAAATGAAGAAGGAATGAAAGAAGCAACTAATGTCAAGCTCACCTTGATTTTTACCGATGCCTCGAAGGCTTCACCTAGTCGAACACAAAGCAAAGCTCTGCTTTACTCGTATATCCGACACAAAACTCCACCGGAAAGAAGAAAAAGACACGTCTGCCAAGGAAAGTCACAGAAAGTTAGTCTCAGGCGAAGCTGACAAATCTGTAAGAATCCTTTAAAATTTATTCAGGATAGGACTCGCATTTCCACCGTTGTTGGATGAAAAGGACCTTTGTTGTAGCTGCGATTATCAAGAAAAATCGATGACTCCTTTTCTTTAGCGTCCAGTTCCAAATTCAAGGAAACTGATTGTTTTCAAAAGGCAAAAGAGACCCCTGTCGTCCCTGTTAACTCGACAAATATGTAACTTCCAAACATTCAATTTTCTCAGGGTGACCAGACCGAAAAACGAGCCGTAAAGGACGATTGTCATTTGTCCAATCAGCCAAATCTCATCTTCAGCCTTTTTGAACAAATATCCTGACAAAGTCAGTTAGGGTTCATGTATCAAGTTTGTTACACTAAACCTTACATAATCGATTGCCGAGATCAACAACCAGATAATTCAAGGACATGCTCACAACCTCTTTTAAAATTGATGAATCACCTAACACCCCCACTGTCCACATGTGTGATACTTATTTTTTGTATTTTTAACTTCACACATTGGCACTTACATCCATGCATGCACACACATGTTACCTGAATAAAAGGCAAAAAAAAAAAGAATTGCCCTCACATGCCTATCGGTAATGTGTCATCTGATAAAAAAATAAGGAGTCGGCATCTAATAGAAGGACTATGTATATCCACACACCAGTGGCATACAATGCGTTCGTACCTTTTTCGAATACAAATGACCTGCCATGTCAGAGGCGATGACATGTTTTCAAATAATGAATCCTGATTGATGGTACACCAGTAGCCTGACGCACACACACACCTCGTACGGCTGCCAGCCCGCCCTCCATATTCGGTTGATTTGAATCTTCACCCGCATTGTATCCTGAAATTTGATTTTTATGATGTGAAATTGATGAATTGCGGTTCTTTTGTTTGCCCACATGCATGAGTGTGTCCCTTTTAATTTATTTATTTTTTCCTTTTTGTCCTTCGACACGTGATTCCCATTAATAACGCATACGTTGCCATTATGTGCTTACCCCTAGCTAATGGCGATAGTTTTGCATAAATTGCATAAATTGATTTTATGCAACGACCGCATAATAAAATAATTCATTTCGGGATGACAGATGAGCAGGTAAGTGCACACGGAAGGACACGTTTCAATAAATATTGACACATTACGTATTCGGTTGGTAGGGTTATTAAAAATGAATTACCGAATCTCTCTCTCTCGCCCTCTCGGTATGTCAAGCAAACCAGCTAAGACACAGATACTCTGTCACTTCCAATCCATTGGATTCAATTAGTATCCTTCTGCAGCACCAGTGCAGTGTTCACGGAAGGACTTTGTACATAAATTCATGATAAGCATCTAAAAGAAATAAGAATATTTTAAGAAAGGATTTCATTTTATCTCCATGGTTCTCCTGAGATTTATCGAAGACTGACATTGGCAAGGATTTTTTTTTTTACACGTAGTTGCTAGGTAGGGCACGGCGAAATGGTGCAATTCTATAAAATATTGATGCAAAGAAACAAATCACGAAAAGGAGTATAAAACGGACGAAAATACGAAAGGACGATTTGCAATTTCGCTTTTTCTTTGTGATGCTATCGGTGTTCGACAGCAAACGATGCATAAAATTGTCTCCTGAGGGATCCCGGGAAAAGTGGATAATTGTGGCAATAATTTTCACAGCTCTTGGCCGTTGTTGTAAGAAATGATCAGGGGCACTCTGAATGAATTAAGATTTTAAGCGGCTTTTGTTGTTAGGATGCGAAAAGGTGTTTGGGCGGCCCCGCTTTTTCTCACTTTAGACGAGAAAGGTTTCTTTAAAGAGAAGTTTGAGGGCACAGTAAGACCTTTTTTCATTCACTTCGGTATTCGAACCTTTCATCAATTCGAGTAGCAACGCCTTTTTAAAGCAACGACATCCGCCTTGATGTTTAAAAGGAATAAAACTAGTTCTTATTATTTTGGAAAATTTGTATATGTTTATTTGTTTTAAAACGAATAACTAAAAATGTTTGTTAACTAAAAATATATTAACTGATGGCGCAACGATTTTTATAATAATTACACAATTTTTTTTTAAACATTTGTTTTCGTATGGAATTTTGCTAACTAGTTAAACTGACTTTAAAACTGTACAAACAAAAATAATATTTTTTTTACATAAATTTGTCTATTTATTGCCATTAAAAAAGATTCATGTCGAAATGAAATGTGGAAATAATATTGATTTAAACAGTTTTTGCTGGGTCAATTTTGTAGGTAAACCTTGGTAATGGAACAAAAAAAGAATTGTGAAAATTTATTATTTATTTTGTTTTTTGTTTAAGTTTTTTTCTGAATATGTTAAGTGATATTTTTTGTTCATTTTTGTCTATATTGGTTCTTAAATATCTACGAAATAAAAAAACCCAATTAATTTGTGTATTTATGCGGCAATTTAAAAAAAATTAAATTACAGAAACAAAAGAAATTCCTTTTTATTTATACTAATATGTTGAATAGGGTGAAAAGTGAACATTTATTTACATTTGTTGTTTTTGGTTTTAATTATTAATTATAAATCTTATTTGGTAATGTTTTGCGACACAGAAATCACAGATTTGAAAATGTGCAACAATTAATTGTTTGTTTTCTTTCGTATATAATGTTTCTTTTACCTTTTTTTTTCTAATATATTCTATAAGAATCTAATACAAGTGAACAGTAAACAATAAACTAAAAGAAGAAATTAATAATTTGTTTTTTATACATAAAGGATGTCTAACTGATTTTATTTTCTTAATTACAATTGTTTTTTTTTTTTTTTGTTTTAAATTGCTTAAATTTAAATTTTGAATATTAAAATTAGTATCACTAATAAGCTTGTTGCATCTAAACCTTAAAATTTAAATTTATTTTCATTTAAATGATAATGCTTGTCGTTAAATAGTATATTTAAAAATTTTTATTGGTCGACTTGATCGAATAAATGTACGTGAGTTTTTTGTTTTTCTTTTTTTAATTTTAATAATTTGTTTACATTTTATTTTTAATATTTTACGTTTTACGCTTTATTTGTTATACGTGTTTTTGAATTTAATGAATTATCTAAAAAGTTTTATGTTTACAGGGTGGCCCAAGCGACCGTCGGCGGTACTTATGAGTTCAGAAAATGTAAAAAGTATATGGCCTCAGATAGGAGGTATTGGGAACATAAATAAAAAAATGACTGAATCTGATCAGTATGGGAAACCAGAGACCATGGAAGTATGAATGATATGTATGCAAAGGTATACTAAGAACCGTAGTGTCATCCTATATTTTGTATTCAATGAACTTGTACGAGACTTTCGTTATCTTGAGAGTGTTGTCCCGGTAGAAGGCTGCATCGAAGTAGATATATGAAGACGAATCGGGAAAATATATCCTGCTCTTCAATCAACAACCACCACAATCAACCTTAACTCCAAACTACTACCATTCTGATCAAAAACATATTCCGTACTATTATAAGCGTATTCTACAAACTGCAAACTTTTCTAAACCGTTGTCTGAGTAACTTCCTACGTGTAGTCTGGGCAAATCCGGCTTAATATGGATAGCTCTACAGGCTAAGAAGTGATTAAAAAAATTGTAATTGAGAATGGATTGGTTACATGCTCCGGAAAGGCAAAATATATATAGCCAACCAAGTCAAGCAATGAAACCTTTCAGCCAAGGAAGAAAGAAGAGTAGATCACCCAAAAAACGTGGTGCAGGACTGTCGATTATAATGGCATAATAATGCCGGTGTTAGATTTCCTGAATTGTGACATCTAATAGCCAATGTTAAGGAAGTTTATATCATAACATTGGAAGTTGTCACAATTTAAAGGGTCTCTTTGCAGTCAATGTAAAGGAGACTTAGACCTTAATGTCTTCTACAAGTAATCACAATTAAGTATGAAGACAAGAAAACGATTTTTTTTTGACTAATGTCGGAGCAGTTCTGAGCTGAACAAAGGTTAAAATACTGGAGTCCCTACCGGACCTATGGGTTATATTGAAGTGGCTGATTTTGGTTGAATTCCTGTAGAATGCCCAGTTTTTGGTATTAAACCACTGCTGCTTTAGATTCTCCCACAACGACCAAGTAAACACTTAGCTTGAGGAATATCATAGAACATTGAGTGGTGTCTTCACTGTAGCAAAATTTGACACAGCCATTCATCCGAGAATTCGATCTTTGTCCCCAACTGTATTCATTCATTCAGAGAGAATCCTCTAAAAGAACTTGTCGAAGGAGACATGAAACGTGTGAACCCAATGCACGCGAGTATTTTTCCAAAGCGTTGTAGCCAAAAGGGTTTTATAACTCTACCCCTAATCACAATGGTTATTTAACGTCGAATCACAAAATAATCAACAAATATTTTAACGGAAACCAAAGCACTGTGCTGCTGCCGGTCCACCCTGGAGTAGTTTAAATATTTTTTCTTAAAACGTTACACTTCATTTCGTGGTGTAATTTTTATATTCTATTTTATTTTTTAATTAATTTTTTCATTTTGTCCTATTAATTTTTTTTTATATATGTATGAATAACAAGGCAATGGAATTTTTGTTTAACTATTTCTTTATATGTTTTTCGATTTCTCTTAATTAAAATAAGTACTTACATTTTTACCTTCTGTTCTTTGTGTGATTTTTTATTCACTGTAACTGTAGTTAGTTTTTATACAACACAAGTCCATGTTTGTTCGTTTTGTAAATGTGTTCTGCGAATAATTTATTAAAATAGTTCAACCAGCTCTTCAATTACATTTGATGTTATGGCGATTTCACATTTATTTCCTTTTTGTGTATGTTTGTGTGTTTTATTTTTATTGTGTAGGTGTGTGCTAAAGCTATGTTCAATAAAAACTTTTTTATTCATGTTAATAAAAATATATGTTGTATGAATTTTTATTACTAGTTGTGGGTTTTATTATTCCTTTAGTTGTTACTGATTGTGAACGATGTAAATAAAATGACTGTTCATGATGTCTTAACGGTACGTTTTGGGTCCAATAGTTTGCGTATGCATTTGCTGATGTGATATTGTTAACATCTGAAATAAAGAAAAGAGAAACGTTTTTAAAAATGTATTTCTGTAAGGTAAATAAAAAAAAAAGGTAAAATTAAAGAAGGTCAGAACTTCCTTGGTAGTGTAAACTGTAAAGTGAAGGCATTCTCGTGTGACCGCTACCATTTGACTGAAAATGAGCCGAAAATGTCAGCATTCAACTCTCTTTTAAAGTTTCCTTCCACCTGTTTGAGATTCAACACTTTAAGCGGAGCTGTAATCCCTTGATTTCATAAGAAAGGGCCTGTGAATTGAATGAACCCGAATAAACAAGGAAATCTCAATCTATTTGGAATCTGAAACCGAAGACGGTTTAAGCTGACTGAAGGGACTAATTGCTATAAGTTCCGATCTACTCCGTAGAGCTGTATTAAATAAATAACAGCCGATTATATTGAAATATGACATTTTCGAAGACAAATTTTGAACGCCATCAAGGGCAGTCACAAGGCTTGACGAATTAACCTAAATCCTTTAGGGGATGACACCTTAAATTCACTGACCACAAGTAAACAAACAAGTCACACCCCGAAGTGGTATTTCCAATCAAGTTTTATTCAATCATCAATTATTTGGGTTTATTCTGTTGATTGCTCTTTGTAATGCATAGGCTCACTGGATATGGTCATAAACGCCGTTTTACACTAAATTGCATCGGATGGTCCTTGTGCAGAACACCTTTTGTGTTTGTGTTTATCTCTGAGGTGATGTTTTGCTACGAGGTGCATGCTGTTACAATGGAAATTTTATTTAAACTCAAAGCGGGTTGGGAAATTGTGTTTCCACTGGGATAGCATCCATGGAGCAAGAGCTTGCCCATTGCGTATTCATGAACGCTGTAAACTGATTGTGAAAATGTTCTCTCATTTGCAATAAATCATTACTGAGGATGCATTTCGGAGTATGGAACCATGTATTGATAAGTACAGCTCCGGTCATCCATGCTGAAGTGTTAATGAATATTCAATGTAATCACTTGGACAAATTATTGATGAAAGTAAGGATGGTATTGCGTAGAATAATACCTTCTTTGGAAGGAATGCCTTGAAAGCATTGAAGACCTATTCGCAGTGGCAAGTGTTCAGAAATCTCTCTCGAGAGGGAGAGCCCTAAAACGACACTGTCTTCCAAAGAAAGAAAATGGATATTGTGTTACCGACCTCAACGAAATCTTGGACCTACTACTAAAGCCTCTAAACACCTCGATTCTACCTCTTTACCATCAACTTCGATCAAAAAATAAATCGGTCCGAATATATTCGCTCTGCATACAATAAAATGGGCTACATCCACAGAAGCCCAGGAGATGATGGTATATTTCCTCCACTAAGACAGTATACACTCAACCACATATAACTCCCATTTTAGCCGAACTCTTAAGAAACAGCACTTAAGTGTTGGTACATTTCTATTCCTTGATGCACCGGCATGCAGCTTCACTGGGAGTTGCAGAACAAAATGTGATACAAATCACCACAGCTGTTCTTAGATGAGGATGAAGAGAAGTCCTTAAGTCAAAACTGTACACCACCACTTCTACAGGGTTTTTCAATAAGAGCCCTACAAAAGTTTTTTTAAATAAAACAAAAACGGTTTTGGATATCAATGAAATTCTTTATTCCTGTGAAAGTACGTTCGATGCCATTATGTATGGAACTCGATTTCTTTTGCATGGCCACCACGCGCACGCTTGCAGAAGTCCAGACGCTGAACCCAATTTTCGACGGTTTTCAAGCATAAATCGGCCGATACTGCTGCAATTTCACGTTCGATATTTGTACGAAGTTCATCAATCGTCGCTGGCTTGTTGGCATAGACCATAGACTTGACGTAGCCCCACAGGAAATAGTCTAACGCCGTCAAATCGCACGACTAAGGCGGCCAAGCGACTGGACCATTTCGTGAGATAACACGTTCTCCAAACTTGGTTTCCAATAAATTGATTGTGACATTCGCTGTGTGGCTTGTGGCGCCGTCCTGTTGGAACCACATGTCCTCCAAGTCCATATCATCCAATTGGGGCCAAGAATATTCGGTTATCATTGAACGGTAGCGATCCCCATTCACAGTAACGTGTCGGTCTTGATCATCACGGAAGAAGTACGGCCCAATGACGCCGCCGGCCCATAAACCACACCAAACCGTAATTTTTTCAGAATGCAATGATGACTCATGGAGTACGTGTGGATTGCTGCCTGACCAATACCGCATATTTTGTTTATTGACGAAGCCATCCAGCCAGAAATTATGACGACCATAAATTGGACGTAGCGCTCTTAACGTTGAGGCCACTGACACCGAATTTCGGTAGTAAATTTTAATAATTTCGACTCGTTGTTGGCTCGTATATCTGTCCATCATGAAATGGCAAACCTTACTGAAGAGAAATGTCAAAAAACCGCAAGAAAAATATGGCGTCGTTTGCTGTCCCTGTCGCTCTACTTTTGTAGCGTCCCTATTGAAAAACCCTTTATATGTTCCTTGGAGCCTTAAAAGTCGGAAAAGGCTCTTAGCTTGGTCATAGTCACACCCCTAGCTGGCAACAGATCTGTCCTGTATTATATATCCTTCAGATTTTCTTCAGCTGTCGGAGAACTTAACGTGGCACAAAAGGTCTTTTACATAGATGCTCCTTAGCCTCGGTAGGAAGCCCCATAGAGCACAATTTTGGTAAACGCGCAACAGATGTCCTCTGGCTTGCCCGAGAGGATAGCAATACCATTTAAGAAGCCTTGTCCTGGTTAAAATAATGTGAGGATGTAGGACATTGGCCCGACGGGTAGCCAAGTGGCCTTTAAATCGCTGGAATTGGTCTATGTAAACGTCGCTCTTTGTAGATTGTCGCATGTTTCACATACATTCACACATTCTGGTAAAATGTATGGGTAACAAGCTCGCCAAACACAGTGCTTCTTTAAACATTCTGCCGGAACAATAAGAATTGGGTATATCATGCATGTTCGGTCCATATTAGTGCGGCTTCAGGCCAGGAAAGTCTACCATCGACCAAATATTCACACTGCGGCAGATCTTGAAGAAAACCGAGGAACTTCAAATCCATACCCGCCACCTTTTCATCGATTTTACAGCCGCGTATGACAGCATATATAGAGACGAGCTATACAGTTTTGGCATATTGGCATCCCTTCTCCATCAAGGTCAGTCAAGACCTCAACGATACCTTTGATGTCAAAAAAGGTTTTAGACAAGAGACCTTAACCAACTTGGCATGCGAAACTGGAGGCAGCTGGCTAAAGATCGAGCAGCCTTGAAACGCTTTTTGGTTGAGGCCAAGGTCTACCGCTGTAGCGAAACCTTAAGTAAGTAAGTATGTAAGTAATATTATGTATGTATTTTTAAACTTAACCAAGTCAGGAAAACAAACCGTTTATGGGAGAAAGATACGACGCGACGTGCCAAATCTCCAAACAAAACTCCAGTCCGAATTGAAATAGATCCAATGGTATGGTTCTCTTAAAGTGATCGTGAACCAGTACTTCGTTCAATGTCCTCACGGTCCACACCAGGCCAAGAGGCTGTGCCTCTTCTCAAATGATTCAAGCAGAAGCTGTTAGAACGGTGAGCAGGAAGAAACTATTCCCAACTTCCGTTGCACTTTTCGTCCCTACTCCATCTGGAAGTTCGTCTTTTTGAAAACCTCGGCGATAAACTTTAGAAGTATTCTTCCCTTTGCATTTATGTATGTATGTAGTTCTAGTTGGTTTCAGTTCTCGGAGTAGTTTCGGATGGATTCTGCCGTTTTAGTGCGTGCATCTAGGAGTGATCACCGTGGCACAGTGGTTAGTGCGTTGAACTACTGAGCAAGCAGCGTGGGTTCAAGCCCCAGCTAGGTCCACGGGGAACGACAAGCCTCCGAGAGTACAATTTGTCGTGAAAAAGCTTCTCAGTTCGCCGTTCGAAGTCGGCATTAAATTGTTGGTCCCTCCCATTCGTGTGAACAGTACAACACGCACAACATGAATGGTTGCGAGAAACTAGGCCTTGGCTTTTTATTTTATCTAGGCGAGGGTGGCTTCCTCACCTAGCCTTACCTATTACCTAATCTAATTTTGCCGAAAATTGAATTTTTACAACACGGATACTCGATTAGCATCCTAGACTGTGGGTAAGGACGCAACTTTTTGTTAACACATCAATGTCCCAGCCCCAAATGGGGATCACACCTCACGCCTTGTCCAAATGAATTCCAGACGGCCTCATTATTTTATCTACACTTCTTCAACAGACGACATGTTCTCGATATTATAACCAAACTTCGTCAAAATTTAATCGAATAAATCAAAACCAGACGTCGTCCTTGTCACATCCGTCAGAGACCATGATTAACGGTCAATAACTTTAAATCACATCTCATTCAGCCATTGTAACCATTGTGTGTGTGGGTTCGGCTGTGTAACAAGTCATATGGCCTTGACACACCGAAGGACACGTCAATTTCACTGTGTGTCTTCCATTCATCGTCATATTCGAAGTGTAAAAATAATTGGAAAGATATTACTTCCCGCAAAAAGCCTTAGGCTGTCCAAATTGGTTGTGTAGATGGGAGACCGACGATGTGAGGACGTGCTCGTACAGTGAAAGCTAAAAGAATTGTAATACTCTCATCCTTATGAGTGACATGAAAAATTAGCAGGAGGTCCTTTTCAAATGGAAAACCTTCTTGCCACAGTGTCAGGGGACAAAGGCCGTATACAATTCAAAGGCGAAAATCGGCGACAGAGAGAAAAAAAATACAAAAATTCAATTGAAATGGTGGGCGGAACAAATGGCGAAATGGAAAAGAAGAAGGAACTGCTGCCGTCAATAACAATGGAGACGGAATCCTTTGTGTTTTCCAAGTGAAAGACGGATTTAGAGGGATTATTACTATAATCCTTGAATACAGTGAATGCAGGAAGAGCAAGTCGTGCGATTGGAATTTACATACACACTCGTATGTGGAGGCGAATAAGGGCGACACAAATGTCACAGGGATTGTCGGATTTTTGTCGAATGACATGTTTTCAAAGAAAAATACGAAAGTTTACACCTCCGTTATCATTTTGAAGTGCGTGTTGAATTAATTATGTGTTAAGCGTGAAATGGTGGAGTGCTAAAAGGGTTTTAAAACGTGACGTGAGATATTTTCGAAATTAAAGCCGTTGTCGGTTGGAACAGAGGGATCAGCAGTGACAGATGTGTTAACAGGCAGAAGGAAAAACTCATATGTTTATCGGAAAAAAAAGAGGGAAACGGATCGATGCGAATCCGACCATTAACTTATTGACACACAACGTGGAGTCACACAAAAATTCAAATTGTTTTCCTTAGTGTGTGACGGAATAACTGACATATCCCACATCCAGCCCGTCGCAAGCGTGTAGTGTATCTCCTTGATGGCAGTCATGTGAAGGTGATGGCTTCGGTGGTGTTGAAGGTTCTTGCAAAAAGGAATTCAATTGAATCTGACAACATCAGAGAATCTTGGCAGTAGGAGTTTTTGAGTGAACACATAACTTTCAGACCATCTATCTGTTTGAAGTCTGAGATTGCACGAGAAGTTTTGGGTTCAATATTTCTGAAAAGCCTTTCTGGCAATTTCGCTCAATACCTTCATGACCGGAAGTCCTCAGAAACTCCAATTTGTCGTGTGATGATATTTCTCGCAGAACATTAAAGCAACATTCAGTGGATTTTGAGGTCAACAATCAAAATGATGTGAAGACGCATAGGAATCTTAGGATGACGTGTTTTGATAAATATAAAGATTCCCTCAAAGGAAACTTAGACAATTTTGGAATGGTTTCGAAACTTAATGGTTATGCCACGCAGTTACTTCAAGATCAAGCCTAAGTAAGTTTGCTTAGGACTTTAATGTTAAACCTTGAGCAAAAGCAGAGCGACGTTTGTATAACGCCGATAATAGTGCTGAGCGTCTCTAAATCCATATGATTTCAGGGCTTCAAGCTTTTTCGCGAATCATGGCTGGAAAAGTTGATTGAGCTGACCATGATTATGAAATCAAGAGATTCAAAAAAATTTCCTTGAATTATAGTAATGACAAACACCGCAAATGTCGCCAGCTACAGTCAGTCTAGACACCACCCTTCGACGCTATTGCAACATAATACTACCTGAGTTTCGAACCAACTCACCCCGCTCGTGTGAGTGGATGATAAAAAAAAAAAAGAACAAGGCCTATCTCTAAGGTACCATAAACGTTCGGGCAATGAACGAATTGCCCGAGTTTTACGAAATAAGTGCGGTGGGCCTTACACTATCTTCTTGACGATATGCACAAACGGCAGATGATGGTATAGTCTTTGTGTCATTAAAACTTTGCAACTTCAAAATTGAGAGCGGTTTGCTCATCATAATCATTTTCAATGACCCGCTTATCCACTATGATTATAGCAGAGTTAGGGTGGTTAAGTGGACGCCTTACATCTCCCGATCTTCCGCCATCGACTTTAAATCATCAGGGGCTATACCCATACGGGTAGAGGTGAGATTATGGACTTACCCAGGGTACACCTACCTGATGGCACGTCTAAGAAACCGAGTTGGGGACATGCGTTAAACGTATCCAAACCATCAAAGTATGATCCTTTCCGCTCGAAGAGGTAGCTGCTCGACATGGAGTGTCTCGCGTATTCTGGTATTTCTAACTCGATCTCGACAACTTACCCCAGACTTGATCCTTGTGATGGAAGTTCGATCTCCCTTATCGCTTCGAAACTTGGTACCAATGCGAATCAAAGATCGTCTTAGTTGAAACATTGTTATCCATTCACTCAATGTAGCCTGGCCTGGTATGACTAAACAAATTCGTGGTTAAACTTCGACTCCGTTCGCCCTTCTTACACACGGATTCAAACATATGTATTTTTATCTTGGATTTGTCTCAGTGTACAAATTTGGTCTATGGTCGATATGCTATCGATAAAAGCTATCTGTCGAATAGTGTGCTGCAGATAAACGTGAAACGTTCAAACAATACGTTGGAAATTCTTGCAAGACAAAGGATCAGAAAATGGGGCGTAGGCATAGAGAGCGATGATAAAATTTCTAATTCACAGCTTCAAGACTTAAAAGAAAATTTAGGAGCGGAACTGTTTACTGGAAACACTTTACTGAGTTAGATAGACCTGTTTAAGAGCACTGGGATTTGTGCTGAAACTTTATCTGTCTGTTAACATTGTTAACCTTAACTCAAGCAAGACTTCTCTCTCAAACCACGATATTGATCAATATCACTCCCAGTCCTTTTAAAGTCCAGCTAAAGTTGTCAACCACTCAAACGCTTTTATTAAATGAATCAAACCCATTTCTATTGATGTTCAACCCTTTAACGACCACAGTCAACAAAAAGCTGTTGGAGCGATGCCTTCAATTAAAATGTTTTTCAAATTTAACACCCACTGTTCTGTATGTTCTTTAAATTGTCCTATTAAGTCTGGCAACGTCTACTCTTGCAAACACAAGTGAATCCTGTTTGTTCGGTTGAATAAATTTTAACCCCAGAGTCTAGCCTTCTCTGTGGTAATCATTTGTAATGGTATTCCAAACAGACGACCTTAGAATGCTAAAAGGAATTAAATTGTCCACCACAAATTCAAATGAAAACTTAACCTTCTTCCAAAACCCCAATAAAGTTTGTTTCACCTGGGTACTGGCATATGGAGGTATAATGAGTAACAAAACGGCAGACAAATACTCTTAAGGATGTAATGTGTTAAAAAGAAAAACACCTTCTTAAATCAGAGAATCGTACGCATAACGCCCATATATGCACTCCTGTAGGATCACGTCTGTCTTCTAGGCTTACAACAACGGGATAGTAAATAAGAAGTTCTCTACAAAGTAGATTTTGGGTAGAACGCAGCTGGTGTTTTCTGGAAATTGTTATAAATCATGGAACAGCTTGTATGAGGTGGCATAAATTCGAGTGACTTTCCAAAGGACACTTTTGACGCATGGAGGTGCTTCCTACTATACGTTGTCTAGATAATTTCAGAAGACACACGTAGAATGTGGTGTCCATCAAATGGAATACCAGCTAATAAGTTGGTGATATCTGAGCTTTGATAGCTTTTCTGAGCTTTTCTGTCCGTGAAGATCGCTGGGTTTGTTTTAAGGACTCAGTAAAATTTGTCAGCTAGTGTTTAATCGAGACATAGCAACCTCATTGGTCTAATCAATTACCACACAGCTTTTCTATCCCAGGACGTCCTGAAAAATGTTTTCGTTGAGATATCATCGCGAGCAGAGACTGCTTTGTGATGAGGTGGCGATTCAACTGGACCCAACTGGCACTAGGATCTGGCTTTTTGTTACCACGACTCGTGTAACCTGATTGATGATGTGTGTTGTTGCAAAAAAAAAAGGGAGACAGCCGGGAGTGCCTAGATCCAGCCTGCGGAGTTTAGAAAGCAAATTAGATCTCGTATCCCTTTACCCGAGATGTCGATAAGGTCGTCGACGAATGGTTGGTTTAGTACACGCAGTCTGGCTCTTACCAGTACCGGACATTTGCTGAGGAAGTATAAGAGACTTTCCTTCTCATTTTCGTTTGCGCAGCTGCGGCAGTGGGGATTGTATGGAATACCTACATAGTTTGGCCGCATGGTCTCCAATTGGCCAATGCCCCGTGATTATTGCCGATATTCTGGCAATATCTCGGCGGCTTCTGCCTAGAAGATCTTTTGTTCTGGTCGTATCGTAGGTTGGTCATATCTTACTTGATGTGGCGCAGTTGGTAAATCCCCTCCATTGGAGATTGGCCTTATGCAGGAGTGTGAGTGGATTTGTCCTTTTACCGCTCCTAGAACTGACCCCTGCCTATCCAACTCATCAGTACTCTCGTTTCCTGTTATGTCAATGTGCCTTGGAACCCAGAGCAGTGTGATCCTGAACAAGCTCATTCCAACACTCTAGCACCAGTTTGGAAGACATGGTAGCCGAGTCAATAGCTTTGATATAGGCTTGGCTATCTATGAGGATAGCAACGTTTTGTTTTTGTGTTTTGTCACGCCCGAGTTGGGTGCAAGCCTCTCGGATTGCCAGTAGTTCCGCCTGGAAGACGTTGGCAAAATCTGGCAAGACACCGGCCCCCACACCGCAGTTCATCTTTGATCCATCGGTGCAGGTGACCCTGTCGAGTGTACATATAAAAACGAATCTTTTAGCGGATTATTCTGCTGGTTCAGGGGCTATTTAACATCTTTGTAAAGCACTCTGTCAATATCGAAAGTTATGTCTAAAGTTTCCTTTCAAAGTGAAGCCTAATTTGAAATGTAGCTCCACAATTCTTAAAGTCATCTCTTTAGCATGCTACTCAGCTTAGTGCATAAACCATGTATCCTGTCAACAAAAGGAGAACAAAATGAAAAAGGCAAAAAAAAAACATCAACGGGCATTCAAATTCAATCCCTACAGAGCGCGGGAAAAACTAAAGCCGCCCCTGGAACATCTATTCCCATCCCAATCGTCACCAACCAAAAAAGATCGCGTCATTTCAGAAAGCTGGGCAATTTCAGCAAATTTAATTCGAATGGCAAAATTCAGGTATTTACCTCCTAATTAGGGAACTTTTTAATTTCGACTCTTCCAGTCGTTAATTAAGCCATCAAGTACCGGATTGCAAACAGCTCCATCGGAGCGTGCTACCCTTTCCATGCGGTTCAGCGCGTTCAATCCACGCCGTTGATTGACTCACACGCTGCCATAAAGTCCACCCCTCGTCAGCAACTGTCAGTTAATTTCAGTCTGACAGTTTTAAATCAGTTTTTTTTTTTGAATCTTTATAGAAACTCAACAGCAGGTAAATATTGGTTTCAGCTATACAAATAGATAACCAACCCAAGGGAGCAAGGGTCCAATCACTGATGACAGCGGGTGAAAAATGCTCGACCTCATGAGTTTTAAGGGTGGGAGGGTGGAAAAACACAGTTCGTTCGAATGCATTATTTAACAAGTTTGTGAGCTTGGTGGACCACCAATCGTGTTGCGGATTTGACTTTGTCATGAATTCATTCATTCGTCGGATAGTGTACGTCGCAATGGGTCACATGAATTTGGACGATGGGAGAAGGATTTTGCAGATCATTGTTGAGATTTCTGCTCTCGTTGAAAGCATGCTTTTAATGGGTCCTGGGTTTTGCTTCTTTTTTGTTCTCGTGTTGCTTGAATGTGAAAATCCCGGATCAGAGAGATTTTTGCATGGGACTGGATTTTGGTAAGAGAAGCGCAAGGATTAAGGCGACTTTTGCCTTATTCGAGCGATTGTGGGGATTACAATTGAATTTGTAGTAGTAGTTGATGTCTGACATCTACAGCAGAGGCAGAAGAATTCATGAATTGGCATTGAGAGTGCAAGTGCAAGTTTCCATCAATAAGAGGGCATTGTGGATAATCAAAAATTGTTTGGTGTCATTCTTGTACTGCACCTTTCCAGTAATAGTCCTTTTACGAATGGCTTTCACAAAGAGCTATCATAAGGGGGAGAAGACTTTTTATCAATGAAATTGAAGGTAAAATTCTGTCCTTTCTCTAGTTGTCAGTGAAAATGGATTTTCACTTCGCCGATGAGCAAGAGCAAGACTGTTACACCCACACAGATAGACGGTCATGCTAAAGACGCACCCAGAGATGGTCTCAAACCAACATGGCTAAAAGCGGACAGTCTGATGAGATTTTGTGTAAAGGAAAAGCAAGATTCGACACGACACGAACACGATCCGTCAGCGAAGAAGGCGACGAAAGGACTAGTACGACTTGAGTACCAAAAGAGCCTGCAGACTCAATTGTCGAATGACTACTTCAAATGCAAGGAAAGCAATAAATTTCTCTCAGATTGCTTTCAAATTTTTATCTGAAGATGTTCGAAGTTTGCTGATTTCAAGGCGGTAACACTCCCGTCCTCTTGTTTGCAGTTCCGCAAAGTATTCCAATTATGTTTCTCCGTGTACGAGTCAGGTACATAACCAAGTTTGATCTTGTTGTACCATAGTAGCAGCACTTGGCTTTGACCGATCGAAACGTAAGAGCTGCCTGACTGCCGAAAAAGATATGTATTCCAGCGTCGTAAATATCTTTATCAGGATTTATCCCAGCGCAGATCTCAATGATCGCCGTGGCTCAGTGATAAGTCCGGACTGCTGTGCGAGCAGCGTGGGTTCAAGCCCCAGCCACGTCCACCGAATATTTTTCGCGGCACCACCTCTCGTCGGGGAATGACAAGCGTCCGGTAGTACAATCTCTCAAAGTTGAATGTCCAGTATTTTTTTTTTATCCACTCGCGCTTCAAGAGGTGCAGTGGTTCGAAACTTAGATAGTATTAGGTTTGAACGGCAGCCGAGGGTGGTGTCCAGACTAGCTGGGGATATTTATGGTGTTTGTCATTGCTAACATTCACGGAAAAAAAATCGTTTTCGTTTTTATCGTACTTTCTGCTTTAAAATAGAAATTCTTTGAAATGTAATTTGTAAAAATATATAGCTGACGCGATAGCTCGAGATGAGCCAAAGCCTAGCTTTTCACAATCACTGACGTTGTGCGTGTAACATTTTTCACACGAATGGACGAGCCTGCATGTTATTGCCGACTCCAAACGGCGAATTGAGAAGTTTTTTCACCCCAACCTCTTCTCGGAGGTTTGTCATTCTCCGACAAGAAGTGGTGTTGTGATAAATGTTCGGTGGACATGAATAGGGCTCGAACCTTAGCAGCTCGCACAGACCACTTGATTTGTATTCGCAATCAAAAAATAATAATTTAAACTGAAAAATATAAATTCGTCCCTGTCGACCACACTGTACGCCCGAAAAACTCTTATCCAACAACGCCATCGTCTTACCTGTCTGGGTCCTCGATTTAGAATTTCAAAATTGATTCCGAACGATACAGGCAAACACAAAGGAACAATAGACACGAAAGGGCAAATTGAAACCGCTACGGATCTACACTCGACGAACACCGCCGAAGTAGGTATGCTCCGCTCAAAATCAGATACTTTTCCCGTCCGACTGGGTGGGGGCTGCAATTAATTCCGCCCAGCTGGTAATTATTTTTCCTCTACTCTGCGGTTAGGGCACGAAACGCTCATTAATTGATTTATGTTATTTTTCGTTCCGCGAAACTTGGCAAAATTGATTGCCCTCGCGATGATTATGCAAATAAAAATGGAAAAAGTCTACAAAGCCTCAAAGCCAATGATGAGGCAGTTGATGGCATATTAATGGAGGGATGACACTGACGACAACGTCTGTAGTGCGCTGCCAATCGCAGTATCAAGTATCATTCAAAGAAAATATTATTTTTTTTTTTTTCTCTTAGGCTTTTGAAAAATCGTTCCAACACTAAATTTAGATTAAAATGACGCACAATGTTGAGCAGGAAATTATTACGAAGGGAGGCCACGACAGACACAGAGCGTGAGAGGATGAGTTGGATTTTGCCACCGTTCGACAGAGATATTCAACTAGGCGGGGAAATTCATAATTAAAAAGACTTTTACTGAAGCATAAATGCGACTACGAGTATAATAGGACGTAACCTTTATTAGATCGTTTATTTATGGAAGATGGAGCATTTGAACGAATTAATTATGCAAAATACAAAACGTGGTGGCTTCGGGTAACAAGAGAAATGATGGTAATGAAATCGATACCGGGTGACTTACAAGGAGTGAGTGAGGAGTTTCAGTGTAACTGAAGGATTTAAACAATTTGCTCTGAGAAATTATTGAATTCGTTTAACTGAATTACGGTTCTATCTCTGTTGAGACGAATGAAGCAAGCAACTATTCCAAACAATTTAGTAGAACCAAGCATAAGGAAATCGGTCAAGAAATGATCCTCTCAATCCTTGAATCAACCACGTCTGCGCGTCATTTCATTCCAATTTCTGCAAGGCATTTCAAGCCTTTGTAACTCATCCCCAAATTTCCTCCTTTTTTTTCAACTCCTCTGTTTAGAGAGGAACACTTTTCTGGTTGCGAGTGACCCTCGTACCGAAAAAAGAAATCACTCATACTTCCTTTACCATATGCTGATATCTGTAGGCTCCGCAGCTGATTTCTGCTCAAGTTAACAGTGTACGACTTGGGCAGCCATTAGACTAAAAGCCTCTTCACAGTGGTCAAACAACCATTTTGGCCACTCCTCGATCTTAGATCCCCTAACTTTCATTCCGGAAAACACCGACTATATACCGTCCAAGTTAAATTTCAACCTCAACTTCCGGACTTCCATCCCTTCCCGAGAGGAGTGGGAGAGCGGCGACGCCAGAGGCGACCATTCCGCTCATCTCTACACCGACGGTTCCAAAACCGAGAACGGGGTGGGAGGTGGTGTTTTCTCCGATATGCTCAACCTGAGCATCTCCTTCCGTCTCCCGGACCACTGTAGCGTTTTTCAGGCGGAAATCATGGCGATCAATGAAGCCTTATCCTGGCTCAAGCAAAATGTGATATCCTTCAGGGACATTACAATCTTTACCGACAGTCAGGCTGCTATTAAATCCCTGGAATCGGTAACATGTACATCAAAGGCTACTTCAGACTGTCGCTCATCTCTCATGGAGATGGCAAAACATTTTAACATTCACCTATGCTGGGTACCCGGTCATGGGGACATTCCAGGGAATTGTAAGGCCGATGAACTCGCCAAACGTGGCACTACTCTTGACATTCTTCCGGAACGAAGGAATCTGGGTATTCCACTCGCTACATGTAAACTTCTATTAGAGCACGACGCGATCAGCAAGACTAACCAAAGATGGAGCAACGGCACCACGTGCCGCATCTCCAGGGAGGTCTGGCCTACGCTAAATCTCACCCGTTCTAACAGTTTGATCTTGCTTAATAGGTCGCTCATCAGCACCGTTATTGGTGTTCTCACTGGCCATTGTCCCATTGGTCTTCACGCCAGAAGGATGGGCCTCTTTTCAAATGACTTTTGCAGGAGCTGCAGAGACGAAGAGGAGGAGAAAACGATCCTCCACTTTCTCTGCAACTGTCCTGCCCTATCCCAAAGAAGGAAGCTCCATCTGGGAGCCTATCATTTCGACAACTTGGGTGAAATCTCACATATCTACTGACGTCAAAAGTATCCTCAGCTTTATCAAGAGCTCCAAATGGTTCCATTGAAGTGGCGCGGTTTCAGGGTATTAATCCGTGTGGTACCACAAAGGGCCTTCTTGGCCTACGTGTGCACAGACAGCCACCCCACCTACCTGCCTACCTAACTGTGTACGAAAGACTTCATTCAGCGTGTGACGGGATAGTAGCAGCGCTCTCTTCAGAGCAACCAAAGTGATTCTCTACATCATGCTTATGAACTCCACCATGCCCTATAGTGCATCATAGCGCTATCTTCGGTTCCGTTTGCATAGAAAATGAGGTAAGATAAAGATGCAACACGGAATTATATGCATATGTACCTACATATGGGCTGTTCAGTAATATTGAAACATCGACACGTTTATTCCGATCAGCTGCGAAAGCTAGTGTCAACTTTACTGCAAAGGCACGGCACGGGCAGTAGAGTGGTTATGCTCTAAAGAATGATGACACCAGAAGGTTGAAAAAAAATACCCCAAATCGAAGCAACGGCAACAATACCAACTAAATTGTCCCCAGTTAGTCTGGATGCTATGTGCTGCCGAGGTAGTACAGGACTTCACCTTCCTCGGAGTAAACGAATCTTAGTAAAGATCCGGCGAAGAATAACCCTAGGAAGCCGCTGCTACCTCAGTTTAGCGAAACAGCTGGTGTCGAAGCTCCAAATACGAAAGACAAAGATGGTGCTCTATAGGACTCTGATCCTTACCGTCCTGCTATGTGCCGCAAAGTGCTGGACAATGAGCAAGAAAGCAGAGCAGATACTGGGCTCCTTAGAAAGAAAAATACTTCATCGGATTTCTGGTCCATTTTCGAGGAGGGCGAATGGAGGAGGATATATAACCTTTAACTCTATAAGCTGTACCAAAATGTGGATGTAGTTCAGAAGGCCAAATCTCGTAAAATACTTTGGCTCGCACACATCGAGCAAATGGAAAACAAAACTCCATCCAAGAGAATTCTTGAATCACACCGCTCAGGTTCAAGACGACCAGGAAGACCAAATCTCGGGTATAAGGACAAAGCCATCGCGGTTGCCAGAACAATTGGCATAACAAACTGCAGCAACAGTGTTTCAGGCAGAGACTCTTTACGTGTTGGGAGCCTGTTAAGTAGTAGTCTGGATATCACGTAATTAGTCTGGACACCACCCTTGGACGTTATTGAAACCTAATACCACCTGAGTTTCGAACCACTTTACCCCACTCGCGTTGTGTGAATAACAACAGACTGGTACGCATAATCCTTTGAGGGCAAGTGGATTATAAAACAGAAACCTCAACTTACCTGGTTAGCAAAACCGAAGTGGATCATGTCCACGCAAGATTATGACACCATCACAGGGAAATGAGCTGACATTATTCTTCTAGATTTTGATTAGTATTCTGAAGGCTGCTTATGCATTGCCAACTCGGCTGCCCTCATTCATTTCTGTGCCACCTCATCGTCGGAGCACATCCTTCTTGCATTTATGCAGATGACCCATTGCCTGATATGCCCCTCGAATTGCTAATACATTCTCTTGAAAAGTAGATGAACACTTCAAGGCATTACCTTAACTTGTCGAGAGGTACCAAAGAGAAAGGGAAAACATATAGCATCCGTATTTGCCTCGGCCCCTTATAACTTGAAAACATTTCCATTCGATTCGCAGTCTTACACCTCTGAAACCCGCACGGGCAAGAGGATTCCACAACGTCCCTAAAGAGCCTTACAGCAACTTATATAGCTCTCATGTGAACATGCCACTCTGAACCTCTTTGCTTAAATATTCTGGCAGAAGGTAGATGGGTTGGCGAGGGGAGAGAGATCTCTCTGCGAGACACTTAAGTCAGTAGAAGCCCATTGTGATGCCCATGAAGTACCCCCTTGTGCGTGGAGCAATCCACAAGGCACTCTCCTATTGCCCTAGGGTTTCGAACCACCTTGAAACCTTAATGAACTTCCAAATGTTAATGCTGTCTTCGTCTCCTACAGTAATAAACTTCATTACCAGCTTTCTGTAATCTCCTATGTTTAAAGATTTCCCGGGAGTCTCGGGCGTATGTGTAACTATTTTTATTCACACAAATTTCACTTAATTTTCTAAATATTCAATCCCAACGCAATTATTTCTTCTCTATGCTTTCCAACCGCCCATCATATATCTCACAGTGAACGCTTATGTCCTGCCCCTAAATGAGAACCCAACAACTGTATCCCAGAATTACTGTGATTTATAACCAATTCCCATCTCGCCGTCTAATCTTAATTGTTGCGCCTTCTTTGCCAACAACAGGGTCTCCAATTGAAACACCTTAACACAAAGGTACCCCAGTCTCCCTCACCCCCCTCATTCCCGAGGTTGGAAATAATTACTCCGCTCTGTCCTCTTTGTGTATCGTACATCTTTTAGTTAAACCCGCTGACATTTCAATTAATCAAATAACTAAACTTTGCTGTCTCCAGCTGTGATAGTGCAATTTAAATCCTCAAAGGCGAGCAGAATTGTGTGCGGCACATCCTTTAACCCTGCTCCGGGTCTGCCAGCACTATTAATCATAATTCTAAGACGCTTGCCATATTGTACAACATTATAGGAATACAAATTGTCGGGGCCAACAGAAACCTTCAACCCGCAGCGAAGACAAATGGTCCGTAAAAAGGATGCACGTTTGTGTGTAAGTATGTGTTAGTCACGACTTTATTAACACCCAGTTTCCCCTTCCACCGTCTCCTACCCCCAAATCGACTTCATTAACGAAGACGACACATTCGGATATTTCAAGTCACAGGAAATTACTACAGAACTTTGTTTAGACACACACACCAAGCCAGCTCCACAGGAACAACACCAAAAATTGAACCCGACCGCCCTCTGATTGCACCCGATACGCAATCATATGCTGTCACGAACTCGGCAGCACTGGAGAAAATGAGAAAATCATTATTGTGGCTGCGACAAGGTGCCAGAGGGTGCGGGGAATTTACCTAATCCAATCATTAAACTCTCATTAGGCTGAAAGTGCCACTACACCCCGATAACATCGTGTGCACCTTTATCGGTGTCAGATTGACATGTAAATACGGGTGTTACCCCCAAACTGTATTGTATCCTCGTAAAGGAGAAACTCAATTTTTCTTAAAGTACTTTAAAGCTCGTGAACTATTTGTGACTCTTCCCCCGAGGGGGAGGCGAACGGATATCGTACCCATTGGACACAGAGGCCGAAACATGACTACGAGTACACGTGGAATTAAGTTAAACGCCAGACGGGAGCGAAAGGAACTGAGAACATTCATCATAACCATAATGTTGCTCGACTTACATAAGTCGAACCCTGTTGTTTCCACGCAATTGTTTTATGGCTCCTTTCAGGCATTTGTTGGGATTTGGTTCTCTCATCCATCTAGTAGAAGAAGTTTAATTAGAATTGTGGGCCGACTAGCAGTGGGCTGGATGAAGTTTGCCACCAGCAGGTAAAAGAACATCCGGTAGTTGCCACCCCCAGCACACAATGTCGCTGAGAAGAAAGAGCACATTATTTTGGGGAATAATATTTTGGGGGGATTATCGTCCTGAAATGTTATGCAATCTGTGATTTTTTGTTAGAGAAACTCCGAGTCACGTGATCGCATGTTAGCACGAAATAAAATCAACAGTGACTCAAGGACGACCTTGAAGTAAGAAGGTGACAAATTCTGTGGCAATAAGGCGAAAAATTAGGACAAGTTTCCAAGTTTTAGCTTGCAAGCCAAGCCCTATGATACCCAGGCCCCCCTGGCATTCGTTTGATCTGGAAAGTTTTGACCACGCAAAGGTTGAACTGAGTCCGAAGCCATTATTCATCTGATAAGAAAGCATTGACGACTCTTGTACTTAAATTTTAACAGTTTCTGGAACGTAAGGACACTTCTCAGCTCAGCAGGCGAATTACCTCAAAACTATAGATTTTTAAAACCTGAGGACGAATTCGTGTTTCGTTATGTTGGACATCTTGGGGCTAAGTAAAGCGAGGAATGCGTAACACTGTACCATTCTGCTCCAGAAAAACGTGTATAAATCCAGAGGAAATTGAAGTGATTCTCTGATACCTTCTACGATCAGCTAGGTGTCACCTTGAGACGTCGTCATGGTGATCGAAGAGGGGTAATGCCAAGGTAGAGATCGACAACGAAGGACTCACAAAAGTTATCGAAATTTGTGGACTTCTGCAACGTCTTGCAATAGGTGGGACCATGTCTTATCGCAAGACCTACCACAGTTGCGTGCTAACTGACAAATAAGCAAACTTAAATGCAATTGACCACTCCGTCATCAGCTGTCATTTTAAAAGGAGTCTCCTACATGTCCGGAACAGACGAGGATCCGATATGAGAGTGGCACGAGATCACCACTTAATGATAGCTATCATGCAACTGCGTGCTGCTGCAGTTCGACAATCCCACGCCAGCACAAGAAGTTATAACGTCGACAGAAGAAAAGATCTCTCAGGATATCAGCCATATTTCGCAGCTCAATGCTTGTACAAAACTCGACGATCGAATAAATGTAAAAGCTCTTATTGCAGCTATAATAGCAGCAGTAAAAAGCGAGTCAATGACCCTTCATCACATTGAGTGCATGTTTGTGTATAAGGTCTGCCCCAGTTCCTTCCCTCACTTCCATACCGCGAACCTTGTTTGGTTGACTTTGGAGGATAAGAATCTCCCTGTACTGAGGCCTTAGTTGGACCCATTGTAATTCCCTTCAAATGACAGCTGGAAAAGTTTGGAAGCGTGCCTAAAGGGGTGTGTGGGAAAAAAGAGTTGGTTATGGTTATTGTTTGTGCGTGGGGTCGAGAAGATCTCAGAACTCGTTTGCATAGTCTTGCAGTGCCTGGACAGTGACAGAGGAATTGTTCCAAGTCCTACCCCTCCTTCTCGTAATATTTGCAGATTGCGGTGTTAGCTAGTCCGTTTCTGTGTGACCGCTTGTTGAAATTTATGTATGTTGAAAAAGTCGCATGACAGCGCGTCCCGTCGCCTAAATCCCTTTTTAACTTTAAAGGTCTTGGTGAGATCTTGAACGGCCTTGATGGAGCAACGTGCATTCTCCATCGTCATCCTGCACAAACGGAAGAGTTTGGCAGGGATTCCAAAACTCGACATGGGTCTGTATAGCTCGTCTCTATTGATGCTGTCATACGCGGCCTTAAAATCGATGGAAAGGTGGTGGGTATCGATTTGAAGTTCCTGGGTTTTCTCCAAGATCTGCCGTAGTGTGAATATTTGGTCGATGGTGGACTTTCCTGGTCTGAAGCAACACTAATATGGACCGATCACGTTGTTGACGAACGGCTTCAGGCGTTCACACAAAACGGCAGATGAGATCTTGTAGGTGAAGTTAAGAAGACTGGTGCCTCTGCAGTTGGCGTAGTTCAACGGGTCTCCTTTCTTGAGGATCGGGCAAACAATACTGAGGTTCCATTCATCGGGCATACTTTCCTCCGACCATATTTTACATATGAGTTGGTGCATGCTCCTTACCTGCCGCTTTGAACAGCTCGGCAGCTAGCCCGTCAGCAGATGCCTGATGTCAGAGTTTAAGGGATGCAAAACATACAAGATAAATTAACTCGGAATTTAAGTAGTGTGGACTTTTAATTCGACTCCCTTCAAATTCCAGCTGCTTGTCGAATGGTTCATACATAAATTTCAAAACAGCCCAGCAGTGATTTGGAAAGTTTTGGGTTTTCCAGTCCCAAATCCGCGCCCGCCTCTTTCAGGTCCATATCCCATACCCCTTGACCATCTCACCCCCCATCAAATCTGTAACGCCTATCACCTGATATCTAAATTCGCATTGATTAACGATTTTCTCCAAAACCAATCAATCTCTTCGAATACAAATCAATTTGGAAACAAATGCACGGTCAGACCCTGGATAAACAAACAAAAAGGGACAAGCACGGGATTTCCAAAGCACACCGGTTCACCGGCACAACTTAATCAGTCCTATCGATCTCCGGAGAGGGCTCACTTAATTTCATTATCTTCGAAAGCGGACCGCAGTCCAAGCTATAAATTCCAAAATTTAATTGAAGCCAACGAAACCCGTGCCCATGCCCGTGGGGGTGGATGGCCGATTTGTCCAGGCAAATTGAAAAATAACATCGCACCTTTTTTTTGTCGGTCGGAACCTCTGCCGACACGGGGGATCATCGACCCACACCGTGGCGCCCCCAAATTAAGGTATTCATTTGAATAAATTTCAAAAAATTAAAAAGCAACACCGCTTACGACGTGAAAAGAAGACAACATTTGTCCGGGAGACCCTCGCTTCGGTCAGAGCCTTTTTCAAGAAAAAAATACACACACACACACACCCACACGTAATCCTACCACCACAGATACTCAATCAAAATCGATATTATAGCACAGAGCCAGTGGAGGAAAGAAAGAGAGAGACGAAGAGGTAGAGATGCCCTTGGCCAACCGCAAGGTTAGTAATTACATTCTAAGTGGAGCACCACCCAGGGCTGGCTGGATGAAGCAGCATCGTCAGAACGGAGAGCACATCTGGTGTTCCACTTTCATTACAATTACAGAGTGCTTTAAAGCGAATATGATTTTAGGTTCATTTTCAGATTGTTTCGAGTCCTGCCAAAGCCGGTGGATGGAGCGGTCGATGACGACGACAACGTCGGGCTGGGCATGACGATTATGAAAACTTTTTTCGAGAAATGTATGCGCTCCACTCTGTTTTCATCGGATTCGACGAGCACGGCTATTGGAAATGGAAAATTATAGTTTCATTTCTTTGGCTTGAAATTAAATTGTGCAAAGGAGCTTAGAAACAGGAATCGATTTTTTGTCCTCCTTTCTGCTGGCCTACATTTGGTCGAGGTAGAGGATACACTGGGTTTTGCCGTCTTTTGTTGTGGCACCGAGCACAAAACATCCGGGATATTAAAGTGCCGCAAAATGTATGTACACATGTGTACTAGGGTTGGCACATTGTCCTCGGGATTAAGAGACACTATTGAAGTGTGCCCCAGTTTCAAATGGGTAAGCCTTCCACTGGGAATCTAGGAGGAGAGAAAATTTTACGCCAAATTGTCGACTAATTGCTTTCGTAAGGGGTATGACAGTAGACGTGAAACAGCGTTAATGGACGTGAGGAAAATGTCAAAGTTGGACATGGAAGTCCACATCAAAAGTGTATATAAAGCACGCACACAAAGATGCTTTAAGGCACAATGTTCGTGACATAGATTAGGCTGTGGTTCACTTTTACAATTGCAGATGGATATTTTTGATATCACGTACCACTGAGATCCTGGCGAACTTTTATTCCTCATAAGGCCTTGCCAGTGCAAAAACAATTTGAAAATATGTTAATTTGTTCGGCTGAGCAAGTGTCTCGCAACTTTGTAAAGATGTGCAAGGCAGAAGCCAATCAAAGGACATACAAATCTAGATTCCAGAGTCAATCTGGTCGTTCAAAGAGAAGATAGGTTGGGATAGGTTAGGTAGATAGTTTGGCGATGAGAGAGAGAGCCCTCTGCGTCACACTCAGTTCAGTAGAGATCCATTGCGATGCCCATTTTGGAGGGTAGGTACCCCTTACTCGTTCTTCGGTATCCTGAAAAAAGTGTCTTCCGAAGGATTTATGTCTGAGGTGGCAAAGACCTGGGAAGTGGCAGAGGAAGTGAGTTGTGTCCTCATTAACTTCCTCGTCTCCGCAACCCCTGCAAAGGTTTCTCCTCAGAAAAGATAAATACAGGGTTTTGCAATAAGAGCGCTACAAAAGTTTTTTTAAATAAAACAAAAACGGTTTTGGATATCAATTAAATTCTTTATTCCTGTGAAAGTACGTTCGATGCCATTATGTATGGAACTCGATTTCTTTTGCATGGCCACCACGGGCACGCTTGCAGAAGTCCATGTGTTGGAACCACATGTCCTCCAAGTCCATATCATCCAATTGGGGCCAAAAATATTCGGTTATCATTGAACGGTAGCGATCCCCATTCACAGTAACGGGCCGGTCTTGATCATCACGGAAGAAGTACGGCCCAATGACGCCGCCGGCCCATAAACCACACCAAACCGTAATTTTTTCGGGATGCAATGATGACTCATGGAGTACGTATGGATTGCTGCCTGACCAATACCGCATATTTTGTTTATTGACGAAGCCATCCAGCCAGAAATGAGATTCATCGCTGAAGATGATTTTTCGATGAAAATCCGAATCATTTTCAAGTTGTTGCTCAGCCCAATTCACGAACATACGACGCTTCTGGTGGTCAAGCGGCTTCAGTTCTTGCGTCAATTTAATCTTGTAAGGATGTAGGCCAAGATCTTTTCGCAAAATTCGCCACAACGACGTCACAGAGATGCCCAACGCTTGAGAACGACGTGTGAGAGACACATTTGGGCTTTCTGCAACTGAAGCCTCAGCGGCAGCAATATTCTCGACACTACGGGCACTTCTTTGTCTCACTGGCACGGGAACATTTTGTACTGTGCCTGTGGATTCAAATTTTTCCACTAGACGCTCAATTGTTGATCTGCTAGGACGATTATGACGACCATAAATTGGACGTAGCGCTCTTAACGTTGAGGCCACTGACTCCGAATTTCGGTAGTAAATTTTAATAATTTCGACTCGTTGTTGGCTCGTATATCTTACCATCATGAAATGGCAAACCTTACTGAAGAGAAATGTCAAAAAACCGCAAGAAAAATATGGCGTCGTTTGCTGTACCTGTCGCTCTACTTTTGTAGCGTCCCTATTGCAAAACCCTTTACAATGACGCGACATCTGGGGATGTGCCAATGCCTAGCTTCTCGCAACCATTCATGTTGTGCGTGTTACATTTTTCGCACGAACTTCCGACTCCGAACGGCGAATTGAGAAGCTCTTTCATGACAGATTATACTCCCAGAGGCTTGTCATTCCGCGAGGTGACAAGCTTGTCATTCCGCGAGCTGTTACTGGGGTGTTTGCGAGTATAAAGTGGCCAAACTTGGTTAAGCGATGGATGAGGGCAATTAGATAGTACCCCACATAGCAATTTCGTTGAAATCCGCACAGCTTTGCAATGTTCAATTTTGTTGATGTGGACAAAACAACCTGGCTGTCTGGAAATTGTTTACTTGGCTCTGCTCTCAACTTTCATTATCATTGCGTCCTGCAATATCAGCTAAAAACATGTCCGATTGTGAAGAAACCTCGTAACTTATAAAAGATGCATCCATTGTCCATTTTTAATCCATCTCTGTAGTGCATAGAAGGCTAGCTCCTTATCTGTATCGATGATAACCAGGAAACCATGCCACGCTAATGTCATTTTGATGAAAAATGCCTTCAGGCGTCGCCGCAAATACAACTTAAAGATTCGATCTTATAATCGATCATCTTCCCGACAATCGTCAAAGTAAAGTTCACTTCGTCGATTCTAAAAGCTGCCTACCTAGCGTCAAATTTAAGCGAGAAAGGCTTTTCGAACAAACGATTGCCTTGAAAGTCGACACTCCACAACCTACAAACTACATGTTGGACTTTATTACTTGCCTTAAGAGAAAAGAGAGCCAATCTGTATGTCATCCTTGATCTATCCATTCCCCTTCCTAAACAACTCTGCCTGCTTCTGTTGCCGCATTCAAGGCGTTAGGAAAACGAAATCTTTTCGAATGAATGCCGTGCACATTAATTCTCTGTAAGTGTCACCCAAGTTTTTTTTTCTCCACGCAACTTCCACTTGTCCTTCGATGTAATAAATCACAAACCAGAGACCATAATCGACAAATCATCGTAAATCAAAGGCCGACTACTTCGAGTGTCCACACGCTGTCCTAATAGAACCCCAAAATTGCCTCATTCCACCGCACAACGTTCAAGGACCCAATCAGAAAAAGGAATTAGTAATTGAAGCTACTTACCAGCAATATGTAAGCTATTGGCAATCACGATATCAATTCATTAGTTCCAAAGCGAACACCTCTGCAAACAAACGGGGAACGGAAAAAAAAAATTTAAGAATCTCTCCGCAACATTCAACGGAACAAGGAATGAACTCCCCAGTAACCAGGACACGTCCGCACTTCTGCCTCATTGCTAAACATGTATTACAATTTAATTTCCTTTGTCTTCTGCAATGTAGACTGCGGGAGTTGGTAACCATTTCAATGAGAACCCAATCGATCGATGTGGATCCCATTGTGTGTCACTACAGCAGCCAATCGAAGCGAAAGGACACGTTCCTGCCAATGGCCGGAAATCCCAATCGTACGCACAGGCATAGCAGAACAGAGATACGAACTCTACGAGTACTCGTGCCAAACATAAGCGTTATTGCTCTTCAGTGCCACTTTCGGGAAAAATACACTACGAAGCGAGCATCCCCACGCGAGTCCTTTCCGTGGAAATGAGAAATGAGAAAATGTGTTGTCCTCCCTTCGATGTATGTCAATATATTTACACATTCGTCCACCCCGAGCCGTGGATATTCTTTTTTTTTTCAGGTCATAAGCTGAGATTTTCTCGTTTCCTAATTTCATTTTTGAAACCTTTTTCATTTTGAATTCTGTCCACGCGCACATGGGGGTCTCCCGACTTCCGCAAGGATACCCTTCACCCATTGCCATTTATGAACTCTGCACACAAATCCTCGATGACATGTCAGTAGCATTCCAAGAATTTATTATTTTTCCATTTACGGACATATTTGGAAAGAAAAGATGAAAAGTTTTCCCCGTTTTCCTGCCCCGAGTGTTTAAGAGACACAAGGACATTTGGATAACGTGTCTGGTCAAAGAAGTGTTAGTTTGAAAGAATATTTTCTCACTTCGGACACAGACGTATAGCAACAGTGAATCAAATTCACTGACGGAAGTATCATAGAGTGTGAGGATAGCCCACCCGTATCCAATAACTTCGCAGACTTTTCGAAAGAGTTTCCAGACTTATTTAAAAAAAAAGAAAAAGGCTGCCAGGATCTGCCTTCAGACGCAGCCAATAGAATGTCGTGTATGTCAGCCGAATGATATCCTACGACAACGACCATTCGTGTGCCTTGGCAGAACGATATAATTGCCCTTAGCCGGGTGTTCTCCCCATCCCAGGGCCAAATCCATGCGGAATACGACTGAATGAAGGACGAAGGACGAACGATGGAGATTTACTTTGACGCATATTGGTTTTTATGGGACTTCACAGGGCGCGCAGCATACACCCAGAAAGACGAAGGAAATAAAGGGATATAAACTTTATGATTGAATTAAACTTTTATTACGTAAATAATTCCGGGCAGCCTTTGGATGCGAGAGTATATGTGCCACATCAGGATAATAACCAACAAGTTGATCCTTCTATCGAATAAATAAATTGTGTGTGGATTTGCATTTGAGTTAGCATTTAATTAGCAAGAGAGCGATAAAAAATTTCCCGGGAAAGAAACGAGGTTACAGTCTGTGCAGCGACGAATAATTTTGGAAATTTTTGAGGTCCATTTGGTTTTTCTTTGCAACATAAAGCGTCTCGTTAATAGGCTCCGTGTTACAGTGTGCTGAGTTCTCTGTATTTCGCCGATTAGACCGCGTATCCTGACGATCGCAATCGCTTGATCGCCAAAGAGGATCGTCTCTCTTGCTCAGGGCTTAAACGAAGGCCTGAATTCAGAACTTTTTAACTGAAAGTCGAGCGCCATTAATGACACTGAGTCCTAGCTCTTCGTTTAGTCAAACAATGAAATTTTCAGGATCATTTGCTTCTTGCCTGCCATACATATCTAGCTGTCGATTTTGATTTTCTAACTCAGAAAGTTAGAAAGGTTAGGTTCCCCGTACAGACAGGGACACACTTAGACCAGATTGGCCAATTGTGATACCACGATGAAGAACCGGCTTACCAGCACTTGTTGGAAAACTATGCTTTTGTTTGTATCATACCGTAGGCCCAAAAAAATTGTCTCCGTAATCAGTAGCAGTACGGATATAGGGAGACAAACTCTCAACGATATATCAACGACCAATAAGGTGACCCTATGCTAGGTACCACACCACAAAGATATATCAGGTAATGAGATGGCGGACGAACTTGCCTAGAAGGGTGCAAGACTACCATATTCATACGCCCTTCCGGTTGCAAGGACACCCATTAGCCCTCTTTACAGGAAAAAAATGAGGAAACCAAGATCAGGGCTAATGGGCGATGGTGTCACATGCAATTGTCAGATCACTATGGGCAGCCTTCGATGAGGAGAATTCCACAAATTTTATACAACTTAGTCGAAGGGAAACCAGAAAAGTCTCCAGTGTCCTTTCAGGACACTGCGGAATAGGAATGAATGTAGAGCGTCTTGAATTACACTACAATGACTCCTGCAGAAGCTGCGGGAAATAAATAATTAAATAGCTGGCGCAACAGATCGGGATGAGCCAAAGCCTAACTTCTCGCAACCATACATCTTGTGCGTGTTACATGACAGATTATACTCCCGGAGGCTTGTCATTCCCCGGCGAGAGGTGATGCCGCGAACTTGAACCTTAGGCCGCCCGGTCAGCAGTCCAACGCACTTACCACTGAGCCACGGCGATCACAGAAGCAGCGGGGACGAAGAGGAGATAGAATCCATACAGCACCCGCTATGCGAATGTCCCACAATGGCCACCAGAAGATTGCGTACTCTTGGTAGTAGCTTCTTCCATGGGTGGGAGGGTACAATGGACCAGCTTGAGGCCTAAGTAAGTCTTTAGGACACCGACAACACCAACCAACCAACCGATTTATGCACTCGCAGCTTAAGCACAAAGTTGACGAATTCACATGACATCACCTTTGGCTTGCGAAAACAGCATCATGTTGCATAGGACTATGACATCTCTACAATCAGCCTTCGTACATATTATAGAATGAAAAAGTTGGGAAAACACCCGGGAGCAGAGCAAAAGGATCCTTCCATAACAAATCCAAGGAATTTTTGCACTACAAAAATAATACTCGTACAAAACATGAGAATGCATGCATGTATAGTATGTATGCGGCATTATTTCCTGAGATCAACCTTAATTCCTGGGAAAATCCTCTTCATTAGAGAGATCTCCAAATTTTGTTAACAGAATTGAATCATATAGGTCACAATGACTCTGACATTCAGTACCAACAAAAATCGTCGATTAGCGGTGGCGTATACGTGACATTTTTTTTATCAAAGCCGGAAGAAGTTGTAGTATTGCCAACAAACCAACATTGCTGTCCAATTTTTGTGTCATTGGCTGTGACTCGGGCATTCAGTCCAACAAAAATCTACGATTAAGCGGTGGCGTATACGTAACATTTTTTTCAGAATGCAGATGAAGTTGTAGTACATATTGCCAACAAGGCATCATTGTTGCAAAAATCGGTCACTTTGACAACCATGATTAATTGCCACAGATTGTGATTGGTTCATGGATTATTCGTTTCTATTTTTAATGCAGCCGTGCATAAGGGATACATAGCAGGGGTACAACAAAATGAAGACAAGAGAGATTCATTGCACATTAGTTTTGAATGCTGTGAAGTGCTGTCTTTTGTGATAGCCATTCAACATTCGTGTTGTACGACTGCAGCAGAAATTTGTCTATTTCACAGGAATCACAGGTTTAAGAGAAACTGGTAAGCATTTTCTGTGTTTACGTCTTCATAGCTGCCTACGATAATCTTCGTTGTCAGAGAAACTTGTGACTCGAAGCCGGGTTCGACAAGGCTGTAAACTAACAACCTGCAGAATTCAGGAAAAGATTCATGCCATTTAAGAATGCGTCAATTTCATTCCTGATTCTGGAATGAGAAGTGCCCTCATCGACATATCCACAGACAGTTAAGCCGGCTCAGTGGTTAGTGCGTTGGACTGCTGACCAAGCAGCGTGGGTTCAACACCGAACATTTTTCGCGGCACCACCTCTCGTCGGGGAATGACAAGCCTCCGGGAGTATAATCTGTCATGAAAGAGCTTCTCACTTCGCCGTTCGGAGTCGGCAATAAATTGTAGGTCCCTTCCATTCGTGCAAACATTACAACACGCGCAACATGAATGGTTGCGAGGAGCTAGGCCTTGGCTCATTCCGAGCTGTCGCGCCAGCTATTTATTTATTTTTAGTTAAGCAGGGCTCTAACTTCATCACAGGAGCAATGAGAAGCTGATCCTGGGGAGAAGCTGATCCTTCAAAGGCAAACAATCCTCAGAATTGTTAAAGAGGGAGTGGGGAAGGGTAAACGCATCGCAAACAAAGAGCCACAGACTGGCCACTGGACGACACAATCAAGAAATACTCCCTTGAAAAGAATTTCAATCCAAAACTGAACAGTAAAAGAGAATGGAATGATGGAGTATATCAATTCGAGCACAGCCCCATTAAATGGTACACCGACGGTTCCAAAACACACATGGGCACCTGGACGGGAGTATACGGGCCCCGAACTAAATTCTTGGATTCCATGGGATCATCGCCCAGTACTTTTCAAAAGTACTGAGTTTCGATGAAATCAGATCTAAACAAGTCGCAAGTGGCAAGTCATGTAGGAATAGAGGGTAATGAGGCAGCCGATGAACCGGCAAGGAAAGTATCAGAAACACCATTCGTTGTACCCGAGCTATTCTGCGGGCTGGAACCGCATCAAATCCAAGAGAAGTACTCTCAGGACTAAGACAGGCAAAGGAACTTCTCAGGAACGCCGGCCGAAGAAGTCTTGACAACAAAAACCTGCTTCGCATTCTAACTGACTTCCTAACGGGCCGTTGTAGACTCAGAGAGCATCTCAGGAAAATGGAAATAGAAGCGAATGGAAACTACATGTTCTGCAGCGATGCGGAGGAGACCCTATCACACCTCCTTATGGATTGTGGAGCATTCATCGACCCACTAAAGAAGAGCACAATTGGAAGCGTAAACTTTCTCTGAAACGGATATAGCATCGTTTGACCCAATCCAGATACCCTGATTCTTCAGAGCCAGAAGAGGAGGTGCTATAGGTCAAAACTCATCGACCAACACGAGTTCGGGGAGCACAATAGATCTCTACAGGTAGCAGTGCATACACACACCCCAACTTTTAACATCTAACTTGCTAGGTTCTGAACGGAGTTGAGCTCCCTCTGAGATTTCTTGAGCTCCTTTAGAAATTTTCGCCGAGAATCTCTAAATCAGAATCTCAGCTTCAGTGTTATGTGAAAAAGTAAACTTCACAATCTTTTGAGCCTTGTCGATATTTCAATCCTGGTTACGGGTATACAGTCAAACAGCAGTAAAACCCCACGGCTCAAGCCTGATTGACTCCAAATCAGTCTTGCACGGCTTCAGTACGCTCCAAGATCTTTGAAGTTGGAACAAAGTCAAAAGTAGCCTTGGCATAAGGGTATTTTTGGTGAAGCACCAGATGTCTAAAAGGATCTGTCCAACTACGCCATTTGATATTTTTTTTTTTTTTTTCTATTTTCCCATTAACTCTTGGTTTTCATTTCTCTGTCTTGACAGCTCACGACATGGCATGTTTTATATTTTTTCAATAAATTTTTGTTTACCTTCTAAATTTGGTTGCGTCCCAGAAATGCCTAAATTGAAAATAATTGTCAAACTATTACACCAATCAATCATTTATCAACCCCAACGTGCGATTTCCTTTCAGCCCCACTGTCCGACGCGCCACCTTCCACCGCATTTCCATATTCAACCTAATAAGCCAACATTAGGATAAACTTAATTGAGACAAAGGACAAAATGCTAAATTCATTTGCCTAACACTCCAGTATACATTAACAACAAAGGACACTTTGCGTGATCCAACACCCACTCAATGGAGAGAGACCTTTCACCGTCCTCCTTTCCCGCCCGATAAGTCAATGCCAATGAAACTTCCTTAATGGCCACCGAATGGAAATGTTGATACCCAAGGATACACTACCAGGCAAAGCCTACCAAAGAACCGTAAAAGGCCAAAATTGTTTGCTTTTAATTGTCTGGCGATTATATTGACGTTGGCGCCCTTGCCTTTAAGTGGGCTCCACTCCTGCCACAAGCCGCCTCTATGGCACCCTTTCATTACGGTGGGTATATATGTATGTACGTTCCCGTTTTTTTTTTTTTTTTTTTTGTTGAACACTTTAACAAATCGATTCGCATTCGGGAAAGTATTGATTTACGAGCATTGACGGCGCAAAGTAAGGCATTCAAATCGTGACGACGGTCGTTAGACTTAAGTGTCAGACCTTTGCTCCATCCAGAGGAAAGAAAAATGAAGGCTCTGGCGGCTATTAGTATAGAGAAGGCCTTTTGACTTTTTTATTTTCGTTTTGCTTTTGGTGGTTGGCCAAAAGCAACATGGATGGAACGATTTTTCTTTGTTCCGCTTCGTATATCCTTTTACTGACCGTGAAGCCTTATTATTACAATGAAGGCGACTCGACAAGCACGTGTGGGCGAGCTATTTGCCTCTTTTGTGGTGATGCGGGACCAGAATTGGTTACTGCCGGTTGTAGGAAATGACAAATTCAAATTCTTTCATTGCAATTGGGCCAAAGATGAATGCGGCCATAACGAGGCCGAGCTGAGGTGCTAGATACTTTATTAATTTTTATCGTTGTGTGCGCATCGGTTGGTTTATCGCCGTGTCTGAAGGATTAATTAAACAGAGCTGTGAGAAATTATGTGCCAGTGGGTTGTAACATGTGTGCAAGTAATTCTGAAAATCGTTACCAGGATTAAGGATTAAGGGGATATCTGGGTGGAATCGTATCCGGTTTTTATTTTGTAATTACAATTTTTCTAATGATCCAATAGGGCTATTAAACGCAGTAAAAGAGGCTCGTATATCCGTGGAGTGTCAGCGCATTAACGAGATTAGGATCGTGATGTGGGTGAGGGAGGAGCATTATCAGAATTTAATGAGAGCAGTAACATCGAATGGCCGATAAGGCGTAACGAGATTAATGTTACTACTTGTGCGATTAAACAAAGAACAGATGCGACTTGAAACAGATTACCGGTACGTTTCGAATAAGAGGGCTTGGAAGAGCTGAAGGAACATTTCTATTTTTATAACAGGCTCTGTTAAGAAGTAATGAGTGACGCACTTTACTGGTTATTTTTAGATTTTTTCAACGTGAGTGTTTCGGATTTCCTTTAGAAGACTAAACAGACGATTTTCAGGGGCAGTAAGCAGGAGTCATCGCATATGCAGAGCGCAGAGGAAACATTTAGGCGGTCGTTTGTAAAAAGATTCGAAACACAGAGAGGTGTAGGACAAATATATAAAAAGGAAGTGTAACATGGACTATAAATTCTGTCAGAAATTATTGGCTTCACGATATAGTTGCGTTACCCAAACTATTTATTTAACGGATACTCCACCTTGAAATACGTAAATAGAAAAAAAAGTACATTCCGCCATGGTCTCGGTTATAGAATAGGTAATTTGGACAATGGGTTAACATTCTACGTTACTTAAGTGTAAGCTAAAGTGTAAGCTGACCAAAGCTATCTTATGCGGATAAGGACTGAACACGAGTCTACGACTTTTCGCCTTAATACCCGGACTACGATTAATTTCAGAAATATAAGGACTCTTCTTGACGTCGGGAGACTTCTGGACCAGGGTGTGGAAACGTACCTATTCTTAACGAGAAACAATGTAAAGGGTTTTTCAATAGGGACGCTACAAAAGTAGAGCGACAGGGACAGCAAACGACGCCATATTTTTCTTGCGGTTTTTTGACATTTCTCTTCAGTAAGGTTTGCCATTTCATGATGGAAAGATATACGAGCCAACAACGAGTTGAAATTATTAAAATTTACTACCGAAATTCGGAGTCAGTGGCCTCAACGTTAAGAGCGCTACGTCCAATTTATGGTCGTCATAATCGTCCTAGCAGATCAACAATTGAGCGTCTAGTGGAAAAATTTGAATCCACAGGCACAGTACAAAATGTTCCCGTGCCAGTAAGACAAAGAAGTGCCCGTAGTGTCGAGAATATTGCTGCCGCTGGGGCTTCAGTTGCAGAAAGCCCAAATGTGTCTCTCACACGTCGTTCTCAAGCGTTGTGCATCTCTGTGACGTTGTTGTGGCGAATTTTGCGAAAAGATCTTGGCCTACATCCTTACAAGATTAAATTGACGCAAGAACTGAAGCCGCTTGACCACCAGAAGCGTCGTATGTTCGTGAATTGGGCTGAGCAACAACTTGAAAATGATTCGGATTTTCATCGAAAAATCATCTTCAGCGATGAGGCTCATTTCTGGCTGGATGGCTTCGTCAATAAACAAAATATGCGGTATTGGTCAGGCAGCAATCCATACGTACTCCATGAGTCATCATTGCATCCCGAAAAAATTACGGTTTGGTGTGGTTTATGGGCCGGCGGCGTCATTGGGCCGTACTTCTTCCGTGATGATCAAGACCGGCCCGTTACTGTGAATGGGGATCGCTACCGTTCAATGATAACCGTATATTTTTGGCCCCAATTGGATGATATGGACTTGGAGGACATGTGGTTCCAACAGGACGGCGCCACAAGCCACACAGCGAATGTCACAATCAATTTATTGGAAACCAAGTTTGGAGAACGTGTTATCTCACGAAATGGTCCAGTCGCTTGGCCGCCTCGGTCGTGCCAATGTCAAGTCTATGGTCTATGCCAACAAGCCAGCGACGATTGATGAACTTCGTACGAATATCGAACGTGAAATTGCAGCAGTATCGGCCGATTTATGCTTGAAAACCGTCGAAAATTGGGTTCAGCGTCTGGACTTCTGCAAGCGTGGCCGTGGTGGCCATGCAAAAGAAATCGAGTTCCATACATAATGGCATCGAACGTACTTTCGCAGGAATAAAGAATTTCATTGATATCCAAAACCGTTTTTGGTTTATTTAAAAAAAATTTTTGTAGCGCTCTTATTGAAAAACCCTGTACTACAAGGTGGCACAAAAGTTGTCACCCAATGTTCTTTGGCTGTAATTTTTTTTATGAATGAAAAAATTTAATTCTCCTTTTGGATTATGTCTATTTGATGGCTTAAATTTTTTTTCATAAAGTCGAGAAAATGATATCGGCTTAGTGGCCGCCGTCAGAATTGGTGACCATTCAAGCCATTTGACATTTTCCACCACTCTTGCCAGAACTTCCACCGGATTCTTAACGGATATTCGCTTTGAGAGTTTCAAGAGTCTAAGGCTTATTGACATAGACTCGTGACTTCAAAAAACCCCACAAAAAGAAGTCTGGGACGGTTAAATCTGGCGATCTTGCCGGCCAGTGCAAATCGCAAAAAACGAGAGATTAGGCGACCCGGAAATACAGCCCTCAGAGTTTCGGTTGTGGGTCGTGCAATGGAAATGAGTCTCGTCGCTCATGATGATTTTCGATGAAAAAATGTCTCCCTCGTGGTTGAGATTCAGGATGGCTTGAGCGTAGGTTACACGCGCTTGGCGGTCAACAGCTAACAGCTAACAACTGATGCACTGTCTATACTTTGTAATGGAACATCTTAGTCTTTCACCAAAATTCTCTGTAAAGGCCGCCGATTGATGCCCACTTGCGTGGCACATTGTCTGGTCGATACACCGGGATCCTCTGCGACATCTTCAGGCACAGCTGCGATATTCTCAGCAGAACGGCTGCTCCGGGGCCGGCCAGACTTGACAGCATCTAGATTTTTATTTTTTGACTAACGATGTGTTTTCTACTGCCTTGTCGAATTGAAATAAAGGAACTTGATGACCCTTACATCTCAATTCAAACATCTCAACTTCACTGGTGATGAATGCCTTCGTGCTGCAATCAATAATTAACACCGTCACAACTAAGTCATCAGCCTCGTTACTAAGGGAAGCATCGCCGTAAAACAAGAAGGGAAAATAGAGAGCTTCAAATACCTTGGGAGTATTGTATTAAACGATGGTGGAACCGAAGAAGATACTGTTAGTCGACTGGTCAAAACGAAGTTTGAACTATTGTCCAAAACATGGTGAGACCATACACGATCACGTGCAGGCAAAGAAGAGGCTCAAGGAACCAAAACAGGAAACAGGACAAAGGTAATAAGCAAATCGTGGGCGTTCTACAGTTCGCTTACTTATTCGAAATCTTTAAGAAGTATACGCAACCTGTTTAAGTTAACTTTTAGTGCTGTTTCGAAAACTTAATACCAAATCTTTGTTGGCACTGCCCACCACAAGATAGCTAAATACGTGATCATGTCGCATGGAGTAAAAAACAACCCGAGGGATTCTATATACCAGACACCAGTGGCAAGACAACGAAGTATTGAACAGGTCCAAATCCATCTACACAAAAATGGCTATAGGCATAGGAGCAGGGCTTTTCTTTGAAGAGTCACGACTTAGCAGCTCCATAAGACTCCCGAATGTCCTAGTAGTGACAAGAACTGCCGAACTAGTGTCAATCCTGACAATATTACGGGACGATATTATGATTTATATTGACTGCCAGGGTACCATATAAGCAAAAGCTGCTAAGCAGAAAACATCGAAGCTTGTGTTGTCGTGAACAGCTTAAGGTTCTTGGCACGCAGCACAATGTTAAATACAGTCATCGGCAGCCTTAAAATCAATGAAAAAGTGGCGGGTATCGATTTGAAGTTCCTGGATTTTTTCCAAGATCTGCCGCAGTGTGAACATTTGGTCGATGGTGGACTTTTCTGGCCTGAAGCCACACTGATATGGACGATAAGGTTTTTGACGAACGGCTTCAGACGCGCACACAACACAGCAGATAAGTTCTTGTAAGCGATGCTAAGAAGACTGATTCCTCTGTAGTTGGCGCATTTCAAAGGGTGTCCTTCCCGTAAGATCGGGCAAACAGTGATGAGATTCCATTCATCGGGCATACTTTCATCCGACCATGTTTTACAGATGATGTTTTACCAAGTCATCGCCTGCTGCTGTGAACAGCTTGGCAGCTAGGCCGTCAACACCAGCAGCTTTGTTGGACTTAGGCTTAAATATGGCTATCTTCACTTTGTCCAGATCAGGTGGATGGAATTGTTGGTCTTTGTCGACCAAATTCAATGGTTTATTCAGCCTGACAGCGGGATTTGATTCGTCGTCGCAGTAGCAGTTCTTCCATATTCCACGCACCCTTACATAAGACATACATTGGTTTGAGGTGTGTAATACGAAGGTTTAAGGGGGTAGACCCAGTTAGAATTTTGAAAAAATCAATTTTTTTTTTTTGCATTTTCTCAAAGTAGAGTATTTCAAAAGTATTCTCTGAAAATTTCAGACAAATTGGACTGTCGTACATGGAGATAAAGAATTTTGAACGGAGTCGTCTCTGGTGCATAACTACTCGTACTCAAAACTTTAAACGCGTTTTTCTCGAAACCGTGTCTTCGAAGTCGGTGATCACTGTAACTTTAGAACGGCTTTGCCGATCGCTTTGAAATCTTTATGACTTATTCTATACATAATTCTCCTCCGGTTGAACGAAGGATTTTTTTTATAGCTTAAAATGCGACTGAAATTGTAGTCGAATTAAGAATTTTGACTTTCAACATCCGCCATTTTGTGAAAGTTCAAATTTTTTCAAATCCCTTCGTTCAACCGGAGCATTATGTTATAAACTAAAGGTCCCTTTTGTTTTTTTTGAATTCGCATCATTCAGTGACGAGCAGCAGTGATCACCGCAAAACACTTTTTTTTTGGACCCCAACCAAATTTGCTGTAGCTCATTTATTTTTTAATATTTTGTCAAAAAAAAAATTTTAATAGTTTCTATAAGTACATATCTTTCATATGAAAAAACATTTGTTATTAATTATTTTAATGCGACGCCACAAAAAAATCCTAAAAACGAGCGTTTTTTGGCAGTCCCAACTGGGACTACACCCTTAAAGGATGACCCTAGATTTTTAATTGCCATATCGTTCTTGCTCTTGCGAAATTGGAAGATTTAAGGGCAGACGAATCTTAAGAAATAAAAAAAAAAACGGAAAGTCGGACACAAATCGTGTCCGCGTTTATCCCAAATGACCAGGATGTTCCCCATGTACCTGTGAAGGATATATGTTTGTATGTAACTTATTCAGCTTCGCTTGCTCTCTATGTCAAAATTGGTAGCACCGTCGGCGGAGTCTATATGTGTATCCAAGCGTATATATTGCTTCTCGCCAAAGTTACGTATGAAAATATTGTCCCATTAACGGTTTAATATAAACGTCGAAATGATCATTAAATGAACGCGATTTTCATTCTACAGGACACTCACTAAATCCATTCAGATGAAGCGTGAGTCAAATTACCACACTGTTTCAATTCTACCAATCGCATTTGATTTCCAATAAATCACCTGCTAATAGCAATTTAATGGCTAAAGCATTTCAAACACAAATATTTGGTAGCACCGATGTGCGAGTGTCCATAATAACAGTGATTAGTTGCTGGTAATCAGCAAAGTCGTTCCATTGTCAAATCAGGTCAAAACAACTTCTCTGATTTGACCAAAAACCATTTAATTTGATATCCATGAGGACACGGCAGACACGCTTGTGCCCCGACTCATGAGCGCCCATCATAAGTCAATTAGGGAAATTGGATAAACCATAAATATTTATTATTGGCGTCTTTTAGTGGCAGTGTATCGAAATCAAATCGCTGGAAATTCGAGGAGTACCTCGAATAAACAAAACACATGACACAAGCGACACGACCTGGTGCTGGTCTACGAACGATGCCACCTCCACATTGTCATAACAAGGACAACGAGTCCCTTGGTGGTATGTGGAATTAAATTTCACTATTCACACAGTCGACGACACAAAAACAAAAGGCGAGATGATAAGGTTAACAGGCATACACACGCACACCACCCACGTCCAAGTAGTTTTAGAACCTTTGTCACTCCGACACTCTGACACCATGTGGTGGTGTCACACCGAGATTGCGATGACGGCGACGGTATAAAATTTTAAAAGGATTGCAACTACAGCTAGTGGTAAGGACAATGAAAAGATATTGTTCATTACTCCGGGTATCTGCTCGTGGTCGCGTTTCCTTTATAACGCTTTTGCATACAAAGTTCAACGGGAGCCATCATAAAATACCAGAACGAATGCGGTGCCTGGACAACCGTGCTTTGTGGCAAAGACTTTGTCGCGAAGTGAAACACTAATGCAACTGTCTCCTCAAATTAACATTTAGATGTGAGTAGATGGCACGTTTTTTAAATCTTAAATTCTATCCTCCAGTTGCAATGGAGTTGCAGTCAATGAATTAGTTTTCTTGTTTTTTGCACTTTAGATTCATGAGGACGCGTGATGATGTGAATAAATCAAACAAACTTTCTATCGATTTGAAGGTCTGGCCTTAAGTCAAAAAGAAAATTTTCCAAATTTTAAGTAGAGTCACGTGTGAGAGACGAGAATCCATTCTTCAATGGATCTGGTCGTAGACGAGGATACACATAGCAGAGTCCTGAAATGTATCCTTACAATTAGAATATCAAAAGTAAAACAACACTAGTCAATCGCTTGTACTTGGAGAAAAATATCAAACACGAAATACTACTTGAGCAACGTCGAGGACCTGTCGAACAAAAAGTATGTACAACGCCTAAGGTGGATGGGTAAGGTCATGCAGAGGGGATAAACACCTATACTTGAATCCACCAATAAGGGATTACGCAGAAGATGAAGACTTCATTGTCAACGTCATGTGCAAAAAAACAGCGAGTTGTCAACCAAGTTGGCTTAAGACAGCTGCCTAGTCACCGGGCTGATTATAGAAGCTTTTTGGTCGATATGCCGGTTTATCAGGCTCAAAACTTATTTACTATTACTTAGCTTTGGAGCCTTGACGTGCTCGTACATCTACTTTCTTTGTATATTTTTGGCAAGCAGTCAACTACTGGTGCAGACATCAGATTGGAAGCCACTTTCGATCTTATATCTCCTAACACTTATCGCAGAAAACAGCGACTACGCATCGCCTAAGTTAAACTACAACCTCATCTTTTGGACATAGATACCCTCCATAGATATCCCGCTAGGAGCCGTTAAGGTCAATATTTAACACTATTTCCTAAAGACGCGCAACCAAGCATGGAATAGTCTAAACAACTGCGCCATATCAAGGAAGATCTGGCCCGGTTACAACAAACAAAAAACAAACGAGCTTCTAAGCAGATCAAGCTCAGATATTGCAAGAATTGTAGCCGCTAGCACAGGCAATTGGCCAATAGGAGACCACGCAGGGAAGCTAGGTATCCTCCACAACACTTTCTGCCGTAGTTGCAAAGATAACAGCCAACAAGAATCTCTGCATCATTTCCTATGTAAATGTCCGGCCCTAGCGAGGGTCAGGCAGTGCACTCTAGGCAAAACCTTCTTCGACAACTTCAAAGATATTTCCAAGAAAAAGATTGATAAACTAATCCTTTTCCGTAATTCACCAGGTTGGATTTAAATATCTTCGTTTATGCACCTATAACACCCGCAAACAACCAGGTCAAATGGATTGTGGTTTCAAAACGGCGCATTCGAGCGTTAATTGGGTTCTTTTAGAACCGCTACCTCTACCTACCTACCTATCATCCCCTCCAGGGAGGATTAAAGGAGTGAGGCAGAGTAAATGCAGAGTAGAAGGTGTTTTTTTCTCCGAAAGGCTCAATCTGAACATTTCCTCTCGTCTACCTATATCGTACTTGAGATGGAAATCATGGCGATCGAAGAAGCCTTATCTTGGCTAAAGCACAATGAGGTATCCAGTAAAAACATCACAATTTTTACCAATAGCCAGGCTGCTATTTCTGAAAGCAGTAACATACACATCAAAAGCAACTTAAGATTGTCGCCCATTTCTTACTGAGAAAGCAGAGCAATTTAACACTCACCTTTGCTAGGTCCCCGGTCATTAGGACATTCCAAGGCCAATGACCTCGCCAAACATGGCACTACTGTAGATGCGATCAGCAAGGCACACTAAAGATGGGGGAGTGCAACCAACCGCCTTGCCGGTCCTCCAGAGAGATAAACTTCACTCGATCTTACAGTTTGATCTCGCTAAAATTGGTTATCACCAACGAAATTGGTATTCTTACCTACTGACTGTCTTATTGGTACCAAAAAAAGGGCTTCTTCTCAAACGACTTCGGCAGGAGTTGCAGGATTGGAAAAAAACGAAGAAACAATCCTCCACTTCCTCTTTATCTGTTCATCCCTATCCCAGAGAAGAGAGCTCTATCTACCACCCATCAACTCGATAATTTTGGTAAACTGTCTAAAACTGACGTTAAACGTTTCCTAAGCTTTGTAGAGAGCTCCAAATGGTTGAAATGAATACGGGTGACAAATGCGGGTAATATGTAGATCAAGATGATACCACAAGGCTCTACCTTCCTTTATTTTGGGGCAAAATTTTGCGTGTTGCTTAAGACCTGAGACCTGAACTTCTATTATCTTATGAGTCGATCCATCGACATTGAGACTTTCATCCTCCTCCTCATCCTTACAGATACAAGCTCTTGATTCTGCCCACAACACCAAGGCGGAGTAGTACATTTGGAGTTCAAGCAGTTCAAGTTCAAATTTCGTTCTAAAAACTATCGGGTCAAAATCTCTACGCCAAACAGATACTATACCAATAGTGTCAACAGCATATTAGTAGTGCTAATCTGTTCAGACTATCGACCAATAATTATTGAGGAAGAGAGTGATATAATCTGTATGAATACCAACAGCCATACCTTCTCGTACATGATATCATAGGCATAAATTACCTTTCGAAAGCAGAGTGATTACCACAACCCTTTCCAGTAGCTCTACCCAAATAATACAAAGTCCAGTCAAAGGAAGGTGTATTATCCCTTTTTCTGTGTATGATTCATGGTATTATAGTCATGTCATGTCCTTGTCCCATTTTTTGAGTCTTAATTGACTTTTCAAATGACAGTTAACTGGGCAGTTCAAAAGGGCAAGGAAACATATGCCTCATGACAGGTAAAAATAAAGATTTACAAAAATGTTGATGGAATTTTCTTGGCATTCTCTTGTTCCAGTCAAATTGCACCTCGTTTTGAGCCTCTTTCTAATTGTATAGTACCTTTCGAGCATAAATCTTCCTGAAGATGAGATGATCATGAAGAAAACTTTTAATGCGTATCCCTGATATGCTCAAGAATGACACGATATCGCTTTATGTGCATAAATACTCTTCTGCCAGCAAATTCCGAATGGCATGGGTAGGTTCTGAAGTGCTATGGTCATCGCTGAGTTCCCGTTTTTAATTTCTCAAGCACTCTTGTCGAGTCAATCTACAGGGTGGGCCATTTAACCCTTCGGCTTCCCTATAACTTTGACATCTGTTTTCAGATCGGCTTATGGCAGTCCACGCTCAGGTTCAAGTTACTTCAAACGAATTTGTGTCATGGAACAGTACACGCCGCCACAATGCACTGTCATCGCAGCTTTACATTTAAAACATGTCCTCGTATCGTGCAAAATTCTTTTCCATGAATGAGACCTTAAACAAAGAAAGATTTTCGGTTTTACGCCAATGAAAACCCTCAATTAATTCATGAACAACCTCTTCCCAACCAACGAGTGACTGTTTAAACTGGAATTTGTGCGGAAAGAGTCATTGGGCCGTTTTTCTTCGAAGACGATGCTAGAACAGCTGTAACCTTCAATGGAGAGAGTTATCGTTTCCTGATAACAAATTTTTTGATGCCAATTCTGGTTGATACCGCAATGGACCTCTTTTGATTCAAACAGGATGGTGCCACAGCTCATACAGCCCGAGCCACGATCGCTTTATTGCGTCCTTTGTTCCTCGGTCGGACGCCTAATTTCGAAAAAAATGATGATATTGACTGGACTCCACGATCACCCGACTTAACGCCTCCAGACTTCTTCCTTGTTATTTGAATTTCAAAGTTTATGTCAACAAACCATGAACCCTCGAAGCCTTGATAGACAATATACGACAGGAAATGGCCGCTATTCAGCCCGAAACACTTCTTAAAGTGAGCACATTGCGAAGACGACAAAAGACATCCTCAAGATAAATGTCCAAATAAAAAACACTCTCCAAATGACAGTATGATCAACTGAATTTATTATGGTCTGTGTTCCGCAACAAGAACCAACCACCCCATAACAACCCTGTTATCAAGGCAATGTGACAACTGTGGTCTGTTTGGTTCTCGTAGATAACTTTCTCGCTCTACAAACACTGCATTTGGAGATGATCCTAATTTCAAACTAAGTTTTATGTTAAATGTAAGAAATTTGCCACAGGACATGAAAACCACTGCAGCTGTTGTAAGCATTTACCAAAACCAAACCAACCCACACTCTCATGAACCACAATACACCCTGCCACGGCCATCCTCGCCAGACCATAAATAATGAAGGAGTAAAAAAAAATCGTTCAAAAGACCCTTCGCAATAAATTTCGCAGATTTGCTCGCTCAGAAGTCATCATCATCCACTGTACAATGCATACGGTTCGCCGCATAAAACATTCATGCAATAATCAAATACAATATTGTTCATTTGTTTTCTCGTCTTGGTGGCTTCCGTCCCAGGAGCCAAAACAAGTTACTCACCTCCCCCAAGGAGTAGCTCATATGTAACTGTGTGAAATTGCCATAATGAATTCAATATCTAATCCCTACATGACACTAGAAAGATTGTTTCAATTTGATTCAACAATGAAACCCATTCAGGTCCTGGCAAGCGTGGCGAGCGAAAACATTTCACATCCTTGAATAAATAAAAGAAAAAAAAAATCATATTTTCGTGATATATTCCCGGCACACATGCCACTTGGCCAAACAAGCTGCCTGGCTAAAACGTAAAAAGAAACTCCTCTGATTTATTACTTTTGAAAAGGAGTGATTTTTTTTTTTAAATAGAAATTTCCCTCTGACAGGATGTATTCTCGTCCTCGTGCTTTCGTGCATTGCATGTGCGAGGGTACATGCGATTAATTATATGTAACAACTATGCAGTTGAGCTGTTTAAGGCTAATGTCTAAACTCCTTAAATATGGCATGCGTTGCTTTATGCCTCATAAATTATGACGCTGTAGTGCTCCAGATGTTGGAGGCATCCTTGGGCTTTTAACTATTCACGAGGCAAGCGGAAACTGTGTGTCTCTGATCTTTTGTGGTGCGGATAAGGTGAATTCAACAGAAGTCTCTACTCTCTAGGCACAAGGGTGTTCCTTGGCGTGAAGGCGAATTGTGTACCTTTGGAGACACAAGCAACCACGCAGTGGAGGGGCAGATTTATGTTTTTCACTTTGGATGTTAGTCATCGTAAGTTGATTTATGTTTCAAGATCCATCATCCAGACCTGCTCCTAAGTCAACAGAAGAAACATATAGCTGGAATTGATAGACATAGACATAGACATAGACAGAAGAATTAGTTTTGAGAGATACAATTATTATACAGGAATTTACCCATCTGAATGTGTCTTAAAACTTTCATTGAGATCCCGAACATCATGGACGCCCTATCGATATACTGCAGCAATAATTTAATTAACAATTGGACCAAACATATGCTTGATCAAGTCATTCCTTGGGGATAAGATGAGGACAAAATCCTCACAGATACACAGGTATAATGGACAACCTCCTCCGGACACTAGAAGGGTCTTGTGCTAAATGCACAATCACAAGTAAATATCTAAGCAGTAGAGGGGAGCTCATGAAAGGCTCACTCCAGACAGTTGCAAGTTGAGCAGAGAAAAATGGCCTCAGCGTTAGGTAAATGAGTTGGTGTGGGGAAAGAAGCCTTCTGCGCCACACTCAGGTCAGTAGAAAGTTACACCTTGCTCGTGGAGCAGTATCCAAAGCATTCTCCTATTGCACCAGGCTTTCAAACTATTTTGAAGCCTTAATGAACCTCCAGATGTCCCTGATACGTACGTCTCTTAGTTTTTCGGTACCTTGAAAAAATTGCCTTCCGGCCTTAGCGTTAATCCAAACAAAACGGAATAAGTTCTCTTTACCAAGAAGACCAAATTAAGTGACTTCCACGTACGTAAGATAGGAGGTGTACAATTGCAACTCCGCGATAGCCTATCTTGGCCTTTTACTAGATAAGAGTCTGACGATTAAACGAACAATTAAAGCTAAAAGGACCTTCTGATATGCAAGAGAGCTTTCGCTAAGACATGGGGTCTAAAACTGTCATCAAGCCTTTTATAGCGTACTAGCTGATACCCGCGACTACGTCCGCGGGGAAAGACGTCACATTATACCCTATAACATTCCACAGGTTTCAAGACTGGTGGGTAGCTGTAAAGAACAAATATGCAAAGGAAATGCTTACCCAAACACAACGAATGCCTTATCTGGGAATAACCGGCGTTCAAGCCTCGACGCTAAAGGCTGGCATGGAAGTGATACCAAACAGACTGGCAGGACGCTCAGCGGCGAGACTGAAAGCCCTCGGATACTTTGAGACGACACCTAATATAGGGCACCGAACAATTATTGAAGAGACCAGAACGATCACGCCCCTCTTTAACCATCAGAGTGATTTTTGAGACAAGCAAGCTTTGCCAACTATTTTAAAACAGAATTTCCTTCAAGAGATTTTTGGGCTTGGACCAATGAAACAAGAATCCGTGACGGGATTACTTTATTTATGGACGGCTCCAACATCGCAGCCAACTCCGGGGCTGGCGTATATTGCAACAACCCACCGGTAGAACTTGCGATTCATCCAGATCCCTCCGTCACAGTATTTCAAGCAGAAGCCCTTGCTATTTGAAGGGGAGCTGGGACAACGAAGAAATCTCATTTCGGCAGCATGTATTCGCGATCTTATTTTTTCGGTCTTTACCCAAACCTCAAGACCATAGGTGAGGGTCGGAACAAACACCAAATTGAAGACCGATAACTTGGCTTGGATGGCAAGTTCGACCCTTCTGAGAACAGAGAACTTAAACTTTCCACCTGTTTCAATGGGACTCCACTAACATGCAGAGTCCATTGAATAGGCATTCGGGAAATTACCATTACCTCTGATTTGCTGAAGTTAACCTTCATCCCAGCTTCAACACAAACGACGACGAACCTATCTTGTGCGCGCTGAAGTTCGGTCTGGGTGGACGTAAGGATGACCAATACATCAGCGCACTTACAATAATTAAAGCGGCAACCAAGGAGACGATGCAAAGGGGTTTCGAGAATCACTCGACAAACAAAAGACGACAAAAGAAAACAAGCAACCTGCCCACTACGAAGGCCCTAGGTTCAAGCAGAGAACAATTAATGCTGATGGTGGGACTTACCACGGGACACATTAACCTCATCAAACATAGACTGGGGCTCGCTGACGCAGAGATATGTAGAAACTGCGAAGAAGGAGAAGAAGATCTCGAACATTTCCTTTAACGCTGCTCAGTTGTAGCAAGAATGCGTCAGAAGACCCTGCGGTCCATGTGGTTACAAGACCTAGGTCTGGCCTTCACCATAGAAACAGGAAGATTTTCCAGACCACGCGTACACTAGTATAAACTCCATAATTGTTTTTACCTTCCCTAGATCTCCCCCAACATACGTCCTAAACCAAACCTATTCCTACAGTTCCGACGATTGTGAACGTAATGGGCCCGTCTGAGGCCTAAGTGCAGGGCCTTCCGCTTACCCTCATATACCATAAAACTTTCATAGATACGGATTCTATTGGCATTCAGATATACTTGCTGGAAAGCATAGAAAAACTAGTGTAGACGGCTGAGAACAAACTTGCGTCCCTCTACCTTAGGTGCAATATATTTATCAAAGCAAAAAAGCCTCCAAGACCGTATACACGTACGTATAAGTGACCCATTCTCGATGACGTATCAAAGCATTGATGAAACAGAACCGAAAAGAGTCGTAAATGCGGATTTGGCCACATCGAGTTCAGTCCCACCGTCGTCTGTAATGTCAAGGCTCAAGACAATAAAGTTGGTTAACGTCCTGCCAGCCGCTTTTTTTTTTGACTCTGTTCATCCTTAGGCACATTATTTTGTTAGGACTAGTGTCGATTGTCCACTCGCCTCGTTTTTTATCCACCAAAACTGCACAATAGCAAAGCATAAAACTGAGATTCATATGCTACCCGTTTGCGAATTCAAAACCAAACCACGCAAGATATGTTATTTGACAGCCTTGTAGGATGAAAATTAGGGGAAACGAAGACCTTGAATCCTTGGCTGTTCAACATCTGCCGATTGACTGGTTTCCATTCTTTTTCTCGACCCTCTTCTAACTGGGCATCACACAAACCATATTTCTCAGCTTAAAGCCACTTTCCTTTAAGTCCAGCACAACTTCTTGACCACCCTTTCCTGATCCAAACGAATTTCATTATTTCTCCAGGATATCCTGGATAATAAGTCACACAACAGTAGTCCTAGTGGTGGGGTAATGTACATATGTCACACAGGCAATACGAACAATATTTCATTTTGTTTTAATTAACCTCCACCGCACTTTGTCATCCAAAAGCCAAACACACACGACAACGACACCCTCTGAGGGTGCGGTGTGGCGGTGGGAGTCTCTTTCTGTCCATCGGATTATGGCAAACCATATGGAAATCGTCTAATATGCGGCCACAATCAACAATTGTCAAGGATATACGTATTTCCCGGCGAATGAATTTCTATTTTTGTTTGTGCTTGGCACGAGGAAACGCTATAATGACTATTCTATGAGAACTGGCCTAGAGGAACCAAAGTGGCAGAGTCGGCGGAGTCGGCGGAGGAGAATGAAGGAAAAGCACAGGCGAGCGATAGCATTTGCGAATAATTTTTCATTTTGTCATGTGAAAGGATGTCGGGGCGATGTTTTGATAGTGTGCGATGGGGGTGGACCGACAAAGCCATTTCGTATTTTTAATTAAAGAAAAAACTGTAATTAGTTCGAAATGATAAAATAAGGCCGGTCTTGGCCTGGACGGTTAGTTGATTTCTGAGGACATTTTTCCGAAATGAGAAATCAAAACGACCACAATTGATGCGCGGGTGGATGTGGATGTGGATATTCAAGGACAACACAAGCTTGTATAATCTCCCTTAATTATGTGCCTATTTGGTTATTGTGTACAAGTCATTGATGACTCAGCTCAGAAGGCGAGGTACTTGACAAGGAGTGTTCGCATTTGGATGGCTCTGGTTAGCTCTTGGTTCGGGTTTTGTTTCCACAAAAGAAAAATGAACGACAACCTTTTGAAATCGAGTGGAGGCTTTCATGATGCAGGAGTCAGAGTTGATTAATAAGCAGGTATATATGTTACTAGCAGAAGGATTAATTGGCTGAATATGACGCTTACCAACTGTGTTGTGAATAATTGAAGTAAATTGCCTGCCGTTCATAACTTTTTAATTAAATCACAAAGTTTCTAATTAAATGTGTCAACGACTGAAATCTGCCAATAAACTGTCATGTCCTTGAGAATTATAATGGGCATGTGGTTATGATATGCTCATCACAGCGTAATTTCCCAAGAGAAATGTCATGTTTATTGTCAAATATAACACACCCGCTGAGCTTTGCATTAGGCATTGGATTGATTGACAAGGGGAAGACAGGTCCATATGGAATTGGTTATGCAGTAACGAACAATACTATATGTTGTAGCCCCTAATTAAAAGTTGTGACATGGATTTTATAAAACCTGAAGTGTAATTGTATTCGAGTTGTGGTTAAGCCTTGGAAAAAAGGTTCTCCTTCGGTGCAGTGGAATGGATGGATTCAATCCTGAAACTTGCTAAGAACCTTTAAGACTTGCTATGAAAAAGCTCCAACAATGCAAGTGTCGATCGAAAGTCGGGCCAAACTGCTTACAATGGTCTTTCTGTAGAAAAAATTGGCTCGGTTTCATACCGGGAAAGAGACTGGCAAAACCAACACAGCTGCAAATTTTATCAACTATTGATAGAGACTGCGAGTATTCTGGCCAAATCGAAACTCAAATGACAACTTTTAGACGAGACTATAGAAACAGAAGTGTCCATGGTTCGGCCAAACACCGAGCCATGCAGCCCCGAGGTGGAAAAGAACGGATCGTCCAAGAAAAACGCAGCGCAGGACTGTCAAAGAAGAATCAACACAATTGGAAAAAGCTGGAGAAAATTGAGGCTCATTATCAGGAGCCGAATACCATGCTGCCTAGACTTGTTAAATACCATAACACCCATAAGGGAACACAAGAGCTTAGTAAATTATCATAGACATCAGTGTTTACGGTTCATGGATTCGAAGTTGTAACACTCTTCAAACTTTTGGAAAACAATTTTGTGTGGTGATTTTAACTGCAATATTCTAAACCGTGAGTGCTCCGGTTCATTTATTGAATCAATGAAAGCACTTGGTCTAGACCCAATTAATACAACTGTTCCAACGCATTTCACTAACAATACAAATACCCTGTTAGATCTGTTTCTCGCTAGTGATTGCTCAGACGTTTTTTATAACCAAGTGTCAGCTCCTGTTTTCTCTAGACATGATCTAATCTTCGCCACGTTTCGCTTTGCCAATAATGAACCGCAGTCTGTGTACACCTTCAGAGATTTTAAGAATATAGATGCCGAACTATTGGAGCGGGATCTACAAAATACCAACTGGCTGCCGATATACCATGAAACTTCACCTGAGGTTCAGGTAATCAATCTTCATAATGTTATTCTTCAGCTGTTTAATGCCCATGTGCCTCTCCGCACTAAATCAGTTAAATGCAAATATAAAACTTGGTTCACTTCTGAAATATTTGCACTTAAAAATCAACGCGATTCAGCATATAAAAGGTGGAAACGTTTTAGACTCCCAGAATTTTATGAAGTTTTTCGTCAACTGAGAAATTTAGTAAATTCTAAGATTAAACAAGCTAAACGAAACTTTTACGAAGGATATTTTAACAAACAGCTACCATCCAAAACTCTATGGAAAAATCTGCGGGGAATAGGTATCCGTCGGAAAAGTAACACTGAAATGGATAACGTTGATCCCAACCAGCTTAACAGAGAATTTGTAACTACTCAAACAACATCAAATGCACGCCCACAGCCGATTGACATAGAACCACAGAGTGGGTTTGCATTCCATACGGTTGATGAAACTGATGTCGTCAGAGCTATTCTCAAAATTAAATCTGGGGCTGTTGGTATTGACGGAATTCATCCCAGTTTCGTTAAAATGATACTACCATATCTTCTTCCAGTAATTACACATATTCTTAATAATGTTATAACAACATCTATTTTCCCGAGTGCTTGGAAAGTTGCTAAAATACATCGTGTTTTAAAAAAGAAACCCTCAGCAAATTCGCCAGCAGAATACAGACCCATTGCCATCCTTCCATTCCTGTCAAAGGTCATGGAAAAGCTCATTCATTATCAGTTGTCAACATTTCTCAATCGCCATAATCTGCTCTTCACATAACAATCTGGGTTTAGACAGTTTCATAGCTGCACATCAGCGCTTTTAAAAGTCACCGATGATGTAAGAATAGCGCTGGATAATGGCTTGGTAACTTTTTTGACTCTGTTAGACTTTTCCAAAGCCTTTGACACAGTGGATCACATGCAACTAGTTTCAAAACTTAAAAGACTTTTCTGCTTCTCATCGTCAGCCACGAAGCTCGTCAGTACGTATCTTGTTGGAAGAAAACAGGCAGTTGTGATAAATAATGAAACGTCAGAGTTCATTGCAACATCGGCAGGTGTGCCTCAGGGGTCTATTTTGGGCCCTCTATTATTTACAATCTTCATCAATGACCTTCAAACTGTAATTAAGAACTCATCGATACACATGTATGCGGATGACGTTCAATTATATATCAGTGCTGAACCCAATCTTATCGATGATGCGGCTTCTAAACTGAATGAAGATATTAAAAAAAGTACTAGAGTGGTCCGAAGAGAACTCTCTGAGACTGAACCCAACTAAATCTAAATGCTTAGTTGTCAACAGAAGAAGCTTACATTCAAGTAATCTTCCAGGCATATATGTTGGTAATGAATTGGTTGAGTTCGTTGAAAAAACTAAAAATCTTGGTGTGTTGTTCAACAAGACATTATGTTGGGATGACCATATCTCAACAATCATCGGTAGAATCTATGGTTTTCTCAGGAATCTCTCGATGTCACGGAGCTACACACCACTAAATACACGTTTATTACTAGTTAAGACGCTACTCATTCCGACTATAACATATGGCTGCGAAATTTTCTGTTGCAATAATGCATTCATCAAACGTAAACTGAACGCTGCATTCAACAATATAGTTCGCTACGTTTATGGCCTAAAACGCTATGACCATGTCTCACCCTATTCAAAAAACATTCTTGGGTGTACACTGGATAAGTACCTTGATTACTGCACAATTAAGTACTTTCACAAGATTATAACCACCAAACAGCCTCGATATTTACATGATAAACTTAAATTTTCACGCTCACACCGCTCCTTGTGTTTAACTCCGCCGCTTACATCGTATTTGAACTCAAAACGACAATTTTTCGTTCATGCCATTCGCCTTTGGAATTCACTCCCTCTTGGCATCAGGAGACTCTATGATAGGATTGATTTTGACAGCACTCTCTTTCGACACTTAGCAGGTGATACATGAATATAGATACACATATTGTATGCACTAAAGATTTTCTTTTATTTTGTATTTTTTTTGATAATCAAAACTAATTAATTAATTTACTTAATAACTTTAAATCTTAAATTGAATTAATTGATAAATAATTTATGGAACATGTATTTATTACCACTGTCTCATTTATACTTTAAAGATGATGTAAAGTCTATTATAAATGATGTTATCTGAAATAAATAAATAAAAAATAAATAAATAAATAAATAAAACTCCTTTTTTGCTTCACTTGCTGTATCCTTTCTTAGCTCAGGCATCATTTTTCCCACGTGATCCTCAGTCACGATAAGGACGTATACAGTGGCTCATCCGCCACATGCAAGGATTTCTATATGGGGGGAAAAGTGGAAACCCTCTAAACCGCGCCAAATACAGAGTTCTTAATATCGCCTACAAGATCTTACCCGACATGTTGTTTGAACGCATGAAACCCTTCGTAAACAACGTGATCGGTTCATATCAGTGTGGCTTCTCGCCAGAAAAGTCCACCATTGACCAAATATTCACACTGCGGCAGATCTTGCAGAAAATCGAGGAACTTCAAATCGATACTCACCACCTTTTCATCGATTTTAAGGCCGCATATAACAGCTTGTATAGAGACGAGCTATACAGAGCAATGCCTAGTTTTGGCATCCATGTCAAACTTCTCCGTTCGTTCAGGATAACGAAGCTCCATCAAGGTCAGTCAAGTCCTCACCGTGACCTTTGATGGCAACAAAGGATTTAAACACGGCGACGCGCTGTCATACGACTTCTTCAACATCGTTCTTGAAAAAATAGTGAAAAACGCACATCCAACACCAGAGGCACAATCTTTCAAAAGTCCGTCAAATCACTCGCATACGAGGACGATATTGACTGTGATGTAACTGGCGCGTTCAATAAGAGCAAGACGAAGTATATGCTGTCAACAAGAAAGGACACTCAACATCGACGTCTCGGACAGAATTTTACAATAGACATATATAACTTTGAGGTAGTTAAGGACTTTGTCTACCTAGGCTTCGCTATAAATTCAGACGACGACACCAGCGCTGAGATCAAACGAAGAAAAACTCTTGCCAATCGCTGTTCCTTTGGGCTAAGAAAGCAAAGCCCTCTCTGGAACGACTAAAGTGACCCTTTATATGACCTTAATCGTCCCAGTCCTGCTCTACTGCGCAGAGCCATGGACTCTGTCCAAAGCGGAAATTTTTTCGCGTGATTTTGGTCCCGTCTGTATAGACGATGAATGGAGGACTTCCCGAGACTTCCCGAGAAATTAAAGTACTAGTCCCTTTTCATCGCAGTCCTGCTCTATGGCCCAGAGGCATGGACTTTGCTGAGAATGTATGATGTTCCCCTCGTTGTTTCGATGGAAAAGTCCTTCAGGTGATCTTTGGTTTCGTCAGAATAGATGGTAAATTTAGGAGACGAACTGTTTGGGCTGTATAGCAACATCGACCCAGTCAACATACAACGACAAAAATGGCTGGATCATATAGAATGGATGAACAGCAGCGCTCGGACCCGGAGAATCTTCGAATCTAGCCCTGAGAAACCAATAAGACCGCTGTGCAAGTGGCACACGAAGCTTTCCACATTCGTGCGCCACTTGCACACGGAACTGTAGGGCGATTACTAAAAATCGAGCTCCACCCGGACTGTTGAGCCCTCATAAGGAAGTAAGGGTTTTGGGTCGATACTCTTCACGGTGTAGGAACTTCTTAAAGAAAAATAAAAAATCTCGCCGTGTACATCAAGCGTACGTCTTTCTAAGCCTATAATGGCTAGTAGATGTGTACAAGTTCTACTCATACGAGTACATTCTCCAATTCACTTTCACATGTCATTCATTCGTACTTTCAAATTGCACACCATTTCCAACACGGAAGGCAAAATTATGAAATATTCCTTTTCTCTGAATAGGAGTAGATCAAAGGATGTACAATGTCTGCCGACGAGCACAGCAATTCTAAGACGCAGCACAGTCAGCATCTAATGTCACTTATTTATCAAAAAAGATGTTATGTTCATTTATTCATTTTTTCTTTCTTTTCTTGCAACGTTCCCTGGCGTCATATTACTTGGAACAGTGACACGAGATGATTTAGTACTGCATGGCATAAACGTATTCAATTTCATGCTTTTTTCCTTTTGCCGTAGTCTGACGACACGAAGGACGAAAAGACAGTGGGGAGGCGTTTTTCCTCCCCTTTCCCTTCAATCAAACATGTCTGACTTGAACACTACTGTCACTGTAAGGTGTCTCATATGTTTTATGACTTCGAAAGGATGAAGTTTATAGTTTCATTCCGCTTCATTGGGTCAATTGCTCATTGCAGCTAAAAAGCTGGAAAAAGCACAATGAAGCACAACAATGCGACAAAAGGAAAATATTTACATGACACAAATTACGTTTTTTGTTTTCCTAAGTATACATACGACGAGTATGTACACGTGTGTATGGCTATGATCCTCTCTCGACTTTTAATTAAATGTAGGGACACCAACACATTCGGGTCAGGCGGAAGGAAAAGGAAAAAACAAAATGGTTTGCCCTCGACTCTGGCTGCGGTGTTAATTTGCATTTTTTTAGGGTTTTTTGAAATTGTGACTACTTCTCATGAGCAAAGGACAAGGCGGCTTGTGTGGGGTGGTTTTTGCCCAACTTTTGCTATGGAAATTACAACACGGGATAGGCGTTGTCATGGCGTTTACCCCAAATTTGAACAAACGTCTTCCTGTCCATCACATATGAAAAAACGTGAAGTGGCATACGCAAGAGGCGTAGAAAAGGATTTTCACAGAATACCATGAGTTGTATCATAAATTGATGTCCTTTTTTTTATCGACACGTCCGAAGTATAGAGGCACAAGAGCCGCTATTTGCAAGTCGACTCACAAACTCTTGCTTTTAGATTGATGAAGCGAGCAATGGGTGATTAGCCCTTTGACTAGAAAATAAATTTAAAAACCTTTGGACTGTCATTGGTAAGAAGAAACGAGAAAGTTGATGAAAAATCATCACTCTAAAGCTGTTACTTGGATTGCAGTTAAAGGTTTTTTCACACCATTGGTTCAGAATGCCACCCTTGGCATAGGTTTTGAGTAGAATCAAAGGTTTTTGACACGTACGTCTAAGCAAACTCCGACGCCTTCACTGAATATTATGTCAAATTCCTACAACCGCCTCCATTTCAAAAATCAGTGGTTGAGAAAACATGATGTAAGGATGGAATAAGTTACAACAATAATTTATTGAAAGTCAGGGAGCAGTTGCTCCCAGCTCTGGAACTGTGGTTTCACATCAAATCTTGGCATTTTTAGAGTCTAAGTTCTAAGCCTTTCCGGATGAATGTCAATGTGATTGCCTAGTGTCCTTTTTTCTTGTGTCAGGAACAGCGCTTTATTGCATACGGATATGTGGATAAATCCTATCATTCTCCAGCAGATGTCTGCCGGCATTATTTGGCGAAACATATAGTTAGGACAGTAAAAATGTGCACCACGAACTAATGCGTACGAATGTAGCATTTCGCTTCGCATATGTCCGCTATGAGACTCGAAATAAATTCAGAATGATCAGTCTAGCCTATGACGGTTTCAAGAATTAGCTTCGTTTTCAACTCCGGTTAGCCAATAGTTGTGAGAAAGTCCGACCGAAGATAGCCAAGGTTTCATGTTAAAAAAGGCGCGATACAGCGCGTCACCTAGTCGAAATCTTTTTTTGACATCAAAGGTCTCGGTGAGGTCCTGACCGACCTCAATCGTCATCCTGCATAAACGGACAAGTTTTGCAGGGATGCCAAAATTAGACAAGACTCTGTATAGGTCGTCTCTGTAAATGCTGTCACAAGAGACCTTAAAATCGATGAAAAGGTGGTGGGTATCGATTTCAGGATCCTGAATTTTGTCCAAAATCTGCCGCAGTGTGAATATTTGGTCGAACGTGGACTTTACTGGCCTGAAGTCACACTGATATGGGCTAATCAGGTTGTTGACGAACGGCTTCACGCGTTCACACAACACAGCAAATAAGTTCTTGTAGACGATGTTAAGAAGACTGATGCCTCTGCACTTGGCGCAGATCAGAGGGTCTCCTTTTTTTTTGTGGATCTTTCTATTTAATCTCCCTTAATCTAACGAGTTCCTTAGATACGATAAGTACGATAGTTCCGCTAAAGCCTTTCCTTGAAATTCTTCAACAGAATGTTGAAAGATTCGAACGGCGGGTAAATATATGACCTCCCACCCTCATCCATCTAAATTCGAAAAAAGAAGTGACTGCATGGCTTATGCATCAGATCCCTTCCGTGATTGGATTCTTTGTCCAAGCCCAAGACAACACTCATTGTTAGCCTTGAGAAAACTTCAAAATCACACAACCAGTCCTCCTCAATTTAGTTATCAAATCTACCGACCTTATCCACCCTTATCCCATACCTTTCCCATCCGACATTATCCAATCATTGTATCTGTACAAGGAAAGCATTTCCCCAACAAATAAGCACGTGTGTTATGTGTATATGCCTCCAAACGAGATAACCTTGACCCTTTCCATTGTAATGTGTGTAACACAAATCTTCTATGGACATGTTACCCCTTTGTCAAGTCATTCCTCTTTCAAATTCAAATTCTTAAGATGCTCTCATAGGATATAACCTACTTAGACGGGGTCCTTTATCAAACACATCAAAAGAATCACTGCTTGAAATCTTTTTGCTTTGCCTTTTTTAAAATGAATTTAATCCCGTAATCCCTGCCTAAACTTATTTAATATCAGCATTTAACAAAAGGAAGCAAAAAAAAAAAGCCACAGAAAGGGAAAATCTAATTTTTTTTCATTTTTTTTTTTTTTGTTTTGTCCCGAAAAGCAATCCCCTTTTGGCATATTTGTCTTCGTCGCTTGTCCAAATGGATATATGTACGTAGGTGCCAACAGTTGCTAAGTTACCACTAAGAAGTAAACACCGAAAACACAGAAAATTCCTTCTATATATGGCGCGGCGGCGGTGGTGTCCTTCCAGAAAAAATAAAAAAAATTTCAAAAAAAAAGGACACTAATAAATTTTAAAAGTTCCCACTGCCTTGGGGGTGTGGCACGTTGAGGACAAAACCCTTTTTTTCGTTCGAAATACGCAAAAAAAAAAAGAAGCGAAATTAAACGCAAAGGACACCAGCATCAGTCAGTCGTTGGTCCCTTTTCTGTCCTTATCTCTTATGTTTGGCACAACAAAGTTGTGCATAACAATGGCGAAATGTAAACGCGAAACCTTGTGTTTCTTGAGCCCCCTTGTGTGTGTTTGTCTATGTCCTGCATTTTGTTGCCTTATAATGAACTGCTGATATCAGCAGGAAGAATCAGAAAATCAAAAGGCACAAAGAGGGACCGATACCCGCCCTCCCAAAAACAGGAGCCCGGCCTGCTCCAAAGTGTATTCAAACGGAATTGTATTAATTTTTCAATATTTTTCGGTCCCGATTTGTTCTGGTTTTTTTTATTTGAAATTCCTTTTCTGGAATTTAATACAAAGTCTGGTGAGGGTGGAGGCCGTTTGTCTCTGGCGCATTCCGTTTGGTTAATCCCAATGCGAATATATCGGTTCGTTATTTCGACGATACAAACGAAGGAGGTCGTCGCTAGACAGCCACACGGACAACTGGAGCGTGGCAGAGATAAAAGGAAGCTTAGCCGGCACATGGCGATTTCGTTTTTACTTAATTGAATCGACGACAAAAGAAGGAATGCGAATGGGGAAAAGGAATCCTAAAAATATTAAATGAAGGTACTCAAATTGGCGGAAAAAAAAAAAAAGGAATCCTTGACGTTTTCGTTTTGGTTTGATGTTTTAATATTTGATGGTGTATTTGGGTCGGTTGATTTAAAAGCTTGGCATCGTTAGCAAAGTTGACTGCGGTTTTGCAATTTATTTTAAGTTGTCCTATGGAGCCTTTTCTATGGAGCATTTTGAATATTTTTTTGGTTTTCATCAGCCTCACTAATTTTTTTGACTTAAGAGACTTTTAAAGAAGGCACTACACACATTTATGTTTAAAATCAATTACCGAACGCCTGTTCAATGCATGTTAGTGGAGTCCCATTAAAACAGGTGGAGAAGTTTAAGTATCTTGGGGTCCTATTCAAGAGGGATAGAAAGAGCAATCCTCTACAGACTGACAGCTTGATCAGTCTGTTATCAGGAAGGCCGAACTTGGTATCGGCGCTAAGCTATCGGTCTTCAATTCAGTGTTTGTTCCAACCCTCACCTATAGTTATGAGGTTTGGGTAATGACCGGAAGAATAAGACAGCGGAGGTAAACTGCCGAAATGAGACTTCTTCGTTGTATTGCTGGGGTAACTCGTCGAGATCGAGTTGGGAATAGCAGACTACGCGAGGCACTCACGTCGACCAGCTACTTCTTTGTACGGAGAGGTCCATACTTCGATGTTTTGGGCATATTAAACGCATGTCCCCTACACGGTTTCGAAGACCCGTCATGGAAACCGTGCCATCAGGCTTGATCAAGTCCGAAATCTCATCTCTACCCGTACGAGAAACCACTGATGATTTAGAGTTGATGGCGGAAGATCGGGAGGTGTGACTGCTATTGAAAACAACTGCCATTCTTCCTCTCCATTTGTCGGAACAGTTGGAATTTATTCCAAACTTTCGGATACCTGCCGTGCAAACTCTCTGTGTAACCAGCCTTGGTTTACGCTTTGGTAGGAAAGGTACATCATAGTTGAGATGCAATTTGCACAACACGAGGTAGTGATCAGTTGGCAGATCAGCCCCTCTTACAACAAAAACATCACAAATCAGCCCTTTAACACACGATGGTAGCACGAAGATGACTATCAGCGACTTCTGCTGAAGACTCTGATGGTACCATGCCATTTGCATAGCAAAAGTTCAACAACTTCTCTCCGTTCGCGTTCTGTTCCGAGTCACCGTTCCTTTCAATCACACTTCCCCATGTCATTATGTCCATACCCATGTGAACATTGAAGTCATCCATCAGAACATAAGAATACATATCTACCAGCTGTTCTAAGACAGCATTCGGCGCATAGACCTACACCAGAGCCCGAGTTGATCTTTCGAGCCTTAGCTTTAAGATCGCAATTCTCCCTAATAATGGTACCCACTCCAATACTCTGTCTACCAGCATGGGACTTACGAGTATCCCCACACACTGACGTGAAGAGCTTCCACTTATCCGTAAAGTCCACAAGTTCTAGAACCTCTTTGCTTCGTTGAGAAGATATCAACAATATCTAGCCGATACCTAGTAGACTCCCCAATAAGCTCAAGGTCTTTTCCTATGAGCGAACGTTTCGTTCCATGTGCTTAACCTGAGTCGATGCCGTTGTCGAAAAGCCTTGTCATCATTAGGGTTGCGCTTCGTTAGCCATGACTGGGTTGTAAAGCTAAATCAACTATTTAAGCTATTCAATCCGCACTTCCCAGCCATGTTACCTAACCCCGAGGAGGTCAGCTGCATGGGGAAATGTTGCTGATCAATTACCAAGATAATTGGGTTCCGACCAGTCCGCATTCATTACCAATATCGTGTTGGTAACTACTGATGTACTTCACGTGACTTTATAGATCAAAAACAGATGGATTTGATGGACTCCTACAATTTCATGTTTATTTTCCCTGAATCTTTTGATTGCGCTTGTGATTAAACTACAACTACTGACCGTCATATGAACCAGTAGCGCAACAAACAATGTCCTAAGCAAGTGCTTGTGTTGCCTTCTAGTTGTGGTCCCTAGTAACTGGCAACAATACTTCCTTCCGAGTATACGCCAATATATACCTGAGCGCAGTCATAAAAGACACCGTTGAAAGTTTCTAGTTTTTAACAGAATTTTGTTGTAAAATTATTTTTTTGAGATCGTAGTGCACTTGTCATTTGACACTGGACACTGGCTGCACAAATACGTCTAGACGATGACCTTGTTGTGCAAGAATAAAGATTGAGTCACAGTACAGACGACGTTGAGCCAAGAACCTTTAATCTAGCAGAACAAAACCCAAGAAAAAAACATGTTCGAGTATTGATTTCAAGCATAAGGATAATAAATTCTACTTACACACTACGCAAGCTCCCTCTAAGGGATAATATACAGCGAAGGGATATTACTCACCTGAAATAAAAAAAAGAAAATATGTTAGTAATGTAGATACATATGTGCATGTTAACAAAAAAGTTGAGAAAAACGAAAACTGAAGTATTTTACTGTGACCGCCACTAAACCGATCTTTCAATGGCGCACTTTTCACTAAATTAATTTCTTTGAATAAATTTTGCAACTACTACAACTGCACAATACGAAAAGGAAATAATCAAATTTGTCCGCGACAATCATTCAGCGCTTTCAGGGCCAAGACTGCGATATTGACGGACCAAAACCTGGATTGAATCAGTAGCGCAACAATCGAGTTCGAAATCGAATCCCCTCGTATCTATGATTTTAAATCCTTACGCATGTAGACTACGGCTTTTAAAGAACTTGTAGCAGTTCGCCTCGGATAAGAGTTGACTAGACGTTCATGTTTCGGTTATTCTATCCAGACTAAGATTAGTTTCTGAAATGTGAGGACGCTGAGCCTCTAACTATCAGATTCTCACAATTCGGGTGATATTCATTCGGAACAGGTTCGACATTTTGCAGATAAGCGAAGCGGAGTGAGTAATTCTCTACCGTTCTACCCTGGAAAACCATTCGGAAATCGACGGGACTCCGAAATGGAACCGCTGTCATTCATTCATTTTCTAATGACCCGCATATCCACTATGAAAGTCGCGAGTTAAAAGTGGTAGGCCCATTTCCCTTCTGTTGCTCAAGTTGAAACTTAATTCATGGGAAGTCAGTGAAAGACTCAACAATTGGAATTCCACTCCAAGACTTTTGCCAATCCAAGAAGTTCCTCAACCCCTTAACCAACAAGAGAAACGAAGAAATTCTCGCATCCTAACAAGTTGGGTATCAGTCCGTCAGACTTATGTCGACTCGACCAAGAAACTGCAAACCTATTTTGTGCGAGTATCCCGCTATAGCTCGCTGTAGACTTCAACACTTCGGTAGGGGATTCATCTCCCCAGATACAGGGTTTTTCAATAAGAGCGCTACAAAAGTTTTTTTAAATAAAACAAAAACGGTTTTGGATATCAATGAAATTCTTTATTTCTGTGAAAGTACGTTCGATGCCATTATGTATGGAACTCGATTTCTTTTGCATGGCCACCACGGGCACGCTTGCAGAAGTCCAGACGCTGAACCCAATTTTCGACGGTTTTCAAGCATAAATCGGCCGATACTGCTGCAATTTCACGTTCGATATTCGTACGAAGTTCATCAATCGTCGCTGGCTTGTTGGCATAGACCATAGACTTGACGTAGCCCCACAGGAAATAGTCTAACGGCGTCAAATCGCACGACCGAGCCGGCCAAGCGACTGGACCATTTCGTGAGATAACACGTTCTCCAAACTTGGTTTCCAATAAATTGATTGTGACATTCGCTGTGTGGCTTGTGGCGCCGTCCTGTTGGAAACACATGTCCTCCAAGTCCATATCATCCAATTGGGGCCAAAAATATTCGGTTATCATTGAACGGTAGCGATCCCCATTCACAGTAACGTGCCGGTCTTGATCATCACGGAAGAAGTACGGCCCAATGACGCCGCCGGCCCATAAACCACACCAAACCGTAATTTTTTCGGGATGCAATGATGACTCATGGAGTACATGTGGATTGCTGCCTGACCAATACCGCATATTTTGTTTATTGACGAAGCAATCCAGCCAGAAATTATGACGACCATAAATTGGACGTAGCGCTCTTAACTTTGAGGCCACTGACTCCGAATTTCGGTAGTAAATTTTAATAATTTCGACTCATTGTTGGCTCGTATATCTTTCCATCATGAAATGGCAAACCTTACTGAAGAGAAATGTCAAAAAACCGCAAGAAAAATATGGCGTCGTTTGCTGTCCCTGTCGCTCTACTTTTGTAGCGTCCCTATTGAAAAACCCTTTACAATCAAACAGGCATCCGCAAGCACTATCCTAAGCTTCCTTCATGGCCTTTATCTTGTTCCAAACCGCCTCTGTTGTAGGAGAACTTGCTTGTTAGATGAAAAGACGCTGCCTATAAGGATTGAGAAGTGCGTTGGACTGCTGTGCGAGCGGCGTGAGGTCAAGCCTCAGCCATGTCCAGCGAACATTTTTGGCGGCACTCCCTCTCGTCGGGGAATGACAAGCCTCCGGGAGTATAATCTGTCATGAAATAGCTTCTTAATTAGCCGTTCGGAGTCGGCAATAAATTGTAGGTCCCTTCCATTTGTACGAAAAATGTAGCACGCACAACAGGAATGGTTGCGAGAAGCTAGGCCTTGGCTCATCCCGAGCTGTCGCGTCAGCTCCTTTTTTTTTAAACGACAACAAAGGACTTACTCATGTAATAGGCAACAACGAATTGCTATAACAACGGCGAAATAAGTCTTTATTTCTACAATGTCAATTGTTGTAAGTGGCACAACGTTTGAACACAAGTCGTACCAAAGGCTAGGCAAATAACCTGCAATCTAACATTTTATCAGTAGTGTACGGGACATCCGAAACAGACGATATGGTGAAGGCAAGAGGTCAGACTAATGGTAGACTAATGGAGCTCTAAGTTTGTCAGCAATTAAGGAACAAGCAGCAAGCAAAATGGTTGTAAAAAGTTATTGCAGCCAGGAAAGATCGACAAATGAAAAGAAGAAGCGAACTAGACGGCCCTACGTTACATACGTACTCGTACATCAATTCATTGGTATCTAAAGCAAATGAAACGGCAAGCGGGTGCTGCACGCTACTATGTCGATAGAAGAAGAAGAGATGGACACCTCAGACATCTCAACCAAAACTTGCAATATTTTGGGAGTATTGTCTTGACCAATAGTAGAACCGGACAAGACAAACCCAGTGGTGAAACAATTAAATCAACTTGAACAACAACATAAGAACCAAAAGAACGAATAATTTGGGTCTACCATGACATGCGGTCTACCATTCGGATTTTAGCAAACCCACAAGGAACGTGGGTAGTAGCACTGCGCTAAAATCCAGCTTTCAGCTTTCTAGCTGTTGGAACACAGAACCCATCTAGAAGTGATATTCTGACTTCCAATTGCAGGTCATACATTTTTATCCAAAAATCAAAAATTAATTTCACAAAATTCCTTAAAGCGAAAGGGCTTCTGATCAAATCAACGGGCTGTGCCACTTTAAGAAAAACCATTTAGAATCAAGGAACCTTGGCCCATTAACCCCATTTTATCGATAGCAAATGCTCACGTCTCAATTCACACGATGTATTCAAAATTCTCTTCCGACACGCCACAAGTCGTTTTCATAAAAAAAAAAACTTTATAAAGCAGAAAAGATCAATCTCCGAAAGCAATTTTCGGATCAAACGCCGCTTTTTACTTCATAACGTGGGGATTTTAAAACAACAAAACATTGCAAAATTTATCAACGCACAATTTTATGGGCAATTTGCTTAATGCCAAAACAAAACCGAATGGAAAACGCGACGGAATCTGCAATCTTTAAATTTGTCCCTTACCCAAGGAACTGTTCCCAAGCGCACCACAGCGAAGGATGTAAAACGCCGATGACTACCTTAAGATTCATCAAAATTTATGGGAAAATGCGTAAAACCTCATGACAATTACGGATCCTATATTCAATCCCCAAATGTCCAATGGCATGTAATAAGTCGTAAAGCCTTGCACGTATTAAAGACGCAAGGAAGCCGATCCCACTTTTGGGTAAATCAGGACGGTGACCCGAAAGAAAAGAAGAAAAACCAAACTCAATGTCAGTGACAACCGCCTCAGAGGCACACACACTCGTATACCCACTTAAATAATTGAACAGATTACGAGAAGAACCCATTCAAATATTATTATATCACCGTCACCCTATACCATCCAGTCGTACTCGAGTCATCCTGCTGCTGTGCGGTATGACAACAAAAGGATGAGTGGTAGCAATTTCTAGATCAACAGATGAGAATGCCAGCCAACCACACCAATGGAAGTGGGTTGAGAAATAAAGTCCTAAGCTATCCTTGGAGCCGAATTAAAAATATTCCTCCAAAAAGGCACAAGCAGAACCCATGGAATGGTGCGGAACCAAGGATGTTTTATAAAAAGCCTTGAGGGCATATTTTGAATAGGTTTTGCTTCTGCAAATACATACTCGTACAGTATGTGTTGCAAGAAGAAGGTCAGGTGTAAATATTTTTTCACGGTGCGATGGCAGAGTATGGTTGGTTTACAGAATGTTCAAGTTCAAAACACGAGTCCATGAAGCAACAGAGATTGTCAAAACGTACAGTCTGTTTTGACAATAAAACGGCAAGTGAGAGAAACATCTGGCTCTCAGGCAAATGGACCATTCAATCTGCACGATGATGGTTAAAACTTCCGTCCAACTGGTCAAATTGAAGCGCGGAAAGGAATATCAAGTCAAAAATTGAATAAGACTGGATCTGAGGTCACCGGCTGAACTTACCAAAGCAGCTGGAGCCGATTCGCTAGAGGGCATACTCCTACTCATTTCTGCGAACTGGTGGATGAAAGGCATCTCTGAATCGTTTGCCCAATTCACACAAGAGAAGACACCAGTCCTTTCAGCATCGTGTATAAGATCTTATCTGCCACATGGTGTAAACACCAGAAACCTTTTGTTAGCAACCTGATTGGCATCTATCAATGCAGTTTCAGGCCAGGAAATTTCACAAATGTTCACACTTTAAATCGATAAGGTCGTATACGTCAACATTTACAGAGACGGACTACACAGAGCTATGTTTACTTCAAGTGACAATACCAAACTCGTCCGTGTGTGCAAGATGACTATGGAGAATTCTTGCCGCCCTTTCAAGGTCGGAAGAGAGATCCTTGATGCCAAAAAAAATTAACGTGGTGTAATATGACTTCCTTAAGATCGAACGTATTGGACGAAACTCTCAACCTAACGACAGAGGCACAATCTGTCGAAAATCTGGAAAACTACTTACGTATGGTGATGTTATAGATGTAATGGCAGAATTCAGCGACATCAGTGCGAGTATGGAGGCAGAAGTGATTGAAACAGATTTAGCGGTGAATGAGGATAAAACCAAGTATCGACTTGTCATTAACAAGAAGCGACACCCAACGTCGACAAAACTGACAAAAAGTCACAATGCACAACTTTAACTTGGAAGACTTTGTCCACTTTCGTTCTTCTGACAGGGACATGGCATCAGCAAGGGCATCACAAAGAAGAAGACCCTGAAAAGCTTTGAATCATAATATGGATTCTATGGAAGGCAGGTGAAGATATCTTTGGTCATTTTGGACGAAACGGACCCTTTTGCCTTGACGAGTTTTGGAAAAGCGGACTGAACGATGAGTGCGTCGCTCATATGAGATATACAGCGACCACCTAGCGATCCACCTATTCAGAAAACTAAGCAATGGACGTTTGAGATGGCTAGGACATGCAGAGCAAACAGACGCTATCGTTCCATTCTGCAAAACCAGAAGGACGTCGCAGTAGAGAAAGACCTCGCCTAAGGTGGAGGGCCCAAGTAAAAGAGGATATTAACCACCTTGTGCACTTCATCGAGCACTGAACTGTGCACTGGACGAGTTAGTTCCTTTACCATAACTGAACCAAAAGAAGGGCTTTGTTGATTGAAGCATACCCCTAAATCCTGAACAGTAGCACAATCTCAGGCAGATTTTTCTCGTGATTAAATCGTTTATTGAGGTCTAAAAAGATCATAAAACATAGATATTCGAAAATGAAGTTAGTTTAAGCTTCGAAATGGCAAGGCTAGGTGGAGACCGGCGACACATGGAGGGGGGACCACTCTCCTCCTTGCTGTCTAGCTAAAGAAGTTTAAAGAATAACTGTAAGTAAGACAAATCAGAGATGATCCAATATAAGTGGGCACAAGGTATTCAAGGCTCAAAGCCCTGCGCTAAATCGCAAAAGAACAAGACATATTCTCAACTTAAGCAGGACACAGCTACAGTCACTAGCACACTGTCCGACCATTGTCTTTTAAAGAAGCATGCTTAAAGATTAGGGTTCTCAGCCACAGATGTCTGCAGGTAATGCAACGACCTATGCGCCGCTGAAGACATTATGTGAATTCGAGGGAATCGCCAGGACACGCATGAAACCTGTCGGCAACTTTAGTAATCTAGAGGAGCTGGGCTAAGATAGCTATAAAAACATGGTAAAGTCCTAAAGGCAATTCAAATGCTTTCAGGAAATGGTTTAGGTTTCGCCGATTTGGTTTCACAGGGGTCGCGATGGGCCTACTTTAGCTAACCCAACCTATCTTCGAAATTGTGCATCAAAAGATGTAGACAAACACACTGAGTAGAGTAAAGATTCAAACGCGTCTTCCTTCCTTTGATTTTGGAAAGTGCACACTGTAGCATCGGTTTGATGAAAGATAGGCTTGGAGCTTTAGGAAATTCGCAAAGCGAATTTGGTTAAACCTGCCACGTCCTTTTCCAAGTCTTGTTTTCTAGACCTTGAAATATCCATAAACCACCATGACACATTAAACATTAAAATATTGTCCAAAACACCTAAGGTATTGATTCCAGCACACTATCTCGAATCCCCTCTTACTTGGTTCTCTCTCGTTTAACTTTATCACTAGATCTTAAAAGCAGTTTAACGGTGTCAAATCCGGTTCCAAAATAGATAAGATTACAAGGATTTCCTTATGATACTGTGCTCAAAGAGCCATTTTATACCATAAAACAACATAGGCTAAGACCACAGCTACTAAACTCAACCATTTCGCACACACACGATGCGGATCCCGCACCACACAGCACCTATGCAACCACAGAGAAACAGTTTATGGCTCAGCGTCAGCATACATACACACAACGTTTTTGTTTTACTCAAGTGTGTTACCTACCACACCAACCACTGACCGAGGGCGAAGGGATAAGAGAGGATCACCTGGTTAAGATTCTGTCCCCGAGAGAGTGCACCCCACCGACTATCAGCACCCGGTTGGGGTGGGAAAATCCCTTCGCCGTTATTGGATTGGGAATGTATTACTTAACTGAAAATAGAATCGCAGTGGAATTTTATGCAAATGTGTTCAATGTTAACATGCATACGGGCCGACCCCATTCCACCATTGTCTGGCTGCCCATCTCTAGCACCCTTTTAGCTCGTCCTCATACGAAGCGACTTTTACACATAATAGCCGTGTGCGGTACGGATGTGGGGTATTTATTCAGTGCCAGACAGCGGATATCGCCTGAATAAACCAGGCCATGGTATTGCCATAAATATTGATCCTGCGATGAGGTGTTTATGTGTACACATATAGATTGGGAGGGAGGGGAGGTTTGTTTTCCTCCCCTACAAACGGGTAGGAGTATCAATATTAAAATGAGCCAACAAAATCATTGCTTTGCTATGAAATGGGAATTTTCCAGAGGTGCGCTTTAATACTTCATGCTTCAGTGAATCGAACTAGAGACTGTGGTATATGTCCTGGGACTGGGACACCTATCATACTTACATACATCCACGAGCTGACGATTAGGATGCGCTGGGTTTACTCGGAAAAAAATAAAACGAAAAGAAAAACGCTTATAGCGTCAGAAAACTGGGTAAAGTTGAAACAAGAGATTGAAATTTATTCAGTATCCGTAGGCGTTTTTGTCCTGAAACTGTCTGTCTAGCAAGAAGGAAACTTGTTGCTGTTACGCGTGCTTAGACAAAAAATCAGTAAATAAGTAAAAACAGTGCGAGCTGCATAGGTTCAATTCCAGGAGTATAATTTGTCATGAAAAAGCTTGTCAAGTCACCATTCCCTTCCAATCCCTTCCCGATTAACCCAATATCCCTTAACCACCTAATCCACACCAATGGTTGATCAAATCAAAGTTATTGGTTAAGGATTCATATGAAATGAGGAATGAAAGAGACACCGAAGATGCATAACAAAGACTAAACCAAGTTATGAGACGACTTGGACGCCTGATTGGAAAACAATAGACACAGATAGTCCTCCTGACTGAAGGATAAATTTCGGTGACTGAGTTTGAGGAGGCTCCGAGATAATTATTACCAAAAACCATTGTCATTGACTGTGACTGTGACTCGGATACTCAGTACTAACTAAAATCGTCGATTGAGCAGTGGCGTATACGTAACATTTTTGTATCGAATGCAGAAGAAGTGGTAATACTGCCAACAAGGGACCATTGCTGGCGAATTTCTCTGTCATTGACTGTGGTTGTGGCTCGGACATTCAGTAACAACAAAAATCAGCGGTTGATCGCTGGCATGTGCGTACTTGGAAATGGCCCTTGACTCCAAAGTCACTATTTTTCAGCAGTTCTCATCAGAGCTGGCTGTAAAGGTCACTAAATTACTCAGGAAACTAATGGCAAATGAAGGCGCCTCAACGGTTAACAGGCGAACACTTCTCATGGCAATCACGCGTGCCATTCTCCGGGCAAGCAACTTGAGTATTGGAACTTGAGTGACCCTCATCGATCTCCTATCAGCAGAGAGGAAGTATGCATATAAGCATGAAGCAGAAATATGAGCTTGTTGGTTGAGGCCCTGGTTCACCCCGAATCGATGGCCCTTCATCATAAGAAAATAAGTATCAGCGGAAACGATGCTAAAGAGGCGAAGGACCTCTCGAAACAATAGTGCAAAGGACGATGGAGTTCCGAAACTAGAGGAAAGTGGACTGATTATGGACGTTGCTGCATGACTGGATTGGAAACAGAGCGAAGTATAATAAAATACCTAATTACCCCGGTTTTAATTGGATATAGAAACTTCAACGCGTGCCTCCTAAGATGGAAAAAGTAGAAAGCTCGACTCGCCGGTTTGGCGACTTTCCAATAGATGAAGCAAACCACACTTTTCCCTCTGATGTACATGGGTAGCAGAATGAAGCAGGGAATCGATCTCGAGATATGACAGGTTCAGTGCTGAATACAAAAAAGTGAGAAAAAGACGAAACCTTACTCTCATAACGATACGGAAAAATCAATTCGCCTGAAATAATGGAAACAGCGGTCCCAGATGGTGTTGCCAGAGACACCAAAGTTAGAAGGGGAGTTAAGTCAGTAAGAATCGACACACCAGGTTAGTGTAACGAGCTCCTGACCGAGCATGATGCATTCTTCACCCTCTCAGAAAGAGAAAAAAACCCTCTGCGATTTCACTGTTCGCTTGTAGATTTCACCACAGAGGGACTATGGAGAAGAGAATAGCCTTATCACTGATGGTGTACGTAAGGGTGACCGCATCCAACTCGGCGCACGCAACTGGAGACAGCTGGCTTAGGTAAGTCCTGGCTGGAGAAGCGTGCTAGTTGAGGCCCTGGCTCTAGCTGAAGGGCCATAATGAGGCATAGCCAGGGGCTATTAAGACTTTAGAGACAACTAAGTCACTCAGTATTCAAGGCTGAGAAGCCTTCTGAGATTCAAATCCCAATCCAGATGGCTATCATTCAGCCGTTCTTTCGTCTGAAGATTGTGTATATTGCGAGCATAATGGGCATAACTAAGGGTTTATGTAAACCAACGAACGAACGTCTACCTTCCTTCACCTTATTTGGGGATTCTACACCATTCACTAGTTATTCAGCACGTTGAGCAAAATTGTGTTTTATTCCTCATTGGACACAAAACGTTCGTCTGGAATATATGTAGTTGAGCTATTATTGCGAGCTATGTATGAATAGTTCATCGGACTGTATAGGGATTGTTATTGGGTGTCCAGGTTTGGAAATTTTTTTGCTGTTCCATAACAAGATCTACACAGCTGCTTCGAGATTGCAGACAGGTGCTGGGTCCAGGGTCACAAGGATTTTCCAAGCAACTGCAAAGCGGAAAAGCTGGCAAAAGAAGGTGCAGGACGGCATCTCGCCGAAATCCTGGGGGAACGCCCTGCGCCTATCGAATCGATCAAGTTCCTCCTTGACACGAACGCCAAGAAACTGGCAAGCCACAGGTGGAACAACATCAGCACTTGTCTCTTGTCAAATCAAATCTGGCCTCGCCTAGGTTTAAAGAAGATGGAGAAACTTTTAACCATAAACCGGAAAATCTAGGTTCATATCAGTGAACCGGACATTGTTTGATAGGCAGGCATCCACTCAGACTGGGAGTCTCCTCCAACAATTTCTGTTGAAGCCACAGAGACGAGTAGGAAGAGCAAACTACGACCCACCTATTGTGTACATGTCCTGCTTTTGCGACGCTAAGAACAAAAACTCTCGGGAAATACTTCTAAGATGATCTTAAGGATCTTGCTGAACTCGGCATGCAGAAGCCACCTAACCTACCCTAGTCACCTATCCACGGAGACAACTTAACTTAACAAGCTACCTTTTGTTCAATGAACCTACCATTCATTTCCGTCCACTTAAACACCAAGGCCCCCAAATTGCAATCTCATTTGGAAAACGATTTTACGACAACACGCCCACTTTAAGAACACAGTGTAAGATATTCGTTGCGCAACTCAATTAATAACATACCACCACACTCAATGGATCAGGTCAGCCAGCCTTTAATTTTGTACCCATTGGGCTTTGGCAGTACTCCTCATAGCTGCATTCGCTATAAACCGGTTTATCCTTTAAATACTTCAGCATTACACTCCATTTATTATTGCCCTCGTTCGCTGAATATAATCCCTTTCTAAGACGTCGTCGTCCTTGTAAGATCCTTGGTCCATAAAAAAAAAGACGAAAAACCTTCTTTTCCTGATAATCTCATTGCACTTTCAGGGCTCGCCAGCTGCATCATAAAGTTCATTGAATCGGATGAATCAAATTATCCCCACTGTCCATCGCGTGGTACTGTTGCTATAAAATAAATCTCTTCGCAGTGGAACCTCTTTAAGAAAACTTTTCCCCCCACCCACACACATCCTTTACCACACGCACTTTTTGTTTTACTTTAAGTTAAGTGAGACCAATAGACCGAGACCGCCCAACTGGCTTAGATAGAACGAAAAGGATTTCCACGTGTAACCCGAGCGGAAATTCCAAGAATTTCATCCCACTCAACTTTAGTGACCTAAAACTCTACCTGGCACATCTCTTTGACAGATCCTTCTCGGGCAGAGAGTCCATGTAATGACATCATTGTCCAAGGATGCTACTTTCAGGGGTCATCGTGTGGCGCCACGGACTCTAAACTCACGTAAACTTTACCTGTTTTTCCGGCAATAAATTCAAGCGAAAATCCAATTTTCCAACACTCGCACAAGGAGACCAGCATCCCTTTCACAATTTTTATGACTTATTCACAGGGAATAAGTCCTATTCGCATTAAATGTGAATAAGAATGAAATAAAAATCTTTCGTAGGGTCAATCAACTCGCATGGGTTCCACTACGTGTGGGGGCGAGACAGGAGACGAAAAACAGGACGTCGTTTTCGGTATGTGTGAATGTGACGGTGAATTTTCTTTTTTTCTCCCTTCTCTGGTTAAGTCTTTGTTCTAAGGGGGTGTTCTTTCGGCGCTGTCCTGCCTGTTTCGATTTCCACTTTACTCCGGAACGTGATGTAGATTTGCCTTTTTTTTTTGTGCCTTTTACTGTTCAGTGCTTCGTCCTTCTTATCCTTTTCGGTTCGTTTCTGTTCTATTTAACCAATTTCTATCTACATTTGTTCCGGTTTCTGGGTATATTTCCTCCTTTAACGTGCACACAACTTTGCTGTGTGGAGAGCAGGCCTCGGGGGAGATTGGCAGTGCGTTTTTTTTTTTTTTTTTTGAAAGCAGTATGTATGCCAACGAGTCCTGCTTTCGTTTCGATGGAAATTATAATGCACAGCAAATATATTTCTGCTGTAATTGCAGAATGGCACTTAGAGAGAGGGAGTGGGTTTTACGTACCAGTAGGGGATGTGACAAGAGTAGGACTCAAAAATCTTTCTTTCATTTTCCTAATTCAATTTGAGTTTGTTGCCGGAGAAATTGAACAGATTTTAGGTTGGCAAGATTGAAAAATTGTTGCATTGTGTTAGGGGGAAGGATGTGGATTTGGCTCCAACAGAAGAAGGATGTCGGTTCGCCTGTAAAGTTTGAAAGTGAGCCAATAGATGTTGTTTGCAATTACAGGAAGTTATTTCGACACAATGTTGACAAAAAAGTTTAGTAACTCGGAAACATATTGCGGAGAAATACGATATGTACTTTAAAATTGTTTTCAAGTTTTGCGGAAAGTAAAACACTCGTATATACATCTACATATGTATTTGTATACTTTCTCTCAATTCACGATATTTCTTGTCTTGGAGAAAGACATCGTAAAAGTCTCACCGCATTCTTTACGCAGGTCTGGAAACACATCAAACGATGAGGAGGCCAAACAGCTACATGCATAGTACAAACATATGTATGGACAAAATAATTTTCCTGGAAACCGAAGGTATGTAAAGCAATCGATAGAGCTACTAAGACTCTATGAACCGCGGCAAAGGTCTCTGGACGTCGATTAGATTACCCGACTTTTGACAACGATACATGCATTGAAATCTCCCTTAGGCGGACAGCGATGGTGCCAGCGCCGACAATTTTGTCCGCCCAAAGTAGTTGTGCGTCCAAGGGAACAAAAAACGTTTTATAAGTTTGTTTAGGTTGCAGCCCCAACTGTCCTATGTTCATTTGAATTTTAGGACGAGGAAATTTCTTAGGTATTTGAGAGTAGATCCTAGCTACTTTATTCTCAAACTGAAAGTCACATAAGATATCATTCAATAGCTGAATTCAAGTTCCCGGTCAAGATATGCCACATAGTGCTCGAAAACATACTCTGCAATAAGCAATTTAAAATCAGCTCTTCTGAATGGGTCGGACACACCCTAGCAAAGATTCGGCGAATAGGTAAGATTAGGTAAGGCATCTGTCCTGCTAGGGTCGGGACGCACTTAGCTTATAGAACCGTCCTTTGTGATACCACATAAGAGGGTCAGAATGCCAGGCCTACTGCAAGATAGGCCTCCAACTACCTGGTTGGAGGTGATACCGATTTGGAGCTAGCATTAGCAGACTTAGTATTTATATCCCAACATTAAACAAAGAGGGGGTAATTGATACAATTAATCCTCCGGCTGAGTTCAGACTAATAGTGGGGTACCTAGGGTGACTGATAAGACGAGCCTTGTCTGCTGTTGAATAAACACGTACAAAGGACTGACTTGGATGGTTGTGGGTTTATGAAAATTTATTGCGGAGTTCTTAGTTAGGTGGATAAAGCAACCCGTGGTTGAAGTTTGAAGTGACTGGTTTCAGTACGAACCTCCTGCCGTTAGCCGGGGAGGGTGGAGCGATGAAGGTGAGAAGGGGAAGGAGGGAGGAAGCTAAGGGATGCGCTTCTAGAAGTTGACTGTTTGGTGTAAGCTAAACCATTTCGTGTTAGAGATTAATTTGTTTATGATTAAGCGTCGTGGCTCAGTGGTTAGTGCTTTGGACTGCTGGGCGAGCGGCGTGGGTTCAAGTCCCAGCCATGTCAGCAGACAATTTTTCGCAGCACGACCTCTCGTCGTGGAATCACAAGCCTCCGGGAGTACAATTTGTCATGAAGCTAGGCCTTGGCTCACCCTGAGCTTTGGCGCCAGCTATTTATTTATTTCAACCCACAGGCTGAGTTCAGGCTAATAATCCGGTACCTTGGGTGACTGATTACTCAAGCGTGAACAAATCAGCGGTTATGGTAATTTCTCGCATTCCTGTCCAATGCGCTCTGCATATGAGTGGAGTCCGATAGAAACAGCTGGAGAAGTTGAAGTATCTCGGGGTTCTATTCACGAGTGATGGAAGGGGCAACTCAGTTATCCTGTAGGCATGGTCAGGCTGGAGCAATTTTTAAACAAATTAGTCAATATGTCATTAAGAGCGCTGAACTTGTCGTCGGAGCTAAGCTATCGGTCTTTAATTCAATGTTTGTTCCGATCCTCACATATGGTCATGAGGTTTGGCTAATGGTCGAAAGAATAAGTTCGCGGGTATAAGCTGCCGAAAAGAGATTCCTCGATGTATTTCTGGGGTAACTCGTCGAGATCGAGTTGGGAACTCCAGAGTACGCGACGCACTCAATTTCGACCAGCTACTTCTTCGAGTGGAGAAGTCCGTACTTCGATGGTTCGAATACGTTAAACGCATGTCCACAACCCGGCTTCCAAGAAGTGCCATGGGATCCTTGCCATCAGGTAGACGTCCGCTAGGTAGCCCCTTTGGTTGGACCAAGTCCGGAATCGGTAGATGTGAAGAATTCACTTAAGCACCCTAAACCCGTGACCCTCGTAATGGATAAGCAGGCCATTTGAAAATGATGATGATGATGATGACAAAACACTGATCCTGTCAGCTCTACAATATAGTGCCGAATACTTTCGAGAGAAAAATCCTTCAGTGAAAATTTGATTCCAGATCCGAATAAGGTGAATGGATTAAAAGTTACAACCGCGAACTCTATGAGCTGCATCAAGATGCTGATGTAGTCCCGAAAACCGAAAGCAAAGAGAAAATCGTCGTGTCACAACCACAGGTTCGAGACGATTAGGAAGACCACTTTAAGGTCCTAGCTATAGCGGATGCCAAAGCAATTGTTTTGGAAGACTGAAACAAGCGTGCACGGCGTAAACGAGAATGGAAGCAGCAACAACAAACAAACAAACAAACAAGGGTCGGAAGCCCACTGACTAAATAACATGTTAGTGAGAAGTGCGATTGGGATAAATTAAAGTAAGGTTTTCGGTCTTGTCGTCTTCCGTTTTTTTTTTTTTTTTTCAGGATTGACACTTCTAGCCAAAGTCGCTCCTACTCTCTTTATGCAAAGAGGATCAACTAGGAACAATGAACGATTCGGAGAATACTTTAGTCAGTCTTCCATAGAAATAACCTTTTTTCTTCTGTTAGACAAAGTCGAGATCTGATCGCCTTACTGGCCATTGTGCCACTAAAATTCCAACGCACCATCTACGAGTAGTTTAAAATTCGCAAAGAAAACAACAAATTAGTAAGACGTCTGCTTTGTGAATAGATTGCTCTATCCAACAGAAGCTTAGGAACTTTTGGTTTTGACCAAGAGTCTTACTAATTTGTTGTTTTCTTTGGGAACTTTAAACTACTCGTAGATGGTGCGCGCACTGCCAAAGCATTTATTTCATCGTCGACCTGGTGGACTTTTGAAACACTGAACAGAAAGAACTTAACAAGATTCTAATACAGTTATTTCTTCATAAACCACGACCTCCTCATTTGTCATAATTCAATGCCAACATACGAAGACCTCTAATCCACTTTGAACGTCGAACCAAAAAGTATACTTCTTTATCTTACTTGGCCTTGACCTCACATCAGTTCTCCAAAATTTGTTGTTTGTCCTCACCATCTAAAAAATGAATACAGAAACCCTTCCTTCTTATGAGCAGATTCAAGATTTTGAAATCCAAGGACGCACAGCACGAAGCTTTAGATACTTTCCAAACAAATTGTATAATCAACGCGTCATGTCATGTGAGGATTCCATAATCATAGGCCCATCAGATATGCCTGCGGGGGCGTTTCATCAACTGGGAAACACTTCAAGTGCACGTCATACTTCCCAAAAGGAAACTGAAGGTAAGGTACACCCTGAAATATGATATCTCTACACGTGGGCATTGTTGGATTTTCTATGTTACACAAGCGTGTGGCAACGAATTATGTTTTCAAAAGTCACTTCCCATTACATTATCCTGGAAAAGTTTAATTTTAATTTCAGTTCCACTCCAATGCTTCACTACTTTCGCAACCATGGCGTTAAATTAAAAGATTTTCCCAAAATATCCCCATAATGACATGCAAACAACAAAATTGTTCCCCTTAGAATGGTCTATCGATTTTTTTTTTTTAATTTTTTTGGTTGCCTTCTTGGAAAAAGTATCTTCGACGTTGGCATAAACTCGGAACATTTCTTGACTTTCAATATGCTCCTCTTGGGGTAAACCAAGCAAATATTCTACAATCAAACTGCCGCCAGCCAACCAACCAAAATAAATAAGTTTCCTCTAAAAAAGTTCAATCGTCGATTTGTTTGAAAGAAGATGAAAAAAAAAAAAAAAAAAAAAATTAAAAGACCGGTTACCATCCCCACTTGACACCCAATTTCAACACAGAGGGGCTGACGGACTAACCTACATATTTCTCTCATCATGTCCCTATGACAGTTTAAACCATTGCGACATGGAAATTTCTTCTGTCAGATACTTGTGGTTTATTTAAGAAAAAAACATACGGAAAGGGGAGCAACAACAAAGAATGAATAAAAGAAAATGTAAAATACAAGAAGATGCCACACTCATAGATAAGGAACCCTCTTGAGGAGTTTCCTAGCTTTTCACGGTGTTTTGGGTTCGGGTCCTCCTTTCCAGAGACACATGTAGCCAAGTGGGAGGTTTTTTTTTTTCTTTTTCTTCTATTTTTTCGCACGAAGAAGTCTCCCTCTTCCACTCTGCGGATGAAATGTAAAATTATGTTAAAAGGATGTCATAGAAATTCCTTATCGCCATGATTTCTATCAGTTTACATTCGTTGACTCTGTCGAGTTTGGTATTTTCTTTGAGGGGATTGTGCTCTTGGGACGGTGAACTTTGATTACATAATAATGAGAAGCTAAGATGTTATGATAGATAAGAACTCGCTTCATATTCAATCACTGAACAACCGGACTAAAAGTGCTTGGAGGCTGTTCCAATGAATCTGTAAGGCTTTAACAAGAACAGTGATTCCGTAACAACTAAGGTTCCATTTCTACTGTTCGTTTACAAGAATTTCATTGTCAATCCGCTCTTCTGTATCAGAAAATGCACAAAAAGTTGTTCACCCTGCTAAGAACATCTTTCCTTGATACAGTCGATGCTCTTTGAAAAACGAATGTAGAAAGACGAAGTGACAATCAACGCTGATTGTTAGTATTTTGAAATGGTCGATATAAAGTACGATTCAAGTACCAAACTGCTGCTTCATACATATAAAAACCTTGGTCATCAAACCTACTGCAGTTAAGTTTACAAAAACCAACCATTTGACAGGTTTCAAAAAGTTTAACTTCATTTTTTTTTTCTGTGAATTATAGCAGTGAAAAACACCACAGCTAGTCTGGACACCACCCTCGGACGACAATGAAACCTAATAATACCTGAGTTCAAACCACTACCGGTTTGTGAATAACATTAAAAGGATATTCATATCCCCTTGAACTGCGTGTGGATTCACCCGGTGACTCCCTCTTTTGTGGAGTTCTCCAAAGTATTTAACCTCCCTCCAGTTTATCCCTAGTGACCCCGATTCTTTCGAATCTGTTCAAACTTTGCTTAGGGTGATCCACCTACACCGACGGTTCCAAGATGGATGTTGGTACAGGTTCCGGGGTCTACTGCAAGGCCCTTGGAATAAGCCAGTATATTGATGACGAGGCCATAAGTCGAGCCAATGCACGTTGGATCCAGCTAGATACACGTGCAACGGCTAGGAACTTATGGACAAGTTATAATAAGAACAGATCTCTGTCTCTGTTCAAACTAAGTCGTCGTGAGGCGAGGATAGTCTCTGGCACCATTACGGGGCACTGTGCAATTGGTATTCATGCGGAACGCCTCGGTATCCACCACAACGACTATTGCAGAAGCTGCAGGGATGAGGAGGAGATCGAATCTGTCCGACACCTGCTATGTGAATGTCCTGCGCTCGCCAGTAGAAGAATGAGGACTCTTGGTAGTTACTTCTTCACGGAACTGGAAGACTTGGGTGATGTCGAGCTGAGGGACCTCCTGAGATTCATTTCTTTATCTGGGTGGTTTTAAATCAGCGGTTTCTAACCCCTTTTCTCGTTACAGGTTCCCGGAGTTAAATTGGAAGATGGGCACAATGGACCCTTTGTTGGTCTAAGTGAGCAGTGACATTGTCACAAGGCACCCATTAACCTAATCTAACCTAACCTAAGGGTGATCCACTCTTTTGCCTAACTGAGAGCAGTAAGTATGTCCGATCCACTGCACCGCCTTTGCGATATTGTAATACCTACTGTCAGTTACAGTGGTCGCCATGGCTCAGTAGTTAGTGAGTTGGACTGCTGTGCAAGCCTGCGTAAGTTTAAGCCCCAGCCATGTCCACAGAACGTTTTTCGCGGCACTACCTTTTCGTCGGGGAATGACAAACTTCCGAGAGTTTAAAATTGGCAGCGATTCCAATGCTTTAATAGCTCCCTGACTATCTATGTAAAGTACAAAAGCGCTACAATCTATAGCGTTGATTGAAAGCCAAGTTGCATGCGGACTGTCGAAATTTCTGTTTGGAATACACTACAGTGGTCCGGCAGGGGCGCGGTAATGACTAAGCCAGATGTTTTTTTGAGAAGACTCCTGCCCCGTACCACCCGCTGTTTGAGATTCGTCTGTGAATATTTCTAGCGAGGATTCGCTCAAAACTGTTCCAGACTCCAAACAGCTTCTGCTAGGAATCCGAGTTTTGTACCTGACGTTGAAGTCAATATGGGAGATAGCGTAGTCCGTTTTATTAGAAATAGGATGAGAATCCTAGAGTGACCTGTTGCTGTGCTGATCAGCTGGGAGGATTCTCTGAGCCTTAATGCTTTGACTGCCATTAGCTTCCCAAAGATATCAACAGGAAGCAGATGGATCTTTACTTCCAGTGTAGCAGTGGGGGTTGTTCTCAAGGCACCCTTTATGCAGATGCATGATCCCCTTCGTATCTTTATCTATGGACATAAATATGTTTCACAGCATTTCAGTGGACATCCACGTTTGTCTGCACCGAGCTGCTAATTGTTTCGCTTCCTAGGGTCACATAGTCCCCAAAGCGTGTCGGTATTTACCTTGTCGGAGTGGGTGCTAATGACGGATGCAGTTCGACGACGTATAAGAGCTATAATTAGTTGTCGCGTAGCATTGTCGCCTTCAAACGTCGAAGAGGACACCTCTGAAAAGTCGGCTGAAATTTGGTGAAAGGCCACTGCCTATCAAATGAGATCCAACTTGATTTTTTCCTGTCCTTATGTCCACACACTGTGCCTCCACTCATAGTGCTTTGAGCGAGTCCCTCCCAATTGACATTCGACTGTCAACGACACCTATTGGCACGGCTATGAGCAACAAATTCCTGACTCGTCTCAGCTCTTTTTATTTTTAAAACAGCAATTATCTTATGTTAAACTGAATTCAAACTTTTAATTGCAAAAATGTACGAGTATATCTCCTTAAGCATTCATTTGAACATCACTCAAACCCAATTCGACAAAACAACATGTTATCCTGCTCTGAAGCAGCATTCGAAGCGGAAATACGCGAAGCAATTTAACAACATAATCCAGCTCTAAAAGTTTCCCAAAGCAAGAAACAAAAGCACAACGAGAGAGAGGAAAGCAAAACGAAAAAAAAAAAATCAGCATCAACAAAATTTAGATGTTCTCTCATAGATAAACTTACAAATCCAAATGTACACAGATGCGAGCGGGGTCTTAAGGAAATCCCTCATTTCGTTAAGTATGTGCTGTGCAAAACAGTTTCCAAATAGAAACTCCACTTGAGAGTTGTGACACCTCCCGCCGCATCCGCCATAGCTCATCATCATTTATTCCTGTTGTGGTTCTGACAACTTCTTCTGCCAGATAGAATGTGCATACTTGTCAAATTCGAAGACAAATACACACGAGTGGAGGTACGAGTATATCCTTTGTCGTTCCTCTAATTAAAACTGTGTCAAAGGGAAACCTCGACCCGTACCAACAGCCGGAAACCGTAAAAAGTCTGTCGTCAGAGGAAGGAGCAACGTTTAACTTCCGCGTGACTACCGATGCCTGCTGTTTTATTTTCAATTGCTCGTTGTTTTGGTATCCAAAGGCCAAGTATATGTCTGGCAGCACGCCTTCTCACGTGCTGCTAACGGGGGTTACCCCACGTGAGAATTGGGGTTTTATTTTTAATGCGGCACTGGGGATTGCTCCCTTTTGCTGCCGCTGCTGGAGGTGATTACGGGTGGGGCTGGACTGCAATGCAAACTTAATCCATCCGGTAGATAAAAACTTTTGCCAGCACTTGTGCTCCCCGTTTCGTCGAGAGTTGGATAGTTATAGGTGCAAGGGTAATCCTGGACATTAGCATGGGACTTTCACGAAGGACGCTTTCTGTTCAAACTGGGAAATGAAAGAGAAAAGAGGCTTAAGTGAGCTTTAGAGGGGTGTGCGCAGAAAAAAAAAAAAAAACAATCTGAGAGAAGGAAAGAGTCTTTGTATATCCTAATGGCTAAGGACATTGGAGCAATCTTTTCTGTTAGTTAAGTGAGTCATAAAAAAAAAGAGGAAGCGGTAAAAAATGAGATATGAAAGAAAACAAACAAGTAATCCCCTTTCGAACACCATTAGCAGTGACCTCCTTCTGACTGCATTAATGGTGTGCTCATTGGCATAGAATGCATGCCTTAACCCGCTTGTATCTCCTTAAATAGGATTAAGTCCATTGTGATGTGAACTGCGCTGCTTGTCACGTGGTGACATTCACAAAATGATCCATCACGCCGCTTAAGAGCAGATGTCAAATATGTATGTCACTTGTCTGTCACTTTGTGAGCTACCACTGTACTAACCTTAGGTGACCTTTACAAAATAAAATTCATACCGGCTTTTGAGGGCATTATGGACCTGAACCCCTGTGCTCCTTTTACGGTATAAGGCTCCGGCTCACTCAACCAGAATTAAGTCTATTGTGGTACTAAAGGGTTTTTCAATAGGGACGCTACAAAAGTAGAGCGACAGGGACAGCAAACGACGCCATATTTTTCTTGCGGTTTTTTGACATTTCTCTTCAGTAAGGTTTGCCATTTCATGATATACGAGCCAACAACGAGTCGAAATTATTAAAATTTACTACCGAAATTCGGAGTCAGTGGCCTCAACGTTAAGAGCGCTACGTCCAATTTATGGTCGTCATAATCGTCCTAGCAGATCAACAATTGAGCGTCTAGTGGAAAAATTTGAATCCACAGGCACAGTACAAAATGTTCCCGTGCCAGTGAGACAAGGAAGTGCCCGTAGTGTCGAGAATATTGCTGCCGCTGAGGCTTCAGTTGCAGAAAGCCCAAATGTGTCTCTCACACGTCGTTCTCAAGCGTTGGGCATCTCTGTGACGTCGTTGTGGCGAATTTTGCGAAAAGATCTTGGCCTACATCCTTACAAGATTAAATTGACGCAAGAACTGAAGCCGCTTGACCACCAGAAGCGTCGTATGTTCGTGAATTGGGCTGAGCAACAACTTGAAAATGATTCGGATTTTCATCGAAAAATCATCTTCAGCGATGAATCTCATTTCTGGCTGGATGGCTTCGTCAATAAACAAAATATGCGGTATTGGTCAGGCAGCAATCCATACGTACTCCATGAGTCATCATTGCATCCCGAAAAAATTACGGTTTGGTGTGGTTTATGGGCCGGCGGCGTCATTGGGCCGTACTTCTTCCGTGATGATCAAGACCGGCCCGTTACTGTGAATGGGGATCGCTACCGTTCAATGATAACCGAATATTTTTGGCCCCAATTGGATGATATGGACTTGGAGGACATGTGGTTCCAACAGGACGGTGCCACAAGCCACACAGCGAATGTCACAATCAATTTATTGGAAACCAAGTTTGGAGAACGTGTCACGAAATGGTCCAGTCGCTTGGCCTCCTCGGTCGTGCGATTTGACGCCGTTAGACTATTTCCTGTGGGGCTACGTCAAGTCTATGGTCTATGCCAACAAGCCAGCGACGATTGATGAACTTCGTACGAATATCGAACGTGAAATTGCAGCAGTATTGGCCGATTTATGCTTGAAAACCGTCGAAAATTGGGTTCAGCGTCTGGACTTCTGTAAGCGTGCCCGTGGTGGCCATGCAAAAGAAATCGAGTTCCATACATAATGGCATCGAACGTACTTTCACAGGAATAAAGAATTTCATTAATATCCAAAACCGTTTTTGTTCTATTTAAAAAAAACTTTTGTAGCCCTCTTATTGAAAAACCCTGTATTAGGAGAAACTGGAAGCTGCTTGCTTATTGTGAAAACTTAAGAACTATGTACGGATAAGAGGGGAGCTTATGAGACCTCGTTATACGAAGTTTGGGACGAGATAGAATGACAAATTAAATCGAACACTAAAGTGGAACTCGCAATACCTTGCCAATAGGCAGCAAGTGTAATTGATCTAATTCTAACCTCGAAAAAAATTGGAAGGATAAATAAAACAATTAAACGGGGGGTGATATGGGTATGGAATGACATCGAATGTATCAGTAGCGCAAGCAACCCGATTCGAAGTGAAATGCTTGCTTTACTTCCTCGTTACTCGGATTAGGATTGATCATACCTTGACGACTTCTGCGTGTTGTAAACGGATTAGGATTGGATGTTGAAATGCGAGGACGCTTCCAGATGAAATTATCGAAAGACTGCACAACACCAGATTCATACAGTTTGAGTAAATCCCATATATGTACATAGGTGAGACATTTTGGGGCTAAGCCAAGTGAGGGGGTTAAATGTTGGTCAGTCCTCGATGCTTAACATTGCACTAGTCTACTTGGACAAACCATTCGGATATCCGAACAAACAAAGGCTTAATTTTTTGGCACCATTATACTGTGTTACGCTCCAACGCAACTTTCATCTGATGATGAGTAGAAGACCCCCTGTGACTAACTAGTAGCCGTCTTATACACAATTCAAAAAGAAGTCCTCGTACTGAAACTTCAATGCCATGATAAGCAATAACAACAGAGTGGCCTTGGTGTAGTGGTTAACATCATCAACGGTCACGGTCCTGGTTCAACTCCCAATGTCGGAAAAAATGTTTATCTCTTAAAAATAAATACATAAATCGATCAACTGTGACCAACTGGGGTTGACTCTACTGGAAAAGCATAATACTGACAGTAGAGTGCCATGGCTTGAAGAGTTGATTCGAGATTCGAACAAAATTCCCGTGAATTATAGCAATGACAAATACCACAAATGTCCCCGGCTAGTCTAGACACCACCTCCTTCGACGTCATTGAAACCTAATATGTACTACCTGAGTTTCAAGCCACTGCACCTCACTTGTACTGTGCGAATAACATCAAAACGGTACTCATAACCTCTTGAAACAAAAAAACAAGGCGTGCTATCGAAAAGAACGTACTAGGCTAAATCATTAACAATGTTGAGGGTTTTATGGACTTCAGCAACGTCAATCACTTTGGTATAAGCGGCACCACCTTTGGCAACAAGATCTACCACAGAGCCAGTTGGGAGTCAGTTAATGGTCGAGAAAACCCCAATCAAATTGACCACTTTGCCATCAGTCGGTAGCATCTCGAACACCTCCGACCATACAAGTAACAAATAGAAAGGATCCCTCAATACCCTAACAATTTGGAGACCACGTTTCGTTAGGAGTGGAAACAACCATCAGCTCAATACCATTCACCATCTAAAACCATTAGTTTGCTTTGAAAAATATTTTTACACATAAATGGCGCTGAAAGAAATATCGGTTGATCCCAAGGAAAATATAGTGCGTGACATAAGGAAGATGCCAGAAGTAGGATCAGCTATGGAAAACACCTTTACCAAAGTGATTGACGTTGCTGAAGTCCATAAAAGGCTTAGCATTGGACTTCAGCAACGTCAAGCAACCTGCTTAAAATTCAGGTTGCTACCTTTCCGGCAATAGAAAGAAGCGATCTAGTGTCTCTACATCGAAGGAAAATGAGGGAATCGCAACGTAAAATGCGGTATGACAAGCGCAATTACGTCCATGCTTTGGTTATTGAAGCAAAAGAAGCCATAACCAGGTGCGATGGTAAAACCGTCCTAAAAAATCTCCCAAAAGCTTACAGATCATCAAAGTTCCTGTCATCACTCGATTTGGTTAAGATTTTCATTGGTGATGAGCTGGAGTAAAATAGACGTATGCAGAGCCTACAAGGCACAACTCACTTCCTGTGCAAGCCTCAGCAGGGACTAGAATGTCGGCTCTCGGCATCCCTCTTTACAGCGACTTGGATAAACTGAAGCAAAGCCACCAACTATCCTTGAATAAATTGCATTTCAGGTTATTCAGGAAGACTTCGAATTACCGATTAATTCCACCTCTCTTCGTCTTCCAACACCACAAAATGGGTCAAAGGTAATCCGAGTGATTTACAGCACGTTACACGTATTTTGCGATACCTGAGCTCTAACGCCTCGACTTCCAAAAACCCTATAATCTACCCTAACCTTCTTTTTATTCCTAAAATTTATACATACTCGAACTCGAAAGTTACATTCACCAGGTACATGTCATTTAACGCGTTGTAAGGAATTTTAAATCTGGACTTAAACTCTGTCTGCTATTGAAATTGGGAAGTGCTGTCGCGAAGACCTTAGTGCTCTTGTCACACGGCATGAGGTAAAACCATGCTGGATCTCTGGGCATGAGGGCATACCAGGGAATCAGAAAGCTGATAAATTGGCAAGGCAAGGATCTGCGCTAGTCCTAGAGCAGGTTGACCAGTCAGTAAAAGTCCCGCCATATAAACTCAAACATGAAGCATCCATCAGGATTTTAGCAGAAGCTAATGGAAGATGGAGAACTAGGAAACTCTGACCAAGGTACAGCGTTGCCAGAACTAATACTCTGATGCAAAAGGACAGGAAAACCCTCTTCATCCTTGTAGGAGTAATTACAGGTCATAATACTCTGCGGTAACCTATGAGAAAGCTACGGCTACGTGAGGACAACTTTTGCAGGGACTGTGGAGAGGAGGCGTTAATGAGGACACAACGCACTTCCTCTGTCACCTCAGACATAAAACCCTTAGAAGGTAGTTTTTCCAGGATACCGAAGAACTAAGAGGCATACCTATCAAGCACATCTGGAGGTTCATTAAGGCTTCAAGACGGTTTGAAACCTTGGGGCGATAGAAGACTGTTTTGGGTATTGCTCCGCGGCCAAGGGGTACCTTCCCCCCCAAAATGGGTATCACAATGGGTCTCTACTGACCTGGGGCCGAATTACCGCAATCGATAACGAGTGAGTGAGTAGGACTCGTGATCGAATGATCGATTAACCTCATTTGGATGATGGCACTCGAAAGCCTACGTAACGAATAAAAATCAAATTGTACTAGAGAAATTCTAGCATAACTCACAAAGTGACGTTTCTCCGGTTGGTATAAAAGATAGAAAAATTTTATTTGGAGTGAAATTTAAGTAGAGAATGAATCTAATGAATCTAATGGAATGGATTCACTGGTGGCCCTACTGCATTTAGCATTCCCGTCAGCTGCTGCCATAGTCGCAGCGATGTTGCTTTTCCCTGTCTGCAGTTTTTGCAACAAATTAATTCCTTTAAAAAAAAAATTAAATAAAAATTCTCGCATCTTTGTTGTTTCGCTCGACAGCACAATAGTGTTCGAGTGGAATTATGCACTCAGCGCGTACTGTAATCTCAAATTTCGATACTGAATACTCGATCACGAGAGTGGTAATGCCAAATCCTCACATTTCGATTAAGAGTTACTCGTTATCGATTGCGGTAATTCGGCCCCTGATTGTAGCGTCGAGGGTTCTCTCTCCCCTCGCCAATCCATCTACCTACCCTAACCTGATATTTCCCTGAGATGATCTAACAATCAGAAAAATTTATCACAATTACTCGTCATGCCAGGCATTCCAATCAACAATCTCATAGGCCAACTTAATTACACACTTCCTGGAATCACTTCAGTTTAAAGACACACACTCCCAATCACAAAATCAATAGTTCCGAACTGACTAATCAAACATATCACCTTTGGCCTGGAACTTGACACCCCTTACAGCCGCTTGCTGTAACCAACAGTCATGCAAACACGATGAAGTGTGTAATTAAGTAAATTTGCATAAATAATTTTGATGTTGGCACAATTCAGGTCCAACGCAAACCCAAGATGTACACATCTTGAGGAATATAACGGAGGATTCTCTTGGTCTGTATCGAGGACCTTGGCAAAAATATGGTATACACAAGCATTTACAAATGAAGGAACAGGAAATTCTTTTTGCAGCCTGAATGGATGCTCATTAAAAGTTGCTTGCATTTCTTTAGGTCTTCGTGCTCCAGTTACAGTGTTTCTTGTTGTGCACTTCGTTGGAGCAGAGTCACGTTTGAGGTCGACCGACAAAAGGAGAAACAACCAAGCGAGTATAATTCTGCAATAAACTGTTCACGCGGAAAGAGAATTTACTAAAAGGCAGCATGCAAGGAGAATAACGAAGTAAAAGGATACTAATTTAGTTAGAGTTTGCAACATTGGTTATGTAAGGCCCTAATTGATGACGTATTAAGCCAAGCCGGTGGATAGGTATTTATTCCATCGGTAGCGTATGTAGATATAGAAATCTACTACTGTCAGAGCTGTCAAGTTATTTATCATGAATATGTTCGAATCTCAGAGAATCAGAATCAGAGTTTCAGACCTATAAGCCTGTCTTCCTTCCTGTTGAAAAGCATGGAAAGGCTAGTCGAGATTCACATGCACAGGGTTGCTTTGAGAGCCCATCCTCTATCGGAGAAAAAAAAGCGAGACTGCGCTTCAAAATCTAATTGCTAGAACTGAATGCTCGCTTGATGGGAAAGAATACGCCATGGACATCTTTATCGACACAGAGGGTGCCTTCGATAATGCGACCATTGACTGCATGTGTGACTGTGCTAGACAACATGGGGTGGATGAAATCCTGGTACTGTGAATTCGAACAATGTTGATGAATAGAACTTTGGTTGTAGATGCGGATTGTGGACGCTATGTGACGGCAGAAGTAAACAGAGGCTGCCGCACTGCTATGGTGCATACTCTCAATTCTTCTAACGTCTACGCTCAGGCATATGCGCCTGATGTTTCCCTACTTTCTGTCGGGTCTGAAAACTGTCTGTGCTAACGCAGGCGGCTTTAAACATGATCGATAAATAGTGCACTAGGAGTGGGCTTTCGGTCAACCCTCTGAAAACCGAGGTTGTTCTCCTTACGAGAAGTAGGGTTGTGAAGAATCAACCGGTGCTTAAGGGCGACACTATCCAGATCTCCAATGAAGCCAAATTTCTAGGAGTGATCTTGGATAAAAAATTTCTTTGAGCAAAGCATGTTGAGTCGAAGACATCGGAGGCGCTCTCAGTTTTCTGCCAGTTTTTGACAAGACGTAGGGTTTATCACCGAATAAGGTCCTTTGGCTCTATACGGCTATGATAAGACCGTTTCTTGCTTATGCGTTGGTTGTTTGGTGAAGAGGGCTTTCGCGTAAGTATGTGACTGCCTACTAAACTTCAAAAAACGGCTTGTCTCGGAACCACGGGGGCTTTTTCGAATACGCCTGGCTCTGCTCTAGACGCTCTACTTGACCCCTCTCCCCTTGATACTTATATCATGGACTGTACTATCAAAGCAATCTGTCATCTTAGACAGAGTGGCTTCTGGTATCATCCGCACTGGAGTTTTGATGATCTTGCGCGACACTTATCCTACGACCCAAGTTCCATGGATATGCCGTCTGATGCATTGACACCAAAACTTCGGTTGCTGTGCAAATTTTAGGTCGATTTTCCTTGCCTTCAGGACTGGCTTTGGCCAGAGTCTGAGCCTGGCCGGGGCTGTAGTCTAATCTTTATGCCATCTGTCCGGTACTTGTGTCTTCGGAAAGGTAGATTTGAGTACTCGTTAAGTAGTAGACTTCACTACTTGTTGGACAAGCATTTCTCCGTTTTTCAAGCAGAGACCTTTGCTATCCTTATGGCCACAGACTATATTGTTAAGAATAGGTGGAAGGTTCGAAGCATCTGTGTCTGTAATTGTAGCCAGGCTGCGCTTAAGGCCTTGCTTAATCCTCTAATTAGTTCCAAAATAGTACAAGAATTCAAGAAGTCTCTGAATTCGGTCACAAGGCTCTTGTCTGGGTCCAGGTCATACTAGGATCTCTGGAAATGAGATCTTCGATGAGATTGCTAGACAAGGACAAGGCTCAGAGGATGTTTGCTCAGGACCTGAACCTGCATTGGGTCTTCCCGTGTCCTCAGTCTAAAAACACAATTGTGTGTGGCACAGCACTCCAGGATTCAGAATAAACTAAACTAAATCAGCGGCATTCTTGCTGTCAGTCAGCAGAAGATACTGCAGACAACTTATTGGCGTGCTAGCGGGACACTTCGCATTTGCAAAGCATCTTAGTGTGTTAGGCTTAGGTGATACCACTGTTTGCCTTTGGAGAGGGCGAAGATACTTCGGGTCATATTCTTTGTGATTGTCCTGCCTTTGCTCAGATCAGGTGGCAGATTTTCGGTGCTGATGTGGTGAGTGCTGATACTGTAAGCTCCTCATCATTGAAGTGCCTTCTCGGCTTTCTCCGAAAGTCGAGGAAATTCCAGTAAAATGGCTAAAGAGTCGGTCCTGCTTTCTGGTAGAACAATGGATCAGTTGCGTCTGAGTGCTCCAGTATAGCATATCCAAACCCGATTCATTCATGTTCGAATCATACAACGTGCTCATTCTCACCTCAGCGCTCTCTGGAATCTATAGCTCATGCAGGCTATACTATCATATGCCAATCCCAGATAATCGAATGCAGAATACTCGCATCAAACATGTGTCCAATCCCGCAACTCGTTTGATGTTGCTTTTGTCTTTTGATTGCAACCCTCTGGTAAAATTTGGAAGCTTCTCCACAACAAAACACAGTCTTCCATAAATTCTTCTTGTCCAAACTGAACATACTCTCACCCAGCACACTGTAACCGTGTGGCGAATCCTGCAGACAATAACGTTGTCGTCATTGTAAAATGTCACTCAGTGTGAAGCCAGAAACTGCTGCCACTTTATGGCTTTTCTCTATTCGCATGCCATGCACAATGAAATATCCGGTAAGGACACGCAAAAGGAGTGCTGCCTCCTTTCACTTTACAAGGTACGCTGCGAGCATATAGCCATTTCCGATATTCAACTACCACCGCATGAATATTATAGAATCAATAAAGCATCCGAGAACCCACAACGAATTTCAATGAAACAACCCGCCCCCCTCTGATTGTCTATTTCGCAACGTGGCGTTGCTGCCGGCCTACATCCAAGGATACTCAGCTCACGCATGCATACAGTATACATAAAAGTGCGGGCGTATATGCTCACATATCCTTTTCGGTACGGTGCGTGTAAGAATGAAATATTTATGAGCCTCATAAAAGCTCTGCCCGAGCATCATCGGATTTACACACCAGAACCGACCGACCGACATACAACCGCACACGTAAGGGAACAGTTTTATTGCGTCAGAATTATACTAAACTTCGACTCATGTGTTAATTTTTTGGCCACTTTTTATCTAGCCCCAGAGAGTTTGGGTACAAAGCGTCTATCCGTGTCCCATTTCCATGGTAATAGCGACTCCGCATTTGGTCGATACACATTCGACCTGATTGGAGGACATTGTTTGGATTGGGACTTTGTTTGTGTTGGGGTTCCGGGTGCAAACAGGCACAACTCCGGAGCGAACTGATGAGCGACGGAAAAACTTTTGCAATCTTGGTTACGTGTGCCGTAGATTGTGACAGGCGAAATTAAAAATGCATTCAAATAAAACTTGTACTTTGGTGTTTGTTGCACAATTTATCTCCTGACGTCTTCTGTTAGGGAATGAAACCACCCAAGGCATGATAAATCGGGGGAAAGAAACAAATGAGGGACTACAGCTGGAAGACGGATGTCAAAGTGTTTGGGAAATTTATTTTTGTCAAGCAGAGGGGTTTACTTTCCTTATGCCGCCGGTGATACCAGTTCCATAAGTACACACTGAAGTTTGGGAGAGAAATTGCTGGCCCTGATGCGTGCAAGGGACATGGCTAAAGTTTCGGCATTTTTACATCCTACTTTCCACTTTCATCTTTTTTGTTTTCTTAATCAATTGTACCCTTGGTGTGAAGGTTTAGTGAGGTTATTTCTGGTTCCTTCGATTTTTTTTCTCTTTCAACGAACCCGGTCCCGATGAAATAACAAGATCGGCAGTCTTTACCGGGTCGAATTCTTGTGTGATGACGCTATCACTACAAAGTTGTAAATGGGCGAACTGAAATCCCCAACTTATGTACATCAAGCTGGTGTTGCCAAAGAAATGTATCCTGGATACTCCCATAAGAAGTTTCCGACTTACACAGAGTTTCTGTCTGAGATACTGCCACCTTTCATCGTTCTCGACCTCGGGTACGCTTCTTCCAGTTCTCCGATCATTGATTGGTTAGATCCGCGTTCTGCAGAGCATCAATTTTGCACTTGAGTAAGGAGTTGTTTTGCCAATCCCAACTACCAGGACCATTCATTGTCAAATCCCTGGAGTTCTTAGTACCTGTTGACGTTTACTCAACTCCCTACCTAATACGATGTTATAATTGTCAACGGTGACATTCTATCCGATAAAGAAAAAATACAGCTACAGCGACAGCTGAAGATGACCCAAGGAGTAGCTTCTCGCAACCATTCATGTTGCGCGTGTTGTATTGTTCGCACGAATGGAAGAGATCTACAAGTTATTGCCGACTCCAAACGGCGAATTGAGAAGCTTTTTCATGACAGATTATACTCCCGGAGGTTTGTCATTCCCCGACGAGAGGTGGTACCGCGAAAAATTTTCGGTGGATACTGCTGGAACTTGAACCCACGCAGCTCGCACAGCAGTATAACGCACTAACCACTTAGCCACAGCGACCACTGATATTCTATCCTATGTTTTGAACTAATGATACGAAGGTACGCTGCGAGAATCTGATGATGCACGGTGTAGTGTATAGTGTGTTTTCTTGTGACCAGAACTGTGCATGTTCCAGCCTGATAGGGGAACAGCAAATACCATAGCCACCGAAACAAAACCAACCACTGCACCAAAAAGGGGTTTCTCCCTGGGAGTACAATTGACCGATAATGAGTCTGAGTGCTCCCGGGACTTGAAAATTTAAAAAAAAAAAAAAAAATAGCCCAGTAGATTTGTGGGCGATAGCGGCTTTCGTGGTAAGATCTACCCCACTTCTACAACGCATCCGCTGCAGGTTTGGAAAATATTGGATAAGACGATTCTGAAATGCACAAGGCATCGCATAATGTGCAACACAATTTGACGACATCACGAACTCAATCATCGTTGTATAGAGCTCAAGACGATAAATGATGAAAAATAGAATCTGACTTGAAGTTCGTTATTCTTTCAGAGAATTTATTTCGGAATAAGAATTTGTTCTGTGGTCGAGTCGCCAGGACGGAAGACACATCGATGTGTGCCGATTATATGTGGCATTTAGCATTGATACGTCCAGGAAGCTTCAGCAGAACATCCCCTTTTGAAAAGAGCTGTCCAGCATACATTCATCGACCCATAATTATTGATTGATGACTCGGTAAATGTACCCTACCAAGATATCACCTCCTTATTTGAAATGCCCTCCTGACTGCCAAGAGTACTACTTTATTTGTAGTTTAGATCTTGTCTTCAGTCGAACCCAGTCTGTCAGATTTTAGAGAGAATAGGAAAGCGTTTTGTTTTTTAGAAGTGGTCCCGCTGAGAATTGAACGCTTGCTAGCTCCGCATTGCAGCACACTAAGTAATGGGCCACTTGATCCTGCAAGAATATCGACCCAATACTTTTTTCATCGCCGGTTGTAAGGATATCGTTCAGCACTCTTTGCAGAGAAAAAGATGAGAAAATCATCACCAAAGCTTATGCACGATGATGCCATATGGACATACGAAAAGAAGCCAAATTACTAAGACCAGTCTTCAATAAACGGAAGTCCAAAAATCTCTGAAATACGAATCATTTCCTTAAGTCCTTTCGAAACAAATTACTGCAGAAACTACAAAAACGAAGAGGAAATAGAATCCGTCTGACACCTGCTGCGCTAGCACTAGAAGACTGACTACCATTGGTTCTAGTTTCTTCTATAGGCTGGAGGACCTTTACATTGCTGGTTTTAGGAAACTCCTAAAATTCCTTTGAATTTCTGCGCGATTTCCAAATAAGCCACAACACCATCATGGAAGAATTTTCTCAAAAAGAGAAGCCCAAAGACTGTTTTGTAGAAAACTGTAGAAATGACTTCCTGATCTACAAATTTCGATCCTGATCGTGTCACTGTAATTCGTAAATCATCGGAGCCTAGCAAACACAGAAACGGATGGAATTGCCAAACACGTGGGTAGGTACCTACAAACAGAGCAATGAACCTTCTAGAAGGAAATACCTTTATCTTCGTCTACAGGACACACAAAACTTAAACAATCTAAGACTTAAATATAGTACAACTAATTTAACAATTTTACTATTGCTGCGTCAACAAAAAATAATGGGTTAAGGGTACGTTATAAAGCGCATGTTTCAGGATTGATTTGGTGCAGTTAAGGTCAAATATATTGGGAAACATATTTGCTTTACGAAGCATTCTTTCATGCCATAGTCAGTATAGTGATGCGGAAGGTGGAATAAAGGAACAGATCTTAAACGATGAGGGTAGCGTTAAAGGACATCTGATGGAGCAAATAAGAGCAATCTATTTTTCCAGCTAATAACTGATGTACAAAAAGTATATCAGCGACGAGTTCTTAAACCCTGGAAATTAAGCAGCTTTAGACGATTCTCATAGGGAGGTAAATTGTATGGGTCATCCCAAAATAGTCCGCGTAAGCCAAATCGAATAAATCTTCGCTGCCTAATGGGTGTCATATAACGGGATTAAGTGACGTAGGGGTTAGAAAACTCTTTCGACCAGCGCTTAAGAAAGTCAAATGCGGAGTTAGTTTGGAGAGGGAATCAGCAGTGCAAGAGATTTGATTAGAGATTCTCATGTCGTCAGCGTAAGTCTCAAGGTCGGATAGTCAAAATACCTGCTCAACGTTGGTTATGATCATATCGAAGATCAGAGGTCTTAAATGGTCCTGAGGACGCTGTGATAGGATTAGAAACAAAAGATCTAAAACGGACACTGTACTTGCGATCTTCTAAGTAAGATTTAATCCATAAAGCAAACCATTGTGGGAAACCGAGTACATTTAGTTTGAGGAATTAAAGGTCACTGCCCTGTGACCAGCACTAATTTGCGGAATAAATTATATTTTCGGCTGCCAACATACCAATTGCAGAGGATTGTCAGGGAATCAGCTATGCCACGAGGAATTGAGTTAAGGATTTGAGTTCCCTCGTGAAAGAAAATGAAAATGAATCCAAAAAAGTGGACTCTTTCAACATATCTCTCTAAATAGTATTATAAGCCACGCAATCAACGAAAAAAACAGTTTATACACTGGGAATGAATATGTCAATAGTTGAGAGAAGATCTTAGAAGAAGAGAGCACAGAGACCTGAAGTATATGTATGTACCATCATTAGTTGAAAAGATCCGTCCGTCTTAGCAAAACATTTCAAGAAATCGTTGCAAACATTAGCTATCCTTCGAAGTTTCCACCCTACATTTTATCCCAAAGCTCTAGGGATAACCAAGCCAACTGTTTGGCATTCACCAAGCTGGTCCCTCAGCCATTTAGCCCACTTAAGGACGCTCATTGTTTGTAAATGGACATCTCACATAAACAACTGCTGAATATTCCAAACATCTCCGCTTTTAATCCTTTTATACATCTGGCTCTGCAGCATGAATTTATGTACCATTATCTGCCGATGCCACCAAGGACGCTCGGCAATCTACCTCAATCATCGCCATTACTTGTATTTAATTTTCTGCTCTACTTCTCCATTTTCCTAAATGATAATTATTCCTTCCTCCAAATTTCCCTCATCGTTTTATGTTCGCCCTGTTTCTCTTCTTCTTCTATTTTTTTTTTTAATAAATAAAATTAATATTAGAATAGCTTAGTACACCACAAGCCGCATAATGAATTCAACGAGCAACGAGCGAAAGGACCTTCAATACTATGTACCTCCATAGAGCAATTGAAAGGAGCGGAAAAAAAAAATGAGCGCAAAATTCCTCACCCAACAGATGGATGGATGGATGGATCTTCCTATTTTATAAATCAAAAAGCCAGCAGATACCAACGAAGGATGGCGGCAGAAACGCTCCTCCATGAGAGGCAATGAAAAATGTAACCACATCGTTGGCATGATGGCAGGAAACAAAGTCACTCCTTCTGTTAGGTAGGTAACTCTTCCGTCGCCGCTTCACCGACCACAATAACGAGTACGGCTTTTTTTTTTTCCCCCACTAAAATATGAATACAAAAACAAAAAAAAAAACACAACAAACAACAAAAACAGAGAACTGAGAATATTTCAGGATAACAATGATTATTATTTCTCGTTTCTGTCCTTGAAAGTGTGGATGGGCATAAATAATGAACCCAAATAGATAGGCAGTGTGTACGAGTATGTGTGTGTTGATGGGAGAACAGGAGGATCGAGGGCGACCATAAAGAGCTCCATCTCATCTTGGTCAAGTGTTTTATTCAAGAATTCAAGTTATGCCCATGGTTAGGACTGCTGAAATGAGATACACATTACATCCTCATCCTTCACGGGGATACGCAAGTGGAAAAGGTAAATTGCGGCATTATGAACCGACAACTGAACTGACTTCCAAGAAAAACATTCAACGTATTCAGAACCACCGAATATTTTATGATAAGCCCGATAAAACCGTTGGATATAAATGATATGCCCACATAAAGGATTTTAATGGCGAGTTTTATTTTAATTTATCATGCAACTATATTTTTGTTTACTTTTGGTGCGTACTGTTAATACGTGTCCATATTTCATTCAGTACTTCGAGACTGTCAGAAAAAGCTAAGGCCCATTAAATCTTTAGATATAAGTAGCGACATACATATATCTGAAAAGCGTGAGCTTGAACAGGAGGAAATAGAGGTGGAGATAGAGGGTCGTATCAAGGCTGAGGTAGACCTAGCAGCGCCTGAGGGAAAGACTAATTCTGCAGACTGGCGGCGATGAATCAAATTCCGCTGTCAGGCAGAATGAACTATTTAACCTGGATGATGAAAACAAAAAATTATGTCCACTCGACCTGGACGAAGTGAAGACAACCATATCTAAGCTTAAGTCCAACAAAGCTGCTGGTGCTGACGGCCTACCTGCCCCATGAATCGAACCTCAGCATTATTTGCCCGATCCTCAAGAAATGAGACCCTCTTCTTAACAAGATCTTATCTGCCGTGTTGTGTGCATACCTTGAAGCCGTTTGTCAACAAGCTGATCGTCCATATCAGGGTGACTTCAGGCCAGGAAAGTCCACCATGGACCAAACATTCAAACTGCGGAAGATCCTGGAGAAAGCCCAGGAACTTCTAATCGATACCCACCACCTTTGCATCGATTTTAAGGCCGGCTATGACAGTCTAATTTTGGCATCCCTGCCAAACTCGTCCGTTTTTGCAGGATGAGTATAGAGAATGCCCGCTGCTCCATCAAGGTCGGTCAAGACCTAACAGAGACCTTTGATGTCAAAAAAGGTTTCAGACAAGGCGACGCCCTGCCGTGCGACTACTTCAACATCGTTCTTGAAAGAGTTGTGCAACTGACATAATCGGAAGCGAATCGGTGGCGCCTTCGTGATTATTGAGACGGAAGCAGCGAAGATGGGTTTAGCGGTCAATGAGGGCAAGTATATGCTGTCAACAAGAAAGAACACTAAACACCGACATTTCGGACTTTGGACTTTGTCTACCTAGGATCCGCTCTCAATTCAGACAACGACACCAGCGTTGAGATTACATCAAGCATAACTCTTGCCAATCGCTGCGTTTTAGGGTTGAAAAGGCAAATGAGTAGCAAAACCCTCTCTCGAACAACTAAGCTGACCCTTTATAAGACCTTTATCGCCGCAATGCTGCTTTACGGCGCGGAGGCATAGACTCTGTCAAAGCAGGACGAGATCGCTCTTGGCTGTTTCGAGAAGAAAATTCTTCGGGTTATTTTTAGTCTCGTTTGCATAGACGGTGAATGAAGGAGGAAATACAATGACGAAATGTACAGCATCACCGACTTAGCCAGAAGAGTGAGGGTCTAACGACTGAGGTGGCTGAGTCATGTAAAGCGAATGGACACCAATGCTCCGACCCGGAAAATCTTCGAATCCACACCCGAGGGATGGCGCAGTTAAGGAAAACCGCGATTCAGGTGGCGCACGCAAGTGGAAGGGGAACCAACATGGCGTGCGAAACTGGAGGCAGCTGGCTAGAGACCAAGCTGGCTGGAGACGCTTGTTTGTTGAGGCCCAGGTCCACCCCTCCTGAAAAATCATATGAGCAGTGCACTAGCTCATGTCATGTAAATTGTCCCGGGTGACTAGAAAAAGCAAGATGCCCTCTTTGGCAGTCGGGGAGAGTGGTGCAAAATTTCCTTCAACAATCGCATTTCGAGTCCAATGAATGACTAAATGCGATGAGTTGCGTCGCTGTGTGAACGTGAAAATATTTGTTTTCCAGTTTTCTGTTTTCTTGATTCACGGCGTGATAAGTGTCAAAAATAAGTTCTGTGGAGTGGGATAAGATGTGGAGTAATGTTATTTTCAATATTTTAATTATTTATCTTCAAAATAATTATTACATATTTTTTATATAATTAAAAGAATAATAACAAAAGGTCCGGTTAATTAAGAGTTAGTTTCCCTCATCAACGAAAAATTGAGTTTAATTTGTTATTACACCCTAAGTACCCCGTCTTGCCCCACTCTCCCTTATTGCTGTTTTTAAACCCACAGTCAGCATTGACGGCCAACTGCTCCATCCGAACGCATACATTTTAGCTAAAATGAGTCCTAATAACAAAATGCGCAACAAGACGCTATTGGAGCATTGAGCAAGTAGCCCGAAACAGCAAACCAAACCAGTATGGTTTGAGAAGAGGTTTTCGGCAACCAGATCTGCTCTTTTGCTCTGGGATTCGTTTATTTTTAATCCATTCCCAAGTACTCATTCCCTGAGATAATCTCTACAGCTTTCTCAAGTTTTGATGAGGCAAATTCGCTTCCGTGCCTCTTTAAAAAATTTCTTATGAAATTTGTTTTTGAAGATTTATTGCTCAAACATGTAACAGAAATAAAATTTACATCACCACCTATAATCGCATTGCATCAGATGGAGTCTCTACATATGTAATCACTTGTTGGTTTCGAAAAAAAAAAACCATTAGCAAATCCAAATCAATACCAATATAGAATCTAACACCATTCCCACATCTCACATGGAAGACCCATAAAAAAAAGCCTTAATACATCCGATAACGGCTGAGTAACGCGTCTACGGTAAAGTAATTGGCAATATTTTCAGAAGCCTTCCATCCCCAGACTCCACTAGTCAGTGGTAATCGAATTTGACATATTGAAATTGAAATCCTGTTATCATCCCTCGGCATTGCCTGTAAACATGATTACGATCATCGACGCAATTTATCCCCGAAAAGATATATGCGCTGGGACGCATATCTTATGCTTGTCCTCCTAAGCCTTACAACACCGGATTTGCCCAAGCCCTTAAGCCAAGCGACCATTAACGGTGCCGATGGAAGGACCCGCACGAACATGTGATAAATGTGCAGCTGCGTGTATTACAATTAGTGACTTTTTTTTAATGCAGAAATGTTGTTATCCCGTTTTTTTGTTGATAAGCGTCCTGACTACCAGCTGAGTGCACTAAAAATGTACCTCCACCCCCTGCTGGGTTGATATGTCGTGCTGATGTATCTGGATAAATTGTTTATTGTCGCTGTCACTGACAGACGGTGAACTTCGTGCCGATATCAATCAGATTTGGCAGCGACAGAAAAAAAAAAAGGAAAAGATGCCAGAAAGGACCTTCTGCCGAGATTCGACTGAAATATATGAAATTTTAATATTTCCCCAGCACCCCCAGAGAGTATCGATGTCGGATAATTGGGTTAGGTACACTCCCCCATCGCTACCACCGCCACCGTCCCTCGTTATATTTTTGTATTCGTTTCCTGTTCCGTTTTTATAGACACAGCCAGCAGGAGCAGCCGAAAGAGCTCATTGAAGTGAAAGCTTACGATTTTTCTTTTATATTCGGTTTCAGGTAGTGGCAGGTCGAAGGGATGCTATAGGGAATCTGAAAAGATGCTCGGCCGCAAGGGAATATTGAAATAAATTATTAGGCTGGCGACTTGTATCTGCGATGCAATCAATTTTAGGAATTTGTATTCTGTGTATATTTGCGTTTGGTATTAGCGTCATCATCGATACTTGTGTTCTGGGTGATTCCAGATTGAATCGAGTCAAGGAGAAGACAACTTTGTTGATGGGGCAGTTGACAGATGTCGATTCAATGAATCGGAGGTATCCTGATGATAATGGATTGCTTGGGTTTCCATAAAAAGTTGAGCCTAACACGCTTGGGGAGCCGTACAGGTCCTGGACGAGTTTTATTTTAGATAATGTTGCGATCAGTTACTGGGAAAACAAAAATAGTTAAAAGTTTTCCCGAGTTGTATGTACATAGTTAATGTTGCCACAGGGTGGAAGAAACATGTGGGTGGAAAAAGTACAGCCATGTTGTGCGTGTCAAAGTGCGTCAGTCTTCTAACGGTTTTCCCTTTTTCTAAAACCTTTCTTGTGGACTGTTTCTTATCAGCGCGAATTTAAGATCAGAAAAGTCCACTTTAGACCAAATCTTCAGACTTTGGCAGATACTGGAAAGGACTCTAGAATTCTGAAACAGTTCTCATCACCTTTTTGTCGTATTTAAAGGCGCGTACGACGGTGTACATAAAGACGAGCTTAACAAAACTTTGAGTGGCCTGTTTTAGCATCGCGTGTCTGAGCATGATGACTATGAGAAACGCTCACTGCTTCTTTAGGATCGGTAATGGGGGAGAAGTACATACACGAGAGAAAAGCAGACCTTAGGAAGGAAACGGCAACAGCGAAAGGTAATCAGATCACCACATGATGCTGGAACAGAGAAACAAAAGAACGATGGAATACAAGGCTGATCGAAAACACCGTGGATTGGACGCACTGGAGAATTTCTGCCCCACACAATTTCTAACCGAATACGGGTGCTTCAACGACTATTTACAAAAGATGGAAAAAATAGAGAGCCAAGCATGCCTAAATGGTTCAAAACCTCGCCAAACACATATTCTTCGAGACTTCCAGAGACTAGAGACAAAGACTTGGAGCTCTGGTAGAACGAATCGCACTGGACGATACGCTACGGGTATGCGCACCAGTGGGGAAAATTGGAATCGAGTGTAATCCCACATCGAGAAAGTTCTGAAAAACAGAGAAAATTGTTCACGGATCTCACGTCCCATTTGAAAGCACTGACTACATTCTCTCCAGCAAAACTCGGATTGGAAGGGAACTTCCGAAGAACTATTCCCGCACGTACTGAGCAGAAAAATCTTATTCAGATGGTAGTTCAATTTATTTCTTTACTAATGGATCCATGACTGAAGGTGGAGTAGACGGTAACCTTAACTAGAGATTTTTCTTCCGCCTCCCGGGTTATTAAAGCGTATTTCAGGAAGTAATAGTGGCAAGGAAGGCCTGGCCTGGCTTGAATGTAATATCTGTGAGCCAAGTGATAATCAAGTCCCTGGAATCATGCACGAATTATATTCCCGCTAGTCTCTTGAGCAGATAATAAAGCACATTTCCAGACAGACTTAAGCTTTGCTAAATCTGTCGCGATCCATTGAGTTGGGTTTGCTTAAGAGATCCGAAATCACTTCCGTTCTCGGTGTCCCCACTAGACACTGTACAATTGGCCCACATGCCAAAAGATTAGGTCTCTTTCAAAATGACTTCTGCAGGAGCTGCAGAACTGAAGAGAAGAGGGAAACTATTTTCCGCCGGCCCTGTCAAAAAGAAAATTACTTCGTCTAGTAGCTCTCTTGTTCAATAATCTTCTAGACCACTCAGTGAACACTACCGTCAATAGCGTCCTCCACATATCCCTGGTATCACAATGAACCAACATCGGTCTAAGTCTACCTCTATCTTTACAGGCAGCCACCTAAGAGTCCAGATAGTTTAATACTCATTCCATTTCTTTTCTATTTTTTATTAATAACCTGCCCTTATGGCTGATACTGCGACCTAGAAGGATATTTTGTGTCATTTGAATAATAATCCTCATATTCCTAATACCTTCCGATTTTCTTAACTCCGCTAATGAACAGAATTCCGAATAGAAAATCCGTCTTCGTAACACATGTACTGCGGTTCAAGCAGAGAGCATTTGAGGCTGATGGTGGGACTCATCACAGGACACATTAACCTCAACAAACGCATACATAGAATTGAAACATGTAGGAACTGTGAGGAAGAAGAAGAGGACCTAGAACACTTCCTATGCCATTGCCCAGCCCTAGCGAGGATGCGACAGAGGACCCTGAGGTCCATGTGGATACCGGACCTGAAACATCTCAAGGACAAAGGAATCGGCGGCATCCTGCCCTTCACCAAAGAAACAGGAAGATTCGCCAGACCACACGTACACTAGTGTCAACTCCATGATTGTTTCCACCTTCAGTAGATCCCTCCAAGCCTATCCCTGCAGTTACGAGGATTAAAGGAGGGGAATACAACGGGCCCGACGGAGGCCTAAGTGAAGAGCCTTCCGCTCACCCTCATATACCATACCAACACATGTACCGCCGGGGATTCACAGAAAACGTGCTTAGAGATTTCATCCTCCTCCAAACAGATCATACAGTCTGTATCTGAACAAAGGTTTAGTTTGTTGAGGTGGTTTCTTAGACCGCGATGGCCAGTAAAGAAGCACACTAGCGTCCTCATGTTTTTCCTGTCAAAGTTTCTCATTCCATACAAGGATGGACAAATACGAGTACAAATTTCTTAAACACGAATAAATCTCCCGATTGAAGAAATTCTTCAATAAACGCCGAACCTCTTAACATAACAGAGATTGCAACAGCGATCAGACCCACCGCTAAATTGTGGATACTGAGCTTTCCACATGGTTCTAAATAAATCAGCAAAGCTGCCTATTCTACATGTGATACTTAGTGCTTCTCAGAAGAGTGAAACAAGATTACAAGGTTACTCTTCACCTTGTTCCTACTGCAAAGATCTTGGAGCATATTGAAGCAGTGCAAGACTGAATCAGGCTTGAGCCTTGGGGTTTTACTGCTGCTTGACTGTACAAGGATTGAAATCTCGATAAGGCTCAGAGGAATTTGAAGATTTGAAGTTTTGAAGCTGAAAATTTAGACATTCTGGGTGAAAATTCCTAAAGGAGCTCGAGTCTCAGAGAGAACTCAGCTTTGTTTAGCACTCAGCACCTGCTAAGTACGTCGACGGGGATACTTCACATTCGAGAATCCAGAATGAAGCTGGCGCATTCTTGAATGGCATGGATCTCTGCCTGAAATCCACATGTTGTTCGTTTGCAGCCTATCGAACCCGACTTCGAATTACAAGTTTGTCTAGCAATAAAGATGATCATAGGCAGCTATGAAAACAGAAATTTTGTGTACCAGTGATGCCTTGTTGGCAACATTACCACTTCTTCCACATGCGATAAAAAAATGTTACGTATACGCCACCGAAGAATCGTTGATTCTTCTTAGTACTGAGTGTCCGAATCGAAGTCAAAGCCGATAACAGAGAAATTTTGCAGCAAGCCACATGCGAAAGGGTCAGAAATGAAAAGATATTACAACACAGCCAAGAAAGTGGAAATGGGTTGTATCGGATACGCCTTACGGCGCAAAAGTAAATCCGATACAAAATATGTCTGCCTTACAATGAGTCGGATCGAAGAGTAGGTCGCACTAACCAAACGTGACGCAGGACAGTGAAGAAGGAATGATGGTCACTAAGAAGAGTTAGAGGAAGCTGAAACGTATTACAGGACAACGCGTACGTTGACATGATGTAAGTATGTAATCCAGCGTAGCACTAGACTTCGAACGACAAGTCCATTAGAGGTAGAATGCACTCTCAACATGCTGCGCTACCAGTGAACTTTGAACAACAATTCACATTCTTCCGCCAAACTGATCACACTTAGGGTTCTTCACAGGAATTATAACAGGCCATAACCTTCTGGCTTAGTATAGAGGCGATATAGAGGCAAAAGAGAGCACAGTTCACTTTCTAATCGAATCCCCCAGCCTATGTACGTATGTAGAACTTGAAAGACGGCTCTTAGCAAACACTATTTCAATAATCTGGTCGATTTGTCTTAGAAGCCATCGAAAACCATTCTAAAATTCATCAAGAACTCGGGATGATTCAAGGAGGCGAAACAACCACCAGACAACTACCAAGACACTAGGTTCCTTGTTCTGCAACTCTTTATACCGGATATTCCACGCCAGGGGAACCCAACGGATCCATAGAGATGCGAGTGAAGGCTGCATCATATAGGATGTAGTCACTCCTCCAACCTACCTTCCTGGCATCAAATAAGTTCTTAGAAGATTGGTTTTCAAATGACAAATGTCTTATTGCATCATAGAAGCTCACAACCAAAAGGATGAAGAAACGCTCCATCGATCTCATTAAGCCCTTTAAACACTGCACGTGGTTCTCACATAAATTGAATTGGTAACTTAAGCTCCAATGTATCCCTGAATTTTTATTTAACAGCTCATTAGCGTAAACGATTTTTTGTGGCAAAATAATTTGAGGAAATGAAAAACGGAGTTCTGCCACAAAATGCAGGAAAAACACAGAAACCACCTGACCACCCAAGTCACCTTGGCAAGGAACATCCCTCTTTATCATTGTTTGTCTAGGCACACCGGATCATCTTTCATTCTATTTAGTGGGGAGGGCCACAGCGACAGCCTTAATGGACTTACTCGTAATAAACTTTTGGGTTTTACTGTTGACACACACATTAAAATGTTAATCACACAAACGTACGTAGCACGTACAGCGGAGCATCCGCAATTACACAGAATCCCCCAAACCGAACCGAACCGAGGAGCACACACAGTGATATCCTTGCGCGTACCTTGAAGAGAATGTCTGTTTGCCTTCGAATGATAGGGTGATTGTACGTTTTCCACCCTTTCACATGTAGTCACACACAAGCGCACGCATCATGAGTAATAATCCCGTTTGCTTAGACCGAGTGAATCTAACAATAATGAGACATAAAGACTTCGCCCAGCACCAGCACCAGCACCAGCACCAACGGTTCCACTCTATTTGTATGTAATTAATGTTTGGCATGACACGCACGTAATTATATTTTATTAGCACGCCGTCCCCGTCCGTGTGTAATAGATGCGACTTCACGCCCTCTTCGCAGCGAAAAATGAGAAATCGCACACACACACACAAACACTCGCACGCACACGTGGTCTAGAATGCTAGAGCAGGCATCTCCTGTGAACTGGCACGAGGTTATAAGACTCCTCCGTGCACTTGGGCAGACGAACGAACGAACACCCGGGCGTATACGTAACGAAAATTGTATTTTTCGTCGTGTGCACGTTAAACACTACGTTGCTCCGTTCAAGGCTTTTGCGAGTGTGGAACATGGATTTGCTCTCGCGGCTATAAAAGAGGTAATCGGGCGGGAGGCAGATGGGCCTGTCGCTGACAACAATTGACTATGACTACGCGTACTAGTTAGACGTTGTACAATTCAATGTTGCTGTGGTTTGTAAAAATCGCGTTCGTGTACGAGTATCACGCGGAAAGTCTTGTTCATCGTGAGATGTTCTTCCTCCTCGTCGACCTTGTGAACAAAGAAAAGGAAGTGAACAAGGAGCATATGCTCCTCAGCGAGCGAGAAATTTACGCCTATTTACCGGCGGGGGGGCGTTGTGTGGACCACCACACTGCACTGCCATGCGGTTCGGTGAAAATATGAAAATTCTGGAGGTGCTATGGATTTAGTGTGATGTTTTCTTGTTTCCGGTTGTATTTGGGATTTTTATTTTCTTCTCTTGTTTCCTCTGTGTATCCTGTGTAGACGATACACTTTCAAACGAGATGGGGTGTTGCCAAGGTCTAGAAACACATGGAATCGGGGTGGCTCTATGGTTGGTTCTCCTTTTGATAGAATTTAAGTAGGATTAGGGAAATAAATTTTATTTAACGTGAATTATAGGGTTTTGCTGGGAACGAGAGGAAGAAAAATCGTGGGGGATTTATGGCGTAGCTGAGCGTAAAAAAGTTCCTAAATTACCAGAAATGGTTTCTAATGGGCTATTTTAATAAGAATAGATAAAGGACTTTGGGGCCTCTTAGGGGTGTTCAGCGGTAATTTTTCAAAACTTTTACAAATGGTTAACTGTGATGTGTTTTTTAGCAACAAGCCATTTAAGTGTACTTTGCAAGTGGCAAATAAATGAGAGACCAGGTTTGAAGTCGTTCAATAGGTTAGAACCAATGAACTGGAGCTGAGGGAAGGTTGTCTCGTCAAAATTTGGATAATTTATTGACTCAACTTACTCGATTCAAACTCGGTCGTCAGGAACAAGTACGAGCTTCATTAGGGAAAACAGTGGTTAGGACATGAAGTCTCAAAAATACCAGTGAGCCGGCTTTTATAATCCATCCTGAAAGGAAGACACAATGGACGAGGGCCAAATCTTGAGAAATGCAGAACGATGAGATACGCAAGGAGTTTGTGCGGAAGGTATCTGAAAGGTTTAAACCAATTCCAACTGTTCCGACAAGTTTAGATGAAGAATGGCAGGTGTTTTTAACAGCCTATGCAGGAGATGTTTGCGGAGAGAAGCGGCTCGGTATGGCGGCTGGTGGTGAGAAAAGAACTGCGTGGTTTAAAACACCCAGAGTTCAAGAAGCCATCAGAGTGAAGAAGAAGCAGAAGGTGTGGGTCAATTTGAAGGATTTAGCTTCTCGAAGACGGTACATGAAGACGCGAATGACTTGCAAGGTGGCTGTCAAAGCAGTCGACTTTTGTATACCGTCTGCTCGTAGCTTTAAACAGGCAACTGAAACACAGCATCAATGAACATACATATGTAGATATTTTTCGCAAACAGATAGCCGCTATGTAGCTTTTCGCCTAAAATCCTATTCATAGCGACCTCGCTATCAATCTGGTTGCTTCTTCAACTTAAGAATATGCACCGACTAGACCCCTCTGAAACTTAACTTTGAACAAACCAACCAACCATCAAACACGCACCGATTTAGAAAAGTCCACGCATATGGTCCCAGAATCCAAGGTAGGTTCTCCAAAGAGCTCAATGTGACCAGCTCCAATCACCACATTGATCATATTTACCTTTGTTGACTTCCATTTCGCAAAAACGTTCCAGTTAACTACATGACTTGATACACCCGTACTTTCCTAAGTGTTCTGTGTTCTGCCTCGGGCATCAGAGAAACTGACTTGTCTAGATCAGAAATATTTTAACATCATTGCTGGTGTCCCATAGGCCTTTATTTCATAAGGCTAGGGACCAAAGTGTTAGGAAGCTTTTCTTAATTTTTTCTGCACTCGTGCAGCCATATCATCGACAAACTTCTCCATCTGAAGACTTCTTCTCAAGAATCCCATCAAAAACTTTAAAAATGTAGCCAAGTCTAGCTACATTTCTTCCTCTACAAATCAAGTCTCTACATCTAAGTTTAATAAAATTTATCGATTATATCCATGTCCCCAGATATCGAACACTGAAGCATTCACCGACACCAGAACTTCGCTTGGTGTACAAATTTAAAGTCGTTGCGTTCAGGACTGGCTGTAGCCTGAACTGGGCTGCAGTCGAATCTTCACGGATGGCGCCAAAACCAGTCATGGGTCTGGTGGTAGACAACACCAGACTTCACTTCTGATTAGGCAAGCATGCCTCTGTTTTTGAAGCAGAAACCTATGGCGACGGACTATATTGTTAAGAATAGGTGGAAGGGTCGGCACATTTGCTTCTGTAATTGTAGCCAAGCTGCGCTAAAGGTACTTAACCCAATTCCAAAATTCGACTATTGTCTGGATCTCAGGTCACACTGGAATCTCTAAAAATAAGATCTCCGATGAGAGACGGCTGATTTTTCAAGACCTGAACCTGTATTGGGTCTTCCTGCGTCCTCGGTTAGGGCCTCCATTGACGATTGGGTTTCCTACAAACACAGTTGTGTGTGGCACGGTTCTCCAGGATGCAGCCACACTAAACGAATGCTCCCGAACTCCTGTAAGAAATCAGCAAGATGGAGTATGAATCTCATGAGGTCTTTCAGCCCGACGTTCTAACATTCCAAAGTCATTTTCATTTTGTCTTCGTCCCTAAAACTGTTGCTGTGGTGATGTGTGCTCCACATATCAAATAAGACATGTTAAGTATCATTGCGACTAAACAGAAATACCGAAAGAAAGCTGTTCTTGTTGAAGGCCGGGCAAAGGCTCAAACGAAGAATAACTCCTGCCAATCGCTGTTTCTTTGGGGTAAGAAGGCAATTGAGTAGCAAAACCCTCTCTCGAACGACTAAGGTGACCCGGTATCAGACCTTAATCGTCCCAGTCCTGCTCCACGGCGCATAGGCATGGACTCTGTCATAAACGGATGAGGTTGCTCTTGACTATTTCGAGAGAAAAATTGTTCGGATGATTTTCGGTCCCGTCTTCATACATAGATGGTGAGTGGAGGAGGAGATACAACGACGAACTGTGCGGGCTGTATAGCGACATCGACTTAGCCAGAAGAGTGAAGGTCCAACGACTGCGGTGTCTGGGTCATGTAGAGCGAATGGACACCAATGCTCCGGCCCGGAAAATCTTCGAATCCGCACTCGAGGGACGGCGCAGTAGAGGAAGACGGCGATTCACTTGGCGCACGCAAGTGGAAGGGGGCCTCAACGAAATTGGCGTGCGAAACTGGAGGCAGCTGGCTAAAGATCGAGCTGGTTGAAGACACTTTTTGGTTGAGGTCCAGTTCCACGCCGGACTGTAGCGCCACCAAGTAAGTAAGTAAGTATGTATTGGGATGAAGAGAAGACCCTGTTAGACATGCAATGCCGATCCCTTTCTTGCGAGTTAATCAGTCCTTCAAATGCCTAGGATATGCTGATATCTCATTGATCATAGACTATCTGATCCCCGGCATCGCTCGTCCCCTTTCAGCCACAAAGACCTCAAATTTTAAAATACATACTAAAACCTGCCCAGAAACATAGCTATTCCATGCTTAAACTGAAAACTCAACTCACGTGTTCAGAGTTCATAAGTCATCTCAGTTCGGATCTGTCTCCACACCTGTATGCATGTGTGGTAATCAACGGAAAGTTTAGAATTGTATCATAATTGAAAATTCATATCCTCGCACAATCTCTACATCTCAGACACGCTCCAAAAGCCACCTTCATACCGAAACTCTATTGTATTGTTTCACTTCCTCCACAAGAGAATTTCTACCACATATGTACACATCTACTTACTGCCTCCTCCCATAAGTCCCTCCGTTTAAATCACACATAAAGCCTCTCAACTTATGTCAGCATACCTAATGCAAATGTAGTGCCATGTTTTGCGAATTATTAACCCAGCTTACATCTCCTGAGTCCTCTTTACAAAAAAAAAGACAAATCATCATTTCTGTCCACAGAAAGGGATTTCTTCCTTTTTAAAATAATTGCAATGCGGAAGGCCCCAATCCGATTCCGATTCAATGCGCGCCGTCATTCACCATCACCAAACAGCCATTACTACATCCAACGCTTCCAGAGATTTGTGTGCCTTGCGCGAAAATTATTATCTTGAATCACTTCCGCCACCATTCAGAGAGACGCTTCTTTTCATCGCACCATCTCGTCTCAGCCATAAGCTGAGAAAAGGATTTTTCACTCCTCCCAAATAGTATGTAGATACATCCTTCATTTCTGTTTTCATTCATCTCTGCTTCGGCATCGTACGTCGAATCTTGAAAGCGTCAAGAAAAAAGTATCGACAAGGACTCTTATGCAACCCACCCACCGAATGCGAAGGATAGGGGAGGGTGGGCACCCGTACACTCTCCCGTGCACTTAAGGATGATTAAAATGGGATTTTTGAGTATTGGGGGGAAAACAGTTTGAATTCCATTCAAGGATGTCTCAGTGAAATCGGTGAGTATGCAGCGGACGAGTGGCGACGCCTTTGTAAATTACCTCAATTAGTCGATAGAAATATATGTAACCCTCAAGTGGCCTGCGGCGACATTGCAGGTTGTGTATCCTGTGACCACAGGTAAATGTTTTGATTTATAATTGAAATTTATTATTTCTCTCACGGTAGATTGCAGGATTGCTCCCAAAGTGACACTTTGAATGGAATGATTAATTACTTGGAATGCCATCGACCCAAGTGCCAGTCACTGCTGCCCTGATAAGGAGTAACCAATTAATAATTCTGTTTGTTATTGTATCCCTGACGATTTCGGTAGCCAATCGACTTGAGCTGGAAGTGACTGCAGGGTTGCCAATAGAACAGGAGTCTCCTTCCTGGTCTCAACTTGTGGGAATTCAGGCAATTTGTTGTTTTTATTCGATTAGTCGGTTGGAAGCTCTCAGGGAAATGAAATTTTGTCCCATTTCCATGGGGATACAGTTGATCTCTACTAAAGCTGACCATTGATTGAATTAATTCGCATGAAATGTTTTCTATGCACTGACTGACCAATGAGCTAGTGAAGGAGTCGTTTTGTAGAGGGTTGTAGTCGTAGTTCATTTTGACAGCAAAATTTAAGACAAGAAAATCAGATACAATAGATTTCTTTCATTGAGGTAAAAGGTGATCAAGATCTCATCTGCATGAATGCCTGAAACATTTCTTTAAAAACGTGATTGGTCCATATCGGTACAGTTTTAGACCGGAAAAGTCCACAATCAATCAAATTTTGACATTTTGGTAAATCCTGGAGAAAAGTCACGAAATTCGAAAGTTGATTCGGAGACAAAGGCGAGATCTCTTATAAGTTTCCAAGGTTAGGTGTAGAGAAAAGCTTTATGTGCTGGTACCCAGAGAAAATTCAACGAAATCATTCTCCCAAGCGAATTCAGACTAGCTTCGCCCTTTTCAAATTTTTGTTTGCCAAACAAAGCTGGACTGGAGACGTAGCATTGAGCGAAGACACAAAATACATTAGGTATGGTTACCCACGAGATTCTGCGGAAACTGGAACCAATGAAGGCACTTAGAGATGTTTCACAGTTGTCTTAAATTTTCTGAAAATCTTAAGTTTGACCAATGCATCGTACTCTAGTAGGGTAACCTGTTCAGAATCGACTCATTTTGCTAACAAACATTTGCAATGGCCTAATTGCCCACAAGACCAAACAATTAATCACCACCTATATCTCCCCACAAAACAGAAATATTATCATTGTAAGGGAGGATCTCAATATCAGAGTGACAATGAGTGCTCAGACATGTGGTAAAAAACAATAAAATGAAAGACTTGTCGACTTATTATTGACTACAAATCTGCTACATAGTTAATTGGATTTCAACTGACCAACAATGGAATATCCACTATTTAACTTGACCGTTAGCCAAAGGTTAAAATTGGTCTTTCAAACAAGTAGGGGTGGAGAATTTATGAAAATCGAACCCAATGTCAACTTTGGTGAGAGAGGCAAACCCGATAGGGTTGATTTTCTCTATCTTACAAGTGAGCTCTGCAAGATACGAGGCCGATAGAACACAGGAGATATGTCATCGAAGATCTGTTCGACTCAATCGAAGAGTACTTAGAAAGTGACCACCATTGTCACAAAAGTCTTCAAACTTTGCTCTATTTTCGTCGTCGCCGTGGCTTACTCGTAGTAAGTACTGCGTCGAACTACTGTGCGAGATGCATATACATATTCTCACCCCAGCAATATAAAAAAAAAAACAAATAGCTGGCGCGACAGCTAGGGATGAACAAAGGCCTAGCTTCTCGCAACCATTCATGTTGTGCGTGTTGTATTGTTGCCACGAATGGAATAGACCTACAATTTATTGCCGACTCCATCAAACGGCGAATTGAATTGAGAAGCTCTTTTATGACAGATTATACTCTCGACGGCTTGTCATTCCACGAAAAGAGGTAATGCGGCAAAAAATGTTCAGTGGACATGACTGGGGTTCGAACCCACGCCGCTCGTACAGCATTCCAACGTACTAACCACTGACTCATGGCGACCACAATACACTCAGTAATATTTTTCACGGCACCACCTGAAGAGCATAATTCGTCATAAAGAAATTTCCATCCTAATTCCCTTCCATTCATGCGAAAACACGCACATGATTGGTTGTTAGAAGCTAAGTCTTTGCCCATCCCTACCGCGCCAGTTGTTTATTTTCCATCATCATCATTCATCATTTTCCAATGGCCCGGTTATCCACTATGAGAGTCGCGGGTTTAGGGTCCTTAAGTGGACCCTCCATATCACCCGATTTTAAGTCATCGAAGGCTATGAGATTTTGGACTTCGGCCCATCTCATCATGGATCTACCCAGGTGACGCCTACCTGATGGCACGCATTCCTTTACATGTCTTGGAAGCCGAGTTGGGGACATGGGCTTAACGTGCCCAAACCATCGAAGTGTGGACCTCTCCGTTCGAAGAAGTAGCTGTTCGACATTGAGTAGCTCGCGTATTCTGGTGTTCCTAAGCCGATCTCCAGCAATACAACGAAGAAATCTCATTTCGGCAGCTTGTATCCGCGATCTTATTCTCTCGGTCATAAACCAAGCCTCATGACAAAAGGTGGGAGTCGGAACAAACACTGAATTGAAACCAACAGCTAAGCTTCGATGCCACGTTCGACCCTCCTGATAACAGAATGACCAAGCTGTCTCAAAATTGCTTCAGCCTAACCAATCCTACAGGATAACTCAGTATTGTTCCTTCCTTCACTCGTATCCTTGGCCAAGTCCAACGCCCACAGTGAAAGGTGTACATTTAACGGCGTTCAGCCGAACACAACTTTTGCAGTTTGTGTACAGAGATTGAATGAGCCTCAGAAGAGCGCCGTCAATCCCATACTCTCGCAACGCACCCCAGAGTTTACCTTTGGCGGACTCGATCATATGCTTTCTCGAAATCTACAAAACAACTATAGATAGGTTTGGCATGCTCGTTCATGCCCCTCGAAAATCCTGGTATCCATGGTGATAGAAGTCAAGTTGATAAAAGAGATTAAGACCCATACGTCCTATAAAAGTTAAGACTCTGCCGTGTAGGCTATAAGAACTCTTAGTGCGGGAAAAATTGCCACATTAATTTTTCTCTACGGCTTGAAAAGCAACGGCCCTAGCGCTACCACTCTTTGGAATCCGGTCTTAAGATCGTTAGAACAGGTGCTGCCATTTTTATTTTTGAGTCGTCTGTGTTCCAGTTCTGAGAGCTTGAGTTTGTACCCTGAAGTCTTCATTTTTCTAAACTTGGCGGTCACTTACGGCCGGGACAGTTCCCCTCCTTAATCGAAAAAGAGAAGATTCCATTTTGTATTTTGAAGTAGAAGACAACTTCGATGTTCAATTCATCCGCCAATCGTCTGACTTCAGGTCCAAAGAAAGCCTTATGCTACTGGAAGAAAATTACTTCAATAGTGCTGTTAAAATTTCCTCACGACTTCGAAACATTTAGGAAGTCTTAAAATTTTAGACCAATTGCACTTGTGACAGAAGCGAGCAGCAAGAATGAAGCCTTTTGAGGTTGGGGGTCAAACTGCTAAACAATCATTTCCCGTCGAAGTGAACACTCGTTGACCGCTTAGCAACATTTCCAATTTCTGATCACCCCATACATGAACACATGAACATACCTATCCTTATATGCATTCAACAATTCATCCACTTCTCGATTATAAAAGCTGCCCGCCAAGTGGTTTCTTTTGTCATGCATACACAAAATAACAACGCAGCTCGTTCTCTGATTCGGAAAATGGCACACACAAAACGTCCTTATAACTACAACTTGAGCTGACACGGACATACACCGACACGATGACCATACAAGTGAGCATTGCTCGGATGGAAAGAGCCAGGTCAATAGCTACGCAAGAGGTCTGGTCGCATGATTTAACCAATCGATTATATTTTGCAAGGGAACCAACGTGTCCGCCGCACAGAACCCACATCTTATCCTGCAGGCTGTCGGTATGCGAATGGCATATCACTTCAACTCGTCCCCGTGACCATTAACAGGTGATTTAGAAAGCAAATATATGTATGTGACTATGATACATGGCCAGTTCTGTATGTGCAGCAATCCTTCGATGGGTGGTTGTGGGGGGTAAATTGGAAAACTCCAAAGATAGACACGCTCTCATGGCAGTAGGTGCTCGAAAAAAAAAAAAAACGAGGAAACATAAATAAAATGAGAAAATATTTTTGCCTGAATATTTTATGGCAAATATTTTGCTTTTGGGGGGAAATTTTGTTTCTGTTGTTTCGAAAGGATAATATTTGCACTCGGATCCTTAATGTGTGTGCGCGAGCGTGTGTGTCTGTGTATGCCAAACAATTTTAAGCGTATGCAGAGCGGAAGCAAACAATAAATGATGCAAAAATATGTTTGCCAAATGGCACTTTTCGAATAACACTAAATTGATATCCTTTTGGATATCCTGCTGGTGATATTGAATTTTGTAGTAGCTACTATGTATTTGGATGCACATTCAAAAATAAGTAGTTTCGCTAACAACTTGGGAGAATTAATCATTGTCTGCAGTGGGACTATCACTGGTAAAATGTCAGTTAAGGATTTTATTTCAATTTATTGTGATGGATCTGGTGGTTTGACAATCAGCACATGGGAATGGAATTTAATCAAATTGAAGAAATAATATTCTTGGGGAAATTGTGGATTTGGAGATGCAATGGAATTCGGTATACGTTAGTGGGAGTTTTGAAAGGGGTTTTCTGCTTCCTACTTGAACTTGTAACTAACGTTCACTCTGCTGTCTAATTATTTGAGAAGATTTCACTGATTTATGTTCCATTTCGGGTTCAAGCCCCAGACATGTCCACCGAACATTTTTCGCGGCACCACCTCTCGTCGGGGAATGACAAGCCTCCGAGAGTATAATTTGTCAAAAGCTTCTCAATTCGCCGTTCGGAGTCGGCAATAAATTGTAGGTCCCTTACATTCGTGCGAAAAATGTACCACGCACAACATGGACGGTTGCGAGAAGCTAGGCCTTGGCTTATATCGAGCTGTCGCGCCAGCTATTTATTTCTTTTTTTTTTAGATTAGGCCGAACCGGCTTTGGTGAAAGGCAAATTCCGATATTATTCCACCTGTTACTTGCCATTCCTCTGGCTTCAGCATCAAGGTGAAACTAAATTGATTCCACAGGACCAGGTACAGGGTTTTGCAATAAGAGCGCTACAAAAAAAAAACGGTTTTGGATATCAATGAAATTCTTTATTCCTGTGAAAGTACGTTCGATGCCATTATGTATGGAACTCGATTTCTTTTGCATGGCCACCACGGGCACGCTTGCAGAAGTCCAGACGCTGAACCCAATTTTCGACGGTTTTCAAGCATAAATCGGCCGATACTGCTGCAATTTCACGTTCGATATTCGTACGAAGTTCATCAATCGTCGCTGACTTGTTGGCATAGACCATAGACTTGACGTAGCCCCACAGGAAATAGTCTAACGGCGTCAAATCGCACGACCGAGGCGGCCAAGCGACTGGACCATTTCGTGAGATAACACGTTCTCCAAACTTGGTTTCCAATAAATTGATTGTGACATTCGCTGTGTGGCTTGTGGCTCCGTCCTGTTGGAACCACATGTCCTCCAAGTCCATATCATCCAATTGGGGCCAAAAATATTCGGTTATCATTGAACGGTAGCGATCCCCATTCACAGTAACGGGCCGGTCTTGATCATCACGGAAGAAGTACGGCCCAATGACGCCGCCCGCCCATAAACCACACCAAACCGTAATTTTTTCGGGATGCAATGATGACTCATGGAGTACGTGTGGATTGCTGCCTGACCAATACCGCATATTTTGTTTATTGACGAAGCCATCCAGCCAGAAATTATGACGACCATAAATTGGACGTAGCGCTCTTAACGTTGAGGCCACTGACTCCGAATTTCGGTAGTAAATTTTAATAATTTCGACTCGTTGTTGGCTCGTATATCTTTCCATCATGAAATGGCAAACCTTACTGAAGAGAAATGTTAAAAAACCGCAAGAAAAATAAGGCGTCGTTTGCTGTCCCTGTCGCTCTACTTTTGTAGCGTCCCTATTGAAAAAACCTGTAGTTCCTCTATATTTGCATCTTTAACCGCACCTACCCCACTTCAGTTCTTGGATGGCTATAGTATCTGTGATCTAGAATCTCCCCAAGTCTTTCGACTCTATGTTATCTGTAAAGGTCATTCCCCTATTTTTGTCTACCATCAGTAAAGTGATTCTTTTTCGAAGCTTTCGCATCGTTTCTTCTTCACAGGTTTTTGCGTATAACCGATTCGATCATATCCTTAACCCAGCCCGACTCCCAAAGGAAAAACAGTCTGCAAGTGCAAATGTCATTACATTTCATTTCCTGTCGACGAATTATTTATGCATGTACGGAACCAGCTCGCTCTCAAAACACCTTTCGAAGGAAAAGGAAACTGTCTACTGCATATGCATGTATGACTGTATTTACATACGCTAACTTTGACTTTTATTGTCCAACATCAAAAGTGTGTCCCGAAAAAGTTTCGAAGAAGAAATACATAAACTACGAGGAGGGAAAAATGAGAATCATAAATCCCCGCTACACTATGGCCAAGTTTATCCAGTGAAGTGTGTATTCATTTGAATGCAGCACTTCGTGATTACTTTCGCAAATGAAATGGGACTTTCGCCTACACACACGCGAATACACGAGATTTTCTCCGTTATTTTTTTTTTTTTTTTTAGTTATTATAATTTTCTTCGTCGTCCGGAAGGAACAATATTTACTCAGGATACGAGGGATAAGAATTTTCATCATGAAATTTCAGCTTTATGGCGTAAAAATTCATGAACGACTGAGTGTTATTTTCTTCTTTTATTTTTCATTTGTCTTGTAAATAAATTTAAATTATTTTAATGCATTGGTGTGAACAGAAAAAATACGGAAACGGAAATGCAAATTAAATTTAAGAGGCAACACATTTGGCTCATTCGTTAGAGTAAGCCAAGTTTATTACAATTTTCGTGCCACAATCACGTTGAGGCACGGCACAGAGCGGTCGTTAAAGGCATCCACCACAAGGCGTTATCATGCCAAGGAACCGGCAACGGAAATGCGAAGCTGTTTAAATGGCGAATGGCCGTTTGCGTATGGCGAATTATCAGGATTCCAACACATCGTAAATGCAATTAACCTTTGACTGTATTGGCGGCGGCTAATTAAAATTGGTTTTCATGGGTTTCTTTTTCGGTAATTAAAATGCTTTTTCGTAGTTGAATTGAGCAGATCGATGTGATTTTGTTTGCGACTTAATTAAGGCGTCGATTTATGTCGCCGTCATCAGTGAAAAGTTTTCGATGGCATTTCTGTGACAGGAAATGGTACTGATGAGGATGTTAATTGGAGAATGTCCGCCGATACAACATAACGTGGTGCAAATTAGCTGTCATATCCTGTCGGGTTTTGGAAACTTCATAAATCGAAACAGCAAATCATTTAGTTAAGTACTGTTCCGTGGTTGCCCGTTGGATCAAGTTGGGAAGGATGTATGATGTTACAACGCATCAATTCCATTAGAAGATCCTAAGGTCCATCCCTTTATATTTTGGGAATTTATATTCTTTTTCAACTCGTTAACCAGATCTTGTTTCTAATAAATTTCAGTAGATCCGGTAGATTTGAGTTACCTAGTTCTGCCGTGAAGTTCAAAAGTCTGTAACCCACAGTGCGGATCCGTATTGTAGAATCAAGCATAGAAGATGTCATAATTTCGGTTAGTATCAGAATGAAAAATCTGTCCAGAGATGTCCTAGCTTTAGGAAATGGTACTATACATTGTCCGGCACAGGGGATGTGGGTGTTGGCCAGCTAAGCCCTATGTTCATGATAAATTTCTGGGGTTCTGGTTTCATCCATAACTGACTACTTAACTTCCAAGTTAGATTATTTTTAGTAAGACTCGATGGGTCTCAGTGGTTAGTGCGTTGGACTGCTGAGCGATCGTCGTGGGTTCAAGCCCCAGTCATGTTCACCGAACGTTCTTCGCGGCACCACCTCTCGTCGGGGAATGAGCTAATTTGACATTCTTACCAGAGTCACTCTCACCTGGTGCCTAGGACATATGTAGTAAAATCAAGGGTAACGAAAGAGCTGATGTCCAGGCGGGTTCAGCTCTTAATGGCTCACAAACAGAAATATTCAATATTTCGCTAAGATCTATGCCCAACCAATGGTGAAATAGGCTAAGGTGCCATATCAAAAAAGGCTGGGCCTTTCGAAAACTACTACTTAACTGATCAAGACCAGATATTGCAAGAATCGTTACCTATAGTAGAGGCCACTGACTGACAGAGCTAAGTAAGGTTTTCCTCACAAAACTTTCTGAAGCAGTTGCAAACATAACAGCGAAAGGGAATGTCGGTTTCACTTTCTATCCAGCCCTAGAAAGGAGCAGACGACCCACCAGGAAAAGAATTGGAGTACTAACTCTTTCCTTCAACTCCACAGATTGGGTAAAGATTAGGTTAGGTTAGGTTAGGTGACTGTTCAAGGAGGGAAATACTTAGATCAGATTGGTCCATTGATACCACATGAAATACCGGCTTACCACCACCAGAGATCAAGAGTACACCGCCGAGTGCGTTAAGATGAGGGACAGTACCGGTCGCGAGTATTGAGCCACTTTGACCCGGATATCAAGTTTCTTTTCCTTTGGATGTCGAGTTCGGCTAGATCGTTTAGATCATCATACATAGAAGTGCACAGCAGGTGAATTGTAGCTTCCTCCTTCTTTTCGTCTGTACAGCTTCTGCAGAAATCGTTGGAAGGGACCCCTAATCTAAGTGCATATCTACCTATCAAGCAACCTCCGGTGAGGACCCCTATTAGTTTTTACTAATTAGTGCATAAAAGTCTCCTCGTCCTTTTTTAACCCCGCTTGGGCCAGATTTGTTTCGATAAGAAACAAGTACTGATATTGTTTCACCTATTGTTTGCCAGTTTCCTGGCATCGGTATCAAGGAGAGTTCTAATCGATTCGATAGGAGCAGGTGGTTCCCTAAGATTTTCAATTCGCCAGCTGTCCTTGTACCCAGCACAAAGTTACGTCGCATCTGTCAGCAATCTCGTTAAAAGATCTCTGGCCTTGCTTTACGAACCTTAATCCTAGTGTCTATTGGTTTTAAATATCTTTTTTTTGGGTCCGCAAACAACCAGGTTACACATCCCAGTTCTAATTAGTTTCCTGCAGGGCCTTCACTTCTATCTAGGTATCATCGTAGTTTTTGTTCTCTTAATAACCAATTCTGGCCATAATGAACGAGATAAGACGCAGTCGCTTTTCGAGAGTCGACCTTTCTCTCACCAGTTCGCTGTCGACTATCACTTTGTGAAGGTTTCAATGCTTTTTAGGAAAGAGACCTACCGCATATGGACTTCTATGTCTATGTCTATTTCTGAACCGTGATGCGGTAGGAAATGTAGGATTTAAACCTGTGAATTGTGCGTGGAATACCATATCTTACAATTGCCCTCCTTGACTTATTAGCCAAGATACCACTCTCTTTTAGAAGTTTCGTGTCACTTTTCACGCTCAACCTATCCGTCGGAGCCTGTTTGAATGCTTGCAGCCATCTGTCGCCTTCATATAGTCCAGAAAAAACGAGAAATTATTCTAAGACATCTAGAGCGAAATATACTGCTGTTTGGCACATTGAATCATCTTATTGGAATCAAATATGGTCTTAGTCTACCCATCTAATCAGAGCCATGGAAGGTTCCTCTGGCTTTTTTCATTATCTGTGAAACTGTGTAGATCGATTCGGTTTCCATGGAATTTTCTTTGCGTATAAAAGGCATTTCGAGGCGTTTGTTAAGTTTAAATCACTCCATTCTGCATTTCCTAACTTCGTGAATGTTGTTTTAGTCAAGCCTCTAACTCTGATTAAATCGCCCTTAAATTTTAAACGTTTCCCAGTGTTAATTTATTGACTTTAATGCTAAACGTCGAATAATTATCGAAGTAAGGGTGATAGTGGACTCAATTTGAAAAGCGCCTTTGGCATGTAAAATACACTACGCATTCTAATTCACATGAATTCTGAATTACTTCAACGGGCCTTATCATCAATAAATAAACAGGCCATTAACGTCAAAATACTTTTACGTAGATATCGGTGGTCAGAGTGATTCACTTATGCAATCCATTCACAGACTTATCTTTGACCTTTAGTACCATAATCCTTAAATACCAACCCTGCGCTGTTGAAACAAAACATATTTCCCTACACAAAAGTTCACGGTAAAATTAGGTTGGTACTTAGGTGACATGGTATCGTCTATATCTCACTTAGATGAGAGTAAATCTGTTGATTACAAGGCTTTGGATCAAAGAAGTCCCACTTCTCATGTGGCAGCGCTGTGAACCTTGACCAAAAAGTGGGTTATGCCCTCATGAGATTCCTTAGTAGGTTAGTGTGATACCTGTGCATATTATGTTTATAAAGCACTGATAAGAATATCTAATCATTTTGTAGTGAATATTGGTATTAGGAAGGCCGATCTTGGCATCAGAGCTAAGTTATTTACCCTCATCTATGGTCATGAGGTTTGGGTAATGACCGAAAGAATAAGATCGCGGGAATAAGCTGCCGAAATGAGATTTCTTTGTTGTATTGTTGGGGTAACTCATCGAGATCGAGTAAGGAACACGAGAATACGCGAGGCACTCAATGTCAAGCAGCTACTTCTTCGAACGCAGAGGTCCATACTTCGATGGTTTGGGCACGTTAAACGCCTGCCCTCAACTCAGCTTCCAAGACGTGTCATTCCATCAGGTAGGCGTCCGCTAGATAGGCCCACCTCTATCCTTAAGGGGATATCTCCTGATGATTTAAAGTCGATGGCGGAACATCGAGAGATGTGGAGACTTCATTTAAGCACCCTAACCCCACGACCCTCATAGTGGATAAGCGGACCATTGGAAATGATGATGAATGATGATATTGGTGTTGGTAGTCGCCATTAAAAAAAAAAATTAATAGCTGGCGCGACAGCTCGGGATGAGCCAAAGCCTAGCATTTTTCGCACAAATGGAAGGGACCTACAGTTTATTGCCGACTTCAAACGGCGAATTGAGAAGCTTTTTCATGACAAATCGTACTCTCGGATGCTTTTTTTTCCCCAACGAAAGGTGGTGCTGCAAAAAATGTTTGGTGGACACGGCTGGAGCTTGAACACACCCAGTTTGCTCAGCAGTAGAACGCACTGAGCCACGGCGACAAAATTATTTGGTGATCGTACTTTTGTTAGTAAAAAGGACCAAATGGATTTTCTGTGAATTGACCCCTAGACCACATTATTTTGTTTGAGCGTTAAACACATATAAAAGTCTTTCTCTGGTTCATTAAAAAAAAAATTCCATCCATTAAAAGTGCAAGGACTAATTATCGTCCTATTAAGTACTTATTTGTTTGTTCAATGGCTGACATAAATCAAAAAACAAAAATGTTATGAGTTCATGGCAAAATGCTTTCCGATTTTTACCACTGCAAATTCATGAATGTGAAATGTGGTTTAATTGAATCCCATTAGCAATTTAGCACGAATGCTAACGTATTATAGTTGATAGTTATTAAATTATTTCAGAAATAATCACTTTAGTGCAAATTTCCGATAGGTGTGCGGATCGAATTGAACTTCACCCACAAATTCAATTCAAAATTGTTTAATTGATTTAAAAATATCCATTAAACCGTCAGTTGATGTATGAATTTTCAAATTCAATTCCATGGTTTTTGGCATTAACCTGGCTCTGAAAGCTCTAATTTTTCACTAACAACAGAAACCCACAATTTATTGCCGAAAAACGAATTGAAAATTATTTTCTGGCTGTCTATGATATCCCTTGGTATTTATTTCTTTGAAGAGCTAGGAGATCTTAACTGAGGCGAGTTGAGAAGCCCCTTATCTCCTTCGTTCATATCCGGCCCTTACAGTAAAACTTCGATCTGGCGCATGAGAGTATTGGTTTTACAAGAGAATTGGAAATTTCGTGTTATATGACAATGGGCTGAACTATGTCTCACCTGCTCAGAGCAACTCTAATCTAACACCACACTCAAACAATCTCGTGTGAAAATTGTTGGGCGGGTTTAGGTTAGATTAGGTTAGGTTGAAGTGGCTGCTAGCTAAAGACATATGAAGGGTCCGTTGTGATACTACAAGGATCTCGGAAAGATCTTCTACATACTCATTGAACCAATTGGAGCTTCTTATAAAGCGTAGGAGGCTACTAACATCGATGTATATCAGGTCGCCTAAGTTGGTGTAGAAGAAGGCTCCTAAGTAGAGGACAGGTGCAAAGAAGATAGAGGAAAGTCTTCTCCTGCTCCTAGTCCATACAGCTTCAGCAGAAGTCGGCTGGGTAGACGTCAAGCCTTGTTACATGCTTGCCTACTAGACAGTATCCAGTAGCGACACCTATTATAGCGCTAATATGCGATCTATTAAGAGAAATCAAATACTTAGGGCGTTTCAGATCCAGCTTTGGCCAAATCTGCTTTCGATAGCCTCTAGCTTTAGTTTAGATTTACAACAAGCGATTGTTATACCTCAGGTCCAATAGATAATGTTGTTCCATACCTGGCGAGTTCAGCAACCTTACAGTTCCCTGGAATGTCACTGTGCCCTGTCGTCCAACAAAGGTGAATATTAAATTGCTCCGCCATCTCTAGAAGAGACAATCGGCACTCTAAGGCTCTTAGTGAATTTGAAGGGACTCATTCCACGAACTTTAATGCCGCTCGACTGTCCGAAAAGATGCGGATATCACGTTTTTCTTCAGACAAGATAAGACTTCTCTGACCGCCATGATTTCTGCCTGGAACACGTTACAATGATTTGGAAGACGGAACGCTAGGCTGAGGTTAAGCATGTCGGAGTAAACACCACCACCTGACCCGTTGCTAGTTCTTGAAAAATCGCGACGGTGTAAAAGTGAATCTTTTGAGAATGCATCGTCCCAGAAAGACCTGGAAAGGATGGTTACCTCGAAGTTCTTGTCAAAACTTAGCTTGAGTGTGGTGTAGTCTATGTTTTTGGGAGAAATTTTCACGGGTTTAAGCCTCAGCCATATCCATCGAACATTTTTCGTGGCACCACCTTTCGCCGAGGAATGACAAATCTCCGTGAGTATGATTTTTCACGAAGAAGCTTCTCAATTCGCCATTCAGATTCGGAAATAAATTGTAGGTCCTTCCATTCGTGCGAAAACTGTAAAACGCATTACTTAAATGATTGCGAAAACCTAGCTCTGGGCCCTCGCCAGGCTGGCCGGCCATCTCCCCCGGCAACCCAGAGCTTTATCACTGTGACTGTAGAATCTTTGTGTATTGTCACTCCTCAGGATCAACTTTTATGAGCATTTTTTTAAGTCTGTAATTTTTCTTAGACTGATGCAGACCTTTCATTTTTAAACGCATCGGCCTTGAGAGTCTTTCACAGATTTCAACCTTGCAAATGGATTATGGATGGCTCCGCTTTCACTGGACACAGCATAGCCTTTGCTTCATTGGAAAGAAAACATTTGGTCCCATTCCATCACTCAATCCAATTACTGACACCAGTCCGACAAGGATTGACAGCAACTCACTGACCTTAACTATGGACAGCAATAAAATGTTTTTTTTTTTTCTCAAATTGATTTCTTTGTTGAAAAAAGAACTTCGTTAAGAATTTAAATTAAAAAATAAATTTGTTCGCTTTATGGACATGTTTTGGATTTTGTGCGGCACACGTAAATACACACACCACACCTCAATGCTGTCGATGAAAGTACAAAAAAAAACCTCGCAAAATTGATGTTTCCCCTAAAAAAAAAAACACAAACCACCTCGCAATTAATCGGAGGACTCTCGATTGGCCTCAAAAAAAAAAAAAAAACCATCCATGCTGATGAAACCACCATTCCCACATGCAGCACATAAATATCCAAGCCATCTACTCGCCAAACAAACAAAGTCCTGCAATTTTTTCTCCATTTTTTTTTTTTTGTGAATCCTTGCTGAAAAGAAAAATTGTATGCTCATCCATTTCAGTCGGAATTGCAGTTCCGAATATGAATTCCAGCATCCACCACGTCCATACCCATGGAGATTGAATTTTCAAATGGAAAACCACTTTTTCTCCGACTAACCGATGACACAAGCATTCTGCTCTGTTCAACGAGAAATGGCAGCAGAATTCAACAGAAATTCCACCAATCGATCACAAGGATGAAGGAACTCGAATTCGACTTACGGTATCCCAATCGACCTTCACAGGATAGATGGAGAAACGCAACACAAATCAAATTTCCGCTAAGCTCTTCACAAAAGTACGCCCACCGGACATCCTTTCTCATAAGCCGAATTGCCCATATGTTTCATGCACCAATAGTTGTTAGATGATGTAGCAAAAAAAAGAGTCTCCGCCGTCTTGATGGACCGCCAGTTTCTGGTTTGGCACGAATGGGGACAATGTTGGCAGGGCATAAAGGTGTATTCACACTTAAGTTTGATGACAGTGAACATGCTTTAGGTTCAATTATGGCGGATGAAAGGAAACACTATACAGTAGTTGCTACAAGAAATGGTGAGTTACCACCGAACCCACCGAAGTGAAAGCTTAGCCACAGTCTCCCTAAAATCTGCTTGGACGAGTCTTACTGTCGCTCGATGGAATGCTTTATGTATTTAGGTGATCTGTAACGAAGATGGGTTTAGCTGTCAATGAGGGCAAGACAGAGTATATGCTGTCAACAAGAAAGGACACTCAACATCGACGTCTCGGGCAAAACGTCACTATAGGCAGATATAACTTTGAGGTAGTTGAGGACTTTGTATACCTAGGCTCCGCTATCAACTCAGATAACGACACCAGCGCTGAGATCAAACGAAGAATAACTCTTGCCAATCGCTGTTTCTTTGGCCTAAGAAAGCTATTGAGTAGCAAAGCCCTCTCTCGAACAACTAAAGACCTCAATCGTCTTTAGTTGTCAAAAGCGAATGAGGTTGCTCTTGGCTGTTTCGAGAGGCAAATTCTTCGGGTGATTTTCAATCCCGTCTACATAGACAGTGAGTGGAAAAGGAGATACAACGACGAAATATGCGGGCTGTTCAGCGACATCGACTTGGCCAGAAATGTGAACGTCCAACGACTTAGTTCATATAGAGCGGATGGACACCAATGCTCCGACCCGGAAAATCTTCGAATCCACATCCGAGGGACGGCGCAGTAGAGGAAGACTGCGATTTATGTGGAAGAAGACCTTAACCAACTTAACGTGCGAAACTGGAGGCAACTGGCTAAAGATCGAGCTGGCTGGAGACGCTTGTTGGTTGAGGCGAAAGTCATGGGACTGTGTGTTAGAAGTTTCACTAGAGCTACTGCCACTGGACGATAACCACAGCACTTAGTTTACAGTATAATGCCAATCGGCAATGGCATGAACCCATCCAGGGACATCGTAAAATTATAGATCTTGATTTGCCCATGAATGAAAGAATTTCCGAAAGATATCGTCATACTCTAGAGGGGAACTCAACGGGCCCGACTGAGGCCTAAGTAAAGAGCCTTCCGCTCACCCTTATATTCCATACCATACCACCATCATACTCTTATAGTAGACGGATCGACTTTGCAGAGAAGGTTAGGGGAAATCACGGAAATCATGGGTCACTGATAGAAAGCAAAGCGGCAGCTGGTATTTTTTCAGGAGGAACTTCATGTCGCCTGTCATCTTAGCCAAGAATATCAGTGTATCAAGCCGAGGTACACAAAGAGATGTAGGAATTGCCAGGAAGCGGAAGATCTTGAACACTTACTACGTCACTGCCCGTCCCTATCGAGAATGCGACAGAAGACCCTGGGGTCCATGTAGTTACCGGTCTTGAGGCATCTGAAGGGCAAAGAAATCGACGGCATCCTGGCCTTTAGTGTCATCATCATCATCAATTTCAATAACCCGCTTATCCACTATGAGGATCGCGGGGTTAGGGTTAGGCTTAAGTGGACTCTCCACATTACCCGATCTTCCGCCATCGACCTTAAATCATCAGAGGCTATCCCCATACGGATGAGGTGAGATTTTGGATGTGGTACAGCCATCTCATCCCAGTCCTACCCAGGGGACGCCTATCCGTTGACACGGATTCCATGGCACGTCTTGACACAATAGTGTCAACTCCATAATTATTTTCGCCTTCCCTAGATCACTCCCAGCATACATCCCAAACCAAACCTATCCCTACAGTTCCGACAATTAAAAGAGGAGAACGCAGTGGGCCCGACTGAAGCCTTCAGCTCACCCTCAAACCGAGGCGATGGCTTTGATCCATGCGCTGGATCCTGATAATCAGGCGAGGAGAAGGCTTGACCTACATCCACTTTATAATAAATCTGTGATCATGAGGTAGACCGCAATTCAGTCATCACTGACGATGTAGAGTGTCCAGAAACTCAATGCATGCACAGCCCAGAATGAACTGGGTAAGAGAACATGTAGGAATAGAGGGAAATGAAAAGGCAGACGTCCTAGTGCAGCAGTTGTCAACGTTGGGGTTGTGCAGGCTCGAACCTTTTGCTGCTATGGACAGGGAATTGGTAAGGGAAATGATTCATAGATGGACCACGAATGACCACTCAAAAAGATGACCAAAGGACAGACAAATCAAAATGGGGATAAAAGTTTCTGCTGGCTGTATCCAGAGATATGTATGTTCTAAGTCTTAAGCCAGGAACTCTTACATGAATGATGGGGCTGGTGGAAGACGACAACTGCTCTATAACTCGTCTACAGATTCAAATTTTAACATTTGCTCTGCTTATTTGATTAACGCCAAGCACTCTTCAATATTAAGTAAAACTGGGGCGAATATTCGTCTATGGAACATTAGAACCTCAGACCCCGACAGATCTGCCCAAGAGTATCTTTTATGCTACGTTTTCTTCAAGGTCACGGCAGGTCGCCGTCGCCGACGCAGTAGTTAGTGCTGTACCAGCCATGTACACCGAACATTTTTCGTGGCACCGCCTCACGTCGGGGAATGACAAACCTCCGAGAGTATAATTTGTTATGAAAAAGCTTCTCAATCTGCCGTTTGGAGTCGGCAAGGTAGTTCCCTTCCATTCGTCTGCAAAATGTAACACGCACAACATAAGTGGTTGCGCGAAGCTAGGCCTTGGCTTATTCCGAGCTATCGCGCCAGTTACGTCAGAGACTTCACCACTCCCTTTCTACGCTGCCAGTTCCCAAGCCCCTTTACCATTCGGTAGCACTCCTTAACGGAACTGCCCCTCCCCGTCCCCTCTTCCCATACACGCGCCACATGTCTGAATATGCGCTATGCACACGCGCAACGTTAATCTGCAAACTAAGCATTCCGCGCTACACGCGCAACATAAAGTCGGACATCTGATGCCTGCACTTCCTTTCCCACAGGTAGTGGTGCAGCGTCATCAAAACGAACCCCATAATTTGAATACCCACAGAATAATTCAAAAAGAATAAAGTCAGTCAGTTGTTAGACTTAGAACAAAAAGGTAATAAAGCTCTTTAAAAATAATAAAACGTTTTTTTTTATTCCCACCGCACGGGAACCACATAATTGGCGCAGTCGGTAGTGCTCGAATACGCGAATATACTTTAGTGAAAATAAAATACATCGCGGTTAATTTTTATTATTTAATTCGAGTGAACTCTAAAATATTCCGATCAAGGAATCACGTGTGTGAACGCTTATTTCGATTAAGAAATTAAGGCAAACGTGTAATAGAGAAAAAGTGCGTGAACGCTTATTTCAATTGAGAAATTAAAGCAAACTTGTAAGGAGAAGAAGCTTGTGAACGCTTATTTCGATTAAGAAATTAAGGCAAACTTGTAGGGAGAAGAAGCTTGTGAACGCTTATTTCGTTAAAAATTAATTTTAATCAAGAAAACACAGTTTTCGATCAGAAAAAAGTAATAGAAAGTGCATAAACAGTCGGCATTTCGAGTAAGAAGTGTAAATCGAAAGAAATAATAACTGAAAGTTGAAAGTGTAAGAAAACGTAACAGAACATAAGAAAACATAAAAGTTGTACACAACAAGTGAAAAAGAAAAGCTACAGTGGAGAGAACCGAAGAAAGAAGACGACAAGTTCCTAAGCGAAGGAGCCAGCGTGATCGAAAAAGGGAAAGATTCGACAGACACAGGACCTACCAACAAGTCTCATCAGAGGAAAAAGAGGAAACGATGGCAACAACATCAGCATCAGCCGTCCAACAGTCAGCGGTAACGCCCGTAAGTTTAAGTTTAGATCCTATTAAATACTTGAACAATCTCCCATGTTACGATGGAAATAGAGAAAATCTCTATAACTTTATAGATTTAGTGGATAGGATATTTCCTAAACTAGGACAATATGACGAAACAAGTCAACTAATATTTTTTGATATCATTAAGAGCAAATTAACAGGCAGAGCCCGCGAGGCTATTGAAATTAATAATTCCGTGTCAAATTGGGGTGAGGTAAAAAAAATATTCTTCCAATATTTCGGAGATAGGAAGACAGTAGAGCAATTGTACGATGATCTAAGAGCTCTTCAATATAAAACTAATTGCCAAGAGTACTATAATAACATAAAGATAGTGCTAAGGCGCCTAAACAACAAAGTTAGGATAACCAATGAAAATAACCCACATTTAGAAATAGAACAAAACTGTAAATCTGCCTTACGCATTTTTATCAGTAAAATACCAGAGCCAATGAAAGGTCTATTATATTGCAGAAACCCTGCAAACTTAGAAGACGCTATGCAAATCCTCCACGAAACAGGGTACGCGTACACTGGGGATAGCAATAGAATAAGACCAAACCTTAATAGGAACTTACAGAGACAAAATAACACGCAGGGACATAGTAGTAACAACAATAGTTGTCAAAACAGTGGACAGTACAGATATTCATATAATTCAGGAACATTTAGAGCCAACCAAAGAGTTAGCAACAATGAACAAAACAATTCACACAATCAAAGCGTAAATCAAAGATTTAACAATTACAACCGAAATAACCAAAATAACCACAGTGTCAATCATAGATTCAGGAGTAACAATAATTTTACAAACAACACGAGAAGTAAATACCTTGGGAAGGAGTTCGGATTTTCGGGAGGGAAGCCATCAGGCAAACTTCCCTATATAGTCGTAAGGACTAAAAATAACAAATTCGAATTGAGAATACTGATTGACCCAGGGTCAGAAACTAGTATTCTTAATCCAGGGATATGTCATCCCAAATGGCAAATTAAACTAAATAAACCCATTAAGATTTTAACAACCAGTACACCCATATACGTTAATAAGAAAGTAAGAATCCCACTATTCGAAGAATTCGGTGTGCCAAATACAACCGCAGAATTCCTCGAATACAAGTTTCACAACGCGTTTAATGGGTTGATTGGAAACAACATCTTGCTACCGTTAGAGGCAATTCTCGACTACAAGAGAAGACTTCTGATCGTTGGCAAACAAGAAATTCCAATTTATTTCAATAGAGAAGAGGAAAACACAATAGAAAGTTACGAAAAACAAATACCAACATTAGAGACATACTATACGGAAATGAGTAGGGATCCTATTGTCAAACAGATTAGAACCGATCACCTCAATACCGAAGAGAAAAAGGAAATAACCAACCTCGTTTCCCAATACTCGTCAATTTTCTACCAAGAAGGGAGTGATCTAACATTCACGAATGCATGCAAACACCGAATAAGGACCGTGAATGACATTCCCATTTATACAAAAAGTTATAGATACCCAGAAGTTCACAAGAACGAAGTCAAATCTCAAATTAACGAAATGCTTGAGCAAGGCATTATCCGCCCGAGCAACTCACCCTACTCTTCACCAATCTGGGTCGTTCCTAAGAAAAAGGACGCATCCGGAAAGCAAAAGTGGAGAATCGTCATTGACTATCGAAAATTAAACGACGTCTCGGAAGACGATAAGTTTCCAATTCCGAATATAGATGATATATTCGACAAGCTTGGAAGATCTCAGTACTTTACCACACTCGATCTGGCCAAAGGCTTCCACCAGATCGAGATCGCGGAGGAAGATATTAAAAAAACAGCTTTTTCAACCGATAGCGGGCATTATGAATTTATTCGTATGCCATTCGGGTTGAAAAATGCGCCCGCAACTTTCCAGAGACTGATGAATTTAATTTTCGCTGAATATATAGGAAAGATATGTTTAGTCTATTTGGATGACATCATTATCTTCTCCACCAGTCTCAAGGAACACATTCTTGCGTTAATGAAAATATTTAAAAGACTTCAAGAAGTCAACCTTAAGGTCCAATTGGACAAAAGTGAATTCCTCAAGAAAGAAACCGAGTTCTTGGGACACATAATAACTACAGAGGGCATTAAACCAAACCCAAGCAAAATAGAAGCTATACAAAATTACCAATTACCAAAATCTACTAAACAAATTAAAGCATTCCTAGGTATTACCGGATATTACCGGAAATTTATCAAAGACTACGGTAAAGTTGCAAAACCAATGACAACGTTTCTAAAGAAAAACGCAAAAATAAATATCAATGATCCGGATTACATTGAAAGTTTTGAAAATTTGAAGGCTTTGATTGTATCCGAACCAATTCTAAGATATCCAGACTTTAACAAAAAATTTGTTCTGACAACGGACGCATCGAATTTTGCTATAGGTGCCGTCCTATCACAGGAAAACCACCCAGTGTGTTATGCTAGTCGAACTCTCAATGAACACGAAACTCGGTACTCGACTATCGAGAAAGAGCTGCTGGCCATTGTATGGGCGACAAAATATTTTAGACCTTACCTTTATGGAAGAAAGTCCACAGTAAGAACTGACCATCGACCCCTAATTTGGCTAAGTTCATTGAAAGAACCGAATGCCAAACTGCAAAGATGGAAGGTTAAACTCGAAGAATATAACTTCGATATGGAATACGTACGGGGCAAAGATAATCAAGTTGCAGACGGTCTGTCTAGAATGGAGATTTTTTACAATGAAAATGTAGAGGATTCCACTGATAGAAACAACGAAAATAATATAGATAACCAATCCATCATAGCCACCATACACAGCGCAAATGAAGATAGTAGCGATCACATTCCTATAGTTGACACACCCGTAAACATTTATAAAACTCAGATCATTTTGAACACTACTGACAACATTAACAATCACAAAGTTTATTGTGAATTCGGAAAAAGAAGAATGGTGATAGAATTAAAAAATTTTAATTCCGAATTAGTCCTGGACATAATGAAAAGGTTTCTACCACACAAAGGAATAGTTGGGGTATATTCTAACCATGACCATCTTTTCGCACAATTTCAGGAAATATATTTAAAATATTTTAGCAAAAATAAACTCTTAAAAGTAATTAAATGTAGTAAATTTTTAGGCGATTTAGCAGACGAAGAAAGATTAGCGGAGGTTATAGTTAAAACACACAAGTTGCTAAATCATAGGGGTATAAATGAAACATACGCCGAAATCAAAGATGTGTATTACGCCCCAAAACTAAAGGAGAAAATACAAAAATTCATAAATAACTGTGAAATCTGTAATAAAGCAAAATATGAAAGATTACCACATAAAATTCCGTTAAAACTTACAGAAACTCCAACAAGACCCAATCAAATAATTCACATAGATATTTGGTATGCCAACATAAATTTGATGTACGTAACAATGATAGACAAATTTACGAAGCACGTCACCATGCAGGAAATCAAACACAGAACGTGGATAGCGTAACTGAAAACTCTTAAAAACAGATTTGCATCATTTGGTACCCCAGGAAAGATAATAACAGATGGAGAGTCGGGATTCTCATCAATTTTGATCAAAGAATTTCTCAAAGAAGATAACGTTGATCTCCATATTACCACACCTTACCAACATACAGGAAATTCGGACATCGAAAGATTCCACTCCACTCTTAACGAGCATATTCGTACATTCACTGCCGACGAAACTAACAAGGACACCCTTCGCGACAAAGTTTTTAAAGCATTAGTCATATATAATAAAACTATCCATTCGACAACAAAAAAAAGACCAATAGACTTCCTGAACGGAAATATAACCAACGAAGACTACCCCATGATTGTAGAACTAGTCAAAAAGAATAAGGAAAAATATATAAACAAACTAAACAAAGGCAGGAACGATATAGACTTAACAAACGAAAAACCAATTTATTTAAAAAACAGAGACAACAATAAACTTAAACCAACCCATAGGAAAGCAAACCCAGAAATTATTGATAGAGATCATGTTAGGGATGAAAAAGGTAGCAGATTTTATAAAACTCAGGTCAAAAGGAAATATAAGTACGAAAATACATAAAATTTTTTTTTCAGAACTTACGGACGAAAAAACGGACGACGACCTTAGGACTAACAAGTTTGATTCTCATCAGTTTATTTAGTGTCGGTAAAAATCAATCAATCGAAATTCAGAATATGGATAACGGAAACGGATTCATTATGATAAGGGAAAATACAGTCGGCGTTATAACAAGCTACAAAAAGATTTTACATATTATCAATTTAACACAATATGAGGAAAACTTAATGCTAATATCGGATAATATTGAAAGACTAACATACAAAACACAATACCCAACACTTTCACACAGCTTTTTGACACTCAAGGATGAAATCAGCAATCTTATACCCCACAGAAATAGACGCGGACTAGTTAATTTAGTTGGAAAGGGACTTAAATACTTGGTAGGAACGATGGATTCCGAGGATGAGGAGGAAATCAAAGCTAAGCTATTTACAAACAAACAGAATAACCATAAATTAATAAACAGTATGAACGATCAAGTCCGAATAAACAATAACTTGAATGAACAAATGACAAACATAACAAGACACATTAACAGGCAACAGACACGTATCAAGGACCAGCTAGATAGTTTCGTAAACACACTTAATCAAGAAGTAAGAGAAATAGAGCATATACAGCACATTTTTCAAATACAATACGACATTCAGTTACTCAGAGAGCAAGCTAGGAAAATTAAAACAAATTTGTTACTTAGTAGATTAGGAGCCTTAGGACAAGATATCTTAACACCGGAAGAATCTAACGAAAATAATATAACTTTTAAAGATCTCGTTAATATAAAAAGCTCAGTTGTTTTACATGAAAATTCAATTATATTTGTGCTCATGCTTCCGAATTACGCGAAATCGCAATATTATAGAATAATTTTAGAACCAATCCCCAATAAAGAAGGTCTTGAGATAGATACGAATTACAGAACTCTGATCGTTAATAATAAAAATATTTATGAAAATCAAGAAAATATTGTTCTTAAGAAAAATTTAAAAGCCGTAAAAGACCATTGTATTTCACAACTATTAGAAGAACATTCAGACTGTAACTTCAAAGAAAATAAGAAGGAAGAAATTAAACAATTAACTAACAATATTGTCATAACTAAGAACATACCTAACACTAGAATCAATCATAATTGTAACGAGTATACGACCAATATAAGAAATAATAACTTAATAAAATTTGAAAATTGTTTTATACGAATAAATGACGTTTTTTATGAAAATATTATCAAAAATGAAAACATTGTAATACCCAATTTCAGTAATGTAACTATAAGAAAAACTGTAATGAATTATTCTGTGGAAGATTTACATATAAAACACGTTGAAAACAGGAAAATTATCGAGGAAATTAAAGTCCGAAACGCATTGCACGAACATACTACCATCTGGACATCTATCCTACTTATCGTTATATTGATAACATTACTGATTGATTACCTTTTAAAGAAAAATAAGAAAAATAGAGCGGATATTAAAGTCGAAATTAAGACGGATTATTCGGAGCAGAATCTTAAGGGGGGAGGAGTTACGTCAGAGACTTCACCACTCCCTTTCTACGCTGCCAGTTCCCAAGCCCCTTTACCATTCGGTAGCACTCCTTAACGGAACTGCCCCTCCCCGTCCCCTCTTCCCATACACGCGCCACATGTCTGAATATGCGCTATGCACACGCGCAACGTTAATCTGCAAACTAAGCATTCCGCGCTACACGCGCAACATAAAGTCGGACATCTGATGCCTGCACTTCCTTTCCCACAGGTAGTGGTGCAGCGTCATCAAAACGAACCCCATAATTTGAATACCCACAGAATAATTCAAAAAGAATAAAGTCAGTCAGTTGTTAGACTTAGAACAAAAAGGTAATAAAGCTCTTTAAAAATAATAAAACGTTTTTTTTTATTCCCACCGCACGGGAACCACATAATTCGCCAGTAATATCCTCAGCTACCTCGAAGTTGTTGCTCATAGAGACTATTTTTTGCTGTACAGAGAACTCACTGTTTGATTCTCTCCTCTTCTTCTGCAAGTCAAGGATCCTAAACTTTCAAATAATAACTTCGATTAACTCAACGAAATTTCTTAAAAACATTCTTCCCTTGTGACACTTTCTTGTTACAAACACTGTCCTACATCCTGGCTTATACCCACAGTGTAACCTATTGTGCAGTATGTTTTGGCAAATTTCCCACTGCAATTAGTGCATATTACTCCATAATTGCCGTTGTGTGCTTCCGGAAGATTGGGAACGTTCTCCAAGCCTTTGAAAGGTTACGTGACCAGGCCAACACATCGTGAGCAGAATTAATTGCATGCGATACTGCTGTAATTTTATGCATAAAACGAAACTGAATAAATAATTTAACCTACTAAACCCACCCCTCTTTGTATACGAACACAGTGGAGGAGGAATTTAATAAATTTTGTTTGTTATTTGTTAACTGAAAATAAAATTCATTTTTTAATGCAACGCAGGATATTCCCCGATGGAGAGGAGGCATAGTGTGGTTTTAAATTTTCTTTTTTTTTTTCTTTTTCTCGTACAGTGTCTGTGAGTGAATAAAAAAATTAAAAACCACAAAAATGCCATTGTTTGGGGAATCAAAAAATGATTTATGGTCTACGAGCTGTGAAAGTGGGTTGGCCTTAGACCACGGTCTACATACGTGTGTCAATATCAGAACGTTCAAAATTTGTTCAACTACAGGTTTATGCAATTTTAAAATTGTTTTTTGTCGTGTCAGTAAAACTCTGCAGCTATTTTTCAATTTATTCGCTAAAATGTCAAAATCAGTTTATGATCTCAACTGTTATTTCATAAAAGTACTTTGAAACGAGACAGCTCACAGCCAAATTAAATGAATTATAAATCATTTTAGTCTACGATGGCACAAATTGGCAAGGAAAAGAGGATACGGACAAAGTTTGATGAGAGTTTGACAAGTTGAGAATTGGTAAACGCTTCGATTTAGTCACCTTATGGATCATAAACTCTTAAAGGACTAGACGTTTTGTTGAAACTCAGCAAGTAATTTGTGTGGTAGATTAAGGTATCCCAGTAAAAGGCAAGCTTAAGTGTGACCCTTTAGCTTAAGTAGATCACAGTGTATGCGATCGAAACATGATACAAATTCTGAACAAGAAAAGGCAACTCAAACTGCAAAGTGTGACTTTTCATAACCCAAGTTCATTTAATCAGAAAGGACTTCCTGCACACGTCCTAGAAGAGCTGCTCAAAAAATGTAATACAAAAATAATTAATGATTACGAGTATGCATTTCTTGAAAATAAAGGGTTTTTCAAAAGGGACGCTACAAAAGTAGAGCGACAGGGACAGCAAACGACGCCATATTTTTCTTGCGGTTTTTTGACATTCCTCTTCAGTAGGGTTTGCCATTTCATGATGGAAAGATATACGAGCCAACAACGAGTCGAAATTATTAAAATTTACTACCGAAATTCGGAGTCAGTGGCCTCAACGTTAAGAGCGCTACGTCTAATTTATGGTCGTCATAATCGTCCTAGCAGATCAACAATTTAGCGTCTAGTGGAAAAATTAGAATCCACAGGCACAGTACAAAATGTTCCCGTGCCAGTGAGACAAAGAAGTGCCCGTAGTGTCGAGAATATTGCTGCCGCTGGGGCTTCAGTTGCAGAAAGCCCAAATGTGTCTCTCACACGTCGTTCTCAAGCGTTGTGCATCTCTGTGACGTTGTTGTGGCGAATTTTGCGAAAAGATCTTGGCCTACATCCTTACAAGATTAAATTGACGCAAGAACTGAAGCCGCTTGACCACCAGAAGCGTCGTATGTTCGTGAATTGGGCTGAGCAACAACTTGAAAATGATTCGGATTTTCATCGAAAAATCATCTTCAGCGATGAATCTCATTTCTGGCTGGATGGCTTCGTCAATAAACAAAATATGCGGTATTGGTCAGGCAGCAATCCATACGTACTCCATGAGTCATCATTGCATCCCGAAAAAATTACGGTTTGGTGTGGTTTATGGGCCGGCGGCGTCATTGGGCCGTACTTCTTCCGTGATGATCAAGACCGGCACGTTACTGTGAATGGGGATCGCTACCGTTCAATGATAACCGAATATTTTTGGCCCCAATTGGATGATATGGACTTGGAGGACATGTGGTTCCAACAGGATGGCGCCACAAGCCACACAGCGAATGTCACCATCAATTTATTGGAAACCAAGTTTGGAGAACGTGTTATCTCACGAAATGGTCCAGTCGCTTGGCCGCCTCGGTCGTGCGATTTGACGCCGTTAGACTATTTCCTGTGGGGCTACGTCAAGTCTATGGTCTATGCCAACAAGCCAGCGACGATTGATGTACTTCGTACGAATATCGAACGTGAAATTGCAGCAGTATCGGCCGATTTATGCTTGAAAACCGTCGAAAATTGGGTTCAGCGTCTGGACTTCTGCAAGCGTGCCCGTGGTGGCCATGCAAAAGAAATCGAGTTCCATACATAATGGCATCGAACGTACTTTCACAGGAATAAAGAATTTCATTGATATCCAAAACCGTTTTTGTTTTATTTAAAAAAAACTTTTATAGCGCTCTTATTGAAAAACCCATTACATCAAATCATCAACCGACCTTTGTTGATCAAAAGCATGTACAATAGCTAGAATAGGTGTTGCAGGAATATGTGAGCCTGTTAAGCCGTAATAGAATGCGGATGCCGTACGCGGCAGATTATGGCAGCTAAAGAATTAATAGCCTGATAAATGAAAAACTTATATTAACTAACTTATTCTGGATTTTGAACCTTCCAAGCTGCCAATACCGACCCGGATGTCTGCCCTCTTGCGGCCAAGGTCACATCAAATAGAATTACTGCGGGATTATGTGTACCGCGTCGCAGAAGTGAATCTTTTTTTGTCCAGGTCGGTTTTAACCTTGACATTCCCAGCGCGGCTAAAGAAGTTTTACAAAAATAAAAGCAAACGTCGAGGTGGGTTAGAAAATATTTTTTACCACGTTGCATATATTTAGTTGCTTCAAATTAGTGAAATTCACCTTTTTTTTCTGATGAAGCTGGTGGCAATCCGCAAGGCAGGCTTTTCGCGTGCACACTTGTAAGCAGGAAGCCGTACTGTCTTAGTATGGATCCCAAGTAATAGTGCGTAGATGGAGGTACTCAATGTCGATCAGCTACTTCTTCAAACGGAGAGGTCCATACTTCGATGATTTGGGCACATTTAACGCATGCCGCCAACTCGGCTTCCAAGAGATGCCATGGAATCCGTGCCATCAGTTAGGCATCCCCTGAGTAGGCCAAGGATGAGATGGTTGGATCAAGTTCGAAATCTCACCTCTACCTGTGTGAGAATAGCCCCTGATGATTTAGAATCGATGGCGGAAGATCGGGAGATGTCGGGTCATGGGAACAAGTAAACATTTATTACTGTTCCTTAAAAAAGCTTCACTTTTGACCCTAGAATCCCCAGTCCCTACGCGCCTAAAAAAATATCACGTCAAAAAATTGGCGACGGCCAACGACATTCATGACGTCATGGTTTTTTTATTTCGTTATAGTTCCCTCTTATAGACTTCTCTTCCTAAAACCCGAACTACATTAAAATTAAAACCCCACCTTCACTCATTTAAAACACCAGCCAGCCAATAGTGCACAGAGGCTTCTTTAGGAATAGCAGTATTGAATGCTGCTCCCTTCTGAGCGAATATAAATTTATCCTGAGAGGGAAGATTGGCTGTCATCTCAGCGGATGAAGTTGCGGTTTTCACGGATGGTTCAAAAACCGCCAACGGAACGGGTTCCGGGATTTACTCCCAAGAGGCAGACGTCAAAGTATCTACAAGACTCCCGGATACTTCTAGCGTATTCCAAGCAGAGGTTCTGACTGTATTCGTAGCTACGGAATCACTAGGGATGAAATCGATATCTGGAAGGGATATGGCCATTTACATTGATTGTCAGGCCGCACTTAAAGCGCTAGAATCAAATGTCGCCAGATCTTCACTAGTTTCGGAATGCCGCGTAATGATGAAGGCATTTGTTGGGTACCGGGTCACTGTCATATTGAGGGAAATAACTGAAATAACTGAAATAACATGGAGGGGGGAACCACCTTGGATCCTCCTTTCTGTGTAGCTTAAGCAGAAACCCTAAGTAAGTAAGACAAATCAGAGATGATCCAATATAAATGGGCTTAGGGTATTCAAGCCTATATGATCCTCGCTAAACCGAAAAAAAAACAAGAGATATTCTTAACTTATGCAGGGCATAGCTACAATTAGTCACTGGCATCCTGTCCGGCAAGTGTCTTCTTAGTAAGCATGTTAAAAGATTAGGGCTCTCAGCCACAGATATCTGCAGGTACTGCAACGACCTATGGGCTGCTGAAGACATTATGTCTTCTCGGCAACTATTTCTTTAGTAATCTAGAGCAGCTAGGCTATGATAGCTATAAAAACATGCTAAAGTTCTGTAGGAAAATCAAATACTTTCAGGAAATGGTTTAGATTCTGTCAATTTGGTTTCACAGGGAATGCGATGGGTCCACCATTGTGTCTAGTGTCTTATGCAAGTGCTGGCTTGTCAACTTTCAGCACAAGATGAGATCTCAATTAATTTACATATGTATATCAAACTTTCCAAAAGCTGAGCTTTAAATTAAAATAAAAAATTTAATTAAAAAAAAATTAAACAGACCTTCCAACAAATAATAAACGATTCATCATTAAATGGTTTTTAAACATAAGCTATGCATGAAAGCTTTTATTTCTTACTATTATCGTTGTCAATATAGCGAAAGCCTTTATATATGTTTGTAGGTAATAATTTCGTGTTTCAAGTACCTGACCTAAATGGAAGGCAAGCGAAATATTTCCATCAATATTCTGTGAAATTCCACTGAAAGGCCATTCACTCCCAATGGGATGCAATGCAAATAAGCATTGAAATGCATGGATAAGTAAACTCCATGCAATAATATTGTAATTTTTGAAGAGAACTCCTATCAATGGCTCCATCTAGGGAAATTTTGTGAAATGAAAAGCAATTCATTGCATGGACATTTCTTCAGTTACATTCCGAATGAAATATGCACACATGTATGCATGTGGCACGGATGATCTACATACATACAGGAATACTCAGGAATTTATTTCGCATATTGCACATATTACTCGAGGCGTAACATTGTCCAAATTCATCAGAATAACTTGCGAAATATTTTTTCCGAACTCATTCAGTAGGTCGAATCCTTTTTCTTTCTTTAGGAAACCCTCCACTGGAGCTCCAGGCGGAATTGATCCATTATACTACCAGACAACCAAATCCAGGGGCCAAATTATCGCAATCGATAACGAGTGAGTGAATAGAACTCGTGATCGAATGACCGATTTACTTCATTGGGACCGGTAATGCCAAATCCTCACATTTCGATGACGAGTTACTCGTTAACGAGTGTGGTAATTCGGTGAGTAGGCGCTTCAATGATGAGGACCAGCGCTCACCACATCAGCACGGAAGCTCTGCCAGCTTGATCCGAGCAATGACAGGACAATCACAAGGAAATGATCCGAATGATCGCCATTTTCACATACGTGGCAGGCAGTAGTGTCACTTAAGCTGAACACATTTAGATGCTTAGAAAAAACGAAATGTCCTGTTGAAACGCCAATAAGTTGTCTACGAGCCTTTATTGCCAAAAGACCGCTGGAAATCTTCCAGTTTCTTGACGAAGTTCAGAAGCTTTTGTTTAGTCTTTCTGCATGAACTGTGGCATACATAATGGTGTTTGTAGGAAGCTTTATCGAAGTATTTTCGTCTCCCAGACTTTGCTAGTCTTTTCCAGGCGCAGCTTCTCACGATTCGGGAAGAGAGCTGAACAATCTCTAGAGCAATACCGGCTGGACACTGCTATATACATCTTCCCTTCCACCAGCTTGCCATTTCGAATAAGACATGGCCTAATTACAATAAACCTAAGTCAAAAGAGCTACTTGTCACATCAAGACCATATATTACCAGAATTGTAGCCATTATCAGAGACCACTGGCTGTTTGGACACCATGCGATCAAGCTTATTATTCCTCACAACACCTTTGCAGAAGCTGAAGAGATATTAATGAAAGGGAATCTCTTCCTCATTTTCTTTGCAGGTGTCCGGCCCTAGCGAGGACCAGACATCGCATCTTAGCAAACCCTCCCTCGTGGATCTCAGCGAAATAGCTGAAAAAAGGCTCGGAGAACTGATCCTGTATCTGAAGTCCACTAATTGGATCTTACCACTTTATACCACTTTATTTCAACAGAAATAGGTTTCGAACGAGTTTTCGTGGTAACAAAACGACGCACCCCTTGCGTTAATTGGGTTCTCAGGAATCGCCACTCTACCTACATAAGAACCGCCAGTGGCGCTCTTAACTGAGGACACAGAAGGTCCAACGCAAGTTCAGGTCCTGAAAATCATCCACTGTGTATTGTCTAGCAATCTCATCGGGCATTTCATTCCCAGAAATGCCAAGGTGGCCTGGGACCTAGAAAAGAGTCAAAGTGCTGAGCCTTGCGATCAAATTCAGCGACTTCTTCCAGTTTCAAACTATTTTGGCACTGGCTGAAAGTATTGAGCAAGGCCTTTAGCGCAATCTATACCAAAAGACGCTCCGCACCGTCTAAGACGATACATTGCTTTTATAGTACAGCCCATGATATCGATACCAACGAAAAGTAAATCAAGCAAAGCATCCAGAGCAGCACCAGGGTGTACTCGGCAATGGTATCGGTGCAGTCAAAAGAGGCCATTTTTTGAAGTTACATTCTAAAACGCCCTAACCACTGAGCCACGGCGACCACACAGCTAAGCCCGGAATGCTTCAAGATTTTCATGGGTATTAACTAATCTTCATGCATGTAGCCGGGCAATGAACACAGAGTCATCCTAGGCAAACGTTGATGTGCTGATGCATCTTCTGCACATCACTCTATTTCTAAGACCGCTTTGAATGAACCATAAAATTCCGAGTTTCGTTCGTCAACTATGCAGCACTCATGTTGATTGACTCAATATTTCCTGAAAAATACAAACGGCAAAGGTTTAAACTGAATGCACATCGTCATCTTGTTCCGACTCTATGCCCCAGTTGACCTTTATATCGTTTCCCCTCTCTCTCTCTCTATTGCTGAATCAAACAAACTTCACATGACCCAGACATTAGACAAAAGAAAAAAGTTCGGAACATGGGAGTATACATTCATCTTTTACACCATGCTCCGAAAAGTCATCACCGAGTAGAACATGAATTCCGCATGGGACAACAGCACTAAACTATTTAAAATAAAAGCCATATCCAGTCGGGTAGTTCCCTACGAATTCATTACATTTTTCTCGAAGCTATCCAATAAAATAAAGGAACCCAGGAACCCCTCTGCCCAAACTTTCCGGCATTTATATACATTAAGGACACGTCCATAAAAGAGACAACAAAACTCTTTATGCAGATTTCTCAATTCAACATGTTACATATGTACGTTTTCATTGTTTTAGGGCCCGCGCCGCCGCCTTCGCTCCCGCTTTGCATAAAGGCTTAGATAAAAGGAATAGGATCCCCGCAAACTGCAGCTGTGTAATAAAATAGTCATATCATTTAAAACTTTTAGCCCGCAGCGAAAATGCTTTGCCACTCACGCTGTGCTACTGTGGAGCTCACGGCTCTGCGTCTCTGTGGCTGTCTGTGAAAACATTGCTCCAGATAAATACTGAGCGCAATAGCTTAACTATCTTCGATTTCTCCTCAGTTTATAGCCATCGGCAAAGAAGGACTACACTCGGCGTCTGCAAATAGCAGATCCCTATATTTACCACACAGACTTACATACATATGCACATATGTTATGGCGCCTCTCCGTTTTAGAGAAAAAGGATTTCATAGCAGTGCGCCTGGAGCAGACAACACCAACCCGATGCTGTTAGAGAATTCGTTTTGATTTTTTTTTAAATCTAAAAAAATACACACAGAGGTGGACAGTTCCCTCCACCATCGCCTACAAAGGAAAGCATACATAGCCTTCGGGCGCAAGGAGAAGCAATAAAATTTTATTTCGCACAGCTGAGCCACACGGCAGCTCTCTCCCAAAGCGTTTTTGACGCTGTTTCCGGTGTGTTTCTGCTACCGAATACGTAATTCGTTTTGTTTCGTTCCTTTGTCAGTGTTTTTCGCTTTTTGCCAGTGCGGCTCAATCAAATTATCGTTAAATAATACAAATTGTAAACGCAACAGTTTAGGGGTCTATGTCTGGCCAGTTTTGAGTAGATACTTTCGAGTTGTATTACAACGGATGTGCAGGGTGGGAAAAGTCATGAATTGGAATTTTTCCAATAGTCGATGTTTGAAATTTAAGAGCACACAAGGTGGCCCAAAATATATCACCCCATCGGAAGATGCTATAACTTTTGCAAATGGCGGCAACTGTCAGTTTTGTTTTGATATTTGTAAAGTAAACAAATGCAGAATACACGAATGGAACGCTATACTCCTCAAGATGGCGGAATACTCGTGACTATTTTTTTTTAAGAAACAGTTCGTGAGCGATTTTTTCACCACGTGAATTTTGGCGCAGATTTCCCGGTCGTCCTACGCCAATTAGTCAAACCCTACGGCGTTTAGTCACTCGCCTCGAAGAGCCTGGAACAACACGTGACAGAAGAGGTGCCGGAAGGCCTTGTAGTTCGAGAATATCGCTGATGTGGCTGAAGATATCGCTGATGTGCCATCAACGTCCACCAGACGACGTGCCATGCAATTAGCCATTACATGTTCGTCTCTGCAGCCGCAAATTGATGAATTGGGATTGAAGGACACGTTGTTCCAACAGGACGGTACAACCGCAAACAACACAGCTCGGCCGACAATGGACATTTTGAAGGATGCATTTTCAGGTCACCTAATGTTTCGTTTTGGCTATTTGTACTGGCCGGCAAGATCGCCCGATTTTACCGCGCCAGGCTTCTTTCTTTTTTAATTTTTTTTGAAGCCACGGGTCTATGAGAACAAGCCACATAGTCTGGAAACTCTCAAAGAGAATATCCGACAAGAGTGCGAGAATTTATCACCCGTAGTTCCCGCCAAAAGGCCTGAAAATGTGATAAAAACCGCCGGCGTGTTTTATTGAAACCTAGCCAGCCAGTAGTTGCTAGCAAAGTAAAATTTTATATGTAAAACAAATACAACAACCAGCTGGCTGCAACTCTTGATTTTATCCCCAGTCGAAAGCTACTGGCTAGGAATTTTACGATATCCCATGGCCGGGGGGCGCCGAAACCGATATTTTTCATTTATAGCGTTGGTATCACTGCCAAATTCTCCTGTTCTCTTGACATAAGACCGGCGTCTGAGTACGAAGATGGAAGATGCTGTGATTTGATACCTCTTTTTGTAAACTATCCATTGAATAAATTCTATAAATTATGGTTTTCACAACAAATTAAAAAAAACAATTTGGTTTAATGGCGAATACTTTGACAGTTTGACAGCCGATGTCATAGGAACAAAATCACGGGTACCAGCTTGACGGTATAAAAAATCGACTGGGTTTGGCTGGCTGGGAATCGTTTAAATGAACGACTGGCTAGCTAGGTTTAAAAAAAAACACGCCTAATGACGGCGCCCACTTACCTTGACAAAAAGTAATGAAAAAAGAACTTAAAAGTTTGAAAAAAAAAATTATGAAATTATGTCGTTTTATTTTAAAGATATAGCAAAACAATATCGGGTGAGTGTTCTTGGGCTACCCTGTATTAGTTCGACGATAATAATGACCTAAGTCAAACCCCCTAACGTAAACTCTTATCCTTCACTTACAACTCTAAATGGTTCTAGGGGTGGAATTCTTCCTCAGAAGGAATGCAGATGTGACCATAGGTTATGAGGCTAAACGAGTCCCCTATGGGACACCTATCTCACCTAACCTAACCTATTACATTACCCTGTCAATCTTCCCCATCCGGATACAAGGTTCCAAATGACGTAAAAAAAAATCAAAAACAGACCAAACGTGTCCCCTTGTACTGGAATGTTTATTACAAAAGAGCAGTGTTCTATCTTACTGTTCCCGAAACAATCCAATCTAACTAATTATAGTCCATGCTCATCTATTGCTTAATTAGTAAAAGTGCTATCAAAACCACTCATAATGTCCAACAACCCGAGGGAGGTATGAGACTTCAGTTTCATTTACCAAGTCATTACTGATATTCTTATGTAATTTTCCGGTTCATGGACATGTTAAGATTCGCTCAGTGTAAAAATCGACAAAGCATTACCACTGTTCATCACACATGAGTCTGACGGGGGCGACTGTATTTTCGGTTTCTTGCCGGCCTTTGTAAGGCATCCGAGAGCCATCCTTCACCTGACCACAGGGAAACAACCACAGACCAAAGCAATTAAGTGGAACAAACCTGAAACAGAGACGCTTGCCCAATTTAGCTTCCATCAAAGAATGTTTACCATTAAGACATAATCATCGAATCGACAGCCTTAATTGTTTCGAATTAGACAAACTTCTCGGAACCGATACCACCTCTGTCTCTGTGATATAAGCCCAAAAAAAGACTAATTAGTCTATAATTAGATGAATTGCAAAAAATCAAAACCAAAATTGTTTACAGCAAACCCGTTAAGTAGTAAACAAATGTAAAAATAAATTTCCATCTCCCACGTCAGGCTGAGCCTAAAAAATTGCACAAATCAAACGATTTTAAGCTCATTGATGGTGAAATTGGGAAAATAATTCAAATCACTGCTGTTAACTAATTGAAAGCAATTAGTTAACTTAAAAAGCATTCGAAAGGAAACGAGCGCAATAAGAAACACCTGTTATGTACGATAAATGAAAATGATTTCGAGAGGGGGAACAACAACAGTGGAAAACAAAAAAGAAAAGCAAATAAACTTCTTAAAACAACAATTTAAATTCATTACGGAGTACTTCTATGGGAGTTTTTATTCCAACGCGCGCCAAAAACCTGCGAATGTTTTCCATGGTTTTGATGTGGGGAATTTTAATTGTTTTAAGTTGTTTGTTTGTCGAATTCTCTTTGCTTATACCAACATGGTGCTGGAAAATCAATAACATGTGTTCTTGGTGGGGCTGCCGGAGAAGAGTGGAAGACACATCTTAACAAACTTAAAGGCGTTCCCACGCCAGTTGAAGGTCGAATGCCCTCAAACTATGGCATTCGTCGGTATATGAAGTAACAACGAAAAGGCACAGTTTGTGCAATTTTCGGTTCACGAAGTGCAGTAACTCGGACGAGCATTCTCGTCCTCTGTAGTCTCTGAAGGAACATTGTTTGCCCGATCCTCAAGAAAGGAGACTCTCTGAACTGCGCCAACTACAGAGGCATCAGTCTCTTCGTTAACAACGTGATCGGTTCATATCAGAGCGGTTTTAGTCCAGGAAAGTCTACAATCGATCAAATATTCACACAACGGCAGTTCCCGGAGAAAACCAAAGAAGTACAAATCGATACCCACTACCTATTCATCGATTTTAAAGCCGTCTATGGCAGCATTTATAGAGACGTGCTATACACAGCCATGTCTAGTTTTGGCATCACTGCCAAACTCATCCGTTTGTGCAGGATGACGATAGAGAATGCACGCTGCTTCATCATGGTCGGTCAAAACCTTACCGAGACCTTTGATGTCAAAAAAAGATGTAGGCAAAGCCGCGCGCTGTCATGCGAGTTCTTCAACATCGTTCTTGAAAGAGTTGTGCAAAACTCACCAGAGGGACAATCTTTCAAAAGTCCGTCCAATTACTCGCATAGGTCGACGATATTGACATAATCGAAAGAACCCAGCGTGATGTCATTGGCGCGTTTTGAGACGGAAGCGACGAACATTGGTTTTGCGGTCAATGAGGGCAAAACAAAATATAAGCTGTCATCAAGAAAGGACACCCAACACCGACGTATCGGACAGAACGTCGCAGCGGACAGCTATTACTTCGAGCCAGTAAAGGACTTTGTCGGCCTCGGCTCCGCTATCACATCCGATAACAACACCAGCGCAGAAATCAAGCGAAGAATAACGGTTGCCAATAGCTGCTTCTTCGGGCTAAGAAGGCCCTATCCTGAAAAACTGTATGAGACCTTGATCATCCCTGTCCTGCTTCATGGCGCTGAAGCATGGACTCTTTCGAAAGCGGATGGAGGTATCCTTGTTTGCTTCGACAGAAAAATTGTTCGGAAGATATTCAGTCCCGTTTGCGTGGCGGGCTCTGAATTAGAAGATTTAACGATGAACTTTACGAGTTGTACAGCGACATCGCCCTAGTCAAGAAGATACGAATCCATCGGCTGAAATTTTTTTTTTTTTTTATAATCCACGCGCGGATCAAGGGGATATGAATACCCTTATAATGTTATACACACACCGCGAGCGAGATACAGTGGTTTAAAACTCAGGTTTCGTTAAGTTTTTTTCATTGGCGTCCAAGGGTGGTGTCTAGGCTAGCTGGGGACATTTGTGGTGTTTTTCTTTTGTCATTGCTTAATTCACAGGAATTTTTTCGAATCTCCTCATATCATACTCAGTGTTCGCTCAAACAACTCTTCAAGCCAAGACACTCTACTGCCAGTGTTATGCCTTCGCAGTAGAGTCGCCATCAGCTTTCACAGTTGATTGAATTTTATTTATTTAAGGAATAAATGTTTTTCCGACATCAGGAGTTGAACCCGGACTTTCAGCGTGACAAGCGATGATGCTAACCACTGCACCATGGCCACCCTCAAGATTCATTCATTTCCTAGAGATGGCTAGGAAATGAAGAGCGAATAGACACAAATGCTCCAGCTCACAAAGTCTCCGAGTCTAACCCGAATGGACAACGCAGTAGGGGAAGACATCGCCTAAAGTGGCGCGCACAAATGCAAGGGACTCTCAACCAACTTAAAGTGCGCAGCTGGATGCAGTTAGCTAAGGACTGGGCTTGTTGGTTGGTTGAGGCACAGGTTCATGTCAAACTGTTGCGCCACCTAAGTAAGTAAGTAATAGTGACGTAGCAGTCTTCTTTTACTGCGAGATAGTACTGGACAATGGCAGACAGGGTGAGTTGTGTTATATTCTTCCTCCTCATCTCCACAGCTTCTCTAAAAATCATTGAAGAAAGCCTCTGATCTCGAGCGTGCTGTTATACAGGGTTTTCCAATAGGGACGCTACAAAAGTAGAGCGACAGGGACAGCAAACGACGCCATATTTTTCTTGCGGTTTTTTGACATTCCTCTTCAGTAAGGTTTGGCATTTCATGATGGAAAGATATACGAGCCAACAACTAGTCGAAATTATTAAAATTTACTACCGAAATTCGGAGTCAGTGGCCTCAACGTTAAGAGCGCTACGTCCAATTTATGGTCGTCATAATCGTCCTAGCAGATCAACAATTGACCGTCTAGTGGAATCCACAGGCACAGTACAAAATGTTCCCGTGCCAGTGAGACAAAGAAGTGCCCGTAGTGTCGAGAATATTGCTGCCGCTGGGGCTTCAGTTGCAGAAAGCCCAAATGTGTCTCTCACACGTCGTTCTCAAGCGTTGTGCATCTCTGTGACGTTGTTGTGGCGAATTTTGCGAAAAGATCTTGGCCTACATCCTTACAAGATTAAATTGACGCAAGAACTGAAGCCGCTTGACCACCAGAAGCGTCGTATGTTCGTGAATTGGGCTGAGCAACAACTTGAAAATGATTCGGATTTTCATCGAAAAATCATCTTCAGCGATGAATCTCATTTCTGGCTGGATGGCTTCGTCAATAAACAAAATATGCGGTATTGGTCAGGCAGCAATCCATACGTACTCCATGAGTCATCATTGCATCCCGAAAAAATTACGGTTTGGTGTGGTTTATGGGCCGGCGGCGTCATTGGGCCGTACTTCTTCCGTGATGATCAAGACCGGCACGTTACTGTGAATGGGGATCGCTACCGTTCAATGATAACCGAATATTTTTGGCCCCAATTGGATGATATGGACTTGGAGGACATGTGGTTCCAACAGGACGGCGCCACAAGCCACACAGCGAATGTCACAATCAATTTATTGGAAACCAAGTTTGGAGAACGTGTTATCTCACGAAATGGTCCAGTCGCTTGGCCGCCTCGGTCGTGCGATTTGACGCCGTTAGACTATTTCCTGTGGGGCTACGTCAAGTCTATGGTCTATGCCAACAAGCCAGCGACGATTGATGAACTTCGTACGAATATCGAACGTGAAATTGCAGCAGTATCGGCCGATTTATGCTTGAAAACCGTCGAAAATTGGGTTCAGCGTCTGGACTTCTGCAAGCGTGCCCGTGGTGGCCATGCAAAAGAAATCGAGTTCCATACATAATGGCATCGAACACACTTTCACAGGAATAAAGAATATCATTGATATCCAAAACCGTTTTTGTTTTATTTAAAAAAAACTTTTGTAGCGCTCTTATTGTAAAACCCTGTATTAGACAATGTAATGACACCACTGATGGTACGAATTTGTGTTTTGTTGAGAGTAATAAGCTTTCATGACATACGGGCATCTATTGTATTTCAAGCCAGATAGTCATGCAAAAACAAAATGTAATGAGCCTTGCACAGGCTCGGGATGAACTCCATAGGCCGGTTGATTAAAGAGTTTCTCAGATTACCAAATGCGTGCATGCACTGCAATCAGAAATTGTAGCCATACTGAAAGAAGTGCGGCGTTGGACTGCTGTGCGACCGGCGTGTGTTCAAACCCCAGCCATGTCCATCGAACATTTCATCGGGGAATGACAAGCCTCCGGGAGTATAATCTGTCATGAAAGAGCTTCTCAATTTGCTGTTCGGAGTCGGCAATAAATTGTAGGTCCCGTCCATTTGTGCGGAAAATGTAACACGCACAACATGAATAAGTTCGAGAAGCTAAGACTTGCCTCATCCCAAGCTGTCGCCCCAGCTATTTATTTACTGAAAGATCTACCTATCGACGACTTTTCTGAAGATTTTTTCAAAGAGTACATTTTCGATTTCTAATATTTTTCCCCAGAAAAGTTCCTAAGCGAAAAAAGACGTTGAAAATAATATTCGTAAGTACAATACCTGTTATGTGAATAATGAAACACGAATAAGTTCGACAACTTGAATGAAATATTAACCTACAAAACATTCATGTTGATATTTGACGAACAATTTATGGCAACTTAAGGGCAACTGTGTAAATCAACACAACCGAACGTTATTTCAATAAAAACAACCGCAGTCGGCATAGAAGAAATATGGACTTTTCTTTCGCCAGCTTTAATACTTGTTTCCATACCAAGTATAACAATCTGAAACACGTTCCGGAAGTCCTAAGCCAAAACGCGCCATTCATTCACATGCACATAGATACTTGATAGTGATTTATGATGCTCCACCCTCCCCGTTTTGACATCTGAATGTTATAAGGCGAATACGTTACCCCCCCCCCCCCCCCCCCACCAATATCCGATGAGTTATAGGCCAACAATGAGAAGACAGTTCAAATCGAACATCAGCTGTTCCCGCAGCACTAGTGCCTTTCGACTTAAAACAAATTTTGTGTAAATTTGAAACAATTTCACCACCACGTGGTGCCTTGTTATTTTATGTCTTGCAAAATTTCCTCATCAGATGTCAGACTACGTGCCTCGAATTTGTTGTTGATACTGCAGAACAAATACACAAGTTCCTAAAGTGGGGTTGTTTTCCCATATGGATGAGATTAGATGTAGTGACTCCTTAATCGGATTCAACATAAGTTACATGGGTTCGGTGGCAAGGGAAATCACTTCACTGCTTTGCTGGTATCCCACGGAATAGAGAAAGAAAGAGAGTGGTGAGAAAATGACTGGATGATTCTATGAAATTGACTTAGGCAAACTAATTATTCGTTTTCGCAAATCGATATTGTCTGGTGTCTTGTGTCAAAATCTAATATAAATGAAGTTTTGTCTCTGAGTAATGGCAAGTGGAACATAAGTCATAAGTTAATGCCACCAAAGGACATTCGAAAGCAGTCTATAGTGATTATTGTAGATCAGAACTTCTCATAGTGGAGGATAACGCTTCTGAAGCACATTTTTGGAACAAATAGTGGTCAAAGACTGAGTACAAAAAAAGGAAAAAAAAAAACGTCATAAGTCTCAATACGATTGTTCGGTCAAAGCATTAGATGTGTGACTATAGCTTCAATGTAAGCGAACCAAGAGAGGGTAGATAGGTAGGTAAAAGTGGAAGCTTCAGCCTTGATACGACATAATTTCGGAACCCTTGCCGCCTGATGTTAGCCTCTGATAGAAAGTGTGAGAGGACTCTTCACTTGACAAGGCAATCTGAAGTTCAGAACTTTGCATTAGCGAGTAAAGTCAGAACTGACATTACCTCAAAAATCGGTTTAAATGTTCTACATACGCCACAGTATTTCTGGTTTAGGGATCCCCTTAGACAAATAGGGGAGCATTTTCGTGCAATTGAAAGGATCCATTGGAAAATGCCGTTTTCGAAGTTTAAAACTTTCTGACTTACTTTACTTTAAAACTTTCCATTAGCGAATAAAGTCAGAAAAGAAGCCATAAAAAAGCTTTGCAAGAACTGCAAATGAACAGATCCATTACAAACTGGATTGAAGTCATTAACAACAGAAACATCAACTCAGCCGTTGGGCTAAGTTCCATGAGTAAAATGACAACAAGTCTATTATGACTTCATACCGTCAACAAAATACTCAAACGTTTTGCAGAGAAAATTATAAAAATTGTAGCCTATGCGGATGACTTAATTATTTTGGGCAAATTCCTGCCATCGATCAGCAAACTAATGGAGGCCGATCTCAAAGAGCTCTCCAGGTGGGCAAAGCAAAACGGTCTAGGAGTCAATCCGCAGAAGACCGAGCTAGTTCTGTTCACTAGAAAAAGGAAGATACCCAGTTTTACTCTGCCAAAACAAAAGTTCTCTTATCCGAGACGAAATATCTCGGTATCATTCTTGACTCCAAACTAACGTGGAAAAGGAATGTCGAAGGCAGGAGGAGAAAAGGAATGACTCCACTCTTGAGTGAATCTTCGCCTGTAAGATAATCTTTGGGAAAAGATGGGGCTTGCAACCACGTATCATTCACTGGATATACACAGCAATGATAACACCTATCATCTCCTATGGGTGCTTAGTATGGTAGAGTGCAACGAAAATGTGGACAGATCTGGACCTGATCCTTCATCTCCAACCCTTCGACCTGTTCATAAAAGGCGCTGCTGCGAAAGGTGCACTGAGATTGAGAGAATCCATGGTCGAGAAGTATAACTCCGAAAGGCTCATAACCACATCGGACTATTTGACCCCCTATAATGACTTTAACCCTAATTTTCCTATTCTATTCCCAGCCCCAGAGGACTGGAAGTCAAACAATGAAGTCAAAGACCACGAAATCGCGATTTACACTGATGACTCAAATATGGAAACAAGAACAGGAGCCGGATTCGAATCGGAAACCCTACAGAAACAGAAAATGTAGCGTCTTCCAAGCCGAGATCCTGGCAAAAGAAAACGCTGGAGGCTGCATAAGAGATTATCACCTTCGTTAACAGTCAAGCAGCTTTAAAATCGACAAAATCCAATGCAATCAAATCAAAGGCAGTCAAGAAATGTCGAGACACGCTGATCACCATAAGACACCATATAGTCAAACTCTGCTGGGTTCCCGGACATAAGGACATAGAAGGAAACGAAAGAGCTGATAGATTGGCAAAATTGGGGTCGGCTATCAACATTAGCGAAGCAGACACCTCTGTAATGCCACCGATAGAAGCTAATTCCTTCTGGTTAGCCAGAAAGGACTGCGCCAGTTCTCGTACGTTATAGCTGAGACTCCAGGTCCCCGAGTGAAAGTGATGAGACCTATCCGTGACACACCATACGTAACCTTACCTAACTTAAAGTCAGAACTGACATAACCTCAAAAATCGGTTAAAATGTTCCACATACGCCACAGTATTTTAGGTTTAGCGATCACCGACATAAAGAGTTTTTCAATAGCTATGTCCGAACTTTGACAGCTTTTTGCTCTGACGTTTCAAGTGGCAACGCTTTCATTCTTTGACGTTTGTATTCTGTAATAGTCACCATTTTACCATGAAGCGCTACACCATTAAACAACGCGTCGAAAATGATCGTCCAACCGAGTGAGCAATTCAACGAATTATCGGAAAATTCTGGGAAAGCAGTTTGGTTGCTGATCGAGCAGTCCCTTTACGATCCCGAAATTTTGCTGAAAGTGTGGCTGAAGACCCCAACCTCCCGATTCCTCGTCGTGCACAAGGAGTTGGCCTTTTTACGCCCTCAACTTGACGAATTTTGCGAAAAGTCTTGGACATGCATCCATATAAGACCCAATTCATACAAGAACTAAAGCCCCAAGATCAGCAATCTCGTCGTAGCTTCGCTGATTGAGATCTGAAGCAGTTAAAAATGGATCCAAATTTTGGCGAAAAAATCAGCTTCAGTGATGAAGCACTTTTTTGGTTGAACGGCGTCGTGAACAAGCAAAATTGACGCATTTGGGGAGAGAATAATCCACAGCAGTATCAAGAGTCTCCATGCCATCCGGAGGAACTTAATGTTTGGTGTGAATTTTGGTTAGACGGCGTCATTGAGCGATACATATTCCAAAACGAGAATGGTCAGACGGTAACTGTCAATGGCGAACGCTATCGGGCCATGATAACTGACTTTTTGTGGCCTTAATTGGATGACATGGATCTGGACGGCATATGGCTCCAAAAAGACGGTGCAACGTGACATATATCGCGCGTTACATTGGAGTTGTTGAGAGAAAAGTTCCTAGAATGCGTTATTTCCAGTAGAGGCGATGTGGAATGGCAACCAAAATCGTGCGATTTAATGCCCTTTTTTCTCTGGGGCTGGCTTATGGCAATAAATCAACAGCAATCGACCACCTGTAGAACAACATCATTCAAACCATTGGTGAGATCCAGCCCGACTTATGCAACAGAGTCATACAAAATTGGACCTCTCGGATCGAGTCTTGTAAACGAAGCCGCGGAGGCCATTTCAATGATATCATTTTAAAAACATAATGGTATTGAATTATACAACTCTTTTTATTCAATTTAAAAGTTAAGACCCGCTTAATGAAAAAAAGCAATCCAATGTTGCATCTGTGCTACTACATGGGTGCAGCACCTGAAAACTATCCGCCATTATCACAAGAAAACTACGAACGTTCTTGAATCGATGGCTAACGAACAGATCAGGGTCCCAAAGACATCGCAATTTAAACACGAAGGTGGCAGTGGATTGGACATACTTATCGAAATGAAAACCGTTTATTCGCCACGAAAGAAAAGCGTGTCGATCAAGACATATGTACATGCCAAAGGACTGTCGAAGAGAAGTTACGGCACCTAGAACAAAATTTTACAGAATTGCACCATATTTTCAGAAACCGAACAAAAGGAGACACCTAAGTAAGTAATTCACAATCTAGTCAAATATGGCCGACGCTACAGGCACCCAAAAGCATTTTTTCTTGTTTCCACAACTCTAGCACACATTGGCCAACTATCTTGGCAGATGCACCAAGGAAAAGTCATTTCAGAACCATTTCTTAGCCTCTTAGTAGTAACGTGTAGCTTCCTCTTCCAAGCGAGCATTGGGAACTTTTAAGTTTGGACAAAACTGTCTTAAATGTCAGACATGGAATGCGGGCAGCCTAGCTGAACTACAACACAATCCTGCCACTGAACCTTTGACACTTATTGGAATTGCAACTCACAATCAAATTGTTCCTCCAACAGATCCCTTTCGCTGCTGCTGACTCATTTTTAGAAATGTCAATAACTCCACGCGTACCTGACTACGTCCTTCGCGCCCTGAGCGACTGACATGCGTGCCCTGACTAGCTAACCGAAGATTGTCTATTACTTAGAAAAGTATTTTTAAGCATTCGCGTGACACCGACACGCAAACCACAACCCTCCCCAATCATATGTCAAACTGTGACGAAATGTCAGAGTAAATGTCTGACAAACGGGGTCAATCAATTATAGTGTCATGTTCTGCCACTGGTCCCACCTGATGTCGCAGCGAAAAACTGAAACTAGAATCCTCTTACACGGCCGCTGTGTGTGCCCATCGTAGTCATCCAGTCATCCTGCATTATGGAGCATTATTGCCTGGGTTATTGTGACCTCATTTGCGCCCCCTTAATCCAGGCCGGCCTTGTGGCTGTCACCCCACCTGCCATCACCATCACTGCCGCCGTTGCCTGTGTTCGTGGCAGCAGAAAATAAGTGAATTACGTATCATGAGGGTTAAACTTGGAACGGGAATTGACACATTCACTCTACACACACCCCGTTGTAACCGAAAAAAAAAAACAAAATCGAGGACTAACTGGGTAACTTTTTGCGGTAGTAGTACTCGTTTGTTGTACCCTCCGCGTTCCTTATCTTTCCTGTTCTCAGTTCCTAATTTTTTTTTTTTGCTCACTTTTCCGTTGTCAGTTATTTTTTTCGATCACAAATATGATTTTTTGGGCATTTCGGCCCGGTATACATCATGCTCGTACATTGGCCATCCTTTGGGGGTGTGGGGTTTATCGGCTTAGCCCTGCTCCGTTCCGGTCGGTCGGGGGATCAGCAGCAAGATAATGGCATTGTTCTTTAGGACATAAGAATGTCACTGCCAACCCGGACAGAAGCATGAGATGAGTATGAGAATCGATAGTCACGTAATCGATATAAGTGCACACTTACGTATACATATGTATGTACGTTCGAAAATATTAAAGGAAACACGTTTTCCCTTCTATTGGGTGTGAGTGTGTGTTGTCATCCTTTAGTTCTGGTTTCTTGGAAAACGACGATAGGATGCGGAGAAGATTCGATAAAATGTCTTTTTTCTGGGAACGAATGTTGGAGCTAAAAACATAATTTAATGGAAGATGTTCTTATGGATTTTGTTGAAGTTATAGCAAGTCCTGTGAGCATATTTCACAAATGGGATTTTCGGGGCAATGCAACTGTTGCAGGATTAAGGTTCGAGGACGAAGAAAACGGTTGGTCACGTGATGCATTTTAGAATGAAATTACATTAAGGAAGGAGGATAATGACCTCTTGAGAATTAAGTTTATTTTCTTTGTATCCGGAAAATTTACTGGTTGTTAACCTTAAGCCATAATGGGCTGCTTCGAACGTGATTGTGAGATTTCAGTGGGTAGCTCTTCTCATATACAGCTGCCTGTAACTAAGAAAGTTTTAATGTGCTATCGAATTGACTGAAAGCAAGAATGGACGTTCTAATGGACCCAGCAGGACACTCCTGCTGAGTACAATCAATCGATGAGGTCTGATACCTAAATTGGTTGGTCATGGCCAGAATAGTCTACATCTGGCTTGTTTATAGGGAACTGATTGCCGCCAACAAAGTCAACATGCAAAGAGCTCATTGTCATTACAAAAGAGTTGTTCAACGTCAAGAAAGGCAGGATTGGAACATCTGATGGAAAATCCTAATAATTCTGTCCATGGTTGTATATCGCCTTCAGATCTTCATACATGTATTCAAAAATCTTTACACAGTTAGGCCAGGGCCACGCACTGAGCGACTGAGCGATTGAGCGATGAGCGACGAGCGATAGAGCGACAAGTCTGAGCGACGAGTGGCCTTTTACTGAGCGACCGAGTAGTAGTGAAAATGTCGTTGTCGACAGCTGAAATATGAAAATATTTGCTCCATTTTCACTTTATCGCTGAGCGACGAACTACAAAATTAGAACAAAATTGAATTCAGAGCGACGTCGCTCTGTCGCTCAGAAAAATCGCTTATCGTTCAGCAACTACGTAGCCACAGCCCTACGATTCCATATGTTTTACTTTTTTTGCGTCGCTCAGGTGCTCGTCGCTCAATCGCTCATCGCTCAGTCTCTCAGTGCGTGGCCGTGGCCTTAGGGAAATTCCGGCCTTGTATCTCTTCGAGTCATTACATATTTGGACCTCTGACGGGTCCTCTGTGCCCATGGAATCCTATGCAGTGCCAACTAATTTCGGAACTACCTACCTGAAAGGATAGGAATCTAAGAAATTTCTTGAAATCAGTGATTTCCATCCCAATAAAGAAGCTTCAACAAATAGTTCTGATTTCACTGGCGCTTTCGTGAGTATTGAGATGGAGGCGGCAAAGATGGGTTTAGCGGTCAATGAGGCCAAGACCAAGTACATGCTGTCAACAAGAAAGGAAACTCAACACCGACGTTTTGGACAGAACGTCACTATAGACAGTTAAAACTTCGATGTAGTTAAAGACTTTGTCTAACTAGGCTCCGCTATTCATTCAGACAACGATACCAGCGCTGAGATCATACGAAGAATGACTCTTGCCAATCGCTGTTTCTTTGGGCTAAGAAGGCAATAGAGTAGCAAAGCCGTCTCTCGAACACCATTTATAAGACCTCAATCATCAAAGACCTGCACTACGGCGCAGAGGCATGGACTTTGTCAAAAGCGGATGAGGTTGCTCTCGGCTGTTTCGAGAGGAAAATTGTTCGGATGATTTTCGGTCCCGTCTTCATAGACGGTGAGTGAAGGAGGAGATACAACGACGAACTGTGCGGGCTGTACAGCGACATCGGCGTAGCCAGAAGAGTGAAGATTCAACGACTGAGGTAGCTGGGCCATGTAGAGCGGATGGAGACCAATGCTCCGGCCCGGAAAATCTTCGAATCCACACCCGAGGAACGGCGGAGTAGAGGAAGACCGCGACTCGGATGGCGCACCCAAGTGAAACCAACTTAATCAACTTGGCGTGCAAAACTGCAGGCAGCTGGCTAAAGATCGAGCTGGCTAGAGACGCTTGTTGGTTGAGGCCCAGGTCCACCCCAGACTGTCGCGCCACCTTAATTAAGTAAGTAAGTAACTACACAATGAAGAAGGATCATACTTAAGAAGTGAAAGGCAGCTAAGGACTTACAGACTCTTGTTGGTGATCGAGGCACAGGCTCACCCAACGAAAGAAGGTGTTCGCACGATATAAGTGTTCAATTGATGTCTTTGATATGATTAATAATAATCTAATTTTACCGTCAATAATGCCGGTTGGTAAGGCTCGTAGCGTCTTTTCTTTGAGAATAAACGTGGTTCTAGAGAAGTCAGTAAAAATCTACTGGCTTCTCTAGAACTCTAACGGGTTGATGCTATCAGAAAACCATGCTGCTCCACTTCGTGTTACACTACAAGTCTAGACTTTATCAGAGATGCTTCAGCAGTCTTTGTAGGGACACCTCTTTCGATTGACTCTCACTGGAGTTGAAACATTGGGAAAGAAGAAAAGACGTCTCTTTTTCGTCTCTCTTTTCAAACTGCATGGATGGGTCTATGGATCATTGTCAAAACTTAAGAGCTGCAGATACATAATTGCAATTGCAAAACATATATTTAGTTAAACAGTTATGTACTTACATTGTAAAGTGTCATACTCCATTAAACACTACGTGCTGGGCGACTCGTCGCCTGGTGAAGCGATATTACTATCGGAAGTGGACAGTGGTCGGCATATTCCAATTCGTGTAATTCCGTTGGGCATTCCTTTTAGTATGGTAACAGCCTCATCCAATGACAGCGACTGAAGGCTTTCTTCGGCGACACAAACCAATCGATCACCGGGAAATATTTCGTTGGTGGCTTCCGCTGATCCGCCTGGTATTAGACCGCGTATCACAATGACCGTACCCTCAGCGTCCAGGGGATCCTGATAGTCCAGAATTGAGAAACCAAAACCGCGTTCAGTCTTTTCGATGTCGATGTACGTCACATCTGTGCTCCACAGAGCCAAGCCCGAAACGTTTTCGACGGATTTGGAACGCTGCTGATCGGTAAGGGTCGCCGTACTCGAGGTGTATAACGAACTCTCTGATTGCGCCTTGGTGAGGAGATTCTGCAGACTCTGATGTCCACCGGGCAAAAGGCTTCTCGTCTCGAATGCTTCTGGATTCTGAGAGGTATTGATCACAGATGGTGCTGACGGCCCGCGAGCGCATACCAAGCGCACTTGAGTTGGCAGTTCTTTCAAAATTTTCACCACTTCGATGTGCTTCAAGCCTTGCAACTTGTGCTCGTTGACTTGAAGAAGTTCATCGCCTGGCCGAAGGATGCCCTGTTTGCCCACCGGACCATCCTCGAGAATCGATCGAATGTAGTGGTGGGGCCGTTTCTCGATGCCGCCCTCCACGTCGACAGTTCCCTCGAGGCTGATTCCTAGACCTGAAAGTTTATTTATTTCGGCAACTATTATTTCGCTTTCGGGACACTCACTTTTCCAGGCCGCGACCTGCAGCGAATCCGGGCTGTCGGCGGTGGGCGTGGGAGTGGGTGTGTTCTGTGCCGATGGTGAATGTGGCGAACAAGGACTGGGCGTCTGGACGCTTCCATTTAGTTTCTCATTTATGCTACCGTTGCCGTTCATTTGTTTTAGGACCGTCGTTGTCGGCGTTGTCGCCATCGTCGTTGTCACACTACCATTGCTAATCACTGGCACTGGCTGGCTGCCCTTAGCCTCACCATCGCCGTTACTGAAATCATGTTCATCGTGTGAACCACTACAACTACTGCTGCGATCCAACACCAAGGACATGTTTGAGTCGACAGTGTCACGTGATGGCATCATATCTCCGCATTCATCAACAGGCGCACCGAGACACTCCTCTGTTGCCAGGGAATCTGCATCGGACTTGGGCGGCACCCATGAGAGTGTTGCTATCGAAGGCGATGCGGGCAGCGAAATCTGCGACTGAGCATCACTCTTGAGCTCGGTTAAGGCGACTTGAAGGTGTTCGAACTTTCTACCGCGCAGGAATCGCTCCAGCGTTAAATGCACTATTATATCGGTGTTTCGCAGAATCTCGACGGCCTGGTGATTGGTCACACCGGCCAGTGTCTTCCCATCAACAGCGACTATGCGATCGTTGATTTGTATCTTCCCACTCATTTCGGCGGCACTGCCTTCGATGATGCTCTTCACGAAAATTCCGGAGAGATCCTCCTCATCGCAGACATATCCCGCCACCGTAATACCCAGCCCGTACACGTTTTTCCGCAATTCAACTTCGTAAGTTTCTGTCTCGGGCGAGTCTATGTAGCTCAATGGCGTTACCGGTGACGGATCGGTGAGCACCGCCACAATCCCAGGTGTTGAGACCAATGTTTCAATGCGATCAATGTCGCTGCAACCTGACGCATGCTGCTTCTGCTGTTGATGGCACATAGATGGCGATGCAAACGGCACGATGTCCAAATGCTTTGGGCAGGCACGTGAATGCGGCAAATCCGTCGGTATGGGCGGCAATGGCAACGGCAAGTCGGCCAACTCAGTGTCCGGTATTGGCATCGTGAAGCCGCCAACCGCGTTCGTCATTGCTGAAGCAGCAGCAGCACCAGCAGCAGCAGTGCCATTATTTGCTGCAGCAGCAGCACCAGCAATAGCAAATTGGGGATTCTGATACAGATGCCGAGACAGTTCTTCCGGGTCGGAGAGGAGCTTAGTTGGAATAATTGGAGCATGACTGGCCAATGTTTGGTAGTCAATGGCCGTGGGCTCAACTGGACGTGCCACAATCAATCGAACCTGAGCTCCAGTCTGACGAAGAACCGTTGCTACTTGCTCGGAACTAAAACCGCGCAAATTCACTTCACCAATTTGCAGTACGTGATCGCCGCACTGCAATCGACCGTCCCGTTCGGCGACGCCGCCAGGTGTCAGCCCCTTAATAACCACGCCCGTACTTCGGCCTCCAACCAGGATAAAACCCAACCCGTTGCCATCGTTGACGAGATCGATAACCTCCACTTGTGACCATTCCGTGCTTAGAACCATTTCGCCGATTCGGACAGTTCGAACAGTTCTCTTCCCTTTGCTGCTGCTACTGCTACTGCTGAGGTGTCGTTGTCAGTTCCGTTTAGCGGTGGTGTCATGACTCGAATTGACTAAAACTCAGATGACCTACTCGATGCATGTACATACGTTGCGGTGCCCCGACTCCACATGGAACCGGGACGACGGACCGGTACGCGGAATTCTCGAGTCCGCCACACGGAATGTGCGGGCTTGTCACATCTCCCTTGGGGCGTGTGCTTTCCTCAAATAATCGCAATCGAAACGGGCTTCTGCGGTAGTAACAGCTGCCAGAGAGGACCTAATTCCGCTGGTCCATGGCGCACACAAAACTCACTCCCCCGACGACGTGGCTAAAATCAATAAACCGTTTTTCCTCCTTTTTTTCCCTTCACACGACCGCAAAAGCCAAAATGCTGGAAAGTTAAAAATTTCAATAGAAAATGCGGTCCGAACGAAAGAAACTCGGTGAAAAACTATCGGACTCGGACGGCGCGGCGCGGCGTCTTGTCGGCCAAGAGAACGGTTGCCACACGATTCCTCAACTGCAGCGCACACAGCAGAAGAACTCACTACACTAGGACACTTCTCAACCCCAACAAGGTGGCGGAGAGAGAGAGCGCTATTTTCTTTTTTTTTTTTTTTTATAACGGACTCCTACCACCCACTATCACTGCTTACACTTTCCTGCCCCCGTTTTCCTTTTCTTTTATTTATTTTCACACATTCTGCACTTTTCCTTTGAGATTCGATTTCCCTGGTTTTGGATTGGAAGCAGGAGACACTATTTATTTATTTGGACTTGTGAGCGACAAAAAAATTCGCAGCTTGTTTACACGGTGAGAGGGTGCTTGGAAAATGTGTTGAGTATTCCTATTTTTGAATTCGCGCAAAAATCTCGTATACACCCGCACGCTCGGAGTTTTCTTGGCCGATTGACACTTGCGATGTTGGAGCACCAGTGTGGCGTTCGAATCGTGGAAGGTGTTTATGGTGCGTGGCACTGTGTCAGAAATGTGGAGCACGGACGAGTGGAGTGGGAGCGAGAGAGGACGAGAAGTGGTTGTTATGCGGTCTGTTGCTCTGCTTGCTTTGTATACGGAAGTTGTATAGTAAGTGGAGCATGTGGATTGTATCGTAGGGACTAGAGCGCAGGATTCAATTTGAGGGGAAATTTATGATTGGTTCGAAGTTGGACTCGTTGCTGCTGCTGTTTTGAATAAAAAGCCCCTTGAACCAGGGTTGTTACATTGCAAACTGGTGAGCTTTTTGTAATAGGTGGCTTAAACGGGTAATTAGTTGGGAAATTTAAGTACAAAACGCTCCGAAGGCGAAATTAATAGATCGGACACGTACGTATAGAAGTGTTTGCCGAAAATATAGTTTTCTCAAATGCGTGCATTTTGTATTTAAATTAGCAAACCTTCGTAAACAGGTATCAACGTGTTATATTGTAAACCAACATGTTCGAGAACGAGTCAGAAGCAAACAGATATCTTACGACGCGTTTTGTGAAACATGCTATGCAATCGAATTCACTCATCCAGTAGGACAGAAGGAAGGATCTTAAGCAAACGTGTTGAAACAAATGCCACTACGGTTAGGTTAGGTACATAATTGGATTGGCGAAGGTATGGTGAACATTCTTCCATCGCACTAAGATCGATGTAGATTGATTGTGATGCCCATGGAGGAGTAACTCGCACACCGTGTGATGTGAACCTAACGATTTTCAAGTTATCTAAAGGCGTTTGTAAATCTGTCCAGGTCCTCTTCAGACCTGTCGAAGAGTTTTTAGAGAAAACTTTATTTGACAGAGCGAGTGTCTCAACGCGCTTCCTCATCACCGCAGCCTCCCGAAAGGTCTTTTGCGTTTGCACTAAACGTATGTTTCTTCGTATGATACCTTGGCATGCTATGCCCGGTAATTCTGCCTATTAGAACTGATAAAGATAGTTTGTTCCTCTGCAGGATCTAATCGGTTCTTTCCCTGTTATAGAATCGGCAGTTTTCTTGTATTAACATAGGAGCTGAGCCCATTCTATCTGGCATTTACTATTGATAGCATTTTATTCCTCACTTTGCAGGGTGGGATATCAGACGGATCTGGGCTTAAACGTGATCTTTTCCATTTCTTTCGTTGCCTGCCAATCCTTTCCAGCATGGCTTTACATTCTGCTATGTGCTAAGAAACCACTTTTATTCCCGCTTGACGAACATTGAAAAAAGTATCGCACTGATTGCAGTTTGTTGCGCGGCAGTTATCACTGCCAGAATATCCGCTTGAAAAAAGCTGCTGTAATCTGAGACCTAGATAGTCCAAGGGTTTCGAAAAAATCTGTGTAGATGAACATGGAATTATCGATTAATGCATGATTTGTCTGTCACGCTTCTCTAATAGGAAAGGAGATTGTGAATGGTCTAATAAAGTCCAAGCAGGGTGTTGTGTAGTCTGTGCTTACAGCGTTCCCTATGTGTTTTTGCAGGATCTGTTCATGACCTGTTAGACTGGATAGCAAGCTTTCACTTTACGTGAAGAACTCTTAGCGGCAGATTCTTGTATGAATAGGTCTAGGGGGAGAAAATTGCGTATGATATCGAGTCCCGCCGTGGTGGGGAGATTCTCATTGCAACGGTTGTACCAATGTAGACCATTCTCGAATTCTTATTTCTGAAGGTTGGTGTCTTTACCTGCCATCAAATTAGACAGGCATCTGATAGTAGCGGTCTTGCTATTGCCGTGTAGAGCCACAGGATACAAGACATTAGGGTTGAGCTAGCACTGGAATACCTATGCCCCACGTAGAATGAAAGTATTTCAGTTGATTTTCACAAAAACACTACCCACTTCTTAGAAGGAGACTGCACCACACCCAAACTAAGTTTTGACAGTAACTTCGAGGTAACCATCCCTTCCAGGTCATTCTGGGGCGCTGTCAAACGTCAAAAAACTGTGCAGTGTTGCGGCAACAGAACAGGCTTTGTGTTACTGTTGCACTGCTCAAACACTGTTGCTGTTGCACTGCGCGATTTGTTTTGACATTTATGAATAGCTGTGTTGCAAAGCTGTTCGCAATAGAAAAATGGAGGGAGTAGTCAAGTGTTTTGTGTTGAATAATATGAGAAAAATTAGAGCCGAAACAAAATTTCTTAATAAAACATGTTTAAAGAAGGAAAAATAAAAAACGAGGGGTAAAACAGTGGTAAAAATGCTGGACGTGTTCAAAAGAAGACTTGTTTCAAAAATCATAATTTGCTCCAGAATGTTAAAGCAGTATTCCGATGATTTATTTTCAGCCATTTTGCGATCACAAAAAAAAAATCAAATAAATATTCCCATGTTATGTGAATAAAACATTAAAATTGCTATACATATGTTACTTTTTGTCCATTTTTCGCAAAATAATTGAATAGAAATGTAATTAATAACAGCTAACACGAAAAACCTAAACCGCAACAAAGCGAAGCAACAGCAAAACAACTGATGCACAAATTACTCTGTTTTGACGATTGGTTGCGTTGGCGTTGCAAAAAAAAACTCTTGACTTGATCAGTAGTGTCAACATGTTGCGTTTTTGAACTCGTTGCTTTTCTGTTGCCGCAACACTGCATTATTGAATTCACCCATGTGTAGCGACAAAGCTAGAAAAAAAAGTTTTGGACAAAACGGGGTCTGAAATGCTCTAAGCATTTGATTTCTCTTAATATATCGCATATTAGCACTATAATAGGTGTCATTACTGGACACTATTTAATAGGCAACCGTGTAACAAGGCTCGGCGTCTACGCAAACGACTTCTGAAGAAGCTGTATGAACGGGGAGCAGGAGACTATGCACCCGTCCAGCTCTCCCGCAGAAGAAAACTCCACTTAGGAGCCTTCTTCTATACCAACTAAGGCGACCTGATAAACATCGATGTTTGTTATACCCTCCTAAGCTTCATAAGAAGCTCCAATTGTTTCAATGATTAGGCAGGACATCTTTCAGTGATCCTTGTGGTATCACAACGGACCCCTCATGGGCCTGAGTGTGTTGGCTTTGGCTGGCCGCCACTTCAACCTAAAAGATGAGAAAAAGTAGTTGTCTATTGTTAGTCGCTTCATAAAATTGCCAGTAGTTCGTCTTGGATCCAATTTAGAAGCCGGAATTAAATTGAAACCGCAATTGTCGAGGTCACAGTAAAATAAAAATACACAAGTTACATATTATTATTACAAGAATTTTTGCTTATATGGGGCATTTTATTATCATAATTTATTTTGTTTTACTTTGTTATCATATGTATGTATGTATTATGTTTTTTAGCTTGTTTATTTTCGTAAATCCAATAAAAATAACTATATTATAAGAAGGCATATACATAATATGTTTTCTTAATTTCTCTCAATTCAAAATATAAATATATGTATGTATATATATTTTTCACATTTTTTCTCACATAGCCACGTCGGGCGAATATACCAAAGGAAAAAAATAGTAATAATAAATTTAAACATCCTCCTCCTGTTCCACGTCCATTTTTTGTTTCTTTTTTTCTTCTTTTTTTTTTTGCTTTATTTACTTATTTACATTTTCTTCTAATTTTTGTAGAAATTTTATAGATTTTTTTTTAGAATTTTTTGTATCCATAATTTGGATATTTATTTGTATTATGATGTCAGTGGGGTCGATTTGTGTTAATGGAAAGCGGAGTTCGTTTGCTTGAAAAGGATATAGAAAAGAACATTACACGCTAAATCAACTTAACAAATTAAGCACAGCTAAACACTAGAGCATACAAAAGAAAATGAAACTATTAGGATATCCGCAAATAAATGAGTGCATTGTCCTATTTATAAAATAAAATATATTTTCAGTTGCGCCTGTAGGGTGAACTGAAAGTTTAAAAAATCCATTTAGTGGATACGAGTCGAAGCAATGGCAGTGAGGCCTCTGCTAATCACTGTCCTCTTTCCATTTCTCACGTGCCTCGAGTTTAGCATCGGGCACGAGAGAACTTTTGACACCACCTAAGATATTGGTGGTTGCTTGTGTGGCAAGGACTGCCGGTTGTACCACCAGCTGTGGTATTTGTCGGATTATACCACCGAAAGCGCCAGTATAACCCTTTTGATCGTGCTCCACAACAGCAGTTTCAATTAGAGCATTAGCACTGTCGTTGATGCCCTGAAAGAAGAAAAAGAAAAAAATTAGAACAGATGAAAGTTGCTGCAACACCGCATGTCGAATGCTTGCAAGATTAGCCTGATTTGTACTTAGAACTTCTCATTGCCCGTTGCCATTAAAATTCTTCATAACCAGCAATGACGAGTGTCTGCACAATAAGAGCAATTGAATGGCGCAATCATTTCCCGACCACCAAAAGCTACAAAAATACAATTTTAACAAAACAACACTTACATCTCTGACAATTTGATATGCATTGACAACTCCCTCGCGAATATCTTGCGGACGATGGGGCCTCTTACGTTTGCCTTTACGATTGTGCCGAATGCTGCGCACCGATGGACCCGGTGAGACCATGTCGTATGCTGTCTCTGCAGTAAACTAAAATTGAATAAAAAAAAAAGTTAAATCAACAGTTATGACCCGTGATATTTCCTCACACTCACCTGCAGTAATTGAATAACCCTTGATGTGATTTCTAATGCCGCAAGTGCCGTTCGTGCTGTGAAGCTTTGTGCCCCCAACTGCAGACCGCGTACGAAACGACCATCCTTCTGGTACTGTTCAAATGGTAACCAGAATAGGTCATAGATGCCTTGGACTTTAAAAGAAAAAAAAAAACACATAAGTATTCGTATGAAATAAAAGAAGACACCTTTGCCTTACAGAGTTGAACGAATGCGTATGTGGGCCCAACACCGCTCAAAATAGATGGCACTTGATTTTTCTTGATGTCCTGTAACCATTCCTTGCACAGATGTGCTATCAACTTGTCAATTCCCAGTAGTCCATGCCTGAAAGGAAATTTTATTTCATTTATAGACTCACATTCTGTTTGAGTAGAATCAATCTAACTCACTTATAAACTATCTTCTTCAATTTGATTTCCGAACACTGCAATTGTCCCAAGCCCATGAGGAAGCCAACAATTGGTCCTCTGGACAATTCGATCCTTCTGCCATGATAATCCAAACGAATATTCACCTCCGGACTGAAGATCACTTCTCGGAAGTAAATTGGAGCATTTCGGTTCTCCGTTTCCGGTATATCGGCGCTAGCAGCTTCTTGCTCTTTCTTCTGAGATTTTTCGTCACCCTCCATGAGAAGATCCAAATTGGTTGAGACCATTCGACGTGCCTGCAAATCGTGCACTGCTTCCGGCATATCATCGACCATCATTACCGGCGGCTGTAGGGATGAATTACGTCTGTATGCGGCTGCGCTTTCTCCATTATTGCCATTTCCAGAGGCACTCAACTCATTGAAGAATTGCGCTATGAATAGCAATGTGTCTTGGTCAATGTTCAAGCGCAATGGTAGTAGCGATATCCGAAGCGAGCACTCTTCAGATATGCTCGTTAGGGGATGCGGCCGCACATGCAGTGCCTTTATTACAATCATGTGTTGTGAACTCTTATTTGGCAGATGCTTGGCACTCGGATGGTAGAGGAATTTGTTGATATCTGACGTTTGGAGTCGATCCCTGACTTCTAGCTCACTTATAACCAGAACCTGGCGTGACGCTTGAGTGGTGTGTCTGGGGTAGACTTCATGAGAGCATCGAACCTTCGCCAGCTGTATTTCAACAAGCGTCTCGTGATCACGACCAGGTCCGCCAACTGTTCTCCAGGAAAGTTTCTCTTTCGGCTTCTTCTCGTACTGAAGGTTTTGCGTGGCTTTTGAGTATGACATGCCGTGTTTGAAAGCATCGGACATGGCAGGTTGCTCTTCCGGGCGGCTGGAAAGACAAGAATTCGAAAAGTTACAAATGTCCGGTTTTGTCAAACTCTGACTTACATATTCTCCTTATTCTTTGCCTCGGTCGACTCTTCGTCGGTGGATATCGGAAAGTCATTACCGCCATACAAGTGCCAAGTCATCGTCATCTCACACAACGTGTAGCGACGCTCCGCCATTGGGAAATTCTCTGGCGCCTGAAGGAGATCTGATTTCCCGGCAGGCAGCTTAAAGTGATTATCAACCATACGCAGTGGATCTTCAGATATTATAAGGTCTCTGATGCCACATTGGGACTAAAAGCAAAAAATTGATTACCGTTTTGAAATGTTGCGTTATCTCCTTTTATCCTTTTATACTCACCAAGTAGGACTTCTCCTCTTCGGCGATTACACAAAAATCATCATCCAATCCCATACTACTTTTCCTCATTTGTTGCGTTGTCTTTTCCGTTTGTTTTACATCCCCAAGCTCCTCACGAACCTGCGGCAATGCTTCCATTGCATCGTCTTCTTGTTGATGCATGTAGGAGTTCTTCATCACAGACGTTTCAAAGTTAAGCAAGTCCTGCAGCTCATTGCTACTGCCGCTACCTCGTCTCGCTTGATATGCCCACTCATCTGAGCTGCTATTTGTGCGCGACAATCCCGGCGCGGGTGACGCCTTGCCCGGTTCCTCTGTTGATGGAGATGGTTCACGAGTTTTCCCACCAGTTGCAGTTTCCTTCTCCAAAAACTGATGACTTTCATCGGGAAAGAAGTAAACCTCTACACCTCGATCAAACCTATTCACGGGGTTATCTTTTGAAAGGATTCGCGACGTGATAGTGTCCCGAACTGCTTCTGCCATCAAACGACTCACACGCTCCTGCTGACGGGCTGATATTTCCGGGATGGAATTCTGTCTGTCCTTAGTCGAAAAGAGACCAGCATCGCTGTACACAGACGATCCGAACGACGAAGTCATACTTTCTGCATCCTCGTTTGTGCTCAATAGATCACCGTCACCGGCCACATAGGATATTAGATGAGCCAAAGCCTTTCCGGAATCAAAACAGCTGCGGACGTGCACGTCTTGTATGGAAGTTCGTAAATCGAATTTCGGGCTGCGCTCGCTTGCTTTCTCATTCAGCCGTAAAGAGATATCAAGGAGACCAAGATCGACGACAGGGACTAGATTGGATGATGACAGAACGGTGATTTTGTTCTGCGGCTTACTTGTTTTGGGATCCTAAAAACCAAGGAGAATTGTTTAGAGTTTCCTCAATGCTATTTCACTTTTTATAACTCACGTAAGGTGCTAACGAAAGCATACATTCCTCGGCAATGAATCTCAGTGTGCAACCAGGCACCGATGACACTATGTTACTGCTGGTCATAAACGAACCAATTTCAATTACACTGCGGAACGGGAAGTTCTTTGGCCTGAAAAAGGCAAAAATTGGCATTAGCAAGGCAAACATGAAACGCGCATTTTGTTAACCTACCGATAGTCAATGGCGCAATCCCACAAGTGAAGCTGCATCTCTGTAACAATCCCAAAAGGCTTATATCCTTCTATTGGGTAGTCCTATGAGAGAGTAATGCAAATCATTAATCAATTCAGAGCACACTAAACCACATTTCTTACCAAAACATCCAGGAAGTCTATTAACTGATTCAACCAGGTGTGTTGCGATAGTGCAGGACTGTGTCGCAATGTCGCTTTTTGGATGCCGGTGGTTATCTTCAATCGCTGTAATGAGTGAAAAATAGTTAGTCAATTGCACTGGATCGAAACTCGATGTGTGCGCATTTACCTTAAGATGCTGGTCGGGTACCTTCTTTATTTCGATGGCTAGCGAAAGCATCTCACGTTGATTGCTGCCCTCGCCGTCACCTTTTGTGAGATCTTCTGGAGTGGGATAGAATGTAGATTGCATATGACTAGGTAGTAGGCCGCTAAAATCTGGTAATCCTGCCTCAGCGTCTCGTGTTGGAATCAAACCTGGAATATGATAAATCCCAACAATTAATGCCACTCATTGGCTATAGGGACAAATTGAAATGTCTTGCGCATACATATGTGTCATTGTTGAGTCTGCGTTTTGGTGTGAATTAATGCAACAACAAAGGAGATAAAATGACATCTCCGCCAGAGTGTACCAAAACAAATGAATGCTAAGTATGTCTTCTTTTGAATAAAGCGATTGATGACGCTTCTTTACACAGCACTTCTCTACAATATGTGAAATTGACTAACTTAACTTACCACAGTGAAACACTTTGACATCCTTTGCGTGTAAACACAAATAAGCCATGTTCTCGTTGCCATTGAATCCACTAACCGAGAATATGCGGAAAGCGTCAATCATAACTGTGAACTCTCCAAGTTGATTTGGCAGAACTCGATTTTCTGCATCGCGCACCGGTGTAAAAAGTGACAGCACACCCTTGCCCACTGTCAACTCAAAGGAGCATACGCTTGTACACTTTGACGACTGTGTCTGGTGGCTGCGTTTGCTTCTCTTCTTCTCATAAGTCGAATAGTAGATCGAGTCGTTGTCTGACAAACCACTTTCAGGTTCACCTCCCTCCGACGATGAGCAGTGCTGCTGATACTTAACATCATCGCTGTCATAGGGATGAACCGGTGATGTTGATGGCACATACATTGAATCCATCATTCCAATGTTTAAGAGGCTTTGCTCTATCGTTGGCGCCGGTGGGGGTTTAGTTTTCCTACTACAACTCGGAGAACTCGGCTCCCACATCAATAAGTCAGTATTGACGCGATTATAGATGATCTCATAGAGTTGTTTTGAACTAGAAAAGTGAAACGAACCATCAATTAAGGAGTGTCTTTTGGGAAGCAAAACAAAACTTACATCACTTGAAACACGGCTGTTGGAAGACTTATTTTTATTTGCAACTTTGACGTTTTCATAGCTGTCTCACAAAACTTGTGCATCTCTTTCGAATCACCCGGGAGAAGGATCGTCTCGGATTCTTCTGCATTTATGTTAGGATGAGGAGTATCACTCTGACGACACACACGTTTGGAGCTAAAGGGCACATATTCACGATTTCGTCGAGCATACAGGTCACAGCCCTCTCCCGATGTCTCGCCACTATCGCTGTCTTCTGCGTAACACTTTATTATTGTGTCCAACGTCTTTTTGGAAGGGAACTCAATTGTTATTCTAAAGTGAAAAAAATTGATGACAAATCGTTCGAGAATGAAACAAAGTTCAACTTACTTTGGATAATCCACGTTAGGTTCGTTCAATGTTGGGATACTATTATTCACCAAATTGGACTTAAGTAAATGGATTCTAGGGATTGTTGGGCTCTCCTGCAAAAAAAGATAGAGACAAATTAAGACCAAGTCCGTTACTTGTACTACTTGCGACTTACCACATAGTAGACATCGATTTCGTTCGCGAGGAATTCAAACTGCAATGAGGAGAACTTCATGCGAAATTGATAGAATGAGAACAGCAACAGATCTGGGCGAATATTCTGTTTCCACCATGGTACACGATTAGGGTCGTGTATTGGGCGAATATCGGCAATAGGGAACCTTAACTTTAACTGCAGTATAGAGGAGGACACATTGAACTCCTTTATAGGATCAAGGTGACGACTTTCGTTTTTTTTTATTTCCTCTGTGGGAGGTGGATCAACTGTCGCACTAAATGGTGATGAACAGAATACCGCCGACAACCGATCGTAGAGTGAGATGTCCATTTCAACGCTACACTTGTCGAGATTGAATGTGAACTCTGTTCGTGGTGGAATGGGGATCTTCCTTCTTCTGCTGTTCGGATTCGATGGTGTTGTCGTTTTCATATGGATAATCACCTCTGGACGCTTGTGGAAATCTTCATTGCAAATATCATTCCGCTCAAATTCCAACAATGGCATTTCGACACATTCCAAGACTTCGTGAAGATCTACGCGTGTCATTGAAATGGTGAATTTCATTACTATCACGTTTTTGTTGCGTTGCTGTATACCCTCAGCAATAATAGGTGCTGCACAAAATTTCAAGTGGTTATTTGGGCAGGAAAAGTTAACCAATCCTGCCTTCTCTTCAATGCACGAGAAGAAATAATTGGAAATTTCTAACATTTTCACCTCACTCTCTTCGCTTAGTGGGCTGCCTAGCATCTCTGGTCTACTGCATGCCAAAAGAATGTCCTCATGTAAGACAATTACCGTCACCGACGCCACACTTATATTAAAATTGGAAATATCTCCACTTGCTTCTAAATTCACCGCTTTACGGGCGAATTTCGATGAACACGTTGTTGTGGTACTACTGCTCAATGAGCTGCTCACGGACTCACAGTAACCGCTGCCAAGAGTCGAGCGACCGTCATCGTTACTGTATGTGTTTGAACCTCTCCTCGTGGAACAAGAGGCATTTCGAAAGTTGTAATCGTCCAGAGGTTCACCCCAATTACCCTGCCCGCCCAAGATTCCTGTCATGTTTGAACTGAAGTTTTTATTTGCGGCGGCCCCCGCTGATTGTCCCTGCGAAGGATCAGTTCGACCTGCGCCCAATAACTCCTTCGTCGCTGTCTCAGCTAAGAATGCATCACAGAAATTTGTCACCAAATGAAGCTGTCGTGGTGTTGAGAACATATAAAAAGCACCAAGTTGAACATCCAACGACACTTTTGGCCCGGAGACATCTTCTGCCTGCTTCATTTTAATTTTAATCTCCTGCTTGCCATCGAAACGCATAATGGGAATGGATTTTGAATTGAAAACCTCTATCACGGGATCGACAGTTTCCTCTTCCGGATCACTGTCCTCGTCGGCAGCGAAACCTGTCGGTGTTGTCGATCGGCGCGAAAATGAAGATGAGCTGGAGCACTCGGATGCAGCCATCGCCGATTCTTGTGTGCGTTTTAAACTCTCCATGTAAGGCAGCTGATCTGCAGTTGAGATCATACTGTAGAAAGGATCATCGACACTCCTTTCCAGATCTTGATTTCGTGTGTGAATTGTACTTTCATCCAGAGCCTGCTCCCTTGGCAGTTTGTTGGGCTGGGAAACTTTAAATTCCTCAGTGTATATAGTTATCCCTTCCGTGCTAATGCTGTGTGTGGCAAAGGTAGAGAGTGCATGTATACTTTGTCCACCCTCACCGCTGCCATCAGCTTCCACTCTGGACTGATCCACTTGAGTATTTCTTCCATCCGGTGAACTTTCACTGCCCGCCTCATTTTTATAATTCAGGCTCTTAATTTTAATAACTATAGCTGTTCCCTGGCTACTGTTCGGTGGAAGGTATTCCAGTCTTATTTCTGTGTTAAGACATTTTGCCTTTATTCTATTTAGAACTGAAATCAAAAGAAACAGCGACTCAGTCAGGCACTTAATTGAATCATTAAACACTTACCACTATCAATAGTTTGAGCGAATTTTTCTAGCCCTTCGATCGAATTGCTTTGTGCATTAAACTCAAAGTTGTCTTCATCGGTCGCATGCTTCTCTAGGCATTCTTGTGCCAATTGCATTGAACTACTAACCGATGACCACATCGATTCGAGCATTGAACTGCCATCGGTTTGTCGTCGTACCGGACGCAGACAAATAAATAAGTCGCTCACTTCGATGGAGCTGTCATTAGTCATAATAGCATTCCATGGTACTGTGACTGTGATGAGACCAATGTGGCCACCGGTTACCTCAACTCCCCATCCTTGTGTTTCGCAAAGCTCATTGAGGGACTGAAAAATAAAAATAAAAAATTGTTAATTTAACGAATCTAAGGATTGGATTTGGAAATTGGATAAAAACTGAGAAGATTTCTAGCACCCTTGCTACAAATGTTCCAACAATGTCTGATTAAAAAGATGATACCCATCCAGAAGGACTGAAGAGAATAGAAGGAAAGAAGCAATCGAATGCTTGCTAGACAATCCATACCATACCAATACCATCTTCGCTGACAGTCGAGCAGCAATCAAATCAAAGGCAGTCAAGAAATGTCGTGACACGCTGATCACCATAAGGCACCATATAGTCAAACTCTGCTGGGTTCCCGGACATAAGAACATAGAAGAAAATGAAAAAGCTGATGGATTGGCAAAATTGGGGTCGGCTATCAACATTAGCGAAGCAGACACCTCTGTAATGCCACCGATAGGGAGATTGCATGGGATAATAGACAGCATAAAAGAGAAAGAAGCTAATTCCTCCTATTAGCCAGAGAGGATTGCGCCACCTCTCGGACGCTATGGCCGAAATTTAATAAAGCACTGGACAGATCCTCTATCCGCATGCTCACTGGAGTAATCACAGGACACTGCGCTATCGGAGTCATGCTCCGCAAGTGGAGAATCAAATCCAACGATTTATGCAGAAGCTGTGGAGATGAGGAAGAGATAAAATCAACCCAACAACTGCTGTGCTTCTGCCCCGCCCTGCAAGAACGACATCTACGCGCATTTGGATTAAGGTTCTTTGCAAATATATCAGAGGTAACAGACTTACAGTTAACATGCCTACTCAAATTCTTAAAGAGCACTAACTGGTTCACAAAACAGCCAACAATGGGATAGATGACTACGTTGTCCCGGGAACCATATTGCTACTCCCACAACATTAATAGGGTACTCACAATGGACCTCGAGGTCTCCGAGTGAAAATGATGAGGCCTATCCATCACACACCCTACGTAAGCTAATCTAAGCCCAGGTTTGGACTGTAGCGCCTTCTCAAGTACTATCTGACAATTCAAGCGTCGAAAAATCGACGAAACGAGACGTTGTGCAAGATGATCATCGTTCCCGCCTTGCTGTATGATATAGTACTTTCGATTTTGTCAATTTACGATACGTGGAGAAGATTCAACCACAAAACGTATACGCAGCCGTACAGCTACACCGACTAGTGTGTAGTGTAGTGTAATATAGAATTCTAAAGCTGACTCGATCATTTAAAGCGGAAAAATACAGATGCTCACAGAAAAGAACGGGTCTCATCCTCGATGGCGGGCGAAAGTAGACGGTGACCTCAACCGACTTGGCGCACGCAGCTGAATCGTGCTGGCTGAAGAAGCTTGTTGGTTGAGCCCCTGGTTCACCCAAAAAGTAAATGACTACGTCCGCACAAACTCTTAGTCAGCCAATACAATCTAAAAAAAAAAAAAAAAAAACTAAAACATCTGAGTGTAGATTAAATTAAATTCGAGAACTCAAACCGATTCGCTTTGCTAACTCAACTATCAAATTATGCGAATGATGCAATCATGTGAAGAGCGTAATTTGTCGTCAAATAATTTCGTCTTGTGCTATCATCGCTCGAAAATGAAAAAATTACCACTCCCGCCCGCTGTTAGAGTGCGTAAATTGCCGACAGTAATTAGCCGAGTCTCAAAGGCAATTATCGGAACGCACATCATTCCATGTAAATCGAAAAATAACAGTGCTAATTACATTCCACTGTCGAATAATTATTAACATTTGAGTAATTTATTTAAATTCATTTGAATCTATTCAAATAGCAATTAGGTTAATTTTTTTTTTTTTTTTTTTTCTGTTCAAGCTTCCGCGATTGGTCCCAAAATGTGCATAGATATGTAAATTTAACTGATTTAATCAGCTTGCCTTTAAGTCAGTTAATTCTAGTTATAAATATTATAATCTCAGGTCTGAGATGTAGTGATGTAGTACTTCATGTAGATTTCAATGTCCATGTCTTTTGTTGTCATAAAAACTTTGTAGACACTGCTCCCGTCGCGCCACTATGCCAGAACTATGAATGAGCAAATCTTGGTCTTTTTTTCTAATTTTCTAATTTGCACATGGTTCTGACATGAGGAGGTTTAGATGAGTTTTTAGTATTCTGAAGCAATGCTATTATACAGAATTCTAGTTGTGGATTCTGAGTTCTGGCTGTAAGCAATGTCTAATAACAAGAACAAGCACATAGACTTAGGTTCGGTTCTAATCTATGGCTGTCTGGGCTGATGGCCGGCCGCGTAAAAAGCCCCAAACCTTAAGCCACTCACAAAAATCCAACGATTAGCATACATCAGCAGAACGAGCGCCATTAGAGAGACCCCGACAGAAGCCCTCGAAACAGAATTCTCACTCCTAGGTCGAGCACCTATACACTAAACAATTTGCAGCAAAAAACCGCCCTACGACTGCAAGCATTGAAAAAAGCTTTTGGAAAAAGGGCCAAATATGTCACACCAGTATCGCTAGATGGGCAAAGCTGGAAACAAAAATTGATTGCATAACGCCATTCCCTGACATCAAACTCAACTTCTAAACTCTCTTTCCAGGAAGTGAAAGTTGGGACGAAGGCAAATTCATTAAACCCGACAATACAACGATTTTCACCGATGGCTCAAAGATGAATGAAAGGGTAGACTCCTGAGCCCGCCATTGCCCGGGCGATAAAACTTCCAAACAGCGCCAGCAGGTTCCAAGCTGAAGTTCTAGCGATAACCGAGGCCGCAAGAGAAATATCCTCAGTAACCCAGAGAAGAAATATCATCAAAGCCATGTCATCCACTATACTCAAATCGCGTCCAGCTTAGGATCCTAAACTTAAGATATAATGTATCACTCTGTTGGGTCCCGGGGCACCAAAGCATCGATGGCAATGAAAAAGCTGATGAATTGGCAAATAAGGGATCGGAACTGAACCAAATAATGGTCAATCTCACGGTTCTGACCCCTATAAAAAAAAGTTCTAAAGCAAGAGATACACTTGGACTTCTGGCACACTTCCGTCATGTCGCATATCAGGAAAGATGTGGGCAAAACTCAATAAAAGAAAAACAAAGAAAATACTTAAGCTGAACATATCGCATTTAGCTTCTGTGATCAGCATCTTCACAGGCCCCAACCTACTGGCGGCCCATCTAAGAAGAATGCGACTGAGCACGACCGACCTCTGCAGAGGATGTGGCGATACGACACACTTTCTCTGCGACTGTCCAAGCTTCAGCAGAACCAGAAAAACGACCCTAGGCACTTACTTCTTAAGTAACCCAGGCCAACTCTCAGCCATACCACCGAATGCCATCCTAAAACGCATACTAAATTCAGAATGGCTTAGGGAGGCTAATAACGAACAATAAATAACCTATTCTCACTTTCCAACAGGTGCATAAATGTAGGATCCGACAACGGGAAACACAATGGATCCTTGAAGATCCGAGTGAGGCGGCTCCTAACATCAAGCCGCCACCCCCCTAACCTACCCTTACTTAAACTTAGGAATGAGTATCCTAAGACAACTCTTCTTTCCCGTTTTAAAACAAAATTAAAGACTGATTTACTGAAACATTAATCAATAAATCTAAGTGCCTCTTTACAGATTTTTCGAACTCCTACGTTCGCAGAGAAAAACATCCCGATTGGGTGATAGTCGCAATCAAGTTTAGTGGTAGTAGGCTACATGACGGCAGGAGCCATAGGAGAGCTTTACACGTGTGAGCAAAGGATGACTAGCGGCAGCTTGTACATTTTTGTGTTATCGACGTCCTTAAAGGTGTCATTTACAAAACAATTTTGGGAACAGATTCCGCGGAAAAAACTATTTTCCAGCAAGAAAACGCTTGATGTCATAGAACAATGAAGTGGTTTGCAAATCAGAACATACAGATCTTGGAGTAGGCAGTTCATTCGACAGACCTGTGGCACTTTTGAAAAATCCTAATCTGACGACCTCGGAAAGTTTTAAAGAGCGCTGTACGACGAGAATGAGAAAATACCAGCCCATAAGTATGTTTTTCTTAGAGTTTTTGCAGCGATAACGAACGATTCGAAAAAATTCCTATAAATTATATCAATGTCCGCAAGCTAGCCTGAACACCACCCTCGGACGCAATTGAAACCTAATACTACCTGAGTTTCGAACCACTGCACCTCGCTCGTGCTGTGTGAATAACATCATAAGGGTATTCATAACACCTTAAAGCGCCAATGAAGAGCCAACAACGCATAGTAATCCTTTTAAATTTTCAGATAACACGACATTTGGTGATTCCGAAGGCGGCTTTTTATTGATGGCCAAGGATGTACAATGACAGTAAGTAGCCTTCTTCCACAATAAATCACTGTTCACTCGAATCACTGTTGTTGAGGTTTATGACTGGTAGTGGCATGTTGGACACGTCTCCACTGACTGGTGATATCTTCTGGGCGGGTAGCACTCAAATAAGTCAAACAGCACCCAAAAAAATGTCATAATTGTCGCTTGCCAGCTGAAAGTACATACACTCATCCAAAATCCTGGATGCGTGCCCTACATCAATCAGCATGTGGTCGATTTTGTGTTAACTATTCGACCATCTGAAGATAGCCAAATTGCTGCTTAAATTTTATTGTGCAAAAATATATTTTGCTCCATGCGACTTCGATTCTTTGATCGATTATTTGGTAATCGCCACCTGTTATCGTGTCGTGTCTATTTCTTTTGACAATTCAGCGCAGAGCAAAGTTTGAACTCCACGCCACCAAAAAAATCGGCCGGCTATTTATGTTAATTCTTCATGTTAACAAAATGTGTTATAAATAAATTATGTAACTCGTTCGTAAAGGCTCCACGAGACTTGCTAACTACGACTCGTAAGTTAAGTTCGAATTTATATTAGCTGTAACCTCATAGGCTATCTACATACGTATGTATGTATATCAATTTATGATGTTTTCGGTGGAAAATTCCATTAATTTTTGCCTATTCAAGTCCAACATACTCGAACACGTTGCATTCAAATGAATAAGTCTATCATTTTGCAGAAACCAAAAACTGGAAGCTGTTGGTATGCGTTTTCTTTTTTTAATTAATAATTTTCAAGACAAGATGAGTGGCCTTCACCCAGCTACCATAAAAACCGAAGAAAACATTTTGCTGATAGGAGCGCTCTAAACGGGTCATTTGTCTCCCGACAATAAGCAGATAAGTCAAGGTAGTTCGTTTCTGAAAATTTGTTTGGTTTCCAACTTTTGCTGGCTTTACTTTTTTACTGCTTCTTTATATACCGCCTTTAATGTGTTGCTATAAATAAAACAAAGCTGTCAATCCTCCTTCGATTTGTGCCGTAAAATTATTAATTTTTTTTTTTTTTTTTTTTTGACAAATTCCAAATGCGTGTACTGATTGTTGCTGTTATCAAATTTATATGTCGGTCAACACCATTAATCAGGAGCTGCGCCAAATTAACAATGAAACAGATTTTTAATTCGTTTCTTATTCTATGTATTAGGCTTGGGAATTCATTGAAAAAAATATAAAAATGTTTGACATTGCCTTGGTCACTGCTTCAGTGCATGGGCTCAACTCAGTGCTCGTAGTATGTGCGTGATTGCAACTCAGACAATGGGCACAGATAAGTGGTTATAAGAAAAGTTTATGCTTTATAAGGGATTTAATTAGTTTTGATGTTATCGCGCTGGGGCACCTCCTGCAGTGATCATTATAACAACGCCAGACGGTAATAAATTGATGATTTGAATACAGAAAACAATGCATCCACCTCTGAGGCTCGTGTACAGATAATGAAACAAAGAGGGAGTAGCGCGCGCTCGGTAGTCGGTTAACTCCTCTATTATAATTGCTTTCCTCTCAATGCAAGTGCGTTCATTAATCTATCCAGCGCAGATGGTGTTGCTTTAAACTTCATTCACCTATCGTGTGCTGATTTAAAATTGGACAAACTAATAAACAACTGATAAACAATTAATCTGTGATAGTAGAGCGAATACGAATCTAATAGCGAATTCATGACACCGACCGTCGGTCGCTTACATTGTAGCGAAGACTCAACTTGACGCCGTGTAATTCTTATCTCATTTGGAAGTGAAAATCGAAACGTGGAAATGATAATTGAATCTGTTCATGTCTAACAGACAGATAATCTTGGTGGCTGACGCTTTTACATTAAAATTCACTTGGAAGGCGATCATACGTAGACATATTCTCAGTCGGCATTATTTTTGGCTATCATTATGTTAGCGCGACGGGTTATCGATTTGAAAGCGTTTATAGTTCATTACATATGAACTTCGCTAAAACAAAGGACATGTGAGTAGTTCTGCTCAACTTTTTCCCAATTGTTTTCGTTTCCAGCTGATTTCAATTCGTGCAAATGTCAGTATTATGACATCACGGCTCAACTCTAACGTGTTTTTGTTCAATCACGACGTAGTAAAAGAAGATTTCACCCTAGATGGCGCGTACAAAGGAAGTATAGAAAGTGACATCAACTTACTTTGTGTAGGTATCTACAGACAGTTTACTCCGGATCTAGCTGGAGATACTTGTTAGTTAAATCCTTGATCCACTTAAGGCGTCAAATGACGACGAGCAGAAACAGAACAGAAACTGAACTGAGCTTGCTAAAAAAAAAAATTGATTCTGTTGTTGTTTCTGTTTCTGTCGCAAATCCAGTACGGATTCAGTTTTTGTTTCTGTCCTTTGTCATTTGACGCCTTTAGTCATTAAAAAAAAAACACGTGTTGGAACATCTATCATTTCACCTTAATTTTGTTCTACGAAGTCGATTGGAATCTCACTTCAGATTCACAGCCGATGATGAAATTCTAGAAGAAGCACTTGTTTTTTTTTTATAGTTGGCGCGACAGCTCGAGATGAGCCAAGGCCTAGCTTCTCGCAACCATTCATGTTGTGCGTGTTGTATTGTTCGCACGTGGTAACCATTGTATCCCGGGACCCACGAGAGTGTTCATCGTGCCAGCGCTTTACTAACTTTGACTTTATCACTTCCATGCATAAGGTTTTATAAACCTGATCTTCCTTGACTATTACCTATAGTTCACTTTCCATCAAATGGTAACTGTTCGGAGGATTGTTCCCTTATAATGTCGAGACACAGAACGGGTGCAGACACTTTAAAGATTCCGGAGTACAGGGTTGTTAAATAGAGACATAACAATTTTGTATTTTAATACAAACGCACTCTTAAACTTTTTTTATGATCTGTCAATGTCAAAATGTCAGTCAAGGTTTACATTTTCATCACGAGCGAGCAACGTTTGGAAATTATTAAAAATAAATTCTGAGTCGGTGGTCGCAACCTTAAGAGCGCTTACTCCAATTTTTTTCTGTCGTATGAATGCGTACGGATTGTAGCACAAAGGAAGGTCCAAGTGTGATAAAAAACCAAACAAAAATGTTAAGTGTAAACGGATGGACATTTTGTTCATGCATTTATTACATTAAATGAATCCCTATTTCCCAGGCAGCAGTACCCTGGGGTTCAAGCGACTCTATTGACTCAATTATGCTTCCATTTCTTCTTAGCTTTAACGCGTAGTTTTTTTTTTTTTTTTTTGCGATTCAACAGATTCGGTGCGATCTAAAGAGGAGCAGATTTACGGTACGGTACCTACTCAATCTTTGAAAAAATGTATTTAGTGTAGACGGGTTAAAGCATTACTTGCACCGTTTAAACCGCTTACTGGCTTCGCAGCTTTCTTGGCGACATTGGCCAACTGGTCATTTGAAAGGAGATTATCGTCAAACTCTCTTATCGAGAGTGAAAAGTTGTATAGTTTTAGTGATGCTACATACAATGCCGGCCAGAAATTTAGAATCACCATATAAATTTTACATTTGTCGTATTTTTTTCTCTATTTTTGATTTTTTTTTTTTTTTTCTGTTTAGCATTGGGTTTGGTTAGGTATGTAAATGGGTTGGTGAGGGCGGAAAGAACCCTCTCTACGCCAGACTCAGGCCAGTAGATACCCATTGTAATGCCCATTTGGGGGAAGGTGCCCTTTGATTATGAAGCAGTCTCCTATTTTCTCCTATTGCCTCCTATTGCACAGATTTTCTTGATAGGTACGCCACTTATTTCTTCAGTATCCTGGAAGAGGTATCTTCATGGCAGAAGCCTGAGCAGTGGCAAAATAGTTGACACCGACATCGACAGAAACTTCTTCAAATAAATACTCCGATACAGCATAAAATTACTAGGTGACTCCAAACTTATGGCCGACAGAGTAGTTCCACCCCTCATAATGGACTGTGACCAACGATTGTGACATCAATGGATGGACTCAATGTCATTAGTAACCCAAGACATTCTTTTTTCAGCAATTCGCAAACTCTGTTCATTCCTTACTTAAAGTTCCCTTTAACAGCAGACCGATTTTTGATAGCTAAAATAAGCAAAGTAATTAATTACCCACTTCACATCTTCAAACACTTTGGTAAGTAATCACATTTCTGCAACAACCCCTGATTTTACGCCTTAACGTCTCCCATTAGTTAATAACTATTATTAAAACCAAACACAAGAGCATGTTGCTGCTTACGCAAATCCTCCTTCCTGCAAAGAGTTTTGCTTGCGGTTAATATGTATACTTATTTCGCTCAAAAAAGAAAAAGAAAAATTACGTTTTTAATTACCCAAACCTTCTTATATTACATTTCTCCGTTGACAGCACAAGTCATTAGTTCCTTGCATGCTGGCGTTGTTGTTACTTAAACTTGGTAAAACGGATGCCAGGAAACAAGAAGAGTAAAAGGTGTTCAGTGCACTGTCTGAATCCCAGTGAATTAATGACTATTACTTGGGCTTTAGAAATTTTACGAGGTTCTTTAATGGTAATAAATTTGTAGACGATGTGTTAAATTGTTTAATGGTTATAGAAAGCTACGAGTATATACTGTACTCGTATATCGTCAATTTATTGATCGCTTGGATTGCTGCTGTGGTGAATATTGAGCGTGTGACATCTTATTAGTGTTTGCCTCACAAGTTTTCCAACAGCAAACCAAGCAATCAGATTTGGCTAATGAAAAATAAATAAATTATCGTCAGTTAAAAGGATATGTATGTGATGGGTGATTTCAGAAGAAACGTGGATTAATTGCAATCGATAGTAAAACTGCCGAGCTATTTCAAGCGTGGAAGAGTCAAATGTTCGCTTTATCATCTTTGAGAAGTATTGTTAAAACAATGTTCGATATATGCCTTCTCAGAAACTTATAACTTGAAATAAATGATAGGCTAAATTGAAGTGGCCGCAAGCTAAAGCCAACACACTTAGACACTTCGATAGCATCTAGCTTTAGTTTAAGTTTACGAGTAGCGATTGGTATACCTAAGATGCCCTTATTAGCCCCAGTAGGTAATATTCCATATCAGGCGAGTTCATTAGCCTTACAGTTCTCAACAAGGTGAATATTAAACCGCTCTGCCATCTCTATAAGAGACGATCGGCAATCTAGGGACTGTTATGCCGCTTGACTGTGCAAATAGATGCGGATATCCGTGGCTGATATCACGTTTTTCTTCAGCCAAGATAAGACTTTTCTGATCGTCATGATTTCTGCCTGGAACACGCTACAATGATTTGGAAGACGGAACGCTAGGCTGAGGTCCGTTTCATCCGTTGCCGTTGCTATTTCTTGAACCGTCAGTGTAAACGTAAATCGACTTGTCTTCTGAGAATACATCGTCCCAGAACGACCTGGGTAAACTCGAAGTTCTTGTCATAACTTGGCTTGAGTGTGGTTTAGTCTATGTTTCTGGGAGAAATGTTGACATTCTTCAAAATGTAGGCGTGGACAAAATCTTTACTAGACCACTGTGAGGTAGCTTTGAGGCGGATGCCTGCGGTGATAGATGAAACAAAATGTCTAGTACTACAGAGAGAGTCCTGCGAAGAGCCCCGCTGATACACAAGCAAGCTGTTTGTAAATTATTGACCATGATGCCTTTATTTCAAAACGGCGCATCCTGCATTCTTTTGAACCGTCACCACTAAGGCCCAATGCACACGGAGCAACTGAAAAACAACTAAAATGGTTGGCAACTCGAGTTACAGACCAGTTACAGACTCAGCGGCGACTTGATTCCACACACGAGGAAACTCATCACCAATCAAAATCGCTAGTTCGTTCAGTGTCGTCATGGATACCGGGCGTGAAATGTCTTCGGAAGACGGTTTTCAACCTCCCCCACCAGCAACAGGTTGGTCTGTTGCTCGCTCATCTTCGACAAACTAGCAACTGAAATCGTAGGCAACTCGACATGCAAATCAATAGACGATTAGTTACAAACCGTTTTTTGTGAATCGCAAACGAGTTTCCAACCAGTTGCGTCGTGTGCGGCGTCCCATTTGATTACACAGGGTACGACTCAAAGCAAACTAGTTGCCAATTCGCATCGGTTTTCAGCTGTTTTTCAGTTGCTCCGTGTGCATTGGGCCTAAGATTTTCTGAATTGATACCTCTAGTTGTTCCAGAGAAACAGCAAAGTCATCCTACAAGCGTTGCGTTTATTCATTGCAAGAAACTGATTTTCTAGGGAAAAAATGGAACATGGGACAAAACTTCCAATACCACACAGGGCCCCCCGAATCAGATGCTATAATCTCGTTTCGTTTCTCAATTAGCAAAGCATCATGTACGTATGCCTAATATTACTCCACGCTGTTTTTTTTTTTATAGGTAAAACTTTCCACGCCCAGATTTGCTCCCCTAATTGCGAAGTAGCCGCTTCACCTCTCCATTATTTGCCAGTATTCAAATCAAAACAAAATAGCACTACACAGTAGCACCACATGTGTGGCTAACACTCTGTTTGCGTAATGCTTACTTGCTTTAAACAGGGAGCGGCGTGTGGCATATTCTATTCCCCAGTATATGTATGTAAACCTGAAGGTTCGATCGAAATCAGATTCAGACAGACGACAGACGAAAATTCTCTTCTTTTTTTTTTTTATATTACAAATCTTTTGGGTGTGCTAGTACCTACTTCTCAAAAATGTCTAAAAGTGCGATCCAGCAAGCATAACAACATGTTAGCAATGTTTGCTTACACAAGCATTTAGTTTTGGTAAATTTCTTGTTTACCACTAAACTGAACGGAAGCAGAAATTCGTTCATTTTGAGAAACACACACAGTCTAAATTCCAATCACCTCCGTTGGTAGTCTCTTCTTGAACTTGATCAGACACATTAATATCAGCAAACACCACATACCATTTATGGCCACACACACCATATACACACAGCCTAATAGGAAACAAAGCAAACGAGTTCCAAGTTCCAAACAATTTGCACGTTGTATTACAATTATAAAATATTTCTCCGAAAATAGCCTTGAAAGCGTTTCATAAGCTCCATTCCATTCGAGATTTACTGCCTCCAAACGCACGAAGTGCTTCCATGCTATAGCCATAGCCACTAGTGCTATCTTAGTCTAAATATATACAAATTCTCTCGACGCTCGAGTCTTTCGCAAGTACTCTCCATATACATGGTCTAAATACGTAAATAGGTCAGAGAACAATACTACTACCCCAAGCTGTTGGCGCGTGGAGTCGTCGCGTGGACTCGTAGCGTATGAAGCTATCGAGACGAAATAACACAACTCATTCGACAACAAAGGCGCATTCAAAATGACAGTTGCTCGGTATTTCGAGAAATGCAAGGCGAGATGGTAAGAGTAGCGAGCCTCTCCAGTGATTGTGCACTTTTGCGTCTATTTGAAACAAATGTTCAAAAACGCAACTACAAGGCACACGTTCAGCGCACGTATCGGAAATGAAAACTCCAAACCACATACCACGTTGTCTAGCGTGAGGCATGTGTATGTCGTACATCCAACCCACACCGTCGTTGTTTACAATTTTTTTTCAATTTAAAGTCCAAATCTATAAGATAAGAGGAGAAAAGGTCTGTTAACAGTTTTGTTATTGTAAATAGTAGTGCTCTCGATTATCAGTTTGATTTTGCCAAGGTAAAAGTATAACAGCGCATTATGAAATTATTTTTATGAACATGTGGTCACGACGACGACGATAGATCAGGTTTTTATATTTTCTGTCGGATACACATGCCACGTTAGAATAATTATCCTGCCTGCCAGGAATTTTTATTTAATCACAATCAATTGCCATGGAGTAAAAACTTGCATCAGCGCAGCCACAGCAAGTGAAAGTTGGCAGTTTAAATGCCAGGGTTTCCTTGAAAATGCCAATTTTCCATTCGAAATGAAAGAACACCACTCGGCGTTTCATTGGAGTTGCCTCCCAGAGTCGATGAAGTCAACGATGATTATTCATCAGAAGGCAAACACAACAGCAGGAGGAGGAACAAAGAAATGCCAAAGTTTTATTACATCTCTTGTTCCTACAACGGTGTGGTGTCATATGTTCAATAAAGTGCTACTCTGTGAGGTGGATCATCGGGAAGAGTATGACAAGTGCACACGAGTTTAACAAATGTTGTTGTCTTCCGATCTCAGCTGGGTGAGATGGCGAAGTATAACCAAACTTGTAACGCCACAATCAGACTTCAAGACGTTGATTTTAGCAGACCAGCGCACTAGCTAAGCTCAGACCCTGAAATACCCACAGAAAAAGAGAGACAAAGTCGTTGCTGGTTTCTTTTATTTATTTTTTCTCTTTTTCGAATGGCCGCACAGTGAAAACAAACCAAACAACGACGACTATGACGTGAATCTAGTCCAGCGACAGATATAATACAGTGACTCAGAATGTACTGTTGTGAGTGAATACATTTGATATGGCCTGTTCCCATAAAATCGTAGACGAAATAGCTTTGCTGGTCAAAGGTGACTTTTACGCTTTAGAAGGCAACGTACACATATTCGTATCTGTGTGCGAATTTTAATCGAATTTCAAAGCAAGCTTGGCACGTTGCTGTCGAAACCCTTTGTCTGGATGGAAAAAATTCATAAAAAAGAGCAAGATGAAAGAATAATAATAATATATAAACATATAACGATTCATTCTTGCTTGGAGGTGTTCGTTCATCAATTTCACAACTCCCAAGTCTATTTTAGAATATTACGCAAAACCATCACCTTATCCGGTGAAATGACTGCTGACGATGTCTACAATTATTTGAGCAATATTTTGGCTCCGCAATGTTATCTGTTTTAATGTACTCGAACGGTATATTCGAACTTAGCCTGAACACTTTAGTGCCGAATTCTATCAGCAAGTTCACACATGTCCCAAATTTTACAACAAATCAGAATGGGTTTTCCAAAATGTCATCAAAAGTAGATCACAGTTCGGAAGCATCAAACTCAACTCAAAACACATACAGATTATTTCAGTGTTATTAATAGTCTGTGGGGTGTTTGTGAAGTCTTTGTGGAAACAAATACAAATATGGCATGTGGAAGTTTATGGCGTATCAAAAATAAATACGTACACCGTTTGTGCAGTATCACGGTTTTTGCGTATCTAATTTTCTACGCAAAAAGAAAACATACTAACAATAGTCTAGTACTCTAGTAAATGCATTTGTACTAGTTTTTTCAACTCAAGTTAACAAAACCGAGAGGTAGGCGCACTCGAAAAGAGGAGAATAATATTATGGAAATTTAATTTAGAAAACAGGTTATGCTAAAATACATTTGTACATATACTCGCATGTACTCCGAAAGTGAGCACACGTGTGAAAAAGAATGACAGCTCGTCAAAGACGAGTTTGCGAACTCATTGCTGGGCAAGCTGACTTAGGTTCCAATCCCAGAAGTAAGCGATCGTTATTTTTTTTTCGCGCCAGCACCGGGACAGACGCAAATAATAACACGTAAATAATAACAAGTCACGTTCTTCACTTCGTCAACGAGCAAAGTATTACGATAGGTTTAGCTTGTAACAGCGATGATTTTACAACAACAACAACCAAAAACAAACATAAGGTCAACATGAATAAGAACAACGTCACACATTTGTTATCCGCATATTGAAACAAGAATAAGAACATCCGATAAGGCATAAAAACACGTCTTATCGTTCAAATGCGCCTCAGCAGTCTTTAGAGGCAAGAGAGAGAGCAAAATGCTAATGCAATGCACTTTTTGGAAGTCGCCATTGAGCTTACGGTCTGAAAAGGGAAAACATTGTGATGAAAACACGATAAATCTGGGAAAACAATGAGTCAATAGCCTTCGTAGAATTTTTCCTTTAATTTATCACCACGTCCGTTCAATAAAGTAGGCGAAGGTCTAGACAATAAAACGGGCACCATGAGAAACAAGAAATACAATTTGTATTTGAGGAAGAACATGTTGTATTCGGGTACAAACTTAGCAAGAAGTCTTAAACTATGTGAACAAATGGCTGATGGGAATCCTTTTTAGGATTCATCGAGACTACGTTTCTGCCAGTAAAATACGTCAAAGGACATTTTTGTCAGCTCAAGAAACACCTATGGAAACAAACTAAACCAACTTTGCCACAGAATAAAATGGCATCATAGTTCGCACTTTATGGCTCAAATTACAAGCTAAGCAGTCTTTCTTAGCTGTTCCACATCTGTTTTTCAGGCAGAATGCAATCGTGCGCAATGCAATCGTGCTATGCGCTAATGATGGTATTAGACGCAACCTTTGTTGGAAACATTTTGTCATTTTCTGTTGCAGCCAAGTAGGGACCGAAGAAAACAGCTTTTAATGGACAACTAAGCGGTTCAAGTCATACAAAACCTATATGTGCTTCTTATACATATCCAAAGCGAAGTTTAGCCACATTTTTAGAGGTTGGTCCACTGTTTCACACCATACACAAAAGGCGTCAAATGACGTCCACGACCTTAATATTGCTCTAGCTTGACACAGAAAACCTTCTTCATCACCCACTGAGGGTCGCGTGTTTAGGATGCTTAAGTGGACTCTCCACATCCCCCGATCTTCCACCTTCGATTCTAAATCATCAGGGTAGAAGTGAGATTCCGGACTTGATCCAACCATCTCATCCTGGGCCACAAAAGATCTTCCGAATCGAAAATGTTTTCTGGTTTCAGTCGGTACAGATAGGATGTCCATACAGAGCTTTATTTTAGAAAACCCCAGACACCAATGCCTTCCAGGTTAGCCTGAGAAGATAGGAACTCTGTTATTATTAACACGGGTTAGTCTAGACATCACCCTCGGACGCCATCGAAACCCAATACCACTGAAGTTTCGAATCACTACACCGCACTAGCGCTGTGTAAATAACCTCATAGTGGATTATAAAAAAAAAAAAAAAAACACTTGATCATAGTCAAGGAACCAAACTGTCTTTAACAACAAATCGTCAGCCAACCTGTTCAGTTTGCGATCGCCGCTGCCAGGTACTTCTTTTATATTTCGGATGGGCAAACTTGAGACTAACCAAAATCACTTTATTCCTGCAGAGGTCAATGGACTACAGAACCCCTTGCTGAAAAGCTCCAAGACATTGTTAGAACAAACTATCACGTCTCTAAGACCAAGTATCAATTTCAGACAATACGTGGAGGCATTACTAATATGCCAGAAGCCATTTCTGCCGCATTACATGCAAACATATGCTCATAGCGGGAGAGAGAGCTAAGGATCTACAGCAAGAGGACCTCAATCCAACAAAAGGCAAGCCTAACCAAAAGAATCAAGGAAGGCAGATTGGCCTACAAGGTCTGGCCAAACGGAGTACACAAGAACCGCAACTATCACCTTTTGCAGTTCCTTTCTGGCTACCGTGACTATCGTGACACAAAAGCCCACCTTTTTGCCCAGACTGTCCAGGTCAGGACGAAGACACAAAGCACGCAATCTTTCATTGGAGGCCCTGCATAGTATAGAGCAGAAAAAGCGAAGCAGAAAGCTTAGCATAAATTGCTAACATGCCCCGCGAAGTAATACCCACGGCAGTCCCGTGGTTGAAGTGTGTAGGCTGTGGGTTAGTGCCCAGGCGTACCCATGACATCATTCAGGCTGGCAAATCGTACATGCTAGTATCTCGAGGTACTGGTATTTTTGGATAGTAACCATCGTTTCCTTCATTACACACTCAATATTCCTTATGGGAAGTAGATTATATTATTCGTTTTCTACTCATAAACATTGATGCATCGACAGAAAGGTTTACCAAATGATAGCAATCCAGTAAACCGTAGACACATGTCGAAATTAAAAATACTTTGTGTATTTTATGCGATTTTTAGCATAACAGTAATAAGCTAAAAGTTTTCTAAACTTCTAGATGATGAAATTGCAATTTGTTATTGCTAGTCGCTTCGATTTGGAATCAACTATGAAAGTAGAATAAATTCTCTACCAAGAAAACTTGCACAAGTGCTGAGCCAATTAAACTTTCATTCGTAGTAAAATCGTGACTCTAATCGAAAACATTTACGACCAGATGCAGGGTGCAATCTCATCATTTTCTTGTGTTAATTCAAAAATAAGAAAGTATAGAGGCATCAAGTTATCTCGGTTGTGAACTGTTCGATCTTAGCTTCTCGAGTGGATTAGATTTACTCTAAACGAATGTTTTTCGGATTATATTAGACCGAAATTTAACAAATATACTCAAGAATTATTTGACTAAAAAGCTTCAGTTGCTGAGTTGATTAAGGAATCAGTATAACATGTTAAGCAGTAAAACCGACATTAAGACCGTCTGCATCATTTCCATTTCATCAAGTGATTCCCGTGTCAACGCAGATTGATTCACAATAGGAGATATTTTCGGTGGTCGAGCTTGACAGGCACATAACGCATTTTTGTTGCATTAATGTCAAAGTTTTAAAAATGATTTTATTCCGTCACTTTCGGCAGAAAATTTAACTGAAACCTGGATATCAAAGAACGATAAAGGCACTGGTCGCCCTACAGCAGATCCTTCGCCAAAAGCTGGAGACATAAACCCCGGAACCACTAGAACCACAAGTACAATGAAAATATGTAACTCCAACAGCCGGTTTTGGCAATTACCTGCTGCTTTAAGACCTGGCAGTCTAAGAAGGGGACCAACGCCTACCTTCTATGAACGATTCATGTCGTGTTTATTATATGTATTTGTTCAAATTGAGGAAACTACAGTCTTTATTGCCGGCTCTAAGCGTCAAATTGAAAAGCTTTTTTATGACAAGTTGTACTCTCGAAGGTTTGTCATAGCCTAGCAAGGGGTGAAGCCACTAAAAGCATTAAATGGATTTTGTTGGACTTCAAATCTGTGTCAGCATGAGTTTAGTATAACCAATAACCCATGGCGACCAATCACATATGTTCATTAAAACCTACAGATCGTAGTAAAAAACTTGTATGCTTTTAACAAAGGAAACCCAAGACCGACGTCTCGACATCACCCTTGAGAGAAATAATTTTAAGGCAAGTGTGCCTCCGTACTCAGACAATGACACCAGTGCTAGAATCAAAAGAACAATCTTGCCAATCGCTGTTCCTTTGGCCTAGAAAGCAATTGAGTGGTAAAGCCCTTTCTCGAACAACTAACGTGACGCTGTTAAAGATCATCATATCAGTCCTACTCTACTGCGCAGGGACATGAACTTTGTTAAGAATGAATGAAGTCGTTTCAAGAGAAAAAAAGTTCTTCCGATGTTAGGGCGGTTCGTGTGCAGGGCCGCGTTACTCTGCGCTGGGTACCTAGACACTGGATTAAAGAGGAATGAACGAGGGCAAATAATGATGTTTTAAGTTGACATTGGACATTGGATATTCAAGACCAGATCGCGAGAACTAGCGAAATTCTCACAACACTAGGCAGTTTTTCAATGCTTTTTAAAGATTTTCCAAGTACCTACGTACTCTCCAAGTGAACGCTTAGACAAATGTCTGAGAAGTTGAAGAGAACCAAGAACTCCATTATGCAAACAAATGTGTCTGTTGGCCGATGAAAACATACCGACCAAGAACTAATTAATTAGAGCAATTCTGAAATAAATTCCCTTAAAGACCACCGGACACATGCTGACTTCGTTTGCTAGATCAAAAAACCATCGAAGCACATCTAGTAAGAATGCAAACAGAAAACAAACCCAATCAAAAGTAGAAGATCAAATAAATTACAAGAACAGCGATGCCGGCCGGTCACCCTGCTTTATGTGGTACTCCCCTCTTTTGATCAGTTCTCTTGCACTCGCAAAGTGTTATCGCCCTCTTCATTGCACCTCGCGATGCATACACCACCGCCGCGTGCAATCAAAAAAGGGAGTAAAACGCACAGCAGTGTGAAGGAGAAATGTGCAAGGCCCATGAGCCACACCAAGGACAATGAACAAAGAAAATGGTAAAATCTGGTAGACAGACAGACAGTGAAGAGTATTTTGTTTTGGTTATGCCGAGGACGAACCCACAAATCCGAAAAAGGGGATGGAAAATGAATCAAAACGAATATGCACCCCCAGGTAGCTTTGTGTTTCAATGGAAAAATTTGCCATCAGTCCTTCCTTTGAAGGGCAAAAGATCAAGAAATACTACACACAATATGTTAATATAGCGTTTCTGGTTATGTTTAGTTCTGTCCTTGAAATCCTAGGCGTTCAAAAGGAACTTGGAAGTAATGTGTCTCTTGCGTGACGAAAACGGTTACGAATTCCGTGAGACTGAGGAAAAACGAAAACACTGCAAATTTATATCTTTTTTCAAAGCAAATAATTGCGACTCACTGTAACGCCATATGTTAGCATTGCTGGAAGGAAGGGTCAACAGCGTCAGACAGACAGTACGCGAGAGAGAGGAAGTAAGCAAAAACAAACTCATTCCTCTAAACGTGGAGCTATGTAATTTTTCCTCACCACTGGATACTGGCGAATGATTTCACCGCCCCCTTCCGCAAGAACACAAACACAAAGGAAAGTTCTTTGTTTGCGCAAATGAAATCTAGAAAAAAATGTATAACTTTGGAGCGTGATTGTCATCAACATCATCATCGCCAGCACGCTTGTTGCTTTCAAACACCGATTTTGAGCACTTACCTTGCAATTCAGGGCGACATCCTTGACGGTCGCCTTGCCATTATACAGTTCAACGTTCAGCTGTTCTAAGTTGAGTTTCTCCTCCAGAAATTGGCCAAGATACCTCTGCAGGAGGTATCTGCATGTTTTGTTCTTCAGCCCGTCCCATACGTTAAACCAAGGCGACATTGCTGCGTGCTCCCTTGTTACAACACCTCAACCACTCTCGCTCTGTCTCGCTTACGTAGTCGTGCTCCCTACTTGCTTGACGTGTGCGTGTGTATGGTGTGTTCCGCCTTTCACCCCCGCACTTGGCTTCTTTTTTTTTCTTTCTGATCTCCTCTTCCCTTGCACTTTTTCTATTATTGTTATTTTCCTGTCCTTTTTCTGGCTTAATTTTGTCCTCTTTTCTGCCGAGAAAAATTATTCACTTCTATTTTTTTCTTTAGCAATTTTTTCGACCGTGTCGCAGGACACTGTTCCGACGTCACTTGTTCGCGACACGATGTGGGGGCAATTATTTTCCTCCGATTCTTTTACAATTTTCAGTGGAAACTTTTCGTTAGAAACAAAATACGCAGTAAAAAAATATATTTTTGTAGGTTTTTTTTTTCTGTGTTGTGGAGCTCCTCTCTTCCTCGTCGTCTCTCTGCTGTTGCTCTGGGTCTGGTAGCGCTGCGATTTTGTGTGGGGAACTTTTTTACACAAAGAAATTTGGCTCACTTCACTTCACACTGCTTTTCTGTTACGCATTTACGAGTACGGGTTTCATTTTTTGTTTTTTCCTCACCATTTGCTGTAATCAGCGGCAAAGACGACGACAATTTCAATTGTAATTTACACACTCTTCCACTAGAACAAACAATTTACATTTTATTTTGACGAACACTTCACAGTGGAGATTCGATGTGACACTTTTTAGCAGCAGGGAATTTGGTGAGTTTCTGCAACTACGGAAATTTTCTTTGTCACACTAAACTGGTGCGAGAAACTGTGTGAAACTGAAACTCTCTGGCTAGAGGAAGGAAAATTCTCTCTCTTTTGTTATAATCAGCAAACAGTATCGGACGAAGATGACGACGAAATGATATACGTGAAACTGAAACAGCCAAAATGTCGATGTGAATATTGTGAGAAACGACGATTGACGAACGAACCACTGTGCGAAGGGAGGAGACTACCACAAAAAGGGGATAAATAGCGAGAGAAGGCTAAAAGTACCTGCACGCACACACACACGGAAGGGGCTTCCTATGTAATTTTTAGTTTTTTTTTTTCCTTCCATATGTTCGTGTTGTTGTTTTGCTTCCTTGTTTGTTGTTCTTTTGGTACTTTATCGGTTGATTTGTTTTGTGGTGGTTCGTGTTTGGCTTGTTTCTCGTCAGCAGCTGATTGCGGGGAGTAAATGAACAGAAAATGTTAGAGAGAGTCGGCAAGATTGAGGAGAAGAAAACAAAAGGGAATGGCGACATGTTTGAAGTGTTGCTGAAAGGCTGTTTGTGAGAATGAAGTAATCTAGTACAATTTTTGGATACATATGCAATTAAGCAACAACTCAAAATTGTCTTAGGTAAGGATATTTGTCCCCATATTCTCCGATACAAAAGGATTCGGCATAGGGATTAAGGGTCGCTTCGTACTTTTCGCAGATAGAACATTTTAGACCAATTTTAGCCAACGTATTTTGTTGTAAAATTTGTCAAAATTTGGGCTCGTTGCCATTGAGTCTATCGCATTATCTTAGCTGCTACTATTACTACGAGGAATCTGGAACTTTATCACAGCCTGATTCAATCAGTATTGAAACCGGTGCAGAAGTTTGCTGCTGCTAATCGTATTCCTGACCGGGGTCTTAATGTAAACAATCATGTGAATGCTTATCCCGTTGCCAGGGACATAGGAGTGTTAGGTACCTCTGGGATTTTGAATGAACTAGAACGATTGACTGAAGCAAAGGATAATTTTGCAGTTATATACTTATGCATCGAAAACTCCGGAAATCAATTTTTATCTCAAGACTTGCTCCATTTAGTACTGTCGAAAACACAGTTGACTACATAATCTTCAGTCTAAATATACAGAGCTTCACATAAATATACAGAAGATGTTTGTTCTTTCAAAACTATTTTTTCCCGACAATGTTTTTGATGCTATCAGTAGATTGATAGATGTTTTCAGTAGATTCTGGCCAAATGGTGCCAAAGTTTACGAATATGTCACTTGTACTAGACGTGGATCAAAAAGGGAAATTCGCTTATATCCTTCAGTATCAATAGCAATACCTCTGGAAAGGCAATGACAAACCTTCAACTGTATAAAATGCTTCTTAACTCGCCGCTTGGAGTCTGAAATTAAGACTGTAGGTCCCTTCGTGCACCATAAATGGTTGCGAGGAACTAGGCCCCGGTCTCTCTAGGTCTGTTGCCCAAAAAATCTATTTATTCATTAAATACCAACATATAGTTTCCTTATTTGGAAACCTTAACTGAGCTGTTGGAGTGCATTCGCATTTAGTTTATTATTTCCTGATCTCATTTCGGAATAAAAGGAGAATTTAACAAATTTATCAAATGAACCAAATCTCCAATTTTAGTCCAAATCATCTCAGTGAGAACATTGTTTACAGTTTATTTCGAAAGAGACCATGAATTAGTAAAGGTTGACGACGCATGTTGAATACCCTTTCGATTTTGTTGCACAAAAAAGGCAGGCATGCAATTGAGATTTAGTACAGAATGTATTTCCCCCACCTTATGCTCTCACACACCCACTGTATAGACTACGCAGTTTATGCAAGGACGTAAAAGGAGAAACTCTTTATGCTTGTATGTAGGGGGCAATAAAATCATATGGTGTGTCTCATGAGTGTGTGTTAGTACATAAAACTAAGAGTACCTAGCGCGCGTTAAAATAGGAAGAAAAACAAGATATAGATTCAGACGTTTTCGTAATTGAAATTGTTGACCAATTTTTTTTAAGATTTTTAGAAAATCAAAGTAACTTTCTTTCTTTAATTTTACGTACTTGCAGTTTTAGTTGTATAAGCCTTTTTTTTAAGCCGCACTCACTTTCTTGTAAAAGACTAATGTTGGCAAGAAGATTTTGCGACAAAAATGAAAAGATTGAGTGCCACTTACTCACAGACCAATCTGTCTAATGGAGAACTCGTATCAGACCCAAGATGTTTGGTATGGTTCACCGAAGGATCACAAATGGCTTCCGGACTAGGTGCTGGCGTCTTCAAACCCAGCACTAAAGTCTCAGTAACAATGCCGCGCTTAAAGCATTGACATCCCACTTCGTGGAGTCTAGATCAGTCAAATGCTGCCACGATACCCTACAATCACTTGCCAGCTACAACAAGGTCAAACTTGGTTGGGTGTCCGGCCACCAGGGCATTGTAGGCAATGAAACTGTACATGAGCTGTCTAGGGCCGGTTGGGCTTCTGCGATCATGGGACCGCAACCTTTCTATGGCGTTAATTGGGGCACTGCCACAGCTTTGTTTAACAACTGAGAACACCAATTTCGCCTAGTCCATGTCCCAGAAAATGTCCCAGGGCTTAGGCAATCCAAGAGACTTATCAAGCCCTTTTCCTACAAGGAAATTCTAAACATTAACAGGAACAACATGACGAAGCTGGTGGGCTCCCTTGCCGGCCTTTGCAGCCTAAGATATCATCTTAACAAACAGGTACAGAGTGTCAGTTCTATTTGAAAGAGGAAGAAACCTCTGAGCACATTTTCTATGAATGTCCGGCATTATTGTGACTACGTAGTCGGATCTTTCATAGGGAAATCTGTTCGTTAGCGGAGTTTAGAAACTCGACTACTAATGACATACTCACCTTCATTAGGCAAGTAGTAGACCTAGTGGGCTAAGACCGGAGACGCAATAGATATAACTAGGTCGCAGTGTAAGGGAACGTTCTTTAAAAAAAAAAAAGGAGGAAATATTCATAGCCGAAGAACTCATCTAGAGACATGTCAGCTCTTAGTTCTTTGGTGTTAGATAATAAGAGTCAGAAAAAATGTGCATTAAAAACTTGAGTCTAGCGCAAGTGCGCACTTGCTTTCGATAGATTTCTGACTTAAGTCAATTTTGCCTACTTGCTTACTTACTTAAGTGGCGCTACAGTTCGGTGTGGACCTGGACATCAACCAACAAGACTCACCAGTTATCTCGGTTATCCTTCAGTTGCGCACGCCAAGTTGGTTGAGGTCCTTTTTTACTTCTGCGCGCCACCTTAGACGAGGTCTTTCTCTACTGCGTTGTCTCTCCGGGTTATATTCGAAGACTCTGCATACCGGACCGTTGACGTTCATTCGCTCTACATGTCCTAGCCATCTCAACTGTCTAATCCACCATTTTTTGACAACGTCGACGTCGCTGTTCAGCCGATAAAGTGAAAATATCATTACGATACAGTTCATGCTTCAGCACCATAAAGCATGACTGGAATGATTAAGGTCTTATATAGAGTCTCCTTAATTGTTCAGGATAGGGCCTTATTACTCAACTGTCTTCTCAGCCCAGAGAATCAGCGATTGGCAAGAGTTATTCTTCGTTTAATTTCCGAGGAGATTCGTTTTCGGAGGCAATAGCATAGCCAACAAGACAAAGTCCCTTACTGCCTCGAAGTTATGGCAATCAACTGTGACGTTCTGTCCAATTCGTCGGTGTTGGGTGTCCCTTCTTATTCACATCAACTTCTTACTTTTGCCCTCATTTAGCCCTTTTTGCCTAACGTCGAAGAATTACTGACCACATGAAACCTGCAGATACAGATTATTCGTTAAAATCTTCACAACTTTCATGCGACCTTGAAGATAGCTTTTAAGGTCACAAAAAGCAGTTTTAGTTCCTCAAAAAAGTTTTGTTACGAAATCGAGATAAAAAATATTTACATATGTGTACATTCATATGCACATTGTACGTTATACAACTAAAAACATGATTTAACTTTCCCACATTGTTGTCTTAGATTGTAGAACAAGACGAAGTGGCATATTTGTTACCTGAAGTACTAATCTTTCAAACTGTCTACAATTTTGGCGGGACTTTTTGTAATCGCAAGATCTCGTGCTATTTTCTTAATCTTGGTTTTTCTTTAAGATGTCATAAACATATTGTTGCAATCCATGTGTAAAGTCTGTGCATTGTGCTCATGTTTATAATCCTTGAAGGTCTTACCGACCATAAAGCGATACAATAGAGAAAATCTATTGGTTCCTCGACCCTTTTAGTTACAGGGTGCTCAAGAACATCTTTAGTTTTAAGAAGTATTAAAAGTAAAATACATAACTTCATTTGAACATATCTTATGATTTGTCGCTTTTATGGATCCTATAACTTTCATTTAAGTGGATGGGATCATTCTTTTCTCGTTGGGATATTTTGACATTTGCTGTCACATTTCTATTTATTTCAAATTTTCGAAAGCAAAATACGTCAAGGAAAACATTTGAAAATGTATGACTTTATGTCACGTCATTTTTGACTGAATCCCTTTACGATATTTGATTTCCTGGAAACAACATACTGGGATATTTCATAGAAAACACGCGCCTAACAGTAGTATCCGAATGCCTAAACTATAAAAACTGGCCGATGAAATCAAACATCTCACCAAAATTTCAAAACTTCATTCGAACACCCTGTGTGAGCCTGTCTGCCATTTTTCAGGTAGGCGTCTATAGTTTCTTTGTTTTCGGTTCCGAAGATTACCATTTTCAGGTATCTGTCTGGGAAATACAAAATGACTTTTGCGCAGTCAAAGTATCATTTACGAAGCTATACACCCGATGCTTAACATATTTTGACTGTCTGCAGCCCCGATATGCGATGGTACTCAGTTTCTTCGAATTGCTTTATTGTTTAAAAACTCTGCAAAAATAAAAGGGATTCAATTCGAAAAATTTGCATAGTTTACTTAATAGGAAATTTAGACAACAATTAACAAGCAGAATTTACCTGCAACTTCTACTGACTTCTGCCCTTATTTATAATGGAGTCCATAGAGTTGAAAGGCAGGAAAGAAACTCCATTACATACGTGATCATTATGAAAAGAACTAGGTACGTACGTTTTATTAATAAGGGAAATTTGAGATTGCAAGAATATCATTTATGACTTGCTGAGAAAGGAGAATTTCTTTAAAATATCTACAACTTCATCTGAATAAATTTTTTGATGACGCTTCACCTTGACATTGAAAAAAATTATTATAAACCTGCCTTGTACATTTTCAAGTTCTTTCAAACCAACTTTTTGATTTAGAGCTCCATTCTGAATTTTTACAACTAACTTGCTCGTTTACTTTCTCAACCAAGTCTCAAGCACTTAAAGTCTCACATCGCACGCAACTAGCTGGTCCTTAGAGTATTATTCCGATCCCTCATCTGAAAATCTATGTTCGAAACTTATGAGCGTGAAACTTATTTTTAAGCTGTGAAGAAGTCATCAACTTTATTGACGTTTTCATTGTCGAAAGCTACTTAACCAGCGTGGTAGTTTTAAATTAAGAAATCTTTTACCCCTGTAGTCTACGATATTGATATCGAATTCGCCTCGATGACCCCTTGTTCCTCACATTTTTGCTCTGTAAAAGGTAAAAATAAGAGGATATAATCGATCTCCCAAATGAAGGAAATCGAAGAGCTTCACGAGCGCAACAACATCCATAATTTGTAGATAGAAGCCAAGCGTATACGAGCTGATTTCAAAACTGGAGGGCAGGTTCTCCAAAACAGCGATGGAAATATAGGCACCCAGACTCATAAGAAGCAGTAACCCCTTACAATTTGCTTATATAAGCTGAAAACCAACACCCAGGGGAGATTTTCAATCACGGAAGTCATACCTTGGTTTGATGTAAGCACGAGGACATCAACCAGGTACGGGTCAACGGAAGTAGGCCCATGTGACTGTGCTATCAGCTCTATAAGCCCCATCTTTAAAGGAAAAAGACAGATAAAAGCTATATCTTGAAAGAAGTCCCTGTTGAACATCCCAAACCTTTCTGCAACACACTAATTGGAACATATGTATGTATGTACTGTAACGCCGCGACATAATATATGCGATACCAAGTATTTTTGCAATGTGATTTACTGCGGCCCATCAGGCCGCACTTAGTTTGCCCTTTTGTGTCCGACGTCTTCTGTGTCATCTCAATCTCGTTCTGGGAACTACATGGAATCTTTTTTAAAATTGTCTCTTCCGAATTACTCTGGAAGGGGATTAGGAATGCAACTACTATGTCCCTGGCATTGGACGGAACGTTTCTGTTGGGAAGTTTACCTTCGAGGTATATATGTAGCTACGTATGGGTGAACTCCACAAATAATTCCTTCCTGGAGATTCAATGAAGGGCATTTAATATCCCTACAGCACCTCATGATTTTAATGTAGCCTGCCCTACCATGCTCTTGAAGGTTACTGTAGAAGTAACTGCCGCACTATTTCTTTCTAGTGCGAGCACGTCTTCTACAAAGCAATTATAGTTACAGCTTCTCCCCACATCTGAACTGACAACTCCTAACTGTTTGGCCTGCTAGGTAAGGAAGCAGGACCACTGCTGCATACATATGTACATAATTCCGTTTGGCAAAACACTTACATATGTAGATTGGTTCGTCTGTGCTGAAGCTGGAATGAAGGTTAACGTGAAAAAGGCAGCTGAACCCCCATTGAAACAGGTGGAGAAGTTCAAGTATCTCGGGGTTCTATTCACGTGTGATTGAAGGATCAACACTATCCTGTAGGATTGGTCAAGCTGGAGCAATTTTGAAACTCCTTGATTAGTCTGTTATCAGGAGGGCCGATCTTGACATCAGAGCTTAGTTATCGGTCTTTAATTCAGTGATTGTTCCGATTCTCAAATATGGCCATGAGGTTTGTGTAATGACCGAAAGAACAAGATCGCGAATAAAAGCTGCAGAAATGAGATTTCTTCGTTGTATTGCTGAAGTAACTCGTCGAGATCGAGTTAAGAACACCAAAATACACGATGGACTCAATGTCAAGCAGCTAATTCTTCGAACGGAAAGGTCCATGCTTCGATGGTTGGAGCACGTTAAATGCTATCTATCCTCATAGCGGATAAGCGGGCCATTTAAAAAAATGCTGATAATGATGATAAATTGGATTCAAAACTCTTAATTTCGCGGACAAAATTAATGCGCGATATTACCAGATGGCGCTGAGTTCTGGGCGATAGGTAAATAAGCAAAAGATGCACTGAACTTCTTCGACAGAAAAGTACTTTGTCGGATATTGCTTACTGTTTAAAAGTTATTAATTTTTCTTTCTTTACTACGCCTTTCGAACACTCGCACGCCAAGTTTTCTTTAATTCAGTTGTCTTCTGGTAATTGACTTCTTTCGCAGTTAAATCAGTAAACCTAGAGACTACAAAGTCCCTTTCCAGCTAAATGTAATAGATTACACCTGCCCAAATCCACACCACGACAACACTTTTCTATCAACTATTCCAATCCATTTTCGTTTCACTAAGAGAGCGAAGTGAGACCAATCAGAACCCAACCTCTCAGCTAACGGAAAACTACGCACACATTCCAACCAACCCATAAACGCAATGGGAAGAGAGAAAGAATCAAAATAAAAAGCATCTGATAGGAAATAAAGAGGAATTTGCAGTCAGCATGCACTTTCGTTGTTACAACATAGGCGACAACGGCGCCAATGTTTTGAAGCGGTTCATAGACGGAATTAGGGTACAGAACGGAAAAGTTGATTTTTAAAACATTTATTCGCTAGCAACTATTTTACATCATATTTCGTCGTCACTCTTCTTTTTCGTCCTGATGCTTGTATGGCCGACACTCGGGATATTTGTCGGTGAGGAAACTTCTCAGCTCTCCGTAGTGGGCGGTCATATCCAGTCGCACTTTGTCCTGGTTCCTCAGGTACTCCCTCTTCTTTAGGTACAATTCATAGCCACGGGTTTTCGTGTAGAAGGGAGGGAACTTCTTCCGCTTGAGAACGATTTTGTCATCCATCACGTACTGTGTGAAGTCCATTACTTCGTTGATGTCGATGTCCTTCTTATTTCTACAAACACTTGGGCTGGCCACCACACGGGGCAGACCGCCGAGCTCTTTACGGAATTCAACTAAATGCAGTCCCTTCTCCTCGGCTATTTGCTCGTGCGTCTTCTGTTGCAGAAGGCCAATGAAAAATGCCTTCACCACATGTTGGAGATTAGTGGATCCCTCGACTTTGGCGTGAAGATCCTTGATACCAATAACTTTGCAAATGGTTTGAATTGCACGGTGGCACACCAGTCCGTAACCCTCGGGCTTCTTGGAGACGAAAATCTTAGTTTTGCCGAATTGACAGAAGAAATCATGGAACACTGTGTGATTGTCGCAAAGTTTAATGTTCATCAGCTTCTGTCCGGCACGATTCTTGGACTTTCTCAGGGCTGCGCGAACTTCACTTGCTTTGGCGAGTGCAAAGCCGGCCAAACCGTTTCCATTTCCAGTCACCGAGAGGACAGAGAACCTTCTCGTCCTGCCCATGTTGCCCTTCATGATGAAAACAATTTTTTGCTCAAGAACTATTGTGTCGAATCCTTCGAAATTGTCCTCGCCAACTGCATCTGGGGGTCCAATACTACGTCCTGGCATTTTCGATCCAGACCAGCCGCGGTCAATGGGACTGAGTTTCATTGCGCGGAAACCACTCATAGCATCACGGAGTTTTATCAGTTTCTTCTGCCTCTCAGGATCGTCGGGAAGTCGCTGTTGTTTCACCAGTTCCTTGCCTCGGATGATGGGAGCATTGAGGCCCGGCCACTGGATATTTGTGCTTCCAATACCGATGATCTGACCCTTGTTCAAGTCTTTGACCAGTTTTCTGCCGGCACCACGGCCACGACCTCGTTTCTTGCCGGCATTACTCACGGAAATAACACCGCGCCAGAGATCCTCAGCGGGTACTGAAAATGACAAAAAATTCAGTCACATAACCACACAAAGTGGTGGAGGGTACTTACATTTGTTGAAGAAACTGGTACTGCGAGTGGCACACACCGTTGGCAAAGAATTTTTTAAGAGGCTGCTTGCACATTCACTGTTTTGGATCACATTTTGCACCGATTTGCTGGTAATTTGTAATCTTTGAAAAGATTTCAGCAATTGACTCGAGGTGGATAATATACGTGCTGCCATTTTTCTCTCACCAACCCGAGGAATCTGTGACAGTTTGTTTTGTCAGATTGGAAAATGACAGCGGAATGACGGTTATTCGGTTTCGAATGTAGATGGTGCTGCTATCGTAAGAAAGAAAAGAACGTAGTAGATTTGGACTTGGATTTTTAAACTAATGTTGTTGTGGTTGCTGTATTAAATTGTTTATTACTTAATTCTGCAATTTCCAGATCCTTTATATAGTTCACGGAAAGGTAAAGATGCAAGAAAACAAAGCAAATGACAGGTTGATTGGAAATAAAATCACTTTCTCGGATATTGCATAATGGGAAGTATGCGCCCGCAATGCCAAAGAGAACATAAATCTTGTTTTCATCTTGGAGCCATAAGTTATTAAGGAAAACATCAAAGGTAAAATAACAGGTCAAGTAAGTGATTTACAAGTTTAGGAAGCAAGTGCTATAAGAGAGCTTTACCTGCTCAGGCATAGTAGTACCTCGCTGTGCTCCTGTCAAAAAGGGTAAATCCACCTGAAGGCTATTAAAGGTCCTCAGATCCAACCAATAGAGTTCAGGAAACAAATCATTTCAAAAATGTTAGTCTTCGAAATTAGCTTATGTTGTCGTTGATGAGTTTGTCCTGTGTCCAATACCCAAAGGATGTTACAGAGGGTTTCCTGCTTGTTTCTCATATTGAAGGAGATGCCAAGCTTGGTTCCATAAGACATGAGTACTAATCCGTGCAGATTGCCATAACTCCGGCCTGTTTTAAAGTTCTAGCATTTGAGTTCTGCTGTAGAAGGGCCACATTACGTCATTGCTCTAGCATTGGCCTTCCATCGGCCCGCGTATTACCCTCTACGTTGCTATGACCTGAACTTCTAAAAAGCCACATATGTAAACCTCTATCAACTCCCATCCTACATTGGACTAACTGACGCGCCAATCTGAAAAACTTCCTCTGTCAATGTTCAGCAACTGCAAGAATACGTCAAAGAGTATTGGGATCTGTTTATGGGGATGCCAGACCTGACGAACCTAGAAAGCATAGTGATCGGTGATATCCTGGAGTTTGCCGAAAATACAGAAAGATACAAATGAATGTTTTCACTTCAGGCTTTCGGCGACAAAACGTGTCAGGTACTCATCATAGTCTATGTGTAGGTAACACTTGTCCAGTTCCTTAAACCCGTTTCCCATGAGAACATTTTCCATTGGAAATCAGTCCATTCGAGTGCCTAAGTCAGAAAGGGTGAGAAACTCCGAACAATTATTCATTCGGGACCATTTCACACATCTGCCATCGATGAGATACAAAACTCATCCCTCGCTTATCTAAATCAGTATCTAAGTAATCTCTTTAGTTATCTGTTTGCCATCGGGGTGGACTTTGTCGCAACGGAAAGTATCTTTGAATTTTCTAACCAATTACCCTCCCAAGAAGCCGATTTGCTTCTCTCCGTAGCTGCCTACCTACCAATTACGTCGGATTCCGATAGATTCAAAGGAGAACATCCATTAAGTGCGTGCTCATCGTGCAAGTATCTTTTGCAATCTTAAGCTCATTGCAATTGCAAAACAATCTAGATCAGAGAACACAGAGGAAATTGCGCTAAGTAGCTGGCCAGCCCATTCGAGGCCAATTACCTTCGATTCTTTGTTGCACCCAAACAAGAATCAGAGAGTACCGTCCCATTGTGCCTCCGAACCACTCAACATCTCCAGGATGTCTACATCGGACGGACGGCGATCCCATGCGGTTGCAACAATGGACACAAACAATCCGATAATGTGACAAGATCTCAGGACCGTTAAGTATTTTAATTCCCGTCTAATTGAGCCACTGATTGCAGCAACAATAATAAAACGGTAATAATGGGCCCATTACAGCGATGCGAGCGAGGCGGGGGTGGATGGTAAACTGGCAGCGGACTAGAATGCATTCTTCTCTGGCACTGCCTGTGTGCGTGTGTGTGTGTAGTGTACATGAATGCCTCGACGGGGTGCGTCGTTAGCGCGCTTCTTAATCCCGTACACTCGACGTGGTCGCACAAAAGAAGTCAAAAACGCTTCAATTAATACCATTCAGCCGGATTCATCGGAGCGAGTAGTGGGCGGTACAGTGCAACTCTACTCAGCCCCGATTGAGTGTGGGAGCCGGTGGGTGGGAGAGCGCATCGTACATCCCCCCGAAAAACACATGTCAGGACAACGCGACGACCATAGGAACAGCAACTGGGTTGACGATGGTGTGAAGCAATAAAGACACCCACTTAGCATGTATCATCGCAGTGGAAATTTTCAAGAGAGTCCTGTTGCTTGTGCAGTGGGTGAGACTGTGTCGTTTCCTTTTTGTTCACGAATTGATTGATGGTCGCTCTTTGAAAGGATTACAACGGCTCAAGGATACGGATTACAATTGTAAGATGTAAATAGGCTCTGCCGTGGCATTATGCATTTATGATGGTGTTCGTGTTCGGTTTGGATGACTTAACAAGGAGATTAGTTAATTGATGGCATGTTGTCGCAGGGCGTTACTGTACAAAGTCGATTGTGTCTTGATAATTGTTTTCGGTCTGAAGATTTGAACAAGGTCCATGGGAAAGGATGAATGAGTTATGGACTCTGACTAACTTTGGCTTAAGTTATGTCCACGAGGCACTCAACGAGGAAATAATGTTGTCATGATGCAGTTTTATTGACGTTTAAAGAATTGCTCTCTAAATTTCAATTAGTTTCAGCCCGTCGTTGCATAACAGACGTTAGTAGCTATGAAACATCAACAACGTCTTCACAGAGACAAAGTGTCGTCTATCTATTGCACTCGGGCAGAGATTGAGAGCGCACTTGAAGAGAGAACTCAGGAGTGGCATAAACAAGAAAGCTTTTAGGTTGTTTAGACACTCCGCTTCATTTCAGACGCCTCTTGTTGATGTCTTCCTAAGCTAGATTAAAGCAAATGTTGCCAAAAGAACAATTTCGAGTGGGAATACCCACTTTTTATAGAACAATTTAGAGAACAGGAGCCGGGAGATGATATTCGCGACAGCAGAGGGGTCAGAAATTGTCATTGGACTCGTGTGGACGAATAATCTGGTCACTAGAGAAGTTAGAGGCTAAGCCAGCAGTTGTGATTACTGTACCCGAGCACCCTTAGTGAACTTCTTCAAAACGCCCTGTCAATCCTTTCAAGATGAGGAGCTAAAAGTAGACTGGGCGTTAGTCCCGAAAAAACCGAACTAGTCCTCTTCATCAGCAAATACAAAATTTCTCCAATAGACCCGCCCTCTCTGAAAAGCACCAACTTGTGCTTAGTTAACAAAACTAAATTCCTGGGTTTCATTCTAAAAACGCGCTAAAAAAAAAGTCACTGTAGCGCTGTACTGCTGCAGAAAACCCATTGGTAAACAATGGGTCCTGCAACCTGCAACCTCGTACCACTGCAACCTCGTAGCACTGTCTCTACGTGTCCGTTATCAGACCTATACTTTTATATAGTGTGATCACCCCGTTGACGGCCTTAGAAAAAGCCTTACACCGTAGCTTGTTGGGGAATGTGCAAAGATCAGCATGCATATGCATTAGCGGCGGACTGAGAACAACCACATCCGCGGCACTTGACGTGCTCCTACATCTACTTCCTTTAGATATTTTTGGCAAGCAGTCAGGTGCTAACGCAGCCCTCAGACTGAAGATCTGCTCTCAATGGCTATCTTGGCCACTCCTCGATCTTGGATCCCTTCACATTAATCCCTAAAAACACCGACTAAATACCATCTAAGATGAGCTTCAACCTCAACTTTCAAACATCAATCCCTTCCAAAGAAAAGTGAGAGAAGGATGACGCCAAAAACGAGCGCTCCGTCCACTTCTATACCGACGACTCCAAAACCGAGAGCGGGGTGGGAGGTTGTGTCTTCACCAAATTGCTTTACTTGAGCATCTCCTTCCATCTTACCGACCACCATAGCGTTTTTCAGGCTCAAATTATGACGATCATAGAAGCCTTTTCTGGTAAAGGCATCATGTGGTATCCTGCGCAATTTCTACCGATGGTCAGGCTGCCATAAAATCTCTGGAATCAGTAACATGCGCATATACAACAAAAGCGACCTCAGATTGTCACTCATAGGGATGGCAGAATATTTTAGTATTCACCTATGCTGGGTACCCAGTCATAGGAAAAATACAGGGAATTGTAAGGCCGATGAACTCACCAAACGTGGTACTACTCTAGAGATTTTACCAGAACAAAGGAACCTGGGTATTCCACTCGCTACATTGAAGTACGACGCGATCAGCAAGAAAAACCTGGAGGAAGGCTTCCCCATGCCAGATCTGGCTTTATGTAAAACCTCACTCGATCTAAAAGTCTGATCTTGCTTAAAAGGTCGCTCATCAGCACCGTTATCGGTGTTCTTACTGGCCATTGTCCAATCGGCCTTCATGTCAGAAAGATTAGCCTCTTCTCAAATGACTTTTGCAGGAGCTGCAGGGACGAAGAGGAGGAAGAAACAATCCTCCATTTCCTCTGTACCTGTCCTGCCCTATCTTAAAGAAGGAAGCCCTATCTAGGAGCCTATCACTACGACAATTTGGGAGAATTATCACATACTGATGTCAAAAGTATCTTTAGCTTTATCAAGTAGCACTTGGGGTATTGATCCTAGTGGTTTCACAAAGGGCCTACCTTGGCTTGGACCTTACCTATCTACCTACCTAATCAAGCAGTGTCCACAAAGAACCGGCTTAAGCTGTGCACAAGTGTCAATTGTCGACAGCGACTGTGTAATTTTTTAGTGATAGACACGATACAAGCCTGGGACATGAGGGCTGTTCACAACTGCTGCCAACCCTAGCAAACGCATAGAGGACACCGATTTAAAAGTTCTTCAGAAAGTGCATCTCGAGGGACCGGGTGCCCGGAAAACAAAAACTTACTATACAGAGTAGCAAAACACCCCTAGACTGTCGTTCGTCTCTCGTAGAGATGCCAGGGTAGTTCAATATTCAGCTCTGTTGGGTGTCGTCCCATAGGAACATTCCAGAGAACTGTAAGGCTGATGAACTCGCCAGATATGCCTCATTCTACCGATCGCTACATGTAACCTCAAAATTAAACTGGATGCCTTCGAGAGGAGAAATATTAGGTGGACAGGTGGCACAACGTGTCTAGCGCTCAAAGAACTTTACCTGGATATCAGCGCTACCGTAGGTGTCGCCACTGGTCATTGTCTAACTTGGCGTTTACTCAAAAGATTTCTGTAGAAGCTGTGTGGACGAAGAGGAAGGAAAAATCATTCCCCATCTTCTTTGTACCTACCCAGCTCCCTTCCATAGAGGGAAACATCACTATGGTTCCTTCTTTTACAAAAATCTGACCAATACAGATGTTAGAAGCTTTCTTCGCTTCATCAGAAGCTCTAACTGATTCAACGAGTACACGAAGTAATTTTCCAAGATCCATGGTGATGGCTTACCACCTTAACCTAACCTAACCTATGCAGAATATACATATAAATGTATGTGTCAAAATCACTTGAAGAATGCAGTGACTGTTAAACGTGGAAAGAGGCCAAAATCCGAGCAGAGATCAAAACCGCCGTAGCTGTAGTTCAGAGTTGGTGTTTGTGTATCTATATCCTTCATGCATAGCACACATTTGCTGGCACATTTCCATTTAATTTTTCCACATCAACATTCCATGCCAAGGTTCTCCAAAAATGTTACAAATTAATTCCAATAAATCGAAAATTATTTCATTTCAAGTACTTATTGATCGACACTGTAACGGGAGGGCAAATTCTGCTTATTAACAGCTTAATACACGGTAATACTCGACTTAGCACTCCAGTCAACCCCACTGAAATGAAATTTCAGCAAGTGCATTCTGTTCGCCTTGATAAATGAAAAGGATCCCCCAGAGCTGCTGGGGTGTTTGTTTGTTTCACCTTATGAAGTTTATTGATTGAGGGAATATGGACTAGGTAGACAGGGTGAGTGGATTGGTTATAGACCGGTAACAAGCACCTATGAAATATGAATTTTAAGTTCTGAAGAGCAACGAAATACGTCGGATGTGGGAGGATTCTTCGTTACCGATAACCGTTAACTATGACGAAAGTACATGAGAAGGTTTAATTGCACTGATCAATAAAGTTTTTAATTGAAAATTTGCAGTGGAAAGGCTCCAAGGGCCTCGTGCCTTGGAGGCGACAAATAAGGACCGATTAGTTAATCTGATTAACCCAGTCAAAATGCTGGAAATCGAGCTCGTACGGACACGCCCATATATTGAGCGAATATCTGTGTGCAGGTGTTGGCTTCGACTATGCGATTCCGTATCAGGACTTCTCCACACCTTCCTCGTGCATCTTTCCGAGCAGGAAACAATGGAAAAACATAGACATAGGGTCCTGGGCTCCTCTCTGAGGGGCTGGGACTAAGCAGCTTAATAAGACTCAAGAGTGTTTTCCCTGCTAAAGTTCGGGCAGTTACAATATCACGGAAGAATATCACAATAGACATTGACAGCCAGTCAAGGCACACAGCACAATGTTAAACTTTGCTTGGTCTCTAGTCAAGACGGTGTACCAGGAAACGAGACTGTCGATGAACTAGGAAGGAAAGGCTCAGCTCTAGACCTAGAGTAAGAAGATGGCACCTCCACTTTGTCATTTGAAAGAAAAGACTAAGATCCTTTGTCGATGCAAATAACAAATGGAAGTCTATGGAAGAAATACTATGGCCTGAAAAAAGAACCAGAAAAGTCCTGCATATGGCGAGGAACTCCCTGTCATTGTTGATGGTAACTGGTCACTGGTATGTGAAGACGATTTATGCAGAGAGGAGGTGCTTGAGGAAAAATGGCCCTTGGGAAATTTTTCTTTAATGTCATGGAAGAAGAGCTGACTTATGAACCTTATCGTATCAAATTAACCAAGGCAAACGGCTAACGTCAGGAAGGTAGAACCATGAGATAGTAGATAATGGGTACGTCAAGTGATCATTCTAACCTAACCTAATCTGCCCCAGATCTATTATTTCATCTTGGTGGATCTAAAAAATCAAAGTTATTGCCACCTATGTACGTTGTTGACAGCACGGAAAACGAGTTCAGTTAATGCCACCTCGATGCGATTCATCGTCATCAATTAGATGATCAGGTTTAATATTTGGGCTTAGCTAAAAGACAGCCACGTCCTCTTGCGGATATTAAGATGAAAAAACCGTGTGCTTGCTAAAGTGACGTTCCACCCCGTCAGGCCTTAGTTTGTCAGGTGTTTTTCATGGTGTCCTGTAAGGGTCGGTTAAACTGACGTCAGTAACCCACTTCGGAAATGTAACCGCTTGGATGTTGGATGACCTGAGATCCGTGCATGTTGAAGTAGTGTGCAGTTGCTGTTCCGGAGGTTTTTGACTCCACCGTTTATTCCATCTGGGGAATTCGTTCCCATCCGATCCGTGGAGGGTCTCTACCTGAGACATGGCAGCATTCCGTCCTCTTCAGTACCGAGCGCGCTGTTTTCAGTTGTCTAGAGCAACTGCTCTGGCATCCGCTATAAAATAAATAAATAGCTGGCGCGACAGCTCGGAATGAGCCAAGGCCTAGCTTCTCGCAACCATTCATGTTGTGCATGGGACCTACAATTTATTGCCGACTCCGAACGGCGAATTGAAAAGCTCTTTCATGACGGATTATACTCCCGGAGGCTTATCATTCCCCGACGAGAGGTAGTGCCGCGAAAAATGTTCGGTGTTTCTGGCTGGGGCTTGAACCCACGCCGCTTGGTCAGCAGTCTAACGCACTAACCACTGTTCCACGGTATCCGCCATAGCTTGGTATTTATAACGGAGGTTCAGTCTTCCTTCTCGTCACTAACCTGGCGGGCAGTGAGTCGAAGATGTGGCCGAACTAGTGTAGTCGTCGTGTTTTGAATTTTCGGACTACATTTACATCCGGGTACAGCTTATAGAGTTCGCGGTTGTATCGTCTCCTCCATTCTCCCTCCTCGCATACAGGACCAAATGATGAAGATGAAGGATTTTTCTCTCGAAAGTGTTCAAAATCTGCTCTGCTTTCCTACTTACCGTCCAGCACTCGGCACGATATAGAAGAACTGGCAGGATCAGGGTGTTGTTGAGCATGCATTTCGTTTTTCGAATTAGGAGTTTCATAGCGGTTTCCTAGGATCAGTCCTCACCGAATCTCCACTAAGGTGGCATTTGTGGAGTTGATGTTCAAATCAATGGCTATTCACTCGATTTTACCTGACGGTAATGCCTGGTAACGGGTTTCAATCTCAATTTTGTTTCTGAGACTAGCTGGAAGATTAAGACCGATAGCACAACGACAATTTGAACGGAGTGCAATCAATTTTCGACTTTCTGCTCCCTTAACAACAACATTCGGCGGAGACGAAAGCACATTTGTCCCTAATTTGTTTGCCCTTCATCCAGAAATGCAATCTTTTCAAAAAATGAGTGCAAGTGACATGCTTCAAAGGCCACCACATTTCCCTTGAAACCCCAAGTGGTTTTTTCCTTGGAAGACTAACATCCCTAGAATTGCTAAGGACATTTCACATAATGAAGATGAAAAATGCATTCAAATCTCTCGATGCATGTGAAAATATGTGCCATTCCACGATAAAAAAAAAGAAGGATTCCCCCTGAAAGGATATTCAGGAGACGTCTCTCTTTTTTTTCGTCGTTTCACTGGTCGAACATCCGATGACTCAACCTAACACACAGCTATTCACATCTCTTGCTGCTTCTGCCACCTCTAATCTCATTCACTGCCAGGCTCGACTTTCATCGCACATTTTCAATTTCGAACTTGCACCACACACACCTTCTATTCAACTGTCGGACGTCCTTTGCAGTGAGATGCTAATCCTGCTGACCAAAGTTTCAATGTGATGGCCAACAACATCGGCCTTTCAAATTCCATGTTCCACGCGCGCGGAATGCAAACCAAGAACCTACCTTGCATAGGAAGTAAAAAAAAAAAACAAATCCCGGACAGAGTCCTCAAAAGTTCGTTATGCTATAAGTTAGAGCGTCCTTCAGCGACACCTCTTCTCGAGTGGCTCCTCACAGAGTGAGCGAGATCGACACAGCCGACCCAGGGAGAAAATGAGATGAGAACGAGACAGTTTGCTGCAAGGACTACTACAAACTGCACCCACTGGTCAGCGCTGGTCATCATGAGCGAGTGTGTATGGCTCTTGAATCCTGTTGGAGTACATAATGCACTTAGACGTTACACGCGAGGGGTTGCAAGCAACAAAATAAATTCTGTTGCATGAGCCAGTCCCGCGCTGGGGATGCCCTCTCCGGATTCAAATGCGATAGACATCACACGCCGCGAAATGGGACGAGCCCCCTTTCCTTCGCTCCACTCGTGGACTCATTTCAGTCGAGCATCGTTCAGGATAATGTGTGAGAGTGTCTCCTCTTGATAACGACACATGTGTGCATTTGCACTAAACGTGACGACGAGAAGGCAACTCACCGCCGGAGAGTACACACTCCGACTACGGTTCGGTGTGTTATAATGGACATTTTTTTGAGATTCATCGTCCTCAAGGACTCACTGTAAAGAGACATTCATTAAATTTAACAAAACTGTAATTGTGTCTAGGGCTGGAGGGAGGCTATGGCTATGGTAATGCGATTGAACCCATTAGATGCCTACTTCGAGAGTCCAGAATTAGATGAGTTGCATATGTACATGATGCAACCGGTGGGTCCTTGAACCAGACGCACAGCGGCACCCCGTCTCTCTAACCCATCCATTCATCCATCCATCGGAGAGGTCGTCGCGGATGGATGGAATATAGATGGCTCTTAATATAAATGAAAAACTTTTCGAAAGCGCTCCTAACGTAATCACAGAAGATTGATGGTCCTTGTCGCTGTGATGTTGTGGAATGCCGCCACCGCCAACTTTGCCCTCCTCTCCCTTAAACCCCCTCTTCAACAGCGCCTCGCTCTCTCTTTCTTTCACTCTCTCTGCTGAATGGCTGCAGAAAACCGTTTACGTGGAATTATAGGCAGTGGCATCAGCCATCAGCCATCAGAGTGATTCTACACAACTCCTCCGTGTAAATGCAAAGTCAGGAGGCTACACGGTAGTGCTTGGCTCGGCGATGGGCAGAGCGAGCGGCGGCATTGGTAAAGGGAGACTCCTCTAGTACTAGTACGGCTGGGTTCCTGAAGTTTGTTGTTCTCTCAAGGGTCATAACGGTCCACCCACCCTTTGCCTCACTCGAAAAAAAAAAATACCCGGTAATAATGATAAGGGACTCACTAGGGTAACCAGGAATTGTGCCACTGTGCCAGCGCGTTCTACTGCCACTCGGCGACGCAAAAAAAAAAAAAAAAAGGAAAATATCGAAACGGATTTGCGTTTTGGTTTTGGAATTTTATTTTATTTTTTCCTTCTTCAGAGGACATGGCATGACTGAAACTGCTTACGGGTTGGTTGCTGCATGACGAAAGTTCAAATCTCTTTTTCTCCGTCGGTCGTGGCGCTGTGTATACTTACGGATGTGTGAGTGGGTTTTGATTTTCAAGTTCAAGTTATTGCGGTCTATCTGCTGAACGAGGAGGGTTCGCTTGCGAGGGCTCTTTGCGAAGTTTACCTGCCAGGAAGTTGTGGTTACTACAGATTCCTTTTATGAGTTTGTACACTGACGGGCGGCACACAAATGGGGTCATGAACTTGGTTTCCAAGAGGTGGAAGCAAATTCTTTTGATTTCAAATTATAATATGCGAAGTTTAGCCGGTGAAAGGCTCGTATTTTGCATTCGTAGGAAGCGATCGATAAGGTGAGGGGAGATTTTATAAATGGAAAATGGAGAGAAGAACTCATTGGATGACTGGGTTTTTTGCCAGTGACGCAAATGAGTGGACTTGTTCAATGCCTAAGTTATGAATAAAATTGAATACAGAATCAAGCAATGTAACCATCAGAGGATGGCGCTACGAAGCGATCAAGGAATCACTAAAGATGACTTTACAAAACTTTGTTTGTTTCTCGGAAAGGTTAGCATGTCTTAGGGTGAATCTTGTCACCTATAATGGTCCTGAAGGGCGTTCCAGTTTATTCATTTTCTCGTTCGAATATGAGAAAAAAATTGCAATGTACAAAGTGGAGATGTGAATACTTAGCCATTCCAATCTTTTTATGAGCAAAATTCTTAAAACTAACTTTTAACTTTATTTAATTGGTCGCACATTTGAAATATCTGGCCCGCCACGGTTAACCTTTTCGTTACTTCGGTTGTTGCTACAATCTTTTGTGGAACTGCGGTCGTATTCAACAACTCTATTCAGTCACCCACCATCCTTGACTTGCCCATCCTTCGACGGTAGATTCGAGGGCTCTTCTGGTCAGAGTGCTAATATACATTTTATCCAAATTGCATATCGCAACCTTAGTGCTAAGTACTACTAAGTGCAATCAACTCTCTTCCACGTCAACACAAGCGGGGCTCCAACCACCCAAACAAAGGTAAGAATAGCCTCCCAGCTTGATGGAATGAAGATCTATCCAATTTTAGAAAGGGCAGGGTCATCTTTAATATCTGATGCCACAAGCAATCCCTAAATCTCTTACTCCAGACTCACTATTCGTGTAACAACCATAGGGGATCATGATTCATGACTCAGCTAGCTCACAGTAGTGAGATTGATGCAATCATCTCATACGAGTCGCCTGGCCCTGACGGTATTCTTCCCATGATGTTGCAAAAATTATAGGACATTGCAGTTTCCTGGCAAGAAACTATCTTCAAAAACTGTGACCTAGGTCAATTATCTTATCCTCCTTCATACTCAAAACGCAGGAGTAAATTCTAGATTCAAATAAGGGAAATTTACTCCCAAAGTCTCAATCTGCGTACCACACAAAGCATCTATCCCGGCCTGTACTTATGATTATAAAAAAATATATTCCTGCACTTACTTATGTAGATCCTGATCAAGTTTTCGTGTACGCGGATATAGCTTTAGTTTCAGGATTTTTTTTTTTACAGTTGGCTCACCTTCTAAAGCGTTATGACCAATAAGATCTATTGTGAGAGTTTGCTAGAAAAGAAAGGCCTCAATCTTCCTAATAAAGTTGAGGATCTCGCCCTTCAAAGCGTTTCTGACGTCTTCAGGGACCAGAGTATCGTTGATGAAAATTCGCGTCCTAGTGTTCCATTGTTTGGTCTTCCTCTAGGCAGAGTCGACATTCGGTTACCTGGGTAATTTCCATCTTATAAGTAGGTGATATCTCAAACTACATTGTCCGGAGAGGTAGCTAGCGAGCCTTCGAATATCATCCCTGTTGTCTATAAGGACATCCCAAAAATTTTAATTCATTGGGCAGAAAATCGTGTTTGCTTGTCTTATTCCTTGAATATTATCCCAGTTGGATAGATATTTGTGTTTTTCCCACCTGTTTAGCATGAATCTAAACGAAGAGTTAGAGAAGTCATAGAAATGTTATCCCCTCCAACAATTACGCCCGCAGCTTTCACGATGTAAAAGAGCTGGAAACCCCTTCAGCTTCCTCTCCGACCAATTGGATCTAAAGCATGCTAGCCTAATCAGCGCCTCTCTTACCACTTGCCTTTCCCTGATTTTCTTTGGATGACTTTAATACTTCTGCGCAGTAGAATAGGAAAGGGGAAGGGAGTCTTAAACTTGGCTTTCCATGGGAGGACTTTGCTACTCAATAGTCATATTTGTCTGATGTAGGCAAAGTGCTTCTGCAGAAATATTGTGAGCTGCTCGTAGAATCAGAGCTTGCGGTTCCATTTCCATTTCAAAAACCATTTCATTCCGGGTGTTTCTTTCTTTCTTGAAATCACACACCCGTACCCAGGATTGAGTTCTCGAGAGTGCTTAGAAGGTTTTGAAGGGAACTCACACACAAATCAAGAAGTTCTTCTCCCGGCGAATGAACATTTCTAATGGAGCTCCCCAAATCTCAGAGGGAGCTTAGCTCCCTTCAGCACCTAGCTGGCTATGGGCGTGTGAAATCATAATCAGGTTTCATGCTTCGAACTCCTCACAACAATTATTTTCCTCTTTCCGTGGGATGTTGTACAGGAAAGCGAGTTAGATGGAAGAAAAAATAATCCGTCGGATGTTCGGTCTTGTATGCCTTGAAAACTGTATGATTTATATTGATAAGCTCAAATCTACGCTCAGCTATCCAACGCTGTAACCACTGAGCCAAGGCAATCATTAGGGGGAGCCTGGCACGGCGAATTGGAGACAATTTTCAGTGATTGTGGGAAAATCGGTTGGTGGGGTCTGCCAGAGACCCTTTAGAAGTTGAGAGCCTGTCAAGTAAGTAAGTAATGACACGACAGTCCAGGATGGATTAAGGCTTAGCTTCTGCAAGCATTTATGTTGTGCGAAAGGAAGGCATCTTCAATTGATGGCTTTCAGAGGCTTGTAGGTTTCGCACAAAAATAAAAAGGTCTTCTAGGAACTTGCTCGAATACTTTTTGGTCGACTAACTATTGAAGTGAATCTGTGCGTAGCCCATCTTATGCCAAAACTCTATTTAAAGGAAATCGATTGTGAATCAAATCAGAAAGTTACAAAAAATTTTTCATCGATTTTTCTCAGTATAATAAGTCAACTATTGCACATGTCGCGTGTTAGATACACCAGCAAGCATGGGAATATCGCTTACATTTGCCCGAAGAGCTCATATCCCGTCTTACAATTAAAATTTCATCCACACTATGCAAAATTATCGACTTTTCTATGCCTGCGCCCAGAGACACTGGTCCTATACCTTTCCCCAAGTTTTTTTTTCTTCTTTTTTTTTTTCCTATTTCCACACACAGACATAAAGTTGTCTAGAATCCCTACACCCTACGTCCTGACTGAATTCTGGAGAGAACTGGAGAGAAGCATGGGAATAAACAAATCCGCATGCGTCTTTAAATGCAAAAAACGAGTGCCTAACCTGGCTGTACAATCTTTTTTCATAAAAAAAAAACCCAATTACCTAACCAAAAACTGGGTTTTATCCTATTTATTCGAAGCATATTCCGTTCTGTCCATAGCAATCCTTTCAACAATTCAATTAGAAAAAATAACCACGCTTCCATCCTTTTAAAGTCCACAACTGTGGCGGAAATGATTAATCGAAAAAAAAAAAAAAACCAAACTCTCTGACCACCATCCGGGGACAGGTCAAAAACTAACGGATTTTTATGCAATTTCGCCATTAAATGGCAAAATCAACATTCACATTCACAAAAAAAAACTGTAGAAGGAGCGAGAAGCAGAAGGGGAAGAAAAAAAAAACACTCACGAAGGATAATCAAACATCAAATAATAGGCAACATTAAATCCACCATTCATCCGAGCAGAATCCCAAGGAGGTACACTTTATTCACACCTTTGCTCAAAAAACCCACACACACACAACACACAGGCGTTATGCTACTACGATGTGTGCGTGTGTCATAAATCATTTGCGATTGTGTGTGCGATGACAGCAGCCGCAGCGAAACTCGTACATTTCGATGAAAGCCAATTGAAGTCGCTTGAGTGGCAAGAGAGGAAAATTTTGTATCATCTGGTTGGTAAGCATCATTGTGTGCCACGCCTACTTGTGTCTGAGTCGCACACATCCATGGAAACCATCGACAATGTAGTAGTGTGCGAAAGAGCACTTCGTGCCAAGCGAGCAGGCATGAAGGCGCAACAGAGACGGCAATTGCGTAGAACTGGGCACGAAAAAAAGTAGCCTCTGGCTTAGTGTGAGTGTGAGTATCTACTGAGTGGGGAAAAAAGTATCTGAGCTATGTTGCGGCTGCAATCACACTTTGGCATTTCGCCGGGATACATCATCATCATCATCATCGTCCATGGACTCCGTATCAGATGGAGGGACGCTGACGGATAGGAGATTGTAAAAAGTTCACCTTTTTTGCTCCAACTGAAAAGAGGATATTTGTCGCCAACAAACACAGGGTGCAGTTGAATTTCATTAAGTTCTTCGCTATTTTTTTTTTTTTTTGGGGATTTATCTGCAGGTCTGGATGTGACGGTGTATTTGTGCTCTACCTACGGGTCATGGAGGGATTAATAGAAATTTAATTTGTTTGTTTGCTTCCATCGAACATTTTTGAGAATTAGTTTAATAAAATTGACTTTCTGGGGTGGGGGGGGTGAGGTAGTGCAAATATTTGTCGGAGAGGAAAATTGAATAATGAGAACTGACTGCAGGTGATGATGAGTTTTCATACAAACATAGACACACATTCCGATACCTGCTGTTTTAATTGATTTTTTTTTAAATGAAAAAGGTAGATAGGTACCTTCTCCCAACAATGTAAGTTATTGTGGCTTTAATGGGGAGAGTTTAATTAAATAACTTGCTCCGTATGATTTCATTCATAATTGAACAAAAAAGAATGATGAAAGGATGGAAAGTGAGCTTGTAAATGCAAGCTTCATTGCATTTAAATACGTCATTTCAAGTTGTTCAGGGAGCTATAGATAAAACTCTATTCGCAACGTTATACACATGTACTTATGTTCAGAACGGCCTTACCTTGCGGTAATATATTTGTTTAACAACAAACAAAACTTGTTTGCGCTAAAAAAAATTTCAGTGGGCCATGCAATTGCACTCAATATAAGTGGAGCGTTGGTTTAATCCAAATTGCGCAGTTCAAGTGGAAAACATAACATTATTTTAAGGTTTCCTTATTTTAAATGAAAAGATATTTGCCATAGATATGTACATATTTCGTAAATGCATTCCTTTAATTTTGTAGTCGCCGTGGCTCAGTGGTTAGTGCGGTGGACTCAAGCCCCATCCAGGAACACCAAACATTTTTCGCGGCGCCACCTCTCGTCGGGAAATGACAAGCCCCCGGGAGTATAATCTGTCATGAAAGAGCTTCTCAATTCGCCGTTTGCAGTCGGCAATAAATTGTAGGTCCCCTCGTGCGAACAATACAAACACGCACAACATGAATGGTTGCGAGAAGCTAGGCCTTGGCTCATCCAGAGCTGTCGTGCCAGCTATTTATTTAATTTATTCCTTTAATTTAAGACATTTTTGATTTCCGTCGGTTTTACAGGAATTAATTCTTTCTGCAGACTTCAATCAGACATATTAGGATTAGCTTTGTTCAATGAGAAGAAACCAGAAAAGAACAGAACAAATTTGTGAAAAATGTAAGATCAAGTTAGAACAGAAAAGTGCAGCCCATTCAGTCATTTGAACAAATAAAATGCTGAAAACGTACTAAATTGACAGCCCCAACTGACTTTTTTTACAGTTCTGTTCTACCTCACGAGTAGGTGGGTCATTCCACGAAGGTTCACTTGCTTTTGTTTGATTTCTTTAATGGCTTGTGTCTGTAACTGCACATTTCCCATTTACTGTTATTTTAGAAGTTTTGTAGACTATGTTTACTTGTACTGTGTTATCATATCATCATCAATCCGCGATTATATCGGACTATATCGTTATATGAGACACGAGTTAATTCAAATATAAATTTGAAATGAGTTCTTTTGTGTGGAAAACGTGTTGTCATCCTCATGATTTACCACCTCACCAACTCAGACCTCAGTGCAGGTGATTTGCCCATGGATGGTTACGTTCCAACCAAAATTGACATACAAAGTCGGTGATTTGCTCTGCGTGCAGAAAAAAAATGAATCATATTGGATATTGTGATAAACCGCCATCTTTGTTAGATGTTGAAGATCAAATTGGATTTGATGATATGTACAGCTATGGCCAAAAAAATAGCAACACCCCCTTAAAAAATGTTTCAAGCGCCCTAGATAAACCTTGATGATAGCAATATCTGAAATTTGACTAAAATCATATACTTTGAACTAAATCAAAACTGTATCCAAGACATTAAAAGCATTTGGTCCATTTTGTGTCTTGGCATGACCCGATATCTAATACGCCCCTGTAGTAGCACCAAGGGAAGCATTAAGACTTTAACAAGCTAAAAAATTAATCAAATCCCAAAATATAAAGAGAAGTCAAGAAAATCTTGCACTAAGCAAGTGTAGTGCTAAATTTCTATCGGACATTCTTACTATAAATGGCTCAGTCTACTACTATCTCAACAAGCTGGGCATAGGTATGTACCTATACCTACTTAAGTCCTTCGAACAGATGTCGACTATGTAAGTTTGAAGGATCAAGAACGTGCTGATTACATATTGTGCGATTGTCACGGAATGGGTGGCTGTATACAAGAACATTTCGATAGGGGATTCACATCCCCAGCTTTGGTCAAACAAAAACTATCCTGAGGTTCATTTATGATCTCAAAAATTCCATGATTTTGATCTAGCTTCGGACCAAAATATTTTCTAGTTTTAGTAGAACTCGGCATGGTGCGAAACCTCTCAAAGGTCGAACTGGTCCTTGGCCTCAGTCAAAATATGTAAAAAGCTTCTTCGGAGCCTTAGTTTTGAAACCGAAAAAAGGGGCATTCCAGTTTAACTCAAGACCAAGTAATATTTAGATTTTTGAGTTAAAACATACATTTGGAGCATGTATTTTCCTTCCCTGAGACTTATCCTTCAGATAATGGGTTAATTACTGCCTCAGGATAGACGCTGGTAGGTGAATCCATCAACTACAAGTTCAAAACGAGTTTGCATACGTAATATTAAACTAAGAATCAGATCGAAATCTAGCATAAACTCTTTTTCAGGACATCAAATCTCAAGTTATTCACTATAGTTACAAGTGTTCCAAAGTTGATTGGAATTGTTTCGGAAAAATGTCTGCGATAGTCTGGCATATGTACATATGTCTGATGGCAACCGACACATGGAGTAGTTGTAATCGACCATTTGATGTTACAGGATGCACCACTTGGAAATGATTTATCCTTGCAGCCCAGTAAAAAAAGCTCGTAAAGTAGAACTAAGGTTTGGTTAATTTCACAAGGGCCAAGTTTTAAAAAAAAACCAGTCACCGTAATGGACCCATCCGATAAATCGAATTGCTGCAACCAACGAGCAGATGCAAAGTAATTTCGAATACCATGGTAGGGCCTAACCTCAACTCCATAATTCTTCGCACTTTCGTCTAGATCCTAAATAGCTACCAAGCTATTCCTTTACATTATAGACGTGTCATAACATCAACAACGCATGTGTCGTTACAGTAGATCTAGATATCAACATTCTTAAGCCTGAGGCCATGAATCCCAGGCGCTTCCGTAGAAGGCAACGGATGATAGTACTATTCTCAACTGGAATCTGCAATATTTCCCTTCCAGTGATATTTGTACATACATATGCACCGGTGGCAAGGCCTTGAACAGTCACATATTAAGAATTTAGTTTGAGTATTTCTAGTGTATGTCTGAAGTACATATTTGTGAACTTTTGCTAAAAAAAATGAATCCTTGGATGCTTGCCTGCCCTTTAGAACCCTACTTACATACATATGTACATATGAATATCCTGCTAAGGAAGACCGTCTTTACGGCACGCGTAAGTGTTTTAATAAGTCTCGTTGTGAAAGTCTTGCCAATGACTGTTTATAAAGGATTCAACCACCAGCGAGCAAATGGAAATCGTTGACGGCGAAATTTCTTCATTGAGCCTCACGCGCATTCAAAATCGAAGTGAAATGGTACCTCATGTGGAGCGCATATTTCTAAGTAATTTGAAAGTGGGAATTCCACTTGAATATACACTACCTACAAGGCATTTCAAGCCCGACAACGTATTCCCAAGTGAATGCCTAGCTAGCACTTCTCGTAAACGTCAAGTTTTCAATGTCACCACTTCTATTTGTGTCCCACAATTACTTCCAGACTTAAGTAAATGTACGAAAAGAGCCTCGCGAGAAAAAAAAAAACTTTTCAACACCGCGCTCTCTTTACCATATCTTCAATCATCGAATAAAACACTTTGACATCTCAGAAGCACCACTTTCATCAATACAGTGTACCAAAGTGCCTACACAAACGTCTTAAAACGTTCGCAGACCACCTACCTACCGTCGGCCTATACGCACATTAACCGACAAAAAAGGTCCTAATTACCAGTACGACCCCCTTCAGCCTTCACCCAGCGATACATTTACTCGTAGGAGAGGTGGGAAGCCACCAACAAATAAAACAACAACAACAGCAGCCAAAAAGAAAAGTGAAAGAATTATAAAAATACACAAATGTAACAGTGACAACGAAAAAAAAAAGGAGTCAAAACTCAATGCATGCATGATGAAGAGCAGGCGCTTATGTCACACACTGCATTTCCATTTGCGTGCGACTACATGCCTACCTACCTACCACCGATTTTTGTTTGGTGTCTTCAGTGCCACTAGAGAATTTGTTAAGTACCCCCTTCATATCTAGATAGATAGATACACACGTGTAGATGTACATCATCATCATCATCTGCTCCTCTCCGAAGGTATTTTCAATCGTAAATCGCATATCCTAGCCCAATGTCCTGCCAAGCCACATCACACCACACATACATGCATACGTATAAAAAGAAAACTTCTAACAAGCCGAACACAGAGAACAGAGAAAAAAGAAAAATAGAATGTAGGTAGGTATCTCAAAGTATATCTAGTGAAAATCTAATTTGAGAAATATATTGCACACTTTGGCACACAAAACACTGCAGAGAAGGTGTGTGGCCCATTGGGTTGACGCCTTTTGAAAATTACCTTTTCATTGATTTTGGCCTCTTCTCCCATAGTTCTCTCTCTCGTGCTCAGTCGTGCGCCCATTTACTCGCCGTCGCCGTGTCCGTGTCGTCTCTCGCCATTTCGTTCTTCCGTTCGTTCTCTTCTATGGCCATTGTGTTTGACACTCACTAGCCTCTTCTAAAAGTACACGCTTGAGTGCGATGACAAGTCTCATAAACACATACACACCCGCGGATAATGTATCTATGGATACTCGACTACACACTCATGACGGCTCACTCAAGCCCACATAAGTGGGATGGTACTTTTCGGTTCCCATTATTCCCGGCGGTGGTGGTGGCGAGGCGACGACGGCGGCAATGATGACGACGACCAAAGACGAAGCCATAAAACAACGGCACCAGTGAAATGAAACAAACGGAATGCCTCATCGAACGCACGCACACAGCCAGCTACAAATGTATCTCATGCAATTGGATTTTTTCGGTTCCGATTTGGATGGCCAAAAAAAATATATTTTTCGGGCTCACCCCTTTGGATGGGCGACTTTCACCGTGTAGTGTGTCACACGCATACATAAAGGTGCCTCTGCTTAATTTGTATCTACCCACCTCTCCCGTGGTGCAACCATTATTGTTATTGGGCTTCTTTTTTCCTCTCACTCACTCGGGCGGTTGTTGTTTTTGGCTTCCAGCGAGAGCGACGAGTCCATGCACCAATCGCTCTCTCTTTCCTTTCTGATTATGTGTGGCTGTCTCGCCATGGGTATCTAGATACAATTGGGATTTCTGTGTGTTGTTCCTACCCAGAGACGGGTGTATTCGTGTGCACAACACGTCGCGTTATTGTTGTTGGCAGTTTGTTCGGTTATTTTTTTTTTTTTGTTCCTTTCTTGTAAGAGTACTATATGGAAAAGTTTTATTCGAGGGCTATCCAGAAGCCATCTGAGAAGCACTCGTCAGTACTGTTCAGACCTCTTATTTCATTTGACGGAATCGTGTCGAGTGGATATTCATAATAAATTTACTGAGCTGAATTGTTGTTTTAGATTTTTTTTTTTCGGTTCATCTTCTTGTTCTGCGTATCTACTGATGCTCTTGCCTTAATAAAATTCTTATGGATTCTTGTGTTGTTCTATTTGCCGCCGTTTGTAGCCACTACTGTCATCCGTCGTGATCGTCATTCGATTATCCGCGTCTTTTGTCGTCCACCGCCGTCGTTTTTTTGTTCTTATTTTCATCTTACCTTGTGTTGTTTTCGTCGTCGTTGTTGTTGTTGTTGTTCATCAACAAATGTACAATTAATCGCACAGTGATATCAAACAAATTAAGTTCCATCTGTATCTTATCGCTCAATTGGTCTTGTTGTTGACAACAACAACAGAAGAATCATCCAACAACATTAGTTGATAGTCCTTTTAGACACTGCTGCTAAGTGGACTAGGGGGAGGAGTGAGTGAATGTGATACTACAACTATCCTACAGACCCGGTGGTGCGTTGAATTTTTTTTTCCGCTTTTCGTCTCTCAAAAAGGAAGTTGGATTGCCCACCAAGTGTACGTACTTTAGCTACACTTGACGCGTACAGACGAAAGCCCTTCTGTTTTGTCCGTTTCAGTTCTTGGGCCTTTTTTCTCGCGGTATTTTTTTTTTCCTTTGGGGAATTGTGCCATCGTGTGATAAGCGAGTGATATATACAAAACACTTCAAAGGAATAGTTAGCCGGGGCTATTAATTGTTTTAAGCGTACATACCTTCCTTCCTAATCTTCAAGTGCAATTGACAAGATAATAAAAAAAAGAACTACAACACCTGACTAGTGGCAATTTTGTGAAAACTAAAGTGCATCAGTTCGGGTACTTATTTGTTCAAGGATACGCTTCTAAGTGTCATAGTTTCGGGTTCGGTACGAAAAAACTTTTCAAAACATCTTCTACAACTTTCAATCGGTCAGCACTCATCAATTGGATAAACTATGATCTGTTATAGGTAATTTGATTCAATATTTTCATCAATACTGGGAGTTACACAAGGCCTGCACTTAAATTGGGTTTGGTTTCAATTTTAAACGTCAATTTTGGTCATGCTAAACTAAATGCATCCGTTCAGCAAGTCACAAAGTGGAGCTGTCAAGTACATTTTTTTCTGTTGATAGAGCTAGGCCTTGGCTCATACTGAGCTGTAGCGCCAGCTATTTATTTAGAGCTACAGAAGTTTGTTGGTTGGATCGTAAACCAAAGTCTTTCGATTTAAATGTCTTAGCTTAAAGATTATGCCAATTGATGTTAGGATGTGAATATGCCAATTCTACTTATTGGAAGCGATAAAAAATTAGAAGCAACTCTTAGTATTTTTCTTCGTAGTGCACCTCAACTCAATGATGCAGTTTTCTTGAATTCACTTTTGTATTGGTACCACATACGATATCACAATCTTAGCAATTCCTCTCTTAACAGCTTTGAAATCTCTTCAACAGCGTTGTCGCCTCGAAAATAATTTGAAGAAGGCTTAATGTAATGATTCTAACGCTCTTTCCACGAATCTGGCGTTTAAGTGTTCATACAGGCTTTTGATTTGGGTATAAAGCTCGGTTTTCCAATTGGATATACCTGCCAAATCGAAAAACAATTGATTTCACAAACATCCGCCATCTCCAAGAACTCCAGGAATCTGCCGATTGTTCACCAATTTTTTAAGAGCTGACTTCTTCGGCCGTCTTTCGCATGGCAAAATCGATTTACAACTTCAGGATTTTAATGAGCAAACCAGTTTCCTGTATCCACTGTATCCTACCCTATACTTATGCGGCGAAAAATAAAATGGATTCTGAAGGAATAGGAACCTCAACTAATTTAAATTTACTGCTGTGCTTTGTATTTGATTGCTGCCTCAGCCTTTTTTTATTTATTTTTTTTTTTTGTCAAGTGTTTTTCCAAGTATTCAACATGGCTCAGTGGTAAGTCGGTCGGGGAATGTCAAATCTCCTAGAGAATGACTTGTTACAATTCAGAATCGCCAATAAATTGTAGGTCTCTTCCATTCGTCTGCAAAATTAAACACTCGAAACACGAATCGTTGCGAGAAGCTAGGCCTGGACCCATTACGAGCTCTCGCGACAGCTATCTTTCGAAATAAACCCCTAGGTCCTTGTAGATTTCGAGTTTTTGAAAACTTCATTATTAGCTCCAACCTTTGTACATAATATATCCATTTTTCGTTTTTACAATATCTGCCTTCACAGTTTTTTTAAGATCATTATTTTATTTGTATTTGTATTTTATTTGGATTTGTAGTTGAAGAATAACTGGATCTAGACGCTGGTTTGGGAACCACTGGCATTTTGGGGCAGTTGATTTGTTCCATTCCCATCCTCATGCTTTTAAGCGCGAATAACTTCAGTAAGCTTCTGGAGGCTGTCAACATTCACGTTGTTTGTGGTCAATGTCATTTTAATATAAACAACTCCTCGAATTGAAAAGGCAGAAGGCACGTTTAAGTTTAAGTTGTTCGAAGTTGTTGAATCGAAACCAGCATCCCGTAAGGAGAGACGCCGCGAGTGCGCTTTTCTGAATGACGACATAGCTTTCAATGTCAACATCTTGTCGTTTGCCGAGTAGAATTTGACTATGCCCACAGAGTCAGTGTTTTAGGTGATACAGATTTATTCAAATTCACTGTATTAGACTTTAAAGTTTACAATATTCCTACAGTCGATTAATTATCACCTGTAAACATGCGTAACATCATTCGCAAACAGAATGGACTTGATACATACCCGGCGGCATACTGGGTCCCTCCTGTCAGGAAGTCGACTAAATCAAAGTGAAATAAGAAGTCATTTAAAAATCAGGTCAGTGGTTTTTAAGTTTATCGTCTATAAATAGAGATACATAAAGATGTAGAAAAAATGTCTCTGTAGCTGCGCCTATAGGCCATAGCACCTAAACTTCCAATGTGAAATATTTTAAATTTAATCTTTGAGTTTAGAGCCCAGGACATTCTGTCTAATGCTTGCTACGAAGAAGGGAGGTATGTTTGTCATGATCAGCGACGTTCTTGCATCTGAATCAAACTGATTTTTGTTTAATTTGGGGGTTAAAACAGGGTTGGCATCACGATCTCTAAAAGATTTGTAACCAATGATTTGGTATTATGAATTCGTAATAAACGTGCTTAGCTATTGTCCCTTAAGTTGTTAAACTATGGCCGTGTGGTGCACCACTGACGTTTTTTAAGTTGTCAAAAGTGACGTTACTATCCATCATTCTCTTTTATTTCCTTAGTCGTGTTTGCTCGTAAATTAAAAAAGCGTAGGAAATTATCAAGATTCATCCGGAACTTTTTGAAGTCAAGATTACAAAGGTTAGGTTTTGAGTCAAAATGTATTTCAATTGGGAAATGGCGTTGCTTTTAGAGAAAACCAAAGTTGTAACAGTTTCTTTTGTCACAAATTTGCTTCTTCAAGCGCTGGTACAAAACTAAGCTTAAGAACAAAAAAACAAAAAAATTGCTCTGATTCATATTTCTTGTCAGGAACCTACACAATGTTTAGTAAACAACAGGAAACTCATGCTTCAACAGGATATTTCCCAACTATTGTCTTCATTTTGTAATCGTAACGAGTATTTTCGTTTGATTGTCCTAATCATCTATAACAGGCTTTCGAAACGTCTAAACGCGTGGGTGACTTTTCGTTTTTCTTTTAATGTCTGGGGAACGAAGTTATTTATTTTTGAAGCATAGGGCCGGTCCCATGAGCTATATTTGGGGAAGTTTACTCGGCAGTTATTCCCGTCGGTGTAGTGCATGCATAGTGTCGTACCAAGCTTTACGATAACCTGGTCCATGATTTAAAACCACTTAATGTTATTTCATAGTTTAGTGCAAATTGAATAATTTTTTTATTTTTTTTTTAAAAGGAATTGATCCACCAAATGTCGAGGGTATTGCGATGCGCCCTGAAAGATCTTTTGTGCCACACAGTTTGAGGAGACCAGAAAAGGTGCAATTCTCTTAATAAAATTGAAGATCTCGCTGGTGGAGATTTTGAGGGTTTCTCCAGAGATTAAGGAAATTTAGTTCTCTCATTGCAGTGAATGTGGCAGTGTCCTATTATAAATCCCACCAGCCTTCTGACATCATCTTCTGATATCATCCCTTTTGTTATATAGGGATTCTTTGGTATGGAAGGTTATCATAGCCCTTTTAGCCTGACGAAGTCGGTGAATAATTTCCCAATTAGATACACACATTTTGTTACAGAACCGTTTCCAGCCAGTTCGTCGGCTATCTCATTTCCAACAATGCCCTTATGCCCGGCCATGCACCTAAGTTTGACTTAGTTCCTACTGGAACTGTCTTGAAGGGCATTGAAGCAATGGAGGAGTAGTTTGGAGTCAACCAGGTTTGAGCCTTAGGCTTTAGCTACTGCTTGACTTCCCGTGAGTATGCGGATGGGGACCCCTGAAATACTCACGGTCTTTTTTCGCATTAATTCTTGGTGTTTGGTCCTAAGATATCAGCTCCTACCACTGTGTCCATTTTAGATTCATCTGCATACTACTTATTACCTTTAAGGTAAGAGGTTGGATTTTTCAAATCCCATGCTTCTCGGCTTAGGATCACTGTGTTTAACTTCCGGCCAAAGCGTAGAGTTTCAGGTCGTTTACGGCAGAGGGGGAGAAGATTTATTTGATCCATATGATCTGTGTTCTGTTTGCACCCAGCCTAACTGTGCTGGGGATTGGCATTTTTTTTATAAAAAAAATGGAGTGGCGTTAAACTAATGAACGCTTCAATATCAGCTTTAGGTGCGGTAGTAAGGTTTTCCCTAATCTCGTTTTCTCTCAAGTGATTCTATTAAAAATTCCCAGCTTGTTAAATCCGTACGTCAGCAAACTAAACTTGATTCCCATCGGCTTCTGAAGTGTTACAAACTGAGTCGAGCTCAACGCTTTCATAATCTAGTAGTGCTTGTTGAAGCGAAGGAAGACTATCGTGTGCAAAGTCATTAAAGCGAGTGAAGTTGATCTTAGGAAATATATTAAAGGGTCGGTCAATATCCTCTTAGCATTTGGAATTTCCCTGCATCCAGATTTGTTTGAGAACTTTCAGATTGATGACGCTTGAATAGGTATTGCTAGAAAAAAAAAAAAAAAATAATGCAAGAATATTCGGAAAATGTCCGTGTGATGTGCTTAACAATGTGACTAAGACGGTTTCAATGCCAGGATTGTTAATTTAAGGAAAAGAGTGGTTTGGAGTAGCGATTCTGTTCAGCAGGCCTTAGAGTAGGGTCTCTCCCACAACATGTTGTCAGTTGGTCAGTTTTTAAAATCCGTAAAACTCACATGATAGGGTTTAAGAAGAGGGCTTGAGTAGCTTAGAGAAATGGAAACAAATTTGGCTTTCCATAGCTTGACTTATGGTCATGTTGGATCAACACAAGCAAGCGGAAACGCAAGCATCACCTCAAAGTGATATCAAACACTTCAAAGTTCCGCGCTCTATAATTATGTACATTGACTATAATTAGTTTGTAGTATAATGACGTAACACAGGGTTTTCCATTTCTTATAAGAAAAATTAAAAATAAAATAAATAAAAAAACTGACGCCAGTGGGGGGCAAAGACCTAGCCTCTCACAACCATTCACTTTGTGCGTGTTACATGTTCTGCATGAATGGAAGGCACCTACAATTTATTGTCAACTCCGAGTGGCGAAATGAGAAGCTTTTTCATGATTATACTCTCGAAGGTTTGTCATTCCCCGACAAGAAATGAATTGAAAAATGTTCAGTGGATATTCCTGGGGATCGAATCTACACAGCTCGCACAGAAGACCAGTCCGATAAGAAGCCTCACCTAAAATTTCACAGCAAATTTTAAGCTGTCAAACATAGAGCTGTGAAAAATTACATTGTTTAAAAAAAATGGTGAAAATTTGCTCGAAATATTGTGAACATTTCGAGTAATTGTTAAGTATGCTAAGGCTTTAAGCATCCTTTCGTTAAGTAATTGTGAACGTTATCACTATATTCGAAAAATTCGGGCGAGTTATTCTTAGGTTAGGTAACAAGGGCCCATCAAGGAGTAGAGAATACACCTTGGCCACACTTAAGCAGATCAATAGAGACCCGTAGTGATTTGGGAGCCTTAATTTGGTAAGGTATGTAATGATTGTATATATTTGAGGGTGAGCGGGATGCTCTGTACTCAGGCCTCAGTCGGGCCCAGTGTGATCTCGTTTAATTGAAGAACTGCAGGAATAATTTGGGACATGTTCTGGAGGGGATCTATGTATTGAATCTTCTTGCATCCTTAGTGAAAGCCAATGTCACCGATTCCTTTATCCATGAGATGCTTCAGATTTAATATCCATATTGACCCCAGAGTGCATTGGTAAGGATAGCCAATAACACAGAAATCGTTCACTTTTTGATTTGAGATGGTGTAGCTTCGGAGAGTGACGAAGGAATTGGGTTGATTCCTCCTGAACTTCCTCATCACCGCAGCCCCTACCTACATAGATAGATTCATTAGTGAGTCTCAGCTGGAGGACCTGCAAAAGATTGGACTAGCATATCTACTAATAAAATTTACTAATTTATCTGTGTGGTTTAATTAGAAATTTTTAGATTCTCAGGGTTTTAAACAAATTGGGCACAATGGACTCTAAGTGATATAAGTGAGCCGTTCACACTTCTGTGTAACCTAAGTAATTCAGCAAATTGCATCTGATCAGAATTCCTACTAGAAAGAAAATTGATTTCCTGCCTTTATGTAGAACTCTTGGGGCCTGTTTTTATCGTAGTGAGGTCATATCTTCCATCTTGTAACACGGGAATTTAGCCCGGTTCATCTCCTATTTGCGGCTTCAAGCACGCATTTCCTATTGCGGCTCCTATTTGCGGCTTTTCACGCGCGTATCTGTTGTATCCTTTCTTTGTATCGAGCCATCCAACTTAAGGGAGGTTAGATTATTAGATATTTCTCGACACCCAATCTTACATTGCGTGCTGTGTACCAAGAACCTTCAGCACTTCGCTACTGCACTGAACAATCTCCGGTTTAATTTTTATGGCAAAAAATTCTCTAACTTCTGCTTGGCTATCAATGAAAAAGATGATATGATGGGATGAACTGATGTTATTGCCAATCTAGGAACGTAATGGATTTTCACTATTTTTTTTTAATAAATTCCCGCTCCGACTTCTTTAGAAGCTTTTGACCCATATCTGATGATAGGCGTAGTTGCAAGTTCGTTCGCTTCTCGTTCTTTCCTCTTCGAAATAGAGCTGGTAATGGAGGTACGGTGTAGTGTAATCCGTTGTAATTTGATCTGTCCATGGCCAGAAAGGCTGATTTTCCAAAATTTGTAGGTTATTTTCAGTTCTTTTCGCGGATTCGTGTATAAATTGAGGATTCCCTTACGGCTTGCCATTGGTGTTGTTCTCATAGCAGCTGACTTAGGATTTAGGGCCGGCTTTCGATACAATTTTGGCACGAGATTCTTCAAATTACAGGCAGGAAAATGTGATGCAAAATTTCCCCAAAAACTCAACTATTTGTAGCAGAATTCGAGGAAACCTCTTGCAGGATATGGCGTTTCACTTTAGATCCTTGAGTTTCGAATTCTTAGAAATATGACGCACTTGTAGGTTCTATAGTCTATAGATCGTCAAAGCTTACTTAAGTGTGGTCAATCGATGTTTGAAGGCACTTCTTACTTACATTTGCATACATTTTTTTTACACTTTCAAACGTTGATTTATTTACAGAAAATAACATGACAGAAAATTTACTATGCTCCCAAAATTTCCTCACAAAAAGAAGTCAGTTCACGTTTTATTTCCAATTTCCTCCCACTTGCAATTATTTTTTCACTATTACATCTTTCACAACCAAAACGGACCCAACAGAAAAAAAAGTCCTGATGACTTCAATTGCAAACCTCCACCTCATCACCAGGTGCACACAAACATTCGAAGGAACTTCACACATTTACACTGCAATTCTAGGTCTGTTTTCTTAACTCATTATTCGCGGTTCTTACAGGGATGAGAGAAAAGAAAAAAAGATGTAACCGAGAAAAAATGGAGAAAAAACGCGTTAAGCGCGCGCATACCTATCTAGAACAAACAGTCACAGGTAATTCATAATTTCCTCAATTAAAGATGCAACCTCAGGCTCTCACATCTCACAAGATGAAGATACAGATGTTTGTACACAAACAAACCCCGCTTCGCACATACACACACACACATACTCTCGTTACCCCTCTCATGGCATTTCCGACCGTTTGGCAAAAGAAGTAACAACCTTTCCGGTGATGAATATCTGCATGTGCAAGGAAAAGAGGATATCATTTCCTTATATCCTATTAAATGCATACATGTGGAGCTTTCTTCTTTAATTAGTAAAGAAATACGGATAAGGGATAAAAAAAAAACGAAGGGATACGTGGTGCAAGGCGCCGTTTTGTCGTCAAGATGACACCGTGCTATTTGTCAAGTTAGGTGTTGGGATTTAGTTTTGGTCGGGTTCTTAAGGACGTTAGAATTCGGTTTTGTGCATCCTGCCCGCTCCCTATATCTGTGTGAATAAAAGATTATTTTTTCCCCATTAACGCGCCGTATGATATTTATAAAAAAAAATTCATTCTTCTTGTGCGTATCCTTTCTCTTCCAGGTGATAGCACTTAAATGATGGATTATGGATGGTGATTCGATTGCAATCGATTGACGAGTGCATTGTTGTTGTTTTTTTTTTTTTCGTTTTAAGTGATTTTCCATTCAACAAAAGAAGATTGAATATAAATTTGTTGTCGCGAGTGTAAATGTCAAACACAAAATAGAATCGAAATTGTGTGTTTTATATATGAAAAATTACGCCAGTGCTTCGAACATAAACGCGTATGTCAGCCACACTGGCCAATATACATCAGAATAATTCTGGAGCCTTTGCGGAGGATCCCGAACACGAGGATACAAATCTTCTAACCGAATTAAATGGCGTCGACTTGGTAATGAGTTTGTCGCCAAAGTCTTCGCACCAGCAACAGACAGCATTGACATCCGTTTCGACGTCGGTAAACGCCGCAGCCGCCTCAGCCGCCGCAGCAGCAGCAGCTGCCGCCCATCATCATCACCACCATCATCATCATCATAATTTGAGTAATCTACAGCACTTGCAGAATCTCCACCATCAACACCATAATACGCTGTTGAATAGCAGTCATTCGACACCGTTTAGTGTTACAGACATACTGAGTCCGATTGAGGAATCCTATCGCAAACTGGAGCTTAGCACGAATCCTCCATCACCATATAGGTGAGTAAGAAACATACTACCTTACCTTGATAATCTATAACTTGTAGAATCGGTGTAGGAGATTTGTTTAGGGGTTTAGTTGTAGGGCTTTTGAATTAAATACTTCTGCCTGAGAGAGGGAATATCTGAGTAATTGCTGACGGTGGTTTTTTTGCTTCTTTGCTTCTCTCGCTTCTTAATGTTTCTCGATAATTGATGTCATCAGAATGAGGAGAGAGAGGTATTTCTGACGACAGCTTTAGGTTTCCACTAGGTTCGAGGTTTTGAAATTTTCTTTACCCCTCGTCTTTGATGGTTTTTCTGTTTATTTATTTTCATTCCAACAAACTTTCCTTTGAAATTGTAGTCGGCGAACTCTATTTTGGACTCAGAAGTCTGCCAGAACTTTGTCAGAAATGTTGTAAAGTTGTGTCACAATTATCAAGGATTTACATACCGAAAGTTCGTTAACCGTAACTTACTAAGCCTAAGTTAAGAAGGATTATCGAATGGTTCAACCAATAACTCAGCGAGGCTGTGTCACCCAATTTGTCATTTAGGTCCAAGGTCCACGTCAGCTTTTCTTAACATTTTATCTTCAAAATTAGTACGGATAACTTCATTTCGGAAGTGTCGAAGTCGGCCATCGATTAATGTAGATTAAGTTGCAGAGTGCTGTTTTTCTGTCAAAAGTTCAAGTTTTGGCATCGAATGCACATTGGAACTTAAGGTTTTGAATTTACCCTCACGATGCACACAATACTAGGAGCTAGTTGACAAAAATTACACTTCTTTTTCACTATAACCAAATTAGATGATTTTGTGTGTAATTCTGGAAGTGTCCTGTCAAATTACCTCACGTCCCTTTGTAACACCAAAAAACGATATAAACTTGTCAGACTGAATGAACGGAACGGAACGGTCCGGGCAACCTTGACCATTAGTTGATTTAACGCCGTGCATTTTAGCTGCAGTCACTTTGATTTGAATATTACACAGGTCGCGTTCGTCTATCCAGGCAAAGCGTAGCATATGTCGGCAATCGAATTCTATTGGCTGATAGCCTGAACATTTGACATAAGATGCAGTCACTTTTTTTTTTTTTGAGCTCGGGGACTGGATTCTTAGTGAAAAAAAATTTCGCTGCATATGCAGGCAATTGGTGATCTGACATAAAACAGCTGATATTTGAAATGATTTTTGCATTCATTTGTTGAGGTTTGCAATTTCAATTTATTTATTGTTTTTTGTTCAATTTTCCATTTCTTTTTCTATGATATGTGTTGGAAATACATTATGTACATTGTTCAAGTTCTGTGTTTGTGTCTATTTGAACGATTTCGGATTTTTTGACAGGTAATCAACACTTCGTTCAATCTTCAATTCAATATTGGTGACATTCCATCTACGATGCTTATTAATCATGTTACTTTTATACAATTTCATCCTCAGAGTTTATCACGTTTTATTATTCTGCACACAATAACAATTTACAAAGCAACTCGAATATATGTAAGAACAGAAAGTGAATACGTAAGTTTGGCAGTTCTTTCCCATCCGACCGACGTCAGGCTCTCAGCCAATCAGAATTCGATTGGCGGCAGCACTTTACCTGGATAGAAAATGCGACCTATTATAATTTTGGAGTCCGCAGCTTTGTAAAACGTCAAATTTTCTGTTGCCACTTGCCATACATCGTGTAGATGTAGTACTTTCAGGCTACATTTTCAGTTTATTGCGTACGTGAATTATGTGTTATACCAGATCCACGCTGAGAACAACTGATTGTTGGGACTTTGGGATCCTTGAAGAAACGTGTGGTTTTTTTCTTTTAGCAGACCTGGCAAGGATTTATAAAACCAATCGATTAAAATGTGATCGTGTTTTATTTTAGAGTGTATTTTACGAAATGCATTCCTTTCTATTATATCAAAAATATTTGCCGTCACACCGTCGGAACTCAGTTATTATTGATCAAATGCTAGAAAGACATTTTTGAGTCTAGTTTTCGGGTGTACATCTTATTGCTTTAAGTCTTTTGTTCTATTTCCAAAAATTCATGATCTAAAGATATTCAAAATGCCTTTACAGTCTTTTTTTTTAACTTTCCTCTGCAAATTTGAATAAAAAATCAAGTGACATAAGGGCCTACGTGCTGAAAGCCCATTATTGTTTCAAGTAAATAGTCCGAATGTCAATGATCTTACTTTTCTTTATGGAAATTAATAAAAGTAGCCGCCAGAGTTCTATTTTATTCCAAAACGATTTGAAAAAATACTTGTGGCTGAAAATTCGACTTTTAATATGCAAGAATTCGTAAAGTGTAGAATTTTGATTTCACGGCGCATTTGTTCCAAACAATTCTTTTTTTTTTGACTGTTGTAATTTAAGCAGAGAAATATTTATTCTGAACCGATTTATACTATACGATCATCCTAATAATTTTGATACGCTAAGAAAATTTCGTCGAACTTTTTGATCAAAATCCACAAAAATGTGTACCCGTGCAACGTGTTCAGGGGATTTAGGAAAATGATTACGAGTTTTGTAAGAATTTTTTTGAAATCATGTTAAGCAAATTTCGGAAAATTTTTATGGACTTTTTCCACTTATTTTTTTTTAGTCTCCTCACACTCAATGGGGTTTGAATACCCTAATGATGTTAATCACACAGTTCGAGTGAAACGTATGGAGTAGTTCGAAACGCTGGTGGTATTGTGTTTCAATGGCGTCCGGGGGCAGTGTCCAGAGTAACTGTAACGTCTGCCATTGCTTTTAATTCATTGTATTTCTTTTTCAACCTCCTGATGCCTTCATTATCAGTTCGACCATAGGCCATCAAAAGGTCAAAATTCGCGACTTAGACTTCGAACAGCGAAAAAAAGAATTTGTGTTGTAGGAGAACATATTTTGGCTTAATAAATGGCAGCTATCAGCTTTCTTCGATTTCTAATATGTTTCTTCGTTCTCAGTAAGCGAATTATTCGTTCATACGGCTGGTCATTTTGGACCTACAGTTTCAGGTTTGAATGCCCACTTTTCTGTAATGTTTAGAACTAAACGAAGTCTTTTTCTATTTTGCTGTCAAAAAGCTTATGACTGACAGGAATATTGGGGTTCGATTGATTTTATCGAATTGAAATATCATGCAGAAACTGTCACTTATTTCCTTTTATATTAGTGCGAAGTAGGGCAGTTTGTTGGATTACTCTATGAAAAAAACATTTCTTCTTTTAATTTGTGTTGTTGCGAACGTTGTTGAAGTATTTTATTCCAAGTGGCACCAATTACCAGAGCACACAACTGTAGCAGATGCACGGCATTTGTCTCTCTTCACATTTGCAGTGTTTCGCAGGAATTGTTTTTAGCTTTAAGCGGGCTTAAGCTAGCCTAATCATTTTTCTAGACTGTAATTACACGATAAGTGAGCAGGGTATTGACGAACGTTTTGAAAAAACATGGAGTGCGGATGATAGGCTGTAATTACATCAGCATCTCCCAAGCTAATTGATGAAAACGTTGTATGGAAAAATTTGGAGTGGAGTTGATACTCACGATACTCACGAACAAAATTCAAAAATCGGAGTGAACAATCTCGTTCCTTACCAAAACGTTAATCAGCTCAAGCCCCAAACAGCAAACATCTCCAATTTGCCGTGCAGCTTCCAAAATGGGTCTCGTCTTGATTTTTCTTAGTTTCAGCTACTAACTTATTCCTCAACCAGAAAAATAGTATATGGGTGAGCACTGACCAATACAGTGCCAATACAGCCAGCTCAATTACTGTGTAATCACCATCCAAGTCAATAATCAAATAAAGTACATTTGACTTAAGAGTGTAGTTCAGGAAATCATTTCTTTTGGAAACTTTTGATTGAAGATGCTCATAGAGTGTAACCTTTTTAATTGCGGTATTAAACTTTGATTTATACAGATGCGAACAGGACACATACATATCTAATTGAGGATTTGGTGCTGACTTGACCAAAGTTGTCACAGTGGTTCAGTGGCAGAGAGTTGGTTAATGCGTTGACCTGCTGTGCAAGCTACGTCCGAACCCCGGCAATATCTATCGAACATTTCTTGCGACACTGTACTTGCCGTCGGGGAATGTGAAACTACCAAGAGTATAGAAATATTGAAAGTCAACATGAATATTTTGGAGAAGCTAGGCCTTGCCCAGCCCCGGGTTGTGGCCCCACGTGTTTTTTTTTATGTTGGAATATCGGAGAACCTTCAGGCTTGCGGCTAGGTACGTCTCTTGTCAGTCTCTTCCCTTCGAGATGTACTGAAATGATGTTGATAACATTTCCATAGCAGCCATCGATTTCGAAGCTTGAGCCAAGTATGACAGACAATGCCTTTGCGTTAGGAGAATTTTAGAGCTGAGCGCCAAACCATTAAACTTGACAGTGAAAAGTCCTGTCTTTTTTATGGATTGAGCTCAGATTGCAATTATGATCTACAACTCTTCCTACACCTAAAACCTATTTACCACCCCTGTGGAAATGCTGTCTAAGAAGTCTGTTAATCGATTTGTAATTTATGAAAACCTCGCCTTCGAACCTAAGGCAAGCGATCATTCAACGGTTTTTTTCCCCTAAAATATATGAACGTCTCTAGGCTAAGATTTTTTTCTCTTTCCTGCTCGAACTCTTTTATTTTCCGCGCTCTCCATCATGCTAGTGAAGGTCTCGCGTAGTGAAGATCTTATTATGAAGGACCTTACTTCCGCGATTGTATTCGTGACTCAATATTTGTGTCAGATGAGTAATGTGGCGAGAAAGTTGAGGATAAACTTTAATTTTTTAAGTCATCTTGGTAAAAATCGAAACAGATGAAGATTTCATATTGGTCGCAGAGGCTTAGAGGCCTTACTTAGAAACGAAGAAAAAGTACCCATTTTTACCCGTTTTATTTACATTTAAGGCTTAACAACAGCATGCAAGTGTATGCACGTATGGATCTATTTTTACTGACAATTAAATTTTTCTTTTCAGATCAAACTCTAGCGGCAGTAGTATAAATTCACCCAGTGCATTAGGTAGTAGCAGTATGGCAAATCCATATGCCATGGGTCCACTCTATCACAGTCCGGGTGTGCAAAGTTATTGCGGCCCAACCGACAACCTATCGCTGGCCGGCCATTACACGGACATGAGAAGTTCAGCCGGTTGGTATGGTTCAACCGCCAACGATCCCAGATTTGCAAGTAAGTCATGATTTTTTCCAATTTTTCCATTTGTAAAAAAATATTTCCAAAACTTCGACAACCCCGACGATGACGTATAACAATTTTGGTCGATTGACAATGTTGTGTTCTTAAACTCACGGATAAAGATCATTTGTTTGAGGTTGTGAAGTTGTTCGTGACTCTTAAACTCTGATGAATTAGAATTAAGTGTAAGTGTAGGTAGTCAACTGGTTTCGTTGAAATAAAAGAAAATACTGAGAGCAAAGCATATGCGAGAGAAGGAATATGAAGAGGCGAAAAATAAAACAAAAAACGATCTCTGGGTATGGAGATGAGAAACAAAGCATTCCCCGGGTTTGTTTGCGCAGCACTTAACGAAAAGTAAATAAAAATTCAACTTTGAAAAAAATTATTAATTTTTTTTAAGCCCGTCAGCAGCATGTCCAATTCAAACATGGTAACATTACAAAAAAAAAAAAAAATCAAAATTTGGTGAACAATTTTTTTTGCTTCGAGAAGTGCAGTGTTCATTGAAATGGTAATCGTTGATGTTGTTACTTTAACTATCGAGTTTGAAAGGAGAGACCATACCAGTCTTCGATTTAAACCTAATCTTGAGCTGTATGAGTAACAATATCCTTACTTCTAATGTATCTGCGGAAACCCCTCCATGTCTATGTCTAAAGAAAAAAATAATACAAATATAAACTTTGGAATGTTTTCCCCACACACTTACTTACTTAAGGTAGTGCTACATTCCGGGGTGGACCTGGGCCTCAACCAACAAGCGTCTCCAGGCAGCTCGATCATTGGCAAGCTGCCTCCAGTTTCGCACGCTTAGTTCGTTAAGGTCCCGTTCTACTTGCGTGCGCCATCTGAGTCGCCATCTTCCTCTACTGCGTCATTCCTCGGGTGTGGATTCGAAGATTTTTCGGACCGAAGCATTGGTGTCCATCCGCTCTACATGACCCAACCACTTCAGTCGTTGGAACTTCACTCTTCTGGCTAAGTCTATGTTGCTGTACAGCTCGTACAGTTCGTCGTTGTGTCTCCTCCTCCACTCACCGTCTATGCAGACGGGACAGAAAATCACCCGAACAATTTTCATCTCGAAACAGCCAAGAGCAACCTCATCCGCTTTTGACAGAGTCCATGCCTCTGCGCCGTAGAGCAGGACTGGGACGATTAAGTTCTTGTAAAGGGTCACCCCAGTAGGGCTTTGCTACTCAATTGCCTTCTTAGCCCAAAGAAACAGCGATTGGCAAGAGTAATTCTTCGTTTGATCTCAGCGCTGGCGTCGTTGTCTGAATTGATAGCGGAGCCTAGGTAGACAAAGACCTTAACTACCTAAAAGTTATAGCTGTCTATAGTGACGTTATGTCCGAGACGTCGTCCTTCCTTGTTGACGGCATATAGTTCGTCTTGCCCTCATTGACCGCTAAACCCATCTTCGCCGCCTCCGTTTCAATACTCAGGAACGCGCCAGTGACATCACGCTACGTTCTTCCGATTATGTCAATATCGTCAGCGTATGCGAGGAATTGGACGGACTTTTGAAAGATTGTGTCTCTGGTGTTGGCGCGTTAGTTTTGGACAACTCTTTCAAGAATGATGTTGAAGAAGTCGCATGACAGCCGTCGCCTTGTCTAAATCCGTTTTTGACATCAAAACTTTTCCACCCAAGACTGTATTACTGATATTAAAACAGCAGCGCTGAGGTAATATTGGGTCTTTCACGCCTACACCTCGTTTCACAAGGAGTGAAACTTTCGCCAGAACAGACCTGCGCTACCTAGAGATTCCATGACACAGAAATACAAAGTACACACCTTAAAGTGGTACACAGACGTATCGATAACGTCCGATGAAACCGGAGCGGGAATATTTGGGCCTAGAGCTGAATGCTCCTTACGAAATAGGCAAATATTCGAAGATCTTCTAGGCAAAAGTGTACACAATAGGAAGATGTTTACAGATGAACCTTGACAGAGTATACAGAGGGCAAGGCATAGAAATTCTGTCAGCCAGTCAAGTAACCATCAAGGCACTATGCTCCTGGACAATCATCTCCAAATTAATGTGGGAATGTATGCAGAGACTGAACAGCCGAAAAGAACATGTTAAACGGATACCTGACCATTGCCAAAGAAATGGTCTGAGACGTCACTACTGGGCCAAGACCCCTTCTGCAAAATCGGTTGTCATAGATTTTGCAAATATGAGGAAGAAACTTCAGATCATGTGATCGCAAACTGCGAGGTATAGGGTCATTCAGCAAGAGGTGTCATTTCAAATTCCGCGCCATTGTTGAATTGTTAACATTCAAATAATATTGCGATGACTTCTGATAAGTGAAACCGATACACACTCGGTCAGTCGCACAATGTGTTGGAATAGTGAAAATTCACACGGTGAAAATATTGCGGAGAGGTTTCGTAAAGTTCGTACTCTTTTGGTCATCATCAAGCGCCTTGTTGGTCAGCTATAGTGAATGTAGTCGTTAAATTCCTGTCCTTGGACAGGTAGAGTAAGGTGAAGACTTCAACTCGATTTCGTTCAGCAAGGTCAGCTGTAAATTACTGACTGAAAACCCAGGTGTGTCCAATTCGCGATGATCATAGGAATTGGACCTATATGCAATCACTTTACACTTCATTTCGGATAAAGATCTTGGCCTACATGGTTATAAGATCCAGTCGACACAAGAGTTGAAGCCAGTAGACCACGCACAACGCCGTACTTTCACTAAAAAAATGACACTACTCTTTGGATGACCATATACTACCCTACTTCACCTTAGAAAGTCAATTTTTCACTGCCATCTAGCTGCCCCTGGACACTATTGTTGTGACACCAAACAGACGAACGATATGTCTACCAAAAGCGGGCGGAAATCAACATCCAAACACCTACTCCCTGTAACTTAAAACGAAACCGCCACCATGAAACCCCCAAGAATACTCACCTGTCTTCCCGCATGCGGTAAACCATTCAATTAATTTCTATCGCCTTCCTGTATATGAACTTCCTTTCCAAAAAACCATATCAAAACAATGTCTACCTCAAACCCCACATGCATTTGAAGGACCTGAAGCCACACATAGCGAAGACTCAACTTCGAGATGAAGAACATTTAAAAAAAAAAAGGTTCACACAAGTGGGAACGACTATATCATATCACAACTCTTTAGGTGAGGTGTCATTTTCTTCCAACTGTTTCCCGGGAATCAGCATCAACGCAAGACCTGTCTTAAGATGAAAAGACTTCCAAACAAAAAACTGAGGAGAAAAAAACTTTCACCTATCATCCCTGTCATAATCATCACCTCATTATGGAGTTGTCCGACGAACACACATCTCGCACAGGATGACTTTTTTTTTTCTCACCCATCTCTCCAAAGATACGCGGGGAACAATGCCACAATGACATGGCAAATTCAAAATGAAGTTGATACGACAACACGACATGTTGATGGCGATGCTGTTGCTGATGTTGATGTTGATGTTGATGCTGATGAGTTGTGTAATAGAATAATGACCATGAATTTATGAATACCGACTCGGATTCCGATTCTGAGTGGCATTCGGCATGCATTTAGCGCATCCACCGCCAGAGCCATCCTTCGTTGGGAATGATTCCAGCGAAGTAATCAATGAAAATACACACGTCAGTGGATAGGTGGGCTTTGTTTTGATTCGGAGAAACCCTCAACGATGGAGCCATCTGGCGGAGTCGAATGTTTGACACTTTCCTATTGTTCTGCCCGCACCCAGAGATCGGTGTGGGCAGTCAGTGTGCTCCCAGTTCGCAGCTCCCAGCCGTGGGAGCTTCGTCAATGCAGCAGCTAGCCAAACCGTACATTACCGTCATTGATTTGTTTCTAATTAATAATTCCGCGCCGATTAAACAAACACACTGACGCTGTGGATTTTACGTTTTTTATTATTTTTTTTATTCAAATATTGGTTCATGTGTAATTTTGTTTAATTTTTCCTTATTTCCATTTGATCATCGCGGAGGTTGGTGTAGTCCGGTGAGGGTCTCTAGGTATATCATTGGCAATTACTTGGGATTTTTTGTTGTTCCTCTGTTGATTTATCAGCCTCGTCGTCGTCGGAGGGGCTTTTCTTCTCGAAGCTTGGAACGTCTGAATGGGTGCGATTGCTATTCAACTTGAACTTGTGATCAATAGAAATATGATTATGATTGGAGTTTTTTTTTTCCGTGTTGTTAGCTCGAAGTCAAGGTCTACCAACGCACTTGGCGCTGGAGATGGCCAGTTTGTTGAACAAAAGTTTAGTTTTGAACTTGATTGGCGGCAGTTGGGCGAGTTGAGTGCGTAGTGTTCTTTCAAATTCGTTAGGTGTTGATGGTTTCAAGTCACAGAATCACTGCGTAGAATTTTCGAATGTGACGAAATTTAAACTGGTTTTGGTGAACCTTCTAACTGGGCTGGGGCTAACCAGCCAACCAGTCAAAACCTTCTACGTCTTCACAAAGCCAAATGACACAATTTGGACAAAAATTCACGAATGGGAACACAAATTACCTCATTCCAAAGATATTGTCCCACGAGAACTGTTTGCCAGCCCTACAGCATAAGAGGACGAGGAAAACACCAACGTAAAACACTCGGACAGAAAGAAGAACAATGGGAAGCGTAAGATCAAGGAGATGCAAAGGTAACTCGTTAGAATAGGGTACATTCACCCGATCCATAATAAAGGCGATCGTTTCAATCGCACAAATTTCAGACCCATAAGTCTGCTTAGCATCGTGTACACGGTCAATCTAAAGCGCCTGCAATCTGGGGCAGCTTGGCAGCCCCAACTCAACTTTTGCCCAAAGGTTCCTGGAGCTATGAGCAACACTGCGTGGCACAGAAGCTTGATACAGAAGTTCGATATCTAACTTGCAAGCAGACAACGTGGCAACGCCAACTTGGAACGTTGCACGAAAGTATGAAATTCCTTTACTCCAAATTGAGTGGTCAACCATTTTCATTTTCTTCCAGTAGTTATGTTCGGTTCTTGACCGAAAACACAGCTGGAAATTAAACATTGAACGACGAATCACAGGCGCGCTGAGACCTGTCATACACATCAATGAAATGTTACTAAATGCTGTAGTCGGCCATCGGAAAGCGCAAAGCCCTATGATCATACTAAATCCTGGAGATGATACCAAACAATTTGGTTGGTTCGTCGACTGACTAACTATTTCCCAATCTAAACTTTAGGAGATAATTTGCTGCAAGGCTTCCAGTGCCTTAGTGGTTAGTGCGAGCGGCATGTGTTCAAGCCCCAACCGTGTCCACAAAATATTTTTCGCGGCGCCACTTCTTGTCGGGGAATAACAAACCTCCAGGAGCACCTTTTGTCATGAAAAAGCTTCTCAATTCGCCGTTCAGAGTCGGCAATAAGTTGTAAGTCCCTTCTATTTGTGCAAACAATTTAACACGCATAACATAAATGGTTTAGAGAAGCTCGAGGCATCGTGCCATCCATTTTTTAATCAGACTGGAAGAACGGGGAAGTGATCGAGGACTCTGATACTAGATTGCGGAGTTGGTGCACGCATCTTGTCAGACAAGCTGAAAATATCGAAATCCTTTCGTATACCGGGCTTAGTCAGTGTTTTCCAAGCAGGGGTTTTTGTTATCTGCGAAGCCTGCCAAGATACAGTAAGAACGAGAGTAACAAAAGAGCTGACAAACTGGCCAAGCGGGGGTCTACCTTTAACGGCTGTTGGTGTTAGTTGTTCCTCTTAGTGGCCACAAATTACTAAATAGGAGAACAAAATACTTAATCTTCAACAATCAAGGCCTCTGCAGAGGCTTTGACGAAGAATAAGCACAGTCTCTCTTGTACAAGTCTGTCTGCAATGCCCATTGGCTCAATGGTCCCTTCATTTTTCCAGACATTTTCTATAAAACTCCAGCTGACATTTTTTCACCAAACCCTTCTGGATATCGCGCAGCTGTTTACACTTTTGGTAATCTTCGAATGGAATGCAAACTCTTTCTTCCGCATTCTCAGTCAAGTGATGATCTTGGAAAGGCTTAGACCTTCGGCTTCTCTACTGGGTATGGGAAAAGCTGCCCACTAGCTTCAGTGTTTATTTTTCTTTAAATGTTTTATGTATCTTTACTACCAATTTACGAGTATTTACGTATTTGCATGTCTATCTGCAGGGTTTTTAAATAGAGACATAACAATTTTGTATTTTAATACAAACGCACCCTTAAACATTTTTTTATGATCTGTCAATGTCAAAATGTCAGTCAAGGTTTACATTTTTATCACGAATGAGCAACGTTTGGAAATTATAAAAAATAAATACTAAGTCGGTGGTCGCAACTTTCAGACCGCTTACGCCAAGTTTCGGTCGTAATAATCAACAGTCTGTGCGTGCTAAAGTGGAGAAATTGGAGTCAACATATTCAATATTTAATATTCCTGTACCAGTGAGACAATGCAAAGATCGAAGTACCGAAAATATCGCAGCCGTAATGGCTTCAATTCAAAATGAGCCAAATCAGTCGATTCCATGCCATTCATAGGAATTGGGAATCTCTCAGTCCACTTTGTGGCGAATTTTGCGTAAAGATCTTGGCCTACACCTTTACAAGATCAAATTAACTCAAGAACTGAAGCCTCTTGATCATCTGAAGAGCTGAAACTTCTCCGATTGGGCTCTGCAAAAGTTTGAAGAAAATCCTGAATTTTATTGAAAAATCCTTCCTTATTGAAAAATCCTGTATTTGTAGAGGCTGACTTCATTAGATGAGTCTATTTGTCGTTTGAAGAAAGACGTTGGCCATTTGTATCCCTTCAGTATTCAGGTGAATAGAAGCAAATTGCGCTCGGTATCTGTAATCGTCGACTCTTCCAAGCACTGAATTACATATAAGATAGTGGGGGTTTTTACTGTGCACTTTGCCTAAAACCAATTTTTATGTCCGATCACTTAAAGATTACACCTGCTCCTATATACTTTTATCGCAGAACTGTGTGGAATTCCACTGAATTCCCATTGATCAACAGCTTCTTTGAGATATTAACGGTGGAGCATATTTCCTGTCCACCTGTTGGAATAGTTCTTGTCTCAGTGTCCTCCCTCCGAAGGAATACATTTCTCCTTTAGTGCCAGCCGCCAGACCAAAACCCAGTTCATTAAAAAAGATTCTTACACTCCCCCTGTACTTCCAATGAACAACATTGCAATGACCATTCTGGTACGGTCTCGAATATTAGGTAAAATGTTAGCACTGATATAATTCACATTGCAACATTTGGTGTCTTCTAGGCAACTTACTATTTGCTATGTTTTTCTCTTTCAGACAATACAAGGTTTTCCTCACTTTTGAAAATGTCCCTTTTCATCGTTTTTTACACAAACTCTTACCCCTATGTACACAACCATTAAACAAGACAAAAACAATTTGAATAAAACATTATTTGCATTTTACAACAGAATACCATAAACAAAAAAAAAAAAGAAATCAATACAAACAAGCAAAACATTTAAGAAAAAAAAAAAAAGGAAAATAATATAAACCCATTCCTGTATCTTGCTATCCCCAGCAGCCTACCCCCAATCCTTCAAATGACGTTTCCCATTGTATTCTCACTCGCTAAGAGCACATTTTCCCTCCAAACGAACAAAAGGACCCATGAACTCCATTTATACACGGGAATCCATAAAAAAAAATATATGCAAAGGATATCTGCACACACATACAGGATGCTTTTAGCGTGTTGTACTCCACAGACGTGAGCATTCAGTGTACTCCTTATTTTCTTTTTCAGAGGTCATAACTATTAAGGATTTAAAAAAAAAAACAAAATCTTAAAAAAAAAAAATGGAAATGTACTATGTATGCCCCTGCACACAAATGAATGTACATGTGGATTTCCTGTACCTGAATAATAAATCGAGCTCAAATCGCTCAAATCTATCGCAAGGATTACACGACAATCGTTTACCCCTTGGTCGTAGGATTGTTTATGTGTAGATAGGTACAACGCATGAGGTATGTGCTCATACATAAAAGATAATCCTTGGAATGATGCCTCGATAATGTTTGCTTTTGCTTTTTTCTTTATTTTGCTGATCTGTGCCTCCTGCTCCTGTCGCCATTATTATGTTGAAATGATGTTGTTATGCAAGCGAATCCATCGATGATTTTGTTTATCCTAGATTATGGAAATATAAGAGAACAAATTTTATATTGGAAATATCTTTGGCAAACAACGCACCGCGTTAATGTGTTTGATTTTCGCAGAGGGTAGAATTTATTTAATTCTATCGATGAGGACATTGCGAAAATGTTTACCTACAAATCTGATGATTCTGGCTGGCATGCTGAAATACCTAAATTCATTCTCAGCACATACTCGACAGCATATCTCAGCATGCATATCTTAAGGAAAGATCCACCGAGACAGTATTCCACAAAGTGGTAGTAGTCTATAACCGAAGCTTTAAAAGAATCCTTTACCACACTGGGAATGAAGGATGGATGAAATCCTTGCTAGTGACCAGAACCAGAAGGCATCATTATAAGGCTACTGAGTCGTTTTCTGATTACTTTGGTTGGGGATATTGTTTTCATATGTCGGCCAAGGAGTAATTCTACGTGAAGTGTCAGGAATGCTTCCTCCGTAATAGGTGATTTCAAGGAAATGTTTCTTTGTCATTTTCACTTACTTCTACTATCACATGTCTTTCGTAGATGCAGATGTGATAACTGCATGACTGACCACGCCAGACACGTTACTATCTTAAGCTTCCTTCTGGAACGACGGGATCCGGGTTTACATTTCTAGATAGATCGGGCTCCCATTTCTCCATGGGTCCGTCCAAAAGAATACTGCTTTGTCCAACGGCTCTTTTCTTCGACGACAACTTCGGCGACATCGTAAATATTAACTTCAAAAGCATCCTCTGCTACATAAAAAGTTCTAGCTGATTCGATTAGACCTATGAGTAGTTCCGGATTAGTGAAGGATCTTGTGGTGTCACAGTGGACTTCTTTTGGTTAAAGCATGGTTGTAACCGCATGCGGAAATGTTTCAGGGGTAGTCAAGATCCTCCGGTATGTGACCGACTTAACTCCTTTCTAACTTCAGGCAATCCAATCGTGGAACTGCTTCTTGGAGGGTGATGCTACTTTTTCAAGCCTCTATGGGACTGCAATCTTCTATAGCCTACACTCATAAACATTGGATTCCAATTTTCCTAACTTGTGCGGATTACCGTGCCGATATGGTCCAGTCGTCTCCCTGCAAGCCATCTAGTGGATTCGAAGAATGTGTGTGTTTGGCGTTGTCGAGTCGCCAAACTGGCATGCAGGGCTCTGTATTTTTTCGATTTTACTCCACCACGGGCCATGGAATCAAAACTTTCAACGACACTTAGTCCAGTGATATGTTTTTATGTATTTAGGTATCTCCGTCTTATTTGAAAATTATTTGAAAATTAAAAACACAAAACAATGACCAAAAAGGCTTCCAATAACCCTTCATAGCTTCGGCAGGAAGTCGGGACAGACTTGCTGTAACAACAGTGGTACAACCAACTCTAACTCACGGGGTATTAGGTTCGGGATCTGCTCTGAATAAAGCTTAAATCACCAAACACCTCTACACCTTACAGTGCAGGAGGGAGCTATGCTAAGTGTTCTTAGATTGCCGCAGATACCGGTATTTGAAGCCCACAACCTGACAGGGTGAATTGGAATACGTATGTACATCCAAAACGATCCAATTATTAACATCCCAGATAAAATGCTGAAGAGAGTTCTAGGTAACCGCCATGAATGGAAAAATAAAGGTCTCGTTACCTTGTGAAATTCGGAAATCTGGTATACTGAGGCTTATGGTCCTCAAATTCCAGTAGAAGGTCACAAAACATCTTTGAATTGAAAAATTTGCTCAGGAATGCCTTCGGAAAAAAATTAACTTCTACATTCTTTCAGACAATCAGGCCCCACTGACAGCAACGCTAGGGACCCTTACATTCTACACGAAAGGGTCAAAGTTCGTCTGCGACTGTCTCAATCTCCTTGAATACCTTGCGTTTACAAACAAGGCAAAATGCCTGTATCGCAGGACACGAAAGCTTCGAAGGAAATGAACGGTCAGAATGTCTGGAGAGAACAGACGAAGGGAGGCGCCAACTTCCTGGTCCAAAGCCATATTTTGAGGTGCCATCCAGAAGTGTCCATCTCAAAATTATTCAATGGGATGTCGACAGGCTTGCTGCATATTGGGTAACCAAAATCGCTTAAAGCAAGCGAAAAAAGGGACAAACAACTACTTGAACTCAGCAAAAAAGATTTCGACCCTAACGGGCTATCTAAATGGACTCTATCCATTGAGGTGACATCTGCATAAGATGAAATTATCAAATACTGACATATGCCGATTCTGTGAAAAGCAAAAAGGGACAGCAGAACATATTCTCTGCGAGTGTCCAAAGGCCGCAAAGCAAGGACTACGATGTGCGCAGTGGTCATTTGGATCACTTCAATCTCACACACTGAGCCGGGACAATAAATCTCACAGGTCGCAGCGCATCTGGGCCTCAGCATCACAATCGTAGTTGTAAGCTGAGTTCAGAGATTGTAAGCATAGATACCACAGGCAAATGCGGTACATGCTACAACAGATTTTTTGACAGTCCTACTGCGCTAAACCACTGTGTGAGCTGCGTAGATTCGAGTCTCAGCAATATCCACCGAACACCACCACCTCTCGTCAGGGAATGATAAACCTCCAAGAGTAGTAACCGAAGCGGGAAGCGAAAAATTCACGGTCAAATTCTTAAAGTAGACTCCGTAAGCTAGACTCCTAAAAAAATTGAATTCCTCAGTGAATCGATTTAATATTCGTCTAAACACAGCGATTTTTCCATGGACAATTCGATCAAATTATCAAAGTCAACGCACACCCCCTTACCGTACACCATTCCTCCTGCGAAACAAAAACCACCACCACCAACTACGACAGTTAAAAACACAAACAGATAATGAAGTTTCATCTGAATCGAATTTATCCACCCTTTTCCATCTTAATACGTCACTTTAGTAATCAAATAAATTAAACAACAATTCCACAGAACAACACGCACCCTCCGCACACCCCAATGAGCGTACACACCCATTTGGTCGGTCGAGGTCGGCTAAGTCCGGACTACGGAGTTCCTTATCCGTTTCTCGTTCTCCCCTGCGAGTTGTCTTTTTTTTTTTGAAGTGAACATTGTATCTGTTGAATATTTATCTTCCATCTTTCTATCTATCCTTCTCCGTCTCTTTTATTCTCGCTGTCCTGTCATCATTTAATTTTCACGGAGGGGGTATAATATTTGATTTAGACTAGAAACCTCAATTTCGAGTGCAAACATTATCTTTCGAACGTCAACAGTGAGTTAAATGTGTAACTTTTGCCAAGAACACAGATACTCATACGCACGCATACAGCAGCCAGTGATAACGATGTCAGGCAAAACGACGATGATGACAAAACAGACTTTAACACATGTCAAGACGAACCGTCACCGTCTTTTGGTGGCCAGAGTGACAGCCATCTTTGTGTGTGTGTTGGCTACTGGTCTTTGGCGTTCTTCTGTTTGACTAGTTAAAATGTGACCAAAACGGCGCGTCCAGCCATCTTGTGATGGCGTTAAGCCACCGAAACAACTGTGCATAGTCATCCGGAAAGTCCATTTAATAAAGAGAGAGGGTCTTGTTTGCTGTTCAGTGTGTTCGGGAGGTGTTTTCGTTTTCTGTTCTCGACTGTGTGCTCAGTGTGAGTGGTTACTGGAAACGAAGAACGAAAAAAAAAGGAGAAATCCCCATCAGGTTAATTGAAGTCGGGAACACATGTCATTACAAATACGATGGCCAATTGTCAAGGTGATTAAACTAATGATAGTGTCAGGTTACACGCAACAGGAGGGTAATTCCCTTTTAACTGAGCAAAGCGGGGGTGACGAGTGAGTGAGTGCATGATAAGGGTCGTCGGTCCTCCTCGGGGGTAACTTGATATGATTTTTAATTGTGTTTTGGCTAAACGATGGCTTTGATGGTGAGTGGCGGTAGCTGTTAACACTTGTCAAACGGGGACGTGGCACAGGCTTTGCGGATCGCATTAGGAATATCGAATTTCAGGTGTAATTTCGACGGTTGGATCTATTTCATGACGCGCCAAGTAGGTGTTTATTGAGATTTGCGAATCTCGTGAATCATTCGTGTGGAACTGAAATTGATACCAGGAGGAAGGGAGAGTTTGAGGGCTTGTTGTGGAAGTATGTGCTTCTGTGAGGGTTAATTGTCAGAAGCTTAACAGGAACACATTGGCTACACTTTTGATTGAAAATTTGTCAACTGTTGTCTTTTCGTTGTATCTATAGTAATCCTTTCTATTTTGTTCGGTCAGTGATCTACGAAGAACATCGAATAGTTACGACATTAAGCCGAAGCATGTAGTGCGGCATGTCTACAACATCTTTGAATGTCATCTCGGGCTTTATCCCAAAAGAGATCGACTTCAAATGAGGGCCAGATAAAGTTTTAACAGGATTTTGCATTTGAACGTCATTATTTTAAGGCAGGGAAACTTAGCTTGCGAGTTTAATACACCTTTAGACAATATGCTTCCCCTAAAGAATGGCTAGGAAGTCTGCAAACCTCGCCTATTGGAATATAATCTTGTCTGGCACACCAATGATACCAAGCTGGACACCGCATTTGGATCTGGATTTTCTGTTAGTTAACAAACGCGACCTCCTTAACCACTTTTCGGGAATTTTCTTCCATGTTTCGAGAGGAAATTTTGGCCTTCAACCGACACATCAGCACAATCACGCGCTTGAACCCCTTGGTGAAAATCTTCATCATCCTCTTTGACAGTCAGACTGCTTTTTAAATGGTTGGCATAACTCTGGAGAGCTAATCCCTGAAACTGTATGGGTTCTCTAGGATCCTTACTAACTTATTTAAGGTGGCGCTACAGTCCAGTGTGGACCTGGACCTGAACCAACAAGCATCTCCAGCCAGCTCGATCTTTAGCCAGCTGCCTCCGGTTTTGCACTCCAAGGTGGTTAAGGTCCACCTAAGTCGCGGTCTTACTTTACAGTGCCGTCCATCGGGTGTGGATACGAAGATTTTACGGCCCAGAGCATTCAGAGCAAGAATTTTTCTATCGAAACAGCCAAGAGCAACCCTATCTTCTTTTGAAAGAGTCCATGCCTTTGAGCCGTGGAGCAGGACTGGGACGATTAAGGTCTTAAAAAGTGGCCTTAATCGTCCTTTAGTCGTTTAAGAGAAGTCTTTGCTATTCAATTGCCTTCTCAGGCCAAAGAATCAGCGTTTGGCAAGAGTTATTCTTCTTTTGATCACAGCGCTGGTGTCGTTGTCTGAATTGACAGCGGAGCCTAGGTAGACAAAGTCCTTAACTACCTCAAAGCTATAACTGTCTATAGCGACAGAACATCTCTAGGATCCAACTAAGAACAATTTGGTCATTTCTTCACCGAAACCCATCAAGAGGGTGGTAACTTCTTTCGTCGGGCGGCTGGACCCTGGAAAGTGTGTTTTCGATACGAGTTACAATGATTCATACTTTAGATTAGGTTTGGTTATGGGGAGAGTATCCAGTCAATGACTGCCACCGGCCCACTGGTCCATTGTTTTCTCCTAAGTTTTGTGGTCGTTGTTTAAACTTTCAGTTCTAGCTGACTGGCCCTTCGTCGAAACAGCCTGTCTAGAGTATGACCATCAGTTTTACTTTATACACTCACAGGGTAAGTGCCTATTGGTTTCTGTTTCTTCTGTATCTTGACAGCTCCTGCAGGAGTTGATACTGAGTCTAGTGTCCACAGTGCCTTTGGCGAAGTGTCTTCCCACTACAAGCCAAGAAGCAATTTGTTTTATTTTTGCAAACTGGTTCCCATAGGCTTCGCGATATAACTTTTGGAGGACTAAGATATTTGGATTAATTCTGGTCTGTGTATGATGCCTTTTAGTATTTCAATAGAGGTGTCTATTGCTTTATATCCCTTCCAAAAGCAGATCCTTGCAGAGTCTGTGTGTGGGAACCCAGTAGATGGGTTGCGCCCATTTTCTTCAGAACTCTGCAACAATTGGGCACTGCCTTCGATTTGTTACTTACATACATCGTCTAATGCCTTCATAGGTGCCTGAATATGGATGAGAACGATGATTCTAGATGGGTTTAGTCTCCTTGCATCTATTGTCCTTGATGTTCTTGGTAATTTTTTTAAAGAGTTTTTCAATAGGGACATAACTATTTTGAGTTTTAATACAAACGCACTCTTAAACTTTTTTTATGATCTGTCAATGTCAAAACGGCAGTCAAGATTTACATTTTTCTCGTGAGCAACGTTTGGAAACTATTAAAAATTACTACCGAAATTTTGAGTCGGTGAAAGCAACAATCTTGAGAAATGGTCTGGTTGAATGGCCACTTTGCTCATGCGATAAGCCGTTGGATTTCTTTTTACGTTACGTCGTGAAGTTATGCCAACAACATTAAAGGAGCCCAGGAACAATATCGAACGCGAAATTTCCAACATTCTGGTGTGGAAGAGTTGTGGTAAATTGGCTTCAAAGAATCGATCGGTGGTCACATTAACGAGATCGAATTCCATTCTTGAATTTATTGTAACATGTGTGCTACACCTAAAATAAATTTCAGCCCAATATCTCAACGATTCTGTATTTTATTTAAATACAAAATTGTTATGTCCTTATTATAAAACCCAATATTTTTGTATTTTTCTATTTTGCTCTTTTTTGTAAATAGGACTTGTTCGATATTATATTTTTTTCGGACTTAGTCCTTTTAGTCCGGATTTCAAGACCTCACTGATGGTGGGTATATTGAAACCATAGACTTTTCAAAAAAATTACTGCCTACATGCATAGTTCAACAAATTGTACAGAAACTTTAGTGCAACCAACGTTATTTTGGCTAAAACATAAAAGCCAGTCAAAAAGGTAACTTGCAATGTCAGTTAAATTGCTTCACAAGTCACTCACTTTTATGAAAAAAAGTCGCGGAATGATTTTTTTTTTTTTTTTTTCACAAAATCAATTCGACAATAAAACGTCAGCAAATTTGTTTACAGAAAAAAATGAAACCGATGGCATTTATACACAACCCTCGTCCGCCCCTTCCTATGCGAAGCTCATAGCCAACTTTTCTATCGACTGAGAACCAATATTCGACCCGTAACAGGAAAATAAAGGAAAAACTTTATGTTTACCAGGAAGTACGGCAGGGAGAGAGGGAGAGAGAGAGTACACACAAAAGTTGGCTTTTTTTTGAAGGGAGAATCAATTTCGAATAAATTTTCATAAATTACGAACTTTATTCGCGTCGAGATTGTTTACCTTTACTCCAAGCAATGTCACAGCGATTCTGTTAAGGTAAAAAGCGGTGGCAGGAGCAGGAGGAAACAGGCTTCAAGTTTGTTGGTTGACTTTTAGCTCTTGTGCGGATATAACAACGCGGAAAGAAGCTAACTCAGCAAATGTCCTGAATAGAAACACACACCCACACACAGGAGTAAGTAATAATGTAATCTGGTACTTATACTGTTAGACACATTGATTTTTATTGAATTTTTAATGGAGCATACAAGTTTATGCAAAAATTTGATTTATACAGACATGTGCATAGTTTATGATGATACGGATTTTTTTTTTGTCGAAGACATTAGGGGATGCCCTGAGATGGGAATGTGTCTTTAAATTTAAAATCTGGTACAATCCCCGGGTGGGCCTCATCCAACAAGTCAGTATGTTCCAAAAGCCTCTAAGTTGGTTGAGGCTCCATCTATTTACATGTACGTACATCAACTGCATGTTTCATTCGATTTTAAGCCCAAATTTTCATAATTTCTTCTTCTATTGTTATGAACGCGCCAGTCACTAAGAATTTCGTTCTAAGGACTACATATTGCAATGGCGCCGACTTCGCAACAAAGCTGCAACCATTTTTTCAAGTTCCGTAGTCCCTTCAAAATACGCGTCAGACTCACACACAATACTTTGGCTTTGATTGTTCGCATCAGTCAATAGCCTGGCATATCCATGAAACACGTAAGCCTCGTCTTAGAATAGAGAGTGCTTAGGCATAATCTGACAATCGGACAAAGAGTATGATAGTATCGTCCATTCAGGCTTAATGCTGCTTCATGTGGAGCAGAATGTCGGTCTGTATTAAGTAAACTGCCGAGAAATGCTTTCAGACCATGGTTTAGATTTTGCCAATTTGGTTTCACAGGGATAACGTAGGGGCCACTAAGGTGCCCAGTGTTTTATGCAAGCGCTGTTTTCATAACCCTACTCTACATAATCTAACCTGGAATGCCGAGAAAGCCTTGATCGAAGTATAAGGTACACATAGGCCAGTGGTACCTTCATATGTATATCCTTTGCGATATCACTGTAAGTGTTACAGCTGAAAACCTCAATCGATTCTTGAACCTATTGAGGCTTTAGTCGTTTATAGATTGTTGAAGAGGCGTTTTCATAAAAATCTGGCAATAGCAAAACAAGCCCGCCGTGGATTACTCCTCTTCCCTATCTCTGCAGCTACTGATTCAAATCGCTGTCTAGGTGCCGATGTTAGAGGCACTAATCTTGTCCTTGTACTTGATCTTTCTAGAAAGTTGAGAATGTCTACTGTCGAAACGTTTTTAGTGTGCTCAGCGGTCAGAATATTCTTGAGGAAAATGATCCTCGGATACTGTGCTAATCATTTCTAACTCTGAAAAGTCGAAAAGAACAGCCAGGAGACCTATTAATCTACTTGGCAGATTTCCTTTTGACAATTCAAGGTTTACTGTACCGCCTATTTCCATTTGTTTGACAAATGTCAGCTCAGGTATTATTACTGAGAACTCTCACCCTGTAGATCTTCATAAGATAGCCTACCATCGATCATCATTACCATCTATGCAGTTTATGGCCGGTTACGGGGCAATATCATGCCCATCGATCCTTAGTGTGGCTGTTACTCTTAGGGTAACGTGTAACCCATTTCTCAATGCTTTTGCGAGCAAGAGCATTGGTTGAATGAAAGTCGGTGTTGTCAAAAGCGCCCTTAATATAGGGAAATATGCAAAGAACGATATCCTTCGAGCAAAACGCTGCCTCTATCTGTAAAACTATATCGTTAGCGGTATTATGCGCTTGTAGCCCACATTGCTGTGAAAAACTGCGGTGAAGCAATAGTATTTTGACATACTCCTTATTTTTTCTCACTCCATTGACGAGGTTCTGGAAGCCTTAGAGCAAAAGTTTGAAGAGAAAATACTGCAGAAATCCTTAGTGCACTTGTAATTCCAAGGAATGCCAGCTACTGGTTGTTGTTTTCAAAGCTAACCACCTAAAAAGCCAAAGAGCCATCAGAGCAGCAGGAAATTAAAATTAAATTTTAAAATGTAATTTATTGTCAGTTCTGCTCAGGGTGCTAAGACACAGTGACATTCCAGGGAACTGTAGGCTGATGAATTCGCCAGATATGGAAAAACATTACCTACTGGGCCTGATAAGGACATCTTAGGTATACCAATCGCGTTTTGTAAACTTAAACTAAAGCTAGATGATATCGAAAGAACAAATCTTAGGTGGACAAGTGGTACAACATGTGTAGTAGGCAAGCATGCAACAAGGCGTCTACCCAAACGACTTCTGCACAAACTGTAGGTAGGTAGGTAAAGTGCCGGCTCTTTAGAGCCCAATTAGCGCTAGAGTGCGCGGTTTTGTAACCACGAAACTCGTTTAAAACCTTATTGGTATGCGGTTGTTGATTTGGTGGTTTAGGATGGCTATATCCAGCCGGTGGAGTTTAGATACAGGATCAGTTCTCCAATCCTTTTCTCAGCTATCTGGGCGAGGTCCGAGGTCCGATGAAGAAGAGTTTGCCCAAAAAGCCCTGTCTGGTTCTCGCCAGGGCCGGAAAACTGCAGAGGAAGTGAAGTAGAGATTCTTTCTCATTAAGGTCTTTGCAGCTTCTGCAGAAATTGTTGTGAGGAATGCCAAGCTTGACCGCATGGTCTCCGACTGGCCAATGTCCCGTAATAATGGCTACGATTCTGGCAATATCTAGTCTTGATTTGCCAAGTAGCTCGCTTGACTTTGTTTTATTGTAATTCTAATTGCGTCTTTCTTGAGATGACGCAGCTGGATAGGCTATTCCATCTTTGATTTGCAAGCTGGAGGAAGTGTAGATGCACAAAGCCCTTAACAGTGCCCAGTGGAATATCGACTCTTTCTGCAAGTGAACTGTTAAGGGCTGATCCTTTCCTGCCAGCTCGTCGGCGCGCTCATTGCCCTCGAAATTGCTATGACCTGGGATCCAGATGAGTGTAATTGTGGAGTGGGTACTCAGTTGTTTAATTTCAAGCCGACATTGATCTACCAGCTTTAATGATATGGTAACCGCATCAATGGCTTTGATAGCAACTTGGCTATCTGAAAAGAAAGCAATATTTTAGTTGGATGTTTGGAGATTATTGAGCAAGCGGCAGACCTCGCGAATCGCGAGAAGCTCCGCCTGAAAAACACTAGCAGAGTCTGGAAGACGAAGAAACTTTGATACATTCAGAGAAGATACCTGCGCCGACTCCGCAATTCATCTTTGACCCGTCCGTGTATGTACCAATATCATGGTCAATGAGGCAGAAACTGTATAGACGAGGAGGAGGAGGAGACTATTCTCCATCTTGTTTCCACCCGTCCAGCTCTCCCGCAAAAGAAAACTCCACTTAGGAGCCTTCTTCCGAACCAACTTAGGTGACCTACGCTTCGTAAGAAGCTCCAATTTGTTCAATGAGTAGGCAGGAGATCATTGTGGTATCACAACATACCCCTCATGGGTCTAGCTGGGTAGCCATCTCAACCTAACCTAACCTAACCAGTTCAACCATCTTAAATCCGCAGCGATGGGATTTTATTAGTTCATCGAAGCAATTTAGCCCTCATCCACAGTTCAGGTCGACAGATGTAGTAGATTTGTTCAACCTAAGCATGTTTTTGGCCTTGGTTTCAATCTTTCTCCCTTTTTTTAAACAATCTTGTTTGTATCTATTTCGCCTGTTTAAGTTAAGTCTTCTACAAGAAATCCTTCATTTTGAATAGGTCCCCGAATAGAACTGACACTTCTCACAAAAAAAAGGGTTGAAGAGCGCTTTCCTTGAGAGTCATACAATTAGTATGCTTAGAGTGCTAGTTTTAATCATTCCTAATATGCTCTCCACCTTGAGCACATACCACAACAATGGCCTCTCATTGACACTTGAGCCCGTTTTGTTTGTTTATCTTCATCATTCCATATGAATCGTGTGTTGTTTTTTTTTTCTTCCTCCACCAACTCTTCTAAGGACATTTCCAAGAAAAAGAACTGAGAACAATATAAGGAAATTTTTATTTGAAATAACACAAAAGCACATTTCGAAAAGGATTTCATTTTCAATTTTTCCAATATTATTGTTTCCGCACTTCAAAGTGGTAGAATCAATTTCTGGACAGATATCCCATCGAATGGCCGATGCTGATGGCTGATGGTTGATGGTTGATGGTTGATGCATGCATCATCCTTGAATCAACAAGGATTGTCATGTGTATTTTTGAGAAATGAATGTATGTTCTGTAATAACATCCAAAAACCCACACGCAAAACCGAACATGATTTTCAATTTTCGATTTTCGTTTCTTTTTTTCTGCTTGGCGTCGTGTTTTTCTGACGAATCTGGGATGTTGACACAGTGCGACGACAGTGGCTCGTTACCACGCACACAATTTCATCGGATATTCTCTATCTTGTGTCTTTGAATTGGACAATTTTTTAAGTAAACACTGAGATTCAAGTTTTCAATTTTGGATTTTAAATATTTTCGCCTGAAGAACAACACAACAGTAGTCTCTGGGATGGACATTGTGGTTGGAAATGAAAATATTTTCTTTTGACAAAATTTTTCGGGTATCCTTTCAAGATGTTGACCAGAGAGTTAGCAATGCGATGATGTCGTGTGAGTGCTGGCGAATTGTATTCGTCGATGTATCAGAGACTTGATGATGGGTGTGGAGCACTATAATTGGTTTTCGAAGCCAATTATGGCTGACCAAGGACACTTGATAACAGTATGTGAGGTTTGAGACGAAAATAGCCATTAAATCCCGAAGCGAACGAAGTGAGGCCCAGTTTCAGTTTACACCGACTTTTTGAAAGTCAGCTGAAGCAATTCATTTACTATGATGATTTCCTTCACTTAGCTGTATGATCCTGTGATGTTGTCATCTTTCACACTGACTTACAAGTATGAATTTAAAGGATTCGAGAGCCTTATACGGATTAAATTAGGATGATGTACTGCTCTGATGTACGAATGCTCAGCGGTTTCGTCATTCTGAAACCAACCTTAAATAGACAGAGGCTCACTGATTAGAAATGGAATGCGCTACCATCGTGCCGATTATTTGTGGCGCAAACGAGAGTAAAACAAAGGACCTCATTGTGTCAAGTAGACCACATTTGACAGGCCACAATCTGATGACGACCCATTCGAAAAGAATGCGACTAAGTACCTACATGCTCGTGTTCGTCGTGACTCATTGCCAGCCATGTTCACCGAACACGCGGCACCATCTCTTGTGGGGGTATGAAAAGCCTTCGGGAGTATAGCTTGTGATGAAAAAGCGTGTCAATTCGCCGTTCGGAGTCGGCAATAAATTGTAGGTCCCTTCCATTCGAACAATACAACACGCACAACATGAATGGTTGTGAGAAGCTAGGCCTTGGCTCATCTCGAGCTATTGCGCCAGCTATTTGTTTATTTTTAAGTTCCTACATAATGTACATCAGACTTCTGCAGAAGCATGTATGCGAAAGAACATACAGTCCACTATCAACGTACAAGTTACAGCAGAAATAGATTGGCAGCACTCGGAGAATACTTTAAGGAACTGGGTCAATTGTCAACAACGGGAGGGCTTTTGTATTATCCGCACTTGAGTTTTTTTGACCTTGCGCGACACTTATCTTTCGACCCTGGATTCATGAATATGCCAATGGCCCTAGAACTTCATCTGCTGTGCAAATTTAATGTCAATTTCCCTTCCGTTCCGGCCTGGTTTTGGGCCAGAGTCTGAACCTGGATTGGGCTGTAGTAGAGTTTTCACGGATGACTCCAAAATCAGTGGTGTGTTCGTAGAGGCCCACAACACTAGACTTCACTACTCGTTAGACAAGTATGCCTCTGTTTGCGAAGCAGAGACTTTTGCTATCCTAATGGCCACGGATTACATTGAAAAGAATAGGTAGAGGGGCGGAGTATCTTTATCTGTAGCGATAGCCTGGCTGTGCTTAATGCGTTACTCCACCCTTTAACCATTTCTAAATTAGTTCGAGAATGCAAGGACTTTCTGAATTTGATCGCAAGGCTGAACTCTTTGACTTTCGTTTCGGTCACAGGTCACACTGGGATCTCAGAGCACGATTTCTTGTGACCTGAACAGGCGTTGGGTCTTCCCGCGTCCCCGGTCAGGGTCTCTATTGACGGTTAGGTTTCTTACAAACACCGTTGTGTGTAGCAGAACTCTCCAGGATGTAGATATTCTAGCTTTCTCTCAGTGGAAAAGACTGTAGACACCAAATTGGCGTTATAACAAGAAATTTGCTTTTGCTAAGACTCTCAATGTGCGAGGGACTCGTCGGTCTAGGACGCTTGTGGAGAGGGACCTTACTTGCGATAATTTGTTTGTAATTGTTTAGCTTTTGTTTGGATGCAGATGTTCCCTGCTGATATGGTGAGTGCTGACACATTAGGTTCCTCATCATTGTAGAATCTTCTCGGTTTTCTGTAAGTCGAGAACTTCCTCAGAGTACGACGGACCAATCACATCCAGTAATGCTCCAGTAACTCGAAAAAAAAAAAAGAAATTCAGCTGAAAATCGGAATTGTTCATTCCGGTCCTGAATAACTGGCAAACGACTCATCCTGTTTGCCTTTTTCTTCAATAATCCTCACAACGTGCAAAACAATGAAATCAAGCCAGACAATGTTTTCATCCCGCAGCAACTCCGGAAATACTAACCTTATCTAAGTCGGTATTTTGCTAGTACTGTGAGCAGACTAGGAAAGATGTTCAATACTGGCCACATGCCTCTGAGGCTCTCACAGGTCTCATCAATTGATGGACTTATCCGAAATTCCTCGCCCCATTTTAATATAGAATCCAGCAATTTGTTTTGTTATTTGACTAAGAAAATTTGGAACTTTTGACTTTTGACTGTTAGCAGGTTTTACATGGTCATCAACTCAATGTAGGTTCACAATATAAGGTTCCAGACTTGTTCTCTGTCAAAGCCCAACGCCTCTTTAGAGCGACTATCTTCAGTGTCATATTGACATACTTAAACCCAACTGAAGCTGACAGATAGGGTGAATTCGTAAACGCAGTAATCTGCGAAAGTCCACTCACATGGCTGCTTTGTGTCTGCAAATCGAAAAATTGTTTCGTCTGCACGCAGAAAACAAGCAGGCGTTCATGTAGATGTTTTTTTTTGTCTACACAATCTGCCTGACGCCAACATGATTACTGCACATTTCTGACGTTTACGAACATACTAGATTTCTGTCGCCTGCGTAAGTTCGATTTGCATTTCGCTTTATGAACGCAAGTAATGCAGATACGTTTACGAACTCGCCCATACATTTTTGACATCCGGAGATTCTGCAAACGTCATTAATTTATGAAAATGCGCAACAACATGGTTTCCCAGACGGGATCAACTCGATTAGGGGACCGCGAAAAAAGTGAACAATTTTTTTCCCCGAAATTTTTGTGTCTCCCAAATTTTAAATTGATTCTCTCTTTCATTTCCTCTTTTCATTTCTCATTTCTCTTTCGTTTCAGTCTCAAGATTAATGGGAAGTTCAGCGGGTGGCTCAATGGGACACATGGGTAATATGGGAAGCTTGGCGGCGTGCAGTGTCAGCGACACAAAACCGATGCAATTTCCGTTGGCGCAGCGAAGAAAACGACGAGTGTTATTCACACAGGCACAGGTTAGTAATAACAAAAGACACAATAAGTGCATAAATTTAAACTTAAAAATATTGTTAATTTTTTTTTTTTTTTTGTGATGGAATGGAAAGTGTACAGGAAATCCTGTGAAATTGGCCTGAGAAAGGGAAAGAATCGAAAAAAGTGATGGTGTTGCACTTTCCTTTGCTGGCATCTACACAAAACAGTCAGACCAGGCCAAGTGGACTCTGTCAAGACTCTTAAGGTCTTCCTCTTCAAAAGGTTTTTTCGTTTTTTTTTTTTTTGATTTTTTCATTTCTCATCCGTCTGACTGTCTATCATTTGACGAATGGAAACCAAGAAGCTCCACATCGCGTCTTTTGCTTCCTCTCAAGTGGCCATTCGTTGTCGTTGTCGTTCTCGTCCATTGCAGATACTTTGATCTGAATTTATTTTCAGAGACTCAGGTCTCTCCACTTCCAGCGCCCACGGATGTGTGTGGTTTCCATTTTGGCCTCAAGTTTGTCGTTTTCTTTCTTCAGCTTCCTCTGAAATGTTCGCTGGGCTGTTGTGGGGTAAACGACAAATTTTATTTTATTGTCGTTATGTCCGTCAAAGTTTTCCGTTTTTTTTTTTGTTTTGTTTTTCTGTGCGGGGAGACAAAAATTAATTAAATTAAATGGCAGAGTATACACTGATTGTTATAGTGTGTATGTAGAGTACGGCGGGTCCACTTGACAAGTCGTGTCATCGTAATCATCGTCAAGAACATCGAGAATCATTGTTTTTTTCCTCAAGTGACCATTTTTGGAGCAGTTACTCTTACTACAGTTGTTTACAATTTTTTTTTTTTAATTTTTGATTGACGCTTCAGTGATCTCTGCGTTGTGATGAGGTAAAATATTTGAGTCGCACAAAACCGCTTCAGTTTGGGGAGAAATTGTTCGATTGGAATGGAGACGAGGTTTGCATGAGTTTTATAGGTTAGTTTTGAATGTCCTACGCGAGGTAGTGTCAAAGGTGTTCTTGAAAATCTCAAGACAGTTTGGACTTGAAACTTGATGGGGTCACACCAGAATATCAAAACTGAATGTCTTTCATAAAGGACGACAAAATATTTGAGTCATAATGCTATTGAAATGCCTAGTACGTTCGGGAATATCGACTCAAGTTAAAACCCCAGAGGAACACAAGTTTTTTCAAAGGACTACCTTCCAGCTGGCAATTGTGAACTCTTTCAAGAAGCAAAGCCTCAATATTTTTTTAGGGTGAATGTAGGAGAAGATTTAACCACGAGCTGAACAAAGATGTGGATATAGTCCGAAAGCCCTGAATCCATCAACTACACTGGATCGGCCACATCGAATGAATGAACAACAATGCTCCAGCCAAGAGAGTTTTCTATTTCCAGACACCTGGTTTGCGAAGAAAAGGCAGACCGCCCCTTTAGATCGCGGACACAAGAAAGCTTAGTTTCACCAACTAAAAGCAGAGTGCCCGGGCCCGTGAAGGATGGTAGGCACCAGTCTAGTTTAGAAGTCCTTTTGATTTCGATTCCTCATGTCAACGTTATAATTTGTCTTAAGGACATTTGGTTAATCCTCTAAGTTTGAACCTGTTGAAGCGGAACATGTTATGTGCTGGAAACTCGCCCAGTATATATCCAGCAGTTTCCTCGTCCTCGAGACACAACCTGCAGGAATAATCTTCCAGGAGATTAATCTTTTGAGTACTGAGGACAAAACACCACTAACTTGAAGCAGCCAGCAGATATTTTAGTCACCATTTTGGCTTGTCTGTATTGAGCTACACTTTTTTATCTTCTGAGGCATTCATTTGGGGAAGGATCCACGCCTTGTTTCTTCTAATACAAGGATTTTTTGTATACCAAGCCAGTGTTACTGGTACACATTCTACGAGTATTGCAAGCAATGTGTTGCCTGTATACTGAGGTTTTTGTCCCTAGACTAACAAGCTAGATCGAGATCTTTCCTGTATACCTGCTTCCATGGTGATGACGCAATTTTTAGCCTAAAGACGTAGTCAGCTTAAGAGGGTAATCAGCTCTCCAACAATTGTATCTACACACTTGGACTGCAAGAAACTTTGGACTTTGGCAGTTTTTGACTATGAACTTGTTGGCAAGACCTCTGGTATAGTATGGTATACAAGGGTGAGCGGGAGGTTCTTCACTTAGGCCTCAGTCGGGCCCGTTGTGTTCCCCACTTTTAACCGTCGGAAACGGCAGGTATAGAATTGTTTTGGAACGTATGTTGAGAGGGATATAGGGAAGATGGAAACAATTATGGAGTTGCAACTAGTATACAAGTGGTCTGGTGAATCTTCCTGTTTCTTTGGTGAAGGCCCGGATGCCGCCGATTCTTTCATCCATGAGATGCCTCAGGTCCAGTATCCACATGGAAGGGCATAGGAAGTGTTCGAGATATTCTTCTCCTTCCTCGCAGCTCCGACATGTCTCTATACTGTGCATGTGTTTGTTGAGGTTTCATAAGTCGCACCATCAGCCTCAATTGCTCTCTGCTTGAACCTAGAGTCTTCCTAGTGAGCAGGTTGCTTGTTTTCTTTACGAGTGATCTGGCCACTTTCTACGTTGGGAGGTTTGCGCAGTGATCCTCGAAATCCCTTTGCATCCTTTCGTTTGTTGCTGTTTTAATTATTGTTAGTGTGACTCCCATTGTGTTTTAGCGGTTCGTTCTATCCCCCCTTCTTTTGCCAGTTCATCGGGTTTCTCATTCCCCGTGACAACTTCGTGACCTTGTACCCAGACAAGGCGGACGACGTTGTGACTAGCAAGCCTGTTGAGTTTGTCTTTGCATTCCCTGACCAGATGAGATCTGGATGTTGGATTTGTGATTACAAGACCTCTACTTTGTGTTGTATTTATACCGGTTATGGCCTGAGCAAGCTAACTTTATACAGCTTCTCCATGTTCAGATCCTGGGTGCACCCCCAGATACTTGTGCCCAGACACCACTTCAGTCTCTCCTCAACTGTGCTGCCATTTCGCCTCAACCAAGTTCTGACTCTCAATACCTGCTTTCATCGCACATTGGTGCACGTTGGTGTTGCTCATGCAAACGATTCTGAATTCTTCGGATTCGAATCATGTCATCCTAGGTTTGAGTAATTTTTGACACCTTCTCTGACGGTTTCTCCTTTGGTCGGTAACCAGTAACCACAAAATATTCCAATTTTTCTGATTGTAATTCCACCGAGAATGTGATAGACCACGAAGCGGCGTGTCTTCCTAACGAAAAAAAAAACACGGAAATTGTATGCAAATTCCCATCCAAGCTATTAGAATAGATAAAACTAACACCCATTCCCATCGTCAAAGGATGAAATAAGAAATCTTTCAATCTTTTCATCTGCAAAGGTTCGTGCCGTTCAATATTTCAACGAAAATCCCAACAGAAGCACTGCTGTGGTTTCTCCTTGCAGAATCGATCTAGGTCACGTACAGCATATCGTATCTGAATCTTATAAGAAAAATTCAAAAAAAAAAAATCCCCTTCCTCTTGGGGAAAAAAAAAGAAGATTGTCGTCGCATATAAACGTCCTGCATAAGCTTGGCAAATACTTCCACTATAACGCTGCGATGATGATGTGTGATGCTGTGACATTATTGTTATCCACCCCGAGAATTTGAAAAAAAAAAACACTTGCATCTATCGTGTACATGTACCCGCATCTGTAACCGAAATCTCAGATCACCAGAGGCGATACGAGTGTTCCTCCAAGGCGAACACAAAGACCGTATTAAGCGACAACGTTCAATGAATTCATGAACACGAGGTATCCGTGGAATTCATCTTTATTGTGTTTTAGGATAAAAGAAGCTTTGCCGCTTCTGGTAGTGGCTGCAGTGCACAATGGATAGGAAGTGAGTCATACTCCGCTTATCAAGGCGGCGGAAATTCATTGATGCATAGGGCAACTATTGCTCTCGAAATGTGCGAAAATTGTTGAAAGTCTTGAAAGCTTAGGCGGTGAGAGCGACTGATGTCGATCAATTTGGCTGTTTGTGAGTTAATTGGCTTTAATCAGAGCAAGTCATGAGTTTTGACAGCTATCGCGGTGCTATTGTGATGGTTGACCTATGAGTAGAAAGAAATTTATATTATTTCCTGAAGGAAGACCTTTCACTCGGTTTCAGTTCCGAGATGACATTTCCTGGAGAGAATTAACAGAGATTAATCCTTGGGAATAGCTCAGAGCGGCCAGATACGACAAGATCACAAATCAGTCAAAGGCCGAGAAGGCAAAGAATCTAAAGCCACAGAGCAAAGACTGTTGTCAACCCTGAAAGAAGAGAATAAATTTCAACCTCACCAATCGCGAAAGCTTTCCCGATGAAATGAAGTAAGGAATGATCGTCAAGCTCCCCAAACACTGTTGATGTATTTGTGTGCTGCCTGCAGTAGCCAAGGCCAAGCTAATGGCTAAAGTAATTCTTGAGCGAATAAAGGAAGAACTGGAAAACACACTCGATGCCGAACAAGCAGATTTCCGCTCTGGATCCTCCTGTGTCGACCACATCGACATCCTGCGGATCATCATTGAGCAGTGCGTTGAATACCGTTCGCCACTTCACCTACTGTTCATCCATTTCGAAAAGGCGTTCGACATTGTCAACAAGGAATTTAACTGTGTTGCCTTACGCAGGAGAGATATCCGTGAGAAATTAGTTACTAAGGCAACTTATGAGGGGTCAAGGTGCGACGTTCTGCACAGTGGAAGGCTGTCAGAGGAATTCGAGATTCAAAGTGGGATTCGACAAGACTGCGTTCTTTCACCCATATTGTTTTTACTGGTGCTTCGCGCTGCCCTGTCGGTGGGAACTGGAAGAATTCGATGGACTCTTGTATCTCAACTCAAACATCTTGACTACGCTGACGACGACGTATGCCTATTATCACATAGGATTATGGAACTCCACCAAATGACAGCGGGTGTTGAAAGAGAGACAAGCGTCGTGGGGTCGAAGATTAAAACAGTCAAAACCAAGATCATCAGCCTCGAAACGAACTCATCATTCAAGTTAGCATCGCTGGACAATCGGTAGAGAAAGTAGAGAGCTTTCACTAGCGCTTTTCCTGGGCCCACCAGGTGTCTAGGTGTTCACGTAAAGCCACTCTTATTATATTTGTACCATTCCAACGTTGAATCCGTGCTGTTATATGGGTGCAGCACTTGGAAAGTGACTTCTACTATCACAAGGAAGCTGCCAACGTTCGTTAATATGAAACATTCTGATGATTTCCTTCGCAGTGGAACGGTCACATATTTCGAAAAGGCGACAGCTCCATTGTAAACTACGCTATGCAATGGAATTCGCTTACTTAAGATGGGAGAATAGTGACTCGACCGAGGAATACATGGCACAGAACAGTTGAGGATGAGTCTCGGCAATTGGGAAAGAGTTGGAAAGGGCTGAGGAATATTGCAAGAAACCCTTACGAAAGGAAGTCCCTTACTACCTCGAAGCTATAGCTGTCCACCGTGACGTTTTGCCCGGTACGTCGATGTTAGGTCTCCCTTCTTGATGACAGCTAGACCCATCTTCGCCGCCCCTATCTCAATACCCACGAACGCGCCAGTAAGATCACGCTGCGTTCTTCCGATTAAGTCAATGTCGTCGGCGTATATGCGAGTAATTGGACGAACTTTTGAAAGATTGTGCCTCTGGTGTTGGCGCCTGAGGTTTGGGCTATTCTTTCAAAAGCGATGTTGAAGAAGTCGCATGATAGCGCGCCGCCTTGTCTAAAACCTTTTTTAGCATCAAAGGTCTAGGTGAGCTCCTGACCGACCTTGATGGAGCAGCGTGCATTCTCCATCGTCATTCTGCACAGACGGACGAGTTTGACAGGGATGTCAAAACTAGACATGGCTCTTTATAGCTGGTCTCTATAGATGCTGTAATACGCGACCTAAAAATCGATAAAGAGCTGGTGGGTATCGATTTGGACTTCTTGGGTTTTCTCCAGGATCTGCCGAGGCGTGAAAATTAAAAATTTGATCGGTTGCGGACTTTCTTGGCCTAAAACCCCACTGATAGGAGCCGATCACGTTGTTGGCGAAGGGTTTCAGGCGTTTACACAATATAGCGGATAAGATCTAATATGCGAGCTGGGGGGGGGACAACGTTGTTACAATTTCCAAGGATAAGGGATACCCGGAAATGAAGGTAAAGATCAAATTTTGTCACAATCGGCTTCCTATTAGTTCCTCGTTGAATTATGCCAACAAATTCAAAGCATTTCCCCCGCCCACATCCGTCATAGCTTAATGAGTTCATCAAACTTCAAAAACTGTGATATTCCCTTTGAGCGGCCTTAGAGAAAGTTCTTCCAATTTAACCAGCTCCTTACTGCTTCAAAAGTAATTTCAAAGTCCATGATATTTACTCACTTGTACCACCGAACCCGAAGACTGAAACTTTTTCGCAACATAAGATCCGTAAGTGGTGCCGTGCCAACTGACCAGTTGTTCCTTGCTCCAACTCCACAACAATAAACAAGAGCGGAAAAGAAAGAGAAAAAAAAAAATTAACAAACCAACAACCATAAGAGCAGGAATATTATTATTATTATTCTTATTGTTTGTATTAGTAGAAAACTTGGCATCTTAAGTGCTCTGCAAATAGGCATTCATTCTTCATCGTGTATACGTATGCGTGTAATGCTTTTTACTAAAAAGGATTCTTGCTCTGTGCTCTCGTTCGTCATCGTCATATGGGGGCCGAATGGAAGAGGAAAACTTTTGGATCTTTTTAGATCCAAGATAAATACAATATATTCCCTCTGTTTCTTCCTCCTTCTGCATGTGTGTGTTTCTCTGACCTTTATTATTCTTGTGAAACAAACAAGAGAAATACGAATGGAATATCCTTCACATTATTAATTTTTTCGGACACAGGACAAAGAAGGAGCGCCGGGTTTCCAAAAAGTAATAAATTATTAGTCTGCACTTTGCTGAATTGCACAAATTAAAAACAAATCATTTGAAGCGATATGTCAGGACGGCAAATGCAGGACGAAATGAATTGAAAGTATACTCGGTCGGGTCCCCTTGGTTGACAATTTTATTTGTCAAACAAACACATACCTACATGGTACACTGTCGCGCACACGCGGATTGGTTGATGGCAAATATTTGTTCAAAATTTGAGGACAAACTCTGTTTCATTCTGCGTTAATCCTTAGGGGGAAAAGGATATTTTCCGTTGCATTTTTTTATCGGCCAAACTGACTGAGGGAAGGTCGTCGGGTTACAATTGTGTAACTTAACTGTATAGCTCTGTCAAGTGCTTCAAATGAGTTTTAAATTTGAATTGAAACAGAGTCTTTTCGTCGAGTGCCTTTCAGTGGGGTGCATAAAATTGTTAAGGACGGATTTAGGGAAGCAAGTAATGACTCCCTGCATGTGCATTTCTGTGACAATTAGAGAAAATACATTTTTGTTTGTTTCAATGAAATTGGTTTTTTATTTTCAACTAACAGCTGCGTATAGCGGTGTGTTAGACACCAACTGCAGAAGTGCTCTGAATGGTTTTTTGCTTCAATCAAAGTCAATCGGATCGAGTCGAAGGAGTCAAAAAAATTTACCGAGTGGTCGAATGCGTACAAAACGATCAGTGCCTACTTTGGGAGGCAGATCAGTGGGTCAGAAGCTTTCTGGCCAAACGTTAAATCGGTTCTAATATATGGATGTAATACCTGGCCGCCATTTCTCTGACATGCATTTATGTACATAGGTTCGAGTCCAGCAAAATCAACTAAACATTTTGTGCGGCACGACCTCTCTGCAGGCAATGACACACTTCCTAGATGGCGCTTAGAAGTTGTAGATGTCCTAAAGCCCTTTAGGGATGCTAGACCTAAGAAAATAATGTTTTGTTATGAGCCAGGGTAGGCCACGGAGGCATCTTTGGAGCAAGTGAGGAGGACGGTGGCACGCTCGCAGTTGCACGGCTACATATTGTCGGAGGGGGCTGTTCTTGTCCCCTCACTATGCACCTCCTGCTAGGTAATAGAAGAAAAGAAGTTCCCTAATACCCTAATTAAACCACAGACGGACATCAAAAGGTAGGACAGAGAAGTATAGAAAAAGGAAACAAAGCTCCTTTACCCCAGTTGAACGTTGCCGATGCCTAGAAAAGAGGCCGGAAGTGGGGATATGAACTAAACCTAACTAGGCTAAACTAAACCTCGTCTAACCTATATCTTAAGCTAAGACACTTAACAAGACTTATTCTATTTAAAACTCCCCTTGTCGCTCCCCGGTACCGGTTTGTCGCGTTCCAGAAACACGCTAGATGTTGTGGCGTTATGGTCAGCCCTTCCCTTGGCCAATTCCTTGGGAGATAGCCCATTATCCGGACACAACCACAACCTGTCACGTAATATAGCAGAAATACGTTGATCGTCAAGTCATGTCATGGTCGTCCGTAATACTATCGTCCCATCATGTCCTTCTCGGGCTTGCACCGAGGGAGGACGGCCTTGTCCTTCCTCCACACACCAATAGGAAACACCGAATTTCCACGCACGCGTAGTTCAGAAGATTTCATACACTTACTAACTATACTAATCCTAACCTAATCTGAGGTTCTCTCCTCTTTGGAGCTCTTAAAACTAATTCAAACTTCCAATAGCCGTGCAACCGGGATTGTGCCGCAATCCTCTTCACTTGCTATAAAGATGCCTCCGTAGCCCACCCTGACTCATAACAGGTTCTAAGGACTGTTGTACCGCATGGTCGTGTTGTAGCCGGCGGTGCATTAAGAACACTTCGACATTGTGTTTCGTCGAATGCCCCTAAAAATGATCGCTAAGCAGATGTCTATTGGTAGGACCATTCGTCGATCTTCTTGTAATCCACACGCGCATAAAGTGGATATGACCCTCTTAATGTTATTCACACAGTGTGAGCGAAGTAAAGTGGTTCGAAACACAGGTAGTATTAGGTTTCAATGGCGTCCGCGTTTAATGTCCAGACTAGCATTGCTGGTATTTTTTTCGAACCTCCTGATGTTATAGCTATGTAACTCTACTGCCAGTGTTATGCCTTTGCAGAAGAGTATACGTAAATGTTTTTCGACATCAGAAGTTGAACTCGGACTTTCAGCGTGACAAGCGATGATGCTAACCACTACACCACGGCCACTCCCATAACATCTGAAAACAGTGACTAACCCTCCACCAAAACTCAGACTTGAAAGGAATTCTAGAACACATATTCCCGGACACACTGAGTGGGAAAATGTTGCTAATTTATATAGTAGTTCAATTCACGTCTGTACTCTTGGATCTAAGACCGAAGCCGGAGTGAATGGAGGTGTTTTCTCCGAAAAACTCAACTTGAGCGTCTCCTTTCATCCCCAGACCACTGTAGTGTATTTCAGACCGAAATGATGGCGATTTTGGAAGCCTTGTCTTGGGTTAAATATGATTCAGTATCTGCCGTGGATATAAGTATTTTCACAGGTAACTAAGCGGCAATTTAAATAAGTAAATATCTGGTAAAACAGCCCCGGTTGGACCAAGGCCTAGCTTCTCCATTCCATGCTGTGTATGTTATATTTTTAGCACGGACCTATAATTGTCCGCCGACTCAAAACGGTGAATTAAGAAGCCTGTTCATGGCAATTGTGCCCTCAGAAGTTTGTCATTCCTCGTCGAGAGGTGGTGCATCGAAAAGTTTTCAGTGAAAACTACTGCGGTTCGCACCCAGTAGCACACTCAGTAGTCCAAAGCGCTAATCACAGTGCCTTACCGACCACGACCGCCACCGGAAACTAAATTCCTGGAATTGTGCTTGTTCACTTCAAAGGCTGCTTTAGATTGGCGCTTGTCTCTTGAGAAACTCACCTATGCTGTGTGCCAGAAACTGCAGGGCTGCCTTTCTGACTAGACATTCCACTACCAAAATGACTGGAATTGGACGTGTAAACACTTGATCAAGCTGAAGATGGGCGACTAAATTAGTCACGATCCAATTGGATTGATTTTGCTTCGACAATCTGAAATCAGCTCCGTTATCGGTGTCACCACAGGACATCATAAAATTGGTTCTCTTTTCCAGCGACTTTTGCAGAAGCTGTAGAAATGAAGAGAAGGAAACTTTTTTCCCATTTCCTTTACAACTGTCTGATCCTGTCAAAGAGAAGACTACTCCATCTAGGAGCTCTCTTCTTTGATGATCTAGCCATCTTTTGAAGTGCTCTGGTTGGATTTAACCTTTCTTCCCTGAGAATAGCCGTCGGAAGGGAAGATTCCATGATGTATAAGTGTGTGTGTGTGCACGTTCATAGAAAGCCACCCTAACCTACCTTACATAACCTAAGTCTAAGGTTTCAAATCGTCTACGACTATTATTACTCTATGCCGCCGCTTTTAGAAATATGTGCTTGATTATGTGTACATGCATTGGACAGTCTTACCTCTATTGAACACACAAGACAGCCTTAACCCACTAAATTGTCGAATCATTTTCAGTGAACTGTCTGTCAAAGTTCAGCCCCCGTTTAAATTACATATGTTTAAGTAGACCTCTCAAAGAACACAATTTAATTGCCGAACCACTCCTCGCGTGTTATTAGCATTAAAACACCGAATTAACATTCAATTTAATATTTTTGTTTGCGAAATTAAAATGGATTCATGCCAATCTCTTGACACATGTCAAAGTTCTGCACCATCATCCTACGAATAAAGCTGAATGTTACATTCGTCAGAACTGATGTATCTATGTCTACCTAGCGCACTGTTATTGTTATTTTATTGAGTTGCCTGGCTATCCGACGAATTGCAATATTGGTTGCGACAAGAGTGCGCCGCTCTACAGCCTCAATATGCGGTTCGATGCGGTTCACTCCCCGCCGCCACGTACCCTTATTTTCGAAATTAGTATTGAAATTGAGAATTCATTATTGTTAATGGATTTTTCAAGTACCAATATCGGTGCTGTGACTCTCTTCGTATGTGTGTCTGCTTTATTGCCATTCGACGGATGTAGCCCTCTGTGTGCAAAGTTTTATTGGATATTCGCGTGAGCAAATATGACGGGCAAAGTGAATACGTAACAATTGCTTCCCCACTTTGTTTGTCTTTTATTAAAAAAAAAAAAAACGATGAGAGAATGTAATCAAGAACGGTATACGGAGTCCTAATTGAATCCTTTTAAGCAGTTATCCCCATCTGACCTCGTCGATGGGTCAACAGAGGACGCCAATGCATCCGAAAATACCCACCGAAATAATCGCGGAAGAATTTTCTTCTCCGTCGTTGTGTTGACCAAAGAATAACACCGCGTGGCCAGAGTGTTCCCTCCGTTTGGAAGCATCAATAACAAACAGCAAGGATGCCGGACTGAGAGAACAAGTCTGGCCGTCTTGTGTTGTTGTAAGTAACAACAAAATGCACTCATCCATTGCATAAATATTATTGCGCGCGCCTTTTCCCATAATCATCTGACAAATATGTTAGTTTAAACTGTCAACCGAGGCCGAGGACGATACGGCATGCGCGATGCGCAAACCGTACGCTCATGCATTCCGCAATGATGTACATCATCCCATCTAATGACGTTTGGTCGCGGATACTGTGTATCTATCAAGTTGAATTGCTTCGTTTGGCCTTTTCAGGTAATTTCCCCCAACGAGGGTTATCCTCCATTGCATGCACACACATAGAGTGAGTACCTCGCGCCGGTGTGCTCCTCCGTGTGGTACCTGTACAATGGCAAATATTTCATAAACTGTCAATATTTGCCTAAGTGACAATTAATTGACGTTAGCAGCGTCGTAGAAGCCAAGAAATACTTCAAAGTACTTGGTGCAGACGACGACGACGACGATGCCAGGGGGTCAGTAGGGGGTTTGTGTAGATTTTCAGAATGCGCATGCATGAGCGACGAAGGTGTGCAGGCTTAGAACGTTTGAGATTTTAACTACAAAGTAAATTGTGATGAACTTCGCAGTGTATTTTTTAATTTTTTTGATGGATTGTATAATTTTGGGTTTTGAACAAGCTTTTTTGTTGCCTTTTCAGGTCTACGAACTGGAGCGAAGGTTCAAACAACAGCGGTATCTATCAGCGCCCGAACGAGAACACTTAGCAAGTTTAATACATTTAACGCCGACGCAGGTGAGTAACTTTTAAAGAAATACATATGTAGATACTGATGCATCCTCTTGTTTAATGGACGATTTATTCTAGGACTTGTAATATTATGTTTAATAGAAAAACTTAGGCTAGTACTTTTGAACTATATACCAGTACATAGCTGATGTTCGATGTAACATGGTTGGTTCGTTTTTTGAGTGTTCTATAGACTGAGGTACTGAGAGCTCAAACGCGTCCATTGTAAACATGAATAGTTTATCCATAGGAGTCTGATCCAGGGCCGGGTTGACTAATTTGGAAACCACCTAGAAAGGCGAATAGAAATCTCTGGAGTTTTCTAAAATCAGCAATATAAACGTCCTCCAGCCCATAAAAGAAGCACTAAAAGTCCTCAGTCTTTTGGTGGCTAGTTCGGTGTCCAACGAATTCTATTTCCTCTTCATTTCGGCAGATTCTGCACATATTTGTTGCTCCAAATTTGTGATTTCTTCTTCAATGTTGGCTTTCAAGACTTGCAAGGTTTGTGGTTTGTTGTGGTAAACGCAAGATTTCAAAAAGCCCCAACGGATGAAGTCTACCGCTGTCAGACCTTGCGATCTGGCCGGCCAGTTTAAATCGCCAAAACGGGAAATCACACGGCTTGGAATCTCTATCGTTGCCCGAGCTGTGTGAGCGGTTACTCCGTCCTGCTGGAACCAACAATGCTTCAGACCCAATTCAGTATAGTTGCGGCAAAAAACACTCGTTCAAAATCTGTCTGTAGCGCTCGCCAGTTACAGTTACGATGGTGCCGTCAGCGGCCTCAAAAAAAAAAAAAACGTTCGAAGGAGCAATACGGGGCCGGACACTTCTTGCGACATCTCTAGTGGACCCAGTTTGCAAGAGACGCTCAATCAAACGCTTAATTTTTCGCTCACATGGTACATGACGACGAGGAAAACGACGACGAAAATTCACGCCGCGTTAACAATAATTCCGCGTTCTCCAAGGTTGTATAGCCCACCCCTCTGGATTCATAGAAGATGGATCCGTCGGTGCAGAAGGTTAGTTCTTCTCTGGTACACACTGTTCCCTCATCCGAGTTCTCTCCTCAGTTGTTAGTCCGCTGGACTGCTGTGCGGACTGCTTGAGTTCAAGTCCCAGACATGCCCATCGAACTTGTTTTGCAGCACCACCTCTCGTCGGAAACTACAGTTGGCCAATTGGAGACCATGCGACCAAACTAGGTATTCCATACAAACCCCTTCTGCCGTAGCTGCGGCAATGAAAATGAGAAGGAAACTCTCTCCCATTTCCTCTGCAAATATCCGGCACTTGCAAGAGCCAGACTGCATTCACTAAACCAATCATTCTTCGATGGCCTTAGCGACATCTCGGGTTAAGGGATACGAGATCTAATCCGCTTTCTAAACTCCATAGGCTGGATCTAGGCACTCCCGGCTGTCTCACTCATTTTGAACAACACACATCATCAACCAGGTCACACGAGTCGTGGTAACAAAAAGGCAGATTCTAGATAGGATGTTCAGTCACCTCTACCTGCCAATGTATTCTCAGCATATTTTTTCTTAAACTAATGGAAGTTCTAGACGTTCCCCGGTTGAAGCCTTCCAGGACTTGATAGTTGCCATTATCTCCCATACGTAGTTCGTTCCAATTAGTTTTTTTTTGGTTCGTAGACACTTATAGTCAGGATAACTGACATGTACGATTCGCAAACCTGAATGATCGATGTCAAGAATACGCTTGAGTACTAAACCACACCTTGCACGCTTAAACCACTCTTCCCGCAGAACTGCCCACATGATCAGACAGAAATTGGGTGAGGTAGTAGTTGCAGTCCTCGTATACGTCGATGATCGGGATCAACTTTTGTTGTGTTGTTCAACCAGGTTGGCTAGGTGTCAAAGCTTTGTTTTCTTCTTCCTTAATTTGTTTTTTATTGTACTTGCCTCCTTGCGGCTCAAGGCTCAAGGTAGTAGACCCCAAATCATTCCAATGTCTTATAACTCGCATCATCGAGAGAGTACACTCGGAAATCTTTCAAAACGTACCACTCAAATGCACTCTCTGAAATCTCTATCTATTGCCCTACAATCTCAAGCTACGAAATTAAAAAAGACCACCAAGTCAAAAAGAATCCTTGAAATAATATTGTGACTTTATTCATGAATAGGTGTTGCGTGCCATTCCAAGGCGAATACTTCTTATCCTAAAACAACACCCCTAATCCAACAACAGACTCTCCCAAGAGACATCAACCACAGAAATATGAATCGCATTCAACTCCTTGCAATGAATTAGAATTCCCTGCATCCTTATAATATTCTTATTGGCTTAAGCAAGAGTGCCTATGTAAACAATTTGCTCAACTACCTGTTGGTTCGTTCAATTCGTCCTTCTCGTGGTTTAAAAGGTTTAGCCACAACAAAAACACGGTGGCGGGCTGTTGTTATAACAACAGAAAAAGCAATAATTATGATAACGATAATCCGCATCCTTCGAGGATAATAAATTTATGAAAAATCGAAGAAATTCCCACGTAATTATACGCCAGCATCCCACTCATGTTTTCATTAGTAGACTCGTGTACGTATTTGTGTTGCATGCGAATATTTTTTTGGGATTTGCAGTCTTCGAGAGGACATAATCAATTATCGTTCCTTTTTATTTCTGCTTTATCGGATTTTTCTTATCCTTTGTCGCTATATGACCATAACCTGCTGCTTGAATATCAGAATATGTCCTGGACCGCAACGAGTGAATTGAATCGAATTTCTCCTTGAATGAACACACAGTATCCACTGAGCAAGAGCGTGTATCTAAAGGCTCGATGATGATTCTTCCCCTGTGTATGTGATGATCCGGATTAAAATGTCAAATATTTACCCGCATTATTATCGGATTTACGCGGGTTTTTCCCTTAAGGTTAAATGAGCTGTAAATTTGTATACCAGCGCGTACAACATGTGTATCCTGTCCTGTACATGTCCTGGGGGTTTCTTGCTGCAAAATTCCCTTTTTTATTGTTGTTGGTTGATTTTTTTTATTGACAGGAAGTATCGAGGTATACGATGTGTTGGTGATCAAATCGAAGGGCATTGTCTGCGGCTAAACAAGTTGTAATAATATTTGGAAAGATTTACGGGGGAGATGAGGAATGTTTTTTTTTTTTTGTTTTTATTGAGAGAAATCAATCAAGGAGAAAGCCAATTTGTGGTGAATTGAAGATAAATCTGTTTAGAGGTTTCATCGCGAGATGTAAACCAAGACGAAAGAGAGCTCCTGCTGACTTGTTTTCTGATGTGCAGCTTGATAGTTCTTGGATTACCATCACTGATCATATTGACAGGAGATAAACCTTAGCTCCTACCATCTTCAGTATGTCCTAAGTAATTTTGTCAAGTGTGAGTTACTAAATTTTATAACAACAACAGCAAAATCTTATAGGTGACTAGAAGATTGGTAATTGTTTCTTTCTTCACCTTGTCAACTTTTTAAAATCAGTAGAAGAGACACTTTTCACCGTGACTCAATGGTTACTGCTATGCAAGCTTAGTGGGTTCAAACCCCAGCCATCTTCACTGAACATTTTTTTACGGCACCACCTCTCATCGGGAATAACCAACCTCCTAGAATTTAAAGGGTAGATATGTGCATTCAAGAGGACACAAGCGTCCATAGGTTTGTCTCAAACCAACCTCTGTCTACCAACTCCTACTCTCATCTCGCCGGGGTAAATGCTGGGTGCCTAGTTCCTCAACTGAATATAGGGTGCAAGCCCCTGTGGAAGGTTGTTGGTGGCAGCTGACGAGAGAGGAAGGGGGAGGGTGTTCACACTAAGGCACTTTCCCTTGCATCCAGACGGCAGGGGAAGAACTCCCACGATGCAATCAATGGTGGCGTCTACAGTTTCAGTTAGGTTGAACTACTTTGTGAACATTTCATTCGGGCTACTTCGACGTAACCAGATTAAAGGCCAATGAGGACCGTGGTATCCGGCCCCTTAAGCCCAAAGGGTCAAACATAGGGCCTGGCCCTCCAGGTTCGGGGTTCTGCGTGGATTTGCTACGAAGCAACAACGAGCCTCGTATACTGATGTCAACCCACGCAAACGAATTAAAAACAACGATTTTCGGATCTGCACGAGAAATGTTAGGTCCCTTAACAGACCGCGTGTAGCCGAGCAACTAGCGAAGGCCCTAGACTGTTGTAAAGCAGACATCATCGCCATCCAAGAAGTGCAGTTGGATGGGCCGGGCAAAAAGGGGATGAAAAACTGCGACATCTACATATTACGGCGTTTGCTAACGGCAACAAAAGCAGCGCCAATTTGAGTGTGGATTCGTCGTTGGAGGCAGACTTGAGCAGGAAGTCTTAAGTTTCAGGTACGCCTCACGAGCATTCGCATCAATGCTAAATTCGCCAAGGCCCCCACAGAGGTGAAAGACGACTACACCAAAGACAGATTCTACGAGCTCCTGGACAAGACTTACGAGCAGTGCCTTTGCTATGACATCAAAATTGTCCTAGGAAAGTACAGCCTACACGACACCACCGCCGATAATGGATTTAGGCTGATCGACTTTGCTGCAGGGCGGAACGTTGTCGTAGCTACGCGGTTCCCGCATCTCGATATTCACAAAGAAACATGGAGATCTCCTGATCAATCAACCGCCAACCAGATTGAACACATTGCGATCGACGCAAGGTACTCCTCCAGTATTATGGATGTCCGAACGTTCCGAGAGGCCAACACTGACTCGGACCACTATCTTGTTGTAGCTAAGGTACGGGTGCGCATATCCCAAACACCGCCAAGACAAGGAAATACTGTGAGGAAGTTTGACGTCCGACGGCTGCAATCGCAAGAGATCACCAGATCCTTTTCTGATCGAGTCTCTCTTAATCTCTCAGGAAGTCCTATGCCGCCAGCATCAAGTATTGAAGAACAGTGACAACATTGCCAAAAAGCTATCAGGAATGCCGCCTCTGACGTGCTTGGTTTCATTCGACCAACGCAACGAAACCGCTAGTTTGACGACGAGTGCCGGCAAGCACATGCAGCGAAACAAGAGGCATACATAGCTGCGCTGCATAGAAAGACCAGAGCTGCCCGCGAGCTTTACCTTGATCATCCTAGTCCTGAGGCAAGGACTCTGTCAAAAGCGAATGACGTTGGTCTTGGCTGTTTCGAGAGGAATATTCTTCGGGTGATTTTCGGACCCGTCTGCAGGAGGAGGAGGAGAGGAAAGAGGAACTAACACTAAATAGTGAGCGCGAGAATTTATACTTCATCAAAAGCAACCTATTCAATCATAAAAGTTAACATCTTCCCTTGAAACAGAAACACTACCTTATCTCCTTTTCTATCCCTAAATACCACTTAAAAGAGGATAAATTAATTACATACACACAATGACACCCAATTGTAGCAACACTGCCGCCGGCAATCATTCCTCAAACGGTAGCCCTCCTGCAAGCGGAATTCACTGACACAAAGTGCTACACAACCAGGATAACGATGATGATAATAATCAACGCATTTAAGAAGCAGTTGTCGGTAGGTTAAAACTCAATACCGACATAAACGAACCATAAAACGATAACCAGTGCATCCCTCGGGCTACCACTGACAGCACCAAATCCTAATTGGGTTGCATATTCGAATGAGGGGCGCGACCAAAGTATACATAGTTGTTCTATACCCCTAAAAGAATTGAAAGACTATAGAGATAGAGATACTCTTTCGTCCTTCCAAGGATGCCATGCGGTGTTGGTGATGATGATTTAAATTTCGGTGACAAGGGTGAATACACCAAACATTCAGGGTGTTTGGTGAAATTCTATTGTCATGACACTCGCAGAGCAATTACCCTCTGGGCAACTTTTGAGCGGGACCAGACTTCGAGGGTGATTTTGATTTCTCCATGGCAATGGACAGATACCATGTGGAAGGGATTTTTATACCATCAAAATCGGATGGTGTTTTTTTTGCACAAATTGTAAGTATACGTGTGTGTGAGTTCTCCTGTGAGGGATGAAAGGAAAAAAAATATCGCAAAATCAATTACCGTTAAATAAACGAACCCAAATGTAGTTAACTTGAATGGATTTACGCATCATTTAAGGGACAAGTGGGGTTTTCTTTCGGTTCCAATGGACTAATTTGCCTTTGGGGAAGTAATTTATTTATTTTTTGTTTTTTTTTTTTTTTTGTGGTTTAAGAGAGTAGTTATGACTTTTGAGTTACAATTCGGAGAATCAAATATAAGAGCAACTCGGGTCAACTCAATTGCTCTAATTATTGACCATTCGTTGTTTTTCAAACGTTTTTTTGAGGATATGTCACGTGATTGGGATTGTGAGGGGCTAACGATTATTTCAAAGGGAAGTTTCTGGAAAAAAAACTCATATAGTGAAGCAGCTTCAATGCAATAGCTTTTTCAAAAAATCCACTCTATTCAGTGAGAGGTTTACTCGCAAGAGCCTTTAAATGCCAAACTGGCTTTGTTCACAAGAATTTAGGGATGCAGACGTCTTTTTTGCATGCTAACTTGAAACATCTATTGATGAAGAAGCTCTTGGGAACATCATTCACACAATATGATTCGAGCGACAGTGCACAAGAGTAAAAAATCACGGGCCGCGAAAAATGTTCCGGTCGTCATTTGGGCGATGACTACTGAGTAGTTTCGTTTCGAAGCAGTACCTTGGGAGAATGTCATCCAACGGCATGCTGAACTCGCTTCCCTGTGAGTAGGGATGAAAGCATGTTAAGATTACCGTCAGGGGGATGTTCGGACTTGATGTTATTTAGGTGGAAGAACCTGTGCAGGCTGAGTTTTGCCTGGACTTTTACATGGCATCGAACTGGCGGTAGACCGACAATGGAGCGCAGGCAACCTGTCATGCAGATTTCAGTTATTCGCTGAAGCCATTCCAGTTTCCTGGCTGTGATGGCGTCATTTGTCTTTGGCCACAGACTAGTAGTTGCCACAGATGCGGCGACAGGTCCACAGTGCTCGTGTGGCTTTTCCAACAGTCCGGTCGATTAGGGGGTTCCAGGACAATTTACTGTACAGGATTACCCCTAGTTACTTTACTTCTTCCGAGAACTGAATGATTTTGCTGATAAAAGGAACTACAAATGTCTTTTTTGAGGTTTACAGAGAGGCCTTCTTTTGTGCACCATTTCTGTATCTCAGATTGTGCGTATTGCAGCACTTCCGAATCAGCGCTTTCATATTTGCCACTGACGATGACCACCACGTCGTGTGTAAAGCCGATATCCTCGATCCCTTGGTTCTTAAGTGACCGAAGTAGGTTGTCAACGACGAGCGACCAGATCCGTGGCGACAGGACTCCGCCTTGGGGACATCCTCGAGTTGTGACCGCCTATATTTCAACATCGTCGACGTTGGTGTGTATCACCCTACTTTTCAGCATGGACATAATCCACTTGCTTATTGGTGAGAGGTTCATGCTGCTAAGTGCACGTTTAATGGCGAAAAATGTAACACGCACATCATGAATGGTTGCTAGAAACTAGGCCTTGGCTTATCCCAAGCTGCTGCGCCAGATAGTTATTTATTTTAAGCAAAAATGGTGCTCCAAGGGGTTTTCCATGAGTTCTTCAGCAAACCGTCGATTTCTGTTCTTTTTTTTTTTTGGGATCAATGTACCCTATTCCTATATTCGATGGAATGCTATTGTCATTGTCATCCTTCCAGTAACACCTGACCTCTGTCCAAAGTCCAGGGTTCTCTTATAACTCTTCCTTCGGACCACTTGACTACAGATCGTTGCCCTTAAAGTTGTGCATAACTATCTACTTTTTAGGACATGAATAGTTTTTCAACTTCCACTCATTCATTACTTCCACTCGTCAGTAATAAATCCCTTCCATTCAAACTTAATTTTTTCCTTAGAAATTTCTTTATAAAATGAAAATATGAAGTGCAAGTGTTTATCGTGCCTTAAAATTAACCTTATCACCTGCAAATGAAACGCCTTCGCCTCAATAGAATCCCGTTGAATAAATTTTGCACACATTTACGAAGAAAATTATGAAAAAAAAATTAAATTAAAACGAAATAAGCAAAGAAATGCAAAAGCAAATTAAGAGCCCATTTCGTCCCATCAACATAAAAGCCTCATAAACATATCCTCTCGTCCGTCCATCATCCCTCCAAAGGAGTGTGCTTGCGCGCTTCTAGTGAAGGGGCTCAGAACAACATCCGAAGCACACACACCCTGAAGTAGGTGCAATGAAATGATGCACAGTACGCTACGGGCAAAGGTCCTATTCAAAGCCAACTAACCCCGCTTGTAAGTGCCTCTGAGTTATGTCACAAACTCTGTGCCCTCTGTGTATATCCCTCTCGTCCTGGTGAGGTCTGTTTTTTTTCTTTTTTTTTTTAATGCAAAATGCCAATAAAATTATCTCTCTTAGCGATGCACATGATTCGGTTGCATATGTAAGGATCTGCTTTTGTGGGCAATTTTGCATTCGTGCATCTCATGTTGGCCTCCTAATGTTAATTCATGAAGAAGACCTGACTACCTGACAACCCGAACCAGAGAAAGAAAAGCGAAGGAAGAAAAGACACGTGGGTGTGAGAATTTTCTTTGGGCTTTCTGCCGGGTGGTGGGGACTTTTGTTTGCATCGCATAAAATGCGCAAAACACACATTTTTATCGCAACACATTTTTTTTTCTCACAAAGATATATAGTAACGGCACTTGAATTATTTTCCCGTTGAAACGATTTTTCATTAAAAAATATAAAATGAAACCACTTCAGGATGAATGTGTAAGCAGGAAACAGAAAGATAACACATTGCACCCGCTGAAAGTAATGTTCATGTACTGCACGGGGAGAGAGAGAGAGAGAGATACAAAAGAGATGTGAAAGTGCATTTAATGGATGCGAGATGGATTCACTTTGTGCAGAATTGTATTTGCGTTTTCGACTGGGGCTTTTCCACGTCACAAAGGAATGGAAATTAAAAATTGCATTAAAAAATTCGAGTGGAACAATGAAAGGAGTAAAATCCACTCCGAGAGTGTTCCTTTGAAATTGTTTTTTTTTTTTAACAAAAACTGATTTTTTGAGCTGCGTAATAAAATCCGTATGCTGGCATTCAAAATTTCTTTAAAAAAAAATCGTATAGTGAATACTCAATGTCCTTCATGTAGGGTACTTGCGAAGCAAGGTCGGAGAAGCTTGATGGCAAAGCGAAAATTGAAGAAACTCGAATTTCCAATAAAATAGATGTCACAGGTGAACATAACCCAGTAACTCAGCAATCAACTTACACCTAAAACTATTCTCAACCTGCTTCCACTATACCTGTTTGTACAAGAATCTGCGGCCAGAAGTGCCTTGAGAATCAGCCAAACCAATGGCTAGAAGTCAAGTACGACGGGGCATGTCCAGATCCTAAGTAAATAAATGGGCAATGTAGCAGCCACTGATAGCCCCACCTAGACTTCAAAAGACCATTCTCTTGTTCATTTGTTCATTCCCAAGCAGAGAAGAATGGACAAGGGGAACAATACCAAACACACGAACCTAAGTCATCTATACTAATAGTTCCAAAATGATTAATCAGGACACAACCAGTTCCTCTGCCACCTCAGACATAAATCCTTTGGAAGGCACTTTTTCCAGGGATGTACCTATCAGGGACATCTGAAGGTTCATTAAGACTTCAAAATGTTTCGAAACCCTGGGGCGATAGAAAAGTGCTTTAGGTATTGCTCCACGAGCAAGGGGTACAAAATGGACATCACAATGGGTCTCTACTGACTTGAGTGTGGCGCGGAGGGCTTCTCTGCCCAACCCATCTACCTAACCTAACCTACACCTAAAACCAGAGCATAAACTTATCAGTGTTCCAGTTTTATATGCAACTTAATCGGATGGAAGACAATATTCCAGCCAAGAGGATCTTTAAAACCTGATTTAAATCCTGAGTTGGTTTTATTGTGCCCAAATTTTAAACTACCACGGGAACATGTAAAGAAAGGCCGCTGATTTAGAGCCACCCACTCAACTCAGCTTTAAAGTTTCAACTTCTGTCGGCGAGAGTAGAACATTCCCACAGCAAATGATGGACAGATCTCGAAATCTCGAAATCTCTTTTCGTCTTCCAAGGCACTGTAGTGTCTTCCAGGCGGAGATGTAATATCACACAGAGGCATTCCAGGAAACTACAAGGGCCGATGAACACCCCAAGAATGGTACTACAATACAGATTCTTCCTGAAAAAGAGAACCTCGGAGTGCCACTAGCTACATGCAAATTGAAATTAAAGGCAGATGCAACCAGCAAAGCCAAGCAAATGTGGTCCAATGGCACCATCTGCCAAACTAGCAGACAAATCTGGCCCTAAATAGACCAGATGGCATCTCAGAGCTACTAAAGGTGTCTGGCTCATAGGCAAACATGCCACTTGTCTTGGTGTTCCTGCAAATAATTTTTTTAGAAGCTTCAAGGGCGAGGAAGAGAAGGAGACGATCCTCTATCTCCTCAGCACCTAAACCACGCTTTCTTACAAAAGACACAACCATCTCGGTACTTCTTTTTTGACAATCTTGGCGACCTAACACAACAAGATGCCGAAAACCTAGTCCGCTTTATAAACTGCTCCCACTTATTTCATGATTAGAAAAGAGAGTTCCTCCTAGATGTTAAGGCATCACAATGTTGAATAAATAAAATTAATAGCTGGAGCGACAGCTCGGGGTAAGCCAAGGTCTAGCTTCTCGCAACCATTCATGTTGTGCGTGTTAGATTTTTCGCACGAATGGAAGGGATCTACAATTTATGGCCGACTCCGAACGGCGAATTGAGAAGCTCTTTCATGACAGATTATACTCCCGGAGGCTTGTCATTCCCCGACGAGAGGTGGTGCCGCGAAAAATGTTCGGTGGACATGGCTAGGGTTTGAACCCACGCCGCTCGGTCAGCAATCCAACGCACTAACCTCTGAGCCACGCCGACCACTATGGACGTACTGTTGGTTTAAATGCGTTGGCTATATCGACAGCCTCTCTTATCTAACCTAACCTTGGTTCCTGAATCTTCTGCAATAGTTCTTAAGCCCAGTAGTGATACCAGAAATGATAGGTGCATCATTGCGACTAACCCTAGCCAGAAAAGCCATCTCTTCTTGTTCTATGTTGGTATAGAGTCTTGGTATCTACTTAAGTGCTTAGTTGTATCCAGTGTATATTGGCTCAATTGATGGCTTCAACCTCGATGTACATATGTTTTCAGAGAGCTAATTGAACCTCTAACAAAGGGGCGATATGCAACGCTGATCCGTTATTTGCGAGTTCATTAGCCCTTTCATTGCCTCGGATATCTTAACATCTCGTCTTAATGCAGACTGTAACTATCGTTTATTCTAAAAGAGCGGTTAAGTCCAAGGGCTAAATCCCACCTGCCACCCTAATGTCCATCATAGAACCATCAGTGTAGAAGATCAGTTCCTTCTTTTGTTTTTGGTTTGTCTGTTCCTCCAGTAATTTCTGTCAGGAATCCTGAATGTGAAACTCCTGTCAAATGTCAGCATCGGAGTCATGTGATCAATTTCTGATGACCTACTGGCAGTATCCCATCGAGATAGTACAGATGCGTAACCGTTTGAAACTAGTGACCATTAATCCCCTTTCTTCGATTGTAGCTGACTCCAAAAGCTTAAGGACCGCCTGGCTTTACTATAGAAAACTATCGGACTTCCCTGTCTTATTCAGACTTTAATATCTGCTCCTTGAATAATGGCAGTGACCGCGGCATGGTGAACGCTGTCAACATTGCCGACTTCAAATGAGTGATTGACATCTAGAATCTCACAGTCTCCTGCTTTGGACCCATCTTCTGTCTTGGTCCCTGATTTGTTCATTCATTTGCCTCTATCAACACTTTTGGGATGAAATCTCGTGTAAAATGCTGGACTCCTGAGCAAGTAGTTAGTTGATTCATCAGAGTTAGAGCAAAGGCGTGGCCGAAAGTTGTACATGACTACAGCCCCGACTCACTGGCTCTAAGTTCAGCCCTGGTATTCCAAGCTCTGCGTGGTCTTCGATCATACGGACGCCCGGTTTGTCTTTGCTCCTTGGCCAGACACCAAACAATTGAATCTTTCACTGTGGGCGTTAGACTTCGCCAGGAGTACGTTTCGTCATCTTACATTTTCATTGTGTATATGGATTGGATGTTACAGCGCAGCCGTGGCGAGGAACGGTTTGAATCGGGAGACTTAAGGATATGTCATCTGCTTTTCGCTGATGACTTGGTCATCCTTGTGTCTGCCTAGACTGAACTTCAGCGCGCACTTGACAGTCCGTGAACGTGTACAAATCAGAGGTGATGGTAACTTCCCGAACGCCTGTTCAACATACTCTGTGTGTTAGTGGAGTCCCATTGAAACAGGTTGAGGAGTTTAAGTATCTCGGGGTCTTATTAAAGAATGGTAGAAGCAGCAATACTGAGGCTGGAGTAATTTTGAGACAACTTGGTCAATCTGTTGTCAAGAGGGCTGAACTTGGCATCTGAGCTAAACTATCGGTTTTTAATTCAATGTTTGTTTCCACCCTCACCTATGGTCATGAGGATTGGGTAATGACCGAAAGAATGGGATCGCGGATACACGCTGCCGAAATAAGATTTCTTCGTTGTTTTGCGGGGGAATTCGCTGAGATTGGAATATGTGAAGTACTCAATGTCGAACAGCTACTTCTTCGAACGGAGAGGTCCATACTTAACGTTAAACGCATGGCCCCAACTCGGCTTCCAAGACGTGGCATGGAATCCGTGCCATCAGGTAGGCGTTCCCTGGGTAGGTCCAGGATGAAATGGTTGGACTAAGTCTCAAATCTCACCTCTACTCGTATGGGGATAGGCCCTGATGATGGCGAAAGATCGTGAGATGTGGAGGGTTCACTTAAGCACCTTAAACCCGTGACCCTCATAGTGGATTAGCGAGTCATTGGAACATAATGATGATGATGATGTTTGGATAGGCCTAACGACTGTGACATACAGCCACATAACCACGTTGTGGTGATTGTGGTGATTACCACCAGACTTCTCGTCTTTCTAGACACGTCTGTTAAAACGTCTTTGCTGGTCTGCGTAGTCTCAGCTGATGTCGAAGTCATTGGCTTAGTATTTATGTTGAGATACAGGTATGATAACATAGCCAGGCCAGGCCGTCTCATCAAAGGCATCACCGGTCAGTTTGTTCAAAATCTGTTCGACCACTAGGAGTCAGGACTCAACCCTGTGGTGTTCCTCTATCAATCACAATGGCTGCTTCCTATATACATACATACGTCAGTACATACAAATGACATATTTCCCTCCATATCCGTCACATGCCATATGAAACAACAGTCTCACCACTTTTATTTAAATAAATAACGGCACACACCATATGAAATAATAATTATAATATCGGGCAGATGTTTGAGAGTGCAAAACCACTTCAACATTATTGTTGTGTTCAGCCCATTTTATGGACCCTCGCTGCAAGGTACTAAAACCCATACAACCCAACACACAGCGGTACTGCGGGTTTTGATAGGACGCAGCATCTGATGTGCTTTCGGAGGAAAAAAAAAAATTCCAAAAACTGGTAACTGGTAGCTAACACCGTATCCCAACTCGAGGATAATAACAGCAGCAGGAGTAACGAACACCATGTTCCATTCCAATTGCAGAGGACGACCTTAGATGGGAAAAAAAAAGGTAACGCACACGAAAAACCATATAATGGGCCGTGATTTCAAGTGGCTGCCATGTTCCCCCTGCTTCTGGTGAAAACAATAAATTGCATACCCGGTTGGTTGGGAGAGCCTACCTACTGCAGCACAGCGGTAGTGGCGCGGTGTCTAGATTTTAGATTTTAGGGTGGAAACATAGAGAGGAATACAAAAATGGTCGCTGCAGCGGCTGTGTGTACACGCTTTTCGCTTTAATCGCGCATTTTTTTTTTCCAAAAATGTTTCTCTAAAACCGCGTGAGCTACCCTCGCTGGTGGCAGAATTGAATCGGAATCGTGGAACCGTTTAATAAGTACTAAATTTACGTGCTCCACTTAATTTACAGCTGCTAAATATGACACAACATCCGATTTAATCATCGGGCGAGCTGACGACCGCCGAGAGTTGCACCACCGCAGTTAAGCGTTTTTTTTTTTTTTATTTTATTTATTTTCTTCTCGCGAAAATTATAAATGATTGTTTACTATAGTTACAGTGGTGATGAAAAGTATATATTAAGCCAGGTAAATATTTCTAAGATCTCTGCAGTCCTTAAAGTCCTTATCTACGACAAGGTCTTCATACATATGTACACGCTTACTTTCTGTCTCGAAGGAGAGTGCCTGGCTTCGGTTTCGCGTCGTTTTTTCACCACAAAATGCCTTGATATTCGACACACGCGGCTGTCGCCGTTGAACCCATCAAACAAAGGACTGTCGTGTACCAAGGCAAAACAGTCGTAGTTCAGCGATTGTTCTCCGTTTTTGCTTGTCTCTATCCAGAATCACTTTCTGCTACTCCGTGGATGACGTTGGGTCCTGATTTTTAAGTTTTTGTATCAGTCCGCTGGTTTTTTGTCGTTGCTTGTTTAGACAAGTCCGCCTTGCAGGTGATAGTAGTTATTGAGCTATCGTTGCTTACTCGCTACAGATCGCGGTGGACCTGGGCCACAACCAACAAGCGTATTTCGCCAGCTCGATCTTCAGCCAGCTGCCTCCAGTTTCACACGCTATGTTCGTTAAGATCCCCGTCTATTTGCGCGGCCCACTTGAGTCGCGGTTTTGCTCTACTACGCCGTTCCACGGATGTGGATTTGAAGATTTTCCGGCATTACTGTCCATCCGCTCTGCATCCAACCACCTCAATCGTTGGAGCTTCACATTTTTGGCTGTCGCTGTACAGCCCGTACAGTTCGTAGTTGTATCTCCTCCTCCATTCACCGTTTATGCAGACGGGATCAAAAATCACCCGAAGAATTTTCCTCCCGAAACAGCCGAGAGCAACCTCATCCGCCATAGAGCAGCACTGTGACGATTAAGGTCTTATACAGGGTCACTTTAGCCATTCGCTACTCAATTGCCTTCTTAGCCCAAAAAAGCAGCGATTGGCAAGAGTTTTTTTTTCGTTTGATCTCAGCGGTGGTGTCGTTGGCTGAATTGATAGCGGAGCCTTGGTAGACAAAGCTCAAAGTTATAACTGTCTATTGCGACGTTCTATCCAAGACGTCGGTATTGAGTCTTGTTCTTTGCCGCCTCTATCTCAGTACTCACGTCGCGAGGTTAGCCTCCGAAATTCGACAGACTACCGAATCCGGAGATTGTAGCCTCGCTGTCGCATGAAAAGCAGTGACTTTTCTACCCTTGCCAGACCCGTTCGAGTAGAAGACTGCTGGAAGGTTAGGATGCTAGGTTAAGCATTTCCTCAGCTGGGTTCTATAAGCCTCCATCTTCTATGGATCGGCCTTCACCTCAACTGACGGGTTTTGTCAGTGCACGTACGTTGTACAGGAAATCTCCTATCCCTTTCATTTAGTTCGTCCCAAATTTTGGAACCTAGCTTTTGAGAGTCAGTTTGGAGTTTGCGGTTTTACTGGATCTTGAAGATGTTCACATTTTTAAGGAGGACGAACTAACTTTTGTACCACGAGAAGCAATTTCTCCATGGGAAAGTCAATCGTTCCTTCGCTTTCTAAGTCCGATCTTTGCATCGTCACTTTTCGTTAAAGAATCTACATGGTTGCCCCAAGGAAGGGAAAAGAAAAGGTCTGTCGCCCCTCTTCCCCTGTATGACATTAAGACGAATAATATATGTAAAATCATCTACACGCTATCAGGAATGTGCGCTAGGAAATGTGTTGCCTTAGACTTCATATCGCAGTCGACTGCAAGACTGTTTGTCGTAACCTCCCTGCAGCAGGTCGGTGGTATAGGAGGTGCTCCAAATCTGCATGCCTTTCGTGGCAGTAATAGGTTCTGTTAGGCGGAATGTAAATTCCAAGACTGATGTGTTCTGACATCAAATCTCCCACTTAATCTCAGCATCAGCTTCAAGTATGGGGGGCCTGTTAGGAGGGCCGCTTTTCTCGGAACTCCATGGATCTATTTTTGTGGTAGAGGTAGGTTTGGTGTGTAGCCCTTATTGGGCTGCAACAAGTCTAGATCATTTGGCATCTCGAGCTTGCTTCCTCCTACTTCGTCCACTATGTGTAAAGTCCAGAGATCTAAACGTGCCTAATGTGGAAGTGGCTTTATAAGTCTTTTCTAAGTCTTCCTGCGTCGCTCTTACATAACGTTGAAGAACTTAGATTTCTGCGTCTACTTTCTCGGCTTAGAGAAGATGGCAGTTTTTGGATAGTCACCCTTTGAATCGCTAAAAAAACCCGAATTAACCGAGTTGAAACTTGACATGCTCAGTCTTTCAATGAGTTGAAAGCCTGTCTTGTACCTCTAGTTTAGTTTATAGTGCGCAGACTCCGTATAAATCTTGTGTTTCGCATCATAGACCTACAAGCTGTTACTATACCTGCTAGTCCGACACAGCGCTCGGGTAAAAATAGTTTCTTTCAAGACTTTGGACAATTCAGCGTCATTCAAAGATTCATTTTAAGTTCCATTTTATTTGTACAAATTGTTTGTGACTTTTGGAACACTCTGTCCTAGACCTATACCAGCGATATTGCTATACCAAGTAAGACACACGACTCAAATATTCCGACTGCGGTTGCCTGCCTGGTATCGTAGCCTTTTCTGTCGGCATTTTCACATACGGTTCCGTGCTCACATGTTTTCGCGCCCTCTCGCGCTCTAGTGGAACGACACTTTGTCACCGTTCAATTGGATAATCGTGTTTTGAGCCTGAGTGAATGGCGAGAGGTGCCTGTAGGGGCTTTCGTGGGGATGTTTTGGGGAGGCGGGTATGGCCTCCACCGACTACCACCAACGTTCTATTATAATATTTAATAAACATTTTTTTTTTTTTTATTATTGTTGACCCTAAATACTCGTAGTGTGTGTACCGGAACGTTTGCGTTGTCCTCGCGCGACATGTTCACAATTTGCTGTTGCTGCTGTTGTGCCGGTTGTGCTCTGAAGTCTTCAAAGTGATTGACGTTAAAATCCACTTAAGAGCCTTTTTCATTTGAACGATGATGGGGCGAAATAATCAAATTATAAATAAACACACGATGAAAGCAAAAAAGAAAGAAGAATGAATGGACGACCGAATGTGTACTTCAGATACTTCAGGTGGGATTTGAATTGAATTGGAGTTACGCTATGTGCTAAAATTTGTAGGATTTGACATGAGTTTTTGTAGTAAGAAGGCCATTCGTGCTTTACGCTGTTGGATTCGTGATATATTTATCAAAGAGATTTTTTCAGAGAAGACAACTATTTGCTTAGGAATGTTCTTTGGGTATTTTGACTAGTGAAAGTGTGGAGTGTACTTGTAGGAGGAAAGGGGAGTAACTCAAAGACAAACCACTACAAGTTGTTTTGACCGAACATTTATCCTCTAACGTCAAGAGTTGATGAACTATTGCCACACCTGCGCTGTAGAGACTTGAAACACTATAACTGAGACCATTCGTACGAATTAAAGAGACCTGCAATTTATTGCTGAATCGGAATGGCGATTTGAGAAGCTTTTTCATGACAGATTATACTCTCGAAGGTTTGATAGCCAGGGCGATACATTGATTGGATACATTCGTAGGCAAAGCCTATGAATTTGGCCCATTCCGGACCATCATATACAAGTTTTCTAATACCTACCGACTGTTGCGGAACTCCATCATCGTTAATGAAATTCTATCCTGGCTGAATGAAAATAGATTCTGTTATCACTTTCATCGACAACAAGTGGTTTTCAAATGCCTGAAGCCGTTCGTCAACAACCTGATCGGTCCATAACAGTGTGGCTTCAGGCTCGGAAAGTCCACCACCGACCAAATATTCACACCGCGGCAGATCTTGGAGAATACCCAGCAACTTTAAATCGCTACCCACCACCTTTTCAACGATTTAAAGGTCGCGTATGACAGCATCTATAGAGACGAGCTATACAGAGCCATGTCTAGTTTAGGTATCCTTGCCAAACTCGTCCATTTGTGCAGGATGACGATGTCAGAAAAGGATTAGGACAAAACGACGCCCTGTCATGCGACTTCTTCAACATAGTTCTTGAAAGAATCGTGCAAAACTAAAGCGTCAACACCATAGGCACACCCTTTCAGTAGTCCGTCCAATTACTCGGATACGCCGACGATATTGACATAATCGGAAGAACGCAGCTTGGTGTCACTGGTGAGTTGGTAAGTGTTGTAAGCGGCGAAGATGAGTTTAGCGGTCAATGAGAGCAGACTCAACCCATCCATATATGTCCTGGACAGAAAGTCACTATAGACAGTGATAACTTTCAGGGTGTTAAGGGCTTTGTCTACATAGGCTCCGCCATAAATTTAGTCAACGACACCAGCGCTGAGATCAAACGAAGAAAACTCTTGCCAGTCGCTGTTTCTTTGGACTAAGAAGGCAATTGAGTAGCAAAGCCCTCTCTCGACCGACTAAAGTGACCTTGTATAAGACCTCGTCACAGTCCTGCTCTAGGGCGCAGAGGCATGGACCCTATCTAAAGCGGATGAGGTTGCTCTTGGCTGCTTCGAGAGGAAAATTCTTCGGGTGATTTTCGGTCCCATCTGCACAGACGATGAGTGGAGCAGGAGATACAATGACGAACTGTACGGGCTGTACAACGACATCGACTAAGCCAGAAGCTTGATGCTCCAACGATTGAGGTAGCTGAGTCATATCGAGCGGATGGACAGCAATGCTCCGGCCCGGAAATTATTCATTATCTTCTTTGAACAGTCCCAAGAAGTCACACTGAAAAAACCCTCACTTGCGATATTCTTGTTGACCTGACAAACAAAAACGTTTAGAACCTTCAATGCTTCACATAATTTCGATGGTAGGACTGAAGAGCTTTAGACCTTGCAGAATCGCAATGCATCTCCGTCCAGATGCAGGCAGTCATTTGAAATAACTGCTTTATCACTTGAAATTATAAGGGACAATACCTTTTTACAACTTGGCCGACCACTTGAAGGTACAAAAAGTTGTGTCTTACTTAGTGGTGTGTACGGCTAAAACATTGTGGTATGACGAAAAAGAACACAGTCCTGCCTTAAGCAGATAACTGTCGATACGTTCTGAAGTGAGGTGATGTATAAGCATTTCCAGTCTAAGCCAGACGTTCACATTATTTTCTAAAAAATGATTTGGCTGATATTTTCCGCCTTAGAGGAGCAAAGCTCATGAGCCTTACACTGAAATGCTACTGGAATCGAAATCACCAGTTATATAGGCGTACATATAAATTTTTGGTAGAATCGTACTTTTTAAATAGTAGTGTTTAGCACTCTTCTTATCTATTTCAATCATTACAGCTTTTGTTCGTACTTACACACTTGTATCTTCTTTACGAGTTCGTAATCAAAAAAAGCCAATGGCTGGGTCCAACTTGAAGTTGATCGCAGTTCGGGTCGTGTCGGCGATCAACCTGAAGTTAGGCCTGGTTTAGGTACAGTACTCACAAAAATTATCGTGATTTTCTTAAAGTACTACAAGTGGATGGACGTGAACATAAAGCTAAGGACTAAGACAGATAACTCACTCTCGCAATCTATGTTCGAAATCTCTCTAAATTCTCAAAGGACCTCATTCCTAAAGGTGTAATAATCCTTCTCCATTGTCTAAACTAAATTTCTGACAATAGAACTTCACTCTAAGAACCCATAAGCGACGGTTTTTTCCTTTTCGATTAAAAAATATCTTCCTCTTGAGAACTACTGCATCCGCACAATGTGGCAATATAAAATATCCTTTTACTGTGAACAGTTTATGAAAGCAAACATGCATAGGTAAGCACACCGGGATATTGGCATCATTGGCTCGGATCGATTTTTATAATTCCAGTGCACCGCAGTCAATGTATTCGACGATGATGCCAAAAGGGTCATGGATTGGATGAGAAGCAATCGACAAACAATTGAGTAACCTTGCCGTGTGTACTACGTAAGTGTTTCAGATACATCAGACGGGCATGGGAAGTCATAATCCTGCACAATTGTCGGAAAGAAAAATCGAACACCATGTCGCACCGCACAATTCAGTGGCCAACACTTGAGTACGTCTTAAGCTTGCGACATGACAGAGGCGGATAACACAAGGAGATCCACTTGAATGTATTTTATTTGATTCCTCATCCATTGCATCGTGTACCCAATTGCCACTGTGTATGAAGGACATCGTGTAATCTCGACATCAAAAAAAAGAATCTTTTGCTCTCCTTTGCATTGTCACCTCTGAAAGGGCTGTGATGACAATTCTATTACTCAGCCTCAGATCGAACCGGATCAGGTGTGAATGAGAGTGCGGTTTTCGATTCTTTTTCCTTTTGATTGTTCTCCATGGGGAAGATTAAGTCGGGCTTAGGGCTTTTGTGTGTTTGGGGATTGTTATTGTGTCAAAATCTCATTACGAGCGTATTCAGGCGATGAATTGTCCATTATCCCGCCACTTGAGAACGCGGGGGCATTTAAGAATTATTACCTAAGGCCGTCTTACACTTACATCGGCTTTGTGAGTCTATTATCTATTAAGACCGATTGATAGATTTTTGATTGAATTGAGTTTTCTTTTTCTTGTTTCTGGTTTCAGGTGAAAATTTGGTTTCAAAATCATCGGTACAAATGCAAACGGCAAGCAAAGGAGAAGGCAATGGCTGAACAAAACCAACAGAATCAGGTAAATATTTGTATTTCCATAAGGATGTCGAGATAAGTTAATACATTTTAGTTAGAATGGTGCTAAGGGATGGCTGTGGAGTTAGTTAAAGGAAAGGGAGTTCTCCAAAAGCATCGGAAAAGTCTAAAACAAAAACCCAATTAACCAAACGAATGGGGTCAGCCTCCTGACCATAGATTTCTTCTGGTATAGTCTATAGGGCATGTGTCTAGATGACACCATCGCCTCTTAGGCCTGATAATGAGATCTGTATTTTTTTCTATATTGGGTGCTAAACGGTGTCATTATAAAGGACAAGTTACAAATGGTGGCCTATTTCTAAGCCTTTCAGGGCCAGTTCATTCGCTGTCTCAATTGATTCATATCTATGGCTGAAGACTTAACATAAAGTCATCTTGTTGACCACGATATATTTGTATAATCAGCTTTACGAAACTACTTTTTGGCTATGTTTGTTGCAAATCATAAATGGCGGTGATTTCGGCTTAAAGGGCGCTCGAATTCTGAAGGAACGTTTTATGCCGCCGTTCGATATTTGGATCTGTCTGTATAGAAATCTAGCTCTGTGTCGGAGCAGACCAGCCTATTATCTCAGTCCTCTCTGCTTGGTATTTACATAAATCTTCAATTGAAGTCTGAGGTAGAAATTTTGGTGTTGGTAGGTAGAGGTACCAGTGCTGATTGATTCGAAAAAGCAGTAGATGCCAAGTCTTTCTTCAATTTGAAGGAAAATTTGAATGGCATGCAGATCCAAGATGGCATTCAAGACAGCGGCACGTAGACTATCTGACATGAAAAATACTTTCAATTGTTCTAATGAATCTAGTCGTGATTATTTTTATCTTTGTCTACCAAACCACTCTAGCATCAGTCTGCTGGCCAGGACGAACAGCCAAAATATAACCTGGCATCTACCACCCCAGTTGTATTTTATCACTGAGAAGTGGTAATCTTCAAACGACTAAATCGGGCCCGTATCCAGTAATAATGTCGAGTTTGAACCCACTTACGCGTTATTGGCATTTCAACGCAGGGGGGTTTTCTCCGTCATTCGAATTCGTGTAAGTCTGATTGAACTCATTTTTCTCTTGTTCGATCATAGTTGTATTCCAAGCCTCTTGGCTTTTAAGTGCTTCACCAAGAACTGATGGCGCACCTAGTTCTCGCACCAATGTTTCCCTCTCGCTACAAAACTGTGGACATTAAAATAAAATGCGTTCGGCTTTTCGATGCAGTCCATATATCGTGAGCAGTAATATCTGTTACCGTGCTGGAATTAATGAGCGGAAGCATCCATGACCTGCCAGCAGCTAGATTAGGGAATACCCCACTGAATCGTGCCGTCTTTTTTTCAATGGTTGGCGACGGTGGTGTCCAGACACCTGGGGACATCTGTGATGTTTGCCATTGCTTATATTCCCCGGTATTTTTTTTTTCCAACCATCTGGGTTATCAACGATGAAATCGGTTCTAAGTGCTTCATTGCGTATTAACGTCGTTGCTCTTCTGCGTCGATGTGTATCAAGATTGGTTCACGCCTTTCGTATCTAGTAAGACTCCAAGGTCTTTTATGTGGCTCTTCTGTGGCAGACTATCGGATAAAATGAAGACATGACATGACGTTCATACACTTATTCCCTTAAGTCTGAGGCTCTATTCAAACCAAATTTTGCATTCTTGTTACACTTGACAGCCTGCCCTGTTTATACGCACAAGATCAAATCTTTTTCAAATATTTTCCACCACCAAATCGAGCCTAGCTGCGGTGCGGATTACATGCAGATCAAAAATTTCAGATGGAATTGAGGCTGCCGGACTTAAATGCTATCTGACAGAAAATTTATGCCTGACCTGAACCGGAGCGCACATTTTTTGGTTCTGTGGGACATTTTGTGTGGCCGTGACCTAAAAGATAGTTTGCGGCAAGAAAAGTTCTGCTACAACAGAGAAACATTTTGATCAAGATCGAGGTCGTGGAGAAACCACAGGATCGTGGTTGCGCTTGCATGTAGGTAGGGAGGTGAATCCCCTGCCGAAGTGATAAAGTCTGCAGCAAGATATGGCATGACAGTTGCGCAAAATATGCTCTGCCGTCGGCATATGTTCGACGAACATGTGAAGATGGAACTTGAGTGAGCAATGTAATCTGCCTGGCAATGTGTGAGTAGTAAACTGATACGGATGCGATGAACTCCATGTTAGATGAAATCCTTGTCACCAGAAAAAAGTAGAACAAAGAAACTAGATTACGTCTTCATCAAACCACAAACCTAACCTTACTCTAGCAAACGCGGCAGGTGGAGATTCAATCGAAGTTTATCTTCGTTTTTTGACATGGTAGACCTTTTCTTCATTAATGGATTAGTCCGTGTCAACATTCCAGATTTGTGAACTGCTTCACCTCTAGTAAGTTCATTCAATTTCCGCCACCATCACCATTCTAACTTTTTTTTTTACATATACACATCACACATCACTTAAAATTCTTGTCACATCTAACCTCCTATTAAATGTGATTTTTCTTTTCTTTTCTTTTCCGATATTTTTTTTCTGTTCTTTTTCTTGTTCGTGGGTATTTTTTGTTCAGTCAGCGAGTTCACCACGACGTGTCGCTGTACCAGTTTTAGTCAAAGATGGCAAACCTTGTTCGGGCAGTTCCAATTCAACGCCCCAACAACAGCAACAACAACAGCAGCAGCAGCAACAGCAACAACAACAAGTAGGTGGAGCTAGTAATGGCGGTTCAAGTGGCAGTGGTGGCAGCAGTACCGGTGGCGGTGGTGCTGTCACCAGCGGTAGTAACCTACTCACCGGTGATGCTCCACACACCCACTCACCGGACACATCATCAACGTTACTGGCCACGTACAATGGTGCCGTTTCTGGGCACAATGCCCAAATGCTACAGCAGCCCTGCAATAATTCCCTAATGTCAAATAGTCTGGCCATGGCCTATCGGAATCAGAACAACTTCATGACTAACTCACATCAACAGCAATGCGGTGGCTATTTGCCACTGCAGGGTAGGGCTTGGTAATAATTAAGCAATTGTATCAGTTCGTTTTTTAATTAGTTTTCGGTTTATATAATTATTTTTTTTTTTCTTCTCTTTTTAATTTAAAATTTTTGTTTAACAGTTACTTTGACACTTAAAAGAAAAACAAAAACAAAAAAAATACTCAAAAAGTAATATTTTTCAAAAAAAAAAAAAAAACGACACCTTTTTCGAATTTAGACCGACTTGCGGTCACACCGTTTGTGCTAATTTAATTGGCAATTTAATTTTATTAATATTAATTTTACAATTAAAAAAAAAAAATGTTTAAATTTAAAGAAATAACATCTAACTTAGCAGGAGATAATGTGTTTGTACATACAAATTTGTTTCGAATTAGTATACTTAAGGGAAAAAGTAAAAAAAGATTAAAATAAAAAATTAAGTAAACAAAACATAATAATTAATAGTTGACATTAGATTTTAAATTTAGTAAAATGATAATATTTTGTCTTTTCCACTTTAATTATAATGTAGTTTATAGACTTAAGCTCAATATAAATGTATAGAAAAAAAAACCGTATAATAAAGAAATAAAGATAAATAAATTAAAAGAAAAAAAAAAAACAAAAACACAAACAGCATTGTGAATAGATTTATTTTTAAATTCTGTACCAATCAGCAAAACATATTTTGGGGTTCCCTTCACTTTTCCTTTTTTGTGTTACAATGAGCTTGTTTTTGATTTACAAAGTGAAACACAGTGACAGTTTATACAATGGCAGTATACTGGTGTAGTAAGTTTCACCCAGCAGCACTTTCAAAAGATTTGCCTTATACCGCGAAAGGATTACATGCTAAACATTTGAGAAGCGTCAAGGTACTCTTTACAAAAGTTAATATTGTAAGAATGTCTAAATTGACAATTGGAATTGACAGTTGAAAGTTTCCATTTGGAAGTTGGCACATCTCGAGAACGGTATGGTATATATTACTGGTGCTCGCAGTCCAACGAACCAACCACTGAAATAGGGCTACCACGCCCACTGGTCTTGGCTTAGGGTTTCGCACAACCCGTTCAAGTGCGATGTTTAAGAAGCCAGTAAGCGAGTCATTTTGTCCTTTTTTGACATCATATGTAAGTCTCGTTACCGATCTTGATGGAACAGCGGTTTTTGACATAATTGTAACTCTATTTCTACTACAAATGATAAGATGTTGTCATCCCAGTTTAAATGCGTACAATTTTGGAATGGACAGCATCGCATAGTGTTTGGTCTTAACTGCAAAGTACTTAGAATGTATCCCAGTATCTTCCAGTCCCAACTGTTTTCTATTGAAATCTGTGTCTGGGATAAACTGAAAGGTACATTGGTGTCAAACACTTCTACGGCTTCGTGACATCCGCATTCAGGACTACATACTAGACAGATGGGAAAAAACGCGATAATTCAACGATAATTCAAGAAATCAGAAAACCAGAAAAGCTCAAGGACAATACTTGAAGACTCGTAGGCCTCCTATTTGGGTCTGAAATATCATGTACACAAAACAGATATTGTCGAAAAACTGAATTTCGACTCTGCCTAGAGGAAGACCAAACAGCCAAACCTGCATTTGCTAAGTTTCATTAGAAGAAAGACACCCTGATCCCTGAGGACATCAGAAAGTTTTCGACAGATATTTTCAATTTCATTAGGAACATAGACGACCTCCGTGTCTAACCGGCTCTTGGTAAATTAGATCTTAAGAGGTCGCAGTGCCATCTGCTATAGAAGCGGAGCCACCTTACATACATTTGTTCATATAAAAAAGCTGCACGCACGGAAAATCTCGTAGGACATCTAGGGTTATGCATTTTTATGCGACTGAATTCATGTCGAGATAAATATGAGTCAGAAAATATATATGTATGTAGATTGCTCCTATTGAACCTTGGTTTTCTTTGCCAACTTTGACAATCTACTGAATTTGATTCGGTTTGACCAAACTTATGAACTTTTTTCTGTTTTTGTCTTTTATCGTGTAGGGTTAGGAATGTACAAGTTGGATCACCTCGTACTATACCCACAGCCGCTGCTGGACTTTGTCCTCATTTAAGGAGCCGTGCAAGTGTTCAGCTTTTCGGCAGCTAATACTATTCCTGTAGAACTTTTGCGACAACTACACATAGTCGGTCGCGGACTGCTGTGCGACCTGCGTAGGCTCGAACCTCATCAATATTTATCGGACATTTTTTTGCGACACAGCTCCCGTCAGGGAATTGCAAACCTCCGAGAGTATAATTTATTATGCAAAGCTTCTCAACTCTCGGTTCGGAGTCGGCTTAAAAATTCTAGGTTCTTTCCATTCGTGCGAAAAATTGTAAAGAACTAGCAAACATTGGAACGCGCTGCTAGAAGAAATATTTCCGGGCGAATGCGATATCCAGCCGTTTAAAAGCAGAATTAAAAAACATCTACAAACGTCTCGGGGAGCTACATGAGCGTTATATGTACGTAGGCTCTCTGTGATTTTCCACCTCGAATAGCCTGTTTCTTCTGAGTTTATTGAGTGGGATTGTGTGGCACGACATAGTGATTGTAAGGTCGGTAGCTTAAACTAATTTAATCTCTGGTTTAATTGGTAACTTCAGACGTTGAAGAGATGCAGCAACGTATGTATGTTAGGCTTCTTTAATTCCCACCTTGACAGCATAATAAAATAGGATTAAACTTACACCTTCTGTCACTCAAACGAACCCCAAACCTCCAACCAGTAATTACATCACCGAAACAGAAAGATTTTCGATTCTGAATATCTGGTTTTTGATCTAGGCTCAAGATATAAGGCGTTCATCAGTCCAAAGCGCGAGTGTAAGCCTCTTATCTGGTCTGGTGCACCAAAAACTGTCTTGCACATTCTATATAGAATCCAAAAGCGGAAGTTAAGACTTATTTTTGACAGAGGCATTGCCAAGTCAATAGACTCGCTCAAACGCCGACGGAATGTATTCTTCATAGTGCTCCAGTTAAATAAACCCTTGCATTCCGCCCCTTCAATACTTCACGCGCAGTACGGCTGTCATAAAAGAGGAATTATCGGTGTACCTTGTTCAATGTCGTTGAATATTATTGCAAATAAATTATTTTAATAGCCCAATTTATAAAAATTACCCCACCTCACTACATATTCACCAAAATTTAAATCATGCCTCTTTTCCCGCAAAATATTTTTCATCCTTATATTTATACTGTTTTTTGCATCAAGCTATTTTACAGTAAAAACAAAAATAAATAAAAGAAAATTAAATTTGCACAAAATAGGAAAATTAAAACTTGCGAATTTCAAACATAAAAACAATCAAAAATAATCTAATTGTTTTAAGTGATAGTGTAAATTGAAAATATTTAATCAAAAAGATGTAATAAACCAAATAAACGAAATAAATTATATTTCAAAAAAAATCAAAACAAAACGAAATGTTGTTTTAATTTACAATAGTGAAATAGAATTTAATAAAAGAAAAATGTATTTAACAATAAAAACGCGTTTATTTTTTTTTCAAACTTAACAAAAAACCAAATTATATACGAAAAGAAAAAGTTTTATTATAAATAATTACTTACTAATATGTAAAATTATTTAAAAAAAAATCTGTATACATAAATATATATTAAATTTGTACACATACCTTAATGCAAAATGAAGAAAAGACAAGAAAAGAAAAGAAATCAACAAAGAATTTAAAAATAAATAAATTAAAAATTAATTTACAGCTCGTTTTTATTTTTGAAATCGTTTCTATAAATGATATGGAATCGCTTCGTAGTTTTTTCGTATAGAGCTCTTATAGTGTTTCGACATGTAAAGGATGAAATAGGACTAAATTATTATACATTAGGCCTTCCATGGGAAAAAAAGACACTAAGAAAAGAAGATGTCCATTGTGACAACAGAAGATATGTAAATAGTTAAAAAAACTTCTCAGGTGACTAATTGAACCTGCAAGAGCTAGAGCAAATAAAGGCACCAAGTGATTAATAGGTAACTAGAATTGGTAGCTGAAAGAGCCCAATTAGCTCTAGGACACGTCTTTTTGTTACCACAACTCACGTGACCTGGTGAATGACGTATGTTGAAAGAGGGAGAACGGCAGGAGTACCTAAATTCATCCTGCGGAGTTAAGAAAGGAAATTGGATCTGCTATCTTTTTACCCAAAAGGCCATTGAAATGTGAATGCGAAGTTCGGGTTAAGCTAGTGCCGGGAGAAAATCTCGTTTTCGTTTTCGAACTAACCACAATGTGGGTTGTGTGGTACGCCCGATTAGACAGCATGATCTTCAATTAGCTAATACCCCACCGCTATTCTGGCAATAAGTCGTAGTTGTAAAGCCTCTTCCATTAGAGGTTGGCCTCTCAAAGAGGTCACACAACGTCGTATCAATTACTTTGCCCTTTAACTGCTCCTAGCGGAAAGTGGACCCTTGCAGCGATTGAGCTGCGTACAACTGAACATTTGCTGGTCAGTTCTTACGCACTCTTTCCATTTTATGTCACTATGCCCCGGAAGCCGTCGAGATCGTTCTGGCGTTCTTACTTTGATGGCGGCTTGACTACATATATTCAAGGATAGGTTAGTTTAGGTAGATGGGTTGGCGAAGAAAGAGAAGCCCTCTGCGCTACACTTAGGTCAGTAAAGACCTAATGGACCATTTTGAGGTCCATTTTTGGGAAGGAAAACACCCCTTGCCCGTGGAGCAATACCAAACGCACTCTCCTATTTCCCCAGAGTTTCGAATCATTTTTAAGCCTTAATGAACCTCCAGATGTCTCTGATAGGTATGTCCCTTAGTTCTTCGGTATCTTGGAAAAAAAGGATTTATGTCTGTACTGGCAAAGGCCTGGGTAGTGGCAGAGGAAGTGGGTTGTGTCCTCATTAACTTCCTCGTCTCCGGAACCCCTGCAAAGGTCGTCCTCACTTAGCCTTAACTTTTTCATGTGATAGCGCAAAGTATTACGACCTGTAATTACTCCTACAGGGATGAAGGGGGCTTTCCTATCCTTCTGGATGAGAGCATTAGTTCTGGCACCGCTGTACCTTTACCTGTACCTCATTCGCTTCCGCTAGAATTCTAATCCATGCTTCATTTTTGAATTTACATTTTGGGACTTTCACCGATTGATCAACCTGCATTGTCTAGCCTGGATCTATTCCTTGCCAATCCATCAGCCTTCTCATTCTCTGGTATGCCATCATGCTTAGGATAGCAATGTTCTCTTCGTGTGTTGTGTCACGCCCTTCTTTGCATGCAAGCCTTCTGGATAGCCAGTGGTTCCGCTTGGAAGACACTGTGGCCTTAAGTCATAATCAAACACCGCTGTCTGTAATATCACTAAGTCATGCGCGTGTGCAATCGCCTTGATCCTTTGTCTGTCTAGTCTTACCAAAAAAATGTTCATAACCATTAGAGGCCAAATTACACCAACCTGCGGCGTTCCTCTAAAGGTGAATTTGGTCAAGTGACTGTTACTTAGGAAGGTAATTAGGTACGGTGGACCGGAAAGCCCTTTGTGATACCAAATGGATCTATTCCCTGGAAAACGCCCCTCACTTTTTTGAAACATTTTGAAGCTCTTGATGAAGCTGAGGAGACTTTTAACGTCAGTATGTGATAGTTCGCCCAAGTTGTCGAAGTGATGGGGTCCTAAATAGAGCTTCCCTCTTTAGGATAGGGCAGGACAAGTGCAGAGGACGGAGGATCGTTTTTTCCTCTTCTTCGTCCCTGCAGTTCTGCTAAAGTCATTTGAAAAGAGGCCCATCGTTCTGCCATGAAGGCCGATGTGGCAATGGCCAGTGAGAACACCGATAACGGTGCTGATAAGCGACCTTTTAAGCAAGATAAAGCTTTTAGACCAAGTGAGATTTAGCATAGGCCAGATATTCCTGGAAGTACAGCACGTGGTACCACTTCTCCATCTTTGGTTTGTCTTGCTCATCGCATCATACTCTAAGAGTAGTTTACATGTAGCGAGTGGAATACCCAGACTCCTCCTTTCCGGCAGGATATCCAGAGCAGTACCACGCTTGGCAAGTTCATCGGCCTTATAGCTCCCTGCAATGTCCCTAAACCGGGTACCCAGCATAAGTGAATGTTAAAATCTTCTGCCATCTCCATGAGAGATGAGCGACAATTTGAGGCAGTTTCTGCTGTACATGTTCCTGATTCCAGAGATTTTATAGCAGCCTGACTATCGGTAAAGATTGTGATGTCCTTAAAGGTTATCACATTATGCTTCATTGATCGCCATGATTTCCGCCTGAAAAATTTTACAGTGGTCAGGTAGACGGAAGAGGACGCTCTGGCTAAGCATATCGAAGAAAACCACACTTCCCACTCCGTTCTCGGTTTTCGAACCGGCCGTATAGAGTATGAATGGAAAGATCGCCTCTAGCCTCAAAACTCTCCCACTCGAGAAGGAATGGATGTCCGGAATTTGAGTTTGAAATTCAACTTGACTTTGTGTAGTCGGTGTTTTTCCGAATAAAAGTTAAGGGATCTAAAATCGAAGAGTGGCCAAACTTTTTGTTTTACTATTGGGAGGAGGCTTTCATTTTGATGGCTAAGGATGGGATGATTCTAAATGCTCCGCTAATGCATATGCGTGCTGATCTTTGCACTTTCCCTAATAGACTATGGTGTAAGGCTCTGTCTAAGACCGTTGATCAGACTATTACCTAATGTTACCTGAATGATTCTCGTTCTGAACGTAGAAACTATAGATGGAGCTGAACAGTTGCAAAAGAATGGGGAATAGCCTTCTGAAAATTTCGGCCCTGCAGCTTCTTCTTCACTGTATGTAGGACAGTGTCCTATAGGAATACCGAATCGCTCTAGCAACTTATTAGAACAATTTCTAGAGATTCTGCACGACATAACTTCTTCCCATCTGCGGTTGGTCTGCTTGAGTGCGTCGTCCAGTTTCCAGTTCATATTACGCTGTACTTAGTAGAAGCTGTTCAGAATGACTCAAGGTAGCGCGAAGCGCCTCGGTGCTGAGTTCTCCCAACTAATATCCGTAGCAGCTATCAAATGCAGAATGTGTTTTTCAAAAATTCATTAGTTGACTTATCACACTTCCAACCGTGAAATCGTTAGTAGCCACCGCACTGCTCCATAACTGTTCTCCTCAATCCCATTGACAGCTGGACACCGTTCGGTATCCGAAACAAACCACATCCACAATTCACTACAATTCAACGGGGAGAAACACGCCCCCTATTCAATTACAATGCCATTAATTGCGGCTCAATACGGCTAATTTTGTTATTTAACAAAATATCCACTCTAACGTTGGCACAGCCACAAGAACCCGAATAATAAACAACCTAGACCGGGCAACGCGTACTGGTTGTTTGAAAAAGGTTTCAAAACACAGGCAGACTACATACTCGTAGCCGTACAGCTCTCTTGTGCTTTGTTATTCCAACCTTTCCAAAGTTCATTGCATATTTACGTTTGTTTGGACCCTCCTCCCCCCCGCCGGAGCCCATTCCATTCGACAATCAATTTGGATCGAACCGGACCGAATTAAAATTTTTTTTTATTATTTGGCTCTTTGAAAGCGTGTTTTACCAAAAAGATACTTTTCATTGTTATTCCAGCGACAATTTTGAATCCCAACTGCGCGTAAGGAACGCGACATTCGGTACACTGCTCCCGCGGTGATGACAATTATTATCGCACCGTCATGTCGTAGTGTCGTTCGTATCCAAAACCAAAGGCCAACGTCGTTAACAATCATTGTATGTGGACCGATACCGATACCGATTCTTTTTATATTCGTAGATACTTGGAAAAATACTCCCCGAAGTTGAAAGATATTCAAATCAGCGATTGAATGGATTTATGGTCAAAACTTGTCTACTGTCTGGTTGGGGGGATTTCTGATTTTTTTTTTTTACTTTTTCCAAACTTAATTCAATTTAATTGCTTCTGGCGGAGGAGAAGCATTGTTGTTGTGTCGTTTACTTGAACCGGAGGGGGTGGTGGTATCGCCGCCAAACTGCTGTCGATTTTCTTAATTGGATCAAGTTCACTGTTTGATAATTGCACGGAGATTTAAAAAGAAAAAAAAAAAAAAAGAAAAAATATTTGTGGTGATTATTTTGATAAGGCACACAGGTTCGGGGCTCGGTTCTTCGGTCTTGGATTTCTGTTGCGGTCCTAATTCTGTTTTGATTTCATACTGTTGATTTACATATTGTCATCGCCGATGACGGATTGTCATGCGTCGGATTTCGACTGAAACCAGTTCCGTTTGCGTTTGCCAAATCAGTCATAAGGGCTTAAGAGGAGTGACTCGTGTTTTGTCATTAAGTGAATAAATATTAATTGTTATCTTTTCGGGCGTGAAAATATTTCCTTTGGGGTTCTTTTTCAGTTTTTTGGAAATTGCTGTAATTAGTTTTGTTTTGCATTTGAAAAGGGGTTGACCTCAGAGTGAGAAAATAATTTCTACACGAGGCAGAGATTGTTAAAAATGAGAAAAGCCTTCACGACACCTACGCGTCAGAGCGTTCCGTTTCTTCGACTGTACTTCGCCATGTATCTCTCGCTCTTCTTTTGTCCTGGATTAGTGGATTCCATTGCATCGCTTAAAACCAATGGAAGTGTAGCCTATTCGTAAAGCATGTTCGATCCACTATCACCCTTTGTCTTTGAATTGTGATGCCTATGAGATCCCGACCCGTTCTCTCAAGGAGAACGTTCGATTCTAGAGTGTTTAAAATTTTCTTGTGACAGCAGCGGGCTTTTCCGATTATTCCTTTCTTCAACTCTTCGGTAAAAGACTGTCCCATCAAAAACATTACTGTTACTAGAGAGATAAAGCAGATCAGTATGTTGGAGCTTTATGCATCGAATTGACTGAGCGTATCTACAACAACTTTGAACTTGGCAGCGTTAAAAAGAAGTGAATAGATACGCTCAGTCAATTCTATGCATAAAGATCCAATTCCTCTGGGCCAGAAAATCAGACTTCCAGCTACTAAGGGAGCTGAGTTATAAGGTACTGAAATTACCGCGAACTCTAAGCGGTAAAGGATGCGTGTAGTGAACTTGGCGATGCACTACGGTGCACCCAGATACGTACGACTTTATTATCAGCTGATGCAAGAACTCTGCAGATGTTAGCGCTGCTTTAAATAGCGCCGGGAATGCCACTAAGTCCCACCGCTTTGTTATGTTTGCCGGCTTTAATCACCGCAGTGATATCATCTCTGCGGATGCGGATTCGAGCAATTAAACGGTTTTTCAATAAGGACATAACAAATTGGAGTAACCGCTCTTAAAGTTGGGACTAAGACTTTCCGTAGTAATTTTTAATAAACTTCACCTTGACTGACGTTTTGACATTGACAGATCATAAAACAAGTTTAAGGGTACGTTTGTACTAATACTCCGGGTATCTAATTCTAATTTGGTTGCATATCGCTGACGAATACTTGGTTCTTTTCCTTAGTTGGCCTCATCCGAAATGAACAGATGGTCGTCTAAGGCTTTCACCGGGTGTCTTCTAGAGTTCCGACCCCTCGTCCTTCGCGGGGTTACGAATACCCTTATGACGTTATTTGCGGTGGTTCAAAACTCAGGTAATTTCGTAGATGTTTTTGATGCCGCGTCTATGCGCTGCTTCTTCATTTTCTGCAGCCAGCGCGTGGCTGTAATTACACCTCGTCACTTCGTACGCTGAACTTCTCTTATTTTTATTCGTGGGTTCTCTTTTCTCCTGTAATCTTCCGATATTATCTTCCGCTCCATAAAATTCCAATGACTCTCCAAGGTGTAGCCAAACCAAACCGTCCAAGGCTGTAAGCTTTCTGTAGGTACAATAGACCTGCCTTTGCGACTGAGGACTTTAACGTGGTTTCTTAGATTAGTTAAGGTTAGCGAGCCGATGAAGATGATGAAATCCTCTTCATCTCACTTAGGTATATGTAGACTCAATGTGGTACCCATGTGTTTCTCCAGATACTCTCCACTGTGTGGTGCTATATACCTGATGAGAGCGACTTGGCTGTCCTTGCGAACTTAAGCAGATCCGACAGTGAATCTGCCCAATGTCCTTTTTTTAATATTGCAGGGGCTTGGGCAATGACAGAGAAAGTGAGTCGTGTCCTCGGGCACCTCCTCGTCCCCGCAGTCTCTGCATATGTCGTCCTGTGTCAGGTACAGCTTTTTTGCATGATACCTGAGCATATTGTGGCGTGAAATTAATCCTACCAGTAATGACAATAATTTCCTGTCCATATTAGACCTCGAGTGGGTCCATTGTACCCATAAAAAGTATACTCATGGGAGTTAAACCAAGTGAAAGGGTTGGCTAATCCGGAAACCACCCAGAAAGAAACAGAAATCTCAGGAGTTTCCTAAAATCAGCGATATTAAGGTCCTCCAGCCCATCGAAGTAGCTTCTACCAAGTGTACGCAATCTTCTGGTGGCCAGTGCGGGACATTCGCATAGCAGATGCTGGCAAGTTCGTTCGCCCTCTCATTACCTGATATATTCCTGTGGACCGGTACCTAGCCTAGAGTCAACCTTGTTGGTCGTTTAAATATCGTTGAGATTTTGTTTGCAGACCTTAACGAGCTTCGATTTTGTCGATGCTGGCTGCAAAGACTTAATAGCCGCCTAGCTGTCAACATAGATAGTACAGTGTACTTTCTCCTTACGGACACCTCTCACAATCGGACACCTCTCATAAGCGGACAATTTTCTCGGAACCGTCGGTGTCTGCTTATGAGAGAGCACACTGTATTGCTTTCTCTGACAATGCTGTCATTTTTAATTAACTTCGCGACCTCTAAAATGACAGTTATCTCGGCTTAAAAAACGCTGCATCCGTCTCGAATTTTGAAGGATTGGTTTACCCCTCTGGATTCACAGAAGATACCGGCACCAGTACCGGCGTCTATTCTGGATCCGTCGGTGTAGAAGGCTAGCTCTTCCTCAGTGCATACTATACCATCATCCCAGTCCTCTCTTCTTGGTATTTTTATATCAAATCTCCTTTGGAATCTGAGGTTGGAATGATGTTGTCAGTGTCTATGTTCTCCTTCGCGATATTCCATCGAGTTAGAACGGAGGCGTGACCATAGGTGCTATATGTCCAAAGACTTGCTTCGCTTAGTCTGAATCCGCCCTTCTACTACAGTGGATATCCATTGGAAGTAGGTTCAGCATTGTTTCAAGTGCCGCTGTGGGTGTTGATCTTATCGATTCTGTTATCCCTATGCAGCCTGCTCTTTTAATCTTGGTTACACTGGTAAGATTGCATTTCTTCTTAAGTGCCTTTCACCAAACAGTCGAGCCGTATGTTAAGATGGGTCGTACCAAAGCAGTGTACAGCCAGTGTACCACTTTCGGCTTAAAGCCTCATGTGTTACCGTACATCTTTTTCCATGCCTAAATGTAATCCTTCTTAATGCGGTTTTCGATGTTGGCTTTCCAACTCAGTTTTGAGTCGAAGATTACGCTGAGGTAAGGATCTTAACCTTATTGTTTCTTTTAGAAGTGGAGGTTTAATTGTACTGTCCGCTAGTTCTGGTTCTAAGGCTGATCCCTTCCTTGCCAGTTCGTGAGCAGTCTCATTTCCTGGCACAGCACTGTGATCGGGGACTCAGCAGAGTTTTACATTATGCTGCGTGCCAAGAACCCTTAGCTCTTCGTTACAGCACTTAGTTAGTGTTAGCAGTTAGTGCTTTTATAGACGTGATATCCTCCGGTGATACTCTGAGCATTGACGCCAATTGGGTAGCTCTGTTCACTGCTAGAACCTCTCCCTGGAAAACACTACTGTTGTCAGGAAGTTTTATTAAGCTGCTGAGTCCTAGCTCCTCAGAGAGCGTGGTTTCTTCGAACCCAACAAAACCATTCAATGTCAATTACAACACTTAGAGTATGAACATTTTTAAAGCTCTTCCTGGGTCTTTAATGAAAACACGAAGAAAAAAAGGAATCATATGTAAATGAGACTGAAATGAAATGATTCCTTGATTCATGTTGTCTTCATTTTGTTAAAACGCTAAAAATTAATCTTCTTCATTATAAATCACTACATACACGTTCCAACGTACATACATACGTCTACAATTATGTGCAAAAATAATTTATTCTCTTGTGCCAATTAAATCCAAGCCGATGGCTGTAGCAGCAGCAATTAGAGCTTCATACAAAAGAATTCGCTCCACCACAAGCAGCACCAATTTGATCCTGTTTACATGTCCGACGAAATTTTTCGTCAACATTTTCTCTCATTAATTTCACAATACTCGTACCTCTCGCCTCCAATGCGTTCAGTGTGTTCCTATGTCGGATCAATTTTTAATTGCCTTTGTTAAGGTCGTTTCCTTGCTGCGCCTTGTTTGTTGTATACCAACAAACAAATTTTGTATAATTCCGCCTGACGCCTCATCCTCTGACTGAAATCGCTTGCACACGCATCCCACCCTCCCCAGAAAAAAAAAAAAATGACAGAAGCAGGAAAATATGACGAAAACAAAGCAACTAAATCAATAACAACAACAACTCCGACAGCGACAGAGATCATGCGAAACTCATTAATCTCCGAACCGAGCATATCCTGTCATAACAAAAGCAACATAAAAAAAAATCATAACACACAGAATTTGGCGGAGGAAGAAAAAGGACTTTCAGGGCGATTTCCCGCCTTGCCATACGTTTATGCGTCAGTGGAGAATCACGAGGTGTGCCACCATCTCCCACACCCTTCGTTCGCTCCTTCGAATATCCTTAAGTTTATGCACTCTCGACCGCCTAGGAACGTGTACGAACATCACCAAGGAATCAAATAAAATTTTTGTAATAATAAATCGCAGATCCTTCGTGCGTATTATCGAGTTTGTGTATTTGTATGTGAGAAACACCAGCCCTTTCCCACCAGCCGTTTCCACCGATTTCTCTCCGGTTTGGGTTGTTAGGTTTCAAATGACGGGGACAACCTTTCTCTGCCCCTGTGTCAGGGAACACGTGCCCCGGGGGCACGTGTACACAATTCAGGTTAAGTCCGCGATTAAATTAATCGGTGATTAGTGACGGCAGCGATGCAGGTTTCGAAGGGAGGACACGCCGAACACAACGAAGGATTCTGAGTAATTGTTTACATGTGGGGAGGATTAATCCTGTCATATTGGAAAATTTGATTTCTTCCTTTCGGATGATTATGTTGTTTATAAAAAAAAGGAGAAACAGAAGAAATTAAATGATGCTACAGCAACAAGATTACCGCGATTTAATTTTTATTATGGCAATAAACTTTTATCGAGATGGTTGACTAGATGGATGGATTCATCTGGGAGGAAAGTTTAACAGTTGACAAATTGCTTTGTTTCGAGACTCAGTTTTGACAAAGATTCTATGTAAGTCAGAGTAAGGTAAGGACGTTTCGGAGAATGACCCGCGAGCGTCAGCTCTGAATTCGATGAAGAAAATACTTTAAAGGAGTTAGACGCGCTTTGGAATATGTACCAACCCCTACAGGACATGTCGATATCCCATCAGACACCGGTAACGCTACGCAATTTTTTGAGTCTTCATTTAAAAATTTAAACATGGACACTTGAAAAGGTACAAAGGGGATCATGCATTTGCATAACGGGTGCCTTGAGGACCACCCCCACTGCCGCATTGGAGGTAATGCTCCATCTGCTTCCTGTTGATATCTTTGGGAAGCTAATGACAGTCAAAGCCGCATTAAGGCTCAGAGAATCCTCCCAACTGATCAGGACAGCAATGGGCCACTTAAGGATCCTTAAGGGCCACCATACTACTCCTAGTAAAACGGACTACGTTGTCCCCCAAATTGACTTCAACGTCAGGTACAAAACTCGGATTCCTAGCAGAAGCTCTTGGGAGTCTGGTAAAGTTTTGAGCGATTCCGCGCTAGAAGTATTCACAGGCGGATCTAAGACAACGTTTGGTACGGAGGCAGTAGTCTTGTCCAACGCACCTGGTTTAGCCATTACCAGGTGACTGCCGGGTCACTGTACTGAGTTTCAAGCGGAAATTACGGCAGTCTGTAAAGCTGCGGCCTGGCTTTCAATTAACGCGATAGTCAGGCAGCTATTAAAGCCTTGGAATCGCCGAAAGTACGATCAAGGTTGGTAAAGCAATGCCGCAAGTCTCTTAACGAGATTGCAGAAAGGTGCGACGTAACCCAGTGCTGGGTCCCAGAACACAGCGACGTTCCAGTCGACTGCAGAGCAGACGAACTGGCAAAAGAAGGTCCAAGACGACATCTCCTCGGTAAACCACCTGCGACTATAGAATCGATCAAATTCCTCCTTGACACGGATGCCAAGAAACTGGCAAACCACATCGGCATTTGTCTCTTGTCAAAAAAAATTTGGCGTAACCTGGACTTAAAGATGACGGGGGGGCTTTTGTCCACACATCGGAAAAAACCTAGATTCGCTTATAGAGGTCCTCGCCGAACATTGCTTGATAGGCAGACCTGCACTCAGACTGGGTGTTTACTCCAATGATTTCTGTAGAAGTTGCAGAAACGAGAAGGAAGAAGAAACTACAACCCACCTGCTGTGTACATGTCCTTCTCTTGCGGGGCTATGAAGGAAAATTCTACGATGATCTTAACGATCTAGCCGAACTCAACATCCAGAAGATAAGAAACTTCGTCTCTGGGACGGAATGGTTCAACGCATAAGGTTAATACCGTTACGGTTGCCCACCTCGATGTAGGTAGGTAGGTAGAGAGGCGGCTCTTTTGAGCTCAATAAGCGCTAGGGTGCCCCGTTTTGTAAGCATGAAGCTCGTTTGAATCTATTTGTATATGGTTGTTGATTTGCTGTATAGGGATGATACAGGATTAGTTCTTCAATCCTTTTTTTCAGCTGTCTTGCCGAGGTCCACGAAGAAAGGAAAGGAAAAAACTTTACCGCCATTCATAATGTCACGACAGTTGCCATTCACGTCTATTTAAATCTGTTTAAAAAGAAAACAAGGTTAACAACCCCTCAAAGAAAATACTCGTAACACGAATCACACAAGAACCCCCTGTGGATCGCACCCTTTCTTTTCCAACCCCAAAATACTCGCTTTATATTCATACGGACAATGGGCGAGAAACAATGATCCCCATGTCCCAAGTGGAACACTCGCTTACTTCTTACAAATGTCTTGTCTTATCTCGATGACAGGGTTAAGGACATCCACCCAGTACCCCCACATTTTGTTGTTTCATGACTACATTTATGGGCGTCCTCGAGGAGTTGTTGAAAATGCAAATCTGCAGAAATGTCCCTCTCACCCTTTCTGTCACTTCACACTTTGATTTTAAATATTCATAGAGACTCCGTGTATTCCTTTGACCGTCTTGATTTGAATTGACTTGCTTAGTCCAAGATCCAACCCCATGTCTCAAAGGATAATCAAGCTGTCAACACTATCGATGATTATCACCAGTCACCTCTCTAATTGAGACCTATTCGTGTTTTGTGTCTGTGGATATGCATTCCCACTTCAAGACGCCCATTGCCTATTGTTACCAAACCAAATGGTCGATTCTGGTTCACGGGTGGTCCCTCCAGACGATTCATTGCAACTATGACTGGTCAGAAATGAGTTCGTTGTTAGTATGTAAGTATCTAGTGTTGCTTCTTCATTTGTTGTGTCCGGGGTCGTTAAGGGTTTTCTTCTTTTCTTTTCATTTTGTGGTTTCTTTTGAAGAGAGCTCATCGCTTGGTCAAATATTGCAGCGTTTACCTGCTGACCGGCTGTTGGCCAATGTATCATCAAATGATCAAATCGTGGTAACAAGGTACCACCGTGATGGTTGTACGTTGCAGTGCATCTCCTCGCCAGCTTGCCAATGTTGTTGCGTTCACGGGAACAAATGAGGCAAGGCTTACCTGTTCGTTATTGTGTCGTCGCGTTCATTCTCCCTCTCTGCGTGTAATTTTGACATCACATCTGACAGTTTCTTTTTGTTTACATTTTGAAGGTGGCACATAATAGGTATAACGAAATCATTGGTGATGAGTGACAGACCGGAGCACTTGAGATCTCTTCTTGGGTAAACAAAACGTTTTCACAATGTTATTCCAAAAAATGAGGCCCACAATGAAAGGAAAAAATGTTGGACGGAGTTCCGCAGAATGATTTAACGTTGATGCAGATTGAAGGATTGGGACAGATCCGTTGACGTTAAACTTGGGTAATTCGAAAATGTTTAATGGAGTCACAATTGCAAGGATTGTCAGTCATGTGCTGGGAAGTTTTGGAAATCAATGTCCAGTCTGGTTCACTCTCTGTCAATTCGCTTGATTTTTTTCGCTAAGATTTTGGTAAACACCAATGAACATGTCTGTCAGGTCCAACAAACTTGAGAAGACATTTCACATGTCGGCTTGTAAGGTAAGGTTTTCTGAAACTGAAATTTCGTAAAATACTTTTTTATCTGAAAACTCTTTCCTTTAGAATTCACGCTTAGTTTTCATGGTCAACATTTTATCATTCTACGGCCTTAAGCTTCTCCAGTTCGATTCTCTTGACCCTCCTACCATTGGTGATATAAGTTTAACTTTTTCTAATGAAGCAAAATACTTGGGTCTTGTTTTGGACAGGAAATTAAGCTGAAAACCTACAGTAGCCCTATTCTCTTGCAAACCACGAGATGAACCACGAGAGTTAAAGGAAAATCCAACGAACAGCTTGCTTTTGTATCCGCGGAGATCTTCGCACGACTCCCTCTGCAGCACTGTACATTTTGTTTCATCTATCACTCCTCGACATTTTCGGCAGTCAAATGACAGCTAGTGCAGCCATCCGCCTCTAAGCTACCTCACAGTGGTCTAGTAAAAATTTTGGCCATTCCTCCATTTTGAAAAATGTCAAAATTTCTCCCAGAACTCCTCCACACCCAAGCCAAGCTTTGACAAGAACTTCGAGGTAAAAAGCCATCCCAGATCATTCTGGGACGATGTACTCTCAGAAGATAAGTCGATTCACTTTTACGCCAATGCGATGCGATGGTGCACAAACTAGCAACAGGATGGTGGCGTTTTCTCTGACAGGCTTAACCTCAGCCTAGCGTTCCGTCTTCCAAATCATTGTAACGTATTCCAGGCAGAAATCATAGCGATCAGAGAAGTCTTATTTCTCATCATCATGAAAATATGGTCGAAGGAAAGTATGCCCGATGAATGGAACCCCAGCATCATTTGACTGATCCTCAAGAAAGGAGACCCTCTGAACTGCGCCAACTACAGAGGCATCAGTCTTCTTAACATCGCTTACAAGATCTTATTTGCCGTGTTGTGTGGACGCCTGAAGCCGTTTGTCAACAACCTGATCGGTCCATATCAGTGTGGCTTCAGGCCAGGAGCCGAATTACAGCAATCGATAACGAATGAGTGAGTGGGACTCGTAATCGAATGGTAGATTAACCTCATTGGGAGCGGTAATGCCAAATCCACACTATTCGATGACGAGTTACTCATTAACGAGTGTGGTAGTTCGGCCCCAGAAAAAGACCACCATCGACCAAATATTCACACTGAGGCAGATCTTGGAGAAAACCCAGGAACTTCAAATCGATACCCACCACCTTTTCATGTACGCTGCTTCATCAATGTCCGTAAAGACCTCACCGAGACCTTTGATGTCAAAAAAGGATTTAGACCAGGCGACGCGCTATCATGCGACTTCTTCAACATCGTTCTTGAAAGAATAGTGCAAAACTCACGCGTCACCAGAGGCACAATCTTTCAAAAGAGGCATGGGACTCTGTCAAAAAGGGATGTGGTTGCTCTTGGGTGTTACGAGAGGAAAATTTTTTGGGTGATTTTCGGTTCCGTCTGCATAGACGGTGAATGGAGGAGGAGATATAATGACGAACTGTCGGCTTAGTCAGAAGAGTGAAGGTCCAACGACTTCGGTGGCTTTCTCAAGCATAGCGGATGGACACCAATGCGATTGCCACTCAGGCGCACGCAAGTAGAAGGGGACCTTAACCAATTTCGCGTGCGAAACCGGAGGCAGCTGGTCAAAGATCGATCTGGCTGCAGATGCTTGTTGGTTGAGGCCCAGGTCCACCCCGGACTGTAGCGCCACCTTAAGTAAGTAAGTAATCCCTTAATTCTAACAACTTTTTGGCGGGTGGTAACAAAGCTGACATAGTTCATTATGCATAAGGGTTCCAACGGAAACTACATACGTCAACAAAGCGCAGTATATGACAATATTCACGGTATATGTACATGCAAGTACTCATAATGAAAATGAAAATAATTGTACGTGACTTAAATGATAACTAATAGTGCTACCATTTTTGTCACATTAATTTTTTTTTCTTATAATTAATATACGCATATGGAGAAGTAATTTTGATCCGGTACCTAACTAAAATTAGTTTCGGCCAACAAGCTGAGGGATTACTTACGTAATTTATTATTTAAATTTTGTAATGCTTAAGTACACATAATTTCATAGTGTAAAATTGTGTAACAAACTTATAAAATTTCGAGTAGAAGCCTGATTTGAAACACAGGAAAGCACAGTTGGTGCTGAGATAAAAAAAATTAGATGTCTGTGACAATGATAATCCAGCTTCCACTGTTGAGCAGGTTCCATTTCACACAGACGATGACAGAACAACACTTTCGTCCACTGCACCGATTCAGAATAAAGTAAGAATAGGACAATCCAATTAAAGTCCAAAAATGCTAAAAGTTCCTTTTTTGTCGAGTTAGGAAACAATTTACTGGAGGACTCAGACGCCACTGGTCCATTGCACAAGCAGGATCCAGTTTTACCCATTAAACCGAGCAGGCGCTTCAATGACGAGATGCTTATAGTATCAACAGTTACAACATCAGTAGCGCAGATCTGCTCCTTGATCCGAACAAAGGCAGGACATTCACAGAGCAAATGATACGAAGTATCGTCGCCCTCTTCACAAGCGTCGCAGTCTGTAGTGTCACTTAATCCTGGCACATTGAGAACGCAAATAAGTTGTCAACACTTCAACAGTGTTTTCTACTTTCGAGAGCATTCGTTTAGTCTACCTGCATCCTGTAGAGCCATGTCAAAACCAAACTGTGTTTCTAAGAAATCCCATCACTAAATGAGGCCCCGATCGAGGACGCGGGAAGAAAAAGCGCAGCTTCAGATCCTGAGAAATCATCCAATGAGCCTTATCTAGCAATTTCATGGGAGATCTCATTTCCACAGATCCCAGTGTGACCTAAAATTAAACAAGAGGCAACGAGTTCAGCATTGCGACCAAATTCAGAGAGTTCTTTCAATCTCGAACTGATAAAAGGGGTAAGCAAGGCGTAAAGCACAGCGTGGCTATCGCTATAGACGCAGATACACTATCCCCTCCACGGCCATTAGGATAACATTAGTTTTTGTTTGGAAACAGAGGCATACTTGCCTTATGAGTAGTGAAGTCTAGTGATGTCGGTCTCCATGAAGACACCAGCACACTGGTTTTGGAGTCAATCGTAAAAATACAATTACAGCCCACTCCAGGCTCAGTCTCTGGCAGAAGCCAGTTCTAAAAGCATGGAAACTCGTGCTGCAGAAGTTAATTGCTTACATGCCGAACTTTTAAAATCCTTGGAGCTATTCGTGAGAATTATTAGATTTACCAGTTCACATAAAGAACACAACCAGATAAAAGGATAACTGACGAATGAAATTCCATTATTAGAGACCCTTAAGATCCGTGCTTGCAGAAATACATTGTCACTTAACGTCGTCTATCGTCACCTATCGTCGTAGATTGTCAGGAACCCCGTATCGAAGCCATTTTTTTTTTTTTTTTTTGGGAAATTGTTGGTAGAAAGTTGTTAGTTTCAGTTGCCATCCATCTGAGTCATGATGTCTTTATTTTTTAGCTAGATGTTGATTGTCAAGCCATAGAATGGCTTTGGTATCATGTAACGCAGATCCGTTTTGTGCAGATCTACTCGTTCCCAGTATATGTGATTTTAGAACCTTGAAGTTGTAGTTAAAGTTGTATTTTGGCAGACATTTGTCCTTGAGAGTCATACCAAATAAAGGGTTCAATAAGGACTTTTGAACTTTAACAGTTGATAGCGGCCATATTGTTGAAGCTACATCTGTCAAATTGGCTGTCATTTATTCATTTTGTTTCGCCAAATCACCATGGATGGATATAGCGTTCAACAACACGTGCAAATAATAAAATTGTTTTATCAAAATGGATGTTCTGTTCGGGCAACGTTCCGCGTGCTTCGCCCATTTTACGGTTTACGTGGTCGTCCTTCCCATTTTCAACGTTTGGTGGCCAAATTTGAGTGGACCGGTTCAGTGAACAATCAGCCAACATCCGTATGTCAAAGAAACGCAAGATCTGCCGAAAACATCACCGCTGTCCGTGAAAATGTTAAAACGACGATGGCATTACCATCACCACCAACGGAGAGCGCTTTAGGTCGATAATTACCAACTTCTTTTGGCCTGAATTGCATGACCAACGACATGTGGTTTGAGCAGGACGGCGCTACGTGCCACACAGCTCACGCCACATTGGAAATTCTGCACGAGCGATTCGAGGGCATGGTCGTCTCACGTGGAGGTGATGTGAAATGGCCACCGAGATCGTGCGATTTGACCGTGTTACATTTTTTCTTTTGGGGTTTTCTGAAGTCGCAGGTCTATGCGAATAAGCTACAAACCACAGCGGCCCTTAAAGCCAACATAGCCCATGCCATCGGTCAAATTCAACCTGATTTATGCGCCAGAGTCATGGGAAATTGGACATTTCGGATGCGCGTTACCCAGAGAAGCCGCGGCGGACATTTGAAAGATGTTATATTCCATCCATAATGACATCGATAGGCCTTTCAAACGAATAAAAAAATTCGATAATATCTCACGCACAAGTTGTTTTATTTAAATTTAGAGATAGGAAGCGCTTAATAAAAAACCCTTTAGTTCGTTTTATTGATTTTATTATTTTATTGATTTTATTTTATAGCATATAGGGGCCAACCATTGCCTCTATCTTAGTGAGCAGATGAAAAGCAGGGAGATGTAGGAAAGTCTCTAATGTTGCAGTGGATGCTGTCGTTGAAGTCATTGCAGTTTTTTGAGCTTAACCTGCGAAGGGTTATGTTTAGTGTTCTGCCACTACATGGGTGCTGTACATGTGATGTGATAGGCTATGTATGTGGGCTTTCTGAGATCGCCCCTTTTTTTTTTTTTTTTGTGAATGCAACTATCGTGCATTTGGATGGATTCGAGCCCCAGCAGTATCCACCAAATATTTTCCACAGCACCACCTCTCGTCGAGGAATGACAAACCTCCGAGAAAAGCTTTTTAGTCTGCCGTTGGGCAATAAATTTGTAGGTCCCTTCCATTTATGCAAAAAATGTAACACCCACAGCATGACTGGTTGCATGCGGAATGCCGGGACGAGTGGGAAGTCGAATCTATTGGTGTCTGCTCTGTGAATTTAGCGGTTTTGTTGTTTGTTTGACAATCTAGAAATCGTAACAATATTCGGTTGAGAAATCTGATAAGATTCATATTCAGCAGACTCAAATAAAGGTCGAGCCACTAAAGCACACCACAGGGCACCCGTCAAACCTATGTCACCTACATGAAACCTGAGTTCACTCGCCATTAAAATTCTTGGATCGCATCACATATAATTTTAATTTTATTCACATGATTTCGTTAATATTCGTTATAATTTCGTTTCTGATACAAAAAACGCGCTTAAACTAAAATTGTATCTACTAAAACTTCACTTATTGTTAAGACTTAAGGTAACAACGAAGCGATCGTTGCGAGTTTTCCCTGCAGGGCACTCTTCAGACCCATTAACGCCTCCAGTTTACTCGTTTTCAGCGCCACAAATTTTTTGACTGGTGGCAGCTCTAGCAGCTGTTGTATTGGCAATGCGGACAAAAGCTTCGCTGGATCAAGGTCAGTTGATATGCTGATTAGATTTGCAGACGCTGGTGGTGCAGGTGGTGCTGGTGGTGCAGGCGGTGCTGGTGGAGGTGGTGGTGGTGGTGGTGGTCCCGCTGGTGGATATGGGAGTGCTTGCTGTGCTGATGGTGCTGGTGGTGGTGGTCCCATTAATTTTGACGCTTTCCTGGCGACCAACTTTGCCGGTAAAACAGGCACAGGAGCTGCTGGAGGTGGTCCACTCACCACAGTTGTGACCGGAATCGATTCCACATACGTGACAGGAGTATAGGGATAACTATAGTATGGATAATCGTAACCAGACAAATAACCGCCGTAATATCCAGGACCGTACACAACGTATGGCTTAGCAGATGTCATGGCAATGAAAGCCAAAAGAGTGATAATCACCTTTGAAAAAAGAAACAACACATACACACACAGGCACTTTGATTATTTCAAAAGATTGTGCAGAAAATATCCTTACGAATCGAGTCATCCTGCAATTTGTAATCACTCCGATTCTCTCAGTAATCCAGGGGAGAGAGAGTTCTTCTCGCTATGAATTCCTAGTGCAAACTGTCATCAATCGACGCAATGAAGTAATTTTTATTTGACAGCAAAAAAAGTACTGGGACTTGGATTGAAAATTCGTTTTCGTTTAGAAATTCCAACCAGGCACACCCATTCCAGAAGCCCATATGCAGCGAGAGACTCTGTGCGTATGGGGAAAACGTTTCTGTACAAATTCGTTCCAAATTACGTGACGGTCGTTCATAATATTCGGTGAAATGAAATACAAAATATTGTAGGAAGTGTTTTGGAAGCAGCCGAGGTAATTAATTATTTTGATTATTAATCGTCGAAACATTAAAAAAGATTCCGTGCAGATATTTAGGCCTAAACAAGGTCGGGAAATGCTAAGTTTCGTAACTCAGCCGGTGCACACACAATGGAAACATAGAACGTATTAGCATATCCACTGTGTAACTGGGATCGGAGTACAAGGAAAGTGTGTATATCCTTGATTTTGAAAATTCAGCCCGACAATAATTGACGTGACAATTTTGGAAAGTCCGTGCGTTGAAAATTGTTGATTCTCTGGTTCAGGCGTGAATCTGGATACGGTAAGATGTTACTCAATAGAAAGAGGAACAAATTTAAATCATGTTTTACGACTTGTTGGAATCCTTTAGGAACTGCTTCCATATCGAGCTGATTTCCACGATATAAGCACATTAAACCGAAGAAGTGTGCTAGTTGTCTACCTCTTCCATTTCCGAACGAATATTATATCCTTCACTCAATCTGTTGCCGTTTTTAAGTAAAACGTCTCACAGAAGGGGATAATTGGTCGGTTGTCCCTGAAATGCGATATGATATTCCTTTTACTCCAAGGAGAAGAAGACAGTCCGTTTTATCGTCTAATGGCCTTTGGTTACACAATTGCGTTAATTTGACACAAATTTTGAAGGCATAATTGCACCAATTAGGAATTGGATCTTAGTCTTGAGTTTCAGAACTGTTAGTTGGCATAAACCCGCATGATTTTGCTGGGCAATCAATATCTTTTCCTATCCACACATGGCACATTTTGAGGGAACCTGAAGATCTCTTGGAACACCACATCCAAAGAAGGAAAATAGAAATTTGCTCGAATAGTCAAACTCCAACACACAGATCTCATCTGGTCAGGGAATGCACAGACAAACTCAACAGGCTTGCCAGTTACAACAACGTCCGCCTTGTCTGGGTCACGAAGCTGTCACGGGGAATGAGAAAGTCGAGAACTTGCAAGAGAAATGGCGCAAGCGATAGAACGAGTCGCTGAAAATATGTATAGTGGAAGTCAACCTGACAAAAACTAAAAGAGCAAATAACAAATCCAAAGGTATTATCCTAGTATCCTACCAAAGGGTAGGATCACTCGACAAACCTCCCGACAAAGTGGCTAGATCACTCGTAAAAAAACCTAGCGAACCGCTTACTAGGAAGGTTATAGATTAAAGCAGAGAGCAATTAAGACTGGTGATGGGACTCATCACAGGACACATTAACCTTAACAAACACATGCATATACTGGGCCTCACTGACACAGAGACATGTAGGAACTCCGAGGAAGAAGAAGAAGACTTCGAACACTTTCTATGCCACTGCCTAGCCCTAGGGAGTATGCGTCAGAACACCCTGGGGTTCATGTGGATAGCAGACCTGAGACATCTCAAGGACAAAGGAATCGGCGGCACCCTGTCCTTCAGCAAACAAACAGAAAGATTCGCCAGACTACACGCACACCAGTGTCAACTCCATAATTATTTCCACCTTCCCTAGATTCTTCCACACCTAGGTCCCAAACCAAACCTATCCCTGCAGTTCCGATGGTTAAAAGAGGGGAACACAACGGGCCCGACAGAGGTCTGAGTATATACCATACCATACCATCCGTGATGGCATGGCTTGGAAAATGTTGCTGCAACAGTTAACATCCTTATACAGCATACTGAAATGGTTTTTCCATATTTTCAGCATCAACTGCGATTCTATTACCTAAAAAGCAGATAAGCACATGAAGCGAAAGAAGAAACATACAGAACAGCGCTGCATAGACGGATCAGCTCGCGAGATTTTCCTTGCAGGATTCAGGCCGGGGTGAGTTCCTTTTCACTTTTTGGTAGCACTGGTCTGCAATTTCATTCCTCCAGTCCCTCGACCACAATCTGCTATTATTCTTTGGTCGCAGAGCTCGAAAACGGATTTTATGCAACAACGTTCTGTCTTCGCTCCATGAGCTTGCTGACATTCTTCGCCGAATTATTGTAGATTCTTCTCTGTGGTGGCCGAGAGAAACGTAGCAGTTCAGATGCGGGTTCTTTACATAGGTTTAGCAACAAGTCCTTCATAAAAAGAATGCGAGGCAAGTGGTACGTCACGGCAAATTCGACGAATAAGCCCTCAAATGATGGTAAATACCTTGCCAGTACACTTCTAAGCGAGATGACTGACATGAATTTCAGCCGCATGACTAAAGGTTTTCTTAAGGTATTTGGCAACTTCAGAAACAGCACATCGAAAAATGACTAAAACAGCTAGTGCTGATCACACCACTAATCAATCATCAGAATGATTTTGAAGACGTTTTGGGTTTAAATAAATAAAAAGCAGGGGCGACAGCTCGGTATGAGCAAAGGGCTAGCTTCTCGCAACCGTTCATGTTGGGCGTATTATTTTGTTCGCACGTATAGAAGAGGCCGACTCTGAGCGACGAATTGAAAAGCTTTTCATGACAAATTATACTCCCCGACACGAGGTGAAGCCACGAAAAATGTTCGGCAGATATGGCTGGGGCTTGAACCCACGGTGGACTGCCGGTATAACTTGCAGTTCACTATAAACCCTTGGCCACAATCTTCCAAGCAGATGTTTCTGCCATCGCAGAAGGACAGACATCACTATGACATCAGGAGATCCGAAAAAATGTTCGTGAATTATAGCACTGACAAACACCAGAAGTACCCCCCAGCTAGTCTGAACACCACTTGCTAAGACCTAATACCACCTGAGTTCCGAACCACTGCACCTCATAAGGGTATTCATATCATAACCCCTTTGGAGAGTGAGTGGATTATAAAAAAAAATTGCCAGGGACTTCAACGTCCGCCTTATCTGGGTGATGGGTCTCAAAGGTGCTGCGAAGAACGAAAAAGCCGATGAACTGGCAAAAAAAGGAGCGCACATCATAGAGCGAACAGCTTAAAACAGAGTTAAGACATTTACCAATAAAAGAATTTAAGGGGATTTCTCAAATTACTGGGCAATCTTCTCAAAGTCCAAAACGAAAAGATCACTCGGAGAGAAACCAAAGAATATCCCGGCCAAACGGTTCAAGCAGAAAGTAATTGAAACTGATGGTGTGATTATTCAAAGGTCACCTAAGCTTCTATGTTTGTTTTTAAAAATCACATGCATAAGCTGGTACTCAAAAATTGCAAGGAAGAAGAAATTAATCTCGAACACTTCCTATGTCCCTACCTAGCGCTAGCGAGAATGCAACGGACGTTTCCGGGGTCTACGTGGATACTAACATTCCATGTATAAACTAATAACATGGCTTTTACTAATCAATAGTATCAACTCCTTGTAACCTACTCTTCCTACATCTTTCACAATTGCCTTTCCCCACTGCCAACAAAACTATTACTCGCTGCGGTAATATTCTTCAATGACTGGACGGAAAGATCACGCACACGAGTTATTTGGTCCATGACAAACCCAAATTGTCGTCTTATTTTAGTGCGTTGGCCTCCTGTGCGAACAGTGTGGGTTCGAGTCCCACTCCTAAGGGGACACGTGGCATTCGTCAACATTAAGAGCCAAAAGTGTTCAAACATATTCGATCTTCCTTCTGCACGAATACTTGATCTCTACGTATGTACATAAATTTCCCCACAAGTGGATAACTAGCCAGAAAAATCATAAAAGCAAACTCAACTAAAGCCCCCGAAGGTCTAATTTGATTGAAAAGGTGTCAAACAGACCAATTTGACTATTTGCCAAACTGTTAATCCGCACTTGGATTTATCTTTAAACGGTTATTTGCCAAAGTGCTTAAACGACCCCCACTGAAGGGTTTAATTGGTCTAAGCCCGTTTTGCGCAATAAGTCAAAGCCCAGTTCCGCTGAACGTGTGGTGTGGTAACACCTCTCCCGGATACTCATCTCCAGCATAACAAAAACAAGTTTGCCTAACTAATTTATTATGCGCGCCATTTAAAAGTTGAGTTTTTTTCTCTGTTTTCTGTTTACTGCCATTTTGTTGAGTCATTCCAGTGATTTGGAAAAGGAAAACGTTATTTACTCACCACACTCGAGTATATCATTACATTTTCCACTTCACCAGAGATACACCGAGTAAAATGATTAAATATATTAAAATGTGTAGAAAATGGACCTCTACGCAGTGGTACATACATAGTATCGAGTCTGACTGTGGCATCATCTCCGCCTCTTTACTTGCAACGGACGGCTACGCTTCGGCCATAAATCTACCAACGAACAACTCTTTCAAGTGTAATCACCTACATTCGGCTGTGGCACCGGGGGATCGGAGCCACCGACCAACCAGCAGCGTGTCAGCCTCAGCATGCCAGTGCCAGAGATGCCTGGTGTTTGCTTATCCTACAATAATTTCCTATTTAAGTCAAACGTTTCCACATAATTCGATTCTAGTTCGGCTTGAGAGCGCACGATTTTCAAATTGAGCCAACGTTTATGAGTGCCTTCCACTCGAAGATGTCAATCAGTTCTGCACTGAACACACCACATCGTCAGCATCATTACCACAACCACAGCACAACCACGAACTTGTGCTTCTCATTTGGTGGGCAACCCATTCCCGAGCTGGGATTCCGTCATTACCACCACACGGTGCCCCCCCGATGATGCAAATGAGGCAACCTAACAATTTCCTTTCGATATTTTTTAGCAATTTGTTATGATAGCTGTGATTGGTTAATTGTTTTAATGATTTTGGCATTTATACCAGTTGGGGCTGGTTGCTTGTGGGACTGGGAATGCCTTCGTGCCGTCCCATGTCGTTGGATCAGTCGTGAGAAAAGGTTATTTGCATTTATCTTAGAATGGCAATAATTGTCTTTAGCCGATGTTGACTCAAGGCGATGCGATGGATGGTTGGCTGTTGAAAGTGTTACAAGTCGGGGAATTTATTCAAGTGTGGCAGAATATTTATGCTTTGTTGACACTCACTGAATTTTTAATTTTCTTGTGACATACGCAGACAATGTTGCTATCTCAACGTCAAGGAGTTGACTATCCATTCGATTTTGAATGACAAACGACTAGCATACCACTCCCAGAAGCAACATCTTCTGATAGACGTTCGCCACTGTAGGCGAACATTTTGCAGCTCAGTAAGAAGGACTTACTGCAACCTCAACGTGGTGTCCTTGGCGCATTTAGAAGCAACAACACGTGGTTAATGTGGTCCTCCAAGAAGAGGTACACTTAGACCAGAAAGTAGGTCCATTGTGATACCACTGAGTGCAGTAGTATGAACCCTGCTTGCTTCTGAAACCATTTAGAATTCCTAACGTAGCTATTGAGATCAGCTGTGCAGTCGGAGTTCGGATCATTTAGATTGTTAAAGAAGTATCACCCTAGGGAGGCTTTCGTGATGTGGGCTAGGGCGGGACACAAACAGAGGAAGTGTACAGTGGACTCCTCCTCCTCCTCGTCTGTGCAGCTCCTGCGAAAATCGTTACATGCTACACCCAGGCAATGGGCATGCTCGCCTAGGATGCAGTACCCCGTGCGGCCTTTGATTAGTTTTGAAAGTTGGTCTCCTTTAAGTCGTATTAATGCTTTTGATCTTTTCAGATCCATGATAGGCCAGATCAGTCTGACATTGTTGCAATAATCGAGGTGTTGCCATCTCCGATTTGATTTCGACAGAGCGTCGTTGTTAGTCAGGTGTTTAACCATCGACAAAGGCGCTTTGGCATGGTCGAGCTTCTTGTCGCACAATTCCCTTGAATGTCGCAGTTAGCAGGGACCTAACAGAGTGTGACGTTATACTGGTTAGCGGTCTCGTTTAAAGAAACGCGGTAGTCATTCACAGCCCCAGATTTTATTGTGTTGGATGCGAGGGACCTGATTGCAGCCTGCCTGTCGATGGAAATCGCAATATCCGTGCGTGATATTTGGTTAGCCCTCAGTCAAGCGGCGGCTCGATTAATAGCTGTGACTTTTGCTTGGAAGACACTACAGTGGTTGGGGAGACTGAAGGAGTGGTGCATGTCCAGATCTTCTGAAAAGACACCGGCACGACTCCTTCGGCTGTTTTTGGGCCATCCGTGAGTTGATAGGATGGTATGTCCCACATTTCTCTCACACCATTGGTCGGTATCTCTCAGTCTTAGGGCCACGTTACTGGCCTACCGCATGCCGTTGATATCTATTGGCAACAAGTGGAGCAAGGTCAGCTGTAGCATAAGTTCTCAGAGCACCAGTAATGTTGAGACAAGTCACACGTTGGACTTTCTCGAGAACTTTAATGGTGGTTTGCTCTTCCAGAACCGGCCACCGAACCATTATGCCATACGTTAGAATCGGTCTCACCACTACAGTACAGAGCCAGTGCATGATTTTCGGCTGAATGCCCCATCTGGAACCTACTGCTCTTTTGCATGAGTATAGTGCTACCAGGGATTTCCTGAAGCGTTCGGCAATTATATTCCTCCACAGAAGCTTCCTGTCTAGATGTTTGGCACTGCCTGGGAAGTTCAGAGGAGTATCGTTGAGCCTGGGTGGGATAATGATTGGAGCTTTGACTTTCCTAATGAAAAGGACCAGCTCCGTTTTAGATGGATTGGCATAAAGGCCACAGCTGTTTGTCCATGTAGTGAGCTTGTTAAGAGCGTGCTGAAGTATGTATATCTGCCAGTGTTTGAGGGTATTTGCCTGTCACGGCCATGGCGACGTCATTTGCATATGCTACCACGCCACAGCCCGCATCCTCTTGCTTCTCTTGAGGAGATAGCACACTGCCTACTAGATAGCAGATGTTCAAATTTGATAATCAGTTCGATCAACTCTTTTAACCATGACCACTCCTTCCTTTTCCTTGGGAGAAGAGTAGGAACATAAGCTTTCGCAGTTCGACTCCATTTATTTCCTAAGAAATATGTACGAAACCTTTCTTGTGACAAGCAATGACGCTTGCTGCCATCCCTGATGTCTAGTGGCATTGGGTGGTGTGAATAAAAACTGAGGCAGAGTGTTCCCTCTACTTTGAATATAAAAAACTCAATTTGAGTTGACTAAAAATGAGTTTCGTCAAGTTTCAGAAACACTTCCGCCAAGAGGGTTTGCTCAGAGTGTTCCCTTAGTTTTTATTCACACCACCCATTGTGTGTGCCTACTTGTCATTGGCGTGAAGGAACTGTGTGTGTCGTCAAAGCAAAAAAAAAAACAACAAACTCAAGATTAGAAAATTTAGATCGAATTGAGAACTGGACTTATTGTCTATTTTAGTGGTATAAGAACTAAGGTGCATCCTTATTGTTATGAAAACGAAAAAAAAAAAATAAAAAAATAATTATTTTAATTAAATTTGTAAAAGAATGTCTATTAGACGATGAAATACTCACAGGACAACATCAAAAGCTTTCCGTCAGACTCTCCGTCATTATTTCCCATACTCAGAGCTCTTCTCTGGCTCTACATGATCCTTAAATTAAATTCCAATTTAAGTAAACGACTTCATAATTGCAACTTATGCACTCACCTCAAGTTCACCCTGGTGCTACTGCGAGAAGGCAGGAAGTACCGCTCTCGCCGGCTAACTCCTTCCCTTTCGTAATTATTATTTCGCAAAGTTTACACATTTAATTAAAAAGAAATTCAATAAACAGTAATTAAAAACTAAAACCATGTGTAGGTACCAGTGCCGTGTGCATTCGGGGGAATGGAGCAAGTAACCATTACCCATTCACATCAAAGGAGGCGGACGGAAGCAAGAAAGAAAGTTAAAGTGAAGCTTCCACCTCCATCGGATGTTCTCTGTGTGCTACGTATCCTTCAAAATTAATTATCACGCTTTACATCTCCCAATTTGTGAATAAAATAGAAGAGATGACGAAAAAAAAAAAAAAAGAAACACAAGCCGATAAAACACAAAAAAATTAACGAAAAATGGAAAAAAAAAAAAAGGAAAAAATGTTTCTACTTTCGCAATAAAGCAAAGAGACGAAGGATGAAGGACGAAATACTATGTAGCCACTCGAGATCCTTTTTATTTCAATTTTATTTCATTATAATTATAAATGTCTCAAAGGGACGTAATTAACCTCTTCAGGGAGATGCCTCACAAGAAGGGAACACCTTTGAAAATTGTGCGCGCATATACTCTCAGAGAATGTAATTTTTGCATTACATGCCGTTATGTACCGTTATACACGAGAGACAGGAGGTTAACATTACATGAATTCACCTAATTAACGGAGAAGGCTGATGAGATAGATGGCTGGTTGGTTGGTTGGATGGATGGTTGGATGGATGGTTGGAGGGATCCTTGAACAGATATGAAATGAAAGAAAAATCGGCACACAGAGCACAGATATTCGCATTCAAAGACCGCACAGCATTAGTTAGGCGGAGAATGTCATCAGTTCACGATGTTGTAACGGCTTTAATTTGATTTAACGCGGCTCACGGCCCACACGCGAATGCACTTGGCCAGTAATGGAAAAATTAAAAGTAAATCATTATGCGCGCTGGCGATGGCTAGCAATTATGTTTGGGTGCGGTTTTGCGCGCCCCGCCAAACAAATATTTATTCAGTGGAAATTTTTAATGGCTAGATTCGCTGGAGGACATCCGCAGGATGGATTAGTGTTAACCTGGGCAAATAAAGTCACCAGCCCATGCCGGTTAAGTAGGAAGCTGAAACTGTGAATGCAGTAGTTAATGAGATTGTCTATCGCTGTTGAGTGGAGGCGTCTTACTTCTAACACAATTTTTGACTTGAGTTAGATGAACCTCAGTGGTGCTCGTATTAATGCAGTTTTTGCTTATATGCGACAAGTGGGTCTTTCTCTTCTGGGTGTGACACTCATTTACTTTACTCTGGATAGAGTTACCGTCCGGTTAGATCAGCTAGCACCATCCTTTGTCAATTGCGTTGAAGTTGGTTGAGATCCGCTTACATGCAGATGTCCGCCTTTTCTGCATAGTAGATGAAGCGATTTTTTATATCAAAATGAACAACAGGGTCTGGACATTCTTGTTGGGACGTTTTCTCTAAGACGTCGCGTCGTGGTTGCGGTTTTATTAGAGGAAATTAATTTAGGAGTTTTACAATATTTTCTTAATAAGCTGCAGTCTTGCACGACGCAGTGGTATTCTTGCCGACTTTGGCAGAGCGGTCTCCGCGCCGTTTTTCGCCTCTGTGGGGATCTAAGCGAAAATGAACCTGATGTACGAGTGAGGCTCTCTCCACAGAGATAAACTTTGAGCTTAGGAAAGCTCAAATTAAGGTTTCAACAGTTTTCGAGGGTTGTGTCCAGACTAACTGGGAACATTTGTGATGTTTTGCTCTGTTTAAAATTTACGGCGCTGCGCTGGCGCCTTCTCACCATAAGGGGTTGCATGATGGAAGCGCCTTCTTAATTATGTATTGTCGGCAATGTTGATGAATAGAACTTTGGTTGTAGATGCGGATTGTGGGCTGTCCGCAAGTGTCTGTCTCCACTGCTATGGTGCATGGTGGTTGATTCTCTGTTGCATACTCTCAATTCTTCACGCTTAGGCATATTAGGATGATGTTGCCATACTATCTGTGCCAACACGATGCAGCTTTAGACACGATTGTTGAATGGTGCACTAGGAGTGGGCTTTCGGTCAACCCTCTGAAAACAGATCTCTGATGGAACCAAATATCTAGGATTGATCCTGGATAAAAAAAACTTCTTTGGGCAAAGCATGTCAAGTCGAAGATATCCAAGGCGCTCTAAATTTTCTGGCAGTGTAAGGGTGCTTTTTGCTTATCACCGAAAAAGGTCTATGATAGGACTGTTTCTAGCTAATGCGTTGGTGGTTTGGTAGAAGAGGGCTTTCGCGCGAGTATGTGACTGCCTAGTGGACTAAACTTCAAAGAACGGCATGTTCGGCTGTATGTGAGCTTGGCTTTACTCTAGACGCTCTACTTGATCTACCTCCCCTTAATATTTATATCATAGGCTGTGCTATCAAAGCAATCTGTCGTCTTATGCGGTGCGGCTTTTGGTATCATCCACACTGGAGTTTTGATGACCTTAGTTTCACGACCCTAGTTTCATGGATATGCATGGATAATGCAATGACACCAGAACTTCGGTTGCTGTGCAAATTTGAAGTCAACTTGCCTTGCCTTCCGGACTGGCTTCGGCCAGAGTCTGAGCCTGGATGGGGCTGTAGTCGAATCTTCACGCATGGTTCCAAAACACAGTCATGGGTCCTGTGCTGGTGTCTTCGTGAAGGTCGACAACATCAGACTTCACTACTCGTTGGGCAAGTATGCTTCTGTTTTTTAAGCAGAGACCTTTGCTCCCTAATGGCCACGAACTATATCGATAAGGATAGGTGGAAGGGTCGAAGCATCTGCATCTGTAGCAATAGACAGACTACGCTTGAGGCCTTGCTCAACCCTGTTTGCTGTTTCTTTCAGGACCTGAACCTGCGTTGGGTATTCCCGCGTCCTCTATCAGGACCTCCATTGATTGGTTTTCCTATAAACACAATTGTGTGTGGCACGGCTCTCTAGGATGCAGGCAGACTTAACGAATGCTCCCGAACGTCTGTAAGAAATCAGCGGCATTCTTGCTGTCATTCAGCAACACTTAATTTTTGCTTCAGTGACACTTCTTTTTTACCAAGCATCTTAGTGTGTCAGGCTTGAGTGGAACTAATGTCTGCGACCCCTGTGGAGAGGGCGACGATACTTCGACTTATTTCCTTTGCGATTGTCCCGCCTTTGCTCGAGTTAGTTGGCAGATTTTCGGTGCTGATATGGTGAGTGCTGATACTGTAAGCTCCTCATCATTTAAATGCCTTCTCGGCTTTCTTCTAAAGTCGTAAGTAAAATGGGTAAAAACTGGGTCCTGCTTTCTGATAATACAATGAATCGGTCTGAGTGCCTTACCAAACCTGACAAAGAAAAATATATTATCGGCAACTTTTACGCATTTAAAAATTCTGTTGGAGATGGGACTGAGTAGCTACCAGTTTATGGTTCAGCTCAGAGGCTTCTATCTAATTTATCAGCCTTCTTCTTATCCGGGCCCATCAAAGTGAAATGTGATGTTAATTAAGGAGGTTTAACTCCTTGTTGAATTTTCACTAGGAACACCGCTTCCCGTTGTGCTATAAAGCTACAGCCAAAACACAAGTATAATTCAGGTCACCCTTGAGGGCACCTGAAAGAACTTGACTCAATTCCAAGTACAGACATGTTCTGCACTATCCCCGACTTTGTGACCAGAGAATACTGTTTCGGAAGATTATTTGAGGTGCTTATATAAGACCGTGTAGACTGGATGTCTGGTATGGTTCAAAAATAGAATCGGGAGTTGGTGCTGGCGTCTCTGGACCTATCAATAAAGTCTCCCCATTGGTGTGTGGCCCAGCGTGTTCCAAGCTAAAATCCATTGTCATTGAGATGTGCGCCAGGATAAACCGTGATAAAGGTAAATGTCAGGCTTAAAGAACTTGGTGGAATCTAGGTTAGTCAAGTGCTGCTATAAAAACTTGCAAGGCACAAGAAGGTCAACCTTGGTTGGGCGTCCGACCAATTACCATTACGACCGACCATTACGCTTCAGTCCAGTCTAGTGATGTCTATCGTTAGCTAGCTGCTGCCAGTTATGCACGCTAAGTTGGTCGTCCGTCATCTAAGTCGGTGTCCGCTACTGCACCGTCCCTCCTGGGTAGATTCGAAGATTGTTTAGACCGGAGCACTGCTTTTCATTAACCTTACATGTCCTTACCATTTTAGTCTTCACACAAGGTCGATGTCACTGTGCGACCCCTAGAGTTCGCTGTTGTATTTTTCACTTCACTCACCGTTAATGCAAACGGTCCAAATACCTTCCGAAGAAGGTACCACTTTTGACGAAGTCCATGCCTATGCGCCATGGAGCAGGACTGGAATGATTAGGGTCTTGTGTAGAGTCACTTTAGTTATTCAAGAGAGGGCTTTCCTACTCGAGTCTTGAAGCCATTTAACGTTCCCATTCCCAATCATCGAAGTAAGGACCTCTCCGTTCGAAGAAGTGGCTGTTCGATATTGGCGTACTTTGGTGTTCCTAACTCGATCTTGAGTTAGGCTGAGCCTAACAATGGCTGTGTATCTACAGTAGACGGCGGTAAGCAAGGGCCCCCAACTTTTTTCATAGAATTGATTCCATTCAATGGATGCTTTCTTTGTTCTATCTATGGTATTCTCTTTGGAATGAAGTTCGTACTCGAGTCCTTAAAGAAAAATTTGACATTCAATGTCTAGAAGACCTATTCTGTCTAAGAAGACATGTGTACATATGCAAGCTCTTCTTTGTCCGACTCAATTTTCTGTAGAAACTGTCGAAAGTACGAGTTCAATCGTTTAGGCCTTGTGCCTGCTTCCATAACCCAACTCCATCTAAAAAAAACTTCTTGGCACATATGCACATTCAACTGAATATTAACATTCATCAACGTTAGAAAGAAGTTTATAGATGTGCGTACACCATATGTACCTTTACCCAAACGTGAGCTATCATATCCTAGTGGGCATTCGTACTAAGACTCGTTCAGCAACATTTCGTGTCTTCATTATTCGCAACGCTGCCATTCCTTGCCAATTAACCAGTGTACAGGATCGGAGAATACACATCAGGCTTTCCGCATGCATACATATGTATGCCATTTTATTTAAATTTCCTTCTTTTGCCATGGCTGAGATGGATGGGCGGGGCGGGGCGGGGCGGTGAGTTCAAGAATCCGAAACAACATTGTTGTTTCCCTTGTTTCCGTTTCCCGGAATGCATACGAGAAAAGGAAAATCTGCACTTGGTCACAGAGCGAACACAATGCATCCGTATCACGTACGTGACTTCACAATTGAGGCTGAAAATTCTCCACCTCCGTCCATTGTCTCCGTGCGGCAAGCGACCGACGACGACGTTGTCTTCGTTTCCTATCCCCTCCTCAAACCATCAGCACTTCACATGACACCACTCTCGCGCAAGATGTGCTCTCGGATAATAATGCGGATACCGACGAGAGGCGGTTGTGTGCTTTTGTTGTGAGGCGCTAGCAGGCGAAATACACACCGCATCCAGGATATGCACTTGATATTTTAAGTTTGATTTTTTTTTGTTCGTCCTTTTTGTTCATTAAACCCCGTGCTGGCGCATATAGTCACGCTACAAAGGGTTGCAGGAAACATTTCTTTGTTTGTCAAGGAAAACTTCCTCAGAGAGTCTGACCGAGAGAGAGAGACAGGAAGGTAGTACCGCTCCGGGGCCGCACGAATTTGTGGTTGTATGTCATGCTTGGAGAATTAAAAGAAAATAAATCCGGAAAGGTCCTGCAGGCCTCAAAGTGTCTCATTATTTCCTGAACTCTCCAACGCTCCCATGCACACTGGAATCACACACACCTCGCGTGGCGAATAAACTTTGTGCAGGCAAAATACTCGTAAAGCGAAATCAATTTGAGTTCATTTTTTCCCCGTGCAGAGATGACCAAGTCGAACCCTCGTATCCTGTGGCAAATATTCAATTAATTCATTTCTGCCACTGACAGATCCAAATGGTGTCACTAATGCGTTAAAAGTTGCGTAGAGCTGCTTCCACCCACAGTTTTATTAGCCCAGCACACATACGAGTGCACTGTCAGGACGGTGCTGGGCGGACGATCAAGCAGATGACCATTACACAATTTCACACTGACAGAACCTTTTGTTATGGGATGCGGTCAACAAATTTCCATTAATTTTTTTTTTTTTCCAGCTTTTAGTTGCTCTGTTGGTCTTGTCGAGGGGGTGACAGGCAGATATACACACACATACACATATGATACGAGGACAATAAAATGGTTCAGTCCGAACGGTAGCCGACGGTAGAGTGCAGACAAATTAACCAAAGCTCGAGTGAGTTTCATTTGGGTTTAACGTCCACCACAACTGATTTACTGAATCTGTATCTGAATGATGGTATGGGAGTGCAGGTTAAAGCAGCTGAAGTAGGTTGAAAATTTAAAATTGGAGGTCTTTTCAAATAGCTCTGCACAGATTCTGACGAAGGTTGTGTTCTTTGCAGGAAGAAAAGCCTGGAAACACACCCCAATGGACTCATGAGGAGTCGGATTGAGGAAACTCGGATTAAAGTGCACGTCATCAGAGGTAAATGACTTTTAGCAACTTCTTGTACGCAACTAGAAGCCTATTGGTGGTTTGGTTAAGAGAGTTTCCTGTGTCAACTCAAAAGCCTCAACAAATTGGTTGCAAGCCTGATAAGGGCAATTTAAACTAAAAACATCGAAAATTGGACTCAACAAGTCCGTTCGTATAAGGTTTGAAAACAGAGCTACCGGGGGCTGCTCTTACTCTTTTATGCTTGTGACTTTGACTTCATCGTTGTCATCAGGCGCTCTCGTGAGTAACTTATAGTGTCAGCTTTTAGAAATACGGAATGAATTGAGCAGCTAAGTTTTCTTGTTTATTCCGCTCTAGGCCTTTTTACCTCAATAGTCATTCATCAAGCTTATCGATCTGAGTACAATCATCCAACGCGAGCCGTTCAGAACGATTGCAGATAAGTAAACACTAAACAGCCTCTTCTAGAGCGATAGAGGTAGGGAAATGTTACTGCAGGAATGAGGTTCGGAAGTTTCACGGGTACAAGGCCCGAACCGAAGTCTGCAAGAATGAACAAGGGAACATCGTAGTAGAATCGCAGTCGATGCTGAGGATATGGAAGAACTACTTCTGCAGACTGTTTAACGGCGCCGACGAATCAAATCCCACTGTCAGGCAGAATGAACCATTCAACCAGGACGACGAAGACTAACAATTCCGTTTACCCGACCTGGACGAAGTGAAAATAGCCATATCTGAACCTAAGTCCAACAAAGCCCCTGGTGCTGACGGCATAGCTGGCGACCTGTTCAAAGCAACAGGCGATGATTTGGTAAGGAGGATGCACCAACTCATCTGTGAAATATGGTCGGAGGAAAGTATGCCCGATGAATGGAACCTCAGCATCGTTTGCCCGATCCCCAAGAAAGGAGACCCTCTGAACTGTTCCAACTACAAAGGCATCAGTTTTCTTAACATCGTTTACAAGATCTTATATGTCGTGTTGTGTGATCGCCTGAAGTCGTTCGTCAACATCAGTTCATATCAGTGTGGCTTCAGGAGAAAATCCAGGAACTTCAAATCGATACTCAACACCTTTTCATCGACTTTAATGCCGCCTATGACAGCATCTATAGAGAAGATATCTAGTTTTGGCATCCCTGCCAAACTCGTCCTACTGTGCAGGATGACGATGGAGAATGCACCATCGAGGTCGATCAAGACCTCACCGAGGCCTTCGATGCCAAAAAAGGTTTTAGACAAGGCGATGCGCTGTCATGCGACTTCTTCAACATCGTTCTTGAAAGAATCGGGCAAAACTCACGGGTCATCAGGGGCACAATCTTTCAAAAGTCCGTCCAATTACGTGCATACGCAGATGATTTTGACATAATTGGAAGAACGCAGAGTGATGTCGATGGCGCGTTCGTGAGTATTGAGACGGAGGCGGCGAAGATAGGTTTAGAGGTCCATGAGGGCAAGACCAAGTATATGTTGTCAACAAGAAAGGACACTCAACACCGACGTCTCGGACAGAACGCCACTATAGACAGCTATAACTTCGAGGTGGTTCAGAACTTTGTCTACCTAGGCTTCGCTATAAATACAGACAACGACACTAGCAGAATAACTCTAGCCAATCGCTGTTTCTTTGGGCTGAGAAGACAATTGAGTAGCAAAGGCCTCTCTCGAACGACTAAAGGGACCCTTAAGACTTTAATCGTCCCAGTCCTGCTCTACGGCGCAGAGGAATGAACTCTGTCAAAAGCGGATGAGGTTGCTTTTGGGTGTTTCGAGAGGAAAATTCTTCGGGTGATTTTCGGTCCCGTCTGCATAGACGGTGAGTGGAGGAGGAGATACAACAACGGAGTGTACGACCTGTACAGCTACATCGACTTAGGCAGAAGAGTGAAGTTCCAAAGGCTGAGGTAGCTGGGTCAGGTAGAGCGGATGGACACCAATGCTCCGGCCCGGAAGCATCCGAATCCACACCCGAAGAACGGCGTAGTAGAGGAAGACCGCGTCTTAGGTGGAGAGGTTACTGAATTGCTTCTTAGTGGGAGCTACTTGCTTAGACTTAAATTTCCTGAGAAGGAAATCACCACCTAAGTCAGGTGGGATGCTTAGTAGGCTAAACCCGACGTTCGTCGTTGGTTCGGCTTTTTCCACAAACGATATTTTTTCACCGATTCTTTCGTCGGTCATTTACTGTCTACATCAGACATTTACTGTGATAACTAGGCGAGCTTACAAGGCGAGCACCACTGCATGCCTCACAGACTATATCCTATGCGAGGTATATTGAAGACAAGGCCATCAGTCAAGCCAGCACACGTGGGACCCAGCTAGACACATGTGCAACGGCTAGAAACGGATGGACGGGTTATAATAAGAAGAGATCTCTGTCCCTGGTCAAACTTAGTCGGCGCGAAACAAAGATTGTCTCCTGCATTATTACTGGGCACTGCGCCATGGGTATTCATAAGAAGCGCCTCGGTATACATCACAGTGACGGTTGCAGAAGTTGTAGGGACGAGGAAGAAATCGAATCCGTCCGTCGCCTGCTGTGCGAATATTCTGCCCTCAGCGGCAGAAGAATGAGGCCTCTTGTCAGTTACTTTTTCCGTGAACTAGAGGACTCGCGTAACATCGAACTGAGGGACCGCCTGAGATTCATATCCACCTGACTCATCGGCTCCCTTTCTCTTTACAGGTTCCCGGGGTTGAATTCTTAAATGGGCACAATGGACCCCATTGCTGGTCTACATTTACACTACAAATATGAACATACATTTAACCTTATTCCCGGCGTCTGTTGTAAAGTTGAAACGTCCTTGAAGGACCTCATTTAATTTATTCAAAATGTGTAACGATAACAAAATTGAAAGGATAATCCCCCAACTCCTGATCTAATTTAATTGCCCGACAATCGACAAAATCGACGCCTAATCTTCTTTATTTCATGATTACACCGATTGAGTCCTGACAACGTGCGCACACGTGGGGTTGTTTATGACATCCAACTCTCGCAGCTTACGTTACACACACACACAAGGATACGACTACCTCTTGAGAGTTCCTCAACAGTGATCCTGTACACCGCCGGTGCAATTGCGTAAATCTATTTACCAGGAATTGGGTGTACAAGTATTAATTTGTTGCTATGACTGTCGCCATCCCAAGGATACGAAACTCACTCTCACACACATAGAACGAACGAGAGATAAGAAATTCGAATCGCATTCGTTCCATTTGAGCGATAGCCTCTTGAATGCTGCCATAGCCAGGCAATCGGCATTTGTTGCCATGTGAATTCGGTTTGTTTTCACTGAGTCCAGGGGGCGGTGGCTGCCAGGGGTATGCCATCCTAAATTGGAAAATTGCTATTTTGTCAATTTCTATTTCCACCTGTGTAAGGCATTAGAATTAGAAACACTCGAGTGGAATGCAACCGTGCGTATGTAATCCAGTTAATATTTAAGGGATTGTCATTGTGGAATGCCATCAAAGGATAGTGTGTATGGTATTCCAATATTCCGGAGTTAAAGGCTCGACACAGGATATTATTGCTTTTGTTTGAAATAAATTTGATGCCAGACATTTTTGGTTTAATTAATAGGACCCACCGGGGGTGGAGTGCTGTAAACTACGTGTGTATGCAAAATCGATACCTGTGCTGGGACACGTGTTATTGCTCCTTTTCTCGATGACGAGAAGGAGAAGTAATAAGCGCCAACTTAACATGCTAAAATGAGACCTCTTGTGGGCCTCAAATTTCGTTAAGGATTTTATTACAAAAACAATTGTTTAATTGTGGATCGTATTGATATTCTTGGAACACATGAGCATGTACATACAGTTATTCACAAGAATTAATGAAAGTACGTAAAGTGGTTCTTCACGAACTGGGTATAGACGACTATAAATAGATTCTCCAGATGGAAAAAGAGCTTCTACAACTCTAGTTATGTAAAACTACTTAGTGAAAATTTACAACGACCGGTTTATTCGGCTGAATGATTTGGCTCTTCAGGTCGGGGTAGCTCACCAGCCACGGAAAAAATACTTTGTACGTCGGTGTCGCTTAAAGACAGTTCACTGAGGACTACTAAAGCCGCTCCATCAAACACATTTTTTTTCGGATGTGGAGCTCTCAGACGCAACTAATCCGCTGTACTATCAGAAAGCAGGACCCAGTTTTAACCTATGTTACCGGAATTTCCTCGACTTTCGGAGACAGCCAAGAAAGCACTTCAAAGATGGGGAGCTTAGAGTGTCAGAAATCACCACATCAGCGCCAAAAATCTGTCATCTGATTCGAGAAAGGGTAGGATAATCAAAATTATCCGAAGTATCAATGCCCTCCCCACAGGCTTCGTAGACAGTGGTGCCAAACACACTAAGATCCTTGGCAAAGTGACAGCAAGAACACCGGTGACTTCCTACAGACGTTCGAGATCAATCGTTAAGTTTGCCTGCTTCCTGGTGAGCCGTGTCACACACAATTGTGTTTATAGGAAACCCAATCGTCAATGGAAGCCCTGACCGAGGACGAGGGAAGACCCAACGCTTATTCAGATCAATCTTATAGGAGATCTCATTTCCAAAGATCTCAGTATTATCTGGGACCCTGGCAAGCTTCAAAGAGTTCTTGCATTCTCGCAATTTTTGAAGCAGGTTACAGGGTTGAGCAAGGCCTTAAGCCCAGCGTGGCTATCGCCAGCGATCTCAAAGAGGTAGCTCTACGAGTAGCAAGCTCTGGAAGAACAGCGGATTCTTCAAAAGAAAAACAGAAAGAGCGCTGTAGGCACGCGATCCTAGATATTAAGAAACAGAGTCGACTGTCATTCTTTCTTGACCTCTTCTAGGCATTAGAGTCAAGCTGCTGCTGCATAAGCCTTAAAGTCACAATTTTACCGTTTGAAATTAAAATTTTGTAACGACAGAGCCATGTTAGGTGTTAAATTCTACGCTAAGTTTGTCATTGATCTTAACTTCGATAGTTGGTTGATCTTTGACAGTCTGACTGATGAAGGAATTCCTGAAAAGTCGTTTGCTCGAGCACTCTATGCTGTCTATAAAACATATCCAATCAAATAAAGCGTATACCCGTCATACAGTCACAGTAACACTTGAAGTCACATACAATTAGTGATTTCGCAAAGCATCTCCTATAAAATGCGACGAAAAAAACAAACAGCCAAACGAAACGGAAAAGCTACAAAATGAAACATAAAAGGCGAAAAAGATCCTTGATAGCAATGAAAGTTTCCTTTGTAGCCGTTTGTGGCAGTTGCAAATTCATTTCCTGCACATACAGCCTTTTTTCTCCCCCCCAACCTTCCACTCTCGCTCGGCATTTTCTACTTCTTTTTCTAGTTTCTGAAGGATTCCACTTGTTATCCCTTTGTTGTGGCATTTTTGCGTGTCACTTTCTACTGTGAACACTTTTATGTGTCCTTTTAGATTTTGTTTTTTATGCTGAAGAATCAGAATGCAATGGAGGAAACAGAAGAAAATGTTCATTTATAAAGAAAAAGAAAAAAATGAAAACCTCTTTTCGATAGGGTGTAACAATTTGCATTTGTAGTTTGTAACGACAAGAGAAAAATGTAGAAATCTATGTAATGGGAGCAGAGTGAGTAGGTCCGTGTTATTTTTCAATGGAAGATAATTATCTAAACGACTGTTGGAAATTGCAACTAAAAAGTTTCAAAGTTAAACGTCGTTTGGGTGCATAAACTGGCCACAACCTTTTAAGAAACCACCAATATATTTAGGGGTTGGGGTGACGAAAAGGTTCAAGATGATACTACTCACTTCCTCTGCCAATACCCAAGCCTATGTCACTTGAAAAACAGAGCATTAGGAAGACACTGTTCCACCAAACGAGTTTTCGAGGACATCACAATGGCTGAAGACCCAAGTCAACATCGAGCAGTAAGGTAGAAGCTCAGTAGGAACCGGGATCAACCCATTGAAGTTCAATTCTTTCTCCCTCATCAACCCAGATACCTAACCTAACCTAAACTTGGTTGAGCAATTGATTTAGATAATCTTGAAATCTATCTGTGATCCTGACAGGCAAGGTATGAGGGTTGGACCTGTAAACGATTCAAGGACTTGAATTACTGTCATTATCATCATCATCATCATTTTCAATGACCCGCTTATCCACTATGAGGGTCGCGAGGCTAGGGTGCAAGTTGAGATTCATACCCTACGTAAATCGAAACAAGTACCCCAATGCAAAAATTGTCAAAGATATGGGCATACACATAGATACTGCAGCTCAAATCCAAGATGTGTGAAATGTGCAGGAAGTCACCACACCAAGGAATGTAGGAAGAAAGAAAATGAACACCCTAAATGTGTAAACTGCAATGAAAACCATCCTGCTAGCTACAGAGGTTGTTAAGTTGCAAAAGAAATCCAACTTGCAAGGGTCAAAAAGCTAAAGAAACATAAGGAAGAGCAAAAAGTCAAAAAGGACTTACAAAAAAGCCCACAGAAATAAAAGCCTAAAGAAGAAAAGATAATCAAAAAGGTCCCGAAACAAAATACAGCGGGTCCAAAAATGACATATGCTGAGGCAGCATCAATAAATAACCAAGCAGATAAAACGATAAGACGCAAAGTAGAGCCAAACACTGGAATGGAAAACCTCATGAAACAAATCCTAAACAGGATTGGTTCCATGGAAAAATCGAATAAAACGATATTAGATAGAATATCGTTGTTAGAGAGACAGAACAGCAACAAAAAAGCTGTGCCAAAAAGACAAACATGATGAATAGAATAAAAATTCTTGAATGGAATGCCAATGGTATCGAGAGTCGCAAGGACGAGATGAAAGTGGCTCTTGACATACTGCAAGGATATGAATTATATCACTCCCCACATCCTCATAACTGTGCAAAAGGTGGGGCTGCAGTGTTAATAAAGAATACAATAAAACACCATATAGAAGCAAAATTCCAATCATGTGCCATCCAAGGAATTTCCATAAGTGTAGAAACGGGTAGTGGGCAAATATCTGTTGCAGCAGTATACTGCTCTCCTAGCTATAGACTAAAGAAAAATGATTTTAAAAGTCTTTTCCGCATATTTCACAATCGATTAATCGCGGGAGGGGATTTTAATGCCAAGAATAAATATTGGGGATCTAGATTAACAAATACTAGAGGCAGAGAATTATATGAAACTATTAAAGAAGTCGGCGGCAAATATCACTCAACGGGGAAACCTACCTACTGGCCTACAGATAGGAATAAAACCCCAGATCTTGTAGACTTCTTTATATCCAAAAATATATCTTCAAATAAAAAAAATATAGAAGAAGGCCCTGATCTTCAATCAGATCATTCCTCAATACTTCTTACACTTGGCGATAGAATAATAATAAAAGAACATAGCCCTAAACTAGTTAATAGACTGACTGATTGGAACCACTTTAGGCAGAAGTTGGAAGAATGTATCCAACTATCGTCAGCTATTCAAACAGAAGATCAACTAGAAGAAGCAGTGCAAATATTTACACTGGATATACAAAAAGCTGCATGGGCTGCAACTCCCCAAAGAACAAACAAGATTAAACAAAACTCTTATCCTCGTGAAATATGTGAAATTATTACAGAAAAGAGGAAAGCTAGAAAACGCTGGCAACAGACAAGGGCGCCAAGCGACAAAACCACACTGAACAACTTAAATAATAAGCTCAGAAAATCTATAAGAGAATTTAATAACGAGTCTTTAAAATCGTATCTTACCAGTCTTACAAATGATTCTAGTACCGACTACTCGCTCTGGAAGGCAGCAAAGAAAATGAACAGGCCAATAGCTCACACTCCGCCAGTAAAAACCAGAGAAGGTAATTGGGCAAAAAGCAGTCAAGAAAAAGCAAATACTTTTGCAGAGTACCTTGAGAACGTCTTCAAACCTTATGAAGATAAAGATTATCAAGGAAACGAAGAAACGTGCGAAGAAGACAGACCTATTCGGCCGGTAACAGCTAAAGAACTTGCCAAAGAAATCAAAGAAGGCATAAACATAAAAAAAGCCCCAGGGTTCGATTTAATCACAGGGGAAATTTTAAAACAATTTCCTCGAAAAGGTTTAAAAAAACTAGCGCAGATTATAAATGCTGCATTTAAATTAAGATATGTGCCAAGCATGTGGAAGGTCGCGGAGGTAATAATGATACCAAAACCAGGTAAACCACCTAGCGAAGTAACCTCATATCGCCCAATATCGATACTACCAATGTTGTCCAAGCTATTCGAAAAAATGCTGGCAAAACGTCTGCAAAAAATTATTGATGAAAAATCGCTACTTCCAAATCATCAATTTGGGTTTAGAAACAAGCACTCTACAATTGATCAGGTGCATAGAATCACAGATAAAATCGAAAAAGCATTTGAAGAGAAAAATGTGTGCTCTACAGTATTTCTTGATATAGCACAAGCTTTCGATAAAGTCTGGCACAAAGGACTGATACACAAACTACAAAAGCAACTGCCGAAGCAGTATTCGTCCATTTTGGAGTCTTATATATCAGATCGATTCTTCAGAATTAAGCAAGATACAGAGTGCTCAACATTAAGAGAGATTAAAGCTGGTGTACCGCAAGGCAGTGTGTTAGGTCCAGTTTTATACCTTCTCTTCACTAGCGATTTGCCTGAAAGTGAAGAAACCACCATAGCTACTTTTGCAGATGACACAGCCGTCCTTGCTGTGGGAGCAACTGTCGAAATAGCAACAAAAAAGCTTCAGACGGCAATAAACAATATTTCAGAATGGACTAAGAAATGGCAGATTAGATTAAATGACCTTAAGTCAACCCATATTAATTTTACGTATAAAAACGTACCACACATTCCAGTCTACATTAACAACAATGTAGTAGAATTTTCTAACACAGCTAAATATCTAGGCATGACTCTAGACGCTAAACTGCGTTGGAAAGCGCACGTTAAGAAAAAAAAAGATGAGTTGATCATGCGATACAGTAAAATGTATTGGCTTATTGGGAGATACTCATCCCTGTCCAACTACAATAAGTTATTGCTATACAAGCAAGTCCTAAAACCAGTATGGACCTACGGGCTCCAATTGTGGGCATGTACATGCCAAACAAACTTACAAAAAATTCAGGTTTTCCAAAATAAAGTACTAAGGAACATAGTTAATGCACCTTGGTACATACGCAAGAGATCTAAATGTTGAAATGGTTGAAGATGAGGTTAAGAAGGTTGCTCGGAGGCATAGAAATCGGCTTCTCAATCACGTAAACACAGAAATAACAGAACTTTTAAATGATGACAATGTAATCAGGAGACTGAGACGGATAAAACCTCTTGATCTGTAAGATTTGGCTAGGGCTAAGAAATTAGGTATTAATTTCAAACAAAACAAGTTTAAAAATCCGACAAACGGCGGATTTATCTCTTTAAATTCATTAAATAATTCAAAATATAAATTGCTGATTAGTCGTACGACTAGGTGCAATCTTTTTCGGGATGGCTAATGTCAGTCCCCCGGGAGTTTTTTTTAGATGAGTTAAAGTCCATCACTATTGCAGAAGCATCCCTCGCGTATAGCTCTGCAATGTCTGTCGATGATTTTTTACTTCCAGCAAATTCCCAACACAAAAAAAAAAAAATCTAAACTTCCAAATGAAAAACCTGTCCCGAGAAAATTGGACCGATTGGACGGCAATTAACCCACAAAACGTATCCATTCGCAGATGATTCAACAACCACAGAGGATAGAGAGGACAGATGGGCTTTTGAATTTTGTCAGAACAACTAACCCACGGTCAATGAAGTTTCCAAATCAGGGCAGTGTGTTCCAAGCGCATGTCTGAGCTGTCACCAAGGCCTCACGAAAACTGTCCTTATTGGCAACTCCTCGAATCGATACAGACATTTACTTAACAGATTCCCGTAAAAAGTATTTGCGTAAGGTATCAAGGCTTTCTATCCTTCGGTCCTAAAAATAAATAAATAACTGCGGCGACATCTCGGGTTGAGGCAAGCCCTAGCTTCTCGCAACCATTCACGTTGTGCGTGTTACGTTTTTTCACGATTGGAAGGTACCTTCAATTTATTGTCGACTCTGAACGGCGAATTGAGAAGCTTTTTCATGACAAATTGCTTGTCATTCCCCGAAGAGAGATGGTGCCGCGAAGAATATTCGGTGGACATAGCTGGGAGCTCGTCTCGCCCTACACGTCTAACCAAGAAATGGTTAGACATTTAGGGCATAATACTGACATAGCAAAAGCCTGCATTATTATCTCGCTCATGTCAGACGCTTGTTGGTTGAGGCCCAGGTCCATCCCAGACTGTAGCGCCACCTTAAGAAGAAAAAGAAGTCATCCAAATGGAAACGAGGGGTCGCCCAACCTTAGACTGTAGCTTTTCCGTATGTCTTCGCTTGTGAGAAACAACAAACAGTGAGCAAATAATTAAAAGGAAGTGAAATTTAATGGATTTACATACATAGCGGGGGTGGAGTAAAAGGATTTGGAAGTTGCATTAAGCAGCAAACAAATGTATTCCCGATTCGCAAAAAGGATTGCCAACCCTGCTGCATTTTGCAAAAACGACCCTTCTTTGTTGTAGGCCTCCGAAAGCTGGTTCTCATATCAAAATGCCACCAACCCTTACTACTTGCATAAAATGTTACAATTTCAAAAAAATTCTCACAGGATTCTCATCAAAAATCGATCCTTCACTGCTGAGAAATTATTTTCATAACTGTCTGACATTTTCACTTGACCGAATCGATTAAATTAAATAAAATTCATTTCTTCATCCAATCGACAAGTCATTTCAAATCAAGCCCCGAGGGCAACGTTCTCCATCGAAAGCTGAAGAGTCCTTAAAATACTTGTACCAGGAAGAAGGGTGCAGAAACAGTGCGAATGTTCTTACATGCGATGTTAATCAGGGTAGTAACTAACTTGACCAAGATCCTCTATCCACGATTGTCGATCATGCTGGGCGGTGTGCCACAGGGGTGTTGTGCAAGACGAAGAAAAGAAACAAAAAGGACTCCCGGTGATGAGGGAATAATGTTCATTTCTGCTTCTGTCGTAGATGTTACCTTGAAGATGTGGCATACAAAGTACGACTGTGGGATCTTCAAGGAATCGTTCACATATCGCCACCGACCGTTGTGACTTCACGGGTGGCACTTGCCGATTTTATACTTAGTGACTGCGCATTTTGCATCCTGACGCTGGGGCCAGTGATAGTGCTCTGCAGCACTTCATTCCATTACAGGGATTTTCGTGTGAAACTATTCGCGTGAAGTTGTACATTTTTACGGATGATTGGATACTGCCTGACTGGAAGAGGTTTTTTTTTCCAACGTGTAGTTGGCGGCAATGTCCTTTTTCGGACGACATGCTGATCGAAGGTGCAAGCGGTTATGGGAAAACGATTGAACTGAGCAGAGTGTCGAATTGAAGTGCAATATTCATTGAGATGCAATGATTTTGAAAAAAAAAGTGAGTTAAGTCGATTGGAAATCTTGACAATGTTGGGAGTTTTGTGTGAAAGGAAATAAGTTTGAAAGAAAATGTGACTTTTGCCAATGAACTTGCATTCTGATGTTTGAAATACAAGCTATCCCCCGGAGATGTCAGCAATTTTTTTTTTTTGTGAAAATAATCAAAGGACCATGCAAACACACACTTGGGACATTGTTTTAAATTCTGGCGAAATTCTCTACCTGACTGAATTAAATCGAACCTTTAAAATCACTTATGACAGATTTACGGAAGCATTGAGAAACGGAAAAGTTAACAAGAGCAACGTCTTCAGTCAGAGCAAAATCGAATAACGATGATGAAGGATTTTAACACAATACCGAGTCCATAAACTAAAGGATTTGTACTAATGAATGGACATTGGCGTAGGTGCAAGCCTATCAGATTCACAGACCAACGCAGGGTTTTCCAGGCTGAGGTCCTGGCAGTAATAATTGCTGCCCAGAGACTGTGTGAACACAATACCACGCGATGAAATTGCCTAGTTGGACTTACTTCTCCTTTACGGCTCGATCGGAAACATCTCAAACAGACTGCTGGGTCACTTGGCGATTCCTTCAAATTTTCCCAAACAAGAAATGATCAGCGCGGTATCAAACTCCATCCCCAAATCGCTGCAATTGGGGAGAATATTACAAATCGAGGTCCTGAATCGCTTGACCTGGACTAGTGGGGTTTACCGATGCCTCCAAAATGGACTCTAGTGTTGGGACGGACACTTGAAGGTATCCCAGCTCTTGGCTATTGAAACCTTTGCCAATGTCAATCTCGTTTATAGGATCAAAAGTGCAAGGCTTCAAGCACTGGACTCTCATCACCTTAAGCCAAAAGCCGTCGACTGCTTCTTCAATGCTCTCCAAGACCTTATTATTCATTTTCAATAACCCGCTTAACCACGATGAGGGTCACGGGGTTAGGGTGCTCTCCACTCTCCGCTCTACAGATCTCCCGATCTTCCGCCATCGAATCTTAATCATCTAGGGCTATCCCCATACGGGTAGATAGCCGTATGTGAGATTTCTGACTTGGTCCAGCCATTTCATCCTGGGCCTATTCATTGAACGCCTACCTGATGGCATGGATTTCATTGCACCTCTTGAAAGCTGGGTTGGGGCATGCTATGAACGTGCCCAAACCTTTGAAGTATAGACCTTTCTGTTTGAAAAAGTAGCTGCCCGACATTGAGTGCCTCGCGTACTCTGGTGTTCCTAACTCGATCTCGACGAGTTACCCCAGCAATACAACGAAGACTTCTCATTTCGGCAGCTTGTATCCGCGATCTTATTCTTTCAGTCATTACCCAAACCTCATGACCATAGGTGAGGGTCGGAACAAACACTGAATTGAAGACCGATAACTTAGCTCTGATGCCAAGTGCAGCCCTCCTGATCAACATTGACCAAGCTGTCTCAAAATTGCTACAGCCTGACCAATCCCACAGGACAACTCAGTATTGCTCCTTCCATCACCCGAGATACTTAAATTCCTCCACCTGTTTCAACGGGACTCCACTAACATGCAGAGTGCATTGAACAGGCATTCGGGAAATTACCATAACCTCTGATTTGTTCACGTTTACCTTCATCCCAGCTTCAGCACAGACGGCGACGAACCTATCTAGTGCCCGCTGAAGTTCGGTCTAAGTGGACGTAAGGATGACCATGTCATCGGCGAAAAGGAGACCTTAGGTCTCCCAATTCGAACCGTTTCTCGCCACGACCTATCTAAGCGAAATAAAGTCAAACTCTGGTGAGTACCGGGACACAGAGGCATTGAAGGCAATCAAATCACTGACCAATTAATCAGAAAGGAATCTACCGAAGGGCGTCGTTCCCTTCTGTGGTTTCCCTAATTCTTCGTTTAAAATAAGATCCATGTTAAACAGGTGAGAGAAAACATGAAAAGCTATCCTAATGGGTTAATATTCAAGGAAACGGACCAGCCAAAAAGGTTTGCCTCCAGTATGAATAAAAACTTTAAAAATGTCCCAAAATACAGTATGGACGATATTCTAAGGATCACTAGCTTCTTTCTGGACACTGCAGTCCCGGGATATCAACTGCACAAGATGAGAATTGGCCAGAACATGCATATACCTACTATACTTTCCTCAAGGACATCCTGGCGCCTGAGGACATCAGAAACGCTTTGAACGCTTTCTAGAACAGCAAGAAGGGAATAAAATGTTTTAATCCGGATACTTATAAATGGCCTAAGCGTGGCTTGAAAACAGTGTTGATTTTCTTGCTGCAACTGCGTCTTACATATTGGATATGGATTGTCCGCTTATGAGGGGTGTCCTTAAGGAGAGAGTACACTGTACATGGCTTTTTTCGATTCATTCTCTGAAAAGTCAACCTAGAGGTTCAATGTAACACGTTGAGCTATCAGTTGATCGCCCAATTCGACCAAATGACATCGGTTAAGGGGTTTTTTTTTTAAAGGTTTTTAGTTCTCAATTTTATACAGAAATGCCAATATTCCACTCCATTCAAGGATTCACTTATTTTAAAGTTTGTAAAAGGAACATTTTTCGATTAAGGACATTTTCCAGGAATTACTGTTTCAATAGGGACCAACCTTGTTTAACTTTTCATCGAGCAATAATTCCTAAATCTTTCTATTTACGATTTAAATCGTAAAAAAATCTCTTTAAATCAAATAAAAATACAATAAAACGTTTTTATTTCTTCCAAACCGAGATAAAAACCCAGCAATATCCTTAAAAATCCATAAAAAAAAAAGCAAAAAGAAATAGACAGCATACAGAAAAAAAAAAATGGTGGTTGTGTCCTCCTTCGTTTCTACTAAAACAATACAAACTCGATGAATTCGATTGGTTCACTTTCATCCCCAAACTTGCCCCGGACATCCCCTGTTTTTCGTTCGATTCAAAATGGATATTCTACCCCCCTTATCCAAAAATATTACACACACTCACGGGTACATACAATGTATCGAAAGAGGGTCACATTCACGTATGCACTTATGCGCAGGATACCGTTTCAAATGTATCTATGTCTGCGAATGGGTATGACAATGCCTTTCGCCACACTCCACAATATCCACCTAGTAGTTCTATAATTACATTGGAAAATGCTTTGCGTTCTATTTAAAGCTAGATATGAACATTTTTATAACTGACTGTGCAATGAGCATCAATAGTCAACTATGGATTCTCTTATCCTTGCGGCAACAGCAAGTATTTTGCCTGTCAACGCAGCGCCGATACCTGAAGAGCTGTCGAGCAAGGCTCTTGTCGATTTAAATTGTTATGGAGGTTTGTTGCCTTATTTTGCTGAGTTAGCCGAATCTATACCGTGCCTGGTGGAAGAATCAGATACATTTGTATCTCATTTTGTTTCAGCGCGTGCGTGTTACCATTTTTAGTCCTGTGTCGGCGATGTATGGGTAGGGAGGCACAATACTCTCGAATGACTGAGTGAGAACAGCTCTAATTGAATAATAGTTTGGGGTTTTTCCTTTTTTGTGCTATTGATTTCCAATTTGGGACGATTCGCTGGTTCTTTGTTTCCCAATTGGGTTGTCTTGGCTTAAGGATTCCGAAAGGATGTCTGTTGATTTCTTAAGTTTTCTGCGAGTGAATTTTCATTAAGTGATTTTATTTATATCCTTGTTTTCAATTTGCCGCTTATTGAACCACACGCTCTGTTCGTTAAATGTACATACATATGTATGTACTTACACAGTTTTTAAAGGTTATTTACAGCTAAGTGAGTTCTGGCAAGTAAGGGTTCATTTAAATGTCGCTTGAAGGTGTGCCTTGGTTAAATGAATTAGGTTTTGAAAATCAAAACCTGAGGCAGTAATTAGCAGATGATTCTTGAATGTAGAAGACAAAGCTGCTGCAGCTCTACTAAGCACCAAATTCTTCAAAATTCCTTGAGATGTGTTTAAGACAAATATTGTAGCCTTTTTTTCACATCGATATCAAGAAGCTTGATTGCCTAGTTTGTAAAATGTATTTTCTAGTTTTTTTTGTCATTCCAAAGAGTGTCCAAGCTTGTGTTGTCTTAACCTCTTGATTTCCCCGTTTTCGAGATTTGGGTTGTCTGTAAGTGAACCCAAAAGGGTTCTCCAATAACTCAAGAAGAACTGCATACACTATACATATACATACATATGTATATTCACCTTTTCAGTCAGCTGAGCTCCTTTTTATAGCGATTTGGCAATTATGAAATCCACTCTCACTGGCAATAGAGGTTCTACTCTATTTACTAGTTACGTAAGAGCTGACTCATAAGGAAAAAATGGCACTCTTTACCTCTTTGGCCTTTAATCCTTCCAAAAGACTGTCCAAATCCATGTTTTATGCTGAATTAAGAGCCTATGCTAATCTAAGTTCAATGAAATTTGGTACAACACACCTTGCTTTTCTTATGCCGGAAACTCCCACATAAGATGATAAAGGGTTTCCTGCTCATTCCCCTCATTACTAACTACTTACTTACTTAAGGTGGCGCTACAGTCCGGGGTGGACCTGGACCTCAATCAACAAGCGTCTCCAGCCAGTTCGATCTGCTGCCTTCAGTTTCACACGCCACCTGAGTCGCTGTCTTCTTCTACTGCGCCGTCCCTCAGGTGTGGATTCGAAGATTTTTCGGGCCGGAGCATTGGTGTCCATCCGCTCTACAACCACCTCAGTCGTTGGAACTTCACTCTCCTGGCTAAGTCGATGACGCTGTACAGCCCGTATAGTTCGTCATTGTATCTCTTTCCCCATACACCGTCTATACAGAGTGGACCGAAAATCACCCGTAGAATTTTTCTCTCGAAACAGCCAAAAGCTATCTTATCCGCTTTTGACGGAGTCTGCCTCTGCGCCATAGAGCAGGACTGGGACGCTTAAGGTCTTATAAAGGGTCACCTTAGTTGTTCGAGGGAGAGCTCTGCTTCTCAATTGGCTTCTTAGACCAATTTTCTGTGGACATGGCTGAGGCTTGAACCCACGCAAATTTGCACAGCAGTCCAACGCACTAACCACTGAGCCACGTCGACCACTCATTCACATTCACACTTCGTTTGCTTCAGTTCTCTTTTATACTTATCTACCTGATGAAGACGAAATTCCTTGTGGTTTGACTACTGAATTTAGTCAACATTGAGAAGAGCCTGCGTTTCTAACTTCTAAACCCCTGGTAAAGCACCCCCTGGAAAATCTTCGAATCCACACACATGGGACGGCGCAATACAGGAAGACCGCGACTCAGGTGGGGCACGCAAGAGGAAGGAGACCGCAACCAACTTGGCCTGCGAAACTGGAGGCAGCTGGCTGGAGACGCCAACAGTTTGATAGCATTTCCTGGTTAAGTTGCAATGGAGGCATCGTAAAACTCCGGCTTTCATCCTTCGCTGAGCGCTGAAGCGCTTGCCGGTATGTCGCTTCTGTCTTCCTTTTTCAACGTTACCTTCATTTCGCCGCAGTTTAAATTTTAAATTCACGGTTTCAGTTCAGTTCAGTTCTGAAAGCTTTAAGGCAGAATTTGACCTTCGTCAACAATCGGTGTCCTGCCATTTAAAGCAGCAAAAGAAACCAGTCTTGAAATGAAATGAACTGAATCAACGAGCTCCGAAAAACAGTCTCATATGTTACTTTTGTTCAAGTCTAGCATTCAAAATCTTCGAAGTGAATTGTTAGACCATAAATTCCTGGTTAAGGATCTTGAACTGCAGTAAGTACCTCCCATATCAAAATCACACGTTAATCGATTAAACTCACAAGTGGATGCTGATTAGTTCTCGCAATTTAAATTTCCATCGCCACTAAAACACTGTGGCGAAGGTCCACCATTTCAGCATTATTACCGAACAAGAGAATAACAGCAGCACTTCTGCTGTAGCAGACCATAAGCTTCGAAATTTACAATCGGAAGTTATGCCACTCGACAAATCATTCGTTTCTTTTGAATTTCATTGCGCCATCATCAGGGGCTCATCGACACAAGAGAGTGCCAGCCAGACGGTGGCAATCCATAAAATCATCATCGCCATCCCTTAACTGATGGCAGTGCGGAACTCTGTTTCGGTTCCGTTTACTTGCACAACCCTTATTTGGAAATGAATGTCCTCCCTATTAACCAACAGCCATGCAATCAGGCTTTAATGAACTCCATTCGGGAAATATAGTCTCTGCGCCGTCTCCTGTGGTTCATTCGAGGGCATTCGATCATTGATCACAAGAATTTTTAACATTTTTTTCGAAAGCGATTTCGAAAATTCCTGAGCCACTTGGGAATTCATGTCATATGGGGGTCTCCGCGTCGATGTTGGAAGTGCTACTACCACCAATTGTTCTGCCTCAAGTGGTCACTTGAAGTTCTTTTCAAATTCCATTTGGGTTTTTTTTTTTTCTTTTTTTGGACATTTTTGGCTTTAGTTGTTCACGGCTTTAGTTTTTGTTCGCATCACTTGGAAACCCATTCCAATTGAGTTACAAGGACCACTTGACAACGACAACAGGGGCTGGCTATGCTCGGATATGCATGTCAGCAAGGATTCCGTCAGTTGGTTTCAAGTAGCGAAGCTTCTTGACAAGTATTTCGCTAACACGCATGTTCAACTTACATTTCAAGCCATTTGTTGGCTTGGCATTGTTGGGGTCCAATAATTTCTATACGAACTCAAGTCGTACAAAGTTGAACATTAACTTTTATTGTTTAAACAAACGGAGGCCGTTTTTGAAAGCAAACCCTCGGCCAGACGTTGGCAGATGTAATGTACCTGAGTGTGGCAAATCGAGCTGAAGTGATATGGGAAACTTACTGGTGGTTATAGCTGGCTTTTGTTTAAACCGCAGATGCCATGGTTTTATAATGGCATCAGCAACAAGGCAGAAGGTACCGTAGGCAAATCTTATTTGTACCTGCACTAGCTACTAAAAGATGATGTATCCTTCTTCCATGAGCTAAAGCACCGCCAAATTGGATTTCATTCTTCAAAAGTTTTAAGCGTACAAATGAACCAAGGAACAGTAGCTCAAAACGTTCAAGAACAACACAATCAGTTTCATAATATAATTATCATACTAAGTAACAACAATCACTTGATCTAAGAAACTGTCGCCATGTGGACACTTGGGATATGCACTCAAACAATCTGCACCGTATTTTCCAGCCTTCATCGCATCCCCATAGTCTTTATCCAGTTCGTCTTTATCCATACCAGGACTGAAAATATATTCAAATGTTACTCGGAGGCGTTTCTACATACGAAAAGAACACACGTTAAAATAATGGCGAGTATAATTGAATAAATATCATCATGCTCGTCGATTTGGGCATTTTCACATATCGCTCGTAACACACACTGCCGCCCATTTTGACCTATCCTACTCATGTATTCCTCCAAAGCAGCATAGGTGAACATCCTTGAAGGATCAGCTTTAAAATATCCCGTCTTATCGAACTCGTCACGTGTTGATTTTAAACTTTTTCCATGAGGCAACAACCACTTGTCCCACGGATTAAGAGGCTTTTCGGGCATCTGATACTGTGTCAGTACACTGCCAAAGAAGTTCATTTGTCTCCAATTTACTCGATCTCCGAGAGTTAAAGGCCAAACTCCTGATACCGAGAACTACGAATATTCTTTCGATAAATCAAAAACAGGAAACATGAGACTTTTTTGGAATATGTACCTTAATTGTGCCACCACCATCATAGATTAGGCTGCGTTTTTGTCGAAGTTCCATAAAGTTTGTTAAATTTGCATCTTCTAAGGCGACGATCATCTTTTGAAGGAACACATAGCAGATAAAAATACAGACTTGACGATAAAACATCCTTACTGCACCTTGAGTTAAACGAAACTGAATAAGAACACAATCGAGGTATCGTCTCAATTGAAAACAAACAAAAGTGCAAAAGTTTGACCCAAAATTATTCGTGGTTTGCTTGCCCTGGTAACTCTTTGTTGTACTCATTAGCGGTATCGTAATGAATAATTAAATTGATTAACTTGACTGAGAGAGATTGTAAGCCAACATTTGATTTACTGCAAAACTCACGTCTGCAAATAGTTCTTCACAGCGATGTTTTGTCCTAGACAATGGACGTATCTACGGTTCTACGCGATCATTGTTCTAGTGATACTCATAATAAGCTTAGTCAGTCTTCTTTAGTTGAGCTACGTACATGTATTTGGATGCATGTATTTATGTAACCCAATTTGACTGAAAAATTGCCATCTTCGCAAGACAAATTTGCCTACTTCAATATGTTATGTACATAAATACATTGGTGGGCTTATTCTATCATTTGAAAGCATTTCACAGTTCCTTCGTACTACTGTTGGCACAGAAGACATGTCCGACTCTTATGCCAACAAACATCTTGATCTGTGTTTGAATTTCAAGAGATTAAGGGAAAGCCGCTCCAACTCATATGAAAATATAAATATGTGGGTTTGATCCAGTGCCTAGACAACAATAATAGTTTACAAAAGTTCAACGTGATCATCGTCATGGAGGACGATGAAAAGTGTACTTGAGAATTCGCACTACTCAAGACGCATATCTGTAATTTTTTGTTAATTTTGCTGAATTCGAACTTGTGTCAGCTAGCTGAACAGTCCAATGCACTAACCAGTAAATAATAACAATAAGCTCAGTCTTCGCAGTGGCTCAGTAGTTAGTGCGTTGGACTGCTGACCGAGCGGCGAATGTTCAAGCCCCAGCAAGGTACACCGAACATTTTTCCCAGCACCACCTCTCGTCTGGGAATGACAAGCCTCCGGAGGAGTATAATCTGTCATGAAAAAACTTCTCAATTCGCCGTTCGGAGTCGGCCATATATTGTAGATCCCTTCCATTCGTGCGAAAAATCTAACACGCACAACATGAATGGTTGCGAGAAGCTAGGCCTTGGCTCATCCCGAGCTGTCGCGCCAGCTATTTAAGCTCAGAATTCAATGCGCTCATAAACAAATACCATCAGCGTAGTCGGGATGTTTGTAAGACTTCATTACATAACCTCCATTTTCTTCACCAAAAACACTGCAAGTCAGTGATCCGTATACTGCTTAGCACCATAAAAAGAAAAGTGGCAGGCTTATCGAAACCCGCTTTGAATCTCAAATTTCTCCGACAATCTTTTCCTATACACCCACTTTTTGCGAACACCATCAGAAATGAATTCGCCCTCTTTAACGTAGTCCCCAAGGAATGCAACCGAAAATTCGTGGCACGGAAACCTACCTCTTCATTTGTTATGTTATGTATGGTGCTTCTCAGGTGTTTTGAAGACCGTTCAAGAGATACATTAGCTCCTACCTACTTAAATTCTAACACTCTGAATTGGTTTTCGGAGCTTGATGATCATTCTCTTTCTTCATGCAACAAGGAAAGTCTCGCTGTTCCTAATCTTTACTTTAAGTGGGTTCAGAAGGTCTACTAAAAATGTTGGTCAGTTATTTGTAGAGCTCGGTAGAAATGCAATCCTCGCCCACCTTATGTGTCTTGAGTTTCTTGATCACAATAAATACATATCTCCTGCTTATTGGACATCGTGTGTTGAGACTGGTGCCATCTAGCGCTTTCCCCGAATGTGAGGAGGTAGACAAACTTAACCATTTCCTCTGACTTCCCCGCAACAAGGGCTCTTAGATACAAATACCTGGAAAGACATGTTCTGTCTGGGCTGAGTTATTTTAGACGATTTAGTTTCGGGAAAATTCTTAATGTTCCCCGGACCTGTAACTCCTCTCTCCGCCGAACTGTCTCTCATAACCTTATTTTTTTCCAACAGTTCAACAGAGGAGAACACAACAGGCCCAAATGGCGGTCTACATGATGACGACCATTGCGCATTGTACATAGTATACATTATATAAGTGCGTTGGCTAGCTCAATTTAACTTTGAAGCATAATTCTATTCATTACGTGGTTTAAAATAGTGACAAACTGCTCTCCACGGATGATCGTCATTCCTAACCAGCAGAACAAAACACAATTTTTCATCGAACATTCATTGTTGCCCCTGTAAATGGTTACGCTGTGTCTTTATGCTTACTATTTCAGCTTTTCCTTTTAGGGACTTCTTAAAATTTCACTTATCCGCATGCTAGGCTGGAGTATACCCATGTTCTGGTGGCATTAAGATGTGCGCTTGCTTTTACCGTCTGCACGGGCCGCTGTCATTCGATCTCTAAGTTTCTTTCGGTTTTCTTTAAGTTTCTGCTACATGGCATTGGTCGCGTTCGATATTCCGGGCAAATGGATTTGTTTACATATTTATGAGTTTTGATTGGCTGACAGCCTGAAAAATGACTAAGGATTTAGTCAATTGTTGTTGTTTGACTGCAAATAAATCCATTTGCCCGGAATATTGAACGCGACCATTGCTTCTTTGCTGTACATATTAACATTTTTCACAACACGCCAATGCTCTTGAATGTGCGATGGCTTGTTGTACTGATTGTCTCTGATCCAAGAGCAAGGTGTACTCCAACTGGACTCCAAACTGGTGGAATTGATCCCAGTAGGGTTGTGTTTTCGTTGCTACGGCCTGCAGTACGAAGACCTAAGATCTTGTTCCATACTGATATCAACATGAAATGGTATTCCCCTACCCAAAAGGGACACTGTAGTCATCGCTCAACGAGCACCATTTAAATAAAACCCAGCACATACTAGTTGTTATTTAATTTTACGATTACAAATACGATATAACTGGACGTTATATCACAAAATATGAATTAGAGTACAGTTTTCATAAATCTCCTTCGGTAAAATGCGTCGAATAGAAACTACAAATGTATCTGTAAATGTCTTAATTTCCTACTTCACACTACAACCTGTTAGTTGTAAGTTATTGTGCTTAAGATTATTTCTTAGCCGTACGTTTTTAACAGTAACGTACGAACACAATATGTGTGTATGAAATTCTTCACAATAACAAAATTGTTCTATCAACTTATAATGCGTCTAAAATCTTCTCTGATTATTGTAGTTATTATTGTAACCACTTCTTCCTCCTCCGCCTCCGCCTCCTCCTCCTTGATTGTTATTGTAATTGGGGTTACCGCCACGATTGTTGTAGTTATTTCCGTAATTTCTTTGTTGCTGATGTGATCCTCTGTTGTTACCGCTATAGTTTCCTCCTTGTTGGACCCAGTTGTTATTGCCACCACCACCACCACCACCACCACCATTACCATTACCATTACCACCTCTACCGCCAAAACGATTGTTGTCCTGTTGGAATTTATTGCCACTGCCCGCCGCTTGCTGGTAGTTGTTGTAGTTATTGCCCCCACGCTGCTGGTTCGAGTTATAACGATCTGAAAAGAGACAAAAAAAAAAAAAGTACCATGTAGTAGGAGTAGGATGTAAAAGCTCAAAAACAAAACAACACGAAATTCCCCTTCCCCCAAAACTATTTCGAAACAGGAGGACAAAGGATAACCCAAAAAAAAAACAGGTACTCTCACATTGGCTTACTCGACTGGATTCCATTCAAATGTCATTATCCTTTTCATTGCAAGGACTTCTTTTCCCATTGCTCCAATACAATACTAGTTTGGATTAATTTCTCTATACCACTTACATCAGGATGATTGCGTTGTAATTATTAAATTAATTGGCTCCCAATCCGGAGACGAAAAACACCGATGAATTGCATAGCGACCGCAAATAAATGCTTTGTATCGTCGGCATACTCGATAGAAATCCTTGCTTCTTTGTTCAGTGCCCAGACAACTGTGCCTTCGCATCCAGCCACAACAATAGCCTTAATGTTGGGAATTATCAATTATCAATTGAAGAGCCCAATACAGAAGTTGAACTATTCTTCCCAGTGGAACCTGTGCGTTTGTGTGTGCCATCGGGAGGAGAATCCTTGCCACTCCAGAGAACATCTTTCATAACAAAATCAGCACCTGAATTAGCCTCCTGTGAGAACAAGTCGACAGAGTAGGAGGATGGAGGAATTTACAACGAGTATTGCATTTATCTGACTCGAAAATTTTGAATTCACAGTTTCTTAAGAAACTTCTCGAAGCAGAAGGATTCAAAATTCCATTCTACAGGAAGCGCATCTTTTGAAAGAAAGAATTCCCAAGTGAGGCAAGGTACAAGTGCCCAAGAAGGAACAAGGTATTGAATGGAATAATTCCACTTTTGATTGCATTTACTGTTTTCTTGATGATGTTTACGATAAGGTAATTAACCCCCACCCTTACGCCGTTTTGAACGCTTCAAGGAGCGGCTATTCAAAGATTTTCCATGTTTACATTGGGAAATTGTGAAACGTGAACGTTCGAAACAATGGAAGTCGGTGTCGACGGGGTACAAAAGCCAACGCGAGTGAAAGATGTTAATTTTCACATTTGCCATGAGAGTGCGGAAATTTTACGAACCGATGACTCCGTATACCGACTGGTAATTACGTGCGCCTCCATGACGTTGGCTGAAAAAGCGTAGCGTGACTCACCATCGCTGTTGTTGCATTATTAAAAATTTCACACGTTTTCAAACAGCTTTCACAGAGGGTAGCCTGGAGGATTCAGCGTGGAAATTAATTTTATTTAAAAAAAAAACAGTGAAGCCAACGTCGAAAGAAATTGCATTTAATTCAAAGTTTCATTTAATGAATGGCTGACCACTTCCGGTTGTAGTGATTGACATGCTTAAGTTAAAGTCCCGCTGTTAGGCAGAATGAACCATTCAACCTGGACGACGAAGACCAACAATTCCGTCCACCCGACCTGAACGAAGTGAAAAGGATGTAAGCTTAAGTGCAACAAAGCTGCTGATGGCCTTGCGGCCGAGCTGTTCAAAGCGGCAGGCAATGACATGGTAAGGAGCATTCACTAACTCATCTGTAAAATATGGTCGGAGGAATAAATTCCTGATGAATGGAACCTCAGCATCGTTTGCCCGATCCCCAAGAAAGGAGACCCTCTGAACTGTGCCAACTACAAAGGCTTCAGTCTTCTTCAGTCACAGATCTTGGAGAAAACCCAAGAACTTCAAACCGATACCCGCCACCTTTTGATCGATTTTAAAGCCGCGTATGACAGCACCTGCAGAGACGAGCTATACAGAGCCATGTCTAGTTTTGGTATCCCTGTCAAACTCGCCCGATTATGCAGGATGACGATGGAGAATGCACGCTGCTCTATCAAGGTCGGTCAAGACCTCACCAAAACCTTTGATGTCAAAAAACGATTAAAACAACACCACGCGCTGTCATGCGACTTCTTCAACATCGTTCCTGAAAGAGTTGTGCAAAACTCACGCGCCAACACCAGAGGCATAATCTTTCAAAAGTCCGCCCAAGTTTCGTAGAGGCATGGACTTTGTCAAAAGCGGAAGAGGTTGCTCTTGGCTGTTTTGAGAGGAAAATTCTTCGGGTCATTTTCGATCCTGTCTGCTTAGACGGTGAGTGGAGGAGGAGATACAACGATGAACTGTACGGTTTGTACAGCTACATCGGCTTAGCAACAAGAGTGAAGGTTCAAAGACTGAGGTACCTGGGTCATGTAGAGAGGATGGACACCAATGTTTCGGTCCGAAAAATCTTCGAATCCACACCCGAGGAACGGCGCAATAGGGGAAGACCGCAACTCAGGTGGCGCACGCAGGTGAAAGGGGACTTTAACCAACTTGGCGTGCGAAACTAGAGGCAACTAGCTAAAGATCGCGACGCTGGAGGTGCTTGTTTGTTAGGCCCAGATCCACCCCGGACTGTAGCGCCACTTTAAGTAAGTCAGTAAGTTAAGGTCGATTCGCTATACACAAAATGTGAACTTCAAGTCACGATGCGACAGTCCAGGCTAGACGTGGGGCTCAACCAAAAAGGCCACTGATGCACGACAGCTGGACATTCTCGCGAACTCCGACTTTGATTTGCGGAGCTTATGACTGATGTAGTTCCGTTTACTTCGGCATATTTTGTTCGAGATGTTCAGTTGGTTTGCAAGGACTAGTAAGTTCATAGGTCGTGGTTCGATATGCTGTCCGTCATTAGGGTGACGTTGAAAATGCATAGTTTGTGGTGCGTGTGGATAAATAATGAACTCCAAACTTGACCTGCCTTGTTAATGCGAGTTTTCACATCCAGGTTCGAACCAACGTTTCCGGCAAGCACGCTGATTAGATAGCTACAGATAAGAACGTATGACGAAGCCACCATCACCGTTGGTATAACGACAAAATATGTCTTTTCGTGTCGTGAAACATATCAAATACTTAAGCCGCTCTCAAATTGTAGATTACAAGCAAAATAAAAAAGTTAACAAGAACAAATGAGGTGTGAAGAAATGAATTCGAATATCACCAACAACTAGGACTTTTCATTTCGGAGAGTATGTTCCAGGCCCTCTCGCTCATTCACTTCCTCCTTACGCCAAGTTCTTATTATTCGTCTTCCATTGCTCCGACCCATGCATCCTAGACGTGCATCATTCAATGGCTGAGTGAGTGTTGAATGCACTGAATGCACTCACCTCTTCTTAACTTATTATAATGCTTCGCAAGGACTTTATAAGCCTTTTTGACTATCCAAGTTGAGTATTTGTGTTGTGCGCGCCTTTTTTTGCACCCGAGCTTTCTATTTTCTATTTCTTTTTCAGAATTTCTTTTTTTTCGCATTTTCACTTGCTCTGTGCCGCCTCTTTGAACCTTTTCGGCTTATGTGCTTGTTGGGTTAAAGGTGCATAATATATTGTGTTGACGATGGCGTGAAACAAAAAAAAAAAAAAAAAAAATCACCCGAGTTCTTCAACCCCTTTCCAGAATTTTATTTTGCCACCTATGGGTAGGTAACTACCGTCTCGCCTCCTCTCCAAAATGAATGTAGAAAGTGAGAGTCAAGTGGCTGAGCGATAATAATGCTGGCAAGGATGCAAGTGGCCATAAGAGATTGGCATATCCTTTGTTTCGCCTTGAAATGTATATTCCCGACACCGCCCGTTCTCGACTTTGTGTTTGAATGAACGGAAGAATGGAAATGGATGTAAAATGTCTTCAGGTTTCGCTAAAACTTTAGTTTATTGTCATTGTTGTACGGAAAATCACCCAATAGCAGGTCTCTTTTAATCACCGTGACATTACACTCCTCCCACAATGATTACGAAGTTGTTTGCTGTGTCACGTCATTGCTGTCACTTGGACAGAATTTCGAGTTCGAAACTCGCCCATATCAACAATATTTCAGAATAATAGCACGTGCTGCCTCTTCAGTTTCAACTTACCCAGCAGCCTTTGTCAGGGATTTTTTGATTGCAGATACGCGCAAGGTAGAGGTTATTATATATATTTATGTTAATACAAAAGGAAAAACGGAATTCATCGCAATATCCTGAAGCAGGGGACTGTTTGACATTTCGCTACGACCACGCTGAAATTCTCAAGTGTCTGTCCGCTAAGCATTTTCAATTCATGGCGGTCATTCAGGGTTCTAGAAAATTGGGAAGCAATTGTATTTGCGGAGTGTGTGCAATACATACGCCATGCGCTCACAATGGGGGGTAATTAGCAAAATCTTTTATTTGTTAAGTGAATATGAATTCGATGGATTGTGGACGCAAAAGAAACAATGAACCGAGCAAAATGGTGATGTTTGGCGTCCTGTCAATTAAAATTCTACCGATTGACATTAGGTTTGTGTGAAATTGAGGGGACGACAAGGAATGACACTTTGATTGGTGGTTTAGACGTAGTTGAAGGAAGAAATTGTATATTGCACCACCAGCTGTAAACTTTATATCAAGTTTCGATCGGTCTGATTATCGTATCCAATTAAACATTTTAAAAAGAAAACTGAAAGGTTTGAAAAAATTCCAAATCTTCCGAAAAAAGTAGAGAAAGAATTGCATTTTTTTCAGCTGGTGTTCTGGCAGACCATCCGCCGTCTCAGAGGCAGAAAGTTGCATGTCATCGAAGGAGTCAAATCCAAAAATGGTGTACTTCTTTCCGATGAGAAGGACATCTTGTCTCTTCGAAGCTGCTCAACCCCAAACAGGGCACTGAGGATAGGAGACCCATGGTTTTGAGTAGGACAGAGAATAGTCTTACCGTAGAGGTGGTGACTTTAGCGATTAAAGCGCTAAAAGTCTGCAAATCTGCTGGATGAAATCCGGCAAGAAATGCTCAAGGCTTTGCGTGAAATGGCTCTCTCGTGTCATTAAAGTGGCCTGGGAATGTGGTGAAATACCTAGCGATTGGCAAATTGGGGTGATTGTTCCACTTTTTAAGCAAGGGAATAAGAGAAAAAAGTCTTTGCTAAGGTGTTGGAAGCGTGTTCCAGAGCTGTGGTCGAGTCCAGGTTGTGGGACGTCCAGTGCGGCTTTCGTCCAGGTAGAAGCACAACCGACCAGCTTTTCACTCTCAGAATGGTACTTGAGAAGGCCTGGGAGTATGCCTAACCTGTCTACAGTTGTTTTGTGGATTTGGAGAAAGCATATGATAGGGTCCCTCGAAGTAACTTCTGGAGTGTATTGCTGTTTACACTAAGTGTAACAGCTGTTCGGATGAAAGGCGTTAAATCGATACCTTTCACTGTTGGAGTTGGACTTCGTTCTGTCACCTCTTCTTTTCATTGTGTATATGGATTGGATGTTCGAATTGGAAGACTTAAGGATAAATCATCTGCTTTTCGCCGATGACCGTGGGGTCCACCCTAACCGAACTTCAGCGCACACTTAACAGGTTCGTAGCTGTCTGTGTTGAAGCTGGGATGAGGGTAAACGTGAACAAATCAGAGGTTATGATAATTTCCCGAACACCTGTTCAATACACTCTGCATGTTAGTGGAGTCCCATTGAAAAAGGTGGAGAAGTTTAAGTATCTCGGGATCCTATTCACGAGTGATGGTAGGAGCAATAAAGAGTTGTCCTGTAGGATTGGTCAGGCTGGAGCAATTTTGAGACAATTTGATCAATCTGTTATCAGGAGGGCTGAACTTGGCTTCGAAACTAAGCTATCGGTCTTCAATTCAATGCTTGTTCCGACCCTCACCAATGGTCATGACGTTTGGGTAATGACCGAAAGAATGAGATCGCGAATACAAGCTGCCGAAATGAGATTTCTTCTTTGTTTTGTGGGGGAATTCGCTGAGATCGCTACTTCTTCGAACGGAGAGGTCCATACTTCGATGGTTTAGACTCGTTAAACACATGTCCCCAACTCGGTTTCTAAGACGTCCCATGAAATTCGTGCCATCAGGTAGGCGTCCCCTGGGTAGGCCCAGGATGAAATGGCTGAATCAAGTCCGAAATCTCACCTCTACTCGTATGGGGATAGCCCCTGATGATTTAGAGTCGATGGCAGAAGATCGGGAAATGTGGAAAGTCCACCTATGCTCCCTAAACCCGCGACCGTCATAGTGGATAGGCGGGCCATATGAAAATGATGATGATGGTGAAAAAAAACTGGGCGTGCGTGGCTCTGGAACCTGGCTGGTAGGCTCAAGCCCCTGTCATATCCGCCGCACCACCTCTAGTCGTATAAGAGAGTATAATTTGTCATGAAGAAGCTTCTCAATTCGTCGTTCAAAGTAGGCATTACATTTTAGGTCACAACATAACTGGTTGACAGAAACTAGGCCTTGGCTAGCCTTGAGCTGTCGCGCCTGCTATTTATTTTTATTTATAGACAAAGTCTTCGAATATCTACTTTGATTCATGGAATGAATAACAATACTCCAGGTAAAAGTTTCGTCGAGTTCTAGCCTTGAAATAGAGGTGACAAAGGATAAATTACACAAATGCAGTCCATGTAGACGGCTTTAATCAGGGAGTCTTCTCTTAATGAAAACATTTGCAAAAGCCTTCATATACTCGTAAAGTAAACACATTAGTATAAAGACAAACCACTTGCATTTGCTTTTGTATAGAATTGAAATCTTGCCAAGACCTTTAGAACTCATTGAAATTGAATTCACAAAACTGTCCTTCTTCCGTGCTAAGAAAGGAAGATTCCTTTATTCCTTTCACTTCAAAACCGCTTTCTGGTGAAAATAAGCTCAATTCAATTTATGATTAATTAAATCAAAATGAGGTAAAGGACATTCCTCTTCCTCGCGTTCTCCATTCATAAAACCAACCAACAATATCATTCAGAGTTACCTCCAAGAGAAAAAGAAAATCTTTGTTTAATATGCACCAATTAAAGGATACAGGACTTATTCACGTAAATGGAATTGCAACTGAAAATGACGACCTCATCATCATCATCGTTGTCGTCCTCATCAGCAGAGCGCTTGAGTGGCTTCAAAATAAAGACGCATCGCGGTTTTTCGCGTACATTTGTATATTTTTTCTGTTTTTCGTTTTTTTTTTTTTTTTTTGTTCGTTGCATTACTCTCGACTCTTACACTTTACTTATTAATATCAAGTGGGCACGGATATGCCATCTTTATTGCCGCGCCCGCTTTATACTAAATAAGCCGGGGCGCCGCACCGCGCCGCAACGGGGGCGGTGTGCCGTGCTTCCTCTTTTCTATTTAAATGATGAAAAGCGGTACAAATTTAATTGAAATAAATATGAAAAAGGATATAATTTATATTTTTCCATTGAAAGAAAGTTTTTTCCGTTTTTATTTTCTGCGCGGTTCGCCGAGGTCGAAACATTTTATTTATTTTTTTTTTTTTTCCTGAATTTTTCTCCCCATTTTTGTTTGACTTTGAAAGGGAGGATGTTTTTTTGCTTTCCGTCGTTGGCTTATTCTGTAACTACTGCACGGCGGTAGGTACCGTCAATGCTGAACGGTAAAAATGTTTTTAATTAACGAATTAATTTTTGCTTTTTATTCAACGCCCGCAACGAATAGCCGAGCAAGGGAATATACTCTCTGAGGAGAAAGCGCTGCCTTTCAACGTGTAATACTTCCACTTTCAATCAAATGGAACTTTTTGACTGCAACTGCACCCTGTCTAGCGTGCTGTGTGCTTATTTCGAAAATTCGTTCCATGAAGTGCTTGTTAATTTTTAGTCAGTCCGCAGAGGTCTCCACTCTGTAATCTGCATTCGATCGACAAAAAAAAAACAAATAGCTGGCACAACAGCCCGGGATGGACCAAGGCAACTATTCTTTTTGTTAGTTTAACGTACGTATACATGTCAAGATACTAAGCAATCATCTGGGCGGACTCGGGCTTTGAGAAACCCTTCTCATGGGTCTTTCCAAGCAGAGAACAGTGGCAAAAAAACGAAGTGTTGAGTGAGTCCAAATCCATCCATAGGCATAGGAGCAGATCTTTTCTTAGATCAGTTAGGACTTAGCAGCTTCATAAGACTCTCGGATCACAGCACCGTTTTCCAAGCGGAGGTCCTAGCAGTGACAAAAGCCGCCCAATGCTTACAATATCACGGGAGGATATTACGATTTACATTGACAGCCAGGTCGCCATGCTGCCATAAAAGCAATAGCTGCTACGCAGATAACATCAAAGCATGTGAAGTGTCGTCGCGAAGAGCTTAAGGTTCTTGGCACGCAGCACAATGTTAAGCTCTGCTGTGTCCCTGATCATAAGGGAGGACCAGGTAATAAAGAACTGGCAAGAATGGGTTCAACCCTAGCCCGAGAACAAGCGGACTGTACGGTCAGACCGCCACTCTTCAACCTAAAGGTGAAAATTGCACAAAAAACCCTAATAGAACCAAATAACATGCGGACATCTCTAACCACCTGTGAAGTATCAAGAAGGTTGTGGCCAGAATATGACAATGCAAAAACCTGCCAGATTTTACAAAAAGACAGGTATCACAGTGGATCTACAAGGACCTAAGTGTGATGAGGCAACCCTCATCAGCCCACAAACCTAAAGGGACCTACAATTTTTTCCCGGCTCAGAACAGCAAATTGAGAAGCTTCTTCATGAGAAACAATACTCTCGGAGTTTTGTAATTTCCTCACGAAAGGATCAGAGTCTGGAAGTAGGTTTTGCAATTATAAATCCCGTAACCACACATTCCTTTAAGAATATCTCGATTTTTTTTTAGAAACCATACAACACAAGGCGACTTTTAGTTTTAATTTCAACTACGCTCCTCCCCCATTTTCTATCCGCCAAAAACCTAGTTAAAGAAAAACTGCCCGAAAAAAAAAAGGAACGCAAAAAAGAAGCAAATTTTATTGAGGAAATCAACCACGCGAGTCCACTTCCTCCTTTATGAGAGCCCAGTGAACGCGGCACGAACGCGAACAGGACGAGATCCTCATGCAGATAGGGAAAGTGAATTTCAAGTGTACAACCGCTCAGGAGGAGTCGATTACAATATTTTGTTTTCCAGTTTTGTGTGTAACTGGAGATGAAGAGAGCAAACAAACTAAACAAAAAAAAAACGAGCAAATGAAAGGAAAAAACTTAAAATTGAGAGCATTTTAGGAAATTTTTGTATACTCCGCACTTGAGGTTATGGAGTGCTTGCCTATGAAATTGGCGGTTGGTGGTTAGGTTGGCCCTTCCTTTGCCAGCAACTCTTTTACTTTAAGTGGAATTTTTTAACAGTTTGGCCCTCTTTTGATTGTTAAATTAAAACTGAAAAAAAAAATCCGGTGGCCTACAGAACCGTGTCAGAATAAGCTAAAGACGGATGGGATTATTTTGGCGGTCGATTAGTGGAAACAAGAGCGACGACACACGTCGCCTTTGACCTCTTAAAACGGAATTCCAATTACAATTTACTTTTGATATTTGAAACGTCCATCATTAACATGTAAATTATTAATACCGACCACGCACAACGCCATTGTGATCGAATGTCAAAACTGAAATTGCTCACGAGTTTGCTTAAGGACACGCGACATCTTTTGTGCGTCATCACCTCCAGTCGCCTTTGGCAAATATGAATTTCATCTCTAAGATGTGTCAAATGATTGTGTATGCAGAATGGACTGCGAACAATTGAGATCACCCCACCGAAACCCCCTCGTTGCTTGGTCCTTTTATCAAAAACACCATTCACACCACAAATACCAGTGACAGAGCAGTGTATGCAGCAATGTATATGACGCGTGTAATTGGAGGACAATGGCATGTCAGATTTAATCATAACAGGCGGTGACAGCTTGCAGCCAATAAATTCCCTTCTTCCTTTCGCCAATTATTGTTGTTGCTTCTGGTGTTATTGTACGCCCTATTAAATACGGGAAATATCCTTTCGTCCTCATATGAGAGGACAAAGTATGTGGTGTACGCATTTCTTCCCTTTCGACAGGATTATTTAGTGTTGACTAGAGAGAACTAAATTTGACACCCTCCTTTGGATATATCCGTGAGTAATGTGTGTGGAACGGTCTGGCCGAGGGTGGTTTGTTTATTTACACACGAACAATTGACACTCAAAAGAGGGCAAGCTCTGGCAAAGAAACCTATAATTACGGAATTAAAGTGTGTGGTGTGGCACTTTTGTATTCCATTGAATACTGTAATTTTCTTGCAGCCAGGGAAGCTATAGATTCAAAGGATGCAATTGGGAAGACGAACATCAGATGGTAATAAGATACGACCGACTGATCTGACACTCTCTGTCGTGACATCTTTTTGTTGTAAAGGTAAATAATGTTTCTACGAGCTCCTTGACAAAAAATAACGTCCTAAATATGACGTTAAGATCGTGCTGAGCGATTTTAACGCCAAAATAGGAAAGGAGGACATCTTTGGCAGGACAGTCGGTAAGCACAGCCTACATGGCACCACGTCTGAAAACTGACTTAGGCTTATTGGCTTCGCTGTAGAACGGAGCGTCTCTACAGCAACAACACGGTTTCATCATCTTAAGCTGGGTATCGACTACGCGCGGCAAACACTCGAACATTGGCGCGCGTAGCAGCCGCGCATAATAGATACCTGGTCGGCGCGCGCGGCAACTCGAACATTGGAGCGCTCGAGCATGCCGCGCGTCGATCCAATAGCTGTGGATTTTTAATGCGCGGCAAGCGTTTTTCAATGTTTTGCTCGCGCGCAGTGGGACGTTATTTTAATGTTTGTAGTTTTCGAATGCGCGGCAAAGAGCCGACAGATAGTTCAATATTGTTCGGCGAACACTGTTTGTGTCGACTGGAACGACGAGCGCACGCGGCTGCCGCCCTATATCAAAACTCCTGCCAAAATTGGCTCGCGCGCCATATGATACAATTTGCCGCAGTCGAACATGGTGCACGCGGATGCCGCGCGTAGTCGATACCCAGCTTTAATATCCATAAGCGAACATGGTAGTCTCCTGATCAGCAAAAGGTCAATCAATTCATTACATCCAGTGTTCTGAATGTCCGAACATTCCGAGCTGCCAACATAGACTCGGATCATTACTTTGTTTCAACCAAAGTACAAATGCGTATATCCCAAGCGCCACAACAAATAAAAATCACTGTGGGAAGATACAACGTCGACAGGCTACAATCGCAAGAGACTGTCAGAATCTTCGCCGATCGCCTATGCCGACAGCATCAAACGCCGAAGATCAGTGGCAACGCTGCCAATATGCCAACAGAAACGCCGCAACTGATGTACTGGGTTTCACACGACCGCCACACCGAAACCACTCGTTTGACGGATAATGCCGCCAAGTGCATGCAGCAAAACAAGAGGCTAACAAAGCGGCGCTGCAGAGAAGGACGAGAGCTGCTCGCGAGCTATACGACGAGAAGAACATCGACTTCTCCAAAAGAAAAAGAGCATGAGAAGCGCGCGTTCGAGGATATTGAGAGATTATACTTCAGGAACAACGTACGGAAGTTTAACCCCAAAAGGTAAAAAGAACGTGTCAGGGAATCAGAACCCGTAAGGAAACCTGTAGAGATGAAGAAGGTTAGGTGAGGTTATGGGGAAGTGCCCAGTCTAATGACCGTGCGTCCATGGGGGCCTACTAGCCCAGTGTGTTGCCCTTTGTGTTGTGGTCCATGTTCCTAACTTGGGTTATAGATGAGTGGTCTATCGCAAAGCCAACCTGTACGCTATTGGTACTTCTGTTAAAATTCCCACTTATTCAAACAGTCTGTTTCCCATGTTTCGAAGTCAGCTGTTTTGGAAATTGGGACACTCACAGAGTAAATGCTTGATGGTCTCTGTCTCTTCCGCATCCTGACAGCTCCTGCAGTAGTCTGGAGAGTTGATGCCGAGTCTGCTGGCCATGGTGCCTATGACACAATGTCCCGTCAGTACACCTATTAGGATGCGAGTATCTTTATTATTCATAGCCAGAAGACATTTTGTTTTGTTGTGGTCCATTCTCTGCCATAAGCTGCGGGATATAATGCAGTCGCCGAGATGAAGAAGGAAACCTCGTAAAAGAGTCACAGTCGGTGCTGAGAATTTGGAAAAACTACTTCTGCAGACTGTATAACGGTGACGAAGACCAACATACCGCTGTCAGGCAGAACGAACCATTCAGCCTAAGCGATGATAGCCAACATTTCCGTCCAACTGCTCAAAACGAAGTGCGGATAGTAATATCCAAACTAAAGTCCAACAAGGCTGCTGGACCCGACGGCCTTTCGGTCAAATTTTTACAGCAGCTGGAGATGACCTGGTAGAGAGCGTACACCAACTCATTTCTAAGCTTTAGTCAGATAAGTGTATGCCTGATGAATGGAATGTCAGCATTGTTTGTCCGACCAAAAAAAACTGCCCCACCTACAGCGGTATCAGCCTCCGCCATACTGTGTGGACACCGAAAACCTTTCTTCAACAATCTGATTGGTCCCTATCAGTAAGGTTTTAGGCCAGGAAAGTCCAAAATTGACCAAATTTTCACACTTCGGCAGATCCTAGAGAAAACCCAAGAAGTCCATATCGATACCCACCACATCTTTATCGATTTTAAGGCCGCCTATGACAGCACACATAAACCTCGTCGTGCCATCAACTTCCGTGGTAAAACAAAAAGCCAAGAAAGGCAAGTTGAGCAAGTCTTAGAAGACCAACTGAAGACTCCTTATCTTAACCACAGGCTACCCCGCCAAATTTGTCCAGAAAATCAAAGCACTATCGCGCATATAAACGAAGGCAGTCGCGCGACGATGAACGTTAGGTTTTGACTTGAAAGCCATTGATTGCAACGGAATTCCTTGGAATACAAGTACATATGTACTTAGGAACCATGTAACACTAGTGGTGGATGTCTAAACAAATAGCCAGCAAAATACACAATACGAATAAATTTAGAAACAAAAACGAAATAATTTTCCCCAAAATTACAAAGCACCTTGCTATTGCTATGACTGCCTCCATACACCTCTTTGTATTCTCAAGAGTTTGCAAACAAAATTTAAACCTTATTCAGCGGCCATAAGGAAGTCAACGGTCGTTGCAGCTTGATAAACAAAACCACTGTGGTGATACTGATTCGAAATTCCTTTTCCATTCTCAATTTCAAAAACAGAATACACTCCCTTCCACCAAAAAAATTGTATACGAACCCATTTAGGAAGAATGGCGTACAGTCAACTCACGTATACATCCCTCAATGCCGTAACGAATCCTATTGTTTACCACCTCCACCAGTCGACACCCTCGAGAAGAAACTTCCAATTGGCGCTCAGATTTTGCGATTTGACATCTTTAACCCCCACACAGTCGTTGACAAATGGACACCCCAGGACACGCAGAACCCAGAACGCCAACTCACCTGTTTCAACATACATTTCTCTCTGCTCTTCAATTGGAGAATGTGCGAAATGTCAAATTGTAGTAATTACTTCATTCGATGAATTCGAAGTTCTTGTCAATTGATTATTATTTGTCCTTTGGATTTGTTCGTTGGCGCAGGACTCCACCGGTCGATCGGTCGGGCGCAAGCAAATGAAGGACAAATCACAATTAATAGGAATAATTATGAAAGGTGTTTGTAACGCGGACAGGATTAGGGATTCTCTTTGAATGGTTGTCAACGATAAAATGCACTCAAGGGAAACACCTACGAGTTCGCATAATTGCCACAACCGTACGTGCTCAAGTAGTCGATTTCTCCGAGATGTGAGGTAAAACCGGAAAATTGTCACATACCTGGGGTTTCTACATACAGCCGTACCCCATCCAGAGGCCTAAGTGTACGTACGATGTGCGAGCTTAGAATGCGTCATTTTTTTCATTGAAAAAAAAAAGTTAAATTAAATTCCTAACAGGCTCTGGACGCAATTCTCAATATGTCTGAATACCTAGAAAGAATGGCGGCTTCTAACTAAGCCAACTGTGAAACGTCCTTAATGCCTAAAAAGGCATTATGCTGCATCGGATTGAATGGTAGTGAAGAAGTTTAGATTTTAGCAAAGAAAAATTAGATTTATCTTGCTTTTAGGGTCAGAACACTCCTGCGCGATGTTCCACGCACTTATTTCAGTCTTTTGCTGAAACACTACTGACGTCATCGAACTCTCCCAGCATGCTGCCATAGAGGCTTACACAACTTTAACTCCACAAATGAGATTCGACAATCTTGAAAAACCGAGCGAATGGACAACAATGATCTAAACAAGATAATCTTTGAATAACAGCTCAAAGGGAACATGGAAGGCTGCACGTTCAAAACGCAGACCAAGTAGTCGCAGATGCCAAAGCACTTGGAAATCGAAGAGGATGGAAGGCTCCAGTGCCTCAGTCAGTGACTCTTCACGCGTCGAAAGCCCGTTTAGCGAAGTAAGTATGTACTTCTATTTTGTCGACACACTGACGGAAGTGGAGGATTGTTTCTTCCTCCTCTTCGTCCTGCAACACCTACAAAAGTCGTTTGGGGAAAAGTCCATTTTTTTGGCATGAAGGAAGGTAGGAACACCTGGCAACAGACAACGAACACTGACCGATTTCGTACCGGACGACTGCAGACTCAAAGAACATTACGGAAAATTATGCCTGTGTCCATTCCAAATTCTAAGAAATTGTGGAAAGAGAAACTGAAAGAGACCTGACCCACCTCTGATAACTTCTGATAACCTCTTATCTTTCCTATTTTAATAGCCCTAGTCACCGTAGCTCTGTGGTTAGTGCGTTGGACTGCCATGCGAGCGGCGTGGGTTCAAACCCAAGCAATGTCCACCGAGCATTTTTCGCGGCACCATTCTCAACGCCAGTTTTCTAGTTTTCTGACAACTCAATGATAGCCTGACACTTTGCTACTGCTTTCCGCTGCAGGGCCTCTTGTTTTTTTTTTAGGTACACCCATACCTCGGTTAACGGCCTAGATACGTTCCATACAATCAGGCCGTTATAGCGAAAGGCCATATAACGAGCGACTGTATAGCGAGGTATGGGTGTATTCTGCATCTCTTAGGACTACGTCCTTTAAGGCTTATTATCACCTGGTGATGGAGCGAAAAGAAAGGGTATAGAGAAGTGTCAGAGATGAGAGGAAATATAGTTACTATATATGCGCGTTAATTTTGAACTTTTGCAGGTTATAGGTTTCTGGAAATATTGAGGAGGACAGATTGTTTCATAGTCGTGTTGAGTGGGTTATCTTCTAAATTGCACTGTTCGACCGAAAGCAGACTTAAAGATGTTAGGGTGTGCGGAAGATGCTGCACGTGTATTAAACAGACGGACTGGTAGGATACAACTATGTATTTCACCTCACAGTTGAGGTGAAAATACCTGTATAGAAGCGTCAAGCATCCTCAAGACCTCAAGAGAAGGAATTCGACTGCAAATTGATTGATCACCGATCAATCTAAACGCTCGCCGCTGAACACGATCGAGTAAACTCAAGCATGAAGTAGGAGCATCTGCCCAAACGTGAGAGTTATATTCCAGTTTCGGGCGAATATAAGCTTTATAAATCGTAGCCAATCGTAGAAGCTCTGGGCTAATGTGAATGTCAACTCTATTCATTTTTAGTTTGGCTACATTGGTATCCCGCTTCAAAAACAGAAGACAGCACTGGGTTTTTGACGCGTTTTTAGCTCGGTTGACATTCGCTGACGCTGGGTCTCAACGGCTTGTCACGGATTCGTTAAAGAATATGCAAAGTCGAGAGTGCTATCATCCACGAAGGAATGGATTGGATTGGGAGTCAGAGAGTTCATTGAGAGAAAGAACGGAGCCTTGTCGGACACCAGCGTTAGTTGAGAAGGGGGTAGAAGTACAGTGTTCTCTCTCATAAGCGGACACCGACGGTTCTGAGAAAATTGTCCGCTTATGAGAGGTGTCCGTAAGGAGAGAGTACACTGTACATCCATCTAATACAACCTGTATTGAACGACTTCTTAAGAAGCTCGCAATCCATTTGGAAAATCCATTACAAATTCTATATGCTTAAAGCTTGTTTAAAAAGGCGCTGTGCCACACTCTGTCGAACGCTTTCAAAATATCTAGAGCGACTATTTTGCCGTGCTGGTGAATGCATTGGTTCCATTTTTCGTAAAGAAGAACCATTAAGTTCCCTGTAGAGCGTTGATGGCTGAAACCATACTGACGGTCATTAAGGAGATGATTTCTTTCGAGATATCTCATGAAGTGGTGATTGACAATGCTTTCAATGACCTTAAAGAGCATTGACGTTATAGTTATTGGCCGGTAGTTAGAAGAACAGGTTTTGTCACCTTTTTTATAGAAATAGGCTGAACATACGCAAGTTTCCACCTGTTCGGAAATATGCCTACAGAATAGGAAAGGTTAAAAAGCTTACGTAGAGGTTTGGCCAAGGTAGAAGAACACCTCTTCAAAACAAAAGGAGAAATTCCATCTGAACCTAAGGACTTGTTACAGTTGAGATCATTAAGAACTCGAACTACTGCACGGGCTCGGAAAAATGTTTGTCCTCGCTTCACCTACCTACTGGAGGGGTCCTCTTATGAGAGGTGTGAGAGATGTCCGTTAGGAGAGAGTACACTGTATATGCACCAGAGATTAAAACGAATATGTGCGCACAGTTGAACATTTTTGCTATTATTCGTTCGTACTCGTTCGCTTTGTCTTATGACTCGCGATTCATGCAACTCGCGAATGGTTTGTACTCATTAGTAGTGCTTTGTGTGTGTACTCTGTTCGTTCGTACTCGGTTTTTCCGAACGGGTACTCGCAACTCGTGCGATGTACTCGACTCGTTTTAATCTCTGATATGCACCTTTTGGTATGCATATATGCGCATACAGTTCCACCGTTGTTTGCTTGTGGCTTGTTTTTCTGAGCTATTTAGTCATCAAGCTTGGTTTCGGCCGCCTATTTAATGATCGTGTGACACTAAGTATGTAAAAGCCCATTCCAATTGATGTGATTCTTAACGACTGTGTACTTAGGCGAAAAATACTGAATTTTTTCTAAGATTTTGTATGTGTTTCGTTGATCTCAACTGAACATGTCCGAAATTCCGAAACGTAAGGCTAAAACCTTCATCGCCTCTAATTTGCGAGTTAATAGGTCTGTTCCTTTACTTTTCAAGTAGCTTCGAGTTATTTCTCAAATTTCGAAGAGTGGGGATAAATTCTCTCAGAGAATGCAGAAATTAAGAAAAAGTAAAGAAACGCTTTTTTGTAAGTTAAGGCTGCTTGACAGAAACGTCAAATGGAAAACCAAAACAATTGGGAAAAGTTAAATGAAAAATAACAGAAATCCATCTCAACTGTCATAAGATCAGCTGTTAGCTGTTTTACAAAAGTTGCCCAAAGAATTTTCTTGGGCTGAAACTCGTAGCTCTCTCAGTTGACGGGAAGTGATTTGCTCTCTCGTGGCCTCTCTCTTTTGCCAAATTTTTGTGTTGTGAAACAAGATTAGGCAGCTTTTCGTAGCTTTGGTTTACTTGAAAAAGTAAAGGAACAGACCTAATATTTTCACCTCTTCGTTGTGACATTCTGATACAAAGCTTTCAAAATAGAAAAAGTTTAGTAGATCACATGGTAAATGTGTCAAAAAAGTTGAGAATCGAATCAAAGCTCGATCGTAGCTCGGACTCAAAACTAGCCTCTTTCATGCTCCATGAATGATAAAATAAACATTAACTCAAACACAGAAACAGAAACAGTATAGATCCATGTATAGCATATATAACCTTCTGTCCCCACTTTGTCCCACAAAGAACAATTAACTCGTCATTGTGTGCGCTTTTAAGATGTCAAACAACAACGAAAGAGAAAAAAACAAAAAACCTCAATCGGAAGTGCCTTATAATCAGCAACTTCAACAGCAAACAAAATCCAGCGGCAAAAAGGATTTCTACAAAAAAAAAAAAAAAAAAAAACATCTTTTCACTCTTTGTGTCGAAACAGAAACAATTACGAGTATTTCTGGTTCCTGTGCAGAACAGAGGCCCCCTTAAGGCCATCTAAGACGATTGAAATGGAACATAAAAAATAGATCCTTCTCTCTGTGCATTCTTTTCATCTTTGTTTTTTACCATACACCTACACATGCCCGTTGACAATTATTTTGACTTTTCTACGTGATGTTTTGAAAAAAAAAATGTTGCCCGTCCATATAAAACATCCATCCATCCATTTAAAACAAAACATATGCACAGGATACCCCCATTACCCATTCAACGTCGTCGTCTTCCTTATTATTGTTGCTGTTAGTATTATTAAGGAATAAAAAATTCAAAGCGTTAACAAGCATAGACTAACAGCATTGGATTCACCCCTACAGCAATTCCGCTCTCTACGCTTTGTGTGTCTCCTTCTCGGTCGACGAGGTGGTAAAAGAAGCGCCGATGGATCCATGGGATACCGAAAACGCGCTAAACTGTGAATTTCTATTATTATGAGTTATTGGAGATACACAAGCTTAAAACGCGCACAAAGTTTAAAAATAAACGCAAAGCCATGCGGGTTAAACGTGCTATGGTCGTCCTTCCATCCTCAACAGAGCGGCAGGAGAAGTAGATACATAGCACTGAGTATTCTTTATTTTTTTTTTTACTCTTATTTCTGCTCATTAGCGAAATATGGTACTTAACGGGATTTCTTTTTTTTCTTGCGTCCTGTACCACATATACCTTTGATAAACCTCTGGGGGTATATATTAAGTGGTACTAGCAGCAGTACTGCTACTGTCTTCGTCAACACTACGCGGCAGAATTCAGTGAACATAAAATCGCATACGTACATATGTATGTATATGCATGCACGGATCTAGTGGGATAAATTTAGCTTCCAGTGAGCTGGAAGAAAATTGCGATATTATACTTTGTGCAGCCCCAGAGTTGATATGTTAAGTGGGTGTGGTACATGCGCCACTAAATACACAAACATACAAACATATATATTCGTATCTTTTTAACGAATACGAATACGCTGATTAATGAAAGAGCACGTAGATGATGCTTGGCAAAGATGCCACCATCCACTTAATGGTATTCAGCGGTAGATTTCCATTTAATTTGTGCACATCTCACGGACTGATGACAAATTATACACATCACCCTTCAATAAAGTTATTAATTAAAATCAGAAAAAAACCTAAAAGTTACATAATGCTCTACGGTGGTTTAATTAGAGACTGCATGCAGTATATGCATGCAATGTAGTGCCTCGCATTTGGAATACCTCATGAATGGACTATACAGATGAAAACTGATTTTCTCTAAAATACGTAATCACCATCTTAAAACTCGTCATAGAATCTATTTCCACATTACGTCGAGCATATTCTTGTAAGACTAGTGTCAGGTTTGTTTCCCTCCGTGATAAGTGAGGTTATGGAGGCAGCTCTGGACAAGGTAAACACCTGGGCCACAGGTGGTGGCCTTGGTGTAAACCCGAACAAAACTGGACTGATGCTATTCACTACCAAAACCAAAATACCTAACTTCACCCTTTCCCGTCTAAATGGCCAACCACTCACCCTATTCCCAGCGCTAGGTATCTGGGTATCATGCTTGACGCAAAACTTAACTGGAAGCAAAACATTGAACACAGAGTAAAGAATGCATGTGTAGCCTTCTATGTCTGCAGTAAAACATTTGGAAAGAAGTGGGGGCTTAAACCAAAGATGACCTTGGGGATGTACACAACTGTAGTGTGTCCAATTCTCATCTAGGGGTCGATAGTATGGTGGCCCGCGCTGAGCAAAGCCTACAACCATAAAAAACTTAAAAGGCTCCAAAGAACAGCGAGTATAGGCACCACGGAACCATTGAGATCGGCCCAACGGATGCACTTGATATGTTCCTGCATCTTTTGCCTCTCGGCTTACACACAAAAAACACGGCACTATGCATTAGACTCAAAAAATCTGGCTTCTGGACTGCACAGCCCTACGGCGACAGTAACATTCTGGACTCGCTACCAAAGGGCGTGGTCACGTTTCCAACCGACTACATCACACCTAAACTTAACTTCATGAAAAATGTCGACGTGGGATTCCCCACCAGAGCACAGTGGAAGAAAAACAAAGTCGTAAAGAATTTCGACATAGTCGTCTACACCGACGGATCAAAGATGAACTACGGTGTGGGTGGATCTACTCGGAATCACTGAAAATAGCAAGATCCTACCGCTTATCGGATTTTGCCAGCGTCTTCCAGGCGGAACTACTGGGAATACGAGAGGCTTGCACACAACTCGTAACAACGCGTAACAAAACACACAAGCGGCTTGGCTCGGTTCATTGGTCACACTTCTCTGGTTCAAGAGCACAGTGACATAACGGGAAACGAGCGTGCAGATGACCTGATGAGGCTTAGCTCTACACGCCTCACTCGTGGAAAAGATCAACTTCCTGCAGAAGGCCAACCTTCAATGGAGGCGACTAACCAACTGCGCCATATCAAGGAAGATATGGCCGACCTACGATACTATTAGAACAAAAGATCCCCTAAGCAGAACCCTCCTAGATATTACGAGATTAACGGCGAAAATCACGGGGCATTGGCCAATTGGAGACCATGCGGCCGAGCTAGGTATTCCATACAACTTCCTCCGGAAATGCTCTTCTCTGCCAGACTGCGTGTACTAAACCAAACATTCTTCGACGACCTCAGCGACATCGCGGGTAAAGAAATACGAGATCTAATTCGCTTTATAAAATTCACAAGCTGAATCCAGGCACTCACATTGGATTCGAGGCAAGGCACACTTGCAGGATTCTGAATGTCCGACGCTTTCAAGCTGTCGGCATCGACTTGCTACAGCCTACAGAAGGATGTTGGCTTCTCGCGAGCTCTGATAAAATGACGGGGAAGAATACCAACTTCTCTAAAAGAGGAAGAAAGAACACGAACGAGCGCTATGGAATACATTAAGATATTTTCTCTAGACATAATATCGAAACTGGGCATTAGGCGTTTGAGTACATGTATAGTGAAATGACACCAACATTTCGGCCCACTTTAGACCTGCGTAGACGTGCATCACTCCCTGCTGTTTTAGTCGGTTCTCTCGCTTTATTCTAAAACAATCTACTTAGAGACTAGACTTAGGATAGGACATGGAACGTTTCCTCGCTCACAGGAAAAGACCTCAAACTTGTTAGAAAGGCTGCTAAATATCGATTAGATATAGTTGGTATCTCCTCAACAAAGCAAAGAGGTTCTAGAACTGTGGACCTTACGGATGTGTGGAAACTCTTCATGTCAGGAGTAGCACCTTTAATGTCTGCTCAATGATACTCGCAAGTCCCAGGCTGGCAGGCAGAGTATTGCTGTGGATACCATTAGAAGGGCGAGAAGCTTAAGCTTGAAAGGTCAACTCTGGCTCTGGTGCAGGTATATGCGCCGAATCTAGAATCGGAGTATGCAGCTTTCTTGGATGAAGTAGATGCCGCCTTAGAACAGGTGGCATATATGGATTTTAATGTCCGGTTGGGCGACTGCACTGGTCATGTGAGTGTGGACGTAAAGACAGGGGGAGTAATTGGGAGAAACGGTGACCCGGATTGAAATGCGAACGGTGGGCAGTTGTTGTGCAAACGTCAGTCTTCAGCAAAAGTCGCTGATAGACTTCTTCGTGGTACCATCGTGTGTTAAAAGGATGGTTTGCGATGTTCGTGTTTTGAGAGGGGCTGAACTGTCAACTGTGCAAATTGTATCTCAACCTTTCCTACCAAAGCATAAACCAAGGCTGGTGACACTTATACGGTGGAAGAGTTTGCAGAACGATGAGATACGGGAGAAGTTTGTACGGCAGGTATCCGAAAGGTTTGAACAGATTCTAACTGTTCCGACAAACGTAGAGAAAGAATGGCAGTTGTTTTGAACAGCAATCATTGCCTCTGCAAGTGATTTTTGCGGAGTGAAGCGTCTCAGTATGACGGCTGGTGGGGAGAGAAGAACTGCGTGGTTTAAAACGCCCCGAGTTCAAGGAGCCATCAGAGAGAAGAAGGTGTGGATACTTTTGGGGGATTCAGCTTCTCGAAACCGGTACATGGAGACGCGGAGAACTTTCAAGCTGGCTGTTAAAGCAGCTAAGGAAGGAGTTCGGCGTGAAATTGGACCGTGATCACAGATCTGCAAACTAGGTGTTCTGGCAGACCATCCGCCGCCTCAGAGGAATGATGTTTAATATAATCAAAGGTGTCAAATCCAAAGATGGTGTACTTCTTTCCGATGAGTAGGACATCTTGCGCAGACGGGATGAGCGCTCTTTGGAGCTGCTTAATCCTGAACAGGGCACTGAGGATGACAGACCCATGGTTTGGAGTAGGGCGAAGAATAGTCCCACCGTAGAGGAGGTGACTTTGGCGATTAAAGCGCTAAAAGTCGGCAAATCTACTGGTGTGGATGAAATCCGACCAAAACTGCTGAAGGCTTTAGGGGAAGAGGAAGTAAAATGGCTCTCTCGTGTCATTAAAGTGGCCTGTGAATGCGGTGAAACACCTAGCGATTGGCAAACTGGGGTGACTGTCCCATCTTTAAGAAAGGGGATAAGAGAGATTTCTCCGATTATAGGGGTATATCTCTTTTAAGTTTCTCTGGAAAAGTCTTTGCTAAGGTGTTGGAAGCGCGTTCCAGAGCTGTGGTCGGGTCCAGGTTGGACGATTAACAGTGCAGCTTTCGTCTAGGTAGAAGCACAACCGACCACCTATTCTCTCTCAGAATGATACTTGAGAAGGCCTGGTAGTATGTGAAACTTATCTACAGTTGTACACCTTTCGCTGTGGGCGTTGGACTTCGCCAAGGATGCGTTTTGTCACCTCTCCTTTTCATAGGATAATTCATCTGCTTTTCGCTGATGACTTGGTCATCCTTATGTCCACCCAGACTGAACTTCATTGCGCACTAGATAGGTTTGTCGCCGTTTGATGATGGATGAGACGGTTAGACTAAGTCCGAAATCTCACGTCTACCCGTATGGGGATAGCTTCTGATGATTTAGAGTCGATGGCGGAAGATCGGGAGATGTGGAGAGTCCACTTAAGCAGCCTAACCCCGCGACCCTCATAAGCGGGTCATTGAAAATGATGATGATGATTGTCAATAGACCGTGTTTCCAGGTTTTTAAACAGGATAAGCTAATATCAACCCGTGCCTGACCCCACAAAGCCGCACTTGTTTGGAAACATACTTTGTTTATAGCTCGTCGCTAATACGTAGCTAAATTTCCACGCGTTTGTTTCTTGTGGATCAGAAACTTGTATAATTAAAATCACACAAAGACGTTCACAAAGGTAGACGATTTATACGAACAAAATGACACTCTCTGCATTTATAACATCGTCTGGTCGGTTAAAAAATCCGCCGAAAGATTAAGATGCAAAATTTAGCTTGTTTACTTGAACTCACCATTGTAGGCATTTGGTGGGGCAATTTGCGCATAGCTTTGCTGTCTGTTGTTTCCCCCGGTGTAATTATTAACCATTCTGTGTCCAGCACCTGATAACGATGCCTGTTGCGAGTTTCTTTTGAAACCTAACAAAAAAAAAGAAGAGAACAACTAACTAAAGCTCAAACCATCAGTGGTTTCTTTGATCTTACCAATCATTGGCCTGTAACCCTCCTCTCTGTCCTCTGGACCCAATACATTTGGTGGATCCTCTGCATTGGGCAGCCTCACTGCTGGGAATATAAATTCACTGTCGTACTTTGGATCTCTGTAACGCACAGTAATGACCTCATTGTCAGAGACATCGTACAAGCCCCTTATTGGAGACCGCAATTCACTGAACGAAAAGGAAATTTAATGAATTTTGAATGACAAACGAAAAAAAGTTTTCGACTTACCCTGACAGTGGTATATTTTCTTCGGCCAGCAACATCAGACCTCCCATTCCTTGCATTGTTATTGGAACTTCTATGTTCGGTGAAATTTTGTTGGTATATTGGGCCTTCAACATTTTATAGTTCTCATTTGCAGTTGCAACGTATAGGCGACTGTCACCGCACTTATTGCGTTGGACTAGAAAAGAAGGGAAAAAAGATTTAACTTGATGAAGTTAAATTTAAGACGAGCGAGCTATTTACTTTCTGCATCAGTTAACTTCGTGTAGTACGGCTTAAGGGCTTTGAACAGTCTTCGCTCATCGACAAATGGCAGTAGGGCGACTCCCTGCCAGGCAAACTTCTTTCCATTCAAATCGATTTTGAAGTCTTCTGGATAAAAATCAATGATTGGAGAATTCTGAGGGATTAAATTGTCAAAACTGTGTCAGGGAGGAGGTGGGTGTTGTGTTGGTAGATTTGGATGGGTACTTACCGGATCAGACATTAATCTGGCCCATGGTGCTGGAACGTGTGAGCTACTGGCTGCTGGAAAAACGCCCATAAGTTGCTCCAATGGATTGAACTGGCGAAAAAGAGAAAAAGGTCATTCGGAGGACAAAAACATTTTTCTGCTACTAACCGGTTTGGTTTCCCTCTCAAAAGCCGTCGACAAACCGCCGATATTAACAAAATCCGAAGCAAACGGTGCATAATGGTATGGGAAATACCATTTCCAAGATGCACATCCCTGGTAGTAGTACTTTAGAACCCAACACAATCCTCGCACGTATTGCAACGCCACCGAGTAACGGAACTCCAAATTATCCGGCCCAACGTCAAACTTCGATTCATAGTAACGATCTTTGAAACCATCCTCCCATAGACGAACTTCGTCGTGTTTCTGCTCATCTTCTTCTTCATCTAGTCCAGCTTCATCGGCCTTTCTCTTTTGTCCTCGCCCTTGTTGTTGCTGTTGTTGCTGATGTTGCTGTGGACGCATAAGCGCATCTAAGCCAGCTCTTCCTCCAAAATTATTGCGCACATTAGCCGCTTCCTGCTTGTAGTTATCAATCCTTCCTGGATTTTGACCTCTACCCAACGGAGTGGGAGCAAATTGTGTGTTATTGAAGGCCGAGCAGTCACCCTCCATTGCCATACGCCTTTTCTTTGCTTTCTCTCGTGCCTGGAATTGCTGTTCACGCTTCTGCCTATCTTTGAAGATCTGATCCTCGGCATTTCCCAAGTCATTCATAATCAGCTGTACACGGTCTAGATTCACCTCGCCGGAATCAGTGATATAGCCGCCTGTTTTGTAGACGCACTTCTTGTATAATTCCACCAACCGATCGACAGCTCCTTCTCGAATTTCCAAACTCGGCAAATGCGGCAGGAAATCGTTTCCCACAAAGAAACACATAAACACCCAATCATCGAGTGCCCGTTCAAAATCATACTTGAACGGCAAGCTAGGCATTTGCAGAGTTCGCTTGAGATACTCCCGCAACACACTAAGACGAACAAAGATGAATTTTACCTCTTGTCCAACAGGTACATCGGGTTTAAAATCGGGACCAGTGTTAACTGCATTTAAGCCCTCACATTTGTCCATTTCGTGACCGAATTGACCGCACATATCACATGGACGGGGTTTGTTTGGTAGGAACTCCTCACGAATGATCGTAAAATTAGGCTCGTGCGTAGCCAAACCCAACATAATCAAATCAGCATCGGCTCCGCATAGCACGTGCTGAGTGTTTGGATCGTGATCGGGTTGAGCCCGCTGCTTTCGGATGTAATCCATAATTTTGTGTTCACCCTCACCGGGGACATTGGCATCGGATAGGATAACCTTTACGCCCTTCCACGCTGGATTATTATTCATCCGGTCATGAATGTAGTAAGAGAGACATTCGCTTAAACGTTGCATGAACGGTGTTCCTGGTGTAATGCAGTTAGAATCGAAGTGCTCCTCTTTGGGTTTCTCAGGAGGCAAAACGCAACCTGAAACGTAAAATTGTTTTGGTTATTATTTAAATGGTTATGATGATCTAGATCTAGATCTAGAACAGATGCATTAGCTAAAAACTAAGTTAATCTCAATCTTCAGCGGTCTATATTAAAAACAAACTTTACCTTTAGCCATCAATTCACTTCGCACTCGCTCCATTTCCAAGCGCTTCTCCACTGATTCCTTTGCGGCTCGGAAACGCCTAGAACGTTGTTGATTCATTTTAGCGCGCGGAGCAACTCCATCAATGGCCATGTACAGCAATTTCCGTGGACGAACAATACCAATTAAACGATCAATACAATCAAAAATAGCCACCATCATTTCGTCTTCATTCTTGGGGGGCGGCTTATCCTCCGGATGCGTACACGGATGTATAATACCATTCATGTCCAGATATAAATTATCAAATTCTATGTCATTCGGATTTGGTAATGTTGCGTCTTCATAGTGATTCTTTCCTTCATCGTCCACGGTCTAAACGAAAAAAATAAATAATAATCAGTTTTCTGTCCACATCACTGGGCAACTGAGGTTATGTTTTGTTTTGGGTTCCCCTCTAATTCACTTGTTCAACACACACCTTATTTTCAACACATTCAATAATAACACTTGGGTATTTGCGACTAAGCCATCTAAAGAATGCTGGTACTCCCATGATATAATATTATAATTTAGTATAAAAACTAACTTATATTCGTCAAAAATATGGAAGATATTGAGGTAATGGAAACTTTTCTTGAAAAGGCCAGCGTCGTGAAAAACAAAGATGGTTGTAGAAATGTCAAACGTAACGTTATGTTTATGTGAAACTTAAGTGCAACTTGGGTATGAACATGGATGGTATTGAAGTCGTTTAGACGTTACAATTAAAATGTGTGAAACACCAGTATAACACCACATGTCAATGTCGTTTGCATTGTTTTTCATAATACGTCTATGGTCGTTTTAAATACGTAACGATGTACATTAATTTAAAATCTCCGCAGTTTTACGCAGAGATCATAAAGTTTTACGTTCATATTAATCATATTACCACCAATTTTGCTACCCCACCGCGCTTGGACATATAAAATTTGACATTCATTAATAAAGCTGCACAAACGATATCAGACAGATATAATTTTCTAATTCAATAATCTGTGTAAATTGTCTAAGATGTTTCTAGACTTTATTTATAGAATAATAGTTCGACGTCCAAACAGAGCTAAATGTCATCCCGATCCGTACCTTAATGTAACCGCAGATTAAGAAAACGAGTTACACAGTGAAGTAAAATAAAAGTGGAACGCATGTTGATGCACATTTTGACATTTGCTGTCCTTTTTCGCTGTATCTCATACGTCTTTCACAAAAGTATGATTTACATATTTCTTTTTCATAATTTTCTTAAATTCTAATTGATTAATCACTTTTACCGTAACGTAAGTTCAGTTTAATTTAATCCTTTTATCTTGGCATGCAAAAAGAAATAGAATTGTTCGATATATGTATCTAGTTAACCTTAAGTGTAAACATTTACTTGGTGTACTGGGCAGGGGTATAACAACGTCTTTAAAGCGCTTGCGAAGGCTTTCTGACGTAGGCGATATTTCGGGCTAGAAACGCAGCTTGTAAACCAAATATTTATATGGAGTGATCTGAACTGAAAGGAGTGGATACCTTTCTTGTTTTGTTGATTTTTATTTTGCTTACGCCAAAATATGGGTAGGAATAATTTGATGCAAATGGAATTCAGCTGGGACTCTCAGCTCCATGCCTGGGCGAGATTCGGTAGCATAAAGATTTCGTTTGACCATGACTTAGTGGATGAGGTGTATTTTTGTATTTTTGTGCACATACAGTAGATGATAACCTCGGTTTCCATTTAAGACATTAACCACTTTCTTGGAACGCTTCATTTACAAACTCATCGTACACTTTAAACTCTATAACGACGAGCTATACCGACATCGATGTAGTCAAAAACCTTAACATCAACCTGTTTTCTCTAGCCAGGTTTTAAGTTTTGACTTACAGAAATGCTTTACATTGGTTTTAAGTGCTTTTGAGTTCTAACGATGAGCAAACAAAAATGTATGTATGTACTTGCACCATTTTACATTGGTTTTGTACGACTTATGAAAGAATCCATATATGTACTTATGTTTGTATGGCTAAAAGCAGGCTTATATTGAAGTAGTAAAAAGATGCATTGCAAGCGGCTATTGTATCCAAGAATACAATTTCGAATTGAAGTCTCTTTGATGAACTATGATTGTGCGACACCTCTGACGAATAAGTTCGCCCTCTAGACTTTGGTTTTTCTTGTCACCAGCTAGCTCAACAATTTAAAAACTTTCATGCAATTTGAAACATGAAACAAGAGGAGTACCAATCATTAAACAAAAAGACGATCCTTTAATCTTTATTTTATTTCCTTCAATTCAAATTACAGATAGCAAATGGAACTTAAAGACAACTGGACAGTATTACAAACAAGCAAACTCATAGCCTCGTATAAGAAATTTCCAAATTTATGGGACTGTAACCACAAATTCTATAAGAATAAAGCCCTTCGCAAGAATTGTCTTCGAAGTATAGCCATACAAGTGAGCCGGATAAAACCTGGCACAGATATCAATGACGTCAGAGCCAAATTGAAAACTTTAAGATCACAATACGGCAAAGAGAAGCGCCGAAAAGAATTAGCTGAGTCAAAAAGAAACATCAAAGACTATAAACCGAAATTATGGTGTTATGAAAGTTTCAAATTTATTGATGTTGGGGCAAGAGCAGAGCATGAGATTCAAGAGGACAACAGTAACAGTCTAGTAAGTTTGTCCAGTGAAAATTGTTTTCTATTTTTGAAATTTCCTTTGCTTTGTTTTTTTAAGTATGAGACAGAAAATGAACCAGTCATGGACGAGGCAATGATTGCAGAATTTTTGGAAAACGACAGCAATAGTGATTCTATTGAGGTAAGATTTTATGTATTTCCTTGTCGGATAAGTTTGAATAAAACGAGGTATACCTTAAGGCAGGGGTTCGCAAAGTGTGCCTCGGGGCGCTTCTGAGTTTTTGTTTCTCCCGAAACTAAACTTACATCAACCTAATGAGACAAAACATGAAAACAGCAGGGTACGCGTACACAAACTTTATGAGAGGACGTAGTGTTTGTGAACTATTCGTTGGGTATTCTGTTTGTGTACTTTTCTGAGAAGTGTATTGTACAGAACACTAAGGTACGGTACGTTAATGTTTTTTTTTTCGAACTCTGCCTTCAACTGCAATTACAGACACTTTGTTATGCCTTTACTCTGTAGACCACGTATAGCTTAAATCAAAAACACCCGCCGCGTTCGATGGTTTCAATTAGATTCGAGCCTTGTCTCTGGTTCAAACCGGATCGTTGGGTAATTCTGCACGATCAACATTTCCCCGTTGAAGTGAAATCCGCTCGTGCCAAACTCCAGTGACTCGGTAATCCGACACTACACCAATTTCGCGTTGTTTGATCGAGGCAATAACTTCAGCAAAACGATATGTTTTGACAAAGGGAAATGGCTTTGGTGGTTTTATCGGCAACAACTATGCGTGTCGAATACCAAGTCACATCAACTTCTCCTAAAGAAGATATTTTTCGACTTTCGAACATAGCCCTCATCCATTTATGAGCCTTCGACTCCTCTACTATTGATAGCCTTGCCATCGAGCCGTACCCGGTATCATCAAAACTACCCTCGATGTCTAGAATGGCTCCAATCTGTCCATGCATGGTGTACTTTACTTGATTTGAAGGCAACTTTCTCGGATTGCCATAGTTAACCGGATGCGAATTAACACGACAATATTCTAAAGGTTTCGTTTTTTAATCTCGACTGATTGTATATCCTCTATTAAATTAAATTATTGTTATTTTTTTAGGAAAAAATCGAAAGAAGAGGTCGACCATCGCGCTTTCCAGCTTGGTCCAAAGAACAAACATTTCATCTCCTTATGCTCCTGAAAAAGTTCCCGCTTCTATATGACACAACTCATCCATTTTATGCGAATCCTATACAGAGAACAAAGGCCTTTCGGGACATATTAATAAAACTTAAACATCTCAAGCCGAATGTGACAATACCTGATATGAGAGCAAAACTCAAAACACTCAGATCACAATATATAAAGGAAAAGCGGATGCAAAGATTAACTAACGAAGGTCGGGGTAGGGTTGAATATATACCGAAACTTTGGTGTTTCGAACACTTGAAGTTCCTGGACGACAGAGGGAAATTTCTCGAGGACGAAAGACAGCGTAATTCGTCATTAGACGATGGAGATTTTGAAGTAGGTGAACCCCCGGATGACTGTTATGTTGCAGAAAATGAAAATGAAATTTACGTGAAATCTTTTGATGACAGTGATACGGACGAGCCCAAACCACCCACATCACCTGCGGTAACAATCTTTGGGTTAACTTTCAAAGTTTATAAATTCAATATTTCTACATTTCAGCCAATAAATGGCCAAATGCCTCGTAGCTTACTTCACAAAAAATGTCTCAGCCTGGTAGAAAGCTTATCGAAGCATATGAAAAGAGAACACGAAAGTAGTAAGTTTCCGGTTAAGTCGGAACAATTCTTATGCATATATCTTCTGTGGCTTTTACTTTTAGGTCGGCAGCAAGATGAAGATTCTAAAACGCCTCAAGCAATGTTGGGAAAACTTGTTGAGGTGGAGCTGTTAAAAGTTTCCGATGATGTTTTCGAAGATACAAAATGGAAAATCATCAAATTACTAGAAGAAGCTTCAAAACGGAACAGAGATAATAAAATGCACAGATATAGAACTTTTGATTAAAATTTTAGAAAATAAAGACTTTGTTGTTTAAATAAAAATTATTATTAATATTTCAAGGCAATGGAAAGGTTATTTTTGGATATTTCGGCTTCATTTAGTCTTTTACACATGTGCAGCAGAAAGAATGTTAGACAGTAGCATCCTTAACAAAAACCTAGATGACTTCTTTGTTAGCTTGTTGAGTAAAACGCACTTTACACTGAGCTCGGGTAACCCCAAGCCTCAAGACCAATTTCGAAGGATAGGACAATATCCCTCTACTGAGGGTTATGGTCCTCAACAAAGTTTTTGTAAAAATGGGACTAAAATTAACATGGTTGCAACGGCGAATTTCTTCCAACTATCGGTGAGTAAATACAAAAGGCCTTAAACACACTTTATGTTTGGACAAATCGATGTGGGTTGGGAAACCGATTTGGTGTTTTTCACTAATAAAAGAATACCACTTATCTCATTACCCACCATTAAGTGAGTTCTCCTCACGTAGTCTTACGGCGTGACGATTCTCCACCTAAGCCATATAAGTTCGTCTTTGTACCTTCTCCTTGCCTTCTTAGCCCACAAAAACTACGTTTGGCAAGTGTTATTCCCTTAGCACTGCTGCCATAATTTGCACTGCTGTTACGATTTCAGCTCAAAAATAGAGAAAGGTGTAGGCTCCGGAACACATTCAAAGAACCTAAATTCGCTGGGTAAACCAAACCTCCAGACCACGGCAGTTTTTTCAAGCAAAAGTTAAAGCGATTCTCGAGGCCTCTGAACAACAATCTTCAACAAGTATTCCGAGGGAAAACAAAGATATTTGTTGTTGACAGCCAACTTGTCTCATCTACAGTCATAGAAATAAAAACTAGTAAAAAGGTGTCATTATGATCGAAGTTACATTTGTAAAGAGTTCGTGTTCGTGTCTAATAAATCGAAACATAGCGTCGCAACGTCTTAGCAAGTCTCGTTTGTTTGATTATATTTCCTTTTTACCATTAACCAGTCAGAATCTATTCAGAATCGGCAAAATTAAGTTTTTGAATAGAAAGAAAATCAGGACTATTGTAAACACCTATTAAATTAGACACGGATAATATCCAAGATTGTGATTACACCAACATTGTGCAAGAGCATTGACGAAAAATACATCATCAGCTTAAACTTTTTGCTTGACAGCTCAAACGTCAAACAATATACCACCGTATGGACATTTTTTCATATCATTTACAACTTGTGTAAACTACATATTAGTTGGTGTTCCTAGTGTAAACGTTAAAGTTATTTTTTATCACACCTTCTCCAACGATCCAAAATGTAAGTTGAACGTAATTTGTTTCATTTTCTTCCGGTATATCCGTGCAAACAAATATTTAGTTGATATTTACAAAAATCGCATTTAAAATGAGACTTGTAATTTCGATTTCCATCCAATGTCTACACAGGTACACAACACAAATTAAGCATAGAGCATCGAGTGTACCGCTTATGTCATTGTCAAGTGTTGTCAAACCCTTTATTTAACAAAGGTTAAAATACACTGTAAAAAAAAAAAATAGATCTGTTTACAATTTAGAAATTTTCTTTAAAATCTTTAACATTTCCAAATCCTATGCTGTTAACTGCCGTTTAACTGTTTTTTTTAATTTCAGCTCCTTATCTAGAATGAATGGCGTACAAATTGTTTCATGTTGGACAAAGCAAGAAACCCTTTTGCTTCTGGAAGAATTAAAAAAAAACGCCCTGATATACGATCCAACACATCCATTGCATCATCATCGAGCAGCCAGACTAGCAAGTCTACGAACGATATGTAAAAAATTGCAGCCCACAATGCCAACTTTATCTCCAGATGGTATATTGAAAAAGATCAAGGTGATTAAAAACCAGTATTACAAAGAGAAAAAGTTGGTTGATCAATCAGCGAAATTTGAAAAACGTGGTGCTTCTCCATACCAACCCAAGCTATGGTGTTACGATCTGGTAGGCTTCCTGGATGTGAGAGCTAAGAGACGTGCTTTCGCTTTACAGAAAGAAAAAGAAGAAGCGATGCGAGACGTTGCAGATGAATGCATTATCGATGAATCCAACGAGTCGAATAATGATCCATTTGGTTCATTCGAAGAAGTACAAATAGAACGTATAGACCCTCACCAACAGCCCGAAATTGAAGGCCACAGTCAAACTCGTAGTCTGCTACATTCAAAATGTCTCAAACTGGTGGAGACTCTTACAAATGAAATGGGAACAATAAAAAACGACAAAGGTATGTATGTCTTTACCAGCTGTTACCATCAATAACTTTTCTATTCTTTAAGTCAGTAACAATCCTGGATGCAAACATCAATTGCCACAGACGTTCCTAGGGATAATGGTCGAATCTGAATTGTCATCAGTTTGTGAAGAAGTTTACAATGATGCAAAATGGAAGATAATTCGTATTCTAGAAGAGTCTTCCAAAAAGGATCGTGAAATCAAACTACGAAATGCGAGAACTGAGTAAGGCAATCATTACTTAAAATTAGAAAATGTTTTAACGGTAAATTTAATTGTAAACAGTTTGCCAACAACATCATCCACTTCGTCGCCGAGTTCGTCCTATAACATATCCAAAGAAACAAGAGTAACCGTTCTTGACAACACAATGTTTCAGACTCCTATCAATGGGCCAATTTGTTCACAGGTAAAAATTATGGAAATCCTGAACAAGAAAAAGTGAAGCTATGACTGTTATTAATCGGAGTTTTAAATAATAATGTATTTATTGTTAAGAATGTTTTGTTATTTTATTGGTCATCAGGCCTTGAGTTGTGATTGAGGTTGAAAACTTGGTTTAGTTTGGAAAGTTTGAATATGAAGGTGGGCCGTGACAATGAAACGCTCCAAATGACAACAGCAAATTATTTTTAAGATTTTTAGAAACAACATTCCCCTTTTCACACTATGCTTGAACACAAGATCTTATCTGGATTTCCACAAAAAAGTGTCAACCAAATAGGTCGATAACGATACCGAACTAGGTGTATGTAGGCAATTGGAATAAGCAAGGGACGCCTTTGATATGCTGACGCCTTTGAGAAGTAATTCAATCAGCTCCATTGAGAAGTTTTCGTGAATTCAGTTATGCAATTTTGTTTTTTCGATTCACTCAAGACTGACTCTAAAATAATGTATTATACAACATAATTATTTATTTTTACTTAAGTGTAAACAGCCATTAAAACTGAAGAATTGTGTGGAACGCATTTCACACAAATAACAAACTGAAATTAGATTGACATTCGTGACAGATGTTGTTGTAGCTCATAAAGCGGGCCTACGGAATGTTAACACTTGTATGAAATTGTATTTAAGTACTTTAGTGAGCTATAAATAATGTAAGTTTAATTAAATCTCGATTCAAGCTTTATTCATTTATTTCAATCTTATCAAATTAATACACGTAAAAAACATGTTGGGAGTTGCAGTGATAGCAATAGAACTTTTGCAATCCAGTGTGTTCTTATATTTTGTAGTTGTACAAGCCATAACATACATACTTGTAGAGGGCGAAGTGCTTTCCTGCTGTCAGTTTTTATTTTGAAATAAAAATGCAAATGATACGATAAGAAATAGAGTAGAATGCAATTAGTAATCGTTTAAATTTGAAAATTTATAATTTGAATACAAGAATGTGGATGTTGGATATTTAGAAAAGAATTGTAATAAATACAATTTTGTCTCCAAACGTGCATCAGATTTGAATCTAGCTGTCAGAACTTTCCCTCGCGTTCCTAGAAAACAGAATAAAAGCAACCGTCAAATTTGCATCTAAGCAGTGTTTTGTGTTCTAACTTTCCACTGCTTTCGAGTAGAGATTTTGTTATTTGTAAGAGATGGACGAAAAAGAAGAAATCGCTTTCATCATGTGTATTGTGCATATGCGTTACTTAACAACAAAATTGATTAAAAAGAGGAAACGCAGATGGTGAGTTCGTTTCCTTTATAAAGAAAGCAAACATGATTTTTTCAAACCACTTTCAAACACTTAAAAGAGCACGACGAAGACGATGACAAGGGAGCAGTAGTACCTACTAAGCACAACCTCAATAAGTTGTTCGAAATCCATATTAACGAACAAGAGCTTTTCTGCACAAAAAATTGGCAGATGCAGATTCATATTTATATTCTGTCCTCTAGTTTTCAGTATTCTGGTATTCAACGGTTAGTGTTGATGCGGGTTTGAATCTCAGCAAAAGTAGACCAGAGGTTTTTTGGCTTTCGACACTCTTCGCGCAGTCAGTAATAAACCTCTAAGGGCATATTATTTCATAAAACCGTGTTTCAGTGTTTATTGCATTGGAGTTTGCTTTAAATACTGTAGACCCTCCCATTCGCGAACAAGCACAACATGAATTGCTGCGAGGAGCTAGGGTATGGTGAACCACGAGCTGTTGCTTCAGTTATAAGCTTCTCCATCTGCTATTTGGGGTTGGCAATAAACTTGACGTGTTCCCAGAATTAGCGATCGCCTCTTGCCTTTATGGGCGGGTTCGTGGGTTCCAAACACAATGGCATGTTGGTTTTAGAGACCCATTTCCTTTATGTGGTTTATCTAACAGCCATATAAGGCTGGAGCTCTCTTCTTGGGAACACCAAATGAAGCTAAAAAGCTCATCAACTCATCAAACAATAAGAGAAGTCAAAAAATTCTCGCAACTGCTAACGAGCTTCCTCACTGGATACTGCTCATCTGATTACAATATCAATCAACTAGGCATAAGTCTATCGGACGTGTGTCGACTGTGCTTGAAGGAGGAAAAATCTTCTGTCCATACGTATATCGTGCGATTCTCCCACCACAGTTCGTAACAAACAAGAACTTTGCTTGTTACAACAAAGTGCCAAAGAGCTTAGTTTTGGTAAATTCAGAATGGGTTTCTGCTTTCTATTTAAAACTGATATGTCCCGCAGCGAAGTGTATTGTGGTGTACGTGACGCATAGTTAACTATATAATTTGGCGTTGTCATCAACAGCACCATGGAATCGAGAAAATACCATTCCTGTTTCACGTCCTCGGACAAAGAAAGAGATGCATTGATTGATATTGTAAAACAATATCCATTTTTATACGACCCAAGGGACGAGGATTTCTTGAGTTTTGCAAAGAAACAAAGAACATGGACCGACATAGGATCACTATTTAATATTTCAGGTAAACTTGTTATATTGAAAACAAATTTTATAATAAGTAATGTGCCCACTAGGTGATGTAGCTATCGGTCGTTGGAGAGGCATTAAGGATAGATATTTTTATGTAAAGAGGCGCGAGAGCCTTCCGGTGGAGTGGGTGAAAAATAACACACGAATACGACGTTTTAATTATTATGAAAAACTTTCGTTTTTGGATGATTGTATCCAGGCGGTTAATTGGAATCCTTTGAAAGAACGGTAAATAAGAAAAGTATATATTGTTATGACTTTAAATGAAAATATTAAATATTCCAGACTACGGAATCTTCCACCAAAAAGTCGTTGGACTAAACTACACACTTCCATTTTTATTGAAGAACTTCAAGGTCATCCTTTGCTGTATGATACCACGCACCCGCTTTATTTCAACGAAGAACACCGACACGAAGCACTTCGAACGATTTTCGGAAAGCTAAGACCCTTTATATCCCACAACATGACGCCACAATACTTAGAAAGGAAAATTCGAGAGTTAAAATTTCAGTATCACAAAGAGAAGATTTGTATAAAAGCTTACGCAAAGGATTTAAAACACGGTGAACCTCCGTATGAACCCAAACTTTGGTGTTTCGATAGACTTGGCTTCTTAGAGGATAATGTGAAAGGACATCCTGCGAAATTTCCAGTCGAATCAGAAGTGGAAATTGAACCGTCAGGAGATGAGCGTTGCATCGATAATTCTAATGATCCATTTAATTCGCATCCATTTAATAACCTAGAAGAAGTAGATGCACTTGCGCAAGACCAAACCAGTGGTGCGGTGCCATTGAAATGTTCAAAAATAGTTGAATGTCTTTCAAAAGAATTGGAGAATGCAGGTAAGTTATAACGTAGTAAAACAAACAAGGGCTAATCCTAATGATTTACTTATAGAATTTGAAGGCGAAGACGATCAAGGGCGAATTGAAGCGGTCGATTGTGATCAAACGCGTAGTATGCTACATAAAAGTTGTTCTAGACTTTTGGAATCGCTTGCAAATAAAATGGAAACCCATAAGTCGGACAAAAGTAAGTAAAGTGTTAAAAAATCAAATTTTCCTTAAAATTGTATTAATCACTGTTAAGTAGGTTAGGTTAGGTTAGGTGGCTGTCCCCGCTTAGGCAGGGACACACTTAGCCCAGAATGGCCCATTGTGATACCACAACGAAGTAAACCGGCTTACCGGCACCAGGGAACCAGAAAATGTGGCATAACTACAACAACATTTCGTCCCAGAGATGAAGTTGCTTATCTTTTGGATGTCTAGTTCAGCAAGATCGTTAAGATCATCATAGAAGTATTCCCCGAGGGTTCTTCTTCTTAGCGTCGCAAGAGCAGGACATGTACAAAGTAAGTGGGTCGTGGTTTCCTCTTCCTCCTCGTCCCTACAGCTTCTGCAGAAATCGTTGGAGGGGACCCCCAATCTAAGTGCATGCCTGCCTATCAGGCAATGTCCGGTAAGGACTCCTACTAGTGAACCTAGATTTTTCAAACTGTTAAGTACCTCCAAGGAAATAATGCCAAAGGTCCAAAGAATGAGCTCACAAGTAGATAGGGGTCTTGATAGTAATTCATAGCGATCAGTACAATATTGTTCTTCTGTATAACTCGGAAGGGACAGTAGTGAACCCAAAAATAAAACGTGAGATGCTGTTAAAATATCTTGTTACAAGTTATATAAATATTTTGAATAAAAGCTCTAAATAAATAAATACATAGCCTGTGCGGCAGCCCGGTGTGGACCAACGTCATGTTGGACCTACAATTTATTGCCGACTTTGAACGGCAAATCGAGAATCTTTTTTATGACAAATATTCGATGGATTTTGCAGGGACTCAAACCTAAGCCGCTCGCCCACTTAGTCCCACTTTTCTCTACCTAAATCTATTTCTTATAACAGTTACGGCCATATTATTCACATCGATTTAAATCTCGATTTAACGTCCTTAATCAAGTTTCACTTAAATCGAGATTTAGCACACTAGATCGATTTTCGAATTTATTAAATCTCGTCCTATTATTGACAAAAATTTTCGTCGGTTTAATTTTCAATGAAAGTTTTAAGCGTTAAATCGACGATTCGACCAATTGCAGCGATTGACGCGTATTTGACAGGAAAGAGACAGGAAACGCATCAGTTGTCAGAAATAATAAACTGAATCAGTCTGTCGGATATGTGCCGATACAACTCATTTGACCTGGTTATTTGCGGGGGTTATAAACTAATAGACAAAGATATTTAAATCCTACCTGTGGAATTAAGGAAAAGGATTAATTCATCAATCTTTTTCTTGGAAATTTTTTTGAGGTCGTCGAAGGTGGGTTTGCTCAGAGTGAGCTGCCTGACCCTCGCTTATGCTGGACATTTACATACGAAATCATGCAGAGATTGTTTTTCGCTATTATCTTTGCAACTACGGCAGAAACTGTTGTGAAGGATACCTAGCGTGGCTGCGTGGTCTCCTATTGACCAGTGGCCTAACGGCTACGATTCTAGCAATATCTGGGCTTGATCTGCTTAGTAGTTTTTTGTTTGTTGTAACCGGACCATACCTTCCTTGATATGACGCAGTTGTTAAACCTGTTCTACGCTTGGTTGGGTGTCATAAAGAAGTGGTGTTGAATATCGGCATCGGCTCTTTCGTTACCGTCAGTTTTACTATGGCCACGTGAGTGTGACCCTAGACTGAACTCGTAGTTGGTTTAGTTCTTCCTGACATTGCTTTACCAGTTTTGAGGATATAGCGGCTTTGCTGTCATTGAAGAAATTACTATTGTAGATGGGTGTTGAAGAATACGGCAGGTTTCCCGAAGAGTAAGGACCTCTGCTTGAAAGACACTGGCAACATTTTCCTCAGTTGTAGAAGAACTTGCTATACAAAAAAAGATATTGTAGGTTGCAATGTGCCCGGGCTCCACAGAGCCTATTTTTGGGTGCATTTCCATATTTAACAAATGTTCCCCGTATATTTCAGGGAATTACTATCGATTACGTGACGAGCCATTTTACTACTTTTTTACTTCAATTATCAATCAGAAAAAGGTGCTCCCAAGAAGCAGCAAAGGTTCCGAAAAATATTTTATTTATGAGTCAAAACTCCGTCTCAATAATACCAAAATCAGTTAAATCGAGATTTAAACTCGTTAAAACGCCAAGAACGACGATTTAATGAAATTTAATGATTTAAAATTGGAGATTTAACTGCCTAAAACTTTGTCAATAATTGATAAAATGGCCAACGGCGATTTAGTGTTCACCTTAAATCTCGATTTAGAGCTAAATCGAAGTGAATAATATGGGCGTTATAGAGAGTTGTTACTCTGAGCATTGAAAATATTCTTCAATCTTTCAGATAATGGCAACCTCGAAGAACCAAACCAAACACCGCACACTTTATTAAGGCAAATGGTCGAGTCGGAACTGTCAACTGTATCAGAACATATTTTCGGTGATGCAAAGAGGGAGATAATCCAAGTTCTAAAAGAAGCTTCAAAAAAGAACCTACGAGAGAAAACGCAAGCAAGGTAAAGCTGTAATATTTTTACAATTGAAAAGTATGTACATGTTGAGATTTAACATTTTAAATTCCACTTAGTTTACCAACACAACAAACAAAAGTCGAAGTCCCTCCTGTCCAGGCAGACATTTATCCAAAAGAAAACGCACTGCAGTTGGATTTATTTGAAGTAAAAGATGAACAAATTAATTGTAATTTCAGTTTTATGTAATAATAAATCTCTAGAAATTCATAGCATTATTTTAACTTTTAGTCATAAGCCATACTGTGAAACTTTATCAAATACTGGTGAGGTGAAATTACAAGCTCATTCTATGACTCCTATGTTTATAAGAAAGTCGATTGTCAAGATACGAGACCCTCTAAACTGCACCCTAACTATACGGGTAACGGTCTCTTCAAAATTCCCCACAAGACATTACCTTTTTTACTGTGTAAAACCTATGGCCTTTTGTCAACGACTTGATTGGACCACGACAGTGGCTTTAAGCCAGGAAAGTTTAACATTAACAAAAATTTAGTTAAGTCACTTGTTTTTTTTTTTGTTTTGGGTTAGAAGACAATTGATTGGCAAGGATCTACCTCAGTCTTGCTTCATAGTGCAGTCATAGACTTTTGTCAAAAGTGGATGAGGTCGCTATCAGTTGCTTTGATGCCGTCTGCATAAACGGTAAATGGATCAATTGTATTGAATCGACGAGTTGTATGCTCTGTACAGCGACATTGAACAATTGCTGAAACATGTAGAACGAAGAAACAAAAGGAGTACAAAAGTGGCTCATCAGGTTGTTCACCCCAGTCTGTAGATAATGGGCGCGTTCAATATTCCGGGCAAATGGATTTATTTGCCGTCAAACAACAACAATTGACTAAATCCTTAGTCAATTTTCAGGCTATCAGCCAATCAAAACTCGTAAATATGTAAACAAATCCATTTGCCCGGAATATTGAACGCGACCAATGGCTCAAAGGAAATAAATATTTTATATTCAGAAGACAAACCGAAACAATACATTTATGAAAACCATGAAAAAAAATTATTAACGACATAACCGATATTACACGGTGACTCGTGAGTCATTCATTTAATTTTTAGTTTTTTCAAGTGTGAACAGACATTTAATACTCTGCCCTTTTGTGGAACCCATTTCACTGACAGTGACAACTGCTCTTGAGAGATAAATACGACGGGCCGGTGAGTCTGTAAGGTGTTATTTCCGAAATATATTTTTGTGGATAATTTTTAGCCAATCAAATGTAAGTGCCTACAATTTACCTACTTTATTTATTTGTGTATCTTATGGAAAAGTACCCTAAACACATTAAGATGCTAATGAAATAGAATCTAATATTAAGTCACTAAAGCGCAAAAAAAACGGATGAGGTATCCTACCGATTTTTGCACATGCAAAAACTCAGAAGGCGGTTATTCTTTCAATTTGCTGTCAAAATTTGACATTTAAACAAAATCAAATCTTTTTGTAGGCCAAACAAGAAAGATCTTTTGTACTGTTTTCACATCCTTTTATTCGAAAAGTATTAAATTTTTTTTTATTTTACTATTTACAGCTACACTTTCCTGTAAATAGTTTGAGTTAAAAAAAACCATACATCTGGAGGAAAAATAAAATGCCCCTGAAGTGCTGCGTTGTGGGTTGCTCCAATCGCGGCGGTAGGGCTTATGGTCAATACCGTTTTTTCAGATTTCCGAACGATTGGCGATCTGCGGCACGTTCAGAGATCACTGCAGAGAGAAGCGTTGCATGGCTAAGGGCTATCAACAGATCGGATCTCAAGAATTCGTCATTAAAACATACATGTATCTGTTCAGATCATTTTATAACGGGTGTGTATAATTACATAGAATGTGAAAGCCATCTAATTGCATATATTTTTACAGGAAGTCCTGCACGGCCCGAAGACAAATTACATCCAGATTGGGTTCCAAGTCTGAAGATGGGATATCGAACAAAGCCAGGAGACTTGGCCCGATACAATAGACGGTTCAAAAGGGATAAACAAGCGGGAGCTCCAAACGATGCTACCGCAAATGACACATCTATTGTTGAAGAGGATGCGTACGAGCAACAGGTATCTAAAATTAACCAGCTAAATCGGGAATAAAAGTTTGCGAGAAGCCATGCCTTGGCCATCCTGGCCGTTGCACTAGCATTTTTTTTTATTTGAATTTGGCACATGCCTGACTAAAAAATTTGTTTCCAGTTGCAGCGCGCCATTAAAAGAAAAGCAAAAGTGTCCATAAGATCAAAAACTACTCATATTGCAGGCCCCTTCACAGATGGGGAAAAAGCACAACTGATTGAACTTGTAAAGCCTCATCCACATCTCTATGATCCAAGAAATGAACATTACATGAATTATATAAAGAAGCAACTGAAGTGGGTTGAAATAGGATCAAAGTTTAATGTTTCAGGTACAAACATTTTCAATTAGTGAAAACAAGTTTAAGATGTTTGACGCTTCCTAGGTACGTCAATATCTGGTCGCTGGAGAACTGTAAGAGAACAATACATCCGTTTCAAGAACCAAGAGAATCGGCGGTTGGATAAACTGGATAAAACGGTCCCGAAATTAATTCAGTTGCCATTTTTTGATCAGATGAGTTTTTTGGATGATTGCCTCCAGGAAATCTGTTCCCATTTTTCAAGGAAAAGGTAATTTCATTTGTAGATATGGCTTCAAGCGGCTCACATTAATAAAGTCACAAACTCAATTCTTCATTTCACTGTATTTCAGGGACACAGAACCATCTCTGCAATGGCATAAGCAGCACGTAATTCTTTTTCTCGACGAACTTAAAAATCTTCCTTTGCTGTACGATAAAACACATCCCGATTATTGTGACAAAAACAAGAAAACGGAAGCTCTTCAAACGATAATCGCAAAACTGCAGCCTTTTAGACGAAATATAATGACTACACAATACATCACAAGAAAGATTAAAGAATTTAAATATCAATATCGCAATGAAAAGATGCGATTGAAAGCCTCATTAAATCATCATCATCTTGCACCGGGCGAGACGCCATATGAACCCAAACTTTGGTTTTTCAATAGACTCTGCTTTCTGGACAACAAGGGGGCATATAAGAAGATTGCAGACACTTCAGCCTTGTCCGACGAGTCAGATTTAGAATTGGAAGACTCGGCAGATGAGTGTTACGTCGATACTGCTTATGACCCAGTAAAACCCTTTGAAGAAGTTAATTTGGGAAACATGGATGACCAAGAGGAAACAATTGACCAAACCCTCAATAGCATACAGTCAAAACGTTCACGAATAGTGGAGTGTCTTACAAGAGAAATGGAAGCTGTGAATTCAGGTTAGTTATGGGCGTTGTATATATCGGTGGGTCTAATTGTTCTCTTCCCATTATTTGCTTATCGAAGACTTTGGATACGAGAGAGAGGAGAGAGAAGTCAAACTACCATTTGATCACGACTACGCACGTAGTGTGCTAAAAGAAAACTGTTCAAGGTTATTAGAGTGCGTCTCTACAAAAATGGAAACTATTACATCAAATAGAGGTAAGTTAAAGAATTTTCTATTTTCTAACATCAAACAGTAAGTTTTTATTTCCCTTTGGTGCTGTACCATTCTCTTCCGTCAAGGAAAGTTTAATAGATTTTTCACTACTTCGCACCATCATTGTTGTCATCACCTAATACGACAACATGCTATGAGACTAAGAGCGGTCTTCAATGTAAGAGAATTAATAACTCACCTCCTCGGTCACTGTCCAGCGCCATCACACAGTAGGACAAGACTTTTACCCCACTATCACTTCAATGATAATAGTGACAGTCAGTCCTCCATTCGTAATCTCCTCTCCCTCCTTAACAATTCTAAATGGTTCTACGAGTAGAATTATTCTATGTGATCAAGCGAATGTAGCCACTGAATCTTAGCTGTAAGTAAGGCTCACTCAGTGAACTATATTTTCTTTAATTCGCCATTATCCGACGGCTCTGTCTTCTTGCATATGGACGAACACCTGGCACCCCATAGAAAGAGCTGCTTTTTTGTTGAAAAGCAGTGGAGAACATTGAATCTTTTTCAGTTCTATAAGTCACGCAGTCAAATGTAAAAGATCGCACTCACAGGTGCAATAAAGAGCGCATGAGTGACCTATAGATCAACTACTTTTTTATACCAGCTAAAAAGTTAATCTACACAAATTGAGTTTATACTTCCAGATCATAACCAACAACGTCACGTTTTATTAGGAGAAATGGTAGAAACAGAACTATCAAACGTATCGGCAGAAATTTACGCCGAGGCAAAGTGGAAGATTCTTCATATCTTAGAGAAAGCTTCAAAAAGGAGCCGCGGAGAGAAAACACAACCTAGGTAAGAGCATCACACTTAATTTGTAAAACCAGTAATTGATACTAAATTCGAATACCCAACAGTTTACCTTCAGCATTAAGTCCTGTTTCAAATCAGTTTTATGATTGGGCAGCAAAAGCAAAAGCGACAGTGCCATCCATTGGTACACCGATTTGTTCAAAAGTACAAACATTGCACATAGATATATTTAATCGGAATAAATAAATGAAAGACAAATATACAAGTTTAGTTTTGTTTTTTTTTGGTATGGAAGAGAGAATACTCACTACAGCCGTTCATAGTCGACCCAGGATGTTTGGTATGGTTTACCGACGGATCAAAAATGGCTCCCGGAGTGGGTGCTGGCGTCTTTGGATTCAACACTAAAGTCTCGGCAACTATGGGGATGTCCCCCAGCGTGCTACAGTCTGAAATGTCAGGCAGCGCTTAAAGCATCCCACTCCATGGAATCTAGGTATGTCAGTCTAGTCCTGCTACGATACCCTACAATCACTTGCCAGACACAACAAGATCAAGCTTGGTTGGATTCCTGGCCACCAGGGCATTGTAGGCAATGAAACGGTTCGGCTTCCGCACTCTTAGGACCGGAACCTTTCTGAGGCAAATTGGGCTACAGCCACAGCTTTGTTAAACAACTGGGAACACCAACTTCGCCTAGTCCATCTGGGCTTAGGCAATCCAAGAGACTTATAAAGCTCTTTTCTTACAAGTAAATTCTAAACCTTGACAGGAACAACATGAGGAAGCTAGTGGGCTTCCTTACCTGCCAGTGTGGCCTAAGATATTATCTCAACTCTGATGGCACCGCCACCTTCCCCGTCGAACTGATTTGGCTATCAGGGTGACATTAGTTGTGATCTGAATACTGTTAAGAAATCCTGGCTTAATCTTCATCACAATACAATTGCTGTCTTTGAAAACTGATAAGAATAACTTCTAACAAAATGTATCGGAAATTGGTCATCTTCATCATTGTGGGCCTAATTTTTATCTCAACCAATGCTGCTCAAGGGTCATTGTATGATTTACTCTTTTCCAACTCGGTCCTCATTTCCTAGAATTCCAGTCACACCAGCATTCGAACCACTCAAGGATAGTAACTTACATCGAAGTGTTGTTGAGATGTACATGAATAAATAAATGAATTTGCAGAAAAATCAATGAATTTGTGTATAAATTTATTTCAATAAGAATTACTTTCTCTTAGGTGGAACTCAATGATTTGGGGTTTTGAACTCGACCCGAACATCTTGTTGACATGCAACAAATTATTGCTTACTCGAAAGCACTCCTGTTGATCGTCTACGAGTTGGGACCATATAACAAAATTGACAGGATCATTGGTCTGTAAAACATGGGTTTAGCTTTAAACACTGTTATCTGACCGAAGTAAAGGGCCAACTATCTCCTAGAGTCAATACTTGCTTTATCTCTCGCTAAGGTAGGCAAACCCTCTCTAACTACTTTTGTGTAACAGATGTCAATCGTAACTTTTTGTGTCAAATGTTTGACAGACGCTTTCATGTCTACCGACGTTTGATGAACGCTTAGGCCAATTTAACCTTTTCTTTAATTGCCATTGACGGCTCTAAGGCGGTTCGCTGGGACGTGGCTTCGGACATCGGCCTTTCCTAGGATTCGTCAATCTATTTGTGGTGGAAGATGCCTTAGAGCGTTCACAAGGTAAGCTGCCATTTTTCAGAAACTCTTAAGACAATTGCTAAGATGACAGGCTCTGCAAGGCTTGCACGACTTTTGCGGGGGCTTCAGTGAGGCTGTACGAAGCACAGTCTTTTGAGATAAGCAAATGTTTACCAATAAAAAAGACAATTTTCAAGCAAATCGCGGAGCCATTGGAAAGTGTCATGTTCAAAGTTTCAAACTCTGCAAAAGTGAGGGAAGTCTGAAGTGAGATCACCTCAAAAGTCGATTAAAATGTTCCACATACACCACAGTATTGTTTAGGGATCCCCGATGAGAAATCTTTAGACGAAAAGGGGCGCATTTTGGTGCAACTAAAACCATCCATTGGAAAATGCCATGCTCGTAGTTTTAATCTTTGCAGAAGCGAGTGAATTTCGACCTGAAGTCACCTCAAAAATCGGTGAAAATGTTCCACATACGTCACAGTATGTCCTCGTTAACGAATCGTAAATTTTTTCTAAGAAATTGTTAGTCCAAATCAGTTTCCACTGGTCTCAGTCGTCTGTGATCATCTATACATGCTTTGTGGTTCAACGTTTGCTTTCTTTTTCAGAGCGTTTCAAGGATTCGTATATAGAATCCAGCTCTAAAAAATGTCGCAGCCTTTCATATTAATCAGACTCTACGCCCGTCTTCTTTCATTTCAAATCAGCGGCTCCCTTTCTCTTTACAAGTTCCCGGGGTAGAATTCTAAAATGGGCACAATGGACCCTATTGCTGGTCTACGTGAGCCGTGACGAATGTCAAAAGGCACCCATTTACCTAATCTTACCCAAGTTAAGCATGTGGCTGCTGGTTTCAGCCCCAGCACGCAGGCTTTTCGAAATATGAAGGAAACCTAGTAACTGACGCGCAGGGAATAGTGAATGTTTTCAAGGAACATTTCCAGCAGCTCCTAAGTGGGCAACAAACAGAGAGAGTAATAGGGCCAGAAGAAAGCCTAAACCAAGTTGATGAACAAGTCTCCCTGGGAAGTAACTTTCTTGAATAATCCTTGCAGTTATCTTGATCTTTGCCTGCATATCTGGTAAGAGGACATACATGAGTATGTAATTAGCGTTACGTAAGTACAGGCTATGTTTCCTCAGTGAAAACCTCTTTAATGCAGTTTTTGTCATAAGTTGTTGAAACTATCCGTTCACCTTTTCAAGGTTGTTTGGCACTTTAGACATTTTCAGCCCTAAGCTGTTTCGGGACTTTGTATATATGCAATTTTCGTGTGTTCCGATAGCTGCAATATACAAGTGTATATATTTTTTTTTAGAGAAACAGTTTGTTCAAGATAGCACTTATTGCGCTGCGCTCTTGGCCTTTGTCAGCTTATCTTGCATATTTAGAGTGCTTGTTATCGTCACTTTAAGATATTGATACACTCTCACTAGTTCAAGAAATGGCGCTATAATAGCCTTTCAATACTTTTACCAAAAAGCACCATCTTTGATTTGTATCGCTATCAGATTCAAAATTTCTCATTTCTTGAAGTTGGTTTATCCTTGCAAATGCTAATCCACCCGATTAAAAGACAGCGAATTCCGAGCACTCCGTCTTGCTCTCATATCCTATTAGTCTTTCAACACTGTCGTTGTACCATTTGCAAATTTTTTTCAATACCACTTCTCCACTTGAACTTTTTGGTTGGAATTTATATCTTTGCCCTAAAGTTCAGCGTTTGTTAAAACTCCCCTAAACTAAGATGATATTTCAGCGTTGTGCAGCATTTAAAACATGGCGTCTCAGTCAACTCGAAAAACTGCCTTATAGTCTTACAACTTCTGATTTTGTTCTAAAGACACTCTAGTCCTAGTGTACAAGACTTAGGGTTCAGTGAACATACAATGAAAGCGTCGTGTTAATCGTTAGAATTTCCCAAAATTAATTCACAGCACCAACAGTAGCAACAAAACTCGAGTACTTGACCTTTGGATAGTGCAGAAATTTCCCAAGTTGTAATCGCATCAAGTAGAAACATTTACGTCAGAGTAAGCCTATCGTAGTTAATTTTTTTATAAGTGGCACTGTACGATTGCATGTATGTATTTTAATAAAATTGTAGAACTTGTACTACAGGAGAAAATTTTCAGCGTGTACTACTGAAAAGGAAACGATTACCTAATACTCTAGAAGTTTAGATGTTGCCCTACAAATACAATTGTAAACTCTTTGTAAGAACTTTTAATTGCATTTTTGTTTTTGCATAAGACGATAGCGATAGGAGTCTATTATCTCGCACACGTGGAATAGCATATTGAAGGTGAGTTGATACAGTGAATGTTATTCAAAGCCGTAGTATCTTTAAGCACCTAGGTTGTGCTTGATGAATGACTATTTCCACGTTCATTTATCGTCTTCGGCGGCCCGATTTGATCTGCTGAAATTAAAAAAAAATATTAGAAACGTTTTCCAGAAAAGACATAAACTCAAAGTACCTATTTAATTATCAATGGACCATGGTTTGAAGATCGTATTTTACGTCACCGTATTGGCAATATACATAAGCCGAAGATGCAGCAAACAAATATTACATTTCGAATGAATCTTCCTACGGAAAAAAATTGCGAATTCGCGGAGCCCTTAAGAACAACCACGAAATATTCAAGCACAACCAATCAGCTGTTCACTCTTAGAATGGTACTTAAGAAGGGCTGGAAGTATAGATTTGGAGAAAGCATTTGATCGGGTCCCTGGCGGTAAACTCTGCTAGAGTATGGAATTGATAGTTTTCTTCTGAGGGCCGTTCAATCTCTGCACACTGACTGTAAGAGCTGTGTTCGGGTGAACGGCGTTAAGAAACAGGTGCCGGTATAATCTCTGAAGAACTAACCATACACAGCTCCATCAGACTCCCTGATCACAGCAGTGTATTTCAAGTGGAGGTCCTGGCAGTGACAGAGGCAGCCAGCATGGTATCAATGATGGCAATACCACGTTTGGCAGTCAAACGGCCATTAAAGTATTTTCTCTTACTGAAATAAAATCAAACTTAGTTCAACGCTGTCGCGAAGAGCTTAAGGTTCTCGGCTCGCAACACAATTTTACTCTCTGCCGGGTTCCTGGTCACAAGGATATATCTGGAAATGGACCACAATCGAGCACTTCAATGGATTGAGCTCCCACTCTGTAATCTCAGTAGGCTTACCACCTGTGATATATCAAGGAAACCATGGGCAAAATAAGGCAAAGCCAGAACCAATAAACTTTTAAAAAATGACAGGAAGTCGCTGTCAATGTTTTTAGGTGCACTCAAAGGCCACAACAGCGTATACTCCTCACTTCCTCCGCCACTGCCCAAGCCTATGTCACTTGAGAAACAGAACATTAGGAAGACACTACTACCAGGACATACAAGAACTATCTGATGTTCCAATAAACGATCTTTCCGGGTTTCTGAGGACATCACGATGGCTGGAGACCCAAATCACCAACGAGCATTAAGGTAGAAGCCCGGTAGGAACTGAGATCAACCCCCATGGGCATCACAATGGGTCCACAAGAACCTATGTGTGATGAGGTCGAGTGCTTTCTCCCTCATGAACCAAGATACCTATACTGAATGCGTTGGACTTCACCAGGAATGCTTTGCTTTTCGGTGATGACTTGATCATCCTTGAGTCCACCCAGACCGAACTTCAGCGCGCACTTGATAGGTTCGTACCCGTCTGTGGTGAAGCTGGGATGAGAGGAATCTTGAACAAATCAGAGGTAATGATCATTTCCTAAACGCACTCTGCATGCTAGTGAAGTCCTACTGAAACAGGTGAAGAAGTTTAACTACCTTGAACTCCTATTCACGAGTGCTGACCGAAAGAATAGGATAACTGATATAAAAAATAAATAAATAAATATTTGGCGCGACAGCTCGAGGAGAGCCAAGGCCTAGCTTCTCGCTACCATTCATGTTGTGCTTGTTACATTTTCCGCACGAATAGAAGGGACCTGCAGTTTATTGCCGACTCCGAACGGCGAATTGAGAAGCTCTTCCATGACAAATTATACTCCCGGAGGCTTGTCATTCCCCGACGAAAGGCGGTGCCGCGAAAAATGTTCGGTGAACACGGCTGGGGCTTGAACCCAATTAGCTTGCTCAGCAGTCCAACGCAATAACCACTGAGCCACGGCGATAACTGATATAAGCTGCCGAAATGAGATTTCTTCGTTGTATTGCCGGGGTAAGAATGCGAATACCAGAATGCGCGAGGTACTCAAAATCGAGCAGCTATGTATGTCTTCCAACGGGGAGGTACATTCTTTGATAGTTTGACCACGTTAATCGCATGCCTCGAACTCGACTTCCAAGACATGCCATGGAATCCATGCTACGAAGTCCGAAATCTCACTTCTACCCGTATGGGGAGAGTTCCTGAATTTTTAGAATCGATGGTGGAAGATCGAGAGGTATGGAGGGTCTAAGCATCCTAAACCCGCGACCCGCATTGTGGATAAGCGGGTCTTTTGAAAATGATTATGGCTTTGCCCAGAAGAGGATTTCCAGAAAGAGTTCTCTTGTCTAATCCAGTTTCGAATGAAAACTACATATCAAAACGGATCTGAAACGGATCGAATATATTCTACGGCACAGAGACTATTTCGGTGCTAATCGAAATCCATTGACCCAGTCAGGCAAAATTTTGTCGTCCTAAGCAAACGTGGAGCAAACCCGTTGAGAAGGAATTAATGTCACCAGAGATAAACTAGAAAGGGCCAAAAAATACACAAATAGTGCAAGAAAATATGCCGTCTCATAAGAACAATGCGTGTTCACAAATCTGAACCTTACAGAGTCTAAGAATCTCACCAAGCTTAATCAAGTACACAAATCAAGTCCCATTCCACGAGCGTATAAACCAACCTTTAGAATTAGTTCGCTTTCACTAAAAGCAAAAAGTTATCAGTAGCAAAAGCCGCAAAAAAATCTCAAGTACTTTCCAACTTATCAGTTATTAATTGTTCAATCGAAATTGAGGCTTCAAAGAAATGCTTAAACCTGTCGATGTATAATGGTGGTATACCCTATCTCTTAATCTGTCAAGCTGATCATAAAAATGATCTCTGAAAGCGAACGTGAAGCTGCCTAAAACTTCAAATTGAATAAATGAAGTCATACTCGGTTCATGATGTAATTTTACTGAAAATTGATGGCCCACCTATGTACCTACCCTATACGCTTCACAGAGATAAATAAAAAACAAACAATTTTGGCACAAGTCTGTCACAATTGTACAATCGAACAACCAGACAATGGTGGGAGTTTTTTTTGGCAAAATATTGCCAAATTCTATATCTGAGAAGGTTTTACCAGCCATCAAAACATTATCAGTTATTGCTGCAAGTTCCCCTCTTGTCGGAATTGTACTTTTTTCGCAACGCACAAAGGGGTTTTACTGCAATATTCTGCGAAAAGACTTGCAAACACCGTAAGATAAAATTAAAACGTCCCGATTAGAAGAGGAAATGTGGAAGTGAGATTCTTGCTGGAGGATAAGAGCAATTAAGGCTACAAAATCACCGACAGAGAGAGTGCAAATATTTAATAAAAAAAAAAATTTAAAAAAAAAAAAAGATTAAAATGTAAATAACAAATAAAAATAATAAATATCGTGCATGAGGCCACTTCAGAGTTGAGTGTGTTCACTTCACACTTGAACGTAGGGTTGCCTGGCTATAGAGATTGTCTTGTCGTATTTCAGATAGACAGGCCCAGGTGAAATTGATAATTCAATTGCATTTATATGATAACAGAGGAGTTGGTTAAGCGACAGCTGAATTTTGCATGATTTTGTAGTTGGTTAGAGCATGGCATTGACGCGTTGTACTGCTAGGCATGCTGAATTAGGCTCCAAATCACGGTAAAGCAACTCTGATAAAATTTTAAGAGAATAATTTGTCATGAGAAGCTTCTTACTTCGCCTTTGAAACGCAGCAATAGAATTCTAGGTGTCTTTCACTTGTGAGAAAAATGAGTAGAGTATTTATGCGTATTAAAAGTTTGTCCTGGACTTAGCTTTTTAGTGGCTTTGACACTGGTGGTTATGAAGTGGATTTGAATTTGATTTATCATCGTGCTTTTTTTTATAACCCACACGTGCTTTGATTATTCTCAGTGGTTCGAAACTTAGGTAGTATTAGGTTTGAATGGCCGTCCGAGGGTGTTGTCCAGGCTAGCTGGGGTGATATTTGTGGTTTTTGTCATTGCTATAATTTACGGGAATGTTTTCATATCTCCTGATGTCATAATCATGGTCAGCTTAATAAACTCTTCAAACCATGATACTCTACTGCCAGTGTTATGCCTTTGCAGTAGAGTCGACATTTTTAAGAAAGACATCAATATTTTTCGACATCAGGAGTTGAACCCGGACTTTTAGAATGACAAGCGATGATGATGACACCATGGCCACCCCTAATCAGGTTAAAATAAAGTTGACGACTTAGACGACCGAGTTCTGCTTAACACTGCTTTACCAGTTTAGGGGTTGTGATCGCCAAGCTAAGAGCTATAATATCAGCTTGTCTTTCCGTGAAAATTGCCACCTGAATACACTTGTTGTGAGTCGGCCAGACAAAGGTATTAGAGTATATGCAGTTTGGGTGAGTAGATTTCTGCAAGGACCCTGCAGTTCACTTCGACTAAACTAAAGTCAGCCAGCCATATGTTGAAGTCCATTAAGGTCGTTGGGGCCGATTGATTGCCTGTTGAACTTCGGCAGATTCTAGAAAATACCCTAGAATTCCACATCAAAGCTCATCAACTATGGTTGTCGGAAAAGTAATTTTTCTATGTTTTTCAAATATTATTTATTTATATAAAGAACAGAAATCAATCAATAACATATTGACCGTTTTGTTCGATGACCTTTTGCCATCTTTCAGTAAGTTGCATAATACCTCGTTTATAGAAGGACCTGTCTTTATCGGCGAAAAACTGAAGAAGGTGCTGTTTTACAGCCTCATCTGAATTGAACGTTTTTTCACGTAACGAGTTTTGAAGAGAACGAAACAAGTGGAAGTCCGATGGCGCAAGGTCAGGTGAGTATGGTGGGTGTGGCAACACATCCCATCCAAAGCCCAATAACTTTTGGCGGGTGGTCAAACTTGTGTGTGGTCTCGCATTGTCGTGATGGAACACAACTCCTTAACGATTAACGAGCTGTGGACGTTTCTGGATGATGCATTCGTTCAAACTGTCCAACTGCCGACAGTAAACATCAGAATTGATGGTTTGATTCCTTGGTAGGAGCTCAAAAAACAACGATGCCTTTAAAATCCCACCACACTGACAGCATAACCTTTCTCTGATGAATGTTGGCTTTCGCTCTCGTTTGAGGCGCTTTATCAAGATGGGACCAAGACCGCTTGCGTACAACATTGTCGTAAACAATCCACTTCTCATCACCTGTTATCAGTCGCTTCAAAAAAGGATCATTTTCCTGACGTCTAATGAGCATATCACAGATGTTTATGCGGTTCGTCAATTGGACCTCCTTGAGTTCATGAGGAATCCAAATATCGAGCTTGCTTACGTATCCCAGCTTCTTCAGGTGGTCATGAACGCTTGAATGATGGATGTTCAATGTCTCTGCAATCTCTCGTCTCGTGTAACGTGGGTTTGACTCGATTAGTGCCTTGATTTGGTCGTCGTCAACCTCGGTGGGCCTTCCTGACCGAGGAGCGTCATTGAGGTTAAAATCACCCGCGCTGAATTTTTGGAACCAGCGTTGATACTGACGTTTTTGTAGAGCATCGTCACCGTAAACTTGACGCAACTTTTTACAAGCTTCACTTGCATTCTTCTCTTTACGGAAATAAAAGAGTAAAATATGGTGAAAATACACACTTTGGTCTTCCATATTTAAGCTGCTGCAAAATCTTCAAAACACGATTAATTCCGATCAATTTTTTTCAGAATTACACTTAAACCGTTAACTGTCAAATGGCTTACCAATAATATAGATGGGCTTAATCCATTACTTTAAAAAAATTAACAAGCGCCATCTGTTCGAGAAATGCGTCATGACTTTTCCGACAACCCAATATTTATCGTTTTTAGCCGCATATGACAATGTGAACAAAGAAGAGGTAGCCTTTCGGCCAAATTTGTGCGTCTGAGAAAAATGTGTTGCGACAAGATTTCTAGGTATCGCGTATGGAACGGTTATAATATCTTATTGCTATTTTGAACTCCGGTGCTGATGGCAAGTACTTCCAAGCTATCGAAGATGCCACGAAAGTTGGCCTTAAAGAGGAACAAGCGCCGGATCCCCGAGGATGAAGGCATTGTTCGGAAGTAAGCATGTTCATATATGTACATATATACTCGAGATGTATTGTTGGATCTACAATGACTGCTCGTCTGGGGAAACCGACTGACATGGGATTAAATTACGGTTTTTAGCAGCTCGATTTTGATGCTTTTTGAAAAGTTAGTGTACTTGAGTTTATGGTTCCATAAATACTGTGTCCTTGTGACGAGAGGGTAAGATCACAAGTTATGAACCTCAAAAATATGCGCTGTAAAGGGCGTTTGATTCTTGAATTTTTGTTCTCCTAATTGCCAACTTATAACTCATCCGAGAAGTACATATCTTTATTTGTCTGCGATTCTTATCAAACGGAACCAGCGAAAAGTCGCTGTTGTACGTTGTATATCATTTCGATTCACTCCCAATAGTTTTTTTTTTTCTTTCTCCTTTTTTTTTTTTCTGCTCATATATGATTATTTATTATTGTTTGTGGTGTATATTTTGATAAAATTAATGGTAATTTCAAATGAACCAATTCAGTCGAGGTCTTCGCGTCTACCTGTCTATAAGCGTGAGTCGTCGTTAACCAGTTTTTCACTTATTTTTTTTTTCGCGTTTCATTTGGCTTTCGCTTGTTGAAAATTTAAAAATTTTTACCGAAAAGAAATCTTTAAATATGACCAACGAACCAATTAATTATTTGGATAGTGTTTTGCAAGAGGAAGAGCTTCGATGGCGCATGGAGGAATACGGTCACGATAGAAGAAAGTATTCTATCTCAAGATCTGGCAGATATAAATCGATAAATAAGAAACGTGATGCACTGAAGCCGGAACTTTTTAAAGGCACCGACGCGGATAAGGTGAGGATTGCATTGGTTTATTCCTTAAATTTTGCACCGCAAGGCGTGTCTGGATTGTCAGTGGTTATAAATAAAAATTTGTTAATTGCATTAATTAATTATACTCACAAGTGATTCTAAGTAATAGCATTAAGTGAATACTTAATCTTTTGTGTTATTGATGTGTTGATTCACCTTTTTCCTTGTGTAATTTTCTGCGACCGGCGTTTTACTATGTTTCACAGAACTCCGTATCTATGATGTATCAATGTATTTATTGTCATGTGTATATTCTTTGCTAAGTGGCGGCAATTATTCAGAGGTGTGTCTCAAGAAATATATAGATAGACTGCATTTAAGGAACGGTGACACTTAATCATGAACCACCTTTGGCAAGTATCAATGCTTAAGTAACAGTTTAACGTGATTCATTGTGACTTTAAACGCCTGAAGAACGAATTTTTTTTTGTGGTCTACCCAGCCCCTAACCGTCGATCTGTACAATCCTCTGAACTCTAATAATTCGCAATAGTTTTTCTTTTTTCAATTAATAAGTAAATCAATAAATTCTCATAAAGAACTAGTGTCACGTGATTAAACGCTTTATGTAGGTTCAAATCCTGTGTCGCCTAATGGCGTCCACACTTTGACAACTTACAGTGGAAAGCGTGTAGAACTAAAAGTTTGTGGTACTTTAACCTATGAATTTGAAGAGATGCTGCCTAGAATCATGACGAAACTCATAGTGCTAATCAGCAGTTGTTTAATGTTGTGGTGGTTTGGAACTACTCCCGCATAGGGTGAATGAATCTGACATTAGCTGCCTAAGTGCTACCACGTCAAATTACGTTAAATAATAAACTATATGAATGCAACAACTCAACCTATATTAGTGTGCCTTCAGGGCAGGAAAGTCCACCATCGACCAAATATTCACACTGCGGCAGATCTTGGAGAAAACCCAGGAACTTCAAATCGATACCCACCACCTTTACATCGAATTTGAAGCCGCGGGTTGAGCGGTCAATGAGGGCAAGACCAAGTACATATATGCTGTCAACAAGAAAGGACACCCATCACCGACGTCTCGGACAGAACGCCACAATAGACAGGCTCTAGGCTCTACTATCAATTCATACAACGATACTAGTGGAAGAAGATTTTAACCAATTTAGCGTCCGAAACTGGAGGCAGCTGGCTGGAGACGCTTGTCCACGTCGAACTGTAGCGCCACCTTAAGTAAGTAAGTAAGATGTCCTCTACATTCGGTACATATGAGGTAATCTCCCTTGAAATGGATCAGAAAACTTTCTTTCTACTTGTCATTGCCTTGGTTTAATTGTTTGTACTACTTAACAGCGAGATGTTGGTCTTTATCGCTGTTTTGAATATAATCTGCTGAAGTCGTTTCTGTGGCTCAGTGGTTAGTGCGTTGAACTGCTGTGCGAGCGGTATGGGTTTAAGCCCTAGCCATGTTCCACCGAACATTTTTCGCGGCACCACCTCTCAGGAGTATAATCTGTCATGAAAGAGCTTCTCAATTCACCGTTCGGAGTCGGCAATAAATTGTAGGGCCCTTCCATTCGTGCGAAAAATGCAACACGTACAACATGAATGGTTGTCAGACGCTACGCCTTGGCTCATTCAAAGCTGCCGAACCAGTTTTTTTTTTTTTTTTTGCTCTCCCCACTTTGTCATACATTGCCAAATGATATGGTTGTACATACATATACATACATATTGTTAGTTGGTCAGGTTGTCCATAGAATCTTGGACGTATTTTCTTTTCTTTCAGAATATATGATACGTGTAGTAATGCTCCTCATTAGCATTATTGCCAGCGATGGCCTTGTGATCAGTGAACAAAAGTACAGGATTCCGAGCTATGGGATTGAATTTACCATAAAGTCGTTAAACTTCTCTTTAAGTACGAATAATTCAAGGGAATAATCCGCGAAATTTGCATCTACCTTCTGATTTTAAAGTCTCGATATGGTTTTTCCAATAAGAAACGGAGCAGAAGTGTTGTATGTTAACTCCAAACCACTGATTGTAAGCCAACACACCGACGTTAAAGTTCTCACAACTAACCTTAGAACTTATTTCGAGGTTATAGTCACAATACCAGTTAAAAAAAAAACTAACATTTTAAAACATCAAAATCTATTACGTAGATAATAAGTTATCACGAAGAAATAAATTTTAAATTCACGCTCCGGATATCAAATGTCCATGAGTTTATAAAAGACGATAAGAAGCTTGTTTTCTTGTAGGGCATAGACCATGAAAAAGTACTACAGTGTTCCCACTTCATAGTACACGTGCTGAATGCAAAGTTCCACTAAATGTGTAGACATACACCTATCAATCTGAACAAGCAAGTGTCAATTGGTTTTAATATCATGATTTGTTATAATCTTGAAGATAATCTTTGCCTGGTGTCACATGATGTGGTGATAAATCTGATTTTTATTTTGAACAATAGCACCACTAGCAATAGTTATGCACTCTCCTCACTTGAGTCCATCCATTGTTGAAATCTAATTTGATTTCTGCTTTAATTTTGTTGCAGGGAAATAATAAATAAATTTTTTAAAATGGTTATCTACCTTCAGTAAGTAGTACTAGGTGTGTTTTTGGGTCTGATAACAAAGACGGACGCAAGAAAATAAAAACAAAAGCAAAAAGTTGCACTCAAAGGTATACACACAATCGAGCGTTGTGATAAGATTTCGGGAATACACACTGACGAATATGGGATGTCTCGTGTATGTTTGTGTGCTCATGTACAACGACTGCTCAGATAAAAAGTTTCGCATTCGCCCTCGTCATCCGGTTCGTTTTATTATTTTTAGCAATCAGATAGTTTACTTTTTGCTATACCACTGTCGACTGCGGCCACTTTTAAATGCAATTAGTTAATGAGGCAAGTCGCGTCTGCAGTTGACTAATAATTAGGGTAAACTTTGATTTTGCAATATTTACATTCTGCCTCGAAATGTCATTCTAGACGATTCAACTTGAAGGCTGTGGATGGTTTGCTTTCTTCGAGAAGTATCTCATCGGGGCTCTCGACAGAATTCCGTAACGAGAATTTCTGTAAAAGTTTCTTGTAGAAAGTGCAACTGTTGACAGTCGTTATGAAAACTTGTATTTGTAAACAATCTACAGTTCGAATTCTTTGAAATAGCCGCCTCTTTTCAACAAATAGAAATGCATGTCCCATTAGGAAAGTACAATTAAAAAAAAAAACTGTTTTAATAAGTGTGGTGGCTACGCGGACACATAATCGTTCGAGTTGCAATGATTACAAAACTAGCAGAAATAGTCATTGGGTGGTACCCGATACACCGTCTCTTTCAATGCATTCGACGAAATTCCGCCTGTTCTAAAACACATAAATTACTACTTGGACATCCTCAACGAATACCCAATACGCCCCACTTCGTCTAAGTATATCTCATTGGAGATCGCTAAACCTTAAGGGGGTAGACCCAGATAGAATTTTGAAAAAATCAATTTTTTAAAATTTCAGAAGTACTCTCTGAAAATTTCATACAAATTAGACCGTTATTTATGGAGATAAATAATTTTGAACGGAGCTGTCTCTAGTGCATAACTACTCGTACGCAAAACTTTAAACGCGTTTTTCTCGAAACCGTGTCTTCGAAGTCGGTGATCACTGTAACTTAAGAACGGCTTTGCCGATTGGTTTGAAATTTTTCTCACTTATTCTATTCTGCTCGTCACTGGATCATGGGAATTAAAAAAAAACAAAAAAACGTAGGATTTTTTTATTGGACGATAATTTTTTATTTATAGCCGAAAATGCGAGCGAAATTGTAGTCGAATTAAGAATTTTGACTTTCAACATCCACCATTTTGTGAAAGTTCCAAATTTTTCAAATCCCTTCGTTCAACCGGAGCATTATGTAATTAACTAATGATCTCTTTTGTTTTTTTTTAATTCCCATGATCCAGTGACGAGCAGCAGTGATCACCGCAAAACACTTTTTTTTTTGCGCCCCTCCCAATTTTGCTGTATCTCATTTAATTTTTAATATTTTGCCATAAAAAATTTTTTAATAGATTCTGTAAATACGTAGCTATCACGTAAAAAAACATTTGTTATAAATTATTTTAATGCGACGCCACAAGAAAATCCTAAAAAAGAGCGCTTTTTGGCAGTCACAACTGGGTCTACCCCCTTAAATACTGTGGCGTATGTGGAACATTTCATTCGATTTTTCAAAATATTTTCAGTAATTGATCTGCATATTAAACATATGTATGTGCTTGGTGGTTGAACTTATTTTGGAAGTACATAATTGTCTGACCACTTGAACCTTTTTTTAAAAAGCTGTGTCCAATGTTTCACTTAACAAACTGTATAACAAAAATAGAATCAATTCACCTTAAATTAAAAAAAAAAATTAACTGACAGCCGCAGAGCATACATACAAGTATTTTAGTAGCATTAGTTTACAATTACAACTGTGACCTTTCTCATCTCCCCTGATTAGAGGGCAAATCTTGTCGGCACAAAAAAATGTTGACTATTGTAAAACCTCGACTCAGCAGCGTTGGGTGGTGGCAAGCTGCTGTCAAAACCACCAACCTCAAGGCTATCACGAAAATACAGAGACTCGAGGCTATTCTCAACCTGCTAATGAAATAAAATCGAAGCTTGTGAAGTGCTGTCGCGAAGAGCTTAGCGCCCTTGCCACACAGCATGAGGTAAAACTTTGCTGGGTCCCTTGGCATAGCGGCATACCAGGGAATGAGAAGGCTAATGAATTAGCAAGGAAAGGATCTATGTTAGACCTAGAGCAGGCTGAGAAGTCACTGAAAGTCCCGCCATGTTAACTCAAACCGAGCTCTTTAGACTCCTGTAAAATATCTAGAAAACTATGGCCAAGGTACAATGGTGCCAGAACTAATAGAAGGACAGGAAAACCTACTCCATCCTTGCAGAATTACTCTGAGGTCATAATACTCTGCGTTATCACATGAAAAAATTAAGACTAAGTGAGGACGACCTTTGCAAGGGTTGTGGAGACGAGGAAGTCAATGAGGACACAACCCACTTCCTCTGCCTCTTCCCAGGTCTTTGTCACATTAGACATAAATCCTTTGGAAGAAACTTTTTCAGACTTCCGTAGAGCTAAGGGACGTACATATTAGGGACATCTGGAAGTTCATTAACACTTCAAAATGGTTCGAAACTCTGAGACAATAGGAGAGTGCATTGGGTATTGCTGCACGAGCAAGGAGTGCCTTTCCCCCGGGCATCTCCTAACTCTTCAAACAACAAATAGACACTTTTCATACCTTACCAAGATCTCAGTGTGAAACAACATACTCTCACAATGCTAAAGCTAGAAGCAGAAACTCAGCAGTAAATAGGGTTGAATCGTATAAGACTTCTTTCTCATTCTTTCTCCAAAATTAACCAATTAATTCTCACCTACATAAAATTCTCAGGTTAGGATAGTTAGTATTCTCATAAATTATCTGGGAATTCGTTCTTATTGCTTATTGCATGTGAAATGGCCAATTTTTAAAATGACACCTTAAACACTTGTAACTATTGAATTAAATAACTTTATTAATTAAACAATTCGCCATTGACTTCGATTCATTCTCAACGAAATGATGCCTAGGATTCCTAGAGCCAACGAAGTATTCCAAACAATACTTCTTTGCATTTATTGTTTCACCAGGTTTTAGGAAGGTATAGTGACTATAACCTTCTTTGGGTAAAGAGTTGGCTTGGCATGTGTTTTGGTGCTTCATTAGTGTCAAGCCACTGCGCAAAGTGTCGACGATTATCATAAAGGATCCACTTTTCATCACGTGTAACAATTCTATCCAAAAACGGACCCCTTTCGTTTCGAGCAAGCATAGAAGAGCAAACTTCCAATCTTGTTCCTTTTCGTCAATTCGTGTGGAACTTTGCCACTTGCTTTCAAATTCCGCGTCAATGTTGAGTAGCGAACGCCTAGTTGTTCCCCAATGTCTCTAACAGTTCGGCGTTCATCGGACTCCACGAAAATCCTTGCTCGTCGTTGTCTATGGCCACTTCAGGGTAACCACGAGTCTCGTTTTCAAGGTTTACATCTCCTGAACGAAACTTATCAAACCAACGCCTATCAAACAAATGCCGTCTTGATGTTTCTGATTGCTTCTTCCTCATTGTGTCCAAGTTTAAATTCGTATATCAGTATTACCCGTATTTGACTTTTATCCATTACTAGCTGATTCCCGCGACTACATTCGCGTGGAAAGACGTCACATTATACCCTATGTCCTTTTCCGGGTTTCAAGACATTGATGAGTAATTACAGCCTTTCAATTCCTCACATTAACTTTGCAAGAACTCCCTGTAAACAACATTCCTGGTTTTCGTTCTAGCTCGAGGATGACCAGGCTATCAGGTCAATTGACTCTGAGCCCGCTAAGGGACAAAAAGTCATTCCTCAGATCCACACCATCCACTTCTTCAGCAGAAAATTATTGGTGCTGTCGTCTGAGTCGTGTATTTGAGTAAAAATAGCTCTTTCTCTTACTCATGAAACGCAATCCCTCCAGCATGATGAATAATGAATAAGAGGATTTTGACATTAGGCTATCAGTTTGATGACTTGAGACAGGCGTTCACTTCATTTGCTATACTCCCCGTGACACAACAGGCTTGGTCGGTCTGAAGGCACCACCCAGAAGCACTGTCGGGCCATCCTATTTCGATACTCAATACCTTTCTATGAGCCATGGTACACTCATCCCACACTATAACTTTGGCTTCTCGAAGCACCTGAGCCAAGTCACTCTCATTAGAGATGTTACAAAGTGCTGACTCAGAATGACTTAGGTTGAGATGCTTTGAGAAGGTAGAGTGACCCGTCATGTCTTCTTTAACCAAGGTAGCTGCAATACCTGAGGGGCAATAGCAACGGCAATGCCGCTTTATATCAGTTGCGCATTAATATAAATGGCCAAACCTTAACGCCCTATATCTTGGCCCACAGTTAAAATTTTGGAAAACGGTAAAATACGTGTTTAATTATTTCTGTTCTAGAATATACTCACCAAATTTCAGCTCCAAAATCCAATTTAAATTTTTTTTTTCATACAAACTTCAACACCCTGTAACATCCTGTAGAAGCTGAATTTCGAAATGTCCTTCCTTATTCCTTGTACACATCATAAAAGGAACCTCTGTGCAAAATTTCACCTTTCTAGGTCCAAGGGTTCCGGCTGGGCGTTGATGAGTCAGTGAGTGAGTCAGGACTTTTCTTTTTATATATTGAAAGATTTCACTTGGCTGGTCACAAAGACGTTAAGAAGATGGGGTTTTACACTTTAATTTGGCATATAACCACTTTTTCGTTCTGTTCGTTTTTACGTATTAAAACGTCACCAATGTTACCAAGTTGCAAAAAGGGCCATTTCATGTGCCACAGGGACCATTTTAAGCGGCGACAGTTTTTCAGTTGGGTTCTAGATAACCAAGAGCAGGACGAGGATTTTGTGAATAAAACGGCAAACAACCGTTTGATATCATTTATGGCAGGGGGCTGTTTAGATGATTACGCCGAGTTTTTGTGACTGCAACTAAACTTGACGGGCAGAGAGAAAATATTAAGTTCCTTAACTTCAAACAAACGGAAATAAGGCCATCATCAGCTTCAACTTACGTCACCAAGTTTTATCGAAGCGGTTGGACATCTAAAGATCTTAAAAACGGGATGGACTTTATGCACCATCGAGCGGACTTTACAAGTCTATTCAATCTCATCATCATCGCAAGACCGATCTTGAGATTCCTCAATCACCTTAATCAGGTTCTGGATCACAAGATTCCGCTGTTGTGAGAGACACTTTAAATAATGCTTACTGATTTCAGTCAGGATGTGTAAGTAAGAGCCTCTTAAAGGAGCCTCAAATTACATAACCGAAGCAAGAACTGACCGTGGTTTTGATTGGTCACTGGATCCCTCCACAAAATAGAGGAGCGATTTGCTTTTGTTAAAACCAACACAAAACGTATTCACTCAAATTAAATTAAAATTTTTTAAAAACAACTTTATTTCTTTATATCAAGCATTAAGCAATCAAATAAAAAAATCATCGCAGAATTAATTTAGAAATGTCCCCTCGGATTCGGGTTATAAGGTCCAGTGCTGCTGGGACGTTTAGGATTGAATGGCGGTGTTGTTGGAATATTGAATCCACCACTGTTTCCTCTGCTACCACCACGATGGCTACCGGTATCGCGAAAAGCTTGAACCATATTAGTTGAGATGGCAATTAATCCGATAATCAACACGAGGAAAACTTTGAAGTTCATTTTTTCAAGAAAAAAAAATACTTTGATCTTATAATCAGTATGCGAAGACAGCGATTGAATTGTGATGAAGGTTCAGCTGCGAGACACCTTTTTATAGGAAAATACATTTTTGAATCTAAGTCAAGCCATGTGTGATAAGAGCTTGGCAAAATTCTCAATTCTTTGTTTATTTATTGTTCGCGGAAGAGGCAAAAAAATGTACAGCACAGATACGGGGATTTTTAATACGGACTTGTGCTTTGGAATTCACGCAAAGCAATACGAATATTGCGTTCATAATTTCATAATTTTAATCGAAACGAGAAATTGTTTGTTTCGTCGGGAAGCATTCACTATCTCAAAAGTGTACTTTATATACGTGTGCCACTGCACGAGCGGTATTTGATCCGAACTTGACTAAGTAAAAAACAAGCAGGTAAAGGGGTTGCGAAATGATTTCTAAGTCAGGCTTCTTACTTTTTTTTTAATAACCTGCCCCTTTGGCTGACACTGCGACCTAGCAAGATATATTATATCTCCGATCTACTTAGCCTAATAGGTCTACTACCTTCCTAATGAAGGTGAGTATGTCATTAGTCGCCGAGATTCTAAACTCCGCTAACGAACAGTATTCCCTATGAAAGATCAGTCTACGTAGCCAGTATAGTGTCGGACATTCACAGAGAACGTGCTCAGAGGTTTATTCCTCTTCCAAACAGAATCGATACTCTGTATCTGAAGAAAGATTTAGTTTATTGAGATGATATATTAGGCTACAATGGCCGGCAAGGGAGCCTACTAGCTTAGTCACGTTGTTCCTGTCAAGGTTTAGAATTTCCTTGTAGGGAAAGGGCTTTATAAGTCTCTAGGAATGCCTAAGCCCGGGGACATTTTCCATATGGGCTAGGCGAAGTTGGTGTTCCCAGTTACGCCACAAAGCTGTGGCGAAAGCCCAATTAACGCCACAGAAGGGTTTCGAATCTAAGAGCTCGGAAGCCGGCCCGGCCCTAGATAGCTCATCCGCAGTTTCATTGCCTACAATGCCATGGTGGCCGGGCACCCAACCAAGCTTGACCTTGTCGTGTCTGGCAAGTGATTGTAGGGTTTCGTAGCACGACTTGACTGACATAGATTCCACGAAGTGGGACGTCAATGCTTTAAGCGCTGCCTGACTTTCTGAATAGATAAGTATTTTTGCGCTCCGAATACCTTTATCGAGGTTTATCTTGACGCAGATCTCAATAGCGTGGAATTCAGCCTGGAACACGCTGAGGGACATCCTCATTATTAGAGAAACATTAGTGTTGGGTTCAAAGGCGCCAGCACCCACTCCGGAAGCCATTTTTGATCCGTGTCGGCAAACCATGCAAAACATCCTGGGTCTGATACGGGTTCTCCATTAGATTAGATTAGTCAACACGGTTTAATATTTCTACCTCAAATATCCTTCCAAAACTGTACTTGGAATTGAGTGAAGTATTTTCAGATGACCCACAAGATTACCTGATTTATACTTGTGTTCTAGCTGCAGTTTTATAGCACGACGAGCAGCGGTCTTTCTAGTGAAGAGATGTAGGAGTGTGAACCCGATGAAATCCTCTATGGTTCAAATAATGCAGGTGTGCATAGCTTCTGTAATACCGAGACAGGAAATTCTTTGTAGCTTCTCAAGCTTCATTGCCGTCGTTCGTTCAAGGTCATGGTTATGGTCATGGGTCTAAGACTTCACGTTCACAGGCTTCTCACTAAATCGAGTAGAAGATCCGTGAACTTACAGATTTTTTTTTTTCACTAAAGACAAAGTTGTTTACATTTTTTAAAACCTAGAGAAAAAGCTGAAAGGAAGAAGGATGAGATGACGATTTGTGTTCATTTTGAAAAATTTTTAGGTTTCAAGAAAAAAAAACTGAGGTAACCAAGCTCCATAGATTGTAGCTAAGTGTCTGGCAGTAAAGAATCTTTCACATCTTGTAAGAAAGATCAAGGCACCTAGCTTATTTGTAGTTTCGGTAGTATCCCGCTTCTGGGAAAGAAAGCAAGACTGGGACGCATTGAACTCAATTGCGTTTTTAGCACCAGTTGTTGATGGCATCGAGAGTTGAGTTCGGTTGACAATCGGCAGGTTTATGGAGAAGTTTTATCATCCTTTTTTGAAATTGGCTGAACATGAGCAGATTTTTACCTATCCCGAAAGTATAAGAAGGGTTGAAGAGCTTACGTAGAGGTCTGGCTAGGGCAGAATAGTACTCTGAAAACGAGGAAAAATCCTATCTGAAACTGAAGATTAGTCGCAAAGGAGATGTTTAAGGACTCAAGCTACTAAACGGGTTTAGAAATTTGTCCTACCGAAGTTTGAACTCTGCTAAGCATGGGTGGATTAGAAGAGCTATCAGTCTGAGTAGAATTAGATGCGACGGAGTATGATGGTCGAGGTATGATATATGATGGTCGAGGAGGCTGAGCCTTATTTTAACAAAAAATTAAAAAGTTTTACTGCCTTAAGGATATTTTTTTTCCCATATTCTTATCTCGCATGAATTTGGCGCATTTTAAGGCGAGTTTACAGAAATTTCTACCCCGTTTGAAAGGACTTCGGTTTTCTTCAGAAGCTGTTTGGCAGCATACCTTAGAAAAAGTCAGTAGATCTTAGCAAACATTGTTGCATCGGTCTTTTTTTTAAGTAAACATACAACGAACTTTGAACAAAAGGTAAACATGTTAACAATACAAAATGGATCATTGTGACGGATACAGTTGTAGGCCACCTTTGACTTAAAAATCAAGGGATTTACATATAATTTCAAGAAAAAAAACCCCCGGTACATCACCTTATTGCTTGAAAAGATAACAAATGAGTGAAATAAATTCTCTTATCGCCATGCATGTTCGGCAAAATAAATATAAAAGACATCTCAGCCGAAACATCATCAGAACTGCCTAGAAATCTGAGAAAATTAAAACTCTCATTAGAACTCCATCGAAATGAACTTCAAAACTTTTCTCGTACTGGCTTTTGCCCTGTTTGCCATCTCAATCGAAGTTATACAAGCCGCAATACATCAGTTACCACCGGGCGGATATGGACCAGGCGGATTTGGCTCAGGATTCCCTAGACCGGGCCCACGTGGCTTTCCAGGTAGTACTGGACCATTTAATCCCGGACCATTTTATCCAGGTCCTGGCCCCTTCAATCCAAATCCTAGACCTTTTCCCATGATGGTTTAAAATTATTGTTGAATGTTTTTAAGTTTAGTTTTTGTAAAAAAAATACAATACATATGTACATATGTAAACACATATATTAAAAGATTTTAAAATTGTAAATTCGTCTTCTTTTTGTTGAGTTTGATGTGAGAAATGCGTGTCATTTGGGAAGATTTTTATTATTAGCATTGTACCGGGTTTTGACAGGCATGGTTAGGTTAGGTTAGGTTGAAGTCGCTGCCAGCTAAAGCCAACACACTTAGACCCATCAGGCGTCCGTTGTGATATCACAATGATCTCGGAAAGATTTTCTGCCTGGTCATTGAACCAATTGGAGCTTCTTATGAAGCGTAGGAGGCTACTAACATCGATGTTTATCAGGTCGCCTAAGTTTGTATAGAACAAGGCTCCTAAGTGGATTTTCCATACAGTTTCTGCAGAAGTCGTTTGCGTAAATGCCAAACCTTGTTGCATGCTTGCCTATTAGACAGTATACAGTAATGAGAACTTAAATACTTAGAGCGTTTCAGATCCAGCTTTGGCCAAATCCGCTTTATCGCTAGACATGTTATACCACTTGTCCACCTAAGATTTGTTCTTTCGATAGCATCTGCCTTTAGTTTAAGTTTATAAGTAGCGATTGGTATACCTTATCAGGCCCAATAGGTAATATTGTTCCACATCTGGCGAGTTCATCAGCCTTGCAGTTCCCTGGAATGTCACTGTGCCTTGGCACCCAACAAAGGTGAATATTAAACTGCTCCGCCATTTCTATAACTGATTCCAAGGACTTCAGCCCCGCTTGACTGTCTGAAAAGATGCGGATATCCGTGGATGATATCATGTTTTTCTTCAGCCAAGATAAGACTTCGCTGATCGCCATAATTTCCGCCTGGAACACGCTACAATGATTTGGAAGATGGAGAAAACGCCGTCGGTGTAGAAGTGAATTGACTTGTCTTCTGAGAATAAATCGTAACAGAATGACCTGGAAGGGATGGTTCCTGCGAAGTTCTTGTCAAAACTTAGCTTGGGTGTGGTGTGGTGGTATGACAGGCATAACGGCATTGAAATTTCCTTTTCCGATCGAATGTTGTCGTGACCAAAAATGTATAATGAACTGAGAATAGGCCTGACAAATGGCCAATGGGAGGGCACTGTGTAACTGTAGTTGACTAACTAGAAGACGGTACCTTTATACTGGTCCCAAGATTCATCTAAATACAATAGGATCTTGGACATCATGAAAGATTTATAACAAGACCAGATTTGACCGCAATGCGGGGTTGGCTTTGGACCTGTCAAGTATTCCTATGTTGCACTATCCGTGAATATCGATACATGGTTGGGGTCTATAACCTCTCGTTCAAGGTAAAAAAATCAGTTTTTGTTTCGATATTCGCTTATCTTGTAACTCCTTGGTCACCCATTAGGTCCCTTGCCGTAAAGTTGTATTGGGAGTGCGCTTTTCGGTGTAACTCCTCTGCAGAAAGATCGACAAACATTATCCATAGCAAGATCTGTCCCAAGGTCATTCTAACTACTTATGTTCCTTGAGAAACAGAATGGCGAATATGCTACGAGCCCTGAGGAAACCTGTCAATTACTACTCGACACCCACTTTCTGGGCTTTATCCCCGACAGTGCTGTCTCCCTGGATATATTGAGGAAATACATTCTCAATTCCACCACTTTGAACCACAGGATATCTGGTAGAATTTACGGTCAACCATATCGACTGGGCTCTATCCACCTTCAGCCCATTTAAATCTTCAGGAGCGGACGGCATCTTTCCTAGTTTCCTACAGCAGCGACAAGACCTGTTGATACCCTCTCTCGCGCTGATCTTTAGATTCAGCCTTACACCAGGCTACATACCTAATAGCTGGAAACAGGTTAGGGTCGTTTTTATACTGAGAACGGCAAAACTGGCGGAACAATTGTCTAAATCTTACCGCCCCATTAGACTAAGTTCCTTTTTCCTCAAAAGATAAGAGATACGTTCCTTGTTAGTGATGCCCTGCACGCTTATCATAACATCATAGGTCGCAGTGTGCATTTAGGACCCCTAACACAGAATATAGAATAGCAAGACTTGTGGAAAAATTCGAATACACACCTGACGGACGGCGTAATAGAGCAAGAGAAGGTGACCTTAACCAACTTGGCGTGCGAAACTGGAGGCAGCCGACTAGAGATCGAGCTGGCTGGCAAAGCTTGTTGTTGAGGGCCAGGTCCACCCCGGACTGTAGAGCCACGTTAAGTAAGTCATAATGTCTTGAGAGCGAGAAAATTTTTCTGAACACCTCCCACCAAGTCAAATTCAAATTCAAATGACATAATTAAAAATTTATTTATTTTTTTATTTAATTTACATAAAATTAGCCGCCTACGACTTAGAATCTGTGTGTAGGTCTTCCTCGTGGGCTAAAAGGTCCTGAGCCTCCAGGCCGGGGAAAGGTGCTTGGCCTAGGAAAATTGCCTGGACCATGTCCGCCTGGTCCGATTCCGCCTGGGCCACGTCCGCCTGGTCCAATTCCTCCGCGTTGCATTGGTTCAGCTTGTACCAATGAGATGCCAATTAGAGCAAAAGCCAGTACGAGGAAAGTTTTGAAGTTCATTTTGATGGAGTTCTAGTGAGGATTATACTTTACTCAGATTACCAGTGAGTTTTGATGGTCATTTGGCTGAGATGTTCTTTATATACATTTTTCCGACCGTGTGAAGTGATAAGAGAATGTATTTCATTAATTTGTTATCTCTCAATGCAATTAGGTGGAATATACATAGTACAAGTATCTATTACAGGGGATTTTCTTTCAATTGTATGTAAATCCCTTGTAAAGATTTCCTACAAATGAATTAGTCATTTTGAAATTAGAAATTCATTTACCTTTTGCAGGATTGCTTCAATTATACGGATCTCCAAATAAAAAACTCTAATGTGTACGGGTCAATGTTTAGGACTACAACCCGTGTAGATAGTCGTTCTATCTCCTTCTTTATACTTCGACTATACTATGTGGTATAGTAAGTGAGCAGGATGATCTTCATTTAAGTCTCAATTGGGTCTGTTATGTTCTACTTTTTTTTCCATCGGAACTGTAAGTGAGGTTCGGGTCTTAGGGAAAGTGGGTACTCTTATGGAGTCGACATTCCTAGACCGTCATAATTCGGAACAAAATAAACCCACATTTGCTAGCGAGTCACATGTTTGGTACACAGATGGACCAAAAACAGGCGAAGGAGTCGTGGCTGGAGTATAAAAACATAAATCCACGCAAGCATGGACAAATACTACTCCGCATTTCAAGCGGACATCTATGCTATAGAACTATGCATCAGAGAAAATATCAACAGATCTACATCAAACAAAAACATTTATATTGTCTCCGATAGCAAAGCCACACTTCTAGCCATAAAGCCCTACGAAATAACATCAAAACTAGTATGGGACTGCGTACAACTGCTTACATCACTAGCCAGCACAAACAGAGTTAATCTCATTTGGGTGGGGGGAAACAGCGGCCATGTAGACAATGAAATAACAGACTTGCTAGCCAGAAAAGAATCCGCATCAAACTTTATGATGACAAAACCATTCTGTGGATTACCAATCAGAATTGCAAAATGCTACACTAAAGGTAACAGACAAGCCAAAATGTTCATGCCAAACTCCTCCCATAGCAGAACGAGTAAACTCCTAGGACAAACCAGGAGTCAGGTTCGAATGGTCACAGGCTTCCTACAGGGATACTGACGAGTCAAAAAACACCTAATGACTATGGGAATAGTACTTGTACTGACAACACATGCAGAATGTCCAACGAAGACGAATAATCAGCAGAACACATCCTGTGTCATTGTACCTGTTTAATCAGAACGTGTCATCGTCACTAAGGCAAATTGTACCTTGAAACGGAGGACATATCTGCCAGCTCACCCAAAGATATCTTTGCATTCATCTCGAATTCAGGCATCATGAGCGAGCTTTAATTGGAGGAAATCACAAAAGGCTCATCAGTGGCCGCAGTGACACGATCTCACTTCTACTTACAATCTAAATACAATCTAGAGTCGACATCTAGTGAAAGCTAGGATGTCACCAATGTCTTAAATACTTCATGTCCAGTGTCTACGTACACGTAGAGTCCTGGAATCTCTTCCTTATTCTCGTTAGTCAGCAACAATCTATGCATGTATGTGTAGAGGTCAGTCTCAGTATACATATCCTGGGATCATCAGTCTCAATTGTTTTTTGCTTGAGTTCAAACGTTTTTTGCTTAGGAGTTGGTTTGGTTTTTTTAAGAATGATTTTGCCACTATCGAGGAGTTTGCCATTGATCTTGGAAATCCTTTTTCATCCGTTGGTGTCTTAGTTATTGTCAGTGCGACTCCTCTTGTATTTGTGTGCGATTCGCTCATTAGTTTGCACTCCATTTCTTCTATATAGATAAACCAGACCTGGTTGTTATATTCTCTGACCAGATGTGATCTGAACATTGGATTTGTGATGGGTTCAAAAGTTCCGGTTGACTATCGTTGTAGTCGCTGTAGGTCAGTGGATATCGCGTTAGAATGATGCGCGGGCTGAGTGAATTGAAGCCCCAGAAATATCCACTGAACAATTTTTGCGGCACCATATCTCATCGGGAAATTTAAGAGTGACCTATTCATTTGTAGGAAATCTTTAGCATATCGAATAAGGGATTTACATACAAATCAAAGAATAAAAATCCCCTGTGATATTGTAGATACTTGTACTAGAATTCCACCTTATTGCATCGAGAGATAACAAATTAATGAAATACATTCTCTTATCACTTCACACGGTCGGAAAAATGTATATAAAGCACATCTCAGCCGAATGATCATCAAAACTCACTGGTAATCTGAGTAAAGTAAAATCCTCACTAGAACTCCATCAAAATGAACTTCAAAACTTTCCTCGTACTGGCTTTTGCTCTAATTGGCATCTCATTGGTACAAGCTGAACCAATGCAACGAGGTAGAATCGGTCCAGGCGGATATGGTCCAGGTGGAATTGGACCAGGCGGACAGGAACTAGGCAATTTTCCTAGGCCAGGCAGCTTTCCCAGGCCTGGAGGCTCAGGACCATTTAATCCCTTCCCTGGACATGGACCTTTCAACCCAAATGCAAGACCTATACACAGATTCTAAGTCCTGTGGCGGTTTGTCTTATGTAAATTAAGTTTCTGTAAAAATAAAAATAAAGATTTATTTATGTGAATTTGACTTTCTTTTTTTTTGGATTGAGTGAGTAATTCGGCTCAAGCTCATTATACTGTTACGTCGCGATTGAGGTTTAATGATTCGAAACTCACGTTAGAAAAACAATAAACGAACACTTGGATCAACACTGGGCAAAGGAATATAGGCATCGTGTCTGGAGTTTACGTCCTACATTTATTGTTTCTCCTGCGAAATATCTCAGCGGTTTAAGGTGATGAGGTCTGACTGTCACAGCAGAGAGACTCGATCGGAAAAGGATCTGGTGATCTCTTGCGATTGCAGCCGTCCGACGTCAAACTTCCTCACAGTATTCCCTTGTCTTGGCGGTGTTCAGGATATCCGCAGTCGTACCTTGGCTACAACAAGGTAGTGGTCCGAGTCAATGTTGGCCCCTCGGAACGTTCGGACATCCATGATACTGGAGGAGTGCCTTGCGTCGATCGCAATGTGGTCAATCTGGTTGACGGTTGATTGATCAGGAGATCTCCATGTTCCTTTGTGGATATCGAGATGTGGGAACCGCGTACTAGCTACGACAACGTTCCGCCCCGCAGCAAAGTCGACCAGCCTAAATCCGTTATCGGAGGTGGTGTCGTGTAGGCTGTGCTTTCCGACAGCACTACCAAAGATGCACTCTCTTCCTAGCTTTGCGTTAAAATCGCCTACAACAATCTTAATGTCATAGCTAGGGCACTGCTCGTATGTCTTGTCCAAGAGCTCGTAGAACCTGTCTTTGGTGTCGTTGTCTTTCTCCGCTGTGGGGGCATGCGCGCATATCAGGCTAATGTTGGCGAATTTAGCCTTGATGCAAATTGTCGTGAGGCGTTCGCTTACATACCTGAAGCTTAAGACTTCTTGCCTAATTCTGCCTCCAACGACGAATCCACATCCGAATAAACGCTGCTTCTGTTACCGGTAGCAATCGCCGTAGTATATATCGCAGTTTTCCATCCTATTTTTGCCGGCTCATCCCACCGTACTTCTTGGATTGCAGTGATATCTACTTTGCAGTAGTCTAGGGCCTCCGCTAAGTGTTCGGCTGCATGCGGTCTGTTAAGGCACCTAACATTCCACGTGCAGATCTGAAATTTGCTGTCCTTAATTCATTTGCAGGGGATGTCATCAGTAGATCAGTCCGTATTCGAAGCTTGTTGTTGTTTCGTAATACATATTTTTTTTCCACGGCAGGGCAGTTATCCCGGTCCGAAACCCCCAACCTGGAGGACCAGATGGAGGAAGAGGATACACTTATAGAGTCGACATCTACATAGTGAAAGCTAGGATGTCACTAATTTCTTTATGCATTAGTGCGACTCCTCTTGTGTTTGTGTGCGATTCGCTTATTAGTGTGAACTCCATTTCGGGTTGTCGTACCACCTTTTTACTTTCCACCTAGGTAGGGGAAGTATTGCAATTGGTCCAAACAAAATGTTTCGAGATATGTATGTACAGGGCTTGACATTACTATACGCTAGAAATCGTTTGCACCCATTTTCGAAATGATGTCTGTGTGTGTGTTAGATCATATTTTTCGCCGACGATATCTGGAGAACGAAACAATGCAAGACCATGCGTTTTTTTTTTTGGTTTATTTGTCAGCGTGAAAATTAGAGCTGATAAGATTCTGAGTACAATCGGTCCAGCAGATGCTGAGGAAATTTAAGAAATGTTTTCTTTTCGAGTTCGCACAACAACTCTTTGTAGATACCTGGAGAAAGAAACAACGTAGGATCATGATCATGATCATGCGGTTTTGTTTGTTTTATTTGTCAGCATGTCACTTAGAGCTGATTCGATTTGGAGCTTAATCCGTGTAGCAGATGCTGAGGAAATTGAAGAAATGTTTTTTATCAAGTTCGCGCAACAACTCTTTGTGGAACAATTAAACAGCGTGTTTTCGATTTTTTCGCCTTCGATGAATGTTTTCTTTAATTATTAAATAAATAATAGTGTTTTTGATATAACACAATATGAGGTGGGAAGTAAAGGGCTGGCTCCCCAGTCGAATTTTTTTTTAAATAAAGATTCAACGACTGAACTGAGTTTTAGTTCAACACCGACTGCAGCTCTCGAGATAATACTAGGGCTAATACCTGTCCATCTTCATACCATGAAAAAGCACCCTTCGGCCTCAACAATCCAACCTTTGGAAGAATGGAATTTTTTCCTAGAAATATGTACGTTGAAACCCATTGGCCAATGGTAAAATGACCTCAACGCACTCTATTAAGAGTGACCTATTCATTTGTAGGAAATCTTTAGCATAACGAACAAGGGATTTACATACAAATCAAGGAATAAAAATCCCCTGTAATATTGTAGATACTTGCACTGGAATTCCACCTTATTGCATCGAGAGATAACAAATTAATGAAATACATTCTCTTATCACTTCACACGGTCGGAAAAATGTATATAAAGCACATCTCAGCCGAATGATCATCAAAACTCACTGGTAATCTGAGTAAAGTAAAATCCTCACTAGAACTCCATCAAAATGAACTTTAAAACTTTCCTCGTACTGGCTTTTGCTCTAATTGGCATCTCATTGGTACAAGCTGAACCAATGCAACGCGGAGGAATTGGACCAGGCGGACGTGGCTCAGGCGGAATCGGACCAGGCGGACATGGTCCAGGCAATTTTCCTAGGCCAGGCGGCCGATTTAATCCCTTCCCTGGACATGGACCTTTCAACCCAAATGCAAGACCTATACATAGATTCTAAGTCCTGTGGCGGTTTGGCTTATGTAAATTAAGTTTTTGTAAAAAAAAATAATAAAAATTTATTTAATGTGAATTTGACTTTCATTATTTCTTGGATTGAGTTAGTAATTTGGTTGGAAAAGTATGTAGTACATATGTATACATAAGTACAAATCTTCGACTCAAGCTCATTATACTGATACGTCGCGATTGAGGTTTAATGATTCGAAACTCATGTTAGAAAAACAATAAACGAACGCTTGAATCAACACTGGTCAACGGAATATAGGCATCGTGTCTGGAGTTTACGTCCTACATTTATTGTTTCTCCTTCGAAATATCTCAGCGGTGGAATTAGAGTCGGAAAGAAACAAGATTCGATTACATTTTACGCACGCAATATATGTGGGGCCCAAGCTTGCTATTGGATTTTCACAGCCATAATAAGGACGTTTCTGGAGGGTTTATGTTAAGACCACGTCATTTCGCCCAATCGTTTAAGGTGATGGGATTTGACTGTCGCAGCAATCTACGATTGTAAGAAGAAATTCGCCTGTGGCCAGTAACACATGTACATATATCGTTTGTGTTACTGTTGATGGTGGTAAGGATACTCTCCGTAGGGGGTGTATTGATGGCTCGATGTGAGCCAAGCCCCAGCTTCTCGTGTGTTTTACAAGGGACCTATAACTCATTGCTGACTTCGAACGGCCAGTTAAGAAGCTTTTCTTAGCAACCTCTCGGATGAGAGGTGGTGCCGCTATATCCGAGAGGATAATTTGTCATGAAAAAGCTTCTCAATTCGCCGTTTGGAGTCGGCAATAAATTGTAGGTCCCTTCCATTCGTGCGAAAAATGCAACACGCACAACATGAATGGTTGCGAGAAGCTAGGCCTTGGCTCATCCCAAGCTGTCGCGCCAGCTATTTATCGTGTTACCTAAAAAGTGAGCTTTCTTCTTTATCATTTCAAAACATTCATGCAGTTTCAAATTCGCAAACGCAAAAATGTATAACAATAACCATAAAATTATATAAAAATCAATTCCAGACTTAATTCAATTTCTTTCCAGACATTTATATCTAATCGATCGTATTTTTCATTTTAGATGACCCGCCCCTCCAATACAAAGGACAACAGCTCACATCATCACCAGCAAGTGCACCAAACCGCCCAGCAGCAATACCAGCAACAGCAAACGCAATCAAACTACACCAGAACTCGTGAACGGGATGAGAAATACAATAAATATTACGAAACAAATCTATAACAATTGAATACTTAAAAACTTTTTATTGATCTTATAAAATATATGTATACTTTAGGATAATTTGCCAGTTTGCACAGGCAAGTGTATAGGTTAACTCAATGGAAGAAACAGTGATAAGCAGTAATGCTGTCTGAGGCATTTTGAAAGCAAAACTCTTTCTATATGTGTAATTATATTGTAATATAAATAGAAGACTTATTTAAGCAAATAGTGCTTATTGCACAAGATTAGGAATTATTAGAGAAACAATATTTTATCAGTATTTTGACACTTCAAGGGCAGTGCAATGTGATTTTATGGCTTTACGGCATGAAGAGGGAGGCTATGAGAACGGGAATTAGAAAACGCAACTGTTATTTGTTACTTTTTGTTATATTATATCACACGCTTATAAGTCATACTCAATATAAAATGTTAATTAAAATAAACGGAGAGTGAACTTAATTCCAGATCATGTGTTTCTTCTCTCGATGTAGCTTACGTCCAGCAGACAGAATGGGGCTCTACACATGGGACATGTGCACTTCTTTTCCAGCCATACGTCCCGATCGAATTCGTTTTGACGTGCGGCAAACCATCGTGCCAAACAATCGACACACCACATTGGACGACAGTAGCAGTTGGTGCATCGATTCTGTTCAGGGATCACCTGACCGTCTGGCGTCTCATCAAGACATTGCTTGTGGATTTTTATATTTGGTTCAGCGATCATACATGCAAAACATTTATCTGTGACCTGGTCTGCCACATAGACTGGGTTCAGTGATACCTGATTTTTGAAGACCTCAATGAAACGATCGATAATGTTGCGATGGAATTGGATGTTGGATGGAATAACGATTGGACGGGTGAGACGATCTTCAAGGGTGCGAAACTCAAGAGCATTGATGCGAATTTGAAAATCTTCAACACCGGCACGACCAGGTCTTACATTGATGCTGATAATTTGCAATGCATCTGATGTGTCTTGGGCGATGTTGTAGGTTTCACTCTGGAAAATATAAAGCGCTATTATTGTGAGAAAATTGAGGTAAAACAATTCGCCTTACTTTGTCTACGCTAAGAGTTGTATCACTTTCGTGGGCAAAGTATACGTTGTAGGGAGTGATTTTTATTATCCAGTTTTCGGTCGCAATCACAGAGGAAATTGAATTGATTTTCATTTTAAAGACATCTCGCCTAGAAGAGAATTGTTATTTAATTTTAGGCCCTGTTACAAGAAATTCAAAGCTAAAAGTAATTCGTATATTGTCTGTACAACTAATTAACTACGCTAAGAGGAAAAAAGACTTCTACAGCCGACAATCTAGGACCTATGCAAGTACATATGTAAGCCCTGCTCCAGTCATTCTCATACCGGAGCGAAACCAAGGGATACGGAGTCATTATTTGACTTCGTAAGGATCATGCACCAACTTCTCTGTAAAATATGGCCGGAGGAAAGTATGGCCGATGAATGGAACCTCAGCATTGTTTGCCCGATCGTTAAAAAAGGAGGCCCTCTGAACTGCGCCAACTACAGAGGCATCAGTCTTCTTAACATCGCCACAATGGTATGACGTCAGAGGACTTTGAATTCTAAACCGGTGTATGCGGGTCTGCATACTTTCCCCATCGCTATTCCTGATGGTTATCGCTCAAGAATTCTGCTATAAGAACAAGCTAGAAAAATCGATGCACTAAACGTTTTGACAAGAACACTTACACGAGCTGTATAGTGCAACATTTAGTGTAAAAGACTAACAGCGCATGCTATTACATATTACAACATCAATGCTTACTTCCCATAATTAAACTGGTGATGCTTTTCTTCTAATTGTTGAACTTCGAACCAAAATATATAAGAAACAGTAGCAAATCTACAGCTAATTCTTGTAGGAAATCAGATGAACTCAACAAAGTGATAAGAAACCACAAAAACCACATACCTTCTGTACTCATTATTGATATCGCTGGCAACTGTTGCGTGGCTATTCGGTACGTTTGAGAATTTCATTAACGCTCGACTTATTGGATGTTTTTCCCAGTTGTTCTGCACCCAATATACAATCAATCCAGGCACAAATAACACAGCCATAATGCTGAAACGTTGGGCCACTGTCCATGTGATGCCTTTAAATGCCCAATGGCTATCAATAGATACATCTCTGCCCTCTGTTTTTTCATCCATAACATCAAACTTAAGATAATGAATAAGAAAATAAAACGCTGGCAAACAACTGTGGATGACTAAATTTAAAGACGTCCTCTTCTGATGATATCGAATAAATTCAATGTCCTTCGAGCCGAGGCACTTTGCAAAGCAATTCTCGATTGTAAGCCCAAGTGAAATGAATTCTTCTGGTGGATAGACAAGGCAAAAGCACAGCAGTATGTAAAAGAAATTAAAGATAATTTCAGCCTCTTCCATTGTTCGAAAATTAGAAAGACCACAAATAAAGAAAATCACAGGCAACGAATTGCTTTCGTTTGCTAAAAAAAAACCGTGTTTACTAAGATGTTTATTTTTGTTGACAGGTGACAGTACATCTGTTTTATAAAATGTCAATTTTTTCTATCATGTGTATGTGGAACGAATGTTTTGTTGGATTGAATTGCCTACTAAAAGGCGTAAAGAGAAACACTTGACGTCAGAGAAATAGCATCAGTTGGAAATATAAACGAAATATTGGCATGTAGGTTCATGTAAAGCACTGTTCAGTCATGATCCAGCGATACAGAGCGAAGGCTTACTTTTTCGACGTTAAGCGTGTTTTGCTGTTGTTCCTTAATTCGTTCGGAAACTGCTACTGGAAGCAGCAGGCAAATAACTCTTTAGTTTTCGCACTGCATATGATAACCTTTCTGAGGAAGTTTGACGGATATTCCTGTCTTTACTTATGGGGAAAGCTCTCGGCCTCCCAGACCTTCCTTATAAGTCGGTGTAAACGTTCAGCAGATGGTGTTGACACTCTGGTAAGGCTCCGCAGGTATACCGTCAAGTCCTACCGCTTTGCTCTTTTTTAGTGCTTTGATCGCGGAAGTAGTCTCCTCCTTTGATTTGTAATTTGGTGCTCGGTTCAAAACAGTAGCAAGATTCCTTCCACCCCTTGAAATAATGAGAACGCGTATAGGCCTTTCACCGGGTATTGGCTGGATCATTGACCGCCTGTAAGTTATTCAGTGATCCATGGTTCTCTAGTGAACCATCTAGAGATAGAAATTGCTTCTCATGCATGAGTCAACGCATAGATGAAACTGGTCTTGTCTCTTTGCACCCTACGCTGCGTCTGTACTTCTTTCATATCCATGCGATAAAGAAACTCCAACATGCTTCGCCCTGCTTGTTTTTAATCATAGAGTCTATTCAAGGTATTTTCCGAAAGCCACGCACTGTGCCTTTTCTGCAATCGACCGACAGATCTAAATATAAAAATATTTTTCACAGTACACCAATGGTTCTGGATGGCGACGGGCCTTGAGCTATTTAATTGTTTACAGTCATTGCGTGAGGTGGTCCCTGATTTGTTGGCGCATTGAGGGATTCTTTAGTCTGTGGTTGTTATACCTGGATATTATACTTTGGTACAGGATGGCTTTTTGAAGTTGGATCTCTAGGTTATCCCAAAGCTGCTTCATACAATTTAAGTACATTTCTCAAATGAAAATCACATTGATGGCTAAAGACCAATATCAATACTCATTTTAATTTGTAAAAAAATATAAATAATCAATTTTATTTAACATTTAACTAACACACAAGCTTATTTTTTATAAAGAAAGCCTTCGATGAATTTTTCGGGTTGAAGCAGTGTTCACTTTATCGCACTAAAACATGGAATGTTGTCATTTGAAGTGGAACCTTCGTTCATACTTATTTCGAAGCTGTTCTCTTCGCTTGTGCCTGTCACGTTAGTCAGACTAGAATCGTTGTTTGAGCTGCGCTGATCCAGGATGCTTAGATTCGGCGCTGAGAGGTCATCGTCATCGGCTGTACTCGAGAGGCTACTCACACTCGAAGAGGACAACATCAATGCCACATCTTCTGGCGGCTTTAGCTTGTCATCGTCCAGTTCAACGTCGTCGACGTTAAGGGCGGATATATTTGGAAGCATATCTCTTGACGATTGCTGAGTATTGAGAGCGCTTAACATCGGTATATCCATGGATTGACTGATGCTAGCTTGGCTGATGTTCACGGCAGAAGCTGGAAAGAGCTCTGATAAAACGGGAATCACTTGTGAGACTGCATTGTTGACCGAAGAAAACTTCATAAAATCCGATTGCGTTGAGTGTATTTCCATTGGTTGTGATTGCTCTGAGGCCGGTTCAGGTGTTGCTACGCCATTGTCTGTGGACGGGCGCATGAGGTTGTTTAAATCATTATTCAGCGGCGGTATATCAATACGTTTCTGGTTTGGATGATATTTTTCATAAAAATCGATATTATTGTCAGCCAAAGCGGATGGTTTGGCGTTATCGTTGAGCGTTTCAGTCCCGGGAAAGTTGGTGTCTACGTCATTTAGCATTGCTTCTACATTATTGATGAATTCAGAGTCAAGCGGAATGGAGATGTCAATTTTTGCTGCGGGTCCTTTTGATGGCCTTGCTGGTGGTGGCTCTGCAAGGGTAACGTACAATGTTACATGTATCTAAGGCTGGAGGTTAATACTACAACTTACCATTCAAATAGTTCAAAGCCACTAAATCAGCAGCACGAAACAATTCGGCTCTTACAAGCAACTCCAAGAGAATACCCAGCGTTGGCCGCTTCTTGCCAGACGTGCCCCATTCGTCGAGTAAAATTTCTGTTGCCATACGATTCGATTTCATACTTGCATTCTCCACTAAACGCACGTGATCGTAATTGTACTTGTAAGCCATATCTTCCTGCGATTTGGAGTGGACGTCTTTAGGTATTATCTGCATGAGTTTTTTCCACGAGTTATTCGGATCTAGAATTTGGGCCAACTTGTAAATATCTGCTGAAGATATGTGGCGTATTTCTGTTTCTCTGGTGTACATGGTGCAGCTTTTACGTTTTGATTGATTTCTTTGATAACTTTAGTTTTGTTTTCACTTATAAAATTGGCGGCATTTTTAGGGGAAAATTAAAAACAAAAGACAATAATAGGAAAAAGACGTCGTCGATAACAAGTAGTACAAAAGAAAATGGTTTGTCTGATTTTTTTCGTTCCACATTCCACAAATGACCGTCAGCTGATTGCGATAAACAGATGCTTTCGCCGACAAAATGCTTGTGTTGGGTCTAAAAAGTGCTGCCAGCGCTTGGGATACGGGAATGGTTTAAAAAAAAAACGAAGTTGAAAACTGCACGAAAAGAAAATTCTTCACCGGATTTTGCTAATATCTACTTGTAGTTTTTAACCACCCAAATAATTCATAATGGGCGTTTTATTTTTTTAGTACAGATGAACCGAACCCATAGCTTTAATTGCGAACTTCGACTGCTGTCGTCAACAACGCCATCTACCCTTTAAAAACTAATGCAGCTATGTGAATACACCCTAAAAGTAATTAAGACTAATTGCGACGATGAGTTTATAACCTCAAGAAAAAGGGGTCCAGGCGCCGGGTCCTAATTACGTTAGGGGTATAACGTTTAGATTAACCAGAGAAAGAACATTTTGAGCGCTACTGCTACTGCTGCTAATACTTCTGCTCCTGCGCAGACATATAGACAATTAAAAAGTATTCAATATACAAATGTATATTATAATAACGTTTAAAGTTGAAAGACATACTACCAAAAACGTGTTTTAAATGAAAATTTAACCTGTCTCAAGCCGTGACAACTGCCAAATTGAATAAGTTCTCATGGCGGAAGTTTAACATAGCTTACCAAATGGTGGCGTCATAGAAAATATTTTCGTTGACTTTGCTGTTATTTGAAGCTCAAATAGAATGATCGGTAGTCCAAATTACTAACGATAGCGGTAGCTTTAGGTACGTAGCGCTGGCTAACCATAGGTACGTAGCGCTAGGAAGCGCTAGAGATAGCGGTAGCAGTAGCGCTAGGTAATACCAGGTACAGCGCTTGTAAAAGCGGTAGGGTTAGGTATGTAGCGCTATTAAGCGCTAGTGGTAGCGGTAGGTGCGGTAGTGGTAGCAGTGCGGTAACGATAGTGGTTGTGATGCGGTAGCGGTGCGGTGGGGGTAGCTGTAACGCTAGGTAAGTAGCACTAAGCAGTCCCCATGCTTTAGACTTAGATTCTCGGTATCGGCTTGTAAGTCCATCTGCCTTTCAGGTCCACCGATGTAGGATCTTATGTGCAATGCTTTGTTGGTTATATAGTCCACATGCGTTATGAACTGTAGTTTGTTGTCCAGCATTACTCCAAGGTATTTAACTGCTTCCAACCTGAAAATTGGCAACTTCAACGGTTTTCCGACAGGACAGTTTCGATTTTATGGTCGGCTAGGTCTAATCCGGCGGATACTAACCAGTCTCTTATCCGGGCAATTGCTTCATTTGTAACTGATTCTACTGCATGGATGTGCTTAGCTACCGTCACGACGACGGCAATGTCATCGGCGAATCCAATTACCGTTACTCCGCTACTTAAGACCGATTCCTGTGGCACTCCCCATGACCTTGTAGTGTTTTACCCTTCATCGGTATTATACCTTAACTTCCTGTTGTTGAATTACATAGTTCGTCACTATACGCAGCAACTAGTATGGTGTGTCCATTCAGGTCAGTGATCTTTAAGCATTTTTAACCTCCAGCGTTACTACTGCACAGTACTCCTTTGTGCCGTATTCGCCATCTTTTTCCTTCGATGGCGTCTACTGCGATATCGATTACCGCTCTTATGGCATCATATGGCCCTTTCCTAATGCTAAATTGGTAGCCTGAGAGAACTCCTTTCTCTTCTGCTACTGCGAGTAATCTGTTATAAATAATCTTCTTAAGGCATATTGGGCGATAGGACGATAAATCTCCTGCAGGCTTCTTTCCTTTTGATAGCAGGATGGGGGTTTTCCATATTTCAGGAAAGGTTCCTTCTTCGAGGCACTTCTGCATTGTCACTAGTTCTAGTCTTCTTGCCGATGTGGAACAAGACTGGAGCTGAACTTGTCCATAGAAAAGGTTGTTGCCGTTGTGACCCTTTTAGTCAGTGCTTTGGGTGAATAATTTACGCTGATTGTCATGTAGTAAGTCGAATTACATGCAATGGGAGTTGACTTTCCCCCGTATCCTCGTCTGTACCCTTTCTAAAGAATTTGTTGTCCGTGGCACTGCTTCATATTCATGTGTGTATCCGTTGTTCATAGTATGTCTTCCTGTCCAAATAAAGCAACAACTGGTTTTTGAAAGATTTTTTATTTCTTAGTTGTTCCCTTCCTATGGAAAACACGATCCAGTCAATCAAGATAAACGTGACAAAAAAACACACAACTACCGCAGTGGTTCTACCAAACATCCAATTTTCCCAAACAATAGGTAAAATCCCAGATAAATGCGTTTTGACCCCTCCTCGATGGGACAACAAAAGATGAACCACGCATGATTGATTGAAAATATGACCTCAGGAGCCTCGGAAAGGTTTCCAAATAGATTCAGATCAGTCCATCACGCATGGCCTCTGTCTCTGTCTCAGATATAATTGGTTCACGGTTATCCTTTTCTGACCTCACCCTCACAATAGGTGGTCTGCCATTATGATCGTTTCCTCAATGGCCCTTCATCGCACCCCGAAGCGAGCGCATCACCAACAATAGGTGTGGTAAACCGTATCAAAACAAATATATATGTATCACCACTAGAGAGAAAAGTACGTTTTTCGGGTACAAAGTTTGAGTTTTCATTCCCACTTATCCGGGTAGGGAATAAATTGAAATTCCCCGGCAATTATCTGATAATTGCCACAAGAGCGTGCGCAAATGTTCACCAGTTGCAGCCGAGAAGTGCTGGAATCAATTAAAACGCCGTCAGCTACAGGAATTGATTGCTTGATGAATTATCAGTTTTTGACTGCACCTCGGTAGCTGATTAAACAGAATAGGCCTTCCCAATTTACCGCGACGCCGAAAAATCTCCCGATAAGCCAACATGACCGGGCGCCCAATCAATTATTCTAGAATGTCAGCGGCAAATGGGGAAAATGCCAGACATTCATCAGGTCGTGATCTAACACAGTAAGAAGCTGGCATGACAACAATTGGTCAGCCCTCCCATTATGATGATGGTAATCGAAATCGAGATCTCTCAAGTGATGGGCGGTCGCACATGCGCACGCGCTCGCACGCACATCCATCACACCGAGACCTTCCATGAAACTGCATAATTTTCAACTACAGATCGCATTAGATACACAGACATACATGTGCGCGTTCCTTCATCTAGATGCCATTTGGGGTTTTGTTGGAATTATCTTTATACCAACGGCAACCACGCAGTCTCCAAACTCCATGAGCTCTCAGAGAAGGACCCCAAACAATGGATTTATAATGACAAGGCCTCGAGGAATTCATAACAAAGTAAGAAATAATAATAAAAAAAAAAAAGAAAAAGAGGGGGAGAGAGAACAACAAAAAGGATGCCAAGACAAAACTGAGAATGTAGATTGAATGAAGTGCGTGCCTTAGATCATCGTGGTCTAAGTGGACTGTACAATGGGCATACAATGGAAATACCACAAGTAGTCGATGGGGGATCTGGATGCGATATGTGTGTTATGTCGCCTGAATTGCAGATAGGCATCCCGTGTTGAGTGAGCTAATAACAGGCAGGGCCGGCTTGGCTTTTATTAGATTTTAAGTGGTTCTATCGCTGTATTAAAAGTTCTATTCTGACTTTTCTCCCCAGCCATGTCCATCGAACATTTTTCGCGGCACCACCTCTCTTCAGAGAATGACAAGCCTCCGGGATTATAATCTGTCATGAAAGAGCTTCTCAATTCGCCGTTCGGAGTCGGCAATAAATTGTGCGAAAAATGTAACAAGAAGCTAGGCCTTGCCTCATCCCGAGCTGTCGCGCCAGCTATGTATTTTTTTTTTAATTTTCTTATTCCGACTTTTCTTATGTAGGTTAGGTTCGGAATGCAGCCAGGGCTTGCATAAGACACTAGGCATCATAGTGAGCCCATCGCGATTCCTGTGAAACCAAAATGGCAGAACCTTAACCATTTCCTGGAAGCATTTTGTTTCCCTACAGAAACCAGCTATAGCCTAGCTCCTCTAGATTACTATAGAAATAGTTGTCGGGAAATTTCATGCGAGTCCTGGTAATTCTCAGACATTCACATAATATGTGTGTTATGTCCTCAGCGGCGCATTGGTCGTTGCAGTACCTGCAGACATCTGTGGCTGAGAGCCTTAATCTTTAAGCATGCTTCCTGAGAAGACAGTGGCCGGAAAGGATGCCAGTGACTAATTGTAGCTGTGTCCTGCTTAAGCAGGCAGCCTAACCCTCTGGCTAAGAACAAGACAATTTGGGACTGTACATGTCCATGTTTCTCACCTCAAGACCTGCTCTCACTACATAGGCCCAAGTACTCACAACAGCAACAAAACATCGGGCCTCAGCACTCCACTATGTGAACATTTCAGCGACCGCCTCAAGACTGTGGCTCTGGCTTTCCTCGCACCGCTTTTTTTACTTAACGCAAATAACAACAATTTAGTTGAATTTTTCCCCTTGTGTTGTTTTTGTTATTATTTTCCGCACCTTTTCAACCGTTTTCACTCAATTTTTTAAGTTTTCTCATGGCAGTTACCTTAGCAATTGCTTACGCTGATAGCGATACATTCAATTAGCCGAAATGCAAGTCCCGCCACTTTCTTTTAACAAAGAAGTTCAGAGCGCCTCTTTGCCCCGCCTTCCACAATCAGCTAAACAATCCTATTAACGCAATCCGACGTGGGCCGTCTGTGTGACTATAAACGGAGAGGTAAGGCCAAAGACGCCCGCCAATTTTATTGCAAATGACGAATTATTTGGCGATTGTCCAGGAATAGGTTTTGGCGGGACAAGTTTTAGGTGGAGACTGGCCTCGCGATCTCATCCCAGGCGAAAGTGCTTGCTCCCTTGATCGGATGAGAGAGAGAGAGAGAGAGAGAACCGGATCCCACCAGTAGGCTAGAGGAGATTCCAACAACAAGACACACATACAACTCATATTATAGAAACTATGCGGTCCTCCATCTGTTTGCTAACAACACCCGGCGCTGCTTCATATTGGGGAGCGGACGATGGGGCAGAGTGTGTCTCCGACCCTACACAGGGTCTCCCCTTGCCCCTACCAATAACCCTGGCCCTGCCCGAGCGGTGTACGCAGACCGACCTCCATCCGGCTTTAGGCTAAGGGTTTAACGAACGAAGCCAAACATTAGAACAAAAATGCACTTCAAGTGCACGCCGAATTTCCATGCGGTCTTCCATCATTTTACTAACGCGGCTTGACATTGGAGACCTCCCAACACCAGTACGACAGCTAGTTACAAGAGAATAAGTTCCAAGATTTAGACGATCCTTACCTACTTCCCCGTTCCTCATTACTTCCAAATATAAAAAAAATTCGTTAGCCAAGGCTCTTTTTGCAACAGTCATTGCGCCCTTTTTCCCTCATCGAAGGCTCACAACAACCTGCCACTCCTGAATTCTTTTGAAAAGAAAATCTACAATTTCCAAGGAAGGAATACCCAGAGAGAGTATCCATCTACTGAGGTCGTAATCTTGATCTTGATTCCAAAGCAGCAGGGACGACCAACCACCAACTTAGCAGTGTAAACACATAGATTCCGTGAATTGAATGGCCGTGAGTGAGAAGCACGTACAGATCTGTCGTTCTAAGTAGTTTCCTATGAGGCGTGTGTTTGCTAACGCGTTGCGATTGTTGCATGCAGCCCCCATCTGTGCATACACACAGTTGCAAGGAGCAGCAGCGGATATGAGTTGTTTTGTGTTCTTGCCGCGTATAATGCGTCTTCTGTTCGACCATTATTCCTGCACCATTATTCCTGTATCTCTGTGTGTTGGGTGTCTGTTTGTATTTGTAATGTTTCAACGATCTCGTCATTATGAATTCCAATATCGTTGTGGCCATTGTTGGGTCCATGTGAGACCATTTGAGTCCATGCGACAGCGACGGCACAGAAAAAGTGATCAATTGAACGAATGTGTGCGTGTGTGCATGTTTGCTTTCTGGCAATGATAGGTCGACTGTGATCCCACTTAAAGTGGGATCTCCCGTGGGGGAATCGCTGGAGACACACGCTGGATGAATTATACCAGAGGTACGTGCTAACGCATTGTTTGGTTATAAGCGAGGCGACATTGAGCCATTTGCTGGGATGAAGAGGATACCACATCTCCTGGTGAATAGGTGTTGTTTTGTCCACTTGCCGTGAAGTTGGTGGCATTCAAGTGGTGTGACCCTGGAAGATGTGGGGTTCTTTATGGGCTTAGTAGCTGTTGCAGAGCATGTGGTCTGAAATTTATGTGATAGAAGTCAAATTGGCTTTGGAGTCCGACGAACACTGGACGAAAATTATGAGTGAATATTTTATTGGTTCGAGTTCGGCATCTGGGGGAGCAGAAAGCGTTGTTAGTGTCCTATGCTTGGCCGTATGTGTGGTGTATCGGATCCACCTCAAACGCCTAAGCAGTGTTACAATCCTCCAATACTGGCATATGACTACTTGTCATATCATGTGCAGCTATACTCATTGAAGCACTCGTATCCGGCAAGGAACAGTCTGGTAAGGACCAGATCAGTCTTCCAGTCCATTTTCCCCTAGTTTCCCTGCAACAGGGTTAGTGATCTCCTTGGCCTTTGCTAATGCCTTTTCCTACCCAACTTCTGCTTCTCTCTCATAGGTCTACGTACTTCCTCTCTGCCACTGGGAGATCAATGGGGATGAATGCCACGACTATTAGAATGTCCATTTCTGACACTCTTCTGCAGGAGCTCTCCACCCAGAAATCTACATATACTTGCCTTTGGTGCTCCCAAGTTTGGTATCGGCTGGTTTTAGCTTTGAGGGGTCGATCACTTTGCTGTCTAGTTGCTTTAGGTCCAGGATCCACATAGATCGCAGTACCCATTGGCGTAACCTTGCAGTCGCTGGACAGTAACAGAAGAAGGATTCGAGGTCCTCCTTCTCGCAGTTTTTGCTGATAGTCCCGTGCGTGCTTGTTGAACCGACGATTTATGTCGTTTGTGGTATGCACCGTTGTTCCTGCTCCTACTCTGGTCAGTTTGTCTGCTTTCTTGTTTCCTGTCACACTTGTGAGTCCCTGTGTCTATCAGATATGCATCGGGAGTCACCCTCCTCTGGACCGCGAAGATTTCTGCCTGAAAATCTGGTAACATGAGGTTCGATTTGTTTGGCCAGTTCGGAATTTTTGCAATATTGGAACTGTCTGTGTATATTGTTATTCTTTCGTGGTGTCCTGTGTTGCTGTTGTGCCTCCCTTAAGGGAGGAAAATTCGCTGAAAAATTTACAACTCTGAATCTCTTGTCAGCAAAGATCCCTGTATACGATCTGTCGTCGAAGTGTTCTCTGGTCCCAAGTCTGAGCCGAGGTTGCATATAGTTTCTCTCGCTTCTGGATGTTTTGGTAGAATGTTCAGTACCAACTGCTTCTGGAACTACCGCCGATATATCATTTCTGGAATCCCCATTTTAAAAATTCCATCGTAGTCGGATGAGCCCTGCGCAGCATCATCTGTAGTTTCCTCCCTACGAGACTTCATTAGGGTTGCTAAAATCTAAGCTGTTCACTGAATTTGCGATTTGGTACCACGACGGACCAATCGTTGGTCCAAGAGTGATGGCAGTGACAATGTCACAAGGCACCCATAAACCTAACCTAACCTAAGAGTGATGGCTTTAGCTAACAGGCCCTTCAACGTAACCTATCCTAGTACTATTCGTTGGACCCGAGCCATTCTGCGGGCTGGGACCAAATAGAATCCAATAGGAACTGCGAAGAGAGGAAGAGTGCAAAAGAATAAGACTATGGGAATGACTCCCAGGACTAAGGCAGGCAATGGAACTCCTCGAGGCCTACGACCGAAGGAGGAGCAAGGCTTGCCTAGGCACCAACAAAAACCAGCTACGCATTCTAACAGGCTTCCTAATGGGGGATTGAAGACTCAGGGACCATCTGAGGAAAATGGGAATAGAAGCGAACGAAAACTGCAGATTCTGCAGCGATGCCGAGGAGACCCCGTCACACCTCCTTATGGACTGTAGAGCATTGATCTACAAAAGAAGAAGGAATCTCCCATCGTTGGACCCAATCCAGATACTCTGATTCCAGAGTGATTGAACTCTGTAAGTAGAGACTTAACGAGTTCAGAGGAGCATAATAGATCTCTACAGATCGCAGTGCATACACACACCTCAACTTCAAACATCTAACATTTATCCTAGCATCCGCTTATCTGGCAGCTAGATGGGCTTAATTCCATTGCCAAGCTTAACACCACTAACTCCAACAGCCAAAGAGCCTGTGTCACCTTAGCTTCCGCATATAAAATTCACTTTTTCTTCGAAAAAAAAAAAAACATTTTCCAATTGAAAATGCGAGAATAGCCAATAGCCCAGACGAATTCATTGGCTGACTCAAGTCAATGTTCCAATTCAGTGATGGCCAAGTAAAACTCGCGTGCGCACCTACTACCTTCCACGCAAAATGAATTAAACATAAGCGCATGACTTCTAAGAATCAGAAGCAGAAGTAAAAGTCAAACGACTGGAGCATGTGTGTGCACTAAACCCAGAGAATGTCTGCTGTAGCATGGTACTTGTCCTCATTTATTATTCCGCGGGGATACGTCTAAACAGCTCTGTGGAAAGGACATTAAACCATCCGCTGTTAAGAACCGCTAAACGTTTCAAAAACACACGACTCACCGACTCATTAATCAACAAAAGACGCTTACATAAGCCAAAAACAAGCTGCCGCCTCCAGAGACCGAGAGAGAGAGAGAGAGCAAGAGAGCGAGAGAACTCTTCCCCACGGTATAGCCCATAACTAACTGATTACGTCAATAAGAGCGCTCGGAATGCTTCTTTACTGCCGCGTTGAATAATAATAATTAAAACATCAAACCGACCACAAATTAATCCAAATGCAGTTCCAACACTTGGCCTCCGAATGCAGTATCATCCCGAGTCATGACATTAATTATGGGATTTTCGCTTTTAATGCTGCATCCGCTGGAATATGTGGAGCAACCTCATTAACATCCACACGTAATGCTGACACTGACACTCCAGCGACAAAGGCATTTATCAACGAGTCTGATCAGATATCAAATATTGCAGCCCTTGGCGGGCTGGAGAAGATGAAGTCATTGCATTGCGCTCTCGTCCAGAACATGAAAGAATTGTGAACGAGCGGTACAGCACTGTCAAGTGATCTTACACCCACATTCGAAGCGCACATTTTCGTCTCTGTTCCGGGGGGCGAGACAAGGGGTTTATTGGGGCATCCAAGCGCCAGTTTGTGTAAACAAACAAACAATGCGCGACCAAAGAATGCGTCTCACGCGGTCTTTTATGCTGCCTATTAATTGCCAGAGTCAACAACACAATGTCGAGGATCGTTATTGGGTGCAAATGATTGAGGTATTTTAACAGCAGCCACCGCCGTGCCGCCTGTGCGTATGGAGGGAACATTACAACACAAATGTGTTAGAATGCAAGGTGTTGCCTTTCCGGTTTCGGTATCCATGAACGGAAAGAGCGTGCAGCATACGTTTGGATAGGTGACGCTGACGACTGTGCTGGTTATCAACATCATCTCAGCTGGCTGAGAGCAACCTGACAAATAGAGGATTTGTAGCGGGGATAACTTTATCTACGTGACACTGGAGATAAGGCGGGATCGTGCGCATACTGAGGATATCACTTCCAAGAATTTATTGCCTTGTAGTTGTCACCGCATTTTTTGTGGACGTAGGGGAGATGTTAAGTTTCAAGCCTTTTGTTCTCTGAAAAACCTCGAACACGATTTGTACCATTTCCGACCTTAGGTGGAGGTAGGAAAATTGATTCAAGTCAAGGTGTAGTATATACAAGACTACGTAAGGAAAGCCTCAATTGTCTTATACTCCTGCTGGAAAGCTCTCGACCCGAAGTGGGGCCTCCACCCTAAAGTAGTCCATTGGGCTTATACAGCGATAGTGAGACCGGTTTTCCCATTGGAAAACTTGTTTAACGGGTAGTAAAGTCTAGTGTTGTCGGTTTCCACGAAGACACCCGCATCTGACTAATTTTGGAGCCATCCGTGAAAATACGACTGCAGCCCAGTTGAGAAGTTTTCCTATCTACAAATTTTGTTGACAGTATCTATAGTTCTTGTCCCCAACATGATGAGGGACTAAGGCTAGAGTTTATTCAATTCCATCATCCGCGATATTTCACAAAGAGCTGTCTCCGTAAAACTTCCCTTGAGGTACTCATGCTGAAACCTTTAGAGTAATTTTCTTTGAAGTTAGTCCCTGATGTGTGTATCTAGAATTCTCTCTATCACTCCAATTATAAAGGAGGATCAAAAGACTGAAATGAAACCCCTAGCGGTCAGACGACCACGCCGCCCTACTTTTGGATTGAATCCTTCTCGAACCTGTGTTCATGCCTGATGTCACCTAGCCAGGCAATTGCTGTCTTTCTATTTTTGCAGCACTTTGGGAAAATTTCCGTCCAGGGCCAGGGAATTTGTATGATGATAAGCTGTGTAGTGAAAATGGGATATGGCTCTGTCATGGCTGACTACGTCAACGCTATGCACTCCGATGGTTTGGCCGCGTACTGCGCATGCCTCCTAAACGGATTCCAAAGATTGAATCACTTCCTACATCTCGCTTTGACCCATATGGTCTGGGAATTTCGCCGGGAAAGTGAATAAAGCTCAGTATTTTACCTCGGCCACCCTCAGAAAACAATCTCCGTGTTTCTCAGTGCTTCGAAACCAAGGCTGATGAAGATTTCGTTGTTACATCTCGAACACCTCGGTCACTCCAACGGAAGTTGACAGTTGGAAATCGCAAAAAATATTTTACACATACCAAAAATAAAACTCAAACTCTTTTACCCTGCGGTCAAAATATACAAGTTGGCAACCCTGGGTGTCAAAGTACTCGGACATAAACACTCACAAAGCAGTAACCACAGATGGTTAGGGATGTTTCCCACATCACACAAAATAACCCCTGAACGAAAAAAAAGGTTCACTCACTCCGTTGACACCGAATTTCATTTATCTTGTCCAACTTTCAACCAAATGAAATGCGCCTCTCACTTCGCTTATCTTTCCTCCGCCTCATTCAATTTCTGTTATCAATTTCCAAACGCAACCAAATCGAATCGACAATTCATTCAACGAATTCCCGCACACTCTCGCTCAAACATGTTTGAGGCCTTTTCCACTTCCACTCCGATCACCTCTGTGTGCGAGTCGTTTTCCGTCGAGTGAGTCAAGTGTGCTGTCGCTGTGTTTGGTTCCTTCTCTCTGGAGCACGATCAGTTGGCTAACGAATGCCATTGATTACGTTGCTTGTGTCGGATGGAGGACGAGTCTCTCGACTCTCGAGTGTAAAATATCGCCGCGTCGCGCTACGTTATTTACTATAAGAAAAAAAATTATTGTTTTTTATTGTCTTTTCGAGAGAGATAAACACGTACGTGAAATATATGTGGATACGCCATCCATATTGTCGAAGCTAAATAAACGAACTAATTACGAGATTATTACGAGCATTATCGACGAGCATAGCCCTTTTCACAGTTGACAGTCGCGGCAGAAGTGTTGTGTGTTCCGAATCTTGTCTACTGATAACCTATATATTCCCCCTATCTGCCACCCAACAACACTAGCGCCCCCGGTGTGTTATCTTAACGTGCTTGACTGTCATCTATATGCCGTTGTGCGTTGTGTCAATTGTCATGTTTTGATACAAAAAAGAGTCTACGTGAACGCGTGGTTGCACTGTAGTTAGCTCGGTTCTTGTAACGTCGGGCCTAATAGGCTTCACCTACATCGAATGGTAATTAGATTTTATGTCTGGGCGACTGTTAAACTAGAGGGAATAATAGAGCACGAGTAATAATTTGCCGACCCCCATTTAAATTCAATTACAAGCCGACAGAAACGACCCAAACGAGTGAGAGTGCGAGTTACAATTACAACAGAAAATGGATTTCATCTAAAACCCGCTCAATTGGAACACAACTCTACTAGAGCACACTGCACACATCTGGCTGACAGTTCTAATTCGTTTGTTTTTTCTTTTTTTGTGTTGAATTTTTTTTTCCCCTTTGTAATTTAAATTCGCCTGCAAACACACATGTTTATAATATTGTGTCGGTGGTTTTTTGTTTTCGGGCCGCACATTCAAAACCAGTAACGAGCCGTGACGTTACCATATTAACGGTCACAGAAAAAAGGGCTTGTGGTCTCAAAGAAAGAAGGTCCTAGTGCTGGGGGAATTCGAATGTGAATGGTATTCGTTCCATTGAATAACGAATGAGCGCGGGTTATTTTTATACTTAAATCGTATGCCTATGCACCCCCTTAAGTGTTTTTTAATAAAAAATTTCGAAAAATAAAAAAAAAATCATAAAATTATCTCTTTCCTCGTCTCGATATTGTTTTTGTGATTCTGAAGTGATAGTGTCAATGTGCGTAGAAAATTAAGTGAAAGAATGAAAAAATATTTTCAAAAAATCTAAAAATATCAATCCACGAGTGTTGGTAGTTTTTTTTTTTAGTGAAATCAAAAGTGATCTTAGCCCGCGCAGAAATATTGCAGCCTTTTCGTTTTTAAGCCCCGAGCATAATAAATATTTTTCTGGGATTATAAATCGTTCTACAGTGCCGCCGTTGATGCCAAAGTTTGGATTTATTTGGCTCCGCTTTTGAAAAAAAGTAAGTGTGTGTGTTTTTTATTTTATTTTCTAACGACTGTGAGTTTATCAATGAAATGTCAACATTTATAGCGTTTTTGTTTAATGCACTTAATTTATGTTTATTGAGGATGAGAAAATTAATTAAATCGCCATAAAGCGGTTGGGGAATGGTTAGAATTAGAGCTGTCAAGCAGGGTGCCATAGAAGCATGTTATCACTCTTGAGAGTCTTGATCTGGCTTACTGGGGGTTGTAGCCTAAGGACTGTTTGTAACAGGTACAGACGTTGGCTGATGTCCCTTACTACTTAAACGCCACCTATTTAGTTCGCGCTCTTAAGACTACGATCCTGGGGCCCAAATTCACTGTGAGATCTACTGTACCTTGTCTAGTCCAAGTGGTTAACTAGAAGACAAATTGAGGTTCAGTATTGTTTTAGGTTCGATATTTCAAGTATTCGTTAGGCTTTGCGTGTCCCGCGTTAGATGGAGTAATCGTTTCTCTAGACACTCACAAGGCCTGTAGTTGTGTTATTTGGGGGTAGGTGGGGTTCCAAAATAGGGCTGAGGATCAACGTGGTCTTCCTCTACTGCGTCGTTCCTTCGAAGCCGGCTTTAAAACCCTCTTTCCTTTACTAGGGAAAGTAATGCAAATTCGGGAATTGTGAGCATCGGAGAGCTTGTTAAAACCGTCGATCGACAATATGGTGAAGAGTGGAAGAAGAATGCTCTCTCCATTGTTTTTAGCAGGTCCTCATTGATTCTTAAGATTGTCGGTGTTATCCGTGAAACATCGGAGCTTTTCCTCTTTTGAACGTTCTATCAACGGAAGACGTTAACGTTAAAAAAGAATAAAACTACCCTGATCAGTAGTCAGATGCGAATAGTCACAGAGTTTGTGACTGCGAGTCAAAAGTTATCCTATGGCTATGGGAACAGCAAAAAATAGACGAAGAATCAGCAGAGCTCATCTTATGTCACTATAATTGCCTAACTAGAATACGTCATCGCTGCTAAGGCAAAGTGCGGGACATATCTGTCAACTCACTGAAAGTCCCAGCTGGATTCAGCGAGCTTTAGTTCATCAGGAAATCACAATAGGCCCTTGTTGGTTGGTTTTATTGGTGTCCTCAAGACTTACATAGACCTCAAGCGGATCCATTGTACCCATAAAAAGTTGGCTTGTCTAATCAGGAAACCACCCAGAAGGGGCTAGAGACTTCAGGGGATAGAAATCTCAGGAGTTTTTTTGTGGCCTGGTATCCAGCATAGGTTCACCTTATTGGTCATTGATATATAGTTGAGAGTTTATTTGCAGACATTTACAAGCTTCGATTATGTCGATGCTGACTGCAGAGACTTGGTTGTCAACATAGAGTCATAGTTTCTCTGACAATGTTGTCGTTTTTGATTAGCTTTGCGGCCTGTAGAATGGCAGTTATCTCGGCTTGAAAAAAAACGCTGCATCCGTCTCCAATTTTGAAGGATTGGTTTACCCCTCTGGATTCACAGAAGATACCGGCACCAGTACCACCGTCCATCTTGGATCCGGCGGTGTAGAAGGCTTGCTCTTCTTCAGTGGAGACTATACCCTCATCCCGGTCCTCTCTTCTCCTGTCTCCTGTCGTTGGAATGATGTAGTCGGTGTCTATGTTCTCCTTCGTGGTAGTCCATCGGTTTATAACGGAGGCGAAACTATAGGTGTTAGTTGTCCATAAACCTACTTCCCTTAGTCTGAGTGCTGTTTTTGCCGCTCCATTACTACAGTGGATGTCTGTTGGAACTAGGTTCATCATTGTTTCAAGTGCTGCTGTGGGTGATGATCTCAAGTGCCGTCCACCAAACAATCAAACTGCATGTTAGGAACATACACAATAGGCCCTTCTATTGCAGAAGTTATCGGCGACTAGATCACTCCTCATCAACTGCAAGTTGCAGTCTACAATCTAGTCCCTTCTGTGGTCTCAACGTACATTTTTGTTTAAGTTTCTCATTTTTTTTTCTAAATTGCTTTATACGATACAACTCTTCCTCGCAAAATGCTATTCAGAAATCACAAATTATGCTACACCCATGGAAATTAAAAAAAAAAACTACAGCACCGCTTAGAATCCTGTACACAAGACAACACACATGTGTTTGGCAGACGTTAACAGGAAAATGGAAATTCTATTTTTATTTATTCTTATGTTGTCCTAAGTTTTTGTTTTTCTTTTTTTTTCATTTTAATTTTTTTTATTTTTAGTTTTTTTTTGTGTTTTCTATATTTTATGACACTTTATGAATGAGAAGTTGAGATGTTTTGTAGTTTTTTCTCCGTGTGTTTTTAGGGGAATTTTTCAAGGTTTCGTGAGGGAACGGGATGTAAAATTTTGAGTTATGGCTGGATTAGGTTATAAACAAAAATTTAAGGATTAAATGACGGGTTTTTAGATTTTTATTCTGTTTTGTTTTTTTTAACTTTAACGATGATCATATAAATCATGTTTTAAGTTTTTAGCAGCTTTGTTAGAATTAGTTTTTAATTTTTTGTTTTATTTAAAACAAATGATTAATGATTTGTGTGTGGAGTTGGTAGGTTTTTGGCTCGAATTTGATTGATTTTGAATTAACTGACTGGAGATTTGTTTAACTCGAAAATTTGATTAATTATATACTCTGACTGTGGATAATGGACATCATTATTTTGACGATCTATTACATTCGCAAACAAGGTGATATAAGCTTGAATTAGTCGGTTTGAACATGTTAACCAAAGTGGATTTTGAATTTGGCAAATTGGTTTTTAATTAGTTAGGACTTTTGAGTAATTTTTGACAAACCATTCCTATTATTTGTTTGAAATGTTTGCTCCAAGCTTGTCTGTTCTATGTTCTTGGATGGTTATATTTTATATTTGTTTCCACTTTAAGGAAGAAAATCCTTTAAGTTGTTAGACTTTTGAAATCGAAAAAGAATTTAAATAGCTGTCATGTGATAGCTGTCATGCGACTTCTTTCACAACGCTTAGAAAGAATTGTGCTGAATGCACACTCCAGCACAATTTATTAGAAGTCAGTGTAATTTTGTCTCTCCCACACTAAAGTTCGTTATAGATCCTGGCGTCATTCAAATTCTATCTCAATGCTATTCACTTTAAGGCGGTTGATCTCAAGACTATCCTTAGTTTCCTACCATCCCAGGCTGCACTGATTGGACGTCTTTTTTGTTGACCGTGGTTCACGGTTTTTAAACCTTTCTATGACATGCCTCACCAGCGGAAACATTCAATCTTGATCAGCTTAACTGGCTCCATAGAGAATATCTCTTTCTAAACGCTGTTCCTTTGGGCTTAGAAAGTAATTGTTTAGCAAAGTATTCTCTTGGGCAAAAGTCTCTAATCAAACCAGTCCTGCTTCATGACGTAACGCTCGGACTTTGTCAAGAGAGGATATGGTCACCCTAGGTTGTTTAGCAAAAAGAACAGTCGATTCTCGTCTGCAAAGACGAGTCGACGCTTTTCAGTTCCTCTATTCGTTCCAAAAGGGAAGTCATGCCATCAGCGGATGTGTTTGCTGCGAACCCGACGGTCAATAGTAACTTTAACTGAAGATGTGGACAAAGCCAACATAAGTTCAAGGCCCTAGAAGTACCTTTTAACTTTTGCTTGACAGTAATCCTATTGTAAATTGGAACCCAGACAAGGCTTAGCAAATTCTCTCTTCCAATGGAATTCGAACTGCGTAGTCTATCGTTCTTGAACTATTCTGAATCTAATGCAAGGATTGAGCTGCCTGAATATAGCTATAGAGTACAGAGTGAATAACAAAACCCAATACTGCCAACACACGCTGATATTTTGTTCTGTCTAACCACACTTTGTTTCTGTTGAAATGATTGGGTTTTTGGATCATGCTGAACGCAGTCTAACGGGTTCGAACGTACACAACTCGCACAACAGTCCAAATCACTAACCACTGAGTCAAGCCGACCACAATTCAGATAAAAAACGGGGACGAAGTATACCTTTGTCACAAGCTTCAAGTTCTGTCAAAAGCCTTCGCCGTTGTCATCACAGTTGCCGAAGCCAAACATGCCCATGATATCCCTTAGCGCGTTTTAATCTCCCAACAAGAGGACGATCTCGCCATTTTGTGTTAGATTATGAAAAGTGATAGAACATATGTAGATCATCCTCGTAGCCTAGTTTGGAGTGATCCTCCAGAGAAGGGTGATCCAAGCTGAGTACATTGTAAGACTCAATTCCTAGCCTTATTCCAGAGAATCCCAGCTAAGGCAGAATGATGAGTGGAAAGTATTTTTTCCTTGCCAAGGACTGATCGGGAATAAGATCACTGATAAACGGCCAAGAAAGGGCTTTGCTTAAACTTCTAAATAAGCTGATCGGTCAAAAAATCGAACACAAAACTAACATTGCGGCTAACAGACGATGAAATTCGTCAAACACCTGTGTGAAAGCAAGGGAAAATGTGGCTAAAACCGAAAGACTTCTGCAGGACACAAAACTTAAATCTATCCTTGATAAAGTAATTCCGGGCCACAATACCCGGTGCCACATGAAGACGCTTGAGTGAAGCCGGATGGCCTCTGTAGTGCCTATATACGAAAAAAGTTGCGTTAGATCACATAGATTGATGTAGCGTGTGGGATTGTACTATGTTTCGGACAAGTAAGTTGGCACACAGCTTGCCCTACGATCTGTAAATCCTTAGATCGTTCAAAGCCACTTCTGCACGATAGCAGGGAAAACGTGCACATTTTTGGTTGAACAAAGTCGCAGACAGTACCAAAACTAACTTCGCACATACATATGTGTGCATGTATAAAGCGAATCAAATTGAAAACCCACTTAAAACGAAAAGTGTTTTGTCGAATTTTTGTTGCAAATAGCCTGCTCTGTTTCAACATCAGCGTTAAGCATAATTCGGCCCACATGACTCTGACATGAGTTCACATTTTATTCCGAATTTGGTGATTTCAGAATTGTTTCGAAGTATTAAGCACAGTAAGCCATCTGTGGTCAGCATAATTGGTCATCAAAACCAATCAGTCTTGTGAAATAACTAAGTATATGGAGCGACCACCCAAAAGGGCACTAAAGCGTAGATTCTCTCAAATATTTCTGTTGCGTGTTTTAAATGGAGGTGACCTACAGTTTTTATTGTTGAATTCGTATGATAGAGTCCGGGGTGGACCTAGGCCTCAACCGACAAGCGACTCCAGCCAGTTCGATCTTTAGCCAGCTACCTCCAGTTTCGCATGCCAAGTTGGTTAAGGTCCCCTTTCACTTGCGTGCGCCACCTGAGTCGCGGTCTTTCTCTACTGCGCCGTCCCACGGGTGTGGATTCGAAGATTTTCCGGGCCAGAGCATTGGTGCCCATCCGCTTTTCACTATTCTGGCTAATGTCGCTGTACAGCCCGTAAAGTTCGTCGTTCTATCTTTTCCTCCATTCACCGTCTATGCAGACGGGACCGCAAAGCACCCGAAGAATTTTCCTCTCGAAACAGCCAAGAGCAACCTCATTTACTTTTGACAGAGTCCATGCTTCTGCGCCATAGAGGAGGACTGGGACGATTAAGGTCTTAGGGGCCCCTTAAGTCGTTTGAGGAAGACTCAATTGTCTTCTCAGCCCAAAGAAACAGCGATTGGCAAGGGTTATTTTGCTGGTGTCGTTGTCTGAATTTATAGCGAAGCCTAGGTAGACAAAGTTCTTAACTAACTCCAGGTTATATCTATCTATAGTGACATTCTGTCCAAAACGTCCGTGTTGAGTGCCCTTTCTTGTTGACAGCATATACTTCGACTTGCCCTCATTGACCGCTAAACCTATTTTCGCCGCCTCCGTCTCAATATTCACGAACGCACCAGTGACATCACGCTGCGTTCTTCCGATATATTGGGTTAGTTATTCAGAATTATGCACTTAGAGGTTTTTCATTACTGAAAGGTTACACCGTCAGGAGCTTGTGGAAATAAGTTCACCAGTGTGTCGTGACCTGCCAAACTCCCTGAAAGGGAGAATCCTTCATGAATCAGAGAAATTGGCGGAAAATTATAGATAACGCCAACACACTGTTCAGAGTAATAAACTCCACAATGCTCATTGAATCTTGATAATGTTTGTCCTCAAAGCTTTGACCTTTCTCGTACATCAAACATTACTACCAAAGCAGTAGAAAGGCTTCACTTCTATCGAGTTCTAAGGGCAGGTCAAGTATCTGGGAATTTAGACGAGTTCCAGCGTAGTAAAATTCCTAAGTTTACTCATCAAGAGTCTTTGTCAGTCCTTAATAGTGCAGTGGACCAGAAAACTGACCCCAGTTGGCACCATTCCTGAGATTAAGAGGTGAAAAGTTGATAGGTGTTAATTTATGCTCTCAACTGTGGAATTAAAAAGCAATAATAGTCCAAAGTAGCATTAAATCTAAATTTCCCCGCCCATTCCAAGTCCCCCTTTGACCACAAGCAACATGTACCCAGCTTGAACGTTTCACTGCGTAATTAAGTAGCCAAGTCGCCGGAGATTATAGCTATTGCATTGGCCTTTGATTATCGCCTCAATAATACCTAATAATAGTCATAAATATTTCACAACAAATATTTGCCCTCTCTACACCGTCGTCAAAGCCACATCGCTATCGCCAAAGACCTTCTAAGGCGTTCTGAAAAAAAAAAAAACAATATTTTTATCTAATTCGTCAATCATAGGCAATATTCATAAATGCGTACAGCATTACCTCATACCACCTCTCGGAAAATCGTGACAGAATTGCCTTCGGGCATTCGTCGCTACTGCCTCCTCTGTCTGCCGACAATTGGCTACGTTCAATCATCGCAATTATAATCCACAACCGAGTATCAAAAAAAAAATAGATGCTAATCGAAACGGCTTCTCTGGTTTTATAACCCAGGCGGCCTCCAGTCCTGAGATTGGAGATTGCCAGCAAGGAAATTATCGCTTATTAGTCAACTTCTTGTGAGGTATCACAGCCCGAATATCACCGAATATTCTTGACACCGTCCAATTATAAACTGTTAATGGGTCATCAAATTTAAATACCCAGCCAACCCTTACGATACCCGTAGGTATACCTCGTTGGCAGTCGCCATGGGAAAACATTCCCAACAAAAAAGTAAAAAAACCCGAACAAATAAGTGTGTGAGGGACCTAAAACAAAACAAGAAAAAAAAAAAAAACACATCAAACATGGAAACATGAGAAGACCAGGCCCGTATTTTCTACCCAAAAACAATTAAGAAATCAACAATACAGCCGTCGTCGCGTCGTCGTGGGGTACTGTCATTAAAAATTCAATTGTCATCGCAATTCGAATGCAAAGCAAAAACAAAAAACAAAGGAAACTCAATACACCGTCGAGCTATGCACACACACACACTTTTTCAGGAACCAACCGATCGTGGATGGTGGTATACATAAATGCAAATTCTTTTGCCACCCAATACGACTGTGACAGCGACACAATGCAAATGACAGTTCGCCTCGCTGACACTCTCTCTGTTGCTGAATGCAATTAACCCAACACAATGTTTTGACAATGTCACAGCATCGAGTTGCATCCACTTTGTCCGTAGCGTCAACATCATTATCGACCAGGCCTGACCACCTACCTACGGCAGCCTGTCCACCAGAGGAGATGGAACAAACTGCATTAATAGCAATAATATGATTCCAATCAATTCAACAATTCAATTATTAATAACAAACACGGCAACCAACACACAGGTACTACGCATGCGCGCCAGCGTTCGTTGCTTCATTCAATTTAATTTGAATATGATCACCCTCTCGGGATGGCTGAGACAACATTCGAAAGGTGAACAATGCAGGTCTCGGCTGGCTAAGTGGGCACAGACTGCGGACGTCGTTAAATGTTTTCATAAAGTGCAGTAAGTGCATAGTATATTTCAATTGGAGATGCTTGCCGATGGCGTTGCCAGATGGAGATCATTTTACGATCGGATGGTTTGAGTTTAAATATTCGTGGAGGTTCCGAAAGCTATTTGTTTAGAGTGGAGGATCTCAGCATAGTGATGTCTTTTTTGACACGCGTTTAACCAGTTTACAGGTCAACAACATTCATTCTAGGACGACCAACTCTCGCCTTACTTTGCTTCCTAGCTTCCTAGCTTTGTCCAAAAACCTCTTTTACTCAAGAAATCAGACGAGAATATGTGACAATAAACTAGTTATGAAGGTCAGAGAACTACGTTTGCTTGAAGAGATCAGGGAACCGGGTACTAAAGCCCAACTCTAGGTCTATAAGGCTGATTGTTGCCGTGATACAATAGATCTCTTAGGTCGAAGTGTCAGCCAAATTAAAAAAAAAAAATCCCTAAAGGCCCAATTCCACATAAACTCAAATGGCCGGTTGAGAAAAGTTTACACAACTTCTGGGATGGGAATGCTGCCATTGGCCCATTTGAAGTAGATTGCCACCAAGACCCTGACTCATTGCTAGAAATAATCCAAATATGTCAAAGTTGGGCAGGTCTTCGCTAGTCTGACTCTAGGCACCGCCGCGCCGTCAAGAGAATTTTTTTGCTGTATGCCTTCTTCTGAGGACTCTTACCGTCGGATCTGGAAGGCAAGATTTCTGAAACGGATTTTCTTCGCGAAACGGGTATTTGTTGGGGTTCACCCAGTGTTAAGCTACATACGTGAAGTTAGACTCATTTAATCGCTCATCGTTCATCCAGTGGTTGATCCGTCGAGGTATAAGACGGTGATGATGCCTCCTACAACATACACTGATAAAAATCTCATTGTTGAGGGCGAATCAGCCGATGTATGCATGTAACTTCTCAACGCTTCTGTGTCCTTTGCTCCGGTATAGTTCAAAGCTGTTACCAAGGGAAGAAGAAAGTGAAGGGTGGTGTTAAGACGCCCAATTATCTACCCAAACTTTGAATGACACAAATCCCTGTGTTTGCATTTGCACGCTTTTTAGTTTTATGCTACCTAGTCTCGTTATAGTCTAGTATCAGGAGGAGGAAGTATTTTTTCAAACCCTTGAGCCCTTAAAACTTTCACTGACCTCGGACCTCGAAGATTGGCACATTGAATGAATCTATGACAGAAATATACACAGATGGAGGCAGGAATCTTCTCCAAATCATCAAAGGCGAAGATTACAAAACGACTGCCAGATATATGTATCACTGTATTGTATTTCAAGCAGAATTCATGGCAGTCCAAGAAGCTGTGGCTTAGCTTTCAATCAACGCGGTAGATGGTAGCTCTATTGTGCTGGACATGGATAGTCAGGCAGCCATAAAGCCACTGACACCACAATCCAAGATGGCAAAGGTATGCCGCAGGTCTAGAAATGAAGTCCCTGCTGTGCTGGGTACCAGGATACACAGACTGGGTTACAAGACACGGGAACGTTACGGACCCATTCAGAGCGGACGATCTAGCAAAGATAGGGGCATGACAGAACCTCTCCAGACATAGAATGTAGAATCAATTCGCCAATTCGATTTCGCCTTGACATTGCAGCCAGAAGAATGGCAAACAGCAAATGGAATAATATAAACATTTGTCTCTTATCCAGGCAGACCTGCCCTAATCTGAGTCTTAAAAGAAGGCCAGACGTCGGTCTTTTAAGAGACAACGCTTCAGCTCTATAGTACGAACCTTCGCGTGCTTCATATAGGAATGGGTGCCCTTTCCAATAGACTCTGCAGAACTATAGAGACAAGGCGGACGAAAAAACAACATCCTACCTTCTATGTACCTGTCCTAACCTATCAAAACTGAGAAGATCATTGCTCAGGGAGTACTTTTTCGAAAATCTCAGCGACTTAGCCGGTATTCACAAAATAAAGAGCTTAATCTCTAGATCTAAGTAGTTCTTGGTTCTGCACATGGTGTGGAGCAGATAGGGGTTAACAACGGTGAAGTTACCCATAAAATCTCTTCTTTGACAGAAAAGGCATCATCGTGCAAAGTGTCTGGTGCTGTTAATCCGGTGCTCTGCTTAATACAATAGATCTGCTCTTGGTCTAAATGTGTTCCTACCTAAGCTGCGACAGCTTACCTAACCTCCATTCCACCTAACAGTCCATTATTCTTTGCCCGTCTATGTTTTTTACGTTAAGATCTGCAGGATCAGCTACAAATGCTGATTTCCCAATGAGTTAGAGCAGCCATTTTGAAGATTTTTTAGCCGCCAATACAGCTATACTTGGCCGATTTAGCTCATTGGTTAGTGCGATGAACTGCTGTGTAAGCTACGTTGATCTCGTGTCAACGAATGACGAATTTCCGAGATTATAACTTGTCATGAAGAAGCTTCTCAATTCTCTGTTCGGATTTCTCAATAAACACGCACAACATGAATGGTTGGCCTTGGTCCATCTCAGGCTGTTGCGCCATCTATACAAGTTTAATATGATAGAACGTACCAAGAGCCCTTTCTGTCTGAAAAGAGACACTCGTAGACGCATGGTAGACACAATTGGTCAGGTCCTTTTCCATAAATTTCTGTCAGCCAATGCTGATAAACCCCCCAATCGTTCGGCGTAAGATTGCCACAGATTGAAAACAGGTTTAAGCTCGCAGGTCCCATCTGTCGAGACAGACAAACTTCTGCAAGAATCTATTTTCGTATGCAGATCTCCCTTCTCCCATTCCCTACTTCAAAAACTTAAACAATTCGATTGGCGTTGACCCTAAAGCCATACACCGCCTAGTCTCTTATCAAAAACCAATTACACAAAGCCTCACACACGATCGAACAGGCAAATCGACTCCAAGATCGAATAAGTCAACTTTTATGGTGTCCACCCGAGCGAAAGGGAAAGGGATCTTTGGAGGGCATGGCGAAAACTGCGATCAGCTCCTTCTTCCACTCCAAAGCACCACCGAGGTGTGTACCCTCAGCAACACCGATCATCGACAGCGGCGGCGCGCACACGCAGCATGCTTACACGAGCGCAATCAGAGGACGGGTGTGTCACCACTTTTCTAAATGGACGCGGACAGTGTGTTATTTTAAATAATGATTGCGGCCCGGGCACACGGGATTACCTATCCACCGCGCTGCCTCACACTTTTTCCAGCACCTCTGGCTCTAATGGCATTGGCAGCAGCAGAACCTCCTACAGAGATCACGCTGAGAGTGTTTAGCATACCTTTGGATGTGGATCCGGTGGACGAGTGCAGCATCCAGCATCTCGTCTCGTGTAACCTCGTTACACTGGGAAAACTCCAATTTACTAGTTAATTATATCGTGCGCTCCTATTAAGCCGATTGAAATGGTGACACTTACAAATTGCACAGGAAAAAAAAAAATAAAGAAAGACTGGGATCCGCGGCGGGTCTATTATGTTTTTTTTTTTTCCTTGGATGGATGCCCGCCGGTGTGGAAGTATCTCACACCTTGAGTGCTTCTCGAATCGAAAGCGAACTCGATTTGAATATCTCGGCCTGATTGCTGGTCGGCCAGTTCCAGCTGATGGCATTCCGGCTCGCGAGCGACAATGAGACACCTCAGTCTGACAAACGGACGACGCGACGGACAGCAGGGTTTGTTTGCTTGCGTCGCACTGTTTGTGTTTGCATAGAATTGAGCTTTGCCCAAGTATCCACATCGTGGTCGTCGTCGTCGTTAGTCAGAAGCCATAGGCGGCATTTTGACCCTATTTCGATCCGTATCAATGTTAATTAATTATTTATTTTCTTTTGCCTACGTAACGTCGAGTGTTACATTTAAATTTTTTTGTTTACCTTTTCTGTTTTCGTTTAGTGGGGGGACTGTGTGATTGGAAATCTAATTTCATGAATGGAAACGTGATGCGGTTTAACCAATTAAATGGTATTTTGGTTAATTGTCCGGCCGTGCGGCCGGAAGGAAGGGGTTTTTTTTTCGTTGTTGTGGTCGGACTGTATTGCACTTTTGAGTGGAGTGTTATACAAGCCTGGCGGGGCAGGGAGGGGCTGGATTGCCCTTATTGTTTGGTTGCATAAGCTGGTGTGGCGCACTTGTACGACGTGCTCATGATTGGGATCTTTGAAGTGTGTGTTGGACTAATGTCAGCGAACATGTGAGTCGGGGCTACACATTTGGGTAATGAACGATACCATCTTTGAATTGAATTTAAAGTTGGGACGAGAAGACACTTTGAATTCGTATTAAAATTCAACTCTAGGAGTGCTCTGATTAGAGCGTTCATTAGACGTTGGTTGCTTGACGTTGATGTGTACATGTGAACACTTTCAACTGCGACTCTGATTTCAACATCATTTGGGCTGATTAGAAACCAATTCACCGCTGTTTGGTTACAATTATGACCGAATCGGTCTTGTTTGGGGGTGATTCAGCAAGAGATGTGGGATTTGCTTACAGCGTGACGTTTCGTTTTAAATTTTTTTTTCACTTTTTCTGGACAATTGGGAGGTATGGAGTTGGGGAATTTTTCTCCAGAATGATTTTTACTTAAAAAACATTTGAGCAAATTTAGACAATTCCCTGAAATTTCGAATGGAAAGACGATATGTGCTTCCAACAAAATGCTGCAAAACGTCATACAGCGTGACGTGACGCTCTCTAAATCTCTGGATGCACGGTGAACGGTAGCACGAAGTGAGATTGTGGCTTGTGCCATTGAATTCCCTTGGTTTAACATTAAACGTCATTCAACGGTAGCATTAACGTAGAATTGTGTTTCAGGCATTAATGTCAGTTGCGCTGTTATTGTCACTGCTAGTACCGCGACTTGAAAAATGCAGCTGTGATCAGGTAGACTTACTAAGACCAGTAGATCAGGACCAAGAACTTGGTTTCTCAAAGATGTGACCTGTTCCAACACCTAAGCTATTGATGTAGGTGAAGTGAGACTACTCCTCTGGTTTTTGGTCGAAAAGTGTTTCGAAGTCCAAGGAGTGAACTGTGTAGTCCAGATATCCTCTGAATCCCGTAAAAATCTAGGGATTCGATCTGTGGAAATAAGTCAATTTCTGTATTCATTAACTAAGCACAAGTGCGCCCAGATAGATAACGTCCATCCCAGTGTTTTCCAACTTGATTCGAGAACTTTGAAAGGAAGCCAAATGGACAGAGTGATACCACTTGACTTGCAGGCGTGCCCCACACACACACACATAACCTAACTAATTATTTTAAATTTTCACTCATTGACTCGAGTTTTATGCAGAGGTAGATCCGATCATGGTCATTTTGACGTGCAAACTTGTCGTGTGTCGTCCACATGCAGAACTTGGCAGCCGAACCAACTCAACCAACCCAACCGACCATGATTGCTCATCGCAATGAAGTGAATTTCTTCCTCTATGCGCTGCTGACTGTCGTCGGCTTCTAATGAAGCCAGCCAACCCAGGAAGCAGATGTTTGCCAAAAACAAATAATGAAACCCAGGAACACAGGAGGCAGAGCTGTGCGCGCCGGCTGCTGCGTCAACAGACCACTCGCTGGCAGAGGAGGCATGGTGTTGGCGGTCGGCCGATGGTGATTTCATCTTTTAATTTCGACAACAAGACCAAAAAAGCAACAACAATGGAAACAACGACAAATTAAAATGCCGATGCTGATGAATTCATTTTGGGTGCATCTCTGAGGTTGTTTCCGTTCGTCAGGGTATTCGTCATCTCTGTTGACTTGACGGTGTCGAGAGGGCACACTTTTCGCAGGCAATTCCTTCCCTGAAGTGTGAGTTGTAGAGAAGAGAGGTTTTTTTTTTATTTGTGAATGAAGGAGAGGGAAACCTTTTTGTTTTTGTTTTGGTTTCACGTGAATGTTGAGTGTTTGACGAAAGAATGAATATAAAGGGCTTTACACCGACGAACCCAATGAAGATCGGGGCGGGTGTGTAAATTGACTGAGAGAACGTTAAATGGCCAACAGTGTTTGGTGAGTTTATTGTGCCCCCATTACTCGTATGTGTATCCATCTTGTTTCCGCTTTTAAGATTTTTTTTTTTTTTTTTGGAAAAAAGTCGGATTGAACTGAGCCTGCAGGAAAGAAACTCCTGTGTGAACAATCTTATCACCTGGAAGTGGGATTATTGATGTGTTGTCAGAAAAGGCATTAAGTTCCTGGAGACGAAATTAGTGCATTGTTTGGAGCAATGATCTCAGGATGTGTATGCAAATATTTTAAAATAAATTTACGACTCACTGAGGGGAAGTGTGAGTGAGTGATAAACGACTTCTGGGGAATTCCGATAGCCATTGTTGGGAATGAGCGTTTTCTTAAGTCAGACTTCTGTTGCTTTGTAAGTCGAAAGCAATTATTTTTGGGAGACGACGATGTAGTGTTTTGGAGGCAATGCACAACGCTTTTGTGTGGCTGATATTTAGCCGTTAGAAGCTGAAGACAGTCCGTGTGGTTGTTCTGGAGGGTTTAAGTTCTAATAGATCGATTCAGTTGGAATCAAATTTTTGGTAAGGAGTCTTCCGGGGATTGGACTGATGCAGAACGAATGACTCTGTAAAACCTGACTACCAAGGACCTGACGATCATTATTTTTGAAAACGTTGTCTGGACTTCAAAAACGACAGCGTATCCGAAATATTTTTCTTCGACAAGTGGTTAGTGGATCAGTGGTCGCACAGCAGAGCTGCGTAGGTTCAAGCCCCAGCCATGTTTACCTTTTCGTGGCAACACCTTTCGTCGGGGAATGACAGCCCTTCAAGAGCATAATTTCTCATGAAAAAACTTCTCAATTTGCCATTCGGAGTCAAAAATAAATTGTAGGTTCCTAACATTCGTGCAAACGATACAACACGCACACCATTAATGGCTGCGAGAAGCTAGACTTTGGCTCCTTCCAAGCTGTTGCGTAAGCCATTAAGTTAGGTAAAATGGCGGTTTCTGAAAACCCAAATAGCGCTAGGGTGCGCCGTTTTGTTGTCCCGAAACTCGTTTTAAAACCTATTGCGTGTGAGTTCTGATTGTTGGTGTTCGGATAATATGACTAAATCCAACCAGTGGAATTCATATACAGGATCAGGTTTCCAATCCTTTTTTTAGTTATCTCGTCGAGGTCCACTAAGAAAGGTTTCCCTAAAGTACGCTGTCTGGTCTTCGCCAGGGCCGGACATCTGCAGAGGAAGTGAAGTAGAGATTCCTTCTTATGAATGTCCTTGCAGCTTCTGCAGAAGTTGTTGTGAGGAATACCAAACTTGACCGCATGGTCTCCAACTAGCCAGTGGGCTGTAATAATAGCTACAATTCTGGCAATATCTGGTCTTGACTACCCAAGTAGCGTAAGCTATTTATTTTTGGTTGTTTTTGGCCAGAACTGGACATTATCTAAGCTGGACATTATCTAAGACGATGCCAAGACTCTTGTTAGTAGCACTATCCTACTGTAGTTTAGCCCGCCAATTTTAAGCATGATCCTTACCAGGTTGGTGGTTAATTTTGTTTTCCTTGCTACCATGTCGGCTGTAGTGTATAGTGGTGTTTGAAAGTTACTTCTATCTTCGGTGTCTCCATAGTTTGGGGTGAACCTAGCTGTCAACCAAAAAGCCACTACAGCGAACTTGGCTTCAGTTGTGAACTTCAAGGTGGTTCAGGCTTTTTTCTTATTGATTCACGCTAGCCTAGGCGAGGTCTTCCTGTACAGCGCTGTCTCTTCATACTTACAGAATTGTCGGAATAAGCCGGAAGGCTCTTATTCTGGTTATTTCAGCCAATCTGTGGGACCTCATACCTGTCTGACGACCTAAAAGATCTTTTGTGTCAAGCAAAGTTAAAGTAAAAGAACTGGAGAACATTTCAAGCAAGATTGAAGTCAAATACATGTGTTAAAAAAGCTATGTAATGTATAACATCTAATGGCGTGCGCTTCTTCCTACTTCCTGTTAGACATTTCCGTCACATTCACGGAATTAGTCCCATCAAATGCCACATATCGAGATCTAAGATGTTGCACATCAAAAATCTTTTAACAAGCTGGGGCTTGAAATTCAGTCTTAACCTGGGCCTGGTCCTTTTTAGTAAGTAAACCAAAATCCATCCTGTAGAATTGGGCAGGCTGGAGCATTTTTGAGACAGCTTGGTCAGTCTTTTATCAGGAGGGTTAAACTTGGCATCGGACCTAAGCTATCGGTCTTTAATTCAGTGTTTGTTCCGACCCTCACCTTTGGAGGAATAAAATTGCGGATACAAGCTGCCGAAATTTCTTCGTTGTATTGTTGCTGGGATAACTCGTCGAGATCGAGTTATGTAGGAACACCAGAATAGGCGAGGCACTCAATGTTGAACAGCTACTTCTTTGAACGGAGAGTTCAATACCTTGAAGGTTTGGACACATTAAACGAATGTCCCTAGCTCGCTTTCCAAGACGTGCCATGGATTCCGTGCCATGGATTCCGTGCCATGGATTCCGTGCCATCAGGTAGGTGTCCTCTCTGAAATTAGCAATGACAAACACCAGAAATGTCCCCAGATAGTCTAGACACCACCTTCGGACGCAAATGAAACCTAATACTACCTGAGTTTCAAACCACTGCACCTCGCTTACGGTGTGTGAAAAAATAAACAGAAAACATTGCCAAATCTGCTAAGAAATCGAAGCTTCCTGTTTGTTTGGTCAAGAAGGCACCGATTCCTTTAATAATGAGATGCTCAAGGTCCTGTATCCTTACAGACCCCAGACTTCTCATTCTTCGTGACCTGGTACCCGCATAAGGTAGACATCGTTGTGGCTGGCATTATTTAAGTCAGATTAGGCAATTGCCTAAGGAAGTAAGTCGAAGTCATAAAGCCAAAGGTCCAAAGTTGAGGCGTCAAAAATGAATACGAGATCTTCTTCTCTTCTCTTTCAACCTTTTTTTTTTTTTGCAGAAATACGAACAATCCTCTCATTATGTACAATTTTTATTCATTGCAAAACTGTTTCCTCTTTGCAGTAATTAATTCGAAGCTTCTCGCTTCCAAGAAACACTATATTTAATGGTGCCGCCACCGCCTACAAAGTACTGGTTCTGCTAACTACACCCCTAGACGTAATGTGTTGTCCAGGGCGCTGTAACGCACCAAATGAACCAACAAGGCCGAGAACATTAGGCTACGCTCTGTTTACGTCCACTACACAAGTCCGAGACTGTGCCCCCGTATGCATCTTCCATCAAAAGCAAGTAAACATCAGTGAAAAACGCAAAGCAAAACTCGAAAATTCTGTTGAAGTAGTTGCACCAGCAGCAGCTGGCGGGGCTGGAGAAGATCGGCGCAGTCGGCTCGGCACTAGAGACTACTAGACCACAACAACATACGCCAATCAGTTGATCGCAGGCAGATGGGACTGAGAACTTGGAATGAGACACCAAATTAGTTTTATTTCGAGAAGATGAGCCCTTCTGTCGGGCAAATGACCGTTCAACTGATACTGATCGCGCGCCGCACCGAATGATCTGCTCTGTGTGGTAATTACACCAGAGCACACCACACCACCACCAACCAGATTCTAGGCGCGCTAGCAATTTCTTTTGAAGTGTTCCATGCATGCGGAGCACAGCGCACCATCTCATCGGGGCTGACGGGCTCTCGAATGTAGTACAACACATGGCTGCGATCTTGTCCATGATGGTGCGCGTCTAGTACGTTTAAATGTACACGCACATTGAAGTGTTGATCCGGATCGACAGTTGAGACTGTAGCTGGGGTTGGGTAATTGGGGAGCGAGAGATGATCTTCATCCGAATCCCGATCGTGTGTGTGTTCATAGAGTTGTTCCATGCGTAATTATTGTGTGTTTTCCCAAGCCGAATGCGGGCTCTCTGTACCGAGTTTATCGGCTGAGAAAAATAAAAGGGTCAACTCGAGGCGATTGCGTGCGACTTGATAGGGAGTAACAATTTCGTATGAATATGATCGCACTGATGAATCGTTTCGGTTCTGGGGTGAGAAAGTGGTAGTTCTTGGTAATTTACATACAATCTGCGGTTATTCAACGGAAAGAAAAAAGATGAATAATGTTTAGAAAGCAATTATAGTGGAGGGGCTGTAAATTCCAATTAGGCGAATGACATAATTGATGCTTAAACTGTACTTTGTAGCTCTCAAGTTGGCATAGTACAGCTCATGGTCGTGGATAGCCAATGATGTCACTTTTAACTGGCAGTGGGTGTTTAATGGCGAACGGGTAATGGACAAGTGGTCATGTCATGCTGATATGCCATCTGTCATCTGTCATTTTCTGTGTAATGTGACTTTTCAGAATTCATTTGTAGAAGGAGGAAATTCCAGTTCAAGCTGTGAGTGATTTTTTTTTACAGAATTTGTGACGAATGGTAACGATTTGCATAAGATGGATGTCCTTTAGCTTTAAGCAGATGCTGAAGGCTTTTATTTGAAAGTTCAGTTGAAGCCCTGATTCAGAAGCTGAATGTCGGCATACAACACTCGCCCTTGTCTCCAAAAAATGTTGGAAAGTGGTCGCAGTTCTATTCTTGCAAAGCCGTGGATTGGTAAACCGAATGGGACTAGGAAATACATAACGTCGAGTAGACAAACAAATGGCTCTCACTCGACCTGAAGATATTCTGTGATTTTCCATAAAAATCGGAGGCGCCTGACATCAATCTCATCTCCAAAATTAATTTGAAAACAGCAATTAGACGGATTTCACACATTTTCGCAGGTTCTCCTTCCCTCCCGGGCGGATAGAAAAACCAAATGAAGAATCCCCTGCAGGATCTTTAGTTTTACAGACCTTTTGCATGCTTAGGTTAGGTTAGGTTAGCGGGCCGATGAAGATGATGAAATCCTCTTAATCTCACTAAGGGTTATGTAGACCCGTTGTGGTACCCGTGTGTTTTACCGGATACTTCCCACTGTGTGTTTTATATGCATGATGATAGCCACTTGGCCGTCTTTGCGAGCTTAAGTAGATCCGACAGTGAACCATCGGTATACTCCTCAATGTCATCGAAGAGGTATCTCCCCAATGTTCTTTTTCTAATGTTGCAGAGTCTTGGGGAATGGCATCCGCATCCTCTGCATAGGTCGTCCTCGGTCAGGTGCAGCTTTTTTGCATGGTACCTGAGCATATTGTGTCCTGTAATTAATCCCGTCCATATGTAGGAGACTGGTCGTTCTACTTTTTTCATATTCTGCCCATAGCCTTCTTGATATTTCGCAGGTGGTTAGTGTTTTTCACCTTCGTTAAGGATCTAAGCCTTATTGTATGACGAAGTTAAGGTTTAATTGTACCGTTTGCTAGCTCTGGTTCTAGGTCTGATCTCTTCTTTGCCAGTTCGTCAGCACTGCTGACTCAGCAGTCTCGTTTACTAGAACACCACTGTGTCCAGGTACCCAGCAGATGTTTACGTTATACTGTGTGCCAAGAAGTCTCAGCTCTTCGTGACAGCACTTTACAAGCTTTGATGTAATTAGAGTAGCAGCTAGTGCTTTTATAACCGCCTGGCTGTCTATGTAGATGGTGATATCCTCCCGTGATACGGTGGCCATTGACGCCAATTGGGCAGCTTTGGTCACTGCTAGAACCTCTGCCTGGAAAACACTACTGTTGTCAGAGAGTCTTGTTGAGCTGCTGAATCCTAGCTCATCAGAGAAGACACCAGTACCCGCGCCTATGTCCATCTTGGAGTCATTCTTGTAGATAAACTTTGTCTCAATAGGAATTTCCTTGTCCTCCTCTTGTTATCTGCTTGGAAAGATGGAAAAAATATTATAACGCATCATAAGCGACAGACTGCAGTCCGTGATTTAGGAAGGAAAATGACTAGTAGTTCACCAGCATGGTTTTCGGGAGACAAGTACCACTATTGGCAATATAACGTCTCAGGCGAAGTCCTTCGAGGGCCTCTACGAAGACTGCAGTTACTGTGGAAATTGAGCACCAACTGGTGTTATACACCGTAGATGAAAAAATGCAGTAAAACGTCTGGGGGCCTCAGGGGCCACCTTAAGACACAATACTACCTCCAGTGCTATGGAACCCAGTCTACGACGAAGGTTCAAGACTTCGGATGTTGGAGATGTTAGATGTTGAAAGTTGAGGTGTGTGTATACACTGTGATCTGTAGAGACCTATCGTGCTCTTCTGCTCAAGTTTCGACCTATAGCACCTCCTCCAATCCAATGGGTCCCACGACGGGAGATCCGTTTCAAAGAAAGTGTATGCTCCCAGGTGTGCTCTTCTTTTGTGGATCAATGCTTCACAGTCCATTAGGAGGTGTGACGGGGTCTCCTCGGCATCTTCTCGCTTCTATTCCTATTTTCCTGAGATGCTAAGTCTGCAATGGCCCGTTAGGAAGCCTGTTAGTATGCGAAGCTGGTTTTTGTTTTTTGCCTAGGCAAGCCTTGCTCCTACTTCGGTCGTAGTTCCCGAGGAGTTCTATTGCTTGCCTTAGTCCTGGAAGTTCTTTACATAGTCTTCTTCAATCCTCTTGGATTCGATGCCCAACCAACGAATGGTGTTTCTGACCCTTTCCTTGCCAGTTCATCGGTTGCCTCATTTCCATCTATCCCTACCTGACCTGCCATCCAGTAGAGGGTGCTCTTACACCTTAAGAATCTTTAGACGCGTGATTGTTCTGATTGATATATCCGGGGGGCAGACCGATCATTCAACTTAGTACCAAGGTTAAGTGTCCTTCTTGCTAGACAGATGCCAGGACGCTCTATCATGGATTTAGCTGCTTTGCCACCTTTCCAGAATATTTTATGACGTTTTGTAAACGAGCTGCTATATACGGTTTTTATAATCTTTAAGCCAACGCTAGGATGGTGAATACAAGCTACCGAAATGAGATTCCTTCGTTGTATTGCTGGGGGAACCATCGAGATCGAGTAAGAAACAGCAGAATATGCGAGACACTAAATTTCGAGCACGTGCAGGTTTATACGTGGATGGTTTGGATACGTTAAACGCATGCCTCCAACTTGGCTTCTACTTCCACGACATGCTATGGAATGCCATCAGATAGGCGTCCCCTTGGTAGGCCCAGGAAGAGATGGTTGGACCGAGTTCGAAATCTTAGAGTCGGTGGCGGAAGATCGAGAGGCATGGAGGGTCAACTTAAACTCTTGACCCTCATAGTGGATAAGCAGGTCTTCCGAAAATGATTGAGTGATGAATGAAGGCAACACTTATGGTTTTAATAGTGGGAGTGTCTCCAGCCCCCGTCTTTCCCAGTTCAACAGATACTTCGTTCTCTTTTATATTACAATGACCGGGGGTACCCAGAGCAGGTTGACCTGAGAGGAGGTTGCCAGGATGTTAAGTTTTTCCATGGAGACTCTCACCAGTTTCGAGTTGGTTCTTGGGTTTGCGAGTGCCTTTAAGGCTGCCTAACAGTCCGAACAGATTGAATCGAGTTTCAGATGAATAGTGGCATTGGGAAGTGGCGTTCGACAGTAAAATCCCGCCTTCGGTTCTCCATCCGTCATGACTGCACTGCCCTGTTGCCATTCCTCTGGTTGGAGAAATCGAATTGTGTTGAAACAAAAATTCTTGCTTATTAGGTCGCGACTCCAGAGCCTGCCTATACTTCCTTCTCGATAGCCCTGAGTCTTGTTAAGGTCTGCTCCTAGGTTCTTAAGTTGAAAAGCAGAATACCCAACTGTTCCTTTCATCTCTAATCCTATAGGGTGTAAGTCCATGATAATCTCCATAGAAGTTGCCTTGTGATCATTGGATGTTCGATATTAATGCCATGCCAGTCGAATGATAGTTGTTCGACAATTATTTGGGCAGAGTCGCCAAACTGTCTCGTGAGCTTATGTGGGCGTTTTCACTTGCCAGAATGGTAGAACTGCATATGGGACTAGAAAACAACACTAGAAGGCGTTCCAATACCTACGCGGTTCCCTTCACTTACCCCAAAACATTCTTTCGTGGGTATTTCACCGCATATTAGGTAAATTTTCTTATCTTTTCCTCGAAAAAAAAAATATTTATCACTTCAATCAACCCACGGAATACTTAAATTTGGTTGTTTATCTCTACTTCCCTTTTCCCTATCATATCCATCACAAGCTCTCATTAAGACTTTACCGCCAATTTATAGCCCACACTGGTCTTCACAGTGCTTCTCACGATAACATCAACCATCTCCCGAATCATGTCAATTCATTATGCATTAATCATTATTCCCTTTTGCCTAAAATACGACTTCCTAACCGGCAGCAGCACGATCGCCAACCGAAGATACAGAGCATAAAATATCAACGCTCCAACTGATCTGGCTTATCGGCACGTCAAGCTTAAGAAGAGAGATGCAACCGAAACGAATCTTCACTTTGACAGATATGATCTTCCACTCAATTTAATTAATAATTCTCTCGTTCGATGTGCTTCCTACATATGCAGCCCACTACCGCCGCCTTCGAATCTGTCTCCACCCGAGTCATTAAGGCAATTTTGATTAAACCCCTTGAAAATGCCATTATCAAGCCGAGATCAGAACAGTCGCAGAGATAACAACAGCGGCAGGCAAGGCATCCTCCGCCTCCATCGAGTCCATTAACAACGCTCAGCTTGTCGAAAACAAAACAAAAAAAAGTATCTCAACTGAAATTTACATTAATTTAATTAAATATTCGAACCGCGAGGCGTTATGTTCTGAGGTTGCACACCACACACTATCTTTGGAGCTGATTTACTCGGGATCGGCGTGTTCGCCTGTCACACCGGGCTAGCCAAGCAATTAGTATATTTAAGAGAATACGCTTAATTAAATGGTAATAAAATGAAATAAAAAAAAAAACAGCGCTCTTATCAGGGACATTAAGCCAAAAAGGGGGGAAAAAAAGAACCGAAATAATGGTTGTGGTCCTCAGTGCTGTGTTTTCTAGCCCCTTTAGAGCGATGAGAATTCTCACATGCTTCGCTATAATTTATGGAAGAATGGAGTTAATAAAGTCTACCTGTGATATGTTTATGGTTGGAATGGAATTAAATTACAAGGAAACAATCATAATTTGCCTCAGCTATGTGTCTGTGTTCTGAAAAGTTGCCCGAAACTGGTTTAGGAAACGACTATGATAATTGCGAACGACTCTACTACGTCGAAGCTGTTTTTAGATACGAAAAATTCGATGAGAGATCACAAAAGATTGATTGGCCAACGAACATTTTTACGGTTTATTTGGGATATCGATGGAGATACATACAGTATCTGACACGTTTTTTTTATCGGAAATATGCCAAACAGGTTGATTTGGGGGCGAATATTTTTGAGATTAAAGGTTTTGTGGTATCTTGTAGAACAGTTTGAAGTTATTTTTGGGTTCTTGTTCAAAAGTTGATTAAATATCTAACGTGTTATCTTGTTTGTTTTGAGACCGATATCTCACGGATATGGCCTGACTGGTCAATTGGATTTGGTTGAAAGTGATTGCTCAAGCAGCCTTGATGATCGCCCTTTTGAAATCACATCTTGTTGAGCTATATTTTTTTTTTGGATGCAATGATTTTCAATACCGGGCTTAGCCTTCATGAGCATCATGGGGTTAGGTTCCATTTATCAGGCATACTTCGCTCCGTCTGGCGCTTTAAATAGCTCGGCTGCTAGGTCGTCAGCACCAACAACTATGTTGGACTTAAGCTTAGATATGGCTATCTTCACTTCGTCCAGGTCGGGCGGACGGAATTGTTGGTCTTCGCCGTCCAGGTGGAATGATTCATTCTGCCTGACAGCGAGATTTGGTTCGTCGTCGCCGTTAAATAGTCTGCGGAAGTAGTTCTGCCATCTTTTGAGTATCGACTGCGATTCTACTATCTACTACGATGTTCCTTTGTCCATCCTTGCAGCCTTCGGCTTGAGCTCTGTAGTTTTGACAGGCTCTTTTTACCCTTTGGTAAAACTTCCGAACCTCATTCCTGCAGCAGCATCTCTTTATTTCCTCGATCGCGTGCTTCTCATGCTACTTCTTTTTCCTCCTGAGAAGCCGGTGTTCGTCTCTCCTTTTCTGCTCGTAGAGCTCCCGAGAAGATCTGGTCCTTCTGTGCCATTTTGTATGGCTCTTGTTTCGCTGCATTTGCTTGCCGTCACTCGTTGTTAAACCAGGCGTTTCGTTGCAACTCGGCATCCACAAATAAGGGGTTGATTTCCCGGCTTAGTTTCAACTGCCCAATTTTTGTTACAACTTGCAACTATTCATACAAAGTCTATGCGGGCTTTGCTGTAGAACTTGTTTGTTCCACTGTGAGTGCCATTAAGTTAATAAAATTAGAAACTCCTACCGAAACTAAATCGATAGGGAAAAAACTCTCCGACTTAGAAGATATCATTGCCAAAGCGATGACATTGATGGTTGCCTGACTGTGAGTGTGTATTGCGATGATTCATTCGGGGGTTTGGTACCATATTAAGCCCTGTGAATTGGCAGAAGTTTCGCATTAAAAACATAGGGCAAGTTCGGGGTTTTGTAGAGTCTTCATATCTTCAATACTGATCTCCTTCGATACTGATGTTTCATATAATAGTTTTAGTTACCTCTCCATTTTATTTTTCGATTTGGATGAAGTAAGAGGAAAGTTTGACTTTTAATCTGGACGTTAACACAGGCTTAGAACTCTTGAACCCAGATCCTTAACTTTACCCTTTGACATAAAAATACTTAAAGAGCTGGAGCGACAGCCGAAAAGGCACCAAGGCCTGGGTTGTCGCAAGCACCATTAAAAATTCCTCTATTGTTACCAAAGTATGCTTTGATGGATGCAATCTAGTGTTGCACGAATAGTTCTGGTCCTTAGCCTGAATACTATACAAACTTCTTTAGCTTGATGACGAGTCCCTAATTGGCTTCATTATAAAGAGCTTCTCCTACTATGTCTAAGAAGAAAGTTAAGTTATTTGTACCAATAAGTCTTTATGTACCAACCACCACCCATCTAAAAATGACCGAGAACCACAATCCTGCAAAATACACGAATTTTATGAAAAACAAAAAATTTTCTCTGAAGACTTGTCAGCACATACCACCCACAAACAGCTTCCACAGCGAGTTTCCACATTTGTCTCGATGAGGCGAAACTGTCATTTGCTGTCAATCAGTGAAGTGTGTGTGCGCGAGTGGTTTCAATCGGTTCGGTTTCGGCTTTTGAAAACAAATTAATTAAATTAATTCATATTTATCGGCCAAAATTTGCGATTTTCTTTGAATTTAATTATTCTCCGTCATTTTGAAATGCATTTTGTGGTGATGGATTCGGTAATTCAGTGTTTTTTTCGCGATTTAAAATGCCTTTGCCTGCGACTGGCAAATGTTTTTTTTTCTCTTTCTTCGCGGCGAGTGTTTTTTTTTTCGTTCGTTCGTTCGATTAGTAAGCCGTTGAATCATTTGAAAATTCAAATATTTGAATATTTAATTATTTCTGGTGAGTGGTTTATGCTCTCAAATTTTTTTGTATTTATTTCAATTGATTTTTGGCAGAATTATAATGATTCCTTGGTTGGATTTCATGTGTGTTTTTGAATTTGATTCTTTGATGCTTTTTTTATTGGTTGGATAACCACTCCAGCACCCAGATTTTTTGAGTGTAACGGCCTTAAAATCGATGAAAGGTGGTGCGTATCGATTTGAAGTTCCTGCGTTTTCTCCAAGATTTGCCGCAGAGTGAATATTTGGTCGTTGGTGGACTTTCCGAGCCTGAAGCCACACCGATATGGACCGATCAGGTTGTTGACGAACGGTTTCGGGCGCTCACACAATTTCGCAGATAAGATCTTATAGGCGATGTTAAGTAGACTGACGCCTCTGTAGATCGGCAAACAATGCTGAGGTTCCATTCAACGGGCATACTTTCCTCCGACCATATTTTACAGATGAGTTGCTTTGAACATTTCGCCAGCTAGACTGTCAGCTCCAATAGGGGCCACTCTTAGGCTCAGTTCTCATAGTGAAGTGATACCTAGACAACTCCTGACGACGGAGAATTTTACCCGTAGAACGATTTAGTATTGTCGATGAAGAAGAGGTGATTTAGAATGGAGGTTTGGCTTAGGCTGCGCTCACGTCTCTCGCTTGTAAGAATGTTAACGTATATACACAAGCTTCAATCCTCCTAAATACTACCAGAACCTGTTTACAGGTCTGGCAAATGTCATTAAATATGTAGAATATATTTTTGATTCATTTGATTCATTTTCTGCAGCAACATGGGAATATGCCACTAGGTCTAAAGAATTTGTTTGAGCGGAAGCAATTTATTGTCCAGGAAATGTTTTCCTCGGGAAGCGGGAGCGGCAGACTCACTTTGGCACTGCTCTACTCTCTTCAGTTTGAAGGATTTGGTAGCCGAATATATGCTTTTAATAGTTCGTTGGACTGTAGTTCGGAAAATTGTTTTGAAACAAGTTATGTCATCTATGTATGTACCTCTTACTGCGTCATCTATTGTCACTTGACACCTCGAATCTAGGCGCTAGACCATCTATAATTTCCCACTTTTTTGATTTAATCTATTTACCCAATACAAGGATCAAACGAAATCTTCAAAGTCAGCAAATGGTACAATTTTACAGCCATGCTGCCATGTGCGTCTAAGATAAAAGCGATACACCCTGCATTCCCATACAAATCCTCCTCTCACTGATCTTTTTGCATCGTCAACAGATGCGAATTAACAAACGAGATCATTTTGTTGGTATTCCTTGTCCATCTATCTTTATCTGACAGTTTTCGCGTGAGTGTGGTATAATTCTCCGCTGTCCCGGTGTGAGAGGAGAAAATAATTCTTTCACTCAACATGTATCTGTCCGATTGGAATTGAGAGTTCGATGACATATGAACATAAGTTTCTGTTTTTTTTCTTCTTTGCCTTGGGGGAACAAATCGCCTGAAGCCTAATTAGCTACCGTGTTTCAAGCATTGAAATGTAACATTTTCAGGTGTCAAGCTAAAATGGAAACACGGTCTGGAGCTCTGGAAAATGTTTTCATTTCGACCAGAAGTGCGTGTTGAATTTAGTACGAGAAACAAAAAATTCAATTTCCATTACTCGATACACGATACACGATACAAGTACCTGTTTACATATTTTTGAAAGTTGATATTTGCAAATTGACAGCAACAGAATCAATTTAGACAGCTGATTGGTAGTTTATTTGTAAATTGAAACGCAACACATACTGTGGAGTATTTGAAAATTTATACCAAAAATCAGACAATTAGTAGAAATTTGTACCAACGATTGACAATGATTTACTACGTGACTGTATGCCTGACAAGTTAATTTGGAAGACAGCCAGAGAGACGGGCCCTTAACTTAGAGCCCATTGCGTTTAACTATTTCCTTATGTGTTTGACTAATTTTCAAGTGGGATGAGGATACTACAGCTGTAAGGTACGAAAGCGGTTCTGAGTTGGAAGAGGTTATATAGTCTGTCCTTCTGTCTTCTGTGGGCCTCCACCCTTATACGATTATGGTCTAGTAACCGCTGCTTCAATTTCTTTTCGGTCCGTTAGGTTAGGTTTCGAAGGGTGTGTGATGAATAGGCCTCATCACTTTCACTCGGAGACTGCTATCGTCCGAGAGGTGGCGGAATCCTCTCTGGCTAACCAGTCGGTCCCATAGTTTTAGTGATTATTGTTGTCCAGGCTAAAACTTCTCCAGGATCAGACTGACTGACAGTGGAATGCATGATTCCGTAGCTGTTCCACTTTTTATATATTCAGCTCTAACTATTTTTGTCCCTTTAGATCCCAGTTTGGGTCGCAAAACCTTAGGTTGCCCTCTTAACTTTTTAATAAAATGTTTGTATTAGTCAGGCTGGAGCAATTTTGAGACAAATTGGTCAGTCTGTTATCAGGAGGGCTGAACTTGGCATCGGAGCTAAACTCTCGGTCTTCAACTCAGACTTTGTTCCGACCCTCACTTTTGGTCATGAGGTTTGAAAGAAATAGATCGCGGATACAAGCTGCCGAAATGAGATTTCTTCGTTGTATTGCTGAAATAACTCGTCGAAATCGAGTGAGGAACTCCAGAATACGCGAGACACTCAATGTCGAGCAGCTACTTCTTCGAACAGGAAGGTCCATATTTCGATAGTTTTGGCACCTTGAACGCATGCCCTCAGCTCGGCTTCCAAGACATGCCCTGGAATCCGTGCCATTAGGTAAGCGTCGGTGCAGGGAAATAACTCCACGGGAATTTACTCCCCACAAGTGGGAAATTACTCCACTTTTCGAATGTGGAGTAATTTCCCACTGGCAGTGGGACGCGTCCCCTGGGTAGACCCCGGATGAGATGGTTTGACCAAGTCCGAAATCTCACCTCTACCCGTATGGGGATGGCCCCAGAGGATTTAAAGTCGTTGGCGGAAGATTGGGATATCTGGAGACTCTACTTAAGCACCCTAATCCCGTGATCCTTATAGTGAATAAGTGGGTCATTTGAAAATGAATGAATGAATAAATGTTTGGATCTTTTTCCAGGGGTAACATCTCTGCAACTCTTCGATCTCATGCTCGTCTTCCCTTCGCTTTTCTTTACTCTGTCTCCGTCACTTGCTTGTGTACATTCAGCATCAAACTACGAGTTTTGTCGCAGAAGTAGGAATGAAACTTGGCACATCAGTCGCGTTTGTTGCTGCTGAAGGGCTTATCGAGAGCTCCTAGGTACACTCGATCGGCAAAGGAACGTCCAGCTAATTGCTATTGTAGTGTTCGAACGTTGAATTTTTGTATAATGGTTCTGGTTGTGAAGCAATAGAATACTCGCATCCATGCCTTCGTTGTAACTTCATGATGCGCTCTTAAGTTTGAACCTTAGCTAACTACCTTCACATTCATATCGCGTGCCCCTTGAACTTACCAGTGTCTTGTGCCCGTCCATTATTCTTTCACTCGAATAGCACGCTCTAGTTGTCTCAAAACTTTAATCATCGACCTCCCAGGTGCTGAAAATCCCCTTCATCAAGAGCCTTTATAAACTATGCTTAGCAGGCCTATAAAAACAGCTCCCAACTCTCGAAGGCGACCTTAGTTCGTTGTGCATTAAGTGCAACAACATCAAGACCACATTTCATAAACAATCCAATCAAAACGCTCCTTTGAAATGCAATACAAAGTGAAGTCCTTCTGTTTAGCGTAAATTACTAGAAATATACCAGCAGCCCTCGCTCCAACGGCGGCGTCCAATTATTTACAAACATCAATCGGCCATTTCATAGGTTTTCATAGATCAAAAGCCCATTAAATTGCTATAAACCACACTGCAAACAGACACCTCTGCTCGACCATAACTCATCTTCTCGGCGTAAACAATGCGTACGAGCGTGCGTGTGTGTGTTGCTTCTCCTCTGTAAACATTACAAACAGCCTTCTGGTTCCGGTCTCCGTGCTGCCGCTGCGCTCTTGCGCTCCCCCCTAATTAGCCCCGAGATTCCACCACCTACTGTGTTCGTTGGTGGTTCGCTTCAAGAACTCACGCATCGTAAATTACACAGATTTGTTGGAAACGCAATTCGTTCTTCCGAAATCCAAATAAACTTTGGCTTTCCAAATCGATAAAAACCGGCGCAGGGGAGCACCGCCACCGCCGCCGAGTAGAATTCCGTTGCATACAAAATTTCTACTTGGACATTCTCCACGAAAGCCGCACCGAAAAAAACATCGAAATCCCAGAATAAATTATCCACCGAGAGAGTCTTGATAGAATTCTACCTCAACCGGATGCTGATTTAGAGCGCTTTGACATTCAATTGACGTCCGATCGGCGCGTCGCCGTGATATATATTTTCTTGGCATAATTTCAAATTCGATTTCGATTTATGCCTTTTCGACTTGGACCCTCGAAAGTCGCCGCGACGAAATGTAAATAAGATTCAATTAGCGCGCGTCTTAGAAGCCACGGCAGGCAGCCAGCAGATGTACATAAACAAAGAGCGCGCAGCAAATGTTTGCACACACATGCCTCTCCATCGTCGTCGCTCTCGGCACATGTGTTTCAATGGCAAAAAGTGTCATCACTCATGTCATCGTTGACCGTGACAGTAGCGGCAATAGGGTGTTTCGCAAAAGGACGTTTCTAATGTGCTGAATCACTGATGGGTTTACGGCGATAGACTTCTGTTTATCTGGCGTGTGTTTTTGTTTATAGGGGGCTTTTCGAAGAGTCAATCACGTTTTAGATAAACGTGCTTATTTGTGAGTTGTGGAAGCCTTGTGGCCTGCACATTGGGTCGCTTTGAGATTAGCGATAGAAATTATGTTGTATTCAGCACGTTTGGTTGCGAAATGCAGACAACTAAGCGCGCAAACAAAGCAGCAGTGGCGCAGCAATTTTCAATTTTCGTTATCGCGGGTAGGGTTACACTACACCAACGCATTTGATCGTACAGTGAGCGGAGTTGACATTAAGTCACTGGAAATTTAGGAATTGTATAAATAGGACGCGTTCATAAATTCAAGTTTTGGTAGGATTTTATTTGTGAGTCAGGGAGGTTTGGTAGGCATAGAAGGCTTTGAAAGGCCTGAAAATATCCGGTAGTGAATAGATCCATACCTGCAGTAAAAATGGTCTGAAAAATGACGCCTCACGCAACAGAGGCTCAGCGCAATAGTGTAGTGCATAACTGTCTCTTGGAAAAGGCTATTTGCTCTGATGTGAGACAGTTGGTTCATCAAGTCGGTTGGGGAGAACTTCTGGCACTTGTTACCTGGCTGAAGGGGTAAGCGTCGGGTGTACATAGTACCGGCCTTGACCTTCTTAAGAAGCGAGTGCACTCTGGTCCTCTGATCTAACTCGTCTTGCATTTGGTTTTTGGTGATTGGCAGCTTTGTTAAGATTGTCAGCACTTTTGCTACTTTCAAATACCCTTTGCTGTGTTTACTTTTCTTTAAGCGGCCAAATGAGGTCGTCGTCAACCACCCAGAACCAAGCTCACCTATTTTTTTTCAACCAGATGCTGCACGTGTCGACAAGTGTGGCAGTACTCGACCCCGGTAAGTTTATAAAGAGCAGAGGGGGCTCATATGGAAACGCCTTCCGTATTGTTGGTACTTCCGACAGCAAATCGAAAAGATGAGACCAAAAAGTACCTAGCACACTAGGAGTAGCGGCTGTCGAGAGTTCAGTAGCATCTTGAAAAAGTTGGACTGCACAGATAACACCACTGGTAACTGCAACCTGCTTGGAACTTCAAAAACCTCAGAAACCTACCACTCTGTAAGCGCGACATTATGCTCACCCGAGTTTTAAACGAAAATAAGATTTTATATTAGGGAGTGGGTGATCGCCGTGGCTCAGTCATTAATGCGTTGGACTTCTGCGCGTGTTACTTGGATTCAATCCCCAGCCATATCCACCGAACATTTTTCGCGGCACCCCCTCTCGTCGGTGAATGACAAGCCTCCGAGAGTATAATATGTACTGAAAAAGCTTCTCAATTCGCCGTTCGGAATCGGCAATAAATTGTTGGTCCATTCCATTCCATTCAGTTCGTGCGAGAAATGTAACACGTACAACATGAGTGGTTCCGAGAGCTAGGCTTTGGCTCATCCCGAGCTGTCGCGTCAGCTATTTATGTTTTTTTTATTCACCAATAATGAAGTAGGTTCAGTGGTTAGTGCGTTGGACTGCTGACCGAGCGGCGTGGGTTCAAGCCCCAGCCAGGAAAACACCAAAACATTTTTCGCGGCACCACTTCTCGTCGGGGAATGACAAGCCTCGGAGAGTATAATTTGTCATGAAAGAGCTTCTCACCTCGCCGTTCGGAGTCGGCAATAAATTGTAGGTCCCTTCCATTCATGCGAAAAATGTAACACGCACAGCATGAATGGTTGCGAGAAGCTAGGCCTTGGCTCATCCCGAGCTGTCGCGCCAGCTATTCATTCATTCATTCAATGAAGTAGGCAGATTACGCTAGGCTAACAGTCATATCCATCACATTTGCATATCTCGTATACCTTGGTCGTTGCTCATCGTGGATCGCCTTCAGAGAGCCCTAAACGTAATTTCTGACTGATGCCGAAAATGTAGGTCTCAACGTCAAGTCTAAGAAAACACAATAGTTGGGACAAACTCAGAAAACTAACAATCAATGGAGTTCTCAACAGGAAGTAAAAAATCCTCTGAGTCACCTTGAAATAGAGACTCGCTTGGATATCGCACCTTACCAAAGCCAAGACCTTACTATGGACCACCAGAAGCCTTTTTGGCAAATCCTGATATGCTGTCCTTCCTCAAATCTACAGACCACAACCCTGCTCACGTTTTCCGACCAAATCAGCTTTTCAAAACTCGTGGCATCGTAATGGCACCAAATGAGCTTATTAAGTCTCTCTACAATCCCTACTTGCGGCATGAACCAAAAACGCATCGTCACTTATGCAGCAACCGTATGATGGCGGAAAAGTAAACAAAAGACTGTCAAAGCTAAGCTCAATAAACTCCAAAAGCCAGCTTGCGTCTGTGCGACAGAGGCTATGAAAACGTCCAAAACGAAGAATAAGCTAAACACATAATGTGTCACTGTAACTGTCGTATCAAAACATTCGTCACTTAGTCAACTACCTACAACCTTGAAGCGGGAGACGTACCCGTCAGCTCATCTAAAGACTAAGCTGGATTAGATTTTGGTGAACAAAGTGTGGTTTACGTCATCTATTGGGGAGTCGTCACACATCGGTGTGTACTGGCAAGACGAGCTCAATAGTTTTCCCATCTATGCAATGGGGTGATGTAGCAGTTTACTTCGCTATGTTTCCATTCAGCAACGTTCCTTGTCAATCTCGCCGTCCATCTTCCTCTAGTTTCGGAACTATAGTCGCCGTTTCTATTCCTATTTCTAGTCTATGCCGACGTTAGGCGATCATTAGGGGTCACTCCCGCGAAGAGCTGATTCTGACACAGTGCAGTAAGCGCTTTCTACTTGGAGGTCTCCATGTAACGAACGGGCTGACTGCCCGACGAGAAGAGGCCCTTGCCGCCCACTCGTTGGTCCCGAACCCTGTTTTGGGGAACCACCCAACAGTGCCTACTCCAAGATCCACAATGGGACACCAACAAACACGACAACTACTGGGCCAACCTCCGGGGCCTTAGACAACCAAAAAAGTTCGTCAACTCCAACCTATACAAGGCCAAGACTTTACTTAATCTCACCAAAGACAAGTTAGAACTTTTACGGGCTATCTAAAGGGACATTGTCCACTCAAATACTATCTGCATAAAATAAAAGTATCCGCTGAAAGACCACTGAACATATTCTTTGCATATGTCCAGGAGTCGCAAGGATGACATTACTCCACTTTACGCGAGTCTCGGTCAACCCGGCGAAAATTCGGATAATTGAGCCTAAGGCTATACTGACGTTTATTAAAACCTCAATATAACCTCTGGTTAAACCATTTGGACCACCACAATAGAGCTCATAGGTCGCAGTGCGCATTTAGGGCCCCTAATACAGAATACAGAGAACTCTTAACCGATTCAACTGATAGATTCTCCGCCGCCATAGAAGGAGCACGCCTTGTCAGTACTTACTTTGGTCTCACTGTTCTATGGCTTTCTGATTCAAACAATCACCAAAGCAGATCGTGATAGAAAGCCTTTCAAACAAACCAAAGTCCATTGTAAACAAAATGCCACGCCAGGCAATACCCTCGTCAATCCTAGTCTTAATGAAATATTTTCCACACAACAATCGATAAAAGATCATTAACCCTTCAAAGCGATCAATTGATCTTCTTCCTGGTGGTGAACCCCATCCTTTTCTGTCAAATTATCTGATTGATGGTCAACACACCAAAGCTCGATAGATTAGACTCCGCATAGTTCATTACTCCGGGCCTTTCCGTGACTATTAACTCTGATAAATTGCTCAAACGTGTTTATAATTTACCCAACCGTTTTTTCGCTGAAAATTAGTCACTCGGCAACAATAACAGTGTTGTGATCTCATGTGTCATGACATGAGTAAATATTTTGCCAAAACTGATGTCAGCTATGATGATGGCAGCCGCAAACCATCTACCAAAGGTTAAAGCCATTAAGATGAACCCTCGCTCGACCGCCGCATAATTAGTGCAATTATTAGAGAAATAGTTTTGCGAGGCAACTTTTCGCAACAGCAGCAGCGAGTCGTAATGGTTTTTTAATAACACAGCACCGGAAATGGCATGGCAGTCATTTCTGTCATCGTCAGCGACTGGGTTACAAGCGTATCTATGTGTGTATCTCTGTATCTGTTCATTGTCATCGCTCAGCAAGCAGAACCGCAGCAACACAGGTGCAATAATTAGACGGTTTATCTGGGTTGTCAAATCTTATCTGTGGATACACACGATGAATCTTTGCGCTCCAGCCGCCCGACGAGGCGATGGCCAAAGACTTGTTGAATATTCGTATATCAACAACCACTACAACGAACCAGCGGAACGACAGCAACCAATTTGTTTGGTTTTAACAGCAACCAAAGCATTCAGTGGAGAGGAGGCATGTTGCACGCTTACTGCGTCGAGCGTCACTATTTTGCATCAAATTGGAGAATGCTTCCTTTTTTTTTGAAAATAAATTTCGATTCGGTTGGGTTAAGCGCCATATTCCAATTGAGTAGGCACCGGCAGCAGCACCCATTTGACAAGGTCTGTCAAGACGCAAGAAACCATGCGCGGCATGAAGGTGGTGTCTACTACGCCGGAATGGGGCACGAGGTTACATTAATATGCTTTGGTCGGCAGAGCACAAAAGTACAGAGGTGGAGGAGAAAAAACAAAAAAAAAAAAAAAAACCCCAAGATTTGAGCTGAATTAAATAACTTTTTATGGGGTCTTATTTTGATCCCAGATTGAGCCAATGTACGCCGTCAAGAGCGAATTTAATTCGTAGAAACCATGTGCGGCTGGAGCGCTTTGATATGCCACCGTTTGTTGTGACCGAGTCGTACTTAGACTTGTTTCCTTCCTGAATCTAAAGTGTGAATAACACTCAGCGGTGTTTTCATAGGTATAACAGAAGTTTCTTCGAGCAACATGTTGACGACTCATCAAATCTTAACCCCATCTGCAGTTGCGTCTTAACTCGATCACAAGCAACTGATCTCTTGATCACAGATAAAATGAACGCGTCAATTAAAGTCGATGTTGTTACATGTATCCCACGGTAATTGAGACTCAAGGCATCATACATATGTTCATGCTTGTCAATTGTAACGCTAAGTGCGTGTAGATCTTGACATTTTATTGTTATAAATTGATGTGAAAGAATGATCAGAGGGGAACTGGAGGATGAGAACTTTTGTGATCGGCTCGAATCGTAGCCTCGAAGGAGATGAACTTATAAGCGACTTAGTCGTAGTTTTTTTTTATAAGAAAAGGTTAGAGGGGCTGTCAGTGTAAAGCCATAGACTCACTTAGACCAAAAGTGGATCTACTACTGGTGATAATTCTGGCTCTAGGTCGAATTCCCTTTACTATTCATTCAACCAGTAGAAAGTTTTGTTAAGAAGAACGCTTTTAAGGTTACTAAGGTCCTTTGTCCTGTGGTCGCCGTGGCTCAGTGGTTAGTACGTTGGACTGCTGACCGAACGGCGTGAGTTCAAGCCCCAGCTGTGTCCACCGAACAGTCCAAGCTAGTTCGACACATGTTCAATGTAAACATCTTTCCAGACAGTCAAGTTGCTATAGAAGCCGTTCATGCCTTTTAGTTGAGTACTATTTGTTTCAGCTGATTGCTTATAATCTGAGTTCCCGGACATACAAAAATGCATTTTAGGGACGTAAAAGGTGGACAAAGCTGGCTCTTAATCACACTTACTCGACGTTTTACTGTTTTGTGCATTTCCAGAGACGTCTAATTGATGTGGCCCTCGGACGCCACTCAAATATAATACCAATTATTAGTTTTAAACCAAAAAATGTGCTTTTTCTACAGCCAGGCTAAAACACTACTTCATTGCCATTGCGCTCGATGCCAAAAAATATGTTACAGTTCTGCCCAACTTCGTCCTAGCTGCCGTGACTCCTCTTCAACTGTCTTTTGCACACTCCGTTGCACCAACTCCGTCTTTGATGTCTACGAGATCCTGATTCGAAGGTGTTTCGTAGACATTTATTTCATAAATAAATAAAATCAATCAATTGCGAGAACTGATGTCGATTCTACTGCAAAGGCTAAACACTGGCAGTAGAGTGGCATGGCTTGAAGAGTTGATTGAACTGACAATGATTATGACATTAGGAGATTCGAAAAAATTCCCATGAATTATAGCAAAGACAAACACCATAAATATCCCCAGATAGTCTGGACACCACCCTCGGGCGCCATTGAATTCTAATACTACCTGGGTTTCGAACCACTGCAGCTCGCTCATGTGGATGCGCATGTCGATTATAAAAAAAAAGACATCGGTTCCAGAACCTATTCAGTTTTCTTGCGACAGTAATGGAGATTTTTCAGGGGCTGCACCCATACAGCAACACAGATTCAACACTGAATCGTAGTTTGGTCTAAAGGCTAATAGCATTGCTTCTCTACCTATATATACGTACATATTTGAAAACATGAAAAATCTAGATTTAGTCTTGTTTATGAGGTTGGTTGTCTTTTTCTGTTCCGTCTCCGGTCGTGCCGCTACTCCCACGATATTTGAGTTTTGGCAGTGTTGGCGGCCCCACGACGTTAACTTCCCTCTCCGCGTCAGCTGTCATTTGATCATAATTGTATATGAATTCCTTCAGTTCCCGATGCTAGAGCAGCGCAGGGCACATCATTTATCACCAACTAAAACAACATCGGTCAAAGGATGCATCCTTGCCAGACGAGAGTTTAGATTTTAAATTCCTCTGACAGCCTTTTCCTACCCATAAAGTGACATTTTAAGCCATCCAGGCTTAACACTAGAATTCAAAAACAGAATTCAAGCGGATCTAGTCAGGTTTGTGGCAATTTGCGCGGTCCACTACCTAGAAAGGATTCATGCGACACTTCTTGCCGCAGTTCAGGTAACGTACTGACACAGAAATACAATAAACACCTGTTTCGAGTCCTTGGTTTCGAAAATCAAAAAGGTCCGTTGAGTTCGACTTTCAAGATTGAGAAGTCGGAGCTGCACGAGACTTTTGTGCTTCGGGCCTTCAAAGGTCTTAATCCGTCAATAACGAGCGGGAGGTCCTTTATTACTTTCTGTGCGGATGTTGGGATGTAATACGATCGACACCAACTCATACTGCTTGACTTTGTATTAAGAAAACAGCAGTAGCCACGGCACTTCACTTGTACCAAGACTGTAAATGGCACTGACACTGGATCTTATGAATGTAAAGTGAGGGATCTAGATATACATAGGGACGGTAGGGAAATAGTCAAGGTTATCGAAAAGTATGGCAGGGCTCTTATGAGTGATAGATTGGCTCCGGATAGAGGGAGATTTAACATGAAAGACGGCAGATCCAGGACAGGTATTCACTTCTACACGCGTTGGATAACTAGCGTCAGTGTCAACAACGTGCGTGAGGTAAGACAGCCAAGGAGTTCAGTTGATTGTACCCTAAAAACATCTCAATCGCATTGGTTAACCAAGCAGTGAACTGGCGTTTGATATGTACTCAAGAAGTTAATGTTTGGGTTAGAGGAACGAAATGCAAAATCGGACAGTCAGCCTCCCAGTTTTTGGGACCTGAAACATTCTCTGTCCTTAGTACATTCCTCTACTTAAAGGACATGGATCCAAATGTTACCTTGAGAAGGTGGGGAAGCTTGACTTAGTACAGACAGACCGACATGGTGGGCATTTGCCTGCTGGTTGTATCAAGACAGGAGATCTTAGCATGACGCAAACACCTCTTAGTAGCATTGTCCATACGATTCTTAAACCTCAGGTCCGATCTGAAGAAGGTGGGTCCTCTATAAAACCATGGGCTAGGTATAGAGAATGAGAACAAAGCTGCACATCTACTGTACGAGTACTCTACGTAGTGGCCACTATGATCGCCCAAATCCATCGCCTATCATTCATCATGATCGAGTGAATTGAAAGACGCCACCTTCATTGACATTTATTGCCATTTTATTCCACAAATAATGAAGTCTGCCGCCCCAAAAAAAAAAAAAACTGGGCGACCTTGGCTACAGCCTTCTCCGGTTATCCATAAATCCGCCCCTGACTGTGTGCGTTCGGTTTATCAATGTGAAACGTTTAGAGGCTATCTTTAGAAATTATGCTCCAAGTTATGTCATGCATAACATACGTATAAATGGTTATCTACGTGGATAAAACTGTTACGAAAGCCCATCTACATGGAATAGACATTCAAAATCGATGCCAATAATAAAGAGGCCCCTCTCTCATATGCACATTCCTTCGCCTTGACTCGTGTACTGCGCGAGCGTCATAAAACCATCAATCGCGGCGAATTTAAATTGTCTCCAAACGAAAATTTATTTTTTTGATTTACTGTGCATTTTAAGATGGCCAATCGATTTCAAATTAGCCGCGACTAGGCAGACAGATACGTACCCGACTCGTGCACCGAACATACCTTTGCCTTGTCATGTCGCGTTATCTTATGAATGTTCCAAACGTGCAGCCGCATACAGCGAGCGGATAAAATTTGAATTTAACTTTTTTATGCGCTGTGTGCTGAATTATATTATCGAACCATTGAATAAATCACTCGAACCGGACAAACATTTAGCCCACACCGCTTGGGGTCTGCTTCAATAAAATAAAAATTATATGCATCAAGGCCTGCAAAAGGACAACACTCCAAAAGTCCCACAGTTAAAGCCGGACGTCCAACAAAAATGAAAAAAAAAAAAAAAAAACCATACGAATATATTCCCACAGATAGGTATCTCTATCTTTAGAATGCACACTACCGGCTGCGGCTTAGTGTGCTTCGTATCGGATATAGTTTCCTTCCAAAAAGGTGGTAGCTTACTACAACAGTCATTCCATTCAATCAAAACAAACTTTCAACTGTGATACGATTTTCATCGGAACACTGGGGTCTCTGCTCCCTCCGGAGATGACTATCTCCACTCAAAGTGCATTCACAAAGGCAAAGACATTCTAAGTCTTTGTTTATGTTCTGCTTAACGGTGTTGTGTATCTTTTTCAACTTATCTTTGCGGCATTTTAAGTTTTAGAAAAAAAAAACTTGACGAAGAACGAGGGGGAAAGTATAAATTTAATCTTATCTCGTGATCTTTCCTACGATTTTTTGGAAAAAGTATGTGCATACGCGCGTAGGTACACCCAAAACCCATACGTTTTCGTCTTATTTTATATAACCAGGTGGTAATTTATGGGTTAACGTAATTAAGCCCAAAAAAAATGCCTGATAAGCTTTATCTGTCCGGTGTTTGGGTAGTGAGCTGTCTACCTACATAGCTCGGTGGTGCTCGGTATGATGGGGCACATGTGTAAATCTGTGGTTGGCTTGTTTGCGGTACACTGCCGTTTATAATCGGTCAAAAACGTGTTGGAATTATTTCAGGAAGAGATTCTTATTTATGACACAATTTTTACGTTTTACTAGCGTTGCTTGGGCTCTTTCATTATTAAAGTACATTTGCGTGCCCGCTAGGGTAGGTAGGCGTGCCTAGCCTGAAAGGTTATTTATTTATTTATTTAATCTGTGATGTGTACTTTTTTTTTTGGCAGTGTGACACTTTTCACTGGTACATCGTTGAAAAATACTAATTAATAAGTTTTATTTTGTCTGTAGTCGGGTTAATTATATATTTTTGTACTTTTATCGCCAATTGCTTTCCTTTAATACCCATATCGAGGGAAGCACTGAATAACAAAAACATCGGCCATCTTGGAGCTTTCGCCACATTGAATTTATGATGACGTCACATACGCTATATTCTTCCACTGATTTCAAGTTACCTCTCTGCCAAATTTGACTGAAATCGGTTCAGAAGTTTTCAAAATTACCTCGTACACACAAACAACCTTTGTCTCTTTATAATATTAGTATAGCAGTACAGGTTATGGGAGAATGTTAGACAGAATGTTGTAAGTGGAGGTAAACATTGCATGTGAGTTCATTTCATATTCCAGACCTGGACGTATTCTATGAATGATCAGAAGTTCCACATCCACTACCTTTAAGATTTTCGTCTGAATTAAATCATCAGATGTACGATTCCGAGATTTTGCAAAAAATTCGTGGTAATAAAATTTAAAAAACCTTTTACCCTTTTGTCAAAACGCATTACACATCTCAGCCCAAACAGGGTTTTCACTATCTCACCAAGTAGACGAATAAGCCTAGAAAGCTCAAACGAATCAATAACAGCTACCAGAGACTGTCCTCAAGAAGCCGTTCCGATGTAGTCATTAGCATCACACCTCCTTCTTGCTCTGTTTGTCCCCTGCAGCACCGCCAGTCAAAGCATTCCTTGGCAGGGGCAGGTTTGACATTTCGTCGTCTTCTTCTCAACTGACAGAGCTAGCGGTTTCTTCGTTTCTCGCTGCTCTTTCCTCTATTCGGTGTTCGCTGTTGTTGTTCGGAAAAAGTAGGCCTCAAGGAACCACTACATTCTCAAGTCTGGTATACAGACGGCTCGAAAATGAAAGCATCGACACCGGTGTCCTTGGACCCAGTGCCAAAAAGCGATAGCGCAGATCACCCTCCATCTTTCAGGTCAAAGTCCATGCTATCAAAATATATGAGCATGAGTGCCTAAGGAGAAAAACGAATGGTGTCAGCATCTTTATCCTCTCGGACAGTCAAGCGTGAGGGTGAGCAGTGAGCTTTAGTGAAAGCCAGCATTTCACCAATTCCTTTATCCATGAGATGCTTCAAGTTCGGTATCCACATATACCCTAGGATTTTTCTGTCACATTTTCGCTAAGGCTGGGTGGTGGCATAGGATGGGCTTGAAGTCCCCATCTTCTTACTCGCTGTACCTACAAGTCACTGCGTCGCCACGCTTCGGTGAGTTTTACAATAGTCTATGCGTGTGTTCGTTGTGGTTAATGTGCCCTTTAATTAGGATTTTTGTCAGACTCAGACTTACGAAGAACTTAAGAAAGATCTGTGAATCATTAAAATAAATAAATAACTGGGTCGACAGCTCGGAATGAGCCAAGATCTAGCTTCTCGCAACCGTTCATGTTGTACGTGTCACATTTTTTGCACGAATGAAAGGGACTTACAATTGATTGCCGACTACGAATGGCGTATTGAGAAGCTTTTTCACGACAAATTATACTCCCGGAGGTTTGTCATTCTCCGATGAGAGGTGGTGCCGTGAAATATGTTCGGTGGACATAGCTGTTGCTTGAACCCACGTAACTCGCTCCAACTTGTCCTCGTCTTTAGACAAGCCACTGAGCCACTGCGACCACATCTGCGAATCATTAGCGAGTTCAAGAGCCAATATGTATTTGTATTGGAGAGTGAACCACAAACCCATGACTCAAACCACTAACCACAGTCACAGGCAAAATTTACTGTCCACTCAGACTTTTGACGATGCCTGTGATGCTGACAACTAGTTGGGCCCTTAAATTCTATTCTCGAGTCACCTACAACAATGGAGCCATCTTCGGCCTAAATGCACCTCTCTATGTAGAGGACCAATCCAAACTAATATCTCTCCGGTGCTGCACAACCTGGACCTGGACAATCCTCCTTCCTTAAATTTTCTCCTTGTGGTTCTCGTAACTTTTTTTTTTGTCCCTTTTTGAAAATTAAACTCGTGCCGCAACCGCCGTGTTGGTTTCACAAGAACCGTCCTTGCCGTCCTTGAGAGGCACAAACACACGTAGGCCAAGGAAGGCCCACTGTGATGCCACTGGGATCTATACCCTAGGTGCCACTCCAACTAATGAAACCATTTGGAGCTCTAAATAAAGCTGAGGATACTTTTGACTTCCGTATGCGATAATTCGCCAAAATTGTTGAAGTGGTAGGGCGCAGATAGAGCTTCCTTCTTTAGGATAGGGCAGGACAAGTGCAGAGAAAATGGAGAATCGTTTTCTCCTCCTCTTCGTTCCTGCAGCTCCATCCTTTTGACTTGAAGGCCAATGGGACAGTGAGCAGTGAGAATACCCAAAACGGTGCTAATGAGCGACCTTCTAAGATAAACCCTAGTAGAGTGGGCGGTTAATTGTGTCGGTGAGTGTAGTAACCAAACTTTGGCTTGCTTAAGGAATCTCTTGGAAGGATTCACCCTCAGTCCTGAATTCCCAGCTCATAGCTTCCAGAAATGAATTGAACTCTTTCAAAATGTCAACGACAAAGAAACCCAACAATCACACAACAGAAGCAAGTCGAAAAAAAAAACGTTCCGCATTGTCTCCAATTACAAATCACACATTTTAATGTCTTGCACGGCATTAAATTACCGACGTGCCACAAGGGAAACAAGGGAAGCCACTCCATATATTGAATACCTCGTCGATCCCATCATCCGGCCAAATGAGTCAACGTTTATCGGGACCGAAGAAGCAAAGCAAAACACCTGCACTAATGCCTCGGCTCGCACTCTGCCGCTGGAAACCCAGACACTCGAGATCCAGGAACCAAATTACTCACTTAGGCGTAATTTATGCAATTACCATGTTACAAGGAACTCCAATCATATCACAGGACACACCGGAGCTATCGGGTGTGTAGCGCGCCGCAAAGGAAGCCAGTTCCACCCCCCGTCGGGCGTCGACTTAATGAAGGGAACAGCTAAAGCTGACAAGTAATCAGTTTACTTTAGCTTCACCCTGAAGCCATCAATACGCCTTTGTTGGTAAATCAAACAAAAAAAAAAAAAAACGTTCACCTGGGCGAAATCCATTTAAGGGACACTGTTCGCTACGAGTACGGGTATCTCAATCGGTTGTAACTTAATTAAGTCAACAATTTTGGTGATTTTATGCCAGGGCGGTCGCCTTGGTCTCACATCTTTATCGTGGCCTACCAAACGCCACAGCGAGATACTTTTTCCACGGTGCGCACGGTACTCGTATCTATGCGCCAATAAATTAGCGAAAATTTGTATCTTTCATACTGAGACCGTATCGCACACTTGGAGAGTCTGAGTAAGCCACGACCGCGGCCCGGCTGGCAAGACAATGAAGAGATAGGCTGCTGCAGCGTACTGCCAAGGATGGTTGTTGCCTTTTATCTCAATCTGTCTGTTCTGTCTAATGACTGCTGTTGTACACCCATCGATGAATTGGTTAACCACCATTGCTGCTGTTACCTTGCCTGGCTGCCTGGCTGGCATGGTTGGTGGGTTGGGTCGCTCGTCGTGCTATAGCTCGACGGCAGCCTAATCAAGTGTTCATAATCTTAATCTGCATATGTGTGCTGATAGTGTGCGACGACCTGGCCGTAGATCATTGTGGCCGGAGAGGAGTTTCCTTGATCTACAGTTACTGTCTTAATAATGAGGTTATGTGGGACCGTTTTGTTGCCGATTGAAAGGTTGGGAGTTTATTTTTTTTTTTTCATCGCTGGTCGTAAGGCTTCCTAGGAAGACTACGCTGCTTTCCTCATTTAGACTAAACGCTGGAAAATTAAAAGATAACTTTGCACACACAGAGCTGGCGAGTGCTTCCCTCCTCTCAGGCGCACACTGTGGGAGATTGCTAACTCCTCCGATGCAAATCAACGGTGTAAGTATCAGAGAGTGTATCTATGGATGCATCTTGTCCCGGTGGTGGTATGGGAGCGTGTGGTTATTTTCATTAAAATTATCGGCAACGTTAGCGAAGTTTAGATCAATAGGAGTCCATTCATTCCGGCACTCAGGTATGCACGATGGGATCCAATAAATACGCTAATCGCCTGGCGTAAGTGTAAGTGACTTGCGCATTTGCTTAAATGTCCGTTCAATAGTGGAATGTGGGAAAAAATCTTTAGGAAAATTTCCTATGTTCAATTTGAAGGCGATTTGTGGATCCGTTAATCGATGAGAATACAAATTACTTGTTGTCTATGGGTGTTGATTGATGGGTTCAGTGAACTTTGAAGCCTTTTAGTGTCTAAGGAGATCAGGAACCTTAGACGAAACAGGTCTTTTTTAAGGCTCCTTGACTCTCTTAACATGGAGAGAAGTGGTTTGTGCATGAAACCATAAAGTAGGGATTATGAAAGAAAAAAATGTGTTCTCTACTGGTTTTAGTTTGTCTTGTTGTAAAAAGACTTCTACCAGACTTCTCGGATAATAAAAAATCTGAACTGCATCTAGGAAGGCTACGTGAATTTTTTCCTCAATACATGATTCAGAGATTCTGTTCCGCTTTTCAGCTCAGTGTCCTGAGATGAGTCGTAGTAAATTTTTCTTGAGGCTAGATACGGTTTTAGACTTTTTCCGGTTAGAGTGCCAGAAGAGCGTCGTTACTTTGTAAATTGTTTGCAGAGCTCCAGAAGCTTTCATCCATTAGTTTCTCTTCCCTTAACTAGATCTCAGATCTCCTTCTTCCTTGGAGAAGGAGACTGATTCTAAGAAAAGGGTTATTGTTGAGGTCTGTTCGTTATCTTACACGTCAAGCGTAAACTTCAGTTGAAACGGATGAGAATGAAGTGGTAGTCTGACCAATATTGGCCTTACAAAAGGATAATAACTTTGGGAGCAATGAAAACAGTGATAGCCATGTTTTCCCTTTAAAAATCCTCGCATTGGATGCACGGAAAAGTATTCCAAGGATTGCTACCGATACGGTCACTCCATGCACTCGGCGTTATACTCTTGGTCTCTGGTGCCAGTAAGCTGATATTCATTGTGGTATCATAACGGAGCAATCTGGTCTAAGTGTTGAGCGGGGGCAGCCACCTAACCTAACCTAATGCAAATAAAGACCACTAGTCCTGACGCCATTTTTGTGAAAGACATTGACAATGGATTGTGGTGAACCCCATAAGGAATACAACGCTGCGAATGCATCCAGAAGTTGTACGCAGAAGTTGCGAAAAGGGGCTTTGTCGCTGTTGCCGCGAATTTATCGCCGTCGCGGCAGCAGCGACAAAGAAATTTGCGAGTATACCCATACCAAAGCTATAGTTTTGTCGCAGTATTTGCGAAAATGTACTCCTCATCAGACGAAGAAGGTGAGAATGCATCCTTCGTCGATCCCCGGTCTGTCGGACTCTAACCGATTAAACACTTCCCATTTTTAGGTATTCACCCGTCCGGACATCGCTTTCGATGTAAAAACCCACCCAGTATTAGTGGTCCTTATTCGAGTGTCTCATCTTCACAATAACTGACGTCGTTGACAATCTTTCAAAAGTAACACATGCCATAGACAGAATTATTCAGCGTCTTGGCACAGTCTGTAACGATTTTTACAAAAGCTGCAGAGATGTGGAAGAGGAGTAAGCCATCTTGCCCTTTCTCTGCACAATATCCCATATTCGCCACTATTGATAAATTCACCTCTTCAACGATTTAATTTGCAAGTATGGCCGACCTGTTACGTTAGGAAATCTTAATGGCTTCAGGGATAGACTTGGAGTTTAGGACTCTATCACGTATAGTGATAGCACAATAGACCCATCTTTGGTCCAAGTGCACTTCTATTAGAAGATCATGAAGTGTCGTGGCATTCTAAGAATAGTGTCAAGCTATGTGCTCCACTTTTCCTAGTTTTAGTGCCGTAAAGTTGTTGCAAGCGTTGCTTACGTTTTTCTTTTTTGTTAAATTTGCTCAACGCCGCTGTCTTGGGCGTCTTGGGCCATCTGCTCTGATCTGCCGTCAAAATGTGAGCTTCATATCCAGCCTCATACTTAAATAGTTTACTGTTCCCTTTGTGAGAACGAGTATTATCATTTTCCAATGGCCCGCTGAAGATCGTGGCATTAGGTTCTTTAAGTGGACCTTCCATATTTTCCGACCTTGGCTCTTAATCATCAAATGTTATCCCCACAGGGGTAGAAGTAAGATTTGGGATTTGGTCCAACAATCTCATCCTGGGGCTTCCCTGGGGACGCCTTCCATGGCACTTCTTGGAAGCCGAGTTGGTGGCATGCGTTTAACATGCCCAAACCATCAAAGTATGGACCTCGCCGCTCGAAGAAGTGAATATTACCTCTATTGGGATACGTCTTTCAGTCAGTCTTCCTTGACGAGTATCCAACTGGACGTGGTCAACAAGTAGGACATGTGTTTCCACGAAGCTATGTGGGCGGGAATGGTAACACGCTCGCCGTAGGGACTCCCGTGCACAACAGGTCTTGACTTAGGTTTTGAAATCCAAGGGGTTGTACGATCAAACTTCTTGGATGCAAATCATGTGTATGCAAGACAAGGGAGCCATGTCGATCATGAACGAGTTCTTTTAGGTGCTCAGACCTGAGAGCTGTGTTGTATTACGCCGATCATGACTGCTCTGCCGGGCGGACTTCCTTTTCCGGCCTTATTCGTGGAAGCAGTATTTTTCAATGCAATTAACCCATCCCTGAAATGGACGAGGAAACACTACCTTCGACGCCGTTCTACTGTGAGGAAATCATACCAGAAAGGAAAGCGCAGTTTCGTGCGAATCCCTATGAGATTCTTCAGCTTTGCGTTGTAAGGCGGAGGTCAGCTCTGGTAATCTATTACCTCAGCTCTAAGGCATTTGTTCCTCTTTGTGATGTAGAACAGAGTTCCCAAGCCTGGGCTGGACAGAGAAAGTCAGCCGAGGAAGCTCCCAGGCGCAAAGGCAAAGGTGTTGTCTTCGATCGAAACGTACAACATTGGATGGTGTGTGTGCTCTTTGAGTTTTCTGGTGAACTTCTTGACGAAGCCATTTTTCGTGGTCATTTCATCTTTGGGGATTTCAGAAGCATCTCCTTCTTTGTATCAAGCGTCTCAGCCTGGGTGCCGATTGGATTTTCCTTTCCCTACCACTAACTGAACGAGCTCCCGTGCTGGTATCTCTATAACAAATGTGCTAACACTGAGCGCGTGTAACAACCTCAGCGTACGCCCATTATTTCAAATCTGATTTTGGGCACGGGGCCAAATTCTTATTTGCAAATTTTATTTCCCAATGAAGGGCGACTTGCCTTCCTCAATATTTCTCGAAACTTGAAATCTCTAAAGATTCGACAAAAATGTTTCGCTCTACAGCCCTTCTTAACGCCATACCTTGCCGCCACTCCCAAGGATTATTGAACTCTCAAGGCTGCAGTCGTAAGTGGTGTAGAACATAAAATATATTGTCATGAGTTTGAACATCGTCTATCATTCAAGATCATCCTTCCCACACTTGAGGTTAAGTATCTGCTTCGTAGAAATTGCTTTCTTATCTCTCCAAGCAGATTTGTCATTCACTGCTTGTCACTCGTCGTTTGCTTGTTATTTATACGCAACATCTTACCTGTCTGCAACCACCTACTCGATGAACAAATTTAATTCTAATGGCTATGGCGTCATAACAGCCAGACGTCCCACTCAGTGCGACACGACAACTTGTGCATGAGTCAGGTAATTTTAAATTTTTTGGCAGATATTCAATGCAAAAATCACCACAACCACCAGCCGAGCTGAATTGGTCAAACGGATTTCCGCCGGGATGAAGTCATCGGGCAGTAAGTCACTAATTCACACGCCTCCGATCGTTCAACGAAATTTGATCGTTTTGGAGAGATTTTTTCCCACCAAACGGCTAACTCACTGCAAAATTTCCATTTAAACGTCAATTTGACGTTTCATAATGAACACAGCCACACCAGCCCAAGTGACGTCGCGGTCGTTTCAAGTGAAAGCGACGATTAGACGGTTGCTTTTACATAGAAACGGCGCGACGTCCACACAATAACTTATCGATTAGATATTGGAAATGTGTGTGGGCGAGGCGAATGTTTATCTTGCCCATATGACCTACACCTGGCAATTACCGTCAACAAATCGCATACTAATCAGTTTTGGTTTGGATTCTTGTCTGCGGGTTTCATCGAACACATTCCGATCTCCAGACGTCTGAAGTTTAGCCGACTCGGGAGAAATTTTGCAAAATCTCGCATCGCTGGCACTCCAAGACTCAAACGAACGCCCAATTTGACGCGTCGCATCAATCAATTGCGAAAAGTGGTCAAAAATAACAGAAAAAATTACCAGACTGGGGTTTGGATTAACCAAAATTTGACGCCACACCTCCAGCTCAGCTCAGGCAGTTTTTGTTTTTTCCACTTAAACTGTGTATCTCGTATCTATGATTGATGGTCGGCGAAGGCGAATCGGAATTTGCATTTTGTGCAGCAAAAGTCGAACTCTGACACCGCGATGTTGGCTGTCAATTAAACGGGGGCCCAGCGTGGAGAGATAACGCACTGCTCGGCGCTCCTGTGTGTGTTTGTTTAATTCGCTGCGCTAAATTCGCAGCGAACCAAGTGAAATGTCAAAGTCAGAGCGCGTTCGAGGGGTGTATGAGGCTTTGTGTGGCTGTGGCTGTTGCTGCTTATCGCGTTATCAATGATTGATAGGTGCGATGACTTCATCCGGTCCCTCGAGCAGCAAAACGCATTCCAATATCGATACGAAACTTGAGTAGTGCAAATGGAAAAGAATAAAAAAAAAAAAAAACAAAACACGAAGCTGAGCGCAGATACGGGTTGCAAAAAAATGTATTTAGTTCGCTTTGTTGTTGAGTTAACCGTTATCGGCAAATGTTTGGTTGAAAAAAAAGCGCTTAATGGGGTCTCAAAGTGATTGGGAACGTTTGTTGGAATTAGCTAATGCATTTGGCGGACGAATCTGTTTTTTACAGTCCCAACGTATTGCTAATGCATATTGAGAATGTCTCGCAGCAGGCGTCTGACTTGCTTGACCGGTGCCCGATACGCTGAGAGACGGGACTATGACGACGTTCACTACTGTTGGCGTGCCGATTGTTGGCATTCACGATCCCACGACTGTCTGGTTTTATTTTCATCGCCCCGAATCTTGTGGCTGGAATTGAAAGGAGCTCTTGACTGGAGTAAGGAAGCCAACTAACTCTCTGAGCTACATAGAATCAATATAGTCATTGGGTCCTAGTTCAAAATTTCAACACATGAGTTCATAAAGTTCACCTTCTCGCATTTAGCCTCGATTTTCTATACGACAAAGGCAACAGATTTGGCTGAGTGCTTAGTGCGTTGGACTGCTGTGCGAGCTGCGTATCTTCAAGACGCAGTCATTTCCACCGACCAGTTTTCGCAGCACCACCATTCGTCGGTGCTTTGTCATGAAAAAGCTTCTCAATTTGCTGTTCGGAGTCGGAAATAAATTGTAGGCCCCTTCATTCGTCCGAGAAATGTAACGCGCACAACATGAATGATTGCGAGAAGCTAGGGCTTGGCTCATCCCGAGCTGGCTATTTTTTTTATTATTAAAGCTTCAGAGAATGAGTTTTGCTTTTCTAAGTTAAGCTTCGATTCAAGCCGTTTAGCCGAAACCGTGATTTGACATGGGCACATGTGTCTTTGCCAGTCAAAAGCTTGTGAAACCTTGCGTTTGATCTGAGTTTCGGTTAAAACCTCGTACAATGGCTTTCGCCTCAAAATTTACCAAGTGTTTGGACAGACTTCTTAAAAAGAGAACTGTGACGTCACTCTTTTTTCGTGGTAATGAAGTCTTTGTTAATTCGGTGGGTCAGTAAGAGCTTGATCTGTAATCAGTCGGTGTTCCATAGTGTTCTAGAAGAGGATCAAGACGTCCGTCCTTACAAGATGGTGTTTACTACCTGTAACAACGCCCACTAGCATATGTCGCCTATTTACTCTGAAGTTCCTTAAAACCTAATCACTTAAGCTTCCCATACAGCAAAAGACAAGACTGAAGCAGGGTCAGACAAAACTTATTCGACTGCTTCAGTCGCTTTAAGTTGTAGATTTGGCGTTTACCTTTTTAGGTTCCGTTTTCTCTTCTCGGTCATAAGGCCTCTACCGCGCATTGTCTACGATTTCTTCAAGATGTCTGAGGTCTACTCAACTCTTCCTTTATTGGCGAGATAACACAGACTTCGCTTTCGATCCATCATCGGCCGAGACAGATTCCCTAAGATATTCAGGGCTTGCCATATAAGTTCCATATCAAAGTGATGGTGTCTCCGTTTTGGTATGTGTTAAAGGCGGCCCCTAGCTGGTCATAAAAGATCTCCTTCATGTCATCAGACAAGAGCTTCATTGGAGCGTGTAACACTCAATGATAGTGACGCAGCGTACTCTAATTCAAAGTCCTGTCTCTCTGCAATTACCATGCAATTCAGTCTCTGCGTAATGTTGGTGAAAGCAGGAATTCCACTCCAGATTCCGATGCATTTCTAGATAGTTTGAAGGAGTGGAGTTACGAAGTGTTACGCGTTGGGAAGTGGTACTTTTCCATAACTAGCAACCTAGCTTCGCTTAGCCTCAGTAGGCTAAGCTGTAAGTCTAGCTGTAGGTCTCAATCGCTCTAATCCTTTTTTCCGAGTCAAAAACCGTCTACAATTTCAGTTTGTGAGGCGTAGTGTCGGTTTCAATAGCTTTAAGGTTTTGGTAACGTCAGTGATTGGCTCATTGAACTGCTATGCATGGATTGAACCCCTCCAAACATCGGAGAATGACAAACCTCCCAGAGTATAATTTGTCATAAAGAAGCTTCTCAATTTGTCGTTCGGCAACAAATTTTATTTCTCTTCCATTAGTACTAAAAATATTGTATATCATGCACAAAACGAAGAGTTGCGAGATACAGTCCCGGGCTATTGCGCCAGCTACGACAGGACTAGCTCGAAAAACTTGGCCATGAAATTGTTTTTAGGGCCATTCCATGCTATAGGACGATCAGTAGTTCAGTTTCTTCGTCTTAATCTTAGAATCTGGTTGAGAAACCCTTTAATTGTGGAGCCCTTAAAGTGAATCTAGTTCGAAGGATCAATAGATCGTTCAAAAGCTTTTCAATAGTGTACTTAGGCACAAGTGCTAGGCAGAAGAGCTATTAATAAAAATGTTGAGACATGAGACCATAAGACAACACCAACGGTGTCATTAAGAGATTGTCATGGAAATTTGAGATGTGAATTGAGCTCAGATAGGGCTTGACACTATCGCTCCTACATATTTTCTGCCAGGTACTTCTTATTAATTTGTCTGTGATCAGCAATTCGTCTCAAACTAAGGATTTTACATGTAGAGCTCCCTGGTTAGTTGGCTGAATCTAGTGAGTCTGGAATTCAATTTCCAATGGAAACATTTTCAAACTACGAGTACGGTCACGTATCGCAGCTAAATCGACTCGTATCTACGTTCAAGATCAGTAGATCCATCGCAGGCAGACAAGGTTGAGAAATTTGAACGCTCAATAGTTCCTAGTCCTGCACCCTAATCCCTAAATTGGCACGAAACTGTTCTCTTTTGGCGTTTCTACTGTATGTCCATGCCAACGCGGGTGATGCTCTTGTCAAATTGCCGTCTCAGAATCCGTGGCCATCAACTTTCATGTCCAAATATTGTAACATACAAAGTTCGAAATGTCACTGTTTCCACTGAACAGACCCAAGCCCTACCCAAGTTTGAATTTCAATTTATTTCTACAAAAAACTTACAGTAAGAGACCTACTTCCGTTGTATCTCAAATGTTGACTAACAATTGTTTCCCTCGGTGTGAATGCAAATACGGTGCTTGGTTGCCAATTGCAAAAGCAATCTCCCCCAGTTTGCACAGTGACCCATCCACTCTTGCTCTGACTCTGACTCTGACTCAACTAAACGCCGACACAATTGTGCAAAACCGAAAAAAAAAAAATAAAACATGTTTCTCCCAGCGAAAAACCGCCATGGGATTGCCCGCAGAAGAGATTGCCGGTAAGCTACAAGCCTACGTATGTATATCTACTTATCTGTTTACACTCCAAGGTTAGACCATTAACCGCGTTCGTAAACTCTCTGCTGACGTCACAATTCGCGTCGTTCTCTCCCCCTCTTTCTGGCTTTATCTTATCTTTGCAGCGAGAATACACTTCAGAGCCTGAAAAGAAGATGAGTTAGCCAATTTTTTTTTCGTAATAAAACTTCACAATGAATTCTCCCGTGTGACTGCAGTTCCACTACGCATAGTCGGTTCTTAGAAATACACGCTGCCTGTCAAAGGGGCGTTCGCAAACGAATACAAACACGAATGCGAATGCGAATGCTAATTGATAATGCAAAATACACTGCATCCATCCTCGGCTTGAGAATAGAATGTGAAACGCACCATAAATTATGCGGGACAAGGCCGTGCAAATATGAATATGACTGCACGCATACACACACACACAGATACTGCATATGCTAGATGCTAATCTTTTTCTTTCTTTTTTTTTCCAGATACGTCACATTGGACTTGTGGAGTACATCACGTGGAGGATTTATTGCCAACGATCACACTATAGGAGAAAAAAAACCGAGGTAACACAGAATCCGTTCTATCAATTTGCCATTAATTAGCCGGTCTGTCATATGTTGCTCTCAAGAGTATCTAGGGGGAGGTAACTGGGAGGGAAACTGTACCAAGTTTGCTTATATAATAATAAATATCTGTGTAATCGAAAGTTGGCAGCGCATGTTACGTGAGAACAACCCGTAGCACGTTGCGCGAGTATCTTTTGCTCCTTGCCGGGGGATAATCAAATGAGCACCGGCTGTTACTGTTGCTGCTGCCGGTGCTGTTTTACCGATCAGCGTAGAAAATTGATCATGTAAATTGCTGAACGTCGGAATGCTGTCCCAGTGGAACCGCACCGAACAAGTGGAATTCCTTCCTCGCAGAATAGACTCTGAGTATCTTTTCATGGTTTTTCTCTACTGCGTGCACTATCTTTCGCTTTGGGAAAATTACCCGCCCGAAAAAAAAAAAAAAGCAGTTGGTGGACATGGATGTCTACGTTGGGTTTCGGTAATTACAATTTTTCGTGCGATCATGTCATCCAAGATTGTCGACATTAAAGTAATTTGCACGTTGATTTTGCTTCATGTTAATGCCAATCATTCTGTTATCTTTGCTCTCTCAGTTGTGAGCTCTGTGTTTTCGCAGTGTGCTGTGCTTTGACTTAAGCTTCGGAACACAATGATTTCTTTGTTGGTTTTAGCTGGAAAAACTCGTTACGTTCGATGCTGTTGTGTGTATCTTTTCTGCCGCCAAATTCGTGGAATGTATGACTTGCGGCTATTTGCGGCTGTCGATTAAAGTTGATTGAGCAAAAAAAGGCACTAATTTTGCTAGCGAAAGAATGGGATTGCTATGATTTCGGTTTTTTTCTCAGTCGTACTCGTATAATGACCGTTTTGAGGTTTTGCAGTTGAATAACTGTGTGTGATTGTGTGTGGATAAATCGGAGAAACTTGCGGATAGGTTGTATCCCCCTATTTGGAGCTGAAATAGGTTTGAGTCATTTATCGAATTGAATGACTGGGATTGTCTGTTAGTTGTTAGTGGAGGAGAAAGCGTACCACAGTTAACACAAATTGCTTATCGAAGTTCTGGAATTTCCATCGACAACGCAGAATGTTTTGAGAGAGTTACTTGTCTGTGGTTGTACTGCAAGATGTGAATGTGTCACAAAATGTCGAGGAAAAGCACACAATCCCATCAGGATTTGATGACATTTCAGTGGAATTTGATGTCAGGAAATCATTTAATTTCGTGTGTTTCCTAACACGAATTGCTGTTTTTTTTTTATTGTCCATATTTGGGGATATGTTGTAGTCTATGCGCTATTTACAGCCAAAATTTTTACCAAATCTGCTCCAGTGACTTTTGCGTAATACAGTAAGAAACATATGTACGCTGCAACAAGTGGTGTCATTTTAAATCAATAGAAACATTCAAAGTTTTTGTGAAAAGTGATGATATTTTTATTTCAGTCTGAAGCACAAACTTTGAGGTTTGAAACGGAATACAATGTCTGCCAAATGTCGGCCGCGGCTCTGACTACTAACGATCGTTCTTTTGATGAAATCTTTTATTACTTTTTCGCATAATTGCGACTGTATTTCGTGTTGACTTTATCTTTAACATAGCCCCAAAGAAAAAGTTTTTGCGTTAAATCGCACAATCTTGGCGCCCAATTGAAGTCTCCATTGCGAAACATCATACATCTAAGAAAATTGTCACGTAATAGAGCCATTGTTTCCCCAGCTGTATGGCATGTGACGCCGTCCTGCTGAAAATAAACATCGTCCACATCCATAGAATCAATTTTAGGCCAAAAAAAAGTCAGTCAGCATCGTTCTGTCATGGAACCAATTCACTGAAAGTGTCGCACCTGCATCATTTTCAAAAAAAATATGACACCGCCAGCTCAAAAACTACACCAAACTGTCACTCGTTGTGGATGTAGAGATTATCCACTACCTTTTTTTTTGTTGGGTTTTTGGCGCCCCAGATGCGACAGTCTTATTTGTTTATTTAATTAGACAAATTGAAATGAACCTCATCATAATTTTGTGTAAAAAATTATGATCCAGTTCATTCATTTCCAGCACCCAATCAGCGAAAGTACGTCATTGGGAATGGTATGCTGGCTTCAATTTTGTGTCAACTGGACCTTCTAGGCCTGTAGACCGAGATATTTATGGAAAATGCGGTGCAAAGTGGTTGCAGATACGGCCAATTCCGATGATCGTCTCGAAATGGACACACCTGGGTTTTCAGCCCCACTCTCAGCTATGGCGGCGATATTTTCAGCTGTCAGACGAACACATCTTCACATCACTCACTTGTCCAAGACGTTCAAATTTTCAGACTTAATTCACTATAGCTGTGCGAGAAGGCGCTTGATTATGACTAAAAGCAGTATGAACTTTACGAAACGTTTCCGCGATATGTTCTCCGTTTTTGTAGTAAATTTTCACTATTTCAACACATTGTGCGAGTGTGTATCGATCAAAATTTAATAACCTCCTAGTTTTTACTTAGGTAGTGGTCGTTGAATGTTGACAGTGAAACTACGGCGCGAAATTTAAAATGACACCGGACATGTACAGTGAAAAACGAGGATTTCTCTTCATCATCTCTGCAACTCCTGCAGAATTCAGAAAATTCCTATCCTTATGGTATGAAGACCTATAAGACAGTGGCCAGTAGAATGCTATTTTAAGCAAGATCAGACTTTTAGGTCGAGTAAGTTAAAAATGGACCAAAGTTCTTTGGAGGCACGTAATGTATCCCATCTCTGGTTTTTCTTCCTGATAGCATCGTATTCTTAGAGAAACTTGCACGCAGCGAGTGGTATCCCAGATTTCGCTGTTCTAGCGGGATGTCGCCGTGGCTTAGTAGTTAGTGCGTAAGACCTCTGTGCGAGCTGCCTGGATTCAACCACCCACCGTATATTTTTCACAGCACTACCTCTTGTCGGGGAATGACAAACCTCCAAGAGTGCAATTTGTCATGAAGAAGCTTCTCAATTTCGTGCAAAAAATGTAGCACGCACAACATGAATGGTTCATCGCGCCAGCTATTTGTTTAGTGGAATATCTAGGGTAGGCCCCTGGACTGTTCCTATGACCGGATATGCCTAGCTATCTCAATGAAAGATGTGCGATAATCAGAAGTAGCTTTTGATGTGATTATTACTGATTCCAGGGACTTAGTAGCATCCTGGGGATCAGTAAAAATTGGGATGTTTTTACAGGATACCACATTGCAATTCGGCCAACATAAGGCCCCTTGCCACGCAATGAGCGCCAAAGCGGCAGAAATGACGCTTACGATTTCATACGTTTTAATTTTGTCGCTCTGCCGCTCATTGTGGCAGGGGCAGGGGCTTCTTTGATCGCCACGATATCGACTTGAAATACGCTACAGTGGTCAGGTTGACGGAAGAAGAGGCTCAAACTGAGGATATCAGAGAAAACACCTTCTCCCATTCCGCGCTTGGTTCTGGAACCGTCGTCGGTGTAAAATCGAATAGAGTACTTGTATGTGGCGTCACTCATTACTCAGTCCTCTCTGGAGGGATTGATACTCGAAAGTTAAGACGTTTGAGTTTGCTGATCTCTTTTCTAGCCTTCAAAATGACTCTGATCCAACATATCTTACATTCTTTGCCAATTCAGTCTTAATTCCGTCAACAAGACCTTGGCATCCAGTCAAGGGTGACCTTAGATATTTATCCGAGGTAGTAACCGCAAGAAAGTCAAGGCATAACCTGATGACATTAGACTTCTCTAGCTACTGAAAGTTCCACGGATTATGAAAACCGAAGCGGATTTTTCAAGGGCTAGGCGCATTAGATGATTCGTACTTATAATTTTGCTACAAACACACAGACAAAGATACCCTATTGGTTCAAGACACAAGAATGTTTGTTCTGGGATTTTGAACTTTTTTACAATTCGAGGGAATACCTACTCGTCAGCTCTTTGTTTCATCACTTCCGTCCTGTTTCCACAAGAGGCACAGCATTTCTTTTTTTTTAAATCGTCAAGTCTCCTGCCGTGGCTTTTGCCACACCGGCCAAGTACGAAAACACACACTCCGACTTCTTCATCTCCTCAAAATCGTAAACAAAATTTACTTGAAGCAGTTTCACAATGCAAATTAGTGGCGCAAACTTTAAGGCTCCACTTACAGGGTACTTATTTTAATGTATCAATTAATGTTTATGACTTCATGTAAAGTGGCGAAAAAATTAGCCTTACTACACAAACACAGAGGTCCGGCTGAGGTGCTCCGTAGCGAGGCAGCCTGTAGCTTCGTTTCACACTAAAACTCGACTGACCTTGACTGGAATGTCATGTGTGGCTGCTTCAAGTGGTAAAGTAACATGAGCACAATTTTTTTTTTTTACCAAAAAAACGGGTCTTGAAGAGAAACACCAACAGCATTCAGTTTAATTAGTCAATTTACATAAATCAACAAACGAAATATGCACAATAACTTCTGCTGCTCGCTGTAAAGTTGTGTATAGCTTTCGGCTTCCACCGGCATATGCCCGGTGGAGTTTACTGGCGAATCCCATCGCAGGCTATCTGATTAATTTATAAAAGACACACTCATTTGTATGGGGAACGCACACACAAAAAACATAAACATTACTCACTGTTTCAGAAAAAAAAGTTATCATCTAGTGGAGATGGGTTCAAGGCCTTCCAGTTGTGGCAGCTTGTAATGAACCACACATGTGCCCAGATTCGATGGATGGGGGAATTTATCGACTATTTTTAGTCGCAATCGAGAAAATTTATTAAAATGAAGATGTCGCTGCGATAGCGCACTTGCACGGATGCATCGTGATAAATCATTGATTTATGCGTAGCTGTCCTGTTTTCTAGTTGTGATGGTGGTTGCGAGCCTGGACCACCCGTCGATGAAGATCAATATCGTGATAGCACTTGTTGGCTGTTCCTTCGAGGATCCATTGAAGTACTGTAACAACTTCATGTGAGGGAAGATCTAGTGGAGTAGTGTGCGAACATCTTAAGCCGTTTGCACCACACTAATCGCCTCGTAGCCGGTGGCGGCTGATTCGGCCAGGTTGATGGATAGTCAATAAGTCGATATTTTGACACAATCGGGTGTTTGTAGATTAAAAGGCAGGAAAAGCAGCTGCTACAACTCCGAAGGAGTCTTCTTCTTTGGAGTTAACTAAGCACAAACTGCACCCTTTTACAGCTACCTCGCTTGAATTCAGGAGTTTTGAAAGGGACGACAATTTTGAACCTCTAAGAGGCTTTTTTGATTTTTTGTCGGATTTGGATTTACTTCACGGGAGCACTCAGACGCAATTGATCCATTGTATCTACTACCAGAAAGCAGGATCCAGTATTCACCCATTTTACTTGAATTTTCTCTACCTTCGGAGAAAGCCGAGAAGGTGCTTCAGTGATGAGGAGCTTACAGTATCAGCACTCACCACATCAGCACCGAAGATCTGCCACCTGATCTGAACAAAGGCAGGTCAATCGCACATGAAATGATCTGAAGTAACGTTTTCCTCTCGGCAAGCGTCGCAGAGAGTGATTCCAATTAAGGCCAACATACTAAGAAGCGAAGTGTCCCGTTACAATAATTTGTCTATATGGCCTCTTCTGTTGAGTGACAGCAAGAATACCGCTGATTTTTTACAGACGTTCGGGTGCATTCGTTTAGTTTGCCTGTATCCTGGAGAACCCTGCCACACAAAATTGTGTTTGTAGGAAACCCAATCGTCAGAGGAGGCCTTGACTGAAGACACGGGAAGACCCAACGCCGGTTAAGGTTCTGAGAAAACATCCTCCGCGCGTTGTCTACCAATCGCATCGGGGTCGAACTATCAAAGAGTCGATAGTTTGGAACTGGTCAAAGGGTTGAGCAAGGCCCTAAGCGCAGCCTTGCTATCGCTATAGACGCAGATAATCCGAGCTTTCCACCCATTCTTAACAATATAGTCCGTGGCCATTAGGATAGCAAAAGTCTCTGCTTGGAAAACAAAGGCATGCCTAACGAGTAATGAAGTCTGGTGTTGTTGACCTCTACAAAGACACCAGCACCAGACCCATGACTGGTTTTGGAGCCATCCGTGAAGATTCGACTGCAGCCCAGTCCAAGCTCAGACAGAAAATCAGTTCTGAGGGCAAGGAAAGTTGACTTTAAATTTGCGCAGCAGCCATGATTCTAGTGCCATTGTATCAGACGCCATATCCATGGAACTAGTGTCGTAGGACAAGTGTCGCGCAAGGTCATCAAAACTTCAGTGCGAATGATATCAAAAGCCGCCCCGTCTTAGACGATAGATTGCTTTGACAGTACAACCCATGATTTAAGTATCAAGGTGAGAGCAGAGCATCTTGAGATATTGAGTTCCTATCGCCAGTAAAGTTGCTATCGCCGGACATTTCATCTTAAACTGTAAAGTTTTTCGAAGCCCAATAAAGTTTTACGAGTTCCTGTATTCAGAAACAGTGTTATCCTTCATGGAATAATCTCCTTCTTAACAGTAAATTGCTGGGCATTCAAAAAGAATGCGCTCGGGTCTCACCTTTCAAACACAATCGGCATTCTCTCTCTGTCTCTGGTTTAATTGGTTGAAGTGGTATTTCGGTCAGCAATTGCTTATGAGCTTCCTCGCCTTAGCACCAGAACATTGTGTCAGTAGATTAGGCGAAGTTCGGGTTCAGAAATTGAACATAAGCGCTGTGGCCGCAGCCGAATTGACGTCACAGATAAGTTCAATTCCTAATAACGACGAAACCAAACCAGCCCTACCCAGTTCATTCACAGGTTTCTTGCTTACAAGTCCTCGATGATCCAATCAAGTTTGATCTCTGTGAGTTTGGCAGGAGATTAGATGGCACAGTAGTAGCACTTAATTGACTTGGATTCCACCGAGTGGGCCGTCAGTGCCTTAAGCGCTGCCTGAGTTTATGTTATCACAACATGGGTCTCAGGCTTTGAGCCTAGAACATTGTTATAAGCCATGACAGGCCATAGAAGTATTTCCGATGTAGGTGAAGAAGACGAAGACTCGCTCGCAATTGCACGGCTAAGATTGCCGGACAGTGGTAGTTCTTCTCTTTCCACTCGGGGCGATTCTATATAAAAAAAAGGGAAGAAGTTTTCCAAAATCCCTATGAGACTACGGCTAGGACGACTTGAATCACATTCCCATTGGTACCGAGACTTTGGTGTTGGGTCCAAAGACGGCAGCTCTAACTCTAGTTTTCATTTTCCATATGTCGGTCAACCAAACCAGACTTCTTTGGTCCAGTCGAGGTTTTCCATTAGTTTAGTCTACACGGTCCAATATCCCTACCTAAACGGTAGGGATAGTACAGAGCATATGTATGCTTCTCTGCTTGGTCTTGAGTCAAGTTCTTTCGGGCTGAAAACTCTGCCAGAAAGGCTATTCGTTCTACTGGCAATGCAGTTGCGTTCGAGTTCATGTCGTGTCCACAAATATTTCTCTTGAAATTTCAATATTAATTCTATAGATTCTCTTAGTTTACACACATGCGTCCATAAGAGAAAATCTTTTCCTTGTGCCACAAAATACCAAATAAATTATTGTCAATGACGTCTGTGGTCTGTCCCACCCTAAGTCCACATCCACACCAATAAATTGATCAGAAAAAAATATATCTTTTCCGTTCGCAGAACTTCGCAGTGCCAATGTCACGAAAAACATGTGTAGGCAAAACGGCACAACAAGTCAACTAAAATGTCGTTAATGTCAAATCAAAAACCACTCCTAACCCGATCACATTTTTCACACCTCTCTGTTTGACTTGCAAAAAAAAAAAAGCAAAAGCAAATTTGACAGATTAAAAAAAAAAACAGATTTCAGTGAACCAGCAAAGTTGACTCGAATCAAAACGAAATTAAAAAAAATGAATTTTTGTCACGCGATACCCTCCTCAATGGAATGTAATCAACCGAACGTCATTCATTCGATCACGATCGACCGCCCAATATACACGGATCAACAAATGTAACGACAACACTGTCGAACTCATTCAATGAACGATTCAATTGAATTTTGATTTATGCCTGTGTGTGCGAGATTTTTTTTTATTTTATTTTTTTCATATCAATAAATAGTGATACACACGTATCATACATAGGCAAACAAACAAGAAAAAAAAAACTGAAAGGAATGTAAATCGAGAATCACAAACGCGCTGACTTGGTTCGATTTTTGTTCGTTTTTGTCAGTTTGACAAGCCAAACAGAGTCAATTGACAAGTAGAACATGATCCAGAAAAAAATATGATTAGTTCTTGTGAAATAAATGTCAAAGCGAGAGTGAGGAGTGCATCCCTTGCCTGCTGTATATGTACCAGAGTCTATGGAAAAATGGGTTCCAAACTCCAAACCTTAAAGTGATCATTAGACCAACTCTCACCTATCGAGGACTGCTGTCAAAAATTGCTCTAATGTTAAAGTCATTTTTGTTTTGTAAGGGGGCTCTAGTTCTTAAGCAGGTGGCACTGCGACTCACTCATGGCATCCTTGAAGAAAACCTCCCTCCTTTTGTAACAGAGAGCTACATACTCACATAGAATGTGTTCTGCTATTTCGTCTTCCTCAAGGCAGAGTCGACTTTCGGTTTCTTGAGGAATACCCATCTTGTGAAGATGATATCTCAGACTATAGTGTCTAGAAAGGAAGCTTGCGACTCTTCAAAAGTTTTTATTCATAGGGCAGATGTTTGTTGATCAGACTCCTCAAGTAGTAACATTTCCTCCCTCCAATCAACCTCCAAGGCAACAGTATCCGAAGGAGATATTACGATTTACGTTGACTAGTTGAAACTAGTGAAATGCTATCCCGAAGAGTTGAGGGTTCTTGGCACAACGTCAAACTCAGATCGTGGGGACCCATCACAATGGCACTCAAGACAATGAGGAAGTTGACGAACTGGCAAGGAAGGGATATGCCCGGAATTGAAAAGAAGCCGCACATTTGGTCAAGACTCCACTCTGTTACCTAGTACTGTTCAAAAAAAGATACTAAATCTCAGTAATAGCTCCATCCAAGCTTAAAAATAGGGAATTCGGGTTCACAAATAAAGCACAAGTTGTTGGTTGAGGACCTGATTCACCCCGAACTGCAGCACCATTGTATGTTACTAAATCTTTAGGCTCAGCGGTTAGTGCGATGAACTGCTATGCAAGCTGTGTCCACCGAACAATTTTTGGGACGCCACCTTTCGTCGGGAAATGACAAGCTTCCGAGAGAATAATTTGTTATGAAAAAGCTTCTCAATTCGCTGTTCGGAGTCGGCAATAAGTTGTAGGTCCCTCCTGTTCGGGCGACAAATGTAACATGCGCAACATGAATGGTTGTGAGAATCTAGGCCTTGGCTCATTCGGGCTGTCGCGCCATCTATTTGTATTTTTAAATCTCTAGGTGTATTTCCAGAGAGTAATGTCAACTGAAAAGTGAGACCGTAAAAGAAAGCTGTGGAGTGCAAAAGGATACGAAACACCGACGACTTTAGAAGAACGTCGCAATTGACAGCTCTGATTTTGAGGTTATCTACCAAGGCTCAGCTGTAAATTCAGACAGTCGAACCAGTGCCGAAATCGAAATCGTTTGCCAATCTCTGTTTTTTTGGGGCTAAGGAAGCAATTAAATAGTAAAGGCCTCTCAAGAACGACCTAGCAAATAGCCTAACTTTGCGGGACAGGATAGGTAGGCACATAAGTAAAAGTGTGGTCGTATCAGGCAAAAATCCGCTCCTGATTCTCAATTAGTGCTGAGATGCACCGTGTTGTTACCATAATTCTTGTGATTGGTTTGTTGGATGGGTGTGAGTGGACGTCGACAGACGAGAGGGTTAGTCTTAGTCCAATATGTGGATCTAAAGAAGAGCAATACGTTACGTATTGCGTATTGCGTATACGTTAGCAATTTTTATGTCCACTAGTTCGTTGAAGTTTCCGAGAAATGGTTTGCCTAACGCACGGTATCTTGTTTTGAGAAGTGCCGGGCACCTGCAGAGGAAGTGGTCGAGAGTTTCCTTCTCTTTTGTGTCTTTGCAGCTGTAGCAGGCTGGGTTGAAGAGACGTCAAGCATGGCTGCATGTGTTCCAACTGCCCAGTGACCTGCACAGATAACCACAACACGTGTAATGTCTATTCGGGTTCTGCTGAGGAAATCGTTTATGATCATGTGGTTGTATGTTCGCCAAGTCTTTCTGGATATGGCACAGCTTGACAGGTTGTTCCATTTGGGTTCGGCTACTGACATATAGTGTGCGTTAATTCGTTCCTTGACAGGTCTTAGTGAGATAAGAACTTCAAATGAGCTGTCAAGGGCAGAAAATCAGCCATCTCGTTCTCTTCATTTGCGGTGATTGCCGTGCAAAGGCATAGACATTATCCAAAGCGAATGAAAAAATATATTTGGCCGTTTTGAGAGAAAAAAAATGTCGGATGATTTTGGTTTGGTGGAGAGTAGAAGAAGATAAACGTCGCTTTAGCCAATAAAACTCAAATCTTTCGACTGAGATGGTTGGCGTACCTCCCAGCACATCCAGGGAGGCAGGCACAAGATGCAAGATAGGCGGAGCTGGAGGCAACTAGCTACTGGCTGGAAGGACTTGTTGGTTGAGGCCTAGGTTCATCTCGTATTACAGAGCCATGATTTCACCTTGAAATATCAAACATCTATTGCAGTCCTTTTGGACCTTGATATGAATCATTAACCTTAAGCGACTTGCAAGAAACTCCACAACCGATTTCTTTGTTGCTTCAAGATCACAACCGATTTCTTTGTTGCTTCAAGATCAGTTAGCGTTGATTTGAATACAGTCTCAATGCATTGGAAGTCTGTTACTCTGTAGAGATCTTAAGTTACAGAGCTTAATCCAGGCAGCCCTTCTTTTGAAATTCAGATCCTTATTTTGAGGCACTGCCAGCATACATGCGTATATGTGGAACATCCAGAAAAGTTGTAGAATTTCAACGCCATTGCAAGGAACCACCCTGCGCCCCACGATTTAAGTTGTAACAAACATCAGAAATCACTGTGTTTAACCACTTATCGGTGTTTAGGTCGTCGATCTGTTGAAACAGTGTTCATGCCTTCAAATTACCGATTACCGATAGGTTTCGTCGACCGGAACGTTGATCAGTTATATTGTGTCATCTTTACAATCTAACGCTAATTTAATTAGCACTCTTGTGGACGAACACCTGCGTTTTTAAACACAAGACTAGTCGATAATCAGTTAATGAAGAATTAAAGAAAAATCCAATGAGACCATATTGATGCTCCAGGTATGTACATGCGTAGGTTGACTGGAGACATGGTTTTATGAATTGGTAGACGGAATGTCTAATGGTCTATAAACAAACCAATCGTAGGAAAAATTTGGAGAAATTGAAATTGATTTGGATGCCGACGTCAAATCAGAATTCTTTCAAACCACAGATCAATGTTCTCTGAATTCCGTACCCAGCCTTTGGTTTGTAAAACTCTACAAAATGAAAGTTGTCATGTGCTGCTTTAGTCGACTGATTTTGGTTTGAAAATTCATTGGATTTTCCTAGAACCCTTCAGGATTTAAAACCGCAGTTTGCGCTGGACAAGATCTTTCAACGTTTAGGATGGCTACAACTGTTTGTTTCTTGATTCTGTCCACCGAAACTCCAGATTTCAAGAGTTCAACAGAGACTTTCGATCGGTTGGCGAGGTGTTTCTTCCCCTAGATGTACAAGGCATAAGAGACGTCGCCTTGTGCGAACCTCACAATTAATCTTAGTAAACACTCGTTCATATTTCAGACAGAGGCCTTTCTCATCAATAAGTGTGTCAGACCCGATCGCACCTCTAAGATGATTGATGAAAACAATAGTCATCTTCTCAGACAGTCAATGTCTTTTGAAAGTTCTTAATACGCCTATGATCAAATCCAAGCTATTTCTGGAAACCCATGTGGTTTCGTATCCAAAAGACAATTCAAGAGCTACATATGTGGAATGTTTCTTCCTGGAAGCCTAGCAGAATACACTAGGACAAGTGTGCCTCAAACAGCAGCTAATCAATTCTTGTGACCCTCGCCATAGAAACAACTCCAGACACCATCGAAATCCTTCAAGAAACCACAGTTCATATTCTTAAGGAATTCCTGGTCCTCTGGCAAATGTAACAGCCTAACCGCCAGAGTTAACTTCCTGGCAGCTTTGGAGTAAGAAACGTATTTTAGACTAATGTATTGTGAATGCTTATCTGCCACTGGTTTTCCATTACCATCTTGACCACCTTAATTTACATGCTTAGGTAGGTAGGTAGGTGAATGTCCATGCGAGGCACAGACACACGTAGGCCAAGGAAGGCCCTTTGTGATGCCACTGGGATCTATACCCTAGGTGCCATTCCAGATTTCTTCTGCCATCTCCCTGAAAGGCGAGCTACAATCTGAGGTAGCTTTTGATGTGCGAGTGTATGTTACCGAGTCCAGATATTTTATAGTAGCTCGGCTATCGGTAAAGATTGTAAAACTAGGCTTTGTGCAGTCTCACACCCACCTCACTGCACTGCGAACAAAAACGTCTTATGTGCCAAACAAAATTCTTCTACAATTGGGGAACATTTGGAGCAAGATCAAGGTCATGGGGGAATTTATTGTTTCTGGGAAGATAAATCCTCTACTGAAGTGTTTTAGTCTGCAGCGACCTATGGCAGGACAGTCGCTCAAAATATTCTTTGTTCAACTAATGCCCTGCTTGTGAAGACGAAAGTTAAACAGGGACCATCACTTTTACTCATTGCGAGCATTTTTTGACTTTGAATTGAAAAACTTCTTAGATTCACGGAGTCCCGACGTTAAGTTTCGTGAGCTCTCCTGAGCTGTACTTTAATTTTATGCGGCTGGTGTGTAAGGCACAGAAGAGTGAAAAGTGCTTATAAATGCGGGCTGGACTCCTTGCCTGTCGAGTTCGTCTACGATCTCGTTGCTCTCAATTCTTCTGTGTCCTGAAACCCAAGATATGGTTATTTTGAATTGAAGTAAAATAGTCGGCTTTTATCGCTGTCTGACTGTCAGGCAGGTTGCGTCTTATGCATTCTCTGGCACTGCGTGTGGACGACGCCTTAAACTAGACTACACGCAGTGATGTGGTGTGCACTGCAGTCGCTACAAGGCTCAATGACGTTCACCTTTGCCTGAGAGACAGATATTTAGGAGCCAAGTCCCTCTTGGCTAACTTGAAGTTCATTCCAAAATTTGTGAGTTTCTTGGCTTTAATTTCAATACACTTCGATCTTCTTGCGCTAAGACACTGCTTCCAAATTGCACTGATTTCATTAGTCTTGATGGCTTAATTGAGAACCATTCTCGCAGGTGGGCCTTAAAGGTCTTTCAGGTTTCGCATAGCCTGATCTGGACCTTCTTTTCGATAATTAGTCGTAGGCTGCAACCAAAAAAGTCTCGACAAATGATGAGCTGTGACCTAGTTGTCACTCCATTAAGAGTGCTTGATCCAAGTCGCATTACAATTTGACATAGCAGTCCTCGCATTTGTCGGCATCCACTCCATCCTGAGAGTCGTCTGTTAGAATTCTGGTTACGTCAAGTGTAAATTTGCTTCTATTCCCAAAGTACGCCATCAATTTGTAAAGAAACCAATCAAAATCAATTTGCTACACACTCTCATCCAACTTCGCATTACCACTCAACAAATTTCAATTAGCTGCTAACCATTTCCGCTTGTGTCTGGACGACGATGCTAATGATGATGAGGATGATTCCATGATTCCATGATTCCATCATCACTTATCTAGGGAACTCTACAAGCGCAATCTTAATTTGATCTCTCTGTCTTGAGATTATTACGACAAAAAGCACCGATCAAACCAGTTTTGTTTCCGATTTTTTTTTTCTTTTCACATTTCAATCTCACACTCTCAGCCCATGGAATGATGGCAACCAAGACAGCACTAGAATTTACATAATCCCCCAGCCCTCTCTGCCAGCTCTGACTGTTTGCGATGCACATTTGCCCATTTGCGAGATACACAGTGTGTACAGCGCGCCACATAGCCACAATGCCATCACTTTATGTAATCCAATAGTTTAGTTAATTTACTGTTGAAAAGAGTTTTTTTCCCATTTCATTTTCCGCAAACACACGTTTCCCACCTCGTGTCGTCACTCGGGGAGATCTCTGATTACCTTGCATTATATCATAACAAAGTTCATGGCGTAGGTAGGTACAACCTCTGTCCAGGAGTTATTTAATCAAAACAGAAAACTCATCACAACAACAAAAGGCGATAGCAACAAAAGCACACAGTTTCGATGACGAAGAGTGAAATAAAATTGAATTCGTTTCCCATAGATGCACAGATAGATACTCTCGAACATCTATCTAATTGATTTTTCTTCAGTTGATGCGATGGCTCGTCTGCTGCTGCTGCTGGTGGTATGCAATGCAGTAACGTCTCGTCCGAAGTGGATTATAGATACAAAATTGTTTTTGTTGTTGTAACTTTTCAGTTAAATTACAATCCGTCACGAATTATACTCACTACTACTGGGCTAATTAAAGCATTCGCTTGCACCGCTAAGTAGTGGATGGATGGTTAAAGACTCCTTGGCAGCCTCAACAATGTAGATCGATGCAACACATGACCTACAGCTACAGCTCTCTTGAATAGGAAAAGGCAAATTAAACGGTTCGAATTGAACATTTGTGCCGATACTTGAGATTATTACGAAATAATTAACCCGACCGAATGTGAGATGGGTAACACGCGGGTTTTAATGTTTTTTTTTTCCATTTCCCTAGTTTCCCTAGTAGTCTCCATCAGATTTTAGGGAATTTCAAATGAAATTTAGTCATGAGGGTGAGAAAAGATACGGGCAGGCTATGTAGATGACACAGGAATGGGTTGTAGCCCTACGAAGAGGGTGAACGTTCAAGGGGTTTTGAGTACCCTTTTAATTTTCTAATTCACAAACTGTGAGCGAAGTGCAGTGGTTTGAAACTCAGGTAGTATTAAGTTTAATTGGTGTTTGAGGGTGGTGTCCAGACTAGATGGGGACATTTGTGGTGCTTGTCATTGCTATAATGCACAGGGATTTTTTTGTAAATCACAGGAATTCTTGTTTTTAAATCAACGTAGTTTAAGGATATTTGGCTAGTCCTCTGGGACTGTAACCAAAAGTCATCTGTGATGTCGTTACTTTTGCTTGTTTGACATTTTCATCAGAAAATACATAAGACTGTCAGGAACTGTTTCGGATCTCTTTTTTATTTGTGTGTAGAATGTGAAATCTTGCATAGGCACCATGTGTCAGATTTTTACTGACTATACATCGACCTGGTCAAAACGCTGCGGTTGCAGTGACTGAGATGGCTGGGATACATAGAACGCATGACGTCAACACATCAGTCCTTCGAGTCATTGAATCCATCACAGAGGTACAACGCACCAGAGTAAAGCACAACGTAAGGTATTAAAATTTGAGAGTTATCTCCAAATCGTTGTGCGCAACTGGAGGACACTAGCAGAGACAGTACTGGCTGGTTGGTTAAAGCCATGGTTCACCCCAGACTGTAAGCGTCTTTTAAAGTAAAGTAAAGGACGGAGGAGCGGACGGTGGCTCAGTGGTTAGTGCGTTGGACTAATGTGCGAGGTGAATGGGTTCAAGCCCCAGCCATGTCCACCGAACATTTTTCGCGGCACCACTTCTCGTCGGGGAATGACAAGCCTCCGAATGTATAATTTGTCATGAAAAAGCTTCTCAATTCGCCGTTCGGAGTCGGCAATAAATTGTAGGTCCTTTCCATTCGTGCGAAAATTATAACACGTACAACATGAATGGTTGCGAGAAGCTAGGCCTTGGCTCATACCGAGCTGTCGTGGCAGCTATTTATTTATGGAGGACAGAGCACTGTTGACCACCAGTGGTTATGGAGTACTCGTTTATCCGTATGTCAGTTTCGTACATATATGGATATAGAAGCACCTATTGGTAGAGATTGTCTGGCTGTATAGAAGTATTCTCTTGGTAAAGTCTACCGCCATTGCCATTTGCATCCCATTAAGCAGAGGACCGTTTTTCTGGTCCTACTGAAGCTTGTGCAATTGCAGATAAAGTTTATCGTTTCTTCTTTCACGTATATGTCGCCACAGTCCCTGCAAAGGTCTGTCATGCTTATGTACATTCTTCTAAGGTGTGCCGCCAGTAGGATGTGACCTGTGAGGATGCTTATCAACAGTGCTAAGTGTGATCTTTTGAGAGAGAGTAGTTGCTTCGTTACGTGTTACGGCCATAATTTTCTGATAGGCCGCATGATATGAATGCGCTTCATCTCTCATGGACAAGCTTCCAAGAACCCATCTCAATGGTTAACTGTGTCTTGATTCAGTTTCGACCCTTATATTCCCAGTTCATCTGCCTTTTTATTTCCGGTTATGCCTCGGTGTCCAACAGTGAATGACGTTGTGCTTTGTGTTTGAGTCTTTTAGATCATATCGATACTTTGTCTTGATTTTATGACAGGATGAGACAACTGTGAGAGTGGATTTGCAGTCAATGTATAAATCTATGTTCCCCTCTTTTAGCTTGAAACACACTGCCATGGTAAGGACCGGGCAAATTCAGGTTCTTCTGAATGTAGGCAGTCCAGAGCCTATGCCGTCCCTAATGATATATCCGTGAAGGTGGATATGTTTATCATCATCATCGTTTTCAAAAGACCCCATTATCCACTAAAAGGGTGAAAGTGGACTCTCTTTACCTCTCGATATTCCGCCATCCACTCTAAATCATCAGGGGTTATCCCCATATGGATAGAGGAGAGTTTTCCGGACTTGATCCATCTATCTCATACTGGGCCTACCCAGGGGACGTGATCCTGATCCACAGATTCTATAGCATATCTTGAAAGTAGAATATCTTTTTGGGTTTAACAACGCTCTCTAGGTTCCTGTTTTTCCCAAAGTTTCAAGGCCTACATAGCTTCACCCATGATGCGCGTGTGGCATCATTTTTCACGCGAATGAAAGGGACTTATAATTAAGGATCCATTGAATTGAGAAGCTTCTTCATAACAATTTATGCTGGCAGAGGTTTGCCTGGTGAAAGATGGTGTCGGGAAAAAGATGTGTAGTCAGTTCTATGGTTCGAATCTACTTAGATCGCTCAGCAGTTTCACTAAGCTACGACAATCCCATGTTGTTTGTTAAATCGACCGTTTTTCTATATTGAAAAACCTTTCTAGGTTGACACTATGAAAACTGACAGCTTGAAAACTTACCCAGAAGTTAATTGAATCTGGGAATTTGTATCTGTGGCTGATATTCTCCGACTCCTTTAACGCACCGCTTAAACTCTGCTCTGTTCTGTTCTAGAAGTCAATCATCCAGTCACCATCAAGACCAATCAAATCATTCAGCTAAATAGCTCCTCTGGAACCGTGTCTCATCGCTTTCATTCCCCGACTTTGATGAGAGTGCTTTCAACGCGTCGTCTTGCCACTCACTTACAGTCCTCTTTCTTTATGTTTCTCCATTTCAAGAATTGTATTGCCTTACTTCCAAAACAAGTACGCTCGTAAAAAAAAAAACAACAAAATCTCTCTCTTACTACTTAGCGCCTTGTGCCGTATTAGAAATTCCATTATGCTCACCACACGATAACAGCTACAGAGCCATCTCATCCGTTGAGTAAAATCCAAATTGCCTACTTAAGATACAAATGTATCTCATTAGAATACAGACGGACCACAATGTACGCACGCTTCCCAACTCTCGAAAAAAAAAAAAAAACCACAACCAACAAGAAGAGGAAAAAAAACTAACTTCAATGAACCCAAAATCAATAGTCAAGCTAGGCAAGCTGTGGTGCTTCTACAAGGTCGTAGCCCCTATTCATGTCTTAGCGTTCGAAGCATAATTCATTTCCTCGTTTTCTTCAACTCTCATCTTGTTCTCTTTCTTGCTGCTGCTTTTTTGCACTCCAAAACCTGAACTTGAAGATGTCTTTTCAACATTTTTCATCTCGAGTAGGATACGTTTGTTCGCATGTATTCCCCGCTAGATGGACAGATAGATACCACCACTTGGACGAGTCACTCCATACCCATTAAGAGTAAAAGCAAACAGTTCTGTCTTGACACATTGGATAAGGTTTTGATATAATAATAATGGGATTACACGGTGCTTCGGAAAACAGGCAAAAAGCCGCAAAGAGCTAGAGGTAGACACAGATGCTGATGATGATGATGATCAAAGCAAAGCAAAGCAAATGAGAGGAAGAACCGGAGTTTCAGAGAATCAGCTTAACCTGGATACGGCTATCAAACGCTTACGCGGAGCGCCGTCGCGCGCATCGTCACGCAGCTTCGTTGCATTCGATCGGATTCGATGTGAGTGAGTCCAACATTGCGGTAGGTTACTCCACACACGGAGATCTCGCGGGACCGCACTCTTGACTGTTACACAATAGGCCGATGCAATTTGCTGAAAAATCAGATTATCCATGATGACGACGACGACGTCGTCGGGGGCCACCCACCCACATGTTATAATAAATTGGTCCATCAACCCGTGATCTTCTGCGGATCCGCTGGCTCGTTCGGATACCCACATGCGTGGTGAATCGGTGAATTGTTACCGAGATGTCGGTCGGACAATAACACGCCAAAAGTTGTGGCGTTCGCGTTCATTACCTTTCACTTGGAGATTCAATTGTTGCAATTTAAAGTTGGTTGTTGTTGTTATTTTTATTTTTTTGCATTTCCGAAAAACGAACGCGGGCCTTTGTGGCGAGATGGATGTTAATGATGATGACGATGATTGCTGTCGGATGTGATTGTTGCATGTCTCTTAATATGTAACCATCCCTAATTGAGGCACCAGTTTAGGCGGAAAACAATTGTTTGAGTTATGTTACCGGGTTGTCTGACGTTGATCTTCACCAAGATTTGGAGTAATTTGATCCGTTCACACGTTCCGACTGTTCTATAAATAGCAAATCCAGTACTCGCCTGTTGTGAGAAACAGAAATGTTCTGAATTTTAATTTTTATTGTTGACACAGATGTTCCGCCATGCGGTTGGAAAAAGAACACCCACACCAACATCAACCGCAAACAATGGAATACATTTGCGGAGTAATTACTTTCATCAGAGTCATTTGTATCCACAAGAATACACAGAGGTCTGGCAGAGTCTTGCATTGTTCGACTTCGTAGAATGGATTCAGTTGCATGACAAGCGGTGGATCTAGGTTGTATGCTTAGCTTAAGCTCTTGATCAAACAGAATCTTAAGAGAAATACGAAAAGAGGGTCAACCAGTGTTTTGGGAGGCTTTTCATCAATTGGCGACACAAATCACTGATGAAGCCAAGGTGAAACATGGGCCACAGCGTCTTCTGAAAGTAAAACTGTGCCGCGTAAACAGACTTTAAGAGAACTTTGTCTATCTAAAGGAGGGTAACCAATAAAGAAATCAGGGAGAAGCTTAAGTATGCCAGCCACTGACCTAGCCTAACCTAGAATGGGATGAAGGACTTCTAGAAGCAGATGAATAAATGTTGCAGCATCTCAAGATTGACTACTAGTCATGGACATGATACGAATAAAGAGCTTCTTAGATATCTCACCGGGCCACCTTGGTTGAGCCACTTTTCGACTCTCTTTCACTCAAAATCTTACACGGTTACCAACAAGACGACTAGGGCAATGTTCATGTGCTAACGCCTGTACGGCAAAACTTGGGGACTGAACCCCAAAATGGGGTGAAAAGCTGAGCAAAGTTTATGACTTAGTCTGCGTACGAATCACCTGAGCTATGAGAACGTGCCCAAGGGCAGCTAAAGGAGCAATGCTTAACCTCACGCCGCTACATCTGGCAGTACAAAAAGAGGCTATGCTCTCAGGCTGCCTCAGATACTAGACCTCAAAGCTTTTACAAGTCATCTGTGAATACATTCATCGCGACCCAATTCTTAAGATTCCAGATACCATACTCAAGAGATTTCGATTCTACAGAAGTTTCGAAGTCGTTATAGGCGACCATAGCGAATAGAGAAATTAAGGCCCTATAACACTTCAAAATTCCCAAATCTGGTATACAGATGGTTCAAAATTGGAAAACCAAAGTGCAGATGCTGGGGTTAATAGTCCCAGTTTCCGACGCACGACAGCATTCCACGCTATTGAACTGTGTGCAAGAGAATGCTGCGGAGAAGAAGGAACCCGGATCTATTGTACATATTTTCAGACAGCCATATTAGCCCTTAAATCCTATATGGTAGGTTCTAAGCTTATCTGGGACTGTCTCAACCTCCTCAAAAGCCTTGCATCGGTAAATAAGATTACCGTAGCCTGGATTCCAAGACATGAAGGCTTCGAGGATACTAACGAGCTGACTGCCTGGCAAGAAGAGGCGCTGGCCGCCCACTCGTTGCTCTCGAGCCCTATTTTGGGGTACCACCCAACTGTGTCCAAGACAACACAATGGGACATCAACAAATACGCTGACTACTGGTCCAACCTCCGGGGCCTTAGACAAGCGAAAAAGTTCATCAACCCCAACCTATACAAGGCCAAGACTTTACCCGATCTCACCAAAGACAAGTTAAGAACCTTAACAAGCTGTCTAACAGGACATTGTCCACTCAGATACCATCTGCATAAAATGAAAGTATCAGATACCGATATTTGCCGGCTCTGTGGAGAACAGAAAGAGACTGCTAAACATATTTTGTGGGTATGTCCAGGAGCCGCAAGAAAAGATTATTCCACTTGACGCGGGTCTCGGTCAACCTAGCGGAAAAATCGAACTTATGGCTATACGGAGGTTTATCAAAAGCCTCAATATAACCTCTGGGTAAACCATAGTGGCCCGTATGGTAAATAGACTTCAAAGACCGTCAAGTGTCAGCGTTAGAATCTGCTTGACTATTATATGGGGTTCCATGTGCAGTAGCTAGATCACTTCAATAAGAGGAGCTCCGGAAATCGCTCTAAACTTAGTCGAAAGGAAATACATATAGTGTCAAGTGTCCTTAAAGCCCGATAGAAATTCACGCAGAACGACTTGGACTACCCTGCAACGACTACTGCAAAAACTACAGAAAGAAAGAGAAAATGGAATCTTTTCGACATCTACTGTGCGAATGTACCGCACTAGCCAACCAGAAGGTTGCGTACTTTTGGTAGTAGCTTCTTCTATGACCTGGAGGACCTTCATATCGCTCGTTTTAGGAAATTCCTGAGGGTTCTATATTTTTCTGAGTGTTTTTCAAATTAGCCAATACACCCTTTGCTCAAGTCCCCATGAATAAACTTTGTATGGGTACAATGGAGCCGCTTGAGGTCTCTAGGACTCCCAATAAACCAACGAACCAACCATGGGTCTCCAACCACGAATAGCTCAAAATTCCACATCTTTTGCTAGGCAAAGCTGGGCATTAGCACTGTGCATGCACCGCTGTCACCACGATCTTAAGGCACGGTCTGCAGTTGTCATCTTTCAAAAGCCCATTTTCTTTAGGTGGACTTTGAAGTTTCAATGCCCAGTAAATAGAGCTGCAATCCATTTGAAAGTTTTTGGCATGAGGCTTAGAACTTCTCTCTTGATGTCGCCAGCAGACACTTTTATCGCCGTTTTGGCTTGCATGTTCTCTGTCACGTTTCCCCACATTTTTTAACGTTTCGTGGCTCATTTATAAATCTTGTCGAGGACTGGTAACCCCTACTTATAACAACAAATGATTTGTGTCCGAAAAACTCCAAGGTTGACTCCTGCTTTTCGATTTCACCTGCCATTTATCCCAAGCCAGTCTCAGTTCATTGCCATCAGAACTATCAGTGAAATTTGTGTCATAGAATAGCATGCACATGCAGGTATAACCAAAACTGTTGCAATCCATAAAGCCTAGCAGAAATTGAATTGGAGTCCAATTGGGTAGGAATACCTTTAATATTTGCCGCTGACGAAAAAAAAAACTGCACGACTTTATAAATTTTTACTAAGTGCGTACACGCGCCGGTATATCGGACGCACAGTCTACAAGGCCTTGGCTTAGTGCTAGGTAAGATCAAGATAAGCCTACGCTGTGTCGTATAAAATATCAAAAGGGGAAAACTCTTGACACAATCTGGTGAAGGCTTATAGTGTAGATAACGAATGTTTTCAGTTTTAGTTTCTTACATTACGTAGAGACAGGGTCAGCGTTATCGGACAGGCGAGCTTGTAACATTACGACAGTGCCGTACAGGTGAACGTGTCTCCTGTGAATGGTCAGTAAAGTTGACTTTTTAGTGGAAGGAGTGTTCTTAGAAAAATCTTATCCAAGGCTGGCACAATCCGTTCAAAGGGGCCTTTTTCCCCCAATGCCTTACTTTGATAAATGGTGACAAAATTGTATACATACTTATGTGACGAGGCTGCCGGATGAGAGAAGAGGCTTCTCGCAACCATTCATATTGTGCGTGTGACCTTTTTTTTCTTCCATATTGAAGGGACCAACAATTTATTGCCGACTCCGAACGGCGAATTGATAAGTTTCTTCCAAACAAATTATACTCTCGGAGGTTCGTCGAGTGTTAAATATTGAAATAGCGAAAGACTGTGTTGGTGTCCTTGAAAATCTTGGCATTCAGCTCTCCTTCAGTATCCCTTCTTACTGCAACATCTTTCAGGCTGAAGTCACAGCTGTATATTAGGCCACGGGAGATTAATGGTATTGTGCCACTCTGGGACCGAGGGCAACGAGAGAGCACATGTAGGAGAGGATAGGTTAGGAAAATCGACCTGTAGGACCAGAATGATTTTGTGTGCTAGGTCCCCACAGCATAAGGGAAAAGAGGAGCAAACAGAAAAAAAAAACCGAACGCCCTTGCGTTCAAAAGCGTAAAAAATGCATAGAGAACCAAAAGAGACACAACAGCTGCATCAACGTGTCTAAGAAGCAGCTGCCTATACTCACAGGTTTCGTAAGGGCCACTATTGACTAAATAAGCGTATGAGCAGGTTGTGCTTAGAAGAGAATGGAAACTGCAGATTCTGGGACGAAGATACAGAGACTCCAATACATCCTCCTAAGAACTGCGCGGCACTAACTCACAGAAGGAGGACTCATCTGAGGACATGTCTTCTATCTGACGAAAATAAACACTTGTTAAATCCAATTTGTCAGAGCCTTTGGATACTCATACAATCTCTAAGTCAAGTGTCCATTGAGCAGAGCCCTTAGGATCTTTTTTTCTTTACTTACTCAACCAACAAGCGTCTCCAGGCAGGTCGATCTTTAGCTAGCTGCCTTCAGTTGGTTAAGGTCCCCTTGCGTGCGCCATCTGAGCCGCAGTCTTCCTCTACTCCCCCGTCCCTCGGGTGTGGATTCAAAGACTTTCCGGGCCGGAGCATTGATGTCCATCCGCTCTACATGACTCAGCCACCTCAGTCGTTGGACTTTCCTTCTGGCTAAGCCGGTGTCGCAGTTGTATCTCACCAGTCTGCAATTGTATCTCACCCCCAACCTTGAGGGACAGCCCTTTTGTTGGACCTCTTGGGCTTAAGGGGTAATCCTGTCCTTAATCCAGTTACTTTGTAGTATGAGGTGTTCACTAAGTAGTTCGACCTAACTGGAGATGTAGACGGCACCGTTGATTGGAATCATCGATGGAGCGTGGATTGGGTGGGAGTTCTTCCGCTGCCTTCTGGATGCAAGGGAGAGTGCCTTAGTGTGAACACTCTCCCCCTCCCTCATCAGCTGCCACCAACAACCTTCCACAGGGGTTGAAGCCCTATTTTCAGTCGAGTTTCTAGGCAACCAGCGTTTACCCAGAGGAGGTGAGAGTGAGATTAGGTAGATAGAGGTTGGTTTGAGACAAAATTGTATTCAAGAACACACAAGTTCTTGAATGCACATGTCTACCCTTCAAAAACCTAACCCTCAGGAAAGGAGGACACAGCAGATCGAGTTTTGGCCGGCTCCCACCTTGATCATGTGAAAGCTTCTTTATCTCTTGCTAAACTCCTGACTTATATCGATGCCCTGTTGAAAACAATTCATATATGGGTACATCTGGCTAACTGCAATAACGCCTAGCGCAGGTCGAAAGTGTGCACTCGATTCAGAAAAGACAAACTCTCGGAGCACGATCATTTGAAAGCTGTGTCCAAATTTTTAGGGTCACCTTTCATATGCGCTTCCCACCAACAATTTGGTTTGCTTTTTGGTTCTAACACTCTTCTGGCCAGACGGTCAGAGGCATTTAAGTCATTTCAAGCTCTGAAAGCATTTTTTCTCTCACGATTCTCATCTCAGCTTGAATTTCTTTGACAAAACAAACAGCTGAGCCTAGGTAGATGGTATCTTCTTCTCCAAAAATGGTGATGAAGTTAAATTTTGGTCAACTGCCAATTTTCCTGGCCAAAATCCACTCTGATGGTTTTCAACGAGTTAGTCAACATGAGTTGGTAGACGATCCAACATGACACCGGATAAGATCCTAAAGCTGCATGAGGCCATTGTCTTACTTATAAATCGAGCAGACATTGCCTAGGTTCCATTCATCTGATGGTACTGAAACTTCTTACGATCCAATTGGCATCCAATTTAGGTTGTGAGTGAGCCAGTCAATTGGATTATCCCGCTTGGGGGAATCTAATTTTGAAGCAGCACCCACTAAAAGCCTTTCTGCAACCGCACCCTTAAAATGTACCTTTAGGCAAAGTACTCCGTGAAAATCGCTGACTCATACCCATTCGAGTGAAACCCGGGTTTTGGAAGTCCTCGCTGCTTGTTATATATAGACGATTGCCAGTGCCAAAGTTATCTTATTTAATTATATACTATGTTGCATGTGGCTAATGAATTTAATGAGCCAATTACACCGTTTGGCCCGCCGCAATTTGCATTCCAATCCTCGTAGTCGTAAAAGTAACAGAAGTAGACAAACCGCATGAGCTATGTGGGTTAACGTTGGCCACAAAATTCCAAAGAACTGCCAATAGGCGTCAGAAATAACAAAAAAAAATGAAAAATTGAAAACGAAACGAAAAAAAAAAAAAAACGTATCCATGAGTACCTATCTCAATATTGTGTAATACTTAATGAGGCAATGGTCGCTGGGGCTGTCGTCGTCAAAATGCTGAGTGAACGACTTGAAACGAGCTTTGTTGTGGGCTGGTTTCTCTTTCCATCTCTTTTGCCCGGGGGCAATCGGTAAAGGTCAAGGATTAACATGATCGAAATATTTGTTTTATTTTTTTCTTTTTTTTCTGTTTCTCTCTCCTCTCTCTCTTTCGGAGTTTGGCGGAATGAAAGAAAATATTTACTTTGGCGTTTTGAAGCGATCAAAGGAGGCGGGAAGGCAAAAAATTGATCGTAAACTGGTTGCAATCGAGGTAATCTGACGGTATTATCACCGACGAGAGTGCATTTAAGTGTCAGCGGTTATTGAAAGGGCCAAAGAACGGGGGGAGGGGTTGGGCCTGACTGTGAATGTATATCATTTGAGGCTTTTGGCATGATGCAAATTTTGATCGACGACTTTTCGACGGAATTTGGAGAATGGGACATTTGTTTGGCAAATGGGTTTTTCTCTGGGGGTAATGTTCCTTCAATGGGAATTAATGAAGTCTTAAGTGGGGTCAGTGGCCAGATTGCTGAAGAATGGGGATTTTTAAGAATGACTGTAACCATATAGGACATCATTCGGGTCAAGGACCGAAGGAAGGGATTCAATGTGTTATATCGGTCGATGCAGCAAACTGGGGTTTTGAACTCCACACCAACTGCCAAACAATTTATAAATGGAATCTCATGCTGACGAGGATCGAAAGATATGGTGGACTTTCACTCGATCCTAGAAACCGGTCTTTCACTGAATCCTAGGGGTGGCTATAGTTCTGTGGTTAGCATCATCGCTTGTCGCGCTGAAAGTCAGGGTTCAACTCCTGATGTGGGCAAAACATTTATTTTGTAAAGAAAAATCAATCCACTGCGAAAGCTGGTGTCAATTCCACTGCAAAGGCATAACACTGGCGGTAGAGTGTAATGGCTTGAAGAGCTGATCATGATTATGACTACAGGAGATTCGAAAAAAGTTCCGTGAATTATAGCAATATAAAAAAAAATATAAAAAAATTAATAGCTGGCGCGACAGCACGGGATGAGCCAATACCTAGCTTCTCGCAACCATTCATGTTGTGCGTGCTACGTTTTTCGCACGAATGGGTCCTACAATTTATTGCCGACTCCGAACGGCGAATTGAGAAGCTCTTTCGTGACAGATTATACTCCAGGAGGCTTGTCATGCCCTGACGAGAGGTGGTGCCGCGAAAAATATTCAGTGGATATGGCTGGGACTTGAACCCACGCCACTCGGTCAGCAGTCCAACACACTAACCACTGAGCCACGGCGATGTTTTTAGCAATGTCAAACACCAAAGAGCTCACCAGTTAGTCTGGACACCACCCTCGGGCGCCATGGAAATCTAAAGCCACCTGAGTTTCGAACCATTGCATCGCGCTCGCGCTCGCGCTCTGCGAATAACATCAAAAGGGTATTCATAACCCCTTGAAGAGCGATGGAAAAAACCGGCGTCTATATGATCAAATACCAAATATTCTTGAAGTTTTTCAAAATTGCCCCGATTTCGTTAAAATTGAAAATCCTTACAAATCTCGAGGTAGTTAGTACAGATTCATTTTTAAAGTTGAAATTTTCGCCCCCCATTTTGTTCTCGCCATCAGAACAGACGCTTTAGCGATGACATACGAAATCCACCTACCTCTTGCGGCTCTTCCCGGAAGGTTCTTTTTATTATTTGCACGTGTTGCTCGACGCTGGAACTTCCCATGGTGATTTTTCTTTAGTGTCTGAAAAATAAAAATCGGAAAAATTAACAACAGACAGAACATGGCCGCCATGAACTGTCAAAATCTACCCGTCCTTATTGGAAAACTTTTTGCAAAGTTAAGCGCTCGAAAGTTGATTACTAAAATTTTGTGACGCTCATTCTAAAGTCAAGCAATACGCGAAAAAAAATTCTAAAGGTGCCTACTGCAGCTTTTATAAATAAAGTAGTTCTGAATAGTAGCCATAGATTTACATTTCGTTTCACAGAGCGGATTCACCCACTCAAAGAACATCTCTTTCTTGCTCAGTCTTAGCTAAGGCTTTGCTTTAAGTCTAGTTTAAGCCTCCACAATGAACAATTTCTTAATGCACTCAATTTTTCTTAAATGACAACTAACGCTAATCCACTTGATCGTTTAGCAATCAAATCAACAGTCCAACTCTCCCCATGAAGTAAATCACACTCCAGTTAATCATCTTAAAGCGGATAAAAGGCTCAAAACCTCACAAAAGCCCGAAAATAAAACCGAAACTCCATCACGGTAGTGATATGGATTTTCCACGTGTTAATGCCCTTGGCTGCGAATTATTGTTATTGACAAAAGTTATGTCTCTGACCGCGACCACGAAAAGCTTGTGTGTTGACGAAAATGACAGGGCGGCCAAAACCTTGACTTTGTCTTGTATACATGCATCTGTACCCACAACGATATATCAGACTTGAAAGCAACCCATAACCGTAACCATAAACTTGTATCGAATATTTTTTTTTTTTTTTTGTCTTTTTTCCTTTATTGCTTGTCGTGTAAATAATGTAACAATCGACCTTCGATTGGGCTTAGCTACCCATAACCATGGGTTCACCATGTCTGACAGTTGAAGGGAAGCGCGATTTAAAAAAAAAAAAATTAGTTTCCCAAAAAAAAAACCACAAGAGGTTTACTTTAGAACTGGTTTTGCTCTGAATACTGTATCTAGATGGATTTATTAAAAAAAAAAAAAAAAATCAAATTAAATAAATTTAGTTCGTTATCTATTGCGGCCACCGGTTTAATGGTTTATTAGACTCGTCCACTGGCGAACATGATTCGCAGCATCACGAGATACATATTAATCGACGCATTAATGGAAACAACGTTTTTAATTTTAGAAAAATTAATCGGAACTGCGGCTTTTAAAATAATTAAGATAGCGGAAGTTGTAATCTTTTGATGGACACGCATTGAATTAGTCACAACTCGTGCATGGGAGTAGGCTTGATATTGTACAATATATTGGCTTCATCGTTGGGTGAAATGATGACAGCGGTGTGGAAAGCTTTCCGATGAGGATTCAAAAAAATTCAAGAATTTAGCGTTTGAGTGGCTCCACGATTGTTTCGTCCCTACAGGCCCAAGGTAGGTAGGTAGTTTCGCGGCTCTTATAGCCCAATTAGCGCTGGGATGCGCCGTTTTGTTACCACGAAAATCGGGTGTTGATTTGCTGTATTGGGAGGTTGTGGCTAAATCTAGCTGGTGGAGTTCAGATAGAGGATCAGTTCTAAAGGGTTTTTCAATAGGGACGCTACAAAAGTAGAGCGACAGGGACAGCAAATGACGCCATATTTTTCTTGCGGTTTTTTGACATTTCTTTTCAGTAAGGTTTGCCATTTCATGATGGAAAGATATACGAGCCAACAACGAGTCGAAATTATTAAAATTTACTACCGAAATTCGGAGTCAGTGGCCTCAACGTTAAGAGCGCTACGTCCAATTTATGGTCGTCATAATCGTCCTAGCAGATCAACAATTGAGCGTCTAGTGGAAAAATTTGAATCCACAGGCACAGTACAAAATGTTCCCGTGCCAGTGAGACAAAGAAGTGCCCGTAGTGTCGAGAATATTGCTGCCGCTGAGGCTTCAGTTGCAGAAAGCCCAAATGTGTCTCTCACACGTCGTTCTCAAGCGTTGGGCATCTCTGTGACGTCGTTGTGGCGAATTTTGCGAAAAGATCTTGGCCTACATCCTTACAAGATTAAATTGACGCAAGAACTGAAGCCGCTTGACCACCAGAAGCGTCGTATGTTCGTGAATTGGGCTGAGCAACAACTTGAAAATGATTCGGATTTTCATCGAAAAATCATCTTCAGCGATGAGGCTCATTTCTGGCTGGATGGCTTCGTCAATAAACAAAATATGCGGTATTGGTCAGGCAGCAATCCACACGTACTGCATGAGTCATCATTGCATCCCGAAAAAATTACGGTTTGGTGTGGTTTATGGGCCGGCGGCGTCATTGGGCCGTACTTCTTCCGTGATGATCAAGACCGGCACGTTACTGTGAATGGGGATCGCTACCGTTCAATGATAACCGAATATTTTTGGCCCCAATTGGATGATATGGACAGGACGGCGCCACAAGCCACACAGCGAATGTCACAATCAATTTATTGGAAACCAAGTTTGGAGAACGTGTTATCTCACGAAATGGTCCAGTCGCTTGGCCGCCTCGGTCGTGCGATTTGACGCCGTTAGACTATTTCCTGTGGGGCTACGTCAAGTCTATGGTCTATGCCAACAAGTCAGCGACGATTGATGAACTTCGTACGAATATCGAACGTGAAATTGCAGCAGTATCGGCCGATTTATGCTTGAAAACCGTCGAAAATTGGGTTCAGCATCTGGACTTCTGCAAGCGTGCCCGTGGTGGCCATGCAAAAGAAATCGAGTTCCATACATAATGGCATTGTTTTAAAAAAACTTTTGTAGCGCTCTTATTGAAAAACCCTGTACAATCCTTTTTTCAGCTATCTCCCCGAGGTCCACGAAGTACGGTATCTGGTCTTCGCCAGGGCCGGACACCTGGAGAGGAAATGAAGTAGAGATTCTTTCTCATTATTGTCCTTGCAGCTTCTGCAAAAGTTGTTGAGAGGAAGACCAAGCTTGACCGCATGATCTCCAACTGGCACGATTCTGCCAATATCTGGTCTTGATTTACCAAGTAGCTCTCTTGACTTAGTTTTGTTGTAACTAGGCTATGTCTTTCTTGAAATGACGCAGCTGGACGGGCCGTTCCATCTATGATTGGCAAGCTGGAGGAAGACGAGATGTATATAGCCCTTAACAGTGTTCAGCGTAATATCGACACTTTCCGCAAGAGAACTGTTAAGGCCCGATCCTTTCCTGGCCAACTCGTCGGCATGCTCATTGCCCTCATGATTGCTATGACCTGGGATCCAGATGAGTGTATGTATTATGCAATGGGTGCTTAGTTGATTGATTTCAAGCCGGCATTGCTCTGCCAGTTTCGTTGATATGGTAACCGGATTAAGGGCTTTGATAGCGGCTGGGTTATGTGAAAAAATTGCGATATTTTGGTTGGGTGCTTGGAGATTATTCAGCAAGTGGCAGGCCTCCCGAATCGCGAAAAGCTCCGCCTGGAAAACACTAACAGAGTCTGGAAGACGAAGAGACTTTGATATATTCAGTTGCGCCGACTCCGCAAACCATCTTCGACTCCATTCTTCCATTCTTCTCTCGAAGGAAATTTAGCAAGGAATGATTTTTTTAAAATTGAGGGTAGGTGTCATGTAATCAGTCGAAGACCCAACCAAATCGCCTGGGGTTATTTCCAGGATCTTACAGTGACCGTATGACTTTTCGGTCCAACACCCAGATTCCCTGAGCCGGACCGCGCTACAGGTAGCCGTGTCTTTGATGTGAAATTCAAGGAGGATCAGGTGCAGGATCACCCATAGAACATCAGTAGGACAAGATCGCAATGTTCCTGTAACACCTACACACACTGATCTCTGTACTTTTTTGAACTTATCGATATTGTCTTTCTTACTCAGGGCAACCGTACGATGGCGCCATAAGTGAGAATTGGCCGCACAACGGCAGTGTACATCCACAGGGTCATCTTTGGCTTGATTCCCCATTTTTTGACGCTACGCTTGCTTTCTTTGCCCGTTGTTCTATGTATATTGAGCTTCCAACTCAATTTCCGGTCTAGCTTTTTTGCCAAGGGCCTTAGTGAAAGTGGCTGACCATTTAGTTTGAGTGGGGTTAACACCGAAACCATGAATTTAGTGGTAAATATCATCTTTTTGGTCTTATCCGGATCTACGCCAAGGCCCTTATCCAGAGCCTAGGTACCTTATCCAGAGCTCTCTCCATAAGTTGACTTATCGTGGGGAGATACTTACCTGATGCTAGTATAATCACGTCATCGGCATACGCAACCACCTTACACCCCTTCCTATCGAGTCGCACTAAAATTTTGTTCATTGCCATAAGCCATAGCAAAGGGGAGATAACTCCTCCTTGTGGGATGCCCCTACTAACCGTCTTAATTACACTGCTGTTGCCTAGTGTTGCCTCAATGATTCGACGAGTCTTTAGCATTGAAAATATCCATTGGCTAAGAGAACCCTTTACACCTAGCTCGGTGAAAGCCTTCTGAATAACCTCAGTATGGATGTTGGTAAATGCTCTATCTATGTCAAAAAAGGTAGCAAGAGTGTATTCTTTGTAGTTGAGAGTCTTTTCCACTCTGCGCACCACCTCATGAAGATCTGTCTCAGTAGACCGACCCTTGAGGTAAGCGTGCTGAGATTTCGAGAGTGAAATCTAGGATACGTTCTAGAGTCTTTAGTACAAAGGATGACAGGCTTATAGGTCTATAATCCTCCGCAGATTCATGGCCTCGCCGGCCAACCTTTGGAATAAAGACAACTTTGACACGTCTCCAAGAAGAGGGCATATGGTTTAGATTAACGCAGCTCCTATAAATTGGTAGTAGCCAGGGAATCAAAGGGATCAAAGTCGTATTGGACTATTGCAAGATTTTCCGTCGAGGTGGGGTAAACATGATTGAATCTGTGTTACGAATAGACTAAGTCGAACTTAAAGCAAATGTTGCCCACATTCATTTGAAATTTACACTTGAAGAACGTTACAAGATGCCTGCGTGTCTTAATTAGTGAAGCGACAGTACCCATCCTTTGCACGTTTCACATCTTTTCCCACACTAAGCCTAATCAGCGGCTCTATGAGCAAATTTAACAGCTTCATTAGAGAGAGTGCCTCGAGTAGGCGGTTGAAAACCATCCTCCTCTTTCTTATTGATCATCTCTTCTGATTTATCTGTGCCTAAATCTAGGGCTTCTCCTTGTCTGAGATTCGCTTTACGATCCAAAACAGAGACTTAGAAATTTTATTTCATTCTCTCCGAACGCCACGAATCAGTGGTGCCAATTTATGGCATTTGTGTGCAGATATCTGGGCAAAATAAACCCAAATTACCGGAATTGTTGTTAAATATTTTCAACTAATTGGACAGATTCACTTCGGTAATAATATCACGACATTCATTCAGCGCGCGGCTTTATGGCTCACGACCTGTCTGCGCTGTAGACATTGGAAATTTTTAAATTAGACCACATTGCCATTACAATTGGACGCGGGATCTCTCTGCATAGATCCGCACAAGCTCTGAGGGCAGCCCATCTTCACGTGTAGCTCATGTATTCCCTCATGTATCTTCATGCAATTAACTGTGCGCCAGGGAGAAGGAGAAGAAATCACTGTTAGATGAGTCAACAGTTATGCAAATGCCTTCAACCCCGGTTCGATGGTGGCCCTTTTATGAGGAGGATTCTCATTCCCAGATAAAGATTTGTTTCCCACACACATGCAGAGCACAGAGCGGCGACGATGTGGGACCACCACTGAGCGCCATGTCAGCCGCCTGGAGTACCCCCGTTCGCAAATAGCTCAAAGTCGTGTTTCGCGCTGTAGATACATTCTGTCGATTGCACAATTTAGCCGCTACTTCATCTGCTCTGCTGTTGCAGCAACATGTGGAATAAACAATTCTTTTGTGTTCGCAGCGGTAATAGGAATATTTCTTCCATGTTTGTCCGCCTCGCGATGGTGTGGTGTTACGAAAACGAAAACAAGACTTTGGCGGTACAGGGTGAGTGCTCTGTGTCGGAAATTTGTTTGCTCTCGATACATGCTTTCTTGGGTTTATGTTCTAACCAAGTGCGAGTAGTTAAACGTTTTGAAACTGTTAATGGACGAGGTGTGGTGAAAATGTTCAGTGAAGCAGTGCGCTCTCATTGTAGACGGAATCAATGTCGACTACAGCATTGTTAGACACATCACAAGAGGCTCTAAATTGAGTTTAACTACAAGTAGAATTTGTGTATCTTTAAGTCGAACAATGGGCTGTGTGACGGTACACTGGTTGTTATCTGTCTACGGTTGTGAAGTGTGTTTTCAGGTTGATGGAAATAGGTGAGACGTGCAATTCCATAACCACGCAAACAATGAATGGAATTTGTTCTACAAAACGAAAAATGTTCCCAAAGATTGACCCGGCGCGGTGGGATGGGAATTTCTCTCGTTTAAATCGTATATGTCAGTCGATGATTGCTGGAAGAGGTAAAATTGTAAGGGAGTTGCCAGAACAATGGAAGATAATCTTACATCTAGTGATTGACTTAGTTTACAGTTACACCATTAATTTAGGCCAAGAATCATCCCAGAATATCTGTATAATCTCTGTGAAAAGACTCCCAAGTCTGCGCACTAACTCGGGCATTTTTGAAAAATAATTCTGCTGACGCACACTAGATGGCGCTATAAATTACACACCAAAAAGTCACCAGTGTCATCGAAGCCTCATATGTGACATTTGTAAGAGGAAAGGAGAAACGAGGCGAGAATGGGGCTCATGTCAAGCAACATCGCCTTGATACAAATCATGGAAATTGCTAGGAGCGAGAGTGTGACCCATGTAGCAAGCTTCTGATTGTGAATTTGGTGTAATGGAAATCAGAAACGTTTTGCGCGTGAAAATCGTCTTGAAGTGAGGGAGAATCTGTTGGAGATGATATCTCTTTGAAAATTTCATCTCGTCCGCTTACAAAGGTCTGAGGCAAGATAAGTGCTACGTCGTTCACTGTTTGGGCAAAGATCAATGGTCCCAGATGAACCCCGAGAGGAGTGTGAGCAGCAGTTCGTTGGTTGGTTTTCAAAGTATCTGAAGAACTAAATCGGATCTCAAGGGTGGACTCGGTGTAGTGGGTAGTGTGTTTCCTTGTGACCCGAACTGTACAAGTTCGAGCCCGATCGGAGAAGAGCAAAACCATAACCACTGGAAGCAAAAACAAACCACTGCACCAAAAAGGGGCTTCTGGCTGGGATTTGGAAATTTCCTTAAAAAAAAAAAAGTCGGGCCTCAAATGAGTGTATTGTATCCATGCGATCCAAATCTGAAGTTTACTAAAATCAGCAATTTTAATGTCCTCCAGCCTTCAACCAAGAGTACCTTCTGGTGGGTGATCCGCTTAGCATCGTTCATCGTTGCGTGGGAATCCTAATGCACGTCGGACAGTTCTCTTAGGGTATTTACGAAGCGCAGGGTAAAAACGATGTCTTCTTCTTGTGAAGAGCACAGTCTCAGTTTTGGAGGTTTTACATTCAACATTCGTCATTTTGCCCAGCTGTTCACTGTAACAGTTTGCTAAATGTGGGTAAGAATATGTCAGAGCAGAGCAGCAGCGAAGTTTTGACGAAAATTTACACGTTTCGGAGCCTAAAAGCCAAATAAATCAGCAGGGACAGAATTCCACCTTGGGGAGTGCTTCGGCTGGAGAACTTCTTGGTGATGACACGCCCTAGGATAGAATTGATGGCACGTGAGCTGTAGTTAAGAGTGGGACTGCTAATACCATTTTTTCAATGTTTTTGTGCTGGCTGAGAGATGAACTCGTATTTTAGTAGAATTCAGGATTGGTAACTCAGCTTCATGCTGACGAGGGAGCGAGTAAAGCATGTCTTGAGATGACATGCAGTCTAAAATATTGTTGATGGTTCTAAACAAGCATCTCTAAGAGCTGTCTTGAACTGTAACATCAAGAGTTTTTCTCTTTAATCAGACTGCACTCACAGTCTTCGCTTTGTCTGAAGAAATTTAAGCTTCAGGAACACCTACTAGCACATGTTAAATATTCTGACTGACTCACTCGCTAAGACATGTTAGCTTACTTTACCCGAGCCACTCTGTGTGATTTCACAAAACTATTTCAAAAACCCTATTTGAAAGTATCGTTGATAGATTAGGTTATGTTATGGGAGAAGTGCTCAGCCAATGACTGTGCGTTCACGGGGACCTATCGGTCCATTGTGTTTTGGTCCATGTTCCAACCTCGGGTTCTAAATGGCTTGTCTGAAGTGGAGTATATTCGTTATTGGTACTTTTGTTAAGTTTCCAAGTTCTCCAAATAGCCTGTTTTCTATGTGTCGGAGTCGGCGGTCACAGAGTAAGTGTTAGAAGGTCTCCGTTTCTTTCGCGTCCTTATAGCTCCTGCAGAAGTCTGGTCAGTTGGTACAATGTCCCGTCAGTACACCTATTAGGATGCTAGTTTCTTTTTGATTCATAGCCAGGAGACATTTTGTCTTTCTCTAGTCCATTCTCTTCCTTAGGTTCGGGTTATAATGCAGTCGTCTCTTGGACCAAGATGTGTTCATCAGTTCTCTTATCTTGTGGTCGACGTTACCTTTCAGTACACCGATAAAGATGTGTGGGTGTGCCCTCTTTCTAAAGCGGATCTTTGCCGAGCCACTTCGTCCGCTTTTTCGTTATCCTTGATGTCGCTGTGTCCGGAAACCCAGCAGGTGCTGAAGTCGTGGCCTATTTTGTTTAAGATTTCGCGACAGTTGGACACTGCTTTAGATTTGGTGCTAGTACTGTCTAATGCCTTGATAGCTTCTTGATTGTCGACGAGGATGGTGGTCTTAGATGGGCTCAGTCTCTAAGCATCTATTACTCTATCACTGGTAAACATTTCAGCTTGGAAGAGACTACAGTCGTCCGGAAGTCTATAGGAATCGTTTATATTTAATAAACTACTGTACAATCTTGTTTCAGTACCTCCATTTGGTTTGCCAGTTCTCTCGTTAGGATCTTAGCTTACCAATTTTGTCTGCTGGGTATAAAGAGTAGTTCTTGTACACAAGATGCAAACTATCTTGTTTACCTATCTTGCCGTCTATGATCAAACTTTTTGTCGTTGACTTGTTGATTACCGTTATTCTTTATAGGAAATGAAAGCTTGTTAGACTCTTTTCATTGTATTTCCCAAAGGCACTTTTGAAAGGTTACACTAATATGACTATGGCTCACCACATGAGTCCAATCTACTGGCCAATAAAACTGCCAAGATTCTCGTATAATTTGATCTGCCTCCAAACCCCCCCTCCCTTGTAATCTTACACTATCCCAAGAATTGGAACTAAATTGCCTAAAGAGGACGCCTTACAACTTATTTGGGTAACCCAATCTCAATCAATCTCATTCACGTCATAAACTGCGCAGCTTTATCGATTCAAAAGTTTAGATTTTCACTTTGACGTCAAATTTGATATGCCAATCGAGCTCATCGCGAAGATCTTTATTTCTGTTTTTTTATGTCCAAGCTTCAAGACCTCAACACAAATATCATATAACCAAGAAATGAGAAAAATTAAATTAATTAATAAATAAACAAAAAATCGAGAAAGTATCTCCCTCACTCTGATGCGAGTCTCGGTCAGAGTCTCTGTCCTGCTGAATAAATTATCGGTTCCAGTGCAGTGCGATCGGTTACGACTTCATTAAAAGTGACTTTTTACAGCCTTTTCATCGAGCTGGTAATCAATTATCGAGATGAGCATCTCTGGGCAGAGAGTTATCGTTATGCAATTTGGCGCTATAACGTGTAGTAATTCGATTGTTGGATCATCTCCTCTAGACTTTTACCACACGTCGAATGACTTAATATCATTGGAAAGTGCCGAAACTGACGAATTTGACTGACACCGGACAGAGGAAACGAGCAACGAGGAATTAAACGTTTTATTTTGATTATCGTGTTGTTTTTTTTTTTTTTTTTTGATTTGATAGGTTTTCTTCTTTTCTTTTAAATCGACACCCGTTATGTGCGAATTAATCTGATGTCTGGTTGGTGTTGCACTTGCGACAGCTGCTGCATCGGAAAGAAAGTGATTGCGACGAAGGAAGAAGACTCAATCAGGTCTGAGAGAGGTAATGTTGTTTTTATGGTTCAACTTGTTTCGGGCAGCAGGCTAAAGGCGGATGGATATAAAGATGATTACGCCGGCTTTATTGAATAAGACAGAAAGGGGCAATTGTGACAACCTTGCGTGCACTGTTTCGATCATTTTTTGCTTGTAACACGATCACGGAAAGGGCGTGTATATGCAGTATCACCTTGCAGTGTAGTTTGCACTTTTGTTTTTTGTTAAATCAGAAGGCGATTAGTCTCCACTTTCGATATTTCGAATTTAATTGCAATTGAGGATGGTGCGCTTACAAAACTGAATTGAAGTCTTGAATGGTGTCTTGTAGCCATTTAAGCCCTGTAGTGCCTTCTACTATTTTACAAATAAACAGCTTTTTGATTTTTACATCCACTTCGCTTAGGTAAACATAGAACTTTTCAATAAACGAAGACAGAAGCGATAGTATAAGGCCATCCAACAAGAAGACACTTAGTCAGCGAAAGTTTGGCGATGTGGGTAGTCTGCTGTCTTCAATATTCTTGTGTCACCTGAGCCTTAAAAGCATGTAAGCCAAGATCTTTATACAAAATGCGGTACAAAGTGGTTGCAGATCGGCCCAATTCTTGTGATCCTCTCAAAATATACACACCTGGGTTTTCAGTCACCTTTTCAGCTACGCTGACGATTTTTTTAACCTGACTTTACCGAGTTGGAGTCTTCACATCACTAACCTGTCTGAGACGTTCATATTTATCGTTAAATTCACTATAGCTGTGCGAGAAGGCGCTTGATGGTGACCAAAAGCAGTATGAACTTTACGAAACGTTTCCGCGATATTTTTATCGTTTTTGTGGTGAATTTTTACTATTTCAACACATTGTGCGAATGTGTATCGATCCATTTTTAATAACCTCCTCGTTTTTACTTATCAAAAGTCATCGCAATGAGAGTTGAATGTTGACAGTTCAACAATCCCGCGAATTTTAAAATGACACCTCTTGTTGAATGACCCTATACATACATAAGTACTATCGGTGGCGGCTTATAAACGGCTGTTGATCTATTCCTAGTCATTGACTTTTCTGAAAACGATGGAAAAACGTAGCAATAGTTCAGGATGGAAGCGGATCTAAACCAACTAGCCTCGGTCAGCTCGATCTAAAGATAACTGCCTCCAGCCTTCCTGACTACGTTAGCTGGTGAGTTTCAGTTCAGTATACCAAATTAGTTTCAACTTTACTGCGTGACGTGGATTCAAGAGTCGGAACGCTAATGTACATTTGTTAGTTGAATCAAAAATTTACTTGAATTGGTCTATTGTCAAACCACAGCTAAAATTCCACTTTAACAGACAGCGCTTTCCTTCCACCTAAGCTGAACCTTTGTTCAATATTTTTTAATGCAAATATCCTTCCATACCCGTTTAGTACCTCAAGTCCTTAAAGATCTAAAAAAATTAAGAAATTCTCAGTCAAAAGGAATTTCTCTCATTGGTTTGAGGAGGCGTGTGGTAACCCTTTATCAAAGGGTAGAGTTCTCCCTCTGTAAGTATCACAATGAGCCTAAGCGTCTTCCCTACGCGGCACTTACATATCTCACCTAACCTAGCCTAATCTTTGCTCTCTTCGTCGTAACCTAATCTATTCCTTTGAGGATGACAGCACTTTCGACTTCTCTCATTTTTCTTTAATGACTCCACAACAAATACCTTATGATGTAAGGTCTCAGCGGCGTATTTTAACTAAAAAGATGCAATCATCTATTGAGTTGCCAAAAGCGGAGTCGAGCTCAACGCGTCCAAAATCCTGTCTCTGAAACGGGACGCTACACTTAAAATAAATGGAGTTGGTATTTAGGAATCGAGTGGTCTTGCTACCCTAAGTACACGTTAACGCTGTGAAAGGTGATGTCCGTTGTCTTGATTTCCTCAAATGATGTAATCAGTTTTTACTGCAACAGACTTGGGTACAGTATATAAAGCACATATTGGTCCACCACTTGAATATAACTCACATGTCATCAGAGGTAGAAAAAGAGTTGTCTCATTCTGCTCTGTAGCTCCTGCAAATTATTTTTAAGTATAGGCCAAGAATTTGCCTACGAAATCAGTCCTTTAGAGACCACAAAGCTTGGTGGTTCTTGAAAAAGCCAAAAGCGATTAGGGAAGGATTCGAAGGACTAGGTTGGTTCAGGCCTTGTCACAGAATTCTAGCAACATAATCAGGCGTAAAAAATAAATAAATAGTTGGCGGGACAGCTCGGGATGCGCCAAGGTCTAGCTTCTCGCAACCATTCTTGTTGTGCGCGTAAAATTTGTCGCACGAATAGGAGGGGACCTTTAATTTATTGCCGACACCGAACGGCAAGTTGGGAATCTTTTTCATGACATATCATACTTCCGAAGGTTTGTCATTCCCCGACGAGAGGTGGTGCCACGAAAAGTGTTCGGTGGACATGGCTTAGACTTGAACCCACACAGGTCTCATAGCAGTCCATCCTCTGACGCAACATCAGGCGTAGCTTGTAGTTGTGAAGAGACTGTACACATAAAAAAAATATTCGAGAAGGCGCTGTTCTCGATTCAACGATTTATTAACGACTGCTTGTACAAAAACGTTTGGTCATACTCATAACATTAGACTATGTTAAATGAAAATACGGTACAAGCTAAATTACATTCGTCTGCTGATTTTACAGTATTTCTTGTGTAAATAAGAGAGCACATCTTGCGTTATGTAAAGCGAGACACTTGTACAGGGTGATCCAAACTCTTTATTATTTTTTTTAGTTTTATAAAACTCTTACATAGTTAAACAGATTACCTTCAGAAAGCATCGGGCATTTGACAGAGTGACTCCAAAGTGCTTAGCAATAGGACCTAAGGAAGGGCAGGTACACAGTCTTTCGAAAAAAAAAAGTCACTCATTCCGTTCCACAGTTAAACTAACTAACTTTCGTTACAGATCGTTTTATTAGTAAACAAAACTTACCTCCTCTGTGTTCACCTTCACATCAATCAAATCAATAATTCTGCGAAAATTATTCAGGAAGTGTACAAGGAAATCTATAAAGTTTGCTCTAAACGAATGATGCATGCGATTTGCAAATGGTACTCGAGGGGAAAATATCGGGTATTTGTTTTTTTTTTATCGTAAACACAGATGTGCCTCCTGTTTATGGATTTCTCATTATTTAGTAGAAAGTGCAATTCATGTGATGATTCTGTGAAACATAAAAAGAAAATGGATATGTGTTTACAATTAAAAATGATTTCCGCTTTCAAAAGCAAAGGCAATTGAAACTTTTTGCAATGTTATTAAAGGCTTGAATGGCTAGTAAAAGTCTTTTGTTTGGAAGCCTAAAGACCTAAATGTCTTAACCAAATAACATTTTCACTCTGTTTTTGAAACAAATTTTTCTCGGAATCCATTTTGTAATCGAATTTTGTTTTTTAGTGTAAAGACCTAAGGAAACCTAATGTATCTGAAGGCACAAGACTAAGAACACGCAGAGATCTAAACGACCCTGTGATGAAACACAACACATCTGTGAGACTGAGGAAAGTCATTTGCAGAGAAAAGAAAGCTCTCGGATCTCTCCATGATCCTGACGGAAATTGGCCCGATTACTGGTCAGAACTGCAGGCTTCTGTCAAATACGGACTTCGGGATGTACGAGCCTGCTTGACAACAATAAACGGGACCGTCAATGCCACGAGAGTGGAGCCGCCGACGAATCTGATTACCTTCAGATTCAAATCACCAGCACGCGAGGGTACGAAACCCCAGCATCACCTTGTAGATGTATATGGCTATAAAAAGACTTATATCGAGCTATGGCAGCATTGCAAATTGGCAGGGCTTAAGCAAACCGACAAACTAAAGGCCATCACGAAAGAACAAAGGCTGGCGTGCATTAGAACTACCAGTGCAATGAGAACAACACATTTGTGGGTATCAGCGTGCGTTGAACTGTTGTGCGTTGCGTGGGTTCAAGTTCCAGCCGTGTCCACCGACAATTTCTTCGCGTCAACACCTCTCGTCGGGAAATGACAAACCTCCGGGAGGAAGCTTCTCAGTCCGTCGTTTAGAGTGGGCAGTAACTACGACGAACTGTATTGGGCACCTTCTGAATTACAGTAGTAGGTCCTAACAGTGACACTAGCCGCCCATAAGACTGCAATGAAGGCAACACTTCAAGAGAATATCCCCTTTTTCATCGACAGCCAGGCAGCAATAAAAGCAATTTCTGCTAAAGAAATAAAACCGAATCTTTCTGGTTGTTGTTAAGAAAAGTTCTAGGAGCTTTAAACACGAGAAAGGGCTTGGCAAAAAATTAACACTTAAGTGAACATTCCACCTTGCACGTTTATGCTCGAAGCATGGGAAAAAAGCCTTAAGAGAGGTAAATAGCAAATAAGCCCCTCTTAACACTTGTGTCACCACAAGGGAAATATTTTCTTCATTCGTTGGGGCTAAGACCGACAGATTTCTTCAGAATGACCGAACATTCCTTTTTAGCCTTATAGGAGTGATTACAGGCTATAAGGAACATCTCTTCTCCCTTAATGGGTATCACAAGGCGTCTGAATTGACCTAAGTGTGACGTAATGGACTATTTTCCCTTTCGTCTGTTCACAGGGAAATTACTCCACGGGAAATTGCTCCACATGGAAGTTTACTCCACCACAAGTGGGAAATTACTCCACATTCGAAAAGTGGATGTGAAGTAATTTCCCATGGAGTAATTTTCCTGCACCGACCCTCTAACCAACTCTTGGGGTATAGATCTCCTTCACATCGTTTATAAGATCTTATCTTCTGTATTCATATGAACACTTTACGCCCATTTTTTTCTGTAAATTGAGCAAAGGCTCGCCAAATCTTTTTTTTTACCAAGGAAAGGGTGAAAGGATGTCGCTAAAGTCGTCCTTTTGAAGTTCATATTAAACCAGTGATTACTTTCTATAGGCTTTTGTACTTTCTCTTAAAAAGAAAGAGAAGTCTTTCTTTGACCAACTTGCTATATTTGTCAAACTTGTTACAAGTTTCATCGCAACTAGTTCCAATCGTTCATTGGCTTAGATGATTACAATCAAAAATTTCCTATTATAACGACCTTAAGGAAGCCTGATACAGACCTTGTCCAAGAACTATTCAAAGGCCTTTCGCGGAGGCGAGAATATTATGAAGAGGGACAGGTGTTGCTGCTATGGTCTTATGAGCATCTTATGAGGTTTTACAGAGATCGTTGAGCTTCAGATTGGTAACAAAACGTCAGAAGTCTTATCTTTAAACTAGTCCCTAGTCTTCTGACGTTTTGCGATGGGTAAGCCTGAAAAAGGGCTCACATAGTCGGCTCACAAACGACCAAACGGCTTTCTGTAGTGTACGGCGGCTGGTTTTCACTATGGAACCCAATATTCACCAGATAATGGTCTTCTTCGTGTACTGCAACTAGAAGTCTTGTTAAAAAAGGACACTGAGCTTGAGCGTATTTCCTTTCTCCATTAGCAATGACCATTGCCCAACTGCATGCTGAAGCAATTATGTCAGAAAGTCAGAGTCAACGCTATCCATGTACGACCCTATGAATCGCAATTTATGCAACGGAAGCCATTCCCTTGCAGATAGTCATATTTATTTCGCACCGAGTTGCACAAGCAGCTAAGGCATAACTCTTACATCCGTGTTCCATAAATGGTCAATCAAAGGTTTTCCATTTTTGATTACAACTCTCCGAGTCCGAGTCCGACTTCGAATCCTATTTCTCGTTCACAAACATTGTGCAAACATTTCCACATGACACAGGCACAATTGGCAACAAAGTTGCATAGTCCAACTCTCACTTTCTCTGTGTAAGGGATCTTGAATCTACCGCCAGTTCGGTGAGTCCAGCACCAGCTAGTGTGTGGAACATCGCCGAGGTCCAAAGGCGATTACTTAATCGAAAAAAAAGTGTGAAAAGCAAAAGTAACGCCTTGCGTTGTGCAAGCCCGCGTAAACATTTCTCATTCGGATATCTAATGTGTATCTTCTCTTCCTTGTTGGCACGACACACCATTCCAACTCTGACCACATGAGCATCGGGCATCAGCCATCGGCCATTGAACATCGGGTACATTCGTCATGGGGACGCGACACCAAACCAAACTAATGAAATCGAATGCGAGCCAATTAATTTGTTTCCTCTAGCCCCGAAAAGACCAGGGATTATCAGGCGCAACTAGCCATCGGTTGTTGCAATAACCCGACGACAATTTGTCACAGGCGCGCCAGCCAAATTCAATTCGACAACTAATTGGCCATTAATCGATGGGAAAACTATTGGAAACGAACAGCTGAGCACGCTGCGAATGATTGCATCACGTGGTGGTAGTCCATATTCGGTCAAGAGGCATCCAAGTGAGGCAAACATGTGCGCCCGCGCGCACGCCACTGTTATTACCCAATTCTCGAGTAATGCCCCAGAGTTTGGCGGCTTAATCCACGCGATCATAAAAATCCATCGTCGGGCTGTTATACCTTGTCTCGCCGCCACCGCCTCGGATTACCACCGAACCAAATGGATCGAAACGAATCCGTGAATGATCGATCCTCTTCAGTGGATTTTGATCGAACGATTATCGTAACACGATTGCCGCTTTGTAGTTTGTATTTGTTGTTGCTGTTGCCGCCGCTGCTTGTGCCTTCGACTGAATGAATGAAAGAAAAAAAATGGTAACAAAGTCGAAATTAAGAAATACACAAACAAAAACCGGCTTGAGAAGGAGGACAGTGTCTTCCACTGGTGGTGGCGGTGGTGCAGATAGAAGCCGAAGAAGAAGACAAAAGGGCATTGGCTTCATTGTGTGATGATGACGCTAGAGTGCTACTCTGTGTCGAGTTGGTTAATTTTTTTTTTTTCAGTTTTGCGGTCTGAACTTCGACATTGACTTCTTGAGTAAGAGCGCCAACAGCACTTGGAACGTGTGGGTATTTCAAATAAAGTGAACACATTTTCGAGTTATGAAATACTTTTGACCCGTAAGGCATGGAAGAATTTAGTGCTGGTCTCTGAAGAGGGAGTGGTTTTTGGAGATTGGAACGAGGTTTCAGCAATTGATGAGATGTCCGGTAGGTATGAATGCCCTCTGCAGCCTTGACTGAGATAGAGACGTGATCAGATTTAGGGTACTAGAAACATGGGCTTTGAATATCGCTAGACCAAAAATTTTATATAAAATTGATATCTTCCATCTCTTATTGATTCAAAGACCGCATGTGCAAGCTTAAAAAGAGACCAATCGAGTGTCAATTTTTGTAAATTACAGATAAATTTTGTTAAATTTTATTTAGTCCACCCTGTACGGGATCAGTTCATTAGCTTGAACTTTTTACATTTCTTAAGACAGCAATTTTTAACGATACATTTTTCTTTTTCTTCCAGGTATGTACTGACTGTGAATTTAAAGCTGGGTATGTGTTTTTTCATTTCCAGTTTAAAGCGAAAGTACATTCGCAGATTTATTACATTTCCTTCAACACAATGACATAAACGACAGGGTAACCCAAGACTTGCCAAACAAATTACTCCAAATTAAGCAAGCAAAACCTAAATGACTTTCCGTACCTTGATTGCTGCAATTGCAATAACACAGATTTCCTATTTCATACCAATCAGGCAAGAGAAAGCGTTACAACCGTCACGGTGACCCCCTTAATAGGGGGTCGCTTTCTGCACACCTACACGGTCCAAGCAATCAGTAACCCACAGCCAACTGTAGACTGCAATCCATTTGTGATAAATTCCGCATTACTACGTCCCGATTAGACATAAAGAAAACGGAACTCACTCACAATATGCTCATAAATTCGCCTTCCATAACCTTTGACAATGGCAGACCATAATCACCAATAAATTTTGTCTCGCCCCACCTCCAATATGTGGCCAATTAAAGCTAATATTTCCACACGATCATTACCAGACCTCTCTGGCCCAATAACAGCCACTCAACGTCCCACTCGGCGACACGTACGGGCAACCCGGACCGACTGATCTGCCATAGATACTCGCAGCGATATCAATCCAATTATTGTTTCCTGTTCATCACATCCCCGATCTAAGTGAAGCGGAATGTCGTCGATGTCCGACGCGACAGTTAAACTAATACCCTGCGCCGCCGTCGTCTGAATGGCTGTGTGACAAATGACCTACCTCAATGGCAGCGAAGTCATCGTCCTCCGCATCGTCAGAGCCGTGCGCCGGTTCAATGTTTACTCAGCTTATTCGAGCGGAGAGTTTTGATATTCTTTGCAATTAGACACTAGCCTGGCGGTTCGAGCGGGACTGATCCAAATGACAATTTCACTCGTTGCGAATGTGTAACATCAAACCGTTACGCGATCAATAAGTCAAAACGTGAGTAATAAAAAAATAAAAAAAAAATATCACCAGAGACGACGAGCCAAGAAGAGGAGGAGACCCACAACGGATCACAGCCAGAGTGCACCAGGAACAATGAGTAATGCCTGAGAATTTAATTAACCTACATTTCTCGGATTGCAGTCAGTCATTTAGTCAATGATCGTGCACACAATTCCAGAACTAACCACATAATTACCCATCGTTGGTGGGGGGGTGATAGTGATGGTGATGGTGCCGGATTGAAACTAGAGATCTGTCTAGTCGCACACAATGATTCCGGACGACGACAGTGGGGTCATATCAGGGATGGAGGCGTTGTAATTTGGACTAATGGTGATTGGGTTTCTGAGAGAATTTTTAACGCCACCATTTCCGTTGGGAGAGAGGATCGAAGTTTTGCTCCGGACTTAGGCTTTTGATCTTAGTATGACGCGCTTCACAGAAGCTTGGTTTCTTAATAGCGTTCTAACTATATCTCAAGTTCAAGATGAATTGGAGTCGGCAGCTATTTTTAATCCAGTGTTACGATCAAGTTTTGAAAAATCGTTGTTTGCCCATTTCGTTTAACTAATGTTGAAACCTATTAACGTTACGCTAAGGTTCCGATATTGGAATGGAAAGCTTGACAATTTGGAGAGTGTACGCCAAGAGTGTCAAGTGGCTCAGTATTTTTAAAAGTATTATTAAAACTGGAGGCAGCTAACTAAAGATGGCTTGTTGAATGAGGTCCAAGTCCATCTCAGAGGACTCAAAAATTGATATGGGCCAAGATGACTCTTACACTACAGCAGCGTTTTCCAAACTGAGCTTTTGACCGTTTTACCTTTCTCATTGACAGTCAGGTGGCACTAAAACGATAAAATCAAAGCTTTTGTGTCGCTGTCGCAAAGACTTAAGGATTCTTGGCCCACAGCACCGTGCGCAAGAATCTTTTAACCTTGAACGTGAAGTGACGAATAAACTGCGTTTAGCTCTATCAATTATAGTCCTGAATCCTGGAAAGTCACTTCTTAAAGGATCTCAAGAACCTCTCCGACAGCTCCGTAATTGCCCGAAATACCTCCCGGCTGAATTGAAAACCTGTAGGTTTTAAAATTCATACAGTTTGGAGTTGCAACCGTCACAGGCGTCACAATGCATGCATTGATCTAAGTATGACAATCAACCCAATTCACTATCCTAACCTTCTTCTCTTAGAAACCTTCAAATGCCATGAAGTGCTTAATTGCATTTTTCCTAAGGTGTTTCTTAGATATTTTTAAGGAAGTTCCGTTACACATTGTTTGCTCTGGGCAAAGGTCAAGTCTCATGCTGCACCTTTTTTTCATGTGGCACTGGAATCCAAGAGCATTGGCATCTGTCGCTAAGACCGCTGCATTAAACTTAAACACCCGCCGTGACTCAGTGGCCAGTGCGTTGGATTGCTATGCCACTTGTGTTCCACCACCTTTCAGTGGCTTTTTCAAACCACCGAGACTGTAATTTATCATAAAGAAGCTTCTTAATTCAGCCTCTGGAGTAGACAATAAGCTGTATGTTCCTTCCATTCGATGCCTGAACAATGTGACACGTACAACATGTATGGTTGCGAGAAGCTACGCCTCGGCCCATCCTGCTAAAAACTAGCTTAATCTAGAAATTGAGCGAAAAAGATTGTGACACAGTATCTATTTGCCCCACACAAAGGGCACAGAATCTACTTGCCCCACTAACTTGTTTTGTTATCATTTAAAACATTTTAGGTAAACAGAAATGTTTACCTAAAAAAAATCAACAAACGTAACAGCCTACTCGCATAATCGTAACGTTTTTCGTCCTCATCGCACACACCTATAATCGCCCATTTAACTTGGGTCATCTTCTTATTAGCAAAACACCACCACCCTTTCTTAAACACGTCATACATTAACAATAACACGTGACTTTCATTCGAACCTGCCAAACATTTATGAGCCTTATCGATCCAAATCGTTGCAAGTTCCGTAACGTTCACTTTTTCGTCACGCTCTTGAAAATTTACTCGCAACGTGCCTACAGTCAATTTTACTTTGCTTAATTGTTGAAAGGTATAGACAACCTTTATGGGCATACAACTCAAAAACTCTCAGCAAAAACTGAATGACTGTAATTTCGCTTAAAAGTTGTTACGATTAAGAACGTAACGACATTTTAAACTTGGAGGCTTCATAAGGATAGAGCTATCAATATTTTCTAATTCCCTGGCTCTTACTGATCCATTAACTGTCAAGTCTAGACGTTTCAATTTGCCTTAATGCACTACCATCTTTACTCTGTCTATCGCCGTTAATATGTGTTTCACTTTTCGTTACGCTGCTATTACGCAACATTCTTTATTAGCTGTCACTACCAGGGTAAATTAAGTTTCACTGCCGAAATCGATGAGGATGCCTGTGCCAGGTGCAGTGCCTCATCTCTTGTCTGTAGCTCGTTAAAGAGAACCTAGTTCATCCTTCAAATGCTTAGACCTTCTTGCAAAACGCTCACAATATCATTAAGAAGCTACTCGCCCTTCGGTTAAGAATGTTGAACTCGGTTATGCGAAGGATGGTGAAGCAAAAACTAAACGCTGATCAATAAGGTTGAAACAGAAACCGAGATTTGATAGCTTGAAGTCAGCAAATATATCCTTTCATTATTTGTAGTTGCAAAGCTTTCTGTCTAAACTTCTGGATTGCAAGTCCACATTTTGAAGGTCATAGCGCCAAACCAAAATTCATTGCATCGAAAATCATTGTCGAACCTAACTTTTTCCTTGCGACTCCACTGACCACAGCTGTGTATTCCTTTACAATTGGTTCCTGAAATTTATTTCTATTACAAGCTGAAACCGAAACCCTGTCTAACATTCTCAGGCTGCTATTCTTTTCGCCCTGATGGATGGATGGCAACTCAATGGATGCTGACTAGATACAAGCACATGGATGCATAGATAGTTTTGCAAGGAAGTTTCCCTTGCATAATGCTCCAGTCCCGGTAGATTTTCGACGACGACGATGACTATGACGGTGGTGTGGTGCCATAGATACCTTCGCATGGTGTTATCTTACGAATGCTTTGTTCGATGCCAGATCGCTGACTGCATGAAGCCGCACAATAATTACTCTCACAATTACTCCATTTTTTTTTTTTTGCTGTTCTCTGCTGTTGTTGGTGTTATTTATTTACTACCACAGGGCGGCCACTTAATTTTTTGTTTACTTCAGCTCTTGGGCTGGGGCGGCCACGACATTGGAGCGAGAGTCGTCAGTTTGTAGCTCCGTTTTGCAGCCAGGCAGTATGCCTCAATGGGAAAATTGTGAAATCGCTTGCGTTTAAGGTCTTGCTGGCTGCGCTGTGTGGCACACGATGAGACGTCAACATTGTCATTTCGATACCCTTCAATTAACAAGGTGCGGACAAACGCCACAACGCTACGACGCCACGGCACCGGGACGATCCGGAGAAATGCTGGTAAAATTGAATTTATGGAAATTGTCACCTGGTTTGGAGTACGTACTCTACACGCTGAACCTCAACAACTCACTTAAACCGAAATGAAAGTGGTAAACATAAACATAATAATAAAAAAAAAAAAAAACTCGAAAAATGTCATTAAAAACATTTTCAAAGGGAAATTGGAGTTGTGCGCCACGTCTAGCGTGTGTGTGCTCACGCCTTGCCGGCAAGCCCTACAGCTATTGCACCCAGAAATGCGTTATTAATGTATGAATCAACAGCCCCCTCCGCTGCCGGCCCCCTTGCCGTAATTATTCACAAATTATATTTGACTTTCTGACGGAGATGCACTTTTTTTTTGCTGCCGAAGTCGAAGCTGAAGCTTGTGAAGCATCCTAGGATGTGATTATTCTACTTTGGGTTGGCCTGAGATATGTACGAGCGCTCAACACCTCGGGTTGCACCCACAAATTAATTGTGTAAACAAAATAAAATTAGAAGCTGATGACACTGGATCCGGAATGCCATGGGTCGGGCTTAGCACATCGGGCGCAGTTAGCATTCCTCTCAGTTGATAGATCTGTCAGGTGATCGAATTTGTTGTAATTGAATTGGCATGTGATTTGTTGTTTGAAGGCTTAGAGTGAAGAGAGGGTACTTCAGTTGAGAGCGGTTGTTGGTGATGCATCAAGTATTCAAGTATCTTGTCGACCATCGCTTTTTTGCGACCTTAGTTTTCGATGTCAAGTCATCATCACTGGTGAATCATAGTATTCTTTGCAATCATCCGAAAGCTAGGAAAGTACTTACATAGCTTTTTAAAACTTATATAGTCCGGCGCTTGTTATCGTTTTTAAGGTTTGGTAATGATTCCACGTTCAAGATAATTTGGAGCAGAAGTTCCACAGAACGTAGAGACTCCAGTCAATATGTTGAGTGATAAGTTGGCAACCCAGAACCTCTCAGTTAAACCTAACGTGAGCCTGGTCTAACAGTGGGGCTCCATTCCAAACGTTTCAGTTGGATACAAGGTTCAGACAAGGGAATTAGCTGGGGATTAGTCTAGAACCTCTTGCCTGCTTGAGTTGACAAAAACCATTAAAACAAGATTAGAGTTGACACGATAATCTGGGAGTAACTCGACTCTTCTCTTGAGGTCGGTGGTTTCCCAAATGGTGTTGTGGGCGTTCGCATCGTAGGTGAGATATTTTGCCATAGAACTGCTATGACCTCATCGGGATGGATAAGGGCTGAGTTTCCAAGAAAGTACGCTGAGGCAATTTTCGGATTTACGCTACTTATATGAAGAATGTTTAAATGAATGCCAATTTGGACGTGAGTTACTGTAGATCGCCTTCAATGTTCTTCTTTGCAGCCTTGATCATACCAACGTTCTTCGAACAGCCCAATTTCCATGTTATTATTTCACCAGCTACAGTGGAGGGACCTTTAGTGCGATAGAGACTTTTCCAAAGAATCTTGTGTTTTTGGTCATAAGAATTTTAGTCTCTAAATCCCCTAAGGAGCTTGAAGAGTCCTGATTCGGGTCTTAACTTGACCACCACTATCATTTGTTTGAGTAGTAATTGCTGCTTTTGAAGTCAGAAGAATTCAAAGAAAACGGCTGCAATGGCTCAGCCTAGTAGAAACAGATAAGCACCAACTCAGGGCTGGAGTGTCTTCGAATCTACCCTTGAATCGAAGGCGCAGTAAAGAAAAAACAAATGGACGGGACCTCAACCTCAACCAGACGTAACAGCTACCTCACGATACAACAGCTTGGAGAAGCACTAGTGCTCCAGTCTGAAGAGTCTTCGCTTCCAAACTGGAGAGAAACCTCAGTCAAGACATAGCGCAGCTTAAGCGGGGTGAAAGAGGAAAGGATCCGGGATCACCTAAGATCGAGACGCTTGTTGGTTAAGATCCGGGTTTATCCATGAGCTCATCGAAGACGTGACTATTTTCTTCTATTACTGGGCGCCGTGGCTCAGTAGTTAGTGCGTTGGACTGCTGACCGAGCGGCGTGGGTTCAAGCCCCAGCCAGGAAAACACCAAACATTTTTCGCGGCACCACCTCTCGTCGGGGAATGACAAGCCTCCGGGAGTATAATTTGTCATGAAAAAGCTTCTCACCTCGCCGTTCGGAGTCGGCAATAAATTGTAGGTCCCTTCCATTCATGCGAAAAATGTAACACGCACAGCATGAATGGTTGCGAGAAGCTAGGCCTTGGCTCATCCCGAGCTGTCGCGCCAGCTATTATTATTATTATTAACTAGGGCAAGACACTCAAAAAAGATTTTATCTCATCCTCGCCTCTGTAGCTCTTGAAAAAGTCTCTGTGAGGTACATCGAGCTTAAAATGGTATAATGCCTGGTAAGGGAGCGAGAAAAGACTGCTAGCCGCAACAGAGAGACTTAATATTAAGAGTAGAGGTTATGTCTTAGGTCGAGTCCCTAGTAGCTTCGAAATATTGAAAGTCTCTGTATCTCTTTGAAGACCTGAGAAAGGTATGGTCGAGGGATTCTTGGTGTAAGAGTCCCATTTTTGATCTTTTTATGACTTGAATTTGAAGTCTGGGAAAAGGTCTTAAGAATCAGAAAAATTAGCTTTGATTTCGCAATCGAGATTTTGCAAGAAACCTGGCTTGGTTGTGTGTTAGGTAGCTTCGAAAGGTTGGATATCTCTGTGGAGGTCTTGGAGAAGGCATATCGAGGACGTCTTGATGTCCTTGGCTTGTTTTTTTTATTCTTTTCTTGAACTGTTGATTCGTTTACAGCCATTTCTTCGAATTTGAAGACCCACAGAAGGCTTTTCGAACAGTTAGCTGGTTTGTGATCGACGAATAAAAGAAGGATGGTGGTTACACCGCAAAAGACCCTCTGGGCTTTCATCGCAGTGAGAATTATTTTCCTGCTAAACAAGGACCTATCGGAAAGTGACTCACTAGTATTTGATCATGGGGAAATTTCTCCCTTTGTGACCGCCTTTACAGGGGCGCCTTCCCAAATCTTTATATCGTCAACAGCTCCATTGAAGCTGAAGGAAATTGGTCTTAACAGGTAATAATGATTCAACTAGATTTAGCCATTATTCTGGTCCCTGAAGCAACAGTATTCTTCAGGGACCTTTCCCTTTGAGCAAGAATGAGTTAAAGTTTGCACCTGACAGCAGTTATCTGATCAAAGATTGTCGGGAAGCTAAAGGCAGCAATTTCAACCACATATTTCCCTCTATATCAGGAATAGACGCATGTTGGACGAAGTCTTGGTTTTTTTTAGCTTAAATCTTCCTCAAACCTCTGTGCTGGAGTAAGTACCATTTCTGGTTTTCTCCTCAAATGACAAAAGCGGCTATGCATTGTATTTCTTCAGTAGAAACTGCGTTTAGACTCTGTGATGGATCTACGAATGGAAGCATCAGGACAATTTTTTTCATCTCTCTGGAGATTTTGTACTGGGACTGGCCTCTTAGTTGAATTTTATGTGTGCGCCATGATTAGGGATTTGCTTGATATCTTGCTTGACTGAGCTTGGGTTGACTCTTAGGCTGGTAGTCTCAGAGCGACGAGCTTCCTTTTAGAGTGACGATGAGAAGGCGTCCAGGTTTTCACTGAGAGGTGCATTAAGCTCTGTGAAGTCGAGAAACCTCAGCACGTTCTGTAAATCAAGCTTTGTTTGGTAGATACCGAAATAAGCACGATCAGGTGTATGTTTTCCTCTCGCTACATGTAGGTTGCTACTTCAAATCAATGCGATTAGCATCACCAACCGCGGAGGGCCAGATAGAGTTGGATCGCAAACGCTTCAATGGTCTTATCCAATTAGAAAAGGTGCTTATTTGAACTATTGGAGGTCTCATCACAGAACGATGCACTATTGGAAGGCCTCATCTCAAATGATTCTGCCAGAAGCCGTTGGTAAAAAGAGGGGAAGGAAATGATTCTTCAGTTTTACTGTACGTTCGAAGAGGAGCCAGGTTCTCGGCAACATTGATGAACTGGCTGACATGAGCATAAGCGGTCTCCAGCGTTTCATAGCAAACTTCGTCTGGTTCTGCCTCTAGTTTTGTGGGATTATAATGGACCGATTAAGTGTGACTCTATGTAACGCAATCTACCACTCCAACCTGACCTTACTTAAGCACTTGTCTGCGATCTGATACTAAGTCGGATCTGGTGTCGAATGATTTCGGGGACAGTATGGGACACTACGAGTCCAGTTCCAGTTCTATTTTACGAATACCATTATATATTGCCTAAACCCCATCAGCGACTTTGTTAGTACTCAAATTCAATTCATCAATTCGAGCGGCTCAAGGGGCTCATGAGCACCGCTTGCGAAACTGATTTTACGACACAAAGCTCCATTTCTTGCACTGTCATCCACTGCACATGCATTTTCTCAACAGATGTTCCATCATTCGTTGCAACACCAAACTAATTCCCTAATCCCGTCAAAGCTCCTCTATCACCACACCGAATGTGGGTCATCACAAATTGCTCCCATAGATGCGTTACACTGTAGGTACATCGGTGCCCTACTTCTATCACAACACACAATCGAATCAATCCACAGTCAGTCAAATCAAAAGTGAAACTCACTTCATTTCCCATAAGTCACTTGTAGAAGTCCCCCCGTCTCGCCTTCTACACCTCAAACGAACGACACTCCAGATTAATCCAACTTCAATTAAACGCACTCTCAAGCGCAGATACAGTACCAATCGGACAAAGCTTCTTAGCCGACGACGACGCGACGGCCTCCGAAAGCAAACACACGCCCCAAAGACCAAAGCACCGAAAACACCGTCGACTTGTTTTCTCCATTTAACTGGCTTTGGCCGGGATTAGTAAATTGAGTTTTCATACCGCATTCGCTGTGACGGATCGCTCGATGCAGTGCGGCCACTGTGCGCACGCGCACTCGCACTCGTACTCGCACGCTTACGCGCCCATTTGCCATGTCCACCGGTAGTCAGTCAGCGCTTGGGCCGCAACAGGCCTGCGGTTTATAAGCCACGCGATCATAATTTTCGGAAAATCTAGATTCGATCAAACATTCAAAACGCGCGGTGTCCAGCTTTTGAGTTATGAAATGTCGGTCGGTCTATCGGTCGGTTGGTCGGAATTGGGTTAATGCGAAGTTCAGGCTTCGTCGTTGGCTCGATTGGGCTCACGCTGCTGCCGATGTTTGTTCGGGGGAATGGGCGACAACTTCAAATGGCATAATTTACGTGCCGCCCTGTGCCGTGCTTTTCATATAAAACTGACATCTAGGGAGAATTAACTTGCTGCACGGAGCTCGCCACAAGTTGTTTCACACTTGTGCAAGCGAGTGACAAAACGAAGTCTCGCCCGAGTCTGGATCTGAGTCATTGGCACGTTTTTTGAGGTTTTAGTTTCGGTGTCGGTTTTTTTTTTTCTGTTTTTGTTTTTGTTTCTCTGGCGTTGTCTGGTCAGTGGTCGAGGCTTTGTTTGCATCGATTGACAGAATGAGGTTTCGGAATTCGATATGAACAGCCACCTGTTGGGTGGAATTTCATTGGCTTAAGCTGAAGAATGCGCAATTGGCACGGTCGCATGCAAATTTCCGAGTCATGAACTCGTGTTCGCACGGTTCATTGATTTCGTTGAAGTTTGACTGGACATGGGCTCTGAATTGGGCTGTCATGTTATTTCGATTTTGGGAGACAGCTCGATTTGTTCACTGATTGCAGGGTGAACAGTGGGACGTCCATGTGATGTGTGTTGCGAAATTATCGGAAAAAATTCGACGAAATTATATGGCTTTGGGGGTCTTTTCAGAAGGAAAGCTGACAATGCGGTTTCGTGGTTTTATCGGTTTTCGCACCTTGCTTGCTTCGGAGATGGTTGTTTTGTAAATGAGTTCGAACACGATGATATCTGGTCTTGAAATGCGACAAAATCACAACTCAGTCACAAGGGAAAGGCTAAAGTAATCGTGTCAGAGCACGTGGCAATCTCGGTCAATGAAATTGGATTCGCCTAAAAACTTTGCCCTTGCAAGAAGTTAAGGACTTGGGTGAATAAAATCGAGAATAATGCAACAGGTGGACGAGTCCGTGAGACTGTTTCAAGAACAGTCAGACAAGGCGTCCTCTTGTCTGAATCGTTTTTTGACATCAAAGGTCTCGGTGAGGTCTTTGCCGACCTTGATGGAGCAGCGTGTATTCTCCATCGTCATCCTGCACAAACAGACGAATTTGGCAGGAATGTTAAAACAAGACAGGGCTCTGTATAGCTTGTCTCTATAAATGCTGTCATACGCTCACACGCGGCCGTGGCCGTGGGTATCGATTTAAGCTCTTGGGTTTTCTCCAAGATGTGCTGGTGGCCTTTCCTGGAGTGAAGCCGCAATGATATGGACCGATCAGGTGCTTGACGAACGGCTTCAGGCGTTCACACAACACAGCAGATAAGATCGTATAGACGACTTTGAGGAGACTGATGCCTCTGAAATTGGCGCAGTTCAAAGGGTCTCCTTTCTTGAGGATCGGGAAAACAATGCTGAGGTTCCATTCAACGAGCATATTTTCCTACGACCATATTCTACAGATGAGTTGGTGCATGCTCCTAACCAAGTCATCGCCTGCCACTTTGAACAGCTCGGCAGCTAGGCCGTCAGCTCCAGTGGCTTTGTTGGACTTAAGTTTAAATATAGCTATCTTCACTTCGTCCAGGTCAGGTGGACGGAATTGTTGGTCTTTGTCGTCCAGGTTGAATGGTTCATTCTGCCTGACAGCGGAATTTGATTTGTCGTCGCCGTTAAATAGTCTGCAGCAGTAGTTGTTCCATATCCTCAGCATCAACTGCGATTTTACAACGATGTTCCCTTGTTTATCGTTGCAGGTTCCGGCTCGGGCTCTGTAGCCTTGACAGGTTCTTTTTACCTTTTGGTAAAACTTCCAAACCTCATTCCTGCAGTAACATCTCTCTATTTCCTCGATCGCGCTCTTCTTACCCTCCTTCTTTTTTATCCTGAGAAGCCGGTGTTCGACTCTCCTCTCCTGCTCGTAGAGCTCGCGAGCAGTTCTGGCCCTTCTGTGCAGCGCCGCTTTGTAAACTTCTTGTTTCACTGCGGTACTTGTCGGCAATCGTCGTCAAACTAGGGGTTTCGTTGCGGTGGTCGGTTGAAGCCCAGCACATAAGAGGCGGCATCTCTAATGTCTTTTTGGCAATGTTGCCACTGGTCTTTAAAACTTGATGCTGGCGGCATAGGACTTCTCAAGAGATTAAGGGAGAATCGATCAGAAAACTAATTGACAATCTCTTGCAATTGTAACCGTTCGACGTAGCAAAGTCGATCAACCAGAATCCGATATCGGAGGTGATGTCGTATAGGCTTTACTTTCCGACAGTACTGCCAAAAATGTCCTCCCTTCCTAGCTAGAGCACTGGTTGCATGCCTTTCACAAGAGCTTGTAGAACCTATTCATTGGTGTCGTCGTCTTTCTCCTCTGTAGGGTCATGCGCGCAGATCAGGCTTATGGTGGCAAATTCAGCTTTCGTGAGGATTGTCATGAGGCTCTCGTCCACATACCTGAAATTTAAGGCTTCTTGCCTAAGTCCGCCTCCAACGACAAATCCACATCCAAATAGTCGTTGCTTTGTTGGCTGTAGCCATCGCCTTAGTAGATATCGCAGTTTTCCGTACCTCGCCCGGTCCATTCTATATATGGCGGTGATATATGCTTTGCTGCAGTCTAGATCTTCCCCTTATTATTCGGCTGCACGTGGCCTCTGAAGGGACCTACAATTTCACATTCAGATCTGAAGTTGGTTGTCCTTGTTTCGGTGAAATGGCTCGTGCTCAGTAAATCCGTCTGTCTCCGAAACTCAAGCCCCAAACTGGAGGACCAGTTCTATTGTAAAACCTCCTAGGACGAGGAGTTGGTTGAACCGATGACAGTAACCAACTTCTGGGATCTGAGTCCTGGTGTTGGCCTCCTTTAGGCTTATTCGCAACCATCTGCTTTCCAAGACCCCAACTAATTCTTGGAAATCGTTATCGGCCGAGGGTCCAAATGTGTCGAAGACGCCCAGATGAGGTGCTGTTTTCGTTCCGGAACTTTTTGTCGTCATCGTTGCTTCCATCTGGGGAATTCTTCCGCTATCAAGTTTGTAGTGCTGCAACTTTTGTCTTATGATCAACACTCGCGTTCAGCAAGATGAGTCCGGGTAGACAACAAGATCGCCTGGTAAACACGAATCAGAACCAACCCAATGACTTACTACGCCATCCAACTACGCGGAATTTATGTTGTACGGTCCTAATAGACCAATGGCGAGTACTACATATCAGCTGAAATTATGCGAGCATGCAAAGGCTAAACATTGCACCGCAAGTGAATGACACAGAGGACAATAGCTTAGATTAACGATTGTCCAAGTCCACTTCCACTAACTTTACAGGCGGATAACAAGGCCCCGAATAAACTAAAACTCCAACTGACCCAGTAACCAACAACCACCGCCAAGTTGTATGAAAGTTCATTTAATAACCGTTTTGGCTGGTTTCCAATTCCACAAATGAATTTCCAAACCTGTTCCTCGATTTTATAGCCCAACTTGGGCTATGGCACACACAGGCATACTAATTAACGATTGCATTTGGTATTTACTTTGTTTATTAGTTGATTGGATTATTAATGGAAAACCTCAAGTCGACAACACCGGAGCCATGAATATGCATCGGGCTATGCGGCTAACGCTGATGAGTAGGAGTGGTGGTGTACTTTTCCAAATGACAAACAAATTGACAAAGAGGCGGTGCTTTCGTTCGAATATGGAATTTTCAAAAGAAAAATTTTTCTTTTTGTTTTTTTTTTTTCGTTAATTTGCTGTCGAATGTGTCATCTTCGTTTATTTCTCGGTTTTTTGGTTTTGTTGAAGAAGATGATGATGGAGCTGTTGATGGGATTAGGCACATACGCAGACATGAGCGTTCTGGTTGATGTGGGTTGAGAGGCATGTTTGACGTTTTTCCAGCGAAATGTGAGTATTTATCTCACTTGGAGCACAATGCGGGGGAGATTTTGACGCTGTTGCATCAGGAGATTCAGTAAATCATTTGAGAATCGTTGGGAGAATTCCTTTTTTGTGCCATCGAAGCTTGACAGGGAGAGATAAACCATTTAAAGAAGGTGATGTGGGGTTTTCTTGTTCAGAGAGAGATGATGATGAGATGTTCTTGTTGACCATCATCTTACAGTCCTTGAGACTTGTGCAGTCAACTCCCATGCGAATAGGCCAACTCAGGTGTCATTGGATGACGGATGAAGTCTGTCGTCGGCTTCTAGCAGATCGCTGGAACTCGGACTGTTGAGAACCAAAAACTGCAATATATATGCTCTGTTCCATACAATCTGGGGCCGAATTACCGCAATCGATAACTAGTGAGTGAGTGGTATTCGTGATCGAATGATAGATTAACCGCACTGGGAGCGATAATCCCAAATCCCCACATTTCGATCACGAGTTACTCAGTGTGGTAATTCGGCCCCTGAATAGCTAAGCCTTTGACAGCCTTTTATGGTTTGTCTTGGTTGGTTGGTTTAGAAGAGTGAGGTTCGGAAGAATCTCGTCATGTAAGCCACCATTTGGGCCCGTTGTGTTCCCTTTTGTAGCATCTGTTGGAGAAGTGAAGTTGGAGAAGTGAAGGGTTATAGATTAGCGGATAGAGAATCGAATGGGGTTTACAGATCCGAAAAACGTCCTGTTTGTCCAACGAATTTCAGGATTTTCACAAAACTAAATTGCCTAAGAGAGCTTAGCCAGGGCATAACATGTCTTCCCAGGCTTTTACCTCTTAGCGCCCCTGTGGCGGGGCAATCGCAGAGGAAGTGTCCGAGGCTCTCCTCTTCCTTTTCACATCCCGGGCAAGTATGCACTTGATTGCACCAGTCCCAGTCTGTGTGCATGTTAATTCAGGTTGATGTGTCCAGTGTACAGGCCGACCATCAGTCTTAGTTGCTTCGTACCAAGATTAAGCGTTCTCCTTGCTAGACGACAGCAGGAGCGCTCTATCATTGATTTGGTCGCTTTGCAGGTTTGCAAGTCTTTCCAGGAAGTCTTGTGGCCCCACGGTTGTACTTGTGGTGGTATCTCCATTTTCTACCCCCTTCCTAGCCTGTTCATTCCCAGCTTCGTTCCTAAGTATGTTGCACTGACCAGAGCAGGTTGACCTGGGAAGACGTTGCTAGCGTATTGAGTTTTTCCTTGCATTCCCTTACCAACTTCGAGTTGGTTCTTAGGTTTTCAAGGGTCGTTAAGGCAGCTTGACTGTCTGAGCAGATATAAATACTGTATAATACCGAAGGTTTCCGTATTAAGTTGGGGTTTGGTGCCCCTGAGTATAGCGAAAATCCCTGCCTGGAACATAGCCATAGCTAGATTGAGAGGTGGCGTTTGGCAATAGACCCTCGTGTTCTGTCTTAGATTGAAGTTCGACTTTTTTTTACACGAGCTAGACGGGCTATAGACCATGAAAAGGGAGAAAAGAGTTAAATGAAGGCGCTGTATGCCTACGGACGTTAAGTTTGTGGATTGATGGACACGTTAGTTAACCTCTTCATCATACTTAGGTCTATGACTTTGTTTAGTTTTCCTTACAAGCGTGCCTTAGTTTCATGGTACCAACCATCCGTTCGCCTTTCCAAAGTTGTAAGTCAAAAAAGTAGGTACCGCATCAAGCCAAATTGATGTAGATCGTCTAATACCAGTTCTCGCACGTCATACCGAGGGCACAAGAAGAAAATCGAAAGTAGTAAGCACCTGGTTAAGTCGGAATTTGGAGACCTCCTATCAGCAACTATTCAAATTCCACACCAAAAACTATTTGTCCTCCGTGTGTGGCAGCCACCCATTCAATCTCGAGGTGGAATTATTCTTAAAAATGTTATTTATCTGCTAATGCATGTGAAATTCAGTTGCATTAATTCGAAATCACTTACACTGTCACGATGGACAAACAAAACGCGCATCATTCGACGCAATTTTAACACTTTCTAGTTTCTTTTACATCTGCCTTCATTCCAAGTGATCACCGAATACTTCACATCTAATAGTGATTTTGTCGGCACCCTATAGGCCTCACGCACTCGACTATAGTTGCGTAATTAGTGACAGAAGTTCTTAGGGCGGTCTAGGCAAACTCTCACTGTTAACGCTGCATAATTTTCCGTGTCACTAGAACAGGGATGGTTACTCTACAGACTTTGTGACTTAACTGTTCACTTTAATAACAACGCCGGCGCATATCCATATGTCATGACATTGTCAAGGCCCGGCAAGCCCATAAACTTGTACAAAATGTTTACAATAACTTCGGCGCGATAATAGATGGAATTATTTACCAGCAGGAACGACTGGCTGCCAGTTGAATTTTATTTAAACAATTCTGACACATTTTGTGGCCAAAATTAAGCTGCAATAATACCATATTTTCCCCCATATCTAAACAAGGTTCGAACCTGCATCTACCTAATACGAACCGTCCTTCACCGAACACACGTAGTGCAATCCCACACGGAAGTTGAAACCGAGGCGCCATGCCAATACAACGTAGTCGGCAATGCCATGTCGATCATTTCTATTTCTAGTCCGCGTTCAACTTAATTAATTGAAATAAAACGCATGTCTAAGCTATTTGGATAAAAATAACCTTAAGCGCCTTATGACTCTGCTCGCACACAGTTCGCATCCATTTATTTTTTTATTTTTTTGCAAAATGCCTGCTAATCTTCATGCAAATTGCCGCTGTCACCTGCATAATAAACCGCCTGGCCGTACTCTAATGCCTTGACATCAACTACCATAGCACAGCACTTGCGAATTCAGCTCGAAACCTCAATTACAAGACTCTGTCGCCGAGACAGTGTCTCTTAATGACAATTCACAGTTTGCTCTTGTTTGGCGGAATCGCTTGCCATTTAACAATTTAGTACAACAACAACCGTCCTCATTTGAATGTACAGCGGCGTTATGTTTACTGGAGTGTTTCTATTTATCTGACTTGATCTGTGGCCCCCGGCTATCCCCTGCAAATAGATTAATCATACGATTGAAATGTAATAAACATTTTGCGTTTGACAGAGGGAAATGTTATAGATCACAATTCGCTGGCGAACGCTGGAAGTGTCACACTCTTCTGTCAAATGGATGTGGAAATACTTAAAAATGAGTGTAAACCATAATCAGAGTGTCGAGACATCTCACCTGAATTGGCATCCATTAAAAAGTGATTTTATATGCAACGCAGAGGTTTTATTGCGAATAAATTAGTCACAAATCTGACAGACAGACCAGGAAGCGTATTAATTCTGTGCTCCGCCTTGGGAACACCGTTTAATTTGTGTAATATGGCGAATTGGGGGAATAAAAATCGTAGCACTAAAATTGGTTGCTTAAGTCAGACTTTAGTGGCTATAACGCTAAACTGTTTACGGAGATTACACAAGAACTGTAGTGGCTGGTGGGAGATGATTAAAATTGCGTCATGCGCAGAATTGAAATTGGTAAATGTCATCGGGAATGACATCGCGCACAAATTGGCTGTCACTTAATAGAGTTAGTGTCGTTAATTTTTAACGTTTTTATAACTTTATTTTAAGGCTGTGGCGTGACATTTGCTGGGAAACCTTCGGATTGCTTGCTACTTCATAATCGATACAATGTGCGGCTGTTCGGAATGACTCTGTAAATTTATGTGAGAAAGGTTAAGTGACAGCTGACAAGTAAAACAGATGTTCAGCACATTGAGTGTCACAATGACATGTTGCACCCGTCATTGTACTTTGTCTGTGAGTTTATTGATAGATCGGGGATGTCACAAGGTTTATGAACACAAAACAAGTTCCATCTAACTATTTGTAATCGTCAACTGTCACTACGATTTGCAATTCTTCGGTACCTATCTAGATACAATACTGTCTGGAGTATAGATCTTCACTTTATCTGCTTTCTATCGACCTCGAGAAGGTCTTCGATAGCATAAACGAATTTCAATTTTGTCCATCGAGAATTTTTCAAGGCACCACAAACGTTCGAGGATATAATTTATCATGAAGAAGCTTCTCAAATCGGTGTTCAAAGTTGGCGCAAGGGCAATTCCGTTGCGCAGTTTGCTATGCAGTGAAACCCATTCTCAAAGTCAGGCAGGAAAGACAATCACCGCGCGTTATGAGTACTGCCATGAATTTTTTCCTAAAATGTAGGCGAGAAATTACTAGTTTTTGAGCCTAGACGACGACTCTATTACTACGTTTATTAACTTGTCTCTGAAGACTTCAGTGGGAGCCCTACAAGGCTTGAAGTTGTCTTTTTAAATTTTGGTAAATCCCTGTCACACACACTTCTATTGTTTTGACAGCACGCATACCACGCTATTTGCGACTCGGCGAGTTTTCGTCTCCAGATTGCCTTGACACTGATCAATCCTGGTCTCTTCCCTTCGTGTGTAGCAGGCATAACATGAATGAGTCCGGAAAGCTAGGCCTACATTGTCGACCAAATTTTTGGGTCCTGGCCGAGCTCTATTAACTAACCTTGATACCGGTTACAGCGACCTTTCGCTTATAACGACCAAATTCCTTCCTCGTCTGTGCGTATTCTGGTTGTCGTCTTGAGGATCACAGCATTGAGCTTCTTCCTTAGTGACGTTCTCTATGCTTTTGTAAGTCGCTAGAGTTGACGTTGTTCTAGAGCTCTTAGTGACTTTATAAGCCGTTCTTTGCCTTAAGCAACTTATAACAAGCGTAGGTGATATCGATTATAGCGTATATTCATTACCAATGTTCCCTATCTCGCGTTTTCAAAGCCTCTACTAAAGCTCTTTCTCGTCTCTGGTCGCCTTACTGAGCGGGTGTTCATGTTATCCCTACTCATCCGGGATTTTCACGAGTTTAAGTAAAACTCTGTCGGCAGAGATGCTACCAGCCTTTTGTATTTCAATGTTGGGACTATTTTATTTTCACTTCAATCACCACTACACCACTGGACGCGAAAAAGACCAGAGGCATGTTTGCCATGAGTTGAAAAGGCCTCTTGAAGAGCGCCATTAGATTTTATGAAAATCGAGGTGCGCCAGTTAAGTGTACAAAGTTGAATCAAATCAGATGTTGCTGTTGACGTGCAGTTTAGCACGTAGATTCGCTGAGTCTGACTGCTTTACATGATGGTATGCTATGAGCGCTCAGAAGATGAAGGTGCAAGAAGCTAGAGAGGGCCAACTACTTACTATCGCCTCTGATAGCAAAACTGTGCAAAGAATTCTCCGTCAGTCAAGACTCGACTTTAGTGAAAAGTCGATTCACCAACAACGTAGTACCTCCAAGCTGGCACTTAACAAATATTCTTCCAAAACGACATTCCTCGACGTTGAGTTCTCACATCGGCTTCAAACAGTCATCATTACTTGATTCTTTCAAAAGGAGCAATCCGAAAGCCGGTTTATGAAAGAAAGGTTGAAACAAATAATGAGCCATCCACTTGAATGGAATTTGCCATATTCAATCTCTTATCCATCTTCGTTGTTGTATATTCGCTAAAAAAAAAACAAAACTGTCATCATTTTTTACTACAAAAAACCGGTCGCAGTTTATTTTTTCTAAACAAGTCAATATACAAAGGGTGAGTCTTGCCTTGTCTTCTGATCAGCACCACAGCGATAGGCATGTTCACGTCTCATTCGAAAACTTGTTTTCAAATTCATTTCCAAATACGGATATTATGTTAATTCATTTAAATTCCTACAAGCGACACTGGTAAATAATTCCACCTATTATCGCGCCGAAGTTATTGTAAACAATTTGTACAAGTTTATGGGCTTGCCGGGCCTTGACAATGTCATGACATATGGATATGCGCCGGCGTTGTTATTAAAGTGAACAGTTAAGTCACAAAGTCTGTAGAGTAACCATCCCTGTTCTAGTGACACGGAAAATTATGCAGCGTTAACAGTGAGAGTTTGCCTAGACCGCCCTAAGAACTTCTGTCACTAATTACGCAACTATAGTCGAGTGCGTGAGGCCTATAGGGTGCCGACAAAATCACTATTAGATGTGAAGTATTCGGTGATCACTTGGAATGAAGGCAGATGTAATAGAAACTAGAAAGTGTTAAAATTGCGTCGAATGATGCGCGTTTTGTTTGTCCATCGTGACAGTGTAAGTGATTTCGAATTAATGCAACTGAATTTCACATGCATTAGCAGATAAATAACGTTTTTAAGAATAATTCCACCTCGAGATTGAATGGGTGGCTGCCACACGCAGAGATTGATTCGGTGTTGAATTTCCTTTCTCCATGACTTAGGCTACGTGCACAGTGATGCGATAAAGCGATGCGAGAAGCGAGAAGCGAGAATCGTGCGATAAAACCGTGCACATGAATTCTTATCGCTTCACTGTATCGCGTGCTTCTCGCATCGCATCGCTTTGTCGCATCAATGTGCGCGAAGCCTTAGTGAGGTAGCTGCTTAACAATTTCGAAGACTTGGCATTTTCTATTTTGGTTTGAAGAGTTCTTTTATGGAGAAAGAAATTGTAGAGCGTTTCCAGCGACTGTTTAATGATCATTAGATAGAAAGAGTGAAGGGATAAACTGTGGAGACGAATCCTGAAAAGACGAACACACCATCTCTTCTTCGACTGTAGCTGCATATGATGGTATTCATCAGTTTGAGCTTTTAAGTTATTTGGTTTCGGAATCCATTGTATCCGTACACATAGGTTTTTCCCATGGGATCCTATGAATTGACGGCTAATCTAGAAACTAACTAAAAAGGTATAAGAATCTCAGGAGTATCCTGAAATCAGCGATTTAGGTATCCTCTAGGCCATTAAGGAAGCTCTAAGCAAAAATACTCGTTCAAGATTTAATCTTCTGGTAGCTAGTGCGGGACAACCGCATGCAAGGTGTATGTCACACGGATTCTGTGCCCTCTTCCTCCATACAGCTTCAGCAGGATCCATATTAGGGTTCCCCAATTGGTTTTGTGTGAACTCCTATCACCTGACAAGATTTCTTGTATATTCTTGTAGCCCTTGTTATCGTGTCCGCATTTATTTTACTTTATAGGTGGAGACCTGTATAGGGATGATGATCTCAGCATGATAGACACTATTAAGGTCTTTGGCTTTGGAGGGCCGATTTATGCTTCAAAACGCATTTGCCCTACCTCAGCACTAGAGGTCTATATGCAATTTTTATTCCTACAGCAGCGCAAGTGCATCAGGCATTCTTGGGAAACAAATGGAAATAGGTACTTGACACAATTTGAAGAAGGCACATGTTCTGTACTATCTCCGACAATCTGGAAGGGAGTACTGTTCTTGCCTGGTCTGATGGAAGACTCTAAATAGACTCAATAAGTTTGGTCAGGTTTTCCTCAGGATCAAAAACTGGATCGCATTTCTTTAAGAAAATCAATTAACTAGGATATGGTTTTAGGGTTACCCTCTACCAGAACCCTTTTCTGGGCTAAGTCTCCACATAGACAAAGAGAAACCGGAAAAAACAATGTCATGAATTTAACTCCCTTGTCTCCGATGCGGTAAGAAACCCTTCGTGAACTATAACCGAAGGAGACACACCACCGGCTTCAAAATGATCAAAAATAAGCTGCAAATATTCAAGGAATTCTTTACAGCCACTGTGAACACTAAGTGAGCATATGAGCAGACTGGGCTACAATCTGGGAGCTGTAGATAGATGAAAAGACCCAAATGCATTTTCTTAAAGGTTGTGCGGTGCTAACTCAATGCAGACCGACTCTATCCATATACATATCTTCTGTCTGACAACGCTTCACACTTGTTTAGTTCACTCAAGCATCCACTGACCAAAGACCGGAGGAATGGCGACCACAGGAGATCTCCGTTGGTCGCAGTTCTACTTATAGGCCTCGACCACAATCTACAAGTCAGGCATTGTCTACTAAGGAATTGTAGGTAGTGAATCTATGGATAAACTAGCTAAGACTGACTCAGCTTCCGCGTTCTTAGAACCAAAGCCGGGAAAACTGCTACCCAATCCATCAGACCCAGTTTGGTTACTTCATGCACCTTGAACATTCTCTCCATTATCTCGTACACAAACCGATCGATCAAAAGCAATGTTCTGATCCGCTCGATCGTAAAAAGTTGAGTAATCGAATTGAGTAATTTTACGTTCATCCCGATCCTGATCGTTTGAAGCTCTTAAGTGCCGATCCCAACCTATATAACGATCACATTGGCTTTTATTTTCCACTTGACCATTTCCTTGACACTGAGAACCCTCGATAGACTCAAAGTCTCTTTTCGATCGCTCCATACTCCACTCCGCGGACAAATATTATAAACAAATTGTCAAACAGCAGAGAAAACAGAAAAAAACGCGTTGCAATTGCAAACGTACCGCGCGCCGCCGCCGCCTGTCTATCTAACACACTTGTGTCACTTTTCCAGCGATCCGCACCGAAAGTGTTTTCGGCACACATTCGGATAGAACGGCCGCCGTTGGTTGTCGTTGTCGTCAAATAGTCACAAGTGCATGTGCACAGCATGCGACTGCACGATGATCGTCGGCTGCACGAAACCGATCATGGTGCCATTGTGAGATCACGTTTTGTAAATATGGTCAACTCTTGAGGTTGTGAAGCGGTTTTTCGGTCATCGTGTGTCCGTCAGGCGGCTTGCCAGTTGCCACCGACACTTGAAACTGGAATCTATCCGCTCTGTGGTTTCAGTTCTGCGCTCCTGTGTGTACGCGCACCTCTGTATCTCTATTGCCACCGTGTCCGACCCACGCTTGACTCTGTTCCAAAGAGTCGCCTCTCTGTCACTCTGACAGTGGTGATGGAAACAGGCGGCACTTTTGCTTGTGCAGTGCTAAATAACTGTAATTAGCATATATTATCATTGGGAATTTCTCTTGGCGTACGGCAGAGATAAAGATTCAAGGTCGACCAGCGAATCCAGCCGAAGTGGACGCAAAGTGGAACCGCAGTAAGCTGGTCACTTGTGCTGTCGGTCAGCATTACCGCCGGCTGGCAGAGAAATTTCCTGTATTCGAGTTGATGTCAGCTGGAAATTCCTAATTTTAGATGAAACAAAACGAAAAAAAAAAAAAAAGATTGTTTCTCCGATTTTTTTTTTTAATTAAAATCAAGAATTTGAAACCTGATCAGCTGGTTCCTCAGAACTGCACAGGTTTGGCCGGCTTCTCGGACGACGACGTGACGCATGTGTGGAACGCTTCAGAATTTATCGATCATTGTTCGGGGAAATAATTATTATTACGAATGGCATTGGTCGCCAGAAGAGAAGGACGGGATTCCTGGAATTCTCCCCCCGCACACGCAGGTGGGATATGGAAATGAACTTAAAAAAAAAACTTTAAAAGGCGTTCAGATTACGACGTTTTATTGGATTCGATTCGATTATTATTTGTCGGATCCATTACGCAGTGTTTTGATGTGGCGTGGACAGAGGAAAGCACTTTGAAGAGAAAGAATACAATGCATCCGTGGCGGTTGGTATCTTTGACCTCAGAAGGTGTTTTTGAATTAAGATTTATACAAAAGCTTAATCGGAGTGCTGATAGAACATTTAACTGAGTCGTCGTTTGGAATGAAGCTGTCTTGAGAAGTGAGAGGTGGTCTAGAATTAAAAAGAAAGAAAAGAACACACACAGCAAGGTGGTTTTTTGCATGACAATGGTCTGAACAGGTTTTAGAAAAGATTTTGAGTCCACAAATAACGCTGAACTGTCTGGAAGAACTGATGGCAAGGCAGTGAAATTTGAATTTTGCCACTAGTATGATTCTAATGAAAGTTATGACATGGATATGTCCTTCAATTTTTGTTACATCATAACGAATTTTTTGTGCTCGCCGTGGCTTAGTAAGTTGGACTGGTGTGCGAGCTGTGTATGTTCAAGCTCCAGCCAGGTCAACCGAACATTTTTCGCAACACCTCCTCTCGTCGGAGAAGGACATGCCTCCGAGAGTATAATTTGTCATGAAAAAGCTTCTCAATTCGCCTTTCGTAGTCGGCAATACAGCGTAGGACCCTTCCATTCATGCGAAAAATGTAGCACGAACAACATGAATCCCGAGCTGTCGCGTCAGCAAATTTTTTTTTATAATGAGCTTTACAGACAGACATGTCAAACTTCGGGGCAGAAACAGGATGAATATTTCTTCAAATTTATCATTGTTCCCTTCAGGTACTTTCTCGTTGCTAAGACTCTTGATTGACTGTTGCCCTGGAACAGGCAGCGAGAAGTGAGGAGCCTACAAATTTCTGAAGCTAAAGAAACGGAAGGACCATAGATAACCTCCCCCATGACGAAGTGCCTAACGGTGGTACCGTGGCGATTATGTGTTGGAGGCAGAAGTGGTTTTAGTTAGGGTTAAAGTCCCATACTCCGGCTTTCGAAGCTTTCCACCTTACTTACAAAAAAAAAAAAAACCTAGTTGCCTAGGACTGCATGGCTTGCTCCGCTATATGTGACCAATCTATTGCTAATTCCGCCTCTGTATAGTCTTATCTACACGTTATTGGTCGGTTTCTTCCTACAGCTGTTCATTTACAGGTCTTAGACAGGCTGCAGTTTTTACTTTTCCGATTCGTTTGAAAACATCCCATCCGGAAACACCATCGGCTATGACAGTTCACTAGGCAGCCCTGTCGGACCCTGCTTCGAAACTGGAATTTCCCTGTGCAGCACGTAGAAACTTGATTTGGTCAAACTCTTGACTATGCTGACCACTTATGCCTGGTATCACTTAGGATTATGGAGCTTCAAATCAAATGACAGTGGGCAGTGAGAGAGAGACAAAAGTTGTTGGGTTAAAAATTAACATTGCCAAACCCTCAATGAATTCATCTGCTGAAATGAACTTGTCTGGACAACTAGTAAAGACGTGAAAGAGCTTCCAATATTGTGGAAGTATTGGCTCGACAGATGGTGGAACTAAACAAAAATTGGTAAAGTGAAGTCGAAAAAATCACAAAGTCACAGCTCAAACACCAAGCTACGACTGTTCTGTTCCAAGCTTGAATTAGTCTCGATATATCGGTTTAACATCGTCTTTAACGAACGTCTTTACCAGAGAGCGGGTCAGGAACCAATAGACAGAACCGTTTAACGATGGTAGTGGATTGGTCATACATTTCGAGTAGACGACGGTTCCATTGCCAACTACGCTATGGAATGGAATACTCTTACCCAAAATGGCAGTACAGTGGGCCGACCGATAAATATCATACATGCCGGAGAGGAGTCTTGGCAATTGGCGAAAAGTTGCAGAGAGCTAAGACATATTGGCAGAAATCGTACACGATGGTTGGCGTAGTACAGGTCCTAGGACCCATGGGGGAAACCGGGATGAAATAAGATAGCTTGCTTTGCTCAATTTAATCAGAATGCTTCTTCTGCGTTAGCCCTCCTTATGCAGGTATTGCAAAGCATTGCCATTATTATTATTACTATTAGTGGGGAGCGGTTTGTCCACTCTAGCACTGCGGTCGCATAAAGAGGCCTATTGTGCTTTCCCAAGAGCATTGCCATGTAAAGGATCTGGCATATGAAGGATCTGGCAGGATCTTTATGTAGTCTTCTATCGAGAGTGGTTTCGGTTCCGCTCGTTTTGGTGTCGGCATGTATGCTGGTATTGCCCTTTTAGTTGGTACTAATGACTCGGGCGTGTACTCTTCATCCATTATCTATGCTGCACCTCTAGGGTCTCTTCCAATCTGCTGAGCGGCCTTTTCGTCTTTCGCAGGCATGTTGGGTGAATATTTGCAGTAGGTTAAGGCATATCAGCGAAAATCCACTACAGTATGCTAGCTATTACCTTGGCAATTGATGGATGGATACATACACATAACCCTCTAGTTCCTGCACTCTGTTAAGTTACCACTCTTTGTCAATTGAGAAGCTTCTCAATTAACACTCTCGGGGGCCTGTCATTCTCCAAAGAGAGGTATTGCCACGAAAAATGTTCGGTGGATATTGCTGGAGCTTTAACCTCTGTAGTTCGTACAGCAGCAAAGAGGTAAGACTCTTGGTTCCTTAAAAAAAAATTAAAAGGTTATTTTAAGGTTAGGCTAAGTTATGAGCAAATTGCCCAGTCTAATGACTGTGCGTCCACGAAGACCTTCTGGTCCATTGTGTTCCACTTTGTGTTGTGTTGCATGTTCCAACCTTGGGTTCTAGGTAGATAGGTGCTCTATCACAAAACCACCATGTAATCTTAATAAAGTGGAGTATGTTCGTTATTGGTACTTCTGTTAGATTTCCCAGTTCCTCAAACAGCCTGTATCGGAGTCGGCGGTTTTAGAGATTGGGACATTCAAAGAGTAAATGCTTGATGGTCTCCGTCTCTTGCACATCCTGAAAACTCCTGCAGTAGTCAGGAGTTGATGCTGAGTCTGCTGGCCATGGTGCCTATTTTAAGATTATATCTTATGCAACGCGTCGTCACTGTACTTCAAATAGTTAGTGTATTCCGATTTGGCAGTAATTGGCTTACGAACCTGAAAGTAGATTGCTCATATCGAGCTGAGAGGAAGGGTTTGCTGAGTGAGGTTCAGATTCACCGCAGACTACAGTAGGAAATAAATCAAAACAGAGAGCCCCTTTTCAATCCTTCACTGAACATCATATTAGAGTGGGCTTACATGGTCTTCTCTGAAAGCTCTAAAGATAAATTAGAGAAATGAGAGGTCATCTGTTTTTAATTCTAATGTGGGCTGTTTCAAAATGCATCTCAATAATTCTAGTGCTTGAACTAATAAGCACGTTGTGGCAGAGAAATCTCTCGATTACCTCAAAGCAGTCATAACACACAAAAATATTCCATCAATCACCAATTTCCAACCGGAAGTGTTAATAATTTCCTGTCAACCACTGGCGATAGGGGGTCATCTAAAAACGAACCAACAACGCCGCATCGCTTCTTTTGCAACCCAAAACTTATTAATATGTATGACAACCGAAGCCCTCTCTCCTCTAAATCAATTTTAACTAGGTAATATCCGGATGGCCGGCACAGCAGTAAGTCATCCATTCGCATGCACACGCTCGTACGCTCGTAATAAATTTTAATTTATTAAAAAATTGATTATCGCAATTTATTAAAAATGCATTTATTGCCATTTTGTCATTTCAGATAAATGAATTCCCGTGAATCACCACAAATGTAAAAGGTAAGTCGTGTCGTTTTTGTCCACCTCATGGGGATTTCCATCGACCACACGGTTGACAAATCACTGAATGGTTGGAAGGCTGAAGCTCTTTAGCAAATTTTCGAAAACATTTTTACAATGAAACATATTGTGGATTGGATGGGATTGAAATTCAGCAGAAAAATATCCACAAACCGGTGGGGAAGACCGCAAAAATGGATTTTATCTGACCGTCCCATCCGTATAACCTTAATCCATATCTTAAAAAAAAAAATACAAAAATACAAAACACGATTCAGCGATTAGGCACAAAAGTATTTACGATGTTGTGACGAGAGTTGTTTAGAAAAGGAGAAACAAAAAAAAAATGTTAATACAATGTCACTGAGGCAATTCGTATGTTAATGCGATTAAGATACTTTTGCTAATTTGCATTTGAAAGATGTAAAAAACTCGAGTTTATTATGGAGCGAAAGATAGATACATTTGCAAAAAACCGTTTGAGATTAGCGCTGACCAAATTGCAAATCGATACTTTCCATTTTTTTTGATCAGACTGAAATCGGAATAATTTAATAATTAAGGGACCGTTGACAGTGGGGCCCATGTTGGTTTGAAAAGGGAACCGTGGTGATTTTATTGGTCTATGGCTGTGTCATAGCTGGAAAAATAGGTCGTTGACATGGTTTGAATTGGAAAAATGACGTGATGTCTATGAAATGAGGAAACTTCTAGATGATCAGCTTTTGTGGCGAAATGGTCACCAAAATACTCGATGACATGTGTGTCTCAATTCGATTCAAACTATTTATGGTGAGAGTTGAGTTACGATGTAGAATCTGGTTTAGTGCTCTGACCCAGTTTGGCAGCGAAAAATTTGGCGGTAGTGGGCAGGTCTTTTGGCACGAGTAATCCGTTTTTTTCACGTTTAGATACACTCCTCGCAGGTCTTTAAACAGTGTTGGTGCTGCATCAATTTCATCAGCCCTGAACAAGTCTAATCATTGGCGACCTCTCTATTGTACTTCTAGGGACATACTAACGAGTAAAATAGTTAACTCGGAGGTAATTCTCTTCAGCAACTAGCGCCTTCATAAAGCCCCGAGCCAAGGCTGTGTCTAAGGTTGAAAAGCCGTAAAAATCGCTGCAATACAGAATTAATGGAACTTTGAACATCTTTAGTTCCGGCATTACTATCAGTAGATTGCGCAAAGCTGAACTTAATGTCGGTCCCCTTCCAGTTACTTAGGTTACGTTAGGTTGAAGTGGCTGCCAACTAAAGCCAGCACATTTGGATCAATGATAGATCCATTACAATACCACATAGATCTTGGAGAATTCTCCTTTGCCTACTCGTTAAACCACTTGGAGCTTCTGATGAAGTATACGAGACTTCTATCATCCATATTGCTCCGATCGCCTAGGTCGTTGTAGAAGAAGGCACCTAAGTGAATTTTCCTTCTACGGGAGACAGCAGGGCAGTTACAGAGAATATGGGGGATAGTTCCCTCCTATTCTTCGTCCATATAGCTTCTGCAGAAATGATTTGAGAAGCCGGCAAGCCCTGTCGCACGCTTGCCTATAAGACAGTGTACAGTGATGGTACCTATAGTAGCGTTGATATGCAATCTTTTGAGGGAAATCAAATCCTTAGAGCGTTTCAGATCCAGTTTTGGGCAAATCGTTTTGTCGATAAACACTTTGTACCACCTGCCCACCTAAAATTTGTCCTTTCGAGAGCGTTGATTCACTGGAGCTATGAAGACGTGAAGGGACATCCTAAAGCAGGGTCCCCTCAACACTCACAACTCTTCTGTAGGTTGATGAGATTGGAAAACATGTACGGTGACGGTTCATGTTGATGACGCTGTTGTACCAGTCTGCAACACTATTTTCGTACAACTGGATTAATGGGATCAATTTTTTCTTTTTTTTTAACCAGTTTTTTTTTCTTTTAACTAGTAACTAGTCTTCATTGGAAAAACCACCAACAATTAAAGAACTAATACTCCAACCAGCATCACCAATTAGTCTGGACGCCAACCTCCGATGCCATTGAAACCTAATGCCACCTCAGTTTCGAACCACTACACCTCACTTTCGCTAAGTAAATAGAAAAACAATATAAATATCCGCGGTAACAAGAATGCTTTGCTCCTCCCAACCTGTCATGTCATGTGTGTTATATTTTTCAAATTTTTATTGTCGACTCTGAACGTCGAACGGAGGAATTTTTTCAGGACAGATTATACTCGAGGAAGTGTCGCGTAAAATGGATTGCGGAATTTGAACTTGTTTTAGCCCGCTTGCCACTCCGATCGAATAGGTGATGAGCCACAGTGACCCAGGACCCTCTAAAAATAGTGATTTTTACAATTGAAAGACTAGAACTGTTGAAGCATTAAGATTGCCTTACTTAGGCAGCTTGATGGTCATTCCTTTCTTATCGGCGCTGTTTCTAAAAGCTCCGCGGGTTCGACCGAATTCTTAATTTTTAGTGCTTAGATCACGGTTGTGATCTCTTCCTTTCTGGGAGTTGTGATTCGCATTCGGTTAATTGTAGCTTTGAGTGGTTTAACCTAATTTGGGTGCTTGAAGCAAAAGGCTCCATCTATTGAGTTTGTCCGCATCCTAGTATATGAAACGATGCTAAAGCCCGGATGCCCTGCGACTTGTAAGATCTATTGTGCTGGCCAAGTTGTTCGATAACCAGAAGCCAAATTGGGGCTCTTAATGAACCCCAATAACGCTTTAGGTTCCATTTTCCAAGAATCTAATTGGCATATCTTGTCCCGCGTTAGGTTAAGTTAGGTAAGTTGACTGCCCCCGCTCAAGAAGGGACACACTTAGACCAGATTGGTCCAGTGTGATACTGTGTTAGATGTTGTAATGCTTCCTTGCGGCCTCTGGGCACTCGCAGAGAACATGTTCAGTATTCAATGTGCCCCGCAAGGAGTATTTCCCAGGTACTAAACTTGTCTACATCCTTAACCAGAAGAGAATGGTCTAGTCTTTTCATTGTCTTTTAATTCAAGCTGGCCACCTGTAAAGACTTTAGTGATTCTGTGGACAAATCTACTATCACACCTTCTTGCTGCTAAGTATTCTTCAGTTTACAGCGCATTAATGTCATTTTGCTTGTATCGTCGTACGCTTCGTTGCATTTCTTTCATCTTCATGCGATATAGCGACACTAGCTCGTTTCTTCCTACTGCTGGCTTTGCTTCTATACGAACTTTTAGCCCCTGCTTTCTGCTTTGGATGTCCAGGAGATTTATAAAATGGCGGCTGATGGCAAAATGGTCAATTTGATTGGAGGTTGCTTTTCTATTAGCTGATATTCAACTATCGTTGTGACAGGCCTTGTTGTAGGAATCTACAAATCGTGCGTCATTATCATTGTGGTCACCTAGTCCGTGCTTACCGATAACATGTCTGAAGTTTAAAGTGTAACAGCTTGAGGTTACTCGTGAAGAAACCAAAAAGCCAACCAAAGAAATTAAACACGGAGTTCTGCCACGTTGCGCGTCTGAATCAAAAGTGTGTGTGGTTCACTCTTAGTCAAACAATTTATAAACAGTACAAGTTCGAACGCGCTTAAAGCGATCGCACTAACAAGCGCTTTATAAACTCGCTAATAATTCTGGAGCTTATATGAAGTACTTGGCATACAGATCTATGATATTGTATTTTTTTGGCGTTGTGTTTAAGATGACGCCTAGCTAGTCGTAGAAGGTCTCTTTTTAGTCATCAGACGAGAGCTCCTTTGAGCGTAGCACTGCATGAGTTGGTGTCGAATCTTAATTTCGTCCAGAATCTGGGCATTGAATACGGCCCTGCTCTATAAGCGAAAGTAGCAATCTTTCTCCAGGATTCCGTGGAGGTCCTGATGTATACCAGAATACAGTAGTACCCTGTTATGCTTTGAGGATTAGTGTTCTGCCACATCTACGTTAGCTTTATTGTCGTTATTGTGCCTCTTCAAAATGGCCACTGGCTTTGAATACAGCTTGCCTCGACAAGTCTTTGAATCTACAAAGCTGATGGGAGAAGCTAACTGAAAGCTAATCGAATCGGATTGCAGTTTAAAAGTTTTCCAAACAGCGGTAACGCAAGAAAGGGCAGTAGAACTCTCTTCATCATATCCAACTTCAACGGATGATCAGCACTTATTAATTGATGCATTCACATAAACTTATCTTCCAGGTGACCTCCTTTAAGGCTGTAAATCATCTGCCACAACCAGTGTCCACTTACGGAAGCTGATTCCCTGCTGCATTATCTGTTTTTTAACCTCAAAAGCCATCGATGAATTATAATTAACGTCGATATGTCATTCTCAAGAACCACCGCACAAAATTCGAAAAGTTGACTTAATGTGATAAAAGGTGTAAAAAAAAACATCACAAACACCACACCAGTCGCCAGGCACCAGTCACCACACCCCACTGGCGGTAGCGGCGGTCTCATTTGTAGTCTTAAGCAAATAAACGAACGTATTGTTAAATCTGACATACGGCGACACCTCCGATGTTGATTGACACATTTTGTCAACGAATCTTGTGACAAACTTTCTCGTACATCAGCCAGATTACCGAAATCTCCCAAGAGACAGCCGCCGCCGTCGCCGATTAGAACACTCCCCAAGAAAAAGCAAAACGATGACAGCAGCCGACAAAAAATTGCATCACCACCGTGTTACAAATTAAAAAATACAACTTTGTTTACCTTGAGGAAAGAAGGGGGCGCACTGCGGGATGAGGCACGCCAGAATGCGTAGGCCAAACCGCAGTCAGCCACCCGGGCACCGACCAACTATCCGTAGATGCCCACAAAAGCACATGATTCACCATTATGACCACCAACACCTTTATCCAACCACCGTCGGTCGCCACCACCGCTGCAATAAAATGGCATCTGGCGTGTGCATGGTGTTAAGCGACATGTGAGCTCCCACCGAGCCACCTCACACCCCACTCGACTGTGGAGAAAGAGATCGAGTCAATGATCGCGCGTCCACTGAAGATCATTGCAGTTGAATAGCTCCGCACACAAACAACAGCACTGCACACAACAAAACCAATTTTAGTCGCTTTTAATAGGCTTAATCTGTTTATTTATTCCTCGCCACCCCCTTCGGGCCGCCCGTCGGGCCACGATGCCATTGCGGGAATCAGAAAATATTGATGCTAATCACTTTTTATTATTGAGCTCCATAAATTGTGTACTCAATTCCCCCCAATGCGGTGGGGATTTTCACTTAAGGCGCAGGACCGTCATCGTGGCCGATTGCCGGCCGTCCTTCTCCCCCAGACACACGCGCGCTCGCCAGCGATAACGCGTATCTACGCAGCGATTTAGATGAATCGTACACTCACTGCACTCAGCATCAGCATCGTTGCACTGCGGTCAGATGCTCACAAATCCTAAATTATATCGTCGTAGATATGCAGATAGACCCAGCATGAGCACACCACCACCGGTCATGTTGCATTAGCCGGACGGCCGCACATGTGTGCGCTGACCCTTAAGGATAATAATCTGCGTTAATAAATGTGACCGCAGAACTCATGAAGTTATTATTATTATTATTAACACTGTTTAAGTGACTTGTGTGAGTGGAGTTTTTCATGCACTTACTTTGCAACGGGCACTGAGCTGCACCCGGAGTGTGCTCAATTGGAGATTTCTATCGGTGGTGGGCTGGGTGGGGTGTTGCAACGACTCTATCTCGGGGGGAACTTTCGCGAGGAATGAGACTTGATACTGCTTGATACTGCAAAGTGCGAATGCTAATGTGTTGTTTGTGCGGTGCTCCTCGGGATTTTATTGCCCATTGGCGGGGATGATTAATTTTCTTAGATACGCGAAACACACTTCGCAGATACATTTAAGTAAAACACACACCAATGATATAGGTGATTGGGATCGCTGCACTTGTAGCCGGGAAATGTGCACAGCTGGGATGGAGAAAATTCTTTCGATTTTGTACAGATGACCACTTCTCTTTGTGCTTCTGTGTATATAGATGGCATTGCTCGAATAAGAGTCTTTGTCTTCATCTTTGATTTGAAGGCAGATGTATGCCGTTAACAAAGACAGACTCCCTTAATTCACGGTGTTAAGCGTGACTAAGACCAGGGATACAACTGGGAACATTAACTTCTGCTAGCCCATTGGGAAAATGTCGCCGAGCTTAGACCATCCAAGAGACTTATCAAGTCCTTTTCCTACAAAGAAATTCTAAACCTTGACGGGAATAACATGAGGAAGCTAGTGCATTTCATCTCTGCACTTATCTAAAGCATAGATAAAGTTCCTTCTCTCGTAGACCCCTTATCAAGGCGGACAAGAACTTATAATTCAACAGCAACCGTCCTCAGCTGAGGTCAAACAGTAACGTCGAGGGCGCCATAGCTTTAGAAGGACTTAGTCTCTTGTGGCGAACTCCAAATAACTAGACACCTCCTTAGATCCTGTGTCTGCTAATGGGTCTGAGAGCATCTACCACGCCTATGCGTCGTTATGTTCGGTTCTTGGGGATGAACCCCTATCATATCCCGCTTTTCCCCAAATTGCCTCGACTTCTCTTCGACAGTCCTGTTTAACGATTTTCTTGGGTAAGTCTTGAATGACTATGCAATCGTCGTCTTTCCGGAATAGCCTATCTATTGCGACTTACATACATCGCTTCTAGTGTTTTCTGACAAATTCTCTCATACAGCTCTTCATTTGAGACACAGTTGACAAAAGTCTGTAGCTTCCTTCGTCACATAAATGGACAACCTTTGACTAGAATATTCTAAAACTACTTTCTTCTCGGCCTGAGCCAGAAGACACCTATTCTGGTGATTGCGATCAAAATTAGGCTCTGTGTGCCTCATACCACTAACTGACAAAGGTCGAAAATGCACTGCGACTTCAAAGCCAAAGTTTACCTGGAATAGACGCCGCTTAGTGTAAGGACTGATTGCGCTACTTATCTGGGTCTTTGAGAGCAATCCTGGCTTTTCTGACTCGACTGCGTGCATCCACATAGGTAGGTTCCGCTATCAACAGATGTATTACTCTGAAGGTACAGAATTCGTTTGACTTCCGGATCAGCAATGTACATATGCGAGAAGTGCGAGACCTCTGAAAAGTTTTGACGGAGTGACTTTTCAAAACCATCAGGTTCACCTTTTTCATTACACCAGTGGTCCATTTTTCGACGTGCGATTAGTCGAACACCATTGGGGCTCAAACTAATGCAACTCGCAACACATTTCAACGAGGATTGGGGGATATAGTCATGGTTTTTAGTTCTGGGCATCGGTGAGCTCGTTCCAATTTGGGGCACAACATCATTCACATTGATCTAGAAGGGTAAGAAAGTGTTTCCTCCGTTTTCTTAGCTGGTGCTCATTCCAAACTAGCAGAATACAACTTGATTCATCTAGTAGCTTTTTCAGCTAGGAGTTGATTTCATTTCTTTTGTCGTGGTACTCTAGTCTCTAGTTCACTTATTTCCTCGGCATGGCACCTACAATGTGACCTTCAAATTCCTTACACTCTTTTATCTGTTGCCAGGTATTTTTAAACAGCCACTTCTTCGTGACGAAACTGTCTGCACCGGAAACGAAAACATTTGTCACAGCATTCCAGTGCTGTTTCATGGTTGGAGGCACAGCGCATCTGATTGTTGCAATTTTTTCCCAGAAATGTTGGGATTCAGTATGGAATTCCTAAGTAAGCCAGTGTAATACAAAGCTTCAGCGCACTCTACTCTTTCGGACGTCTGTGGTTCGGATCATCGGTGATGATGTCGATTCATACCAACACTTACTTCGGTCTTTATTGCGAACATCCAAAAGACAATTTCTGATCGTTAAATCGACTGACTGAAAGTTCGAAACCGAATTAACTTTATGACACGTCTTATGTTCTGACAAGCCGGTTCCTTTTGCAAAAATCTACAAGGTCTTCGCCGTTGCAATATCGACCGCCAAGACAATGCTTGTCAGTCACATGCCTGAGCACTTCGTTGTCGTTGCCCAAGTTTCTTGATGCTGTGAGCGTTTGGTGTTGATGCATGACCTCGATCTAGTGTATCACTTCTCACCCATCTTTTTATAAAACAGTTCCATCAGTTCCTAGCCTAAACATGATTACCATTCGCCCCCCTGAAGAGTCTGATCGACTCAAACGACCTCTAAATCACCGACTACGATGCACCGCTGTTGACGCTTTCACACCTATTCCCCCAAATAAAGACAAAACATGGTGAGCCCCCGTTCAGCAATGAATTTGCCTCAATGAAAGTGTTCCACACGATTCGTCCGAAAATAGCTACCCAATCGCAATTAATTACCAAAACTAAGCGGAGTATCTGTTCCATAAACTACTTTACCCGTTCATAAAGTAAAAGTAACTCAATTCCCCCGCACCGACTTGTAGTAGCGGCCACTTTCCCTATTTGATATTCCAGTGAATCCACATCACATGCTGAGTTATTCGCCATCAACGTCAGTCAGTCTATCCGCTTGTCCCACCAACCAACAGTGCGGGTAACATTTGGAGCATTAAATTATTCTAGATTCGCGCGCCCACAACTACTACTACTACTACGTACCATGCGGAACGTGATGGCAACGCCTCGCTGAAGCACGAAGGTGGATCTGGTAACCAGATACATTTCGAGCCAAGAATTCACATTAAGATACAAAAACTGAATTGAAAATGCAAAAGCAAAAGCAAAGGCCAGAGCCAGAGTGTAAGCAAATTGCGCAGTTTAACTGCGCCGCAGCCGGACTACAAGTGGGTCGAAACCGGTGGCCACTGGCCACTCACTGAAGATCTACACGGGGAATATTCGGGCCCAAGGAATGCCCCCAAAGATCGATGTCACCGATCGTTTGTGTGGCTGTTATCTGTGGCACTAAACGCGCATTTAAAATGAATTATTACCTCAGCCGCGGCTGAGTATTATAAAATCCGAATGCCGCAGGGTTCCCTAATCGTTTGTTGAACCAAGCCGCGCACAACAGCGGCGGGACCGTGTTGAACGAAACGTGACAATTTTAAGTCGTCACCAATTTATTTATGATATTATTGAATTTGAAATGGGATTCGTAGATACTTTTGAATCGGTCGGGAATGCTGCTGGCCCGGTCCGAGGAGTGCGTGACCGGCATATGTACTACGGCACTTTGACAAATGACGACTTTGTCGTCGTCGATACCAATTGACAAGCGTAATTGGTAGTTACACAGGGGTTGCGTTGCGGTTGCGGTAGCTTGTCCCCGATGTGAATGCACTCTGCGGACGGATGGCGACGCAACACGAAAGGAATCCTTCTGTGCGCTGAATGCGAAATCATTTGGAACTGCAAGACGACCGTTTGTTTATCCACACACACGTGTAATTAAAATTAAAAAGAAAAAAAAAATTCCTTGTATCTTAATCCAATTATAGAATCGATGATGTGTACCCATACCTTACCTACTACTCGCGCTTCCTTGTGAATTTCGACGATTTACTCCTCAGTCTCCGGCTTGGCGTTCGCGTTCGAAACGTCAAAACTGTGTTGGTTGGGCTTATCGGATGGTTCCAGGAATTCATCTTAATTCGGCGTCTCTTCGTCAGTCGCCTGACTGGTGGATGGATATTGGTTTGGCGGGGCAACATTTAGGGGAGCACTCATACTCACGTGTCACCACCAGGTAGACATCTGAGTGATTGTCCATACACAGAGGGAGTGCTGTTGAACTCGAAGGGATTGTGTGGATTGTTTGTTCGTGGATTTGGATAGGACTCACTGTTTCTTTGACATGATTTTATTGGAATTTGTTTATTTGCCCAGGTGGGGTGTAGGGCATTTCCGTTTGAAGGTAATTCCTTGGTTGGGGGACATCGCAAATGGGTCACATAGTGAATTTGGGTTCTTCCCCTTTCACATTGAAGGTGAATTTAATGCAAATAAATGTTGATAAAAGGGCGGCATGGTGTGAGTGGATTTATACACCGGAAAGAAACGTCTGCAGAAAGTCAATGGATGCTTTGAATTGATGTTTACCTCTAAAGAGATTAGCAAGCTGGCTCGAATTTCATTCAAAGGCAAGAGTAGTCATTTTACTGTGCAATGTCCGATTCTACCTTCCAGAGAGGTCTTTTCAGTTTCTAGACACAGTCTGCAGATTAGTTCCAGTTTAATACGACCACGTCGAAAGACTGCAGACCTATAAGCCTGTCATTCTTCTTACTGAAAGCTCTGGAGCGATTGGGGTAACTATCTGCTTAAATTAACGAGATGTTGGCTGACACAATACCACGAAGTGTGGGGCGTGCAGAAGAAAGGATAAGGACGAAAATTTCAACGACGTGATTAACTGGCATATGTCCCCTGTTGTCTTACGCCGTCTGTCATACCTACTCGCCGTCGTGTTCGGTTTTTACAAAAAAATATTCGTAGCTTTTTTCAGCCCCTTCCTAACTGCCGACACTTCCCATCGACTGTTCCAAGCCAAGTTGATCCATTGAGGCGACTCACCCTCCTTCCATCTTGGGTCAGTGGATTCAGCTCCATAGTTTGATTTGCTATGCATTCACCACCCTTTCGTAGGGTATGACGAATCTATTCCCATTTCAGTCTCTGATCGTACTACTGTACCAGATCTTGCTCAGCATACTGAAAGCAGTTTTTGCTTTCCCGATTCGGCTGTAAACGTCCAATTCGCTACCATCATCGGTTGAGACAAACCAACTTAGATACCGAAAATTCCACACTCTCTCGATTCGTCTAGTTGAGTTGCTAGTAGGGCTAAGAATTTATGTTTTCCCTTAACCAAGGCAAGGCATTGCGCAGCACATAACTGACACCACCGCCAAGAAAAGCAGTGGTGATAGTTTGCAGTCTTGCCGGACCCAGCTTTGAATCTCATATTTTTCTGACAGGCTACCACTGTGACATTTAAGTATCTAGTAGCTTGTAGCTGTCCGAAATGCCTTTCCTACGTAGGGTCTCCCATACGAACCCTTTGCTTAATCTCTCACTTGGACGATGATCCTTAAGCTTTTCATTTAATCGGTGCAAAAAAATCTAGAACAGCTACCTGCCAGTTCATTCTCTGAGAGGTTTGAATTGTCGTAACAATTATCTTGAGGAAAACCCACATATACTCCTCCAACTTCCTTATTCTGTTAGGTTACCTTTCTTTGAGGATTATTCCCTTCGCTGCAGTTCAAGTTCAAGTTGGATCTCAGCAGTAGAGCTGCGAAAACTGCATTTTAAGCCACAAAAAGCCACTCATCTACCCCGTGGTGTGGGAGATACAGCAATCGACTATTTGGCATCGGCTTTGCCATTTGATAGAAGGTTTTATGCAAGAGTTCCTGGCAGAAGTGGCTGCACCAATTAAGCTATGAGTAACTCGCCTCTAAGACTAAACGACTTTTAAGGTTGGTCAAGCTGGGATCTAAAAATTCTCTACAAATTCACTAGTAGCCCTGGATTGCCGTTCGTTTCTCATAGAGATGGCAGAACAGTGCAATATTAATTTCTGTTTGGTGCATGGGCAAAGGGACATTTCAGGGAAATGTACATAGGGTGATAGGACTTGCTAGATATCGAACCTCAAAGCCCATTCTGGCAGGAAAGACACCTTAGGCATACAGATCGATACAAATAAACTCAAAATGTTAGAACGTGTCTAGTGACAAAACAGATTTGCTCTTAGCTGGAACTGAAACGCTGTGAGAATTTGAATTCTCTCAGAAAACTGCATACCGTCATCACTGGACACCTCATATGAGGCAAGCATGCAACAAAAATTGACGTTTACTTAAATGCGCTTCGTGGAAGCTGTATGGGCGAACAAGAGGGGGAAACCAGTCTCCACATTCTCTGTACTTGCCCGGCTCTCTCCTATAAAAGGAAACTTAATTCGGGCGTCTTCTTATACAACGATCTAGGCGATCTAGATGTAAGCAACCTCCTTCGCTTCATCAGAAGATCCAATTGATTCAATGAGTACATAAAGGAATTTTCCAAAATCCATGGATCAGTGGTTCAAGTGTGTTGGCTTTAGCTGGCACTGGCAACCACCTTAACCTTAGGTTTAATTTTCCGGATTTCCACTGGGTTGACTGAGGTCCGCATCAAGTGGAGTAGTCTTTTCCTTGCGGCTCCTGGACATACGCACAAAATATGTTCAGCGGTCTCTTTTTGTTCTCCACAGAGCTGACAAATATCTGTATCTGATACTTTCATTTTATGCAGATGGTATCTGAGTGGACAATGTCCTGTCAGATAGCCCGTTAAGGTTCTTAACTCATCTTTGGTGAGATCAAGTAAACTCTTGGCCTTGTATAAGTTGGGGTTGATAAACTGTTTCGCTTGTCTAAGGCCCCGGAGGTTGGCCCAATAGTCAGCATGTTCGTTGATCCCCCATTGTGTTATCTTGGAGTAAGCACTATTGGGTGGTACCCCAAAACAGGGTTCGGGACCACGAGTGGGCGGCAAGCGCCTCTTATCGCCAGGCAGTCAGCCTGTTCCAGGCTAAGGTGACCTTATTTACCGATGTAAGGCTTTCGTGGAGGTTGAGACAGTCCCAGACAAGCTTGGACTCTACCGTACAGGATTCAATAGTGCTGCTTGACTGTCTAAAAAGATGTAGATGCGGGTTTCTTGGGTTAGCCAGGTGGTAGCTTTAGGCTTCGAAGTTGTCAACAGTGACCAATATCACTGAAACCCTGCAAACGATATCTGAATGAGATATCAAGCCGTTAACTGTGCCCATATCTCGGATACCATGCTTTTCAACAGGGCTACGCAAGAGCTGATAAACTTGCAAGAAAATGATCGATACTAAAGTCTGTCATCTACCTTTTCTTTGTATACGTCTTATTCCGCAATTACAAGTACCCTTCCCTGGCTAGTAGAAGAATGAAGTCTCTTGGCAGTCACTTCATTGGTAAGCTGAAAGTCCTACATACTATTGAGCTGTGGGACGTTTTCAACCGGGTGGTTCCTCCTCAAAATGGCATTTAATGAGCACCTTGGACCGTACTATGTTCCAAACAGGCCGTTAGTCCCTCTGCAATGCCTCAGGCATGAAAATCACTAAAGTGCATCGCATCGCTTTTCATTTTCCCATATCTCCTCCAAAGACAGACTACATCTTCAACGTCAATACTCCCCATTCACACACACAGACAAATACCAGTTGCGCGTTCGTAAATGTCTTTCCCACACCCTAAGTGCGATAAATTTTCAATTGAATTGCGAATGGTCGCAATTAAAAACCCCTACACACGGATTCTACTGCTTCATCAAGTTGTGAAATCGCTTCTCACAGTCGTAGAGGAGCCCCTTACATGGGACAACTTGTACGAGTGGATATGTGCTCCATCATCATCATCAACAACAAATAAACGCTTATTACGAGGCGGCTAATACATTTGGCATATACCCTTAAGAGATTAAACAGAGATGCAGATGTACTCGTACTCGTATCTGTATCTGCAGCGAACAGCAACTGATGCATTAAGCTAAAACAACATCATGCGTGTACACACACCCGGCTGAGGTACACTATGAAGTTGAAACTGAAAAACGCTGCCTTACCTCATTTGCGGCGTGTGGGAGTCCTTTCTCTCTGTGATGTTCTCCGATATCGCAGAAGATGGAGGGCGGGAGGAGCAACTTCCTCGGTAGGTGAGATACATCGTGTTGCGCTGGCAATAGCTACGATCGCTTGGCGATTATCAACACAAAATTTTAAGTTCACTGGTGAAGCGTTTCTATTCGTACACTGAACACTGCTGGGGTGAATCATCAGCGTTTTCCACACTTGGAACGCGTTACATCCCATCGTGTGGTGCGCACTATATGCCTGTCTCTGTGTGTAGGGAGCAACAACTTTTCCTCGGATGCATGTCCATAGATGAGTCTATTCCGTGTGTCTTTCATTTGAATAAAAATGGGCTCGTCAGTATTTCCTGTGCGCATTTCTTGGTGTTCTCTCCACCTTCGGGCTGCGCGCCTTCGCCCTCCAGAAACCGCTGTTTATTGAAATATCATTTTTAATATGCAGCGGGATCGGTTAGATACACGCTTCGTGATGACAATTCGGGAATATTTAGCTGCGTGTGACAGATGTTGTGAGTCATTTTCTGATAATGCAGCACGTTGCTTCGTTTTGGATGTTAATGTTGTCGATGCGGTTTGACTTTTAACATTTAACGGTTTGTCAGTGCTATGCGGTTGAAGAGAAGTCACAAGGAAGCCGGGATTTTCTACTTTAAGAGACGGAAGTAGCAGAACATAAGGAAGAATGAGTAGATGAATTGTGTGGTGAAATGGAGGGATACCTAGAGGAGGCTATTTTCAGACTGAATCATCTTTTCGAGATTAGGGAATCTAGAGTGGTGTCTCCTCGTGACCAGCGGTGGTTATTGGTGATTCATTTGGCTCGTCTTTATCAGAAGGCTTAAAGGTTTTCAAGGCTGTTCCAGATCTTTAGCTCTACTTAGTGCTGACTAAAGAATAATGCAATCCAAACATTCATAGGCTGTTAATCTCACATACATTCCATCTTTTCTCCAATTAGCCGACTTATGACCAAAGTATGCTTGCAGTTAACTGACCTTGCGTCTAATACATTGCATCAACAACTTAAACAGATATGTTGTGCTATGGCAGACCTTCTAGTGCCGCCGAGCTTCTTTTTTTTTTCGACGACGAAGATATTTTTCAAACAGAAGGCCCGGTAAGCAGTTCGACCTATTCACACTTTCTATGAGTCCACAGATGATGTGGAACCTAGAGTGCACGGTCTTGGACTGAATTGCCTTGACGCGAGCGGGTAGTCTTTGACACCATATTGGGACGCCATTAAAACCCGAAAATACCTGCGTTTTGAACCACTGCACCTCACTCGCGCTCTGTGAAAAGCATGATAAGGGTAATCGTTGCTTGTGGATTATAAAGAAAACATGCCTGCCTGCCATCATCAGACTGTAAGCTTGTTCTCCATTTATGAGTTTTACGAACGCACAACAGCCGCAAACCTCCGCACGCGCCGCATTAAAACTGGAACGCACCACTGGTCGATTCGGAAAAAAATGAATGTAGCTTAATTCCGAAGATGAAGTCTCCCAAGAGTACCGTGACGACCTTAACCGGTCTCGACCACTAAATACTTGTCACCCATCATCATTCCGCGTTTATTACTTCCCTATTCCACGCAGCGCTTAACCTAACGGTCGCACTTCTTTATGATGGCGTTAGAGTTTGGCTTCAACCAACAAGCCCCTTCAGAGAGCACGATCCTTAGCCAGCTGCCTCCAGTTGCATAGCCATGTTATTTGGGATCACCTTCCACTGACGCAAGCCATCAGAGATGAGGTATTCCTCTTCTGCATAGTACCTCAGGGGTGGAGTTGAAGATTCTTTGAGCTGAAGCATTGTTGAGATCCATTCTACATGAGTCGCTGCTGTCGCTGTCTTCTCCTCCATGAGCTGTCAACCCAGATGGGATCATATGTCGAACATAGAACTTTAGCCCCACGGGCTACAACAAAATTTTCTAACATATGCAGGGTTTTCATGGAGGGAACCACCAAAAGTTCATGTATTTTACTGGCAGTGGACCTTACAGAACTGATTTTTCTTAGCTGCGGGACTTATCGTTTGCACCTCCGTCACGGCAGCTTTTTCGTACCGCAACTTCTGGCCCAGAAGTGCCACCACACGTAATCTACAGTGCACAAAGGTCCGTTAATAAATAAGGATGATATGGGACTTTAAAACGTCCGCAAAAGCCTTGGAAATCTAGCAGGCTTCAAGGGTTTCATGTGTTTTTTCTTCTTACTTTAAGAACACACCGCGAGCGAGGTATAGTGGTTTGAAACTCAGGTAGTATTACGTTTCATTGGCGTTCGAGGGTGGTGTCCAGACTAGCGGGGGACATTTGTGGTGTTTGTCATTGCTATATAATTTTTTCGAATCTCCTGATGTTATAACCATTGTCAGTTCAATCAACTCTTCAAGCCATGACACTCTACTGCCAATGTTTGGTCTTTGCAGTAAAGTCGACATCAGCTTTTCGTAAACGACTTCCTCAGCGAGGTTGCTAAAGGGTTCTGCTACCACTGAGTTGCGAAGCTATCTTTTGCTATCTTGCCAATACCCTCGACTCTGAAATAGCCTCTCATAGGCCCTAGGTTGCCTTGTCATGTTTGTTGAGTCTTGCTGCATACTGAGTTGTTCATTCATCGTCAAATAACTCCCGCCCCGGTCAACATAGCCGAGACATTGCTCAGTTTGTTGAAGTTCTATCAAAGCTGTAGTTCCCGATCTTTGCATAGCTTCGGATCTTTTTTTATACCTTAATTCGATTCCAGGTAAAGGTGTATTGATGGCTATTGTTTGACATGGCGGCAATACCCCTGTCATGCTTGTTCAACCCAAGCTCCACTAGGAACTCTTGGAAGACATGTGTCAGTAGGGTTCAGTCTAGGCTATCAGCAACTCACAAAGGCTAGTTATTGTACCCAGAATCTATGACAAGGTGTCCCCTCACCACCTCACGTCATCTACCTACTTATGATCATAAGCTTACACTTGATGTTGGTTTCTTGCTGATGTCGAGCCACAACCTCTATCACGTGCAAGGACAACGACTAAGTCTTAATTGTTCACCTCATAGGGGTTAACTGTGGTTGTCGTCCAGAAGCAGAACGACCGCCAACCTTGACCTGGGCATTGTTCCCCCTTTCGAGCACGATTCATTCCATCAACATCGCTTTGATCCTCTTAGCATGACAATTGTCCTCAAAGTACGTGCTAGCATCGACATAACCATCATCATCACACCATCACCGAGCTCATAGTGCATGATGCTGCAATTATTATGAAACATTCCATTGTGTTCGGCGGTGTTAGCCCACATCACATGGATCTCCTATTACCCATTCTGGTCGCATACGACTCCCGCATCGGATGTGGGCTACAATTAGACAAGAGTCGGGTGCATTTTAGTTCGCTTTTTGTCGGGTCTCCGCTTTTGGAATAAATTACTTTCAGATGTCAACCGATGCCATTACCTAAAATGGTAATTTACAACTGTCAATGCGTTCCACATCCGGTCGGCGGCGGATCGGTTGCTTGCTTTGTGCGTGCAGGAGGGAGAGACCCTCAGGCATATTTTCCAGAACAAATCGACAATCACCTTCAAGACTTGGTTATGAACCTTGGGATTGTACATTTATAGCTCATGTGTAAAAGCGATACCCAACCCGATCTCCCAATGAAATGTGTCACCATCATCATCGTCATCACCATCATGGTTGTCGACGTCGTCGTCGTCATCGTCGTCGTCGTCGTTCTCGTTGTCGTTGTCTACTTTTTTCGCGGTTCAGTGAGTTTTTCCACTTTTCCACTTGGTCGCGTTGCTTTGTCTGTGCCTGGGATTTTATTGTTGTTTATTTTGCAATGGAAGCTTGCCCCCTGGTTGTTATGGATTGTGTAACACCTGTCACAGGTAGATGTGCAGAGCAGCTTTCTGTGAAAATACTTTGAGTATGGATACACCCGGTACCTGTTTGTAGAGCTACTTAGTAGGTTTTGGTTTGTTTTATTTATTCGATTGTCAATTGTGTTTTTTTTTTGCGGTGAATAAAGTAAAACGTTGACGAACGGGCTTATTGACACACACAGAGAGTCTGGGAAAAATAGTCAAAGACTTTCACTTAAAGTTGGACAGTTGCTTTCCATTAGGAGGCAAAAAGAAAACGTTAAGAAAATCCTAACTGGACAATGACACCAAGAAGGCGTTTGAGACCTGTTGGCAGTTTCACTTGGTTTTTGCCACTTAACTTGGCTCGAAAATTGGCAATTCTTCGGTCTTCGTTGACAGAAGGAGGACTAAAAATTCTTGACGCAAATTCTATACACGGCCATGCCTGCTTCTACCCTGGCTCTCCTGTTGCACTCTTAGCTTTGATGCTGAAGAATATTCCAGAACAGGAGAAATTTTAGATCTCGGAACCGGGCACTCAGATTCTTACCAGTCCATTTGCTGCTAAGGAAGACAATCAATGGTAAGTTTCACAGATTATAAGTTCTAGCTATGTTGACGCTGCGGATCCGATCTGGATCTGGATCGTCGCAGAAAAAAATGATTCACAATGTTATTTTGGAGCGTGAGAACGCCCTGATAGGATCTCAAGTATCTCAGATTTGGCAAGAACAACGTTTGCATTCTTTTGGTTTGTCTAAATCGTGTAGTGTTATGATAATGATCGACCCAAACTTTGCCTCGGGGAAGTGGATTCCATTGCAAAGCTGCGGTTCAGTTATGGGTGACTCAGCTTCTGAGGGAGGTCTCACTGCCATTTGTAAAATCTGTTGTGGCCAGAGCCAGTGAGACAAGGAAGGCCTTAATCTTCCTAATGAAGTTGAGGATTTCATTCGTCAAACGTTTCTGATATCATCAGCGATCAGGGTGTCCTTGACGAAAACTAGCGTCCGAATGTTACAGAGAGCCACACATTCACACAGTGTTAATCGAAGGAATGGTGGTGCTCTGGTGTTTTGTCTCCATCATAATCTCCATTCGGTATAGAAGATATTGAAGACGGACGTGTCTAGAGAGGAAGTTAGCGAGACTTCGAATACATTTTTTATTCATAGGGCAGATGAGCCTTTTTGCTTGTCTGATTTCTTGAGTTTTCTCCCAATAGAATAGGTAGGTTGAGTTTTTTCCCATCTGCCTAGCATGGTTCTAAACGAAAAATTTGGGTAGCCACAGAAGGGTTCGGCAACTTTCTGACTAATTGGTCAACGATTTCATTAGCTTCGATACCTACCTGTCACGGTACCCACCAGCGTTTGACCTTATTTCGCTTAGATAAGTCTTGCAAAACATTGAAGCAGGCGTCAACGGGTTTTAGACTAAAGTATTGAGAGACCACTACCAGTGGGATATATTGATGGTGGCACCCTTGATGTCATAGTCAAGATTGATATTTCCACAGATTTCATAGACCTAAAAGACACTGGGATCCATTTCAAATGTCTTCAAGGCTTTACGATTGCAGCAAAAGAGGATCACCTATTTTTTCAAACCAAGCGTTTTGATGTCTCAATTTGAAGCCTCCTCCTAAATTGGAGTGATTTTGGTATGGAATCTGATACTGTGGTTATAATTTTTACATCGGGAAGCGTTAGGTGAGCCAGCAGTGTACTCTTTTGCGTGTTGCCACTTTTTGAGAAAGACATGTAGAAAGGTAAGTCCAGTTGGAAATCCTTTAAAGTTGCCGTGGTTTGCATAGCCCCAGTGACCCCGCGCCTGCTAACCTTTAAAGTCGGTGCATCTTTGATATCGTTGTAGAAAATCCTTAGTACGACACGTGAACATTTGTTTACCATCTCACCTCTAACCGTATGGAGAAAGCCCCCGATGTTTTAGAGTCGTTGGAGAGTCCACTTAGCTCCCTTAACCCGCCACCGTCATAGTGGATAAGCGGGTCACTGGAAAATGATGATGATGAACAGTCTAAGTCTGGTTTTACTTCTCCGCTGCCTGCTTATTCAGCTGCCTAGATTTAGTTGGGCTCAACTTTCGGACAAGAACTGAACTCTTTTCTCTGATTATCCCCATGGTATGCTGAAAAGACCCTAACAAACCTCTAAGAGTGACAGTTCTTCAGACCAAAAAAGTCTGCTATTCAGGATGAGCAGCCAAATACTTGTTTGCTTCATTACAGAATAGGATTGTGATGCATTCGAGTACGGGTTATCCTCAAGTCGCTTTAAAAAGGCAGTCGCTAGTCATGGTCCATCAGAGCTTAGTGAAGATTACATCCGCCGTAGTTTAAACTCTTAAAAAACTCTAATTTATTTCAAGGCGGCAGAGGCTGGACTCTGACTTATGAACAGTTTCTGCTTAACCCTGACAAAGTTCTATTCATCGGTGTTGTTTTTGATCCTAACCTTATTGTACGTGAGCCACATTGGCCAGAACGATGAAATGGTCGACTGGGTACTCTTTCCTATCAGTCGTACTCAGAGATTTTTATCTCTCGTATGCGGAAAGATTGCCTATCTGGCAAGAGGGTACGTTCATCGAACAGCGCAGTAGAAGGCAGACTTATAGGTCAGAAGTTCCTGTCTACCGAGATTTGCTATGAGAGCCACATTGGCGTTACCAGAGTAAAGTGATATTTTCTTCAAAATTGACAGTAACTGTTCATCAAAAGTACAAACAGACCCACCCAACCCTTATCTCTAATACTGACTGCATTGTTCGAGTTGATTATCTTACAATCTCAACGATTGGACCTGGTCAAGAACCTATCGTATTCGGATGAGTGAGTGAAAATCGAAAGTCTCTGCTTTCTGGTAATCACGAGTTTGATGTTTGTGTTTTACCGGCTGTCGGAGATATCATCAAATGCATTCATCAAGTTATTGTTTGACCATACCACTCGGCATCCGCTCGCATCATTATATGCAGGACCAGGCGCATTCAATCACCAAGGTGTCCATTGTTCGATTTCCATCACCTTGGGGGTATTAATCGGCATTCAGAATTCGTCCAATTTAAATATTTTCGACAGAAGTGGTTAAAACCTCTGAGGCTTATCTATCTCTGTTGCATATGGATGAGTACTTTCTCATATCGTCTATATTTCCAATCCGTCGCTAAGGGCTGCGACTAAAATTGATTTGAGTTAACATCGCGCGGTTTCACTTTCACAAACAAAATGATTAATCAACGCGACGGCACTTGCATTAGGTTGCATCCTCGTCGCCTTTGATGATACGTTTTTCTGACCGTAGGCATTTTTGAACCGTCAGATAAAAATGAAAAATGAAACATTACGCAACTTAAAAGTGATTAATGTTCAAAAATCTTGGACACAATACTATCACACATCAGCATACTGAACATTCCACAGCACTAACTTCTATGTAATGGCGATCAGTCTTGGGAGTAGTAAAGTCTTCCCCTCTTTGATTGGCCTCTCTAATTGCGTTCCGTTTAAGTTCATGTTTACACAAAGCGAGCAGCGTGCCAAGACCCAGGATCTTCGTCGCATAATGTATGACTCTATTAGTTGTCAAACCAACAGATTTGACCTGAAAATGAAAAGACTGACTAACTAAGAAGAAAAGGTTAAGCGTGTAGCCCAAGTCCGTCTTATAATCCCGCCTTCGAGACTCAAAGAAGCAGTGTATAATCAAACGTTTAATGCGATTGAAGGTAACAGAGAGAATTTCTACCTACTTCCACGCTCTACCTTTAAGCTCCCGTCCAAACGTTTGAGTCTGTCCGTTAGGAAACCCATTGGAATGCGAAGCTGGTTGGTGATTAGGTGCCTAAGCAGTATTTGATCCTCCTTTGGTGGAGGGAGTGCTTCCCACATACTTCTTCTTTTGCATTCTTTATCTTTTCGCAGTTCCCCTTGGATTCGATACGGTCCCAGCCCGCAGAATGGCTCGTGTCCAAAAAAAGTTTTTGACCCTTTCCTTGCCAGTTCATCAGATGCCTAATGATCTACATGACCTGGCACCCAGTAGAGGATGACTTAATTGTTCTGGCAAAGTCTGTTTATCTTTTCCAGACACTCGTTTTTACGTGCCGAGTTATACGAAGAAACTATTTCATAGGAACTCAGGGCCGGGATGGCAACCTGGCTGTCTGGCTGTATCGCGATAGTTCGGGATACCTATTGATGCTGAATTGTTGCAGATCTTTCGATCACATATACCTCTGCTTGAAAAGTACTGAGAGATGTTCCCAGGCATTCTGAGAACTTAGTTCGGGACCGATATACTACCGCCCCGGTACCTGTGTGTGTTTTGGAGCCGTCTGTGTAGCAGAATTTCTTGATTGTGTCGTCTCTAGGCCAGTCTTATAGTGGGCCGTTTTTGAGAGGAAGTCCCGCTGTTTGCGTGAGCTGCGTTTACCTTTCCCCACTCCCTCTTCTACAATTCTTAGGATTGTTTCCTTTGGGATCCTTTCTAGTACAATGTGAAGTGGGGTAGGCCCGAGAATCACCTCTATTGCAGGGGTGGGATAGCTTCTCATTGCTTCTGTGATGCAGATGCACAGATGCAGTCTTTCCAGGACTTTCTTTGCTAAGCTTGGCTTGGTTCGTCTTGTCCAGGCTACTGCGCCGTAAATTATGACCCGTCTAACCATCATGATGTACATCCACTTAACTATGGCTGGTTTAAGTCCTCAGGATTTTCCTAAGTTCTCGGGTGGCTTTGCTCACTACCGACTCTATGTGAAGCTGCAATGCATGCTGGTATTTAAATTTTCGTGATGGTCTTGAGGTTTTGTGGTTTTGCGTCTCCAGCCAGCTCGATTTTTAGCCAGCTGTCTCCACTGCACCTCCTGAGTCGCGGTCTTTCTCTATTGCGCCGTCTCTCGGGTGTGGATTCGAAGATTTTGCGAGCCGGGGCTGATTAAGGTATTAGGAAGCTTCACTTTAGTTGTACGAGAGGACTTTGCTACTAAATTGTCTTCTTAGCCCAAAGAAACAGCAATTGGCAGGAGTTATTCTTCATTTGATCTCAGCGCTGATGTCGTTGTCTGAAATTCTAGCGGAGCCTATGTAGACAAAGTCACAGAGCTCATTGCTTTAAAAGTTTCTTTAAATCTAAATTTACGACCAAATAACACATCGAAAACTTCACTATCCTTACATGTTCCCCAGAAAAAATAGACGAACTTGAGCAGTTGTCCTAGTTACCCAAGGGTAGCCATGATCTTCAAGATAGACAACGGCAGTATGTGCTTGAGTTGCAACTGTGTCTACATCAACAACGTACATATTCAACGACTTCCTGCACTCGACTTTTACAGAAGGACACTCCTACTTGTATTTCTTTCTTTAATTCAATTGCAATCACTATTACGTTTTTTTTTAAGCTAATAGAACATTCCAAGTCAATAAACCACTTCGGTTCGAATGTCAACAAGACGATAAGCGTTTAATAAAATATTCGTGCTTATCTACCAACTCCAATCAAAATGGGATCACACTCACCATTAGAGACCCCTTGTGTGTCGTCTTCCTCAGTCGCATCGATGACAGCATGACAGTTGATGGATGTGAATAAAAAAAAAAAAAACAGAAAATTCCAATCCGAGCAACAAAATTTAGGTCAATTCAATGAGGCGACACATGTACTCAGTAGCACTCGCTACCGATGCTTCTCGGTGTCCGAACACAAATGAAAGAAAGAAACAAAAAAAAATTCATTCACGACGTATCTCAATTATTTGGAACGTAAGTGTGTCTCTCAGGTTTGAAGTTGCAACTGAAATTACACTCGACTCAAGACACATGAGACTTAGGTGTGTATCTACCTTCAATTACCCCAACCAGAACGGGTATAAACAAACCAAAAACAAATCCAGCAAGACAACGTCAAAAAAGTACGTATACGCCACCGTGAAAACCTCTCAAAAGTGGTTCTCACCGTGTCGTCGTGCTGTAGTTGTGCTTGTAATCTTGGTTTGCTCCATAAAGCGTCCACCTTCGGAAAAGGCGGTACTGCACTGAAGTGCACGAATAAAACGCTTGACGGGATGATGGTAATGGTGGTGGTGGTGATGACGATGATGTAATGCTTTACACATTTTTGCGATGTTTCGCCGCGAACGCAGCGTAACGCTCAACGGATATCTGACGCCAGTGTGTCTGCTTATCGAGGCCCAAAATGAAAATATGTATGCGCACTCGACCTCGATAAGATTTCATTTTTCGTTTTATGGATAAAAAATGGGGAAACATGTTTTTATTTTTTGCTCGCTTGTCCATTGCTGGTTCCCTGAATGACGAGGAGTGTTTCACTTTTTCTTTCACGGAATGCAGGTATGATATGCTGTCTTGGCTTAGCAAGTAACGGTTACTGTTGCTGAATTGGATGTGGGATAAATATGGTTGTGGCCTCCTAGGAAGAATCGGAAAAGATAGTCAAGCCAATTCGAAGACAATGTTGTGACAAAATCATGTAAAGACTTCAGATTCGATTGCAAATAATTCGAATTTTTTCAAAGGGAAGATGGGTCAACGTCCTCCTGGCTCTGCATGGATTTTATCCTGATTAGAAAAAAGGCGAAATGAAAAATTAGGTAGTGGTCCTCTAGAGGGATGCTTTATGACCAAAGGCAGGTAGCAGTAGGGTACCAGTCTTCGTTGGAATGTACATAAATGGAAAAGTACCTAGCAACTTGTAAGCGCCCACAACGACCACCTTATACCCTGGAGGAGGCTAAAAATACATCATGTGAGTGCCTTGTGATTTAGTCGCTAGTTACTCAAACCAACGATTGATTCCATTGTGTCCATTTAAAACCCAGAAAAACTGCCTATTTAGACCCACACACGCTCTCTTAGCTCAATATTCCATAAGCCCTCCAGCTCGGAGAAGAAGTATGTAAATGCCAAGAATTCTCATCATTTTGAGGACACACAACAGGTAACGGACGGATTCAATTTCTCCCTTGTCCCTACAGCTTCTGCAGCAGTTGTGGTGATATAAACCGACACGTTCTGCATGAACACTTATGGTGCAGTGCCCAATAATAAGCTTGACCAGAGAAGGTTAGGTTAACTTGAGTAGAGTAGGGTTATGTGCCCAGCGCTTGCAAAAGACACTTTGGCATCCATATGAAACCGAAATTGGCAAAAGCTAACCTATTTTCTAAAAGCTTTTTATATCCTTGCAACCTTGCTCCTCTAGGTTGCCAAAGAATTAGCTGCCAGGAAATTTCGTGGTTGTCTTGGCAATTCCCCGACATTCACGTAGTATGTGGGTTATGTCATCAGCGGCGCATAGATCGATGCAACGAAAATCTTTCAACCTATTTCCTCAGACAAGTTGTCAGTGACAAATTGTAGCTGTGATCTGCTTAAATTAAGAATATCTTTGGTTCTTCAACGGTCTAGCGCGGGCCATAAAGCCTTGGATACCTTGTGTTCTGTTGTGTTAGATTATTCTTAATCTACCTTACTAGTGATTATTCTTAAGATTTCTGCTTCAGCGAAAAGGGAAGCGAAGGGGAATGGGGATCTACAGTGTACCCTTCAGCATTTCGAGGCAAGTGCAGATCTGACGATTCTAGAGCTTTATGTGCAGACTTTAAATATAAGTGCCGATATTCCTAGTCCTAGTGATTCCACAGCTATGTCAGCAGTTCACTGGACGTATTCGGGAGTCTTATGGATGCTTTCAGGTCTGCCACTTGGAAGTAGATCCCAGAAATCGTTCCGTTGTTGGTTTTTGAACTATTCGTAAAGACCGAATATAGCGTTTATCTGCCATCTAGGGAGTGAATATGAGAAATTGAGGGAACTGTCATCAGGAAAGGAAATAATGGGATTAGAAGTTGCACATAAGAGATAATGTATGAAAAAGAGTAAGAGTCGGAGACAAAGAAGGGATTTGGGGGACACCAGCATTTATCTGGTGAGTTACAGACTTACAATCATCCGTAGTCGCCGTGACTCAGTGGTTAGTGTCTTCGACTGCTGTACGAGCGGTGTGGATTCAAGCCCCAGCCATATCCATCGGACTTCTTTCACGACACTATCTTTCGTCGGAGAATGACAGTCTTCCGTGATTATAATTTATCATGAAAAAGCTTTTCAATTCGCCGTTCAGAGTCGGCTTTACGTTGTATGTCCTTTTTGTTCGTGCAAACAATACAACATGAATGGTTGCGAAAAACAAAGTCTTGACTCATCCGGAGCTCTCGCGCCAGCTATTTGTTTTAACCGTCCAAAACAATTTTATTTGAACGGTCAGAAAGGAAGTTCCTAGTCCATTGAAGCAGAGACAAGTCAATACCATGTACATATTCGACAAAAGAGCCTGTTGCCAAAGGAGGGATCTGTTCTACTTTTCGATGAGAGATATGCCATCAAAACATCAGTGGACCTGTTGCTACGAAAACCGTTCTGCCGATAAGAGTTTTCGTGTGTCAAGATGCTTCATAAGCTGACGACTTATAAGCGTTTCCATGACCTTAGAAAGAAGGAACTTTAGCGCAACGGGTTGGTAGTTGGATGACGAAGAAGACTCATCTTTTCTTAGGGACAGGCTGAACAAATTCAGTTTTCCATCTACTCGAAAAGAGACCAGAGATGTAGGAGAGTTTAACAAACTTACACAGTGGTTTTGCCAGCGTGCAAGAACATCTCTTCAGAACTAAGGATGTCACCTGTGATATTCATCCATATACCCTGGTAACCAACACAGCGTCTCTGTGTTGTTTGTGGGAATTTCTTTTAAAAGCCTTTTGCAGGTTTTTACAACATTCGATCTAATTATTACAGAATCCAGAGCCATCACGGTTACCTGGCTGTCTATGTAGACAGTGATTTTCTTACCGACAACATTGTACCCTCATATTACTTCCCCAGCCTGGCTATGATCTCGGATTGGAAGACGCTGCAATAGTCGTTTACGCCAAAGTAAGGCTTTACTCTTAGAGTTTGGCAGTAGTATCCAACTCCCGTGCCAACATTCGTTCGCTGGTAATTTTTGGTTTCCCAAGTCATTTCTGGAAGGAATTCTGATAGTGCCAATTGCTAGCTTAGAAGTCATATTATCAATTGGCATAGGCATTAAAGTGCTATGACCTTAGAGTGCTGGTCCACAATCGCCCTTCCTTAGCCTTACAGCAGCTCTTATCGCCATATTGCTATAGAACCGTTCAAGCAGATTGAGGTTTAACATGGTTTCCATAGATACAGTGAGTGTCGTCGGCCTTATTGGTCCCATGATTCCGACGCAGGCCCCCCTTTAGATCTCAGCGGGGTTTGAAAGCTGATATTCCAGAAATTTACTAAGAACATCCAAAAATGTTTTCCCAAAAGCCAAAGCTTGACATGTAGGTACACCTCCTAAAGAACAGAAATTCAAGAGCTCAGGAACCGGGTCATGTCTTTTATTCTTCGTTGTGACTTCTAACTCCCAACTCAAAAACTGTAAAAATCTGCTTACGCTGAACCTACCTCCATTCCATTTAGAGGCATAAAACGCAAATTTGCAATGCCCGCATGCGCATAGATTATTAGACTGCGCCAACCATTAAAAGACCTCGCGAAACGACCCATAAAACTGACTCCACTCAATTTACGACCAAGAATGCGCAGCTTTTATTAAATCGTTTCCTTTGCACGCTGTATTTCCTTCAATTGTGTCCCGCTTTTCGCAGTGCATTCCGCAGTAAGTGCATCCCTCGATTAATTCCCGATGCGCACATCCTTACCGGTCGCTTTATGACATCAAGCAAATAATCGTATATCTGCTTAAGGATGCCATCGAACAAATTAAAATCTCCCTTCGCGGGGCACAGCGTTACGTGACAACAGTCACAAATCAGCGCGCATTCCCATAAAACGAGGTCAATAACAATAAAATCAAACAATTTCATTCATCACCGCGTGCTTCTTTATTCGATGACATTACTGCATCCGCAGTAGATCCATATCGCCGGTGGTTCGGTGGTCGACGCAGGGTTGCCCCCCTCAACCGTCAATTAACAGAAGGATCTGTGCATGCGCGCCATCGTTCGATGACAACGACAATTTGATTACTCATCGGGGCCCAGGTATGGTCATGTGCATCTAATTTACAGCCCACAGTGCCGGCAAGCGGCGCACAGCACACTGCTCGTCCTCGGATCAGTGTGGGGTGTAAGTGGTGTGAATAATCAACTATACTTTCGGCATTTCTCTCCTGTTTTCGCCGCTTCGCTTTCGACGTAAACGTTCTACTTTGTCTTAGTGCTCGGTATCCAACGGATGCACACACCTAGCAGATGGTTGGTGCGAGTAATAACAAAGTAAATTGGTTATGCGCATGCGCGCGCGCACACACCTACTTGTGAGAGTGGAACATCCGTGCAGTAATCAGCGTCAGCCGCAGGGGACACGTATTGGCCCACGTTTGGGTGAAATAATTTTTTCGGCCGAGAGAGGACCCAGTCGGTCGCCGTAAAAGATAAATAGATACACATCGTGTCTGATGTAATGAATGAGCGATAAGAAGGAAGAAAAACCAACCAAGGTGCTCATTAATATAAATTTCGCCGCCGAAATGTGTGTAAGCGGTTTTCGAGAACCGATCGCTGTTTGCAGTTTGCAGTTTGCAGTTCGCAGCAGCTCGGAGCCTCGCAATCGATTGCATAAATTGAGTCGAAGCTGCTTTGCATAATGTCAATGGCCAGGCCGGGCAGGGAGACCAACCCACTTTTGTTCGCGTTATTGTTGTTGTTGTGGACTGTGAAATAAATTGAGATGTCATGGGGAATTTATGCTTCGCAGGAACGCTATAGCCGTGTAGCCGTGTCTGTGTGTACAAAGATGATCCGTGCGGAGTGGTATTAAGTGTTTCTCAGATGAGACTCGAGGTGAAGATAGTGACTGAGGTTTGATTGACTACTGCACTCGGGGCAACACCCAACTTATTGACATGGGAATACTTTTGGAAGATGGCGTGGGATATGGCAGAGGACAGCTACTGGTGGGATTGGACAAATTGAGTTTTTTTTTTGTCAAAAGTACGAGAAAAAGAAACCATGACTACATTGAGGATGCAGATATCTTGAGCTCTGCACCTGCAACTTTCTTAGAAGGTATAATGTCGTGTAGCTTAAGTCGACAGTACCTATTATTAAGGGTAGACTCAGACTAGAGCAGTCTAATACGCGGGGAAACTTAAAAGTATAAGCCGGACTCTTTCATAGGATCAAAAAAGGGCTGACTTCGGACAATGGTTTTACCCTGAGCTAAGTTTGAAAATATGGTCAAAGGAGCGACCGGGCCCTTCAATATCATCAGGGAGTTGTGGAAACATGGTTAAGGTTACCTGTTCATTCAACGATACTTACTCAACTCACTTTAAACGGAACTACTGTTCTTGGTTCCTGAGGTTCAGTTTAGTGCGTTGAACTGCATAGGTTCGATCTCCAGTCATATCCGCTTTATCACCCTTTGTCAGAGAATGACAAATTTCCGAGAGTATAACTTGTTTTGAAGAAGTTAGTGCGTTGAACTGCATAGGTTCGATCTCCAGTCATATCCGCTTTATCACCCTTTGTCAGAGAATGACAAATTTCCGAGAGTATAACTTGTTTTGAAAAAGTATGGTATGTCATTAGTAGCCGAGATCCTAAACTCCGGTAATGAACAGAATTCCCTTTGAAAAATCCGTCTTCGTAGCCGGATATTCACAGGAATGTGCTCAGCGGTATGTAAGGTCCATTGTGCTCTCACGGGTTCTGGAAGGAATTTCCCTTTCTGATGGGAGCTTCAAAAGAAGTGAACTCTTACTAAGTCGCCAAGATTGTCAAAAAATAAGGCACCAAGATGAGTAGATGTTTTAAGAGACAGCGTAGGACACATTTAGAGAAGATGACGAATTTTTTCTTCGTCTTCTTCGTCCTTGTAGTTTCTGCAGAAATCATTGGCGGGCAGGGCCAGTCGAATAACATGTCTACCTAAAAGGCAGGGTCCTGTGATAATCCCTATAGTGACTCCGAGATGCAGTCGATTTAGCTAAATCATCTCTTAAAGCCTTTTGATCTGCTAATTTGGCATATTGTGCCATTTTTCGCTCTAGAAATATTCACAGAGAGATCTTAGACAACGGGTGGTACCGGGGTAGGAGTCTTCTCCAACATATCTGGCTTAGCCATTACCACGCGACTGCTACATTACTGTATTGTGTTTCAAACGGAAATTAAGGCAATCTGTGAAGGTGCAGCTTGGCTTTCTATTAATTCGATAGATTGAAGCGCTATTGTACTATACAAAGATAGTCAGGCAGCTATTAAAGCATTGGAATCCCCGACAATACGATCAAGATTGGTAAAGCAATGTAATCCGTGCTAGGTCCCAGGACACAGGGACCTTCCAGGCAACTGCAGGGCGGACGAGCTGGCAAAAGAAGGCGCAGGGCGGCTTCTCACCGAAAACCTGGAGGAGCTACTTGCGTCTATTGAATCGATCAAATTTCTCCCTGACAATGATGCCAGGAAACTGGCAAACCATAGATGGAACAATATCAGCACTTGTCTCTGGGCTTAAAAAAGACTGAGAAACTTTTACCCACTGACCGGAAAAACCTATGTTCACTAATAGGAGTACTCACCGGACATTGCTTGATAGACAAACATGCACTCAGACTGGCGGTTCCCTCCAAAGATTTCTGTAGAAGCTGCAGAGATGAGGAAGAAGAAGAAACTACAGCGCACCTACTGTGCAAGTAGAAAAATCCGCAGGGAATACTTCTACGATGGTTTTAACGATCTAACTGAACTCGATATCCAGAAGATAAGGAACTTTATCTTTGGGCCGAATGGTTCAACTCTTAGGCTACTGCCACGCAATGATCGGCATGTGGCAAAGCGGCAAAATTGAAACGTATGAAATCGTATGGTTGTGGCCATGCAGTTGTTGAGCGGCAAGCGTCATTTCTGGGCATATTTTCTGCCGCTTAGCCGCTCTGCCGCTTGCCGCTCATTGCATGGCAGGGGCCTTAGGGTTACGGTTGCCCATCTCGATGTATTCTGTGTTACATACTCCGGTTCCTGGTGCTGGTTAGCCGGTTCTTCATCGCGGTATCACAATGGGCCAGTCTGGTCAAAGTATGTCCTTGTCTGAGAGGGGCATTCACCTAACCTAACGCAACCTAACCATGTGACCACCTAAAATTGGCTTTGCTGATTCCATCCAGCTTTGACTTATGTAAGTCTTCATGTAGCTACTGTCACTCCGGGACTCCCTCTTTCAGAAAGTGAGTTCATCGACCATGCAATTATCTAGAATGTCGCTATGTCCTGGAAACCAGTAGAGAAGTATGTCAAATTTCTTTGTTACCTCTACGAGAGGCAAGCGCGAGATCAGTCCATTTTCAAAGACGCACGTTGTTTTCATTACTAGAAAGTTACCATAGTCGGCAAGTGACACCGACACTAGACAAGACCTATTCCTTGCTTAGTACGATTTTTGCTTAGTCTGCTCATTACGCTAGTTACTGTGGATTAATCCCTTCGTTGTCGGCTTTGGCAAGTCCTGTATCAGGAGGTGGTCCGAGCAAATTGCTGAGAATCTATGTAGGTCCCAGGTGTTGAAACCGAAGAAATTTAACTTTTTCACCTTCTGACCCATTGGGAGCTCTTTAGAAGCTTTTTTGGTCAAAGGTTTAACCGCTGGAAATGCAAACACGACATGAATCCAATAATGTATTCGAGTTCATCTGACATTGGAATTTACATGTGACGGCATGACCATTTGTTTAAAATGTGTGAAACCCGATGTTAGATACCATATTCCGCAGATAACTTCTGGATTCTTGTCAGAAATTTTTCAGCTTCCTCTTACGCTTACACATTAAATTCCTCATACAAGTTCATCTTGCAGACATTGTATCTTCTTACATCTACTTACGTTGGAAGCACAATTCAAGTCGACTTACCCAATCGGCATAACATTCAGTTGCATAACCCGAGCATTTTTTTCCAGTGAAAGACTAACACAACCAACCCATTCAGCATTCCTAATGAGGCCACGATACTCCAATTAAGCACCCCCAGTTCTATTTTTTTCTCTTTTCTCAAATTGATTCCACCTGTCTGTTGCAATGATCGCCCTCTTGGAGCCCCAAAAAAAAAAAAAAACGGTTCCCCAATTGAATTCTCCAGCTTGGCTCCTCCAATTGTTCGTTCCCATTGTAGTGGCCATTCGCCGCCAAACTGAAGTCATCACTCACCAATCCAGGAAGTCGCATTACAATCGGGACCGCGCGTTCCAAAACACAATTGCATAGATAAAAACGATGATGATTGTGTGTTTGGATTTGGATTGGGGAGATTCTGTTAGAAGGGGTAGCCGTCGTCGTCGCCGGTCCATTGTGTAAGCTGTTTTCAATTTGTTCGCTTGCATTGTAAACATCCGGATGAATGGAGTTTTTTTTTGTGTTGGAGCAACGTCATCTTGCTGGTTATTGCGTGTAGAATTGGAATTTGATTTCGTAGATATGCATATGGTTGTGGTGTTAGACAATTGGGGCTTAGGGTAACCTCAATGGATAAGGGGCATTGTTCTGAGCAGAACATGTCTCACTCAAATGTCATCGCTCTGTGGTTTTGGGTTGTTGATCGAATCGATTTGAAGTTAGTGCAGGATTTAATCTTGTCGATGGAGAACGTTTAATAGTTTCGCCGGTACAGTGATTTGTGCTAAAAAAAATTTAGACACTTCAAGTCTTTTGATTTTTGACGTTAAAAGATTTTTTGAGTGATGTACATTTTAACACGTGATTCTCAAGGTGACAAGTGTCTTTTTGTGTTTAAAAAAGTGGCGGAATAGCCTAAACGCTCCTTTGATGGCTCTAAAAGTTTCTGGAGAAATCTCGCGTAGAACGTCCTTGTATTCATCAGATGGTTTGATGTTATAGGCATCAAATTTCCCATTGGACATCACAACGCTGTTTTATTAGTAATCTGATGTACGACTTTTGACATTTATCCCCTTGAAGCAGATTCTCTACAGGACAATGCGAACGGTTTGCATAAGGTAACTTGCTATTCAGGTCTGATTTACACAACTATTTTCCCCTAGCCAGTGGGCTGTCACGGTTGACGTTAACCTTACGGGGAAAAAAAACTTTTTTTTTTTAATTTTTTTCTTAAAAACACGGAATGACTTAGGAGGCGAAAGCTACCTCAGATTGCCGATCGTCACTTACTGAGATGGCAGACAATTTAACAGGGAATTGTAAGGCCGATGAACTCGCCGAACGTGGTACTTCTTTAGAGATCCTACCAAAACCAAGGAATCTGGGCATTCCACTCCCTACCTGTAAATTACTCTTGGAAAACGACGCAGTCAGCAAGACAAACCCAAGATGGAGGAACGGTACCACATGGCGCACCTCCAGAGAGATATGGCTTATACTAAGCACCACTCGATCTGAAAGTCTCATCGTGCTTAAAAGGTCGCTCATTAGCCCCGGTCATCGGTGTTCTCACTGGTCACTGTCCCATTGGCCTTCATGTCAAAAGGAGGGGCCTCTTCGTTAATGACTTTTGCAGGAGCTGCAGGGACGAATAGGAGGGAGAAAAGATCTTCCCTATCCCAAAGAAGGAAGATCTATCTAGGAGCCCAACACTTTGACAATTTGGGCGAATTATCATATACTGAAGTCAAAAGTATCCTCAGCTTTATTACGAGCTCCAAATGGTTTTATTAGTTGGAGTGACACCTAGGGTATAGATCCCAGTGGTATCACAAAGGGCCTTCCTTGGCCTACGTGTGTCTGTGCCTCCCATGGACAGCCACCTTACCTACCTACCTACCTACCTAGAAGACATTCTCGGTGTTCAACTTGTTTGAAAAAGAACCAAACTTGACATAAGCCCTCATTCCTCCAACGCTACTATCGGTCATGAATATGAACTTAAGTTGAACAGGGACAACGCAAAATAATTTCCCTATGTGCAGCCTTCAACGATCTTGAGTAACGTGGATGATTGTCCGAGCTCGGCTTAGAATGGAGCGTATCCTTTTGCTGTTTTTTTTTTGTAATCCACCTTTGTTTGGGTACCCTCATAACATTCTTCACACAGCGTAGGTATAGTGGTTCGAAACTCAGGTAATACTAGGTTCCAATGGCGTCCGAGGGTGGTGTCCAGACTAACTGCTGGTTGGAGTATTAGTTCCCCTAACTGTTGATGATTCTTTCAATGAAACAAAGTAGATGTACAGATTGATCGCGTTGATCCAGTTGTTCGCCAATAGTTGCGCATATTGGTACAGCAGCACCATCAGCGTGGACCGTCACAGATTGCACTGCGGGTTGGAATATCAGTTCCCCAAGTAATGGTGGCTCTGAGGGAACTTTAAGAATTATTTTGCGATTGCAGATGGCTGCATTGAGAAGGCGGATGTAAGCTACCCCAATGTGGTGACCTAGTTCCATTCCAAAATTAACCGCTTCTCGTCCATTTCGGGCTGATCAAGTGACCAGTGTCCGGTGATTGAAAATTCTCTCTCTGTCGGTCTGTCAATACCCAACTGACTTTGGTAAGCCTTGTGCTCGCATTTGGATCCACAACTCACCTTAACCAAACGACACGCCTTAACCAAAGTTCGAGGACATCCGCAAAGCATTATGAAACCAATCGACTATCCATGTTGCGGAAGTTGCCCCAAAAAAGACGCTTACTACTTACGCCTTGGTAACGATTTATTGTCAGCGCCATCGAAACGGATGTGTACCATAATACTTTAATCCAAATTTGAATGCCAAACATTTGGCGTTTAGATTTCTAACGATTTAATCAGCTATCTCAACACAGATTTAACGAGTGGGCTTGGTGTAGCACAATCGAATTCAAGTTGAGTCATTCAGAGAGTAAACAGTGTACACCTTTTGTGAACAACGCCACTTGGCACTTGCTCGCACCTAGCAAAGTAATAGTTCAATGTTTTGATCTAATTTCGAAAGACAGGTGTGTGTAGGATTGTGTAATGCTACCCATAGCCTTGTGATTTCTTATTTACAACTTGACTAACTTTTTTTTTTTTCTTGTTTTTTTCTCGTTTCAGGTAAGCAAATGATAGAATCGCCATCTAAAAGCTGTAAGTTGTTCATCGATTGTTGGTTTAAGTTAAGTTTGGTTTGGTTTTAAACTTTGTACTGACAAAATCGGTCGTCATGATCGGTTGCTCTAGCGGGACTAATACTCAATAGTTTCAGGCCAAAACCTAGAGTCCAAGAGTTACTCCGTCTGTGTATAGCCGTGTAAATAATGAAGGAAGCTCAGGCTCTAGAGACGAATAAGCCTGAAACGCTTCATGAAATTTTGGTAATATCTCGACCTTTCCATTCATGAATTAGCAGACCTTTTCAGTTTACTTTCGTTCCCTTTCGTGTGTTCAACCTCTCTCAAGATTTTTCAAGGTAGTTTGTTTCATGAGAGATATTCATTCGAGGTGGCATGACATCCCAAACGGTATCTCTCCTATCGCTTCGGTAGCCCGGATTTGGGAGAAGCCCATAAAGTGAAGCCATTGATGCTTTGCTCTCATTCAATTTGTTCCATGGCATACACTGCTTTCTGTATGCCACGTCCTTTTCATAGCTTTTGATGCTATAAACTAATGGAACCGTCGCCGGCTCTATATCATAACCATACTTTTCGTCTAGTCAGAAATGCCAAGGTCTGGTTTATCCTGAGTGGTCAACACTAGCCATTTGCCAAGCAAGTCTAGATTTTCCTTTGCTTTGGTTATCTGTTGGCGTGAATCATGTCTGCTCATCAGTCTATAATTTGAAGGAAGAAGAGGCCTCGAGAATCACTTGACGATGCCTTAGCACTTTGTTTTAAGATTCAACTAAATAACTTTGTTCAAAATAGATTAAACGAACTGGAGGTAATCGAGGGATGAAAAGAGCCCCTTGCTCACGATGCAAATCCGTCCAAAACATAATCTTCTATTGCTATTGACTATCAAACCATCAAACCACCCTGAGTACCTATTGAAACTCCGGATAGTTCCACAATATCCTCGAAGGAATTTTTTCCAAAGAATGTGAATCTGAGGTAGTAGACCGGCAGTGACAAAGAAGGTAAAGTCCATACCTCGTCTACGTCCTCGCCATTGCAGTCTATAGAGAATCCATCTTCACTTTAATTCTCCATATTAAAGTCCAGTGATAATTCCTTCAGATAAAAACTTTCTTTTTCCGGAAGAAGAACTGCTTGGTCTATCTGGTGGTCTAACTTACTTACTTATTTACATAAGGTGGCACTACAGTCCGGGGTGGAGCTGGGCCTCGACAAACGTCTCCAACCATATCGATTTTGAGCCATTTGTCTCCAGTTTCGCATGCCAAGTTGGTTAAGGTCCCCTTCCACTTGCGTGCGCCACTTAAGTCGCGATCTTCGTCTACTGCCCTTTGAACGGGTGTGGATTCGATGATTTTCCAGGCCGGAGAATTAGTGTCTATCCGCTCTACATGACCCAGCCATCTTAGTCGTTGAACCTTCACTCTTTTGGCTAAACCGATGTCGTTGTACAGCCGTACAGTTCGTCGTTGTATATTTTCCTCCATTCTCCGTTTATGTAGACGGGACCGAAAATCACAGAATTTTCTGCTCGAAAGAGCCAAGAGCAACCTCGTCAACTTTTGACAGAATGCATGCCTCTGCGCCGTAGAGCAGGACTAGGACGATTAAGGTCTTATACAGGGTCACCTTAGTCGCTCGAGAGAGGGATTTGCTACTCAATTGCCTCCTTAGCCCAAAGAACAAGGGATTGGCGACAAACGAGGGTGGGCTTCTGAGAACCTCAGGCTGAATTTTGAACCAGTATCCCATCCTAAAACGAGTTCTGATAACAAAACAGACCTGAATGGGTTTTGGGATGGGACATTCACTTGAACCAATCAAGGCGGAACTCTGATAGATCCATCAACTTCGTCCGTGACTATAGGGCAGAGCCCCGTGTTCCCTGATATGCACTTGTGTCCAGGAAACTAGCGTAGTCCTTCTTTGTGTTGTCTACAGCAGATGGGATCAACGGGCCTTATTGCCTTCATTGCAGTTTCCCAGGCACCTATTGTAGCTTCTATGATCTCTTCTTGAAAAACTCAGCTATGGTCTTGCAAATGCGGCAGAGTCAGAAAAAATTTCGACGTCCTCCTTGAACCCGGCTATAAATGGCCTCTGTGCTTGTAGAATACAGCATCTTACGCTGTAGAGTCTTTGGTAACCACGCTGCCTAGGTATTTTGGTAGCATGTGCCAAATGCCTAGTTGAATATGATTTCAGTATTACAGGCACAACGGATCACGTCTTTTATGAGTTTCGCGCCCCTTAATGTGACGTTTTCTCCTGTGACGTTTCGTCTAGCATTACTGAAGACAAAACGCTCTTTGATCTTCGATTTCCACTTGAGACTAAGTAACTAAAAGGCCTACTAAGTATATTAAACAATTGCCTCATACCTTAGAGGTAACCCCACGCCTGTAACGCAATTCAGCGCATTTTGAACACACTAACACCTCAGAGAGTTTCATGAAATCATTTACAGAGCTGATTCGCCTGAGAAGGGTTAAATAAATACAATGCGGCACGTTCCAATGGCAGTACACTAACCCACCGTCCACCAGCACACATCAGCTCCAATGAGGAAGTCAACTTGTTTTCTGCAATAAAGCATCAATTCAACAAGCACCGAGCCAATGGTCTGCCACCGCCGCGCCGCCATCGTTTCATCCATTTCGACGCGAAGCGAAGAAGATTGATGCGCGAGCGGTTGGATTGAAAAGAAGAAGAAAAACAACTGTCAGCCGCCTCTGCCGTCCGAATGTAATTAATAGAACATCATGTTTCCTCAATGGATGAGCAAACACCAGTGTGCACCATCATCATGTGCGCATCCCCATCAGTGAGTCCAGAATTCCATTCCAAATGTGCGCACAGATGGCTGTGGATAGTTGAATCTTTGTCTTCGCATCTAGCCAGTGTCAGTTCAAATAATAAAGATTCCGAGATTCCTTCATTCCTTCATTCCAGAGGAGGCAGTGATTACAGAGCGCTGGTGACCGCGATAAATAAGAACCACGACTGGCCTGACTCTGACTGATAGCGCGCAGGGAACTCGGCGGCGGTGATGTAGTGTACGCATGGAAATGTCAACATTCGGATCACGTATGGTTTCAAAAAAACACAGTTGTGTCGTGTCTAGACAAACCACACGGGGGAAACACAGTCACACAGTCACAGTTGCAATCGATCGTGTTCGCAACTGGGCGCGGACAATGACAGCAGCGCCACAAAGTGAGGAAGAGAGAGAGATTTTAGGCCTCAATTGATAATGATTAATTTTCTGTCAGTCTGTGATTCACTCTTCTGTCGAACAGATCAATTGGAGCCAATAACTGCACGAGCGGGTCGGCTCTGTCTAATGCGTCCGATGGAAAGTTTTCCCTTGTTGCAACTATGTCCGACCCTTGGTCGTTGCGTGTAATTGATCAGAAATTCTGATCAAAATGTTCTGATAAATCAAAGTTCAGAGCGGCCACAGCGGTTTTTTGATCGATTTATCTTTTGGTTTTGACATGCGATTGAGAGTAGTCCACAGCGATACGATGTGGCAGCTTGAAAAGGTCTAACTACGGCATGAAGCAACAGCACAGTAGCGTTCGAAATTAATGGATAGTTGTGATACCCAATTGTGATATCGATAATGATTTAGGTCGTGTTTGTTGGGGGGCTTTAGGAATGCCGGCACGTGGGCTTAATCTCAACCACTCAGTGGTAAACAAGGGCAAAGACGCGTATCTAGAGAAGCCTGGGTGGCCACTGGATGACTGGTTTCGATGTTTGATGCGCAAAATGTCCTTCGAATTCGTTCAGTTTCAATCGACAAAGCAGGACAGTGCACATCGGCACTAGATCGCACTAAAGATCTTAAATTTCTCTGACAGTCTTACTTCTGTGTGCCTACAGTTGGGGAAGAACCAACGAGCTCGAGCTCGATCTTAAGCCAACTGCCTGCAGTTTCACATGCTAAGCTGGTTGTAGTCCTTCTCCTCTTGAAGACGCCAGATGGAAGCATATCACTTTGAAGAACTTGAAACTCTGGTCTGTGAAAACATCAAAAACGTCCTTTGTGTCCAAGGCACACCGGATAAAGTCCTTGTTGCCCTGTGCCCTGTAAAAATTCATAAGAATCGAGGGTCTTTCTGCAGAAAGCGATGAAATAACCCAAGCCTCCCCAAGCTTCATTCAATTGATTTCCGTTGAGGAGCTTCCCAATCTTAAAAAAAAAAATAGCTGACGCGACAGCTCGGGATGAGCCAAAGCCTAGCTTCCCGCAACCATTCATGATGTGCGTATTACATTTTTCGCAAGAATGGAGGGACCTAAAATTTTTTGACGACTCCGAACGACGAATTGAGAAGCTTCTTCATGACGAATTGCACTACTGGAGGTTTTTCATTCCCTGACAGAGGTAGTGCTGCGAAAAATATTCGGTAGACACGGCTGGGACTTGAACCCACGTAGCTTGCACAGCAGTCTAACGCACTAACCACTGAGCCACGGCGATCACTTCCCTTGTCCTTTTTGGGCAAAATGGACTGAGGTCTAAGTGAACCATTGACAGTCCTGTCGACAGACATTTTTCGGGTTCTAGGAATTCTTTGGCCTCAAAAACACTCGGCAGAGTCCGCCAAACCGGACTTTTTGTCTTGCAGTGTCTTGGCCTTGCTAATTCGGAATTCAGGGCTAAAGACTCTTCTTAAAATCATAGCCAGAACCCTTTTCATCATCAAGTCGAGCTGTTGTCACATGATACATAGGTGCCTACACTGGTGTATTGTGTTCCTATTCTGCTGCGACAGTCTCAACTCCTCAAATTTTTCCTTGGAAACAGCGAAATTCCTAAACAGAAATATCCATGTTCCACCGTTGGCATCAGTGCCGACTACCATGCCCTCTAGTTTTCCTTTGATTTCTCCAAGAATCTGCGTAGACTTTCAACTCTTGTCTATCTCTCGTCGGCAGTCACATGCAAAGGCTACAATATCTATACCCCGCCTACGGCAAAAAGATTGCAGAGATAAACTCACTAACATATCGGTATGCTACCTCAGATATCCATTACTGTCGCCAGGAACATGTATCTCAACCTTCCAAATGCGTGGGTGGATACGTATAGATAGATACGTTTCTCCAAATCTAACAGAGAGCCGCACGTCAACTTCCTCATTCCGCCGCAAGTCAAAGTCAATAAATTCAGTTCCATCGGTACTATTTCAATGTCAAGTACGATTGCGGAACAACACGCTCTGTGGTGGACTCTGTTGGGTACAATGGTACATCTATCTACAGCAACCACAAGTATCAATCCACTCTGGCATCCATTGAGATAGCGTGCTACTTACTTCGATGTGGAACGGCAAATGACTCTAGTGGCGTCGTCGTCACTGCCGCCTCAACCATTTTAGACGAAATCCAACGAATGCCAACATCTGTTGGTATGCTACGCAACAATTCAAGGCTGAAATCTGGGCCAAACTAGTGCATACATCACCCTGAGAATACCTTACGTTGCGTGTGTGGATACTTTCCCTTCAATCTTGTCACAGAAACCGGGAAATGTACACATGTATCTGCAGTAGATTGATGACGGTTCAGGACCGGTTACAACGGCGTAAATTTTGATCCTTCACTCTGTGACTGATGCTAGCGTCTATGGTCTAAACTTTAGTCAGTACAGTCTGTGTGACACACCAGTCAGAGTCCGACATTCCAGGCTGATCCGAACAAAAAGTTTAATTGTCTGCAATCAGTCAAGATCGAGGTTAAAATTAATGGAATTCGTTGTAATGGGGTGGCTGCGGCGTGACTATAGCGACGTTACGAAGCGAACGGCGCGCAATTGCCGAGAGACATGATTGTAATTAAACTGAAACTAGAATTTGTGATGAATTCGCTTTAATTGTTGGTAATTTCCTGTTTCAATTCAACAAAGCACTTGGCGGAATTGAGTTTGGTTTTCTGTCGATCACAGGGTTTGGAGAGGATTACCATGATGTTGTAGCTCTGCGAGGCCTGATAACATCTGGACCTCATTAGCGTATAATGATGTGACGTACAGTGATGATATGATCTTGTTTTTAAACGTTTCCGACAGTTATTTCCTGTCCACATAACTTATACATAGATATGTACAATGTGCTTACGAAGTTAAAGTTAAGCGCTGCCACACAAGCTTGTGTTTAAGGAAACATCTGGAATATCTGTGATCCAATAAACCAATTCATTTGACATTGATGATGTTCTTCAGACATAAATAGACGAAACTTACAGCTAAATTTGTGCGAATACTTGTGATGAAGAACATGTTTCCTGTTGAGAACTTTGAGAGCTTCGTTTCTTAACTTCTTCACTCTCGTTGGATTAAAATTTGCTGAAACCCCAAGCTTACTGTTCAAAGATTGAGTGTGACATTGAGCCCTATACTGCCCTGCTATGGAATAATGCAACGAATCGGAGATTATATGCAAAGTTTACGTCAAGTTGTGGTCGATGGTGAGTCTTGCGAAGCGTTTGCTACATACTCTATGCGCTTATCAACTTTTTTTTAACGACGAACTACAAAGTTGTCAATTTTGAAAATGACAATACCCAGATGTCTTCGAATAACATGCCTGTGAATTCAAGTATCTCACAACATGAGAGATATGACCAGCCTGGCTTCGCTGAACGCTATTGTCGGTCTTCCGCCACTCCGGGACAACATAGAAATGCAGGCAAAACTCAGTTTGCACAGGCTTTTCCACTTGAACATCATCAGCTCTAAACACCCACTCAACGGTCACCTTAACATGCTTTCCTTCCTACTCCAATGTAGAGAGTTCAGCATGCCGTTGGATGACATTTTCCCAAGGTTCTGCTTCAAACGAAACAACTCAGCAGTCATCCCTCCGAGTGACGACTGGAAATAGTTTGAACCTCGTCCTGTAGAACAAGACCAAGTGTGGTACACGTACACGGACTGCTCTACAATGGACTGTGGATCTTACTTACTTAAGGTGGCACTACAGTCCGGGGTGGACCTGAGCCTCAACCAACAAGAGTCTCCAGCCAGCTCGATCTGTAGCCAGCTACCTCCAGTTTCGCACGCCAAGTTGGTTGAGGTCCCCTTCCACTGGCGTGCGCCACCTGAATGTGGATTCAAAGATTTTCCGGGCCGGAGCATTGGTGACCATCCGCTCTACAAGACCCAGCCACCTCAGTCGTTAGAGCTTCACTTTTCTGGCTAAGTCGATGTCGCTGTACAGCGCATACAGTTCATCATTGCATCTCCTCCTCCATTCACCGTTTATGCGAAAAATCTTCCTCTCGAAACAGCCAAGAAGGACCTCATCCATCCGTATTTGACAAAGACCATGCCTCTTCGCCGTAGAGCAGGACTGAGACGATTAAAGACTTATAAAGGGTCACCTTAGTTGTTGGAGAGAGGGCTTTGCTACTCAATTGCCTTCTTAGCCCAAAGACACAGCGATTGGCAAGTGTTATTCTCCGTTTGATCTTAGCGATGGTGTGGTTGTCTAAATTTATAGCGGAGCCTAGGAAGACGAAGTTCATAACTACCTCAAAGTTATATCGGTCTATTGTGACGTTCTGTCCGAGACGTCGGTTTTGGGTGTACTTTCTGGTTGACAGCATATACTTCGTCTTGCCCTTATTGACCGCTAAACCCATCTCCGCCCCCTCCGTCTCAATACTTACAAACGCCCCAGTGACATCACGCTGCGTTCTTCCGATTATGTCAATTTCATCGGATTATCCGAGTAATTGGACGGAGTTTTGAAAGATTGTGCCTCTGGTGTTGGCGCGTGAGTTTTGCCCAACTCTTTCAAGAACGATGTTAACGAAGTCGCATGACAGCGCGTCGCTTTGTCTAAAACCTTTTTTGAGATCAAAGGTCTCGCTGAGGTCTTGACCGACCTTGCTGGAGCTGCGTGCATTCTCCTTCGTCATCCTGCACAAACGGACGAGTTTGACAGGAATGCCTTAAAATCGGTAAAAAGGTAGTGGGTATCGATTTGAAGTTCGTGGGTTTTTTCCAAGATCTGCCGCAGTGCGAAAATTTGGTCGATAGTGGACTTTCCTGGCCTGAACCCACACTGACGTGGACCGATTAGGTGGTTGACGAATGGCCTAAGGCGTTCACATAACGCGGCAGATAAGATCTTGCAGGCGATGTTGAGGAGACTGATGGTTCTGTAGTTGAAGTAGTTCTTCCATATCCTCAGCATTGACTGCCATTCTACTATGTTGTTCCCTTGTTCATCCTTGCTGGTTTCGGTTCGGTTCGGGTAATAAAGCCATGAGGGGTTCTTTTTATCCTTTGATAAAACTTCCGAACCTCATTCCTGCAGTAGCATTTCTCTATTTCCTCGATCGGGCGCTTCTCATGGTTCTTCTTCTTCCTCCTGAGATGCCGGTAATCGTCCCTATTCCCCTGCTCGTAGATATCGTGAGCAGCTCTGGTTCTTCTACGCAGAGCCGCTTTGTATGCCTCTTGTTTCCTTGCATATGCTTGTTGGCACTCGTCGTCAAACAAGTGGTTTCGTTGCGGTGGCCGAGTGAAGCCCAGCACGTCAGAAGTCGCATTTCGCTTACTCCTACCGAATATTTTCCTCCGAACAAAGATCACCTTCCACCGCGATTACCCAGATTTTAAGTTGTAGTCTCAAAATCGGCCAAGGCTTCCAGTTTACATTGACATTTGACCCAATGGTCTGCAATAGCCTTGCATTCTCTTTGATGTGCTCTCCGACGAAAAATTCAATTATTACCAGCGCCATCTCTCCTCTTACATAATTTCCCTTTCCCCTCCTTCGCCCATTGCAAATGGCATGCCCGTCTTCTTGCAAGTCACATCAAGATGTATCATCATTCCAAACTCCCGAAAAAAATTACCAGTTTCGGTATCGACTGCATCATCTCATCCAAAATTAACTTCACGCAACCTACTTGACACACAGAGAAAAAAAAATCCAAAATCAACTTAAACTTCAACCGAACTGTTGTACAATTCAAGGACAAGGACAAGGAGATATCTACTTGCTTCGCATGTGTACATACATATATTTTCTTTCGGTTTTTACCTTTGTTTTTGACACTCAACTTAACACTTTTTTTTTGTTTATTTTCGCGAACAAAGACGTTAACAAAAATTACCGTGATATTATACCACCTCTTGACGGGGGTTTGAAGCACACGATTACTATTTACTTAGCGGCCTTTGGGTGACACACTGAAGTGTCTTTTTTTTTCGATAAGCCCCCTGTATGTGTCCACTACATTTGCAAGATGTCAGCACCGGCTGACAGCACCCTGTCAGTGGGAAGACATAAATCGCGCTTCCAAAACGCAAATGTCAAATTGTATTCAAATGGAAGATACGTAACGTACTTCTTCCACAATGACCATACCGATGAAAAGATGAAAAGATACAACAAGTATACGAGTAGTGTCATGTGACACGAGTGCGTATGTGAAAAGATAAGTGATGCAGACGGTGTGCGACGCATGTGCGCGCGCACATCGTTATTCAAAAGGGCTTAGCAAAACAAGTAAGAGAAGCTGATTACGTTTAAGTCTGAAGGCGAAGACGAAGACGCACATGGAAGCGAAGAAGAGAAGAGGCCTAATGACACGGGGATTTATCTAAAATCACCCTCGTGTTTGTGATGATGTAAGGGATTTCAGCGGACTTGTACATTCTCAGAAGCAGTTGCGTGTGTCTTTTCCATGGTGATTCAATTTTTTTTGTGTTTTTCCGTGTCGCGTATTACAGTGAAGCGAAGGAGGAGTCACAAGGCGGGACAAACTTCAAGGAAGACGATGGTTGGACGTACTTGAGCTTCGAATGTCAGTAAGATTTGTAGCTTGTTACTGACATGAGACATTTTTTGGTTTAACTTTTTTTATCAATGTTTCTTGACACCCGGAGTTGAACTTTCAAGAACTTTCAACACGTCAAGCGATGTTGTTGACTAGATCATAGCCATCACTTGTATTGAAGCGAGAATTAGTGCCGCGAATGAATATTGCTGGGGGTCGAACTTACGAAGCTCGCACAGTAGTCGAATTCACTATAAACTGAGTCAAGGCGGTCACTTCTCTTCTGTTTCTCTTCTGCAACGCTAGCTCCTTCTGTAGCGCTGTCTCCATAAACCTGTCTGCCGATTAAGCATGCTGTCTACTATTTTTGTTGTGCTCCACACACTCACTTGTTCTACTGCTAGCTACGCTGACGAATAGAACTTTGGCGGTTGCATACTCGTAATTTGTCTAACGTCTACGCTCAAATATGTGCGGATGCTATACTCTCTGTCGGGCCATGCCAAAACAACGCTTGTGCTATCGCGCAGATGACCTTAGCCTTGATCGATGAATGGTGCACTAGGAGCGGGCTCCTGCTCAATTTTCTGAAAAGTGAGTTATTCTCTTGTCGACAAGGAGGATTGTGACCGATCTGACTCAGTCAGTGCTTAAGAGCGTCACTATCTACATCCCCCATGAAGGCAATTATCTAGGAGTGACTATGGATAGAAAAATCCACTTCTTCAGCCAAGGCAAGGGGAAGACATCCTATTTGGTGTCAGTTTTTTTGACAGATTAGGGTTACTTTTGCCAAGACATGAGGCTTGTCGCCGAAAATAGTCCTTTAGCCTTTTTAGCCTTCGGCTATGATAAGACCGCTTCTAGTTTATTCGTTGTTGTTTGGTGGATTGAGCTTTCGCGTGAGTATGTGACTGCTTTCTGCACTAAACTTCAAAGAATGGCTTGTCTCGGCTGCGCGGGAGCTTTTCCGAGTACTCCTGGCTGTGCTTTAGAGGCTCTACTTGATTTACCTCCCCTTGATACTTGTATCATGGGCTGCACTTTCAAAGCAACCTATCGTCTTAGACGGGGCGGTTTTTGGTACCATCCGTAGTGGAGTTTTGATGATTTTTTGTGGCACCTTTCTTCCGGCCACGCACTAGCTAGGCCTTGGCTCACCACGAACTGTCGCGCCAGCTATCCTTTTTTTATATATCCTCCGACCTTGGTTCCATGGATATGCAATGACACTAGGACTTCGGCTGCTGTGTTAATCTAAATTCGATTTTCCCAGGATTCAGGAGTGACTTCGGCCAGAGTTTAAACCTGGACTGGACTTCAGTCGAATCTTCACGGAACTTCGTGGAGACCGACAACACTTCTCGTTGGGCAAGTATGTGTCTGTTTTCCAAACAGACACTTTTGCTATCCTAATGGCCACGGAATATCTGAAGCGATAGCCATGCTGCGCTTAAGGCCAAACCTTGCTAAAACCTTCAATCAGTTCCAAACTAGTTTGAGAATGCGCAAGAAGTCTCTGAATTTGGTCGCAAGACTGAACTTTTTGTCTCTTGTCTAGGTTCTAGGTCGCACAGAGATATCTGGAAATGAGATCTTCAATGAGATTGGTCGGCAAAGCTCAGAGGATGCTGAACTTGCGTTGGGTTGTCTCGTGCCTTCAGTCAAGGGCTCTGTTAGTTCAGCTCTCCCGGATGCAGCAAGACTAAATGAATACTCCTGAACGTCTACAAGAAATCAGCTGTCACTCAGTAGGACACTGCGGAATAGGAATCCATGCGGAGCGTCTTGGATTGCCCTACAACGACTATTGCAGAAGCTGCAGGGACGAAGAGGAAATAGAATCCGTCCGACGCCTGCTATGCGAATCTCCCGCACTGACCACCAGAACATTGCGCACTCTTGCTAGTAGCTTCTTCCATGGGCTGGAAAACCTTAGGAGTTTGCTAAAATCGCTGATTTTAGCAAACTCCTGAGATTTCTATCCCTTTCTAGGTGGTTTCCGGATTAGCCAACCCTATCTCTTGGTTTGACTCTCATGAGTACACTTTTTATGGGTACAATGGACCCTCTTGAGGTATAAGTAAGTCTTTAGGACACCCACCAAACCAACCTACCTTTGCTCGTATCAGGTGGCAGATCTTCGTGGTGAGTTATAAGCTCCTCACAATTAAAACGCCATATCGGCTTTCAAATCAACTCTCTGTGTCCATTCGATGTCCAATGTGTCTTGATGATTTTTCCATGTCAAATGGTCTTACACATAAGACTCCCGAAACAAAACCCTCTAACAGGTGTGTGGACACTCATCATCACAGCACGATAGTGCTCCTAGGTCCCATCAAACGAAATCTCCAATTTCCCCTCAAGCATTTCAACAGATGGGTGACCAAAAAGCGCATCCATCCATTTAAAACCTGTTCACCCTCGAAGTTCTTCTCTAGGAGGTCTGACATCAATTGCATAACGAAAAACTATCTCAAGTTCATCGTCCCCGGCCCTGCTCCGCATGACATCTTTATAAATGAAGGAGTCACCAACAAAGAGAGCCACTAGACCAGACCGACCGACAGACGGACTGAAACTAAAAATGGTTATGACCCACAAAAAAGCGGTTCGCCAATGTAGAAATCCACTCGCGGGCGACACGCCGCACCGATTCGCGTAATGTATCGCCTAGATGCGAGTGGACATCTCCAAACAGCAGTGGCAACAATTTCATTTGCGATTTCTCATTTGGGATGCGTTGTTGCTCCTCTCGTCTCGGCGACTATTAATTAGCCACCGCCGCAGTGTGTGTAGGTCCTCGAGAAGCAACCCGGCGAGGCCTAGCCAATTGGTAATATGCGCTCTGACAAATGACACGCCATTGATGGTAAATGCAGTCACAAATCACGGAGCGACGCTCTTTCGAAATGAAATTGTAATTTGATATTGACGCGCGCCGATTAGTCATCCGGCCAGAGGCAAGGCGCTCTTTTTTCGGTGGCCCTGGCGGCCAATGGGTTGCGCTTGGTTGGCCTCTTGGGTGGCACTCGAGCTATTGGTATCTGTTTTTGGCTTTAATAAATGGCCATGTTTATCGTCTATAGGTTTCTCTATCCTGGGTCTGGCTCACGCTCGGGTGACAGTCGCCTTAAATCGTCAATGATCGGTGGCTCACTTAGAGAACATGCCGGCGCGGAGTGTACCACAATTTTCAATTGGTTTCGCCAGAGAGTCGGATCCACGCACGTAGTTGACTTCTGTTTTGTGTGTCCGCCGACAACATGGACAAAGAAGAGTCGCAAGGCAAAGCAAAAGTGGCAAAGCCAGTCTGGGCCTGATGGGCAGACATATCTCCCGATCGCGCGGCTCATTGGCCAAATAAATTGGTGAGACTTCGTCAATAATACCGTGCGCGTGTGCGCACACACGTGTGTCAGTTGGCGCAGGAGCGGCAGCAACTACGAGTAATATCGCATTCAATTTGTAGTGACCTCCTTGATCTGTGAACTTTGGAGAGTGTCGGGGTTATTCTGTTCGGCCGTAGACCAACGGGGGGCGACTCGGTGTCGGAGATATCCTAATGGGATGTCATGGGGTGTACCCAATTCGATTTGAAGTCGTTTGTGTGAAATTGATTGATGGCTTGCGGCTTGAAGATGGGATTACCGCCATTTGCCTGCGATAGAGAGAGGCACTCTACATACAAGTTACCGGAACAAATTTCTCTTCGGTACTTTTCGGGAAATGGGTCAAAGTTGGACGCTAATTGAAGTCTCTGTGATGTTGTTTTCCTGGCGAGGAGGAGTGAGTGATTGATGTTGTCAAGGTGAGTCGAAAGTAGGGTGAACAAGGGTTAAGCATTTCTGGTGCTTTGTGTGTGTTCCCTACTGAATTGTTTGAGAGAAATGCTGAATGGCTGCAAGTGGTTGAACTTTGGGTCAGTGATTCGAATGACTTGTGCATGCAGTGACGTCTTTTAAATGAGAGCTAGACATGTAGTTAATGCAATCAGCATGGTAAGAACTTTGTACTATAAGTGGGAGTCGTCTTCAGGATTTCCTTAGACTGCCACCGATCATTAGATCTTATCTTACTTCAGATTCAAACAGTGATGAATGCTGAAAGTCAGTGTTAAAAGGTTTGAGCCTGAAACGATCTGTGTTCGTACCAATAGGATGCGGTAGTTTCTTAGCATCGCGTCGGCGTACTGATGGACTGTTGGCGGTATTTTCAAGAAGATTTTTGCATTACCTTCGTTCTGCAAGAAACAGTGAGCAGAAGTATGCACAGGGAATAGTTTATCTGTCGTGCCTTGTTCGGTTATCGTCAGAGCTGGAGAACTGCGGGTAAGGTGTGCGAGAGTTTTTTTTTCTGTTCTGAGTCTTGAAGATACACACGTCAAAGTTTGCTTAAGAAGGTTCCCAATTATCTTGTGTGTTTTCTAATGGGTCAGTGACCGATCTGAACTTGGCTATGACTGTACGTTTCCTGTTTATATATTCGGTTGTCCTTGGCAAGTTAAGGTGGACCACATCTTCCGCAGTGTGATTCAATTTGTTAACCTGTTTCGGTTTCAATATGCCTCTGATAGGAAATGTATGTTGAAACCACTTTTAGCCACTTCCGGGGAGAAGACACCGATGGCGCAGACGATTTGTTAAAAGTGGAACCAATCCTCTTCAGGTTATCACTTCTTCCATTGCAGTAAACATTTCTATGACCTGGAACTCTTATAAGGACAACGTGAGACTAACAAACGAAAGCAAGCAAGTGCTGCTCTACCAACTTAGGGGTTGTGATTGCCACGCTTAAAACTTTATGATGGTTTCGCTGTCGATGATGATCGCGAGATTTCTTTTATGGGACCTAAAACTTATCGACCGAAATGCCTCTCAAATTGCTTGTACTTCCACCTGGAATTGAGTTTTTTACTTTGCACAGACGCAGGAGTTTGGACACATGTATCTAGGACATTTCTCTTCATAGCTGTTTGAATTACTTTTGAAGGACTTCGATGACGTTTTTCGCCCTGTTCCTATGGGAATATGTTTTTGCCTTCCTCTCTCTTTTTTTTTTTTTTCTTCAAGACCGACTCGATAAGGATTTATTGGTTCCATTTTTCGTCACTGGAGATCATTATTCTTACGACGTATATGAATGATGTTACCTGAAGCAGAACTGCGCCAAATGTGGTAATTGGGTCTCAGGCAGGCCGCCGGACTGACCACCGATGTTACCTTTCTCCAACTCCAGCCTGCTTCTTTCTGCTGACCATCTATTACAGGTGAAGAAAGTGTGGTATGCGTCATCTTCTGGAAAGTTGCCATGGCAGCGGGCCGAGATTCATCCTCTTCCCGAATTTTGGAGGTACGCTTTGAAATATCCTCGAACAACAAGCTTCTCCCGCCAACATGATTCTTAGCCAGCTGTCTTCAGTTTCGAATACCGAGCCGGTTGAGTTGGGCTCCATGTCTGTGTACTGCGGCCATTTAATTCCTGTGTATCTCTTGCCTGAGTAGATCAGTCCAAATCTCACAGCGATACAAGAGAACGGCATGCGTGATCGATATGAGCAATCTTCGCCTTCTCGCCGCTCGCTACCTACTTTCAGTGATGAAGTGATTTTTGCTGCTCGCTCGCATGCGATCTTTGCCTGCTGCCAGGTAGTGAGATTTGGGTCTACAGCAATGCCGCGGGTATTTACAGCATTTTCCTTAAGTTATCACCTCTGAGTCTATTTAAAGTTGAACAGTCGCCGAAGACGATCTCCGTCTTCTCTGCTAGTGGCCTAGTGGGCACCATGGGTCAGTGGATCGTACATTGGACTGCTAAGTTTTCTAACACGTATTCAAGCACAGAGATCAAGCTTCTGTACCAGGGAGCCAATTAGCGCATTTGCCTCTGTCTTGATACCACGACTCTTGTCAACCTGATTTGTCTGTCAAAGTAGAGCATAAATAATTTTTTTCGATCGGTCGTTGAGTTTATTAGACAATTGTTTGCCTAATGGACGATGCCTGGATTTGGTAAGATCAAGGCATTCACAAAAGAAGTGGTCGAGGGTTTCTGCCTCATTTATCTCTTTGCCGCTGCAGCTTTAAGTAAGAAAGTGGATGGCCAGTCTTGTTGCATGGTTGGCGACCATCCAATGACTTCTGTAGATTGCTACAATCCGAGAGATACCCCTTTAACTTTCGCTAAGTAAGTCTCTGGTTCCAGTCTAATTGTGTGGAGCCCATATCATCCTAGAGATGACGGAGCTATTTAGTCTCATCTGTCCTTGGTTAGCCGTTGTGAAGAGTGGAATGTGCACTTCGTTACCACCTATGCCTCTATGTCCTGAGACCGAAACTAGAGTCAAAGAGAACCTGTTGCACAGATTAGCAAGTTCCTTTTGACTAATTTGGTGAATGTGGTTACAGAGGCTTTGGCCTTAATGGTCGCTAAGCTATTCGTGTATAAGCCTCTGCCATGCATCGAAAATAGCTGTCTAACCGACTTCCATCAGATTTTAAGAATGTTGAGCCCAGACATCAACCAAATTTTTTTTACATTTTTTTCGCGATACCATCTCTCGGCAGGCAACGAAAAACCTCGGAATGTTTGCATCGGTCGAAGTCGAATATAAAACCTGTATTTCTCTTCGATCGTGCAAAAAGTTGAATGCCAATGGTTGAGATGATCTTGGCATTTGACAACATCGCGCTATCGCGTTAGCTGGCTTCCTGTGAACCCAACTTGTTATTGCCTAGACCTTAGTGAAGTGTGTTGGAATCTTGTTAGAGATCCTTTCAGTACTACAGTCCGGGATAGACTTGGACCGCAACACACAAGCGTCTCCAGTCAGCTGAATCTTTAGCCAGCCGCCTCCAGTTTCGCTCGCCTAGTTCGTTAAGGTCCCCTTCCACTTGCCTGTGACACCTGAGTCGCGGTATTCGTCCACTGCGCCGTCCATTGGGTGTCAATTCGAAGATTTTCCGGGCCGGAGAATTGGTGTCCATCTGCTCTACAAGACCCAGCCACCTCAGTTGATGAAGCTTCACTCTTTTGTCTAAATCGACGTGGTTGTTCAGCGCGTCGTTGTATCTCCTCCTCCACCCACCGTCCATGCAGACGGGACCAAAAACCACCAAAGAAATGTTCCTCTCAAAACAGCCAAGAGCAACCTCATCCGCTTTTGACAGAGTTCATGCCAAGCATCACTTTAGTCGTTCGGGAGAGATTTTTGCTACTCAATTGCCTTCTTAGACCAAAAAAATACCGATTCGCAAGAGCTTTTCTTCGTTTATTCTTAGCGCTGGTGTCGTTGTCTGAATTGATTGCGGAGCTTAGGTAGACAAAGTCCTTAACTTCCTCAAAGTTATGTATGTCAATTATGACGCTCTACGAAGCCCCTTTTTTTTAAAAATCGCTGAGTCTATCAAATGTCCATCTCAGTACTCTGGATGAGGAGCTCGCTGGTGATCTTGAAGGTAACGAACTATATATTCTTACTCACTGCCGGTAAAGTCTTCGATGACTCTACTCTGTCGATGACCCTACTCCGGTGACGGCTATCTCAAAGTTGCCTTCGGCTTGCAAACAAGTCTAATCAATTAAACCCCAAGGCGTGCTTTTCGTTGCAATGCGCAGTAGGTGCTGTAGGTGACTACGTGTTTTGTAGAAAATCTTAAAAAGTTTGTAATCTGTGAATCATCCCTTTAGGAATCAACAATGATCGTATGTGTCAAAGTAAACTGGAGAGTCAGCACTAAGTCCTACCCTGAGAAATGGCGACTTTCCGATTCATTTTGCCAAACCAAGTCTATGCTAAGTAAAATCTCTGTCTCCCAGTGCCTAACACCCGATGACTGATCTCCAAAACGATGACTCACCTTCCTCGAATCGGGCCCACGCTCATTCCGCATGTAATTAAGTACATCGATTACAAGCAATTAATTAAATTCCAAAACAACCCATCAATCTCTGAATCGACAGCAAAACGATTATGTGTCCGATGCACACACGGTGTGGACTCATTTACACATCTTCCACCCCCTCCAAAACCGGATGCAGATGTGAATTCATTGCCTGCAATTACGAATGAACATCATGACTCCATTACTTGTGCCCGGAATTAATTGGATTTGTCAATAGGAGCAACAACTAGCAGCGACAACTACTCCCAACTTACAACAACTGTCAACAAATCGAAATGACCAGCAATTAGAATCCGTTCAAGGAATACCAATGGTCGCTGCTGCTGCTGCTGCAGCTGCCATCCGGCACTCCCCCCCCCCCCAAATCTTCCCTGCTCACCGCTAGGGAATGTAATCTGAGGTTAAAATCTCGCGTTGAGCAATCGCCGTGCGCAATGAATCACTCGAAAGCGCGGTTTGATTGCTTGTTTTGACAAACAAACGTCAGAGAGTTATGAAAAGGAGCTCCTTCCGGCACTGCCCCTCTGCGAATCGTGTCAAGAAAATAAATCATCGCCAACAATTTTCGCAGTGCAACGAGAAAATGGAAACAAAAATTGTTCACAAATCAATTTCGGATGATTTATTTCGGAACACAGCCGCCTGTCAGATCGGTTTGCGCTGCAACTGGAAACGCGGATTCGATTTTCTTGTTTCGGAAAAGTTTAACAAATTCTACGTCGACGTGGAACGCAGCGCTGGTGGAGCGTTTTGTCTTAATTTGAAGTCTCTTGCACGAGTATATACAGTACAGGCGCTCTGAGGAAACGTTAATGGAGGCCCGCTAATGCTTGAATGTCTAGGCGCGGGTAGCTGCTGCACCCAGCTCCCACAGTAATCGAATTAGACACGCAGATGTTTTGCTCAGTTTGGCATGCTGCGGCGGCTGCTGCTCCTTCAGCTGACGTTAGGTTCGCAGAAGCACTTGAATCTTTTTTTTTTCCATCGTCGAGATTCAGATTCGCAGATGTTAGCTTTCGATTTACAGAGTTTGTTAGATAAACATCAACATGTGAGGCTGCGTATGGGTCTCTGTCTGTGTGTGTGTTGACATCAAAATAAATACGAATGTTCGGTGTAAAGATCGCGACCGCAATGTTGCTGCGCACGGTGTTTGGCAGTGACGAAGACGACGACTACACGGTGGTAATGATGATGGCGCGCGGTGTTCTTGTTTCATTGTCGTAATAGTGGTCTCGCGACATGTTGGGCAATGGAATTTGAAAAATTCATAAAAAATTAGCAAATTCCTTTGACAATCATGTCAAAAGGAGATTTGTTTCGTTAACGAATGAGATTTCCAGGTGCTGAGGCCTGGAAGTCATAACTTCACCAAGTCCTGCTGCGGAAGATGCACTGGGCACATTTCCTATGCTCTGGCTTAAACCCTTAATGATTCGGTATTTACACGTTTCTCCACTAAGCCTCAAAACTACGGTATGGCCATGTACCCCAAAGAGTATTTCGGCCATTTCAATCGCAGGTTCGACTAAGACCAAGGCCACGTAATGAGCGATAAGCGGCAAAATTAAACGTCGATGCAGTCGTTGGGCGGCAAGCGTAGTTTCTGAGCACCATTTTCTGCCGCTCATTGCGTGGCAGCGGCCTTAGAGGTCTAGATTTGGCATAAATGTGGCCCTATTCGATAACAAGGTATCCAGTTGTTTTAGGTTTGCTGGCGTAAATGAAAAATTGAGCAAAGGTCCACGGGAACAAGTGCAAAGGGAATTAATTTCACGATTTCGGCGAATGGAATTTTTCTACTAATAATCTTAACATTTGACGGACTGTGTGGCACGTTTTAACATCTAGTTAGAAGAATATGTTGTTCATGTCCAAAGCCCTATTGTGCCAAACGGGTCAAGAAAATGCATAGATAGACTTGGACTGCTGCGTTGCGTATGTTCGAGTAGCAGCAATATCCACTGCAGAGAGTGTAATTTGACAGGAAGAAGCTTCACGTTCGGGGTGAACCAAAGCCTCAACCAACAAGGCTCTTTAGCCTGAGGCCGGTCCCTCAGAGCTGGAATCGGTGTTCATTTGGTTTATACGTGTCTATTTACCCAGTTCGGTGTCGCTGTACACCTCGAAGAGTTCGTTAGGTAGCACCATAAGTCGAATGCAGAACTCTTCACTCAAATATAGCAAGTGTACTTCCATCGTATTTTGGTAAAGCCAATGCTTCTGCACCCTACACTGAGACGGGTGTGATGGGGTTCTCTAAAGTCATTCTTTCGTTCTTATCGAAAAGGTCTGGATTCCTTTCTATCCTGATAAAATGCAGAGAGCAACCTGTATTAGTGTAACTGGATCTCCAAGACCGACACCCATGGTATTATTGACGAATGTGTTAAATTTCATTCCTCTGAACCTACGTTGTGAAACCGCAACCTTTGGTTTTACCCAACTTCACCCCAAGGCTGCTTATGCCTGTCTCGGTTGAAGGTGCTGCGTCACTAGAGAGCAAGTGGCTATTTGCCGCACAGTTCAGTGGCGCTACAGTTTGGGGTGAACCTGGGCCTCGAGTAACAAGCCCATCCAGCCAGCACGATCCTTAGTTAGCTGCCTCCAGTTGAGTAAGCCGAATTGGTTTAGGTCACGTTCCATTAGCACACGCCATCGGAGATGAGGTTTTCCTCTTCTGTGTAGTCCCTCAGGAGTGGAGACGAAGATTCTTCGGCTTAGAGCATTGGTGTTCATTTGCTGTTCTTCACCCAGCCATCTTACCCGTTGCACACGTGCATATATTTTTGACCAGGTCGGTGTCGCTGTGCAGCTCGTATAGTTCGTGGTTAAGTCTTTTCCACCATGAACGTACCTAGAAACTTTTTCTCCACATGCACCTTTATTCGACATTGACAAGGTCCGTAGAAGGAGGGGGGTGTCAGATAATGAGGATGATGAGGATCCTGAATCGCATCTCCTTGGTTCTCCTCGATAGGGTCTTGCTAAATTGTTTTCTTCTAAAGCCATAGTCACAGCGACTAGCCATTGTAATTCTACGTTGGATGTTGGATCTCTGATGTCGTTAGTAGAGTTCATAGCAGAGCCGAGGTAGATAAATTCCTTCACTGGCTCGAAGTCCATCGTAACGTTCTCGCCGAGATGATGATATTTAATTTGCAGGAACAAATTTCCACTCTCGACCTTATTAGAGCTCATCCTACTTGACCCTTTGTCGTTGTGATTCTATAAGCTTGACGCATCCTATGGATTTTTCTCACCTTCGCACAGCACCCAAGGTATCAAGTTTAAAATTCTACAAGATCGTTGCTTTTTTACCGATTCCAAGTTGTTTCTCCTGACTCTTATGCAATCACTTTCCCCCGACAAATCCTTCCTTGAGAGCGACTCCCAATAAATTTGAATCACCTTGCTTGCGACAATATTTCCCCAATAATCGCCTTTGGCCACCAAAGCTTAACTAATCACATTTTTGCTGTTGTCAGAGACTCTCTAGTGATTGTCCGAGTGTGACCAACTGTTCATAAGTTCGTTAGCAAGGAGGAAACACCTTCAAGCCGCGAGCCAGCGCCCAATGAAAATCATCCTGTCAACAAATTAATGGTTGCATGTTACAGAAGAAATAAATCGATTACGAGTACATTAATTGGCAACACAAGCTAACAACTGTGTGTACATTTCTCTTGGCCACAAAATCACCCAACAAAATCCAGATCCATTAAAGGAACTGGATTAGCAGTGCGCAGACACGGACAGACAAGGCAACTCTCCTCAGAAAGTCCTCACACAGTGAAATTGTGACGAGAAAGCCAAGACAATTATCCCACCAGCTACGGAAGGAATTTTTCACAATTAAAAGTTGCATTTCGGCTCGGGTGTGATGGTGTGGCGGTGGTGTCGACTGTTGTCCACTACTGGCCCAACAGGAAGACTGGTGTAGTTAACATGTGTGGCTTTGTTCGGTAACACAGTCGCGTTTCCTCATTCAGTCCAATTAAGTCGGTTGCATAACAAACGGGGGAAAGAAAAAAAAAATAATACGTATACGCCACAGAGTGGAATGCCTCACTAAGACGCAATTTGTTTGTCCCATTTCAGAATTGTTCTCCATGGATGTGCGACCATGTCTAGGACAAATGAGGTAGCATTGGGGGAGAAGTGGTCTGCCCACCACCATCAGTCGCTGGGCGAAAACGACTTCACTTACATCGACGAGGACGAACACCAGCCACAGAACAATGAGTCGCAATTGAGAAATCGAAAAACAATGTCGGCCGACAGTAATCACAGGCAACTACCTGTGAGCAAGCACTCGAATGGAGGTGCAACCGGAAACTGTGCGAATCCAATGAGAACGCCGATTGAAAATAATAACACCAACGGCGGTGGTACCGTCACAAAAGCCATTCACCATTTTAGTGACAGTGAAACCCATCACCATCACCATCCCGAGCAGCAGCAGCAGCAGCAAATCCAAAGACACAGCAATAACATTTCGAATAACAATAAAATCGAGAGAAGTATTAATGGCGGCCGTTTGAACGGCTGTTGTTGCCGTCGTCGCCGGCGTCCGCCATGGTCGTCGGCGGAGGAATGCGTGGATGATGATCACGCGGATAATTATTGCCAGCGACCAAAAAATAATAACAACAATATAAAAATGACAATTACGTTGACAGCGACGAGGACCGTGTCGCCGACGGCGACTCGAAAGCGGAACAAGTGTGGGACGCTGCCGCCAGTGACACCGGCTGTAGAGAGTCTGCGAACGGCGGCGACACCACCAGCTACAACAACGACCGAAACAACTGAAACAACAACAGCAATGACAGCATTGACAGCGTCGACCACCACCAATGCAATAGAAACGACATCAGCGCCGGTGACAACATCGACGACAACAACGACGGCTGCAGCGATAGCTTCAGCTAGAGCTTCGTCGTCGTCGACAAAGACGATGAAGTCAACCCAAGGAGTAATGATCGGATGCGGGCCTAATGACAATTCGAATGAAAGCGATAGCAATCGCACTGAGTGCGAAGGGAACGCTAACGCAAATGCAAAAGCGACGCAACAAGAGCTGGCCGATTCCAGCTGTAACGGTATGTATTTTGACAGGAGTATTTTGTTATTACTTTTGCATCCTATTTCGCGTACGATTTTGAAGGAAGTTTGAACTGTCGGTTAGCGACATGTTGCATGTTATCTGGTGTTCAAAGGCTGGACCCTTAAATTCTTTCTGTATTTACTCGTAGGAACAAGGGCGACAACTGTGAAATCCTTGATCCAGAGTCGTTCGAAGCTCCTTAGCTTTGCTCTGCCGATTCTACAGACGGATGGGTGTATCTTGTCTTGGTTCATGCGTCACGTCTTGGCTCATCGATAAAGAGATTCTATGTATCGATTTGGACTTCTTTGGGATTTTTGTCAGGGTCTGCCAAGGTGTAAGAATTGCGGGCTTTGTCGGCCTGAAACTGGACTGATATGGGCCAAACAGTATATTGGCAGAAAAGATCGTGTGCGCAACACTCAATAGCAGCCTTTGTGTTCCCGTACAAACATACATTCAATTCAGGGGCGTAATTCTTGTATCGAAAATCCAATCTACTCCGTCAACTTCTTGATCGAAAACTTATAGACGAACTCGTCAAATTACCTCGGCGTAATCGTAGGCTTAAAAATAAATTTGAAAGCCTACGTCAAAGACGGGCTACATTGTCTTTTATAGATGTCAACTCTACTGCAAAGTCATAACACTGGCAGTAGAGTGTCATAGCTTGAAGACTTGATTGAGCTGACATCTAGAGATTCGAAAAATGTCTCGTGAATTATGTATAGCAATGAAATGTCCCCAGTTAGTCTGGACACCACACTCGGACGCCACTGAATCCTACTACTACCAAAGTTTCGAACCACTGCACCTCGTTCGCGCTGTGTGAATAACATTAAAAGGGTTTTCATAACTACTTGAAGCGCGAGTGGATTATAAAAAAAAAAATTTAAGAAGATGTTCGGCAATACATTTGGCTTCACGCCGAAAGTGGTAAATTGATTGAAATGGCTCTATCGTGTCATTAATGAGGCCTGGGAATAGTGTGAAACACCTAGCGATTGGCAAACTGGGGTGATTGTTCCTCTTTTTAAGAAAGGGGATAAGAGGGATTGCTCTAATTATAGGGGTATATCTCTTTTAAGTCTCCCCGGAAAAGTACTTGCAAAGGTGTTGGAAGCGTGTTCCAGAGCTGTAGTCGAGTCCAAGTTGGGCGATGGGCAGTGCGGCTTTCGTCCATGTAGAAGCACAACCGACCAGCTGGCAACTCTCAGAATGGTACTTGAGAAGGAGTGGGAGTATGTCATACCTATCTAAAGTTGTATTGCAGGAGTATGGGATTGACGGTTCTCTTCTAAGGGCCATTCAATCTCAATATACTAACTGTATGATCACTGTTCGGGTAAACGGCGTACAGTCGACACCTTTCACTGCGGGCGTTGGACTTCGCGTCCTGTCACCTCCCCTTAGATTGGATGTTACAGCGCAGCCGTGGTGAGGAACGGCTCGAATTGGGAAACTTAAGGATAAGTTATCTGCTTGACTTGGTAATCCTTACGTCCACCCAGACCGAAGTTCAGTGGGCATTAGTCAGATTCGTCACCGTCTGTGTTAAAGCTTGGATGAAAGTAAACGTGAACAAATCAGCGGCATTACCTAGTAATTTCCCGAAGGCCTATTCAATGCACTCTGCATGTAAGTGGAGTCTAATTGAAACAGGTAGTGAAGTTTAAGTATCTCAGTGAAGTTTAAGTTAAACGTGGCATCGAATCTAAGTTATCGGTCTTTTAGTTCAGTGTTTGTTCCCACCCTCACCTATGGTCATGAGGTTTGGGTAATGACCGAAAGAATAAGATCTTTGTATTGTTGGGTAACTCGTCGAGATCGGGTTAGGAGCATCAGAATACGCGAGGCACTTAATGTCGAGCAGCTACTTCTTCGAGCGGAGAGGTCTATTCTTCGATGGTTTGGGCACGTTCAACGCATGTCCCCAACTCGGCTTCCGAGACGTGCCATGGAATCCGTGCCATCGGGTAGCGGTCCCCTGGGTAGGCCCAGGATGAAATGGCTTGACCAAGTCTGAAATCTCACATCTTCCCGTATGTCGATAGCCACTGATGATTTATAGTCGATGGCGGATGATAGGGAAATGTGGAGAGTCCACTTAAGCTCCCGTAACCAGCGACCCTCATAGTGGAAAGCGGGCAATTGGAAAATTATGATGATGGTGGTAAATTGGCTTTACACTGCAATAGTAAGACCTACCCTAACATACGGATCGTTTGTCTGGTGAAAGGAACTTAAGAAGAAATTCCATCTTACGTTCCATATTGTAGACATCCGCAGTAGCAGTAAAGTAGCAAAAGTAGCACTCAGACTAAGGGCACCTATGGACTTCCACAAAGGAAACTGACTCCATAACCAACCTCAGACACTCCGATGAGTGTGCAGGCTATATTGATGAAGAACTCGCCTTCTACACTGAAAAATCTAAAATTAATGCCGGACATCTTCTGTGAATCCAAAATTCTTTAAAATTGGTGACAGCTTCAGCGTTATTCGAGCAATATGAAGGTCTTCCAGCACATAATCCGCAAAACTAATAAAAAATGATAGCATTGTCACAGAATCATGGGACCAGATCATTGTGGCCAGTCTTCAGTAAGAAAGATTCCAAAAATCTCGCAAAAATTAGCCAAAAGGCAATACAAAACGTTTCATGTGTCCTTACAGGCCATTACGCGAAAGGAATCCACGTAAAATGGCTTCGGTTACCCTACAACGACTACTGGAAAAGCTGAAGAAATAAACAGAAATCTGTCCGATACCTGCTGTGCGAATGTCACCAGAAGACTAAGTTATCTTGGTAGCAACTTTTTCTATGGGCTGGAGGACGTTCATAATGCTCATTCATTGGTTAGACTCCCATCAGTTAGCTTCCTCTCCTTTAAGAGTAGGAAAATACTTGAAGTGGGTCTTTGGACTTCATTGAATACCTCTGCTTCTCATTGACATAGCATTACGAAGAACGGCTTAATCATGGAAGACACACCACACGTCTGACATTTGAAATACGATTCTACTTTGCTGAACCAGTTCCATATAAAGGTGTGAAGTGGAGTGGGTTAGTTCTTCCAAAACAAATGACGACATCGATTCCAATTCAAGATGCAAAACAGATGATTCATTGTGTTTCACGACCGCGGAATTCTTATGAAATTTGTGAGACAGTGTAAAGCACAGACAATTCAGCGAAGCTAATGAAAAACCAAGGACGAATCTGCTTGAAGCTATTCAGTGCAATAGTCGGTGTATCTCTCTCTTGAGCAGTACCAGCGGCTATCTAGACTCCAGACCAAAATGTCCAACACCTGTGCACACATCAAACCTCTGCCACAGTTCAATGCCTCCTTCGCGACACCTCATCACAATCCGGATTCCGGCTGCACGAAAATAACTCCAAACAAAAGCCACACCAAACAACAAGTCTGTTAAAATATCAAATTAAAATGTCAACTTGACACTGTCAGCTTAAACACACACACACACACCGGACCCATTGTCTTCGGAGGTGATCAACTTTATTGTGTCCAGCATATCCGCTTGATAATACTCGCAATCAACTTGCGGAATAATTAATCATTTGGCCAATGAGGCAAACAGTCAAGGAAGCACCCCGAGCTCGCGATTAATTATTCATCGCGAATCCGCTGATTGTTTTGGCACAATCCCCACTTGTCAATCGGGGTGGGGGGAGGGGGGGTCAAAGTCATAATAATGGGCCCCAGCAGCGCATGCATGACAGAGGTGCGTTCCTTCGGATGTAATTAGTGCTATCGCACGCACAAGCCACTTCCGCAGTGTCCATCCAACTCCAGCACAATGAGTTATCGCCCCGGCGTGCGTAAGGAGGATATAGGGCTCTAAAGTGTCGGAAGAGCGATCACGTCAAGTATACCAACCGCGACTGTCACTTGCGGAGGAAACACGTCCGCTTCGATTGATTTGAAATTAATTCGCAAATGCGCGTGTGCGCACGTCTATGACCGAGGAAACTCTTACATCACCTACTCATGGCGGTGGGCACTGTGCGAGGGCCACTCCATCGAATATCTTCCTTTGAGCGAGTATGCATGCTTAGACCTACAGGCAATGCCTACCCAACGCATGCATTCGTCTTCCATGTTAATGCGCAAATAATGAGCACACAGCCGAACCGTGTGCTCTCTGGTTGTTTTGGTGGCCCGCGGGTGTAGACTTAGACACACAGTCTGTTGCAATGAAAATCGCATCGGCGGCGGGTTGGTTACGATGATGATATGTAAATCATCGTCAGGGGTTATGATGCGCGCGCACAGCTCAATGGCTTAAGGACATTCATGATGTGGACATAAAAAGCTGGTGCTGTGAAGGCCATAGTTAATCTCTGAGCGTCAGGTTAACCAATTGATAGAGGTGGCAGTGACGATTAAATCCTTTCTTAGTGTCAGGAGATTCTTAACCAAATGGGCATGGGCATGGGCGAGAGAAGATACTGGTTGAGCTTTGCTACAAGAAGTGATGACCTGAGTGGGTTTTAGTGCTCGGTCTAGGAAATTCAATTCAACATGGACTAAGGAGAAAATATCGATAAAAAATGCTAAAGCCAGTCGTACAAATGCTGACAGCACTCTGATTCTAGAGATCGGTCGTCATTATTCGTCGTTGTGATCAAAAATATCTGCAGATTGCTGACCGGGCAACAGTCTCCCATTAGTTGCAATCAGGAGTTAAATAAGGTAAAGCTACTGGACGGTTTTGTAAGAAGCAAGCTGTCTGACTTCAAAATCAAAGAAGTTGACACGGTTTATTTCATGTCAGGGATAAGATGACATGTCGTAGGTATACATAAGGCAACTCCATACAAACATTTGGACACCTTTAGCTTGAAAGTTGGTGCAAGTCCGGCAGCGCCATGAAATTGGTTTGGAGCACTGTTGGACTAAAATTCTGAGGAATGGTTGTTTTGACTTTTCAAGGATTTTGAACTTGTGAGTAGGCTGCAGTTGCCACATCGAAGGCCTTGTAGTCAAAAAGGTTAGCACTACCCGATAGAAAAACTATAGAGAACGTCGTTGTTGTGAGCTTTTTAAGACACGGATTGCTTATCCAGGCACGAAGCCAGGAACTTAAAGCCAGCACCCATTAGCCGGGAGCTGACAACCGGCTTCGCCCTTGAGGGTTCGGTCTTCCTGGTAGCCTTGAACTTAAAAATTGTTGCTTCTGCCTCCCAGCGGACAGCTGCCGTCTAGATCTTAAAGGTTCATAAACGATTTATAGTGAAGTGTAGCTTAGCCTTTTACGCTTTCTTATAAAATTTTCGGATATTATTCCTGTCGCAAGACTCTTGAAGGTGAAGGTCGGTCGCATTTAACCTTTTCTTTCAACTCAAGCTTTCGCCTCTTTCAAGATAATCGTGGTTTTTCGCTGCAACAGTTGTCTATGCGCCTTTTCTGTTACTTTTATACAGAGGTGTATCCACTAATCACTGTCGTTTGTCATTGATGATGGTCTAACGGATAGTTTGTCCACTCATTCGCCTTCTGTCTTTGTCTACTTCAGGCGTCCTTAGACGTTCAATGCAAAATATCCTTTTTAGAGTGATTTGCCTTTTTTTCCGTTTATCAAAGAGAAGAACGACTGGGAAATGGCCCCTGAAACTACATGTCGAGGCATGTCGGGCCTTAATTGGTGTCGGGAAGCCAAGGCTCAGTACAGACTGTAGAGCATAGAACCAGCTAGTGTTGAAGGGCAGTCTTTGGACAATGTTTCTTTCATTTGTGTTTAAATCTTGTTTAAGGTGGCTAACGCTGCCAGTGTAGTCAGTACTCTTAATGTAACTTTTCTGGAAAGTCGGTCTGCAAGCAATTAACCATTTTTTTAAAATTTGTTTTGTGTGATCGTTGGATCATGAAAAGGTGAGTTCGTCTAGATGAGCCTGACCCCGCAATATCCCTGCAATACCATACAGTTTACAAGAGCTAATGCACAAATCGTTTCTCCTTTGACAGTTTACCCTTAAACTCAACTTATCCGGTCTTCTATTCCCTCAAAGACTAGTTTTCTAAAAAATCACCCCCACTGACTTCTTCGGTAAAAGGAATTGGCGATAGTTTGCAACCTTGTTGTACTCCACTTTGCAATTGAAACGATTTGATTGTCTATTTCCACCAGAATGGACTTGAGTCACTTCAGCTTCGCTAATAGATTCAGTGAATATCTCTAGACCTTTACCCAGCTCATATCGCAAGCTCCCTTCAGCAGTTTTCATTTCCATTGCAAATCAAATCCAAATGCGACAACATCTCGACGCATAAGTTTGTCTTTTGAAACCGGTTTCCATTGCACATCTGTCGGAATGTGTCGGACCCGCACACACAAGCTTCGCACATAGATTAGAACGTTCACAGCTGAATCGACCATTTTAGATGATTAACTCTGCGTCACGCAATCTGCGATTCATACATATGCATGCCTCGAACTGGTTCTTACGAAATTTTCTACCGGCCTGAGTCTCCTTTTTTGGCGAAGCACACTGCACATTATGGGACATATCGGCTGCCACATTTGTCATTTTGTCTCAGCAACTCGTTACCCAAGTTGGCCAAACCGATCGAACGGCGAGTGAATGTGAAACAATTATCCAAAACGACCGCGATGGCCTACTTCACAGCAGCGGCACGACGGGTCTTGGGAGAATGAGATTCACCAAGGTGCGCACAAGATCCACCCATATGCAGCGCTTACCGTGAAATTTATTACGTGCAGATACGTGAACATTACCCAGCGTAGCCCTTAGGGTCAAGTAAATCAATGATCATGCACCGCCTCACTGGGAGGTCCACTCTCGTTTAGCCCATTCGAAGAAAAATCCCAGAAAAGTTCCGTCTCTCCTCGTTCGAGTGCGCGGCACTGGCAAGGCAATTGCCATCCAAAAAGAATTACGTGATGTGAAATGCGATATTCTGGAGCGAACGCATTCTGTCCATCACTGCAGTGACCGGGAGGATCAGGCGGCCGCTGTCGCAGCAGGGTACCAGGCCAGTTCGCCAGTTGCTGCAGGTGATGCAATATGGGCAGTGTGCACGTTGTCCCCGACGTTGTCGCGCTGTTTGTTTGTCCGAGAGCGAGTGAAATCTGATATCATGTATCTGCAATGTACGAATTCAATTAATTCCAATTCGCACTTAATCCATCACACATGAGGGAGTGGTCCCGATGGAGGTTCTTGATTAATGGTCACAGCGGCGGCGGTGGCCAAACTTTCGATAGCACGGCGGCGGCGGCACAGTGGTCTCTGTTGACTGGAACCGTTTTGCGCTGGGGCATTTTTTCGAGGTTAATTGTATTCTAATTTACGGAATTATGTGTGCGATACTTGGGTGGGCAGGCTGTAACAATGTCCACCAAGACATCCGGTATGGGGATTTTCTGGGATTTATGGTCGCCGCTGCACCTGCATGATGTATGCTGGCAAATTTAAGAGCTGCTCGACAGAGTTATGGCACACGTAATCGGGTTAATGAGGTGTAAATCAACGTGTAACGCCATGGGAATGGAGTTGTTTGAGTCTGGCTGTACCTGGAAGGCGTTGGGCAATGTTTTCCTTTCGTAATAACAAGCAGCTGTGGACAGGCCTTTGTATGAAGTGAGGAATTGACGAGTTCAAATAGCTTTAATGGAAGTTTCAAGGTGTCTCCTTTGAATTAAAAAAAAAAAAATAGCTGGCGCGACAGCTCGGGATGAGCCAAGGCCTAGCTTCTCGCAACCATTCATGTTGTGCGTGTTACATATTTCGCTACGAATGGAAGGGACCAACAATTTATAGCCGACTCCGAACGGCGAATTGAGAACCTTTTTCATGATAAATTATACTCCTGGAGCCTTGTCATTTCCCAACGAAAGGCGGTGCCGCGAAAAATTTTCGTTGGACATGGCTGGGGTTTGAACCCCAGCAGTCCAACGCACTAACCACTGAGTCACGGCGACCTCGTTTGAATTTCGTATCGATAGACCTTCGAAATTTTTTGTTGGGACCAAGCTAAGTCGAAATAAGCTAATCCCTTGCTGCGATTTTCAATCGTCTGGTACGCTAGTGGATAGACAAATCTGTTGGATAAACTCGACAGAGAATGGCTCTTTTGTACATCATTGGCCCGTCATAGGACGCAAAGACACTTGAAATTTAAATAAAACTTGTTTTTCAATACAAAATGGGGAAAGCCAAGACGCGATTCGGCTATAGTATCCTAATGCTGGCCGTATGATACCCAACTTCTGAGAATAGTTACAACTGCGCGGTTTCCGCCGAAAGGGACCTTTGTGTTGTCTTTTGCTCAAAATCTCAGTAATGAGTTCCGTGAAGAGTTGTCTCCTATTGAAAATAGCTAGTCTATGGATGCGGGCTTAAAGTGCTTAGCATATTCTCTGTAAACGTCCAGCCACGAATTCTTCTTCACAAGAAGGATTTCTACACCCAGGTTGATAATGCTTCTCCCAACGTCATTCCCATCTTTTTAGCACCTCTTAGCACGAAAGATCTTTCCGGTCACCGTGTCAATTATTACGGTTAAGAAATGGATATGGAAAGCATCACAAGTAGAATTAATATTTTCACTGGAGCGTAACAATTTTCAACAAAGTCAGCAATGAGTTCATATTCATCAGGATGTTGAACTCTTACCGATTAAATCGAATGGTCTCCTTTCAAAATCTCGGATTCCCTGTGGTACCACAGTATAGGAGTCAGTTCTTAACGTTCTCCATTCAGTTGCTCTATATTCCTACTGGTCACAAATCCATTAATGCACAGAATCGTCTTTTGTAAACACCTTGACATTTAACATTTCTTCTTTCTGTGTTTAACAATAGTTAGCCTAGACTACTTACAACTTCCTCACTGGACATTGTTCACTCACTTATTTTGTGCGACTAAAACACTTTGGAAAGTGATTTACCTGCCCAGAAACAATCAAACATACTGTCGCAAGCACCATCCTCGATCTTGCCTTGCATTTTCCCCAATTTGATGGAAAATAACTTCAAGGCCGCAGTGCATTACAGCTCATTGCCTGTTAAGTATGAGGCTTCACAGAGCCTACTTTTAGTTACTACTAGCAGAATGGGATGTATTCCGCCTCAGTCCGAGATTTCATATATCGACAACCAGGCTACGATCAGACGGCATATGTTCAGCACAAGAAGATCTATTGCGGTGAAAGGCTACCGCGTATCTTTGAACGCGATTGCAAAACAACGCGACGCTTTTTTTGCTCTAAGGTCCCAGGTCCTTCGGATGTTCAAGAGAACTTTGCGGCAGACAGACCAGCTAGGCGAAATTTTTTAGATTACAATATTGAAGCGCTTATGTCCTTTGATAAACCCCTCATCCACACCGATCTCCTGTCAAGAGTTGTTGCAAAAGCGCTAGACTTATTTAGCCTGTTGTCCATCCTAAGAGATTGAAAGCACAGCATTTTCAGACCAACCAATACTAGACCACGTCACTAAATCTTTAACAGGAATTCTGCTTGGTATGGTTCGGTACGTAACTCGTAAGAGTGAACGGGAGGCTCTTCACTGAGTCAAGCGCCTTGTGTTCTCCTCGTTTAGTTAACGTCAGAACTATATGATTGGGAAATGTGTAGGGAAACGCAGGGTATCGCCAATTCCTTTATGCATAAGATACGTAGACCCTAGATTTTTAGATCGCATCATAACTTAGATTGGGCAGTGGCACAGGACGTGGGCGAGGTCCTCCTCTTCTGCCTCGCAATTCTTACATTTTGCTGTGTGCATGAGCCCCAGTCTTATGCACATGTCTGTTGAAACTGACACGTCCTGTGATTAGTCCTACCATCAGCTTGAACTTAAAACCTTTTTGGTTAGCACGTTCTTTGACTTCTTTACGAGTGATCTTGTCCAGTGTTCTTTGAAGTCTGTTTCCATTTTCTCGTTGGTGGTTTGATAACTGTCAGTGCGCCTTCCACTATATTTTCAGCGATTTACTCTACTGTGTGAGCTCCTTTTCAGTTCGTCGGCTTTCTTATTCACCAAGACACTGAAAGAATCAATCGTAGACTACCTCTGTCGGATCACTTCTTTAACGACCTGAATGATCAGTTTACTTTCAATCTTAACTGCTAGAATGTTAGAAATTTCAATGGTCGCAAGAGTTGATTGGGACTTTGCTAAAAATGGCAGTGGTATTCCAATTGACCTTTTTTATTCAATAGGTGCTACGTAGTTACCCAAGCTAATAAGCCAACTCCCTACTAGAGGAATAATCACCACAAGACTGGACAAGGCTTCGACTCATAGAATTATAAGCAGCGGAATACCGCAGGCTGATGTTTCGTCCATTTGGGTCTCGAATTTAGTGCTGAACGACCCTTGTCATCTATTTGGAACGGGTAGGTTGTGAAATGATTGTCCGTGCAGAACACATAACTGTCGGAAATACCCTTATGAATCAAATGCAAATGGGCCTCTAGTAATGGCCTGTAAGTCAATCCCCACAAAACTGATCTTTGTTCGGATTCCTTCAGTAGACCCTCCCAATATTTTGGTTTTAAACTGAATTAGAAACACATTCACTAGAAAGCGCAAGGGCAGCTAGTATTGCTCTCTATTCCTGCAAAAGACCGGGGCATTTAACCTTCTCTAGCTCTACGTGCCCAATATTAGACCCAAAATATGATATTTAGTGATTGTCTGGCCCTCACTCAGAACAACACCTTTCGAAGTACTAGACATTATGATTCGCTCGATGCCACTTGGTATTTTTAGTAAATAGGTGGCGGTTAGTGCAGCTATTCCCCTAAAAGCCTCCTCGTAGTCTTTCTGTCAAACTGCATACTCGTTTAAGACTTCAAAATTTTACACTTAAGTGCACTGACCTACTGGCTCTGTCTTGGATATTGATTCAGTTCACTTCTACGTCCAAAATCAGAAATGAAGCAGGTAGATGTGCCTCTTCCAACGAGCTTAAGGGGAGCATCTCCCTCCCGCTCCTGGATCACTGTTTCAAGCGGAGCTAATAGTGATTTGTCCTGGCTGAAAAAAATCCTTGCAATCACCTTTTCCTACTTCAAAGGTCTCTTTGGGTTGTCGCTCATTTCCAAGAGAGATGGTAAAACAATTCAATATTCATCTATGCTGGGTGCCAGTCCACAGAGACATTCCAGGAATTTGCATGGCTATCGAACTCTCCAGAGACCGTATTGCCTTAAGTGTCCTGCTGGAACGAAGGGAACTAATTACACCTCTCGCTTCGTGTTAATATATCCGTACGACCGACAGGTCTGGCCTAGACTAGATCCTGCTAAAGCGATCGTAAATCAGTACTGATACCACTGTCCTCACAGGACACTATTCCAGGAAAACAACCAACAAGAACAAATAGAAATCTTCTAATCAAAGCTCATCGTATTCCTAATTCTTCGAGTGGTTTTCCTTACTATGGTCAGTTGCCTTCCACCACCTAGGCCTCAGTATACACACGCACCCCTTTCGTGGAAGCAAAATCCCATAAAAAAAGCCAAATAGCCATCACTCCACTTAAAAACTCTTAAAACTCGTTACCACACCCAAACAAACAGAACACCTTCCCCATGCATTACCAGTCGAAACCCTAATTACCCCGATATTTCTCACATCTCTACTTTCAGACACAACCGACGGCGAAGCATCCAATAGAAAATGTAATGACGAGTGCAATAATGATAACACCATGACAAGAAGTGCAATTAATACACCATCAATGCAATCACCGTCATTGTCCTCGTCGCCATCACCGTCATCGCCAACGTCGTCGTCAGCACCTCCAGCTACAGCCACAGAAGCAGCAGCAACATCACAAGAAGCAGCAATATCACTTCTATCGTCGTCGTCACAACCAACCACAGTGGCTGCCACAGCAGCGGTATCATCACCATCGCGGCTGCCGTCCACAGGACATGAAGTATTAACCAAGCCGGGTAATAAATTTGGATTTAAAGCGACAGCTTCTGGCAGCGGCGGCAGCGAATTTATCGGTCGCAACGCCTCAAATAGTTGTGCGAAACCCGAAGAGTTAACAGACGCGGTAGCCACTTGTAATGGAGTAGTTGATGATGGTGACACCAAGGTGACCCGAAATATGAACCACAGCGGCAAGGATCGAATTTGTCCATCACAGCGAATCGAATTGGAGGTGGGCGGTGATAAGAAATCAGCGAGCAACCGGGGCAAATGTTCTCTAGGTGATATTTCGCTGGATGTACTGGACGACGTAGAGGATCCGTACTACGTACTGCAGGAGTATCTGGAACGTGTTAAGGTGAGTTACGAAATTTTAATTTAGGTTGTTGGTTGGTTGTTCGAGAACTTTGTGCGTCAGTCACTCTTCATGGATTCATGGAGTAGACAGTTACAGTTGAGAACTTACTGAACTTACATTTAAATTTCTGTCACAAATCTCAAAATTGTTTTAGAGAAAGTCGTTCCTCTATAGCTTGAGGAGAGTTCTACAATGGAACTCCTCTTGGTTAAGCAGAATTCTGCCCAAAGAATACTCACTTTCGTGTGCGTACAAGTGGTGACGCTGATGATCCTCAAGGTGCCCAACCCCCTTCATAGACCACTAATCGGACGTGAAAAAACGTCTCCGGTTATTGCTACCTTCTCGCTGTACAAATCGGACGGCCTTGACGGATACTCCACATGATTCTTCATAGAACGCTGGACCAAGTGGTCCCGTGGCTTGTACCGATTTTCAGAATTCGTTTATTACTAAATCACGCCCTGAGATGGGCAGGGTGGTCATGAATCCGCGAAGGATTTCAGACCCATCAGCTTCAAGGATTGAAACGTATCCTAGACACTTCCTCACAACTAAGGGACCATCGACGAAGAAAGCACTCCACGAAAATGTGCGAACGACTGAGAAAACCATTCACTACATACTATACAAGCTCTAGCCTCTTTCCTAGACCTTGAGAGTGCCTTCAATCGATGCAGGAACCTCTAATTCAACTGGGCGTGGAGGTGTTCTTTTACCATTGGATGTGTGTCAGGAACTAAAATAATCCATTCTGCTCTTGGCAACATAACTCCAACCAAGGGGAACCCCTCCGGAAGAGGTTATCTCTCCTCCTCTATGTCTCCCGTCAAGAGTCGACAGAGACGGAGTCAAGATAGTTGTTTAGGCGGATGACGTACTAATTTAGATGTCGGAAAGGTTTCCTTCAGTCCTCAGATGATTAGTGCTTAGCGAAAACCAAAATACAGTCTTTCACGCCCTCACGGCTAAAGAACCAAGAGCAGCGAGTGAAATAACCTGTGTAGTGTTCTATGGCTTCGGTAAGTTGGGGGAACTTTGAACGAAGATGGTATACCGCAGTGGTATGCCCCATTCTCTTGTACGGGCCTACAACACAAAACGACTGAGCAAAATGCAAAGAACAGCGGGTATAGGGACTACGTGAGCTATGCGATCTTGTCCTTTTCTTTAAAAATACATCAGCGCATACCGCGACTCTTTTAAGAGAAACAGAATGTTGGTATGCAGCATTCTGGATATTTTTACCTAGGGATTTGCGACTCTAATTGGCACCAACGCCATACCAAAACTGAACTTTAGAAAAGGCTCCACGGTAGATTTCCCATCCAGGGTGGACTAGCACAAAGGTGCAGAGATAAAGGAATATGAAACAGAAAATTATACAGACGGCTCCAAAATAGACAGCTGGTCAGAAATTTGAGTCAGCTCCCAGACTCACCCAGTGTCTTCCAGGCGAAAACACTACCAATACTCGAAGCTTGCTTCTTATTGACAGTTTAACTCACATCCATCTTAGACATTGTCATACTTATTGATAGTCAAGCTGCCATCGAACACGACATCTTCTAAGCTGGTGGCACAGTGCTAAGAGGAACTCACTTCCTTAGGGCATCGTTTCAAGGTTGGCCTTATCTAACTGCCGGGCTGGCGTGACGAGGTTAAGCCTTTGATATACCCTGCTGGAAGTATGTTCACATCCTGTTAGGAGTCATCAAGGGAAGAATACTCTCGAACTTTCTATCAGAGGCTAAAAACACCTGGCCCGGGTTGTAGAATTGTGTCCCACTACAGTTGGTCTAGAACACAAGATCTACAAAACAAGACTCGCACGGGCATTGCAAGGATCATGGAAATAAGTGCAGGTCACTGGCCTATTGGAACACTCGCCTCCAAACTAGGCATCCCATTTAACGCCCGACGGATCAACAACCTACGAAGGAGTAGGAGGTGTTCTTTCTTATAGGCTTAATCTTTGCTTTTCCTTTTGTCTCGCAAATCATTGCAGCGTGTTTTAAACGAGCATAATGGTGATTAAGGAGGTCTTATCTTGGCATGGTATTCGCATCTTTTCGGACACAACGGACTTATCATTGGTCCAAGTGTGTTAGCTTTAGCTGGCAGCCACTTCAATCATAGGAAGAACTTGCTGCAAAAGTAGTACTTCCTGCTTGGGAATATATTCATTGATTTCAGAAGAGTGGGGTGGTTGGAACTCCTTAAAAGTGATTAAGGCGATCGGAGGTTACATTAGTTTGTTGATGGGTCTTTTCCCCAGAAGCGTTCTCTGCGCCTTCAATATATCGTTCGTGTTTGGAAGCATGTATTCAGTTTAGCCTGATTGATATCCCAGAACGTTTGTTGCTACAGTTGTGAGGACTTCCTCGCAGTAGCTCCGTATTCTCTTAGTCGTCAAGTAAAGGAAAAGTTGACAAGTTCGCAAGTTAATAAACCAAATCGTAACGAATAGGGAAACGGTCATTCAAGACAGTAGAGAGAGCCCACAAAACAGCATGGAAAACAGCAAGTGGCCACCCACTCATTGGAAGTAAATGTTCAACAGCAAACTGAAACCGTGTTCTTCCTTAAAAATGGCACCGAATGCACTAATTAGGTTTTAGCCCCTACAGACTGACGACGGAAGTGTCCCTTCTATCGGTAACAATTTGACTCCTAGTGATGTCGCAAATTCCCTAAGTGTTAGGACTTAGCACCAATAATCTTCACTTAGCACCAATAAATTTCACTCTCATCCCTAGGAAGCAATTTTCATTTTCAAAAACCGTCAGTGGCATTGGCATGGATATGTGATTTCAACTGAAAAACCAAAACCAAACCCCCTTGGCAGTGATAAGCCTTTGAATGACACGCAGTATCACTTTCATAATTCTCGACTGTGTTGGTGGTTTTGAAAATCCCGCTGTCAGTGTCAGCGACCCTCACAAATAGCCCAATTAGATATCGCCTCACCTCAGACAGTAACTTGATACCGAGTACGACTGAGTTTTATAACCACAAGACCGCAAATCCGTCGAAGTGATCAGCCATTAGGATCAGTCTCGCTCCCCCCGCTAAGGAGGCTGCAGTTTACTTTTAATTGCATCTGCACCAGCGCGGCGGTCGATTGTCACATTGGGTCGGGTTTAGATTTCCACTTTTCCCTTTCAACACTCAGACCAATCCGATGAGCATTTATCCGCAGTTCGGGTGTGCAGTGCACATGTAGTCGGGTTCCGGTGAAAACAAACTGATGACGATGAGTGATACTCGTATTTCACCCGGGCGGCAGCAGCCGTCGTCCTAGGCCCGGGCTTATTCAAATCTGAGCTTCAATTGGCAAAACTGCTACATTGTGACAGTGTGGTAGGAGTCAGTGTAATTTATGATTATGATTGTTTGGTTATTTATGTCAGAGAAGTGGTAGCAGCGCTTTTCGGCGCGGCGAGTGGGCTTCGCAAATGGTTTGCCCGGATGAGAGTTAATAATTTATCAATCAATCAAATTGAAAATTATATGCTGCAACGGGGGTAATCCAAACGATTGACGATGACGATGACGAGGACAGAGTGGAGGAAGGTTTCACTGGTATCATGATATAACTGCACCGAGTGGTACATACATACATTCGTGTCTCAGGCTATTGTTGTCGAAAATTTCATGGGGATTTAACGAATTTGGCAAAAGAAGTTAGTTATTTGACAGGCGCGCTGGCATTACTCAAAAGAGATTTAAAGTCACTCGGCGAGACAAGAGAAATCATCAGAAGGATTAGAAGAGACAGAGAGAGATCGATGATAATGAGCTTAAGCCTTGCTGATTTATAGAAGGTTGCACATTGCAAAGTTTGGCATAAACAGTTCCTGGTGTTTAAATTTAACGCACGTGTGCCGATGGTGTGAAAGTGAAAGCGTTTACAAGGAATTTCAGTGCTGGGGAAGACATTGGTCAACAGCCAACCAGGCATTGTAGGAAGTTCTGAATTGCAGACCTTATGTTGTGTTTGTTTCATTTTTCACACAAATGGAAGGGATCTACAATTAGGTTTTGGTTAAAATGGTGGCGGCTTGATGGTAGGCGCCGCCTCACACGGATCTTCAAGGATCCATTGTGTTCCCCGATGTTCCTCTTCCTCCCTGCAGTTCCTGCAAAAGCCATTTGAGAAGAGGCCTATCCGATGGGACAGTGACCAGTGAGAACACCGAGAACGGTGCTTATGACCGACATTTTAAGCAAGATCGGACTTTAAGATCGAGTGAGGCTTAGCATGGCTCAGATCTCTTGGAGGTACGGCATACGGTACCACTCCTCCATCTTTGTCTTGCTGATCGCGTCGTACTCTAAGAATAATTTACATGTAGCGAGTGGAATAGCCAGATTTCTGGGTTCTGGTAGGATCTCTAGAGTAGTACCACGTTTAGCGAGTTCATCGGCCTTAAAATTAACTGGAATGTCCCCATGACCGGGTACCCAACATAGGTGAATGTTAAAATGTTCTGCCATCTCAGTGAGAGACGAGCGACAATCTGAGATAGCTTCTGATGAATATGGTCCCCTTAACCACACTGAATTTAGTATTCATTTTAGGATGGCCTTCGGTGGCATGGTTGAGAGTTGGCCTGGAAGTACGCTTCTAGGGTCTTCTTTCTCGTTCTGCTGAGGCTTGGGCAGTCGCAGAGAAAATGTGTCGTGTCCTCCTCTCCGTCTATATCGCCACATTCTCTGCAGAGGTCAGTCGTGCTTAGTCGCATTCTCCTTAGATGGGCCGCCAGTAGGTTTTGGCCTGTTAGGATACTGATCAAGCTGGCTGCGACAACTCTTTACTACAAGTGAAATGAATAATGCGGATGACACGGGGGTTACTGGGGATAGTTCTCTTGCGGCCTCGTTTTTTTTCTAGCTTTGCCCATCTTGCGGTACTGGTGTGACTTATTTGGCTCTTTTTCCAAAAGCTAGATGCTTGCAGTCGTAGGGCGCTTTTTGCTGCCAATTCTCTAGTGTATAGGTCGACCGGTAGGAGTGAGAGTATCATTTCGAGGGCTGCTGTCGGGGTCGTTCTTATGCCGGTCGTTGTGCTGTTGCATACTAATCGTTGGACTTTTGTGAGTGTATTAAGGTTTTTGGCTTTTTTCGCGGCTGGCCACCAGACCAGACACCGTACAATTTATTGCCCGACTACGAATGGCGGATTGAAATGCTTTTCTTGAGCAATTGTACTCCCAGGGGCGTGTCGTTGCCTGTTAAGTTGATGTTGCTGGACTCGAACCTATATCAGCTTGCTCAGCAGTCCAATGCGATCACTCTCTGGGTTATGTATGCTTAAGCAACGGCCGTCAATCATGATTCAACCCTCTTAGCGATTTTTTGGCCAAGAGCAAGTGGCGTCGTAGTTTGGTTCTTTGCAACACGATGAAACATTGTCGTGGCACATCGTCTTACCCACCGATGAAATCCTAGTTTTCATCGCCATCTCTTAAGTAAAACTGTTGTCAACCAAAACTTCTTCATGACCGAGCACAAAATGCTGAAACCTTCGAGGCCATAAGCCCATTGTCTGCCTTCCAGTATATCACTTTCAATTCTATAGTACACGCAACAACTCGAAGCTCAATCGATGTAATCATCGAAGGTTCTCCGATGGTCAACTGGTTGTCCACCCACCCAAGTTTCATCTTCATTTTCATAAATTTTTGGGCATGGGACACGATTTACCACAGAAGCCGCAGTGAATTGCGTAATTTTCCATTAATTTTACGCACAGTTGGACGCCCACTGCACAACAGGCCACACAAGATCTGTCGCCGTTCGTTCTCCGTATGCAGTTTTTGACAATGCGGGCCACAGTGATCAATCTCCTCCATGGGAGTCGACAATGTTAATTTCCCTAAAAAAGGAGATCACACACTCATCGTCGTTGCCATCGTCTTGGTTGTCGGCTGCATGTGTTCATTAATTGCAATGATCCCTGTGTGTATCCGTATGTCTGTCGCTTTAAAGTAGGTTACCCACCACAGTCCTGACAGCGCCCATCACAAGGGTTAAATGTTCCGAAAAAGAAAAACCGTACCGCATGTGGTCCAGACGTTGGCACCAGTTTCACTTGGCAATTATCCATCCCATAGAACTGTCAAAAAAAGGGAAACTGACGTTCAAATAATTGCAGGGGATCCCTGAGATATAGCGGTGCATAATTGCCCACTAAAAGTCCCCCTACATGTTGCAGATCCTCTTCCGCCGTAGAAGTGACTTGCAAATGAGCAAAATAAAAAGTGAAATGTCACCATAAAAACTAATAAAAAAAATATTAACAATTAATAAATGAAAAAAAAAAAACGGCTAAACTGACACTGGGGGAGATGCTTAATGATCGCATGCTTCAGCGCACGTAAATGAGGAGTCATGCGAGGCGTTTTATTACGCTTCTTGTTAGGATGAGATGAGCACCTCGTAAAATCATCTAAACCTCGAGTACGAGTAATTCGAAATCCAATTCGTCTTCACCGAGAGACGTACGGAGGTTTAAAATTTTTTTTTAAATTTAATTTCAGCCAGCCTGTGGAGAGACATAAAAAAATATTATTTGCATGGTAAATTTAAAGTGGGCAGTGGTGTAGCCCGTAGTTCGTATTTTCTCAGGGTCTGGAGTATGAAGAAAGTTTATGGTCAGATAATAGCACCTGGGTTGGAAGTTTCTTCACTTGGCAGCATTTTTAATAGCATAGGGTGCTTTGAAGTTTTTGTTTTAAGTGTTTTGCCATTAGAGCTGAAGTTGCTCGGCCTTGGCTTAAAGCGATCGGTTTATCCACATTTGTGAAGGCTAGGGATTTTCCAGACTAGACCGGAGCAACAAAAGATTGGCCTAATTAAGACTGCTGTCTATGCTTTGACGATTTTCTCAAACATGAGTGTCTTTAATTTGAAGCTCACTCAACCAATTTGTTCTCGACCTTTTTCAGTTTATGAAAGACTGGCCTGAGCAGCTGTGAAGAGCATCGTCTTGGCTTTCAAGTGAATTTTTTGTTACCTCTACAAGTAGAGATGAACAAAGACACGTACGTGAAGGGTGATTCAATAAGAGGTGTGCGATTTGTTCCTTAAAAAAAAAAGCTAAATAACTAGAAAACTCAGAAAGCATGTCAAGTCGAAGACATCCAAGGCGCTCACAGTTTTCTGGCAATGTACATAAGTGTATTTCAAACAACACACACAACACAAGCTGCACGGGAGCTTTTCCAATACGCCTGGCGCTGCTCTCGACGCTCTGATTATCCTACCTTACCCTGATACTTATGATGGGGTGGATTCTGGTATCGATGAGCTGTTGCGCAACATTTATTCTACGACCTTAGTTCCATGAATATACCGTCTGATGCAATGACACCAGAACTGCGACTGTGCAAATTTAAAGTCGAATTTCTTAAGGCTTAGGCAAGAGTCCGAGCCTGGACTGGGCTGCAGTCGAACTTCACGGATGGCTTCAAATACAGTCATGGGTCCGGTGCTTAGTTTTCGTGGAAACCGACAACACTAAATTTCACCACTCGTTAGACAAGAATGCCTCTGTTTTCCAAGCAGTTATTTTTCCAATCCTAACGGCCACGGACTATATTGATAAGAATAGGTGGAGAATAGCGATAGCCAGGCTGCCTTTAAGGCCTTGCTCAACCCTTTAACAAGTTCCAAGGTAGTGCGAGAATACAAGAACTCTCTGAATTTGGTCGCAAGGCTAAACTCTTTGACTCTTGTATGGGTTCCAGGTCAAACTGGGATCTCTGGAAATGAGATCTCCGATGAGATTGCTAGACAAGGCTCAGATAATGTTTTCTCATGACCTGAACCTGCGTTGGATCTTCTCCCGTCTCCGGTCAGTGCCTCTATTGGCGATTGGGTTTCCGACAAACAGCGGCATTCTTGCCGTCATTCTTGCAGCAGAAGAGACTAGACAACTTATTGGCTTCCTCCGAAAGTCGAGAAAATCCCAGTAAAATGGGTAAAAACTGGGTTTTGCTTTCTGGTAGTACAATGAATCAGTTGCGTCTGAGTGTTCCAGTCTAGCCTTTCCTAACCGGACAAAAAAAAAAAGTTTTTGCAAGTTTTGCACTTTTTGGTCTAAGTTCATCCCACTTGAGTGAGGCCATAAAAAATTCCTTCGATCCTTCGCATGATTTGGCGTTTGGCATACTGAAAGTCTAGATAAACTTCCTTCACCTCTTATTTTTCCCTTACCCAGCATAAGTTGGTTTAACTAAGATAACATGATACTATCTTTGAGCTGAAACTTTCTCTGCTCTTTGATATGCATTTGTAAGGGAAGTTAGAGCAGTCTTGTGGTTCCCTAATAGGTTCCGAAACTATGACGGCTTCTACTTAAAATGCTGTCCCTAAGATTGCCTACCATCAACGCATTGATTTTTAAAGCTTTTCCTTCAATGTTTGGGCTGAAGTTTTTTGAGTTTAAGTCCGGTGCTCTATAGCTTCACCGTTTTTCATGTTTTTCAGACTCAGTCTGTGTCATCTGAGCCATCTATGAAGCCTCAAATAATGGAAATTCTTCTTTAAGAGTGTGTGGTTAAAAAGATCGTAAAATAAATAAATAAATAGCTGGTGCGACAGCTCGGGATGAGCCAAGGCCTGGGTTCTCGCAACTATTCATGTTGTGCGTGTGTTATTTTTTACACGGGTAGAAAATACCTTCCAATGCACATGTCTTTTGTTGTGCTCCTTAATCTAGGACTCAAACTGTCTTGACACAGGCTACTGCCTCAAAAATCTATTTGAAACTGACGATCAAAGAGTATATATAGAGCTTTGAAGAGACCTTTAGGGCTGCTTTCACTTAAGCTATGAGCTGAGAAGGCGACTATACAATTCCAGTAAATGACACAACAAAACCAACCTTCGATCACAGTTTAAACAGTGCAACTGCAACTTAGAGAAACCTTCGACACTATCGCTGACGATTTCTTTTCCACACTTTCATTCGCACTAAAATGTATTCCAAGACCACTGTCATCAATGTCCATTTTTATGTACCTTTCCCAAACCATATCGAATCGGAAACGAAGCCCGAATCTAATGCTCTGCACCTCTCTCTCTCTCGTGCTAAATTACCTTCATTGTCACTTTGTGCCACAAAAGCGTGACGTTATCTCTGCCCCTGATGATAGCAATAAACAATGGCTGGCTTGAATGCAAGCAAGCGCACACATATCGCAGCATACACAACTCAACCAGATATTCGCGCAGAAATGACAGCCGCATCGAAATGTCGGTTTGTGTGTGCGCAAGCGCAAGCTAACGCTCGCGCTCGCGCTTGCGCCTCCAACCTCCAATAAAGCGAATGTACGCGTCGTATAATGAATAGCGGCGGAGCACACTCCGGACTTATCCTCCGCTCTAATGTTACCTCTGCTCACATTCTCATCACATCGCACCAGGTTGGTCCTCCTCCTTGTCTGGGAAAAAGGCCTGTTTCCCGCGCTCAAAGAGATATGATGCCAGCGATATGATGAAGCGACATCATTATACTTTATAGCGTGCTAGAAAGCCACCACTGTCCGTCTGTCTATTGTACTGCGCTGCAGTTTATTAGCTGACGTTTCATGTGCGCTTGCGCGCGCCCCTGCACACGGGCGAATTGCAAAAAAAATGATCATTAAGTGACAATTTGTGTATGAGATCTGCAGGGGGAGACTCGTGCAACATTGACGGTATAAATTATATCACGTTGCAGCGGGTCGGCCGGGAACGCAGGAACGACAACGACCACGACGACGGACTGGCAATTCTTTTTAATGCGTTGACATGATAACAATCCGAGAAAGTTGTTTTCCTATTTGGATCGGATGTGTCGTCTCGCTCTCATCACGGGCGCATTAAAATGATCGCCGACTGTCGTCCGAGCGCATGTCCCAGGCAGTCTGCTTGCATCTTTACAGATGCGAGTCAACTACTGCACACGGTACTGGGAAATTAATGAAACGAAAGTGAACTGAATTTCTCTGCAGCGACTACTGCGCGACCGGTGCTCGTGATGGCTGTCAAGTCGGTAACGAGACGGAGCGCGTTAACGCGTTGAAGCCATAATAGACCCAGTAGGCGGTCGTCGTCCAGTCACAGTGGATACCCCCACAGATTGGATAAAAGTGTTTTTGTTTTGTTATGACCGTGCGAATACCTCATTTCATTTTTCTGGTCAACTTGATCTCTAGGGATATGCCCAATGAATTGGCATCACTGTCCCACATGGGATACTTTTGTTGTTCCGCAAGGATTTCTCCCTCTCACTCTCGCTCTTGACAGTGGACACACTTGACGTGTGACAGATTTTGACAACAGAATGACAGTAGTGCTGCCATGAACGTGAAAGTTTTCTGTCATATTGATCATAAGTCTCCGGCCGGGCGCACTAAGAGGTCCGTCAAGCCTCTTACAGTCCGCGTACCAAGAGGTAATTGGCATGAATTTCGATGACTGGTCATCGAAATGTATGTACTCTCATGTTAATTGGAGTCTTTGTCTTCGATGGTTGTTAGCTGTCATTGAAAGTGTGTATGCGCGCAAGCACTTGACGTGTCGGAAGAGGAATGTGAGCGCACGTTAAAGTTCATTGCAATCCATGGGTAAGTGTGTGAGGTGAGTTCATTTGAATTGTCAATTGTGGGTATTAGTCATGCCTTGGAGTTTTACTGTCATGCCAATGAGTTGACCTTAAACCGATGGTGGTTGAGGTTGATTTCTCAAGAGGCAACGGTCAATGTCGGCGAAGGTCGAGTGTGTTGAATTAGTGCTTTACTGGCTTGAAGGCATTTGTGAGTTATGACAAGTGGATGGACGGTTTTGAGTCGGAAGAAAACTGGGCAAAACAAAGTGATTCGACGGGGTATTCATTCAGGATTAGAGACATTTCTTTTGAAAATATTTGGTAAGAAGCGTTTGTTGGAAATGTCCTTTAATTCATTTGATCAGCTTTCTGACATCTTACCATTGTGTAGAAAGCACATCTTACCACCTTGGCTGCATATGAATGACCCGCCTGTGCAAGGCCAGCCAAATGAAGACCTTTTTTGTGAAGACCTATATCAGACATATTGTTTTCCAATGATCCGCAAGGTGTTTATACGACCGACGCAGTAGATGAATTCGTGAGAACTTCTAGATATAATTCCAAATGTTCTCTGATCCTATCCGCAATTGTCTTACCCCCTAGTTGGACTATTTTAATCTCTAGAGGGCTCTGACCGTTGTTGCGATCTCTGTGTTGCTAGAAGGTCCTGAACCCTCTTCAGGATTTTTTTTCCGTCGAAAGACCCATTTGAATTAAAAACCACGAAGTTTGCAGCACGAAAACGTGCGTATAAGAGCTATCTTAAGGTGATTGTACCATGCGACACCATATAAAGTTCATGTCTATTTAAAACGACAAAGTGGCAACACTTCAAAAACGACGACTGATCACTATGTAGTCGATCTGATTGGATATTCGCTACTTATCAGACGAGACACGACTGATCTTCCAGGCAGGCTTTATGCTGAAACCTAAGTCTTACCTTCCTGTGACAAAGTGGTGTAGTCAACAAACAAGACTCAAAATGGTGTCCGAGAGTCATAGGCTGACCTTACACTGACTCGTAGACGTTCACAGGGAATCGTCCAGCCTCTGTTGTTCTATTTGGACCTGTCACTGTATTGTCTTTAGAAATGGTTCCTCAAAGGAGTAAAAATCGATTACCCACACGTGGTATCTTTACAACTTGAACCTTCTGCCTTGCTGAAGACCATCCACTCATCGATTCCCTCATTCGTGGTTAGAAAGAAGAAGATTCACTCTGTCATCAAACAACACGACCTTACTTAAGTTTTTGACTATTCCAAACGATTGGGACCGCTGGTAATGAGATTTTGCTTGCATATGCTTCTTCAAAGAATCCCCTAGTTCTCATTGCCAGATCATTACCCGCAGGAATGTATGTTATTCTCTTGTCATCCTTTGTGCTCCTCATTTACAAGATACATTACCCACAAGGCAGTACTCAACCTAGCCAACATCTGCAGGCATAGAGTGTGCCGTCTGTATTCCTTCAGCTGCCATATACTATCCCATCGCAACCGATTCTCATCAGCATCACTCGAACGCCCTACCCCGTCCACTTGAGCGAATCATTTCAATGTCATCCACTCGATCCTTATTGCTGCCCGCCCCTGCTATTAGGCGAAAAACGAAACCAGCTCTCGAAACAGAAAAAAAATTCGAAACCCACTACCAGCCGGAGCGCATACTCGTGTGTACATCCATTAATTAGAACCACTTCCGAGAGTTTCAAGTTCGAAACGCCCCTCAATCGGGAAAAAAAAAAATTCAAATCAAATCCACAGATAGCGCGGCTTCTCGCCCCACAAACGGAATGCGCACATTGTAGCTGTTTTTGCTCTCGCATCCATCCATCGCCAGCCTTGAATCGTCGAAATCTGATCGCTCGATCAACATCATCATCGTTATGGATGCATCGCTCATATCGCTCATCAGCTCGGTCTCCTAAAATTAACATTCCGAATCCGCGCAAGGAGAAGAGCAGACAATAGGCCTTTGTTTCACCAAAGATACTCTCGCGTACGAATAAAAACTTCAGTCTCTTTGGTGCGGCTTTTGTTGTTGCCTGTCCTGTTCTGTTTATTAAATTTGCTTCAGCATATAGTACATTAATTTACAATAGAGTGCGCTACTAGCTACTTGAACCGTGTGTATGTGTTGGATGGTTGCTCGTACAGCACTTACAATAAATCGTTTAGTTAGCCTTCATGCGCCTCGGTGATTAATAATTGCTTAGAGGAGTCGAAAGGAGGAATTTTCAAAATGAGGAGTCAGCAAGCGACAGGGCTGCCATCTCTTAAAAGTAATAGTCCCGCCATTGTTTGTTTCTAATTGGATACGGCTGCAATCGGCGCACTTGATCTGGCCGGATGAGCGGCAAAAATGATGATGCGCCCGCCTCGCCAGATGACGATGACAGCGGCCGACGATTGCGCTGGCTATCGACTGCGACTGCGACTACGGAGCCACCTCCTTTAGAGTGCTGCCGCTGATGTATCTGCGCTTTGACTGATTGATCGAATCCATTTATTTTAACGTCATTTTCCTTTTGACATTCTGCGACAGCACCAGCAGTAGCAGTACAGCCAACGGCATTTTGATGTACATCGGTGTTGGCATCCAGGGCCGATGATGAAACCTGCAGCGATGGCGGCAGATGTAATGTCGACGCTGACACTAGTCCATTAAAATGCTGAACCTGATCGGTGGTTACCGATGGCGGTGGCTGTGGTGCTGGTGCAGATTTAATGTCGTCGTCGCCTCGTGTAAAACAATCACCGAACAGTTGGTGACAGTTTTTTCCGCCCGACTTCTCTGGCGATTGGGTGTAGTAGCGGCCAAAATTGTCATTCCTGCGTTCACCCGCTCCCTTAGTGCGCTTTTTACCACGATTCGGAAAGAATAAATCGTCGTACTTAAAGATGTCTTTGATTTTGTCCTTCTTGCCGCGATTTGGCACAAAAAGTTCGTAGCGCGACATGAGGTTCTCCAAATTGGGTATGTACTTGCGTCCACGTGGCGGTATGAAGGGCATGTCCGGACTCGAATCTGTGGAGAAATTAGAAACTTGGAACGTGGTTGCGTATAAGTTATGATATTTAAAAGAGAAAAGGTTGAGGGATGTATGGATCCTTGACGTCTGAAAGGAAGGAGATTTTTAATGGTGCCGTGTGGATCAAGCTCTAGGAAAGAAGTAGTAAAGATCGCTTGGATCCATGTAGTAGAACCAGCAAAAACCAGCTTTAGTGATCCTATTCTGAGCAAGTCTCAATGCGGAAGCTGGACTGCAGTCTAAAACTGAAGGAATTTTTCTGAGCATGCATACCGTCATGTAAAAAGGCAGTAGACCACATATGCATACATATGATTGCTAGAAAGGATACCCACTACAGAGATCGTTGAAATCCCGGTTGACAAAAAAATCGTTCGCACTTTAGGGCTGCAAACCATACTTCGTTTATTTTCAATGGACCGGCTTGAGCTCGCGGCGATGTAAATAGCATTTCCTATCACCACAAACCAAATGTCCACTGGAGAAGATCTCAATCTGGGTTTCAAAAATTCAATGCTGAACAAATAGGCTGTGAAAACATCGCAACGTAGTCTATAATTGTTTAACACCTCTCTTCATGAATAGCTTGAAACGAATGAGAGGGAATCAGTACCCGGACCACACTTATCTCTGCTCTAAATCTAGTCACAAGCTTGGGAAATTGTTCTGCTTGAGAGCCCTCACTTGTTACAAACTACCAGCTTATAGAGAATGCGGCGCTCTAATGTCATTTGACCTACATAGTTTCATAAATTGCGAACATCTTTTGACTTCAGCAGTACATCCAGAGAGCCACTCTTGAAGGAAACTGTTTTCAAAGTTCAAAACAAAGTCTGCAATGTCACAATTCAAATGAAGCACTCTCTCTGTCAAAACAGTGTTTTATGTCCCTTGGAGGATGTCATTGCAAGCATCTAGCTCGAGCCTTTGGGAGTTTGACACCAATTTCAGTCGCCTATTCACAGGGTCCCTCTATATCATTCTTTTGGTCATAATCGCGCTGCTTCAGTCCGTCAATCTCAAACAATGTCAAGCTCCTGCAGTGCCTCTTGTATTGGATGTATAAACTTTGGATAGCCTCTAAGGCTTTGAAAGCAGGCAATAGGCACCTGACGGGCTTAGCTTTGTGGCTTCTTCAAAGTCTAAGCCGGTATCCCAGTCTTCTGTGCTAAGGCATTGTGAGTTGAAGTGGTATAAGCTTCCCTGTCATTGAGTTACACTCAAGCTGCGTCTCGAAAATTTTTTCCATTTAGTTGAAAAAATCGGCAAGCTCTTGAATAGAGCCAATAGAAAATGTAAGCAAATGGCAATGTAGGACACAAGACTAAGTCTTAATCAATCGCCCTACAGTTACAGGCGACAATTAGTCCGGCTATCAGTACACCTGTAGCAACTGTCCTCAGTATAGTTCTAAGGTCTCAGTCTCAGATAGAAATATCGCCAGATTTTTGGCTTCATCCTCTTCAGCACACTGCCAAGTTTATCAATTTCTGTGACGATGTGCGGCTATAGCTACTAGCTAGAGCCAGATATCAAATTCTCTTCAAATTTCTGAATGAGGATCTCTTCTACTTCGTGAATTCTTCAGTGTGGATCGGCAGATCTAAAACAGTTTTCGAAATAACAATTCGACAACCGGGCCACGTGAGCCCTGCTATTACAAAACGCCAGGGCACTTAAACCCTAATTGAGTTTCTGGCTAGATCACCACAAACTACCACGTTTACCTACCTACTGACAGGCTCTTTTGATTCACGAAAATCTTTTCGCTTAGTCAATGAGGACACAACTCACTTCCTCTGTCACTGTCCAGGTTTTTGCCACCTCAGACATAAGTCCTTTGGAAGGCAATTTTTCCAGGATACGGAAGAACTGAGAGACGTACCCATCAGGGACGTACCCATCAGGGACATCTGAAGGTTAATTAAGGCTTCAAAATGGTTCGAAAGGCTGGGGCGATAGGAGAATGCTTTGGGTACTGCTCCACGAGCAAGGGGTACCTTCCCCCCTCCAAAATGGGCATCACAATGGGTCTCTACTGACCTGAGTGTTCGGCAGAGGGCTTCTTTCCCCTCGCCAACCCATCTACCTTACCTAACCTTACCTTCTCTTAGTTTCAAAACCACTGTGGCTTAAGACTCTCTGTGCTGATGGCCCTAGACATCGAGGAATGGTGCCGTGGGAGTGGGCGTACAGTCAATCCTCTGAAAGCAGAGGTTCTTCTTTTTACGAGGAGGAAGAATGTGACATAATCTGATTCTGCCAGAGCTTAAGAGCGTCACTATCTACTAGATCTCCGATGAAGTCAAAAATGTAGAAGTGATTCTGGATAAAAAAAAACTTCCTTGGAAAAGCATGCCAAGTCGAAGACATCCAAGGCGCTCTCAGTTATCGGCAGTGTTGGGGTGTTTTTGGCAAGACATGGTGCTTATCACCGAAAAAGGTCCTTAAGATCTATGTATAAGGCTATGATAAGACCGGTTCTTGCTAATGCGTCGGTTGTTTGGGGGAGAGATATCTGACTGCATTCTCCACTCAACTTCAGAGAACAGCCTGTCCCAATGGAACTTTTCTGAGTAGGCCTGGTGCTGCTCTAGATGCTTTACTTGGTCTATTTCTTCTTGTATCATGGGTGGTCGCAAGCAAGCTGCGTGAGTTCAAGCCCCAACCATGTCCACCGAACATTTTTCGCGGCACCACCTCTCGTCGGGGAATGACAGGCCCCGGGAGTTTAATTTGTCATGAAAAAGCTTCTTAATTCTCCGTTCGGAGTCGGCAATAAATTGCAGGTACCTTCCATTCGTGCGAACAATACAACACGCAGAACATGAATGGTTGCGAAGAGTTAGGCCTGTCGCGCCAGCTATTTATTTTTTTTTACTTGTATCATGGCCTGTACTGTCGAAGCAATCTATGGTCTTAGACTCGGCCGTCTTTTGGTATCATCCGCACTGGAGTTTAGATGACCTTGCGCGACACTTATCCCACGACCCTGGTCCAATTAAAACGCCGTCTGATGTAATGACACTAAGATGTCGGCTGCTGTGCAAATCTAAATTCGGCTCTTCTTGCATTTTGGTCTAACTTCGTCTAGGATCTAAACTCCTACTGGGCTGTAATCGAATTTTCACGGATGACTCTAAAATGAGTCATGGATCCGTTGCTGGTGTCTTCGTGGAGGCCAACAATGGAAGACAAGTATGGTTCTGTTTTCCAAGCCACTTATGCTTTTCTTATTGCCATAGACTACATGTATTGTTAAGAATGGGTGGAGAGGCCTTCAAAGAAAATTCCAGTAAAATGGGTAAAACTGGGTCTTGTTCCTTTGGAGTACAATGGACCAGATGTGTCTGAGTGGTCCAGTTTAGTGTTTTCTAGAAACAAACCCTTGAAACTGATTCCTACGTCCTACTATATCAATTAATTCACTGCCTCGAACCACCTTCCGACAATTGTGCCTGGATAAACCCATGTAGTGAGTTCGAAACAGCCAACGCTTCAAACACTACACTAAGATCCTGGTCGGCACAGGAAAAATTATAAAACTCCCTTAGAGCCCTTTGAAATCAACTCTTGTCAAAGAGAACCTATGCCAAGTGAAAGTCGATAAAACCATGTGACACAGTTCTGTCAATTGAATTTTCTCCCATAAATCTCACAGTCACCCAGTGGAATAAACACACAAATACCCTTTATGGCGAAAACAATCAAGAGAACACAGTCCATATGTACCCCCAGATCGTCTCTGAATTTTATAGACCTCATTAGACGTGCGTCGAACTTCATGAACTCCGGGCTAACCTCTCCCAGTCGTCTAACAAATTTTCACAATAAATTAAAATTAAATAAATTTTTTTACGATTGTTTCGCCCGTAGCATTGTCATTCGTGACTTACAAAACTCATCTTGGCAATTAAAAATGGAAAAATCTTTCGTTAGAATTTCAAATCGTTCCCAGATTGCGTGCGTGTACCTACTAACCCAAACCCAACCCTCTCGACCAAGTTGGGTAATTTTAAACAAAAAATCTTTTGTAAAATTTTTTTTTTATTACTCCAACACGTCCTCGTAAAACCGAGCAGATGAGCATATAAAACCGAGAGCACACCACGACATGGTCGCATCATCTTTTTTGTCTAATAAAACCAAATTTCACAGAACAACTTTTGACAGATAAAGCAGAGATGCCCGGGCTGAGATAACCCAGAGACGACATGGCCCGCAAGAGTGCGTAACACAGAACACATGAGGAATGTATCTCGAATTTTTTTTATCGTGAAATTCGATCCAGGTACACGGTACAATAGTACATTCCATTGCCACGCCATGTCATGCCAAGACCCGCATTGTGAGAGACAATCAACCGAACCACTCCTCTTTCGAGTGGGTTCTCTCCTCACTTTTGCACTTACTCAGATGGGGTTCCAAGTCATCCGGTTCACGACGCACCACAATGTACTGTGGCTCTTCGACGTACAGCGGTAATTCCCGACGTCCCGATAGATTGAACTTCTTCCACATATTCAGTCCGGGATAATCGCTGCCAGATGCATTGTATCCCTGCAGTGAGTCGAGATGTGTCATTGTCCACTGGAGGAACTTGATCAGATCCTTATCGGCACTCAGGTGGAGTAAGATGTCATCGTCGTTCTGTCCGGCGGGGCTGTCCTCGACACTGGAATAGAAAAATACCATTAGGACCAGATATTTGCCGAAAAATTGCTGATTGATATGTGATATGTGATAGCCCTCGTCACAAGTCCACTCAAGCGACTGATGATAACCGTGCTGATTAGGGGTTATTATCGGATATCGATTACCTTCGTTCGATTGGCCTACTCTCTGCGGGTATTGGGTCTTGTGTGCGCACGCGCACCCCAGGGGTCCGACACACACAACCGTTCATGGATTTTTGGATTTCAAATGAGAATTGAAATTGGCGAGTCGTGTTGGATTCGAATCCATCCGACCGATCCATCAATTGGGAGTGTTAACTCCGAGGAATGTGGGTTTCGCTCTGACGTGGGTGGGTTTATGTAGTGTGTTTGCTCTTTGTATGGCCGTTAATCATTTATTGAATATGGGTCTTGCAGCGCCTACAAAGCCATCCAGCCACGCAACGAAAACAAAACACAAAAATTGTTTATTGTTTAATTGAAGCCTATGTGCGGTACAATTAATCGTAATTACACTATCTGACCCGCGTTGGGTGAGCTCGCCGATTGAGCGGAATTGTACAATGGACGTCGTTTTCTTTTTTTGAGCTTTACTTGTGGATCGTCGTAGATGTGGGAGATTTCCTTTGAGTAATTAACTTCATTTTGCTTTTAATTGAGATTCAGATTTGTGAAGAAGGATTATTCAGCTGAGATAAGGAAATTGCTTGGCACCATCAATTGGGTGAGTTAGAGTGGAGACGATGCAGGAAATGGTTGTGCTGACCCAAATGTGGGTTAGAAGTGTTGTTATGGAAAGAAGACGTTCTATTTTTGTGTTAATCTGGGACTCTATTGGAGTGACTAGAATACTTAGTTCGATTCACACGTGTGGAACGTATTTGTGGTCATACTTCTACATTCCTCTATGGGACGCCTATCTAGAAGGCACTATTTCAAGACGAACATTCTCAGTCTTTTTCACATCAAACTCCGGTCTAGATTTTTTCTCGACTCTTGACAAGGCGAAGCACAGACACACGTAGGCCAGGACGGCTCTTTGTGATACCACATAGGTCTATACCCTAAAAAACGCCACTCACTGAGGCTAGTTTTGACGTCAGTATGTAATAGTCCGCCCAAGTTGTCCAACTGATAGTCTCCCAGATGGAGCTTCCTTCTTTGGGAGAGGGCAGGACAAGTGCGGAGGATGTAAAGGATCGTCTCCTCCTCCTCATCGTCCCTGCAGTCATGTAAAAGAGCCCCATCCTTCTGGCATGAAGGCCAATGGGGCAATGACCGGTAAGAACACTAATAACTGTGCTAATGAGCGACCTTTTGAGCAAGATCAAATTTTTAGATCGAGGAAGATTTACCATAGGCCTGATCTCCCTGGACGTACGGCACGTGGCACCATTTCTTTATCATTGGTTTGTCTTACTGATCTGAATTTTACATGTAGCGAGTGGAATACCCAGATTCCTTCGTTCCGGAAGAATGTCTAGAGTAGTACCACGTTTGGCGGGTTCATCGGCCTTACAGTTCTCTGGAATGTCCCTATGACCGGGTACCCAACATAGGTGAATGTTCAAATGTTCTGCCACTTCCATGAGATATGAGCAACAGTCTGAACCGATTCCAGAGATTTTATAGCAGCCTGACCATCGGTAAAAATTGTAATGTCCCTGAAGGATATTACATTGTGCCTGAGCCTGGATAAGGTTTCGTTCACCGCCATAGTTTCAGCCTGAAAAATGCTACAGTGGTCAGGCAGACGAATCGGGATGCTTGGGATGTTAAGGATATTGGAGAAAATACCACCTCCAACTCCGTTTTCGGTTTTGGAACCGTCGGTATAGAAATGAACAGAATGACCATCTTTGGCGTCACCACTCTCCCACTCCTCTCGGGAAGGAATGGAAATCAGAAAGTTGAAATACGATTTATACGGCGGGTAGTCGGTATTTTAATGGCAGGATCACTAGAAGCTCATATTGCTGAGACTCGAACCTATTCAGCTCGCACAGCTTTGCAGAGTACTAACTACTGAGCCACGGCGACCGCAGTTAAGCAATTTAATTTCTTTTGCAATCTACGTGGGTCAGATCTAAGCTCGAAAGACTTAGACTTAAACAAAACGGAATCAGCAATGACAAGCTGCGCCACTTCTGTTTGCCAAGACAGGAAACGAGAATGCAGCTTAACTAGCTACAAGCGAGTTTGATATGAATTATTCACAGACCAAGGACAATGCCTTGGTTAGCACACTATAAAGTCGAAAATACCTATTAATGTGCTTTCCTTCAAGAAGCAAAGAACCATCGCTAGCATGTTGTTAAGTTAGTACTCCGTATATCACCATTAAGCGTGGGTAGGTCTGCCCTACAATGACTCTGATAGAACCTGTAGGACATTTTCGCCAACTGCGCTGTGACTATCGTCCATTGTGACTATCTATAGAGCATTCAGATGAAAATTTTTTACTGGATTAGCTTTTTAGGTTACCAACCAACCAAACAAGGCACAATGAACCTTATGTACTCGTAAGTCAGCCGTTGACAAATTTGCCAACAAGGGCAGCCATACATAAAGGTATCTCTCTTAAGTCTCTCCGGAAAAGTAGGTGCTAAGGTATTGGAAGCGCATTCCAGAGCTGTGGTCCAGGTAGGGCGATGAGCAGTGGGGCTTTCGTCCAGGTAAAGCACAACCGACCAGCTATTCACTTGAAAATGCCTGGAAGTATGCCAAACCTATCTACAGTTGTTTTGTGGATTTGGAGAAAGCGTATGATCGGGTCCCTCGAGGTGAACTCTGAAGCGTACAGCAGGAGTATGGGATTGATGGCTCTCTTCTGAGGGCCGTGCAAGCTCTTTACACAAACTTTAAAAGCAGTGTTCGGGTAAAAGGCTTTAAATCGATACATTTTGCTGTAGGCGTTGGATTTCGCCAGGAATAAGTTTTGTCTTTTTTTTTTTTTTCATTGTTTATATGGATAATATATAATATCCATAGCGCAGCCGTGGAGAAGAGCATTTCGAATTGGGAGACTTAAGGATAAATTATCTGCTTTGCGTATGACTTCGTTATTCTTAAGTCCACCCAGACTGAACTTCAGCCTGCACTGGATAAGTTCGCCGCCGTCTGTGTTAAAAGTAATTTCAAAGCAAAGGAGGATTGAAACACCTGGAGAAGTTTATGTATCTCGGGGTCCTATTCATGAGTGATGGACGGAGCAATACTGAATTATCCTGTAGGATTGGTCAGGCTGTAGCAAATTTTTCGATAAATTGTTATCACGAGGGCCGAACTTGGCATCGCAGCTAAGCTATCGGTCTTCAATTCACTGTTTGCTCCGACCCTCACCTACAGTCATGAGTTTTGGGTAATGACCGAGGGAATAAGATCGCGGATACAAGCTGCCGACATGAGATTTCCTTGTTGTATTGCTGGGGTAACTCGTCGAAATCCAGTTACTAACACCAGAATACGCGAGGCACTCGATGTCGAAAGGAAAGGTCGATACTTCGATGGTTTGGGCACGTTAAACCCATGACTCCAACTCGGTTTCCAAGACGTGCCATGGCATCCATGCCATCAGGTAAGCGTCCCCTAGGTAGACCCAGGATGGTTGGACCAAGTCCGAAATCTTACCTCTACTCATGGGGTATGATTCCGCTTCTTACCGGGCTTCTACCTTACTGCTCGTTATTAACTTAGGTCTTTCGTTTAGTGGAGCATCAGATAGTTCTTGGTAGTAGAGTCTTCTTAATGTTTTGTTTCTCAAGGAGGAGTATCCTCTTGAGCCTTCTTGTCACTGCAACCCATATGGGAATAGCCCCTGATGATATAGAGTCGATGGGGGAAGCTTGGGAAATGTGGAGAGTCCACCTAAGCACCCTAAACCCGCGGCCTTTATAGTGGATAACCGGTTCATTGGAAAATGGTGATGATGATGATGAGGCTTCCAACGCTTCCTGCTTGACGACGCTGTAAGGCTTTGTTGGTTGAATACCAAGATTGTAGCACGTGCTCAAATGGAATTGACTACAAGTCTTTATTCAAAGAAAACAATCGCCGCTCCAGCCTACCACCGTTTTCGGTCCAATCTTTCCCACGAATTCTAGCCTTAAATCATGAGAATGGTAATATCCATTAGAATGGAGCAGATTCGATTTACGTTATTCAATTGACAGTCCCAACAATGCCCAAAATTCACTTTGTAAGAAAAATAAATTCTCCAAGCCCGATAAATTCTCCCCATATTTAGGTTACAATTTTCCCAAAGAGAAATCTCTTCCTCCTCCACCCACGCCACCACAGAAAACCAACCACATATCCATTCAAAGCCTTCATTTTCTTATCCCAAAACCTTAATCGCCCAACTTACCTTCCGTTTGTTAAATTTAAGAAAAAAAAAAAAAAGAATCCCAATCCGAATCCGAAAACAAACTCTCAATCTCATTCATTATATTGACCCAAATAACGCAGCATCTCCTTGGGTTGGGCTCTGCACTTCATTCAATCAACAATTTTAGACACGACACACAGTTACAACAAAGCAACAAGGGGGCAGCAGGAGGCGGAGAAGAAAGATACACCCAAGTGCGCCTTTCTTTTAATTGTGTCAATTCCATTTCATCCTGCTCCACTGCACTGATTTTCATCTGCATCCCATGCTCAGCATGAGTTCTTCGCGTTTTGTTATTTTTTTTTCCATTCCCAAATGGAATATGTCGAGACGGGCAAAGCGAATGAAAAAAATCCTCTCATTCCGAAAAAAATGCACAATAAAAACGATTTACGATCATCAGATAGCGTTCACTATGTGTGACAGGAAGTTGGACACGACCGAGGCCCAAATATCAATAAATCTGTGGCCAAAATCACGACAACCAACCAACATTGTAACCCAATGGGTACAATGGTCAAGTGCGCACTGTCGAGAAGCTCTGTGCGAACAATTGGATGGTCAGACGGTGGATGGAGGTCTTTTCAAAAAAAAAAGACAAGTCGGCTTGAAACATGATTTAAATTTTCCAAAATAAATTGAACATCACGAGGGCAGAATGCGACGCACAGCTCACGAGGAGCCTCACAAGACGCTGACACATCCTTTGCGATGGAAGAAAGTTTAATTGAAATATCGGCGATCGATTTGAGGAAATTTATCGATAACGATCTTGGCCGAGAGATAAATGTACGGTAATCCAAATAAGAGAGGCGATTTTTTTTGACTTTTTTTTTGGGAAAGAAAAGTGAAATTTTACACCGCCCTGTGGTCCTGTTGTAAATGCAAATGTGTACAATGGAGGACGGAGATTTTACATAATTGGATGTTACATGTCCCAACAAGTCTCGTGGGAAATTTATTTAGAAGCAATGAACGTAGGCTTGCAAACTTGAGGAGTGAACATGGATTACAGCGTGAGGGAATAAGGAAGGCAGTACAGTAGATGCTGAAAGAGCTGCCTATCGGAAGGTAGTTAGAAGCTCGCTTATCCGTCTATTATCTGATTATAAACTCCTGCAAACCTTTTGGAAAGTTATCGGTCTTCTTTTATCCTTTTTTTAGAGCCATGTGCTGGGGAACTGCAGAACACTGACTTATGATGGGCGAGAACTTTCTTCTTAAGATTCGGCCATCAGACAGGGTGTTTCCTCCTAAAGAAGTCCCCGTGAAAAATAGAAGTGCCCACTATAGACACTAACCCCGCCTATTCCATCCACTCATTCAATTTTTGGGGCCTTGTGTCCTTTACTAAGTGATTGATCTTCTAAGTTGCGCATGAAAAAAAAAAAACAATGGCTGTAGCAACAGCTCGGAATGAGCTACGAAAGGAAGGGACCTACAATTTTTTGCCGACTCCGAACAGCGAATTGAGAAGCTCTTTCATATCAAATTATACTCCCGACGAGAGGTGGTGCCGCGAAAAATGTTCAGTGGGCATTGTTGTAACTGAAACTCAAGGAGCTCGCACAGCAGTCTAAAGCACTTACCATTGATGCAAGGCGACCAGTTGCGCATAAGCAAAATCAAAGGCAAAATAGAACCGAAGTGATGCGGAAAGTGTCAAGTGGACCCTAGTTTTTAACAAGAGGCATCGTCCCTTATGGGGAGAACTTTCTCTGCTTGCTCTAGTACTGCAGTTTTCCTGGATGCCCACGCGGTCATCCCTTAGAAAATTTTAAGTAGATTTTTCCGTCCAGAGACAGCCCTAAAGAGCAGACAGTTCTGTGAATAAATAACTGCGAGATTTTTCGACGAGACCACTTCGTTGATGCGAATTTGCTTTCTAAGATGAAAGAGGATCGCACAGAATATCTGAGAGTTGTATTACTGGCTGGTTGATGGTTTATTCTCAAGGCACAGTCCTCAAAGCTTCGTTTGATGGATATGTGTTTTTTTAAAGGCAATGACCTCAAATTATACCTGTTACGGTTCTTTGATTGTTCCTATCGAGATTCACCAGCAAATTGGATTTCTTCTGTGATGGCGTGCAGGAGTAGCAGCTTGGAGCACAGTTCACTAGCGTTCAAAGCAGGTTTTGCTAATCCTACAGACAGATTTTAGGTCAATGTCGTCTTCTGCTAATGAGTCAGCTCTTCTCCTGAGAGCTTATATCGAGCGAATAACACTAAAGGACCCCAAAACCACCTTTTGTACTGCTTTTCAGTATTCAGTGGTGTTGTACACTTGTTGTCAGCGCAGTGTTTTTAATAGAGGACCATGACTTAGTTAAAAGAGACTTCATGTACATATATTTTTTTGTTTTATAATTAGCGCGTACTTAAGGGATTAACGGAGAATCGGAGGCGGGGGTTTACTGCCGACCGCTACCCCTCAATCTTGCTTTCCATCTAGAGTAATTCATGACTGTGTTCCAGGCAGAGATTTTCGCGACACTTAGGGGCACCGAACTCTAGCTTAATACGAAAACCCTCGATGACACTGACAGTATTTATAACTGCTGCAGGAGTCAAGCTGCCTTAATGGCGCTTGCAAACCCAAGAACCAACTCCAAGTTGGTAAGGGAATTCCAAAAACGCAATACCCTAGAAACCTCTCTCCAGGGCAACCTGCTCTGGGTTTCGGGTTACTGGAACATACCTGAGAACCAAGCTGCCGATAAACTAGGTAGCAAGGGGACAGAAAACGGAGGCATCACCACAACTACAGCCGTAGAGGTAGCGGCTCGTTTGCTAAACGCCACGAGATTTTCCGGAAAGGCTTGCAAACCTTCAAAGCGGCCAAATCCATGATAGAGCGCCCCTGCTGTCGTCTAGCAAAAAAGAATGTTAATCTTGCTAGGGACAACTAAGAGTGATGATCGCCCTGTATACTGGACATATCAGCCCGAATAAACATGCCCACAGACTAGGACTGGTGCAACCAAATACTTGCTCGGGATGTGGGGAGTATGCGATTGCCCCACCACAGGGGCGCTAAGACATAAAAGCCTGGAAGGACATGTTGTGCCCGGGATAAGCTGTCCTAGGGCTCTGCCACGCAATGAGCGGCAAGTGGCAAAGCGGCAGAGCGGCAAAATTAAAACGTATGAAATCGTATGGTTGTCGCTTCCCGCTCGTTGCGTGGCAGAGCCCTTAGGCAATTTTGTTTCGAGAAAATTCTGGAGTTCGCTGGACATACATGACGTTTCTTGGATCTTTAAACCCTATCCAACTCTCTATCTGCTAACCTTAAACCCTTCCCTTGCATCCCCCTCCCTCTTAGTCAATTTCTTCTGCAACAGAGGCTACAGACAAGGTTCTTCTGTACTTCACCTTCCTAGACCAATCAGAGGGTTAGTTAATCAACAGCACGGGCATTAGGGAAGTTAGACTAGAGACGAGGTAGACACCGATGCACGTTGGTCTTAAACGCTTGCGGGTTGTTAAGTTGAAATTAAATATGGGGTCACCTACAATGAGTTGTTAAAGTGTCATAGCTTTCTCGAATAGAAGCATAAGTATTGCTCAAAGAAAATTGTGTTTTGAGTAAGAACCACAGATATAACTTTGGTGACACTCAACGAAAGTACACTCCAAGGTTACACCACATCCTGATCCAAATACCTTACTAAAATGAATTATGGATTTTATTACATTGATCTAAGACTCAGTTCAGTTCAAACTAAGAAGACTTCCAATTCCAATCAATAATTCATGACATTCTCTCACTCGTGTCTCACAACATTTTCTAAAAACAAAACACTTGTCATCCGATAGAAACAATTTCCAAAGAATGCAATAGTCATGGAAAAAACCACAATCACACAATTTACTGTAATTAAATTCCAAATTGGCTTTTAATTTTCGACGAATTACGCGAATTACATACAATCGCAGTCCATGATACGTGGAATTTCTAAGCTCAACTCTAATTATCGCCTAATTACACCGCGCCTCGAAATGACAATTTAATTGACTGATCGGACGGACAAGTAATTCGACAATTTTTCTCTCTCGAGTGTATAGTTTGTTCTAATCACCACAAAGTGACACCATAGTTGTACAACCAACCCCAGATACAAAGCAATCTGAGCTGACCTTGGCTATATCGACATCATAACAAAGCCCGAAAAGGCAATTTCGGGACGGGCCAACAAACCAAACGAAAGAAAAAAAAAAAACCGCGCGGTATTATTTGTTCGATCAATGGTAATTGTGAACCGGCTCTGGAGAGCCCTCAAGCTCATCCATTGTGCATACTGTGCGCGCACACTTTGGATTTCACAAAAATATCGCACGTGAAACAATATTCGACAGAGAGAGAGAGCCTCAATGATGGCGGCCCCAACTTTGGACTGAAGTGTTATCAAAATACCCGAGTGCCGTCCCGATAAGTAGAAAACTTATTTTTGCAAAAACAATAGAGATTCGTGGAACGTGGTAGTATTCCAAAACAGCATAACAATGCGAACAAGTAGATACGGGGTATTACACAATGTTTTTGGTTATTTTTTCCCCCCGTGCTATCTTTTCGGTCGTCATTTCGAGATATTGACGTGTGTGATTCACACCTGCATTTGGGTTGAATAAATTTTGTGGTTACAACAGCTTCGGATGCCTTAGGACAATGGGTGCCAAAAAGAAAGGGCCCAGGTGTTACGCTCGAAACATGATGCAGTTTCTTTGATTGGGATTGCAATTCAATACTCGTATTGAAGATGGTTGGATTGGCAGTAGTGAAATTGCATTGAATAGGTAATTCAATCGGACATCTGTTGCAGTTGGTTCGGTTTCCTTCGGTAATGGATCAGTTTTTGATCTGTGTCGTAGATTACATTTCCTTGGAGGCGACTGATTAAGCCAATGAATCAGAATCGTTTCAATTTTCAAACCAAGGGCCCATCTTCATTGTATCCTGAGCCTGAGAACCAGTAGTTTCTAAGGAACTGTGGCATTGGAGTCCTCCATCTGGAAGATGATAAAAATCTTAGTCGACTGCTGGAACGAGCTTGCCCGCTTGGGTGAACGATTCAGGGTCACACTGCTGCACACTGCACACTACACGGCTTACTCGCGGCAAGGGTCCTCACCCCAGAGGTTAAAGAACAAATCCATTCACGGTTCCTGTAGAAGGCCAAACTCCAATGGAGGGAATTAACCAACTGGACCATATCAAGGAAGATATGGTCGACCTAGGATACGATTAGAACAACAAATCTCCTAAGCAGAACTCGCCTAAATATTGCCAGAATAGCGGCGATAATCACGAGGCATTTGCCAATTGGAGATCATGCGGCCAAACTAGGTTTTCCATACAACCCCCACTGCTGCAGTTGCGGAAATGAAAATGATAAGGAAACTTCCCCTGCAAATGTCCGGCACTTGCAAGAGATAGACTGCGTACACTTGAGGGGTTAGGTGGGTTTCAAAATTTAAAAAAAAATAGAATATTCTCGCAAAATTTTAAATCGATCAGAGTAAAATTCTAAGAGATAGACCCTTCGGAAGGTCCCCCCATCAGGTTACGTCAGTCTGGCGCGTCGCACTTTAATCGCGTTTTTTTCAAAACTCTATTTTTGAAATCGGTAGTCATGATTTCTTAAAAATTTATGAACCGATCTTGTTGAAATTTTGCACACTTCTTCAAAATAACATTATCTAGAACTCGAATCAAGGATTTTTATTTTTTTTTATAACAACTTATTTTATGAGACAACACAAAATTTTACCAAAAAATGGGTTTTTTTGTTCACAACTCCGCCAAAAATTCTAATTTCAAGTTTTTTTTTTTCTTCATCCAAGTTCAAGCTTTATATGTCTACTAACAGAAAAAAAATGTTTTTTTTAATTTCGGAAGAACCTGTCATGAGTTATCCTGACTACGCCGGAAGAACTTTTTTTTTTTTCAAGGTCACATTTTTAAATAAAAATTTCACGAAGTACATACTTGTTAAATATAAATCTTTGATATGGTAAAATGTTTGAATGAAATATTTCATTTAAAAAAAATCAGTAAAAATACGCGTTTTTTTGAGCTGTAATCCCTTAACCAACCATTCTTCGACAAACTCTGTGACATCTCGGGTAAAGGCACACGAAATCTAATTCGCTTTCTAAACTATACACGATGGATTTAGGCACTTCCAGCTATCTCACTCATTTTTAACAATACACATCATCAACAAGGTCACATGAGTCGAGCCGCCACCTCTATCTACCTACCTTATTCCACTGGCTCTAGGGCTTCATGAGGGTTTTTTCAAGGTAAAAACCGTTAAAAGATTGTTGTAAGCTCAGATCCATCAATTTATTTTCCACTATAGCCATCTTCCTTCTCCTCGCTTTGTTATCTATGTCCTGTTACTCCTTGTGGGTCCTAGGGCCCCAATAACCATCGTGTATGGCCTCTGCAAGTATGCCTCAGCTCTCTCTAACTTTTTCGCAACTGCCGAGACTACTCCTCAACTGTTCTACACCACGTATTACTCGGTCCACCCATTCTTCTGCCATTTTGGGTAAACGGATTCCAGTACTTAAATTTAACATCTGTACTACATCTAAAAAAAATTTCAGCCCACTATCTCGAATCATTTTGTGTTTAATTTAAATTCAAAATTGTTATGTCCTTATTGAAAAACCTTTTATAAGCTCTTTAGTGATTCTATAGACGGCACTACTATCAAACCTTCTTTCTGCTTCTTCTACCAGTGCATGGAGGCAAATATCCTTGTCTCATTGTACGCTACGCTGTACTTCTTTCATCTTCAGGGACTCAGGATCGCTGCTCTCTGGAGTAGCGGAAGCAGCTACGATCTCAAACCTTCTCTCCAGATATTCTCCGAAAGCCACGCACTATGTCTTCCCTTCGATCGATACCGAAAATAGTTTCAGCTCCACATACAAAAATGTTCTACACAAAACACCAATGATCCGTATTCTCCTGACACAATCCTACCACCCCAGCAAGATCACCGTTTTTTTTTGGTCGTTGGACCGATTCTACGTAGCTTCGCTTGACATCCCATCGTTTACGAGTTACTACCTCTGCTGCTGCAATTTCTGCAATTTGTTTCATCGCATCCTTTGACTGCACTTGAGACTTTTGCGCTCCAATGTTGAGTCAGTACTTCTTTACTTGGAAAGCGACCAGTGCTGCCAATCATAAACTGAAAACCTTCGTAAATAGATGTCTGCATGTCATACTTAAGATTTTCTGGCCGAACCTCAACTCAAATTAACAGCCTCACATCACAATGGCTCCACATATATTCCGGATTGAAGCAACCGTGGACTGAATGCATTTTAAGCGGCAGCTCGAGATGAATCAAAGCCTAGCTTCTCGCAACCATTCATGTTGTGTGTGTTACATTTTTCGCACGAATAGAAGGGACCTGCAATTTATTGCTAACTCCGAACGGCGAATTGAGAAGCTGTTTCATAACGAATTATACTCCCGGAAGCTTGTCATTCCCCGACGAGAGGTGGTGCCGGGAAAAATGTTCGGTGGATATGACTGGGGCTTGAAACCACGCTGCTCGGTCAGCAGTCCAACGAACTAACCACTGAGCCATGGCGACCCATTTTCTGGCCGAACATCAAATCAAAATGGCTTGGATTGAAGTAGCCTTGGATTGAACGCATCGTAGAAACCATAATTGGTTGGCAGTAGGGAACCTTGCACTCACTTCTTCCGCAACTGTGCCGAAGGCCTTTTACCAGACACTTCGTAGAGGTTCATCATCCCAGTCCAACCTTTCTCCCAAGAGCACCAAGCGTTCTTTGAGCGTTTTTCCAAATCCCTTCATTGAAAGATTTAGGAAGAAGGACCATGATGTTGAAATAAGATGTATTTTGGCATCGATCTAGTCAGATGTTTCAGTGAATGTTTACCCTGCATCCGATGGTAAAAATTTCAGCCCACTATCTCGAATCATTTTGTGTTTAATTTAAATTCAAAATTGTTATGTCCTTATTGAAAAACCTTTTATAAGCTCTTTAGTGATTCTATAGACGGCACTACTATCAAACCTTCTTTCTGCTTCTTCTACCAGTGCATGGAGGCAAATATCCTTGTCTCATTGTACGCTACGCTGTACTTCTTTCATCTTCAGGGACTCAGGATCGCTGCTCTCTGGAGTAGCGGAAGCAGCTACGATCTCAAACCTTCTCTCCAGATATTCTCCGAAAGCCACGCACTATGTCTTCCCTTCGATCGATACCGAAAATAGTTTCAGCTCCACATACAAAAATGTTCTACACAAAACACCAATGATCCGTATTCTCCTGACACAATCCTACCACCCCAGCAAGATCACCGTTTTTTTTTGGTCGTTGGACCGATTCTACGTAGCTTCGCTTGACATCCCATCGTTTACGAGTTACTACCTCTGCTGCTGCAATTTCTGCAATTTGTTTCATCGCATCCTTTGACTGCACTTGAGACTTTTGCGCTCCAATGTTGAGTCAGTACTTCTTTACTTGGAAAGCGACCAGTGCTGCCAATCATAAACTGAAAACCTTCGTAAATAGATGTCTGCATGTCATACTTAAGATTTTCTGGCCGAACCTCAACTCAAATTAACAGCCTCACATCACAATGGCTCCACATATATTCCGGATTGAAGCAACCGTGGACTGAATGCATTTTAAGCGGCAGCTCGAGATGAATCAAAGCCTAGCTTCTCGCAACCATTCATGTTGTGTGTGTTACATTTTTCGCACGAATAGAAGGGACCTGCAATTTATTGCTAACTCCGAACGGCGAATTGAGAAGCTGTTTCATAACGAATTATACTCCCGGAAGCTTGTCATTCCCCGACGAGAGGTGGTGCCGGGAAAAATGTTCGGTGGATATGACTGGGGCTTGAAACCACGCTGCTCGGTCAGCAGTCCAACGAACTAACCACTGAGCCATGGCGACCCATTTTCTGGCCGAACATCAAATCAAAATGGCTTGGATTGAAGTAGCCTTGGATTGAACGCATCGTAGAAACCATAATTGGTTGGCAGTAGGGAACCTTGCACTCACTTCTTCCGCAACTGTGCCGAAGGCCTTTTACCAGACACTTCGTAGAGGTTCATCATCCCAGTCCAACCTTTCTCCCAAGAGCACCAAGCGTTCTTTGAGCGTTTTTCCAAATCCCTTCATTGAAAGATTTAGGAAGAAGGACCATGATGTTGAAATAAGATGTATTTTGGCATCGATCTAGTCAGATGTTTCAGTGAATGTTTACCCTGCATCCGATGGTAAAAATTTCAGCCCACTATCTCGAATCATTTTGTGTTTAATTTAAATTCAAAATTGTTATGTCCTTATTGAAAAACCTTTTATAAGCTCTTTAGTGATTCTATAGACGGCACTACTATCAAACCTTCTTTCTGCTTCTTCTACCAGTGCATGGAGGCAAATATCCTTGTCTCATTGTACGCTACGCTGTACTTCTTTCATCTTCAGGGACTCAGGATCGCTGCTCTCTGGAGTAGCGGAAGCAGCTACGATCTCAAACCTTCTCTCCAGATATTCTCCGAAAGCCACGCACTATGTCTTCCCTTCGATCGATACCGAAAATAGTTTCAGCTCCACATACAAAAATGTTCTACACAAAACACCAATGATCCGTATTCTCCTGACACAATCCTACCACCCCAGCAAGATCACCGTTTTTTTTTGGTCGTTGGACCGATTCTACGTAGCTTCGCTTGACATCCCATCGTTTACGAGTTACTACCTCTGCTGCTGCAATTTCTGCAATTTGTTTCATCGCATCCTTTGACTGCACTTGAGACTTTTGCGCTCCAATGTTGAGTCAGTACTTCTTTACTTGGAAAGCGACCAGTGCTGCCAATCATAAACTGAAAACCTTCGTAAATAGATGTCTGCATGTCATACTTAAGATTTTCTGGCCGAACCTCAACTCAAATTAACAGCCTCACATCACAATGGCTCCACATATATTCCGGATTGAAGCAACCGTGGACTGAATGCATTTTAAGCGGCAGCTCGAGATGAATCAAAGCCTAGCTTCTCGCAACCATTCATGTTGTGTGTGTTACATTTTTCGCACGAATAGAAGGGACCTGCAATTTATTGCTAACTCCGAACGGCGAATTGAGAAGCTGTTTCATAACGAATTATACTCCCGGAAGCTTGTCATTCCCCGACGAGAGGTGGTGCCGGGAAAAATGTTCGGTGGATATGACTGGGGCTTGAAACCACGCTGCTCGGTCAGCAGTCCAACGAACTAACCACTGAGCCATGGCGACCCATTTTCTGGCCGAACATCAAATCAAAATGGCTTGGATTGAAGTAGCCTTGGATTGAACGCATCGTAGAAACCATAATTGGTTGGCAGTAGGGAACCTTGCACTCACTTCTTCCGCAACTGTGCCGAAGGCCTTTTACCAGACACTTCGTAGAGGTTCATCATCCCAGTCCAACCCTTTCTCCCAAGAGCACCAAGCGTTCTTTGAGCGTTTTTCCAAATCCCTTCATTGAAAGATTTAGGAAGAAGGACCATGATGTTGAAATAAGATGTATTTTGGCATCGATCTAGTCAGATGTTTCAGTGAATGTTTACCCTGCATCCGATGGTACCACAGACTAATGGAAAACCACGCCACACTGGATATCTGAACCAATTTAGCCTGCTTCCGTCAAAAATTAAACACTTTTGTGCAAATTCCAAAATCAATTTCCACCCACGTAAATTTCCATAAGTTCGCGCAACTCCACGGACCAAGACAATAAGCAGCACGGCAATAAAACTTTACAATGCATTTCGTGAGTTTACACCAATTAACCAAATAAGTGGTCAGCAATACACTGCGTCGTGGGTCGAAACGATTACTTCCACCCGATATTGCGACTGAAATGCATATCCCCTGCATCAAATTTGGCTCAGAACCCATTCTAGTCCAATTAAGATACACAACACACACGAGAGAAAAACAAAAAAAATCCAAAAACGATAAAATCACTCCCTCAGGCGTTGCACAAAAGATACTTTCACTTGAGGCAATGGCCTGAATTCACTTAATCACCTACGCCAGCGATAATGATTCAACCCCACCCACTACGAGTAGATTTAAGCACAGTACCTACCTCACATCTGGAAAATATTCCGGTGGACAATTCGGCTCACAGTGCAGCGACCACAACTTCTGAGGCGTGAAAACATCCTCCCATGTGGCACTTTCCATTTTTTGTCGCGGCGCGTCATGATCTATCCGCTCCTCCAGAGATGAGTCCTCCCGCTGATGGAAATTAAGCGGACCGCCCAGCTCGAGGCGGGCATTCCTTTTTGTACTAAGCTTCGATTCACTGTCACTACTACGGCTGAACTGGGGGAAGGGAAGTGAGAACGCACCGCACAAGATTGTCACGAATATGTATGCCACAATCATAGTATCTTAGCCGTGAAAACGCACTTTGCGAACTGAGAGTTCTACTTGTTGCAGGCAGGGTTTAAATAGCCGTTATCCTAGATCCGGATAGCGAATCCCAGGAGGGGCCAGCTGGTGGTTGGCAGTGGAACCTTGAGGGTTGTTCATTGAATTGTCTAGAAGTGCGTGAAATTGAAAAAAAGGAAAGCGGAGGTTTGCCATGCTTGTGACGTGTGGTGCAGCACGGTCCCAGAAGAAATCATCCAATGTTTGTTCTTTGGCGATGTGACTGCATGTGAATCAGGATGAATGTCAAAATGGACGTTTAGGTCAAGCGAGAGATGTGAAGCGAAGAATAGCCACAGGATTTCAACGTCCAATTGAATTGGGAGTAGGAATTCCAAGGAAATTTAATAAATTTTTGACCATTGTCGTCGCAGATGTGATTTTTTTTTTTTCTCTTTACTCTGGCATTGGGTCAGAGTTCAACAGGAAGGGTTAGAAGATTTATGGAAAATGTTTACACACTACGGCACATGTTAAGAAGGAGTGGGAATAATGAATCTTGACTTATTTGGGGAATGACGTGGCCATCCTTGAAATTAGGTGTAGTTCAAGAAACTCTTTAATTGGTCTAGAGTTTCAAGACATTGCGTGCACTTATGTGGCTTGACAACCATCTTCCTTCCCTACGTAGCACGGAGTTTCGACCACGGATTGGAAGTAATTGCGTCCGTTCACCATCCATAGTTTCCATCATAGTTTTTTCAGTTTGTTCTGCTCAATCGAAAAGCAGTTTCGCCGAACCTTTATCAGAAACTTTAAAGCACTTGGTGGTTCTAAAAGAAACTAAAAGAGTGCATAGTTTCTGCTACACTGAGACCAGATATTGGTTTTGAACCTAAAATATTTGTGTCCGAACCTTCTTTTGTTACCCGGTTTAACTTTGGATACCCTAAACAATTTATTCTAACATTTCAGGCCTAAGCCCTCTAGGAGTGGTGTGTAAAAGCGTCCAAGTTCTTCAAAGCACTGACTATCAGTACAGATGGTAATATTTCCACCACACCATCTACCTTCAACTTCAGTTCCAGTTCCACTCGCATTACTGGCACCCTCCGCATAGAAAAAGTTTCTGGTGAATTGATGAAGAACATCATTTGGATCGAAAGGGTCTTTCAGGAAGGAACCCTCGTAATTTTCTATCTAAATTCTGTCAGGGCTCATTGCTCAAACATCTTGGTTGGCTGGTTTAGTGGGTGTTCAAGAGACTTACTTAGACCTCGAACGGGTTCATTGTACTCATAAAAAGTACACTCATGGGAGTCAAACCAAGTGATAGGGTTGGCTAATCCGGAAACCACCCAGAAAGGGATGAAAATCTCAGGCGTATCCTAAAATCAGCGATATTTAGGTCCTCCAGCCCATGGAAAAAGCTACTACCAAGAGTGCGCAGTCTTCTGGTGACCAGTGCGGGACATTCGCATAGTAGGCGCTTGATGGATTCTATTTCCTCTTCGTCCCTGCTGCTTCTGCAGTATTCATTGTGAGGCAATCCAAGATGTTCCGCATGGATTCCTATCCCGCAGTATCCTGTGCTCAAACATCTTACAAAACAGTGCTTCATACCGCAAGCCATGTTCTGCATGGTAAAACAATCATCCTCGGCCAGTGTGGGAAGGCCAGTCCATGCTTCAAACAGCAGCCATCAATCTTATCCAAGGCGGCTTTTTTATGCGAACCACTCTCACGGATTTGCCTAAAATAAAACGGAAAGATTGATTGGCGAGGCTAGGTAGGCACCTCTGCTGGCATTCATGTAGTCTTTTGACTCTGTTCTTATTGCCCTTGTCATGTGCCGAAGTGCTTCTCTTGTGTCTTTGAAAGTGGTACTCGCTCTGAATACTTAATCGGCTGATTGCCTTCGTGTTCTTTCTGTAGACCTCGAGACGTTTGTAAACAGCAGTCTTTCCCTTCAATTGGCCTTCCAATGTTAGGCATGCATACTGCAGATGTTTTTTGAAAGTAATCCTTGCGTCAATGAGGATGACAAAGTACCTTGCTTTTTGGTCTGGAAATCAAACTGTAACCGATTAGGGTAAGGTTCGATGATTTCCTCTTGCTGTCTTTCGTCTGTAGACTCAGAGTGTGAAAGCTTCATTGTAGTCGTCCTTCAACCCATCATCTATGTCATCTGCTAAACCAATTGTTTTCTCAGTCTTAGCACGTCGTCTCACATAAGGTTTCACAATACCACCCTTGTCGGTCGGAGACGTTTCCAGTGACTTCGTACTGCCTCGTTCCGTCTTTGAAAATATTTCAGAAATAGTCCATCAGTGTCTTCACTCTGGTATTCTTTTAAGTGGAGAATGTCTCTGGAGTTTGCAACGTTGAAACCGATTTTTATATACAGAATGACGTAGAATATGTATAGCGAGATATCCACCATTTTGACTAGAATCTCCCAAGGTTATTTTAACAACATAACTCATAACTCACGTGACTTATTGAAGAGCTCCAAGAAACAGCGTTTAGTGTTAGCATCTTCCTTCTCTGTAGTGGAATGCGTACAGCACAAGGTTCCTTCTCTTCCAGACAATGAGGAACTTAATTCCTTAAATCAGTGTCCCGTCAAATATTCACCCCATCCCTTCATCGAATAATTGAAATGTCCCCGCCATGTAAATATTTACAAATCTCCTAGTATCACCCTCATTTAGCATCAAGCCAAGTGCAAAATATTAACTCTGCTTCTCTCTCCTTCAAAGTCCAAACTAATTGCCCACCATCCCGGTGAAGTCCTCTTTTTCACATGGAAAAACTCTCCTGACAAATGCTTCCCACCACCACCACCACAGCAGCGTCCCGTAAAATTTATTGCCCGCTAATGATGTTCATCAATCAGTGTGGAAGCTATGCCAAACCATGGGCACCGGGTTTTAATTAAGTAATTCTCCACCGATAGTGGGGTATCCTTTTGAGGAGCGGATCCCCTGCTCGCTCCACGATCGATGTTGCACGCATCTCCATGGAGCACGCCATAAATTCGCCTTTCAGCAGGCAGACCTGACACGACCAGAGATGGAAGAGGAAAATCGTGACACTGGCACTGAAAGTCGTAAAAATCCATCGAGACCAAGGAATGTCCCTCATCATGAGGTGATGCCTCCGCGCGTATTCTGATTTATTGCACAAATTACACGTTATCATCGGTCGGACAGGATACACTGATGCATGCGTCTCCGTGTCTAGTTCTTTGCATTTCTTCAACATAAATTAGCTGCGGCTTATCTCAGCGAAATTTTTAACCAAATTCCTCTCCTTCTTGTTTCATTTCAGAGCGAAATCAACGAAGTCTTCGAGCAGTATAAGGCCAAGCAGCAAGACGAATTGACCAGATGTCCGGATGCAGATACCGCCGCAGCGGCTGACAACAAATTGCCGTCCAATGAGATGTCATGTCACCCAAATGGTTGCACCACAGTGAATGAGACCAGCAGTAACGACATAAATGGTCCCGCCACCAACAGTGGCCGCTACTTAACAGTCCCGGTCGCTTTTGATACTCCTTCCGAGTACAAGTCTGCTCCTCCAACACCGACCATAATGTCAAAAAACCCGTTTCCTAGTCTAAATCATGGCGATGACCAAACACAGCAGCCGACAGCACCCAGTAACAGTCGCGCGTCCACACTCAAACGATTGAACAGTCAGAACGATTATTTGCTGCGGACCGCTGTTAGAAGCCCCTGTCCGGTGGAGTATCTGAACCAGACCCAGTGCGGCGGTAGTGATTCCAGTGATGACGTTAACATATGGGCTAACAAATTCCTCCGGGAATTGGACAACTTAATGGGATCAGATAAATGGTCCACCGCAAGTACCATCACCAGCAACGGCGGTGGCACCGGTCCCGTCGCCGTTCCCCCCATAAAGATCAGTATTCCGCGCCCAGAGAAGCATGTGAGTATGCCCACCACCATTCATTGGCTGGTGTTTGTTTTAGATTCCATTACAGAGTATCTACGAGTTGCAGTAAATTGCAATCCATCCACCTAACCGCTGAGCTTCATAAAATTTTAATTTGAGACTCAGATTTCTTTGGCGCGTTATCCGCGCACAAGGTGTGAAGGAGTGTTCCAGATGATTTGTATGCAAATCTTTGGATTTTATCTTGCCGAGCTATAAAAGCGGAACGGTACGGTTAGGCAGTTGAGAGGTGTTAGGTAATTGGGACAACTTTATGCACCGCCGAGCACAGAGCACCGAGATAGTGAATGGAAATTAAATTAAATGTTCGCTCATTAGTTGCGGATGGCATGTTAGCGTTGGCTAGTTAGCAAAATAGCTCCCATGGCGACTTTCACAATGGTTTTGGTTGATGGCAGAGTGTAGAGTAAGCCCAAGGCGCTGGTTTTTATGAGCCTTGAAGGTTCTTTTCTAATTGTGTTTAGTGTGCTTGAACGCAGGGATTCTTCGCTGTTGGTGGTCCCTAGTTAATAGCTGGACAGTCAACCGCAATTCGCGGAAGAGACGATGAAATAATGCAAATTCACGTTTTGTTGTTTCGATACTTAAACGTTCTAAGGTGGAAGAGAATTCAGAGCCTAGCATGGTGCCCTATAAATACTTGGCCGCTTGATCTATGAATCAAACCAATAAATAGATTCTGACGATAAAAAATAACGGCAATAGGACCAGGAAGTCTTCGGAACATGGTCCATTATTCCTGATCTAATTCAGGGAATATAACATCTAGCTGTGAGGATTTAAGTGGATTTAAGTGCATCAGGGAAAATAAGTATCTATGAGCAGATTCAAAGACTACATGAAGAAGATACTAGAAAGGACTTTAAGCATTTATAAGACAAATCCGCGGAGACGGCTCTCCATGAAATAATCGAACTCTACTGCGAAGAATTAACTGCGCCTTAGGCATACAAATTGTTCCAGAATTGCTTTCCCAACTACAGGTAGAGGAAAATTTGAACCTCTTGATCATATCCAGGAAGAAAAGTACTACAAGCCCAAGATGGGCCAAAAATTCTATAAACCCAGGATGACTATAGTACGTTTGGTTGGTAAAGACCCTCTCTCGATCACTGAAATGATGGAAACTGCCTTGGTATGGAATTCTAAACTATGGACTCAGCGTTAGGTTAGAGTAGATCATCTTAGGTGTCTGGCCCTGCTTGGGAGACGCAGAATGTAGGTCCATTGTGGTACCACGCAGAGCACCGGATTACCAGCATCAGAATCTTTGAATAATAAACTCTTTTTCCTAAATGAAGATTCTATGTTCTTCGTTTAAATGATCCATTTCCTATACACTAAAGTTATGCCAAATTCGTTTCTTTAAAATAAAACATCTTGATGGCATCCAATGACAGATGAGAGTAAGAAGTGACAAAACACAACTCTAGACAAATCTGGCCAAGGCTAGACCGGAAACGATCGATTCTTATCCCTGTTGAAGCGATACCAAATCAAAGACCGTTTATTCCGCCCAAATATTTTAAATTAATTCAGGGCTTAAATGTACGCTTAGAGGTCTAACGCCAAATTCACCAAAGTGTTATTCCAGATCCAAAAACAGTGCTTTTAGGATTTGCTTCACGAGCAAGGGATCTTTTCCTCCCCCAATGGGCGTAACAATGAGACCTGATTGTGGCGCAAAAAGTTCTCTCTCCCCCCGCTAACCCATACTTCTAACCTTACTTAGATCCCTAACTCCTTGGCCTTAATTTTTGTGTCCAAAGTTCCTTACACATTCGCGTAAGGTTAGGATATTTTGTTTAAACAGCTGCTAACCAATTCGAAAGACTTTACTCATTTATTCTAGTGTGGTGGCTTGGGGTGATCTGCCCTATCGACTGATAGGTCGGTCCTGCTAAATAAGGAATATTCTGCTCAGCCAAGAAGGAGATGTCCTTTCGGTGGAAAAAGGAGGACACCGACCCCTAAGACGTCCAAAGCAGCAAAAGCATAATATTATGGCGGCCCCGAGTGAGTCTCCAGATCGAAATCCCATAGCAAATCTAAAGGGTAATGCCAAGCGAGCGTTGTCTCCGTGGCTCAGAGGTTAGTGCGTCGGACTGCTCTGCGAGTTGCGTGTGGTTTATGCCCCAGCCATGTCCATCGAACATTGTTCGCAGCACCACCTTTCGTCAGAGAATGATATACATACCTCCGGGAGTACATTTTGTCATAAAAAAGCTTCTCAAATCGCCGTTCGCAGTTGGCAATCAACTGGAGGTCTCTTCCATTCGGGCGAAAATGTAACATGGCCAACATGAGTAGTTGCGAGAAGCTACTCCTTGGCCTTGATGAAGCTTAAATCACTTTTAATATTGATATGTGACGGCTCGCCCAAATTATCGAAGTTATAGGCTCCTAAAAGGTTCTATTCCTCGTCCCTGTTATTCCTGCATAAGTCATTTGAGAATAGATCTTTCCTTCTGACATGAATACCAAGGGGACAATGGTCAGTAAGAACAAGAGCAAGATCAAACTTTGAAAGTGAAGATTTTCGTTGACCAAATCCCTCTGGACTTACAGGGGATGTGGTTTCATCCCCCTGATCATATCGTCATCTAAAAGTAACTTACACGCAACGAGTGCAATGTTCATATGACCGGGTACTCATCATAGGTTAGGTTAGGTTAAGTGGCTGCCCCCGCATAGACAGAGACACACTTATACCAGGTCGGCCCATTGCGATACCACGATGAAGAACCGGCTTACCAGCCCAGGGAACCAGAGTATGTAACTCAAAGTACATCGAGATGGGCAACAGTACCGGTATTAACCCTAAGAATTGAACCGTTTCATCCTAGAGATGAAGTTTCTTATCTTCTGGATGTTGAGTTCGGCTAGATCGTTAAGATCATCGTAGAAGTAATCCCCGAGGGTTTTCCTTCTTACCGTCGCAAGAGCAGGACATGTACACAGTAGGTGGGTTGTTGTTTCTTCCTCCTCCTCGTCTCTGCAGCTTCTAAAGAAATTATTGGAGGGGACCTGGGTGTATGTCTGCCTATCAAGCAGTCTCCGGTGAGGACCCCTATTAGTGAACCTAGGTTTTTCCCCTTTGTAGAGAAAAGTCTCTCCGTCTTCTTTAAACCGAGGTTAGCCCAGATTTGTTCTGACAAGATACAAGTGCTGATGTTGTTCCACCAGTTTCTTGACATCCGTGTCAAGGAGGAATTCGATCGATTCTATAGGCGAAGGTGGTGTCCCCAGGTTTTCGGGGAGAAGCCGCCCACCGCCTTCTTTTGCCAGCTCGTCCGCTCTGCAGTTGCCTGGAACGTCCCTATGTCCTGGAACCCAGCATAAGGTTATGTCGTACCTGTCTCTTTAAGAGACCTGCAGCATTGCTTCACCAATTGTCGGCGATTCCAAGGCTTCATTAGTTGCTTAGCTATCTATGGATGGAAGTAAGCATACGTGAATGTTAAATTGCTCTGCCATCTCTATGAAAGATGAGCGACTATGTAAACCCTAAGTCCGGGACAAATTCTTATCTTTCTCCCGTGCTTTTGTTAGTGACAAAAGTTCCGCTTGAATTATTGAAAGCAAATCACACGTTAGGTAAACATACGAAAATTTACATTTCTTGTGACTTTTACTATCCGAAAAGAAACCTCTTTCGTCATCCGATAGCTTTAAGCCCGCTTCACAATCCAATCTAAGATGAAGATAACCAATCTGTCGACACCTTTTTTCTAACTAATTGTATTGTCATTTAAATTGTACCTCCTTTCAATTGGAACTTACGCAGCTTACAATGCTTTCCACTTTTATTTTTTTGGACAAAAACAATAAACCCGTTTACAAGGTGACACCCTTCTGCCAGTATCTTCCGGATGATTTATCGTCATCGATACGGAGTAGAGAAAAAATCTCTAAAAATCAATCGAAAACGATTTCCGCAGCGACTATCTATTTATCTGCTTTAACTCACCCAATCCGTTGGGGGTAATTTAATGTGAAAAAAAAATAAAAAAAATAAATCTTCAGATGAATAAAGTTCCCATGAATTAATTGATCCATAAAATTATTCTCGAATCAAACGATTCTCTGGGTGCGTGTAAAGTGAACCTTTCATCGGCACACTTTCCCAACTTTCGTAGTGAATGCTACCTTTGCGTATAAAACCCAGAACCGATATAAATTTAATTGAACTGCTTAATGAATCCGAAGAACAAAAGCTGAAAAAAAGCCTCGAAAATATGTTGTAAAGTAAATTTATGACGTCAGTAAATAATTTAATTCCCTCTCGCGCCTAATGTAATGTTAATTTGTCTCGTGTATGCGCGGCTGTGACCCACCAATGGGCAGCCTTCCTTTCGCCAATAGACGACTCGTGAGTTGCGATCGTCGATGTCGGGCATTTGATTATTTTGCTTTATTGATCCGACGGAGCAACCTGAACTAAATTTGCAATTTTGCGGATCGATTTATGAAATTGTTCGTGAAATTACCATAAATACGGGTCGATCTTGTGCGAACCAGTGCAACATAGACGGCAAATGAGGCTCCCCCACTGCACGATCGCTGCAGCCTGTGTCTTTGTCTTCGCGGGGTGACTCTGACTATCTGCGATTGAGTGATTTGGAGCAGGTATTAGCGGCGGTGGCGGCGTCACTGGTTTCTGCTGATTTGAAAGTGATGTTTATGACATGTTCGACTATAAATTTTGTGACAGAAGGATAACGAAATGAGAGATACATTTCCAAATGACAAGCAACCGACCATGTCGTCGGTGTTGTGCTGATGGCATCAAAGTCGGCAAAGTGCCGATCTTGCGGTGTATAGAAAGTGTTTTTCTAGTTGCATGACATTTCATAAGTTTTCAATTGGATACATCAAGTGCTGCAGGGGAGTTGAGTATACGATTGCAATGAAGTCATTAAACGCAGGAACATGTGTCAACAGTAGCGCTGTTGGACATACAGCTTTTGCTGTTCTCCAACATGTTTCCCCAGGCGAACGGTTATATGGGTGGACACAATCCTATTGCCACCTGTGCAGTGGACCAGGTGGCTGCACGATCTGGGGTGACTAAATCGTGAGTAACGCGTTTAAATTTTAGTCGGTTGGCTTTGAGATTTACAGACCTATTATCGCTAAGGAAATTACTTTGGTCCTTTGACTTATGAGCTGTAGCTTGTGGAGAATGCTATGGAAGACCCTGGCTTCTATAAGAATGCCGGGTCTTGAGCATCTCATGAATTGAGGAATCAGGGACTTCTTGGCTTTGAAAAAGGGAACAGAGAGATTCTTTAATTCACACACTAGTGTCAACTCCATAATTATAGCCCTTTGCCTTAAATCCTTCTCAACAGTTCTGTCGCAAAAAGACGAAAACCACTGAAGCGATAGTGAAGATTTTTTTTTTTTTTTTTCGCCTGAATAACAAGTGAAAATGAACCTTTGATGAGAAGCGTGATGCCCGACGGTTGTGTGTGTTACAGGGACTTACAGTTTATTGTCCACTCCGAATGCCAAATTGAGAAGCTTCTTCATGACAAATTAAAATCTCGGAAGTTTGTCATCACGAGAGCTGGTTTCGCGGAAATTCTCCCACCAAGGAAGGCAATTTTTCGCAAGACATCGAGTGCGTATTACCGCTATTCCCTTTCGACTCTGAACGGTGGCAATTATGGTTAATTATATTCCTAGAGGTGTATGTACATATGGATGTATTCTTTGTCGAAAGGTGGGACCCTCAAAACACCAAAACGAGCGAAGTACTATTCTCACGTATGTCGCTTAGCATTTTATCGCTCCAGCCACATTTTGGCTTCAAGATTTCCGAAGTTTCTTCCTGATGCTTGAAGGTTTGAGGAATCTTCTGGATTTCCGCCCAGTGAGAATCTGTGTTATCTCGTTGCTGAGTCTTCTGAAAGTATTTCTTCTCATGTCGATCAATATCTTAAGTTGTTTCATCTAGATTAGTGTGAGGTCATTGCAAATTGCACACTCTTTGAGTTTCTGTATGCATTACAGGCATGGTTTGATTGTACAGAGCTATTGTTGCCCTTCACATGGCCCTACCCATGGCTTCCTCCTACTGCGAGTGAGCTAACTCGCCGTGATCTTCGAACGAAGAGGTTCACGCTTCAAAAGTTTGGGCACGTTAAACGCATGTCCCCAACTCAACTTTCAAGACGTACCATGAAATAAGTGCCATTAAGTTGGCTGTTGGACTAAGACCGAAATCTATCCTCAAACCATACGAGGAAATTTCGTGATGATTTAGAGTCGATAGGGAAGTATTGAGGGTCTATTTTAGCACCCTAAACTTACGACTGTCATATATAGTAGACAAGTGGGCCATTGAAAATGATGATGACACCTTCGGCCATCATAGTTCCAGCCTTCTAATTTCGAAGTGATCCATCTAAACCTAGTCTTCTTCCATCTACGAATGTTAACCAAGTTAACCTAGTTCAGACCACTTGTCACGGTGGTTTATTACTTTTTGGAATGAAAGAATTCTAAAGCAACCACACGAGATATTACTCCCAAGTTATCCCAGTACTCAGGTATTTATGTAACTTCAGCGTTAAGAAACGCAAGCTTACACACATATGTCGACTCCAATTTTGAGTTCAAATATTTACGTAAATCAAGGATTCGACAGGCACAGCTCGACCTGAACCTCATCGCCTTCTCCAGATGTCTAGATCGTATGTGTTGTGGTTCGTCGCCACCGTTCTCAGTAAATGGTTGCAAAAAGAGTTAATCTTGAGGTAGATGATGACGAAATCGCGTACGATTTCTACTGCTGTTTTTCTGTTCGAAAATATGGCCTCGAAAATGCTTCCACGCTTCACTCTGTTTAAAGTTTCCAGATGTGACTTAAATATTGCGACCTTGATAATTCGCCATCAATATTTCTGCTTAGTTTCGTGGCCATGGCAGTCCACCTGTTAGATCCACCGCAGTTAACCAAAAAGATGTAGATAAACGTCGATAACACTTCAGATCTCATGTTTCAAGTCTCCGGTGGGCTTAAAGTGTCCCACGTTAGATGGAGTAGGCTTTTCCTTGCAGATCCTTGTTACTCATTTGTGGGTTCCAACGAACAGCTTGGTTGCCAAAATAGTGAAGTGTGACTAGTGGGTCTTAACCCGTTCCCGGTTTTTTACTTCATCGAGCAACTACTTGTCCCTTCGTAAATGTTTCATCAAAAGCTGATACAATGGGTTTGGTTGTAAATATCATGACGTCTACGAACGATAAAACACAACAAGAGCCAATTGGCTCGAGATAGTGCTGAATTAAGAGACTTTTTGGTTGAGGCCTTTTTTTCACCCAAAACTATAGGTGCCGCTGTCCACTTCAAGGACTAGGAATAAACGACGACTTGAGTGTCTTTACGCTCAATAATACTTTTCAGCAAAGAATCATCTGGCCGCTTTGACGTTCAACTTTTCCATAGTGATGCTGCTGTACACTATCTCACTGGTTGACAGCATCTATGCTGTAATAGTCCGAGTTGTTGTCATCTTGTCAAAATGTTTAAACTTCTAGGACACTGCGGCTTTTTGTATAATAGAAAAAGTCAAATTGGACAATTAAGACGTTTTGCGTTGTATACCTTTAAATCAAAAATCTCCCATCAAATGGACTCCGGTTTTGGGTGCATTTCTTACTTTGTCTTATCCTATCGTGATCAATGTCTTTTGAACCCTTAGCTAACTCGTCTTTGTCTTTTCTTCCTGTAAGCAGATATCAGGTGTCGCAGTTTTAAATGAATTCAACGCTTGTGATTTATCTCGAATTTCGGCGAACCCAGTTGCACCACTTGGAGGAGGCTTTCCCATTTTATTTTCTCGGTTCATAGTAAATTAGGACCAGAAGTGCCTGGCAACTTTATTTCCTCTTTATTTTGCCTCTTGGAGTTCTCTGACTGGGTCTTTGACTGTGTCATCCAATTGCAAGTGCAAACTGCCCCTGAACCCACTTCAGATTCCTTCAGAGACGGTGGTCTCTATATTTCCCAGTCAGCACTCATAATTCATAAGAAATTCTTCAAAAATTAATCACGCATTTCCTTTAATCCTGTTCCCCAATTGAAATTCCCCCTTCCTCCATACAAGACATTCCAGAGAATGCAGTCTCTCAAAGCTGTTACACACAATATTTAAACAACAAAAGAGTTCCCGAAAAAAAACACCATGTCATCGTCGGACCCACACGACTTCCAAAAAAAAGTCCGATCTCCCTTAGGGCAGACATAATGTCAGTGTCTTCCATAACGCAAAACAAAACCGTCCCCACACATCCCAGAACTTAACATCCGCATAGCGCAGCAGAAGCAGCAGCAACAGCTGTTGGCCCAGTCGCGACACACGACGACGACCCTTTTATCTTCACACACAGATAAACCGCCCGAAAATGTGTTACTGTCTGCTTTCGTTATTCGAATTTAAATACTCGGGATGACACAAATTAATTACCCGTATCTGGGGCTGGGACGACGATCTTTCCAGCCATCCAGAGGGGGGCGTTGGCACTTCACAGCGGTGGTGGTAACAACATCGCCAACGAACGAACCGACCCCGACCAGCATCTTTTAAGCGGTTAAGTGTTGTTTGCTGTGTTGATTATGGCTCTGGCTCGAGATGAAGAATTCGTCTCTCATAAATAAGATCACGCATTTGATGTGAAACGATGACGAAAGTCTCGACGGGATAGGGTAATGGGTGTTGGATGCCATGGAGCGCGTTTTTTTCTTTTATCAAATTTTTATGAGTAAGTCTTGCTCCAGTCAGCCGGGGTTGATGATATATGAGGGGAGCGACAAGGTACAAAATTTAAAAGTTTATTACATAGATCAGGTGATGGAGTGGTGACACATCGCATAGCTTACACGAGGAATGTCTGTCAAGTGTGCGTTAGGCATAGACATACTGACAGTTATGCAATGTTTTTGGACGCATTTCAAATTCTTGGAAGCATGCAACTAAGATCCTAACCCTTTTTTGTGTCAGTTTCATGGCCTGGCAGATATTTTTCATCAGCAACTCTAAGGTCTCCTAAAACTGTTGACATGGTCCGCGGCTTACAAAAAAATCTATTAAAGGATTTTCTGTAGAGGAACCAAGAGTGAGTGCGGGATGAAATATTTAAGACATGAACCTCTACCCGTGACAACATTTTCCCTTCCTATCCGGACACCATGTGAAATAAGCAACTAACTATGTGAACAAGAGGTTTGGAGATTCTTATAACTACCCGGTGAACAACGTGCGTCGATCATTTCAATCGGTCATTTCCTCTTTCGGAAGTGATTGCTTGAAATCAGTTCCCTAAATCGCTCTTAAGGTTGCTATTGATGGTTCAAAACAACAAGGACTGGAAAGACAAGAATTCTATCGTAACTTTTGCTGGAGACTTTATGGTCCGTCTAGCAGGGATTGGATCGGTGCTTACTATACCATGTAAAACCCATAAGTAGTTAGAGTGGTCCTCCAAGAAGAGGTACACTTAGACCAGAAAAGTAAGTCCATTGTAACAACACTGAGTACTGGAGTTTGATGCCTGCTTACTCCTTAAACCATTTCGATTTCCTAACGTAGCTGTTGAGATTGGTGATGCTGACGGAGTTAAGATCATTTAGATTGTAAAAGAAGTACAGGTCTTAGGTGGCTTTCCTAATGTTGGCAAGGGCGGGACACGTGCTGAGGAACTGTGGAGTGCACTATTCCTCGTTACATGCTATGCCCAGGCGTTGAACATACCTGCCTAGGATTCGGTGCCCCGAGAGGACGTTGATTAGTTCTGAAAGTTCGTCTCTTTTCGGTCTTATTAATGCTTTTGATCTTTACAGCTGCAGGACAGGCCTGATCAGCCTGGCATTTTTGCAGTAATCGAGGTTTTGGCATCTACGATTTGCTTTCAGCAGAGCGTCGGTGTATGTCAGGTGTTTAACATCGATCTTCCTGCTTTCTGTACATTGAGAGCCTCGTCTGGCGAATTCGTCAGCCGCACAGTTCTCTTGCATGTCGCAGTGACCAGGGACTCAACAGAGTGTGACGTTATACTGGTTAGCGATCTCGTTTAGAGACATGCGGCAGTCTTTCACTGCCCTAGATTTCATTGTGTTGGATACAAGGGACCTGATCACAGCCTGGCTGTCTTAAGCCAAGCAGTGTCTTGATTAATAGTTGCGATTTTGGCTTGGAAGACCCTACAGTAGTTAGGGAGACTGAAGACGGGGCGGATGTCCAGGTCTTCTAAAAAGACACTAGCACCGATTCCTTTGACTGTTTTAGAGCCGTCCATTAAGATAGAGATAGACTCATTGAGGGCATTGCGCTGACTACAGACGTTTCTGTTCGGTATTTTATGCTTAAAGCCCATGTTGAAGTCGTTTTCGGTGGGCAACGTGTCTGTTGATTTAAGAAGGAGGTGATAGGATAGGTGGGTTTCTCCCAATTTAAGCGCCGCGTTAGTGGCGTGCTACATGCCCTAAATATCTGTTCGCAATAAGTAGAGCAAGGATTGAAGGGCAGCTGTAGAAGGAGTCCTCAGCGCACCAGTAATGCTAAGACAAGCCACACTCGAGAAACCTATAAAAGTCAGTCCAACCTATACCAGGTGGCTGGTTTCGCAGAGATTTCTGGAAGAGTAATTGATCAAATTGGTATGTCACGATCAGAAGGATCTAGTTTCTTACACTAGTGGCTTGAGCATGAAAGCGAAGATGTGCTCAGTCCTTTTGGCATTGAAAACAATTAAATCCAAGTCGAGTCCACAGCTGTTATTCAGACTATGGAAGTGATCCATGAAAGTCTTATAGTCAAAGGGATATTTCTGTGTAAATTCACATGCGGTTGTGATCAATTGTCAGTGAAACTTCCTGCTTGGGACGAGTGGAAAACTGCTACTACCATAGATGCTCACTCGGTTCACTTCTATAGACATGGATCCAAACCCCGAAGTGGACTGGTTGTAAGTGTTTGCTCCAAAGAGCTTAATGTATCTCCCTGATCATTTCAGCGTATTTGAAAGTGGAAAACATGGCGATTAATGAGGCCTTGTCCTGGGTGAAATGTATTGTTATTGTATATCATCCTTGGACAGCCACGGGCCATTCAAGTCTCTGAAATGGTTACCTTTACTTCAAAGGTCGCTCTAGATGCTCACTCTTCTCTCATAGAGATGCCAGAACAATTCCGCACTCCCCTATGCTGGGTGCCAGACCACAAAGACGTTCCAGGAAACTGCATGGCTAATGCACTCGCAAGACACGGTACTTCCTTAAGTATCCTACCGGATCGTTGGAAGCTGAATATACCACTCGCTTCGTTTAAACATTTATATATTTAAAGTAGGTTGCCGTGGTTTAGTGATAAGTGCGTTTGAGCCAACCGTGTCCACCGAACATTTTTCGCGGCACCACTTCTCGTCGAGGAAACGCAACCGCAGATGAGAGGAAGGCACTACATGCCAAATTTTTAGGCAGATCTGGTTCAGAATCGATTCAATGCTTCGATCCTGATAAAGCGTTCCCAAGTTAGTACCATTATCGGTGTCCTCACAGGCCTTCATGCCAAGAGCCTAGGATTCTTTTACAATGGTTTCTGCAAAAACTTCAGGGATGAATAGAAGCATCGGTGATATTTCATTTACAGCTCCAGTTGGTTAAATTAGTCCTTAGTGCATCTTTGGATCAGTGGTAAATCCTGTGGTATCACAATGGACCTGCTCTGGTTATCTTAGGTGCAGATAGCCATCTTAACCTAATCATCAACGGTTGGTTCAAGGTTTTTGTAGGTAGACCAAACATACCTACCCTAACTCAAAAACTTGAGAATGCCTTGACTTGGCATCTGAGGCACCGGAATCAACTTAAACTTACACCCATCACCAGCGCGCATACATTTGTACGCACATTACATCCAAGAACTGCACCTTCTCTACCATTGAATCTGTTGTCGTTGCCATCCGTCTGAATTAATTCAGCACCGCATATGTTAATTGTGAATTCATTCAGACATCGATCCGAGCCCATAAGATTCGGGACGGCAAGTGCATGTATTACAGGCTCTAGATAAATAAAAATTCCAGTCCATGTAGGGAGTGTTATACCCGGCCAAACAAAGGACCAACGTCCACTTCATAGGACATCATCAGTGAGATGCAGTGGTGCACAAACAGCTGAATGAACAACAATGGCAATTGCCTCGTTGGCAATAAATCATTTAAATCAATTTCCGTTTCCATTTTTTCATCCCCCTTCGACGGTGTCCTCACCATCTATCTGTATTGCCTTTGCGTGTCTCCTTTCAATTTCGATTCCAAGTTAAACATTCAGTTGCAACATCGTCCTCACACACAGCAGCATCGGACCAAATCGCTGACAATTGTTATTCTGTTGACATACTCGTTCGGATTGTTGCTTTGCAAACAAAGTGCATCACGATGAGAGAGGACGACACAATCCGGGAGATCACTATCGCGGATCAAGATGTGCGCACACAAAAAGATCCTCAATGCAACTTGTTGCTGGTTTCCCTTATTTTTTCTGCGTCCGGCCATTGTCCAAAATGGGAATGCACTGCACCAATGCCGAAGATCTCGGCTAAGATATGTCAATCTGATGCTGCAACCTGACCATTAAGCGGTGTGGTGCGTGATTTAAAAGTTTAATTCCCCCCAGCCATTGTTCATTGATGAATTCGCTGCGAGGTCCTTGAACATGTCAACTCAGAGTGCTCTCTGCGGTGGATGCAGTTCTTCCAAAAATGGTAAGGACCATGTTGTCTGGTGGTTTCCTGTGGCAATTATTTTTTTATATTTTTTTTCTGAATTAATTCGTTGTGGAGACGACATGCGTGCTGGGGATCGTCAAATTCGTTTGTATTCCGAGCGCGAAGATTCTTGGATTTTGTTTTATTGTCGTCTTTCCTCTCTGCAGCGAGCAGGATGATGATTAATATGATTTGCTCAATTGGCAAACGCATAAAAGTCGGTCCGCACTGTAACAGATGGCTTTGTCGGGAAGTGGGTCAGAAGTCCATTAAATTGGCGAACTTTTCGTTTTGGTCGGAATGCCCTTTTCGGTGCCGAAGTAATGAACCGAGAACGACAACTGCGAGGATGTGAGTCTTATGTTTTCATTAGGCTCTCCCTTGAAGTGCACATTTGTCATTTGTCGCTTTTGAGTTGGTCGGCGGTTTGTACTCGGTAAGTGTTTTTTTTTTTTTTTTGTTACGTTTGCTCGTTATGGTTGAGTATAAGGAGCGACCGGGAATGCCGGAAGAGTTGTTAGACTGAAATATGAGTGCTGAAACTGTTTACGAGTTGGAGGACGTCTGAAACTGAAAAACATGACAAAATATAGTGCTGGGAAGCAGTTCTGGGCTTGAAATTGTAGGGATACTGACAAATAACTTGAAAATGGGTAACAATCCCCGTGAAAGCTGGCTTAATGGAGATTATCAAACGATTCTACACATGCCTTCAGGCTGACTGGAGGAAACGTACAAGACACAACTATATAATTCTGAACACGTAACGTTCAAGCGAAACGGTTTTGTCTGCAAGTTCGTCTTTGAATACAATCAAGTAGACGACAGCTTTTGCTCGGGCCTACAAGTTATATTGAAGTTTTGAAGCATTATGTGCCCTATACGTAACCATCCCATCTGTCCTCCTTTTGCGAAGTCAGTCTTTCTTTTCGAGCCGAAAGTTTCTAGCCTTCCTTTTCGCTTTCAAATTTCGATTTATCCTCCTTTCATATCCGAATAGGCTATATATCATAGCCAAGAAGTGACGAGTTGTGAAGACGATACTGAAACCATTTGCTTAAAGAATACTTACCAGGGACACATGTCACGCACTATCCGAGGCTTTATAGATTTCTAGGGTGACTATCATGCAAATTGAAGCAAAGTCCAACGAACAGCTTGCATGTGCATCTGCGTAGCTCTTATCACGACACCCTCTGCAGCACTGGACGTTTTGTTTCATCGATTACCCTTCGATATTTTCGGGAGACAAATGGCAGTTAGCCACCTTATAACGATTTTGGTCACGCCTCCTTTTTGAAAAAATGTCAAAATTTCTCCCAGAAACATAGACTACGGCCCCTTTAATCTAAGTTTTGTCAAGAACTTCTCAGAAGACAAGTCGATTTACTTATACACCGTCGCGACGGTTCAAAAACTAGCGCCGGGGTGGTGGTGTTTTCTCCGTCAGGCTTATTTTTAGCCTACAAGATAAAATGCAACAAAAAGGCCGATGAATTGGCAAAATTGGGGTCGGCTATCAACATAAGCAAAGCCGACAAATCTGTAATGCCACCGATAGGGATAATAGCCAGCATAATAGAGAAAGAAGCTGATTCCTTCGGATGAGCTAGAGAGGATTGCGCTACCTCTCGGGCTCTATGGCCGAAATTAAATAAAACCAAAACAAGGTGCCTTCTGGCATTGGACGGATCCTCTATCCGCATGCTCACTGGCGTTATCATAGGACACTGCGGCATCGGAGTCCTGCTCTGCAAGTGGAAATTCGAGTCCAACGATTTATGCAGAAGCTGCGGCGATGAAGAGGAGGTAGAATTAATCCAACATCTGCTGTGCCACTGCTCCGCCCTGCAAGAACGAAGTCTACGAGCATTAGGAACAAGGTTCCTTGCAAGGATAGCAGACTCAGATTCTTAAAGAGTACTAACTGGTTCACAAAACAGCCAACAATAGGATAGGTCCTTAGGCTGTCCCGAGAACCATACCACTATTCCCACAAAATTAAAAGGGTACTCACAATGGACCTTCAGGTCTCCGAGTGGAAGTGATGAGGCCTATCCATCACACACCCTTCTAACCTAACCTAACCTAACTGGTTCACAAAACAGCCAACAATAGGATAGGTCCTTAACTTGTCCAGGGAACCATATTTCCAGAACATTAAAAGGGCACTCACAATGGACCTTGAGGTCTCCGAGTGAAAATGATGAGGCCTATCCATCACGCACCCTTCCAAACCTAACCTAACCTTAGCCTAGCGTTCCGTCTTTCAAATCATTTTATCGAGTTCCAGGCGGAAATCGTGGTCGCTGTGGCTCAGAGGTTAGTGCGTTGGACTGCTGTGCAATCCTGCGTGGGTTCAAGCCCCAGCCATGTCCACCAAACATTTTGTTATGAAAAAGCTTCTCAATTCGCCGTTCGGAGTCGGCAATAAATTGTAGGTCCCTTCCATTCTATAATATGTAACACGCACAACATGAATGGTTGCAAGAAGCTAGACCTTGGCTCATCGAGTTCCTTTGGAAGCAAGGAACTCTTACCGACCACTTATCGGCCAGATCCTGCAACCTATTGCCTTTTCTGGATTCGAAAGATCGGTGTCATGGGTGTTCAACACGGCCCATAGGTGCAGGAGTACCTAACACGTTTAAGTTCCACTTTGCATGCTAACCTTGAAATTTTCCATGCTGTGATATCTGGTATCAGAGCTTGAACCCCGCTGAGGTTTATTTTTATAATCCACTCGGGCTTCAAGGCGTTTTGAATACCCTTATGAAGTTTTTTACACAATGCGGCGAGGTGTAGTGGTTCGAAACTCAGATGGTATTAGGTTTCAATGATGTCCGAAGGTGGTGTCCAGACTAGCTAGGGACATTTGTGGTGTTTGTCTTTGCTTTAGATTTTGCGTCGTTTGGTTATGTTATCCTGTCGTTATGCTATGTAATCCTACGGTCGATGCTGCACTCACAGGACTACATGGGCCTTTAGAGGAAAATAAGTTTGGGATACAGTTGAAATATGAAAAGTGATTCAAAATTGTGGGGTAACTATACCTTGTGTTTCGAAGAGAATCTTCACTGAGCTCAATGTGTTAAAACTGATGTGTCAGAAATGTCCTTTAGCTCAAGCAGATCATTGAAGAAACAGAGGAAGAGAGTTATAAGCGCACCATGGTCACCATAACTTCTACAGATGTCTTGTCTCAAGTCTCAGATCCCTTACATTGTCCGGAATCATCGTTCCTATTTCCTCTACTTTGTTCGCTCCTGCTATTGTCACTCTGAGTTTTGCCGAATCAGAGTCCCAAGTGTAATTATTTTCGATTTGAGAGATATCGTTCAGTGGTTGTTGGTCTGCTTCTAGAATAGACAGGATCACCTAGCAGTTCTTCTCTACTCTGCTCTGCTTTACTTGTCTGTCTCGTCCCCCCATAGTCTCTAATATTCACAAAGCTCAGCGGCCACATATAGCTCTGTAATCGATGCGACACTAGTAGTCCCGATTTGAGATTCTTTTCCAAGTCGTGCACTACGTGCAACTGAGCCAACATTGTTTCTTGATTTCTTTTTTTTTGTTTTTCTTCATTTCTTTGTAACTAAACATCTTCTTCTGTTCTGTTTTCTCGTTCGTTTACACAGGTTACCATTCCATTACAATCGTTTAACCTTGATTGTCGTCGTCTGGATACAGCGAGTAGTGCCGCCACAAAGCATCCAAATCCCAATGGTGGCGGCATTTACCTGAGGACATTGTCCGCACCCAATGGTAATGACAATAATCATAGTCTAGGCAACTGTCGCCTCCTGCCAAAGAATACCTCCGGGAGTACTGTGTTGAAAATTGAAGAAAATGACGCCACCATCGAGGACAGACGTCGAAGGCAATTTGAAAGTGACATGGAAACAATACGATCCACAGCGCTATTAAGCCAAAGTCAGGTACCAGCGGGACCTACTGCCACACCAAAACGGGAGCGAGTCCATCAAGTCGCAACAGCAACAGCAGGAGCAGCAAACAGCAGCAACGGCTACCTGTTGCACAATGATGTGACCAAAAAAGGATCCACCTCGACAATCTGGACATCGGAGGAATCGATTTTGAGGAGTGTTGGCGCCGCAGATGAAGACAACAAGTACGTATGATGGTTATGAATATTTATGTCTGTCCAATGATACTCATGAGGAATTTTAAATATCTCTTCCGCAGCTCCACTTCATCGTCGGCGTGTGAGGAAGCATCTGGTGTGCTGAGCTCGGGCAAATCTGGCATCTCGCTGGACTCGTCCGGGCTGGATAACGATAACAACGAAAGCGGCATTGGCACGGCGACGCCGCCCAAAGAAGCTGGATTCTGGAAAAGCACAGCGGACAATGATTCGCTGACAAGCAGCCTGGATCCGTTGAGGAAAATGAAATTCCAAAAGGGCAGCTCGGTGGCCTCGTCCGATGATCCTGATTTATTGGAGGTACTCAGTCAGTACGATGAGACGCACGACGACGACTTGGATGACATTGGCATCCACCACGATGACGAGCACGACCATGACCATGAAGAATTCGAAACGGGCACATTCGACGGATATGACAGCATTGACTGCGAGAACACCAGCAGCGGTGGCGGCAGTGGCAAAGGGGTGGTCCTCCGTAAGAAATCAAATTTGCAAATAAACGACAGTCACAGTGGAAGCAAGGATTCTGCGATTCATTTGCTTCCATATTCGCGTGCACAAAAATGTCGAAGTCATTCGCTGGAGGTAGCATCACCACTGCCACTGCCTCTGCCATTCCGGCACAAGGACAAGGGAAGGCTGTGCTTGGCACTGCGGCAAGAACCATTTCAAAGTATACTCCCAACAAATTTCCATGAGCTACCATCACCCAGTAGTGCTTCACTGCACAGTGGTCACGAAAGTTTGGGTATGCAGGAGTTGACAACAAAGTCGAACTCAGCACCACTGCTTCTGAAAAAGGAGCGGAAACGTGACGATTTTGGCGGACAAAAGCAGGTGGGTGTACACTAAATAGATTGTAGCCGGTATCCGGTGCGATTGTAACCAGTTGGTGTTTGGTTTTTTGTTTCAGACGCTGAGATATTCCCGATCGCAGAGTGATAGATATTTAGCAGGTGAGTTTTTTTTTTTTTTTTTGCTAACCATGGACTTGATATGAAAACGTCTCTAACGCTTTGCGACCAGGTTTAGTTTTTCCTCCTAAAGGTCTTGATTTACGTTAACCATTCTATGTCAAATCGATATTTGGCGACTTAAATCGGGATGTGTTTTCCACTGTTGAAAATTATAACTTACAGTGGCCACAGTCCAGATCTAGGGGCTGTGAGAAGCTGGGACCTTTAAGAGTTGCTGCCCCCTGCAAATGTACAAAAAGATCTGAAACTCTCTAGACATGGTCTACAGACGAGTTCGGCAAAACATTCACTCTGGGAGTGTGCTTTCTTCAGAGTTTGTGACCACTTTAAACGCGAGTGATAATTTGAAAGCCGTTCCTGTTAATGTTTTTAAAGTTCGTATTTCTTGAGATAAAAAACTGAGGGTACTAGTTCCGTCGGGGTGTGCCAAATTTCATGCAATTTCACTGATTCCACCCAAATGTTGGGATCAGCTAAGAGGTTATCGTCATCTGTTTACCCTTGAATTCAATGTAACATAACTTTTCCTAGATCTAAAGGCTTTTCGTGGTGACCCTGCCTTTGGGACAAGGTGAAAATCGTTTTTTCATGGACGTTGGAGTTCAAAATTGTTGTCATATTGATCGATGGCCAATATTTCTGATTGATTGGAATTTGCTTAAGTACTTGTCAAGGTTCATCGAGATGTATGAAGACCCAGATCCGGCAGCCACTATCAGTGCATTAAACACGGTCACTTAGCAATAGGCTGAGTTCCTACGCATCCCGTGAAGGAATCACTGTGAAATAATTCAGTATGAAACAAACTTTAGGAAGTATATCATCAAGATGCAAACTTTACTCGCTTTCTTTCTTCCTGAGGCTAAGTTAAACAAGCTCAGACGGTCTATACCGTTAACACTCATGGACAAATCGTTGAAGCACTTGTGTCCGGTAAGGAATTGTCTGAAGCAGGAATCTATCTTCACCTCGTCCAGTTCTCGAAGTTTGCGAACAGCCTTACAGTTCTTACTGTCTTAGTTTTTCTGCTCCATCGTTCTCGCCAGCTTTGCATGGTGATCTGATTGGTTTCCGCTGGTTTCTCTCTGCGGCTAGAAGATCATTGTGAACTACTTCCGCGACTACGTAAAGGGCTGTTTCTGATACTATTCGGCAGGAGCTAACCAGCCGGAAAGCTCCTCTTCGCTGTACTGTTTTAGACTATGCAGAGGAAGACGGCGTCATATCCGATGGCATGCTCAAGTGGAGGCTGACCTCAGTTAACTCTACGTAAGCGTTTGAAGATGCTTATTGGTTGAAGCTTTGATTATTTCCAAACGGTAGAGACATCATAATTTCTTGGTAACGCGCATCAACCCTGTATTGATCCTTGTAGTGCTTTCGGACGGAAACTTGATCTGCTGCTAATATGTAAGCCTTGGTCTTCCCTCACTCCCAAAGTAATTTACTGCATCTTTAGTGGTGGATTCCATCAAAGGACGTATTTCACAAGTCGGGTGCTAGGATTGCGCCCTGACATTGTTAGCAATTGCAGCAGCCTCCTTAGAAGTCTTAGATCTAATTAGGTGACAGCTCTCAACCGTCTATTTGAAAGTTCTAGGACAATATACGGGCCAAATATTCTCGAAGAGGTTTTGAGTCTTCTTCTCATAGAAAGCACTATTACTGCATTTGTAAGGTTCACAAAAAGGCGTACGTAATGTAGATCTTGTTAAACAGAGAACATTGCAAATTGATTTACTGACCGCAATGGCTCGTCATTTACCGTCTATGACCAGAGAAATGATAAAAACGAGTATTCGGTGTCATCAAATCTGTGAAAAATCACACTTAGCATGGACTTGACCCATTTAAGACTTATTCGTGGATATTCCTGGTCGTTCCGATCTTAACACCTGTGATTCGGAGGACAACTAAGGCGAAACATTATTACTCATTCGCCTTCGGAACTATTTATAAGTACACCTTGGTGCAGATCATATAATTCGGGATTAGACGAACTATTTCTCTTTCACAGGAACGCAGTATCTGTTCTATTTTTCTGCTTTTTGTTCCTTCAGCAATCGGCACCATAAAGCAGGGTTTTTCGGTTCTGCGCTCTATTGTGCATCATATTTGTGTTTTACAAAACCGAGATTGCAGCGTTTTCATAAGCTTGGTTTTCTCACTAGTTTCTTGACCAGGACAGAGCTGTTGAAGGTAGACGTACAACTTCTTGTAGTACGTTGAAACTGCCGCTGTCCATCAGTGCATTTAACTTAAACGTCAATGAATACTTCATTTTAATTTGGTTTAAGTATAACACGACTTATGTCAGTTATCCCTAAGACAGTACTGGCGAAATGGACTTATATGTTAGATGTTAAAAGTTGGGGTGTGTATGGACTGCTACCTAAAAGGTCTATTGTGCTCCCCCGAACTCATATTTGTTGATAAGTCTCGACCTATAGCACCTCCTCCAATCCAATAGCTCTGAGAAAACGGAGTATCCGGATTGGGTCCAACGATGTCAGTGATACGTTTCAGACTAAGTGCACGCTCCCAGGTATGATCTTCTTTTGGGGATCAGTGCTCCACGGTCCATAACGAGGAGGTCTCTGGCCCTTTTCTTGCCAGTTCATCGGCTGCCTCATTTCCCTCTATTCCTTCAAGACCTGGCACCCAGTAGAGCTCGACTTCATTGTTCTATTTATCTTTTCCAAACACTCGTAAATCAGTTTAGATCGGATTTCATAGGAACTCAGTGCCTTAACTGGCTGTCTGATAGTATCGCGATGTTTTGCTAGTGATACCTTCTATTGAGGCTGAATTGTGCACATCTCTCGGTCTTATATACCTCAAATGGCCTAAGAACTGGCAGAACAATATCCGAAGGAATTTAAATTCAAGGATATAGGGGCACAGATGGTAACGACGAGGCCGAAGAACTGGCCAGTGGAGATTCATGTCTTGACAACTCCCTTGAATTCACATTCCACTTGGATCTGTCCACGAAAAACTATTTTGACACTTTAAATGAGTAACGAAAGATGGATCGGACTAGATAGCTGCGTCATCTTTAGAAAGATATGCCTCACATAGGTAAGACCAAACTAGAACCAGAAAAGTAAGAATCGAAGGAATATCCCTCGACTTGTAACAATCTGCACAGATCATTGGTCGACAACGCTGCAACAAGACTGGGCATCTCTTTCAACTCTTTCCGCAGCTGGAAAGACGAGAACAAGGCTAAAACCCCTGACCACTTTCTCCGTAAATGACCAGCTTCCGCCAGAACCAGACTTCGTTTATCAGCAAAGCTTGCTTTAATAATCTGAACAACTTTTCTCACATCAACAGACTGAATATAGGGACCCACTCACGTTTTTGAACCACATCACGTTCCCAGGAGTCGTGGTGGAGTCATGTAACCTCTTGAATTTGTCAAGCTTCCCGATTGTTGAACAAAAGAGACGCATTTCGAAGTTGGCCGTTGTGTAGTGATTAGCATCATCGCTTGTCACGTTGAAATACTGGGTTCAACTCCTAATGTTGGAAAACGTTTATTTCTTAGTGAAAGCTGATGTCGGCTTTACTGCAAAGTCATAACATGGCTTAAAGATTCGAAAAACATCCAGTGAATTTCAGCAGTGACAAACACCACAAATGTCGCCTTCTAGTCTGGACACCACCCTCGGATGCCACTGAAACCTAATACTACCTGAGTTTCGAACTACTGCACTTCTTGAGTGAATTTTGAAAAAAGATGCATTTTGAAGTTAAAATATTCAGTCAAAATCAAAGTTGAGTTTCTTTCTTAAGTGTCAACACCCTGTATCTCGGATTTTCACACATCTCCGAAAGAATTCAAGAAAAACCCCTGAATGAAGCATAAACCATTTCCAGGTCACAATTTTCGCCACAAAAATCCCCTGAAAGTATTTTCTTTAAAAAAATGTTACGTATACGCCACCGACTCATGTTTGCTTTCATTTCCAATCGCTCTGACATGCGTCAATGAAAAGCCTATTGCGCCAAAAAAATCTAACCCAACACGACTGACATGCAATTACTCGAAGGATGTCTGTTCCCAGCCGGAATCACGTCCAAACAAATTTTACTTCCGAATTGTCTGGTCTTTGTTGCCACAGTGTCATCCCCTAGTGCTATAGGCCTTAGCTCGATGGATTCCGAAATTAATCAGATTTTTAATATTTTCCGTCGTTTTCATTTTCGTTTTCGCTCTTTGTTTTAATTTCATTTTTGTTGAGCTAAAAATATCTCCATTTAGCGAAAGTGGCAAACTAAATGAATGAAATAAAGATTATGCCTCACGATGGAGATTCGCCAGAGCCCACACCCACCACGCCTGTTTATCGACATCCTTCAGTTAGCTATGATGACATTCCTGGTTGTGTATTCAAATTCAGTGATACATCGACAAACGCTGACGATGATGGCAACAGTAGCGCGCTGGTAGATATGGTCAGGTGTATGCGCGCGCCTTTGTCGTTAAAGTGCTTCTTTTCCAGCCAACCTGTTGCCGTTTTCTTTGTACCACCACCATCACCACTATAATTTTCTTGTCAAAGACGCAGAAGTAAATAAATCATCAGAGAAACGACGAAATTTTCTTTTGAAAATGAATTAAAAAAATAAGGAGGACTCGGTCTTAGTAATGTATGCGGTTCCGAGAAGGCTCACCAGCCAACAACCAGCCACAGCCACATGCCTCGCATTCACTGAGATTTCCCCCGAACGACGAACAGAAGCAATTTTTGGGGCGAATACTTATTTTTAGGTGTTTTATTCTGTGTTCTGGAGAACTAATGTGATTATCCTTAATTTTGAATAAAGGTGAGTTCACAATGACTATGGGGGTGTGGGGCAGGCGAGGTTATTCTGTGCTCGTCACTGGGTGGTTTTCTGGTTTGCGCAAGGGGATGACAACCATCGGTGTGTAGTTATTGCTCGTGTTTTTCCTTTGGCTAAAAAAAAAAAAGAAAAGAACACCCAACAAAGCAATGTGGATGGATGCTGTTGTCAATGATGTGGATGAAGGAAAACTCTCAGTCTATTGAAAGTGGTACAGTCATGTTGAAATTTCTTCGAACAGATTTGTGCAGACATTTTTATTTTTTTCGTCAGAATTTGTTTTATCGTCATTGCATTTAGGAGTGGGCTATGCCTTTACCTAAGTAAGCTGTTGTCCAACTAAGACAGTGGAAAGGAACAATAGCCGAGTCGCCTTATAATTACATCTGAAGGTGGAGACCCGGTAACTTTTACTCCGCAAACTGAAAGCTATCTGCTGTCATAATACAAACAAGATCGACTATGAAAACTGGCTGAGATTACCTGAGCGATAGAAGCGCGTTAATTTGAACAATTTCCGGCACTCGATCGAACAATCCTCAACAATAGAAGCTCCAGACTTAATTTACTTTGGAAAGAGTGAGATATGTTTGCGATAGTATCTCCATTTGAAACTTGAGATCAGCCTCTGTGCTCAATGTGCAATCTAAGACCCCCTGTGACGCAATCAGCGCCAAGCGGCGAAGCAGCAGAGCGGCAGAAAATTTTCTCATAAATTACCCCTGCCGCTCAGCGACTGCGTGGCCACAACTTTACGACTTCATACGTTTCAATTTTGTCGCTCTGCCGCTTGCCGCTCATTGCTTAACAAAGGCTGAAGGTAAGAGACCGAAACAGGTTATTTCCTCGAAGTCACTTGCTATAGAATCGAGGAGCGACACATGTTCGAGTACAGAAATCGTCCAAAGATTTTCGCGGAGCTACCCCTCAACATGCAATAATACAACTTCGTATACTCCGTCATAAAAAAAAACTTCCTAATTCGACGTTCAGAGTCGGCAACAAAGAGGGTAGGTCTCCTTCGTTCGGGCGGAAAATAAAAACCGAACATAGTTCATTCAATGAAATTTTATAAGATCTTACCTTCATTATGATTGACGGGTTCCTGACTTTGCCATCATCGCCTGGCCAACAGTTTGCAACTAACGCCTTTTCGTCATCTCGTTTAAAAATTCATAAACTGTTCCTTCACACGACACGATTTTGCCAGAACACTCATAGTATGTTTCTAAGACAGCAATTGACGAAATCCGCTCACACTGGCATATAAACCTCAGAAAGCTCCGTAAAACCTACCAAGAGCCTAGAGTGTAATGTTAGCTAGAGCATGGTATTGTGGACATCGTGGCTCAGTGGTTAGTAAGTTGGACTGCTGCGCTACATGCGTGGGTTCAAGTCCCAGCCATGTCCGCCGAACATCGGGAAAAAATTCGGGACAAATTTTCTGAGAGTATACTCTATCATGGAAAGCTTCTCAGTTCGGCTTTCGGCAATAAATTGTAGGTACCTTCCATTCGTGCGAGTAATGTAACGCGTACATGAATGGTTGAGAGAAACTAGGCCTTGGCTCATCCTGAGCTGTCGCGCCATATATTTTTTTTTTTGAGAATGATATTCACAAAGCAGGTGACCGACAGGTTAAATTTTCTCCTGCGGTTTCTGCAATAGTTATTGTGACCAACCCCGAGTTTCTCTGCATTCTTACCAAAAGCGGATGCCTGAAAGCAAGCCCAACTCTTGCTTTTTTAAATCGGCTGGATTAATCTAGTTCAGGGCTGCCATCGATCGATACAATACTCCCAGGTACCAATAGACTTCAACTGGTTCGATATCTTGATCAGCAATGCGCACTTCTTTGTTTTGTTTTTGCGAAGTTAATCTTCAACCTCCGACCAAGTTGATGATCTTGCGGTGTATCTATCGATGTACGAGTAGGCAAGCATCAGCAAGGGGTTTGGTAATTTTACTTCCCACCGACAATCCACTGCGAAGCACCTCACTTATCGCCACTAAAAAAATGATGGAGACATGTAATATGCATCCTTGTCGGACACCACTTTAAATTTCAAATCTCTCTGCAAGCCTACAGCAAGACGTAACATTCTGTATCTTCTTGACTCAGTTTCACGATAGCAAGCCATGTTCGAGGTTTTAAATTTTGCATTAGCGAGGGAAGTTAGAACTGACATCACCTGAAAAATGGGGTAAAATGTTTCACATACGACACCGTATTTTAGGTCTAGCGCACTTCGACGCAGAAGGACGCATTTTTATGTCACTGAAAGGATTCATTAGAAAATGCCGTGTTCGAAGGTAGGGAGTATGTGTGTGTTTTTTGTGTTCCTTCCGATTTGTCCCGATTTTTTTTTAAAGTTTTGTCTGGCAGCCCTATCTGCTACTGTCCTTCAAGCAAATTTAGGTAATATTATTGTTCAGACAACTCATCTTTTTCAGGTTGTAACTAAGGTTTCAAAGTCCTGTGGACAATGTTTCTGTTCCTTGATTCATATTCATATCACGCTCTTGGTAGAGCCTTCTGATTTATTCATTTTCATCTTGGCTCGCTAAATTTGATCACAGTATTCATCAGTGGCACACTTTTCACTCATATTCTTCACCATTCACCTTGGGATCAAGGAAGTCCTAGACTGAATTTTACTTTGCCAAGAAGATCGGTTCGTACATCTTCACCCAAGCTAAAGTCAAACAAACAAATTCCACCTCCTCGAATTTCAGCACATATTTGATCACCAATGATACACGACGCTGTAGCCAGCGAGACTTGTAACAACTTGCTCCATGCCAAGTTGGTAAAAGAAAAACAACTGGTGCACGCCACCTAAGGTGAGGTCGTCCTTACTTACGTAGCAGAGATCTTTCCATTTTCATGTGTCATTCCATTTATCAGTGGTGAATTTTAGTCTTTTGAACCTTGTGAATCGGCGTTAAGACCAACAGTCACACGAAAGAAAGGGGAAGCCTGGAAAGATGAAGTTGTAATGACCTTGCGCCCGATCTTTCTTTCTAAAGAGCCTGTCTCAATACTCACAGATCTTGGACTTTCAATGTGCAATTCCACTGACGTATGCCTTAAATAGAACAAACTTTCAAAAATAAATCTGCTTCTGGCTCTAACTTTTGATTTTAACACAAAGAATTCAAGAACCGTCCCGTCTGCATAGATGGTGAAAAGAGGAGGAGATACAACGACTGTATAGGTGTACAGCCACATCGACTTAGCTAGAAAAGTGAAGCTTCAACGACTGAGGTGGCTGGGTCATATCGACCAATGCTCCGGCAAGGAAAATTTTCAAATCTACATCCGATGAATGGCGCAGATTAGAAAAACTGCGACTCAGGTGGCGCACGCAAGTTGAAGGGGACCTCAACCAACCTAGCTTGCGAAACTGGACACAGCTGCCTTAAGATCGAGCTGGCTTGAGACGCTTGTTGCTTGAGGCGCAGGTCCACCCCGCACTGTCGCGCCACCGTAAGTAAGCAAGTAATTCAAGAATCGGGATTAAATAACCGCACGACGAGGCATCGCAGCCACGTAAGACTTTCATGACTTCGAAAAACGTAGTGAAATTATTGCTGACCTTGAAGGAACAGCGTGATTTCTCCATCGTCATCCTTTTTTTTTTATAGACTTTCCCAGGAAAGGGGCACTTATAACACTTAAACAGTGTATCGCCCTGAGCCGTACACATGTATGGAGAGTAGAGATTTCGAAAGTAGACTAGTCTCGACGCGACTTTTTAAAGCTCCATTTCTAAAGCCTTCGTCCTTTTCCAATCGATGTTTTGACTTTTTTTTTCATTTTTGTACCTCAACTTGGTTGTATCCTAGGTCAGATATGTCCCTTCAGTCTCTCCCTATACCTTCCAAGACAATCTCCTTCAATGTCAAATTTGTCCTTCGCCCCCTTTTAAAAGTAAACCTTCGAAAATGAGGACGAACCTACTTGACTTGACATCCGGCCTATTACAAGAAATTCCAACATCCTGATGTTGTTTCCTTCTCAAAACACAAAGTCAAAGATCCTACAAAACTCCGCGAAATTGTCCTTTTCCGAAAAGAAAAAACCAAAACAACAAACCCCAACCCAAATGTGTTGTCTTCCCCCCAAAAAAAAAACGGTCCCAATTTATTCCACGCTCCGGGGCGTACAACTTCCCTGTGCGAACAATTTTCCCACCCACTGTAGGCGCTTCTGTGGAAAAGCATGGTCCTGGCTGGCTGCTGCTGCTGCTGTCATACACCGTTCGGTTGTGTGTATCTCGAGAGAATATTATCGTTTATTGGATTTTTCAATATTCATTCCGTGGTGTTTCATTAGTGCTGTTACAGGCTCCGTTGATTGCAGACGTCCAAAATTCGTGTAAGCCTCGGCAGGCGTATTCCTAAGCAGAGATTTTGTGTGTGTGGAGGTGAAAAAGTCGTTGGAATTTCAATTCGCCGTGATTTTTGAAAATTAATTTTTTTCCTTTTTTTTTTTTTTTCGAAAAGTCATTTCCGCTCAAATTGCTGTTTTATCGTTGCCAACCCTTCAGTGTGTCAAGTGAAATTTGGTTTTTGAATTCCATTGGGTGGAAGCCAGTCATGTAAACTGCTGCAAGACAACTGTCAGTCGCTTTGTTACATATCGTCGTCCTTGTGGTTGTTTCATTGTCAGCGCCCGTCATCGTCGTTGTCGACGGTGCTTTGTGTCGTCCTGTCTCGCCGTCGTGGTAGTGGTGGTGCGGACAAAACTGACTTCGCAATGCAACGGCGAATGTCAATCACGATTCGCGAATACAAATTCTTCCGGAGTTTCTCGCAGAAATTTGAAAACTGGCCAAAACGCAAAGCCGAGGCGCTATGGCGGAAGATGCGGGAGCGGAAAATCGCAGGTACATACTTGCATGCATGTGCATCATCACGTACATTTTTATTGTCACAATTAATCATTTCGTTTTGGGCGACCGTTAACAATTTCGTATATCATTTTGGGCAGGCGGTGCTGTGTGTAAATAACGATAAAGCGAGCACTGCCCTTGCTGGAGGTGGTGGTGCTGGTGATTACCGCGTCGGGACAGACACGTTTCGCATCGTTTCGTCACCGCTTTTCACACGATTTAGCCCGAGTGGGCCTTAGATCAGAACTAATTATTTTTATGGATCGCATCGGCTAATTTTTAATTAATAGCGAAAAGTTTTCAATCAAATTCAAGGCTGTGCTGGGTGGAAAGTTTAATTTTAGAAACTTTTAATTTATGCTGGAGTTGTGTGTGCGCTGTTTTTTATTCATTTAGAATGAAAATAATAAGGAAAATTGAAATGGAATTTCGAAGGGAGGCCGGTGTGGGATGGGGGTGGGTTATTTTATGTACTTTCGGGTGGAATTGCCGATTCTATTGGGATGTGCGTCGCATCTACAGGTGTATCTCGTTCTGGGATGAAATGTTTTTGTTTGGGGATTCTTTGGGAATTGTTCGGCGGATGAGATAAGACCTTTGTTGATTGAATTTATTTACTTTTGAGTGTGGACAGTATGCGCTGGAAGTGCGTGAACTTATTGGGAGGTTATTCTTTGATTTGTTTGGAATAGTTCATGCGAACTAATAATGGGGGTCGCTGGTTAATGTTCGAATGAAGAAAACTACGTTTTACATTTCTCAAGAGATGCCCGCAATCTAGGAAAAAACACTGCTTGAGACCTGTTGAGGACTCACTGTCTTGTATATCTTCTCTTCCTGTTTATCTAGAGGGTTGTTGATATGTACAACTCAGTATAGCACTACGTCTTGGTAAAACTTAAAGACTTCAGTGCAACATGTTCTTCCCAATTTGTCGTTCTAGGTGTCGTTTAGCATCTAATTAGCGTACTTTCCTTTTTATCATGTAGCAGTCAGCGTCAAATAGCAGAAACGTGCAAAATCATTCATTATTATCCCCATGTATAGCAACAATTGTGTCGTCGCAAATTTGTAGCCTGGGAACAAACGTTAAAACGAGACAATTTGACCCCAGAATACTCGTTGCAGAAGTCCAGACGCTGAACCCAATTTTCGACGGTTTTCAAGCATAAATCGGCCGATACTGCTGCAATTTCACGTTCGATATTCGTACGAAGTTCATCAATCGTCGCTGGCTTGTTGGCATAGACCATAGACTTGACGTAGCCCCACAGGAAATAGTCTAACGGCGTCAAATCGCACGACCGAGGCGGCCAAGCGACTGGACCATTTCGTGAGATAACACGTTCTCCAAACTTGGTTTCCAATAAATTGATTGTGACATTCGCTGTGTGGCTTGTGGCGCCGTCCTGTTGGAACCACATGTCCTCCAAGTCCATATCATCCAATTGGGGCCAAAAATATTCGGTTATCATTGAACGGTAGCGATCCCCATTCACAGTAACGTGCCGGTCTTGATCATCACGGAAGAAGTACGGCCCAATGACGCCGCCGGCCCATAAACCACACCAAACCGTAATTTTTTCGGGATGCAATGATGACTCATGGAGTACGTGTGGATTGCTGCCTGACCAATACCGCATATTTTGTTTATTGACGAAGCCATCCAGCCAGAAATGAGCCTCATCGCTGAAGATGATTTTTCGATGAAAATCCGAATCATTTTCAAGTTGTTGCTCAGCCCAATTCACGAACATACGACGCTTCTGGTGGTCAAGCGGCTTCAGTTCTTGCGTCAATTTAATCTTGTAAGGATGTAGGCCAAGATCTTTTCGCAAAATTCGCCACAACGACGTCACAGAGATGCCCAACGCTTGAGAACGACGTGTGAGAGACACATTTGGGCTTTCTGCAACTGAAGCCTCAGCGGCAGCAATATTCTCGACACTACGGGCACTTCTTTGTCTCACTGGCACGGGAACATTTTGTACTGTGCCTGTGGATTCAAATTTTTCCACTAGACGCTCAATTGTTGATCTGCTAGGACGATTATGACGACCATAAATTGGACGTAGCGCTCTTAACGTTGAGGCCACTGACTCCGAATTTCGGTAGTAAATTTTAATAATTTCGACTCGTTGTTGACTCGTATATCTTTCCATCATGAAATGGCAAACCTTACTGAAGAGAAATGTCAAAAAACCGCAAGAAAAATATGGCGTCGTTTGCTGTCCCTGTCGCTCTACTTTTGTAGCGTCCCTATTGCAAAACCCTTTACATATCTCTCCCTGTTTTCATTTACCTCAAGACCAATAGCAAAGCTTGAAATTAAGAACTTCTTCAACGGCTTATTGGAAACATACCATGATGTCAATATTACGTCCATCATCTAAGGTGGTCAATGCCGTGGATCAATGCGTTCTACTGATGTACCATTTCTCTTCGGGGAATGACTAACCTTCGAGAGTATAATTTGTCATGTCTCGTCAATTTGTCGTTCGAAATCGGGAAAATGTTACAAACACAACATGAACGGTTGCAAGAAACAATGCCCATCCCGAACTGTCCAGGAACTCAGCATTATTATTATTGAAAGTCTGCTTTCAAAATTCTGCCATAGGTAATTCAGTCGGAGGTTCATTACCTACAATTTCTTGGTTTCCAAGTCTCACTATATTTTGTGCTATGAAATTAAAAAGGCTCCATACTTATGAGCTCAGGGGCGCCTAAATTGACTTGATCTAGGACAGGCACAGGAGAAAATTAAAGTTCGGAAGAGAACTCTCTCTCTCTGGCCAAGCTTAGTTGCAGTGACACATAGACTGTCTTTGGTATTGTTCCCATTGTTATTCATTCGGAGTTTATCAAGGTATTTTACAACGATCAATGCAGAAGCTGCAGGAATGTAGAGGGGAATGAACCTCAATTCTTCATGCTGTTGGAGGAATTCCGACTTGAGGTGAAAGACTTCCTGAGATTTATATCCTCACCTGAATGATGATCGACGTCTCTTTATTCACAGGTTCCCAGGGTAATCAATATGAATACAATTGACCCAGCTGGCGATCCCAGATAGGCTTCAAGACCCCCATATTGGTACATATGTACATATGTATGAATGCACCTTCCTACCTGAAATGTTGCGATAAAATGGAGTCAAATTTCTTGCAATACTTAGTCATCGGCTTGTAAAAGTTAAAGAGATATATTTATATTTCCGGCTATCGTGGTCTAGTGAACAAAAACTAAATCAGTCTTTCTGAGCAGCACACCCAGCCATTGTGCCGCCTCGAATATCATATTGCGTCTACACTCCAATCAAAATGTTTGTATAAATACGAAGATAAGCGAAACATTCAAGGCCTCTACCATTCAAGCAATTTCTCCGGAAAATCCTTTAAAAAAGGTCAGCGGTCCTTATTGAAAACATTACTCTCGGAGATGTTGCGAAAAATGTTGATTAGAACCAACGCACTTACACTGAGCCACATCGACTACAGTATCTTATAAATTTCATTGTTAAATCTTGGAACGCCGATATGACAATCAAGCACTCTAGCAGTACCATAAACTCCTGTTGTTATATCAAGGCCTCTTTGGCAAAATTTTTTGATTCGAGCAAGGTCTCCAAGATTCCAAGCATCGTCTTTTATTGGATTTAGAACCTCTTTTTTGGGTTTACTTCTGTTTGAAGGACGAAATATAGATTGTTTCACAGAGTTCAACTCCGGCGCTCCTCACGGTCTTCCTAAGTGGACATTGTTCACTCGACTACCATCCAAACAAGCTGGTCATCAGTCCATCGGACACGTGCTGACTCAGCTTGAAAGATGAAGAAAATGCAGAGCATATTTTGTGTGACTGTCTCGCCATTGCTCGCTGCAGACTGAAATACTTCGGCAGAGGATTCACCACGACCTCGATCTTGCCTCAGTTATAGGAGAACTTTGCTGGATACAAAAGATCGCGACAGTTGGTCGATTTTAACAATTTCAAATTCAGTCAGATAGTTGAATCTGAAATTGTGGAAACCAGAGATTTTGGCAACGAATGAAGCTTTGATAAGAAGAATGGTAGGCGCAAACCTATTGATTTCCAACAACGATCACAGCAGCAGTACTAATCAAATTGTTCTGAAAGACTGTTCTTCAGTTCTTTGGTTCTTTCTGGGTTTGATTGGCAAAGTGTTTCCAGAATAGTCAGCAATTCGCTGTTCAGTCAGAGAATACAAATCTGAAATACAAAGCGGATTCGGTCAATGAAATAACCCTCATCGGAGTGCCTAGCCAATAATAAGAATACGAAAGAGTGCACTGCTTGGTGCTTTGTTTTTTGATACTCCTGCTTTGATTTTGCGTTCCAAATTCCGAAAATTCTTTTCTTTCGGAATCTTTTCTTCTAGTTTTATAAAATTTTCCATCACCATTTTGAAGGAAGGCCGTGTTCGATAAGACGAACATTCATTTATTTGCAACTAGGGCTTCGCTTCTTCCCTTTCCCTGGACAAAACCTTAGACCACTACATATCGGAAAATGGGTAAAGATCGGCATTCATATGCATAAGCGAATCAAAAAGACCTACCCACTCCTCCTTCAATAGATGTGCTCCTTCATCTACTTTCTCTAGATAATTTTGGCAAACAGTCAGCTAGTAGTGCAGCCATTAGACTGGAAGCCTCAAACTATCAAATTGGTTTTTCAATTAGATCTAAATCTGAACTTTCAGACATCAATGCCTTCCAAAGAGGAGTGGGAAAGGTGATGGCGCAAGAGATTCTCTCCAAAACTAAGTACAGCGTGTGAGGAGATGTTTTCTCTGAAATGCTCAACCTGAGCATCTCATTCAATCCTCATGACCTATGTAGCAAACTTTAGATGGAAATTATGCCGATCAGCGAAGTCTTTTCCTCCCTGAAGTACAATGTGGTATTCTGTAAGGGCATCACCATTAAAACCCTTGAATCAGTAACAATCACATTAAAAGCCACTTCAGATTGTCTCTCATCTTTCATTAAGATGGCTGGGTGGGTAGCCCGTCATAAGGATATTTCAGGTAATTGTAAGGCTGATTAAGAACTCACCAAACGTTACACTACATACTCTAGATATGCTTCCAGAATGACGGTATCTGGGAATACCAGCAAGACAAGCCAAAATTAGGGGTTGACCCACATGCCGTACCTCCAGAGAGGTTTGGACGTTGCTTAACGTCACTTGCTCTAAAAGTTTGATCCTGCCAAAAGGGCCACTTATTCGGACCGTACTCGATGTTCTTGCTAGCCACTGTCTCATGGCAGACGGATGAGCCTTTTATCAAACAACATCTGCAAGAGTTGCAGGGACGCAGAGATGAAAACTATTCTCCACTTCGCAAGAAAAAAGCTCTCTCTCTGGGATAATTTGAGAAAATTGTCACATACCGACCAAGGCTTCATCAAGATCTCCAAACTTTTTCAAGTAAATTTGTGACACTTCCGGGTAATAGATCCATACGGTATGAGTTATGACAAAGGACCAACCTAGACCTTTCCATGGGCAGCAACCCTACCTTGACAGACCAGAGTTGGGTCTAGATCTCAACCAGCACACCGTTCCAATCAGCTATTCCCTACAAACACATTCAACGATAAGGTTCACTTCAAAGTGCTTCTATTGCAACCAGGTCAAGTCCGATTTTATCAATGACTGCCCCCTGTCAAATCGTATCAATTCATAAACGTGTCGCTTTCATTGAAAACACAATTCACAGGATAATTCCTGGAAAACCATACCTTTTATCGCTGAGTAATTGCCAAAATAGCTTCACAGGCGGATAAGAATGTTCAATACCCAAACAGCTACAGGCGAAAGCAACGATAATGCAAAAGTTCACAGCACGTGAACCCCCCCTAAACAAAATTCCCCATTCACATCGCAGGACAATGGCAAATGCCAAAAAACAACCACCACCATCCAGCTCTTCAAATCACAACTCGTAGCGTAGAATTCAATTAAAACTTCCTCAACTCCAATTACCGCCCACAAAAAATAGAAAATTTTAAAATTGTGTCTGCCGTCAGAACCAATTTGAATTTCACTTATTACACACAAATTGGTGGCGAGTATGCATCCAGGAATTAAGTTTTAATGAACACAGATACAGATACAGATACAGATATGCCAAAACGAATTTCGAATTCACAACTACGATTATCGTGTTGGGCATGAAAAATAACAACCATCGCATATGACATACGACAATGTCGAGCGTTTTTGCAGCCCGAAATGGGCCTTGCAGATGCAGATACTGTGTAGGTTGAATGTAAAGCGTATAGAGTCCTGTCAACTTGCATTGTTGTGTTGGCATTTATGTAAATTTCATTATCTCACGTAATGAACAGCAACACGTGGCGAACTGGGCGACACCCTTTTGCAATTTTATTACACACGCATAACTGGCTCTTGGGCCGTCTAAATTGAGTCCTTGTTCTGTGCAATGTCCTGGCTAAGGGATTACTAATGTTCACATGGCATAGCCCTGTAAATAGACTGAGTGGGTGTCAATGACGATGATAATTGAAACTGAAAATGTGTTTACGCGTGTATGGTGCAATTCTGCACTAATAGGCGGAGTGTCACAGAAATGTCGAGTGAACAAGTGACAGATAAGGGAGATGAATTGGAGGCCATTGTGCGTCTAAAGAGTGGTTATCACTCAAAACTTGTTGATTCTGGTCTTACTGTCTTAGAAACGACTGATCCGATCAGTGACATGTTGTCAATTAACTCGGAATAGTTTCACAATGAACACTTTTGGACAGACAGACTTTTTCTTTAAACGCTGGCTATGATCGCTATAACCTCAGAGTTGATGGATTGTGGAGACACAGAATCTACTCAAAAAATAAAATGCGTTACAGTCTCTTACAGTCAGCCTTGACAGTTTTCACGGAAGAAGACAGCCTCACTTCAATAAGGACAGTGACAAGTCTGGACATGAGCTGATCCAATACAGAGCGGTCGGCGTCTCGAATTTTTAGCTTCTAGTGAGGTTAAGAGGAAAATCAGCCTGTCGGTGACTAATTTGTAACAACTTCGTTACTTTTAGAATGTTTCTAGGTTAGGTTAGGCAGGCAAAAGAAAGAAGAATCCATTTCGCCACACTGAGGTCGATTCAGACCCGTCATGATACCCGTTTGGAGAGAGATGTCCCCTACCCGCAGAAACGCTATCTATTATCTGCACATATATCTACTTCGTAGATGGTAGAGACTTGGGCAATGGCGAAGAAAGTGGGTTGTATCCTCATGGACCTTCTCATCGCCACACTCTCTACAAAGGTCTTCTTCTGTAATCCGAAGCTTTTGCGTGTTATGACCTGTTATCACTCCTATAAGGGTCGATCTGCAGAAGTCTGTCGGTCCTATCCTTATCGAATAAAGAACATATCTTCCTTGTGATTACACAAGTGTTTAGAGAGGTTCATCTGCTATTTGTCTCCCTTACGGCTCTTTTCCCCGCTACGATCTTAGGAATGTAAGGGATGTTCACCAGAGTGTCAACAAGTTCCAAGTTTGTTGCCGAACCATTTCTCGCGAATTCGTCGGCCTTCTGGTTACCTGGTATGCCCTCATGTCCAAGAACCCAGCAGAGTGTCACCTTGTGCTGTGTTCCAAGAACCTTGAGCTCTACTCGAAAGCACCTTACAAGCTTCTATAACAGAAGTAGGTTATATTGCTGCCTGGCTGTCGATGAAAGAGGTTATATCGTCTCATGGTATTGGCCTCATCGCAGTCTCACGGGTGGCTGGTGTCACTTACTTAAACTTTCGCTTGGAAAATACTCCTGTAGTTCGGAAGGCGGGCGGACTTGAAGAAGTCTAGCGCCCACACTAGCGTCTATTTCGGACCCCTTGGTGTAGACAGCTATGGATTGGCCGTTTGGCATTTTCCCGCTTTTCCATTCGTCTCTGCTCGGGAAGGTGCGTAAAAATGGTATTGTGAAATCTCGAAATGGTATTATGTAGTCGGTTGTGGATACATTGCTTAGATATTCCTGTAGAAGCGCATTATAATCTTTTTTAGTCCTCATTGGGACATTGTTCCAGATGCCACCATCTACAGTCAGTACAGACCGTGTAAATTGCATCAAAATGAAGTTATAATTCGTCGCCAGCAAAGTCTTTCTTCTTGAATAAGATATATAATGTTGCAACGTGGCTGTCGAACACCCCAGAGATGAGCTTCAGTTATGAAAACCTTTAAGGATCTGGATATTCATAAACGTATCAAATTGGAAACTCCCACATTGTGGGCCTGCGAAGTCATCTATCTTTAACTGACTCGATGCACAGTGCCACACTTCAGGGTGAACCTTCTTCTCTGGTTGGGCCTAGTATTTGGTTGACACTGCTAAAGGCATGAATAAAAAGGGGACCTACGTTGTTAGTCACAAAAGATTTGACCATCTCTTTTGCTAGTCAAGCCTTTTCCCTAGTTCGCCAGAAAGTTTTACGTTTCAAGCTTCTTTATCGAGTGTTGTTTTGGTTGGATGACAGTGGCTAACTGCACCTGGATACACATACACTTAGACCAGAAAGAGTCCATTGTGAAATCACTCGATGTATCGCTAATCCAAAATTGGTTAAATGACTTATTGAATTAGCTAGACTTCAGAAGAGAAGCCCGCAGATGAGGCAATTTTCGTTATTACATAGACAGTTGCAGAGGAAGTAGAGAATTGTGCTTTTCGTCCCTGAAGCTTTTGCAAACATCGTTCACAAATAGACCAAATCGTTTAGTGTGTATGCTGATCGGATAGTGTCCTGTGAGGGCCAAAGCCCGATAATATTTAGCTTGAACTTGATTTGCCTGGAGATTTTTTACGTCGTACCTTCCTCTCACCGGTGATAAGGTTTTCTAAGTAGCGACAGGTATAACCAGGTGTCTTTATTTGAGCGGTGGGTGGGCTTGTCAATCTGGTACATAAAAAAGATCGTGAGGATTTCAGAAATAGAGGCATAGCTGTGGAGAAAACACAGCACCAGATGCATTCCCTTTTCGTATGTTTTCTAGGCAATCATAATTTTGTTGCTTAAACTAGTTTTCATATCCCTTAGCACGAAACACTTTCACTCAGTCTTTTTCCTGTCCTCTTGATAAAAGACCAAGATCTTAGTACGGGAAGATGGTCGTAATTAGTGTTTTCTTGAAAGAAACTTTTAACACGGTGGTCTGTTGTCAGTGGCTTGGTTTGAGCTAGCTCTTTCCATCCAAACCTTACTGGGCCCAAAAATGTGCAATTCGTTGAAATTTTTCGATTAATTTGTATTGGGATATTTGTTGGGTGGATGTGCTGGTTCTATTATATTGTTTTACAATTCACTCGCGCTCAAGGTCTGTCAGAGAAAACTTTATAGAAATGGGGACAAATCGGGTCAAGGAACACATAAAAACACACGAATACCTACCTTCAAACATAGCATTTTCCAATGGATCCTTTAAGTAGAAACCCCTTTTCGTTGAAGTATATCTCATCGGGGTATGCTAGGCCTTAAATACTGTGGCGTATGTGGAACATTTTAGTCGATTTTCCAGTTGTTCTTAGTAGTTGATCTACGTCTTACACATATTTACCGGTTGAACTTATAATTGTCTGACTGATTGGACCTTCCTTTAAAAAGCTGCTTCCAATGTTTCGGTTGTCAAGCTGTTTTCCCCTTCACCATTCTGTCGACATAATTAAATACTTTGAATATAGACAATTACAAATGCCTTTTGTGGTTAAGGTCGTAACACATTGTTTGATTTTTTTCTTTATGAAATTTTTCGATCAAATATCGAAAAGTCGGGAAAAAAATCGGAGCAGGGTTAAACAATCGGGACGGTACCGCCAAAATTGGTATGTCTGGCAGGCCTATTAGGCTCACAGGATTATAAATACCCTTATGATGTTATTCACGCAGCGCGAGTAAGGTGTGGTGGTTCGAAACTTAGGTGGTATTATGTGTCATGGTGGTGTCTACACTAACACGGGACTAATAATTCACAGAATTTTTCAAACCTCCTAATGTCATCATTAATGTCATTTCGATCAACACAACACAAGTTGTATCCTGAATTTTAAAATGCCACCGAAAGATTACAGGTCAAATCCAGTCCAATTCACACTAAATGGCACCTCCATTCCTTTTTCATGTCCCCATGGCACTACCCCCAAGTATTTTATCACGGGGTGCCTTCATCTTTCTTCGCTTTTTGGCAGTTTTGGGCGGCACTTCAGAATTGATCTAAATTCCCTCTTATTAAATTGTTGCGCTAGGTTTCCAAACTTCCTTTATTTCTTGCGGCTCATAGCGTCAGCACTGTTTTCAGGAGTTGGTACTTCCATTGTCAGTTCTCCCAAATTGTTTTGCTGTAAACTAAGTTTTTGACATTAGAAAAACTCGTGCTCCAAGTCTTCTAGAGCTCATTCACAGTTTTAACATGTTTTGGAGTCATTGTGACTGAATCGGTGTAAATAGGCTCGGAGACAACAAAGTTCTGTTGCACAAAGTTTACTGAGGTAGAAGGGGACTTCTCTGTGGTGTCTGTTTGTCCATGTTTCTTCTAAGCAGTAAAGTCCTTAACCTTCCTTAACTTAAGAGACGCTACTGTTCGGGGTGGAGCTGGGCCTCAACCAATAAACGTCTCCAGTTAGCCCGCACTTCAACTTGGTTAAAATCTTCCACTTGTGTGCATCTCCTACTGCGTTGTTCCTCCGGATGAATGAAAAGACTCGACGGGCCGAGGCATTGATGTCCATTTGACTAGATCGATGACACTGTATAACTTGTAAAATTCATGGTTAAATCTCCTCCGACAAAGCCCATCAACGCATACTGGACCGAATATCTTACGAAGCCTGTAAGTCCACCTTCCTTGATTGGACTGATTGGAAGTAGTTTTGCAATACCTCACGTCCAAAGGCATAGTCTTAGTTCACACATTGTACGTTACACCGAGATGACCAATACTGGTGCAGCATTCGAAGAGCCTTGGCCCTTCGGTGTTTGTCATTATGTGATATGATGTTTCTCCTTGGCCATGCAATTATGGCCCTTTTCTTGATGAACCATTACTGTTGTCACTTGCTTGACGCCAAGGGCAGACTATTGGGGATTTATAAAAGTAGATAACCGATTGTCTGTTTCGCTCAACCACCCATGGGTTATTCCCACACCTTGGTGAGCTTTGTTTCACCTTCAAGTATGACGTACGTACACGAGCCCACAATGGTCTAACTCATACCCCATTCAGTGTATCAATCAACTGATGGATACATCCATTGACATCATGTCAACTATCAACAGTTATAATTGAAATTTTCATTATTTAAAAACCATTTTCAATTAAATTCTTAACTTCACTCCAATCGGCAGCCATGGATCATATGCTGCACCTCACCATGGTCTTGCAGTTAGATTGTGTCAACCCTCTCTGTGTCAAGTTCGATTCCTATTTAGATGTCAGTCGATTAGAAGTTACCGTTTTGACTAGTCACCAAGTTTGTGCTGGTGCCGGGTTCCGGAATATTTTCTCATTCGCTTCTGTATCGTGCATTCGACTTTATACAAAGAGACAACCTGTAGTGTCCTTGTGTACAAGGATGCGTCTGCACTGATTAGTATACACTAAATGGTGTTGATTTTGTGAGTACATCGTTGCGTACCTGGAGTCATGTGGAAGAATTTTTAATTAAATTTCCTAGCCCCTCTGCTAAATTCACACATACACACACACTCGCATATATTGTAAACACTAACGTGCATTCTGTGGTCTAATTAACATCTTCAAGTGAGAGAGCTGTCAATAGCAATGTGGCACAGCGGTGAGTAAATCTATCCCCAATTTGTAGGGTGATGTGGGTTGACCCAAAGTACATTTGGCGGGAATTAAATTATAAACTTTGGGGGGCGGATAAACTTTGACCATGCGTTGTTGGGTTGGATTCCTGAGATGGAATTTCTCAAGGTAATGCATTTGGACAGAAGAGCTTGGTGGTGGTTTAAACTGATGATGACATTTTAATTATGCTGCTACTGATGGATTGATGGAATCGTTTCTATTGAAAGCATTTAACTGAATTCGAATGGTTCGAAACTTGGAATACTGGTTTTTGCCTTTGGAGTTCTCTAGAATGCTGCCTTTAAGAGAAAGATTCACGTTGAGTAAGACCAACATTGACTTCTGTACATAGCTGTCTTGGGTTTCAACATGACTTGAAACCCATCAATTGTATACCAAAAGTTCAAACCATTTCAAGGAACGAAAGTCCGGGTATCAATGAACACTTCAATCGAAAACCAAATTTAGTTAAGCTTATGTTCAATTTTAGCATATTTACGGTGTGATTGGCTCTTACTTTGGATCGATATGTGAGGATTTGAACTTTTGAACTAAGCAGCTTGTCATTTAGTGTCTAAACTTGGTTTTGTAACTCTACAAAACTACTTCAACTCTTTTGTAACAACGTGGCCACTAGATAGTGCAATCTTAGTACTAATTCTGAAGCTTTTCGAAAATATGCCGCATCCTTTCTCAACTCCAAGTTAAGGCCCTACGACTGCTTTTTTTTAATATTGGTTTACGCCTATGACATACGAGTGGTACTTGAATGCACTACAGTTGCACGACGTAAACCGGAAAGAAAAGAGAAGATAGTAAAGTTTTTTTTTTGTGTAGTGGTTTGAAACTCAGGTAAATCTTGGTTTTACTGGCGTCCGAGGGTCGCGTCCAGACTTACTTGGGACATTTGGTAAGGTTTTTGCCATTGCTTATAAATTCACGGTATTTTTTCAAGCCGCTTGATGTCATCATCATGATTAGTTCAACCGATACTTCAAGCCATGACCACGCTACAGCCAGTTTCATGCCTTTGCAGTAGAGTAGACCACAGTTTTGCCAGTTGATCGACTTTTTTTAATTTGTTTTAAGAAATAAATGTTTCTCGACATCGGAGTTAAATCCGGAACCTTTAACATGACAAGCGAAGATGGTAACACTAAACCACCGCCACCTCTATGACTGTTTGTTGAATTAAGCAATGTGGAAGGCTTCATGTCTGCAATTCGCCATAGAAATACTATACTATCATTCGAATCACCACATATCTGAAGCCACCGAAAATGCTGTCTAGGTTTCCTTAAACCATGCTAAAACAAATCCTTTACTGTGATCTGTCCTTAAACTATTAGCTCGAGTTCTAGGCTTACATTTAGACTGGTGTACCAAAAAATGTCTGTTGCGTTCTGGATAGGAAAGTTCCTCATACCCAAATGGATCAAGGAGTTCCAGGGGTTTTGTCTGTCCCATGGCCATCCAAAGACGGCACATTCGAAATTTTGTGACATTTTTTCGCACGTTGGGTAGAAGAATTATTTTTTTTAGCTTTGATGGTATAAATTGATAGGTCCATCGATTTTTTGGTTGACCCGCTTTTCTGAATATGTAGGTGGCTCCGTCTTCTGCCATAAGGAGTTGTATACCCTCAGGTAAAATGTTTGATTTCACGACACCTATTTACGAGCGCAATAGTGAGTCTTACCTTTCATGGTATGTATGTTGTGCTTATTTAGGCCTCAGTCAGTTCCCTCTTTTAAGCATCAGAAGTATAGGTTTATTATAAGCTTGGGCTGTGCGTTTACAGGGATGTAAGGGAAAAGTGAACCAACTATGGAGATGAAACTAGTTTTCATATGATCAGAAGAATCTTCCTGAATGAAGAAAGCCTCACTTAAACCAAATTTTGTCAATGAAATCTATTTTTGTGAGTGAGACAGCTAATTCTTGAGTTCCTGAGTTCCCTTTTTTCCCCTTCTGAATTTCCTTCTTTGAATCACGTTGTAGATGGTGTATATGTAGATGGTAATACGAAGGCTCTTCCGGCGCCATTTTTTTACTTCTTCCGTCGTTCTGATCTATAATTATTTGTTGAAATTCTCAAGCTAAAGCATCTCTTCTAGTTGGTTGGTTAGTTTCGAGGGTGGGATTTTACTCTTTGGCGAAGTTTTGTAACGGATGCGGGGTATGTGGAAAAGCGGGTTGGGTACTCAAGACTCAAGACAAGGTCGAGACAATTCTCTTGTGTTTTAGACAAACTCAAGAATGTCGCCGATCATTTTGCTGTCTATTCTTTGACGTAGTCTACTTAAACAGTGACGAAGGAAGTATTTTTGCAAATTGCGGAGTCAGCTGGTTAAATTGGTATTAGATATGCTTGTTCACGGAAAGAGGAAATCCGTTTTGTGGTGCTTGAATGTCTGAAAAAGAAGAGAAGAAGGATTAGTTTGTTGTGCGAAGCCTTCCTGGGCCACCCAAATTAACTTTGGAGATTTTTTTTAATTTGTGACTTTGTTGGCACCTTATCCAGGTCGTTGAAAATAGGGATGATCGCCACTCTTGTCCTGCTTAGACTTCTACATTCTTATAAAAAGTAAGTTGTGTCTTCTTCTGTGTGGTAGACTGGCTTTAATAGTTGCCTCGGGACATACATATCTCTTCATGTGGAAGCCAACAGGGAGATTTCCCCTAAAGGGGGATTTCACAAAAAACTGCCGTGGTTTTGTTGACCAGGTAATAGCGAGCTCGTTTGAGAAAATTCCAAAGCCTGTACTCCTGCGATTTCTCAGGCGATATGTTAGGTTACGTTAGGTTAGGTTATGGTGGAAGTGTCAAGTCGGTGACTGTGCGTTCACAGGAGCCTACTGGTCGATTATGTTCCCCTTGAGTTGTTGTCCTGGTTCCAACCTCAAGTCGCTTCTAGTTGGCTGGTCTATCACAAAACCAATCTGTACTCTTTATATAGTGGAGTATGCTCGCTATTGGTACTTCTGTTAAGTTTCCTAGTTCTCCGAACAGCCTATTTGTCATGTATCGTAGTCGGCGGTTTTGGAGATAAGGACCCTAACAGAGTAAGTGCCTTATGGTTTCCCTTTCCACCGTAGAGTTATTTTACCAGCAGTTTTCTTTGTACAGAAGTCTAAGGGGGCAAACACAGCATAGCACTTAGAAAAGGGAGAAAAAGAAAGTATTTCCCAATGTCGTCACCCTCGGAGTAACCATCGCAGATAATGGTTTCACTTAAGCCCACTACATTGAGCTGCGTAGCGACCACGTATTGGCTCGTTATAACGCCCATAAGTCGTTTACACTTTCTTCTGCTGAAAGACAGCATGAAAGCTGGCTATTTCTTACAGGCGTCGAGAACTATTCATTTAGGTGAAGATCACCGCAGGGAGTTATGTCTCTTGAAAACCTACCCGAGGATATGATTGTGAGTCCAACCAAATTTTAGTTTAGTGTCGAAGAAAGTACTCTATAAACCCGTCGGAGATCTGATTTTCAGTAACCTATTTGTGTCCTGCGACCCGAACCAAGCTTATCAAATTCAGCCTTTCGACCAAATTCAAAGTAGTCCTGCATTCGTTAACTACTTTTTTTTAACAGGGCTTTGAGGATGATCTGTATCTGCATCTGTATAATATCTGACGATGTTATTTTCTCAAAAGTGATATACATACCCTAAGGCGTACACTTTGTTTCTGAATCACATGTCGTAAAGCTGCTCAGGGTTCAATCTGGCGACCAATTCTTTGACTTTCGTTCTAATGTTTTTAGACTCCACAATAACCCGCCGGGAAGCCTTTGTAAATGCGGAGAAAATGGTTTCAGTTTGACGCCTAAAAAGCATTTTCCTCTCTTCTGATTGTACACAGCTCCCTTGAAATTATTTCGTCTTGATCTGAAGAGTTTCAATCTTGGGATCCTACGAGATCTGCTGTATATAAGTAGATAGGTGGGGCGGCTGTCACCCTGGAGGTACTGCACGTGGTGCCATTGCTACGTCTTTGGTTAGTTTTGCTGATCGCGTCGTACTTTAAGAGTAGTTTCCATGTAGGGGGTGGAATATCTAGATTTCTTCGTTCCGGAATAATGTCAAGAGTAGTACCACGTTTGACGAGGTCGTCGGCCTTACAGTTCCCTGGAATGTTCTTTTGACCGGATACCCAGCATAGGTGAATGTTTAAATGTTCTGCCATCTCCATGACAGTCTGAAGAATATCACATCTTGCTTAAGCCAGGATAAGGCTTCGTTGATGAGCTTGATTTCCGCCCGAAAGCGCTACAGTGGTCCGGCAGACGGAAGGAGATGCTCAGGTTAAGCATATCGGAGAAAACACCACCTCCCACTCCGTTCTCGGTTTTGGTACCATCGGTGTAGAGATGAACAAAATGGTCGCCTCTGGCGTCGCCACTCTCCCACTCCTCTCGGGAAGGAATGGAAGTCCGGAAGTTGAGGTTGAAATTTAACTTGGACGTTATGTAGTCGGTGTTTTTCAGAATGAAAGTTAGGGGATCTAAGATCGAAGAATGGCCATTATGGTTGTTTGACCATTGGGAGGAGGCTTTTAGACGAATGGCTGCGCTAGCAGCTGACTGTTTGCCAAAAATATCTAGAGGTCTGCTGTAGATAGCTTCACTTCCATTTTATAAAAAACCTGATGAAGCTTTTCTGTATCAACAGGTGATATCGCATCGTGAATTTTTTAGTATCTCACACTGGTACATACATCCTGTAAGCATCCTATTAAACATCCCTGAAAACTAGGTATCAGCGCCTGAACAGGTTTCTAACTAGGAAGGATTGTTTCTTGCAAAGGCAGTCGTGTAGCACTATTTCTCCTAATTGCTTAAATATGTACAATCCATTCTCAATAGTAAATTTAAATTCTGACCCCTGAATGACTTCAAGAGTCCTCTCATCCATGGACAATAGGCCCTCTGCGATAGTAATTACTTCATTTTCCCATTGACTGCCCTTCAATGCGGGGGATAAGCTCTGTGACATTAATTGCAAAATTCCAATCGGATTATCATCTCGATTACTTTGAAACGAATCAAAAGTATCACCAAATTGTTTAACTACACTCCAGTTACATGTAACGCCGACCCAACACAGACAGAGATTCGATTTAAATACCAATTCGGCAAATCCAATTAAACATCTCAATGGGTTTTCTATTTTTGACAGGCCTTGCATCTATCACACGAATCGTACCCCTTCCACCTGCCTGAGAATTCCTTGAATGCCTGAAGTGTGCCATTAGCAGACCGATCAAGATGAAAGTCTCAAAATAGGTTAAGTATAAGGTCTCACCACAGTAAAGCGATACAAATCTAAATCCTTTGCTAATTCGTTAGTTCACTTGAAAGGCACTTCATACTGTTGCTGTTGCTATAGCCTTTATGGAGCCCCGATCCTTTCAAAATTTGTAAATCAATGAATTAAGGTGACACCAGATTAAATCCACTCGTCCTTCTTGCTATTCATTAAATTTCATCGTTCCCAATCGGATTCGATGATGCCTAAGCTCTTCCCCCGTGAAGGTACTGCTTGTTTGGTTGCTGCGCCTTTTATGTGTACATACAGACATTGGAAAATTATGTAAATATGTCAATCTGAAGGATGTGCTGGGCACACATACTCCTGACAGCAACAAGAAATAATCGAGTATCTGTGAATTTTTTCACATGATTGCCCGCACATAAAGGGATGCACGAGAACGGTGTTTGTCGGTTTACACAAATACAAGATACGTGCTATTTATAGGCGAATCTACAACCACACTGACACCGACCGCTTTCAGGATGTTGGCCATTAAATGACACACAAAGGGCTTTGGCCCAGGAACGAGAACACTAATTTTCTAATAATAAAAGTTCAAGCAATTCGACCTTAAGTACGATATTTGCTAAGGATTCTTAAGATGTGCCCTCCAAATGGATCTGTTATTAGTTCGGATATGTGCGGTGTGTGCGTGTGTGTGTAGCCAATATTGTGGCAAAGCGGTGAAGCGCAAAATAATCGAATGAAAGACATTAAAGCCGAGATGACACACGTGGGCATAGATTTGAATAAATTAAACCGCGATAGTGTGGCGGGATTAAAGAGAAATTAATCTCGGTTTGAGATTACGATTACGGCCGCGATAAAGTTGGCTTCTGAATAACGATCGTGACGTAAGAAACCAGGTGGCTGGGGTCAACCAACCTATTTGTCATAAGCAGATTGTTGCACACGAGTTGCTCAACAAGTGTCTTAACTTTATTTGGTATAGTAGAGCACAATACGGATGAAGAGTGGTGGTGATGGTCGTGGAAGACAAATCAAGATCAAGCGAGAAGAGGTCTTGAGGTAAACAAATGCAGAATACGTTGTTGACAAACCAAGAAGCATCTGTCCATAGCTTAGTTCGATGAGCACCTCTTCTGCTGATTCTTTGAAACTGTGTTCGAAACTCCTTACCCGAAGGACTGAATTTGCACTCCACATATGGATCGCTGTGATAATTGTATAAATTTGAACTCAATACTAGGCTCTTTAAAGAGAAAAATCGTTCATAGTTTGTCAAAAAAATGTTGGTGTAGGTAAAAACGTTGGAGCAAATAAACAATGATGTAAGGATCTTTGATTGGCAAGACTAATCCTCCTAGGCATTTGCTTATCGTTCATTGAAAAACCTTAAAATATCCTGATTGTAACTGCCTAATTTTTGAAGCTCTGACCTAATAAGTCAAAGCTAGCGTTCTTGAGACCTATGATGCAAAAGACTGTTAAATCTTTCCCAGTCTCTACCGATACTTTTATATCGGACTAAAGCATCTGGGCCAGCTTAGTTTTGGTTGGCAACCGGAACGGGTCCACAGGTCTCATTGCGGAATTTGAATGCTTCAACATCCTGGGATTCCCTTTAAGGAAACTTGCAAAGAAACCGATATGATGACTTTATGCAGAGTAGTAGAACACAGTGATATCTTAGAAATTGAAAGAGCGGATAAGCTTGCATAGCGAAGCAATTACGCCGCGACAGATCCAACTGGAGATATGTATGCTTACAAGGAGAATATAGGATGTATCCTACTGAACACATGCGTGTTAGGTAAGATGACTGTCCTGATCATGGTTTGACCCCTTCTGATACCACATGAGCTGGGCGGAACTCCGTCCCTATGCGTACTGTTAGAAATCTTGAGAATATCTGTGGATAAAATGAATATGTGAGAGAACTCAGAGTCCCTGGTTAGAGGTAGGGCTGCCAAATAAAACTTGTTAAAAGTCTGGACATCAGAGTCCAAAAATTGGAACAGATCGTGACATGTCAGTTCTGACTTTCCTCGCTTCCGCAACGTTATAAGCATCCAACATGGCATTTTCCAATGGATCCTTTCAGTTGAAGAAAAATGCGCCCCTTTTGGCCCAAGTATATCTCATCACTGATTACTAAACCTAAAATACTGTGGCGTATTGAACTGCATATTGCACATATTGCGGAGCCTAGGAAGGCAAAGTTCTTAACTACCTCAAAGTTATAACATTCTTAAGTGGCGTTCTGTTCGAGATGTCGGTGTTGAGTTTCCTTTCAAGTTGACAGGATATACTTCGTCTTGCCCTCATTGACCGCTAAACCCATCTTCGCCGCCTTTGTCTCAATACCCACGGACGCACCAGTGACATAACGCCGCATTCTTCCGATTATGTCAATATCGTCGGCGTATCCGAGTAATTGGGCAGATTTTTAAAAGATTGTACCTCTGGTGTTGGCGCGTGAGTTTTGCACAACTCTTTCAAGAACGATGTTGAAGAAGTCGCATGACAGAGCGTTGCCTTGTCTAAATCCTTTTTTAACATCAAAGATCTCGGTGAGGCCTTGACCGACCTCGATGGCTTTTATCGCTGCCTGACAATCTACGTAGTGTACAGTTGCGCAACTCTCTACCGCGTTGATTGAAAGTCAAGTGGCAGCTGCTCATACTGCCGTGATTTCTGCCTGAAATTTACTACAGTGTTCCAGCAGTCGTCCAGTAATCTTCATACTGAATGCACTGAAGAAGACTTCTGTCCCCGTACCACACGCTGTTTTATGTCCAACTGTAGTAGATTCATTCCGTTTTACTAGAATAAGTATCATTGCCGTGTAGGATCTTGGAGTGTCCTGTATGAGCATTAACCAAATGTGAGGATTTTCTAAGTGATGCTTTAGCTTGTCATCAGCCGATCTAGTCATTGCTGGCAAAAAATCTCCTTAAATTGGATAGCTCCAGTGCCGGATTAAGTCGAAGTAGAAATATACAATACTTAGGCTATCGCAAGGTCTATCCTTAGCTGGCACTGCTGTTGTCAGGCTTTTGAATAATTTTTAGCAAGCACTGTTAATTTTATTTGTCGTCATGGATAAGGTTAGGTTAGGTTACGTAAGCCGTGTGATGAATAGGCCTCATCACCTTCACTCGAAGACTTGGAGGTCTGTTGTGAGTGCCCTTTTTCTGTTGTGGGAATAGGAATATGGTTCCCGGGACAACCTAGTTAGTGTTGCTCTTTATGGATCCGAGTAGGTTCGTTAACTGTTAGTCTGCTTCCTCTACTATGCTTGCAAAGAACCTTGATCCCAGTGCGCGTAGACGTCGTTCTTGGAGGGCAGACAGTGGCAAAGAAGAAGTTGGATTGATTCTGCATTTGCTTCATCTCTGCACCTACTTGCGGAGCATGACTCGAATAGCTCAGTGTCCTGTGATAACTTCAGTGAGTGTGCGAATACAAGATCTGTCCAGCGCCAGAAGACAGCTTGTTTTAAAGAAAATAGCTGGTGTGACAGATCGGGATGAGCCAAGGCCTAGCTTCTCGCAAACATTCATGTTGTGCGTGTTTTATTGATTACACGAATGGAAGGGACTTATAATTTATTGCCGACTCCCAACGGCGAATTGAGAAGCTATTTTATGACAATTTACTCGTATACGCCTGGAGGCTTTTCATTCCCAGACTAGTGGACATTTCTCTGTTATTATCCCAGGCAATCTTCCTATCGGTGGCATTACAGATGTGTTCGCTGAAGTTCATACCCGACCCCAATTTTGCCAATTCATCAGCTTTTTCCTTCCCTTCTATGTCCTTCTATTCGGGAACCCAGCAGAGTTTGACTGCATGGTGCCTTATGGTGATCAGCGAACCTAGACATTTCCTGACTGCCTTTGAAGTGACTGTATTGGATTTTATCGATTTTAGAGATGTTTATATCAGATGAGTGCATCCTGCAGCTTTTCCTATTGCCAAGATCTCGGCTTGGAAGACGCTACATGTCATCATGGGTTGCTTGCAGCTTCAAACTTGATTGCACAAATTACTCGCGAAATTAATCTGACTGAAATGAGGTCCCCTGTCGAACCCAAGTGATATTTACCATTGAACACCAAGGCCAATTAAACACACAATTAGGGCTACCTTCACCGATGTCCATTGTCATATTCTCGAGAACTGTAATAATTCCAAGACTTTCAACTTCAAAGCGGTGCACTGTGGCATGAACTCAAACAACTTTTTAATGTTGACGTAAACATAATGATTTTTCACTAAATTTTTTTTTTTTTGGAATTATATGCATGAAGAAGCTGATTCGAGGACACCTTGTCTTTGATGTCATTCGGCGAAGTAACTTTCGAGAAAGCTTAGTAAAATTTGCGCAGGGGAAAACCCAAGTAGCACCTTCTCTGTAAACGAATGCCCATAACTACAATTCAAATAAAATTTCCAGCAATGAGTGGACGAAAAGTTATGTAAATTGACAGAGCATCCCCTTTTTGATACATTAAGCTCCCTACTCCATAGGCTTAAGGCTGCCCCAACGTGTCATCTTGCTACTATTACGCATTTCTTTGGCTTTCTACGAAAAGGATTTATTGTTATGTAAATACGTCGCGAGTATATAACCCAAGTGAATTAAAATCATTCGTAGAACTTTTGGTACACACACACACAAGGTCCAGAGTCAATTCTTTCACCCCCTTGAAGCTGGCTGTAGTTCGTTGAAGTCGGAATATTTTAGGAATTGATATCGTCGTTTGAAATTTAAATCACAGTACTTGACGTTGAACTCACTTCTCGTTAAACTGTTCAAGTGGGCAAATTTGAACCTTCAGCGTTTGTTTATTTAGGAACAGTGTTGGGAGAAAAGCTCAAATTTCCATAGACAAAGTACCAATCAAGGCAGAGGACAGGACGGAGATAGGACGAAGGCTCTACATATTCAAATTGCGTACAAATTGAGAATTGATGCTAAGAGCTGTGACTGTAAATCTCCTGTGGCATGGAGCTACTTTAGACTTTAGAGGCTTCACAGCTTACTTATGAGGGACTTTAAACTTAAAACGATGATATGCGTCCACCTGGTACGAGTATTTTTGTTGATCTTAAAGGAGTACACATAGTACCTAAGCTACTGCTGTGGGGAGGATTCCAAAAACTTTATGGCAATGCTCAGCAATCGGTTCTGAGAGAAGTTGAGGGCTGTAAAGTAACTTTTCTCAAATTATTCAGTCGTTGTATCTGTAATAGCCAAGCATGCACCAAACGACTTCAGCAGAAACTGTATGGACCAGGAAGAGGAAGAAACTATTCTCCATCTTCTTTGCATCTGTCCAGCTCTCTCCCACTTAGGAGCCTTCTTCTATACCAAATTAGGCGACCTGATAAGCGTCGATGTTAGTAGCCTCGTACGCTTCGCAATGAACAAATTTGTTCAATAAGTAGGCAGGAGATCTTTCCAAGATCCTTTTGGTATCACTACGGACCCTCATGGGTCTAAGTGTGTTGGCTTTAGGTGGCAGCCACTTTAACCTAAGCGAACCTAACTTGGCAGGTCCCGTCAGCTTCAGAGACATTCTACACGATATGATTTCGTTCATCGTTTGAGGAAATGTCCGGGTGAATCGGTCGAAGCACGGACTGGTAAAAAAAAAAACGTCTTAGGACACTAGAGCATTGATCTCATATGTCATGCAATCACATCGACAACAACGTCCGAGCTTGGCTGTTAATTAAAATGCGAAGGAATAAGGTCGTCTTTTGGTTGTTAGTCCAACCTGTAGACTTTGGAAGCCCTTAGCTTCTATCCATCACAACCTCTTTGGAAATGTTTTTGATATACTGACTCCGATTCAAGTTGTCCCATTGTTACCTCGAAAATGAAAACTTGATCATAATCAGACGCCTAATTTGGAAGTAAAAATGGGAAGCCCTGGTTGAACAAAGGGTCACATCTCCCTTCAGATGCATTATGAGCAGTGTACTTAAATCCATAGACAAAGTAATTCCTTTATTAGCGAAGGCAGGGAAGTGTTACCAAGCCCTAAGTTAATCCTTTTTCACAAAAGTTATTTATAAGAAGTCAAGAAGCAATTTGTGGTTGAATCCGAATCAGGACATGGCTTTCGCATTTTTCTTTTATAATCCACTCACGCTCAAGGGGTTATGCTTACACTTATAATATTCTTCATACAGCGCGAGTGATGTGCAATGGTTCGAAACTCAGATAATATTAGATTTCAATGGCGGTCAAAGTTAGTGTCAAGACTAACGCAATCGTTTTATGCTTGTTTTTCGAAATTGGCGCATAATACAAGTGTTTGAGGCAGCCCCTTACAACTATCACAACAGCTACGATCTAAATTATGCTGCATTTGCTGCCAAAGCTCCAAGACACCCATCAATGGAAAGGGAAACATGTCAGACATGTCAGAATTTTATTGCTTCACCGCAGCCTTTTAAATGCACTGAAACTGACTTCTACATAGGCAACAAACATATTATTTCGGACAGAAGCGACTAGAGTCAGCGTGAAGTCCTTTTTAATGCCGCAATCTCGATCTCCATAGATTTTCAAGGAGAGAGTTGATGCAGGTATCTTTTTAGAAATACGTTGGCCTTCAGCTTTCGTTCCGTCCTTATGACTTATGTCCAACTTATTGCTAAGTGTGAGAATTGACTCCTAGTTTTACTTAATTAAAGTCCTGTTGGTGAACTCCATTTGAGAGCTAGGTGTTCTTATAACTTTCTCTATATGTGGCTGATGGAAAATAGGGAAATGCGTCTGTGGTTGGTTGGTTGGTTAAGGAATGTGAGGGACCACCATTTGGAAACTATTGAAAAAAAAGATTAGATTACACACCCGTGTAAATGGAATGTGGTTTGTTGTGTTACAAATCCGGAAGACATCCTTTATGTCCAGAGAACTCCTTAATTTTTCTGGAAAATGTTTAAGAGTGACTTGGCCCAGGCAGAACATGTTTTCCCAGGAATTTGTACCCCTCTGTTGTGGGGCAGTCGCAAGGAAAATACTCGAAGCTCTCTTCTTCCTCCTCGCATCGTGCAAGTGCCAATCCCAGTCTGTAGACAGGCTTGTTCAGTGGCCGAATTACCGCAATCGATAACAAGTGAGTGAGTGGAACTCGGGACCGAATGACCGGTTAACTTCATTGGGAGCGGCAATACCAAATTCTCACATTTTGATGACGAGTTTTTCGTTAACGAGTGTGGTAATTCGGCTCCAGGTTAATGTATCCGGTGTAGACCGGTATAGACCGATCATCAGCGTTAGTTAATTTATATCAGGACAAAGCGTCCTCCTTGCCAGACAGGAGCAAAGGCGCTCTGTCATAGATTTGTCCGCTTTGCAGGATAGCAATCCTTTTCACAACATTTCATGGCGTTTTGCAAACGAGTCGCTTTTAATGTCCTTTAAGGCTATGCCGACGAACTAAGTCAAGAGAAACTCAGAAAGCTAATGGCCCCAATACAGAGGCGCAGAGTTCTAATAGTTTCTAGTTCGTACCGAATAGTGTCGGAATTAGCCATCGTCATAGTCACCGGAGTGACCCCTATAGGTCTACTTGCGGCAGAGAGAAAGCATGTCTATCACAAAAAAAAAATTGAAAATTGAAGTGGAGGCGGCAACAGAAGAGGCAACAGAGCTCACCCTGGGAATGTCCCTGTCTCCCCTGATACATTATAGTGACCAGGTACCTAGAACAGGTTGCCAGAATATAATTCTTCCCTTGCATTGCTTCACCAGTTTTGAGTTGATTCTTGGGTTTGCGAGTGCCATTAAGGCTGTCTGGCTATCTAAGCAGATATAAATGCTGTTTCCATGTGTTCCGAGTGTCTCAATACACCTCTCAGTAAAACCTCAGTGTTAGAGCAAACTAACTGCCCTAATAAAAGAAAAACGAGATAATGCCAAGTTCCACATCCTTGCATATCACGAAAATCTCTGCCTGAAATACACTCACGAATCATTCCAAATGAATAGAGACATTGAGTGGTAGAGTTTGGCAGTAAACCATGAATCCTGATACAAATCTCTTTTTTTGCAGTTTCCTTGCTTTTTATTGTAACCAACTCTAGACAAACTTTAAGTTGAAGTCGCCTACAACGTGCTTAACTGGTTAACAATCTCCAAACGAAGACTAGGTTAGGTAGCCCTTCATCAAAGACGAATTCACTTAGACCGAGTTCCCTTCATTGTGATGCCACTTGAGCCAGTTAGTTACCGCTACTCTTGAAACCATTTTGATTTTTGGATAAATTTCCATTTTTCATTGACATCCCTTCCGGAAATATCTTAGAGAGTTGTCTTCTCTAGGAAGAATGTGCCGGACGTGGTGATTCCTCTTCTTCCTCCTTCATGGAACTGTGGCAAAAACCATTGGCCAGAATACCGAGCCTTATAGCGTGCCTGCCGATTGCGCAGTGGTTTGCTAGTACACTTACTACGGGGCTAATATGTGCTCTTTGAATTTTTACAAGGATATTTGTTTTGATAGTACTAATCCGAGACCAAGTCTGTCTCTGATGATCGCACGTACCAAGGTTAGACCATCTCTCATTAGTCCCCTGCAGTGCTATTGAGGGAATTTTGTATCTTGCCGTTTCTATTGGCATGTGAAGTGCTCCTGTTTCAGTTGAGAATTTCTGTTTTGTGCCGTTCTTTGCTAATTCGGATGCTTTGCAGTTTCCTGGTCTATCCCTATGGCCAAGAACCCAGCACAGAGTAAGAGTGCATCTAGTGCATCTACAAATGAAACGCTTACTAATCTCTAGTGTTTGTAGCTTATTGAATTAGTCCCGTTGTAGTAATTAAATGGACAATCATACCTTTGTTGATCGGAACGTCTCGAAATCTTGTAAAAGCTCGACTCTGGTGCAAAGGAATAACACCAGCAGTAGAGTGTCATGGTTTGAAGAGTTGATTGATTTGACAATGATTTTGACTGGAGATTTTCCGTGAATTTTAGCAAAGACAGACACCACAAATGTCCCCGGCTAGTCTAGACACCAACATCGGACGCCACTGAAACGTAATACTACCTGAGTTTCGAACCACTGCACCTCGCTTGCAGTTTGTGAATAACACTAACAGGGTATTTATGTCCCTTTGATCAGCGTATGGATTATAAAACAAAAAAAGACCACAGATGACCCGAATTGTGATGTGAGCAGGCTATGGAGATCAGGGTTCTATCACAGGAATTTCCATTTCTTCATCTTCTCGGTGTCGAAAGGTGTCAATGCCATCGTATTGTGTGGACATCTAAAGTGGCAAAAAAAGCCTAAATGGTAAAAGTTGTGTATGCAACTGTTCAATGCTATTTCATCTCTCATTTGTCGGTCTACAGGGATGGCATTTAGCACAGTGAATGCGTGTTCACCATGCAACTCTCGACATTTTCACTTCAATCGCACAAATGAAAAAATAAATTTCATATTCTGTTATTGACTCTCTGATAAAATTTTCAAAATACCTCCTTAATTACCTTGTATGCATATGAACAATTAAATTTAATTGTCCCGCCCCGACAGAGAGGTTATTAAGTGCAGAGGATAAATTATTTTAATATCGAATTTTATGTTTTTTTTTTTTCAGAAATCGAAGCCGTCGAAGCATGTAAATGGCTGCGTGCAGCTGGTTTTCCGCAGTATGCCCAAATGTATGAAGGTAAGTTCGTTGAGTGCTTGTGACCTTTCGTTGAAATTTTACAGGATACGTGTGTCAGCAGTTAATTTCATAAAAAAAATCACCAGCACTACTTAAATGAAAAGCGGACATTTTAATCGAAACATGGATCCTTTTGTACCGAAAAGGAAGTATAATTGAATCCTTTTTTTTGGCTTTTATGCTGTTGCTACCACCAACTAGTGTCCTTGTGTTACTGGAACTGGACTACCTGGGTACCAAATGACAGATGCACATAACATTTGCAATCTATCAGGGAGAATCTGTTCAAAGGAAAAAAATCCCATTTCTCCTGCAGTGGTCCATTGTTGGAGGCACACATGCATGCCAGTTGAAATGTCATTGTATCCTGGGAACACTGGTGCGCCCCATTTGCGTTCTAATGGAAAGCACTATGAATTAAAAGTTTTAAATAGCGCGCCCGGATGGGTTGGAAATGCCGTGAGAAAACCATTATGATTGAGGGAGCAGCCTCGCCCGAACCAGGTGCCGATCGATGAGGGTTGTGTAGGTGGCTATTAATAAGATTCTCTCCCTAACACACAGTGACACAATTGTTTCATTCCGTCGCAGGTGACTACTGTTGGCAGAGTTTTCACTTTCATGAGTTTGTATGGCCCGCAAGGATACCTTCCTGCGTATCTACATACTATATCGTGTTCTCTGTTTAACCTTTATGAAGTTTACACTTTGTTTAATAAAATGAGCATTCATGTGTGGTCTCCGTGTTTGGTATTTTCGAGGAGAAGCGGCGCATCCCTTTGACCTTCAAAAAGTTTCGGACGTATTTTGAGAAATGTGAAAAGTGTGTGTGTGTGTGACGTGAAGGTGGATGTGGATGTGGACATATAAATACAAGAGTCTGCTGGAGCAGGTTTCAAAATAACAAAAAAGTCCCTAATCAATGAAATTTTTAGCATGTGGCATGTGGTGCCTTGGGGGACTGTTTGAAAGCATCCTATTCACTTGCCTTGTGGACACCAGGTGCCCGGTCAGGTGTATATTTTTTCGATGACGACAGCAGTGACGTTATTCATAAATCACATGAGTTCGGCTTATTGAAGGGGTGTCTGTTTTTTAATTGTTTTGTTTTCTAAACATTCCTTTGTGAGTCAAAACTCCTTTCAAGACTACACCGCGATGATACATTCAGGAAACTGTATATGCACTTTGCAGAGATGATAAGAAAACCACAGCAAGGACACAGTAATGACATGGACATAGCTTAGTTCATCTTTCGCGTTCTGTGTGATCACATTTTAGCCCCTTTTCCACCTCTTTCCATTAAGTAGCTCTTCCTCTATAATTTCAATGAAGAATAACCACAAGACCTACTTCCTTATCACAGCTCTTTTGTCATATTTTCGATTAAGGCTTTAAAAGTTCCCATTACGAGAATGCTTGACTTACTTACTTAAGGTGGCGCTACCGTCCGAGGTAGATCCTCAACTCAACCAGCAAGCCAGCTCGATCTTTAGCTGGTTAAGGTCCCATTCCACTTGCGTGCGCCACCTGAATCGCGGCCTTCCTCTACTGGGTCGTCCCTCGAATGTGGATTCAAAGATTTTCCGGGCCGGAACATTGGTGACCACCCGCTCTACATTACTTAGCCACCTCAGTCGTTGGAGCTTCATTCTTCTGGGTAAGTCGATGTCGCTGTACAGCGCATACAGTTCATCATTGCATCTCCTCCTCCATTCACCGTTTATGCGAAAAATCTTCCTCTCGAAACAGCCAAGAGGGACCTCATCCGCATTTGACAAAGACCATGCCTCTGCACCGTAGACCAGGACTGGGATGATTAAAGTCCTATACAGAGTCACTTTAGTTGCTCGAGAGAGGGCTTTGCTACTCAATTGCCTTAATCTCAGCGCTGGTGTCGTGGTGTAAATTTATTTCGGAGTGTAGGTAGACAAAGTCCTTAACTACCTCAAAGTTCTCACTGTCTTGTCTATAGTGACTTTCTGTCCAAGACGTCGGTGTTAAATGTCCTTTCTTGGCGATCCTTTGTCTCACACTATACGGTTGGTTTGGTCACTACCAACAAATTGTGACATCTAATGTGCCCCGTAAGGGGTGTTTCCCGAGTACTTGACAGCATATACTTGGTCTTGCCCCCATTGACCGCTGAGCCCATCTTCACCGCCTTCATCTCAATACTCACGAACGCACCAGTCACATCACGCTACGTTCTTCCGATTATGTCAATATCGTCGGCGTATGCGAGAAATTGGACGGAGTTTTGAAAGATTGTGCCTCTGGTCGGGTGAATTTTGCGCAACCCTGTCAAAAACGATGTTGAAGAAGTCGCATGATAGTGCGTCGCCTTGTCTAAATCCTTTTTTGACATCAAAGGTCTCGGTGAGGTCTTGACCGACCTTGATGGAGCAGTGTGCATTCTCCATCGCCATCCTGCACAAATAGACGAGTTGGACAGGGATGCAAAAACTAGACGTGGCTCTGTATAGCTCGTCTCTATAGATGCTGTCTTACGCGGCCTTAAAATCAATGAAAAGGTGGTGGGTAGCGATTTGAAGTTCCTGGGTTTTATCCAAGATTTGCCGCAGTGTGAATATTTGGTCGATGATGGACTTTCGTGGCCTGAAAGCACACTGATATGGACCGATCAGGTTGTTGACGAACGGCTTTAGGCACTCACTCAACACGGCAGATAAGATCTTAGAGGCAATGTTAGGAAGACTGATGCCTCTTTAGTTGGCGCAGTTCAGAGGGTCACCTTTCATCGGGCATACTTTCCTCCGACCATATTTTACAGATAAGTTGGTGCATGCTCCTTCCCAAGTCATCGCCTGCCGCTGTGAAGAACTTGTCAGCTAGGCCGTCAGTTCCAGCAGCTTTATTGGACTTAAGCCTAGATATGGCTATCTTCACTTCATCTAGGTCGGATGGACAGAATTGTTAGTCTTCATCGTCCAGGTTGAATGGATCATTCTGCCTGAGAATGCTTTAGCCAAGAGAATGCCAAGAGAATGCTTTTGCTAATCTGAATCGCCCATGTCCTTGTTACTTGTTACAGAAACCAGCGAATTCGAAATGGCAGTCGAAAACCATCAATCACTCTCATTTTTGTCCACCCTGGTCACAAAAAACGAGGACCATTCCTCGATCATTTCCACTAAACTGTAACATCTACCCGAGGTCAACATAAAAACTTGAAGCATATACTTAAAATGTGTCCCAGGACAGATCGTTAATGTTATGTAATGAGAACATCCCATAAAGTTCCACAATCATTCCATGCACAAGCCACGGTCCATGGACTCTGCCTGAACTTCACCTCGTTCAAATTTCAAATTCCGCAAAGTTCAATGTCACAATCCGCCCGACAGAGTTTGTTGACTTCACTCCAGGTACGCCTGCTCACTCCATAGGTGCAGCATTCTTCCAAAAAAAAAAGAATCTCAACCCAACGCACGATGCCACTTTCATTTGCTACATCGTTTGAGAATTCATTTCATTTTCACTCACTTCATCCCGAGGAACACACACACAGCGTGTCGTAATGCGATATGAGAACCGAAAAATCGTTGATTGCCGGTCCTTAATCTTTGTCCAAAGACCTTGCACGCTTGTTAGTCCCAAAATCTCATAAAAAAACCTTCGAAAGCCATCCCCGACGCTCCCCAAACAAATCACACATAACTCGGGATTGACTTTGTGAATCTCTGGCATAAACTCCTGCCTGCCTCCCATGAGTAATTAATTCCTCTTAACATGAGACTTTATGCTTCTTGGGCCAACTGGGTGAGGCAGTGATAATGTGCGAGAGCCGATTGGTCTCGAGACGTCGCGTCGTGTGTTCCTCGTTTACCGCAGCATATCTCTGCGCTGATGTTCGTTAATCTGTGTCCCAGAGCCAAATATGTTTCACAGGATACCCGGCGATGTGGTGATTTATTAATTTGCTTATGTCTGCACGTCCGTCTGTTAGTGGTCTGCGGTGGTTTTTTTTTTTTTGGACAAAGCGCAACACGCGAACGAAGGCTTTGCTTGGAAATACGCGTGCGCATATGCGCCTGGAACAGGGTTCGGCATTTTATGTGACATAACTACACAAAAGCGCACGACTGCAATGGATAAAGGATGTTACCTCGCCTGAGGGAATTCCAGATTGATTGCCCGGATTAAGCAAATGATGTCTATCAGGGCTCTGCGTGATCGTAAGTTCTGTGCTGTCCTTCGATGACCTTGGAAGTGTACCTACTTCTTCCTAAGAAGAGAACATATAGGCGAGGCGGTCAGGCACATTCACCTCTGCATTCTCTAATGATAAATCTGCGCCTTAATTAACCGCAGGAACCAGTCAGCAGCCACATATGTTTGGGACAGCATTTCCTGAAATTCACCAATGAGAAGGCGGTTGCCAACTTTATGGGCCACATCAATCCACATCACGTCGTGTTTTGTTGTTGCTTTGCTGACAGAGGCCTGCACGAAATATACTTTGACCTTCCGTGATGAGTTGGTGTATGGGGTGTGCCCAACATAATCTACTGGAAGCACACACAATGATGAATAAGTCAATTAAAATGTTCGCCCTGGTCAGGTGGAGGAAGTCATTCGTCTGCGAGTCGTTGTGTAAATTGTTTGACGTTAAGATGGATCGGAGAAGTTTCTTGTGTGAAAGATTCTTGAGCCGAGAATTGACAACTCTGTCTAGGGAATTGCAGAAGGAGGCAGAAAAAACACAGGAAATTCTAAAATGCAGTCGCAATGAGGCCGTACATCACAGAAATGATTTACAAAGCTGAGAATCAGTAGGTGTCGAGCCTTGCTTTGTTGGTCTGCCAATTCATTTCCTATTTGCAAAACTGCGCTCTATGGACTGTGTTAATAGGATCGAGAGCATTGGAACAGGTACAAGTTCGTGCTGCGATTTTTTGTTGATATTGAGGGCGATTTTGATAGAACGATTTTCTTGAGCAAGGGGTTTTTCAATAGGAACATAACAATTTTGTATTTTAATACAAACGCACCCTTACACTTTTTTTATGATCTGTCAATGACAAAATGTCAGTCAATATTCACATTTTCATTATAGTGAAGTTCACGAATAACCAAAATTTGAAAGCTAATAAAAATTACTACCAAAATTCTGAGTCAGTGGTCGCAGCTTTAAGAGCGCTTACTCCAATTGTCAGTCGTAATAGTTGTCCCACTAGACAGGCTGTGGGTACTATAGTGGATAAATTCGAGTCAACATTTTCACTATTGAATGTTCCTGTGCCAGTGAGACAACGCATCGGTCGAAGTCCCGAAAATATCAGTCGATTCCTCACGAAATTGCCAACGTTCCGTCTGATATGTGTGGAAGAGTAATGGAAAATTGGCTCCAAAGAATCGATCGCAGCAAACGTTCTCGCGGTGGTCATATGAATGAGATCGAATTCCAGACTTAAATGTTGAATATGAACTACACCTGGAATAAATTTCAGCCCGATATCTCTATTATTCTGTATTTTATTTAAATACAAAATTGTTATGTCCTTATTGAAAAACCCTATATGTGCAACTGGGCTAGATTACATGGCGTAGGTGAATCATTACGTCTTTGGATGAAAACAGCTTTTAAAAGGATTTTGGATGTGTTTGCAGAATGTTGTCCATGTGTGATGAAAGTCTGTCGAGTCGCATGGGATCACTTCTAGCAATTTTCTACTCTAATGGAACAGAATGTGATCGACGAGTATTTTACTCGATTTGATTGGATTGACATACGGGTTTATGACAAAATCCAATTCTTGAAAGAAGCTCAGCATTTAGAAATCATCTTCGGTTAGAGTGTGCCTGCACCTGACCGAGGACGATCAATGCAGATGATGCGTGGGCGAGGGAGTACGTGAGGACACAACCCACTTTCTTTGTCATTGCCCAAGCCTGTGCAATATTAGAAAAATAACTCTGGGCAGATACCTCTCCGCTAACATCGAAAAGCTAGCCAGCTAGATGGTTCACTGTCGGATCTGCTCAAGTTTGCAAAGGCAGCCAGGTGGCTAGCATCAAGTATATACATAGAACCACGCAATAGGAAGTAGCTGGTAGATTACATGGCTACCACAACGGGTCTACAATACATAGACCTAAGTGGGATGAAGAGGCTTGCATCGTCTCCAACGACCCGTTAACCTAACCTAAGCAGGGGTGTGTCGTAACACGGTTAGTTTTCAGGAGCGGGGCTTATCGCCAAAGATTTTAGCAATGGCGGAACCCCTCTGAACATACGCGTCGGTGATGAACTGAACTTTCTTGGTTTGCAGCGTGACTTCTTCTTTCCTTGTTAATTTCAAAGATCCCCCCCTCTGCTGTGGCTTAGTTGAAGCTCTTTCTAGTAGACCTGCCTTGGATCTATCTACAAATCCTTCAACTCGCCCGTCTGATAACACGACAGCTGAATTGATAGTGTTGACCAAATTTGAGGTCTATGTCTGGCAGGAATTTAGACAAATTTTTACGAATGGTTTCAAAACCAATGGAGGACTTTGTAGTAAGATCTTCGTAGAGAGCGAAAACGTTAGACTTCACTTCTCGTTGGACAAACATTCAAAACTTTTTAGTTTTACGCCATAAAAAATATAATAAATAGCTGGCACGACAGCTCGCACTGAGCCAAAGCCTAGCTTCTCCCAACGATTCATGTTGTGCGGACCTACAATTTATTGCCGACTCCGAAGGGCGACTTGAAAAGCTTTTTCATGACAAACTGTACTCTCGGAGGCTTGTCATTCCTCGACGAGAGGCGGACATGGCTGGGGCTTAAACCCACACAGCTTGGCCAGCAGTCCAACGCACTAACCACTGAGCCATGGCGACCACAATATGATCGCCATACATGGAAAATAACTTTGCTTGTCACGGCTGAGCGTTTGCGGAGCTATGTAGATATCATTTTCAGCCAATTGACCCTTAGATCTTTTTCTTGATGAGATCAAGTGTCTTTCATTCTCGGCAACTATTTCTTTCGTAATCTAGAGGAGGTAGGCTATGACAGCTATAGAAACATGGTAAAATTCTGTAGGGAAATCAAATGCTTTCAGGAAATGGCTTAAGGTTTGCCTTTTTGGTTTCACAGGGATCACGACAAGCCCTAAATCATAAACGTACAAAACTCTTTCCTTGGACTAAGAAAGCAATTGATTTGCAAACTGCTCTCTCGAATGACGAATTCAACGTCGAGCAATGTGAACAAGGTTTGTATATGGGACACTAATCATCTCAGGCCTGACCTTTACGAATAAACCAACCGAAGATAGATGGTGAGTCTAGAAGAAGATACAACGACGAACTGTAGGTAAGCTCTGTTCAGAATTCGCTTTGGGCCGGAAAATCTTCGAATCCATCTTGGATCGACGGCGCACCAGAGGAATACTGCGATTACCATGGCGCATGGTGAGTGGAGAGAACGCAACCACTCTGGTGTCTCAAACTTGGGACATCTAGATAATGCTCTTGTACGTTGAAGACCAGTACCTGAACTGGACCATAGCATCAGTATAAAGTAGAACCCATTAACGACGCTTACTTCTGCTTAAGAGATAGGCAGACAACGTTCTTCAAATTGAGCCTATAGACTCCGATGCTACTGCCAATAGCGCCTATGTACACAGGGGTCTTTCAACCTCTTATCCATAGACTTTGTTCAAATTTTTACAAGAAGACCGAAGCTTCCAGTTTATCCCAACGGTATTTCAATGAACCTAAATGCACCCAACAATGAACCCAACATATGTACATACATATGTAGATCTATTGTGCTTTGAAGTGCTGTGCAACTTGTGCGGATTCAAGCCCCAGCCATGCCCACCGTTTTTTGCGGGACCTGCGATAGTATAATTTTTCATGAAAAAGTCGGCAATAAACTATGGGTCCCTTCCATTCGTGCAAAAAACATAACTCGAACAATACGAATGGTTGCGAGATGCTAGGCCTTGGCTCATCCTGAGCATTCGGGCCAGCTATTTATTTATTTGATTGTGCCTCCTTTCCTGTGCGCTCTGGTCAATGGATGCTTGACTGAGAGCCTATCCTCCAATCCTCTGACAAATTGGAGTATCTCTAGTGGACTCATTGAAGAGAAACCTTTGTCAGATAGTAGGCATGTATGTATGTCTCTAGATGAGTCCTTCTGCTATGAGCTAGGACCGTCCTTACTATTGTAAAAAAATGTTTAAAGTTGTCTTAACTTTCGTTTCCATTATCTTCTCAACGCAGTCTGCTCATATGCTTATTTTGTCAACGAAGTCTCGTGAGCAATCCTTAGACTACGCAGCTTCTTCTTGGTTATGTTGAGACAGGTGGTGTATCTTTTACAGTTGTAGTACCCGAGGAGTTTCTTAGCTCATCGAAGACCAGGGCGTTCATTTCACTTAATTTTTTCCTCATGCTAGCCCTAACAATGAACCCAAGTCTGGCCTAGAAGTCTCCCCAACAGCCATCTTTCCTTCTTCTAAAGCTTTGAGCGTCCATGTTGACTTCCATATTATTTTGGAGGAGGTTTGCTGACCTATTGCTCTCAATGCTAGACTTGCGTCCATCTACTCCATTTCGCACAGATCTAGGTTTTATCGTGAAATAGTGAACATAGTCTTCTATACCGTGCACTTGTCTCACGACCTTATATCTCCATTAACTCAGTAAGAACGAGGAAAGGCTTGAAGTATTTCAAAAGACTTGTTCTCTTCTTTTTCATTTTGAGAATAAAAATTACTTTACCCAAGCCGTGATCTGGACCCTAAAAATGTCACTGAGATGGTGCCTCACAAACGACTTACAGGTCGCAGTCAAGTCAGTACAAGCTAAACGCCGTTTACAACTTTTAGGAAACCAAACAAAGCCAGCACCATTCAAATCTTCCAAGAGACTCATGCACCCATATTCCTTTGCTGTAATCGATTTACCCAAACCTCAAACATGAAATACGATGATTTGCTGGAATCCAACAAGAAATACGAATTCTATTACTATTACTCACTCATGGGAACAAAAATCGCCCGAAGCGAGGCCGAACTTGTTGACAGTACACAAATGAGTAACATTCTTGCCTCCATTTTACGGATGACATATCTAATTTATATTAAAATTAAATCTGTCACAGATAATCGGATCGCCGCCTGGCCAAAAGTTATTATCGATAAATAATCATTCAGACATCGAGCTCCCAGACCAGACTTATCCCCGTTTTCTGCTCTTCAGATCGGATAGACATTCTGGGATAAAGGAGAACACACTCATCTGACCACAAATTTGAATTTTCTTGGTTTATTTTTTCTGTTTTTTTTTTTTTGTTTAATTTTCACGGTCAAGTGGATTAGAGAGTCCCATCCCATCCAGCCACAACACTGTCCAGAGTGAGCAAGACAATCTTCTTTGCACTACCCACTCTCGGGTAGGCATCCTCTCTACGCACGTCTTTCGCGTCACCCCACACGCTTGCACCGAATTCTATGGCCCAAATCTGACGTAAATGCAAACGAATTTCCTCGTCCTCCCCTTTGCAGTGGGTATGCGTACAGAATCATCGTCCAGATATGAGAAATTATTACCACCAGACGATTGCTGCACTATCGTCGTGGATATGCAATGTTAGTCCACTTCTTGCCCAACTCTCTTCGCTGGAAATGTGGAAATGGCTATTTTTACATTGATATCCCATCTGACCGGCCCGCCCTTTTCGATCCGACGGATCTTGATCCAATAAATTTGTTGTTTGATTCTCTTTCCATTTTTTTTTTTTTGTTTTTTCTTCTTTTCTTTCTCGCCTGTGTTTCGTTCCTTTTGATCTCCCTCCCTGGGATATCCATCGCGCGCATTTTCTTTCGCAGTCATAAATTATTAGTTCGCGCACTAAATTCACGGATTTGTCTGTGCGACGAATCGCCGCAGGATTACCAGCAAATTATCACTTTCAAACTGCAAAAACGCGTCCTGAATAAATTAATTTTTTTTTTCTCGAAAACGGAATCCTTTCGATGATGATGGTGTCCTTGTAAGTTTTTCTTAAATTGAAAACACAAAAATGGCAAACGTGGACGAAGCACACACACAGAGATGGACAGGTCATTCATCTCGAGAATAGTGCTGGGTGTAAAGTTTCTTTTTTCTTCGTTTGCTCCTTTGTTGATGTAAGAAAAACACGCAGAGTGTGCCGTGAAACAAGATTTCCTACATGCAAATTGGCTTTAGATACGACGACAACGCGGATACACTCTGCGTGCTGGGTGTCTCTGAAAGGAGGTGTATATTTTCCTAGACACTTTGCGGCTGAGTGCGTTTTGAATAGTTTAAAGGAGTGCAGTGTTAATTTGTGTTGACTTGGACGGATTTGAATAATTTTAAAAATTCAAAGAAAAACAATAAGTGACTGATCACAAGATGGATTATGTGAGTGTGATAAGTGTACAGTTGAAGATTTGACTGCAGACGAGCTATGTGCGGTGCGTTTTGATGGTTTTAGTTAAGGTAGCTCTGAGGAAAAGCCTCTCGCATATGGTCATCACTCGCAGAGTGTTACCATCGACATTTTTAAAGCCAGAAAAATTGCCAGATTTGTTCGCAATCAAGACTTCAATAGACAAGTGACCTAGGTCAATCCCCTGTTCAAAACCTCCTCTCATTGATCAATGAATCTAAATGGTTGTAGGAGTAGAATTCTCATTACAGGAAATTCTCTGCTAAGGTGAGTCTATATAGACACATAGTTAACCTAACCTAACCCAGGACCAATCACAAATGGAGAGGCGAAAGAAACTGTTGGGCCTTTTTTGTGATTTGAACAAGGAACCATCCTACCTTGTGTGTTTGTAATGAACTAGAAAACACGGGGAAATAATACACAGTAGGCTTTTAAATTCAATTATTTTTAAAGCCGAAGCTATAGTGGGCATTTATAAATGCATAGAACTTGCGAAACTCCTTTCAACTTCCACCACTTCCGACACTCTTGCTTCGAAATCTTTTTTTCGTATTTCATCCATGAAAACGCTATTTTTTTTAGAACTATCGCCTGTTTAAGTTGACGGTTTTAAAAATATCATTGATTCTCTGCAATAACTTTGAGGATTGGAATTTCTTTAACCACTTTATCCACTTCTGACACTCTTTTGAGAGTAATCTTCCACTCATTGCTAAGTTTCTTACTTACTTACTGAGGTGGCGCTACAGTTCGGGGTAAACCTGGGCCTCAACTAACAAGCCTCTCCAATTGCTTCTACACCTTTTTTTATCTAACTCATGTCTTACTTGGTGGCAGACTGAACATTTTTTGCGAGAACCTTTGGATTTGCACTTCTGATACGCTTTCTCTAAACAGTCTTGAACTCATTTCACAGTCTTAGTTTCACATTTCGTGCATATGCAGTGTATAGTACTATTCCTTTGAACCAATCGTCCATGTAAGATGAACTTTGTGGATTGAAATCTTTTTTGTCCCTTAAACCACTTCTGACACTCTCTTGGACTCGTTGCTAAGTCTCTTAGTCGAAACCTTTTTTGTCACTTTATCCTCTTTTGACACTCTTTTGAACTCACCACTAAGTGCCACATACTTTCTCATATAGCTTATACCAAGTTCAATGAACGATTAAGGTCAGGAAAGGACAGCAAGGTAATGTAGCGAAAAAGTTCTGTCACTGTCACATCGCTTCCATGGACAGTTCAAGATCGCATGCACTTGAAATCAGTCTTAAACAACAAAATCTCTACAATCTACGGTTCCTTAAACCACTGTGATTCCTTAATAGAATTTCGGAGGTTAAAGTTTCTTAAAGATATCATCTTTGTATGTACGTGTCTTGGGAAAAGTGTTGACCTATGGTTCTGAGTCTTAGGCCCTGGAAATCTAGGCAGAGACAAGCAAAGTGAGGTACGTTCATTCGTCAATACCTTTAGATAGGTCTTTCTCGTTTTGTCTTAGCTTCTTAATGTGGTACCGTGAGATTGTTTCCGGTGAATATCCCTTTTTAGGCGGAAAGTACCTTCTGTCCTTTGGGTAGAATGTTCCAGATCTAGTTACGTTAAGGAGTGACAATCCTTTTCTATGGACTATACAAAAAGTAAAGCGCATCCCACTTGGTTTTGGCAGCCCCGAATGTTTTATTCTGTCTATTTACTTGAACTTGGAATATCGGGTTTTAAAGGATTGATTGAGGCCCAGGTTCACCTCGCAACCAAAGTTAGTACGTAAATAAGTAGGAACTAATCTAAATAAAGCATCGAAATTTATTTTCTTAATTCACCACCGTTTTTAGACCGGCCAAACTTGAGCCTTATTTTCTTCGCTGCATAGTTTAGAGAAGACGCATAAACTTATTATTTTTCCTTATTGCCTGAAATGGAATTGTTTTATCCGTTTAGACAGCCGGACTTTCAGGTAGCTAGTAGCTACTCTTCAATGGACTTAATTGTCATACGTTGCTTTAGGTTAGAATAGGTAAATGGGTTAATGGAGTCTTAGGTTAGGAACCATTGTGACAGCCATACGGGTGGCACTCCCGTACTGCATAAATCTATGAACCTACGAGCTATCAAGGCAACTCAAGGCGTTTCTGCATCTATGTATATATTCATGTCATTCACGGAGTTGTCGAAGAATTCTTCAAAATCTTGTCTATGAAATGATTTTGAAAGCATTTCAACACTTTTATCTTTGGTATTGTACATGGAGGAGATGTCGTCGAGTCTCGTCCTGCTAGCAAAAATCTATTGACAGTCCACCTTATGAAAATGAGTTTGTTCTTGCAAGAGGCATTTCTGTCATCTTCGGAGTAAATAGCTTCTTTATGAGGTATACATACGCCGTATGTTCCAAGCGAGAGTCGTAAGAAAAAATAGCAGGCGCGATAGCTCTGGCTGAGCCAAGGCCTAGCTTCTTTCAACCATTCAAATTGTGCGTGTTAAATTTTTCGCACGAATGGAAGGGACAGACATTTTTTGCCGACTCCGAGCGGCGAATTGAGAAGCTTTTTCATAACAAATGGTACTCTTGGATTGACAAGAGGTGGTGCGCGAAAAGTGTTCGATATACACTGCTGGGACTTGAACCCACACAGCTCGCATAGCAATCCAACCCACTAACTGGCCGATTTTTCCTCTCAGTCTTTCACGTTCCATCGCGAATCTCGGGAAGTGGAAAAATATATGTTCTGCATCTTCTTGTTCGTCTTCGCAACTAGGGCAGAATGAAGAGCCGCCGTGCTCAAACCAATGCAAATATGTATAAAAGCAACCATGTCCAATCAGTATTTGATTCAAGATCTGCTCTACTTCTCCACATCTGCGATTTATCGCAAAAACCTTCAAGTTCCTTGTCAATCGACATGTCCAATATCCCTTTAGTGAAAGATTCCATCTTACTACGCTTTGTTCTCTTCCTCTCTCGCTTGAGAGAGCTTGCTTCTTCTTCGTCTCCGTACAGGCGCTTCATTTCGACTACAAGGATATTAGCCGATATTAGGCCTGCAATGGCGATGATGGCAGACTGCAGTCCTTATCTTCCCCGCATATGGTGTTTTCTTTACTGAACCGGCCCCTTAGGTTATGTATTCTAAATTGTTAATTGGACAGCCTCTGCAAATAGTCGTCTATCTGGTCCATTGTATTTCTTGTGTTATCCTTGATAGGGCGGCAGTTACACGAAGCTTGTACTTTGTAGGTGTCCCCAAGTACATACTTTTTGAGCAGTAGCGAGCCAATGACGTGGCTACCATCTCTTAGACTCATTTCTTTTCCCCAGAGCTCTGGAAAGGCTCCTTCTTTTCAGCACCAATCGTATGTATAGGCAAACAGCTCAAACCTTATTTTAACTGCTGGTTCGACGGCCTGGCTTACGTATAGTAGAGGTTAACATCATCGCTTGTCTCGCTGAAAGTCCAGGTTCAACTTCTGATGTCGGAAAACATTTATTTCTTAAAGAATAAATAAATCGACCACTGTAAAGGCATAACACTAGCAGTAGAGTGTCATGGCTTGATGAGTTGATTGAGCTGACAATGATTATGACAGAAAGATTCCCGTAAACTGTAGCAAAGACAGAGACCACAAAGGCCCCGGCTAGTCCGGACACCACCCTCGGACGGCATTGGAACCTAAAACCACCTAAGTTTCGAACCACTGCACCTCGCTCGCTCTGGGCTGAGGGTATTCATAACCCCTTGTAGCGCGAGTGGTTAGACAAAAAAAAATATTCCATCCACTTCCAACGCCTTCTTCACTACAAATCTGCTACAGGCATCGTAGATCTCATCACTAGTTACCAGTGGTGTAGTCTTTCTTTATAAAGCGCCCCGAAAAGTTTGCCTTCCGAACTGTTGGAGATTGTATTCTTTCGGGATTATTTGTTCCGGCATCAAGCTCCAATCTGCATCTCACTTACAGTCCGATATGATTGTTCCCCAATGGTACAAGTAGAGTTGACACAATTTTTGTCATTAACGTCGCGCAGTTGGGTGATGGTGCCTGAATATTTGAAAAGAGGCAGATGATGCGTCTGCAACATTTTTCAATGTCATGGATTTGAGGGGAAATTTTTAAACTATCGCTCGTACTAGTGTACCATTCCAGTCTTCTAGGAAGGGGTCATACACCACCATTGCTCCTGTGGGTACATGTTATCGAAATTGTTAAGATTCTCATCCAGTAAGATACCCTCCAGTAGGACACTTTTTCTTGGAATAGCAGACAAGAATGTCTGCATCCTCATGACAGATATTCTACATATATACTCGTACATAGTGGTGAATCCAATAAGGAATTTCCTTCATATGATCCGTATTGCCATCAGTTCGTCTAAATAAACGTTTATTCGTACACAGTCCTTAGATTCATGTTCAAAAGAATTTCACTATTGAAATTGTCAATCGAAAGACGTTTTGATATTAAAATAATCCATCTACGTCATGCGGGGCGTTGGAAACCATTGAAAAGTCACACAAGTTGAAATGTTTTCTGTTCACCCTTCCTGGCTTCCATTTGTGTATCTACATCTCAAATACTGTAAATCATTTCGCTTTTTATTTTTATCTCTTTTTTTTTCTTGTTTTGAGAAACTACTTACACGAGTGAATCCTTTTTTTTTTTTTTTATTTTTAACTCAAAATTGAATTTAGTAGGCTTCCAGGTGAAGTGAGGAGGAGGAGGAGACAGATTCCTATTTCCAGTTTAGTGGTGGTGAATTCCAAAAATATATTCCGCCAAAAAGTTTCGTGTTCATTGATTTGCAAAAGTTTCGAAAAATTCGATAAGGCAGACAATGGATGCGGAGTTGTGTGTTTAGATATTATTACGCATATTACGACTAGAACGCCGTCATTAGTGTGTCCTTAGGGCATTTAGGGCCTACGCTTTCGAATTCGATTACTGGCGAAATGTCTGACCATGCTATAGGCCGCTTTAACTATGCCAGGGTAAATTTTGTTGATGACTACAGACTTTATCGACTTGAGATTATGCATTTCATTGAGAGATTGAGCCTTGTCATCGGTTTTTGAAATTCACTGCTGTTTTTACAAGAATCCTACCATCGCATAGTTTCCCAACACACTTTAGCTCCCACTACTTCGTTTCCAAAATTCTTGCTGAATGCTGAGGCATTCTGTGCTAAGTTTACTTAAGACGAACCTAGGAGAGTGGTAAGATTATGTGAGTGGATTCCTTGTCTTGTCCTTGCTCACAAAGCATATCTACGTGTTGTTTAAACAAAGAAATTCTAAGAATTTTTAAAATTTACATGACGCTAATGCCAGTCACCTTCAAAGCTTTACACCCATCCCTCAGTATTGACATCACATTCCATTATACAGAAATAATCATAACTTAGTCCTTGAGTGTGTCCTTAAAGTTCATTGTGAATCCCTGAATTGAGTGGAATACTGAAAACCGTGGAAATACATCCTTTTCATTAGCTCTTAATCGACGTCGTTCTTGTATTGTAGACTGTGGAGCTATGACTTGGAAGGCGTTGGGTCTGTTTTTTTTTTTTGCTTCCTCCTAGTGACCACAACTTGCATAGAAATTGCTGGATCCAATGCACCGCGGACAGTAATTTCTGCATTCTGTGGCCCTTAATGCACACTGCGACCTGTGAGGTCTATTGTGGTGGCCCATATGGTTTAAACAGAGATTATATTCAGGGTTTTGATAAACCTCAGCATTGCTTTAGGTTAGATTTTCCGAATTTCCGATGGGTTGACCGAAGCCCGCGTCAAGTGGAGTAATCTTTTCCTTGCGGCTCCTGGACATACGCATAGAATATGCTCAGCGGTCTCTTTCTGTTATCCACAGAGCCAATATCGGTATCTGATACTTTTATTTTACGCAGATGGTATCTGAGTGGTTTTTTACTCGTCTTTGGTGAGATCAAGTAAAGTCTTGGCCTTGTATTGTATAAGTTGGGGTTAATAAACTTTTTCGCTTGTCTAAGGCCCTGGAGGTTGACCCATTATGATCTCCCATTATGTTATCTTAGAGACGCAAGCGCCTCTTCTCGCCAGGTAGCCAGCTCGTTCGTTACCCTCGAAGCCTTCACGTCCTGGGATCCAGGCTACAGTAACCTTATTTACCAATACAAGACTTTCGAGGTTCAGACAATCCCAGTCAAGCTTGGAACCTACCGTATAGGATTTAAGGGCTAATAGGGCTGCTTGGCTGTTTGAAAAGATGTAAAAGATGTAGATATTAAATTATTTAAGGTTAGCGTTATGGGTGTAAATGGGTGCCTTGTGACATACGTCGCTACCAGCAAAAGGGTTCATGGTGCCCATCTTTTAATTTTATTCCGGGAACCTGTAAAGAGAAGGGGAGCCGCTTATTTAAAACCACCTAGATAAAGAAATGAATCTCAGGAGCTCCCTCAGCTCGATGTCACGCAAGTCTCCAGTATCGTGAAGCAGTAACTACCAAAAGTCCTCATTCTTCTACCGGCGAGAACATTACATTCACACAGCAGGTGACGAACAAATTCTATTTTTTCCTCGTCCCTGTAACTTCTGCAATGGACGTTGTGATGCATATTGTATACCGAGGCGCTCCGCATGAATACCGATGGCGCAGTGTCCAATAATGATGACGAAAACTATCCTTGTTTCGCGACGACTAAATTTAACCAGAGGCAGAGGTCTCGTCTTATTATAACTCGTCCATAAGTTTCTAGCATGTATTGGCTCGACTTATGGCCTCGTCTTCAATATACGTTTCCAACGAGCTTATTGTAATCCTTGAGCTTATTGGGGACCTCGATGATGACTGTGATTTCGCCATGAAAGACACTGCAGTCGTTGGTTATTCTAAAGGAGTTATTTATTCCTAGGCCTTGCAGTAGACCGCGGCACCTGTACCAATGTCTATCTTAGAACCATCGGTGTAGAAAACCAGGAACTTTGTGGTTCCTCCAGTCATCTCTGTCAGGAATTCTGATACTAAATCTCATGTCAAATGCCAGAGTCTGGATCATATGATCTGTTTCTGTCAATCTGTTAGGATTCTCCCATCCAGACAGTATGAAGGTGTGATCGTAGGGTGCTGGTGCCCACTGTCGTCTTTCTCTCAGTCTCAAAGCAGTTTTAGTTGCCGTGTTGCTACAGTGCAGATCCAGCGGAATGAAACGTAGCTTGGATTTCCCTTGCTGCTGTTGGTGTTGATCTCATTGATACCAGGATTCTCAAACAGACTGCCCTTTGAATCTTAGTGAGGTTTGAAAGCTGACATTGCTTCTCAAGCGCCTTACACCAGATTATTGAGCCATATGTTATGGATCTCACCACCGCCGTGTACGGCCAGTGTACCACAGCTGGTTTGAAACCCCATATATTAATGAACGCTTTTTTGCATGAGTAGAAGGCTACGCATGCCTTTCTAATGCGCTCATCGATGTTTTCCTTCCAGTTTAGTTTGGAATCAAGAATAATGCCCAGGTAGCGTGCTGATCCCGCAAGCCTAAGTTCAATACCCGCAATCCTCGGAGGTTTGAAATCAGGGATTGATCTCTTCTAAGTGAAAAGCACATCCTCTGTCTTTGTGGGATTGACTCCCAGCCCTTTGCTGCTGGCCCAAGTATTACAGGCTGTTACTCCTTCATGACCCAAAAGAAGGAGTAACAGCAACTAAACAGATGTTTAGTGATTTTTGACAGTTAACTTCCATAGTCCTCTCCCATTTAACGTAACTCCTTGTCCACAAAAGTTTAAAAGGCACGCAAATTTCAACGAAATCATCAATATTTTCCTTAACACTCCCTAGGAATCCATTTCCACCTGAATGCCTTTTAACATCGCAATCAGACCTACAGTCTTCTCCCACTTGACTCATTCTTTGAAGTGCAAAAATCTCACACAACTCCATTAAGTGCGCTTCAACTAAAAGCAACCTTCCTTCTGCCAACTCTTCACAAATCGTACAAATAGAAAGAAGCCCTTCATTTAGATGTACAACACACTTTGACACTTTCTCATCTGTGACAAACAACCTAAATTCCTCTCCCTGCTACACCAACGGCAAATTGACCGTTTAACAAGAGTTGTGTACAAACACAACTTCCGTTTAATTCTATGTAAATATTTGTGACCCCCCACACAAATGTTTGTGTATGCCGCCATGGGCTTCTGAAGTTTAAAATCAACTCAAGTGCTCAACTGCCATAGCACTTGATGCATTGACACATGTCAACTGATCAAATTGTCATCTCGCTAATTGATTTTTGTTAACTCTTTTGGTTTTGTTTTTACTTTTAGATCATCAATTTCCTATTGATCTGACGAATGTAGCCAAAGACCATACAAATCTGGAGAACGATCCATTGCAGTCCCTCTATCGGCGCTTGTGTATATTAAACCGATGTGCCAATATGCGATTGGATAGTAGTCATAAGCCTCATACTCCACAGGTACATATAAGCAATGTGAGCTTGAGCCATAGCAACTATTTACTACTTTTTCTCCTTCCCCATACAGAAAGAAGAGTCCGACGATGAAAACTGTGCCCTAAGTGAAAATTGGACATTCCAGCCTCACATCCGACGTTGGTCTCGCATCGGTGAAATGGGTCTCGAACTGCCCACCAAGCTGACTCAAGACAAAAACGAGAGTTCTTCGAAGGAATCCAGTCCCGATCGATTCGAGGATGACGATACTTACGATATATCCGGTGCTGCTCTTAATCTCTCATTGCCAAATGAACAGACCGATGTGACGGCTCAAAATGATTCTGACTCATCGGCTGTTCGTTTGCGGCGAACTGGTAGCGAACGTCTTAAAGATGGAGCTAAAGCCCTGCTTCGGCGGGTGGAATCTATTAAATCCCGTCGAAGGAAACGTCAGAATCGTGAGGGAATCGTTATTAGTGGACCACAGGCTCTGGATTTATCACAACTGGGCCAGAGAAGTATTCGTAAGCCAGATGCCGTCTATTCAACACCACCATCGCCATCGGCTGTGAGTCCGATGCACGCATATCCAAAGAGTCCGCTGTTTCATCATCCAGGCCAGCATGAGTTGAAAGTTCCATCACAGAGTGAAAACTTCCTGAGTCCAAATCGGATGAGTAGTCCCAAGAGGACGCCTACGACACCACGATCGATGCGTACTAGTCCATTGCACTTCTTTGCCACTCCACCGATGCCGCATCTGAAGGAGGGCAGATCAGATGATTCCTCGTCGTATTACAGTGACAGTCAGGAATCTTCATCGACCGGTGGAGGGAAGTTGACACTATCTCTCCGCAAGGCGCCATCGAAATCAAGGAGATTCTTGCAAAGAACCGGCAAAGTAGACGATATTGGTGCACATTCCGATTCCGAGTGCCATCAGGGCAGGAAGTTTGTCTTTAAGGATGCCAACTCCAACACTACAGAGGTGGGTTCACACTGTCTTCACTATTCTGCTTCTCTCTGTAACACACTTTTCCCATTTGCAGATGAAAGTAAAGAAACTCACTCGTGGTGGATCATTGAATCTCGGCAAGGATCCAAAGAAACGTGACGGATTCCGATCGGCCAGTTTTCGAACTCGTTCCACTGTTCGCAAGGACCACAAGAACTCCGAGAGTGACACTGAGAATATCAAAGTTAGGTAAGCACCACTAACATACCATCAAATATGTGCAGCCTCTCATCTCCATTTTGATTTCAGCAAAAGTCCAGTGGTTCGATGGCACAGCTTCCAGGAGGAGGAACGTCCGCACATGATTTTCAAAAAGTGTTTCTCACGTAAAGTTGAAGTGGAAAAGACCGAAGGCACTCCATTTGCTGCGATGTCCTGTGGACAGTTGCAGATTATTCGGAAATTGGCTTTGGCCATCTTAACTGGTTACATGGAGCGCTATTGTCCAACCCATCGCTCCGGATGGAATTGGGAGTTGCCAAAGTTCATAAAGAAAATTAAGATGCCTGACTATAAGGATAAGAAGGTATTTGGAGTTCCACTACTACTTATCCTGCAACGTACTGGACAAACACTTCCGGTTGCTGTTCGAGCTGCCTTCAGATGGTTACAGCTTAACGCCTTAGATCAGATCGGTTTGTTCCGTAAATCTGGAGTCAAATCGAGAATATTCAAGCTGAAGGAGCGCATTGAGTTGACTGAATCTTCAGCGGAATGTATGGACGTTTTCGACACCCAGCAAGCTTACGATGTCGCCGATATGTTGAAACAGTATTTCCGGGATCTGCCCGAGTCCCTGTTGACCACTAAAATGTCCGAGACTTTTGCGGCTATTTTTCAACGTAACTTTGTTAAAACACATTCCAAGTGGACCACACTAAGCAATTTTATTTCTCTTTCAGATCTGCCTCCAGAGGTTCGTCTCGATGCAGTTCAATGTGCTGTTCTCTTGCTGCCCGATGAGAATCGTGAAATTCTCTACGCTCTTCTCGAATTCCTAACATTAGTCGCTGACAACTCGCAATATAATCAAATGACAGCCAACAATCTGGCGGTATGTCTGGCACCCTCTCTATTCCACAGCAGTATATCGACAGGTTCATCTTCTGTATCGGCGTCTCCAAGACGACGAAAAACCACCGGTATTCCAGACGTCAAAGAACTATCCGAAGCTAAAGCATCACATGAGTGTTTGTCCTTTATGATCGACAACTACCGACAAATTTTCACTGCATCACGAGAGCGGATTTCCAAATGTAATTTCGGTTACATGGAGGAGTCCAAACCAGTCCCTCTAGAGGCATTGGGCGAGGGAATGCAGTTTCATAATTGGCGAGGCTATCTGTATGAATGCACAAGTGCCACCATAAAGGAAGGACGAGAGAAGTAAAAATTCGAAATCCATATGTAGGGATCGGATTTAGTGTTTTTTGTGTTTTCAGATCAAGAGGTTGGTTCACCACAACGTCGCTGGATCCAAATGTCGACATTGCCTATAAGAAAGTTGGAGATGGTCATCCTTTACGCTTGTGGCGTTGCATAACTGAAGTGGAGGGCCCGCCAAAGGATGTTCTGGACTACGTCTTGAAACAGCGAGCCTCGTGGGATAATAATCTTTTGCAGAGTCAAACTATCAAAAAATTGGACGAACGAACAGAGATATTCCAGTACGCCTTCGATGGGCAAATGTGTACTGACTTTTGTGTACTAAGGTGAGGTGAAAAGGGTCAATTGGATGAGTTTGGTGAATAAGGAGTTACTGAGGAGTTTTTTTAAGTGCTAAGTGCACACAGAGTTTTGGAATTTACGGAAATTTTGTGTATGTTTCGCAGAGTCCAGGCGCTATAAAAGCTTCTGTTACCATTAGACTGGCTAGAGAGTCTGCTGCTTCATTTCGATAGGGGACCACCTTATTTCTCCAGCCTAGTTTGTAAAGTTTATGGATTGTATTTCCACGCACCTTTAGACTTGACAACATAAATAGGAGTTTTAAGACGTGATTTTTTCAGTTTTGGTTTCCGATAAGCACTTTGACTTGTCTTTGTTTAGAGAGTATAGAGAAAACTTCACAAGCCTTCAGGCTACGAAGAATCCTTCCAAAAAGACCCTTTAACGTTCAGCTACCTGATGAGTCCAGACGCCCACTAAACTATCTCTAGCAAGGATTTTCTATATATTTGGTTCAAACAGAGCTTCAAGCCCGTCAAATCCTGCTGAAACCTAACAATCTATGAAATCGGTTTTTATAGTTAGAAGTCATTTTGAAGGGATGTTCTGGAACTTGTTTGCATTCGTCTTCAAAACTGAAAAGGCTCACACGTCGATACTATTTCAATGTCCCAGCATACGTATTATAAAGGTAAATCAGTTGAGACAGTCGTGCACTCGCGAAATCTTTGAGCATCAAGGAGTATTCTGTGACCATCTTTCTTTATATTGAAGGAACGTTTAACAACATCAGGCCAGAAGAAATTACGAGTACTCTTTCGACTCTTTAGTTGTTAGCTACGGAACAGCTGAAGATGGCATACTATTTCCTTTGCTCTGGAATTTAGAAGTCAACAACCTGCTTGTGGATCTATGCTATCGGCATGTCAAGGAAAAACCCTGAGACTTTTTAATAGATGTCCTCATGTGCTCCCTCGCTTTCCCAATGGAAGTATGACAGTGTTCCGCGTGTCAACTTTCAGAATACTGAGGTGGCTTACTCTTTACTCGGATATAGAACATTCCTCACATGGCCCTTACCACAAAACACGAAGATGGGACAACCTGTCACACTCTATGAGTCATGAAAACTCTATTCATTCAAATTTATGAAGTGTCGTCATCTTACTGCCTCTGTACCATATTCTATCTCTTCATTACTGGGTTTGGATAAAGGTTTGCAGCCTATAATCTTAGTGATGCTTATGTTACAGGGTAAGACGTCTATCGGCTGTGATATTACCGTTCAAAGTTTAGTTTAAACAAGCTGTCCTGCTTTAAACACACTTTTGTTAAATTACCACTCACTCTTTACACCTTAAACTCGTCAAAATGCTCATATAGCCGGTCTTATGTTTAAAATTATGAACTTGTAACTAAAAATCAAAAACTCCTTCAATCTATTTACAATAGATCATGGCAAACAGACCTGCCCCGTGGAGCCTGCGTTATTGTGGAGACATCAATTGAACACCCAAAGGCAAAGCCGATATTTGGTAGCGTCCGTGGAGTCGTCTTAGCCTCTAGATACCTCATCGAACCATGTGGCAGTGGTCGATCTAGAGTTATGCACTTGGCAAGGGTCGATATCAAGTAAGTCAAAACCCATCAACATTAGCCACTTCTAAAACGAATTTTATCTCTTTCTGTTTCCAGGGGTAAAACACCAGAATGGTATAACAAAAGTTACGGACACATTTGTTCACATTATTTATCAAAAATTAAAATGGCCTTCCGCCATGTAGCTGATGGCCCCGAAAGTAAAGTGTGATCGTAGTGTAATCAACTCGTAGACATAAAGCATCACTAAAAGGAACCTTATACTAGAATTAAGTACAATGCGTTTCAAAAATGACAACTTAAGTCTCAAAATGGCATTTACTTTGGACTATTGTCCACCAAAAAACACATACACATAAAAAAAAATAAACAAATCCCAGCTAAGAAGAAAACAAAAATTAAAACAAACCTTACAAGGACCAATATTGGAGCTGTCATTTTTGACAGTTGGTTTACAGAAACACGTAGTTACAGTTCTATTTAAGTTATATTGTACATATAAAACAAATAAATTACATTTTCTTTTTAATTTATATTTTATGTATAAATGTTTATTTTTGTTTCTTTCTTATGATTTTTACAAAATATCCAAAATCCAAATACTCAAACTTAAAATATCACAAAATAAAATAAAACAAATTTATGCCGGTGAAGAAATAGTTTACATTTACATTTTTTTTTTTTTTTATTAAATTAACATATGTTTAAAGGAAAACAAAAAGAAGTGTAACAATTAGTTTAATTGAAGAAAAAAAAAATTATTTATAAATAGAAAAGCAGAGGAACAACATGCAATTGTAATTCACATTCAAAATATTTACATGTGCGTTTTACTGTATTGTTTTATTGTTAACCCATGCAAAAAGAAAGTACGTACATACATATATTTACTAATACAAAGGAATAAATAAAAGCAAACTAGTCAAATCGTTGAAATATCAAGAGAATAATATACTAATTCATTATGTTAGCCACAATAACACTTGTGTAATGATGTTAATATTAAGTATAAACGGAGATAAAACAAAGTATATATATATATATATATATTAAAATAATATAGTTGTATAAAGATGTGTCTTAAAAGAAATACAGGGCGGTTTTTGAACAAACTTTTCTTTGGTTTTTATTTATTTTTGTTTTTAAACTTATTAATACAGCACTGACATTTTTTCTATTGAAACGAAATATGTATGTCAGTTTGCTTTCAAGACATGGAACCTGGCTCTTGGGAAAACTTGTACAGGGCTTTTTAATAAGGACAAAACAATGAAGTTTACGATTTTCTTCAAACTTTTGCAGAGCCCAATCGGAGAAGTTTCGGTGCTTCAAATGATTAAGAGGCTTCAGTTCTTGATCTTATAGCGCTCCTTTCACACTATCCGGTTTCGACAGCACGGCAGAAAACTGTACGGCGAAAATTCGTACAAAAATCAAACATGTTTACATTTTACGTTAAAATGAATCGCAAACAAAACTGACCGTACGGTTTAAAACCGTATAATGTGATTACGTACGCCACTGAGCAAACGATGGCCGTGTGGGCTAAGAGATTCCCAATTGCTATGGACGGCGTGGAATCGACTGATTTGACTCATTTTCAACTGAAGCACTTACGGGTGTGATAGTTTCGGTACTACATGTATCCACTATAGCACGCACAGCCTGTCGGACGATCATTACGACAAAAAATTGGAGTAAAGCTACGTTCAGATGATTGAAAGTTCTTACTATATTGTTCGGTCTTCCAATGTGCTGACAATTAGCTGCCGATGAGCTGACAATGGCAAATTACTTTCCAACACAAAATTGTCAGTTCAGACGATTGTAGGATGTTGTCCCAATGGCGACCTTACAATAACCTGACAATACTTTTTCTTACAACGTTGTCTGACAATAAATTGTCAGTTCAAACGGTTGGTAGGTTTCTGTTCACGAAAAATCGGCAGATAAATTGTCAGACATTTCAGAGAAATTTCCGTCAGCAGGAAGGATTATACGCAAATTTGCTCGTCGAATTGCGAGTTGGGGAACCGGAATTGTATCGCAATTCCAAAAGGAAGAAACGCGCAAGCAAGCATTTCGGCGGGTGAGCGGCTTGTGTTGACACTACACTTACTGGAGGCAGTATTTCTAAACAGACCGGAGTACATTAGCCCGCAAAAAAAACAACCTGCAGTACATTTTACCGCGAGGAAAAAGAAACCCTTTTTCACTTCCTGCCCGGCGCTACCTAGAGCTAAGCATCTCACACTTGGAAAAACTTTCAGAATCTTCCGTCATAAAGTTCTGTAACAGTACATCACAGGATTGATCTAAAAAAGGAACCCCCTTTCTAGAAATATGCATCGACACCTACGCGAGTGTGGTATCAAAATGGCTCATTAGCGCTGCTTGAGTCTCTGGATAGACAATCCAGGGAGCCACGTCGGCATTACTTTTTTTCCTTCGAAAATAATTTTTTCTTCCAACAGAAATACCTGACAATAAATAAATTGTCAGATGTCTCAAGCTTCGCGCATCTGGCAATATCCAATGAGTCTGCCGATGTGCTAAATGTCTTCAATGGCCTGACAATGGCATAAAAGAAGATACCTTACAATTTTATAGTCAGATGGCGGCCTTACAATGATCTGAAAATACTTTTCTTACAACATTGTCAGGCAAAAATTGTCAGTTCACACGATTGTAAGACATTTGGGACAATATTTTCATTGGAAGCCCTGACAATATTGTAAAATCTTACAATCGTCTGAACGTAGCTTTATCCTTAAGTCTCCCAATTCCAACCGTTCCTCACCACGGCTGCGCTGTAACATAAAATCCATAACAGTGACAGGTGTCGACATAACGCCGTTCACCCGAACACAGCTCTTACAGTTAGTATTTAGAGATTGAATGGCCCTCAGAAGAAAACCCTCAGCACCAAACTGCTGCAGAACATCCCAGGGCTTAACTCGAGGAACCCAATCATATGCTTTCTGCAAATCAATAAAATAACTGTAGATAGGTTTGGCATACTCCCAGGCCTTCTCAAGTACCATTCTGATAGTGAATAACTGGTCAGTTGTGCTTCTACATGAACGAAAGGCGCGCTGCTCGTCGCCCGATCTGGACTAGACCTGACCTCTGTAACGCGCTTCCAACACCTTAGCAAAGACTTTTCCGGTGAGACTTAAGAGAGATACATATATCCCGCTATAATTAGAGCAATCCCTCTAGCGAAAGCACAAAAAAAATAATAAGTCCCTTTTCTACAATAACTACATCGTCAAGAACCATCTCCAACTTTTTGAACATAAACTTATCAGACTGCTGCATATCCAGAACTACACAACCAAAATTAATCAGCGTCTCCTTTAACAGCGTTCTGACATTTAGAGCGTCAGCTAGCACAAAGACGTTCTAAAATCTTCAACTAGCAACTTCTTGAAAAAGAACGATGGTATGGTACTCGGTATCTACAAGGCAATTTACCGTCTCGTCATAAATTCTGCTGCTCCCATCGAAAGGTTTCGAAGTCTACGATTTGTGGAGCTAAGAATTTGAGATTTCTCTGAATTATTTATCTTTTTTTTTTTTAAATGAAAATAAATAAATAGCTGGCGCAACAGCTCGGGATGAGCCAAGGCCTAGCTTCTCGCAACCATTCATGCTGTGCGTGTTACATTTTTCGCATGAATGGAAGGGACCTACAATTTATTGCCGACTCCGAACGGCGAGGTGAAAAGCTCTTTCATGACAAATTATACTCCCGGAGGCTTGTCATTCCCCGACGAGAGGTGGTGCTGTGAAACATTTTTGATGTTTTTCCTGGCTGGGGCTTGAACCCACGCCGCTCGGTCAGCAGTCCAACGCACTAATCACTGAGCCACGGCGACAAATATTCTAAGATTGTATCAACTTTCATCAAAATGTCACCCTGTTTACAACGCAAAAGTCTTGCATTTAAGTTCTAACAAAAGTGGCAACATAGGACCACATCTGCAGAAATGTTATCTGATTCCCAGAAAAGCAAGTATACTTTTAGGAAAGAATCGTCGTTGATACCAAAAAAATACACGCTATACTTTTTGGCTTCGTCGATAAAAATCCAGCTCAACTCTAAACTCTGCATATTTTTAGGAAATAAAGATAAATCCAGCACGTTACCAGAATTCATCCATCGTGATAGTGAATTCCATTTGTCTCGTGCGAGGTTTGCGTCCCAGCCCCCAAAGTAGCACATCCCTGTTCTGTAGACAAAAACAAACACCGCCTTTGCAGTTTTTGTCACTCGATCCTCAGTAAATATGGTATCGAACATCTCCCGGTAATTAAAAGACGTCTCCACTCTCAAAGGATTCTCCGGGTGTTGTTTGCATAATTGGAATCGTAATAGTCCGCGTACCGTCATCATCGTCCCTTTAATTAGGCACGACCACGAAGAAATCGCGCGCACTTCTCCGGATGGTCGCCGCAGTGCGTGCTCTGTACTCCACATCGGCCAACTCCGCCAAAGAGATACCCAAGTAAGTCATGTTTTCGGTATGCGTGCGCTTGTAGCTGCAACAGACTGCCACTGTCAGTTTCACAGCCGGTGCATCTTTGTACGGTATGTCAGCCGTGTTGCACGGTTTGTTTATTGCAATATTTAAATTGTCGAATTCCCCGCACAAAATCAAAAAGGCTTACACTAATGGGTTTCCTGTGTTTCTGGGGGGCCGAAGGCATTTCTGCGACGACGATGTCGTGGCGATGATTTTCGTTGACAACGACTGTACACGATGAAGTGGCCCCCATCCTTCTAAGGGATTCCGAGGTGAAATCCGAAGTAACGCTGGGAGCTGGAAGCTGTAATCGGTTGCCGTTTAGGTTTGTGTGACATTTTTTCACGTCATGTCTGTGTGTGCACTCGACTTGATTCCATTCGATGCGGAGTGTGACTTTGATTGTATCTGTTGTGGCTCGGAAAGGGAAGCATGCTACGTGGAAAATCTTTCATTCGATTTCTGAGAATGGATTTACGAAGATAAGGATTTAAAATATTTTCAAAGATGCTATTTGGAGGAGTCTGTAGGCGCTGTTTAAGCTGCTTTCGAAATGGAAAGCACTTCAAATGGATCAAAACAAAGGGGAGGACGCAAATGCGAAGATATTTATATCCCGCTGATGATTTAAAGCAATTTTTTTGCCTCCAGCACCGGGTAATTGCCAATGGTGTCTTATTTACTGTGGGAATGTCTAATCGAATGTAGCTAATCGTCATGTACAAGGTGGCGCAAAAGTTGTCACCCAATGTTCTTGCGCTGTAATTTTTTTATGAATGAAAAACTTTGGTTTTGCTTCTATTTGATGTCTTAATTTTTTTTCCATTAAGTCGAGAAAATGATATTGGCTAAGTGGCCGCCGCCAGAATTGATGACCATTCGAGACCGATTTATGGCATTTTTTATGCCAGAACTTCCGGGGATAAGTCCTCGCATTCTTTACGGATATTCTCTTTGAGGACTTCAAGAGTCTGAGGCTTGTTCACATAGACTCGTGACTTCAAAAAACCCCACAAAAAGAAGTCTGGAACGGTTAAATCAGACGATCTTTCCGGTGCAGGGAAATAACTCCACGGGAATTTGCTCCACCTGGGAATTTACTCCACCCCAAGTGAGAAATTACTCTACTTTTCGAATGTGGAGTAATTTCCCACTGGCAGTGGAAGTTATTTTTCTGCATTTTTTCACCTCAAAATGTGAAGTAATACCCTACAAGAAAGTGGTGCAATTTCCCACTGCCAGTGGAAAATAACTCCACATTCGAAAAGTGGAGTAATTTCCCAGGTGAAGCAAATTCCCGTGGAGTTATTTACCTGCACCGATCTTGCCGACCAGTACACATCGCCAAAAGAAGAGATTAGGCGACCCTCAAAATTTCGGTTGTGGCTTGTGCAGTATGAGCCGTTGATCCATCCTGTTGGAACCACATGTTCTCCAGTCCCAATTCACCGTACCTCTGTAGCGCTCACCGTCCACGGTAGTCGTTTTGCCCCCGGCGTTTTCGATGCGATAACGGCTGCTCCGGGGCCGGCCAGACCTGACAGCATCTCGTGTTGTCCCATACTCTTCCAGGCGAGCGGCTAAACGTCGTAGTGTTTGGCCACTTGGTTCCAGACGACCGGGAAATCTGCGCCGAAATTCACGCTGCGCCAAGACCACCGACGAAAAATTTTCAACTCAAGCCATGCACACCCCTTCCACTGGGCAAACACACCCACAACTCCGCCTCTTTCAACATGCTCCGCACAGAATTTTCGTTTTGAATTTTCTGTTTTATTGCCTATAAGGTGGGTGGCTATCCAATAATTTCATCAAAAATAAACTGCAATCCATACGTCAAAAATAATTTCCGAAACAACACATTAATAGCTCGGTTTTCAACACACCAGGCATTCCGCTGTGTGCACCGCACACACGTGAACCGCCTTAAAACCCAGCGACTAGGGATTGCCCTGATGAGCGCCGCCGTTACGTTAATAAAAAAAAAATGCGCTCCATTAGTATTATTGGAGTCCCTTAGGGTTGGCGCACCGCCCGTACGATTACCTAGCTCCAGAGCTGTCTAATCGGCGCGGGAATGCGCCGATCAAAGAGATCCTAATCAATCATAAAAAGAGTGTGGTGGCGGCACTAAGTGGATGTGCGTTTTAATGACCCGCGATGGGGTGTTTTATAACTTTGTTTTGATTTCGCGATTTAACCGAAATAAATTTGAAATGTAGAACATTTAGTCACGGGAGCTATGACACTAACTGACAATTCGGTAGCGGGGGCGTCACGGCAGGTGCTGGAACATAATGATGAAAATTTTCGCAATTTAATTTTTTTTTTCTTTTTTGTTTCGAAAAGAATTTAAGTTGGCGCTATTGCGGACGCAGATGAGATGATGAAGCCAGTGGGTGTAGGAGAATGTTAACATTTCGACATGACGTATGGTATGGGCCAAGTGAGTCAGATTTTTGAAATACAAGCGTATAACGATCGTTAATTTGAAAAAACTCTCAAGATAGAAGTGGTACGTGCAGAAGAACATTCTATCGCAGGCGTTAACAACGTTTTGAAGATATACTAATTGGATATGATCTATTTGTGCTGTCGTCGATGGGCTTGTTGTTTTGATTTGCCTCACTTCTTGCCAATGCAAATTATTCGCTCTTACGTCGGCATGAACAAATTATTATAGCAAAACTGGTTACGAAAATAAATGACAACCATTTGATTTGGCACCTTGAACTTGAACTTTGTTGAACTCCAAATTTTATCTTTGCGAAGGCCAAGATTGCCTTCGACAGCCTATCGGCTGAGAAAAATGTAAGGCGGGATTTTCTCTGCGGTTGTGCAGCCGTCAAAATGTATTGTCCTCATTTGGCTCTTAGGCATAAGCCTAAGCGTAGATCAGGACTTTCGAGAGAGGGCTTTGCTACTCAATTTCCTCCTTAGCTCAATGGAACAGCGATTGGCTAGAGTTATCCTTTGTTTAATCTCAGCGCTGGTGTCGTTGTCTGAATTTATAGCGGAGTCTAGGTAGACAAAGGGTGGTGTGAATAAAAACCCCTTGGTGGTCGCCGTGATTGGACTGCTGACCGAGCGGCATGGGTTCAAGCCCCAGCCATGTCCACTAAATTGCGGCACCACCTCTCTTCGGGGAATGACAAGCCTCCGGGAAAGTAATTTGTCATGAAAAAGCGTTGCAATTTGTCGTTCGGAGTCGGCAATAAATTGTAGGTCCCTTCGAGAACCTAGAACTTGGCTCATCACGAGCTGTCGCGCCAGCTATTTATTTATTTATTTATTTTTTGTCTGCGAGGCATAGACACACTTAAGCCCGGAAGGCCCTTTGTGATACCACTTGGATCTATACCCTGAAAACGCCACTGCCTTTGTTGAAACCAATTGGAGCTCTGGATGAAGCTAAAGATACTTTTGACGTCAGTATGTGATAGTTCGCCCAAGTTGTCGAACTGATAGTCTCCTAGATAGAGCTTCCTTCGTTGGGATAGGGCAGGACAAGTGCAGAGGAAATGGAGGATGGCTTCTTCCTCCTCTTCGTTCCTGCAGCTCCTGCAGAAATTGTTTGAGAAGGGGCCCATGCTTCGGGGATGAAGGCCAATGGGACAATGGACGTAAGAATACCAATGACGGTGCTAGTAAGCGACTTTTCGAGCAAGATCAAATTTTTAGATCGAGTGAGATTTAGCAAAGTCCAGATCTTCCTGGAGGTACGTCACGTGGTACAATACATGGCTGTCCTGCTGATCGCGTCGTACTCTAAGAGTAATGGAAGCGAAACAGAGTTGGCTTTAAATATTATCACATCTATGTACATGTGATCGGAAGTCCCCCATCTTTCTTCTAACGCGGCTTAACATTGCCGATCCCCACAACCAGACGCCATGAACCCACCCACGCATATGGTCCCCCAAAACTTTGCTAGCAGCGAGAAACACTGCTTTACTTTTTTTTTTCCAGGCCGAGTTCCCATGCGGTCCCCTATCTTCCTACTAACGCGGCTTGACATTGCCGATCCCCACAATGACACAAAATGCCAAGGTCGCGAAGAGATTGAACAGGGGAGATGGGTTGTTTATGCAGAAGGTAGAGACGGAGAGGATGTTGGTGCCGCTTACTTGAGAAGGTGATGGATTGCCATTTGGCGATATTAAGTTCTAAACCATTTTTGAGGGAGCAAATCGAAAAGCTATCGAGGTCTTGTTTAAAGTGAATGGTGTCTTGGGGTAAAGAAATGCTTTTGAGAAATGTATTATCGTCGGACCACAAGTGTTTGATGATCCTATCGAGATCAGGCCGAGTGGCTGTCTTGTAGAACACCAGTGGTGGCCAAAAACGGGGTTGAGTAGGCGGATCTGAAAACTGTAAAAACGGTTTTCCAGGTAAGATGATATCAATTTCAACAATATGCCATCAAAGCCGATATTATTCCCAAAATGTGCAGAATGTACACTCATTTACATTGATCTCAGTAACAAATTAATATTTTGCACTTAATTAAAAAAAAAACCTTTCGGCAATTAACGACAAACACCGAAATGTGAAACATTTACACAAAATTAATAAAAATCAACGGATGGATGGATGACGACGGCAGTAGCAATGACAAGGAGTGAGTTCACTGGCAGAAATCAATTTACGCTTAATAACTCGGATACAGTACGCATTTTGGCCAATTAAATGAAACTCAACATCTCTGCATCAGCTGCCGGCATCATGAGATCCGAGTTCATTCGATAAAGTATCTGTCTGCCATTATATCCATTGCACGCAATACGATGTGACATTTATGTTGAAATTATTAATAAATGCGGGACCGTATATGAGTGGTCATTGCTGTGTGTGTGCGTGAGTTCTCTGGTTACTACGCAAACTTGCCACTGAGTGTGGCGAATGTTTAAAACCTCTTATTTACAATTACTACATACTTAAAATTTTTTTAATTCGAATTTTTCAAGTATACAGTGGTGATTGAAGTAAGGAGGTGAAAAAATCATGGGTAGCAAAATGCTCATGGGGTAGAGATCCAGGGTCCAGGGTGACTCAATTAGAGATGCGTGGTTAGTTTTTTGAATAAAATGCGAAATAATTGGAAAATCCTAAGTTTTTTTTAATTTTGAAATAAAGTCTAAACTTGGAAATAATATGTGGCATAGCACTGGCAGTAGAGTGTCATGGCTTAAAGAGTTATTTGAGCTGACCTTGATTATGACATCAGGAGATTCGAAAAAATTCCCGTGAATCAGCTAGTCTGGACACCACCCAGGACCACAAGGAAAGCTAATACTACATGTGTTGAAATCTCACATACCACTTGTTTTATTCAATTTTAACATCTACCCGTCCCTATTGGAAAATCCTTTAGAATGTAAAGTAATAACGCCCCAAACATCCTCGGCTTTCATTCCACTAAATTCAAAAATTCACTGAGGTTTGAACCCAAGCAGCTCGCACAGCAGATCAACGCACTAGCCACTGAGCAACGGTGACCACGATTGACGAATATTTTCCTAAAAACTCACATCTCTACTAAAGCTGCGAAATTAATTAAGTTGGTTGGTTGGTTTTTTAAAAAAAAAGGTGACTTTGGCTATTAAAGCGCTAATAGTCGGCAAATCTGCTGGGGTGGATGAAATCCGGCCAGAAATGCTCAAGGCCTTGGGGGAAGAGGGAACGCGGTGAAATACCCAGCGACTGACAAACTGGGGTGGTTGTTCTTTTTTTTAAGAAAGAGGATAAGAACGATTGCTCCAGTTATTGAGGTATATCTCTCCTAAGTCTCCCGAAGAAAGTCTTTGCTAAGGTGTTGGCAGAGCGTTCCAGAGTTGTGGTCGAGTCCAAGTTGGGCGATGAACATGCGGCTTTCGTCCAGGTAGAAGCGTAACCAACAAGCTATTCACTCTCAGAATGGTACTTGAGAAGGCCTGGGAGTATGCCAAACCTATCTAGTTGTTTTTTGGATTTGGAGAAAGCCTATGATCGGGTCCCTCGAGGTAAACTCTGGAGTGTGCTGCAGGAGTATGGGACTGACGGTTCTCTTCTGAGGGCCATTCAATCTCTGTGGGCGTTGGACTACGCCAGGGGTGCGTTCTTTCACCTCTCCTTTTCATAGTGTATATGGATTGGATGTTACAGCGCAGCTTTGGTGAGGAACGGTTCGAATTGGGAGACTTAAGGATAAGTCATCTGCTTTTCGCTGATGACTTTGTAATTATTAAGTCCACCCAGACCGAACTTCAGCGCGCACTAGATAGGTTCGTCGCCGTCTGTGTGGAAGCTGGGATGAAGGTAAACGTGAACAAATCAGAGGTTATGATAATTTCCCGAACCCCTCTTCAATGCACTCTGCATGTTAGTGGAGTCCCATTGAACCAGGTGGAGAAGTTTAAGTATCTCGGGGTCCTACTCATGGGTGATGGAAGGAGCTGAGTTATCCTGTAGGATTGGTAAGGCTGGAGCAATTTTGAGACAGCTTGGTTAAACTGTTATCAGAAGGGTCGAACTTGGCATCGGATCTAAGCTACCGGTCTTCAATTCAGTGTTTGTTCCAACCCTCAGCTGTGGTCTTGAGATTTGGGTAATGACCGAAAGACCGAAATGAGATTTCTTCGTTGTATTGCTGGAGTAACTCTTCGAGATCGAGTTAGCAACACCAGAATACGCGAGGCACAGCTACTTCTTTGTACGGAAAGGTCCATACTTCGATGGTTTGGGGACGTTCAACGCATGTCCCCAACTCTGCTTCCGAAACGTGCAATATAATCCGTGCCATCAAGTAGGCGTCCCCAGGATGAGATGGGTGGACCAAGTCCGAAATCTCACTTCTACCCATATACGGATAGACCCTGATGATTTAGAGTCGATGGCGGAAGATCGGGAAATGTAGAAAGTCCACTTAAGCTCCTTTAACCCGCGACCACCATAGTGGTTAAGCGATTCATTGGAAAATGATGGTGAAGATGATAACTTATTGAAATGGTGACTTTATTCAAAAACAAACCAACATTTCACATCTATCGCCTGAAAACTTTTGCACGCCACTGTGTGCCTATACCCACATTGAAAAACTCATGCATAAATTGCCAACGAAATGTATGTTTTCGATTTCTATAGCACTGATTGAATTAATTAATTAAACCGAACCCCTGTTTCATGCATTGCCGAGTGGATGTACGTATATATTTCGCCGTAAATATTATTATTAATTGAAATTTAATGAGATCTTATTTGTTTGGCGATGCGTTTTTCGATTTATTGCCCTTCGATTTGGCAGCACACGCACAAAGTTTTACTAACGCGACGACATATTCGTTTCGGTTTATGACTATCAAATGTGCGACATTTAAATCATAATGCAACGATGGTGCTATTTATTAATTCAAACATTCGAATCAAAAATGAATACATAATTAATTGGCAAATAATATTGTTGTGGCAATGGAATGCCTTTTCGTTTTCAATTTATTTGAAAATGTTGAAATTTATGAATGTCACCCTGTTTACAACGCAAAAGTCTTGCATTTAAGTTCTAACAAAAGTGGCAACATAGGACCACATCTGCAGAAATGTTATCTGATTCCCAGAAAAGCAAGTATACTTTTAGGAAAGAATCGTCGTTGATACCAAAAAAATACACGCTATACTTTTTGGCTTCGTCGATAAAAATCCAGCTCAACTCTAAACTCTGCATATTTTTAGGAAATAAAGATAAATCCAGCACGTTACCAGAATTCATCCATCGTGATAGTGAATTCCATTTGTCTCGTGCGAGGTTTGCGTCCCAGCCCCCAAAGTAGCACATCCCTGTTCTGTAGACAAAAACAAACACCGCCTTTGCAGTTTTTGTCACTCGATCCTCAGTAAATATGGTATCGAACATCTCCCGGTAATTAAAAGACGTCTCCACTCTCAAAGGATTCTCCGGGTGTTGTTTGCATAATTGGAATCGTAATAGTCCGCGTACCGTCATCATCGTCCCTTTAATTAGGCACGACCACGAAGAAATCGCGCGCACTTCTCCGGATGGTCGCCGCAGTGCGTGCTCTGTACTCCACATCGGCCAACTCCGCCAAAGAGATACCCAAGTAAGTCATGTTTTCGGTATGCGTGCGCTTGTAGCTGCAACAGACTGCCACTGTCAGTTTCACAGCCGGTGCATCTTTGTACGGTATGTCAGCCGTGTTGCACGGTTTGTTTATTGCAATATTTAAATTGTCGAATTCCCCGCACAAAATCAAAAAGGCTTACACTAATGGGTTTCCTGTGTTTCTGGGGGGCCGAAGGCATTTCTGCGACGACGATGTCGTGGCGATGATTTTCGTTGACAACGACTGTACACGATGAAGTGGCCCCCATCCTTCTAAGGGATTCCGAGGTGAAATCCGAAGTAACGCTGGGAGCTGGAAGCTGTAATCGGTTGCCGTTTAGGTTTGTGTGACATTTTTTCACGTCATGTCTGTGTGTGCACTCGACTTGATTCCATTCGATGCGGAGTGTGACTTTGATTGTATCTGTTGTGGCTCGGAAAGGGAAGCATGCTACGTGGAAAATCTTTCATTCGATTTCTGAGAATGGATTTACGAAGATAAGGATTTAAAATATTTTCAAAGATGCTATTTGGAGGAGTCTGTAGGCGCTGTTTAAGCTGCTTTCGAAATGGAAAGCACTTCAAATGGATCAAAACAAAGGGGAGGACGCAAATGCGAAGATATTTATATCCCGCTGATGATTTAAAGCAATTTTTTTGCCTCCAGCACCGGGTAATTGCCAATGGTGTCTTATTTACTGTGGGAATGTCTAATCGAATGTAGCTAATCGTCATGTACAAGGTGGCGCAAAAGTTGTCACCCAATGTTCTTGCGCTGTAATTTTTTTATGAATGAAAAACTTTGGTTTTGCTTCTATTTGATGTCTTAATTTTTTTTCCATTAAGTCGAGAAAATGATATTGGCTAAGTGGCCGCCGCCAGAATTGATGACCATTCGAGACCGATTTATGGCATTTTTTATGCCAGAACTTCCGGGGATAAGTCCTCGCATTCTTTACGGATATTCTCTTTGAGGACTTCAAGAGTCTGAGGCTTGTTCACATAGACTCGTGACTTCAAAAAACCCCACAAAAAGAAGTCTGGAACGGTTAAATCAGACGATCTTTCCGGTGCAGGGAAATAACTCCACGGGAATTTGCTCCACCTGGGAATTTACTCCACCCCAAGTGAGAAATTACTCTACTTTTCGAATGTGGAGTAATTTCCCACTGGCAGTGGAAGTTATTTTTCTGCATTTTTTCACCTCAAAATGTGAAGTAATACCCTACAAGAAAGTGGTGCAATTTCCCACTGCCAGTGGAAAATAACTCCACATTCGAAAAGTGGAGTAATTTCCCAGGTGAAGCAAATTCCCGTGGAGTTATTTACCTGCACCGATCTTGCCGACCAGTACACATCGCCAAAAGAAGAGATTAGGCGACCCTCAAAATTTCGGTTGTGGCTTGTGCAGTATGAGCCGTTGATCCATCCTGTTGGAACCACATGTTCTCCAGTCCCAATTCACCGTACCTCTGTAGCGCTCACCGTCCACGGTAGTCGTTTTGCCCCCGGCGTTTTCGATGCGATAACGGCTGCTCCGGGGCCGGCCAGACCTGACAGCATCTCGTGTTGTCCCATACTCTTCCAGGCGAGCGGCTAAACGTCGTAGTGTTTGGCCACTTGGTTCCAGACGACCGGGAAATCTGCCGCGAAATTCACGCTGCGCCAAGACCACCGACGAAAAATTTTCAACTCAAGCCATGCACACCCCTTCCACTGGGCAAACACACCCACAACTCCGCCTCTTTCAACATGCTCCGCACAGAATTTTCGTTTTGAATTTTCTGTTTTATTGCCTATAAGGTGGGTGGCTATCCAATAATTTCATCAAAAATAAACTGCAATCCATACGTCAAAAATAATTTCCGAAACAACACATTAATAGCTCGGTTTTCAACACACCAGGCATTCCGCTGTGTGCACCGCACACACGTGAACCGCCTTAAAACCCAGCGACTAGGGATTGCCCTGATGAGCGCCGCCGTTACGTTAATAAAAAAAAAATGCGCTCCATTAGTATTATTGGAGTCCCTTAGGGTTGGCGCACCGCCCGTACGATTACCTAGCTCCAGAGCTGTCTAATCGGCGCGGGAATGCGCCGATCAAAGAGATCCTAATCAATCATAAAAAGAGTGTGGTGGCGGCACTAAGTGGATGTGCGTTTTAATGACCCGCGATGGGGTGTTTTATAACTTTGTTTTGATTTCGCGATTTAACCGAAATAAATTTGAAATGTAGAACATTTAGTCACGGGAGCTATGACACTAACTGACAATTCGGTAGCGGGGGCGTCACGGCAGGTGCTGGAACATAATGATGAAAATTTTCGCAATTTAATTTTTTTTTTCTTTTTTGTTTCGAAAAGAATTTAAGTTGGCGCTATTGCGGACGCAGATGAGATGATGAAGCCAGTGGGTGTAGGAGAATGTTAACATTTCGACATGACGTATGGTATGGGCCAAGTGAGTCAGATTTTTGAAATACAAGCGTATAACGATCGTTAATTTGAAAAAACTCTCAAGATAGAAGTGGTACGTGCAGAAGAACATTCTATCGCAGGCGTTAACAACGTTTTGAAGATATACTAATTGGATATGATCTATTTGTGCTGTCGTCGATGGGCTTGTTGTTTTGATTTGCCTCACTTCTTGCCAATGCAAATTATTCGCTCTTACGTCGGCATGAACAAATTATTATAGCAAAACTGGTTACGAAAATAAATGACAACCATTTGATTTGGCACCTTGAACTTGAACTTTGTTGAACTCCAAATTTTATCTTTGCGAAGGCCAAGATTGCCTTCGACAGCCTATCGGCTGAGAAAAATGTAAGGCGGGATTTTCTCTGCGGTTGTGCAGCCGTCAAAATGTATTGTCCTCATTTGGCTCTTAGGCATAAGCCTAAGCGTAGATCAGGACTTTCGAGAGAGGGCTTTGCTACTCAATTTCCTCCTTAGCTCAATGGAACAGCGATTGGCTAGAGTTATCCTTTGTTTAATCTCAGCGCTGGTGTCGTTGTCTGAATTTATAGCGGAGTCTAGGTAGACAAAGGGTGGTGTGAATAAAAACCCCTTGGTGGTCGCCGTGATTGGACTGCTGACCGAGCGGCATGGGTTCAAGCCCCAGCCATGTCCACTAAATTGCGGCACCACCTCTCTTCGGGGAATGACAAGCCTCCGGGAAAGTAATTTGTCATGAAAAAGCGTTGCAATTTGTCGTTCGGAGTCGGCAATAAATTGTAGGTCCCTTCGAGAACCTAGAACTTGGCTCATCACGAGCTGTCGCGCCAGCTATTTATTTATTTATTTATTTTTTGTCTGCGAGGCATAGACACACTTAAGCCCGGAAGGCCCTTTGTGATACCACTTGGATCTATACCCTGAAAACGCCACTGCCTTTGTTGAAACCAATTGGAGCTCTGGATGAAGCTAAAGATACTTTTGACGTCAGTATGTGATAGTTCGCCCAAGTTGTCGAACTGATAGTCTCCTAGATAGAGCTTCCTTCGTTGGGATAGGGCAGGACAAGTGCAGAGGAAATGGAGGATGGCTTCTTCCTCCTCTTCGTTCCTGCAGCTCCTGCAGAAATTGTTTGAGAAGGGGCCCATGCTTCGGGGATGAAGGCCAATGGGACAATGGACGTAAGAATACCAATGACGGTGCTAGTAAGCGACTTTTCGAGCAAGATCAAATTTTTAGATCGAGTGAGATTTAGCAAAGTCCAGATCTTCCTGGAGGTACGTCACGTGGTACAATACATGGCTGTCCTGCTGATCGCGTCGTACTCTAAGAGTAATGGAAGCGAAACAGAGTTGGCTTTAAATATTATCACATCTATGTACATGTGATCGGAAGTCCCCCATCTTTCTTCTAACGCGGCTTAACATTGCCGATCCCCACAACCAGACGCCATGAACCCACCCACGCATATGGTCCCCCAAAACTTTGCTAGCAGCGAGAAACACTGCTTTACTTTTTTTTTTCCAGGCCGAGTTCCCATGCGGTCCCCTATCTTCCTACTAACGCGGCTTGACATTGCCGATCCCCACAATGACACAAAATGCCAAGGTCGCGAAGAGATTGAACAGGGGAGATGGGTTGTTTATGCAGAAGGTAGAGACGGAGAGGATGTTGGTGCCGCTTACTTGAGAAGGTGATGGATTGCCATTTGGCGATATTAAGTTCTAAACCATTTTTGAGGGAGCAAATCGAAAAGCTATCGAGGTCTTGTTTAAAGTGAATGGTGTCTTGGGGTAAAGAAATGCTTTTGAGAAATGTATTATCGTCGGACCACAAGTGTTTGATGATCCTATCGAGATCAGGCCGAGTGGCTGTCTTGTAGAACACCAGTGGTGGCCAAAAACGGGGTTGAGTAGGCGGATCTGAAAACTGTAAAAACGGTTTTCCAGGTAAGATGATATCAATTTCAACAATATGCCATCAAAGCCGATATTATTCCCAAAATGTGCAGAATGTACACTCATTTACATTGATCTCAGTAACAAATTAATATTTTGCACTTAATTAAAAAAAAAACCTTTCGGCAATTAACGACAAACACCGAAATGTGAAACATTTACACAAAATTAATAAAAATCAACGGATGGATGGATGACGACGGCAGTAGCAATGACAAGGAGTGAGTTCACTGGCAGAAATCAATTTACGCTTAATAACTCGGATACAGTACGCATTTTGGCCAATTAAATGAAACTCAACATCTCTGCATCAGCTGCCGGCATCATGAGATCCGAGTTCATTCGATAAAGTATCTGTCTGCCATTATATCCATTGCACGCAATACGATGTGACATTTATGTTGAAATTATTAATAAATGCGGGACCGTATATGAGTGGTCATTGCTGTGTGTGTGCGTGAGTTCTCTGGTTACTACGCAAACTTGCCACTGAGTGTGGCGAATGTTTAAAACCTCTTATTTACAATTACTACATACTTAAAATTTTTTTAATTCGAATTTTTCAAGTATACAGTGGTGATTGAAGTAAGGAGGTGAAAAAATCATGGGTAGCAAAATGCTCATGGGGTAGAGATCCAGGGTCCAGGGTGACTCAATTAGAGATGCGTGGTTAGTTTTTTGAATAAAATGCGAAATAATTGGAAAATCCTAAGTTTTTTTTAATTTTGAAATAAAGTCTAAACTTGGAAATAATATGTGGCATAGCACTGGCAGTAGAGTGTCATGGCTTAAAGAGTTATTTGAGCTGACCTTGATTATGACATCAGGAGATTCGAAAAAATTCCCGTGAATCAGCTAGTCTGGACACCACCCAGGACCACAAGGAAAGCTAATACTACATGTGTTGAAATCTCACATACCACTTGTTTTATTCAATTTTAACATCTACCCGTCCCTATTGGAAAATCCTTTAGAATGTAAAGTAATAACGCCCCAAACATCCTCGGCTTTCATTCCACTAAATTCAAAAATTCACTGAGGTTTGAACCCAAGCAGCTCGCACAGCAGATCAACGCACTAGCCACTGAGCAACGGTGACCACGATTGACGAATATTTTCCTAAAAACTCACATCTCTACTAAAGCTGCGAAATTAATTAAGTTGGTTGGTTGGTTTTTTAAAAAAAAAGGTGACTTTGGCTATTAAAGCGCTAATAGTCGGCAAATCTGCTGGGGTGGATGAAATCCGGCCAGAAATGCTCAAGGCCTTGGGGGAAGAGGGAACGCGGTGAAATACCCAGCGACTGACAAACTGGGGTGGTTGTTCTTTTTTTTAAGAAAGAGGATAAGAACGATTGCTCCAGTTATTGAGGTATATCTCTCCTAAGTCTCCCGAAGAAAGTCTTTGCTAAGGTGTTGGCAGAGCGTTCCAGAGTTGTGGTCGAGTCCAAGTTGGGCGATGAACATGCGGCTTTCGTCCAGGTAGACGCGTAACCAACAAGCTATTCACTCTCAGAATGGTACTTGAGAAGGCCTGGGAGTATGCCAAACCTATCTAGTTGTTTTTTGGATTTGGAGAAAGCCTATGATCGGGTCCCTCGAGGTAAACTCTGGAGTGTGCTGCAGGAGTATGGGACTGACGGTTCTCTTCTGAGGGCCATTCAATCTCTGTGGGCGTTGGACTACGCCAGGGGTGCGTTCTTTCACCTCTCCTTTTCATAGTGTATATGGATTGGATGTTACAGCGCAGCTTTGGTGAGGAACGGTTCGAATTGGGAGACTTAAGGATAAGTCATCTGCTTTTCGCTGATGACTTAGTAATTATTAAGTCCACCCAGACCGAACTTCAGCGCGCACTAGATAGGTTCGTCGCCGTCTGTGTGGAAGCTGGGATGAAGGTAAACGTGAACAAATCAGAGGTTATGATAATTTCCCGAACCCCTCTTCAATGCACTCTGCATGTTAGTGGAGTCCCATTGAACCAGGTGGAGAAGTTTAAGTATCTCGGGGTCCTACTCATGGGTGATGGAAGGAGCTGAGTTATCCTGTAGGATTGGTAAGGCTGGAGCAATTTTGAGACAGCTTGGTTAAACTGTTATCAGAAGGGTCGAACTTGGCATCGGATCTAAGCTACCGGTCTTCAATTCAGTGTTTGTTCCAACCCTCAGCTGTGGTCTTGAGATTTGGGTAATGACCGAAAGACCGAAATGAGATTTCTTCGTTGTATTGCTGGAGTAACTCTTCGAGATCGAGTTAGCAACACCAGAATACGCGAGGCACAGCTACTTCTTTGTACGGAAAGGTCCATACTTCGATGGTTTGGGGACGTTCAACGCATGTCCCCAACTCTGCTTCCGAAACGTGCAATATAATCCGTGCCATCAAGTAGGCGTCCCCAGGATGAGATGGGTGGACCAAGTCCGAAATCTCACTTCTACCCATATACGGATAGACCCTGATGATTTAGAGTCGATGGCGGAAGATCGGGAAATGTAGAAAGTCCACTTAAGCTCCTTTAACCCGCGACCACCATAGTGGTTAAGCGATTCATTGGAAAATGATGGTGAAGATGATAACTTATTGAAATGGTGACTTTATTCAAAAACAAACCAACATTTCACATCTATCGCCTGAAAACTTTTGCACGCCACTGTGTGCCTATACCCACATTGAAAAACTCATGCATAAATTGCCAACGAAATGTATGTTTTCGATTTCTATAGCACTGATTGAATTAATTAATTAAACCGAACCCCTGTTTCATGCATTGCCGAGTGGATGTACGTATATATTTCGCCGTAAATATTATTATTAATTGAAATTTAATGAGATCTTATTTGTTTGGCGATGCGTTTTTCGATTTATTGCCCTTCGATTTGGCAGCACACGCACAAAGTTTTACTAACGCGACGACATATTCGTTTCGGTTTATGACTATCAAATGTGCGACATTTAAATCATAATGCAACGATGGTGCTATTTATTAATTCAAACATTCGAATCAAAAATGAATACATAATTAATTGGCAAATAATATTGTTGTGGCAATGGAATGCCTTTTCGTTTTCAATTTATTTGAAAATGTTGAAATTTATGAGAGTCGTTCGGTAGACGACGGTAAGGTGAAAATTCAAATGGAAATGTTATAGTTTCCTGTATAAAATTGTTTTGGTGACTTTTAAAAAGTTTGAATAAGTAATTTTGCCTTAAACGTTGAGCGTTTAACACATCAAACAATTGGGTTGAAAGCGATTGCGCCATTAACTTCCGCGTTAATGGCACTGCCTTTCCGTTTAATCAAGCAAAATTCGTCAAGGAACAAAAAAATTATCCTTTTGACAGCTCAGCGAGCGTCGTGGATTCAAGCCCCAGCCAAGTCCACCGAACATTTTTCGCGTTATCACCTCCCGCCGGGAAATGTATAGCCTTCGGGAGTATCATGAAACAGCTTCTCAATTCGCCATTCGGAGTCGGCAATAAATTGTAGGTCCCCCCCATTCGTGCGAAAAATGTAGGACGCACAACACGAATGGTTACAAGAAGGTAGGCTCATTTCAAGCTGCCGCCCCAGCTATTTCTTTTTTTTAGATGGAAGTGTCGAAGCATCCGCGTCTGTAGCTATAGCCAGACTGCGCTTAAGGCCTTGCCTAACCCTTTAACCAGTTCCAAAATAGTTCGAGAATGTAAGAAGTCTGCGACGTCGATCGCAAGGCTAAACTCTTTGACTCCGTCTGGGTCCCGGGATACACTGGAATCTTTGGAAATGAGATCTCCAATGAGTTTGATAGGCTCATAAAAATGTTTTCTCAGGACCTGAACCTGCGTTGGATCAGGGTTGGCGCCTTCGGTCAGGTGCTCCATTGGCGATTGGATTTCCTACAAACACAATTGTGTGTGGGTGGTTCTCCTGGATGCAAGCAGACTAAAAGAATGCTCCTGAAGATCTCTAAGAAATCAGGGGCATTCTTGCCGTCACTCAGCAGAAGAGACTTTAGACGATTTGTTTGTGTTTCATTGGGATACTTCGCTTTTTGTAAGTATCTCCAATGTGCTAGGCTTAGTTAGTTAGTTGTAAGTGCACTTAGATCATAAAATAGGTCCATTGTAATGCCACTGAGTACTGGGGTACCCTGCTTACTCCTGAAACCATTTAGATTTCCTAACGTAGCTGTGGTAAGTTCGGCCATGTTGGCGGAGTTGGGATCAGCCATACTGGCAGAGTTTAGATAAGATCGTTGAAGAAGTATTGGCCTAGGTTGACTTTCCTGATATGAGCCAGTGCGGGACACGTGGGCGGTGGACTCCTCCTGCTCCTCGTCCCTGCAATTCTTACAGAAATCGTTGCATGCTATCCCCAGGCGTTGAGCATGCCTTCCCAGCATGCAGCGCCCCGTGAGAACGTTGATTAGTTTTGAAAGCTGGACTCTTTTAAGTCGTATTAATGCTTTTGATCTTTTTAGATCCAGGACAGGCTAGATCAGCCTGGTATTATTGCAATAATCGAGATGTTGTTATCTACGGTTTGCCTTCGACAGAGCTTCGGTGTGGGTCAAGTGTTTAACAAACGACATAGGCGCTTTGACATGGTCGAGCTTCCTGCCGTTGGTACATTGGGAGCGTTTTCTAGCTAATTCGTCAGCCGCACAGTTCCCCTGAATGTTACAGTGACGAGGGACCCAACATAGTGTGACGTTATACTGGTTAGCGATCTCGTTCAGAGACACGCGGCAGTCCTTCACTGCCCTAGATTTTATTGTGTTGGATACGAGGAATCTGATCGCAGCCTGGCTATCGATGTAGATTGCAATATCTGTACGTGATATTAGGTTAGCCTTTAGCCAAGCACCGGCTTGATTTATAGCTGTGACTTCGGCTTGAAAGACGCTGCAGTGGTTGGGCAGAATGACTGAGTGGTGGATGTCCAGGTCTTCTGAAAAGATACCGGCACCGTGCTAGGCTTAAGTGCACTACTGTCTGTGACTCTTGTTGAGACGGCAACTATACCTTAGATCACTTCCTTTGCGATTGGCAGGACAATGCTCGAATCAAGTGGGAGATCTTCGAGGCTTATGTGGTGAGTGTTGATTCTATAAACTCGTCATCATTGAAGCGCCTTTGCGGCTTTCTTTGAAAGTCGAGGAAATTCCAATAAAATGGATAAAAACTGGGTCCTGCTTTCTGGTAGCACATTGGACCAGTTGCATCTGAGTGCTCTGGTATAGCGTTTCCAAACCCAACAAAATTAAAATCCCCCGTCATACGTGAAAGGGTTAAGACACCTAACAAATAAAATGAGGAATTCTAATGAAATCTAAAAGAGGAAGAGTATGTGCTGTCTTTCTTATACTAACTGCCACTTCTTGCTAAATTAAATAACAACTTGAGCGACATAAAACTCGCCTCTAAATGCTATTTTAAACGAAATAACTGGCAACAATTTTAACGATTCGCTAGACACGCTCCACCCTACCGTCTGGTCTCATTTTTACCCAGACTTGCGTACATAAAAAATTTATTTACAATCATTTCATGATCATGAGGAAATTCAAATAAAAATATAATTAATTGCACAATAAACTGCACACTTTTCCATTTAGTTTCCTCTATAAATCATACACACAAAATGATTTTTTTTTTGAGGCACTTAAATAAAAAAGCGAAAATCTCGGAACTCAATAAACAACCAGCGCTTCCCAATTCCCATGGCACAGATCAACCGCAAAAGAATGTTTTCAATTCAAAAATCTTCAAAAATTCTATAAATTGTTTTTTGTATGAAAAATTCTTTTTTTTTTCTTTTAATTTTAATTTATTCGCTCATCATCGCCATAAATTAAACTCGCACACAGGAAGACTCAAAAGCCCAACAAGACCAAGAGCAAGAGCAAGTCTTTTGATACATATGACAGAAAAGAGATTGAAGTTCCCGTCACATCCTCTCCAAGTTTTAATAACAAGCCACTTGTCGACACACAACACAGACACACACCCAGCTCAGACCGCAACTGGCCGAACCAGACCGTGATGCGGCAGCGTATGCCCCCAGGGAGTACGAGTATTTAACACGGCGCGCATCCTTTTAATTGATGGCATTTTATTCATTTCAATTGAATTTTAATTACCTCGACGTCACCGAGGAATGTCAGAGAGTCGTTTGTGGAGCCCCCTGGCAGCACCCCGACAACGATGTCTATCTGCCTGTGAGATTCCTTCAGGCATTGTTATCTCGGCCTGTGTGGTGCAACAGCACACACAGCTTGTTGCACCGAGAGTTCTCTTGGGCGAACTCAAGTGTGCGCAGCATCCTAATTGCCAACATTTAGGGCTGTCGCGCAGGAGGGGTCTTCAAGTGCTCCCCACACCTAAGACGTGCGGACCAAAACGCAAACAAATCGTTAGCATATCGCGCACATTAAGCGCTGTCTATCGAGGACCGGGCACTCTTGACGCGTCTTCCTCATATTTTTAGTTGCGACAATTTCAATTTCACACCCCTGAGAGTTTTATGTGGCGGCAAAGCAAAAATGGCTGCGCTGAAAAGTCTCGAACACATTTGTTCCGACTTTTGTTTGTTTTTCCCCCGAAAACAGGTCGACAAAGCGCTGTTTTGCTAAATTTTTGCTTCAATTACTCTGTGTGTGGAAAACGTTTTTCACGAAACACACACACACCGTCTGGGGGCACAGCGATTGTTTATTAACTGGGCGGACGGATCAAATGGCTCCGCCGCGCTATAAATACACACACGGTGGATGGGAATATATTTTGTAGTGGACGGACGCGTCGTCAGGTTTCTCGCCGCGATTGGCATTGTTACCTGTGGGCCGCTGATAAACAAGTGCCCAGCTAAACAGATTTCGAGCGATTCCGGAAAAACTAAATCGCCCCGGCTACGAGGCGATCTGTCCAATTGGGCGTATAATTGCTTTGCCAGCGATGCAATTTGAGGACGCGCATATGTTTTCGTCAAGGCGATTACCTGAGCTAAGCTCGGGGATATTTGAATAATGGCTAGACGTGGGTATGGAAATGGAACTTCTGCGACTTGGACAATTAGGTAAAAGCGTAAAATGAATAATTGTAGGAAAAGCATTTTTTTTTTTTTTGTGAAAAGTACTCCGGTTGAGTCTGGCGCAATAATGATAAGACTGAGGGAAACCAATGACTCGGTGGTGGCGGTAATTTATTCCCCAGACATGGTATCAAATTGGTAAAAAAAAAACAATCAGTCAGACAGCGGATGTTTGGAAATCAAGAACTTTATGTACAATTAGGAGAACGGAAAACTGCATATACAAATCATAAGGTGTTGAAGGTACTCAAGGCACTGTGTTTGTTCCAACACAAGTCCAAATTGCCTTTAGCCGTTTCCATAAGATTCTTGAGAAATTAATAGATCAGATATTGTGTCAGGATTTGTTAAATATCTAGCAAGAGGCAGATAGGAGCGAAGAAAAGGGGCACGAGCCATAAACTTCAAGCTCACTTGCAAAATGGCGCAACTAACTTACTTAAGGTGGCGCTACAGTCCGGGGTGGACCTGGGCCTCAACCAGGCCCATCCATCTCGAGCGCGCTCGATCTTTATCCAGCTGCCTCCAGTTTCGCACGCCAAGTTGGTTAAAGTCCTCTTTCTCTTGCGTGCGTCACCTTAGTCACGGTCTTCCTCTACTGCGCCGTCCCTCGAGTATGAATTCGAAGATTTTCCGGACCGAATCATAGGTCTCTATTCGCTCTACATGACCCAGCCACCTCAGTCGTTGGACCTTCATTCTTCTATATAGTTCGTCGTTGTTTCTCCTCCTCACCGTCTATGCAGACGGGACCGAAAATCAACCGAAGAATTTTCCTCACGAAACAGCCAAGAGCAATCTCATCCGCTTTTGACAAAGCTCATGCCTCTGCACCGTAGAGCAGGACTGGGACGAATAAGGTCTTATACATGGTCACTTTAGTTGTTCGGGAAAGGGCTTTGCTTAGCAATTGGCTTCTAAGCCTAAAGTATCAGCGATAAAAAAATAAAATAAATAAATAGCTGGCGCGACAGCTCGGGATGAGCCAAGGCCCAGCTTCTCGCAACCATTCATGTTGTGCGTGTTTGTGTTGTTCGCACGAATGGAAGGGACCTACAATTCATTGCCGACTTCGAACGGCCAATTAAGAAGCCCCTTCATGACAGATTATTCTCCCGGAGGCTTGTCATTCTCCGACGAGAGGTGGTGCCGCGAAAAATGCTCGGTGTCTTCCTGCCTGGGGCTTGAACCAACGCCGCTCCCTTAGCTGTCCAACGCACCAACCACTTAGCCACGGCGACCAATGGAAAACAATGCTCCAGCCAAAAAAGTCTTCGATACGCAGTCCTCAGGTTCACACTGACCAGGAAGACCGAACCGAGTGCCGGTATAAAGACCATCTTCGGGATCGAAGGAGATAGAGAACTGCGGTGTCTCAGGCAGAAACTCTTTATGGATCTGGAGGCTTAGAAACAAGATTTTAACTGCTATATTGTGTGAACGCCTGAAGCCTTTCGTGAAAAACGTGATTGACTCCTATGAGTGCAAGAACAGGCCACAACATACGACCTATTAGGCGTAACCACTGCTGCGTTTTCGCTGTCCTTTAGTCAGTCTTACAGTGGCCTGGTTTAAGCAACATGTCGGTCAGCACGACATTCTTAGCCTTTTTCTGACCAGTTCATGCGGTTTTTTTTCGTTTCCTTCCGGCCAAAGGTGTCCAAGAGCCAAACTGTGTGGTTTCTTCGAATTGGTATAAGACATTCCTTTTCAAATTTCATGAGATTGGAGTATAACGCTCTGAATGCTGCTTGACTGTCCACAAAAACTGTTCCAATGTGAACACAAGATCTGCCGCCCTTTTTATCGCATAAATATCAACTCTTGAGGCACAGCAATCTGTCAGTCGATGTGACTGGTTGATGTTTAGTTCTTCAATGAATACTTCCACTCCTCTTCCTATCTCCTTCTTCAACTTGATGAAAAGAATATTTGTATCTGTCGTGTTCTTTCATTCTCATCAGGTCGATGTTGCTTTGCTTATGGCTTAAATGCTTCATAATTGCCTTGCCTACAACTGTTGTAGGTAAAACCCAACATGAAAGGTTGTAACATCAGCCTTCATTGGAAAGGGAGATGTCCATACTTTGATGGTTTGGACACGTTAAACGCATGCCCCCAACTTAGCGTTCAAGACGTGCCATGAAATCCATCAGGTAGGCATTCGCTGGGCAGACCCAAGGTGAGATGGTTTCACCAAGTCCGAAATCTCACGGATAATGATTTAGAGTTCATGGCAGAAGATCGGGAGATGTCCACTTAAGCAACCTAATCCCGCGACCCTCATAGCGAATATTCGGGCAATTTAAAATTGATGATGATGATGAAGTTTTAAACTTCCCCTCTGATTGACACTCTTAAAGTGGGACCGCCACCTCCACTTAAAATTTTTGTAAAAAGTGACACATTGCCAGGTACCGCACACTGTGACTCTGTCCCGTCAGGAATCCCTTTCAACTTTCTAGCCAAGTTCAGCGCAACGCACATTCATCTTCATGTCACACAACAATGCCACCTGAAAAAAAAGAAAGCAAACGCGTGCCCCTTTCCGCCCACATATGCCGAACTTTTGATCGCCCCTTGTGCCATAAATAAAATTCAATTATACAACCGAACTCGGAATCACCCGAATTCACAATTAATTTGTAATTCAATCCGTCTGACTTTAACCCCAATCCATCCGCCTCGACCGCATAAACCATTTTCTCAAGACGCTTAAGTTATGATCTCATAAAAAGCAAAAATTAACAAATCCGCCGCCCCGGTCCCGCTCAACCGAAAAAAATTAATTAGAACTTAAAAATATACTCAGTATCTGACATGAAAATCCATTAAGAGGCCCATCACCCGGCCGAAGCAACAGCAACAGCAGCAGCCTTCCATCAGGGATAAGAACGCGAGTGCGAGTACACCGCACAAATAAATTTCCAAATGTGAGGCATACATTTTCGATTTGGCGCAAGCGACCCCATCACACTGCGCGACAGTGGCGTCTTCGTCGCCGTCGAGAGCACCATGGATGTTTGTTTTCCACTTAAGAAAACAATTAAAATTCCCAACTACAAATACTGGTGGCAAGAGCACTCCCCTACACTCGGGCATCTCGTGGGTCTATTAATTCGATTTGCCTGTTGAGCATAAATCACCGCAGTCTATTTTTCGTCGTGATTTCGGAGTCAGCCGACTTGGTGCATTAGCCAGTTCCTTTGTTTTGAAAATGCTCGCCCTTGCCCCATCCATCTTCCTACACCCAGTCGGGGTGACTGAAATCAATCTAAAATGATCATCTGCATCTTGATCTCTTCATCTCCATCTTCATCTGCATCTGCATTTGAATCAAAATCTCGATGTGACGGTCTATAGATCACTGCGACGAGACTCATAAACTTTTACAATGTGTTAACAAAAAAATTGTATTTTCCCCCTGGTGGAATGTTGCGGGGCGACGACAAAACATCGTCCCAAGCACGCACACTGGGGATGTGCACCCCAAAAGCGATGCATCGCACTCATAAAGCATATTATGCGCGCGGCACAGGATGTTTGACTGTTTGAATGGCGGTTTATAGTAGCGGGCCCGCGTTGCATTTGAAGTGGGCCCGCTCGTAAAAAGGGATTCCTGGCAGTTATGTGACATCAGTTTTGTTATTCGATTCGATCCCCAAAGTGATAAACTAAAATTCTGGCGGATTCCTGTTTAATTGGTAGCGCTAGCTATTCGGGAAAAGATGAAGAGCCCAATAAAAACTATTAACGTGATGCTGGGAGCAACATTAGTCCGGTGTAAATGACTTCCGTTTGCCATGGGGCTTAGCGAGGGGGGAACAACCTCCGTACACAAAAGAGACAATTTTATGCAGTTTAAGATATTTTTATGGGGCGGCCGAGATAGAGATTATTGGTAGTTAGGTTGAGCTATGGAACCCGTTGATAGTTTCAGCAATTTGATTTATGAACAGAGCAGGTGCAGGAGGGATGGCCAGGAGCGCGGATGCCGCTGTGCTGTGTGTGTGTGTTTTTATGACTGCGCTTGATGAAGTCTTTAATTGTCGGAGTCGTATAATTCATAAGGTTTTCATTCGTTCTTAGGCAGTTTTATGGACTTAGCGATGATGTAGATGCGAGTTGAAGCTGGAAATAGACAGGTTTTCGTGTTCGCAGGGCTGTTGAATGATGTTTTTTTCAGAGTTTGGGGGACTAGCTCTTCATGGCAGATGAGTACCAAACAAATTGAGTATTTTAATCTCTCCTTAGAAAAAAAAAAAGGTTAACTACAGGAATAACGCCACTCGAGTTCGGATGGATGTTTAAGGATGTTTCCAATCTTGAACGTCTTCTTGGTCATAGATTCTTCGAGAGACTGCAAAGAGGTCCTCTATCCTCTACCATTGCCAACTACAGACGCCAATAATGGGCATAGGGTATCCAAGGCTCTATGGCCTGCTATGGACCACAGGGCACAACTACAATTAGTCACTGGCATCCTGTCCGGCCACTGTTTTGTCAGGAAACATGCATCAGCCACAGAGGTCTAAAGATACTGCAACGACCTATGCGCCGTTGAGGACATAACACACATATTATGTGAATGTCAGAGAATTGCCAGGACACGCATAAAACTTCTCGGCAAGTATTTCTTTAATAATCTAGAGGAGCTAGACTATGACAGCTATAGGAACATGGTAAATTTCTGTAGGGAAATCAAATACTTTCAGGAAATGGTTAAGGTTTTGCCTCTTTTTTTCACAGGAATCGGGATGGGCCCACTATGGTGCCTGGTGTCTTATGCCAGCTCTGGCTATATAAACCTACTCTACCTAACCTAACCTAACCAACGCCAATAAAAAGTGGATACAGTGTCACACTGTCATGAAGGAGGTTCCAAAAAGCACTCTGGGGTATTGACCTCCACAGACCAACTACTCGTGGTGTGATGATGAGTGAACTCTAGGAATAAGATTGAGGAAGCGTCGGTGACATTCCAGTGCAAAACAATGGCAGCAATGTAAAGTATTGTCTCAGAAGATTGAAAGGCGAATAAATCATGATTGGAAAATGGTTGAAGCAAAACTGACAGGCCGTCTCAAGCCCTTTCGAAATAATAAAGAACTCCGCACTGGTAGAGAGTTACGTATGTAAGTGGGAGTTGTAGTGATCAGGCTGACGTTTCTAACACCACGTCTCCTAGGAATCTAATTTGGTTGAAAAACGTAAGTAGAGTTGTTGTTTGAGTGTCCCTATATCCAGTCTATGGATTTTAGGAAGGGCAGCATTTCTTTAACACGTCATTAAAGTTGACGGCGACAGGTTTTCCTTATACACGATGGCAGGTTTTGGCAAAAGCTGTACATTTACAAAGAAAGTGGTCGAGGATTTCTGCTTCGTTCACATTTTAGCAGCTGCTACAAGCCAAGAGATGTCCTATCAATTTTTGCTAAGGTGGTCTTTGATTCGTTGATTGGTTCTGCGGGTGAGAATCTACCTTTATTTAGGCCTCAGCTGCGTCCGTTGAAATTCTCTTCAAGTGAATGTTGGAGAAAATTTTTAATGTGATGAAGGGGGTGTGGGGGAGTCTATGGAGTGCCTTTTGTTTGTGTGTGGGATCGTGAAAATCTTCTTGGGGTTTTTGAAAACTCCCGGATTTCACGCGATCATTTTCCTGTCTACTTGCTTTAAGTCCGTTATCCGCTTCGGTCCCAGTACCCGTTAGCGTAGTCTTGCAGTGACTGGACAGTAACAGAGAAGTGTTCCAGTTCCAAGAAGGTCTTTGCTTCTAGTCTGGTTGTGTGTCGGCTATATTGTCCTATGTAGTCCGACCCAACTCTGCTGAGCAATTTTAAGAAAGTATAAAGAAAATTTCATGAGATGGCTGGTAAGAGTTAAACCTCGCCTGAACAGTTCATCAGGCTCTTCAGTACCACCTATGTCTGTCTGTTCTCATGTCCTTGGATTTAAGTTAGAGTCAAAGAGATGCCAGAATTTGATAGTTTCTTCTGATATTCTTTTACAAATTCGGAGGATGTCGTTACAGAAGCTACGGCCATAATGACCGCTGGCTCTTCGTCTGTATTGCAATTTTCGCTGGATAATTTGTAAAATTGGATTTGCAAATTTGATAGTATGCCATATAGAGAAGATATTCAAAATTTAAAGGTGTCGCCGTGGATTAGTGATTACTCAGTTGACTGCTATCCAAACTGCGTTTTTTCGCGGCGGCATCTTTCGTCGGGGAATGACACTGTGTAAATGCCTTAAGCCGTTCTGCACAGCACTAATTGGCACATAGATTTTAGCGTTGCTTTTGGCATGGTAAACCGAAAGTAGAAAAGTTTCCAAACTGAAAAAAACCTAGCAAAGACCGCTAGAAGAAGCCAGAAGAGACCAAGAAGGTCTGCAACAGAATGATAACTAAATCCTTGGCGACTATTTCACCGGTGATAGAGCAATTGGGCTTTTAGTTGTCCTTCAGACGGCCAACGAACAACTGTAATCGCTGCGGATGTACGGAATCAAGTGAAATCAACAAGTTGCTGTCCTCGTCGACACGCACTTTTAAATTCGTAATAAACTGATCGTAGGACTTTTGTTGTTCTTCTGGTCAACTTTTTAAACAATTTCGTACACCTCGTGACCGAATTTTCGCTGATAATATCACGACGCATGTTCAAAGAAAAATCTTTAGAGTCGACCATGATCCTTATAAAGGTTAATTACAAATTTCACTATGAGATATTCACAGTTGTCGATGAGGAATATACTTCGTCCAAAGAGCAAATGCAAAACGACGTGCGATGAACAGCACGACACACAAGTCAAGCTGATCTACAGAAATTCTTCAAAGGCAAATGGTCTTTCTGTTCATTTGTCAACGATTTGTGGAGCTCTCCGTCCTGGGAAATATCATTGGAAGCTCAAATGAACTACGTTTTGATTAATTCCTCACCTTTACTGTACACATTTCAACGCCTTCTTCTACTTCTTGTGACCATTTTTGGTAAACAATCCTCGCCAACATCCACAATTTCACCCTTGTCGGGGAGATTCATGGGAGATCCTTGAAGTACAGCAACATTGATCTTTAATTTTGCCTTTCCCCAGCTGGAGATTTAGACTTGTGCTGTACTTGATGGTACGTATCTTCCGGTTTGTGAGTCTGACTCAGTCTGTGCTAAAGGTCGTCACTATCCGACGAAATCAAATATCTAGGAGTGTTCCTGGATAAAAAAAAACTTCTTTCTACTGTAGGAGTATTTTTGGTAAGACCTGGGGCTTCTCACCGAATAAAGTCCTTTGGATATAAACGGCTCTGATAAGATCGTTTTTAGCTTAAGCATCGGTTGTTTGGTGAAGAAGGCTTTCACTTAAGTACGTGGCTGCTTTCTGCACTTAACAAAGAAAAGCCTGTCTCGGCCTGGGAGCTTTCCCGAGCATGCCTGTCGTTGCTGCTTAATCCACCTTCCCTTCAAACTTACGCATATGTACATATGTATCATGGACTGTACTCTCAAAGCAATCTATTGTCTTATAGACGGGTCGGATTTTATTATCGTTTGGTATCTTAGCGCTGGAGTTTTGATGACTTTGCACGACACTTATCCTACGACCCTAGTTCCATGGATATGCCGTCTGACGCAATGACATTCGAATTTTTGCTGTTGTCCAAATCTAAGGTCAACTTTCTTTGCGTTTAGGTCTAACTTCGTCGGGAGTCTGAACTCAGGCTCAGAGGACAATTTCTCATAGCTGAACTTGCTTTAGGTTTCCCCGCGTCTTCGATCTGGGCCTCCATTGACGATTGGGTTTCAACACAATTGTGCGTCCCATGACACTTTAAGATGCAGGCAGACTTAACGAATGCTACCGAACGTCTGTAAGAAACTAGCGGCATTCTTATCGTCACTCAGTAGAAACAAACTGTAGAGTACATATTGGCGTTCTAACGTTCCCTTCTCCTTATCACCTCAATCTGGTAGGCTTTAGTGGCACCACTGTTTGCGGCACCTGTGGTGAGGACGACGATACTTCGGATCATTTCCTTCGTTATTGTCCTCCTTTTGCTCGGATTGGGTGGCAGATCTGATAGGTTGAGTGCTGATACTGTAAGCTCTTTATCATTGAAGCCCCTGAAAGTCATTGAAAAGTCGAGAAAATTTTAGTAAAATGCATTAAAACTGGGCCCTGCTTCTTGGTAGTACGATGAACCACTTGCGTTGTCCGAAACAGCAGTGATTTTCTGAAGTATTTTTTTACAATTAAAACAGCACCTTGACTCGCTTTATTTTTTTTTTTTTTTTCAAGATACTAAAGGTTTTCCCTTGCAAAGAAAAAATAAAGGACCCACAGGGCTCACATACACGTGTAACGCAAGACTTCCTAAAAGCTTTGGGCTTCACTGTACCATTCAGTCATCGGCAAATTTTCCAAAACTCCAAATCAATAACATGTCTGCTGGCCAATCAACCACGTCATTGCATATCCTAATTTGTCAGATTTGACATTTGGCGGGAATGCCCGTATTAACTAATTAGGTTCCACAAAAGCCTTCGAGCACAAAGTCATTCTAACACCGACTCACATTAACTGAGAATTTAATGTTTATTTTCCCTCCCCTTCCCCCATTGCAACGCACAAAACAAAACAAAAGGCCATTAAAAGAAAAAAATCAAAGCACATAAATAATTGAATAAAACTCAACGCATTAACAAGTTCCATCTGGCAATGCCTGAACGATTTATTACAGTATATTGTGTCTGCCAAACCAAACGAACGACCGACGACCGAATGAACCCTTCACAAATCTTAACAAGCATATCTTCATCCCCCACCACGCAGACATCAAGCGCTGACTTGTCTCCCTTCCCGCCCTCCCGCCAACCGACCTAAACGAGTTCCATAAACATTAATTGCATCATTAAACGGCACAGAGTGCACAAAGAGAGAGCTCCGTTGTTCGCCGTTAGCATATGCGGGCGGGCGGTATATGTACACACGCACATACGCCTGTATGTGTTAAATGGAAGCGCACGACAACCTCAAATAAACCAAATTAGCGAGGGAGGTTCAAGTGCCAGCCAGGGGTATCTGTGTTCTGTATCTGTATCCACTGATGTTTAGACACATTGTTGCAAGAGTACTTTAGCTCTTCCCCAACTCGCATGACAAAAAAGAGCACAGCACACCAAAGCTACAGTAACTGTTAGAGTCTCCCTCTTCCTCTTCCCAGTTCAAAGGGCAACGAACACCCACGCACAAAGGAGAGACCGAGCAGGAGCACACGGCCATTAATGGCTTTATTTCGACATTGCCGGTTAAACGTTTCCATTACAAAAAATCAATCGAAACGATTTCAGTTTTTTTTTTTTCTATTTCGTATCAAACGACCCCTTTGTCTGTCGGGTGTACGCTATTGTTGTTGGTTATCCGCACTTTCAACTTCACACAGTAACTCGCCCAGCGTGTGTGTATGTCTCTGAGTCAGAGATCCCCACAGCAGCCCGCACCCCGCTTCCATTCAATTGCGGACAAACGTATTTATTGATTACAGTCTGCGCGCCCCTAACGAGCTTCTGCTGTTGCGGACGCATGATTTATTGGGGGAAGATTTCCTCCTGAAGGAAATTACGATTATTGTAGATTATTTTCGGTGATTGCGTCGGTGGTGGTGGTGGCAACGGCAGCGACGAGGGGATGGTGCCACTGTACCTACTCGCAGTCGACATTTGATTTATAGATACTTTACGGTGAAAATGGTGAAAATAAGTATCTCTAATTGGATACGAATCGTAATGGTTACATACATTCGTCTGGGAAAGCGGAAAGAGCACACAAACAACAACTAGCGAATCCATTAATATCAATTAATTCACATGAATGTGCTGCTATTTTAGCAAAACATAAATAATAAGCGAGCTAGCGAGTCAAAACTACACGGGACGTACGTACATATATCGCTGTGAATATTTTATCTCTGCGCACGACTAACTAATTAGGGTAACATTTAGAAATGTTAATTAAATCAATAGCTAACGGAATTGTAGTACTTTAAGTTGGCTTAATTGGACTTACGTGTTTTTTTTTTTTGTGGCAGACTATGTACTAAGTTTGGTGTGCGACACATAATTGAGATCGAGGATATGTATACAGTGCGAACGACTTGTACCTTTGAGTACGTTTAAGTGGATTCACTGCAATTGGGGTTTTGCCAAAAGAGTCCTCACGACGGGATCGAGTATGCACCCCAAATATACAAGTTGTACGCGTATCGTGTTCAATTTCACTGTATTTATGGTTGTAAATGGTTTTTCATAAAGCGTGTCTTAACTTTTAGGTCCCTTAACAGACCACGTGCAGCCGAACAACTAGCGGAGGCCCTAGACTGCTGCAAAGCAGACATCACCGCCATCCAAGAAGTGCGGTGGGATGGGCCGGGCAAAAAGAGGATGGAAAACTGCGATATCTATTACGGCGATTGTTACCGACAACAAAAGCAGGGCCTATTTGGGTGTAGATTCGTAAGGCAAGAAGTCTTAAGCTTCAGGTATGTGAGCGAACGCCTCATTACAATCCGCATCAAGGCTAAATTTGCCAACATAAGCCTAATATGCGCGCATGCCCCCACAGAGGAGAAAGACGACGACACCAAAGACAGATTCAACGAGCTCCTGGACAAGACATACGAGCAGTGCCCTAGCTATGACATTAAGATTGTCCTAGGCGATTTTAACGCAAAGCTAGGAAGAGAGGGCATCTTTGTTAATACTGTCGGAAGGCACAGCCTACACGACACCACCTCCGATAACGGATTTAGGCTGTAGACTTTGTTGCGGGGCGGAACGTTGTCGTAGCTAGTACGCGGTTCCCAGATCTCGATATCTACAAAGGAACATGGAGATCTCCTGATAGATCAACCGTCAACCAGATTGACCTCATTGCGATCGATGCAAGGCACTCCTCCAGTATTATGGATGTCCGAACGTTCCGAGGGGCCAACATTGACTCGGACCACTACCTTGTTGTAGCCAAGGTACGACTGCGGATATCCCGAACACTGCCAAGACAAGGAAATACTGTGAGGAAGTTTGACGTCGAACGGCTGCAATCGCAAGAGATCACCAGATCCTTTTCCGATCGACTTTCTCTCAATCTCTTAAGAGGTCCTATGTCGCCAGCATCAAGTATTGAAGACCAGTGGCAACACTGCCAAAAAGCCATCAGAGATGCCGCCTCTGATGTGCTGGGTTTCACACGGCCACCATAACGAAATCCCTGGTTTGGCGACGAGTGCCGGCAAGCACATGCAGCGAAACAAGAGGCATACAACGCGGCGTTGCACAGAAGAACTACAGCTACTCGCGAGCTCTACGAGCAGAAGAGGAGAGACGAACAGCAGCTTCTCATGAGGAAAAAGAAAGATCATGAGAAGCGCGCGGTCGTGGAAATAGTGATATGCCATAGCAGGAATGAGGTTCGGAAGTTTTACCAAAGGGTAAAAAGTACCTGTCAAGGCTACAGAGCCCGAACTGAGGCCTGCAAGGATGAACAAGGGAACATCGTAGTAGAATCGCGGTCGATGCTGAGGATATGGAAGAACTACTTCTGCAGACTGTTTAACGGCGACGACGAATCAAATCCCGCTGTCAGGCAGAATGAACCATTCAACCTGGACGACGAAAACCAACAATTCCGTCCACCCGACGTGGACGAGGTGAAGAAAGCCATATCGAAACTTAAGTCCAACAAGGCTGCTGGAGCTGACGGCCTAGCTGCCGAGCTGTTCAAAGCAGCAGGCGATGATTTGGTAAGGAGCATGCACCAACTCATCTGTAAAATATGGTCGGAGGAGAGTATGCCCGATGAATGGAACCTCAGCATTGTTTGCCCGATCCTCAAGAAAGGAGACCCTCTGAATTGCGCCAACTACAGAGGCATCAGTCTTCTTAACATCGCGTACAAGATCTTATCTGCCGTGTTGTGTGAGCGCCTGAAGCCGTTCGTCAACAACCTGATCGGTCCATATCAGTGTGGTTTCAGGCCAGGAAAAAACCCAGGAACTTAAAATCGATACTCACCACCTCTTTATCGATTTTAAGGCCGCGTATGACAGCATCTATAGAGACGAGCTATACAGAGCCATGTCTAGTTTTGGCATCCCTGCCAAACTCGTCCGGTTGTGCAGGATGACGATGGAAAATGCACGCTGCTCCATCAAGGTCGGTCAAGACCTCACCGAGACCTTTGATGTCAGAAAAGGCTTTAGACAAGGCGACGCGCTGTCATGCGACTTCTTCAACATCGTTCTTGAAAGAGTTGTGCAAAACTCACGCGCCAACACCAGAGGCACAATCTTTCAAAAGTCCGTCCAATTACTCGGATACGCCGATGACATTGACATAATCGGAAGAACGCAGCGTGATGTCACTGGTGCGTTTGTGAGTATCGAGACGGAGGCGGCGAAGATGGGTTTAGCGGTCAATGAGGGCAAGACGAAGTATATGCTGTCAACAAGAAAGGACTCCCAACACCGACGTCTCGGACAGAACGTCACTATAGACAGCTATAACTTTGAGGTAGTTAAGGACTTTGTCTACCTAGGCTCCGCTATAAATTCAGACAATGACATCGGCGCTGAGATTAAACGAAGAATAACTCTTGCCAATCGCTGTTTCTTTGGCCTAAGAAGGCAATTGAGTAGCAAAGCCCTCTCTCGAACGACTAAAGTGACCCTATATAAGACCTTAATCGTCCCAGTCCTGCTCTATGGCGCAGAGGCATGGACTCTGTCTAAAGCGGATAAGGTTGCTCTTGGCTGTTTCGAGAGGAAAATTCTTCGGTCTGCATAGACGGGGAGTGGAGGAGGAGATACAACGACGAAATGTACGGGCTGTACAGCGACATCGACTTAGCCAGAAGAGTGAAGGTCCAACGACTGAGCTGGCTGGGTCATGTAGAGCGGATGGACACCAATGCTCCAGCTCGGAAAATCTTCAAATCCACACCCAGGTGGCGCAAGCAAGTGGAAGGGGACCTCAACCAACTTAGCGTGCGAAACTGGAGACAGCTGGCAAAAGATCGAGATCGCTGGCGACGCTTGTTGGTTGAGGCCCAGGACCACCCCGGTCTGTAGCGCCACCTTAAGTAAGTAAGTAAGTGTCTTAACTTTTAAAATGAATAAATCGAGTTGTGTGTGAGATATGACAGCAACCTTTATTGCGGATTTAAGTACTTTCAATACTATTATGTTTTAAAAATGATGTCAATCAAACGGCCTTCGCGACTTCGTTTACAGAACGCGATCCGAGAGCTCCAATTTTGTATGCATAAGTCGGTCTGGATCTCTAAGCGTTGTAATTCACGTTGCGTTGGCGCTCTAGACCATGTTACTTACGATGGACCAGTTTTCGTCATTCTGAAGCATATAGTTTACAAGATTCTCGAAAGTGGGCCACTCCCTGGCGATCCTCTCAGTTCCATGTCGTGGGCAATGAAAGAACACATGCTCCACGTTTTCGGAAACGTTCCCACAGTGTGGACAATTTGAGGTAGTTTCGTGTCTGCGTTTGAAGAGATATTCTCTGAAGCAGCCATGTCCTGTCAGCAGCTGGGTGAAATAGTAGTTCATTTCGCCATGGACCCGCTTCATCCATACATCAATCACTGGTATAAGACGATGCGTCCATCTTCCCTTTGAGGATTCGTTCCACTGATGTTGATAACTTTCGTATCTTCTTTTTTGGTCGTCTACCAGACCTCAAGTGCCTGTGTCCTTTTCATTGTCTATGTGTTTCATCCGAGTTCTTACAGAATGTTTTGCATTTCTCGGCATAAGAAAGGTAGGTACTAGGTAGGGTAGCTGTCTATGGAAGCACAAAAATACGTAGGCCAGGCAGACCCTTTGTGATACCACCAATTGGACCTCTTGATGAAGCTGAGGATACTTTTGATGTCAGTATGCGATAGTTTCCCCAAGTTATGGAAGTGATAGGCTCCTCGATAGAGCTTTCATCGTTGGGATAGGGCAGAACAAGTGCAGAGGAAATGGTGGATCGTTTCCTCCTCCTCTTCGTCCCTGCAGCTCCTGCAGAAGTCATTTGAGAAGAGGCCCACCCTTCTGACATGAAGGCCAATGGGACAGTGGTCAGTGGTTAGTGAGAACACCAATGACGGTGCTAATAAGCGACTTTTTGAGCAAGATCGGCCTTTTAGATCCGTGGAGCTACGGTGCGTTGTACCATTTCCCCATCTTTGGTTTGTCTTGCTGATCGCGTCGTACTCTAAGAGAAGTTTACATGTAGCGATTGAAACACCCAGACTACTCCTTTCCGGCAGGATGTCCAGAGTAATACCACGCTTGGCGAGTTCATCAGCCTTACAGTTCCCCGGAATGTCCCTATGACCGGGTACCCAGCATAGGTAAATGTTAAAATGTTCTCCCATCTCCATAAGAGATGAACGACAGTCTGAAATAGCTTTCGATGTACATGTTGCTGATTCCAGGTATTTAATAGCAGCCTGGCTATCAGTAAAGATTGTTATAATAAGAAAAGTAATTCTTGGTTTGTCCATAGACTATCGTTGCATTTACACGGAATTATTTGAAGATTTTGTGGCATTATTGGCAGTAAGATTGTCTCAGATTTGACGCAAGTTCGAATGGTACCCGTCTGAGATGTAAGTGTGTTACCAAACAATCCACTTTTGAAAGGATACCATACGCCCAGTTGACCGGAAAAACAAGACTTTTCCGCTAAATGAGAGAAACTTTAGAAGATGGGAAGGAAACAAAAAGAATTTGTAAAGAGAAGAAGGCTTTAGGCAGTAAAAACGCCTCTTAGTTAGACTTCTGGTCACCCATGCGCCATGACGACTAGTACTGGAAAGATAAAGTAGATTCTAGACGTGAAAAATGTCCAAAACAAATTTAAAAAAAAGCCTCTCCACTCATTGTCAAGTATAAAAGCCTAAAAAGACAACAGAGCCGTTGATTCCGATACTCTACCCGCGGAACTTTAAAAGACTGAGTAGAAGAAAGTGAAAGATTAGTTAACAAAATATGAATGACCTAAACATGTTCCAACATCGAAAAAGGACGATCCTTTGCTATGTAAGAAACGTGGTCATTCCTGGATAAATCAAGGAATTCATCGACTCTGAAGCCGCTTGTGAAAGCATTCATCTCCAAAGCTGTATCGCCGTTTTGCTTATTCGACAATACTGTCATCATTCGCATCCATCCAGTTTAAAGACACGTACACCTTCAAGTATTTTTAGCGGTGAATTTCATTATTAAATCAAAAATAAACGGCAAATGCATAGAAATGCTTTCTAATCTTGTAGGTCACCCACTATTCACAAAACTCGCACCGTCATCATCGACTACTCTACTTAAAAGATGTAAATTTCATAAGCAAATAGGCATCTCATTCTCTTCTTCCTCCTAAAACTCAAAGTCATCCTCATGTATCTAACCCCCAGCCAACATAATCAAATGTCAAAAAAACGTCTTAATCTCGTGTTTCTTTGAGTAAACATTCTAAATCTGTCTTCAACCTCCAGCAACCCATCCCTGTAAGTATCTCAATCGATGCATGAAAAGTTCGACTCAAAATGGTTCTAATTCAATTAGACCAAAACGACAAATAAGCCGTCTGCAGATACACTTGTATTCAATTGAATTGTATCCGTTGGCAGTGTGATTAGAATACCGATCGAAGCAACACCATGGATATACGGTAGGCCTTTGTATTCTCTCATGGAAAAGTACATGAAATCTTTACCTCTACTCTTGCAGGAAGCTTGGTTTGATGTTTTCACTGATGCAGTATCTCTTAGTACGGTCCGAGCACAACATCACCAATTGGACTAAGAGCCGCCAGAAAAGATTCCTCATTTGGACCGATTCAGGATCAACGAAAGTGCGTACATCCTACATCCCTTTACCTGATCTAGTACATACAATTTCCTTTTGACAGGTATCCATAAGCATGTCAATTCCGGTGAATTTCTATGACAAAAAGAAATGGCGATCCTTCAACTTGACGTTTAACATACAGTTTCAGTATAATATGCCACCCAGGGTATATAACTGGTGGGATAAGTATGCTTTCAAACTGGTAAGGTCGGGCAGTGGTCGAAGACTAGTGGAACCAGATACGGTTGACCTTACGGGAATGTATTTATACGCCATGATGGAGAATTACATGATTAACAGTGGAGTGAACGGCAAGCAGTGCATGCAACGGGCAATTTGTGAAAATGCGCAGGTGTCCAAAGTAGAGGGTCTGTTCGAACGAATCTATCAACGATTGATGACGTAAGTTGAGAGAAAGAGAGAGAGAGAGAGAACTCATTTTCTAATAGAGATCATTGTCATTACAGACCAGAAAAGACCAGCGAAGATTACTACAAAACTGCTTACGTGGAAGGTTCCAAGGGAGTGGATTGCCTAAAGACCTACAGCAAGTGCCCAATCGGTGATAGTTTTTTTGACAAATTTGTTCAGTATACTGAGGCAGCGGAATAAATGCATCAATGTGTGACTTTTTTAATAAATTTTGAAGGACTTGTCAAATATTTTTTCAAAGTCAAATAATGAATCGAACACGGCTTAGAAAGGGCCAAGACTGGTTGCGCTAAAAAGCGACGAAAAAAACTACCGGATGGATACTTGCCCTCATTGACCGCTGAACCCATCTTCGCCGCTTCCGTTTCAATACTCATCAACGCACCAGTGACATCACGCTGCGTTTTTCCGATTATCGTCGGCGTATCCGAGTAATTGGACGGACTTTTGAAAGGCTGTGCCTCTGGTGTTGGCGCGTGAGTTTTGTACTATTATTTCAAGAATGATGTTGAAGAAGTCGTATGACAGCGCGTCGCCTTGCCTAAATTCCTTTTTGACATCAAAGGTTTTAATGAGGTCTTTACCGGCTTGCACACTGATGGAGCAGTGTGCATTCTCCAGGGATGCCAAAACTAGACATGGCTCTATATAGCTCGTCTCTATAGATGCTGATGATTTGAAGTTCCTGGCTTTTCTCCAGGATCTGCCGCAGTGTGAATATTTGGTGGACTTTCCTGGCCTGAAACCACACTTATATGGGCCGATCAGGTTGTTGGCTTCAGGCGCTCACACAACAGGTCCTTCTGCTCTACTTTCGTTTATTACTATTAGAACGCTACTCGAAGGCCCAATTCGTGACAATTTTGTAAAGAGCTGTCCAAGTAGTCCGCCCGAATTTTGACAAGCTCGCATTTTTCATCTGTCACACTTTATTTGACAGTTCATTAGGTTCTCTATCGCTCAACCCGTTAAAGTCGTTGAATTTTACGACATAAATAGTCAGATCATCGCACTTGTGCATCAACATAGTATCAAAGTCAACGATTTGTCGTTAGACAACTAATTTGGATTTGGCGGTAACGTACTCAGCAAATCTTTCTCCAGGGTGAAAATATTGTCCCAGCTGGAAACTGGCGGATGATCCAAAATTATCGACTCGATGTCATGCGCAACAATTGGATATATGGTGTAGTATTGTGTTGGGTATTTATCATCTCATGTGCACAACCCATATCAGATGCAATCACTGATTCAAGACCCGGAGCCTTGAGATCATGAGAACCTCAGAATATTTGCTGATTTTTCGAAGCAGATAAGGTACATTGACGTGCTCGTACTGTCTGGTTCCAAAGTGATTGTAGGGTGCAAGTTTTTGGGATGGCATGATAGGAGAGCGAGATTAAGAGTTAACAACGACCACTATAGCCACGATAAGTGGCTTTTTATGTCCCGAGTTGGACTATTTTGATATGGAAAATATCTGATTTCCCCACGATAATGCGGTATGCCATACTGCGGTGACAATAATGGTTCGATTGTGTCAAAAAAGCTTGTAGTAGACTAGGTGCCCTAGAAGTGAAATTTCTGTTCAAATCGCTCGGTTTTTTTTATTTCACGTTGCCTCTTCCGTGACTGCATAACTCGTCATGTAACAACGAGACGATTTGGCCCTAGAATGCTCATTTTTACGTGACGAATTATACGATCACGGCAGGGACAGTTCGGCTCCTGTTTTAATCTCGAAATTCACAGGGCAGCTAAAGAACTTTCACAAAAGGCGAAGTAAAAATCGACAGATGGACGAATGTTTCTCGATCTTCTTTCTAGATTTCTATACACCGTGTATGCGCTTGCGATCTCCGGAGGCATTATTTTCTGTACCCATAGCACGCGCGTGTGTTTAAACAAGCCTTCTAACCCTTAAAATTTGGGTCATGCTTTCTTCTTGACAGAATGAAAGAAAAGACCATGATTATGACATAGGAGATTTGGAAAAATAACCCGTGGATTATAGCAATGAGAAACACCACAAATGTGCCCAGCTAGTCAGGACATCACCCTCGGGCCTCATTGAAACCCAATACTACCAGAGTCTCGAACCACCGCACCTCGCTCACCCTGTGTGAAAAAAAAAACATCAGAAAGGTATTCATAACCTCTTGAAACGCGAGTGGATTATAAAAAGAAAATACTAAGACTGTATATAAAATGCTACGACATATCCCTTCCACGGCCTTGGACATAATCTACATAGTTTCTGCAATCTACCGAAATTTACTATTGTTGCTTTGGCGGAGCTGTTTGCAATAAGCAAAGTTTTGCGTGAGCACAGCAACAATCCAACGCACTGTTGTAATATATACCGTCAGTCAGGCACCTATCAAGACCCTCATTTTAACAAACATATCCTTAAAACTGATAGAATACTGCCAAAACGAACTCGGTCCTCTGAAAACTTGTTTTTCTATATTCTTAGGGTCCCAAGTGTTACGTGGATAGATTGAATCGGGGAAACTGGTGAAAAAGTCTCAACACGAATCCCGATCCTTGGAAGGCCCGACAAAGCCAACCAACTAGCCATATGTTGACAGTTCTCTTGCGGAGTGCTTAAATAAAATTTCGTTCTTACAAGTTTTATGACGTTCTCCAACAGACGTATCCTCGCTAGAAAAATCTTCGCATTAAAATAAATTCTAAAAAAAAAAAAATATAATAAGAAGTGAGAAGCTCTTTCATGACAGATTATACTCCCGGAGGCTTGTCATTCCCTGATGAGAGGTGGTACCGCAAAAATTGTTTATTGTTCTTCAGGCATTGGTTTTTTGCAGCTAGGTTACATGACCCAGCCAAGATAGAAGAACTTTTAGTACAACTTTTCTCCCGAAAATCCCAAGTTGTGTTATTAAAGGAGTTTTCGAACTGCAGCTTAACCCAGTTGTACAGTGACAAGGTTAGATTATGCTAGGTTAGGTGGCGCCCCTGCTTAGAAAGGGACGCACTTAGGCTCATTGTGAAACCACGATAAAGAACCGACTCACCAGCACCAGGAACCGGAGTATGTAACACAGGGTACAACGAGATGGGTAACCGGTATAAACCCTAAGAGTACTGTAGCTAACGCAAGGTGGTGATCTTCCAATCACAATATTGGCTCCTCGTCTGTTTCGGGCATCTTAGAGACTTTTAGACGGTGACTGATGACAAAATTGTCAAATTAATTAGAATTTGCTCGTCGACCAATAGTGACAAGCGTAAAGTCTGTATCGGCCAATGAATTTGTCTGCTAGATGCATCGAGAAAGGTCTTAGAACAGACTACTCCCGATGAAAGAGAATAAAGGAGGTCTGTCAGGCGACAACATCCACGAGATAGACTTCACCACAGAATAACTCGTCGTCGCAAAGATCAATAATTGGCTAAAGTCTGCCGGTCTAGAATTAGCTGACCTCAAAACCGACGATGTCCTAGTAACCAGTCGAAAGACTGTAGAATACTCCAATTTTCGGTTTGAGAACCAAACCATCAGGTCTAAGGAACTATTTGAATACTTAGGAGTAATCCTCGACAGCAGGGTGAACATCAAATCGCAAGTCGAATACTCTAGCAAAAAGGCGTCACAGATGTAAGCAGCCCTTTCCCTGGTGTTGTCAAATATCGTTGAACCTGAATAAACCAGGAGGACTTGCTATCCAGAGATCAGCTTAAACCTTCTTTACGCTGCTCCGATCTGGGCGGGGGCACTTATGTGGAACTTATCTTCAGCATACAGGAACAATTTCAGACAATACAGCCTGTGTTATAGCCAATTGGTCCAAATAGACATCGAGACGGCTTTACTTTAGACGAACCTGCAAGAGCAAGAGAAAGAGCAACATCTCTGGCGATTCCCAGAGGGAAGAGTAAAACTGCCAAGTCAACAGCTTCTATTAAGCAACATGACGAGGACGACTGTTCCTTCAAAACGATCGTGTAGAACGAATTGAAAAGAATCGAAAAAATAATAAGAGCTGAACCGACAGACGAGGACATCCCGAGCTGTTGTGCCCACAATTTGTTTTTTAAGAAGGACAAAGGAAATAGTTGCGTCAAATTTACACCACGTGACATCAATTGCATCTATTGTCCACCCAGCATCATCTGTCCATCTACTTGTATGTTAGCTTTTGAGTTGGAAATTTCTGAACCGATTTTGGTGAAACCTATTTCCATCCATAGCTTGATTCTTCGCAGCGGATTTATCTACTCCGCCTTTCAAAGTAGACGCGGAGTAAGCCCCTTCCATTCGTGTGAAAAATATATCACGCCCTACACGAGTCCTTGCGAGAATCGAGGCCTTGAATTGCTGCGTCGAATCTTGATTATTACTTTGCCCGTTTTCCTTTTCATAGCAGTTAATCCTATATGTACGTCTACTCCTGTTTCTTAACCACCTCTCGCCAAAAAAAAACTCTACCAAATGTTGCCCGTCAAGTTTCTCACAAATCGTTTGCCTTTTGTCGAGATAATTATGCACGAATTCCATGTTGCCGCTCAATAATTGCAATCCCTGCATGAATTCCTTCGATGCAGTGAGTCATGGCGAATTCAAGTGTCCTCGACACCGCTCTATCGCTCATTTTTTTCCCATTAAAGATTCACGAATGCACGCACCCTTATGTTCGTTCACCCCTCCAAAATATTTCGGATCTCAAATTCATTAGCAAAACAAATCCCCACACTTCAACTGACAACTCAAAAGCACTCGGATTTCGGTGAGATAGGAAAATCTGGAAAATTAATTGAGACTCCGCCGGAGGAGCGCCCGCCCAGAGGCCGAACTGCTTATCGTACAGAGTAGATTTTCATCGCACAAACGGTACATTACCATGCTACAATTAGCAGACACACTACAATTTGTTGTCGGCAACGCCAGATGGCGCAGACATTCACCAGTGAAATTTGTAATGAAGATGAATGTGCATAATGATCCGTAGTGCACACACGAGCACAATGCACATTCTGACAACAATTACGATTTGGGGACGGCATTTGATTGCGTTGCTTACGCAGGTTTTGTGCGTGACATTGTCGAGCGTGGACCGACCGACGACCAACTGTGTGACATGGAAGCACACAGCCATGAGCTGTGCTCTGTAACAATGCCACACGGTTTATAAATAGGTTTCCACTTGTTATTCCACATCGGAGTACAATCCCATTATGGAGCAATCCCATTTCCCTTGGCGAACGCTGGACTCATGTGCATTTGACAAGCGCTCCGGAGTTTGGATTCCCCCACCATGACCGACAGCAGCAGCATGTTTTCAATTATCCACTGTCAGTGCGGATTGTGTGTCGTTATCGTTGTGGCGGTCGGTGGGTTCTTCCCTTCTTTTGGGACAAAAACTCCATTCATGGCTACAGAAACGCTTTCAGTGTTCAGTGCGGGCCAAGTGAAACGACTCCGACAGTCATTACACAGCAAAGCGACCCCTTTGACATTACACATTGCAACGCAGCACTTGAATGTGTAGAAGGGCAAGTGTGGTGGTGGCGCGCGTTGACTCAGTGCACTGTGCGACATGTAGATCCACCGATACACATGCACGGTTCTGATTGGGGGTGTAGAGGAAAACTCCATTTACGTACATCACCCGCACTGTAAAAGCCTGTAGGCCTGTAGACCGATTGCAACATGTTTCCCTAAAGCACTCGTCGTTGCACTGAACAGAATTGAAGTTTGCCTTGGGAGTAAAGGGGTGGATGGGGGAGGGAGGAGGATAAATCAGAGAATGTGTGTATTTCAATTGTGAATTAATCCGACCTCATGCATCTGCTTCACTTTTCCTTCTCTGTCATATAGGAACGCATGTAGGCATGTATGTACATCGACAGACACGACCAATTGATTCGTTTTATAGTTTCTCTTATTATTTAATGGTTTGGAGCGGGGGAGCTGAACAGTGACGGTACCAAATAAGTGGGCACTTAACGAAAGACACAAGAGGCGTCTCTTTTAAACAGTTAGGCTTCGAGCAATTAAGGGTTTCGATGCTCCAATGGAACATTATGTAGGACTTACTTGAAAATTCATTGACACGTCTTCTGCGTCATTTTAAAATGCGTACAAGGGGAACATGAGACGCTTAAAGGAGGCAATGATAGGGTAAGTAGGTGGGGTGGCTTCGCACAGACACAAGTAGGCCAGGAAGGCCCTTTATGATACCACATGGATCTAAACTCTGACAAACGCGGCTCGGTTTATTAAACCATTCTGAGCGCTTGATGAAGCTGAGGATAATTTTGATGTCAATATGTGATAGTACGCCCAAGTTTTCGAAGTGAAAGGCTCCCAGATAGAGCGTCCTTCTTTGGGCAGGATAAGTGCGGAGGAAATGGAGGATCGTTTCTTCCTCATTTTCGTCCCTGCAGCTCCTGCAGAAGTCATTTGAGAGATAGGTCCTAAGAGGATAAGGATTTCCATGAGGTCTCGGACACAAAAATCTTCAGTACACAGCCAGAATGTGGTGTCGCTTCCCTCATAGAGAGTCTCTATCCTTTCACGGCGCTCGGTTGGAATTGAATCTCAACTAAAAAGACGGTTTCTGACAGTATTTGACTCAGATTTCTTCCCATTTGTGCGCGGGGCCTTAGGTAAAACCTTCCTCTAATACATCAAACCATCTCTACATGTCATAGCCGTCTCAGTTGTGTACTCTGACTGGCAAAGTATATAATTCCTTGTACTCTGCCATCGCCACCTCCACACAGCGTGTTTACAGACAAGACCAAAGATCACGTCGAGAATTTGCCTCTCAAAAGGGTTAGGGTTCGTTATTCACTGGGTTCTGACCTTCGCATCTATAAGGAGAAGCGGGAAGTAACTTACCAGCAGTCACAAGAAGAAAGTGCTACGTCTTGTTTGATGGATGGAAGTTTGATGGAATAGTTAGGGTTAAGTTAGGTAGGGTGGCTGGCAGGACGCACTTAGACCATAGTTTGGCCCCCTGTGATACTATTTGAGCATGCAGGAGTGCCATGCCTACTGTGAGAAATCCTACAATATCTCAAGATGAGATAGGTGTATGTGTAAGAGACCTCGGAGTACTTGGTTGTAGGTGATAAGAGGGACGGTTGATTGAATGAATCGATGGGGCATACCAGGTTAAAGACGGTCGCGTCTTGTTGGAGGTGGACTTAGATAATGAACAAGATCATTTCCGTTCCGTGTCGTCCTAGATCGACCACTACAACACCTAAAGAATAATTATCGAAAATTTTATAGAATACAGATCTCGGCTACACATGCTTTTTATGGACTATTTACAAGGGAAAGTAGACCACCCTCGAACAACCTCGAACAAACCTGGAACATTCGTTGAGGAATTAGAAAAGTTGTAGTAGAGGGAGCTACGATATATGTATGTAAATATTTCTAGAAACAGCACAGGATGGTGTGTAAACATGGTAGACAAGAGCACAAAGGACACATGAAGGTAAGTAAGTTCCATTCTGTGCTCAGGCCCTTTGGTACGGTGTGGTATGTAAAGTGTGTGCTATGTTCCTCACGCATAGGCTTCATTTGAGGCCGTTGTGCCCTTATCTGGAATAATCCAGATTTGAGACACATATTTGAAAGGATCTAGGGAAAGTGGTAACAGTTATGGAGTTGATATTAGTGTGATACTAGTAGTGTCTTTCTAGTGAAAACCAGGATGTTACCGATTGCTTTATACACGAAATGCTTCGGGTACGGTGCCCACATAAGCCCCAGGGTCTTGGACCGCTTAGCTTCGAAGTGAGCGAACTGTATGGGTTTTCTCGGCACCACTACTCATCGGGGAATGAAAAACCTTCGAAGTGAGCAATAAAATGTACGCAGATCACTTCCATTCGTGTGAAAAATGTTACGTATGTATGTACATATATATACCGCCCATGAATAGTTACGGATAGCTAACGATCCCCGGGATATCGCGCGAGCTTTTTGATTTATTTTGCTCTTCGGTCTTATTGAACTCAAAAGCTATGACCAGCTTGACAGTCATTTCGAAGCAAATGCTTCGATTGATCTTGTCGTATTCACAAACCTTTAACACTTCTTAAGGCTTTTCGTTTAAGGGAGATTCGGTTATTGTTGATAATTTCGCAGGACAGTCACACTTCGACCTTGGAACAGATTGTTGGACATTAGACCCTTGTCTAACTATTGGGTACTTTTGCATGTAAGCTTAAGGAAGGTTGACCCTATAAGAATGGGCACAGAGTCATAAGTCCACAGGCCAAAAGTCCACAATTGACTTTTTGTGGGTTATAATTCCACAAACCAATTGGGAACTTATAACTCATCTAAATTGACCAAAAGTCCACAACATTTCGGGTCAAACAGTCATGTAAATAAGGCCAAACGTAAATGTTGTGTGCGTTATATTTTTCGCACGAATGGAAGGGATTTGCCCCAAACTTCAATTTTGGCACAGAATTTGTACAATAAACCGTAGAATATGTACGGTGGGACATGGTACCTTCCTGCAACCCCCTGCTTGGGGTCGCTGTTGAATTTGGAGTTGGGCGTATGCAAAGATTATTTCTGTATTTTTGTTATCATATGAAAATGACAACTTTTAATAATTATGGACTTATGACCCACCTTAGTGAGCCATAAGACCCCAATCGACGGGTCTATAGTCCACAGAAATTTTCTGTGGACATTTGGCTCACTTTAGTCAAAAGTCCATTGTGTACTTTTGGCCTGTGGACTTATGACCCTGCGCCATAAGGATGATGGGAGTTATCGATGGCTTGAATCTTGGGAAGTAGGAATTTTGCTATCATTCATATCCAACACTTCACTGTCCTCGACATGAAAACAGTTCTCTAGCACGTAAGACCAATTTTTCAGACTAGAGCCTTTCAGACTAGAGCCCTTGTCCTTTGTCTTTTTTGTAACTTAGGGCACCCACCACACCTACAAGCGATCATAATTGATTCCCCAACTATGTACCTTGACTCCTCCCCTACCAATTAGACTTTCTTCTAACCCCGACAAATTTCTTCATAACCCTTCTTGTTGCATAGTAAAACATTCAGCCGCCACTGTAAGTAATTAAACGATTGATGTATCAATTTGTTTTGGGTCACCTCGGTGTACATCATCCATTTGCCTGGCACTCATAATTACCTAACGAACATCAATAGTCTCGTACAAAGCACACAACCCAGCAAAACGCACAACAAGCACGTTCAGCATCCGCATCCACTTGCCGAAGCCATCCAAATACCAACTACCAACACTGTACCCTCCAATCGTTCAACCAAGTGCCTCATGAATAACTCCGAGCATCCATCCACCCGCGCTATCCAAATGAAAACGTCAAGCAAATTAATTACCACATCATCCAGCATCCAACATCGAGCATCCACGGCATGGGCATCGGCACCGTGCGCCACGGACAACGCAGCCCATAGTCCATAAATAAACCTCCGAAAACCGTATAAATAATAATTTCAATTTGGAAAATCGAAAATGCAAATAAAAGTTTATGTGCCGCCTCATCAGCGACAGGACGTAGCAATTATCCATTCACCGACCGCACTACACAATCCTCTTCTCAGCCTGACCTGCTTCGTTTCACAGCACAAAACCAGAATTGAAATCCGACTACAGACACAGATCCGTCGGTTCGTCCGTCTGTATCTGTACACACAAGAGTCTCCGGGGTGAAGCACGAAAAACAAAAATTAAATGAAAATATCACTATAATCGGAAATTAAATGGCTGCATGCCGAAAACGAGGATAAATTGTTTCTACAGTCGAAAGAGAGAGAGAGAGAGAGAGAGAGGGAGAGTGGTGCTGGTGTTGGATGCTGGATGGTGGATGCTCCATTCCATTCCACTTGGCCTGCCAATAGCATTGCCATCACAACTCACGGTGCCATCGTTGTTTGACAGATGCACGAGCTGGCATGCTGGATGCCAGATCGAGGAGCAGGGGACCCTGTCGTGACATCATAGGGACCGAGAGCGGGTGGTAAGCACTTAAACGACACTAATTACACACAGAGAGACGAAGTCAGTCGGATACTCGTACCGTACACAGCAATTTCGCAAAACAGTGAAAAGGCATTAAACGATGTTCGCAATAATAACGGGAATATGCACGATATGATGCCGATGAATCCGAAAGTCGAGCGTCCGATGAGGATGTGTGTATGCCAGTGTGTCTTGTTCCAGCTTCAAGCTGGAGCTACTCGATGCTTGCAGTTCGCCCTGGTTAAGTGGAGGAAGCCAGAAGAGTGCCTGAGAGTGTGTGAGTGTGAGAGACCTTTTCAGGGCGCAGCATCCGTTCTTAGAGGGAAATTACCAAATACAGATACTCGTCTCGTACTGTATCTGTGGAGAGAGCCCAGCCAGCAGTAGCAGTGCAGTTGTGTACTCTGTGTGTTTTGTGCCACCAGCGCCAGTCGCAGTACCAGTCGCTCGTGCCGAATGATGCCGCCGCCGCCAATGAATGGATACATAGTATATCATTCTATAAACAGGATTTAACATTCATTCAACTTAAGCTTGTGTAGATTGTTGCTGCAAATTAAATTGAAGTTAAACGATAAAAGGCACAGCCAACCGAAGGAGTGCCAAGTGGAGCACATTTCATTCGATGGAGGTGAGCATTTTAAGTTAATTTCGTCTCTGCTTGAGAAATTTACATCATGCACTCATTTAAAGCAGTCAATTCAAGTGCAAATGCGAATAAACATATTTTAAAGCCCAGCTTCAGGTGACACACACTTCATGCTTAAAGAACATGACTCGATGGTCCTATCCAGCGAGTATATTCAACGAAGATCACAGGTCAACATATAATGATTCAGCTAAGCAACCTTAGTGGCTCTTGGCTCCTGTAGGCCTTGTTTAGGATTCTTTCGAGAATTTTGAGTAGCAAACTGATTGCGATAAAGTTTCTATCACTTAGGTTCCTGGAGAAATAAGCTCAGTCTAATCGGTTCTGACTTCTTCTGTAGTTTTCTGGCGACAGTTAAGCTTGACTTAAACACTTCAAATTTCAGTAAGAGCTTGGATTAATTACTAAGGTTTTGTCTTACCGAACTCAAACAAGAACAAAATGAAAAATCTCAATCAAACGTCAAGTAAAGTTTAAACAGGCTTCCTTACTGACCTCTTCTGCTAAATCAAATCTTTTGACTGTGGCTTGACTCTTATACTCGTGATCATGTGATTATGTGTAAAGGACATTGTTAAGTTCCTTAAGTTCCTTAAGGGTAGGTCGACTTTAAAGCCCCTACTGTCCATCTTTCACTCTATACGCAGAATGAATGTTAGATAGACTGTAGGAGTATAAGCTGACTACGATCTTTGATATATGGTGCTCCTTCAATTTGAAGCTTAAGTCGATGAATAACTCGAGCTAGAGCACCTCCTTCAGTCGAACATTTTTGATGAACCAGAGTACCTGAAGTGGGTCCAACGATAGTAAGTCTCCTCTTGATATGCTTATAGGCAGTTACATCTTTTGTAGATCAGTGTTCGCATTCCTAGGAGAGACCCGCTGGGTTTTCTTTCATATCCCAGCAAAATGACTCCGTTTTCCTCTATACCCAAGGAAGTAAAATCTCCTCCCCCTCTTCATCTTTAGAGCTTCGGCTTAAATTTTTCGGAAAGTAGCTCAGCCTTTTGCGGCTGGCCGTTGGTTGAAGTCCAGATTCGCCCAGCTTTATAATGGCATTGAAAGTTAAGTAAGTTAGACTTAATTATGGTTCCAGCTGTGCTCAAAATTGCAGAACTGCTACAGCTAAGATCAGTATTTGATAGAAGCATCAGTATTTACATCGATAATCAAGACGCGTTCAAAGCTCTAGAATCGAGTGTCATCACATCTAGACTAATGGTGAACTGTCACACAATAATTAAGGCATTATGCGCATAGAACAAGACTCCGTTGGGTGCGGTTTAGAGGGAAATTGCGGATTAACTAGGAAGAGATGAGGGACAATCAGCTCAAAACGACGCTGTAAACGTGAAACAGACGCGTTGTCCGGCGCGGTTAAGAAGAACCTCTTAGGCAGCATAACTTAACAAGCGGACCACAGATGGAATACTGGGTATCTAAAGCTTTATGGCCGACGTTAGATAAGCAAAAGACGAGAGAAATTCTTAAGCTATAAGGAGAAAACCTAAAAATAGCTACAAGAATCTTGTAAGAGACAAGTGTTTTAAAATCAGACGCGTATAGATACTGTAGCGACTTATTCATCACAGAAGACATTACACTCATTCTCTGCGATTTTGAGAGCACAGTTCAAAGGCGCTTATAGCACCCAGGAAACTATTTTTTAGGGATTTGAAGGAATTATGTATGTTCTATCAACCATAAAAGGATTCTGAAATTTGCAGGGAAATAAAATAATTTGACGAGATTTGAGATTTTAGGTTTAGGTAATTCCCCTATTAATCGTTAAGGGCTTATTCTGGTGCGTGGGCCCTAGAAAAATATGCCTCCTAGCCCTAGTTAATCTACCCTTACCTTGGGCTTACAAGTCGGAAATTCCCTCACTGCATCTTGATGTCCTTCACGTTATTTGAAAGAGCGTAACAAACATTAAGCCTGTAATCTTTTGCATTGATTTCTCGTTTTATTTTCTTTTGTCTCGACGGATTGACTAACCCACATGGCCTTCTTTTTGTGTACTGGAAGAATTGATGTATGCAAGGCTGTAAATAGTTTAAGTCAGCCTCGGAGAAGACTGTGCTTGACACTTAGGATCGTCTTTAAAATCAGCATTCTGATAAATTTCCAAATATTCCTGAACATCCTCAGAACCCTCAGTATATAAGTACATATATGTATATATAAACTCAAATAAGGGGTTATCATCGGCTTACTAGAAGGATCTATGTACCATCTGTCACTGGCACTGGCAGAAAGTGCCTGCTAACGCAAAACTCTGACGATATCTGGAACTGATTCCACTTGAGGATGCCAGTGTAAGCAACAAGCACGGATATTCCGTCCTCAAGTTCTTCTGCATGTTCAAACTCAAAGTGCAATACTCGGCGAACACCAATTTCATTGCAACTGTACTATGTTTCGCGTCGGTAAACAAGTTGATTCGTTATCTAGTGCATCAAAATAATGCATTAGATCTTCCCTTCTTGATTGCAATGCTATGACACGTACATACATACAGGCTCTGCATGAAATTTCAAACCCTCTCTTTACCACAAGCCCTACAATCCTATAGATTATACCCACACATCGTTTACGAAGCAGTCCAATAGAATTGCAACCAATTTACATGGTTTCAAATTTTATCGACTAACTAATTGCCCAAAAGCCACATGTACATATGCATCGTCAAACAAGCACAACAGCTTGCATGGCCCACTTCCTCTCTTACATCGAAAATATTACTCCTAAACTGATGTGTAACCCGAAAAGCTTATCAATTAGAAGTCTCATCAAAAATTCATTCACCCAACCCCATCATCATAAATTAAAATGTGCTATTAACCCTACAATGTCAGTAACAGTCCACTACCACTACCACTACTTACAGCAAACGACCGCCATTGAAATAATGCATCCAACTAAGAGTACATTGCATTTAGAGCAGAAAACAAGTAGGAAAATCGCACAACGATAGAAGGAAACGTCTGCACAAAGTGTGCCACAATGTTCTAGAAAAACCACCACAATCCAACAATGAAACAGAACAGCAGCAAGCTTTTGAAATAGAACAACCACCCCCGTTTACCCATACACACACACACAGGGATATCCTTGCACAGAAATTCCTCGTCATCATCATCATCGCAGTCGTTTGGTGGTAATAAAAGTAATTCATGGTTTCTTAAATACTTCGATTTACGTTTCACTTTGAATTACGGTAAGGGCGCCCTCATAACCCCCCAAAAAAAAACACACACACACGCACACACTCACGCTCATCAGCCACATTGGCACTCAGCTCAGGGACACACGATGAACTCGAAACGAAAATTGTTGCGGGAAACGATTAACTTCGTATAAATTGCTCTCTAAATTGTGTGTGCTCAGGGATGTGAGATGATGTTCTCCTGATTTTATACAGTTCTGTGTACAGTGGGGTTGTAGGATTGGAAAAGGGGTATAAGTCGACTTATTTTATCCATGATTTCATCTGTCGAAATTTGAGAGTCCAGAAAGCCTAAAATTTATGGAGAAAACCCACAAGTTTAAGGTCTTGAGACTTCTTAGCCCTAGTCGTGATCTATCGAAACATAGAACAGAAAATTTAGACAGAACGTGAGTCTTGTGTTTTAAACATTTTCCCGACGGAACGGCACATTAGAAGAAGACCTTAAAGCGGATGGTGGACTCGAAAAAGGGACCTCGACCAACTTGACGTGTGAAATTGGAAGCAGATACATAGCGAACGACAAAACTAGTTGGAACCCGAACAGAGTTGGAACTGTCTTGCTCTGGAAACTGCAGCATGTCGACATTAACATTTTAGGCATTCTCTTAGTCTTGTCTTCATCGTTTGAGTAAAAGCTTCTGCACTCACTAGATAACTTCACCTGATATAAATAAAGAAAGGATAGCAGAACGGCAAAAGCGGCACTCACACAAAGGAGAACTTCTGCCACTCCTCCATTTTGACCCGATGGCCTAATGCAGAAGAGCCGATACAGACTACATGATCTCTAGCTCAAACTTCAATAGAAGAGCAAGAAGTTAGACGAATTCGAAATCGAAATGAAGACGCTGGCAAAAATGCAGTAAACTCCTTGCAGGTTTACTTGCTTGGTTTATAGATATCCGACCTGTGAAGAGTCTTTGCCTGGGACACTCTGCGGTGAAAGCCTTTGTCCTATGATGTCAATATCTTTCAAACATTAGAAACTATTCATTTGGTCTTTCTTCGCCTTAGAGATTTAAGACAGAGCGCTGACTTAAAATCAAATCCGAGCGCACTACATAAATAATTGTCTACAGTGCTGAACTTCTGCTGAAGAAAACACGACTACTACTAGAGCGATTTATTAATAAAACCAGGGGCTTGGAAAACCTTAAAAATTCTTTATGTATACTCTGTGACCTGCGCCACGAATTATGACGACTACATGCTTGTCTACGTGCCAGAAGAAACCCACTCCTGTTGCTCTATCCTGATTGTCCCTTGCGACACCGCCAGTAAAGATGTTCCTTCCTAGGGGCAGATTTGACACTTCGTCACTTCTTTCTTATTTGCCAGACACGACAGATTCTTCGTTTCTTCCATCTCTCGCTGCTGCTGCTTCGCCCGTCGCCAACATAAATGGGATCATACTTCTCGGGATCACTTGGCCGCCAATTTCTAAGAGATTTCTAGTAGTTGTGTAATTTTGGCATTCCATCGGCACATTCTCTGCGCTTTAGAGAGTCCCATCACAGTTCTGGCAAAATTGGTCATCTAGGTCCTTTCACTTGTAGGGTGAAAGTTTACCACCCCATGTTTTCTCCTAACACATTCATCAACGTTGGGAATCAGTTTCTATGTACATCGCCCCTTAGTTGTGATATTCCACCTACATATGTAGGTTGCCACTCTTCCAGCCTCCAAGGCTGTTCTTCTATCGTCGTGTCATTTCTCACCGCATTCTTCGTCGCTTCTAGATCGATCTGAAATTATACCTACACACTTCTAAAGGCGCAGCATTCTCTTAAGGATGGAATTCTATGCGCTGAGTTCACCCCTCTAATGTACGACTCATTGTGCGTCGCTGATGCCTATTTGGGGCCGCATACAAAAATATTGACTTCCTCGCGGTCATTAAAAGGTTTATAACTGGCTGCCTCGCTTCTCCAATGTTTGGCATTAGCCTGCATAGTGCCGCTACTGCTCAACAGGCCTTTACTCCTAGCTTACGTAAGTTGGTTTCTGAAGCCGAGCCTGTGGTCAAGCAACACTTCAAGGTACTTGATATACGGCTTTGACCCGATGATGTACTGTACCGACCTGTGGCCGTAGCTTCACGTTCATGATTATTTCAATGCAGTTAAGGATCACTTCCTCTTATATTTTGGCCACTACTGCAGCTGCAATATCTTCAACATAGCCGAGAGTATCTACTCCACTTGGGCTCTGCGTTCTTACTATGCCATCGTACATTATGTTCCGTTCAATTGTTCCCAGGACCAAGAGACACTCTACTCATGATCTTGTACTTTTTCGGTCCCTCTTCCGTGTCATGGTAAAGGGTTCCATCTTGGAAGTACATATGTACATATGTCTGTAGCTGGCTATTAAATGCAGTATACGCAGGTCGTTCAGCGCTCTTACTAATCGCCTCCAGTTCATTGACTTGAACGCTTTTCTGATGTCGAGTGTTACGACAGCACAGAACTATTTTGTCCCTCGGAGCCATCTTTCTTCCTAAATTGCCTTACTTGCTATGTTGCACACAGGTTGTATTGCTTATACATATGTGTGTATGTGGCTTCGTTGTCATCTAAATCCGAACTGTCGATTTCAGAGCCCCGAGTGCCCTTTCTTTTCTAGATATGCATGATATGGTTAAACCTCTTAAAACAGGCTGAAGAAACCACAAATACTTGCTCTGTTACAACGTAGCAAATGTAGAAAACCCGTCACAAAAGCCTTCCAGGATTACATAAAAAAAATATCTGGCACGACAACTCGGGATGAACCAAGGCTAGGCCTTGCAACCACTCTGTACAGCGAGTTGAGAAACTTCTTCATTCATTCATCACTCATTCATTTTCCAATGGCCCAATTATACACTTTGAGGGTCGCGGGTTTAGGGAGCTTAAGTGGACTCTCCACATTTCCCGACCTTCCGCCATCGACTCTAAATCATCAGGGGCTATCGGCATACGGGAAGAGATGAGATTTTGGACTTGGTCCAGCCATCTCATCCTAGGCCTATCCAGGGAACGGCTAGCTAATGGTACGAATTCCATGGCACGTCTTGGAAACCGAGTTAGGGATATACGTTTAACGTGTCCAAACTATCGAAGTATGGACCTCTCCGTTCGAAGAACCAGCTGCTTAACATTCAGTGCCTCGCGTATTCTGGTATTCCTAACCCGATCTCGGTGAGTCACCCCAATCTGACCCTCACCTATGGTCATGAGGTTTGGGTAATGACCGAAAGATAAAAGATCGCGGATACAAACTGAGGAAAAAAAAGCTTTTTCATGACAAATTATACTCCCAAAGGCTTGTCATTCCCCGACGAGAGGTGGTGCCGCGAAAGGTGTTCGGTGGACATGGCCGACGAAGGATGGTGTCGGGAAAAAATGTTGGTGGATATTATGGCTGGGGCTTGAACGGCTACCACCATACCATTCATTAGGAAGGAGTAGTAACTTCCAGAAGAAAGCATCGTTTTCGAAGTTCTGTAACACATTTCAGCTCCCTCCACTGTATCCGTTTCTTCTTCATTATTTTTCTGCTCCAAGGTTACCCTCTTCCCTCTGGATCGTGCCAAGTTCCGTGCATCATTTATTATTACAAATTAACTAACAAACAAGAATTAATTAAAACAACACGAGTCAAGAGGCGGTGATAAATGGCTGCCACCGAAGCGTCATAGTGATGCTTGGTTTTGGTTCGACTAGCAAACTAGTGAATCTCCGTCAGTTGTCAAACCTGTGACTCGTGTCGGTGCCACTGTGCGTGTCTCCTGTTTTCTTCTCGGGCAGACAACTCCTTTTTCCCTAAAGGTTGTTAACAATCATATACACATAATAAAATTTATACGAAAGAATTACTATTATGTGTCCGTTTCGAATCTATTCGTCCGCCCCCGTGCGCTAGAATGCTTTCTCTCTCTCTCTTTCTCGCACTGGAACTCTCTCGCTGTCTGTATCTCTTACTAAACATTTGCATTCCGTTCTTATCCATGCAGCAGTGCCAAGCCAATGCTACATGTGACTAAATCACTGTGAAGTGCCTTTGCATGGCAATGCTTCGAATGCGGCGGCTCCCCCTTTTGCGAACATAATTGTATCTAGATACACAGGAATACCCTCTGCGTTATTATATCAACATTCAACACACTAAGTATCTCTCTCTGTCGTGTCGGGTTGGTTTCAATTATGCCAAGAGGATGGGGGCTTATTCTACGGATACGATTGTGGCAACGACGACGACGACGATGAAGCTATACAAACGGAACGATCCACAAGCAGCAACAGAAACAGAATTGCTCCGTCTTCTCGTGCTGTTCGGTCGGTGCTTGCTACTCTCAGTCTCAGTCTCAGTCTCACAGCTCAACTGTGTATGAGTAATGGATGTTTATACAGATAAAGATATATGCACACACACTCATGTGAATCCATAATATTAACAGCAATAATAATAGGCCGTATATTATGTTTGCTTTCCGAATGAGCAGGCAAATCGTTTCAGTTGTAAATTGACGTTTGAGTTAGCTGCCAGTTCGGTTCATATTTATAGTCAGTCAGTCAGTCAGGCAGTTATTTAGGCGGCGGGCCGGAGAGCGAGAGACGCCCGCACATAACTTGGACTTGGACACACAATAAGAGTGGATAAAGCGATAGAGTCACAACGACAACGAACAACAGTGAGACGGAATCAAAGTAAAGCAGATTGTGGAAGTGGAGAAACTATTAGCAGGCAACAAACCCCCTTTTGAGTATCTTGTATCTGCTGCCGGTGCATGCATGGGATACAACTACACATCAGCTGTGCGCTTCTGATGATGGTGCGGCCGCCTATGATGATGATGTGGTGGTGGTGCCAGCCAGCAGCGATGATGATGGTGGTGGTGGTGTGATTGACTGTTTATTCTCTGCCTTGTATCTAGATACATTTATTAGATGAATTTCTCATTTGGTAAATGGGATTTTTGTTGCGACGCGAGTGAGTGAGTCGGTGCGATACATCGGGTGTCTCGCTCGTAAAGAGATACTTTATGATATTCGAATTTAATAGTCGTGCGCCAACATAATCGCTAATAGTCTGTCGCTCGGAGTAATTGGTGTAATAAGTGGACGCGGGATATCTGTTTCTGTTTTATCTGTGTATATCTTCTATCAACTTCCCTTCTTGTTGGCAATGCCGTTTGTCGATGTTGTTGAGATTTTGTAAAAAAATGTTGCCGAGATGTTTATAATGTTGATGGTTGCGCCAACGACAATGATGATGATGATGATGATGATGCCATGTTGATGATTGTGTGATTATTTTCCGTTTTATTATTATTACGGTTTTGTGAGACGAACAGATGGTGTCAATAGTGTGCTAATTGCATGTGAGAGATTGTTTTTGATCTCATTCGGTGTTGCGACGGATTGTCATTGTCGTTCGGTCGGTTGGTTGTTTGTTAGATATTCGAGTGGTGTACTCGGTTCGTACCCTCCATCCGGGAGATTTAAATGAAAAATAGAAAAAAAAAAAAAATATAAATCGAGGGGGAGGCCCGGTTAAGTGTTTTTTGTTCTCTTATTGTCCCGTGTGGTACTGTGTGTGCTCAATCAATTTATTTTGTCAGTCCATGGGTTTTTATTTTTTCTTTGCGGCTCACGCTTTTGTCATTTATTCGTGTTAATCAACCATCAAGAGTTGAGATACAATTTGTTGTTTTTTTTTGTTGTTTCTCGGTCGGTTGGTTTGAGATCGTTTGGATTTTTCTCATAATAGCGGCGCCCGAAATTAATGAATATTGTTATTTGCTCCTCTTCGCGCGGATAATTGATTGTGCCAATAAAAAAAAAAAAAAAAAGGCGAAATTATTGAGAAATAATTTCTTTTTAGAGTGATGATGGGAATAAAAAGAAAATAAAAAGGAAAATGATTAAGTTGTTGCCGAGGTGCGTGGTTGGATAATTTTATAATTTTATTTTGGATACGAATACGAATAACATCCTCCTACTCGCGTGTGTAGTGGTCCCGGTGATTTCTAGATTTCTAGACATCTAATTGGAATTAAACGGATTTATGTTTGCCAAAGAGGATTAAACCAGAGCAGAGCGATTAAAGAGGATTTTTTTTGTTTTTAAGGCTGATTGGATGTTTAATTTAATTTGTGGCGCTGGGATTAAACGATAGTGTTGCTTTCGAAAGTATAATTAAGGTGAGTCGTTGTGTTTTTTTTTTTCATTTTATTTATAGCTACAGGATTGAAGGATTTTCTGGTTGTGTGGATTTAGTAAGTTTTTCTGCCATATGGTGTGTTTCCTGTGATGTTTATGGCTTCTGTTTCAAAAAAGAGTGAGTTTCGGTGTCGTTGACAGAAAATCATTGCAGGCAATCACTGTGAAAAGATGATGTTAACATTTGGTTTACGCCTCTGGGTTTTATCCTTTTTTCCCCGTCTCAAGAATAAATTCAATGGTCGTGGCAAACACATAAAGAAGCAACGCATGAATCTGAAAATTTATTTACACTTTAACTGGGAGGATGCCGAGGAATGAATTGGTCAAGAAGAAGCTTCTCAGATGGTTCTATGGAATAGTTGCGTGAAGCTAGACCTTGACCCACCACCGGGTGATGCACCAGCTATTTCTTCATTTATTTAACTGGGAGGATCATTCTCGGATAACTTGTTTGCACGCTGTCCTTCCAGTTTACTCAATGCAATACAGATTCTCACTGTGCGTCATATTTTGCAAGACCTTAACGTTTATCTATACAGTCAAAATCGGTTATAATGACCTTCAAGGGACCTATGAATTTGTTCGTTATAAGCGAAGGGTAGCTATAACCGATATCAAGGTTAGTTAATGGAGCTGAGCCGGGACCTAAAATTTTGGTCGTAACCAATGTCGTTGTAAGCGATTTTGACTGTATTTCCGATCGCAATTTCGATTACAAGATCCTTTTTGCGATTGTAAATCGCCGACAAATATCAATGACTAGACGATATAGTGATAGACCTTGAAAAAGGGAAAGTAAGACTTTTCAGAGCCGCAAAAAATTCGACAATTTCTTGGCCATATTCGAAAAGCTCCACTGTCGAACGTAAGGAAGTTTCGAAGAAGAAATTTGAAACTATGATGCACCTAAACACGCATGGATGCGAGAGGTCAACTAGAGTTGGATACATATCTTTGAGGTATATTGTGGTGGCCCGTGTGTTTAACCAAAGGTCATTGAAGCTTTTGATAAACCTCCGGATAGTTCGATTTTCTGAATTTTCGCTGGGCTGACCGAGGCCCTCGTCAAGTAGACGACTCCTGGACCTACGCACAGAAAATGTTCAGCGGTCTCATTTAGTTCGCCACAGAGCAGGTAAATATCGGTATCTGATAATTTTATATTATCCAGATAGTATATGAGTCCCATTAAATAGCCCGTTAAGGTTCTTAACTCGTCTTTGATGAGATCAAGTAAAGTCTTGGCTTTGCATAGGTTGGGGTTGATGAACTTTTTCGTTTGTCTATGGCCCTGGAGGTTGCCCCAGTAGGCAGCGTATTTGTTGATCTCCCGTTGTATTATCTTGGAGTAGACTTTTGTGGTACCTTAAAACAAGTTTCGGGACCAATGAGTGGGCGACAAGCGCCTCTTCTCGTCAGATAGTCTGGCCATTAGTTACCCTCGAAGCTTTCATGTCTTGGGATCCACTCTACGGTAACCTTATTTATCAATGCAAGACTTTCGAGGAGGTTGAGACATTCCCAGACAAGCTTAGTACTGCTTGGCTGTCCGTTAAAATGTAGATGCGGGCTCCTTGGGTTCTTCTTCGCAGGTATTCTCTTCCATACGGTTTAATAGCGTGGACTTTCGCTTAAAATTTTGTAGATGACTTTCGAAGCGCTGTCGCGCCGTTGGACCATAAAAACTGACACCAGTGTTTTTTTTTTTTTTTATAATTAACGCGCGCTAAAGGGGTTATGGCTACCCTTAAACGAGAGCACGGGCATTAGGGAAATTAGAGGAGCCTTCAAATACTATAAAGACGTACAAACTACGTTAGGGGACAATGTTTTTTAATTCATCAAACGGGCACGGGGCAAAAAGGTTGGGAAACACTGCTGAAATTAACCACTAGGATACAAATTTAAATCTCAAAAAGTGTTTTAGCTCAACGTTACATATGTAAGTCCTCTGGCTTCTTGAAGAAATATGTAGAAACCTGAATTAAAAATTTCAACAACGATCAGTAGGTCTACTCAGGAGGACTACTCACCATAACTGAGCAATCATCCACGAAATGATGAGAGCGTCCTTCTTGCATTCAGAAAGAAAATAAAAGGAAATTATGACACATTGAAAAATTGAAAAATTTAAAAAGAGTGTGACATTTGGAGAACGTTACTACATTTGGACTCCTATTGACATTTCTCTAAAACGTTTTGAGTGATGTTCTGTTGTACTCATATGCAGACGCGATTTGCGAAGGACATTTTTGTAAAGTGACATTTGTGGAGTGAAATTCATTTTGATTCAACTGTCATCCCAAGTGAAATGGCGCATGTCAAATGTTACAAAGAAGAGACCTAATTCGAGTCAAAAATGATCAAAAAATCTTGGAAGCAAAAGATTACTTTGACGAATTTTGCAAAATATGCATAGTTTGTCATGAAAAAGCTTCTCAGTACGCCGTTTGCAGTTGGCAATAAATTGTAAGTCGCTTCTATTCGTACGAAGAGTGGTACAAGCTAGAAGGTAGACCTTGACCCACCAAGGGGTATCGTGCCAGAATATTTACTACTTTATTCACGTACTCTACCTAATAATGGAACTAGTACATCTATTAAAACGTCAAATGCATAGTTGTAGCCCCAAATATTGTGTCAGATTGTCCGCGTTCAAGTACGGAGTGTTGATAACATCGTTTTAAACCAATTGTAAACTTGTAATATAAAGAATCAATAATGCACATGTAGTTCAACCCTTTTTTCCATACAACTCAACCCTTTTTTCTTCATTTATTCATGATCTTCTATCTCTTACTTGACATTCTATCAATTCCTTCACGAATGACAAAACACTTCACTTCGTTTATTCCCTAACGACTTTATGACAAAGAAGTTACGACAACCATTGCCAATCGAATGTCAACGAAATTTAATTCTGATATTGATACAATCATCGATTGGGGTGGGTGCAAGGGTTTTCTTTGCAGCCGGATACCATTGTGGTCGAATTCAAAATTCGAGAAATTCGACAGGAAAATTGCGAAATCAATGAATTCAGTTGAACTTCGGAGAAGTGCTTCCTGTCTCTGGCTCTGTTATCACCTTTTCAATGAACTTTTCAGCATGTTTTGAATGCTGTTCAGTTTTTTTCTTTGAACCTAGTTGCAGACGTACGGTTTACTATAATAATAAAATTCAACTTGTAACAAACTATGTATTCAATTTTCGTAAAGAATTTGACAATTTGTGAGAAGTCTTATCTGCCTACATCCTTCAATAACGAATGGAGTAATCGACCAAGTCTAGCGTAAAGCTACGATTACACTGTCAACGGAAACAGTCAACTCGTTGACTCTCTGACGTCGGAAGAAAATTCACCAATTTGCACCATCAACGGTCAATGTGTCAACGCATAAAACGTTGACAATCAGACGATTGACGCGAGACCGTCAATGTTATCCCAAAATGCTATGGCGCGTAATCGGTGGCAATGCGTTGACACACAAAACGTTGACGATCAGACGACTTGATCAATTCCGAACACATGAACCGTTAACGATATGTCGAGGCGCGTTGAACGAAAATTGGTAATTTTTCGCTTTGACGATCACACAATTTTGACAGGTTGTGTCACTGTAATTTTTTCTTTTTCTTTTTGGCGTACATTCTACAAATTGAAAAACATTAATGGTTCCCTTGAGCTAATGGTTCGTGGTTACGGTTTCAATTTTACCACTGTTTCTGCAATCATTACGAAAAATTCAAATATTGGTCGCTTTGGTCGCTTACTGAGAGAACATACAAGACACCGTCCAAAAAATAAATTCACTGTCATCATAACCACTTCCATAGATAACTTTGCTTGTGCCGAAATAATACATAATTTACCAAAAAAAAAAACTACCCCTACAAAATAGGTACATTCCTACGTCAGCTTCGCACAAAATACACCAACTGAATCCACGAGAGCGTCAACGCAGTGGACGACAACAATACCAAGGTGATAAGTTGTCAACGCAAACTACGTTGACGGGGCGAAAAATCCTACCATGTAAACGTTGGGACACGGTCAACGCGTTGACGAGCAGTCTGAAAAAAATCCGTGAATGGGTTTCAACATCAGTGACAGCGTGATTGCACGATCAACAAAAATAGTCGACGCGTGGACCCAAAACTCGCGTCAATGCGAGTGTCAATGCAGCCGTCAGCGAGTTGACGGCGTTTTACATTGATGATCACACGAGTTGACCACTTTGGGACAAATTCTGATGTCATTATGACCTCAGAGGGTCAACGCGTTGACTGTTTTTGTTGTCCGTGTAATCGTAGCTTAAGCTATGTATATCCGTTGTCATGTTTTCAGATAGACAGATCGCGTTAAACAATCTGCTACAAATTTAAGTCTGTAAGGTCAAGTATTTTGGCGTGTTTCCTTAAAAGACAATGTTCGGATTGGATCCACGTTATCAGCCTTAACTGATAGGATGCCGTGGCCCAGTGGTTAGTGCGTTGGACTGCTGTGCGAGCGGTGTGGGTTCAAGTCCCAGCCAGGTCCACCGAACATTTTTTCGCGGCACCACCTCTCGTCGTGGAATGACAAGCCACCGGGAGAACAAACCATAAAGCTTTAGATGCGAGATGTACCTACGCTTTAGGTTGATCAGTACTGATTCAGGGTCAGACAACCAACATAGTCTTACTCGATTCTGTGCGCATAATTGAGTCTACGGGCAGTTGCCATCTATTCTTGATTTCCAACGCATTAAGCATGACCTGACTACCCCTATAAATGGCAGTGTCCTTGTTGGAAAAAAATGAAAATAACAACCTGGTGTTAACCAAGGCCTGTGCAACGAAGGCACCTACCATTTATTGACGACTTCGAAAGGCGAATTGAGAAGCTTCTTCATGACAAATTATACTGTTGAAGGTTTGTTGTTCCCTGACCAGGGTTGGTACAGCGAAAATGGTCCGATGGATATTTCTAGAGCTCGAGCTTACTGCGCCACGGCGTTCGTGTTGGGTGTTCATTTGATAGCCAGTATTGCTGCCACTTTGAGAAGCTCTGATTGAAACCAAACAGAATTGGAGAGAATTTTTTATCACCGGGGCCACGTAGTCCAAAGTTTTAGGCCCCTCAGTGCGTACCAATTGCAGTTCATTACTATTTCGCGCTAGATTTTGAATCAAGGGAAAAAAGGTAGAGAACTGTACTTACAGCGGCCGTGGGGACTATCTGCAGAGCAACTGTCACACTGGCTAATCTCTGTATACGTGTAGCTTTCCATAAAATTCGTTGTTCGTAACTACGGGACTGACAATCATGTGCATAATTCCTTACTGTAGCCCTCAGATTTTTTTTTTCACCCATCATTTTCCAAGTAATCAAGTTGTAAGATTCCAAGTAACTGCCATTTCGAAAGCTTCAAAGATAATTAAACATTCTGGGCCACAGAAGTGACAAAGATACACATAAATATGTATGAATGCATGAATGTCCACGATTGACCACCTGCCACCCAGTAATTTTCTGCAGACAACTACATAAGTGAAACAACAATAAATTAAAATTACTGCGGCTAATGAGCGAAATTATCCACTAAACTGCCATCACCCAGTGCATCTGAGTCTGGCATTGTTAACAGTCGACCGCAATCCACCCAAACCTGACCGCGCATGCAGATTTACTTACAAATGCCAGTGGAATCTTCGTTGTCCCCCCGGCATTACCACCACCTTGATTGTCGTGTTTCGCCACCAATATTCCTGCACTCCCTAATCAGTGTCCCCCCCACCCTTCCGGTCACCGACCAACACGATACAATTTACAACCGCAATTACTCCAGAGTAATCGAATTGACAAATGCCATTTATTTGTCAACCAACCACCACACAATCACAAAGGGTACACACAACACACAATCGCGAATGCGAAAACTCATACATCCACACACTCGCGGCAAATTAATCCGACAACGACTCTCCAAAAGTATCTACATGTGGAAAAAAGAACTCAAAACGTAATCCCCACAGACCAAGTCGTTCCGCCACCACTGCTGTCACTCTATAAGACGCTTCGCCGACAAAATGCAATGAGCAATCAACGAACGACTTAAACAGTCTTGAGGCTTAAACGGTCGAAGACGCCGACGACGCTGACGACGACGACGACAATAACGACTACGACAATCGCCTCGCGGATACCCCGATATATGCACAACCCACCACCACACACTAACAAGATAACTAGCTCTCTAGCCCGCCACAGACATTTTGTGCTAAGTGACTTCATTCAGTATCAATTAACTCTTGCGGCAGAAATAGAAATCTGCGTCTCGGCCACGCAAGCGGCAGGACCCGGCGGCACACGCGGCGGGCCAGGGGCGGCCAAGGGTACAAATAAATCAACATGCATATTTCATTAGGTAAATTGTCGGTCTGTTGGAATCCATTAAGCGACCAACAAAGCGAAAGCGAACAAAAAACGAAATAAAATCGAACAGAAAAATTATATTACACACCATCAATCAAAAAAAAAAAAAAAAATAACAAAAAACCGTTTTATTGTGGGAACTTAATTTTTTTCGCTTCGTTTGCTTTGCGCCGGTTATTGTGTGCGAGTATCATTCACGGCGACGCTCTATTGTACGACTCAATCAGGTACAATTAATCTACATACGCGCTGTTGGGCGGGATGCAGTGGGGAAACAGTGCTGCTGCTGTTACCTTTCTTTGGATAGCATTTTCCTGTTTATTTTTTAGGACGCAAGACGCAATGGCAAAGATACTCATGCAACACAGTGGGGTCGGTTATGGAAGGTCGGCAAATTTTGCGCCAACAACTTATTTCAACTTTTCACGTTTGGATCCATCATCCTCAAGCGGGGAAAAGTCCTCTCACATAGTCACTTCCAAAGGACCTCAACAACTCGGGTCTATCAACACTTGGTAATAGAATTGCATTGACTCTGAACAATCTGATGCAAGAATGAATGAACGATGAAAATGGTGCCTTTTTGAAAGACTGCCTGCCGAAGTGATAATTTACTTACTTAAGTTGGCGCTACAGTCTGGGATGGATCTGGGCCTCAACCAACAAGCGTCTCCAGCCAGCTCGATCTTTAGCCAGCTGCCTTCAGTTTCCCACGCCAAGTTGGTTGAGGTCTCCTTTCACTTGAGTTCGCCACCTGAGTCGCAGTCTTTCTCTACTGCGCCGGGGTGGATTCGAAGATTTTCCGGACCGGAGCTCTACATGACCCAGCAACCTCAGTCGTTGAAGCTTCACTCTTCCGGCTAAGTCGATGTGGTTGTACAGGCCGTACAGGTCGTCGTTGTATCTCATCCTCCACTCACCGTCTATGCAGACGGAACCGAAAATCACCCAGAGAATTTTTCTCTCGAAGAGCATCCTCACTCGCTTTTGACAGCGTCCATGCCTCTGCCCCATAGAGCAGGCCTGGAATGCTTTCATAGTGATTATCATTCTCTTTACCTGAAAGAGAATATTAAATTCCAACAGCATTCAAGGCTCATGTTCAAAGGACATCGAGTTTCTGGGAGTAATTCTAGGGCATGGAGTCACCCACCCCCAAGGTACGGCGCAGTAAAGAAAGATCGCAACTCGGGTGGCGCACGCAAGTGGGAGGGTATCTTATCCAACTTGACTGGACAAACTTGCTGGTTAAGGCTCAGGTACAACCCGGACTGTAGCGCAACCTCAAGCAAGTCGAGTATAATCTCTTTTCAAGAGCGACCTCATCCACAAATGTCCCCAGCTAGTCTGGACATAACCCTCGGATCGCATTGAAACCTAATATTACCTGAGTTTCGAACCACTGCGCCTCGCTCACGCTGTGTGGCAAGGGGAATTCATATCCCCTTGATGCGCTTGTGGATTATAAAAAAAAACCAATTCCTCTATGAAGTAGAGCAACAGGAATGGGATAATTTTTATTAAAAGAGATCTCGAACCAGGCCACCTTAACTGGCACCTTTTTTTTCTCTCTTCCACTCAGAATCTTAGTTAGAAGGCGTCCTCTTACAAAGCCGGTACTCTGTTTGGGACAACGATATTTCAGACAGCAATGCCCTCCAAAGATGCTTCATCAGCTTTCCTCATCTAGGTTACGAATTTCCTTGTAGAATTTTACCCTACTGTGGTCGTCGTGGTTCAGTGGTTAATGCGTTGGACTACTTTGTGAGCGGCAAAACCTCTAGTCGGGGAATGACAAACCTCCGGGAGCATATCCTGTCATGAAAAAGCTTCTCAATTCGCCGTTTGAAGTCGGCAATAAATTGTAGGTCTGTTCCATTCGTGCGAACAATACAACACGCATAACATGAGTGGTTGCGAGAATCTAGGCCTTGGCTCCCTTCGACCTGTCGCGCCAGCTATTTATTTTTGACCGAGGACGACATATGCAGAGAATGCGGGGACGAGGAAGTACACGAGGACACAACCCACTTTCTTTGTCATTGCCCAAGCCTCTGCAATATTAGAAAATAACTCTGGGCAGATATGTACCTCTTCGATAACATCGAGGAGCTATCCACTGGTTCACTGTCGGATCTGCTTAAGTCTGCAAAGACAGCCAGGTGGCTGTCATCAGAGATATAGAACCACGCAGTAGAAAGTAGCTGGTAGAATACATGTCTATTGTATACCACAACGGGTCTACATAGTCCTAAGTGAGACGAAGAGGGTCTCATCGTCCCGCTAACCTAACCTAACTTAAAGACAAAGAGTAGTCTGACAGAGAAAACTTAGGATAGTTATAAGAGGGTTGTAGTTCTCAACGTGTTATTTAGTTCGCTACCAACCACCATCACGAGTTGGCGAAGTCTTAACAAATCCACGTAAAACAGGCCTGCTGTCTCTCAGAAACCTTTTTTGGGGTAATAACTGGGAACTGCGCTATGGGGAACATGGCTTTCAAGATAAGTATTTTTGCAAATGATTTCCGTAAAAGCTGTAGCAACGAGAGGAAGTAGAGCCTGATGGACATCTTCTTAGTCACTGACCAGGCGACCTGCATGGGTGCAGCGTGTTTAGCATTTTGAGCCATTTAGCAAAAAACTAAACATTTACTAACCTAAAATGGTTCATGTAGCACTGGGTGGTTTACATGTTCTCGCACAGCAGTTCAACGCACTAACGACTGATCCACGGCGACCACGGTCAGGTTCAGCTTTTTTTGCATCCTACCGTAATGACAGACATTTCCTGTCCATGTAGGAGTTTGGTGGTTCTGACTTAAATATATTCTAGCCATAGCCTTCTAGAAGTTTCGCAGGTCGTTAGTGTCTTCCACCTGTTATTCGGAAGTGCAAGTTTAATTGTATCGTCTGTTAGCTTTTGTTCTAGGGCTGATCCCTTCCTGGCTAGTTCGTCAGCAATCTTGTTTCCTGGCACACCACTGTTTTACCAGCAGAGTTTTACATTATGCTCCGTTCCAAGAACCTTTAGCACTTCGCGACAGCACTTTACAAGCTTTGATGTAATTTGAGTACCAGCTAATGCTCTTATATCCACCTGACTGTCTATGAAGATCGTGTTATCCTTTCGAGATACCGTGAGCATTGACGGCAAGTGGGCAGACCTGGTCACTGCTAGAACCTCTGCCTGGAAAACACTACTGTTGTCAGGGAGTTTTATTGAGCTGCTGAGACCTAGCTCCTCAGAAAAGACTCCTGCACACGTGTCCTATGTCCATCTTGCAGTCATCCATGTATGTAGATGGACTTTCTTTCGTTAACAGTTTCTTTGTTCTCTCACTGGTCTCTACGCAATGATATCCCAAAACTGTCATTTTTCAACATTTTATTTCAATCTTACACTAGCTTTGTTCAATGAAGCTGTTACGAATAGTTTGAACCAGGAAACCTTGCACCTACTCTTGAGGTAGAACAGAATTGTAAAAAAGTCAAAAACAGCTGTGGCTGTCAGTTTGGTATGTTTTCAGAATTTTATTTGTTCAAATGAAATTTTTCAATTTTTGGTGACCAACATATGGGCTGTACCTTCTCTTCTAACTTGATCTGACATTTTTCCCAAATCTGTTCTTTTCTGTTCTGATCCCGAATTACCGCAACCGATAAAAAGTGAGTGAGTAGGACTCGTGATCGAATCATCGATTAACCTCATTGGAATGATGGCACTCGAAAGCCCACGTATCGAATGAAAATAAAATTGTACTAGAGAAATTCTACTACAACTCACAAAGTGACGTTTCTCCAGTTGATATAAAAGATAGAAAAATATTATTTGCCGTGAAATTTAAGTACAGAAAGGATCTAATGGGTCCAATGGAATGGATTAACTGGTGGCCCTTCTGCTGCTGCCATAGTCGTAGCGATGTTGTTTTTCCCTGTCTGCAGTTCGGCAAAATATACTTTGCTAAATTGGAGTGTGTGGCTATAAAATTCGCCAGAATATTTTTTACAACAAATTGATTTTGTTGAGATTGGACCTTAATTTAAAAAAAGAACGGACACTATATGAGTAAATTCCTTTAAACAAAAATAATCATATCTTTGTTGTTTCGCTCGACGGTTCGACGGCACAATAGTGTTCGAGTGAAATTATGCACTATAACGCGTGCTGTCATCTCAAATTTCGACAAATCCTCACTTTTCGATAACGAGTTACTCGTTATCTATTGCAGTAATTCGGCCCCTGGTTTCTTCTCATTGCACAAAGCTACTATCACGCTGAGCATCATTTTAGCAAAAATGACATTTCAAAAATGATAGTGTGTAACCCACTTTAGGCAGCGTTTTTTCCAAGTGCCTCCGACTTCACAGTGTGCCAATGCGGCGCATTAACTACAAAACAACACAACGAGTTCGCCAACGTGCTTCAATCCCTCGTTGTCGTCTCACGAAAAGGTTTAAACGCAGTTGCACCGGCCCTGCCAGTGGTAGGAAGCTAGCACGATACCTCGCGGTTTTTTCATTGCAATATTTTCGCATTTCCCTCCTCATTTCCATTGCGGATTTTACTGAATCCAGTTTGCTTGTTTAATTAATCGTCATTTAATATTGTTTACTCGTTTTATTTATTTTTGCGTTGCGTTGTATCGCCCCAATTGGACTATTAATTGCAATCGGGGCTCCGGCATCACGAATTTTGCGCTGGGCTAGGGGAGCTCATTTAATATTGCGATGACGATTGACGTCGGCTAATATGTCGATTAATTTCCGAAGATTAGAAGATCGATTGCACGGCAATATGGCGCGCGGGCCGGTTCCGATTGCGATGCCATTGCCAGTGGTAGTGGTTGTGCACCAGTGGGCTTGGCTTAGTTATTGGCTGTGTTGGCAGTTAATGGGACGTGCTGACAGTTTGATGCTTCTGTGATACATCAATTGATTGATGCTGTTGGTGGCTGGCTCTGCGGTCCTCGGCCCAGGTATCCGAGGTGCGGATGGTGAATGCGTGTGCGTGTGTGGCGGTTTGTTATTATGGTTAATTAATTCCTTGTACCCGGCTCTTATCGATGAATTGTTGGGAAAATTGAGGCACAGTTGACCGAATGGTGAATGATGACATGTACGACGCATAGGCGGTGCAGTGATTTAAATGTTAAGTCTTATGTCGTTGGGTTTGAAAATTTTGCATTTTTTCGGAAAACATTCCCTCTGTTAAGCACAGGGACTAAGTTCGGTGAAGTCACTTCAAACCATATGCCACACAGATTTGACAGTCCTGACATTCACCTAACATAGTCTTAAGTTTTAGAGGCCATCACAATTGAGCCTAATTAAACGCCAAGCGAGGACATTTCCGTTCAATCCATGCTGTGTGGCCTACATTTAATAAAGCCTACAAAATCTTAGGATACGCGCACAGTGATGCGACAAAGCGATGCGATGCGATAAGCGAGAAGCATACTTCTTATCGCTTCATTCTGCGCACGTACATAAGAATACAAGTGAACAGTTTTAGCGCACGCTTCTCGCTTCTCGCATCGCATCGCTTTATCGCATCACTGTGCGCGTAGCCTTAAATAAAACAGGGCTCGCAGAAGCAAAAGTATACAGAGATACTGCATGTGCTTATCGGTTCTTTTCTACGGATGTTTTGAAAGTTTTACAATATCTTCTACCTCTCGAGCTGCATCTTAAATATATAATGGCGTGAAGTGCAGGCAGACTAACAGAACGTCATTGCCTAAAAAAACTTAGGAATGTTCTGAATTTGCAACTACAAGATTGACACGAACAACTACATATCTTAACATCAATTGCATTACAGTGTAAGAACGATAAAGCAGAGGTGTATGGCAGAAATATTACTCGTGGATGGGACGACGATAGATGGATTTCTCTGCTGCTAGCAGTCTTTAAGACTATGCATACCGAAAGCCAAAGAGTCGTTATTCATTAAGGCTCTTGGGTAAATAGCCATTTCCTCCAAAATGGTAAACTGGTTGGCGGAACAAATCAAGCGTTGGGCGGGAAATCAGATGCCAGAACTCCTCACAGAGACGAACAGACGTATGGGAATGGGACAGTTATCGGAAGAGAAGAACTAGTCTTCTACTAGAACTGGTGTCTTCGGCGAGTTTTAAGGTACCAAACGCTACAGCACATTACATAATGGTGATGATACCGGAACCCTTTTGGGCATAAGGAAGACCGCCCATGAAGTAATGCAAACAGCGATCCTGGGGTGGTGGCCGATAAAAGGTAGAGGGGGAGATTAGTCAGAGATTAGGGGGAGACTGACACGCCAGGCGAGTGTAACAACCCGCCTAACGGTGCACGATGCATTCTCCGCCTCTCCTAAAGGAAAACAAAAAAGGTACCAAACGCTCATTTAGAGTCGGTTGAGAAGGAATGGATGAAGGACAATGCATAGCATCTCGCATAGGTTCTTCCAAACATTCCAGTTATGTTTATGGTATTTTCGCACAAATAGATGGGGTGTAAAGTATTTATTGCCGACTTCGAGGGGCGAAGTGTGGAGCTTCACCATGACAAATTATACTCTCGGAGGTTGGTCATAACCTATCGAGACATGTTGCCACGAAAGATTGTTCATTTTGTTCGACTTGAATTTGCAGCCGTGGCATCCAACAGTCTCTAATGATTGCAGCGCATTCCAAGCTGAAGCCATTGTCATTACTTAAACTTGAAAGTAACTGGAGAGGTCAACGCTGTCTTTAGCGACAGCCAAGTGGTTCTAGAATTCGCAACGATTAAGTCAAAGTTAGTTAAACTTCGTAAGGAGTAGAGGAGATATCAGAAGGCTAATATGATGACTCTATGTATATTGGATAATAGGATGAACTTAGGCTGGGAACCTAGGCACTATTATATCGCAAGATATTAAAGTGCGGACGATTTTGTAAGAAAACCGGCGAAACTACATATGTATGTATCTCCAATTGCTGTTCGATTCCAATTCATTTATGCCCACAGAGAGAAAGTCTATGAGGCCATAAGCAGGACGAATATGACTTGGATCCAACTGAACACACGCATAATTGCCAGATTCCTCTGACTTTTGATTTATCAACGACTCTACCGACTTTTCTAGGAGCAGTTGAAACCTGAGTTGGTTGATTGGTTTGTGGCTTTTCTAAGCCGTACTTAGACCTTAAGCGGGTCCATTGTGCCCATAAAAAGTATACTTATAAGAGTCAAGTTTGACTAATCCGGAAACCACCCAGCAAGGTATAGAAATCACAGGAGCTTCCTAAAATCAGCGATATTAAGGTCCTCCAGCCCATGGAAGAAGCTTCTACCAAGAGTACGCAGTCTTCTGGTGGCCAGTGCGGGACATTCCTCAACATCGCTGCAGAATCTCCACTTTCCGTTCGCTTCTATTCTTATTTTCCTGAGATGCACCCTGAGTTTGCAATGGCCTATTAGGAAGCCCGTTAGAATGCGAAGCTGGTTATTGTTGGTGCCTAGGCATGCTTTGCTTCGTAGTAGTTCCCGATAAGTTCCTTTGTTTGCCTTAGTTCTGGGAGTGCTTCGCATCGTCTTCTTCTTGTGTCTAAAGAGAGGAACCTCGCAGTTCCTTTTGGATTCGATGCGGTCCCAGCCCTACCTACTTCCCTTAGTTAGATTTCTGTTTTTGCCAACTTTTGATCAATTTTTGACAAATTTTGAAGAGGCTGCTCTCGAGGGGAGGCTGTTTTTGCTCTATCTAACAAAGACCCAACAGAACTGTACTGTACTCAACAGCCATCTGACATCTGGTCCAAGACTAAATCAGCGGTTTACTAGGTTAAAACAGTTTCATGATTTGACGCTCCATCTAGTGTGCACTGGGAGTAATACTAGCCAAGACAAAGTACTGTGTGGGTCACCTGGTTTCGTCACTCAGTAAAAACCTTACTCCCGACTTAAATCAGCTTTGGAATCAAGACCATTGGTAAGTAAAACTTTACCAATGTGACCGAATCACGGTCACTGAGCAGTGAGCATGTTATTCTAAAAATACTCCACCAACGTGACACAAGCTGTATGTGATTTCATTACCAGGAATTGACATAGTTATGTGTACTCTAGATACGTCTAATTCCGTTTTGCTTAGTTACAAGGAACCAAGTAAATACGTAACACAAAAAGCCAACGAGGCCGTCCACGTGATGTATGTCTGAATCGCTGCACAACACTGAATGGTCACACTGTGAAATAGATAAATACACACATCCGTGAATTCGCAATAAAACGTTTAAAAATAAAACAGGATTCGTCTTCGATCAGAAACGTATCCTTCGTACGTTCTGTGTGTGTCTCTTCCTATTCTAAGGAAAAAAAAAAAAAACTAGAAGATGTGTAGTGTGAGTTGAGCACACTCGCACATCTTCGGAATAAAGATGATGATGTTGCAAAATACTATTTACACATCGCCCCCCATCGAGCTGGTATGTGCAGGACAACTGTCAGATGAAATTGAGATACAACTACGGGCACATACGAGTATGTACTCCTCTTCCCCTTCACTTAGCTACATGTCGAGGATAATGATACTTTTAGGCAGAGTTTTGCGACGAAAATCTCTGGCAACTAGGACGCTAAAGAGACGTGTTCAAGTAATTACGACTGCCGTTGCCATGCCATTCCATTTCTTGGAAAAAGGTTACGTCCTGGTGTCGAAGAAATCGATATCAACCGACACCACTCGGGGAGCCGACGGGAAAGGGTGCATCTTCTCGATAAATAACTCCCGACCAATCCAAGCGATTAGCACTCAATTGGCATTTGTATCTGCTACATACAAGCGTTCTTAACTCGGATTTTTGGGGAAAAACGTTCTTCAAGGTGCGGTGATTCTTCGATGGAATAGTACCTCTCTCTCTCTCTGTGTGTGTGTGTGTGTCTATTGGTAGAAGGGTATGCATCTGACGTTGATGGCTTTTCGTTCAAAAACAAATTTTCCGGTTACTGTGGTGCCCAAGGAATGGGATCAAATTAAATGGGAATGCGTTGGGTTTGAAAGGCGAGACCTGGTCGTCGGCATAAGGAGCAATGAAAAGAGAGATAAATGTCAAATTGTCAATTGTGTGCTTCACATTTACCCGAGCTACATTAAACATTTAGATACCTAATTGGTTAAGCGTTTTCAAAAGCAGACTCCTTGTACACCAACGGCGGCGGTGTAGGTCGACGACGTGGGTGGGCGCCGAGGGTAGAAAGGGGGGGAAAAAAAGTTATCGAGTCAGACATCCGTACAATTGGAATTGAATGCTCACTCATCAAAAAATAGGATTCGAAGGAAAAGTTCAAGGATGTCATATCTTAGGAAAAGAAGTTTTCTTTTTTGCTCATTTGTTGGGAGGGAAAACAAAACGACGAGAGACGAAGGACGAAGAACGAAGAACGACCAACGAAAGCAGGGAGGATAAATGACTAAGAAGTATATTTTCGGTTCAAATTGTATTCCAATTGTAGTCCTGGAGACTGGGGAATTATTATTGGTATGCATGTGTGTGCCTGTGTCTGTGCCGAGATTATTATTTCACTTGATTAAGCATGGTTTCCATTTTATGTGTCATTATGTCAATGGATTTGGTTTCCTTATTTATTGGATCTCCTTCGGTGACATGGTTTTAATGGATTCCCGAATTAATTTGCCGGCTAAGGCATTTCTCTTTGCCAGTTATGCTGATTTGAATTTTGTGTGAATCGGGGAACGTGCCTCGACAGTTTAAATATTCCGAATATGATTGTAATTCAAATGAATTGAACGCTCGGAAATTCATAAGTGGACAATGAACAATTCAGAGAGGAAAGAGGATGTTGCTACTTTGTAGGGTGGCTAAATCAAGTGTTCCAAGCTACTGAATCTACAGAAAGCGACTGAATCGTTGATTGGAACCGACGGTATTCAATAGAATGTGACTGCTACTGTACGATTGGACATCGCCCGCCCCTTTATACCTACAAAACCTTGAGATCTTTTCTGAGTTTTGTAAACTCATCAGTCTTATCGCTTCCCGATATTCTAAAGCTACAGAAACGACGTTCCTTTGAAACTTATATCATGGTATGGTATGGTATATGAGGGTGAGCGGAAGGCTCCTCACCTAGGCCTCAGTCGGACCTGTTGTGTTCCCCTCTTTGAATCGCCGGAACTACAGGGATAGGTTTGATTTGGGACGTATGTTGGGAGGCGGAAGGTGGAAACAATTATGGAGTTGACACTAGTGTACGTGTGGTCTGGCGAATCCTCTTGTTTCTTTTGTAAAGACCAGGATCCCGTCCTTGAAATGTTTCAGGTCCAGTATCCACATGGACCTTAGGGTCTTCTGTCGCATTCTCGCTAGATCTGGGCTGGACAGTGGCATAAAAAGTGCTCGAGAGGTTTGGCCAGTGATCCTCGAACCACTACCACTACCACCGACCTACCGAACCAATAACCCCCATCAGTGTGGTTTACCAAAGAATCAGTTCTCGTACATAGTGCTGGTGCGGGCTTATATTTAGCAGTCTCACTTTGCTGCTCCACATTTCTCTTTCAGGCAGAGGTTTATGAAAATGTGTTTTGCGCCAAAGAATGCTTAAGACGCAACCGCCGAAGCAAATGGATCGCAGTTTTTTCTGACAGTCAGGCAGAGATAAAAGCTCTTTTTTGACTCAAAACTTGCCTGGAGCTGCTTAAGGGCTCTTAAACCATTGACTCTCTCAACAGAACTACTATCCATTGGATTCTCGGACACAAGTCTATTTAGATCAATGAGATCGCAGACGAACTCACCGGACAAGGGGTCTGGCCATCTTCACCTCTGTAGTTCACTCACCAGTCACTTTTAGTTGGAACTCTACTGCCGGGAGCTCCAAGAAAGGCTCTCCAAATGGAACTCAATAATGTGACAATTTAAGAAGCTCATCAACCCCTTAAACAACAAGAGAATAACGCTAAGCTTCTTACAGACTTCGTCACTGGAGATTGTTCCTCGAAATTGTTAGACCAGAGCTGAAACAATTTCGCAAGACTACTGTATGTAACTAAAGTCACCTTGACCTGGTTCCAGGCTATAGAGTAGATACAAATAAACTACCAAGCCATGTTCAGCCTTAGACAACTTTAAAGGAAAAACTGATTACGTCGTTTACAAAAGGGGTAGACAGCCTTAAAGCAGTCTCAAACTCGGCAGTAGAGTCACCTTAGGCGAGTGTCTTCCCCTTCTGTCCCTCCGCTTTAGATTCGAAGACTCTGCGTGCCGAAGCATTGATGTCCATTTGCCCTACATGACCTAGCCGTCTGAAGCTTTGACACCCAACGATGAAAAAAATGAAACTTGCCAAGGTTGTCTTGGAACACGGGATCTGGGGTTTCAGTTCATTATATACTCTCTTGTCAGCCAAATTGCAAAACGGTCACCTAGACACCTTCAGTTTTAAAGATTTCGACACACAGATTTTTTACGAAAATTCATAAGCCCGTTACATCACTTCCTAGCACCACTGTCCAAGAAAGACCAATTGGATTTGCGAGAGTTCAACGATTGCTCAAGGGTAGGGACGACGTTGGTCGTCTTGTAAATAACATCCAATTCTTATGTCGTCGTATCTTTTTTTTTTATGGATTCCCATCCACCATCCCAACCCGTGTGTTCCTAGGATTGTTCCTAGAAAAAGGAAAATTCAATTTCGCATTTTTATTTTCGCTCGTCGTCGTCGACCTCCTCGTCGTGTCGGCCGATTCAATTGAATAAGACAGCCAGAGCCAAAACACGAGCGGCAGCAACATCCAGTAGGTCAGGACAAGAATGGGTGCCCCCATTCACCCGTCCTCGAGTGCGCTTATTATTTTCTATTTCCATCTCGCTCCGGTGTGGGTGGAGGTGGCGAACTGCCATGCCACCCGACCTAACCCCTCTGCAAGGATTACGAATTGGAAAAATATAACTTTTTCCATGATAATGCTCTTTCGTAATATCCCAGCATGTTTTCATTTCCTTTTTTCTTTGTCCTTTTTTCTCCTTCTCCCTCTCACTCACTCACTCACTCTCTCGCGCTGGTTCTTTCTTTGTTTCCGAGTTATTGCCAGGATGAGATTTCATCGGAGAGATTAATTGAAAAACAAACAGAAAACAAAAAGCAGAGTTACACAGGCAATAGCTTCGGGGTCGGGATCAGGATCAGGATATCCTCGGATGGCAAATCACTTCCAAGGAAGTGTCTGCTCCCTGTGTGTGTCTGTCTGTGTATTTGTTTGCGAAAGTGAGAAAATGAGTTTATCCCGCGACGTATTAAGCAGCCGCCTTGCCTAACAGACAGCCCGATAGACAGCCACCGAGAACGAGAAATGTATTCGAGGAAGTGAACTTCCAGCGAATGGAGTTTGGTGTCAATCGAATATGCCAGCAATGTCTGATGGGACATGCCATAGTATACTCGTACAACAATCGACCGTACTACGGCTATCGCTTGAAGAGACTCAGGTGTGCGTGACTTGAATTACCAAAGCCGGTTTCGCAACACTCTCAACCCCTTCGAGCTTTGAATGAAGTTTATCCGCCCCTCACCCCCCCGTGCGGCGGCCACTGTTTCTAGCGCGAGACAGACAGTTCGCCCGAAGCAGAAGAACGCAAATGGCAAATACAGCAAAACATGTTGTAATTGTGTGTACGCGGCGCGCGAGCACCCAGGCGATTACGGCGAGAAACCGATGCGAATTGGAAAACAAATTAACCTGTCCGTACAAGTGGACACTTATTAATAAATATTGTTTTTATCTGGAATCAATGCGAAATGCTAATGAATGCACCGTCGAGTCGATAGACACTTTTATTGCGAACTCATTACATTGGATTGCCGTGCATATGGCGGTCGATATTAATTCAATCACTTCAGGCATTCGATTGGAAAAGTGCACAGGGACAGATTGGATTGGGGGTTTTTTTTTTAATAAATTGTTTTTTGAGAATTGTTTTGAATTCAGGAAAGTAAATTGCATTCCGTTGAAGGAAACTGGAGTACAGTCTCCGACTGGGTTGTGTCTGTGCTAAACGGGTTTGGGTCTCGATACATTTGGAACTTTACTGTCAAAGTTGGAGAGGCTATAGGTAGAAACTTTTGTATCAAGTGGCTCTTTTGAGCCGATTGATAAACTCAAATGAGAAGCTTTGAAATGTCCGATGTTACAACTTTCCTGTAAAGTCCGTAAAAACGGAAACTGAAATTAATCGAAGGACTTCACTTTGAATTACGTAAATGGTGCTGGAAAGTGGAACAATGTTGGTGTTGTTGAAGTGTCATTAGATATTCGTGAGAGGGTTTTGCTGTTCAATTGTCTCCTTAGTTAGAAGAAGTTGTGATATGCTGAAGTTTTTCGTTTGGTTCCTCGTTTTGAGAGAGAACTGTGTCCGATGCGTTGATATTGAGTGTTGTACACTTAAGTAGGTTATACACTATGTTGCCAGTCTGACTGTTGGAAACCCAATGCAATTCTATAGAAGTATCTGGGCAATGTATCGACAACCGATTACATAACACTATACCTAGATTTCACAAGACCATTTTTAAGTACATAATCGTGCAGGGAGGATTGGAAAAGCGGGCAAACGCCAAAGGCTCATTCCATAGCTATCTACACCGATGGATCCAAAACGGACACTGGTGTGGGGGCAGGTATCTTATCCGAAACGCTGAGCATCTCCAAATCTACCCGTCTTCCAGACCACAGCAGTGTTTTCCAAGCGGAAGTCCTAGCAGTGACACTAGCCGCCCGTAAGACTGCGATGAGGGCAATACCACAAGAGGATATAACCTTTTTCATTGACAGCCAGGCAGGAATAAAAGCAATTTCTGCTAACAAAATAAAATCGAAGCTCGTGAGGTGCTGTCGAGAAGAGCTCAAGGTTCTTGGAATACAGCACAAGGTGACACTCTGTTGGGTCTCTGGACCCGAGGGAATACCAGGATACGATAATGCTGACGAACTGGCGAGATGGATGTGTAGCCCGAAATTAAATGTTAAAAAATTCGAAACATCAGATGAGAACCACTACTACCGTGAGTCTGGAAACAACTCTTAATCTGTTACGAGTAGCGCTCTTAGTTTAAGCCAATCAAAAGATTGGAGAGAGTCAACTCCGACTAAACTGTCGTGTGTCTTTTCGACAAGAGAACGGTCGAATCTAAACTGATGGCCGGTGAAAAAGGTACAGAGTTTTCAATCCATTGAAGAAGAGATACATCGATGGCATAGGTACGCATTTTCGACAAAAGAGCTTGATGTCAAACTTTGTTAACCAAAGTGTTGGGAAGATTGGTTCTTCCTCTCGGTGAGATATGCTATCAAATCACCAGTGGACTTGTCGTTACGAAAACCGTTCTGTCGGGCATTGAGGAGTTTTCTTGAATCAAGATACTTCATAAGCTCACGGTTTATCAGCGTTTCCATGACCTTAGAAAGAAGGTATATGCTCAGTGCATTCCAAGAAGAAGTACTGGCTGTCACAATCATTAGGGATAAAGCCGCTATCTCTCAAGTATGTCTATAGTAGGAGACATAGCACAATTTAGAAGAGTTTAACTGGCTGCGAAATGGGCTGCAAGGAGTAAGGAGTTAACAGCTGGAATGCCATCGTAGATAAGCGTTGGAAGTGATCACGAGGCAGAATTCTTTATGTTGTGAGACATTATAGTATTTTTTACCTCAGTTGTGAGTCATGTAGGAATTTTGACAAGTCGAATATGAGCATCGCAGTCATTTCTGGATTGCTTATCTCGGCTTTTCGGAGATGGATTGGTTTTGTAAAACCAAAAAGAGTCTAAGAGTCTGTTTGCAGCTCAAATCAAACCATGCTTTTTTCCTGCAGTCTGGTGCTCTTCGTAATAAATCCGAACGACAATGAATTATGCTATGGATGAGATGATGAAGAAGGGACACAGCCTTCTTATCCTGTCACTGCCCAGACCTTTGTCAAGTAAGACACTAGACCTTGGATAGATTCTTCTTCAAACACTTCGAAAAAATGGCTTAAGAATATCACTATCAGATCTACCCAACTTCAGAAGGACGACCAGTCGGTTGGTACCTAAAAAGTTGGCCGGGTATTCGTGAAAACAAAACATGGGTAGGGCAATGGATTCTTATGCACCTAAGTGTAATGAGGAGGTTAGATAAAATCTTCATCAACCAACAAACCTATGTTTGACTTGAATAAAAAAAGTAGGTAGCGCGACAGCTCGGGATGAGCCAAGGCCTAGCTTCTCCCAATCATTCATATAGTACGTAGAACACTTTTCGCACGAATGGAAGGGACTTATGTACAATTTTTTGCCGACTCCGAACGGCGAGTTGAGAAACTTTTTCATGACAAATTACACTCTCGGAGGTTTGTCATTCCCCGACGAGAGGTCCACATGTTTGACTTGAGCTGTAAGGAATTACAGCCACCAATGGTCCTTAGACGCTTCTATTCTTTGGAACTGACGTGAGTGAAAGTCAACCGAGCAGTGGTTGATTGCTATTTCTCGAATCTGGGGCCGAATTATCGCAATCGATAACGAGTGAGTGAGTGATACTCGTGATCGAATGATAGATTAACCTCATTGGACGCGGTAATGCCAAATCCTCACATTTCGATGAAGATTTATTCGTTACGAGCGTGGTTATTCGGCCCCTGGTTTATCGAGAGAATCCCGAAGTTCTGCTGCATCATCGTTGACTTTCTACGAATTCTTTGGAGAGTGCATGTATGTAGTTCAGTACCACCAGCTAACGACCTAAGCTCTACCATTTTTGTAGAAAAGTAAAGAATTATAGCAATGACAAACACCACAAATGTCCCCAACTAGTCTGGACACTTATCTCGGACACCATTATACTATCTGAGCTTCAAACCACAGCACCTCGCTCGCTGTGTGTGAATAAAAAAATATCAAGTCAAATTCAATCGTTGCAAGCACTTGTAACCTACGCATAAAATTGGTAACATCTATTTTGATTATATTATATTATTATCTATTATCTATTTTGACGTCCTATGCTTTTAAGAAAACTTCAAAATTTACAAATCCAAGGTAATCACAAGCACGAGTAACTTATGTTGGCGTCACAAAGTCCAAACTTACCATTAATTTAAATAAAAAAAAATTAAACTGTACACAAAAGCCCACTGACGAAAGGTCATCCAAAATTGTAAATTTACATTATTCTTGTTAAGTGTGCATCATCCCTTTGTTCGATTCGCATCATTAATTTCAATTGAGAACTAAACTACGTCTGACGTATCCACAAAAATGTTCCTACCCGGTGTACGTACTGCGTTGCGTACACACCGAAATGATTAAGATAAATTACACGCAACATAAATTCTCAATTAACTGAGAACAAGAACAAAATGTATAAAAATAAAAACAAGAACAAGCAAACACAAGATTTTAGTAGATTTAATCTAATCTAGTTGAGCCGAAACAATTTTGCTAAGAAGGCAAAGATAGTCTTTCATCCAGGGCAGTAGCTGGGCCAATCGATGAGTATGGGCTGTCGTCAGTCGAGTTTGTATTCAAAACTTTAGGAAATAAAATATTCAAAAGAGAAACAGGACTACTGCTCTTGAATAAGATATTTGCGTCGTTTGTGGTGTCGACAAAGTGGTGTCTTGTAGGATTTACTACAAAAAAAGCGTTGAAGCCTAGGATGAAAGAGGGAGGAAATGTAGACTTCTTTTTGAAAGATGTTATCTACATGTGAATGCGAAGTACCGCTGACCCACTTATCACGATATCTCCAGCACTATGAAACCATCGAGCCTTTTGAAATTCCACCCCTAATGGGGTAAAAGATTACATAGGCGGAAATATTTTCTAGTCGGACTTACTTGAAACTAAGCAAAAATATTCCACAGCACATAAGTGAGGTTAGGTGGCTGCCCCCACTCAGACACGAACACAATTAGACAAGATTGGCCCATTGTGATACCACGATGAAGAACCAACTTACCAGCACAAGTACATCGAAGGTAGGCAACTGTAACGGTGTTCACCCTAAGTTTTGTACCATTTGGTCGCAGAGATGATTATCTTCTGGATGTCGAGTTCAGCTAGATCGTTAAGATCATTATAGAAGTATTCTCCGAGAGTTTTCCTTCTTAGCGTCGCAAGAGCAGGACATGTACACAGTAGGTGGGATGTAGTTTCCTCTTCCTCCTCGTCCCTGCAGCTTCTATAGAAATTGTTGGAGGCGACCCCCAGTCTGAGTGCATTTCTGCCTATGAAGCAATGTCCGGTGAGGACCCCTGTTAGTGAACCTAGGTTTTTTCGGCGGTTCGTGGATAAAAGTCTCTCCGTCTTCTTCAAATCCAGGTTAGGCCAGATTTGTTTTGACAAGAGACAAGTGCTGATGTTGTTCCACCTCTGGTTTACCATTTTCTTGGTATCCGCGTCAAGGAGAAAGGAAAGGCGTAGGTACTTCCCCCATGTTCGCAGGGAGATGCCATCCTGCGCCTTTTTTTGCCAGTTCGTCCGCTCTATAGTTGCCTGGAGCGTCCCTATGTCCTGGGACCAAGTACAGGGTAACGACGCACCTGTCTGCAATCTCGTTGAGAGATCTGCGGCATTGCTTTACCAGCCTTGATCGTATTGTCAGCGATTCCAAGGCTTTAATAGCTGCCTGACAATCTATGTATAGTCAATAGGGCTACAATCTATCGCATTAATTGAAAGCCAAGCCGCAGCTTCGCAGACTACCGTGATTTCCGCTTGAAACACACTACAGTGATCCGGCAGTCGCGTGGTAATGGCTAAACCAGGTACGTTGGAGAAGACTCCAGCCCCCGTACTGGAACCATTTGTGAATATTTCTAGCACGGAATCCCTCAAAACTGTACCAGATTCCCAAGATCTTCTGCTAGGAATCCGAGTTTTGTATCTGACGTTGAAGTCAATATAGGGGACAACGTAGTCCGTTCTACTAGGAATAGTAATGTTGCCTTTAAGGATCCTAGAGTGGTCCATTGCTGTGCTGATCAGCTGGGAGGATTCTCTGAGCCTTAATGCTGCTTTCTTAACATTGATGTCAGTAGCCTTCTACACTTCATAAGAAGCTCCAATTGGTTTCAATGAGTAGGCAGAAGATCTTTTCGAGATCCTGGTGGTATCATAACGGACCTCTCGTTGGTCTAAGTGTGTTGGCTTTAGCTGGCAGCCACTTCAACCTAACCTAACCAAATGCTGCTTTGACGGCCATTAGCTTCCTAAAGATATCAACAGGAAGCAGATGGAATATTACCTCCAGTGCAGCAGTGAGGGTTGTTCTCAAGGCACCCGTTATACAGATGCATGATCCCCTTTGCAAGAGAACAGTAATTTGAAGTCTAGGTAGGGCACCGTATAATCAGTCGTTGCTAGATTGTACATGTACTTACTGTGGATCTGAGCTTGACCCGTTATGCTTGACTTCCAGCCAATCATTTGGCTGATTCTCAGGGCATTTCTGCCCGCAAATTCCGGCCTAGTGGAAGCAGGTTGAGTCCTGCTGTTGGCATGGTTCTCACGACAAAAGTAGCTGCTATGCATGCCAGTCTTTGTATTTTCGTGATGGCCTTGAGGTTGGTGGTTTTAGTAGCAGCTTTCCACTACACAACGCTGCCATAGGTAAGTATAGGCCTCACAATAGCCGTGTACATCCATAGAATGTTGGATGGTCTCCAGGTTTTCCCGAACTAAGTTCCCTAGGGGAACTGTATTAATATGTCTCTCCTCCAGCATGCTCACAACACAGTAGTGATCAAGGTTGAGGTTGACTGAAGTTCTTCGCACCGCGTCCGTATTGACATTGTTGAAGGCTCCTTCAATGTCTAAGAATGCGGCTATGGTGTATTCTTTCAATAAACCCGACGACGCTATGCAGCGCTGTCTCGACACTTTTACCCTTCATGTAGGCATGCTGTGCCGTTGATAAGTATCTGGGGCTCAACTTGCTACGAATGTGTATGTCTACTAACCTCTCGAAAGCTTTGAGGACGAAAGAGACTAATTGGTCTAAAGTCCTGTCTGTCGTTTCCCCACAACATAACCCAATTCGAATCAATGTTTTTTCCTCAATCCACTTTGATTTGTGGAACTCCAACCTAAACCACATTACGGTGGCTTTACAACTTTTGTTCAATTTCCCAGTAACCGCAAAAGTTTTTTGAAACATAAATTATCTCTGAATACGATGCACCTTGTTAGCCTACTCTATAAATTCAATGGACTAATTAATTCAACTAATTACCCAACAGCCCAACAACATAGCCACTCAATTAATTAATTCTTTTTTTTTTGCAAATCGCAACTATTGTATGTTTGGTACAAAACAAAAAAAAAATTAAAATTAAAAGCACAACGAAACCAAAAGCCAAAAACACATAAAAATATTTCAAAATCGTTAAAACCTGCAATAAATAAACATGAAATCCCCAATCAACTATCAATTAATTAGCGCAAATAATTTGAAGTCTTTTTCGCTGTTATCGCGTAAATGCCCCGCTAATTCAAACAAATTAAGCAACATAACCTCCATTTGCACAGACACACACAGTCAGCCGCACACGGAGCATATATCGGCGATTACCCGCCCCCGAATTCCCCAGATCCCTTAATGGCGAATAATTTCAAATTTTAATTATGCAATAATGTGTGAAATTTCAATTTCCATTGCATATATGGAATAACCCGCCGACGACGACGAGGACGGCCTGCCCGTATTCGGCGCACTACTACTTGCACCACCACCCCCTGCCCGGGGGAGGAAAATTACATTATTAATGGAAAATGACGGAGTGGAAAATGTTTTCGATCCATAATTAGAATATTTCCCTAAATACTTTCGGCTACAGTGGTGGTGAGATGGTGGAAGGTGGAAGGAGTATGCGTGCACTGTGTCATTCCTTTTTTTTTTTTTTTTGGGAAAAGCTACTCCAGCATGCAGAGCAGCACGTGAACAGCAGCTAACCTTTTACCCCCTGATGAGTGCTCAGCCACCACTGTGTTCCTAATGCTATCGCCTCTCGAACGAAGACACAAAACGAACAAAATACACGTTCAATCCACACCGACACGCGGACGGGGGTAGATGACACTAAATGGAAAGAACAACAATGAAATGCCTTTTTAATTTCGAATCTGTTTTTGAGATTCCTCTGGAATCCAAAACTTTGTGTACGAGTTAAGCACTTAAATGGGCACAGTATGTCTGACAAGTGGAGTAATTGAATAGAATGGAACTGACCGAAAAAGTCGATGAGAAATGTTATTTAGCGATTAGTTAGACAGAGCTCAGTGGTTAGTGCATTGGACTGTTGAGCGAGCTACGTAGTTTCTAGCCACAGCAATACCCACAGAACATATTTACGCGGAACCACCTCCGAGAATATAAATCGTCATGAACAAGCTTCTTAATTCGACATTCAAAGTCGGCAATACATTTTATCTACAATAGATCTCGTCCATGGAACACGTTTGATACGAATGAGAAACTTGGCCTTTGCCTGTTTAGACAGAGCTTTCCATTGGACGCTATACTTCGCTTTTTTTTAAACAGGGCGTGTCCAAATGGTTCGAGGACTAGACTTGGGGTTTTTAACCCTAACCCAAACAGGAGTAACACAATGGACCCACCTTTGGTCTGACTGCAACTCTCTAGAGGACCACGTTAAACTTACTAATTACACCAGGGAGAGACCTGCTCCTGTAGAGCAAGAACTGAACTTTGCGTTTCAGTTCTTGTTGATAAGCCATGGCATTCTACAGCTTTGCTTTTGATTCATATTTGACCAAAAGAAGATGAATCTTTTGTCAACAACATAAACATTCAACACCGAAAAGTCCAGCAAAGACCTCCCCCGAAGGTTTCTTGGCGTTAGCTTTGACAGCATGATAACTTTCTCACACATGCATCAAACCAACAAGCCTCTCCAGCCATCTTGATAGTTAGGCCCCTGCCACGCAATGAGCGGCAGAAGATTTGCTCAGAAATGACGCTTCCCGCTCAGGGACTTTGGCCACAACCATACGATTTCATACGTTTTAATTTTGCCGTTGTGCTGCTTGGCAGGAGCCACCAGTTGCCTCCAGTTTCGCACGCCAAGTTGGTTAAGGTCCCCTTTCACTTGCGTGCGCCTCCCGAGTTGTGCGTTTACTCTACTGCGCCGTCCCTCGGGTGTGGATTCAAAGGGCCGCAGCATTCGTGTCCATTCGCTCTACATGACCCAGCCACATCAGTCGTTGGATCTTCACGCGTTCTGGCTAAGCCAATGTCGCTGTAGAGCCCGTACAGTTCGTCATTGTGTCTCCTCCTCCATTCACCGTCTATACGGACCCGAAGAATTTTGCTCTCGAAACAGCCAAAAGAAACCTCATCCACTTTTGACTGAGTCCATGCCTCTGTGCCGTATAGCAGGACTCGGACGATTAAGGTCTTATACAGGGCCACTTTAGTCGTTCGAGAGAAGGCTTTGCTGCTTATTTGCCTTCTTAGCCCAAAGAATCAGCGATTGGCAAGAGTTATTCTTTGTTTGATCTCAGAGCTGATGTCGTTGTCTGAATTGAGGGCGGAGCCTAGATAGACAAAGTCCTTAACTACATCAAAGTTATAACTGTCTATTGTGACGCTCTGTCAGGGACGTCGGTGTTGGGTGTCCTTTCTTGTTGACAGCATATACGTCGTCTTGCCCTCATTGACGCCTAAACCCATCTTCGTCGCCTCCGTCTTACCACTCACAAACGCGCTAGTGACATTACGCTTTTTTCTTCCGATTTTTGTCGGCGTATCCGAGTAATTGGACGGACTTTTGAAAGATTGTGCCTCTGGTGTCGGCGAATGAGTTTTGCACAACTCTTTCAAGAACGATGTTGAAGAAGTCGCATGATAGTGCGTCGCCTTGTCTAAATCATTTTTTGACATCAAAGGTCTCGGTGAGGTCTGACCGACCTTGATGGAGCAGCGTGCATTTTCCATCGTCATCCTGCACAACCGGACGAGTTTGGCAGGGATGCCAAAACTAGACATGGCTCTGTATAGCTCGTCTCTATAGATGCTGTCATACGCGGCCTTAAAATCGATAAAGAGGTGGTGAGTATCGATTTTAAGTTCCTGGGTTTTCTCCAAGATCCGCCGCAGTGTGAATATTTGGTCGATGGTGGACTTTCCTGGCCTGAAGCCACATTGATATGGACCGATCAGGTTTTTGGCGAACGGCTACAGGCGTTCACACAACACGACAGATGAGATCTTGTAAGTGACGATAAGAAGACTGATGGCAGTTCACAAGGTATCCTTTCTTGAGGACCGGTCAAATAATGTTGAGGTTCCATTCATTAGACATACTGTCCTCCGACCATATTGTACAGATGAGTTGGTGTATGCTCCAAGTCATCGCCTGCCACTTTGAACGGCTCAGCAGCTAGGCCGTCAGCTTCAGCAGCTTTGTTGGACTTAAGCTTAGATATGGCCTTAGATCTTCACCTTCAATATTTCCAGGTGGACGGAATTGCTGATCTTCGTCGTCCAGGTTGAATTTGATTCGTCGTCGCCGTTAAACATCGACAGCGATTCTACTATGATGTTCCCTTGCAGGCTTCAGTTCGACGTCTATAGCCCTGACAGATGTTTTTCACCCTTTGGTTTGGTTTGGTTTTTGTTTTTGTAACGAATTTTCCACATGCAGATCATGTAGGTGCAAGACGGCTGAATTTGGATCCGTGAATGACCATAGGGCGATTTCGCTCATGTCAAGTTTGCTTGAATGAAGTGAATGTGGAACGACGACGTATCAGTAGTTTCTCATGGTCAGTGTCCATTAGATTTCTCAATCAGATGATGCTCTTCATTGCTCTTTGCGTGTTTCAATTTCCCGACTTTAATTTTGGTACTCGGCGTAGCTAAATGGTTACATATAAAGATTGAGAATTACATGTTTCATGAGTCGAAACTTCGCGCGAAAGCACAAAAATCGAATAAGCGAACACGTAAATAATACAGTCCTACAACTTCTGGACGAAAGAAATGTATTGCGCCGTCTACAAAGGAACAAACTTTTTGACTTAGCACTATAATAATTAACCGCGCCTAAATAGCGGAACATGTAGGAACTTTCATTGGAGAGGCACCTGCCAAACGTCTCTATTTCGTGATAAAAAAATTGCTTGATAAGTCCTTACTTAGTTGCAGTAACTAACAAGTTTATATCGAAGGGAGGTGTTTTTTTAGTGAGAAAGAATCTCACACTACTATGAGCACGCGTCTGCGGTCCTCATAGTGTCTATGCAAGATTTTCACCTACCCCCGGGAAAAAAAAAAATGAGTCGAATCTTGAGACCACACGGATATCCACTTGGTATTCTTTACTAGCTGATAAGTCAAATACATTTTTTATAGATATCAACACTATAGGCCCTTTCTTTGCTTTTTTTTTATCTACATAAGCCTCCCTACCCAAATAGAGTCGTTACCTTACTGACAGCAATTTTCAATTCACCTCCAATCCTTCGCAAGCTGTTTTTCGTTCAAGCCTTCTGGCGTCCGTGATGTCTGAAGTCAACTGACTGGAAGTCACAAATTTTGTCGATTTGTCGCGCAGTCATCCAAAAATCAATTATCTGCTGAAATGCATTTTTTCCGCTTGTTTTTCCCTCATAAACTTATGTCTCCATGCATTTTTCTCGAACGCCCTTCGAAGTGGAAAAAATGGCCTTCTATTTCATCACAATGTCAAAACTGCCCTACATCCAAACAGCACACATCACAAAGTGTAAATTTTGTTAAAATGTTGTGTCTCCTCCTTTCAAATCAAAATTGAAATTGCTTTCCCTCCTTGCAGAGCACACTGTACCACTAAAACTCTAATTAACTCACCCCGAATCTAAATCTGATATGACCTCCTCCTCCCCCTTGTGTGCTCGTCTTCCTCCACCTCTCTCGCTAACAAGAACAACGTCATTTAGCAGCCATCGAATGAGCTTCAAACAATGAAAATGTCTAAATAACTTTCGTCGTACCTACTTAAATTGTTATATTCTCCTCTGGCTTGGGGTGGGTGGGAGAGGGGGTGGGTAGGAAATGTTCCTTCTCAACGTCGAGAATACAAGAGGAAACGTTTAATGATGAATTCCAAGGAAAACTCACCCAACACCGCCTGCCGATGCCACTATCCAGTATCCACCCCCATTTACTGTCAGCCCCTGGTATACCCCCATCGAGTGTACATAGCATCATTGTAGCAAAACTTTTACTCCACTTCAGCTCCGACCCGATCCTTAGCACATAATAAATTTTGCGAAAGGACACTCCGTCGTTGTCGTTGTCGTTGTTCCTCCTCATCGTGTCGGTCGCCGCCGCCGTAGTCGAGGTTACGAACGAATACCTACTGTGTGCAACGCTCCTCTGTGCAAATACCTAAACGATTATTCTCTCAATTATACATGAACTACGGAGAAGTGGATTGCCTTCCCTCTGTAGTGGTGGAATCCGAAAATATTTTTCAGATTAAACCCACACACACACACACACCCACACAGGCAGGGAACATTCAGAGAGAGAGTGAGAGAGCGAGCTGCTCTACCACCCCCTGGGTCGACATTTCTGCACAAACGACACGACAACTCATTGCCAAAGCAACAATGTTTAAACGACGAGCGTAAGCCAACCCGTAAGGGATGATAATAATGATGATATAAAGGTTATTGGATGATCAAGTGGTGTGGGGGGCTCGCCTGCCGGAGTCAGAGCTGGGGTGGATACTATTACCGTGTCGCTTTTTGTGCTTATGAAGCACGATTCCGTGAATATTTCCATCCATCCGGGTTGTGAGCTGCCGCCACTTGCTACTGTGTTGCGAATGCGAATGTTGTGTGCACGTTTGTGCGCTCATGGGAAGGGTGCAGGACTACAACGGCAAATGAGACGTAGTCGCGGAGCGTGGCTTGTGTGTGCCTCCGGGCACTGTAAACAGCGTGAGGAGGTGGAGTACCCTTCGTCGTCCTCGTCCTCATCGTCGTCGTCGTCGGATTGAAACGATTGCCAAGTTGTATAGAAAATTGAGTTAAATTGTTGTCAGTTGAAAAGTTGGAACGTTTAATGGGGCGGGTGGCTGCTTGCTGCTTGCTGCTGGCTGACTCCAAGGGTGAGCTGGAATGTAACGTTATTAATATTATTGTTGCGAAGGGCAAAATCGTTGAAGCGACACAGCATTGCCAGGCGTGCTAGATTCCTGTTGAGAGTTGAGTTGATTTTGATTTTGATTTTTTTTTTTATTATTGTGTACTTTGCATTTAAGGGTGACACATGTGTTAGTTAATCGCTTGGAATTGTGAAGTGATTTGTGGCCGAGTAGGCAACGTGGTTGTGTGTTGGTGTGTGCTTCGTCAGGATCCGGAGGCTGTAATTTGCAAACAACTACATCGTGAGGTCGTATAATGGGGTGTAGATTAAGGACGAAATAGTTATTGTGTAGCGCCTTTGGGGTGACAAATTTCGTGATTTGTCTTCAGTCTCATCGATGTTACGAGTAGTGCCCGTGCCCGTGCGTGTGCCTGTGTTTGTGGATAATTTGATGTTAAATGTTTGTTAAGTATCCCACGAGGAGGGATTTAATTGAGTGTTTCGACCATTTAGTTGAGTTGATAGTTTTGTCGAACTGAGAAGGTACTGGGAGCGTTTCTGTGGCTTGTTAAGATTCCGATAGATTGGCAACTTGGCAATGAAATTTTAGACAATTTCGGGGCTGCTATTTAGTCCACGAGGACTCTTGTAGGGTGTTGACCGGTAAAAGACCCCCCTGGCCAAGTAATTGCTGTTTCAAATCCGAGTAAATGCTTGCCATTCGAGTCTATGGTTGTCAGATGCTATACATTTATACAATTTCTGTATCTAATGAGGACAATCCTCGATCACAAGTCCCTTTCAATCGGTGTTGCACTCTCAATGGCGAAGATCTCAGATTAAAACATACTGCAGTCATCCCGTAGTGTGAATGAGTCTTGGGTGATTTACCGAAAACACCGGAACGAATTCCTTTGTCTATTCTGGATCCATGGAACCCTTTTAAAGACAAAACTAGGCAAGTATCCTATCCAGTAACAATGTGGAACTTCCACCTTACTTACTAACTTAAGGTGACACTACAGTCCGGGGTGGACCTGGGCCTCAACCGATAAGCGTCTCTAGCCAGATCGATCTTTAGTCAGCTGCCTCCAGTTTCGCACGCCAAGTTGGTTGAGGTCAACGTCCACTTACGTGCGACACCTGAGTCGCGGTCTTCCTCTTCTGTGGCGCCCCTCGGGTGTGGGTTCGAAGATTTTCCGGGCCGGAGCATTGGTGCCCATCCGCCCTACAAGATCTAGCCATATCAGTTGTTTGAACTTCTACCTACTATTTTATATAAGGGTCAGGCGTGGGCCATGTTCCTCTTCTGAGTCTTTCCCGTTCTGCTGGAAAGTCCAAGCGGGGGAACTTCGTCGTGGTTAGGGTATAGTAAAGAATCATCGTTCCCACTTCTCTATGCTGCTTACCAGTCCATAGGTAGTTTTCATGTATCTGTTCAACATGAATCGCTCGAGAAATCATGTCGCAGTTGCTACCGGTGTGAAGCTACCGGAATCAGTGAAGCGGTTGCTAAAGACTTGGCCACTGCAGGACTCCGAGTAGCCGCTCTAGGACGACGTGAACAATGTCTCAGTAAAAACTGGGCTAAACTCACGAAAGATGAACAAAGGCGTTTGTTCGAGTTGGCTGGAGACGCTTGTTGATTGAGGCCGACTTCCAGCCCGAACTGTAGCGCCACCTTAAGTAAGTAAGTTATCGATGTCCTTGTGAACGTGAATAATGCCGGAGTAATTCGCTTCGGGAACCTAGTTGATATAGAAGGGTTTGATTCACTGTACACAAGAGCATGAAAGCGAGGAAATACGATGGGCGCAAGGTCCACATAACAGGTATTGCTGGTCACTATATCGCTCAACATTTGGATATCAGTTCTAATATTTATTCGCCACCAAAGTTTGCAGTTACGCCAATCAATGGAACACTACACAACGAACTGAGGAATTTGGGGACTCTACGAACTGAAATCGTTCAACTGAAACTTTTGATGGCCTGGAGGCGGTTTTGGGTTCAGAAGATTGTATCTCAAGCCGTCTTGTTTGCCGTTTATACTCCACCATATGTGCAGATTCATGAAATCACCGTTAAGCCGGTTGGATAAAAGTTCTAGAGAGTCTGTCCAAGTTCTGAAAATGTTCTGAATGAAGTGAAAAGTTGAAAATCGTCCTATTTCTGACAGATTCCACCTTCGCTACCGTTTTGTTCATTTTTTTCTGCACGTCTTCGCTTTGGTAATTTGTCACAGGGGCTTGTCGTTCCTTCCTGAAGCGTGCTTTGGTTTGGAATCAGAATGGCCGTCTTATTCGAATTTTTATGATCCATTGTGTTCCCTGTTCTCCAAAAAGAGAGAACATTCCGTTCTCTGATTTACCTCCCTGAACCATACCGAGCTCAGTATGAATTCTAAGATATGTAGTTCAAAGCATGGTTTACAATTCGCTCAGATCATGGAAAAAGTATGAGCCGAAGGCCGTCTCTCTGATTCTATTGAAGCTGGTGTAGTCGCAGAGAAACTTTTTCCTCGATGCTTAGAAGCATCCTCCTTAGGTCTAACGTCAGTACTTTGTGGCGTGTGAGGATGCTTTTCTGCACTGCTAAGTGTGATCTTTTTAGCGAGGGTAGTTCTTGAAGAAGTCTGCATAGGGTTTAGGGAATTACGTGCTCTGTTGAAGTTGATTGTCCATGTGTAGATCCGTGTGAATCCGTTAAAATGACTGAAAGCCATTTTTAGAAGATACCTAAGGTTGTCACGTCCGCACCTACATATCTACTGCTTCGAGACGTAAAAACTCCGATGTTGACTCCTGTTTCGCTGGAATAGTTTACCCAATTATACAGATATTGATCCCTGTACACATTTCATCGGCAAAGACATGCTAATCTGTTTGTTTTATGCCGGCACTCATGGCCCTGTTTATGCTAAGCTTTTTATTGCCCGACTTCTACAGAAGTTGTAAGGACAAAGAATCTATAAAGTCGAACATCTCCTTTACCAGAACTTGGGCGACTTGGCTAACTGACACTAAAAGACCTAAAAAGTTTATCCAAAGTCCCTGGGTGGTTAATTAGATGCACGTCCTACCAAATAGGTGAGGGCAATTACACCGAGCTTAAAGGCAGCAAACAGTTGTCCTATCCTCACCTAGCCTATGCTGGATTTATGTCCATCGACAAACCTCCAGCTCCTACTCTATCATTCATCGTAAATTAAATCCGTCGGTGACATGAGTTTCTATTTTTTCTTTGTAGCCAAAAAGACTTGAATTAACTTGAAACCTCAACAATCTGAATCAAGTTCAAAAAATCACCGGCCTCGCTTCACCTATGCGCCCTTAAATCCAATCCCTAAGTTAAGGAATGGTGTTGCTTTCTGCAACTCACCCGTCATCCTGTTCATTGAAAGTGTGACGGCGAAAGGGCACCTTTGCCTCGGAGAATTTCGTCAGTGAATGAAAAACTCCAATGGAACACAGGTCCCATGAAGCACATTTCGATTCAGGAAAGTTATTTATAAAAAAGTGTTCAGCCTCTGGTTGGTTGGTTTAAATGGCTATTTCCGGCGACTCTCGAGAGATTCAACTAGCGTTAGATTGCATCGTTTTTTCTTTAAATATCTCTACGATGGCCTTCTTCACATATGACAGTGGGGATAGAGGCAGGTGTCTATTGTGATGTGCTTATGATCAGGGACCATTGAATTCAAGGAGCTTCCACCACAACAGATTTGGATATCGATAGTAATTTGTGTAGACGGTCAAACAGTAATCGAGGCTATAGGGTCCAGTCCAGTCAAATTAAAAATCATCGGTTAGATAGTGTGATAAGGGACCCATACAGGAGTCAAAGAGTTCAGCTTTGCGACCGAATTCAGAGAGCCCTTGTATTTTCGCACTGTCTTGGAACTGATTCAAGGGTCAAGCAAGGCCTTAAGAACAGCCTAGCTATCGCTACAGATGCAAATGCTCCGATCCTTGCACCTTTTCTTATCAATATAGTCCGTGGCCATTAGGACTGAAAAGATATCGGCTTGGAAAACAGGGGCGTGCTTGCCTAACGAGTAGTGAAGTCTCGTGTTGTCGACCTTCACGAAGACACCAGCACCGGACCCATGACTGATTTCGGAGCCATCCGTTAAGATTCGGCTACAGCCCCGTCCAGACTAAGACTCAAACCGGATATCCGTGGAACTAGGGTCGCAGGATAAGGGTCGCGCAAGGTCATCAAAACTCCAGTGCGGATGATGCCAAAAGCCACCCTGTCTAAGATAGTACAGCCCATGATATAAGTATCAAGGGAAGATAGACCAAGCAGAGCCAGGCGTACTCGAAAAAGACCCCATGCAGCCGAGACAAGCCGTTCTTTGAAGTTTACTGCAGTAAGCAGTCACATACTTACGCAGAAGCCCCCTTTACCAAACAACTGACCCATGAGCTGGAAACGATCTTATCATAGCCGTATACATCCAAAGGACCATATTCGTTGATAAGCCCCATGTCTTGCCAAAAGTACCCTTGCACTGCCAGAAAACTGAAAACCCCTTGGATGTCTTCGACTTGACGTGCTTTGCCCAAAGAAGTTTTTTTTATCCAGAATCACTCCTAGATATTTGGCTTCATCACTGGCGGTCGCGACCGCCTAACATTTGCGACCCACACTTTGAAAAACACTGCCCTAAACACTTGGGGTTATTTCAATTCAATTTTCACAGGCACAATTTTCAAATCGGTAAATCATAGTTGGCCGAGAATAAGTAACCGGGTAGCTGTTTGAATTTCAAGGCGCGTTGTGCTTCGTTCCAAAATTATTTCGAATATTTAAGTGTCAAATAAATTTTTATCCCGAACAATCGACTCTAACGTGAATCTTTCTCATTCTTTTCCTTTGTTTTGCAGTTCAACGCAATTAACTTAGATGATGCCCGAAGTGGATAAGGATTCGGTTGCAGATGTGGTAAGTGGAGCGCATGCACCAATTTTCGACACCGAAGCTCTGTTGAAGGAGAAAAAGAATATTTCCACGGAAAAACTAACCAACGGCCGAACAGGAGGCAGCACAGAGGAGGGAAACGTCGATTCCGATTCAATGGTTCATTCGTTTGTGTACAAGAATCCTTTGACAATACCCCCGGCGAAATATATAAACAGTGCCATATCGCATTTCGGAGCACAGTCCATGACATTGCCACCGACGAGTAAAGAGACTTTGGCCAGCCTGTTGAGCGCCGAACGGCCACAAACGGCTCCGCTAACATTTCACATGCGGAACAATGCGAAAACGACCACCTCATCTTCTGCCTCTGAGTCGGATGCACAGCTGGGCTATGCCACAGATATTGGTGTTCACTTGCAGCCAACAAGCGATGGGAAACGAGACAAGTGCAAGCCGGTCAGACGAAATGGTCAGCTGACGGTTGAGGGAATACGGCACTCGCCAACGAAGCCAATTTCCAAAGGAAGCAGCTATCCACCGTCGCGAGTACAAACTCCAATAAAATCGTCACCGGAACCTAATGATGTCGGTGCGGCGGCTATGAACTCAACCTGGCATCCACATGTGTATGCGAAACCACCAAATCGGCCAACGCCATATGCAATTGCGGATATCTTGGGCTGGAGGAAGGCGACGAGGCTTGAGGATGAAAATCGACTGGGCTCTAGAACGCCATCTATTACAGGGACTTATGGTATAAGACCGGACGCGCTGCCTGACACCGATGCGAGTCGGATGAAGTCTCCGAAAACTATTTTGAAAACCTTCCAACAACAGTATTCACAGCAGATTAGCCGTTTCGAGGAGAGATGCAGCAGTCACACGCGGAGTGCATCGCTGAGTGAGACCAGCGAGGATGACAGTGCAATCGCTGTCATTGACCAGCCGCTCAACTTGTGTGTGCCGAAGCAGAGCGACTCCAATGACAGCAGCAGTATACCGGTGCGACCTGTTGCCAAAATTCACAAAAAAGGTGAGTGTTGTGGAAAATGACATTTGTCGACCCTCATTGACTCTAGAAGATTTTCACGAGATTTCCCCTTTCTACTTAAAAGATTTTCAAAGATTTTCGTTGTAATTTTCCTCCTTCTGATCCAGCACTTGAAGGTTGATCTTTTGGTTTTGGTCAAGCAGTCTACGTCTGCGCCAAAGGAAGTAGGCATTAGATGCTCGAAGTGGTTATCAGAGTGTCAGGTTCCCTCGTGCACTAGGTTTAGACACGAGATTCATAACCTTAGTCTTGATTAGCCTTTTATGCTCACGATTGTGTTCCTGATTTGTTCAAGGTTTTGATAAAGTTTTTCAAAATCAGTTATCAACCAGAGCGTGCTACGTCCAATTTTCTTTATGAACCCAAGAGCTTCCTCCAACAGTCTCTAGCGACGCCTCCACACCGCACCTAACCCTAGCCCATACTCCAGTGCTGCGATTATACGAGTAAATACGATGCTGAGGCCCAAATCTATTGCGCTGGCTCAGTAGTGGCCAACATTCTTAAGGTAAGGTAAGGGAAGCACCCCTTAAATCGTAAAAGTCCGATCAGTCCTTCTTAAAGCATAATTTTGGTTTCGAAAGCACTATTAGCTCCGATAACCCACATTGTCTTGTCTTGAATTCCAGCCCTTGATCGCCCACAACCATAGCTTAAGCCTTTAAGTGTAGTGACCTAGGGATCACAGCTGTGAGCTTTCGGCAGTCATAGTTTCATGATCAATCATAGTGTAGGCGCCCAAGTTAACCCTACAGTACGCATCATCAAAGTTCCGAGACGGAAACGCTTATCAAAGCCACACTTCATTGTCGTCACTGCTTTATCACAAGTTAGATCACCCATCCGATTTAATTGCAATGCGATTCCAGAAACAGTTCCGCCCGCCTTATGCCCACAAATGGCCTAACCGGCCATAACTTCGTGGAAAATTGAAAACTACCCGACACGTCGTCAGTCATTAACATACGCGCGAATTCCGATTCATCGAATGCACAAAGCGAGTGTGGTTTTCAAGTCCGGAAAGCGCTAATCGCTTAATTGACTGCTGCCGCTGCGCACGATATAATCATTCTAAAAATACTAATTATGATCACGTAGCCCAGCGCTATTGTGGTCGGCGAAAAGTTACAAAAATAAATCCATAATTGAGCGAAAAAAAAGGCAGCAACAACAAAGAAATACCATTCCGCTTCCAATTCACATGCGAAGGCGAAGGCAAAAACGAGGATCGCGACGCGATCGTTTAAATTGACTTTCGTGAGGCGCATTCGCTCCAATTTAAATCGTTGCGTCGTCGCTCGCCGGTCGTTATGGCGACGACCAATAAAAAGAATATTGAACGACTTCACAAGTGAAATGTCATCATCGGAAATAACAACAACAACAACAGCCGGAGGAGCAGACAAGTAGAAACATGGCTTGATCACTGATCAGTGAGTGCACTTTGAATGATGAGCGCTCTGCTACGCTGATGCATGAGTCACAGCGGAATGAACTGGAACCAAGTGCGGCCGCGTAGGGTTAAACGATGATGCATTGCCACTTAAATTGACAGTTGCGAGTCTAGTTGATGTTTTCCTTTGACGTTTATTGCTGTGTAAACATGAATGTAGGCCCAGGGAGTTGACTTGTAAATTGACTCATTGTTCGAGAAATGAACGCATTCTGTTGGGTTTTTGTTCGTAGAAAACGTTTGACGCGATGTCGTCGTTCTCGATTGAGTTAATCGACAAATAGGGGCACTCGCAATGGGATGATAAATCGAATTCATACTAATTGACGGCAGAAGAAAATGTGGAAAATGTCTGAATTTGAAGTAGAGCGTTGCGTTGAGACATATTTCACTGAGCTTTGGGGAGAATTCACTTGAACGGAAAACAGATGTTCGGAAAGCACTTAATTTTGATGAACTGTTTTTGCGAATAATCACACGTCTCTGAAGACCTCGTTTATAGCAGCGCGAGCAAATAAGATGAATTCGTATGTCCACATGTTTTCAAACCACATATCCTCACTTCATTCTTACCCAAGTGGTTTTGAACAATGCATACCTGCCATTGTCTTCGAGATTTAATCTCTCACTTAATTTTGGGCCCATATTTAGAACAATCTGTCAAATTGGGTAGGTCGAGTTCAACCAATTTATCTTTTGCAAACCGAATGTGGCGCAAACAGTCGATCAACAGCGCGGTTTTTGTCTTGGAAGCACTTCTCCGAAAAAATGCATTGAAGACAGGTAGCACCATCTAGTTGAGACGACAGTTGAAACCCCACAAAAAGACTCTCATTCAAGTTCTTCGTTTCGACAAGGCAACGACGTTGGATTGAGACTATTCGCGTGATAATCAAAGGCCGCAGTCTGTTCGGGAAGCTGGCATTCTCCGTCGTGCCATCTTTTCACCTGTTTGTCTAACCTGGGTCACTGGACATAAGGGTATAACGAATAGGCCGATGAGCTGGCAAGGCGATGTTCAACTCTTGAGAGTTCTCTAGCGGAACGAGTGCACATTTCACTTAGATCTGTCAAGTGTAAACCATTCTTCCCAAAAATTGGATAACCAGACTATGTCATCTGTTGCGTCACCTCTAGGACTAGAATCAGGCACCTTTTTAGCGAAAATCGGACAGACATCTCTCGGCTTGACAGTCGACAATTATGCAGCGAAAGTGGACATCCCCTTCAACAATTACTGCCGCAGCTGCAAAGCTATAAATGAGGCAGAGACTCTCGACCACTTTCTTTACAAATTCCCAACCCTTGCCGAAACCAGTCAGCGTACATTGGGAAAAACTTTCTTAAACAATCTTAACGACCTATGAGATTTAAGGACCACCAAACAACAAACTCACAGACATTTGTCAACCAAATTAGGTTCCCAAGAGTCGTGGTATCAAAACAGCATCAAATACTCTAATTGGTGCCTGATCACCTCCACTCCTGCCTACCTACTAAGCACCCTCTCCAGCCTCTTACTAAGTAAAATGAGATTTCTCAGGTTCTTCTTTGATCCAGAAATGATCCTTAGATTCCACAGCAGGTCTAGAGTTTCCAATTTTTTCAAGAAGTACTACAAGAGAGCGGCTGTTCTTCATCAAATAGTTTGAACCCTTTTTACGTCTAGATAAAGTCTGCAGCAGCAATATAATTTTTAATTTCATTTAAATCATTGCAGACCTGCCCTCTAAACCGCATGTGAAAAAGAAGAAACTATCTGTTGAATCAACACCTGCCGCTGAATTAATTCGAGAGAAACAACATCAAGTGGAAACGACTGAAGATGATTCCGATTCGGGTTCAATGGACACACGTCGGAAAAAGAAAGCACGGACAACGTTTACTGGTCGACAAATTTTCGAATTGGAAAAACAATTCGAGATCAAAAAGTACCTAAGTTCGAGTGAAAGAACTGACATGGCTAAGCTTTTGAATGTAACAGAAACTCAGGTAAGTGGAAATTAATATGATGAAGTGATTCTATAAAGATTTGTTAGCTTAGCTGAACCGCAAGGATTCATTCACCTACTTTCTGCCGCTTAGACCTCGAATTTGAAAATATGTCCTAAAACTTGGCCAGAGAACATAACTCCAAATCGAAAACAAAAGCATGTAAATCGGATCAGTGGTTCTCAAGTTATAAGCGAACAACGGACAGACAGGTGTAAGGATGTAAATACATCTGAAGAAAACAACTTGTAGGTTTTCCATAATTAACGTTAGCTTGCTTCCTCCATTTCAGTCCCCCAAGTTGGTTGAAGTCCCTTTCCGTCAATAGAGGCGCGGATTTTCTCTGCTTCTCTATCCCTCCGGGGTTAATTCGACGATTCTTCATACCCGAGCACTGTACCTTCTGACTAGGTTGATGTCACTGTCCAGCCCATACTAGTAATTATATAGATCTTTGAAAGATTGTACTGGTGTTAGCGTATGTATCAGAATTTGCGAGGTACTCACTGCCGAACAGCTACTTCTTCTAGCAGAAACCATACTTAGATGTTTTGGATACGTTAAACGCATGTACTCAACTCGGTTTCCAAGACGTGCCATGAAATCCGTAGAAGGCCTAGGATGAGATGGTTGGACCAAGTCCGAAATCTCACCTCTACCCGTATGGGGATAGCCCCTGATGATTTACAGTCGATGGCGGAAGATCGGGAAATGTAGAGAGTTCACCTAAGCTTCCTAAACCCGCGACCCTCGTAGTGGATAAGCGGGCCATTGGAAAATAATGATGATATACTCGTCCATCCACGAAAGCGATAGTAGGAACGTTAAACCCGTACTTACTGTCCACTATTTGCGCGGAAAATAAACTTGAAAACTTTACCAATCTGTAGTTTCCCATGTTCGCCCGCTAAGTGTTTATTCTCAGCAAAAGCGGGTTGAACTTGCCGGGCTCAGTACACTCCCCCATGAAGTGCATTACAAAGTGATATACGACCAGCGGATGAATGGTGATCCACCTTTCACTTCGAACCATTTACCCCGACAGCGGCACTCGTGTCCATCCCAAAGCGCGTATCGTTCCGTGAAATACTCGCAGTGTTTTCCCGCAGTTTCCGCCGCCATAAAACTATCGACTAACAATTAAACCACTTCACCCGCGCGCCTAAACGCAGCACAGCACGACTTCAGGTCCTAAGCAGCTAAGCGGTGGCATACTTCCAGAGCCACCAGTTTCATTAGGGCACCTAATCTGCTCGCATTAGCATGAAACTATTATTATTACCATAATGCTGAAGATTCAATTTTCCAGATAATATTAATGGCCAATTTGGTTATTAATGCCCTTGCGAGTGCGGGCGGGTGTGTGCAGCAATTAGATACATTTCCCGGGGTGCTGCGTTATACCATGACATCCCCGGACTATGGCTGCCACCGCCGACACACTCATGCTCTGATTAGAGAGGTGCTAATCAATAGCGATAGTTGGCATCATCGCATAAATGCCAGCAACCCTTTCGGCGCGCGGATATAATCAGGGCGTCCATGTATCAACGCTCAGAACGCCATTTATATCGCATTATAATGCGCTATCTGTGTGTGTGTGTGCACTGCAATAACAATAACAATCCATTCAATATGCACAGATTGTTGCAATGTTAATTTATTCTAATTAGTCAATAAATCTCAATTAATATCGTGCTCGAAACGTGAACACGACCCCCATATGACCATCGGTATAGACACAGCACTGACTGCCCCCGAGTAACAATGGCAGCTTGCGCCTGAGTTTGTAGATGTTCGAGCAGCCGTGTACGGCTAAATGGGCGAAGGGGGTGAGAATTTAATAATTTCGGAACATTTAGCGCAGTGGTACGAGTATGTGCATTGAATACAACAAAATGTTAGCACACTCAGCGACAATTAGTTGAAGTCAGTCAATTTCAAATGGAATACTTTTCGGGAATTTATTAGGTTGAGTTAGGTTAGGTTGGTATTTCGCGTCACTTAAGGGGGAAATCCATTTTTTTTTTTTTTTGATAATCTGTTAGGAGTGACAAACGTTTAGATTTGGTTGCATCTCTGGTGGTGGGAGATACTGGCATTCACAGTCGTCATGCTATTAGGGTCTGTCATTAGCAACATTTGTCGATTGAAGCAAAGTGTTGAAATGAAGAAGTGGAGATAGTAAAATAACAGACACTTGTGGTACCCCAGCTTTTAAAGAAAGCACTCTTGCCAATCGCTGTTTCTGTTCGCTTTGGTCACCGTAGCTCAGTGGTGGACTGCTGACTGAGCGGCGTGGTTTCAAGCTCCAGCCAGGTACACCGAACATTTTTCGCGGCACCACCCCTCGTCGGGGAATAACGAGCTTCCGAGAGTATCATCTGTCATGAAGGAGCTTCTCAAATCGTCGTTGGGAGTCGACAATAAAATGTAGGTACCTTTCATTCGTAGATGTTCCCCTATCCGCCACCTTAGGGTTACCTGGAAAGCACTTATTTCCCGGCGAAAAATTTAACAAGCACAACACAAATGATTGCGAGAAGCTAAGCCTTGGCTCAGCCCGAGCTGTCACGCGAGCCATTTTTTCAACTTTTTGGTTCTGATGAAAGAAAGATGTATTTTCAAATTTGTTTGGGTTTTCTAGAAGCCGCGATGGCTCCTCGACAGGTTGGGTGATATTTCAGCGGAGGGCAGGGACTTCGGGTTGTCTTTCTGCCTCGTCTACATGAGTATAGTAGAAGTTCCATTATGGGGGGGGCATATTCGATCTCTATAGATCGCAGTGCGTATATAATTCCATTTATCAATCGAGGCTCCATTTCACAGGCTCTTACTGCGAAGCCCAGTCTGGTCAGCAAATATGAAATTTTTGGAATTTATATAAGCACTGAGTGATAGTTTTGTTTCCTTAATGTTCTGACAGCTACGGCGGTGGTCAAGGTGATTCGATGCTTAGACAAGGCATTTCTTTTCTAATGTCGATAGACATCCGACTCTCCTCTAGTTTGACTCGGGCAATGATAGCTATAACACAGTCTTGGCCAGAGCTGATCCTTTGTGGACTTAGTTTGTCTGCACTTTGGTACTTCAAAATGGCCTTCCTGAACGATTTGTCGGTGTTCCTAATGTGAAGTGAACTTTGACAAAGATTTGACTAAGTAAGCTTGGCTCCAACGGACTAAACCGTGCACTGGCAGTCCTTGAACAAGTTGTTGGAACGAAAGATTTTGTGCGGCAGTATGTCAAACAAGGGTTGGAAATGACCACTAGAATTGAAGATGTTTCTGTATGAGATTCGGATGGTGTAGATGTCTAGAGCTCATAAAGACTCCAACGATTCCCCTTATAGTGGCATGGACAGGCAACAGTTGCAAAATGGATATTCATCCTTCCAGGCATATCGCACATTACGATGGCGTTAAGACGATTGTAGTGTGAACAGAGACAGTCTTAAGAGACTCAACAGATAGAAATAATCTGCACAAAGAAAAGATAAGATGGCGGTACTGTGGGGAACAACGACAACGACGAGGAGCTAAGTTAAGTGGGTAAGAATCTCACAGTTACTGAGTAAAGGATCAGTTCGGTCTTTTGAAGATTTCCACCTTCCATAGCAACCCTATCTACCTAAGATGTATTGTCGTCTGGTGACATCAGCAAAGATCGAGATAGACGCTTTGCAAAGAACTTAACTTCGTCCGCTTCTGTCCGCTGTAGTATGTTCGAAATGGATTTCAGTGTGCAGGAAATCAGTTGAATTAAGAAGCTGAGATGGAAAAATAGAGTTGTCAAGGCATCAACACAGGTTCTTCAGCTTCTGACGGCAATATAATTCTGGTTTTCTTCCCAAAGCTGTATCTAGCTAAGATAACTTAGTGAGGAGGAGATTCGAAAAATTTCTGTGAATTATAGCAATGACAAACCACAAACGTCCACAGCTAGCCTGGACACAACCCTTGGACACCAGTGAAACCTACCACTACCTGAGTTTCAAACCACTGCACCTCGCTCGCGGTGTGTGTATAACATTAAAAGGGTATTCATATCCTCTTGATCCGCGTGTGGATTTTAAACAAAAGTATGCAGTGAAGTTAGTTGTGCTTCAGCGAGTGTGTATAGTAGGGTTGTCGATCAGTTTCGTAAATCGACACTGAATGGCTTTTCCTGCCAAACTGGACGAATTTAAAGCGGCCTTTAACATAATTGCGAGCTTTTCACTGGCATTCGCATAATATTCCGCATAACTATCGTTGCACTATGTACCTAATCCTGTGTCTGTCATAGATAGGACGTCTCCCTTGCGACTTTTCCAAACCCAAAATAGTTGTGAAGATTTCTTTTCCTTTTCCTCTCACCTTGAGTCTGTCTAAGAATAACTTACACTCCTATACCAGCGTCACGTCGCCCACTGTAAATCTAACCCACCATTGGCATCGCAGGTGAACGTAACACGTCCCCCCTGGGGAGGTAGCACTCAAATAGACATCTCATTGTTTAGTCGTCGCATAGGTTCACACTGCTGTCCATTTGTATCTATTAGCTACTTCGCGTTTAATTGACCCCCAGGCGGCGCGTCGCGCGATTGCGTTCGCCTTGGGGTGGAGGAGTGAATGTGCGGTGGTTTGTTCAAATTCACATCTAATCGATTGCATCGCATTAATTTCACCATATTTGCCACTGAACTAGGCACAGAATCCGCGCGGTTGCCGAGAGCGAGCACTGCCACTTTTATTGAATTCAATTGCTCGGTGGTTGAGAATTTTAAATCTGACCGCCATGCAACAGCAGCAGCGGCAAGAGCAATAAAATATTATTCCCCTGGCACTTGGCCAAATTATAAATAATTTCATTAAACTGCTTTGACACACTGATCTGCCCCGCGCGTAGCCATAAGCACTGCCAGTCCTACACCACCATCGCGGTCATTTGATTCCGACAGGGGATAGCAGCGACGACCGAAAAGTGTTTTCGTGAAAAATAATTTCATTTAGCCAGCCTACCTTTTGCTGCCCCACGCACACACCTACCACCCACCCACCCAACCGCCGCCCGACGCACAACATAGATACGTCGGTAGTAGCACACTTCGGTGCGCTCTCTATTCCCAGATACATTGTGTCACCAGAGCGCCACTGGCTCCGCCTCCCCATCGGTCTCACTGGCTGGCTGCTGATGTTGCCCGATGATGGTGTACTAATTGATTTATAAATAATTACACAAAAAAAAAATAAAAAAAAAAAACAAATGCGCGAATATGTTTCCGTTGTTGTGTGTGTGTTGGCGCGTATCTGCGGCCCATTAACTTGACGATGTGCGATTTAAAATTCGAAAGAGAAATCTGTAAATTTCGCGGCGGCAGCTGAGGCGGTCGTGCAAACTAATGGGGTGCACTCAGAATCGCTGAATCCGTGCACGGATAATAAGTTTGGGTCCGAACGGATTAAAATATTTGCGAACGCAAATTATTTCAGCGAGAGCAAACTATTATATCTAAAACGCGGTTAAACATTTGTTGTTGCTACCGCCGCCGCCGGTTTGGGGTTGGGGCGCGCATTTGATTTGATTTGTTTTACAAATGCATACCAGGGGTGGGTTACTCGTACTCGGCGGCGTTGGTGGCACTTGTTTACGTCGTTTTCCAGGAATTAATGTTCAATTACACTGAGGCTTTTCTGGTAATCCTTTTGATATTGTACCGAGCTGGCTGTGCCAGTTGGCATTCTCAATTCAATGAGGTGGTGTAGTGGATTTACTTCGTAATAATTACAATGGTGGGACAATTGAAATGATTGCGTTTTGGTTTGCAAATGCAGTTGGATTGCAGTGCGGCTGGAATGACAGCAGTTCAAAACTAGCGTAAAATCAAACAAATCGCAGAGATTAGAGTGATTTTTTCTAGGGTCGCCAGGATAATATCCATCGAAGTCAAAAATGCTCGCCTCAGTCTTTCCTCTGTATAGCACTGGATTCCATAAAGATTTGGAAGCGAACGAAAGGATGAGGAAATGATAAAGAGGCTTTCAGGAAGAACCTGGGCTTGCAATTTAACACTGTAAGCTTAGCTTTGGTTCAGAAATCTGGTGGAGGTAATGCATACCAAATCCTACCATAAAAATCTTAACAAAGTACGGATAATATATTGCCACGGGTCCTTACAGTCCGCACCTCCCAAAAACGTCTTGAAACAGGACTGCATCTTTAACTTCTGGAGCTTTTTACTAAGGACGTGTCCGAACTAAGAGAAAACAACAAACAAAAGCCTGTTTCGTGTTAGTTTTTTCCGACACTAACCCAAAAAGCTGTAAACAAGCCGACCACTGACTGACCACGCAGAGGAACAGCTGCGGCTGTCTTAAACGGAGCTCATTTATTAATTTTCAATGACCGGCTTATCCACTATGAGGGCCGCTGGTTAAGTGAGCTCAGGTACCTTGCCAAAAAGGTGCATCTGACCGAGGACGACCTATGCAGTGGATGCCGGGACGAAGAAGTACAGTGCACTCTCTCATACACGGACACCGACGGTTCCGAAAAAATTGTCCGCTTATGAGAGGCGTCCGTAAGGAGAGAGTACACTGTATATGAGGACACAACCCACATTTTTTGTCATTTCCCAAGTCTCTGCAATATTTGGAAAAGAACTCTGGGCAGATTCCTCTGAGATAACATCTTCGAGCTATCCGATGGTTTACTGTCGGATCTGCTCAAGTTTGATAGAATATAGACCTACATAGACCTACATAGAGCTAAGTAAAATGAAGAGGGTCTCATCGTCTTCATCGGCCCGCTAACCTATGAGAGAAACGTCCAAGCCTCATTGGCAATTACAGCACGAATGATAGTGCACCGACAATAGATGATTTGAAAGTCAGGTCCCAGAGGAGACTTGGTATCACTCCGATGGTAGTTCAAAAACTAGGAATTTGTACATCGACGGAATGCAGAAGTTTGCAAAGAGTTCGTCGACGAAAAATCTCCTAATAGAAACAGTTCCACCTCTACTCCGTTCGAGGAGGAGACTAATATAAACATTGCCGATACAGTCCACGATAAACAGATAAAAGGCTGTAAGAATACCGCACAGTTCCCTTAAAAATTTGCTAATAAACTTCACATTCTAGCCACGGTTTCAGCGTTCCAACCCTAAATGGTGTATCGAATCTCACTGTAAATGAGTACTTCTTCCCTGAAAAACGACAAAAGCCCTAAAAAATGCAGAAAATTGAGTTCAAGCCAATGGTTCTATGGAACCGTCAAACTAAACTCCTCCTGGTTTATAATCATACTTCAAAAAGGCTCTCCTCCACTTAGAAAGGCGAAAGGGAACCCCAAGAGAAAGATACGAAAGAGTTGCGTCAACCCAATTTCTATTCTTCTTCACTTCGAAAGTCCCTAAACCCATAGAAAAAGAAACTGAGCGCTTTTAGCAGTAAATTCGTCAAAAATTTAAACAAATTTAAAAAAAGATTTAAAAAATCGTGCACTGACCTTGATTCTTGAATAATGTTGACTGTAATTTCTGGATTCGTTGAAATTTCGTTTTGTATGTAAAAATTAATGTCAATTTTTCTTATGCGGCACTCCCGAACGCGAACCGGGGGTATATGCAGCCGGTTAAATACACCCGCGAAGGATAAGTAAGCAGGTTGAAGGCATTTTAGAGGTAAGAATGGGGTAAAGACATGGGCAATCTGTCAAAGAAACACTGAACACTTTTAGGCACACTTCATCGATGATCACCCGCAAAGGTGATCAAATAGGCAAGGGCAAGGGCAACTACGCATTATACACAGGAGGCACACGTCACTTGAGGAATACATCAACCTAATATTGAAAATACGAGTACATATTGCGCTTAATACACCCGCGAAGGATCAAAACATTACACTTTTTTTCAAAACAAACCGGTTTGTTTGGCACACGGACTCAATTTGTTTTCAAAATTACATTGAAAAGCATAAGAAAAAGATGTAAACAAACATTCACATTTTACACATCACTACTTTATAGGAATGATAGAAAGAGAGAGATGAGAAGGATCGAAAATTCTCACCGCACACACTTTAGTTACACGGAAGTGACACTTGGCAGTTGGCACAAAACAGAATTTTAACTCAATTTGCTCACTTGATATTTTCAATGTTAATTGCAAAAACAACAAAAGAGCAAAAGAGTTAGCTTTACACCAAACTTTGTGTAAAATACAAATTCACTATGAGAACAACAGAGACAGACATCAGCTGAGAGAGGGACACACGACACACTCGAGGTACAGACAAGCACAACACACCGGCCAGAGAAAACGAACGAATCGAACCCGCACTCGAGAGCGAGACACTACCGGGCACTTCACTGCACTGTCACTTACTTACTTTTACCTTTTTACCTTAAAAAACCGAACGAAACTGCGCGAGCATCTCAATCACGACTCCTTTTATACCCCTCGGAGGGGGTGGTGAAAATCACCTACTGTCACACGCAGATTTTTGGCAGTAGAGTTCGCTGATCTATTGTTCTGTCACTGTTCTACCATTGGAAGGCTTTTTGGAAAGTTCATTGGAAGTTCGAAGTGCATTGAGTGTCAGCGATTTGAAATGCAAGAAGTGGGTGGATTGGATGGTTTTAAATGTTCGATTTGAGAGTTTTTTTTTGGTTGATTAGGACTGGGATTGTGGAGCTTATTGTTGTTTTTTTGGGGTACTGAAGAACAGTTTTGAGCGAATCCGCGCGATTGTACTATATATAGATAGTCAGGCAGCTATTCAAGACTTGGAATCGCCAATAATACGATTAAGGTTGGTAGAGCAATGCCGCAGATCTCTCAACGAGATTGACGTAGCCCTGCGCTGGGTTCCAGGACACAGGGACGTTCCAGGCAAGTGCAGAGCGGTCGAGCTGACAAAAGAAGGTGCAGCACGGCAGGCATCTCCCTGAAAACTTAGGGGAAATACAACCTCCGCCTTTTCTTTCTCCTTGACACGGATGCCAAGCAGCTGGCAAACCACAGGTGGAAAAACTTTAACACTTGTCTTTGTCAAAATAAATCTGGCCTAACCTTAATTTAAACAAGAAGGAGAGACTTTTATCTACTAAGCGGTCCTCACCGGACATTGCTTGATAGGCATTCATGCACTCAGAATGGGGGTTCCCTGCAATGATTTCTGTAGAAGCTGCAGAGATGAGGAGGAGGAGGAAACTACAACCCACTACTGTGTACATGTCTTGCTCTCGCGACGCTAAGAAGGAAAACCCTCGGGGAATTCTTCTACGATGATCTTAACGATCTAGCTGAACTCAACATTCAGAAGATAAGAAACTTCATATCTGGGACGAAATGGTTCAAATCTTAGGGTTAATACCGTTACGGTTATCCACCTTCGATGTACTTTGTGCTACTTACTCTCGTTCCCTGGTGTCAGTAAGCCGGTTCCTTCATCGTGGTATCACAATGGGCCAATCTGGTCTAAGTCTGTCCCTGTCTGAGGGGAGGCACCCACCTAACCTAACTTACACTCGAAATAAAATTCTTTGGGGGCAGTAATGCCAAATCCTCACATTTCGATAAAGAGAGTGGTTATTCGGCTTCAATTTCTAAATTTATTTTGAAGAAAAGTGTATGGATGACGAGGTTTTGATTTTTAAAATATGTCGGTCCCGCCTCTTGACGGTGGCACTAGGACCTAAGGGATTATTTGTATCATAAAAGCCAGGAGGTGTCCATCCTTCCTAATGAAGGTGAGAATTTCTTGAAAAAACGTGACAACAGTGAAGGCTTTTTGTTTTGAGTTAGTAGGTTCAACCTCCTTACAAAAGATTTGCAACTTAGTTTTGCACAGAGCTAAGCATTCAAAAAGTGCTTGCGCCGCAGGCGGTTTTAATGTCCTCTTGGCAGAGTCAGGATTCACCGTTTTGATTTTTCTGAGGTGATAGCTTAGTTGGCAGTGGTCGGAGAGATAAATAACAAATCTCTTGATATCATCCTTAATACTGTTAAAGGATTTTTTGTCATAAGGGCAGATAGCTTTCTTATCCTCATAGATAAGCACGTGTTGCTTACACATACATATGTGCAAATTCGTTTGAAATAAGGAATTCTACAGAAATGTTAATCGTTTTGCCCGGAAGGCTTTTGAAAACGATTAAGCTTTGACAAGATAAACATATAATTGTCCCCAATTTGATGACTTTTAGCTCTTAATCGGCTCCCATGGTCCTTAAACCCAAAGCAACCTTCACTCAATGCACCCACTGAACAGTGTAATTCCGCTTGAAAACTCAATTCGATCAACAACGTGGCTGTTTAATTAATTTGATTAAATTTAATTAACGATTTAGCACATCAGCCACACCGATGCCAACAGGGCATATAAAATATTCTTCTCATGACAGGGCATATTTTTCAAATTAATTTCCCGCATTAATGCCATCGTTAAACTGGCGGTATTAACAATTTGTCCTCCACCCCCTGTCTTGCAGCGAATACATGTGTATGTCGAGATGCAAATTGAGATCTAAAAACGCCAAGCACACCGTGTCGGACCGGCCATTCAGCTCATTATTTTCGATTCTATTTATCAATCCTTTCTCATTAAAAACGTCAAAAACCAAAGAGTAAAAGAAAACCTGAGGGAAACTTGGCAACTTGTGTCAAAAACGTGGCTATTCACACAAAAATAGCATCGGTGTTCTGTGGCTCTGTGGGGTGGGGTATGGCTTGCTCCTGAATTAATAAAACACTTGTGAGAAGGATGGTGGGTCCCAGCCCCAGAGCAATGCTATCCATCCTCAGATGTCACCACTCATTAATTGCATTTCGCTAGCGAATGGGCGCGCTGCTCTCAAAGTACTTTTGCGTGTGTTTTCCTCTCCGCATGACGTTCTGAATGTGCGCGCTTCAAACCAATTAAAATCCACAGAAGCGTGAAGGAACTCTAACCATTTAGCTATAAAGTTGAATGCGCTAAATGTCAGCCTAGGACCGTCCCGGGCCTCGCCTCTCGGTCGGTTTTGGACGCGTTTCGCCTGCTTATGACGTTGTCAAGTGAAAAGCCTGTTTAAATTGGTTTCGTTTATCCCCGATTCGTGTACACCTTATGATGTGGTTAAGTCGAGGGCGTGCTGTAGAGGAGCACACCGCACAGTGTGAGTTTAATGGAAATTGTGGGGATGCCTCAAGAGGATACACACCGATATGTGAGGTTTCGTTGGCTTGATTAATTTTAGAAAATTACTCCAATATGTTGGGTAAGTGATAAGGACCATTAGTTGGTATTGAGAGGACGAGTTTTGACAGCAGGTTCTCTATCGTCGATGACTATTGCAGCTGTCAAATGACTTGCATTGATTTTTGACAATGAGCAAACAATGTTGTAAATTGTGCTGATTACTATTATACAAAAATATGTTCGTAACATCTTGGGCTTTAGGTACATTGGGTGCAAACGGCTGGTATCAGACCCGTTTAACAAAAGTCTTTGAAAAGAAGCGCCACCTTTCTAGCTTGATAACGTAGGGGGACAACGTAGTCCCTTTTACTAGGAATAGTATGGTTGCCCTTGAGGATCCTAGAGTGCCCAATTGCTGTGCTGATCAAATGGGAGGATTCTCTGAGCCTTAATGCTGCTTTGACTGCCATTAGCTTCCCGAAGATATCAACAGGAAGCAGATGGAGCATTACCTCAAATGCAGCAGTGAGGGTTGTTCTCAAGTCACCCGTTTGCAGATTAATGATCCCCTTTGTATATTTCCAAGCAGGCTACTGTTGCTTTTCTTGTCCAGTGCTGTCCACCAGACCAATACTCCATACATAAGGAGCGGTCTCACCACCGCCGTATATATCCAGTGGACTACCTTAGGCTGCAGGCCCCATTTCGGGCCCAGAGAATATAAAGCAATTGAGGCTTTCCTAGCACGGTCTTGAATTTTCAGCTTCCAGCTGAGTTTCCTATCAAGTATGACCCCCAGGTATCTGGCATGGTCTACAAATTGGATTTCCGGTGATATACGGAACCTTATAGCGTCTTGTGAAAAGGCACTAGTTCGGTTTTTGAGGGATTAACCACGAGGCCTAGCTTCTTCTTTTAGAACGATGACTATGGGTGTCAGGTACTTTAGTAGTTTGGGCGACTTGACACGGTCGATGGCTCAGTGCTTTGGACTGCTGTGAGCTGCATAGGTTCGAGCTCCAAAAATATCCACAAAACATTTATGACGGTCCCACCTCTTTTTAGGGAATAACAAGCTTCAAATGTCATGAAGAAGTTTCTTTCCCGTTCGGAGTCGATAATAACTTGTAGGCTCGTTTCATTCCTGCGAAAAATATAGCACAGGCGACGTGAATGATAGCGAGAAGCTAGGACTTGGGTCACCTCAGGCTGCTCCAGACGTGGACTAGATAATTTGTTTAGGTGCATGTCCTACGATGTACCTAAGGTCAATAACAATAGGCAATTGTTACAAGCACCCCTCCTAACCTAAGCTATGGCACGTGATCTATTCTCAAGAGACATATACATTTTTTTTTAAACCTGCATTCGACTGCCCAATGGGTTTTGGTGTCTACGTGGAATGTAATCGTTTTGAAGTCGCACAACAGCTCTGAAACATGATATGCCAATTTTGGAACGAGCAAGTCAGAAGGACAATTTTTTCTGAACGTGTTCTGCGTCAATTCCGAAGTAGAATTTCATGTTTGTGACATTGGAGATTGTTAATAAATCACAGGTCACCACTTACATGTGGAGGTTCCTCCCCCTGCTTCCCCGCTGTCTATCGAATCTTGTTGGACCATCATTTAGTTTCAAATCAAGTTGAGGAGTAGCACATAAACTCATTTCACATCATGATGTGCTTAACAACCATAATAACCGATGCCAACGTGTGTAAAGCTGGACAACTCAAATCACCTCTTGATTGTGCATTAATGTTACAACGCCACACCGCAAGTGGCTCCCAGAACCCCCCTGCCAAAAGCAATTAACATATTGCATTACAAACTCCCGGGTATCCTTTATCAATCCAAGCATCAAACCGATAACGAAGGATAGTGCACATAAATATTTGTCGACGTGTAAGTGTACGAGTATACATATCTACGCGAGCGTTTAAGCAAACAATTTTGCTTATCTGACACCATGATGGTTGTTGGGGAGGCGAAAATTATCCCGCAGGAGATGAATCCATTTGGATGCAGACGTACAGCTTGCCTTTGAGTTATGTAATCCAAGTGGCGGAATAATGTCGTATCCAAGGCATGTAACCTATGGCATCGTGATGTGTCAACCATCCATTTGGGACGAGGGGGACGAACTCACGAAAGTATGAGTGGATGCATCCACATTTGTGCATGCAGATGGCGCAGAGATAGATACAATAAATGTCCTGCGGAAGTGCGTACATTCTGGAATGGTTATGAATTAAATTGAGTTACCCACAAGCTACTAGGAGTGGGTTGCATGTTTCATAATTACTTCCCGCAATCGAAATTGATTGATTCAATCTGAAGAAGATGGGGCGGGATAACAGCTTCCACACATCGGAAATGGAATCAGAAAACATTGGAAGCACTTTTCATGAAACCTGCAGGATGGCAAAATCCATCCAAGAGTATCTACCAAGTCTGATTGCGCAAAGGAAGGCATAACCAACGTCTAGTTGGTGTTTTAAAGTTTTAACACTCCCATCCCTTTGGTGAAACAAACATAGAGACTAACAAGTCCCCTGGTCAAACTACCGCCAACCAAATAGATCACGTTGCGATGATGGATTCTTGAACGCTCCAAGATGCACACATCGACTCGGTCCATTGAATTGTAGCAAAGTATGGGAATATCCACGTCGAAAGGCTGCAATCGCAGCCGATCGCAAGAGCATTTAACGATCGAGTTTGCCTAGAGCTCTCGAAGAATCCCTCAGCATCAGGAATAGAAGACGACGAAACTGGATTTAGCAACAAAATGGAGAAAACTTTGGAGAACATTTAGCTGAGCAGTGATCTGCAATGAATAAAACTGTCTGTTCAGTGGACAGATTAGATTGATGGGCGTCATGGCTCGGTGGTCAATGCATCGAACTGTTGAGTAAGCTGACAGCTAAGAAGCAACCAAAGTACAGAGAGGATAATTTTTCACGAACTAGCTTCTCAAACGTGCTGTTCGTAGTTGGCAAACAAGAAACATGAAGAACCTAAACGGTTGTTAGAAGCTAGGCCTTGACCATCTTTTTTCTGCCACTGTGTGCCGTTTTTGAAAGCATTTTAGCCTTGGAAAGCTTCACGGGAAAAGCACTTCAGCTAGGGCATTCTATAATGAAGAGTATCATTTTCTGTTGAATAAAAAAGACAGGCTTACCTTCTCTAAAAAGAAAACCCAGTTAGAGAAGCTGCTTAAATCCGAAAAATTAATCAGCCAACAGCTTCTTGACTTTTTTGCAGACGTCTTCAACACGTGCCCTGAAGGAAGGAGAATATCCAAAACAGTGGAAGAACCGCAACATCGCGTGATCATTGCCCTACCACACCAAACCCCTGTGCATATTGGGCAGCGTGGAAAAAATATTTGAGCCCATTGTAAGCGAAATACTGGAGTCTGCGATCGAAGAGGCAAGAGACCTCGCAGATTAGCATTATGGTTTCCAAAAAGATGCATAGCTCACTACAGAGAAAAGCCATCAAAGCCATCATTCACGTTCGTATCTTGTGTAATGGTAAAGCGCCTGAAACCATCCGTCGATAAACTGAGGGAGTGCGGTTTTAGGCCTAAGAGCAAATATTCAATGAACGCCGAATCTAGGAAAAGACTCAAGAGTACTAAATCGATTTCCGCCGCATATGATAGTGTGACATCTCAACGATAAAGTACCTTTCCTACCAAAGCGTACACCAAGGCTGGTAACACGTAAACGGGGGAGAGTCTGCAGAACGATGAGATATATGGGGAGAGTTTACTTGGCAGGTATCTGAAAGGTTTGAATAAATTCCAACTGTTCCGACAAATGCAGAGGAAGAATGGCAGTTGTTCTCAACAGGAGTCATTGCCTCTGCAGAAGATGTTTGTGGAGTGAAGCGACTCGGAGTGGGGGCTGGTGGTGAGAAAACAACTGCGTGGTTTAAAACACCCGGAGTTCAAGAAGAAGGGAAGGGAAAAGAAGAAAGCCTTCAAGGTGTGGATATATTTATGGGATTCAGCTTCTCGAAAGCGATACATGGACGCGCGCAGAACTTGCAAGCCGGCTACTAAAGCAGCCAAAGAGCAGTCCTGGAAGGAGTTCGGCGAGAAATCGGACCGTGATCACAGATCTGCAAACAAGGTGTTCTCGCAGACCATCCGCCGTCTTAGAGGAAGGAAGTTTAATATCATCGAAGGAGTCAAATCCAAAGATGGTGTACTTCTTTCCGATGAGAAGGACATCTTGCGCAGATGGGGCGAGCACCTTTCGGAGCTGCTCAATCCCAAAAAGGGCACTGAGGATGGCAGACCCATGGTTCTGAGTAGGGCGGAGAATAGTCCCACCGTAGAGGAGGTGACTGTGTCGATTAAAGCGCTAACAGTCGGCAAAATCTCAAGGCTTTGGGTGAAGAGGGAGTAAAATGGCTCTCTCGTGTCATTAAAGTGGCCTGGGAATGCGGTGAAATACCTAGTGACTGACAAACTGGGTCATTGACAATGATGATGATAGTGTGAGTCGAGATGACATATTCTGTCTTGTTTTGGTATTTCTGCAAAACTCATTCGGCTGTGTAGGACGACAATGGAAAACGCTCAGTGCTCCGTGCAGTTCGGGGTTTTAATACCACCGAGACGTTGAATATCATTACAGGCTCTAGACAAGGCGACGTACTGACGCGCAGTTCCTTCACCTTTGAGGAAATAGTAGTTCAAAATTGCTAGGTCAACAGATCAGACACTTGTTTTAGAAAGCATTACAACTACTTGAGTACGCAAACGACATTGAAATCATCGATAGGACGAAGCGAGCTGTCACTGATGTATTCAAAAGCATTGAATCAGAAGCTGTTTGAATGGGTCTGGTTATAAATGAGGTTAGATTAGGTAAATAAGTGTCTTGCCTTGTGAGATTTATCTCTGCTCATGTAGACCACACCCCAGGAACTTGTAAAGAGAAAGGCAGCCGCTGATATGAAATCACCCAGACATTGATTGAGGTCCCTCAGCCCGATGTTACGCAAGTCCTCCAGCTCCGTGAAGAAGTAACTGCCAAGAGTCCTCATTCTTCTGCAGGCAGGGGCAGGACATTCACACAGAAGGTGACGGACAGATTCGATTTCTTGCTCGTCCCTACAACTTCTGCAATAGTTGTTGTGATTCATACCGAGGCGCTAAACTGGGGGCATTTGTTGCTTGACTGTCCGCATTATGCTGATATAAGGGCCTACCCTTCTGTAGGCGTGGTGCGGTCAGGACACACGTGGGTTTTCAGCAGCATCCTTTTAACAAGGGAAATAGCTGAGAACCTCACTATATATTATCTAATGAAGCGTTCCAAAGGCGTCGGCATTTAGTTAGACAATTCTGTTGTTTTGTTGCTCTTTTTGTAAAAACATATGTCTGTGCTGCCAAGCCGCTGGCTTCCTGCTTCATCCAGCAGCCAAGGCAGAACAAACATTCTACGATGCGAGGTAGTTTTGCAGTTTTCTCTTTTTCATTTTGGTTTGTTTTCTTTTTGGGTCTCTGATGATGTCTATTAAGATCGTCTGCTAGTTTCTGCCTCAACTGGTGACTGAAACATGACATTTGTTGCATTAAAGTTGCCAGGCATCCGACAGTAAGGATTCATCTGGAATTGACCGCCACGGTATATATTCTGGTACCACGGCTTCGGCTTCTGGTGTCATCTGACACCAGTCGGCTTGACTCAACCTGTCTGTCGAAGTAGGCCCCTAGTGGGAGTATCGTGGTGGCTGTATCTACCCAAAAGCGGGAACAAACGGCGTCCTAGGGATCTGTTAACATTTAAGACCCTCAGGGCGCAAGAGATGTCAGATAGGCCTCGCTCCCTGCAAGGAGTGTAGGTCATACCTTATGCATGACTACGAATTGCACTGGGGTAGTACTTGTACTTCCCTGGGGCGCTGACCATCGCTTTTCCTTGGTCCTGGTATTGTGGGTAGGCCCACCGTGAGATTAAGCCTCTTTAGGCAAGAGTTCACGTTAAGCCCACCTTGCATTTACATATATGTATATACCGAGACGTTCCACATATGTACATATGTACATGCTGTCCTCCAACGCTGACATCTTAGCCAGAACTTTACGATGGACACGTAGGCTCTGTTATAAAATTGTTGTTTGAACCACTGGTTTACCCCGAATTGTAAGACACAAGATTTATTATTGGTAGCGCAGTTTTTGACATCGCATTGTGCGCTCATTTTTATGATATCATGAAACGATGAGATGACATGTGTCACCAGGCGCCATTTGGCTTACCGCTAATTACTCTTTCATTTGAGAGGAATGCTTCCGGGGATCATCACTAATCCCGGTGTCAAATGAATTCATCAGCTTTCAAGTATAATCCTTTAAATGCCTCATAAAATAAATCCAAGCGCTTTGTTATAATGTATTATAGCATCTCCCACTTCCCGTTACCCACTTTGGCGCCTTGAAATTCAAAAAAAAAAAAATTTCAAGGCAAAAAATTGAATTGAACTTTCAAAATGCAAACATGCCCGTGGTTTTATGTGTTCATACACAACATTTTGTAAACACAATCAAATGTGAAATAAATTACTTAAGTGCATGTACTTATGAAACATTCCCCGACGAGAGCATTCCTCGAGATTATTTTTAAGTTCCACCCAGCAAAACAATAATAACATAGCGAGCAATAACAATTAGATCATTTGAATGCGGCTTTCCCTCCCCCCAGTGGAAATCCAAAATCCCGATTCTCTGATATACACATCATCAAAGTAATAAAGAAAAATGAAATCTAAATATTTTCATTAATAAACGTTTACGAGAGGAAAAATCTCCATCAAGATCACGCATCCATTTAATGGGATTTTAGTCGGGAGGCCGCAGCAAGATGAATTCCCATTAATCCCGTGTGCATCCTCCCCCGTGCAGGCCAAGATGATCGCACATGAGTATTGTGTATGAATGTGTTCTTAAATTATTTTTATTATAAACAATAGTTAATGATCTCGGCGTGGTGATATGGGGTGTGTTTTTTTTTTTTTTTTCTTTTGGTCTTCAATTCTTTTGATTGTTACAGTCGGGATGAGAAGAATGCTGGCGGCAAAATTAAGGCCAGCTGCAGTGATTGAAGATCATTTCAATGATCGTTACACAGAAAACCCGCCGATTCTTTCTGATTGAATCAGAAATATGACCAAGATGACACTGAAGCTGAGCTACAAGGCGAGTTCAACGAATACTTGGAACTTTTGGCTCGAAATGTACAACGGAACTCCTGGGAGCTTTCCCCAGAATTTCATGCTATGCACTCAATTTCACGATGAGAAATATCATGACAAGGCATCGTCATATAGGCAGATATATGCACTTTTATACGGGTCAAGTCAGTTTTTAAAGAATGAATTCACAACCCGTCTTGAGAGTGCTCTGTAAAGTTACTCGCTACTCGGTGCCGGGTAGGTAGGTAGGTAGGTGAGGTGGCTGCGAAGCATAGACACACGCAGGCCAAGAAGGCCCTTTATGGTACCACATGGATCTTTACCCTGAACCGCTCCACTCACTTTATTAAAACCATTTCGAGCCCTTGTTAAAGCTGAGGATACTTTTGACATCAGTATGCGATAGTTCGCCCAAATTCCCGAAGTAATAGGCTTCTAGATAGAGCTTTCTTCTTTGAGAAATGGAGGATCGTTTCCTCATCCTCTTCGTCCCTGGAGCTCCTGCAGAAATCATTTGAGAAGAGGCCCATCCATCTGGCATGAAGACTAATGGGACAATGGCCAGTGAGAACACCGATAACGGTGCTGATGAGCGACCTTATAAGCAAGATAAGACTTTTGGATCGTCTGAGGTTTAACATAGGCTAGATTTCCCTGGAGGCGTGCCGTACACGTGGTACTATTCCTCCATCTTTGGTTTGTCTTACTAAACACTTCGTACTCTAAGAGTAATTTACATGTAGCGAGTGATATGCCCAAATTCCTTCGTTCTGATAGGATCTCTAGAAAAGTACCACGTTTGGCGAGTTCATCGGCTTTACAATTCCCTGGAATGTCCCCATGAGAGGGCACCCAGCATAGGTGAATGTTAAAATGTTCTGCAATCTCCATGAGAGACGAGCAGCGGCAATCAATGTATATGTTACTGATTCCAAAGATTTTATAGCAGCCTGACTATCAGTAAAGATTGTGATGTCCCTGAAGGATATCATATATACGCCTAAGCCAGCATAAGGCTTCGTTGATCGCCAAAATTTCCACCTCAAAAAAGCTAAAATGGTCGGGGAGACGGAAAGAGATGCTCAAGTCGGCACTTCGGAAAAAACATCACCACTCACTTCGCTTTCGCTTTTAGAACCGTCATCGTATAGAAGTGAACGCAGGGCTCATATATGGAGTCATCATGCTCCCACTCCACTCTGGAACTTATTGATGTCCGGAAGTTGAGATTGAAGTTCAACCCAGACGGTATGTAGTCGGTATTTTCGGGGATGAATGTAAAGTTATCCAATATCGAGGAGTGGTCAATATGGTTGTTTGACCTTTGAGAGGAGGCCTTTAGTGTGAGGTCTGCGCTATCTCCCCTTCATTAAACACACTAGTCAAACCCAGCCCTAACGTGGGTTATCATTAAAGCCCTCAAAAAGATGTCGGACGTCGTCAAATCGTACGATCTCGCTGGTTGTTTATGCGATCGAAGAACAAATCAATTGTTACTCGCACTGTGTGACATTAGGCTCTTAAAGATCGATAAGATTCTTTCGGTCGTCATTGTTTAGTGGTTAGTATCATCGCTTGTCACGCTGAAAATCCGGGTGCAACTCCTGATGTCGGAAAAACATTTTACTGTGAAAGGTGAAGGCGAATCTACTGTGAAGGCACAACACTGGCAGTAGAGTGCCATGGCTTGAAGAGTTGCTTAAGCTGACAATGATTATGACATCAGGAGATTCGAAAAAAATTCCTGTGAATTATAGCAATGACAAACACCAAAAATGTCCCCAGCTAGTCTGGACACCACCCTCGGACGCCAATGAAACCGAATACTACCTGAGGTTCAAACCACTGCACCTCGCTCGCGGTGGTTAATAACATCAAAAGGATATTAAATCCCCTCGATCCGCGTGTGGATTATGAAAAAAAAATCCAGGCTCAGGATTAATTTTTTTAGAACTCATACTTTCGACTCATAGTGTAAAATCAATTTAAGGACGCAACACAGAAATAATCCTCTACGCTTGATATACAACTTCTAAAATGGTTAGCCCGCTGTGGTTCAATTATAATTAGAAACTCATTTTGATCTTTATTGCGCGTCCCTGAGCATCTCAACCATCGACCCATCGCTACACATCATAAAAAAATTTTGAAAAATATACAAAAACTGTATTTGTGCTGTACAATACCGCACTTACCGAACATTTAAGGAAAAATTTAGTTTACGATCCCCCAAATTGGTCGGTCCTCAGTCTCTGTGGGTGGAATGTACAATATCATGCCATCGTGTAAACACCCATTCAGTTTGTATGTCGTGAATTTCATGGTTTTTTGGCTGTGGATGCCTTCAATTGCAAACACATGCTCTGCGATGACACTTTGTGCATTTAAGCAGTCTCTCTGCAAATGAGAGATATGTCGTTTTTTTTTTTCTTAACGTCAAAGTCTTCTTTAATGGTTTCACTCTCTCGATGGAATAGGCAGGCATAGACGATGCGTTTTGTATAAATATAGAACGCACTTTAGCAATTTATCTCTCGATGTAGACACACGGACAAGCATCGCTCGGAAATAATAACATGGGAGAGGGAACGTCACTCAACTTAATAACCTATTATTAGATGGTGTAATTGAAAACATGCTACGCTCCCTAATGGGATGCTTGGTTGGTGATCAATAAATGTGAAACTTTGCTGTTAGAAATGACTCAGTTGTTCAAGTGAAATGTTTTGTTTTTTAGAAACTTCTAGTTTGCATGTAGAGGGCTGGACCACTTCCTCTTTTTATGTCCAACTATAGCGAGGATGGAGTAGAAAGTTCTTGGAGCAGGGAGACGTCATCGGCTTCGGGGATAAAAACTACCTTAACTTCAGTCCAGGCGCTTGGTGTTGTACCAAAAGCTAGACAGGCTTTCATAATACACTACCGAATGTGCTGAACATGGTGGAAGGCCCTTTGCAGTTGCACAGGGAAGATACCATCAGGTTTTAGTGCTATATATGGTTCGAAGCAGAGAACTGACTATTCTAGGTAGTCTTCAATTATCACATCAGTCGAAACCTCTGGTTGCGCATTGTAAAAGCACGTAAACTGTGAGTGACGGGCGCACAGCCGGAAAATTTAGTTGCAGATGCAAAGAAATATCGTCTAAGACTACCCAAGTACCATTTGCGTGCATTAGAATCCTTGACCTAGACGGCATTCAGGTAGAAGCACAACCGACCAGCTATTCACTCTCAGAATAGTACTTGAGAAGGCCTGGGATTATGCCAAACCTATCTACCTATCGAGGTAAACTCTGGAGTGTACTGCAGAAGTATGGGATTGACGGTTTTCTTCTGAGGGCAATTCAATCTATATATATACACTCTATACACTAACTGTAAGAGCTGGGTAAACGGTGTTAAATCGACACCTTTCGCTGTAGGCGTTGGACTTTGCCAGGGGTGCGTTCTGTAACCTCTCCTTTTCATAGTTTATATGGATTGGATGTTACAGCGCAGCCGTGGCGAAGTTCGAATTGGAAATCTTAAGGATAAGTCATCTGCTCTTCGCTCATGACTTGGTCACCCTAACGTCCACCCAGACCGAACTTCAGCGCGCACTAGATAGGTTCATCGCCATCTGTGTTGAAGTTAGGATGAAAGTAAACCTGAACAAATCAGAGGTATGCATTTTCCGAACGCCTGTTTAACGCACTCTGCATGTTAGTGAAGTCCCATTGAAACAGGTTGAAGTTGAGGTATCTCGGCGTCCTATTCACGAGTGATGGTAGGAGCAATACAGAGTTGTCCTGTAGAATTGGTCAGATTAAAGCAATTTTGAGACAACTTGGTCAATCGGTTATCAGGAGGAACTTGATCCCGTGTACAAGCTGCCGAAATGAGATTTGTTCTTTGTATTTCTGGGGTAGCTCTTTGAGATCGAGTTGGGAACACCAGAATACGCGAGGTACTCAATGTCGAGCAGCTACTTCTCCGAACGAAGAGGTCCATGGTTCGATGGTTTGGGCACGTTAAACGCATGCAACTCGGCTTCCAAGACGTGTCATGGAATCCGTGGCATCAGGTAGACGTCCCCTGGGTAGACCCAGGAGGAAATGGTTGGACCAAGTCCTAAATCTCACCTCTACCCGTATAAGGACAGCCCCTCATAATTTAGAGTCGACGGCGGAAGATCAGAAGATGTGGAGAGTCCACTGAAGCACCCTAAACCCGCGACCCTCATAGTGAATAAGCGGGCCATTGGAAAATGATGAAAATATTGTTGGCGTAGACGGCGGCGTTTTAATAAGGACTTGACGTAGTCTGAGTTTGTTTTGACGCCAGACTACTCGCAGAAACTATGCTGAGAAACTATGTCAAGATTTACCAAATTCTTTTCTCTAAGAGTGACGTTATAGGTCTGCCAGTTGATATCGAGCAGTTGGGCTAGGTTGAACTTTTTCCTGCTTTTTCATCGAAAAATCTGAACTTCACCAGCGTCCTTGCTTTGAATGCCATGCTACCAAACTATTTCTCAGACCAAAATGAATCCACAAATATTTTTTCGTTCACTGAACCCCACCCACCAAACTGATAAAAAATAAATAGCTGGCGCGACAGCTCGGGATGAGCCAAGGCCTTGCTTCTCGCAACCATTCATGTTGTGCGTGTTACTTTTTTCGCACGAATGAAAGGGACCTACAATTTATTGCCGACTCCGAATGGCAAATTGAGAAGCTCTTTCATGACAGAATATACTCCAGGAGGCTTGTCATTCCCCGACGAGTGGAGGTGCCGCGAAATGTTCGGTGGATACGGTTTGGGCTTGAACCCACGCCTCTCGGTCAGCAGTCGAACGGACTGACCACTGGGCCACTACCAAAGTGATAGTTGATTCTAAATTTTACTATGGAATCACCAGAAGCCATAAATTGAATGAAATTTAGGCTTTAGGCTGGAATTTCTTTCTGACAGAATTGCGGCAAAAAATCATGCCTTCATTTCCCGGCTTGAGAAATTCAAGTTTCTCGAGAACTCAGGCAGGAATAATCTTTCTTCGAACGCAGATAGGGAGACGAAGACATTCTAAGTAAAAGCCTTCTGTCAACAGTACTCGTAGATTACTTTTTTTTTTAAGGCGGATTGGTCCCTTCGATACACGATTCGACCTCCGACTAAATCAACCCGACTTCTCAACCAAATCAGGTCATGTGTAAGCTACCCGATAGCATGTAAAGGACAATTATCAATTAGATCGGAAACCTTTGTTGTATACTACGTCATTGAAGCTGTGCTTCACTTCTGACCCGGTACAGACATTTTTGTAAAAAGATCGAAAGATCGACGAAAGATAGAATCAGCCAAACCGGAGTCACTTGGCAAATTTAATGACACCTTTACTAAAGCGCAAGCAGAAGACTTAAGCCTTCCTCTGAAGACTAAATTTTTTCGAGTGAACTGGTATCGTATATTCCCTGGATAAAGGAAAAAGTCATCAAATACGCTGTTGCTCCCTTTATTTCTGACTTTAGGTGACCTGAACGTTGGTGATGGATGCGGACTGTGGCTCGTATGTAATGGCAATTCAGTGGCGTTCTGCAACAAACTAATCGGCTAGTACCAGTGTGACTTCTCAATTCAATTCAAATGTATTGGTGTGTAAATATTGTGTGGGCCGGCAAATCTAAGATCGATTAAGTTTACACACTAAGGCAAGTCCTGGAAAGACCAACGAATTTGAGGAGGAGGCCCACCACTTGTTCATCGACTTTAAAGCCACTTGAGCTCTACAAGGCAATGGCTACATTCGGGATCCCGGAAAACACTGATCCAGCTACGCTGAAAACCCTTGGAAAACTGCGGCAGGCATTATCTTCAACAAATCTGTCCACCTATTGGAAACAACATCGATATCATTTCCTAGTGGAGATTCGACGAAGACTTACTAGAGCCTCTTCCTTTTCCAAGAATAATGCAGGTGCTGTTTTGGTGTGGTATCCTAACACCAGGCTCTCAAATCGTGTTGTCACTATTGTTCCGGGTCGGGTTGCCAAATGAGGATATTCCCAACTCGAACTTCATACACAAATAGCTGATCTCCATCAATGGTGGCCACCTATTCACTTTGGAAATATTTAATTCAGTCAGTTCTCCATTGACTTCATTAAACGATCATAAGTCTCAGCTAAGTAAACACAAAAATTGTGGCATCAACACCAACGGAAATAAATAGAAGGAGTCTACCTCCTGGAAGTCTTCATCAAAAATGTAATTTTACGAGTCAACTGAGTTGTTAGCTAAAGTCGACCACAATTTCCGTCGGTTGTGGCTTGTGAAATAGACTCGCCTCTCAGCCACATATACAAACTAATTAAAAATCATCAACAAAAATTACACCATTTCATCGAGTATGTTAGCCCAGATATTCCCCCGCAATTAATTGAAATCCTATAATTAAGCAATTAGCGCCGAAAGGTGATTTCCCCATCGATCATATCTATAAACATCCCAGCACCGTGCTCACAGATCCTCACTCTCACTCTTGGTGCAAAACATAAACTTCCTGTGCGAATGACACTCGCCTGAGTTTCATCGTCGTCGTCGTCGTTGCACACACCCTGTACGTTTCTCAAGAAACCGACGGAAAAAATAAACCAAAATCCACGCCTCAGCCATTCATAAATAGACTTTCGGCTTAATTGCCAAATGCCAAATGCCAAAAATGAAAACATACAAAGTGTTAATTATTGAGTTTTCCATTTTCACTTGAAAATTGGCTTAACCTCGTGCTGGCCCGGAGCAGCCGGGGCTGCTGCAGGAGAACGTAATCCGTCTACTCATCGTTTGCAACATCATAAAAGGCTCGGGATCATCTCATGCGTTATATTATTTGACACTAATTGCTGTGATAACATTGGGGCCAAGTGATGTGCTGTGTTCCACCATTCGGTTCGGATCAGGCATGAGGAGGAATATTACATACGTGAGTCGGTGCTTCCAGGCGCTTCGCGTTGAAATAACACCCCATAGTTGTGGATATCTGTGGATTACAGTGAGGGATCTAGAAATGAACACATTTGAGAGTTTTTTTTCGATTTTGCATACTGCTGTGGTCACACTGAGGTTTCTGGAAATGGGATCTTCGATGAGATTGCTAGACAATGATCAGAGGATGATTTCTCAGTTGGGTCTTCCCGCTTCTGCGGTCAGGGCCTCCATTGACGATTGGATTTCCTACAAACACGATTGTGCGTGGCACGGCTCTCCAGAATGCAGCCGGACTCATCGAATTCTCCCGGACGTCTGTAAGAAATCAGCGGAATTCGTGCTGTCACTTAGTAGAAAAAAAATGTAGGCAACTTACTAGCGTTCTAAAGGGACACTTTGCTTTTGCCAACCATCTTAGGCTTAGGCTTAAGCAACACTACTGTCTACGACGCTTGAGGAAAGGGCGACGATACTTCTGATCAGTTCATTTGGGATTGTCGTGCCTTTGCTCGAATCAGGTAGCAGACCTTCGGTGCTAATAAACTCCTCATCGTTGAAGCGCCTGAAAGTCAAGAAAACTCCAGTAAAATGGGTTAAAACTGAGTCCTGCTTCCTGGTAGTACAACAAACCAGTTGCGTCTCAGTGCTCCAGTGACGTGTTTCCAAATCCAATAAAAAAAAATCTGAATGTTTAAAGAAATTACAAAATGCTGAGTGGATTTATCAACTAGCCCTACACTTGATGCAGCCTTTAAATTGGCCACACAGTCTATGTAACATGGCGGAGCTTCCATTTTGAATAAGGTACGACTATACTTGATGCAACTAAAATGTCACAAGGCGGAAGTCAAGTTGTTTGTTAAAAAGGGAAAAGGATGTTCCAAGACTGAAACTATTTTCGAGATTGTCAAGGAAACACAGGAGGAGGATGGATGAACACGACTCTCGCTTTTCCTTTAGAAAATGTTGTACGCGGTCCGTAATTTTATTTCCAATTTAATCTGAAGACATTCAGGTAATTAGCAAATGTGTAACCAGCAACAGTGCAGCCATTGCGGCGATCTGAATTAATTTTCAATTATGCTGACAATTAATTGTCACATCTAATTAATTTATTATCATTTCATGTATGTGGGTTGGCCAGTGTAACAACGCAAAGCGTGGAATGCAAATTAATAGATCAAATCAATGATGAATATTGAACTGCTTGATTAATAATGCGTAGATAATAGATTGGTTGATTGCTAATCAATGATTGAGTGGATTGTGGCTGCGGTATCGATATTTGTTGACAAAAATCGATTGGGCAAAAGTTTGTGTTTCGCTTGAAAGGGGTTATTCCGATTGTTCACGTGGGGAATTCCATGTTGATTTTGTTTATGAGAATTTAAGGGAAAAGAGTTTAATTGGGTGAATGGACTGGAATTGGTTTAGCGGGGTTGGAAAAGTTGGGTTGTTTGTTTTTCTATTGCATGAGAGCAAACGAACTGGCGCCCAACGTTCAGCGAGAGTGGTTTTAGTACTTTAATTCCAATGAATTTTTTAAAACTTTATTAGATTGAATTTACTAGGTACAGTTTTAAATAGAAAATCATACACGTTTTCTTTCTATTGAACTGTGCCACTTAGGGTTCTCAGCCAAAGAGGTCAGATACTGCAACGACCTATGCGCCGCTGAGGACATTCGTAACACACATATTATGTGAATATCAGGGAATTGCCAAGTCACGCATGAAAATTCTCTGCAACTATTTCCTTAGTAATCTAGAGGAGCTAGGCTAAGAAAGTTATAAAAACACGGTAAAATTCTGTAGGGAAATCAAATGCTTTCAGGAAATGGTTTAGGTCTTGCCTTCTTGGTTTCATAACGCTACACTACCTAACCTAGCCTAACTGTGCCACGTTGGCTTTCTTTAGCGGTGCTTTGCCAGTATGACACCTCTTTCTTTTCCAAGGTAAATGACCTACAGTCGTAGGTCACCAGGAACAACGAAATTGGTGAATCCTTTTGTTCATGAAGTTCTTGAAATTCATTAATTTTCATCTCTCTACCCAGTTGCATAAGCCACGTGGGCTGAAATGAACCTCTTCTTTCGCACGCCATCAAAGGTAAGGTTGTCGTCTTCTGCGTAGTCCCTCAATGTTGAATTCAAAGACCTAGTCACCTTAAACGTTGCATATGTATCTCATTGGCCAGGTCGGTGTTACTTTACAGCACGGATAGTTCATTTCCTTCGACGTTTATCATCAACGCAGATAGGACCAAAAATCGACATAAAAATTTGATCTGAAAGGGAGTAAGGGACTTACACGTGGCTTTGAACAAGATCGCTAAAAAGCGGAACATTACACTGCGCCGGGTACCAGGTCATAACGATAAATAAATAAATAGCTGGCGCGACAGCTCGGGATGAGTCAAGGCCTAGCATCTCGCAACCACTCATGTTGTGCGTGGTACATTTTTCGCACGAATGGAAGGGACCTACAGTTTATTGCCGACTCCCAACGTCGAATTGAGAAGCTCTTTCATGACAGGTTATTCTCCCGGAGGCTTGTCCTTCTCCGACGAGAGGTGGTGCCGCGAAGAATGTTCGGCTGGGGTTTCAACCCACGCCGCTCGGTCAACAGTCCAACGCACTAACCACTGAGACACGACGACCACAACGTTAGGTTCATTTTTAGCCAAATTGGCAAAGCCTATGATCCTGCAAGAATCATTCGTCACTTGTAATTATATTCTGCGAACGGCTTGAAAGATCAAAAGTAGCAATTTTAAAGGATATGTCGCCTTGGAGATCTCGAAAATTAATCTACAGAATCGTTAAAATGCTTACAACCCTCAAAAGTGTTTCTTAAACACTGGGCCTTGTAGGCACGTTCTTGATTTCCTTATAGAAATGCTGTGCCTGGCAAAGACGATACGATAAACTTTCCAGTTTTTGCTTACTTCCTTGCTTTCTGAAACATTCTTTTTCACTTTCAATTTTAATCACAAAAAATTAAACTTTTATCCACATTCTCTCTTGCAGGTTAAAATATGGTTCCAAAATCGTCGAACAAAATGGAAGAAACAGGATAACATTACCAATACCGAGGCAGCCGAACACAAGACCGTCTCAACTAAGGGTTTAGAAAATCCCAAAGGCACCGCACCAAGCGAAGTGGTGCCCAGCTCAAAAAAGAGTTCCCAAACATCCTCCACAACTTCCTCATCATCGTCGACAGCGAGTGCGACCGATAAACTTCGTCCCATTTCCGTGGAAGTCAGTGCAAAATTATCAGTCAAACATTCGACAAAAATGAAAAATAAACTCTCAACCACGGGTCTAACAAATGGAGAAAAATCAAGACCGCCCTTTGAAAATGCGCCCAGTAACAAACGCAAATCAATAGATGTTAGTCCTCCTCCGCCACCTATACTGGATTTCGAGACTAAACTATCCGTTTCGAAAATTTCAACTGTAAAAACCTCCATTACAGCGGACAACGGTCGCATGCCGGATGACGAAATGGCGGAGATTTAGAAAACAGAGAAAAATGTCAACACCAAGCCGACACCACAATAACTGATCTTCCATTTTTTAATCCAAAAGAGAGAAAAAAAAATATATGTATATCCTGATTTTTGTGCCAAGAAATTTAAATTTAAACAAAAAACATACATATGAGAAGGTATATCCATATATGCACGTCTGCTATAAACAAAATATTTATTGTAAATGTCAAACAAAAAAACCACAGAAGAGAAAGCAAATTTTAGGTGATTTATCGAAATTGTTAAAAATTATTTTTATGAGAGATACAAATCGAACAAATATCATTAAATGTTCATTCATACCTAGATTATAAGATGCATACATAGCTGTAAGTTATTGTTTTTTTTTTTAAGAATTTTTTTAATTTAAGAACGTGTGCGAGTGTTACATGAAATTACAACAAAGATGCCATATTAGAGATGTTTAGAGACCTAAATATTTTCGCTTAATTTTATAAAAAAAAAAACAATAAAATGAATGTACCTATCTTTGCAGTAATTGTATCTTATGTGTATTATAACTAATCAAACAAAGAGCTTAATCCATTGCATGCTGGGAATTGTATAATTTAAAATAAATGTTGAATGCCTTTAGAACTCATTTCGAGGTTTTACACATTTAATTGGTTTAAAAGTGCACCCCTAACTATCATACACGGCCTTCCGAGAACTTCTTGATGTGAAGAATCATCAACCGTGTTAACCGTACAGGATGTCTTTTCATATTTAAGGCATCAAACCATCTGATTGTTCTTAAAAAATCGATGCGACCGTTCTTCCAAGCAAGCAGATAAACTGCACAGTTCGCCGGAGAGTCCTCTGTCAGAATTTAAATAGTTTCGACTACCGAATTTGGCTTGCGTTTTCAAGCTAAACTGGCAGTAATCATCAAGGCCTGTCGCCAGATCAATTGCCTTAACCGAGCATTACAGACAGTGCAACAGACTTGTACAACTAATTCATGCAATTCAAAAAATCAACCGTTCCTCGGCAACTTGTGAGCACCCAGTAGAGTTTAACATTATGCTTTTCATGACATCGTTTGACAGCCTTTGATTTCATCATTGGCCATCTGTGAAAAAATTCATACCTTCTTAAGGGCGTACATCATAAGTCCACTTGTAGTCAGAAGAGTCAATTTAGATCTGAACCAGCCTTAAGTACGTCATAAGTATGTATGTTTCCCATTCCTTTCCTGTAAGGAAAAAACAGAAAACCCGTCCAAAGTGACCGGAACTCATAAGTTTAGCGTTATGCTCCCTCAGTTTCGTGTTAGTCGAGGGATTACACGAACTTTAACATCTTCGCCAATCTAAGTGCTTTGAGAAAACAGAGTATGTATCTGTAATGCTTCCAGCTAGTGAGTGTAGAAATTACTCAATTTGGCACCACTCTGAGCTTCCTGATGCAAATGGTCATGAGCTGACACGCGTTTAATCTATTCGAAGCTCGGAGTCTGCAATAAGAGCCGCCTTTCGCGCAGACCTTAAGCCTGAGAGACTTAAGTGAATTGACGAAAGGGAGGAGGTGGCTTGAACTTCGTACATCTCGGAAAGGTGAAATAAGAATTGGAATAGGTCGTTCCTCATTCTTTTTTCATTTTCTTTACTTTCTTTGCCTGGTATGCCGATTGCCTCAATTCTTCTTTGATTTCCTGTTCCGAATTTTTGAAGTGTGTCCTCTTTAGGTCTGTCTTCGGTTTCTTAATTCACGATTGAGACGTTATTGGATTGTAGTGATATGGTCTTCCCAAACTCAGCTACGTCTAGCAACGTACTTTTTGATGGTGTTGACCCCGGGGGAATCGTGTTGTAAACTGTCTTCATAGTTTTTGCTACCTTAACAATCGTAACTAGCATTGCGGTCGTTAGTGATGGTTACTGCAGACTGCATTTCAGCCCCATTTCCGACGACATCCGTGAATTTTCACTAAGGTGCTTTCCACCTAGAAGATATTCTATGCTTCATTTTGTTTTCGTGTTAGTTCAGCTGAATTTCTAGGTTGCTTTGCTTGTTTGCAACCATTTGGAGATATATTCATGTACATATGCATGTAACTAACAAATGCCAGTAACTCGATGGTAATTGCCGACACTTTCATCTTCTCTAGTAACCTCCCAACATACCTACATGTGCACTCACGGAAAGTTTGTTTCTCTTTTTGAGTTCTAAAGTTATAAAACTTTCCATCAAATTTAGTTATATTATAAACACATCAATATTATGTTAATTTTCTTAATTTTAAATAAATTTTTTATAAAAAATTTGTCTAACCCCACCAATATTATATATGTGCGAGTATGTCCCAGTTAATTTTATTTTGTGATAAATTATTTGTTAACACCCATGTTTGGCTTTTAAAATTTTATATGTCCACGATAAGATTTTTTTGTTTTTTAACCAAAATCTAGTCATTGACAGCTGTCAAAAGAATATTAAAAAAAAAAAAAAAAGTTAAATATGTAAATCTCAACACTACGTATACGATTTTTGAAACAGGGACATAATAAATAAATATATTTAATATAAATAGTACCACTTGGACATATACAGAGCCAATATGTTTTATGAAAAGAAAGAAAAAAAAAATTATTAAAGCTAAGTCAGACTAAGTCAGTCAGTACTGTAGACACCCTCAATTAATTCATATCGATTTGTTCGTCAGTTAATTTAATTTCTTTTCTTTAAATTATGTTTTACTATTTTATATGCACAAAATGCATGTGTAAACTATGACAGAAACAAAATAAACTGAATGTGCAAATAATTCGTATTTTAAAAGAACTAAGTCTTAACTGTATTTAAGGAAATAACTAATTATAAATTAAATTTGAAATAAAAAAAAAATTAAAACAAAAATTAAGAGAAATGATATTGATTTTTCTTCGTGGATAATAATAGTAATCATCGGCTATATAATTTTATTTAATAAACGCACTACGAAGATTGGAAGGAGTCCTAACAACTAAAGAGCAAAGATCACCAAAGCATTAAAAAAAAGGAGGTTAGTCGCATAGTTCATAACTGGTTCTACGACGTTCAAATATTAGAAGAGAAAGATGGTTGACTTCCTGCAGTACTGCTATTAATTTCGGCAATATTCAGTCACAAATCTTTTGACTGGATATGACCCATTTTATTGTCCATGAAAATGGATCTACAGAAGCACAAATTTTTCGTTCTAATGCTCTCATACCTAAAGAGAGCTTTTGAAACCCTGGCGGTTGCGGGCTTGTTTTCCATGATTTTGAAGGAGGATTTCAACATCATTCTCTTTGATCTCCTTGTGGTACTTACTTAGGACTTTGTGATTAGCCTTCCAGGGCATAAAGAAGATCCAGCTAAAGGCCGCTACTCTGTCTGGCTATTCAAAAAAAAAACTCTGAGGATACTATAGACAACCTGGACTTCAACCAAGAAAGATTTGGTAAGCCCAACAGAAAGACCACATAAATACTTATGGCATCTCCAGTATATGATTGATGGAATTACTCATTTATGCTTGGATTATGTTTATACAAATACATTAACATTCTCACTGAAGTCTCCCATTTCCACCAAACGACTACGATGGCAACAAAAACACTTAAGACTCATCCAGAAGAATTCCATGCTTACAAAACACTGCCCAAGACTTTGGGGCATAATAAAAGTGTGCAACAATTACTACCCGTGTGACTAATGAAGGTAGTTCCACGCAATTTCATCCACAGCTAGGTGGTAATAGAAGCGACTCTCATTTAAAATAAAAACGTCGAAGAAGTTTGTGAAATGCCGTAAAAGTAAAGTGAAACTATGCTGGGTCCTTAGACAAAGGTTATACCAGGGAATGACAATGCTTAGGAACTGACAAGAAATGCATCTGCTCCGGACCCAAAGCAAGCTGGAAATAGGTCTCTCGCAGAAACGAACAGCATATGAAGTTCTTTGAGCACCTGCAAAATATATGCCGCTCAAATCGCTGGATGTCCACTATTTCAGAACGGAATTGCATTAAACTAACACTCCTCAAGTCCCTGGTTAACTTGAACAGGAACACTTTTCAAATCTTTACTGGCATACATAATAACTGGACAGTGATTTCTAAAGGAGTAGCTTCTTAGACTTAGCCTTTGACCTAGTCAATCATAAGACCTCCTTAAATTTCTCAAGATTCTAACTGAATCCGAAGTGAGTAGGCTCTTCTAAGAATACCAGCAGCATTAGTTATAGTGCCCGGGCAATTTAAATACATACATAATTACAAATCGAATCTGGCAATGTACAATAATAATGTAATGAGTTATGAGTTTACTGGACTGCAGGCCGCGTAGTGGCGCCCTGAGCACGTGCATGCGTGACCAAAAGCCCTCCGGTGTATGAGTCGAGAACATGTCTATCGTTTTTTTTTTACTAGCGGGCGAGCACACCCTTATCAACCTTCCCCCTCCTACTAAATTGCAGTAGGAGGTATACTGTTGCACCCCAGTGAACAGTATACTTTCGAACATGGGAAGTTGATCTAGCAGGCCAAGGCGATTTTTTACCATATCCGAGGGAATACTAGCTCCACCGCTCCAACGACGTTTGGCAGGTCGCATAGAAGTATAACGCATTGACCACTGAACAACGGCGACCGGCTCGTCGTAACCGTTTTTTAGTCTGCTTAGCGTCAACGTCAACCATGCCACTGCTGTACACATCCATTCTATGATCTTTGCCTAGAGAACACATATTCTGCAAACAATTTTCTTACACGGACAGAAGACTGTGCATGGATTTTTACCCAGTATTTTAATACAAAGTGCATTGATGACTGCTTGTCTATTTGTTGAGATTGTAAATCAAAATGGAGGGATGATCTATAAGATGGGTAGGATCTGTTTCGCGGTCCGTCGAATGGCTTAGTTTGAGGCAAATGCGCATTGCGGATCCCATCCTTGCCTGGTCATATCTCCTAAACCGTCAGTAGTGGACCTAAGTGGCTTCCCCCAAATTAAAGAGCGGGCTTCAAAAAAACGAGTCGATTTCCAACTTTAAGCCACCCCTGGACCTTTGACGGCGATTTGTAAGTTTTTCCCTAAAAGGAGAATGATTTCTGTATTTTATTGATGCTGCTCTTTATATAGCAAGAATAGCTGACAGCTGATAGCCGTCTCCTCTACCTTTCTCACCTTAGAACAATAGTTTCCCCGTGGACATCGAGATGGAATAATTATTAACAAACTGTGCATAGGATGTACAGTGCTGCATTTATCGATAAAATCACCTGCTGTCTTGATAGATCCTATTCTCTACGTCGAAATACACTATTACCATATAAAAGCCGACGCCAGAAGTCAACTGAAAGCCAGAAACAGAATTATGTATAAGTACAGGAACAATCTTAGCTTAGTTAAAGGTGTTTCACTTTTTCTAACGCTGACTCGATTAGACCTTATTCTCGTTGTAACAATTAAATAAAAAAACACCAAACAAGTTTTTTTTTTCAAATTTGAGCTTAGAAATAGTGCTTTTTTATTCAATGCTTTTTTTTTTTGTTAATATTACATTAATAATATAATCCTTACCCTACAAGAATTTGTTTTTTTTTTTGTATTTTTTTTGTTTCCTTTTTTAAGTTATAACGATTGTTGTTTTTATTTTTTTTAATAGTTTTATTTATTTATTTATTATTTATATATATATATATTCTTTATTCTCAAAGTACCATCTGCTTAATTCTTAGATTTCTTTCTTAAAATATAAGTTTCATAATTTGTTTTTCATTTTTTATTTCCTTAATTGTTTTGTTTCTTTATTTTTCACTAATATTACACGGTAAAATAATAAATGTAAAAATATACTTATACAAAATGTAAGTCGCAATTAAATGAAATTAGTTTTTTTTTTTATTTATGTCCTTTTTTTTTGTTTTTCTTTTCTAAATTTATCGAGCGGTTTTTTTTTGTTTTTTCATTTGTTTTTAAATTTCTAAACGAATGGTGGTGGTGGTGGTGGAGGATAGGGGAAGAATAGGTTTGAGGGATAGATGAAGGCTTAACATATAATTCAACAACATGGCCTTGGGATTCGTGATGTTTTTTATCGGTTGTTGCATAGTTGGTTAAAGGTTCTGCTTTATGATCCGGATTTGGGGCAAAGGAGAAGTGGATGAGGTGTAGATTTTTTATTTGCTTAATCTGAAGAGGGCGTTTCTTTGAATTGAGAAAGGAATTGATGCTGATAAAATAAGTCAAACTAAACTGGAAGATTAAAACACACTGCATTTTAATTGTAATTTTTCTATTTAAAAGAACTTTGATTTCGGTCGAAGAAAATCTACTGAATTGCTAAACATTTGTAAGCAGGAAAATTTAGGTTTCAAAAGTATTCAACTAAATGGTCAGTGGCCAGTAAAGTTACAAAACAAATTGTCACCCTGAACTAGGCCAACGAGCACCAGTTGTTGTGTATTTGGAAGACACTTAATTTAGGCAACCACAAGAGATACAAATGCAATTTGTTTTTTTTTTTCTAGCAGTCATATGATATAGACTTTCTGATAAATAGTCCAGAGTACCCAGGGGCCAAATCGTCTCTTCAGTGATCGTATAACTCGTCACGTAAAAATGAGCATTCTGGGGCCAAATCGCTTGTATTTCCGTGACGAGTTATACGATTACGGAAGAAACGATTTGGCCGCGGGTTGACCGATACAACAAAGTGGCTAATACAACGAAAATTTAAACATATTGCACGTGGTTTGCTTTTCTAAAAGAACTTAGGGCATCTAGATAGTTCGTGCGACCATTCTGTCGATGGCAAGGCACTGTTCTTACAACAGATATGTACTGCGTACTTAATATGAATTAGAACGATCCTGACAATACATTAGCTCATTAGCTCAAAATGATACCTCTAATCAAGTGTTGGTAAGCGCTTGGAACAAAAGTTAAGCAACTCATTAAAAAACATAAACATAAGGAAACGTTCTGCTACGTACTCTTCTAAGAAAACTTTAAACAAAATAGGACTTCCATTAGCTATAGCTGATTGAAAGTTGTAGTTTCTACCGCTCTGGTGATTGTAATGCGACGTGAAGCACCAATATTACCAAGGGTGTGTCTCTATTTTGTTTTAGTTTAGCAAAGATGGCTAGTTCTTCAAGAGCAGATGAAGACCGTTGTTTCAGCCTGAATATTTGAACATTTGAAGGAGAGAGCCACCACATTTTTCATGTCGTCGTAGCAACTGAAGATAGCTAATGATCTACTGGCTAACAATCATTCTAACTTGTTGTCGGAAGAAGAAATGCAATCATTCTCAACACCAAATTGCTACTGCTTCGGTCAAATGTGTATATCTACAAAGTGACCATCGACTTGCTAACTACTGTCTAAAGAATATACTACGACTATTCTGACCAAACCGTGTCTTAAATAAACAGCTGTACAAGATAATGTGCTAAGACCGTGTAGACGCGGCTAAACAAAAACGTAAATGGGAGTGGAGTGGTCACACGTCCAAAGAGGGCGAAAGCAGCCAAGCCATGCAGTGGAAACCCGCTAGACTATCGAAGAGGAATCAAGACAATTAGAAGAAGACAAGAAACTAAGGATTCTGTGAAACTCAAGCGCAATACTCGATAAACACCCCTTGCGGGACACATGAGATGCCAAGCAGAATAAAAAATAATATCGTAGGAAAATTTCACTAGATCGACTGAAGATAACGATAATAATGTACCTGAACTTTTTGACTATTCAAATTTTTTTTTAAGTTTTTTCTATAATAGAACTCGAATGTTTGGGAAGGCACTGACAGACCTGTTCACTTACACAGGGTTGCTATTGTTAAGAGAGATTTGATTTTGTTTATGTTTAACACATTTTATAGTTAACTTCGTATCTCAGGTCAAATCACGGTTGACAATTCCCTTTCTCAATCAATCGAACACCTCTGGTGATTATTATCTTTTTCTTTTGTTTTATTTCGACCAACAAATAAATCCGGTTATGGTGATGATGATTCATTTCATTTCCCATCTAAAAGCAAAACTATGTTACTTCTTTTTTTTTTATATATATATATATACTTGGTTTTTCGTTAGTATTTATATAAAGGATTTTGTTTTTTACTTGTATCTCAAATAGGATTTGTTTTTTTTTTAAATCTTTTGTTTTTTTTTTTATTTAATATTGTTGTCTACTAAAGAACTTAAAATTACATGTATCTACGAATTCTTAAAAAAAAGAATAAAAGAAAAGAAAAAAATGGTTTTAGATCCTTGCCTGATCGAGGCAAACGTCTCTCTTGGGGCTTTATATATCTCAATCATGTATCATCAATTTTTAGCGTGTTGTTGTAGTCATTTTTAATGACGTTGGTGTTTCGGTATTCTGTTGTTGTAGTCGTAGTAGCGGGAAAAGTAAAAATATATTAATATTTATTTATTAAGTTAAGCTAACGTTTCGATTATTATGCTTTTGTTTTTTTTTTTCTCTAAGGTCGAACTAAAATGTAATCCGTATTTAAAAAGTTGTGTGTAAAATGTTCGTCTAAATTTTCCTATTTTTTGTTTTCCATATTACATCATTTTCTTATAACATTTTCTTAACTAGTATAATTGAACAGCACATTAAAAACCAGAAGAAAACAAAATTATATAGTATATAGACAATGTTTATGCATAACGCAAAATTAAAGTCCAGTATTGCAATGCGTATTTTTCGTGTGTTTGAGGTGTGGGAGAGGAGGAGACCGATTTTATGTGTGGAAATAGAGAAGTAATAATTGCTTCGTTAAACAAATAAAATAAAATAATATGTTAAAATTAAAAATACGTGTTTCTTTCTTTTTGTTTTGATTTCTTTTTTTTTTTTTTTTTTTTTTTTTTTTTTCCATGTTACGGCTCTGCGGTATTTTGTTTTCTTTTCTGATGACTTACAACAGCTACGGTTCACTTTTTTGCTTTAATTAGTAATATAATTGGCGTTTTTGAACTATTGGACCTCTGATGGCTCTGGCTTAGACGAATGGTGATTATTAGGATCGGGTGCACTCAGCGGCTGCAAGTAAATGCGAAAAGGAAAGATTAAATTAAATGATGCGCTAACGTGATTTACAGAAGAAAAACAATTTTAAGTCAAACTTTCTACTCTCACTAACACTAGATCTAAAATTCTACAAGTTTACATGTCATTTACTTTCACAAAAATACGTTTATGTATCTAATTTAATCACACATCACTTAGATTATTTATCTAATAAAACAGTCAATTCCTTTCGTCTTTGCCAGAATTAAAAATATTTAGTGAGGCTGTAGTGCATAACTAAGATTAGAGCTTGAACCCGGTACCTCTTTCACTTCAATATGATCTCCTAAGGAGCTGAGGTGCAACATCCCGATAATATGATGCCTCATTGACTGGAATTACTCGCCATTGAGATGAAAATGTTTCCATAAGACTTGATTTGGAGAACTTTTCATAGATGTGACACCGGGTTTTCTTTTGAATTGTATTTTGCCATCAGAGAGTGAAGAATAAATTCCTTTAGTCACTAAGACAAGTTTCGCATAGATAACCTGGAGGTTTCCTAGCCAGATAACTCCACTACTAAAAATCCGCTTTCGAAGATGAAAGAGAGACGGGCAATGTGAAAATGAGACACAGTTTGCAGAGTGGATCTAATGAATGTTTTTCTCGATGTGTATGTTTTTTTAAGGGTCATTGGCCGCGAATTGTCACTGCTAGGATCGTTCCTATCGAAGTTTCACCGGACTTTCATAGGCAAATGCTTTCTAGCTGCCGTTTAAAAAAGATATGATAACTTATGTATGCCAAGAACAGGAAGTTTAGTTTGTTGTTCTCCTCGGATTGCAGTCCTTTCTTAACAGAGGCCCTCGCATTATTCTACAAACCTCGTCTGAAGACGTCACCATGTGACGAAAAAAGTAGCAATGGATTTGTCACAACTTGTGTCACGAATATATTCTGTGAAAACCTGTGAAATCCACTTAATGACTCACGCAAAACAGCAATTTGCCTAAGCTATGGTGGCGCAGAACAGTTAAAGAGGAATCATGAACTTTGGGGATAAGTGAGAAAGAGCTGAAACGTTTCGAAAAGAAATCAATTTTTACAATTTGGTGTAAGTTAGTCCATTCTGCTTCTCTTCCTCGAAGACATACGACTTAAGAGGACCAATACGTCTTATGCCGCTGCCACGCAATGAGTGGCAAGCAATTAGATTAGATTAGGTGGCGGGAACCAGTGGAAAAAAAACAAGACTAAAAGGAGCAGATGACATGTGCAGATTAATTTTAATCTTTCATTGGATCTAGTAGTCAATTGTAGCTAGGAAATGCAAAACGAATGGAGACTAGCGGTCAAACTATTTTAAAATCCACCCACGATTGGCGGCACAAGCTAGATAGCCCTCAATTTAAAACACGCACAAGTGGAAAGTAACCTGGTCAACCTTAGCCGACAAAATTCTAGACAACTAGCTATGGATCAAGTTGGCCAGAAAAACTCATAAGTTGTGACCTTAGTTCACTCCGAACTAGAGTCCGAAAGAAATTTAGTGTTATGGTGCCAAATATACGATATATTTGAAGTTGCAACGGTTTTGGTGCTAATTCACGTAAATCATCTTCCAGTTCTATAAAGTTCAAACACCAAATATACGGTATCGCAAGGATAAGTATTTGTTTGAGTCTCAAGGCTACGTTACAGAGCGTGCTCCAATCAGCATATTTTACGTCACAACGAATACGTTTTCATTCCGTTAGATTGAGTAGCCTTAGTTTCCCCGGGAAAAACAAAAAGTGATGTGCTTATGACTTGACTGCAGGAACTGCAGTCAATCTTCGCGATTGTGTTTTTTTTTATAGTTTACGCGCGCTAAAGGGGTTATGAATCCCCTTAAACGAGAGCACGTGCATTAGGAAAATTAGAGGAGAGACGTATAATTGAGTTTAGAATGTAACATTCACATCGAGGCACGTTTTTTCTTAATCTGTTAGATGGAAATGATCGATTGATTTACTCCAAGACAATAATTTACAGCAAAAACTTTATTTGTTTGGAGCGTGATATACACATTTTTGGCACGAACTGAAGGACCTATAATTTGGCGACTTAAGAAATAGTCTTGTTGTCTGCCTAGAGCGTGTGCCGCGAAAAAACGTTTGGTTGTTTTTTTGCTGAGATTCGAACTTATATCGGATAGCTCGCATAGCACTTCAACCCACTAACCACTAAGCCACGACGACCGCCAATAAATAAGAGAAAATCCTTACATTGTTTCGAATTACAACATTCTTTGCACAAAGAGAGCACATACTCAACATTTCATTAGGAGAACAGTAAAATAAATGTCCCTGTTTCAACAAATTTTTGTCCACAGCCACCAGTAAGTAAAACTTAACTAACAAAATGTTAAGAGGTATGTATAGTAAAATTTATTAAAACAAAAAGTAAATTACATGCTGCTTAGTAGTAAGCGACTTTTCAATGACATTTTACAAAACAGTTTTTTTATAGTTTTTTTTTTTTTTTTTTTTTACACTTGTTGAATGTTGAGAGTAAATTTGAATTTCTATGTATTTCGTTTTGCCAATTATGATAGTGTGTTGCAAGGAGGGAGATCCAAAAAAAGCACGCAAAAATCGGCCTCAATTCCATGTCAAAGATCATAAACATAGAGCTTCTAAACCAATCACCGCAAGAGCTGTTGTAATGAAACAGATTTATTTGTTTTTTTTACTTAGTTTTTGAAAAGAGCATACGAATATATTATGTGAAAGTGCATAAGGAGACGAAAACACTGAGAAACTACCGCCATGCATAAGAATAATTTAAATTAGTTTCGCATGGAGTAAGGACTGCCTGGACAAAAAATAAATTAGAATGGAATTTTTTTTAAAAAAAAAAGAAAAGCACACTTCGGATTGAGGCAGATATTTAACACGACTTGTATGTGGAAATGTTTAAATGCGGGGCGAGAAGGGCAGTCAATTGGTTATGGTGGTTCATTTCGAATCACAATCAAATTTCTCTCCTCAAAGGCACTGAGATGCTCAAGCGAAGAGCCGAATATTAATGAATTGGCAGGAAAGAGGATCTAACAAACTTCTCTCCTCAAAGGCACTGAGATGCTCAAGCGAAGAACCATTTATAAATGAATGACACGGAAGAGGATCTATCAAACTAAAGCAATGGAAGTAAACGTGTAAACATGTTGCAGCTTTCAGATATAAAATTTCCCATAAATCATTGAAACTTGATGACTCTTGTCCTAACGTTGTTAAAGAATTACGAAACAAGTGCTCTTAAGGCTAATTCGGTTTACAAATAATAGAGAGTTGTGCAAGAGGACTGAAGATGTGCATCCATCTCACACAACCTGTTCTAAATGAATTGCTTATGAAGAATTCAGATAATCCCTTGTCAAACAAGTTTACTGCAACAGCACTATGCCATTCTCTAACTAAGAAACATTTACGATTACATACAAAATTTTACAAAATAATCTGCTCTACTGATTCCTACTCCCATTCGAAACACCACACAATGCAAACATGGCAAGATCAACCAGTCAACGCACTTATATTTGAATAAAAAAAAGACGATTCAAATAATATTCATGCTTGTTCCAGTCGTCCAGTTGCGAGTAACAACATCAAAACTAAACTACTCAATATTTAATACTATACACACACAAATATATGCTATATATAAACACAAATACAACATCAAGTAAATTATGAATGCATTATTTGAAAGGATATATGTAGTACATACATAGATAGCGGTAGTAAGAGAGAAGTTGTACTATATATTTAGAGAAATACTAGTAGGATAAAGTAATATACCTACCGATTTACTCACAAGTCCAAGTTGAAGTCCAACCTGAGGCTGTGGTACAGCTGACACTGGCGGTGCTGATACTGGAGAGGGATTTACAGATGGGGGAGCATGTGCCCCTGCACTATGTGGTGCTTCGTGGGGTGTTGTGCTGTGAGCCTGTTGCAGTGCGCCTGTATAATATCCTCCATTTAATCCTGTTTATATTTTAAAGTATAACGCATAGTATGATTTGCAAAAAAAAAAAAAAAAATTTAAGGGAATTTTGTATGCAACGGTTTAAGGTTTTTTTTTTTTGTTGTCTTAAATATTTTTCTGTTACATGTTTGGAATGGCACAAAACAGAACAAATATGTAAATGGCCAAAGCCCTAATCTAAACCTACTACAGAACCGTTTCTATACATAACTTTTTTAATTGTATATGTAAAAGCTCTCATTGAAGTTTCTTTCAATCATTTCAATAAATTATCTATTATTTCTTCCTATGCGATTTTGAAAATCTACTAAAAGTTAACAACGGGAAACGTTGCATTCGAAAACGAAACCTTCAACGATAATTATTCTGAAATGCAAAGAATATTCACATTCAAAACTTGGCAATTGGATTTTAGCGACGCTAGTGTGTAACTCTGGATAATTCTGTTTTACAACGCAGAAGCATGAATATTACTTAATAATAAAAAATAAAAAAATAGCTGGCGTGACAGCTCCTCGCAACCATTCATGTTGTCCGTGTTACATACTTCGCACGAATGGAAGGGACCTACAATTTATTGACGACAACGGCGAATTGAGAAGCTCTTCGTGACGAAAGGTGGTGCCGCGAAAAAATGTTCGGTGTACATGGCTGGGGCTTGAACCCACGCCACTCACTCAGCAGTCCAACGCACTTAACCACAGATCCACGGCGACCACACAGAAATTAGGTTGGTTTCATAAATGACAAATACCGGTCATACATTGCGTGCGCACCCGATTTAACCAATTGCGATTAATTGTTTATACAACTCTTGAATTGATTACTTCGTACACTAAGGCCCAATGCACACGGAGCAACTGAAAAACAACTAAACTGGTTGGCAAATCGGGTTACAAACCAGTTACGGACTCAGCGGTGACTTGACTCCACACACGAGGAAACTCATCACCAAAATCTCTAATTCGTTCAGTGTAATTGTACAAAATAGAATGTTTTTCAACCTCCCCAACCAGCTGTTGTTCGCTCATATTCGGCAAACTAGCAACTGAAATCAATAGGCAACCCGACATGCAAATCAACAGACGACTAGTTACAAACTGATTTTTGTGAATCGCAAACGAGTTTCCAACCAGTTGCGTCGTGTGCGGCGTCCCATTTGATTACACAGGGTACGACTCAAATCAAACTAGTTGCCAATTCGCATAGGTTTTCAGTTTTCTTTCAGTCGCCCCGTGTGCATTGGGCCTAATGCATAAACGCACGTTACTTGCGTTAAGCAACCTGTTTGAACATTTTTGTTGGCAAAAAAGATGGTGTTGCTCGATTTGGTCCGATGCGTTTTCGCTGTGGCTGCGGAACGAGTTGATGCACGCGTTGATACCCTCGTACACTACCCCAAGCATCGGGCGTTTAGCAACTTGACAGGTGGCTCTTGTAGGACTCCTTGATGTTAAAATATTTTGATTCAGTTTAGCAAATTTCTGTGGATCATTCCCCCCGGCGGATTGAATGATAGCGGTGAGAGTTGTTTCTGATAAAAATAACCTTTCTGCCAAAAGAAAAAAAAAATTGGTGCCGCGTTGATAATTTGATAATTTAAGTGGACAATGGGCGCCGGCAGTTTCGTGCTTTTGGATACCATTGCACTTTTGGAAATACACTATAAGGTTCAAACACACATGTACCACTCAGCAGTGAGTTGATCAACGCGCTGGCACGCAAATTTTCTCGCTCTAAACACAACTCATACCAAAGAAAAATTAAAAAATTGAGAAAACAGTTTGATAAGATAATATGCAACGCATTATTTTAAAATCGTTGTTCAACGCGAAGCACAACCATTGACCAAGGGTCTCCAACCATCTTCAACGTGTTGGTTAGATAGAGTTCAGAGACTCGTGCATTAGAGTTGAATGCGTTGAAATCGAAATTAATCCGTTGCGCACGTAGGGTACGACCGGCATTATGTATAAAAATTTAACTCCTGCTCTCTTTCAGAGACATCTTGCGATAGTAAGTAAGCGTAAGTTATGAATGTTAGTAAATTCATTTTCATAGATTACTGAATAATAAGTTTGTTAAACATTGGGCAAGCTCCCATACACCAGCTGTTGTTAAAACCCGTACCCCGTATGTATGCAAATCAGATTTATCAACCGTCCATTTAACAGCATAAACCCAACACTGTACAAGAAAGCTTTCAACAGCGTTAATCAAGGTTTTATTTGGTGTGAATTGTGCAGGATAGGCATCTCCGAAAAACGTATACGCTTCATTTCAATATGAAGTAAGTGCTGCAGTAAGAATTTGGAAGTGTTTATCATCACCTGTTACTTAAATTCTTTCATGAATAGTTTCGCATTGCCTCAAGTTTAGGGACTGAATTGCCGCGATCGATAACGAGTGCATTAGGAGCGGTAATGCCAAATCCTCACATTTCGATAACGAGTTACTCGTTAACGAGTGTGGTAATTCGGCCCCAGAATTCGGCTGACAGTGGTAATAGATGACATGACAGTTTGGGATGAGCCAAGGCTTAGCTTCTCGCAACCATTCATGTTGTGTGTGTTACATATTTTCACACGAATGGAAGGGACCTACAATTTATTGACGACTCCGAACGGCGAATTGAGAAGCTCTTTGATGAAAAATTATACACACGGAGGGTTGTCATTTTCTGACGACAGGTGGTGCCACGGGCTGGGTCTTGAACCTTCTTTGCACGAACAGCAGTCCAACGCACTAACCACTGAGCCACAGCGACCAGAGAGAGAAGATACCCATTAACAGAACGCATGCCTTCTTTACCGATTACAGAGGTGACATACAAGAAATAAGTAACGAAAAATGTTATTAAAAAAATTAATTGGCCGATGTCATGTTTCGAAACTAATTTGTTGAATAATTTGTAAAAAAAAAGTAAAATCATTTTTCTTAATTAATTGTTTCTCTTAATACAGAGCGCTGTAAACAACAACACTTTAGGTACCCGGAGCTAAAAATAAATGAACATTTGTCGCGACAACGCGCAGACCCACGCCCTCCTGTATAATCGTGCACGAATGGCGGGAATTGGCGACTTCGAACAACGAATAACACAGCCATCAAAGCTTTATCGTAGCCAACAGAAGGGAATTTGCTGAGATTCAAACTTGTATCAGCTCACTTAGCAATCAAGACGGCGACCACCTAAACTAACAACATTAAATATTTCGTATTGACTTCAAACAAATGGGAATGATGGAATTGATATAAAACATAACACTTTCGCGTCTGAAAATGATTACATCCAATGAGAGCTTTTACAACAAATGTATCAAAATATTCACAGAAAAAAAAAAAAAAGTTCTAACGCTACGAGAGTATGTCTCCGAGAAAAAATGAAATGTGAAAAGCTTCGAAATGCAAAAAAAGCTTCAATGAGAATATAAAGCTTTTCTTTCTTTTGTCATGTTTCTTTTTGTTTGTTTGTTTTTTTTGAATAAAGCGACATTACATACGAGAATAAACGAAACAACACACGTACAATTACCTTACTGAACTTCATTTACATACATCACACGTATCACTATTATAAAAATTACTAATCCAAATTCTTTTCTACAACTTATTCTATTTTTCTTTGCTATTGCAGTTATATTTTTATCATTTTCATTTTGAATATTTCGCAAAAAAAAAAAAAAATAGTTATGCTCTTAAAAAAAAAACAATGATTCCATCATCCCATGCAAATTTTCTTGTGTTTTGTTATTAATTAAAGTTTATGTTTCGCAGGTTTTTCTTTTCATATTGTTTCAGTCGGCGAAAGAGAGAGAGAGAGAGAGAGGAGGAAAAAAAAAGTGTATATGCAACTAATTAGGAAACTTATTCGCTATACGAAAACGAAAACGCAGTGAGAATACAACAAAATCTAAAGTATCGTGTCCGTCCGGAGAGAAAATATAAATAAAAAACCATACAAAAAAGAAACATAAAATAGTTCGTTTGTTTTGTTTGTTTTTTTTTTTTCTGGAAAAATTTAATTTTATTTAGCTTTCACAGTTATTAAAAATATTTTATACAATATAAAATAACAGTTTTTTTTTTATTCTTTCTTCATCTTCATCTTGTTTTCTATATTTTGTTTCCTTTATTTTTCCATTTACGACTTTATTCTATTATAGATTTTGTTTTTTTTTTTTTCTTTTTGTTTAATCTTTTTGCATTTGCATTAATTGCATCTCTATTATATTCAACATATACTTCGGCTTTTGTTCATTTTGTTTAATAGTTAAAATTAAAAAAAAAAAATTAAAATAAAAATAAAGGAAATAAATGTAAAATTAAAAAAAAAAAAAAAAATAAATCTTGTGCAAAAATTAGCATGTTTACTTTTTGATTTGTTTTCTTCTTCTTCTTGTTCTAACAACAATCATATTTTGTTTTTAAATTCTTCTTCGTTTGTCTGTATATCTTCTCAGGTATAAGTGGATTCGAAATTTTCTCTATTAACTGTTTTAAGGCGAAAATAAACGCGGATGATGAGATCATTTTATTTTTTAGAGCAACATATTTGTTTTGTTTTTTTTTTTTTTTTTTTAACATTATTTTTGTGTCCTAATAAGTTAATTGCTATAATTTTTATTTTTTTTTGCTTTTTTTTTATCAAATTGCATGTGTGTACTTATATAAGAAAGTCAGTAAGATAATTTTGTATTTGTTTTGTATTACTACTTAACCATTTGTTTAACAATGTTTTTGCATATTTTTGCTGGTTCATTATGGTAGCGATTGTGTGGCGATTGTCATAAAAATTATAAAATTATTATATATTTTGCTTAATTTATACTTTTGTTACTTTAAATGTGATGATTTTTTGAGAAATAATCGTTTGCGACTTTCTTAGGCATAACTGAAACTATAAACATCACCAATAACTTTGTACTTCGGTGTTGTTGGTGTGAAATTAAAAGAAAAAAGACTGCGATCATCTTAAAGAAATATGGATGCATGGAGTTTTCGGCAAGCTCCCAGACTATTCCAACCAAATGTAAAAGAAGTGAACCAAGCCAATGATGGAGAAAGCTCTGGTCCATGCATTTACTAATCGACCTTTACCACTTGGTAAAAGGTTCTTTGTCTCCTATAAGGCAGAGAATGGTCAATGGAAAAAGGAATAGTGAGATCGCCTTGGACAACACGAAACAAACTTGAGAATGTGTGCACTAAAAGGCCTATACGCGATACGATTCCTTTGACCGACAACATAGTCCACAGACAGATTTGGGTGGGTGGCCCTGTCATATAGTCGGAACAGCGATTGAATAAAAATAATGTAATTTTTAATATTTAAAGGCGGATTTAGACTGTCGTGGGATCAATCTTGCAATGAGCGAGATCTGTTTGATCGTCATTCCGTGTGTGGCAAAGTGATGGCGATCGAACGGAGTAGGTACGACAGCAATGTTTGGTAAGTTGACATGCATCTTTGCGATATCAGTCCGATCGTCATTTCTTGTAACAAAAAGATACGACCGGCCGACCATAACCTGTGACGTTTTTGAACGCTTGACGATGTAGTACCGCGCCAGTACTGCGATTTCGAATTTAGCCAAGTTCTTATTTAAAACCTGGGGCCGTATGCCCGATTTACTTCATTGGGAGCGGTAATCCCAGATCCTGACATTTCGATGACGAGTTACTCGTTAACGAGTGTGGTAATTTGGCCCCTGATACACATTTCTTTTACGGTCAATAGATGCGGCTGACAGACTAGGATTCATAAACAAAATTCGTAGTTAGGATTCACAAACAGCATATGAATCACAGGTTCATACTATGATGACGAAATTGTTAGAATACCGAAATTTGTCAACGCCTTTCTCTTGTTTACTGTCTCTTTCCATTAGCCAGTTGAACCGTCCAATGTCAAAGGTTTCCTTCTAAAAGAAGGACAACCATTACATTTCGCCAGCTAAATTGGTAGTTGTGATTTCAAAACAATGAAGTAGTGGAACTTGGAATGAGTGTTCGTGAAATGACAAAATCACAAAAGAATTGATTAAAAAGCCATGGGGACATACAAAATTCTTAGCTGTTGCTGCCTATTATGAAGGATTTTTGTAATCAAAATGATTTGACAAAATATGCCCAATAATCTCGCAAGGAAGTTACACCTTACAAGCCACTGTGTAACGATTTACTGCCTGTAACGCATGAATCGAACAGATATGTTCCACATATTTTTGACGACATGAGACGGTGGTGTGAGTAAAAAAAAACTGAGGAATGAAAAGGAGTTTTGTCAAGTTTCAGAAGGTTTGCTCAGAGTTTTCCCTCATTCACACCACCCATTGTGTGTCAATAAGATAACTTGTGCCATACTCGTAAGCGATTGTTAACGAGCGTTTTCTCGAATGCTCTTAAACTTGTTTAATGAAACAATAATGATTCAAAATCGAAAAGGGATCATAGTTGGATTAATACTAATTTAAGCACCATTCGATGGAATATTAGATTAAATAGGCATAAAGAAGAGTAGTTCATTCCTGTGAAAGAACTAAAGACTATATAGACTTCCGCCAATTTGTTTGGAAACATACTATCTGGCTTGCTTACATCTCAACATGTTGTGTGTTCCATTCGTATTTCAATAAAATTTTTTTCATTTCACGATTATCGCGCACTCCCTCGCATGATATTTTAGTTTCTTCTGTCAAATACCACAACAAAATTTAAAATTCAACTTTAAAAACAAAAACAATCACTGGGCTACAAAAAAGACAAAGTATATAAACTACATGTGCAAAAACAAAAATCATTTCAATTTCTCTTTTGAAATAAAATTATCGATTTGAAACGATTGAAAACGATAACTTATAGGACGCGATGACATTGATTGTGGACAAACACATACATACATTAAAAAAAAAAAAAAACATAAAACACAAATAAAAAAAAGAATAAATCAATTAAATAATTATTATGAAAATGAATAGAGAATAGATTAGATTACAAAAACAACAATTCGATTATTTTTTGCAAGTATAAAAACAAATTTCGAAAAAAAAAATTATTTTTACATATTTAATTTTCGTATACAAAGTATGTTTTCTAAATTCCGATGCGCATATGAATGTCCTACTACTCTGTCTTTCTCTCGCAAAAAGATGTTAATATTCAAGTAGTGGAAGAGAGTCTTACTTTGGGATCTTACAAACAATGCAAAGCGCAAGGCAACGATTTTACATTATCATGCTTCTGAAATTTTAGTTCATCGAAGCGACTTGTGTAACACGACCTTTGTAAGGATTCGCATGGCCTGCCATATTTTTTTAATTTTCTATAGATTGTAGCTCAACACTTGTAATTCGCTTTGACACGAATCTGTACGTTTCTCTATCTGGTGGCACAATTCTGCAAGCCGCTCTCGTATGCGTAAGTCGGCTGTCACACCATTCTGTATGCACAGAATTGCGCAACGAAAAAGCACTAATAGGGTTTAAAGGTCTTAGAGCACAGAATCGACTTAAATCAGTTTCCAATTGGTTTGACGAACTTGAAGTCTGTCCAACCAGTTTAATCACGGTGATGTCATATGAACTATGCCGAACTTGTATGAAAATTAAACAGTGTTTGACATTTTAGGACGGGTTAAGGATGTCCTTACTTCGTTGGTTAAGGCCCAGGTTCACCCCGGACTGTAGCGCCACCTTAAAAAAGTAAGGCTATCTTACGAACAATCTTATAATGTGTAACAGAGATTGGGTTAGACGGACAAATCGTATCTTGCTTTGGTACTAAAAAAAAAGCCAATAATCTGGGGAGTGGCTTAAGTTAGCACCTAGCGATTGCTCTCCACGAAACTCAATAGTATGAAAAAGGAAGCAAGGATAAGAAATAGACTTGTGACGGACAGTGCCGTCGAATGTTTAATCATAGAAATTCGTTGTCAATGCGACGAATTTTGATCGATTAGGATTTATCTGAGTCTTGTGTGGAAATATGAACACGGGATGCAAACATCTTCATTCACCGAAACGCACAAAGGATTTAAGACAAAAATTAAACAATTTGTCAAGTCTTTTAGGAAACATGACATGAATATACAAGTATGACTGAACCAAAGATTTCGATCGCTGAATGAAAGCCAAGAATGTCTACGAAGCCATCCTTTCAAATATTTGACTCTAAACAGAAACCAATACCAACTGCGCTCATCGGTACAATTAATCACCTACTCTATTCAATTTGGCATGTGCGTCACAGCTGTCCAAGCAAGAACTACGCTTTCACATAAACGTGAGTGGAGGAAAGGAACAGCGGGTAGAAGGATGGATAAAGGAGAACTGAGTGCATTCTATCCAGTTTATGGACTAAAACTGCTCGTGCAGCAAGAAAATATCGACTTTCCTACATTCTCGACTGTTTACTTGACGACTAACAAGTAAAATAATTTTCTTTTTGCGGACAACTCAATATGAGTAAGAGACCCAAAAAATCGCTAGTGGAATGAATGATTTGCTCTGAGTGGTCTGGTCGAAACGATGGTTTTTTGAAATCCAAGGATAAGATTGGATAAAGGGTTCTTTGAGCCGATCTGTGAATCTTGCAAATAAACAATTGCACTTGAAGAACTAATAAGCAAAAGCCTTGACTGTACGCAACTCCTGCTAAATTGTACGAATTGGTTGCCCAAGTGAGAATCACAAAGAATGTTGAGCACTTCTATCAGCTTAAACTCGCGATGGGCTCATCTTAGTGCCCGGTGTTTTCAGCTTAAACACTATGCCGACAATGAATCGAATACATCTTACGGCGCTCAAACAATTCCGTTGCGAAGTATGCCGAGGAATGGAATGTACTCACCCTCTCAAATAAAACAGTGAGTCGCCTAAAGCAAACGTGACACTGACCTGTTTAAGAGGAATCGACATCACTGGGGGTTGAACAGAACTTAGCGTACAATATGGAGCGCAGATATCATTGCGGGGGACGATTTCGGTGCATACGCATGGAACCGATGCGAATAAAGTGGATATAATGCATGAAACAGAATACTGCGTTGGTGCTAGCGTCGAGTGACGTTTAATGTTCAACCAAAGGAATTCAATGACCAGCCACAATCGTGCGTCGTGCTACCGTTCTACGTAGCACAATACGTAACAACGCACTCTCAGAGGAAAAGTTTGACTAGGTTGAACTTTTGTGTGCGTTCTGACACTTCGCATCGCAGATTTTTTTTATTTCAGAAAATGTTATGCGGAATGTTGTGCAAACAGCTGATAAATTTGAGAACGTCAGTTCAACGCATCTGTGAAGCACTTCCAACGTAGCGGAAGAACGCTAGCACCAACGCAGTATTGTGTTTCAGGCATACGAAAGCTATAGATTTTTGATTTACAACTTTCTAAGGCAATTCGTTTACCTCTAGAACGAAATTGGTTCTGGAATAGAAAACAATCAGTTTCTTTGAGTTGCTATTATTATTTCAGATTATAATCCGCCCCACGACATCTTGAAAAAACTGCGAGGCGATCCAAAACAATTGACGTAGGGACAAGGCTTGGTGCATAAACGTGAGCTACAGACTGAGCGTTTGTCAACCATCTGATGCCCAGAATTTCACTAACACATGACTATCTTGCAGTCATATCCCTGCACCACTTTACATTCTACTGTTGGTAAGTTTCCAAAACATCGACTACCTTCAACTACTGTTTGAATTTTTTTTTTAAGAAAACATCTTATATTTTACACGTCTCATGTCTTCTTGGTCAATTCAAAATCAGAGTTTACTTTCACCTTAATTTCTTTTCTCTTCTCGCTCTACTTAAAACACGTTTGTTCTCTTATAATTTTTATGACATCGGGAAAGTTTTGCTTTGAATATTATTTCCTTTCAATTTGGATTCCTTTTTCCATTTTCTTTTTTCTTCTTCTTCTTAAAACAAAGGAGTATTTCAAAGATTTTTATATGCAAATCTTTTCACTTTTTTTTCTTTTTTTTTTTTTTTTTTTGATACAAAAAACAGGAAAGGCAAATTATAATTAAGCTTATTGGCTTGTGTGTGATTTTATACAGAAAACAGAGAATCATTTGTGTAGTGTGTATGTGTGTGTGTGTGTTGCGTGTGTGTGCAAAAAAGGTTGTTCTTATCAACGCTATGCATTGCATAAAATTAAGACCTAAACATCTGTTGTAGCCTATTTTACTTATCAAAAAAAAATAAAATCATTCAACTTGATTTGCTTTTACTTTAAAATTGATATGTATAAAGAAAAGAATTAAAGAAAAAAAAAAATTACTTCTCTCGTAAACTATTTATGTATACTTTTACATTTGTATTTTGTTACTACGTTTTGTTACTTATTGTTGATGCAGAGAAAAAAATTTAAAAATGATTTTGTTACGTTATAAGACGAGAAACAAAAAATACTAATATGATTAAAAATTGTATGGAAAATTTCGTTTTTTGTTTGTTTGTTGTTTTTTTTTTACAAGGTTCTTGTTGTTTTTGTTTTCTGTGTTTGTTGTAGATTGGTTTTTTGTTTTTTTTTTTTTTTTCTTTAGAGTTTTATATTTAATATTTTCTTTTCATTTTTCTGGATTTGATAATATTTGTAGTTTACCTTCTGAGTAGACTGCCGCAGCGGCCGCAGCAGCAACGGCTGTAGCTGCAGGTGTTCGCATAAAGTATTCTTTATTAACACAATTCCTCAAAACTTCTGGAATATTGCCGACAATCGCCCGTCGAATTTCAGTGGCTGCCATTTCACGTAATTCTGTAGCAGATGCTTCGCTGAAGAAGGCTGCATGTGGTGTACATATAAGATTTGGAGCATCTTTCAAGGCTCCCTAGAAGCAAAAAGCACAGTGTTAGTATGTTTTTAAATTCAGCAGTGCTTGTGAGGTGTAAGATGTTTTACTACAATCTTACTTGGAATACATTATAAGGTTCGTTCTCGTGAACATCTAAAGCTGCAGCTCTTATTCTTCCTTGTTTCAATGCAAGCGCCAGCATTTCGTCATCGACCAGACCACCCCTTGCAGTGTTAACTAAAAATGCACCAGGTCTCATCTGTAAAAAAAAAAAAAAAATAGAAGTAGCACGCCAATTAGACACATTATTTGCCAAATATCCTCTGTGTTTCAAAAACTTACCTGTTTAATTGTGTATTCGTTAATTAAGTGATGGTTGTGTTCGTTGAGGGTACAATGTAACGACACACAATCTGATTGGAATAGAAGATCTTGTAATGTATAGACTCGTGTTAGACCCAGCGATTTGTCAATGCCATCCGGAAGATATGGATCGTAAAATATAACGTTGAAACCAAAAGCTTTTGCTCTCAAGGCTACGGCCGATCCGATTCTTCCTAGTCCAACTAATCCTAAAGTGTCACCTCGAATTCTAGCGCATCCCTGTAAAAAGAAAAAAAGATTTATTTAAGTTACTGTTTAATAAATAAACTCAGTCTACTTTTAGTAGGCCAGACGCACAAGTGAAAATTTCGGGTTGAATATAACACCAACGTCTCGGACAGAACGTCACTATAGACGCTCAGCTATAAATTCAGACAACGACACCAGCGTTGAGGTCAAACAAAGAGAATAACTCTTTCCAATCACTGTTTCCTTGGACTAAGAAGGCAATTAAGTAGCAAAGTCCTCTCTCGAATGACTAAAGGACCCTTTATAAGATCTTAATCAGCCCAGTCCTGCTCTACGGCGCAGAGGCATAGACTCCGTCAAAAGCGGATGAGGTTGCTCTTGGCTCGAGAGGAAATTCCTTCGGGTGACGCTTCTTGGTTGAGGCCCAGGTCCTCCCCGAACTGTAACGCCACTTTTAGTAAGTAAGAACAACGACCTAGACCTTACAAGTTATATTCCCTCTGTGCCTCAGCATAGTAAACGTAACGACCTTGCCGACGAAATGCCTAGTACCAGATGTGCACTACTACTAAAGGGTTTTTCAATAGGAACGCTACAAAAGTAGAGCGACAGGGACAGCAAACGACGCCATATTTTTCTTGCGGTTTTTTGACATTTCTCTTCAGTAAGGTTTGCCATTTCATGATGGAAAGATATACGAGCCAACAACGAGTCGAAATTATTAAAATTTACTACCGAAATTCGGAGTCAGTGGCCTCAACGTTAAGAGCGCTACGTCCAATTTATGGTCGTCATAATCGTCCTAGCAGATCAACAATTGAGCGTCTAGTGGAAAAATTTTAATCCACAGGCACAGTACAAAATGTTCCCGTGCCAGTGAGACAAAGAAGTGCCCGTAGTGTCGAGAATATTGCTGCCGCTGAGGCTTCAGTTGCAGAAAGTCCAAATGTGTCTCTCACACGTCGTTCTCAAGCGTTGGGCATCTCTGTGACGTCGTTGTGGCGAATTTTGCGTAAAGATCTTGGCCTACATCCTTACAAGATTAAATTGACGCAAGAACTGAAGCCGCTTGACAGAAGCGTCGTATGTTCGTGAATTGGACTGAGCAACAACTTGAAAATGATTCGGATTTTCATCGAAAAATCATCTTCAGCGATGAGGCTCATTTCTGGCTGGATGGCTTCGTCAATAAACAAAATATGCGGTATTGGTCAGGCAGCAATCCACACGTACTCCCTGAGTCATCATTGCATCCCGAAAAAATTACGGTTTGGTGTGGTTTATGGGCCGGCGGCGTCATTGGGCCGTACTTCTTCCGTGATGATCAAGACCGGCACGTTACTGTGAATGGGGATCGCTACCGTTCAATGATAACCGAATATTTTTGGCCCCAATTGGATGATATGGACTTGGAGGACATGTGGTTCCAACAGGACGGCGCCACAAGCCACACAGCGAATGTCACAATCAATTTATTGGAAACCAAGTTTGGAGAACGTGTTATCTCACGAAATGGTCCAGTCGCTTGGCCGCCTCGGTCGTGCGATTTGACGCCGTTAGACTATTTCCTGTGGGGCTACGTCAAGTCTATGGTCTATGCCAACAAGCCAGCGACGATTGATGAACTTCGTACGAATATCGAACGTGAAATTGCAGCAGTATCGGCCGATTTATGCTTGAAAACCGTCGAAAATTGGGTTCAGCGTCTGGACTTCTGCAAGCGTGCCCGTGGTGGCCATGCAAAAGAAATCGAGTTCCATACATAATGGCATCGAACGTACTTTCACAGGAATAAAGAATTTCATTGATATCCAAAACCGTTTTTGTTTTATTTAAAAAAACTTTTGTAGGGCTCTTATTGAAAAACCCTGTAGTTAATTTTTGGATCAGGAGCAAAGGGCTGAGGATAAATCCTTCAAAGCAAGAGATAGTTATTTTCAATAAGAAGACATCAATCATTACCTTCTAACACCAAGATGACGTTGGTCTACGGTGTAGGGACTAGCTCAGGAAACACACAATGTTCTCTGCGATCTTCGTCGACTTTGGGTTACTAAAAATCATCAAGGGAGACTACGAGGTTAGTAAAGGATGATCCAATACGAGGTACTTTTGTTATTAGGGATTCTCGGAGATAGCCCGCGTAATAAATGTCATGTGCGTGTGACATTTCTGTTCAGTATTCATTGGCGCTTCATCATGAGTAGACTTACGTCTGAACATTAATTGGTAATTGGGCAGGCGGTATCAGCGGACTGTATTTCTTTAAAAATGCGGAAGGAAGACACGTAACCGTCAATGGCGAACGCTACAGAACATTCGTGAATTTTTGTTGCCAAAAGTTCAAGACATTGGTGTAGATGACTTGTGGTTTTAACAGGATGGTGCAACGTCCCACACAGCGGGCGAAACCACCCATCAACTCAAGAAATGGGCCTGTAAATTGGCCTTCCTTGTCCGCTGGATTTTTTTTTTTTTTTTTTGTCGGGATATGTGAAATCGACTATCGATTGATGCCTTGGAAGCGAACATAACACGCGTTTTTAATTAAATACCGGCCGATATGCTCGAGAGAGTGCTTTCTGTTATCAAACAAGCTAAAAACGGGGAGCTCAACTGCTTAGATTCAATCCCCAGCCATATCCACAGGATATTCTTCGCGGCACCACCTCTCGTCGGGAACTGACAAATCTCCGAGAGCATAGACTTTTCAATTCGCCATTCAGATTCGGGTATCATAGCGCACAACATGAGCGATTGCGAGAAACTACACCTTGGCTCATCCCGAGCCGTCCCGCCAGCTATTTACTTTTTTCAATCTCTCAGTGTACAAAAGATTTGTGTCATCAGCGGCAATCAGTTTGTGTTCTATGATGACCAATCTAAACTTCACCTAGTTTAGTAATCGAATCAAAGAAGGTTGTTGTATTTATTCTTTCTAACCACTCAAAACCTTGTATTGCCTCTGTCGTAAGCTCCTATCGCAAAAATGACTTCAAGGGCTCTTAAGCCTTCTAACTAAAAAGTGATGTCATTGCCAAACGCATATAATGAACATTTAAAAACTTTCTACGAGTATGTACTAATAACATTCGATTCTACATTTTATTCATAACCTGTATTTAAACTTTAATTACTAATTTTAATGAATATGTACACATGTATGTAATAGTTTGATACGTATCAACTGTTATGAATGCATTAATCTTAAACAATAACAACTTAAACATTATTAGCTGAAGCGACATTCCCAGTTGATTGTGAAATTTCTACGACGTTAGATAGCAGATAAGATAAAACTGTTTCGTGACGTAAAATGATTTCGTACCGGCTGTTACTGAAGTGTTGTATAAGTGATTAGCAATAACTAAAATTCTAACAAAAAATTATGTCATAAAGATATACTTGCGCCACTTGCATGAACCGATTAACAGACTATGGACATAAGGTTAATGAGATTATAAGTCATGCAATCGTGCTATGTTTGTTTAGAGAAATCTTAAAACATGCGTAGCAACAGTAGAGTTTAACAAGAAATAAGGGATTTTAACACATTTGCGGTAGGTGAGCAATTTGAGGTGCTAGAAGATGCTTGAATTCTCCACAAAATAACGACACAATTTACAAAATAAGTTTGCTTTCATGTCGCATGTTATATATTAAATGCGAAGTTCAATGGAATCTGAGGTCTTCAAAGGCAGGTAAACTTGACCCTGACCCCACTGACTCGAACGTGTTAAGCACTCATCAAAGCCTGGCGATAAGTATTCAAAAAAAGAGAGAATTATCGTTAAATATTTTAATAAAAAACGTTTTGGGACACGACACTGCATTTGCTAAGGCAAGCTTATATCTCCTACATACAGCTTCCCCTGAGCCATATGAACAACTAACTAGGACCATTAAGTACATGACCCCACTAAGTCTTTTTTTTAAAATCCTGTTGCAATGACAATATCGGAGGAAAACAATTTTACAGACTTAGCTAACAGACCGAAATCCAACTGCCAAGTTGTTAAACAATTTGATTGTGTCAATCTGGATGAAGCTAACAAGTTTTAGACACCTGATAATAATACAGGAACAGGAAGGAACAGTTTTGATGCGTTCTCGCGCTAGAAATATTCAGACGGATCCAAGACAGAGGGTGGTACGGGGGCTGGAGTCTTCTCCAACGCACCTGGTTTAGCCATTACCACGCGACTGCCGGATCACTTTAGTGTGTTTCAAGCGGAAATCCCGTCAGTCTTTCAATTAATACGATAGATTGTAGAGCTATTGTACTATACAATACGATCAAGGTTGGTAAAGCAATGCCGCAGATCTCTCAACGAGATTGCAGACAGGTGCGACGTAACACTGTGCTGGGTCCCAGGACACAGGGAAGTTCCAGGCAACTGCAGAGCGGACGAGCTGGCAAAAGAGAGCGTAGGGCGGCATCTCCCCCGAAAACCTGGGGAACCCCCTGAGCCTATCGAATCGATCAAGTTCCTCCTTAACACAGATGCCAAGAAACTGGCAAGCCACAGGTGGAACACTTGTCTCCTGTCATCTGACAAATCTGGCCTAACCTGGATTTAAGGAAGATGGAGAGCCTTTTATCCACAAGCCGGAAAAACCTAGGTTCACTGATAGGGATCCTTACCGGACATTGCTTGATAGGCAGGCATGCACTTAGACTGGGGGTCCTCTCCAACGATTTCTGCAGAAGCTGTAGCTGAAGAGTAAATCACGACCCACCTACTATGTACATGTCCAGCTCTTGCGACGCTTTGAGGACGAACCCTCGGGGAATACTTTTAAGACAATCTTAACGATCTAGCTGAACTCGACATCCAGAAGATAAGAAACTTCATCTCTGGGATGAAATGGTTCAAATCTTAGGTTCAACACCTTTACGGTTGCTTCCCTTTGATGCACTTGTGTTACATATTCTGGTTCCCTGGTGCCGGTAAGCCGGTTTCTTCACTGTTGTATCACAATGGGCCAATCTGGTTTAAATGTGTCCCTGCCTGAGCGGGGGCAATCTGCGAGGCTTGCCATGAGTTCAGAAGGGACCCAACACCCAAATGCACCATCGGAATCTAAATCGTCAATCAGGCAGCCATCAAAACCCTCACTTTAGCAACAAGATCCTCTAAAAAAAAAAACGATTAAACCCATGTAGAAATGTACTCGCATCTCTCAGACATCGGTCTTAATCCGAAATATCAAAAAGTAAACAAAGGTAGAGCAGCTGTTTCATTTTGAGAAATACATACATATGTACATACATATAGCCCACATACACACAACCCAAAAACCCTCGGCAGAATTCACGCACACTGCTAGGATTATCACAACTTCCACTTGAGCATTACGTTTACATAGTTGTAAAAAATTAAACAAAAAACTCTCGGTTCCTAAGACATTCCATCAGGGAAGTGTGCCCTGGATAGGCTCAGGATGGCATAGAACTAAGTTCGAAATATTACCTCTAGCCGTACAGGTATAGCTCCTGATGATTTAGAATCGCTGGGGGAAAATCGGTAGGCATGGAGGTTGAATTTACGCACCCTAAGCCTTCGATCCTAAACGCTAAGCCCACTTGACCATGACTTGTATAGATGCCCTGATCTGGCTACCGTAAGTCATGGGATACTGGGCAAGACCTTCTTCAACAAGATAGAGGAAACGCTGAAAGAAAAATATTAGTGACATACTGCTCTTTATCCAAGGCTCTATGGCCTGCGCTAGACCACAGAAGATCAAGAGATATTCTCAACCTTAGCAAGGCACAGCTACAATAAGTCACTGGCATCCTGTCCGACCATTGTCTTATAAAAAAAAAAAAAAAAAAGCACGCTAAAAGGTTAGGGCTCTCAGCTACAGATGTTTGCAGGTACTGCAACGACCTATGCGCCGCAGAGGACATAACACACATATTATGTCAATGTCAGTGAATTGTCAAGACACGCATAAAACTTCTCGGTAACTATTTCTTTAATAATCTAGAGGACCTGGGCCACGATAGCTAGCTACAAAAACATGGTCAAATTCTTTCAGGAAATGGTTTAGGTTTTCCCTTTTTGGTTTCACAGGGTTCGCGACGGGCCCATTATGGTGCCTAGTGTCTTATGCAAGCGCTGGGTGCATATCCCTATTTTACCAAACCTAACCTACTGCTCTTTTCAAAATAGATTGATGAATAGGTGGATCAAGATTAACTTAATGTAAAAGACTTGGCACCGAATCCAAGCGCCCAGTATTCTTTTTGTACTCAAGGCTGATATCGGTTTCAATATGAAGGAGACCAATTGACTAAAGGAAGCCGTGATCCAGCCTTAAAATTGTAACAAGCCCTGCCTCTTCCAGCCTTAAAGAAGACATGATGACAAAGTGCACACCAAAAGCATCAGGGGGTTATGGTCCACACTATAAAAAAGCAAAGACTAGCACCACTATCTAAATTAAGACTCTTGCAAATAAAGCCTTTTCCTTAATTTTTGTTTAACTTTTGGAGTTGAGATCAGTATACGACATCATCCTCAGGCATAATCAGAGAACAGAAATGTAATCTCCAATCGTTTGCATTTTTTTATATTGAAAAATTAAGAACAGAGAGTAAAATATTTACACTTACTTGGGCGGCTTCTCTAACTTGTTCGGGTCCTGTGAATTTCTTTCCTTCTCTTACCATATTGGCTAGCCAATAGGTTCTCCGGTACAGGTTTAAAATTAAACACATTGTTGTGTCGGCAACCTCTTCCACACCGTAGCCAGGCACATTGCACACCGCAATTCCTAGTTCGCCCGCAGCCTTAACATCAATATTATCCGTGCCACTGCCAATGCGTACAATAATACGTAGTGCTTTGAATTTTTCCAAATCCTCTTTTGTAAGAATGATTGTGTGCCACATGAGTGCTCCGACAGCTTCATTTAGAACCTAAAAAAAAAGTGCAAAACAAAAAATAAGAAGATAAATTTGATAAATACACGCTGCAATGGACTTTTTGCATGTTTGTCAAAGATTGTACCAAAAACTTACCTTCTCGTGAATCTCAGATGTACTTTGAGCATCGCAAAACGCAACTGTGGCTACATCCTTAAGTATTGGCATTTCAATCGAACAATCCCGGCCATCTAACAAGGCGACAAGCGGCCGGGCCTGCAGTGGGCCATTTGCAAATGGCCCCTTAACGTCTAAGCGCGATCGCTTTGTCGGTAACATCATAGACTTGTCCATGATTTAAGCAATTTTGTATGTTGTGATTACTGTTTTTTTTTTTTTTTTTGTTATTATTGTGTGCGAATTTTGTTTTGATTTTTCTTTTTTTTTTAACGAAAAAATAATAAAATTAAAATTATTGTGAATAAAAAATAATAAAAACCAGAATAAAGCAATCAAAAATGCCGACGAGGTGCTGGGTTTTTGTGCTCTATCCTGTTGCGCTTGTTGTGTATGTTTTGCGTGTTTATAGAATATTTCTTCCTTGTACTTTATATATAAATGTATATATCCAATTGTTCTTATACTTCTTAGGAAATACGCTTGAGAATATGATGGCAATCGTTTTCTTCAATTTTCTTTTTGATTTTAATTCTTATTTTTGTTGGTTGTTGGATTTCTTTCTTTTTTTTTTTTTTTGTGATATTCGTTATGTGATTTTATTTAACTTGTTGGTTTAAATCAATCTGAAATCAAATTGTCGTACGGCTAATAATGAAGGGTAAGCTTTTCGCGATCGTATCCCTTCATGATTAATTGCCTCAATAACTAAAAAAGACAGAAAAAAAAAATCAGATTAGTAAATGGAATGAGTTAGCTTTTAAACTTGTAAAATATGAAGGGGGTATGGTGGCGTCAGTCTTTAGTGTAAAAGCCCTCTCAGTCCATTGTAAGCAAGTCAAATCGATCATTTTTAGTATTAGTCTTCAAAACATTTTTCCTCACTTTACATTCACTATACTCTGTCCCTCAAAAATTGTCAGTTAAGGGAAGATAGGACGTTTGCCTCTCACTATAGTTGCAATAGCTTGCATAAATCTGCCACTCTTTAAAGCTCTTTCCGGGTTACCGTAATTTGCCGCAAATAGAAGAGCAATACCCGTATGGTTACCATCTGGTAATTTTAAAACAAAACAATTTGTTGAAAGAAACGAAGATAATTGTTTACAAAATGGACACCGACTCGATTTTGATGACAACCACAGAAAATGCTGTAAATTGTAACTCTGTTTTGATGTTCATACTCTCAATGTACACAGTGAGGGTTGATGGCGCCCACACGATCATTCTGCCCATGGCTGTGTGACAGGCTAATCCTGGTGGGATGTGTGCGAATTTCAGGAGAGTTACAAGTGGTTTGGTTTGTATTTCAGTGGCAATTTCTCTAATTGAGTGCCATGAAAACAGTTACAGGCAACAGTGTTTGAAAAAAAGCTCCCTCATAAGGCCTGTACTGACAATTTTTGTGAGAGAGAGTATAATTTTTTAAGAACAGAAAGCTTTCGTGCGTACTGTCAATTTTGAATTTTGACGTAACGGACAAACTATCGAACGCCCTTCCTACAGAGACAGATCACGAAACACTGCCAAAACGGATTGTCAAAGGATCTGAGAGAAAGAAAGTATGTACGTTCATGTGAGCATCACGTTCTATAACTTCATCATCATCATTCTCCAATGCCCCGCTTATACACTATGAGGGTCACTGTGGATGCTGAAGTGGACTCTCCACATCTCCCTATCTTCCGCCATCGACTATAAATCATCAGGAGCTCTCCTCATACGGGTAAAGGTGAGCTTTCGGACTTAGTCCAACCATCTCATCCTGGGCCTACTCAGAGAACGCCTACCTCATTGCACGGATTCCATTACACGTCTCGGAAGCCAAGTTTTGTGACTTTACGAAAGGTGAGAAGGCCGTTGACGCGTGCTTTCAATAGTCGAGGCTGCCCTGACAAAGGACATGAGCGTAGACCTTAAGATCAGTGGCACTCCGGTCAGGAGTCGCCTGGCGTACATGACAAACAGCATTTTCTAAAGTTGATGGATGTGGTAACCGGTAACTGCAAAACAATTTCTATTGTCTTAAAGACAAACCTCTCGGAATGCTTATAAATTCATTAACAAGTCCTCTCAGGAGGCTCAAATCACTGCTTAGTGTTAGCTGGTATCGATTCCTGATATTCGTCGCAGATTTACTAGTCTACTTGTCTATCGATATGTAGTGGTACCAACTTAGACAAGACAAATTGAGGCTTATACCGGCGTCGGTAACAAGCAGATACGGTGCAATTCTTTTAGCCCGATGAAAGACTTTTTGCGAAAGTACAACTCTTTAAACTAGATTTTGACAGTAAGGCCGACATATGGCAGAAGATTAACTCGGTATCATGCTCAGATATTGAGATTACTGTCGAAAGACAAGTTGCGATCAAATCTTTTGTATACCACAGAACAAAATATAGAGCGAAAGCGTGCCGCGTGTCTTTGATATCGATTAACACCGTAACGTCACACTCTGCTGGGCCATAGAACACAGCATTTCTGTGAACTAGCGAGACAAAGGTCTCTAGGCACCAACATAGGTAATCACATACGTAATCACAATGGATCTAACTTTGATCAAAAAGCACCTTTTTAGACTTAGAATAACCCTTCAACTTCGAACTCATGCATTGCTGATTCTGGCCTCAAGAGAGAACGAAGCAGCTAAGTGTATACACGCGAAACGGATCAACCTATTAGAAAGGCGACGCTTTATGATGTTGAAAAGGAGTCAAAGTTGCTAAAGAAAAGCTGGCTTTATGCTCATCGCAAGGAACCGAACAAGATGGCGCCTAGTAACTATGAGGGGACACAGAACCAAAGTAGACATGTATTCTGTATTAGCAGCCCTAAATATACACTTCGACCTTTGAGATCTATTGTACTGGAAGTAGACATGTTAGTAGCCAGAATTTACTTCAAAGAACTTAACGAGATTTCAGCGAAAATTATGTTTGGGTATAGCTTATATTTACTAAGACTTAACTTGATTCCCCGTGAGGTTTCAACGATGCCCGCATTTTAAAGAGATGAACCTTGCAGATGAAAGGAATTCATGCGCCACAGTAGCCTCACGAGATCAATTAAATACCATCGCCGTTGTAAGCTGGATTCAAAATTGAATGTAGGTTTATATACTTTAATCTGTGATGGGTCAGAGGTAGTATTTTAACGCCTACCTTAAACCAAAGGTATACATGCTTTCCGAATGGATCATGACATAAATGCTGATTAACGCTATTTGGATATACAAAGTCATATCACGCGAACTATGGCCGCGAATAAAAGAAAGAAGAACCTTGTGTGCTAACAGAGGATGTAGTCCTATCGACCCAATGGCCATCAGGCTAAATGTACATTCACTAGACTATTCCAGGAGCTGTCAAGATGTAGGAGAGAGCGGGATAGAGAAAATGCCAAAAAAAAATAAGTTATGGTATCGTGCTTCTTTTCGTCACTGGATCCTGTAGGTAGGTTAGAAATAGTACCATCAGAAATCCTGGTGCTGAAACCTAATTAGCACTTTAGCGCCGTTTAAAGACCACAACCCACTTGACCTGAATGTAAGTGTTGTAGAAAACCTAAGAGAAGAAGGCGGCTATCCCTTACATCCATCCTGCGGCATTAAGGAAACTGATCAAGTCGCTAATGTTTTTCTCCGAGATCTCACTGAGATTGTCGAAAAAGGCTTTGCCTAGTGTACGATATCTGACCCTGCTTAGAGCCGGACAATCGCTGAGGATTTGAAACACTGTTTCTCACATCATTGCAACTGCGACAATGTGCGTTGAATGGGATACCTAATTTGGACGTATGTGTTCCTATAGGCCAGTGACCTATGCTGATTGCCACGATCCTTGCCATGTCTGTGCGGGCCGTTTTGTTGCATCATGTGCGCAATGATTGTTTTGCCTTCCTTGGCATATTGTGGCCAGTTCGGACCAAACTAATTCAAGACAGCATTAGATTAGATCTTCCACAATCTAAGGAGTATTGTTTCGACTGGTAATGGAACTGAACAAGGTATTCCCAGCAAAATGGGCTGAGTTTGGAACGTTGTCCGAAACTTTGTGAAGCAATGCAATCAGCTTAAACAGGACTGTTCCGTTCCAATGTTGAATTCGTGCTATTACATGGGTACAGCACCTGAAAAACGATTTCTGTTTTGACGGGAAAACCGCAACAAAAGGGTTTTTCAGCTTGACCGTACCTCGAACAAACTAGAGAAAGGGTAATGAACCAGTAGGAACAAACATGCAACACCGAAAGTGGCTATTGATTGGTCGAAAAGACGACGTTTAGAGTTACAGAGAATGAGTTTAAAAGAGCTGAGGCGTATTGCCAGGAAGCGTACACGATGGCACGTGGACATATAAGAGGTCCTAGGACCCATAAGGGGAAACAGGACATGTGTAAGTAAAATTGACCCACACCATGTGCTGCGGAGGTTCGGTCATAATATATAGACCACATGCCAATCCAATAATAGTCCCAGGTGAATGTTAGATGCCTAAGTTTGTCGCTCAAAGAACAATGCGATAGGCGGTGGATTATGCCTTACGTTTTATGTGTGCACAACTAAAACTGCTTGCTACGGTGGACAAAGGTGGACAAAGCCAATCGACATAGGCGAGTAAACATTCGCACATGGCTTAGAGTGACATTTCAGAGGACAAAAAGCCTTTTTGAAGTAAACACCAATACTTTCAAGTACTACGCCGTCTGAAAAATATAGAAACACATTGTAAATGAGTCATTCAATTTGCGATTCTCTCAAAGTTCAACAACCAAATAAAATTTATTTCAACTTCAATTTTGAATAGAACCAATAAAAAAGACATAATTGTTATTGAACATCGTTGAGTACGCCTTTCGATTTGACTATCGGCAAATGCACGCGAGAATCACCGTCTCTACTACGATTCTGACATATTGAAAGCAAGCGTGTGTACATTGCTCCAACACTGCTAAAACTCCCGACTCGAAACATCGCCGCACCTGTCGTTTCTTTTTTTTTTTTTATGATGCATTCTTTTCGGCCAAATTGGCGGCCCGCCACACTACCCTCGAAATCACATTTTTCCACATTTCCTCGTTTTTATGATCGTGCATATAGAGGCGGCAGCAGGCACATATCAGTTGTGTGCTTGTACACATTCCAGTAAACGACATTTTCTCGTCGTTGATAACAAGCGGACGTGGGATTATGCTATAAATCTTATCAATTGGAATACCTGCGACCGTGCTACTCTCTCGCCTGCACTTGGCCGCCCTAATCGATATCGTAACTGTACAAAGAGATTTTACGGCCTAAATTCACATTATATCAGACGAATGCAGGGGATTCCTGGAGAACCGGCAGCAGCACCCTCTCCATGTACAGCCGGACAAGGCGGCTAGTGACACGCGAAAAGTAACAAGGAAAAAACAAAATGAACCTACAACTGTAGCAAGACAAGGCATAAAGGAAAATTTATCGTCGTGGTTGCGGCGGGTACACCACCAGCAGCAGAAGCAAGCAGCTTAGCATCGTCCATTCTTGTGACGTATTTACAAACGGAAAAACTATCGTATCCAAATTCATGCCTTCTCCCGGACAACAAACATGGGATGATCCCGCATTCGGAACGAATATCTGTATTCCGCGCTTTTTCCATCAATTATCGCCCCTCTTGTCCATTAATGGATGATTATTTTTTTTCATTCGCGCACCTCATGCACTAAGAATCGAGAAAAAAAAACCACCATGGTGGCGATGGCAGCGAAGCCCGTTCGTTGTCGCACTCGAGACCACCGCCACTACCGTTTTCTTTCTTTTTCTTCCTTCTTCGCTGGCCGTCGCCGTCGTTGTCCACCCCCCATAGGAAACAAAAAAAAAAAAAACAAATCACCACAATCCGAGGGAAAAAAAAACACAAAAACACTAAACCGAGCACCAAAAATGATTGGAAATCCCTTTGCCCGGGGCACTTTTCCGCGGGCAATTAAATTTCCATCAAGGAAAATCAAAATTTTTCATTCGGCAAGTTTTCCTCAGCTATTCCTTTCGTACTTTTTTTCCTTTTCGATATATTTTCGCCTTTTGCGAAATGTCTGCCAAAGTGAACACGAACACCAGCGCCACACCACTCACGAAGCCGATGCCGTCTCTGTCGCACTGCCGCGAACTCTGGGCCTGCGGTGGGTGAGTGTGTGCCTGCGCGCGTGTGTGTATTCTTATTTCCACCGAATTGACGGAGAACAAAAAAAAAAATTCACTCACCGTCCGATCCGAATTGATTTTATTTCTATTTTTTTCTCTTTATTTTTTCGGAGGATTTTTTTCTTTTTGGATTTGCAATTTATTTGGACGTTTTCAATGCACACAAACACTTTTCGAACAGCACTGGGTGTGGAATTGTTTTGTTGTGGTTATTTTGTGGGTTTTTCGACGATTTTTGATGTGGAAAATCGAATTTTTTGAGAATTTTTGAGAAGTAACGCGTCCCTTTAAAACATGAATCCCCACTCGCAGCTTTCAAAATGGCGGAAAAGTAGAAATTTTTAGTACAGAAATGACGCGATTATGCATTCCGCGATACTGCCGACAACGAAATTTGCCGTATTCAGCGATCGATTTTGGTCAAATGGGTTGTGTTCGTTGTGTGGTAGGAGTGTACTGGATGCCAAGTTGTTGGATACAACCATTTAGTACACGATTTTGGATGTGTTGGAAAATGTTTTATAAATTTAGAATAGTCCAGGAAGTGTTCACTAAAGCCTGAGTTTTGGTCATGTTGCTCATTTACGCCTGTATTACGTGAAACTTGGACAAGTTCTGTAAATGTTGAATGAAGACCACTTTTATATCTAAAGAGGGAACACAACGATTGACTCTTCTTTTTAATCAAAGTATTGCTAATCACCATTAAAAAATATATACAAATTCATAGCAGCGCTGGAAGCCGTGATGGACCAACAAGCGTTTCGACCCAGGTCGATCGTTAGTTAGCTGCCTCCACTTTTGCTCCAGAACCCATTCCGTTTGTGCGTCACCAAATTCGCCTTTTTCCTATACTGAACCGTCCCTTTCGGATAAATTCAAAGAATTTCCGTTCTATATCTTTGTCTTCACATTTGGATACTTTTAACTAGTTAGATGTAGCTGTACTCCACTCATCATCTATGCAAATGGGACCAAAGATGATTTAAAGGCCTTCACTTGCGCGAGAGAAGGCTTCGGCGCAAATAAACTCTCTTGATACAAACGTTTTCTAAAAATTTAAAGTAGGCAAAACAAATTCAACGCACTGATATAATCCACAGGTTGTTTTATGTGTATAAGAATTCAAGGCGGACATTTCCTTTTTCGAGCTTCTGTTTGTCTCTAAATTGTTGCTTATCATTAGATGTTGTGTTAATGGCTTCTCTTAGTTGGACGGGAAGGTTGGCCTTTTCTGTACACCCGCGCACTGTGTTACGATGGCTCGTTGTACTTTAGTCTGAAATCTGGCGATCTCAATCTCCGCTCAGCCGCCGGGAAATTAGGCCTCGACTTGTTATTACTAAAAGCAGCAATCCTGCTGAAGATTGCCGAATGTTTTACCAAAGTCTAGTTATACAGCTCCTTGCAGTTTTGAGGTTGTATTCCGGTGCTTTTACATAAATAAAGAGAGAGGGCTGCCTATTGTTTTTGTTCCCTGTGCTAGATGGTCTCTAAAATATTGCTGCACTATAGGATCATCAAGGCTATCAGTGTGAATGCTACAAAATTGTGATGATCTCATCACTCTTTGTCAAAGTCAAGGCTTTGGTCTTTTACATGATTAATTGTTTTACAACCTTCCTTTGATTAAATTGACAGTCCTCTTTTTGTAACTTGTTTATATTCTACGGTTGAATTTTCCTAATAAAGTTTAATATACCCTGAGCATGACACACAATTTTCTGATAAATTATACAGAAACTAATTAAAAGTTACGAATTACAATTTTCCTGAATGAATCCATTTCAGAGTTCGTTTTCATAAAAAATTAGTACTAGCTCCGAGAACAAAACCTTAATTACAAAAACGTCATTTTACGTGACGTCACAAAAGTAAACCTATTTGAATGCGCCCATTTATTAGCTAAAGCACAAACCTTTGATAAGTCAATCGAGATACGATTCGTGTGGTTAGTTTGGTACTTAACTACTTTATAGTTTAAATCGTATTGAACGACTAAATTTTAAACAAGCAATCTTTATCGATTTAAATTATTGCTCAACTGTAAACATATTTCCACGTTTATTGAATGAAAGAAATTACAGCAAAAGATGTTTTAATTTGGTAATTTTCACAATAGTTTTTAGAGTGTCCATTGCTGGGTTGAAGTTTGAACCATAATCTGCTCTCTTCTCTTCTAAAATTACGTCTTATCCGGTTAAAAAGAAGCAGCTTTGTACATTTCACAATACACTGGGAATATTTTGTTGCACATTACTTATCAGCCAATCGAAAATGTACTTCCAGACCTTATAAAATAAGAAAAAAAAAAATGGTTAGAGTTCGAATTTTACGGTTTTTCACTGTGAATGACCCCTTTCAACCATATAAACCTTAAATCAGACACTGATCCGTAATATATTCGCTTGATTATATTGCGCCGCCTTTTATGTGATAAGCGATCATACAGCCAATTTGCCAATTTGAGCGTTATCTGCATTGTGGTACTGGCGTCCAGAATACGCCATTCTATATTTTTCGTCGCGCTTGTTAGTCAAATTTGAAAATTCTTTCATCCTTCTGAAGGTCTATTAAACTTTGTATAAGTAAACTGTCTGTAAAGAAAGAACATTTTTTTTTTTGATAAATATTCCGTTGCTTTATAAATAACTCACAACTTCATTGAATCCTCGATGTTTCTGATACCGCAAGAACTTGATTACTATAGGAGCCTACAAGGAAAATTCAAAACAGGATTTAACAATAAAGTAAGATACAGTGTTTAAGTATTTATTGTTTAAATGTTACTTCTCACACAACTCGTTGAACAAGTTTTTCTCTTAAAAGGATCCGAATGCAACAATTTTTTTAAATAAATCTTCAGAAAATCAGACAGGTATTCAAAAAGCGGGAGTGATTTGAATATGTTTGTAGTAACTTAATTTATTTCACAATTTTTGAAGTTTAACTATTCAATTAGCTATGCGTTTTAATTTGAAAAACCCTGTACTTGGCCACGTCTGTAGATGTCTCATGTGTTTTCGACTTAAGCGAATTTTGACAGCAAATTGCTGCAAAGCGACCGTTGATAACAGTCTGTTGATTGAACCATTAAAAAAAAAAATTATTTTTTTGTTCTTTTTAATGCAACTTCTTTCTCCCTTCAGCTTCTGCAGAAAGTGATTTCTGCAGATTGGCTATAGAGTCCTAGCCTTAACGTATGTATTCAGTTGAATTCAGTTTATATTGATCCGGCAGATAACATTATCCACGATGTGAGTTTGCAGAGAGCTATATTATAGGGACTCCTAGGAAGGGAAGAGCCAATGCCATATGCAACGCTGACACCTTCCTTGCTATGTAGATACCTGCAGGTTCATATATCCTTCGATCTATGTAATTGTTGTGGTCTCCAGAGCCTACAGCTCATGGTAAATCAGGCCCTCAATCAACAAACCTCTCTAGCCACCACGGTCCTTAGTCAGCTGCCTTCGCCTAGTTGGGTCACGTCAGCTTTTCTTATTTCTTATAACAGGCCGAAGCGGACTGGAAGAACATTAAAGAATTGTTTGCGTTGGGTAACCCTGGTTGTGCATGGTCGATTAACGACGGTGGACACTTGATATGAGTTGGTGTCACATCATAGAGCATCTGTTGTGGCAAAGGACCAAAGGATCGATCGATCTAACCAATGAGCTAAGGTGACCACAAGTTTGAAAAACTTTCGGTAATTGGCGTAGGATGTGTGGTCTTCCTTGTTATGGATCAGGCAAATGATGCTAAGGCTCTAATCAATAGGCATGATTTCGTGGGATCATTTCTTGGAGATGAATTGATGCAAGTATCCTACCACGTGATCTCACGTAGCTTGAACAGCTTAAATCTAGGTCATTAAACATGATTTAAGCCGAGCAATGCCTGTTTCAACTACTTTCCGTTCCGATGGTTGTAGTGATTGGTTTTTCTTCAGGTTGTGGTCTATTCAGAGTACGAACATTTAACGGCTGTACCTGAAACTGTTTACTGGGTTTATCAACAACAAAATCTGTCCTTCTATCCAAGGATCACGTTGTAATCTTCACAGGAGATTTTTGACCATCTCTGAAGAACAGTGACGCTATACCAAGCGATTTGGTTCTTTAAAGGTATTAATAGCATAGTCCCCTTTCATTATACTGTTCCCTAACCGGTTTTTTGTAGGCTCTTGGATTTGATTCCCTACTTCCTGAGAACCGAACGCATGTTGTGTAATCACTTCTTCGTTTAATCCCCGAGTTTGTAAGAAGACGCCCATAGGTCTAGTGACATGACTAGTGGGCCACATAAGCTTAACGCCCGTCAATTGTTCCCCTTTCGGTTTTTTCCAGAACTGTTTAAACTGCATAAAACTGAGTATACTTTACCGCCCCCAAATATCGTGATATAACAGACTCTCTTAAAACAAAGTAAGATCCTATTTTTCTAAGTACCACTTTTAAGTCAACTTTTCAAATGATTAATTGGTAACCCTGGAATGGCTTGCAGATCATATGGCATCTTTTCTGGTATCAAAGAGAAAGAGAGAGACCATACCACGAACGCCTGCCCTGATTCACATATCTCATTCTCATTCTCTTTTTATATATAATTCATCTCTGTCTTATTGTCTTGTCGTCGGCGCCACATGTTTACACTTTTATAAATAATAAAAAAAAAATCCATTTTTTAAATGAAGTAATAGTGAAATAAATTGAATTTTTATACCTACTGTATATTTATCAAAGGTGAGCTGCTAATATTTTGTTGGAATCTGGTTTTGTTCTGATTTTGTTCACACACCTAACCATGTCCGTTGTCCAGCAATCGTAATCGAAATTCTCCATTACATTAGGGTGTTTCGGGGTTCTAAAAATTTATCTATTTTTGAATAATCTCAAGTGTGTACATGTGCAATTGATATACTTTTAACCTCAATTGGCGCACAGGCGGCTGTCTATTGTGAGGAAAAAAATGTGCTCGTTACGTGAAATTTGGGTGGCGCTGGTGACACCCATCGTAGGTGTCCACAAGGAACTCTCCTTTGGGGTGTATCCGATAAAATAACCGATGAAAGCAAAAGGAATTTTGGCCGTATGCTATGCCACCAGCCACCCAGTGCAAGTGTCAATTGTATTAATTCAATTAGAGGTACTCTATTCCAGCGCGCACTTTTTTGTACATGACGTGGGTCCCCTCCTATTTTCCTATTGATGTACGAAACTCTTGTACAGTGACGTTGGAACGTATAATTTGTAGAGCATTCCGGCTGGTACGATTTAATATATTCATAAATTTACAAGTTTAAAATTAGACTTGTTTACATCGCCTCGCCGGTTGGCTCTAAATTGCCCTATTAGTCTAATATTTCCGATGGATGAAGCCAAACATTAACAGTGTGTCATGAAAATGTAGAATCATCAACATGCCAGCTGCTTGATGTTAAGCTGAAGAGAAACTTTCGCTCAAATAGTAGTACTACACTAATTGACTTTATTTCGTAATGAATGGCAATATTAGGTTCAATTGGATGTGGGCGTTGTGCGTACTTTTAATTACGAGATGGTGGTCGTAGGTCAAGTGCTTAGTTGGTGGGTCTATGTATCAGAATCGAACAACCAAATTAGTTTTTTTCTATGAGACCATCTCCAGGTAGGCACCAAAAACCTTCGTAGGCTGTCAATACCTGGATGGAGACACACCTAGACAAAAAGAGAATCGGAGTTCCCAAATTGCTACGATACGACGCGTCTTAATTTAATAACCTTAGTCTAATTCCTTCTTGAATATCTAGTTCATTTTCAGAAGTAGATCCGGGGTTTCAACCATGCATCAGAATAGATTTTCCTTTCATCTTCTTAAGGTAAAGTTGCTTGTTTGGATTCAGCTTCAGCTGGATAATGCCAGTGATTTCGGCTTCAAATACTTTGCAGTAATTAGAGTAGAAGTTTATGGCTAGACTTCCGGAATAAATCGAACTCCATTTCTGATCCATCGGTATACAAGACTTAGTTAAGTGTAAGGAATTCTAGTACATAAATTGTGCCATGGTGATGATGGTGATGATGAACTTGACCTAGTTCTTAACGTTCTTATGATGGTGCGGTATCGGCGATAGTTAAGGTGGAGCTCATAGTGTGCAATGCACTCGTTAACGAGCTTCAAATTATTTATAACATGTCGAAATGGCTTTTCTTGCCACTTATCAATGAAGATTGTACTACGTAGATGGCTGTAACGAATGTTAACAGAACGGAATAGAGGTGAAATTCAAATTAAATTTAGCGCCCTTGGCAAGCAGAGTAGTGAAGGAATTACCCAGGACTTTTCTTAAAAAAGTGCATAGTAGGTTTCTGTATTAAAACAAACCTGGCGTCTGAGTTGATTGGACGATTTTACATTTATGAATTAACTAATAATGGTTAGAGATATAGCTTGTGTTAATTTATTTTTAGAAATGTTCCTGGAGAAGGACACAAATAATTTTGCAGTCGAGAGTCGGTATCGCAAAAAATGTTTATTTAATTTGGTTGAAATTAAAACCTATATCAGGTCGCTTAGTGTGCAATCACACCAACAATTAAAGCACGACGAGCACGATCTAGCATTTTACATAGACGACACAGATGTCTATTTGTTATTCCACCATTCCACCATACTCAAAGGTATCTTAATCATCTTAATCGCTTTACTTAATTCGTTTGGACCTCCAGCAAAGCCATTTAGCAAGCTATGCGTGCGCTCCCAGTTCATCTGATTAAAATTATTATCAATTAAATCATCCTGAGTGTCCGTCTGTGTATAGCCACAATATATGTATGTAGTTTCATTTTATATCTTGGGTTAAAGTTTAGCAATTCAAACTCAAACAAGATATCAATTATTTATCAATGTGTCTATGCTGCCGGTGTCGGACAAACAACTAATTGACATAAACTTCACACAGTGTGTGTTTGCGTTTTTCTTGTTTCTATTGCAATATGTGTGTGATAAAAATGTATAAGCAGTTTATAATGCATATTAAATAGATACACTCCTTTTTATTTTACATATACGGTACTGCGCCAATAAATTATGGACATTGTGCATTTTTTTATTGACTCAAAGTGATTGTGTGAAGAAGATGTAGAAATGTTTCATTATTAACTTCGACCAAGTTGTTTTAAGTTCGCTATAACAAGTTCTAAGACATCCGGAGTTTTGGTATTTCTTGGCCGAATGATCGAATAACTACATTGGGAGTAATGTAAAATTCTCACATTTGGAAGAATGTCGAGTTACTCGTTAAGAAGTGCGGTAATTCGGCCACAGGTCTATGAAAGCGTCTTTGACCTCTTGGCTTAAACACTTTTCAGATCATATCACTAGACATATTCATGCCAACAAAGAGGTTGACGAGGTTATTGATAGGAGATTTGAATGGAATTATCTTGCTAAACCGAAGTAGCGCAGCGATTGTAAGTAATTATTTTGCGTTCATTTCACACGAAGGTGTTATTTGTGGAGTTCATTTCTACTTCGTGGTCGGTACATATTTTAACTAAATATTTCGAGATTACGTATCATGTATTAATGTACATACATACTTAAATGTAACCCACTCTTAGGCGGTTCTATTTTGAAATTACTTGTTGCAGACTTTAGAACAGTGAAAACAGATACATTTCAAAAGGAAGCAAGTTAAACTAACAAGTGAAGAGGCTGAACTACTAAAAGCTTACGCATGCATTTATACCTAAATTAAGTCACAAAAGCTCTTATTCCACGATCAGCTGGGTCTATTGTTTTTTCTGCACAGCAGATGCCTATAGAGGGGACTCACGTTATCTACATACATACATACAAGTTTATGTTAAGTATGTGTAGTGTCTCTGTTATCACTCTCTTGTTGTATGTAATGCTGTTCCCTCTACATATACAAGTATGTATATTGCAACGTCGTCGAAATAGGAGAAATGGTTCTGTTCTATACAGTGTGGCCAATGAAGTTTTATGTGGAGCGATGTTTTGTATGCCTATGTTTTGCAAGTGTTGCACGAATGAAATCGTTGAATTCTATGTAGAACGAATGATATTAAAGTTAAAAATTGTCATCTTGCTTTGAAAAAGCGGTTATATTTCCAATTTTCGAAAAAGCAGAAGGAAACGATGCTAAAACTACAGAGAGAATAGAATATTGGCTGTGGAAAAAAATGTAAATGAAACAACAGAGTCTCTCCAATAGCTAGTACTTGTGAATGGAATTAAAATTTAGTATCGTCTTATACCCTATTCCCATCAAAACGAAAACAAAGTTTTCGCCAAAAACTTACGAAACCTTCATCCAACCCCGAAGTTTTCCTGTAGATTTTTCAGATTTTGTAATTCAATGTTCGGTGGGAATGGTTCAGAGAGTTTTCGTAAACTTACTGTCGAAAACTCAGTTTTTGTTTCGGTGGAAAACGGGTTTTAGGGCCGTCGATAAAGGTCGATACTGGGTATGTACTACTAATGTAGGCAGCAAATCAAGAGCCTTCGACCATATGGATTCTCAAATCAGAAACCAGATTCTCTGAGTCTTATTGCCTTACTCGAAACGATGTATTTGATATGCAGATCCAGCGTCACGTTCACAGCATTTTAAGTGCCTCGGTCGGCATTAACTACAGCCCGTTCCGAACCCAGCTGTTCTTTCAATTCTGCATAGTTTTATGTTGCTATCGGCTTTGCCTAAGGGAGCCACCGTACGGGAAACTCATAGGTGGGAAAGAATGAACTACGGAAGTGTACATCCAACCAACCATCTTGGGTTGGAGTCACACTTTTTACCAAAAGTTTAGCTGCAGGCATAGAAGGTGGCACATACTTTTCGTGCCCTATGCCCTGTGTTCTATGTTTGATTTACAGTTGAGCTTCTGATCACGAACAAGGCCTAGCTAACTTGCTTTGGAGGATAGAGAAAGTGTTTGGTTTTTAAGACGTAGAAGGTTGAAAGTCTGTGTTTTATTTTCGGTGGTGAATAGAATTAGTTCTGTTTTATTCGGATTACCATTGGTACTTGTCTCCCAGACGCTTATCTTTCTCCCCTTTCTGTGATTTCATTAATCACTCAGGGAAACATTCACGATATTAAAACCGCTTGCTTATGGTCGCTGTGGCTCAGTGGTTAGTGCGTTGGACTGCTGACCGAGTGGCATGGGTTCAAGCCCCAGCCAGAACCACCGAACATTTTTCGCGGAATCACCTCTCGTCGGGGAATGACAAGCCTCCGGGAGTATAATCTGTCATGAAAGAGCTTCTCAATTCGCCGTTTGGAGTCGGCAATAAATTGTAGGTCCCTTCCATTTGTGCGAACAATACAAACACGCACAACATGAATGTTATTTATTTTTTTTTTATTACAATTTGTGTCCTCAGGGAAACATTCCTGATACTAAATCCTCATTTTGATGAACAAACATGACTACCTTGCTACCAATTTTATTAAGTTCTGATAAAATATTATTGACGACCTACAGGCGAGTTTATTTATCTATTTAACGTTGTCGGTCCCGAATTCTACTAGCTTTTTTTTTTTAAACTAATTCTATGTTTTTATTTTCAAATTGATTGTCACTCTGCCAGATGTCGTTAACCGCTCTATTAAAAATTTTTATTTTATGTATACCTATTCATACTATTAATCAAAAAATCTAATCACAAGTCAATCTCTTGAGCAATAAAGTCAGTTTCTACCGTACGAGAGAGAACAGTTCAAATTTTAGAGTGTCAGATCTATTAGCGCCCGAGTATGAGCTTCGATCGTTAAAAACTCATCCGCCTCCATATTTTTCGAAAATGTCTGTCGGCAATTATGCACAGTGTTCACAATTCTTTAGCGGTGTACTGTATGCTTGTACATGTTTACAATAAAAATTGTCATTCACCGACAGCGTGTAGTTTGTGTACAAATTAAGTTTTTATTTCGAATATAAACTTGCAATTGCACGATACGGAGGAAAAGATACGAACGAATTTTTGGCGTGGTAAAGTTGAATTTCATAGATCCCAACAGAAAGGTGTTTTGTTTTTTGATGGAAGAATAGCACACACGTCAAACGTTAGATAAACAGAATTGTTTGTTTTGTCATATCTTGCACTTGAAAGCCGACTACGACTGTAGACTGGACTGCGGCTGACCCTTCGAAGACTAGTGATAGTGATATCTTTTGCTAAAGAGCTGTTTTGCCAAAAAAAAAAAAAAAATGTCCGAATGAGCATTTAGGGCGGTGCTTTTCAAAATCTGTATACATAACTCGGAGTATATTGTAGTGTAATTGCCCTTGTCAACCACGGTTTTAAATTGTGATTAGTTTGTCGAAAATCGTCCCAATAATTCCCACCGACAAGTAGCAAAGAGTCAACAGAAAATTAAAAAATGATATTTGCCACTGCCAGTCTATATTTTTGTGTGGTGGCTAGCTAGAAGCTTAGAGAGAGAAATATCAGTGAATTATCTGATTTATTTAGCCGCATGGATACGTTCTCACAGTAGTTCGTCTGTGATTAGGTCTGATAATCCGTACCCTGAACAAATGTAGTGTAAACGATAACGATAAGTTATTTATTAATCTTCTGTAAGAGGACAACTTTTAATTATTATTTGTCAAGTTATTTGCTGCAATCAGTGTAATTGTGTTTCTTGTGTGAAAAAGAATCATGTGAGCTTGCAGAATTTATTTATATCATTTTCAAAGTGATAATAGCCGCCTAATTGGATAAGCAGACTAATGTGAAGAAATATTTTTTGGTGTTTTGCTTTTTTTGTTTCAGCAATCTGTTATTAAAATGTCACGCAGGGAGCAGCAACAGTTGTTAAGTGGGAACCAGGTCTTACCACAAATTGTCAAAAGTGAGTAATTGAAATGTTTATTTTTTTCTCTAATTTGTTAAATTATAGCTAGGGAAAGTGATTTTGTTTTTTCCGGTGTTAAAATCGACTGGGGAGCCAATCCTATACTTCCCACCTCGTATTGCGTTATATTCAGAAGAATTTTGCGATATATAAACACACGCATTTTATCGAACGAAATGTATATTTTTAATGAGAATAAAAATAAAACAAACTACGCAATAGTAAGGTTAGAGGTTTGCCATTAGCGATAAGATTTTCGTATGTAGCTAAGCTTTTTACATAGAGTTTTGCTGACGCACATATGTACATACATATTAATCTGGATTTGACTTCAAAAATTGTTGTTGATTCTATGCCTATCTAGCTGATAACTTAGTTAGTTCATGCTTCACCAAGTGTTGCAAAAAGACCGCCGGGAAACTGCATGAGTCATTTGCATTTTGTTCCATCACTTCCGGGAAAATGTTCTTTTTGTTGTACAAGTTGCATAGTGTTAAACTAATTTGAGATGTGCAACGTTGTGGTTTTCCCGGCGGAGAACGGCTATCACATAAAGAGATAAGCTATTTCAGTTTCTTGTTTTAAATCTTAGGGTAACTACTTATGTTTAAATCCCTGCCTACAGCTTGATCATAGCTGCGCGACTTCGTCTTTGATTGCCCGTTTTACCATGTTAATATGTTACATTTGCTGCCAATAAATATTTATGGACATGCAGCAAGCTACTAACGTGGAAGAACGTGATGCATGCCAGAATTCTACTGCTTCTTCGTAGTCGTCCGAATTTAATTGGTATGCGCATGCTACTCATTTACATTGACTTTAACTTGAGCTATAACCATATGAAACATACGATACCGTACAGAAGTGCCTGGAATCAGCACGAAGTCCCTTTTAACGAATCGATGTCTCTTTGGAATTCACCACTTCTTCACCCTATCGACTGGAGAGTCTTTTGTTTTGCAGTCGTAGAGATATGGTAGACCGCCGTGTGGTCATGTGTGATTGACATCGACAGTTAAACTAAGCACAGATGAATCTAGGGCAATGAAAGTCTGCTGCGTGTCTCTAAATAATGTCACCTAACAGCGTAGAGTCACATTCTGTTGGGAAACTCTGTGGCTTATGAAATACGGACAAGATTCTCTATTTACTACCTGTAGATACCTTAATCCTGACTTACGCCTTACAAATCATGTGTAGATGAATAAATCTACATATATATATATAGCTGGCCCGACAGCTCGGGATGAGCCAAGGCCTAGCTTCTCGCAACCATTTATGTTGTGCGTGTTACATATTTCGCACAAATGGAAGGGACCTACAGTTTATTGCCGACTCCGAACGGCGAATTGAGAAGCTCTTTCGTGACAAATTGTACTCCCGGAGGCTTGTCATTCCCCGACGAGAGGTGGTGCCGCGAAAAATGTTTGGTGTTCCTGGCTGGGGCTTGAACCCACGCCGCTCGGTCAGCAGTCCAACGCACTAACCACCGACCCATGGCGACCACTAAATCCATATAGACTACTCCAATAAGTGATCGAAATCGCTAATTCGGCCTTTTACACACTCCAATGTCGTAATAGGGCACTACGTCCAGACCTGCTCAGCGTGTACGCACAGTTTGAAAAGATTTCTGCAGGAGCTACAGATATAAGGAAGAAGGTGTACTATCTTTGCACGCACATATGTATTAAAAGAGTCGTCCTACGAGAATACCTCTTCAATAATCTAAATGATCTGAACACTGTAAACACACCCGACCTGATCTGTTACATTAGGAAGTATAAATGGATTCAATGGAAGACCTGAGGTTTTCAACTCTAGAAGTGGTATTACAATAGACCTATCACTGCTCTAAGGGGGAGGCTCTTTTCTATAGACCACTGCAGCGAAATCACTTAACTTTATCATGTCAATGTAGTGCATTGCGTAGCCAATTTAAATTGCATCTTTACGTTGTTTATGCACCATGTAGGTTTGTTTATTCGATGGACGCCGAACTATTATTTTGCAGATTTGGTTAGATAAGGTTCGACAGGGTTGCGAAGCGTGGCTGTCACAAAACACTAGGCACCATATGGGCCCATCGCGGTATTGTTTCCTTCAGATGACGAAGTGGAGGTTTAATATTACTGCCCGCTAGTTCTGGTTCTATGGCTGATTTGCCATTTCGTCAATAGTCTCGTTTCCTGACACACCACTGTAGCCAGGAATCCAGCAGAGTTTTACATTATACTGCGTGTCAAGAACCCTCAGCTCTTCGCGACGGCACTTTACAAGCTTGGATGTAACTAGAGTAGCAGCTAGTGCTTTTATAGTCGCCTGGCTGTCTATGAAGATCGTAATATTCTCCCGTGATATCGTGGCCATTGACGCCAATCGGGCAGCTCTGGTCACTACTAAAGGGTTTTTCAATAGGGACGCTACAAAAGTAGAGCGACAGGGACAGCAAACGACGCCATATTTTTCTTGCGGTTTTTTGACATTTCACTTCAGTAAGGTTTGCCATTTCATGATGGAAAGATATACGAGCCAACAACGAGTCGAAATTATTAAAATTTACTACCGAAATTCGGAGTCAGTGGCCTCAACGTTAAGAGCGCTACGTCCAATTTATGGTCGTCATAATTTCTGGCTGGATGGCTTCGTCAATAAACAAAATATGCGGTATTGGTCAGGCAGCAATCCACACGTACTCCCTGAGTCATCATTGCATCCCGAAAAAATTACGGTTTGGTGTGGTTTATGGGCCGGCGGCGTCATTGGGCCGTACTTCTTCCGTGATGATCAAGACCGGCACGTTACTGTGAATGGGGATCGCTACCGTTCAATGATAACCGAATATTTTTGGCCCCAATTGGATGATATGGACTTGGAGGACATGTGGTTCCAACAGGACGGCGCCACAAGCCACACAGCGAATGTCACAATCAATTTATTGGAAACCAAGTTTGGAGAACGTGTTATCTCACGAAATGGTCCAGTCGCTTGGCCGCCTCGGTCGTGCGATTTGACGCCGTTAGACTATTTCCTGTGGGGCTACGTCAAGTCTATGGTCTATGCCAACAAGCCAGCGACGATTGATGAACTTCGTACGAATATCGAACGTGAAATTGCAGCAGTATCGGCCGATTTATGCTTGAAAACCGTCGAAAATTGGGTTCAGCGTCTGGACTTCTGCAAGCGTGCCCATGGTGGCCATGCAAAAGACATCGAGTTCCATACATAATGGCATCGAACGTACTTTCACAGGAATAAAGAATTTCATTGATATCCAAAACCGTTTTTGTTTTATTTAAAAAAACTTTTGTAGCGCTCTTATTGAAAACCCCTGTAGAACCTCTGCCTGGAAAACACTACTGTTGCTAGGGAGGCACATCATATGTAGTAACAAGAAGCTAGCTACTCTGATTAGTGCAGTACCGCGCGTATTTGATAGTAGCCCTGATATCACCTTCCATGTTTACCGATCTGTGATAAGTTGTTTGCATTGAATCGGTACCGCCATTTGTTTACTGTTTACTTGATGCTCTCACTATTATTTTAGAAAGGTCTTCATTTACATACCAATTGTAGGGAACAGATAACACAACATGAAACCGCCCATTGTTTTGTTTATCTCATATCAAGTTCCGTTCTTCCTGAGCGATATTCATAGAAGTCAAACTCTAGTTTACAAACTGATGTATTCACCATGGCGTTTAAAATAATAATTCTTTCGTAACTGCCAGTGATTCTCGGTTATTGGTGATTGCAGATTGATAATTAAAATTTGGTTCGCCCCCTTTACAGTGTGATTTGGTGGTTATGATACGTATTTATCGGCGACTAGGTTTCGATCTAAGGCGCACCATTTTGATTCAATTTACTTCAAATGGTAAAGATTATTAAAAGATAAACTAATAAATTCATGATGTTAAACTTCATTGGTTGTTATTGAATAGTAAATGTATTTATAAGAAACGTTAAAAATGTCGATCTTGGATCTTTATGGGGTGTAGCGCCGAATTATTTATTAATTTATAAGTATAGTATAAGAAATTATGTTCTTAGGGTTTCACTAATTCCTTCCTTTTGTTATTAATTTTTCAGATGGCAATGAAAACAGTGAAAGGTCACCGTTCCTCTCTGACCGCAATAAGCCTGTGTCTCTTACACCATCATGGGAGGCGAGAAACTTGCCAAATGATGAGCTTAATCTTAAAGGTAAGTCATAGATTATAAGGTTTTCGAATTGATTTCTCCCAAACCTTTAACCTCTCCCAAACCTCTAGTAAGATAATGTGTTCAGAAACCGCATGGATTGAACTACTTGTCGATTTAAAACTTAAACAATTGTTTCAAGGCCTTATCAAATGATTCACATATGTAAATTTGTATGTGGAGGCAAAGGAAAATCTAACTCCAACTCAGCGATAACTCAGGCTTGGTCTTGTTACAGACTTGAAACTTCGATCATCCCAGCTTTTGTCTTCAATCATATTATAAGATTATTACAGAACTTAAAGCTGTTGCCAGACAGTTTTCTCAATGCTGTATTGAGTTCAATATTTTCTTGGAAAAATATTTGTCCGGACCCATTCATTCGGTTCTTACAGAACTCAATTATAACCCATCTTCCGGTCAAGATATGTAGAATGATTTTGAAGAGAAGTTCTTCTATTGTGGTAAAATCTCAACGCATTTCTATTATCTTACGTTTTTGCTTCACATCGTCACAGCTATTTATTCTCTACGACGCACAAATTAGACCGGGATTTGTGTACTGTTCGCAAAACGGTTTATTTACTCGACATAATTCGACAATTCGTCTATTAGATGAGCCTTGTGACTGTGTCGCTACAGTTTGGGGTGAACCTGGACCTCAACCAACAAGTCTCTCCAGTTAACCCCTTCCCTAGCTAACTGCTTCCACTAGCGCACACCAAGCTGGTTAAGGTCGCCTTCTAATTGTTCGCGCTACCTTATGCAAGGTCTTCCTCTACGGGGTTGTCCCCAGGTTAGATTTGAAGACTTCGACATGTCCTAGCCATCTCAAACGTCAAATGCGAAGGTTTTTGACTAGATCAATGTCAATGTCGTTGATTTCTGATGAGATGTCTTTATTAGAGGCAAAAACAGAGCCTAGGTAGGTACAATCTTATTGACAGCAAATACTCGGTTTGCTCTTGTTTACGGCTAAACCCATTTTGGGCCCTTCCGACCAGTCCTCCAAGTATGATGTTGAAGAAGTTTATGACCCTTGTCACCTTTTCTAAATTCTGTTTTTGACTTCAAAGGTTTAGGTGCCAAAACTAGAAATGGCTCTCTATAGCTCGTCTCTAGAAATGTTGTAACAGGCCGCCTTAAAAGCGATAAAGAGGTCTAAGGTTTTCTCCAGGATCTGCCGAACTTTGAAAATCTCTTCGCCTAAAACCGCACTGTGGTCGCCGTGGCTCTGTGGTCAGTGCCTTGAACTGCTGTGCGAGGCACCATTTCTCGTGGAGGAATGACAAGGCCTCGGGAGTACAATTTGTCAAGAAAGAGCTTCTCAATTCGCCGTTCGGAGTCGGCAATAAATTGTATGTCCCTTCCATTTGTGCAAAAAATGCCCTGAATATCGGTCAAACATACCGCGACAAGGTGCACAAAGCGGCATTCCAATAAAACTGCTGGAGCCAATTACATAGTTATTGAGTTCTTTAACGCAGCGGGAAATAATTTGGTAAGAAGCACGCTGCAACTCATGACTCCAACTCGAAATTCCTCCTTTCCTTCTCTTTCCCGTCTGCATAGAGGTATAAATCACTCTTAAATTGTTGGTTCAGCTACATACATCGATTAGGGGACATCAACTTATTACTTGATGTGCGAAACTAGATGCAGCTAGCCAATGGCTAGAAAGGTCTGGTGGTTTCGGGTCTAGGTCATCCTGGATTGCTTTAAGAATTGAAGTCCAATGAGAATTTTTATAGTTATACGCTTATGACATTCAGAAAAATTAGCCAATGAAAAAGGACAAAAAATTTGTTTTAAACACTCTTGACATACATTTTATGTGCAGCTGTACCACCCTGTAGATGTAAGGAAGCCGTATAAACCACATAATTTATCCAGGATAGATTGTAGATTGTAGTTTTTGTCATTTAATCACGCAATCGAGTTCAGTGTCGTCAACTTGTTCAAATTACGCCTTATACAGACTTAATTGGCTCTTGCGATTCCAAGATATCAATAAGCCTTATGCTGCAAAAATATTCCTCATTGCACGCAAAAAAGAAACACGAATGGTGTACGGCGACAGCTGGCCATCATTGTAACTTCTTCTTGAACCGTATGCAGTGCGAATAGAATGTAAAGCAAATTGTGTCCAATCCGTCATTGAGTGAGAGAAGGCAGGTTACTCAAGAAAATCCTAACTCTACGATATTTTTAGTTTGTCCACGAGTAAGTGTCATATGTTCAGTGATGATAAAAGAAATTTAATTTCTATAGTTTGTTGTTTTATAAATAAGAAGTTTCAATTAAAAAGCATCCACAGGTGTTAACTTGTTAACGTTCTACAACAAAAGTGAAACAAATCTTGATCGTGCTAATTAAAAAATGTATTAAATAAGAGATGGGAGACCTAAGTGAGAGTAAAATAACTCATGATCGTGTGTTTGAAAATAATACCATTAGTTGGAGGCTAAAAGTGAACATTGATTTGATGGCTTATTGTTTTGTTAGCCGACCTGACGGGATGTGTGGGAAATAATAACAGAATTGCTATCCTCTCGGGCTATGCTAGAAGGCCAAGGCACCTACTCTGTGTTAGGCAGAATGAGAGTCGGTGAGAGGCCCTTACATATACTGAGACTGACAAAATTCTGGCAAAGAGAGAATATTGTGATCTAAAGAGATCGAAGAAGTCCCAAGATCCTGCTTGTGGATATTTTTTGAACCCCTTGCCGAAATCTTTGTGTTTTTCGTACACGATGTGTTTGTTAAAATGATAATTGAGTGAGCAATGAGGTTCACTGAGGACGCCCGATTGGAGATTTCTTTTGTTCAAGAGGCAGATGATTTTACTTGTCGAAGTTCTATTTTCGAACATAATGTCGATCATTGGACTATCATTGACCTATACGGTGCGTTCTTGTATTATAAGACTTTGTGAAGTGAAGTCGATTCGAGACGCAATACATCATTATCATCATCATTTTCAATGACCCGATCCGCGATCTTATTCCCTCGGTCGTTACTCAAACCTCGTGACCATAGGTGAGGGTCGGAACAAACACTGAATTAAAGACCGATAGCTTAGCTTCAATGCCAAGTCCGGCATACAGCTCTTACAGTTTGTGTATAGAGATTGACTGGCCCTCAGAAGAGAACCGTCATCCCATATTCCTGCAATACACTCCAGAGTTTACCTCGAGGCACCTCATCATATGCTTTTTCCAAAACCACAAAACAACTGTAGATAGGTTTGGCATACTCAAGTATGTACCATTCTGAGAGTGAATAGCTGTTCAGTTGTGTTTCCACCTGGACGAAAGCCGCACTGCTCATCGCCCAACCTGGACTCGACCACAGCTCTGGAACGCGTTTCCAACACCTTTGCAAAGACTTTCTCTGGGCGACTTAAAAGAGATATACCCCTATAATTGGAGCAATCTCTCTTATACCCTTTCTTAAAAAGAGGAACAATCACCCCAGTTTACCAGTCGCTATGTGTTGAAATGTAATACATTTAGCGCAAAGGTGAAGTGAAACCTCACGTATTGGTCGTTATTAGTGTGTGCACCATTAACTAAACATTCATTTTAGAGTATGATGGTTCGTTTGTTCGAAAGCCTGCTTTGAGCAAAGGTAGCAATATAAAAAAAATTCAACTGGGGAGCCAATCCTATACTTTCCACCTCGTATTGCATTATATTAAGAAGATAAAATTTTGCGAGTTGAATTATTTTTATTTTCATATGCTCAGAATTTAATCAGCTCTAAAGCTATGATTACACAGCGTGACAAAATGGCAAACGTTTGCCATTCAAAATTTACCCCAAATTTTTTGGAGAGCACCCTAACCCCGCGACCATCTTAAGGGGTTAGGTGGGTTTCAAAATTTCAAAAAATATTTTTTTTTTTTAATTTTATTAAATAGTACAATATGTCTAGAATATTCTCCCAAACTTTTAAATCGATCAGAGTGAAGTTCTAAGAGATAGACCCTTCGGAAGTTCCGCCCATCAGGCCAAGTCAGCCTGGCGCGTCGCACTTCAATCGCGTTTTTCTCGAAACTCTATTTTCGAAATCGGTAGTCAAGATTTCTCAAAAAGTTATGAACCGATCTTATTGAAATTTTGCTAGATCTAGAACCTGAACGAAGGATTTTTATTTCTTTTTATCACAACTCATTTTATGAGGCAATATGTAGTGAAAATTTGGTCAAAAAATGGGTTTTTTTGTTCACAACTCCGTCAAAATTCTAATTTCAAGTTTTTGTTTTTTCCTTCGTTCAAGTTCAAGCCTTATTTATCTACTAACAGAAAAAAATTGTTTTTTTTAATTTCGGATGAACCAGTCATGAGTTATCCTGACTACGTCGGGAGACCTTTTTTTTTGAGAGGTCAAGGGAAATGAGGTCCCACTGGCTGAATTTTCCAAATTTTTAAATAAAAATTTCACACAGTACTTGTTAAATATGTGTCTTTGATATGGTAAATTGTTTGATTGAAATAATTCATTTGATATAATTAAAAAAAATTAGTAAAAATAGGCTTTTTTTGAGCCCTCGAAACCCCCCTAACCCCTTAATGAATAAGCGGGTCATTGGAAAATTATGATGATGATGAACAATGAAATTTGCCCAGCGACAAACGTTTGCCAATAAAAATTTGCCGATTACATTGTTTGGCTCTATCTCGCATCGGAAAATGGCAAAAGTGTGCTTTTTTGTCACACAGTCTAATCATAGCTCAAGTTTCATGCTGACAAATAAAACAAAAAACACCGCATGATCGGACGTTGTTTCGTTCTCCAGAAAAATCGACCACACACAGACATCATTTCGAAAATGGGTGCAAACGATTCCTAGAGTATCGTTATGTGAAGCTCTGTTTAAATCTCGAAACTCTTTGTTCGGACCGATGGGAATACTTCCCCCATCTATGTAGGTGGGAAGTAAAAAGATGAAAATGAAGATGTTCGCATAAAACAATAATTCTTCTACAGGAAACAAGAAGGGCAACACAAACATTTATGTGTGTACATACATATGTATGTCTCTAGGTTTATACAAGTTTATTGATCGTTGACGAGTTTATGAAATTCCTTTTCACGTACAATGCCAGTGCAATGTACTATGTAATGCAATCTTCCGGGTGACTCAGCCCAAATCTCTACACCACTCAAAGGTAATGAAAATCAACATTTGATAGCAGTCGATTGAATTGTGTTAGGGCTATCCTCAAGTCACCTTGTAAGGGCGGCTTAATAGTGCGTAAAGAAGAAATTATACATACCACAAAAAAAAAAAAAAAAAATGGAAACAATACCTTGACTTTTGTTGTTGATTCAACTAGACTTTCCTCGCTCTTCGATTTTCCACCGGCAAATATTTCTTCTAGATGAATTAAAGATGATTGGTTGCGTCCAGGTCAATGGAGTTCAATTAGAAACTTAATTTTATTAAATGTCAATACATTCTTGTCGCTTATGACGTTGTTATCATCTCTCTCCCTTTCTACAACATTGCAGTGCACTTGAAACAACGCGATTTGGGTGCCAGTTTTCAAGGTTTGTTGTTTTATAAAATAACATTCGCGCCATTTTGACTAAAAAAAAAAAGGTAAATTAATGCCTAAGAATTCGATCACTTCAGGTTATGCTGTTCTCCGTGTCTTGACGATAACTGAGTCAGTTTTCAGTCGAACGACTTTAAAGATCTGAGCTTTTGTTTATTTTTTGCTTCATTGCGCATATTCTCTCATTTCAATCGACAGTATGTGCCATACATACTTATATATCGAATATTTTGTATCAAATGTTGTCAACTGTAGGTTTCAATATGCCTTTCGACCTTTGTTTGTACTCTTATGTATACTCTCTCTTTTGAGAACGATCGGGAGGCATACTAATGGAATACTTTTTGCCGGTACTTTGCTTCGGAAGAGGACAAGGGAAAAGTTTCCAGTGAAGATCCTCTGATCGGCAGCATTTGCTCAGTTTTGTCACAATAGTTTTCCGTCTAGGGGATCTTGTCTTCTTGTTCTCACAGATTTGAATGCAATGTCTTCAACGTTGATACTGAGTTTCCCTCAACTTATTGAAAATTTCCTTTGATTTAGATGGGCGTTCAGTTCTACTCGGTATTCGCTTGCTTTGTCGGGGTTTTGTACCCTCGGATGTAGAACCATTTCCATTGCACTATTAGCAGGAAGACCGTGTCGATTAGTCTAATGGAGAACCCGTATCAGACTCAGGATGTTTGGTGTGGTTTACCGACGGATCAAAAATGTCTTTCGGAGTAGGTGCTGGCATCTTTGGACTCAACCCTAAAGCCGCGGTAACAATGGGGATGTGCCGTAGCGTGTTCCAGTCTGAAATCCATCCTATTGAGATCTGCGTATTAGGGGCGCAAAATACATATCTATTCAGATAGACATGCAACGCTTAAAGCATTGATATCCCACTTCGTGGAGTCTATGTCAGTCAAGTCCTGTTACGATACCCTACAATCACTTGTCAGACACAACAAGGTCAAGTTTGGTTGGGTGCCCGGCCAGCATGGCATTGTAGGCAATAAAACTGCAGATGTGCAGATTCCGCGCTCTTAGGACTGGAACCCTTCTGTGGCGTTAATTGGGGTACCACCACAGCTTTGTTAACCAACTGGGAACACCAACTTCACCTAGCCCATTGGGAAAATGTCCCCGGGCTTAGGCAATCCAAGGGACTTATAAAGCCCTTTTCTTACAAATAAATTTTAAACCTTGACAGGAACAACATGAGGAAGCTAGTGGGCTTTCTTACCGGCCATGTGGCTTAAGATATCATCTCAACAAACTAAACCTTTGTTCAGACTCCGTATCTGTTCTGTCAGTTCTGTTTGGAAGAGGGGGACACCTCTGAGCACGTTCTCTGTGAATGTCCGACACTGTACTGGCTGCGTAGATGGATCTTTCATAGGGAGTTCGTTGACGGAGTTTAGAAACTCGGCTACTAATGACATACTCACCTTCATTAGGAAGATAGTAGACATATTAGGCTAAGTAGACCGGAGACACAGTAGATCTTGCTAGGTTGCAGTGTTAGCCATGAGAGCAGGTTCTTTAAAATAAAATACTTATAGGTCCTTCTGATCGTCAGTACTGCCGTGTTGGACTATTTGGATTTGCATTCCATCTTTTAGCCATCAGTAAAGATTGATAATTGATAATTTGTTAATGTTTGCTGGGTTATTTTTCCATTCCGTCTTGGACGGGGGATGGGCTTGAATATTTTTGTCGAATTTAAGTCGAGGCGTCAAAACTGACTACAGTTTTGATCGAGAAAAGAGCTCAACAAATTCAGGGCCTTGCTACGACCTTATGGTTTCGCGGAGTAGAATTCAGGTTCTCCGGCTCTTACTGCGCTACAGGAAATTACGTATTTAATATGAAGGTGCAGGAGCAGGATGTTTAGGATCGCGTTGAATGCTTCAGACGGGCTTGATCGCAGGGAACTTGTCGTTGCGATTTCCGGTGTTCTCTGAACTCTGCTTAGTTAAGTGATGTTGTTGATGTACATTTTACCGATTCCAGGGATTTTACAGCAGCCTGGCTATCGGTAAATTGTAATATCCCTGAAAGATATTACATTGTGCCTAAGCATGGATAAGGCTTCGTTGATCGCCATAATTTTCGCCTGAAAAACCGTAGAGTGGTCAGGTAGACAGAAGGGGATGCTGAGGTTAAGCATATCGGAGAAAACACCACCTCCCACTCCGTTCTCGGTTTTAGAACCGTCGGTATAGAGATGAACAGAATGGTCGCCTCTGGCCTCACCACTCTCCCACTCCTCTTGGGTAGAAATGGAAGTCCGGAAGTTGAGGTATAAATTCAACTTGGACGGTGTGTAGTCGGAGTTTTCAAAATAAAAGTTAGGGGATCTAAGATCGAGAAGTGGCCAATATGATTGTTTGACCATTGGGAGGAGCTTTTCAGTCTGAAGGCTGCTCTAGCATCTGTCTGTTTGCCAAGAATATCTAGAGGAAGTAGATGTAGGAGCACGTCGAGTGCCGCGGATGGGGTGGTTCTTAGTGCTCCGCTTATGCATATGCATGCTGTTTTTTGCACTTTCTCCAATTGATTGTAAGGCTCTGTCCAAGGTCGTCTACCAGACGATCACACCATACAGGAGTATAGGTCTGACAACGGACACGTAAAGCCAGTGCGTGGTATGAGGTTGCAGTCCCCACTTCTTGCCAATGGCTTTTTTGCAGCAATATAAAGCTGCAGTGGCTTTTTTTTTAACGCATTCAGTAGTATTGGCTTTCCAGTCTAAATTATTGTCCAGAATGAGAAACAGAAGTTTGACTTCGATAGCACAGACGGGCGCCGTCTCGAGAAGGAAGGTCTATTGGAGGAATTTTGTACTTCCTGGTGAAGGGGACTTGCACAGACAGACACCCCACCTACCTATACCTACATACGATTGAAGTGGCTTCTTACACCCAAGTCGATTGAATTTAACGGAAAGTTGTTGAGCAATACGGATACAAATGGCTTAGGGATCGTTTAGTGTCTTTTGTGAATATCGACATTTTCCCTACTAAAATTAATAATTTGATGTTTTGCTTACCTTTGCTTGCAAAAAAAAAATGCAATTAAAAATTGGAAACAATGTGAAGTTAATTGCTGGGTAGGCAATTCTGTCTTAGTGGGAATTGTTTATTCGCTCATGTAATATGTTTTATTTCTGCTGTCATTTTAGGTATGACCATGGACAGGGCTAAAATGGAGATTAGCCCGCCCTACGACAGATATAAATTGGTATTTCTCACATTTATGCTCCATGGTCTTGGAACCCTTATGCCTTGGAATATGTTCATCACAGCGAAAGATGTAAGCATTTGTGTAGCCTACTTGCATAGATTTTGGTTAACTTTTTTCTTTACAGTACTTTGTGGATTTTAAGCTCGACACATCTCACTCAGGAGGAGACACAAACTATGCGACAAACTTTTTAGCCTACATTGGTTTCGCTTCGCAAATTCCGAATGTTGTCTTCAATTGGTTGAACGTGTTTGTTAATTTAGGGTGAGTAAAGATGTCTATTTCGTTTGTTGAAAGTTATTTCATATGAATAACGACTTCTTTTAGGGGTGACTTGACGAAGCGTATTGTATGGAGTATCCTCATAGAAATTGTAGTCTTTATTGTAACAGTGGTGCTGGCGATGTGCGATTCGTCAAGTTGGCCGGGTGCTTTCTTCTGGATAACAATGCTGTGCGTGGTTATACTAAACAGTAAGTAATCATTACTTTTGTAATATCATTTGTTGTGAAAGTAGGTTTTAAAGGTATCAAGTCTGGCTCTGCAGAGTAGACTTCAGAGCCTTTTGCTTTTATGGTTTTATAACCATCAGTGCATGTTCCAGCTTCGTTTTGTTGTAGTATTGCATCTGCCAATCCTGTTGTTCTTTGCACTGTTAGGCTGCACACACAGTGATGCGATAAAGCGATGCGATGCGAGAAGTGAGAAGCGTGCGCTAAAACCATTCACTTGTATTCTTATGTACGTGCGCACAGTGATGCGATAAAGCGATGTGATGCGAGAAGTGAGATGGAGTATCAAAATTTGAAATGAGAAGGGCCAATAGCTGTGAGTTTATGGTGAAGCTTCCATGATTTTACTTGTGAAAAAAAATATAAATTTACAACCGTGAGTTTTTATCATCATCAACAATAATTTTTTTTTCACCATTTCAGTGGCCAATGGAATTTACCAGAATACCGTTTATGGTATGGTTGCAACACTGCCAATCAAATACACTGGAGCTGTGGTTTTAGGATCGAATATAAGCGGACTTTTTGCCACGATTATCTCGATTTGTAGCTCAGTAGTTTTTGATTCGCAAAGAACAGCTGCTATTTACTATTTTATTACGGCGATGTTTATCCTACTAGTGTGCTTCGATACGTACTTTGCACTGCCACTAAATGTAAAAATATTCAACTAGATTTTTACCAGAATTCAATGATGAGATTGTCCGTATATATTTTCAGAGATTTTTTAGATACAACGAACTAATGAGAGAAAAGGAGACAAATAAAGTTGAAATCGATGTTAGAAGTAGACCACCTTATTGGACGGTCTTTAAAGAAGCTGCTCCACAGTTGTTTAATGTGTTTTTCATATTCTTTGTAACGTTAGCTGTGTTTCCGGCTGTACACTCGGGTAAGAATTGACCAGAAACCTTTTTAAGTTCATAATTGATTTTGATTCGATTACGTGTTTCAGATATTCGACAATCTGATGAGAATTTCATAATTCCTTCGAATCATTTTACTGCGGTGACATGCTTTTTGACGTTTAATTTGTTTGCTATGCTTGGAAGTTTGCTGACGTCCTGGGTGCAATGGGTGAGAATCTCAATAGACAGTGTACTGTTGTATTTGAACTAATTTTTCTTTTCTTTTAGCCAAAGCCGAAGTATCTTGTTATTCCTGTGGTGTTACGTGTGGTGTTCATCCCATTGTTCATATTCTGTAATTATCTTCCTAAGAATGTGATACGTACTCTGCCGATTTACATTGAAAGTGATTGGGTCTACTGGATTACGGCTATCATTATGTCTTTCAGTTCGGGTTATCTGAGGTAATATTAAAAAAATTACTTTATTGCTTAAAGCTCCCGTTTCATGTAGGGTCTCTAACTGATTGACGCTACTCTTGCATTGATTTTGAGCCTGTTTGTCTATTGTAATAGCCATTCATTGTTCATATTGAACTCGGAAATCGTTGACACTGATGGGCATAATCGAATAATTTAAAGAAGTTAAAAAAGTTTTCGATTCAATCTTACCCTGTAGGAACACGAATTCCAGAATTGAGAACTTAGACATGAGAAATGAGGGATGAAATATGAGACACGAGTATTTGTGTTTAGTCTTGGCTTTCGCTGATTCGACAGAGGAAGATATAGTAAATTATTAGAATAATTTCAGACTATGTCTCGAGACATCTCGAGATATTGCATGAATCGATTATAATTGATTATCATTCGAATGCGCCCATCACTAGTTGATACTGTGACTATCATTCGAATGCGCCCATCACTAGTTGATACTGTGACTGTCCTTCTATAATAGTTTAAAATTTCATGTCGATTTCGATTTGTAATATCGTGATGTACAGGTACCAAAGGGTTATACTTTTTTTTTACTCCACTAGATTTGCTTCTGCAGGTCTTTGCTAATTCTACTTTTGAATTGCTGTATATCGAATTCATTCGAACATATTTTTCCTGACAGCACGTTCTAACGTAATGTATTTCAATTACAAACGGAATTTTGGTAGAGGGCAAGTCCATGAAGCTGCTAGGTGTCCATAGAAATGATATGCCCTGGTCGGACGTTCGATTACTACATTCTCTGAGGATTTTTTCCTTGAGTTCTTCGGAACCGTGGTTATATCTGTAATAGGGCCATAAGTCTGCTACGAACCTACGGTGATTTAGTGATTGGGGATGTGACGTAATGAAGAGTTATTCATTAGCGAATTGTTCGTTCCTGGATTAGGTCGAGTTAATGAAGAGACTTTTGGGGCCGAGTACTTTTAGGCTTTAGAAAACAGTTCAGTTTCGCGGAAACTGATTTTGCGATGTGATATGTGGTATAATTGACCACGGTGACTTCCAGGAGGTGCATGCTTTCTTCGGGTTAAGGTAAAAATAAAATAAATGACTAACGCGACAAGAATGGGAGGGACTATCTTTTGCCGACTTTGAACGGCGAGTTGAGAAGAGTTTTCATGACAAATTGTACTCGCGGAGGCTTGTCATTCCCCGACGAGAGGTACTGCCGCAAAAAGTGTTCGTTGGACACTGCTGGGGCTTACTTAGTAGTCCAACGCATTAACCATTAAGCCACGGCGACCACTTCGAGTTAAGGTAGGTTGTAAAATTCAATTGAATTCTTCCGCCTATCACCGACCAAACAATGCCAAGCACCTCTGTAACATTTGTCCACAAACTTCTGCAGAAGACATAGACGGATTAACTCTGCTAACTTTTCCAAAAGCCTTTTCGAAAGCGGGGATCTAGTATAATTCACACACTGTCATTTGATATTTCAAAGTGTTTTGATATGGTCTATGCAGGACGGTTTGTTCGAGCTCGAGATTTCGTAAAAATCTTGTTATAACATTAATTTCACTTTTTGGACAAATTTTAAACTAGTTTTTTGTATTTTTTTTTTTAGCTCACTCGCCATGATGTACACCCCACAAAGTGTTTCACAAAAACATCAAGTAACAGCTGGCATGTTTGCTGCAGCGATGTTAATTACTGGAATTTTCTCCGGAATAACCTTCACAATGCTTTTCCCAATGATTGTGGCAAACATAAGTTTCTAAAATGTTGCTAAATAGTCAATGAAAATAAAACATAACCACAATATATAGGGCATAAGAATCGAACAACAAAACCACAACACGTGTAGGCTCAAAGGTAAGAATGGTCTAATCCACATTAAACGGCCACAAAAATACAAGATCCAATATTATTTCGAACTTTGCAAACAGAGAAAAGTTAAACAAACATTTTGTGGTGTAGAACATTCTTGCATCAACGCCTTATTAAAGATAAAGAGTCCGACAATTTTAACAATTTGTCTTATTTTTACACAAAAAAAAACTTTTTTTCATGAAACTATGTACGTTAAACACATTTTTACACATAACACATACATATAGGTACATAAAGTCCGAAGGACTAGAAGGAGAATATCGACCACATAACATATGTTCTGTAAATAAGTACAAAACGTTTCATACTACATATTTGTATAAACTCTATTACATATTTGTTGAGAACTTGTTAACTTATTTCGCATAATGTTTAACATATCCATTGTCTATTTTTATTTTCCCCAATTAACTTTTGTTTTTTTTATAAGAAGGGTTAGGATATCGAACAGCTATGCATATATATGGGATTAACTTTTATTTAAGCAAACATACATTAATAATTGATATTGATTAATGTTTTATTTTATATACATGCAGTGACATGTTGCGCTTGAACGGAGCTTTTTATTTATATATATCATGTAGCCAAAAAAGTTTGTGACGTTTTGTTTTTACTATTCGTTAAGACGAAAATTACATCGTCTTTTATAAGTTCTTTCTTGGTTTCCTGATATTGTTTTAGTTTAAAATTTTTATAAGGCAGCTAAATATTTTTATTTTGTTTTAAATGTTTTGGTGTACGTTCCTAAAATACATATACTGCAGTTTAGATTTTTGTATTATGTTTTTTTAAAATTTGTATACGCCAACGAAAATGAAAAATCAATATTCACTCTCAAAAAAAAACTATCGAAAGAGCGGAGCTGTATCTGAGATGATTGCAGTTAGATTTTAAAAGGCAACTGTACCTTTATTCAATGAGAAGACACCAGAACAGAACAGAACGGATTTGTGAAAATTGTCAGAATATGTTAGAACAGATAAATGCAGCCCAAATTGATAGACACAGGTGACTTTAGCATTTTTTACAATCCTGTTCTACCTCAAGAGTAGGTGCGAGATTCCCTGTTTTAAACTTTTCGGAACAACCTCATTGGACCAGCCCACACTGGATCATTTCCCCCGGGGTAAAACTGACTATAGAAGAGGGAGATGAAGTGTACAGTAACAAACGGGGTAAAATATTCATCCAGCGTTGAAGTTGTTGAACATCGGGTGAAAACCAATACACACATGAGTTGTTCATTTTGAGATGCAAAAAAATGAGTATGTCATGCGTATACAATGAAAATCGGTACATGTATACAGAATTTTTCCCCACATTATTCATCCAGTGTGCGATTGAAGAAAGATATCCTGATCTTACCCCGGGGGAAAATTGATCTACAGTGCACTGGCCCATTGAACACAAAGCAGAACAGTTTCGGACAGAAAATTCTGTCATTGAACACAAATTCTTGTACTTTTCTGTTCCGAACTGCTCGGAAAAGCCTAGTTAGACAAATATTTAATGATTCGCTGTTTATTATTAAGTTAATGGATTTCTCTGTTAAAAGATCTCTTACAACTGGATTCAATGGATCATAGCGTTAAACCCGTCAAAGTTATTTTATGGTGTTGAAACCATATTGTCGCATCCACTTTGGAACGATAGATCAAGTAATGTGTAACACCCGATCGTGCGAAATTATCAGTTACGTTTTGGCTACAGCTGAGAATGAGTCTGATTTGAATAATGGAACGCGGAGATGTTTTCTTTTCTATTCAACAATAACTTTGTTAACACTAGGAAAATGGTCTGCTAAAGCAGACAAACAGCTTACAAGTTAGTTAGTTTTATTCTTATTCAATCAGTTCGCCTTTATTCAAAGAAACTTAGGACGGGAAAAGATAATTGTTTTAGTGCCTTTTGTAGAAAAAGCTGATTATCATTTTTGCTTAGCAATTTATTATTCTGAAAACTTTTGAACTCGAAAGAATACTCTATTCATCTCAGGGATCAGGGACTTCCTATGCAAGTTGTGTATAGGAAATATGTATTAGAATTATAGCTTTTTTTTTAATTATCACTTTAAATATTAAGATAACACAATCAGAAGCTTACATACAAATTAATGAAATAACATTTAAAAATTTAAGACCTGCAAAAGAAGTTCTAATGTCGCTGTTTAGCATTCATTCGTAATTTGGCGTTTTTAGAAAAATGCTATCATAAATGTGCTGAATAATGTGCTTTGGCTTTTCATTACATGAAAATTAATTATTTTATTTATTTTTTAATTTCTTTACTTATATAGTTACTTTGAGTTATTATACTTATTACACTTTAACTTTTTTATTAAACATATTATATTATACTAATCGTTTGTAAATTTGTTTTTTTCAAATACAAATATATTTTTCTTAAATATTATTTTGTTTTAATTTTTTATTTGAGTTTGGGAAGCTGTTTCTTTATAACAAAATGAAATGTAAATAAAATACGTATATGATTGAATTGTAACTTCTTGACTCTGAAAACCACAAGAACACCATTAACACCATTAAAATCCTTTTAAAACCTTTCCGTGTTATTTTTATCTGCATTTGAAATAAGGCAATCAAGAACTATTTCTCTGGCCAAGAGATCTAAAATATTTGGGGCTAATCTTTAAACCCAATTTCCATCTATACCCATGTAGCCCGAGATCTAGAAAATTGTTATAGCAAGAACCTTGGTAACTGCTCGGCTATCGGTACTGTAGTAATATCCGTAACACTTGGCATCATAATGTGATATGGTAGCTATTTTAACACTCAAGATACTGATTACTCTGCAAAAAAAAAAAACAAAAATAAAAAGCTGGCGCGACAGCTCGGTATGAGTTAAGGCCTAGCTTCTCGCAACCATTCATGTTGTGCGTGATACAGGGGACCTACAATTTATTGTCGACTGCGAACGGCGAATTCGGAAGCTCTTTTGTGACAGATTATATTCCCGGAGGCTTGTCATTCTCCGACGAGAGGTGGTGCCGCGAAAAATGTTCGGTGGACATGGCTGGGACTTGAACCCAAGCCGCTCGCACAGCAGTCCAACCCACTAACCACTGAGCCACGGCGACCACCTGATTACTCTGTAGAACCAAAAATATTTTGGTAATGGAAGTCATACCTAAACTTAATTATATATATTGAGAGACCGTAAAACTTTGGGTTTGCAACAGGAAAGAGGAACATTTCTTTTAAAGTCTGACGTTTACGTATTCGCCCTTTATCCAGCATATATTCTTCCACCTAAACAACATTAGCTATAAACGCCCTCCTGATGGTAATCTCAATATGCTTGGTTTCCTGCTACCAAGCATCGAATTCAGCATGCCATTGTTGTAGACATGCTTTTCAATTACTGCTTCAAGCAGAGCTAAATAGTAGTAGTCATCCCCCCAGGATTGGGAATCCCGCCTTTTGAACAGTGGCCAGTCGTCGAGTGTCAATCTATCAGTCAAGGTGTACCATCTTTAAGTAGAAGTATTTGTCAGCAATCAGTTGCTTTCTGACCACGGGTGTCAAAACCACAAAATTATCTTTAATTGCCAAGCTGCCTTAAAGGCAATGAACAGCTACGACCAAATTGCAATTGGTACTGGAGATAGTGGTGCAAGACAGTGTGGGGTAAGTAAATACATTTTCAAAATCCGCCCGAGGGAATAAATCCTGCTTTTCGGTGCTCTATCTCTCAAGAAATTTTAGTTTCTTCGGAATCGAAGCAGGAACTATTTTAAGACCTTAACGAATGCCTTGATTGGCCACCGCCTATTTCCATAATGATACATAAGTCATCAGAATAAATATACTGGCAATCATTTCTTTATTGCCAAAGAGTTCCACGTTCTCTTCCATGTGAGAAAGCGGATTCAAGTTAGTGTATTTATCTCACCGACTGCACTCGCTGTTTCACACCCTGTGAAGCTGATGAGTTTCCTGATAGACTCTAAAATTCTGTGGACACGAAAGGTTTGTGAGTTAAGGGTTAAATAGATCAACTGCTCCTCAGTAATAACAATAATAACTTGTCAAAGACCCTTTTAAGGACGTGTGATGTTTTTTTTATTTAAGGATAAACATACACGTAAAAATCCTTTTGTTGTCGGTCAGTAAATATTGAATACCTGCATTTTGTCAAACGCAAAGAATTTAAGCAATAATCTGTGAGTTTTCGTTACATTTTTACGTCCCCCATTTAATAATCTTATTAGTTTTAAAAATCAAGTTCTATAGAATTCAATCAAATTAATTAAATACAAGTTATTAATCATAATTAAGGAGAAAAAAATAACTTACTATAAAAGTCCAAAAAGAAAACACCAAAATATATTTAATTTTAAGTAATTTCGTTACAAAGTTTCTTATACTCTACGCCCTAGGGTATATGAATTTTTAACTAATGTTGTTACTCACAAAACAAAAGTAGAAATACAAATATTAAATAAAAATATTGGTTACTGTTATAAACTTATATAATTTGTTAGCTTGTTACAAAGAAAACGAAGGAAAAAAAATGAAACTAATCCTTAAATATAGGATTTTTCTTAATTAAGTGATTTTGAATACAATCATTAATAAGAATGAATCAGAAAAATATATACATCCATACATACATACTAAAAGTTACTATACATTATGTAAATTGTAAACAAAATGCGTAAATATACAATGAATAAAATTATAAATAATTAAAGTTTTAAGTTACATCAATTTGTTATTAAATTAAAATTGTACACAAATGTCCAAATAACATTTTTGGTTATGGGAAGAAGATTTAATTTATTTTGTAGGGAAGTTCCTAACTGCTTCAGATACTATTTATGTTAAACATTGACTCTGGAAGCTCTGTAGTTTCTCTGGCGGTTGTCCAACCACGTTAATTTGATCCGATGAGTTCGAGTCAAGGCTAATGATTTTATTTTTGGCAGTGGCAATCTTCAACTCCACTACGTTTACCTTCTCTCAACACCCGCTGCCATTTGATTTAGATGGAGGTATGGGTTAGGTTAGGTTTTGGGGGAAGTGCTCAGTCTAATGAGTGTGCGTCCTACTGTGGTCCTACTGGTCGATTGTGTTGTGGTCCATGTTCCAACCTTGGATTCTAGATGGGCGGTCAATCGCAAAAACAACCTGTACTCTTAATAAAGTGGAGTATGCTCGTTATTGGTACTTCTGTTTGGTTTCCCAGTTCTCCAAACAGCTTGTTTCCCATGTGTCGGAGTCGACGGTTTTGGAGATTGGGACACTCACAGAATAAGTGCTTGATGGTCTCCGTCTCTTCCACATACTGACAGCTCCTGCAATAGTCTGTGGAGTTAATGCCGAGTCTGCTGGCCATGGTGTCTATGGCACAATGTCCCGTCCGTACACCTATTAGGATGCGGGCATCTATTTTTTCATAGTCAGAAGACATTTTGTCTTGTTCTGGTATATTCTCTGCCATAAGCCGCGGGATATAATGCAGTCGCCTCTAGCGGACCAAGAGGTTTTGATTAGATCTCTCATCTTTGTCGATCTCTGGTCGACGTTCCCTTTCAATACATTTTATCGATGTGTGGGTGTGCTCACTTTCCAAAGCTCATCCCTGTCGAGCCAGTTCGTCTGCTTTCTCGTTACCCACGATGTCGCTGTGTTGTCCGGGGACACAGCAAAAGTTGACCTCGTTGATGACGCCTATTTTGCTTAGGATTTCACGATAACGCTTTCGATTTGGTGTTAGCATTATCAAAAGCCTTGATAGCTGCTTGACTGGCATATATCTCTTAGCATATATTGTCCTTGCTGCTCTATTGCTCTATTAATGACGAAAATTTCAGCTTGGAAGACACTACAGTCGTCCGGGAGTCTGTATGAATAGTTTATATTTAGCGAACTATTGTACACCCCTGCTTCTGTGCCTTTATGCATCTTAGAACCATCAGTGTAGATTTAACTACTTCAAAGTTATAACTATCTATAGTGACGTTCTGACACCGATTCTAAAAATGCGACTTTGAGAAAAATTCGTTTAAAGATAAAATATCTGTCTACACACTGCGAACATGTTAATAAATAAACTTAGACTGTGTCATCTAGTTTTGTCCGATCAACTTAATATTTACAGTCATTATTCCCGAAAGGTAACATTATTCGAAACCGTACAGATGAAGTTATGACTGTGTATGAACACTTAAAAGCGACCTTTATCTTCTTCTGACATAGCCTGTTAAAACTCAAACATTTCATTTCTCCAGTAGAGTCGCCCATATCCAACGCTGGCGGTATGCTCATCGGGATTATCTTTTTCGTAAGGACTTGTGGGACTTTTGATCCTTAACACGCCTCTCCTCTTTTCGTTTTGCATTATTTCCTTAACTAAAAATGTTATGAAGGCGGAATAAAGTTAAATTAAACAAAAAACGTTACCCTATGAATAAGGACTGATTATTAACATTTTATGTAGCATAACGGTAAATGAGAAGCTTTTTTTGTTATATAACATTACTCCTATGCAAAATGTTGCTTTATATGCCCTTAATGCTTGTGTTTTGTTTAAGGAGAATGTGAAGCAAAAGTAAGTTTTGCAAGTTGCATAATCACAAAAAGGCTTTTTGCTATCAGTTGCATTTAAAGATTAAAAAAAAATTCTAAAATACATGTAAATATACACATATTCTAACATAAGAAAAGAGTTAAAAAATATTAATAAAAATCGTTACCAAGAAATCACAACTAAAACAATTTGTCATACATAGCTACGTAGTTATAAAGGAACAATGAAACATTTTACAATGTAGTTAGAACAATCAATCAACATTCTAAATACCTAAGCAATATTTTTTCCTCAAAAAAAAAAACTTAGTGATTAAAAATTCAAAAAGCCTTTCACTGACGGCTTTAAACTCTTATACATTTTAGACACAACTTACTAATTTTTCTCTTCTCTAAAAAAAAAAACCTTAGTCTTTACCTACCAAGCTGCCAGCAAGAACCAATCAATAACAAATCTAAAATATAAAAAATTTCATATATCAAAATATACATACATTCATACATTCACAAATATAAGGAATTTAAAATGTGTTTCGTAATGTTCACATTGAAACAACGACAATAATCCTATCAGAATAAAACAAGAAAATCTTTTGTAAAATTTATAAGAATGACAAAATAAAATTTCGCGAATAAATTCGTTTTTATTTTATTTTATAGTTTTCATATCAATAAAACTTCAATGAAGAGAAATATTGTTAAATAACCCATGAGAGAAATTTTAATGAATTGTATTTATATATAAAAAAAAAGGTATTTATATAGGGCATGCATTTTTATGAGAGAACATTTTAAAACTAAATATATATACATAACCAATAATAATTGAAGGTGATTTTTATTGTTTTCTCATAAGCACGATCCTATTATAACGGAGTGAAATTAAAGACCGGACTTGATTTATACATACATACATATGTATGTATATATGAAGGAAATGGCATCAGAGGGCTCCCTATGCTTTTCAGCATCCTACTGTTGGAACAGTAGTCGTGGGTCGGTGGTTAGTGCGTTGGACTGCTGACCGAGCGGCGTGGGTTCAATCCCCAGCCGGGAACACCGAAAATTTTTCGCGGCACCACCTCTCGTCGGGGAATGACAAGCCTCCGGGAGTATAATCTGTCATGAAAAAGCTTCTCACCTCGCCGTTCGGAGTCGGCAATAAATTGTAGGTCCCTTCCGTTCGTGCAAACAATACAACACGCACAACATGAATGGTTGCGAGAAGCTAGGCCTTGGCTCATTCCGAGCTGTCGCGCCAGCTATTTATTTATTTTTTTTTTTTTTACTGTTGGAACAGGGCCAAATAGGCCACTGTAGCATCGTTAGATGGGTGAAAATTAAAACAAAAACCGACTACCTTACGCCTTACCCTGACTTCGACTTACATTTTTACGTACTGAGGGCTATCAAACCCAACAACATATCAATTTTCACAGATGATGCGGGCTCTGCAATACATTTAGAAGAACCTGAAAATGCCCAGTCAATAAAGCGTCAGATGAACTGGGAAGAACAGTGTCCAAACTGAATCAAATGGTTTAATGCTCTGTTGTAACCCCATTAGACACACTTACATACATCCAGCATTGACATGCATTTTTAAAAGCCTGCCGATGAGAAATGGAAACTGGTCTGTCTGGTCTATCATTACTCCATACTCGAACGTGCGGTCGAAGATGATTGGAGTGAACGGGGAGGAGAAGTTCATCCCGGTCGGCATGCGGTCCGTGATTCAAATAGCCGGATCGGAAAGTATCGGCATTTCTTTGAGAATCTTTAGATGTTCAGTTGGGTCGCCTAAATTTAAGTTATGTGAGAGGTTTATGGCGCAGCCTGCAGTTAAACTATAAATCTTCGTGTGCAGAGCAGAGGTCTCGGAGGGCTTTCAAGACTGCTGTCGGACAGATGCGCAAACGTTTGCGATTTTTTTAAAGAGCATTTTAATCTTGCTTATTCCATAATAAAAGTGATGCAAAGGTAATTAATCGGACTTTGATAGTGAGGTAGGTCTATCATTTCCGAAGTCAGAGCCCACTTCTTCCAAATAGTCGTGAAGATGCCCATAAGGCTGAGGTAGTTGGTCTGGAATTACTCCAAGATACTGAACTTCCTTTGAGAATAAGATCTGTGCGCCGCCGTTCAGCGATAAAGTTGGTTGATTGAAAGTTATCTTCCTGGTGAAAGTGGTGATGATCGTTTTAGGAGGGTAAACACTTAGCCCTTCAGATTGACACCATCGCCGCATCACTTTTAGGACAATTTGCACGCGGTTGGTAAGTATTATTTGATTTGAAGGACTTTTGAGCGGAAAAAACCCATTTCAAGGAGTAAGAAATGAAAAAACGTCCTGATAAGCTTTTAGTTCTTCTATTAGGAAGAAGGAACATTGGACCAGTAGGATTGTCGGAGAACGGATCCATAGTCTCAGAGTCAGGAAAGTGGGTTTGTAGAAGTATACTAAGACTTGCACTGTGGTTGTTCTTGAAGCTTTCGTCATCGTATTTTAGAAAACTAATCCTGTTGCAGTGATCATCACTGGTTCGATAAATCGATAGAGGCACATAGCATGGCTTCTTTTGGAGCCTCTGTCTTTTCGATTTGTTGTATTAGGTTGTGAAGGATAAAGAATAAGGAACATGTGTCCTTTGTATTAATCAACTATTTTCTCCACGGTTTTCAGGAGAAATGCATGAAGGCTGTGCTCTTTTTGATACCACTTGGATATACCTTGAAAAACGCCACTACATTATTGAAACCAGTTGAAGTTTTTAATGAAGCTGAGGATACTTTTGACGTCAGTATGCGATAGTTCGCCCAACTTGTCGCCTAACTTGCAGAAGAAATGGAGGATAGTTTCTTCGTCCTCTTCGTTCATGCAGCTCCTGCAGAAGTCATTTGAGAAGAGACGCATACTTCTGGTATGTAGCTCGACGGGACAGTGGCCAGTAAGAACTCCGATAATGGTGGTGATGAGCGACCTTTTAGTCAAAATTAGACTTTTAGGTCGAGTGAGGTTTAGCAAAGGCCAGATCTCCCTGGCGGTACGGCACGTGGTATCATTTCACCATCTTTGGTTTGTCTTGATGATCGCGTCGTACTTTAAGAGTAGTTTCCATACCCAGACTCCTCTGTTCCGGCAGGATGTCCAGAGTAGTACCACGTTCGGCGAGTTCATCGGCCTTACAGTTCCCTGGAATGTCCCTATGACCGGCTAACCAGCATAGGTTAAAATGTTCTCCCATCTCCATGAGAGATGAGCGACCGTCTGAAGTTACCGATTCCAGAGATTTTATAGCAGCCTGATTATCAGTAGATATTGTGATGTACCTGAAGAATATCACATTATGCCCAAGCCAGGATGAAGCTTCGTTGATCGCCATGATTTATGCCTGAAAAACGCTACAGTGGTCAGTTAGACGGAAGAGGATGCTCAGGTTAAGCATATCGGAGAAAACACCACCTCCAACTCCGTTCTCGGTTTTTAAGCTGCCGGTATAGATGAACAGAGTGATCGTCCCTAACGTCAGCGCTCTCCCACTCATTTCGGGAAGGAATGGATGTCCGGAAGTTGAGGTAGAAATTCAACTTGGACGGAGTGCAGTTGGTGTTTTCCGGAATAAAAGCTAGAGAATCTAAGATCGAGTAGTGGCCTATATGGTTATTTGATCACTGGGAGGAGGTATGTACCCTAATAAAAGACTCTATCTGAAGTCCGTGTGATCATTAGTCCTTGGGCCTGCTGGAGGAACTAGGAAAACAAACCTCACCTGCTACTTTGAATGGGCTGTGCCCACATGTTAGACGAAAGAAATACAGCTGAGTTTTAGAGCAGCAACTAAACATCTTTGCAAATAAAATTAATTTTTTTTAAATTTTATTTCTATATCAGTAGTACTTCAGTGAAGAGATACATAGTTAGTGATCCATTTCCTTTATGAATCTTAATTATACATACATAAAAATATATAATATATTCATGTATACGTTTATATAGCTCATGAATTTATCTGACAATAAAATTTTTAAAATTAAATGTAAACCATCGATTCAGTGTGGTCTTCTTAAAAATAATAAAAGAAGTTCAACTTAAAATTTAAAATAAGATAACGAATTCTTATGAAAGAAAAAAAAAAAAAATAATAAAAATATTTCAAAAAAACGGAAATAAAGTCTAGGATATGCGTTAGACATGTGCTGGTTAAATTTACATGAAAAACACTTTTTCGATTTTTGGATTTGAAAATTTGGCCTTGGTGACAGGACAAATGACCGTACCGTTCTCATCTGTTATCCGTGGGATTGCCTAAAAAACACAAACTTGTCAAGAGTATTGTTTAATTGTTTTAAACCAGTGGAACTTACCAATTGGCCATAGATCTGACCATTTGGAAGCATCATTGGTTGATTGTGCTCGTTCAATGGTAACTCAGTGATTCTGGAAAAGAAAGAGTTCTGCTGTTTGCCCATTTAAGAGATATATTGACAAGTTTACCTGCAGAAAAGCCGACTCTGTACACAATGTGAAAATGGCAACGTCATGGCGATTTGGTTAAAATCTTCTTGGCATACTGGACAATTTAGATTCTTGCACGTTGGTGAGTAGCACTGTGCGGTCTTGAGTGCTGACAGGCCAGCCTTGGGAATTCAAAATGCGATCAAAAAAAATGCTCAGAAATTATTTAAAGCTTTCTTACCTGAACTGCAACACTTAAAAGTGACTGTGACGACAGTTGAAACAATCTGTAATTCTCATTGCGGAAGTTCAATACCAATGTTTCCCAACGTCCCATGTCGAATAAACCCTTATAGGGGACAATTTCTGGAGGAACACACGAGTAAATGCAAGTCAATCAATTAATGTTTTACAACGAAAAAACAAATAAGATCTTTACTCACGAGTGTCTGGTTGATAGGCTAGGAGAGCCATGCATTTACAGATCTCATTCAATTGAGTCTTCTCAAATGCTGGGAAATACTTGCGTGCATGTCGCACCGCCTCTGTTCGATTGTTGCATCGAATAAGTTCCACAAATTCCTGTACACGCAGTTGAAATTCAATGTTTGAATTGATTTTTCGAAGCTTGGATTTATTGTCATTGCACCAGAGTACACACTTCGTGGTGCGGTGATTAGCCAAATCCTCTTCGACTTCACGGGATGTCTGGAAGATTTCTAGAGAAAAAAAAAAAGATCAGTAAAAGAAAAATTGCGTTGCGTAAGCTATAGGGTAGTCAGATGGACAGAAGTGTGTAGAGGGTCTCACAAACAAACCTCTGTCTACCAGTTCTCACTCTCATTTTAGCGAGGTGAACACTTGGTTCAACTCCTTTGTAAAGTAGCTAGCAAGAGAGAAGGGAATTATGATTCACTCGCTCTTAAGCGGTTATGAACAGCCTGGAGAATCTTCGAACCTATCCCAGAGAGACGAAGCTGTAGAAGAAGGGATCTTAATCAACTTGGCGTTTGTTATTTGAGGTCCACCCTGGACTGTAACGCCATCATAAGGCCAGATGATATCAGAAGGCCAGTTAGCTTTCGTATTCCCCCTTCCACCTTAGATTTCATTCGAAGTAAAGTGGATGTAACCAAAAACAGAAAAATACTTCCACAGAAGCTCCCCATACTCCAATTAGAAAGGGAAAACAACTTTCAAAGTAAAGGGCAGTCTTTTGCACATAAGATCCCCAAGGTTCCAGTGTCAAATTTGTTTAATAATGAAGGCTGATTTCCCAAAAAAATGCAATAGCTGACTGGCAAGTAAAAGACAGACTACATGCCGTACTCATAACGCAGCCTCGTCAGCACTGTCTTTGTACAAAAATAATTGTTCGTTCATGAACATTTTAAGCAAAACACAATGTGAGATGATAGATTTGTTTGCTGTTCATATCTCATTGACTCATTGGACAACGACCTTGCACTTTTGTTCATATTAGCTCAGTGTCGTAGATTTAAATATCAAAGAAACCTCTACTCAAAATATAAGACCAAAAGGGTTTCTTACCTAAATTCGTCAAGTGCCTGATATCACTTCGGTCAGCTAATTTCTCGGCCGTTTCATAGTATCCCATTCGCACCAGATGCTCAATAACCATACGATCCATGCGAATCTATTTATAAAAAACAAAATGTTCAAAACCCCCATGGCTAGACAGTCTGTCTCAACTGAGGGTTCTCTTACCCTTTTCCATTGGTCAACAGATGCTTGCCAAATTTCATAACTGCTCGTCATCTCGGGTGATGCATTTGCTTTTAAGTGCTCCAACTTTCGTTTGCATACATAACTAGCGGCCAACTCATCCGAAATACTCTCATCAGCCTTTCGTTTAAGCACCTGCAGTCGTTCCACAACGCCACCAACAAGTTTGCTGATTTCGGCGATTGTCGGATTTTGTCCCTTCATTGCCTTTTCTACCTCCTTGGTGGCACTGAAAGTTTGGTCCACTTCTCGGTCCAGTGTCTTCTGTGCGACACGAAATTTCTTGTTCAGCACCTCGTAGGGTACTTTAAGCGTGGCGTGTTCCATTGATTTTATTTCCGACATTTTTCTTTCGTTTTTCAGCTACACTCCCTTTTTCGGATCAAAGATGAAAAAAAAAAAAAAAACACTCCTCCTCAGTTTACAGCTATTTTTGAGAAAACAATTTCTTTGCAGTCTTGACTGGAGACGTGTTATCCTTTTGCGTGGTTTGGTTTTCCAGGTTCACAAGCACTTTGATTTGATAGTCAGGGGTAAACAGTTAATGTAGGTAAATTAATTACTCGTATTTATATCTGCACAGCTGATTTTCTGCGACGCCACGGCTGATTTTACGGCAATGGAGAGAGGATGAGTTTTTGATAAGTGTTCAATGGAATGGGGGTGTAGTCAGCCACAGAAAAAAAAAAACAAAGACATTTTATGGGAATTGCCATAAGCGATTATTGCGGTAGTCTATTACAATTTGGAAATTTCCAATTTAATTCATCTGATGAAGGAAAATCTAAGCAGAAAGTCATTTGATTTCAGTTTATTCATAGAGGAATTAATGTTTTCTGTTAAGAATTTATGTAAAATGTCCTGTGAATGGAGAAACTAATGTACAAGAAATGTGAAATGTATTAGATTACCAAATGCAATGTTTGTTATCTTACGTTGACGTTTGACAGATTGACGTTACGTGATTGTTGTGGTTTCCGCTGTCAGCTGTTCAGCTTGCATCACAAGTAGATTTTATTTATTAAAAGAAACTCGTACTTTCTTTGAAACTTACCTTTGGAGATTAATCAAAAATTCACTGTAAGTTTTCTGTATCTAATAAGAAAAACAGTGTCAATGAAGGTGATGTTTTTAGTCAGTTTCCTTGAAAAACCGATTTCGCTACATCGAACGAAGAAGTTGTATGCAATTTACACTAAGAAGTTGTATGCAATTTACACTAAGAAGTTGTATGCAACTTACACTAGAGGCTTTAGGATTCTTTTGATCCTATTTAACTTTATGACTTATAACTTTACCAAGCTTTGTTTCTTATTATTTCTATAAGAAAACCAAGCTTTGTTTTGTGGATGCCATATCTTGCGCAGGAAGCGCTACAGCTTGGAGTGAAATTGAGTCTCAACCAGAAGGCCTCTGTTGTTATTGAAGGCTCTTATTTGAATTCTGGATATGGGCCGATTTTTCGATCGCGTAGAATACTGTGTTTCTACCACTTAAGTCGTGTCTATTCAGCTAGGCGGTCTTCAGAAGGACTGAGGAATTACTGATGGGTCTAAAAGTCCGAGTTGTGGCTAGCTTCTCTGTTTTGGGAATGTATACTACTTTCACCGCTTATCAGAACTTCAGAACGTATCCTAGCAAAAGATTACCACTAAAGATTTTCTTTAACCATGGATCGACAATTTATACTCGTGCAATATAATTGGATAAATCCCTTCGATACCATTTGCCAATAAATTGGAAGAGTTTCTGGTCTTGTGCCATCTGGTTATCCTCCTAGCTTTAGAACTTAAGGATTTTACCGTTTTGTAGTCATGAGAATGGTAGTCTCTAAGCGTTTCTTGTTAGGAATGCGTAAAGGGACCACAATTTTCCTAACAGAAGATAAAAGCATTTCTATTTCTTTGTTAGTCTTCGCTAATATGTATCTTTTTATGATCTTACAGTACCATGCGTCTTCTAGTGCTCTATGGCAGTCAAACAGGAACCGCCCAAGATGTGGCTGAACAAATATGGCGAGAATCAAAACAGTACTCATTTACTGGACCCTTCATGCCCATGAATGATTATGACATACAGAATTTAATAAAAGAGCAATTGGTTGTTTTTGTTGTGGCCACAACTGGACAGGGTGATGAGCCGGACAATATCAAGAAATTTTGGAAATTCCTTCTGCGCAAAAGTTTGCCAGCAAACTCTTTGCACGGATTGAAATTCGCCTGCGTTGGTCTTGGTGATTCCAGTTATGCGAAGTATAATTTTGCTGCGAAGAAACTGAGCAAAAGATTGATTCAACTTTCCGCTACTCCAATTATTCCACTCGGTAAGAAATATACACCTCAGACTGTCTTTTTTTTTTGCATCTATAGAGGTTTTTTTTTACATTTGTAGGACTCTGTGATGATCAACATGATCATGGATTAGCGGCCATTTTACTACCGTGGATTGAGAACTTATGGCTGTCGTTGAAGGAAATGCATCCGCATTTAGTGGAGGCATCTTCTCGTGACTTTTGCTATAAGTGGCAAGTGACTGAAAGTAATACATCTCCGTGTGCAAGTTTGAATGATCTAAAATGGCCACTTAAGGAGAAGCCACTTCATTTTGAAGTTGTTGTAAGTTTACTTGTGAGACATATTCTTTGTTCTAACTCATTGAATTTTCTTTTAGGAAAATAATCGAAAAACGTCAGAAGATCACTTCCAAGATGTTCGTTTGATAAAACTTAAATTTCCCAAAGAAACTACTTGGAGTCCCGGTGATGTTCTGGACGTACGGCCGTGTAATTCTGATGAAAAAGTCAACGAACTGTTTGAAATTTTAGACGAGCATAATCTCGGTTTTTGTCGGAGTACTGTGGTGGAGATGAGGGAACTTCACGAAGGTAAGGAAACACTTCTTTTGATTTTTATTCACCAATTTGTCTAAGGGGGAGACCACACAGTTTATTTATATGGATAACTTTGGTAAAGACAAGGCGCACGGGGTGTTGAAAATCCTCTTCTCAGAAGACATTTTCATTGCGAATCTAGTGGAAAGTTTTCTGCTTTCTGCTATCATACGGAGCTGGGAAATTCAAATCTAGTAGTCAAGACATTTATTTTCGTATTAAGGAGGCCATTGTAAATAGGATATATTAAAAAATGTTTATACTTGGAAACCGCAGCCGGTAAAAGAGTTTAACCTGAATTAATTTATTTTAAAAATACTTGTTCTTTTATTTTGGCCTCTACTGTCATCAATATCGCGTCGAACATGTTGCATTGTGTTGACATTTGTCACCACGTGTGAGGTTATGCTTTCAGCAATTCCTCACGTTGTAAGTTGTGGATTGTTTATATTTCATTTCACTTGTGAATTTTTTTGAAATAAAGTGCAAAACTATGCTTCGAAGACAAGCCAGACTCCGTCGTGAGTACCTTTATAAAAAGTCCGCTGAAACACGCCACAAAAAACTCCAAGAAAAGAAGGATTTGCTTGAGAATAGCTTGAAAAAAAATACGCAAATTCATGGTAATCTCCAGAGAGAGGCTATTCAACTTCAGGAGAAGCTCAAGTACAATGTAGATGGTAAGTCTCAACCTTCAATTGCATTTTTATTGCAGATATTAAAAGAAAAACTGTATTTTAGATCCCAACGGAGTGACAGAAGCAAATATCGACGATGAATACCGATGGGCTGGATGCGAAGATCCTAAAATCATGATAACTACCTCTCATAGTCCATCGGCTCGCTTGAAAATGTTCGTGAAGGAGCTTCGCTTAATATTTCCAAATGCGCAGAGAATGAATCGTGGCAAGTACGAAATGAAACAACTGATGCATGCTTGCCGTGCAAATGATGTCACAGACTTCATCATTGTCCACGAACATCGCGGAGTTCCTGATAACTTGGTTATTTGTCATTTACCATATGGACCGACAGCCTTTTTCAATATATCCGGTGTTGTGATGCGACATGATGTGCCTGACGTTGGACCGATGAGTGAACAGAAACCGCATTTGATATTTCATAATTTTAAAACGAAGCTAGCAGAGCGCATTATGAATATTCTCAAGCATTTGTTTCCTGTTCCAAGGAAGGACTCTAAACGTGTGATGACTTTTGCAAATCATGATGACTACATAAGTTTTCGTCATCACACCTATCAGTATGTGAACAAAGAGTTGGAACTCGTCGAAGTCGGACCTAGATTTCAATTGAAGTTGTATCAAATAAAGTTGGGAACACTAGATGAATTGCAGGCTGCCAATGTGGAATGGGTACTGCGGCCATACATGAATACGGCTGCCAAGCGAAGATTTTTGTCCGATGACGATGGATGGGCTCAGGATGATGAGAATGTTTAGTGATAATAAATGAAGTTTTGTCAGATATTTTTGTTTTACTCTGTTAGACCGGGAAACAAGTTTCTACTAAGTGGAAAACGGAATGCAGACGATGTCATCTCTTCCGAGTTTTAACGCGTAATTGCAGATTTGACCGGTTAACTGTTGATCTAAGTAATGCAGTGAAATCGAGATCTTAAGCTTTATCCAACCTAAGCTCGAGGTCTTTTCTTCTCTCGGGGAATACCCTAGTCAAAGCGAATGTATTGAAGCTAGCTATGTATAGGCTTCAATTAGCTGAAAAGACTTTCAACTATAAAATAAAAACCATGACAATGCCCATTCAATTTTCTTAAATTTTTTTTTAGATATGTCCCTGCCGCTATCATATCAACAGCCTGTTACCTTAGAGCTGCTAGCAAAGTACGTCTGGGACTTAAGTGCCGTTCCCAGACAGAGGATATTTGGTCTTTTAGCTCTCAACTGCAAAGACGAATTGGAAAAAGAAAAACTTGAAGAGTTTACAACCTCAGAAGGTCTTGATGACCTCATAGCTTATACGAACAGACCGCGAAGATCAATCCTAGAGGTTCTTTACGATTTTCGGCATGCAACTGCGGCATTAACTTTATCTATTTTGTTTGAAATATTTCAAACAATTCAACCGAGAAGTTTCTCAATAGCATCTGTACCGGAAACGGGTACCTTAGACCTTCTGGTAGCTGTAGTCGAGTATAAAACAAAATTATCAACACCCAGGCGTGGTCTGTGTTCGAATTGGCTGAAGCATTTGGCAGTGGGTGATGAGGTTTTAGGTATAATCAAACGAGGAACAATGGTCGTTCCAAAGGATTTATCGACGCCGATGATAATGGTTGGCCCTGGGACAGGTATAGCACCATTTCGAAGCGTTTTACTCCTACGAGAGGCTTCACAGATTACAGGAGAGCTGTGGGTATTCTTTGGATGTCGAAATAAAGAAAAGGATTTCCTTTGCAGGTTGGCTGATACTATTTTTGTCAGTTTAAGTGCAATAATTGGATTTGTTTATTTTTCAGAGAGGACTTTGAACGTTTTCATTCGAAAGGCGTCGCTAAATGCCTTACAGCTTTTTCTAGAGATCAAGAGAATAAAGTTTATGTTCAGCATTTGATCAAGGAGAACAGAGCATACATAAAGGATCTCATTTTAAATAAAAACGCAATCGTTTTGGTTGCAGGATCTTCCAATAACATGCCGAAATCAGTAAAGGAGGCATTTGTTGAAGCAGTTGAAGACGAAGTGTACATTGAGAAGATGCTGAAAGCAAATCGTTATCAGGAGGAAACTTGGTCGTAATTTAAATCTTTAAGCAGAGAATTTCTTTAAATAAATTGGACAATGGGCAAATCTTTTTGTTTATAAGGTAGAAGCATAGGACTTTATGCAACCTAGTGACCTTGATCTCTTTCTAAGAAAACTTATGAATGCACTTAAGTTACGTATTACGTTCAAATATACACACAAATCTGTCAAGATTCTTTTTCCTCTGGGTACAAGGAGGAAAACCGCGTTACCTTCTGTTCCTACGGGGCACTAGTATAGTGACGTGCACTGAGAAAAGTCTACAACGTCAAACTATTAAGTAGGGTTTAGCGAACCTTAAGCATGATTATCACAGTGTGCCCTACGGGCGCCCTGAAGTTCGTACACCCCTAGGCCTTCCAGAGAATTGGTTTTGTTGGTCAACAACTACTTAGATAAATATTGCAAAGATGAATAGGTAAACAGTTCTCACAACAGACGCCTCTTTTCGCTTGATAACAGCTTATTTACCCCATTCACCAGTCGTTGATCCAGCCTCAGCTTCATCGAATCAACAAACATAATTGAACTGTCTTGACGCTAATTACCTTTTTACAAATTAAATATTTACACGTACTGTAGCCAAACAAGAGCTCTATTAAAACGCAGGGATAACACAGAATTAATAGATTATTTTCAATAGATAAGAATTATGAAGACTAACTCAGCTCATCCGCTTTCGCCTCAGTCTTCCGGTTTGACCCACAAACAACAAATAAACAGATGACATCAACGTAGTTCGTTTTCCATCCAGAAATCAAGAGTTTTTTCTATTTCGCCCTTGTTTATGATTAGTTCTCATTTGACAGTTCTCTCAGATTGATCGCAACTGGTACGGCGGAACCATATTCAATGAAATGCTGAAAATACTTGGAATCGTTTTTCTTTGTTCCTATTTTGTTTCCATCATAGCGGCTAGTGATAAGCCGGAACAGAAATATTACTGGAAAGAAAAATATATAACAATCCCGGTGGATCATTTTAGTTACGTGACCGATGCGACTTTCCAATTGCGGTAATTATTCTTTATAGAGAGAGGGGAGTTGATCATAATTAATTGCTATTGTTTTGTAGCTATCTGATCAATGATACATATTCGAACAAAGACAACACAAGTCCAATTCTATTCTATTGTGGCAATGAGGGTGACATTGAGCTGTTTGCCCAAAACACCGGCTTCATCTGGGAGAATGCACAGACGCTAAATGCGTTGGTTATTTTTGCGGAACATCGTTACTATGGAAAATCACTTCCGTTCGGGAATGCTACATTTGATGGTTCACAGCATTTTGGATTCCTAACCGTTGAACAGGCACTAGCGGACTACGCTCAGCTATTGGATGAGGTAACTGGGGGCCAGAATGATAGGCCAGTAATTGCCATTGGTGGATCATATGGAGGAATGTTGGCAGCATGGTTTCGCATGAAGTATCCACATCATGTCGCTGGAGCACTAGCTGCATCTGCACCCATTTGGCAATTTGAAGGTATATACACCCTCGTGTGAGTCACAAATTCGTAATTGTTACATTTTTTTTCTGTTTTAGATTTGACACCATGCGATATATTCACCAAGATCGTAACTTCGGTGTTCAAGACTTCGCTCAATTCGAATTGTAGTGATAATATCCAGAAATCTTGGAACATACTTAAGTGGGTCTGAGTTGAGAATGTGTAGATAATTTGTTTAATTTAATTGGATTTCTGTTGCAGAAACTATGCAGCAAATGATACTGGTCGTGCGTTTTTAAATTCGAGATTTAAATTTTGCAAAGATGAGGAGCTGAAGAAGCCGGATGATATCGATGAGTTTTTGGGTAGATATTTAACATGGTTTTTAGTTTGAACTGAATTTGACTTTGCCGAGTGAAAAACAGTATAAATGCGGTCGTAAGACATACTAACTGTGCCTCTGGTTACGGATTTCCTTATGAAGCTGTGACCACGAGCGAAATTAATGTTTTTTTGTGGCAAGCATTACACAATCAGTAAGTTATACCAGTAGCTTTTCTCTGACAACAACCTTTACGTTACTGGCACCTTTTACACCTAAAAAAGGCGTTTTAGCAACCTCCTGATGAAGAATTCACACTTACTGGCGTCAGTGTCATACTTGGCATCCTTATAAGCTTCAATCGATCAGTTCCTCTTTCTCGTGAAAGATACTATCGTTTTCGCTGGATTCATGTTTCATGTTTCAAATGTCCCTTTTATGCCTAAAAAGGAGCTCAGTACTATTTTATTCGTTTCGACATCGCATTTTAAAGATTCCATCATCTGATTGAGAGTAGTTTCAGTGGATTTGTCCGTTCTGTATGCGTGGTGATGATATAGAGGGGATGTGCTTCTTTTAGATAACTGTCTATACATTTTTCCAAGAGACTTCTTCAAGTTAGTTTATTCAGACTACGAAAATTCGGACCAAAAAATGGTCATCTTCTAGCTACACTGGTTGCAAATATTTTATTTCTTTTTGTTTACATTCAAGATTATTTAGAGGATGTGTATGGCAATCTGGCAATGGCTAACTATCCGTACCCGAATCAATTCTTGGCTCCACTACCAGCTTACCCAGTTCGTCAATTTTGCTTCTACTTATCTCATAACTATGACAAGGACAGTGAACTTATTGAGGTGAGCTCATTCACATCTTCAATCATCCAATTCACTATGGTTTCTTTAATTTACAGGCACTGCAAAGCGCTTTAAGTGTTTACTCTAATTATAGTGGTTCTTCAAGTTGTCTGGATTACAAATCCGCTTATGCTCCAGCACTAGGCGGTTCAGCTTGGGATATTCAAACCTGCAATGAAATAGTAATGCCAATGTGCTCGAATGATGATGCCAATATGTTTAGAAAGAAATCATGGGACTTTGCTGCTTATTCGGATAAGTGTTTTAAGAAATTCAAAATTCGTCCAAGGAAAGATGAGATTCTTATCCGATTTGGAGGCAAACACATCGAGTAAGAAAGCTAACTTAAACAGTCAGTGCAACGAGCAAATGTAACGAATCCTCTATTTTGCAGAGCTTTTACTAACATTATCTTCAGTAATGGTCTTCTGGATCCTTGGAGTGGAGGCGGTGTACTTAAGACAACAAATGATGCGATCACAATAATAATTATCCCAGAAGGAGCGCATCATCTTGATTTGAGAGGTGCACAACCGGAGGTAGTCTTACATTTATAACGAACATAACGAATTTTGGTATTTATATGGTTTTTTTCTTTACAGGATCCTGTTTCGGTTAGACAGGCAAGAAAATATGAAATGTCGATCATTCGTGGATGGATATCGGATTTTTATTCTCAACAATTGAAAGAAAAGCGGAGAATATAGAAATTTGTTTGCAGGAAACGCTGACAAATATTAGTTGTTAGTAACAAACAATGTTTTTAATAAAAATACTTTAAAACAAGGATTATTTAGAACTTATTATTATTATTATTCGGAAACATTGTTATCTATTCATTTTTTCTCACTTGTTCGATGAATCATGAACAAAACATTCTTAAATGAATGAGTGCGCGGTAAGTGGGGGCGCCTGAACATGAATAGACGAATGTGCGGTAACGTTTAAAATATTGCACATCCCGCTGTATGTCTGTATTTGTTTATCATCCTTCCTACTACAAAAAAAACACTGAAAGGTTACTAGACTCCCACCAACGCTGTAGTATAGACTCCAAACTTCTGTCAGCGTCCCACCGAACATGCTTATTGCAAAGGCAGATTTGTTTATCTGCTTTGCTTTCATTGGCGCATACCATCGAAAAATCACTTAGCGTTAAAGAGTTCACCATGGTTGTTTTTTTGGACATTGAAGGCGCCTTCAACAACGTCAAATCAGAAGCGATCACTTAGGCAATCATGAACCTAGGAGTCGATGCCTCGCTTAGACTTTTAATTGGAAAACTGCTCACAGACAGAATAATTAGTACCAAGCTGGGCAATGCCTCGGCCCGCAGATCCGTGAGCTGTGGTACGCCACAAGGTGGTGTTCCGTCCCCCTTTCTCTGGATTGTAGCGATCAATGTGCTGCTGATCGACCTAGGAAGGGTGCAGATGATGTTGCGATAGCTGTCTCCGTCAAATACCCTAGCACTCTTAGTTAACTTCTTCAAAACGCCCTCTCTATTCTCTCAAGATGTGCAGCTAAAGCGGTCTGGGTGTTAACTCCATAAAGACTGAACTAGGCCTGTGTTTTGCTAACATAGCAAAATTTCTGGGTTTCATTCTGGACAGTAAATGAGACTGGAAAGCCAGTACTATTGAACGCGTTAAAAAAAACCACTGCAGCGCTATACTGCTGCAAAAACGCCGATGGCAAGAAGTGGGGACTGCAACCTTATGCCATGCACTGGCTTTACGTGTCCGCTGTCAGACCTATACTCATGTATGGTGTCATCGTTTGGTGGACAGCCTTGGACAGAGCCTTACGCCGTAATAAATTGGGGAAGTGCAAAGATCAGCATGGATACGCACTAACAGAGCACTAAGAATCAGCCCATCCGCGGTACTCGACGTGCTAAATCTCACTCGATCTAAAAGTTGGATCTTGCTTAACAGGTCGCTCATTAGCACCGTTATTGGTGTTCTCACGGGCCACTGTCCCATTGGCCGTAATGCCAGAAGGATGGACATCTTCCCAAATGACTTCTGCAGGAACTGCAGGGACGAAGAGGCGAAAGAAACGATCCTCCATTTCCTCTGCACTTGTCCTGCTCTATCTCAAAGAAGGAAGCTCTATTTGGGAGCCTATCACTTCGACAAATTGGGGGAACAGTCGCATACTGACATCAAAAGTATCCTCAGCTTCATCAAGAGCTCCAAACCATGTGGTATCATAAAAGTCCTTCCTGGCCAACGACCGACTACCCTTGATGTACGACCAACATAAAAAAACAAAAGGCATTCTATGTACATGTAAATATGCATGTCAATTACTGCTACTAAGACGACTTTTCCTTAAGTCTCCCATTTCGAAGCGTTCCTCGCCACGGCTGCGCTCTAGCATCCAATCCATATACAAAATGAAAAGAAAAGGAGACAGAACGCACCCCTGGCGTACTCTTGCAGTACACTCCAGTGTTTATCTCGAGGGATCTGATCATATGCTTTCCCATACTCCCAGGCCTTCTCAAGTACCGTTCTGAGAGTGAATAACTGGTCGGTTATGCTTCAACCTGGACAAAAGCCGCATTGCTCATCGCCCAAACTGGACTCAACCACAGCTCTGGAACGCGCTTCCAGCTACCACCTACCCGCAAACAACCAACTACATAGGTGTTGTCGAAAAGCTTATATACATACCTATGTACATAACCGATAGCAAGATTATGAATTACATACTTACGTATATGAGTGGTTGCCGTGACACAGTGGTTAGTGCGTTGGATTGCTGACCGAGCAGCGGTGGTTAGATGTTAAAAGTTGGGGTGTGTCTATGCCCTGCGACCTGTAGAGATCTACTGTGCTCCTATAGCACCTCTTCCAATCCAATAACTCTGAGAAATCGGAGTATCTGGATTGGCTCCAACGATGGGAGATTCGTTTCAGAAAAAGTTTACGCTTACAGGTGTGATCTTCTTTTGTGGATCAGTGCTCCACAGTTCATAAGAAGGTGTGACGAGGTCTCCTCGACATCGCTGCAGAATCTGTAGTTTCCGTTCACTTCTATTCCCCTTACTAGAGATGCTCACTGAGTCTGCAATGGCCCGTTAGGAAGCCCATTAGAATGCGAAGCTGGTTCTTCTTGGTGCCTAGGCAAGTCTTGCTCCTCTTTTGGTCGTGAAGTTTATTTACCTGCCTTAGTCCTGGGAGTGCTTCCCATAGTGTTCTTCTCTTCCAAGCTTCCTCTGTTCGCAGTTCCTTTTGTATTCGATGCGGTCCCAGCCCAGAAAATGGCACGGGTCCAGCGAATGCTGTTTTTAACCCTTTCCTTGCCAGTTCATCGGCAACCTGATTTTCCTCTATCCCTAAATGACTTGGCACCCAGTAGAGGGTGAGTTTATTGTTCCGGACCAGGAGCGGCGTAGATCCAAGCCCAAGCCATATCTCGTCGGGGAATAACAAGCCTCCGGGAGTATAATCTGTTGCAAGGAACTTCTCAATTCGCCGTACGGAGTCGGAAATAAATTGTAGGTCCCTTCCATTCGTGTGAATAATACAACACGCACAACATGAATGGTTGCGAGAAGCTAGGCCTTGACTCATCCTGGGCTGTCGATCCAGATATTTATTTATTTACTTACATACATGAGTGCTACTGAGTTATAAAAAAATCCCGCAAAATTAAAAAAACCGCAGACTAAATGCAAATGCTGATAAGCGTTGCATCTGTTTTTCATTTGAATTGTAGCCGACACTATGCAAGTACACACGATAAGATACTTTTAATCAGGTTAGTGAACACTTAACGATACAGTTGCTTGGGTGTTGTGCGTGCCGTTGGACTCATCTTGTTATGGTTACAATATTTTAATTCCACAAAATGGTTGACTACTTAAAACATTTTCTCACAATATTTGTGCTTCTTGGGATAAATTGCTTAGTGCACTGTATCACTCCTTATTATCGAGAAAAGTACATAGCTGTTCCGGTAGATCACTTCACCTCTATAACTGATAGAACTTTCCAACTAAGGTTTGTTACATCTTTTCTTGTGATTCAAATTAATCAGTAAATTTCTCCAAAAGGTATCTCATAAATGATACCTTCACTCAAGGTAATGTTAACGCGCCAATACTCTTCTACTGTGGCAATGAAGCAGATATTGAGTTTTTTGCCAAAGAATCTGGCTTCCTCTGGGAGGCAGCTCCAAAATTAAAAGCTCTTGTTGTATTTGCTGAGCATCGGTACTTTGGAAAATCCTTGCCATACGGAAATCAATCCATGATCGGCCGAAATCATTTTGGATACTTGACCATCGAACAAGCACTGGCTGACTTTGCAGTATTGGTAAATCACTTGAATGGGGATGGTTCTACAAAGAGGCCGACTATCGCCATCGGTGGTTCTCATGGCGGTGTTATGGCTGCATTTTTTCGCATGAAGTATCCACACATTGTGGCAGGAGCAATAGCATCATCGGCACCTATGAGGAAATTCTCGGATTTAACACCTTGTGATGTTTACACGAAGATCATTACGAATGTTTTCCAAAATGCCTACAACAAGAATTGTAGCTTGAATATTAAGAAGTCATGGACGGTCTTGAAGTAGGTTAAAAACACGCTTGCAGATGTACTAGGAGTTCCTTAACATTGTTTCTTTCTAAACAGAAATGTTGCTGAAGGCCATGAAGGCGTTCAGTTTTTCAACGATGTCTTCAATTTCTGCCACCCAATGAAGGAACCATCTCAATTACTTGCCATGGTGGGTAAGTTGTTTCACAGTTCGCAATAAGATATTTTTTCTACGGATACTCTTTAGATTCCCTGAACGGCGTGTATTGGACCATGTCCATGGCAAATTATCCATATGAAGCTGATGTCTACAGACCATTACCAGCAAATCCAGTAAGGACTTTCTGCTCTCACCTTGATGTTGAGTTTGATGGCAAGGAGTTAGTCAGGGTATGACATCCGATAGATATTCGTTGAAGTTTGTTTTTATCGACACTTTTTCTAGGCTTTCCGGAGAGCTCTAGATACTTTCACTAATCATGATGGAAAGAAGCAGTGTTTTGAGTTTTCCTCGCGTCGAATTATGAAGTCCTACGAGGCTGAAGCCTTTAGTTTTCAAAGATGTAGTGAAATTATAATTGCATTTTGCGGAGGAGGAGAAAATGATATGTTCCCTCTTGGCGGAGAAACTTTTGAAAAATCCGTTGAGAGCTGCAAGTCTGAATACGGAATTCAGTTAGACTTAAGTATACACAGAATCAAGAATCATTTTGGATTGACCAACTATAAGTTAGTTGAATGAATTTAAGTTGTTTTAAGCTGGTGAAGATCATCACCATTTCACTCTAGATCTGCCTCGAATATAATATTTTCTAATGGATTACTGGATCCCTGGAGTGGAGCTGGTATCTTGAGGGCGGCCAATGATAAGATAACCGTTATAAATATACCAGAAGGAGCACACCACATTGATTTGAGATATTCTAATGAAATGGTTAGTAGAAAATGTATACAGAAGTGAACAGAGTTGTAAAGTTAAAGGGGGACACGATTTGCGATTGAAACTTTTGATGAAATGCCACAATATGTTCGAAAGTGCAGTCGTTACAGCAGATACTTGCTTCAATTTATTAAATCATAAATTTTTCTTCAAGGATCCTCCGTCTGTTATCGATGCAAGGCGCCAGGAAGTGCATTCTATAGAAAAATGGATTAGGGAATTTAAAAGAATGAATGACTGATTGAAATTGAAAGTAGTGTTAAACATGTTAAACAGTCTAAGGTCTCTTGTAGATTGTGGCATTATTGGATAAATAGATTATGTAAACTGTATGTATATTTGCGTATGTTTTTGTGTCCTGTCAGCCTAAATAGTTCAATTAGCATCGAGTATGAGTACTCGCCATCGTTTCGCTGATGTCATCGTGGAGGTCGATAACACTAGACTTGACTACTCGTTGGGCAAGCATGCCTCTGTTTTTCAAGCAGAGATCTTTGCTGCTATTAGAATAGCTATATTGTTAAGAATAGGTGGAAGTGTCGGAGCATCTGCGTTTGTAGCGATAGCCAGGCTCCGTTTAAGGCCTGGCTCAACCCTTTAACCAGTTCCAAAATAGTGTGAGAATGCAATAACTCTCCGCATTCGGTCTGGAAATGAGATCTCCAATGAGTTTGCTAGGCAAGGCTCAGAGGATGTTTTCTCAGGACTTGAACCTGCGTTTAATCTTGCCCGCGTCCTCGGTCAGGGCCTCCATTGACGATTGGGTTTGTTATGAACACAATTGTGTGTGGCTGGGCTCTCCAGGATGCAGGCAGACTTAACGAGTGTGTTAGGCTTAAGTAACACCACTGTCTGCGCCGCCTGTGGAGAGGGCAACGATACATCGGGTCATTTCTTTTGCGATTGTCCTGCCTTTGCTCGGATCGGGTGGCAGATTTTCGGTGCTGATGTGTTGAGTGCTGATACTGTAACCTACTCATCATTGAAGTGCCTTCTCGGCTTTCTCCGGAAGTCAAAAAAATTCTAGTAAAAAATGGGTAAAACTGGGTCCTACTTTTTGGTAGTAGAATGCACCAGTTGCGTCTAAATGCTTTAGTATATGTAGAGTTTCCAAACCCGACAAAAAAAAGTTTAATAGGACAGACGCCGATGTTTTAAAAAAGGACCCAATCGTTCACAGGTTTTCATAACTTAACTTCTTTCTATCAACTCCTAATCCTATGGGGATGCGATAAACGTACCTGGTAGGTACCCCAATAGGAGATTGGACAGTTGGTTGGGGATAACTAACGAGAGAGTGTGGTGGATACTTTTTACTGGATCTAGACGGGAACAGAGAAATTCTCCACATATAATTAGAAGTGGCGTCTATAGTTTTAGTTAGGTGAAACTTAAAATAAATAAAAATAAATAACTGGCGCAACAGCTCGAGGTGTGCCAAGGCCTAGCATTCATGTCTAGCCTTTTCGTAACAAATTGTACTCTCGCAGGCTTCTCATTCCCCGAGGAGATGCTGGGGTTGAACCCACGCAGCTTTCTCAGCAGTACAACGCACTAACCACAGAGCCACGGCGACCATGTCGAACTATGTCTTCTTCTTTTTTTTTTAGAGAGGTTGTGGCCTGAATTTAGGGAATCACAACCCTCCCACTTCTCTGCATCCCTGGTGTGGCTGTGAGGTTCGCCAAATGAACGCATTATATGGACTACCTTCACATGCTTAGACGAAAATGGACCAGTTTATCTAATCTCTCATCCTTGCGCCGTCGTGGTTACTGCCTATCCAAGAAAAAAGGACATGTTATGATCTTGGGTATTGCACACGGAATTTTCGGACCCTGAATAGATTGCTTGCAGCCAGACAATTAGCAGACGTCCTACACGGCTATAATCCAAGAAGTGCGATCGGATATGTGAATCTTCACTGAATTCATTTCCTGATATCTCGTGAAACTCCTATGCCGCAAGTGTCAAATGGCGAAGATCAGTTTCAATGATGGCATCAGAAACGCCGCTGGGTTTTAACTTACCATCACCCTGCTTTGATGAGGAATGCCGACAAGCACATGCAGCAAAATAAGAGGCATATAAACGCGCACTCCAAAGAATCACGAGGCCTACTCATGAGTTCTACAAACAAAAAAACACGGGAAAAACATCGGCATTTCCAAGAGAAGAACACAAAACGTTTAAGGTTTAGCGATCAAAGGTAAAATAAAGTTCATGAAGACAATACGTAAGGACAACCAACACCGATGTCTTAAATAGTTTACCATTGACAGCTATAAATTTGAGGCAGTAGGGGACTTTGTTTATCTAGCCTTCGCTATTAACTGAGACAACAGCACCAGCGCATAGAAAAATAACTCTTGCCAATCGCTGTTTCTTTGGGCTAAGAAAGCAGTTAAGTAAAAAAGGCCTTCGCAAACAACTAATGGGACTCTACACAAGGCACTTATCATCAGTTGTGTTCATTGGACCTTGCCAAGAGTAGAAAAGATGGCACTTATTTCGAGAGAACAAATCTTTGCATAAACGTATGTATAGACAGCGATAGATATTTACAACGATGGGCTATTCAGTGACATTTACTTAGTCAGAGCAAGGACTAAGGTGATTGGCACATATGTACTCCGGTACCAGCGTTCCAGAAAATTTTTGAATCCCGGAAAGATGATATTGCAGAGTGCGGTTGGGTTGCATGATACTTTCGCATAATTCCATTCTTCGGGCAGTTCGCATAGGCTTTATAACTGTGTCAGTCTTTTAAGGGAGGACAATTCAATTTCGAGATTTCCCAGCAGTACGTATGTACATATGTATGTATGTATTTAGTTCCTTTATTTTAAAGTGCTTAGTCACATCATATTGTAAGTTTTCCTTTTGAATTCCCTTATCCATTTTTTCAAATAAAGTTTCTCCAAAGCTCTGGCCTGAGTCACCGAGGGTGGATCCTGGAAACAATTCAATAAAATTCAATTCACAAAAAAAAAAACAACCACAATGTGTTACCATTTTGTTAGAATGCCTCAAGTCAATGTGATGTGCTCCTTCTGGAATATTTATAACAAGAGTCTGATCATTAGGTGGTCTTAAGACCGAAGCAGCGCTCCATGGATCCAATAAACCGTTTGAAAAAATAATCTTTGTTGCAGTTCTTGAAAAAAAAAAAATGTTAATTAGTTCACTCAAGACTTTATAGGAATTTCATTTTCTTTTTACTTGAGGGTATCAACTCCAAAATGATTTCGGATTCTATTTACGTCTTGGTTTACTTGTATACCAAAAGTCGATTTACAGCTTTCAATTGCTTTTTGGAAGTCCTCTCCGCCAGGGGGAAACATATTATCCTCTGTACGATAATCACACATTGGGGTTAGAATCTCACTACATCTCTGAAATTCCCAAGCAGTGTGCTCGTGTTCCTGCATGAGACTAACTTTACCAAAGCTAGAGCACGTCTTGTCACCATCGGGGTTGACATAGACATCTAGTGCCTCCTTAAAAGCCTATTAAGACAGAGCAGATGTAAATAGCTATAAATCTCCACAATGATTTTATCTTTACCTTGACCAATTCACGGCCATCATACTCAACATCTAAATGGGAGCAAAATTTCTTTATCGGATTTGCTGGCAACGGTGTATACACATTAGCTTCGTATGGATAATTCGTCATGGCCATGTCCCAGTACATGTTACTTGTGCTACCTAACCAAGAAGTACACAATTAGCTTTCAAACATTTTATTGAATGTTACTTACTCAGGAACCCTGTAACTGAATCAGCGTCGGACCAGGGTTCGCAGAAGTGAAAAACTTCATTGAAAAATGTAAGACCCTCTTCTTGCTGGGCAATATCCCTATTTAGAAAGTCTTGTGAAATCACTAAAACTTCAGAGCATAGTCTCAACTTACTTAAAGACCGTCCACGTTTTCTTCACATTCGAGGCGCAATGTTCATTGTATGCAGTTTGAAAAGTTCTCGTTATAGTCTTCGAGTATTCGTCACAAGCTGTCATATTGGAAAATTGTCGCAAAGGTGCTGATGCTGCTAGAGCTCCAGCCACTAGATGTGGATATTTGATCCGGAACAGAGCAGAAAGTATACCACCGTAAGAGCCTCCAATAGCAATAGTAGGCCTTTTTCTTGATGCATCTTTATTCAAGTGTTCCACGATAGCAGCGAAATCTGCCAGTGTCTGTTCAATGGTAAGGTATCCAAAATGTTCTCTGCCTTTCATGGAATCGTGCCCAAATGGTAATGACTTTCCATAGTAACGATGTTCGGCAAAGACTATAAGTGCATTTATCTCTGGTGCTAGTTCCCAAATGAATCCAGTTGTTTTGGCAAAGTATTCTATACCAGCTTCATTGCCACAGTAGAAGAGTATTGGTGAGTCGGGATTGTGTCGGGTAAAGGTGTCATTTATAAGGTACCTATCAGAAGAGAAAGGAAAAAGCATTAACTAGATTAGAGCAGCAATGAAGGGGGTTAGCCCCTTAGCTTAGATGTCAGAAAATATTAGGCATCATACTGAACTCATCGCGTTCCTGGAGAAACGTCGTTTTAAATTCAACTAGCATCGTTCCTAGCGTTTTAGCTCCATGTGAAGATACCACGAAGAGCGAGAATTGACCCCTTACATACTTTCTTAAGGTGGAGCTATAGTCCGGGGTGGACCTGGGCCTCAACCAACAACCATTTCGTCTCCAGTTCCGCACGCCAACATATTCTTTTTACCCTTTGGTAAAACTTCCGAACCTCATTCTCGCAAAAGCATCTCTCTATTTCCTCGATTGCGCGCTTCTCATGCTTTTTCTTTTTATTCCTGACAAGCTTGTGTTCGTCCCTCCTCCTGTGCCCGTAGAGCTCGCGAGCAGCTCTGCTCTTTCTATGCAGCGCCGCTTTGTATTCCTCTTGTTTCGCTGCATGTGCTTGCCGGCATTAGTCGTTGTGGTGGCCGGGTAAAACCCAGCACGTCAGAGGTGGCATCCCTGATAGCTTATTGGCAATGTTGCCACTGGTCTTCAATACTTGATGCTGGCGGCATAGGACATCTTGAGAGATTGAGAGAGACTGGATCGGAAAAGGATCTGGTGATCTCTTGCGATTGCAGCCGTCCTACGTCAAACTTTCCCACAGTATTTCCTAGTCTTGGCGGTGTTCGTGATATCCTCAGCCGTATCTTGGTTACAACAAGGTAGTGGTCCGAGTCAATGTTGGCTCTCGGAACTTTCGGACATTCATAATACAGGAGGAGTGTCTTGCGTCGATCGCAATGTGGTTGACGGTTGATTGATCAGGAATTCTCCATGTTCCTTTGTGAACATCGAGATGCGGGAACCGCGTATTAGCTACGACAACATTTCTCCCCGTAGCAAAGCCGATCGGCCTAAATCCGTTATCGGAGGTGGTGTCGTGTAGGCTGTACTTTCCGATAGTACTACCAAAGATGTCCTCTCTTCCAACCTTTTGACAGATAACGAGATAACGCCGAGAGTATTCTTATTCGTAGATAACATTCGGTGCAATCTGCGCCTTACAGCTTTTCCATTATCTGACAGACAGGACTACTACACTCGCGAATCCATGAATTTAGACGATAGAACTGTTGAGAGAGTTAAGAAGAGGTTATAGATCTGCTCCATAGCAAAGGTTGTCACATTTGTCCTAGAATTCTACTGAACACAAAATTATTTTTGTAGGTGTCGCTAGTTATTTTTCCAGAGAAATCCTGGATTCCCACCACATTTTGACACTTTGTTCCGGCCTTGATACTGAATTCAAATTCTAAAGACACGATCATCTCCACTTACCTCACTTCAAATGTTTTATCTGTTGTATAACTAAAATGATCTACCGGAACTATTATGGAAGATGTTACATATCGAGGAGATTCAAGCCCCAAAGAACTTCCGCACAAAACACCTAAGGCCCAGATTAAAATTTCCAAGAAATTCATTTTATATGTATTCTAAAAGTCTATCGCGTGCTCTACCGACCACTCTATCTATCGACACCGATTGCACGCAATTGAATAGAGCAATTGCAATAACTTATTAATTCGCGTCAATTACAAAAACTATCTGACCCCGACGTGGTTCGGGAGAGTTGTTTTCATTCCATAAAGGGAATTCCAAAATGATAATATGCGAACGAGAGCTGGCTTGTGCAAAGAGTGCTGATAGCCAGTAAACGAGAACGAGTATGCAAATGAGTCACCTTATTTATATTTATCAGTGTTATATTCGTTTATTTTCGTGTCCAATCTTAATAGGCGTAAAGAATCAAACAATTTCTGTCATGAAACGTGAACTAAGCAAAGATTATCTTGACCCCTTTCTTTATTCGTGGAGTTATTGTTCTGGTTTAAGCTTAGCTCTACCCCATCGACAGCCATTTTTGTTTTCTCGTTATGAGGCGCATGTACATATTTAGTTCTTGCCAGTAATGAGCTTAAGACCGACTCTTTTCATTTCGTCTTAGAAAGACAACAAAGTAATAACTTGTGAACGTCAATTTCGGCTACGTGATCAGGGTTATTAAAAGCTGTGAACTAGAATGTGATCCGTTTCAAACGTTTTATTTTAAGTATTGCATTGCATACATATATATGTATGTATAGATGTATGAAATTGTCCAATTTGTTAATGGAAGTACAAACTACATATTCAAAAATTATCCAGAATAAGTCAGTGTACTGACTGAAATCAGTGAGCACTTTGATCTAGAGAATCTTTTGTGCCAAGCAAAGTTTTCTTATCTGTAAAGAATAATTTGGTCCAAAGGAACCTCGAGGTCGTGGAGGCTATGTGGATACAGTATAAGTATTCTATTCAGACAGATGTGTAGAAGAACTGGCGAAACAAGTTGACCTTTAAATCACCTGCTGTTATACAGGATTCCCATCAGGGTGAAAATGTTGTTTATGTTCGATCTGCTTTGACACATTTATATAAAACGTAAGAAGGGATGTTGTATGCGGAATAAAGCAAGGATGTGCTTCGTTAGTTTTTGCTATAGTCTAGTCATCGGGTATACTTTCGTTGACTCTTACATGGTTGATGACTGTAAATCTATTGTACGATAATAAAACAACTGTTAAACTGTTTTTCTATATATTTCTTATACCATAAATTGCAGATTGCTTAATAAAATCATCTAACTTAGTTTGAAACAAGTCCGACGTAACTGGCGTACTTGGTGACCACAGCGGATCCCGAACAACATATTCCACCCAAACTTTGCTGTATAACTGCTGTAGCAATTCTTTCACATTCATCGCTGTCGTATCTGTATTTAGGACAAATCTAAAAAGAAAATAAATTATATTCGAATTGAATTGGGATAGCTCTCCAAACTTACTTCAATCCAGATGGAGTTTCCAGGAAATGCAGTGCATACTTATTTGTTTTGTAAAACAGGAATCCTTCTCTTGGATCATGGGGTGATATTTTACTAACAAAGGACTTAATTGAAAACAGCATTCCATATGTTAGTTTCGCTTCCTAAAAATAATCGGAATATAAAGTTAGCATTCAAATTGTAAAATTAAAATTAATACTTCTTCGCGAGTGATGCCCGACTTTTTCAATCGATTCCATTCTCCGTAATACAATAGAGTGCCGTATTTGTCAAAAATATATAAATTATATATTGTCATGCTTGGAATGAGGGTGGAAATATTTTATTTGTAATGATTTATTTATTTAAATTGTTTTTGAGGAATATTCTTTAGTTTTTTGTAAGATTTGTTTACGACAAATTGGCAGGTGTCATGGAAAAATCAGCTGGGCGGAGTTGAATACTTTAACTTTACGTTACGTTTGAAGGGGTAGATATCAGTGCTTCCCTAAAGCAAACCAGATTTGTACAATACAGGGTGAAATGCTGGATTTCTAGAATATTATGGCGTAAAACTCCCTGAACCTGTCGAACAGCTAGGAAATGAAATGAAATGAAATGAAATGAAAGTCTTAAATAGGCATTTCTTCTGTGAGAAGATTTACAGGAAACTTCTTGGAGGTGTAGGTTGCAACTGGTAATATCTCATAGGCATTTTTTGCTAAAAAAAATGATACGATAAGGAGAGGCAAGTTATATTGTGACGGTGCTCAGGTGTCAACTATAGTTCGACGTTCAAGTCCCTGTACTGCAAGATTGTGTACTTTGGTATGCCTATCATCAAAGATGAGCTCTGTACTCAAGCTTAAGGCGAATGTTCACCTTTTAGACCGAAGACTAATTCTTTGAGGACTCCTAAACACATCACACCGTTCTTGAAGACATGGAACAGGGAGTCATACCAACGATATACCAAATGTGGAAAGTCTGTTTCAGCTACTCTAAGCATTTCCCTGATAGCGACTTTTTAAGTTAAGTTTTAGAAGACCACATTGGGTTTTAGGAGGACTAAATCCTGTTATGCAGGTGTTCATCAAGTGCACAACAGGTGTAATGCAGAAAACCATAAACAAAACAAGGAACTTGGCATGACTTTCAAACTGCATTCGAAAATGGCAAAATGTCAAAAAAACCCAAACAGCTGCCAAGGGCATTTTTTCAAATAGGGTGATTTCCACGACACGGATGCGTAAATAAAAGGAAAAACCAAAACACAGCAGATAAAATTAATTGTTTATTTTTATTTGACTAACAAAGCAAACCTAGACGTAATTGTTTGCCACTAAAATGGCCACCATGGAGAGGCCCAAAGTCCAGGTAAATATAATTTTTCTACACTTACTAGTCACTACTAAGTGCCTCTGCTTTGCTTTGTATTCTTATCGGCAAATTTATGCAGAAAAAAAAGAAAACAAAGAAGCCATTGGTTAAGGAAGAAAATCTGCTCACGGATTCTAATGATGAAGACGAACAACCAACAACATCGAAGCCTGTATCGTTGGATATAGATTTTCCAACAACAAAATGTGACGATATCGTTAGTCATGATTGTTTCGTATCAGCGAAATATCAACCTTTCGATAAGATATCTCTGGATGATCAAGATTTATTGAGCGCTGAGGAGGACGACGAAGAAATAAATGCAGAAAAGCAAGAGACAAAGCAAGAAGAAAAAGAAGAACAAAAGATTGTTGCAATAGTTGAACCTGAAACTCAGATAGAGAAACATGTAACACAAGCCGAGCCCATGGCTAAAACGATCCCAGTGCCCTTTAAAGCAGCTACATTAATAGACGAGACTGTGCACTCTGGCACACCTCAACCATGGACACATAATTTTGAAGAGCCATCGGCACCAATACTAGACGAGCCAAAAACCGCAACACAATTTGATTTTAAACCCGCAACTAGCGTTAAGTATCCAGATCTCTCCAGTATGAGTCGTGTTGAAACTAAAACTGAAGTGTTTTATCAAACCTACAAGCCCAGCTCGACAGCAGCCGCTATTAGTCGCCTGAAGCCATTTACAACGGAGCAAATACGGGAAATTTACTATTGTCAGGATATAGAAATGGTTAAGCAATTTGAATTGGAATTCCTAATGAATTCTTTGCTAGAGAACTGTGAAAGCGATCCGTTCTACGTGCTGCTGTTGAACTACTTCAATTTACAAAGCAAACTGACAATGAACCTGACTGACGTTGAAAATCACAAGGCACGATTTGAGGCGCTGAAAAGTGATGTGTGGATGCGAGTTCAAAAAACTGTGAAATGCAGTGGTATCTGCGGCGACCAAGTTGCTGTTTATACCACGAAAACTTATGAGTGAGTACCTTGGAGAATGAAATTGCTGGAAATTGTGTATGTTTTCCTGTTCTTATAGGGTTGCTGTCATCAGTGATCATCACCTCACGCTGGCTATCAACGAACTGAATCAACTTCATCAACTAATTTGCTATGCATATACGGGCAACATTGTAAATGCAAGTTTAACGAAAATTAAGGTATGTAGTAAGTCTCCTTTAACAATGCCGAAGGTAGGTGCATAAGTGCTTTGATCTGTAAAGCGCTAAGCTGTGAGCCTTACTTCGCCAGTCCATCTCTTTCTGCTTTTCCTTTCATTTTGTCCAGGAACGCAAAGAGTTTAACGAAATTCTATTATTTTCTTATAGATAATCAAAATCATCGAAGAGATTATGTCGTATCCAGCTGTAAGAGGCGTGACAAATCAAACTCCGATTTCATTGAATAAATCTCTAGATGCTGATGCTCTCCATTGCATCACCCATTTACGGCGAGCCATTTCAATACTGTTCAGCTTTACACGAAAACCTAGTCCCAATACGGCAAGAATTTATATACCAGGTGTCACTAGTCCATATACTAAGTCTCTCATATCTTTAATAGACATTTAGCAATGACATTAAGTTGTGGCTTACAAAGTTAGTTTCATTGCATATCCGTATCGCGACAAGGGAAGATCACTGGTTCCTTCTGTTCCACGTTCTACGCTGTCCGAATGGCATTGGCAATTGGGCAAGATCTTTCATTCAGCTTCCGCTGATGGGCGCAACAAATAATGAACTTATTACACTATCGAGTCCAGAAATAAATCACTGTGTAGCGATTCTATACATACTCTTGTTGCCGATCAAAAAACGTAATGATTTTCTTAAAGCCTTCTCGCAGGTAAGTGTAATGAGATGTGGAGAAAATTATATCCGTTAAAATTATATAAAGTCCCATAAGGAAATTTCCGATCCCGTCAAAGATGATTTGTGGATATTGATTGAATCCGATGGAGAAGAGGGTACGACTTCAAGTGGCGAATGTATTGGATTGAGAGAGAGTGATTTGATTGCGTTGCTCGATCAAATGCCATTCGAGATGTTATTTTGGTAAGAGTTTACAGCATGGTTTGTTTCTGCTTCAGAAGTATGTGTGACTTAGTCGATCGAGCACCAGGTCTATATTTATTGCTACAGAGTTCTATCTGGTTAGGCAGCTTTGGAAGCACTGTTGTGACTTGGTATTCGCAGCTGATGCCCGTAAAACTATCAAAGTCATTGCCCTTTGTCAAAACATTTTCTGAGGTATTGGCTCGATAAGTCAAACAACGCGAAATCGCTGTATTGTCGGATTACTGAGTCACTGGAGTTTGGCACGAGCGGACTTCACCGATGCTCCTTCAGTCGATCAAGCAACGGGGAAATGCCGATCGTGCAGAATTATCCAACGATCCAGATGAAGGCAGAGACAAGGGTTGAGTCTAATTTGAACCATCGATCGCGGCGGTTGTTTTGATTTTCACGGTTTAACCTCTCGGCAGGCAAAGGCAACACCCAAGTGCATAATTTGTCATGAAAAAGATTTAACATCCGCCATTCGGAGTCAGCAATAAAAGCTGTAGGTCCCTTCCATGCCATATAACACGCGGAACATGAATGGTGGCTTTGCCTTGACCCCTACTCGGGCTGTTACTACACATACTCTTGCAGCAGCTAACAATATTTCCAACGCACATTTCTTAATTATGCTTGTTTTTGCTGTAGCCACGCACTGAATATTGAGAAAGCCACAACTGACTACATCCTCGAAGCGGACTTAATCACTGGTAATCAAATATTAAAAGTGATTGCGTTCTGTTCGACGCTTGTTGAAATTTTCGGCGAAGGCATGCTGACCTACAACAGGGAACGATACAAACAGCTGGCCAAACGATTAGGTCGTTTAGTTAGACACATCTTGCAGTATGTGTCCGATTACCACGAATTGTTTATGTGAGTAGACCCCACCTTTTTGTGTTGAACTCATTTTATCCTTCTTTTAACAGCCGAAATAACCTGTCGAAGGACCCGTATTTGTGTGAAAGAATAAATGTCGAATTGAATTCGCTATTGATAAAGGCATGCAGTTACATTTACCGAACACGTAACCTAGCCACCTGGCAATATTTTTCATCTCTGCCATATAATTCTCTTGATGCGTCTACTGTTTGGCAGTTATTCTTTTATTTGAACGTTGGCTTTCCAACGCAATTTCCTGCCCCACATGAAGGTAAGGATAATAGTCAAAAGTTTGTAGTAAGCAATATGACATGGGTTTCTTTTAGATTACATCGCAAGATATCATGCCACAGATTTCTGGAACTACTTCAATGGAGCGAATGCAGATTCGTCAGCAGAAGATCTATACTATTTACTGCAAGCATTTTTCGAAATGGCTAATGAGCGGGACAAAATGAAGGATTGGGAATTAATTCAGGCGATTTGTTTGCATATATTCGATGTAAGTAGAAATTTATACATAATTTACTGCAGTGAGTTATGTGACTTTTATATGCATAAACTCTTCTTCTGTGGTTTTTAGTCATTGGCAATCTTTTAGTCAATCTCCACAGATTGGGCTACAAAGCTATTTGTTATGCTGATGTCTTAGCGATTATAATAAGTGTTAAGCGTGACATGACGACCTTCAACGTAAAGTGCTTTACTATATGTTTTATAATGGTGCAACATTGAAGGACTATCCATGAATTCTTCCAAGACTGTTCTAGTGCCTTAAACGAAAAGAAGATTGATCAATCTCAGACCTATTATCGTTAAAAGCACCACTGTAAGCTATTCCAACGAGGTGAAGTACATCGGCGTTTTCTTAAACAGACGCTTAAATTGGAATGAAGATATCAAGTTCACGGTTGATCGTGCCATTAGAGCCTTGTGGGTTACTCGGCATCTCTACGGCAGAACTTGGAGTCTTAGTCCCAAAATGATACATTTGATACATACGAGGCCATAGTTCGGTGGCCAAAAGTACTTGAACGAACGTCCAATGAAGCTTGAGAAACTACAATACAATGAATTGCCTGTCTCGGAATTACAGGTGCTATGCGCACCTGCCCTACTTCAGCCGTAGAGGCTACCATCGGGCTCACACCTCTAGACATCTTCTACACATCGCTGCCCGTTGTATAGCTGCAGCTAGAAGTAAGTGCTGGCGTGTTTGTAGGATGTGCCCCAGGGTGTTCCAGTCTAAAATCCGTGCTGTTGATCTGCGCCAGGATAAACCTCGATAAAGGTGCTAGCTGCGCAAAAATACATATCTATTCAGATAGTCTGGCAGCGCTTAAAGCATTGATATCCCACTTCGTGGAATCTATGTCAGTCAAGTTCTGTTACGATACCCTACAATCACTTGCCAGTTGCCAGACACAACAAGGTCAAACTTATTTGGGTGCCCGGCATTGTAGGCAATGACACTGCAGATGTGCAGATTCCGCGCTCTTAGGACCGGAACCCTTCTGTGGCGTTAATTGGGCTACCACCACAGCTTTGTTAACCAACTGGGAACACCAACTTCACCTAGCCCATTGGGAAAATGTCCCCGTGCTTAGGCAATCCAAGAGACTTATAAAGCCCTTTTCTTACAAAGAAATTCTAAACCTTGACAGGAACAACATGAGGAAGCTAGTGGGCTTCCATACCGGCCATTGTGGCCTAAGATATCATCTCAATAAACTAAACCTTTGTTCAGATACGGAATGTTGGTTCTGTTTGGAAGAGGAAGAAATCTCTGAGCACGTTCTCTGTGAATGTCCGGTACTGTAATGGTTGCGTAGACAGATCTTTCATAGGTAAATCTGTTCATTGGCGGAGTTTAGAAACAAGACATACTCACCTTCATTAGAAAGTTAGTAGACCTATTAGGCTAAGTAGACCGTAGCCACAATACGTCTTGCTGGGTCGCAGTGTCAGCCATAAGGACAGGTTCTTTTGGATAAACGAATCTGTTGAAAGCAAGCTTTTAGATTTCATTAGTAGGCAATGCTTCCGACATTGAAGAAACTGAAGTGGGAACAGAAAGCTTATATCGTTCCCATTGAGGTCCTCAGAAATACAGTTCTTTGAACTGCAGACGCTACAGTTTCGTTAGAGAGAGGAGAGCTCATTTGCATACACCTTTTTGCAATAACAATTTGATTGATTGTTAGAAGTGTTGTTCAAGAAGATCTTGAGGCAAATCTGACCTTTACAGTCACCCAAAATCGGCACTTAATTAATTCTCAATTTTGTTTCAGATCGGTTTCATTAACGAACAAACCCGTGACATATGCTATAAAACGTCTCGCGATATGCTGGTTAATTTAACGCTCGCCTATCAGGACCTCATGTCCAGTCTATTGTTGCAACTTAAAATTCGCTTTGAGGAAATAGAAAATGCCGCATATCTTTTTAAATCACTTCCACTGGAGAATTGGAAGCCAGGAATGGACAGTTTTGAAATACTTTCCAGTTGGCTTCTGCATTTTGACTACAAAACCAAAGAGAATACAATCGCTCGAATTATAGTGAGTCACTTGAATTGGGGCTTCGATTGCGATGGTCGTCTGTATCTACCACACAACATTCATGTACGCATGGCGTGTCTTGTGTCAGAGGCTCTGACAAAACATGCACCAGAGGTTGTCGGTTTATCTGGAATATCCGAAAGTGTACGACAAGTTTCCAATTTGATGGACACACAATCAACGAAAGATCAATACGCTACATGGTGCTGGAGTATGGTATCGGTATTGCGCCTTCATCTTATGGACCAGAGTTTGGAGTCTATTAAAAATACATTACAAAATCCGGGAGAGCCGTTGATGTTCATACCAGACTTGGAACGAATCGATGTTATTTATCAGGGCGTAACAGAAAGCCGTCCACTGGCCATGTATGTGGGAATATTGGTCAGTTTGTGGGGCCATTCGGTGCCGTTGATATGTCATAAAGGCTTTGAGCAGATGAGACTTTTATTGAACGATTATCGGCATGCTGCGGTGATTCGATGTATTGAATTGATTGTTCCGTTGTTTTTGGAAGCACCAGAAACTCTGGCAAAGTGTGAAGGGTGAGTTTTGTAGAATGGGTCTGGAATGGGTCTTATTTGATGTTTCTTTTTTTCTTTTTGTAGATTTCAGGCAATTCTGTTGCAATTGCTCAATGCGGATAAGACTTACTTGAAAATGGCCAAGGATATGATCTTTTCGAATTCAATTGGTCCTGTTTTGGAGCTGCTGGACAACATGATTCAACATCAAATCGTCAGTTATTACGGGTAAGAAGCATCAAAGAAAAAACACAGATCTGTGATAATTTGGTTTGCTTATAGATATGGATTAACGACCCCTTTGTTGTTAGTGAATGTTTGGCTACAAGCGCTGACAAACATTCCGAATTGGCAAAACACCATCGTTGTTTATTTAATTGACAAGATATTAGCAACAGCCTATCAATTCACCGATGCCTGGTCTAATTCGAAGGAATATTTTCGCGCATATTATAAGGTAAGCTACGGACTTGTGTTTCTAGCACCTAGGAATACAGTATGACTCGCGGACTTTATTGTACATAAGTGTCTAGAATTAAGGCCATAAATTGCACTCAATACAAGGTTAGGTTAGGTTAGCGGACCGATGAAGATGATGAAACTCTCTTTATCTCACTTAGGTTTATGTAGACCCCTGGTGGTTTCCTTGTATTTTACCAGCTACTTCCTCCTGCGTGATTCTATATACCTGATGACAGTCGCTCGGCTGTCCTTGCGAACTTGAGCAGATCCGACAGTAAACAATCGGACAGATCCTCGATGTTATGGAAGAGATACCTGTCCAATGTTCTTTTTCTTGGTCAGTGACAAAAAAAGTGAGTTGTGTCCTCATGCACCTTCTCGTTCTCGTATCCACTGCATAGGTCGTCCTATGGTTGAGCTTTTTTGCATGGTATCTGAGCATATTTTGGGTTGTAATTAATCCTACCAGTAATGACAGGCACTTCCTGTCCATATATAGGAGCTTGGTCGTTCTGCCTTTATTAGATTCTGGTCAAAGCCTTCCGGAAAGTTCGCAGCTGGTTAATGCTTTCCTGTAATTCACCTCAGCTAAGGATCTTAGCTTTATTTTTTCTTCCAAATGACGAAGTAGTGTTTTTATTGTGCCGTGCGATAGCTCTGCTTCTAGGGCTGATCCCTTCTTTGCCAGTTCGTGAGCAGGCTCGTTTCTTGGCACATTACTGTGACAGATAGTGAGTAGCAGATAGTTTTTTTTTACAGCCGCCTGCTTGTCTATAAAGGTCGTGGTATTCTCCCATGATACCGTGAGCATTGACGCTAATTGGGCAGCTCTGGTCACTGCTAGAACCTCTGCCTGAAAACACTACTGTTGTCAGGGAGTCTTATTGAGCTGCTGAGTCCTAGCACCTCAGAGAAGGCACCAGCACCCGTGCCTATGTCCATTTCGGAGCTATTCGTGTAGATGGACTTTGTGTTATTAAGAATTTCTTTGACTTCGCATTGTTCGCTGTTTAGAAAGATGAAGTCCAGGGGCCAAATCGTCTCTTTCGTGATCGCATAACTCGTCACGCAAAAACGTGACAATTTGGCCCCAGAATGGTCGTTTTTATGTGACGGAATCGATCACGGAAGAGACTATTTTAGCCCAGATATGGAATCATGTAATCAGACACGATACTTATGCCCGGATATTTGTCCAATATTTGGGCATATGAGCTCGCTCTCCAGAGTTTAGACTTCTCTAAGCTCTTTGCTGCAGATTCTTGCAATATATAAATCAAGGGGTAGCGGATTGAGAATTGTCTCCAATCCTGCTGTCAGAGTTAATCTCTCTGCACTGGTCGTTCCAATGCCAGCTAGCCTTTGTATCTTGGTCAAGGCTTTGAGCTTAGTGGTTTTAGTTGCAGCTTACCAACAGACTAAACCTCCATAATATCGGCCCAACGATTGCAGAGTACAGTCATAGGATTATACTTGGATTAGGTCCCCAGTTCTTCCCAAAAATTCCATTGCAAGCGTAAAAAGAAATCGAGGCCTTTTCGATTCTTTCTTAAATATTCAGATTCCATTTCAGTTTCTTGTCCAGGACTCAATCCTAACATTTGGTCAGCATGCTTGTGACAATGAGAACCTTTAAAATTTCAATTCGGTTGTTTTATTTTCTAATTTCTTTTTGTGTTTCAGGACTGTGACGATTGGAAGGGCAATAAACTGTCGACTTTGAAAATGTTTTTGAGTTCAAATCAGACACGTGTTCCCAATTTGATTGCAACAAATCACGGTTGGTTTGCACTTTTGCTACTGGAGATAGAATTCGATCTGCAAGATGCAAAGTTTTGGCCAGAATTCATTCGACAGTTATCAGCTGTCGGCAACACAAGTAAAGTTAACATGGAAACTGTGTTAAAGGTTTGTCCTTTCAAAGCAATAAATTCCCTCAATGATAGTATTTGTTGGTTCTCTATTAGAAAACATCATCGATTGTGAAATTTTCAACATTTCCGCCACAGAACTTAGTGATTTATAAATATGCCAACCTAATATCAACAATCGAGTGTAGCCACCAGGCTTTGCCATTACTCTTGCAGCAGTTTTTCATTCTGTTCCTTGTAAGAGTACCGTTGCACGCTGACGAAGAGAGGTACACTTAAGATTCTTATGCCCTGAGCAGTGGTCAATATATTTTTATTTTTAGATTCCAATGTACATACGGTGTATCAGATAAATTTTACGAATACAATGTTTCGCTTATGAAGAAGATCAAAGTGAATCTTAAAGCTGCTGAACAATTTTACGCTGAAAAGGTCACAGACGACGAGGCCATGACTTATTTCTACAACAACTGTAGCAAGTACGTAATGGAATTGAATATGAAATGCTCGATGGTTTATCTAATACGTTGTTGTTTCAGAATGATGAAAACCTATTCCTTGTGGTTGGAAGAGACTACAATGAATAAGATTTCAAGGGATCAACAAAATTTTCCTCCACAATACAGGTCGGACAAGTTGCAGGAGATTCTAAACGGAAGCACCGTAAGTGAAGTAGAAATCAAAAAGTTTTTGAGATTTGAACAACAGATCTCTTCTTTTATAGCAACATTGGAGTGAGTTAGTAAATCTGTCGGAAATTCGAAAGGAAAGAAGACACCAGTCCGAGCAGTGGTGTAGAAAGTGCTTGCGTTCGAAATCAACCAAACATCTGCGTAATGCGTTACAACCAAAACCAAGAACAACACCTTTTGGCCGAATCAAAACACATCTTAAGTCGTATGACAAGCGTTTAGATGCACCTTCGTTGAGTGCGGCTTTGATTGCTAATCGACCAACACAAGGCATAGGTCAGGGAACTCTTAACGATCTACGGAAGGATTTGAAAGTTCTTGATGGCGCAGCAAAGTTAGTTAAGCAGTGTTTCCTCCTGCTGAGTGTGTAATAATAACTTTGAGTTTATTTTAGGAAATTCAATCTTACCACTTGTGAACTGAACGCTATGAATCAAAATTTTAGGGACCTCATTAAATTGCTTTATCAGAATCTAGCTGCTACCGAGACAACCTTCGTACGATGCTCGTCGATACTTCCGAAATCTCAGTGTACACGGCCGGGTTCGGTAGAAGTTAAGGTAAGTTTTATACATGATTAGATTTGAACAAGGGAACAATGAAATGTTTGTGTTTGTTTTTATAGTATGCAATACCAACCAAGCAAGTACTTGTGGAAAGGAAATTGGACATGAACCGGGAGAGACACGACAAGCTAACTGCTGAGATGTTAGCACAGAATGTTGACCAACTAACGATGTCAATGAATAATATTGAAAGTGTTATCAGGTTGGTTGAAAGAGTTTTAGAAATTTACTTATATGGCAGCACTTTTGCCGTTTAAAGAAACTGTTCATGGGTTTTATGCTGATACGAGTTGTGCTATACATTTTGATTGGTGTTTTCTTGAAAGAAACTCCATAACATCCAAGCCGATGTGCAAGATGCTGATATTCACGAAATCTGAAACTGTGGTAGGGAAAATATCTACCACAACAGGGACAACTAGAGGCTTCCTATCCTCATAAGGAGTCCCATCTCCATTATAAGCTGCGAAAGTATGAATAAATTGGCATAGACTTCTAAAACTGACTTGAAAACGAACTAAAAACATTATACTACTGGACAGGAGCGCCTGAAGTCAGCGCGAAGTCCTTTTTAATGACTCCACCTTGATCTCTTCAGCAGGCTCCAAAGCAGCAGAGCGAGTCGGTGCAGGTGCCTTTTCAAAAGACTTTGGCATACACCACTCTTTTAGTTTATACAGCCAATGTATCGGCTTTTAGGAACAAGTCAGGCCGCCTGGCTGACGTTCAGATGCAGCAATGTGCTCATATATTGTGATTTACATACGTATATCCACAGTAAAGCTGCGATTAGATTCCTTGTAACCAATCAATCAATCAATAGCTGGCGCGACAGCTAGGGATGAGCCATGGCGTAGCCTCTCGCAATCATGTTGTGCGTGTTACATTTTTTGCACGAACGGAAGGGACTTTTAATTTATTGCCGACTCCGAACGGCGAATTGAGAAGCTCTTTCAAGGCAAATTATTCTCCCGGAGGCTTGTCATTCCCCGACGAGAGGTAATGCCGCAAAAAATGTTCGGTGGACATGACTGCGGCTTGAACCCACGCCGCTCGCACAGCAGTCCAACGCACTAACCACTGAGCCACGGCGACCACTTGTATCCTTGTTTCTAGTATAATGAAATCAAGAGCAATGAACGGCTGCCGCTAAGCAGTATAATGCCCCACTGTTGGGACGTTAGGTCACAATTTGCACGTTTTTATCAATTCAATCTTTTTCAACAGATTCATGGTATCTTCACAAGTTGAGGCGGGCTTCGTGAGAACATACTCCAAAGATGTTACAAAAGTTGGAATACAATTCTTCTACGATGTAGTGAAGAGCATGAGTGAAGTGATGATGAAGTATCCCCCATGCAATGATCTGTGCAGTAATTTTCTATCCGATCTTGGCGTAAGTTAATGCATTTTCCCACAAGCTCATCTGTCTAATCATTTTCATTCAAGGTATTCATCCAAGATAACCATGAGAGTGAAGGCTTACGAATCCTCGAGTTAGCTTTAAAACGGCCGGATCTTTTGAAAATCATATCAAATCTTTTTGTACCATACCGAACCGGTCCAAAGCACTTTATCGAGATGTATAGATTCCTAATTGATTCCCATATGAAACGCTGTGATACAAAGATACTATTCGTCCTTCTTTCGAAGGTAAGAACACAGTCTGGTTGTAATTGTCAATTGTCTCCCAACAGTAATTCTATTTTCAGTTTGATTTGCCTGGCTGGCTTGAAACATTCCGGCCAAAGTTGGCTGACATAAATCAACTACTCAAGCTAATCATCTTCGGACTGGAGAGTTGGAATCAGCCAAATGCTGATATTCTTCAGGATCTATTCCGGCGTCATTTGTTGTATATTTTCGATCATGAATTTCCCGAACATTATGGCGAAGTGGTACAACTGGTGTTAGATGGTATTTCAGAACAAAAACTTATGCCAGTAGTGCTGTTGGATCTTCTGAATACGCTGCTCAAACAGTTTAACTGTGACCAATTGAATGTGGACACAGATGATGAAAAAGTCCAAGGAGTTTCGGCAGAGTTTGCGCGACGGCAAAATCTATTTAATCTTAAAGCTGTAAGGGTTTTGCAATTTATTTGAAGATAAACGTGGGGATGTTAATTTTGTTTCCTTTTGACAGGCAACGGACACGGTGATGTTGTTTGCAAAACACTTCCAGAAAGAAAGACTGCACCATGGTCTTCATGGTTTATATCCAAAACATAAGGACTATTGCAAGCCACTGGCAATGTGGTTCTCCTGTTTCAGTCATGTTGTTGTTACTACAGCGATTGTTGGGTATCCTGGACTGTTGGCAGATCAAAGTAAGTATTAAATAAAATAAATAAATATTCGGTGGGGCACGTATGTACATACATACTCGTAGATAGTGTATATTATCGTAACCTTTTGCGTGGTGCATGTTATATTTTTCGCATGAAGGGAAGGCGAAAAGATAAGCTTTTCGCTGGAAGGTGTATTTTTAAAGAGTTGGGCTAGGTCAAAGAAAAAAAACTACGTCAGAGGAGTGGTTGCAAAGTGCTCCCGGTAGCAGAATGGTTGCTTTCATGTTTGGTTTTACGATTAAAGCGGTGTTGTGTGTTATGTTAACCATTTCCATTATCTGGGCACAGGTACTCAGCTAGCTGTTAAGAAGACGGTTATACCTTGAGCTTTTTAAGGTAAGGTTTTTCTAGTTGTGCGCAGAAGTCTGGGTGTCTAGTTTTCGGAAAGAGGTGGCTGACCGCCAAAGCATATGTTTTTCACCGCGTGGGACACATCTGGGTACTGTGTGAAGTCGGTATCGATTTAGTAGGTTTTAAGCCCTTTGCGCATACTGTGACCTTTTTGTGACATCACTGTCACTGAGTCGAACTTATCAAGTCAAGTTAGCAACGCTAAACAACTGGTAGAGAACTTCCAATATTTTGGGAGCACAACGCAATACTGGCCGTTAAATAGGCAAAGAAAAGCCTGCGTTTCGAATGTTGTTCAAAATATGGCGAAGCATGAAATCACTGACGTTGAATCCGTGCTATTAATTGGTGCAGGATTTTGAAAGTGACAGCAACTACCACCAGAAAGCTGGAAACGTTTGGTAATAGATGCGTACAAAACATCTCAAGGATTTTCTGGCCTTACAGGTCAGAAACCAACTTCCTTCATCGATGAAAGTGCCAGTGGATCGATCAAATATTTGGGCAAGGCGACAGCTCTATTGCTAACTACGCTCTGCAATGAAATTCGCTCAGATGGCAGAAAAGTAGGTCATTTTGTTAGCACATTTCTTGTGACCGGTTTGTTATATGAGTGTGGATGTGTGTCGATAGATCATGGCTGTTGGTCTTAAATCCAACCTGTGAAGGTAAAGTAGAATTTTAGGGATTTTTTTCTCTCAATGTTTGGCGAGGTTGTCAAAGAAGGGTTTCCCTAGCGAATTGAGTCTTGCTATAGGAAGTGCTCTAGGGTTTCCCTCTCATTTGTGTCTCTGTAGCTGCGGCAGTAGGGATTAAAAGGGATGTCAAGCTGGGCCGCGGCGATAACGCGCGCAATTTCTGTTCAGGTTCTTCTAAGGAGGTCGCTTGTTCTTCTATGGTCGTATGTTGGCCAAGTCGCACAGAGCCCCACATTATGCGGCCAGGTCGCCAGGTATCCAACAACTCCGTTAACGACTGAGTTATTTTTTTTAAATTGGTTCCCAGCAAAGTTGATCCTCGTCACGGATCGTGTAACCCCTTGATTTAGCCCATCGGAGAGAGTAGGAGGAGGGAAAGGATGGGGAATGGAAGGATGAGCTATGGTTACATGGTGCGCGGAGACCGTAAGTCTTTACTAAATGAGACTGGAGATTCGGAAAGAAAGCACTAATATCGTGTGCCAAACGGCGCCCGATATGCGTACTGATTTCCCAATACCCCATAACCTTCCCCTATTCGCCACACGTGGACGCGCTGGGTTGCCTGAAAGTTCCGAACATCATGGCCCTTAGGCATGATACATGTCCTTAGCCCCATAAAGTTACACAGCATTTAAGTAAATATAAAGGCATCTTCTGCGTCTATCGAATCGATCAAATTAATCGACACGGATGCCAAGAAACTGGCAAACCACAAGTGGAACCATATAAGCACTTGCTTCTTGTCTAATCAATTCTGGCCTAACCTGTATTTAAAAAAGACGGAGATACTTTTATCCACTAACCGGAAAAACTTAGGTTCACTAGGAGGGGTCCTCACCGGACATTGTTTGTTAGGCAGACATGCATTCAGACTGGAGGTCCCTTCGAACGATTTCTGTAGAAGCTGCAGGGACGAGGAGGAAGAGCAAACTACATCCCACCCACCGTGCACGTGTCTTGCCCTTGCAAGATTAAGAAGGAAAACCCTCGGGGAATACTTCTACGATGATTTTAACGATCTGGCCGAACACGACATCCAGAAGATAAGAAACTTCATCTCTGAGACGAAATGGTTCAACTCTTAGGGTTAATACCGTTACGGCAATCCATCTCGATACTCTGTGTTACATACTCTGGTTCCTGGTGCTGGTAAGCTAGTTCTTCATCGTGGTATCACAGTGTGTCCCTGTCTGAATGGGGGCAGCCACCTTACCTAACGTACGATTTCGATTGTGCCATTGAAAGAAGTGGAAGAATCTATGACAAGCAAGGCAATCTTACTTAGCTTAGTGCTAACTGCTTCCATTTGATTAAGATTTCTTTGCCCTTGTGGACATCTATAGTTTTCTTTTGTGCAGATCATATCCACAAACTGATAGAACCGATAAAGATATGGTGAGATTACGATTTGGATTTCCACGCCCTATTATGGTGTAGACGGTGGATAATGCTTCACAAAGAAAATGAAATGGAATTTCAGCTAACTTTTCCTTGAACCCTTTTGTATAGCTTTCTTTATCAGTCTTGGCTACGTTTCTCATAATCACTATCAAATATTACTCACGATCCAAGTTTGATAAATAAATAAAAAACATTGATAACTGTATACATTCTCAAAAAGTACCGCTTTTGTTCTGTTTGCGTAGCTTTAAAGCTGATAACAGGGCCCTAGCATGGTCACTTTTTGCAGTGTTTGTTTGAATTTTAAAGTCGCAACATGGGGACTCCAGTCGTTCGCTGTCGGATTAAGTGTTCGAAGATAAGACAAGTCGGATGTCTTGTATATTTGATCGTTTTTGTTTTCGCGCCGGTTACCAGAGGGTTGCAAATCAATAACAGCAGCAATAATAGGGCCAACCATAATCAATGGTCTGAACAAAATGGTAGTGGTGACGGTGAGGATTTGCTTACCGACGATGAGCAAACCTCGATAGATCAAACCACAGCAGTGCCAGATATGCATGAGGATTACACCAGCGATGACTATTTCACTACCGATGACGAGCAAACCGTGTTCGATCGAACCACAATAGTACCAAAAATGCAGCGATTCGTGGCGCGAAATGTTGGCAATCGTGGCTATTTCAATTCCAGCGAACTGCAAATTCCGACCACTCGATCCACAATAGTGCCAAATATGCAGGGATTTGGGTCACGAAATGTTAGCAGACGTGACGAATTCACTTGTCCAGACGAACCATTTGGCAATGATTCGTCATCGTTGATTCATTGGAATAGAGCTGAAGTGGGTGATTTTGGGATCACGAATAGGCCATGTTTGCAGTCGAACGGGTTGCCATTGACTAGGAAATGCGAGTGGAACCAGTATACACAACGCCCAACTTGGGGGAACTTCTCCCGGAATTCAACGGAATGTATTACGCAAACAAGGGAAAAGCTCATCACGAACACTTTGGTGGATTTGGAAGATGAGGCATTTGTGCGTAATAAGACTAAACCCACCGAAGCCACAAGGCGACTTAAAAAGATTCTCGAGGGTGCTGACTTTAAGTTGATTCCTACTGATGTACATTTTACCAGTAGAATCGTTAAGCAAGCTGTTGCCAGAGAGAAGAGCCCAGATCTGTGCCTGGATTTGTTGAGTATTTATAATCGCCTTATGGGCGCCGACAAGGAAGTATTGCGCGCCTCGACAATGTTTAATTCGACGAATGCCTTACTGGAAAACTTTGAAATGTGCATCGATACAACGTCCAGTGAACAGAATGTGGCGGTCGGGTCGGCCGAAGACCAAATTGAGGGAGTGAATTTCAACGAATTGGGTGTACGTGCTCATTTGGCGGAGAACTTGAGTGTGTTCTATATAAACCCAGCGATAGCCCAGGTCACAGGAATAGCACTGTATGACCAACCGAGCAATGTTAACGCACCCAGAATGTTCCGGGAGGCGTTTGGCGATTTCTACTACCGTTTTTTGTTTGCCAATGAAACAGTGGAGGGCCTTCTTAAAGAAAATGACCTTGAAATGGCTACATATGTTCCGATTGATCTTTGGAAGAGTTTAACCAAATATCTGCCGCAGCAACCACTTCTTATTATTAAGATTTACTCAAACGACGCACTCTTTATGGAACGTAGTTTGCATACTACCCGCAAAGTATTCAGCAAGATTGCATCTCTGACTATACCTGGGGTGTTTTGGTCTTTTCAGGAACCACTTCCAATGATCTTCCATAATCAAAATACGGGACCATCTCAAAACCATTCAGCAACAGGGTGCGGCTATTGGAACTACGACACCTGGGTAAGTGATGGCATTGAACTGATCAAGGACAATTCCGAGCACAACAATCTGATTGCATGCGGGTCCCATCATATGACTCAATTTGCATACCTGATCGGTGGTGATTACCGCTACAATGACTTTTCGGACAACGTCGTTATTAACAAGCTGCACCAGCGGGCATTAAATATCATAACTCTCGTCGGATGCACTCTGTCCATTCTTGGTTTGATGGGAATTTTTATAACCAGCGTTGTCTTCAAATCCTGGCGATCGAAGCCATCGTCAAAGGTGCTCCTACATCTGTGCACGGCAATCCTCTTCCAAATGATTCTTTTCTGCTTTGTCAACACCTATGACATGACCATGCATCTGATGGAGAGCAAAAACTATGCTGGCTGTATAGCGGTGGGAGCTTTACTTCAGTACTCTGTTCTGGTGCAATTCACATGGATGCTCATCATTGCGTTTTTCCAATTCCAGAGGTACGTTCAAGTGTTTGGTTCGCGACCGCAGCATTTTATTTTAAAATCCGCCATAGTGGGTTGGGGAGTTCCAATCATTTCGCCAGCCATATTGATTGCAGTTGATCGTACATCCTATATTCCGTACTACAACAAGGACAGCTCCATGATGTGTTATCCCTCGGGGCATGGCTTGAACTTTGGCGTGATTTTGCCAATAGCGTTGATCATTATGGCGAATCTGGTGATTTTCGTGATGGTCTTCTGGAATATTCGTCACACGATGGAGGTGTCATCCAATCACAGCGAGAAAAAGAAAGTTCTTCAGCAGATCAGATTATTGGTGATGATGTTCTTCTTGTTCGGATTCTCATGGATATTTGGGTTACTGGCGGCGATTGATGCAGGAGTGGCATTCTCATATCTGTTTTGCATAACAGCCACACTGCAGGGATTCGTTTTGTTTGTGTATTTTGTGATACTTGATCCAGAAACGAGAAAGCTGTGGTATCAAATCTGCTGGAATGCGGAGGATAAACTAAAGGAAACGGAGACAATGCGACTAGGGACCAGTTCTTAGAGCTACGAAATGACTGTTTTGGCCACCGAATATCGAATAACATGAACAATAATAGTTAAGAGTAAAGTAGAGGAATAAATAAATAAATAAAGTGATAAGTTTACGTTTGTGTTTACTTGAAATGAATGCAAAGAGACTTGGTCTTGGCGCTTCAATTGGGTGCTCCAATGCAATGCGATTAAGCTGAGAAACGGCTGTGTTCTATTTTCATCGGATATTGGACACGCAGTTCATTGCACCCAGCTATCATCTCGAACAGTCGTCGGTTTTTCTTTCGTTTGCTCCAATCTTCTTTATATTTTGTGCTACTCAATTGGAGGAGCCCTTTTTAATGATAGTTTACCGAATGTTATCACGCTAGGAGAGTGTTTAAGGAGAAATTCACTCACACTTTCTGCAGAAGGATAAGGAGCAGGCTTACCAACTGCGCCATTTTAGGGAAGATGATTGTTAAAGGTGGCCCATATATTCCATAATTACACTCATCTGTATCCCAGGTTATAGCAATCATGAGGGCAATGAGCGTGCCGACGAGCTGGCCAGGAAAGGATCGGCCCTAAACAGTTCTCTTGCGGAAAGTGTCGAAATTCCACTGGGCGCTGTTAAGGGCTATATACATCTCCACTTGTTCCAACTTGCCAATCATGGATGGAACGGCCTATAGAGTTGCGTAATTTCAAGAAGGACATAGCCTAATTACAAGACTAAGTCAAGAGAGCTACTATTGGCAAATCAAGACCAGACATTGTCAGAATCGTAGCCAGTTGGGGACCATGCGGTCAAGCTTGGTATTCTTCAAAGCAACTTTTGCAGAAGCTGCAAGAACATTAATGGGAAATAATCTCTACTTCATTTCCTCTGCAGGTGTCCGGCCCTAGCGAGAACCAGACAGCGTATTTTGGGCAAACGCTTCTTCGTGGACTGGAGAACTGATCTGAGCTCCACCGGCCACATCATCCCAATACAGCAAATCGACAATCACATTCAAATAGGTTTAAACGAGTTTCATGGTTACAAAACGGCGCACCTTAGCCCTAATTGGGCTCTATAGGGCCGCCACTCTTCCTACCTACGACAAGATTAGAAGAAAACATCTTCTAAACAGAACCCGTGTAGATATTGTCAGAAGAATGGCGATAATCACGGGGCATTGCCTAATTGGAGACCGTACGGCCAAAGTAGGTATTCCACACAACCCCCGAAAGTGGAGAAGGAAACTCTCTTCCACTTCCTTTGCAAAAGTCCGACACTACTAAGAGCCAGATTGCGTGTCGTTCGACGACCTCAATGACATACCGCGTAAAGGGATGCGAGATCTAATTCATTTTCTTAACTCCACAGGCTGGATCTAGGCACTACCGGCTGTCTCACCCATCTCAAACAGCACACATCATCAACCAGGACACGCGAGTCGTGGTAACAAAAAGGCACATTTCAGTGCTAATTGATGTTAAAAGTGCTTTTGTAATTTACTGCACTTTGATGAGTAGATTTCCTCCACAATCTCGAAGAACCTACGTTGCGAACTTAAACGCAATTCCCGATGTTGCTACGATCGGAAGATCCTTCGATCGCATATGGCAGCTCGTGTTCTCAGTAGCGTCTAACTACTTAATGAGTTGCGTAGACATCCAACATTGAATTCCGTTTTTTAAACCAAATTGGACAGAGTTTGCTTTTGGTTTCAGTGCGCACTACTCTAACATTTTTATAATAGAGGCACAGACATTTTGGGAGTACTCGTCTCTTGGTTTTGGGCTGTAAGAGACTACCATAGAAGCTACCTTTAAAGGTAGAAAATTCGTTTAGAGCTGATAAGGATAGTTCTTCTGAAGACCTTTAAGGTAAATAATAAAGCCTTTAAGACAGCTATTGAAGACATGCCGTAGGGTGGCTGGATTTGTAGGAAAAGGTACAGTCGGATGTTATTATAGACTAGCTGATACCCGCAACTACGTCCCCGTGGAAAGTCATCACATTATACCCTATATCCTTCCCCGGGTTTCAAGCCATTGACGATAAGGTATAGACTTTCAATTCCTCATATTAATTCTTTAAGGCGTCCCTGTAAACAACATTCCTAGGTTTTCTTTCTGGCTCTTTATTCTCGAGTTTTACTTCCGAGTTTCAACAATTACTTTTCGTCACAATTGATATTCTAAGAAAATCGACGAAAAACAGTTATTTTAAGGAAAGTGGGCGGGGCTATACATAATGTCAGGATTATTTTTAGAGTAAATGCATACCTACACGTTTGCTTAAGTAAGTTTTTTCGAGTTCCTTGTAAAATTACCCAAAAAAGTGCGTTTTTCGAAAAATAAGCGTGACAGTGGGAGGATTTTGAAAATGTTTAGCCTATGTTCATTACCTAGGCTTCAGTTATCTCCGTACCAAACTTCATCGAAATCGGTAAAGCGGTTTAGCCGTGAAAACGTAGCAGACAGAGACACTTTCGCATTTATAATATTAGAATTGATTTGTGACATTGGCAGTTCCTCGAATTTCAATCCAGTAAATCCATATTGATTTTATTATTGTTCTATATATTAACGATTTGTTTCCTGTTGATAACTTTGAGTTCTTCTCCTAAAGCCATTAAAATTGTCTGAATTTATTTTTTATTTGTTTTCGTTTATAAAAAATTTACCTGGAAACCATAACCATTACCATATATATATGTATAATCGTATGGTATCCCGGTAATTTTTTTTATCTATTAGTATGCCCAAGTACAATACTTTACTACAGTCTCGATGAAGTATTTCTTTATTGTTTAAACTGAAAATATTCTGACTTGTTCTGTGGCTGATTGTATGCTTTTATTTAAAGATAGGATCACAGTATCGTCTGCAAACGTAGTTAGCATCGCATTTTCTGCTTGCGGCATATCCGGTTTATAAAGTAGATAGAGCGTAGGTCTTAATATACTTCCTTGGGGGTTACCTGCGTCTATTCGACATAACTCACAGTATCCATCATTGTATTGCACCAAAGATCATCCGGGAGATCCAATTTTGAATGGCGCATAGATCAGGCTAAATTTGTGCGATGTTATGTTGACTTTAAGGGCACTGGTCGTTTGCGGCTTATTGCAATAGACATGCGACTAAAGGAAACTCCACAAGAAAAAGTCTAACGGGGTCAAATCGCCCGTGCATACCCATGAATTCAAATCGCTCGTACAGAATGTCCATTGTGGCATTAGCTTTGTAGCACGTAGCGCCGTTCTGTTGGAACCACATGTTGTTCAAATGCATACCATCCAATTTGGGCCAAAAGAAAGTGGTTATCACCGATCAGTAGCGCTCTCCTTTGATGGTGATGGCAATGCCATCGTCGTTTTCGAAGAAGTACAAACCGATGATGCCGCCGGCCCACAATCCACACTAAACGGTGACTTTTTGCGGTCGCATTGCCCCTTGGTGGATTTCGTGTGGATTAGCATCGTCCCAAATCCGGCAATTTTGCTTGTTGACGTACCCGTTTATCCAAAAATGGGTCTCGTCGCTGAAGATGCTTTTTTTTTTGTTGAAATCGGGGTCCGCTTTCAACTGCTCCAGTTATTATTATTTGCACGAGTTGCTCGACGCTGTAACTTGCCATGGCGATTTGTCTTCAGTGTCTGAAAAATAAAAATAGGGAAAACAACAGATAAAACAATATGGCTGCCATGAACAGTTAAATTCTACCCGTCCCTATTGGAAAACCCTATATTTTACAAATCTTTGTCAGTTTATTGTAATCTCTGTCACTAAATTGTGTACTTTATTCTTTTTTTTTTTACAGTTAGCGATTGCATTTTTGCAACTTTAATCGAAATGTACGTTCCTTGGCTGATTGCTTATACCGAAAAAGACTTTCAACAGTCTTCTCCAAATTGGATACGTCAGCTGATAGCGAGCGGCAACGTTCTGCTTCCCTGGAGCCCAGTGCACATGGCAACGAGTCGAATAATAATTACACCTTTCATCAACTCCATTCTTTTTGTTTTGGAGAACCTTCCGGGTACATTTTAAAAGCATCTTTCATTTATTTAAAGTTAAAATAATTTTTTTTCACTTTTGTTTACACAGTTTCACAGTCGATATTGGGTCATACATTCAGTTTCTACATACACCACTATGCTGTACATAATTTGGAACTACACGTTCGGAAGCCAATTCACGAGGGAATTGTTAAACTACCATGGGAGCTATTCAAGCCGCTTCCAAATCATATTAATCTTCTGTTCGATAGCTTACAAGAGGTATGAATATTTGTTGAGGGATTGTAGTTGTAGTCCCCTATGGAAGGGATGACAAATTTCATTCATCCATTTTTTTCTTAAATTTTTTTTTTCAAGTTCATCCCAGAATCACATGCTTTACTTGGTCACATTTTCCTTCGAATCGATTGGAATACATGGATGCAGGGAGTATTTTCCAATTGGCCACCAACAGTGCAGACACAAATTACTTCCCGTCTTTTGACGATTTTCGTCAAAATTTCTTTCGAACCAAACATTCATGTACATACCAATACGAGCAAGATCCTGGAGGATGCTATAACCTATCCGTGGTATCTAGTGGAGTATCAGGATCTGGAGAATCTCTTTAAGTGGGTTCTTTCATCTGTTGAACCATCTATTCTGTTGAAACTACCATCGGAGAGTAATTACACAGATCGAGCGGCTTTAGAGTATGTTTTGGACTGTCTACTTGTTGAATACAGAATGTAACAGTATTTTTCTTTGTTCATAGTCTCCTTAAAGTTTCATCGGCAATGATGCCAGAAAGAGCTGCACCCGGGACTATAACTCATGCGACTGCGAAACGTATTCTCTATGCGAGATCCAATGTTCGTTTGTTGCGTATGTGCGCTGCAAAGTATCAGAAGCTAGTTGTAACTAGGGACGGTTTTGCGGCATTCTCATCGGCACTGAAAGATCTCATGGACTTAATGGAACGAACCGTATCGTGCGCATGCACAACCAAAGAGGAACGCGATCAAGAGGCATTGAATCTTATGATAGAGATTATCGTCTCAATGCAATCGCAAAGTGAAGAGACATCAAAGTAAGTCATACTTGTGAATGACGATCGGTTGTTACTAATCTTACGTTGCTTTAGGCTTTTCATAGACACCCTTATTGACTGGCAATCGAAATGTAGACCTGGTAGTCCATTACTGTGTCAAACTTTGAACGCCTTTGGACATTCAAAAGCTTTCATTGCGGGCATTTATATGCTTTTGGAGGCTACAATCATTAATTACTTCCGCATTTCCAGTAAGTTTTTGCTGAAGATAGAATCGTTTGACATACAAATTGAATCCTTTTAGATGTAACTACAACAGAACACTTTCCATCATGGATATCATTGCTGCAAGCGCTACAAATGTCCTACGATAAATTAGAAGTAATGCCATTCCTACGAGCTCAATATTTTCTGTCTCTACATGCGTATATTTTCTACAAAATGGAAAAGCTAAGCAGTCCTGGTGAGAAAATTACCTTTCTGCAGGATCTAAGCCAGTTGTTGGAACATGTCAAAACAAAGTGTGTATTCCCGTACTCATTTAAGAAACCGATTGTATTTTTTTTTGTTCTCCGAACAGCGCTGAAACAGAACCTCGAATAGCTATCGTTTGGGGAGCCATCATATCCAGTGGATGTAAAATCCTTTCACAATCGGAAAATGCCAAGAAACCACTCCTTATGTTGGCACGTCACTTCCACGTACTGTCCACACAGACTGAAGGTTGGGGCGAGGGTCTGCTTGGTGCCATTGGTTTCAAGAAAGACAGCATAAGCAATCGGTAATATTATTAAAAAAATTCTCCTTCTCAATGAAGGCATTTATTGACGTAATTTATTTCAGACGGAAGGTGCTCACTAGATGCATTTCATGCATTATTTTTTCGCTCTTCCCTGACACGAGGTATTTATGCAATCCTAAGATTTATGGAATCCTTTCACATTGAATGCTTCTCTTACAGCTCCGATACGACATTGCCAAACCAGGAGTTTGTTCGTTCATTCAGCGAAATGAAAATGTTGTTGGCCAACAAGAAATTCAATGACGTGAAGATGTTGATTGTAAAAGCTATCGAGTTGATCGACGATAATAAATTTACACAAATAGAGAATGTGCCAGGATTGATATACAGTGTGATTCGATTGTTTTATAGCGATAGCTTTTTGGAAACCGTTCCCGAGGTGTGGAGCTTCCAGTTTAAGTGGCCTTAGTTTGTTATTTCTTTTTGTTTTTCTTTCAACTTTTGTGTCGATACTTTGCAGAGATATATATGTATGTATGTTAGTCATAAATATGTAGTCATTACAGTGTTCGGCAATATTAATATATATGTAAACATTTTTTTATATAAATATTCTTTTCTTAAATAAAAGACTTGTGTATGTCATGAATGTGATGATAAAAACTTAATCTTCTTTATCGCCGCTCATCAATTTGATTCTCCCAGAAAGCCAGATACCAGAGTTTTTTCCTACACAGCCAATTGTCCTGGTATCCAGAAATAGACACAATAATTAGTAGAGCTACTAAGGTTCTAATGATCCGCAGAAAAAATTGGAGTATTAAGCCCGAAGTTGTGTACTGGCTTTATAAAAAAAGCCACATTGAGTGTTTGAAGCTCATCATCCGCATTTTTTTTTTTTTCTGTGAGACCACATAATGTATCATCAAGGAGATAGTTCTCACTGCCCGGTGTGTCGGACTCCCACCGACTAAACTCTTTTCTCCAGCCATCTCTCTACCCCGAAATCGCTGTTTGCATTACTTCAGATCACCTACTTACTTCTATCTTAATGTTAGGGCTGCTCTCCATTTTTATCTTTCTGTATTCTCACGATGAAGGAGCACATCTGGTCTCATCGCTTCTCGGTAGAAGGAAACGCCTTCGAAATATTGATCGGTGGGATTCGGATCCCCTCTTTTCGTGATTTGCGTCGTCACAGACTGTACTCCCCATTTTTGTGCTTCTTTTTCTGCACAATCCGGCAGTTGGTAGCGTTTTTGAGATTCACTTTAGGCCAGATATGTCTAGTAATGTGAGACTTGGTGTCATCTGCCCATATGCGGCTGATGAAGTTTTTTTTCTTTTGTCGGGTTTGGAAATGCTATAATGGAGCATTCAGACGCAACAGGTCAGTTGTACTACCAGAAAGCAGGACCCATTTTACTCGAATTTCCTCGGCTTCCGCTGAAAACCGAAAGACACTTCAATGATAAGGAGCTTACAGTGTTAGCACTCACCACATTAGCACCGAAAATCTGCCACCCGATCCAAGCAAAGGTAGGCCAATATGCTTGGCAAAAGCGAATTGTCCCATTTGAACGCCAATAAGTTGTCTACAGTTTGTTGTGCTGAGTGACAGTAAGAATATCGCTGATTTCTTACAGGCGTTCGGGAGCATTCGTTTAGTCTGCCTGCACCCTGGAGATCCGTGTCGCAGGAAACCCAATCATCAATGGAGGCCACGACCGAGGACGCGGAAACACCCAACCTTTTCTGCAAACTCATCGGAGATCACATTTCCAGAGATCCCAATGTGACCTAAGACCCAGACAAGAGTCAAAGGTTAAGCCTTGGGACCGACTTCTTGCATTCTCGCAATATTTTGGAACTGGTTAAAGGGTTGAGCAAGGCCTTTAGCGCAACCTGGCCATCGCCACAGATGCAGATGTTCCGACCCTTCCACTTATTCTTTACAATATAATCTGTGGCCATTAGGATAGCAAAGGTCTCTGCTTAAAAAACAGGGGCTTGCTTGCCCAACGAGTAGTGAAGTCTAATGTTATCGACCTCCACGAAGACACCAGCACCGCTCCCATAACAGGTTTTGAAGCCGTTCGTGAAGATTCTACTACAGTTCCGTCCAGGCTCAGACTCTGGCCGAAGTCAGTCCGGAAGGCAAGGAAAGTCGACTTTAAATTTGCACAGCAACCAAAGTTCGGGTGTCATTGCATCAGACGGCATATCCATAGAACTAGGGTCGTAGAATAAGTGTCGCACAAGGTATACCAAAAGCCGCCCCGTCTAAGACGATAGCTTGCTTTGATAGTGCAGCCCATGATATAAGTATCAAGGGAAGGTAGGTGAAGCAGAGCGTCTAGAGCAGAGCCAGGTGTACTCAGCCGAGACAAGTCGTTCTTTGAAGTTTAGTGCAGTAGGCAGTCACATGTCAACGCGAAAGCCCCTTCCACCAAACAACCGACGCATAAGCTAGAAACGGTCTTATTCGGTGATAAGCCCCATGTCTTGCCAAAAGCACCCTTACACTACCAGTGAAACTGAGTGCGCCTTGGACGTCTTCGACTCAACATGCTTTGCCTAAAGAAGTTTCTTAACGCAGGATCCGTCCTAGATATTTGGCTTCATCGGAAATCTGGATATTGATGCCCTTTAGCACTGGCTGAGTCAGATCGGTCACAACATTCCTTCTCGTAAAGAGGACAACCTCAGTTTTCAGAGGCTTGAACGAAAGCCCACTTCTAGTGCACCATTCATCGATCATGTCATGTCTAAAGCCGCAGAAAGTATGGGAACATCATCCGCATATGCTTGAGCGTAGACGTTAGAAGAATTGAGAGTATGCAACAGAGAGTCAACCACCATGCACCATAGCAGTGGAGACAGAACGCCGCCTTGCGGACAGCGTCTGTTTATCCCTGCCGTAACATAGGCCCCACAATCCGCATCTGCAACCAAATCTCTATTCATCAACATTGCTCGTGTTGTCTAGCAGAGTCACACACGCAGTCAAAGGTCGCATTATCGAAAGCACCCTCTATGTCGATGAAGATCCCGATGGCATGGGTTGATGAAGTTAAATTCATTTTTCAACCTCCGTGTGTTTTTGTACTCAAAGTGGTTGATGAGAATAAACAAACCGCTTTTACAAGATCAGTGTGGGAAAGCGTTTATTTCAGGGAGATTCTCTCTTACTTTGTCATTTCTTCTCTTTTCAGGTTCTGATTAGGGACAAAGCTCAAAGGCCGCGTATAACCTCAAGAATTGATTACTAGTTTGCTTCAACTACAGAGCTTTTCCACATTCTTGTGGTGTCATTTGAAATTTTAAATTTACAACCAGTACTGCTGAACTAATCGAGATCATTAAGGAAGTACAAATTTACTGAAAGGTAAGAGCAAGCCACGTGCCAACGAAGTGATTTACAGTCACCTTTTCAACAAATTTAAATTGTTAATTTGGTTTAAAAAGTTCCTACGTGAGTTGCAATCGTTAACCAATTTTTTTCCCTGCGAAATGAACAAAGCCGGAGGACTTATTTGTCCGCTTTTAACATAAATAAATTTCACCAAACATTTAATTTACACGTCCACAAGAGACTCTAATTTCGACATCAAAGTGAAAGAGTCCCCACTTTCGTCTAATCAGCAGGGCACCAGTCCCTCTACTCAATATTGTATTTTAGATTTCAATTACCTCCGAAAGTCCTTTCTCCCTCTCCGAAGTGGCATTTGAAAATAGTGACGCACACTTTGTGTGCCAGCCCAACAAGTCCATAAACCAAAGGCAGTCCCATCGCACAGAGTACTACGACGACCAACCAATTACCTGCAATCGACCGACGACACACCGGGGAGAGACCATCCTGCCGCAAAGCGAATATCGGTTTCTTGCTATTCAAGCCTCAAAATGTCTTTGGAAAATGGCCCCACAACTACAAGCCGATTTGCACCCTCCCAACCCCTAAACCAAATGTGGCACCAGAGTAAATTATCTAAATACCAGATGTTGGCAAAAGGGAAGACGAAACAATCACTTCCCACACACGAGGGTCCTTTTGCACGAAACGAAGCAAATCCACTCGTCGAGAGGAGTATGGTGTATCCTGTTTAACGGTCCCCATAAAGGAACAGGAAACGTTAAGAGTGCTCCCAACGACAATGAGGGTGGTTATTGTTCAAATTCAACAAATCGAGTGGTTGGTTTCTGTCTCATGGCATATGTATGTATATGTATGGAGCAGGGATGGTTCTTAGTTTTATTTTCAAAAGATACTTGTCCTTGAACGGCATCATTACGGCATTACAGTATTTTATTGACTCCCTGCCGGCACACACGCTAGCATAGCATTTGGGTCAAATTCCAGAAATTATAGGCAAAAGTTTTATATGAATACATTTATAGGCCGTAAATAAGGACTGTGCTCGCAGCAGCAGCCCTCGGGGGTTGAAATCAAAATTCCAGACACCACGTAATCGATGAGAGAAATAAAAACGACTTGGTTGGGCAATAAGCGGCTATGCGGTTGTGGGTGCTTCACCTTTCCTGGCATTGCTAGGGGTTGGGTCATTAAACTACCCCCGCAAAACTATAACCGCCCGCCCCAGTCGTTCAAACACAAGACAATCGAAGGAATTCCAGTCACGTTATGTGAGATTACCCAGCCTACCTGGTTGGCATGAACGTCAGAGTTATGTGGGTCTCATTCTCATCCTCCCCATGAACGGGTTGTGGTATTCATTAGTGTGTGTCGACTTCGAGGACGGGGGAGGTACATATGAGTATTTATGATGATGGATGTGATGGGGACTTAATGAAGAATTATTTATTTCTCAGCCCTATATGTGGAAATCTAATTAAGGCGTCATGCGGAGCTCAGGTAAAATGATGAATCATCTGGGTGGTGAACATAAAATTCAATTTTCGCAATGGTTAGCTAGAATTAAGCTAAGTGTTTAGCCCTTTGTGTGTGGGCGCGGCGGAAAGGGTCTGTTAGCACAGTAATTTAGATTTTTCATCTTGATGTGATTACTGCTGAGGCAGCTTGAGCTTATTGTCTTCTTCAGAAGTTGAAAGAACGATAAATGTGTGCCAACAGGTGATAGAGAAAAGTGGCATTGGATTTGGGGATGGGACACGCAACTGAAGAAGAGAAGAAATTCGCATAAATAAAGGCCAAATGATTGTGGAACATGGGAGTGTGGTTGTTAAGAAGAAATTCAATGCTGAACCTAGTATCAGTGGACATCCACTGTCCAACGGCATTCAGACTAGGGGAAGTAGGTATCTGGACAAATAGCACATATGGTCACACCTCCGTTCTAACCCGATGGACTATTAGAAAGGAAAACATAGACACCGACTACATCATTCCAACCTCAGACTTCGATAGGAGATTTGACACCAAAATACCAAGAAAGAGAGGACTGGGATGATGGTATATAGTATGCACTGAAGAGGAACTAGCCTTTTACACCGACGGATCCAAAATGGACGCTGGTACTGGTCCCGGTGTCTTCTGTAATCCAGGTGCAAGTGAGTTTTTAGGGCCAACCACCATCAAATATTAGTTCCAATGGCCCAATTTGAAGACTGAAACCAATTTTAACCAGTTTTTCCATCCTCAAAATCAATTGAAACGCACTCAAGTCCTCACGTACAAACCATGAACCCAGAAATGGCATACAACCACAATTCAGTAAAATAAATTGCTTTGAAGACAATCGACCATCTTGTCAGCATATATCACCCAAGAACACCTTCCACAGAAAGCTTCCACATTTGTCTCGATGAGAAACTGTCATTGCTGTCAAGTCAATCAGTACATGTTTCTGCGCGAGTGGATTTAATCGGTTCGGTTTCGGTTTTTGAAAAAAAAAAATTATTAAATCGTCTTTTTTCGGTCAAAATTTGTGATTTCCTTTGAAATTAACTGTTCTCAATCATTTCGAAATATGTTTTGTAGTGTTTGTATCGGTAATTTAGTGTTTTTTCCGCGATTTAAAATGCTTTTGCTTGCGAATGACAAGTGGATTTTCTCTCTCTTTTGCGGCGAGTGTTTTTTTTTCGTTCGTTCGTTCGATTAATCAGTGTATCCGTTGAGAATCGTTCGAGAATTCAAATGTTTGAATATTTTTAATAATTTCTGGTGAGTGGTTCAATTTTAATTTTTATACTTATTTCATTGAATTTTTGAAACGATATTTGAGATGGGTGTACCAAGGACTGAGGATCCTTGATTCGATTCCATGTGTGTTCTTGAAACTCATTCTTTGGTGGTTCTTCGTTTGTTCAGGAAACCACTGGATTCTGTCTCAGAGCCATCGTTTGAGTAGTAAACGTGGTGAGATGATTATCTTCTTGGGAGCGGGTGAATTAAAGGAGATGCCGATGTGCCCCTATTGTATTCGCCTTTCTGTTAGAAATTTTAGCTAAACTGCAATAGGCCTCGAATAACCAAGATCTGGAGCAACTTCATATCTATAAAGAAAACTACTGTATCTAACAGGCCCCGTATTAATGGTGTTTTGTGTCGTACAAGTCTTTTTTTTTGTAAATCAAAAGTAACAAACTTTTTTCTGAATTCCGTGTTTTAAGTTCCTCCATTTGTTTCGTCATTAGACGATGCCTACTTACTATGTTATTTATGTAGGTCCTGTGTCACTCATGGGTCTTAGGGCATCTATTCGAGTCTTCTTCTCTCTTGTGTAATTGGGTTTTATTGGATGGTTTGGCCGGCGATGCAGTCGTCGGCTTTAAAAATGTGTGACCGATCTATTGTCATTTAAATTTTTATATCATCGGGTCTATACGCTCTTGACCCGTTCTCTCGTGTACGTAGCTATTCATCTGAGGCAAAATTCAGTCAAAATATTCTTGGTATATTCCTTAGACAGCGATTGACAAAAGTCTGCACCTTTTAGTGCTTCTCTCTAGCAGGTTCTTTAGCTTGTTCGGCCTTGATATAGTTTTTGCTCTCACGTGGTACTCTACTTTATTCATATTCATACTGCACTTCACTTTTACCTTGTACATATGTATGTATGTATGTACGTAGGTGACTACTTTTAATGCTTTTCTTGTATAAATTAAGGAATGGGTGTTGAATAATGTTGCCTCAGCCCTGTAACTGGGTGAAATTGGTGCTCCCAATTGCTAATCAGTGTTGTGTCCGCAACAAAACTCTGCGTCCTTATAAACATTTCATTGCAACATTACTCAACTTTGGTACTAAAACATTTTCATCCACAAAGCACAAATTCGCTTTGGTTGGTTCTCTTGAGGAAATTTCAGTAGAAACATGTGTCCACAATGAATTTGAATCCAGAAACTTAATGTCTGGGTACTTCCTTTATATCCTGTCTGTCAAATTATTGCAGGCAATGTTTCAAATTCATTTTGTATTGTATTAGATTCTTGCAACTGGTTGCTGTGGCCAGTATTCTTGCTGAATGACTATTCAATGAGCAGAGCAAATCGCAAAAACTTTAAGTTCTTGGCAATTTGGTTCGCATTCATACATTTAGGGTAAATGTCTTGCATGGCAACGAAGGTGTCTTTGTGCCGTAAAATGACCCACTGTGTTGTTGTCATTTGCTACATGGTCATGTCGGTGTTAGGTGTCCTTTCTTGTTAGCCGGTTAAGTTCTGCCGATAAAATTGTTATTCCTAGGGCGTGGTGTAAGTGTTTCGGCAAAACTCGGAGAGAGCTAGGTGATGCTTTTAGTTGTAGTAACGTCTACTAGATTTTATTAGCAAATTTTTTACCACCATCTTGCACATTCCTGGATACCAAAATTAGATATCTACATAGCAGATTTTTTTTTAGAGAACCGATGATATACCGGCCAATTTTGTTGCGATGGGTAGAGAATGAAGGAAAGTTTAATGCAAAAATGTTGGCCTCTTCATAAACCGACGATAAAGTCCGACCATATGGGCTTGCGTCTAGTAGAGAATTCATACTCAAGAAACCTTATATGTAACTTGTGTACGCCTGGTGTTAGAGCCAAACTTAAACTGCTTCAGGAGCGATTTGCATAAGGTGGATCCCATGGAGATCCGACCGGAAGTTTCATGATTTCTTGTTGAAATATTGTGCATTCGATCTCATTTGAAGGTCAAGCAACTAAGAGTGAAGGGACTTCTAAAATTGTCCTGGGTGCAACGCTAGGGGTTGTCTTTTTTTCGCATCGCGAAGAAAGCGCACTTTGACGTTTACAAAGACTCCTTGTACTGTGCGCTGCTACACTAACTCTAGATTTAATCTTTAAGCTTTTCACTGAAAATAAAGGCGAATAGAGCAGGGTGTGTCCTTGTAAAGGGTTTTCCAATAGGGACGGGTAGATGTTAAAATTGAATAAAACAAGTTGTGTGTGAGATATCAACGAATTTTTTGTTTTATTTGAAAGGCCTATCAGTGACATTATTAGGGAAATATGACATCGTTCAAATGGCTGCCGCGGCTTCGCTGGGTGGCGCGCATCCGAGAGGTCCACTTTTTGATGACTCTGGCGTATAGATCAGGTTGAATTTGAGCTATGGTACGAGTTATGTTAACTTTGAGGGCACTGGTCGTTTGCGGAATAGACCTGCGACTTAAGGAAACCCCTTTTGCCATAAACCAGTGCACAAGTTTAAGCTTGCTCTCTAACCCCCGTGGGAAAACCATTTTTATCCATTTTCAAAAATTTCATGAGGAATCCCTGCTCAAATCCAACGCGATCTGGATGGAAAGTATAGGACAGAAATGTACCAAACACTTCTTTCCCATGATATCGCAAAAGAAATCTAAGTTTCTTTTGAAGCTAAGCAGGAATTCTAACCGGCATCCTAAGTGACCACTGCCGTCTAAAACGGCATCTTCACAAGCTTGGCTTGTCACCGGACCCTACCTGCAGACTGTGCCTGGAGAGCGATGAAAGCTCTCTCCACATCGTCACAGAATGTCCCGCCCTTATCCATGTGAGAAAACGGACCCTAGGCAGTGAACTCATTTCACCAACGGCGCTTGCCACGCTCCACCCAGAGCAGAGGCTGTTTAGCTTCCTGACATCCTCTGGAGTAGACAAACTGCTCTAAACTCTTGGGAAAGCACAATAGGCCTCTTTATGAGACCGCAGTGCTAGAGTGGACAAACCGCTCCCCACTAATAATAATAATAATAATAAGGAAACCCCACAAGTCCAACGGGGCAAATCGCCCGATCTCGGTGGCCAGTTCACGTCGCCTCTGCATGAGAAAACCATGCCCTCAAATCGCTCGTGCAGAATGTCCATTGTGGCATAAGCTTTGTGGCACGTAGCGCCTTTCTATTGGAACTAGATGTCGTTCCATCGATCGGTAGCGCTCTCCGTTGATGGTGATGGCAATGCCATCGTCGTTTTCGAAGAAGTACGGACCGATGATGGCACTGGCCCACTATCCCTACCAAACAGTGACTTTCTGCGTTTGCATTGCTACTTCGTGGACCTCGTGTGGATTGGCATCGTCCCAAATCCGGCAATTTTGCTTGTTGACGTACCCGCTCGACGCTGTAACTTGCCATGGTGATTTGTCTTTAGTGTCTGAAAAATAAAAATCGGAAAACTTACAACAGATAAAACAACATGGCCGCCATGAACTGTCAAAATCTACTGTGAAGATATCGACTGTTTTAGCTAATGAGTGGTACCCGATGTTTGCAGGAAATTTAAGGACAGGAAAGCACCGGGATGCGTTGTTTAGCGTGGTCATTGTCTGCTTAGTAGGTCCAACTTAGACCGAACTTTTAGGAATTCACCACAATGCCTAATGTGTGTGATATCTAGATGACGAATATACTTGAAGCAACGAAGTTTCTGTCAAGAAGCTGCCAGTTAAAACATACTAAACACCATGTCATGGCCTCCTCAGTTTATGAAGGACTACTACGGACATCATTTTCATTTCAACCACTCACACACCTCCCCATGTGAATCGGGACGACAAAGGCCGAACAAAAAGAAGCACTTTAAGTTTTAGTTTTACTGTTCGTCTAACTCAGGAGGAGAATTCATTTCCATTTCGAGAAATCCACTTTTCCCAAGCAATAATTGACTAACGAGATCTAATTTAAGGCAGAAGGACTAGCCAATTGGTAAATTTTCCACATGACCTGAGATTCTCCGGCGGATCTGTGCCTTGAACTCCGACATCGACATACATTTATCCACTTTGTTTTCTCCATTCATTTTGTGTGCCCTGTTCCATGGTTAAATGATTATTTACGCTCAACGATTCCACAATTAACCTTCATCCCACAAAATGTCCTGTGAAGCGTTTCGCACTTCTCTTGCTCGGCATCTCGTCTCCACCCGCACAACATCCGCATCTAAGAACAATGCCAACGGATCTAATTCCTTTTGTGTGTTCTTTCTTAATTTACTTTCGTTGAATTTCAAATTTGATTTTGAACTCAATCTTGCTGGTGAAAGGATGCGAAGAAGGGGAGGAAAAGTTCTCCAACAGGTTTTTCGCATTAAGCCAAACGAGCGCGTAGGCTAGACGTCACCAAATCGAAATTATTCAAACGATTTTCATACCGCAAAGGCGCGGAGGCGGGTGGCGGCCAAATTATAATTTTCCGTCGCGATAAACCCCAGCGGGGCACCGAAGCGGCCCTAAGAGACCTCATCCGTGGTTCAATTCAATTTATGTACCTTCAAACGGTTCTCAAAAGGTAAACCACGTATAACGATCATGAATAAATTTCCATCCATAAATTCGACGAGATATGTACGTTTAGGGAACGTGGATAGACATGGTTGGAGGCGTGAGTGTGTTTGGCGTATTTCCTGCCATTTCCTGGCACAAAAAGGACGACCCTCTTAAACGGAAAGGGAAGCTGGTCTGTGTGACAAAAGGTGGATGTAACCTGTCAAGGCATTAACGCAAAAATCGATTATTCATCCATTTATTTATTTTTTCTATTTTTTATTTTGGTATCCGTGCGATTGCCAGGACGACCAACAACGACAGTCACTGCTCACGAGTTTTGTGATTGAAAGGCTGTCCCATCAGGGATTAACTGCTGTTTTGAATTACTCTCTAGAGCAAAAGATAACATTTTCGATCGGGCGTTTTTGGAGCCGGGGGGAGCTGACAGTGGTGTGGGTTGGCAGGCAGGATGTCGCTCCACACATTGACGACATTTTGAATTGATTTCGAATACAATTGGAATACGAAAAGGGAAAAGTGTTTTACCGAGCGTTGGCATTATTGTGCTTCCTGACAGGTGAGAAAGGAAGTCCTTTTACTTCAGTTGCTGTGCGTGGGAAGTGTGTACATTATTTTCCCGAAGGGATTTTGTGCAGATAGTCCTTCATATCATGGGTATGTGCGTGTTATTGCGGAAAGCGTGGGGGGGGGGGGGAATTTTGCAAGTCAATGATTGGGGATAAATATGTCGCAGCTGAAATTGACTTATCAGATCGCGCTTGTAAACTTGTTATGGGAGTCTGTAACGAGAGCACATACATACTCGATAAAGAACGCCGGAAAGTCGGCTTTAAATTATGAGGACTACAAGTCTTCCTCGCCTCCTGCAATGATAGGTAGGATAAGTAAATGTGGCGGTTTTGTAGAATCCAATTAGGGTTAGGTTACGCCCTAAGCTGGCGCAGTATATGCGTCACGTCCTCTGCAGTTGTCATCTTCCTTACGTGACCTCTAAAAGGTCCATGCCCAATGGATAGTTCTACAATCTCTTTGAGAGTTCCTCGTCTGAGGCTTCGAACTTTTCTCTGGATGCAGCCAGCAAACTCTTTTATCAGCATTTTGGTTTGTCTGCACTTTGCCTCATTTGCCCACCTTTTTGAGTGTTCGGTACGGATCATGGATCCCTACTCACGACAGCAAATGGTTCGTTCCTCCTTTTCGTTTTGTTCGACACAAATGTGTTCATCCAAGCCGGTCTCAGTTCATTATGGGCGCATATTCATTGAGTTATAAAGCCTCTCTAGTCTCATCTTCCTGATAATTTGTGATGTTTTATGCTACCACACCATCGAAGCATACGGGTCTAACTATCAAAGTGTTCTATTACTGATTATGCTGACTTCGGTGATATGGCTCACCGCTGTCCACACACTCTTTTAACCAGATTCAGAGTCTTCTTCGCCTTTTGAATCTTCTGATCAGCAAAGGCGATTACTTACTTACTTAAAGTGGCGCTGCTTATGAGGACCTGGGCCTTAACCAACATGCCAGCTGTCTTCAGTTTCGCACGCCAAGTTGGTTGAGGTCCCCTTCCAAAAACGTGCGCAACCAGAGTCGCGGTCTGGCTCTACTGCGCTGTTCCTCGGATGTGGATTCGAAGAATTTCCGGGCTGGAGCATTGGTGTCCATCCGCTCCACATGAGCCAGCCACCTCAGTCGTTGGACCTTCATTCTTTTGGCTTAGTAAAGGTTGCTGTACAGTCCGTACAGTTCATCGTGCCTTGCGAGAAGAGGCGCTTGCCGCCCACTCGTTGGTCCCGAGCCTTGTTTTGGGGTACCACCCAACAGTGCTTACTGCACGATGGGAGATCAATGGGAGATCAAATACTGAGCCAACCTTCGGGGCCTTAGACAAGCGAAAAAGTTTATCAACCCCAAATTATACAAGGCTAAGACTTTACTTGATCTCATTAAAGACGAGTTTAGAACCTGTAGAACAGAAATGTACCAAACACTTCTTCCCCAATCTATCTATCTATTTTAACCGGCATCCTAAGTGACCACTGGCGACTAAAACGGCATCTACACAATCTTGGCCTGTCACCGGTCCCTACCTGCAGACTGTGCTTGGTAAGCGATGAAAGCTTTCTTCACATCTTCACAGAATGACCCGCTCTCATTCATGCGAGACGGCGGACCCTAGGCAGTGAACTCGTCTCACCAACGGCACTAGCCGCGCTCCACCCAGAGAAGCTGATTAGCTTCCTGACATCCTCTGGAGCAGACAAACTGCTCTAAACATACCGGACAGCACAAAAGGCCCGTATATGGGACCGCAGTGCTAGAGTGGACAAACCGCTCCCAAGTAATAATAATAATAGGAGAATCTTCGAATCAGAGCCCTCAGGTTCGTGACGCCCAGGAAGACCAGTTAAAGGACCAAGTCATCGTGGATGCCAGAATGGTTGGCCTGGCAAACTGGCAGCAAAAAGGCCGGGATCGAAGAGGATGGAGAACTGCGGGGTTTCAGGCAGAAACTCTTTACAGTCGGGAGCCCGTTAAGTAAATATTTATATGTGGTTATGGTATGGTATGGTTTATGAGGGTGAGCGGGAGGCTCTTCACTTAGGCCTCAGTCGGGGCGGTTGTGTTCCCCTCTTTTATTCGTCGAAACTACAGGGATAGGTTTGGTTTGGGACGTATGATAGGAGTGATATAGGGAAGGTGAGAAGAATTATGGAGCTGACACTAGTGAACGTGTAGTCTGGCGAATCTTCCTGTTTCTTTGGTGAAGGCCAGGATGCCGCCGATTCCTTTGTCCTTGAGATGTTTCAGGTCCGGTATCCACATGGACCCCAGGGTCTTCTGTCGCATTCTCGCTAGGGCTGGGCAGTGGCATAGGAAGTGTTCGAGGTCTACTTCTTCTTCCTCGAGGTTCCTACATGTCTCTGTGTCAGCGAGTCCCATTCTATGCATCTTTTTGTTGAGGTTGGTGTGTCCGGTGATGAGTCCCGCCATTAGCCTCAATTGCTCTCTGCTTGAATCTAGAGCCTTCCTGATGAGCTGGTTGCTTGGTTTATTTACGAATGTGTTTTCAGCGGTTCGTTCTATCCAGTTTATCGACTTTCTCATTCTCCGTGACACCTTCGTTACCCGGTACCCAGACAACGCGGACGTCGTTGTGACTGGCAAGCCTATTGAGTTTGCCTTTACTTAAAGGTATTCGCTAAGTGGTCCGCAAAAGCTGAAGCTTTTTCCTCATTCCCTTTAGCCCATTGGCCGTTATTGCATCTGATTGGAGGAATTTGATTAGTTGGTTGTATTTTTCCAAAGTGAATATTTAGTGCTCTTATCAGTAGTTAGTCGTGACAGATATTTTTCATTGTTTCACTCCGGATAAGATTTATCTCGAATTTAAGGTAATCGGATGGTTGATCGAGTTTCTTGCCACCTTCGCCGAAGAACCTAGCAGGTAGTACCTACTTTTAAAAATATTTTTCCTGCTGACACGACAGGAATGACATGTGTCAGAGGAATTGGAAAACAATGATTTCGAAAAATATTTATAAAATAATGAAGGACTCGGATCGAATGTGAGCGCCCTGTCGGTTATTTCAGTACACCTTGCCTTGAAGCCGTCCCTGTGCAGAACTGTAAGTAGAGCCTTATTCATAATGGAATTTAATCTTTCTTCATTAAGCGAAAGTGGTATTTAAACATTCGAACTGGTTATCGCATCCTTCTCCGGAATTTGACCCTCATTATCCTATCGCTAGGAAATTCATTTTCAAACTGATTTCGGAAGCAGAGCCGGACAGTCTTACACCAAATTCAACTTAAAGTTTAAAGTCAACAACCCTCTTAAATATTGAAACGGAACACTTTAGCCTGCTAATACTCTGACTCCTTGCTGCCCACTTTTCAATGGACATGGACACATTTCCTCCTCTTCGCAAAGCAAATCACGCATTTCCTCTTCAAAAATCAATTCCAAATCCATTTCCATGCCTTTTTACTCGATAACGTCCACTGGAATAGAATAAATTAGGAAAACCAGGAAATGCTCCAAGATGTCCCCGAGATCTCATTAATATAAGAGAAACCATTATCCTTACAGCCTACCCGCAGGCAGCCCCTGCCTCTCTCATCGATTTATAAATAAGTATCTCCTAATGGCTCCACCGCATCTCCACCCCATCGCTGCTCTCGCCAGAGCGCCAGCTACTTCGCTGAAAGAACAAATTAACAAATTAGTTGTTGATGAAGGCTTATCCGAATTGAATGTGCTCTTACAGCATCATCCATCGCCAACAAATGAATGGATGGATGGATACATAAACAGAAAGTCAATGATGATAATGACAACTCCCATTTAACTGACTCCTAATGGCACATTAACAGTTTGTAATGTCCTTAGGCAAAGAAAAAAAAATAGAAACAAAAAACTCAACTCTCAAGGATACGATAATGATGTTCGCACTCGGAATCCCACTCCCGCAACCGGAAGGAATACATGAAGTCAACACGAAATCTTTAGGAATCTGTGACTGAGAACGCACAAGGTCTGACACAATGAGAAGCCCAAATGGCTTCATTAAGCCCGAGCCTCGTGTCTTTCAGTGTTTGACGGATAAATCCGACCGACACACAGCACATGGCTGTGGATGAAGATAAAAGCCGCCCCACCCACCCAGAAAGGATGAGCATAACTGTCATACTTTGATGCTGATTGATGTGTTCGTTTCAATAAATCAACACAAAATATTTGATAAATGTGTTCCTGTTGCCTGTTGGGGTGGACTTGTGCGGAGTGGATGTCTACCCGGATTCCGTATTTCTCGTTGGAGCACTTAAGTGTTGAACGGATGAGGGAACTCACGTAATTGCACATGCTGCGTGTGTTTTCAACTTTTTTTTTTTCGAGCAATTTGACGTGTGTGTCTGTTTTATTGGTTCGGCGGGATATCTCTCGGTGGAGCATCTCTAGCGATGACAGCGATTTATTGAGTGGAACCGGTATTTGATTGTCATTGTTAGTTTGACACCTCATCGAATTTTATTTGATGTTTTATTTAATTTATGATGAGAACGGAAGTTCATGCGATGAAGCGGCGGAACGACAGCTAATCCATAACAATTTGGTGACGTTTGTTTATACACGAGTGTGCCAACTAACCCATCTGGCGACAATTTACGCTGACAGCGTTTGACCTTATATGATGGCATTTACCTATGTTTGGTATCATTATTCGCTTGTCAACAATTGAAGGATGGCGCAGGATAAGCCACTACAAGAGTTTAATTAATTTTCAGCGGTTCTGTGTGCAGAATCGCAGTTTTTAATGGCTGTATCTTGTTGTATGGGATTGTTTCTCAGTGTCCTGGCCATATGAAGTCCTTTTCGTGAAAAAGGGGTGTTGACGGTGTTCCAAGTTCAGGCAGCATCATCGCTTGTCATGCTGAATGTCCGGGTTCAACTGCTGATGTCGGAAAACATTTATTTCTTAAAAATAAATAAAAATCGATAAACTACGAAAAGCTAATGCCGACTCTGCTGCGAGGGCATAACACCGGCAGTAGGGTGTCGTGGCTTGATTAAGTTGATTGACCTGACCATAATAATAACAACATGAGATTTGAAAAATTCCCGTGAATTATAGCAACGACAAACACCACGAATGTCCTCGTACGCAATTGAAACCTAATACTACCTGAGTTTCGAACCACTGCAACTCCCTCGCGGTGTGTGAAAAACATCATAAAGGTATTCATAATCCTTTGAAGCGCGAGTGGATTATATAAAAAAGAAAGAAATCTCTTTGGCATGTGGTGAACGCATTCCTGTAATACTCTGTTCAGAAATTCAAAGTCCTTCAATATTTTTCCAATGTGTAGAAAGTGACTTTTAGCACCTTCATATGTAGCCATTATGATTGTTATTGGGGAGCATTTAATTGACCTCTGCATGTCAAATGTTGTCTTTCCGAGAGACTTATTGTATTATTGCAATGAGTTTTTTTTTTGGAAAACCGCTCCTGCACAGGGATATTCAAATGAAATGTCAATTTACGTTAGCGAAAGCTTTTGTGACGCATCATTGCTATAAGAGTGGACATCATCAGACAGAAACCTCACCAGTCTCTGCTTTAATCAGACTTCTTTGATCATCAAGCCTGTCTTTCCACTCTTCTGGGAAGTGCTTAGTTACCCATGCATATTAGTTGATATAGCAGCTCTGTCGATTTATTAAGCTTTGTCTGAAAGGGATCAGCACAGATGTCGTCGATGCTTACTGCTTTGCCCTTCTTAAGGTCTCTAATCGCTTTTGTAAAGGAAGTTCGATGTGTGTTCTGCAATTGTTCTGTGGGAAGACTCATCCGAGTTAAAGAATATCACGCTAAAGTCTCAATGGATTAGAACCTCCTGAGTTGATTCTTGTCCGAGATTGAAGGGGAATCGTCTAGACTCTTGGCCGTGTAATTTCAGGAGCTATGTACGTCCATTGGTTTGGTTCTAGAGACGACCCTTGTTTCACACTCATTTGTTGCATCTTTGGCTTGCGTTGCTAAGGCTTTAACGTGGTTACGCTTATCGCCCCGAACTTTTCTCCCTTTTTTGTTCTTAACCAACAAATTTCTCCAGCCCGTAAGATTCTTAGCCTTAAGTTGTGTATGCTAAGTTGGCTGAAATCTACAACTTTACTCTAGCTGTCAATATACAACCGCTATGCGGTTTCGAAGATGTAGAGGCATTAGCTGACTCAATCGCTAATCTTTTTCTCCGAAATTTCACTAAGATTGTCGACAAAGGCTTTAGCAATGATTCCTTGGAGTATTGGTAATGGCAATTTTTTATTTTTTTTTTATAATCCACGCACGGATCAAGGGGATATGAATACTCAGGTTTCGTTAAGTTTTTCATTGGCGTCCAAGGGTGGTGTCCAGGCTAGCAGGGGACGATTGTTGTGTTTTTTTGTCATTGCTATATAATCACAGGAATTTTTTCGAATCCCCTGATGTCATACTCAGTGTTCGCTCAATCAACACTTCAAGCCAAGACACTCTACTGTCAGTGTTGTGCCTTCGCAATAGAATCGCCAACAGCATTCACAGTTGATCGATTTTTACTTATTTTTTAAGAAATAAATGTTTTTCCGACATCAGGAGTTGAACCCGGACTTTCAGCGTGACAAGCGATGATGCTAACCACCGCACCATGGCCACCCCACTGAATGTCCGAGTCGCAGTCAAAGTCAATGACAGAGAAATTCGGCAGCAATGATGCCTTGTTGCCAATATTACCGCCTAAGATTGTCGAAAGGTCTTTACCTAGTGTCAAATATTTGACCCTGTCTAGAACCGGACCACCGCAGATGCTCTCATTGTTGCATCTGCGACAATGCACGCTGAGTGGGATGCCTAGCTTGGACGCACGTGTTCCTAAGGCCATTGATCTGTACTAAGAGCTTCTTTCGTTTGTATAGGTCAGGACAAGTGCAGAGGAAATGGAGGATCGTTTCTTAGTCCTCTTCGTCCCTGCAGCTCCTCCAGAAGTCATTTGTCATGAAGGCCAAAGGAACAATGGTCAGTAAAAATACCAATGACGGTGCTAATGAGCGACTTTTTGAGCAAAATTAAATTTTCGGATCGAGTGAGACTTAGTATAGGCCAGATCTCTCTGGAGGTACGGCACGTGATACCATTCCTCTATCTTTGGTTTGTCTTGCTGGTCGCGTCGTATTCCAAGAGTAGTTTACATGTAGCGAGTGGAATACCCAGACTCCTCCGTTCCGGCAGGATATTCAGAGTAGTACCGCGTTTGGCGAGTTCATCCGCCTTAGGCAGCACACAGAGTGAAGCGATAAAGCGATGCGATAAGAATTCATGTGAAAAGTTGTATCGCATGCTTCTCGCTTCTGGCATCGCAACGCTTTTTATCGCTTCACTGTGCGTCTAGCCTTACAGTTTCCTGGAATGTCCCTATGATCGGGTACCCAGCAAAGGAGATGTTAGCTTCTGATAGAAAGTGTGGGAGTTGGTGTGAGGTGTGACATCTACCAACGGGATATGAACACATTTCGCGAGGAATCCATCCAGGGCTGAGCTTCGTCTCTGTCTGTTCATCGGCCCGGTCGCTCCCCTTTATGTTACTGTGTCCTGGCAATCACAGAAGACTGGACCCTGAAACGATGTCCTGTTGAACCGATTTCCTCTTTGTACTATTTCACCAACTTGGAGGATGTTGTGGCTGATGTCACGCCCTTGATGGCAACCTGGCTATCAACAAGGACAGCAATGTTTTGGATGCATGTGGGGTTAGCTTTCAATTCGACAGTCAAAAGGTTGCCAAAAATTATCTATCCACATTCGAGGCTTTTGTTTCCGTTTCCCAATTATTTCTAAGCGCAGAGCGCTCACTGTTTGTCTTCTTTGCTCCACCAGTTATGTATAAGTTCATAGAAGGTGCCACAGGGAGGCGTGGAGTTGGGCTAACTAACAGAGCTGCAACGTGTTCAGTTACAGAGGCACATTCTGGCTATTTAATGAACCAACATCCATCGGAAAATGCTACTTCTAAACGACCTAATGCCTTCTCTGGTGAAGAAACTCGGTCTTATTAGTTATCGTACAACGAATCGATGATGAAACTTCTCAATCGTCGTATATCGTTGTATCGCATAGGCTGTGTTTTTGCTTGAGTAGGCAGGAGATCTTTCCGAGATCCTCGTGGTATCACAACGGAGATTTCTTATCTAATTGTGTTGGCTTTAGCTGGCAGCTACTTCAACCTAACCTAACCTACTCCTCGACAGCATTCTTAACCAAACTTCGGTACAACACGTCGCTGTGAAGGAACTTACATACGTGGGCACTCATAAGTGGAAAGAGACTTCAACCAACTTTCTGTATGAAACTAGAGGCAATTAGCCACTGGTTCATTGTATTCTTGGTCCACCCACCTCTATATCTCAATCGATACATCGAAACTGCAAAGTTTTTCCTAGGATTACAGTGCTTCCTTCCTTTGTAAACCAATAAATAGTCATTCCTTACAATTCATTGCCCGAGGCAACTAGTGTTGTTATCCTCTATCACTCTATTCAATTTCGATTCAACATTCAACCCATGTTCAGTCAATCGATTTCTCGGTGAAATCACGTTCTTCCAATATGCACGCATTCTAGAGTGAACAAATAAGGCACTCCTTCGGTGGGACTCACGAAAAGGACACGCCGCGGCGTATCGTCAATATCCTATTTCATATTCCACTCAATGAGTAATTTGAATTCAATTAGGCCCGAGGAAAGTGCGAAAGAGTCTGACGGACCTGACCGGAATATTTATCCTTCTGAAGGACACTCAACGTGGATGTATACAGTATCCCTTTGCTGTCGAAGATCTGGCTGCGAAAAAGGTAATCCTTTCGAAATTTTGAATTAAAGTGTGACCGCATTTAAAACTGGAAAGGGCTCACCGCACTGAGTCCCACCCCCCCCCCCCCCCCCAAAAGCCTCAAAACAATGCCACCCGAATCGATAGAGGAATCAAAATTCCAACTCATTCATGAACCGTCCTAATTAGGCGGTGTGCGCCGTACAGTCGAACAGCGGGCTTTGGGAATAAAAATTACATTTCGCTGATTGGAATTGAGTTCTGGGCAATTTCATTACCTTTGTTGGCAGTTCGAGTAAATTCGATTAGGCCGGCGGGCGGGCGGGGGAGGCGCGTTGTGTTATGATTTTAATTACATTTCAGTCGAAGTGAACAATTTGCGGAAATACACAAACAGAGGGTTGTAATGAAGCTGGAGCCCATCACAGTCGAAATTTTGTTGTTTGTCCTGATGAAGCGGTGAAAGCCTCTATTTACGTGGAACTCTATGCGCCGAGGGGTAATTTGATTTGTTCCTCTAATTCGGGGCGAAAAGTTCGAAGGAGGAAATTACAATCGGAATATTTTAACGGTGATTGGGTTGGGCGTTGCGGTGTCGTAATATTCCAAATGTTTCCATTTGAAATTCTTACAACCGCCTCAGTGAGGGTGAGGAAATTAGCGAACGACGTGGGCGTATTTGTGTTCGTTTCTGTCAGTTCCAGATGAGTTGAGTCCTGTTTATAATTCAACGCTGCTGTGTGTCGTTGTGACCCAATAACCATTAGAGGCTGATGTCGTTTTATCCACCTCTGCTCCAGAGAGTGGTGATATGTGGCCTGATTGTGGATGTTTTTGTTGGGTGGAGCCAAGGTGATCTGAGTGCGGAGAAAAACGATTATATCCTACTAAACAATCGATTCAAACAGTATTTCGGATTTCTACCGACTAATGTCAAACTCGACAAATAAAGGGTGGTTAAATTTTAAGGGCCGATGTTGATTTTGAATAAAACACAAATTATTTAGGAAATTATTGTCATTTCTTTTTATTATGATAACATTGGTATGGTTCAATTATGTATGGAACAAAATATCGGCCAAATGGCCGCCGCGACCTCGGCAGCACACCTCCATCCGATGGTCCAAATTTCCGATGACGCTGAAGCATAATTGAGGTTCTATGCCGTTAATGTGCCGAATTATCTCATCCTTTAGCTCTTGAATTGTTGCTGGCTTATCGACGTACACCTTTTCTTTCAAATAACCCCAAAGAAAAAAATCCAACGGTGTCAAATCACATGATCTTGGCGGCCAATTGACATCGCCACCACGTGAGATAACACGGCCAATGAATTTTGCGCGCAAAAGAGCCATTGTTTCGTTAGCTGTGTGGCAAGTGGCACCGTCCTGTTGAAACCACATATCGTCCACATTCATATCTTCCAATTCGGGCCATCAACGACGAGCGTGAGAGGTGCAATTGTTGGGCACGACGACGAGTTGAGGTGGACGGCTCTTCAGCCACACTATCGCGAACAGCAGCAATATTTTCTGCAGTACGAGCTGTACGAGCATGCACTGGTGTTTTCACATCTCCTACAGATCCGGTTTGCTCAAACTTTTGCACGATTTTTCCAATTGTACGCACATTTGGACGATTAAATTGACCGAAAAAATCACGAAGTGCACGATATGCATTTTGATTTGAACGCCCATTTTCATAATAAGCCTGAATAACTTTAACGCGTTGCTCGATTATGTATCTTTCCATAGTTCAAATTGAATTAGTCTGAAATTGAGAAATGACAAATGAAATGTAGAAAAAAACTTGACGTTTAGGTGTGGTTCACATTCAACATCGGCCCTTAAAATTTAACCACCCTTTAGTTGAACTGGAAACAGAATATAAACGAAAGAAGTAGGAAGGCCACGGTAGCTTTCTACTCTTGCAGTAGAATATTCGAGAAAACCTGAGGACCAAGCCCTAAAACATACTTTGGATGTACGCGGCTATTGTAAGGCCTATACTTACCAATGGCAGCGTTGTGTGGTGGCTAGCTGCAACTAAGACCACCAAACTCAAGGTCGTTACGTAAATACGGAGACTGGCATGTATAGCAGCTACTAGTGCCATGAGAACCACGCCAACAGCAGAACTAGAGAACTATTCTGAGCCCGCTTCCACTAGACCTGTTTATACAGGAATTTGCGGCCAGAAGTGCCCACGAATGGCTGGAAGTCAAGCACGACGAAGCATGCCCTGATCCTAAGTAAGTACATGGGTAATGTAACAACCACTGATTATACGGTGGCCTACCTAGACTTCAAAAGACCACTCTCTTGCTCATTCCTAAGCAGAGAAGAATAGACAAGGGGAACAATACCAACCCGCGAATCGAAGCCCTCTATACTGATGGATCCAAAATGGACATTGGCGTGGGTGCAGGTATATTTTCAGACAAACGGAGGTCCTAGCTCTGACAATTGCTGTCCATGAGACTGAGATCAAGGTAATACCACGTGATGATATCACCTGGGTCCCTGGACATGAGGGCATACCAGGGAAAGAGAATTTTGATGGATTGGCAAAGAAAGGATTTACGCTAGATCTGGAGCAGGCTGATCGGTCAGTGAAAGTCCCGCCATTTAAACTTAAACCTGAAGCATGGATCAGGATTCTAGCGGAAGCGAATGAAAGATGGAGCACTTTGGACTCCTGTAACTAGAAAGCTATGGCCAAGGTACAACGGTGTCAGAACTAATATTCTCATACAGAAAAATCCTCTCCACCCTTGTAGGAGTAATTACAGGTCATAATACTCTGTGTTATCACATGAAAAAGCTAAGGCTAAGTGAGGATGACCTTTGCAGGGGTTGCGGAGACGAGGAAGTCAATTGAGGACACAACCCAATTCCTCTGCCACTGCCCAGGTCTTTGCCACCTCAGACATAATCCTTTGGAAGGCACTTTTTCCAGGATACCGAATAACTAAGAAACGTACCCATCAGGGACATCTGGAGGTCCATTAAGGCTTCAAAATGATTCGAAGGCCTGGGGCAACGGAAGAATTCTTTGGGTACTGCTCCACGAGCAAGAGGTACCTTCCCCCCCAAAAACGGGCATCACAATGGGTCTCTACGGACCTGAGTGTGGACCAGAGGACTTCTTTCCCCTCGCCAAGCCATCCACCTAACCTAATCTAATGTCAAACTCCTGTAGGACTCGTTTCCTCGCATTACTCCCGTTAGAATTTCATCGATAGGATGGCTTCGGTCTTGGGTATTCAATCGTATGCTGATGGACCTGATCTGCGCTGTGTTACACTCCTTTCGGCGAAGTTTTCTCATTATCGTTGCTGTAGAGGTCCTAGCTGGATTCCAATGTTCTTCAGTGTCCATTGTCTGCCCTACCTAGTGTCCCTTTTGCAGATCTCGTTTTGAAACATCATGTATTCCGCGTCCTTGAAAAGGAGGAAAAGGGAGCTTGCTGTCTAAGAGGAAAAGGGAGCTTGCTGTCTAAGATATTCCGAGGAGATAGGTTCTTAACCATCCATGGTCTGCTTGCAGTTCTGGCAGGTAGAAATTAAGGTTTTCATGTCTCTTGTTGGTTCGTATACGTTCGTTTCGTTCGTTTATGCGTCGATATTGGGAATGACTCTGTCTGTACCACTGTCTTTGTCAAAGTCATCCTATGTTTGCATCTATGGTCGCATCCGTGGTCCTGTTCATGGAAATTAGTTACACATTGTATTGACTGGGTACTTCTTGGTTTTGTTGTTTTAATTACAGTTGTTGTGCTACCCAAACCCTCCTTTTGCGTTTATCTTTAAAAAAATATCATAGTATGTCATCTGGAAGGCGACTGTCAGTATACGAAATCTGAGTCCCACAGTGATCGCCGTGGTTCAGTGGTTAGTGCGTTGGGCTGCTGTGCTGTTCACTTAGCACGTTGAGAGCAGGTTAATGTCCAAATCTTCCGAAAAGACATCAGGATTAACTCTGTCCTTTTGGTGTTTCCACTCTTTTTTTGTTCGGCATGTTCGTAGCCGAATTCGAGATCAATTTCAGTTGAGATCATGTTGAGGAAACCGAGATGAGTCAAGAAGAAACTTGCACTGCCGAATTGCAGAATTGCTTTTCAACGACATTTATAGAGAAAATGTGTAATAAGGTTTGGATAGCCGCTTTTGAAGGTGGTCTCGGTGTCTCGGTGATGCTGAGCCACCTTACTCGATGGGTTTGTTCAGGGTTTTTCTTCTCAGAGCGGACTCATAAAAGTTGGAACATTCATCTAATTTTTTTCTCGTAGATTATGTGATGGATTATCCTGAAATAAATCAGAAGTTTGATGCTAAAATCTCTTGAACAGACTTTAAAAAGCGCTTAACTCACTTCTCTATTCTTTCTATAAAAAACTTCATTTTTTGAGGCACCGACTACGCTCCTTTAAAACTCAACTTTGGTGAAAACTTTCAAACAAACTTTCCTGCCCATAGCGAGTGGGCAAAATGCTTCTGCCAGAGGGGGGAGTAGCTGACGGTGTCTTCTCTAAAGATCGATCGTCTTCCACCTCGCTGATCAAGGCAGTTTTGTCCTGTTTGAAATGAAATGAAATATCTGCGTTCCGTATAAGCATTTCCGCGGACAGCTATACGGCAATTAAGTCTCTGGAATCACAATTATTTTTCTTCAGAAGTCGCTTGAGATTGTAGCTTACCTCTGACAAATAGGGTGGAAAATAGTTCAATATTCATCTCTGCTGGTTGCCAGGCCACAGTGACTTTTCATGACACTGCAGGGCTAATGAGGTCGCTAGGCAACGAACCACCCTAAGTATATATGTACACTACGTGTAAACATAAATATCTCTTAACTGGACGCAAACATGAAAACCAATTGTAGAGGGGCACAACACTCTCATCTATACACAGATCTAACCAAAGATCTATAGAAATCGATCCAAAGTATTGATCAGGAGTATCTTTTGCTTCACAAGAAGCTCTAGCTGGCTTAATTATTCCTCGGAGTGGTTCTGTGGTACCTCAATGCATCTTCTCTGGTCTAAGTGTGTTTTTTTTTGGGTACGGATAGCTGCTCTAATCTAAACTTACTGAGCCAATTCAGTGATCTTTAACACAAAGTGGGTCCTATTTATATATTGACAGCTAGGCAGTCATCACATCTTTCATAGCCGGTTCCTTGAAATCTAGGTAAAAGTCTTCGCTTTTATTTTAAGAGCTAAGCGTTACACTTTGCTGGATACAAATAATTGTCTGACTAATAAGCTGGCTGGACAGTGCACGCCAGTGCAATCAAAAACGCAAACCTAGCTACGTATGGAACACCCTAGACCTAAACCGATCAAAGAGACAAGTAGAAGTTTCTTCTCTACAGTGACAGACTTTACTACTTAGTAGGTGATGTGGTCTTCACTAGCAGTGAACAGGAGAAAAAAACAGTTTACATCCACTCTCCTCACTTGCCTACGTTAAAGTCTATACTTAGGAAAAGGCTTTTTTTTACTTCTGGCACAAAGATACTGTAATCCAATTTTGGATTGATTAGGCCAAGAATAATGAAAGTTTCATCAACACAAATGGAGGTGAAAAGCTTGGTAGTGGCCTTCTGTAGGCACTCTCACCAAAGATTTTTTTTAAATGAAATTTCATTAGGTAACTGCTTTTGAAGAGAATTTTCAACGCCGAGGACTAAATCGCCAGGAGAAATTGATTGCAGAAGAATAAGGGACGGGAGCTGGGGCCACTTTTAGCGGTTGATGAAAATATTTGGTAAAAAATTATAAATCATACCCTTGGGCGTAACAGCCGGTTCTGACTTTGGCAGAACAGCGGGTGCGTTAGCACCAAAAGTGACGCAGGGCAATATACATGCATGGGCCTGGCTCATCCCTGTAACAAGTTGCCTCGAAGTCAATAAGCAAGTCATGTATATCGATTTGGAATTTCAGCAACTTTTGTAGAACTTGTCGTAGAGATGAGGTTTGTCGATAAAAAAAAATGTAAGTCGTTTCCAAAGGGGATGAATATTTACTTTATTTTTCCTTTAATTTAACATTTACCACACACACATACACACATACACGAGAGAGCTTAATCAATCTTGGACCACACGTGCCGGTATAAAAGTATCATTTCCTTTATGATTAAAATAACGGAGAAGAAAACTGAAAGGATGATGCAAGGAAATTGATTGTAGATCCCAAGCACATTTATAAGGTCTTTCGGACGTGGCGGATGGATTTGGGAATTTTTGTGGAATTTGTGACAGGGGCTTTCGTTTGGTATTTCGCAAATCATTCAAATCTCATTGATAGTTTTAATTCGGGAAGAAGTGGGAAACGTTTTCTTTGAATACAAAGTAAATGAAAGGAAGTCCTTAAAATGTCCAGCGTGTTTTGATGTCCAGTGAAAGGTTAGTGACCGACAAGGAATATACCACAGTTTTATTGTTGAATCACTTGGTTATTTGTGATGGTTCTATGCAAATTCCGGAGTTGACCAAAGTCTCAATTGTTAGTTAGGGTTGAGGTACATATGTCAACTACTATGCCGTCATTCAGAACAAGTTGTTTGAAAGAAGGTTTTGATCCTTAACTGTTCTTTTAGTCAAAAGAAGAATTACACTACGTTTGATCTCAGCTTTGATGCCATTATCTGTTTAGATCAAGCCCTAAGCAACTTAAAGGTCTGTCCCAAATCGAGATCATGTTGGCTATGTTAACTATAGCAGGATGACTGGTTGGTTAGGGTGGCGGCTTGATGTCAGGCACCACCTCACTCGAATCTTCAAGGATCCATTGTGTTCCCCGTTGTTGAACCTACATACATTCATAAAAAAAAAAAAAAAAATAGCGGGCGCGACAGCTCGGAAAAATCCAAGGCCTAGCTTCTCGCAACCCTTCATGTTGTGCGTGTTGTATTGTTTGCACGAATGGAAGGGACCTACAGTTTATTGCCGACTTGGAATGGCGAATTGAGAAGCTCTTTCATGACAGATTATACTCCCGGAGGCTTGTCATTTCCTGACGAGATGTGGTGCCGCGAAAAATGTTCGGCGTTCCTGGCTGGAGCTTGAACCCACGCCGCTTGGCCAGCAGTCCAACGCACTAACCACTGAGCCACGGCGAGCTACATTCATATTCGTTGGAGAAAGAATAGATTATTTATTGATCGTTAATTAGCCCCCCTAAGCCACCTTAATCGGCCTTTCCACTGATGCCTCAGTGCCCCGGGACCCAGCAGAGTGATACATTATGTCTTGAGTCTATGATCTTAAGCTCGCTGCGACAATTCTATACTAGAAGTGATTTGAGTATTGTGGACGTCATGTCATTGATAGCGGCCTGGCTATCGATGTATGTATCGATGTATGTATCCTCGGGATTACCGAGGATAGTTCTCTTGCGGCCTCGGTTATCGCTAGAACTTTAGCTTGGAACACACTGGCGTGGTTTGGAAGTTTTATCGACTGGGCAATGGCAGGTTCTTTTGAGTATATTCCGGAGCCTATCCCCTCATCCATTTTCGAACCGTGTCGGTGAAAATGTATGTATTGCTGGGTTCAATGACCCTTCCTTCGTCCCAACTTTCCCTTGTTGGAAAGAGCGTTTGGAAATTGAATTCGAAGTCAGGGTATGTTGTCGTCATGAAATCAGTTTTTGTTTCTAGTCCCGCTCATCTAGCGATACTGTTGTGACCTATTTGGCCCTTTTTCCAAAAGCTAGATGCTTGCAGTCGTAGGACGCTTTATGTTGCCACTTCTTTAGTGTATAGCAGTAGGAGTGAGAGTATCGTTTCGCGGGCCACTGTCTGAGTCGTTCTTATGGTGCTCGTTGTGCTGATGCATGCTAGCGTTGGTTTTATTTGAGTGTCTTTAGGCCACCAGACCGGACACCCATAGGTTAAAATTGGCCTAATGATGGCCAATCTTAGCAGGGCGCTAAGATTCAGTTCATCAGGGTCAGTTGACTGTATGCAGTCTATTAAGCCATAGATTACCCATTTATAAGTATATCTTTGATTCCTGTGTAATCTGACAAACTAATCCTAGGGGTAGTAAAATCGCGAAAATAGCTCTGAGCTAAGCGCTTGGGCCACAAGCTATGGACTTCGCATTAACCCAAGTAAAACAGAAATAATGCTATATGGTATATTCCCAAAAACAAAGCACTGATATTCAGGATTCCACGTCTCAACAACACTTTCCCTTTCTTTTAGGGCAAGGGATATGGCCTAAGTTGATGCGAAGTTGATGCCAAGATCAACTGGAAACTGAACGTAGACACAAGATACGTTAAGTTTGTGTCGCCTTCTATGACTGTTGCAAAAATGTTGGTAAAAGTTGGGGACTACAGCATAAGATGGGCCTTTGGTTGTACCTCGCCGTAACTCTGCCTATTCTCACCTACAAATCACTTATATGGTAGTCTGCCTTAAGTATATCTTACAACATTACTAAACTAAGTAAAATTCAAAGAACAGCGGGATTCGGTGCGACGAAGCACTCAACGTGCTCCTAAACATCCTTTTCCTGCATATTAAATACGTCGTGCTCTTTAGCACAGTAATGCTCCCAGGGTCTGGATTTTAGTCCGCGAAACTGACTACATGAAACTTTAGTTTAAATCCAAAAAAATATCAAGAAAAATATCCAAGTTCTCCTCTGGCTTCCTGGCCATAGTTTTATGCAGGGTAATGAGAAAACCGACGAGTTAACCAGACGGGGCTCAGCGATTGATAGTTCTCTCGCGGAGGTGGTGTACTCTCCAATGGGACTCGTCAAGCCCAAAACTTTCCACCACTTTCTATCGATTGCCAGGTCTAAGTGGATCAGTCTAGAAAAGGGTGTCATATTCAGAAAAACGCGGCCCATCTATATATAACAAAACTAGGATGTGCGATGGTCTCAATAGAACCTGAACTTAGGTAGCGAGGGTTGTTTGCACTGACCACTGGTTACAGTTCCTGTGTGACTGCCCGGTTCTAGTCAGAGCCAGGCACTCCACGCAACATAAACCATCCGCAGGATGAATCTGGAAACCACCCTCGTTTAGACACATGAATCGACACCAAGTTAATGTGGTAACAGAACGGCGCACAAGCGCTGTTTGTGTTTGTGGAAAGGCTATCCAGACGGCAATTTTCACCTTCTTCAAAATTCTAATACAGTTTTGGAAGTCATTCACCGTCATGGTTGTCCAAAAATTTTGAAATGGATGTAGTGGATATTTTCGTTGCAGTAACATTACGACAAAAAGAATGTTATCCCATTGAAGACACAGCCCACAGCAAGCCTTGAGATTTTAACACATTCATTCAACAGGAGGTGCCATTTTTTTTTACCGAAAGTACGGCGTTGTTCGTGCTCTGCTAGCTTCAATTCCTGTGTCAACTGGAATTGAAGCCTTGCGGTGCAAGGTGGTTGCGGATAGGACCAATTTCTGTGATTGTCTTGAAATGGACATACTTGTCTTTTTCAGTCACACTCTCAGCTACGGCGGCCATATTTTCAGATTACGGGCGAACACTAGTTAGAATCTTCACGTCACAAACATGTCGGAGACGTTCAAAATAGCTGTGCGAGAAGGTGCTTGATGAAGACCAAAAGCAGTACGAACTTTACGAAACTTTCCCGCGATATTTTCACCGTAAATTTTCACCTATATTTGACTCCTTTGATAGGTTAGGTTAGTGGGCAGGCGAAAGAAAGAATCATACCGCCACACTCAGGTCAGTTCAGACCCATTGTGATACCCGTTGAGGGAAGAGAGTGTCCCTTACTCGTAAGAACGCTACCCAATAGTTATTTTCATACATACGCGTTTCCAGGAGCTTATAGAACATGACCAACTTACTGCTTTTGTGATACAAACAACCCTGTGGATGTGATGAATCCGTGTACCGGATAATTCTTCAATGTCCTCGAAAAAGTGCCGTCCGAGGAACTCCTTTGATACATTCTTACATATTTTTTCAAGGGTTCTTTTTATGTTATCTCTCTGTTATGCTAAAACCGAAAGCGCTCTCCTTGCATCCGTATAAGAGATTTCTCAATGTTATTTTCATTTAAGAGAGCAAAGCTAACGTGTCTCTTAAATGTTGCCAAGACCATCGGTTCGAAGGTTGTTTTTCGAATGATTTTCTATGTAAATTAGACTCTTTCCAGTTTAAATTATTAATTTTAGCCATATGGTTCAAAAATTATGAACAAATTGCATCTTTTATTCAGTATCCTGCACAAACAAGGTAATTTGACCAACTTTCTGTCTTATTCAGTGAAAGAAATTGAGTGCACGTCTTAGAAATTGATACCTCAGCAGGACAAAGACATGGGTTCAGTCGGGTGCATACCAATCAAATCGTCTCACGCGATTAATCCTCCATTTCGTCGTTTCGCCCAGGTGTTACCTTGAAGGACATCCAAGTCTGGTGTATAGTCACCAATAACTGCAATCAGAACCAGCTGATAGCTATAAAGAGAAAATTTCCCATTCGCATTTTCTCTCACAGAAAAACAAGAGAAACGTCCTAAGCTTTTTGGTATAAGGTCATGCAAAATCCATCAGGTCCTTGCTACACCACATTTCCAACGTTGCTATCATTCGATTCATTTTCATACAAAGCACCTGTTCGAATTCCTTCCTCACTCAGTTCCGAATTGTCCGCGACCGATGATGGAGTAAGGACACGCGACACATTTTCTTTCATTCATCACATCTGCTTTTCGCCGTGTTGTCTTTCATACAAAAAAAAATATCCTTTTGCACGTGTGGCACTGGTAGCGCAGATATTTTTTAGTCAAAGGATTTGCTTGCTTTGCACAAAATTAGATTTTCTTTCGGGTCGGTGTGTTCGTCTGTGTTTTTGTTCTTTACCGGCGGACGGATTGCTTACAGGATGTGAGAGAAGTTTATTTAGTTGACTCCGATATCCTGACTGAAAGGTTTTTTCATTTTGTTGTCTTCCTTTCGAATCAGAATCAGAAAATCGCTAATTCTTGTCGGGTGCTGCCAAGTGTGGTGTTTGCCGCAAACGTGAGTGTGATTGATTGGCAAATTGATTGCGTGTGCCGTGATTATCCTTGAGAATAGAAATTTTTTCCCCGTGAAAGGACTCTTTTTCTATTTTCGAAATTAGTCCACGTGTGTGTGATATAAAGGCCAACTGCTTGACTTGGTTTTATTATCATCGTTGTCGGGAACAGAGGAACCCAGTAGAATCACATATCGACATCATGTTCTGGATATTGCGGCGAACTGGAGCAGTAAATTTTTTCAATTCCCTGAATAACAACTGCAGCACATCAAAGGCGAACAACAACAATACAAATGGTAAGTTGTGTAGTTGTGGTTGGGCGATGTCGGTGCGGGTGAATATGGTTAAGGTACACACATGTGTGTGGCGGAGTGCATGACGGAACATGTGTACAATTTCAGGGCTGTTGTTGGGGACCGCCCACGACTCAGTAAACTGCAGCATTTACAACGACTACACGGTACACAGAAAGAGGGACTTATCTGGAGCAGAAATTAGATTTGAGGGGAAAGTTAGGCTGTCAACTGAGTTTTCTCCTTGCTGAAGGATGTCAGAGTTAAGTGAATTACACACAACGGAGAGGGAATATGTATTTCAATTTAGAAGAGACGTTGGCTATAGAATGAGATGTTGACGGCAAATGAAAAAAGTGCACCCAGACAGCAAGTGATTTTGGTGAAGGTAAAGTTTGTTTGGCCCTTGACAAGTTGATTTGAATGGAAGTCAGGGAAAGGTTTCGATTTAAATGGATGCTTCCGTTTAAATTGGATTAAGGCAGTATGCGGATGGCAGTGATTTAATTGGATGTGGCTTTGTGACAGTGCAAGAGTTTTCTACCCTAAACCATGGAGTTTTGCCTGTTTCTTGTTTTTTGTAAAAATAAAGTTGAAAAGCAGTAAAGTGCCAAACTTTACACATTCTCCTCTCGATGTCCAGCAGTCGTGTATTGTTCGTGTCAAACGTTTGAAATTTAGTCGTCTGATACCATTGGACGTTGCTTAGATTCAAGTGGCGATGGGGAATCGAAATGTCAAATGTGTCAAACCGTTTGACAGCATTTCCCCATTAAAAGGGTCAGACATCGTTACCGTCAGTGGTTAGGGTCGGATTTGAGTGATTCTGTCGGCCGTCAAAACAATACAGTTGAACTGCTACTGTGAAAGTTGATACCTGAAAAGGTGACGAATGTTGACATGTAAACGCCAACCGAATGCTTTGTTTACTGTGATGTTATGGATGCTTTTGACTGACGTTGACACTTATTTTTGTAAAGTCCACCACAATTTTCAACGAGTTTATTAAGATTCGATTAAAATACGTTGCACCACGACCTTTTACTCTATTTTGCTCTAGACAACCACTTATGAACGTTTGGAGTTTTACAATTCTGCATTTGACATAAACAATTGTGAGGTTTAGTATTTTTTTTAACGAAATGATTGAAGTGAAATACATGCGACAGTGGTTATCCCGTCCAGGGTAATCGGTGGTGCATGTAGTGTTGCCGCTGGAAAAATGTTGAACGTGTCCAAAATAGTAGCTGAAATCATCTTTTTAAGAAGAAACTTTGAATGGCAAAAACAAGACTACGTTATTGATTCATTAGCCCCAAGAGTAGGGTCCTTAACTGATTGTTTGCAAGTTGAAAAGTCTGCTTTCTGGTTAGTCATCTCTCAAGTCAACCAACGATAACGGAGGTCCCCACAAGTCACAAATGTTAATAAAGCAAAAATTGCGTTTAAAAATACGACTTGTGAGGATCAAAATGTAGGCCATAGTGACAAATTTGTCGGCCAAAATTGATTCTGAGCAAGAGGGACTGGTTTTAGTTGATAAGTGTAGTGCTCTGATAGCCCAATAGTCAAAAAAGTGGGCAATAAACTTTGAGACGAGCTTTTAGTTTGCAAAATACTCAGAAAACTTCTTATGAATTCTTTTGACGGCGACACATAGTTAGGTTAGGATAGGTTAGCGGACCGATAAAGGCGATTTCATTTCACTTCGGTGTGAACCCAAATTTTATAAAACAATGGGTGGTTTGAATAAAAACTGAGGGAACACTCTGAGCAAACCCTCTTGAAGGAAGTGTATTCTGAAACTTGACGGAAGTCATTTTTATTTTACTCAAATTGAGTGAGAGTGACTCACGATTTATTCAATCAACTGAACAGAGCGAACTCGCCAAGCGCCCTGGCCGATCAGATACGAACTCCGAACTTAATTCACTTCGTCTGTATCATTTGGCGAGCTGCATTTGCAGAGTCTACCTAAACTACCTCGATTTGAGTAAAAGAGATTTCCCTACTCAATTTTTACTGAAAAAATGGTTCATGGTTTCGCTAACACAAGACTTGCAGATCCGACAGTGAACCATTGGATAGCTCCTCGATGTTATCGAAGAGATACCTGCCCAATGTTATTTTTTCAATATTGCAGAGGCTTGGGCAATGGCAGAGAAAGCGAGTTGTGTCCTTATCCCCATTCTCACCCACCTCTTCGTCCCCGCATCCTCTGCATAGGTCGTCTTCGGTCAAGTGCAGCTTTTTTGCATGGTACCTGATCAATCCTTCCACTAATGACAGGCATTTCCTGTTCATATGTATGTCGGAGCTTGGGTGTTCTGCCTTTATTATATTCTGCCCATAGCCTTTTGGAGATTTCGCAGGTGGTTAGTGTTTTCCACCCGTTATTCGCCTCAGTTAAGGATCTTAGCCATATTGTTTCTCTCAGATGACGAAGTTGAGGTTCAATTGCGCCATTCGCTAGCTTTGGTTTAAGGGCTGATCGCTTTCTTGCCAGTTCGTCAGCAGTCTCGTTTCGTTGGCTCATCGCTATGGCCGGGGCCCCAGAAGATTGTTCACTGATTTATGGCAAATATTTCTGCCTGGAAGATCGATGAGTATGCACCTAGACTGACCGATATGTTAGACGACTCTCCGAATATTCCAGCCGCAGATCCACTGTCCATTTAAGAGCCGTCCGTATACCATACTTGGTCTTGCTCTGAAAGACGGGGTTTGAATTTTTTCCCAGTCGCTACTAGGGGGGTTTGAAGCAGTACCTTGGGAGAATGTCATCCAATTGCATGCTGAACTCGCTGCTTTAGAGTAGGAAGAAAAGCATGTTAAGGTGACCGTCAGGGGGATGTTCGGAGGTGATGTTGTTTAGGTGGAAGAGGCTGAATTTTGCGTGGGTTTGGACATGGGCTCGAACTGGCGGTAGACCGAAAATAGCGGTAAGCGAGGCGGTGGAAGTAGAGCGCAGGCAACCCGTCATGCAGATTTCAGCTAGGTGCTGAACCCGTTCCAGTTTCTTGGCTGTGGTGGCCTTATTCGTCTTTGTCCACCAGACTATTGCCGCATAGGCCAGAGTAGGTTTGATGACCAAGGCGTAGATTTGGAGCATGATTTTGGGACCTAATAGCCAGTTGTTTACACAGATGCGGCGATAGGTCCACAGTGCGCGTATGGCTTTTCCCACAGGACAATTTGCTGTCCAGGATTAGGATAGAGGGGCAAATTAGAAGATTTAGGTTTCTTCTTCTGGTAAAAGGTACTATAGATGTCTTTTTGGGGTTTACAGAGAGGCCTTCTTTGGTGCACTATTTCTGTATCGCAGATAGTATGTATTGCAGCACTTTTGAAACAGCGCTTTCATATTTGCTACTGACAATGACCGCCACATCGTCCGCACAGCCAATGACCTCGATCCTTGTGTTCTTTAGGGACCGAAGTAGGCTGTCAATGACGAGCGATTATATCAGTGATGACAGGACTCCACCTTGGGGACATCGTCGAGTTGTGAGCGCCGATATTTCAACATCGTCGATGTTGCTGTGGACATAATCCACTTGCTTATGTTTGGTGAGAAGTTCATATTGCTGAAATCACGTTTGGTGGATTCATATGAAGTGTACTTGAAAGCACCCTCGATATCTAGAAAGGCGACAAGGCATATCCCCTTCCTATCGATGGAGGTTTCAATTCTAGTTACTAAGTCATTGAGTGCTGACTCAATAGATTTGCCCGGCGATATGGTTTCTTCCTTTCGCCAAACCACTTACCTAACCTAACCTAATGTAGGCTTGACTATGCTATCGATTGTACTGTAAAATCATCGAGGTGGCCGCTTCAGGAATGCTCTTAGAAGACACGACTTCTGTCAACTAGTCCGCTTCATTACTATGTGCAAGGATTCAAAGGAATTCTGCGAGACGGAGAGGTCCATGCTTCGATGGTTTGGCACGTCAAACGCATGTCCCCAACTCGGTTTCCAAGACGTGCCATGGAGTCCGTGCCATCAGGTTGGCGTCCCCTGGGAAGGCCTAGGAAGAGATGGCTGGACCAAGTCCGAAATCTCACCTCGGATAGCCCCTGATGATCTAGAGTCGATGGTGGAAGATCGGGAAATGTGAAGAGTCCGCTAAAGCTCCCTAAACCCGCGACCCTCATAGTGGATAAGCGGGCAATTGGAAGATGAAATGAGAGATGAGATAAGACGTTTCATGGACAATTTTCCCCGAAAAACATCTGCTTGTGCCGAGGATAGAATGCTTTTTATGAGTTTCTATAAACAGAAATGTTTATTTCAACAAACCATGGACTATTTAACACGGAATACTCGGGTAAACAAGCGTTGAAACGTTAAAAAAAGTTATGGCAAGTGTCCTTAAAAGATCGTAGTACTGTATCGTCGCTAGAAGCAGCCAGTTAACTCCATCTTAAACATAATTGCAAATTTGAGCAAAATGCCGGGCAGTAAAAGTATTTTATATCGTTAAGTCTTTCCTAGTCAAAATAGATCGTTCGCTTTTATTTCCCCCCAATCCTGCGATAGGAAGGACTATTCCGTGTAAACCTTTTCTCTCTTTGCATGAATCTCCATTAGACAACGGAACGACAACGAGTGTAGACAACGATTGAATTAAAAAATCGACCATCCACAGTTCCTTTCGATGTAACAAGGAGCATGAGTGCAGGAAGAAGGTAAACAACATTACCAAAAACAAAAGGCTCCTCCGAGTTTCCACACAAATGACCCCCAGGACCTACAAGACAGAACAGCAACACAAAAAGTACAATCGAATACAGTATTTCATTAGCCTTGAAGTGAATGCCCGAGGTGACCACGTTAAGCAAGAACCTCCCTCTGACATTTGTATTTCCTTTCATGTTTCCATACACTTGTGTATCCATAGATGCATACCCACACTTGTACACATCGCCCACCGATTGTATGATATTACAAATTTCTCCATTAACCGGGGTAACTAAAGGCAGACCTGGTGCAAAGTTGAATTTGATGATGAAGAAATTCTTGGTAATCTTCCAAATTGAATGGCCATGATGTACTCGTAAAAAGGCTCCTAATGGAGGCAAAACAAACATTGTTCCGGCCGAGGAAAACATGTGTGACTTTCATGGCCAATTAAGCGAAACATGTTCACCAAATCGCAAACGGAAAAATAACACAAAAAAGAAGAGAGAGAGAGGCTGGCCTTCAAAGGACGAAAGGCCTTTCGCAGTTTAGTTTGTAAAATGAAAGAAACTAATCCTTAATCAGGAAGAGATGAAAGTTTTCTTTGGATCCTAAATCTTCTTTTCCTTGGTATTGACACAAGAGAATCAATCAACGGCGCACACCGGTAACTAATTCTCTCGTTTGTGATTTCCAGGAATTGTAATCAATCAATTACATTAGCAGAGCTTGCAGGAGGAGGGGGAGTTAGTGTAGCGAAGACTGGGTATTGTGGGCGGTTCGGGAACTTAATGTGTCCGCAATCAATAGCGTTCTAATCAAATTAAGAGTTGTATGGTGTTGAATGGCGTGAGAATGAAGAAACCAAATTGGATTGAGAAAAAAAAAATCCCTTCAGCATTCGACTTTTAGAGTCATTTGTCGAGTGGAGATGGTTATCATTTGAAAGGACCTGACGAAGTGCCTTGAATTCGATTCAGTAATGCGAATTGGAGATAACAATGCAATCTGACTTAAAGGAAGACCAAGTAAAGTGATGGGAGGTTAATTACAAGTTGAATTCAATCCAAGAAGGAAGCAATAGTCCAAAGGATAGGTAGAGGCTCTAAGGAGAAAGTTGACTGGATTTTTCATTGTTTTATACGGTCGGCGCCAGAATGAAAATCATTTGTTCACAGTTTTTGGAGCATTCTATCACTTTCTCCGGCTTCGTTATCTTCTTTTCTTTAAGAACTCCTGGTTAGGACTCTCAACCAAGGCTTAAGGCAATTAGGACAACAACTTATCGCTAGATCTCTGTGTCAGTATTTTTTCTGTTCTCTGTATGATTGTTGTCCATTCCCTCGATGTGTTCAAAGCAGTGAAGTCAACGTGACCTAGCTTTTCGGACTACATCCACATCTAGGAATTGCTCGTAGGGTCTCCGGATATACATACATATCTCTTCCTCTATGACCTGGCTGTTTTGGCAAATCAAAGAAGCAGCAGTTCCTTTGGGTTTCTCTTTATCTGATTTCCGTTCATAGTGCTGACGTTCCGTCCGAGGTATGCACTAGCCAACAGCAGTACAACTTAGACGGTTAGTAGGGGCACCCCACAAGGTGGAGTTATCTCCTCTTTGCTATGGCTTACGGCAATAAACAAAATTTTAGTGCGACTCAATAGCGAGGGGTGTAAGGTGGTTGCCTATTTCGATGAAGTTTCTCCCCACGATAATTCAACTCATGGAGAGAGCTCTGGATAAGGTACACTCATGGTCCACGAGCAGTGGCTTTGGAGTAAATCCGGATAAGACCGAAATGATGCTATTTACCACTAAAACCAAGGTTCCGGTATTCACCCCACTCAAACTAAATGGTCAGCCACTTTCACTAAGCGGCAGCGAAAAAATACCTACCATTCCGCTGGGCACTGTTAAGGGCTATATACATCTCCACTTCCCTCAGCTTACCAATCATAGATGGAACTTCCTGTCCAGTTGCGTCATTTCAAGAAAGACATGGCCTTATTACAACAAAACTAAGTCAAGATAGCTCCTTCGCAAATCAAGACCAGATATTGCCAGAATCGTAGCCATTATCACAGGCCACTGGCCGGTTGGAGACCATGCGGTCAAGCTTGGTATTCCTCACAACAACTTTTGCAGCTGCAAGGACATTAATGAGACAGAATCTCTATTTCATTTCCTCTGGCGAGGACCAGACAGCATTTTTCGTGCAAACCTTTCTTCGTGAACCTCAGCTCGATAGCTGAAAAAAGGATTGGATTGGATTGGACCGACTGGACTTAGCCACATTATTCTAATACATTAAATCACCAACCACATTGAAATAGTTTCAAATGAGTTTCGTGGTTACAAAACGGCGCACCCTAGCGCTAATTGGGCTTAAAAGAGCCGTCACTCTACCTACCTACCTGTGCGTGTTTTTTCGAAGTGATTGGTGTTGATTACGAGGTTTTGTTCTATGAGGTATGGTTGCTGGATGACTGTCATTAAGAAAAATTATAACGGTCGGTACCACAATTGGTCTATATAAGCCTTGGTGTCATAAAAAGTGTAAAAATCGTCTTTGTCAACTTTCAAACCTAACCCAGCATGTATTTATTTCCTTTGGTCCTCTTTGACGTCTAGACTGAGTTTTTAAGGCCTTTCTTGGGTTTGCCATGCCCCTACGGCTGCGAACTCGGCCTTTAGTACATCATCTTGCCAAAGTCTGAGTACCACGGAAGTGTTCCAAGAAGAGTTTCAAGGAAGTGTTTTCAATTCGCACTGTTTGCTTGCCATCGGCTTTGCTATATAAGTTTTTTCAGAATCTTGAGTTCAGCTGTCGCCTGTTTTTTTGGAAGGTGGGAATCTTACAAAAACCAAGCTAAGCTCATATTCAGTGACTGTGAAAGATTCCCTTCTACTAAATCCACTTCCCTTTCCGCGACAGATTCTCGCGCCATTCAAGCCTTATGTCATTGGCTCGTTCACATTTAGATTCCACTGGTGCTCTGTCCTGTCTAGACGCTGCTTCTTCTTTTTCGAGAATTTAACATCTAATGCCTTTCAGGTCGTCAACGGTTTCTGTGCAGCTTCGGGATTATAGTCGTGCCCGAAATTTTCCAAATATATTCTAAAGCACCCTTGGCCTTTTAACATCTGAGTTCTGTGGAAGTTCAGCTCCCCGTGTTATCCAGGTCTCGATATTGAATATGACCTTATGTCCCATTTTCGTTTCCATTCGGTTAGAGTGGTCACTATTGGTTGTGTCCGGATACCTTCCGGTGACTCTGTGTGCTAATTGTAGTCCTATATGCGCCAGCCTCTAGAGGTTTCGCTACCACCACGATTGGAATGTCAAGAGCAAAACTAATAATTTTGAATCCTTGGAGATTTAGCTTAAAGACGTCGCCGTAGCTCCAAGCTGTGGAATTTGTCCAAACCGGCTTCAAAGTCAATGAAAGGGTTATAGGTTTTGACTTTGAGTTTGTGTTTTTTTTTTGGAATTGGCCTAGAGTCTAATTTTTGTATAATCGATTTGTCATGGCAAAAGCCACACCCGTAGTTGTCGAAAGAGTTGTGCAAAATAGCTTAAGTCGGTGCTACTTTCCTAGAAGGGTAGTCTGCTTATTTTCACCCCTCCAACAACCACCAGTACAACAAGCGAACTTTTTAATTAAGTGCAAACCCTTTTCTGAAAAAAACATCCCTACGACAGTTCCATCCCTTCCTCCTCCCCCCACTTCCCGACAACTAAATTCCAAAGGACATTTCTAATTAGAAAGCTCTAGCGACAGTGTATTGTACATAGCGTCAGCTTTCTTCAATTATCAGAGTCAATTCTGGACTAAGGGAAACATGACGAACATCGCATATCACACACCCACCCTCCGGAGGGAAAAGTCACAAATAACAATAACCGCACGTTATTTAATACGGTATCATTAAAATTCGTTAACAATTTCCCCAGCAATGGAAACAGACAATTTCGAAATGAAGGGAAACGCAATCACAGCTCAGAGAAAGTGTAATAAATCATTTCGCCTCTTCTAGTCGAAACACCCACATCAGTGTCATTATCTCTAGAACCGCTACCGCTACTGACATGGTTGGGTATGGGCAGCCCCCCACATCCATCTTCTTTTGGTAATGAGTTGACTTTTGCTGAATACTAAGTACACGCAGGGAGCTTTCAATTTAAATACCCTTGTCTGGTGGACATAGGACGACTTCACTTCACTTGAAAGAAAAAGGAAAACTTCAGAAGACGATATAAAAGTACGTGTACAACGAACTTTTTGGGGACATTTTCGATTTGAAGTGTTCTGTACACACAATCAAGGCTAACTTTAGATAGACACGAGTACAGAATTTTCGTTCCCAATAAAAAGTGTATTAGGGTGGGAAGGGAAGACACTTCCATCTAAACACCGACTGTCAAGAGTATTTAAACGCTTCAGACCTCTGTATTACATTAACAGTGGCTATGAAAAGTTCTCTTTAGTTTTTAATGAAGGAAAGAGTGTAGATTTGTATTCCGAGCAATTCGGAAGGGCGATTGGGGGCGAAGGTATATCATGAGCCATGTCGAAAGTAACTTTTTATGCAAATCATCAACCTAGTGCACAGCGTTGAGACTGTGACTAGTTACTGTCCTCCCAGTGTTGAACAGGAACAGTGCATACCGGGGCTATTTCACCTTATTTAGATCTCCTACCGATAAGGATTTTCAAGAGTTTGTTGGGATTTTGAAAAGCAATGCTCATATTCCTGAAGTGGTTTGAGTTAGGTTAGGTTAGGCGGCTGCCCCCGCTTAGACCAGATTGCTCCATTGCGATACCACGGTGAAGAAGCAGTTTACCAGCACCAGGAACCAGAGAATGCACCACAGAGTACAATCGAGATAGGTAATCGTAGATGTCGAGTTCAGCTAGATCGTGAAGATCATCGTAGAAGTATTCCCCGAGGGTTTCCCTTCTTAGCGTCGCAAGAGTAGGGCATGTACACAGTAGGTGGGATGTAGTTTTGTCCTCATCTCTTTAGCTTCTACAGAAATCATTGGATAGGACCTCTGGTCGGAATGCATGGATGCCTATTCAACAACCCAATTAGCACTAGGATGTGACTCGTGTGACCTGGTTGATGATGTGTGTTGTTGAAAATGGGTGAGACAACCGGAAGTGCCTAGATCCACCCTTTGGAGTTTAGAAAGCCAATTTGATCTCGTATCCCTTTGCCCGAGATGTCATCGAGGTCGTCGAAGAGTGATTGGTTAAGTCTTTAGTGCACACAGTCTAGCTCTTGCAAGTGCCGGACATTTGCAGAGGAAGTGAAAGAGAGTTTCCTTCTCATTTTCATTTCCGCAGCTGCGGCTGTGGGGGTTTTATGGAATACCTAGTCTGGCCGCATGGTTTCCAATTGGCCAATTCCCCGTGATTATCGATGTTATTCTGGCAATATCTGGGCGGGTTCTGCTTAGGAGAGCTCTTGGTCTAATCATATCGTAGGTCGGCCATGTCTTCCTTGATATGGCCCAGTTGGTTAATTTGCTCCGTTGGATGTTGGCCTTTTGCAGGAAGTGTGAGTGGATTTGTTGACCCTTGTCGCGAGTGAGCCCAATGGTGGAAGTTTTTCCTGAAGTTAAGTTTCGGTGTGATGTAGTCGTAGCCGTAGGGCCGTTTGAGTCTGACTACGCTGCATAGTGCGGTGTTTGTTTGTTTGTAAATAGAGAGGCAGAAGATGCAGGAGCACAACAAGGGCATCCTCAATGCGCCCGTGGTGCCTATACTCGCTGTTCTTTGGAGGTTGTAGCCCTTGCACAGCGCAGAGCAACATACTAGCGAACCGTAGGTGAGAATTGGACGCACTACAGCTGTGTACATCCACACGGTCATCTTTGGTTGAAGTTCCCACTTCTTTCCAAAGGTTTCACTGGAGGTATAGGAGGCTACACATGCCTTCTTTACTCTGTGTTCAATGTTTTGCTTCCAGTCAAGCTTTGGGTCAAGCCTGATACCCAGATACCTAGCGCTTAAGGATAGTGTGATTGGTTGGCCATTAAGGCGAAGTGAAGTGAAGTTAGGTATTTTAGCAGTTTTGCTCGGTTTTACACCAATGTCACAACCTGAGGCCCAGAGCTGCCTCCATAATTTCACTTATCACGGAGGGAAACATCTCCGACACTAGTATCACCACGTCGTCCACATACGCGATCACATTGACCCTTTCTCTTTCTAGTCTTAGGAAAATTCTGTTCATAACAATTAGCCAGAGTAGAGGGGAAATGACGCCACCCTGTGGCGTTCCTTTTTGGGAGAATTTGGTTAAGTGACTGTTACCTTATGTTGCCTGAATTATTCTTGACGACGGAGACTGCTCACTGTTCCATCGAAGTCGGTAACAATCTCACCAAGACCTTTTATATCAAAAAAGATTTTAGACAAGGTACGTTGGACGTTTGAGAAGCTTAGGACGTGTATAGTGAATCAATGTCATTGCTCTGACCCGCAAAGTTTCCGAACCTAACCCGGAGAGACGAGTGGCGAGTACAATATGAAGGCCACTTCAACCAATTTTGTGTAGGCAAATGGAGGCGGTTGTCGCCGTGGCTTAGTGGTTAGTGCGTTGGACTGTTGTGTGAGCGGCTTGGGATCAAGCTCTAGCTTTGTCCACCGAACATTTTTCGTGGCACCACTTTTCGTCGGGGAATGACAAGTCTCCGGGATCGGGGAGTGCAATTTGTCACGAAAGAGCTTCTCAATTCGACGTTCGGCGAAAAATGTAACACGCACAACAGAGTACTAGAAGCGAGGCCTTGGCTGATCCCGAGCTGTCGCGCCAGCTAAAAAAAATGGCGCCGGTTAGCTAAGAACCGGATTGACTGGAGAGACTAGGCATCATTGTGTAGCTCCCCATAGGCTTCATGGTCTTCAATTAGCGTTCCACGATACACGGATATCTTTGGCAAGGTATCTGCAAGAGAATAGTGACTGTCTCAACTAAGATGGCAGGCCTTAGGTTATCTCACTCTCCATGATGAGAAATATTCAATATTCTGCGGCCACCTCTGTATACTCGGGGTAACTCGCATAATTTAAGCTTGAACACAGTGAATACACACTACGTGCTTGGTTTCACTTGTCTCGTTCGTGCCATATCCGTCCTCCAACCATTTTACATAACGAAAGGACATCCCACGATTAAATCCTAATTAGAGTCATCAATTTTCCCAACCACTGTAGGAAGCATCTACGCGCGTAAATCATTGGAGAAAAAGAAAAACTGAAAGAAAAATACCCATGTAATGGTTCTTTGATTCCCTGAACAGAGGAGAGCCGTAAAGAGGAGAAACGAAACTTTTCTTTCTCCACCATCATCCTGTTCGAGGACTTTCAAGTTGGGTTTTCACTTTTTTTTCTCCATAAACTGTTAAATTTCAATTTAAATTCAATAAAAGAGGAGCGCTCGGCAGCGTTCAATGGTCGTTTCAATTTATGTGCTCCTATGTCAATACCGGCTCAAGATTGGAAGTTAGTAGATACTCCATATATTGATTGATATTTATTTAGTTGTTACGGGTTCGCTGATGTCCTTGCGACTAAGGAAGATGCACAGGCACAACGAAAACTGATCACATGAGGATTGCAGTCGAAGGACATACACTTTTCGGAAAAGCAATTACACATCTAACTCTGACATTGTGACACCAGTCGGAGTTTTTTCCAAGAAAAAGAAAAGGAATCTCACAGGATCAGGGAACATTTGTTAAAAGTTGACAGAAACAAGGTATCGTCCTTTGGGTATAAGAATATTTTTGTCTCTCTGTCAATTTAATTTGTCTACGCGTCCCTTCTGAGATCACAGAGCAGCAGCAGGTGGATGGGACATGCCCGAGGATTGTCTAGATTTTGAGAATCCAATTAGGAATTTGCTTTGAACTATACTCGTCGCAGTTGTAGCACCCATATGGCTGCCCTGACGTCGGGTCAACGAATTATTTATCTCACTTTTGACAAATTGCTAGGAATTTTATTTTGGCGGTGTGACAATTTGTTTTTACTGCGTGTCCTTGGGGGGATACTGGCAACCGGCGCACGTACTTTTGGTTATTATTATGTGATATATTGGAAACCAAGTTGAGTAGAGTTCCATGTTCCATTTGAGTGGAGTGGGTCTGAGGTGGACATGTACGTGATCCGAACGTCGTCGATTCGTATCACGTTCCAGATACGTTTTGTAAGGAACATTAAGTAATAGAAGCTTCTCTCTAAGTATAGACTTCATAAATTGGCGATATACATTAACTGGGAGGATTCACTGGGAGGAGTTTTAAATTGATTACTGATCGAATCATCAGAGTGAGACATCCGCAAAGTTTCAATTACACTGCTGGATTGTACTAGGCAAGGTCTAGGTCTAGTACAATTCGTTTCCATTAACACACAAGCAAATGTGAAAAGGAAGGATCTCTTAAGAGTATTAATTCGGCTATTTCTACGCTGCAGTGGCATGGCAACAGCGAGACCATAAATTGTGCCCGACAGGCTTCAGGAGGAGAAGAAAAAAAAAAAAAAAAAAAAAATACAGAAAAAGTATTCTTCAACTTTCATGTATTCGCGCCGTAAGGCTTTCCCTCGACTAAATGGTTATTTTGGATGTCTGTGGTTCTGGGTGTGATGTGCTCCTTGCGGTGCCTGGTGTGATGTTGTGATGTTCTACTGAAATTTTGCCGCCGCTTTTGTGTCGGTAATGGGTGCTTTGGGTGTTCGTGTTTTTATTGAGTTGGTGTTGGCAACATTTGGATGTGGTGTACTTAATTGGAAAAGTGGGATGATGGCCTAAGGTCACATGACGCAACTTTAAATTTCTTCAGATGCATGCTCATTGGCCACATGAGCTTTAAGTAAAATCTTGGATACAGACTTGCGCTTAAAGGGCGGTGAGTTCTTTGAAAAGTTCTTTCGATTTCGAATTTTAGGTCTCGTTTTAGTCCTCGCTTTTCGTTCAGATATCCGTGAGCAGTACTGGACATTCTGGCGACTCATGTTTCAAGTGATAATTTGGTTTTCAGGGTTTTCTGCTTATCCAGCTTCTAAATTTGGAACCAGCGTGTAAGTAAGTCTTTTGTGTTCCTTAGTGATACAATCCTCTCCTGCCTTCTTAGCTTTACGGTTTCAATACTTTAGGTTTCGCCAATGTGCATTTTTTTCCCCTTATTGCACAGTATGAGAATTTGACGTGTCACCTAGGATGTCTTGTGGGATAACACCGGCAACTATGTAAGTTCGTTCCTATGACAAAGTCCTCAAAACGAGCTTGACTTTGAGTGCCCTTTCGGCACTTTTTTGACATTTAACGCGGTTGCCCGAACAGGGGATGAGTAGAGAATTGTTAAGCTTCCTCTGGCCAGTAGTAGTCCTCTGCTGCTTCTTGAGTCTCCAACTTTCCGCGACATTTTGGAAAGCGCCGAATGAAGCTTAGATGAGTTATTGGTACCTTCTATCATAACGCCGAGGTATAAAATTTTCCACTGTCTCCGTTTAATGTTCTGCCAGTGCTAGACCTACTGATTTTGTTTTTCTTAAAGTTTACTTTCTCCTTGTTTTCGGAATACATCAGCTTTGCTTTAGCATTCTTGGCCACGGTGGCTAATGCTAATTCTATCGGAACCGGCCGCTCTGCTGGATATGGTAGTTTAATGGGCAATGGACTTGTCCCAAAGAATGGTTTATTGGGCGGTAATGATCGATCAGTAGAAGCACTGCATCAATCCGGTTGGTTGAGCCGAGTTGTTGAGAGCGTTTCAAGCTTGGATAGCTTTTCGTTCAAAAGCTTGGTTCATTTGCCAGTGAATTTTGCTAGCACTCTGTTGAAGACAGTTTTCCAAAACAGTTATCTTCATCTTTATTCTGGTCGACTGTACACACTAAACATGAACCAGATGATAATGTACATGATCACGGCTAATGGCAATGTCTTCGTTCCCAAGCTCCTTGAAGAACTATCCTCAATTGAACACTGATGAGGTTACTATCGTCATCACTGGATGTCATCTGGCACATGCATCTGGTTTATTTGCAGTCAACAACAGTTCGTCGAGGCTTTTCACTGTCACCACCATTGTAATGGCGTCGGCGAATCCAATAATTTATGCTCTGTTGCGAACATGGCAATGCAAACATGCCAAGACCAAATTGAGTGCTGCCAGATAATGTTGTCGGTGATGGAATTCTGTACTAAACATCGTACCCGTTCGAGCCATCATGATCGAAACTCTCTGCCTACAGAAGTCGACGCAATTATTGCACTGGCCGTGAGCACCTCCCCGACGCTGTCCTAAGTGTGACGCTCCGTGATAGTTCATCGCTGCCCGGGTGAATCAATGATGCTATCGATAGTTCTCCACCACTGCTTGGTATGCCTTCATGTTTAGGGGTCGTGAGTTCAATCCTAACAGGAGGCAACCACGAACTCCATGCTCCATCAGGGTTATATTGCCTTAGAATTCCACCATGCATGGTGTTCTATAAAGGCAATCCGAGGATCGAGCCCCCTTTGGAACGTTAGCTGTACTCCTTTTATCCTCCCTCTGTTTCGAACTATATCAACTCTATGGTGGTGGAGATAGATATCCACTATCCACCTTCTCACTTGTGGTAGCGCTCAAGTCCGAGGAGGGTCCGGAAGCTAGATCGTTAGCTACATAGCTGCTTTCATATAGCCTTTCCATGTAGCGCCCGGGTAAGGATTCGCCGAGTTTCCAGGCCTGAGTGCCGGGTTTCATCGACTCTACACGGCCCAATCGTTTTAAACGTTCTTTTGGACTCTTCTGATTTCCGTACATTTGATAGTTGAATCTTTTTCTCCACTCCCCTTTTATACAGACGGGACCAAACCGAAGTAACTTTTTTTCCCATCAACCGCGTGAGACCTCATCTAATCTTGAAAAAGTCTATGCCTCTGTGCCATGCAGTAAGACTGGAATAACAATGATCTTGTATAAGACCCTGTACCTATAATTATTCTAGAGATGGCTTTGATACCCAATTGCCTTCTTAGTCCAAAGAAACAGCGATTAGCACGAGTTCATCTTCTTTTGATAGACAAAGTCTTAAACTACCTCAAAGTTATACATATCTGTCGAGTGCGACATTTTGTCTAAGACACCGCTGTTGGATTTTTTACTTAGTTTTGTCCTCGTTGGTCGATAAACACGTCTGGGCTGCCTTCATTTTAATAAAAATGCGTTACTGACAGCAGGTTGCGCTCTTCCGATAATAATGGCATGGACTTTTAAAAGATTGGGCCTCTGATGTTAGCGTGTGAGTTCTGCACATTTCTTTCAAATAGCATAACAGCACGGCAAGTTGTCTAAATCTTTTTCTGACATCAAAGGTCTCTAGAATTTCTATATCCAAGTGGTTTCAGTCCATATATTTCCAGGTTCTGAAATTATCAATGAGCATAATGGTTCCAAATCTTGGTCTACATGAGCAGTGATTATAGTCGAAGGACATCCGGTCACTTAACATCTTCTGCATTGAAGGAGGGGATCTAGACAGGCAGATTCAGCCAGAAAAGGGCAGAAATGATTAGAATCTTGGTAACGCTCTATATACAAGTACTCAAGCTGAAGGACACCAATAACGGGCCAATCTGTTACTAGACAGATCTAGCCTTAATTGAATCAGAAGGTAGGTAGCTAAGAGTGGCTTGTTCAGACTGGCGGGTATAAGAACGGCGGCGTTTTGGTTGGTTGGGTCCATTGTACCCATAAAAAGTGTACTCATGGGAGTCAAACCAAGGGATAGGGTTGGCTAATCCGGAAACCACCCAGAAAGGGATAGACATTTCAGGAGTTTCTTAAAATCAGCGATATTAAGGTCCTCCAGCCCATGGAAGAAGCTACTACCAAGAGTACGCAATCTTCTGGCGGCCAAAGCGGGACATTCACATAGCAGATGTCGGACGGATTCTATTTCCTCCTCGTCCCTGCAGCTTCTGCAATAGTCGTTGTAGGGCAATCCAAGACGTTCCGCATGGATTCCTATTCCGCAGTGTCCTGTGAGGACACCGGAGACGATTCGTATTTCCCTCCGACTAAGTTGTACGAGATTTTTGGACTTCTTCTTATCGAAGACTGGCCATAGTGATCTGGCTATTGGACATGTGTCCATGTGACACCATCGCGTATTAGCCCTGATCATGGTTTCCTCATCTATATCCCCGTAAAGAGTGCTAATGGGTGTCTTCGCGATCGGAAGGGTATATGCGGGATCTAGTTCTGCACCCCCCATAGCAAGTTCATCCGCCCTCTCGGCGGCGTTTTGATTCCACTACTCTCGGGAATCTGATTTGATTCTCTGCATCAGTTTTTATTCACACCACCCACTGTCTCCTTATCACTCACACAAAAAGGCTGGAGACATTTAGCTACGACTTCTGCATGAACTGAAGCAGGGGACGAGTCTTCATCTGCTTCGCATGATTACTGTCCATTCACCTATGTCATCCTCACTGTGGCCTCGTTTGTCGATTGTCGTATCATATATAGGAAGTCTTTTAGCTCTTAGTATATCTGTACATATTCCACTGAGATATAATTCTTTGGTTCTCTAAGGTCTTCTCTAAGAACAGGAGTCTCCTTAGTAATGAATACGTCCATTTGTGAGCTGTTATTTTCCTCAGTACCTAAACTTCAGTGTGGTTTAACCCTCGCCTAATCTGTGCGGAGCTCTACGTTTAAAAGGCAACTTAGTTGATTGCTTGAATAGGGTGAGCCTGACGTTCAGTGCTATTAGGCCTGTTGCGTTCCGCCCATTTTTTCTGTTCAACAGTGGCAATAAAAATACACACAGCCACAGAAGCCCAACAGACTCCCAAATATTCGGCTTCTTACAGTCAAAAAAGAGGCAAAAGAGGACAACATCATCTTATTTCTTGCCACGTGCACCGTCTTTGCCTGCGAAAAAAATACCCAGCCTCCAGATAATCCTAAATTATTTCCACCTCACACCCCCATCACATTTACCACCAGTTGACCTCTAAGTCTGCAACAATTTTATGACTCAAGTCATATATTTACAAGCCAAAAGTATTGAAATATATTACCCTACAAGGCTCCGCGTCCATTTTGTTTAATGTCTCTCGTCGAAGGTCAACCGAAAGTGTGTTATGTTATCGCCTTCGCCTTCGCTTTGGCTATTCCCATTCGCACGCCATGGCTATCAAAGATAAAAACAACGTTAATCCATAACCTTTTACAAAAAAGGAGAAAAATCCCCACATGAACTATTACAATCGAATATCCACACCATATGCTGGCGATGTTTACGGCCAATAACGAAGCCAGAAAAGGATGTGAACCCCAGGATTAAAAAAAAAAAAAAAAAAAAACACAGCGATAGAGTAGTGGTCTTATATATTATTCACACCAGCACATGTGTGGGGGGTTTAATCTGATATCATTGCGTATATAAAATTTCGCTGTAATAACAGCAAGTGGAATCGGTGCTCCACCAGCCACCAACTCTGTGGGGGTGCTCTCTCTCCCGAGAAACGGGTCAAATTTCTACTAAATCACATTTGTTTCGAGAAATTTATTACAAATTGCTGGCAGAAATGTTGGCAATTTTCGCTTTAACAGGGATGTTATACGTCACATGGTCTTTTTTTTTGCCTGCAAATGTTCCGTTGAGTGATTTTTTGAGTATGTGAATGTCAAATTTCACAGATTTATTGTTCGAATTAAGGACTTGATAAATCTTTTATAGAATTTTTGTGATTTTTTTTTAAATTGACATGCAAGCTTGTGATGTTTGAACTCCCTTTTGTTGTTCCAGGATTTTTTTTGTTGATTTTAAAAAGTTGTGGCCATATGTATACGTTGCTTTTATTAGTTGAGAGTTATTACAAAGACCATTCCGTCATGAGAAGTGGTGTAGGTGTTCGAAACTCAGATGATGTAAGGTTTGTACCTCGGATCGACAACTTGCATGTGGAGGTGTTTTATGAAGATCTCAGCATATTGAAGCAGCACTGACGCGGTCCGGGGTAAATTTGAGACTCACTCAACTTCAGTTAGGTTAATCGTTAGCAAGAATCATTCTTCTTTTGATATTGACACTATCATCGTCCGAGTTTATAGCGGAGTCTGATTTAGTAGTTCAGTTGATTTAGCAGTGTGCATTCTCCCTCATCATCATGTATAATGGGCCGAATTTAGTAGGAGATTTCTACACCTTTAGTTGGTGGAGCTTAAAGAGTCTCCCTACTTGAGGATCGGGCAAACCATATGTCTTTAATCTAAACTCCCGCGGAGATTGAAAGATCTTGCTGTGGTTAAACTAGCGACATCTCTTGTCTTTGCCATTCTAGCGACAAAATCAGCAGTACAAGCTTTTTCTTTTTTTTTCGGATTTGGACAGACGACAAACGACGGGACAAACGAGCTTCTGCCGTGGGTTGTAGCGATTTTCAGTTACTAAACCACGTCCGACAGCTAGGAAGCGTGGGTTTGGGTATGAATCCGCGAAAGATTTCAGACCCAACAGTCATCATCTACTGGAAGCTTAATATAGAACAGTGAGTGAAAAAAGCCTGTGTAGCCTCTTTTGCCTGCAATAAAAGTTTTGGTAAGAAGTGGGCACTTCGACTGAAGATGGTCTTGTGAACGTTCACCGCAGTGGTATGTCCCATCCTATCGTACGGGGCACTTGTTTGGCGGTCTGCGTTGAGGAAAGACTACCACATAAAACAACTGAACAAAGTGCAAGGAACAGCGGCACTACGGGAGCTATGCAATCCCGTCTAATCGTGACCCTGAATGTTCTTCTGCACCTTATAGCATTTGACCTTCACAGTAAAAATATATCTGCGTGTACCACGGTTAGATAAAGAGAAACAGGGTGTTGGTATGCCGAATCGTACGTTCCCTTCTGCTGAGTGACAGCAAGAATGTATCTGATTTCTTACAGACGTTCAGGAGCATTCGTTTAATCTGCCTGCATTCTGGAGAGCCGTGCCACACACAATTGTGTTTGTAAGAAGACCAATCGTCTCGTCAATTGAGACCCTGACCACGGACGCGGGAAGATTGAATGCAGATTCAGGTCCTGAGAAAACAGCCTGTGAGTCTTGTCTAGCAATCTCATCGCACCCATAGAATTCCCCAACGAGTAGTGATGTCTGGTGTTACCGACCTTTACAAAGGCACCAACACCGGACCCATGAATGGTTTTAGAGCCATCCGTGAAGATTCGACTACAGCCCAGGTTCAGACTCCGGCCAAAGCCAGTCCACTTAAAATTTGCACAGAAACTGAAGGTTTGGTGTCATTGCATCAGACGGCATATTCATGGAACTAGGGTCCTTGGATACGCGCTTTGATAGGACAGCCCATGATATGATATCAAGGGGAGATAGGTGAAGCAGATCGAGAGCAGGGCCTGGCGTACTCGGAAAAACTGCCGTGGAGCCGAGACAAACCGTTCTTTGAAATTTAGTGCATAGGCAGTCACATACTTACGCGAAAACCCCCTCCACCAAACAACCGACTCGTAAGCTAGAAATGGTTTTATTCGGTGATAAGCCCCATATCTTGCCAAAAATACCCTTATACTGTCAGAAAACTGAGAGCACCTTGGACTTGGACTTGACATGCTTTGCCCAAAGAAGTTTTTTTTATTCAAGATCACTCCTAGATATTTCGCTTCATCGGAGATCTGGATAGTGACGCCCTTTAGCACTGGCGGAGTCAGACCGGTCGAATTGCTTGGTCTAATTCTCGATTCCTGTACGACTGAAAGCCGGTATTAGCACTCTCAATCTCTAGGAAGGCACATAGGAAAATTTAGTGTAGCAACTGCATCTTAAGCTTCCTTTACGAAATGAAAAGATGACGTAGGATGTTTTCACGCAGTCTCTCATTTGCAGAACTTCCTCTAGTTTGCTCTCCGCGTATTTGGAAATGTTCTCCTTTTTTTAAAAAAAGGCTTAGATCGCAAATGGCCGTTAAGAGACCTACTAGGAGAGACATGTCCGTTGTTGTTGCACTTAACCCTAAAAATTATGAGCAGACTTGTTTATAAAATGACAGCAGACGTCAGAATGGTAACTGGTGACAAAAGCAAACATAACATATGTATTCAACTTTAGCTTTGTGATTTGGTGCGTTCCTAACGTACTTTAATTCTAGCGGATTCCATCTTTTTGTACCAGGATGACAGATAATAGCTCCTCCCTCCACAGCTGCTATCTGTCATTCTGGTACAAAAAGTTGGTTTCCCCTAGAGTTAAAAGTGTGTTAGGAACGCACCAATTATAACTTATGGATGAATTTTGAATTTTTCAAAAAGACGAAGGAGAAGAATCAGCTTTGATAGACCAACGGATTGGATTTTTTTTGACGTTTACAGGCGAGGGGGGAAGCGGAGAGGTGACATGTTACGTCACTCCGGATTTTTAGATTTTTTAAAATTCTTGGATTTTTTTTGACGTTTGTAGATGTCAATCGGCAGTCACTCGACAAACGTGTAAAAAAAATTGTTTTCGTGAATAAAACAATGCGGTTTTTGGGTTGGAGGCTGATCGCATTTGTGTTATTTATTTAAATTGTTATAAATTTCGTGAAATAAGCACGAAAATCAAATTAATTTGGTCGACACTGACAATAAATATGTCAAAAAAAGTCCGCGGAAGTGACTATCAATCTGAACATGAAACGTCAAAAAAAAATCCAGTCCGTTGCTCCTGTGTGAACAGGGTCATACGGCTACTTGAATCGTAAACGTCAAATGAAAAACTACATAGCAACCGTCACTGTAAAATATTCTCCTTTTCTCAAGATGCTGTCCATCGAAAATGAATTTAGGAAACGGAAAGCGAATCCCATAGGTCCCCAAAGAAATTTACATTTCTGTAGCTGAGTTGACACTAAAAACAGTGACATCTCTCTTAAGATGCTTTTTGGCTCAAGGACACATTTCCAAGCACAAGGTGGATGTTGTGTTCATTTCCATTTTTCTTCAAAGCAAATGACGCAATAAATATGGAAACAAGGAAGCACATGTGTCATTCATTTTAGATGCAGAAAAATGCACTCGTGTCCCAAGTAATATTTATTCATTAAATTAAAAAAAAAAAAAATTCAGTTTTCTGTCGTGTTTCTCATTTGCATGGTGCTCCTCTCCCATGATGAACTTCGGCGCACTTGAGTGCTGCTTCGCGCAGTCATCAACGGCAACCGGCTCCCGTACTTCCACCGGAAACTTTGTGCAATTTATACAGGAGTTCCTACTCGTCTTCTAACGGCTGTCTCCTGTCGACTGTTGCCGTCGTTCACCATTGTGATAAAGTTTCCTTTTTTTTTGTTGAGGCAATTTCAAGGAAAAAATGTTAATACACGGCACCTATATTAGGTTTTCCAGGAAAAAAGAAACAAACGAAATGTTTCCTTTTCGAAGGAACAAGGTACATGGAACGACATTCATCCAACAACTGTTGTACGAACATTGCTCCTGCATACGTGTCACCTATGTGTGACAACCCCTCCATCCACCTGAGAGTGTTCAGACAGCAGGCACTTGTGCCATGCCTTACGTGGAGCATGGGAATCCTCTGGATGGGGTATGACCACCTATAGGGGGAATTATTGGGAAAAAAATGGAGAGAATCCTTGGCACTACGAGTTTTGTTGTTAGTTGATGAGGACTTGGGGCCGTAGTTGGTTATGAAATATTCAATTTGCAATATGTGAGCGGAATGTGAGAGCCCTGAGCAATCCTCTTTTGAGTTACCCCGGTCTCGGGACGAAATCAAGTTCCTGCCTTGGAAAATTGTTTATTTAATCGATAAATTCCTTGTTGCAACGAGGGACTCTGATGGTGGTCGGGGTGATTGAATGAAGAAGCGCAACCACTGTTGGTTTTTGTTTTTGTTTTTGGGGTGAGAAGTCCCAGTGAAGCATAAGTTGATTGTTCTGAACTACCTCACACGCACAGGGCTGTTCAGTTGAAGCCTCACAGAAGCGGTCCCTGGAATGTATGCGCATTTATATGTACGTACTTAGCTCCTAGGAAATTGTGGATAATTGAAATTCCATTTACCCGAGTGGATTCGAGGGTTGTTACGGTTGTTAAATGAATTTTCCAAATTCCCAAGTGGAATTTTATTTGAATCTGTAATTTTTTTTTGTTCTATTTGTTTGTGGGAGAGCTCCAGGTTCAGTCCATGATTTGCAGTTAAAATGCATAAATACTACGTTTCTCAAGCCAGAAAACTTTTGCAGTGCAGTTAAGTGGAAGAATCGATCTTGTGAGGGAAGTGACTTCCGAGAGGTGAGTTATTCCGATAGAACTGTGTGAGATGCAATCGAACTTCTAAGGAGAGGTGAATTTTAAATGAAATCAATGGGGTCAAGGGTGTGTCAGGACAGAATAATGTGCGAAGAAAGCTGGAATAGATCCGAGGCTCAAATAGTAGTCAATTTCAATCAAATTTTTTATACTTTCAGTTCCGTGGTAGAGAATTCTCATCACTTGTCTTTATTTTTCTTCAAAGAGGTTAGGTTAGGTTTGCAGGTTAGGTTGAGGATGAATTTTACGCCATTCATTACACTGAGGTGTGGAAGGACCCATTGTGACGCCTATGGTTCTGGTCATTCGATTGCTCTTTCAAGATGGAGCTTTGATTGGAGCCATCGATGTGGTCATGGAAACATTTCGCTAGGGTTTCACTTGGCAGTGAAAGAGATAATAGGTTGTATCCTCATGTATGTAGGTAACTCCTCGTCGTAGGTCATCATCATTCAGATGAAGTTTCTTTGTATGGTGGCTTAGTATGTTGTGGCCAGGAGTTACTTCTATCAACATTGATGCAGATTTCATATCTTCTTGTAGAGGTTTATTTGTCCTTGCTTTATACTTTGGGACAAGTCTCCTTGATATTTTGTAGCTTACTAATGAGTTCCTCTTGCTGTTTTCTTCCTCTTAAAGACTTTTCCGTGATTAGAGGGTTCACTGGTTGCAATCAGTTTAACCTTTCTTGCTTGCTTAGTTCAGACGCTTCATTGCTTGGTACACTGTTGTAAGCACACATCCATCAGAACTTGGACTGCGTTACTTTAGGTAGGCAGCTAAGGAACGGGCTAACTGAAGAGGCTTGTTGATTGAGGTCCAAATTTACCTCGAACTTAAGCGTCACCTAAGTAAAAATAATAAGAATGTGTTCTGGCTAGTTCCTGAACCTATAGCACGAGAGTAACAAGCCAACATGCTACCACTACATCATAGTCACCGAGAAATTGGCTGTTAAGAATATGAAGAAACTAGAAAAGACGTCTCTTCTTGTTGGGAAGGTTAGGTTAGATTAGGTAGATGGACTGAGGTCAGAAGAGACCCATTGTGATGCCCATTTTTGCCCTTGCTCGTGAAGCAGTACCCAAAGCATTCTCCTGTTGCTCCAGGCGTTTGGACCATTTTGCAGCCTTAATGAACCTCCAGATGTCTCTGATGGGTACGTCCCTTAGTTCTTCGGTATCCTGGAAAAAGTGCCTTCCAAAGGATTTATGTCTGAGGTGGCAAAGACTTGGCCATTGGCAGAGGAAGTGGGTTGTGTCCTCATTGACTTCCCCGTCTCCGCAACCCCTGCAAAGGTCGTCCTTACTTAGTCTTAGTTTTTTCATGTGATAGCATGGAGTATTATGACCTGCAATTACTCTTACAATGATGGGTTTTCCTGTCTTTCTGCATGACAATATTAGTTCTGGCACCGTTGTACATCTGCCATAGTTTGATAGTCAGACCATGAGAACATGTCTTACAGCTGGACGGTGGATCTACATTCATAGAAAAATCTGATTCCGCCAGCTTGAGTATAACATCGACTAGAAGCCTAGTGTGAGGGCACAATAGATCTTCTAGGTTGCAGTCTCCACGTCTACATCTTTCATTATCATGGAGGATTCGGGATAAACAAAATTTTATCTCTTCTCACCCTACACGACAACTTCATTTCCGGGGAAGCTACAAGGAAGGGACCTCTGCAAATTCTCTGGAACGATAAATTCCTTGTTACAAAAGAGGTATGATCTTGTGAGATAGACAATATAATGGCTATAGTGTCCTCTGTCTTAAATATATTTACAGTCAAAATCGCTTACAACGACATCGGTTTTAACGACGTATCGGTTATAACGACTAAATTTTTAGGTCGCGGCTGAACTCCATTAACTAACCCTGACATCGGTTATAGCGACCTTTCGCTTATAACGACCACGTTCATCGGTCACTTGAAGTTCGTTATAACCGATTTTGACTGTATTTCATAAAGTCTCCTTGGACTGTCATTAAAATGTCAAACAAATCGATCTGGACGTCAAGACTTTTTTCGAGGTATGCGGTAAAATTTCTGTTTGAATTTCTTCCACATCAATTGCACATCTGTGGATTATCCAGACCGTGATCCTCCATTTTAAAAAATTTCAAAAACCGACCCCCTAAATTCAAAAGAGAAGAAAATATTCTACTTTTCTGCAGACTTTTCTCCAAAAAATATTTCGTAACCCTTTTACCAAGTCACGATAAGCAATCAGAAAACCCCCGGGGCTTCGACGAAGATTAAGGGCAACACTCTATCCCACATGTAGCTAATAAAGAAAAACCAAACATGTACATATGCACATAGTTCCTACCTCTCTATGGACTTTAAAACACTGTCTGTAACACATGTAATTGACGTCTAAACTTTGTCGGAAAATATTTAAATAAAAAACTTTTTACCCAATACCCGTACTCAAAATGTATTCACTCCTCCATGCATGTCAACAGCGTTTGTCTTTGACAACAGCGGTCCTGCTTTTATTCAGGGGAAAGTTGGTCGGGTGAGTGGCATTAAATTACACATGAAGGAAAAAACTGATATTTACATGGGTTCGTAAATACCTTGTGGTGGGAATTGACACGAGAACCACCTTCTCTATACGTTTATTGCCATCCCCTTGTCAGGGTTCAAAGCGTCCTCTAACATCAAGCTCATGTGTCACTGGATGGGGGGTTGACCTTGCCCTTCTCTCATGCAGTGGAGTATGCTTGTAGTTGCGATTTTTGCCTGAAGGTGAGATAATGCGCTTAGAACTGAAAGTTGTCACCCTGCCGTGTTGTCTGATTTGTTCCAAATTGGCAAGCAAATGGGAAAAGTTTTTTACTAAATTATGTGTCGGGGTTTTTATAATGGACATAGGGTGAGAGTCTTCCCAGTGGTTGTACTGTTTGCCAAGTGTTGCATAAAGTCATAAAAAATAATCACATCAGACATCAGACATTTTCAAAATGGCTTTGTACACAGGGTGAACCGCACATTTTGTTTACTAATTTTATACTGTTTCGACAGTTAAGACAGTCTGGGACTGAGTTGTAATTAAATTCGTTTAAGAGTTAATAATTGTCTGACCAGGTTTGGTTTTGAGTTCGTAAAACGAATTATCATCCATAAGATGGTTTAAATTTTCAAATCCCTCTGCAACTCCAGGCTTGTTACTGAACTCACAAAGTATTAAGTCTGGAGTTGCAGATCTAGCCAAAACAGATTCCATACATTCAGCTCGTAGCCCTTTAGCTATTGAGACACATAACGCCGCAGTCTTAAAGAAGCTTAGTTTTAGAATTCGCAGGTACATGTACAATCTAAATTCTTAGGTCCTTTAGGACAATGAGTCGAAATGTTGGAATGCTTCAATGCAAATTGCTGTCGCTGCTTGGCAGGAACTCACTTAAGTCAAAAGCAGGTCTTTTGTGATACCATCTGGAGCACCGAGTTCCGTTACTGGAAACCTTGTATGACGAAACCCTTCTTTTAAGGGGGGAAGAACCACACAAGTGTCAATAATATACTTTGTGCAGATCCGCTTGGATCTGGAGATGAAGCTTTTTATTTTGTAAACATCGATCCTTGTTAGGTCGTCGAGAACTTTTTAGAAGAGAGATTTCTTTCTATCTCAGTCTTGATGGAGAAGGGCCGTTATGTAGAAGGTGGGACATTGATTATTCCTCTTCCTCGTCTCTACAGATTCTGCAGAAATCATTAAAAGATAAATGCCCACTCTCATAGCATAACTTCCTATTAAGCAAGGGCTCCTTGTATAGAGCTTAGATCCTATTCATAAACAGTCTGCCGATTCTTTTCAGATCCAGTTTAGGCCAGATCTGCCTCAATGAAAGGCTAGTGCCGATTATGTATTCTGTATTAGGGCCCCTAAATGCGCAATGTGACCTATGAGGTCTATTGCGGTGCCCCATATGGTTTAACCAGAAGTTATATGGAGGTTTTGGATAAATGTCAGTATAGCCTTAGGTTCAGTTTTCCAAATCTCCGCTGGGATGATCGAGGCCCGCGTATAGTGGAGTAATCTTTTCCTTGCGGCTCCTGGACATACGCACAGAATATGCTCAACGGTTTCTTTCTGTTCTCCACAGAGTCGGCAAATATCGGTATCTGATACTTTCAGTTTACGCAGATGGTTCTGAGTGGGACAATGTCCCATTAGATAGCCCGTTAAGGTTCTTAACTCGTCTTTGGTGAGATCAAATAAAGTCTTGGCCTTGTATAGTTTGGGGTTGATGAACTGGTTTGCTTGTCTAAGGCCCTGGAGGTTGGCCCAGTAGTCACCGTATTTGGTGATCTCCCATTGTGTTATCTTGGAGTAGGTACTGTTGGGTGGTACCCCAAGATAAGTTTCGGGATCAACCAGTGGGCGGCAAGCACCTTTTCTCGCCATATATTCAGCCCGTTTGTTAAGACAGTCCCAGACAAGCTTGGACCATATACGATTTAAGAAACGCTTCGAACGATACCCTCTGCAGCAGTGGACATGTTTCATGTGACACCACTGGACATCTTTGGTAGTTTGTGCAGGGGCTGTCGATGTTTAGACTTAGATGAATGATTCTTTGTTTTTCCTTTGACAGCGTTATGGCCTTAGCTACTAGATTATCGAACTTCTTCATTGAAAGAATAGCGAAACACTCTAGAACTAATCCATAGCCACAATAACTTGATCTGTTTTCCTTCAGTTAGGAATGATTTCCACAGGCCTCAATGGGCAGCTAGTCTCAAGTTTTCTCCAACTTAACTTTCCTATCTCATCCAGGCTTAAGTTATCCTTCTTTTATCCTGACTTCTCTTCGGTCTACTTTGCTGTTTGTATACAGTAAATCTGGGTTAACTTAGTTGCCTGTAAGGCTTTCGTTTTTTTACGATCGAGCTCAAATCAAAGAGTTTAATCTCCATTCAGTCGTTGCACAAATTTGAACAATTTGCTTGGCCAATCGAACCCCATTTTGTGTCAAAGAGTCCGCATTAGCGAGGTTCTCAACACTCGAGGGAAAATTGTTTGTATACGTGTAGACCGTAAGTCCACACTATGACCCTGATGCCTTTGTGAGAAACGTCCCACACTTCCCATCATTGTTCATCGCATCAAACCCAACCAATAATAATCGAAGGACAACATCCAATCCACTGTTCGATTCATGCCTTAGCATACATAAACATGGAGAAAATGTTTGCTTCGCAAATATAATCCAATTCCAAATGTGTATCCTTGTAGAACGGCCCCAAACGGCACCCAAACATATTTTTCTGACTCGGCAGGAGTAGGCACGACCATTTACATACTACGAAGAATTGATTATGCCGGACCAAGGCTGGAAATAGGTATCCGGGGATCAATTCTGTGCAAATGTAGTCCCACCGACTATTTACAATGTTTTGCATATTTCCATTCAAATTTTCGTATTTATCAGGACGTTTGCATTGCTCGATGGGGTGTTCGATTGACGTAGAAACCGTTTCGAATGATGTGGGGGATGGCCTTCAAGGTCCAGTGGATGGACCAATGGAGCAGGGGGAAGACAAACATCATGTGTCTTGAGCTCAAGTGACGTAGTATTTATGCATATATTCTGATTGATGGTGCAGGGAAATTTGTTGAGCTGTCATACTTTGTGTGTACATACATTGACAGCTCCGAAATGGATCGGGAACATGTTCGCTCCTTCACATTTGAAGTCGTCTGCAGCTGATTGATTGATTTCACTTTGAACATTGAATTGTATAAAATGTCAAGTGGCAAGGAACCATAAGTAGGAAAAATATTCTATTGCGAGTGCTGAAAATAAAGACCACATTGTACTTGAAGGCAAACAAAGGAATGAAATGAGCGTATTTTAGGGACTGGGCCCTTCTTGACTTGGTTTCTGTATCTTTCTACAAATAAAGTTGTTATTGCCACATTAGGTTTACTGACAACTTGTCAGAAATTCGGTGATCTTGACTCATAACACTTCTCCGAATTGCCTAACTTAAGCATCTCCTTCTGACTTTCTGACGGCTGTAGCATTTTCCAGACGGAAATTAGGGCAATCAACGAAGCCTTATCCTGGCTTAGGGATCATAGTTTTCGCGGATAGTCAGGCTGCTTTAAAGTCTCTGAAATCAGTAACATATACATCCAGAGCTACCTCAGATTGCAGCTCATCTCTCATGAAGATGGCAGGACATTTTAACATTCACCTATGGTGGGATCTCGGTCATAGGGTCATTCCAGGGAAGTGTAAGGCCGATGAAGTCGCCAAACGCGATACTACTCTGGGCATCCTGCCGGAACGGAGGAGTCTGGGGCCCTAATCGTCTCTTCCCTGATCGCACAACTCGAAACGTCAAAAGAAGCCGGTTTGGCCCAAAAATGCTCGTTTTTACGTGACGAATTATACGATCATGGAAGACACGATTTAGCCCCTGATATTCCGTTCGCAAAATGTTAATTACTCCTAGAGTACGACGCGATCAGTAAAACAAACCAAAGATGGAAGAATGGTACCACATGCCGTTCCTCCAGAGAGATCTGGCCTATTGTAAACCTTACTCGATCTAAAGGTCTGATCTTGTTAGAAAGGTCTCTCATCAGCACCGTTATCGGTGTTCTCACTCGCAACTGTTTCATCGGTCTTCATGCCAGAAGGATGGGCCTCTTCTCAAATAACTTTTGCAGAAGCTGCAGGAACGAGAGGAGGTACCTGTCCTGCCTTATCCCAACGAAGGAAGCTCTAACTAGGAGCCCATCACTTTTACAATTTGGGCGAATTGTCACATATTGATGTCAAACGTATCCTTAGCTTCATCAAGAGCTTCAAATGGTTTCAATAGGTGGAATGACACTTGGGGTACACGTGCAAGTAGTATCACAAAGGGCCTACCTGGCCTGGACAGCCACCTTACCACCTACCTACCTCTATGGATGAGACGGCTTTCACTGGCTGCCTTGTGCATGCATATATCGCTTCGTTAAGTTGCCAGTAGGGACTGTTTTCGTGTTCTCGTGAGGCTTTATTGATGGCTGACTTCAGCTTCAAACACTCTGCCATAGTATGGAAGGTTTAGCGATTAGGGTTTGAAGGGTAAAACTGAGAAGGTACTGCAGTTGGTGTCTTCTGCCATTCGTGAAACATCAGAACGTCACTATACACAGTCATAACTTCCAGGTAGTTAAGTACTTTGTCTACTTAGGCTCTGCTATAATTTCAGACAACGACACCAGCGGCGCTGAGATCAAATGAAGAATAACTCTTGCCACTGTTTCGTCGCAAAGCCCTCTCTCGAACGACTAAGACCTTAATCGTTCCATCCTGCTCCTGCTTTGCAGAGGCATGGACTCTGTCAAAAGCGGATGAGATTGCTCTTGGCTTTTTCGAGAGGAAAATTCTTTGGGTGATTTTTGTTCTCGTCTGCATAGACGGTAAATGGACGAGGAGATACAACTACGAACTGTATGGGCTGTACAGCGACATCGTCTTATCCAAAAGAGTGAAAGTCCAACGACTGAGGTGGCTGGGTAATGTAGAGCAGATGGCCACCAATGCTCCGGCCCGGAAAATTTTCGAATCCACACCGCAAGTGGAAGGGGACCTCAACGAGCTTGGTGTCCAAAACTAGAGTCAGGTGGCTAAAGATCGAGCTGGCTGGAGACACTTGTTGGTTGAGACCCAAGTCCACACCGGGCTATAGCGCCACCTTAAATAAATAAGTAAGAGCTCCAATTTATTGCCTGCTCAGAACCACGAATTGAGAAGCTTCTCCATGACAAATTTTACTCTCGGAGGTTTGTCATTGCATTGAGAGATAGTGCCGCAAAAATGCTTTGTTGGTATTGTCAGAGGTCGAACCTAAGCTTCACTTGACTGAGGCTTTTATAAAGACCAACAGTACGCCAGTTTATGAAACGCTTTAATCGCTAAAACCATTCCATTCGTCAATCGACAAATTAGTTATTATGTTCACACTCCGATTTCATGCAGTTAAGCGGCTTAATTGAAACACTTACACATCAGCGCATAATTATTTATTGCCATGAGCGACAAGTAGATTAAAATCACATTTAAACACGCAACAATGGCATTGCATTGTCCATGAGTATAATTGATTTTACTAATTGAAAACCGTGACTTAATGTCTCACTATAAAAAAATAATAACGAATATGTACGTACATGATTACGATCTCTAATTTGTGTTTCTATAGTCAAATATTTAAACTCACTAAAAACAACGTCAGTTGGATAAATAAAAACTGATAATAATATTGTACACAATGCATGTAGCACATTATTAAATACACACTGCGGGCTGCGTGTACATGAATTGATTATTAAATTTAACCACAACCATTGCATTGCCCCTCCTGTGACCTTTGTGTTATTTAAATATTTTGAGGCTATTTTACCGCAGGTTGGCTGATGATTTTCGAAACATTGAAACAGTGGTTGTGGTATTTGACATTAAAAATACACAAACGCATCCATGGAAGGCTGCAACGTAAATATTTGTTTTAATAAAAGCGAAATGCGTGTTCATGAAAAACGAAACTCGTAAATTTTGCGTCAAATTAGGTATTAATGTAGCAATTTAAACTGTGTTGGCAACAGATTTACTGTAACATAAATAAAAGGATATATGTACGTACCAACGGATACCTGATAATGGAAATCTAATCCTTTGACAACATACGAGTACCCGTGCTACCTTTGATTTGGGTTAACATTTTTTGACGGTGAAAATTAAGAACATAAACTGAAAAAATACTTGATTCTGGAACGCAGATTTCATTACTAAAAGCTTCTCTAGGAGAAATTGGAGAACACAGTCAGGTGTCTAAACATAAGATGGTGAAAGTAGAGGGGAGACTATACCCGCTGGGTGCGCTGAGAGTGTATTGTAACGAACCAAAGAAAGAGCTTTTTCGTTCATTTCAATAAGTCGTCCGACGAATGTTTTTCTTCGATGATGACAGATCCCTTAACCTTACGCAAAACTTATCTTCATTTCCTATGGTTTGTTAGTCCTCATCTTTAAGGATAACGCTTTTCGCACTATTTCTCGAAAATCACCTTGACTCTGGAAAAGCTATGTCAGCTTTGTATTTTACACACCAACTCAAAGAACTGTCATCTTTTTTTTTTTTTTTCCCCGGGGGTAGGTGAAAATCTTGCATAGACACTATGAGGACCGCAGACGCGTGCTCATAGTAGTGTGAGATTCTTACTCACTAAAAAAACACCTCCCTTCGATATTAACTTGTTAGTTACTGCAACTAAGTAAGGACTTATCAAGCAATTTTTTTATCACGAAATAGAGACGTTTGGCAGGTGCCTTTCCAATGAAAGTCCCTGCATGTTCCGCTATTTAGGCGCGGTTAATTTTTATCGTGCTAAGTCAAAAGTTTTGGTCCTTTGTAGACGGCGCAATACATTTCTTTCGTCCAGAAGTTGTAGGACTGTATTATTAACGTGTTCGCTTATTCGATTTTTGTGCTTTCGCGCGAAGTTTTTAATTTCATTTTCGACTGTAGGAATTCCGAGATCTCTATGTATATCATCATTTCTTACGTACCACGGTGCATTGACAATCTCTCTTAGCACTTTATTTTCAAAAGTTTGTAAAATATTGGCGTTTGTTTTTTTGGTCCAACCCCAGAGTTGTATACCATATGTCCACACCGGCTTTAGCACTTGCTTATATATCAGCAGCTTATTCTCAGTATTAAGCTTGGAATGTTTCCCAAGTAATCAATACATTTCTCTGAACTTGTTATCGAGTTCTTTACGTTTCTTTTTCACATGCGACTTCCATTTTAATTTAGCGTCGAGTGTCATTCCGAGGTATTTAGCCTCGTTTGCGAAGGGAATACGAACCGAGTTTATAAGGATAGGTAAACTGTTCGTTTTCTTGTAAGTGAAGTTTACATGGACAGATTTGGTTTCGTTGAGGGCGATCCGCCAAGCCTTTGTCCATTCGTTTACACTATTCACAGCGTTTTGTAGTTTAACTGTTGTTTCTTCGATCGTTTTGCCAATTGCTAAAATAGCAGTGTCATCGGCAAACGTAGCTAGAACGGTGTCTTCTTCTTGCGGTATATCGCGGATATACAGAAGATACAGAAGCGGGCCAAGGACACTTCCTTGGGGTACGCCGGCTGTAATTTCTTTGAATTGCGAATATTCGTTTCCGTGTCTGACACGGAAGAGTCTATTCCCAAGATATGTTGTCAGTATATTATATAGGCGTGCAGGCAGAACCTGACGTAATTTAAACTTCAAGCCTTCATGACACACCTTATCAAAGGCTTGCGAGACATCAAGAAATACGCTTGAGCAGATCTTCTTTTCTTCAAGAGCTTTTTCTATTGCGTCAGTGATTCTATGCACCTGATCAATAGTTGAGTGTTTGGTTCTAAACCCAAACTGGTGATCAGGGATAAGATTCTGTTCCTCGATGATCGTCTGTAATCGCTTGAGCAATATTCTCTCGATGATTTTAGAAATAATTGGGAGCAGCGAAATAGGTCTATAGGATTTCTTGTCACTCGGCGGTTTTCCTGGTTTTAGTATCATTATGACCTCCGCAATTTTCCATTGGCTCGGGACATATTCTAATCTAAGCGCAACATTTATAATATAGAGGAGCTTGATTAGGCCTTTTCTAGGCAGCATTTTTAAGACTTCCCCCGTTATTAGGTCGTAACCAGGAGCTTTTTTGGGTTTTAGTTTTTTTATTTCTTGCGTGAGTTCCGCTAGCGTTGCACTTGTTATTGTGTAAGTGTCAGGTGTTATCTCGCGTTCGGTATTTCGAAAACTGTCATCTGTCAATTTTAGAAACAGCAGCGAGCTGTCTTACAAGTCTCCAAGATCGCATGACATTGACAAATCATTATCTCTGGTCATGGATGCAGACTGAGAAAGGAGAGGATGCAGTTGAATACCCACAAGTCAGCTCTTGGCCTCCACGAGCATGATCTACGTAGATTGGCTCTTTGCTAAATCCTCTCAAAACTTTTTTGTAAGGTTAGGTGAATTCAAACGAATTTAGACCAGAAGAGATATTTATAAGGCGAATGATAAAAGTTTTTAGATGAAACAGTCTTTTGGACAGGACCGCAGAGTTGCGAAGAAAACAGAAAGTAATTTCTTACTGGTCTTACCTGCACCAGTTTTTGTGTTTACACTCAAGTTTATGCAGACGGCAGACTTTATCACACCCAAACTTAACTCAGGTAAAAAATCCATTATGAGCCTTCGGTGAATTCAGAAGAGAAAAGATAAAGAAATGGATAAGCTTGAGCAAGCAATCTTCCCTGAGGGTTAAGAGTCCTTACTACATACGTGCTCCTGCCCTTTGAAGAGTCTCAACCTAAAACTTTGTAACCTTCCATCCTTTGCAATTTTAGCCACGTTCCATTTTGTTCTTCAGACTTAGCCTTCTGGCATCCGTTTTCGTTTGGCTTTTGTAACGAAGTTTAGCTTTTCCTTGTCGTCTCGAACCTGGGGTTAAACTATCATTTCGGTTGGAGAATTCTTGTCCATTCAATTAATTTGCTGCAGAACTGATATGATCGATATTTGATGCAAGACATGAGATCCTTCTGTTTTGAGATGCGGCATATGGAGCGGATAATTCTGCCCATCCATGCTCTCTCTATCAATGTTTTATCTTCGTGTTTAAAAAGGTTTACATCTTATAGAGCCAACGGCTTTGTTCAGCGTTTCTTCAGGTACAGCAATCTCTTCTGAACTGCAAGGGGAATCAGAGGCCGAACTACTACAATCGATAACGAGTGAGTGAGTGGAACTCGTGATCGAACGAGTTACTCATTAACGAGTGTGGTAATTCGGCTCCAGTTCTTCACTGACTAGAGCATCACACTACAATGCATCCGTGTTCAATGCATCAGGTTCATTTCACAATTTTGTACAACCTGGCTTCTGGTCATGAAACCGGGTGCCACTTGCTTGGTTTTCCTGTAGAATTGCCGGTTATTATTCCCGTCGCGCAACTCTGAGAGACTGCGAATGCCCAACGCAGGATTTTGTTTTCCCCCTCTGTCCTTTTGCCACGATACTCTTCCCGTGCTGCCCTGGTTTTGTGGTACAGGGTCTGTTGGCGTCAATTTTCTGTTACCTATTCCTGACGTATCATCATGCCAAGGGTTCTTCTGGCTGGTAACTTACAGTGGTGTTGCCTACATCTTTGATGATGTCATGATACTAGTTTCAAAGATTGTTGGCGTTTGTGGATGGTGAATGCAGAGTGGAGAGTCTCTCACTCCGGGTCTATGGCTTAAGCTTAAGCTTCAAACGTGGAATATCTTTCACCGGAAAGTTTACAACATTTTGTCGTGGGATAGTCCAGCTCTTTTTCGCTCTGAATATTTGTAAGTTTAGAATGCTCTCAACGACTAACATGATATCGGTTTGGTTAGGTGTCAGTGTTTTTCTTCAGTCCATGCTTGCCGACAGTGGTAGGCTCTGTTGGGTCTATTCAGGAAGTTACAAAACTCCTTCTTTATATAGACTTTAACTTCTTCAGTAAGGGACTATGCACACATTATAGTGATGGCTTGGAACGTTGGGCGTTAATCGCATGAGCGAGGTGGCCATTCGATCAGACTATTTCTTGAGATACATCAACTGTTTGGCCAGTTGTGTGGCATGTGGTACCATCTGGTTAGAACCACATATCGCTGATGTCAAGTCCATCCAATTCTGGCCAAAAATTGTCTTTCAACATGGTACGATAGCGAACTCCATTGACCGTAGGGTTAGGTTAGGTTTTGTGGGCTGCTGAGTGCTGCCTTATCACACTTAGGTCCATGTAGACCCAATGTGATACCCACGATATTCCCTACTGCGGTTTTAATTCCTTGGTGCCAACCATTGGGTCCCCCTTGGAAATTTTAGAAGTTCTGACGGTGAACCATCAGATAGTTCGTCGATGTAGTCAAAGAAGAATTTGTCTAGTTTTGTCGCTATGACCAGGGACCTAGCAGAGCTTAACATTGTGCTGCGTGCCAAGAACCTTAAGCTTTTCGCGACAACACTTCACAAGCTTCGATGTTATCTGCGTAGCAGCTATTGCTTTCATGGCAGCCTGACTGTCAATGAAAATTGTAATATCCTCCCGTGATATTGTAAGCATTGAGACTAGTTGGGCGGCTTTTGTTACTGCTAGGACAAAAGCCGCCCATTGACCGTAACATGGCGCTCATTTTCATCGACGAAAAAATACGGTCCAATCACACCTCCGACATGAAATCCACACCACACGGTCACTTTTTGTAAATGCAATGGAGTCTCTTGAAGCACGTACGGATTTGTTGCTGTCCAAAAATTTGACAAAGTCACTAAGCCAAAAATGAACTTCATCGCTTGAAGATGATTTTTCGATGAAATTCAGGATTCTCTTCAAACTTTTTGAAAGTACAATCGGATAAGTTTTGGCGCGTCAAATGATCAAGAGGCTTCAGTTCTTGAGTTAATTTGATCTTGTAAAAATGTAGGCCAAGATCTTTACGTAAAATTCGCCACAATGTAGACTGAAAGATTCCCAATCCCTGTAAACAGCGTGGAATCGACTGATTTGGCTCATTTTGAACTGAACCGTTTACGGCTGCGACATTGTCGGTGCTTCAATCTCGTTATCTCACTGGCACAGGAAAATTCAGTAGTGAATATGTTGACTCGAATTTATCCGCACAGCATGTCTGGTGGGACGATTATTACGACCGAAAATTGAAGTAAGCGCTCTTAAAGTCGCTTAGTATTTCGGTAGTAATTTTAAATGCTTTCTAAACATTGCTCGTTCATGAACTTCACCATGATAAAAATATAAATCTTGATTGACGTTTTGACCTTGGCATTTAATAAAAAAATATTAAGAGTGCTTTCGTATTAAAATACCAAATTGTTATGTCCTTATTGAAAAACCCTGTACTATGCTATAAGCGGATACATTACAAAACCATAGATATTCAGAAACCTTCAACGAATTTCGCGAAGCTAATCCGACATGGTCTTGTATCCTGTTTATAATTTTCGTTCATTGATCCCTTCCGAATTTAGCATAATTTTTTCTTGAACCACACCAGCCATGAGTAACAAGCCTTAGCCCCAAACAACCAAGTATCTGCTTCATTATAATAACTCAATGGTTAATGTGGCAAAACTTGGATCCTGTCAACTGAGAGTGTACAGAGCAGAGTGAAGTTTCAGTTTCAAAAATTTTAATTCTCCCGTTAACTAATGACTACAAATCGTAATACTTCGTCGTCCTCGGAACAGATGGCCCATTAATTACGAGCATCTTAAGACACACAATACTTTCCGCAAGACCCGAAACCACCCAAGTACATCGGCAAATACATCATAATTTTTCAGAACCCCAACAACACCATGGAGAAACCCATTAAGGATTTGCATTGAAAAATATGTGTACGTACGAGTGTGCCTATACAATAAACAAACAGGAGCATTTACGGCAGCGAAACCACACCAAAGAAGGCACACCAAAATTTGAGGGAGGGAAAATTCCCGGACTAGTCGTTGCCATGACAGAGGAAACCGTTCAAATTGGAAAATGAACGAGTTAATTCTAGAAGCCCTTCTGTCGAAAAGTTCCTTGAAAAGTACTCGTTATAACTTTTGCAATAGAGTTATAGATTATTGATCCGTGTGGCTGCAGGAGGTTGAGTTGAGTTGATTTGATTGTAAGTTTTCAACACAACGGGGAAGTTATTCACTTTTATTCGTATCCTGATGGAAGACGTGAGCAAATATCAATCATTTGGTGGAAAACACAAAAGTCACAGATGGATTTCTGCACTTTTATTGCTGCAGACCATTTGGAGGATATGGATTCCTTTATTGAAGACACCATCGGAAGTATCACTAATAAAATGCCATCATACGATGTTAAATCTTCTGATCTCGTATAACATTGCACAGGATGTTATGCTGCCTTCCTTCCAATGGTAAGCACATCCGATAGAAATAAAATCACCAGAATATCGACGAAAAACAATATCACTCCTTCGTCGTCTGCTTATCCGTTGATTTAATTCTCCCCTTCGATGTTTGGTTCATAAAACTGAAGAAAGAAATAAACTCCGTCAATAGCCCGAGGACTATGGCGAAGCAGTACACACACACACACACATCCTTATACGGACAACAGCATTTAAGCCATCACGTGCTGGCTTCAATTTTATAATATGAACTTCATTACCGATTTTTATTTTCTCGCTTTCGAAGGATATTTCTCAATTTCACGTATCCAAAGACATTTCGATGTCACTTCTGTTCCGTGGATGACAAAACCAAAATCGTAAAAGTAGCCTCCATCGCCCTCCACCGACAGACAATTCCTTACGCACAACAAATCCCCACCAATAATGGCTGAGGTGCCGTAAACGTTGCTCGTACATAAATAGATACACTCCTGGTACGTGAGGTGGATGCTGTTAGGACGTGTGGTGTGTGGATGTTGTGGAACGAGTTTTATTGGTCTTACACACTTTATGCGGACGTGATGCGTTAGCAAAGCACGAAAAAAAGTGAGATCCTGAAATAATTGCCCTTCGAGGACAATTAGAAACGCATACATACGTGTGAGTGGGTACGATTCGTAAATTCGATCTGCGCGATATCCTTGTGAGAAATTCAAATTTAAAGAAAAAAAAAGGAGAAATTTTCAATAAGAAATGACACACTTGGGAGTCACGTGGTGTGGTGTGGATGTAAGGATTAATCGGTGCTCAGGGAATGTTCAACTTTATTACTGTCACGACTTGGATAAACGAGTTTATGCATACCATTGGCGCTGATGTGGGCGTTTCAAGGAAAATTGAATTTCCATTTCGATGACATGCATCTTGACTGCTGACAGAGATCCCAATTAAATATTCTTTCTTGCCAGACAGATGGATACCCGATGACAGCATTAATCGGTTCGTGGATCTATAATTGGGTTTTGAAATATTCCAGCGAAGGCGAGTTTGAAGTTCCTCAAGGTCTTCAGCTCATAATGGAGGAGGTCGACTCAGTGTTTTCTTTTGTTAGAAGGACTTTGGTGCAGTGGGTTGAAGTTACTTCCTTACACAAGCAACAAGCGTCTCCAGCCAGCTCGATCTTTATTCAGCTGCCTTGAGTTTTGCACGCCAAGTTGGTTCAGATCTCGTTCCACTTGCGTGCGCCTCCTGAGTCGCGGTCTTTCACTACTGCGTCATACCACGGGTCTGGATTCGACGATTTTCCAGCCCGGAGCATTGTGTCCAACCGTTACTGGCTAAGTCGATGTAGCTGTATAGTCATTACAGTTCGTCGATGTATTTCCTCTCCACTCACTGTCTGTGCAGATGGGGCCGAGAATCACCAGAAATCCTCTCGAAACAGCTAAGAGCGACCTCATCCGCTTTTGACAGAGTCCATGCCTCTGCGCCGTAGGGTTACTTTAGTTGTTCGAGAGAGGGCTTTGCTACTCAATTGCTTTCTTAGCCCAAAGAAACAGCGATTGGGAAGAGTTGTTCCTTAAAATCGATGAAAAGGTGGTGGGTTTTCTCCAAGATCTGCCGCAGTGTGATCTTTCCTGGCCTGAAGCCATACTGGTATGGACCGATCAAGTTGTTGATGAACGGCTTCAGACGCTCACACGGCAGATAAGATCTTGGCGCAGTTCAGAGGGTCTCCTTTCTTGAGGATCGGGCAAACAAAGCTGAGGTTCCATTCATCGGGTATGCTTTTCTCCGACCGTATTTTACAGATGAGTTGGTGTATGCTCCTTACGAAGTCATCGCCTTTCGCTTTTAACAGCTCGGCAGCTAGGCCGTCGGCACCAGCAGCTTTGTTGAACTTAAGTTTAGATATGGCTATCTTCACTTCGTCCGGGTCGGGTGGACGGAATTGTTGGCCTTCATCGTCCAGGTCGAATCGTTCCTTCTGCCTGACAGCGGGATTTGATTCGTCGTCGCTGTTGAACAGTCTGCAGAAGTAGTTCTTCCCTATCCTCAGCATCGACTGTGATTCTACTACGATGTTCCCTTGTTCATCCTTGCAGGTTTCGGTTCGGACTCTGTAGTTAGATTCAATTTCTTTACCATCAAAGAACTTGGGGTGTAGTTATTTGGGACTTTGACTTAATGCTTCATGAACGAATCGATGAATCGTTCCTCAACGAGGCTTGCGCTTCGATCCTACTTTGGCAAATGGATTATTGAAATTTACATGTATATAACGTTCTGAAGTATTCCGTAATGAATGACTTGTGTCTCAAGTCTTGGAAGCGAGCACTTCGACTTTTCACGAGCCGAACCCATGACGTGTGGGCGATGTTCTTGAGGTTAACAAGGCGACATAGGCTCTAAAACAACCTCAAGTTCTAACGACATGGGTGACGGAAATTATGCCAAAGAAATGGAGTGTTTCCAGACTCTTTCGCCATTTTTTTCAAAGCCTTCACTGAGATTTGGTAGAGATTCCTCCAGGTATCCTGCTTGTACAATATAAATATTTACATAAAACCAAGGTTAGGTTAAGTTAGGTCAGGTGGCTACCCCGTTCAAGCAGGGATACACTCAGACCAAATTGGTTCATTGTGATAACACGATAGATACCGGCACCAGAGACCAAGAATATAACGTCGAGTGCGCTGAGATGAGTGACCGTATCGATAGCAACCCTATGTATTGAGCCCTTTTGACCCAGAGATAAAGTTTTTATTTTTTGGATGTTGGAGTTCGGCTAGATCGTTTAGATCATCGAAAAAGTATTCTCCAAGGGTTTTTCTTCTTAATGTTGTAAGGGCAGGAAATTAGGTGGGTTGTGGTTTTTTCGTCCTCTTCATTTCTGCAGCTTCTACAGAAATCATTGGAGAGGACGTCGAATCTGAGTTCGTGTCTGCCTATCAAGCAGTATCCGGTGAGGACTCCTATAAGTGAACCTAAGTTTTTCCGGTTAGTGGCAATCCAGCTTGGGCCAGCTTTGTTTTGACAAGAGAAAAGTGCTCCACAAGTTGTTTCATCAGTGTTTTGTCACTTTCTTGGCATCCGTGTCAAGGTGGAATTTGATCGATTCAATAGGTGTTTGCCCATGTTTTCAGGGAGATGCCGTCCTGCGCCTTCTTTTGCTGGCTCGTCTCCTCTCCGGTTGCCTGTGTCCTGAAACCCAGCATAGGGTTACGTCGCACCTGTTTGCAATCTTTGCGGCGTTGCTTTACCAACTTTGATCGTATTGTCGGCGATTTCAATTTCGTGGTAATGGGTGAGGTGTTGGAGAATACTCTTGCCCCCGTACGACACGCTGTCTTATATCCGTCTGTGTATATTTCTAGCTCGGATTCGTCCAAAACTTCACCGGACTTCCAAGCGCTTCTGCTAGGAATCGGAGTTCAGTATCTGACGTTAAAGTCAATATGAGGGACAATATAGTCCGTTTTACTGGGGACAGTATTGTTGCCATTTAGGATACTAGTCATGCTGACCAGTTGGGATGATTCCCTAAGCCTAAGTGCCGCTTTGGCTGCCATTAACTTTCCGAAGATATCGACAGGAAGCATTGCCTCTCTTGCAGCCGTAGAGGTTGTTCTTAGGACACCCGTTATGCAAATGCATGATAGCCTCTGTACTCAAGTAGGCTAATATGACTCCGTACATCAGGACCGTTCTCAGAACCAATATTTACTGTATTTTGTGTAGACATTATCTAATGGCTGCAGATTGTTTGCAAAATTTCATAACTACTTCATTTCCTCATTTGCCCCAGAGTCCTTGCAGTCAGGATGATCCCTTTCGCAGAAACCACAGCTCAAATATTCACTCCGGTATGCACACTCATATCCTCCGAATTTATAGCCTATTATCGCCCCATTGTTCCCCTGGAATCGAGTTAACCTCCAACAATAGCGAAGAGCTTAGTGCCTGTCTGCCTTCCCATCCCTCTCCCATTGAAGGGTTCGAATTACAAATTTTCCCAATTCGGTAGAATTTCGCCACGAATTATCCAACTTTTCACCACAGACTATGGGCGCATTGTGAACCCAATGGAACTGACTCCATCCTCCAGAAACACACAAGGGAATCCGTGCGCCATTGTTAAACCGAAACTAAAATTTACCGACTGCCAAATCTGAAAATCCCATTCGAATGTTTCAGTTGTTTCCTTGTCTGTACCAAGTATCTGGTTGTGGAAACGTTACCTTTAAGTACACGAGAAATGTTTATGTAGATACTTGTCCCCTTTGGCAAATATCCGAAAATGTAACGGGAACAGATTCCCGATAAGCGGAGAGCGGGACGGAATAAATGGCAAGTCCTTGCCACCCAGTGCGGTTTTCGTGTTTAACTGCGGGCCATCGAACAGTGTGTACCCCAGAGAGATGCTGTTCCTCGATATATCTTGTCTTGAGTACATTTTACAGGCTCTTGGAATATTTAATGGAAAAAGTTGTCCGGGAAGTTTTCCATACTTCCTCATCCAATGACCAGGGGTTTGCTGTTGTTTTTATGTAGTCTTCCGACTCGCTCCTGATAGGAGGGCCAAATCAGTTCAATAATATTTATGCATAGCGTTCGCTGCGATCTCAGGTCGGTGGACTTGAGGAAGTTTGTGGCCATAATGTGTCCCTAGCTGGGGAAACTTTTAATGAGGGGAGGACCGATGGCCGTCGGGACACGTTTGCTTAATTAAACGCTACATCATGTGTTTGGAAATTTTGTGACTTGTTTACGGACCCCCCGATTCGTATACACCTGACAAGGTTGAGGTCGTTAAATTTATCGGTGAGTGTTTTTGTTTTGCTTTATTTGGTCTGCCTGGATGGTTAATCGAATCAAATGCGGGGGGAAGGTATGGAAATTATGTTTTGTTGACAAGCACGGACAGGGTGGCATGAATATTATCTGACATTTCTATGCATTTGAGCTTGTCTTGGTTGATTATGGAATTTTGCATAATCATAGATCTGTATGCGTTAGACGTGAAAGATTATGCAGGACACGCTTTGAATCCTGGCGATGTGGGCGTAATATTGGATTTGCACCAGGTTTCCTATGAAAATGTTTGTTCACGGTAGATCTGAACCAATTTTATCATCTTTCTATGTTTCAAGGATTAAAGTGAGTAGCTTGTGAACTTTAGAAATCTTTTGAGCTTTCTGTGGTAAGATGCGCGAATTATAACGCCTTCTCCAGTCCAACTGCTTTGAAGTATCGAAACATCTTTATAGCATCTAGGACCTAGAATAACTCTTCCTTTATGGCTTAGTGCTCCACTGTTTCTGAAAAGGTGAGGGTGGGATCTCTTCAGTATTCATTCCCCTACTAAAAAAGAAAAATTTAACAAGAGCTACAAGAGGATGCCCGCCGGAGATTGTGCTCTCCCTCTTGGTCTGGAGTTTGGTTATAGACGAAGTTCTGCAACATTGCAGATTTGGTTAGTTAATCTGTTTACAGAGTACTAAGAGATACAGATGATGTTCTCGTCAGCGTTTTGGGCAAATTCAGATTGGTGCAGGACCAAGGTCGGACCATATACCCCGTGAAAACTGTCGATGCCAACAAGGCAACGCCTTAACGCCACGACCAAGATGATCTATTGGCTGTATAGCGCCACTATCAAACCAATGATAACCTATGCATCTTTGGCATAGTGACCGAAAATTCTTCTTATTGAAGCCCAAGAACAATAATATCGACTGTATCACTTAGCATTACTTACTTAAGGTGCCGCTACAGTCCGGAGTGGACCTAGGCCTCAACTAACAAGCGTTTCTAGCCAGCTCAATCTTTAGCCAGCTGCCTCTAGTTTCCCACACCAAGTTGGCTGAGGTCTCCTTCCACTTGCGTGCGCCACCTGAGTCACGGTGTTCCTCTTGTGCGCCGTCCCTCGGGTGTGGATGCGAAGGTTTTCCGGGCCGGAGCATTGATGTCCATCCCCTCTACATGACTCAGCCACCTCAGTCGTTGGACCTTCACTCTTCTGGTTAAGTCGATGTCACTGTACAGCCCATATAGTTCGACGTTGTATATCCTCCTCCATTCACCGTCTATGCAGATGGGACCGAAAATCACCCGAAGAATTTTCCTCTCGAAGCAGCCAAGAGCAACCTCATCCGCTTTTGAGAGAGTCCATGACTCTGCGCCGTACAGCAGGTCTGGGACGATTAAGGTCTTATAAAGGGTCACTTTAGTCGTTCGAGAGAGGACTTTGTAACTCAATTGCCTTCTTAACAGCAACTGGTAAGAGTTATTCCTCGTTTGATCTCAGTGCTGCTGTCGTTTTCTGAATTCATCGCTTAGCCTGCGTGGGAGTTATTGGGGTAATGTAAACGTGCACGGAGACAGCTATGGAAGCAATACTTCATCCTACGCTGGTACACCTCACGGTGCAAAATGAAGCTATGATGAGTGCTCTTAAGTCGCTTCAGATACTAGAACTTAAAACCGATGACTTTCCAGCCTATCTGACCCTACACTCCAGATAAACCAATCTGCTATTTTCTTTGCTAACTACGCTATGTACTGGAATCCGCTTACTCAAGATGGCAGAAGAGTGGGTCAACAAAGAAATACACCGCGCAGAAGAGTTGAACTGATGCATATTGCCAGAAACTGCACACGATGCGGCGCGTCGGTTAAGTAGAGACCCTAGGACCCACAAAAGAAAACAGAACATAAGTAAAGTAAGTGAGTTTACCAAACTTGCAAATCTGGAAAGCTTTGAATTAGAAAATGGCAGTCCTGGAACTGGGGTTTATGGTTCCATTTTCGAGCCACATACTATGATTGAAAAAGAGGTTCACGTAAATAAATTATGTATAGTTGATTGCCTGCTGTCCATCGATCACAACAAAGTCGGACAAGCAAAGTTAACAAGAAATTTTCAGTGCTTAGGGCTAATGGGGGACGTCTTAGCGCCTTCCTTTGGTGAATCAGAACTTTTGTTACCTACAAATCAACCGTGGTATAGAATTCAGTGAAGGATTACTAGATTGTTTATTGCCAATAGGGTAGCATTAGCTTAGATTTAATAACAGGTGAACCCAGGTCCTGTTAAGCACTGTAGCTTTGAGAGTCCTCATGGTACAGGTGTTGTTGTGATCGCCGTGGCTCAGTGGTTAGTGCGTTTGGAGTGTTGTGCGAGCAATGGGGCTCAAGCCCCAGGCATGTCCAGGTCCACCGAATATTTTTCGCGGGACCACCTCTCGTCGCGGAATGACAAGCCTCCGGGAGTAGGTATAATTTATCAAGAAGAGCTTCTCAGTTCGCCATTATGTCTCGGCAATAAATTGTAGGTCCCTTCAAAAAACGTAACACACACAACATGAATAGTTACGAGAAGCTAGGCCTTGGCTCATTCCGAGCTATCGAGCCAGCTACTTTCTTTTTGTGGTGTAGAGGTTTAGCGTCATCGCTTATCACGGCAAAGGTTTCACGTTTAACTTCTGATGTCGAAAAAACGTCTGAGTTTCGGGTCAATACACCTCACTCGTGCTTTGTGAATAACATGATAACAAAACCCCTTGAGCCGAAGTGGACTTTAAAAGGAAATTCCTCGGCATGGATGAGAGTTTGCTAACGCTGACTGTGCAGTTCGCACAAAGTGGTTCTACGAAAATTCCGAGAACTCCATCCACATACCAGACAAGGTGAAATGCTGACGGTCGAGATTTGTGTTTCTCTCACTCCTCCCTGGGTGGGATTAATCACATTAATCAGTATTTGGGTAGCATGTCGTTGCGAATCATGTCGAATGTTTTAGGCAAACATAGGTGACCTTCTCTTAGTCATGTCTTCTAATCGGAATAAGAATTGGGTGCAGAAAAAAAATTACGTCCAATGGGGGTTTCGAGGTAGACGAAGCCCCTTACTACCTCGAAGTTATAGCTGTCCACTGTGTCATTCTATCCGATACGTCGATATTGGGTGTTTGATTTGCTTACAGTTACGCGGCTTTAAAATCGATGAGGTGGTGGGTATCGATTTGAAGTTCCTGCGTTTTCTCCAAGATCTGCCGCAGTGTGAGTATTTGGTCAATGGTGACCTTTCCTGGCCTAAAACCGCACTAATGGGAACCGATCACGTTGTTAACGAAGGGGTTCAAGCGTTTACGTAATATGGCAGATAAGATCTTATAGGCGATGTTTAAAAGACTAATTCCTCTATAATTGGCGCAGTTGAGGAGGCTTCTTTTTTGTGGATCGGACAAAGAGTGCTGAGATTCCATTCATCAGGCCTACATTCATGTGACCAAATTGTTGAAATGAGTTGATGAATGCTCTCTACAAAGTCATTTCGAGCTGCTTTAAGCAGTTTAGCAAGTAAGCCGTCAGGGCCAGTTGCTTAAAGTCTGGATATTCCTATCCTTACTTCGTTTTGGTCAGGTGGACGGAAGTCTCGGGTTTTAGCTTCTAGGTTAAATAGTTCATGCAACCATGGATTAATGAAGGATAACCGGGATTGTGGAATCATGTCTTATTTCGGGGTGTGATACCTTCCATCATTTATTTATGATTTAATGACAACCAATTCTAGTTTTCTTATCATAATTATTTTCATCCAGGTAATCGTAAGTCCTTTACATCATGTTGAGAGTAAAAACAGTACTGTCGAATCAGATTACACCTCTGACACCTTATCCGCTTAAAAAATGGTTGCTCTGAAAAGACTGAACTTCTCAGTAAATTTGGCCATTATTCCCTTTGTTTTGGAAAAGTTTTTCAAAACCCAAGCGTGTTGCCTTCTTTCTTACTCGTTGTCATACAGACGCAAGCAATTACATTTTTAAATTTGAATTAAATGCGAAATAAAGAGCTTTTGAGCGCACGTGGCTCGAGGAGTGATTACTCAACAATTAATTGGAATTGCGGCACATGGCTCACTTGTGTAGGATAATCGCCTAATCCATAATTACACAACACGTTACGTGTTACCTTACTCCTTGGGCGTCAGAAATTAATATGAGTTGAGAACATGCACCCATGCACACTTCTGGTTGTCGATTCGTTGTCGCAGATTTTTTACAGCTTACCAGTGACTGCCAATTGTTTCTTTAGTTGGCTACCACACTTAAAAAATGCAAACTGAAACTAATAGGCCTTGGAACTACAATTAACAGCCTAAAGACGAGCCAACGCCAACTAGGACGAGCCAAACTTATTTCCGATCTTGGCTTTCAAAATTTGCCCAAATTCCGAGCTCAAGAAAATAAATATTTTCGAATTTCCCTTATAGACCACGAGCGCATCGATATACATATGTGTGCACATCCCTTACATTCACCACATTCAGCTTTAAAATAAGTTTACACCCTTTGAGTCAAAATTGTTTTATTTAACCATAAAGTCAATTAAGAGTAACATTGGCCAAATTGTTAAGTGTTACACTGGTTGGTGTCTCTATTGTGAAGAACGATTGACGTCAACTCGTAAATGACGTGATTCCCTTTAGTCCTTTTGCTTTCGTTTTTTGGGGGAACGTACTGAATCATTAATTAATTTCGCGCTGCTATAAATAACCCATTCAGCTGACCTTGGAGTCCATTAAAGTCTTTTTTTGTGTCTCTGGAAGAATTAAATTCTCGTTTTTAAGTCATTTGAGTACTTAAACTGTACTGCTGTGAAAATGAAACACAATAGCCGGTACGTGCAACACATAATCATGTGTGTGTGGGTTAAGAGCATTGGTGCTCTCGCCGCAAATCGTCCCTGTTATGGGTTTTCGAAAATAATGAAAAGTGATTTTTTATCACGTTAGAATGGAAAAACACTTCTGTTTACCCATTTTTTGAATAAAATTACGGTGAAGATCGGACATTGTGATGAAGGGTTTTTCAATAAGGACATAACGAATTGAAATTAGCGCACATCGACTCAGAATTTCGGTAGTAATTTTTAATAATTTCCAAGCGTTGTTCGTTCATGAACTTCACCATGATAAAAATGTAAACCTTGGCTGATGCTTTGACATTGACAGATCATAAGAAAAGTTTAAGGGTGCCTTTGTATTAAAATACAAAATTGTTATGTCTCTATTGAAAAACCCAATAGTGGATCCTAATCTGCGATAAGATATGGAAATTTTGAAACGTTCAAACGTTTTGTGGTTGATAAACTTGGTCATCTTTAAGTCCACCCAGTCCGAACTTTATCGTGCACTAGATAGAAGGAGCAATACTGAGTGATCTTGTAGGATTGGTCAGGCTGGAGCAATTTTAAGACAACTTGGTCAGTCTGTTATCAGGAGGGCTGCACTTGGCATCGAATCTAAGCTATCGGTCTTTAATTCGGAGTTTGTTCCGGCCCTCACCTATGCTCACGAGGTTTGAGTAATGACCGAGAGAATAAGATCACGGATACAAGCTGTCGAAATGAGATTTCTTCGTTGTAGTACTGGGCTGACTCATCGAGATCCGGTTAGGAACACCAGAATACGCGAGGCATTCAATGTCGAGCAGCTACTTCTTCGAATGGAGAGGTCCATACTTCGATGGTTTGGGCACGTTAAACGCATGTCCCCAACTCGGCTTCCAAGGCGTGCCAAGGAATCTTTGCCATCAGGTAGGTGTTCTCTAGGTAGGTCCAGGATGAGATGGTTGGACCAAGTCCGAAGACTCACCACTACCTGTATGGGGATAGCGCTTGATGTTTTAGAGTCGATGGCGGAAGATCGCGAGATGTGGAGAATCCGCTTAGGCACCCTAATCTCGCGACCCTCATTCTGGAAATCGAATATAGGACATCAAAGAATTATTGAAGAGATCAGAGCGATCGTACCACTCATCAACCATCAGAGTGACCTTGGGGACAAACTGATCAGCTTTGCCAAAAAAATTGAAATAGATTTTTCGTTGAGGAATTCTCAATTTCGAACCGATGAAACAGGAAACCATGACAGGATAAATGCATTCACGGACGGCTCTAACATTGCTGGCCTATACTGCAACAATCCACCGGTAGAAACTTTCGATTCATCTCCGATCCCTTCGTCACTTTCTTCCAACCAGAAGTCCTTGCCATTCTGAGGGGGGGAAGTTCTCTTGGAATACCACACCCCAAGTAGGAAAATGGAATCTGCTTGGATAATCACAACAAAGTCCGTCTTGTCTGTCTACCGGGTCACGAAGGTGTCATATGGGATAAGAAAGTTGACGAACTATAGGGTCATTCAACAAGAGGTGTCATTTTAAATGTCGGGTCATTGTTGCACTGTCAATATTTAACTATCATTGTTGAAACAGTGAAAATATCGCGAAAATGTTTCGTAAAGTGCGATCTTCCTTTTGTCGTCGTCAAGCGCCTTTTGGCGCAGCTATCGTGAATTTAATCGATAAATGTGAATGTCTCGATGTGAAAACTCCAACTTGGCAAGTTAAGTCAAAAATTACGCCGCGGTAGCTGAGAGTGTGGCTGAAAACCGAGGTGTGTCCATTTCGCGACGTGTACGGGAAATGGGCCTATTCGCACCGCATTTTGCATAAAGATCTTGGTCTAGATGCTAATAAGTTCAGTTGATATAAGAATTTGAACCAGCACACCACGCACAACGCCGTCCTTTTGCTGATTGGGTATTCTTGATTTAAAATCAATAAAATCTCGTTAGATGACCCTATACTAAAAAAAAAAGGATCAGACGCGATAAATCGAGCCGCTGAAAACACAGTACGAGTCACACTGACAATAATCAAAACAGAAACCAAGAAGAAGATACAAGGAGTTTTGGAAGACCTCTAGGCAAACCTCACGGCATGCAAAGTGGCTAGATCACCCATAAAGAAACCGAATCACCTGCTCACTATTTAGAAAGGTTCTGTGTTTAAGAAGGGAGCTATTGAGGATAATGGTGGGGCTAACCATTGGGCAAATCAACCTGAACGAATACGGGCATAGGCTGGGCCTCACCGAAGCAAAGATCTGTAGAAATTGCCAAGAAGAAGGAGAAGAACCCGAACACTTGCTCTGTCACTACCCAGTCCTAGAGAGAACGCGACAGATGACTCTGAGCCCATGTGGATACTGGACTTGAAGTGTTTAAAGGACAAATGAATCGTTTACGTCCTGGCCTTCCCCGAAGAAACATAAAGATTCGTCAGATCACGTACACTAGAGTCAACTCCATTATTGTTACCACTTTCCTACCAATATTCGTCCCAAACCAACTTAATCTCCACAGTCTTCATTCTTAAAGAAAGGAAACACAACGGGTCCGACTGAGGTCCTCACATACCATAACCTACCATACCATACTATTGCTGGGTCTGTGGAGATATGAAAGTGTCAGCTTATGAAAAGCCTGACGAATTATAACGGAAAAGCCCGGCATTGAATTCCGAGAGAGGTAGGCGATAGGTAAACATCACGCCTTGCATACTAAAACACGATGAAGGCTTTTAAATGGGTTTGTTTCAATAAAACAAGAACTGACAGAAGACAGACTATAAAAAGACAGGAAAAGGCAGCTAAATGAGGTAGATCCCAGTAGAGGTGACGAAAAACCATTGGAGGGTTTAACGCGTTTCAAAACTAGCATAGAGGTCCACTTTCAAAATTTTAGAAGTGGATCACGAGGACTTTTTTCAAAAAGGTTTCAAAGAATCACGGTTGCTTACTGTCAGATAAAACTTTTTCGATATCTTCTGATTGGTTGCCACTGGTGATATTTCATTTCAAGTTTTCTTATTTGCATTCTGCGCCCAAAGTCGGTTACTTAAAACTAAAAAAAAAAAGCAATAATCACTCCCAGGGAAAATAAAGAAAACTAATCCAATAAGAGAGCCTATCAAAGCGCTTAAAACTCAAAACAATTAGCAAAGTTGTGTAGCATAAATTAGTCCTATGCCTTAAGAACTTCTCCTTTGAACAAACTTGGGCTACACGCAAAGAAAAAAAAAAAGGATATTCCACCAAGAAAAAAAGCATAACTTGGGGCTAATCCTTTTTGCGACTTACATCCAGATGCTGGATGACTGTTCGATTGTATATCTATTGGACTAGATGTATCCACCACGGCCAGGCTTCGGGCAATTTTAATGATAAAACTTTAACGCCTCGAAGGTTTTGTAAAATTTTCCCTTTTTCCCCCCTCCGATTGGGATAATTACGGTCGGCTTTTTATAATCCGGGGCTGAGGAAGGAAACTCCTCAAGAAAAACAAAAACCCAAAATGCGGGATATCTCTATTCAATGGGGGGGATATACGGCTGTCGTGCTTGGGAGGCCGCAATCTAAAACAAATTAAACGATATCCTGCCTTATAACGGATAATTAATTGCTTAACACAATTATTGACCAATAAACTCCTCATTCTCGGTGCTGAAGTTCCAAAACGTGGCGATACTGTTAAATCTCCCGTAAAGTCATTCCCGAGTGCCATTTTCCATTTTGGAAAATTCAAACACTTGAAGTGCTCGCAAAAGGCAAAGCACTGGGGGCGAGATGGGGCGGAGACGAACGACGACGACGATGAAGACCAACAACGACACAAAGGACCAAAGGCAAATGTTTATTTAAATATTGAGGCGAGATAAATCCCTCCTGAAAAGGCCATTTCAACAGACGCTCCAGGAGGAGATGAGTGCAGTCACGGGTCGGATGTGGCTAATGTATGTGTGTATGTCGGAACTTTTAAATGGAGATGGGGGTAGTTTGCTTTATCCGCACTTTAAACACCAACTATCCACAGTGTACCGATGCCGACACAAGTCAAAGAGACAAGAGAATGCTTTGTGTTCTACAGGGGGCTGTCTTGTGAGAGAAGTCAGAAGATGGATTTATGGACCAAGGATGGGACACATGTCACTTCTCAAATAAAACCAATAGACATTTGGATTGTGATTTGTGCTACGATTTCAAGAAAAGATTTGAATTTTGCAAAATGTACGTTGGAAACGATGAACAACGTGTTTGGAATCTCAATGGCAATCATCAGCTGATTCGTAGTTCGTATTTTTTTTTTATTTGTCTAGGATGCGGACTGAGTTCCACTGATATGCACTATGGAGGTGACGCTGAATTTATCAGATTCCTTATTATCTTCAAATCGCGGACTAGACACTATCTATTGTCTATCTAGAACTGAAGTTTGGCACATGTAGGTGATGTATTTCACGACTGATGTCCACCACCGAGTGTCTACCTAGACCTGAAGTTGGGCACACGTAGGTGACGGATTTCAGGACTGATATCCATCACCGAGTGTCTACCTAGACCTGAAGTTCGGCACATGTAGGTGACGGATTTCATGTCCTATGCCTATGGATAATCAGCTTAACATTTTCCAAGGTGTCGCAGTGACCTGTTCTTCTATTCACAGATGCATGCATAAACAAGGTCTTTCGCTACTCTGGCTTTTAGAGAGCTGTGTAAATTTAAACAGGGTGATTCAGCAGGAGGCGTGCAATTTATATTTTCACTTCAGGGCTAAATAGTTAAAAAACTGGAAACTGATTGATTCGAAAAGGAAGTTAAAGACTGAGAGTTATGTGTGGAATACAAGAACGGGGAAACATATTCCCCAGCTTTCTTGGTAGGGTTCCATTCTTGTTTAAAAGTTTTTGACTATTTTCTGGCATAATTGTAGCTCCGTTTCTGCGAAATCTCCTTCAATCCTTTCTTTGATAGTTGACCGGTCTCGTCACCTTACCAAATTCGCAAATCTTATACACAGATGGGTTCACATTGGGAAATGACAATACTGGAGCTGGGGTGATTGGTCACAAATTGCTGAATGGGGCAGCGCAACGCTTGAAGAGTCACCAGACATCTTTCAAGTGGAGTTTTACGCAATTAAACTAGGTGCACGAGAATACGTGCAAAGGAAAATAAAGGAAACTCGAGTCTTCATCCTTTCATACAGTCAAAACTCAGGGTCAAAACTCGCCCGAGACTGTCTCAAACTCCTCAAAGACCTTGCATCCTGTCTTGTTGCTTGGTTCGCGCGACAAGAAGATTTCAAAGGTACTGAACGGGCAGATTGTCTGGAGAGAAGAGGCTCTTGTTGGTGTTGAAGTATATTTTGAGGTTCTACCCAGTAGTGTGCACTGCAAAATAACAAAATTGACGTTGGCATCCAAAAAAGTTTCAGGTAAGTGGAAAAGTTCATCAACCCACAAAAACAGCTTGAAGAGTTAAGGATCCTAACGGGCTACCTAACTGAACCCTTACTTACTTAGGTGACGGTGAATCTAGGCCTTAACAAACAAGCCTTTTCAATTAGATCGGTTCTTAGCTAACTGCCTCCAGTTGCCCACTCCAAGTTAGCTCAGGTCTCCTTTCACCTTAGGCTGCTGCGACGCAATGAACAACAAGCGAGAAAGCAGCAGAAAATGATGCTTGCCGCTCAACGACTGCGTGGTCACACCCAAAAGCTCATTACATGGCCTTGGCCTTAGGCTAAGTTCCTCTACTACGTTTTTTCTCTGGGTTAGATTCGAAGACTCTGCGACTCAGAGAATTTGTGTCCATTCGCTCTACATGCCCCAGCCATCTCAGCCAATGAAGTCGTATCTTCTTGGCAATGTCGCTGTACAACTCGTAAAGTGCATCATTGTATCTTCTTCTCCAGAGCCCATCTACGCAAACGGGACCGAATATTTGCCGAGGAATTTTTCGCTCGAACTGAACAAGTATGTCTTCATCCACTTTCAATAGAGTCCATGCTTTAACGCTGGACTGGGATGATCAAAGCCTTATATAGCATCTCATTTGTTTTTCAGGATAGGGCCTTACTACCCAATTGCCTTTTTAGCCCGAAGAAGGTAGGTAGAGGTGGTGGTTCAACTGAAACCCAATTAGCGCTAGGATGTGCCTTTTTGAAATCCGAAAAAATAACGATTGGTTATTCTTCGCTTGTTTTCTACACAGGTGTTGTTGTCAGATGTACCGAGGTAGACGAAGGCCCTTACTGCTGTCCACTGTGATGTTTCGTCTGAGATGTCAATGTTTGATGTCCCATCACGTTGACAGTATATATTTTGGAAATGCGGGACACGGTGTGCCTATTGGATTCTTGGGACATGGAACCTAAAACATTATTGAGGGCTATTAAGGGCCTAAATGTGCCTTCTGGTTAACCACTAGGTCAGTACAATAGATCTCATATTTCAGTATATGTATCTGGGCCTCACCATCGCGGGATAAGGCAACGTCTAAGTTAACTTGATAAAACCTATGACCTACATATAGCCGCTGACGGGGTTTTTGAGTGCTCTCGATTTGTTTGGCTGCACTTTCGTCCCAATTTAATTGCTTTATTGGGATAAGCTGGCAGAGGTGCCGGCACTTGCTTTTAAAATAACTTCAATATATAAACGGCTTAAAACCATCTTCCGGTTCGGTGGTTTCCAACTTTTTCCACACCGCAAAAAAAAAAAAATCCTTTTCCACTTAAAAAATAGAATTTCCCAGAACACTTGCGAACTTTTCCACCACCCTGTATTCTGTGTAAACTCTCACTTTGAGAATGATGCCAAATTAAAATGTTTTTGTACATGACAAAGTGTTTACTTAGGGGGAAGTGGGTGACGTTCGATGGAACGTTGACATATCAAGCGCTAGCTTGAACCACTTTCAACTTGAAAATGAAAAGTTCCCTGCGCTCCTCACTTGTTACATTGTGTGTCCTTTTTAATTGTGTGTTTGTTTGTTTATGGCCATGTTGTTGGGACAAAATTGAGTTTTAAAAAAAAACTCATTTGCTGCCAACAGAATTTTTAGCACCGTCACGGTCACACTAATACGTATGCGAAATGGTCTGCTTAATGTCATGGCTTCATGCCACTGCGAGTTTAAGAGAATTCTCACTGTTTTTTTTTTTATTTGTTTCAATATTGACAGTTATTTAATTAAAAATAAAAAAAAATACACGGCATTATCCTTGTCGAGGGATTTTATGCTCGTTGTTGTGGCACTTAATGATGTGTATCGCCTTGGGTTATTATTGCAAAAGAGTAGACCAGCCAAATATAAACTAAGGAATGTCCTTATACGTGGGAAAATATAATTAAAAGTTTAATTGCTCTACAAATAGCTGTCCTTAAAATAGAATTCAGCAGGGGGAGAGTAGGGTATTACATCGCCAAAGTGTGTTGACATTCTTCGAATGCTTTTTGTCACTTGTTTGAGGGTGATTTTGAGAACTTTGTAGGACATAAATTTGGTACCCAGACTGCTTGTTGATATGTGTGAGAGGTAACACATCAGAAACGATTTTTTTCAATTACTTTTCTTTGAAAGGCTCTCTACTTGGGAAAATTCTTGCACGCCAGATCCACTTCAAGTTGATTGAGCGTCTGTCAGCTGTGCTTGATATCAAGGACATGGGTTGTGTTCATCGCTGAAGAAGTTTAAAGGAAAACAGGGAATGTGGATCAATGCCTCTTCGTGACCTTTTACATTTTATTACTTTCGTTTTGTTTAAGGATCAAAGGATTTCAGATTGGTTGCTTTTTGTATAAGTGACGATGTTCTTTGCATTTTGCATTTCTTTTACAGGTAAATTTGTGACATGGAGGTTCCTATCTCAGAGCGTTCTCTCACTTGACAGAACAACATGTTCTGAATATCCTTAACTGATTGACGAGCACTGTAATGAAAATTTAAAGAATCCTTGAGAATTCTAAAGAAACTCGAGCTATCACGTCCTTCCGATTAATGGAGACCATAGCTGCAGTGAACGAAAGTGTCACTCAGAGTGTGGGGACATCAATTTAGAATCGTTCAAGACAATCAAACATTTCGGGAAGTTCCCTGTTTCCCAAATCTCACAAAAGACCTGCAGAAATACAAAACTGACAGTTCGTTTGTGGGGTTCCGTAGAATAAAGACGAGAATAAGAATTTCGTGCTGAAGTACATATCCATCGGGGGTTTGCCTTCTGCTCACCGATACTAAAACGCACTGTTGCAAAATAAACTGCCACCCAAGCCGCCATTACGGTCCTGGCTTTGGCAAATATATCGTCTATTCTGGTGAAACAGTATCGAAACAAAGTTCCACCTCTGAGACGTTTCACACTGTCTTTGATGAAGGTGGAGCAGAAAACTGCCTGGCTGGCTGAAATACAGTCGAAATTGAACACAAGATCTTCTCAGTAGAACCCACACAAACAGGGCCTTGGGCAGTAAAAAATAAATAAATAAATGTCTGGCGCGACAGCTGGGGATGAGCCAAGGCCTACCTTCTCGCAAGCATTCATGTTGTGTGTGTTATGGCGAACTTCGACTCCGAACAGTGAATTGAGAAGCTCTTTCATGACAAATTATACTCGCGGAGGCTTGTCGTTTCCCGCCGAGAGGTGGTGCCGCGGAAAATGTTCAGTGGATATGGTTGAGGCTTGAAGCCAAGCCGCTCGCACAGCAGTCCAACGCATTAAGCACTGAGCCACGGCGACCACTGATTAGGAAGATTTTGTCGCCCAAAAGTCATTGAAAATTTCATCAGAAGAACACATGTGTGCAGAGTTTCAATTTATTTTGAAATTAATCGCAGCTTACTAAATCTTCTAAGGTCCTTATAGATCGTTCCGATCAATACCAGTTGGTTAAGTTAGGTTGAAGTGGCTGCCGGCCGAGGCCAACACACGTAGACCAACGATAGGTCTGTTGTGATACCACGTGGACCTTGGAGAATTCTCATTTACTTATTCGTTAAACCACTTAGAGCATCTGGTGACGCGTAGGAGACTTGATTTAGTTGATTAGATCGCCTGAATTATTGTAGAAGAAGGCACTTGAGGTGAATTTTCCTTCCCTCTACGGAAGAGAGCGGGGCATGTGCAAAGAAAGTGGAGGAAAGTTTCTGCCTTTCCGTGCAGCTTCTGCAGAAATCTTTTAGAAAGACGCCAAGCCTTTTTGCGTGCCTGCCTATTAGACAGTGTCCAGTGATGATACCTACAGTAGCACTGATATGCAATCGCTTGAGGGAAATCAAATCCTTAGAGCGTTTCAGATCAAACTTGGGCAGAATATGTTTTGTCGCTTTTCGAGAGCATCACGCTTTATTTTAAGTTTACGTGTAGCGATGTCTGGCGAGTTCATCAGCCTTACAATGTCCCTATGCCCCGGCACCCAACGAAGGTCAATATTGAAATGCTCCGGCATCTCTTCGAGAGACGAACGGCAATCTAAGCCTACTAGTGAATTTGTAGAGAATGATTCCAAGGACTTGATTGCAGCTTTGCTGTCCGAAAAGATGCGGATATCTGAAGCGGATATCACGTTTTTCTTTGGTCGCAATTATTTCCGCTACAGTAATGTGGGAGACGGAAAGAGAGGTTGAGATTGAGTCTATCAGAGAAAACACCTCCACCTATCCCTTCGTTGGTCTTTGATCCGTCGGTGTAGAAGTGAACCGACTTGTCTTCTAAGAACGCGTCCTTCTCCAATTAAGACCTGGAGGGACTTGTTACTTCGAAGTTTTTGTCAAAATTCAGGTTGAGAGTGGCATAGTCAATGTTTCCTGGGGAGATTTTGAAACTATTCAGAATGGAGGCGTGACCAAATTTTTTAATGGACCAGTGTGAGATTTGCCTGCCAAAGATGTAAGTAGGAGTCCAAAAACTAGTATTGGACGAATCCTCCAAGTTTAACGTCCACCAACGACCACAGCATCTTGGCTACTCCCTGCAATAATTTTCATTCTCCTTGGAATATCTCTTTCAAAGGTTTAACTTGCTGCAGTGGTTGACGTACAACCACGTAAATGTTTACGTAATTTAATCAAAAAGTATAATCCCGCCCGTTGTTCTCAAAATTTATTCAAGTTAACCGCAGTAAAAAGAAAAACACACCGCATGTCCAAAATCTCATTAAACCCATTCACCTCTGCACCCATTTCACGCCGAACTAGGCAACGCAAGAGTCCTTGCCAGTATCATTTGTAGCGTGGCCACTGTTAACTCATTACCATTCCTTTCCACTACTCGGTAATTAAACTTCCTTCTCTTTGTTTCCGGTTTTTTTTTTTTTTCCTTATTTTGCATTTCCCTGCCTTTAATTACTTCTCTGTGGACCTTGCGTAACAATTATCCAAACGAAGGTTATCCGAGAGGATACACTAACGTGACACACCGACGCGTTGACAATTTAAATCACTTGATGACCCCCTTCATTTAGATGGTAGAAGATGGTTGGTATATAGTTTCTTGTATCAACTCACGGTGCTAATGGCTTCAAAGGGGTTCCATTCGCCAACTTGAAACTGCTTGTATCTCAAAGTTCGCTACAAGGTAAATGGAAATGGTTGCTAGTCCTGGTGAAAGGAAGTGACATCGCGACGTGACTTCATTAAGAATAAAATAATGTTGCACAGTTGCGAGCTGGTACATATTGAGTACCGCGCTGAGAAAACTGGCAACAGTCTGTCACCAGTGAAGGATTCAGTGCACACTTACACAAATGTAATTTATAAATGCAGAAGTTCACCGTTTGTGACATGAATATAAAAACCGGAAAGACGAGCGAAATGAAAGTCTTTGCGTGGGTGGAAAAGGATTTAAAAAAAAAAGGAAAGCGTATGTCAGAGTGCGTAATGGAGACAACAAGCACCAGAAGGAAGGTAAAACTGTCATTTGTGGTGAAAAAGAAAGAAAGTCCTTTCCCATGCAGTATACGTGTGTAAACTTTTAAAGTTCTAGGTCACAAAAAAAAATTCAAGAAACGTGCATATTCAGATGTAGAAGGACAATCCATTCCGTGATATTCCAAACTCGTGTCATGTAAACGACATGTTTGATGTATCCTGACCATCACGTAATCACGTAAATTTTCAGCGAGGGTAGCTCAGATGTATAATAAATCGAAATTAATCTGAGTCGTCATCCCGCACGATATACCATTTGGATGCTTTTCTTTGTCAAACAGTTCGTCAATCATTTGGTTGAAAACTATATCTTCAGCGTATCCGGCGGCGAGGATCTCAGGAAATGAGGGGAACTTTGTGACAAAAGTTTTATTTACTTTCAAAGTCCCTTTCGTGAGCACATGATGTCGTCAACTTCTACTCAGTTTTCTATTTCCGGTATCCATTGTGAAGGCAATGTGTGCTTTGTAGTAATATACTACCCACGTCCAACACATATGGAGTATTACAGTCCAAATATTTGCTGTTCAAGGACACAACTTAAATGATAGGACGTATTCACTATCGCTTCGGCGTTAACCTTTAATCTTCCATTCAAGCTCAAGCATTGTTGTCAATTTAATCAAAAAAGTAGCTAGGACTGTTTTAGATAGAAAAAGATAGTTTTTGCGTTCTAATCCTTCTGCGTAGACCAAGGAAGCACCTTGTGGATAATAGAGAATAGTATCGAGTCGAGATCTTCATTTTATCACTGAATGCTAGAGGATCTTATCCTGTACCAGCCTTGCTTAGGCCCTGGGTGATAAGCGACCTTGTAAAGTGTTGGGGGATTTGTAAGTCCGCAGTGGAATACGACAGGGTTGTATCCTTTCATCAGTGTTGTTGTGAGTGCTCTATCGAGCAAAAAATTTCAACTCAAAGCTGTGAATCTATGTACATCTTGTGATTCACAATTTGTAAGTCGAGACGAGACATACGCCGAAGATCTAAGCTTTCGGTATAAATTCCGACGAGCAGTTTGACAACATTTCGGAATTGTTTGCAAGTTTAGAGGCAGCAGTATCGGAGAAGTTCAGCTGGTTTCGGAATCAACAATTGAATTGCAGCAAAAAAGCCAAGTTGCGACTCTGCGTACTTGGATGGTGGCTACCAAAGCCACAAGTCTTAAGAAATTTGTATGCCACCTAGCGTCATGCCTTGGGATGCGAATTAAGAGTAGGTAGGTACGTTCTAGAATGAATCAATTTCTTCCTCTCAAAGAGTACAGGCATTGTCCACGCCGTATGTCCCTGGAGGAGCAACAGGATTAACGTTGTAAAGTAAGCCACACCATATCTATAATTCTTTGTTCAAACTTCAAAAAATGTATTTTTTTCGAACTTCTTGTGGAAAAGAAACCAACTCGTTAACGCCTCGATTGGTCTTTGATTAACGTGCCCAAACCATCAAAGTATGGACCTTCCCATTCGAAGAAGTACAATAGCTGCTCGACATTGCTACTCAATTGCCTTCTTAGCGCAAAGGAACAGCGATTGGCAAAAGTTATTCTTCATTTGATCTCAGTGCTGGCGTCGTTGTCTGAATTGATAGTGGAGCCTAGGTAGACAAAGTCCTTAACTACCTCGAAGTTATAACTGTCTATAGTGACGTTCTGGCCGAGACGTCGGTGTTAAGTGTCCTTTCTTGTTGATAGTATATACTTGGTCCTTCCCTTATTGACCGCTAAACCCATCTTCCTCGCCTCCGTCTCAATAGTTACTCACGTTCCTTACCAAGTCATTGCCTGCCGCTTTGAACAGCTCGGCAGCTAGGCCGTCAGCTCCAGCAGCTTTGTTGGACTTAAGCTTAGATAGTATGGCTATCTTCATTTCGTCCAGGTCAGGTGAAAGGAATTGTTGATCTTCATCGTCCAGGTTGAATGGTTCATTCATTCATAGGACTCCTCATCAACAATAATCTGCAAGAAAGTCCACTAATGATGTTCTACTAATCAATTCGCCGTTTGGAGTCGCATATAAATTGTGCTCCTCCCGAGCTACCTAATAGGCTGGCTTTCATTCAAATATTTTCTAAAGAAGCAGAGTTAAAGGATAACATAATTCAATTGTTCATGGTTTTGAATATTCGATGATTCAGTCACTCCCAGCGTTGTAAACTAGTTTCACAGTTTTCCCAGTACGTTTCCAGATTTGGTACACCAGCTTCCACGTATCAATTTATCAAACAGCAACACAAACGTTACAAATTCCTACACCGTGACTGACGTACAGAATCGATATGAACATTTAAGTTCCATATCCATCTTCAGTGTACAAAACATGGTGATGGTTTCGCAAAAGTGTTTCCCTTTACTGGATTTCGATGAAACTTTGATCATGTACATCATCAGATTAGTCACAGTCCAGAGGACTAACGTATCAAAGAGTTGTCCTTGTGGTACGTGATAAAGCATAGCGTGTGCAATCTAAATCGTCAAAGGGATGATTGGGACTCTCCAGTCTTACGATACCGGAAATAAAAGAGAGATAACGACATGTGCCTAAAATTGAAATCGAGACACCTGTGATTTGCCATAGAAAGGAGTAGAGCGGGACACCTTCAACAGCTGGACAGTAGCAGTAGTTGATTGTTCTCCAGCAATGGTAAACGCAGTCTGGTCGTGGTTGCCGATTGCTGTGCATGTAGAAGCATCCCACAAAAACTATCCTGTTTAAGCCTCATAAGACGAGTTTGGTGACGAGATATTGACGGCGAAGTTACTATTGTGGCGATAGTTACCGTCAAAAACAGTCAGATGTTTTGCTTTGTACAGGGTGGCCCAAAAATACTCATCGACGTAATTTCATATTTTTTTTTTAAATGTTTATTTCGACCTTTAATTTGTTTTTTCTTTACTTTTTGAAGATGGTATCGGTTAAGTGGGCGCCGCCATTGTTGATGACCATTTGGGCTCTTTTGCTGCATTTTCAATCTTTTTGGCAAGAACTTAGGGCGATAAGTTCCCGCACTCTTGTCGGAAATTCCCTTTGAGAGCTTGCAGAGTCTGTGGCTTGTTGTCAAAGACCCGTGACATCAAAAAATCCCAAATAAAGAAGTCTGAAGCGGTCAAATCGGGCGATCTTGCCGGAGTCATGGGTATTCCGCGACTTTGAGGAGTATAGCGTTACATAGGTTGACGACTTGTATTCTGCATTTGTTTACTTGACAAATGTCAAAACAAAACTGACAGTTGCCCCCATTTGCAAAAGTTATACCATGTTCCGATAGGGTGATACATTTTGGGCGACCTTGTATATGGTATGGTACATGAGGGTGAGCGGAAGGCTCTTCACTTAGGCCTCTGTCGGGCCCCTTGTGTTCCCCTCGTTTCATCGTCGGAACTGCAGGGATAGGTCCTTGTGAATAAATTCACTTCATGTTCCCTTTGCAGACGCATGAAGTTATACACTTTTTTGATTCAAAGTCGCATCGCATCGCTTTATCGCTTCACTATGTGTGCAGCTTAACTTTTCGTCAATTTCAAACTTTTTTTTTAAATTCCTACTGTGGCTGATGTGTTAATACCGCTCAACATGGGACCGAATTTTGAAGAATGCGAGCAAAATCCACTGTACCCTAGTCCTTTATTGTTTTCCACATATCCCAACGTATAATTAATTTATATCACCACCTCAGGATGTTACCTTTTTCAAAGGACACCCTAACACTGATTCAGTACATGCAATAAATTAATTCATAAACCGCCCCGACATCAAACTATTAAGATTCCACAATACACGTCAACTGAACAAAGTACACAAAGACCACCCTTACTCAGTACAGATAAGAACTTAATACCGCCGCTGTGTGTTAAAAACTTTTCCCATCAGAATAATAAATCCTCATTACGCTGGAACACCTTATACCCGTTCAAGATCGTAATACCCATGTCGCTTGAGTGTTATGACTGCCATCAGGCTAATCCGAACTAATATGCCCGAATAAAGATAAACTTTTCGACAAAAAAAAAACGGACAAGTAAACTTTCCAAAATTCAATGTCAAGGACATTGGTCTTGTTTGGTCAAAGGCATCCAGTGGCGGCGGGCGCTTGGAAACATTGCCTTCAAGAGTGAAAATTAATTACCCAACTTGGACGATGTCGTGTCCTGCCGCAATTCCAACGACCGAAACGCAAATTCCCTTTCGCTTTGTTTCGGCGCAACCATCCGCGTACAAAGCGTGTAATTCCAAAGCAATTGACACGCAATTAGGACTGTGTTGTCAATTGGAGGCACCCGCGTCTATTTTTCACTTTCGGTCCAACGGGTCAATTAGTAATGAAATTACAATCCAAGTGAACTGATGAGATACACGCAATATTTGTGCCCACTTGAGTGGGCTGTTATGTCTGCCCTCCGTCCCTGGCCCCTCGGTAGTTTGGTGCATTAAACTCAGTTGAGGGTGTCGGTCTGGAAGACTGGGTATGGGCATAGTTGGCGACAAAAAAAAACTGTTTGGAAAGTGGTTTCTTGTTGTGTGGGTGGTATGAAATTTCAAGTGTAGGCGTCGTCAAAAGGGAGGGTTTATAGTTTGTTCTAAGCTTAGCCAGGATAACCTTTTAGCATGCCAACAGGTCATCAGTAGATACAGTTCTTCACCAGTAATGGGACAAGTAACGAGCTTATGTACTTAATGTCTTGTCGGCTTTGTTGACTTGATACTGACTCGATGAAGGACCTCGTAGCTGTGTAGCCCACACAGGTTTCATTAAGATTACACCAATTGACCGGACATTCAGGTTCCTGTTGAGAAATCTGTGCGCGCGGTTTACAAAAATGTTTTTTTTTCTTAAATTTCAGGAAGCTTAGCTGAAAAGGTGGCGTCGGAAGAAAGGTCTTGCAATAGGACCTGCATCACCTTCACAGCTAGTACTGGTTGCCTATAAAATCCAGGTTACAGTGAAAGTAGGGCATTTGGATGGAAGATAAGTCGTTGCCTGGGAATTTGAGCCTTTTTCGAGCTAAGGCTCAACTTGGTTCCACACTTTCCCTGCGTCTCCATTCCTCTCTGTGTCAGTCACATAGGAATCTATTCAGCCTTGCCATGGTGACCAGCATTTTCGGAGTTTCCGCAGAAACAAGTATGATTCAGCTTCTCCACTTTAAGAACAGGGAGGCGGTTCACTATAAGGTCAATTATTTTCCAAAGACTGGTCATTTACCTGCAGTTTCCCGCAGCCAGTCTTTGGATTTTTGGTTGGGCACTTTATTGTGGTAATCGTATCCTCTAAGGAGACGTCTCTCACTGCGATATCGCTGACACTGAGTTACCTCTCAGTGGCTCCCAAAGCCGCACCTTTAGTTCGTTAAAGTGGTCCTCCAAGAAAAGGTACACTTAGACCAGAAAATAGGTCCATTCTGATATCACTGAGTAATGGGGTATGAACCCTGCTAACTCATGAAACCATTTAGATTTCCTAAAGTAGCTGCTGAGATTGGCCGTGCTGGCTGAGTTCAGATCATTAAGATCGTTAAAGAAGTGTGGCTTTCCTCATGTGGGCCAGGGCAGTGGACTTCTCCGCCTCTACCCAGACGTTGAGCACGCCTGCCTAGGATGCAGTGTCCTGTGAGGACGTTGATTAGTTTTGAAAGTTGGTCCCTTTTAAGTCATGTTAATGCACATAGGCCAAAGCTGTTTGTTCACGTAGTGAGGTTGTTAATGATGCTCGGATTATTGTGCTCCAGACGTCCTTCTCTCCCTCTATCGATAGCACCCAGTTGGAGATTATTTGCCGTTGCCGAAACAAGTTGTAAGCCCTGGTAGAATAATCTAACTTTTTTTACCACAAAATCTCTGCATCTCTACATCTTTCGCTTTTCTTTCATTGCCTTGGATTAGCATTCGCTTCACCTTGCTTGTTCGAAACTTTTTCACTATAGAGCTGACTTGTGGTTTCGGTTGACTGGCCTTCTGAAAAATAGGTTGTCCATCAGTTGAAACGCTTTCGGCTTCTCATTTTTACGCGGCCAAGTTTCAAACTGCCTTACAGGTCCCTTTACGCCTGGAGTCGAGTTGGGACTAGTCAGCTCATTGACTCATAGGTCCTCATCTCCCACCGCAGAAGAACTGGCCAGAGCCCGTTTCTGATTCCGACGTCCCCCCTTCCTTTTTTACTTCAGCCGTTTGGGCAGGCTCCGCTTTGAGTCAGATTTCCAACCATCACCATCCGATTTCTCGATTTTGACTGATTTCATGATTCACTGCTATCCCACTCGATCCTTTGACACTGTCTATAAAGCAGTGGATGCCGTAGGTCTGTCTTTGGTCTCCATTTGCCCTGCAGGCTTATTAACTGATCTGCTCCTACGTTGCTGCTCCGCATATTTCATCGAATCCACTTTTATCGAACTCCTTTTGGCCTCCACAGGCAGCTCGACCTCCATAGCTTCCAAGTGATCAGTGGGAAGAATAATAGATTACTCGGTTGCAGTGCAATGGAACCTACTTCCTCCGAGCAGTAGGCCTAAAGTCAGATCAGTGAAAGCCAAATCGCGGATTCGAGATGTATTTACCAATACTATCTTGAGAGCTCGTATATCCTGCTTGGGGATAACCGGCTTCCAAGCCAGCACACCTACAGCAGCCATGGAAACAATACTTACTATAGAACTATTGGCTGCCTTATGACTCAAAACCCTAGGCTACTTTAACGAGCGAACCTCAACGGTACACAGGAAGACTCCCCAGTGGCCTTTCTAATAAAACTTATCTTTTCGATATAAGCTATACAGTCAGATTTCCCAAACGAGAGGAATGGCAACAGGTAGAGGGAGGCACTGTAGTATATAAGGATGGATCCCACCTCAACGGAGAATTGGAGGCAGGGGTTTACTGCCGAACGCTACCTCTCAATCTTGCTATCCATCTGGAACAGTTCGTGACTGTGTTCCAGGTAGGGATTTTCGCGATACTCGGGGGCACCGAACTCTTACTTAACCAAAACGACAAACTTCAAGCTCTGTGTAGAACTCTGCTAAAAAATTTCACCTTAAACTCTAAGAAATCGTATTAAATCCCAAACCAGAGAAGCCTGGCATCCATTTCCATTCGCAGTGGACCATCGCCAACTGCGTTTATACCTGCGTGCCATCGTATCCGTGGATTACTTGTTAAAACGTGCTGGACTCCCTGCGCACGAATGCTTTTCATGGCGCAAGAACGAATTAATCCTACCCCACTCGACGATGAAATAACAAATCAATCGCAGCGTGGTTTGTGTTTTATGTCCGTGACGAGCGTGACACTATTTTCAGTCTCATGTCGAGTGAAGTGTGAGGAAATTCGTGAAACTTTCCACACCCCAGTTAGCAAAGTTTGTTGTTTTGTTTGACGGGAGGACGTGGGAAAACCGATGGCGAATCCCACACTCTATTGGCCAGTTCCATTGAAATGCTCATCACGGAACTCATTTTATTTTCATTGGCATAGCTTTGATGGCGCATTTGGGGTTGCTTCACACAAAGGACCACATCCTTGCTGCCTTGAAAAGTGTTCAATTTAATTTGTGTGATTGAAAAGCGTTTCAATCAGCCGTGTGGGTGGGTCAGCAGCGGATGGGGAGGAGATTGGATCCATAGCTCAAAGGCATTTGTAATTGACATTCATTGATTTGAATTGAACCACAAACCACTCCTCGGTGAATGTGTAGCAACAACTGTGGCTCCGGGATATAAATTAACAACAATAACACGGGGGAGTTGAGAAATTACATTACGTCGTCCTGTGGCGGGTACAGATCCCTGGTGTCTTGCTGTAGACACCACACACACAGTGGGTGACTACAAGGTGTTTAGGAATTTATTTATTTATTCCGATTATCTCAACAAACGATTTAAGCTGGTCATGGGATACTGGAATTGGGTTCCATAATTTAAACTCAAATCACTCGAGGATGACCTTAAACCTGCGAAAAATCGAATTTATCACTGTCTGTTTCCATTTGGGAATTCCACTTCAATTTGTAACTAGCGTCCAGGCATTCCTAGGTGGTGGTAAATTGAAATGTTGTATAGACGTCGTTAGTGGATTTCGAAGATGGCTCATTAGGAAAACTTGCCCATCAAGCGTAGAGTGAAGTTTGTGAGTGAAGGCAACCTCTAATGAGCTAGGAAGGCAGGTTGTAAGATATCCTCTCTTTTCGAATCCTAAAAACACGAAGCTCACCGAGGAAGATTATGTTAAGAATTTCCAAAGTCTTGAAGGGAGAATTTGATTACACTTGCCACTGTTTTGTTGTTGGTTGGCGATTGAAGAGGGTGTTCTTGATATTTTTCACTTGGACCACCGATTGTGTTCCACCCATTGTGTTGCCTGAGTTTCATTTGGGCTTATGATGGTGTGTAGGTTGTTTACTGAAATTGAAATCATTGTGAAAACAGTTCTTCCTTAACAGTTCTCTTGCGGCAAGTGTCGATATTCCGCTGTGCACTGTTAAGGGCTTTGTACATCTCCACTGCCTCCAGCTTGCCAACAATAGATGAAATGGCCTGTGCAGTTGCGTCATCTACTTGGAAAATCAAGACCAGATATTGCCAGAATCGTAGTCATTATAACAGGCCATTGGTCAGTTGGAGACCATGCGGTCAGGCTTGGTATTCTTCACAACAACTTTTGCAGAAGCTGCAGGGACATTAATGAGAGAGAATCTCTACTTCATTTCCCCTGCAGGTGTCCGACCCTGGCGAAGACCAGACAGCATTTTTTGGGCAAACCTTTCTTCGTGGACCTCGGCGAGATAGCTGAAAAACGGATTAAAGAACTAATCCTGTATCTGAACTCCACCGGTTGGACTTAGCCACACCAACCCAAATCATCAAATCAACAACCACATACAATTAGGTTTAAAGGGGTTTCGTGGTTACAAAACGGCGCACCCTAGCGTTAATTGGGTTCAAAAGAGTCGCCACTTTACCTATCTACCTACAGTTCGTCTGATTGCGGGTCTAGTTCGCTCCTAGCTGACAGCGTGGCATTGGAAATGATGTTCTCTGAAAACAGCAAGGATCCCTACGTGGATTTCTATCAGAAAAGATTCCAAATCAGGAAAAGCTGGATCTAGAGTTAAAGCCCAAATCTCTGATTCACTCGCTATATTAAGGTCGTCTTGATGCTACGTTTGTGGTCGCCCTGGCTCGGTAGTTAGTGCGTTGAACTGCTGCGCGAGATGTGTGGGTTCAAGCTTCAGCCATATCTGCTGGAAAATTCATTTTTTTAAAATTTTTTGATCACTGGACCAGCTTGGTGCTAGGTCTAAATTTCGACCAAATTATTCACTATTCCACGTCCATTTGACATGACACATCTCCGAGACCATGACTTATCATGAAAAACCTTTTCAATTCGCCCTTGACTGTGACTGTCGTTTCAGCTATTTTTTTAATGCTCCGGTTAAGTTTCGGACACATTTGCAAAGAGAAACATTTTTTTTCTGGGTTTAAGACATAGATGAGTGTTTATAGTTTTATAAAAGGATTTTCTTCACGTTCAGTGGCGCATTCAAAGGAAAATTAAAGCGCCGACCTGACAAGAGCCTGCGAAGGCAAAGTTTTCTCCTCAAAAATTAACTTGGTATGGTTTGTGAGGGTGAGTTTCAGGCGGGTCCATTGTGTTTCACTTAATTCGCTGTCATTTGTCCCCTCGATCTGAAAAGGTGTCTGTAACATAGAAACAGTAGAAGCCACACTTTGAAAAGGAATGACTTAACCGAGAGCGATCCCTAAATGTAACGTAAGAAACCGGATAGCCGTGAACCTATGGACCATTTGAGTTCCCTACAGATGCAGAGAAAAGGTGGCAGGTCTGAAGGCACACTTCAATCATTTGAATCACTGGGCGCAGATGGTAGATTTCCTGTTCTAACATGGCATCTAATAGAAATATCTGAGAGCAACCCAATGTATACTGAGTTCCTGGATTAGGGCAGGAGGAGTCCTCAGCGGACACTGCTTGATAGGCAGGCATGCACTCAGACTGGGGGTCCCCTCTAATGATTTCTGTAGAAGCTGCAGAGATGAGAAGGAAGAAGAAACTACAACCCACCAACTATGCACGTGTCCTGCCCTTGTGACGCTAATAAGAAAAATCCTCGGGGAATACTTCGACGATGATCTTAGCGATCTGGCCGAACTAGACATCCAGACTATAAGAAACTTCATCTCCGGGACGAAATGGTTTAACTCTTAGAGTTAATGCCGTTACGGTTGGCCATCTCGATATACTCTGTGTTACATACTCTAGTTCCTGGTGCTGGTAACCCGGTTTTTCATCGTGGTATCACAATGGGCCAATCTGGTCTAAGTGTATCCCTGTCTGAGCAGGGGCAGCCACTTAACGTAACCTAACTTAACTTCAAATAAGATCGAACATTCTCGCCTCAGTGGTTAGTGCGTTGGACTGCTTAGGTTCGTCGAGCACCAATAATATCCTCCGAAATTTTTGTGCGATACCACCTCTCACCGGGGAATGACAATCCTCCGAGGGTATACATCATTTGTCATGAGGAAGCTTCTCAATTCGCCGTTCGAAGTCGGCAATAAATTGTAAGACCCTTCTACTCGTGCGAAGAATGTAACCGGCAGAACATGAATGGTTGCCAAAAGGTAGGTCTTGGCCCATCCCGACCTGTCACACCAGCTATTTATTTTATTAATTTATTGCTGCTTGTGTGTTGGAACATAACATGAATAATTCCGCAGACAATCAAGGAAATTATGTCCCAGGACTGAATTTACATACCTCTTCTATGGGTAAAATATTTTTTATCGAATGCAGTAGAATGGGTAGCATTGCCAACAAGGCATAATTTCTGCCGAATTTCTCTGTCAATGACTGTGACTTGAACATTCAGTTCTAACAAAAGTCATGTATTGAATGGTGGCGTATACGTAACATTTTTTTACCGAACACGGAAGTAGTGATGATATTGTCATATATTGTGATTACAATTCCATGTGCACTATCTGACTTTGACTATAATTAACTGCAGTGTTGGTCACTTTGACAATATCCTTCATTTTTCGCAGCAAAGCAGTGAAGGGTCTTCGAACCTATGAACACAACCCCATTCATCCATTTTTGTTTCCCTTCTCCCCATCTGTATATCTTCTTGCAGCCCAAAGTGTCACACTTCCTTGTCCCACATTTAGGTATAAAAATCAGACATTTATTTTGTCATCCCGCAACAAGAAAAAAAAAAGAAGAAGAACTTCACCATAAAGGAAGTAAGGACTTTACCTTGAAGGATATAATTCTCAAGATATACATAATACTTCTGGTTGAGTTTCCTTCTCTTATTTTCTGCTCCAGTAAATGTAAATGAAATGCCATTCACTTTCCCTTGAGGTAACTTTTTTTCGGTATATCCTGCCTAGCAGACGTCGCACACACAGACACACCAACACAAACATCCTGTTAGTTGATTTAAAAAAGAGAATTCTTTAGACAATTATGATACAATGGTTGCGGCGGAGTGCACTGAAAGGTATTTCCTCGCTTTCGTTCAATAACAAATTTTTCAAAAAAATAAAAAAAAACATTTCATGTTGATTTATTTTCACCCAGACAAAAGAATGAAAGAAAAATCAAACAGAAAAAAGGAATAAAAATCCAAATCAATTTCAGGAATGGGAAACCGGGAATAATCAAACGTTTGCACAACAAAAAAAATAAAAAAAAAAGGGAATTAATAAAAGAAAACAATTTTCCAACAAAGTTTTTATTTGTGAAGAGGTGGAATGAGCGCAAAGTTGTAATCCCACCTGAAACGAGGAAAAAAGATGGAATTCCCGGACTCATGCATGAGTCATTGATTGATTGATGCCAGCAATGCAATTACATGGGTTTTGTTTTGATAAATGGTGGAACTAAATGAACGCAACGCGCGGTGAGAATCAATAAAACGTATAGAAAAGTTTAAGTCCGATGGGAGCCAATCGAATGGTACCCTATCCGTCTTCTCACGGGAGCTTTCTGTGAAATTTTTGGAATCGGAAGGAGTCCCCCCCCTTAAGAGAAAGTTTTCATAGACAGATTATGAAAGGAAGGTTCACTGAAAATTTAGGAGCTTCACCCCAGCATAAGACGATGTGGTGTAGTCCTGGTATTGTTGGACTGGTTTTTTGGCGAAAAGTGCATCAGGCGCTGTTAAGAGGTTGTTCCACACAACAATCCCCTGTCTCTCCGACAAGCTCCTTAAAACCTTTGTTCAGCAGTCCGATGCACTTACCACTGAGTGATGGTGACCACTTCTAGTTTTCACTTTTTGGTTAGTACGTTGGACTGCTGAGCGAGCGGCTTGGGTTTGAGCGCCAGCCATGTTCATCGAACATCTTTCGCGGCACTACTAGCGTAGAGTTTATGACGTTGATAATCCGCAGGAGATATTGAAGTATCTCCAGCACATTCGGCATATCTCTCCACCTAGCTGAGCTAGGGTATGGATACAGTTTTGACGCGAATAGGCTTCTAAATCAAAAGTACGGCTAGTTAATGTGTTGGTCATTTTCACGTTTGTTATATGGACCCTTTTAGGAAGTGGATTTAGAAGCAAACATGCGTTAACAAGTTAATCGCAGCCTTAAAGTCACTTCACACATTGAGAGCAGCCAACCGAATGATTTTTGTTCGACTACATTGGGACAATAAGATGGTTGTTGGGAATTTTTCGATTGTGGCTATTTCTGAACGCGTGCTCTCTCTTGGATCACCCACTCGTTTTTTTTAATCCACTCGCGCTTTAATGGGCTATTAATACCTCCACACAGCGCGATTGAGGTGCAGTGGTTCGAAACTGAGATAGAATTAGGTTTCAATGGCGTCCGAGGGTGGTGTCCAGACTAGCTGACACATTTGTTGTGTTTGTCATTGCTATAATTTACGGGAATTTTTTCAAATCTCCTGATGTCATTATCAAGGTCAGCTCAATCAACTTGACACCCTACTGCCAGTGTTATGCATTCGCAGAAGAGTCGACGTCTGCTTTTCGTAGTTTATCGATTTTTATTTATTTTTGAGAAATAAAGGTTTTCCGGTGATGCCAACCACTGAACCATGGCTACCCCTGTCATTCGCTTTTTAAAATTCTTCTTCAGGTATTTTCCTGCCGTTTCCGATATACACCGAGGTCTGTAGAAGAGCTGGACGTGTGCGACATCCAAAGAGCGTTGAGTTAAGAAAACTCTTATTATCCTGATACATTTGAAATTCCATCGTCATTACTTCTCTTTGTTTCACTCTATAAATCAAAATCAATATACCCTACGGGACAAGATGTCATAAATAAGATAGAAGCTCCCAAATGATAGATGCATGATGGATGACAAATTGTTAAAAACAGGAAAGGAAAATTTGAAAAAATATTTTCAATTAAACAGCTAACACTGCTGTGTGCCATTTATATTCATGGGAATAAGGAAGATTTGAAAAATGAATGCTTCCTGCTTTAGAGGAAAAGGCAGGTAGTACGTATATATAAACTTCGCAGTTTTAAATCGATTCCTTTGGGAGAATTTAGAATTTAGAATTTTATAATAGGTGTTTGAGAAAAGCGTTGACAAGTGCTAACATAGCCGGACAGCCGAAAGCGCACGAGCCACTTTCACTCTAAGTGTTTCGAGTAAAGAAGTTTTTATTTTTTTGGCGGAGTGTATCCAACTAAATTTTTCTTTCTAGTAAGAAGAACCTAACAGATAGTACGGTAAAGTCATCTCCATATGCCTAAGTTTAGATGTTGGATCTTTTAAGAGCACTTTGGTGAAAGTATTTAAATCAGAATGAACCAGAGTTGTCCAAGCTATTCACTCTTAGGATGGTACTTGAGGAGGCCTGGGAGTATGCCAAACCTATCTACAGTTGTTTTGTAGATTTGGAGAAAGTATATGAACGGGTATCTCGAGGTAAATTCTGGAGTGTACTGTAGAAGTATGGGATTGACTTTTAACTTCCGCTGTCAAGCAGACAGATAGTCTCAAGTTGAAGCAACAATAGCTAGGCTTACACATATCGTATAAGGAAAGCGCTCCAGATGGTAGGCAGTAGTAGTGTACATACGCTAACTCACTTGTAAGCTATGATTCGATAATTGGAACCTTAGTCGACTCATAAAAGAGAAGACAGTCGCACCTGCACCAATTGCTTGAATAAGTCGTGTAGAATGGATGAACACCTAGCAGAATCTTAGATTCCATTGCTGATGGATTACCCAGAAAAGGACAACCTCATCTTCGATGTCATGCGGACGTATAAGGTTACCTGAACCAACTTGGTGTAAGGAATGGTAAACAGCTGGGGAAGCTGGTCGGTTGAGGCCCTGGTACGCCCCGATCTGTAGGGCCTTCATAAATAAGGAACTAGGTAGGGCAAAACACCACCTTGCGAGCTTCTCCTTCCCATTTCTGTTACTATACATCGAATTTACTACCACAGTTCTATCTACAACAGAGTTGCATGAAGATACCCACCATCATCTTATGAATACACGAATTCCTTGGGTCATAATAAACGCCATAAAAAATTTTAAAAATCTTGGTATAATTGTCACCATGTTCGAAATTCTTGTCCCCAGTAATGGCCTCGATAGCATATCTCGCTGCGAACCTTGCAAAAATAAATTGACATTCAGTTTAAATTGTACGCCCCCAGTGCCACATCCTTTTATAAAAAGCAATAGGGAAGCGGGAATCTGGTTCACGGTTGCAGTTGACGTCATTTAAAAATTGAATTTTTCAAGGAAATTTAGTCTAAATTTTGACGCAAGTTGAATTGTCTGTCAGTCAATTTATTCAAAAGTTTTTCGTGAATAACAGGGAATGGAAAGTTCGCCTTTCTCTGGCAACCATTGAAAGAAGTTATTTTCTGTTTAACCTGACCATGGACAGAGAATGATATTGATTCATGACAGTTTGTATCCCATTACAAAGATCACCATTTTCAATGACCCGCTTACCCACAATGAGGGTCGCGGATTTAGGGTATTTGATTGAAGGGATGCCTATCTGATGGCACAGATATCATGGCACGTCTTGGAAGCCAAACCATCAAAAACATTTCATGTCTCGCGACTCCTTCAGTCTTGAAAAGTTATTTATTTTTGGGGAAAAAATCGACTTCGGCGATAGTTCGTGAGTTATGACATCCAAACGTGAATCGTATTTTCGTCTACCGGATCATAATACGATATTAGGACATGAGCACAGTAAATGAAAAATGTGGTGGTGGCCTTCTAATGACTGCAGCATCCGCTGGGAACATGCAGAAGGTGAGAAGCAAATTAACTCGAAATCCCAAATCCTGCTCATATCAAACACAATTTGGATGGGAAGTGTCATCAGACAGAAATGTACTAAACGCTTTTCCCCAACCTATCACAAAAGAAATCCAACTTTCTTCATAATCTGAGCAGGAACCACCTTAAGATTCTAACCGGTATCCTAAGTAGCCACTGTCTGTCACCGAACCCTACCTAAATAGTCACAGAATGCCCCGCCCTCATTCATATGAGAAAGCGTACCCTAGTGAACGCAGTGCATTTGTCTCATCAACTCCACTTGCCACGCTTCACCCAGTGAAGCCGATTAGCTTCCTGACAGCCTCGGGAACAGACAAAATACTCTAAAACTTATGGGGCAGCACAATAGGCCTCTATGTGTGACCGCAGTGCTAGAGTGGAACAACCGCTCCTCACTTATAATAATAAAAACGCAAAATCCGCGGTTGGTCCGCCGCAAAATGCATCGCATCTTCCATCATAAACTGATAGTCAGGCTTTGAAAACTAAATACAGCTCCAAAGATCAAAAATTGAAAACTTGGGTGTGGATTGAAGAGAAGGTGCTCGCTGTCAATTTGGGTGGCAAGAAAAGGATAGAAGTTGGTTGACTGAACGCTTTGCTATAAATTCGTCAAAAACCTGCGTCCGTGATGGTCTGGGCCGGTGTAACCAACAGTGAAGGCCTTTTGTTTGTTTCTGTGCTGACAGGAGTAAATAATTAACGCCGCTGTTTATCAAAAAATTGTGTAAAACTATGGGCAGTCAAACTTTTCACAAACAGTACCCGGTCATAAGTCCAAGACAACTCAGGTTTAGTTTCTTGAGAACGTTCTGGCCTTCTTGCTCGCGTGACCTTAATCTGAAGGACTTCACCGTATGCGGCACTTTAGAGAGTAAAGTCAACAAAAAAAAAATACGAAAGTAATGAGGCGTTCGCTGACAGATTGGACACTGTAATCCTATTCTAGAGCTGTGTCCCCAGATTGAGAGGTCACTTTCTAAGAATTTCCCATTAAAATCCTTCAAGTCATACGATTAATTTGAGCAAATCAACAACATACTTGTAGTTACACAAGAAACGACGTAAAATATTTATCGTGACGGTAATTAAAAATAATCATTCCTGGATCGGAGTTGTTTTCCACGTATTAAGATTACAAATTAAAAATTTCATGGAGCCACTCGTGGGCGAAAAGCGGACTGAGAAAAACAATCCAACACGTACATATGTTCATACGTAGGTAGTTCTTCTCCAGAATTCTTTTCTTTATAATCCCAGCAACTGTGTGCTTCGTGGGAGAAAAACACGTCCTGGCAATTGTTATAGAAACTGCAGATATCTTCTGAATTTAATTGCAATTTTAAGTGCAATTACTACGAAGATTATTGAGTTTAATTTTAGTTTAGACACGATTTGGATTCAGTTAAGAGAAAAGTTGTAGTGGCAAGGACGAATTGTAAGAAATCTATTACGACGGAGTATAGGAAGACTGACTGGCAAACCTCCTAACCGATCAAAGCTTGTTAAAGTACGTCACAGAATAATAAACCAATGGACACACTGACCCAAGAAAAAAACTGAACTCCATTTAAAAAGGATCCTTGAACCCTAAATTTGGCACATCACTGCTCACTGGAAATGAGGGATTCTTCCAGAAACCACAGTTCAGCTGAGGTCTCCACTGAGGGTCTAAAATTTGTTACGTAACTTTCACGATATATTGGATCCCACCCACATAATTAAGGCACTTTACGTCCAATCTCCCTCGGTCCACAATAATATTTTGTAAAAAATACTACACTTTCCACCCAATCGCTTTTGACAAGTTGCCAGCTCTTTGGTCCATTTTCGATTGCCAATTTATGTGCGCACCGCCCCCCCCAGAGAGAGCCTTTGTTCATCAACACAAATCAAGATGGATATCAGACATTCCACAAATACACACATTATTTGTTCGTTCCCTTTCTGCCTGATTACTTGCCGGAGGTCATTGAAGTGGAAGGAAAACGTACACAGAGACCCCACACATAAGTTTACCACCACTCCATCAAAAACCTTTTAATGATTTCGATAAGCGATACAAAAAAATACAAAAAAAGAAAAGAAAAAAGAGAACCATTTCTGATTATGTGAACATAGCATGACATCCTGAAAAAATAAAAAAAAACTTTAATTCCCCTAGGAAGTCCCTAAAGTCCTTACAGAAGTTCTCATTGTCAACTGTTCTCGGGGGTTCCTCAAAGGTGACAACTTCCAGAAACTACCTTTTTCCTCACTTGGCAACCGGAAATGAACTAGAAAATGGAAAATTAAATTTCTAGTAAATAGGGTATCCACTATTGAGTGGAATTCAATTTTCTTATATAAGCCCTATCCTTCGCCTACTCGACATTTTGAAAAAAAAAAATGTTTTACTGCGTATGGATGGCAAGGATATTTGAAGCGGATTGTTTATTTATGGGACTTTATGAACAATGGACACATTTGTGAGTTGAAATGGGCAGAGGGACTGTTTGCGGCAGCCCCTGGCACAAACAATCCTTTTCTACGTTTATTTGTGTTTGTGTGGAATAATCAACTGTTTCCGGGGAAAGAATATGAAAGGATTTTCATGAAAACAGAAACGTTTTCAATTCTCTGTATTTTTGACCGGAAATGCGTAAGGTTGCTTCAAGTACCCCGGGCAGACACGTGAACAAATGTTTAGATAAGGAAACCCTGTCTTGGTCTTCTCTGGAAAACCAATCAAAAAGATTCGTGGATTGATGCTAATTTAAACAGCACACGACAGCCTCAAGTTATGGAGACTTCACACTGAGCCTACACCGATGGAAGTATTACTAGAGCTGAGTGAGAAGAATCAGCATTATCACCAGGTGTTGCGTAACGACTGAAATTACGACGAAAAGGACTCATTTTGTAGTCAGTTAAGTGCGGAATACAGTTTAATGCCTTAAAGTTTAGTAATTGGAAAAGACACCACCAGCTTTAAACACACTATGGAAGTTCAGGGCTTCGAAGACCGAAACGACAACGATGAACGGTTTGTAGATTTCTGCAATGCGAACCGCCTAAATTTGGTGGCAGTCTGTTTGAGTATAAAATTAGCTGCAAGATTATTTGGATCTCATCTAATAGGGCAGCGAATATGATTTTGTCCTTCCCCGACCAGAGGTGGTACCACGAAAAAGGTTTGGTGCATACTGCTGGACTCGAACCTACTCACCTCTCCTAGCAGTCCAATCCAATGCACTACACAGTGAGCCATGGCGACATTAAAGTAGTTGCCTCTTTGACATGTCTATTTGGTTTTGTGTAGACATGGAGCAGACATTGAGATAGCACGCGATCATCGAAGGTTTTTTTTCGTACTGAACCCGTCAGAAAAACCACCACCTTGCCACATGTCAAGATGTCGCCACAATACCGTAAAGGAAAATGGCAATTTTAACGCTGAACCAGCATCCTCACAGGCATCAACTTACTAGCAGGCTGTCTAAGGAGATTGGGACTAAGCCCAATTGACCTTTGCAGAGGATGTGGCGATAAAGACGCGGAGGAGGACACGACGCTTTTACTCTTAGACTGCCTAAGCCTAAGCAGAACCAGAAAAATTACCCCAGGAGCTTACTTCTTTAGCGACTCAGGCGAATTGTTAACCATGCCACCGCAAGCCATCGTAGAATGCACACCGGATTGGTGGTGGCTAAGGGAGATTAACCCTAACAATGGGGAACACAATGGATCCATGAAGATTCGAGTGAGGCGGCGCCTAACATCAAACTGTCAACCCTCTAACCTAACACCTCCGTGTAGAGTGTCGACTATTTAGGAACCATCTTACCATTATTTAGTAATCTAACATCCCTTAGTTTTGCACTACAAGATGATAAAGATCCTCTTCATTTTGCGAGCGCTACTTAAGGCATAATTTTCGTGTACTGCGGGCTAGATTCGAAGACTCTAGAGATTGGAACATTGGTGCTCTAAATGTGTTAGCCATCTTATCCAATCTTGTCCAATGCGCGGTTTTGACTGGTTCGATGCTGTTCGTAAAGTTTGACGTGTTGAATTTTCTCCTCCAAAGTTAATCAACGCAAATGGGAACGAATACATATCTTGCGAAGAACTTTTTGTTCGAAATGACCACTCTGATCCGCCGTCGATAAAGCCCATGTTTCAGCGCCATAAAGTAGGGCTGGGATGATTAAGGTTCCAGGCACATTGGGATCTCTGGAAATGAGATCTCCAATGAGATTGCTAGACAAGGCTTAGATGATTATTTCTTAGAAGTTGACCCTGTGCTGGGTCTTCCTGCCACTTCGGTCAGGACCTCCATTGACGATTAGGTTTCCTACGAACACAATTGTGTGTGGCATGGCTTTCCAGAATGCAGGCAGACTAAATAAATGCTCCGAAATGTGTGCAAGAAATCAGCGGCTTTCTTGATGTCTCTCAGCAGATAAGATTGTAGGCTGGGCTGCTAAGCATCTTAGTGTGTTAGGCTTAAGGGGCACAACTGGCTGCGATGCCTGTAGAGAAGAAGACGACATTAAAAATCATTTCCTTTGTGATTGTCCTGCCTTTACTCGGATCATGTGCCAAATCTTCGATGGTGATGTGGTGAGTGTTGATACCGTAAACTGCTCATCATTGAAGCGCCTTCTCGCCTTTTTTCCAAAATCGGGAAAATTCCAGTAAAATGGGTAAAAATGGGATCCTGCTTCTTCTTAGTATGGACCAACTGCGCCTGAATGCTCCAGTGCAACAAAAAAGGACAGAAAAAATTTTTTATATAGAGTCTTCTTAGTTGTTCGGGATTTGGCCTTTGCAGCAAAATGAAACGTATCGATTGCTGACGAGATGTCAGAAGTAACAGCTGAGCTGAGGAAGATTGAGTCCCTTCACAGTGATAGATTTCCACCGTGACATTCTGTCCGGTTTGTCGAAGCTGGGTGTCACTTCTTGTTGACAACAAATAGGTTACTCTTATTCACCGTGCAACTTATTTTGGCCGTTTTCGTCCCTATGCTCGGGAGCTCACTGCTGACAGCTCGCTGAGTTCTGCCTACGATATAAATATCGTTGGCGTACGCAAGAAGTTCAACGGTCCTATGAAAGATTATGCCTTTGGTGTTGTCTTGAGAGGCCCGCACAGTTCGTCACAATTCATGACAGCGCGTCACTTTGCCTTAATCCTGTTTTGAAATCAAAGTTCTTGACGAGATCGCTACCGACCTTGATAGAGTAGTGATCATTCTCCATCGTCATCCTGCGCAATCGTATGAGTGTGTAGCGATGCCAAAACTGAATATATGTAGCTTTGTATAGCTCGTCTATCTAAATGTTGTCATGTGTTGCCTTAAAATCTATGTGTTCTCTACAGGATCTGTAGGAGCCAGTCACAAAATATGACAAAAAAATTCTTGTATGCGATGTTGAGGAGACTACTACCTTTGTAGCTGTCTCTCTCTGTGGATCGTACAAACGATGACGAGATTCCATTTATGATCTTAGAAATGAGTCCTTTCTTTCAGTTTTCTTTTCCAAGACCAAATTTTTGTCTACTTAATATGAGATCCTGGCGATATTACAGCGCTGCACGTCTCTTTTCTAAAATACGGATTTCTTTTATTTTTCCTTTGCAAAATTCACACGAAATACGTCGCGACCATCAATCACACACTCTAACTTCTGTCCTATCTTCACCACAAATACAGTTAAGACAAACTGAAAGGGAAGTAAAAAAGTAGAAAAAACCCAACCATTAACCATGTTAGTCAACTGCGCCGACAGTCAGACAAAGCTGGTACTGAGCCCATCAAAATCCCGGGTCTATCACAACAAGGACTCCACAACCCACCGACCCAACCTCCGCCAGCATGTTGCTACAAATTAAGTCGAATTGGGCAATTATTTATAATCCCTTCCAAACAATTGGATTTGTCAAAACAAGTTCATTAATTTGCTTAATCCCGGCAATTTCTCAAGCGTTAAAGTGTTGTTACGCTTTTTCGCTGTGCAAATTAATTAAGGAATCCTGCCGCTGTACATAGAGGTGTGTGTACTCTAGAGCATACGAGTACAGCAACAATTACGCAACGCATATGGAGGGTGTTTTTCTTGATTAACCCTGTTCCCGGAGCAATAATGGCAAATTAAATTGGCATGTTAATTGATTAAAATTGCAATTCAAGCTCGAGGAAGGATCCGGGGAGAGTTGAGTGTGTGCTGTATCCTCGGAAAATGTTTTATGAAGAGTCCTCCTGGCGATGAATGGGTAGCGGTAATGGGTGAGGCTATGCGTTTGCCAGCTGAAAATGAGGATATGACTCCGGCTTTGTTCATTGAAGCGGAGCAGAGTTACTTAGAGCTTTTATGCGATTTACAATTTGAAAGCAAAATACCCAGCACGAAAATTTAATTATAAATCTCACATGTACATGCGTGTGCATAAAACAACTGCAAAGTGTTTTGATTGCTGCAAGGGGTTGTGTAACCATAGTCACGTGACAGGAACAACGATATCCTGACAGATGCTTTGGCAATGCGAGGTATTTTTCATTAACTCGAACAACAACCGCTAAACCTCAAATTAGATGCTTGTCGTAGGCAGCAGAATCAGGGAATAAAATAGAAACGAGGGATGAATATTACGTACGTAGTTCAAAAACTGATTTATCAGCATAGTATGGAATCCGTTGCCAGAGGATACCTCTGACTTTCTTCAATGACTCAAAGCTTACGACTGGTGATTGTCTATTTTTAGGTTTTTCTCCAAGAAGCGAATAAATTCTTCACTAAGTGATGACAGAAAACATTTATTTCTTAAATAAATAAAAAAATCTCTGAAAGCTGATGTCGACTCTACTGCAAAGGTCACATCACTGCCTGTAGAGTGTCACGGTTTGAAGAGTTGTTTGAGCTGAAAAGTATTATGACATTCGAAAAAAAAAAAAACCGTGAATTGTAGCAACGACAAACACCATAAAATCCCAAGCTAGTCTGGACACCACCCTTGGACGCCATTGAAACCTTATACTACCTGAGTTTCGAACCACTGGACCTCGCTCGCACTGCGTGAACAACATTCAAAGGGTGTTCATATCTCCTTGATGCGCGAGTGGATTATTAAAAAACAACTTCTACGGCCAACTAGGTTGGGTTTATTAGGCGAGACATATAGACTTGCTTAGGCGGTCTGAAATGATGCTGGGCTAGGAGTCTCTACGGCGCTAGACAATGGCAGGGGAGATGAGTTGTAGTTTCTTTGTACTTCTTGTACAGCTTCTACAAGACCATAGCAATACAGCAAACTAAACTGCTAACAATTTAAGATCAGATAGTATTTTTTTGCAACCCACACTTTATTGCCGACTCCGAATGGCGAGTTGAGAAGCTTCTTTATGCAAAATTGTGCTCTCGGATATTTGTCGTTCACGTGATGTTTAAGTGTTGAACTTTGACCGACTAAACGTTCTTCTTCAAGCAGTCCAACCCCGAACTAGCTTTTTGCATTTCTTCAGGGTTGTGCCAGTTTTCTTAGACACTATGGGGCGTCAATTTTGTGCGACCTTGACGATTATATCCTCATTTCTTAACTTCACCTCAAGCACACTTGGGTTCAGTTTCACTTAATTGTACGCATTACAGTAACAATATTATCTGATGTGAACAAACCTAACTTCGTTTCTGTGCCCCTGCAAGTCTTCTTGGGCACTCCAAAAACTAGTGTTTGGCGTTGTCTTGAATCAAGTCGCCATACTGACATGATGAGTGACGTTATGTGTGGAATATGACATCGTTCAAATAGCCGCCGCGGCTTCGCTGGGTGGCGCGCATCCGAGAGGTCTTATTTTCGATGACTCTGGCGCATGGATCAGGCTGAATTTAAGCGATGGCACGGGTTATGTTGACTTTGAGGGCACTGGTCGTTTGCGGCTTATTGGCATATACCTGCGACTTAAGGAAACCCCACAAGAAAAAGTCTAACGGGTTGAAATCACACGATCTCGGTGGCCAGTTCATGTCGCCTCTGCATGAGATAACCATGCCCTCAAAACGCTTGTGCAGAATGTTAGAACCACATGTCGTTCACATGCATATCATCCATTTTGGTCCAAAAGAAATTGGTTATCATCGATCGGTAGTGCTCTCCGTTGATGGTCATGGCAATAAGATTGTCGTTTTCGAAGAAGTACGGACCTATAATGCCGCCCAAAACACAACAATCCACACCAAACGGTGCCTTTCTGCGGATGCATTGCCACTTGATGGACCTCGTGTAGATTGGCATCGTCCCAAATCCAGCAATTTAGCTTGTTGATGTACCCCTTCATCCAAAAAGGTGTCTCGTCACTGAAGATGATTTTTTTTTGTTAAATCGGGGTCCGCTACCAACGATATGAATGCCATTGTAATTTATCTTTAGAGTCTGAAAAGTAAAAATCGGGAAAATTAAAAGCAGATAAAACAACATGGCCGCCATGAACTGTCAAAATCTACCCGTCCCTAGAAATATGGACTTGATAGACTCCATTGATATAAGGTTTAACAAGCTCAAAAATAACTCAGTAAACTTAGTGACTTCAATTGACAGTCAAGACAGTTTGCATCATCACTTTTCAGGGTATAAATGTAATTCTTGTCCGTTATTTACAGCTCCGACTGTTATACTAGAAAAGAAGGAAATCCCACAATGACAAACGCAAGACTCTTGGTCTCGATAATAAGATTCTGACAATTTTCACTTCAAGTCCTGCCTTCCAAGTTCTCTCTTCTGAATGACAGACATTATCACCATTTACTTTCAAACTCTCCTCGACGAAAAAATTAAATTTAAATCCATTTAAATGCAAACTGTCAGGGTCAATTGTTTCCGTCACTCCAGAGATTCTTTCTCGCTCTGTCGCTCGCACCGTTTTTCAATTGAATCACGAAACGAATGAAAACTTATTAAAACTTCCAATCATCGTGATGAACAAAACGGAATGTCCCGCTGGCCCTAGGTATACACACTCATCTCTCCGCATGGAGCCACACTTGACCCTGGAGTCAAACCGAACTGAATTAGAAAACCCCAAGTCACCAGAGCAGGCGTTAGTATCAACAACTACCGCACCCACACTGCCATATATCCTTCATCCTTTCGGTGGAAATGTGAACTTAAATTGATTTCGCAGACACACAACCGCAGGCAGAGCACACTTAAAGTTCAATCAGTTTTCGAAAAAAAAAAAAAAAAAATATTGTTTTTGGGACTTAGTCAAGCAAGCCAAAGACCGAGTGCCTTAATCTGACCGACAAGAGATGATTTAACACTTTCATTGTGGCCGCTGGCAGCTTGTCTCTCTCTTTATCGCCTCTGCGAACCACTCTGATGGAGGATTTGCGATGAGTAACAACACAGGATGAGTGAACATTTGAACTGTAGCAGGAAAGAAGGATTACGGATTCCCCTTTGAGGCATATCGCTGAGTTTCATTCTCTGGTTTATATTTCATTAATTTCAAATGATAAACTCCACACCCTGGTAGAAGATTTCGAAAGTTAAGAGGAACGTGTTTGGTGTCCGGGAGGAACGTATCCTTAATGTCAACTATCGATTGATGAAGTTCTTCATGTGGACAAATTCGTGGTTGATATCGGGATAACTCATAAGTTATACTGATGTTTTGGCTAATACCGAAAAGTCGAAGGGCATTGTCCCGATTTGAAATGGTTTGGTGACAGTCCTTGAAAAGCTGTCGAATCGATGACATATGAGATGACACCTCGTGGACGATGGCGATATTGAAACATTTTTGAATGAATTAAGTGTGAGCTGAGCTTTTCTGTATAATTCAAGCCACATGGATCGAGAACTATGACAAGGTTAGGTTAGGTAGATGGGTTGGTGATGGGAGCGAAAACCCTCGGCGCGACACACTCAGGTCAGTAGAGACCCATTGTGATGCCCATTTTGGGGGGAAAGGTACCATTTGTTCGTGGAGCAATACCCAAAGCACCCTCGTATTGCCCGAGGATTTCAAACCATCTTGAAATCAGCCTTAATGAACATCCAGATGTGCTTGATAGGTACGCCACTTAGTTCTTTGGTATCCTGGAAAAAAGGTGCCTACCAGCTACCAGCACAATACTAGAAAAGTTCATGAGTGGTCAGGTTATGTGACTCATAGTTATTGCCAGTGTATAGAGGATTTCAAACCATGACCAGAAAGAATGACAAATTTCAGAATCAGAAACTGGATTCTGTGCAAGTTGAAGTTAGTTGGGAGAGGTACACTTATGTAGGCTTAAACCGAAAAATTCATAGGTCCCTTGTGATAGATCTAGGGTTAACCCCAAGTTTTCTCCTGGCAGCATTTAAATTTTCCAACGCTACAGTTCAGAGCGGTCGTATTGGCGGTGTTTAAATCATTTAAGTCGATTTTTAATGAGGTTTTTACCAAAGCTGGCTTTTGGGATTCTTGCAAGGAGGGGACATGTGCAGAGAAAGAACACGATGAAGTCCTATTGCTCTTCTCTGCAGCTCCTACCTAAGTCGTTTCTTTCCAGTTCAATTAATATGCCCGATGCCTTCTACTTGTACATAGACATCCTATGATATTGTGCCCTTTTTTATAATCCAAACGGTTAGGTTTCAATACGGTCTGATTCAGCCAGTGCTAAAGGGTGTCACTAACCAGATCTCCGATGAAGCCAAATATCTAGGAGTGATCCTGGGTTAAACAACTTTTTTGGGCAAAGCATATCAAGTTGAAGGCATCCAAGGCGTTCTCACTTTTCTGGCAGTATAAGGGTGTTTTTTGCAAGACATATGGTTTATCCCCGAAAAAGGTCGTTTGGATCTATACGGCTATGATAAGACCATTTTTAGCTTATGAGTCGATGGTGAATGGGGCTTTCGCTTAAGTATGCGACTGTCTACTGCACTAAACTTCAAAGAACGACTTGTTTCGGCTGCACGGCAGTTTTTCCGAGTACGCCTGGCTCTGCTCTAGATGCTCTGCTTGATCTACTTCCCCATGATACTTATAACATGGACTGTACTATCAAAGCAATCTATCCTCTTATACCGTGCGGATTTTGGTATCATCCACACTGGAGTTTAGATGACATTGTGCGACACTTATCCTAAGAACCTTGTTCCGTGGATATGTCGTCAGATGCAATGACACCAGAACTTCGATTACTGTGCAAATATGTACATAGCCGACTTTCCTTGCCTTCAGGACTGGCTTCGGCCAGAGTCTGAACCTGGACGGGGCTGTAGTCGAATCTTATGGGTCCGGTGCTGGTGTCTTCGTTAAGGTCGACATCACGAGACTTCACTACTCGTTGGCCAAACATACCTGTGTTCCAAGCAAAGGCCTTTGCTATCCTAATGTCCACGGGGTATATTGTTAAGAATAGGTGGAAGGTTCAGAGCATATGCGTCTGTAGCAATTGCCAGGCTGCGCTAAAGGCCTTGCTCAATCCTTTAACCAGTCCAATATAGTGCGAGAAGCAAGAACTCTTTGACTCTTGTTTGGAAATAAGATCTCCGTTGAGATTGCTAAACAAGGCTCAGAGGATGTTTTTTCACGGCTTTCCAGGATGCAGGTAGACTAAACGAATGCTCCCGAACGTCTATAAGAAATCATCGGCATTCTTGCTGTCATTCAGCAGAAGAGCCTGTAACCAACTTATTGGCGGGACAATTGGCTTTTGCCAAGCATCTTAGTATGTTAGGCTTCAGTTCCACGTCTGTGGAAAGAGCGACGATACTTGAGATCATTTCCTGTGCGATTGTCCTGCCTTTTCTTGGATTAGGTGGCAGATTTTATGTGCTGATGTGGTGAGTGCTGATACTGTAAGCTCGGCTTTCTCTCAAAGTCTAGAAAATTCCAGTAGAATGGGTAAAAACTGGATTGTGGACCAGCTGCGTCATTATCAGTTCGTCATGACCTGACCAGTCTACTGACAGTACCCGGAATTATTAGTGTGACAAGTAACGATGAGACCACTACGCCCCGTTACCCCGTTAAGCGATCTTGTTCAGAGACACGCGGTAGTTCCCCACTGCTATAGTTGGATTATCAGTATGAATCACTATATCTGAGCACAATACAGGTAAACTTCAGTTGTGGCCTTGGTTTAAAAAAAATGTCAGTGTCTAGGAAGACTGAAAAAGTCCTTCTTAAGTCAAGTCTTAAGTCGGAAGCTCCACAAAGCAGGTGACAGATGAATTCGATTTCTTTCTTGTTTCTACACCTTCTACAGTAGTTCCTGTGCACAAAGTCTCTAGCCCATTGCACATGTAGCTACATGGTTGAGTTCAAACATTGTGAAGAAATATCTGAACGAGAAGATTTTGATGAACAAAAAAGTGCTCACTATACTTCATTACTTGCTCACGGGTAACAAATGTGTAACATCTAATCGAGTCTCCACCGGTCAAAGCCCGGACAACCAACATCCGAATCGATTCTATTCAAATTCATATCACATTTGCCCCTCCTTCATCTCCATTACAATTGATTATAGGAAACCTAATCCCCAATTTGTTACTCAACCCATCTGCCTATCAATAGACATCCAATTAATTATGCATAAAGTGATGCCCTGTGCTCAGACAAGCGCCTCACTTGACATTGCCCAGGTTGACATTGCAAGAGGCTACAAACCGTTTTCCGTAGTCATTTCGATATCCAATTTCGTGATTTCCTGTCACATGTCTGAGCACGGTTTTGCCATTGCTTACACCTCCTCCAGGCATTAAATGACGAAATAACCAAGTCAACTTGTATCCATAAAAGTTACCTTTTTCGTCCTTGCCCGAGGCTCTTACCAAATTATAACTGTATTCTTAAAATAGACAATTTTTGCTATTTTTTTTTTTGTGCGCCTCATTGCGTATTCCAAGCAACCCAGGCAAACTGGTTCCCATTCCCCTTTGAAACTGTTGAAGCAGACATAAGCCGGTCGCCTTGTGAGCATTATAGGCAAAATTATTTTCAAGTTGATCTTTGACAATTTTAGGAGATAGTCAACTTTTTTAAATGATTACCCCCGCTCTTCTTTTGGTTGGCAAAAATATACGCGTCCTTAATATATTATAACAAAACCGAGGGTAGGGGGGGAAAAAAGGGATTCCACTTGTGTCAACTTTCATCCCCTTCATTCGAGAATACTAGCTGCGACTAGGGGGCAAGTGATTAATACACAGATATGTTTTCTGTGTATCCTTTGTGTTCGCTTCCTTGCGCAACAGAGTACACTGTGTGTACCTATTAATCGCGTCACGTTGCTGTTGTTGATTGCAGGAGCAAAGTGAACGTGTACCATCCCGTTGCGCTACACTCTTTGTACTAAGCACAGCAAATTCCAGTGTAAACTGCGGCAAAATAAAAGTCGGGGGTAAAATGAAATTTATTATTACCCCCGGGTAGAGTTGTCCTTTGGAACAAGGCAAGGTACACATACCTACATATATACAGATACCTAAAGAAAAGTTTAAAAGGACAACGGTGAACTTAGCAGGGACTCTCTAACAATATTTTCTCTGTTGTTCCTCTGCATTTTGTTGGGTGTCCTGTTTTAAGGTCAAACACAGCACGAAGGAAATGTCTCCGATACAATACAATTTTTTTTGCTGCCGTCGTCTGTGAGTTGTCTATTGTGAAAGGATTTCTTATTTTCTAATACAAACATAAAGAATATTTTTTCAACGAAGGAATCAAAAGATGGGTGCAGGGCGAGGAAGCTCCCATGAATTAATAACTCAAGTAGAGCGATGTCTTTTCTTTAGACCTTTTCGGTTTTATGTTTGACGTGCATGAAGGACTTCTTGCAATTTAGCGTGGAAAAAAGGACTAAAATCGACTGAGGTGGAGTGTCTGGGCTGAAAATTCCTACAAATTGCTTTATGCTTTCATTTTTATCCTTTCGAGCTTTTTTGTAATCGTTGATTGACCCAGGTTTGGAAGAATTTTGAAAGAAAAACCTCTGTCTTTCTATGAGTTCCTTTCTTTTCTTTTTTGCACTTGGAAGGTATAATTGGCGAATGGAAAGGATAAAACAATTCCATGATTGCTTTTGGACATAATAGTTGAAGTACACCAACAAGCGAGAGGAATTAGGTTAGGGGGAGTGTTGCCCTTAGGCCTGGGTTTGAGGTCGAGCTACACTTTTGTACTATAATTGCTTTGTTTTTAGACTGAGCCGAAAGGCACATATTCTGGTGATTTCAACCAAAATTAGACCTGTAGATTGTAAAGGGTTTTTCAATAGGGACGCTACAAAAGTAGAGTAACAGGGACAGCAAACGACGCCATATTTTTCTTGCGGTTTTTTGACATTTCTCTTCAGTAAAATTTGCCATTTCATGATGGAGAGATATACGAGCCAACAATGAGTCGAAATTATTAAAATTTACTACCGAAATTCGGAGTCAGTGGCCTCAACGTTAAGAGCGCTACGTCCAATTTATGGTCGTCATAATCGTCCTAGCAGATCAACAATTGAGCGTCTAGTGGAAAAATTTGAATCCACAGGCACAGTACAAAATGTTTCCGTGCCAGTGAGACAAAGAAGTGCCCGTAGTGTCGAGAATATTGCTTCAGTTGCAGAAAGCCCAAATGTGTCTCTCACTCGTCGTTCTCAAGCGTTGGGCATCTCTGTGACGTCGTTGTGGCGAATTTTGTAAAAAGATCTTGGCCTTACAAGATTAAATTGACTCAAGAACTGAAGCCGCTTGACCACCAGAAGCGTCGTATGTTCGTGAATTGGACTGAGCAACAACTTGAAAATGATTCGGATTTTCATCGAAAAATCATGGATGGCTTCGTCAATAAACAAAATATGCGGTATTGGTCAGGCAGCAATCCACACGTACTCCATGAGTCATCATTGCATCCCGAAATAATTACGGTTTGGTGTGGTTTATGGGCCGGCGGCGTCATTGGGCCGTACTTCTTCCGTGATGATCAAGACCGGCACGTTACTGTGAATGGGGATCGCTACCGTTCAATGATAACCGAATATTTTTGGCCCCAATTGGATGATATGGACTTGGAGGACATGTGGTTCCAACAGGACGGCGCCACAAGCCACACAGCGAATGTCACAATCAATTTATTGGAAACCAAGTTTGGAGAACGTGTTATCTCACGAAATGGTCCAGTCGCTTGGCCGCCTCGGTCGTGCGATTTGACGCCGTTAGACTATTTCCTGTGGGGCTACGTCAAGTCTATGGTCTATGCCAACAAGCCAGCGACGATTGATGAACTTCGTACGAATATCGAACGTGAAATTGCAGCAGTATCGGCCGATTTATGCTTGAAAACCGTCGAAAATTGGGTTCAGCGTCTGGACTTCTGCAAGCGTGCCCATAATGGCCATGCAAAAGAAATCGAGTTCCATACATAATGGCATCGAACGTTCTTTCACAAGAATAAAGAATTTCATTGATATCCAAAACCGTTTTTGTTTTATTTAAAAAAACTTTTGTAGCGCTCTTATTGCAAAACCCTGTAGATACCAGGATAGATCCCGCTTACCTTGAGGCTCTGGTCAATGTATGTTTGAGTTAGAGCCTATCATCCCATCCAATGTCTCTGACAAATTGGAGGATCTAAAGTGTATTTAGTGAGAGTAGATCTTCGTTAGATGGTAGATATGTCGCTAGATGAGCACCTTCGCTGTGAGTAAGTGCCCTACATACCTCTAGAGAATGTACTGGGGTTTCCTCGTCCAGAAAATTAGGCTTTTTAGGGCCCACCTCACTGAAAAGATCTTTTCCGTCAAGCAAAAGAACAGAATAATGCTTTCAGGAGCGCGGTTGACTGTTTCTGCGGGGAATCTACTGCCTTAGTGATTCAGTCTACAGCAAGCTGTGATACGACAGTCGTGCAAATGCTTTAGAGTTTCTTGATCTTTTAAGCCGAATTGCCCCATATCGGGCGAACGGATTCCCAGCTGTTTTCAGTGAACAGTATCTGGTGAGGAAGCCCGTGAGGAGCTGAGCTTTTCTTTCGTTTTGTGTGGAAATTTCTTGTTGTCTTAGGGGTTAGTGAACTTTATTCACGAACTCTTAATGTTGAGTTCTTTTTGGAGATCTATTCTTGGAGCGGCAATGTGGTGAGCTCCAACTCGATGTGGCTGGTGGGTAAACCACAGAAGGGAAAGCGGTTCTGCCTAAAAGACAGATGCGTAGTAGTCCAGCGGCTCTTTCATTATATTTATTACATGTGATTGGAAGGATCTTTTCCTACATGCCGTATGGACATATTCCACCAGCAGTGTTCCCTGGGCTCTTATTTCGCCGATTATAGTTTTTATAACTTTCATCCGCAGGGGACTTTAAAAAATAACATATTGGGTGTTTTCTTAGCAATTCATGCATCTTGAGCAACAGGTGCCACCATCATGTACTTGTGAATTTATGTTTGGAAGCTTCTGCATCGCTTTAACAATCGGGTCTGCGGCAACTCCATCATGTACATCTCGTAGACCCGGTTACTTGATTCCAGGAATACGCCTATGTACTAATCCGCACGCAGCACACTTCTAGCACTCTCCCACTGGTTAGCATATCATGCTATGCGTCTTGTGATATCTGTATCTGATGCTTTTGCTGCTTCTGTTGCTCTTCTTAGCTTTTTTATTCTCCGCATCTCATTTTGGATAGTTGTTACGAAACTACATATTGCCATCCTGTTTTCTTTCGACGGCAACATAGGTTCTCCATTCAGTGAAGCGCGTGCAATAAAATAATGCGTGCTCCCTGTCTTCGTCTTCATCTGGGCATTCCGGGCAGGATGGTGAGCTGTGATTTCCAAATCGTTGAAGGCACTTGCGGTTGCCAATGTGAATAAATAAAAACTGCGTTAGATGGTAGTTGCAGTTCCCATGTTTTCGACTTATCCAATCTTGGATTGTTGGTATCAGCTTGTACGTCCATCTGCCTTTTGTCGTATTGGCTCAACGAGTTTGGCACATATGTAGCTGATGACGCCGCCTTCTCTTCAGTTTTGATCATTTTGTTGGCATTGGTGTCGTGCCGACTCAAAGATCTTCTTCTGTTATATACCCTTAACATCTCGCCTGTGAGCATGTCAATAGGGACCATTCCAGCCATAACAAAGGCGGTTTCGTCTAAGATGATACGAAAGCCGCTGATTGTCCGTAGCGTGAAGGGTCTGTATGTTGGCGATAGTCTCCTTTTAGTCTCCTTCGTCCTTAGTGCCTGCGCCCAGACGGGGGCGGCATAACCGAAGTGATTACCCTGGAGAGCAGCACCATTTTAACATATCCTGTTTCACCGATGTTGGGCATTATGCGCGAGAGAGCTCCCTGTATTTGCGATGCTTTGTTGGATATATAGTCCACATGCGTTTTGAACTGCAGTTTGTTCTCCGGCTTAACTCCAAGGTTTTTAACTGCTTCTTTGGACCTGATTGTTACCGACCTAAAAATTGACGATTTTCCGACTGGTATAGTTCGGCGAATACTAACCAGTCTTTCGGGCAATTGCTTCATTTGTAGCTGATTCTACTGCATGGAAGCAAGTTGGATGTGACCTCAACTATTCCTGCACGTTACCCAAAACCTTGGGTGCGTGTTATATTTGTTCGCACGATCGGGAGTGAATAACAATCTCCGACTTAGAAGGACGAATTTAGTTTGGTTGATATTGAATCTAGACAGCGGTCCAACGCTACTGAGCCACGGTGATCACAACCATAGCTCTTAGTATAAAGCATTGACTGACTAGCGAAATGGATCGGAGGACTATTTCCATGCCTAGGGAAAGAAAGTTCATTAGTGTCTCTAGAGTGATAGAGGGTAGTCATGCTGAGGAATGACTATGAAGCTGAAGCAAAACGTCTTTGGAAGATCGTCTAAAGCAGCAGTAGTGCCTTATCATTGGCTCGTGGATGTCTAGAATTCTTGTCGGTACTATAGGATTTCTATTGTTGAGAAAACCCTGCGGAATATTGACATTTTTGCAAGTAAGCAGCGAAGAGTTGAGCCCTGCCTGACCATATATTCAACCCTTCGGTTTCATCTATGTCACTGATACCTGAAACTCACAGAAACAGAAGACCTTAAACTGACGGACTTTGAGAATCTACCAGTCTAGCGCCTTGATTGGTATAGACAGAGCTTTATAAACATGAACTGCACTGTTCGCTCACAGTCAGAGAACTTATATACCAATATTTGCGTCCGCTGCAATACTAAGATAGCCAGCTCAAGTCATGGATCGAGATCCTCGGTTCTAGTTTTGAAAAGTGAAAAAGATGCACTTCCATTGATCCTGTAAGCGTAGACATTTTGCATAAAGCTACCAGTGTCTGATCCTTAATTGAACCAAGAAAAGTCTTTTATACCAAAACCTCGCTAATTTGCTGAAAAAAATTGTAGAAAGCTACGAGTCTTCGTTTGGGTTTACCATATCCCCTCAAGCGTTGCAGAACCTCTGCTTCTTTTGTTTTTCTACATTACTGCAGAAGCGAGTACTAAATTACATATTTCATAGTCTCCTGTCCACACACAAGATGAACACTTTAATCCTCCCCCAGTTAGTACCTTCTATCAATGCCCCCCTAGTCGATTACCCAATTGGTTATTTCAAATGGAACCCAACAAGTACATCAATAAAACAATCCTACCATGAAACCGATAGCCCTTAAGAGAAATTCCCAGTAAATTCCCCACATATCCATGAAATCGAATTCTATGTTTCAGTTTCCACTGCTCAAAGTGTTTCAAGTTGTAGGGCTGACCCTCAAGTGAGCCATTCGACTCAAGCATCGTCGATTGTAATCAAAGTTATAATACTTGTGTTTCGACGAATTTCCAAATCCCATTTAGTCCCTGTGGAGCATTGAAACCAATTTACTTTAATTACACACTGAAATCCAGAATATCCTTCGATGTCCTTTCGTATGTTACCGCCTATAGCTACCGCACAGTCCTATTTATTCTGGCAGTTATATCAAATCTAAATCACATATCCGTTGTGTTCGGTTCGGCACACATGAACCGCATTACCGTTAAGTGTAATAGGTTTACCTGATTTCCCTGGGAAACCCAAGCGAAAACATATAGCCGTCCATACGGCATATATCATCCAAAAAGCATGAATAAACCTCATTTGGACTGCAGGCCTTTTATTATCGTAATCAATTGACGTCCTCATCGTCCTTGTGACGGTGCTTCAGCGTGCGTGTGTGTCTGAGTTTGTGTGTCACTGTTGTATTGCCATTTTATTTGCGCATAAATCACGCTCAACTGAGCGAAATTACGAAACTGATTTCATTACTCAAGTCTCGAACGTTTTCTTGGCGTATTTCTTTCGTACCAGTCGACGGCAGGACGAGCAGTCACATTGCGGCATTGTTTGCTGTAGAAATTATTTTCAGTTTTTCTTTACACAACAGTTTTCCCTTTGAGAGTGGAAAAACTTTCTGAAAGGGGACACACGGTTTTAAAGTGTCGCACAAGGTAAAAGGAGTTTTTTTTTTTGTCAGCAGAAATATTTATCACGCAAGCACGATACTCAGAGTGGTGTTAATGGCTGGCAGCCCAGCAAAGGACGATAAATATTGTCAGAAAGTTAAATACGACTTACACGGGGTTTTTGTAAAGGAAAAAACTGGGAGAGGGCATAAATAAAGGACGCGCAGCGAGAAACAGTCGTTTTTCCTTTCAAGTTGAATTGAAGTGTGCTGTGTTTGTTTGGAAAACCTTCAGCATTAGTTTGAAAAAGAGTCAAGGAACAGCAGGATACCTGGGAAAACTTAGCACCAGGATTCTATTTATGGAATTTTTAATGGTACAGCGAGCTCTTTATCTGTGTCGTTATCATTATACAACGGATTCGAGTTGACCTCGAAAGTTGCAATAGGCGGAAACTGCTGTAGAATGCTCATAAACATTTGAAGAATTCCATTATCGCCATTGTTATGTGCATTTGATTCTTTTGATTGTTGACCATTAGTCATTTGGAGGGTCACCAAGATCGCGAGTAAATAACTAGCTCACGTCACGCAAAAGCTGGAGGTGAGCCAAGGTCTAGCTTCTCGTTTGTGTTACATTTTTCGCACGAATGGAAGGGACCTACAAGTCATTGCCAACTCTGATCGGCGAATTGGAGAGGCTTTTTCATGACAAATTATGCTCTCGGAGGCTTGTCATTCCCCGACGAGAGGTGGTGCCGCAAACAATTTTCGGTGGACATGGCTGGGGCTTGAATGCACGCAGCTTTGCACAGCAGTTCAACGGACTAATGGCTGAGCCACGGTGACCACCCAAGGTCGAGAGTACTAGATTTTTAAAGTGTGCCCGCAAACACATTCAGAAACAAGGAAAGCTGCACAAAAGGGCAAACACTAGGTAAAAGACGAAGACCTAAAAAAAAAACACAGATGAAACCGAAATCATCATCCTTGGAACGAAATCATCATCTCAGTCTCAACTTAGCATCGCTAGATAACCGGTAGAGAAAGTAGAGAGCTTTCAATATCTAGGGAGTTTTGTTTCGACCGATGGTGGAACCGAATCCAGCCGAAACGGCAAAAAGAAGTCTGTATTCTGAGGATTTTCTGACATAACCGTGTTTCCAACGAACATCAGATAGGCAGAACCATTTAGGATGAAAATGGCAGTGGATTGGTTATAGATTTCGAAAAGGTGACAGCTTCATTGCTAATTTTCCTATGCAATGGAATCCTTATATCCAAGATGCCAAAAGAGTGGGTCGACAGAGAAATACGTGGCGCAGAACAGTTGAGGAGGAGTCTCGGCAATTGAAGAAGAGGTAAAGAGAGCTGAGATGTATTGCGCGTAGGCGTAGCAGAGGCCCTAGAGCCCACAAGGCGAAAAAGGACATAAGTATGTAAGCAAGAAACTTGAAGTCCATACAACTTTCTCCGGGCTGTTGAAAAGTTTACATATTCATTGCAAATTACGACAAATCCAATCCATATGCACGGTAGGTAGGTAGAAGTGGTAGCTTCAGCAATCCTGAAACCTAATAAGCGCTTTAGCCCCGTTTTAATCCCCACCACACGTGACCTGAAGTCTAATGTTATTGTAAAAAACCTAGGAGAAGGGGGCGGCGATCCTAACATCCACCCTGCGGCATTAAGGAAACTGATCATCCTTATGCATAATGGCTTGAAAAACTACAAAGGTTATTCTGTGCATCTGCGCCTTACTTCAGCAAAAGAAGCTGTTATCGTTTAATGAAAGTTATCTAATATCATCAATGTGATAGTAGCTTCGATCACAGCGGTTATGATGGATCCGACGACCAAAGCTATCTATTTTTTTTTTTTGGAGAAGGTAATCTTCCTCGGGATAGGCGGCTCAAGTCCAAGTTAAGTAATCTTCAATGATTTCGCCGATAGGTTAGAATTCTAAGCCGCAATAGTTGCCAGCATATTTTCACTCAAAAGCTTGTTGGCTGGAGCGAAAGCACTTTATCTGCTCTCTTTGCTACGAAACGTGTAGCACTTTCGAAAAGCCTTAATTAAAGAGCATCCAGACTCTTCTGACCCGATACTATAGGGTCTGGCAGGTATGGTAATAGTGATGGGGCCCATAAGCCAATTCCTTCCGAAGTCAGGGGTTATCGATTGCTGGGTTGGCGACCAAGAAGTTGAGGCTGGAGTGTTGTCAACAGCGTCTCAATCAGGTTGAGTATCTGGTAGTTTAACAATGACACCAAATGTTGACGTTTATCTCTTAAGAATTTTTATTAAAATCTGAAACTTTGGACCCATGAGTAGTCGGGAAAGATGGGAAACTTATGACTTAATTCGATATTCCATGACCAACGGTCGTAAAGAAATTCGGAGTCTGGATCGGTGTACGCTGCTTTACATAGAATAAAGGATTTAGTGTTAAAATTTACTGCGCAACTTTCCCATTTTAGTCGGTTATAACCATTGACCATTGCTGTAATCCGAGCAGTCCTTGGAGACCAGTGAGGCACGCAAGACAATTAATGTTTAAGTGAAGCCGCAGATTTTCCCTATTGAGGCAGGCAGCCTTTGTAGCGTTGAGTCCTTTTGTAGCGCATGACAACCTATGATATCTATCTGGAAGATAGATATCTGGGCTGGAAAACAGGCTACTATCTCTTGGTCTCTTGTATACTGTTGAAAATTCTATGAGCCAAAGCCTAGCTTCTCGCAACCATTCATGTTGTGTGTATGGCATTGTTCGTACGAATGGAAGGGACTTACAATTCATTACGGACTCCCGGAGGCTTGTCATTCCAGGACGAAAATGTTACTGCTTCCATAATTAGTTTCAAGCACTGTCTTATCGCAGTCTGGTGTATCGTAGTCCTGTTTTTGGGATGGATCCTCCTCATAAAAACCTCAAGAAGCTACCCTATCACCAAATGTCAAAGGCATCCTGACCCTAAAAGGCACAGACTTGTGAACCCATTAACTGCACTTAATTGCTTTCATTTCTGCCAAATGCACTTGGGTGTCGGAATTAATTGCACTGAATCACCAAGTGCCACGCCGTTAAATCTTCCTTTCGTCTGCCAACGACAGACGGACCGCAATAAATTATTGACAAGGATAATTAAAAGTTCACCACCTACATCGCAAAAAAGAATGAAAACACATTGGAGGGCCATCAGCCGCCATCGTGGCCATAAAAACTGATCACATCAAATCCGTTGACATTTATTAATTCGGACAAACTGCTTTCACCCGCTTAAGTACCGATGGCACACACAGAAAGTGTAAATACTGACACAATCGACTCCTGGATGCGTCCCCCAGCCCCTCATGCCCGCAGGAAATGCCTAAATCAAGAATTAGTTGACGATTTTAGTGTCATCACTTGAATGGCTTTATGTGGCTCGTGTGTCTGCCTGGGTGTGTGTGTGTATGGAAAAAAAAAATATTACGTATACGCCATGTGTATCCTTATGAACATAATTTGATGACTATTCCACCTAATTTGCTGTGACTTTGATGAGCTCCTCGGAGGATGTTATTGCGTCATCTCGTGTGTCTCTTTAAATGTCAAAGAATGTTTATTTTTCCGGCCTAATGGGTGCCGTTGTGCTGTTTGCTTTGTCGGTTACTTTGTTATCAATTGTTCCACCATCCATGTCCTTGGATAGACAACGTGTTGTTATTCTACTCTGCTCACCTTGAAATGAAATGAAACCAAGGACTGAAGGAAGGCACAGAATGTATTCATATGAAACTCATCTGTTGAGAGGATGACGAGCGAGGATGTCTAGTGTTTTGTGCTTTAAATGCTTTACGACGCGTGAGAGATGTTTATATCTGTCAACGCTTTGAATGTATTTTTGAAGAGCCACACGGATGACTACTTGATAACTGCTTGATGTTTACAATTTATCGCGTTTGCGTGTGGGAGGACCAAATCTTGGGGGACACATCAAGTAAGTCGAGTGTAACCAAGTTTATGACAAGTGCTATCAAATAAAACAACGAAAATTATCTTCGGACCAAGCGTGACCACGCAGGACAATAACAGTTTAAGTGTCGACTTAGTGGCATACAAAAAACAAAAAAAAAAAAAGAAGTTTCGCACTATCTCGGGGCCAAACAGCCCTATTAAATTGTTTATTGTTCTCGGGAATCCAGTTTGTCATATATCAAGTGTTGACAGGATAGTTGGTCAAAGCGGAGTTCACGCTGCTCGTGTCTGAAACTTATTTATTGCTGTTTAATGATGACAGAGACGCTTGGGTAATCGATAGACATCGGGAGCAAAAAAAGAATGTCAGCTGGTGGTCTGAGTTTGATTTTGCCGATTCCCTGTGAAAACTCAGGTCCAGTGGGGGCAAGTAAAACAAATCCTTTGAAGTAGCGTAGTTCAAGTAATTCTTGGGAATTATGGCATTTTTGCTCTGGAAAGAGGTGAAGAGAAATATTGCTTTTGTCTGATAGAGTGTCAGAGGATCTACATCAATCGACTTGTTCTCAATAAACACAAAGGCAAAGGGGATTTCCAGAAAATTGACCCTGCTGACAGAGTTGAAAGGTAACCCAAGAGCGAGTAAGAAGCAGCAATGACAGCTGCTGAATGATTATTTCTGTCTGCGAACATAAAACAGAGTCCCGTCATTAGGAAGTCTAATAGTCTCAACCTGAACGACGATCAGTCTCTGCAACAACTAAGGTGAAGCAGCCACCGAACTGGAGTTTTGATGACCTTGCGCGAAACTTATTCTACAACCCAGTTTTCATGGACAGAACAGATGTCAGATGTCAGTTCTAAATGAGTTCAAAAATGCATGAGTTGAGTTTGATCACCATTCTGAACTCTTTGAATCTTGTCTGGCTTCCAGGTCACACTGGGAATTCTGAGAATGAGATCGCTTGACAAGGCTCGAAGGATCAATTTTTCTTAGGCCTTGAACCACGGGGCGTGGTATTCTTACCAAGAACGTTTCAATGTCAACCCCCCCAAAAAAAAAGAGTTAGTTCTGTTTTCCAAGAAAAGGGCGATACCAACATTTGAGCCCCCGCTAATAAACGAAATACAGCTGCAAATCACGGGAAGTGCCAAGTACCTTGTCTGCATTTTAGACCGCAAGCTGAGCAGAAAGGAAAACACCCTTGAAGGAACGAAGAAAGCAACTGTTGCGTTCTATGCATGTAACAGAATCCTTGAAAGAAAAAGGGAGCCAAAACGCGCCATAATCGACTGACTATATACGGCCATCATTAGGCCAATTGTCAACTATGGGTGTTTGGTCAGGTGGGCGACCATGGAAAAAATGCGCATAAATCCAAAGATTAGCAAAAATCAGCGCAACGAGCGCCATAAGAACGACCCCGACAGCAGCCTTCGAAACGATACTCTCACTTCTATCGCTCGACCTATGCACTGCAGAAGTGGCAGCAAAAAGCTCTTTATGACTGCAGGCATCTAGCTTTTGGAAAAAAGGGTCAAATGGGTCAAACCAGAATCGGTAGATTGGCGAAGCTGGAAATAAAAACTGATTTCATGACGCCATACCCCGACTCAATTTCCAAACTCTCTCTCCAGCAAGGAAGGGTTGGGACCAAGGAAGGGTCATTAAACCTGGCAATAAATCCATTTTCACCGACGGCACAAAAATTGATGATGGGGCAGGCTTCAGAACATACTCAGAAGAACCCGACATTGCCAGGTCGATAAAACTTTTAAGCCACGCCAGTGTGTTTCAAGCTGAAACCCTAGCGATAACCGAGACTACAAAAGAACTATCCTCGGTAACCCCGAGAAGAAACATCGATATATAAATCGATAGCCAGGCCGCCACAATGTCCTCCACAATGCTCAAATCGCTTGTGGTAAAGAATTGTCGCACATAGCTTATGATCCTAAGTTCAAGTTATAATGTACTGTTCGATCCCGAGGCAACGAGGCGTCGATAGCAATGAAAAGGCCGATGAACTGGCAAGAAAGGGATCGGAACTGAACCAAATAATGGTCGATCACATAATTGTGACCTTTATAGAAGTTCTAAAGCAAGAGATACACTTGGACTTCTGAAGGATTGCCGCTGAGATATGGAGCACACTAACGCTGAACAGATTGCATTTAGCTCTTGTGACCAGCCTACTCACAGGCCCCACCCTGATGGCGGCCCATCTAAGGAGAATGCGACTAAGCAGAGGATATGGCGATATAGACACGACGTACCTTCTCTGCGACTGCCCAAGCCCCAGCAGAACGAGAAAGGCGCCCCTAGGCGTTTACTTCTTTAGTAAGCAAGCCATCGTTAAATTAATACCGGATTGGAGGTGGCTTAGGGAGATCAACGTCTTCTCACTTCCCAACACATGTAGGATCCCACAACTTGGAGCAAAATACATCCTTGAAGTTTCGAGTGAGGCGGCGCCTAACAACAAGCTGTCACCCCTCTAACCTAACACTTCCATTAATAATTAGCACAGGCTTCCGATTCGTGTAGAGTGTCCAGTATTTTGGAACCATCTTACCATTATTCGGTTATAAAGTAAGTTCAGGCTCTCCAGTAAGCTTAGTTCTAAGCTAGGTCAGGTTAGGATAGGTTAGGTGGCTGTCCCCGCTTAGGCAGGGACACACTTAGGCCAGAATGGCCCATTGTGTTCTAAGCTAACTTCCACCAGTTTCGCACTCCAAGGTGATTAAGATCCTCTTCATTTTGCGACGCTACTTTAGGCATAGTCTTCGAGAACTGCGGGCTAGATTCGAAGACTTTGCGGCCTGCAGCGTTTGTGCTCTAAATTTCTTAGCCATCTTATATCCGATGAGAATGCTAGACAGGGCTTAGACGATTATTTCTCAGGATCTGACTCTGTGCTGGGTCTTCCTGCCTCTTTCATTAGGGCCTCCATTGACAATTGGGCATTCGTACAGACACAATTGTCCTTGGCACGGCTCTCCAGGATGGAGGCAGACTAAACAAATGCTCCGAAATGTCTGTAAGAAATCAGCGGCTTTCTGGATGTCCCTCAGCAGTATTTTAATGTGACAGTAGGTGACACTACTGTCTGCGATGGCTATGGAGAAAGCGACGATATTTCAAATAATTTTTTCGCATCAGTTAGTGGATCTTTGGTTTTGGCGTTGATGAGTGCTGATACTGAAAGTTCCTCATCATTGAACCGCCTGCTTGATTTTTGTCAAAAGTCGAAAAAATTCCAGTAAAAACGGATAAGACCTCTAAGCCCTACCACAAGAATGAGGCTTTGCACTTTTCAGCCTTCTTCTCAAGATTTCCTCATCTTACATGTCCTCCACTGTGAATCTCTTATTTCCCGTGAATATCCAAATATTTCCATGGAGACATTTAAACAAAAACGCCGGCTTTTACCAGAAAGTCATTGAGAATATCGCCTTCGATTTGCCGGGCTTAACATTTTATCCCAAATAAAACGGAAAACTTCTCACTTCAGCTGTAATATCTCTCAGATACTTTGTATTGATTTCCAGTTTAACTACGGCACAGAGGACAATAAAAAGCACATTCCAGCTGTTATCTGTAGTTCCATCTCAATTTGGACTCTCAGTCCTGTCTACATACCACGTCCTTTCTATACACCCAAATGAAGTACTTTTAATTTATCGATACGCTTCTCACTCTGAACAAGAAAATCCTCTTCATTGGTGATCTGACAGAAATCCCCAAGGTGAATCTGCTCATTCGTTGGAAACACACGTACCCACAAAGAAAATAAAGCGATACAAGGGAGCATACACCTTGAATCACTTCGGTTGGCACATTTCTGGGCTAAGCATCTGGCAATTGCACTTTAGTGCAAAATTTTCCATCACACCTGATGGGGTTCATTGACATGCTTTTCCCATCGGCCGCGCGGCGTGGCGGCGGATACCACTCCACTTGAGTGTGTGTCAAGGATAAGTGGTACCCGAGCTATCTGATACGCACAGTTAATTGAATACTCTCACCGGCTGCTCATTTTCATACACGGATTCATTTTTAATCACATCACCCTTGTGGAATGAGTAGGGTTGACAGCATAACCCGTGGCATGAGGTGTACGGTGGAAAGCTAATGCAATTAACTTTGTCATCTTGACGAACGAGCAGCAGTCGCAGCAGCAAGGTGAAACAGGACGAAATGTTATAAAATATTTATGCATGTGTTAAGTGCTGCACGAAAAAGGATCGCTAATTTCATTTCATTACACATTGACGTGTGCAAAGCGTGGAATGCAAAGGGGTTGTGTGCCTTCCAGGATCGTTCTCGTTTCATTACTTGGAGGTATTTCATTAAGTCATGATTTTCTCCTTGCGAAGGAGTCGACTTGTTGCTCAATGTCTTGTTATTACATTTTTTCTTTTATGAAATTTCAAAGTCAGCAGGTTTTACTTATGAATTTCTTGGTATTCGAAGGGAATGATGTTATGTTTTTCTAATTTTTTGAATGTAGTGCCGTGGATGATTTGTGACACTCTGGAGAGTTTGACACTGCAACAAGAAATGAATGAAAAAGGAAATCGCGGAAATATTTTTCTGAAAAATTAATCACAAGTAACGAAACTAATTTCGAGCTAAGCGAATCATTTATCACTCCTCACAGGTGGTGGACTTCAACAATTCCTGCGCGTCATGAAGTTTAGAGTTCTGAAATGTGTTTTAGCTTCCTTTTCCTTTCCTTTTCATCAGCTTTGCAGAAATTTGCTTAAGTGCGGGTTATCCATTGCCATTGCGAGTGACAATGCAAATTGCCCTTTAGAAAATGGCTAGGCTTTGAATTTTAAAAATTTTATTGAACTCCACGTGATTTCCTTTTTCGTTGTTTTTCACTTATACTACAGATGCTCGGAACAACGCTTCCTAGACAGAGAAAGCTCTGGTTTATTGGAGCATTCCACTTTTTCGGAGTACGAATGTATTCTCCTAAGGATGGCTCTGGTTTTGTTTCGAATACCCAAGAAGACAATTCAATAAACTGATCGCCACATGGTCTATTTGGTTACAATTTTGCTGCCTGTCAATTGAAACCCGATTGACTTTGCTGTTGCTTATATATTCCTGAGTGCTTCATTTTCAAATCGAATAAAACCACAAACAATAAGGAAGAAAGTAAAAGAAGACAGATAAAAGGATGAATTTGCATATTAGGAGCCTTGAGAATATGCCCATCAGCAGCCTTAAAAATCATCTGAGACGAAGGCTATCGATGAAGCAATAAGCAAGAAGGGATGTGTGTTGGATTCAGTTGCCCATTCTCTGAACATACTAGAATGCTATACAAAGAGCTTAAGAACATGGAAATGGAACCAGAATATAGAACCAACAACTTCAAGGCAATGTAGCAATAACGAAGCCGATAAACTGGTAAGGACGGGGGTCGAACCTCCCGTCATAGGTCTCGGAGCATCTTGCTGGTTGGAAAAACACCCCTTTCGGATAAACTAACGAATAGGTAGAAATAATCACTGGAGAGAGTTTCATAAACTGAGGTAGTCCAGGATATGTATGTACTTCTCAGGAACTACGACCGGAAAAGGTCGAAGACGTGCGTCGAACTCACCAAGAACGGGATAATGACGCTAATGGGATTCCTGAACAAGAAGCTCACAAAAATTGGCCTAGAGGACAACAACGTCTGTAGATTCTGTAATGAAGCTGGGAATGCTCCTGAGCACATTCTAACTAAATTCTGTGTCTTCAATTACATCAAATTCAGTACCTGGGCACACATCAGATAGGGAGGGAGAGCTTTACTTCGCTTAACCCACTCCAAATACTTTAATTCCTAAGGCCGCAAATTATAGCAATGACAAACACCATAAAAGTTTCGGGCTAGTCTGGACACAACCCTCGAACGCCATTTAAACCTGAGTTTTGAACCTTTACACCTCGCTCGCGCTGTGTGCTACAATCATTCAGTCATAAGCAGAGAATACCTTGTCTTTCAAAATGCTTGAAATTTAGATGAGAGCTGCGGATGAGTCGAAATGAACCACATGAACCATGTCTACGATGTCAAATAAATACTTTCTCTAAGAATCTCTGGTAAAGTCTGGAAAATATTAGAAAAGTATGTAAAATAGACTAGATCTGCTCTGTGGGACTAACGAAAACCACCTGCCTTCACTGTGATATCCCATTTGGCTAGTATGACTGGGACTTTTCCTAATGCTTCGCTTCTTCATTCATCTAAGATTTTTGAGGATATTCATGACTTGAACTGCTACCCTTATCTTATATTTAATTAGATGACAAGTTGACAACATTTTTAGAGTTAGAAGTTCTCAGCTGTTCTGTTTTTTCCAGGCACCTCCTCTCTGAAGCAAACTTTGGAGACTAAAATAAAACATGTTCCGCACTTTCCAGGACAATTTCACAATTTTTAAAAGTTGGTGGTTGCCTGGGATAAAAAAAAAAAACCAATAAACTTTTTCGGTGTTCGCTGTAGAATATATGTATGTAGATAAAAATCCAACAAGGCGACCAGTGTTGATATCTCCTTGGACACGTCGTTACATACACGCCCATGTGTATGTGCACAAAAACAGCTTGTATATCGCCCTATTAAAAGATGGCTATAGGAGGGTCTGGTATCTCCCCCTGTTAGGCTGTTACCTCTGCTATGCTTGCAAAGAACATTGATCTCAATGCGGGTAGACGTCGTTCTTGCAGAGCAGGGCAGTGCCACAGCAGATGTTGGATTGATTCTACCTCTTCTTCATCTTCGCTTAATTTCCACAGCTTCTGCATTCATCGTTGGATTCGATTTTCCATTTGCGAAACATGACTCCGACAACGCAGTGTCCTGTGACAACTCCAGTGCAATTTTGCAATTACTTTCCTTCGAAAAAGACTACATACTTAGCGTGTACACATGACACACTTAATTTGCATTTTTCTCGTAAATTTAAGTTTTCAGTGAGCTGAATTAAAGCTGCGCCCATAGCGATTTGTTGAAAGAAAATTCTCCCATTACTTGACCTTAGATGCTTTGATGTTAATTACGATTTAACATCGCGACATTCCCGTGGAGCCTGTTTCAGTTCTGGTATCCTCGTATTTAATTTCCCTCCGACGATAACTCTTTCTCTAACCTCCCTTCAAGGACCGACTTAAATTGTTAGATCTACACTCCTTAAAGACACTGTATACTTAAAAATTCACATTCAATATTTAAAAATGAAAAAAATTAGATTAAGCTCACGTGAACAAAATCCCTCACCCTGCAGTAAATAAGCAATTTTTCATCCTGATCCTTGCCTTGAATTTAAAATTCTTCCACCTCTCGTGAATTGTACGTGCACACTTATCACATCAATTTGAATACATTTGTATCTATGAATGGTTTGAACTATAGAAATGTGTACTTTGTCTGTTAAGTGTGTTGAATTTCCCAGGAAATATTGATTCATGAACACCTTCACCTATGATTAATGTTTGCATTCAATATTTCAACAGAATTACATACATGGAGTCATATATTCACAAAACACGTACGACTCAGTCTCACGTATTGAAAAGCATTCAATATTTCTGTAGTTCTTCCTTTAGATTTTTTAAAATTCCAAACAACACTCAGTAAACCGCCATGAAGGCGGAAGTGAACGAACTTCATCGCAACAATGAGAAAAAAGAAAATGAAATTGAAAAAGTATCTTAGAAGGAGAAGTTTCTAAAAGTTTTTCTTGTTCACATTTTGGTCTTAATGTTAACGAAAATGTCATTCGTGGGTTGAACTTAATTAAATATTTTGTCAAAATTCAGAGAGCACCTCCATACATCATCTGACAAATATAGTTCTACAAGGACGCACGTAAAGTTCAAATCATCTCTGTTTTGAGTTATTGTTGCCGTCAAAACGATAAATCGCAATCGACATTATTAATGCATCTTGTCGATGTTTTCAATTTCATTTCTGTGATAAATAGAAGGGCTGTAATTCGATCTAAAAAATATTCACAAGGAAGAAAATATTCTTTTCCCAGTGTACGTGGTTCTTCAAAAACATACAGAAGAGCTGTAGTACTTGAAAAACATTATGTACAGTAATAAAAGGTTTTCATTCCGGACATCAGTTTTTTCAACCCTATTTGGGGCGTATTTTAAGAAAAGTTAGGACATGTTCTATACATTTGAAAAAAAAAAGACTGGAGAAGCTTCCAAAACTTGCTCTTTTTGTCCTTCAAAATTGTGAAAGGCAGTCTAGGGAAGTTTTTCTAAAACACACATACCTACTGGGAGTGAACCAACCTTTTCTGGTCCCTTTTTGAAATTTCAAATCCACTCCATGTACTTTCCTTACTTTGCGTTTCCATTTGGGTTTTTGGTTAACATTTTGTTCATTTTGGGGTATTTCGTAATTTTTTGTCCAACTATTACTGAGGAACACTCAAAATACATATTCATGGTGACTGTGACGTCGATGACGATTATTAAGGCCAGCATTTGTCGCCATTAATCGTGTAGTGTGAGTTATATTTTGTCCTGAAATGGATTTATTGCCGACTCTAAACGGGGATACATTGAAAAGCTAATTCGCGATAAGTTATACTGTTGAAGGTTTGTCATTAATAAGTCAAGATGGGGTATTATGAACAATATTTGGGTGATTTCAATTGACTCAAATCTGTACCAACGGAAGGTCTAATTACTGCCAAATCTGAACGGCGAATAGAGAAGCTTCTTCACGACATACTATCCTCCCGGAAGTTTGTTGTACTCTCACGAAAAGTGGTGCTGCAAAAAATTTTCAGTGGTCATTTCCGATCCGCGAATTTACGCAGTTTGCACGGCAGTCCAACGCACTTACAACACAGCTAGGTACGACGAATTGGAATAGCTAACTTTTCGGGGCTGTGGCTAAAATTGTATTTTCGTCATTTATCCACGAGGGTTATTCCAAGTTGTTCGTTTTTTGTTGATCTCTGGATGAGTTAACCTGAAGTTTGTTTCTTTTTCAGTGATACGCAAGTATGTAGGTGTTAAGTCTTGATTCTTTCTCTAAAAAAAAAAGAAGAGAGAGGATGTTAAGGATAACCTGCGAAACTGCCATGGGAGGCGTCTTGCTTAAGCGCCCGTTGCAAATGTGCGAACTAGTCTTTGAAGGTTTATTAATGTTGATTTGTGGAGACATCTGTTTAACTTTGTGCCATTTGGGGCAATTGTTGCCAATTAGACTTTTGATGGTCTGCAGTAGTTTTGGAAGTTATGTTCCTCTGCTTTGGGTATATTTTCTACTATAACCTCTTTAAAACTTCAAACAATTGGGACGTCAGACCCCAAAAATTGGGACAGATCGGGACATTTAGAAGTAATCATAAAATGTTAAACACGCGATCAGCTACAGTCCGGAGTCGACCTGGGCCTCAATCAACAAGCGTCTCCAGTCAGCTCGATCTTTAGCCAGCTGCCTCCAGTTTCGCACGCCAAGTTGGTTGAGGTCCACTTTCACTTGCGTGCGCCACCAAAGTTGCGATCTTCTTTTACTGCACCGTCCCTCGGGTGTGGATTCAAAGATTTTCCGGGAGGAGCATTGGTGTCCATCCACACACTCACCTTCACTCTTCTGGTCGATGTCGCTGTGCAGCTCGTCGTTGTATCTCCTCCTCCATTCACCGTTAATGCAGACAGGACCGAAAATCACCCAAAGAATTTTCGCCTCGAAACAGCCAAGAGCAACCTCATCCACTTTTGACAAAGTCCATCTCCGTAGAGCAGGAATGTGACGATTAAGGTCTTTTACAGGGTCATTTTAGTGGGCTTTGCTACTCAATTGCCTTCTTAGCCCAAAGAAACATCGATTGGCAGGAGTTATTCTTCCTCTGTTCTCAGGGCTGGTGTCGTTGTCTGAATTCATCAGGGATCGCTTAACCTAAAATACTGTGGCGTATGTGGAACATTTTAACCGATTTTGGAGGTGATCCCAGTTCTGACTTTACTCGCTTCCGCAACGTTCTTATGGTTCAACATGACATTTTTCAATGTATCCTTGTCTTCACAAATTTAAGTGCATCAACGGCTAAACGCTGACAGCCTTTCTAACCTAAGCTAATCATCTCAGCGTCTGGGTCATTTTTAAAATTAGGTATGAAATGGTTTATGAGTATGGCTCTTCACTCAGTCGGGCTTATTGTTATGCTTCAGGTCCGGTAAGCAGGGTCTTTTGTCGCCTTCTTGCTATATCTTGACAGTGGAACAGGAAGCGTTTGAGATTTTCTACTTCTTCTTCCTCGCAGTTTTTGCAAATCTTTGCATCCATGAAGCCCAGTCAATATATAGCTTTTCTGAGGTCAATGTGCTCTGTGATTGATAGAATTAGGTAAATACACACCCGACGTGGACAAAGTTCTTGCAGGTCTAACAATTATCAAGATTCGTTCACTATTGAAAACGTTTACTTGCATAGACCTTGTGGTTCATTTATAGTCCCAATGCTCTCTTGAGCGCTTGCTTTTCGAAACAGTGCGCCTCCTGCTTAAATCATACTTCAATGAGGCTGTCACCGCTCTCAATGAAGTTGAGTATGTGATGCATCATTCTCCTGGACCAGTGTGGTGCAGACGTAGAAATGGTTGTGAATCAGTTTAGCTCATTTCTCTAACGCTAAAGGCCCATGGCTCCGTGGTTTTCATAATCTCATGATGAAGGGAAAACATGAAAACCATCTCGGGATCCCGTGGTGATTCCGGCACTTGGGAATCATATTCTGCGCAATTGGCTGTTTTTGGCTGGGATGCCAGAACTAGACCTTGATCTGCGCAGTTCGTTGCTACGTCCCCTGGTGGGTGTCGATTTAAAAATTTTCTGTTTTCTCCAAGATCTAGAATTCCTGCCCTTAAGTTATCCTGGTATGATTATTCTTTCAATTTCAATTACTGACGCAATCCACTTTCCGCTAGTGGTATATGACCTCCGACACCATTTCAGTCATTGTCCGGTCGGCCGTTTCTATTTTAAGACTCATTCGTGCAACGTAGCCCATTAGGTTGACCGACAAAGATAAAAATCCTCAAAAAGGACATTATTCCTTGTTTGTGTTGTGTATAACAAATTTACTTCATCCACATCCGTTAATAATTGTTATATAGCACCTAATAATGTTAAGCGGTAAAATTCAACAGGTTATTGCTTCCTTCATTGCTCTACGTGACTTGAGATTTTATCTTTTTATTCGCAAAATACCAACATCACGTCATATCATTAGGAAAAGTCAACATTGTTTCCCTTTAAAAAGGAATGGTGTTGCTTGTGTTAGACATGCTTCGTGACATTTTCCTTGTGTCACAAGAGGACCATGGAAAATGTATTTCGTAGAATATGAGATTTTTTTTTCTGTAATTGCATTGCATGTTGAGACTGAGAGATGATTATAATTTGAAAACCATGTCTTGGACGAAACGTCATGTCTTGCATCTGCATCTTCTTTGTCGTGCTCGTTTGCTTGTCAGCTTTAATTTTGATTAAGTCAAAGACATTTAAGTCGTAATTCTGTATATTTCCTACCATCCCACCACTTGAGCTAATATAAGAGAGGACCCTTATCAACTTCTTGCATGTTTCTTCCATAATTGCGGGACAAATTACTTGCCCACCCACATTGCCACTTTGCCGGCATACATCCGGTGGGCTAGTGGCGGGTCCCCAAAATGTACACAAGTCCCGTCCGAATAATATTTGTCTTAAATCCGCCCACAATCATTTACTCTGTGAATGGCTGCCTGAAGGCTAAAGTGGTTTTCGCGTTAACGTTTGGCATTCTCAAAGCGGATTAGGGTGGGCCACGCAGTGTTTTTCTCTCATTTTGGATTCAATTGCATTCTATTAGCTTTGACGGAAGTCCATTTGCTTTTGGTAGAGCTAAAAGGCGTCAACCATGAATATGGATGAGCTTAAATGTACTCGGCCACAGCCAACACAGGCGAATTGAATTATTTATGCATGTCGGTCGTTAAGCCGGACTTTTCGTTGGCCAAGGGACATTTATAAAGTTCAAATATATATATTTTCTGTTCACATCCATGAATTGAGTTCCAATAAAAATTTAAATCCACAGTCGGGTACGAGTACTTTTTGAAAAGTGTCTTAGCCGCAGTAAGAATTTTTACACAAATCTGACAATACGTGTTAGGTCCATTGCGATAGGGTTGCCATCACATATTTGATGAAACAAGAAGTCATCATTCATCATCATTTTTCGATGGCCCGCTTGTCCACTATAAGGATCGGGGGTTTAGGGTGCTCTCCACATCTTCCGATCTTCCTCCATCGACTCTAAATCATCGGACTTGGTCTAATCATCTCATCCTGGATTAACCTGATGACTTTACTTAGAAGTCGAGTTGGGGACATGCGTTCAACGTGTACAAACTGTCGAAGCATGGATAACTCCGTTCGGAGAAGTAGCTGCTCAAAATTGGGTGTTTCTAACCCGATCTCGCCAAGTCACCCCAGCAATACAGCGAAGAAATCTAATTTCGACAGCTTGTAACTGCCATCTTATTCCGTCGGTCATTACCTAAATCTCATGACCATGTGAGTAGGTGCTGGTCGGAACAAACGCTAAATTAAATACCGAAAGCTTAGCTCCGATGCCATGTTCAGCCCTACTGACAACAGATTGACCAAGTTGTCTCAAAATGGCTCTAGCCTGACCAATCCTACAGGAAAACTCAGTATTGCTCCTACCATCACTCGTGAATAGGACTCCGAGATACTTAAACTTCTCCACCTGTGTCAATGGGACTCCACTGGCATGCAGAATGCATGGAGCAGGCGCTCGGGAAATTACCATAACCTCTGATTTGGTCACGTTTGCCTTCATTCCAGTTTCAACACAGACGGCAACGAACCTATCTAGTGCGCGCCGAAGTTCGGTCTGGGTGGACCAAAGAATGAGTAAGTCATCAACGAAAAACAGATGACTTATCCTTATATCTCTATACACTAACTGGAAGAGCTGTGCCTAGGCGTCCCCAAATGCCCTTCAAAACAGGACACTGTCCGGTATAAAGAAGACGGATGGAAAGCCTAATCCCAGAACACCTACTATCACTTGTGTTGACCTTTCGAGTTAGTTTGGATTGGTTTTATAAAGAAGTGAACTTAGAGCGAAGATATTGTGATACTAAGTGCTAGGATTGCAAACTCCAGACCTACTTCTGAAGCCATTTAGAACGTTGCACTGTATAGCGATTTCGTCAAGAGACACGCGTCAGTTCTTCACTCACACATTTTCTTTTGCGGAAAAGAAAGGATCTGATCGTAACTTCGCGGCGGCGAAGTGTATAGTTGTGGTCGGTTGGTCTGGAATACACTGGAGTGACTAGAGGTAAAATTTGTCAAAGTCTGGCCAGCTCGTCAGTTACTTTGTTATCCGCGATTTTATTGTTACCTGAGAACCGCTTGAAAGTGGTTTTTTTTTCTAGCATCCTCTTCCAATTTTGAGGATAACGGCTTGCTTATCGAGAAAGATGGTAGTGTTGTGAAGAGGCGTTGCAGAGTTTTCCAATAGGCGAAAGAGTTTTCAGGTTGCCTGAGTTATTTAGCGAAACACAGTCCTCAATCATTTTTCCATTCTTTCAATCTGACCTGGTTGGGGTATTTACTGAAAAAATTTCGTCCAATTTAGCTTAGGAGTTGTGTAGTCAGTACAGCACTTTTCTATGACCATCGGGCTTTCAGGTCCAGCTCCTGGATTCCTTGAGTCGGACCGCAATGCATAGTAGATCAAGTGGCTATCCCGCCTGCATAGAAGGCGAGTGAAGCATCGAAACTGGAGGAAGCTAGCTAACGAAGGAAGGTTGTTGGTTGAGGCCCAGGTCCACCCCGGACTGAAGCGCCATCAAAATTTGGTCAAGTTATAGTACGTGTAAGATCACAGTTAAGGTGTCGGTAGAATAGTGTATCAGCGATGCCTCTGCTTGCCGTTCTTTGGATGAGAACTCGACACACGGTGGCTGTGTACATCCACAGGGTAATTTTCCTGTGGAAGAGTAGTTTCCCTGATACTAGGATTATCACGTCATCCGCGTATGCAACTACCTCGACTCTTTCCTTGTCTAGTCGCACTATGATTTTATTCATGACCATGAGACATAGTGGAAGGAGGATAAGTATACTCTGAGGAGTCCTGCTGATAACGAATTGGGTCCTACTGCTGCCTGAATAATTTGGGTTCTAAGCTTGGATATTGTTCAACGACTGTTTGATGTCGCAAATGCATAGGGTTTATGTATCATTACCACGTCTTCAGTGCCTTCAAGGGATGTTTGATGAGTACTCTCTATAAAGATACAACTCTGATGGGATATTAAGCTACAGAACAAAATCAAAAGACTGTAACAGACTTCCACCTAAAATTCAAAAATTTAGAAACATAGGCGATTTGATAAAAGGTGACCTCCTACGACCAGTGTCCGACCAAATTAAATCTGAATTACTTCCGCTCTCTCCCAAGGACAATCGGAGATCCATCGTTTCCAGCAAATAAATTTCTTTTTCATCACCTTCCACCATGTAGAAACATATAATCCTATCCACACATGCCTCTCGCTTATTGATATAACTTTTCAATTTCCACCATTTTTTTTTTCTTTTTTTCCAATTTCAGATAAATATGTGAAACGACCACCCCGCAAGGCATATGGCAGACTAAGCGTCGACTCGGACGATGGGTCGTCGATGAAGAATAATATCGATGATCCTTTCGATGATCTGGATAATTTTGAAATGATTTCATCAAAGGATAACGGTCATCCGGCCGGAGACTGCCATCCATCCGGTGGTCAACATCACGATATGCAGGGTAACTTTGTCGAGAATGATTCCGATTTGGAACTGGATGGACCATCGAAGAATTCCACTCGACGACAGAAGGAGATTAACGCAAATACTATAAGCCGATTACAAGCGATGGCGATGTCCGACGACGAGGATTACGGTAAGAAACAAAATGTTTCATTTAAAAGAAAATTTTAAACGAGAAAATATGTGTGTGGATGGCCTTGTGGAACTGTGGAGAATATCCGTAAGCGGTTTCCATGGAGGATTATCTTGGAGATTCCTTTGGATATCTTCCCATCCATCGAGGGCATTTCTCGTTTTTTTTTTTTCTTCATTTTTCCTTTACAATTTTTCATTTCATCGGATCAAGTATTTTAATGGAAGGTCTTTCCTTCTTCTTTACGCTGACTTACAGATGAATCCTTGACGTGTAATGTATGTGATAGGGCCTTCCATTGTCACAGGCAACTGGCGTCACATCAGCAGAAAAAGCGGCATTTTGGGTAAGTCTTTCGGAATGGACTCGAGTGGGTGGGAGTCAATTGATTTTTTTTTTCTTGTAAATTGAAGGGAAATTCATTACTTGGGTTGTGGTTGGAAGCCATACATCCCCGGTTTTTTGTTGGAGGGGGGAAATTTGATTGGAAATTCGTCAGCAGTTCCTTTTGTGTTGGAATATTGTTGGCCATTAATTATGGAGATCAAATTTACATTCCTCATTGTGGGACAAGCATGTGGGCAGAGTCTCATAGTTACGTCAGATGAAATGTCTTTCTGCGCTGTTATTACACGAACTTGTAGGAGGAGGTTCGTGAACTATTGTCTGAAACGTATATACACGACATTAACTGATGTTGTTCTGATACTAAGTGGCCACTTAAGGCTATACGCAGCACTTGGCGGTTTTGTAAGAAACTAAACCAAACCATCTGTTTTTGTGGATAAGGGTGTTGATTTTGTACCGAATTTTTCCCTAATCGATATAAATTTTGCTTTCGAATCCACAGCGGCGATCTTTGGGCCTATTTTTGAGAGTATCACGACTTGATCAAGACGTGAAATGTAGACATAGTTTGTTTGCTTTGCTTCTCCATTTGGAAGACTGTCTGCATCTTGCCTAGAGTTCGAGAGAATTTGGTTTTGTCAACCAAGTCGTGTTGCGGTTTTTGACTTCGGAATTCTTTATGACCCAAGGCTCCCGTTAAACATGACATCAATCAGCATAGACATAGAAGATTGCATTCAAACTTTTCGAAGTAGTTTTACATTTTTAGAATGTCGCTATCACAATTTATTTTTGAAAAGTTAGGCTTGCAAACAAAACAGGGTATTTAGGGGCTAAGTTGTAAGACGTTATCACGCCAAAAATGTAACGTATACGTCACCCCTCTAGTACTGAGAGTCCGAGTCACAGTCACAGCCATTGACAGAGAAATTCGGCACAAATGATGCCTTGTTGGCAATGCTACCACTTCCTCTTCATTCGATAGGGAAATGTTACGTAACGCCACCGTTCAGCAGATGATTTTTGTTAGAACTGAGTGTTCGAGTCACAGTCACAGCCATTGACAGAGAAATTCGGCAGAAATGATGCTTTGTTGGCAATATTACCACTAAGACTCTTCGGGCTTCGAAATTGGTCTTAACCCGCTCTACTTTGGCAACACACCTTACCGTTGTATTTGTATGTTTTTGATCAGATCGAGGTGGCTATGCAGCCCGTAGAGATCGTCTTCAACAGTTTATCGTAAATATTTTAAATTCGCATTCATCTGGTTTTGACCTTATAAAGCAGAACAAGGGTGATGAGGGTCGTGTTTAGCAACCAGACTCATTCAAACAGCTTCTGATTCAGTGTTAGCAATAGGGGCAGTGTCTGCTTGCTTCAGTCTACCAGTGATGTCCATGTGGTCTGCGTTGATAAGGAGTTGCACTGATTTAGGGAAAATAGTTTCTGATGTGCTGACCTGGGAATTTCCTTCTATTTTCATGTCTCCTCTTGAAGCTTTGGACAGCCTGGCTTTGGCTGGTTCTTTAGGATGCGACTATCAGACTACCTAACAGCTAATAATAGTTTCCGTCGTCGTTTTGCAGTTCACAGAAATAGTCTTGGCATGTGCTCAGAATCTATTTCTTTTTCACTATGATCGTCCCGTTTCGGTTCTTGCGGGCTCTTGACCGGATAGCGAAACCTTGGACTACTCTTTTGAGTATGTAATTTTCGTCGTTTCTTGTTGCTTCTTGAACTGCCACTTTATTAGCAACCATTACGTTTGCTTTTGTCTGTGCACATTCTGTAGTTTCTTGCAGGTGATTCGACATCAGTCGAATTCCCGATGGCTTTCTGGCAGTATTATCTTCTGCATTTCTTGTTGCTGCTCAAGGAAAACGCGATCGGCAAAGGCTTATATGATCCGGCAGCCTTTTAACGTTGAACTTTCTCACAGTGGTGGTTCTGGCTGTGACATAACTTGATATTCAAAATCCTTACGTTACATTATGTCTTAACGTCGAGGAACTCGGAGAAATGACTTGTTGTGGCAGCGTTTTTTCCTGAATTAGTCGCTCACTAACCAGGTGGAGGCTCAAAACATTTTGCCTATGCACATGGTAGCAATCACCATAGACGAAAATGTTACATGTACACTTGCTCTACCCCAACGCATTTCTTTTGTAGGGTTTGAGGATGTGTACTAATTCGTTAACTCCACACATACTGTTCAGAGGACGAGGCACATCACTTCTAATATTATAAAAGTGAAACGTTGTCCGTTTGTTTGTTTGTTTGTTTGTTTGTTTGGATTTTACCTTTGCGAAAACTACGAAACCAATCAACCTCAAATTTTGCACACAGAATGGTTTTTAATCGGGTCATATAATAGGCTATGTTTTATAACGCTATCTTATTCAAAAGCCGAGCAGTTAACAAAAATGTGGAGCAAGTCAGAAGAAATTCCTTGCCGCACACGAAAAGATATTTTCTCGATCGTGAGCTACATCGGTTGATGAGCGTACGTGTTGTTTTTGTTTTGCCCAGTTTCACAAGGATAGTTTTTCATTTCCTTTTCTGCTGTGTTGTTGTTGTTTTTTTTTTTATTTGTTCTTTGCTTCTATCTATTCGTGTGTACAGGGTAATTATTTGGTGGTTGGTATGGTAGATACCTATATAAACATACATACATCTACATATACATCTGTATATTTGTATTTATATATTTATTACATTACATATGTATTAACATATGTACGTACATATGTGCATACACAGGTTATCAAATTCAATTAACTCTGGAGAATTGAGTTAATGAGGGAAAAGGTCATAGCGCAGTTGTTTGCCCGTTCCATTTGTGGGCGAGTATCTTTTTTTCGAGCCAGCCGGATTATTCATTTTTTTACCCATATGCGCAATTGTCTACACATTTTTCCTCAATCACAAATCACGTGATAGTTTCCCAGTGTCGATCGATAAGTGGCGCTGACTCACTACGTGGTTTAAGTCCTTGCTCTCTGTAGGTGCTATGGCTAATCCTCTACATCTTGAAAAGAGAGCTCAGGTAACACTGTTCTCTAAATCTCTTTGTGGGTGCTCCTCGGAGCTTCCAAGTCATCCCGGAGTTCTTAATATTGTGTCGTACATCCATTTCAATTTATCTATGTTGAGAAGTAAGTAAGTTTGCAGATGACCTTGTCTATGCAGGGTTCCTACACCATGAAAAATGTGACGCCAAGAAGAACTATGGATAGTAGTCGGCTATTCTTCAAGTAAATCCCGATTCATGCATAAATCTTCCCCGATTGTCATCTCCAGAAGCGATAACACAAGATCGAACAAAAGGATACCTGAAGCCGAAACGATGCTCATCAAAAATTTAAATAATGCAACCTCACTTTAAATGGGTCCACCTACCATTCATCCCACGTAAACGAACGACAAATGAGATCGAAATGTCTTCTTATAAATAAACATCCGAGTCCCGGTCGTTCAATATGTCTGAGCATAAAATGTGTACAAGTAATTCCTCAGCAAATAAATTTTGCATTGTCATGGATTCGGTCTGACATTGTCTACTCGCAGATTATGCAAATCAGCACGATTGCAGGATTAAATACGTTGTCCGTTCTTCATTTTAAATTCAAATTACATTACCAGATTATGGCGATTCAATTTAAAGGGACGTAGACGTGTCACCATCAGACAGGGGGGTGTGAGCAAATAAAAAGTGGTCACATGGGGATTTTATTGCTGAAACTACATACCAGGGGTTTTGACACATGTTTATGAAACAATGTTGGCTTTTTGAATCCATCGAGAAGAATGGCATTGCCGATACGAGAATACACAAAGTAAGTTCTTAAAGAAGTCCTGACTCAGGAAGAGATTTTGTTTCCATGCTCCTATCACCCTCAAATCTTGGCTTTCTGCTTCCAGTTCGTAAGACCATGCATAGTCATTAAAACAGAGGTTCGGTTTTCATCCCTTAACGTTGGGTATTTCTAATTTATTTTTTAAGCTTTAGATGTAACAGAGAGTTAGAGGACGATGGGAACTATTTGTATGTCCTGTACTCCACTTGAGATCAAAACAATTTTTGGGAACAGAAGACTGTAAGCTCACTTGAGATGAACTGAAAGCGTACGGCTGACTATTTCTGGTTTTATTTCTAGCTGAACAGAGCCCTCTACTCACTTTTATTCATGATAGTACCTTCATGGTGTCCCGCGTTAAGCAAAGGCAAAAACTCAAAAGGCTCCAAAAAAATAGCGAGTAAAGACACCATGGGCGCATTCAGGTCGGCTCCAACTGTGCTCTTGCATTAACTTACACGCAAAAAACACCACACTATGCACCACAGTCAGACTCAAAGAATCTGGGTGCTGGACTGCCCTACCTGAACTCAACATCCTAAACTCGCTACCAAATGGCATGGTCACGAAGCGGTAAGGAACTTCGACACGGTTATCTACACCGACGGATCAAAGATAAACTGCGTCGTAGGGACCGGTGTCTACCGCTTCCTGGATCTTGTCAGCGTCATTCAGGCGGAACTACAGGCAATCAGAGAGGCTTGCACGGAACTAGGACGTGGCAAAACACACAAATAAAACATTGCTATCCTCACTGATAGCCAAGCCGCTATCAAAGCTATTGACTCGGCTACCATATCCTCCAAACTGTTGCTAGAGTGCCAAAACAAGCCCGCTGTTGTTTCAATAAGCGGTGATATGTGGTCACACTTATGATGGTGCGAATTTGTATTCTGTTGACATCACTTTTCTCTACTTATGGTCATTTATTTCGGGCCAGATAAGTCTGGTTGAGCTTGGTAGAGAGGACCGCTTTGGTAATACGATACTATCAGAACGAACGAACTCACAAAATCGCCTCTGTGGCGGGGTGAAGTGGTGTCGTACCTCTAAAAATGTATAAGGTGACATAGGCATCTAAAGATCAACCAACCATCAAACACATTTATCATATTCCTAACGACTGGCAAAGCACTTCTTCAGTGTAATCAACGTTAGAACGATCCAGAGGGGCAAACATTGACTCTAACCACTACCTTCTTCTAGCCAAAGTACGGTTCCAGATCTTCCAAATACCGTAAAGACAAAACGACACTGTGGGGAAATTTGACGTCGAAAGGCAACAATTGCAGGAAATCGACAGAGCCTTTTCAGATCGGGTGCCCTTACCTCTTAAAAGAGTATTATTGCTGAAGACCAGCGACAAAATGACAGCAGAGTTGCCTTTTCTGGTAATGTTGAAAGAATGGCAAAGAGAACACGGAGTCATGGTTCAAGGATACTATTATCAGCAACTGGTGATACTAACTCTCAGGTCTGCAGACAAAATCTCAACGATATATCAAAGACCAACGAGGATATATCAGGTAATGAGAGGGCGGACAAACTTGCCAGGAGGGGTGCAGAGCTAGATCCTGCATATACCCTTCCGGTCGCGAAGACACCCATTAGCACTCTTTACGGGGATATAGATGAGGAAACCATGATCAGGGCTAATACGTGATAGGGTCACATGGACAGATGTGCAATAGCCAGAACATTTTGGCCAGTCTTCGATAAGAAGAAGTCCGAAAATCTCGTGCAACTTAGTCGGAGGGAAATACGAATCGTCTCCGGTGTCCTCACAGGACACTGCGGAATAGGAATCCATGCGGAACGTCTTGGATTGCCCTACAACGACTATTGCAGAAGCTGCAGGGACGAGGAGGAAATAGAATCCGTCCGACATCTGCTATGTGAATGTCCCGCTTTGGCCGCCAGAAGATTGCGTACTCTTGGTAGTAGCTTCTTCCATAGGCTGGAGGACCTTAATATCGCTGATTTTAGGTAACTCCTGAGATTTCTATCCCTTTCTGGGTGGTTTCCGGATTAGCCAACCCTATCCCTTGGTTTGACTCCCATGAGTACACTTTTTATGGGTACAATGGACCCGCTTGAGGTCTAAGTAAGTCATTAGGACACCCACTAAACCAACCAACGAACTTGTCTTCTTCTCAAGGTCACATTTTGGGTGTTGCTTTAAGCAAACAAGGTAAGATGCATCTTACGTAGAAGGTTTTATTTAAAAATCCACGGGTTTTCGAACTTTCAAATATAATGTAGTGACTCTTTGACAGCTGTCAAGTTAAGATCAAAATTTTGAAAGTTGCAATGTACGATTTTGTGGATGCCCACTTGGAAGAATCAGGACTTTAGTCCGTTGGTGGTGTTTTAAATTCCTGCGTTGCAATATTCCCGCATTGCAATTGTTATATAAGTCGTCAAAGTTAGTAGTTTGAAGATGCCAGTCTGTGCTTACTTGCTATTGTAGCCAAAAATGCCTCAGATTTGACACTAACATGATATTGATCACAATTCAACATGACATCCGGTAAACCATCTCACACCCAAAATTGTAATCCGGTGGGCATTTGACCTTCATTTTTCCAAGAAAGTCATCTAGGGTGACGCATTTTTTTGGGCCAACTGTGGACCGTATTTTTTCAAAAACCCGTGAAGTTTACAGTCAATGCACTGCCCGACTTTGCAGTGCTTCCTGAATTGTTTGAGTTAAAAAACGTTCTAAACGAAAACGTCAAAAATAGTAGCAAAATGGATGCAAAAATGACTGCAATTACTTGTCAAAGGAAGTATTTGCAAAGCAATGGTTTTAATTTTCTCTCTCAATAGTGGGGACTTCATAACTTCATGAACTCTGCTCCAATTTAAAATTCGTGCCACTTGACATTTACCACTACTGCCTCCACTGTGCGTCACTTGAACCGCGAGCACTTATGTACAAACTAAAAAAAAAAAACGCAAGTAGAAAACAATTCAAATAAAAATAAAAATTTAAATCAAAACAAAACGAAAACGAAAACGAAAAAAAAAATGCTAATGACTGATGCGTCGCGCAATTTACGAAGAAGAATAACTGAGTGATTCCACCCAGTTGCCGCCCCGCCCTTTGGGTGTTAAAACAATTTTACAAGAATGTAATTCGGTCTGTCGGTAGGTACTCCCTCTCAACCTCTTGAAGTTAATCCCCTCTCCCGTTTAACATACCCCAAATGCTGCGTCTTAGCGAAACAAAGAACGTCAAAGTTACAATTATTTACGCGGCATTGTCTTCACCCAGCCTACCTTAATCCTGTTTTGAAAGTCAAATGGGAACGTGCACCGTTCGCCCCAGAGTTCTCTAAATCAGATCAGGACAAGCTTCGAGGCTTGCGTCACAGAATAGTATGTAGTATGTGCGCGACCTGAAACAATGACAACTGCCATACACAGACATTAAATTACTTCCCCGGGTTGTGTTGATTTCAAAGAAGGGAACACAGGATGTCACAATCGTGGGGGGAGGGAGGTCGGTTGTTGGCGGGCAAAAATACAAAACGGGACAACTCAAACCGTAAGTAGGGATCTCTTTGTGTGGCTGATGACAAAAGAGGATTTGAAGATAAAGTGCAGAAGAAGACATCTCCCTGTTTAGCGCCGTAAAGCATTATCCGTCTTATGTGGGTGCCTTCGTGCTTTGCTGGGTGGGTGGCGGGTGCCGGGTGCTTGGGACCAGGTCCTCTTGGGAATAATAACTTAAATGTGTTTTAATAAATTGAATCGTTCCTAAAGTGCTGTTGGAAAATGTTTTTATAGGGGCAGAGGGGGTGATGCCATCAGATATTAAGGAAGTTTCAACTCCCAGAAATGTAATTTCATTTTGTACCCGAGTGCGTGCGTGTGAGTGTGCTCACTTGAGATATATTTCTCGCACGCAGTAGCTAATTCGATGGGAATTAATTTTCCGGGAAAATGTTCCCCGAAAATTGTGCATTTTTCTCCCGTGTGTAAACAAAGAGTTGTGTAATATGGTGAAACAAATTAGGTTCCTAGGAAAATTGTTAACTTACGGGCTGTGGCGGCGGTGTAGGGCAATTCAATTTGCTCAGACGAACTCAAGCGTGAAAGGTTTGTACATAAACTGGTTAAAATATTGAAGCACTTGTTTCTTAATCCAATATCGCATGTGGTAGCCAATTTGTAGATGACAAGAGAAGCTATTGCGTGGAGTTAATTGGATGTAAAAAGGAGGTTTAATCGGTTGGTTTTGTACCATGATGGTGGCGTGCCAGAATTTGTCTTTCTAATGAAGCCAAACAGGAATTAGTGGTAAGGGCCAGAGGAATGGTTTTTGAAAAAGTTTTCACATTGCCGAGTCTGAATAACTTGGCAGAAGAAAAAGTCTGTAGGTTACGAGATGTTAAGGCAGTTTTTAACCAGATTCTGAACTTTGGGTGAAGATCTACAGAAGGCTATATGAGGGTTTAGACTAAATCACCGACTGAGACTCAAGCTTCGTGCTGTTTTGGAAGATATGTGATAGGAAAATAAAGGGTTTTTCAATAGGGACGCTACAAAAGTAGAGCGACAGGGACAGCAAACGACGCCATATTTTTCTTGCGGTTTTTTGACATTTCTCTTCAGTAAGGTTTGCCATTTCATGATGGAAAAATATACGAGCCAACAACGAGTCGAAAAAAATTATTAAAATTTGCTACCGAAATTCTGAGTCAGTGGCCTCAACGTTAAGAGCGCTACGTCCAATTTATGGTCGTCATAATCGTCCTAGCAGATCCACAATTGAGCGTCTAGTGGAAAAATTTGAATCCACAGGCACAGTACAAAATGTTCCCGTGCCAGTGAGACAAAGAAGTGCCCGTAGTGTCGATAATATTGCTGCCGCTGAGGCTTCAGTTGCAGAAAGCCCAAATGTGTCTCTCACTCGTCGTTCTCAAGCGTTGGGCATCTCTGTGACGTCGTTGTGGCGAATTTTGCGTAAAGATCTTGGCCTACATCCTTACAAGATTAAATTGACGCAAGAACTGAAGCCGCTTGACAGAAGCGTCGTATGTTCGTGAATTGGACTGAGCAACAACTTGAAAATGATTCGGATTTTCATCGAAAAATCATCTTCAGCGATGAGGCTCATTTCTGGCTGGATGGCTTCGTCAATAAACAAAATATGCGGTATTGGTCAGGCAGCAATCCACACGTACTCCATGAGTCATCATTGCATTCCGAAAAAATTACGGTTTGGTGTGGTTTATGGGCCGGCGGCGTCATTGGGCCGTACTTCTTCCGTGATGATCAAGACCGGCACGTTACTGTGAATGGGGATCGCTACCGTTCAATGATAACCGAATATTTTTGGCCCCAATTGGATGATATGGACTTGGAGGACATGTGGTTCCAACAGGACGGCGCCACAAGCCACACAGCGAATGTCACAATCAATTTATTGGAAACCAAGTTTGGAGAACGTGTTATCTCACGAAATGGTCCAGTCGCTTGGCCGCCTCGGTCGTGCGATTTGACGCCGTTAGACTATTTCCTGTGGGGCTACGTCAAGTCTATGGTCTATGCCAACAAGCCAGCGACGATTGATGAACTTCGTACGAATATCGAACGTGAAATTGCAGCAGTATCGGCCGATTTATGCTTGAAAACCGTCGAAAATTGGGTTCAGCGTCTGGACTTCTGCAAGCGTGCCCGTGGTGGCCATGCAAAAGAAATCGAGTTCCATACATAATGGCATCGAAGGTTCTTTCACAGGAATAAAGAATTTCATTGATATCCAAAACAGTTTTTGTTTTATTTAAAAAAACTTTTGTAGTGCTCTTATTGCAAAACCCTGTACAAGAAGAAAGGATTTAGCTGTTGAAAAAAGATTCTACATGTGTAGGGTTCAGAGATCCCGGATCGTTACCAAGCGGAATGGTCCAATGCACCCAGTGTTTAAAAGATAAAATCATGAGCAGACACAGTGACTGTTTGAATATAATTCTGCTGTCAGAGCTCGACTTCCTCATCTTTTAACTCAAGTTTGTAACATCATCATCATTTGTGTTCACATTCCCACTGAGGAGAAGGACGAAAGATTGCTACTCGATAAACCTGAGAGTAATGTAAGAGTTATGCCATTAGGTCCGTTTTTCGGATATTGCAAAGCCATGCTCGGAAATAAAGATAAAGATATCTAGATAGTAGGACCATCAGATGTCTGATTCAGATTCATCAACTCTGTCGCGGGACAAAACATGGCAGCGTGTAGTAAGAAACTCCCACATCACAGTATCCAAAAGCCACTTGGAACTTATTTGAGTAAATTATTCCCAAATGTATTGATCAAGTTGCAGTCGACGGAAGACACTTCTCAGAGTGCAACAGAGTACAGAGATGTTATGACAAAAAATTTGTAAAAAAGTATAAGGAGGGTAACCCCAGATTTCGCTACCCAATTTGGGGGGCTGCAAGGACAAACATACACGTGTCAAGATTATTTCTGTGGAGTGTTAACTACTCGACCGATCACTGGGAAAAAACAGTGCGTCCCCTGCGCCTATCAGCTATAAGTCTCCTGAATATTGTATGCACAGTCCTGTCTCGTAAAATACTGTTGCGCTTCACTTCCAATGCCATGTAAGCCACAGATCTGACGAGATCTCATTCAAACTGAAAAAAACATCGAGTTTATCTTTTCTCTTACTCCATTGAACACTAAGTTGACAGTAGAAATGGAATGGAAATCGGAGCTTGGTAAAATGTTTTCACATTAAATCGATTGTGTAGTCACTTGCTGAGGAGAACATGCCCTCCGCTTTCTTGTGCTAATGAGGCTGACGATTTTCGTAAGAAAATGCAGACAGATCTTATCACTCTTGAGCATAATCAAAGGATCCGACGGAGGACTAGTTCTGTGGTGATGTTTGTTTGGGAGGGAGTGACAACTTAATTTTGCTTCAATTCTACCGGGGACCTTGATTTATTGCTTTGGTGCAATTTCACAATGGAATAGTCAAGGAGAAAGCCGAGAAAGCGCTCCAATGACGAGGAGATTATAGTATCAGCATTCATCACCTCATTTCCAGAGATCCCAGTGTGACCTGAGACCCAGAAGAGAATTCAGCCTTGCGAAAAAATTCAGGTAGTTCTTGCATTCGCGAACTATATTGCAGCTGGTTGACGGGGTTGAGCAACGCCTTTAGTGCAGCCTGGCTATCGTTTGGAACCCACGCGTGCATGTGGTATCGAGGAAACTCTACCTTGAAACCTGAATCTGTCCCATTCAAGTTCATTTACTGACAGATTCAATAGAACCTCTAAGACACTGTCAAAATGTTAGGGAAGATGTCAGCTTGAAACAAGGACCGTCTTTCTTAAGTCGAGCGAGTCGTTTGCGGAATGTTCTACCACTCTCCGTTTTACCTCAAATTACCACCTACAAGCCGTGAAAACTAATGCGAATGGGGGTCTCCCTTTGATTTTCTCAAAAATATTTCACCCCTTCCAACATTATAAGGGCTGAGACTCAACATAATTGACACTCTTTGTAAACTATGCACAAGCCTAATCGATGGCACTTGATTGACTCTTGAAGGAACTGTTGCTCCAAAGTTAAACCGTGACGGTGTCACGTATTGCTATCACTTGAACTTTTGTTACAACTACGTGGGACGAAGCAATCTTCATTTTCTCCATTAACACGTTAATTTACCTGCAAAGTAAACACATAACACAGCAGACGTCGGGAAAGTTTTCTTGAATAACAGACAGACACCACGTAAATGTTAATTAGAGTTGACATAATAAAGATTGGAGCTTACATCCATCCAGCGCTCCAGGAGAGTTGAAACTTATACACCTGCCACGGCACATGTATTCGTTACGATGTTCGCAAATACATAGCTGACATCTGTGCAAACAAAACCCAATTTCATTTCATTAATTGAACTCTGATGTTTGAATAAAGTGCAGCTTCTTAGTTATTTACCAAAGTGATAGCCCACTTGTAACAGACAAAGTAGCAATCATACGGGTCTCGACTAGCACAATGGCACTGAAGTTATACCCAACGTTCTGTTTCCATTTTTCAATCAATAACGATGCACAAACATACCCCAATGCTGTGGTATCACATTACCACATATTGATTCATTACTATCTGCACGTAATAATTTAAGTCGACTGCAGTCTAATTGTGTGCCACAGTCACAGGGCACAAACTACGGACTACTATGCATGTAAATGAGTGGAATCCTGCAGGTTAGGTTAACATTATCGATTGATACTGTCGAAGGTTTGAAGGATACCTGCATTGTGCACATTTCAATTAGTTAGAGGCCGAGACAAGGTAGACTATTGTATGTGGCTGAATGGGAATCGAAATGTTAGCCACTCATGTTCGGAAATGGAATGGACATAGGGTGGTCGGGACAATGTAGCTTTTCTTTTCAAAATTAAAGAGGTCCTTAGGTGACTAGGAAAGTAGACGGTCAAAATCATATCATAACGAAGCTTTTTCACTTGATATTGTCGCCATTTTGTGGCTGCCATAGCTGTGGCCGTTATTCATTGTCAGTCGCGCAGTAGTATAGGTCAAGCTGAGGCGAAATATCGTATAAAAGTTAAGGATCAAAATATTTTTTCAGATCCTGAATTCCGAGTTTATCTGACTTCAAAAGTTTTGGTGTGAACACAGGATACCTAGTTGTGCTCTGGAAATTGTTTCACATGATTTCAGGCAGCTGTAAAACCCTGAAACTTGCTTCAGTTTTCATGGCAACCGTTGCAGGAGAAGCGAGACCTAAACCAATGAGCCATCACAATTCTAAGCCACCTGTCTTCCTTTGCTTTATTCAATGATCTCCAAGACTTATCTGAGCGAAATAAAGTCAGATTCTGGTGTGTGCCGGGACACAGAGGCATTGAAGGTAATGAAATCCCTGGCCAATCAGACGGACGGGTATTCATTGAAAGGTGCATAGGTGCCGAACTCTTCTGCGGCTTCCCAAATGTCATATCTAGATGGATGGGAAAAACACAACTTCCTACAAGGTTCATCCTTAGCATAAAAATATAAAGAATGTCCTGGCGATATTCGAGGCGTACAGGCTTCCTTTCTGGACACTACAGTGTGAGAAAACTTCAGGCCCATCAAGGAACGATTTTGCATTGAACTTACTTAGTATAAGACTACACAGCCGAACTTAAATTTTCAGCCATTGCTAGTCCTTGAAATTTAATTAATTTAAGCCGTACACCTCTCAGTTTAATCGAAGTAAACACGCAAAACACTCCTAATATTTCGCGACGAAAAGCTGCCTAGAATTCTTAACCAAATTTATCCATAACTTCCATTGCCAATCGAATTTTTCGGAGTCATCATGTAACCGCATTGTAGGCACAAAAGCTACCGCCAATTGGCATACATCCTATGGGGCTCTGAAATAGCATTTCCACTCAACTAAGGAGCCATAATAATAAGTTTATTATGGTCCTTGAGTAACATTGAACTAAAAGTTTAATTCAATCAAAACATGCATTTTAGGGAACTTCAATGTATTTACTTTGAAGTTAAAATCCTTACTTTCGAAGTTGGAGTCTGTTTGTCTTAAAAAGTTTGTCGCTATTTTGCTGTTGCTGCATAAAGTTTTGAGAACTTTCCCATCTTTAGTTTGCCCTTTTTTTCAAGTTTCCCGAAACTCTGTTACATAAGTTTAATTATTTTAAAAAAGACTTCATTGGTTCTAAATACTTTGAGGAAAATATTTAGGAAACCTACATTTCTTCTTCACTTTCGAATGCAATATATAAACAGTGGTGGGGATAATGACGTTCTTTACCAAAAGTCGCTCGGATGGAGACATCTCTCATATTTATCTGGTATGACCCTCTAGAAATTTGTACCTACTCCAAAGGCAGGATTATATTGTGATACGCGCCGAAGTGAAAAGTTGAAAGTTGGGCTCAACAGAGTACGAAAAAAAAAACAATAGCTGGAGCGACAGCTCGGGATGAGCCAAGGCCTAGATTCTCGCAACCATTCATGTTGTGCGTGTTTGTATTGTTTGCACGAATGGAAGGGACCTACAATTTATTGCTGACTCCGAACGGCGAGTTGAGAAGCTTTTTCATGATAGATTATACTTGGAGGCTTGTCATCCCCGACGAGAGGTGGTGCCGCGAAAAATGTTTGGTGTTTTCCTGGCTGGGGCTTGAACCCACGCCGCTCGGTCAGCATTCTAACGCACTAACCACTGAGCCACGGCGACTACAGAGTACGAAGTGTAGAAAAAATCCTGTCCTCTTTCTGATTTTTGCAGTGCCTGCGTAAATTATGATAGACTAGCATTAAAATAGGGCCACATGCGCTAATTTGGTCGCAGGAACGCTAGTCTGCTCACCGCCACCCTGTGCGGAAAGAAAATGAAGCCCAAAGAAGGGAGCACGCAGTCTTCATGCTCAAGAAAGTCAAAGAGTCGGACAATAGGAACAATATTCAGCAGTTCTATGACAAGGTTAAGCACCTGGCAGTTTGCTTTAAGGTCAGAACGCTGCCCCTCTTTAAAAGACTTTGATTCTACGAATGATGCTGTAGTGGTAGTGGAGACTCGACGAAGCCCTACTATACAATCAAATGAAAGCTGAAACTAGAGTATATAACACAGTATACATAGAGATGGGCAACTTTAACGTTATTATCCGTAAGAGTTGAACCATTTCCAATTTACTAGGACTGCGGATTCTAGAGTGCCCGTTGCTGTGCTGATCAGCTGGAAGAATTCTCTGAGCCTTAACGCTGCTTTGACTGTCACTAGCTTCCCGAAGATATCAACAGGAAGCAGATGGATCAATACATTCATTGCGGCAGTGGGGGTTGTGCTCAAGGCATGATTCTCTTTGTACGTTTTCAAGCAGGCTGCTGTCGATTTTTTTGTCCAGTGTTGTCCACCAGACCTATACTCCGTACATAGGGATCGGCCTTACCAACGCTGTATATATCCAGTGGACTACTTTAGGCTGTATGCCCCATTTCAGGCCCAAAGCATTCAGGCAGGAGGCTTTTCTAGCACGGTCCGGAATATTCAGGACCGATAGGCAGAAAAGCAGAGCAAATATAAAATGTTTCGGGAGAAAACTTGCATACACAAGAAGGGGGTATGGAGAAAGAATATTTGTACGAGAATTAGTTGGGCTTTATCGAGATGTGAAGGTAGTGAAACGCCAAAATCTGTTAACTACACTAATTTGACAACATTAAGCCAATGGACGATAATACTTTAGCCAAGAGGATCTTCGAATCATCGCCCCCAGTTTCAACATGACAACGGAGACCGAACCTCCGTTCTCAGTAAGGAGGACTCCGATACAAAAGCGTTTCGTCTCGAAAAAGAAGACCGCGATCGAATACGATGGAAGAGAGCTGTGTCTCAGGCAAAGAGTAAGTTTAGGAAGATCTCGATCAAATACATGTGGCAGCACTTAACTGTACTAAGCTCTATTGTATTGTAAGTAATTAGATAGATTCTACCTTCGTCTCGAAACGACATTCGATCATCACCCAAAAATGCAAGGTTTCGCAGATAGCAAAGACTATTGAGTTGTGCATACTCAAGAGAAAGTAAATTTGTTCAAGCCAATGTACATAACTCTGTTGTACAATGCTCTGTCCGTCGATGTCATTTCTACACACTTAGATCTAGAAATGGATGCCTAGTCATGCCATCCGTTTGCTGCCGTCCCTTTTATTAATATTTGAGACCGTAATCACTCAAATCTTTCCACATGGAATGAAACCTTTTCATCTGTGGATGACAATGCCGTAGGTCACATTCAAACATAATCCGCATTATCTACGGTCACATTTATCCCCAAGGTAAGACGATTTAATTTCAACCCAAAACATCGAAGATTAAACCAATCCATCCAAACTGGGCAAAGTAAAAAGACAAATATTTTCAAAAACCCATACCAGATGCAAACCCCACTACAGGTGGCCCACTTCAAACGCATTTATCTCAAACTAACTCGCTCCATAACTCAAATTACCTCAAACTCCTCTATCTCGTATGAGACCCCAAGGACCAAACTGATTCACTCAAAGTTAAAAATTAATTTCAGTCGTAAGGATCCTGCTTACGAATTCCAAAATCTCTCCTAATGCATTCCTCCTGGAAAATCCTTTCGTAAAACATTCATGTGTTGTGCCACACAATCTGTCGGTTCTGGCCAAATAAATATCTCCAATTGTGCCTCGTGACATTCCACATTTGTATGTCTAAGTGAATCAGTCTAATGAAGCAATTTATTCTCAAGGATCTGCAACCGAGTAGAGAGACAGAGGGACAGAGAGATAGTCATTAGCTATTATCTCAAAAACAAATTAAACCGACAATCATAGGGACGACTGAACATCAACTAGAATGTGTGTGTGTGTGTTCGTCTGCAAGGACACGCTGAATTGGAGATTTTACACCCGATTGACCGGGTGCGTTGCGTCAGGTACAGATACCTAATCCCACCTGGGACATATGAAAATATGTCGTCCAAGTTGAATGTCACATGTAATCGAAAGCAGACACGCAACTCAGGGCAAATATTTGTGCGACCGTGACTCAGCACAAACATATATCTTATTCGGTTCGATGACAGAGCTTTCGGGTTCCCAGGGACACACCTATTCAAATAAATCCCACCGAAAGTGTTGGCTTTGTATGGCACACGAAGGCGAAGTGAGGCCATGCCTTTGGAGGGCTCTGTTTGCAGGGTGTGCTTTGCAAATTGATGGGTGTAAATATATTCCGACGCGCTGTGATAGTTCGTGGCAAATAAATATGGGCTAAGGATTTTTGGCACTGCATTAACTCGGATTTAGGACGGGTGATAATGTCATTGAAACGAGTTAGATATGGGTGCTGGACTGGGAATGGGAAAGGAGTTAATGTGATTGGCGAAGACTGTCATTATATGACTGAATAAACAAATGGCCAAGGCGAGTGAGAAAAAAGGTACAGCAGGTCTGTTGGCGGTCGAAAGACGCGTAAATTATACAGGCAGACATGGAAGAATGCAGACGAGCTATACAGAGTCATGTTTAGTTTTGGTATCCCTGTCAAACTCGTCCGTTTGTGCAGGATGACAATGGAGAATGGACGCTGCTCCATCGAGGTCGGTCAAGATCTCACCGAGACCTCTGATGTCAAAAAAGGATTTAGGCAAGACAACATCCTTCTCGAAAGAGTTGTGGAAAACTTTCGCGCCAACACCAGAGGCACAATCTTTCAAAAGTCCGTCCAGTTACTCGGATACGCCGACGATATTGACATAATCGGAAGAACGCAGGCGGAGACGGAGGCGGCGAAGATGTATTTAGGGGTCAGTGAGGGCAAGACGAAAAATATACTGTCAACAAGAAGGGACACCCTACACAGAGGTCTCGGACAGAACGTCATAAAAGACAGTTATAACTTTGAGGTAGTTAAAGACTTTGTCTACCTAGGCTCCGCTATGAATTCAGACACCGACACCAGCGCTGAGATTAAATGACGAATAGCTCTTGCCAATCGCTGTTCCATTGGGCTAAGGGGTAGGAAAGCCCTCTCTCTCTCTCGAACGATTAAAGTGACCATATTTAACACCTTAATCATCCCAGACCTGCTCTACTTTGTCAAGAGGTCGCTCTTAGCTTTTTCGAGAGGAAATTTTTTCGATTGATTTTTGATCCCGTCTGCATAGATGGTAAGTGGAGGAGATACAACGACGAACTCTACGGGCTGTACAGCCACATCGACTTAGCCAGAAGAGTGAAGGTCCAACGACTGAGGTGGCTGGGTCATGTAGAGCAGATGGGCACCAATGCTTCGGCCCGGAAAATCTTCGAATCCACATCCGAGGGATGGCGCAGTAGAGGAAGACTGCGACTCATGTGGCGCACGCAAGTAGAAGGGGACCTCAATCAACTCGTTGGTTAAAGCCCAGGTACACCTTAAGTAAGTGAGTAAGAATGCACAATGGATAGAAAAGTCAGCTTAGGATCCATCAAAAATGTTTGAGATACTCTATGGAAATAAAGTCAAATCCACGGTAAAGATATGAACAAAGGGATGATGCTCCATCTATAATTACTCTTCACATCCTTTAACCCCAGATGAATTTAACAAGCCTGTAACTCGTGGATTAAATTTGAATTTTAAAAGCTTCATCAATTTAGCATGTGTTTTGCTCATCGAAGCAGTTGGCAGTAATTTATGCCGCAACTCCATAACATAAATCATGTCAATATGTCGGCATAATCCTGATTCACTGCCAAAAGTCCTACCGAACCCACGTCAAGCAACCTGTTATAATTATGTATGCAGACACAATAATAATTAATCACAACCAAACAATAGTAATCCGCAACTGGCCTGCCGACGGGGGAAATTTACCCTACACCGGATGTGTGGGCGGACGACTACATAAGCGCAAGCACCTTGTCAATCTTCACCCCTTGGGAATATGCAAAATCCTAACTGGCAGTCAACGTGTACATAACTATAGTTTCACCACGCATTATCCCCTGCACTGGTGATGCCTTTGATGATTCGGTAGAGCATGCTTGCATTCATGTTTCAATGCATAAGCACTTCACACGCTCCTAGTTGCATAAAAAAGAAGCGAAAATCCCCTTCATTAGGAGTACGAATCCGATGAAAACGACAACGATGGCGACGATCCACTATGACTGCTAATGAACGCTTGACACTGTGCACATGCATGGAAGAGGACCCATCTTGAATGGAACCCGCATACGAGTGGCATTCCAGCGACGAAGTGTAAATTACTTCAACGATATAATTAAGTATTCATTCTGTTATGACTGTGGGGCATCATGCAGCAGAATTCACTCCTAGGATGAGCCCGCGGTCCTCGGATGCCATGGAATTGGAGGTTTATGTTGTAATTTTCTTTATGAGGACATTCTTGTTTTTCTTTATTAGTTTTTTTTTTTTTTTTTTAATGAGCTTTATGCGATTTTAATTATGAGGAGTGGAAACTTTGCTCTGGCTAATAAGGCGTTTGGTGGACTGGTATTGACACAGTCCAGTGGTACTAAACTGGGGTCGTAAAAAATTCTCTACGACCGGAGAGGATAATAAAAACGTTGTAGATCTCATTTGAATTTATTTCACTCACACAAGTAAGTTCGGTTGTCGAGGAGATTAAACAGTGATGTCCGTATAGAGAGAGCTTATTGTTTACTACTGGTTGAGACATTGACTATGACTACATAAAAACTTTATCATTGTTGAGCAACAAATAAAAATGAATCCTTCTTGGTGGCTCCATGAAGGTGACTAGGTTTGTCCTCTTTAGGCGTTGCAGCTAGTGCTTATTGTAGGTTGGGCTAGGTAAATGGGTGCCTTGCGATATTCATCACTGCTCACGCAGATCGGCAGTAGGGTCAATTGTGCCCATTTTAAGAAATCTACCCAGATAAGGACATGAATCTCAGGAAGTCTCTCAGCTCGGTGCTACGCAAATCCTCCCAAGAACCCTCATTCTTCTGTCGGTGAGGGCAGGACATTCACACAGCAGGTGACGGACAGATTCGATTTCTTCCTCGTCCCTACAACTTGTTGTGAGGCACCACGTACCCAGCCACTCTGCGTGTGTACCAATGGCGCAGTGCCCAATAATGATGCCGAAGACTATCCTTGCTTCGCGCCGACTAAGCTTGACCAGAGACAGGGATCTCTTCTTATTATAATTCGTCCATAAGTTTCTAGCCGTTGCACATGTGTCTAGCTGGATCCAACATGCATTGGCTCGATGGATGGCCTCGTTTTCAATTTTCAATACTTTTTAACGAGCTTTTTGGAATCCTCGCCAAGGGGAGAGCCTGTGAGGCATGCAACACTGCTCCTCTTCGTGCAATTTCGTCAGTCCTTTCGTTACCTGGGACATCCATAGCCCCTGATCTGAACGGGTGCAGCTACCTAACTTTACCTAACCTTACCTTGCTTGGAAAGCTTACATTGTTCAGATTTATACAACATTCGGACTATACCTATTCTTCATTATTTAATTAAATTTCCTCCTTTTTTCCCTTTCTAGATGCGGTGGTTGTGATAGTCTATTCCCATCGCTAATGCTTCTTGAACACCACAAAGAGGAATTTGAACATTGGAGTGACGACGAAATAAGTCGAAGGATATGTTGTCGTCGGAATCGTGGCGATGATTATTTCACCGATACCGACTCGTTTACCAGCGAAGCAGAAAGTGAAGATCTCGAAAGGCTCTTATAAGTAAAAATAAGCACACTAAACACATACATATATCTACTAACTTCACCCCGATATGCATTGTACATATTAAAGTTATAAACAAAAGAAAAACATTTTTTTGTCGCCTAGATTACACTTGCATGTAGCATAGTAAAATATTATAAGACTCCTTCCATAAAAAAAAAAAAAAAGTCCATACATCAAAAAAAAAAAAAATTATTTAAAATCAAAAAAATATATATATAAAATTTAAATTTGTAATAGCATTCAAAGGAACCAAAAAAGGGAATAAAATAAAATATTTTTGTACAATTTGTAACATTTTAAGTGAAAGTTGAAACAACATTTTTGGTTTTTATAATTTTTTTTTTATTTTTTTTTTTTTTTAACGAACTTTATCACTTTGTACCCCACTATTGTAGACTAACTTAATGTGAAACTTAAACGTATAGTAAATGTTACCACTAGAATTATCAAACGAAAATGACCGCTCTAGGTATGATCTACTGAAATGAAAATGTATGTATGCATGTATATCCCAAAAAAACAAATATATCATATCAATATTTATATTCTTTATATAGAAAACGTATTCAATAAAATCAAATCAAAATACATATAACGATAACTGATTGCTGTGTTCACATTTTTGCTTTGTCTCGGGCGAGGACTACATTTTTTGCATTCTCAGTTGAACAAGTAAAATATTTTCAAATTTAGATTTTGGTATTAAGAACAAGGCAACACTGAAGCATCGTATCTTGGGTACGATTTTTTATTCGTTTCTAGAAACTATAACAAAAATTCCACAAATATTTGGAAAAATGAGCAAAAAAACGTTATTTATTGAACAGTAACCCTAGGGGTCGCTGTGGTTCAGTGGTTAGCCCTAGCCAAGTCCACCGAACAGTTTCCGCGGCACCGCCTCTTGTCGGGGAATGACAAGCCTTCGGGAGTATTATTTGTTATGAAAGAGCTTCTCAATTTGCCGTTCGGAGTCGGCAATAAATTGTAGGTCCCTTCCATTCGTGTGAGAAATGTAACACGCACCACATGAAGCCAGACCTTGGCTATTATGTTTTTCAACACCAAAATCCTGAAGATCTGAACATCTCTTTGAATGGGATTGCATTCCTTACAGCTTCTGTTTAATTATTGCAAAATATCTTGAGTTTGAGTGGAACGCTCGTCTCGGCATTGTCGTTCAACTTCTTCGACTAACTCCTCATTGGTGAGGTCTTTCCTATGTTCTGCCATCACTCTTCATCAGTGGAGTCCATTTCAAGCTTCAGTCGTTGACTTTTTTGCTCAACAAACTGTGGTAGCTTCCAGAGAGTCTATTATGTATACAATTGTGTTCACACTGTTGAAACCTCAGCAAGATGCTCGTTTCATCACTTGAGTTGGTCCTCATCGGAAATTAACAGAGAACCGTCTAAGCCTTTCAGTTGGTATTGGCTAGAGCTTTGACCACCTACGAGCTCTTTATCGATTCCGTAGACGATTCTGATATAACAGCTACTCGCTGCTCCTTCTGATTCAGTGACCATTGCACGGATGTATGGTAGTTGTTCTTGATTCGTGGCATGCTACGCTACACTTTTCTCATTTTCATGCGATATGTTGAAGTTATCAGGAGTGCCGAACTTGGCATCGAAGCCAAATTGTCGGTCCTTAATTCAGTGAAAAATGATGATGATGAAATGAATGATGTTTACTCTAGTCTGCTTTTCCCTGCTGCCCGATCGTCCTTCATTTTTAAGGTATCTTTCCAAAGCCACGCGCTATGTCTTCTCTCCGATCAACAGACATTGGGTTGTGTATTATTTTCCCTCCTTATGAAGAGCGGTCCCTGAATGGTTGGGACACGAATGGATCCTTAAATCTGTCGTGGCAATAGCCATGGTTAGGTTAGGTTAGAGAGGCTGTCGACGTAACCGACGCACTTAGACCAACAGTAGGTCTATTGTGATGCTCCAGGATCTAGGAAGAATTCTACTTCCTAATCGTGAAACTACTGGGAGTTCTAAATAAAGCGAACTAGGTTTCCGACATCTTGTTGTGCTAGGTCGCCGCAGTTTCCTGGAATGTCTCTATGTTGTGGCACCCAGCAGAGGAGTATGTTGAATTGATCTGCCATCTCTACGAGAGTCGAGATGCAATCTATAACTATTATTGATCTTACAGAGACTGATTCCAGGGACTTAATGGGAGTGGATATTACATTTCACCTCAGCCAAGACAGGGCCTCCCTTAAAGCCATCTTCTTCGCCTGGAAGACGCTAGAGTGCTCTGGAAGGCGAAAGGAGATCTCGAGGTTTAGATCATTAGAGAAAACACCTCATCCCACACTAGCCTGTCAAATGAACCGCAGCTGTCTTTGTCGGTGGTCCTTGGCTTAAGCATGGTGGCCCCTATAACAAGGCGATTTGCGCTGCATAGATCTACAAATCGTTGCTCATTGTCTGAACCCTTCTATGACACTAACCCTTTTATGTACTCTATCGTTTGGACGATATCTCCATTTGGAATTGTGTTGAAAACGGCACCTAGCATGTCATAGAAGGTCTCCTCAAAGCAACAGTCCCACTTCAGATTCATATGGATTTACCAAAGATGAGTATGTAGTATTCGTATGTAGTACAGTGTTACCATTGGCACTCTTCCGCATCTAACCACCTCACTTCGCTTAGTACCATATTTTCTAACTTTTGTGTTATATCCATGGATTTTTCTTTAAGTCGTGGGAATCTGAAATGTTGACATCGTTCGCTGAGTCGAAGAACATCTTCACTTTCTAGAAACGAATCGGATGATTTCTCGTCAGAAAAGACGTCATTACCCAACAGAAGATCGACTCGGGCTGGCTTAAAGAAGGCTGGAACTGCCAAAGTCGAGTTCTGAATTTTATTGAGGGTCAGTCCGCGGGCCGGAAGAAGCCCAGTCAGCGATTTGAACACAAGTGCTCGGGTGCAGGATTCAAAAGTCGAATGCAATGACCCGAAGGTAATGACAATACAGCTGTGATAAGCACCACTGGGTTTAAGAGCCAGAAGTGTTTTTTTTAAGCGATCAATTCAGTGCTTTACAGATGCTCCGTCATATGTACATACATATTCGCATAGGCAATCCACTCAATGAAACTCAAATCTGGAAGGCAAATTGTCATGGTAACACTTCACCCTATCTCGGAAGTGAGTGCAACACTGAGACTCTCTTCAACTGCTCTGCGCCATGTATTTCTCGGTCGACCCACTCTTCTGCCATCTTGATTAAGCAGATTCCATTGCATAGCATAGATAGCAATGGAGCTGTCGCCTTTTTGAAAAGTGTCTTTTATTCCATTCATCCATTGCTATTTTCGTTGTTGGATGATTTACCTATGGTAAAGATGTTCGCGTGTTGGGGACACGCCAGAAAATCCTGAGAATGTTTCGCAGGCACCTATTAACGAACCTTTGCAGCTTTCTTGTTATAGAAGAAGTCACTTTCCAAGTGCTGCTCCCATATAACAGCATGGATTCAACATTAGAATGGAGTTTGGTGTTTAAGTTGATAACATTGCTTCGCCATACTTGGGACTAGATTTCAAACGCAGACTTCGCTTTGCCGAATCGGTTTGAAATATCTTGTTGGGTTCCAGCATCGGTCGGGACAATACTCCCAAGATATTGAAGGCTCTCTACTTTCTCTACTGGCTTTCCAGCGATGCTAACTTGAGATGTTGAGTTCGTTTCGAGGCTGATGATCTTGGTTTTGACTGTGTTAATCTTCAACCCCACGACGTTTGCTTTTCTCTTCTATTATCCTATGTGACAATAGGCATACGTCGTCAGCGTAGTCAAGATGTTTGAGTGAGATGTAAGAGTCCATCGAATTCCTCCATTTTCAACCGAAGCGCGAAACACATCGCTAATCACCAGTAAAAAAAGAAAGAACGCAGCCTTGTCGAACCTCACTTTGGATTTCGAATTCCCCTGACAGCCTTCCTCTTTGATAGCACTAAGTCGTTTCAAATTCCTTAGATAAATTTCTTTGTCTTTTAGGATATTACTGTACAGCAACCTCTTCGATCGGACTACTGAAAGTCGCTTCAGCAGTATATTCTCGCATTTATCAGTTATATCCGACATTGAGTTAAACATTTTAAGTACTCCTACTAAATTCAATACTAAGCTTAAACCCAACTGAGACCAAAGCTTTGGGAACGCAGATTTAGCAATCAAGAGATTTTTCTTTTTTTGTTTTTCTCTTGTCAAATCAAATCAAAGAAATGTGTGTACAAATATAAGTCTTATATCATTTTGTTACATCTATCTACTGTGTAAAAAAAAAAGTAAAAAAAAAAAAGAATAATTAATATAAGCAAATAATGTTAAGGAAAAGGGATGATAAAGACAAACCTGATGCAAAGCAGGAAGAACAATTCTTTTTTTTGTTTTGAAATTTGAAAATAAAATGAAAATGAAATTATGTAAATGAAGTATGATATTTTCTTTGTTGTCGTCCTGTCAGAGTGGTCGTCCGCTAGGGTAAGCAAATTGCGCTCTTGCTATTGTCCTGGGTGAGTGCACACTTTCAATGCATTATTCTGATGTAAAGTATTATTCATCGTATCTGCTGACGTTGCTCTTTGTGAAATGTAAAAGGCAACGAAATCGGATAAAAAATGCATGCATTCCCTAGAAATGTAAAAAAGGAGTGCAGTTCAGTGTCCATTTTCTTTGTCAGAGTTAAAAAGGAAATATTCTCAAAGTGCTATGAGGATTTTGTTTCGATATATAAAACTGAAGCGAGAGTTGCAACCAATTTAGTTTAAGATACTTAATGAATTACAAGGGAAAATATCATAAGAATGCAACTGAACATTGCGGAAGAGAGCTCAGACCGAACTGAGGTCACCTCAAAAATCGGTTAAAATGTTCCACATACGCCACAGTATTTTAGGTTTACCGATCCCTGATGGGAAATTCTAAGACGAAAAGGTGCACATTTTTCTGCAACTGAAAGGATCCATTGGAAAATGCCATGTTGGACGTTTGGACATTGCCGAAGCGACTACAGTCAGAACGGAGGTCGTCTCAAAAATCGGTTAAAATGTTCCACATACGCTACAGTATTTAAGGTTTGGCGATTCCCAATGGTAAATACTTAGGCAAAATAGTGCGCATTTGTGAGCGCAGACCTAGCATCTTAGCTTGCTTTCGGTAGCTCTTACTTTTCTCGTTTCGTCCATCAAGATCTTCTAACTTTGCGACCAAGTTCAAAGACTTCCTGCATTTTCAAATTATTCGAAACTCATTTAAGGGCTGGGCAAGGTCGTAAGCGCAGTCTGGTTATCGCTACAGACACAGATATTCCAACCGTTCCATATATTTTTTTATATATTTTATATATAGTTCGTGGCTATTCGGTTAGCATAAATCTCCGCGTGGAAAACTTGCCTAACAAATAGTGTGGCCTAGTGTTGTCGGTCTCCACGAAGACACCGGCACCGAACTCATGACTGGTTTTGGAGTTATTCGTGCAAACTCGACGTCCTCCCAGTCCAGACTCAGACTCAAGAAAAATTGAATTTGAATTTGCGCAGCAGTTGAACTTCTGGTATCATTGTATCAGACGGCATATCCATGGTACCAGGGTCATCAAAACTCCAGCGCGGATGTGGCTAAAAACCGCTCCGTCTAAGAAGGTAGATTGCTTTGGAAGTATAGCTCATAATGTAAGTAGCAAGGGGAGATAGAACATGGAGAGCATCTAGAGCAGCGCCAGGTGTACTCAATTCAACAATCAAGGACCTTAGCGGTGGAGACAGAATACCACATCTCTTTACCTCCACCGCATCTATTCTATTCTAGTTCTACAGTACTGCTATGACCCACGATACCAAGGTTTCATCTACAGGGTTTTGCAATAAGAGCGCTACAAAAGTTTTTTTTAAATAAAACAAAAACGGTTTTGGATATCAATGAAATTCTTTATTCCTGTGAGAGTACGTTCGATGCCATTATGTATGGAACTCGATTTCTTTTGCATGGCCACCACGGGCACGCTTGCAGAAGTCCAGACGCTGAACCCAATTTTCGACGGTTTTCAAGCATCAATCGGCCGATACTGCTGCAATTTCACGTTCGATATTCGTACGAAGTTCATCAATCGTCGCTGGCTTGTTGGCATAGACTATAGACTTGACGTAGCCCCACAGGAAATAGTCTAACGGCGTCAAATCGCACGACCGAGGCGGCCAAGCGACTGGACCATTTCGTGAGATAACACGTTCTCCAAACTTGGTTCCAATAAATTGATTGTGACATTCGCTGTGTGGCTTGTGGCGCCGTCCTGTTGGAACCACATATCCTCCAAGTCCATATCATCCAATTGGGGCCAAAAATATTCGGTTATCATTGAACGGTAGCGATCACCATTCACAGTAACGTGCCGGTCTTGATCATCACGGAAGAAGTACGGCCCAATGACGCCGCCGGCCCATAAACCACACCAAACCGTAATTATTTCGGGATGCAATGATGACTCATGGAGTACGTGTGGATTGCTGCCTGACCAATACCGCATATTTTGTTTATTGACGAAGCCATCCAGCCAGAAATGAGCCTCATCGCTGAAGATGATTTTTCGATGAAAATCCGAATCATTTTCAAGTTGTTGCTCAGCCCAATTCACGAACATACGACGCTTCTGGTGGTCAAGCGGCTTCAGTTCTTGAGTCAATTTAATCTTGTAAGGCCAAGATCTTTTTACAAAATTCGCCACAACGACGTCACAGAGATGCCCAACGCTTGAGAACGACGTGTGAGAAACACATTTGGGCTTTCTGCAACTGAAGCCTCATCGGCGGCAATATTCTCGACACTACGGGCACTTCTTTGTCTCACTGGCACGGGAACATTTTGTACTGTGCCTGTGGATTCAAATTTTTCCACTAGACGCTCAATTGTTGATTTGCTAGGACGATTATGACGACCATAAATTGGACGTAGCGCTCTTAACGTTGAGGCCACTGACTCCGAATTTCGGTAGTAAATTTTAATAATTTCGACTCGTTGTTGGCTCGTACATCTATCCATCATGAAATGGCAAACCTTACTGAAGAGAAATGTCAAAAAACCGCAAGAAAAATATGGCGTCGTTTGCTGTCCCTGTCGCCCTACTTTTGTAGAGTCCCTATTGCAAAACCCTTTACTAGTGCTTCCGATTTTTCTGATTCAAGAGGAACGAGGTGGCACCGTCTGAGCACGGATCATGTTGGAAATTGATGGCCAAAGATGGTGGAGAAGATTACTCTATGGAATCCAAATCTGGCCCATGAAAGCAGTTCACTTTGCCACTGAAACATGACACAAGACATGAGACTAGAAGCAGAAATCAAGATCAATTGATTTGGAATGGGAATGACGACCTTCCTGTTTCCGAATTTAACTTCAATCGAAAAGCTATTATCCGTCATTGCCTTCCACTTATTCCTTAAAAGTTTCCTTTGACATTGTAATAGATTACCACCATGGCTCGTGTTTCTTTGAAGTCTCTACAAGCACTTCTGACGTCAGTTCGTACGTTGTATGTATGTGCGAGTACATTTAATTTATATTTCCATTGAATAACAGTTGGTATAGGCACGCAAGAGATTCCCGAGAACATAAATAGAAACCTTAAAAAAAAAAAAAACAGAAGGTTGGCAAAATTCATTCCTTTCAAGATCCAAATACGTATTCCACCAGAAATGAAATTTTTGAAAGGACAAAACAACGACGACTATGCACTTTATGATTAAACTCGACAAGTGGTCCTAGACCTGTGATGTAGGATGAAAGTAGAATTGAGGTAGCAAATTGAGGGGAAAATGAAAATTCTGTCCACCCATTCGAACGTCCTTAGTCTTTTGGAAAATTTTCCAAAATAATCCAAGGCGAAGTTTACTTTGCAAAATACACAGTCGTTTATACATGTATCAGTCATCCTTTCGACACGTGTATATTTCCGCACAGGAAGATGTGTGGAGGTAGGACGAAATATCATGGGCCACTATTGACGTAGCTGTGGGATATGCATGGTAGTGACTCGGTTTTTAGTTGAGTTTGTGGAAAGGTGCGATGAGTGAAGCGGAAACGATATGCCATTTCTCAAGACTTGAAAAGGACATTTCAATCAATGTATGAGAGAATGAGGATGAATATGAGAATTGATATGAAAAGGATCATCGAGAGTTATTCCTAAACTACTTTAACATCATCTGCATTGATATCGATGGAGATTCTCGACTAAAGGATTTGGGACAATTTTAGAAATTTTGAGTTCCTTTTGAAAGGAGACATTCTTTTAGAAAAAAGGCTCAATGTCAAGTTCTAGTACTAATTGTCGACGCAAAGTTGAGTAAGTCGGGTAACTGAGGACGAGGAGTGTCATCTAAGAAAATGAAACTCCAGTGTGGGATAAAAACGAAATATCCAACACGAGAGTTAAGCAGAGTTGGCCGTGGAGTGCACTCCATGTGTATGGAATATCACAGCAAACACCAAGAAGTCTAAATAATTGTGTTTTGCAATGGAGTTGGACGGAATTCAAGGCTAGAAAATATGGACGTTGCGGATATAAGTACTTGGTGCAATTCTTTACAGAATAAGGTGAAGTAGCTTAAGCGTATTTTTAATATTTTTAAGGAGCAGCAATGGAAACAAAAACGTAGCACCGATCACCAAATCCAAAGTCTTTGAAGCAACTTTAAGGGTCTATCATTCGCCTAGCCCATTGGGAACATGTCCCCGAACTCAGATAATTCAAGGGACTCATCAAGCCCTCCGCTAGAGCTTATTCGCCTTAAGGCTTGTTTCACAGCATGTTCCATGACTTTTTTTAAAACTTCTGGATATCAATTCCCCACTTCTTGCCGGCTGTCCGCCTTCAAGACTGCCAGTGTCCAGTGTGGCTTGTTCGTATGGACCCGTGGCTTCAAATAACCCGACCTGTCAAATCGAATGGGTCAGTGCAAATCGATAAAGCAGCCGATTAACACTTGCTGCGTAATGTCCACTATCGCTCGCGCTGTACATGCTGTTACACGTCCTGCCTCCACCTTCAAACCCAATTCGTCAATTTGCGGCAGCAAAAAGTCGCCTGATTCAAGGCCATGTCTGATCTGTTTCAAGTTTAGCCAAAATCCTCGGGGCGAGCTAAACGCCGCAGTGTTTGCCCAGTTAGTGCGACACGACCAGGGAATCGACGACAAAATTAACGTAAGGCCAAGACCGCGTTCTTAATGAGTATAACGATTTATGGTTTGTCTACGTATATTCTGCTTCTGCTTAATTTACAATTGTTACAAATGTTCGTCCAAATGGAAGTACAACCGACCAGATATTCACTCTCAGAATGATACTTGAGAAGCCCTGGGAGTATGCCAAACCTATCTACAGTTGTTTTGTGGATTTGGAGAAAGCATATGGTCGGGTTACTCGAGGTACTGCAGGAGTATGGAATTGACGGATCTGTTCTGAGAGCCATATACAGACTGTAAAAGCTGTGTTCGGGTGAACGGCGACACCTTTCACTGTAGGCGTTCGCCTTCGCCAGCGGTCGGTTTTGCCACCTCTCCTTCTAATTGTGGGTGCGGATTGGATGTGACAGCGCAGCCGTGGTTCGAATTGGGAGACTTAAGGATAAGTCATCCGCTTTTCACTTGTCATCCTTACGTCCACCCAGATTGAACTTCAGCGGGCACTATTTAGGTTCGTCGCCGTCTGTGTTGAAGGTAAACGTGAACAAATCAGAGGTTATGGTAATTTCCCGAGCGACTGTTCAATGCGCTCTGCATGCCAGTGGAGTCCCATTGACACAGGTGGAGAAGTTTAAGTATCTCGGGGTCCTCTCCACGCGTGATGGTAGGAGCAATACTGAGTTATCCTGTACGATTGGTCACGCTGGAGCAATTTTGAGACAGCTTGGTCAGTCTATTATCAGGAGGACCGAACTTGGCATCGCAGCTAAGCTATCGGTCTTCATTTCTGTGTTTGTTCCGACCCTCACCTATGATTATGAGGTTTGGGTAATGACCGAAAGAATAAGATCGCGGATATAAGCTCCCGAAATGAGATTTCTTCGCTGTGTTGCCGAGGTGACTCGTCGAGATCGGGTTAGAAACACCAGAATAGACGAGGTACTCAATGTTGAGCAGCTACTTCTCCGAACGGAGTGGTCTGTGCTTCGATGGTTTAGGAACATTAAGCGCATGCCCCCAAACTCGTCTTCCAAGACGTGCCATCAGGCTCAGGATGAGATAGCTGAACCAAGTCTCTGCCACTATAGAGATAACCCCTGATGATTTAGGGTCAATGGCGGAAGATCGGGAAATGGTGAGAGTCAATAAGCGGGTCATTGGAAAATTATTGAAGAGTGCGAACAATATTTACCAAAACCGCAGTCTAATGATGAGCATTTCTGATACAACCAACCACAATGCCCTCAACGTAGTTCCAAAAACCCTCCTTACATTATTTGCTACAATGAAGTTTATTGTTGCGTAAAATTTATCGCACATCATCAAACGTTCACCTTCCCATGCCAACCAAAAGTCGATATAACTTCATGACTTTCATTGTAGCCCTCCCCCCGTATGGCACATTAAACACCTCTACAAATGTGTGACGTACTATTTATGCTTCAAAGGCAAATATTCATAGAGCTTTGCATCGTTTTACCTAAAATTATAGTCGCGCTTGTTAAAAATGTTGCCATGGCCGGAGGGAAAGCCATTTTCTCTTTGATTTCATCCGCCATTTAGAACGTAATGTGTAATCCTTGGCGAAATAGGAATATGTACGTCAGCGGTGACAGATATTTAAATCCACGACAAAGTATACAACAATATTTATTCCCGTCTCGCGTGTGTTTGCCTTTTGTGTTCGTGTGTGTGTGTTGTTTTATGGCGAACGCTTCGCGGCATGCCCGTCACGTCACACTCTTGACGTAATTGATGTGCTCTAAGTGTGTGCTTGGCACCTGTGTCTATTGGAATAATTTCAGAATCTTCATCAGAATATTGATTCCGAGACAGAGAGGGAGAGAGAGATTCATTCAGTGCTAACGGGCTATGACGCCATGTCAAGACTAACGTCATTTTGAAACAATATCATATTTTTCGTTTTTAATTTGAATAGTTGGATACATGTGTTCGATGTTGGCGTCAGACCTGAGTTGAATGAATGTATGGACTGGCATTTACCTACACAAATCAAAAGAAAGTGGAACGCTGGACGAGTCTACCTGTTACGCGTCACCTTAGAATGCTTATGAATGTTCAAAATGTGACGTCAAAATCATGCTTGACGAGCACAACCTAAGTGACAGCCCCTTTTGCGGTGCAACTTTCCATGCCATGTGATTCGGTACGATATCAAGCCGTAAACACGTTGTGTTTGGTGGTGGTCCGTATTTTTTGACCTTTTGCGCAGAATTGCTCGTCTGTCATAGACTGTAGGAGATAGAGCATCTTATTTTCTTTTTAACCATGACTGACAATTTTCAAATTTCCAATCCGACCAGGTTCGATGAAAAAAGAAAAATCACTGAGTAGCTACAGAGAATTGCCTGTGAGAATAGTGCTTACTTCAGCTTTAGAAGGTGTCATTGGGCTCTAATCCTTACATATCTTCATTAGTCAGATCGCCACCCGTTGTGCAATAAAGCTGCAGTTAGAACTCAATTATAAATCAGGCAGTGTCCCCGACAGCGTTGAAGTGTAAGGGCTGTACAGCGACATCGTCTTAGCCAGAAGAGTGAACGTCCAACGACTGGGGTGGCTGCGTCACGTAGAACGGATGAACACCAATGATCCAGCCCGGAAAATTTTTGAACCCACATCCGAGGGACGGCGCAGTAGAGGAAGACCGCGACTTAGGTGGCGCAGACAAATGGAAGGGAATCTTAACCAACTTGGCCAACTGGAGGCAGCTGTCGAAGAATTGAAAAATCGAAGATGCTTGTTAGTTGAGGCCCAGGTCCATCTCGGCCTGTAGGTAGTAAGTCCCCGACATTATGGGTAGGGAGTACTGTTTCAGAAGGTTATTTGGGGTAAAAAATTAAGACCGCGTTGACTAGTCTGAAGGAGACCCCTCATTCAACCTAAGACGTGTGGTATGGTTCAACATTGGATCAATAAAAGGATCGGGAATTGTTGGTGGCGTCTTTGGATCTAACACTACAGTCTCGGTAGTCCGTCTGCACTAGGAAAAACCTTGATCAAATTATTAGGGATTAATATGTTCTCTTCTTATGCAGGTTTATCTAAGTTTTTCAAGTGCTGCGACGAGGCCTTATAAGTACTTGTCGAATTTGATTTACTACCTGTCCACGGATGAACTGGCTAGGGTCGGTTGTGATGGACATGGCCGGAACTTTTCTGGAAAAGATGCTGCAGCCGCGACTGACAGAAGCAGTCCATATAGCATGTGGGCTATCCAAGAGACTACTTAGAAAAGGCACTCTACAATAGGCGCAACCGCGGAAGTGGTAAAGACTGTAGAAGAAGCCCAACAAGACCTAGTTTGTCAATCCTTGATGTAAGAAATGGCTTTATCTCCAGGTGGAAATAAATGCCAATCGTGATTGAGAAAATGTTCAGGTAAAGTATTATCTCAAGGACCAGGAGCGGAAAAAAGCAATCAATGCCGAAGCAGAGCGGGGTTCAATCACAGGGCCTAAGTAAGTCAGTAAGAAGCTGGCGCGAAAGCTCGGGATAAACCAAGGCCTAACTTCTCGCAACCATTCATGTTGTGCGTGTTCAGTTTTTCGCATGAATGGAAGGGACTTACAATTTATTGGCGACTCTGAACGGCGAATTCTCTTTCTTTCATGACAAGTTATACTCCCGGAGACTTGTCATTCCCCGACGAGAGGTGGTTCCGCGAAAATTTTCGGTGAACACGGCTGAGGCTTGAACCCACACCGCTCACACAGCAGTTCAACGCACGAGGTATGAGGCGCTTGCCAATATGAAAAATGTGATGGGTGGTAAGAGGTATGGGATGAGCGCCAGTGTACTGGACGTTTTTTTAGGTTTTATTTCCACTTCAAGTCAGTGACTAGATTTCGCGTTATGGATTTTAAAGTTACGCACTTAACCATTTCCATTCGGGTATACCCAGCAGAAACAAGGGAAAACAAATTTATCCATTCGTTCACCATTCAAGACCATGTACTCTCACAACTGCAACCCGCAGGCATTTAAGGCCGACGTGCATCGGTACCTTCTTCGTCTCTCCTCTATTTTCCCTAACGTTCTTGCTCTCGTTTAAGGGTAGTCATAACCCCTTTAGCGGGCGTAAATTATAAAAAAATATTCAATCGTCATCCTTGATATGCAGAAGGCTTCTTCCATCACCTCGTCTTTCTCTGTAGGTTGTCTGCTCAACGCATCAACAAATTCCACACACCCGTGGTATGATTTTCAGTTGGTTCTTTTGTGGCGACGATTGCCTTACTATTCGTGACCAAGCCAAACTCTCTGCACCTGGAATCCTTTGAAAAATAATTCCTGCTAACTCTATGGATGATGAATCCATGTGACACACAAACATCACCAGCACCAATGGGTTGATCAAGACCTCCTTAAGCCTACGGAACATATATTCCTGTCGTCCAGATGATATCCCGGTCAGCTTTCATCAGCTCTGTGAGTGCCACTTGAGAATTATTTTAGACGAATTTCCTAAAAAAACTGTTGTACGTTTCGTGCCGTAAGGGATTATTATGATCGCTGACGTCTTTCGTCGAACAGGTCTCAGGACGTCCTCGATTGAGCGTGAGCCGAAGTTCCTTCTGTGGTCCCAGGAATCTTCGTACTTTGTCCAGACCATCTGCCACTACCTCGGCATCGTCCTTGAGTAACTGTGTCTTGTCTACATTCATGTAGGCTTGGAAGTGAGCTAATGCATTTATGAGACTAAAGGGTAAGGTATGAGCAACGTGAGTGTCACTGGGATGAAAAACTTCCATTTTTTTGTCACACTGTTCAGTACCCGGAAGTCTGTACCGTTCATGTTCTCTCGTTACTCTCAAAAATCTTACAAAAATTGGAAACACGTTTTAAGACTCTTCAACTTGAATAAATACAACCCTCGCACGGTTGACGCACAACTATCGTCAAATAAGTATAATCCTTCCACCTTCAGCTACCCGATGAGGAGTATGCTTGTCCCTATGCCTACAACGAAAATCCGTTGAACTTTATCGATGTCACACTGTTTGCACAAACAAACAGCACCAAAACTCATTTAGATCCATGTGAGAACTAAGAACAAGCTACTGAGTAACATGATATCCTGAGGTGACCTTGTTTACCTTCTCCCCCGTCGCTATCCCTTTGTTTAACTAGGCCGCACGCATATTGAATTTTCATCAACAGAACTTCGTTCACAGTGTGGAATAACTTGTTCTTATGAAAGTATCTCGAGGATACTCTCTCGAGAGATGCTTAAGTGCCACCCAAGTGAAGTAGCAATTTTCGCAAAGAGCTCTAAAACAAGTTCAACCTCACTTATAGCCTCAAGGACGGCCGGAGGCATAGTCGCTGTTCGGCAGCGGTTGTAGTACAAGTTACTATGTATACACATCCCGATGATGCGAACTAACAAAGCACAAACGAGTGTTGACGAACGAGCAGAGAGTATCTAACCCTCGAGGCTAACAGGATAAAAGCATTCCACACCTTTCAGTGACGACACCTCTATGAGACAACATTTCGGAATTAGTCGTCTGCTTTAGCGATTGTCTTCTTTCTTTTTTTCTCCCTCCTTGTCCTGAACCCTATTTTTTGCAATTTTTAGGGATCCCACTCATCCTTAAGAATGGGGGGTTGGAAATTGGAACCCAATAAAAATTTGCACTTACCTCGTGATTGGATTTCCCCTCTTTAGCATTGAATGCCTCATTGTACGTAAATTGCTTACTCGAGAAAGGTAAAGGATTCTATTTTTTTTTTCGGGGGAGTTTTCTAAGAAGCTTTTATTTGGGGGGCCAGGCGGCAGGACTAGGGGCACACCTCTTTGCATTTTGATGAGCGTAGTAAGCACACGAGGAATTTAATCGAAAACTTTTGGCATGTTTAGCATGTGAGACATGTGAATGCCAGTTGTTTGTTCAATAAATTATAAGAGAGCTTGTTGCGTAGAAGCGAGGATTAAAAACCACGCAAGGACTTGGTGTTTTGTTGTTCTTTTGCGAAAGTTTGTTAGTCACGTTTTATTTGGTTCGGTTCGAGTGAGAGTATTTTCGATGAATTTTTTATTTGAATGTGGGTTGAACGGATCGAGAATGGGTCTCGGGACTAGTTGAGCTGTAGAGGCGGATAAGTACTGAACAGTACTCGGTGGTACTTCTCGTGGGTGTTAGCAGTCATTACACGCCTCTTTACTGCTTGTGTCCGGTGGAGTTCAAGCTCAATGCAGTTGAGTTGTGAATTTGGCCTAGTTTCGGAGATGGAAAGCTTTTACTTATGTTTGAATTGGCAGCGTATGAGCTGGTAGAAAACTGCTGAAACCCAGGGCTGAACCAGTAATCGAGTGAACGACATTCGTAGTTGAATGGTTGATTGCTGGTCTTCGAGGAGCTTGTTAGCGTCCATGGGTTCCCATAAACTATCTACGAACTTCTACACTCACCTCTACGCTTTGAAGCCCGAGTAGTAGTTTAAATGGAAATTGGATTTCAACTTCTTCGGAAGGTCGATGGAGGTAGCTCGGTTTCAGCTAAAGCACTCTTACCTGGAATCGAAAGGCAGCGGAAGAATCCACCAGATGATACGAACAGCCACTGTTGTGAATTTGGCCACAGCCACTGTTCGTATCATCTGGTGGATTCTTCTGCTGCCTTTCGATTCCAGGTAAGAGTGCTTTAGCTGAAACCGAGCTACCTCCATCGACCTACAATTCCAATATGGTCGAACTGCTCAATCAATATAAATGGATTATCTACTTCGGCATATTCCAGGCCTGGGCTGCCCCTGACTGACAAAATAAGCCCAACCACCATAAACATTCCACGTTGGTCACGTGGCTGTTAAAAATCGGACTTAATCGCCATTCAGGAAGTGCGATAGAATGGGACGAGAAAAAGGAGAACAAAAAAACATAAGCAGGGCTTATTCATATGCAGACAAGTCGTAAATCTCGGTCACATGGGTGAATGTCTGAAGACAATTTGCATCACAGTGGCGAAATTCGCAGAAAACAAGGACGACGTCATCAAAGAATGTCTCTACGAGCTCCTTGGCAAAACGTGTGAGCAATGTGACATTAAGATCGTTATTGTGAATTTAAACGCCAAAATAGAAAAGGAAGACAACGGACTTAGGTTCATTGACTTTGCTGGGGGTCGGAATGCCATTGCGATTAGCACACGGTTTCCTCATCCCTAAATTCGTAAGGCGACATGACAACGGAAATCCAACAATGGATGTACTGAGTTTCACCCGACCCGCACCCTAATTTGAAGAAGAATATCATCAGCAAGCAAATGCAGTCCCAAGTGAATATGAAGGCAGTTAGCTGAGGAGCCGGATAGGTAATTGGAGATTTTTGTAGGTTGAGGTACAGACAAGAAAAATATTTCTTTTGTTTGTGGTTCAGGCCTACATTCACTTCAGGTTGTGGTGCCACCTACATATGTAATGGAGAAGTGCCGTAGGTGGTTAATATTCATACTTCACGGTCTATACCCAACGAATCAAATACATAAACCATTCGGAGTAAAGGTTTCGTTTTTTCCAACGAATGATTTGGTTGTAATAGAAGGTACACGCAATTCCCGTGAAAAGTGAAGATATGAACCAATGTGGTGAAAACTTTTTTTGTTTCCGTGGTGAATTTAAGTTTTGTTCCGTACAGGGTGGCAAAATAGTCAAAACAGGAAGATTTGATTTTTTTTCAAAACTCGAATTGTTTGTTAAGCAAAATTAATTTATTGTAGGAAGATGCTGCGCTATAAATAAATAGATGATAAATAAATAAATGGCCCGACATTCGGGGCTAAGACTAAGCTTCTTGCAACAAGACGCGGACTCCGGACAGCGAACCAAAGTACGTTTGGTCGTTCCAAAGTTCCAAAGGACTTGTGGAAGCACCTGGACGTTCATTCTTTTCCATTGACTAAACACTGGCGGGTGGCGACCCCAGAGGAGGAAGAAAGAAGGGTTTAGTTAGTACAAATCTCTGAGTGCAGGCTTCTGGACATCATGGTTCTATATAATAGTTAACTAAGGTCAAATAGTAGACAGTCTACTTCGGTTGATAAAGAACCTAGGAATTAAGACCATTGGTTACGCAGGCAACCAACGTATCGGTTATCTACATATCAGAGCTACGGAACACCAAAGAAGGTCTCTCTGTGAATCCCAAAAGGACGACTATCATTCCTTTTACCAAAAGAACAAACTTTAATCTTCTCCAGCTATGGCGAAACTATTTAACTTTGTCGCCGCATCTAAATCTACACCTTGATCATAAGAGCTACCCTGACTTATGCGGCAATGGTGCGGTGAACAAATTCTAATGGGGTCACGACAGTAAAGAAACTAGAACGGATTCAACTCCTAGCCAAATGCAGCCGAAATTTGCATGATGGACAGTAGCTGCGCTCAACCCCTCCAGCTTTGCTTAACGCCATCCTTGGCTTACCGCCAGATCAAGTACACGTAGGAATGCAGGCAAGACTCAGTCTCCACAGGCTCTTCCACAGACATCACATCGGCCCAACAGTCACCTGAACATGCTTACCTCCGTGCAACAATGCAACGAGTTCAGTATGCATATGGATCACATCCTTCCAAAGTACTGCTTCAAATTAACTATTCATTAGTCAACTTCCCGATTCACCACTGGGAACAATTCAAACCCTGTCCCTCAGAGAAAGACCAAGTATGGTACACCGGCCACGGGCGGCTCAAAAATGGTTAGTGGATCTGGGGCTGGAATAGTCGGCGAGTCCACCAGACAGAGATATTTGCCCTTAACCATAACCTTAAACTTGCTTTCCGTTGCCCTAAAAGCACTGAACACAGCCACGATTTGAAACTAGTTCAAGAGACAGTCAAAATGTTACTCGAGAAAGAAAAAAACAACTTGGTCATACACAAGATCCCTGGTTACAAAGGTCATTTCGGCAACGAAACAGCGGACTCACTGCCCCAGACAGGTGAAACAAGCCCCTCACTGGTCCCGAACCAACCTTTTTAAAAGCTACGCGAGGTAGCAAACCCTCCTCAAATCCAATGCGATCAAAATACTTTTGCCCCATTCTATCCCAAAAGAAATCTTTGTCTCTTCTGAGCAGAAACCACCCGCTTTCTAAGTGTCCACTGCCGACTGAAACGGCATCTTCACCAGCTTAACCTGTCACCAGATTTTACCTGTAGAACATGCATGGAAAGCAATGAAAGTGGGAAAACGGATCCGAGGTAGGGAACACCGACTGCAATCGTCGCGCTTCACCCTGAGAAGCTATTTAGCTTCTGGGCTGCCACTGGAACAGACAAACTGCTCTGAAAACATTCGGGTTAGCACAATTGGTCTCTATGTGCTATAGCGGACCGACTGCTCCCCACTAATAATAGCAACAAGGACGAATAGGAAACTGGTTGTATTTTCAAGGAATCTGCAATTGAAATATACACAGATGGATCTAAAACAACGGAAGCCACAAAGTTGGGAGTCTTCGTACAAAAAGTTGGGAATCACCACTGTAACTTGTGGCTCCTGGCCTCAGATCAGCCTCATCACCTAAGCTAACCTAGCTAAAGCTGTCTTCATAGCCACCATCGATGTTTGGGTTAAGATGTTAGAGTCCATCGAATGCTACATTCACTATTGACAAAGCAACGCAAAGTATGTCGTTAACGAGGCGAAGGAATGCAACATTATCAACCTCCACTTTGGATGTGGAATTATCCTGACAGCCGATAATTTAATACAAAAGCATGGACAAATGAAAACATCTGCAATTCTTTGTTTCAAGAGAAAATTAATTCGAAGTTATCCCACTTTGTAGTTAAGTAGAGTGAAGAAGATCGTCTTCCATATACATACATATGTAGATCAACGAACGACCTCAACAGTGAACACCGACATAGACCTAGGCAAGAAAGAAGGACAACGTTTTTCGAACTTGATGTGTTCTCCAAGGAGTTAAAATTAACTCCTCTTGATATGAAGTTAAAACTCTTCTGTATATAGCGATGCAGTCCTTCATAGCAGTCCTCGAAAAGTATTCCTCTGAATTCACCATTCTGGATCGTATAATACCTCCCAGTACGTTTAAAGGGTGTTGCACTTGGACTTTCACTTGGTCGAAAGGTAACTTCACTTAAAACCACTTCGTGCGGACGTGCACGAACGCATTTATAACCAAAAACGAAACTCTTGCACGCTTTTCCGTCTCCAAAAAAAAAAACCTTGATGCTCCCACAACATCAAACACAAACTTAACACGTCTTCTTGATTCGCACATTTTATGACCAAAAACCTTCGATTGTGCATCGATGCTTGGAAATTCTTGAACACACCTCTAATCACGACCAAAACAAACTTGTTTATCACATATTAATTTTTTTTTTTTTTCCATTTAATAGATCTAAACATGTTTTACGACTAAATGACTATGGCACATGCTCGAAGCACATATAAACTACAAGCGAACCGCGACTGGCGACTTAGCACAACCCATTAAAGGCTGTTGAAGAACACTAATTTACCCAAGCACTAATGATCGACAAACGTGTTCGTCACCTTTGGATTACTTATGCACGACCATCCACGGTACGTTGTAAAATTTTCACTTTTAACCTTAACCCAGCGTCTAATCCCTCTTGGGCGGCAGGTACGAGCTTCCAGGCACTACGTCTACACCGGTGGGCAAGAATGGGGGTCGACTCACGGTGAATAGATCGTCGTCATCGTCGACGGAACTTGTACTCTCCACGACCGGAGCACCAGCTGCATCCAAACTGTTTGAGCTTCCGCCCAGATTGTCGTACTGTGACTTGATTGTCTCTTGAGCCCGCTTAAAGTCTTCCGGCGTTCTGTACTTGACAAACCGAACCTCGGGCTTAAGCACGTTGGTGGACTGAACTTCCTGGAATCGTCTTTCTAGATCGGCGACATCCGGTTCTCGGCTTAGCACGTACACCAGGGTTTTTGATTCGATTGCCTGGCGGGCAAAGTCAAGGGCTGCATTTGTATACGCGTTGTATTCCGGAGCCTTAATGACGACCACTTGGACGTTCTTCTTTATATTTGAAGTCAACTGCCTGGGGGTGGCTTTCGGAACATAATCATCATCTGGAGGGGCGAAGAAGTAAAACGACTTGGTGACCACGTCTTGATTGGTGTGTGGCGGGAAAGTCTCGCCGTTTGTGTCGTAATTATACCCCAAACGTCCAGCATTGCAGCAAACCACAAGCACAAGAAATATCTAAACATGATGCAATTGTGATGTTAACACGATCAATTAAATCCAAACAGAGTCCAACTCACCACAAGTCGATCCATAGCGAGCGTAGTCCGGTCGTGATGATTGTCAAACTAAAAATGACGAAGCCTCTCCGATCGGAATCCGAAGAAAACTTCAAACTTCTTCTGCTTGTGCTTCTGCTTTTGCTTTACAAGTTCAAGGGCACCCGGCTGGCTAGCGCTATTTGTGTACCCAAATTCACGCTAATTTGCCTAAATGCATTATAAATTCGTCGAGAGGCAGCAGCGTCAAGAACCGTTGGGTAATAGCAAAGTGGTTTCCAATCAAACAGCGTCGGCGGCCCTATTAAACCGCGAAAATGTTTGCTATGTCTTTCGGGTATTTCCGGATTCGTACTCGCAGTCGCCGGCTGCCGCGGGGGGGGGTGACGGAGTACATCAATAAATATCGAATGCTAATGACTATCATCTTAGAATGGGGTTCCCTCCCAGTGACACAGGTTGGCTGGCCGGTTTCAGCTTTACGTATGCATAACTTGCCGCAACTTTGTTGGACACTGTACGTATGCTGAACATGACCAATAAATTCCTTCCAGTCAGACTAATTACTGCTATCGTTTCCTCCAACAATCACTCAGCACTACCATGGGATATCAATTAACTAAACAATAAATCAGATACGAGAAATTTATGACGCCGCGCCGCGCCGATTTGCATCTTATGTTCGCTCAACCATTATGCAGATATGATTGAATTTATAATTTTCTTCTGATGAAAGATGAAAACGAGCTTAAAAATTATTTCCACTGGCAGACAATGGAACGGCGGTGATTTTGAACCCCAAACGACCCCTAAATTCTAGAACTTAACGGTGATCGCATAGATATAATTTTTTGTGTTTATCTACCTAATTATTGTGTAGCGACTTCAAATTGTCTGAGTACCTACTCTGAGTCATCAGATAAAATATTACGTAACGACAGGAGTCACATTCATCAATTTTTTTTTGGGGAATTTTCATTAATCGCTCTTTCGGGTTGTTGTGTGACTTGTTTATGTCTAGCCAAGTATACAGTAAATTGGGAATCTCCTCGTAGCCCAGAGAGAGACTAACTGCTTTGAACTACGTTGCTAAACATGATAATTTTATGGCTTTGTCTAGATTCGAGAATAAAGTGCTGTGTGTCGCGGAAACCAACATATTTAAATTTAAATTGCCGTCATCTAATTTTGGATTTTTTTTCTAAATTTCTGGAATTACGTGGATGGAATTTATTTTATCCACGAACGTCACATGCTACAGTGTGGGCGAAATGCAAATTAACTCTTCGTTTTTTCTTTTCACAGCTCATTATATTGGTTCAAGACATTCTTAAGGTTTTTTTTCAGAATTCTTTCCTGACTTTCATTCTCCATTATTGGGTGAACCTGGGCTTCAACCATTCAGCGCGGTCGCTGGGTAGTTGCCTATAGTTTCCAAGTACCAAGGTTCTTCCACCTAAACAAGCAGCTCTTAACACCCTCCTGATGGCATTTGCCCAAGGTACTGCTTCAAAGGAAACTACTCAGTAGTCAACCCCCCTGAGTGAAAACTGGGAAAAGTTTAAACACCGTCCTTAAGAGAGTGACCAAATACGGTACAAGGACGACTCTAAAATGGACAGTGAATCTGGGCTGGAATATTTGAAGAGTCATCTGTAGAACTAACATATCGGTCCATCTAGACACATACTCATCGATCTTCCAGGCAGAACTATTTGCCAAAAATCAGTGCACACGCTTAAACTTGCTCTCTAACTTCATTCTGACAGTCAAGCTGCTCCGAAAGCACTGAACTCAGCCACGATAAAATCGAAATTAGTCCTAGAGACAGTCAAATTGCTTCTAGAACTAGGAAAAAACAACTTGGTCATACTACACTGAATCCCTGCGCACAAGTTTATGAAACAGCGGACTCACTGGCAAAGATAGGTGCAAAGCATAGGTCAAAAGGTACAAACCTTGCTCGAATCCAATACAATTTGGACAGGAGGTATAGGAAAGAAATGTACCAAACACTTTTTCCCTAATCTATCACAAAATAAATTCAAGTTGCTTCTAAATCTGAGCAGGAACCACTTTAAAATTCTAACCGGTATCCTAAGTAGTCGGTGTGGCTCAATGGTCAGTGCGTTGAACTGAGCGAGCAGCGTGGGTTCAAGCCCCACCCAGGAACACCGAACATTTTTTCGTGGCACCACCTCTCGTCGGGGAATTATAAACCTCCGAGAGTATAATCTGTCATGAAAAAGCTTCTCAATTCGCCGTTCGGAGTCGGCAATAAATTGTAGATCCCTTTCATTCGTGCGAAAAATGTAACATGCACTACATGAATGGTTGCGAGAAGCTAGGCCTTAGCTCATCCCGAACTGTCGTGGCAGTTATTTATTTATTTTTTATCCTAAGTGGCCATTGTTGACTAAAACGGCACATACACAAGCTTGGCCTGTCACGGGACCCCACTTGCAGACTACGCTTGAAGAGTGACGAAAGTTCTCTTTGCATGGTCACAGAATGCCCCGGTCTCATTCATGTAAGAAAGCGGACCATAGGTCTTTGACGGGGCAGCCAGTCCTATACTTCCCACTTCGCATGATCGTATCTGGTTTCGTTCTCCAGATATTGAAGGCAAATTTATCGCACACGCGCTCTGACACAAACACACACACACAAACGGACCTCATTTCGAAAATGGGTGCAAGCGATTTCTAGTGTATCGCAATGTAAAGCGTATCGTAATGTGAAGCCCTGTTTATGTCTCGAGAAAATTTGTTCAGATTGCAATACTTCCCCTATGCAGATGGGAAGTAAAAAGTGCCAAGTTTGAGGTCTCTTTCCAATTGTGCGCGACATCTGAGTCGCGGTGTTCTTCCACTCCACTCTGGAGTAAATCAACTCTAGGTCCTACCCATCTAAGTCATTGTATCTGAACTAGTTTGACTTCTTCGATATCGCCAAACAGCTCAGCAGGACCGAGGATCAGGTTGTAGGTTAGGCTAGGTTAGCGGGCCGATGAAGATGATAAAACCCCTTTCATCTCACTTAGGTCTATGTGGTATTTTACCAGCTACTTCCTACTCCATGATTCTATATACCCGATGACAGCCACTTCGCTGTTCTTGCAAACTTGACCAGATCCGACAGTGAACCATCGGATAGCTCCTCGATGTTATCCGAGAGGTATCTGCCACTAGGCCAGAATAGATGTGCCTCTGCAGCAGTGCCTCTGGACCTCAGCATCGTATCATGAGAAGTAGAAAAGCGTTAATTCAATTAAGAAGAGACATTTCTTCAGTTGAGACACGGACTGTATCCTCGGAAGACATGCTCAAAAACTAGATATAGCCTGTATCGATTTCGGCATGAGTTGTAGAGATGAAGAACTTTCTCTGCTCTTGTCCTGCCCTTGCTGGAATTAGAAAATCCACCGTGGGAGACTATCCCTCCAAGCATCTAAATGATCTGATTGCTGTCAACTAAACTAGTTTCAGGAGTAGATAGCCCTCACAGTGGTATCGCGATAAGCCCCTCTCTAGAGGACTACTCAAAAATGACTCACTAAACAATATTTCCCTTGATCTTCAACATCGGGAGTTAGTATTTCTTAGCCCAAAACTATTGTTTCAAACTTCGACTGTCCTTTATAATTTCACTTGCGTGTATTATAATTTAGGATTTTTTTTAATAGAAAATCAAACAATCAATTATGTAAATTTATTTTCGGCTACAACTTCTACGAAAGCAAATTTAAATTTGCTTAATTAATACACGCTCACGAGTATAACATATACGATACGTCGTATAGTCATTTATAAATAGACGGAGCTTTTTAATCAATAACCGTGTCGGTTGAGATTCGATTATTTGAGTATAAATTTGCTTTAATTGAAAAATTTATTTTATTCGTGAATATTGTCACGGTGTGCATATTTTATCTGTCACCTGGGAAGATACTGTCAAATATTTGCCCAAAGCTCCTAAATCTGTCCACTTAGGAAGAGAGGAAAAACCAATTTATGTTGTTGATATCAACATGACGAATATGGGAAATCGTTTCGTTTAATTAGTAAATTTATTTATGCAAAAACGCACGCGTACAATGAGAGCGTTTAAGTTACCTGGAATGTGGTATAGAAAATCCATGTCACTAGATAGCAGGAGTTTGATTATAACCGGTTCAGTTTGGTTTTTCACTATGCTGAACTTAACCGAAGCCTGTTTAGGCGGAAACTAAGAAGATAAATTCCATTCGATAGAAGACGTCACGGCTGTGATGCCCAGTGCTGTAACTGTGACGAAGCATTAAGGTTACCGGTTGCTGTCCACCCGAATTTAACTTGCTAAACTTATAAGCACGAGTGATGACCAGATCAACAAAAATAAACACGATAGAGGTCGAATTCCTAAAATGGAACTCAAGGTTGCCTGATCAACTCCCACAACGGAAATCGCACTTTATCTGGTGTAGAGCTTAGCTCGATAGGGATTTTCAAGAATTTATTGGGGTCTTGGAGATCATGCCCATCTGTGAAGTGAAATCGGTACAACCGATCGGTATCCCTAGTCCCTGCAGGGAGTTTTTTTCTACAGTGGAACTGATCCGAAAAGTTGAGGGTTTCGTCGTCGGGGTAACTTCCTTGCCACCCATGGTATGGTATATGAGGTTATGGCTCTTCACTTAGGCCTCAATTTAAATATTGAAAATGTAGAGATAGGGTGCATCTAGGACGAGACCCCCTGAAGTGCGTCAACTACAGGGGCATCAGTCTTCTTAACAACGCCTGAAGCCGTTCGTCAACAAGAAAAGTCCGGTGACGTGAAATAGCGCCCTACGAAATAAGGCCACATGACATGACATGAGACGGAGGCGGTGAAGATGGGTTTGGCGGTCAATGAGGCGAATGAGACGAAGTATATGCTGTCAAAAAGAAAAGACACCTAACAGCGACGTCTCTGACAGAACGTTGAAATAGACAGTTATAACTTTGAGGTAGTTAACGAATTTGTCTAAATAGGCTCCGCTATCAATTCAGACAACGACGCCAGCGCTAAGATCAAACGAAGAATAACTCTTGCTAATCGCTGCTTCTTTGGGCTAAGAAGGCAATTAAGTTGCAAACCCCTCTCTCGAACAACTAAAGTGACCCTTTATAGGACCCTTATCATTCCAGTCCTGCTCTATGGCGTAGAGGCACGGACTCTGTCAAAAGCAGATAAGATTACTCTTGGCTGTTTCGAGAGGAACATTCTTCGGGTGATTTTCGGTCCCGTCTGCATAGACGGTGAATGGAGGAGGCGATGCATCGACGATCTGTACAGGCTGTACCGAAAAACCTTCAAAACCGCCCCCTTAGGGACGGCACAGTAGAGAAAGACCGCAACTCAGGTGGAAGGGGACCTTAACCAACATATCGTGCGAAACTGGAGGCACCTAGGTAAAGATCGAGTTGGGTAGAGTCGCTTGTTGGTTGAGTCCCAGGTCTGCAACGCCACCTTAAGTAAGTAAGTATGTCGGCTGAAACTTCTGCGAATGCCTAGCTACAGGCAGCGACTTATGAAACAACTACGACCTATAAGGAGACCATCGTGTCACACAGAATGATGTAACGTAATCGTTTCGAATTTTTTGAAATAAAAGTTTATAGGATGGGGATATCAGCATTCTATTTGGAAGGCTGTTGCAGTAGTATAAGCACAAGTAGACATCGTATACAAAGGTCTAAAGTCAGCTAATAATGGAGCTGACGGCAAATACTCGCGTGTCGAGTGCAGACTCCATAACCGACTGAAGCGTAAATTTCCAAATATAAAAGAAAGAGAACCACGCGGATCACATGCTCTTAAACATGACGACAACTCCCTCCCCTTAACTGTACAATTTTTGATTGATGTTCATTCCACCCTCGTTAGAAAGAAAATCTCGTGCATTTACTAAACTACCGCCCACCTTCTAACAAAGGTTCGACATCATTCCACATCATTCAGGGGGCAACCATTCCTCTTTTTTAAATTTCAATATAAAAACTCCCATAAACACTGAAGTAGCTCCAGTCAGTTTTCTCCATCACAATTGTATCGACACACACGCCTGCCCCCAACACTGTTGGGAACAGTTTTAAATATTAAATTCATGTAAGGACATCGGAGGAAAATGCTCAACAGCAGCTAGTTATGTGTTGGACTTCAAGCACTGTGCCATGCCATTGCAGATGACCTGGATGCATACACACGAAGGTACACGATTTAAGGAACACAACGAGTGGAGAAAAAAGTACAAAAGGACGTTCAGTGGAAAATGTTATAAAAATGTGACAGGACACAGGACACAACTGATATGATGATGTTTTATGAATAATCCAACAACAATGCAAACACGCTCGTACAACAAAAGCGGGCCCAACAACTTCAAAAAAAACGAAGTAAAAATCCAAAAAACGAAATCATTTTGCCGGATTGATTTATGCGTTGGCTATACATCGGCGCATGATGGACACAGAAATAAGGACGAATTTTTTCCGAAAGGCGATTAAGTGGGCGAAGGGCGAGGATTTATCGACGTTTATTCTACTTTTTACCATTCGGCTGTGTGTGCCTGGGTTCGTTTTAAAGTGCTGCCACGGTTGGCCGTCACTGTCGCTGCTACTGGTGCCTGCATTGTTGTGTTGATATCGTGGAGAGTTAAACGCCGTCAATCACTTAAAGTTGGAGAGTCGATCGAGACGGTGGGCAGTGGAATGCTGAAGAATTAATTGTAATTGTCGTTCTACATAAGCCATCGAAGTGAAAAAGGAAATTCACTCAGATTATCCTGAATGTTGTTGACACAATATTAAGATTAACGTTAGCACGGTGTGGGATTCCAATTTGGGTGGAGTCAGGGTTGTCAGCATTCACCGAGACGAGCATATAGGTTTCCAAGAGTAAAGTGTGTGGAAAGGCTTTCCGATCACTTGCTTCCCTTTCATCAGATCATCAGAGACATCAGTTAACACATCAGTTCCCACTAGACCGGGATCAAAGCAATCTACCGTCTTAGATGGGCGGCTTTTGGTATAAACCGAACTGCAGTTTTGATGACCTTGTCCGTTTTATGTACCTGATTCCACGGATATGCCGTCTGCTGCAATGACAAGAGAACAGCCAGTTTCCTTGCGTTCTGGATTGTCTTTGACTAGAGTCTGAGGCTGGACTAGCCTGTGGTCGAATTTTCATCTACAAAAAACCAGTCATGGGCCGGTGCTGTTGTCTTCGTGAAAAGACCAACAGCAGTTGATTTCTTTACTCGTTAGGTAAGTAAGCCTCTGTTTCTTAAGCAGAGACTTATGCTATCCTAACGGGCACAGACAACATTATAAAGTACAGTTGAAGGGTTCAAAGCAACTGCTTCTGTAGTGATAGACAGGCTGCCCTTGAGGTCTTGCTTAACCCTTTAATAGTTCTAGAAAAGTCGAGAAAGTCAAGAAAATTCCATCAAAAACTGAGTTCTGCTTCCTGGTGGGACAAAAGACAAGTTGCTTCTGGGTGCTAGAGTGGAGTGTTTCCTAACCCGATAAAAAACGTAATATTAGCCGAGTAGATTCGTTGTAGCTAATTGGGGTTATTCGTAGCCATTCTTTTCTAAGAGCGCGGGTGTTGGGATGCTAGTTATATATGTGAAAACCCTGGCAAGACACGTTCGCTCAAAGTACTATGGATGTCAGGCCAACAAACCTCTTTTAGGGTTCCATACTTCAAGAAGTTCTCACAAATTTCGTCTGTTCATCATGTGCATGGTGGAGTGGACAAGAACCACCCCCCATCCGACGAGCGAAGCCGAGCTACCGCGAGCGTGCCGCCGTCCACCTCCCCTGGACCGAAGTTGCCTCTGCGGCCCTGCCCTGGCCTGCCGAGCGAGCCCTGCAAAGCATCACTTGGTATACACCCACTTATCTAAAAATTTGGTCGAATGAATGTATAGCCGATGAATGGAACTTCAGCATTGTGCGCCCCATCGATAAAGAAGGAGATAACTTGAACTGCGCCAACTACAAAGGAATCAGTCTCCTAAACGTCGCATATAAGATCTTGTGGGTCGTACTGAGTGAATGCTTAAAACAGTTTGTGAACAACCTGATTCGCTCTTATCAGTGTGGTGTTAGGCTAGGCAAGTTAACCATAGACCACATGTTCAAACTTCGATAGATCTTAGAGAAAACCCATGGATTTCAGAACGAAATCAACTATCTCTTCATAGATTTTAAAGGCGTCGATAAGGTCGCATATAGAGACGAACTGTAGAGAGTCATGTGAAGTCCCGGCATCCTTGCCAAATTCGTCTGCTTGTGCAGCAGAGTGACCTCAACCAAATCGGTGTGCAAAACTCAAGGCAGTTAACTAGCCACCGAGCTGGCTGTAGGGGGCTTGTTGATTGAAGCCATGGTCCACTTCTGTCTGTAAGCGCCGTTAAAAGAAAAGAAAAAGGGCAAATAGTGTTTGACGGGACTATAGTTTCCTTAAGACTGGATCAGACCGTGCCTTATCCTGTAACTATTTTCTTTCTTCTTTCTCTTTTCCAATCGTTTTTTGATGTTTTTCACGCAGCCCGAACGAGGTGCAGTGGTTTGAAACTCAGATAGTATTAGGTTTCAATAAGGTTAGAGGGTTGTGTCTAGACTAGCTGGGGATTTTTGTGGTGTTTGTCATTGCTATAATTCACGGGAGTCTTTTCGAATCACCTGATGTCATAATCATAGTCAGCTCAATCAACTCTTCAAGCCATTATACCCTACTGCCAGTGATATACCATCGCAGTAGAGTCGACATCAGCTTCCGTCGTTGATCGATTTTATTTATTTTTAAGGAGCAAATTTTTTTCCGATATCAGGCGTTGAATCCAGACGTTCAGCGTGGCAAGCGATGATGCTAACCACTACACCCCTTAACTCATTACAGTCAGACCCCAAGTTACGAAGACCACTTACATTCTCGTCAAAGAATTTCCTCCCACCTTCCAATTTTCGTCTGTTTTGAATGAAAATGTCTGACCTCCGACGCCATATCGTATTCATATCAGCTGCTCATGAAACCATTTATACGAATACGTACTTGCAGTTCAACATATCCACATCCAACAAGACATCATTCCACATGCAGTTGGTCTAACTAATAGGGTGACTCAATTTAACACCAATTACCTCGATGGATCTGGAGTTTATATTTATGGATCATTTATGTATCGACCCGGTTTCTCTCTCAAAGGAGTGACGACCACGAAGACGGGGTGCAAATAGATGCGAACTTTACAGCGCGTCATATAAATTCCGGTTTTATGCCAAAGTGAAGTGACATGTCATATTTTTATGTCCTTTCTTTAAACGATCCTGCAACAGCAACGAAGGCATTGAGGACGACGGCACTGGCAAATTTTAACAACTCATCTCTGGTGCGATGGTGAACACATACGATGTCGGATGGGAATGCGTGTTTGTTTTTGGGTAGTGTGAGGTGGATTTTTATGTTTTAATATCGTCCCTTGGTCACAGGACATAAACATTTTGAATTCAAAAACATTTCACATGTTTTAAGTAGCAGCAGGATATGCTTTCCCGGAGTAAAGAGTGCATTTGCCTGTTAAGACGGATGTGAGTTTAGAGTGATGCTAGTTTTAGTTTTACCATCACCTGCCAAGTAGTGTGGACTATAAACAGTTGAGTGTTTGCTTTGTTGTTTTTGATTGGAAAGTCATTGAAAGGTCATATTAAGAGGAACGTCTTGGATGCCTTGTATTAAAGTGAATGAGCTCCGTTTTGGTGTTTTTGAATTTATTTAGCGAAGACTGTTAACGACAAACAAGATAAGATGAAGCGCAACCTTTCTGAAGACCTCTCTGGACAAAAAAACACCGTTACCCTTGATTAAAAAAAATCCTATTTCCAACTCTGAAGATTCTATGGATTTTTTCTTGCACATTACAACCTGAATGCAGCTTATCTCATGTGATCCACTTCAGGATATAAAGGATAAAAAAACTCAGTTAATCGAATAAAAATAAAGCAGGCGACTGTCAATATCAAGCCTGTCCGCCTTCCTAAACTGTCAGCGTCAAGTTAATTCGCTGACTTTATGCCAAACTGTCACATATCTCGAAAGTCCACTCAAATTACCATAAGGGCCATACTATCAGTATAAAACTACAGCATTAACAAAGATAAAAAAAAACGAAGAAGAGAGCAAAGCAAAACAAAAAAGGAAACACGAAAAGGGAGCACATGCACATGCTATCAATTAGCTGGAAAATATCGAGCGCTGAACACAGTCCTTGCATATGCACAGTGAAAGGAATTTTTTCTGGTCCATTTTTATTAAGAAGAGGGTTAAATTGAACAAGTGATGGACAATTCAAGTTGTGGCCTAACAGGGAAATGGAATTTTTTAACATTGTTACGGCCATACATACGTCAAACTACGGCCACCGGTGCCAGAACGTGAAGGGAAAATCAAATTCAGGGCTAATGCCATTAATTTTCATAAAATCAGCGCACTCATGTGGCTAGAGCGCTTTGAAAATTTTACTCTGGAGGCCATGGCCACACACGTAGATATTGGCGGTGGGGATATTTTCAATAGAAAGGAACGGTTCTATTGATCATTAGTAGAAGGGTTGCGGGCAAATAAATTCAAGTTCGATGGGATTAGGATGGATTAACAGAACCATAGAACCAAACCAGACCTGATTCAAAGTCGCACATAATACTCTACATTGAGATGGGACACTGCCACATGCAAGTTTCATCTGAACTCAAACTACTTTTCAAGAAGTCACATAGGCAAACGGGAGTTAAAGCATTAAATTACGTTATGACGACTTTGCCATCCGGATGGACCTGGACCTCGACCAAGAAGCATCTTCAGCCATCTTGATCGTTGGTTGACTACCTCCAGTGTCACATGTCAAGTTGGTTGAGATTTCTTTTCAGTTCTGAACTCCACCTGAGCGCCGGTCATCCTCTATTGTACTATTCCTCCGGAGCAACTTTGGAGATTCTCTGTACCGGGGAGCTGATGTAGATGTTCCTTTTCTTAAATGACTTCTTCAAGAATTGTAGGGATAAAGAGGAGACAGAAATAATTCCCTACTTCCTCTGTACCTATCCAGGCCTATCCAAAACTATCGAACTGTCACATGCTGCGATTAAAAGTTTCCTAAGCTTCATCAAGAGCTCCAACTGGTTCCAGATATTAAATACACTTCCGGGTAATAAATCTCTGTATCGCTGTATCACAAAGAGCCTACCTTGGCCTGTGTGTATCTGTGCTTTTCATGGGAAGCCCTCTGCCTATAGGTGATGGGTGATGAGATAGTGACTAGTAAGAATTTGGATGACGGTGCTGCTGAGGAACGTTTTGAGTGGGATTCGACTTTGAGATCAAATGAGGTCTAGAATAGGCCAAATCTTCATTCCCTCCTTAACTGCATCGTACTCTAAGAGTAACTTGCACTTAGCGAGTGGAATATTCTAGAATAGTGCCACGTTTGGTGAACTCATCGGCTTTACAATTTCTTGAAATATCCTTATGACCGGTTATCCAACTGAATGTTAAATTCTTCTGCCATCTTAGTGAAAGATAAGCCCTACTCGGTCTCGGTTTTGGTTTTTTATTGAAATGAGTGGATACTCAGGTCTGGCATCGCGTCGTCGTTTTCCCACTTCTCCCAGAAAGTGGCCATTCTGTTAGTTTGACCATTGATAGAAGGCCTACAGATTGATGCCTGAACTAGCAACTAACTGCTTGCAGGTACTTTCTAGAGGAAGAAGATTTAGAAGCGCGTCAAGTGCCGCGGAAGAGGGAGCTCGGACTTATCGTTTTATAATAGTTTCCAGTATGGGGTTTTGTCTACATGAATATAGGTCTGATGAAAGGCGCGCAAAGCCACTGTTTGATACGAGACTGTAGAACCCTTGTCCTACCAATAGCATTTGTGTAACAATAGAGGGCTTCAGGTGCTTTCTTAACGCGTTTAATGGAGTCGGGTTTCCAATTTAATTTGCTGTCTAGTATGAGGTTTGTTACCAAAAAGCTGAGCTTGATCACTAGGTTAGGTTAGGTAGATGGGCTGGCGAGGGAAGAGAGAACCCTCTGCGCCGCACTCAGGTCAGTGGGAAAAGTCAATGGGAAATGTACCACTTGCTCGTGGAGCAATACCCAATGTAATATTGCCCCAGCGTTTAGAACCAGCTTGAAGCCTTAACGAACCTCCAGATGTCCCTAATAGGTACGTCACGTTGCTCTTCGATAGCCTGGAACGAAGTGCTTTCTAAAGGATTTATGGCTGAGGTGGCAAAAACTTGGGCAGTGGCAGAAGAAGTAGATTGTGTCCTCATTAACTTCCTTGTGCCCGTAGTCCCAGCAAAGGTCATCCTCACAGGGCGGTTCCGTATCCCACACTTGAAAGGTTGTCCGCATTCCTTAATTGTGGAACATACAAGTGTTTAACCACGACAAAAGTGCTGCACCAAACAAATTCGAAGGGAGTGAAAAACACTTTCTGGTTTTTAAAGAACTCCTTGAGTGTTATGAGATTTTTTTCATGCGACAAACATATCACGCGACCTCATTCTGCTCCTTCCTTTATACGGCTGGACTGAATCTGAGGCCAGTATCTCCTTCTAGATATGGTAGCCCTGCCATTGAAATTTCAGGGATGAATTTGTCATCATCTGTTCTTTCAAAACTTTAACTCAGTCTGGAAATTATCACATGAACTTGAACTCTGAATAGAACAAAGTAGGTCCCCAAGAGCATACATATGTTATGCAGCTATACTTGATTAGAACTAAAAATGCCATCGCTTGGAAAATTTTTTCACTTTGACTTACGTAGTAAGTAGGTAAAGGCACTTCACTTTCTATCACACCGGGCAGTCACCCTCATAAACATTTGCATTTAGGGTCTGAGCTAGAAGGAGTTTCTCCGAACGGGGTATAAAAATCATTAAGTGTTACCTCGGTTGGTGTTGTCTAAGCGTAAACTGAATCAGTCTTATTCTTGATTCCTAGAAATCAGGTCTCAAGCTATAAATGTAACCATGTTCCTCAAAGAAATTCATTCCTCCCGTCAAAGACTTTCAAAGAATGAACTAAGAAGGATGAAAATCTCAACTCCATGCTTAAAAAAATTGCATTTGAAACGCTCAAAGTGCGCACACACTATACCAAAATAAATTGCAGCTCCGCGAAAGAATAATAATGGAAAACGTTTTTCTCCCTTGAAGTCACCCTTACATCATAATGAAACCACCCCACTCGGCAAGTGTGTAACTCAAATCGCATTCTGACGTACAAGCAACATGAAAGTCACCCAACATGTTGCTGAAAAAAGTCCCACATCACGGGTTTCCCCTTGACTCCGAAATTTGAACAAATTTCCCTATGTTTATCCGAATCCTTATCAAATGCGTCGAGATGAGTGCGCAAGTTCACCACATTTGAATTCGCCCGAGTCTGCAAAGGGGGCCCCTTTTTACCACTCAACTCTCAGTCTCTCCCACTTTGGCTGCATATCTCTATCGTTCTCTTTGTCGGAGAAGAAGTTCAGCACCACCCCATGTCTATTGAATTAAGGCCTGACCTACTTTAATGCACTGTCAGCCAGTAAGGGCGAAAAAGTGAGTACGGAACTAGTCTAACGTATGTTGTCAACAAGATAAGATAGTCAATCGGATTTTTTTTTCCCCCGAAAAAAATAAAATTGTTACGCACCCCGGCTGCCTTTGGCGGATGATGTCCTTGCATGAGTTTCGTATATAGGCACGCACACACAATTGGATATTGAAAGGATTTTTATTCGTCTTCGTACCCAAGGATAATCTGTGCCTCACATGACCTTGGCATATGCTACCCTTTGCTTAGCCCTCAAGGAGTAGTCTGCACAGCCAATGTGTGCCAGTAGAAATGATTTCCTTTGGGGTTGGAGCCAGAAAAAAAAAGCCACACCACACAAGTTCGGCAGGGAAGAAAGCCATACGAAGGCAGTACGCCGAGTCCTTCGATAATTATGTGGAAAAAGAAAATAATTTAATGGGGAAAGTTTTCACGTGCGGAAAATGCCAATTAAAAATCAATAAATACGAGCTTACGAACACCTGCAAGGAACGTTCGACACGAGCTCTGTGCGAGTATGTGCCTCGGGTCTTGTGGGCAGTAGTAGCAGCTGGTTTGGTGGCACGGCCGTCGGGGATTACATTAAATGCGAATTTATGTACATATCTCTCTTTTTCTTTGTCACTGTGTGTGTGTTCGATTTCGTTTGCTTATTTTACTTTATCCTGTTTGTTTACTACACAGGACTCGAATGCTCTGCGGTAATCCGAAGATTTTGTCACGGCACGGATGTGGTGCCTTTTATCTTTATTTGAATGAAAATTGAAATTCTATTTATGCTGTGATGGCAACTTGTCTCAATTTGATCGGATTAAAAGGTCGTTGCACTCATCAGATATTGTAGGTATGTGTCAAGAGCACATTTAGATGGTGGATAGGCTTGGCCACGTGGTGTATTGGTATTGGAAAGATTAACTTCTTCTTGGAAACTGGGAAACTGCTGAAAAAAATTGAGCCTGAGTGGGTTACGAAAGGGAACGTTTTTACGGCTTCTAAGGCTTCATAGATTTTTAGAGATTTTATAAGATGCATACCTATATGTACATAGAGAAATATGCGATAGAAGATATTACGAGCAAAACATAGCGATACTATCAGACAGCCAGGCTGCCATCAAGGCACTGAGTTGCTATGAAATCAGAGCCAAACTGGTTTACGAGTGTCTGGAAAAGATAAACAGACTGGGTCGGAACAATATAGTCACCCTCTACTGGGTGCCAGGTCATGTCGGGATAGAGGGAAATGAGGCAGCCGATGAATTGGCAAGGAGAGGGTCAGAAACATCATTCGTTGGATCCGAGCCATTCACCCGGCTGGGACCGCATCGAATCCAAGAGGAACTGCGAAGACTGGAAGAGTGCAGTAGAAGAAGACTATGGGAAGCACTCGCAGGACTAAGGCAGGCAAAGGAACTTCTCGGGAACTACAACCAAAGACAGAGCAAGGCTTGCCTAGGTTGCCGAGGAGACCCTGTCACACCTCTTTATGGACTGTGGAGCACTGATCCACAAAAAAAGAGCACATTCGACTACTAGATCATCGCACGGTTTTCCAAGGCTCTAGCAGTGACAAGGTCCACCGATTTAGCCTCCATGAAGGTTCTATCACGTTAGGATATTACGTTTTAGATTGAAAATCAGCTGGTCACTAAGGCACTAAAGCAACATCTGCTATACTGATACCCTCAAAGCTCGTGGAAATCCGCGTAGAACTGAGGGTTCTTGGTATGCAGTACAACGTGAAACACTGCTACGTACCTGGTCACAAAGGTCTACCGCTTATTAAGGAGACTGACGACCCTACATGGAAGAACCTGCTCTTGGCTTTGAGCTTGCTGTCCATACGGTTAAACCTTCATGTGTAAACCTAGGGAAATAGTTAGTTAGGTGAAAGGTGAAAATCTACAACCATCAATGAAAGGTTACGAAGACTATAACGAAGTCAGAACCAACAAAATTCTGTAAGCCTATAAAAGGTCACTGTCGCATACTAACTGGCCACAACATCCTGTCCAAGGGACGATGATATATACAGAGAAGTTGATGACAAAAAATCCATGAGGACACAACTCATCACATAAGCAACGAAACCCTAAAATAATACTCTTACCATACTTTTCCCATAGGGAAAACCTGCTGGCACGTATTCCATGGCACGTCTTGGAAGCCGAGTTGAGGGCATGCATTGAACTTGCCCAAACCATCGAAGTATGGACTTCTGCGATAAAAGAAGTAGCTGCTCGACATTGAGTTCCTCGCATATTCTGGTGTTCCTAACTTGATCTCGACGAGATCTTATTCTTTCGGTCATTAGCCAATGAGGTTTGGCCATAGGTGACATGGATGACGCCGAGAAATTGAAACATATTATCGCTACGTATTGCACACGAAAGGAAGGAATAACCCCAGAGAATGCCAGAAAGTTCATAGACCTAAGTGATATGGAGATGATCTACTTTGTCTTCATTAGCCCGCCAACCTAGCTTCTTCAAAACACTTATTTAACTTGACAATCAATTGGGTTTCTGACCAGGCTGCCGAGGACCATCTCTGGTTAAAAATAAAATAAAATAAACTGCTGATGCGACAGCTCAGGATGAGCCAAGGCTTGGTTTATCGCAACTAGAGGGTTCAACCATTTATTGCCGACTCCGAATGGCGTATTGAGAAGCTCTTGTTGTCATTCCCCGACAAGACGTGGTGCCGCAAAAAATGCTCGGTGGACATGGCTGGGGCTTGAGCCCACCCAACTCGATCAGCAGTCCAACACACTAACCACTGAGCCACGTAAGGTGAAGGCCCTGACCAAGATTTCAAAGACCACGTGATACAGTTACTCGTATGTGCATATATTCAACCCTGTCTTTTCCAAAGCTTTAAAGCGTGCTATACCTGATGGATAATTCTTTACCAGCAATCGAATTGAATAACTTTACGTCAATTTGAACAAATTTGTTCGACATCCTCGCAAGCGATTCCCATAGCCCCGCCTCACTTCTTTAATCACATGCATTGGTTCCATCGTACATATATCTAAAAGTTCTAATCAACTTTGATGCAGAAGTTCGATCGTAAAAAAAAAGTTATCGCTCCCAAAATATGGCAAATACCCACCCCCCCCGCATCCCATCGGTTTATCTTGCACAATTTACTGTAAACCGGCTTGTGTAACCGCTTTATGTCCTTAAAAAAAATTGTCACATAATTTCAATCAAAGTTTTCAACTCAATTTAATTGCAAACTTTTCACACTATTTTCACAGTCATCGGCTCCGGCCCCGGTCCACGAAGTGTGCCAGGGTATGGTACACACAGCTTGGCAGGCAAAAAAAGGGCAAGGACTGCAAAATTTAAAAAAAAAAAAGTAAGTGAATAACCTCCTTTGTATGTTGTTTCCATTAAACGTTTTACTTGTTTGTGTGCGTGCAACAATTTCAATTAATTTTCCGGGTGTATAAGGTTTTTCCTATTTTAGTCGACGGTTTTGCCTTAAATTTTTTTCTTCTTTTGTTTCTTGTTGATGACTGTGTGTTGGTGTATTTAAACAAAAAAAAAAAAAACAAAACATCTGACGTTGAAGTAAGTAAATCGTTAGGGGGTGGGCGGTAGAAACGGAAGACCCGTAAAATGTCCTTGTTATGTGTGTAGTCAGCGTGAGAATGGCTGCTTGTGTGATGTCGACTGTTTTCGAAATTTACTTTGAACGATTTTTTACAATGCACTCCTTCGTACTCCTTCACCGGTCGCTCCTCTCTCTTTCTTTCAGTGGCTGTTGAGAGCCTTTAATTAAAATGAAATTAATTGAACGATACACTCTTTATGAGAAGTTTAGCATGCAATTCAATTTGAGCAGTTTTCATTGAAAAGCAGGTCTCTAGCCTGGCTGGAGTGAAGGTCATAACAACGACGTGCTGATGTTCTTAGGATATTGATGAGAAACATTTAAACTTTCGTTTGGAGATTTTTTTTACCGATGATGGCTTGTCTCTGAATTGTTGACACGTGAAACAAAATAACTTGATCCCATCTAGTGTCTGATGTCAATAAGATGCTGGAGCTTCGAGATTAAGAACGTTTCCGCGGTGGTAATGAACAGGTATTGGCATCTATAGAGACTAGAGAGATTGGGCACTAGTAGAAACGCTGAGACGCATTCGAAAAAGACAGGGTGGTCTAACCGGCTTACATCCGACATCCAGCCATGAATAGAAGATATGGGCAACTAAATGTCCACCCAGCTCCTAACGGGACATGGATGCGTCCTACAGAAGCACAAGCATGGCAACATCCCGCGATGAATAGATTACATTAGAAACTCTGAACACATGAAGATTGAGGAAAGACTTAAGAGGGAAAACGAAGAAGAATAGCCGAGAAACAACCCCCAAACCTCCTCTGTGAAGAAATGCTCAGAAGGCGGTACAACAGATCAGACTAGCTTCATAAAAAGATTTTGTTTAGTACTCACGGGTGAGCTACATATTTCACAGTGAACAAAGTAAGCCGAGGTGCACTTAAATCCGGCTCAACCCTAGCTGAGTGAACTTCAGTAATGTAATCAGAGGGAACACCTGGGTTTGATCTTACGTTGCGTTGCAGCGATTGTCACTGAGGAGAAGGATCTGCTGTTGAGGACTAGTACTTCCTATGAGCTACGTCTTTACAATAGTTCATATATACACCTATGGGTGATGAAACGTTTAAACTAAGTCCGGGTTCGGCGTTTCAGGTCGACGATTGGTCGAAAGAATAACTGCCCATCAGTGTGAAGTTTTATAGAAGTTGCGGTTCAACGCGGCGTATCCTACACCTAGTTCTGGATGAACCAGAGCCTCAACCAACAAGCCTGTCTAACCAGCACGATCCTAACTCAGCTGGGTCCAGTTGCGCACACGGTTGTCCTCTTCTTTATAGTCCCTCACGGGTGTAGTCGAAGCTTCTTCGGGCTGAAGTATTGGTGTTCATCCGCTTAACATGATTTAGCCACCTTAATCGTTGTACACGTAACTTCTTGACCGGGTCGGTGTCGCTGTACAGCGTGTATAGTTCTTGGTTAAATCGTCTCTTCCATGAAGCGTCACGCAGGTGGGGCCATATATCGAACGTAGAACTTTCCTCTGTAGGTAACTTAAGTTTACATAAAAGGATATACGCGTTGGTAGGGGGAAGCATGCAAAAAGCTGGCTATATGGACGAGGAGGAGGAGAAGGTGCATCTTCTTTGTACCTGTCCAGATCTTTTCCGCAAAAAAAAAAAAAACGTCTTAGGGCCATCTCATAAGGTTAGGTTAGGTAAGGTTAGAAGGGTGTGTGATGGATAGGCCTCATCACTTCCACTCGGAGACCTGAAGGTCCATTGTGAGTACCCTTTTAATTTGTGGGAATAGCGGTGCAGTTCTCGGGACAGCCTAAGGACCTATCCTATTGTTGGCTGTTTTATGAACCAGTTAGTACTCCTTAAGAATCGGAGTAGGTCCGTTAACTGTAGGTCTGTTACCTCTGCTATGTTTGCAAAGAACCTTGATACTAAAGCGCGGCAGGGCGGGGGCAGTGGGACAGCAGATGTTGGATTGATTCTACCTCCTCTTCATCTCCGCAGCTTCTGCATTAATCGTTGGACTCGATTCTCCACTTGCGGAGCATGACTCCGATGGCGCAGTGTCCTGTGATAACTCCAGTGAGCATTCGGATAGAAGACCTGTCCAGTGCCAGGAGGCACCTTGTTCTAGTTCTATTTAGTTTCGGCCATAGCGTCCGAGAGGTGGTGCAATCCTCCCTGACTAGCCAGAGGGAGTTGGCTTATTTCTCTATTATGCTATCTATTATCCCATGTAATCTTCCTATCGGTGGCATTACAGATGTGTCTGCTTCGTTAATGTTCATAGCCGACCCCAATCTTGGCAATTCGTCGGCCTTTTCGTTTCCTTCTATGTCCTTATGATTTTCTATATAAACTTTCCGAGATCCTTGTGGTATCACAACGGACCCCCCATGGGTCTAAGTGTGTTGGCTTTAGCTGGCAACCACTTTATCCTAACCTAACCTAGTAGGGGGAAATCGATAGCGGTTCTGACTTTAAAAGTACGATTTTCAAAATTAGCCTGAAATGTGTAAGCGTCGAACCGAAGAGATTGAAAAGGAATTTTTTCATATCCTGAATATTGCCTTCGGAGTCTGCTTCGTAAAGGTTGGATCGTTGGGAGGGTGAGATTCTGCTCAAATGAGTGTTGGAGAAGTTGGAGTGGCTCCCAACCATTGATCAAACTTTCTAGTATCCTCTTAGCTTCGGTTTTTCTTGCCGTCTCGAACTTGGGCTAGGACTTAAAGATTCTCTCAGTTTGAGATCTTACATTCGTTTTCTCATTCAAGCCAATGTAGTCTACGTTTACATCCATATCTTGACACAGCTAAAAGTGTTTACTGGTGTGGCCTCTCTTTTTGTATATCTCGACTTCTGAGACTAATGATACTGTTTAAGCGAAGAGGCCTATTCTACAAATACTTCAGTGTCCTCAGATCAGATCGAGACGGCCAAGTGTAACCTGAAAATACAATTTTCAGATGCTTTAATAGATTTGTAGCGGGACCTTATCTCGCATGATTATCTAGTGCTCTAGAGCACTAGTTCGCCAATTAAAATCCGTTTCAATTGACAAGTGGTCAGCAAACATTTTCATTTTCAGAATGTCGAACCCACCAGTGTGAAGGAATTTCGAAACAACTGCTTAGGAACTTCACCAAGCCGCCAGAAGCTCTAGCATCAGAAACTCAACTTATAGGTCCACAACGGAGTCCACAGACCAAAAGTCCACACTGGACTTGTGACCCCCCTCAGTGAGCCATAAGACCACAATCCACGGGTCTATAGTCCACAGTTCACTTGGGTGAGTTAAAAGTCCACAAATCAACTGTGAAATTAGGACTTTTAGCCTGTGGACTTACAACCTTGCGCCGTCCACAACTAGCAATCTACTTCAGTTTGTGATGCCATAAATGTTGACCGGCAGAACCATTGCGACTGATTTTTACTTCTCAAAGGGCATATGTCAACCATTCAATTTAGAACCAATGGGTTAAAGAAGGTTTCGCCCCTTTTAGAGGTAATAACATACACTTTTTTCAAAAAAAAAAAAAAAATTAAGTCACAATGGACGAGTGGCGATGAAAATCCATCGTTTCCACACCCTTAACCCTACAAATCCTCTCAGGACATTCTCCAAGCCCACATAATTACAACCTAAAAGGGTTATAATTGCCGTGCAGCCTATTACCTACCACTTCAGTTGCTGTCGACAGTAAACAAATTTTCCGCCACTGTCTTACATAAACTTGAACGACATCCTCAATCAACGCTCCGCGACGACGATGACGGTGCTATATGTGTGTGTGTGTGCGACACTTTGAATTGTCCCATAGGTCATATTACTGCGCGAACTACAAGATACCACAAGATACGGTTTGTAAAACAAGGCCGTGAATCGCGATAGCGTGCCGCCCCCTGACATGTCCTACGACGCGCTTTATCAAAATGATTGCCCTCTTAATTACGTACATATGTTAGCTGTTACGCCCGTGCCACGCGACGGGGTGGCTACGCCACAGCTCTTTCACAAGTCACAACCCCACCGCATATTACATTCGCATTATGAAAGGAAATGATTTTTTAAAATTGTCATTTCGCCCTGGACGCGGGGGCTGCCACTCCACTCCACTCCAATTGTAATTCCCTTTTTCTGTTCTGGGAATTCTCCCTGGGCACCTGGCAATTTAAGACCTTATTACAGTTTATCCACAAAGGATAATGCTTGCGGAGCCCATTAGAGATTTCTTAGAATTCGACCACCACCTACGAGGGTATTATCCCTCTGTGCAGGGACAATGGATGGCCCGGAATCACAACAGAGTTGGCCAAACGATCTATTATCCATTTCTGCAATCGATATGTGAATTAATAATTTTAAACGGGTTCGTGATCAGGGGATAAAGGCTACGTGTGTGGCGTTTCGGGTTTCGTTCTGTTGCCGTGTGGCACAAATGTGGAGCGCCCACTACCACCTTTGGTGCTGCCACCACCGCACGCCGACAACCCGCAGCTGGGGTGGAGGATTGGTTAATTTTTGATTCGATTGCGTGTTTCCAAACGATTCCAGATAAATTCGTTTCGTTTTCTTGGGAAATCAATCGACGGTGTAGGTATACTGTGTCGTCGGTCGGTAGCGGTGGAACACCGGTGGCAAACTATTGAATTCTCCCGATTGTTGTGAGCGCAGGTGTTGAGCTTGTTTCCGTTGCTTGAATGATGAATGGAGTTGTGAATGGGCGACAATTAATTGAAAGAAGCATGACATTGTCAGGTGTTGAACAGATATTGCCATTATTCGTCGCCATAAATACATTGATGAGCAATTAATGATGGAAGCGAAAACGGGGGGCGTTTCTATGCCGAAGAATTGAACAGACACTTAAATAACATTTAAAACTTTGTTAGTTACGTGTGACGTGAGAAACGTTCTTCTAGAATTTAGTGACACCGTTTCACTCGTCTCTGGTTAGGGGAAAGTCGGTTCTTGAACCTTGTGTCGTTCTCTCTGACAAGGCTTAAACAAGATGTAAACAAACTACGTAGGTGCCCTCAGTTGGTGAAGCTAGTCGCCTGTAGGTCAACTGCACCAACTCCAACTTAAGACATTTGAAGATGAAAACGGTCTCATCGGACTATCACAGAACACAGAACTCTGTCCAACGTATTGTGTCCAGAGCGAATAGTCTGTCTCTGTCTCGTCAGGGGTCTGTGAGCATATACAACGCCTACGCGCTATTGTGTTTGGTTACAGGCGAATATGCCTCAATTCTACACAGCTTTTTCCCAATAACCTCGACTCGTTTTTGACTGACATTGGGAAACATTAGCAGGAAGAAGAATGTCTAGAGAGGAACTCCCCAGCGAGGAGTACTTTCTACTCCCAAATTTGCATCTTGCTGTGATTGAGATCCTGGAAATACTTAGAGACCATCAGGCGTTTGCCTGATATCAGGCAAATTTCATCCAGTCCTAAGTGAAAGGTCCAACTAATAATAATTGGGGCAGAAGCAAAGGGTTGAGAGTTGCTCCTACAAAAACAGAGATAGTCCGTTTCTATGAGAAAATATAGCCTCCAAAGACCGGGGATTGAACTTAATCAGGATCTACCTGAGGGTTATTTTTGATTCCAAACTAAACTGGAAGGAGAATATTGTCGAACGCATCAAGAAATTCATGCAAAAATGCGTTCAGTCATGCGTAGGAGTTCAAACCGGCTATGGTGCACTGGCTGTAGACGGTTGTGAGACCCATTCTAACATACGCCTCACTAGTTCGGTGGAAGGTGCTTGAGAAGCAACTTTTAAACTTCACCCAGATCCAGAGCGTATAGGAATCTTGGGATCAACGCGAACAACACTAATAGCAGCAATGGAAACCATGCTAATTTTTTTCCTTCTGGAACTGTACTGCAGCAGAACGGCGACAGTAGATGGGATATCGAAAGAAAATACGGTGACCCTTTGCTGGGTACCAGTGCACATGGATATCCCAGGTAACGAGAGGGCTGATAAACTCGCATGGATGGGAGCAGCGCTGCATGCCTCGCAGGCCCTCCCATTTCTGAAGATTCCAATAAAAAAAAGTAGTTGGCACGCCACTCGGAATGAGCCAAGCCCTAGCTTCTCGCAACCGTTTGTGTTGCAATTTATTGCCAAACAGCGCATAGAGAAGCTCTTTCATGACAAATTATACTCCCGGAGGGTTGTCATTCCTCGACGAGAGGTGGTGCCGCGAAAAATATTCGGTGGACATGGCTGGGGCTTGAACCCACGCCGCTTGCTCAGCAGTCCAACGCACTAACCGCTGACCCACGGCGACCATCTTTATCTGGGGGATTTTATTTAAATCACCGATTCTGTTTCTCTTTCTAGATTCCCGGGGTAAAATTCTTGAAATGGGCCCAATGGACCGTGCTGCTAATCTACGTGGGCAGTGGCGAACGACACAGGCTATACTTAAACGAACCACAAATGTGGATCGATTGTGATACCACGTAGAGCACCGTGTTACCAGCACCAGGAACATTTCCTTTTTTTTTCTAAGTGAAGATTCTATAGTTGGGTATTAACCCCTATTTCGGTATTTTTTTTTTTAAGGAAATTTCCAATACCCAGGAATACTCAGACTCGTTATCGGTCCATTGTACTCCCAGGCAGAAATCAGTGGTTTGTTTAGTTTCGGTGGCTGTGGAGTTGCTGTTCCCCGATCGGGCTCGAACCTGCACAACTCTGGCAAGCAAACACACTACCCACTACACCGTGCCACCGACTGTTTCCGTATTAATCCCTTTAATGCTCTTTATTTTGTTAATATCTAACCTGGCTAGGTCGCTGAGATTTTCAAAGAAATGCACCTCGAGACGTTTCCTTCTCAGTCTCAATAGGACACAATAGGTACATAGAAGGTTGGTTACTGTTTCTGCCTATTCCTCGTCTCTAAAGCATCGTTGAAGAGGACGCCCAGTCTTACAGTACCGCCTACCTACCAAAAAATGTCTTGTGCAGGCGCTCATTACAGAGCTTTCGCATCCTCTGTCTATCGTCTTCTCATTCTATTCAGCTTCCGGTTCGGCTAGATGCGCGTCGACGAAAGACAAGTGTTGATCCTACTTCACCTACTATTTGATATTCGTCTGGGTTAGGCTAAACTTCTATGGAAGTAATCGCTTACCCCATATTTCCAGAGAGGTTCTGGCCTGTTGTGTACATATGCCCCTTGTTGCACTTAGTTAGATTGCTTTTCCTTATGGTCACCCAAACCATTTCTATAAGAAGTTCTGTCGAATCCTGTCAGACCAACCTTATCTGAGCTTCTGAGCTTATCTGTGCCGCGGTTATAATTTTCTCTTTACTGGGAGGAGTAATGCTTTGGGAATTTCAGGCATCAGAGGGCTCTAAGCTGGGTCTCATTGAAAACTAGCAGGGTACCACTAAAACTTTTCACTCGATGCTGATATAAGCTGCGACCATCTGTCACCTCTGTAGTGATTCTTCAAATCGTTCTTTTGTTTCTAGCAGCTTCTTCAGTGGTTTCTTTTTTTAAATTTTCCGAATTAATGCGCTGAACGGACCCAACTGCTGATCTAAATGAACAGCGATCCTCATCGCAGTGCACCCACTTACCTAACCTAACGTGACCTGTGACTCCTATTCTTCTTTTTAACGGATTCCCGACTCGTGAAAGACCTCTGAATAAGACACAGCAGAACCTATCTCTCCTATCTGCTACTATAATCTTTCTCTTTGAGACTTTTGAAGAGTGTGGTTCGCTAATGTACCCTAAGGACTTCGTGCGACGCTAGTTCACTTTTTCCCCCTGCGTAGATGACTACGATTCGACGTTTAGGTTGCTTCCACTCTTCTATCCATTGCCACGCATTTTAAGGCATAATATGACCTGTTTGCGTTTTACCAACGAAACAGCCTGCACCGAAGACAAGTGCTAGTGCATTTCTATGGTTGAAGGGATGAACCTGCTGGTTGTTTATCTTCTTTGTGCAAATATTGTTTGTGCAATGTGGGATCCTTAAGTCTGTCTATGTTGCACGTAGTTACTTGGATTATTCGACTCTTTCGGGTGGCTGCAGTTTGCATGCTCCAAGGTGGTGATCTCGTTCAGAAGACTCCTACTCCTTGTGCGCCCTGTGGTCCTTTTTTTTTAAGAACTGCTGATAGGTACTGTAAGTCCGGGCATCCTACGAATCTGAACGATAGGATCGCTTTTTGCAGATTTTGCATGGCATAGTCTGATTACGGTGGTTGGAGTCCATGATATCTCGTCTCCAATAAGTTAAATCTCTTCTCTACAGCGCTCATTGTCATTAATTCGTCTTCCTGAGGTAGCTTGAGGTAATCTCAGCCAAGTTGTATCCCATTTTTATCACAAGAACAGACAGCTGGCCCAAGTCTACATCAAATGTCAGTCCCAAACTCTTCCTCTTACACAGAAAAATCCATTTCTTTGACTACATCCGTCGCATGCTATTTCCGAATATCGTTGAGCCACCCTTTAGTGTGCACTCATACAAAGTCACCTAGTAATTCCCAACATAACCACAACAAGAACAAGAACAACAACAACAACACGCTCTTTCACAGTTCATAGAACCCCCGAACACAGGCCAGATGTGCAATTTATTCATTTATTTCCTGCACAGCTAACTCCACCGAAAAGCGGGACTGATTTATTCAAATCATGACCCAACGAGCACGCCCTCACACCCGACGAACCATATGCACGGAGAGGTCTTTGATTAAAATTAACACACCTCGCAGGTCACCGCCGTACCAGCAGCCACCGTCACAATAAACCATCGGGCCGTCGAGAACCGCAGCACACATGTTCTTCGCTCGAGTCCATTACAAAAATTGTGCAATCCCAATTGTGGAGGACACGCACTAATTAGCCCGCTGCCACCGCTGCCATTGCCACCAAGAAGCAACAGCGAACCAACCCTTTTAAGTGATTAATTCACACAGACCGTCTCGCACGCAGCAGTCCCGGGTAATTCCGTCCATCCACCGCCAGCCACTGAGTCCACTAATCAACCTACTTATCTTAATTAGGTATTCAAAAAACATCGAGCAGCTTGTTGTTCCGGCGCCCGTCCCCGACGAAAGGACGACTCCACTCGAACGAAAAACGCGACAAAACTTTAGATTAGATTAAGGCTAAGAGCACCTGACGGCCACAGATCCGGGTTTCTCTGACTCTCAACGGTTCGGCGTTGTGTAGTCCCCTGTGTGACGTGTGCTCGCAGTGTGTGTGTCCTGTTCACAGTTCACCCTGCCATGCGATGAGATTAACGGCAGACTGAGCCGCGGTGGGGTAGGTCCTGAGTCCTTTGCGTGCGTTCTACCCTAAAACCGCTGGGAAATGAAATACAAGCCAACTATTATGAGTATACATCATGTTCGCGATAAAGGAATGACACACAAAAGCACCGCACGCCACACATCGTCCATGCCCACTCACACAGGGCTAAGCTAGAAGGACCTCATGCTGGGTGCGAGTCTGGTTGCGAACGCCACTGGTTATGCGGATCTGTTCTCTCCCCGAGACGGGTGTCACTCAAAGTGCAGTGGGACGGGGTGCGGTCAGCGTCGTTGTTTCGAAAATTTTGTGAATTCACACTGGGTCGAGAGTTTGTCGCACTCGGAACAGCATGGATGGCTAACAGGGGTGCTGATTCGAGTCCGCCCTGGAAATACAATTGTTTTCGATATTCGCTGACTTCTTTTCCATTTCACAGAGGAGTGCTTTCACCCCACCCCGTAAAGCTCATTCGATGCTCTAAATGTTACGTGCCAAAACAGAGGTTTTTCTTGCGGCAGCCTAGCCTTGGCTATTCGGTTCCTCCTGCGACGACGTTAATATGTCGTGCCGGTGGTAGTTCCAGCTTCTTTGTTTCCTTTTAATGCCCGCCTGTGGGGGTGTGAGTGCGGGTTTTTACGGTTCCGGGAGGAAATTATTTTAATTAACATTTTATGCATGAGAATTGTTCTACAAGCAACCCAAAAATTTATGCAGATTACAGCGCGAGGACGAGGCGGGCGAGGGCTTGCGGCACGCAAGTAGGTTACTCCGCCTGTCAGTGGCAAACGGCAGCGACGGGAAAAAATGAGCCTCACACATCCACCGCACACCGGTGGGTTTTTATGGCAACAGGAGTGCGACTGGTAAAATTGAAAATTAGCGGTGACCGGGGCTGGATGGTTGGATGGTTGGATGGTGAATGACGGGGATGAATGAGTCGTTTGCACTGGAAGTGGCAATAACTGCAAGATGACATCGCAGATGAGCTTAATTTTGGAAATGATATTAAAACGGTATTCTACACAGCTCTCAGGATTAGAAGTGTTTTGCTTCTTTTTTTTAAGAACGCAGTCATTAGCGGTGCAAATATTCTTTAAGATGATGGGTACAGTTGGTGAGAAAGCAGATGTGACAGATCAGAGATTTTGACAGCGCCAATGTGGACAGAAATTGAAAAGACGCTCTTTGCGTCTTTGCGTGATGAAAAGAGATAGAAGTAGATGGTTATGGCAATATAAGAGAAAACTATATAGGAATGGGTACAACGTGGAGCTACAGAGTTCCATCAGGCTTTTAGAATACCAAAGTTGGTTTTATGATGGCCTTCAACATTCTATTTGTCGGCCTCTCTATGTATGTATAGTCAGCTGTGCTAAGGTCGTTGATGTCGTCGATGATGAGTCCTGCTTATTTCTTCTAAAACGGATTAATAAACAATTTTGCCTCTCTTCTTAAGATATGGACGACATTTCGACATCGTAGGGGTGCCCTTATCCCCAGAGCTCTTGTGCGTTATAGACCGCTTGTAACCTTAAACATGAAGTGAGGAATAAAATATAGTAATCGCCAGATGGAATGGGCTTGGCTTCTTTATAATCACAAGAAAACTTTGTTCATCCTACAACAGGAGAAGAACGGAAGAGATCCTGCAAAGGAACGAAAAATAAGTTCTAACAGACTCAGAAATGCAGATGGCTTTTGCAGAGACTATGTTCATAGGGTCCACGATTTTGCAGGACCTAGAAGAACTTTCCCACAGATCCATGAAGACCGAAAGAGATTTATAAACGCTTCAGGTTCGCTTGAAAGCCAATGAGTTCATAGGTTCACACAGTATGGAAGCTGCACTTTCTTGGGCATCACAGTTGATCTAAGCGTGACGGGGAAAAGTTCCTGTACTCTTTGTCAAACTATGTACCATCTCCTACGGTCGGTGACCATAAATTCCTGGGAATTTTGCGTGACCTTAACGTTGCTGAGGCTAAATGTCAAAGAGCACCTAGATTAATGAAAAGCTTGGGTTTCGACAGGGTCAAGGCCTTTATTTTCCCTCCAATTACATATATTCAGTCCTCCTCTAAAACCTTTGGTTTCCCTATTGTGAGGTCTACAATCCGATGTGAAGCGTAGTCCAGACGTTTCAAACAAGACGACATTATCTGTTGTATACCACGGCTTTTCTTCATCGAAGCAGCATTGATCGGAAATAGCAGGGCTGAAAATATGCAGAACTTACTAACCTCGCTTTGGACTTTATAGTCCTTTGACATTTTGTCATTGGGTAGACATACGCACCTTGAACCTTCACATGTAACATGTAGTAAGGTCAAGCATATGAAATCTCTGTTCACGCTGTCAAAGCCTTCTCGAAGTCGGTTAAAATCAGGTAAGGTGGAGATCTTTGATTGACGTATTGCTATGTAATGCTATGACAAGGTGTCAATCCACAAAGATTCTGAGTAGAAGCCAACCTGTTCGATTTCGGGAAATGTATTCTATCTTAAGGCTCTCGATTCCCATTCAAAATTATGATACTCAACCATTTTTTTCCGCAATTTCGCAAGTTGGGCAAACACTATCTCCTGACCTCAGCCTTATCATAAAAATCTGCATCCCCTCAAGAAATGAGTGGATTAACGTTAAGGCTTTCAACTCGAATGGAATTAAGTCAATTTATCTCGATATTGTCCCGTCAATAAGGCCTCCGAACCACTTGCAAGCCGCGATTCTTGCATTCGCCGAGGCGGCCTGAGATTTGACCATGAAACAATCTTCTAGAAAAGTGTTTGACGTTTGCAAAGGTAGGTAAGCTGCTATAAAGCCAATTCGTCCACAGTCATAAAATCAAATATGCTAAAGCGCAGCCGCGATGAGGTCCACATATTCACCGCGAACAAGCGAACAACAGTGTAACAGTCTCGTGAGACCCGACCTGTGAATCGTCGATAATTCAGCACTATTTTTCCTAGCACCGGTTAAATCCAGCATAGCACTACACTTCAACCACAAATCGACGAGAGATGAAGCGCACTACCAAGATGAAGGGTTTCCAGAGAACTCTGGACAAATAACAATGTAAAAGCAGATCACAGTATGTGATCAATCAACAGATCGCACTTAGAGACTATCACAGGCCATAACCTACAGATGACTTATGCAGAGACTGCGTCGATAAAGACCTATAAGAGAGCACAGCTTACTTTCTATGCAAATGCCTCAGCCTATGCAGAGTTAAAAAGACGGCCCTCGGCAAGTACTATTTCCATAGCCTGAGCGACTTGGCTAAGAAGCTACCAAAGACCATTCTAAAATTCAGCACGAACTTAGGCTGGTTCAGGGAGGGCGAACAATCACCAGATACCTAACAAATACCCTTTTATCTTTATTCAGCTTCTCTTCATTCTGGACATTCCATATCAGGGGATCCGAGTGAATGCTGTAGTTACCCCTACAACCTGCCTTTCTATATTCCACCAGATTTCCTTTCTTTCGTAGCTTGATAATCAATCCCGTGTTCCAATCTTCCGAGAACCTTTTGTTTCCCATACACTCCTTATAAATGGGTGCAGCTGTCTGCTGAGACTGTACTAGAAACCTAAGAAGAGCTTATCTTAGGAGAAATGCCACCAATACCCGACGCTTTGCCTTTCTTGAGGGCCCTGATCGCTGATAGAATTTCAAGTTGCGACGACGTCTGGTACGTATTTGGGAATATGTTCTATCGGAACACTCATTCGAGGTTTGGGATCATCACACTGTGGTCTAAATTGTTCAGAACACTTGTAAAGTGCTGTCTCCATCTGTTAAGCTAATCCTCACATGAGATAAAAAGGGAACTGCCTGGAGTCTTGACCGAGCGTCGTTTGAGACTCCATTTACTTGCAAGCTCTTTGGTAATGCTACTGTCCTATTGTCATCCCTGGTAGCTGCATTCTTGGCTTAGGTTGACAAAGACGTTTATTGCACCTTGAACTACGCTAAATTTCATTCGATTTTGCAAATAATAAGTTCTAAAACGCCTGTCGATCTGGTTGAATGCTTTTAAAAGGCCTTCACTGATCAGGCGTGTTTGAGTGCGTTGTTGTTGTCTTCAACCCCAGCGTTGAAATCCTCCATGACTATTAAGATGTCTCCGTTATTTTTCAATTGTCGGCTCATCGAATTGACTATCGAAGCTGTCCTTTTCGTCCTAAGTTGCGGTTTAAGCCGATTCTTTACATCGGACGATAGCGATTTTTGTAGCTTTGTTGTGGAATCTTGTCATCAATATTTGGTCACTGTTTCGAAGTCTAGTTTGCTTTTGAAGTAGTCATTCCTTCCCCGGACTTAGGAATGCTTCTGACTGGTGTTCCAGAGCAAAGGAAGAAAGCGGTTTTATGTACTTGACAAGAGTCCAGCCATTTTATTTCACTCAGCCTCAGCGTCAGTGTGAACTCTCACTCGAGTTGGAAGAACCGGGCCGGTTGGAAGAAAAGAAGAAGAAAATGTAACAAAGAAGTGTAAGGACCAGAAATAATTAACCAATGTGCCTATTGTGCAAAGATGTACTTTGACCAGTTTAGTCTAAACGCTCACCTTAAACGCCACTATGTAGCCACCGCATGCGCTAAACCGGAACTGTCTTCATTGCACGGATTTAATTGCTCTCGGACTATCATCCACCAAAAGAAAAAACTCCACCAACAAGATTAAATTTTAACGGCACTTTTATTGAATCGTTTAAATTAAATGAGTGCCGGCTTATGAACTAAGTAGCGCCCATGGTCACTACCACCACTGTTTGACCTTATGCACGACGGTCTTCACAACGGGCACCTTAACCGGATACGGTTTGGGAACCCTTACCGGCAGATACTTCACTACTTGATAGGGAACATGCTTCTCCACCGGCACTGGTACAGGCTTTTCCACCGGAAACGGCACCAGCCGTTCCACAGGAATCTTAAGCTCCTTCTCGACTGGAACTTGAATTTGTTTCGTAATCGGAATGTGGATGGGCACGGGCTTGCGCACGGGTATGATGACCGCATGGGAAATTGGAATTTGCACGGGTTTCGAGTAGGGTACATGCAATTTCTTCACAACAGGATATGGCACGTAGTTAATCACATCCGTATGTTGATGCTGGGATGCGGTGAACCCAGCATGACTCTGATGGTAATCAGACGAGGGTCCTTCGTCGCCACTCGCCGAATGGTAGCCAACGCCGCCGTCAGCAGCTCCACCCGTTCCAACGGATTCCTGGTCGTATTGATGCGAGAAATTATTTTCCACGAACTTATCAATGTCGCTTTGATGAGGAACCTCATACGCATTCCCCGATGAAGTGGGACGGTGGTATGTCCCCGGTTGAGGATAATGGTATCCAGCGGAGATATGGCTCTGTTGTTCATCACTGCCGCCATCGCTGCTACCGTAGCGAGCCTGGCTGGCACCGAAGTCCGTTTGGTATTCGATTGAGTCCTGGTGGCGCTGGCCAAAGTCATTCATGCCGACAGGGTATCCTTTCAGATAATCAGTGAGTGCGTTCGCAACTCCATTATCCTTTGTAGATGCGTAGCGACCGTCATTCATTGGGACTGCAGATGCCGACGCCGTTGCCGCAGCATAGTTCTCTGCCGTGATTCCTGCGCCATGGACCAAAGTTGTTGCCAGCTGCGATGCGAACAGCAACAGCAGCCGCACCGGTCTCTCCTGCGGGACAGGACACATATTAATCTCGTAAATGTGATATAAAAAGATACCTTTCAACTTACAATATTCATGGATGGGCCGGAATGAAATAGTTTCGCCATAGTCGTGTCGTGGATGATTACTCGATAGCGGTCCTGACTGTTGTATTGTTCTTCTATGCCGGAGTCGCGCATTTATATGACATGTCCCCCAGAAGACATCATGGTGCACCCAACGTGAACTAAATTCGAAGTAACGAAGGCTAAGGTATCTGCGCTGCGATGGCAATTATGCAGTCGCCCATGCCGGGGAAGCGGATGAAAGTGAATTGGGAATCCCCCCGGATGTCGCACCGAGAGAGCCGAACAAATTCGAAAGACACAGTCGATACCTATGCTGCGGAGGCACGGTGAATGTTTAGATTCGAAAGTCCGGGGGAATAGACTTTCGCTGGATTAGAAGTGCGCACGTTATTGGATTTATGCAATCGAAGGTGAACGCTTCGAGTGATGATAGATAGTTTCGCTGACTCAATGGGACCTTTTAGGTGAACGCCCAACATCGGCCGGAGCGGAGCAACCTTCAATTTGGCGCAAGTGAAGTGCGATTGGGATGTGTTCAGGTACACGTTAGGCGGCTCTGACTTTGATTGCACCAGGCAATTATGGAGAAATGAATTGGCAGCAACAAAGGAAGTCAATATATAATCGTCGGCAGCGCGGCGGTGTGTGTAATTGGCGGAAGCAAGGAATTCTTGGGCTGCATCGGGCGCACTTATCGACCTGTGCAGTAGAAGTTTGAAGCAGTTTGCATTGAATTCGATTGCGGGGAATGAGCCTGAATTGGCTTCATAATGGGCAGGTGCATGACCATTTGTTTACACAGTGTTAAAACTTTAGCCAGCTAGCCGTGTGTGTGGGAGCTTGAGAGTTGTGCACGACTATGAACAGATGCGGGGAGCATGAGTAAAGTAGATTTGCCAGTAAGCAGTGTTTGCTTGGCACACATGCATCGATGGATGCAACTGAAGTGGATAATTTGGAAATTATGAGGAACAGGTGGGCATGCATGCAGTATGGTGCCTGGCGGTAATGTCACTTCAGTGCGATTGAAAGCATATCCAAGCCAAAGGAATGGAGTGGAGTTGATGGAGGTTAAAAATTCACAGGCCATGTGAGGCATAACCTTCAAACATGAATGCGAATATTGTTTATGGTCCCGGATCTCTGAAATTTATGATCTTGAGACTAGACTTAGCGATAGGAAGATAGTGTACTACGATTATGAAGACACACATGTCCATACTAGAGTCTCTAAAGAGGGTGAATAGTTTCAGTTAGCGTATGACAGTTTAGAAGATAAGAACTTATTCTTGCGAACAAACTCAAAAGAAGCAAAAGTCGTCATGATTCGACTCTTAATGCATCCGCTGATCGAATCTTGCCTAAGCAAGAAGTCATAGGGTTGCTTTTCTTTTTGTAATGTTCACTTATTTCCTTTTCGCGTTGGAGGGAGCGATATTCTTGGAGCGATGATCGTTACTTAGCTTTTGAACAAGATGGTGGAGAGCTGCCTTCATTGATTCTCCCTTTTTGCACTAATCTGACTTTTTTCGTCGTTAGTCATGATTGAAATTTTTAGTTGTAATCGTTTCACCCAACTAAAAAAGCGATTTATTTTAATTTTTAATATTCCAAATGAAGTACATATGTAGGTCTTCTGCTTTGTTGTGCACTAACGAATATATGCAGCTGGTTAAATCACTTGAGCATTATTTGTAGAAAAGTAATTTGACCGGCTTGTTTGCGGGTGTTATTAACTAATAGACAAAGATATTTAAATCCAACCTGTGGAATTAATTAAAAGGATTAGTTGACCAATCTTTTTCTTGGAAATATCATTGAGGTCGTCAAAGGTGGGTTTGCCTAGAGTGGGCTGCCTGACCCTCGCTAGAGCTGGACATTTACACATGGTGAAAAAAATTGTTTTTCGCTACTATCTTTGCAACTAGGGCAGAAACTGTTGTGGTATCATCCTCTAGCATGGCTGCATTGTCTCCTATTGGCCAGTGGCCTAGCGGCTACGATTTTTGCAATATCTGGTCTTGATCTGCTTAGTAGTTCGATTTTTTTTTGTTTGTTGTAACCGGGGCCAGACCTTCCTTGATATGAGGCAATTGTTAAGCCTGGTTGGGCGTCATAAAGAACTGGTGTTTAATATTGCCTTTAACGGCTCCTAGTGGGATATTAACAACTTCCGCTAGTGAGTCGTTAAGGGCTTATCCCCGTCTGGCCAAGTCATCGGCTCTTTCGTTGCCGTCAATTTTACTATGGCCTGGGACCCACGTGAGAGTCACCCTGTACTGAACTCCTAGTTGGTTTAGTTCCTTCTGGCATTGCTTTACCAGTTTTGAGGATATAGTGGCTGAATCAATAGCTTTGATAGCGGCTTGGCTATCACTATGTTTGATGGGTGTTGAAGAATTTTTTAGCATACGGCAGGCTACACGAAGAACTCTGCTTGGAGCGAAATTTTCCTCAGTTGTAGGAGGAACTTGCTTTACAAAAAAAGATCTTTTAGGTTGTAATGTGCCACAGAGCCTATATTTGGCTACATATTCATATTCAACAAATGTTCCCCGTATATTTCAGGGAATTACGATCGATTCCGTGACAAGCCATTTAACTACTTTTTTTTTCTTCATTTATCAATCAGAAAAAGATGCTCCCAAGAAGCAGCTACGGTTCCGAAAAATATTTTATTTATCAGTCAAAACTCCGTCTCAATAATACCAAAATCAGTTAAATCGAGATTTAAACTCGTTAAAACGCCAAGAACTACGATTTAATGAAATCTCGATTTAGCTGAATCTCGATTTAAAATTGGAGATTTAACTGCCTAAAACTTTGTCAATAATTGATAAAATGGCCGACGGCGATTTAGTGTTCACCTTAAATCTCTATTTAGAGCTAAATCGATGTGAATAATATGGGCGTAACAGTTTTACTTTAAAATCGCTTTTATACAATTAAATATTTATTTGACTAAGTTTTTATCCGATAAATTTTTCATCCGATTGGAATTTTAGTTGCATACTTAGGACTAAAAATTTATCCGATTTTTTCAATCGTTTTTTTCTAGTCGTAAAATTTTAGTCGTTTAAAATTTATTCGTTTTTGTGATTGAAGAATCCGACTAATTTTTTAGTTTTTTTTTTCAATCGGATAAATTTTTATCCGAATAACGCCCAACTCTGCAGTGGTTAGTGCGTTGGACTGCTGACCAAGCGGCGTGGGTTAAAGCCCCAGCCATGTCCACCAAACATTTTTCGCGGGACCACCTCTCATCGGGGAATGACAAGCCTCCGAGAGTATAATCTGTCATGAAAGAGCTTCTCAATTCGCCGTTCGGAATCGGCAATAAATTGTAGGTCCCTTCCATTCATGCGAAAAATGTAACACGCACAGCATGAATGGTTGCGAGAAGCTAGGCCTTGGCTCATCCCGAGCTGTCGCGCTAGCCATTTATTTTTTATTTTTACCTTAACCAACTTGTCGTGCAAAACTGAATGCAGCTGGCTAAAAATCGAGCTTGTTGAACACGCTAGTTGATTGAGGCCCAGGTCTGTAGCGCTATAAGTAAGCCTTCTGTTAGCTTGACTTGCGGGAGTGGAGTCAAAGATTACGAGGGTCTGAGAAGATCTTTAATGAGCAAAAGACTTAATACGTTTCAACTTCGTCGTTAAAAATATGGCAGAATGATCTAGGTGGTGCTTGCAATTGCTCAGATCCAATCGCGATCTTTCTAAGCTGAGAATAGGATTCCAGCAGACCCCACCACCTTATCAGTGTCCCACCATCTTATGAACTGCTCCCTGCCGACCCTTGCCTGGCAAGCTCATCAGCAATTTCGATCCCTTTGATACCTCTGTGACCTGGGACCCATACGAGGGTTAGGGAAGATAAGCTCCCCAGGCGGCCGAGCTCTGTTCCGCATTATACTACCTGGCTATCGGAGAAAAGTGCGACAATTCGTTTGGGTTGTTGAGCACACCATAGGCCTTGTAGATTGCAAGTATTTCAGCCTGAAATACACTGGCGAAATTCAGGAGTCTAAATGATCTCGATATTTTCAAGGCTGCTGAAAATATACCCTAACCTAGCTAAATTGATGTGTCGTAGTCATTTGCGACCTCCCCGCTGTTCTATTCCGCTCTTGATTAAAAACGCACGGCGAAGTCTTTGCTGAGCGTAATGCGAGGGGTAAGATAGTCTATGGGGCATGTCACCTCCTCCTTAGGCAGTAAAGCTAGAATGCTTCAGGGTCCATGGGGCCTGGCCGACCAGCACCCAGATTTTCTGAGTCTGACCACACTACAGGTCGCCATCTTTCTGATGTAAATGTCGACGGGTAGATGGTTTAGGATAACCTTCAGTGCATCCGTCGGACATGAACGTATAACACCGGTGGTACCTATTCGAGCGATTCTCAGGATTCGATTTAAATTTATTAGTTTACTCCACTTCGTAACCAGATCGGGTTGGTTCAATTAGTCCTTGGTGGAGCTTTGGATTAGTGACAGATCTTCTGGTATAACAACGAATCTACTTGGTTTAACCTTGTCTGCACCTTAGGTGCAGAAGTTGGGTAAATTCCAAAGAACAGTCTTAACGTTCCGGAAACCAATTGCCCACAATCAAACGTATCTGAGGTTACCAAACTTTCTGTTTAGCACTTCTTCGATTCGTGCCTCGTCCAATCAATAGTTTCCCCAGTGATAGCACCAACTTTTATCTTCATGGTCATGCTTCCTGGACTGCGTACTTAATTAATGCTCCCCCCTAGGCGCTTTCGCCTCCCAAATTGAATCCCTAAAAGTGTGCTAAGTCTGTCACCGCTGGACGATTATCCAGCCCCATTCCACTGGCAACATGTGTGCGGCAACCTTGAGCTCTGCCCGAGATAATCAAAACATATCGTCATAAAATGATTTCATAAATTGCGGCATTAAGGACTTAATTACGTTTACAAATTTGTTCAGCGCGCCCGAGATAATCTCCCGAATAGCACACAGCCTATCTCCATAATAAAACATTTTATGCGAGAACAATAAAAACTCCAAGCACCATGCAGGATGGCATTAAATAAATTAGGCCTAAGTTTTTCAACACACATCCAATACACACCCGCGACGAAGCAAGACACACATGAAGGGAATCCTCGCGACAAATTAGACGACCGAGACGAAGCCAGAGCCAGAGCGAAGGCGCAGATCAAAGAAGACGAAGGCTTTGCAGTTGTACACAACACACCAGCACCACTAGCCGTAAAGCTCCGCCACTTATCCTTTCATTTCGCATTATAAACGACTTTATTTGCAATTGCTCGCCACTTGCCAGGACATTTCGATGCGGACACGAACGCTCCTCATGCGGGCCGGGCGGGTGGAATGTGAGTGCGAATGCGAGCATCCATTGCAAGTTATTATGAATTGCCACTTGCGTGTGTGTATATTTGTGTCCTTTATTGTTATGTTTATTATGATTTCTTTTATTCTCCCTTGATGATTGCCACCGCTGTGAGTGCGGTGGCAGCGAAGAAGAAGGATACTGTGCAGCCAAGCCAAGACATCGCATTCAAAACTGCCATAAGTATAAATCTCTCATTTAAACGGAACATCTTTCCTTGCGGAATACATTTGTGTTTATGTGCAATTTCAGGGATTCCAGGATCTGGGGCGCGGCACGAGTGTGGGAGACGTGCTGCTACCGCGCTCTGTGAACTAAATTAATGTCATTCACTCGTGTTGTATTGTTGGGGGAGGGGGGATGTCGGCGAACACACTCATATTTCAAGCTAGATGGGGTGTTTGCGGTGTGGCTGGTGCAAGTCATATCAGAAAATTAAATAACAATAAGCGGGGACACTCGATTTGTTACTTCTGCACACGCACACACATTACTGTCGCTCGCACACACGATTACGTGATGCACGACCTGAGGCATGGTTGTGAGTGAGCTTATCTTAAATAAAATTTCTGACAAGGATAATTGCTGCGTTTTATTTGCTTTCGCAACGTAAAGCTGATTGGCTTGAGGTGTTGGAATTGGAAGTTGAGCTAGAGGAGGGTTTATGGTGGTTTCAAATGTTCCTGACGTTTATTAATTTGTGGGCGCGATGGAGTGAAATTCAACGTTCAGGCCTCGAAGCTGAATGCGTTTTAGACTGTTTCCATAGAGCAGTGAAATCTCCCATTGCGGACAGCCTCCTAAAACAGACATATTTTCCTAAAAACTTTAAAAAAAATTGTCTCCCTTGGATGGACAACTGCCTTGGGTAGACAAAAATGTTGAATTCCGCCTAAGGGAGATTTCACTGTATATGGTTTCGGTCTAACATCGATTGCCTTGGTCTTTGTATTACACAATCGAGGATTGGTCTTCGTTTTGTGAGAAGGACTCCTAAGTGCTTGTTGATGCTCAATTTACACACAGTTGCATATCAGCTTTGAAAGGAATTGGATGCAAAAGATAAGTCCTCTGATGACGTGAAGGGAAAAATGACGGGGTTGAACTAACTCAAGTCAAGTAGGTTGTCATTGTTCGGCAACTTGAAGTCAAGCCACTAACTTTCATTAACGCAGGTCGTGATTTTTCGTCGTTGTGGAAACCTAATCACTTTGACAAATCGAGAAGCAGTTGTTGAGAGCTCTCGAGCGTCCTTTGGATAAAGAAGAGAAGAGATAGGATATAATTATCTGTCCAAATCCCACCGTGCATATTAAAAAGGTAGAGCGGATGACACAGTAATGCACATGTCTTAGGTTAGGTTATGTTATAGGGGAATTGCCCAGTCTAATGACTGTGCATCCACGGGGGCCTTCTGATCCATTGTGTTCTCCTTTGTGTTGTGGTCCATGTTCCAACCTTGGGTCTAACGCCAAACCAGACTGTACTCTTTATAAAGTGGAGTATGTTCGTTATTGGTACTTCTGTTAGGTTACCCAGTTCTCCAAACAGCCTGTTTCCCATGAGTCGGAGTTGGCGGTTTTGGAGATTGGGACACTCATAGAATAAGTGTTTGATGGTCTCCGTCTCTTCCGCATCCTGACAGCTCCTACAGTAGACTGGGGAGTTGATGTCGAGTCTGTTGGTCATGGTACCTATGGTACTGACGGGACTACACTTGTCTTTAGTTGAAAGATTGTTATATCCCAGGTTTTCCACCTTGAATTTTTTTTTTTTTTTTAAGAACTTGCATTTATAGCTGACACTCTGACCTAGCAAGGTCTATTGTGTCTCCGGTCTACTTAGCCTAGGCAGTAGACCTACCTTTCTAATGAAGGTGAGTATGTCATTAGTAGCTGAGTTTTTAAACTCCGCTAACGAACTACGTAGCCATAGTGCGGAACATTCACAGAAAATATGTTTAGAGGTTTCTTCCTTTTCCACACAGAACCGACACTATGTATCTGGTTTAGTTTGTTGAGATGATATCTTAGGCCGCAATGGCGGGTAAGGAATCCCACTAGCTTCCTCATGTTGTTCCTGTCAATGTTTAGAAAATCCTTGTAGGAAAAGGGCTTGATAAGTCTCTTTGATTGCATAAGCCCGGGGACATTTTTCCAGTGGGCTAGGAGAAGTTGTTGTTCCCAGTTGTTGAACAAAGCTGTGGCGGTAGCCCGATCAACTCCAAAGAAGGATTCCGATCCCAAGATCACTGCAGCCGAACCGGCCCTAGGCAGGTCATCCGCAGTTTCATTACCTACAATGCCCAGGTGGCCGGGCACCCGTCCAAGCTTGACCTTGTTGTGTCTGGCAAGTTATTGTAGGGTATCGTAGTAGGACTTGACTGACCTAGATTCCACTAAGTCGGATATCAATGCTTTAAGCGCTACCTTTATCGAGGTTTATCCTGGCCCAGATCTCTATAGCTTTCTAAGATTTGGTCAGATGAGTGTATGCCCGATGAATCTCAGCATCGTTTGCCCGATCCACAAAAAAGGAGACCCCCTCAACTGCGCCAACTACAGGGGTATCAGCCTCCTCAACATCGCGTACAAGATTTTATTTGCCATACTGTGTGAACGCCTGAAACCTTTTGTCAACAACCTGATTGGCCCCTATCAGTGCGGTTTTAGGCCAGGAAAGTCCACAATTGACCAAATTTTCACACTTCGGCAGATCCTGGAAAAAACCCAAGAAGTCCAAATCGATACCCACCACCTCTTCATCGATTTTAAGGCGCCGCCTATGACAGCATTTATAGAGACGAGCTGTATAGAGCCATGTCTAGTTTTGGCATCCCTGCTAAACACGTCCGTCTGTGATGGAGAATGCTCGCTGCTTCATCAAGATCGGTAACGATCTTACCGAAGCTTTTGATGTCCAAAAAGGTTTTAGACAAGGAGACGCGCTGTCATGTGACTTTTTCAACATCATATTTGAACGAATTGTGCGAAACTCTCAAGTCAACACCGGAGGCACAATCTTTCATAAATCTGATCAATTGCTTGCGTACGCTAAGGATATTGACATTATAGGCAGAACGCAGCGAGCTGTCACCGGTGCTTTCGCGTTTATAGAGACAGAAGCGGCCAAAATGAGTTTAACGGTAAACGAGGGCAAAACTAAGTATTTGCTGTCAACAAAAAGGGACACCCAACACCGACGAATTGGACAGAACGTCACAGTTGATAGCTATAACTTCGAGGTAGTAAGGGACTTGTCTACCTTGGCTCTGCTACTACCTCCGATAATGACACCACGTCGGAAATCAAACGAAGAATAACTCTTGCCAATCGCTGTTTCTTCGGACTAAGAAGGCAATTGAGTAGTAAGGCCCTATCCCGAAGAACTAAGGAGACTCTGTATAAGACCTTAATCATCCCAGTCCTGCTTTACGGCGCTGAAGCATGGACACTGTCGAAAGCGGATGAAAATATCCTTGGTTGCTTCGAGCGGAAAATTCCACCACCGCTCCGGCACGCAGAGTCTTCGAATCCAACCCGGAGGGACAACGCAGTAGAGGAAGACCTCGCCTAAGGTGGCGCGCACAAGTAGAAGGGGACCTCAACCAAGTTGGCGTGCGCAACTGGAGGCAGTTAGCTAAGGACCGGGCTAACTGGAGAGGCTTGTTGGTTGAGGCCCAGGTTCACCCCGAACTGTAGCGCCACCTAAGTAAATAAGTAAGATCTCTACAGCATGCATTTCAGGCTGGATCACGCTGGGGCATATCCCCATTGTTTTCAAAACTTTAGTGTTGAATCCAAAGACGCCACCTACTCTGGAAGCCATTTTTGATCCGTCGGTAAACCATACCAAACATTCTAGATCTGATACACATGCAAAGGTCGTTGTGCTTGAGAAGTCGTACTTGTGCTTGAGAAATATATGTGAAACAGTCGAGGGAGACTGCTAGCTGGAAGTCTTGACTGTAAATTCCACAGGGATTGGGAGTTATTTATGGTTGGACGGCCATTGTTCCATTTGGTGGTTCGAGAATGATGGAATTGACGAGGCTAGTGAACTGTATTGAAGTTACACGTTAGGTGGCGGGCTTTTGGATATCTGTTAAGAGGGCGATCTTTCTACTATAGACATCAGGCTTATGTGCTTGAAGGAGTTTGAACCAACTTAAGGAGCATTACATTAACCATGCGCTTTGCATGTGGTTTGTAGCTTAGTTCGAAACTGGATCTGTACAGAGGAGTGAAATGAAAGATTAGAAATTCCTATTTGGGGATTTGAAGGTCTTCAGTGTCAAAAGCGCTCTTTCGACGGTGTTGGCGTTAAAGAGGTGCCCTAAAAGGCTTCTGATACTCTGCTTTGGAAGTGAATTGTTTTAACAATCAGAAAGTTGGACCAAAGTGTTTCCCTGTGTTATTCATGAACCTACTGTGATCTCTTGAGAGGCTTTTCACTTACTGTTTAAGGTTGATAAGGCCTCTATGTTTTCGTAAAAGGATTTTCAAAGAAAGTTCAACTTTTTCTTAATTTGAGTCGTAGTTCTGAGAGTAGTATTCGAGATGTCGTATTGATGATGTTCTTGATTGAAGGCATCTGACGCAGCCTATATGACACAATAACTCTTTGGTGAGCATGATGTCCATGTGGTTTCCGATTAATCTTTTACTATCTACAGCCTTTCGGTGCTTAATTATAGTCTACACTTAATTTGTGGTATAGATCGTCTCTCTGTTCCTCAGCTGCTTCATTGGAGTGAAACGCTGTATTTGGATTACTATCCTTATTCTCTTCCTAAATAAGGACACCAAGACCTGAGTATCCTATCACTGCATTTATGCCATCAGCAAGCTTGCACCAGATTCTTGTACATTTTTCGATCGTGTTCCCAAGAGATCTTGTGATTAGGAGAACAATTCTCTCAAGACCCTGCATTTTGGCTGAAACAAGCCACTACCCTTTGTAAATGTCCGGCATTTGCTTAAGTCACTTCTGCTTCTTTGACAATTTTTTTTGAAATTTGATACTTTTCTTGAATTTTACAGAGTGGATCCAAGTGTCCCGGATTTTCTCCAGTCTACTTCCCAAGCCACTCTCAAATAAAACCATCGAGACATGAGTGTAAAATGACAAGCCCTTGGCGTTCCCATTTCCAGTGAGACTTTCTGGAATCCAATTTCTTCCCACAAACTTGTCTCCGAGCTACCAACACCGGCGCAGCTTTAAAAGTCAATTTAATTTTCTTCGTCTGGTTTCCCTGCCCACAGCTTCGCCTCAATGTATATGTGTGTCGTTGAACCATTGAACTCGTCTCAACCCCAACCCCATCGACCTCTCCTATCTCATCATTCGATCCCTAGATTTGAAATCGCACAGAATTCAACTTGACATAGTAGATTCCAATTGCGATTTATACGCCAATGAAGTCGTCTTCATCAAGCACAAAACCCTCGCCGTGTGCTGCTCCTTCTTCCTTACGCGTGTGTGTGTGTATGTGTGCGATGCTGCCAAATGAAATGTCAATTTAGGACCAATTCAGCGGTAAGTAAATGCTGCCACACTGATCGAAATGCCTCATGGGGATTATGACTAATTTCATCGGAGTTGTCCCATCCCGTCTTACTTTCGCCATTGAGGGGAAGTGACAGTCCCAAGATGACTCTATTCACTTGGGCTCCGTAGAGCGTTTATGCGTCTTGTTTTGCGGATCCAGCCCACCGGGAGGTGGGGTACAAGAAAAAAGCATTAAAAACTCAATTTATTCTCAAGTGTTTCTCTCTCCGTCTGTTTGGAGTTGTTGTCCTCCCTGTACTTTACCGAAAAAAAAAAAAAAAAAAAACAAACTAAGGACATCATTGGAGCGAGAGTTTAAGGACTTCAGTCGGCATCACACCGCACATATCCACTGTGCGAGTGTTTCGAGTGCCCTTATGCGGAATCAGGCATACAACGAAGGCGCTGAACACGAGATGATTATGGTGATGGCGATGACAATGATGATGATGATTATCTAAACCCATATCGGGGCCAGAGCCTTGTACACTCACATATTGTGCAGCAGGGAATTGCTGCTGTGAGCAGGGGGCAGGATTGTATCTTTATTCGCTCAGTCTTCTCTCTAACGAGCCGGCGACTTGCTGCGAGGCGTTTGTTTGACATAAATAGACAATTTTTTTTCCTTGTGTGTTGTCCTTATGCTGTCTTTCTACATTTGTTTCGTTTTTTTTTTTTCTCTTTCTCCTTCGGTGTGCCTTGGTTAAAGCGAGGCTCCTTCAATGACAGTATGGTGTCTGCATTTAAATTTTAATGGGATTAGAAGCACGAAATACTGCTGTTGGCAACCAACAATGACTGGGCGATGGGGCTTCGTCGTTCATGGAATCGGATTCTTTGGGGTTTTATTTTATGACAGTAAGACTCATAACAGTTAATAAGTGTGTGCACGTCGTTGGGGATTCCATAACGGTGATTTGTTTTATTGACTATCAATTTAATTTAGAGTGGGGAAGTTAAGTGCAGGCAGGTGCGTTCAACTGGATGCGATGCAGAGGGTTGTTGGCTTGGCTTGACTGTATGTCAATCGATTGCCTGTTGGATAGTGGACGCTGACCCTAACCCACTGTTTGATAAGGGAGATTCGAATGGGTCTTGAAATTCATAAAATATGTGTGTCCTTTCCAACAGTCAAGATTCTAAAGCCAAAAAAACTCAACAATGAAGCGGAACTGCGTTAAAGCTCCAACGAACTTATTCGAATACTACAGAACACTAACAATCTTGTGAGAGTGATTATAAAGGGTGGTTAAATTTTAAGGGCCGATGTTGAATGTGAACCACACCTAAACGTCAAGTTTTTTTCTGCATTTCATTTGTCATTTCTCAATTTCAGACTATTTCAATTTGAACCATGGAAAGATACACAATCGAGCAACGCGTTAAAGTTATTCAGGCTTATTATGAAAATGGGCGTTCAAATCAAAATGCATATCGTGCACTTCGTGATTTTTTCGGTCAATTTAATCGTCCAAATGTGCGTACAATCGGAAAAATCGTGCAAAAATTTGAGCAAACCGGGTCTGTAGGAGATGTGAAAACACCAGTGCATGCTCGTACAGCTCGTACTGCAGAAAATATTGCTGCTGTTCGCGATAGTGTGGCTGAAGAGCCGTCCACCTCAACTCGTCGTCGTGCCCAACAATTGCACCTCTCACGCTCGTCGTTGATGGCCCGAATTGGAAGATATGAATGTGGACGATATGTGGTTTCAACAGGACGGTGCCACTTGCCACACAGCTAACGAAACAATGGCTCTTTTGCGCGCAATATTCAATGGCCGTGTTATCTCACGTGGTGGCGATGTCAATTGGCCGCCAAGATCATGTGATTTGACACCGTTGGATTTTTTTCTTTGGGGTTATTTGAAAGAAAAGGTGTACGTCGATAAGCCAGCAACAATTCAAGAGCTAAAGGATGAGATAATTCGGCACATTAACGGCATAGAACCTCAATTATGCTTCAGCGTCATCGAAAATTTGGACCATCGGATGGAGGTGTGCCGCCGAGGTCGCGGCGGCCATTTGGCCGATATTTTGTTCCATACATAATTGAACCATACCAATATTATCATAATAAAAAGAAATGACAATAATTTCCTTAATAATTTGTGTTTTATTCAAAATCAATATCGGCCCTTAAAATTTAACCACCCTTTACAAGGTGCTGCTTGCGAAGTCATTGGCCACCTCTTACGATGTCAATATAGTCTGTGTAACCAAGATGTGTTGACCTGGAAACTTCGAATTTTTTTTCGCAAGATATTTTTTTAGGTGGCTCAGTGGTTTGTGCGTTGGACCGCTGACCGACCGGCGTGGGTTCAAGCCCCAGCCATGTCCACCGAACATTATTCGCGGCATTTGTCATGAAAGAGCTTCTCAATTCGCCGTTCGGAGTCGGCAATAAATTGAAGATCCCTAAAACAATAACACAATCCATTGGGTATAACGCAAGAGCATCGCAGGCAAGGAGATAGCTCACGAGCCTACCAAAAGTCAATAATAAGACTTTGACAAGCTAAGAACGTCATCAGCCTGTCATAGTAAGTGTAACCAAGGAATTCTCAGACTAGGCAAGGCCTCCCATTGGATTTTCCGTTCATTCAATTACCACCTCAACAAATGGACATGTTTCGACTGTCCTTGGAGGACGAAAACGCAGCTGAAAACATAATATGCAATTATGCAGCAACAGCTCGTAGCAGACGAACAAATTTCGATATGAATCCACATCAACCACAACCAGAATCTTGGCATGACCTTAAACTATCTTTGGTTGAAAACTTAGTTTCTGGTTGAACCTTGGACACTTCTGGTATTCAATCACTGTACCCCTTATAGTTGCACCATTGTTACCATTTTGAGTGCCGAGGCTCTACTCCCCTGTTCCATGCCTGAGCGCTTCGTTATCATTGCCAACCTTAGCATTTAGAAATTGAAACCTATTTTCGTACCTACAGTGCACTCACACACAGGTTAGGTTAGGTTAGGTTAATTAGGGAGATATTTCCTAGAAACACCGGGCACCAAGATGGCCTCATAGCGACCCTGTGAGAACATACAAATCATCAAAAACCTAATACCTCATTCCCGGAGGCTTTTTTTTTTTCCTGCCTCCCCTTATGGTAATTAGAACCTAATTCCTCCAAGTTTCTAAAAAAGTAGTTTCCTAGGTGCCTTTGTGCTATGCCCTCACAATCGCAAAGAATGTGTGTAACATCTTCTGTAATGCACAACTCGTCACAGTACCTACACGCGTCCGATTCTGTGAGCCTCAGTCTCATTGCGTGCTGGCAATACCCGGACAGAATTCCTACAGATATGCTGAGGTTTGATCTTTTTAGCTTAAGAATTTCTCTCGTCTTTTTCTTATCTATCCCCGGGCATAAAGCTTTAGATACCCTATATTCTTTTATATTTGACCACCTGTGGTCAGCTTCCCTGTTTATGTTGCCTAAGAGGTGTGCCTTAACCGCGCAGGATGGCTGTTTGACGACTACAACGTCGCCTTGCGGTTGTTATCCATGCATGCAGCATAGTCTTACCCGGTTCTGCGTGCATAGTGCCTTAAGCATTGTGCGACAGTTCACAACTTGTCTAGATTAAATGATATTCGATTCTAGCGCTTTGAGTGCGGCCTGGCTATCGACGTAGATGGCGATGTTTCTGTCGGAGTCCACCTGCGACTCCAGTTGTTCTGCAGCCTTGAACACGGCTATTTTCAATTCAGGCAGTAGATACCAGAACCCCTTCCATCTGGTGCTAGAGAGCCATCTGTGTATACGGCTATCTCCTCCGGTTGTTTTATTGCATCTCTTTGCCATTCCTTCCTTTCAGCGCACTCAAACACAAGTCAATAACTTTTTGAGAGACAAATGAAGTATCGATAGAATTATGAAGGACAGGACATTGTTCCCTCCATTATTGACTGTGTTTCAGCTTTAGAGCCAATTTAGCGACAAGTCAAATTGGATGAACTTAAAACAAGATGTTCCGATCAGGTGGTCTAGAGTTGCATTATTCGATGACTTTTGAGTTAGAATTCATTTACCTAAGGTAGGAATTTACTTTAGTTGGGTGCACTACCTCCTTACACAACTGGAATACAACCAGTGCAGGATTTTTCCTCCTTTTTCCGAACCGAATCGGATCAGTCTTCGTTGGGTTGAGTCCCAATCCACATGTGTGTACAGAAAAACCGCAATATGTGCCATATCGTTGGACTCAGCATCCCATACGGATACAAGCAATTCGTCTTCAGACTTTTCCACTCCCGAATGATTGCCCTACTCATGAGTAGGATATCATACTGTCAGCCTGTCACTTCCTATCAGCAGGGAGTTAAATTAGCTCCCATTCCCTCAAAGAAGAAAAAAAATCCCTCCCCGTCCAAGTTCGATAACAAAGGAAACATCTAGGAATAGCACGACAACGACGCTTTAAAAACGGCAGACGACGGAGACAGTAAAAAAAAGAAAAAAACAAACAATTTCTCAAAACAACAGTTTAGTCACCAACCCTCGGGGGCCCCCTTTTCAATTCAATTCAACAGCATCCAGTGCCAGTCCCCTTTTGAGTAAAGTTGTCCCCACTGTCTGAGCGTTGCCGACTTCGAGTGATGGCTTTAAAGTCGACCGTTTATTAAAGTGACACATTCAGTTCAATGAATAGAAAAAGAAGGCTCTACCTCTACTCGTACCACCCCTCATCCTCGGGTGTATATCCTTGCAAGTTCATGCCTCTCACTAGACAGAACAACTCCTCTGGGGCGGTGTGTAGGTTGATGCACAAGAAGAAAGCCGTGAAGTCAAGTGACGAAACAATCTTTTCGGTCTTCTCGGTGACGTTTAGATGACATTGACACGATTGGCTTGCGCCTATACTTTGGCATCAGTTCCTGCGGTTTTTTCATAGAAAAGAAAGAAAATCATTTATTAATTTTTTATAGCTTTCTTCAACTAGAGGGGGGAAGGCGGTATTCAGGAATATGATGGATTCTTCTTCTTTATTCGTGCACAGCCTCCTTGGAGGGCAAGTAGAATTCTGTCGTTAAATTGTTTTTCATTTTTAAGTGTCAAGCTGTGCGACAGCATCCTCGACGACAACGACCAACGTCCAACGACCGACAACCGACGACGACGACGCTCGCTGGAAGGACATATGATAAATGTAAACTGATTTTGCAAAGAAAATTCAGTGATTACCCACTTCAGGAGTGACCTCGGGTAAATTAAGTGATTCTTCAGGGTGGGGGGGGAGAAGGACGAGTATTTTACAGCTGTCCTCGCCGTGTAATTCAATTATTGGGTACCAGCGTTTTATGAGATGTTTTTGTGTCGTGAATTTTTCTTCCTCCAAATGGAGATGAAAGTTTTTTTTAAGAAAATTTATTTGGAAAAGAGGGTGCGGTGTATGTACAGTGAGTTCTATTTTATTAATTAGTGTTCCGAGTTGTCTATTTTTTCTTTTTTTAAAATTGGAAATATAATTTTTGGAATTTATCGCGAGTGTTTACGCTTTATTGGCGTCACCCCTGATATTGAATTGGAAAAGAAAGGGAGGCAGGAATGGCCGGCTGTTTTGGGGTGGATAAATTGGATTTTGTGGGTCACCACAGTCGAATAATAAAATAAAGGAAACTTCGATTGAAGATGAATTGAGTTTTGACGGAAAAAGGACGATGAAAACCTTATGAGTGATTTGGACAGGGATCAGTTTCTGGTAGACTAACTTTTGGAAAAAAAATAATTTAAGAGATTTATGCAATTTTTAATATTGAAAAAGCATGGGAGCTGACATCCACGACGGAGAACAAACTGTCACTTAAAGCCGGCGTGTTGTCGTAATGGCAATGCTAGAACTCATTGGAGGTCCTTCTAGCTGTGTGGAAACAATTTAGCCACTCTATGGCTCTAGTGTCGAAAGGGTGATTTAGTAAGAGATGAGCAAATTCATTTCGTTTTTATTTTTGTTAATAAAATGCAAAGCAGTTGTTCAAACTTGGGTAATATGTGTGAAAGAACAGCCAGCAACGAGGTCGCCGGCGCTACAGCTCAGGATGATCCAAGGCCTTGCTTCGCACGAATGGAAGGAACCTACAACTTATTGCTGACTCCGAAGGGCAAATTGAGAAGCTTTTTCATGACAGATTATACTCCCGGAGGCTTGTTATTTCCCGACGAGAGGTGGTGCCGCGAAAAATGTTGAGTGGACATGGCTGAGGCTTGAACCCACGTCACTCGCACAACATTCCAACTCACTAACCACTGAGCTATAACGACCACGAGGTCGCCACACGCATTGCTGTTTGACCTTTGTGGGATACTCTTCAACGTAAGGCTCATCACTGCTGGCAGCAAGAAATCCACACAAAGTGGTGAAAAGTTCCTAAGGTACTGAGTGATGCGCCGATTCAAAGTCCCTAACTTCACGTTAATCGTCAACCTTGCAGTAGAGAAATTCATCGATTTTTAAAATCGCTTTCGAATGGTCTGGACAGGGTATGAGGAAAGATCTAAGGACGTTGCCGCCTCAGCGTCTTTCATTAGAAGAGTATACAATGGCTGAACTGATTCAAAACGAGGAAACCCTCAATATTCTGTTGAGCACTTAATTACCGTCTAACACAAAAGTGATCAGTAGAAATAGCGTGTCTGCGGTTAAAAGGTTGCTGCGGTATAGAGACTTCAATTTCGGTGTCTTTAACGATGTTCAGTGGTCTCTATGACTGCAGTGGTTGCATGGAGTTTTCGAATTGTCGACTTTGGGTGGCACAGAGACACCTTAGAGTAGAGTTTTTTCACCAGTCAAATAGCTCCTAGTGGTCGACACAATTTCAAACACATTGACATGTGAAAGGTGGCGGCCTTAGCTTATAATGCTGTCATTGTGTCAGGCATATTTACAATATTTACAACAGTTTAAGCTGAAAGCTTCAATTATACGCTACTACTAGTCAACAATTGAACCAACGTGAAGAGCTTGAGAATAAATCCGTCAAAAATGGCCACCTATTTTTCAAACCACCCAAAAAGTCGGCGGGGTTAACGTAGAAGGATCTAGAAGGCAAGATGTTTGACGGTAGTCATTGATTTCAAGCTAAGCTGAAAAGTTAACGTCGCATTACGAATGCGTTGCTAGAAATCGCTGGAAGTCACGCGAAACATAATCCCATTGGATTTGTCTTGCATGAGTAGGGCAGCTAAATTTTTTAATGAACTTCTTATAAGACCACAGCTTTGGTCGTATAAGACGTTCGATCATGCGACTATTTTACTAGCGTGGGGAAACTCTTGGGTTTCAACTGACTACTTGTGCTTCACCATGAACCTAGCCTACTTTCTAATTCAAAAAATCCAACAAGGACGAATTGACGAGCTCACCAGATGAGTAAGGCTACCCTTCCACGACAATGTGTCTAAAATGGAGGTCGATTCAGGAGCTGGTGTGTTCTGTGATTCTCTTAGGTAAGTGAGTTAGGTTGGTTATTGCAATAAACAACAACAACGACATCCCAGTAAATGACAGTGCAGATGACCTTGCAAGGAAAGAGATGGTACTACATACAAACGCATGTATCTCGAATGCGTTTTCGTTTGTCAGAATTCCGCTCACTAAAGCCAAAAAGCAAATAGACAACGAGGCTATAAGCAAGGTAAGTGTACATGTGCAGTGCGTTTAACTAGTGAGAATCCAGAGAGTTCAATCAGAGTGAAGTACGGGCCATTTAAGAATCATGAGTTCTGCACAACGAACTTTGGCGAAGTTCCATCGACAAAGATTAAGTCGAATCCGTCAAAAAAAATTGGTGAATCTCCTTTTCTGGCTTATATTCGATTTCAATGTTTTGGTTTAGATTTAAGAAACTTAGCAATGAGTTGATAGCTTTCCTGAAGTAGACGGCTTTAGACGAGAAACTAATCGGTCAACTGGTTGGCAGACTCGATGAAATACTTCAACTCATCTTCAGACTTCCATACACACGAGTTAGTTGGTACTAGCCTGTCAACCATTCGGCTGATTAATTTCTCGTCTGTAGATGGCTTGATGCTGATATTCTCCTCTTAACGGCTCCAAATCAACAAACGTTTCTGGTTTCCACCGGCATAACAATGGGCATAAATGCCATATACACAATCAACTACCATTCTTATGAAGATCGTCCACAGTTCAGGGTAGCAGTCCTGGTCTGCAGTACATATAGGTCACAGCTATTAAATTGTTGTGTCCAATGTGCTCCGCAAGGGTTCACCCAAGTGCCAAGACAAGCGCTGGATACGCTCATCAAACCCAATGTCTATACACTGATTGGCTGCAGAAGGACTGCCGTCGTAGCCGTAGGATATGCTTTCTCTTGACTGCATCGATAAAGATCTCAGTGCTGCGATGAAGCCCGAATCATATTCGGTTCGAGAACAAAAAGATTTCGTCCAAATCTCGTCAAGGCGGCAAAGTGACTTTTTTGATTTTTTGTACACCTTTCAGCCGTTTTGTGATTCTACAAAAAACTTGACTCGCACATAATTTGTCATGGTGACGTTTTCGGCACCGAGAATGGATCCAAAAACTATTTGTTAGGTTATCGGGCTGAAATAGATAATCTTCCTTCTACTTAGGTCTCTGTAGAATGGTGTCCTTAGAGGTTTGACCTTCCACTTCCGGCCACAAACCCATCGATCACTTTATTCTATAGCTAAATGCTACCAGCAAAGGAAACACTCTACTGGGTGCTAATTTTTTGTTGAAAGTTCGTCTTAGTAAAGCAGTTTTTAGACGGTCGGTTCTGATGACTCTACCTTGTTGTTTTGGAGTTCCACATCTATACTTGCTCCCAGGATCCTTTGAATTTAATCTCAAACGTGAGATCCTTCAAAGCCGATTCGGAGGGGAAAAATCTTAATTTAAATTTTTATATTACTCAAGGGCGCGACGCACCATAATCCTTGAAAAGTATTGCCTTAGACGCCTCGGGGATTTTTGCCATTCTTTCCACTTTATTTATTTTTTTAATTTCCCTCTGTCTACATTATCTGCATAACTTTTGAATGTGGTTACACTGCCGCCAGGTTAGATGCGAGTACATACATACATTCGCCTAACGAGCTTCCACCTTTTCTTGTTAATAAAATAATTTTTGATTACCAGTTTACTTGGAATGATAATGCGCTATAAAACCTAACGACTCGCAGTTAACATCCTTCGGAGAGAAACAACATACTTGTTTCACCATTCGAAGTTATGAAATCAATATCCTTCCACTGCCGGATGGCCAGAGCTTAAGTAAGTTCTTCCCCTTGCCACTCGACTAAGGAACAAACACACCCATCCTCTCCGCTACTACCTAGTGTTAATCTGCCAAAAAATGTTCTGCGCCGTTTTTTTCCAAAGACACAGAAGAAAAAAGGTGTTGAAGGCCAAGGTTCCATCAACCGCGCCCTCTCCGTTTTGACTTTTAGCATAATTTAGACATTCGTAAGCTGCCCTAAACCCTGGTGATAATAATAAACTTGCTCCGAGCAATCTTTTCAACGATGCAAACTTGAGTACATTTACATAGTCCTCTAGACTGGACGAACCTATTGAGTCTCTCACCTGACCCCCCTTGTGCTTATCCTATGTCGTCGACCGCATGTGTTGGCCTGAAGGTACATTATTTCGGACGTCAAAGTGACTTAGCAGTGACTGGCAGCAGGAGAATGGATATGAAAAATTGGAAACCTGAACTGATAAATCGTTTGCTTACGGGTGAGAGCGGTGTAGACTACGGTTTACCTGGTGAGGCAAAGGCGCTTCACTAAGGGAAACCGGAATTTTCAAGTCGATTAAGGTGCCGATGTATAAAATTTCCAAATGAATTCATCGAAGGATATCCGAAGGAGAGGTAATTTCATTACTGGGACCGGGATATCGATTTGTGTGTTATCCAAAGATGCACATGGATAGGAGCATGTCGTAGATACGTACGTTCGGAGGTTTAGCAAATGTATTTAGGGTTACTCCAGAGAAATGGCTGAGCTCTTTTTTTCTCTGTCAGTAATGTGTGTACCTATTTGGGAAGTTGATTTATAATTTATCGAGATTAAAGAATTTGACTCACGAAGTGCTCCTATGTGGAGCGCGTCCTTCAATGAAAATGAAATGGGAAAAATTGATTGTAGTGCAGTAGACATGTTTTGAGTGGAGTTCCAGTCGAATAAGCTTTTCGGCAAATTGACACATTACAACTCCAGTAGAAACTCCTATGTAAGGGGGGAATGGAATCTGAGAAGAGCAACCCTAACCGAAATGTAGGACGTCGGGAGAGCATAGAAAAAATTAAAGAAGGTCGTCACAGGCAGGTGTGGATTCTGGAATGTGAAGGTGATCATGGAAGAGAGACTTGATAGAAAGCTTAGTCTTATAGCGTCAGTGCAACCTATGAAAATATATATTAGAACCACACATGCTTTCCTATTTCATTTTTGTCGATGGTGGTACCTTTGCAAGGTGCCAAACTCTGCTGGGTTCCTAGACATAAGGACATAGAAGGGAACGAAAAGGCCGACGAATTGGCAAGATTGGGGTCGGCTATGAACATCAGCGAAGCAGACACATCTGTAATGCCACCGATAGGGAGATTGCATGGAATAATAGATAGCATAATAGAGAAAGAAGCCAATTCCTTCTGGCTAGCCAGAGAGGATTGTGCCACCTCTCGGACGCTATGGCCGAAACTAAATAAACTAGAACAAGGTGCCTTCTGGCACTGGACAGATCCTCTATTCGCATGCTCACTGGAGTTATCACAGGACACTGCGCCATCGGGGTCATGCTCCGCAAGTGGAGAATCGATTCCAACGATTTATGCAGAAGCTGCGGAGATGAAGAGGAGGTAGAATCAATCCAACATCTGCTGTGCCACTGCCCCGCCCTGCAAGAACGACGACTACGCGCTTTAGGATCAAGGTTCTTTGCAAGCATAGCAGAGGTAACAGACTCACAGTTAACGGACCTACTCCGATTCTTAAAGAGTACTAACTGGTTCACAAAACAGCCAACAATAGGATAGGTCCTTAGGCTGTCCCGAGAACCATACCGCTATTCCCACAAAATTTAAAGGGTACTCACAATGGACCTTCAGGTCTCCGAGTGGAAGTGATGAGGCCTATCCATCACACACCCTTCTAACAACCTAACCTAACCTAACCTTGCAAGCTGCCATGTGCTTTTCCCATTACCGGATTTTATAATATTAGAGGGGGAGCGGTCACCAGGTTGGGCGATGAGCAATGCGGCTTTTCGTCCAGGTAGGAGCCAACCGAGCAGCTATTCATTCTCAGAATGGCACTTGAGGGAGTATGCCAAACCTGTGGATTCCAAAATGCCAAATTCGTGGATTTGGCGAAAGCATTGATCGCGTCCCTCGAGGTACACTCTGGAGTGTACTGCAGGAGTATGGGATTGACGGTTCTCTTCTGAGGGAGATTTAATCTATGTACACAAACTGTAAAAGCGGCGTTAAATCGACACCTTTCACCGTGGACGTTGGACTTCGCCAGGGGTGCGTTCTGTCAGCTCTCCTTTTCATAGTGTATATGGATTGAATGTTACAGCGCAGCCGTAGCGAGGAACGGTTCGAATTGAGAGACTTAAGGATCAGTCATCTTCTTTTCGCTGATGACTTGGTCAGCCTAGGGTCCACCCAAGCCGGACTTCAAAGCGTTCTTGACAGGTTCGTCGCAGTCTGTGTTGAAGCTGGGATGAGGGTCAACGTGAACAAATTTAAGGTAATGGTGATTTCCCGTTAGTGGAGTCCTATGGAAACAGGTGGAGAAGTTTAAGTATCTCGGGGTCTTATTCACGAGTGATGGTAGGAGCAATACTGAGTTATCCAGTAGGATTGGTCAGGCTGTGGCAATTTTGAGTGTTTGTTCCGACCCTCACCTATGGTCATGAGATTTGGGTAATGACCGAAAGAATAAAAGAGATCGAGTTGGGAACACCATAATGCGCGAGGCACTCAATGTCGAGCAGCTACTTCTTCGAATGGAGAGGTCCATACTTCGATGGTTTGGGCACGTCCAACGCATGTCCCTAACTCGGTTTCCGAGACATGCCATTTAATCAGTGCTATCGGGTAGGCGTCCCCTGGATAGACCTAGGATGAGATGGCTGGACCAAGTCCGAAATCTCACCTCTACTCGTATGGGGATAGCTCCTAATGATTTAAAGTTGATGGCGGAAAATCGGGAAATGTGGAGAGTCATAGTGGATAAGCGGGTCATTGAAAATTATGATGATGATGATGAGCAACCAAGGATATCCGCTTTCGATTGAGTCCATGCTTCAGTGCAATAAAGCAGGTTTAGGAGGTTGAAGGGGTTATATAGGGTTTTCTAAGGTTTTCACCTCGAAGTTATAGCTGTCCACTGTGACGTTCTATCCGATATGTCGATGTTGGGTGTCCGTTCTTGATGACAGCATATATTTTGTTTTGCCCTTATTGACCGTTAAACCCATCTTCACCGCTTCTGTCTCAATACTCGCCGATGACATCATGCTACGTTCTTCCGATTATGTCAATATCGTCGGCGTATTCGAGTAGTTGGACGGACTTTTGAAAGATTGTTCCTCTAGTGTTTGCGCGTAAGTTTTGCACAACTCTTTCAAGAGCGTCTAAATCCTTTTTTGACATCAAAGGTCTCGGTGAGGTCTTTATCGACCATAATGGAGCAGCGAGCATTCTCCATCGTCATCATGCAAAGACGGACGAGGCTAGCAGGGATGCCAAAACTAGGCATGGCTCTGTAAAGCTCATCTCTATAAATGCTGTCATAAGCGGCCTTACAATCGATGAAGAGGTGGTGGCTATCGATTTGGACTTCTTGGGTTTTCTCCAGGATTTTTCGATGTGTAAAAATGTTATCGACGGTGGACTTTCTTGGCCTTAAACCGCACTGATAAGAACCGATCACTTTTTTGACAAAGGGTTTCAGGCGTTTGCACAATATGGCAGATAAGATCTTATATGCAAAATTTAGAAGACTTAATTCCTCTGTAATTGGCGCAGCTGAGGGAGTCTTATTTTTTGTGGCTCGGGCAAACGGTGCTCCTCATTTGAGCAATACATTTATCTTAGTGTGACGACCTCACAACGTCAATACACTTTCCAAACCTAACCTGAGCTTCTAAGTCACCTTTTCGTTTAAGCCTATTCATATGCATTGACGATTCTGTAGAGATTTTATTAAGGGGTGGTGCTGAACCACTCTTTTTTATGTTGGTTGACAAGTTTTTTTTTATAATTCACTCGCGCTCAAGGGATCATGGATACCCTAATAATGTCATTGACTCAGTGCGAGTGGGGTGCAGTGATTCGAAACTCGGGTAACATTAAATTTCAATGGCGTCTGAGGATGGTGTCCAGACTTGCTGGAAACATGTGTGGTGCTTGTCATTGCTATAATTCACGGTATTTTTCTTGCGAATCTCCTGATGTCATAATCATTATCAGTTGAATCAACTCTTCAAGCCTTGACACTGTGCCAGTAGTGGCTTTCCACTTAATCGATTCTCTTTTGTCTTCAGAAGTATGGAAATGTTTTTGAATTAAACCCGCAACCCATGCTAACCACTTCTCCATAGCCACCGCTTGTCGTTTCAATTTGATTTCTTAAATTTTCCCCCATCGAAACTGTAGAAAAGGCCCAATGGCCTTGGGCAGTATTCGTCCTTGCAACTTAATCTGGTTACGCATTCTGCTGTTGTTTCTCTTTTCATTTTAAAGAGATTATTTCCAAAACCCCTTGTACTGTGCATATTGTTCCTTTGAACGGTAATACCAAAATCACCATCCACGACGACTTACCATAAATAAAATCTCATCCAGCAGATACCACACGTATGCTTTACCATCACCACCGCATGTGTCATATAAATTTCATCTGACGTCGCACAAGTCAAAAGGCAACTTGTGTGTGTCTCTGCGCTAACTTGTGTCCTTACATTCTCAGCATCGCATCGCATTTATTTATCATATTTTTACTCCTTAAGTCAAATTATAACTCATCGCCGTTCTTTCTTTTTTTTCCTCAACTGGAAAACCAATTTAAATTCAGCTCATTTGCATCCAACATAGCATATCCTTCAGCACAAGGTCAAAGGGGAGAACACAATAATTCCGAGCCAGCGAGCGGCTCAAAAAAAGATACATTTTCCCCGGTGAAAAATGGAACCACAAACTCTGAAGGCACATGCCAGCCAGGGACCTAACAGAGCGCGCCACGAAACCAAAAGGCGGACATACATAATTAAATATTAAATCCGAACGAATCAAATGGATGCGCGCATTGCAACGAGCACGAAATATGTTTAACACAAATATTAGATTTGAGCGGCATAACGACGTTCCATGAATGCAAATCTCTTGCAATTCAATTTGCATAAAATGCGAAAATGAAAATATTTTCTGCGCGGGAATATACGTATTCGCCGCTCGTTTGGCGGAGCGGGCGCGGACTAAATTGCATTTTATTAGATTTTGCAAGCTGAGTTTATTTCCGTTTGTAAAGCGCTCGCTCTGGAGCTTATCAACAACGCGCTGTCACCCACGCCGCGCTGGTAGTAAGCCTCATTTGGTTTTGCGAATATCCGACACGTAATGTGCAAAAGACGAATGGAAAGTAAGTTCGGTTTGGGGTCCTGCAGCGAGAGCGAGAGCGAGTTGGCATAGGTCCTTAAATAACTCATCTGTGTGTGATTTATTGGAGCGCTGTTGTTGGGTGGTTGGCTTTTTTTTTTTTTTTCCGGAAATGGAGATATAACATTATAATTTTGTATCCCTGATGATTAAGTTGGTGTTTCATCAAAGGATTTCACTGGAGCTCGTTTGGCCTGTAGAATGAGTTTTGTTTGTTGAAATTCAATTTCACCGCTTAAATCAAATTGTTGATCTGACTCGTGGGATTGAGATGTGAACCATTAATCCTTTCAGGAGAGTCCCCCTGAGTTTTATGTTTGTGTTTTCTATGGTGAAATTTATGACTTGCAGATGAGCGGCTTAAATATTTCGTGTAGAGAAGTGGAACTCAGGTCGTGATGTTTGAATCTATAACGAGTCCTGCGAAAAATATTAAAAACCTTTAGGCTTAAACTCCCTGATTAAACTCTCTAGGCATTTGTCCAACTTTCCAGAACAGTTATGATAGGGATGACGATGGGTTTAGTTCGCCCAGTTTTCTGTATAATTTTTTTGAAGAGCCAGCGTAGGTATGCCACGCATACAGCCTGTTGCTTACAGAAATACCGATCATCACTTCTTGGATGAGGAAACTGATGTGGACTTCTAGTTCAGATAGGGTTAGATTAGCGGGCCAATGAACATGATGAAATCCTCTTCATCTTAAAAAAAAATATAAATAGCTTGCGCGACAGCTCGGAATTAGCCAAGGCCTAGCTTCTCGCAACCATTCATGTTATGCGTGTTGTATTGATTCCACGAATGGAAAGGACCAACAATTTATTTCCGACTCCGAACGGCGAATTGAGAAGCTCTTTCATGACAGATTATACTCCCGGAGGCTTGTCATTCCCCGACGAGAGGTGGTGCCGCGAAAAATGTTCGATGTTCCTTGCTGGTGTTTGAACCCACGCCGCTTGGTCAGCAGTCCAACGCACTAACCACCGACCCACGGCGACCACTCACTAATGAATATACTTATTTACTTAAGGTGGCGCTACAGTCCGGGGTAAACCTGGGCTTCAACCAACAAGCGTCTCCAGCCAGCTTCGTCCAGTTTCGCGGTCTTTTTTTGCTCCGCCGTCCCTCGGGTGTGGATTCGAAGATTTTCCGCCCCGGAGCATTGGTGTCCATCCGCTCTATATGACCCAGCAACCTCAGACGCTGGACCTTCACTCTTCTGGCTAAGTCGATGTCGCTGTGGAGCCCGTACAGTTCGTCGTTGTATCACCTCCTCCATTCACCGTCTATGCAGACGGGACCAAAAATCACCCGAAGAATTTTCCCCTGAAAACAACCAAGCGCAACCTCATCCGTTTTTGACAGAGTCCAACCCTCTGCGCCTTAGAGCACGGCTGGGATGATAAAGGTCTTACAAGGCCACTTCAGTCGTTCGAGAGAAGACTTTGCTACTCAATTGCCTTCTAAGCTCAAAGCAGCGGCGCTGGTGTCATTCACTTATGAACATACTCCATTTTATACTGGCTGGTGTGATAAAGGGCCAGTTACCTAGAACCCAAGGTTACCACAAGGACCACAATAGAAAGGAGAACACACAGATGCATTTCACCTATAACCTGAATTTCCCTTTCTTCTCAGAAGCATCCTATTACCAATTGCCAATCACTCCGACAACGCGCACGGGCAACTATCCATTTACCACTCTCTGACAGTTTCCTCTTCTTTAGCAGTTTAATGGTCATTTGTTTGTTCAAGCTTTTTCCTTACCCTCTTTAGGTAAGGTAAGGTTAGAGGGCCGATTAAGATGATGAAACCCCTATACAGATCCGCTGTGGTACCCATGTATTCTACCAGCTACTTCCTACTGCATGATTCTATATACCTGACAGCCACCTGACTGACCTTCCCCTCTCTACCAGCGGAGACCATGCAGCTATTCCACAGTATTTGGCTTCATGGCTCCAGAAGTCCAGAATGCCAACCGCTTTGTTTTTCCTGGTCTCTGCGTCTAGTGCAGATTCGAGAATTTCAGCTCATAAAGGCTTGGGCAGTCAGTCTTCGGAGTGAAATCTCCAGGGTACGTGACGAGTTTGTAGACCGAAATAACATGGAGATCTACGGTGTTGGCTGAATCAGCCTCTCAGCGAAAAACGTGGTCACAGGCCGAGAAAGATTAAAGAGATTTGTCGGTGTCACAGCCCTTGAGACTAGATAAATTTCGTTTAGCACAGTAAGAAAGTGTTTATCTTCATCTTCCAAGCAAGTTCACTTCTGAAATAAGACTTCTCACTGTATCTTGATGAAAGGTATGATTTTTGTTTTTCTGGCGCGCGATGCCAACCACCATTTAGTTTCGGGTCAAGGATGTTTCAAGCTGATTGCGACAGAGGATAGGGTAGCTGCTACCACTCATGCCGATAATTGACGAGAATGAAGGGCGGACAGCATATGAGAATCCTGAAATCAACAAGTGGGTAAGTGTTCAAAGTTACGGTCAATACATGAAAGCAGCTCACGTTAGATAAATTTGTAACTTCAATCTCTAACAGGTGTGCTAGCCACTGACTTAAATCAGCAACAGGCTACACACGCTGCATCACTTTTCCAAAAATGCAATCCGCATCACATGTTTTGGTGGCGTTTCCTTTTTTTTTTAATTCTCTAATTTAATTCAATGCACGTTGAATGTGAAATGTTGCGGTCATTGTGTGAACGACTCTCAACAGCGATTAGGTCGAGTTATCGCTCGTTAGTTGAACCGCAAATTTCCCCCCAAAAAAAAAAAAAAAAGTTGCCTACCACCACAAAACTTGTCCGCAACCATTGTCAATGCATTCTAGTTCAGTTAATTCGAAAATCACGTTCCGCATGATTGCGATTTGATTACATTAACTGACTTTGTAATAATCAGGGCAGCATTCCACAATAAAAATATCACACACACACAGGATGCGCCACAGGAGCGCGCTTAAAATTCAATTTCATACATCGTTAATATTTTATCACATAACTTAATTTTTTTTTATTGCCCTTGTTGTTGTTACCTATGTAGCTGTGCCGAGGGTGGAGAGCAAAAAAAAAAATACGGTCCAACGAATTCAATTGTTCACTTAGCAGCCACCACATGTGGTGTGTGTGTGTGTTTTTTTTTGCATCCTTAATCCTCCGTAATTTATTCAAATCACGTTAAAACAAAACGAGCGTCAGCGTGCGGATTGTACCAGGTGGTGCTGTGTTCATCCTCCGCCACCGTGCCGCCGAAGAACTACAAAATGCACATCGACTGACACAAATAAGAGGCGATGTATCGATGTAAGATCCTTTTTGGATCGCCCGCCCCTTCTACCGCCCATTACCGATATGAAGGATTCTTTCAGATTTTTTACTTTGCCGGCTCCAGGCGGCGGCGGCGGCGGCGGCTATGATGAAGGAAAGGATAAACTTTTATTATTATTATTTTTGTCGGATGGCTAGGGGTTGGACGAGCTCCAGCTATGCCAGCCACACCACCAGCAGCAGCGGCAGCCACCGACGATTTGCTTTATGGCGTGTAAATTTCATTTTTCTCAATTGGAATTTTATTGCTTGTTTGTAGTTTCTACGTCCCGGGTAAACAGGAAATAAGCTGACTTAAATGTGGAAATCGATATTCCAGGAAATACAAAGTACGAACATTTCATGAACAGAACTTTCTGCGGGCTGGGCGTGTGTGTGTGTGTGTGCGTGCGGTGGAGTGCCGTGCCGATGCGATAAAGAAAGGATGTGTATTGAGTAGTATTTCACGGGTTGCACTTGGCGGTTCGATGGGAATTACCCTGGTTATGGGGTACGATTCCAACACATTGAACTTTGAGAATGTTCCGAACTGGGCTTCTTCTGGCCACAGACTATTGGTGCTGGTCCAGTCGGGTTTATTGTTTTGAGACTATGCCCTTATCCCCCCTCCCCGAGATTATTTATTGCAATTGATTTTGCACAAGTTGAAACGGAAATGATTTTCCGATCCAACAACGAATAAAGGAGTTCAAAAAGGACACTTGCTTGTCAAAGGGATTGCTCTGCTTAATTCCAATTTTCTTTGAAGTGGTTGCGCAACCCATTTTGTTCTTTGGGGAGGTTATGATGGGGAGTCCGTAATAAAATTTCAATTTTAATACCTATCCTGTGAGGTCAGATCATTGGCCTGTGGTGTGCAAGCGGCCATTCCCTTGTCAGGCTGGGGGTAGTTGAAGTTGCATGTTGAAAAAGAAGACAGATACCAAGTGGAAGTTGAATATCTGCCGAAGACAATCGGAAAAGAACGTTAGTCCTAACTGAATCCTAACTCCTTTTGGATTATGGCGCAGTTCTTGAACTTTTTTTTGTCACGAAAATGTGTCTACTAAGATGATGCTGTAGCTCGGGGACTTCTGTTGTCTAAAGAACTGAGCCAATATTAAGTATTCTTCTTTTTCTTCTTCTATTCCGAATGGCGTGAGGAATCTTCAAACCCCTCTTCTTATTCCATTAGTTGTGGTCGTCTCTATGGATGCTGTCATACGCGGCCTTAAAATCGATGAAGAGGTGGTGAGTATCGATTTGAAGTTCCTGGGTTTTTTCCAAGATCTGGCGCGGTGTGAATATTTGGTCAATGGTGGACTTTCCTGACATGAAACCACACTGATATGCTCCTTGCCAAGTCATCGCCTGCTGCTTTGAACACCTCGGCAGCTAGGCCGTCAGCTCCAGCAGCTTTGTTGGACTTAAGCTTAAATATGGTTATCTTCAGTTCATCAAGGTCAGGTGGGCGGAATTGTTGGTCTTCGTCGTCCAGGTTGGTTCATTCTGCCTGACAGCGGGATTTGATTCGTCGTCGCCGTTAAACAATCTGCAGAAGTAGTTCTTCCATATCCTCAGCATCGACTGCGATTCTACTTCGATGTTCCCTTGTTCATCCTTGCAGGGCTCGGTTCGGGCTCTGTAGCCTTGACAGATTCTTTTTACCCTTTGGTAAAACTTCCAAACGTCATTCCTGCAGTAACATCTCTCTATTTCCTCGATCGTGCGCTTCTCATGCTCTTTATTTTTCCTCCTTAGTAGCCGATGTTCGTCTCTCCTCTTCTGCCCGTATAGCTCGCGAGCAGCTCTGGTCTTTCTATGCAGCGCCGCTTTGTACGTCTCTTGTCTCGCTGCATGTGCTTACCGGCCCTCGCCGTCAAAACAGGGTTTTCGTTGGGGTGGTCGAGTGAAACCCAGCACATCAGAGGCGGCATCTCTGATTGCTTTTTGGCAATGGACATAGAATATCTTGAGAGATTGTGAGAGACTCGATCGGAAAAAATCTGGTGATCTCTTGCGTTTGCAGCCGTCCGACGTCAAACTTCCTTACAGTATTTCCTTGTCTTGGTGATGTTCTGGATATACGCAGCCGTACCCTGGCTACAACGAGGTAGTGGTCGGAGTCAGTGTTAGCCCCTCGAAACGTTTGGACATCCATAATACTGGAGGAGTGCCCTGCGTCGATCGCAATGTGGTCAATCTGGTTGACGGTTGATTGATCAGAAGATCTCTATGTTCCTTTGTGGATATCGAGATGTGGGAACCGGTCTACCTAACATATAATTTTCGACTATTCGCAATAAGTGAACTTCACAACGGTGATGCAGTTCATCCAGTTGGCGTTTAACAAACTTTGTTTTCGACTTTCGGGCGATGACACCATTGGCAAGCTATGGCAAACTAATCGCATTTTCCAATACAGAACGCATTCTCCAAGTGCCAGTAAATATTCTATTCCATTCTATTCTCTTCTATTTATAGTGCCCTTGACCATTTTAAGCGCACACAACTTCAATGAAAAACCGTGAAATCAAGTTCACGCTTTAAACAACTGATACACCTGCTTCGAGGTTTTAGCCTCATTGGTGACTGTCTTGACATTGCCTTCGAATTACAATCGGAAATGTGTGTTGACTTGTCAAGACACCAAGTAAACACTCTCTCAAGTTCATTGCAATGAAACCAACTACGTCAACATGGACCAACAAACGAAGTTCAAGTTCCAAACGAAATTCGTATAAAAACATCTCTTTGAGTTTGAATTGCCATCAAATCGTTCACGAAAGTAAAATAGTCATGATGTCAGCAGTTAAACTAATCATCCTAATGGTCATTGCTATCCTTTTCGCAATGCAACTAACCGATGGAGCGTTCTACAACCTCAGGTACGCTTTACTTCGTCGAAGACTTTGCATTGTAAATGCATCATACTGTGACAGCACCGTTTCTTCCCTGGGATAAAATACGGCGAAAGGATATGGATATGAATAAAAATTGAACGAAAAAATAAATTGTATTATAAACAAACAACTGGAAGCTCCTTGTTTTTAACGATTTTATTTAATTTCACTGCTGTCTGACCTAAATTGCTGTTTGGCCTAAATTGCTTGATCCTTCCACCCAAGTCTAGGTTTGTAGCGACTAAATGGTACTAGGGTGGCTAAAAATGATGTGTCGCGAGCGTTGCACCCTTCCACACAAGTCAAAGTTGGTCGGTACGGAATGCTCAGTGCAAATTGACTTTGCAGAGATTTGATGGTAGGTAGGTAGGTAGAAATGGTAGCTTCAGCTATTTTTATGCTGAACCCAAATTTGCGCTGAAGTGACGTTGTAAGTGTTGTTGTAGAAAACCTAAGAGAAAGTGGCGGATGTCCTTAGGTTAGGTTAAGTTATGGGGAAGTGCCCAGTCTAATGACTGTGAGTCCACGGGGGCCTTCTGGTCCATTGTGTTCCACTTTGTGTTGTGGTCCATGTTCCAACCTTGGGTTCTAGGTGGGTGGCATATCGCGAAACCACCCTGTAAACTTTTAAAAAATTGAAGTATGTTCATTATTGGTACTTCTGTTAGGATTAGGTGGACACCGATTTCGATTTGGTGCTAGCATTATCTAAAGACTTGATAGCTGCTAACTGTCGACGAAGATGGTGATCCTAGCTTGGCTCAGTCTCCAAGCATCTATAGTCCCTGCTGCTCTATCAATGACGAACATTTCAGCTTGGAAGACAACAAATAGTCGTCCGGGAGTCTGTATGAATCGTTCATATTTAACGAGCTCCTGCACACCTGCTCTAGAACCTTTCTCCATCTTAAAACCATCAGTGTAGATTTGGATAGCTTATTCTTCCGTTGGGGCGTTGGCTTTCCAATCTTGTCTGCTGGGTCTGAGTGCTGCTTTTGCCGCTGTGTTCTATACGTAGTTGTCTGGGGGGGGATCCTTACATCCATCCTCTGCCACTAAGGAAACTGATCAAGTCGATAAATTATTTCTCCGAGATTGCCCGATATCTGACCTTTCTTAGAGCCGAACAACCGCAGGGGAGATGAAACACTGTTTTCTTCTCACTCTCATCGTTGCAGCTGCGACAATGTGAGTTGAATGGGATGTCTCTATAGCCCAGTGATCCGTACTGATTGCTATGGTCCTTGCAATGTCTGTGAGGTTAAATCTTGAGTTTTGGACCAATTGTAATTGGACCATATCAGCCTTGATATGACACAATTCCGTAACCCTTGCCACCTAATGTTAGCCTCAGGTAGAAAGTGTGACAGGACTCTCCCTTTGCAGGCTCCCAACGGAATGTGAACACACTTCGCAAAGGATCTATCAAGGGCTGAACATCGCCTCGTCAGCTTATCGGCCCGGTCATTCCTATCTATGTCACCAGAGATGGGATACATGTTGCTGAAAGAAAATCGGAATAGATGAAAGACTCATGCTTCCACTGCCATGGCTGATACTGTCCACAAAATGCAGGGAAGCACCATAGACAATGCAGTTATATGTATGTTTAAGGCCAAAATTATTTGAGGCATGGCAAGCTAACGTAAGTTTAAGCCGTGTTATGTCTTTAGATGAACTTAGGACAGGGGAAATGAACAGGAAAGCGGCCCTGCAATAATGAAGCATTAGAATAACTTGTCAGGATGCGAGTGTTGAAGTGATACAGATTTTCTTTGAATGCCGAACGTCTTGAAAATTAAACAGAAAATTTATTAATTTCGGAATGCGTCAGAAGGTTTCATAAGTACACTCCTCTTAAATTTTATGGAATTTTAGCACCAATATCCAGTTCAACTTTCATACCCATCCATGACAGGACTACAAAGTTGCAAAGATACAGATATCTTATGTCATATTGCCAACAACTGTTGTTGCAGGCAACTATCTAGATGAAAGATGTACATAACATACTCGTACATCATCATCATCTCAGAGAAATTGAATTCTTAGACTTTTGCATGTGAGACATGCAATGTGTAACCACAAAAACACATCAAATGGATACAGTGGCATGCATCGCTTAACGTCAGTGCCACTTGAGATGGGGAAAACTTTCTCAAAACGAATGTCATATGCAAACAACAAAGGACACACATATGGTGCACGATGCTCTGGGTAGTAATGTGCAACTGTGACCGCATTCAATGACAAAAATTTAATTTGAATTGAAAATATTTTGAGATGACTTTTCATGTGTAGCTGGCCCCATGACCAGCTCATTTCAATTGCGACCTACGAGGATGCTATGAGAATATTTGTATCGATATTTTCAACATTCGCTCGAATTAACCCAAAACCCAAGTGGGCTGTGGAGAAAATTTCGCATGAAAAAATAAAAATACTTGAGAGTGAAATGTAAGGTACACCCAAGATTCAGGGAACTGTATAACTGGGGATGAAGAGGTGCATCACTACCCGAAAATATTGCTCCTTTGCGGTAGTGAACAAGTTTCTATTTCGTAATCCGTGACCCGATTTCATAGGGTATGCGATGGTTGGGGTTCCGCAAATCATCCCTTTGATGCCTTGAATTGTAGTAATCACTTGGTTACCGAAGTGCAGCAATGTGTTTTTTCAAGCGAAGGTCCTAGCATTGACAACAGCTGTGCTGTCGGAAAGAGCTCAAAGTTCTTGGAATAAAGATGACAGGTTACACTCTGCTAGGTCACTGGACATGAAAACCCACCAGGAAACGAGAATGCTGACGAACTTGCGAGAATTGGCTCGGCAACAAGCTCGGAACTAGTTGACACTTTAGCCTTGCACATTTAAGCTCGAAGCGGGGAAATGAGCCTTAAGGGAAGGTAATAACAGATGGACCTCTCTAAATCCTTGTGGAAGATATGGTCCGTATTCGAAAGGGGCTAGGACCGACAGATTTCTGCAGATCCCGATCCCGATCACCGCGTATAGGAGTGATCATAGGGCATAATACGCTGCGGTACCATATGAAAAACCTTTGAATTACAGAAGAATACCTTTGTAGGGGGTATTGCGATGAGGAGGTCCATGAGGGAACAACCGACTTCCTTTGCCATTGCCTAAGTCTTTACCATCTAAGAAATAAGTTCTTCGGACGACACTTTTCCAGGATATTGAAGAATTATTCGATACACCAGTGGACCAGATAATGAAATTCCTCAAATCTACAGGATGGTTCTCAACGAATATCACAAAGGGGCTTAATTGTGGCGAAATGGATTTTTCATCCTTTCACCAGCCCACTTTCCTGCCTTAACCTACTCTGAGTTCTGTTCAATTTCTTCTCCATTACTAAACATAGGGTGCTAACCAAACAGTCGTCTGTAGTCTTTGGTCTTCCTTGAAATATCTTACTTACCATTATGGTAATGCACATTTAAGGACTTTTGGCATTTTCTCAGATATTCGGAGAACAGCGATGAATGAGTTGTAGTGAACGATGGCAATGCAGAGTATCCTACAATATATCTGAAATACAAAATTGTTTTTTTTAATCCTTCACAATTTCTGTTGCATTATCTTTTTATCAATAAGGACCTTTTCAAGAATACTAACTTTTTCATTTATTTTCTGTGTTGGATACTGTGTCCTTTACAAGAATTTTTTTTTAAATTTTCTCGAGGATAACAATGACCTTCTTTCATTTTCGACTTGAGATTTAAAATTTAAGAAAATTTTTGAGAGGTAAGTGAACCTTTAGGGATCTAAGTAAGTTAACACTGATTTAACATTTCAACGGCAACAGATTGTGTTTAGTTTATTGCTTCATGGCTCCTTGCGATTATCTTGTTACTTGGACACTTATAGGCTTATGTGTTGCAAGGAATGCAACACATAAAGACAGACACCCTAGACAATTTCTAGCTAATTTTTTGGACATCATTTGAAAAACACGTTTCATCGACGACTGGATTCAAGTATGAAACTTGTGGCAACCCTTTCACTTGTCATCATCCTCTTCATTTACAACCGCATTGACCTAATAAAACAATTTAAAACCACACAATCATTAGGAAGCCAATCCCCTTAAAGTTCCACTTCCCTTTATTTCTCCCATTGCAGCTGCTCTCACCCACACTGCGCCCGGAAAAAATCTATTACCCCACACAGCAGTTAGTCTTGCCAAAACATAATTTTACGTTACATCATGAAAATTGTTTTTTTTTCTTCCTTCCTTCCCTTGCTATTCACACTGAATGCCATACCCATGCGACCGTACCTGCTTATTATTCAAAATAATCCAAACGACATCCATTCATCCCCATTACAACTGTAGCGCTTAGCCGACAAGGGGGTCTTCCATCCGCCCATGCACTCTCACCACGCCCCCTATTTCATATGCATTCGTTGTAATTTACCAAAGCGTCTTCGACGTACACAGCCGAAGCCGCCTGCGAATGCGAGCACCGCTGCAAAACTTCACTGACGGCCCGGTATTGCAGTTGCATATTAAAATTTCATACGAAATGCCAAGCATTCTACAAGGCTGACTTGGAATGCATATGAAGTTGTTTTCGTGTACAACTGTAAGTGGGTTCGTGTTGTACACTGCAGAGGTATGTACTACAAAACTGAATGGGGGGATGGTGATTTAACCCTCACCATCCGCGCACTGGAGGGAACCCATCAACGGACAATAACAATTCAAAGTGTACATGGGTACAGTCCTTTGAAAATTTAAATCAGAGTCGTTACATGGGTCGCTGACACCAGTCCATCAGGATTCTTTTTTCTTTTCAGGATTAGCCTAACGATGCTGGTAGTGACCAGTTTAAGGATTTTGATTTTTTATGTGATGGTCGGAGTGTTAATGATGTGCAGGTGGACATTTAGTATGGTTCATGTCCACCTGGACTCGGCTTGCTAAACTTATAGACGCAGTGTTGCTCCCGAGACAAAATCAGCGCATTTTAGGTGGAGAGCAAATTGCTCTTAGAGTACGACGCGATCAGTAAGACAAACCAAAGATGGAGGAATGGTACCACGTGCCTACGCTAAATCTCATTCGATCTAAAAGTTTGATCTTGCTCAATAGATCGCTCATTAGCACCGTCATTGGTGTTCTCACTGGCCTTCATACCAGAAGGATGAGCCTCTTCTCAAATGACTTCTGTAGGAGCTGCAGGGATGAAGTGGAGGAAGAAACGATCCTCCATTTCATCTGCACTTGTCCTGCCCTATCGCAAAGAAGAAAGCTCTATCTGGGAGCCTATCACTTCTACAGCTTAAGCGAACTATCATATACTGACGCCAAAAGTATCCTCAGCTGTGTCAAGAGCTTCAAATGGTTTCAGTAAAGTGAGTGGCGCTCTTCAGGGTATAAATCCATGTGGTGCCACAAAGGTCACCGCACCTAACTACCTATCGAGATGAAGTCAAAGGTGGCGTTAAAAACTTAAAGAACGGACGCAGGACTTTTTTGGATTACTTTGACATATTCGGAGCTCAGAGGGATAAAGATTTCCAAGAATTGATCAGGGTGTTGAAAAAGAGATTGGCCCTTAGGGGCCAATGGCATTGCTCACATCCACGGAATAAATTACTAGCAACGGTTTAACCGACCCCTCACTAGTCCCTCCGATTGAGGATTAGCCTCATTAGCCGGGATAAGCCTCAATAAAAACAGAAACCGCAACGGTATACGAATAGATTTACTGTTGACGACATTTCCAAACGAAACATGGACAACAACCCTTGGGCCTTCACGTGGAATGTAAGTTCTCTAAACAGACCGTTTGCAGCCATACAAATATTGGTGGCTCTGGACCGAGTTGATGGAACCGAAAATCTAATTGGAGGCCGACTTGAGTATCTGAACGATCGCCACATAATAATCGGTATTAAGTCTGAATTTGCCAACTTATGCCGAACAGGCGCACACGCTTCCACAAGGAGGAAGATGACGACACCAAAGACAGAGATCTATGACCTCTGGAAAAAAGTATAAGAGCACTTTGAATGCAATGCTAGAAAGAGAGGGTATCTTTGGAAGTGCTGTCGGAAACAATAACCTAAACCAAACCACCGCCCATAACGGATTTGTGACGGAGCGAAGCATTGTCGTAGCAAGCACGCGATTCCTGCATCTCGATATTCATAAAAAGACGACATGGAGGTTTCCTAATGAATTAAGCGTCAACCAGAATAAACACATAGCGATTAACGCAAGGCACTTCTTCAGTATAGTGGATGCCCTAAGCTTCTGTTGAGTGAACATTGACACAGATCTCTACCTCGTAGTTTTGCTGCGTATATCACTGACACCGCAATAGCCAGGCCTTTTGGGGGCAGAGATATACATATGTATACGAGTAATTTCTCAAAAATGGATGAGGTCGATCTCGCTTGTTTCTAAAAGAAAAAGTTCTTCAGGTAGCACAGGCCAACATGGTTTTGTTGTTGAAAAGTTAAGGGTCATTTCCGAAGTATTTTTTTGCGTAGAATCTGAATTCGGGGTCAGAATTGTCCCATCACGTCAGGATATTAAAATATTTAAGGTTATGTACCCAAAAAATTACGTTTTTGGCTAACTTTGACTTTTGAGGTTATGTACGGGGTGCGCATTTTTTTTCTGGATTCTATCTCTAGCTACATTATTTAGTACTACTCTTACTCTTCAATTTAAGAGTTTGACAGATCGATTTCGACTTTTTTTCTCAAAGTTTAACCGTCTTACCTTTCGACCTATAGGCACATGGGGCGGGACAGTATGAATTTTGAGAAAAATGACGGTACCTATCTGAAATTGCTTTAGTAAAATGAATTCCTTGGAATGTTTCTCACCCAGCTTAGAGTAAACTTGTTTTATAATTAAACGCAGTTGGCCGTGAGTTCTTATTCAACCAAAGACATACCCAGATTTTTGCTGTGTCATTGTCATGTCCATACGAAAATAATTTTAGTGCCGTTTGAAAATGCTAATATCGCTGGACAGACATTGGAGCAAGAAAGTTTTTAACACAACACTGTCTGAAGAGGTCAGCACTTCTAATTGAGTCCTCACACTGTAAAAATAAATATGAATTCAGAAATTGACAAGAAGATTGCATTTTTATTTCAAGAAAAAAGTTGCATTTTGGTCAAACTGGCTGGCTATAGAAAATCTCGAACAAAGCGAAAATATTTCCTAGTCAAGGAGACACAGAATATACGCATGAATTCATGAGTAATGTGAAACAAATGCAACAACTGGAAGTTGTTCTGATTCCAAAAATAAGTTGGAAAACATACATCCAGTATGAACAATGGTTGGAAGTAAAATGATTCATACCTCCATGACAAGAGAGAAAATACGGAAGGAAGAAAACCCTTGGGGTAAAGTAAAAAGTTTGTTAAAATATGTATCTACTCGGACCTGTCGGATAAATTGGATGCAAAGTGAAAGGATGTATTTTCGTTCTCTGACTAAATGGACTTTTCCATGTGAAACAAAAATTTCTGTTTACGTCGCATATGCTATTAAACAGTCTCAATCTCACCTTTCCTTTAGGCACACAACACACATCTGGACAGTTGAACGTGTGGTTATATTGGAAGACAGTACATACTCGTATGTATCTTTTAATTTCAGAATTTCGATTTGAACAACAGAAATTCTATTTTCGATGGCCAAAGAGAAAAAGGTTTGGATTGGCCCTATTACCCTCCGAAGATTTGTTTCTTGCAACTTTGTATTTGTTAAATAACAGTTTCAGGTATGTAATTACAAGACACGTCGGTTATCTGGCATCACAATGTTACAGAAAAACATTCGAAGGATTAGGACCGGTCTGAGTCAGCCAGTGCTAAAGGGCGACAATATCCAGGTGAAAATGAATATCTAAAAGTGGTTCTAGAAGTCGAAGACATCCAAAGTCAGTGTAAGGGTGGTTCTTGGAACCAATTGAGCTTATCATCTAAGACGGTCCTTTGAATCTATGCGGCTATGATAAAATGGTTTCTAGCTTTTACGTGGCCGTAGCTAAGTTACCGAACCCACCGAACTTTTTTCATGGCACCGCTCCAAGAGTATTGTGGTCACCGTGGCTAAGTGGTTTGTGCATTGGACTGCTGTGCGAGCGGTGTGGGTTCACGTCCCAGCCATGTGCACCGAACATTTTTCGCGGCACCACCACTCGTAGTATATAGGTGTATAATTTGTCATGAAAGAGCTTTTTAATTCGCCTTTCGGAGTCGGCAATAAATTGTGAGACGCACGACATCTGCTGCATCTCATCAGCCTAAAGCGCTATTAGCCCTTTGCCCTCTAGACTAGGAATTCATTCCTCAGATTGTTGCTCTGTAGCTGTCTAAATCTTTAAATCCGGTGTTTTCGGCGAGCTGTACATATGCTGACGGCCATGATGTTTAGAAAGGTATTGCCGTGTATTCTGTATTAGGGGCCATAAGTATGCACTGCAATGAGATCTATTGTGGTGGTCCTTATGGTTTAACCAGAGGTTATATTGGGGCAGTAGTCAACGTGTTTGTTGATCCCCCATTGTGTTCTCTTGGAGTAGGCAGTGTTAGGTGGTGCCCCTAAACAGGGTTCGGGAATCACGAGTGGGCGGCAAGTGCCTCTTCTCTCCAGGCAGTCAGCCCGTTCGCTACCCTTGAAGCAAGGCTTTCGAGGAGGTTGAGACAGTCCCAGACAAGATTGGATCCTACCATATAGAATGTAAGAGCTAACAGTTCTGCTTGACTGTCTGAAAAGATGTAGATGTGGGTTCCTTAGGTTCTATTGCCTTATTGGTCGACATTCAGCCAATTTCTAACTTTTTAAAGTTTAAGCGGCAGGACTTTAATTCTCTCAAAACATTCTGCAATCCTGCGTCCTTTACTCGGGTGTCCGTTACCATGAATAGAAACTAATACGCTCTGCAATTTTCAATGGAACCAGCTCAATTATTTCACATCTGTCCGACAACCATAAAATAGAATTAATATCTCCACCACAAGATAGGAATGAACAAAAACACCGAAACCGAACCATCAATATTTATGTTTCATCAAAATTTCAGCGCCCAAAAAAAAAACTGCCAATAGCAACACACATCCTTGCTCACAACATACCACCACAATCTAATAAATAGCCACCGCTTCCAATTTAATGCCCATTCAAAGGCGCCCAAGCCTCGAACAGGTGAGAACAACTGGAACCGGACCAAAACATTTGTTTTTGAATTGTTTTTGAAGGTTGTGAACGCAAATCCTTTCTCTGTGTGTTTTGCGAAATTATTTATACCCAGTGCAGCCATTTATTTTGCCAACATTCACACACACACACACACACACAGAGGGAGCAAGATACACGCATAGAAATACCGAAATGGAAACAATTAGTTGCGGTGCTAATGACAGTGATAAATAACGGTAAATGTACATACAATATGCGAAAATTACCGGGCAAATTGCATTTAATATTCGCAACTAATTGCTGCCATTAAACACTTTCCTCCTTAAAGCCAAAGCGGCAAGCATACTATTAGTTGCGAGATACACGTAACCATGTGAAACAAGACTCGTCCTCGTACCTTAACTAACGTCTCTGGGTACATTAAAGGTGGGCACAGGCTGAAGGAGTATGTGTACGGTGTTGGTGGAAAGCGACAACACATTCATGGCAGTTCCGGGGCCATTATCCTCTCTCTCTCTAAGGTGCCAGATGATCTGACGGAAAATCTTTGATGCCTGTTTCCTTAAAGTTTTCCCGTCAGTAAGGTGTAACACACACACACATGAGTAACTACACGTATCTGTTACATCTTCATGAACCAAATGGAGATGATTCGAGGAGGGGGGGGATAAGTGAGGCTTGCAAAAATCTAAACATCAAAGATACCTCCCCCATGTTCGGTGGAAAGCCATTCGTAATTATATACTCATGGATGGATTTCCGTCATGTATGGCGTGAGTACCTACACCAGTGAGACACCTCCTTAAGGGATAGATAGGCGGATGAACAGATAGACCGATATTAAGTGTTTAAGTGCTTTGGTGGAGGTTTAGTAATTCCATAATTTGGGATTTAGACAAATTATAAAGGTAGAGACCCCCCCCCCCCCCCGCCCTAAATGTTTGAGAATTTCTCCATGAGCATTTAGGTAATGAGACAAATCGTTTCGGGGTTGGAGCAGTTTCGCGGGAACCCAAAATGAATGTAATAGCGCTGTAACTCCTTTTAATTTTCACGTGGCACGTGGTGATGAGAAGGTGGAGCAGGGGGGATACAATTGTGAATGTTTGACGGTTCAGAGGAATCTTACCGCGGAGAAAATGTTTTTTTAAAGGCATTGGCTTTTATCATTGACAAGGGTATGCGGCCGAGAGGGTTTTTTCCATCAACTTTAGCCAGATTTAAACCAAAACCTTCTTGATAAGGTTAAGTTAGATTGAAAAAAGCTACGAAACGTATTTCCCTAGAAACACCTGGCATTCAAAAGGACCAATCGCTATCTCTAGAAGAACCTTTACAGGCACCGAAACCTAACTACTCTTCTTAAAATAGCTGGCGCGACAGCTCGCTCGATGTGAGCGAGGGACCGCGATGTAGGTCCTTTCCTTCTCACGGATGGAAGGGACCTACAATTGATTGCCGACTGCGAACGGCGAATTGAGAGCCTTTTTCATGACAAATTGTACTCTCGGAGGCTTGTCATTCCCACTAACTGCTGTGAAGACGACGAATTCAGTGAAGACACAACCCACTTTCATTAGTCATTCCCCGACGAGTGGCTGAAGCTTGAGCCCACGCAGCACGCAACAGCAATCCAATGCACTAACCACAGAGCGCTCAGATTTGAGTGCCTCTTTGTAGGTTCCCATAGGGATCACAATGGGCCCATTTTGGTGTTGCTAACCCTAATAAACATAACCTAACCTAACCATGATTGTACTGGTGTATTCCAAAACAAATGTCTACAACTGTACCACCTTCTTGTCTTGTTTCTCACCGCACTAATTGTGGTTACCAACAAACAAAATGTCAAAAACGCTGAACAAAGTGAATATTGCGTGTCAATTTTTGAAAAGCAGTGGAAGTACACGTGATGTCGTTCGTCCTGACCCTGATTCAGCTGAACCTTTTCCTAGATTCACTCCAAGAAGCGCCCACTATCTAATTGTCTTCGCCTCCTTTATCTCCTTTTAGTCCTATTTTTAGTTTCGACTTTAGTCCTTTTCTGACAGAGTAGTCTCACTACTCTCAAACGTAGGATAAATAACGAATTATTTTCTACAGACAGATTTGTATCGACAGAAAATTGTCATCATTTTCTAGCTGTCAACTCCACGCGCTGTCATCTTGAAGCTGTAGGCTACATTTTACAGTACACGTTCCTGCTTCGATTTCCTTGTGAAACAAAGAAATATCTCGTTTTCCTCCAACAATAGTTAAGCCCTTAACCCCAAAGTGTTACAGCGAATGTCACTTGCACTCACTTGTGACAGTTTACTCAAACCCGCAACCGTTACCCGCTTTGCATTCATAACACAGTTCGATCGCATCTAACATTAACCAAATCCCCCGCTTTTTAAATATTCAAAGGAGCTCATCACACCCGTTCACCCTGCATCAGAACCCCGTTGCGAGGCAATTAAAACTTAACCAAGTAAAGTGCTATAAGACCGCAAAGCTAATAACGAGTCAAGTTCGCCCCAACGAAGATGACCATCGTTTCTCCGCAAACATCGTGCGGGTAAATTTAACGAACTAAAGATGGACAAAAATAAAGCAAACTCCTGGGAGTAATTTCTCATGGGATGAAGTGCATTTAAGCCTTTTTCATAAAATCCACCCCTCGCAGGAGTCTCGCACTCGCAAACACACAGTTGCGGGAAGAAGTTTGCCCTCTGAACGAATGAAAGTCATTGTCGTTCGGTTGACAAAGTCGAGCAATTAAGAAACTCTGACTCCAATAAATATAAATTTACGTTATAGCGGGACGGTCGGCAGACGGCGGATGGGGGCAGCCGAGTAACCCATGGTCAGTTGGCCACCGCCTCAACCACCTTTTGAGGACCGACGATGACGGTCGTCAGTTCGACAAACAAACAACCACAATAGGAGTTGTCCCCCCTCCTCCCGAAGAGCTTCAAAGTTTTTCCTTCTTTAGTTTTCCACATCTAGATCATGGCTGGGGAAGAGGAGACGGCTCTGCTGGCCGATGGGGGCACCGGGTGATTTATTACATCGAATATGAGGGGCGGAAAGGGTTTCGAGGTTCCCCGCTTTGTTGCCTGATACAAGGATATTACTTGCTCACTTTCTCTGTTTTGTGGCGCGGCGCTGGCAAGGGCGAACCCTTTTCGAGTTGTTACCTTATAACTTTTGGCAATTTTCTTGGCGATTTGTTAAACGAATGGATATGTACTCGCAGAGACTCGGAATTCATAATGGCCAGAGAGTATAAATTGTGATATCATTAAGGGTGATTTACAGGGGAATGCATTAGATGGAGGCTATGCGATAAATTCTCGGGCAAATATTATTTTAACCGTTATGTAATCTATGATAATAGCACACACAATGAAGAAACGACACACACACACACATAGGAACACGACGACGGCGAAGTCTTGCTATGCGTAAGGAACAACATAAATATTCAATTTCACTAATTGTTGGTGTTCCACGTCGGAGTAGAGTGAGGCCCATAAAGCTAATTTCACGGAAAGCATGCTTAGTGCGGTAAACAACGCAGGTGGGAGGAGTCGTTCTTTCTTTCTCGTTGGAGTCATAAAATGGCCAACTAGCTCTGATTTGAATGATATTTAACTCTTCAATGTCCATAGTGTCTTTTCGGGGCTAGAAGCCCTTAGTTCAACTCCTGAGTAGTTTCTCAAGAAGAACGGAAAGCTACCTCAAAAAAATAAGAAAAAAAAAACGCCGGATGTTATTTAAGTTTAAACAAAGGGTGAAAACAACACATCAAGCTTGTAAACCAGGATTCTGCAAAAATGAACAAACAAATCTGGTGCTTATGCTGAGTTTTGGTTAGTTGGTTTATAGGGTGTCCTAAAGAAGTATTTAGACCTCAACCGGGTCCATTGTATCCATAAAAAGTATACTCTTGGCAGTCTAAGCAATGGATAGGATTAGCTAATCTGGAAACCATCTAGAAAGGGATAGAAATCTCAGGAGTTTCGTAAAATTAGCGATATTAAAGTCCTCCAGCCCATAGAAAAAGCTACTACCAGGAGTACGCATCATCCCAGTCCTCTCTTCTTAGTATTTTGATACCAAATCTCCTATCGAAGTCTGAGGTTGGAATGATGTAGTCGGTGTCTATGTTCTCCTTGGTGGTAGTCCATCGGATTAGAGCGGAGGCGTGACTATAGGTGCTATTTGTCCATAGACCTGTTTCCCTTAGTCTGAGTGCCTTTTTTGTCGCCCTGCTACTATAGTGATGTCCACTGGAAGTAGGTTCAGCATTGTTTCAAGTGTCGCTGTGATCTTATTGATTCTGTTATCCCTATGCAGCCTGCTCTTTGAATCTTACACTTATAAGATTGCATTTCTTCTCAAGTGCCTTCCACCAGACAGTCGAGCCGTATGTTAGGATGGGTCGTACCACAGCAGTGTACAGCCAGTGTACCACTTTCGGCTTAAAGACCCATGTGTTACCGAACATCTTTTTACATTTTTTTACGGTTCCCGATTTTGGCTTTCCAACTCAGTTTTGAGTTTAAGATTACACCTAGGTTTTTTGCCGTCTTTCCAAGCGTCAGATCGATTCCATCCATATATGGATTCCTAAAATGTGGAATCGATCTTTTTTTAGTGAAGAGCACTATCTCGGTTTTAGATGGGTTAACTCGCAGACCTTGCTTTTTGGCCCAGCCGCTGACCAATGATAGTGCGTGATTGAGTCTTTCACTTAGTGTGGGGGGGGGCGAGTTTTCCTAAGACTAGAATTAAGACGTCGTCAGCATAGGCCGTCACGCTGAAGCCGTTGTTTTCTAATGTCTGGATAATTTCGTCTCCCAGACCAGCGGGGAGGGAACTTCTCCTTGAGGGGTGCCTCGATTGACGCTCTTTCGGCTGTTGACATTACTTAGGGTCAAATTTATAGTACGTGACTTTAGCATATGACCATTCCAGTTGGACAGTCTGTTGCTTAGTCAAGCCCTGTGTAGGCTGTGTATAATTGCTTCAGTGCTCACGTTATTGAAGGCTCCTTTAATTTCGAGGAAGGCACTAAGTGTGAATTCTTTGTCATGGAGCGATTTCTCGATCGTGTGTAGGGCGGTGTTCATAGATCTTCCCTTCATGTACGCATTATTCGACTTGGATAAGTATGTATCCCCAATCGCATCCTTTATATGCACATCTATAAGGCGTTCCAGGGTCTTAAGAAGGAATGATGATAGGCTGATAGGCCTGTAGTCCTTAACGGTCGTCCAACTAAGCTTCCCCGCTTTAGGAATAAATGATTGTTAGACAACAATGATGTCCAGCTCTTCGCTTTAAGGCACATACTTCGACCTAGCTCTCATGAGGAGAGCAATATAAAATGTTTTAAAACTCACCGTGGCTCAGTGGTTAGTTGGACTACTGTGCGAGTGGTATGGGTTCAATTCCCAGCAATGTCTAACCCTATTGCTGATGTACGTGAGCAGTGGCGAAAGTCACAAGGCACCCATTTACCTAACCTAACCTAGCGACACACTCCTATCGCCGGTCTGGGATGATTTTGAAAGTCCATGGAGTACATTTTCAACTCCGTCTCAAGTTGGTAGGTCTCGCCAAGTGGAATCCCAAAGAAGAGATACCGGGATGAACCCATAAACCCTACTTGCGTCAAACAGAGACTCACGATCTCTTGCGATAGACAAAAAGCTAGTGACGATGCACCAACATACCAAAGAAACATAACCACGAACTTTAACGTCGCACAGCTTCAACCGCAGAAGACCAGTGGCATTAAAATAGATTCACATTTGAGCTGGGTTACTTTAGGTAGGTAGGTAGAGTGGAAGTTTCTAACAACTCAATTAGCGCTAGGGTTTTCTTCCCATGAAACTCGTTCAAACCTATTTGTGTGTGAGTGTTGATTGGTTGTAATGGGATGATATGGCTAAATTCAGCCAGTGGAGTTTTCAGGTATCTCGCCGAAGAAGGGTTTGCCTAAAGAACGCTGTCTGGTCCTCACCAGGGCTGTACAACGACATCGACTTAGTCAGAGGAGTAAAGCGCCAACGATTGAGGTGGCTGAGTCATGTTGTGGAAGACCGCGACTCAGGTGGCACACGCAATCTGGCAGAGCCGCTTGTTCGTTAAGGCCAAGGTCCACCCTGAACTGTAGCACCATGAGAAGTTTTAGTGAGCAAGCAGCCAATATCCTACCACGAATTCGCCATCAACATCACAAAAAGAAATTGGCCTGAAATCTTAAATGCTTGCTGGAAATGGGCTAACAGATTCATACGGCTACCTCAGCCCTACGAACGGCGGTCTTTGAGCCTTCAAAATCGCACAATCAATCTTCTGTTGACTTGCCAATCTAGAAAGCAACCATTGTTCTTATACGTTTTCGAAACCAAATCAACGGTAAACAAATCCTTAACGGATTTAATGAGCCCATCAGAGAGTCATTAACAGATTTCAGCGAAACAATTCGATTGGCAAACAGGCCGTCAACAGCGAACACTCTCTCAAATTCAAATTGATGGCATCAACAGTGACCGGAACACACCTAGCTTGTTGGCTGACTTTGGCGATTAATGACTTCATGAAGCACTACATAGCCCCCTTGTCCTTCCGATCCAACAGCAGCAGCAGCAGCACGAGCAACAGCACTGGGTCATTCAAATCAATTAAATGGATTCGTGTTCAGCCGGAAGCCGTGCCACCATTGCGGCCGGTGTGAGTGCCGCTCGTCCTTACGATTAATTGCTCCCGTTGAACATTTTCGCACAACATTTATCTCCGAAGTAAATGGGCTGAAAGGACAAATTACTGCGATTACGCCTCCTCCGAGTAATGGACAGAACAAACGCACCCAAAAGAAAAAAATTGTTTTAACCAAAAAAAAAAAAAATGGCGCGCACATACAAACATTCAAAGAGACATGTGCTTCCGGGGGGAGATGTTGCATAATCAAATCTCAATATCGGCACGGGGCAGGGTCGGTGTTAAATTTAAATGCCAATATTTTCGCCAAATTCGAGATCCTTGTTCGATTAAAATTCCTTAGCTTCCCGAAGGGAGCTCTAGGATACGTGACCAATATACAAATTGATTTTTTTTTCTTTGCTCGGGACCCGAATTTATGTGGAGGAGTAATTCTGTAATTGCAAATTGTGTAAATCGAGAAAGGAAGTCTAGTCCTGGAAGTGGATTCTTATTAGAATGGGGAATAACGTGATGCTGAGAGGGGAAGGAGGGAGAAGAGCAAACCCAAACAATGGGGCGCCACCCATAAAGTGCAGAGGAGGAGGTTTAATTGACTTTGTCCGACAAGGATTTCCGGCCGGGGCTTATGATTAAATCGGATGGGTCGAGGATAATTTTTGGATGATTTCGGGGGAAGCACAAAACGGTACATACATATGTATATCATCGGATACATACATATGCATATTGACCCGGTAATAGAAGCGGCGGATGTTGAAATAAGATTGTCCAGGAAAATCTGAGTTCCGCAGCTGGAGAATTTTAGAAAAAGTTCGGAAGAAGCCAGGTTTGATAAACTGACAGCAATAACCTTGATAGGACTATGGTTTGCAGAAGCAAACTTGGAATATACATATAAAGTACCTCTGAAACCGATCACGTGCGAATTGCGTGTAGTATATGGGTTTCGAACCACTTTGAAGCCTTGATGAATCTACAGATGTCCTTGATAGAAAAGTCGCTTAGTTTTTCAATATCCTGGAAGAAGTATTTTCCAAGGAAATTGTGTTTAAGATGGGAGAAGCCTAGATAGTGGCAGAGAAAGCGCGATGTTTCCTCATTGACTTCCTCATCGCCACAGCGCTGCAATGATCATCCTCAATTACTCTTAGCCCTTTCAAGTAGAATCGTAAACCATTTTGCCATGTTCCACAAGGGTGGACAGGATCGTATTTTGCATCAGTGTTTTAGGTCCAGCCTTATCGTCCACTGGCAAATATTAGTTCTCTCGTTGTGTTATACATACTTAGGTGCTCAAAAAGCTCCATCTGATGTTCGGTCCCGTATGAGACCTATTTTCTTGCTTAAGTCTACATGGCGGAGCTTGCTCTAAGGCTACTAGGGATCCATTTCTTGGCAATTCTTCGACTTTCTCGTTCTCCATGGACGCTACATCGCAGCAGCAGTTCACAAGCTTCGATCGCACGAGGACCACGCATGGAAAACACTGCTTTAGTCTGGAATCCGACTGATTTAAACAGACTACGTTTATTAGTAAAGTATCTGCACCTGCGCGAATGTCCATTTTAGATTCGCCAGTATTGTTTTGTTGCCTGGGCATGCCACGTTGTGCTCGACTTACAGCCATCTGATTGGCTAATTCTAAGGGCACTTCTGGCCACAGATTCCTGTATAAACAGGTCTGACGCAAGCGGGTGGAAAACAGCCTTTACTCCTGCTGTTGACGTACCTGGTATAGCACATGAAGTGCAAAGCCACAGACTAGTTTCAATTAAAAAGGCACGTCAGGTGTGTTGTTTACACTTTTCTCTAAAAATTGACTTTATGCTGGAAACAATACCTATGAGTTGAAGACATCATATCACAGGTAGAGAGAGAGAGTTGTAAGCCAATGCGCTGTAGATGTTGACGAAATAAAAAGCTGGCGCCCGTTGGTGATTTAAGATGCAGTATTTGCTTCCGAACGACACAGCCAATAAGCCATTAGCCGACAAAGTCCGCAACTACCTAAACTTGGAAGAGTCGAGCTGTCTCTGTCAGACATCGTCAGATATCTTGGGATAATTCTTATTCCTGGTGGAAGGCAACCAGAAAAAAGCAATGCTAGGGAAGTTAGCAGCAGTGAAAAGAGCTTCGGGGTTTTAAAGAGAACGGCTTCCGTCTTGGACTTCGATAGACCGCGCGAAAAGGAGGACTGGCAAAAAATGCTCCGTCCCGGAAAATCTTCGAATCCACACCCGAGGGATGGCGCAGTAGAGGAAGACCGCGACTCAGGTGGCGCACGCAAGGGGAATGGGGCCTTAACCAACTTGGCGTGCGAAACTGGATGCAACTGGCTAAGGATCGAGCTGGCTGCAGATGCTTGTTGGTTGAGACCAAGGTCTACCCCGGACTGTAGCGCCACCTTAAGTAAGATATCTCGAATAATATTGAAATCCCGCTGCAATTTCCGCGACTCCTTCCTTCATTTATTCATCACCGGTTAATGTTTTTTAATTAATGACTTTTACCTTACTGCGGTAAAATAATTTATTTATTTAAATTACTCTCCGGGTCCTGTATATGCGTTCACAAAGCTCAGCAGAATGAAGTCCGGCTTTCCCACTTAACATATGCACGTACATACATATGTACTTGCATTTAAAAGTCACACGCAGACCGTAGATAGTCATAAAATTCCCGGAAAATAACCGCAACCAAAAGAATTATCCTGCAATTTATTTTCCATTACCAAAGCGAATTCAATTTAATTTTAAAGCCGAACAAAGCGCCTGGAAGTGGGTTCAGGGAGCAAGGTGGAAAATCAATTTCACCCCCAAGTGGCTTGAAGGACTCACATTACACACTAGAGCACCGCCCCGCAGCTACATATGTCGGATCTGATTGAAATAAATAAAATCACAGCGGCGAACACAAAGCTTTGGCACAAAACAAAAGTTCCCCCCGCCCTCCCCCAACATGCAATGCTCATAAAACCGAATAAATAAACACACAAGTCATTTGAGGGGTTGGGTTGGGGTGTGTTCTCACTAACCCCAACCACAATTGACTGTGAATAAACCATCAACAGATATGTGTACACATGCATGTGTGATTCGTCTCAAAAAAAAAGACACATTTCTGTATCGGGAATACTTCCGCTCCTTTATCCCGTCACAGGTTCAATGTTGGCCATAATTTTCTACACAGCTCCAGGAAGCCAAAGCCGTATCATAAAAATGTTTTCTTCTTCACCTTGATGGTTATTCATAACCTATCATCCTAATTTTGTTAGCAATTTCAGTAGTGTGAGGGTGAAGTTATCCCTTTTTTTTTTATCTGTAAACCCAAACCATCCGGTGGGATGTGAATGTGGAGGCAACCATTTGTAGGGTAGAACCTAAATTCTTTCAAAATTGAGGGTGGCTGGTGGTAAATTCGCAACAAACAGTCAGAACATGTCAGACATTCAAATGCCTTCTACGACATAAGGAACGGATCTATCTATCAAATACCCGAAGGGTACCAATAAAGCCCCTTCCACATGTGTACGTGTAGTATGTCTAATATTTATCCCATGTGGTATAATAATGTACAGTGAGGGCGATGTTTAGAGAGCTTCGGAAAGTGGTTTATAGTTTTCCTTATACATGAGAATGAATTTGAAAGTATTAGCAGAGACACAAACCGATTATTTTATAAATCCGTCATTACACTTAGACGTTGAAGCTTCCTGTCAACTAGGCTGAGTTAGGTAAGTGGGCAGGCGAAATGAAGAAGATTTGATGAATTTCAGTATTTGGTTCATCGGTATATCGAAAAATTCTTCAATATCCTGGAAAAAACGTCGTCCAAGGAATCCATTTCTTAGATAGATGATAGAGACTTGGGCAATAGCAAAGGAAGTGGGTTGTATCCTCGTGGACTTCCTTATCGCCACACTCCCTACAAAGGTCTTCTTCTGTAATCCCAAGCTTTTTCATATGGTACCGCAGCGTGTTATGTCCTGTAATCACTTCTATAAGGATAGATAGGGATCTTCTGTTGATCATGTCTTCCTTGTGGTTACACAGGTGTTCAGAGAGATCCATCTGCTATTTGCCTCCCTTAAGGCTCTTTTCCCCGCTTCGAACTTAAGTGTGCAAGGCGGGATGTTCACCGAAGTGTCAACCTGCTCTGAGTTTGTTGCCATTTCTCGCGAGTTGGTCATTCTCGTTTCCTGGTATGCCCGCATGTCCAGGGACCCAGGAGAGTGTCTCTCGTCGGCGGCTAGTGTCACTGCTAAGACCTCCTCTTGAAAAACACTGCTGTAGTTCGGAAGGCAGGCGGACTTGGAAAAGATACTTCACCCACACCAGTATCCAATTTGGACCCATCGCTGTAGACAGCTATAGATTGCGCGATTGACATCTTAAATATCTCAAGATCCTGACGTGATGGGACAATTCTGACACGGGATTTGGATTTTACGCAAAAACTTCCTTCGGAAGAAACTCTCAGCTTACCAACAACTGACGTGACCCAATTATTTGTAGGCCTGTGTTATTTGACACCGCTGTTGGCAGGATCTTGGACCTTGAATCATATGTAGCACAGACATAAATAGCACAAACGAGACCTAACAACATGGATTCAGGAAAACACCCAGATTCATAGTGCAATTGAAAAAAAGCCAATCTAAGGAAATAGATGGCGACAAATGACGACAAACCACATCAAACTTCTTCACAGTATTTCCTTGTCTTGGCTGTGTTCAGAATAACCGCAGCCGTAAGTTACCTACAACAAGGTAGTGGTCCGAGTCAATTTTGTCCCCTCGGAACGTTCGGACATCCATAATACCGGTGGAGTGCCTTGCGTCGATCACAAAGTCATCAATCTGGTTGACGTCTGATTGATCAGAAGATCTCCATAGATAGAGAAGAACTGTCCAGTGATACACTCATTGAAGTGTTGCACTTGCATCATTGAAGTACGTTCCTTATTAATACAGGGTTTTGCAATAAGAGCGCTACAAAAGAATTTTTAAATAAAACAAAAACGGTTTTGGATATCAATGACATTCTTTATTCCTGTGAAAGTACATTCGATGCCATTATGTATGGAACTCGATTTCTTTTGCATGGCCACCACGGGCACGCTTGCAGAAGTCCAGACGCTGAACCCAATTTTCGACGGTTTTCAAGCATAAATCGGCCGATACTGCTGCAATTTCACGTTCGATATTCGTACGAAGTTCATCAATCGTCGCTGGCTTGTTGGCATAGACCATAGACTTGACGTAGCCCCACAGGAAATAGTCTAACGGCGTCAAATCGCACGACCGAGGCGGCCAAGCGACTGGACCATTTCGTGAGATAACACGTTCTCCAAACTTGGTTTCCAATGAATTGATTGTGACATTCGCTGTGTGGCTTGTGGCGCCGTCCTGTTGGAACTACATGTCCTCCAAGTCCATATCATCCAATTGGGGCCAAAAATATTCGGTTATCATTGAACGGTAGCGATCCCCATTCACAGTAACGTGCCGGTCTTGATCATCACGGAAGAAGTACGGCCCAATGACGCCGCCGGCCCATAAACCACACCAAACCGTAATTATTTCGGGATGCAATGATGACTCATGGAGTACGTGTGGATTGCTGCCTGACCAATACCGCATATTTTGTTTATTGACGAAGCCATCCAGCCAGAAATGAGCCTCATCGCTGAAGATGATTTTTCGATGAAAATCCGAATCATTTTCAAGTTGTTGCTCAGCCCAATTCACGAACATACGACGCTTCTGGTGGTCAAGCGGCTTCAGTTCTTGCGTCAATTTAATCTTGTAAGGATGTAGGCCAAGATCTTTACGCAAAATTCGCCACAACGACGTCACAGAGATGCCCAACGCTTGAGAACGACGTGTGAGAGACACATTTGGGCTTTCTACAACTGAAGCCTCAGCGGCAGCAATATTCTCGACACTACGGGCACTTCTTTGTCTCACTGGCACGAAAACATTTTGTACTGTGCCTGTGGATTCAAATTTTTCCACTAGACGCTCAATTGTTGATTTGCTAGGACGATTATGACGACCATAAATTGGACGTAGCGCTCTTAACGTTGAGGCCACTGACTCCGAATTTCGGTAGTAAATTTTAATAATTTCGACTCGTTGTTGGCTCGTATATCTTTCTATCATGAAATGAAATGGCAAACCTTACTGAAGAGAAATGTCAAAAAACCGCAAGAAAAATATAGCGTCGTTTGCTGTCCCTGTCGCTCTACTTTTGTAGCGTCCCTATTGAAAAACCCTTTATTTCACTCTAAGATAACAAGTCTCATAAGGCTGTGGTATCAAAGTGATTTTTCAGCGCTAGTTGGTTACGTGCTCGTACTTGCAGGACTATCTCCCCCACAAACCAAACAGCCAACTCTCTCACCCCCGTTTAGAAGCACTTGAGAATGCTCTACAGTCTACATCGATGCATGTGTTATTAAATTTCCTCCAGTATCATCAATGTGGTGGTCGCCTTGGGTCGGTGGTGAGTGCGTTGGACTGCTGTCTGAGCGGCGTGGGTTCAAGCCCCAGCCATGTCCACCGAACATTTTTCGCGGCACCACCTCTCGTCGGGGAATGGCAAGCCTCCGAGAGTATAATCTGTCATGAAAGAGCTTCTCACTTCGCCATTCGGAGTCGGCGATAAATGGTAGGTACCTTCCATTCGTGCAAACAATACAACACGCACAACATGAATGGTTCCGAGAAGCTAGGCCTTGGCTCATTCCGAGCTGTCGCGCCAGCTATTATTATTATAGTATCATCAATGTGATCTGAGTCGCTCCATTTTTTTCTAGAATCCGTGGACTTCTTTTAACTTGAAGAAATCACAAAGGGCATTCCTGGGCCTACGTGTGTCTGTTCCTACTTAACTACCTAACTTGGAGGACACGAAAGTCTTTCTAATCTGTTCTCCTCCTATTGAAGGATCAGAGATGGTAAGTAGAGCCGACGTTGGTATCTAGTGGCACACCCAACTTCAAGCAATCAGTATTTCTGGAGTTTTCTAGACCATCGTCTGTAGATACCATCATTGTATCTTGCGGAAAACAAGTAAGTAATTGGGCTTAGATCTGTGAGACTGCACGGAGACGTCAACCGGTCTGAGATGTTTAAGCAATATAAAGCAAATTGTCATTAGTGCTTAAACTAGGGACTAGAGGAAGAGATGATTGTAGTGAATTGAAGGTCCACACTCAAGCTTTTGATACTTTCCACCTTGTGGTTGACACGTTCGGAAAGGACCTACGTATACCATAGTAGAACTAACGTCTCACCTGACACCTGATACCGAATGAAAGACACGCCGAACCGTTCTTGTTAGAAAACCTAAGAGCACCATACTCAAATTCGTCGCTTGTCTACAGCCCTGACTGTATTACAATATTTTCTTTGCTCTCGTTATATTTCGAGGCACAAATATTTTTACCTCTTCGGAGGAAACCCCTCCACATTGCAAACAGAAATACAAATTTCTATGGAGAACCCAATGCGGAGGTGTTTGAACTTCAAAAAAGGATTTTCCAATCGAACACCTAACGAAACGATTTCCCAAGAACCGGAAGCGAAAAACTTCAATTCCACAATTGGGTTTAGGGGGCGCTTACTTATTTTTTTGTTGGATACAACCACAAATGCATGCAACCGACAGTAGATTTGCCCGTAAATAGACTCTACTCTCTCTCGCCCTGCAGATGGGCGGAGGAGGGAGGGAGGAAACGAAGAAGGCTTAAAATCTTTACCACATTCAGGTGTATCACATGAGAACAGGAAAAGGAAAAAAAAGGGAAAAGGAACACCACCCCATCGGCATCGTAGGCGCTGAACACGTGCTATTGGAATAGACACTCACTACGTGAGCACTTAACCCGACCGATATTTAGTCGGGAGCGGGAGGCGAATAGAGGTTCCTTAGCCACGCTACCGATTCTTGTGTGTGTGTGTGTTGCATTTGCAGCAGTTATGTAAAAACGTCCTCGATCGAGGTATGAGTTGAATATTGGGCGGCATGGGCTGATAACGCCGCCAATGCCCACTGAACAGTCGAGTTCGGATATTCTCTGTGCGTGCTCTGGCATCCATTTGCCGCTGGGATACGTAAATCAAGAATTTCCTCGAGTTTATTAGAAACATACGTGTGGAATGCTGTTCCAGACACTTGTTCTTGTTGTTTACTTATTCAACTTTTATTACAAGCCCCTGGTTTCCAATTACGGTTCTCACATTCATTCATTCACTTTGTGATGGTGTATACATCGTCGTCGTAGTCGTCGTCTTCCTCAACGGATGGTGGCGGTTAACCGTTTAAGGGCATTCGATTCGAAACGATGATTTTGGTATTTCGTTCGTTTAATCGAAATTCGTATTCCCACACACAGAGGCACAGAGATAGAGACCCAACCAAGGCCTAAGGTGATGGCGGATGCATTTCGTATCGAAAACGAAATCACAAAATTCGATCAAAATGCGAAAGGGGTGTGAGGGACATTTACATTTTCGAATTTTGATTTAAGGCAAATGTTCATTTCGGGGTTCAGGAGGCTCAGGTTCCTGTTTTGCCCTGGAAACGGGAGATGTTAGGATTTTATCAAACATATTTTTGAAGTTTGAGTTGGTAATCGCTAACGGAAGTTATGTGTTATGCTGTCTGGCTCTGAATACATACATATGCGGAGAGATATTTGAAAATCTGTTGCCAGGGTTTGTTCGAATTGGAGGTCATTGATGTACCATGCCTGGGGTTATGGTATTATTGAAAGTTCTGGAGTTATGTGAGTAAGAGGTAGATGCAGGACTAACGATGACTGTCTGATGTAAAGGTAGAGCCTATTACAAATGTCCTTCTGTCGTTGTAGGTACTTTAGAATGGCAAGTGAAATATTGCATCGCCACTCATTGTTGGTAAAATTCACCCCAATGACTGCGATATTGGTTCCAAATGTCCCATCTTGTAGGGGGATTCTGTAAAAAAAATTCGAGTCTTCTGAGACGTTTAAACAAGGCCCTTAATCCTACAGTGTGTCTATTTAAGGTCGTTTTGCCTTACACTCATCGCTCTTCCAGTGTCGATCGGCTGAAGATTTTTTTTTTTATTAGAACTTGCCTTTATGGCTAACGCTGCGACCTAGCGAGATGAATCACCGCTCTAATGAGCCTAATAGGTCTATTACCTTCCTAATCGAGGTGAGTGTGTCATTAGTAGTCGAGTTTCTAAACTCCGCTAACGAACCTAATTTCCTATGAAAGATCCATCTACGCAGCCAGTACAGTGCCGGACGTGCTCAGAGGTTTCTTCCTTTTCCACAGAGAACCGACACTCTGTATCTGAACAAAGGTTTAGTTTGTTGAAATGTTATCTTAGGCCGCAATGGCCGGTAAGGAAGCCCACTGGCTACCTCATGTTGTTCCTGCCAAGCTTTAGAATTTCCTTGTAGGAAAACGGCTTGATGAGTGTTCTCGATCGCCTAAACCTGGGGACATTTTTTCAATGGGCTAGGCGAAGGTGGTGTTCCCAGTTGCAGTTCTGTAGCGGTAACCCATTTAACGTCACAGAAGGATTCCGATCATAAGAGCGCGAAAGCCGAACCGGTCCCAGCCAGCTCATCTACACTTTCATTGCCTACAATGTCCTGGTCAGTGGGCACCCAAACAAGTTTTACATTGTTGTGCCTGGCAAGTGATTGAAGGGTATCGTAGCAGGACTTGACTGATCTAGATTCCACGAAGTGGGATGTCAATGCTTTAAGCGCTGCCTGACTATTTGAATATAATGTATCGCAAGCTCGGACCTAGGTGTTTACTTACTTGTGATGGTGCTGCAGCCCAGGATGGGCGTGGGCCTAAACCCAAAAAACGCCTTAAGCCAGCTCGATCGTTGTAGACGTAGATGTAAAGGTGACGGGTGCAGTAGCACTGCGACCTAGTAGATCTTTTGATTTCACATTAGGAACGCTTCGACGGGCGCGAAGAACTATAATAAAGGGTTAAATTTTAAGGGCCGATGTTGATTTTGAATAAAACACAAATTATTTAGGAAATTATTGTCATTTCTTTTTATTATGATAATATTGGTATGGTTCAATTATGTATGGAACAAAATATCGGCCAAATGGCCGCCGCGACCTCGGCGGCGCACCTCCATCCGATGGTCCAAATTTTAGATGACGCTGAAGCATAATTGAGGTTCTATGCCGTTAATGTACCGAATTATCTCATCCTTTAGCTCTTGAATTGTTGCTGGCTTATCGACGTACACCTTTTCTTTCAAATAACCCCAAAGAAAAAAATCCAACGGTGTCAAATCACATGATCTTGGCGGCCAATTGACATCGCCACCACGTGAGATAACACGGCCATTGAATTTTGCGCGCAAAAGAGCCATTGTTTCGTTAGCTGTGTGGCAAGTGGCACCGTCCTGTTGAAACCACATATCGTCCACATTCATATCTTCCAATTCGGGCCATCAACGACGAGCGTGAGAGGTGCAATTGTTGGGCACGACGACGAGTTGAGGTGGACGACTCTTCAGCCACACTCTCGCGAACAGCAGCAATATTTTCTGTAGTACGAGCTGTACGAGCATGCACTGGTGTTTTCACATCTCCTACAGACCCGGTTTGCTCAAATTTTTGCACGATTTTTCCGATTGTACGCACATTTGGACGATTAAATTGACCGAAAAAATCACGAAGTGCACGATATGCATTTTGATTTGAACGCTCATTTTCATAATAAGCCTGAATAACTTTAACGCGTTGCTCGATTGAGTATCTTTCCATGGTTCAAATTGAATTAGTCTGAAATTGAGAAATGACAAATGAAATGCAGAAAAAAACTTGACGTTTAGGTGTGGTTTACATTCAACATCGGCCCTTAAAATTTAACCACCCCTTAGTTTTCGGCAGAATAGATCTTACAGGTCGCAGTGCCACTTGATTCAGAAGCTAAACCAACCTTCATCACAGAAGGTTGGCTCAGCATCACATTCTATGGTTAAGGCACTTTACACTTATGGTCTTCTTTTACTGCGCTCTCCTTCTGGGATAGGCTGTACAGGGTAAATAGTTCACGGTTGTACTTTCTATTTCGCTCACCTGGCATATCAAAAGCACGGCCTCCTGATTTTAGCAACATAATCTACATACAAACATAGGTAGGATTGCAGTTCAAGAGCCTTGCTATAACCATATATAGCTTCACTCTGTGATTTCACTTAGTACTAAGGCAAATGTCCCCGCGTTTTGTCAAGCTCTGACAAAATATTGTTAATGGCAAGGAGCTATAGGAGATGCGAGGTTAATTCTCCCTGTGACGTACCTCTATGTTGCCATACTTTCTGTCGGGTTATGCCTCAAGGCTCTCTGATCGATCAATGCTGCACTAAAAGTGGGCTTTCGGTCAACCCTCTGATAACTGAGGTTGTCCTCTTTACAAAAAGGAGAGTCGTGACCGGTCTGACTCATCCAGTGCTAAAGGGCGTCACTATCCAAATCTCCGATGAAGCCAAATATTTAGGAGTGATCCTGGATATAAATCTTTTTTGGGTAAAGCATGTCAAGTCGAAGACATCCAAGGCGCTGGCAGTGCAAGGGTGCTTCTGACAAGACATGGGGCTTATCAATGAAAAAGGGACTTTGAAGCACCTTTTCGGCTTTCTCCGAAAGTCGAGAAAATTCCAGTAAAATGTGTCCTGCTTTCCGGTAATACGATGGATCAGTTATGTCTGAGTGCTCCAGTATAGCTTGGGATTTTCATTTGTCCAGAAGTCAATATTCAATCATTTACACCGAAATGTGCTCTATGAAACTCAGTGGTTTTTAATCAAATTCAAGAATTATCATCGTTAACACGCCGTGGCTTAGTGGTTAGTGCGTTGGACTGCTAAGCGAGCGACGTTGGTTCAAGCCCCATCCACATCCACCGAACATTTTTTCATGGCACCACCTCTCGTCGGGAAATGACAAGATCCTGATTCCTTGGCATGGTTTCTGAAGAGGTGTACGGGTCTTATTTCTTTTTGCTCGCCTGCAATCGAGGGTGGACTTGGACCTAAACCGAAATTGAACGCCCAACAACGCCTTTAGTTGCATATTTCAAGTTGGTTATCGTTCCTTTACAACTGAGTAAGTTACTTCAAGTAAGCTTATCTCTGCCGCTTTATTTCTCTTAAGCAACTAGACACCTTTCGCGGCTCAACCTTTCTTCGGAGAATGAAAAAGTATAATTTATCACGAAAAAGCTTCTCAATCCGTCTTTCGGGATCAGTCAGAATGTCCAAGAAAAAAAAAATTGGTTGCGAGAAGCCATTTCTTAATCCAACCCAGGTTATCGCTTGAGCTATTCATTTATTTTTTAACGTCCTACTGGGTGTGATATTGATAATTAACCCCAGAACATATTGAAACCGTGCCTCTTAAAGTATTCGAAGTTTTCCTTGATCCACAAGAGGACCTCACTATCGATGATTAAGCAAAAAATAAACTTCCGTCACAGATAAGCCTGTTGCTCAAGGCAGAGAATGCTATTACAAAAGTTGCACGGCGAAAATGTTTATAATTAAAACTCGGCTTCGCAAATGAATACCTTAATAATCATACATGCATGGCTCCTCTTTTTTTTTATTCTGTAACAGCAAAAAGCAATTCCGGGAGGAAGTTCATCAGAACGACATTAAATTTCCACAGAAGCAGTATACCTACAGCAGGACCAGGATACATCGCACACCTCGAACACACAGGACATATTAACTTTCTGCTTTTCCGAAAATTGCCAATCACATCTGAAGTGTAGCTCCCATTTAATTTCCGTTAATCAATTATTAAGTCCATCAACACACGGTCGTGTACGATGTGTCCTGGCAGGGCGGATGCCATTAATGCCGCGCCGCCCCCACGCACTGCAGCGCATTGTCATGTCGCCCGCCCTTAATATGCACAGACACAGCACACACACATATGTATGTACATCTGGCAATTAATTAATTAAAATTCATTGCCATGTTACGCGATATCTGCAATAATCGGCAGTTTTACTGTTGACAACAAGTGCGCCGCCCTGTGAAATTTATCACGATGGCACATTTTATGTGCTCTCAACTCCGATCCCGATCCGGTGGGTGGGGCGGGCGAAGTAAAAAATGAACATCAACCCCGTTGTTTTTTTTTTATCTTACAATTCATTGAGCAACCCAATGCAGAGTCCACTGGGCTGGAAGTGTTGCCGGCTCCTAACAGCGAGAAAGTTTACTGTGCGCCCAGGAAGGACTACGGTGGAGGAAAAAAAAGTGGAGAAACGCATCTGAAAATTGCTTGCGATATAAAATTGTTAACAACATATGTCGAGGGCTGCCCTGCGAGTCCAGTACAAGGAACAACTCGAACACGACGATTCCGGGGCCGGGACGTAGCCGAGAATGAATGCCGGTTACGTGCAACGACTAAAATGCCAACAAGTTAAATGCTTCGCTCTGCTGTAGTTGGTGTGCCCAACTGTATGGATTTTCTTTCGTTATTTTTTGCTGTATGTATACATCCTGCTGTTTCGCGAGGGATAAACAGGAAAACAAAATTGAAAATATGAACAACGAAATGAAACTGTGTGTAAAGATCCACGTAGCTGCTGAAACTGACTGCGCTCGTGGGTGGAGCAGGGCGAGCGCATGCAAAAATGAAATCACATCCGTGCAAATAGCTCATCAACGTTGACTTTGACCAAGCGATTTATCCCAAAAGGGGGTGGTTTCTGTCTTTGAAAAAGAAAGAAAATTGTTCGGAGTGGTAGAGAGTTGCCATAGACTAAAAGGTTGTCTTTCGATGTCCATGTGCTCCGACAAATACCAATTGAAGTACAGAGCTGGAACTCGACCAGAAAACGTCTAAACTCTGCATAAGCCATTGCAAACATTTTCTGAAAAAATTAACACTAAGAATCCACTTAACACCGTGAGTGCCACATGAGACCAATGTGACTTCACACGAATTTGGGACACTTAGGCCGAGTACGACCACATTGGTCTCACATTAGGTTCATACTCATTTAGCTCGACCTGTGGGACTAGTTTTTCGAAGTGCATGGTGGCACTCAACGTGTTAAGCCTCTATCGGTGCATCGCGCATCCAACCTTGGACCCCCACGATGGTTTGCCAAGAAGCTGGTAACCAAGCGAGATAAGCCGAGCAACAGATGCTCGCATCCTGCCACCTTCTAGGGCTGGCCCAGAAGGGCGCCGTGACTAGCAGGCTTAGCAATATCCAGGGCGAATCTACTCCGGCTTTTCATTTTCGAGTGTGTGCTTCGTTAGTCTTGGTTGTACGAATGTATCAACTTTTCCAGCTACCCTATCCGCACTTCCCTCTGGACCGCCGTGGCTCATTGGTTAGTGCGTTGGACTTCTGAGCGAACGACGTGGATTCAAGCCCCACCCACATCCATCAAACATTTTTCGCGGTACCACCTCTCATCGGAGAATGAAAATCCTCCGAGAGTATAATCTGTCATGAAAGAGCTTCTCAACTCGCCGTTCGGAGGCGGCAATAAATTGTAGGTCCCTTCCATTCGTGCGAAAACTTTAACACGCACAACATGAATGGTTCCGAGAAGCTACGCCAGCACCGCATTTTGCATAAAAATCTTGACACCAGTTGACACAAGAATTGAAGCCAGCAGACCAAGCACAACGCCGTAGTTTCTCTAAAAAAAATGACAGCTCTTATTTGGATGACCCTATACGAGTACACGAGTATTGTAAATTGTTGACCATAAAAACCATGAGGATCAAAAGTTTGTGTACAGATTTCTTCCCAAAATGGGTACGTGTTAAGCTGTCATCCTTCACCAGGCTTCGATAATAAATACTTCGATTCCCATGAGCTAAACAGCAGCTTAAATTTTAGAATACTTGCCTACCATGCATTGCAAGACTCCAGTCTAAGCGACTGAATATCAAGCACTGCGGTCTCACATAGAGCTCTATTGTTCTGTCCCATAGGTTTAGAGCAGTTTGTCTGTTCCAGAGGCTGTCAGGAAGGTAATCAGCTCGCTGGGTGGAGTGTGGCAGGTGCAGTTGGTGAGATGAATTCACTACCGGGGGTCCGCTTTCTCGCATACCTGCAGACAGGGTCCGGTGACTTGGGATTCCGGTTAGAATTCTAAGGTAGTTCCTGCTCAGTTTTAGAAGAAACTTGGACTTCTTTTGCAATACATTTGAGAAGAAATGTTTGGTACATTTCTGTCCTACACTTTCCATCCAATCTGTGTTAGATTTGAGCAGGGTTTGTTCCCTCATGTAACTTTTGAAGAAGGATTTGTTTACTCCGCGGACTGGTGAGGGTGGTTGTTGCACCTATCCTGGCCAGTAAGTCCGCTATTTCATTGCCGGTGTGGCCCTTGTAAGCAGTGATCCAGTGTTGTTTGACGAAGTTGTTTCTTCCTTGTTCTAGAAGCAATTCGACTGTCTTCAGGACTAGATTTGATGTCTCGTGGCTGAGTTCAGTGCTTTCAGGGCAGCTTGACTGTCAGTAAAGATAAAGATGGTTTTGCAACGGAAGACACGGAGCAAGTTTAAGCGTGTGCACTGATTTATGGCAAATATTTCTGCCTGGAGATCCATGAGTATATGCCTAGACTGACCGATATGTTAGTTCTGGACGACTCTCCAAACATTCCAGCCTAGATCCACTGTAAATTTTAGAGCCATCCGTATGCCATACTTGGTCATGCTCTGATGGAAGGGGTTTGAACTTTTTCCGATGATCACTCGGAGGGATGACTACTGAGTAGTTTCGTTTGAAGCAGTACCTTGGGTGAATGTCATCCAACGGCATGCTGAACTCGCTACTTTGGAATAGGGAGGAAAACGTGTTAAGGTTTGAAGCTAATGTTGTTTAGGTGGAAGAGCCTCTGCAGACTGGGTTTCGTCTGCATTTCAACATGAACTTGAACTGGCGGTAGACCGACAATAGCGTTCATCGAATCGGTGGGGGTGGAGCGCAGGCAACTCGTCATGCAGATTTCGGCTAGGCGTTGAAGCCGTTCTGGCTTTGGTGGCCTCATTTGTCTATGTCCACCACACTATTGCCGTATAAGTCAGGGTAAGGTTTGGAGTGTGATACTCGTAGTAGAACGCCAAGAAGTTGACTAAATGCAGGAATAATTTGGGCAGCTTTGGAGGTTCTTCCATTTAATCTAACTTGGGAAATGCGGGATAGCGCAGGACTGAAATATCTGGGTATCTCTGAGTCAGAAACGTACCCTTGCATCAGAAATGTACCCCTGCGTGATCAAACAAAGTCACAGAACCCCTTTTTGCTGACAGTGTCCATGTCCGACTTTTACCGATGGCAATGGCATCCCTGCTAAATGATTAATCGACTAACCCTGCATACATATGGATGGGGCCAGTGCTGTCGACCAGAACACAATATTGCGCGCATCCTTAGAAACAAAAATTGTAATCATTGTTCTATGCACAGGATGTGGAAAAAAAAATGTATAAACTATTCTGCTGTGAGTACTCTTCCCAGTTTAGCGCGTATAGCGTTGTATTCAAATGGTGTGTAGATGGAACAGGATCCATTTTTAGACTCAATGGTGTTGAACAAAAAGTAATCGCTGTACCGGGATGAAGTGCAACTGATGCTCCCAGATGGCTGGTGGGCGGGCATAGTATGAACCAGTCGTCGTCGGTGATGCTGTGCCATTTCTCTCGTTTTTGGTACTCACGTTTGCTAAATGCGCCTTGTAATGGCTCAGTACAGCCATCTCCAGCCATCATATACGAACGGAGTGAACCCTACTTCCACCACTTCACTCTGGTGTTCAGTTGGTGGGAATTATCCTCAGTCGAGTGGTTAAGGGACTGAACTTTATTTCCGAACCATTAAAAATGCGGATTTTATGTTTTGAAAGGAATTTTCTATTTTTTTTTATTCTCTTTGGTGGGGGGCATACACTGCAAGGAATGATGCTTTGGTGGTGTTTCATCCCATCCAACCAGAGGACTTGTGTTTGTTTTGCTGGCCGGAACATGGAAAAGTGCATACACTGCCAATTTACCCCGACTGATTGAAAAGCGAATTGAATGTTTTCGAACGTACGAACAGCAGCTGAGAGTGGAGCACAAAATCAGCGCTAGTGGTGTGACCCGAGAATCGCTTGTAAGTGCTTGGTTGGGGTTGATTTACTCATGCCCCTCGAGGGAATTTTGACGTAATTCGTGGTAGTATTCCGTACATCATTTACGCTGTTGTTCATTTTGTATATTTTTCTTTTTTTTTTTTTCTGTTTTGTTTACGTGGGGGATTAAGTAGGGCAACAGGACACTTCATAAATGTGTCGATACATTTATTTACCAAAGGAACACATCCATTGGGGGCAACTTAATTAGGGAAATTTGATGATGATTGGAGGATTTATCAAGTAAATTTAATTTGAGTGTTTTTTTTTACTAGGGCTTTTGAGTTTTATTCGTTACTTCAATGGGATGGGGTTTCATTTGAGTTTTTATGTTGAAAAATAACTGGTATACGATACACCGAACAATTTTTCTTACGTCTTCTCCACCAATCACTGTCTATCAGATGAGACGAATGAACACGCGAGCGACTTCATCCTTACTATACAAAGTTCATGCTGATCTGAGACGATAAGGCTCTTTTAGACTCACTCTAGTTGTTTAAGATAGAGCTTTGCTACTTAGAATGCCTAAGCCCAAAACGAACAGCAATTGGCATGAGTTGATTTCCTTATCATCTTTACCGACAGTCAGGCTGCTATTAAATCCCTGGAATCTGTAACATGTACATCAAAGGCTACTTCAGACTGTCGCTCATCTCTCATGGAGATGGCAGAACATTTTAACATTCACCTATGCTGGGTACCCGGTCATAGGGACATTCCAGGGAATTGTAAGGGCGATGAACTACCCAAACGTGGCACTACTCCAGACATTCTTCCGGAACGAAGGAATCTGGGTATTCCACTCGCTACATGTAAACTTCGACGACGCGATCAGCAAGACTAACCAAAGATGGAGCAACGGCACCACATGCCGCATCTCCAGGGAGATCTGGCCTACGCTAAATCTCACCCGTTCTAACAGTTTGATCTTGCTTAATAGGTCGCTCATCAGCACCGTTATTGGTGTTCTCACTGGCCACTGTCCCATTGGTCTTCACGCCAGAAGGATGGGCCTCTTTTCAAATGACTTTTGCAGGAGCTGTAGAGACGAAGAGGAAGAGGAAACGATCCTCCACTTTCTCTGCAACTGTCCTATCCCAAAGAAGGAAGCTTCATCTGGGAGCCTATCATTTCGACAACTTGGGTGAAATCTCACATACTGACGTCAAAAGTATCCTCAGCTTCATCAAGAGCTCCAAATGGTTCCATTGAAGTGGCGCGGTTTCAGGGTATTGATCCGTGTGGTACCACAAAGGGCCTTCTTGGCCTACGTGTGTCACCCCACCTACCTACCTATCATCTCAGCACTAGCGTCACTGTTTGAGCTCATCCATTAATCTGCCACGACAGACCGATGTCTGCCAAATATGACCTACTGGGCTTAGCCTTTCTACTGAATTCAGTTGCTGCATCCTCGGACTATGTAAAAGCGTTGACATCAAGTTTCCGGTGCCATAGCGAGTTGCTGATTCTTCCAAAGCTATACATGTCTTCCCTGATACGTGTTGGACGTTGTTTTCATCATAAAACATTCGTGACATCGAGAGAATTTTTAGAGAATTTGGTCTTTAGAAAAGCTGTCATCAAGCCCGTTCTCTTTTCTCTGCCAAGAGGCCTGGTTCCAAATCGAATCCTAGACACCCTTACAAAGTGTCTGAAGTTTTCCATAACAAGTATTCACGTTATTCGTGTTCCATTTATCGCACGAAAGGAACTGCCCGACAGTCTTTATTGTCATCTGTTAATGGCGGTTTGTCATTGTTTGCTAGAACCAAACCTATGTCAGCTTGCTCAGCAGTCAACGTGCCAATACCTCTGACATCACTAAGTACCTAAAACTAATACCTGTCAAGAGTGACGGTGTACAGAAATCGCATGACAGCTTATCGGCTGGTCTTTGCCGATCATAAGCGGCCTTGTAGTCGATGAAAAGGGGTTGAGTAGCAACTTGCATTTCCCTGGGTTTGCTTGAAGATCTGCGAAGATACATATGTAAGTATCTGCACCTTCAGTCGGTTAATGGCTTTTCTGGCAACGCATGTGAACGTGACATATCCGTTACGCGCTCACTCAAATTTTGAGAAGACCTCTATGTGTATCGAAGATGACAGCAGTTTTATTTCAAAATCATGTTGCTATAGTAATTTTGGGTGGATATTACATGTTCTTCATATTCCTGGTCGCTGTGGCTCAGTAGATAGTGCATTAACTGCTGACTTAGCGGTGTGGGTTCAAGTACTGGTTATATCCACCGAACATTTTTTGCAGCACCACCTCTCGTCGGGGAATGACAAGCCTCCGGGAGTATAATCTGTCACGAAAGAGCTTCTCAATTCGCCGTTCAGAGTCGGGAGTAAATTGTAGGTTGTTGAACAAAGACATCTCAAAGACAAATGAATCGGCGGCTTCCTGGCCTTCACGGAAAAAACGGGAAGATTCGCCAGACCACACGTACACTATTGTCAACTGCATAATTGTTTCTACCTTCCCTAGATCCCTCCCAACATACGTCCCAAACCAAACCTATCCCTGCAGTTCCGACGATTAAGAGAGGGGAACACAAAGGATCCGACCGTGTGAGGGTAAGTCCGATGCCACAATGGAATGCAAGTTATCTGCCAAAACTCCCTGTTACCTTTCCTGAAAGCCAGGATGTCTCCGATTTGTTTATCCATTTGAGGCAGGGTCTGCGGTTATATTCTTGCTAAGCGACTTCCCAGTCCCAGTTAGCATGTGTTAACCTAGAACCTTCTTACTAAAGAGGTTGTTTGGCCCCAGAATTCTCGTTTTTACGTGAAGAGTTACACGATCACGAAGGAGACCCTGCTGCCCTGCTTTTCACGTCTAGAGGTTTCCCATATGAGCTTGAAAATACTTTCACATCCTCTATTTGATTACTGTCTAATTGTTGCCAGCAAGTCGATCTATGGCATCCTCTTTACCAGCTTTCACGCTTCCTGGGACACAACACTCTCGAAACGAAATATGTATACAGACTTCCCGTGAAATATTTTACCAACAAACTCTTCTCGAGACGCATAAATAACCTCCAAATTAACCATTAAAATCCACAACCACCTTGTGCTCTCAATTCGTGTTAAAGTTCTCAATGCCAGCTCCCGTTTATTTACCCAAAACTAAACGCAAGAAGGAACTAATTAATCCATGTCTAGTTCTCAAAAATTAATGTTAAACACTTGAACAACTTCAAAGGTTCTTCTACAAAGTCACAAAACTTCATTCAGCGTTGAATGGAAATACCCAAGTACACCTCGTCCTTCTCCTGCTAAAGTGAATTCATCCTCGCAGTAAGTTCACACTCTCCTGTTGAATATTTTGCAACTGCAACTTCAGCGCCAACTTTTAGTTGACGTGTTGAAAGCCATTAAGCTTATTCAATCAGCTCACAACCACAGATTTTAACTGGGTCTAAGACACTTAACCTACTTAAACTCTCTCCTTTTGCTTCACCTGCAAGACTCCTTACAATGCGCTCTAGACAAGGACTTACATATCGTCCTTGCTTTTGGCATAGTATACCATTTAATCTGACGATTCCATTTGCCCACAATCAACCCGCAACCCTCAACCCTCATCCCACTAAAATACGATTAAGAAAAATAAAGTCAGTAATGTCGGAAGCATTAAGGCCAACTCGGTGAGCTTAGTATGTATAACCCATTCCGTGGCACTTTTTCTCAACTGCAACCCCATCATCGTCGTCATCAACAGCAAACGCAAAAAAAAAAATACCCAATGAGGAGTTCTTGAAAAATTCGCATGAAGAATTTTCACCGAATGAGCCGCAATGTTCGTCTATGAAGTTAATGGAGTCATGCAACAATATTTACGGGTTGCTGAATATCCATCCACCCCGGAGCACAGTTTTGTACTTAGCACAGTGGTACTTCCACCCTCCGTCAACTGTAACAAAACAAGTAGTTGATTGCGTTCTAGACATTGTAGAGGAGTGCAGCCGGCAGTGCCACTCTATCTCACTACAGGCAAACACTTGAGGAACTTTTAAATTGGCCTTTTGTTAGGTTTAGCACCGACCTCCACGATACACAACTATGCCGACGACGACTATTCTGCGAATATGTACTTTACTTCTTGAGCGTGGTGGTGTAGTTTTCGATGACGTATCCCGCTTTCTTGCTGCTTCTGCTGCTGCTCTTGGCCTTTTAATTAGCTAATGGAAGTTTAAATTTCGTAGCTCCTTGTTGCCCATATTGTTTCTTTTGCTGCGCAATTAAATGTAATTCGCTATACGAGCATAGTGATTGCTGCTGGCTTCAGTGCCTTAACCAACGGTTTTAAGGACATGCACATATTTTAGTCACCCTCATCCAATTTTACCATCATCGCATAGAATCACACCCTACGAGGTGCTGGAATCTAGTTGGGTGGGTTCATTGTGCAGGCGGCTTTTTGGAGGCAATTAGTCCTGTCTCATGCAAGTATGTACTGTGATTCATAGCGAGAATTTTAGGGCGTCGTTTAAAGGCCCCTCTTCCAAGTAGGACTTGGATTTCATTCACGTTAATTGGCACGAGAGTTGTGTGTGTTATATTTCTGGCTTTCAACCATTCTTCACCATATTGTCATCTAAAGCAAATATGCGTTGGCAACGTGCAAAATGTCGGTGCTGAGAATTTGAAAAAACTGCTTCTGAAGATTGTTTAACGGCGATGAATTCCGCTGTCAGGCAGAATTAACCTATCAACCTAGACCATAATAGCCAAAACTTCTGTCCACCTGACCAAAATAAAGTAAGGATGGCAGTATCAAAACTTAAGTCCAATAAGGCAACTGGACCTGACGGCTTACCTGCCGAACAGTTTAAAGTAGCTGGAATTGTATTTGTAGAGAGCATACATCGACTCATTTCAACAATTTGGTTAGACGAATGTATGCCTGTTGAATGGAATCTCAGCACCGTTTGAGTGATCATCCGCACGAAAGGAAACCCTCCTCAGTTGCGCCAACTACAGAGACATCGGTCTTCTTAACATCGCTTACAAGATTTTATTTGCCATATTGTGTGAACGCCTGAAATCCTTCGTCAACAATGTGATCGGCTCCTATCAATGCGGTTTGAGGCCGGGAAAGTTGACCATCGACCAAATATTCACACTGCGGCAGATCTTGGAAAAACCCAGGAACTTCAAATCGATACGCACCACCTTTTCATCGATTTTCAGACCACGTATGACAGCATTTATAGAGACGAGCTATACAGAGCCATGTTTAGTTTTGGTATCCCTGCCAAACTCGTTCGTCTGTGCAGGATGACGATGGAGAATGCTCGCTGCTCCATCAAGGTCACTCGAGACCTCACGCAGATCTTTGATGTCAAAAAAGAATTTAGACAAGGCGACGCGCTGTCATGCGACTTCTTCAACATCGTTCTTGAAATTCACGCGCCAACACCAGGGCTTTTAAAAGTCCGTCCAATTATTCGGATACGCCATCGATATTAACATAATCGGAAGAACGCAGCTTGATGTCACTGGCGCGTTCATTAGTATTGAGACGGACGGCGAAGATGGGTTTAGCGGTCAATGAGGGAGGTATATGCTGTCATCAAGAAGGGGCACCCACCATTGATGTATCGGACAAAACATCACAGTGGACAGCTCGGCTCCGCTATCACATCCGATAACAACACCTGTGCAAAAATCAAGCCAAGAGTAACTCTTACCAATCGCTGCTTCTTCGGTCTAAGAAAGCAATTGAGTAGTAAGGCCCTATCCCGAAAAACTAAGGAGACTCTATATAAGACTTTGATCATCCCAATCCTGCTTTATGGCGCTGAAGCATGGACTCTATCGACAGCGGATGAAGATATCCTTGGTTAGGTTAGGTTAAGTTTCGAACAATGCGTGATGGAAAGGCCTCATCACTTTCACTCGGAGACCTGAAGGTCCATTGTGAGTCCCCTTTCAATGTTGTGGGAATAGCAGAATGGTTCCCGGGACAGCCTAAGGATCTATTCTATTGCTGGCTGTTTTGTGAACCAGTTAGTACTCTTTAAGAATCTGAGTAGATCCGTTAACTGTTTCGAGTTGCTTCGAGAGAAAAAATCTTCGTAAGATATTTGCATTGACGGGCTCTGGAGGAGAAGATTCAACGATGAACTGTACGAGTTGTACAGCGATATCGCACTAGTCAAGAAGATTCGAATCCATCGGCTAAGATGGCTGGATAATGTAGAGCGAACGAACACAATTGCTCCGGCTCGTAGAGTCCTTGAGTCTAACCCGGAGGGACAACACAGTAGAGGAAGACCTCGCCTAAGGTGGCGCGTACAAGTGGAAAGGGACCTCAACCAATAGCGGTTTCAATATTCTTACCTTTCGTGTAGGCATACTGATCTAGAGACATGTCTTTTGAACTAATGTACCATAACAAACTTTCAAATGTTTTCAGAACAAATGAAATCAGGCTCATGGAGTGACTTAGTTTGCCAGCTTTTGCTAGAAACATGATTTGAAATTTCTTCTTAGTAAACTGAACCATAGAATCCGTGTCATCTGGTAGGCCCAGGATGAGATGGTTGGACCGTATGGGGATGATGGTTTAGAGTCGATGGCGGGAGATAGAGGCTTATGGAAGGTCCACTTAAGCACCCTGCGACCCGTATAGTAGATAAGCGGGTCATGGAAAATTATGAATACACTGAGATAAAGCTTCTTAAGTATAAGTGCGAAGCTTGCAGTTTGCACGATTGGTATTATTCCATCCAAACCTGAGGATTTATAGGAGGCGATTGAGTTCCTCTGTAACAATGTTGTTTGGCTTCGCACTGAATTTTGGTGTCTATATGTTGACCGATGAAAACAGATTGAAAGACAGTGAGAAATATGCTTCCACCAACAGTGGCAGTGTTTTCGTACACGATTCAGCTCAGTTCGGGAATCTTGGTAAGGACTTTTCTGAGTCTTAAAAAAAGGCTTACCCTGAGCTCCTCTTTGCGCGTTATATTTCAGTTTTAAACCTCCTCTGGTTGTCTTTGTAGCGTTTCCAGTCTAATTCGAGTCCCTCAAACCTTCTAGAATCCTTCCTGACCACTTGCCCACCACCCTTCTTAACCTTGAATACCTTCAATGGACGGGCATTTTGGTATGCCGCTGTTCTATCTACATATGACTAGGTTCCTGCAGTGGTCAAATATGTATAAAGAAGTTTGTTCAAATATCGCTGTGCGATCCCACTTTCTAAAAAAAGCTAACAAGCTAATATCCAACCAATTAATTCGAATAAGCCACTCCACGAACGCTTTCAATAGAATATCCTTCAGCACTTAATCGAACGCATTATGGAACACACATCGTCGTGTCAACTCCCTCCTGTGATTCACTGTTCCAGTTACCATACCGACATCGCCTCGTTACGTAGGTGTAATGTAATAAAAAATCAATTGAACCTAAAGCGATAATATCTGCAAACATTTTCATGCAATTATCTTGCATCTGATACGATTATGCTCTTTCAATTGCACCACCACTTGCTGGCCACCCCCACGCCCTCCCGCTCGCTTTATGAGCATTTCAATTCATTTCACTTGAACCGGGTACACCATTTCTTGGCATTGCTCCAATTGTGTGGTCCACAATCAGAAGATAGAAGTTCAAATGCAGAAGAAGGCCATAGGCAGAGTGTATGCCGTATGCAACGTGTGCATGGATGCTTAGATTGTTGAACTTGAAGCGGCAATGTGTATGCGTGTGGGTGTGCACTTGTAAGATAATTTAATTAAACCTAACTGCGGTTAGGTCTACGTACATGGAATTCCTTTCATCATCAAATTCAATAGTAAATGGGTGATCATTCATTGTAAACTATTCTGAGGCATTATGATTGGATTGTCGGTTCATCGGTGCGATAAGAACGGGAAACGATTTAGCAGATCATTGGTCAATTGAACGAATTGTAAAATTATTTCCTTTGACTTATAACTTTCTTTGGTCAGATTGAATCTGAACGATAAACGGTGACTTACTTACATATGATGACGCTACAAGCAGGAGTGAACCTGTACCCCAACCAACAAGCCATACCTTAAGGTCTTTGCCACGCAATGAGCGGCAGAGCGGCAAAGCGGCAGAAAATATGCTCAAAAATGACGCTTGCCACTCAACGACTGCATGGCCACAACCATACGATTTCATATGTTTCAATTTTGCCGTTCTGCCGCTTGCCGCTCATTGCGTGGCAGGGGCCTAAGACATATCTTAAAACCGTCGGCGATCACTTTGGTGTTTCCAAACCAGAGTTGAAGTGCATTGGCATTACTATAGATGCAAGGCGAACTTTTAAGGCAGCATGCCGCTGAGAAAGTAACAAAGGCAACGGCTGCTCTGGCAAGAATTATGCCAAATATCGGAGGACCAAAGCACGAAAGAGAAGGGATACAAAGGCAACCCCAAGGGCAAGTCTGAAAAAAATGTCAGGAGAGATGGTATCACTCTGACAAGGTCAGATGGATACAGAGATTGATACCCTATATTGACGTCTGGATCAATAGAAAGCATGGAGCGGTGATTTTCCAGAATTTTACTGGCCATGGATGGTAGGCTATAGCCTTATATTGTCCACGATATAATGGAGAACGGCTCCTGGTGGTGGGAAAACTGAGTGAGCACCTATTCTCAGAGCAGTAAAGAGGCAAGAGAAGCATTTGGCGACACTGTGATACCAATTATGAAGGAGCAGCGAAGACAGGTGCGACAACGAAACGCAGCGGACCAGGCTGCTAAGACGAACGAGCCGAGTACATAAGGCTGAAGTCCAGGGGTAGAAGGGGAGGTGCGTTTATTTAATCAGTGGACATACCACCCTGACTACTGCTACTGAGTATGGGCTCAGTTTTGTCTTTAAAAGTCTTCCAATGCAAAAAAGACACCTTAAGACAAGCCTTAAACCTTATGTCTTATGGTTTTTGTCGCAGTTCGGGAAGTCCAAATTTCTTCATCGATTTGCCGCACAGAGACAACAATGTACGCGCGTCGATGTCCTCGTTGTTCTATAAACCCATCGGGTCGGGTAGGTGGAAGAACACTGTTTGTTTCTCATGGCTCCTACTTCATCCAGTGGCCAAGGCAGGACAAACGGAGTACGAAGTAGATAAGCAGTTTTCTCTCTTTCTTTTTTTTTCTTTTTTAGTTCAGTCTCCAATGGTGTTTATTAAGGGCGTCTAAATGTCCTACCAGGCTTCTAGTGGCATTTGCCACCAGTCGGTTTGACTCAGCCTGTCTATCGAGGTAGGCCCCCTAGTGGGAGTATCGTGGTGGCTGTGGTTACCCAAAAGGAATCTGTTTACATCTAAGATCCTCAGTGCGCAAGAGGTGTCAGATAGGCCTCGCTCCCAACAAGGAGTGTAGCTCATGCCTTACACATGACTACGAATTGAACTGGGGTAGTACTCGTACTTCCCTGGGGCGTTGGCCAGCGCTTTTCCTTGGTCCTGATATCGTGGTTAGGCCCACCGTGAAATTAATCCTCTTTAGGCAGGTGTTCACGTAAAGCCACTTTATATATATACATATATATATCTGTTTGTTTTTCAAGGAGCTGGCAAAAGTAGAGACGGCCGCCTCAGACAGAAGTTCTGATCAATCCGTTTCATCGTTAAGTAGTCCCACTTCCCTGCACGTTGTCTGGTACGTCTCATGCACTACATCGTTAGCGGTTCGAAGACTTTGTGCAAAAGCATGAGGAGGAAATAGCATTCGGCGTGCGTGACCAGGTCAACTTGCGGCGGCATAGCGATTTAGTATCATTCTCGCGCAGTTGAGTGCGGTATGCATGTTAGAGTCGGTTGGCAGTGAAGCGGGCAGGTGTTACCGCTTGTCTGGTTAGAGAAGTACAGGGCGGTTGATGAATAGAACAGAACTTTGGTTGTACATAGATGCGGGTTGTGGGCTTTATGTTCCGGCAGGGGTAAACAGAGCCTGTCCGAAAGGTGGCGTTCTGTCTCCACTGCTACGTTGCATGTTGGTTAACTCTCTACTGCATTCTCTCAATTCTTCCAACGTCTGCGCTCAGGCATATGTCGATGATGTTGCCATACTTTCTGTCGGATCCTCCCTCAAGACTGTCTGGGCTCACGCGCAGGTGGCTTTAGACATGATCGATGAATAGTGCACTAGGAGTGGGCTTTCGGTCAACCATCTAAAAACTGATGTTGTTTTCTTTACGAGAAGAAAAGTTATGACCGGTCTGACTCAGCCTGTGCTAAAGGGCGTTACTAACCAAATCTCCGATGAAGCCAAATATCTAGGAGTGATCCTGGATAAAAAAAACTTTTTGGGGCAAAGCATGTCAAATCGAAGACAACCAAGGCGCTCTCAGTTTCCTGGCGGTGTATGGACATGGGACTTATCACCGAAAAAGGATCTATACGGCTATGATAAGACCGTTTCTAGCTCATGCATCGGTTGTTTGGTGGAAGGGGCTATGGGACTACCTACAACACTAAACTTCAAAGAACGGCTTGTCTCGACTGCACGGGAGTACGCCTGGCGCCGCTCTAGATGCTCTGCTTGATCTACCTTCTCTTGATACTTATATTATGGGCTGTACTATCAAAACAATATTTCCTCGTAGACGGACTTTTAGTATGAACCGCACTGGAGTTTTGATGACCTTGCACGACACTTATCCTGCGACCCTAGTTCCATGCATATGCTGTTTGATGCAGTGACACCAAAACTTCAGCCAGAGTCTGAGCCTGGACAGGACTGTAGTCGAATGTTCACTAATGGGTCCAAAACCAGTCACGGGTCCACTGCTCGTGGAGGTCGACAAAACCAAACTTCACTACTCTTTGGGCAAGCATGCCTCTGCTTTCCAAGCAGATACCTTTACTATTAGCCATGGACCATATTGTTAGAATATGTGGGACGCTCGGAGCAACTGCATGTGTAGCGATAGCCAGGCTGTGCTTAAGGCCTTGCTCAACCCAATATAGTTCGCGAATGCAAGAACTATCTGAATTTGGTCGCAAGGCTGAATTCTTATTTGGGTCTCAGGTCACACTAGGCTCTTTGGAAATGAAATCTCCGATATTTTCTCAGGATCGGAACCTGCGTTAGGTCTTTCCGAGTCCTCGGTCAGGGTCTCCATTGACGATTGGGTTTCCTACAAAAAAAATTGTGTGCGGCACGGCTCTTCAAGATGCAGGCAGACTAAACAAATGCTCCCGAACGTCTGTAAGAAATCAGCGGCATTCTTGCTGTCAGTCAGCAGAAGAGACTTCAGTCTACTCATCGTCGTTCTAACGGGACACTTCGCTTTTACCAAGCACCTTAGTGTGTTAGACTTAAGTGACACAACTGTCTGCGACGCCTGTGAAGAGGGCGACGATACTTGGGACCCATTTCCTTTGCGATTGTCCTGCCTTTGCTTGAATCAGGTGGCAGATTTGCCACTGAAACTGTATTTTATAGAAGTAGAGATACACAAACAGACACGTGTTTTTTCTTAAACTTTAAATAAATTTTACTAGGTACAATTTTGTAAAATGTTATGATTTTCCTTATTTTTTCAATCATTTTTGTATATGATAATCCACAAAGTTTTTGCAGCTAGCGGATATTTGTTCGTAGCACCGTCGAAAAGAACCCATCCCATGTTCCTGTAGAAAAAAAAAATATAAATTAATCACTGGTGAAATTCATCAGACATTTGCTTAACCGAATAAAGAATCTGTGTTCCTCAGAAGTCTAGCAAAAGGTCTCAAAATGAGTTGAAGGAATGTCTATGGGTGTAGTGCTTGGAAAGTCACTTCGATCATTCCGGCCAAGTCAAAAGACTAGCTACACAAATATGTGAGAGATCAGAGCAAGAACGTATAGACGTGATTATGCAAAATCGTTAGTGGCAGTACATCGGCCACACGTTCTCGAAAAACGACGTTATATCCTTTCAAGCAATCCAATAAAACCCGCTAATTTGGGAAAAACTGAAGAGAATAAAGGCACATTGCTAGGAACCAAACACGATAGCGTGTAGGCGTAATGGAGTTCTAACTAAGACCCACAGACTACACTTGCTGCCAGTAGATATTTATGGCATGCAGCAATGGAATGAGAAAAACATGGAACATGTTAGGATTCCAAATACTTCTTCGCAGCCTTCCGAACTTAACTTAATACAGGAGCGTCCAGAGTCAATATGAAATCCTTTTCAATCACTACGTCCCGATGTTGACAGACGGCTTAAACGCAGCCAAGGGAGTCGGTGCAGGTGTATTTTTAAAAGTCCGTAGCCTCCGTCATTCCTTCAGTCTCCCTAGCCACTATAGTGTCTTTTAGACCAAAGCCACATCTATACGTCAAGCCATCGTATGGCTGAAGATTAACAAGATTAATCAAATCACTTGTATCGAGTACAATAAAATCTAAGGACTTTCACTAAAGTAGGTCACTCACTGAACAGCAGAGCGTCACACTGTGGTGTAGATTCTTCTGGTTCTTCAGTCCGGGACTTCAAGTCTTTTCACAAAACAATACTCGAATTGTGTATTGCAGTGTCCAACAACAACGTTGTGCACCTGTTTATGTCAGCGGACGGTGCACTTATAACTGGTTGCATGTTCTTCTTACTAAACAGGATTTTGCCAAAAATTACCTATATGAGTTATGACTCATAATAGGGAAACACGGAAATGACCTCACGAACACATTCATAGTAATATCGATTATTGCAAAAACTTACGAAATACGGATCGCTTATGATTTCTTCGCCCTTTTCTTGCATGTAACTGCCGAGCAGCTCAATTGAAGCTTTGCACTTTGGTGGTGCTCGATCGCGTAATTCTTCTATGTTAGACTCGTCCATTCCAAAAATGTAATCAAAATGATGATAGTCACCCTCTTGAAGCTGCAAAATAATTTTTCTTTTAAGTATGTTTGAGTCAAACTCAAGTGATTGTGAAATTCATTTACCTCCCTCCCTAAATGCTCTGAAGTTAAACCATTTTCCTCTAAGACCTTAATGCATCGCGGCTCTGGGTAGTAGCCCACATTCCACGAGCGCAGTGCGGCACTGTCAACATGCCATGGTAGATTGTTCTTTTCAATAAGATCACGCATAACGCTCTCTGCCATGGGAGATCGGCATGTATTCCCTAAAAAATAAACAAAATTAATCCACTGCACCAAACAAAAAAACAGAAACAAGATTTAACAAACCAATGCACACGAACAGTATGTTCTTTTCAGCAGACATCGCAAGTGACTGACAAAGTTTGCAACCTGTCAGCTGAACTTATATAAACCAACAACCGCGATGACTCATACAAAAAAACGCAAAAGAAAGACTATAAGATTTACAAATGACTGCTAACAATTTATTTCGCTAAATCACACGTAGAGAGAGAGAATCACAATTTGTTTTCTTATTTTAGACTTTTCCGGCTAGTGCTTCTTTTAAGAAAGCGTCACATGCAATCACACATTGTTCATAGGCCTTTTCGAAAGCAGCCTCTCCTCTTAACTGAAAAATAAAACGATTGTTTGAGACTATTCCCAAGGAGGTTTTTACCAAAAACTAGTCCCTTACATAATAAGGATCCTTGATGATTCTATCATTCTTATCCAGTCCAAAGTTACCCAACATTAGAAGCTTTGCCTTGGAGCCTTTCGGTGCCAGCCGATTAAGATCGTCCATATTCTCCTCGTCCATTCCAAAGATGTAATCGAACTCCTGAAAATCTTTGTTGCGAATTTGTCGGGCGTGGTTTGAATATTTCAGGCCGTGGCTCTTCATTACATTTAGAGCACGATAGTCCGGTGAATTGCCAGCGTGCCAGTCACCGATTCCAGCACTGTCTATATGCCAATCTTCGGCAACGCCAGCTTTTTCGACAGAATTCTGCATCACAGCCTCAGCGATGGGTGACCGGCAAATGTTACCTAAATACGAGACGAATTTAACTCTGTAGTCATGAACAAAATGGATGTTTAGTGTAGTTCATACCCAGACAGATCATGAGCACTTTCTTTGTCATTTTTTATTAATTTTAAGTAAACTTTGTTCTAGATTTCAACAACAATATAAAAAAAAAAATTGTTTTGGGCAAGAATGTTTGGTTCAGAAATCGTTGTAATGTCTATCAAGGTCGTGTGCTGACAGTTCGGTTGGCTTACGTTACGATTTCAGGGACTGTATTCAGTGGAAATGGCCAATTAATTATAAGACAAATACAGAAAATGAAAAGTTATTTGACCTTAAATGAGCTTTTAATTGAAAATTTTACTGACCGCTTCTAACACGGCTACTATGACAAGGTGAAACCATCTATTGACTTTCAGAACCTCAGAAAAGGTCTGTTTTGGATGGGGACACTACTAAGAAACTGTAAGCGCCTTTACCGACATAGCTTCGTATAATCATGGTCCTTACTTGAGACCAATCATTTTCTTTTTTTAGTTTGGTTTATGGCAAGAAAAATGTGTTCAGTTGATATATTATCTGACCGTATTTTTTGGCTGTGTACATGACTGTTTATTATTTCTTTGAAATGTCACTTAATTTATGTAAATTTTGCTACACTTTTATTCCAATGCTTATTTTTATGTCTTAGCTGAATAAACAAATACAATTTCATTAATTTTTTACAATAAAACAAAGATATCCGAACCAAAATGATAGAAGTTATGCTAGACTACTTTGTTCCCTAAACACACCCAATGCTGAATTAATTATAAGCGCTTTCACAACGAACGTGGCCATTTTACTTGTAAATTTGTTGTTGTACCAAACCTTCATATGTCACTTGTGTTTCTGTGAAATTGAATAAGAAAATAAATATTTCCCTGCTCAACTGGGGCCTTGCAAAAGTAACGACAATAACGAGGAAACAGCTTAGTGTTTCTAATAAAATATGAATGAAATTGCAAGCGATTGTGCTGTTCCTTATATCTTTGAAGACGATTGTGACTGTGCAGCTGAGGGTTCCGATATAAATGGTAAATGTTTGCCGCCAAATATTAATTTTTCACATCATACGATGGTGTGCAATTCATGAGTACCAGAAAATGGGATAATTGGTTAAGAAAAGTCCCTTCTGGACTCATGATTTGCAGTGGAAATGATGTGAAATGAAATGCATGAAATACAATCTCAAAGTTCGTGTTCCCTTTCCTCACAGTGACCGAAGAGGAATCAGCTTGGACACACACTACTATCACCTGCCTGCTCGAGGAATGCCTGAAAAAGAAAAAAGACCTGCACGACCCACGACATCGACGGAACAAATTTTTTGGCGAAATACACGAACGAATGATTGAAAGGGGGTTCCTCTTCAGTGTCAAATCGCTGGAGAGGAAGTTCCACAGTTTAAAGAAGAATTTCTCGGGGATATGCTACAATCGTGACCGGTCCAATGCACCGGGGAGACCCATCACATGGCCATACTATCAAAAAATGATGGAGATCTTTGCAGAAGAATTGGAAATCGAAGATGCTCCCACAATGGCATCACTATATCCTGATCCGCCTCTGCCAAAGAACGCTGTGGTTGCACTGCCTGTGATAGAACCAAAACTCGAACCAGAACCACTAACCGATGGTGAAACTGACCTAGTGGACGATGAACATGATGGTAAGTCAGTTGTGTGTAGACAATTCTCATGCTCCATGGGCTTCTCTGTTCTACAGGAGATGAGGAGTCACCTTGGAATCACAAAGCAGTGTTAGCCTTTCTTCAGGAATGTTGTAGAAAGAAGCACGAGTTATGGGATCCACAAGTACGCCGCCGCAAAATATTCACCGATATACGGCACAGACTGAAAGCAAGGGGCTATCGTTTCTTCCAGGAATCCCTCGATAGAAAGTTGCGCAACATGAAGAAGCATTTTCAGGTCGTCACTGAGGCCGAACAGAAGAATATTGGCGTCACACCCAAGCGGCGACGAATCACATGGCCCTACTATGAGCAGTTAAAGGAGATTTATGGTGAAGAACTGGAGAAAGATGTCAACCGCAGGAAGAAGAGCCAATTGCACAGTTCGCCGTCAAATCAATCGTTGAGAACGTTAAAGTTTCGACCGATAACAGCCAAACCTGGTGAAACACCTGAGAATTTAGAAATTTTGGTTTCCTTGCCTGTGGTCCGTCAAGAAGGTGGCGCTGAAGAGAAATTTGATGCTTCCGCGACAAGAAAAACCGACGAGAATCCGACATCGCCGGGCGAATTCGATAGATTTAACTCACAGAAGGATGATCTTAGTATGGATCCATCCGCTCAATGGAATGAGTCCAACATGTGCCCATCACCCGCGTATAACGACCAGACGCTTGGAAATTACGAGCTAAACCTGCAGGCCGAGACCAAACCAAACTGTGTGCCAGATAGGTTGAAGTTTTCGCTGGATCTTCTGGCCCTCGAGGAGCGCCGGACTATCGTGGCCGAGGGGATGGTCGAAGAAATCATACAGTCTAACAAAATCAGAGAGAAACGACTGGAATTCAACCGCATCAAGTTGGAATATGTAACCGCCAAAGCGAAGCGGAAAAAGAACGGTTCCCTGGATCAAAATTAAATCCTCAGTGTGTACAAAGTAGTGCCTGTGTATTTTTTTTATTAAATAAATTCAAATAGCGATAGCAGGTAGTTTCTCTTGAGTAGTCCATCACAGGCGTCGTCTGATACGGTTGCGCTTTCCACGTCTTCACTGAGGAGCAATTCTGTATCCTCTTGCAACAGTTCTTCCACGTCGTCATCTTGATCGGTCATCAGTATGTGATTGTGGAGGATAACGCAGCAGCATACCATTTTGTTGGCCAACTCCGGTTTGGATGTGTCGAGATACGTCAATCGACGGAAGCGGGCCAACAGCAGTCGAAACGCCTGTTCGATTGTCGTATAAGCCTTCACCAGACAATCGTTGAAGTGCAACTGAGTTTCAGTCAGCATGCCCTCGTCGACAAAAGGCACCACCAGGTTCTGCATCTGAGGGTAATACGCCTTGCCAACGATATGGTAGTCGTCAGGTATAAGCTTGCTGAGTTCTTTGGACAGCGGACTGTTGTAGAAGACCCTCTGAGAGTAGAGGCAGCCCGGGGCGCCGACATATACGTCCGTGAAAATCTTCTGGTGGTCACACACGGCTACAGATAGAACACATGTCTACTGGAAAATTAATAAGCAGTCTTTCGATTCGCTTACCTTGTAAAATGATTGAATGACTACCCATTCGATTGCAATAGATGGAGTACCGCGCTGGTTTCTTAATTTTTATATGACATCCGTCGATAGCGCCTATAATTCCGGGCACATAGCCGCCAGTCTTCGGTTTAAAGCCCTACAAAGCAGATGTACATTAAAGAATCATGGTTCTATACGAACCTACCTGTTCAATGTGTGAGAAAACATTCTCATTTGGCCACGCGACATGTTCCTTGAAGAGCACAATCAAACAATCGATGATTTCGCAAAAGTACTGATATGCTGCACCTTTTGCTAGCCCAAAGCGCGTGCCAACCGCACAGAAACTCTCTCTAGTGCTCAGCATCCATATGGTAAAGAGGAATTTCTTTTCCATATTGAAGATCTTCACTCTTTTTACCATTTTCTCCATCATCAACGCCACACAACGACGACTCATGCGAAAATAACAACGAAACTCATCGGGTGTGTAGGACGGTATCACAACTTCATAGAAATCATTGCTTTTAGATTTGCTGTTGGGATATCGTCTGTATGGTTTTTTGGTTTCTTCCGTGCTGGTATCCTGGTGTTGAGTTGTGAATTGTGGATGGACTGTTGCTTGCAGGGTAGCAGAATTGAAATTGTTGTTTTGGATTTGTCGCAGCAAAGCTTGTACAATGCCGTCTGGAAGAAAAGTTCGTTTATAATTGGACTGAATTTAAGCGTATTCTGTTTATTTTATACCGGGGTTTGAGTTACCATAAGGGTTACTCATTTTTTCGAGAATAAAATTGGAAAAAACTTTCAACAGATGTCTTTTTGCGAATGCAATCTTCGTCAACAAAATAAATTCTGAACAAATTGAATGTCAGTTTAATGTCATTTTCTTAATGAGTGCGTCCAGTGGAATAAGGTTGTTGCTCATAGCTATTCAGAAGTCACAATAGTTGTTCTATCGGGGAAAATTTTAAAAAAACTGGAATTTATGCCAATAGCACGGGTCCTACTAGACCATAAGAATTACAAACTATCAACTCGTCGTAGGACTGCTGTGCGACAATATTCATTGAAAATGTTTGTCAGTGAATGACAAACCTCCAAGAATAAAATTTGTCACGAAAAAGCTTCTCATTTCGCCGTTCAGAAGGGGCAAGAAATTGTAGGTCCATTCCATTTTAGGAAAAGCTAAGCTTGGCCCTACCCGGTCTGTTTCGCCAGATATTTATTTATGGATTAGAGCGTTGGGTCATCTAAGAATTAAACTACCTGTAAAATGACATTAAAGAGTGTCAATCAGCCTGCCCCTCTACTTCTAAGTTGGACGACATTGAGAAGCCATTTAAATGAATGACAGCACTGGCTAGTATTAGCTTGCTTAACAATGATACCAATCTTCGCCGGCACTGTTACAGCTTTTGTATCCTCCTGTCTTGGACTATGGACCCCTGCAATAATCGCGCGCCTTGTTCAAACGAATATAGCGGTTAACTGCATTTTACAAAATACGAATTCTTTACTCTCTTATTCCAACACGTTTTATACAAATATAACAAAAATTAAACAACTAAATCACAAGTAGTTCACCATTTGCCGGCGCAAATTTAAATGTTTCCAGCCAAAGCTTCTTTGAAAAAAGCCTCACACGCCACTACGCATTGTATGTAGGCCTTTTCAAACGGGGCTTCTCCCACAAACTAGAAGAAAACAAACATTTTAAGTAACAAATCAGTTTAAGCAACTTCAATTAATCTCCTACATAGTATGGGTCCTCAATAATTCGGTCGGCTTTATCCAGTCCGAAGTCACCCAACATCAAAATCTTTGCTCTACAATCCGGCGGTGCCAGTCGCCTCAAATGTCTCATATTGTCCTCATCCATGCCGAAAATGTAATCGTGTTCGTCGTAGTCCCTTGGTCTGATTTGTCGGGCACGATTTAAATAATTTAGACCGTTTTTCTTCATTATATTCATTGCACGATGATCAGGTAAATCACCGGTATGCCAAGCACCAATTGCGGCACTATCAACACACCACTCTTTATCTTTACCCGCCTTATGGATGATATCCAACATAACTGCTTCAGCAATTGGAGACCGGCAAATGTTTCCTAGCGAAAAGAAACGGGAAAATGTAATCAATATGCGGATGGGAAATAGCTTAGACAATGTTTTACCCAAGGATAACATGAGAATTCGTTTTTCCTCACTCATGATAAAGTTTGTTGAATGAAGTTGGAATTAAATCAATTTGGAATGAAAATTGTTTAACAAAATTAAACTGAGCACTTTGTTGTCGATGTCGACAAGTGTCTTTTTCGCAGATGATATGGTAATTAGCAACCGGTAAAATGAAATGGGGAGTCTGACGTTGCGTTACGTTTTGAAGTTTCAATTGCTTTGAGTAGTGAAGTGAGTGAAGTTTATCTTCATCTGAAAGAATTCAGAACTGAATAAAGGGTTTTGATATTTTAAAAAAAGTTTTTATGCAGCTGTAACGAATGTTTTAAAGATTAAGGAAATAATTGAAGGTTAATTTGATGTCTCAAAACATTCGATATAATAAGTGAAACAGCTGGAATTAAAGAGCTTGGAAATTGAAGAACAAATGTTGATAACGCTTGGAAGAAAATCTGATGATTGGGAGGAAATCTATTAACAACTTAAAACTAACCAACAATCCTTTAGGTTGCATCTCCTTGTTTTTAAGAGATTGTCTTGGACTCCAGGAGGCCTATATATCGTCTTTGGGCAGGAAATATGCTGCAGCACAAGTGAAATATTATTCCGTATTGACTGGTCTCACGGAGAATACTAATTGGACTCAAGAGGTCTGGTATGGTTCACCGATGGATCAAAAATGAAATCTAGAGTTTGTGCTGGCATATTTTGACTCAACGCTAAAGTTTCAGTACTAATGGGTATGTCCCTAGTGTATTACAAGCTAAATCCACTTTATTGAGATCTGATCTTGAATAGCCCTAACTAAAAATATATGGAGCGCTAAAATATATTATGTATGCTGCGTTTACAGGACCTGGTCTACCATCACTCAGTTGCTTTATAACTGGGAAAAGCAAACTCTACTACAGAAATATAACTGCAGCTGAGGCGTTGCCGAGAAGAGCTCAAGGTTCTTGCAACGCAGGGTATATCAGACAACGGGAGCGCTGATGAATTGCCGAAAAAGATCTCGGCAACAAGCTCGAATCAAATTAAACCTTCAGTGCGCACCCTGCCTTGCACACTTAAGTTTAAAGAATGGGAAAAAAAGTCTTAAAAGTGGCAAATAGCAGATGGACCTCTCTAGACACTTATGTAGCCAACATATGTGATACGTTCGTGAATTCAAGTCAAACACAATATTCTCGAACATCAGTAGATCAATCTGAAATGGACGAAAGATGGTTTGTTAGTTCGTTAAGATAAACAATGGCTACGTACAAACAAACCTCCTTTTCCATGTAAGGCATCTTCAGTCTTAGCATCAAGACAAAGATCTTCCTTTGAAAGGTTTGCTGCAATTGGATCACCATATCGGAGAACTTTCCTATTAAATAGACGTCATACGATCCACTCAACGCCATTGCGAAATGCCAACAAAGTTCCAAATAATATTTATACAGATTGTCCTCATCCGAACTGATGTTAAATTTGTACAACAAAAGCGTAAGAAGTTCATACAAATTCTGTACGTCGAAAAATAACGCCAAATATGAGCACAGAAACAGCGGATAGAAAAACCAATCCAGTTTACGTTTGACCCGATGAATTCTGAACGAAATCGCGAATAGTTTCCGCACTCGCCGCGTTGCAAAGTTTTGTGTTTCAGTGAATTTTTCAAAACCACCAAGGTATGCATTCAGCTTCGTGTAGAAGCACACAAACACCAATAGGGAGTACATGTGAGCCCAGTGAGTTAGTACCGAAAGTACATGACAAATTGGGCCGAAAATGTTCAAAGTGGATAAGGACACCACTACATCCCAACCGAAACGACCAATGCACACATATAACTTAACAACCACAAATAATTCAAAATTCGTGGGACAGAAGATCGTTGGATCTGTGCTCCTTGCAATAGCGTCAAAAATACTCAGCATCTCATTGAAAGGCGTCAATATTCGTAGGCTTCCGAACTCAAGGACATACCTGCTTGCTGTAATGTACATAATCATGCACTTGGCCATGTTACACAAATAAAAAAGGGTTTTCTTCAGTGCATTGACGGACCTCCATACAGAAATTTTAACGAGATACACCCGCAGATACACGAGCAGGTGAAAATGTATTGTCAAGGTTAAAAGGAGTCCGGTGGAGTACTTGAGTGCTCGCAGTAATACACTTGCAATCCAGAAACGTATCTTGGAACGTTCGAATCGGCGAGTTGTGCGATTGTATTTGAACGGAAGGAAACCGAAAAACTGCTAGAACTTATACAAAGGATCAACTGGGACCGTAAGTCGAAATTTGGCGAGGGTTCGCACATTATTGCTACTTGAAGGTTCCACAGTTAGTGTCGAATCCGGCGAATGACGACTGCTATGTTTAGTCATGCATTCACTCCTTGCCTGGATTGGTTTATCGATTTCAATTTAATTTGGTTAATTGCATTGAATGTATGACACAAATAATTGGAAGGGATTCTCTTTGCAAACCTCTTTCAATGCCAGGCAAAATATTTCCAAACCGAAGTGAAGAAATAAATGAATAGCAGGTTTGACAAGTTAGGTTGGGCCACTGGCTAGCCTCTCCCAATCAATCATGTTCACATTTTTTGCTCGAATGGAAGGGACCTACAATTAATTGTGGACTCATGACAAATTTTACTCTCGGAGGTGACCTCCCTCCGTGGTAGATTCGAAGATTCCCTGGGCTCAAACGCTAGTGTTTCTTCCCTATACATGTCCCACTTACCTAAGGGACTTTTTTCTCATAACAACCGAGGACGGCGGGGACGAATCTTCGAATCCACACCCGAGGAACGACACCCGGGTCCACCCCGGACTGAAGCGCCACCTTTAGTAAGTAAGGAACCGAGGACGACCTAATTTATTCGTCATAATTCTTACCGCCTCTCTGACTTTTTGGCTTAATAACGCTTTTGCTAAGCAATTCAGTGACACATGCTTCTATCCGATCATATCTTACAGAGAAGTTTTATCTTTTCTTGCAGCTTGAAACAATTCAGCTGTAAGACTGTCTGAGGGAACGAATTTCATATACTTGGGTCGGATCTCAAGTACGAGCACATGGACATCGATGAGAAGAACTAGTCCAGTTTGGTTCTCGTCCGGTTAATTTCAAAATGAAATCACAAGCAGTCTCCGCACTCTCTTCCTAAACTCCCGTGTACCCATATGATCCCCAAAATTGTCAACATATGCATTTATTTTCATGTAGAAGCATGTGGACACTAGTACCAAGTCCAGTGAGTAAGTACCTGACCATATGCAGCTAAGCTGAACAAGTCACTTTAAGTCATGCGAACAGATCTCAGAATACCTTGAACCACAGTCGTGATCAGAGATCCTTCGAAATCCATCGCGCGGTAGGTAGTTGAATCTGTTCTGGTTGCAATGGCATCAAAAATACTCAACATCTCATTGAGCGCAGGCATTGGATCAGCGGATTTTCGCAGATATATCCTTGCTGTAATGTACATAATCTCGTGAGTGGATAAAGTGGGATCGTCGGGCCAAATTTACCCATGATTCGCACATCGTACACATGGACACTTTTGGACTGGGCGAATAATTTGTAACACGATGCTTATCCTTTAAATTGGTTTATTGATTCTCGAGTCGCCCTTGCTGGGCCATTTGTTGGGTCTTCGCGGTTAGGGTTTCGAGTTGTGCAAATTAATATCATTCGACGCTGACCTTTGCTGTCTAACGTGAACTCCAGAGCGATTGGGCTCTTAGAGCGATTTTGAGTTAATACAACTTTAGTATAGAACTCATAGACAATCACTCAATGACTCAAATTATAGATTTATACCAAGCGTGCTACCATACGCTGAACGTCGCAGTCATAAATGGCGACCAGGAACCAAATTGTCTCTTCCGTGATCGCATAATTCGTAACGTAAAAACGAGACGGTTTGGCTTCAGGTCTGGCTCGCTTTTACGTGACGAGTTATACGATCACAAAAGAGACGATTTGGGCCCAGGGAATAAGAGCGCTGGTGGTTTTAGTGAAATTAAGTCCCAACCTCTGGCCTTCGAGGGGATTAACCTTTTTTTATAAGCACTATAAGTCTAGACTAACACAAGCCTCGGATAGAAGAAACGATTTAACTGTTGACAACCCCACCAAACAAATGTATAGAGGACAACAACTTAACGTGGAATGTTCGTATTCTAAACAGACAAGGCGCAGCCAACAAGTAGAGATTCTCGAACACTATAAAGCGAAGTTGGGGACGGGATGGACCCGGTGTTCGTAAATCAAGTACCTACAACATCTTCTATCGTGACTCAGACCACGAGCAGAGATAGCAGCTGTGAGAGGTAGACTTAGGCAAAAAGGTTTGAGCTATCTACATCAGCCTCATTTGTGGCCAACCGCCACCAGAAGACTAAAGATTGTTTCTACGAGCTTTTCGTTAGGATTGCAATGCCAAGATCGGACAGAAATCCATCTTTGATAAGACATGATCTTCTGAAATGGATCGACTTTGCCGTGGGACTAGTGGATTTCACAATTTCCATGAAAATAGTCCTAAATAAGCAACTCATGCCTCAAGAAGTTGCGTTTAGAACTCATACCTAACTCATTCTTCGTAACAGACTGATCAACCGATCGTTTCCGTGATCGGATATCCTGTGAATATTCGAGAAAAATTTTTCCGTCGGAAGATTCATTCGAGTTTGACACTACTTCGCTGTTGTTTAGCCCAGCCCCGTTACGGAATGTTCTTTCCTGAGCTGTTTCTTATCCAAGCTCCGTTCATCAGCTGTTAGCTATAAGCGGCCCGTTTTTCCATCTTCGATTTGTGATGCTAAAGCCTTGATGTGGCTTATCCGTTGAAGTTCCTCTCTTTGTATATGGCACATGGCTTCATATTCGTGCATCACTACTCCACTAGTCGGCGAGACAGGCCGTCTTGGACAAAGGTTTAGCTTCATGCTGTGCGTACCTATCACATTAAAGGCACGAATGGAAGGGACCTACAATTTATTGCCGACCTTGAACGGCGAATTGACAAGTCTTTATGAACACTCAAGCAAGTTTATGGCAGCCATTGTCTTTCTTCTTGAGGAAACTCAAGATAACTTTAGTCACGTGATCTAGACACCCAATTTTGAGCCCAAAAGGTTAAGTTTCACGGCTGATCCCCCACAGATTAAGGACGGTAGGACGGTAAAAATTACCCAACCATTCACATGCATACGTGACCTTTTAAACTGTGAATTTCTCAATGTTTACATCGTATATCTCAAGCCTGCGTTAGTGTCCAACTGCGGATATAACCAAATCTGTTATTTTCACATCTCTCATCCTCTTATTTACATAATTCATTGGCCGCATTTTACATGGTAGAGCTGGAACGATAAAAAAAAACCTTCTGAAGGTTAAATCACACAAAACAACCTCACAGAATCCAACAGCAGCCATGACGGTCACAATGTTCTCCCAACAGCCAGCGAGAGAGATGGAGACCCCAATTAGAAAAGTGATTGTCTTTGCAATACGCCACAATTAACTACCAATCCCAATGTTAATTGCTCCATGTGACATTCCATACAGCACTAGGTACACACTACTTGTACCCAACAACTAGTTCCATTGTTCACCACTGTTGCCACACCTCTTTTTGTTCACGTCGTATGCGCGCAACAAATCAATTTTCCTCCTGTCATTGCACAAGAATGACTTAGCCCGGCCTAAACTTCCTAATTATCAAAACATTATGATCACTCATGGAATTTACGAGGAAAAAAAAATCAAACAAAATCGTAAAAATGTCTACGTCGACACATTTTTCGTTCGTTTGTGGCACACATACGATTGATGTGGTCCCCACCTAGAAGTCGAAAATCCGCTGGCAAAAGATCAATCCAAGTGCGCGCACAGGAGAAGAGAAAACCCCCAAAAGCCCAAGAGTCGAACGCGCTTAAAACTCGTTAATTTCATACACAAATACGCAAATATACGTAAAAAAAAGTGTTCGCAGCAAAGTATGGTGTGTGCACAGCACACAAAGGTATATCTAGATACAAATGGTCTGAGAGGTGTGGAGAGTTCATTTTCGATCGAGAGAATTTGAGATTTAATTTAGCTAAGACAACCGACGGTGTTGGCAGCACGCAAATGTTGCTGGTAATTCATTTTCTAAAAATGGGTTGTGTCTGGGATGGAGATAGAACACGATCCTATGTTGAAGATGGTTGTTGCTTTCACTAACAGTTTGGTCGGGTAAATGAGTGAAATTTAACGCTGATGTGGAGCTGTAAGTTTGCATAGGTAGAAGAGGTGGAATCTACTCATTTGGGTAAACATGGTACATGGTACTGGTATTCAAACATAGTACATTTGGAGCCGCGGAAAGTCTTTATAGGCAACAATTCTAAGAGTCTGAGTTAATCTTAGGTAAGACCTCAAACTAAGGACTGAAGGCGTCTAAACTACACAAAATGTAGGCGAGGTAGGGTTATCCAGCCACCGCTTGCATAAGGCACTAGGCAACATAGTGGGCCCATCGCGATCTCTGTGAAACAAAAAAGGCAAAACCTAAACGATTTCCTGTAAGCATTTGACTTTCCTACAGAATTTTACCATGTTTTTAAAACTGTAATAACCTAGCTCCTCTAGATTACTAAAAAAATAGTTGCCGAGATGTTTTATGCGAGTCCTGGCAATTCCCTGACATTCACATAAGTGTGTGTTATGTCCAACAAAGTCTTACTTGATTCTGCCTTCAGAATTACGCGACATATCGAGACTAGTGCAGATCTGACGACATTTAATTCTAGCGCTTTAAGTGCGGCCTGACTATCAATGTGAATGGCGATATCCCTTCCAGATATCGATTTCATCCCTAGTGATTCCGCAGCTATGATTGGTCCATTTTACCCACGCTATTGGTCTCACTTTGGCAATAAACATCTATCTCATGATACCAAGATTTATCTGCCAGGTTTCTATACATCATGTGTACACGGGTGGCCTTTCTGGCAATCTCTTCTGTGTGCTTTTTCCAGACGAGTTTACTCTTTAGATAAAGTCCTGGATACTTAACTTCCTTGACTGGGGTCTGCATAATTTCCAAAAGCCTCATTGGCTTCAGTTGTTGGAGGTTTCGCTTCCTCGTGAATGATGCTCTTGTGGTTTATGATGGATTTTTGTAGAGTCCAGCCGTTTGGCCCCATTGAGTGACTCATGAGTGACTTTGACTCCCTTTTGTATAATGTCGCAGAGCCAGAGAGTCTCTTCGAACTTTCCCCAAGCCATTTGTACAAAGTCATCTGAGGTTGGTAATTTGTTCGAGGAGCTAATCCATGACAAGGCTCCACATTAGAAGAAATAATACCGCGAAAGATGGTCGAATACCTGACGATCTTAAACGTCGATGCTATCACACCCTTACAAAATGCTTGGAATGCATCATCCTGTCAAGGAGAACGCTCACCATCAGGACAAAAACATAAGAACGGCTGCAATGGTATTTGGGAGAATTATTTCGAAAACGACTGACGCAACTTCAATTTAATTATTCAGAATCACTCACAGGAAGCCTGAGAGTTTACTTTACTTCAACACCCTCTCCACGGCCTGACAAGTTAATAACGGAATTCAAGTGGAAACCCTAGTTGAGTTCCAAAGTAAAAAACCATTTTAATCCACTTGTACGTCTCTAATTCTATTTTTCCCCGAAAATTCCCAACAGATCCCCATTCTCCCACCCAACCCTTGGCTTAGAACGAAATTATTAATAAAATTGTGTCAAAAGTTTTGATTTGAAGCACACACCAGACCAGTATCAGGGGATTCAGCGACATGTGCACTTATCGCGTTCCCATAACTACCTAGTACCTACTAAAACTCGTAGACATTTTATAATTTATAAACGCTCCGCCGCGCCGCACAGCGCTTTTAATCCGTGAAAATCTATCCGTGAAACTAATTAGTTAGGGGAATTGAATTTCGTTTCCCCGCAAGCTTACTGCAGTGCCATCAATATATTATAACCTAGTCGGTGTACCAAATGGATGAGTAAACAACGTGTTATGGCACTCATGTCGCCGTGGTGAAATAGAGAAATTCGAATGTATGCAGTGCGGCTTCCTGTCAGTGCAGGCCGGAGGATAAAGACTGCTCGTGGACCAATTTAAATTAATTCAACCTGCAGCGGCCATCACCAGCGACCGCACACATTCATGGAAGATTAAGTGCTAAAGGGTATATTGAATTGGGCTCATTGGCCGGTGGTGCCCGAGTGCATCAGCTGATTGGTTATTTGGTTGATGGAATTGAGAAAGGGATTAACTAAAAAAAACACAAATAAATAGAAGTGAGTGACAGGTTAGTCTATGTCGAGCTTTAAAACAAAGCGGGGAAAATCAGTGCCATTAATACTGTATTGAGGGTTGAAGGACAAAAGGATTCAAGCGTAAAGTTGCTGTAGACCCCGGATTGTTAGTAGTGCCAATAATACATACATATACGGAGCTGCAGAATCGCTATATGATACTCTAGCTGGAGATTGACTCTGTTTTTTCCAGAATGCAGCCATATCATTCCAGAGAATCTTGAGAGAAAAAGCTTGGGATAAGGATTTCGTCGGTAATTTAAACCAAAAGTGGTGTACTGGCGGTATTAAGACCCATCTTAACTCTAGACACGATATTGGATGTGCTGCTACTAGACAGATATTGCGGAAGCTCGGCAACAAAAGAGAGGTCGGTGTCTGGACAACGATTCCGTACGGGTTTACCTCTTTTCTAACTCGACCTAGTATCTCAAAGTTCCAGAAGGGAACGGGCTACATCATACCATTATTAGAATGTAAAAGGCGAATCTCTCGCAGAGTTCGTATCAAATATGAGCTCACTATCTATTATGCAACGATGCGACGGTCCCAAAATTGAATCTACTGTAAGTCTTGAAATACAAGTCTTAACGATGGCCACAGTGTCTAAAGCAGATGAATTGGGTAGAAATTGGCCCTAATTGAGGTCAGCTATCCAGACGGCGCTCAGCCCTTCACAGCTGCCTCGCGGAGGTAGCGCATTCTCCGATGGGACTCGTCGAGGGCAGAATCTTCCAGCACTTTCTATCAACTGCCGATTCCAGGCGGAACCGCTAAGAAAACTGTGTCATATCCAGAAAGACATATACGAGTATGTATGTATCTCACCTACAACAAAACAGGACGCCTCACCTAATCAATAGGACCTGAACTAAGACAACCATTTAAGAAAAGGCTCATCTCTTAGGCACGTATTTCGGTCTATGGGACATTGGTCACCTTTTCATCGAAGAGTGGTAAATGTGCCAGTTTGACCATTGAAAGGAGGTCCTAGGACTGATGGCTGCTTGCCAACAAGACAACTAACTAAGTTTCCTTTAGCTTTGTCTGGTTTCTTCACGTTGGATATTTCATATCAAAGGAACATGATGGATCCATGGAGATAAAGGCTGCGTCGTTTAGGATATAGTTCGTCTCTTAACCTACCTGGCTATCCATGTCTGAAGAATATTTAGAGCTGGAATATCTAGCTAAGGATTGAAGTTTGTTTTTACATAATCACTTGGCGAATACATGATTCAAAACCTTAGAAAAATGCTCCTTTAATCGCTTGATTGGTCCTAGGATTTTTACCGAGTTTTGGTTGGTGCTTTGACCATATCAGCGATTCCGTATACGACTCTGCTATCATACCTGTTTGATGCTTCATCTGCCTCAGTGGCTTTCGCATTGATGTAATGGCGCTTATCTCTACCCATTGTTTCCACTCATTGTGAAAAGTGGTCTCTGAATTGTTGGTGCACTGAGGATCATTAAGTCTGCCTGAGCATTTGTGCGTTGGCATGGCATGTGATCGTCAAATGGCAGCAGTATGGCACGCACGGTAGCTGTCATCAGATGCCGATCTCGGGCAATTCCCAGTCTATTCTGGATGACCAGGAGACTACTTCTAAAACGGCGGCCTTATTGGGTTTTGATTTTTGGTTGCTTGCCTGTCAGTTAACAGCTTTCTTGCAGATCTTGTGCCCAATCGTGTTGCCACCTATGTATAACAATCCGATTAGCGTTGCAGAAATCTGCAAATTGTTTGTCATTGACATTGCGGTTTGCTAGCCCATGCTTTCCGATAATAGGTCTGAGCACTTCGTTGTCATGACCTAGCCTGGGATTCAAATTTCGCATTACCATGACGATGTCTTCACTTAGTGTTGTGCGCCCAGTTGATCGTAGAAGGTGTTCAGAGAAGAGCTCCGTTTAGGTGTAACACTTTGAAATTGTCCCTTTGAATCGAGCAGTCAAAATGATGTATCCGTGGGGCTGCCAGGAGCTTAGAGCTCTGCGTGCTGTGCGCGTAGGTCTACTCGGATTTCCAGAGCAGAATAGAGTAGTACAGGGGATTGCATCTGACCACCTCACTTCGCTTAGCCCCAAAATGGCCAACCTATATCTCCTGAGTTCTCGCTAAAGTTGTATGATCCTGGCGTTTTAAGGTCGAGGAATGAGCTCACATTCCAGGAATAAATCTCAGTTCAGATAAAGTAGCCAAAAACCGTCAAGGCTTAATCAATTCTTCTCAGATCTTGTCGGTTTCGTTAGACTTTATTTTCGCTGACTCCAGAGCCTTGACGATCTTAATTAATCCTTCAGATTGGATTAAGGTTCTGATGTCAACTTAAAACATACACAGTGTAATCGTTTTCGACTTCCCCAAGACAAGTAAATACAACGGAACTGGAATTAACCTCGAACGCGATCTTAATTCATCGATTGCCCGTTCAACGAGAAGCTGACGGTACAAAACCTTTCCCAGCAGTATTATGCATTGCATCCCGAGTTCACAGCACATATTGTCCCAAATTAAGCTAAGCCTCCACGAGAGGGATTTATCGACTGTCATCACATGCGACTGTCATATACAAGTTCAAAGACCCCAACAATTCCCACTGCTAGTGCCATCAATGAATCAATCAACGATAAGCTCCAGGTTTTCCGATTTTCAACACTCTTTCCACGGTCATGGTCATGAAACGATGACACATTTGCCGTAAGTCCCTTAATTTACTTTCCCATGACATAATCATTGTGTTTGCCAAGCAATTTTGTCGCTGCAGCTACCTAATGAATCACATGGCAGTCTTCCCCTAGAGAGATGTCCTTAAAAATGCCACTGCACAAGGAAATAATAAACAGGATGCTCGTGCATTGTAAACAAGTCAACAACACCGACACTAGCTACAGCTACTGTCGTCACCAAAGGAGGGGAATTAAAACAAACCAGCAAAGGCAAACTACAGGAATCTATACTTCTTGTAGGAAGTTGTTCTTGGCAAAGGACTCGTCTGGCTCCCTGTATCTCTTGATGACATTAGCGCTGAGGAGATCCTAAAGAGATATCGATTTGATAAACATGCCATTTGGTCTGCCTTCATCGAGTTCTTTCCCCCATATGTCGACGGTTTTGAAGTGCATTTTCTGTTCTCAGCTGAACAAGAGCATCGCACAACATGTGCGACCTCTTGAGGGATGAGTGACGGAGTGTGTCGTATCTACAAAGTGCACTTCTTCAGTGTAATAGAGTTTTTGTCCCTATGCCTTTGCCTTTGGACTGCTGTGTGTCTAGGAGGATATCGTGGATATCGTATGTGTCGATGCCGGGGGCAAGATAATGTCCTTGAACACAAAACAAAAAATGGAATTGATGTCTCTTATCGTTTTGGAATTGTCTCTGCATTGCCTCTTTTGCATTCGCAGGGAATTCATGTTCAGGATGTAGGCGCTATTGCAGAGATAACACAGTGAATGACAAGCTGGATGATCATAGTTGCCCTGGGCTCCAGAGTAAGGTTTTCCTTTTCGCTGGGTAAACAAACAATGGGACGGACAGACACAGGCATTGTGGAATGTGGACTATGTGCACACTCACTTTTCTTGGAAAATGCAGTCCCTTGTGTGAGGTAAACTCTTCAAGACCTTTGATTTTGTTTGCTTTCATTTTTTTTTTTGTCATCATTAGGAGGATTTACATAGACTTTGAGTAGGTAGATTGGGCAGCTAACGTTGAACAGTGTTAAAATCGCTGTTTGCACGTCGGGGTTATCTCACATTAGTCTCTGTAAGGTAAGTTGATATTTGGAAGCAACGTCTTCTTCTAGGTGTGAACATTTTGAGAGTTGAATTTGTCCCATGATGGTAAACAAGAATCGAGATACCATATCTGCCGGTGTTCTAAGTTGCTGTCTACACAGGACTTTTCAATAAAATTTACGAATAAATCCCCTCGAACTCTTCACGTCGTGGAAATTCAATTGTGGATCACTAACTCGCAATTTAGTTCGAAGACCTGGGGAAAATTTTGCTTTCTAGGCGTAGTTTCCTTAGAGATTTCGGCAGCTTAATAATCTTGTTAGTCATGTTCAGTCTTCAGAAAAACTTCGTCAGATCAGGAGACTTGTGAGTTTCTATCCTGGCCACTGCCAACTGCACATTGGTCACACACTGTGATCTTCTGTCTTTGCACTGAATTCTATAACATTTGCATGTGCATAGCTTTATAAATCTCAGTCTCCTTCAATTCCTTTGACGATGTGTATTATCCCTTTCCTGCCAAAGGTGTTATTTAACTCTTCGCCTCAACACATGTCATACTCGTAGTCGTACAAGTCACGATGGACAATTCGCCGCATTTTTTTCAGCAAAACAGACTCAAAGACGGATCGAGCTTTGAAATTGAGTCTTCCTGTCGCATTTTCTCTCTTACGCGTAGGAGAATCGAGCTCGATGCTCAATAGTCAAGAGGTCAGTTAGTGCGTAAATATTTCGTTAGTGCGGTTCGGTCACAGCAAAGTTGTTTGCGAAAAATTGATTTTAATCATTTAATTTGATTTTATTTAATTTTGATTTGCGAGAGTTGCGAGTGGGTTAGTTTTTATCAGAAAGCAGAGTGTTTTTATTCGTTCGAGTGAAACAAAAAGAAGGAGAGGTCGTTCCGTCGTGTTAGCTGGGGTAAGTTATGGCTCTTGTTGACAATTTTTTTAATTTGACATGTTTTGATTTCACGCTGTTGATTACTAACCAGAGTGAAAGTGTTGCCAGCTCAGCAGTATCAGATGAATTTTGTTATAAATATCGAGAATCTCTTTGTAGGTTCCAATGGGAAAATAGCCAAGCCTATTGCATTCGTATTTTTTGGTGGAAATATTCTGCGACTGTTGCTTCATCGGTTGGTTGGTTGGTTTGGGAGAGTGGCGTCTGAGCCCATTATGTTCCTATCTGTAGAGAACTGTTGGAGAAAATAATTTAAGGTTTGGGATAAAGAATTAAATGTGCCAGTACAACGGATCTCATTGGTCGCAGTGCACATTCAGGGTCCCTGGTATATTGTAGTATAAGTGTTAAAGCAGGCAAGTACGGTGTACAGACCGACCGTCAGTCTAAATTGCCTCCTGCCTCCTTCGTGACTTTTTGCGCGAAAAAGCGAAAAAGAATTTTTATAACCCCTAGGACCTCATAAGAATATTCCCGGTTCTTGCTCCATTTGCTTCCAGCTCAGCCACAGATTTGATGCTACGTATGTTATAGTGATACAGCCCCGGTCTAAGATGTCCCAATCGATCCAGATTGGGTAAGTGATCCTATTTGATTCGATTAGTTCCGATTGAGCCTAAATCTGCTTACATTATTCAGCATAGCAAGGACTGAGCATAGAGGTTGTTCTTATCTTCTAAGTCGTCCACGTGTTCTTGTTGTTAATAAGACCAACATGTATCCGGTTATTGTCTCCTCTGACTGAAGGAAATACCGTCTGTAGGACACAGGCGTCTCTAGCACACAGACCATGTGAATCAATAGTAGATATTCCTTTAGTAATGTTGTAGAGTAAAAACATGTCATAGTTCCCTTCTTTTGTATTACACGTTTATTTGCCCTTTTGGCCTGAGAAGTTTACATCTGAGGTCAGTGGGTGAGAAGTATGTCGTCTGGGTGGGTGAGAAGTACTTAGCGCAAGCTGTTGTTAACTTGTGAGCCTAGTCTAGCTACACAGTTTGGTAGTCGCGTAAGTCTCTGGCAGGGCTCTGTTCAACTTCGATTGTGGTCGTTATGGTTCAGTGGTTTGTGTTCTATTCTGCCTGCATAGGTTCGAGCCTGAGCAACTATTTTTCACGGTCAGGTTGTTTTTGGCTTCGCTCAAGAGACAACTGAGAGTAGCTTACCCAAATGTCTTTGTAAACTATTCCAGGTTACCCCAGTTGCCATAAGGTGGAAGGCGATCGATTCCACGTGCCAATTTCCAGAGCTACTGGACTGTGTTGATTGTGTGCGAAGTTAAAGAGGACCTTACGGCAAGTGCGGGGCTGCATTTGTTGTTTTCCTTCAAATGGAAAGGGCATATATGTATGTACATACATAAGTTTGTACATACGTTTGACATCTGGGTGGTCTAGTTCACCTGAGTTTGATAGCTCTTAGACGTGCTGCTAAATGTGCTTGGATGTGAGATCAAAAAAATGTGTTGGCTTGGCAGTCCTGCCTAGCAGACACATTTTAGCATCTATAGATTCGCGGTTTCCGAATGTGCCAGTGATAATCGGTTTGCAGATAATGTCTGCGTTACCAAGAAATTGTATGGATTTGTGAATGTGCTTGTGAATCTTACACTATTTTCTGTAGTACCGGGTTGAACAAACTGCATGCCAGTGCATTGGGTTTTCTGTTAGAGATATCAGCTCGACTTTGACGGAGCAGCGAGCGTTATTAATCGTCATCATACATAACCCAGGTGCACCTCTTGGTGGGACACATACATTTCTATTAATGTCCAGAAGCTCTTCCAATAGTTTTTAGTTGGTGACGATGCTTTGTTCTTTTTAAATGGAATGTTGAATGCCTTAGAATCATAGACAAATGCCCATTCTCGATTGAGATCACTGGTATCGTTCACAAAAAAACAGATCTACACACGTCTCATACAAATCCACTTATCCATCTTCCCTCAAACTACGTATTTTTGACTGATGTCTACAAACGAAAACAAACAAGAAAAACACCATGTCAGGGGAAACAAGGAAAACAAGCTAGTCAAAGGAGCGCCAGTACAAACTTTGTATCTGTCAGCCCACCAATGAGTTACCATACATCACACCGCCGCCGCCGCCGCCTGCACTTTGTATTCCTATTCCGCGATAAGAATTCTCATCATTCACTCGCCCAACGAATGCACTTGGCAACTCGCACACAACATTCACTCGCATCGAATGGCTGATGTATCCAAACGAAACATTCTGCACCGTTTCTCTGTGCGCAACACACCACCAATGCAGTCGTGTATCCCACCAATTGGCGATATTCACCACACGGCATGCAACACTCCACGCAACAAAGCCGTCAACAGCACAAAAATATTCATTCACCGGCTTAGTTGTGTTGTGTTTGTGTTTTTCAACCGAAAACTGGCGGCAAGGCACAGTCACAGTCACAGAAACACTGGCCGCTACTAGCAGGTTCTCTCATCGCATCCAGTGTCTCTCCGTACGAAAACTACCTGTATCTGTGGGCCACCGTCTCACACTATATGCGCTTGCGATGCACTGCACATGTGTGCGTTAAACCGATTGAATTCGATTCAAACGTTTATTTTTCAAAACAAGTTTTCAAAGTAGTTTCAGTCGGGCTATCGGAGTTGTTGGACGTAGTACACAAAGCACGCTCAGCGGACGGCTCTAACGAAAGCGCTAAACGTCCGTTAAAAAAAAATTAAATAATTTTCACATCTTCCGTCTGCCTGTTCCACTCCCTCTCTACTTGCTACTACTTAGTGGATAAAAAAAAAATTCAATTACTAACCATCTTTTGTCTATTCGCCGCTTGTTTGCGAGTGTGTGTGCGTGTTTTTTGTATGTTTTCCCATCTCGAATTGCAAGAAAACAAGTTGTATCTATGGAAATTTCGTATCTACGGGTGAAAATACGTGTAAAAAAGGTTTTTTTCTCCGCGCAAGAAGTGTGTGACAAGTGCAAGTGTATCTAAACAAGTTTCTAAGCGTCCATCTAGATAGATTTTCGAATTTTATCTAAAAATTGGAATTTCTCTTTGTTGTGTCTAAAAGTGGAGGATTTGTCCTCATCGTTTTTCTCTTTTCTGTTGGATTACTCATCGTTGAACATCGAAAACCTGTGTCAGGGAATCAAGGAGTGAAACCCAAATCAAAAAAATTAAAAAAAAAACAGGAACGGAGGAGGACAACAACAAAGCGACAGTATTTGGATAAAAAAAGATTCATCACACACAAAAAGGAAAACGATCGGATCAGGTATGAGCGAGAGCAAGAGGGAGCCACGACACGGTGGTGGTGTATCTTTTACAGGTATAAAGTCTCAGAGGATGTGATAGAGGGTCAGGTCAGTTTTTCTTATAAAAAAACGCACACTAGTTCGCTCGGATCGGTGTTCGTATGCGAGGATAATGGCGTTTGCATTTCAAATTTCATCGTGAAACAGGTAGAACGACTTTGTGCCACTAATTCAACCGTAATTGCACGTGGCTCTCAGTCCATAATTCAAAACAATCCACTTTGGGTGATTGGTGTATCGCTGTGCAGTTTTTTGTTTGGCGTATCTAAACGTGTTTGTTTTGGGATGTAAGCCACTGACACTGTTTGGCGGTCGGAAAGGTTGTCACACTGGGGGCTACTACTACTACACACAGCCACACGCCTGTGTGGTGGATTCTATCATAGACTCGGATAGTTTTGTGTATTTTTTGAGGTTGCCCCTTACTCTTCGGGCTTCAGCTTGGGTGTTGTATCAAGTCGAGGGCCTTTGAAGCGGGTTTAAGCATTTTTGTGCCGTGATTCAACAGGTCGACATGTTGCCAATACGCTTTTGGATGGTTTTCGATTGTTTGTTGTGCAGTGCAGGGGGGACTGTTCTGTGTAAAAAACCACATTCGCCGAGAGTGGTGGTCAGGGTTTGAATGGGAATTCAAACCGCACAAATGGGTAAAAGATCGTTGTGGCGATTGGTATGGCTTATGTTTCGTTTTCTTTTTTTTTTTTTAAATATTTGCACTTTAGTGAGTCAGGTAATATGATATCACACAGTTCGACATAACTTCACGGAGATGCGAGATTTATTGTTTGCGCTTTGGCGGAAATGTGGTCGTAAATTGACGGTGCGGCTTGTTTTGCAATTCGGCACTTGGGTTGAAGTGTGAACCTGGGTGTGTTTCTAGGTTCGTTCTGTCGTGTTTTATGTATTTGAAATTCATGGAATTTTTGTAAGCGAATGAAGGATTTTTGCCTCCTACTTCTGTGAGCTCGATGCCAAGTCGATAGAAAGAACTCTATTTGATGTTCAAGGGAAATATTTAGACGCTTTAAGCGAGGCTATGAGAGCAGCAGTCGACAAATTGTGGATTTAAAGTCAGAAATTGGGGTTCTGGTCTCTACTGGACGAGAAATAACGCATGGCCCCTCCGGAAGGAAGACGTTATCATGCATCTGTATGAAGGATGCATCGCGCTCGATGGTTGTCAAAACTCAGGTAATATAAGGTTTCAAGGACTAGGTTAGGGCTGATCAAAAAGTAGAGAGTACACATTGCTGACACTTAGGGTGCCTTACATACATGGAACAAAAATAAAAGTTAGCATGAGCTTGAGTCTTCCACATTTTGGTGAGGAAAGTTCTTCACACTTCCTCTTGGCGCGAATGTGTGTTGCCAATCGTCGCTTCAAGAAGTTCATAACACGCTTATCCTTAGACACCTTCAACAATTTCATGGTTCTCTTCTCATATGGAGCTTGACCAAACCCCCACCGAATCAGAATTCGTCATGAATTTGGTGTGACGGGTCTTACCTTTTTGTTGCTTTACAAACAATTTTGAGTCTTTTATGAAGCCTACAACCTTATCCACTTATGTCCCCGACAACTCTTCTAAGGTGGTGTAACCTCGAAAAGTGAAAAAGACTGTGGGTTGAGTTGTTCCTGTACTTCCTCATCACCGCATAGCTCGTCGTTGGTTAGCCTCAACTTCACCGCATGGTAATTCAGCAAATTGTGTTCGGCTAACATTCCTTCTAGAGTGGTAATCGGTGTTCTAGCTTAATGTGAAACCCTCTTCTTCTTGATTTAACCGTATCGAGGCCATATCTTCCGTATGGTAACACGGAAGTTTAGGCCGCCTCATCTATAATTTAAGGCTATAAGTGACAGTTTCTTGCTTCTTGTACCAAGTTACGAGGAGAGGTCCTTAGCCACGTATCCGTCGTCCAGATTAACTGAATTAGAAACGATGCTTCACGTACTTCTCGTGGACATCTTTGAAAAACTGTTGACTGCAAAAGATTATGTAAGACAATTCCAATACCTGACACGTTATCCCCACTTCAACCTAACCTAACCTATCACGTACCATTCTGAGAGTGAATAACTGATCTACTTGGACGAAAATCACTTTGCTCATTGCCTAACTTGGACTTGACCACAGCTCTAGCACGCGCTTTCAACACCTTAGCAAGAACTTTTCTCTCTTTCTCAAAAGAGAGGGGCGATCGCCCTAGTTTGCCAGTCGCCAGGTATTTTAAGCATTCCCAGGGCTCTTTAAAGACTGGAGAGAGCCATTCCACTCCCTTTTCTCCCAAGGCTTGGGGGTTCCTGGCCGGATTTCACCCACACCAGAAGATTTGCAGGCTTTAAGTATTTTAATCGGTCGGAACCGCCCTCCTTAAAACCATGGCTCTATCATCTCAGTGCTTTGTTTGGGATCGAGCAGCTCCTAAAGTGCTCGCCTCATGTGCGCAAGATGTTGTTCTAATCGAAAAGAAGAACACCCTCTTTGGATTTGACTACTTCGATGAAGTTAGTTAGTTAGTTAGTTAGAGTGGTCCTCCAAGAAGAGGTAAATTTAGACCAGAAATTAGGTCCATTGTGACACCATTGAGTACTGGGATTTGACCCGTGCTTACTCCTGAAACCATTTAGATTAGCTGTTGGATTTAGATCGTTAAACAAGTATTTTTATCGCAGTGACCAGAGGACCCAACAGAGCGTGACGCTATACTGGTTAGCGATCTCGTTTAGAGACACGCGGCAGTTCTTTACTGGCTTAGAGTTTAACGTGTTGGATACGAGGGACCTGATCGCAGCCTGGCTGTCGATGTAGATCGTTATATCTGTGCGTGACATTGGGTTCGATTTCATCCAAGCGGATCTATGCCTTCGGCTTGCAAGACACTACAGGGATAGGGGAGACTGAAGGAGTGGTGGTTTCTAAAAAGACTCCGGTACTGACTTCTTCGGCTGTTTTAGAGCCGTCCGTAAAGATAGAGAAAGCCTCATTCAAGAGGACTTCGCCCTGACTCCAGACGCTTCTGTTCGGTATTTTGTGCTTATAGCCCATGTTGAAGTCGTTTTTCAATCGGCAGCGTGCCTGTTGATTTGGGAAGGCTGCGGTGAGTCGATAGGATTCTGGTATGTCCCACATGAGTCGATAGGATTCTGGTATGTCCCACATTTCTCTCAGTCTTAGGGCAGCGCTACTGGCCTGCTGCATGCCATAGATATGTATTGGCAATAGATGGGACATGGTTTGACGCGTAGCTATAGGAGAAGTTCTCAGCGCATCAGTGATACTGAGGTTAGTCAAACTTTGGACTTCCTCGATGATGTTAAACTTCCTTCCTCTGAGACGGCGGATAATCTGTCAGAACACCTTGTTCATAGATCTGTGATCGCGGTCCAATTTCTCGATAAACTCCTTCTAAAACTGCTTCCTAGCTGCTTTAACACCTAGCTGGCAAGTTCTTCGCGCCTCCATGTACCGGTCTCGAGAAGCTGAGTCCCCTAAGAGTAGAGGATCAATCTAAATGAACTTACTCGTGTCGAAAAAATTTGTTTGCTTTGCCGTTTTCTTGACTTAAATTATTATCCATTCTTATTCAGCAGTCGTTAAGTTCGAGTCATTTTTGTTATACCTAAGAGATAATACAATAAGAATAATGAGAATAATAAATCAAAGAATAATTACCCTAATTCCTGTGCCAATTACAAGTAAATGTGTGGCGCCACGCCCCTTGGACGGTGATTGCTTCATTTCTAACGCATTGTTCTATTGAAACTTTCCAAGGAGTTTGAAATGGTAATCAAATTCTGTAGAAATTTATGCAAAGCTCTGCATAAATCTTATGACTCGTCCAACAAGCTGTAGCATGTCACCCAACGTAAATCATCTTCGTTAAGTTTTTATTTTTTTTTTTTTTGAATATTTTTAAAAAATTAACCGAAAAATATTTATGTCGCACCACATCGCTTTGTATTTCAACAATCATTGGCAGTTTTTTTTTATTAAATTTTCATTAATTAAACGATGATTTACTGATCAGTGTGACTGTAAAAGGTAAATGATCGCGTTATTATTCATAAAAAAAAAACAAGAAATTATGTTTAACATCGATGCGAAAGTATGAAACTGAGACAAAAATCGAAAAAAAAAACTTTGAAAATGAAAATGAATTTTAATTGGGAACATTATTCATCGGGAGCTCTGTTCTATCGTTTGATCTGTTTCTTTCGATAGGAGAAATCTAACAGAATAAAAGAAGAAAAAAAACTTATTAACGTTTTATTTGAAACAAAAAACCAGTTACAGTTGTTTGTATTTGTGCGTGAAACCAATCATATTGATCGATTGTCTTCGAAGTTTTTTTTTGTTCTTTTTCTTTCATCTGCGTACCTATATATTGATTTTTGTGTCTAAAAGTGGACTCGGAGAGTGTAAATTAATGATTGACACCAGCTAATGGAATGTTTAAATATTTCATTGATTTTTGACTCGGGGAACATGGAATGGTTAGGCTGCTGTTGCATTTCAGAATGGCGGTCATGTTCAAATGGAAGCGTCTGTCAAGTTTGGAGAATTTTCTTCCAACCCAGGTGTCAAATTGCTCCAGTTTATATGTAGAACAAGAACATTGTTTACAATATTCAATCGATTGATGTTTTTTGTTTTTTCATTGAAATTCGAGCTTTATGGTGTCCGAAGGTTTTAAAATCAACCGACCGATGGGACGTGTAAGCTTTTGTTGACTCTGGTGTCTGTGAATTCTGTTTGTTTGCCTTTTCCATTTGTTTACACAATTTTTTCTATGAAAACAATGATGTCTGACAACATGGCGTATAGGTAAACAGTGGCATGTCATGATTCATGACAGATTATCAGAATGTGACACTTGATCAAATATTGTGGGGTCTGTTCGATTTGACTTTGGTGAAAGGCTACTAATCGTTTGATAAACATTTTTGTAACTTTTTCAAACCGCCTAATCATCTGAACAAACCGAAGGCGGACCCTATTACTTCAAAGCAGCCTTTTCTAGTTGAAAGGTGAAGGTTTTCGAAATATGCTGAAACGTTCTCGATTTGTAACGACCAAAACCAACGCCCACTTGCATTACATGGCCAGCAGGGCTTCAGTTTTAAGTGGCTCTTTCGTATTTACAGGCTTCTGCACTACATTGTGTTGTCGCTTCTGCCATTACAGCTTCTTTTTACCAACTTGTGCTTGGAAAGCAAGTGACATTGCGACCTCTAAGATCTATAGGCAGGGAGGGACTTAATTTTGTTAATAAAGTTGATGATATCACTTGTCAAAACGGATGGTGGTGTTTTTGAGAAAAACCCGCTACTATTTCGCCTTCCTTTAGGCAGAGTCGACATTTGATTTTGGTGGCAATAATCATCTGGTGTAGATAATATCTCAGACTATGACTTAATGTCGCAGACGATGTGGGTAGAGAGGTTGAAAATGGGACTACGATGCCGATAGATGTACGGTCGGAAACGGATATGTGCACAACCCCTTTTGCTCGATTTTGTGTGCACTTATCCGTTTTGTGCACTAAGCCATAAGTGAATACCCTTACGAAATGTCAAGGGGTTTTTGAAGGCATTGCACTAAAACTTGCACTAATCCGTTTCCGACGTCCAGTATAAAGAAAAGTAGAACAATATTCAAGGGTCTTTGTTCCTTGTCTGGTAGTTGTTCAGCCTCCAAGTTCGTAATAAAGTTTAGAATAGTTTTGGTGGATAGACAAGTCGTCCAGGTTCTTGAAATAGTATTCGCCGTCTTTTTAGTTCTGCGCAGTCTGGCACATTTACAGAAAAGGTGATTTGTTCTCTCTTCTGCGTCTATATCACCCCCGCCTCTAGAAAGCTGTAAGTACTTTAGTGCATTCTTATAAGATGGACCGCAGCCGGTAGATTGTGGCTTTTGATAATCCCTGTGAAGAGCGCTAAATGTGATCTGTTCATCGCAAGAATGTTCCTTGTTTCTGTCTTTTTGTTGTCCCTAGACGCGACATGTTAAAAGTGTGTACCATCTCTCATCACCTTGTTGATTGATGAAGATTTTTCTGTTACTGGCCAACAGACTAGGCGCCCACGATGGGTTTGACAATTTCTGTGTACATCTAGTGGATTCTAGATGGTTTGGGTCCATACTGAAGTTTTTACTGAACGAATCCTGCGTCATTTGCTTGCCATGTCAGTTTTCGGTCGATTATGCATCCCAGGTAGCTTCCCTTCTCTGACATTACAAGTGCAATTTCATCAAGTTTTGAAGGACTGAACGTTGATATGAATCTTTTGTTGGTGAAAAAAATTACCTTCGTTTTCTGTTCGAAAAGGTTCAGTTTAGCCCAGCTGTGTAGGGTGTTTAGGTCAGTGTTTTGCCAGCTACAGACGAAATCCTCTGATAAGCCAATGACACGAGGGCCTCTGTGCCCTAGGTTAGGTTAGGTTAGGGAGAAGTGCACATTGTCAGTGCTTGCATGGGGGCATTTGGTCCATTGTGTTCACCTTTACTAAAAACTCGTGGTGCCGTTGCTCTGTGAAGCGCAGAATATGATGTCTAGCTGCATACAATTCTCTGCGCCTTGTGTAAAGATTTTCCTTTGCTGGCTTAAATATCCTGTTTTACCTCTTCCATTGCAGAACCCTTTTTTTCACATCGTCTTCCAGCTCGACATGTATCTCTTGGTGACCTTGTTTGTGTTTATCTGTCGCCCGATGGACGCGCAGCTGTTAGTCCGAATTGGTTACTATCGTTTGTGTACAGACTGACTGTGACTGTTTCAGGTATGCAAAGTCAAGCTCCTAAGCGATGCGCAGCTTCTTGGATATTTGAACCATGCATCGAACCACTCATCAGCTTTCCTCATGTAGACCTATGTACAAACTATTTCCTCTGTGGTTACATGACCATGGCTCCGTGACTCGTTCCGTAAGTCGGTAAGGTATCAGCAATGCTTGCAGTAAGAAACAATTTTTTCGAACAATTAGTTGGACTACTTAGTCAGAATCTAATTCGCATTCGTGCTCTGCAACCGGCAACAGTAGATGCATAGAAAAAAAGAAAATGTCGTTAGTTTAACGGTATTTCATTGTTTCCACACAGTTAACCAAGAAATCTCTTCCTCGTCTCCATACCGCAATCGTCTGCTGAATTGAAATTCTAGTCCACAATCCCCCAAAGCACTTAGGCCAGCATTTATTGTTTTCTCCGCGTGGTTTATGGTCGCTAGACACACTGTACACAATGAGTTCCTTCATGTGGGGTGTCTCATTTCCAATGCCTCCGTCGTCTTCGTCGTCGTCGCCTTCGCTCTCCTATCTGGCATTACATCAACACTGCAATGCAATTCATTGGGATGTGCTACATAGTATAAGTTCTTGGCAACACAATCTAATAGCGCGTTGCCAGGCATGACGATGACGGATGCATAGGCATACCGCACACAGCATACTCCTACCCTCGTTGCAGCATATAAATTCGCTTTGAGGGCGGCTTCTTGTGCAAAGTTTCAGGTTCAAGAACAAGTGCATATGTTCCACTAGAGTGGGTTTCACTCTGTTTTTTTGGCATCCGTCTCCGTAGTCATTGAACTCTTGAAGTGCGCGGCTGTTTAAGCTGGTGTTTGTCAAACTCTTTAACGGAAATTACTGGGAAATCGGCCATTGAGCTTGAGTACCGTTTAGGAAGTTTTAATCTGATTATGGCACACGCGTGTGCTTCGGTAAGTAGCTTACACCGATGTCACCGACTTGAGCAGTTACGCCAACCTCAATCTCACGGGCGGACCGAATCCAACACCCATTTGACGCAGTCACCAATTAGATAGAATCTGGGATGTTCTGCTTTCGCCGCCAGTAAAATTTGGTTCTCCCAAAATGTTGGTGCGTGACTGGACTTACTGGACCAGGGAGTGTGATAGACGCTGTTGAAACATCTGCGCAAATGGTTTTCCACCCTCCACCGAGACTGGGAGTAGCTGGGGTGTGTACCGCACTTCCTGTATCTAAAAATTCACAGTGGTTTCCCTTCGGTCAGATACATGTGTAACTGCAAAGCAGGTGTGTTTAATGATGGCGATTCGATTTAATTGGAGTATAATTGCACATGGATTGGTCACAGGCCACACGGTAGCACTAGCACTGGTTAGTTAATTATTCTTTGCAATGAATTGTGTAAAACACTGTGTGTGCCGAGAGGGTTTTGTTCGAGAATTCAATTTGTGTGTGCGGTGAACCAATAGAGGTTTTCATTGTTCTGTTTGATTATGGAACTCTCAATCGATGGAATGGGGCAAATAGAAAAAAAGGTTGTTCCAGGAGCGGCAGCTGAACAGTTGAAGTAATTTAGAGATGTGCATCAATGAGTTTTCAAATAGAATTAAGAGCACAGTGTACATCTGTTTGGATAACCTCGTGTTTTGTTAGAACTATTCAATGATACTCGGAACATTCATGTGAAATTTAGTGTTACACAAATACTCCAGGGCGGGTATAGTTTGTGTCTAGAATGAGGTCATAACTAGTTTCATTCTACCGAAAGTACCATTCTGACAAAATTAACCAGATTATCGTGCTGTACATTCAACAATGCATATCATTTGAGGCGATCGCTGTGAATATGAAAAGGACTTTGTGGATTTCTTCGGTCGTTTTTTCTTATCTCTATCGTGAGAACTGGGCCTTTTCGCCAAAAGGGCTTTTCAAAATTCAGTTCGGGCCGCTTAAACTCTGTACTGTCATTCCGTAAAGGTATACATACATTTTTGTTTTAAATAATAAAAAAAATTGCCTAACTTTCTTTTTCGTACCACTCGACCCAATATCATTCAGCATTGCCTGCCCTCAGGCGCAGTTAAATGTTCTATAACGGTTCCTTGTTATGTCACTCAGCCAGTAGTGCAGTGTTTTCTAAAGTGTCAAGTTATGAAATCAATTATTAGCAATTAGTATAATTGTGGAAAAGTTGTGAAAAAAATTGCAAAAAAACGCTCTAAAAATATTTTAGCGCTCCTCAGGTGTTTGCGAACATTTTTTTTGTGCGGAAATGTATGGAAATCCGTGTAAAAGTTATGGAAAACTCGTTTTAAAATTTCACAATAAATGTAAGGCAAGATGGCCGAAAAGAGGTGCTTCTGTAGAAGAAATTGCATTGCCAGGGTGAGTTTCACTTCTTTTTCACTTGTTTTTTTGCGAATTTCAAACTGGCGATGGAATTTTTTTGTATTTTTGCTAGGATGTGGTCACAAACAATAGAATATATTTATCTGCTGTTCTTGTTTGCATTTTTTATTAGTCGGTATACCACTTGATTGTATGTATGTAGCTCAAGTTGGTTTTTGTCGGATTTTTTGTTCCATTCCTTCTTGGAGCTTTGAGTAACAGGCTAATCTTTGCACTCCAGCTATAGATGTCATAGTTGTGCCCTGCCTTGCTCTATTTGCCCACATTATTGCCTCATACGTCAGAATAAGTTTGAATGTCATGATGTGCATTGTACATCTATTTCAGCTATGCCGGGTTACAATCACAGATTTTGCCTGAATAGCTTCTGCACTCCATATTGTCTCTATTGGCTTTGATTACCACAAGTTGCATGTACTTTCATCATAGCTAAGTCAAAGGATGACCTTTATAGTGGCTACGGAGACAAGGAAATCAATGTCGACACATCCACTTTCTTTGGCATTGTCCAAGTCTCTGTCATCTCAGACATAAATTCCTTGATAGAAAATTCTGCCAGGGTATGCAAGAACTGAATGACATACCTATTACGGACATTAAAAGGGTCGTCAAAGCTTATATGTCGCTGGAAATCCAAAGGCAATAGAAGAGTGCTTTAGGGTATGCTCCACGAGCAAGGGATACTTATCCCCGAATGGACATGTCATATCCATGTTTATACTGACCTGAGTGTGACGCAGGGGGTTATCTCTTCGCTCTCGAACCCATCCAACCAATCAAACGAAGAGTCATTCCGCTGTCAGTACAAATTTTGGAATTGTCTTTGGTAGTTTGGTGGGCAGTTCGCCCGGGCTTTTGAAGAGCAAGTACAGAGGACCTAGATTCATTCGTTTTAGATGAGCTGCCAGTTGGTTGTGACCTCTGATTGATCGCCTATTATGTTGTAGCCATATTTATGCATCTTGGTGGCAGTTTCATTGGCGAACTTCAGGAAATCCATGTTAAGGCTGAATTGTACTTTCGGTGGTGAGATCATAACTGAGTGCTCGGCCATTTTTCGAGTTTGACCCTACTCTTCCAAAATTATCGGTATTTTTATGATTATCATTGTCCTGACCTGTGTCGGTGCAAGAGCTAGTCCATGAGTAGTTTCAGTTGTTTAAGTTGACCCTATAGTCCAGGGTGGGCTTGGATCTCAACCAAAAAGTGCCTCCAGCTAGCCCGACCTTTAGCGCCGTCCCTCGGGTGTGGATTCGAAGATTTTCCGGGCCGGAGCATTGATGTCCATCCGCTCTAAATGACCCAACTACCTCAGTCGTTGTAGCTTCACTCTTCTGGCAAACCGATGTTGCTGTACAGCCTATACAGACGGGACCAAAAATGACCCGAAGAATTGTCCTCTCGGAAAAGCCAAAGCAACCTCATCCGCTTTTGACAGAGTCCATGCCTCTGCGCCGTAGAGCAGGACTGGGACGATTAAAGTCTTATATAGAGTTACTTTAGTCGTTCGAGAGAGGGCTTTGCTACTCAATTGGCTTCTTAGCCCAAAGAAACAGCGATTGGAGTGAGCTATTCTTCGTTTGATCTCAGCACTGGTGTCGTTGTCTGAATTGATAGAGGAGCCTAGGTAGACAAAGTCCTTAACTACCTCAAAGTTATAACAGTCTATTGTGACGTTCTGTCCAAGCCGTCGGTGTTGAGTATCCTCTCTTGTTGACAGCATATACTTGGTCTTGCTTCATCGACAGCCAAATCCATCACGCTGCGTTCTTCCGATTATGTCAATATCGTCGGCGTATGCAAGTAATTGGATGGACTTTTGAAAGATTGTGCCTCTGGTGTTGGCGCGTGAGTTTTGCACAACTCTTTCAAGAATGATGTTGAAGAAGTCGCATGACAGCGCGTCGCCTTGTCTAAATCCTTTTCTGACATCAAAGGTCTCGGTGAGGTCTTGACCGACCTTGATGGAGCAGCGTGCATTCTCCATCGTCATCCTGCACAGACGGACGAGTTTGGCAGGGATGCCAAAACTAACATGGCTCTGTATAGCTCGTCTCTATAGATGCTGTCATATGCGGCCTTAAAATCGATGAAAAGATGGTGGGTATCGATTTAAAGTTCCTGGGTTTTTTCCAAGATCTTCCGTAGTGTAAATATTTGGTCGATGATGGATTTTCCGGGCCTCAAGCCACACTAATATGAACCGATCAGGTTGTTGACAAACAGTTTCAGGCACTCACACAACATGGCAGATAAGATCTTGTAAGCGATGTTAAGAAGACAGATGCCTCAGTAGTTGGCGTAGTTCAGAGGGTCTCCCTTCTTGAGGACCGGGCAAACGATGCTGAGGTTCCATTCATCGGGCAAACTTTTCTCCGACCATATTTTACAGATGAGTTGATACATGCTCCTTACCAAATAATCGCCTGCCACTTTGAACAGCTAGCTTTGATGGACTTAAGCGTAGATATGGCTATCTTCACTTCGTCCAGGTTGGGTGGACGGAATTGGTGGTCTTCGTCGTCCAGGTTGAATGGTTCATTCTGCCTGACAGCGGGATTTGGTTCATCGCCGCCGTTAAACAGTCTGCAGATGTAGTTCTTCCGTATCCTCAGCATCGACTGTCATTCTACTACGATGTTCCTTTGTTCATCCCTGCAGGCTTTGGTTCGGGCTCTTTTGCCTTGAACCTTTGGCAGTATTTTTCTCAGTATGCCACCGTCTATAGTGAATTCATTTGCATACGTTGTTTTATGCTTATACCTGCCCTTCAGTCCTCCCGTAACTGTGTCCAAAAAGAGCGCCCTACAAGCAGTAGTTTACTACAGCGTTCATTACAGAACACTTCTGTTCTACTTTCGTCGCCAAAAAGCGTTAAATCAAACTTGTACTCGTCTGTTGTGTACCTCCACAAAATGGCCGCCAAAGAAATTCTCTACTTCCGTCGGCACTTGCAATTACGCTTGTCCTCCCCTTAAGGTTGTAAAAATCTCACTTGAAAAATGGGAAAAAATCTAAATAAAAACCACTTTCGCCCGTCGTTTTAATTAAGGTCTAAGCCACTAGACTCGGCTGTGTGTAGGTTTGCACAGCTCTTCGTAAAATCCATATTTCTCCACACAAATTTCATCACCTGAACGACGACCGACGACGGTGCGGCCAGCCGGTGTGGCAGTGGCAAAGCCCCCAAGTTTAATGGAAAACTTTCTCGAACCTAAGCAAATTTCAACAACCGTTTGCTGCTGTTGTTTTTGTTGCCATCGACTAATTAGTGTTTGCCTAGGCAACGAAGAGAGATTTAACAAAATTATTTATTTCTCCCAGGACGAAGGTGAGGCTGAAGGATGGAAGGTGGATGTGAAGATGCACCAGTAATTGGTTTTCCCGGAAACTGATTAAATCGCCATCAGAACACCAATATCGGCAGAGAGAAATGGCTTCGTTTCGTGACCTTTTCCTGGCACTCATCCACCACTGATAGTCTTCGAGTGGCTTTCGATGTGTGTACGATGTATTGCATGAGCACAGGCGGATGTCAAGACAGGTGAATACTAATTACCAGCATCATGAGGCAAAAGCAGGTCGTGTTTGTGGGCGGCAGAGGGCAAATATCTTCACGTTCCTTTGTGCCCGGTGGTGCAATACACACCAAAGCTTAGCCCCGAAGCGAATTGCAATGTTTTATGGACACGTCGTCGTCGTTTTTCACAACCAGAGGCAGCACATTCTCATTATCTCAAGAGATGGAAATCGAAAGCGAAATGCCACACTATACAGCATCTGTATCTGTATCTGTATCCGTGTGTGAAGTACGAGTATATTTTTTCAATTTTTTTTTCGTTTGAAGTATTCAACTCGTAACATAGCTCTCTATGGCAATTGGGTAGTATTTCGTTTTTATTTGACGAGATATCGATTTGAAACGCGTCGCCGTCGCCACCGCCGCTGCTATGCAACATTCCATGGGGGGTTTTTGTTCGTAAGTGCCTGTGCTACCCGTTGCATAGATACCCAATATGTTGCCTCGAGCAAACAGGGAAATATTGATAAACGTGTGCATGGATTCGGTTCGCAGCCACAACTTTGTGGCACTTCTGCCACTTGGCACCGAAGGGTACTCCCCCACCATTTTGGCGGCAGTAAATATGAGAATTTCCAATAAAATTATTTCTTCCGTGCATGCAGTTGGATGAACAATATTTCGAGAATTGCTGTTATATTTGGATGGTGTTTTTCAAAAAAAAAAAGAGACGAGCATTCCAATGAATTTTTGTAAAGCAGTTTGGGGGAGGATGGGTTACGTCTGTCGTGTTACGAATTCGGTTTTTATTTTCACTTCAAACAGAAAATGAGGGTTTTCCCCTGGATAAAATTGTCTAGGATAGAGTCGGCTATATGGGCTTTACTTTGTCAATAATGTCGATGAGGGTTGGTTGTTGAGGTCGTTCCCCCCGTTTCTGGGGTGAATAGACTCTTGTTTGAGTGAGAAAATGTTCCATTTTTACCTCGATTATAACGAGTCCTTAACGTCATTTTTTTTCTTTTCATTTCAGGTAAGGATAGCATAATGGTGTTAACTAAGCAACGCCTTTGGTGAATTGTCTGGTAAATACAAAAACATTTAATGACAGCTCCACTGAAGTAAGCCTAAAAAAATTTTGAGCATAAATAATTTCGTTAGCCAGCTGTATCTACCGTTCATGATTTGAGAAATATCTTGTGTATTCTTCGGAGACATTTTCGACGGACAGTCGAAATTTTATGAATAAAAAATTCGTCATCTTCTAGGTTTGACATCGAGATCTGCACAATCGTCTTTTGTCTTTGCCCTGCTGCCTAGTTCATTTATAAATTCCCTTACTTTGTACTTCATCTTCTGTCTGTCATCATGTGATGGTGTAGATTCCAATTCGCATCAGCCTGGTTGTCCCAGTTAGTCTCGCCAACCGATGTTGAATGTCGAAAAAAAGGAGTGTGCCATCAGAACAAGGTTATCAGCATAATCAAGGTTGTTGAGTTGTTAATTGTTACCCATAAAAAGTTTACTCACAGAAGTCTTATCAGGGGGCGGAGTTATCTAAAAGAGTACTGTCGTTACAACAGGCATGATGTACATACATATCTAGTTCTGCACCCTTCCTAGCAAGTTTGTCCGCTACCTTTCTTCGCTTGACTGCCAATATGGTGATAGCTTTTTCTGAGAATGTTGTCATTGTTGACAGTTGTCATTTGACCTATAAAAAGGCGCTCATCTGAGCTTGAAAGATGTTGTAGCCATATCCGATTTGAAGGAATTGATTTACCCCACGGGATTCCCAGAAGATGCCGGCACTAGGTTGTTCCTCTTTGTTGGTGGTCTTTCTCTGCTATGTTGCCCATTCGAGTTAGTTTTTAAGACTCTGTGGGCTCTACGTATGCCCCACTTACCTCAAACGTCCAAGGGGCAGTTTTTTTATTAGGCCGATATCGACTTCGTTAAATATCGTCCTGCAAAGGACGTAGACAGAATTCTTTCCATCGGATTCGTCAATTTTTTGCCGCTTCCGTCTGTATACACCCGAAGGTACTGGTGATAGCGTGCTTAGTTCTGCTTTTGATATAAGTCACTCCACTCCACCTATCAAAAAAAAAACAAATTAAACAGTGGCTCGTCGAGAGGTCAACGATCTCTTACGTATCACCCAAGGATACGTTGTGACCCATCAACTAAGTCATCCAATCTTCTCCACAAAACCATCGTTCTTTTCTTGATTCTGCAGAACATTATTGACACTATGTATGCTCCTGGCCTACAGCAACTGCGTCCAACTGTATTCTGGATCATCGGAACCGCCATTTTAATTCTACTTAGCTTATTTGGCCTGGCCAATCACTTCCAATCTGATGGAAGGAAATTGTACCTATAATGTAACCAATTCAGCAGCTGCTTACAATACCCCTTAAGTTAGGTTAGGGGGCCTAACTTGATGAGGTTAGGGGGCCTGGATTTATGAGGGAGAAACCATTCAACCTCATCACACTAAGGTCTTTGTGGACCCATTGTGATACCCATCGGCGTTGATCCCGACTCCTTCCGGGCTTCTAGTTTGGTGCTCCTTGATGATTTGGGTACCAGCCATTGTGATGCCCCTAATAACCCTTCAAATCCGACGTTCCAGAATTGAGGACAGCAGCCAGTTGTTTGACTTTCTCTCAAGACTCTCGCGAGACTCTTCCACATTCCTTAGCTGGATCGTCATATAGTCTTCAGCTATTTTTGCTTCAGCTATCTTCGACTCTACCCTTGAGGAACTTCATCTTTGATGGTGGGCTTTAGTTGAGGATGATCCCAATCGACTCGGCATAGGCAACTATTGACAGCTGGTTAAGGAACGTGCTGGCTTAAAAGGCTTTTCGGTTGAGGCCTTTGTTCAAGTCAGACGTCACTCGGTGTTCATATCCCTATCAACGGGTGTACTATCGACGCGACGTCTAGTTGACAGGCGGTTAGGACTACTTGACACTAATGCAGGTATTTTGAAGCCCAGATCTGGGTCTGGGGTGTTGAATCATACTTAAAGGACTGGCAGTTTTTATCGAAAGCCAGAAGTCTCGAAGCAGATGCAAGTGCTGAAAATTAAAGATTCTCTGCTGCGATTTGTCCTTAGAAACGTGACGTAGTCTGAAACTTAACACACGGCTAGACCTGTGTCTTGTAGTAAATGGTTTAAATTGCACTGCGAAGCACTGCGAAGGTTCAACAACAACATTCATGGAACATTTTTCACGGCACCACCTCTCGTTGGGAAATAAAAAGCCTCCGAGAGTAAAATTTTATCATGAGGAAGCTTCTTAGATAGGTTTGGACCTCCCTGAGGTTGCTAGGCTCTAAATTTGTGTAGTGTGTCGGGCTAAGTTAATCTTCAAAATTTTAAGGATTTCTTTTTCGATAAAGTATGACAATTTAAAAACTCACCGGAACTGTTGATAGACAAATCTTGGAAAACTTGGGATAGCCGTCTTGAAATGCACTCCATCGAAGACGCTAGAAAGACACCAGAAAACACAACTGGGCAGCAACATGGCCACCACGAATAGAACGCCAGAGGAACTCATGAACACGCGGTTCCCTAGTTGTTTAGTAAAGGTTGTTATCGCACATAACATAAAACCCTAATGAGCCCTTGATTCGTCAACCCACAGACCTTACAGCTAGAGTTCATCACTACTGGGGCATTTTTAAGTCCTCAACTCTCCCTTTCATTGTAGCTTCCAATAAATATTTACAATTTTCTTTAAACTCATTTCACTAGAATCAGTGGCTTAAGAACACACCAGCAAAGTGCGGCTTTGCATCAACAAATGATCAAAACAACACACACATAGCTACTGCCTGTGCATTTGAAAGTATCTCTTGATGATAATATGCACTTTGAATTCATTATCCTCGTGCAACCAATTCGTGACTCTTACCTTTAAGCTCAGAATAAGTTAATGGAAAAAACCACGACAAAACAACGTCGGTTTGTTGTATAATGCCAGGGTGTACCGAACATTAATTTTTTATTGCCAGATACGTCAGTATCTCAGTAACGCTTTCAGTGCATCAAAAGAGATTGAAAACGAATCGTTTGAATATTATATTTCCACCGGATGCATGAGTCAGACTATTTAAATTCGTGGGTTAAACCCTGATAGATACAAGCGCTTACAAAGGTTTGAAGAAATTAACTTTCCATCGATAAGGTAGAGAGGCGATAAAAATTTGGTTAAAACGCCCCCGCGCTGTTTAAAGATTTTTGATTGTGTTTCACAGTTTTATCGCTTTTATTATGCATTCTGGGTGTTCTAGTACAAATATCGGTTGACTCAGATGAATTTTTGAAGAAGTTTTGCTTCAAAGTGATGTGTGAATGTGGCTATAAAATCTGGGGTCTGTTGTATAAATTCCGTACATCATAAAGCGAAAATAAGGAAGTATGTGAAGGGAGCAGGTGGTTTGGGTTTAGGTGGTTGTCCGTAAATCTACCTAGATCTAGATGGGGTGGCGATGGCGTAGTGGTTAGCATCATCGCTTATCACGCTGAAAGTCCGGGTTCAACTCCTGATGTCGGAAAACATTTACATATTTCTTAAAAATGAATGAAAATCGATCGACTGCGAAAGCTGATGTCGATTCTTCTGTGAAGGCATAACACTGGCAGTAGAGTGCCATGGTTTGAGGAGTTGATTGAGGTGATAAAGATTATGACATCACAAATGTCCCAAGCTAGTCTGGACATCACCCATGGATGCCATTGAAATCTAATACTACCTGCGTTTTGAACCCCTGCAGCTCGCTTGCGCTGTGTGAATAAAATTCTTAATGGACACAGGCCATAGTAATCCGTCCACTGCACATGTGTCTACATGACACCATTGGGTTTTTCCTCTATTTCTTTGTAAAGTGTGCCGCTCGGTGTCCTTGCAACCGGCAGGATGTAAGCAGGAACTATAAGTAGCACTGCACCGCTGATATATCGTTCAGAGTTTGTCTTCTAAGCTTTACAAACTTGGATTTTGTCATTGTCATTCGTCATTGTTGTGTTGTCATTTTTGATATTTTTTTCGACCCGTTAAATGGCGGTTAACTTAACTTGAAAAATATTACATCCATCTACGAGTCTAAGAAATTGATTTCCCAATTTGGATTCCCAGAAGATGCCGGCACCGGTACCAGCATCTATTTCGTCAGTGTAGAAGGATAGTTCTTCTTTGGTACAGTCTGTACCCCGTCATTCTTGATATTTTGATATTAAAATCGAAGACCATTGAAGTTGGAATGATGAAGTCGATATCTCCTTCATATACGTCGCAGTACGTCGAATTAAAATGGTGGAGTGACCACAGGTGTAAGTTCTGAGGGCTGTTTTTGCTGCTCTATTGCAACAGTGGATGTTTACTGGAACTCAAGTGCAGTTTTTTGTATCTTGGATGAGTCGCATTATGTTTTAAATAGCAGCATTTTCAGACTGAGCCCCATGAATTGCCAATCATCGTTATCATCATCATAAAAAGCATCATCACCATAAAAAGCAATGTACGAGTAGGCTTTCTTTTCGCGGGCTTCGATGTCGAGTTTCCAACTTTTGATTCTACGATTACGCCGAGGTATTTTGCTGTCTCTATTATAAGTGTCAGATCGGTTTCGTCCAAGCATGGGTCTTTTCGAAAAGTCGATCTCTTCTAATGAAGGGCACAATCGCGGTTTTGGATGTACCATACACATTAACTCCTAGACCTAGTTTTATGGCTCAGCCACTAAACAGAGACAGTGCGTGAGCGGAAGGCTCTTACCTTAGACCTCATTCGGACCCGTTGTGTTTTCCTCTGTTATGGGTTGAAAATTGTAAGGATAAGGTAGGTTTGGGACGAATGTCAGGAAAGATCCAGGGGAGAGTGGGAACAATTATGGAGTTAACACTTGTGTGTGTGATCTTGGCTGAAGGCCAGAATGTCGCTGATTTCTTTGTCCTTGAGATGCTTCAGGTTCGGTATCCACATGGAACACAGGGTCTTCTGCCGCCTTCTCGCTAGTGGCGGGTAGTGGCATAGGACGTGTTCGAAAACCTCATCTTCTTCCTCGCAGTTTTTACAGATCGCTCCGTCGGTAATTCCCAGTCTATGCGTGTGCCCTGTGGTAAGTTCCACAATAAGACTCAATAGCTCCCTGCTTGTACCTAGACCCTTTCTAATGACCAGGTTGCTTGGTTTTCCAAATCCCTTTGCATATTTTCGTTGGTTGTTGTTCTGATTTTTGTCGGTGGAACTTCCACTGTTTTTTCAGTGGTTCGTTCTATTCGTTCATTTCCTTTCTTTTCTTGCCAGTTCGTCATATTTCTCGTTCACCGTGACGCATTCGTGGCCCGGTACCCAAACGAACTGAACTTCATTGTGGCTGGCAAGTAGGTTGAGCGCTTTTTTAAATTCCCTGACCAGAAGAGGTCGTCAACCACCCTGCCGATGTCTTTAGTGGAAGTAGAGTTTCCTGCTCAGCATGGCGTCACAGTGTTTTTTAGCTCCTTACTAAATTTTAACCAGTTAGCTTTTTGTGGTCTACGAAACGCCTTCCATTCAGTAGTGCGCGGATTTGTGAATCGAAGAGTATCGAACAGAGGTCCGTTTGGGATGCTTTGTCTTACACTCTGAAATTCGTAACTTCCACAGCGCAGATATTGAAAATGTCAGCATGGACCCCGGCAATACCTTAAGATATCTAATACGCTAGTGCTGCTTAGCCTTAGTTGGCCTAACTTAGGAGGCATATTTTCTCATCATATTTCGCTTGTCACCTGTGTTCCCCATGTAGAGTAGTCAACTCGGACGAACTACGCTTTGAAGAATTTTTTTCTTTTTAGAATTAAACTTTAAGGACACTGCCCCCCGATTCGTTAGTCAGAGTCCGCTGTCGAGCATTTCATCTGACAGCAGTTGGCAATTACGGACACTGCATGGCCGTCAAAATGTAAATAGTGTGTGAAATTAAAAATGAAACTTCCCATTGGGTCACCCTGTCTGTGTAGACATTCTCTAATTAAAGGTACACATTGCACTGCACACTGAAAGCTCGTCTCATCCCCTCTTTAATTGGCCAAAAGCAAATTATGATATTAGCTGATTCTAGTTCTTTTGCACTCCAGAGCGCTATCATAACAGAGTTGTCCACGTTAATTGCTCTGAAGTACCCACTCGTTCGTTCAATGTGGACAAAGATACTCGTAGTCTATCGTTTCGTTACATGTTTTTTTTTTCAGAGCAATTTTCCCGACTAGGCAACTGGGTTTCCATGGAAGTGTTTGTTGTTTCTACCGGCGAATGTTCCAATTAGAAAGAGAATTAGAAGTGAAATCCACAACTCTGGGTGGTGGATACAGATTACAGTACAGACACAATGAACGAGGGCATAACCTTAGTTCGTCTTGTCAGCCCTTAAGTGTCTAGATTGTCGTATGGTTGTCATACGAAAGGCAGTCGTGTTATTAAATTTAATGATTGCGCTTCGGTGTAACAACAAGGCCCAGCGCCAGGTACAAAGTAAATCAAAACTCAGAAAAAAACTTCCAACGACTTACTTGTTTGATTGCCTTGCTTTGGTCTTCTTCCTCTGTATCTTCTTTGAAGATAGTCTTTGAACGGAGAGAGGGAAACGCCGCAAAGGGATTTCGCTCTAATGAGCTACAAGGTGCTGCTTAATTTAGATACTTCACTTTTTATGTTCCTTTACGGTGGTCAAATTTGTATCTACCCAGAGTGAGTTATTAAGCTATGATATCTGTATTTTCTCGTGTTCTGGTTGGGATTTTATGGCGTTTTAAGTGAAACAATTAAATTTCACTTCGAGTTCGAGTCGACTACACCGGTCCTTCGGTTAGAAAGTGTAAGAGCTCATTTTGTTCATTTTTCTTTTGAATTAGACAGCCGGGGTTATGACTTAATTAAAGTGAAATCTTTTCATTGGAGAGAGGGCGGAAGTTGTTCGGATTTTATAGGACATGTTGGGGATGCGTTTATGCGACATCGTGTGGAGTTTTTATTCGATGCCCTTTTTGACATTTTAATCGTGTAGCACGGCAGTAAACCAATGGAACTTTGAATCATAAAACAATTTTTGCGTTTTTTTATGGTGGTGCCGCGAAAAGATTTTGTTGGTTTTATCTGGGACTCGAACTTAAACAGCAAACTAACCAGAGGAAGAGCAAATGCCAATAATGCATCTGGAACTGTGTCAAGAGTGATATGAAGTATCTTGATTCACGAAAACTCCTCAATGACCGGCAGTACGGTTTTCGTAGCAACACTGGTGATTTGATGGCATATCTCACTGAGAAGTGGAACCAATCTATCCATCACTTTGATGAAAGTAAGATTGTTGCGCTCGATACTTCAAAAGCATTTGACAGAGATTGGCATGAAGCTCTTTTGTCAAAAATGCGTGCATATGGCATCGATGTGTCTCTTCTTCAGTGGATAAGAAACTACCTTTCGGACCGTTCAATTTAAGCTTGGACGGTTTCATGTCTGCAATTCACAATATGGATGCTGGTTTTCCTCAGGGCTCTGTTTTGTCTCCGAATCTTTTTCTCATTTTTATAAATGATCTCTTGTCTGCGACTTCTAATCCAATCCGTTCCTTCGCTGATGACAGTACCCTCAGTTTCTCATATTCGGCCCCTAACTCTCGTCCCTGCTCTTCGGACGTAGAAGAGGAACGGCAACGTATGTTAAGCTCATTAAATTCCGACCTTGACAGCATAATAAAATGGGATTCAACCAATAGAGTGGAATTTAATGCGTCCAAACCCCAATGCTGTATTCTGTCACTCAAACGAAAATCTAACCTCCCACCATTGTCCATGAATGGTATCTGCATTGCCGAAACCGAAAGATGTACATGTTATGGATTCCAGGGATTTTATAGCAGCCTGGCTATCGGTAGAGACTGTGATGTTCTTGAACGATATCACATTATGCCTAAGCCAGGGTAAAGCTTCGTTGATTGCCATGATTTCCGCTCGAAAAACGCTACAGTGGTTAAGTAAAACGAAAGTGATGTTCAGGAGAAAACATCACCTCCCACTACGTCCTCAGAACCGACGGTTTAGAGCTGAACGGAATGATCGTCTTTGGCGTTATCACTCTCCCATTCCTCTCGGGAAGGAATAGAAGTCCGGAAGTTGAGGTTGAAAAAGTTAGTGGATCTAAGATCGAGGAGTGGCCGATATGGTTGTTCGACCATTGGGACCATTCAGTCTGATGGCTATGCTGGCAGCTGATTGTTTGACAAAAATATCTAGAGGAAGAAGATGCAAGAGCACGTTAAGTGACGCGGATAGGGTGGTTCTTAGTGCTCCGTTAATGCATTTTCCCCAATAGATAACGGTGTAAGGCTCTGTCTAAAGCCATCCACCAGACGATTACACCAAACATGAGTAAAGGTCTGACAACGGACAAAAGCCTTATTAAAACAAACTACAATGTTCAAGACGAAAAGAAAAAGACCAGAAAGTGACAAACAAACGATTCGAAGCTGGAAGTGATATGCAGTCTTTCCCTCTCTGCCCGAAATGCCCTTCGAATCCTTTGAAGTATTTCACTCATCCGTCCATTAGAAACCTCTCGAAAGTCCTTCGAAATTTGTTGTGTGCAATTTCTGTTTCAGTTGCAATTCGTCCAAGCATAACCACAGGCATCTTCCGCCCACGAATCTTATTCACATCAAGCTGACTCTGTACCGGCCAACTTGTTTACAAAGGACCTTTTCAAATTACCCATTGCCAAACATTAACTTTTATTTAACTCTTTTGAAAAGTTTCACCTCGTACACCTGCATGCTGTGCAGGTGAAAACTCAGTTAACAACACACCCCGGAAAAGAGGACTACATTGGTGCGGAAGAAGGACCAACTCCACATCCGTCCAATGCAGGTGTGTGTGCTGCTGTTCAATGAATGCATCGCATGCTGGATTTTTAATTGAGCCCAAGTTAAACAACCTGTCAGTGGGATGCTGATGCTATTGAACTTTTTTTCCTCCCAAAAAAAGGAGAAAAAAGGTAAAAGGACTTTACAGAATCACCTTTGCAAATGTTTTCATGTCAAACACAAACACAAACACCCCCATACACGTCCAACAGAGCCTGAACCGGATAAAAGCGGACAGAATAACTTTTATGAAACGAACTTATGCTGCCGGTTAACTTATTTCATTTCCGTTTACTTGATTTTATTTCCTTGCCCCTTGTGCTCCTCGGGGGATGCAGGCAACATGGTGATTTCCAATCTTCAAGTTTCGAATGAAAATTTAGTTGCGTGGTCCATAATGGAAAAACTTTGCGTCGTTAAATGTTTGTTTTTTTTTTTTCTTTTAATTTTAAAACCAAACCGGGATCCTTAGAGGTACACACACGTACATAATTCTTTCGAAGCAGTAGCAGGGCGATTGTTCAAACTGCTCTTCAGAAGATGTTAAGCAAAATTCTTTGAAGGGGTTCCTAACATCGGATAGAGGAGGCTGGGATTTGGATGTTGTGTTGACTTCTCTAGAACACTCTCGCCAGCCTCTTTCAAGGAACGGCTAAAATGTTATTTATCTTCCTTCAGCTCTTGGGTCAGTTCGATTTTGTACGGATATAGGCTCAAGTCCCGACGCAAAATTCGCCAAGTTGATGTCGGCGAAAGTCGAGTTCTTGTGCGCGGCGCGGAATTGACTGTATCGGGTTGTCCTGCACACTCTCACGGACAACGGCGATGTTTTCGCCAGATTTTGGGTTTTGTTGACGTATGGGTGTTGGCTGGTTGTTCACTGAACCATGGTGTGGCCACCAAACGTTGAATAGTAGACTGGGAAAGACGACCATGTAAATCGTAAAATGGGCGCAACGCGTTTTATTATTTGTACGTGTTGCTCAGCGCTGTAACTTGCCATGATGATTTGACTTTAGTGTCTGAAAAATAAAAATCGGAAAAACTAACAGCAGATAAAACAATGTGGCCGCCATGAACTGTCAAAATCTACTGGTCTATTGGATCTATTGGAAAACTCTTTACTTTCGTTTCGAACACTTCCTATGTCACTGGCCAGCCTAAGTGAAAACGTGACACAAAACCCTGAGGTCCATGTGAATACCGGACTTGAATACTGGATGAAGAAATCGTCGGCACCCTGGCTCATTAGTGTCAACTCCGTACTTGTGCCCACTCTCTATTAATCCCTCACAACATATGGATGTCCCAAACCTGCCCTGTTCATGTAGTTCTGAAGCTTGGCCTCGTACTTTATAGCCGTGGTATGGTCGTTTAACCGTCTTGTCTCGATAATTGGCTGCACCTCTGATGGCTTGATGGCAGTGATGCCACTGATCTTCTGCAGTTGATGCTGGCGGTATGGGACTTCTCAAGAATTAGAGTGTAAGGTTATAATGCGATCGACAAAAATTCTGTTTGGCAGTCTGTTGTGATTGTAACCACTCGACGTTAAATATCTTCGCGGAACCCAGGAAATCCGTATTCGCACTTTGGCTACATCTAGGTCCCCAGATAGCCTGGATACCACCCTTGGACGCCAATGAAAACTTAACGATACCTGAGTTTCAAACCACTGTACCTCGCTTGCGGTGTGTGTATAACATGAAAATGGTATTCATATCCCTTGATCCGCGTGTGGATTATAAAAAAAAAAAACCAAGTAGTGTTCAGATTTAATGTTGCCATCTTGGAATATCCGAACGATCACAATATTGCGTCGATCGCAAAATGATCAGTTTGGTAGAATGTTCGTCGATCACGACTCTGTCAGGTGTTTCGAAAGCCGGAGTGTGGGACTTTAACTCTAACTAAAGCCACCTCTACCTCCGATCTCTAATCCCCACGGTACCGCCAATTAGGCATTTTGTCATGGAGGAGGTTTTCAGCCGTAATTGCCTTCTTCTGTCTACACATGCGTTTGCGTTTATTCGATTCACACTCTGTCAGGTGTGGGGAACGGTGCAGGGAATTTACTCCACATGGGAATTTACTCCACCACTAGTGGGAAATTATTCCACTTTTCGTATGTGGAGTTATTTCCCAGTAGAAATTATTCCACTTTTGGAATATGAAGTAATTTCCCACTAGTGGTGGAGTAAATTCCCATGTGGAGTAATTTCCCGTGGAATAATTTCCCTGCACCGTGGGAATCATATCCTGACTTCAATGATTTTTCGCCCGACTTCAAATCCGTGTATTACTAAGAACATTTAATGAATAACCGGAGCTTGTTCCTGGAAACCGCTCCATTAACCTACAAAAATGCCATTTGTCCCACGCCATTTACCAGCAACAAAGATCCTCTATTAGTACCACTTAACCTTAAAACTATTACGCCGAACAGCAATTCATTTGTTCGGCGTAAAATGTCAAATGTCAATGTAAGAATCTCTATTCAAATCTAGATGAATAGCGAAAAGTATCTAAACACAATCTGAGATAAGACTAAACATCCACTCAGTGGGCTCCACCGACGTGAAACAGAGTCGCGTTCGCGTCAACAGACCGTCTGTCGGTATCACAAGATCGCCCACCATTCAAGCCGCGCAAAGCCCCTCAAAATAAACTAAAATTTCCAGCGTCTCTGTCCAAGTCCAAGGGAGCTCAACCAAAAGCATCACTTTCGTGGTCAAAGTCATCCGAGTGGAAACACTTCAACTCGACGTATCCAAACAAAACACTAGCGTTAGCGTGCCGTGCACACGAGGTTGCAAATGAAATCGTTTAATAAAAATTTATTTTCCTTCATCTTCTTATTGTTGTTCATTTCTGCTCGTAGCTGCTCTGTAATTAAAATGCCTGACGGTTGCGGGGGAATTTTTTGTGGAGCGTGGGAATTTTATTTATTTTTTTTTAATTTACCTGCAGTTTTTCCTCTAATTTCCAGGTGTCAAGTTGAGAAATCTATCTACAGAAGGGTAGCCCAGCTCAGTGGTACAGAGGCGAGCCCTCGACATGGGTGGTTGTGTTTTGTGTCTTGTGGATCTTGAATTCGAAGAAAACTCATTTTTTTATTGTGCATTTCCTCGGGTGCTTTTGGGACTCTGCTCTGAACTACACACTCTTTCTCTCTGTTTAGGTTGGTTCGTGTTATTTTTATGTTCCTCGTCTGGTGGTGGTGTCTGTGTGTAGCTTCGTGTGGTCGGTCTGTCTGGAGAATATTTCTGGGCGGACGAATTTATGTACTCGATTTCTAGGAATTGCCATGAGGCGTCTCTGTGTTTTATTAGACTGAATCCGAGTTAATTGTTTTTGCCATTAAACGGCGTGGGTCGATGTGGGATGTGGCAGCTTCAATGGACAGGACTTTGATTTAATTTTTCAAAAGGGAGATACTTACGTTTAATTAGTTGCGAGAGACACTTCGGGAAGAATTATGGTTTTTCAAGAGAGTGCGCCTAATTGACGAAATGATTGGGTGTGACGGATTTATCTTTTGGACAGGAGTAGGTTAATTGTGTGTGTCGTAGGATAGAAATAGGGACTTGGATTAATTGCAGAGGACAGATGGTGAGGAGGACACAAAGTAGGACACGATTTTAATCTTTGGGAGATTTTATTGTGTACGTTGCTGTAGATATCTTAAACTCCTTGCTGAAGGCAGTTAGGGCTCCCGTGTATCGGCACCGGTCGGCCTTAATCTTGGCCCCTATTGAAAAATTTCCTCATTTTTTGTTTAGGCTGGTTAAGGTTCTATTTCCACCAATGAGCGACCCGGCGGGGTTTTCTAGTTTTGGACTTACAGTCATGAAATCTCTTCTGCGATGGTTAAGACTGGATTCGGTGAGCGGTTGAGCCCTGCCTCTAGACAAAAGCCATAGGTTTACCAGTCTAAAAGTCTGGGGTTCTGCTAAACTAGACTGTTTGCAAAGGCTGCCTCCAAGTCAAATCTAATGTGGTTGTGATTAGAGGTGAATACCGCATGGATACTTACTTATTTAAGGTAACGCTGCAGTCCGGGAAGGATCTGGGCTTCAACCAACAAGCGACTCCAGGCCAGGCAGCTCGATTTTTAGTCAGCTGCCTCCAGTTTCGCAAGCCAAGTTGGTTGAGGTCCCTTTCCACTTGCGTGTAGCACCTGAATCGCGGTCTTCCTCTACTGCGCCGTCCCTCGGATGTGGACTCGAAGATTTTCCTGGCCGGAGCATTGGTGTCCATCCGCTCCACATGTCCCAGCGACCTCAGTCGTTGGACCTTCACTCTTCTGGCTAAGTCGATGTTGCTGTACAGCCCGTAAAGTTCGTCGTTATATCTCCTCCTCCACTTACTGTTTATGCAGACGGGACCGAAAATCACCCGAACAATTTTCCTCTCCAAACAGCCAAGAACAACCTCGTTCGCTTTTAAGTCCATGCCTCTGCGGCGCAGAGCAGGACTGGGACAATTAAGGTCTTATACAGGGTCACCTTACTTGTTGGAGAGGGGGCTTTGCTACTTAGTTGCCTTCTTAGCCCAAAGAAACAGCAATTGGCAAAAGTTTTTCTTCGTTTGATCTCAGCGCTGGTGTCGTTGTCTGAATTGATAGCTGTGGCTATTGAATCGATCAAATTCCTCCTTGACACGGATGCCAAGAAACTGGCAAACCACAGGTGGATCAACATCACCACTTGTCTCTTGTCAAAAAAGATCTGGCCTAACCTGGATTAAGAGAAGACGGAGAGACTATTATCCACAAATCCGAAAAACCTAGGTTCAGTAATAGGGGTTATTGCTTGATAGACAGAAATGCACTCAGAGTGGGAGTCCCCTCCAATGATTTCTGTAGAAGCTGCAGAAACGAGGAGGAAGAGGAAACGACCACCCACCTACTGTGTACATGTCCTGGTCTTGCGACGCTAAGAAGGAAAACCCTCGTGGAATACTTGTACGATGATCATAACGATCTAGCCGACATCCAGAAGATAAGAAACTTTATCTCTGAGACGAAATGGTTCAAATCTTGGGGTAACACCGTTACGGTACTTGTGCTACATACTCTAGTTCCCTGGCCAGGTAAGCCGGTTTCTTCACTTTGGTATCACATTGGACCAATCTGGTCTAATTGTGTCCCTGTTTGAGCGGGTGGAGCCACCTAACCTAATCAAACCTGATTCAATTTTCCATCAATAAAGGTGGCATCAGCTTCAATGCACATATTGCTGCACTTGTATAGTATATTCGATGTCGCATGACAGCAATCACTTTCAATTTCCATCTGTCAACGTCAAATTGACTTCTATGAGCATTGACAAGCTCAATTTGTTTTCTCCTCCAATTAGCATATCAATTTGTCCAATATGACTGCACCACACTCTCGCACACTTTCATCGAATCTACCTACATACCCGTATTCGTTTGTCACTTTATTAATTTTCATTCCCTTTTCTACCTCTTTCTTTGTAGGTGACAATGAACTCCGGTTAATTGCAGTTACACTTCCACCAAACGGTAAGTTTGCATGTATCACACTCACATCCCACTTGAGCAGGTGGTAAGCTTAATTTCAAAATTATCACCACTTATGCCGTCTCGTATCTCTCTTTCGAATGCGAGTACTTGTATCTCGGGGATAATTTCGCTGAGATTTTCCTTTTTTTTTTTTTTTGTTCACACATGCACACGATTTCTCATCATTAGCGTGTCGATTGGTTGTGTCAAATGTCGCAGGCGTGGCCGCATTTGACATCGGCGATGACAGATCTAATGACCCACTTTGACATGTAGGTGCATTAGGGTTTACGTAACACTTGCCAGAGTTGTGCAAGGGTGTGTGTGTACAGAGGAGGCAGAGAGGAACACAACCCAAGCCCAGAGCAAGCATATCATAATGAATGAGCTATTTGCACGCTTTCACAGAGTGTGGTGGTGCCTCCGCTTGCTCTCTGCTTTGTCATAGTGTTTCACACACAATTTTTCCTCGTTTTTTTCCTCGGATCTTATAGTTTTTCCATTGATTTCCACTTGACCGTTGGTGGCAGAGTGCTGCTGCTAATGGGCCAACGATGGCAAGTTGTTCTTGTCGACACACTAAACACTGGCGGCTGTCACTAGGGGGTGGTTTCACTTGTGCATAGCGGTCGGATTACAGGGTGTTGAGTCGGCAGAGGGCGTAGGTGACTTTTGAGTGAAATCTATGGTTTCCATGTTTGGCATTTGGAGTATCGCTTTAGGATTAAGCTTAGCCATCCAATTCAGTCAACATTCACTGTCATCGTCTCAGGGGTTCTTTTGGAAGGTTAATCCTAATCGGTTTACTTTGGCTGTGGGGCTTTGTGTTATATGGAGAACTCGAGTATCACGTGCTCAAGTTGTAGATGCTGACACTTGTTTGGTATTTAGGTGACACGCCCGTGTAGGTTTGGTGAATGAGGGAGGTGAGGTATGTAGGTAGTATGTGTTGATTAGGTGGATTTGTATACTCACTGTGAGTCTCACTGAAGAAATGAAACGCAGAACTGATTCTTACCGACGTACGTATGAAGCGTATGTTTGCTATACATTTCGGCTCGTTTGGGCTCATCCCTTGAACGCACGTCTGTAAAAAAAAGAATGTTCAAAACAGTCCGTAAGGTGCTCCCGCATGTAGAGCCCCACGCCTAAAGACCATGACAGTGCTCAGTAGATCCAAAAATATCGAAAATGACACTTCAATACTTTAACTGTCATGGGACTTCAACCCACGCAGCTCGCCTAAGGCTACGCGCACAGTGATGCGATGCGAGAAGCGAGAATCATGCGATAAAACTTTTCATATAAATTCTTATCGCTTCACTGTGCTCATTTACCTAAGAATGCAATTGAACTGAAGCGTTTCTCGCTTCTCGCATCGCATCGCTTTATCGCTTCACTGTATTTGCAGCCTTACGCACTAAGTACTGAATCTCCGCGAGCACGGATCTGGCCTAGATATGCTTATTTTTACTTCGTCCAGGTCGGGTAGACGGAATCGTAGACTAACATTTTCCAGGTTCTTTCCGCTGAAGTTTGAAGCGCCGTTGCTATTATACAATCTGATGAAATGGTTCTTCCAAATCATTAGTACCAACTGCGACTCAACTGTTTGTCATCTTCTTTGTGCCTGGCCTATCCCATCGCACTTCTTGCAGCAGTCCAGCAGTCCTGTGGCTTTGCAAAATTTCCAGCTCTATGCTGCCTGTTAAGCGCCCTACCATTCCACTTGCAAAGCCGAAGGTCATTATTCTTTTTTCGTTTGCAACCTACTCCGGCGGCAAAACTCATTGGAGAGGCCCCCAAGACGAGTGGTCGGTTGCACAAGTGTCAGCAACCAACTTCGGGGATGTGAGCGTTGATGTTGGCCCTATAAGGGACTCTTCCGCCATCATATCACCATGATCAATTCTTGGAAATCTTTGTCGGCCTTACACACCTCCGAATATATCGAAGAAGCCCAGATGAGGTATTATTTCCGTTCGGGAAGTCTATCACGTCTTCGCTGGTTTCGTCCGCTTTCGGGTTTAAAGTGGTGAATTTTTCTTTTCTGGTCAACATTCGCACCAATAGCTGTCTAATTTCTCTCGGACTCTGTGTTTAGGTAGCTGGATTATGAATCTGTCCTTAGACTACATTTACACAGTCATCATCCCCACGGCATGTACATAGCTACCACTTCTTACATACTTCCTGCTGCGTGTTGTCTTACGCAACAGATTCCACAAAGACTTGGTGGTCTGCATGGGAGGGCACCCAAAAACAAATAGGAAGCATATCTCAACCACGTTTTCCTTTTGCAACAATGTCTAGACATTGACTAACTCAATGAGGAATTGCAAGCATAAAACAATGTCATGGAGTGTAAAATTGGACGCCTGTACGATGTATGTAGTTGGACCTCCCCAAGAAGTTGCAGTTTTCCACAAGTCTATACACGTTCCACACTTGCCTCAAACTAGTTTTCATTAGCCGCAACCGTATCTGGAAATCCAATGCACATTTCACTTAAACCATCTGCACTCGGTTTGTATCACTGGCATCTGCAATTGTTGCAGTCTTCCTAATTGAGTGACTTTCGCTTGAATCAACCCGCCCGACCCTAAGTCCGACCACACAATGCGGAGAACAATCTCTTTTCCAAAGCCAGCCCGCATCCCGTGAAAGCAGTTGCATCGGCTAAATAAATTGTTTAATTAATTAAATACACGTCATATTTCATAAAAAACCACCTCTTGGACGTCTGGACAGACGTTCCTTTTCATCTCTACGGGTAGATGGACCTACCGACGACGATGACGACTACCAAAGAAAGATTGTCACCGAGCAACTTTCCCATTTCACTTGCCTTTTGAGATGCGACTTTGAATCGACAGATATCTTCGGCGACGACGACAGATAGTGATGGTGATTGACATGCCAAAAGCGTTTCACTTTCCTACGGAAGCTTTTGTCATAAATCGAAATGAGAAAATGCATCTGTGGCGGGCGACAGGTTTGCTGCAAGGTGCCTGGGGTTCAAACGAGGTGGTAGTTCCCCCAGCGATAGTTCTAATCCCATCGGTCTTACTCATCTTCATCCGTCATTTGATGATTTGTTCTCATTGCTGCCGCCGCCGTCTTGATCATCATCTAATTCCATTAGGAGAACACGATTCCCCGAAAAAGAAGACGGAAAAGATACAAAAGATACAAGAATCGCACTCACAGAGGAACTGCCAAAAAGGTTTTTGTGTTGTTTTCCTTTGATGGTACTGTTTGTCTGTCGGTCTGTGTTGAGACTCTGGTGGTACCAGTGGAAATTGGACGCAATTTCTCTTCCTTCCACGTCTGACCCACATCCAATTATGGGCGTTAAGTGTCGGGAATTGAATTTTCTTCTTTTTTTTTTTTTGTTGTATCTTTCTCCGCCAAAGCGGTGGATGGATCCATACGAGTATTTTTCCCATTTCATTTGTGTCTTCAGCTTGGAAATCTTTCAGTTATTCCATTCTTTACACTCTTCGATCTCTTTGGATGCAGGTTGCCGGGGTACAATTCGTTGAAAGGAAAAGAAAATTTTATTTAATGACTTTCGAGAGAAATTCGAAATGATTGTGCGATGACTCTGCGGGGATTAGTTTTCAGTGAACATTGCTGCTTTTGGCGGTTTGAAACTCTTAAGATTCTATGCATCTATCCATTTGGAGAAGTAAGAGAATTATTGGACTTCTGCAAGCACAGCCGAGTGAGCTTTAGCGCATGTAGCCCCAGCTAGAAGATGAATTCAAATTTGTCACTGCCCAACCGAATGCGACAGAAGACCCTGCAGTCTATGTTGCGACCGTTCATGGATCGGTGACATTCTGGGTTGCACTAGGAGATTCGCCAACCTCGCACGCTAATGTCAATTCCATAATTGTTCCCACTCTCCTTAGATCCTTGCAGGCCATGAGCCCCAGCAATCCTTTTGGGCTTAAGTTTCGGTATCGCTGTGTTCATGTTGTGTTGGTTTGGTGAACGACTATTTTAAACGTCATCATCTGCGTTGAACAGCTCATTTCGCCGGACAGCGGAGTGTTGGCTGTCAGTGCCGTTTAACAGTCTGCAAACCTGTTCTTTCCAAATCCTCAGCACCGACTGTCTACTACATTTTCATATCTGTCGGTTTCTGTTTAGGTCCTGTAGTTTGTGTGAGTTTTTACGTTCTGGTAAAATGTCCGAACCCTCCTCTGCAGTAACACCTTTCAATTGATTCGACTATCCGCTTCTCATGCTCTTTTTCTTTGCTTCGGAGAAGTCGGTGTTTGTCCCTATTTATTTTCCCACATCGCCCTCGGTACTCTTCGTCAAAACCTGGCCTTCATTTTGGTCGCCGGGTAAAACCCAGCACATCAGTGGCGGCATTTGTAATGGCTGCCAATTGTCTTTTGCACTTGATGCTGGCGGCACTGAGATGAGAGAGTGGTTGACGGAGATGCGGTCAGCCTAAGTTTTGCCAAAGCAGCCTTGTGTCGTCAAATCTTCTCCCAATATCTGTTCGACTGATGGCGGGTGTCGTCCATGGTCCGAGTCTGTTTTGGCACTGATGCGGATTGTGACCAGTCATTCGCTTGCATTTCTGGAGCTCATAACTTCTTGAGTAAGTCTTCCTTTGATCACAAATCCACATCCAAAAAACCGCTAATTTTGTTCTTCCTTGTACATTATCCATCCCATCGCACTTCCTCCATGGCTATGATGGTGGTCGGCTACAAGTGATTTGTTTAGGGTCTTGAGATATCCCAAGCTCATGGTTATTAGCTTGGGTCGTTTACTTTGAAATCATAAATTTCCGAGGCTTTCGGTTTTTTTCGGAACTCCCTATCCGTGGTAGATAGTTAGTTCTATCAATAGAATTTTTCCGCTGTCGCCTCTTCTATGGAGAGTCAGGTCTGAAAACGCACTCAAGCGCAACTGGTCCATTTTACTACCAGAAAGAAGGACTCAGTTTTTACCCATTTTACTGGAATTTCCTTGACTTTCGGAAAGCTTACAGTATCAGCACTGAAATCTTCCCCCTGATCCGAATAAATGCAGGACAATCGCAAAGGAAATGATCCGAAGTATCTTCGCCCACTCCACAGGCGTCGTAGACAGTGGTGTTTAAGCCTAACACACTAGGATGGTCGGCAAAAGCGAAGTGTTCCGATAGACGCCAATAAGCTGTCTACAGACTCCTCTGCTGAGTGATAGCAAGAATGCCGCTGATTTCTACAGACGTTCGGAAGCATTCGTTTAGTCTGCCTGCATCCTACAGAGCCGTGCCACACATGGTAGAAAACCACCAGACACCAGCACCGGACTATGACTGGTTTTGGAACCTTCCGTGAAGATTCGACTGCAGCCCCGTCCAGGCTCAGGCTCTAGCCAAAGCGAGGAAGGCAAGGAAAGTCGACTTTAAATTAGCACACCAACCGAAGTTCTGGTGTTATTGCATCAGATGGCATATCCATGGAACTAGGGTCGTAGGATAAGTATCGCGCAAGGTCATCAAAACCCCAGTGCGGATAATACCAAAAGCCAAAAGGGGAGGTAAATCAAGCTGAGCATCTAGAGCGCCGTCAGGCGTACTCGGAAAAGCTCCCGTGCAGTCAAGACAAGCCGTTCTTTGAAGTTTAGTGCAGTAGGCAGTCACAACGCCACCTTCACCAAAAAACCGACGCATAAGCTAGAAACGGCCTTATCATAGCCGTTTCGATCCAATGGTCCTTTTTCGGTGATAAGTCTCATGTCTTGCCAAAAGCACCCTGAAAACTGTTAGAAAACTAAGTGCGCCTTGGATGTCTCCGACTTGACATGCTTTATCCCAAGAAGTTTTTTTTTATCCAGGATCCCTCCTAGATATTTGGCTTCATCGGAGATCTGGATAGTGACGCCCTTTAGCACTGGCTGAATCAGATCGGTCACAACCTTCCTTTTCGTAAAGAGGAGAACCCTAGTTTTCAGAGGGTTGACCGAAAGCCCACTCCTAGTGCATTATTCATCGATCATGTCTAAAGCCGCCTGCACATTAGCACAGACAGTCTTGAGGCATGACGCGACAGAAAGGCGTTTGCCTTAGTGTGAACACTTTTTGTTGTAGCGACAGCCGACTCTGAGTCAACCTTTGGAACATGGGCAGCCCTTCTGCAGAATGGAGTTCCGCGATCGCTTATAGCTCTAAGTTTCAACTTAATAGGCACCGTATGCCAACACATTGCTCAGTCAAGGTTCTTATTACATCACAAGGCCTTCAATTAGATACTTCTTCATCACTGTGATTCACCATGATGTGTACGAGCACTATTACCGTCGAACCAAATGAAAAAAGAGCTATAGAGAACCTACATACATACATACCCGAGTAGAGGCACCGATATAATTATGGGAAAGGTCAGTCTTCCCCATAAAGATCCATTGTTTCCGATAATTAATGATGGACTTCAACTCAGAACCGATAGAACAAGTAATTAGCTCATTGCTTCCGGGTGTGCCAATGGCACTTCTCCATTTTAATTGATTCCTCGTCTCCCAAGACGAACACCCATCCATCCACCCAATGGGAAAAAACTATCTTGAAATCTTGAATACTTAACACGTTTTTGGGAAGCCATAAGCATAAGCAACCGCCGCCCGGTTGGTATGACCTAAAAAAGTCACTTTCATCGCCACCATTAGTGGGCATCATCCAGTATGTTGTTGGTGTTCTGATGTCCACGGCCCAGAGGGCAACAAACTTCTCTCCAGATTCCATTGTGAAATATTCAGCATGCTGCCGCCGACGTCTTTGCTGCTGACCACACCACACTACACAGGGCAAACCACACCATCTGTGGTGTGCTGTCCATGTCCACTATGGCTATCTGAGAAATCAATGACCCACCCGGTTTCCAATGAAGAGCGTCAAGCGCACACAATGTTGGCAAAGAAAAAGCACCAGTCAGCTTGAAAATTCCACAAAAAAAAAAAACCCGTTCCGGGGAGGAAAATTGGGGGAAAATTACTATTATCAGCACAGTGGCTGTCCCTCGGTTGGTTCGCTTGGTCATCGGTATCCAGTGGTGTGGCAATCTGCTTCGTTTTTCTTGGAAAAGGGAAAACATGATCATGACGCGAAAAGCCAATGCATCAGAGAGATAAGTTGTCGTTGAGGTGTTACCTGGTTTCGATGAGGTTCAACGCAAGAGCTCTGTGGAAATGCGAAAGCCATGCTGGGATATAAGCACACACCTGCGTAGCAACTGTATGCTTGTTGAGATTATGGCGAGGAGAAAGAGAAAATAGCGAAAGGTGTGAGATTGGCATGCAGTGCTTGAGAGGTTTCATTCATTTGAATTAGCATCCGATGAGAAAGTGCATTCATCATGGCCACAGTCCGGCAAAACGGTAGGAAAATAGTATCGTTTTCGAGTGAATCGGTAGCTGGAGGTCAAACGTGACCGAATCGTAGGTGGGCCTGTAATTTAAAAATAGCTGGCGAGACAGCTCAAGATGAGCCAAGGCCTGTTGTGCGTGTTACATTTTGGAAGGTACCTTCAATTTTTTGCCGACTGCGAATGGCGAATTGAGAAGCTTTTTCGTGACAAATGGTACTCTCGGAGGTTTGTCATTCCCCGACAACAAGTGGTGCCGCGATAAACATTCGGTGGATATGGCTGGGGCTTGAAGCTACGCAACTTGCTTAGCAGTCCAACGCACTAACCACTGAGCCACAGCCTACAAACGTTTAAACGTTATTTTCGGAGAGGGTTTAAGGAGATTCGGTCATTTGAGGGACGTTCAGGTTCATAAAAGATGGAAGAGCGGGATCAGGTGTCTTCTCCTAGGATCTGATCTAGACTGTCGCTTAAGCTTTGTTGGTTCTGATGAATAAGCACTTGCGTGAGGGTCAGGTCTGGGGTAAAATACATATTTTAATCGGACATCCAGCCAGTGATCACATGGTCACATGGAGCAGGTCCATACATCACTGTGTTCAAAAATTTAATGACTGGGCATTTCAAAACATGTCACTGGCTTGGATTAGAGAACACCCAGGTATTGGAAAACGGTAGGACAGACAATCTGGCAAACCCAGGGCTAGTTTCTAAGTTTCTGTGTCCTAAGTTATTCCCTGTTCAATGAAGAGAGTGACACACGAGTGAACATTTGACAAAGTGGGAAACAGTGGCTAAATCCATTCATTCATTCATTCATTTTCAAATGACCCGCTTATCCACTATCAGGGTCACGGGGTTAGGGTGCTTAAGCGAACTCTTCACATTTCCCGATCTTTCGCCATCTACTCTTAAACATAAGGGGCTTTCCCCATACAGGAAGAGGTGCGATTTCGGACGTGGTCCAATCATCTTTTTGAGCCTACCCAGGAGATGCCTACCTAATGGCACGGATTCCGTGGTACGTCTTGGAAGCAAATCTAAATCCAAACAAGCCAAAACATCTGCTAGCTGTACCAAGCGGAAAGCTGTAACAAGCGGGAAGAAGATGGCTGTGTCCATAGGAAGAGGAGACAGCTGGGCATGTAAGGTGTCGGCGTCCAGCACTGGCAAGCAGAAGAAATGGAATTCCGGTTGGCATCAGATTGAGAATAAGCAAACGTCTTAGAACAAATGTTAGCATTGACAAGAGGATAAATGGTCAGGGAATAATTGCGGAGGAAGACTAAGACGACCCATGGAAGAGAGACGAGGCTGAATCCATTCAGGTGGTCTGTTGCGCTCTATGCCACGGTACATATCACTTCTGTCTCTACCTCGAATCAAAATCGTAAAGATGCAGTCGACGACCAAGCCGAAATATGTAGGATGCTGCCTCCTATCACTGAATCTAGGTCCCATTTCATGCAAAAATACTATCGACTCGGCTTGGACGGTACCTTAGAACGTGCAGATCATCTGCATTGAAGGTAATTTCCGTCTAAATGTTGGACAATGTCCTTATGAATTTGTATAGCCAGAACTTGGATTCAGTGGCTATCCAAGATGCGTCAAGGGCTCACTTAGACGAAAGGGTTATGATACCAATTCCATGCACTGATGTTAGGAATAACTCCGTGTATCCACCAACAGAGTGGTTTCATGTCTAGTGCCCTTTATGTAGACTTGTTAGCCTTAGTGGTCTACTAGGTATCACATGGTGATGTCATATTATTATTAGTGGGGAGCGGTTTGTCCACTCTAGCACTGCGGTCTCACATAGAGGCCTACTGTACTGTCCCATGTGTTTAGAGCAGTTTGTCTGTTCCAGAGGCTGTCGGGAAGCTAATCAGCTTCTCTGGTTTGCAGCGTGGGAAGTGAAGTTGGTGAGAAGTATTCACTGCCTAGAGTCCGCTTTCTTACATGAATGAAGATGAGTCGTAGGATGATGTCCGAAAGGAGTTACACACTCTTGGTTCAGTTGGCCGTCGGCATCTCTGGTTTTCTTTTGTCTAGCTCATCCTTCATGGCACCGTCTTGTCTTTGGGACCCATAGAGCATTACTGACGCCAATATTCTTGTCATCAGTATTTTTGTCCTGTATATCGGAGTCTTTTTTACGAGTGATGGTAGGACCAATACTAAGTTATCCTGTAGGATTGGTCAGGCTGGAGCAATTTTGAGACAGCTTGACCAGTCTGTTATCAGGAGGGCTGAACTTGGCATCGGAGCTAAGCTATCGGTCCTCAATTCAGTGTTTGTTCCGAACCTCACCTATGGTCATGAGGTTTGGGTAATGACCGAAAGAATAAGATCGCGGGAACAAGCTGCCGAAATCAGATTTCTTCGTTGTATTGTTGAGGTAACTCGTCGAGATCGAGTTAGGAACACCAGATTACGCGCGGCACTCAATGTCGAGCAGCTATTTCTTCGAGCGGAAAGGTCCATACTTCGTTGGTTTGGGCACGTTCAACGCATGTCCACAACTCGCCTTCCAAGATGTGCCATTGAATCCGTGCCATCAATTAGGCGTCCACTGGGTAGGCCAAGGATGAGATGGCTTGACCAAGTCCAAAATCTCACCTCTACCCATATGGGGATAGCCTCTGATGATTTAGAGTCGATGGCGGAAGATCGGGAGATGTGCCGAGTCTACTTAAGCACCTTAATCTCGCGATCCTCATAGTGGATAAGCGGGTAATTGAAAATGATGATGATGATGTTGGCCCTTCAATGTTAGGCAGGTTCCTATGCACCCTGTGATCCTTTAAGAGTGCGAGGGATGTGTGAGATGTGAGTTTGGTTGTTGGAAACTATGGAGTTGTTAAGGCTTGTATGTGGGGTAGACCTCCTCCTTCTTCCTTCCTGTGTTCACGGCAAACTCTAGAATGTCTTCGAACACTTTGCTGCGTTAGGTTTGGTATTCGTTTCGATCACAGTACTCTTTGACGTAGTGATGCATAGGCTGTACAGTGATAGAAGAAGTTATTATATCCTTCTCTTCCTCTTTGCAGTTTTTCTCGATGGCGATGTCAACTGGTCCAATTTTGTGTGTATTATGCTCGGTAGCACTACCTCCTTGCCTGACCGACTCCTCTGGACTGCTCCGGTGTGTTCATACGAATATTCCCCATCAACTTGCCGCAATTTTAGCTGACAGTGACACTCTTTAATCACTCACTTGAAAGATTTTCCATTTTCCTATTGAAATAGGTTCCACACTCTCCACAAAAGCGAATACACAAACCTCAACCTCCACAAAATGTCTTCTGAAAATGTTCATTTGTTTGACTATGTCGATACAATTGTTTCACAGTCAGCCTCATCTACAGGACATACAATCAACTTTACAACTACAACCAGCGCAGACACTTCAATTGCATTCCAACTGCAAATATTATTCTCAATTCTCTCCAACAACAGCACACGCATCCATGTATCCTTTGCTCAAGCACAACATGCAACACTACTCCATTAAATATACAAAGTAACCCTCGGTGAACCCTTGAAAGAATAATGTGGCCGATGCGCCTCCTATGCGTCCACTCGAGAGCAACCGCGTTTGATAAATCACTTGGGGTAGGTTGAGACTTGAGATACATACTTAGTCTGAAGAGCGCGGCGGACCCTCGCGGGATAGTAATTAAAGTCAAACAAACATCGCGTCCCTTTGGTTGGTCTGTGGCTTCCCTGGCTACTTGGACATGTACATCGCCAGAGCTGTAGTGAGTATTTTTTTTTAAATTATAAACCATAACGAAGCTGGGAAGTTCACAATGGTGGTTCGGTGTGGGTCCCCACATCTGTGGCTGCTCTCTGAGGCTGCCACTCGGTTGCAAATTATTCGATGAGCAGACCGTGAAACGAATTAATTAATCGACTTGTTGCCGATTGCATGCAACATAATTACAAAGAAGTCGCCACGCTTTGTTGGCTTCCTTTACTTCAACATATGTACACAGAACAACAAGTTGAAGGTCAATGGTAAGAGCGAGAGGGAGATGATGGGAACGCAATTGAACTTCGACTTCAACTTCAACGTCGATTACATCTAATCCCGATTCGATTGACATTTGACGATTGATTTGTTGTTGTTGTTTGTTTTCATTGTCCTCGTCAACAATGAGAAAGTGGCGACAAGAGTTCCCAAGCCCTACATTATAGACACGCCACCACTACCACGACACGCTGTGGCTGCCAAAGGGAAGCCCAAGCCCATTAGTTTCTCATTTAGTTTGTCGATGGCTCGGAAAAGTGAGGAAATGCCTTCGCAATTTCTTTCTTTTTATTTTCCGTTTGTTTGATTGTGATTCCTACACCCTTCCCCCCCCCGGGCCGAGCACCGAGCTATGTGTGCTTTTATTGGCTTCACCCTTTACCCTTTATGGTTGCCATGGCATGCGGAAAATAAAACAGAAAAACACGGCAATCTGCTGGCAGATGTGCGGTGCCGCACAGTAAAATGTGACTTCTCTGGGTTAAAGACGCTTCGTGGTTTATGGCTGTGATTACACTCTGACTGTTGTCGATTTAAGTTGAAGGAAAATGGGTCAAAAGGTGAGGTGGTTGCTGCTCCGTTGGCTCGTCATCATCATCGTCGTCGTCGTTGTCGGTTGGTTGTTGGCTCTTGGTTGTTCTAAGGGATTTTCTTTCGCTTCACGTGCATTTTCTGTGGGAAGGTGCTGTTTTCTTTTTGTTTTGCCACATCGATCAGGATGATTGAAGAGTGTGTGTTGGTTCCCTATAGAGTGACACAGATTTTTATAAAAATTTGAAATTTTTTTTTTCGATTTATCTGCTCGATGTATAGACAAAATCGAGTGTGTGAAAGAGTTTGGGGCAAAATGAATCTTAAGAGGACTTGGCTAAATAAGCTGGGGGTTGGGTAAGGGAGGTCATGTTTTTTAATTGGATTTCGGTGTTTTTCGCTCTGTTTACTAATTGAAGAGCTTTGACAGTAATAGTGTCAGAGGTGTTAAGTTGGTAAACGTTTGAGTTTGTGAACTCTCAAGTACGTCTTTGACACCCTGTAAACTGGAGTTGAGAAGTAGTTCTTTGCAGTTTTTTGTTTTGCTATCCTGTTCACTCATACGTGTACAACGTGAATGTCAAAGGAGGTGTCGTTCACGTTCTATTCCATTTGGAATTAGCCTGCAAGAGGAAACACAGAAATTGACATTCCGATTCCCTGAGTTCCTGTCCATATTGGCGCAGGAAGGAAAGCCTGTCCGAGAGAGAAAGATGATTTTTATTGAGTGCGAAAGAGAAGGGTTGATTGCACCGAAAATCCATTCGACGTGGACATGAATGTTCCTTTGTCATTGCGTTCCGTTTTTGTCAGAAATCTTCGTTTGGTGGTTAAACGTCGAGCAGTCCAGTGGCTGCATGAGCGCAGAAGATGTATGGACAAAATTGTATGCGTAGGAGCCTTCTTTTCGCCAACATCTTGCGTTTTGAATTTCAGCGTTCCCCATGTGCCAAATTGCTTTCATTCCAATTAAATCTTATTTTGTGTGTAGCCACGGCGTTCATGTAAACGACTTTCATTCCTGTGTCAATGTAGATAGGCTCTAATGTACAAGCTAAGCATACATTTCTTAAAGGTCAACTAAAGCAGGAAGTATATTCTAGGCGGAAATACCATAATTTCGATGGGTATTTCGTTCACATTGTACCGCTGAAAGAAATCATGGAATCTTTACGGAAAATTAAGCTCTAAGCTTGGCGCATAAGTCGATAGCTAGATCTGTAAGCCAATAGATCCAGCCCGGTACAGATCGAGAGATCTCTCCATGTCGGGAAATCCACTTGGTGAGCACTGGTTCTTAAAGAGTTTGCTCAGGGCCCGACCTTTTACGACATTCAGCAGCTGGATCGGTCACATGCTTGGTTAACGTGTCATCAATTCGACAGAAGGAAGAGTAAATTGCCATAGGAACGTCGTACGAGGCATCTCTCAAGGTCAGGTTTTGTGCCCTCTGATTGGGCTCTACGTTGCCTCGGAATCGACAAAATTCTTGAACATAATGGCTCTTAAGCCACGTATCCATTTTGTAAGTTTTTCTCTTCACGAGAAGAGATAGAGATCGATGCTAGCTTAAGAACTCTTAAATGCACTGCACTCATCTTGACAGTCAATATAACCTCAGCACAATCTTGAATTCAGTTGTGAGTTTCGAAAGATAACGTCTATAGCTGCATGCTACATATGTAGTTAACTTCAACTTGACTGTCACTCTTGTCTTGTGGAGAATTCGAAGCAAAGCTGGGTGCCAGGTCATTGAAATATTCCAAGAAATTGCAGGACATGGCTTAAGTGATCTAGAATCAGGTTCGTTATTGGTGTTCTCATATTCCAATCGTCCTGCATGCTTCTTTTCAAGGGCCTTCTGTAAGAGCTGTAGAAATGAGGAGGTGAAAGGGACTGCACCTTTCTTGCATTGTAAAAAAAAGACGACTCCATCTAGGAACTCTGTTTTTCGTTGATCTAGATGACTCAGCTAACCTTCGCAGTCAGTAGTATCCTTCACTTTAGGAAAACCTCCGGTTGATTTTTCCCTTTCTGCAGTGGGAGTGCCAGGAATCATAATGAACCTACATCTGGCTAAGGGTGTCTGTATCTTATCAAAGAATAGGTTACCCTTTACATCTCCAAGTGGGATGTGGACTTGTTCGGCCAGAAACTGCATAGTTGAACTTCACTTCACCAATTCATCGACCTCTTCGTTACATCTTATGCCTCTAAGTCCTGGGACCCAGGTTATAGTGACAGTGACAGATTTGCAAGTTCCTTCTGACATTATTCTTCCTGTGGTGATTGCTAAAATTCGTGTTGCCTCAGTGCGGATTCTGCTGAGTGTCCTTTTATTATTGTGGGTTTCTGTATCATCTAGGATTGACAAATGAGTTAACGAATCCTATTGGATGGCAGACTATCTTCGCAAAGGAATCATAGACGCCTGGAAGATGTCTGGCAAACTAGGCCGCTCCCTCTAACCACTTTAAGTTGTTATTGCCAGGAATCCAAAGAAGAGTAATGTTGAACTGAGTACTCACCTGGGCAATTATTTCCTTACATTGCTCTAGTAATTCACAAGATAGTGGAACGCTTTGATGAAATGAACTGAGGCCCCTCTTATCGCTAGTATTTTTGCTTGAAATTCGTTAGAAACATCTGGAAGGCGATACAATTGGCAAGTGTTCAGTTCGAACCCGATTGAAAGTTTGAAGCAGCTGGTAGAATGCATAGTACATCATCAACTTCCACAAGCAAAGGAATGGAAGGTACAACACTGACAGACTTGCTAAAACTCGCTTCGGGACAAAAGTCTTGTTGTAGGTCGCTGAGTGGCTTAGCATGCAGATGTGTACGAAGAGAAGTTGTAGGTTAGGTGAGGTAAGACAGGTGTCAGGGGACTCACTTAGGCTCAAGGCTTATTGCGATACCTATAGAATTCCATTTGAGTGAGAATTCTACCCATAGGTTCTATAAGGAAGAGGAGCTTAAAAATGGGGGTTTGCCTCAGTTCACTATTGTCGTTGAAGTTATAGTGACCGAGAATTCTTCTTCTGCTACGAACAATGACAGAGGAGGTGCGTTGTGGCTTTCTCTTCCTCCTCATCTCTACAGCTTCTACAAAAATCATTGAAGAGAGCCCCTAGTGTCCTGGCTTGCTGTCCTATTAGGCAATGGCCTGTAATGTGAATTTGTGTTCTGTTGACTTTTGGTCATGTAACCAAATGGTCTTGGCACCTCTAAAATCTTGCATATGTCAATCGCCCTTTAATGCATAAATCAATTTAAACGTCAGCTTAAATTCCACAACAAACCTACGTTGAAAAATGTTTGAATTCAAGAAATTGAAAAGGATCCGTATTTTCAAAGGCACGTCTCCACTCTCTGTCCATTAAACTGTCTAAAGTGTTCCCCTAAGGATGGACCTCCAATACACAAAGAAATTTGAATCCAAAATCAATTACTTGGCTTAGGAATAAGTTATTTTCAATATGCCTTTGACATGTTATTGTATATTGCGTCATAAATAATCGTCCTTTACGGTTGTGGATCGAAAATATTTTCCTAACCCCCATTCACCACAGTCTGTGGTGATGTGTACCTTTTTTTCTGTGGACGGATTTTCTTTCCTTCCAATGTCATAACTCTTTTCCCATCGAGACAGGATGCTACCACCACTAGGTATAATTTGGGACTCGTTTATACCATTTGTCTTCGACTTAGGAATGGATTACGTCGAGGTCGATGCACTGCGGGCTTTCATGTGAAATATCTCCACGTAACAGTGTCTCGGTGATGGATACCTTTTGGAACCACAATGTCGGGGGCAATATTACATAGGTAAACACTTTTTTTTTTCTCTCTTTCGTATACGAGAATTACTAATTAGTTCCAAGGAAAATGCCGATCACTACAATATTCTGTCGCTTAACCGTGTGTTTGTGGAACGTGGCCAATTACTTTCAATCGACACCTGGTGCTCCGCGGTGCATTTTAATTGGATTTTACACGAAAAATGTGTTCGTACCGCTGACACAGATTCAGCTAAGGGCTGTAAAAGTGGCTTTTATGTTTAATTAATTTTTTTTTCTACCATTTTGTTGTTTTCAATGCTTTCTGGCGGAGTCATCAATTTAATGCGTGTGGTTGTGAATAATTAAAAATGGAAATAATAATTTTTTCCGGGTGTGGAGATTGATTTCTCCATTCAGCGAATGGTAATTAGCGTGATGGACAATTGGTATTAGGTTGCGGAAAGTGTAGAGAAGAATGAGGTTTGCGTTACACAATGGCTGGCCAGAGGAGGATTTGAAGATAATCTTTTATAATCACAGGATGATTGTGGATTAATTGACCGCAATTATGGTTTGATTGGATTGAGTTCTGCTTGGAAGACGGATTGACAGGAATTCTTCGGTCTTGAATGACAAGACAGCGATTTTCTATTTTCACACCTGCATTCGGATTTCTTCGATAGACTTTGTAATTATGTATGAACAGGTGTTGCGCTAGAATCATGCACCAGCTGATACACACACGTACTTTTTTTTATTCGCAAAGTAACGGTTTAAGCAACAAATTTAACTGGACGTTTACTAAATTTTTCTTGGAAGAAAGTCTGTTACAATTTAAAATGCAACTACATATTCAGAAATTGTGACATGACTTCATCATAATCAGCATCCGTGTTGTGCTGAAAGATTGTTTGTCGCGAAGAAGCTTCTCAATTCGCCCTTCAGAGTCGGCAATAAATGCTAGATCCCATGAACGGCTACGAGAAGCTTGGCATCGGTTAACCTCGGGCTGTGAAACCGGCTTAGGTAAAAATCTCCATGAGACAATCGCCTTGTTAGTCCAATGACCCAGTTTTGCCAACGGTGATGTTCTTGGTTTTGATTTCTGATGAGATTTTGATTTTTTTTACGACGAGGCTTTGCTTTCTATACAGGTGCCGAGAGCCAGATTGAAAAGGAAGGCCTTAATTTTCCTAATGAAGTTTAGTATATCGTCTGTTTCTGATGTTTTTAGGGATCAAGGTGCCCACGAGGAAAACTGTCTAGTGTAGTTGTTAATCCGGCGTTGGGAAAGTCCCAGAAAGATAAGCCTTACAGTAAACCCCTTCTTGCTATTAGGGTTTGAAATGTTTTCGCTAACATACCTCCTGGGGAACAGTGAAGCAGTCGTCAACGACTCTTGAGCTGTGTTATGTTAGGTTTCAATGGCTTAGCTTAAAAGGCACTAGGATACTCTGCAAGTGACTTTGCAGTTAGGATCAAAGATATTCAATCCAATATCAGAGGCCATCTAAGCGTTATCAGTAAACGGCACTAATCCTTTGGTGTTCAGCAGAGGATCGCCGGTTTCGCAGATTGAGAAATTAGGGGGTCGACTTAGAATTTTCTCCCAAATTGGTGCGATTTGGGCATGGAGTCGGACATCGAGCTGATGATTTATAGCTCGGGTAAGCCAGAAAGTACGGCCAAGTTCAATGAAGAGTTGTTACACTGCGGGCTGTCATTTTTTGACAAAGACGTGCAGAGGATTAAGTTCATCTAGTGCTTTTAGGGTTGCCCTAGAGGAAGATCATGTAGCACCAGTGATCCCGATCCATGCTAACCTTTGTAGTCGTTGTATTTTTGAACCCCAGGTTTTGCCATACGTTCGATGACATATACACATGGCATTGGTCACTTTGGCAATTTTGCTTTTGATGTGAAAGTTCCAGTTGAGTTTTTTATCCAGAACAATTTCCAGATTCTTTATTTGATCTAGGAGTCCTATCGGAGTCACTCTACTAAGATCCAGTTTTCTCCTTTTGATAAACGATACTAGAGCCGTCTTATTCGTATATGCGCTAATTGATAGGCACAAGGCTCTGCAAAGCTCGTCTCTATAAATAATTTCACAGGTGGCGTTGAAATCGTCTAAGAAATGGTGGATTTCGATTGGGACTTCTTAGGTTTTCTTCAGGAGATTTGCCTAACAATGCAAATTCAGTCGATTGTGGACTTTCCTGTCTCGAAAATGCACTGACAAAGGCCAATAAGATTGTTGACGAAAGGCTTTAGGCGTTCACACAATATGACAGATAAGTTCTTGTACGCTATGTCGACGGAATTGGAGCCTCTCTAGCTGGTGCAGTTGAGAGGTCTCCTTTCATCTGGATCGGGCAAATGATGCTGATATTCCATTCCTTAGGCAAAAACTCGTCTGACCAAGCCTTTGAAACGAGTTGGTTTATGCACTCTTTCAAGTCAAATTTAGCTGTTTTGAGGCAATCGGTCAATAAACCGTTCAGTTCAGTAGCTTTGGTGGATACAGTCTGGATACTGCTATTCGTACGTCATCATCAATTCGGTGGAAGTTTTGGCTTTCATTATCCAAGTTGAATAGTTCGCTCTGTCTGACAGTCGGATGTTAGTCTTTGTCGACTTCGTACAATCTGGAGATGTAGTTTTCCAAAAATTCTTTTTCGTCGTAACATGTTTCTTTGGCACATTCGGTTTGGCAAACCCGTCATTTTGACTTACTGGCTATCGCGTTGGACTGCTGCTTAGGTTCGAGTCTCAGCTATATTCACCGACAATTTTACGTAGCACCACTGCTTGTCGTTGTTCTTGCCACAGAACCTTTAGCTTAGATTCTGGCTAGAGCAACAGCTAGATACTTGGGCTTTTTATGTTTAGAGTATCAATTTTCGCCTGATTGTGAAATAAACGACAGTTTGATTGGGGCCGGTAAAGAACTGAAACATCAGTCGGGAGTTAGAAGAATAGCGCCCGTATATGATGTTGAGATTCCTTCAAAGCACTTTTTATATTGAAGTTAAATGAGAAGTCAGGCCTTAAGGTGCAAATTCCAATAGATTTGCTTGTATGTACATATGAACGTATCTGTAAAGCACTTTCTGCGCTGTTTGGTAGCAGCGTATTGCTCCAGTTATTTCAAAACTTACATGTTGGTGAAAGACATCCTCTTTTAGCTCTGATTACAGTAGATGATCGTCTAATATTGACAGGACGGTAGTCTTGATTAACATCGAAAACCTTCAATATTTGGGCCGTTTCTGTCTTCGGGTCTTTTCCAGGGCTTCTAATGGAAGAGTATATGATGTTTCCAGCCCTGTATTATGATTAGGACTGAGTCTACTTTTTTGATCACATAATACCAAAAACATGTACAAGCCCAAATCTAGATGATAATCGAAATCAGTATAAGTTTGCTCAAGGACCCGGAGCTGAGATCGTGTTGAAAGCGCTACTTGATACCTCGCGTTACTTGATCATGAACTGCGGCAGAAACTCACATTTCACCTTAAAATGACACAGTTTTGCACTTGAATAACTATGTGTGTCACAAAATGACACTTAACCCAGCCTATGTAACGCATAACTCCTTCCCAGAACGAATCTTTTACTCATCTCAGACGAAATGTACTCCAAAGACACACCCTAAAAAGACCTTTTATGCGACACGACAGACGACACACAGCCACGCTTTCTATAAACACGTTCAGGTAAATACGAAAAAATGCAAACAAAAACCAAAAAAAAAAGGGAAAAATAAACAGTCAACAGAAAATTTGAAATTTAAATCAGCGAACGCAACGTCAACAGTTGAAGCTTTTTACGGTTTTTTACGTCTTTTTTTTTACGCCATTTCAGCCATTTGTTCTGTGTCACTGCACGCACAGTGAATTGTGTCATTTGTTGAATTTTTTATTTCCCCCACTGACAGGACGGACGGCAGTGAAACATATTTATGAAACAACTGACAGGGCAATTACCTACTGTCATCGAGATTTTCATTTACCTTTGGGTATTCAGCGATAAAATTTTTTTTTTTCCCACCTGAAAAAAACTATAATTAAATGCATCTAGATACGTGATTTAATTAAACGTTTACGTATACCATTTTTTAGGCCCTTTTAGGCAGCGCATATGACACATGTGTTTGGTGTGCATTTTTGACATTTTTCCACTGAATGCCTTCGAACTTGTTTCCACGTTTGTTTTCATTTTGACAAGTTTTCCAAAAATCAGGCAAAAAAGTGAAAGTTCCCCACCGCCGCCGCTGTCTAAAAGCATCAAAATTCATATTCAGTGAACTTTTTTAATTATGCACAGCCAAGATTCCCTATGGCACTTTATTCTCAGCAAAGAATGTGAGTGATAAAGGCCCGTCAGCAATGTCGATAATGATGTTGCGCTACTTATGGGCGGCACAAGACAATTTATATTTAAATGCACGTCAAGTGCCAAATACCATTAAGATTAACTCACAATTAACGAGTTTTTTTTCTTTAATTTATTCATACGGATATTATGTCACAAGAGCGCCGTATTCAGAGCTGACTGCGGTTGAATGACTCGCTGAATGGTTTCCTTTTGCGGTGAATTTCCCACAGTTATGGTTTCGCAATACCGTCAGTTTCTTCAAGCGCTCAGTGCATTTGTGTAATGTGCCACCTTGTCTGGGTTGAGTTGTCAGACGACTAGGTTTTTGACTTGGTCTATGAGAAAAGGTTACTCGAACTCATTCAAGACACTAGACTGTGGCAATTTGTGAAGAAAGTATTAGGTGAAAAATATTATTTAATTGTATTCAGCGGAAAGGGAAAGTGGCCGACGCGATGAGAGGAAGTGGATTTTTGTTTTTTTGTTTTTTTGATTCCGCAGTTGAAAATGAGTTGGAATTTGTGGGAAACACTTCTAATTAGTTGATAATGAATTGGTTGTGTGTAATTTGGCGTGAAGCTAGCGGTGTTCACATGGGAAAGGGGAACTGTTTCAAGTGACACACTTCGAGGTCGGCTTTGAATGCAACGATGACATAACATTTGACAAAGAGGAAAATAAATAAGGGAATGCTTATATCTGTCACTTATTTTCACTACGATCGAATCGGCAAACATCAAGGATGTCTAGAAAGTAGCATTTTGAAAGAACTACGGTATTCCAGTTCCAGTTCCGGTTCCATTTTTGATTCGATTTCAGTTACCTATTTCGTCCATTTCTCTAAGCTAAGCTCGAAACTAAACTCGCAGCATGGGGCTAAAATAGCTTTCACACATTTCTAAGCCTGTAGCAGCAAGAAATGGGGAATCCCGGTAAGAATCATTTACTTGTAACAAGCCTGTAACAAGCCTGTCTACGACGACATCAGCACCAACTTCGTGATATATATATATATATAGGTATATTGTCATTATTGTGAAACAGGGTGTCGAAGATTTCTATCAGATTGACGTGTTGGTTCCATAATTTTTTTTGAGCAGGCCCATGCCATTTTATTGTTCCTTGGCTTTAAACTTTGAGGTCTCAAAGTCTTGTCAAACTCTTCGTAGACATAGATTTTTGATGTTAGATGTTAAAAGTTGTGGTGTGTGTATGCACTGCGACCTGTAGAGATCTATTGTGCTCCCCCGAACTCGTATTGGCCGATGAGTCTCGATCTATAGCATCTCCTCCAATCCAATCATTCCGAGGAATCGGAACATCTGGATTGCGTCCAACTATGGGAGATCCGTTTCAGAGAAAGTTTATGCTCCTAGGTGTGCTCCACAGTCCATAACGAGGTGTGACGGATTGTCCTTGACATCGCTGGAGAATCTGCAGTTTTCGTTCGCTTCTATTCCCATTTTCCTGAGATGCTCTCTGAGTTTGCAAGAGCCCGTTAGGAAGTATGTTAGAATGCGAAGCTGGTTCTTGTTGGTGCTTAGCCAAACCTTGCGCCTCCTTCAGTCGTAGTTCCCGAGAAGTTTCTTTGTCTGCCCCAGTCCTGGGAATGCTTCTCATAGTCTTATTCGTTTGCACTTTTCCTCTCGTTGCAGTTCCCCTCGGATTCGATGCGGTCTAAGCTCGCAGAATGGCTCGGGTCTAATGAATGGTGTTTTTGACCCTTTTCTTGCCAGTGCAACGGCTGCCTCGTTTCCCTCTATTTTGACATGTCCTGCCACCCAGGAGAGGGTACACTCGTAAACCAGTTTAGATCTGATTTCATAGGAACTCAGTGCCTTGATGGCAGCCTGGCTGTCTGATAGTATCGCGACGTTTTGCTCGTGATATCTTCTATTGAAGCTGATTTGTGCACATCTTTCAATCGCATATATCCCTGCTTGATCTTCGCATGGAGTCCGAGAACTTAGTTCGGGGCCCTTCCAAAGAACATCCTGACTTTCACCAAAGAACAGGAAGGTTCGTCAAATCACAGGTTCCCAGTCCTCCAGTCCTCCTAGATATCTCTCCCAACACACGTCCTAAATCTGTACAGTTTCGAAATTTATAAGAGAAGAACGAAACGAGCCCAACTGAGGCCTAAATGAAGAGCCTTTCGGTAACCTTCATATACCAATACGAATACCAAAACTCATTCTGTTCTATATTTTCCGAATGATTCCGTGGTCTGCTGTGATCAGTGAAATCTAAGTGAACCTTTAACTGGTCACCACCTATCGAAAGAATGCGTAACCTAGGCGATCATTCTTAGACTCGGTCCATTTTACTTCAGTCAAAAGCTTCACTTTTGGCTTCACTTTCGTCGAGAGTACGCGCGAGCCATAAGCTCTCATGTCTTATCAGCTTCCCAGGAGTGTTGTGGTGGTACATACTTCGCCACTACAGTCTTTGGTGAATCGTGTCCTAGGCTTGTTCTGCCGTCTTGCAACTTGACATTCCCCTAAAGTTTTAAAAGATTTCTCGTGATGTAAGGTTAAACCGACTCGGTATTTTCCTACATCACTATTTGTCGTCACCCCCATAGCGACATTACTTCAAGATTGACATTCAACTCATGCCACCTTCAACTCTGGATGAGCCAACATAGTTCTGCACGACGTAACATCAGTTTTGACACCAAAAAACCTAATGACCTTCGGTTTTCGATTTCAAAGTTTGGTAAGTCGAAACCTCCAGTTCCCTCATCCAACACTGTTTTTGTCCATGACATGGAGTTTCTTCATTTTTATCATCGCCCTCATGGATAGTTAACCGTAATAAGATGTCACACATTCAAGGTGAATCCCGCTTTCCACCCAACAACCGAGTGATATACGACACCGCAGCGCCACAGACCTACAAATGGAACCAAGTACTCGTCGTATATCATTTCGGTGGAACAAAACAATTTTCCGAAAATAGTCAACAAAACTATTTCCGAATCACCGGAGAGGGTATTCTGGTCTAGTTAGCACGGCATTCACTGGCGCGAACACCGCACACAATAGCATCGCATCTCACCCCCTGCCTGGCACAAAAATCAGTGATTTATTATGTCTAACCCAAGTTGGATGCCAGGGGGGGAAGTGGGTTGTGGACGCAGGACCAGAGTCCGCAGAAGCATGTGTTTTTTGATCGTCATGGAATGTGTTTGCATTAATTACGCTCGAAGTGCTTCCGGTTGAAATTATAGGCTTTGAAGGTTCTAATTCGATGAATTATCGCTCCCAGAGGGTGCAATGTAATCGAGGAGCGACAGGAGTCTTGACCAGATGAAGCCTTCAATGTTGTGTGTGACATTGATGAAGTTGCAAAATGGATATGGACTCTGCCCTAGGTTCGGCATGCATACACTGGTATACTCGTGCAATCGCACAAGGAGAATGCATTTGGAATATTCACTCTTGGATGAGTCCTAAATGCGCTTAAGCGTAAATAATGATCTCTTCCTTCCTTCCTTCTGTCGTTTGATGCCATCAGAGAATAAGCACTTCACTTCAATCTCGGCACTCTGTATGAAGTCGGAGTGCACTTTTGAAGTATTTCCACACAAATGCAAGCAGTGGTGTGCATAGTGTGTGCTGCAAGTAAGGCCACGGTTAAGCAGGATTTTTTGAATGCTTCAGTGAGTGTGAACGCTGTTTGATCCAGTTAAAGGCATTGTCATAGTCAGTGGTTTCCAACTAGTCATTGTAGAAGTTTTCGTAGCTATGTTCGGTGGACATGGCTGGGGCTTGAACCCACGTCGCCTTCTCAGTGGTCCAACGCACTAACCACTGAGCTACGGCGACCACTTTCGTGGCAAACTCAATCCTATTTGCTACTTTGATGTGCAGAGCTTCAATGCAAATGGTCATGTAACGTATCAAATGGCCAGTTCGGAGTCAGATAATTCTAAATCTAATGTCTTAGCTCATAGAAAGACACCCATCATTCTGCTGGTCCTTTTGCGGACCTTGTTCTTCTGTGATGCAATACTTGCTTTTGTTGCTGGTACATCTTCTTCTATCGGCCTCATCCTTTACATAACACCTTCGACTGGTGTTGCTCCTCCCAGCTCCTCCCAGCTGATCAAGGGCAACCATACTATTCCTAGTAAAACGAACTACGTTGTCCCCCATATTGACTTCAACGTCACGTACAAAACTCGGATTCCTAGCAGAAGCACTTGGGAGTCTGGTACAGTTTTGAGCTATTCTGCGCTAGAAAGCACGTGATACGGGGGCAAGTCTTCTCCAACGCATCTGCCTTAGCCATTACCAAGCGACTGCCAGATCAGTGTAGTGTATTAAAGCCTTGGAATCGCCGATAATACGTTCAAGGTTGATAAAGCAGTGCCATAGATCTCTTAACGAGATCGCAGACTTGTGTGACTTAACCCTGTGCTGGGTCCTAGGGCACAGGGATGTTCCATGCAACTGCAGAGCGGACGAGTCGGTAAAAAAAAGGTGCTAGACCTTATCTCCTCGGAAACCTGTCTGAGCGTGGGCAGCCACCTAACCTAACCTGACCTAGGTGTTGCTGCCCATCCAAGACATCTATATACAAGGTTCTATAGCTCCTTTAAGGCGTGATGCTGTTAACTTTTTGCTCTAGCTATCGCCAGACTTTGTGTGGCAAGGTAAGTAAAGTTTGATGCTTCCTTTTGACCACACAATGTTACCCACTGAGCAACAACCATTACGTGCCGCATTGCTTACGTTAGGGAGGATAACTGCTTAACAGAGTTAAGAGTGCAGAGTTGAGGTGTCGTCATGGATCTACACAGCTTCTTATAGGCCCAGCTGCCACCCGAACTTTGCTAACCTAGTGATCTTGCCATAGGTTAGTCGCGACGTCCAACCAAACAGACGCCATTCCCTCCCTCTAAAAATAATGTTTACCCAACTATATCCAACTTTTTCTAAGCCTCTGGCCGTGTTCCCTAATTTTTCTCTCTTTTGCCTTCAAAAAATAATTCTCGTGTCCCTGTCTTTGCCGCACATACTGTGTTTACACTGCTGTAAGGACATTCAACCCGCCCAGACTACTGGAGCACATTTCAATTAAAGCGACCCCTCTTCACTGAGCCCGAAAGGCCAAAACTTCATTTTGAATAATAATAATCGCACTCTGGGTTGCTCCGCTCACTCGCTGGGTCTCAAGGCTCGTTTCGCGTGAACAGTGCAGTACAGCTCATCCTCATGTGCCGTGGTAGTAGTATTTGTCTACTAATAGTATGCGCATTCATTAACGATGCTACTCCTTAACTCGTCCTCCATGGAGATGACTTTATTATAACTTCGCCCTACCCCACCCACTGTCTCCGTCTTAATGTCAACACAACCGGAAAAGGAAACAAAAACCATGTGAGCAAAGTCGTAAAAAAAATCCAACGTTAGTGGGGAGAAAAAAAAAACGGATAAACAGGAAACAAAAATTTATCGACATCGGATGTCGACTCAAAGGCAGACAGACGGACTCACACATACACCGAGGGATGTCTGTGTCACGGGAAGGATATTAAGAACTATTCACTGCACAATCTGTTATCGATTTTATTTATCTTGAAAAGCCAATTTAATACAAAGGATGAGAGTCGAGAATGCATTCACGTCTCGTGGGGACTAAAAACTTCCTTCTGGCTGACATTATCGGTTCATTGGATTCCTAATGGTCGACTACCGGGCTTGGGAATGATGGTGAGATACCACAAAATTTACTCAAACACACACACAGGATAAATATTGTCTGCTTCATGGCACACCAATGGGGCGAACGGTACTGGACAGGACAATCATGGTCATTAGGCGGGGGGAGCGGGGTCAGTTTAGTATGTCGTATCCTGGTGCGAGGGACATGGAATAATGAATGCATGTGTCGTCATCCTTCGCTTATGGGTCTCTGGACCATTTTCAATGGAATTCAATTTTCTGATGAGTAAATGATTTGTGCATTGGCTGACACTAGGAGGGGTTCAGTGGATGGCAATCTTTTCAATAGAAGCCCCGGGTAGACTGCATTGACAGACTGGCAGGAGGATGAAGTATGACAGGGACAGTACATGGAGTTGTTTATGTGTTTTTGAGATTTTTATAATCTTGATGGGCGGAGAGGTTCTGGTTCACTTAATGCGACCTCTGTTCAGGGGAATGTTGATTTTATGGAATTTGAAAAGTGTTAGAAGCTTATTGAGCCAATAAAATTGATTGGATTGAACATTTGTGGATTTTAGTCTTTTGAGCATGTGATACTGGATGCATGCGGGGCTTACAATGTGTATTTGGCTTTGGGAGTGTGGCGACGTCAAAGATGCACTTAATGTGTCTAGAAGTGTTTTGAGAACTAGATTCAGACTCAGGGATGAGCATAGTTGCAACGAAAATTCATACATCTGTCTTTGAAGTAGTTTGCTGATGCCTACGTAAAGATGAGATAGATTTAGGTTAGGTTGGGTTAAGCTTGCGGGCCAATGAGAACGATAAATAACCCTTTGTGACACCCATTAGTTACCTACTGCATAGTTCTACCTTCCTAATGCCAGGCATCAAACTGTCTTAGTAAATTTGAGCAGGTCGGCTAAAGATCCATCGGATAGTTCTTCGATGTCACCGAAGGGAAACTTGCCCAGATTTATTTTTCTTGTCTTATAGAGGTTTCGGCAGCGACAGGGGAAATGGTTTGTGTTCTCAAGCGTCTCTGCATTACCGCTACATCTCCATAAGTCGTCTTCGCTTAGGTTTAGCTTCTATGCATGCTGTCTTAACATATTGCGGCCAGTTAGTATTCCTATCAACAATGACTAGGGTTTCCTGTCCATATGTAGGAGCTGCCTGGTGTTTTCTTCGTTATATTTAGAGTTTTGGAGGTGATTAGGAACTTCCACCTGTTCTTTTCATTGATAAGGGATCTTAGCCTTCCGTCTTGTTTCAGATGACAGAGAGGAGGTTTAGTTGTGAACTCCGCGAAGTCTCTCCTGGCTAGCTAGTCAGCAGTCTCGTTTCTTAATACATCATGTGACCAGGAACTCTGCAGAGTTTTAGGTTGAGCTGCATGCCAAGAACCTTCAGCTCTTTGCTACAACACTTCACAAGCTCCGGGGTGACCTGAAAAGTAACTAAAGCTATTGAGGCGCCTCTTGTCTTTAGTAGAATTTCAGCCTGGCAAATGCAGCCATCGTCAGGGAGTCTTGTTGATCTGCTTGTATTAGTTCCTAAGAGAAAAGTCCGGCTCTTATGACTGTGTCCACTTTTGACCCATCGGTGTAGATTGACTTGGAATCTTTAAAAATTTCATTATTTTCCCACTGAAAGGTTTGACGAACTCCAGATATGGAATCGTAAAGTCAGAATTGACATCTGTTGTGAGATGTTTGCTCAATATTTGGGCATGATCGTATGAGTTCGATTTCAAGCATTTTGACGGGCTTAGTCTTAGGATGCTTTTAACTGCAGAGTCTTGCATGCAGAGGTCCAGAGGCAACAGATTGAGAATTGTTTCCAACCCAGCCGTCGGAATTGTTTTCATTTTAGGGGTTGATGCAATGCAAGTAAGTCATAATTTTGAGGTTAGTGGTCTTTGTAACAGGCCTAACGATCGCAGGGTACGACCATGGAATTATTCAAGGCTTGGATTCAGTGCGCAAGTTAAGCTGTCGATGGACAAATATCGGTGGTTTGAGTCAGTGACACTTTTCATTTCCAGGGTACTGAAGGTTGAAATGTTAAACGGCGGTACTGCGGGGACCAGGGACTAGAAGTAAGGCCTCGACGGTTTTGGAAGCTCAACTTTTAACTTTTTTATCAAAAACCAAACGAACTCTTTTCTTAAATACGCAACCATGTGGCTCAGCCGCAAATGTCAAGAAACTTTCCCAAACCGATTCAAAGTCTCTAATTAGTTGCTACAACCAAATGAAACTTCATTAGCACCAGCTTGCGATGACACCGACGATACAGTCGTGGAACTTACAATTTATAACATTTACCAAGTTTAGATCGCAGCTTAAATGGTATTATCCAATATCCAAAATAATTTTTATTTAAACAAATTAGCACCAATGAATGAATATCTGATTCGTGTCTTTGTCATTAAGAAAAGATTTTGTATTGTTTCACAACGAAGCTCTATCGTTGAGTGAGATTTATTTGGTAAAATCAAGTTCAAGGTAATCTATTCCAACTGAGGCTTAGTCTCACCTTGGTTATGAAGAACATTGAACCCGATATTAATAAAAAGGGGAGTCTAGGGCTGATAGTTTAATTGCTTTGATATCTAGATACGTGATTGGAGACATGATGATTTATAAATATGACACCGACCTACATATGGAAGTGCAACGTTAGTTAGATGACATTGAAGGGCGAAAACTCTAGGGCTGTATAGAAGTTGTGCAATTCAAGTTAAACTAGTACTGATTTCCTCGGCGACTTTCTATGCAAAATGAAAGCTCTGGTTGAAGCAGAAAATTCATAGTCTATCTCCAAAGACACTTGGCTTCAACCAACACGGGTCTCCAGCCAGCTAGATTTTTAGCGAGCTGCAACCTCATCCGTTTTTGACAGAGCACACGCCTCGTTCGTTCGAGAGAGGACTTTGCTGCTCAATTACCTCCTTAGCCCAAAGGAGCACCCATTGGGAAGAGTTTTTCTTCGTTTGACCTCAGCGCTTGTGTCATTGTCTGAGTTGATAGCGGAGCCTACGTAGATAAAGTCCTTAACTACCTCGAAGCAAACTGTCTGTTGTGCTTTTCCATCAAGGTCGGTCAAGACGTGCATTCTCCAGTTTCAGTCATCCTGCACAAACATGGATGCCGAAACTAGACATAGCTCTGTATAGCTCGTCTCTATAGATTCTGTCATAAGCGGCCTTAAAACGGAATTGTTGGTCTTCGTCGTCCAGGTTGAATGGTTCATTCTACCTGACAGTGAAATGTGTTTCGTGTTCGCTGTTACAGGTACGGTCTGCAGAAGTGGCCTTACCAAGTCCCCATCACTGCTTGGACTCTTCTGGGGATTCACTCCTCTTAGTAGGATTTTATTGGGACTATGCCTACTTGCAATATTTTTCTTTTACCACTTGGTAACCCCTCCAAACCTCATTTCTGCTGTAGCACCTTGATCTTCGGCCTCTTGTCCTCCTTCCTTTTCTTTCTGAAAACCCTGTAGTCGTCTCTTTTCTTCCAAGGTCTGGTATTTTGGTGCTCTGTATGCTTCCCACTTCACTGTATCTGATTGAGGCCATTCGTCATCAAACTAAGAACTTCGTTGTAGTGTACAAGGAAAACCCATCACATCAGAAGTGGCATCTCTAATGGCTATTTGTCCACTGGACCACGTTTGATAATAATAATAATAATAGCTGGCGCGACAGCTCGCGATGAGCCAAGGCCTAGCTTCTCCTACAATTTATTGTCGACTCCGAACGGCGAATTGAGAAGCTCTTTCATGACAGATTATACTCCCGGAGGCTTGTCATTCCCCGACGAGAGGTGGTGCCGCGAAAAATATTCGGTGTTCCTGGCTGGGGCTTGAACCCACGCCGCTCGGTCAGCAGTCCAACGCACTAACCACTGACCCACGGCGACCACGTTTGATGCTGGCAGCATAAGCTTAAGGACTAAGGGACATGTGATTGGAAATGTAGCGTTGAATGTCAAACTTCCTCACAGTATTGCCTTGCGTTTTCCGTGCTAGGAGCAATTGATCTCCTGAAGCATTAAGCAAGCAGGATTCGCCAACCACCTCTCCACTCAAGACATCTTTTCCTTTTTTTCGTTTATCCGCAGGCAGGATAGGATGTCTCTGCCGTGCATAGCTATTTAAATAAAGCTTTCCAAAGTGGCACTACTGGTCCTCATGCTGGTGGTGGTGGTGGTGGTGGATAATGGTGAAAACGAAAATCATTCCTGATGGAGGCTATGCAAATGCCTGGGTTAAGGAGGAAAGGGTTTCCAAATGGAGGTCTGTCTGTGTGTACATATTTTCGAAACTCCGAACATGAATTTCACCGAGCTATGCCAACAGAATAATAAAGCACTTGAACGCGGACAGATGGGCCGCCGAAAGCGGGCTAAGACAATAAAATTAAAACCCAACTATCGCCTCATGCACTTTGTTTTGAAAATTTATTCCATTTTCTCTTTCAAACATGTTTGCGTCGGTCGGTCCAGTCTAGTTCCCTGTTGTGAATGAAAAGGAAAAATTGGAAGGTTTTTTCCCCCGAAAAACACAAACCATGTCTCAGCCGATGGTTATGCATGCAAATGATGGTACCGCTCATAAATCGCCATGACGACTGACGAGGGCCGGAGAGGTTTCTCCGCTGCGCCGCTTCTACTGCGACAGACAACTTGGACATAATCAATGAATTGAAGCTCATTTTTGTGCATTTGCCTGGGACACAGTTTGTCTTTTCTTTTTCTCCGAATCCAAGAACGTGACCAAACTGACCAAGTGCCCAGAATCGAGTTTGTTATTCTTTTCACTTTTTTAGGTTAACTCTGGGAATGCCCCACTCTCTCCTCTCTCTCTCTCTTTGTGTGTCTGTTTGACAAGTTCTAGATACTTTTGCATAGCAAATTGGTAAATAAATTCACTAACCAAATTCGTTTTGTGTTTCCTTTCAGATAGACGAAGAGTCATGTGTTCATAGGAATTCATTTTGGATAGTTAAAGGTGAGTGAGGGCAGGGTATTTATCAATGACTTGCGTCTGGCGAATGGGCTCCAGTTTATGGAGCTTGGTGCTTGCCGAGTCAAGTTATGTGGCGGCGCGACACATTTTGTACAGAAATTTGCATAAATCGCTTTCTGGTCGTTTACTTCGTGAAAACAAGTGTGAAAGTGACCATGAATGATCGTGTTGAAGAACGAAGGTGAATTGGTTTAATGGGTGCTGAGCATTTACATCTACGTTTCTATTATTCCGATCTGCATACCTTTGTCTTCTAGGGAACTACAAGTTTTTTATTGTTTTAACAGTCGGACTCAGCTAGAGTCGGTTGAGTTGAGTTTCTAACAAGCCGGGACGGTGAATAACCACTGAATCCATGGAAAGCCGTCGAAGTTATGGTGAAAAGTCGGCTTTCACAACCCAATGCGGTAAGAGAAGCCTAAGAGCCGTGGAGCAAGGACTTCAAGATGCTTCTGGTTAAGTTTCTGGTTTATAAGACTGAGAATCCGATGAAGAAATTTTTCTCTCGGAAGAACTCAATATTTTCTCTGCTTTCCTACTTATCTATCGTCCAGGGCTCGATAGGATTGTTGATCTGTAGGAAAAGATCAGCAGTTTTGTTGTCAAACGTAGGCTGGAACCTAGAGTTTTTTTTTTTTTTCAAGGAATCTGCCCTTATGACTGACACTGCGACCAAGCAAGATCTATTGTGTCTTCGGTCTACTTAGCCCAATAGGTCTACTACCTTCCTAATGAAGGTGAGTGTGTCATTAGTAGCCGAGTTTCTAAACTCCGCTAACTAACCGGATTCCCTATGAAAGATCCGTCTACGTAGCCAGTACTATGCTGGGCGTGCTCAGAGGTTTCCTCCTCTTCCAAACAGAGCCAACACTCTGTATCTGAACAAAGGTTTAGTTTGATGAGATGGCACAATGGCCGGTAAGGAAGCCCTAATGTTGTTCCTGTCAGGGTTTAGAATCGGAGGAAAGGGAAAGGAAAGGAGTGAGGAAAGGGCTTTATAAGTCTCTTGGATTGCCTAAACCCACAGACATTTTTCCAGGCGAAGTTGTTGTTCCCTGTTGTTTAAAAAATCTGCGGTGGTAGCCCAATTAACGTCGAAAAAGGGTTCCGGTCTTGCTACATGCAGGAAGATCTTGAGCTTGAAGCCAGCCTCTTTGTCTGTGAGAGATGAATCCAAAGGTTTTCTGATCCTATCCAGGACTACATACATATGTATGTATCTTGGCCATAAGCTAGAAGTTTTTCGTGTACCCCTTTGACTGGATATAGTACCTCTACGGACTTGTTTCGCGTTGTCTGGAAAAACTCTGTAAGGATGCCATCGATACCCTCTATTTTAATCCATGTATTTCAAGGAGGACCGATACTTATTCGCAAATTTGTTCCATCGGGAAACTCGTTCCAGTTTGAGAACACCGCGCTGTCATCGGAACGGCTTCGTACAGTTGCGAAGGGTTTTCCTTATCGCCGTAGCCAAGTCTCATGGCTGCTGGCTGAATTTTCGATTTGCGTTGGTCAAGCGTTGATGTGACTACGCTTATCGCGCCTTGCACTAAGCTGAACTTTATTTATTTTTACGTAGTTCTGGGCCACGAGTTGGGGCTTATCTCCTGTTGAAGCTCTTCTTGAAGCAAGATGTTATCAGTGAGAAACAATACATCGCCTGCCTGATTTGAAGCCGCACTGAGTGGAGGTAGCCCATATAATTGTGCATTGGTCGAATAAATATCCTTAAAAGCTCTTGGATCTCCGAGCGTGGAGTGAATAAATAAATAAATGCATAGCTGGCGCGATAGCTCGGGATGAGCGAAGGCCTAGCTTCTCGGAACCATTCAACGGCGAATTGAGAAGCTTTTTCATGACAAACTATACTCTCGAAGGCTTGCATTTATCAACGGGAGGTGATGCCGCGAAAAAAGTTCCGTGGACATGGTTTTGGCTTGAACCCACGCCGCTCGCACAGCAGTCCACTAAGTGACTTAAGAGGTAAGAAGTTGGGTCGGCAGTTAAAAGGAAGGGGTTTGAGGACTAAAACTTAGCGGTCTACTATGCCTGGTAATGAAGAGAAGTGAGGTGTGTAGCTCTGGGCGACGTTTAAAACTCTATATCCGTGATCGTATGCATTTCTCAGTTTTTCAATTCAAATCGAACGAGTTGCAGTTAGAATCCCTGACGCATTTGACTACTTAATCCGCATTAACACCAAAACCTCCCAAGACCACCCATCCGATGTTTCCCCCTCTTCTGTGGAACACAACGTACTGCCAATGTTCACCATAATTCTCGCCTTTGAAGCACTTTGTCCTTTCACCTTTTATGCGAATCAGTAGGAGTCTAATACCCACACCTCTTTCCTTATCTAAGAACGTCATTCATGACCTATAGTCATTTACGGCAATTGTCCTTTTTGGGGAGGACATCATTTGAAAAGCAATCCCATTCCAATCCTTCCGAGAAAAAAAAAGGGCTCGTAGGAGTTTCATTTGCACTTAAATTTGCAGACGTCATCGCTTAATTTTATTCATATTCCACCCTCACCAAATCTGTGTCTGTGTTCACACAATTCCCTGTCCTCGTGACACTCCCAGCCAGTTCATTTCCAAATCCCGAGAAGTTACCTTTGATTATATAATAAGCCAATTTCACGGCAAGCGGTCAGGCACACCATTTCCACCACCACCACGCCATCAAACTGGTTTGTTGAAAAAATATCCTTGGTTTTTGTTGATGTCTTCACTGTTTTTCTATGAAGTAAGTCCCTGTCCTGCCTCACCACAAACCACAACGGTCGAGGTAAAGTTGCAACAGAAAAAGTCCTAAAAGCGGAAAAAAATACCATTCAACTCTATTTACGATTTCATTAAAAGGACGACAGAAAGGACGAAAAAGAGGAAAACTTCCCCGCAGGCAAACTTGAAATGAAAATATCATATTTTTATACTTTTTCTGTATTCCGCTTTCTTTCTCATCTTCGCAACGTATAATGTATCCTTGAGCAATGAGGACGAACTAAAATAATCTCATTAAAAGTCCTTTTCTTTAATATTTACTGGTGACTTCATTTAAATGTCTCTTGTTGGCCCGTTTTGTCTCGTTTATCTTCAACTCATTTTTTGGTTTTCCATTAAATTTATTTGTATGTATGTATGGGTACACCTGTTTGGAAAAAAGGACGTTACTCTGTATACTCATATCAGCAACAGTAAACATAATTGTAAAGAAGAAGGAAAAACTAACCGAACAAGAAATACAACATAGACAAAAACAGAAAGAGGAAACACAAAACCAAAAAAAAAGGACGAAAAGGAGCACAAAGCAATGGCAAGAATTTCGCTGATGTCGTAGAAAAGGGAACAGAAAAAAAAAAAACTCTCGGAATTCGTAGAGGCAAAAACCCGACCATAATGCTCGTGTTGCCAAGGACGAGGACGAGGTGAGCAAGGGGTGAAGAACCGAGTTGTAGTTATGTTAACGATATCCTTTAGAAAGCATAGACCGATGCGGTGGCCCTTTTATATGGCGAAAGACGGAAAAGTTAAAAGCTTACATAATTTCACACGAAATTCCATCGGGAAGAGATGTTCTATGTGTGGTTGAGTTAATATGAAGGAAAAGGACGAAAGGAATAGACGAAGGGAACTATTTTTTTTTTCTTCTTTTAAAGGACGAACAGAACACAGATGTATTATGCATGACAGGTGAGTGCGCATGGCAAAGGGAGAGAGTTTAAGCGGGAGAAAGTTTTGTCAGAGATTCGCTCTTATATCGTAAGGATGAGCTTTTTATTAAGGAGAGATAAGATTGGGATTAAAAAGCTTGGGAAACTTCATCAGCAGCACAGTAGAGGGCGTGGAATGGTGGCACTTCAGCTGGATGAAATAGTATCTAAAAGTACTTTTTTCAAAGCAAACGATAAACATTTCTCAAATAAATACGAAGATAAATAGCTGGCTTGACAGCTCGAGGTGAGCCAAGGCCTAGCTTCTCGCAACCATTCATGTTGTGCGTGTTGTATTGTTCGCACGAATGGAAGGGACCTACAATTTATTGCCGACTCCGAATGGCTAATTAAGAAGCTTTTTCGCGACAAATTGTACTCTCGGAGGCTTGTCATTCCCCGACGAGAAGTGGACGCGGCAGAGGCTTGAACCCACGCAGCTTGCTAAGCAGTCCAACGCAGTGACCACTACGCCAAAGTGACCATTTCTCAAATACTACCTGTAGAATACAGTCTCTAACGCTATCTGCACAGACTGGAGAAAGAATTTGTGAAAACAAGGGGTCAGAACCAGTCAGAACCTGGAATAACTTTCAGGCCATAAGACATGCTAGGCTACGTATTCTGACAAGTTTCCTATAGGGGTTTTGAAGACTCAAGGAGGACAAAGAAATCATTTCATTTGCGTTTTCTACCATGATTCCAGTGAGATTCCGGAAAATTTTTTGGGAACTGATCCAATGAAATATTTGGCCAATGTCAACCTTGGACCCACCTCTCACTCTCAGAACTGAAACTGGAGTAGAGACAGTGTTTTAGATTAAACAATCGATGACAAGACCAGGTCAGGGTATTAGATTCTTACAAACAATTCTGAAGAAAATTTTAATACGAAGGAACCATCCATCCAATTAGAAGGCACAATAGACCAATACGTCGCAGTGCAGCGCGCCCCTTGCATTCTTAAGCTGCAAGCTCGTCTTTGAAGCGAAATAATCAGTATCGGTATAGGTGGTATGGCGGCCCTTATGCATTCGAAACCTACATACCGTAGATTTTCAAGTCCGAAATAACGAGAATGCTATTTTGCCAAATGCCCGAGTGATCTCGATCTCTAAGTGGTTTGTGTATTAGATAAACACTTTTATTATTATCCGCAGCAATTGAAGTGAAACTCTGTTACCTGCGTTGAAGGTACAACTTTGGGGTTGAGATTGGTCTTGCCAATGCACCTACAGACAGATTGTTTGTTTAAACCCTCCAAATGTAGACACTTGGAGTGATCTCAACATGAAAGTGTCAGAGTTTGTAGGAGTTCACGGGATCTCATAAGAGTGAAGGAGTCGCGAGACTTGGCTAACAGAAACTGGCTTATTTGCTTTGGAGGGTTCTTTCGAGACTCTTTTCTGCGATTAGCTACTTTCCTCGCGACTGCTGAAAGCATGCAAGTTCTTGCATTCAGTAAGATTGTCTTTCTTCCGGATCTTGATAGTCACTCCGTTTCTTCATTTATCTGTGAAAGTCTCGGTCACTCAAATCCTTTCAATAAGTGGTATGTGTCGAAAAATAATGGCAAGGTTTGTCAGAAATGCCACCACGGCAGCCTTATCACTTTTGAGCCCTGGAGTAATACATACATATTCGGAAACTCGGAACTTCGGAGACACATTGTGGTTCAGAGCAAATGATAGGAAAATGAAAATTCATTGGACGGTCCAAATCAGCTTTTGTTAAAGTGGCGTTGTCTTCTTTTTTAACTATCATCAGCACCTTTCTTCCTTTTAGCAATGTCTCAATACATGGTTTTGTTTGCTCAGTCGAAGTGTCAAAGGAGGTTCCTTTGAGACGGATTCCAACACGATTTAATCTTTAAATCGACGGTTAAGTCTTCAATTTTTAAAGGACTTCGTCAGTCTATTTGATGCGCTTCTAGACAGTGCTTACCGAATAAGTCCATAAAATCATGTGATCCGTCTTTGCCCAGAAATAACGCTTGCCGCCCAGCGACTGCGTGGCCACAACCATACGATTTCATACGTTTTAACTTTGCCGCTCTTCCGCTTTGCCGCTTGCGTGGCAGGGGCCTTAGACTTAAAAATAAAACGTATAAACCTTGGGCGGAAGCATGTTAGACCGACCGAACTTGTATCAGGAGGAACCATGGCTCTTCCAGACTTCTTTCCTTAGCATCGGGCTAATGGCATTTTTTCTCTCAGATAAGACATGCCCTGTCCTACGTTTCACGTTTGCATCCCACTCTCACCTCTCAGAAGGCATTGAAACGTTTTATCTTCAGTTGGCAATAGATGAGTATGATTTTGGGTTCCAAAAGTGTAGCATCCTCTCAGTCGAACAATTATCTCAAAAATTGGCAACACCTTCTCGAGAGCTTTCAATAAATCAAAAATAAAAAGCTCCCTCGCTACATACCACAAATATGAAACTCTCAGGACACGACAAACTAACCCAAATTCTACTCGCCGTACGTCATGGAAAAGCGTACAACCACTCCGTACAATTCGTTCTACTCGTCCCCGATTTTCGTAATCCCCAACCTTCAGTCATGATTTATACATGACGTGCGCGTGCTGCTCCCTTCCATCCCGTCCCACCGCCTGGCCTCCAGCAACGGCGGAAAAAAGTATGCAATTCCTCCCAGAATTCCAACCACGATTCGACGACTTACTCCCACTCCCTATTCCCGTGTATACAACCAGAAAGCTCTCGTGCCCATCTGCTACTCCTGATTCTTGGGGAAGTATACCATAGCAAAAAACAGAAAAAAAAACGAGTTCCATCATCATCCTCGTGCCCCCAATCTCCGTACGATATTCCATACGACCAACTTACCGTCCAACTCTCAGTTTTGATACATCAATTGCTTCGGTTGGATCAAAAGTACGGACCACCGGTGTCGTCGCGAGATTGTTTCACTCCGACTATTTGTTCTGTTTCTCTTTTTTTTTTCCTTAGTTTGTCCTTAAGTTTTGCTTCCTGTTTCGCAACACGAGCGATTGGAAAAGAATTTGCATCCTTTTTGTGATCAATTGTGCGTATGCGAGTATGTGTTGGTCGTTGTAGTAAATTCTGTGAAAAATAAAAGTGTAACCGTGGTGATGATGTGCTCTGCTACCTTGAGTTAATTTTTTTTTTTTTTGTTGGAAAGATGCGAGTAATTTTCAAGTGAAAAGGATACTACTCCAGTATCCTTTGAAGGAGAACCCCTCTCCACTTCATCGCAAGTACTACGCACTGGAATGTATTACAAGGAATCCTTATGGTTGAGTCGAAACCACCAACGACGACGAATTTTCATGTATACCCCCACCTACTTCGAGGACGAAAAAAAAAAGGATATTTCAAGTTATTTACTTCCTTGAGTAATTGCTACTTACTCGAGTGTGTGTACACTGATATTAATAACGGAACTATGTTGTACTGTGTGATATTTATAGACACTCGACTGACAAAAACACACAAAAAATCAAAAGGAGACTCACGGAAGATGACCTCAAGTTTGGGTCCTTCGAGTGGGCCTCTGTGTGTAGGCCGTGTGTAGTCTTAAAGCTTTTCCACGAAAAGTCAAAAGACACATTTCGGTATTTCTTTAATCAGTTTAGGCAACATCGATCGCAGGACATCATTTGAAGTTGAATTGAGTTTTTGAGTTGATTTCGTTAGAGAAAGGTGAATCCTTGATTGGGTTATACATGTTTAATGATGTTTGAGGAAACGACTGTGGAACGTGCCTAGAGGACATACTTGACTGAACTGGAGAAATTCGAATCGAAAAAAGGGAAATTGGTCGGTCATTAGCGAGTCAAGGATATAGGCACATAAAGCTTAAGTTTCCACCCGTGCTGATAGTGACTCTTGATGGTTTAGGCTTGGGTGTAGAGTATGGGAAATGGAAATGGGACTTTTTGGGGTCCGAATTAGTTTGATATCGGCTTGAGGTAGGTCATTTACCCGTGTTTTGAAAACCAGTACCAGATGGCCCTTTTCCCCACGCAAGCTCCAATGATCTGTAACCTAGTCCGGGCTTGGATAGGACAACTATATAGGAAGTGTTTCGCCTTTTCCTCTTTGAATATGGTGGTGTTACCTAAGCATTTCACATGAAGTATTCCATCCTAAGGCCAAACTAGCAGGAAAAATGCTAAAATTTTCTTAGTGGCTTCCGAAGCTGTCCCGGCAGCTGCCACCAAGGAAGCTGTTAAGGAGGAATTCTAAGAGGAAGCAAGTGATGATGTGAGCTTTGATCTCTTCAATTAAACATGAAGACAAACTCGGGAAACATTCTGCTGCCATTCGAAAGGCTTCGCTTGGTCTGTCGTATCTTGAAGAGTCATGCCACCTTCAGCTGTGGAAACCCACCAATGGAAGCCGAGCTCAAAGTCTGCCTTGATCTCGGAAAGCTAAACCTGACTATTGACATTCGTCGAAGATTTTATTTAAGACTTCCGTCTTCGAACTGAATTTAGGGTTTTCAAAGTCTCAATACTTGAACTCAAGCTTCTCACAAAGTAATCTCTGTCTACCAACTCATACCTGCATCGTTATGCGATGAAGGCTGAGTGCCTAGGTGCCTCAAACGATGATTAGGTTTTGAGCGTTTGGTCGCTACCGAGATCAGTTTTAATTCTCTCACGGTAAAGTCCTTGTGCTGGCCCCTTAATGCAGCCTGGCTATCTTTACAAACTTGTGTATTCCGTAGTTTCTCCTTATTTATCACAACAAACTTTGTTTGGAAGACAGTTTCATGTGTATCTAGGGTAAAGCGCACGTTAATTTGTTCGCATTGCACTAGAACTTCAGATCACACCCTGGCTGATTTAGGAGTCATCTGTGCGAGTTCGATTTCATTTCTTACTCGACTTAGAATCTGCCAATAAACTAGGCTTGAGCTAAAAGATTGAGATCCGGCATTTGCATTTAACTTTGCAAAAGGAAGCTCGAGAAACAGCTTCTCGAGGTTCTGAAAATGAACTTGGATGAATCTGCAGACCAACATCATTAATAAGCTATTTAAGGGTATGATACTTGCGCCTCATGACTCTGAAAAAATGAAAGTTTAAAGTCATTTGGATTGAACCCCAACCCCTAGTCCGAAGTATTTTTTTAATTTTGAGAGCAGCCTATTCTCATTCAAGCTGAGACTCAAACTTGTTTCAGTACGCTTAGTAGACGAAAGCACTAAACACTCAGTTATGGCTACTGCATACTCAAAAGCAAGCCGCTTTCCAAGTCCGAGTCGACACTTCATAAAGAAGTGCGCGATACACCCTAGCTACCCACTTAGATAAAGAGGAACCTTCAAAAATCTAACAAAGGAACTTTTTAAGGAGAGCTAATTTTTAGTCTTCAGTAAAAGGCCATACGACCTTGGGAATTTCTTGGCTGTTTGACAGCATTCTATGTGTTCTCCTTCACGTCTCTCTATGGCGTGCATTTCCAGGCTTAGTGCTACAGCTCATTGAATCCAGCATCAGTGTCACAATTATACATGTTGGACTCCTCTGTGTGGGAGACTTTTCTTCAGTCTAACTGCTTCGCAATGTAATCTTCCTCAAGCCTTTATACTTCAAGAGCCGTCACATTTCAGTATGAAATGATCTGAGGCCCAGGCTTATAAACGTCCTTGAATTCTGTGGGAATCGCAAAGTCTGTCACTAACTGACGTTTAACTGACAAAAACTATGAAAGCTGTAGTTGTCATGTCTCACTGCTTGATACGTTGTACTGCTGAGGTCGCTGGTACATTAACTAAATAGTTTGCCTTTATATAGGTGAGCCTAACCAAATCGGTCATTTACTTTCTCGTTTAGTTAATGTCTGTTCGGAATTGTGTAGGCTAGTTTTTTCTGAATCTTCTTTTCTCTCCTGTCCGTTTGTAGTCTGCGAAGGCTCTTTTTTTTTTTTTTTTTTATAATTCACGCGCGCTAAAGGGGTTATGGCTACCCTTAAACGAGAGCACGGGCATTAGGGAAATTAGAGGAGAGACGTAGGAGATACAGATGCACGTTGGCCTTAAATGCCTGCGGGTTGCAGTGACGGGGAAACACAGAGCTATGTAGACTGTTCCACATTCGCGTTGTACGGCTTATGAAAGAATCTCTATATTTGACGGTACGCCCGAAATTAGGCTTAAGGGTAAACTGATGAGCATTCGAAGCTTGACGCGAATTGCGGGTGAAGAATTGAAGGGGCGGAATGCAACTGGCTATTTCGCTAGAGCACTGTTTATGGAAGAAACGATAAAACAGTGAGAGACAGGAAACATTTCGTCGGTGTTCAAGCTAGTCTATTGACTTCGCAATGTCCCTGTCACCAATAAGTTTCAACGCGCGATTTTGGATTCTATCCAGAATGTGCAAGGTGGTTTTGGGTGCACCAGACCAGATATGAGCGTTATACTCCAGCTTTGGGCGAATGAACGCCTTATAAATTGAGGCCAGATCTGAAGGGGTAAAGTATTTTTTGCACCGCTTAAGGAAACCTAGACATTTCGCAGCATTTTTGGCGATTTCGAATATGTGGTCGTTCCAACGAAGTTTGTCAGTGAGACACATACCGAGAATGGAAAGTCTTTCGGTTTCGGCGATGCAGGTACCATTTTCGTTTCATTTAGCTTAAAGGCACGACATTTTGGGTTTAACGAGAACCACCCACGTCAGAAAAGCTAAGCCAGTGCAATCTCAAGCTTATCGCTGTTCTCCTTACCTGCATTGAAGCCGCTTTCGTAGCCTAACCCTGGGTCACAACAATGATCAGAATTATAAAAGTCAAAGTCTGAGCTGGTTAAGACTGCATTCAGTTCAGAGTTAAGAGTCAATTACTTTCTTTGGATTGACACCTCGTCAGGTTAGGTATTTAGGAGTCATGGAGTTATATGTTAGGCTCAACGCTCAAGTGACTGTAAACCAGAGTTCACAGAATGCTCTAGAAGTTCATGTTGTACGCGTATGCTAATCTCATGGAGATGGTTCTCTTCCAAACAGAGCTTTCTTCAAGACAATAGACAAGGTCTATGTATCTATATAGACAAGGAATAGAGTTGTCGTCTTTAGACGTGAAAAAATTATGCCTCCAGTCTCCAGGGAGTGTTTAATCGAGAGAGAGGTCTCCATCAACGTTTTTGCCTTGGTTTATGCAGAGCTAAAGGCGGAAATCCATTTCTGACTGTTTAAAGGAGTTCAGGACATAATTGTCTGACATGTGATGCTCCAGTGGTGAGAATATGGTGCCTTACTGAATCTTTTGTTTCCGACTGGTTGCATGGATTCTCAAGTGGAACCGGGAATTCGACTAAAAATTTTGTGCCTGCTTTATGGTCAAAAATGAAGAGTTGTCGGGGTCGCCGTGGATCAGTGGTTAGTGCGTTGGACTGCTGAGCAAGCTCGTGGGTTCAAGCCCCAGCCGTGTCCCCGTCGGGGAATGAAAAGCCTCCGAAAGTACAATTTGTCACGAAAAAGCTTCTCAATTCGCCGTTCGGAGTTGGCAATAAATTGCAGGTCCGTTCCATTCCTGCGAACAATACAACACCTTGAGCTGTCGCCCCTGATTCCATTAGAAGTGTGGAGTCTACATGATTAGGTTGCCATACTCTTGGTTTAGTAGCAGACTGTAGGGTCCATTATAGGAAATGGTGCTGTACTTGCGGCATGATGATGAGGCGGTGACGACAATGTTTATCGTTGACCAATTGAGCCTCTGTCACTGGTTTTTCCAATTTTGTTCAGAAACACGAGTGACAGGCATGACTCGACCTATCTTGAGCTGGTGGCTTGGCGGCAATCTACTTAAAGTATTCATTCGTGAAACGTTGTATAATCATCCTCCTGCTTTGAAGCTGAGATTCAGTTGATGTGAACCAGAGCTGTACATTCTGGTTCCAGAAAGGTGGCAGCTCAATGAGTTCAACTTGCTCCATTTGTGTTGGCCTTGATGCTTTGTCAACCACCTTCATTCTACTTGGCGAGAGCGAAAGAGACGTGTGGTTTGGCCAATGTATGGGTATTTATGCGGTGGAAGCAGCATACCTCTCACTTTCCCTTCGCTGTCTGCACAGCTTGATGTCAAAATTCGAACAACAAATATCATAAGCGAAAATTAGCTGTCAACGGAAAAAATCAGCTGCCACCACAAAATCAATCAGCACCAGCTGTCATTTCATTTATTCAAATTGAATATCGTTCATCATCAACACTGTGACACATCCCCGGTCGTTCAGAATTATTCACAGGATACAGGCGAACATTCGTTTTTGCTCTCTGAAACAAGACCCTGACGTTTAAACGGAAGCCATTCACTTTCGGATGACAGTTGGTGCTTCAAATGCTCGCCTATTTCAATAGAATATGCTAAGCAAGGACAATAGCGCGTGTATACCAACCCCCCAAAAAAATTGGAAAGGGGAGACCTGTTTCCCGTTTGTGATGTGACTCTCCTATGCCACTGCCAATGTTACAAATTACAAGCCCCCGACACGACAACGCAATCGATAAGGAGATTGTTCCAAATGAATGCAAAAGGCGCGACCGACGTCATCCACTGACTGACTAAAGGGGGGTTGCTATGCCACTGCTACTGCTACTGCTACTGCCACTGCTTCTGGTTTTGATTCTACTCCTGCCTGCCTTGTGTTTATCAATTCGTTTATCGTCCTCTGCTCCATGGAAATGACACATAGCGACGGCATTGTCTCTCGTTCGTTGTCGTCGTCGTCGTCGCATGTGAAATTTTCAACCAGGCACACAACGAACATTTTTGACAATTCAAGTGGAATTATGTGTACGAAGAACGACATGCGTTTGTATTCATTACAGTTGCCCCGGATATGGATGTGCGTGGGCGATGCTCGGGATGTAATTCTCATGTTTTGTTCCTTCTCCAGTTCCAGTTTTGGGCCAAAAATCGACAATTACGTACTTGAGCTACAAGGATGCGACATCATACGCTGGGCGAATTTGTTTATGCGGCTGCGGATCCTCGGGCTAATTTGTTACGAATTTCCCTGGCGTTTCAGTTTAATATTCTCGAGAATGATGTGTGGAATCTGATGTTGTGTGATGCCGCACCATGAGGGAGTGCCGTAAAAAAAAAAAAAGAAAAATGGAACCATAATCATAGCGCAGAAATCCTTCTCAGATTTATTTGCATAAAAATGAAATCGCTTACCAAGGACACACGATAAAGATGAAGATGAAGATGAAAAACAGCGAGGACAATTGTCTTTATGATGCACATAATCGTTATGTGTGTGCCCCACATGCTTACTATGTTCAAGTGATATCCCGCCCGCAGCTGAATATATTAGGCAATTTTCCCATTTTTATTTGCACAAAACGGATGGCGGGTAGGGTATGCTTATGCTTAATCGCATTCAACGTGTGCATGTGTGTTCCAAGTGCCGGGAATTAAGGTGTGTGCTTGATTGAGTTGTGTGTACAGTGTACACCTCGGTAGATGGGGCACAGGAGGAGTCTACGTCTGGGCTCTCGCCGAGAGTGTGATAAAACTTCAGGCTTTCGGTTCATCCATATTTAATGAAGGTATCTCCTCGTGTCTGGTGTGTGGCGTGGATTGATAAGCTATCAGGATCTGTTGGATGGAAATGCTTGTGAGGTTCGAGGACATAATGTCCTTAGTCCTTTTGTTAAGCCATTGGATGTGTGTTACTACATGTTTTATTTGATTTGACACTTCCCTTAGTGTGTCTCCTTTAAATGGAACCATTTTGAAAGTTTTCTATAAGCTACGAGGTAGTAAGGGTAAGGGTGGCGGTACTGCGATGGTGGTACTGCAACAAGCGTACATTCTTAATGGGAAAAAACTGTAGCATGGAGACTTTACTATAGTAAAGTAAAAACCCCTGGTTTCTGACGAAATCCTCATTTTTCTAGAATTGTCGGAAACCGGAAGGGAAATACTCTTGTATTCGCAACCAAAATTATTATATATCTTGCGTGAGTACCAGAGCAACCGCCGTATCGAATGTCTCGTCATTGTTCGGGTGATCTATTCAGCTGATCCCCTGAGTCTTGCTTACTTTCTTGTTATGGCACTACAGTTGAGGTTGAACCAGTGCCCCAAATAACAAGCCCCTCGAGCCAGCATGATCTTTAGCAAGCTGTCTTCAGTTGTCGAATTTGTTAAGGTCATCCTCGACTTGCGCACAACATCGAAGATTCGTCTTCGGCGTAGTCTCTCAGGGTTGAAATGGAATATTTTTTGGGCTGAAACACATGGGCTCGGCATTCGATTCCAATGAACATTTTGATTTTTTCTTAAGGAGGAGCTGTAGTTCCGAACTAACCTGGACGTTTACTCTTTGTAGTATTACAAAGGTGACATGCATTTTTTTACGTGGCCAGGCACTAGCCTCGATGGAATCTCATTTAACCTAAATTAAAAAAACCTAAATACTTATTCCAAGAACGTGGAACCACTTAATCCGCAATTGATTGAACTGAACTCCAAATAGTAGTTTAACCTAACAGGAACTATAGACGTCAAAGTTGAGTTGAGTTGTCTGGCGAATTCTTGTACTGCCGTCAGAGTCTTCCCCTCTCTCGTTAGCTACCCAAAAGGTTGAGGCATCAATCGTTCATTACGTCTAAATGATCGTAGGAGTTCGTAGATCAAGCTTGGTTTGGAAAATCTTGTGGATGCTTATATCCTCTTGAATGTCTAGGTGTTTATTCTCGGAAAAGTTTCTCCCATCAGAGAACTAACTGTAATCGACGATGTTGTTGATTACTGCCTGCACTAGGACGTCTCTTCGAACTGTGCAGGACATAACACTAGCTTTCCACAGTATGATGGTACATTTTTCTTTCTAAGACGATCCCTGTTGTGTCTCTCAACTGTCTTTTCATGGTCGATGGAAGGTGATAATATGAACAGGATTTAGCATTACCTAATTGTCGGTTGGTTTGAGGGTTATATCCTCAGCAAGTGGGTCACTATTTACACCTTAGTGCGCCTATTATAGCGCAGTCGCAGATAAAATGCTTGAGACTTTCTTCCTCCTCTACGCCTACGGGTGTCCTCATTTTCTGGTCCCTACCTCGGCAGCTCATCCACATCCACACGTTTCCTGGAAAAATACTTAGACCTGATACCCAGACCAGGTTGACCTGGTATAAGGTTACCACAAGGCTGGGAGTGCCATTAAGCCTGCCTGACTGCCTGAGGAGATGTCCAAAAGATTCCGCCCCTTAAGTATCGCAAGATCTCTGCTTGAAATACAGCCCAGATTTGTTCAGATTGAAAAGAGAAATTCAGAAATAGCGTTCAGTAAGCCCCCGCCCTCGATACACTTCTGTTCCTCCTCCATCAGGGTTGCTATTTGTCTCGTTTCGGGAATCGAACTGTATATTCTTTGTAAAAAAGACGACCTTACTTGGAACTTTATGAGTTCAGAGGCCGCCTAGACAGCCTTCCATGTAGCCGTGTCCTTTCATTAAAATAAGCTAAGTCCTTGCATGCAGGACCAGGCTGTTCTTTTCTTCTAATCCTAAAGGGAGTTAGTTCTGGATTGTATTCTTGACTGCTGCAGGGGTTCTGGCTAGCGTTCTCAATGTTGCTGGGAGTTCTGCAACAGATTTGAGAAAATTTTTTTCCATTTGAAGCTCAAGGATAAGGTTTAATGGCAACATCAGTCGACCAGCGACTTAACATAGCCCCAGAGAAAAAAGTCTAAGGGCGTTAAATCGCACGATCTTGGCGGCCATTCCACATCTTCTCTTCTGGAAATAACGCGATATGTATGGCACGTTCCACCGCCTTATTGGAACCACATGTCTTCCAGGTCCATGACATCCACTTGAGGCCACAAAACGCCAGTTATCATGACCCGCTACCGTTCGCCATAGACAGTCACCGTCTGGCCATTTTCGTTTCGGAAGATGTATAACCCAATGACGCCGCGTGACTAAAATCCACACCAAACCGTTAGTTTCTCTGGATACAATAGAGACTCTTGGTACTGCTGTGGATTATTCTCTCCCCAAATGCGGCAATTTTCCTTTTTCACGAATCCATTCAACCAAAAATGTGCTTCATCACTGAAATGATTTTTTCGCCAAAATCTGGATCCGTTTCCAATTGCTACAGAGCCCAATCAGCTCTTCAGTTTTTGTGTCAATTGGATCTTATACGGATGCATGCCCAAGTCATTTCGCAAAATTCGCCAACTTGAGGTCGCAGAAGGGCCAACTCCTTGTGCACGACGAGGAATCGAGAGGTTTGGGTCTTAAGCCACGCTTTCAGGAACAGCAGCAATATTCTGGCTTGACCGCTCATTTCGACTTCGTAGATACAGGGACTGCTCGATCAGTAACTGAAACGCTTTCATCGAGTTTCGTGATTGGTCGCTCGGTTGACGAACAGAACACGCATTTTTAACGATTTCAACGCGTTGTTAAATGGTGTAGCGGTCGATGGTAAAATGTTGACTATGACAGAACACAAACGTCAAAGAATGACAGCGTTGCCATTTGAAACGTTAGAGCAATAAGCTGTCAAAGTTCGGACATAGCTATTGAAAAACCCTTTAGATGGCTCTATGAATTTACCTCTTCTTTCCCAATCAATCGTTTTCTGAAAAGACATACTGAAGTTCTTTCAGGATGTGACGCGCAGCCCATGCCTACATCTCTTAAGGACGTTGCCGTGTGCATTGAGAACATGCCTCCACTTAATTAAATCCCCGCCCCCTCGTTTCACACTCCGTCTTAGATTATCCAGCTTAGACTGCCTCCTCACCATCTTAAGTCCGAAGTCAAGGACATTCTCCACTTCGAAGAAATCAACCCATACCAACTTTTCTTTGAATATGAATTAAATATTCGTATTCCGGCTTTGAAATTCCCTGATGGCCGGAACACAACGTACACGTGACCAAACTTTAAACATGAAAACTTTTCTTGTCGGCCGCCTCGAACGGTTTAAAGAAAATGAGAAAACTACCATCTTTATCTGTCCGATGGAAATAATGATTATATAGTCCTCGTGGGCTCCTTCGACCCACAAATCCAATTTATTCGCATTTCTAACACAATCACCATCCAGCGGCAGCCTCCAAAGAGTGGCTTTAGGTCACACACACACGCACGCATTGAGCATGAAGATGGAAATAAGCATGAATCGACAAAGATATGCAAAGTGAGAATCAATGTTATGCCCCCATATATGTAAGATAGTTTAATCCTCTAACGATGACGATGGAGAAGTTTTCCTTTGGAAATCCTCAGTTTTTTCCTCTGTCCTCTGTGCAAACTCAAATGAGTAAAGTTTTCGTTTGCAATTTCATTTCAAGAAAATTCTATTGACATATCCTGCAGGCATTTCGATGAACTAACAGGACACCGACACACGAGCGAAGGGTGTGTAGGTGTACCTGTGCATTGTGTTCGTTTTGCATAATCGAAACAGCTGTATGCAGCACATGCAGAAGGAAAGGAAATGAAACTTCTTCGGCTGCATTCGCTGAAGGATTTCATGTGCTTTTACGTTTTCAATTTCCAATTAGCATTCGTAGGTATTTGATGCGCGACAGTCGAGGAATGAAATTACAGTCGCTGTACAGTGCAAAGTGAATATCAAAGGATGTGGATACGAAAATTATTTGTATGGCAATTTTAACGAACAGTCTTGCGTGGAGAGGTGGATGCTGAATAAGGAAATCCTTGAAAGCATCTAATTGGTCTTAATGAAGGGCTATGAACTTTCTAAAGGAAATTGCATGTCAACGAACTATGTACAGAGGACACACCCTTTCCTTAGCTTAGTTTAATGTCATGGAGCTGCATTATGCTGCTGCAGATGGTCCTAATGTCGCTTTCTGCATCTACTACTGATTGTGTTAATATAGCGTTGATGTGGCTAATTCCGCCTTACACTTCTTTTTACCCGGTACAGGACTACTTAGGTTAGGTTAGGTAAGGTAGCCGATGAAGATGATAAAACTCTCTTCATCTCACATAGGTCTATGTAGACCGATTGTAGTACCCATTTGTTTTACCAGCTACTTGCCACTGCGTGGTTCTATATACCTGATGACTGCCACTTGACTGTCCTTGCGAACTCGAACAGATCCGACAGTGAACCATCGGATAGCTCGTCGATGGTTTGAGCAGTGACAGAGAAAATGAGTTGTGTCCTCAGGCACCTCCTCGTCCTCCTCTGCATAGGTCGTCCTAGGTCAGGTGCAGCTTTTTTGCAGGGTACCTGAGCAAATTGTGGCCTGTAATTAATCCTACCAGTAATGACAGGCATTTTCTGTCCATATGCAGGAGCTTGGTTGTTCTGCCTTTATAATTTTCTGGCCATAGCCTTCTGAAAATTTCGCAGGTGGTAATGGTTTTTAACCTGTTATTCACTCCAGTTAAGGAACTTAGCTTTATTGTTTCTTTCAAATGACGAAGTGGAGGTTTAATTGAACCGTCCGCTAGTCCTTCCTTCCTAGTTCGCCAGCAGTTTCGTTACCTGGCACACCACTGTGGCCGGAGACCCAGCAGAGTCTTACGTTATGCTCCGCCGTCAAGAACCATTAGCTCTTCGCGAAAGCACTTTACAAGCTTGGATGTAATTTGAGTAGCTAGAGCCACCTGGCTGTCTATGAAGATGGTGATATCCTCCCGTGATACCGTGAACATTGACGCCAATTGGGCAGCTCTGGTCGCTGCTAGAACCTCTACCTGGAAAACACTACTGTGGTCTGGGATCTTATTGAGCTGCAGAGTCCTAGCTCCTCAGAGCAGACGCCACCACCCGTGTAGATGGACTTTGTTTCGTTAAGAATTTCTTTGTTTTCTCACTGTTCCCTGCTTGAAAAGACGCAAGAGAAGGGTTTGACGAAGTCCAGATACGGTATCATGCAATCAGACTCGATACTTACGCTCGGCTATTTGTCCAAAATCTGTACGTGTCCATATGAGCTCGCTCTCCAGAGTTTAGACTGCAGATTCTTGCATGTAGAGATCAAGAAACAGCAGATTGATTTGATTTCAGTGCACTGGTCGTTCCAATGCAAGCTAGTCTTTGTTTCTTGGTCAAGGCTTTAGGGTAATGAACCTCCAGATGTCCTTGACTGATACGTCACTTAGTTCTTCGGTATCCTGGAAAAAAGTGTTTTCTAAAGGATTTAGGTCTGAAGTGGCAAAGAGAAAGTGGGTTGTGTCCTCATTAACTTACTCGTCTCTGCAACCCCTGCAACGGTCGTCCTCACTTAGCCTTAGTTTTTCATGTGATAGCGCAGCATACTATCATTTGTAATTACTTCTATAAGGATGGAGAGGGTTTTCCTGTCCTTCTGCATGAGAGTATTAGTTCTGGCACCGCTGTATCTTGGCCATAGTTTCCTCTTCTTAAAATCACATAGATTTCTCTTGGTATCACCAGCAACTTAACCTAACCTAACTGCTTGCCAAAGCCTGTCAGTATCACTGCTTTTAGTATGTTGTCACAGGTGCTACTGACGCTTGTAGTACGAGGAAGTATAACAGCTGTCATTTCATGACAGTCGCGTGCCATTTCCACGTCTGTTTCAGACGTCTGTCGTGTCACTTGCATCAAATCGGTTGTCATCTCATAGCTGGACAGGTGCGCATTTTACCTCTTCGACTTCCTTTTCTGTGTACACATAGGACATTGAATTTAATCCAAAGGATACATAAAGAATCTAGAACTCATCACATAGGGATGAGGTTCTTTCAGCCAAAATGTACACAATGTTCCCAAAGCCGACTTTCCTGTTTGATTCTTCATTCTAGTTCATAAATATCGACCAGCAAAATGCCTCCTTTAGCCGGATAAGGCCATAAATCCCGCAGAGCAAATGCGAAAAGGTCTTACAAGTATGTTTACCTTGCACGAACTACAAGAGTGGTGTGTATAGGGGTGTATACCTCGCAAAACGCTGGGCTGTACCCACTACCGATGGCAACGCACATTACCCCGAACGTGTTAAAGTCCTAAATGAACTACACCTCAATGCACTTCATACAAGAGCCGTGTGGTACATACTCACTCCCGTTTAATTTTCACCTCATCGTTTCGCGGTTCTGTGGGGCTCTTGGAGTCCTTCCTTACATTTGAATTTTTCCATAATCTATGCATAAACAAACTGTTCACCGGCACTCCATTGGCGGTTACACGTTTACAATGTCAGCTACGTGTCATCTCGTCATAAATGCTATCCTATGCGCATATAAAACATTGTAATCCTCATGGATTACCTTGGTTTGACTGCAACCAAACTGAACTCTGCAAGGACATCCGACAGATACGCGACCGTTGAAAATTCAATTTTTCAATTTCCATGCACAGATTTTTTTTTTTGCGAAATCTAATTATGATGTCACGCGCATTAAGGGAAAGGATAGTACACTCGCTGGCAATAATATTTATGCGCATTTTTTATATCCTCTAAGGATATCTCCTCGTACAATGCATATTTGCGAATTTTTTCAATGATTTCCCTCAAGAGTGGGAGGGTGAATATTATTCGATGGATAGATTGGAAATTGTCACAAGGATTCATACACACACACACACACACAAACGGAGAGAGAGTGTATTCCAATTTTTGTATACACACACTCAAGTGGTTTTGCTGTCTTCTGTTGGTGAAGTTGCCCTGGAGTGCAAGTGTCGCATGGTTCATCGGGAGAAGGACTCTTTCTAGCTATGATTTTAGTGCACAGCAAGGACGAACAATTCAAGGAATACAACACAATTCAACACTCTATGGCGGGGTGATTGATGTGACATGGTGTGGTTAAGTTTTTTTTTGTATTATATCTTCAGGACTTACACACACACAGGACGAGTATAACAAATAAGATGTCACCAAGTGCACTCACATGCGAGGACTTCAAAATAATAGTGGAGTGACAGAAGAGGATATAAGGAAAGAAAACAAGAGAAAAACTAATCAGAGATCTAGCGAAAGTGAAAGAGGAAAACAATTGAGAACGAAGGAATGAAATCAGGATAATAGTCCTTCGGGAATGTGGGTCAGAAGTGGAGAAGAAATAGTCCACGGTTAACTGACAGCGATAGTGCATCCGCATGTATACTCCCTCTGTGCTTCCGAGAGGAAGTTTTCCTGCATAGCGTGGACGTGTAGGCTCTTGTTCAGCCTATGGAGGGTCATATGGTCATGAGTGTATCCAGCGGTGGAAGAGTTGATGATTTGTTTTGTTTCCGATTCTAGGTGGGTTTGTGTAGTTTGTCATTCAAGCGGAGTGGGACGCTTTAATTGGGGATGCGTGCATGCACGTGCATTTTGATTTGATAATCAGAATTGATTTCTATTTCTACGTCAAATAACAAGCTGTACACTTGTGTGGGCATTTTTGTGTGTTGCTTGTTAAGAGCGTGTCAGAAGAGGGTGTGGGAGACCTGGAATAATCTCGTTGAAACTATCGGGCAATGGCTTGGTTACGATACGGGTTATTGGGATTAGTTTTGACTCAAATGGCATTCACGACTTAGCGAGATGAATATTCTACATGTCATCTTTCCTTTCCCCCATAAACAGACAGAAAGAGCCACCTGACGAGTGTACCCTCACAAGCCAATCAGCTCATTTGAGTTCCAATCCGCTTCGAGGTACAGGACCTATTTTTGGGCACGTGTCTCAGAAATTGTCAACTTTCTTGACTGTCGATTCTTCTTGAGTCAAATTTGCCTCTGAGAAGCTAAGGCTCATAAACCGTTGGGATACAACAAGGAAACCGACAATTATGGTTTAAATTTACTTTTGGAACCATGGAAACGTTGTTTAGATCACTTGAAGAGGGTCTCCTGCATGGCCTTAGACCGTTTTATCCATCTCTGCTACTACTGCACAAATTGTTGCCTACTATTGTCAATTTCTGATTGTGTCTGCCCAGGATACATTTTTCAGCTAAGCGCCGATGCCTTTGCCCAGTCGTAAAAGTTGGTAGACCGGACATAGAGGCAAAGTATTTACTTTTGCTTGATACTTTCATGGACAATGGTAGACTCTGTTTAAAACCGGAACCGAGCCAGTACATCGTGCCCTAACTTGTCAGCTGCATAGTTCCCCGGAATGTCATAGTGAGCATCCAGCATCAGAATCATTCCCTTCTTCCACCCATTAGGAAAGTTCTAGGCTTCTCACGCCTTCTCTGCAAATGGGAGCAGAAGCTCGGCAAATGTTACTGCTGCTGCTTCTTCTAAGAGACCTACGGGTATTCTGTCAAGTTCTATTGCCTTGTTTTTCAGTGTTTTGGTCGTTACTGGAAGTTTTGGTCGAAATTGGATGCACATCGATGGCATTCTGCTGAATACAAAATGCAAAATGCTTCTTCCATCGCTTGCGTGGTTATTCATTTGCCGAGAATCATCTAGGCCTTTCACAAACAGTTGGTTAGAGCTTTAACCACTTTTAATCTTTATAAGTTTTATCGCAGGCTTCTCGCTTCTCGCATCGCATCGCTTTCTCGCATCAATGTGCGCGTAGCCTAAGCAGCTTTTGAGCTCGTCATTATCGTCGACTAAGTCTATGTTGTCGTTCAGACGCAGGAAATCTAATACAAGACCTGCAGACCCTTCTAGCCGGGTGGCCAGTGGTTAACATCATTGCTTTTCACTTCTGATAAATTAAACCAATCAGCTGTGAAAGCTGATGTCGACTCTCGACTCTAGTGCAAAGGCATAAACCTGGCAGTAGAGTGTCATGCGTTGATATTGATTACGACATCAGGAGATGACGAACACAACAAATGGTCGAACTGTGTGAATATCATCATAAGGGTAGTCATTACTCCTTCAATCGCGAAAAGATTATAAAAGAAGAACGTCTTTCAACTTAGTATCCGAGTTGGGCTTTCCAATCTAATTGCTGTGAGGCCCACAGGGTCGGTTTTTCACTGGATCCTAAGGGCCCGTCAATTGTAAGCCTAGCGTCTACCCTGAGTTTTCGTAGTCTAGTTACATATCTACATACATGGAAGCTATGGCTGTGGAAACTTACAATTTGTCCTGGGACTAAGATTTATCAACTTTTGTAACCTCGAAGTCATGAGGTGAAGCTTAAGATCATGAATGCTTAGAGGTACGTGCAAAAAGTTTTCGCCTGAAAGAACGAAAGCCACAATTCTGATTAGAGGGGTCGAGGGATAGGCTTATGTTTTGACTCCTTCCACCATCGCCTCAAAATTTAGGAAGCTGAAAGGACAGGCAATCAAACTCGTTGTCTTACTGATCTCAAATTTTCATGATGAATATCTAAGCCACGATCTTCTGCACGTGCATGTGTCTAGGAGAACTTTTTAACAGCTGAATTTAAGTTTGCTATTTGTATAAGAATGTCCTTCTTTAAACAACAACTAAGTACTCAAGTATTGCATTAAGATTTCTTTCGAGTATCAAGCCACTTGTAGAGCCCATGTTTTGAACCTACAATTAGTTGTTACTTATTTTTTCCTGAACAAGTTCTCTGAAAATGTTTGTGTTAACACGGCTTAAATTCTGCCAGTGGGAAATTACTTCACATTCAAAAAATGGATTAATTTCCCACTAGTGGTGGAGTAATTTCCTTGCACCTGAAAAAGTCATAATAGAATTGTGCACTTATGGCTCACTGTCACTTCCTTTTTAACATTGCGGAAATATGACCCGAAATGTTGCGAACTTTTGGCCCATTTAGATGGTTTATAAGATCACAATTGGTTTGTGGAATTACAACCCACCCAAATGGATCAAAAGTCCATTGTGGACTTCTGACCCTGAGCCAAGGACCTCGGTGCTAAGACTGCTATCACATTCACATTTTAGACGAGAATACCCCCCCTGGTCTCACATCAACAAGGAGAACCTTTGCAAGGCTTTAAGTAGGCAAAGTCGAATAGTCTCGATTTACTTATAAAAGCTTCGGTGAAAACGTCTGTGTAAGGCTAAGCAATTTTAGTTTTCCCTTGAACCATAGTAAGGTGCTTCGAATTGGTGTAGCGTCAACAAACCGAGTGAGATTTGCTTTTAAATTTGTCAAAATTGGTAAAGATCCATCGAGGGTTTTCTTACGTCCGGACTCTCACCAAGAACTTTAAGTGGTCCAGTGGTTTCGATTGCGGTTAAACAAATCAAAAGACTCACTCAGAGAACCTTAATCGCTTTATATGATAATTCAATGATCTTCTAAGGTATCTACATACCTTCATGCCAATCCAATCGAACAGCAAAGGTCAATATCGCAAGGTAACACGCAAAGAAAAAAAGAAAACACTTCCACCTACGATACCCGCTTAGTCACAAATCAAAGTCCATCCACATTACGGTTAGCTGAGCTGGAAACTTGTCACATGCTAATTAACGTAATTGAAACCTGCATCATAGATTCAAAATACCACCACGCCATTTTAAGAGATTCTCACTCAATCGCCATCCAATAAACCTCACGACTTGTGCTGCCGAAACTGGATACCTACTCCATTTTTGTGTTAAAGTCTTCTTCCCTATGACACGAAGCTGACTGTTTGTGTGTCGGTGTGTGTATGTGTGTGTGAGTTTGTCTATCGATTATGCTAAAAGATTATTTGCTCGTTTGATTCAACCCTCCTCATCCGTGCTGCTGTTGAGCGGGATCAGGGTGAATTCTGAAGTTTAGGATGTGCAGTGATGAATGTGATGTGTTGACTGGCTAATTAATTCATCAGCTCCGTGTACCGGGTATGGACTTGGATTTCATGAGATTTATTCTCTACGCGCCCGTGTAAATGTTTGTTAACAAATTTTTGGGAGCACCAACCAGCACGAGTGTGTAGTGCTCGTGTAACTTTAGTTGTGGTTAACAAATCGATAAATCTGGGATTTACGTTCGACACCCAATCGCATGTTCGACGGCATAAAGTGAAGTGTAATCAGTACAAGTGCTTTGTTGGTACTTCAAAATGATTTTAATTAAAATGGTCTATTTTAATTGGATTGATGAGCGTAAGAACAGTACATCGCTCATCAGTCAGAAAATAACTGGGATATTTCAAATCTCTGATACATTATTATACAAAAATAACAATGCGATAGTGGGCTACTGCATGCCATTGATATCTATTGGCAATAAGTGGAGCATGGTTCTCGAGAAAGTCCAACTTGTGGCTTGCCTCAGCATTACTGGTGCGCTGAGGACTCCTCCTACAGCTGCCCTTCCGACCATGCTCCACTTATTGCCAATAGATATCTATGGCGTGCAGTAGGCCCCTAACGCAGCCCTTAAACTGAGAGAAACCCACCAGTGGTGTGTGAAGAATGTGGGGCATACTAGAATCCTATCAACTCACCGCAGCCTTCCAAAATCAACAGACACGCTGTCCACCGAAAACGACTTCAAAATGGGCTATAAGCACGAAATACCGGACAGAAGCACTTGGGATGGCTCTTAAACAGCCGAAGGAGTCGGTGCCGGTACCGGTGAACGTATGTACATATAGAGATGCGTTCCAAGAAAGGCAATTTTAAAATAAATATTCCACAACACGACAAACTTAATCGCTTATGCTGAGACTGCATATTTGGAGGGTTCAGTGTAGTTTCTTCCAAGCCGAAGTTACAGCTTTTAACAAAATCGCCGCTGGGCTGAAAGCTAACCTAACATAACGCGCAGATATTGCGATCTACATCGACAGCTAGGCAGGGATCACATCTCTCGTATCCAACATAATCAAATCTAGGGCAGTGCCACGTGAGATCGCTTACCAGTATAGTGTCACACTCTGTTGGATCCCTGGTCACTGCGACATTCAAAGGCAGAAAGCTTAACCATGTCAATGCGCCTATGTTGTTTGTTAAACACTTCACTTACATCGATGCTCTCTCGAAAGCAAATCGTAGATGGCAACACCTCGGTTATTGTGACAATGTCAGGCTGATCTGGGCTGTCCTGGATCTGAAAATATCGAAAGCATTAATACGACTGAAAAGAGACCAACTTTCAAAACTTATCAACGTTCTCACGGGGCACTGCAACCTAGGCAGGCCGACCAAAAGCCTCGACTTCTTTAGGCTTAATCATTTGTTTTGTCTGACAGAGGGCTGTGGGTCTTCGGGTCTGCAAAAGTAATTTTTCCACATTCTCAGCACCGACCGTAACCCTACTACAGGGTTTTATTCTTCATCTCTGCAGGTTTCTGTACGGGTTCTGCTTTCCTGAAATGTTCTTTTTACCTTTTGGTAAAACTTCCGTACCTTTCCTGAAGTATACTTGTAGTCTCTGAATGTCTTCGATTGTCCGCTTCTCATGCTCATTTGACCATCACTTTTGCTCGTAGAGCTCGCGAGCAGGCCTCGTCTTTCATCGCAACGCTGCTTCACATGCCTCTGGTTTTATTGCATGTGTTTGGCGGCACTCTTCGTCAAACCAGGATCTTGGATATTTGATCCTTGTGGCATAGGAGTTATTGAGAGATTTCGAGATACCCATTTGGCAATGATTCTTGCAGCTTCTTGCGATTACAGTCTGTCTACATTGTAAGTTATCGCAGTAATTTTTCTTTGTTTAGGCGCTTGGGATATCCGCCTTCGTACCTTGACTACAGCGAGATAGCGATCCGAGTTGATGAAAACTAAAGGCGTGCTTTACGTCGATCGCAATGGGATCAGTTTGATTAAAACTTTGGTGATCAGGAGACTGCCACGTTACCTTATGAATATGGAAATGGGGCAACCGTTTGCTGGTTTAAGTGACAATACATCACCGCAGCAAAGTCAAGCCCAAACGTAGTGTTGTAGGCTAAGCTTATCAACTGTTTTGTCAAAGATTTGCTTCTTTCCTTTTTTTGATTTTTACCTCGCCCAACATGATTTTAACGTCATATTTTGGACATCGCTTGAATGTGTGTACCCAAGAAGCTTGTAGAAACATTTTTTGGTCTGGTCGTTCTTGTTTTCTGTAACAGTGGTCATCGTCACGTTGAGGTCAGTGTCCACCATCCTCAATGTGCAACTCTGCCAACCTAAATTATATATCGGTTGAATGATTCTACATCGGGTATCATATGCAAATTGAGTGTAAAATATCGTACCTCTATTTCCGGCACTCCGCACATTTTAGTCGCAATCTACTGCCCAAAATTCTCCGAATAGGAATACACAAAATTTCCCCGCTTCCCTCGTGATTTTTCAGTCATCGAACTTCCCTTGTTTGCAAAAGGTCATCCAAAACAGATGCCACATCTATTTATACGCCAATAAAACATTTGACATTCAAATAGGCAGCTAACAAGAGAAATCAATTTGATGCTCGCAAAAGTCAGTCACCGTCAGAGGGATTGCGAGAAAAAAAAGAGGAAATTTCCTTCCCATACCGGGAATCGAACCCGGGCCTTCTGGGTGAAAGCCAGATATCCTAGCCACTAGACCATATGGGATATACACGAGTCCTCCCCTAATGCAGTCCATAATACGCCCGACGGAACTTTTCAGTTATATTTAGCTGCTGTGCCTACACGATACGCGGCCGTACATCGAATATTTTATTTAGAATCTACATTCGAACAGTCGTCTTCCATTGTTCCCGTGTCGTTTGTCTTTTTGGCTTTTATCGATTTTTTTTTTTACATACCATGCGCCATGGCACAGTGTATTTGAGGAGGTAGAGGAGGGTTTAGATACAATTATGTTGCGAGTAAATCATTTAGATTTCTTTTCCGGAGAAGGGGTTGAAGTTCAGACGTGTGTGTGCTGTTGCTATTCCTAGCAAATGGAGCAGAAATAACAAGGTGTGAATGGATAAATTAGATTGGTGCGGGTCACATAGATTTGAACTCTGTCAAGTGAGAAGAAAGATTTGATTTTTATCTGCAGGCGTAGATTCTGTTACACAGAGTAAAAGAAAGAATTGAGTTGCCTCCATTAACATTTTGTTGTGATTTTGTGGTGGAAAAGTAAAAGTTCTGAATTATCAAATACAACGACCACTTATAGTGGAGACAGAGGTGGGTCGGTTCATAAAATAGCTAACATGTTCCGTTGGGTCGCAACGCTAGTCAGCGTGCGATCCTTGTCAATGCCAGAAGCATGCAGTGCTTCACACATCCGAGGATGTCACGTCGGCAATGAGCAGTTACTGCACAGATGTCGCTTTGCAGTGCATTTTGAAGTCTTGCCATGACTCGGGTCTGCTCGTCAGCCCTCCAATTATGCATATGGGCGGCCTAAGCAATCTTAGAATGGTTTTGGGGTATTCAAACAACATAGAAACTTCTCGAGGCTCATAGAGTGCCAAGGGAATCTAGGCATGTCTTCCTCTAATGGATACTTTTACGGGGAGTGACAAGCGTCCAGAAGTATAATGAAATTAGATGAAAAAAGCTTCTCAATTCGCCTTTCAAAGTCGGCAATCAATTGTAGATCCCTTCCAATCTTTCAAAAAACGGTTGCTAGGCCTAGCAGGGGGATGTGGCTCGAACTACATTTGCAACAACACAGCAGCTTATACGAGCTGTTAAATGAATTGAACCGTCAAACTATAGTGAGGAGAGCATTAAGATGGTACGCGACTACTGCCGCATAGAGCCTCATTAGTAGAGAGTGATGAAGTATGAGAGGACTCGATAGCCTGAAAAGCAAAGTTCTTGCTCGAAGCCATGGCTTATAGTTGATTATTTAGGACTGTGTGGATTAAAATGTAATGAAACCCAAAAGTGAATTACGGAGAGCGTTAATCTCCCTTATCGTATCACTTGCGATGGGGCCTAAGCGAGAAAGGATGAGATAAAAATTCAGATCACGTGGTGCGTTGATATTCTCTAGTTATGAGATCCTTGAACTGATTTTACTGTTAACGACACAAGGATCTGCGCGTGCAATGTTCGTACTTTGTCCATAAATATAGGGTCATCCAACAAGAGATGTCATTTGTTTTGAGCGAAAATACGGTGTTGTGCGTTATTCTTGTGTCAATTGGACCTTATAAGCATGTAGGCCAAGATCTGTATGCAAAATTCGGTGCATAGTGTTTGAGGATGGGCCCAATTCCTGTGATCGTCTCGAAATGGACACATCTGGGTTTCCAGTCACACTCTCAGCTACGGAGGCGATAATTTTCAGCTAACCTTGCCGAGTTGGAGTCTTCATCCTACTAACCTGTCTGAGATGTGCAAATTTATCGATTAAGCTCCCTATAGCTGTGCGAGGAGGCGCTTGATGATGACCAAAAACAGTATGAACTTTACGAAACGTTTCCGCCATATTTTTAACGTGTGAATTTTCAATATTTCAGCAGGTTCTGTGGTATCCGACAGTAACATCGCCATCTACGTCGATAGCCAGGCGCCAGGCCGCACTCAAAGCGCTAAAGTCGAACGTCATTCGATCCAGACTAGTTTTGAACTATCACACAATGCTTAAGGTATTATGCGCGCATAACCGGGTAAGACTATGTTAGGTGCCTAGACATTGCACGAGACATGCGATTGTGAGGGCATAGCGCAAAGGCGTTTCAAACACTTAGGCAACTACTTTTTTTTAGGAATTGGAGGAGTAAGGTTCTTTTAACCATAACCATGGTTTAATGTTGACCGTAAGCCATTGTTGGAGCGAAATTGAAAATGACACCTGTGACTGCTTATGTGATGCTTTTCCGAGTGAGGCCAAAACACTCGTTTGGAGACAGTTGCCGTTAGGTCCAAACAGAAGTTTTCTTCCCGAACTTGTGTTATTCACGTCGCAGTTCGTCAATCGCCAAATGCATCAACTACATATCGCGACGAAATAATGCAAATGGCGATACACAATAGTGATGCCAAATCGTGATACAAAACAGTGTATCCAAAGGTCATCCAATGAACAAGGGATCGAAAAAGTCATTCCCTTTCTCCAGAATATTAAAACATTCTGCCTCACACCAAGGCGTAGACATCCCGCTTCCTCCTACTCAGTGAAAAAGATTTTACAGGTGCTAACCTAGGGCAGCCAAAAAAAAAACCAAACAGCGAAACATCTTAAAATTGAGTATTTATCTTCGACGTTCGCTATAAACTTTACGAAGGTAAAACCCATAAAAACCATTTCTGTCAAGGCGAGTGAATCAAAAGGCCAACACCGCTCCCCGCGAAAAAGGGTAACAAAATCAATTATTCGACACTTTTTACGATATTTTCGTCAAAAGTAACATTTTCTTTGTATTTTCACTTACTGGGTGCAATCGCAGACATTTACAGCCCTGTGTTTATGATAAATTATACAAAAAGGGCGGCTCTTGGCTTTTTATTGCGAGTATACATACATACATAGACATCTCATGATTTATTTAGGTTCACGAGTGTTAAACACTTGCAGAGATAAACAGGAAACAAATGATTTGACACTTGTTGAGGTGATCGAACTTTGGAGGAAGAAAGACGTTTGCGAGGACTGTGCGTTTGATTTTGGTTAGAGGTAATGAGAAATTGGGGCACGTAAAATTATTCGTTTAAGAAGGATTCTCCATTGAGGTCGATTCTTGTTAATAGTGATGCCAAAGCGGGCTTTTGAGGGAAATGGATGGAATTGCAAATTCTAAGGTGAAATTGTTGTCATAAAAAAGGTTAGGTATTACAAGCGGTTTATAGAAACAAGGTATGCATCGTTCCATGGTGTATTATTATAGATAAACCAAAGATGGAGGAATGGTACCACGTGCCGTACCACCAGGAAGATCTGGTTAATGCTTAATCTCAGTCGATCTAAAAATTTTGTCAAAAGGTCGCTTATTAGTGCTGTCATTGGTGTTCTTACCAAATGACTTCTGCACGAGCTGCAGGGACAAAGAGGAGGAATAAACGATCCTTCATTTCCTCTGCACTTGTCCTGCCCTATTCCAATGAAGGAAATAGAGCCAATCACTTCGACAACTTGGGCGAATTATCACACACTGATGTCAAAAGTATCCTCAGCTTCATCAAGACCTGCGAATGATTTCAATAAAGTGAGTGGCGTTTTTTCAGGGTAAAGATCCGTATGGTATCACAAAGGGCCTTCCTGGTGTGCCACCCTACCTACCTACTACTTATTGCTGACACCATACGGAGAATGAAAAAGCTTTTTCACGACAAATATTACTCTCGGAGGTTAATCCTTCCCTGAACAGAGGTGGTACCGTGAAAAATGTTCAATTCCTATTGTTGGGGCTCGAACCTAAGCAGTTTGCACAGCAATCCAATACACTAACTTCTGAGTCAGGGTGACTACGATGCATAAAATTAATGGAAGTCGAGGATTACATTATATGCCCTCGGGATAGAGAATAACGATATCCCCTCGACGAAAATGGGGTTTTTCAAGTTTTCCTCTGTATGTAGATCCTTCAATTTTCAGTATCCACCTCGTGGGGGATGTGGCTTCTCACCACGTATGGACGGTCTTCCAAATTAGATACAGCGACAAGAGCATAGAGATCTAAAAAAATATCTTGGCAATGCTAGAATCCAGTTCATGTCTTTGGTCATAGACCCATAGCGGTAGAAACACGTACGGAGTTTAAAGAAAAGTTTAGAAAAAAAAGTCATGTAACTGCCCTAATCGATGGGTAAGACATCCTTCATCTTAACGATGGCAAAGAGTCCTTCATTTCGATTTATCCTTCGTGTACCGAAAGCTGATGAAGGGCACAGGCAAAGTTCCAACCCATCAAAGGCAGGTTACGACTCTAATTATGGATGGCAAACTGTCTAATATATTGAACCTCTCCAGTGAATGGAACATTTTTAGACATCTGTGCATCGTATATCCTTGTTTTTTAAAACATAGTCCAGAGAGACCTCACTAAAATTATTTACGAAATGATCCCTCTATCCTTTCAAAAAACCTAAAAATAAAATAAAAAGCACTTCATTGTGCAAAAGTTCAGGACTTCCAATTTTCTCGATGAGTATCCTTAATCCTTTGACAGACATCGGTCGTTTCAAAATTATTTTTATTCATCCTTTCTGTCATTGTGTATTTCGGTTCGACGAATTCATTGCTATCCCGTTCTATTTATCGATTCGACTGCAGCTCCTTATTTCTCACCGTCAATACTCATTTAAAAAAAAAAAAAATGTGTGTCACAACGGTACCGCATTACGGATTCATCACAGGAAACAACACGTATTTACTTTTTATTTCCCAGCAAATTTTTCTCCATTTGGACGAGTTCCAAACCAGAAAAAAAAAAAAAAAAACTCCTTTCTGATGAAAAATTTAGAAAAGGACGTCCATTTCGAGGACACAAATTGGAATAGTCTCAATCAGTGGGTAAATGTGGCAAAATATTAACAGGGGCCAATGCTCCATGCAAAAAAGGATATCAATGGCTACCGTTCGTTTTTTTTTTTTTATTTACAATTTAACAAATGATAAGTAGTCCACTGTGTGTGCAGTGGTCAACGAAAAGGACCATTTTCGCCTGCAGGATGTGTGTCAATGAAAAATTGATTTTGGATGTTTTTTTTTTTAACTGTTTGCCGCCCATCACGATTCTGGGAAGGATATGAATGCTCGAATCGTTATGTTTATGTTGTTCGCATAGTTTATTTATGTTTCATATCAGTGTTGCAAAATGGCAGTTTACATATTTTACATTGAAACGGGCGGACTGTGGGAGGGGACGCCATCAATACATGTAATCATTACTCATCCCTGTGGGGGCGGTCGGGCATATCGTTTGGTATTCATCATGGTTTATGGTAATGATTGATGGGAGTTTGTATGCTCTCGGATGTTTATTGGCCATTTTGGGGGGAGGGGCCGGGCTTTGTGTGCTGGAAATTCAATTTTAGAGCCTGTTGATGTTGAACCAGTGGAAAACATTTATTTACTGGTTTCGAGGACTCATATTTTGTTGGTTGTTCGATACAAAATATTTTGATCGAGGCTAGAGGGAGCAATAAGCCTTTTCACTAGAAATAAGCTTTCGTCCAAGTTGACATGGCTTTGATTGTTGGAGGATGTGTTCAGAGGTTTGTCTCCAATAAGAGTTTTAGAAGAGTTCGGTTTGTGCCTTAGGCGTTTGATACGTTAAGCCTCACAAAGCAACGATGGCATTGAATTCTTACCAGGACCTTAACCTTGCGAACTGATCTGTCTTTGGCGGCTTTGCTAGTCGAAGCTCGATAAAACGTGCCAAACTGATGGAGAATAACTAATGTTGTATCGTGTTCACTGTGCTCAGTGGTTAGTGCGTTGGACTGGTGAGCAAGCTGCGTGAGTTCAAGCTCCTGCCGTGTCCACAGAACATTTTCCCAGATACCATCTCTCGTCGGGGAATGACAAGCCTCCAAGACTACAATTTGTCATGAAAAAGCTTCTCAGCTCGCCGTTCGGAGAAAATATTTCTTTCTCGACAGTCTATGTCTAAACTTCACAGACATCTAACCTATCAGGCACAATAAAAACTTTTCGAAGACTCAACAGAAAAGGCTGGGAGGTAAGCATATGCACAGAGCAGTGGACAGACCACGGAAATTGTACTAGACCTGCGTCTTTGACGAACTGAGCTACAACGAAACAGTCTTGGATGTCGAAGAAGTCTTAGATTAGTTCAGGTATATGATTTGGCGAGGAGAGAGTGAACGTATCCCTTGCTCATGGAGCAATTTCTAAAGTACTCTTTTATTGCCTCTTGAGTTTTGAGCCACCTTGAAAATTTGATGAATCTACAGATGTCCTTCATAGGTATGTATGCCGCTCAGTTTTTCGATATCCAGGAAAGTGTCTTTCAAAAAATGTATGCTGGGGATGGACAGTGACAGAGAACGCATTAACTTCCTTGTTGTCGTAGCCCCTACAATGGTTTTTCTCCCTTAGCCTTAGCTTTTTCATATAATATTATGCCCTGTAATCGCCCCCTACGAAAGTGGATATGATCGAAAAAGTCCTAGACATTGCGTGAAGGAATAAAGTGAATCGCAGCTGAAATTCTCATCATTGAAGAGACGCCATCACACCTCCTTAAGGATTGTGGAGCACTCACTTACTTATGGTGGCGCTTTAGTCGCGGTGGGTTCCTGAGTACCTTCCTATAAGGACTTTTAGCCAGAGCTATCGTTAGCTAGCTGCCTTCAGTTTTGCAGGCTAAGTTGTTTGTCATGCACCTGAGTTGCGGTCTTCTCCTATTGCGTCGTTCCTCAGGGGTAGATTCGTAGATTCCTCATGCCGGAGAGCTGGTGATCATTTCCTCTACATGACCCAGCTATTTATTGTGCTGGGATTGACTTTGATTTAGTCGGTCGGTCACTGTATCTTCTATTCCACTCGTTGTCTATGCAGACGGGACCATAAATCAAACGAAGGACTTTTCTCCCGAAAAGCCGAGAGCAACCTCATCCATTCTTGACAAATATCATGGCAAGAGTCAAGGGTCTTGTATTAGACACATTCAGCTGTTCCAGAGAGGAGTAAGTCATCTTAGCCCAGCGACAAGAGTAATTCTTCTTTAATCTCAGCGCACGTGTCATTAGTTGAGTTTATAGCGGAGGCTAGATAGAAAAAGCGCTGAACATCCTTAAAGTCACGGGTGACTGCGTGGCCACAACCATACGATTTCATTCGTTTTAATTTTGCCGCTCTGTCGCTTTGCCGCCTGCCGCTCATTGCGTGGCCTTGGCCTAATACGCTACTGCCAACACGCGGCTTTCTTCCGATAAAGTCAGTCCCGTCGGCATATCGCAGTACTTGCCTTTGCAAGTGTTTGCGTTTGAGTTCTGCACAATTCGATGTGTTACACCCTCTCGGCTGTCATCTACATATTCATTCATTCATTTCCAATTGCTCTGGCATCACCTTCTATGGTTTTCCCGGACCAATTTGGAGTGTCACCTGTCAGTCTTTACCATGTCTTCTATTATTTTGTAGTTGGAAAAGGATAAATCTTTCAGCTCCTTGAAAGTGAGCGTTGCACTTCCATTAACAGATCCCACGTCTTCTGTGGTTCGGATGATATGACCTTCGTGGCGTTTCGACGGACGTTTGACATAATTTATGTTCGTTGTCAGTTTGATTTCCACGTTCAACGAGAGTTTTTCAAAACCTTGGTGTTTCATTAACATCAACTGATTGTTTTTCATTTTATTTCGAGTTCTTCGACGTCTCTTACTTTTTTGGGTCCTTGACAAGGTCTTTCTTAACAAAGATGACTTGGATGTTGAGTTGGTTTCAACTTTGCTTTTCAAACTGTGTGGTTTCTTTTGTTTAAGTGAACTCACCACAACTCTCACAGTTATTGGTTCCAATTAAAGCAAAATGTCATAACAAAAGGATCATCTGCTTCCTTAATTTATTCCCTTCCATCCGCATTGTCCTCAAAACTATCTGTTTCCTTTCCTCTACCGAAAACCAAACCTCAAAATGCTTACAACACCAGATCGTCCTTCATGTGGGGTATCACTCCCTCTCTTTACCCTGCACATACTCGTAGGTGGATAGGATGAATCTTATTGCAAGGAAGCGATTGTGTAAACTCCCGGTAAAAACTCCCGCATAAAAAGCGTTTCGAAGAAAATTTCATTTTCCTTGTCCCAAAACAACAACTCAGCTCAGCTCAGCTTACACACATTTTTTTTTCTTTCTGCTTCTTGACGGATGTTGTCGAAACAAACAATATCCAGACGAATTTAGATGAAATTTTACTTTATCCAAGATTCGTCCCTTAGCTCCTTGAGGAAGAAAGCAATTTTTCTTTTCCCCAAAAAAAAAATTGAGAAAATCCAAACTTTTCCCAAACCGAGGTAATAAAGAAAAAACCGGAAACATACACACGGATCACACGGTGGTGGGGGTCTCCTTGGCTGCTATTGAAATACTACACGTCCTTTCTCACAAGTCAAACTCCCCTCCCAGTGTAACGTGTATCCTGAAAGCACAAACCCAAGCAAGACACATGGAATGCATTTTTGCGAATTGATGCTATTTTTGTGTTTTGTTCGTCTCACTTGTGTTTCACTGTTGTCCTGAGCTTGCGATATACGAGTACATACATACTTATTTATGGTATTTCACATTTCCTTGTCGTCCTGTTTTTTTTTTCTGCCAATGGGATAGCAAAAAATGCTCTTCGTCCTCTTGCTAAACGTACGGCGAAACGACATAATCTTATCTTCTTCCTCTGTGTGTGTTCTTAGGTAAGAGCGGGAAACGATTGTAATTGAATGCAATGGGCAAAACTAATGGTTATAGTACTGTAAACAGGAGACGATCTAAAGGACTTTTTTGTTCACTTCTTTATTACTACTCTTTGCGCGCTCGTATGCCTTTGCTGTGGAAGAATGAAGAAATAAAAAAGAGAAAAAGTTTTGCTGGAGCATATCCTTTTTCTTATGTGTGTGTGTTTGGGAAGGAAATGCCAAGAAGGACGATCAATATTTGATTTACATTGTTTTAGTTTGTAAAATTGTGTTTCCTTGTATTTTTTTTAAGTCCGTTTTGTTTTTTTGTTCGACTCTACTTAGGCAAGCGATATCCTTTCAACAGCGGGAAAGTAGAACGAAAACAATTCAAACGATGCTTATACATGGAGAACACATTTGTGTAGACGGTGGATCGTCCTTTTTTCACCGTGGAGAGCATTTGGTCGATTCGAAACGTTGGAACTATTACCGGATAGTAGTTTTTAGTTATTAAAGTCAATGGCTTTCGAAAAATTTGTGAATGCTCTGATGGTTTGAAAGTTTATACTAGATTCTCGAGAGCTCAATCGAAAAACGTTTAGAGGGAAATCATTCTGAAAGATTAGACTACTCGCTCTTCACCGAAGTAGTACGGCCCATTCAAGTGGTGTTCTAAATGTATCCTCCTCACCTTAAATTGGATCGTAGTCAAAGTGCAAAGACAGTCGACTCAGAGACTTGATTGTTTATAAAATTTAACACTTACCGGCCTGTTGTGAGTAAATTAGCAAAATTAGGTTGGAAGCGCAGCACAGTAATGCAAATTAATGACAGGAGGCAAATCCTTATCATCCAATTTTTTAAGGATAAACTCAACGTGGGGATCCCATACTATAGAGATTAGATGATATCTCTGATATGCCTCAAGGTTGCTTAATTTGGCCTCTTCTTTTCCTACTTGCGCTTGATGACATTCTGAAGTCATTTTTGGATTCAAAAAGCAGAAGTCTCCATTCATTCAGGACCTTGAATATGCAGATGATATTTTATTACTCTTTTCCACGCTAAATGGTTTTGTAAAAAGGTCGGTAAAGTCACGAAGTATTACTATACATAGACACCAGCGTACAGAGAGTGCTGAAAGCTTAGTCTACATATCTTGACAGCGGCATTATCAAGAAAGATATTCTGAGCTGAATTTTAAACACAACAGGCGCCTAAGGCATGCACAACACAGTTTAAAGCCCATTTCTAGCCAGAGGACACCCGCCAGAGGACACCCGCAAAAGTGAAGCAATTTGACCGCTTTTTCACAGATTGCATGCATATGTATATATTTTGCTCTACAGGCTTAAGAGAGCGAAGTCTGTAAGCCTGTAAGACTATGTAGATATACCCTGATCTACGTACCAAAGGTCAAGAAGGTGAGACTATGCTGGGTACTAAGCCGTAAAGATACGAAAACAGAGAACAGATAAACTTGCTAGGAACGAATTAGAGCTCGATACTGTAGCCTTTAACTTATCAGAGTCACAGATGCAAGAACCACACGCGGTGGTGTCATGTAGAGACATGAGCAATAGACCCTTATAGTCAGTCTCTGGAAACTTAGTTGAACAGAACAACAAATCGTTCCACCCGTGCTCTCAGAGCACTCTACTCTCGAATTGTATGCGGAAGAACTTGGGCTGCGACTATTACGAAGAAAAAATAGAATCCATACTACATCTGGTAAGTGACTGTCTCGCAACAGCAACCAGAGGATTGAGAAATGTGTTATCCTACAACAACGATTGTAGGAGCTACGGGAAATAGAATCTGTACGACTTGCTGTTCCAATAACGCGCACCAGTTTTAAGGGGATTGAGTACTTTTGGTAGAAGCTTCCTCTCTGGGCTGGAGGAACTTTAAATCTCGTACCTTAGGAAACTGATTCCTATTAGTTAGGATTTGTGGCCGATGAAGACGATAGGGATCCTTCTTCTCCTGCTTACGACCCTTTGTGGTACTCATTAACTACTTAGTACATTCCGTACTACATTGTTCTTCCTTACTGATGTGAGCCATCCAGTTGTCCTGGCAGTGACAGAAAAAATATGTTGTGTCCTCATGCACAGGCTGTAGAGACGTCGAAGCTAATGAGGACACACTCCGCTTTCTCTGTCACTCTCCAAGCCTCTGCCACTTCATACATACATTTTTTGAAAGACACTTCTTCCAGGATAAGGATGAACTAAGGTACATAACTAGCAAGGACATTTGTAGGAGGCCTATACGTCTTGATTCAGTTCTAATGCTACGATTTGGTCCAAATTTATCTACACCATACCAAAGGGTCATCTGGGTCCTCTTCACGGTCAGGACTCCTCATGAGTAGGGCAAGAGACCACATATCCTCCTTACATACTTGAAACATCATCCCAGCTAATCTGGAGTAAAACAAGTTATTCAAGTAAACTTAGCGATAAAGTGGTTATATCTCCATGGCATCGACCTGCATACCGCCAGGATAACGTAATTACTTAATTCCATGCGCTCCCGGTACACCGTCGATAGTGAGTAATTGATTGAATTGTGTATCCTTTTTGGAAGTTTCTCCATTCCTCCACAATCGCAGAAAAATAATTGATTTTTTTCCTTGAATACTCATATTTCCCTTCAACTTCATCCTGAAAGGAACAGAGGTACTACACGCAAATTGAAGTGAAAAAACAAATTACATCCACGTGTTTGTAATTAGTTGAAATTTTACTCTCGATATTCCTTCTGTTTGCGCAGGCAAAAGGAGAAATTACTTTGTTAATCATTTTCGCATTTTTCGAACAACGTGAATTAAGAGACTTAAAATGAATTAACATACAGAGGTAAAGGATTGAAAGAAAATCCTTTTTAATTGAGAAAAATACCCCCAACATGGACAGTGTGGGTGGCTGATTCAAGTGACATGAGTTTAATTCTGGGAAGAAAAAAATTTAAGAATTTACATACGAGTAGGGTGTTGTTCCAGAGAGCCTACTTGAGGTGAATCTTGTTTTTTTTTAATTTCCAATCAATCCAGCTTTCTTCCAAAAGTGGATTTATTATCCATCGGTAGAGGTTTTACAAAATTCTTAGAAGAAAGCCGTTGATTATTCTCGTTGAGATTGTTATTAATTTACCAAGAGAGTACTCAATTATTGCCGATGTGGGATTTTCAAGAGCTACAAATTCCAAATGAAGCAAAAAAAAATTGAAAAAAAATATCACGCTTGGGCATACTTTAGGTTTTTATAAACCAAATCAGTCGGTGTTAGATTCCTTAGAATGGTCTTAGATCAAAGTAATGCCATTATGTTGCCACTAGATGGAAGCTAGAATCGATAGAAAGGTCGTACGTTTTCGTCTTAAGCGTGAATATTTTGGCAACGATCGACTTCTTTGTGGTTAAGCCAAGAAGAATCTGGGTATGTTTTTGACTAGATACGTGCAACCTTCTAGTTGAGTTGGATGCAATTAATGACACAAATTTAAGATCTATTAGTGGCACCACTTTTTAGACTTCCTAGACGACGTAAAGTGCTGATTCTTTTTTAAATACTAGATTTGGTTAGCTACGGTAACGTCGGGCAAATATACTCGTATCTTACTGTTCAAGAAATCGAACGAGTACGAACATTTGTTTGAAAATAACGCTATAGACGTAGACAGACGAACTGCCAAGCGATCAGTAGGGTTATAGCCACTACCACTTCTTTCAAACTAGGAGAACAATGTCGAAAGGAACTTGTTAATCTCGGTAAGCGGTTCCCTGTCACTCTTAGCTTAGTTCCAGAACATAGGGGCTGACAAATTGGCCCCTGGCGAGGATCAACCCTTGACAGCTCTTCCGCGGAAAGAGTTCACTTCTAATTCGGATTTGTCAAGGACAACCTCGGACTAAATCACCTTTTCTGTAATCGTATAACATTTCGAGACGATTTGGCTCCAAAATGCTAGTTTTTTCGTGACGAGTTTTGCGATCGTGGAAGAAACGACGCCTGGCGCCTGGTCTTACATTTGCTGAGAATGGCTAACCAATAAACAGTCGGACTAGATAGCTGCGTCATCTCTAAAAATCACATTAAAACGATGAGAACCAGAGATCTCCTTAGCAAAAATCGAAGGAACATCTCTCGTCTTGTAGCAATTTGCGTAGGTTAGAGGACGGTCGGCAACCATACAGACTAGCCATCCCCTTCAACACTTACCTTCACAGTTGCACAGATGCGGATGAGGCAGAAATCCTCGACCAAGAAAAACATGGCATAAGGTTGTCGAGAAAAAGTCTAGACGATTTGGGAAAAGCTGGAGGGAATCGAGGTGAGAGCGTGGTAGATGCCCATTAGTAGTTGCCTATCAATTGCCATGTCTGCGCATCTCGTATGTTTTCCAGTTCTTCCTTTATTTGCTCAAGAACTACCTTAGCCTCTCTCTCCATGTCGCACACAAATACCTAATCAGTTCTCGCACTCCATAAGATTATTTTACTCATTAATTTCATCCACTCATTGGAAAAGTTCTTGGACTTTTTACAAGTGGGTGCAGAAGCTTGGTAGATTTTGTTGGCGCTACCCTTACGAGATCCACAGCTATCGGTGTGGTCTTTCAAGAAATTTCTTTCTTCTCGAACTGAGTCGTAAGGTACACATTCCGACAATCGTAACCAGAATTAGGCTCGATGGAACCTTATGCCTGACTGACGATGGCCGCTAGTCGATAGTGAGTTCTCCTAGAACTGAGCAGGATTGAATTTATGAGTTGGGTGGCTGCTCTCGTTCAAGCAGGACACACTTAGACCAGATTGGTCCATTGTGATACCACGATAGATACCGGTCTACCAGCACCAGAACCCAAGAGTAAAACGTCGAGCCCGCTGAGATGAGTGACCGTATCGGTAGTAACTCTACCCAGAGATAAAGTTCCTTATCCTTTGGATGTCGAGTTCGGCCAAATCGTTTAGATCATCATAGAAGTATTCCCCAAGGGTTTTCCTTCTTAATATTGCAAGGGCAGGACAAGTGCACAGTAGGTGGGCAGTGGTTTCCTCATCCTCTTCATCTCTACAGCTTCTATAGGTTCCTGTAATGCTTTCAGCTGTTTTCTATCGCCAATCCTTCTCCAGGTATCTTTCGAAAATCATACTCAATGTCTTCCTTCATATCTACAAGCAGGCCGGGCATCCACCATAAGTGAATGTTAAATTGTTTCGCCATCAATTCAAGAGGTGAAGGGGCAATGTAAAGTGACATTTCCAGTGAACGAGCGAGATCCTAGCTTATAAACATAAAGCATTTAGACAGGGCTTCTTTAATCAAGAAGAAGATACTCAAGTCTAGGGTTTTCTCTGACATACATATTTCAAGGCTCCAAACATTCCACTTAGTGCTATCGCCAAGACTTACTATTTCTCTACAAAATGGTACGATGTCGACTTCCACATTGTTAAGTTTTTCTCGCAAAATGCAATGCTTTGGTGGTGAGGGCTTGAACTTTATCAGTTAGAGTCAAGGAAAACTAAATTTTGAAGAAAATTCTCGGCACAGGTGTCACCATTTATCTCCACTTGGATCCAAACTAAACTAAATGAAAATTGTCAAGCAAAATTCTCTCTAGAAACACCCTGCGAGAACCACAACTTCCAATGATCGAACCATTTAAGCAACTCCTTGACACTCTACTTGTGTGGCTTAGAAGTTGACATTCAATTACCATTGCCTGCCGCCTCGAACGATTTCAATCTGTCAATTCCGTCTAAAACCCAACATCGGTGTCAGTGTGTTTACAAAACAAAAACACGCGACTAAAAAAGGTGATTTATCGTAAATTGAGGACTAAGGCTTAAAAAAAAACTCTTGTTTCTAAAAAACTCATTAAAAGTATCGTCTTCCGTATTATTACCTACATCAATCACTCACCGAAAAAAGAGGAAAACTTTTCCAACCACCTCCTCTGGCTCGGGTGTAAAATTCGAAATTCTTTTCGAGAATCATTTACAAAGGATTTAGTCCTGGGCCATGTGCGTGTGTGTGCGCGCCTGTATCTCTTTTCTATTGAAGGAAATCCGCCATTGGCTTCTCAAAAGATATATGCACGCTTGTGTATACATTTTCGTTGAAAATTATCCTCTGCCTTTCTGCGAGCTGTGGGAGGACAAAAATTCACGAGCTTGTGAACAATATCAGAAGGATTTTCCAAGGATTTGTTATACCGTCTTAGGCGCTCGTTATTCTTAGATTTTTGCAATAGGGCACAAATTTTCATTTGACATTTTTCAATGTATCCGAGGATAGTGAGATAATTTTCGGAATTTTCTTCTATTCTGTTGCGGATGTCATTAAAAAAGTGCGGGGGGCGATGCCAACGTTTATAGTTCGCGTGGAACGTTCCAAAATTCCATTTCGTTTATGTGAGATATTTCAGCTGCATATTTTTGCCTGAAATCTAAATTTAGCTGTTTTTAGAATCAAACACATTCCGACCTTGACAATAATTCAAATGAGAGAGTGGATACAGAGGAAAAATGTAAACAGTGTGTGTAGCAATGTCGGCACAGTGTGTTGTTTTTTTGGAAGAGTTTGATTTATTGGACATCTGTTGGTTGTGATAAATGTAAATTAAGTGAAAGTGGGCCGGGTATTAGGAGCACTGAAGTGGGGTTTCTGTGGGATTAGCAAACGATCTCTTTGTTTTGGTAAAGATGGACGGGAATCTTGGTTGATAATCGGGCACGGGCTGTATAGGATGTGAGATTCTTACTCAATAAATCCGCGTTCTTTTCCTTTTTTGTCTAATCCTCCTCTTAGGCTTTTCTTGCTACACGCTGACATATTTCTTTGAGGTGGTGTGTTCCGGCATTCGCTGATCGACATTCGAAAAAGATGTGATTAACGCCTTCACGTGATCCATCTTCGTAGTATATTCGATTCGAGCCTTTGCATAATGAAAGCACCCGTGTTTTAAGCTTTTCATATTCCTAGCTCTCAAATTGTTATCGCCCTGGACTTACCTTTGTTCTAAGTCCAGCTAAACACTAAGCTCACATCTGCACGGCTGGTTCTCGTGCCTCTGAAAATGATACCAAGACAACAGCTTGGCACTTCAACGGGTGCTTCCTGTATGGTTAAATTTTGTGATAAAAAAAAACACGGAAATGCATCTCAAGATGTTCAAGATGGGTTCAAGCTGGCCACTGGGTAACATATACTTTCGCCTAGCAACATATTGTCTATCTAGTCACATGTTTGATGTCGTGGATTGCCTCTGTATCGGCGTCTTCTCGGTTTTGGAAGTAAAGCCCTGCGACTTTTGTGAACAGATGCATTATCATAGTCAGAGAGATCAGGACTTAAAGAAGAGTTTCAATTTTTTCTTCAGCACCTTTAAGGCCTTCAGGGCTTAATTGTGCGTCGGAAAGATTGACTTGATAATGAGACGGTAGAACATGTGTATTCTCTGCGAGTGCCCAGGTGACGCTATGGAAACATTCCCATCTAATGCGTGACACGATATGCCTCGTGGATACTTGGAACATGGAAGCTAAAGCAGTATTTAGGTTTATGAAGGGCCTTAATTTGCCTGTAAGATACAGGTTGCAGTTCATCTGGATCTGAGGATTGTATTTCTTATTGGATCGTTTACTAAAAACTCCTTACAGGTCGAATCGATGAAAGCAAAAACGCGTCAATGCCTCGAAATCTTCACCCCAAACAAATATGTGCATGAGACCCTTTCTTGAAGAATTGCTTTCTTCTCAGACTGAACCGGAAGGTAAATCAAAACTCGGCTCTGCGGTCCACATACCTATCTGACGAAGACCACAAATGTTCTACAATCTAAAGGTTTTTTTTCTATGAAGCAAGGTTACATTCGTCACTGCTCATGTAGACCAGCAATAGGGTCCATTGTGCCCATCTTCTGATTCTACCCCGAGAACCTGTAAAGGGAAGGGGAGCTGCTGATTTAAAACCATGAATCTGAGGAGGTGCCTCAGCCTAGTAATGATGCCGGAAACTATAATTCTTCGCGCCGACTAAGTGTGATTGGATACAGAGATCTCTGCTTACTATAGCACGTCGATAAGATTCTACCCGTTGCACATGTATCTTGCTGGATTCAACGTGTATTGGTTCGACTAATGGCTTCGTCTTCAATATAACAAGCTTACTGGAATCCTCGTAAACGGAAAAGCCTGTAAGGCATGCAGCGCTGCACCTCTTCGTGCGAGTTCGTCAGCTTTTTCGTTACCTAGGATATCCATTTTCCCTGGTACCCATCATAGGGTCACCGTATTGGCTCTCGATATCTCGTCTAGGTAGTTTTTGCAGATTCCTACAAACCTCGATCTAGTTGTCGCGGACTCCTGAGCCTTAACGGCTGCCTGACTGTCGATGTAGACCGTAATTGTCCTTTCGGCGATATCTTTCTCGCGGACAGTTTTTGAGGCCTCGATGATGGCTATGATTTTGGTTTATTCTTAGGGCCTTGCAGTAGACCCCGGAACCTGTACCGACGTCCATCGGTGTAAAAAGCCAGTTCCTTTTTACTTGTAACTTTGTGGTTCCTCCAGTCATCTCTGTCAGGAATTCTGATACTGAATCTCCCATCCAATGCCAGAGCCTGGATCATGTGATCAGTTTCTGTCGATCTGTCGGCATTCTCACATCGAGACAGTACGGAGACGTGACCACTGTCGTCCTTCTCTCACTCTCAAGGCAGTTTTAGCTGCCGTGTTGCTGCAGTACAGATCCAGTTGAACGAAATTTAGGAGTTGTTCTCATTGATTCCAGGATTCCTATACAGGCTGCTCTCTGAATCTTATTTAGGCCTCAAGCACCTACATACATATATGAAGCTTAGTTATCCTACAATTGAGGAACATTTTGATCAATATTGAGGGCGTGGAGGAACCTCAGCACCGTGATTGTAGAAGCGCGGTTGGTTACTTCTATCGAGTTAAGTCCCATACCGAAGTCTTTCAGTCTACAGCGAGCTTTGGTGAGACAGTGACACAAAATATGCCCTGCAGTTTCTTGATTTTTCAAGCAGAATCGGCACATGACCGACAGGCAAATGTTCAGCTTGTCTAGATGGTAAATTAGTGAAAGAGAGGAGGAGCCTTTGTTTGAAGAAAACGAACAAAAATGTCAGCTAATGGAGTAAAATTTGTTAGTTTCATGCTGTGGTCTACTCATCAGCAGCTAGATGCCTTTAACGAAAGTCTGTCTTTAGGTTTTTGTTATTCCCCTTAAAATTTCTGAGGTTGATATGTCCATAGCCTTAAAAAAAAACTTTGAACTAGTAAATATCTTTCATTAGTGTACTAAAAGATGACAATAAATTGTGACCGTAATTGGCTTTGTTGTTTCAACTCAAAGTGTACCAACAAATGTTGAAGTATTTCCTGCATGACAGACTGTAATATATACGTCTCGTGCTAAGCAATTAGTAAATTACCATTCTCGTTGGCCTAATCGATCCAGTGTAAGTATTTCAGCTAAAAATACTCGCATTAGGGACACTTTTGCTGCCAAGAAACAGCTTAAATCGCACACAACCGTCCAAAGAAGAAAAATACAAAAAAAGAAAAAAAATCAAACAAATTCCGAGGAAATAACTCAAGTGGCACATCATCACGCACGTCGTCCTTAACGTAAATAACGGCACAGATGGACCCAGCAAATTCCTTCTGCAAATTATTTCGTTATATTTGCTATACTCTCGCCAGATTGGGGCCAAATGCTCTATAGTGCTGTCCGTCCATCAGCTGCTGCCCCAGCATCAACACAAGTACGCCAATATCTTTGACTGTGTTCGTCTCATCGAGAGGGTTTTTGTGGATCAACAGAAACTCACTTATTTCAATTTCGTTGCATTGTGTGTGAGGTAATCTCCTCGTCGTACAAGACGTGCCTAAATCGGAGGAAGATCGGTGCACCAGCCGGCATAAACCCCGTCGCATATTACATTGTTGACCTATAAAACTGCACATTATCGTAGATACACTTTTTTGTGCAATGCGGTGTGGTGCAGTCACAGTGCAGTGCAGCAGCGTCGAGAGTGAATTATTAAACCGAAAATAATTTTTTTTTGTGTTTTTTTCTACAGTGATCTCGCGCGGGTATTTTGATTACGTGCTTTGAAATAAATAAAAAAAAAAAAAAACATCAAAATGAATCGAAAAAATCATGAAAATGTTAAATGGACAGAGAAAAGATATTTCGAAATAGAAACAAAATATTTTCGGTTAAGTGAACTAGAGAAAGAGTAATAAATTTCGAATTTATTTAAATTTGTTTTTTTTTTCTTGCGTTTTGTGTTTGGAAAAAAAAATTAAAATTTTTTGTTTTCAACGCTCAGAGGTGGGAGATACAATCATCATGTTCACCTGTTTGTATCAGCTATGGGATTGGTAAGTGTTGCATGGTGATGTTTTGTAGTGCATTTTGTGTTGAAATTTACAACTGAAATACACACAGTAGATGTGTCCTTTCTTTTTTAACTGAATGTGGGTTAATTGAATTCAAATTGCTCAAGACTTGATCAGTAATTCAATTGGAAATGAACTGCCCTGAATCCCAAACAATGTGTGTACATTGGCATAAATAAAACATTAACTATCTCCTATCGCCGACTAATTGCCCTTCTTACGAATCATTAGTCAAAGTTTGTGTAGAAGTCGTGGAGGAATCCTAGAAAGTTTGATTACGTCAGGTTGATGCCGGCACTTTATTGCTGGATATCTAGCAACTTTTCGGTTCTTTTTTTTTCAATGGATTCCATTTTTAGTAAGTCTATAATGGTCTGGTGGACAGTACTGGGCAAGAAAAACAACCCCCCTCCCCTTCTGCACCGCTCCATCGGCCTCCTTATGATATCACTGGAAAGCTAATGGTAGTCAAAGCAACATTAAGGCTCAGAGAATCCTCCCGCTGACCAGCACAGCAACATGTCACTCCAGGATCTTCAAGGGCAACAAACTATTCGTAGTAAAACGGACTACGTGTCCCCCTATATTGACTTCAACGTCCATTCGCTCTGCATGTATTTATCAGCTCAAAAACCCTATGCAGAGTTTTTCTATATTAGGTCGATATCTCTATACAGCTCATATAATTGGTTGTTGAATCTCTTCCTCCCAAGCCAATATTTTTTAATAATTTTTTCACTCAAAATAGCCAAAGTGAATGGTTGCTAGGCCCTGAGGCCTTGGGCTGTTGTCCCATATATTTATTTTGCGCTAAACAAAGCCTCTCACAATCTCAATATTGTAGCTGTCTCCTCTGACTTTCATTCATTCATCGATTTATCGATTTTAGATATCCCTTCTTGGGATATCACTGTTATTGTTATCGGCTTACGTAAGTTGTTACACAGATTTTTGATGGATTGTCCATCTTTCCAACCAATTGGTTCAAGTATGATGCTAAAGAAGTCATATGACTACGCCTTACTTTGTTCCATTCCTTTTTTGACATCAAAGGGCACAGTGAGATCGTTCCAGATATTGGAAGGATCAGCGAGCATTCCTCACCGTTGTCCTCTACAGACGGACTAATTTGGCATGGATCTGTATAGTCTTTCTCTATAAATGCTGTCATAAACGGCCTCAAAATCGATAGATAGATGGTGGTGAATATTAATATGGTCCGCTGCATTTTTTGCAGGTGGCATGGGAGTTGTTGAGATATGCAGTGCAGATTCTGCTAACTCTTTGCGATTGGAGGCTGTTAATGTTACATATTCTCATAGTAATTCTACTTTGTTGTGGCGCTTGGGATATGTATCTTTATTCGTCACGACAAATTCGTATTCGAATAGGCGCTGCTTTCCTGAAACAATATCCATAGTAGATGTCACAGATTTTCATCCTTCTTTTGTCAGGCTCTCCCCATCGCTCGTCTTGGGTGTCTATTTTATAGCAGACTTGGGCCTCTGCTGGATGTTGGATCAGTCTTGCGCATTCCTCGTACAGATCCGAAGGTCATTGTACATGTTTCGCATACCAGGTTCATCAATAGTAGCATCATCCTTATTTGAGACTTCTGCGGATTCAGGCAGTTCTCAAAACGGCAAAATCTTTAAACCTGGAGGAGCAGTTCTATTGTAAAAGACTACTAATCCGAGGATGTTAACGCTGCCCTTTGCCCGTTAGGAGGCTCTTCTGTCAGCATATCTTTTCCGAGATCCTGATCGATTCTTGGAAATCCTTATCGGCCAGAGCTCGGAATATGTCAAAAGTAATCCAGATATGGTGTTGTTTTTCTTCGGGAAACTTTTTGAGGCCATCGTCGATTTGGTCTAAAGAATTCGACCATTGTAGTGTTTAAAGAGTCTTTTGTACGGGTGGGTCTTGGTAGACAGCAACCAGTACCCGATGGCCAACGCGTGGCTGTAAAATAATCAGAAGTCAGGCGTATTCACAGGTCTGACTCAGGGCACAAGCAGATGCCTACTTTATCTTTTCAACCTCAAGCATTACTAAAGTGCCACTGGCCTCGAAATGCGTGTACCATTATTGTAAAAACGTGTGTTATCGATATATCGATAACTTGGGTGTTATCGATTTCTCTATTTCGTTTAGCTTTTGTCCTACCTTACGATTCTTATGGTACCTATATGGTAGTACGCATCGCTGTTTCTGGAAAAAAAATTCGAAAAAGTTCCATGCTACTCATGCAACCTGGTGTAACAGACGCTCCTTTAATTTGCCACCAAGGAGTGTGAACGTATTAGTTATTCTTCTTCTCAAAGAATCGTCACAAGACCGATAGCTCAATCTACCACAACCACACCTGAGACAGAGATTTCGTCCGTGATTTACACAACTGCAGTCATTTGAAAGAAGCGAACAATTTAATCCACTGTAGCATCATAGAGACCAATGAACACCATGTAGATGGACAGGAGAAGCAAAAAGTCTCCTCTCACGCAATCTCCATTCGATTCAAAGGTTGCAACATGCTAATTGACGTAATTGTTCTACAGGCAATCCCCACGAGCAATTATTTCATCCGTTTAACCTGTGTGTCGCCGGCGGAAGTCGCAAGACCACTGCCTGCTGCGCAATTAATCAATTTTTTGCAATTAAATGCTCCCATTCGTAATTGGCGCTGTGCCCAGGCACACACACGCTTGCAACATGATGTAGTTCTCAGCTCCATCCAATTTGTTTTATGTTCCACTTGGCCATTCCCAGCACTAAATACGTGTGTTTTCTTGTTTCCTTTCAGGTTGGAGTCTCCGCCGCTTTTCAACGCAGCGACCATGGAGAGCAAGAAGCTGCAACAGCTGCAGCAGGCCAATTCCCATCTAGCACCGCAAAAGAAAGTCCCCCTCGCTTATCAGACCAACATTGCCGACTATCGCACATCAGCGCATTCGCCAGTCTTCCAGAATCACCATCTGCAGTACCATGGTGGCCATCAGACGATGTACCAGCAGCAGCAGCAGCAGCAGCAACAGCAGCAACAGTCACCCAGTTCGAGCGGTTCACAGCTAACACCTATCGATGTGCAGCCTCAGGGGAAGCTGATGCTAAAGACAACTGCCTTCCACCAGCAGCAGTTCACTGGCGAGCAAATCTATCAGACTCCTCCGGAGCGCACGTATCAGATGTCTGCTGCAGCAGGACGACCGCTCTATCAGTCGTCGAGCAGCCGACATCAACATCATCCAGTCACTGCGCTGCAGCAGCAGTATCAGCAACTGCAACAGGCCAAGATCCAAGCACAGATTCAGACACAAAACGAGGCGTTGGTGCAGCAGCAAAGGACGTTCGCCATGCGCCAGCAATTGAATCCACCGGTGCCGCAGGGTCACTATCACATGAGCCAAAGTTCAAGTATGATGTCGTCACCCCAACAGCAACAGTCACCGCATCATCAGTCAGCTACTACACCCTCACATCGAACGGTGCCTCCATCGACACTCAATCTAAGCAGTCAATTCCAACCAGCGCCGGGTCCATTGAAAGTCGCTCCCAACACTAAGCACTTCCATCAGGACCAAGCCAGCATATACGCACAACAGCAGCACCAGCTGCAGCTTCAATTGCAGCTCCAGCAGCAGCAGCAATTGCAACAACAACAGAAGCAGCAGCAGCAACAACAACAGCAGCAACAACAACAGCAGCAGCAGCATCATCAGCTATTGTCCAGTCAGCTGCCTCAGGACAATGCACAGCAGAGACAAAAGGCGGCGCCTCCATTGAAAGGTGATTTAAGTGGCATCACCCCCGGAAGCGAACCCAGTCCCGTTTACATTCAGCAGAACCATCCCGGTCACGTTGTGAATCAAGCATGTCAAACACAAATCTCGGGAGCTCTCGGCAACAAAACCCCTGCAAAAACGCCCAGCAGTGAGGACAGTTCCAACAAAAGCCCGTCCGGCACCTCCACCGGCGGCGGTGTCCCCACCCACTCGCAGTTGGACAGAAAGAAAAGTTCCGGTTCAATACAAGCACTTAAGTCGCCGATAACAAAACGTCCACCCACCTCGCCGGTGGCCATGTCCGGCTGGCTGTACAAACAGGGTTCAGATGGACTGAAGGTATGGCGGAAGCGGTGGTTCGTCCTGGCCGAGTATTGTTTGTACTACTACAAAGGGCCAGAGGAGGAGAAGCTGCTGGGCTCCATACTTCTGCCCTCGTACAAGGTGTCTGCATGCCTGCCGGAGGATAAGATCTATCGCAAGTACGCGTTCAAATGCGAACACACAAACATGCGGACGTACTGGTTGGCAGCCGAAACGGCGGAAGCGATGATTCAATGGGTGCGGGCGCTCACCGCGGCAACCATGATGCAGGCCAGCAGTGAATCGGATCAGACGTCGCAGCCAAGTGTCTCGTCATTGAATCAGAGCGCCGACAACAGCGACTCTGGGATACACACGCTGCAGTCGCAACAGAGCAAGATGAGTCTGAGCCAGGGTCCAGTCACCCCAGCATCGGACAATGGCGCCCAACCTCTCTATGCCAATGCACCACCCAAACCAAGGCGTATAAACGACGGCGGATACTCATCGCCCAGTCCCGAGCACTCAGTTGACAATGAAGGCAGTGCTAGCCGCAAGCACACAGCTAGTCAGCAGGCGCGACGAAGCGGTGCCGTGATGTCACCATCCCTTCAGCAGATGCAGAGGTCCCAGCATCACGCCATCTATGACTCTCGCACGGGCAATGTGACATCGACGCTGAGAATGCAAAGCTCTTCAGACAATCTGGCGAATCAGTTCCAACAAATGGCCATTGATGCCAATCGACAGTCACCATACCACGCGAACGAGTACGGAACCAAACCAAGTGGATCTGTGCCTCAGACAATCCCTGGATCCGGTTACCAGATAGACCTTGAAGAGCAATTGATGCGAATGCCGTCGCGCAGTGTTGGCGATGACATCTACGGCGAACGAGAGCTTTACATGCAGAAGATTATCCAGCAGAGGTATCCACCGACACAATCCGTGATGGGCTACGCAAATGCTGAGCGACGCACCCCGGACGCCTATGGCAGATCGAAAAATCGTCCATTCTCGGACTATGAGGATATTTACAATCTGACGCAGTGCAAGACGCCACAGCCACAAGAGGTGACGGCAGCCGCTGTCGGCTATCGAAGACCGATGAGCCCGCCGACATACGATACCACCAAACATGTTCCACCGATGCCATCGCGATATACACCCAATCATTTGGAGGTAAGTAGGGAAGGGTTTTCAATTAGAATCTGTTTTTGGATGGGATTGGATGAAGAAAATCCTAAGAATGAAAGGCTCCCATAACCGCTGATGACTCTATGGAACAAAGTGAGTTTATCATGTCCATCAAATCGTAGCTTTGTTTGCCACGCTGTTGGTTCCAAGATTAAGACCGCAACTGGTTCTGGAATCATTGCAAGTTAAACTATGCGAACCTATCGGTCAGCCTTGCCAAGTATCCTGGATCCATGTATCTTGACCATTAACCAGACTATTTTCATCTTGTCAGGCAGTTAGACGACACTGAATGCATTTGACTCAGCTTCGCTAAAATTTAAGCTGGTCGTCGAAACTATTAGGCTGCACTCGAATCTTACTTGGCCGACCGACAAGTTTCTCTAGCCAACTCATTCCTATTCTTTAGTTCAATTTCAGACTTCAGTTTCGCACATAAAGTTGGTTGAGATCCTTTCCTTGTTGTCTTCTGTCTGTCAAGTAGACTCGAAAGCTTTTCGGGCCGAATTGTAAGTCAAAGTTATCTCAGACGGTGAGCTCGAATCTTTACAGCTAGATCTGGTAGATAATGTATGACAGCTCTTTGCCCAGGATAGATCTACTGTGCCTCCCTTACATAGGGACTTTGGTGAAGGTTTTCTTGAGTAGGTAAGACCCTAATCTCCAATCTAATGGCTCTGATGGATTGGAGTATCTGAAGTGGACTTAGTGAGGGTAGATCTTCGTCAGCCAACAGATATATCTCTAGATGAGTCCCTCTTATGCGAATAAGTGCCGCACAGTCTTTAAGAAGATGTATTGGGGTTTCTTCATCCTCATCGCAGAATCTGCAGTTTGGTTTCTTCATTACTTTGTCCCAGTTTCGTGATTTTTCAAGACAGTCCCATACCATCTTTGAGCATAATGCCTTGGTGGCTGCCTCTCCGAAAGTACTTTAGGCAGGTGTTCACGTAAAGCCACCTTGTTATATCTATTCGACTTCACATAGTCGAAGAGGCCGAGTATCCCACGTGCATTGTTCTTACTTCCCTTGTTTGTCGTCAAGAGTAGGTCATTGAATTTCGACTCGATTGAATGGCGACTTGAAAATAAACGCATCCTACATGACTGGCCAGACTGTTAGCGCTATGTCGTTGGCTATTAAATAAATTCCTTGGCCACCACCTCTATTCCAGAACCTCTAAAGCTAGAGTAACAGCCCGAGATGTGACAAGCTCTAGCTTCTCACAACATTTAATGTTATGCGTGTTACTTTTTCCGCACGAATAAGGACCTTCACTTAATTGTCGACACCTAATGGCGAATTGAAATGATTCTTCAAGCCAAATTGTACTGACAGGAGTTTGTGATTAGGCTCGGTGGATGATGCTCAGCTTGCCCAACTGTTATACGCACTAATCGCTGAGTCACGGTGACTACGATTTCCCTATAAAATCCTGCAAAGAGCTGCTTTCCATAGCTCTGCTGCTGGACTTCAATGTAAGGTAACTGGCAGTGACTTTGTTCTAAGTGTAGCTACGGAATGAAGAACGGACGTTTCGGAATCAGTACATTGCATTTCAAGAGCCACCCATCTCTAACATTTAATAAAGTTGGTTGCCTACTCCAGGACAGAATTATTTCTCTGAACATCTGGGTTCCCGATTAACTTGAATAGGAACATCCTTCGTGTCGTAACCGGTGTAAAGATTGGTCACTGAACTGTTAAGGGGCATTTCCACAGACTAAGTGTTTCGTCGGACTACAGAGATTCTTCCTACTGCTCTTCTTGTTGCTTATTTCGACTTCAAGGCGGTTGAACAGATTTAAGGTTGAAGTTTAGATACTTTTCTTTCAAGACTACTTCGAAGGCACATCATTAGCTTAGAAATGAAAAACATCTACTGATAGAGTAACAAGTGCTTGTGCATGTACCAAGGTATCGATGACAATTCCTCCGACAAATGCATTCCACAAGACCCTGACACCATTAATCAAATCGTAAAACGAGCAAAACTCCCATGTGCAGACGTATTCTCCTTAAAAACTTTCCATCAAATTAAAAGTCCCCTCAGATGATTTTGAAACCACATTCTAATCTCATAATGGAGAGTGTTAGTTCTGAAATATGTAGACGCCTCCCAACTGGGTTACATCACAAAGCAAGAAATATCCCCTACACACTCGTCTTCATCTTCAAAAGCTTGTTAGCCCATATAAATGTACGAAAATCTAAATTTAAAGCACACTCCACCAACTTCTGCTCGTCCTAGCGTACTTTCTCTTCAATTAGAAAAACATGCCACAAGAAATGAAACACAGAGACAAGTGTGTGTGTTGTTACAGTCCTTTTTTTTTTTCCTCCGTAGAAATTGCATTAAACAAAGTGCACTAAACTACAATCATCCTGTCCGCCTTCCAGCTATTAGATATAAAAATAAACACCCTTCCCCCCCCCCCCTTGGAAAATTAATCAACCCGAAGGAAACCAGCACAGAAGGAGGAGCCCACTTGTACACAAACACATGTACATGCTAACTCGACATAAAAATAACTTGTAACGAGATTTTCCTTGTTGCACTGCTTAGATGTACGACAACAAGGAGCTCGGAGGAAAAAAAAGGATCATGAGTTGTGTGCAACCAGGTGGATGATACACATCCTGCTTCGCTTTCAAAGTACACCGCGTGTTGTGGGACTGTTTTAGGCTACGAGATTGGCCCGGATTCCCCCGATGGGGTATTTTATCATTACACAAGCCAACGAATTATCCTTGCGACGCAATTGGGCTGCCTTCCTAATTGGAGTTGTTGTCAACCCCCTATGTCCCCGGAAGTGCAACAACCCAAATGGCAAGGCCTATAACCCAACTCATAATTGTCCCCGTTTTGTCCTTTTTTTTTGTGTGAATCCTCAAAGGACTCTATGACAATCTGTTCTCATGCCATGTCTCTCTCTCTCTGTCTTCTTTTTCTATGCAGGCAACTGGAAGCAGTACAAACTTGCGTACAAGACCCTCGACCGCATCCATCATACGACCACACTCGGCCGATTTTCTCGAGTACGAGGCCAGAGCAGAGGCGGCAGCCGCCGCAGCAGCATCATCAGCGAGTGGCGCCATCAAACCCGATGCCATCCGTGCCCCACGACCCAAATCGAGTTTAGACATAAACCGTGCTCCAGACAGCTTTTACTACTCCGAGGCCAGTTATGCCGAAAAAATGCGACAAAGCGCACTATATCTGCAGAGTCCACAGACGGCCCAGCAACAGCAGCCACCACCACCAGCGCCGGCGTCAGCATATGGCCGTCATCAGGACTACACTCCGACGGGATATCCCAGTGCGAGTGGCATGCACACAATTGGCTACGAAAATCCCTACGAGCGGGCCTACAAACGCAACGAGCTCCTTCAAGAGGCGACCAAAAATCAGGGAACCTCAAGTGTGCCACGAATGAGTCGTGGCGTAAGCAACAGTGCCATCAGCAAGGATATCATCGGCAATAGCTCTCATTTGCGCTCTCAACAACTTCAACACCATCATCAGAGCGCCCAACAACCCCTGAACCAGCAGCATGAACAATTTTTGAGGTCAGCCAGTGCCCGTCTGCCCCGCCGCGACGAAGATGCACCGAATACCCCAACAACATTGTCGCTGCAGGATGGCGAAAGAAAACGTGAAGAGTCAATGAAGCGTCTGCTTGAGTGGAAGCAAAGGATGCTGCAATCACCGCTCACCCGTAAAGGTATGCAACAGAGTGGTTCGGCAACGTTGATGACAAAATTGGGCAGCAACCCCAATATCCTTGCGGCAGGAGCGAGTAATAGTGCTGGTCAACATGGCACTTTGGTTGTCACTCCTCAGAATACTAATGTCCTGGGACCGGCAAGTGGAGACGGTAGTGGTACTATCGTTGTTGGAGGAGTTTCCGGCATTCAACGGAGCCGTTCAGAGACTCATGCCAATGCAGGCGGCTACAACAGCTACTCGTCAGACGACGAAGGTGAGTGTTTCTCTGCTTAGTGTTGTGTCCTTGGAAATTAATAAGAAATTTGTAATTTTTTTTCTCTTAACGCTTGCATATGTAACGTACGTAACCCCGTAAAGATTTTGGTAAACGAAACGAAACTCTTTTCATTAAAAAAAAAAAAACTTGTTTTGTTGTGTCCTTGTTGCTGGTGATTTTGTTTGTGTTCCTTAAGGACTCTCCACTTTCCTTCTTGTAGTTGCTTTCCTTCTTTTCATTGTGTGTGCATGCTTCTGCTGAGTTTTTTTCTTAATATTTTTTTTTATGCTCCTCATCCTGGGGAATATCCTTCGATTTGTTTCGTTCGAAAGCATAATTTGGAAGGGAAAAGTGATTTCGATTTCACAGAAACGCTCTGCCAGTAGACGGCGAGTACTTTTTGTATGATAGGAAGTGCTTACCTACTCCATGCAGGACCACTTAAGTGAAAGGTTTGATATTTCTTTTCTTTTTTTTTTGCATTGTGACTGTTTTCCTAAAGTTTTCGGTCAACAGGAGTTGTGAGTGGAAGTCACTGGAAGAAGAGGTTTGGATTTTTCTTGCGAAGTGCTTTGGAGATTTGAATTGATCCTTGAAGAGGTGGATGAGGCAGTCGGATTTCATACGAGGAAGGGAAAAGGAATGTTAATGGTACAGAGTTTGTAAAGGATGGTTGAATGATTCTGCAATTAGAACTGGAAGAGATGCAATGTGGCCAGAACAGTCGTACGGCAATTGACCAAAGTCTGCATGTTTTTTGTGACATTTTCGGTCACTTTTCATGTACTTTATCCATTTAATTGTTGCGACTCAAGCAAACGGACGGAGATTGATTGATTGATTGTACAAGTTCTGCAGATCTTCCGCAGAATACCAAAGACGACCTTTGCCTGCTCATTTGGCTGCATACTATTTACACCTCGTTCGGTACAGCCATACTCCCAAGTTATCATGAGTCTTGTACTCGTTCGGTTTTCTGATCAAAGAAGCGTGGGTTCGAAGGTGATGGGCTATTCAGACTGAGGACTTTTGTTTACCTTCAACATCATCAGGTTCACCTTTGCTAAATAGTAGATAAATACCATCGGCTTAGTCAAGGTTCTTGAGGTAGGTTATACCTTCTCACCTTCAGAAATAGTAACGGAGACAGTATACAGCCATGTTAAGCACCGCTTCGAGTTTCAAATTGCATCTACTCCTGTGCAGCACATGATTTTTCCCGGCTTTATAGCTTGCTGTCCTACTGCACTCGATACAATCATTTTCTTCATTCACTTTCAAACCCTTTCTAGAAATTGGTGGCAAGGTCCACCGAAATTGCTGGCGTTGTTTTAAAAATTTGGCAGGAATCCTAAGAAGCCCGCTTTTTGAGAACTTAATGGATTCTATTCATCAAATAGCTGGTTTCGCGACATAGCTAGTTAGTTGGGAATAATCCTCTGCGGAGAGGTCTATTCCTGAAACAATTAAGACTTCCTAACGCAACAGTAGAGGTTGGTCCTACTGGCGGTGTTTAAATTCTGACCGCATCGTTGGCATTACCCATCTTGTCATTGTGGCCTTTTTTTTTACATCTGTCGATGTTCGTTAATCAAGCTGCAAACCCTTGTACTGAATTATCTGCGACGCTTATGTAGTTAATTGCAGACATCGTATTTATGTTCCTCAGTTGCCAGTTTGTTGAGGCTTAACACTGTATTACGGTCATCTTGTTTACTCTCGTCTAAAATGCCGGTTATCAATATCTGGTCACAGCAACGCTTCCAAGATGCCAAGTTCGGTGTCATAAGCAAGCCTATGCTAAATGCACGAGATAGTTTTCCCAAGTAGAGTCCCTACCTTTGATTTTATTTTATGGTTGGTGAGTCAAGGAGGCTTCACATTTCGAATCCCATTGGAATGTGCGACTCTTCTATAGTACAGAAAGCACTAGTCGCCTTCTTAGCAAAATTGCTGAAGGAATTTAGAAAAGGTTGTTACATTTCTCTTTGTTTCTGAACATAAGCTACTTAAGTTAGCCAAGGCTCCAGAGTAGTTATTAGAGCTAAAGATTATCGATCTAGTCGTCATCATAGGTAACAGGTCCTCTGGCTAGAAACACTTATTGAAATACCATCATCATCATCATTTTCCAATGGGCCGATTGTCTACTATGAGGGTCGCGAGTTAAGGATGTTTAAACGGATTTTCCATATCTCCCGATCTTCCGCCTTCGACTCTAAATCATTAAGGATTATCCCCACACGGGAAGAGGTGAGATTTTGGACTTAATTCAGCCATCTTATCCTGGGTCCACCTAGCGGATTATATTCCTCATTCGGCAATTTAAGCTCTGCATGTTGTGCGTGTTACATTTTCTGCTTGAATGGAGAATATTGAAAAGCTCTCTGAGGAGAGGTGCAATTTGGTTGATATTGCTAGGGCTCGAATCAACTTAGCTTCCACAGCTGTTCAACTTATTAAGCACTGAAACGTAAGACTGAACCACAAACTAGTTCCGACATTTTGAATAAAAAGCGAAGCTTGGAAGACAATACATTGACTAGGAGGCTAAGTGTGACGTATACTCAAGTTCTCTGGGATTTCGTTGTTTGTTTTGATTCAAAGAATACATCTGAGTGATGCTTCCACTCCTCTTTATCTAGCATCAAGTGTTCGTAATGTTACTTCGTTAGCTATGACCATCACCGCAGGAACCTAACCTAATTTAAATCAGAGAAATTCTAAACTTGACTAATAAGGCGTTGACCTAAGGTTTTATGTGCTCCAGTGGGACCAATATTAAGCCAGGATTCTCACTTAAGAATGCTTCACTACTCCAGGATATCAGGAATTAGTGTCGGTCCTTCGAGTATACTTGCATATACTCGTATTACCAAGGCATGAAATAAGGGCACATGTCCAATTTTTGGCGTTTTAAGATCCTTTGGGAATTACTAAGAACTTCAGCAACACTTTCGCTGGATGTTGCTTTGCTTTTTCATTTACGTCCTAAGTAGATAGATCCCCTTCAGTGGTCTAAAGTGAATACGATTTTTGTATAATGCTCACGTAGTCAAGGAATGATAGTCTTACTTTTTACGAAGGGACATACCGCTGCGAAACTATGGAGAAGAGATCCCGATGTAACTTAGTTTTGATTGTTAGGAGTTTTGGTGGAATGTGTTTTGTGACTGCATATTAAACGCGAATTACAGGAACCGGCCTATATCTACGTGAACGTGTGTTAGGCTATAACATTCCAGTTGGAGTTCTTTAACGTTAGGAGAAGGATTTTTATTTGCAGTTCAGTAAGAAGATGCTTTTATCCTTCGAAATCATATAAAATTGCTTTCGAACGCAACTGGTTGATTTTCTTATACACATGTATGCTACCTAGTTCGTAGTTTATGATTCTATAGTTGCATGCCTCTGTATTTGATTATCTATAAAAGCTTGAATTTTTTTTAGTTTTTAGAATAATTTTACGTTTTTTTTTTTTTGTTGTTGTGTTGTTTTAGTCTTAACAAATAAACATTTTATTTTTTATTTTTTAAAAACAAAATAAAGAAAATCAATAAAAATTTTGTTAACTACCTTCCTGCCGTGCGCGCCAAATATTATTATTTTAATTTATTTTATTTTATTTTTTTAACTTAACACCAATGTATGTAAAGCCTCTTTTAACACAAGAAAAAAAAAACACACAAAATTTTGTCAATTCAAAGGCAATGAATGTAGAAAATCCGTCCCGTAAGTAGAGCACCAAAAGAAAACCGGAAGCACAGTCTGAAGAACCACTTTTTTAGAACACTTACACACCACAAATTGCATGTGAACCCCTCATTATCGAGAAAATCCGTTCAGTAGCGTTTCATATGAACTCCTTGGGAACAATAAACTGGGACAGCTAAACGGTGTAGTTAGGGGGCAAGATATGGTGAGAGGGTTCCTCTACACTCCCTTCCAATTAAAAATAAACTCCTCTACGTACCTAGTTACATTTCAAATTAGAATTCAAAAGGTGGTTGGAAAAAAAAAAACGCATAACTCCCTAGTGATTAACTTTAACTCAACTTAGTCTCTCATTTCATAAATAATTTTTTTTTGTTTTAATTCACTACACAATTATTAAACAAAAAAAAACACATTTTTGTTATTTTTTTCTCTGTAAATTTTGTTATGTATAATTTCGTCAGATGGGCCCAAGAATACGCCGGCAGGAAGGTCTACTACTACTACTCCAACTCCTCCCTCATCCTCAATATATGCAATTGAAACAAACAAAAGTGCAATAGACATAAGCTCAGTACAAACAAATGCAATTAAACTAAAAAATGTCACTCATAGTCCCAATAGTAGTGTACATGCAAATAACACAAAACATAGCCCTAAGCCCATTTTAAAAAGCCCTTCCCACAGTTTGAATGTCGGTGCGAGTGCCAGTGAGTCGCCTAGTTCGGAGCCGCCCTCATTGCCTAAGCGAAATTCACCAGCGGCTAAGATAGAGCTCAGCTCAAGCCTGCTCGATGATTATTCGGTTTCGTCGTATGTGCCTGTTTATAAGCCCAAAATTTTAGAAGCCACCTCTTTGTCGGCCTGTAAAAACTATGAAAACGTTGCAATGTCCTCAAAGGAGGAGAATGAAGAGAAAACTGTGGAATCGTCCTCAGAAACTACCCCAGAGCCGGTTGAAAAGCCAACCGAAGACGAGATGGTGGACGGTGAAGAAGAAACCCTCAATTCTCACTCTGATTCCAACTGCAATTCTGACTCTGCCTCTGACGGAGAAGTGGATGTCGATGATCCATCCTGTGAATATACCGACGACGATCTGGAAGAGGCTTTGGCAGATTCAGAAACGGCTCTTACGCCCACCGGACCAAAGGACGAAGAGAAAAACGAATCTGGCAGCAGCCTTACCATCGACGACCCAAGGCCAGAACAATTCTACGAAAATGATCCTCCAACGCTGTTATCTCAACCCGAGGACCACTATCTTCCCATGACACCGAAGAGACTTGTTTTAAGCCCCAGCTTGATGTTTGCAAACCTCGACGACTCAACAGCGGACGATGAGAATCCCTACGTCGAAATGACCAAAGGCCTAGATGACAACTCAAACTCGAACTACGAAGTTGTCTGTGTGGCCACTCTCTCCACTGCGAAAACTATCACAACAACCGCGCCTCAGACAGTTCCCGAACCAGTTTACATGGAGCTGTCCCAAGGCAAACCTCCTCCCGATGAAACACCGAATTCTGGAAAGTCTACCTTGAAAAAAACCGCTGCAAAGAAAGGCACTGACACCCTCAAAAAATCCTCAGACACTTTAAAGAAAAAATCAAAGAAATCCTCCGAACGGGCGCAGAGCAAGCGCAAGGACCTTCCCGATATTCTCAAGCCCTCGCAAAGCACGATTATGAGCAGTGACAGCTCTGACGCCGATGATGAGTCTTCCAAAAACGTGGACAGCATCAAAATGAGATCTAGAACTCGATTCAGTCTGTCAGACACATTTCGCCCGGCTTCGTACTACCTTGGAGCCACAACTCCTCTGGCAAATTGTGCCGAAAGCTCAGACAGTGAGATCGTTTCCCCACCACCAATACCACTGTCACCGCCTCCGATGGAGGAACTCAACACCGAGGAGATATTCTCATCGGAGAATTACGACACAGTGAAGCGGAAAGACAAGTTCAATCTCTCCTATGATCAGATTCCGAAAATCCATTCGAGCAACTCATCGTTGAACATAAGCAAGCCCGAGGGCTTGAAGAGCTCGCGCCTCTCTCTACCCGATCAGTTTACGAAAATGCGCAATCTTAAGACTCCGATTTTGAAAAGCCACGAGAGGACTCTGTCCGACTCGAACTACAGCATTCAGACAGACAACAGTTCGAACACCTCATCGGACTTTGATTTGTACAACAAGCTCAAGAATAACTCACCGTCATTCGTGTCCAGCCCTCGGTATCAGTCGAATAGTTCCCTCCCGCAGAAGCTTACCACTGGCGATAGCAGTGAGACAGACTCTGTGGAGTATCGCCACCGACAAGGCTCCGATTCGGAGTTAGAGCGACAACGAAGCCGTCGACCACTGTCCGAAGAATCGATCAGTGAAATCGAGTCCATGAGTGAACAGTTCGAAGAGACTCTCACAACCACTGATCTGGACTCATACCTCAGCCAACTGCAGACCACAAATGATCTGTACCTGTATCAGAACTCGGAGACCAACCTTTTGAATGACGCTGCGGCATCCGGTGTTGGAGTGATGGGTGGAATTATAGGGAACCTGATCAAGCCACCGGAGATATTCCGTAACAAGGGCGATGAACACTTCTACGGAAACATTAACTTTGTCTCATCGACGGACTCCCTGCAAAAGGCTGGCAGTGAAAAGGATCATTCACAGCAATCGCTTCTGAAAGAAAAAAATCTCTCATTACACGACGCCCAGTGTGCCTCGGATGACGTCCTAATGAGCTCAGGAATGGCAACGATGTCCGGTGGGACTCTCACCGCCGATACCGCAAAGAGTGTAACCCTTTCGTCGGTAGATCTTGATCAGACATCCTTTTGTACAGCCTTCGATCTGACTCAAGCCACTCCCATACACAGTCGGAATAACAGCAACATCTCAGAGCAATCAGCACCATACTACTACTCCGAGCTTACTAGCAGCAGGGAGCTGGCCAGTCCGATCACCCTGAACAACCAGCGGGATATATCCATAGGCCCGCATCGCTCAGCGACTGGTATCTCACACATCCACAACCCCATCAGCAAACCAGTAAATCCTGTGATAGACAATCTCAGCCTCAAAGGCGCGGTAAGGTCCCTCTCCGTGGAGATCCTCACCGAGAAAGATCAAACGATCGACAGCAAGAATTTGTACAAAATGAAAACCAACATCGAGAAGCTAAGCTACTGCACGAGTAAGAACTTGAAGATCTCGGGAGAACCATCAGCAGAAAACCGGCTAACCACAGATAACTTCCATCACCGCCGTCAAACGTCGCTGTCGTATGCATCGACGTCCAATGCATCGTCACCACTTCCCGAGGCTAAGCTAAGCAAGCACATCAACATCGAACCGGAACTGAATAGTCAATCGAAACTGGCAGGCTTCAGCGGAGCCGGCGAACAATTCTGGGAGGAAGACGCCCTCTGGCGTGAAAGCTTACGAAGAGTCTCACAGCGCCATGCACGATCAATGGACGAGTTGGATCGCATACAACCGTCCATGCCGGAACCAAAGCAATCCAAAGTGAAAATCTCCCGGGATGTCACATACGTGAATGACAACGTGTCTGGGCGATCGTCCTATAAGGCCCGTCTTAGTGATCCCATTCACGAAGGCCCCCGGACCGACACGGATGAGGAGAAAAACGAAAACGATGTCTACGTGCAATTGGCCGCATCAATGGACGATGCCAACTCAGACGTCTACGAAGTACTCCGTGAGGACAGTGGTGGCTCAAACTACTCCCGAAAATCCGTTGAAATCGATCGTGAAACCATCCGTCAATGGGACTCAATGTCCAGCGGATTGATGAAGAACAGTGGTAGCAATAACAATCCTGGCACTACCACCGAGAACACTTCGCTAAAGAACGACTCAAATGGGAATGGGCTGGGCGGCACAAACATCACGAATTTGGACCAACAAACTCCCAGTTCGACAGATGCGACGACAGCTCAGATAGACTGCCCACCTGTCACCAACGAACAGGCGGCATTCATGACACTCTACACGCAAGACCGAATGTTCAAGTGAGCGCATTCCCGTCGCGTGACCCATTGTAGCCAAAAAGACGCGCCACTAAAAGCATGGTTTCACTGTGATTTGCTTTTTTTTAAATAAAAAAAAAGTTGTAAAAAGAAATCGTTTTCTAATGTTGTTGTTGTTGTTGATCTAAGCCACTTGCAAAAAAAGCACACGCACACCTACTCTACACACTTTTTGTTTTTGTTTCAATTTTTCTCACCACCAAATGGTAAGATTAAATATTTTTTTAATTAATTTTATTTTTTAATCAATATTTTTTCCTCTCAACTTATTTGTTTTAAGTTTTCGGTTTTGTTTTATTTGTTTATGTTTTTTTTTTTTTGCCTGGTTTGGCGGAAATAATATTTTTTTTCTTGTGAGCTTGAGTTGTGTTTTTTTACAATTTTCAATCAAAAGCATATTTTTGTAAAAAAAATTATTTATTAAAAAATGTAGGATACCTACCAATTAATTTTTAAAATTTAAAAAAAATTCTTATGACGTTAGCTAAAAATCAACTGAGACACTTTAAACTTTTAGGACCTGTCAGTTTTTTAATGGCAGACCACGTAGACCTGTATAAAAAACTGAACGAAGCAATCCCTAGATCAAATGGTCTTAACCATTACCAGAACTTAGTATGCTCTGCACGCTCCAGAAGACAGTTTACTTTTTTACACATGTCTTTCTGTATGCCATCCTGTCCGTTTTTAGTGTGTACATCGTAGCTCCCTTTAGCTCTTTCCTAACGGCCCTTCAAGTGTTTGACGTCAGGTGGTTCGAAGGGTGCTCGCACCCCTTCCGACTTGGCTCAATGAATTTCACTATACTGCTTGATTTGCTAGATAGTCATCGACCTTTCGTAGAGTGTGAGCAATCCATTGCCGCTTACGTCTCATACAAAGGTTCTTCCTTTGTATCCAAGCTGACCAGTGTTTCACCCAGCCCATTGCAAAATTTTTCTTCTTAGAAACCGATCTGTTCTTCCTCTCTTAGATATTGAAAGCAGGTTGTTTTTGTCGATTCGGATACAAGTTCTGCACTTTCTCAAATTATTGTCCAGCATAGTTGCGAAGATAAGTTAGCCTCTGCCACCGCATTTACCGCAGTTTCATAATTAGGCAGATTTCATCGGTGGGGTCAAGATGTTTAAGACCAGTTTTTTTTTATTGGGGAACAGTGGGTCCGTTCTAGCAGATTTTGAGACTCCATTTGATTCCATCGCTTCCGTTCGACAAGCCGGTGAGCACCACATCACTGATAACCACTAGGAAAAGAAGAGGAGATAGTATGTAGCCTTGGCGGAACCCGCTTTGAATCTTAAGTTCCTCTAACAACCTACAACCGCAAAGCAAACAAGTGTCAGTCAGTGCTGCCACTTCCCAGTAGTACCGCCATCGTACCACACGTACCATTTTTTTTAATGACACCTATAATTTCCTTGGCAAGGCATAGGCTACATTCTTTCACCATTCCTATTCGTCAAAAGCTTTGAAATTACAGATACGATTTGGATTGTAATATTGGGTTTCAAACAGTGTTCTTGTGTTGCTTCACAGATGAGTGAATGATTGGTGTCTTTTTCAAAGTCCTAAGCGGTACTCTATCTGCCCCCTTAAGCGGTATTTTCGTGATTCACCTTCACCGTCTATCTGTCATTCAAAGAAAATTACACCTAGGATCCAATTTCTTCGATAAATTTGGCGAGCTGGCCAACATAAATATGAAGTCTAGTTTATCGACTTATGTTGGTCTAAGTGAATTTGCAGTTTTTGCAGACATTTAGCTGTTTCGTAGGTTCCTTTTCTTTTTTCTTACGTAAGGCCCCTTATATGAACTTCCTGTGACGTACTCGCTGATGTATGTCATATTTTTCCGCCATCATCTCAGCTCTCTCCAACAACTCTACCCCAATTGCCTCTCTGTTAACGCTATCAAATCCTTTCCCAAATCTATGAAGAGCAGACACAATGAATGGATCTATGTATTATTTGCACACTGTTCAAAAATTATTTTGAAGATGTTGGTGTGGTCTTTAGTCCTGAGTCCTCAAGATATTATGTAGGCGGGTGCTCCTTTGCGATTCTATAAATATTCGTGCTATCGTCCCTCCTTGCTTCCTTTTCAGCTTCTATAGCAAAAGATTTCACCACATTTCCCTTGTCTAATCACACGCTACTCTGTACTCTGCATAAGGAGTCCTTATTAAGGACTATAGGTTCCTCCTTCCTCATGCTGGGTAGCTATTGGAGCTTCTAGTTGTTTTCGTTTATCGAAATGACTTCGTGTGCCAACTATACTTACTGCTCCAGAACTCAAAACTTTTCTCACAGCCCTTTAGTCATTTTGAATGAATGAGGGTAATAGGCTGTAAATTGCCTTCAGTCCTTGTGCTGACTGTTTAAAATTAAAATTAGGCTTGAGCATATGTTTGGGGTTAACAACAGCGGTCATGGTGATTTCCGGACGTTTTTCCGATGTACTTTTCTCACTCCGTTCGCTCAACGATAAACACCATAAAATCTCCCAGCTAATCTGGACACCATCCTTCGATGCCAATGAAACCTCACACTATCTAAGTTTCAAACCACTGTACCTCGCTCGCGGTGTGTAAATAACATTAAAAGGATATTCATGTCCCCTTGACAGGCGTATGAATTATAGCAATTGTAATTTAGCTTGCTTCACAGTTGCTTCAAATAATCATAAGTTAGTAAAGATAACATTGAGGTATGAACTTGATTGCTGGTCCACTTTGGATCAGGTAGTTAGACTTTTTAATATTTTTACATTTAAATGCTTCAGGGCTTCTAGATGGTTAATACAAATGTGTAAGACAAACCCGTCGCAAATCAAGCTCACAAACTTCCTCAAAATTATTCAGCTTCTTACTCTTCCTTGTTTCTTTTTTATCTTTGGATTGCCTGTCTTCAAAATTCTAAAAAAATCTCTACACTTCTCTTCAATTACATCATATGTATATGTTCACCTCCAATCCAAGTACCCTTTAAAAAAAAAAAAACTGAAAACTACATTCCTCCCGTTCTATTTTTACTTTCAGCATCAATATCTGTTCGTAATGTACGTAACATCCCCAAAGTGAATTTAACCGTCAAACCGGATCCATCTGATCCGATGCTCAGCTATGACCAAATTTCCCAGCTAACTAACTCATACTATGGCACAGCATTGGATGCGAAGTACGCTAAAACCACCCAATTGGCCACAGAGCGAGACCGTAACTTGTATGGGCTAACCGGTACGGGTGGCATCACTACCCCCATGACGCCCGGGGTTGTGATGGATGTGAACGGTAGCAACTATGATATCAATGCGACTACCGCCTACAGGGACAGCAACGGATATCATCCCATGAGACGAATTGGCAGTCGGGCGGAAATCGATCTTCTTGAACGTGAGACCAGCTCACAGATGAGGGTGAGTTAAAAGGATGCCGAAGGGGTGATGAACCGAATTCAAGTTTAATTTAGCATGTGACACATAAAACACATGAGAAACACTTTTGATTATTTTTTTTCCCTTCGTTTTTTATTTGTTTTTGATTTGAAATTTTATGTAACACGTGTATAAATGTGTATTGCTCACATACAGAATCTGGACGTATCCGCTGGAGATTTATTGAGTCGCACCCATGAGGAGCTGGTTTTGTTGTTGATCCAATTGCGGCGGCAAAACAGTAATACGGCTCGTGCCATAGAGCAATGTTGCACCGATATTCATGAAATTCAGGTTGATAAGCTTTGTTTTATGTTTTGTGCTTAAGAAATGCTTTAAACAATTAACCAGCTGTGGGCGGTAAAACTAACATTGGTGATGGGACAAGACTTCAAGAGGGCTAGAAGCTCTGGGAGACATTTTTAATTATTTAAAGGGGCTGGAGTTCAATAAAATCTGTTAAAATTTTAAAGGACATGTTACTAACAATTAAACGTACTAGAATTTAATAAATGTATGTTTTAAACTTTATACAGTAGATCATGATTATAAGGACCTACGTGGTGGTAAACAAATTTTCTTGAAACATAAGTATGTGGTCGAAGTTGAGTACTCGGAGTCTGTCGGCCATAATCAAATTTAATTGACCGAATTCATTGCTTTAGTTCGATTTTGGTGGAACATTTACCTTTTATAGAGCACAGGGTTGTTATACCTTTGAGTGACTGTAGGTACAAATATGTTGAGAAACTCAAAATGTAACCCAACATCGGAGTTGCGAAGAAGAAAATACGTGCAAAACTGGGCAAGGATAACCCAAACAAATCTTAATTAGCTTCCGTTAAATCTGAAAGATATTAAAATTTGACCTTAAATCCTATCAGAGGCCTAGGTAAGGTTAGATTACAGACACACTTAGACCAATGTAGGTCCACTAGATCTGTAATTTTTCGGGCTTCTCCTAGGGAATAAAAGGTTAAAACAAATCGGAATTTTTTGTAAAAAGAAAAGGATACCTTTGACGTCTAGGTCATCGAAGAAGAGAGCTCTTAGATGCAGTAATCACTTTTTGACAAGGCCGGAAAAGTGAAGAGAAAATGGAAAATAGCTTTCTCCTCTTTTCTTTCCCGCGGAAGTCGTTTAAAAAGAGACCTAACTTTTTGGTGTGTTGGTCTATTAGACGGTGTTCTGCGATGACAATGAGGAGAATTGGTTACATTCTCTTCTCAGCTATATAGAGCAATGTTTGGTTTTGGCCCGTACGTGTGAAACTCCATTGTGCAGAACGAGGATGCACGTTGTTTCATCAAGATCAAACAAGACCTCATTGAGATCTTTGATGGTGAAAAAGGATTAAAAGAAGATGCTACGGTCATGATGTCATGCGAATTCTTTCGAAGATTTGTTTAGAACTCACAAGCCAATACCAGAGGCACAATCTTTCTAAAGTTCGTGCAATAACTCGCATACATCGACGATATTGTCATTATTGCCAGAAAATAGTGCGAGTATTGAGATGGTTGTAGCTAAAATGGGGTTGACGGTCAACGAGGGCAAAACTAAGTGCATACTGTCAACAAAAAAGGGCACCCAACACCGACGTCATGGACAGAATGTCGCCATCAACAGAGATAACTCGGAGGTAGTTATGGAATTTGTCTACCTAGGCTCTGCTGCAAACTCAGACCATGATAGCATTACTGTGATCAACAGAATACTAACTCTTGCCAATCATTGTTCGTTTTAGCATTCACATTTAGAGGAAGACCGCTTCTCAGATATCACAAGCAAGAGAAAAAGGATCTCAACCAACTTGGCGTTCAAAATTAAAAGCAGGTAGCAATCGATTAAAGTAGCCAAATGCCAAAGGCAACTTATACGTCTGTGTACCTTATTCTCTACAGAGGAAGGATGCCCCTTTGGGCAGAATATCTTTTGACCCGCCTCATAGTTGCAATCTCTAAAATAAAGACATTATTATTATTATTATTAGTGGGGAGCGGTTTGTCCACTCTAGCACTGCGGTCTCATAAAGAGGCCTATTGTGCTTTCCCAAGAGTTTAGAGCAGTTTGTCTACTCCAGAGGATGTCAGAAAGCTAATCAGCCTCTCTGGGTGGAGCGTGGCAAGCGCCGTTGGTGAAACGAGTTCACTGCCTAGGGTCCGTTTTCTCACATGGATAAGGGCGGGACATTCTGTGAAGATGTGAAGAGAGCTTTCATCGCTCTCCAGGCACAGTCTGCAGGTAGGGTCCGGTGACAGGCCAAGCTTGTGAAGATGCCGTTTTAGACGGCAGTGGCCACTTAGGATGCCGGTTAGAATTCTAAGGTGGTTCCTGCTTAGCTTTAAAAGAAACTTGGATTTCTTTTGCGATATCATGGGAAAGAAGTGTTTGGTACATTTCTGTCCTATATTTTCCATCCAGATCGCGTTGGATTTGAGCAGGGATTGTTCCCTCATGAAGTTTTTGAAAATGGTTTTGTTTACTCCAGAGGCTGGTTCAGGATCAGTGAGGGGGGTGGTCGCACCTATCTTGGCCAGTGAATCCGCGGTTTCATTGCCGGCGTTGCCTTTGTGAGCAGGGATCCAGTGTAGTATGACCAAGTTGTTTTTTCCCAATTCTAGAAGCAATTTGACTGTCTATAGAACAAGTTTTGATTTTATCAATTCAGAATTCATTGCTTTCAGGGCAGCTTGACTGTCAGAGAAGATAAAAATGGTTTTGCCACGGGGGTTAGAGAGCAAGCTTAAATTTGTGCACTGGTTTATGGCAAATATTTCTGCCTGGAAGATCGATGAGTACGTGCCTAGACTGACCGATAGGTTAGTGCTAAGTGACTCTCCGAATATTCCAGTCCCAGATCCACTGTCCATTTTAGAGCCGTCTGTATACCATACCTGGTCATGCTCTGAGGGACGGGGTTTGAATTTTTCCCAGTCGTCACTGGGGGGTATGACTACTGAGTAATTTCGTTTAAAGCAATACCTTGGGAGAAAGTCATCCAACGGCATGCTGAACTCTCTGCTTTGGAGCAGGGAGGAAAGCATATTAAGGTGTCCATCAGGGGTATGTTCGAAACTGATAATGTTTAGATGGAAGAGCCTGTGCAGGCTGAGTTTGGCCTGGGTTTGGATATGGACTCGAACTGGTGGTAGACCGACAATGGCGTTAAGCGAGGCGGTGGGGGTGGAGCGCAGGCAGCCGGTCATGTAGACTTCAAGCTAGGCGCTGCACCCGTTCCAATTTCTTGGCTGTGGTGGCCTCATTTGTCAAAAAAAAGACATGCAATGATGTCCCTTTTTTCTAAGTTTATCTGCTAGAAAGACCTCTTTCAGAGGGAAGATGTGTGACCTAGGAAGTTGGGGAAGAGTTTACTAATTTATTACTCAGTGCATGGCTATGTATGCGCATAACATAAACTAAAACTTATTTCTAACTTCGCTAATGCTTACTTAAGCCGATAAGGTCCATTCGTGTAACAGGAGTAATGGCAATAGAGACTTTGACATTTGACAAGCTTTTACTCAGAAAATATTTGAATGGACCTAATGTACATAAACACAGTGCTTACACAAAACTAAACTCCTCCCCATATCGTATCTTTACTAACCTTTCCTCTCTTCTGCAGAACCGAATACGCACAGCCGAAGGCTTAACTCGCGCCGAATCCATCCAGCGCCTGGAATATCTGAAGCAACATCTACTTGATCTAGAACGTCAGTACGAGAAAAGCAAGCCGCTGGTTAATCTGGTTGACAACATGGTAAAATTGGGTTCACTCTACCGCAGCAACGATACAACCGGTCGCCTTAATGGTGTCCAACGACCCGAGTCCGTGACCCTCGATCGACTGGAGTTCAATCAACGGGTGCAGGAACGACGAATGCTGCAGGAGGAGCAAAAGCAATGGGATCGCCTCAGTCCAAATCATACAGAGTTACAGGTTATTTCCGAATCGATTCATCCTCCTTCCGTTTTACTTAATTTGATTTTGTCCTGCACAGTCCAAAGTCAGACAACTGTATCAGCTGGATCAGTTGTTGCAGGAGGAATCCGGCACATTGCAGAATTTGCAACGCGACAAGGAGGACTTGGAACGTGCTCTGGGCGGTCTACGTGCTAGAATCCATGATTCCAATGGCACACCGATGGCAGTGGAAGCGGCCAAGAAGCAACAACACATGTTGGAGAGAGAACTCTCTCGGGTACACCAGCTTTTGGCTGAAAATTCTAAGGTAGACGAGGTGCCTAGTAGTCGTCGTCTGTTTTTTCCTTAGCTAAATTGTTTTTTATTTGTTGCTTCTCTCATCAAGAAGTAGACTCACAACATGATCATGCTTACGCTTGAGCTACTCTTCCTAATCGTAGACTGTATGTAGAATCTTGTCTTTCCTCTTTTACTTGCACGAAAGCAGACGCAATCATTGTCACCTAAGCAAATCGCTGGCTAACTAGTACCCAGCCCCACAACATACTAATTCTTTGTGTACCATCTTTTTCTTGAACAGAAACTTGAACAGACGGTGGCTGGTAATGCGCGGTTGGAGCAGGAGCTCTTGATTCTTCGACAGAAGCTGCAGGCATCACGTGGATCGCAGAATGCTCTGAATCCACTGCGGGGTGAGAGTATGCAATACGCCAGCTCAACAACCGCGCTCCTGGAGTCGGAGCTAAAACGTGTTCAACAGTTGGTGGGCGATATGCAGCGTCAGCGTCAGGAACTAAGTCAGGCTGTTCGGCAGCTAACGGAAAACTCAAATCGATTGTATCAGGAAATTGGAAACAAAGAGAACTCATCCACTTCTCCGGGGTCCTCGCACATAAAGAAACGAACTTCCAGCACTTGTTGGATAGAAACTGATTTAGATTCGATGATAAGTGTGGATCGGACTGTGAATGACACTCCAAACCTGTCCACTCCTCTCTATGTGGACACAAGTTCGGCAAACTCCAGCGTCAACGTCTTAAACTACTCCGGATCCAGCAAATTGAGTGAGTTCGACGACAGTGGTAAAAGCAACCGCAGCTACCGATACAATGACTCGGATCCACTGGAAACTAGTGGAGTGGACAGCGATGGATTTCTTGACACCAATCCCTTTGCAAATCTGTCGAACCAGGAAAAACAGGAAATCAAAACCGTTCGCATTGTAAAGCGGGAATCCGAGCGCCGACATCGCGATCGAGAGCGTAGCACCAACAATTCCACACAAAATCTCGATCAGGTCCTGGAGGAGGAGAACCACTCACCCTTTATCACAGAAGACTATCAATCGCGGTCAAAGTCATTGCCACGCACCTACACTGAGCCTCCTAAGCCGCAGCCAAAGGTTCATAAAAATCACTCTGGCTCCAGACAATCCATCAAGTACACCGACTACTACAGCACTTCACCATCAACGACAAACAATCCATATATGGTTTCAATGTCCGACAGGAACTGCAATGTCTATCCATTCCATCAGCAGCAGTTATCCCTACCGAATGGCTATCACTCCAAGTCTGGGCACTATCATCAACAGCAACCACCACCACCACCAGCACCTAATTCATCGACTCAAAATGCCCTTCGTCATAAGACCGAATCGATGCAGAGCCTCACGAAGAGTATCACCGATCTAAGTACAGTCTTCCAGAGTGAAGCCGCTCGACAAATAATCAACGAAATGTCTGCAGGAAGTGCCTCAGAGGACAACACGACTACGACGAATACACCATCCACAACGGAAAAGGTTCCTTCATCGCACAAGCATCGACGTGCAGTTCCTAGAGAGAAGAGGCGTCACTACACGGCACCAAACAATGTGAACGCTAAGGCCATGGAGAATGTCCAAGCCGAGAATGATATGAATCGAAATGTAAGTTGGATTTTGCAGTATAAAAAATGTTCCTATAACGAAACCTTTTGGTCTTTAGAATACGAATTGGCGAGCTCGCGATGACCTAGATATGGAAGTGGCCCTTCGTCCGAGAATAAACGCCCCTGACGTGGTTAGATCGGCGCTTGCACATGGTGAGAAGATATCGGAGAACACAATTGACAATCTGCTATCGGCACCGAATAAGATTGTAATACCGGAGCGGTACATCCCAGAAAAGGTATTGTCTTGGTTTTATTTGCTTTTGAAATGGTTGATGTCTAATTTTTACTTGCAGACACCGGAACTGTCACCGGAGGAAAAGAAACGAAGGCAGGAGAAGGTCGAAGTCATTAAGAAGATGCTGTCAGAGGCACCAATAAATTCTTCAAATGTAAGTACTTGGTCTTGCAAGACTGTGAGTGGCTACTCCCGGCGGCGACTGGTTTAGGTCTAAGGCCCTCTACTCTAATATAGGAATTGTGGAATCTATTGTAGATCTACGTAGATAAGCTAAGTGCCACGTAGCTGATCCTGAACTTCGTCCGCTTCATTACAGAATGTCAAATCGCTAATGCTTGCAAATCCAAGCTCGCTATGGAGTTTCATGAGCTGACAAGGTTCCCAATAATAGGATTTAGCGCTTTATCTATTTTCACTTAAGTCGACGCAAGTACCATTGTTTTTGTGCGGAACTATTGGTTCCGTTGGAACCAATCCTTTGATAGCGTGCATGTCAATCTAGGCAGGCAAAGCTCTTAACCTCCAGATTGTATTTAATGTGGGTGGCGATCTTTTCACGTCGAAGTTGGATGTCCTTTTCGAACCTCTTTTCTCGAGTTCATCAGTCTTTTCATTGCGTTCTATGTCTCTGTGACCGGGAACCATAGAGTTGGGTCAAGAGTCTAACCTTGTGGCACATCTACTTGACTTTTTATGTACATCTTCGCTCATGAAACATGTTAAGACCTAAATATAACCAATTTTTTTCTCTCAGGATACTGCCAGTTTGCCTCCAAGTAAAATCAATGCCGAGAAGAAACAACGTGAGCATCTGTTACAATTGAATCAAATACTGGCCCAACAAGTGATGCAAATGAGTAAAATCGTTGCAGGTGCGTAAGAAGAAATTGTTTTCTCTTATACAAATTTATTTCTTATATAAATACACAGTCTTAAATATACTTTATTTGTTTTCTTGTTTGAATAACAAAACGAATTAGAATGCGAGTATTGTTTGGTAACAATATTTTTTTGTTTCGTAACATGAACATATCATATCACTTGTTAACGATCACTGAATGATTACATATTTTATTTCTAAATTATTTTTTTTTATATGATTTTTAAAAACAAAATTTAAAACATTTGCTTTGTTTATTTTATTTAAACAATCTGTGTCGTACACATCTTTTTTAAACTCATTTCTTTGCTGTTGAATACTTTCTAAATAAATAATCTCATGACTCTATGTTTTCGTCTTGTTTTCGTAAACATTTTTTAGATGAAAATTGAAAATTTGAAAAATTGAAAAAAATCACCGTCATCATGCATTAGTCATTAAAACAAAAAGAAAAGAGCACAGATAAACAGAGACACTTTTCTACAAGCTCACAAGTCATCATCATTAAATCGTCGATTGTCACTGCATTTCATTTCATTTCATTCAATCATCAGTTTTTCGTAAAAATTTTCTTTCCAAAGACATATAAGCAAATATTTTGTGAAAATCCAGGTTTTGTTTTTTTAAGATTTTGCTAGTTTTCTTTTGCATTCATATCGATTTGTTTTTCGCTGCAAGCAGCTTTTGTTTTATTTTTTTAAATATAAAAAAATTTTCTTTTTATTATTTATTTACTTTAAATTTTTGATTTTAATTTTAATTTATTTTTTTTTGCTTGTGTTTGCTCCTGATGTGATAATAGGAAATCCTAGCCAGTCTAACCAAAAGTAGTGTGGAGCTATCTTGTGTTTATTTTTGCGGATGCCTTCTATCTAATGCTATTATAAATTTAAGCAACAAAGAAAAAAAAAACAATACAACAGAAAAATAATTTCGCAAATAATATCAACAAAAAAAAAAAACCATTTGAAAATATGTAAATCAAATATTGTAAACGCAAATTAAACGCAAATTTCTTTGCTTTGCAAAATAAAGTTCAACGGTTCACACATAACACCACCACAGGTTTGTACAAACATATTTTCTTACACATAATTTTTAAGTTTATTTTTTAGTTTTATCGATTTTTATTTAGATTTAGAAGGTCTTAGAGTTCAGGCTTTTTATTTTTTGCAGAGTGAAATTGTAGATTTTGTCTGAGAGTGGATTTTACCAGTTTTCATATAAAAAATAGAGCTCAGTGATAGTAATGTATTTCGATAGAATCTTATTTTATTTATTTTATTATTTTGTATCACATTTCTTTAAAAAAAATTAAACTTTAGGTTAAAATAAATTTTTTTCTTTTTTTTAAGTAAATTTATAAAATATAACCCTTAAACTTTTTACTTTTGTTACTGTTTGTCATTAAATATGATTAAGTCATTTGCACGTTAATTGTTAACTTAAACATATCAGTCATCTTAATTCGACTTTGCATACCAGAAATATTTGTCTTGATGTACATCTAAATGTTTATAATAATTAAACAACATAACCCTTTGATTGCACTTTTACGTTAATATATAAAATTTTAATCGTTTAAAAGAATTGTGTTAAAGAAACTTAAATGATTGATTTTGTTTTGATTAAATAGAATACAGTAGGTAAAGTCTGTTAAAGGATCACTTTCATTCGGATAACCTACGTTTCACTGAAAATTCATTTAGTGATTTTGGGAACTTATTCTTTGTGATTTTTGGAAGTGCCTGCGTCCTCAAGTATCTAGCTCTACTGTGAATGATTTAAATGTATTGCGGGTCATTAAACCTTCTGTAACTCCATCACCGAGTTGTAGAATGTGTTAAAACAAATACGTTGTCTGGCACTGTCCTGCTACCACCTCATCGCCATGGTTCTTGATCATATCGCTGAACCCTCTCTGTTATTTATGGGGTATGGTCCCAATGGCTTAGCGCCCTGTGAAAACATTGATAAGAATCTGAATGAAACTTCTATTTTGATGCAGAAGACTGTGTTCTATTTGTACTATCCCGGTTCCGTCGATCAATGTAAAATTGTTTCTCCAGCAAAAAAAAATATCGAGATTCCTGTTTTATTTATGCACACAGGACGCCTAATTTCTTACTTTCTTAGGAGGTGTTACAGTGCGTGGTGAATCAAGACCCCAATCAACAAGCCTCTCCAGTTAAGCTTTTTGTAAGCACTCCAAGTCTCCTACTACTTGTGTGTGGCACTTAAGAAAAGGTCTTAGTTGGTGCCCTAGCCAACTGAAGCACTCAAATTGCTGTACAATTCGCATAATTCGTTTTTGAATCTTGTCCTCCAACGCGCGTCAACGCAATATCCGACGAAGAAATTTGGTTGAAACGACTAAGGATGTATTCATCCAATTTTGATAAAGTCCATCCATCAGCGCCAAGAATAAGGTGACTCTGCTTCTAAAGCAGGCGATGCACTGTTCCGAGGTCCGATTAGACAAGGAGGGCCTAATTCTTCCTAATGAAGTTGACGATATCACACATCGAAGCGTTTTTAACGTCCTCAGGGATCAGAGTGTCTGGGAAGAAAATCCTCTTCCTAATGTTACAGAGGGCCAAACATTCACATAGTATATGTTCTGCTGTTACGCCTTCCTCTAGGCAGAGTCGACATTTGGTGTATTAGGCAATATCCATCTTGTGTAAATGATATCTCAGACTGCAGTGTAGGGAAAGAAGGCTGAGTCTTCGAATATCGTCCCTACTGTATTTTCGCAACTTTTCGCTACTCGCAACCATTCATGTTGTGCATGTTTTAGTGCTCGCACGAATGGAAGGTACCTTCAATTTATTGCCGACTCCGAAAGACGAATTGAGAAGCTCTTTCATGACAAATAATACTCTCGGAGGCGTGTCATTCTCCGAGGAGAGGTGGTGCCACGAAAAATGTTCAGTGGAAATGATTGGGGCTTGATCCCACGCCGCTCGCACAGCAGTCCAAGGCACTAACCACTGAGCCACGGCGACCACTGAAAAATTATGGCTATTCACTCTAATATTCTGTTAAATTCTTCGAAGCCCCTTCTTGTTGACAGCCAATAGTTATGCCTTCGTTCACCGCTTAATTCATTTTGGTCGATTTTGGCTTTACATGTGCACCTATGAAGCGGTGCGTTTGCGAAATCATCTATATTGAGGCAAACATTTGTCGACGCCAACAAAGACGCTCAGACTCAAGTACTCTTTGCACATTAGAACAGAGCTATTCGTCTAAGAGATGAGCCAAGATATTTGTCATTCCCCGACGAGAGGTCAAGCGACCAAAAATGTTCGGTAAAAATTGCTAGGACTCGAGCTTACGCAGCTCGCACAGCAGTTCAGCACACTTACCATAGAACGATGACCACTATCAAGGAGTTTTAAGTTTTAGTATCCGCTTGGCCTTGTCTCCCCTTTTCGTTTAACTTACAGTAGAAAAGACACGTTCAGTCTTACGGTCTTAGCTTAACATAGCATAAAACTGATTATCTGGTGACTTATTTTCGCCTCCTCTGGTGTCTGTTTAGGACAAAATTGAAGTACACTCTGTTCAAATGAGGAATTTTCCATTCACAAACAAATGTCCGTCTAAGGAATGAGTCCGCGTATGGGAAGTGCCCAGAAAAAAAGATTTCACTGCACGTCTATACCAGTTTAAAGTATTTAGGAATGAAAATGACAAAGGTGAGAACTAAAAATAGGAATTCCAATCCAAAAATAATCCGCTGCGACTTAATGCCAAACGCAAATCAAGCCTCAACTTATGACACAGCTAGCTGCATTTACTTGTTTTATAATTTATTTCATAGTCGGAATGATAAATGACAATAGTAAGTACATAGCAGTCAGTTTTAGTCATCCATTCAAATTTTTAAGCAATAGATGCGCACTATGGCCTATTCAAAAGCTTACTCATCCTCTATCTTTTCTTTTTTTAACAGAAAAAGCAATGGCAGCTCGTCCATCGAAAATTCCCGAACTAACTACAGCATCCACCCCCGAAGAGGAACGTTCATCATCACCACCAGGCTCACTGCCAATCTACCAACAACGAGACAATTTTTTTACATAAGCTGACAAATTTTTACCGAAACCGTACTCTTCGTTCTTAAGTCTAAAAATAAGTTGTTCTTCTATCTTCTAATATTTTTTTTGTTTGTTTTTAAATTGTAAATTCCCACTATATACAGCTTAAAACCAAATTTTTTTTAATAAGAACAAGAAGGTTTAATATTTAAATTCTTTATATTCATATCATCGCTAAAAAAAATCTAATCCACACGCACACACATGTTACGTTCAGCTAAATGGATAAACGAGAAGCAATCGGAATAAAAAAAATATTTATTAGCAAAAAACCTGCCTTATCCAAGAAAAAATAACAAAACAATTTGACTGATAATCTAAAAAGACTTAAGCAAAAAAAAAAAAAAATAATAAAAATAAAAAAATGCTAAATATCATAAAAAAGCAATTTTAAAAATGTAAAACCATATCTCACGGCTTTGCGCAGGCATTTAAATTAAAACTTTATACTTATTTCTCTTGCAATTAAATTTACCAACTGGAAAATGGAAAACACTATAAGACATATCATATATAATCTGCTGGTTTTCTTATTTAAAAAAAATCATTTTACTGTCGCGAACAAAATTATAAAGAAAATTTGAACTTGTAACAATAATCAAAGACTTGTATTTATCAGAAGAAAACTTCACATAAGTTGCGCAACAATAATTAGTTCATTATAAGAATCAACAACAACAACCACAACAAAAACAAACAGACTGATTTCACACAAACAAATTATTAAAAAAAAAATGCAGAAAGTAATTTACTAAGCTAAAGCTGTAGATTTTGTAAAACAACATCCACAAAATATCGAATATTATAAAATAAAACTGCACATAAAACATACAATCAGTACACCATGCAAAATACCAAATAAACATTTAGTTACAAAAAAATTAAAGAAAAAAACCATGTAAGAAAAATTAATGCTGAATTGAAAGAGCTAAAGTTTATAAGATAACGCCACGTATTCATGCACCACGATCATGTTAATAAGTCGAAAAGGCTCACCTTTTGAAGCCTGTGTTTAGAGAACAAATTATTTAGTTGAGTTATTTAAATTTAAGAAATATTATAAGTAATCACTAAATAACTCACAAGTAATGAAAGAAATTAGAAATGGCCGCAGAGGGAGTGTCTTTAATTGAAGGGACGATATAAAAGTATCCATTGTGTTCTCATCTGAGATCAGAGCACATCCTTCAATTATCTGAAGTGTGTCAAACGACGGTCAAGTCCTGTAAAAGGTTCATAGAATGCTAAGACCGACTTAGGTCAGTGCTCTACAATTTTCTTGGAATTCCTTTACATCTTTGCAGAATCTGCTCGTGTTTCTCGTTTTCAATGCTTGACACGTGTTGAAGGTATAGTTTCGCCCTGCCTACGGTTGTCCCGGGAACCATATTACTATTCCCAAAACATAAGAAGGGCGCTCACAGTGGACCTTCAGGTCTCCGAGTGAATGTGATGAGGCCTATTCAACACACACCCTACGTAACCTAACCTTTGCCCTGCCTAACGTTTGTAGAAATATTTCGATAGCTGATTCGATTCTGTTATAAAATATCCTTTCAAAAATTAGCAGGAGCTTATGGCCAAGCTTTCGAGCTCGTCGTTGGGCTTTTCGGGTTTGCAAGGGGTCACAATTATAGATTTCTTCAATTCAGTGGACCGTTTCAACCATGTTTGAACAGAAACTTGCAGATCAAGTCGTAAAATTCCTGCCGCTATTGAGTAAGAAGAAAGTTTTATTGAACTAAACAAACATCCCTCCAGAGGCACTCCACTTTGAGACCATTTTTCACGATTGCTCTTCATAACTTAACCTTAATAGCAATTCATCAAGTACCTACTGAAAAAAATATTAAATTCTCGTCGTCAAATTATAATTAAAAAAAAAATAAAGAAACAAAAATATTTTCAAAAACATATTGGAAAAGAAAATCCCATTAATTCATAAAATAAAAAAATAAAATTACGAAAAGTTGTTAAGTGTTGACATTTGAAAGTTAAAAAAAATACTTTCAATAGAAATAATAAATGTGTTAATTATTTAAGTCAATTAAAGCAATGCAAAATTGAAAATACTATGAAAAGACAAAGCGAAAAAAATTAATTCAAAACAAAAAAAATGTTTCGTGAAAAATATTTAAGCAAATTAGTTAATTAAAAACGAAAATTCATATTCAAAATATCCAACAAATCTATTAAAATACCACAACAAAAGTCAACGACAATTAATTTTATTTCTTAACTAAAACTTACAAACACAATTATTTATATAAACATTGTAGAAAATATTAGAAGAAAAAAAAAATACAAATGTACAAAATCATATCTACTACAACATATAATTAATTTTCAAAACAATCATCATTTGTTTTCTTTTTTTCTTGTTTTATTGTTTAATGTAAATATATAAATATTATTTACGGAAAAGTGTATAAAAAGGAAAATTATTTTAAATATTTATTACGAGTATAGTTTTTTTTTTCTTTTTATAGTTCTATCGATATTCGTCGGTGCTATAATGTAGTAATAATTAAAAATTGGTATTTTATAAGATATTCTTTCAAATTTATGTTTTAGGACAATATATGTAGCCTTGAGTATACGTATACTTTTTCTTGTTTTAAAAAAAATTGGTTTATAAATATTTTAATAGAATTAAATAGAAAATTACGTTTTGTTTGTTTTAATAGAATATCCTATATACAAACACCATATTTAATTGATAAATATACCTACTAAACAAACAATTGCATTATATACAACAATTTAAAATAAAAAGAGTTGACTTTATGAATATCCTTAAATCATAAAACAGTTTGTAAAAAAAGCAATCGAACAAATAAAGATGTAAAAAATATGAAAGCAGAATTACTGAATATGAAATAATTACACATGCAAATAATTATAATAATTATCATTATCATTACCATGTTATTTTAATCATAAGACAAAAGAAAGTTAAATAAATTTAATTAATTACCTACAACTGTCGTGTGTTATTTCTAAGGCCGCTGCCACGCAATGAGCGCAGAATGAAAACGTATGAAATCGTACGGTTGTGGCCACGCAGTCGTTGAGCGGCAAGTGTCATTTTTGAGCATCATTCTCTGCCACTTGCCGCTCATTGTATGGCCTAGGCCCAAGTCCTTGACTTCTACTGTGTCTAAGTAAATGAATGAATGAATGAGTAAGTGCCATCGCAACTTGCAACATCCATTCGCATTGTTTTGTGGTAAGCAGGTAAAACCGCATCACTATCATCCCACATTGTTTCCGATAGATAGTTCAATATTTCACACGTGAAAACTGAAAACCATGTTCTGCGCAAACAAAGCTATATTATCTTCTACGCGCATTTAACAAATTCGACAGAGGTCGTGCAGCCTACCCATTCTAATCGAAAAGTAGACCTGCGAAAGTAGATTTTATCATGAAGAAGTTTCTCCACTCGCCATTCAGAGTCAGCAAGTATTCGCAGGTCGCTTCCACTCCTGTGAACATATCACGCACAACATGCGGAGACATTCTTGAAATCGAGATCCTGCTCCTGAAATCAAATTAATCTAGATACGCCCTTTTTGTCCACAAGGTACCTGGTGTTTCAGTTTTCTGTGAACAACGCTTCTCCCTTTTCCCCTGATGCAACCAGCAGACAGCATAAGCTCCATTCGCTCACTTGTCGATTCTCCTACCTAGGACACCGAACGACACAGAACCTAGAAACTTAGAGGCCCCTGTCGCCTCCTTCGGTAATCTACCCACCTTCTCATTTCCTTGGACACCTGCGTGTGCCTTAACACAAGCCAATGTCAAGTGATTTTGATGTGCACAGTCATTGCGTTTTTCAATACAGTAAAACCTCCTTATTGGGACACTCTGTAACTGCAACACCTCCTAATTGGGTCACCCCCGTTGCTCTCCCTAAGAGTTTTCATGCAACATACCCTCTATAATGGGCACAGTAAAATTGGGACACCTCACAATTAGAACACTAAATTTTCTTCATTTCACACTTTCCTAGAACCTCTAAAACCGAGACGAAACCTCTCAAATGGGACACTAGACACAAGAGTTACCATTTATGACTTCTCTTATTGGGACAGTACATTTTTAAGGCAAAAATGCGCAGCTGCACCGCCTCTCTAAACGGGACACCCCCGAATCGGGACAGCGATATCTCGTCCCATCGGTGTCCCAATTAGGGAGCAATTTTCCTGCATTGACGTAGGACTGCTTCATCACCGCTTGGATTTTAAATGTGGTTTACATATTTCTATGTATGTATTTCTATTTCGCACTTGACCCCATGTAAGTCAACCAACGTCAACCAACATTTTGCTGAGATTCCTTTTCCAATGGAAATGGTAGTATAAATCTAAATTTTTCTGTCGATTAATTCACGGTGTGCAGAAGAAAATCAAAAGCAGTCTTCTACAGAATGGGTGATACAACGGTCCTGTATCTCACAATTGAAAGGTACATATATGTCATCATTTGGTGTCGGAAACAAATATGCGATTTTCACCAAAGTAAACAATTTACATGCTAACTCTGCCACTCCTGTCCGCATCGAAACCATTGAGTTCAAAGAGCATTTTGTGAAATCCTTGTGGAAGCGTATTATGCGTGCATGTACCGGCAGTGATATAAAATTGGATTCGATGAGATTATTGCCAAAATCAACAAACAAAATATATCTTCGTGGAAAGCACAATCTCATAATGGATCGACACAACACGCTGGATGTCTTCAAAAGCAAACACGACCACATGCTTGGATGCACAAATGAGACGGACATATTGATTATGGGTAGTCTCTCTAATGAAAGGACTCTTTAACTTACAGTGTCTCTAACGAAAACCACCCGTGACGTGACCCACAGAAAGCTTAAGTCGAGTATGGGCGCGTTCCATTTCTCAGATATCTGAAATTTCAGATAGACTAGAATATGGAACGCAGTTTCTTGACTGAAAAACAAGACAACAGCTGATTGACATTTATGCAAAAATTACATTTTCTGCTTTCCCATCGAATTTGCGTATGAAATGTAACTGTGTGCATAATAATTACTCATTAGGGGTTCTTAAGATGTTTTATGTAACTAAAATATGCATATTTATTGGCAAATTTGAAATACAGCAATTGAAAAATTTGAAATTTGAAATATCAGCTGTTTATGACACTTTTCAACTGACAGAGAAGTAAGACAAAAATTTTAAGACTAACAATCCAGTCGCCGACCTCAAAAAAGTTGTCTTGTTTTTCTGTCACGTGACAGGCTCTCGTTCTATCATAATGCTCCGTTCATCTGAAATTTCAGATATCTGAGAAATGGAACGCGCCCAATTTGTGAATAAGCAGAGACCTCTTTGGATTACTGTCACTTGAGATTTGGATCACGTCAATAATGATACGGCTGTTCTATCTACCACTTAGGTGAGGTCAATAGATTGGCGTGTGGAGTAATACTTCCCTCGTAAGAACACTGTTTCCTTTCTCTTTATCACTAGCTGATAACAAACTTAAGCGACGCAGTACATTAGAAAAGAAAAAAAAATCTATTGTGATGCCCAAACTGGAGTGTTAGAATCCCTAACTCATGTAATCAGTTTTTCATAATAAAACCACCTATGACCAGAGGAATCCAAAACCGCTGTGAAGTTCCAATAGCCTTTCTGCAAAATTCACTAATTTCGTTGAAAAAGGATTCAATTAAGATTTTAAACCTTAGATGCTGAAGAGCGGGGCAATAAGGTGTCCTAATTGGCACGACTTCTTTGTATGTATTCAGATCGTTTTTTATGTAATTTTAAGGAAGTTGTTCCTCTTTGTAGTGCGGACAAGATTAAGCGCTTTTCATCGGTTGTCGCCTCTAGCCTTGCTGGTTAAGTGGTATTTATTCCGCTCGTTGCACCAATGTACACCAGTCTTTGAACCTTCAGAATGGCGTTGAGGACAGTAGTGGTGGTAGTGATGATTCCTGTCGCCATAAGGATGTATTTTTCGGTCGAAAACGAGCGGTACCTGTTATGCGTTCCTTATTGTTTAACAATTAAAATTAAATAGTGAACCCGGCAGAATAATTGCACTTTGTTTATCTCTGCAGGCTTTTGCTCGGGCTTCGTGATATTGGTATGTTCTCTTTGTCATCTCTACAGATTTAATCGGCGATTCAGTAATCGCCGTGGTTTAGTAGCACTTTTAAGATGCAGTAACCAAAAGTGTTTCTCATGTGTAGTCAATCCATCTTTGTTTTCAAGGATGTCGATGTTCTTCCCCTTTTTCTGCTCGTATAGCTGGCGAGCAGTTCTCGTGGTTTCAAAACACAAACTCAAGGCATTTCATATCTGATGACTGCCTAAAAAAATCCTCTCCCTGATCTTCTTCAATCGATCATGACGCCTTGAACTCGAACATCGACCCTGTCAAGAAGAACCTTTTTTTTTGGACTTACTCATAGGATCTAAGATCCGCGGCTTGGTAATGATTTCTAATTCGCCTTGGCTGCTTTATATATAAAAATTGAAGAGTAATGGTCTACGAACAATGAACACGAGCACAACGTGGCGGTTTGTTTTCGTAGAGATCGCGAAATCCGTTTATGAACATTGAAGTGTTGGAATTGTGTACTACCTTTACGTGAGATAGTGTTAACATGGAATATTCTGCTGACTATACCTATGTATACTTTGGAAAGGCTAAGAAGCCCTACTTTCTCTTTGGCAGTGCTCAAACTGTCGACCATAGTCTAAACGTCAAACTTAAGACACTGCTGGTAGGTGTAAGCGAATTAAGCTCCAATGTGGGTTGACATTAGAAAGCTAACGAATTTCGAACTTAGTGCTCCTTTGATGATAAATCCAAATAGAAGCTGCTTTTCAATCACGATGCCACTCTTTTTTCACTCTTTTAAGATACTTTTCTGTTTAACAACGAAAGTAACAAGGCGAGTACGGAAAATCTTTCCTCTCAAAGGACTGCCGGAACTGTTCAAAAAGTGAGCACAACCTCTCTACGGCGAATTTAAAACTCTAGACGATTTAACTGACTTAAATTAATCATTTCATCAACCGTCAAAGTCGAAAACGTTAACAAATTTATATTCCCCTTTTACAGCCGGAAAAACTTTTCATGATCAAGGTTTTGTGAGGAAAAGCTTGGTTTTACATAATGCGTTGGTAATAAGTTTCCTACCTGTGGCCCGTTGCCTGGAATACTAATGTCCAGTGCACATCAAAAGCCTCTTACAGTGCCAAAAACAATGAGAAAAAAAAAAATAATTTACTGGACATGCGCCAACTACCAACCAACTACGAGTAAACGACACAAAACAAAATCTGCTTTTACATATGGACGGCACGTTCTCTTTCGACGGCACTCTCCATCCATTATTGAGTGATTAACATCGAACATTAAATTTACAAACCCAACGGCTGCTCAGTCATCGAACAATGGCCAAGAGCGTTTTGAATTTCATAAATATGTATTATGAGTTTGAGATACTTCTTCCACCTGACGGACCACTTTCAATTCTCATCTAGACCAGAATACCACCTACTTGACGCACCCCTTTCTCTGACCGATTAGTGTGGGTTTGGATTTTGGAGCGCAGTAACCCACATCAAGTCGGAAGAAACTTTTGATTTTTTTAGTAAAAGTAAAAGAATCGGGACCACATCGACTGGCAATAGATGCGAATTTCGCCAATCAGACGTCATTGCGGCGTCAAAGTGACGGGCAATTGGAGTCGAAATGCAAATCTAAATTTGGAAACCCTCAAGCAGGTTGATTTCTAAAATTGGACATTCCAATCTGTGATCACACACACGTCAGTCAATCCGTTGATTTCCTTGATCCTGTCACGGTGAATCAAAACTCAAAAATTGTAAACAAACAACAATCTCCCGCTGAACATACCCCTCTATGTTTTCCGACACCAGAATCCAAATAATTAGGTCAGAATTCGAAAACAAGATAAACAATTCGTTGAACTCAACCAGCATCGGATACAGAAGAGGGGAAATATGTATCTTTCTGTTGTTTTGACTGTGAGAGTCACAGAAACTTATATGTTTCCCCATTGATACGTCAAGATATCCAATGTTGGATGGGAGTCGGTAAAACTGGTTCACAAATTTAGTACAAGACATGCATAATACCGCACCGTAAAACATGTATCTTATGTGACACACCGCGCAAGGAGTCTGGGTTTCTTGAACTTGGCCCGAGTATCTGTTGTGTGCGGTCTCTGACCGATAACCACAGTTCATGCGTGTGTACGGAAGATGCTGTGTCTTTAGAATTATCGATGCCAGATGCCGTTGTCGATGTTGGTTTCGAAGTTCAGGGAAATTTGTGGTCAATGGAAACTTTTCCATACCAAGTAATCGGAGAAGGGCGACAAGCAATAATGTTGACGTTCCGTTCTTTGGTTTAAATTCTCCGATGATATCGGATGTAATTAATGGGAATGAGATTGCATTGAATATATTATCAATTATTTATTCGGGCGCACTCATTCCATATTCTGTCTCGGATTGAGTGCGTTTTATCATTCGAGATGTGGTTACATTAATTAAGGAAAAGAAGCGCATGCATCCTCAAACATAAGTATCTCACAATCAAGTAGGGATTGCAAACGAAGCCTGGTGAATGTCGTCAGTCCATTCAACCACTTAACCTTATTAACCTGACATATTTAGTAGTAAATAATGTACCTACGTAAAAAGGAAATTTGGAGAAATGTCAGCAATTCATTGTAAGAAAGTCGCAGCGGTAAAGTCAAACAAATCTGCTTACTAACCCGACCCAAGGGCAAAAGTCTCAATGCTGAGTAATAAGCTGGTGGTAGGTACTCCGACTCAAAATTGTTAAATTTTTGCCTATTGTTGATTTGTTAGAATCCACAACCCTCAGACGCTTACACAAAGCGCTGGATAGGATCTCTTTAGCGCATTTTACAAGGCATAAGCACGACAATTTTTAAATGCTTGCACATCTCTATTACAACTTGCCTCAGCATTTCTAAACTACTAAGACGGTAGGGTCAAGTTTTCCAACTCGAATAAGTCTTTCGAAGGAAGTAGTTCCCAAATGTGTAACAAATCTTCTAGCTACACAGACATTGTAATAGGGATCAGTGTCCCAAAAAAAGGCAAAGCCGTAGGTATTGACGGCATCCCTTTTGAGTTCAGTCAGGCAGCGCCAAATAATTTGGCTTTACATATGCACTGGCAATTTTCATCCGGTGCGTAGGTTCAAGCCCCAGTCGTGTCCACCGATTTTTCGCGGCATCACCTATCGTCGGGGGATAACAAGCCTCCGGGAGAATAATTTGTCATGAAAGAGCTTCTCAATTCGCCCTTCGGAGTCGGCAATACATTGTAGGTCCCTTCCATTTGTGCGAAAAATGTAACACGCACAGCATGAATGGTTGCGAAAAGCTAGGCCTTGGCTCATCCCGAGCTGTCGCGCCATATTTTTTTTTAATGTAGTCACCTCCAGAAAACTGGAGAAAGAGAGCTGTGTCGATTTTTTAACGGCAGTCAGAAGCGATCGATTTTCCCGATTAAAATGTCCAGAGCGAATAGAAATTTCTTCTGGGCTAACGAGTACAGGGGAGAAGGACCTTAAAGAATTCGCAGTCAGTTAAAGATTGAGCGAGAGTTCTTTGTTGAAATCCGCCTTGCTTCTGTTTTTGTTGGTGACTTGGTGCTATCTTTAGCTGAGTTTCGCTCATTGTCTCCTAGTTTCTCATTCGCGGTAGAAGTTGATTGGATAAACTCTTTAGTTACATGAACACAGTCTTGATTTACTTCATAAAATAAAAATAAAAAAAAAACTTACAACCAACCTACATACATATGTATGTTCATATGTATGCATTACTGCGTGATTACACACACTCTTCCTTTTATAGAGTCTTAAAAAAACATTGCGCGTGTTCGTTGAATTATGTCCATGCGATCAATGCACTGAATGTAAATTAAAATTTGAATGCCATTTCTTACAATAGTTTCATGGCCTGTTTATGAAGATGCCATTACTGAATGGATGTTTTCAACCATCTATTGTTGTGCACCTTCATCGTTTGCAAATAAACAGCATCAACCAAGAAGTTTCACAGCTCTTCATGGCGACATTATCTAGATCTGGGCATAGAGTTACCAAAGAGCGAGACTGGGATTACAATTTAAATTAACACCCTGTGAATGGTTTGAGTAGTTTTTTTATTGGTTTCAGAATGAAGAGAATATTCGTGAACCCTTTTATTGTATATGTATATACATATATAATTCAATGCACCGAAATCAGGATGAGCTATCAGACACTATTCCGAGTTCACAACGTAGCTCCGCGAAGATGACATCTTCGACAAGGTTGTGCACTATCGCCATCTTTATTTCTAGTTAAAAGTGATAAAGATCAAAAATGTCGCCTTACTAACAAGTTTAGAATTTGGAGAATTTTGGAAAAACACTGCACTCGACCTGTGTTCCAAATTTAGGCAGCTGCTGCTCAAAAAAAAAAAATAGCTATCGCGTTAGCCAAGACCTAGCTTCTCGCAACCATTCATGCTGTGCGTGTTACTTTTTTCGCACAAATGGGAGGGACCTACAATTTATTGCCGACGCCGAACGGCGAATTGAGAAGCTCTTTCATGACAGATTATACTCTCGGAAGCCGCGAAAAATGTTCGGTGGACATGGTTGGGGCTTGAACCCACGCCGCTCGGTCAGCAGTCCAACGCGCTAACCACTGAGCCTCGGGTGCTCAAACATCAAGTTGTAATTATTCTGGCCAAACGCGACAACGGCCTTCTAAGAAACTAGCACTGACATCCTTTCCTGACATGATTATCATACACTAATTTCTACAAGAACTCATGAGATGACGGATCTAAGCTGAACAAAATTTGTTTTACTCAGAACGCATCTTGGTTCTTTAAGATGTTAAGCATTTGGGCAGTCTAAGGTTAGGTTAGATGGCTGGCTCCGCTCAGACAGTGATACACTTAGAATCTGGTCTTATTGTGACACCACGATGAAGAGCCGGCTTACATGACACTCTTTTATTCTTACAGAAAAGTTCAGGCCGTATTATAGCCTTCACTGGTTTGGTCCAGTAATTGTAACTTTAAATTTACCATGTCCTCTAAGTTTCTCAAAAAACTGTCTTCATTTTGACGATCTTGTCTACAGTCTTTCTACTGAGCGGTAAACCACAGCCTTAGTAAAGAGTATTTGTTTCCATTTTTCACACTTGTCGATTGGAACTGTTAAGAATATTTTCAGTACGACTATCTCCAACATTAGTCTTTTTAAAACATCCAGTTACCACGGTGTTCATTTGACACACAAAAATCTTATGCAACATAGAGTTTCCCCATGAACTTGAACAGCAGAGTGCTGGTAATGACTTTGATAAGACAGAAACAAGCGGCTCTTAAAACTCATTTATAATCTTACAACCCCAGCTGGGTTTCTTAATCCACCTTCCCACTATGATACCCCATTCTTTCAAGCGCACCTATCAAAACTGTCACAGTTGGAACGTATTAACCAGTCACAAAGTAAAACATGATTCTCCCAGGTGATAAGGCATCAGAAAAAAAACCAGATTCACCATATCCATAGACACCATAGTCTGCTGTCTTTTTGGCCACCACTGTACACGATAGTGTATTCCTTTCTGTTCGTATAAAAAGCACCTCATCGCTTGGAAGCACTGTCATTTGAAGAACTCAACTCACCTGCTCGAGATGGGTAAGTTTCTTATATCTTTTACCTTTCTCTCTTGAATTGTTTTACCCCCACGTTAATACTCGTATCTGTTTGATTTTTGCGGTGTATGTCGTTACAATAAGTTCAATCAACCTAAAGGCTGTGAAGAAATTCTTTGATGAATCCGATTTTCGAATGAATGTGCCGCGGTTAATTTATTATTCAAAGTGCGCGCAAATCAATTTAAACAAAAAAAACGTTAAATTACAAAACAATATAAACGTACTCGCAGTGTTAAGCAAGGCTTTTCCGCGTTCGTCGGCGACGTTGTGTTCTTGCTTCATATTTTTGTTTTGAAAATGAAACAAAAGTTCAAGTTATTGTTTTTCTTGGAATTTATGTTGAATCGAACGCAGTTTGTGACTAGTTGGCCTATTAAAACGAAAGTTACTTTGGTGACGAGAAATTTGTTGACTTTATTACTGTTTACCGATCGATAGATATGTGAGCTAATTGCTTCCACTTGAATTAGTCTTGAAATGCTGAAGAATTTTCATATCAAAAGCAAATTTAGTTCAAGAGCTGATTGCCAAGCTTCTTCTAAGAGTAGACTCTTCATCACTTCCTCGAAAATGCTCCAAATTATTTTATAGATTTTGCCAGAAATGAGCTTTTTATCACATTCAATGCTCCATCCTTCTGCTGAATCGAGGTGCATCTGTCTGGTTCTCTCATTGTTTCAAACAAAATTTAAAAGGCGGAGTCTTACTCAAATCGTTTAATAAACATACAGTGATAGTTTTTTTTTTTATGAATCTACCCTTACGGCTGACATTGGGACCTAGAGAGATCTATTGTGTCACTACCGCATCAAAGTTCAGAAAAGAAAAAAATTACGGATGCTAATCGCTCTGTTTTGGCAACCGTTTTGTGATTTGGATCCTAAGATACTATACTTGAGCTATTGGCGGTCAAATAATTTCTTTCGAAGAAATTGGGTCTTCTTTCTGCGTAGAGTTCAAAAATCTCTAAGCCACTTAGGGGATGTCCCAGTGATTTCGAGGATGAGTTCCATGTCAAAACGGGCACCAGTATTGACTGCCATTTGGTTTTTATTCACAACTATAAAAGTACTCATGGGCAGTTAAGTGGACACTAAAAACGTTGGTTCGCGTACCTCCAACATTTTACCAACTAAAATCTCTTGTCACCCCTGTAAGTTTGATAAGGTTGGGACTCAGAAAATCAACTTGTTCGAACTGCTTGTCCAGCTTCGGCAAACAAAATCGCTCTAATAAATCACAGCCAAGATAGGCTGGTAGAGGTGGTAGTTCAACTGAACTCAATTGGCACTAGGATGTGCCTTTTTGTTACCACGACTCCTGTGACCTGATTGATGATGTGTGTTGTTGGAGATTTGTGAAACAGTCGAGGGGCCCAAAATCCACCCTGTGAAGTTTAAAAAGCTGATTAGATCTCGTGTCCCTTTACCTTAGATGTCACTGAGGTCGTCAAAAAATGGTTGGTTTAGGGCACGCAGTCTGGCTCTTGCAAGTACCGGACATTTACAGAGGAAGTGGACGAGAGTTTCCGCAGCTACGGCAGTGAAGGTTATATGGAATACCCAGTTTGGCCGCATTCTGGCAATACCTGGGCGGCTTCTGGTTAGGAGATCTCTTGCTCTAATCGTATCGTTGGTCGGTCATATCTTTCTTGATGTAGTGCCAATGGTTAATTCCCACCAATGGAGGTTGGCCTTCTGCAGGAAGAATGAGTGATTTGTCCTTTAACCGCTCCTAGTGGGGTGTGGACCCTTGCCGTGAGTGAGCTGTATAGAGCTGATCCCTGCCTGGCCAGCTCATCTGCACGCTCGTTTCCTGCTATGTCGCTGTGTCCTGAAACTCAGAGCACTGTGACCCTGAACCGTTCGCGCAAGCGGGCAAGCTCGTTCCGGCACTCTTGCGCCAGTTTTGAGGGTGTGGTAGCTGAGTCAATAGCTTCGATGGCGGTTTGGCTATTTATGAAGATAGCAATGTTTTGTTTGTGTGTTTTGTCACGTCCAAGTTGCGTACAAGCTTCTCGGATTGCCAGTAACCCTATTGGGTCTGTGCCCCTGGCAGCCGTCCTTGCAGCCAGTCCCTAGTTACGACACTGGCTGTCACTGTTTCGTATTAGTCATAAACTTGAATAGACCTTGAATAGTTGCCAAAGCCCACTTAGACGGATAGTTCCCGTGAATACATCATTGCCTCGAAACTCTCTCCCATCTCACACCGACGAACTAAGTGTTCTTCTCTTCAACGTCATACCCATCGGTCTCTGTTAACCCATCTCATCTTCTTTCTCCTCCAGGTAAATCGAGTCTTATAATTCCATTCCTGCTTTTGGGCCTTGCTGCAGCTTTAGCAGAAGATCAACCGGCTCGCATTGTATGCTACTTTAGTAACTGGGCTGTCTATCGCCCTGGCCTAGGACGTTATGGCATCGAAGATGTTCCGGTCGATCTTTGCACACATCTAATCTACTCGTTCATTGGAGTCGATGACAAAAATTGGCAAGTCTTAGTCATTGATCCTGAACTGGATGTCGAGCAGAATGGATTCAGGAATTTTACAAATCTCAAGAAAACTCATCCGAATTTGAAGCTTCAAATTGCTGTTGGTGGTTGGGCTGAAGGTGGCAAGAAATACTCACAAATGTGTGAGGTAAAGGAACGCCGGCTGACATTCATTCGCAGCGTTGTGGAGTTCATGAAGAAATACGACTTTGACGGTTTCGACTTGGATTGGGAATATCCAGGAGCTGCAGATCGTGGTGGCAGTTTCAGTGATAAGGATCGATTCTTGTATTTCGTCGAGGAACTACGGAGGGCATTCGATCGTGAGGGTAGAGGCTGGGAGATAACCATGGCTGTTCCGGTGGCTAGATTCAGGCTACAGGAGGGCTACCATGTTCCAGAGTTATGCGAGTAAGATTAAGGCGGTTTGAGGGTGGTCCTATTTTTCATGTCTCGATACATTTTTTGCAGACTCTTAGATGCTATTCATGCGATGACCTACGACTTGAGAGGAAATTGGGCCGGATTTGCCGATGTTCATAGTGCTCTGTACAAGCGTCCCCATGACCAGTATGCCTATGAAAAACTCAATGTGGTGAGTGCCATTGACCAGATTTTCCAAATTTGTCAAGATTTTGACCGCTTTCCGTCGATCTGTAGAATGACGGTTTGGCTTTGTGGGAAGAGATGGGCTGCCCAGCCAATAAACTCGTAGTTGGCGTTCCTTTCTATGGGCGGACCTTCACCCTGAGCAACTCAAATACAAACTACAACTTGGGAACTTACATCAACAAGGAGGCTGGTGGTGGTGCCCCAGGACCATTCACCAATGCCAGTGGTTTCTTGGCTTACTACGAAATCTGTACCGAAGTCCAGGACAAGGAGAAGGGATGGACCGTGAAATGGGATGATGCCGGAAAGGTACCATATACTTACAAGGGGAACCAATGGGTTGGATACGAGGACCCCAAATCGGTTCAAATCAAAATGGATTTCATCAAGCAGAAGGGCTATGCCGGAGCCATGACTTGGGCCATTGACATGGATGACTTCCATGGTCTTTGTGGTGCTGAGAATTCGCTATCGAAAATTTTGTATTACAACATGATTGACTACAAGGTTCCACCACCATCGCGGACCACGACTCCTAGGGTATGTCCGTCTAAGGCGAGCCACGTTTAAAAATTTTATTTACGTCTCTCTTCTAGCCTGAGTGGGCCAAACCACCATCGACGCCAGCATCGCCGGATGAGGGCAATGTTGTGTTACAACCCACAACCAGCCGGCCAAAACCGAAACCAACAACTCAGCGTCCCGTAACAGTCGCCTCAACGACCAGCACCACCACCACCACAACCACAACCCGCGTAAGTTCAAACGAATCTATTTTTGAAAATTCATTGCTTCTTCGGATTGCTCTTTGATTAACGGAGCGCCTCGTAGTCGTTTGTTCGATATTCGCCGCATGCCATTCCCCTCTCAATCAATCGATGAGGTGAAGATCAAGCGAATACATCTGACACTGACATTGAACTCTGACAGCAAAAAAACGGAAAATTAATTCAATTGTATTTTTAGAAGCCCACAACCACTGCAGGACCTGAGGTGGTTAACCCTGCTTCGCCTGTTAGGCCCGACACTGAATACGATGGAAATCCTCCACCGCCATCGCAGGCTGAGGATGAAGTCGATTGCTCGAGTAGGGATTACGTTCCACATTCGGATTGTGCCAAGGTAAGTTTGTGGATCGAGTGATTCAAGCGATGTGATGAAATTGCGTTCTTCCAGTATTACCGCTGTGTCCATGGAAAACCAGTCGAGTTCAACTGCAGACCCGGCACAGCCTTCCATACGGTGACACATGTCTGTGACTGGATTGAGAATAATGATCGTTACTATTGCACCCGACTGAAGAAGAAGGACATTGATAATGATGTCGAAAACTAGGAGTTTCCTGATACTATATTTAAGACACTCAAACTTTTTGTACTTTCTTTACTACGCCGAGACTTAATGAAAATGAAAATAAATCCGATTTAAAGAAATGGAAAGGATATATGATGGTTTGGGACGACTTTCGATGATCTAGGTGCCCGCATTCACCAAATCACCGAGGTTATCGGGGATGAAAAGTTGCCATGTGTCATCTTCCCTCAAACTGCTGTGCCACCAGAAGTCATTTGAACACAAGCTCCACTTCTCTGCAGGTCTGTCATTGAAACATTGTCTCTTAATGGCACCTAGTGAGACCAGGCAGTTAGAGCGTTTCTATCAAACGTAGATCAGATCTATCTATCGTTACTGGCAGTTAAAACTAAATAAATAGCTGGCGCGCCAGCTCTAGGTCAGCCAAGGCCTAGCTTCTCGAAACTATTCATGTTGTGCGCGTTGTATACCTACAATTTATTGCCGACTCCAAATGGCGAATTGAGAAGCTTTTTCATGACAAATTGTACTCTCGGAGGCTCGTCATTTCCCGACTCGCCGCGAAGATGTTCGGTGGACATGGCTGGGGCTTGAACCCACGTAGCTTGCTCAGCATTCCAACGCACTAACTACTGAGCCACGGCGACCACTGGTAGTTGCTGTCTGTAATTGAGTTTGATTGACGCATTTGTTTGTACAGCGACAGCCGTGCCGAGAATGTCTGTCAGAAAACAGTAAAGGTCTCGCTTAGAGTGGCTATAGAGGCACATGATCTCTGGCGTATAACTGCCATCTGAACGGGCCACTGGGCAGTAGGAATTTACACAGCGAAGCGTGTCATCCCTTAAAACATACACTGCTGCAGCTGCAAAGACATCAACGAGAATCGCTGTCGGAGAAAAAAGACTTTAACATGCTACTCCTCTCCGCAGGATGAATTAAGGAGCATCAGCCACACCCAGCCGTCCAATAGAGACTGTGAAATGGCGACAATTAATCAAATCCCGTTGTCAGACAGAATGAATCATACAACCTGGACGACGAAGGTCAACAATTCCGTCCACCCGGCCTGGACGATGTAAAGATAGCCATATCTAAGCTTAAGTCCAACAAAGCTGCTGGTTCTGACCGCCTAGCTCCCGAGCTGTTTAAAGCGGCAGGCGATGATTTAGTAAGAAGCATACACCAACTCATCTGTAAAATATTGTCGGACGAAAGTGTCCCAGATGAATAGATCCTCGCCTGATCCTCCAGAAAGGAGACCCTTTGAACTGCGCCAACTACAGAGGCATCAGTCTTGTTAACATCTCCTACAAGATCTTATCTGCCGTGTTATGTAAGCGCCTGAAGCCGCTCGTCAACAACCTGATCGGTCTATATCAGTGCGGCTTCAGGCCAGCTACGAGCTATGCATAGCTATGTCTGGTTTTGGCATCCCTGCCAAACTCGTCTGTTTGTGCAAGATGACGATGATGAATGCAGGATGCTCCATCAAGGTCAGTCAAGACCTCACAGAGACCTTTGATGTCAAAAAAGAATTTAGACAAGCCGATGTGACAATAGACAGTTATAACTTTGAGGTAGTTAAAGACTTTGTCTACCTAGGCTCCGCTATCAATTAATACAACGACACCAGCGCTGACCTTAATCGGCGCAGAGGCATGGACTCTGTCAAAAGCGAATGAGGTTGCTCTCGGCTGTTTTGAGATGATTCTCGGTCCCGTCTGCATATACGGTGAGTGAAGGAGAAGATACAATGATGAACTGTACGGGCTGTACACCACCAGGAGAGGTTTAAGGCGGTCAGGGTTCCACACACCAAGCACTCCTTCATCGCAAAAAAAAAGACCACACAAGGTTGCAGCGATTACAGCAAATGGCCTTAAAGCCCTCTCAGCGGTCTTAGTATTTAGGTTCAACATTTAGGGTGGCGCCAAGTACAACCAATAAATTAAACAGAAAACCGAAAAGGAACAAGGTTCGCCATGGGTCTGCTATGCCAAATACACGTCTTAAATATTCAGTGCAGTACATTTCACCAAAAACATCTATCAAACAGCAGACAGTAGACCCCTACTTTTGGCACCAGACACCCCCTGTATCAAAAGTTCATTAGAAGAACAAGCCACAACAACCGGATTGCAACAGGGTTCCTCTCAACCAGAATATATGACATTTATAAAACAAATAAAAAAACAGACAAACGTACATATACCACTCTGACACATTGTTGGCCAAATAACCCAAACCTCGAAAAAAAAAATCCGATTATTTCACAATCACAAAAATTCGAATGTCGTCTGCTGGCAAAATTTCTACACAACAGCTGAGTGTGCCCGATCCAAGGCAGTAGGAGCACTACACAACCGCCAAACCTAACCGCTCCCGACAAACCAACAAATATCTATTATTATCACTGCAAAATTAAAAGCGTCCACCAACGACAGCTAAAGCATAAAGTATCATCAAGATGATGAGAGAGAATATCACCGCGATGACGATTTTCTTGAGATATCGCGAGTATACTGTGAGAACGTTGAGTAAAAGTCGCATCCATCGCTAGTTGAGTACGCGTACGCCAGTCGGTGTTTTAGGATATTTCGCGGTCACAAGGTAATTTTCGCCAGCTACCCTGTTACGAATTGAGTTTAGACCGGGCGAGTTCGACCAGTGTATTTTTAAAAATATACTAAAAAAAATCGTATAATAAAAAAAAAATTAAGGAGAAAGGAATAAAAATAAAAAATAAAATTAAAAGAAATTCTTTCTTCTACACAAAAAAATCGAGCGCACACCATCACTAAATGCAGTAACCGCTTGGGATAATTTTCAAATTTTTATTTTTCATTTTATTTTTCAAAACTAACACATCCTTTCGGGGAAAAAGGATTTTAAAAATAAAAAAAAAGATCGATCGGTTGTTCTTCGATTTTTTTAGTGTGTTGCGCTGAAAGTTTTTCTTTTCAAAATTAAAATTAAAATTTTTCAAAACATATAAATAAAATTAAGTAAATTCCTTTCTTATAGTGAAACCGCGACGAAAATCTCATTAATGCAGCAATCGAAAGAGAAAATCTTATTCTTTTCCGAGTGAAGTGTGTTTTTTTTTTTAATTTTTTTTAAGTTTTAAATCTAAAGCAAAAAAAAATAGTTTTGCTATAAGCACAACGAAGTAGATAATGGGGCGGTTTTCATTTTGGGTCCTTTTAGGACTAACGCTGTTCGCTGTCTCATTCAATGGTAGGTCCTGCGGAATGTTGATATTGCTGTTGTTGTTGTTTATCAATTAAAGAAAAAAAAACCAGTCCCTCGTCCCTTGAAGGATAATCCCCCGGTCTTATATAATGAAAGTCTTCAATTTCATTCGCATCGATATAGGCTAAATATTATTATGCAATTTATTCTCTAGCTCGGGAAAAAATATACATATACTACCTACCCTCGCGTCAAGTTCTTTCGCAAAAAAAAAAGAAAATAAAGAAAAATTTTTATAAATTTTTTCGTCCAACACACAACGTCGCCGCTGAGAGAGAGCGAGTAATACAAGCGCGAAAGAGGTGTTTGTAATAATTTAAAATTAGAATTGTGAAATAATATGGCAAATGAAAGAAAATGAAATAAATGTGAAAATGAAAATCAAGAAAAAAAAATTATTTAAATATATCTCACGGAATAAATTAAAAAAAAAAAAAATATCTGTGAAAATCGAAAAAAAAAAGTGTTTTAGTGAACAATTTACAATCTATTTTCTGTATTTATTGTTCTCAAGTGTGATGTGTGGAAATCGAAATCGCGGATGGGAAAAGTGACAAAATGAAAATGGAAACAAGTCGGTGGAATATTAAATATCCCAGGCGGGGCCTCTACTGTTTGGAGAGTGTTCCGTCGCATACGGATGAGTGATTTTTGACCAATTTTTGAGAAACGCTCTCCTGATGATTGGGGAGGTATATTTTTGTTTGATCTTTGAAGTGTTCTTGACACGAATGAGTGGATTTTATTGCGCAAACAAACGATGTCAAGTGTTAGTGCGAAACTTTAAAGTTTTTGGATGTACATTTACGGTACATCGCCAGATGTAATAGCCAATACTTCGAGCAGTGAGGCAGATAAAATGCTCACTCTCTGGTAAATCACTAGAACAAATAAAACTTTTCATAAATTTACAAGCAGAAACGCAATCACCTGTCAATGTAACAGATTGGCAAGTGATTACGTGCATACGTTACGCGATATAAATATCTAGCCAAAAAGAAAAATGGATCAACTACGAGTATTTAGGAAATTCAAATGGAATGCCACCCTCGACCCTTCGAGTTAATAGCTGATATCTGTCTTTGGCACGTGATCAATTGTTAGGAATGTTTACGTTGCAGAATTATTCCTTTGTAATTGAATCTGTCTGTAGGAGATTCGTTGAGTGATGCATAAAAACTATTACGGGAATAATTAATAAAATTGTATATTGGGAAATGACTTCATTAGAGCAAAAATCTTATGCATGGACAGCTGAGGCCATATGCAATATTTTTTAACCACTCTGTTTGTGTTTATATATGTATTCTTTAGACTTTAGGATTACGAAACCTGGACTATCTACACATTTAATCCTGATCACTTAGTCATTTAATTATATTGGCGCTACAGTTCAAGGCTTCAGCCAGCACAATCGCTTGTCTGCGGTTTCCGCTTTTCCTGTTGCATACAACGAGTTGGTTAAAGTTATCCTTCATATGCGCACGCTATACGAGCTGAAGTTGTCCTCTTCTGCGTGATTCCTCTCAATGCGGAGAATCGATGAATAGGCGGTGCGTTTCGATCTGATTCCCTTGGGTCTTCACCAGGATGTGGCGTAAAGTAAGGAATGAGTCAATCGTCGATTTCTCAAGCCGAAAATACCACTGGTAATTCTCTACCAAATTGGTGACGTTTAGTTTCAACACTAGATAGGTTCTGTTATGCGATGTTCAAGAAGCTTATGCTTCTGTAATTGATGCGGTCGCCTTTCTTATGGATCGGGAAAAGATTGCTAAGGTTTAAATCAAATGACATGCTTTAATAGGCCCACATTGGCGCATGTGCATTACCCAATCATCTCTTGCAGCCTTGAACAGCTCATCTCCTAGGTCATGCGACCTCATATGATTAAACTTTAATTTCATTCCGGCCTAGTAAATGTAATGATTGATTTTGCTCTAGGTTGACACTATCAGATGTCTTCGTTTGAAAGTCCGCAGAAATAATCTTTCCATATATTTAGCACCAACCGCTTTTCCACGGTATGGTATTCCCGATATTGTCTTTGCGGACTCCGGTTTGGAAAACAATACCTCCGGTTGCCTTCTTCATCTTTTTATAGAAATTTCAGATCTTTTTCGTGCGCGTGCTGCAACATCTCTGCCTAATCTCAATCTATGTTTTTTGTGCTCCTTTTTCTTTCGACTAAGTTCGTACTTTTCGTCGGTCTTTTTCTCCCTGTAGAGCTGACAAGCCACTCTCGTCCTTTGATTCCAGCCAGCCAGTTTGTAAGTGCATCAAACCAGTGGTTTTGCACAGGTAGAGGAGCAAAATTTAACACATCAGACGCGGCATTCTCGATGGCTTGCGGGCAGCCTGCCACTGGTCTTCTGCCCTTGTTGTTTGTGTTAGGGGCCTATCGAGAGCTCTAGGGAAACTTGGCAAAGGCTCTTGCGGCGGTTGGAGATTTTCACTCTTTAACTTTTTCACAAAGCTGGTTGGCGTGGCGACGTTAAAAGATATTTGTACCCATACCTTTTCTTCAAAAAGATACTGATCCCAGTCGATGTCTGCACCCCGGAGAGTTCGAACCCCCAGTACACTGGAGAAGGGTCTTCTATCGAACGAAACGTGATCAATTTGGTTGACGGTCGTTTGAGCAGCCGACTAAGTTGCCTGTAAATGTTGAGGCGTAGAAATTTCGTATGCAGTATGCGGAATCCGTTTTCGGAGGTCGTGCCATAGAGGCTATGTTTTCTGATAGTCTACCAAAGATGCCCTTCTTTCTGATCTTGGCGTCGGTATCTCGAAGGAAGATCTTAACTTTATATTTCCAGCATTGTTTGGTTGGTTTTTTTTGAGGAGCTCGTTGAAAGAATTTGTTGTTGGCCTCGTCTTGATCATCTATGGAACTGTGAGCACAAATGAGGATAAAATTTCGAAATTAACCATTGACGCAAATTGTCATCATCTGGTCACTTAAGCAGCTGAAGCTTAAGTCTTGTTGACTTAATCCAACTTTGACAACAAAACAGTCGTTGTCTCTGCTAGTGGCAGCTGTCACCTTAGTGTCTTAGGTACAATTGGCGGAAAACCGGCCTACCCAAGGCACTTTCTGAAGAGCTTTGTACCGTTCGAAGGTCTCTGTCAGTTAGTTAGCTACACGCGGTTAGTTCAAAGTAGGAGCACGCCAAGTGCAAATCCTCGATAATTTCACCAGTACTATTGATCAAAAGGTATATCTTTTATATGGGACCACTTTAAACTTGGCTCATGGTTCGTTGTGCCTTAGAATTGAACTGCTAAACGAGTTGACACAGATTCGAGTCCAACAAAATCAATTAAACAGTTTTCGCCGCACCACCTTCCGGCAATGACAGCTGTAGGACTCTTTTATCTATTTTGTTGTATTTAGTATTTTGCTTGTTATTTTGTTTTTTTATTTTGGTATGCTTATACAAATTAAGATACAATAGTTTCACTACTGCCAAAGATGATTATTGCAATTTTTTATGGAAATTATAGAAATTTGTTTCTCCCTTCCCCTGTCTGTTCTATTTGTCTGATTGCAGTTTGCACAGGCTGTATATTACAAGGACCTTTTTGTATGATCTCTCACTGTCTTCTTCTCATCCAAACGATCGATTAGACGGTATTCCTTTTGAACGGATATTTTTAACTTAAATGTATAAATTATAACTATTTTACTTAATTGCCGAAATCGATTTGTTTGTCATGTCATGACGCTTCTACAAGGTTTAACTCAAGCCAAAAAATATTTCAGCAAGCAAAATGTTTCACGGAGATTTATTTATAAAAATTTCCTTGCGACAATTCATGTTTTGTTAATTTTGTCGTTTAATGTCACCGTTGACGTCACACAACAAAACGATGTCTAAATTAAGACATTTTCTTTTATTCAAGGCCGGACCAGCTAGAATCTGTTTTTTTCTTGGGTTTAAATAATTCTAAGATGTCTACTTTGAACTTGAGCCTCGTTAAACTCTTGTTTCGTTGGGAAATTGGTAAAATTTGCCCACCACCCACATGAAAGTCTTGTAATGTCACTCCCCTTATCGTTCCTGTTTTTTTCTTTCTGGACCAAGAACTATCAGGTGAACTGACTCTGAGCGCGCTATGGGAGAAACAGTCACTCCTCAGATCCACACCATCCACTTCTTTACCAGAAAATTGTTGGTGCTGTTGGCTGAGTCGTTTATTCGAGTGAGAACAGTTCTTTCCTTCAGCCATAAAGCGCAATCTATTCGAACTTGATGAATTCTCCTCCTTTGCCCTCAAGTCATGTCAAAGATGTACACGTATGTATGTTAACCCTTAAGAACAGAAATTTGCCATTAGACTATCAGATGGATGACTTGAGACAAGTCTAAACTGCCTGTCCCCGTGGCACAACAGGCCTAGTCTGTCTAAAGCCACCGCACTGTTGGAGCGTCCTATTTCGATTTTCAATACCTTTCTTATGAGCCATGGTGGACTCATCGCACCCTATAACTTTGGCTTTTTGAACCACCTGAGTCAAGCCATTCTGCTTTAAGATGTTACAAAGTGTAGACTCAGAATGATTTAGGTTGAATAAGCTTTGAAAAATATTTCCCGTCATATAAACTGTTACAACTGTGTCTACGCTATATGGGGAACCTGTACCTGCCAATTTTTAAGTTTGTAGACTTTATAGTTCCCGAGATATCGTGGTGCGTAAGTCAGTGAAACATTTCGCTTACAGGATTTATAAGGATCTTTTACAGATTTGGAATTCTAAATCCATCACCGGTTTGAATATTCCATATCTGTTTCCAATTCGTAGCTACTGTAACCAATCCTGGACTTACGTAAATTAAATTGTTCTCTACCGGCATATAAGTTATACGACTGGCGGAACTTATAGATGCCGTTTTATCCCAATCGGTACGAAGCTCAGACTTATACTCTTTATTTGTCCCATTGATTGATTATGCTGGCATTGTTTTTTGTAAGCTGGACTCCATATTGTAGCGTAAACTGCAAGTCGCACTCGGTGATATTATAAAAAAAGGAATTCAGGTAAAATCATGTATTTCAATATCAAATTCAAGTACTTGGATGTACCCCACAGTAGTTCTACTGGAATTGAAGTGATCGTCGTGGCTCAGTGGTTAGTACGCCGGAGTGCTGTATAAGCTGCTTAGGTTCAAGCCCCAGGCACATCCACTCTAGCACTGCGGTTTAACCTAGAGGCCTATTGTGCTGTCCCACATAATTTAGAGCAGTTTGTCTGTTCGAGAGGCTGTCAGGAAGCTAATCAGATTCTCTGGGCCAGTGGTCAGTACTGTTGGTTAGACAAATTCACTGCCCAGGGTCCGCTTTCTCACATGAATGATGGCGGGGTATTCTGTGACGATGTGCAGAGAGCTTTTGTCGTTCTCCAAGCATAGTGTGCAGGTGGGGTCTGGTGACAGGCCAAGCGTGTGTAGGTGCCGTTTTAGTCGGCAATGACCACTTAGGAAAGGTGATTCCTGCTTAGATTTAGAAGAAACTTGGATTTCTTTTGTGATAGTTTGGGGGAAGAAGTGTTTGGTACGGGGATACAGTGTAGTGTAACCAGGCTGATTTTTTCCTTATTCTAGAAGTAATATGACTATCAGAGACAGACTGACTACCAGAGAAGATAACGAGAGTCTTGCCACGGAAGTTAGAGAACGAGTTCAAGCTTGTGCACTGATTTATGGCAATTACTTCTGCCTGGAAGATTGATGAGTATGTGCCTAGATGTTAAAGCTAGACGACTCTCCGAATATTCCATCCCAATTCCACTGTTCATTTTACAGCCGTCTCGTTCATTTTACGAGGTCTAGTTTTTTGTAACTATTTATGTTCTTTTGCTTCTATTTCGTGTACCTATCTTCAACTTTTTAGAACAATCTAGGATATCCTAAACTGCTCTGCCTCCTGATTTAGCTGATAATAAGTGCCTTTTTAACACGATAGGGCATAAGTTCACTCATTTGAGATTGTCACAGCAAAGCTGACCGAGTTGCCTTGCAAATTGCTCCTAAGTCAGCCTCCCACCATGTTTGTGCTTTCAAATATTAAAAAAAATGTTTAGCGGAAAGCAGTTACGTCAAACGAGGCACCACCGAAACTGAGGCGGAATACCAAGCTAGATAAATCATATTTTTTGAAGGACTGGCTTAAGAGGCTATGTTGAGAAATAAATTCTTCCCTAGGTATGATTAGGTTCGAACGGAGAGAAGGAGTATTTTCCTCAGTCATACTTTAATCAATGTATGTAAATTCGTTGTTATACCCTTGGAAGTGTTACTCTCATAACTAAGGATGTGAACCATTAAACCATCACAGTCGGCCGTTCAACTCCCCGAAATGTCATCGTGATCGGGGACTTAACGGAATGCGACGCTATACTATTAAGCGATCTGACTTTCGGCAGTCCTTCACTTCCTTAGAGTTTATTGCCTTGGTTACAATTATCTTTAGCCATGAGGCGGCCAACGTAAAGCTATGATTTCAGCCTACAATTGACTGCCATGAGAGAAACTGAAGTAGTGGTGGAGATAACCAAGGTATTTTTAAAAGACCGACTCCCCCGACTGTTTTGAAGATGTCTGTGAAATTTGAAATGAAGCCGTTTAAAAGAGCATTCACTCCAGGCATTCCTGTCGGGTATTTTATGCTTGTGGCCGGTATTCAGTGAGTACCACATCGGTAGAAATGGGAAGGCAGCGAAGAAGCATTAAATTTCTGGTATGTCCCCATTCTCCTCACTGGGTGTTTTGCAGCCTCTGCGCTGCATTAGCTTGCTGCTGCAGACTTTAAGAGGACACTCCTTCTTTATATTTTATTGTGCGTTGTACTACTGTGTAAGCTGCTTGGGTTCAAACTCCAGTCATTTCGACCGAACATTTTTCGCGGCACCAGCTCTCGTCAGGCATTGACAAGCCTCCGAGAGTATTCGGCGTTCGGAATCGGAAATTAATTGTAGGTTCCTTCCATTCGTGAAAAAATGTAAAACGCACGATATTAGTGGTTGAGAGAAGCTCGGCTAAAAGTCTAAAAAATCTGTGATGGTTCTAACAAACTAATTGCTCCTCCTAGAGAATATTAACTGTTTAAGGAAACACCCCCTCTTAATTTTTTATCTATTAAAAATTAATAAATTCATAGAGGCTATAACCCATTTACTTTTGTAAATTTGATTAATTTACAATGACAATATATAAAAATTTAATTAAGCTCGGACACGATCATAAATAAAGTGACACAGTGAATTTTATAGCAGCCAGACTCAATGTTTTTATTGTTCAACTTTTTATTGCATTGTTCTTAATTCTTTTTCACATTTTTAATAAAATTTAAATTCTTTGTAAAAATACATATTCTTCTAATGCAGCGTTGGTTTTTAAAAAGATTTAAATACAATAGGTTGCACGTAAAAGCCGGCTTTTAATTTTCATGAATTTTTTTTTTCGTATTCCTTCGATTCTACTTCTAATTTTTTTGAATAGATAAACAAATGTTTCAACCACCAACGTTTCACATTTAAAAAAAATTCGCATATATCATCTTCCCGATGTGTATTTCAATGTCAATTAAAAGAATGCGAATTTAGAAGAAAAGAAAAAATACTAAAAATATATTTTATCAACAATAACAACGCGAAAATCTATTTATAAAAAAATAAAAATACAACCATGGAGTGTCCTTCAAAAAAATATAAAAAAACAATATTCCGATGTGTGTTATTATTGGAAATATTAAATATAGAGAAATTCGTAATCGATTACTTAATACCACAAAACTATAAAAACTGACCTTAAAATTAAAAGAATGAAGCCAAGCGAGATAATTAAGGGCAACGTGCCAACGGAAAAGAAGAAAAACTGTCCCCTCTCAGCATAAAATCAAAATGTCGTGAACAGAAAGTTCTTAGTAGTTCAAAATAAATACAAATTAGTGTCATCAACTGTCTCGTGCGATAGAGAAACAGCATTATTCATGGCCGGTGCTCTTTTATAAAATTATTTGCCGTAGGTATAGGTACCTTATCTCTTGTTTGAAAGTTTTCTTTTTTTTACTTTGATAATGTAAAGATAAAAGGTTTCTGCATACAGTTAATAAATCAACAGCAACAGCAGCAGCAAATCAAAAGAACTATAAAATGTTAACAAAAAATGCTCACAAAATCTTTGGCGTAATCATTTTAAATTTTAGATGCCATAGCCAGCGCGGACGTCGGCCCTAGCGAGTCCGAATGTCGTCCATACATCGAGAAGGCCATAAACGAATTAAAGACAGGTGATCCAAATGAAAAAGGTAAATAAAAATTATTATACATAATCATGCAGTGAAGTAGGTACGCGAAAATTATTTAAAAAGAACTCGGTATGTAAACGTCGAAAATTTATGATGTGATACACAAATCTTATTGAAAAACTCCCCCACACTATTCAAAACTTTTAATAAAAATTATGATTAATTTAAAGTGCGTTAACGAATGATTTTAAAAAAATTCCCCAAACCACTTCAAAGAAAACTTAATCTTTTGTAAAAAAAAGGATGTCAGCGATCTTTTTTTTTTGTGTAAAGACTCATTTATGAAATCATTTTCACATTTCATAAACTAAAAATAAATTTTTAAAATCCTCTGCAGTCGCATGTATTTTAGCAACATTCCGAGAATGTTAAAAAATTAAATAAATACTTCTCATGTTTATAGCATCATGGGGACGCTTTAAGAAGATCATCAATGTAGCCTAGCCCATCTGTCGCTCTCTAATGATGTTCATACATGTGTGTGTAGTTAAAGATAAATTGTCATGATTAAATTATTCATATTAAAAAAAGGATTATAAAATAAACCACTAAAATTTCCACTATGCCGGTTTTTTTACAATTAATTAAAATATGTTTTTGACGCATGACAGCATTCACATTTGTATGTGCCGAAGATCTTTACCAATTCATTAAAATTTTAATATTTTGCGCTAAATGCCGTCCTAGCTTTAAATTGATTTCAAATATCTTTGCAAATAGAAGATTGCTGTCATCTTCAGTAAGGACTGGAGGAATTGCATACCTCAATTGTCAAAACTTCACTTACTCACCTACTTTACAATTGACGGCAATGAAAGAGCCGATTACCTGGCCAGGCGGGGATCAGCCCTTACCGACTCACTAGCAGAAGTTGTAAATATCCCCTGGAAGTCGTAAAGGGCTATATTCAACACCATTTTCTAAAGATGGCCAACCAACCGTGGAATAGGCTAAGCAACTGCATCATATCAAAGAAAATCTGGCCCGGCGACACTTTGGATTATTTCCTTTGCGATTGTCCTGCCTTTTCTCGGATAACGTGGCAGATTTTCGGTGCTGATGTGGTGAGTGCTGATACTGGGTGGTGTGAATAAAAAATGAGGGAACACTCTGGGTAAACCCTCTTAAGGAAAGTGTTTTCTGAAACTTGACGAAATTCATTTTTATTCAATTTAAATTGATTGTCTTTCCAAAAAGCTGAGTGAACACTCTGCCTCAGTTTTTATTCACACGACCCACTGTCAGCTCCACATCATTAAAGTGTCTTCCCGGCTTTCTTGGGAAGTCGAGGAAATTCCAGTATTATGGGTAAAAATTGGGTCCTGCTTTCTGGTAGTACAATAGACCAGTTGCATCTGAGTGCTCCAGTATACCGTTTGCAAACCCGAAAAAAAGTCAATCCCACTATTAGACCGCCCTTGAGACAGTAAAATCAAGGGATACGTATACTGCTGATGAAGGGAAATTCAACACTGAACTGAGCAGTAAAAGAGACTGGAACGATGACGTATGCCAATTCGAGTACAACACCACCACATGGTACATAGGCGGTTCCAAAGCATATCCAGGTACCGGAGCAAGAGTATACGGGTGCCGAACTAAGTTCTCGGAGCCCCTGGAAATATCTCTTAGTATCTTTCAAGCAGAGGTACATAGGTATGTACATATATGCCATCGAAAGATGTGTGCAATTTACTATCCGCGGCCATCAACGCACTGAGTTCCTATTGAATCAGATCTAAATTAGTCTACGAGAGCCTCGAGGAGATAAAGAGACTTGGCCAGAATAATGAAGTCACCCTCTACTGGGTGCCAGGTCATGTAGAAGTAGAACGAAATAAGGTAGCCAATTAACTGGGGTTGGACCGTAACAATTCTGGAGGCTATGATAGCTTAAAATTCGAGATGAACTGCGAAAAGAGGAACTCTCAAGACTAAGGTAGGCAAAAGAATTTTTGGGAACAGGGAATACAAGAAAATGGAAATTTCTAATTCTGCAGCGACGCCGAGGAGACCCCAATACACCTCATGATACCTTCATCATTAATAAGTACAACCAACTTTTCAAGTCCGATGACTACTCTCTCTGAGTTTTGCCTTTGCAATAGAACTGACATCAGCTTTAACAGTTCATCGACTGCCAGACGCATGCAAAGGCAATGCATGATGAATTTTTTATTGTCCCAAAGAAAGCTCAATATTAATTCTTGTCCAGCTTATCGTGACTATTCCAACACATTACGTGCTTGCCTTCCTTCAAATGTCAGTTGAATATATGGATTCATTCTTACAAAGGTCATGATTTATGGGCAACACTCATGAGAGGATAAATCTGCGACTTTTGTAAATAATGTACTCAAAATGAATTAGTTGCGTTTATTCAAAGAATTTCAAGTAATTCTTAAACGTCACTGATGCGATTTCATCCATTATGTTATTCGTTTGCAAAAAGGCACTTACGAAGTAGTTCTCAGCATAAGCAATCCGTCAAAGAATTGTAATAGACTTTTAAAATTCCCTACATTTCTCTTCACTTGACGTACATGTCAGGCTGCCAAAGTGGTCTCAACCTTCCACGCGGCCAGACACAACAGCCATTTATAAAGATGTGAACTTAAACACCTCGTAATATCCGTTCACACTCTCATATATTTTTAAACTTAGACAGAAGTATGTTGGTAAAAAACACATAATCCATCTGTTTTCGGTCTTAATTTATGAAATACTGGCCCGTCACCATTGAAATGTTGTCTTCGCCCTTTCTTCTCGCCAACAACAGATACAAGAACACACACAAAAAAAAAAAAAGAGAAAAAACCTCTGAAATACATTTCTTATCCAATTTCACTTCTATCGTTTACGATGCCCGTGAACATAAATAAATAAAATAAAAGCAAAACAATCAAAGTTTTGTCATTGGAATTATTCCAAAAAATATAAAAGTCCCCCTGAGGTCTCACACGTCAGAAACGCCATTGGCCATCGGTTTTCCTCGGAAAAGACGAAAATAATTGCTAATGAGACTTAACCAACGTATTCTCTCTTGAATTTCTTAAATAAAAATAATTAATACACACAGCAACATGGTATTTTACAATATCCGGTCGTAAACATATGTTTATTGTTACATAAGTGCTTCCCGGGGCGAATGCGTAACAAAATGTTCACTGCTTCACTGTATTTTGTGTATTGTACTAGATTACCAGCAAACTGATTTTTAATTGAAAGTATAGATGCCGACAATGACGGTGTCGCTAGTCCGGAAGCAGCTTCCGGCGAGGACACAACGAGTAAAGAAACCGAACCTGATGATAACGACGATTCAGGCGAGCAGCCTCAAGCAGATGCAGCTGCAGCTGAATCAGCACAGGACGATGATGACAATGATGGGACCGATGAGGCCGATGATGGAAAGGATGAGAGCAAGGAAGAGGCAAAGGACCAATTGGAAACAATTGAGATAACCGATGCCGAGTCTGAGGAGGCTGCAAAATCTGCTGAAGATGCTACGCAGGAACAAGACGACGATAAGGACGACGATGAAAAGGACAGCGGCGATGACGATCAGAAATCTGAAGAGGCCACTGAAGAGACCCCACAGTCAGCCGAACAAGATGACGATGGAACTTCTGAAGAGCCAGCCCAGGACGGCGATAAACAATCGGAAGAAGAAAAAGAAGATTCTACTCCGACAAGTGCTGAAGGCTCAGCTGATGAAAAGGAGGGCGATGCTGCAAAGTCTGAGGAAGATGGCGACGATGACAAAACCGATGATGAAAAGGCCGAGTCTGCTGAAGCAGCCGATGATGGCAAGGACGATACTGATGACAACGACGACGATGACGACAAGCCAGGAGATAGCGTGGAAGAAGCTGAAGAAGAAACTGTTTCTCGATCGAAGCGGAGCTTAGATGAAGCTGCTCCTGCCGAAGCTTCTCCTGAAGATGATGATGACAAAGATGACGATGACAAAGCTGACGATGGTGAGGACGACGGAAAGGATTCCAAGGAGGACACCGAAGACAGCAAAGAAGAAGCTGCTGGTGTCGATAGCAAGGAAGACGACAAGTCTGACGATGGCGTAGATAGCAAAGAAGACGATGGCAAGGCCGATGATGAGGAAAGCAAGGAAGCCACTGAGGCGGCTGATGATGGCGTTGACAGCAAGGAAGATAATGAGAAGCCTGATGATGCCGATGATACTGAAGAGGACAAGGATAGCAAGGAAGCTGCCAAGGCTGATGACGACGATGGTGACAGCAAGGAAGCTGCAGCTGCTGATGATGGCAAGGAAAGCGAAGAAGAGACCAGCAAGCAAGATGGTGATGCAGAAGAAGAAGGCGAAAAGGAAGCTAAGGAGTCCGAAGAGGACGACACTAAACCAGAAGATGAATTACTTTGGGTAAGCATAGCGATCTTCTGTTTCACACTCAATTTTACTTTGTTTATCCATTTCGCAGGAGGGCGAGATTCCTGAAAATCTACGTAGCCGCAACCATATCACCGAGCTACTTCAGCTCGATGCCGACTTCGAGGCTAAGGAAAAAGCCGTCGATCGTGTCGCCGAGATCATCCTGCGTGACATTAAACGCATCTACGAGAACGCCATCAAACCGCTGGAAGCCCTCTACAAGTACCGTGATCTCAGCAATCGCCACTTTGGCGACCCAGAAATTTTCTCCAAACCACTTGTTCTCTTCATGGGACCATGGAGTGGCGGCAAGTCATCTATAATAAACTACCTCACAGGCAACGAATACACCCCGAATTCATTGAGAACAGGTACGTCCACAGCCCACGCATTCCACAGACTCCCATGACACTCTAATAATTCTCTAGGTGCCGAGCCATCTCCAGCCTACTTCAACATCCTCACTTGGGGCAACGAGACCGAAGTTCTAGACGGAACACAATTGGCAGCCGACTACACATTCTCTGGCCTGCAGAAATTCGGTCAAGGTTTGGAGGATCGTCTGCGTGGATTGAAATTGCCAAGCAAACTGCTCGAAAAGGTGAGTTTACAACATGCAACATGCGACGATGACAGATCACACCGCATTGCAATCTTTATGCAACGCTTCAGGGCGCTCCTAGGTTAATCCAAACATCATGTTCTGTTATATTTTCGGTCGACCTATAATTAGAACGCAAAAAACCGCACACAAATGTGTCCACTGCCCACGTTCCTGCACACTCTCCTAGCCTGCCTCTGTGTGGGAATTTCGAGATATACAATTTATTTTCAAAAAGATACAGCACCGCACATGAAGGGTATTCATATTCGGAAATGATTAGCTTAATGCAATATTTGGCCGGGCCAATTGGCGCTCGTCGCAATCTGGTGCTTTGTTACCAACGCGATTGCATGTCCAACATACATCAGCAAAAATTGGGCTGAAAGAGAGCAGCAAACATGTTTCGAGGTTGATGCATGATTAATGGAAATTCTTGTCAGGAGCATCGATTGCTTGTCGGACGACGATGTAATTTATTTGAGGTACACGATGAACATGGAATTTTAGGTCTTGCTGTTCAGACGAGTAGCGTGTAGCATCAGTCATTGGTTTCTCGAAGGCATTCATTGCGACTGCTCTGAAGAATCTGAATCGGATGAGCTTGATATAGAGCAGGCCTCCTCATTCATGGAAGAAGAGGCTGCCAAGTGTCTATAGTGCTTACAACAGTTTTTAGTGATGACGTCAGAATATTTTACATGATTATCTGACTTTTTACTGCTTTCTTTGCCGTACATTGACAATTTATCTTTCTTCCACTTGCGTGCGCCACTTGGGTCGCGGTCTTTCTCTACTGCGCCGTCCCTCGGACATGGATTCAAATATTTTCCGGGCCAGAGCACTGGTGTCCATCTGCTCTTCATGACCTCCATTCACCGTCTTTGCAGGTGGGACCGAAAATAACCCGAAGAATTTTCCTCTCGAAACAGCCTAGAGCAACCGCATCCGCTTTTGACAGAGTCCATGTCTCTGCGCCGTCGAGTACTACTGGAATGATTAAGGTCTCATACAGGGTCACTTAAGTCGTTCGAGAGAGGGCTTTGCTACTCAATTGCCTCCTTAGCCCAAAGAAACAGCGATTGGGAAGAGTTATTCTTCGCTTGATCTCAGCACTGGTGTCCTTGTCTGGATTGATAGCGGAGCCTAGATAGACACAGTCCTTAACTACCTCAAAGTACTTGGCCTTGCCTCGTCGACCGATTAACTCATCTTCGGCGCCTGCATTTCCAAGAACGCGCCAGTGATATAACGCTGCTTTCTTCCGATTATATTGGACGGACTTTTGAAGTATTGTGCCTCTGGTGTTGGCGTGTGAGTTTTGCTCTATTCTTTCAAGAAGGATATTGAAGAAGTCGCATGACAGCGTGTCGCTTTGTCTAAATCATTTTTTGACATCAACGGTCTCGGTGAGGTCTTTACAGACCTTGATGGAGCAGCATTCTCCATCGTCATCCTGCACGAACGGACGAGTTTGGTAGGGATGCCAGAAGGGCTGTAAGTGATGAATGCTGTCATACATAGCTTTGAAGTGCATATATTGGCTTGAAGATGACTGGTCCTTTTCAGGATTTGCCTTAATGTCAAGACTGTGTCTTTTATGGATATGATATGGCACAGGAATGTGTCTATTCAGAAAGTAGTTCAAAACGAGCATATTGCACAGGATCTTTTAAACGACATTACGCAGGATAAGTTTTGATAGTTTTTACACAACGTAGGTCCAACTTTCTTGTGATTCTCGGTTCCACTGCCATCGCCCAAATATGGTTGATGGTTTGGTGCAGGCTTCCTACCAAAACATCACATTTGTATGAGCTTTTCTTGTCTTTCAGCTTCGGACCATAAAACTCCGAGGTCCTGCTTCGCTAGGACACCTACCTTTTCATTTCGTTTGATTTCTACGTGTCCTTCAACCTAAGTCACTTACAGTCTGACTTATTCGCCTGAGCACAGCTGGATTATCCAGTTACCTTCCCCTCACCTGATCAGCTGCAGGTGATCCAGCGCATGAATCTGCTTTACCGCTGTCAGTTTCTGGATTTTCTTTCTCTATTCTTTTCGACGTCTTTAACCTAGGAATTTACATAGGCTCTCTTTTTCCTTTTTCTTTTTCTTTGGTCAGCCACTTTCGTTATTTTGCTTTGACGGTTGCCTTAATGACACATAAGAGTTGTTCGATAGCTACTCCATCTTTTTTAAGCAATTTACCATCATTTCTTGTTAATTCACCTGCAAGTTCATTTCCCTCTATACCGCAGTGTTCCTGCCTGCATATCTAGTGCCTTAAGTATTGTGCGACAGTTCTTGACTTTTTTTCGATTTGATGGTATTTGACTTCGTTTCCTGATGGCCCACACAAATAACGATATTCTTTTCGGCTTCCGATTTTAACTTGAGGAATTCTACAACTATAACAATCGATTGAATGTTTAGTTGGATGAGATGGTAATTCTGCAAGTGAGAGGACGAACTCACTTAGGCTATAACGCAGCTTTGTGACCTGGTATTATTCAACGTTTTAATCATTTCAGGTTAACATTGTGGAAATCCCCGGCATACTGGAAGTTCGCAAACAAGTTTCTCGCCTCTTCCCATTCAACGATGCCTGCCAATGGTTCATCGATCGTGCCGACATCATCTTCTTGGTATATGATCCAGCTAAACTCGATGTTGGTCCAGAAACCGAGGCAATCCTCGATCAACTCAAAGGCCGTGAATACCAAACCCGTATCGTCCTAAACAAGGCCGATACTGTGAAACCCGAAGAGTTGCTTCGCGTTCAAAGTGCTCTCATCTGGAATATTTCTCCACTGATGTCATCCGCTCAACCACCACTGATGTACACAACATCTCTGTGGTCGCATCCCTATGAAGTTGGATCGCCGGCTCGTCTTTTACAAGCTCAGGAGCGTGCATTCCTTCGGGACATGCGTACAGCCATTGACAAGAGGATCGAACACAAGATCTCCAGTGCTCGTCGTTTTGCTGTGAGTTGGACTTAATTTGAATAGTCAATGGATTTTCTAATGCAATCTCTTTTAAGGTCCGCGTTCGAAATCACGCCAAGATGGTTGACTGCTATCTCACCACCTATTTCAACCACAAGACCCTCTTCGGCAATAAGAAGCGCATCGCTGACGAAATCATTGATCATCCACAGAACTATCATATCTACGAAGGCTTGTCTACTCTGACGAATATCTCACGTTACGATTTGCCCGATCCAGAGGTTTATCGTGACTTTTTCCGCCTAAATCCGTTGTATGAGTTCAAGAAGCTAACGGAAACGTGTACTTACTTCCGTGGCTGTCCGATCGGTAAACTGGACGTGGCCATTGCTTACGATTTACCCGAATTGGCTGGTAAATATAAGAAAATGGCTGAAGCGGCGCTGACGAGCCTTGAGTCGGCGGACCAAAAAAGTAAAAGTTGAGCGACTACAGTGGTAACTGCTGTCAAATCTGTCAAAACTACACAAGAAAAACCAAAACACAACAAATCAACAAAACTAACCTAGAAATTGTTTCTGATGCTTTTTACAAGAGTTTTCTTTTGTTCAATTCAATTTATCACAACGCTGAAATGTCAAATTAGGAAAAAGAAATCCTGATAGAGAGAGGGACAAAACTACCATCAACAACACACAGAAAAACACAGAGAGAGAGAGAGGGAGAGAGATAGTGTATTACCCAATCTACATCAGCTATAGAGAGAGATAACTAATGAAATTTATTTTTGCTAAAAATGACATTTTCGCCGAGTGTAAGAAGAGAACAGTTTTGTGAACTAGATATTCCCGCGCTTAAAAAATAAATTAAATTTAACGACATTTACATAATATACATTATACGATTTGTTTTAAACCGAAAAATTAGAATCTACACAAGTTTCGCTGCACTTTGCACAATTTGTCGGTTTTTTCTGCTTTTAATCATGTTTCGCTTAAAATTTAAAACAAAACGAACCAAGACACGATCAAATGTTTAACTTTAAACAATTAAAGCCAAAAAATATTTCATTCAACGCATTTAATTTGAATAATTTATTTTATTTTTTTTCGTAATCGTTTCATTCGAACCTCTTGCACTGTGTTCTGTTTAAAAGGTGAGAAATCTTTTTCTTGTTTTTTTTTTAATGATATAGTGAAACCCTATTAGTTTGTAAGTTAATCGTGAAAATGCAAAAGAATTTGTTCAATTTTTTATTTCTTTTTGTTATTAATTTTTAAGTTAGACGGATTTATAAAAATCGTAAGATAAACGGAAATGTATAAACAAATAGAACAGAAATTCTATCGCTTCCCACGTGTAGAAGTGTGAAATGTATTTTGTTCAACCGGATGTGTCTTTATAAATAAATAAATTAAATAAAATCATGTTTATCATGCGGTAGAGGGAGAGAGATGTATTGAAAATAAGAAACTAAAACGAGGATAGCCATGTTATAAACAATAAAACAACAACAAAACAACAAAGACAAGAAGAATTGTTTTCGTTTTCTCCTTGACAGTTGACTATCTATGCCCTGGACAGGTCCGTTCGCATAATTACTTTGACTACAACTTATGTGCTTAATTAATCGTCTCCCAACTAGGATTGCCATCAGAAATTTAATGAAACTTAAAGTCCTAGGCCTTCAAGGACGAACAAGGAAACATCTTAGTAGAGTCGCAGTTGATGCTGAGGATATTGAAGAACTATTTCTCCAGACTGTTAAACGGAGACGACGAGTTTAATTCCGTTACCAGGCAGAATTAACCATTGAACCTAAATGATGAAGACTGACAATTCCGTCCATCCGACTTTGACGAAGTGAAGATAGCCATATCTAAGTTTAAGTCCAACAAAGCTGCTGGAGCTGACGGCCGAGCTGCCGAGCGGTTCAAAGCGGCAGGCAATGACTTGGTAAGGAGCATGCACCAAATCCTTTACAAAATATGGTCGAATGGAACCTTAGCGTTGTTTGCCCGATCCTCAGTCTTCTTCAGTCTTCTTAACATTGCTTACAAGGTCTTATCTGCCGTGTTGTGTGAACGCCTGAAGCCGTTCGTCAACAACCTGATCGGTCCATTTCAGTGTGGCTTGAGGCCCGGAAAGTCTATCATCGACCAAATATTAACACCTCGGCAGATCTTCGAGAAAACCCAAGAACTTCAAATAGACACCCACCACGTTTTCATCGATTTTAAGGTCGCCTATGACAGCATCTATAGATCCATGTCTAGTTTTGGTATCTCTGCCAAACTCGTTCGTTTGTGCAGGATGACGATCTGCATGCTTCTTCATCAAGGTCGGTAAAGACCTCACCGAGAACTTGATGTCAAAAAAGGATTTAGACAAGGCGACGCGCTGTCAAGCGACTTTTTCTACATCGTTCTTGAAAGAATAGTGCAAAACTCACGCGCTAACACCAGAGGCATAACCTTTCAAAAGTCCGTCCAGTTACTCGCGTACACCGACGATATTGACATAATCGGAGAACGCAATGTGATGTCACTGGCTGGGTTATGTAGAGCGAATGGACACCAATGCTCCGGCCCAGAAAATATTCGAATTCACACCCGAGGAACGGCGCAGTAGAGCGACCACGACTCACGTGGCGCACGCAAGTGAAAGGGGACCTTAACCAACTGGCGTCCAAGCTAGCTGGAGACGTGTGTTGGTTGAGGCCCAGGTCCACCCCAGACCACAATACATGCAAGTCCAGGACACCTCAACAACTGAAACCAAATGGACTGGCTCTTGGACCAGACACTTTAAAAGCGCTCAATAGTGGATGAGAAAAGTAAACTAAACCCTTGATCCCTTCCTGTTACAAAGCGACAGGAACCGATGGAATAATTTCGACTGTGCTGTAAAAGATAGACAAAAAAAAGCATTCCAGAAAATTCTTCAGATGCACCTTTGTGCATATGGAGACGGTTCAAGCCCAGTCACAGTACTCTAACGATTAACTCCGACATTCCCAATGATGGTCATGAAAATGCCGATAAACTCGGATGAATATGGTCAAAACTAATCAAAACTATGGTCGAGCACTCAGTTTTAAACTCACCAGCAAAAGTATAATCCAGCCTTAGGTTGGATTTCCCAATGCTCGCCTATGAAACCGCTACCGAGATGCATAAATATGACTACAACACAATAGACGATCAATCAGAGGTCACTACTAAGTGGCAGTTCATCTAAAAGAATGCGTTTTGGTCCAACCGACATCGACACAGAAGAAGACAGTACACATCCTCTGTGATTGTTTTTCAAAGACCCAGACGAACTGCCCACCAAACTACCCCTGCGTAACACTCCGATCAGTATAGACATGGATATGATATGTATGTACATTCGGGGATAAGTATCCCTTGCTCGTGAAGCAATCTCTAAAGCACTCTCCTATTGCCCTTGAATTTACACCCACCTATAAGCTTTGACGAACCTATAGATGTCCTTGATAGGTCCTTTTCTATTCACGATGGCCTAAAACGCAGGCTCAAGCCGGCAATGTTGACTGCGCAGCACAATAACCGGGCCAATTTTGCGTTATAGAGTGGTAACGGGAAAGTGGTCAAGAATGAGTTAAAAAACTACTCTAAACTCGGAATGAGTCAAGGCTCAGTTAATTGCAATCATTCATGTTATGCGTGTTGTATTTACGCACGAATGGAAACGAACTACAATTTATTGCCAACTCCAATCGGCGAATTGAGAAGCTTTTTAATAACAAATTACTCTCGCGACAGTTGATGTCGCAAACAATGTTTGATGGATATGGCTGCAGCCTGAACCAATACCGCACAGCAGTTCATCGTAGCCCATGGCGACACGCAATACAATAGGATACAGAGCTTTAATTTACAAAAAAGTAACACCTTTAAGCATATCAAAGAATAATTTACCATTGTTGAATCCACACAGGATGCTCTATGGACTAGAAGACGTGTTCTAACTCGGGTATTGTATCAATTAGAGGTCAAGTGCCACTGCACTCGAAACTCTACATCTATAATGAAAGTAATGAAAGTATAGCTAATCGCTGACCAAACCGAATCAACAAGAGCGGCCTCTGAAACTTGACTTATGATTCCAAGACGTTTCAAAAACCAAGCAATCGTTCTGTTTTATAAAAAAAAAACATAAAATGTTCGTTTTATTGCGTCGAAACTTAAACTAAATTTCATACAATGCCAATCATTCAGTCGTGGGAAGCCGGTTGCGTTCTTCCTCCAAATGCTTTTTGTACTGTTCCTCCGTCAGCAGATTTGATCTGACTTCATCACAATGTTCAGGTTTTGGTAGAACAATCGCCAGATAGCCCTCTCCGTCTTCTGCCATTAGTTCTGGTTTCGAAACTATCCTTGGGTTCACTTCAATCAACTTTCCCCGAACACAACTTGGTACTTTGTACGTCAGACCATCCTTCCCGGTGACAATGGCCAAAGTAGAATCCTGCTGCAATGCCATACCACCTTTCTTTCCCTTTCCACTCACTTGGTTCTGGCTACGGTCCATGTTTCCGATATTAAATGACACAGAGGCAATACCATCCTTGAAAACAGGATGTTCCGGTGCTAAGCATACAAGACAAACTCTATTTGTATGAAAAAGCACGAGGTAAGGCTCACGCTTAGCACTGGGCTTAATATAATAATAACGCGTAAAGAATCTATCAACCACAGATGGATAGTTCTCGACGTAATCGTCAGTGATTGACGACACTGGAAGACCACAGATTTCCTCCTTTTCCTGCTGAAAATAGAACTCAGCCAATGGATCCATTTTGGTTTGGTTTTTACTTCATGTAAGGATTTCCAGGTTCTTGCATTTTCTCACGGATAATCCTATGTCTTTCGATTGCTTTTGCGCGATTTGCAGCTGATTTTCGGACACGTTCCTGATGCAAGCACTCAACCACGAGGGCGTCTACTTTGTTGCAATAGCCAACAAAACGGGCAAATTTATTCTAAAACATTTAACGAGTGTTACACAACAGCTTGATAAGGAGATGGAAGTTGAATTTTTTGACTTACCTCGGCGTGACAAAGCTTTAGATCACTAATTAGTTTATTGCATTCGGGAGTGTGCAAATGAGGCGACAAATCCGTGTGCATTTTCTGTGAAGAAAATTGAATTAAAAATTGAAAAACACTAAATTTGTAGCGCACAAAACATTCAGGGAGACGTCAGTGGAAATATTAATGCCCCCAATGAGATTCTTTGAGGACAGGCAAACAGTGAGTGGCACGGGCTTTTTTTAAGGAGAAATTGAATATAAGAACAAATCGCTTAAATAGCTGGTGCGACAGGCCGATGGGGCTACAGATAAGCTTATCTCTGAAAGGGACTAGTATTCTTCTTCGCCATTGTGCTTCTAAATCTAAACGTTTTTACTTTGACTTTTGTACCACTTCTGCTGATACAGTTCCTGGGCTACAATAAAAGTGTACAGCATAAAGCTTCTAAATGAAACGAAATGGTCTCTACTCTTTCCACAAGTTTTTGTCCAGTAATCCGGATTCGATTATTTGCTCTTCTCGAGGCTAGGCACATATTCAATGCCGGATTCATTGCACATCTCTGTAAGAAAAAGGGGCATTGTTAAGCGATGTGACATTTCTCTTTTGACGTCAACCATGCGGGTGATATGTTTTTTCTAAAACAAAAATAAGTGGAACGTGCTTGCTTTTAAGTGACTTCCGTAAATCTCTCAAAAGTTTTTGTTTAAATTGATCCACTAACTGCTAGGCCATGTCAGCTAACAAAAAGAAAGTAATTGAACCAATGGATCAAGATTCCAGTAGTGACTCCGAAACCGAATCGGAAAACGAAGAACAACACCCAGACGCATATACCGGCAACGAGGTTAGCTATTCAACAGAATTTCACCAGCATCACTTAATAAATTTCATGAAAATAGGAAATCCAAGTTGATTTCGAAGGTCGCAATCCCACTGACACTGATTTCCATGGACTTATCCAACTCCTTCATCAGTTATTCCTGAAGGCTCACATTAACGTGAATGAAATGGCGGAGATCGTAATAGGTGAGTAGAAATGCTTCCATTCTAGCACATCACTGATGGATTTTCTATTTCAGCACAAAACTATGTTGGCAGTGTGATTGTCCAGAGTGAAATTGAAGGCGATGATGACGACTCCGATGAGGATACAAATACGATTTTCGGCATCACAACGGCAATTAACATGACTGACAAGAAGGACAAACAGTGTGTAGAGCAATTGCGCTCGTATATTATCTCCAAAGCAGAGAAGCATGCAACTGATATGACACTAGTTCACCTACGTGATGTTCTGGGCAATGATGCTAGACCAGTGGGTTTCCTCATCAACGAGCGATATATCAATATTCCTCCACAGATCTCTGTCCCACTGTTAGAGAATCTGCAAAAGGAGATCAAGCAGGCAAATCAAAAGAAGATGCCCTTTGGGTTTGTGTACTTTGTGATGATAATCAAATTCTATCGCCGGGAAGCGAAGAAAAATAAGCCGGTTGAGGATGTCTATTCGAACGCTGAAGAGGAAGTCATTGCGAAACAGGCTCTGCAGAGCTTTGAGTTCTCAGTGGCTAGCGAGTGTGATAGTGGTATGACTGGCGATTGGTTGGAGGGTGATGATACACTCACTCCCTACAGGAAAGTGGTTTTGTTTGATGCAAATAAACTGCCGGATCTAACTGCTGGGATACAGAAGTTCATAAACGATGAATAGATCCTGTGTCTGGGGGTGTGTGGGAAGCGTGGGAAGATTGTTTTTTCTTTTTTTTATATTTATTGTCAAGGGTTGCAATAAAGTCTAGATTTGTATGTAAATTGTTAAACCCCATGAAGCGCTTGGTTTTTTTTTTCACCCGACAATACTGGTTCAAATGAAGCATAACTTCCAAGTTCCATGGCATACCATGATCTTAAACGTGAATACTGGAAGACTCCTTTAATCTGATCATAGCGATAACAATGTCATCAGCACTTTATGGTCGCGCTTTCGTTGGGCTTTTGCACTAGAAATTGCCTGCCGGTGCTGAAAATTTGGAGAAAATACTTTTGCAGAGAGTATAACGTCAATGGAGACCATCGTCCCGCTGACAGCCAGAACGAAATATTCCACCTAGACAATGACGGTATTAGTAAACATTTACAAGGCTGCTGCTGAACCTGACGGTTTACCGACTGAGATAGTTTGAGCAGCTGGAGATGCAGACATCAGCTCATTTTTAAGCTTAAGACAGACAAGTGTATGCCTACGGTAACTTCAAAAGGCATCAGTTTCATTAACATCGCCCAAAAGGTCTTGCCTGCTTTGTTGCGTGAGCATCTGAAATGATTCTTAACTTTCTAATTGTCGCCTAACAGTGCAGCTTCAGGCTAGAAACGTCCACCAAGATTTCTGTAGATCCTGAAGAAAACAAATAAAATTCAAGGCTGTCTTTGACAGTGTTTATAGAAACGAGCTATGTTTTGGCATCCCTGCCAAACTCGTCCATCTGTGTAGGTTGACGAAGGAAAATCACATATTGCATCTTCCTCTGAAGCGACTTTTGCCTGACTCTTGCCCCGATTCTTTGCTGACACTCTTCCCCGCCTTGTTAAATGGAGTATATCATATTTCCGAAGGCTCATTGACAATATTGGCACTGTTCTTCTGCCGTTCATAACTCCAGAACTGGCTTCATCGACAGGTGCGTCTACCACTTCATTTAGGAACAGAACTTTGCACTTTCGCTGACCACTGTAGAAATTTGAAATCATTTGCATTCAACTCTATTCAATCTATCTGTCAGCACACTCCCTATGGTGAGTCAGCTGTGATTAAGCAAACGTCACCAAACCAACTCCCGGCAAGCTTTGAGAGCTGACATAACCTCATAAAATTCTTGCCTTCAGCTGAGAAATAGAAATAAGTTTCATTCTGTGACATTTTTTTCCCAATTTTCTTTATTCCAATTTTCTACTCGCAATTCATTACTCATTTCCAAAGAAATCCAAAACAAACAAACGAGAGGTATCGGAAAACAAAAGCTCATGATAGATTCGTGTCCATTGTGAAGCAAAACAGCACTCGCTTTATTATCGCTGCTGCTCAGCTCAGTCCGGTTGGTTAGACGCTTATTTAGTTTACCGCTCGCTATTGTGCCCTCAGTTCGCGATCGACAGGCTAGTGATTTAGTTTGTCCTCGCTTAAGTACGATAAAGTTTTTAGTGGCCTTACTTTGTGTTCCGGTAGAAGAGTGTTTGTCCAGTAATTTGTCGTTGAATTTTGTTCCGTGCGGTGTTTCTACGTTCCATTTGGAAGCACTATGGGAATCGACAAGTAAGTGTGCATAGCATTTGATCCTTTTCCGTGTTAGATCGGAAAATGCGTGATGTTAGATAATCGTATTTTGAATTTTCACTATATATTCGCCTTTGGTAAGATAAAAGTCATCTTGTGTGGTGGCTTCGTTTGTTCTCCGTCTCCAGCCTCTTTCAACCAAAAATAGTTGTCTGGACAAGTGTAATTTTAAAGTTTTTGTTATACCGCGTGGAAATTGTGTTTGCCATGCAGTCACGGGGGGGATAACCGTGGAACTAGCTTTCATTTAGCTTTACATGATGATTGTGTTGAGTGTATGTCGAATTCTTACCTACTTCGTTCGATCTTAAATCTAAAATGATGCAAGCATCGAGTTCTAATTTTACAGACACCAAGGGTCTACGCAAGATTGAAGAGATGAAAGGGGCCTATGTGATTGTAGAAAATTATGGGGCGGCTTTTCTAATCAGAAATCTGTTTTACACATCATAGATTCATTTGGCCTCTCCGTTGGAAGTTATTTTAACTGACGTAAAAAACGGTTCATTCACGAATGGATCTCTAACAACAATCTGTGGTCCCATACACAACCTCTAAATGATTTGTTGGACAGATACGATGTAATCGCGTATGGCCATGTCTATCCGACGATTGGATGCAAGATTTATCAAGGCTGATGTATCACAGATTACATCATAGGTATGTGGTGGATCTGTCCGACTGCCTTTCCATGTGTGGCAAACGAATACAGCTGCTTCCTAAACTGGGCAGCGAGCAGTCTTCAGTTTTGCACACTAAATTGGTTTAGGCTGTCCTTTTCGTCTTGTGTGTCATCTAAAGTGTTTATTCAGACGTGATGCTAGATTACAGTCAAGTGCATCCTCATCTACTATTGATAAAGCCCATGCCTCTATGCAAGAAAACAACCATCATGACTTGGAACTTATGCACGATCAGTTGAATTTTTGGTTTTGATCCGTGACTTTCGAACAGTTTGCTCAAGAAAGCCTTGACAGTGAATATCGTTTCAGAATTCCTTGATGTTCTCCAAAGATTGCATTCAAAAACCTTCGGTTAGTGGTACACCAGTCTTGTGTAAAACAATTAGGTAGTTGACTGCGTTCGGGGTCCATAGTTGTTTACGTTATATGATTCATTCTGCCTGGTAGCGAAATGTAAGCCGTTGTCACCATTCAACAATATGTAGATGTGTCCTTTGCTTCTCACTCCTTACTTGCATTCTGTGTCCGCCTATGAGCCTTGGAGTCTTACCACGCCGACACCCTATCGCCCGCAGTTCCTTGCAATGTGTCTCCATTCTATCCAGCTTCTCCCAGTTCCTTCCTTCTCAGCGGTGATTAAAATTCCTGCTCCGTCTCTTAAGCATTGTCGTTGCTTATGTTTATTCTTCAGTAAAATTTTCGAACACCTTCCTTACTTCTACGTTTGTGCGCTTGTAATGCTCCTCTTTTCTCAGAAGTCGGTGTGTTTTCCTTCCATTCTACTCGCTTGCAGCGCTTGTTCGACACTTTGTATGTCACTTGTGCGTCATGTGATTGCTGACATTCTATATCGAACAGGGGGTTTCATTGTCATCGTTATCGGTGTAGTAGACATTACTATTTTGCATGTTTCCCTAGTCCGGGCGGTCTTATCGCTTCTTAGTTCTCTTAATGAAAGAAATATTTCGCGTACCGACAGTTATTGTCTTTATTTGCTGTTTCAAGGTCGTTAATAGTAAAACTATGCTAAAGCCTTTTTCTCGAATACGTCTTTGTGTCGTTCAGCTGTTATATGCTTCGCTATGAATACGTCCATAGACAGGAAGGCGTGAAATGAACACGTATCTGGGGGAACGTTTCCGGAACACGTAACTACTTGTTTCTACGTCGACGTTTCAATTTTGACCATACGCCAACGTTTAGCCCCTTAACAGGAGAAGCTGGTGCAACGGCTCGTGGTGCTGGTGGGTCAAGGCGTAGCTTCTCGCAACCTCACACTCAGAACAGGTTGTTCCATTGTGATACCACGAGCAAGATACCGGCTTGCCAGCACTTGGAACCGATAGTATAAAGCAGAGTGTTTTAAGACGGGTGAGCGTAGCTGTGACGACCCTATGTGTTGAAGCACTTTGACCCGGAACCACTTCCTTATGTTTTGACTGCCGAGTTCGACTAGAACGTTTAGATTGTCATAGAAGTATTCCCCAAAGACTTTCCTTCTTATTGTTGTAAGGCCAGGGTAAATGTACAGTAAATGGGTTGTACTTTCCTCCTTCGGAATAAGATTTTAAAATTTTTTAAGTCCACTCTATCTGGCCTATGCTAAATCTCACTCGAGCTAAAAATTGTATTTTGACTCAACATGACGTTCATTACACACCGTCATTGGTGTTCTTACCAGTCATTGCTCCATTGGCCTTCATGCCAGAAGGATGGGCCTCTTCTCAAATGACTTCTGGAGCAGCTGCAGGGACGAAGAGGAGGAAAAAACGATTTTCTATTTCCTTGCACTTGTCCTGCCCTATCCCAAACGAGGAAACTCTATCTAGGAGCCTATAACATACTGACGTGCAAAGTATCCTCAGCTTCATCAAGAGCTCCAAATGGTTCCAATAAAGTGAGTGGCGTTTTTCATGGTATAGATCCAAGTGGTATCACAAAGGGCCTTCCTGGCCTACGTGTGTATGTGTTTCGCAGAGTCACACAACCCTACATTCCCTACCCTCGTGGATAGGTTTGCCAGGGATACCTTGTTTCGGTCATGATTCTGTGTGACGCTTCGTTATAAATGCTGTCATGAGCAGATCTAAATCGAATTATAGATGGTCGGTATCGACTTCGACGAATAATTTTTGGCTTAAAACCACACTGATAAAGATCAATCCACTGTGCTCTAGAATTTACAAAGAAAAACTGAATCCATCAACTAAAGAAAAGTATATTTACCTCTAAGGACGGCGACGACAGCCCTATAACTCTTCTTAACCTAACCCAACTTACGCCAAACCTTTAAACGTGGATTAGCGACTTAAGAAATGTTGTGAAACATTTAGTTTCACCATCACCATTAATAATCAGCATTGAAGAGGAGGATAAACGATTGTAAATTCTTACGATTAGACAAGGAGTTACCTGCAGCATAGCAATAGTAATCGTTAGCTACCATCGAGACTCTGCAGGTATGGGCTTTCGTCACAACATTTTTTACTACGCTTATCGTATTTCATGTCATTATTCTCATAAATCTTATCCAACTTGTCTATCTCTCACAGATTATGATCTTCTCCGTTCAAAGACTCGAGCCTTCCACCAGCTCACGTACTATTTGAACGTGTTTCTTTGCGTTCCTTTGCTATCGGAATTATTTTAATAAAAATCTATTACTCTCCAGAAATAAAACAGACGAATGTTTTAATTGTTGTTACCGTCTATCTAATCGGCGGTTGATAAGTTCGCTAGAGAGAACTTTAGCAGCTGCCCCGGGAAACGCAATTTGTTTACTTAGACACAGATACTCTGGACAAACAAACTAAGCTTGGAACATATGATTTTGCAATGGCTTATCAATCGCTAAGTGCTTGTTGTGGGTACGAACTGTTATTCACAAACAAGGGTCGTTCAGATTGCCGCTCATAAATATTGAAAACTTATTTTTGGATTCCGTTGAAAGCAAAAGCAATTGGCTGAACTGGCTAAGGAGAGTTATCAGTTGGTTGGGGAAAAAAACTGCAAATGACGGCTTATCAAGTGCAACAGTGTGTTGTTTAGTGATCACACTTGAGTGTGCTTATCAATCAAATCAAGTGGCAAGGGTTTTCCAATTCTGATTTTCATTAATACTCAGTAGTCTTTGTCCTCACTAATGGGTTGTTTTCTTCCTGTGTTGGCTTTTCCCGGGTATAAATTAATCCTAAGCCACTCACACAAGTGCATGATAAGAAGAACTCATTGGGTATTCTTTGAGAATACAAGGCCGTATTCGTACGTATGAGTGTTAAGTCATTGAACTGGAGAGCTTATCAACATTGACAACAGAGTTCACGGAGCCAATTTCAACATAATGTGGCTGGGGAGAATCAACTAATTTGCGTTTTTGAGTTGTTTAGGAATCGAACCTTGGTCATAGCATGAGAGGCGAGAGGTTTAAACTGCTACAAGCAGATCTAGGAGGAAAAATCGTCGGAAAAAGAAGCAGAACCTGGCTGATTGGTAAAACATTCAAATACTGGATCTGTTTAGGGTCGTGCAAAACAGAAAAACAGTGGAGACGACGATGTCTTACCTCCACAATGAAGTGGCATAACAGAAGGACGGCAATCAGAATGCTATTACAGTTTAGATTGAGTTAGGAGGACTTTTTGTGGATGAAAATTGTCTTCGTGGGGTGTAAGTAGCAGTGCGACCAAGATAGATTTATTGGGGGCTTGACCTTGGATACTTGACTTAGAGCTTCTCTTCCAATGCAATGGTTCTGCCAATTGAAGTGTCTTTAGTGGTCTTAGCCAGTGTAAATCTTTGTCAGAAAGAAGATATGTCCCTAGATGAGCCGTTCTACTGCGAATTAGTGATACACAGTGTTTAATAACATGTACAGCAGGTTTCTTTACCTTTGTCACAGAAGATTGGGCCTCTGGGCGCGTGAGTTTTGCACTATTCGCACTAGTCGCATGATCAAAGGTCTCGGTGAGGTCTTGGCCGACCTTGATGGAGCAGCATGCATTCTCCATCGTCATCCTGACAGGGATGACATAGCTAGACATGGCTCTGTACAGCTCGTCTCTATAAATGCTGTCATACGCGGTATTAAAATCAATGAAAAGGCGGTGGGTATCAATTTAAAGTTCCTGGGTTTTCTCCAAGATCTGCCGCAGTGTGAATATGTGGTCGAGGGTGGATTTCGCTGGCTTGAAACCACACAGACATGGACCAATCAGGTTGTTGACGAAAGGCTTCAGACGCTCACACAACACGGCAGAGAAGATCTTGTAAGCGATATTAAGAAGACTGATGCCTCTGTAGTTGGCGCAGTCCAGGGGGTCTCCTTTCTTGAGGATCGGGCAAACGATGCTGAGGTTCCATTCATCGGGCATACTTTCCTCCGATTATATTTTACAGACGAGTTAGTGCATGCTCCTTACCAAGTCATCGGCAGCTAGGCCGTCAGCTCCAGCAGCTTTGTTGGACTTAAGCTTAGATATCTTCACTTCATCCACGTCGAATGGACGGCATTATTGGTCTTCGTCGTCGAAGTTGAATGCTTCATTCTGCCTGACAGCGGGATTGTTGCGATACGCCAACCCCGGGATTTCGGGTTGTGGATAGGACTAACAGTCAGTTCATCTGACCCAGTATTTAGCCATACGAACATTTCTAACTCATTTCCTTGTCGCTGACCTCAACAGTCACGCCTTAGCCTCTAATTACCGCAAAGCTTTTAGCGTAACTCGGTAGCTTCATAGTTTCACCAATCAACACATTCATTTTCCAATTAAAACGTTTACAGTTTGCATCAAGCAAACGCTTCCCACTCATTTATTTTCAATTAGCATAAACTTCTAGCATAACGACTCAACTCGACTCGTCTAAGCCCGACGCCCCTCCTTCACACTGACACTGACTTTCATCTCAGCTTGTGCAGCAATGAACTTGACATTCTCCAATTGAATAAAAAATAAACACAAACGACTCTCTAAAGCGATTCAAATGTGTTTGTGGCTTATTCATACCGGTCTGCGTTGTCTGAATGACGCTTATGAATTCAAAGGAGCACTGGGGCAAGTCACGGAAAAAGAAAGAGCTTCATTGGGAATAAAAATGCAATTCTGTCGTTGAATTTTCATAAACAAGTTTGGGTCACGTTTCGTGTGCTATTACGATCGTGAGTGGGACAATAAAAAAGAAATGCTTTTCCTATAGGTGACAAAATGAAGATGAATGTTTCAATATTTCTTTCTTTCTTTCTTTTAGGCTTATACCATGTACAGTGAGGCTGGCGCAAATCATCAAGAAGTCTGGCTGTGATGTGTTGTGCATTATTGACAAGCAAATTCCTTCAGAGTTGGTGGATCAATTTAATGAGTTCCGAACTTTCGACAAGGCGTTCGACTCTGTGGTAAGAGAAAGAAACAGAGGGAATCTTTGACTGTGCAGTGAAATTTATTCGTTTTTTGTTATTGCAGGTTTCTTGCTTTAGATCACCGATTTTGGATCTTCCAGTGGTATATTCACCCATCGCTGAACTGAGCGACTATCATGATGTACGAACATACCAAGAAGCAGCGGCTAAGTCCCTTAATCGGGCTATCAAGGTACAAATACCACTCAAAACTTAATTTATTCTCTAAACACGTCCGATTTGTTGTCTTCATAGGCTGGGTTCAAATCACCGCTGCTTTTAGTTCCTGGAAACAAGAACTTCTCTAACGTTGAACTGTGTACAGTGTTGGGAGCCCTTGAAGAACTTTATGTGGTAAGAAAACAAGAAAAACCCATCAAGGACTATAATTTTTCAAAGGACGATCAACTTTTAGCCAATTCAAATGCGAGAGGGCACTCCAGAGAAGAAACAACGCATTAGCAACCTGTCGTTGTTGATCTCAAACCCAAAGGCCGAGGAGATTTACAAGGAAGCTTTAGTTTTGGAGTCTGGACGTTTTGTTGCTCGTGACATTGGTTGGTAAATTCTATAATCTCCTCCAAAGACACGATCTTAATTTCAATTCTTTTTAGGTGTTGGTGATCCAGAACGCATGTGTCCAACTAGAGTAGAGGAATACATCAAAAACGTGCTCACATCATATAAATTGGACATCATTTCGGATGTAAATGTACTCGTTAAGGAGTATCCACTTTTTGCGGCTGTGAATAGAGCGGCAAATGTAGTGAAACGCCACCAAGGACGTATTATATTCTTGGAATATAAACCACCACAGCCCGCTAAGAAGACACTTATGCTGGTCGGCAAGGGTGTGTGCTATGATACCGGTGGTGCTGATATCAAGGCCGGAGGTGTTATGGCCGGTATGTCCAGAGATAAGTGTGGTGCTGCTGCGGTTGCTGGATTTATGCAGGTTTGTTTAATATGAAGTATTTCGTACTTGAAAGCTTTTATCTGGTCTTGACGAGGGTTTCCTTTTTAAAGTTCACGTGAGCAAGATGGTCTTCATATTGGCCTCACTCGGGGACCTCGTGTTGCCCTCTATTTACGAACTGTTGGAATAGAGCGTTTGGTAAAGAAATTAAAGAGAAGTGGATTCAATTCTGACACTAGTGGTGCGCATGTGATCAGGAGAATTTACCTCCTTGGTGAAAGCGAGGGCTGCTTTAGGTCCGGTATTCACCTAGACCCCAAGGTCTTCAGTGGAATTTTTACTAAGACTGATAAGAACCATTCAAGGTCCTTTTTTTCATCCTCAAAACTATCAGCCTCAAACGCTGTCTTCTTGAACCTGTGCTGTCGCAAAGAGCTAAAGGTTCTTGGCATACAGCACAGCTTACAAGTTTGCTGAATATATGATTACAGTGGGAGCAAGTTTTAATCAAGCCTTCACTCCCATTTGCTATCTCTACCCGCACCCCTGCCTAGTCAGAAATAGAATCCTAGGCAAATTTTTCTTTGATCACATACGAAAGACCTACCGTTTGATGGGCTTACATCCTGCCGTCCAATTCTCATTTGTAATTTAATTTCAGATCGTTCAAGAACAAAAGCCAGTTGATGTCAGTGTAATCGCTGCCTTATGTCTTGTACGCAATTCGGTCGGTGAAGAGGCTTATGTTGCGGATGAAGTTATCACCTCACGAGCTGGTATTCGTGTTCGTGTTGGCAATACTGATGCTGAAGGACGAATGTGCATGGCCGATGCTCTGTGCCGTATGAAAGAAATTGCCGTAGAAAGAGATTTGCCAGATCCTCATTTGTTCACCATTGCCACTTTGACGGGACATGCTTGCATTGCTGTGGGAGAAGGTTATACAATTGTAGTTGACAACAGTGTAGCTGATCAGGCTGGTCATGGCACGAAATTGCAAGACATCGGCGCTTCGGTTGGAGAACCATTTGAAATTTCCAAATTGCGCAAAGATGATTTTAATTTCAACTGTGGCAAGGTCATTGGAGAGGACATTGTTCAGTGTAACAATGCTCCTTCGACCAGAACTCCCCGTGGTCATCAGGTAAGACTGAAATATTCAATCTCATTCATTTAATATAATATTGGTTTCTTTTAGGTTCCTGTTGCATTTATGATCGTCGCAACTGGTTTGGACAAGCATGGTCTCCAATCGACGAAACCCCTCAAGTATACCCACTTGGACATTGCCGCCAGTGCTGGAGAGTATCCAAAAATGCCAACTGGATCGCCAGTTATTGCCTTAGCTAAGACTCACCTTTGAAGTCTATGCTAATCCAAAGTATTTATCAGTGTCTTGAGCACTTCCTTTCAGTGCTTAAGAATTTAAGGGGTGATGGCTTAATTATAATTCCTATGAGTTACTAATTTTGTGTAAAGCTAAGTACTTATTGTAAACCACTACACATGGATCACATTTTTTTCTATTTATGCTAATAAACGACGTACATATATGTGTATGCATAGTAATTGAAATCAAGTTTAAAATATTGAAGCTTCTGCTTGGATTGGTGATCTGCACTTATTGATTTTCTCGACCTTCTGTCCAGCAATGTTGAGCGTCTGATTTTGAAGGCTTTAGAGCGTTTGTTTTCGCCGCATTTAACTTTAGCCAGCTTTGATTGCGAGAAATCTGCTAAGGAATCTGGTGCGAATTAAGGAATTCGTTCCATTTAGAACCTCGTCTCCCCAACTCCTGAGCTCCTTCATAGATAAGGAAGGAACCTTGTAGAGCGGATGCTGTTTGTAGCTGCATCCACCTATTTACTCCTTGGTAATGCCGCTTATTGCGTGTAAGGCCCTAGAGTTGCTTACCTTCTTACGTGGTATTACGATTAGAGTCGATGTTTCTCTCCTGCTGAGGCTCATGCAGTCCGAACTTTTGGTAAAATACGCCATGTCGATAACCATGTGTTTGGGCTCCTTTGAATTTTACGCACATACTCTCTGGGCGCTGAGAAGGTCTGCACAGAACACAACAAAAGATGGTGCCTGCTTGTGGCCCGTTATAGGATCCTGAAGATCGTCGGTATTATATAAGCTAGATGCTATTAGCATTTTGAAGCGGATGCTTCTGACAGATGAACTAAGTATCAGGTGATCGTCGCGTGCTAGACCCAATGTCGGTTCCTCGACTGGCGCCATTAACCAGTTTATAAAACTTTTTTTTCCAAACTCTGTTTCAGTCTAGCTTTGGGTTCTGAGCAAAGTTCCTGCAGTAGCTTCCATCTATTATGAACTTCAATTCTAAGCTTCGTAACGAAAACTACTAGGTGTAGTGCTCGCCGGATACCTCTTGTTCCACGGTGGAACTCTGTTTTATAAGCCTTGAACTTTGTTGAACCCCATACAACCTTCACCCTAGCATTTAGTACGACAAACTCCTGACCCTAACTAGAAACTAAACTCTTATGATGGAAAACAAAATTTGACTTTTATTTGCATTGACTGACTGCATTCTTTTTTATTCGATTCACTGAAAGGCTGCTATGAGGTAGTCTTTTTCCAAAAAGTAGTACTTGTTGATCTTTTTAACCCTGCCGCGTAGTTGCAGCTACATTGGCAGCTTGTTGTGCTACTGAAAGTCCTTGAATTGTTGCATCTCGTGTACGTTGCACTGCTTTTTCCTAAATATGTTCTTCAATTGCTAAGGCTGTTTTCTTTAATAAAAAAATTAGTAATCTTACCAAGCTTTTACCAATTCTTTTGAAAAATCCAGCTTCAGATTGTCCAGAGAAGATCAGAAGTAAAACAGATGCAACCAAGATGATGTGTTTTAAGAAATTCATGTTTACAATTTTGTGCGGGATTTCAAATTGAAAGTAAGTCGGGTAGGTGAGAGCTGATAAATTGTTCTGACTGAGGATTTAATGAAAGCTTGACTTTATATATTCTCAAAAAAAGCTGAGAGGTTTGATAGATTCGCGAAAATGTACTGTCACCCAGGAGAGGGTGATTTTTTGCTAAATTAAACAGACTAACTGCAGAACAGACTGTGTACACAGTGCATCATTTTAATATCAATAATTGGTTCAAATTAATTAAGTAAAATGTACGTACACACGTACATATTTGAAATTTGGATGCCAATATTTGTTTCCAAAGAGATATTGATTTATTTTCGGGTAATTCCCGAAACAAGGAGTTTTTTCGAAGAGGTACTTGTTTACTATTGGAGATATCTTCCACCATTTTCAATGTAGTTCAGAGGAAAAAGTTCTAGGGCATCCACAAAATTTGAGTACAATATGACCGAAAAGTCCCTGAGTCTACACAAACAGGTATGTAGACTTCGTCGTAGAGCAATAGTTTGCACTGACCAAGAAAAATCAGTAAACTGATTAACTACGGTGACTGCGAATAATCCCTGCGGCAGTAAATGCATCATTCTAAGTCCAACAATATCAACTAACGCTTCCAACCAACAACTTGGGCCGATAATTTTAGCTTAAATAAGATGATTCACTAATGATATGCTATCTGGTATACTCTTGAAAGAGGACGAGTAGCAGCAATCTCGGTTGCAAAACAAGAGTCTATTGTCGAATTAGTCCCACTGTTGGACATTTCCAAAAACAATCTAGTCGACGAATGGAAAAGAAAACCAAATGTAACATAAACGGTTCCAATACGCACTCATGAACCAGAATAGGGGTGTTCAGACTCAGAATCAGGTACTCTAAGCCCCTGAGAACTTCACCCAGTATGCTTCAATCACATGTGCATGCGATCAGAAGATGGGCATAGTTCAATCTCGCAAGTAGAAATCAGGCTTCCCTCAATGGATTAAGCTCTTGCAGAATCAGATCCCATTGTATAAATGACTGCTGAAACTAAACAGATTTTGCATTTTGCCAAAACACAAGGTCACCCATTAACGAGGAAACGAGGTAGCCCATGAACTGGCGATGAAAGGTTCAGAAGCCTTATTCGGTGATCTGGAACCATTCTGATGACTGAGACCGATAGAAATTTAAAAGTTCAAGATGAGCTAGGTTTTCGTAGGAAGAATGCAAAAGGCAAGCATTGGGCAAAGTTCCCAAGACTAAGGCAGGCGAAAGAACTTCTCAGAAACTTTGGTATGGTATGTGAGGGTGAACAGGTCTGATTCACTTAGGCTCACAATCAGACGCGTTGTGTTCCCCGCAGTGACAAAGGAAGTGTTCGACGTCCTCCTCTTTTTGTTCGCAGTTTCTACAGATTGCTGCGTTAACAAGTCCCAGTCTTCGCATCTGTCAGTTGAGGTCGATGTGCCCTGTTATTAGTCCCACCACCAGCGTTAATTGCTTTCTATTGCGTGCTCTATCGTCACTCTCTCACAAATTCATCAGCTATCTCGTTTCCAGTGACGCTTTCGTAATTCGGTACCCAGATAAGATGGACGTGGTTCCAACCCTCCTTATAAGCAAATAAAACCGGAAGAGATGCTAGATCTGTTTAAGCACCAATAGAAACTTTGCATTCCAATTTCAAACTGCCCGTTGCACTATTGAAGAACGGTTCAGGAAACAAGGAGAAGACACTCACATCCTAAAAAATTAACCAGTGAACAAGAAGGGTAAATTTGAGAGCTCACCAGCTCCGGGAAACTGAAATCTCAGCGTTAGTTTCTATACGAATTCTCCGAAAAGGCAGAAGACACGGCTAAAGTCCGAATTGCAACCCTCTTACTACAAAGAGAGAAAAGAAATTTGGAACGGAACCACATCAATGCAGAGGAATACGACGAGAAAGATTGAAGAAAGAAAAAGTGGCGCGATAGCAGGACACTATACAAAAAGAGAAAGGAATTGACAAGCATTCGGAGCTCCAAAGAAACACCAATTCCTCACCAACAAAAACGTCTTCAAAACGTCAGCTCAATACGTTCATTCCATTTCCCGAAGATTCAAGACGAATCCACTCATAATATTTGCTGCAAATACTTCCCACCGAAGGAGAAAGAGCAACAAACTCAAATAAAAACACAAAACAAAGTTCACCTCGACTAAGAGTTCCTTGCTCCACTTTTGCCATCAGTGCACGCCAAAACATACTACACACAACCATGCCATAGATGCTGCCAGTGGATGTGTGGGCAGAAAATGTTTGCAATCACCAGGCCCAACAGGAAATCTTACAAAAAGAGGGGACACTAATGCATATACTGGCCATCACCTTCAATGCACATTCCGTAAGGCTAATGCAACTCTCCCAACAGCCGATTCCATTCACGAGCACAAAACTCCTCTAGGAATTGACGGCGGTGGCGGTGGTAGTGTCAAGAAGCAGCTTCATCTGCTCTACCGGTATCAACTTCACCGCTGTGCCCTTGCGAGCCGTTCCATCTGCATTTCTTGCTGTGCACGATTGAATTCCAAGTGCCGAACCCCTTGTGCCTTCGTCGTCGTCGTTGACGATGCCGATGCCGTCGTTGCCGACTTTGCTGATTTCCAGTGGGAGACCTAACCAGCACCAAGCCGCATAGCACTCCATGCGCAATCTGACGATCTCCACAAGGAGGCAGGGAGCAGTGTGGTCGGTTGACTTGGGCTACAGCAACTGGCCATTTGCCATTGACTATTTGCCCGCCGCTCTGCATGTACCCGTGTGCGCCATCTGCGGAGCACATACCAGCTGCCCTAGACCATTCGCCAAGAGGTGCATTAACTGCCAACTACCAGAACCATCGCACAGAGTGAACCGACCGCCGCGATCGTAGGCCGAATGTAGGCCAACAGTGGCATGTTATGTAATGATCCGTTCTACTACGATCGTGAGCAGTACATTCCTAACGGTGTACCGTGTTGTTGTGTGCTGTGGCTCTGTGCTTTTGTTATCCCTTTTCTTCCGCGGTACTATTTTGGTTTTGGTTTGCAGCCAGCTTCTACAGGGAGTGGGAGAGTTGTGGGATCTCTTAAGGTGTGTGCGCGAGTGGGCACAACTCGATCTCGGATCTAAGGTTCCCCTCTCAGCCGAGAGGAGTTATGGGTGCAACGATGGTGTTGCGCATGTAAATGCATTTATTTCCATGGTTGGAGTTTGACCGCTGTTCATGGCCAATTGTGGAGTACGAAAAAGGAAAAGAAGGAACCTTGTTTCCATTTCAGGCTGTACATAGTTATAGATATGGAACGCGGAGCTGGAGCTGGAGCCAGCAAACGTGTACTTAGAGAATTAGAGACTCTCAGTACACGAACATAAAACGATGAGTGTGCAATTTTTCTGGAAATTCTATCGTAACAACAGACTTTGTGTCTTGGAATGGACAAGGAAAAGAATCTGTTTGCTTGTTCATAGACTTTGGGACACATGGTTAGCCCAGTGCAATCTTGGATGCCGATGAAGAGTTGAGGAAGTACGAAAAGCAAGGAATTGAGATCCTGAATGACCGAAATGGTTATCCAATTGTTGCTCATGTCGATGACACAATCTCATGGAACGAACTCTAAAATGTTATCGATTTCTTTATGGTTCGGGTGCCCGTGATTTGGTGTCGTAGCTGACCTCAGGAATCTCTACCCTAATCTTGTAACGGTGGACTGGAGGTCTAAAGTGTTGCTGTAGTCATAGAAGGATCGTGGAGATCAGTTCCAATTTTGTGTGGAAACCGCTTGAACGTAGAGCTGTCATGCACAATGTTACAATTAGTTTTAAAGATAAAGTCAAGCCTTTTTAAAAGGCCTTCACACCGGGTTCCAAACAGATGACAAGTTGAAGCGGTCCACCTTCGGAAGGAAGACCTTTGTGCAGGTGCTTGACTCTACTGGTGTATGTGGTTTAAGCTTTCAATGAATAGAAGATCAGGGATTATCTATCATCAACTTAGGGTTCAAGATCAGACGGTGAAGTCTTTATTTTCTGCGTTGGCGGTTCGGACTAGATTCGAAGAATCTGCGAGCCGGATCATTGGTGTCTATTCGCTCTACATATCCAAGCTATTTGATATGCCCAATGCGTAGTTTTTTGGATTATTCAATATCACTGTACAACTCGCATAATACGATGAATCTCCTTCTTTAAAGCCTATTAATGCAAACGGGACGGAACATTTTATGAAGAGTTTTTCTATCGACAAGACTATGTGCTTTCGATAAAATCTATGCTGCAGGACCATAAAGTAGGACTACAATTTCCTTAGTTGGTCCGGAGAAGGTCTTACTACTCAATCGCCTTTTCTACCCAAAGAAATAGAGATTGGCAAGGACTATGGAGGAAAAACATCAAATCTCATTAATTCTCGGAATAGAAGCCTTTCCTGTAGGGGAAGTAGTTTGTATTGGAAGAGCTCTTACAAAAGGGGCGCTTGAATGTGTCTCCTTTTCTTTCTTTTAAAATTGCATTCTTATTGCGGAAATCTTGGAAGGCACCTTCATTCCTGGTGTATACCTCTAGAGCTGTCAGAGCACCCTGTCATAATGTCATAACGCACAACATGACATCGATCACATGACCGTTCTTTCTTTTCTTAAAGATTTCCCTGCGCCCCCTTTCATCGTTAGCCAAATGTCTGCACTCCAAGACGCAGTCGATGAACTTATCCTTGTAGATATGGGAAGGCAACTAAAGCCAAAGTTCCGTGGAGTAATGCGTAACTTTGAAGGCAGTACACCTAACAGATGTACAGCTGCTGACACTTTTTCAAACTAAAGTGCTTCTCTTGGAACTCGCAAACAGAACTTCGACGAACTAAGAAAGAACTGAAAGTTAGAAATCTGCAGTCAAACAATCCCAAATTCCAAACCCCTAACAGACTCACTGGATCAGGACAAAGCTTGCTCACTTACTTACTTAATGGGCTCACGACACGGTAACAGGTCTGGATCCGATTTGCCAGGATACCGCATTCAGCCAACGCCCTGTAAAGCTTAAGACTATGAATGCTAGCATATCCGGCTTGAAATCGATAAAAAGGGTCTTGACCTGAAATTCGTTGATAATTTTCAGGCTTTGTCCTCTTCAATCTTCTTGAGCTGGGAGATGTACTTATTTGTTTTGCAGCGTTGTGTATAATTTTTGACTCATCATCATACAACGGGCTATTTACGGTGGTCTCCGTTTCCTCTTTGGTGATATCGCGATCCTGCTTCCACAGATTGTTGGCGTTAATTCACAGTCGTCAAGAGTCTCTCATTTAAGTGCTTTCTGTAGGCTCTGGCTTTCTATGTAAAATTCGCTTTTCTGTGTGGTTCGCAGCTTTTTCTAGTTTGACTGTTGAGCTTTAACATGAATATGCTCAGAATCGACGTTGGCCGTTTTTTCATCCCACTCCGAGCAATCTTTTTAGGTTCCGTTTAAGAAGTCATAAAAATTCTCCTTGATAGAGTCTTCAGCTTCGTCGGTAGGGACGTGCGCACATATTATGCTGATGTTTTGGAACCAATTGGCGATCGGCTGAAAGGCGATGGAAAATAGTCCCTTTCCCTCCTCGTTCCTACAGACAAAACGAGGTCATTGTCCCTCATAAAAAGCGACAAAGGTACCAATTACCCAACCCATTGGATCGATAGCGACTTAGCCAGGTCAGATCTGTCTGAATATTTGACAGGGCCTTCTGCCTTCCTGCCATCTACCGTGAATTTTTCTGATGGCGTCCAGTTATTTTCTAGGTATCTCTGCACCTTGGCAGCATTGTTTTAGAAAATACTTTCTGTAAGTCCGCCATATAACCTTTACCTTCCGGGGTTTTTTTTAGACCCTGCCATGGGCATTAACGCGCTTATTACCTCGTGAACAACATGCCTTTTAAGATAAATTTGACCTTCATGGACTGTGGTTCATCGGTGAGTGCGTTGGACTACTGAGCGAGCATCACCTTACTAATTTTACTCCATCCTGATCTTGTAAATAGTTTCCAGAATGCTCCTGTCAAAGACATTAGGCAATGGATCATAAGAGCGACCTCAAAACTTTGATCCGACTGATGGCCAAATTGAAGACATTTTCAAAATTCTGCTCGAATCCGGCATACCCTGTACCGCACTGTACATGTATTGCCACTTGCGAGTGACCATCTCCATTTTCATACACCTCAACTCCAAATTGATTTGTTAACCCATAGTTCGCTATTAATTGCACTCCAGAGCTCGCTGCCGTAGCCACAACTCCACTGTGCGCACCTTCAGAGCAGCTACCACACGCCATTAAGAGCTCGAATGCTTCGATTTCCGCATTCGTCAAAAGTGATTTTTGTCTGCTTCTTGTTCAATTTTTGCGCACTCTGGCGTGCAAAAATCTTAAGGGAAGTGAAAGATAGACTTCTTGGTGTTGGAACAGAGAACAAATTCCACATCGACAAATTATCAGATCTGGAAAATTCATTGCATCCTATAGCCTAGGTATGTACATATGGACATATGGACGGCAACGACGATGATGACGATAGTAGTGTTGTTGTCTCAGTGTGGTGGCGTTGCAATTGCTTACACGTCACATACCCTAAAGGAACCTATACCCATGCCCATGCCTATGCCCAAGGTGGTAATGGATGCATTTTACCACGATGCGTGCACCTTTTCGGTCACCAGCCCAGAAATGACAAGATGCCACAAGCATAAATGGGATATGAAGCAGCTTCCTTGAGATCTGCTTCTCAGCGAGTAGCTAATAGCTAAGGTGTGTCCGGGGGTATACTCTTCACTGCATACATATTCCGATAGAATCGCGCTTCCACTGCTTATATGTGAGCTCGTAATCGATTCCATACTAAATGCGTTTGTCCGTTAAACTCAGGTCGGTCTATTTTAAGGAGGAGTGCAAAAATCAGTGTGATGATGGTGATTTATGTAAGACAGCACTAAGGTCTTGATCTGGATGGATGAACGGAGCTAGGGATGGCAGTGTAACATAAAATTGGAAAAGGGTTTCTTACTAAAAAGTTGAAGACCAGCATACAAAAATATGATGTAAGTCTTTAAGTAGAACTCTTTCTTTAAAAACAAGGATTCAAGGATTCAATTTTGAGGTCTATTTAGGTCATAAAAAATATAAACAAAGATTGCAATAATGCGCAAAGGGGTTTCGTCAGGAGGACAACGAGCCAGGTTTAAAAGGGTAGAAACGTACAAGCAAACAGTTATGACTATGTACAGTTCCCCTGAAACTATTAAGATCGAGTGGTGGTTGAACCATCAACAACTCCCGCTCAGTGTATTCGGATGGATGATACGGGATCGAGTTATGGGCCAGATAATCCATTATACACTCATATGTAGAAGAAACCACTCTTTTTCTGAAAAAGAGACAGCGAATAATGTTAAATTTGCGGCTGTAGCTGTCCGTAGTTGGGACAAGGCGTAGTCTCTTGCCACCATTCATCCTATTCGAGCTGCCTTTTTCACACGAATATAATTTTTTGCGCATTCCGAACGGCGGATTAGGAATTTTTTAATCCTTATCCCCTACAAGAGGTGGCGCTGTCTTGAACATTTTTCGGTATATTTTTGATGTGTTAAATTCTTAGCACTCGTTAGGGGCTGTTATTGTCCCGTTGATGTACATTCGAAGTGTGTACAGGACTAGTTCAGTGTGAATTTATTCTGCAGAAATATTTCCATAAGTTCTAGTCAACAAATTGATTCTTTTTAGAATTTCTGCATTTCCCACGTTTCTAATTCATCTACTTATCTATTCTCTCCATCTAAAAATAGCCAAAAAACCCTAACGTAAACTCCCCTAGATTTTAAATTTTATTTGTGTGACAAAAAACAGACAGAAAAATGGGTTGAGTTCATATACGAACTCACTGCACTTTTTAGCTTCGCACCTGTTCGTATCTAATAGATTTTTCAGAAAAAATTGTTTTTCGATGGAAATATTGTTAGAAATTCATTGCAATGCTTGTTCTTATGTGTTAATGGTTTAAATAAATGCAATTACAGTGATATTTCATTTAAAACCGCATAAATTACTAAAAATAAAATTTTCGAATCTCCTAGTGGGTGACAAAAGTAGTGATTCAATGTCATGGAGTGCTTTTAACTACCAATTTGACAACCATTGCTGTCAATTTAATTGATGTGTGTGGGAAAAGTGTTTCCGTTTAAGAATAATTTTAAAAAAGACGGTGACTGGACGGTTATCTGGGGTGAACAGATGGATTATGTATTTCCTTGTTCAGATTTTGGTAGCGCAAATAGAGGGAAAGCTTCGACAGTCGAGTCGGTGTAGGTGGATAGACAGATTAAAATTGGCGAACGACATATTCATTAGCTATAACTAAACCTACTGTGTCGTCCCTTGGTATTCTTAGAAGAGATTGCTCACTTCGAGCGATACTCAAAAAGGTTTTATCCAGGTCAAAGATTAAGACGGTGAACCTGCTCTTTAAAAGGGCAATGTCCAGTTGTTGCGCCAGTGACCATTCAAAACCTATTCCTATTCAAGGTAGCCACAAACTTGAGGAATACTAGTTTGATGGAATTCTGTCCTGGAGTAGCCTATCAACTTTAACACAGTTGTCAAGATAGGTCGTTATGTGCAAGACCTTTCATTTCTCATTGAATGGCGACATCCAATCTACGCTTTAGTAGTTTCCATGACTAACTTTGACTTCACCAAGGGATTCTAGTGGGACCTAACTATTAAAAAATATGAACATGGCCTACGAATAAACGCTTCTGCAAGATTGTTCTCTCACATTGCCAAGATGGGAAGATTTCTGCTTGACATATGGAAAATATTCATCAAGGCTTACCAAGAGGTTTGCTCTAGACGTCCAACAGAATATTTCGGACCCAAGTCCGATCTCCATCTTGAAATCGTCAGTGTACTGAACTAGATCGTCTTCCGGTGGAAAGGATTTCTTAGCTTTTCTACTATTTCAGTAGAGGTGAAGCGTTAATAGGTCTCATTGGAAGACCAATATATGCACTTTCCAAAGCCTTAACACAACGCAGTGCAATCATTACAATACAATGGTCTCTGATGAAACATTACATAGGCAGCCTGTATAGCACCACAGAAATAGCTAGAATGTGCAGCGAAGGTTTTTACTCGATTATTCCGAACCGAATTTGTAGTTTTTTCTAGTTTATGTGTAAATTTTGATACTGAGTTAATGAGCTCACATGTATTCACATAAACTTTCATAAGCACTGCGTCACTCATACCTTTTTTTATTGGAAACACTCTACTGGAGCACTCAGCCACAACTCGTATATTTTACTACCAGGAAGAAAGACCCAGTGTTGCCCATTTTATTGGAACATGAAGAGTTTACATTATCAGCACATCAGTACCGAAGATCTGTCATCTGATCCAAGCAAAGGAAGGTCCATCACAAAGAAATTGATCTGAAGTATCGTCGCACTCCCCACAAACGTCGAAAACAGTAGTGTCCCAGATGACGTGTCCTGTTGAAACGCCAGTAATTTGCCTCCAGTCGTTTCTACTGTGTGACAGCAAGAATGCCCCAAGTTTCTTACAGACGTTCAGGAGCATTTATCTAGTGTCACACACAATTGGGTTTGTAAGAAACCCAATCTGACCTTGAACGTGGAAAGACCTTTCAGGTACTAAGAAACCATCCTCTAAATCTTGACTAGGAATCTCATCGGAGTTATCATTCCTAGTGCCAGTGTTACCTGGGACCAAGACAAGAGCCTTGTCGGTTTTTCGGTTTTTGCATTCTCGAACTACATAATTTGGAACTGGTTAAGGGGTTGAGCAAGGCCTTAAGTGCATCATAGCTATCGGTACAGGCGAAGATGTTCCAATCTCTTCATTAAGTCTTCGCTTAAAAGACAGAGGCATATTTTCCTAAGAAGTAGTGAAGTCTGGTGTTGTCGGTCTCCAAGAAGACATAACCACCGGTTCAAAGTCTGGTTTTAGTCTAAGCTCACTCTCCGGTTGAAGACAGTCCTAAGCACAAGCAAAGTCAACTTAAAATTTGCGCAGCCGCAGTTTTATTGTTATTGCATCAGACGGCATATCTATGAAACCAGGGTCGTAGGATAAGTGACAGGTAGGTTGTTCTTTGAAGTTTAATGCAGAAGATAGTCACAAATTTACGCAAAAGCCTCACCCACCACACAACCGACTCATAAGCTGCAAACGGTCTTATCATAGGACATCGGTGGACATTAACGCAGCTCACTCCCCTACTCTCTGAAAACAGAACTCGAATGACATGGTTTTTGAATCGATTCATCGTGGGCGTTTTTTTGCTCAGTTCCTTGCTTCGCAGAAGATAGCTCAGGTTGCACGTTAAGTGGGCCACATGAGCCCAATGCTTGTCGCTAGTTCACCTGACGGTTATTCAAAGAGTACTTCGATGTAGCGCCGATGCGTGTTGTCCCTAAATCTCCATCAGGTTGCAGAAAATACGCCAATGCGGTTCCCTCACTTGAAAAGAACTATTTCGTATATCACTCCCTTGAAATGTGCTTCTCCAGAACATGGGCTGAACTATAAATCGCTTCCATTGCCGTTTCTCAAGCCATAACATTGTCCAGACCGTATTGGCAAAAGTTTACTACAAAACTCTTTCCGGGATTGTCAATGAAACCGCATATTGGGATAAGGAAAGACTCAACTCGCTGACTGCGATCAGCATCATCGCCGCTTTCATCCATTCCCTCATCCACTAACTGTGTGTTGGAGATTTTCCAAAGCGGTAGTGTTACCGCTTCACCATTACAACACAACACATCACCTATAGCTGTACAGCACTCCACCAGCTGATAGCCAATAACAAATAATTTATTTTCCAGTTTCAGGAAAACAAAAACAGTTTTTTTTTTCCCGAAAGGAAAACCAAGCAAAACAAATACTTCTTCGATGGAAAAAACTTTAATTATAACCAAACTCAGCTAAGCCGAGAAATCTTTAAGGAAAAACACATTTTTCCACCATCACCACCATCATCGGCAGCAGCACTACCACCAGTAGCTGCCCCGACAAACCGTGGAAAACCGACCAAAGCACCACTACCATGGCGCACCGTTTTCCTCATCATCGCAATAGTGGAAAGCCCAGTACAGAACAGCGCCGCGCAGAACAACAACAATAACAACAAAAATACTCTCAAAGTGAATGCGGAAGTTTTTCTTGCATTACGTAACTAGCTCCCCGAGTTAGTATTAGAAGATCTAACAAGTATCTAAGTATCTAACCGATGATGAAGGTGCTCTCCTCCGTTGGCGGAGGTTAGCAGCATTTGTGTTGCCTGCAACTGCTGCCACCGCCGGCCGTCACTATGGCCGATGTGAGCGTTGTGCCAGCCAGCCTCTCGGAGGCAGCGCAGCGCGGTTTGGTTTGGAGTTTGAGGTTGGCTTCTTTTGAAATTGAATCTAACTGGCATGTGTACATAGGAGAAGATTTATGTACGCGTACATACCTACACAGAGCTTATCTAACAGGAATGCTGACAACACACCAACACCAGCACAGCCAGAGACTACCGCGATGAAATTCGATTTTTTTTCCTTTTCGATTCGCATACGGTAGGCAATTTGTGTGTTTTTTTTTTTTCCTCTGCCTCCATTTTCGAAGGCATAAATCAATTGACACGCAAAATATGCGGTTGCGGCAATAATTGCGTTAATTACCACCGAGTGAGTGCTACAAGTGCATTCGGGAAGTCTTAATTGAATCGTTTCAGCCAGCAGCGGTTTTGCACCGAACTGATTATTTCATCAAACAGATACGGATTTGCGTTTGGAAGGTGAAATGTGTCCAATAATGACAAAAGAGAGAATAAAAAATAATGCATCATGGCAGCGGTGGGATTCGAACCCACGCCTCCGAGGAGACTGGTGCCTTAAACCAGCGCCTTAGACCGCTCGGCCACGCTACCCCATGGTGTGCAGCGAATTGGGGGAAAACTTCATAGAAAAACACGACTTGTGGTTATTTTTGGAATCGATATAGTGGAGTGGACTCGGGCTAGCGTGCGTGCATCTGTTGGGTCTCTATGAGTTTTAAAGGGATCACTCCCGCAACTACGAGAACTTCTGGCTTAGTGCTGTCACGCGTTTTCTATATTTTTTTCTTGTCTTTGTAAAGACGTGCTCACAGCTGTACAAAAGAATTGAGTTCGTAGGTATCCGTCATTAGAAGTTGTGTCCTGCTTGCTGTTGGACGTCCGAAAGTTGCCATTAGCCTGCTTAACGCCATAGTGAACCTTGCAGTCCTATCGTCGACTTGATCTGTTTTCAATCTGCAGCCTGACTAACGGGTTCTTCACAACCTTTTTTGTGGTTATAGTCTCCAAACCCACTTGGACTTCGAAGGCATATAGCTTGTAGGCTCCTCACTCATCACTGTCGTACAATGAGGTCTTAACTGGATTATGTCACGGTAAATGGATGGATACTGAGTATCTTTGTGTAAAGACTCAGTCAAGCAGCCCATCAATTACTCCGAAGGGTTCCACTTACCTCTTGTTATCCACTAAAACTTGTAACCATTTCAGAAGCTTTCCTCGTTATTTGAAAGGCAAACCTTGTTCGATAAACAAAAAAACCATTCGTTCACCATGTAGGACTGAATGCGTTCCCTCTGTCCTTTACCAGCATGACGATGATCCTTTTCATGTTGCGCAAAATTATCACGAGTAATAAAAGTAATAAAACGTTCCATTGTTTGCACAAACAAACGATCATAAGACACCTCCGTGATCTTAGCGCCGTCATAATTCAAAGACGCCCATTCCAACAATCAATTCGAAGCGCCAGACTGCCATAAAACTGTCAAAACGAATATAAAGAATGGCTTCATGCGAAATCGCCCAAAAGATGAAGACATTTGAGAAAAATTGAGGACTGGACCACAGGACCTACCGAGCTGCGGGTGAAAGTACACACCTTTTACGCCGCGTGAAAGTGTCACGGGGACCATTGATGGTGAGCGTCGTCTCTACCTGAGACATAGAGGACTGAGAGGAAAAAAAAAAAATCAGCAAAGTCATAATTTAACGGAAATTTATGACATCGAGGTGACACTCACAAGGAGGACACCCCGAAATGCACCTTTTTTTCATACTCGCACATCGCCCTAGTAGATCTAAGCAATCAGATACCTAGAGGGGTCCTCAATAAAACAGTTAATTTATCTCCTAGTTATGAATGACGCAATGGAAGTGCCACCAGCGGCAGAGGCGCATACCAATTGCATAATTTGTCCACTCATACCTGGTGTGTCGTTCCTAATTTCCCATAGTTTGGCTTAAATTCCCACCCATGAGCATCGACGACGGGAGGATAAAATGAAATCGGGAATTCTAGAGAATTCGATCCATCGTGACTGCACCGTAGTTAGAAGGCTCTCATCTCCAGTTACATCCTGTGCGGCAAACGCTTGGTCCTTGTTTGGTTCATAAAATCAGTATCGGGTATCGGGAGACGGAAGCATGATTTGTTCCCACAGTAACAATATGTCACCGAGATGCTGGACTGGACAGCAGACAGTGTGACTTTGTGGAGCTTAATTAATTTTTTTTTATTCCCGTGGCTGTTCCTTTATCGTGAAATTGAATCTTGTTGTTGTCTATCGAAAGAGTGTCACACATGGGAACATAACTAATCTGTATCAACATCCGTAGCGGCAGCAATAATGGTAGCAACTCACATATGTTGGACATAAACATGAGCGTGGGTACACACAAAAGAAGGGTGTCTTCCAAAACAACAACCCAAGAAGCCAGGAAGACAGAAACATCAGCAGCGGCAACAGTAGACGGCACAGACACACGGTACACACAGTTGACTGCATCTTGGGCCGAAGCACATTTGGAGTAAGTGGAAGAGATTCGCTTCCGGGATGTCGTGTGCAGTCTTAGACTTGCGTAGATAGTCCCACAATGGAGTGTGGGTAGGAAGAGCGTTGATAGTTTGACGACTTGACATAAAGATGTCATTTAATCGACTGACAACGCAGATGTGGCGTGCTGACGCTGCCGATAGGAATCTACACATTCGTGTGGAGGATTTGGTTTGGTTTGATGGTTTTCAGTGCTCCAAATTATCTTTTGGATTTTGGATAAGATTTGAGGATTATAGTTAGGCAGTTGACACCGCTGCGAAGAAAGGTTCCATGAACTGTCGTGTGTGTTGCGTGGTTTGTGTGAGGGCCAGGTGGGATCTTTTGTGGAACCGGGTCAAGAGAATGACGTTCTTCATAAAAGTTTAACTCGGTTTTGGTCATTTCTTAAAAAAGTTTCAAAGGGTTTAATGAGCCTAAAGCTTTTTTGTGGCATAGGAAGCATACGCTGTACAAGAAACGCGATTGTAGAACCTGACCACTTCAACAGGAATAAGTTTAACCAAAATCTTAACAGTGGTCGACCTGGCGCGCAAGTGAGCTTTACGTCATTGGTGTGACGAACTTAAAGAACCTGCAAGGATGAGTAGACAGTTAAGGTCAATCGTTTAATGTTGTCAAACCCCCCGTTTAACTCGTCAAAATTCACTTTTTAGCTAAACGTTGGCCACGTCCTCACGAAAAATCATAACTTTTACCTCAAAAATGTCCATAACTTGCTCATAATGCCGCCACAGTTCGCTGCTGTATCGTCGCTCCGGAGTTGATTCGACGCGCTGTCGTGCGACTTCTTGAACATCTCGTTCTTGAAAGAGTTGTGCAAAACTTACGCGGCAACACCAGAGGCACAATCTTTCAAAGGTCCGTCCAACAACTCGCATACACAGACGATATTGACATAATCGGAATAACGCAGCGTGATGTCATTGGCGCGTTCGTGGGTATTGAGACGGAGGCGGTGAAGATGGGTTTAGCGAACAATGAGGGCAAGACGAAGTATATGTTGGACACTTAACACCGATGTCTCGGACGAAACGTCACTGTAGACAGATATAACTTTGAGGTAGTTAAGGACTTTGTCTATTTAGGCTCCGCTATAAATTCAGACAACGACACCAGCCCTGAGATGAAACGAAGAATAACTTTGCCAATCGCTGTTTCTTTGGACTGAGAAGGCATTTGAGTTGCAAAGCACTCTCTCGAACAACTAAGGTGACCCTGTAGAAGACCTTAATCGTCCCAGTCTTGCTCTACGGCGCACAGGCATGGACTCTGTCAAAAGCAGATGAGTTTGCTCTTGGCTTCGGGAGGAATATTCTTCGGGTGATTTTCGTTCCCGTCTGCATATACGGTGAATGGAGGAGGAGATACAACGACGGACTGTACAACATCGCACAATGAAGCTGTCAAAAAGGTTCTGGTTATCAAGGAAGTGCACAACACAACAATCATCGAGACTGTCACTATTGAGGCTGTTCGCAGGGCGGGGTTCAATTACCGCTTATGTGGAGCCTAGTAGAGGACGAACTTTTATACACACCTTAAAATGCAACAAGAACGTCCGTCAGAACTGGAGCAGGAATATTTTAGCCTTGAGCTAAATAGGTAGACAGATATCTTGGGCGACAGCTCAGGATGAACCAAGGCCTAGGTTTTCGTGTTACATTTTTCGCGCGAATGGAAAGGACCTACAATTTATTGCCGAATCCGAACGGCGAATATGACAAATTATACTCGTGGTGGTTTGTCATTCACCGGCGAGAGTTGGTGTCACGAAAAATACCTGCGGCTCGAACCTACGTAGCTCGCACAGCAGTACACCACTAAGCCACGACGACCAGAGATGAATACCAATAGGCAAATACTCGAGCATCTAAAAAGCGAATGGACAGAAAATAAAGACGGCAAAACATAGCATTTCTGTCAGACAGCTAAGCAGCCATCAAAGCACTCAGCTTGAAAATGTCTACAGGAGCGAAGGAAGTAAGGCAACTTTCAAAGCCCGTGGAATAACCTCGTAACATTCTTCATGGAGCAACTGCGGCTTAGCTGGTTTCCAGTCTGTACGTGCATATGCATCTTAAAAATAATGGTTGCCTTCGCCTTGCAGTGCAGTGAATTACAGAAAAATTAATTGGCAACACTGAGTACATGAGAGGCTTTGCAACGGCCTTCCCTTCTGGTTCATTTGAAGGTTCATCCCCAAACTCATTATTAGCATGATTAAGTCATCAACAAACGTTGGAGCTACCAACCATGCGATCTTAGTTCAGAGACTCCTGCTTCACCCAGCAGCATCTCTTTTATTTAATAAAACCCATGCCGGTAACAACACTAAAAGAACAAACACCACGGCTACACGCCCCAATCGTAGTAAAGAGCCAAGAGATCAACGGCTTTTGCTTCAGCGACAACCACGACGAAGACGACAATGACAACGACGGCAACAACGACTATCACAAGAAGTCGACACGACACACGGAGAAGTAGTACGTCACAGGGTGAACGTACTCGCGGATGTTAGTGGGTCACTATTTGTACGGTCGTTGAACTTATGGCCTCTCGTGAGAACGACTGCTCTTGCAGTCAACTCAAATCGTACTCTCCGTGGTTAGGTAGGCACCAGCACTACATTACGATTCCAAGTACAGCTGTGTATTGATATCTGTTGGACTCTTTGATGGAGTCTTTCTCTTTTTTTTTTCCACCCGATTAAAGGAGGGGAGGCACGATAAGACGATGTGGTGTGGATGGTGGTTCCGCGATCAAAGAGTGGAACCCGTACCAAAGTTCTCTCTCTTTTTTTTTTTCTTCCAAGAACTTTCATGGATAGGAAGTGATTTTCTTCTCCAAAATAAAAGAAGAGAGAGTCGATCTTATATAATACTCGTACACACTTGAAGCTGATCAAAGCTGATCTGAAGTGGAATTCAGGTGAAAAGTAAGAGGGAGAGGGGGTCAATTATCAGGTAATTTGGGATTGAAGTTTTTTTCTTTCTTAAATTTCATTTGTTTGCTGCAGTCAATGCTTTGAGGTTTTTTTTAATTTTTTTTTTTTCAACGGAAGTTATGGGGGTTTTTCGTTGAATTGTGTAACATCCATGGAATGAAGTGAAAAATCTAATTTTAGATTGAATTTCATGCGGAAGATGGAAGGTTACACGAGCAAGTGAGGGAAAAAAAGGTTTGAAATTAACTTGGTATGTGTCCAGAGACAGTTGGTAAGTAATTATGCTGACGGTAGTTTTAATTTCATGACTCTTTCTCCCGTTGCACAATCTGTTGAAATACATATGTACATACATACATATGTATGTAGTTTTGTATGTAGTTGTTTCGTAAGAACATTGGAATCTCTCCAATGGAGCTTTGATAGTTTGAATCCAATTTTTAGGAGCTGCCTAACCTTCGGTTACATCCACAGTTGCTGTGAGAGGGGCAAGGCTATCTCTATACCAAAAGCCTGTAAGACATTCTACTCATCCCCTAAGGACTATCGTCCGTTCAACTTATCCTTCTTTCTTCTAAAGTTAAGGCTGATTGACATCCACTCATACATATCCAATTTTCAGCATGAATACTTCAAGGGAAAATAGGTGGAGACTGCCTTTCACTCATAGTATGTAGTTAGAACAGTAAAGAGATCTTTTAAAAGCAAGGGTTTCGCAATGGTGTCTTTTCTTAACATTGGAAGAGCTTTTAACAATGTCAGAACGAGGCTATATATATATTTTTTTGAGTATTGGTTTAGGCCTAGACATAGGGCACAGTAGTCTAATGCACAATAGTTGCACGTCGAAAATTGGAGATTTTTGGTGTACTGGTTTGAAACTCAGCCAATGTTTGGGTTCACTAGCGTCCGCCTGTGTCATCGGTGCCGTTTTGAATGTTGAAAGCTGTCTTTTTAATAGGGAAAATTCATAAGCTGAGCTGTGTTGCTGTCGAAGAAGAAGATTGGTCTACAAGAGTTTTCGGGAGGGTGGGATATTATTGCCACTACTATGGCTCAAAATTGTGAATAAATTACTCAACGTCCTAAACAAGTGGAGAACATTGTTATAGATATAGCCATATCAAGGAAGGTTTTTTTTTTTTTTTTCATTGTAAGAGGCTTGATGAAATGAGCTCTCAAATTGCTCATTTGGTGGTAAAGACCAAATTGGTGTTATTCACGAGAAGGTAGGCAAAAGGCACCTGATATCGCTCCTTCAAAGTTGAATGGTTAGAAACTTGAGTTCGCAGAACAAGCCAGATACGAAGGGGTCTTCGTTGAAAACAAAAATTAATTGAGAATTAAATACAGGGTTTTTCATAACAATGAAATTCAGGATTTTCTTCAAACTTTTGCGATGCCCAATCGAAAAAGTTTCGGCGCTTCAAATGATCAAGAGGCTTCACGCAAAATTTGCCACAACGTGGACTGAGAGATTCTGAATTCCAAATGTGTTTTGTTCACCATAATAAAATGTAAATCTTGGCTGATATTTTGACATTGATAGATCATAAAATAAGTTTAAGAATGCGTTTGTCTGAATATACAAAATTGTTATGTCCCTATTTAAAAGTTCTGTATACATATGTATGTACAAGACTGTGCCAGAAAAGTCCTTTATTCGGTATATAGTACAGCAACGGAGCAGGAACTAGTCTGGTGGGTAACACTAGACAAGAAAACCGACACTATAACGAATTCAGAGACTGTCGTAACAACTCATACAGCTGCTTTGGGAACAATGCTCTACTCGCTTCCCATTGACATCAATAAGAAACAAATTATAGCTAAAACAGCACGAAGGGCCGCTCCAGGCAATAAAACTGTTCTCAAAATATCAACCTCAACTTAGTGGTCTCCGTGGCTCAGTAGCTAGTGCGCTGGACTGCTGACCGAGCTGCGTAGATTCAAGCCCCAACAATGTCCATCAAACATTTTTTACGGCATCACCTCTTATCGGGGAACAACAAGCCTCCATAAATCTAATTTGCCGGCCAGGACTTTTTGGTGGCTGCGATCAATGTTTTTTTTTTACAGGAAAGTCCTTTATGAAATTCTTTCCACAGAGTCTATACTATACCATTCCACGAAATACTTCACACCTTTGATACCATCTATCTCAGACTAAACTCAACTCAATACTGTTGTAGATGTCTGACAAAACTGCCGCGCTCTAAGAGGTTTTAGACAAAAAAAAGCCTAAAGACCTAAGGACACTCAAAAGAAAATAGAAATCAAAACGGTTTACGTAACACCCTACCCTTATATTGTGCTAAAGTGTAAAAAAAAAGCTGGGCAGAAGAAAGGGTCGTCGGAATAGGCAATGCAAGGAATCTTAAAAATATGTATGAGCGGGTAAGCTTCAAAATTTACTCAGATGAACTCACTTGGTCCATCATATTTCTAAGGCATAGGTCCTTGAAAGAAAAATATTGACACAAACATTTACAACCAGACAGCAACTAATGAAAAATGTCCAAGCCTTAGCAGTACTAGAAAAACTGCACTCGATGAAAATTTTTTTCAACAGACGAATCATCAGTTAAGACACCAGGGTAAAGTTAGGATTTTTTAGGCCATCAGTCGAGCCAATACACGTTGGATCCAGCTAGACACATCTTTAGAAGAGAAGAGATCTGTGTCAAACTTTGTCCGCGTGAAGTAAGGATAGTCTCCGGCATCATTACTGAGCACTGCGCAATTGGTACTCTTGCGGAACGCGACTGTTTTACATCGCAACGACTATTGCAGAAGTTGTAGGGAGGACGAAGAAATCGAATCTGTCTCTCACCTGCTGTGTGAGCACTTCTCGCGGTATGGAGTACAACCCTCCTTGCCTGCAGTTCTTGCAGTTCTTTGAACTCTGGCTTGTTCGTTTATATATATTGTAAGCTTTGGCAATCTCGGGCCCAGTGTTAAAAGTAGACAGAGCTTCTCAATGCCTCCCCCCCCATCTTCTTCATCTGATGTTGAACGTTGCTGCCTGTTTTGGCGGTTCTCTGGTGTTTTTAGTAGCAGCCTCAAGCCTATTGAAGGGCTTCATAATTGCTTGATGGGAAGGTTGTTTAACAGTTTAATTAAAAGTCAGGGTATAACATAAAGCAATGAGTTTAGTGTGTAGTGTGAGACATGTAGCCCTTCTTCCTAAATCCAAATCTGTATCAAAATCTCATCCATATCACAAACTTTCACATACTATCCCTCCTAGTTCAACCAACTTGTCCAAAAATGCATAAAATCCATAGAATCGTCAAGAAAAAAGCACAAACTTTTCTTCTTTTTGGGAAAGAAAGACGATTCTCTCTCCCGAAAAAGTTTCTAAATTTAGATTCTACACATACATACTTCCACCCAATCTCACTCACACACATACCTACCAACGTATTAATAAATCTCCATACTCAACTGAAGAGATACATTTATGTCATAAATCCTCTAATCATCCATCCATCCATCCACACAATGACAACTACCATTGAACTGCAGTATTTTTCAAAGCAAAAAAAAGAAACCAAAGGAGAAACGAAACGAATTGTAAGATTTCCCTTTGCATTTCCCACCGCCCCAAACCACCGCGCACGCCCATCTCCCTAAACCTCCCCACTCCGTTTTTTGTGTGAAACTTTTATTCTGCTTCCAGAGCTCATGAATCCAAACCAAAGCTACATACAGCGACACATCGAGTCAGGGGAACACACAAAATGAACGTTGTGCGGCCATTCACCTCCCGAAAAATTCGGTCCGCCGCGCCAGAGAGAATACGTTTCTTGGTTCTTTTATTTCTGTCGATTCCCATATCCATATGGGCCCCGACAGTCCAAATTTTGTTTCCCTCCACCACCTACTCTTCTGCCGTTCTCTCTTTACCTCCTTTTGGCATTAAACAACAAACGCCAAGAAGTAACTACCAGCAGTTACAATTAAAATAGAGTACCCATGGACAGGCATAGGAGGACGGAGCGTGGAAACCAGGGGCGGGCGACACAACGAAGGCAAATACCCAAAAATAAAAGAACAAAGTGAATACGTGAATATGTAATGAGTGAACCAACCAAAAAAAGAAGAAGAGAGTTGACTGCTCCAGTCGAGTCCCGTGAACGGAAAAGATGGAAATCCCTCCTGTTCCCAGAGCAATCAATGTCACAATGAAAACAAAAAGTAAGAAATTGCCAAAAACCAACGCGTCCAAAAATGGACGCAACCCAGCGAGTATACAAAGGAACCCAAACGCACCGTTCTGCGGGGATGGAATGCATTTAATTTGGCCAACAAATTTTGAGGAAACGTACGAAACAAGGAATCTGGACATAAGTGCATCTGTTGCGAAACGTTGCATCCATGGGAATCTCTACACGGTGCAGTTCACTTCCTTGTTTTCAAAAATTTATGATCGTACACCGAAGAGAGTGTGTGCCAAGAGAGCTCTGGGTTTCCTCTAGACCAGCTGATGTGTGGAGGCTCACATTTTTGTTTTACTCTTTGGCGGAGTGGATTTTTTTTACCAGTTGCCTCTTCCAATGGCAACACTCTCTACAGTGCATTGTTGAATCATATGATCCAGTGCAGGCCCCACAAAATCAGCTGATCCATCGGTGATCCTCTTAAGTTTCGCTCACAGACACATCGACAATAAATGCGGAAGTAAACGCCAATCTCTTCCCTGACTCTCTCTCATTTTACAAGAGAGTTAGAGAAAAAAAAAAAAAAAAACAATTACACCGTCACGTCATACACGAACACGATCTGTTCATGATCTTCATTTGGGAGGCACAAGAGCAAAATAAATTACTCCCGAGAGATTGAAATACCACGGCTCGGGCTCCACCAACCACTGCAGTCCGCACACTCTTTCTCTCTCTTATGGCATTTGAGTGTAATTAAGTATCTATTTGGATTTTTTTTATGTGTGCGCCAAGCCGATGGGTCGTTTGGGCTGCATGTCGGAATTGCAAGTTACATGCACACCCCATTGAGATAATAACTGATTCGACAATTGTGAGAGCTTTGTTGGAGCCGATAGCGAGAAAGCGCAAGACTTTAACGACATTTTAATGGACACCAAGCCCGTGTGCGTGTGGTTTTGTTCGAAAAGCAATAAAAATTGTAATAAATACCAACAAAGGGTAAACATTACACTCGTGGTAATGATTTAAGACGGCTTTTGTTGGGAGGTGACAAAAAGCTGGCTTGACATAAGGATCCTAATAAAAGTGCGACGTGATGAGCGGTGGACAGAGTCTTGATATAAAGGCGACCCAGTGTGGACGAATGATGAACTACGTGACTTGGGAGGTTTTGTTTCGCTGGATGTCGTAAGGAAATGCCGAAATGTATTGAGGAAGTAATGAAAGTCGGGATTCGATGTGAAGGCCACGAGGAAAGATCAACGACTGAAACGGAATGGAGAAAGGCATTGTGGTTGTCTGCAGTTGGTATCGCATGCGTTGTTTACAGAAAAAACACCAGTGAACAGGTAAAGTTCTACTAAGCCAATGATGTCCATGCAATGAGAAGACTAAGCTGAAACAGCTGCCTGTAGAAGAGTGAGGCTCTTCACTTAGGTCTTAGTCGGGCTCATTGTGTTCTCCTCTTTTAAGCTACAGTTCTGAAGTACGGACGTCATGTGCAAAGAACTGCAAGCACTTCCTTCGCCCCTACCTAGTGCTAGATTTATGGCAATATTCACCGTTGTGAGACTCAAATAATCTGCCTGCTGGACTGCTTGAACCAATGGGCACAGCAACATTCTCAACCGCAAGAAGTGGTTACGAACCAAACTGACTACATCACTCTAAGACTTCACTTTGGAAAGATTCTCAAGGTGCGCATTTCAGCCAGAATGGAATGGGAAGGCAGATGTAAGACTTTAACAGCTCAATTTTTAGAAATAGATTGAGAATGGACTGTAAGGTCGTTACGGGTATTAACTCCGAAACTGACAAGTCGACCAAGCTTCCGGATTTCGCCAGCTTTTTTCTGAAGGAATTGCTACCGTCCTTCGACTCATACCTCGAGTGCAAGATCCACCCAATTCCTACCTTGAAGAAACTTGTAAGCCTGGGCAATCGGCTTTCTATCATTCTAACCTCGGTGCCAGGACATGGGGGCATAGGTAGAAATTATGAATTGAAGAGCTCTCCTGCGAAACAAATTCATATTCTGGTTCATATTCTGTCAAAGGAAAACTAGCTAACCAATGACGGGTCGGTCTAGATAGCTGCCTCATCTCTAAGACAATATGATCTGCACACAATCAGACTAGAACCAGATCCCTTATTTGCAAAAATCGAAGGGACGTTATTCAATTTGTAGTAGCTTGCAATGGAATACGACCTGTTTCTCATCTTTGGTTATTTCTTGACCTTGGTCGTTATGCCCAAAGCTGTGAAGATGCGTCGGTAGAAAGACTGGCAATACCCTTTTAAACTATCGAAGGTTTTCGACTTCCTGAAAAATAAAAATTCTGTTCGTTAGGGGAGTTAAGAAATTCGGCAGTGGTCGCAGGTCGCAGTGTCAGCCATAAAGGCAGGTTCTTAAAAAAAAAAAGTGCCTAACAGTCCTTAACAAGATACATTGGGGTTTCCTCATCCTCATCGCAAAATCTGCAGTTTCCATTATATTCTGGATCTAGTCTGCTCATATGTTTACTTAGTCTACAGTGGTCCATTAGGAATCCTGTGAGTACCAATACGCAGATTTATCTTGGTCATGTTGGTGTATCTCTTTCACTTGTAGTTCCCGAAGAGTCAGACACGAGGGAATTCAGTTCATAAACTTGTTATTTCTTGGTCCTCTTTATGTCTTAGCTTTTCCTTCAAGTTGCGGGGTCCTAGGCCACAAAAGGGTTCTGCTCCTATGAGTTATCTTACCAACAATTTCTTGTTCATCTAGTCTCTCGTAGGTCCAGTGAAGGGTAATCTTTCAACTTTCTCCCAGTTTATTGATTTTTTTCAAGGCAGTCTTTGATTTTGATTTCATGGGAGCGATATACACCTACAGGTAAACCTACTAATACTAATCTAAGAATCTAAGGAAATACACCGACCTTCCTGCCTTCTTTGGTTTATAAAAAATTCATCAACGATTAGTCTTTTCTATCTCTGGTTGTAGATCAAGTGCCTACAAGCAATTAAAGTATCCATCTCGCTCCTTAAATCAATCTCTACGCGCGTCTTCATTTCCCGAAGCTTAGTTCGGCTCAGCAAATTAGTAGAGAAAACCTTCTAACTGCCACGCAAGCCTCATAAGTCACAATCAACCCGGAAACCTTAATTAACCCATAATTTGCCATGCGCCCATCGGACCCAACATGCACGGCAACATGCAATAAAGTTGCGCGACACGAACACCGAACGATTTTCCTGCCAACAAATCATCGCCAATTATTCTCATCACAAACGAAACAAACTAAACCAACAAACAAACAGACAACCAGGCGAATGGAACACCAGTGCCTAGGTAGCGCTTCGCCAGCGGGTGCCAGAGCTGTGCCCCACCACAGCTGCGTCTGCGAATCGCTGGTAATAAAATTAATAATTGTCACTGCAAATCCACCATCAACAGGCCAACCAGTGGCCCCCAACATGTGAGATGTGACCATGGCTGAGCTCCACTTTGGTGTGCCCAGTCTGCATGACTGGCGCACAGACGAACGCATTTAAATACTCGTTAAAGGCTTAATCCTCCACCTGGCCGAATCATCGACGGCGAGTTTGTTGGTGGTAGCATAATTACTACTCCAGAGTGAGTGCTAAGTGTTGAGTACTAGTGGTGGGGGCACGCCGCAGCCACCAAACCAGCAAATGGTAGCTCAAGTGCCCCCTTCGTTCGCTCGCCCCGAACTTGTGTTTGTGCAACCGAACCAAAGCCTGTTTTGTGAGACACATTCACGAGTCCCAAAGAGGATCATTCCCAATCTCGGCGCATTTGTCAACTCGACAAAGCTCTCACGGAGAAGCACAGGCTTACAGACACATATGTACGCTATAACCAACACACACATGGAGTAACGCGCATATCATCTCATTCGCTATGGCATTTTATAATCGAGCGCGCCAGATTTGTGTTGGTATTCTCGCATTCGTTCTACGCCAAGAGATGTACTACAGTTCGTTCGGTTGGGTTCGGTTCATTGCCCTGTGACGTCACCGGTTCAATGGCAAATTCTGACCCAGATTGTCTGCTACGATGAGCGGAGTGGCTACTACCTCAACACCAACCAACAAACGAACGAACCAAACCAACCAAACCAACCAACCAACCGACCGACCAGCTCTGCAAGAAGCTTCAGTGGTAGTCAGGTCGTGGTAACCATCGACAGTGACAGCGTTACCAGATTGAGGAGTAAATCAAGATCTCAGCGACGTTGAGGGCTTTTAATGTTCATCGGATGAATGGCGAGGTGGGCACTTTTTGTGACTAGTGTCCGTGTTCCTGAAGGTGGCTAGCTCGCCAGTCATGCTCCACAGACGGGAGATTAAGATCTTGGAGATGCTCCCTTGGAAGGCAATGGTGGTTACTCATGTCGAGGATGATTCCAAAGGCGTTCATAATAACTAAGAACGTGGGTGGACAAAGTTCAATCATATCCTATCGGTCGCCTAAAACTGTTCCGGCCTTGATGAGCAAGTCTGTCGTTTCATCTTCTGTACATCCCTTGTCGACTGGAATCCAGTGCAAAATCAGATCAGGTTTTTCTAGAAGCAGGGTCCAGAAAGGAAGCTAGCGGATCTTCGAAAAGACTTCGAATAGGCTTGCTGGGTTTTCTTCTGGATCCTGCAGTCTGAGATATGATTCACAATAAAAGGGGTATTGCCTTAGTTCAATAGCATCCCTCTCTCTTCTGCATCCCTCTCTCTTCCTGTATGGATCTGACCAAATTAAGACAGCACGTCGAACACTGCTTGGGTGCGATAGCATTGAGATGGTATGGTATATGGTGATGAGCAGAAGGCTATTTACTTAGGCCTCGGTCGGGCCTTTTGTGTTCTAGAATTTAGATAGAGTAATCGGTGTAGATTTGGTCAAGCATCCAATTTTATGTGGATGTGTATAAGGAAGCAGCTGTAGTTGGAGGGAATCAAAGACACTTCGCCATAACTATTTTTTTTTAACACCGTATTCTTCATGCGCCTTCACAGGCTGCCAAGTTCCATCAGTGTGTCGGACTTTGAGCAACTTCAAGCCCAGAATAGCTTCTTGCATTACTTCGGGATTGAGCCACTTTCCTAGCCTCTATGGGGCTTCAATATTTAATGGCTTTGACGGATTAATATCCTGTTCTCTTTTCTCCACCTACAGCATTTTCTCAAATTTTCTTCCCTCGGGCGCATAACCGAAACGAAATTATCCAGCCTATTGTGTTATCCCATATACCTAGAGCAGCTTGTCTGTTCCAGAGGATGTCAGCAGCTACTCAGCTTCCCAGAATGGAGCGTGGCAAGTGCCGTTGGTGATACGAGTTCACTGCTTGTGTAGATGCCTTTGTAGTCGGCAGTGGCCGCTTAGCATACCGGTTAAAATTCTAAGGTGGTTCCTGCTCAGATTTAGAAGAGACTTGGATTTCTTCTGTGATAGATTGGGAAAAAAAGTGTTTGGCACATTTCTATCCTACACTTCTCATCCAAATTGTGTTAGATTTGAGTAGGGGTTCCTCCCTCATGAAGTTTATAAAAATGGATTTTATTGCTCCACGGGCTGGTTCAGGACCAATGAGGCGGGCAATTGCACCTATTTTGACCAGTAAGTCCGCTGTTTCTTTGCCGGTGTGGCCCTTGTAAGCGGGGATCCAGTGTAGATCCATCAGCCTTGCAGTCCATATTTCCAGGGTCGTAACAAGTTTACCATTAGTCAGCTTAACGCTGTATTGATATTTGCAGCCCTTTTGGACGCAGACATGATTTCCTACAACTTCACTGCGTTGCTAGTGGTTTTTGTCACCAGGCCTTTTTGCACTTCAAATGATTTTTTGAGAATCGTCTGTGAACAAATGTGGTAGACGATCCACCCAATTGCGACACTTTCTGCTTCTAGTATCTTTCGCGAGCTTAGCCTGAAGCCACATATTCTGAAGGATTTGTAACCAAAATAAGACTCTGTGAGGCCTCATACCTAATTGGCTACCTAAAAGATCTTTTGTCTCAATCAAGTTCTCCTACAACTGAGGACAATTAGTAAGTCTTTGGCATTTCTGCAGAAAGGCTGATCGCGACGATCAAATTTCAATTTAGCCGTACGCATTTCGCAGGGAGAAGATGTCTTTCGGTAGTATATCAGCTCCAAATTGAGTTGTAATTGCCTCGCATAAATGTAATTTTTTGAAGTAACCTTGTCGACAGTTGACATCTTTCAACTCAATGGCCAAGTACAACTAATGGATTGAACTTAGATGAAGGCTTCAAAAGTAAATATTCAAAAGTTCTTAGGCACAACTCTGCGTCTGGGCTTTTCTTCTAGCATCCTACCAGTAAAAAATTAATCCTCCATCAAAACCAATGATTCTGGCAACGCTTCCAATTGACGGTGCTTGTGAATGTTCGCACGACTTACAAAGAACTTGTTTGCAATGGAGTGTAGTGTAAGCTATGGACCACCACCTCTTCGAGAAGAGAGCCGTCAGCTTCTCTTTAGACGAAAATCTTTTCGATTAAGAAATCTCTCGGTGAGTCGTGTGGTGATTTTCCGTCATTTGCATAATCAATTTATTAGCGATTGTGAGTTAATTACTTACAGGGTTTGGCGACTCAATGCATTTTGTACCTTAGTGCCGGGAATTTCCTTTAATTTTTCATCTGCGACACGGCAACATAGTAATGCAACATTGTTGTGAGCTCAAGTTGCGTGATGTATGTACATGTTGCGGTGAATGTTTGAATTGATTAATGGGGTGAATATTGGTAGAAGGGTGGATTCGTTACGTTCTTTGTTGAAGCGATGAAGGCATCAAGTTCTTATTTATGATCTGAGAAAAAAAAAATGCGCAAAACGCTAGCATTGAGATAAGTTTTGATTTATATGCTATTATGGCTGAAAAGGCTAACCGTTGAGTTCTAGTTTGAGATTCCTGAAGATTGGAAATACCGCGCCCCTTTGATCGTTGAGGGAGTCTGTTTAAAAACTCGAAGTGTGGCCTCAACCCGGGCTGCTGGGAAGGATGCACACAGCAGTAGAACGTCGCATTCTCACTTGTCTACTGACCAAAGCACACAACGTAATCAATGGGTTGCCTTTCTGTTCAAATCTCCATCGACCTGTAGGTAGACATGTTTCATGTGTTCTCGGTGCTGTTAGACTCAGAGAATTTGAATGCTCGACTGCTGAAACACACAGCCAAATCTCCATTCTCAAATCGATACCGCAGAAACTGGCTACGAACCCAATGGACTACCTCACTCGAAGACTAAGCTTTGAAAATCAGAACGATACGGAAAAGTCGAGGGGTTTTGCAGAACTCTTTGGAAAATGGGCTGTGTGATCAGTGCGGGTATTCATCCTGAAACTTTAAAGACATCGAAATCGCTCGGACTACTGGATTTTGCAAGCACTTTCCAGGAGGGAGGCGACAACTTTCATGTGTCTTGCAGCTCGATGGGTAGACGACTGCTCTAAATGGCCATGTGCTTTCATTTAACCATACCACCTCTCTTAGTTCTCTTATATCGTGTCAGGATACCTGCAAAAGAACTGGAATTACTTAGTCGTTCGACGCCTCCCCAAGTACAACAAAGAGGGTGTCTCCTTCCTTAATCCACAAACAAACTTTTGAAACTTTTGATTTTTTATTGCAAACATTTCATCTCAACATTTTATAGAGGCGATCTCGCGTTTCTCCCAGATTCACATCCATTTTAATTTTCATATAAGGATCTACCACCTTTCCGCGATTGAGGAGTTCACGATCACTATCATCAGTGTATACCAGCGCCTTGTCCAAAAGCCAACCATACATTTGAGACTCTGTCACTGGTGTATCATAGGTGTCCCTTGGCCCAGACATCTGTCTACGACCGACTTCGACAATGTAACGGTGTACGTTTGGTTTGTTACTAGCTTCCTCCGATAGGGTATCATTCTTCGAATAGAATTTCTCTGTGACAACCCTTGAGCCGAAATGTGGACGGAACTTGTCATGTACTTTGATGAAATTCTCGTGCCATTTCATTAATTCAATTTGGAATTTATGCAGGTTTTTGCTTTCATTACTGTCACCCATGGGAGGCAAGGCATTCAAAGGTGTAAAGGAAAAAAAAAAAAATAAAAATTGAAACACGAGAAGCCCGGTCGCTTAAATTAAATGTAAACTTTGAAAACTCTGACATATTTTCAATGCTTGCTTGCGTGCTTTCGAAAATATCCGCTCAAGTGTTTTGCATTCTACTTTTTTATGGACCACGAGTGGTGCTGGATGCTTATTTGCCGACAGTTTTCAAGTCGTTTTTTCAGGTCTCCACTGAAATATATGAGACTGCATCTCAACTGTCACACTTTCAGCAAAAACGGAGCAGGATCTGGTGCATTCGACTGTTTGTGGGCAGTTCTCTATGCAAAGAATATGCAAAGAAACAGTATGCGACCAGGAGCAGAGACCTTATAAACATCTTTAAAGGAATTATGTTCCTATGCGGATACAAATCCTTGCGGAGACGCCTACAGAACAATTATGAAACGATTTAATCGAGCGATAGTATGCCCACCTTCTTGCATACAACGAAAATAATTTAGCACCCGTTGAATCCATCACAGCCCCTTTTCGAGGTTGACACACTGAATTTATGGAGAAAGCTAACAAGCGGTGGTATCAACTTGACACACATATCAAAGGATACGGCAAGTTTATACTCATCCTGCAGAATTGGATGAGGCCGAAACTTACTTACTTAAGGTGACGTGATGGTCCGGGGTGAACCTGGGGCTCAACTAACAAGTGTCTCCAGCCAGCTCGATCTTTAGCTACCTGCCTCCAGTTTCGCGCGCCAAGTTGGTTGAAGTCCCCTTTCACTTGCGTGCGCCACCTGAGTCGCGGTCTTTCTCTACTCCGCCGTCGTTCGCGTGTGGATTCGAAGATTTTTCAGGCCGGAGCAATGGTGTCCATCCGCTCAGCATGACCCAGAAACAGTCATATACTGACGTTTAAAGTACCTCAATCAGACAAGGCCGGACAGGTTCAAGTTCAGACCCTTCCTCCTCTTCGTCCCTACAGCTTCTGGAGAAAGCATTTACGGATAGAGTTACCCCTTTAGTGTGAAGATCTACAGGAGGTTGATATCTATGCTAGATCGGGATCGCCTTAGCAGATCCAATCTGTTGGATGGATTTTGAAGTAGGTTAGGTCAGATGACTGAAGTTTTTAAAACGTCGCGCTTTCCTCCCGTATAAGGCTGGTTTCCTGATTGAGTTTAGTTAAAGGGCAAGATTACATCTACCAAGAGGCATACCCAGTTCCCGTCGTTCTGGCAGGGTGTATAAGCCAGTGCCGTGCCCTACGAGTTCGGCTGGGACGTGCATCTAACCTGGGTGAATATTGAATCAGTCTGGCATCTCTATGAGAGAGGACGAGGATAAACATAAACATGCGAAGAGGTCTTTGATGTGACAACTATTCCATGGACTGCATCGGCGCTAGGCTGTCCGTGACATTATTATTTCAACTTCCTACTCACCTTCCGGTCGTAGAGCTGATCGGTTCGTCAGAATTGTCTACGAGCGTGCGGTGAAACATAGCGTTGCTAGCGCACTCGGATGCGGATCCTTGGACATTCCCTAGAAGATTACAGTACATATATCTGCTCGAAGACTTGACAGCCACTGATCGGCCCTGATCAAATATAAAACGCTTCCTCAATGTCAAGAACAGCACGTGTCCTTGATGTTCTAGTAATTTTTCAGTTATGAGAATGAGCACCCATTTGTAAGGACTGCAAAGGTTTTTCCTGGAAAAGGACAAACGTCATGACAGATTCCCCTTCACTCTCAGACCAGAGATTAAGCTTCAACATTAAATGCAAGTAGTCGAATGTCTGGTAGCGTGGCCGAGCGGTCTAAGGCGCTGGTTTAAGGCACCAGTCTCCTCGGAGGCGTGGGTTCGAATCCCACCGCTGCCAAGCAATAACTTTTTCGTGGATCTACTTTTTTATTTCTCTTCCCTATGCATAGTGACATTATTATTTCTTGACCACATTGATTTGTGCCCTGACCGCTGGATCCGGATGTCGGCCCCTGCAGAACAGCATTCTATCGTCGTTGTCATCGTATCTGAAAGCCTTGTCTGCGAACCATCCGTACAGCTGGTTGTTAGTTGTAGGCTCAAGGGGTGTGAGCATGGCGAGTCTCTCGATCTCCTTAATGTACTTGCGAACGTTGGGCTTTTCAGTGTCGGTGAAGGCTTCGTACTTCGAATAGAATTTTTCTGTGATACAAGTTCGGCCGAAGTGCGGACGGAAGTTGTCATTCACTGTGATGAAACGATTGTGCCATTTGATCAGCTGTCTTTCGAACTCGTGGCTAACCTTGTTGTCGTTCATTAAATGGTGGGGTTATGAGCTATTTTTTTTTGTGAATTTATTAAAGTTTCTATACTCTGTGACTGTTGATTAGTTAGAAAATGACTATCGGATTGATAAGTCAGTGAATTTGCTACAGTGATACTCCTCTCGTAGTCTATGTAGGTCCAATCTGACTCTGTTGTTCTCATCCACAGGGGATTCCAAACAATTGAAAACGATTTTGTCTTGATTTTCCACGGATTTTTTACGTCCAGTGACTTCAGCAAGAAACGGAAAAGATCGCTTGGCACATAAGTCGGCCTTATAATCGGTAGATGGCTGCCAGACGGCGAAAGCCGATTTGATGCGTCATTACTGGTCGGCCGGGTAATCCGTTCGGCAAAAGAACTGACGATGGTGCATTTAATTGGCAACATGACCACAGCACGATGGCGGTGTAAAATATCGGAGCGTGTAAATGTAACGCTTAATTGTATAAGCCGCCAGGAAAATGTGCCTAATTGTCTGGAAGTGGAGATATAATTGGGCATTGGGTGTTGCCCGATTGCATTTTTAGATGAGCGAGTTTTCTGACCCCATGTCCGTGGGATTTGGCAGAAAATCTCACAGAAAAATCATGTGGAATCACGTTGCAAAATTGTTGGCTTCGTGGTGACACTACGAGTGTCTACAAGTGAGTTTTTGATCGCAATTTTGAAAACTGCCCCTGATGATCGATTCTGTCACGCATCGTTAGAGTTGAGTCACATTCCACAATTGATGTCAATCTGAATGGCTAAGTGTTAACCCTCCTAAAACGATCATAATTCTAAGACCAAAGGTTAGCTGAGTTTTATAGGCCTGTTCAAGACTATTCAGAAAGAAATGGGGTCTGAGGCTAAAAATGACCCGGGAAATCAAATGACTCCTACAATCAACTATGCATCACTTGTGTGATTAAACAAATGGAAGCATGTTTCGGCTCAAAATACCCTTCAAAAAATACAAAAGCTTGGCTTGCTCGACAACAGCCTTGGAAGACTTCTTAGGCCTTTCTCATGTACACACTAAAGTTATAAGCTCGGTTGCAGCGTGCTTCATAAAGTTCCACCTCTCACATAACTTTAACCGATCTGACGGGACATCTAAAGATCCTCAGAGTGATACCGATTTTTACGAATACGGCCATCTGTATCACAGACTTCATGTTCTCCAGGATCAACTTTCCATACGTAAGAAGTAACGACAAACCAGCCACAAACAACTCCCAATCGGTCGTCTACGGCCCGAAGTTCAGGCTAGCAGTTTCTCTTGGCATGTACATTTGTATATGCAATTGCAACCTCCTAACAAAGCAGATCATAATCTTCTCTGACAGTGATAAAAGCTTTAGGCTCTTGCTTTAACTTCAAACTTGCCAAATGCTGCTTAACCACTCTTAGGCAACCAGATCGCCAGACAAGGGGCCCAGTCTGCATTGATAGGGCAATTTCCCTTGCATGGTTTGACCACCAGCCACGTCAAGTTGGAACTCAATTTTTCTTCAGTTGTAGAAGGACTTGCTTAGTTGCTTGTTACAAAAGATCTTTTCGGTTGGAGGGCATTATCGGCCACCGTCAGTTTGGTAATGAGGACCCACAGAGCCTAATTTGGTTACGAACACCAGAATAGGTGCCTTTCGAATAGGTTTAGAATAGGTTCCCTTAAATAACTCGGTGACTAGGCTGTCAGCTAACTCAGCAACCAGGTCGAGTGGGCGGAATTGTTGACTAGCATCATAGACATGAACCAGATTGAATGGTTCATGCTGCCTGACAGAGGAGTCTACAGTCCCCGTTATGCAGTCTACAGTCCTCACAAATCCTCAGCAATGACTACGACTCTATTCCTATGTCCCTTTGCTCGTCTTTGCAGGCTTCGGTTCGGGCTTCGTGACCTTGACATGTAGTCCTTACCTATTGGTAAACTTTCCGAACCTCATTCTTCGCAGTAGCGTCTATTTATTTCATTGATCGCGCGCTTGTCACACTCCTTCCTTCACATTTTTAAAACCGCGGTTTTCGTCCGTCTTCCTCCGCTTGTAGAGCTCGCAATCAGCCAAATCGTCTCTTCTGTGATTGTTTAACTCGTCACGTAAAAACGAGCATTGTGGGACCAAATCATCCCATTTTTACGTGACGAGTTATGCAATCAGGGAAGATACGATCCTTCTAAGCAACGACACTCTGTATGCCTCCATTCGTCGGCAAACCAGGGATTTCACTGAAGGACCCGAGAAAAACCCAATACATCAGAAGCGATATCTCTGAAGGCTTTTTGGCAGTGTCACAACTGATCTCCGATACTTGAAGCTGGCGGCATAGGATCTTTTGGGATACAAAAGGGTCACTAACCCTCTCTTGCAATTGTAGACGTCCGACGTGAAACTTTCTCACAAAATTAGTTCGCCTACGCAGTGTTCGGAATATTGGCAGCCGTACCTTGGGTACAAAAAGGCATTGGTTCGAGTCAGTGTACGGTGTACTAGCGGAATATCTTGTGTCGTTTGCAATGTGCTCAGTTTAATTGACAGTTGATATATCAGGAAACCTCCATGTCCCCTTAGAGATGTGGAAACGGCTTGTTTTCTACAACAATATTTCGCCCCTCTGCAAAGTGGATTATTCTACACAAGATGCCACCAAAGATGCCATCTTTTCCTAGCTTTGCCCAGGACAATTTGAATGTCATTGCTAGGGCACTAGGAAGTTTATGCTTTGTTCAAGAGCTTGTATAAGCAGTCCTTGGTGTGGTCATCTTTCTCTTCTGGGGTGGAGTATCCATTGATTCCATTATAATCGAAGTTTGATGTCTTGAAATGAAAAAAAGCGAACCTTTCAGCTCGTCATCGGTTTATCTCCTCCCAAAATGATGCCTAATGGAGGATCCTTTTTACCAGCTGCCAAATTCATTGACCGGACATGCTCCTCTTTATCAAAACACCACATGCTCTTAATTCCCGTAAATATTCGCTAAACTCCGCATCAAATCCATGCATTTAGCTACCGATTGTCCAAAACGGCATGTGTCTGTCCAGGATCATCACCCAAAATTGACCCATCAATCAGAAATCGTTCAGCGCCAGATTTTCTACTTCATTTCCAAAAATGTAATCCGCTCTTTTTTTTTAAATTGAATACCTGGGCTAAAGGTGTTTAACCACAAATACCTCTAACAAAGTGGACAATGGTTGAGGAAGTGTCCTTCCGCTAGGCAAAGCCTCTTCACCTTTTGGCTGATCATCCCTCGCTTATGCCATCGGTCAAAAATCGGGACACAGTTGCAGGGCTCTCATAAATGCCCTTAATGCCCCTATTGTGTGCTGAAATGCAAATCGCATTATTAACGCAGCATTTTACAGTGTCATTCCTGAATTAATCGAGCATTCAGAGGACAAAAAAACTGCTCATAGGTCCGGCTTGTGTGTCCACAACTATTCGCATCACAATAGGAAGAAAGAACGTCACCAAATGACACACATAGACCGCGCACACAGGTAAAATCAAGAAAAAGAAGAAGAAAGAAAAATACACAAAAGAAAGGTAGGTGCTGGAAAAATTATCAATGCAAAGTTGTCAACAACCCCTCGGCCGGTGATGGACACTGTGGAATGTGCCACGGCGATTGCCTATTATCATTTGACTATCCCGAGTGCAAGCAGCGGTATTCCTTGCGCTACCAGTCGATAGATACACGTTCGCATAGATACATAGATCACGTGTACGGTGAACGGATGGATGTTCCATTTGCTGTCGCTTGAGCAGAAGGTGGACAGAATCGATTATGAAGGGAATGCAGACCCATGAGTACGATTTCAGAGGAAAAAATTTGTCGCATTGGGTGGGTGTGTTAGTAGTGCGTTCTGGAATTGCAAATGCAGGCCAAGGCTTAAGTTATTCGCCCAGCGTATCGTAGGGGAGAGTTCTTGGCCACTGATGTTCTGGAAAAAATTCTACGAATTGTTATGAAAGCCTGGCCGTTGGGGAGGGGAAATGTAGGACGGCCCGAGAGACTTGTTATAATATTTTTTCAACTGTCACGCATTAAGCTATGAACTGTTTCAAACTATCTGGACAGTTTTGCTCTCATTACTCTTATGAAAGGTCAACTAACTCCTTTAGATATCAAGCAGCTCAAGACATTTTTTGGAGCGCGTGGGGTTATGCCCTACCTCTTTAAACAAACTTCCCCTACCGAGATCTATGTTGAGGCGGTTGGGGCTCTGGAAAAGTTGTTCACGATAAATTATTTTGAATCATGGCAAGTTAATCTCAAGGCGATCAGTTGGAGGCCCTTCCAAACTCCGTCAAGGGAAAATTGAGAAAAACTCTGCAGGAAAGTACCAAACTCTGTTAGAAACAGTGGGGCACCACAGGCGCATTGAGTTTGGCCTCAATGGATGCCCTTACTGTGCTCCTGCAACTTTTGCCTCTCGACTTACACACAAAAAATACCGCACCATGCAGCGCAGTCAGACTCAAAGAATCTGAGTGCTAGACTGCACGGCTCTATGGCCACAGCAGCATGATCACGTTTTGAACCGAGTACATCACCCCAAACTCAATTTCAGGAAAAACTGGTAGGATTCCTCACCAGATCCCAGTGGAAGAAAGACGAAGTGGTGAAGGACTTCCACACGGTCATTTACACCGACAAATCAAAGATGAACTGCGGTGTGGATGCCATAATCTACCCGGAATCATTGAAAATATCAAGATCATACCTCCCGCCGGAATTTGCCAGCGTCTTCCGGGCGGAACTTCTGGCAATCCGAGAGGCTTTCACTCCATTCGTGCGTGATACAACACACAAACGGAACATTGCTCTCCTCATAAATAGCCAAGCTGCTACCAAAGCTATTGACTCGGCTATTGACTTGGCTACCACATCCTCCAAACTGGTGCCGGAACGAGCTTGTCCGCTTGGATGAGCAGTTCAGAGTCACACTGCTCTGGGTTCCAGGGCACAGTGACATGAACGGAGAGTGCAGACAAACTAGCCAGGGAGGGCTTAGCTCTACACGGCCCACTCACGTCAAGGGACCACATCCCGCTAGGACCGATTAAAGGATATCTCCACTCACACTTCCTGCAAAAGGCCAACCTCCAATAGAGGGGTTTAACCAAATGCGCCATATCCAGGAAGATATACCCGGTCTTCAATCAAATTAGAACAAAAGACTTCCTAAATAGAAGTCGCACAGATATCGCCGACCATATTCAAGGGGCATTGGCCAATTGGAGACCATGCGGCCAAAATTAATATCCGAAACAACGCCTAGTACCGCAGCTGCGGAAACGAAAACGAGAAGGAAACTCCCTCCCACTTTCGCTGGAAATGCCAGCACTAGTAAGAGCCAGACTGCGTGCACTTAACCAACTATTCTTCAACGACCTCAACGACATCTCGGGTAAAGGGATACATGATGTAATCAGGCTGGATTTTCCGGTTGTCTCCCCCACCCTCAAAAACAGGCATCATCAACCAGGTAACAAAAAGGCATATCCCAGTGCTAATTGGGCTCTGGTGAATCGCCACCTCTACCTACCTAAACACAGCTTGACTTGAGAGGTTTGTCATGGGCTTTTCATTTTATTACCTGGACTTGTTGATGAGTATGTGTTATGGGCAATGTAATTAATGAGGGCATTATTCATAATGCCCGGGCAATGTGAATAATGAGTTCAGAGTTTCTGGACTACAGGCCGCGTAGGGGCTTTGAACACCTGAATGTTAGTCTGTAAGTAAACCGCTGACATAGTGGAAAGGAGTAAGCAATGACGCATCTAATGCGCTGAGAGTACTCGGACAGTTAGAAATTTAGTTTAGCGAGTCTATTTTATCCAGGCAGTTGGAATGAAAGCCTTGACAGGAAGGAGTTATTGATTGACATTTCTATGTATTTGCCTGTACCCTTATTCTTCTTGAAACTCTCAATTGGAAGTCGGAATCATCCGCATACAGTACGCCATGCATCGGTTCTAACTATTACCATGAACAAAGAACTTCGGCCAAGAAAGGTACTCCTCGTAATTCTGTTCGTTTGGTAGAAAGTGTTCGTAAAAGTTTGCTAACATTGCTACCCCTTGTGCGCTGTAACTTGAACCTAAGTCACTTCATATCGCATGGACTGGAAAAAGCACTCCAAACTTTCCCGTTTCGTTTCGTATACAGGATACAGGATACATACCAAGGATGAAAACTAGGTCATCAGAAATTGAACAGGTATCGTTCTGCTGAATCAAAATTTCTCTAGGACGACGTGGGTCCTCCTTCGTTTGAAGTGGTCTACCAGACGATTGGCAGAATGTCCCCCTTACATTGCACAAGTATCTGGGTTACAATAAATTGCTTAAACAGTTTTCAACTCTCTCCCTTGTTGCAGGATAGAGACTTACAATTTCTCTTGCGGTGTACTCTCTTTTTTCTTGGAACCAAAACCTTGGTATGGTTACTATGACAGTAACAACATTGTAATGGAATCCTGGGATGACATAACAATGTAGGAAGACACTAGCCAGACGGTTGGTATCCAGAACGCAACAGCATTGAATTTTAAGGAATGTTGCAGTGAAAGAGAAAGTTCATCGAAAGTAAAAAGTAAACGGCAATCTATTTTATGTGGAAAGGGACTCTGAAGAAGTTCTAGGTTGTGTGCTGTGGTAACGAATGAATTTGAGTTGGGATATGGTAAAATCGCACAACGTAGAGAAGGTTTATCACTTCAACTTTGTAATGGAAATGTGGAAAGGACATTTCTACGTTTTCTGTTCGGTTGGTAGAAAGTGATTTATTATCAATTTAAAACTCAAACTCCTTATCACAAAAGGATACTGGATGTAGTGGCTTGGATACAGAAGCAAACTAGGTGCGGTTTAAGAGAATAATTTATGAGTTTTCTCTTATTTTCCAACAAATGATAGCCGAGCTGAACTTTGAATAAGGAGGGCAGTTCATGGTGGTACTTCCATAATGAAGTTCATTCATTTATTAATTTTTCAATGACTCGCTTATCCACTACGAGGCTCGCGGGTTTAGGGTGCTCAAAGGGACCCTTCACATTTCCCGATCTCTCGTCATCGACTCCAAATCGTCAGAGGCTATCCCTATACGGATAGGAGTAAGATTTCAGACTTGGACCAACCATCTTATCTGGGCCTATCTAGCCGACGCCTACCTGATGGTACAGATTTCATGGCATGTGTTGGAAGCCGAGTTGGGGACATGCGTTTGACGTGTCCAAACCATCGAAGTAGGGATCTCTCCGTTCAAAGAAGTAGCTGCTTGAGATTGAGTGCCTCGCTTAGGACTGTCTCAATCTCCTTGAAGATCTTGGATCCACAAGCAAGATTACTGTGGCCTGGATCCCAAGACGTGAACCATTCGAGTGCACCGGCGGCCTCTCTGGGGACAAGAGGCGCTTGTCAACCACTTGTCGCCCACTCGACATTGTCCGCTCCAGTATAACCTGTGTATCTGCGGGAAGAAAAAGAGACGGTAGGACATATCCTTTGTGAGTGTCGAGGGGCCGCAAGGAAAGGATAAGTCTATCTAACGTTTTCTGCTTGTGATGCGGAATTCTATTGGACGAGCTATCTTCCGCTGAATGAACATTTTTTCATTGAATTCGTCTTTAAATTGTTACCGCACCGGAGGGATTCTCTGGTCTATCGATGTTATACCTGCGTATTGGTGTGGGATCGTGGACCTGAAGCAAATAAAAGTGCACAAGGTGATGATCTCGTGCTACATATTCCTTTATCGGCTCTTCATCTGTTCCGAAAGTCTAGGAGACTGCTTTTGAAAAGGCGATTGACGCCAGAATGGTGAATTTTATTGGAGATTACTTGTCAATCTGTTGGGAGTTTGATACCCAACAGAGTTTTGAGCAGAAATTAAGGCCAAACATGGTGCTCCCTTCAGCAAAAGTATTGACATTTCGAAAATTAACACTTCTGTCAATTGCCTAGCCCATGATTTTTTAATAAAATGTCTAAGCTCTTCGTTGTCATTACTTACCTCCTCAATCAGGTTCCCCATTACCAGGACGATGTTTTTATTTAGTTTTGTGTTGAAAACGTTGCCTCGCTGGTCGGAAAAGCTGCCCTGGTTATCATTAGCACAAGTGCTCCATTGGAGCGTAATACTATGAAATGATGATGAGTTGTATTTCGGTCAAAATTCTGTCTCCGTGTGGCTAGCAAAAAATTAGCTCCTTATATGCTGTAGATGGTTGAAGAGGTGTCATTTCAGATTTCCGTCAATTTCCGAGTCGTTTACCAGAGTAGAGCGGTACAGTGTATCGCGTTAGAGATTGTTACTCTCCTGCTTAGCCCCAAAATGTGCAAACCTACATCTGGCATTTTAAGGCTTTTTTCTCCCTGAGTTAGGGAGCGTTCTCACATTCTAGAAACCAATCTTGGTCTGGTGCTTGCATAATGATTTATACATATAGATACCGGGGAGCACCAAGAGAAGCAAAGACAAGAACTTGGCCAGAAGCTTGAGTGTTGCACTATTGACCAGTCAATAGTTTCATATAGCTAGAGCGGCCTGCCATTCAGTCTACCACCAGACTTAGTTGCCGTAAGCGGTGACGTGTGATTGAATCTAAGTACTGGAACAAGAAAGTAGACCCTCTGAACTGCGCCAACTACAGAGGCATCAGTCTTCTTAACATCGCTTACAAGATCTTATCTGCCGTGTTATGTGAATGCCTGAAACCGTTCGTCAACAACCTGATCGGTCCATATCAGTGTGGTTTCAGGCCAGGAAAGTCCACCATCGACCAAATATTCACACTGCGGCAGATCTTGGAAAAAACCCAGGAACTTCAAATCGATACCCACCACCTCTTAATCGATTTTGGGGCCGCATATGACAGCATCTATAGAGACGAGCTATACAGAGCCATGTCTAGTTTTGGCATCCCTGCCAAACTCGTCCGTCTGTGCAGGATGACGATGGAGAATGCACGCTGCTCCATCAAGGTCGGTCAAGACCTCACCGAGACCTTTGATGTTAGAAAAGGATTTAGACAAGGCGACGCGCTATCATGCGACTTCTTCAACATCGTTCTTGAAAGAGTTGTGCAAAACTCACGCGCCAACACCAGAGGCACAATCGTCCGTCCAATTACTCGCATACGCCGACGATATTGACATAATCGGAAGATGCTGTCAACAAGAAAGGACTCCCAACACCGACGTCTTGGACAGAACGTCACTATAGACAGCTATAACTTTGAGGTAGTTAAGGACTTTGTCTACCTAGGCTCCGCTATAAATTCAGACAATGACACCGGCGCTGAGATTAAACGAAGAATAACTCTTGCCAATCGCTGTTTCTTTGGGCTAAGAAGGCAATTGAGTAGCAAAGCCCTCTCTCGAACAACTAAGGTGACCCTTTATAAGTCCTTAATCGTCCCAGTCCTGCTCTACGGCGCAGAGGCATGTACTCTGTCTAAAGCGGATGAAGTTGCTCTTGGCTGTTTCGAGAGGAAAATTCTTCGGGTGATTTTTGGTCCCGTCTGCATAGTGGAGGAGGAGATACAACGACGAACTGTACGGGCTGTATGTACAGCGACATCGACTCAAGCAGAAGAGTGAAGGTTCAACGACTGAGGTGGCTGGGACATGTAGAGCGGATGGACACCAATGCTCCAGCTCGGAAAATCTTCGAATCCACACCCGAGAGTCAGCGCAGTAGAGGAAGACCGCGACTCAGTTGGCGCACGCAAGTGGAAGGGGACCTCAACCAACTTGGCGTGCGAAACTGGAGGCAGCTGGCAAAAGATCGAGATCGCTGGCGACGCTTGTTGGTTGAGGCCCAGGACCACCCCGGTCTGTAGCGCCACCTTAAGTAAGTAAGTAAGTAAGTACTGGAGCGCAAAAGGTCATTTGTTCCATAAATCCGCCAACCTTTGAGCTGAAGAGACTGACGAGCTATCAGCCTAATCTTTCTCTGAATAGCGCTATCAAGATTCCATATGCATCATCCAAGTAAGGGGACGTGCTATGAACTACATTTGTATATAGTGCCATCCAAACGTATACAATGAAAACCAATGAGAGTATGACCATGTATGGAAAATCCTTAACAACGAACAAAGTATCAACCCCACGTAGTTACAGAAATGTATTAGCTGTGTAGCTAACCACCAACGTATGTACTACAAAGTTTTCCCACAACAAAAGTTATTTTTTCTTGTAAACACATGTCTCCCCGAGACCCCATCGCCCAAACAACATGCTTTCCTCCCACTTTTTTTCTCTCTGTAAAACACCGCTTCGCCGAAGGTCCTTGTTCAGGTTTCTGCTATCCTGATGCATATTCATCTACTTATGTATGTTACATTTTAATCTCCGTCCCGTTTATGTGTTGTTCGACCGATAACCGAGCAGCCGCTGTTACTTTTTTCCAACCCTCCATCCAACCCACGCAAATAAATTCCGACTCTTAGAGCACACATTCCACTCTTCCTTGATGTATTCAGGCAAAAAACCGCCACCGAAATAATCCCAATTCTAATGCAAGGACTGCTTCTGGTCTGCTGGTGGCCTATTCCAATGGCGACTCAACTTTCACCGCCATTGTTGAGTTTTCTCTTAATGTTGTGTCTCGTAGCGGTAATTAATCTACTTCACCATCGTTTTCGTCCTTTGAAGACTTAGTCCTCGAAAACACAGTGTATGTATACATCAAAGCCGTCGTATTCTCTTTGATCGTTTGTTAGGAGTGCCTTCCTTTGCCTTTGCGCATCAGAGTACAGAGTCACAAAACAAAAAGGACCGGCTTAGGGGTTATAAACAGCTTTGATCCTTTTTCTGTGAAGCACATGAAACGAAACAGTTTTCTACAAATTAAGCGACTTCAAACGAATTTTAAACGTTTTGCTATCTTCAAAGCTCAAGAAATGTTATTCCACCAGGCGACCAGCTAGTAGGAGACTGATTCTGGAATGTTTGCCGGACGGAGCAAAACAATTTGTTGGCTCGGCTAATGTTGACATTTTTCCAAGGGTTAGGATGGGAAAAAAGTCCAGACATGCGTAACAGGCACACCATCCACCACATTGGGGTGGTAGTATCTCATCGAACATGGACTGGGGGTTATGTGCGCGGTATCCCTGCTGGGGGTGCCTGTGCGCCTGGTAGTATCTAATATCAAAATTCTTCGCACGTTTGGATAGTGAAATGGAATTTGATTTTTTTTTTCTAATGTCCTTCTAAACATTAGACTCTCAGATGGATGGTGTTCCGTTCCTTGGAAAGTATCGCCAGCGACGACGGTGGCGTTATGTGACCCGGTTATGAAATATCCTATCGTGTTAGAAATTCTATTGCTGCTCTCTTCCACTCGCAAGGGAGTCCCTGTGCGACGGGAATGTACGAGTTATTTTCCTTCCAACCGGCAGGATTCTGTGCATGAATATCCTGCAGCATTCCGATACACCATGGGACTTCTGGGTGCCTGGTAGGTACAGGTAAATTATGCAATCTTTTTATCACGTAACGTTATGAAGTTGTGATTGATGTTTTGTATCCTGGCGCAGGTGAAACTCACAGGTACAGGAAATTATGTAACAGGTGAGGCTATAAATTATGTAATCATCGCCGTCGAAGGTTGTCTCGTCCATTTGTCGGGGCGAGGTGGAGGAAGAGCTAAGAGCTAATATGGCGTCCATGAGAGTAATCACCTTCACAAAAAACCAAACGATTGGCGTTCAGAAGTAGTAGCAGGTATCGTCCGTCACAAGGATTCTTGGAAATTATTCCCCAGCACTGGTTTGGGGTAGGTACATGCGCATTAGACACTGGGGGTGGTAAGGCAAAGTGTTCCGGTGGTTTTCCATCAAAACATGTGGGGGTATTCTAGTTTCTCGTGACCAAGACTCATGTGTGGAATAATAGTTTGAGGTTCTGCTAGCAGTCCTGAGTGCCTGGATGTTCTGTATGGTAATGGCGATAGTGGGAAAACTAAAAAGTTTCTGCCAACCTTTGGGGGGTGGTATATGTACGTCACAGTATGAAGTCATTCGAGGGTGGATTTTTCTTTCTCATGTCAAATTCCATCAGAAAGGTGGCTCAGTACTCGTTCAAGAGGGGGGAGGGGGGTGACTCAATTTGCCAAAGGACCTGTATAATTATGGGGGGCAACTTTTGAATATTCAATTGTCGCAATGCGCTTGCCGTGTGCACTGAGAGCATTTTGTGAAACCAAATACAAGCCGTTGAGTACTTTCTTTTTCAGCTGGGAAAACAGAAGTAGCAGACAGTTTTTGAGTAGGTATTTGAGTAATTTGAGCACAAGTGGATGGAGTACAACATTATTCATTCATTTCTGTTTGGCATTTGTATCGACAGAAAATTGCTGGTTTGCAGGGTTCGCCTGCTGGTTTGCTTATCTCCTGTTTCCACTTATCGAATGGAGTTTTAAGTGTCAAGTTTTTGAGCACTCCTTGACGGACTTTTATTGGACCAAGTATACTTGAAACAATAAGTGCAAACATTTCTGATTAAAGTGTTAAGAGCCGCAATCGGTGGGGAGGATATGGAAAAAGGTATTTTTAGATGGAAAAATGGCTGAGACCTAGAAGAAATTATTTAACCTGGGTATCGACCTGTGCTATGTCTAACAATCTAATGGCCTAACTGCCAAACTTATGTAGGAAAGATGGTCGAAAAATACAGCCAAACAAAAGCTTGCCCGATGAATGAAGCCTTAGTTTAATTTTTCAGATCATTCACTGAAAGTTGAAATCTTTGTTTGAAGCAGCCCAGCCTTCCACTCTCTTTGATCCCGAACATGTTTCTTGATGTTTTTCAGGCCAGGCATTCTGGGGTCCAAAATGGTTTGGTCCCCACATCAGAGGTTTGTTGTTTCCAGTCGACTCGATATATCCGAGGCAATATATTCGACGTGATGTAGCTTTTTCTCCAAACCACATACAGTGTATATCTAAGAACTATGCTTGACCTCATCCTTCATTCGCTCTCCTCTCAAATAGACCTAAACATTCGAAGTGCTTTTTTTTTGACGCATGGTTGTCTGGCCGCAGTGGCATGTGTTTCGGACTGCTATGAGAACTGTTTAGGTTCTAGCACCAGCAGTATCCACCGAAAATTTTCCGCCTTACGTCGAGGAGTGACCGACTTCAAAGGGTATATTTTGTCATAAGGAAGCTTCTCCATTCGCCGTTGGGAGTCGGCAATAAATCGTACGTTGCTTCCTAAATCCAATCAACTTGGATCCATTCCGAGGTAGAAAGGCTTTTTTACCACTACAAAAGTTTAGCGCTGATAGTGGCGTGGAATAGCTCCATACTCGTGGCACACCTACACAGTGTACTGTGTAAACGCCTAAAGCAGTTTTGCTCGACAAAAATTGGCCACTTTCAGTGTGGCTTCTGACCCGGCAAGCCGACTACTGACCAAAGTTTCACACTGCGACAACCATCATTTTTTTATCGACTTTAAAGCCGTATATGACGTATATGATATGACTTTTTGGATCTCTGAACAGATCTTAGGTGAATGGAGAAGAAGATTTAACCGCGAGATCTACGAGATGTTCAAAAATGTGGACATAGTCTGGTCCATTCGTGCGAAACATGTAATGCGCATAACATGAATCGTTGCGAGAAGCCAGGCCTTGGCTCATTCCGAGCTGTCACGTCAGCTTTTTTTCAGTCTGGAAGGCAAAAAACCGTCGACTTAACTGGCCTGGCCGCATTGAACGAAGGGATGACAACGTTCCAGCTAAGAGAGTCTTCAAATCCTAATCACCTGCCCTACGAACGAAAGGGAGACCGAACCTCCGGTTTAAAGATCAAGTAATGGTGGACACAAGAAAACCTGGTCTCACCAACTGGAAGCAGCATGCTTTGGACCATGAATGATGGAAGGCAGCAGTTTGGGCTCCGACCCTCGTTAGCCTATTAATTATATAAGTACTCGCGGCAGACATGACTGCGATCCAAGAAATACGAGTGAAGACAAAGTCATGATCAGAAACACAAAAAAAAAGAATGTGACGTTGATTAACCCTGGCGTCCCCTGGGTGGGCCTAGGATGAGATGATTAGACTAAGTCCGAAAACAAACCTCTAACCGTATGGGGATAGCCCCTGATGATTTTGAGTTGAGGGCGGAAGATCGGGGGGAGAGCCTACTTAAGCCATTGAAAACGATGATGATGATGAAGCATCTACACTGCAACAATTTAGGAGCAGAAAGGCATCAAGTGAAAGTAAAAAATTTGAGGTTAATACAGAAACTGTAGCCTCCTCCTGATTCATTAAATGATGTTGTGTCTGAGCTTGTGGCTTGCTTTGGTCTTCTTTTTCTAAAAGCCCCGAAAAAAAGTGACGGCATTTATCTCGGCAACCACATAACGTTACAATAAAAAGGACTCTAGGAATTATAGAACCCAATAAACTCTTATTGCGCTCGAACCACATAATCCATCGGTCTCACCTCATATTTACATGATACCAACTCAAAGCTTCAAACTGCATCTGCTGTGATTTACATTTTCCAAGAAGGCCCTCCTTACATTCCTCGACGACAGCAACAAGTACTTACCTTGTGCAACACATCATCCCCCAAAAAAAGGCTCACCATCCCCTATTTGGCGCCATTGTCAGCAATGCAAACACATTGAATTTCTTCTGCGGTCCTGTTCTTACTAATACCCCACTTCTCGACACGACAAACGACGCACGTACACCCAAGTCCGTTGTAGAAATGTTCAACCTCAGATATGGAAAATTCTGATACCTTCCTTTCGATTCTGATTTCCAATCCAAATCGCGCAATGGCGTCACCAAAAATTCCACACAAACATTCCAAACATTCCTGTCGCACATTCCAACGTTCTAACGTTCGACATTCCTCGAGCCAGCTCTGTCCTAGATCTCCTGCGTCCTTGTTCTCCATAGAATTCCGCGTTTCCCAACAAATACCAATGAAAATTCCTATCCTCACGACAAATTTTTGTCGAGTTGCACCAACTCCTCCTGGCCATTCCTTGGCTCCCTTTCAATTGATCCATTAGAAATGTTTTTGTGTCATGACGACAATTTTCAAAATGGGATTGGTTCCCGGCCTTCGAAGGGAAAGTCTTTGTTGCGAATTTATCCCCTACGATGTCCGAAGTTCATTATGGTTCCGTAGGTTCCTCCCACTTTATCCACTTTTTTTGCTGGTTGGCTATCACATTGCTGGCAGTGGCTCCAATGTGCTCCACAAGCTCCACGGCTCCCCCTAGAATTCGACTATCCACGACCAGGCGAGCAGGAATTCCAGCACACATCCAGCCGAGCCATTGCCGTTGATTGGCTCTCACACAAAAAGGAGTAAACAACAAAACCCGGTGGGGGGTACTCCTAAAATTTAATGCAATCGGTTTTTGAGGAGCCGTTTTTGTGTCGACACCACTGGAAAACGGATCCTGCCCCATCATCCGGTTAAGAACGCCTCGAAGGCTTTAAACTTTTCACTGGAGTTTCCTTAAAGTGCCATCGAAGGGCTTTAATTCACCAGGCAAGCAGGATACTAAGACTTTTTTTTAGAACCAGAATTCACTTCACAACCGGGGTGGTAAAGATAACAAAGGCTCCGCAATTAAGCGAACGCAAACAAACAGCCACAACACACTTTCGTTGGATAAAATAAAAAAAAAACATTCGCCAGGATTTTGTTACCAGGTTCACATGAGAGCGGCAAATGGCCGAGAACAATTATCCGACGATCCTTAAGTGACACTTGCAGGGGAATCAGGACAATTATGTCATGTCATTGACATGTCAAGTCATCAATCTTTTCGTCCATTCTACCAGGCAAGCAGCAGGTCACTGCAGGGGTATCCGTGGGCGATGAAATTTCCTTCGACGAAATGGAATTCCAAGCGGCAACTTAAACAAGGGAGCCCCGGCAAGCAACAGCGTCTTTCTCTTTTTCTCTATCGCACTCTGTCACACCGGCAGGAATGTTGAAAGAAATTTCCATTCTCGTCACACTTCAGCAGGATAACAGGGCGCACAGTAGGCAAATCCTTGTAACAATGTTGCCCGAGGCAGTCGAGAGTGAAAGTAAAATATTACATCGTGCCGAGTGGAAACTCACCACCCCCACATACGTCATGCGTTCGGCTCCTTGCCAGGATTTGCAAGGAAAGGAATGCAGCTTCGACTTGCTGGGCGTTCCTTGTCTCCTGGCAACGAGATATTCGAATAGAAATATTAGGAAAAAAAAAAACTCTTTCTAAACAGCGCGGCCCACCCACCTGGGCGGCTCTCACAGGCGTGGATGGCAGGACTTAGATTTAGATTTGTCATGTCGCACGGAAAAGTCATTAATTTTCTATTTTTATGTGAAAACAGTCATCTTACTGACGCGACGTTTTCACAGGCAATCAGCGTCGCGCAGCAGGTATGGCAGAGAGTGTCCTTGCTTCGCTGAAGCTGGAAAATCACATCCGTTTTGGCGCGCAGAATCGTGGTGGTTGTGGGTGGCGCTCGAGTTTCTGCAGACTTTTCGCAGTTGCTGGTGATTTTGCTTTCCTGTTCGAATTAGGGTTTTGATAAGAATTTCGTGGAATTCCTTTCTCCCTAAGCCGGATTAGGAAAGGATATCGTGTGCTGCTGTGTGGGGTAGGCCCATGCGGGCCGTCCCTACCTCAGGATTTGGCATCTAAATCCACTGCTCTCTGTTCCGTCTTTCTCTTTTGTCTGCATTACCCGTCCTTGTGTGTGGCTTAAGAGTGTGTCGTGCTTGGAATTCAAAAAGAACTCCTGTAGAAATTTCAGCCAGGCCAACAGAGCCGATAGACTGGCATTGGAATGTTGGAGAAATGACTTTTTGTGATATTTTTCATGTCTAAACGGCTCTGGGTGTGGTGTTTTTGTATTCTTGGGGAAGATGGAGAAAAAAGGACTCGTACTGTGGGCGTAGATGAATTCCGAAGGTTAGGCGGTGAGAGGGAAGAGCGTTATTGCAACCCTTGGCAGTGTTGGCAAAAAAGGGACTTTGCTGTTAGAAAGTACTCGTATGCGTCGTGTGGGTAGAGAGTACCTATCGGTTATGGAGCAGTTGATGGTGGCCTGGTATGTTTTACAGACCTATCAGTACTCTTCTCATCTATTACAACTCTGCGGAGAGTATTAGAAGTGGTGTGGTTGGGATTGCACTTTGTATTTTATTTGCTACTTTGTTACAAGATTTGATGCACATGCACAGGGGATGGATTTTCAGTGTTGTTGGCGAGGTGTTGAGTGGGAGAGATTTTTAGTGGCTGCTGGGAGCAAATGTTGATGACGTAGCAAATGTTGATGTTACTGTGTACATATGGTATCTGCAAGTGGATGTGAGGAATGGAAAGGTACTTCAATTTTAATTGAAATACGAGTGTGTTGCGAATGAGAATGAGCACGGAAAATCGGAATTAGGAAGCATGTGTTTGATGTGAGGAAGGTTCTTTGGAAATTCTAATTTATTTATGCATCGCCCTGACCTACATACGTACCAGCTAGTTGGCTACACAGTTGTAGCAGGTTGGATGCTGGGCGTTGGGAATTGAGTGAGTTCTCCTACATTTGCTGACGATGAGTGTACCTAAGGGGTCTCTACTGGTACTTTGGGGTGGATGGAATCTACGCAGCGTATTTTCGGAAGCTGTTCCTGATGCGAGGTAGCTTTGTTTTCTAATGGAACCATTGGAACCATCAAATGAGAACGAGGCCTTCACTTTTAAAATATATTAGCGATTAAGAGAAGTAGGGTATTGGTATGCTAAACCGTATGGGCATATAAATGGTCAGGCAACGACTCTAACAGACTACACCATACCCAAACTGAACTTTAGGAAAGACTTCTCGATAGGTTTCGCCATTCAGGGCGCTGCAGAGAAGGAGCAGAAGAGACGGGAGGAACATTAGCTTCTCTAAAAGAAAAATATTGACATAATCGGAAGAACGCAGCGTGATGTCACTGGCGCGTTCGCTAGTAATGAGACGGACGTGGTGAAGATGGGTTTAGCAGTGAATGAGGGTAAAACGTCAATGAGGGCAAAACAAGTTATCAAGAAGGGATACCCAACATCGACATATGGGACAGAACGACACATCGGACAGCTATAACGTCGAGTAGTAAGGGACTTCGAATAATTCGGGTCCGCAACCACATCTGACAACACCAGTGTAGATATCAAGCGAAGAATAACTCTTGTCAATCGCTGCTTCTTTGGGCTAAGAAGGCAAATGAGTAGAAAGGCCCTATCCCGAAAAACTAAGGAAACTATTTATAAGACCTGTTCATCCCTGTCCTGCTTTATGGCGCTGAGGCATGTACTCTATCGAAAGCGGATGAAGATATCCTTGGTTGCTTTGAGAGAAAGATTCTTCGTAAGATATTCGGTCCCGTTTGCGTTGACGGGTTCTGGAGGAGAAGATTCAACGATGAACTTTACGAGTTGTACAAAGACATCGCCCTTGTCAAGAAGATACGTATCCATCGGCTCAGATGGCTTGGGCATGTAGAGCGAATGGACACAAATGCTCCGGCTCGCAGAGTCTTCGAGTCTAACCCGGAGGGTCAACGCAGTAGAGGAAGACCTCGCCTAAGGTGGCGCGCACAAGTGGAAGAGGACCTCAACCAACTTGGAGTGCGCAACTGGAAGCAGTTAGCTAAGGACCGGGCTAACTGGAGAGGCTTGTTGGTTGAGGCCCAGGTTCACCCCGAACTGTAGCGCCACCTAAGTAAGTAAGTAAGAAGAATTTCCTTGTCGATTAAGTGTTAACTGCATGCTACGTTAATGGTTACTGGCTTACTTATGTACCCTGAGGCGAGGAATTGGATACAATTTCTTCATCCTGTAAAACTAAGACCATCACTTGAATCATTGTCCTGTTCGTAGAAAATGGTTCTTAAGCTATTTGAGCAATTACGACCATTTCCACTGAATCCGTTGTCAGATCAGTTAGGAAACAGGGATCATGTCCCTCAATTAGAATGTAAATCGATCCACATCACTTTCACTGATCGAAAAAATGAAAACCATTTATTTCCGCGGTCAGATGTTATCGTCAGGACTCCAGATGCCTCGACTCTCTTCTTAAAAAAATTATTTCCTTAAACTATTTTCCACGCAAATGAAATCCAAAAAAAAGGAACCACAACAATGCGTAATAGAGAATAGCATGTGGACGCTTCCTTTCTGAATATTGGCACGCGCCTCAATCATCTCAAATATCTCCAAGCAGACTACATATGTAAACCGAAACAACCACAACAATATGAATAAAAAACGCGTGCGCACATGGTACCTTTACCTTATGGCACACCCCTCAACAGAACATTGCGATTTACTTCCTCAAGGATATGATCCACGTGTTTTTTTTTTTTGCTTTCAAATTTTTTATCCAGCGAAAGTGTGCGCGACTCTCAGTTTCATCCTTGCAAAGGTGAACCATAAAAAAAAAGAAATTAGAAGTTGGCGCAAAAAAAAACGATGGAACTTCTGTTGTCCTTACGACGCACATGCCACTAGGGGTGCTCTAATCAGTGCGTAGATGTACGTACCTTGATTGAAAACTGATGTGGGTGTTCGAAGGATCTGCCCCTGCACAGGAATGATGAATAAAAAAATCCGAGTGCTGGAATTTCGATTTTTTTCTATCGTGTTCGTGAGGGGTGAGTTTTTTTCGGCACTCTCCTGTCAGGACAATACAAAAAAATATGCCGCAGACGTTTCCGTGTTTTCTTTTTCGTTGTTGTCCTGACAAAAAGTGAATGTCGATGGCTTGCGAAGGTAATCCCTGATACTTGACGGAATACAGATCTTTTGTGGTTTTGTTCAAAGGACATCGGTGGTTTGTTTGTTGGAAATTAATGGTTGTTGACATCGATGGAAGGATTTTGTTTAAACTAAAGGATATCTGACGTAGAATAAGACTGAAGCTAGATTAATTATTTGTTGACAGCTAAAGACGTGTAGGACAACTTGGTTGTATTTTGATTGATTGGAATATTCAAAGTGGATTGTAAATGGTCGTTCTACCTAGTTAGGTCTTGGGAACATCGAACGATGGGAGGATTCTATCGCAACGAAGACGGCGTTCAAATTCCAGCCCTTAGGCTCTAAATGTCACTGACAATGATGTGAGGATTATACCTGGGATCGACGGAGATATGCATAAGGCCGCAGTGCATCACTCAGAAGTAGAGTTCCTTGCAAGCATGCATCTCTGTCTGCCTTTGCTCGATAAAGGGGCTTTCTGTCTTAAATACCGTCCAACATGGACAGTCTTCTTTGCCAAAACGAAGATACAAAATTTCACTGCGACAGTTTCGCTGCTTTAATACACCTTCCATAGACGACAGGAAACCAAACCGCCCCAAATCTTATTTTTGTTATAAAAGTTTCCTCTGCATCAAGCAGAGTCTACTTCTCAAACGCGCTTATGCATGTGCAACATGTGGACTCATATGGAGGCCCATAATCCCTTTTAATTGCAATTAATTAAAAGACTTCCCCTTCAGAGTGATCTAAAAATCACAAACCTCACAACAAGGGTCATCCTCATCTAATTGCCGCACACTCGCTTGGCAGCGTATCAGCTTCTTCAATTGATACTTCCCTCCAATCAAGCGAACTCTTAATGATAACTTCCGCTAATTTGAGACAATGACAGATCTCTGTGTGGACGGCAGCACAGTTCCACTTCTTCATTATCGTCATCTCCATTCGGATACTCGCACACACAGTGCCAGCAGCCACTCTGTGGCTCTGTAGCCAATGCGCCGCCGCAACCACTCAACTTCGACTATACTCGACTTCCAACAAAGTGTCAAGTTCCTCTCCTTCTCTTGACATCGTCGTCGGGATATGCACGCGGGGTTTACCCCTCCCTCCCCCCCAAGCCGACAAATTCCCCATTAAACTCGAATTATTACGACTGGGAACAAATCGTTTGGCTCATAAACTGACGACAACGACGATGAGGATGACGACGACGACGATAACGATGGTCGGCCGTAGAGAGTGATGATGGGTCCGATGCACGCCAGGAAGGCGAAACTCGGTTTCCTACATTTCTTGGGAACTTAACGAAGTAGAAAGCTGTGCAGCGCTAACTAGCTTAACAAATTGCTCGCCTCATCCCACCCCCCGAGTCTCGCTCACAATGTGAAACAACAAAACCCAATCAAGTTGTGTGTGTGTGTATGTGAGTGTGCGATTAAAGAGACACATAACACCAGTACGGGTACGGGGTGGATGGCGACGCTGGAACGTGGTGGAGGAAAAAAAAAAAAAACGTCAAGTCGAGGTTTTTAACCCCATGACGAGCATTAATTTCACCGAAAGTGAAAGCGGCTTCTCGGCAGTGACTAGTAACAATAATAACAAACAATCAAGAGCCATAGAAGGGAAGCAGCAGCAGAAGGAGGAGGAGGAGGTGGAGAAAAATAAAATCTGAGCTCGTACATCGACTGCGCTTGACACGCGAGACGCGAATACCATCCTCCATCGCCTGCGGCACGAAAATAAAATTTATTAGCATGATTATCGGTGGCAGTGCGGGTGGTGGAGCACCGGCAACTGGCTCCATTGATGTCGTCTTGTGTGCATTTTGGTGCACAAGGAAGAACCACAATTTCATTGGCATAGGTTGAGGCAGAGCCTCCCAAGTGATTCAGTTTTTCTTCGAATCGGTGTGAGACACATTCGGTTGAATTGCCCATTAAATTAATTGTTTCTCTCGCCGAGGTTGCTAAGTTATTCGCATCAGTTGCATGCGATGGGTGCTGGGTGCTTATCGGTCAGATTTGAACTGATTTTGGTTCTATTCAAGACCGGCACAAGGCAAAGAATATGAAAAGATCCAGGCGCGTTGAAGGTCTGGTGGAAGGTTAAGGGATTTGATCATGGAAGACTACAGAAGAGTCTGAGTGTGTCAATATCGTTTATTCATCAAGGCGGTTCCCTACTTGTGACAACCGGTCGTGTACATTATTTGTACCTCGTTGCTGAAATCTGTCTCATGTCCGAAACATTTATACAGATGTTTTCCACGCTGCTTTATGGCTTTGTGGTCTTGGCTGTCTAAGTGACAATTTTTCCCGAGTTGAGCTGGCAAATAACCCACGCTGGTTCCTTTCGAACAATGGATTTCAGACGTTAACATAGTACACGACACAGGATATTTTGTTCAGGACGTAGAGTCGTATACGTTGTAGCAGCAAATGAAGATAAGAATACAGCCATCAAGCTTGCTTTCATCTACCCAGACGTGATGAAGGATTTAGTGCAGTTTCAGAACCAAAACAATCCCACCATCTCTCTCTTAAGAGATCTGTTACTCACTGGAAGGAGTTAAACTTCCTCCAATGTTATCCTCTAGGCGACTTAGTCTCTAACTCAGGGGATATTTGCTGATACTGCTCATAAACCTAACTATATTTCCTCACAGTAAGTGATGGTACAGGACTTTAAGTAGAACTTAAGGTGGCGCTACAGTCCGGGGTGGGCCAGACCCTAGCCAGCTCGATCTTTAGCCAGCTGTCAAGTTGGTTAAGGGCCCGTAATTGGACGGACTTTTGAAAGATGGTACCTCTGATGTTAACACGTGACTTTTCCACAATTCTTTCAAGAACGATGCTAAAGAAGTTGCAAGACAGTGCTTCGCCTTGTCTAAATCCTTTTTTGACTTCAAAGGTCTCGGTGAGGTCTTAACCGACTTTGTTGGAGCAGCACGCGTTCTACATAGTCATCTTGCACAAACGGATGAATTTAGCAGAAACTCCAAAACTTCACATTACTCTGTATAGCTCGTCTCTGAGGATGCTGTCATAAAAAAAAAAATAGCTGGCGCGACAGCTCGGGATCAGCCAAGGCCTAGCTTCTCGTAACCAATGGTCCAATGGTAGGGACCTACAATTTATTGCCGATTCCGAACGGCGAATTGAGAAGCTCTTTCATGGCAGATTATTCCCCGACCCTAAGCCGCTCGGTCAGCAGTCCAACGCACTAACCACTGAGCCACGGCGACCGGATTCCTATCTACTCTTTTGGAGTAATGTCAGAGCATAGTAGATGCAAATTTTGTGAAAACTATCTTTCCTAAATATGTGTCCAAGAAGTACCATCATGCTTTCCTGTTTATCCCCCAGTGTTCGGCACAATATAGCAGGACTGGCATTATCAGTGCTTAATTCTCGTAGTTGATATTTGTTTTGAAGTGCATGCATAGCTCCTTTAGTACTTCGAAGTTACTATTGTCAACAGTGTCCTAGGCAGTGCATAGATATTTAATGGTTTGTTGACAACATGAACTGAACATCTGCCCTACCCTATATGTATGTATGTTCCAGCATCAGCTTGACGAAACTCGAGAAGAGCTCTTTCCATCGGCACAGTTGGATCAGTTTTACCGGGATTCTGAAGAGCTGAAGACGATAGATTTAGACATGGCTTCGAAGTCGATGAAAAGGTGGTTAGTCTTGACTTGCATTTTTTTTTTGGTGTTTACCAGAACTTGCCTCAGAGTCGGAAGTCAAACTGGTTCTTGCCGATAAGCAGGAAAAGTAGGGATGTGATAGAATGACGTTCACATAGAATGTTGGGTTGCATCTTGTGTGTGACATTTAGCAGGAATATCAACGTTCTTGTAGATAGAACATACGGGGCTGACATTCTACTAATCCTTCAACTGTACTACTGCGTCTGCGACAGAGCATAATCTGGACGTCCTGAGCCGTCTACGAAGTGCGCTGAAATAAACACAGTACTTACGTTCATTCCAAGAGAAGATTCTCAAATCAAATTTTACTATCACGCCCTGACATTTTAGATATTCCCCCAAATTTCTGTCGTCAGTGAATTCATAAACTGGATGAAAGAATTCTTGGAGGTGGCAGCAGCCACAATTGTATTGGAAGCCAGGCTTAGCAAAAGTTGTTCTGCGAAGAATTTAGTAGAGATTTGCTTGTCTTTGTCTAGTGCCACCTTAGATACAATCCGATTCGTGTTATTCTTAAAACAATGTTACGTAGCCACATGGAACACTGAGTCGCAGTGCACATAAAACACAAGTTCATGCCTAGCCGCACGTATCTTCCTCACACAAAGCTTCGAAATTATCCCAAAAAAAAAACGAACAGTAAACAGCGATAACCACAACTCAAACCAAACATTGTCCATACACGTGTAACCACTTTAGATAGTTTCAGTTCAAAGTCCGTTCACTGAGCTGCACACGTGTATGCACTTATACTCGTTCCCCCTGCAAGCTTCATAATGCACTCAACCTTCAAGTGCTTATCTGCCTCTGTCCGCATGAAAAAAGTCATTACGACGCAACTACACCTACGCGGCTTAATGTGATAGCATTAAGCTCCTCTCACAGCCTACTGTAGGCCAGTAACAAACGCTCTTTTGTCGACGAAATAATAATAAAAAAAAAAGTTCAAAGACCTTTAAGTTGGTGACTGAGCTTGTTCCACGTGTTGACCCCAATCCAGTGTGTCTACTGGTTTGTCAGGCTTCAAAAACTCTTCAATTGTTAGCTACAATAATGCATCTGAAGGCGGATCGTGTGAGTTTGTACTTAGGGTTTGCAACATGAAGGGGATCGGACTTCAAAAGGAGAAGGGAAATCAAAGAATTTTCAAACCAGGTTCCATGTCCAAATCACAGGCTTCGATGAAAACAGGCTTCGATCTCAAGTCAGGTTAAAGTTGGAGTTTCACCCGTCCTCGATTCAAAGAGAGGGTGACGTTAGTTGCATTCCTCTCTTAGTCCATTATCAGTGTACCCACGTGGTCAGGTTTGAAGGCTCACTTTTACTCTCTTATCTGCATCACCACCACAGGTACACAAATGGCCACCCTCCCAATGTGTCGCCCTCTTATCACCCATCATTCGCGATGGGGGCTAGTACCGATCGCACTCTCTAAGTACTTGTACTCTTCCAACGAGCACACCTTTCGCTCTTACCTTTGGCGAGAGCGATACGCAGTATCTGTGAGGATTGCAGAGAGTATCTATGAGCCGAGCTGGTTAAGAGCACCTCATGGGGAGGAGGAGGTGTGTGTGCTTTGTGGGGAAATGAAAAACAATTTTTATATTCACATCGCAGCGAGTTCATTCAACCTCGCCCCAGTGAACTTAGTTGAGGTTATTTTTACTCATTTACTTCTTCTTCTTGTCGTTGGTTGTTCATGCTGCCGCTGCTGCTGTTGTTGTTGTTGGTGTTGTTGTAAAGGAAACATAAGTCATGCTCTGTATGGGTGCATGCCATCTATTTCTTTGGTGGCGGTTGCCGTCCGCCCGGTCTCCACCACCCTTTTTGCCACAGTCATTCCCACACCGGTTGGCGGTGGTGGTGGTGGGGTTTATTCGATCCAAAGAGAGAGAAAGAGCGCAACTCCCGGTATGTGGTGGTGGTGCTTATGTTCAGTTTTCTTTTTATATTTTTTTTTGTATCTTTTGAAGCGCGAATGGATGGATTAAGACCTGAGCCGAGCCTCGAGTACTTGACTCGAGTCGACTTGGGGCTGTGGAGAGTCTTGGAATTGAAAGTTTTTTGTCTTTCGATGACAAGCTCAGGTGAGTTGGATGGCTTATATTGGTGGTGTTAAGTTGTGTTTGGATTTTTTTTCTTTCTGTCGTTCCTTTGTCGAATCCGGAAGAATTTGAATCGTGTCAATTATGCTAAGTGGAGAGCCAAGAGGAAAAAAATAAAAAGACTTTGACGACGACGACGTAGTGAGTGGGTTTCACGGGTTACACTTTTGAAGCCGGGGGTAGCCTAGGGAGTGATTAAGCGCTGGACTGTAATCTTAATGATTTCTCTTTCGGTTGTCTTTTCTTGTGTTGATTGTTGTGTAAGGTAGATAAGACGAGATTTTGAATGCTAATTGGCGATATTGTCGGTTGATAAGTGGACATCGCGGGGAAGATAAGATGTCGTTACACGATGCTAAAGCAGATTTCGATTGATTGGCACGATGCATTCGCTGGCTGATGAGCTAGCTGTCCGAAGCAGGAGAATCAATTCAAGTTGTAAATCAAGTTTGTTACCCATAATCACCTGGTTGTGCAAGCTTTGATTGTCATGCAGATGAGCATTTACATGATTGAGTTGACCAATTAGGAGTATTTTTGATGGATATGAGCTGTCTGTTTTACAGGTCAATCAGGAATTTAGTTGATAAAGTTTGGGACAGTAGGACAGGCCCCAGGGGGAGACGGGGAAGAGTCAGGGTTCTAAGCTTGACTTATATTTATCCATTGACTAGATCTGGCAATGGTTGAAGACCAGGGAATTCAAAAGCTTTGCTTCGCTACATAGCTAGTACTTGCTTCTTCTCTGAACGGTAGGGATCAACCATTTGTAGTAAAACGGAGAATTAAGAAGCTTTTCCATAAACAATTATATTCTCGGAGGATTTTCATTCCCCGGCCAAAGGTGGTACCGCCAAAAAAGTTTGGTGGATATTGCTAGGGCTCGAACCTTCACAGATCACACAGCAGTCCAACGCACAAGCCACTTAGCAACTACGACCACATATAACTGAAGACAGTTATGTGGTATTGGATGGGTTAAAAAGACGCCTAGAAAATCGATATAATTTTGATATACCTCATGATTTTCTTTAAAAATTCTTACACCGATTCCACAGACCATCTTTGAGCCGTCAGTGAGTTTTATCAATGACTAACTAACGTTTTTCCCCGAATTTAAGTTCTTTTGACAAGAAACGACTGCGTCTATATCGTGATCCAACCAGAAACTTTTATTGAAAACCAACTTGCAACTATCTTCATTCTCAGTAGACCAATGCCCTGAGACGACCCCAGTAGCACCACAATCACCACTTGCGCAACAGATGTCATGCAAAACAAAAAAAAAAAAACTCCGCCGGACATCCATCCGCAACGCTGTATGATGATTGACAAAATAAATGAATAAAATTCAGGCATCGAGTCACCAGCACCGTGTTGTCAAACGTGCACCTCAATCTGAATTTAGATTCAAATTCGTAATCTTTAGACCGTTGCTGGTGCCGGACTCAATGTCCTGAAGTAATCTCCTGCATTTATGCGAAAATTATTTTCCCTATGCAAATTTCAGAGAGGGTGCGTGCATACAAGTCTTTCCCTTAACTTACACTGTTGCTTAGCATGGACCTTCACCAACCTTAAGCTACACAGACTTGATGGTGTCGATCCAAAAGGGTAAAACAGAATTTGACTTCTTTATCGCGACCGATTGGGATTAGAAATTCAAATTAGCTGGACTTTATCGGAGATTTAAATGAGCGGAACTTATTCATTGATGCTGGCTCAAGCTGTGGTCCGTCGTCGACAGTGAAATTCACGTGTTCTCGAGCAGGCAAAGTGCAACGTTCGATAAAGGTAAGTGAAACTCAATTCAGTAGACACACATGTTTCAAAGATCGAACTGATGAATGACTTTGTACGATTCGGGATGAGGTTCGGCAACACGGTGTATGTTTAATTCATTCCCGAGGTTTATGCCACGCAAAACTGTTTACAGAAAATGCTAAACGTAATTGCACACTGCTTGGTGAATTGCCAAGAAGGGCTACGTGATCTCGATGGTGTTCGATAGAATTTCAAATTATACGACCGTTCTGGAATGACTCTGAAACTGAATAAGAATTAAATAGTTGGCACAGATCCTATGATGAGAGTCAGAAGGATTTTTGTTAAGTTCTTGTCTACAACTTTGCTCCACAAATGAGGTTGAATTTTCTTTGGCGATCTACAAAAGACAATTTCCATGGCTGGCGACCGTTTTCTTCCATCGTAAACTTCAGCTCGATGTCGTGGTTACAGACTTAAGTAAGGTTTTTGATAAAACCCCTTACCAATTTAAAAAAAAAGAAACAACTGGCGCGATAGCTCAGAATGAGCAAAGGCCTAGCTTGCTTCGCCTGAAAGAAAGCCGTGGCCTGATCATAGCCATCGAGATGGCATGCACTTAACGCTTTGCACTGCACAACAAGTACTCTGCCTGTTACCTTCATGTCATTTTTTTTAAAGAAAAAGCACCAAAGTGACAGCGTCCGAATCATCTGCACTTACCATGTCTTTTCTTGATTGACTTTGCCCTGTGCTACTGGATTTCCTTTTCGCCTTATCACTCCTAGCCAATTCATTAATTTTTACGAGCATGAGTGGTACCACAGTTCATCCTATTCTCCCATATTTCGTTAATTTAAGTCAGAAAGCCTGTCCTGTAATCGCTATTCACTTCGTCAGAAGAATCACACTTCGATGGCGTTAGGCTGTTTTATCGCATGTTTCTCGCCTCTCGCATCACATCGCTTTATCGCATTACTGTGAGCGTAGCCTTATGCGTCGTTTTTTGAGTGCAGGACAATCGCAAAATATTTTTACTGTTTCTTATTACTCCCGCTTCTATAAAAATCGTCAGTGTTCTGGCGATATCCCTGTTAGCTAAAAACTAACAAGGCGTTCGCTCGTTATTCTTCTTCTTACTGGCTGCAGTACAATTTGTTCACCTTTGTCCGCCTGTTTCTCAGTACTTTTGCGTCTTAACCCTTTGTTCACTTCTAATCGAGAATGCATTGTGAAAAATCGAGTATCACCTTCTTTAATTCCTTCGATATCACGGTGCCAAAAAATGCAACAAATTTTAATCCAATTATGTTGGAAGGAGTTAAACGCGTCATTAATAAAAGCCTTAAGTTGACAGTTTATACAGATACCCACTTGCTAACTTATGATCGCCCTAAAGTCTGGATGGTAGCCGATCTGCGCCTAAGCTAACAGACATCTCCAGCCAGCTGAATCTTTAGCAATGGCTCCAGTACCGCACGCGGGATTTGTTGAGGTTCTTTTTCACTTACACGCGTCGCCTTAATCTGTAGTGTCCCCGGATTATTGGCAGAGGTGAAATGCGATAAAGCTTAAACACAAAGTTTCGTAAAGTCAACCAAAGCGTCAGGCAGTGTAAAAGTGCTTCTCTTAGAAAAAAAAAGAGATTGACTTTCATCGAAGACCAATGCTCGGACGGTCGTTTGATCCCATTAACCAAAAATCATGATTGTCTAATGGTCAAAGCTTATTCATGCGTCTGTCTGATTGTCAACTTTTCCTATCCCCAATCACGCTTACGACATGGTTTTAAATTAACGGACACTACGAGGTCATCAAAAATAAGCTACGGCTTCTGTTGATGGATGGTGGCTTCTCGATGTCTGTAAAAAGTCAGCATATATCTTCTTGACGAAAACTTCGACAGGTCTGGCTTATGCTTAACCTCACTCGATCTTAAAGTCTCATCTTGCTTAAAAGGTAGCTCATCAGCACAGTTATCCGTGTTCTCACTTGGCACTGTCCCATTGGCCAGATTGGTTAGCCTCTTTTCAAACGACTTTTGCAGGAGCTGCAGGGGTGAGGTGAGGGAATAAACAATCCTCCACTTCCTCTGCACCTGTTCTGCCCTATCCCAAAGAAGTAAGCTCTATCAAGGAGCCTATCACTTTAACATTTTGGGGGAATTATCACATACTGACATCAAAAGTATCCTTAGCTTCATCAAGAGCTCCAATTGGTTTTAATAAAGCGACAAGCACTTTCAGGGTATAAATGCAAGTGGTATCACCAAGAGCCTTTCTTGGCATATGTGCGTCACAGCAACTTGGACAGAGGTGAACAAATTTTGGAGTTTCCTCGAGTGGTTGCTGATAACTTGTTGTTTCGATGTTCTTATATTTTCAGCTCGAATCATAGCACCACCTTTATAGAAACGATAAAAGGACCTGAGACTACGACTTGGCATGAGAACTTTCACAATCTGTCAGTCGAATTTGGTTGCCAAAGCATTATGACCCTTCCATGATTGTTTTTCGTCTCCATCGACCCCTTTGACCTATCTGCTACACAAGACTGTACAATTAAGCCTACCACTTCCTAAAAATTTGATCTTTAAAAGCTTTTCTGCATTTACGTACATTGTGGCCCATACTTTCCTACTTAGCATATGAATACTCGCTCTCCCTTCCTGGACGTAGTAGGAATATGACTCTACAAATCTCCTCAAAGCGTTCCACAGTAGTTGGCTTGCCCTAGACTCGGCCCTGCCTGCTATGACCACTTTCTAATCCAACAAATCCACTTTCTTCATCTAAAATGAGTTTAAGCTGTGTTCTGTGTTCAATATGATTCAAGGCGTACCTACCTCATTCCGAAACAGTGAAAGCCATTCAAAGTCCAGTACAATCTGTCCGTCGACACACCATAAATCCATCGTTCAAACTCCAGTCCATTGTCAATCGGCAAAGAAACCTTTCCAATCTCTTACACTTTTACCCAAAACCACAAAGACCATCGCCATCAGCATCGACTCAATAATTGAATTGTGTCCCTAGAAGCCTCATCCAATTGATGTCAAAGAAATTAGCGACAAGGCGACACAGTATTTAACTTCACAAATTGCGTTAATTTTACCTGACAACCATCCAATAGTCGTTTCCGCAAAAAAAAAAAACTGAGCAAAACCACCGTCGATGGCGACCCAATTCCCCAATTCCCGTTCAGATACAAAGTCTGCAAAATCAACAGAAAAAAAAAAAAAAAAAAAACCAACAAATTGGGAACAACAAACTCTGCGAATCTTTTTCGTAACCAGTCCAGTGAGCATCTCGGAATATGGGTCACATGCGAGTAGAGTTGTGGTGGCAGGGTGTTCTCTCGCCGACACGGTGTGTGCGAGTGCCGTTAACACAATATCATCGCCATCCCCCTGCGGGCGCACCACTCTCCGCGCTAATGACAAAGACCGAACAGCCAGAAGCGGAATCTCTGCGAATTCTCAAAACAAACAAAAACAAACACTAGGCGCTTGGACACAAAAAAGCCACGGAAGCCAGCGTGCGAAGTCTGACTCATCATCAGCGGTGGGTCATTATAAATTTGATTACCTACCTACTACCTCTGTGAGCAGTAGGTACGGGCACGGTGCTTGGCGGAGCTAAAATCTAGGCCACGGTAAAAGTCATTTCATTTCAAAGTGCACAAGGGACACGACCAAAGCGAAGAACGAAGAATCGCTAATGCATGCGAACTTCATTCCAGAATGCCAATGAGGAAATGCCATTGGGGATATTTTTCATTGAAACACACACGCACGTAGGGTACCGGGCACTCGGTGTGTGCCCCCGAACTGATCGAACTCTGTCGCCCACCTCTTGTTGGTGAAGGACCCCACCATCTGCATAGTAATGCGCTGGGGCCATGCCTTGCATACAAAGAGACTCACACTCTGGATGCATTCCCATTCCCATTGCCATTCCCGTTCCCATTCCCACAGCCGGCCGGCTGGCCAGTGGCTTGAAGGAGGAGGTGGACTGGTTCCAGCTTGGGCTGTGGTTAACGAGTAACGACAACGGCGATGATGATGGCAGCGATGGTATGTGGTACCAACACGTACCAAGAACCAAAAGTCCAACCAAGAGTCCACCACCGATGATGACGACGATAATGATGATGACGATGATCGCCTGGGTGCTCGGCCTGCTTGGATGGGTTCTCTTCTGTGGGGAGGGTGCAAGCGCACAAGACTCTAACAGTGTTGGCATAGCGCATGAGTCAATCAGTATTCAGATACTGCATACCCACCAGGCTTTTGTGCATCTTCTCTTCCTGATGTTGACCTAAATTTAGGTCACTCGAACTCGTGGAGTGTGCAGCAGCAATGGACTAGGGAATCATCCTGTGGCTGTTATTAGCCAGCTTTACAGTTCAACTATTCCGCTCTTCTTCTTATTCTTTTGTTGCTTCTTCGTGTGTGCATCTTCAATTTTGCCTCGCAAATGTTGGTTTGTTTCTTCGTTTGGGTGCGATGTGATCGCTCTTATTCATGGTTATTGGCCATTTAGGTTTATAATGGATGTTTATGGACTTCAAGAACCGTTATGGAGTCACAATAATGTCGCTTTTTTTTCGGTTTTTGCGGACAACATGGCCAATGGTTTCTTAGTGAATGGCTTATGGATGACCGGTTTGAAACAGAGACGAGTGACTGGGAAATCGTGGGATGTTAAGGCAGCTTTTACGACGGTGATATGCAAAAAGGTTCGTGTTGAGATTGCGATCATATCGCTGTCGATAAGGTCTTGAATCCGCTGCCAAGTTGCACACTGACGCTTCCATATACTGATGGGAAATAGAGGATCTTCTTGTGACCAATGTCGAAGGGGAATCAACAGCCTGAACGATGCTTTAGTTGATCCTTGAAGAAATCTATGAATCTGAGGAAGATCTAAGGAGGATGGCTTTCATGAAGTTGGAAGGAACCAAGGCAACATTTTCCTAGAAGACTGCAGTATGCAATGCTTCAAGAATTCTTTCATTCGATAGAAAAAGCTAGACCTTTGGCATATTCCGGGATATCGCGCCAGCAATTCATTTATTTAATGCTCCAAGGAAGTTCTTTAGATTGGTTGGATGGTTGGTTTAGGAGGGTGAGGTTCGGAAGAACCTCGTCACGTAGGCCACCATTTGGGCCCGTTGAGTTCCCTTCTGTAGCATCTGTTGGAGAAGAATTGCATTGAGATTTACAGATTGGAGAAACGTCCTGTATGTCTATCGAACTGCAGGATATTCTCGGAACTAAATTGCCCAAGATACCTTAGCCCGGGCAGAACATATCCTCCCAGGCTTTTGTGTCTTAGCGCCCCTGTTGGGGTGGGAATAGCAGAGGAAATATTCGAGGGGCTCCTTCTCCTCCTCACATCCTGGACAAGTAATTGATTGCAGTGCCAGTCTGTGGGCATGTTTATTCAAGTTTATGTGACCAGTGTACAGGCCGACAATCAGTTTTAGTTGCCTCCTGCCAAGATTAAGTATTCTCCTTGGCAGACGAGAGCAGGGGCCCTCTATAATTGGTTTTGACCCTTTCTAGGAAGTCTCGTGGCATTTATCAAACGCGCTGAGGTTTTGATAACCTTTAAGGAAACTCACACGGTGGTGATTTGCCTTTTTTCTGTCCACTTTCTAGCCAGTTCATCCGAAGATTCGTTCCCAGGTATGTTGCAGTGACCCGGTACTTAGAACAGGTTCCGGGTATCCTGGGATGTCGCGGTATTTTCTGTCAACACTCGACGTATGTCTGCGTGCTATCGTATTCTGGGTTATTTATTCTTCCTCAACTATTCAGATGAAGTGGCGACCGATATTCATTACACTGCTCAATAATTATCCACAGGATATTGCTGTGATCAATAATTTAGGAGGATCCAGAGCAAAAATCTGCTTGATCAGCATCGAGTGTACCGTCGTTCGAAAGTGGTAGTCTCCTTGCACACTTTGGAATTGAAGTCCTTCATCAAGATGACAATATTGGCCCCCAATTCGACAGTCGAAGGAGTCGGTGCCGGTGTCTTTTCAGAAGACCTGGACATTCACCACTCCTTCAGTCTCTCCAACCACTGTAGTGCCGAATTCACAACTCTTAATCAAGCCGTCGTCTGACTGAAGGTTTACCGAATATCGCGCACGGATAATGCGATCTACTTCGACAGCCAGGCTGCGATCAGGTCCCTCGTATCTAACACAATAAAATCTTGGGCAGTGAAGGATTGCCGCGTGTCTCTAAACAAGATCGCTAACCAGTCACACTCTGTTGGGTCCCTGGTCATTGCGACATTCAAGGGAATTAACTAGACTAGGCTCTCAATGTACAGACGGCAGGAAGCTCGACCATGTTAAAGCACCTTTGTCGTTTGTTAGACACCTGACTTACACCGACGCTCTATCGAAAGCAACTTGTCGATTACTGCAACCATACCAGACTCATCTGGCCTCTCGTGGATCTGAAAAGATCAAAAGCAATAAAACTTTCAAAAATAATCAACGTCCTCACGGAGCACTGCATCCTAGGCAAGCGTACTCAAAACCTGGGTATAGCATGTTACGATTTCTGCAGGACCTGCAGAGACGAGGAAGAGAAAGAGCCCACTTTACAATTCCTCTGCACGTGTTCCGCCCTTGCCAACATCAGGAAAGCCACCTTTGGCCAATACTTCTGTTACAATCCTAATGATCTGGGGCTAAATCAGCCCTTCCGTAATCGAAGGACTCGTTACATAAAAACGAGGCGATTTGGATCCAGAATGCCCACGTTTACGTGACGAGTTTTACGACTACGACAGAGACCATGTGGCCCCTAAACTCCGCCAGCACGGCCGATCTCGAAAACTTAAAACTAAATGGTTTTTGGAGTAAGCAGTGGTCTAACCCCAGTACTCAGTGGTATCACAATGGCCCTACTTTTCTGGTCTAAGTGTCCCTCTTCTTGGAGGACCATTCTAACTAACTTACTTACTAGCTTGACAGTAATATTTAGTGTAGAAGACTCCTTTTATAAGTGGCAAGTGTCATTTCAGCGTTCTCCACACAGATTACATGTACTGGTACTTTGTTGTCAATTTGTACATGTCCACAATAAAGGCAGAATTTTCCCGACTGATGATCGCAAAACCTCTGCAATTTAACCGCAAAAACATCAAACACAGCCAACCATTTCCCAGCTAAACTGAAATGACCACCTAATGATGTTCCTTAAACCCTATTACAGCCACCTGCGGTGACCACACAAACCACCAAATACCTTTCTAAACACCTAAGCGACACAGGCACCTAGAATAAATATTTAAAAATCAACTTTGCCAATTGTAAGATCAAAGGACACCATGCATCGTCACCAGCATCAGGTTGTTCCATTGAAAAGGATTATGCATGCCAGGGAAACAAACAAATAGCACATGACACAGCCCTCGAACAGTGGCAGGTAGGACAGTCTCACAACTCCTTTGTTTTCGAACAAAAATCCAAAGTTAATCCTTAAATTAATGAACTGTGATGTCCTGTAGGAAACAAAAAGTGACCACATGCAAAATAAAAATCGTAGGCGTCGGTGTACCAAAACCCATTTGGGTTGGATTTCCTAATGAATTCTTTAAGAGAATATTTCACACCTTTCGTCCTTTTTTATGTGGAAATTTTGGAATCTGCAAAAAATCCTAAAGTAATGTCATTTTCCTCACTGTTCCTCCTATCGAAAGGATCAAGTTATCACATAAGGATAAGAAAGGATGCATGTTTTTGTTACATCTGTTGACAAGATCCTTTTTCATTCACCTGGATAGTGATTACATCCTTGAGTCCAATAAAAATCCAAAAAAGGAAACATAAATCTAATCCTTTTTCTCCCAATCAGTTAAAGTGAAAATCAAAGGAAAAAAAAAAAGGTTTGTGTGTGTCCTTTCTATACAAATGTCGTGAGCCAAAGCAAAGGCGGACGAAGGAAAGGGATAAAAAGCGCGTGCTAAGCACGTGTAAATTGGTTTTTCTTTTAAAATCGAAATCAAATTTCATCAGGGAAATAAAAACGTCTCCCTGTTGTTATCCTTGATCAGTTGTTTTTTGTGTCGTTTTGTCGAAGAAAAAAAATGGAAAAATTCTGGCGGAAGGACAAACGTCGTTGGTAACGGCGCTTACCATGTTTACATTTACATATTCGGCGCTAGAAGGAAGCAGCAGACGATGTTTTTTTTTGTAAGGATTTACATGTTTGATGATCCTTGAAGAGATGTTTATTTATTTTTGTTGAAGAACTTTCCATGTTTACATGGACCACACCGTTACCTTTAAAATCATTGTCCCTTCCACAGTCTGTCAAAAAAAAAAAAACCGAAAGGTATCTAACAGGACAGGACGATGAAACAGACATAAAACATTTCCCTTTCCGGGTTCTTCTTCTGACTGTTGGAGGCTACAATGCCTTGCAACTGCTGTTTTGTTGATTTTTGATGTAAAATGATGCGCTCCCCCGAAGGACGATGATGCAACACACCCTAGTGAGAGTGAATTAGAATACACCTAATGAAATCAAAAGGAGGAACACCTTTGCCGTGGAAAGGTGAGCAGCATACGCAAATGCTGCAATGCAAACAAATGGGAATTTTAACGGTGAGAGGATCCTTGAACTTTCTATAATGTGTGGGGGAATTTTCAGTTTTTCTATTGAAATGCATTAGCATTCACTGCTGTCGATGATACTCTCACTTAATTGACGACATTAGGGCGAAAAAGGAACCAATTGTTTGAGCATCTGTAGACTACAATAAACAGGAAGAACTACAAGGATATTTATGAGAAGAGGAAGCAAATAATGAGCCAAAAGAGTAAGTAACGCGGGGTTATTTCTTTTCCTTGTCTTGAAAAACTTTCAAACTTCTTGAAAGGAAATAGGTTAGGTTGGTTGAAGTGGTCGCAAGCTAGAGCCAATATACTTAGACCCATGAGGTGTTCATTGTGATACCACAAGGATCTCGAAAAGATCTCCTGCTTACTCATTGAACCAATTGGAGCTTCTTTTGAAGAGAAGGAGACTACCAATTTCTATGTTTATTAGGTCGCCTAAGTTTATATAGAAATTCATCGCCAAACAACAAGTAGACGCAGTCCTGAATTGACAACGGAAGTCCTCTTACATTTCTTCAAGTTTCATAATAGGTGCCCGTCGCCGTCATCCCTTTCCATTCTCAGCCAATCAATTTAAATCCAAATTTCTTCTGTTTCCCATCACCTGAAAATAGAACATCTCGTGTATAATTTTAGACCAAAAGTTCAGTTCAGACATGACCCCTGGTCCAAGCGAGTACCCATCAGTACATAAGCACGTTGAGAACCTTTAAGCCTTTCCCGCATAAAACACACACAATGGGAGGAAGGAAAAAAAAAACTTTAAATTAAATTGCAATTAAACGCGGTATTCTGACCAAAATTCGTGAGAGCCGCAATGGGTAGGGTTTCCCCCCCCTCAATCTCAGTCGTTGGATACTACCACGAAAGGTTCTTGTCCGCTGCAGAAAGTAGGTTAACCGTTATGGGGAAAAGAAAACACATAAAAGAAGTCATATCGCCTATAGGACGATAGCCAACCAAAAGATTGAAAAGAAAAGAAAGAAGCGTGTATACGTAGTAGTAACGCGTCAAACGGTTTTAATTTATGGCCCATATCATTCTTCTTCTTTTTCGGGGAATTTGACAGGCTGAACGCGCTGCGCTCCACCGCCGCCGGCTGGGAAGATATGCATCGGCTTGCGGTACGGCGATGTGCTTTACGGTGTCAATTATCGGAATGGAGCTCTATGTCGAAGCGTAAGTCGAAAATGATTGCAGTTTTTTTTTCCAAATTAGGAGAACTTTGACACAAAAATTATGTTTAGACAGTTTTGGCAATTAAGTCTATAGTCAAGTGGAGTGGACGATACGATCCGGATGCAATGCGACCTGTGAGTTCTATTGTGCTGGTCTAGTGGTTAATCAGAAGCCGAACTATTTTCTGCTTGGTGTGTTTAATGTAAAGCAAGCTTATTAGCTTCCTATTTTGGAGTAGATACTACTGAGTAAATAAAAAAAATAAATAGCTTGCGTGACAGCTCGGGATGAACTAAGGCCTAGCTTCTCGCAACCATTCATTTTATGCGTGATTAATTTTTGGCACGAATGAAAGGGACCTACAAATTTATTGATGACTCCGAACGGTGAATTGAGAAGCTCTTTCATGACAAATTAAACCCCTGGAGGCTTGTCATTCCCCGACGAGAGGTGCTGCTGTGAAAATTGTTCGGTGGACATGACTGGGGCTTGAACCCACGCAACTCGCACTAACCACCGAGCCACGGCGACCATGATACTACTGAGTGGCACGCCAAATATGGTGTTCAGAACAAACAAGTGGGCGCCATGGGCCTCTTCTCGTAAGACAGTCGGCCGTTCACTATCTTCGTGTCGAGGGATCCAGGCTACAGTAACCTTGGAGAAGGTTGATGCAGTCCCTATCCCATGTTAGTGCTGCCTGGCTGTCCAAAAAATGTACATACATATCTACGGGTCCCCTTCGCACATACATAGTTCGATTGCATGAACCTCCGCTTGAAAAATGTTTGTTAACTTTCCAACCAGTGGTGCTGTCTGAATCTAAGGGCATAGATCCCAGCTCCAGCATTTTGTCGAATTTCGCAATGTAACGAGACCTTTATAACGTAATGTAACGAAATCTCCTGAGCATTGGATTTGAAATCTTGAAGATTTGATCACTTTGGGTATAGTCTAGGATCTTCAGATGGCCTGTATGGTCGCTGGCTTTGAATTCCGGTATCTTGGGCAATCTAACCGCAGTCGGCATAGCTTTTTTCTTCGCAGTGAGGTGTGGTGGTGTAAGGCCAAGCATTTAACCTATATCTGCCATCGGGCACGTTTTCATTGCCCCATAACACCCACGGGGGGTAAGCGATGTAGTCGGTTTCACTGTTCTTGGGCTTTGGCCACTATGCGAGGAATGTATAGATGACTCTTGTTTTGATGATGGATTTATATGTAGACGCTGGCCGTCGGCTTTGAGACGTCATCTTAAGGAGAATCAAATCCATCAACCGTGAATATCACAGAGATGAGTTCCTTAAGGCAATCAAATGCATGAAGAGTAGTGTGTCCTATATCGACGAGTTAAATAGTCGAAGCTCTCTAGCCAGACACCTTTCAGGCTCAGCAAGCTGAGCAAAAAGTTGAACGAATACAAGACTTCTAGCCACAGATTTGCTGTAGGTACATATGTATGTACATATGTAGCCAATGCGAGGTGTTCTGTCAAAGATTTAGAGAAGCAGTGCATTCAGTCTTAATACCAAGCTGCGACTGTTTTAGTTAAATGTGGATACGGTGCTATTGTATGGTTCGACTCTGCAAGGGGCCGTTAAAGATACAAAAAAGCCACAATCTTTTTTTAAACTCAGTCTAAATTACCTACCTACTGCGAATAGTCTAGTTAAACCTTAGAGGGAGTATAGACGAAAAACGCGAAGATGTACATAAATAGGTGTCAATGGATCGGCTATATGCACTGGAAAGACGACTTTTGGCCAAGTCAAGAACCCACTTACTCAAGATAGAAAAAATACACGGGGATCAATTGTAATTGGGAAGATATCGGCAAAATATCTGCGCATGGTTTGAGGCTTCAAATTAGTACAAGAGCATATAAAAGGCATAAGGTTCGTTAACGTCCAAGTTTCAGGCCAAGCGTGGTACATTTACTGTGCATTAGTTTGTTGGAAAGGCTTTCAATTGTCGTGGCATTTTTCTAGCTTGAGAAAAACCAAAGGGTAACACTTACCGCAGCACGGGCGTCCATATTAAATCGCACGCTCATACTCATACTCGAGTAATAGCACCTCTTCCTGTGCAATAGTTTTGAGGAATCAGAGCATCCTGTATTGATCTAATGAAGGTACATTCATACGTGCACATAGGCCCTCACGTTATTCTTTCTATTATGAGAAGACGTGCTGGTGGTTTTTGAAGATACTTACAGAAGATGCATCCTGCACATCGTGTTAAATATGTACTCGGCCTCCTAAGGTGCACCGTGTTCGGTCTACATGCTTGTCAGGATACAAATTTTAGGTGAGTTGCGTAGGTTAGAGCCCGAGCAGTATCCACCGAAAATTGTGTATAATTTGCCATGAAAAAGCTTCTCAAATCGCTATTCGGAGTCAGTAATAAATTAAACGTCCCTTCCATTTATGCGAAAAAGTAACACGCCCAATATGAATGGTTGCGAGAAGCTAGGCCAGGGATTATACGGACCTTCACGTCAGTTACTTTTGTATTGACCCTTCCGATTTGCTATTTTCAGCAAATTCAGTAGGGTCAGAGCTTCAAAACAAAAGCTCTAGCTCTAGCTGTCTCTTATTTTGTCGACAACAAACACTCGAATCTAAGCTTTAAGGAGAAAGCCAATTTCAAACCATCACCAGGTGATAGGATTCTAATGACCACCTTTGCGACTTTGTCGTAGAAAGAACAAAAGACTCAGCCTCAACGACGTAATTTCTCCACAAAGATGGTTGCCAACGATTACATCTGCCCAAATGCTCCCAAACTTCTGCTTCAAAATCTTCTGTATATAATAACACATAACAGACCGTCATAGGCGGAGTATAATTTCATTAATATCTCATCCAAACGATCACTCCTTCTTCTCAGAACATCAAACAAAATTCAAGAAGGAATCGAAATAAATAAAAACTCCTCCAATATATGTAGGTTCTGAAGCAGAAGGAGAAAAAAAAATGAAACCTTCAACCAACGACCGTCAGGATCCCATAGAATAGTAAATAGGCTCCGATCACCTCCTCTTCGTCTTCGTCGTCACCATCATCATCATCATCATCAGCCACCATCCAAGCCATATACCCTTGAACCAATAAGCGTCCACATCGTCCAGCCTCGTGCTACCTGAGGCAATGAACGATACCTGCATATTAAAATGTTAACCTATTATCACGGATATAGGTTAACAAAAGAAACTCCAAAGATACCCACCCTCTTTGGCTGTTGTGCTCACAGACAGGCCTATCGTCTGTCTATGAAGCAAACAAAACTCCGCGACTTCGTCGCTCCTACTCGCCGGTAGACAGATGTAGAAGGGATCCACAAACATACACACACACGTTTATTGCAAAAAAAAATAAAGGTACTGCAGTACCTCTCTTTTGTGACTTAGGTACGTGCAAAGGTGCAAAATCATAGAAATACGTAAGTTTATCAAGGAAACTCCAGGTGAAAATAAAGAAATAAAAAATCGTAAAAGATACACACCAACACCATGATGACGAGTGTTAAGCGATTCAAAGAGAGGCGTAGTTCTGCATATAAGAGAAACGTCTCAGTTTCACACATCGCACACACAACACAACACACCTGCTGTCCGCATTGCATGGGGGTGTGTATGCGTGTGTTGCTCTTAAGCGCAACCGATCATATGTTTCACCAACACAACTCACTATGTTATTGTTTTTCTCTTCTCTTCAAAATAAAAATTCGTCACCAATACAACAATCGACGGCATTAGGATTTAAGCTCCCGACTTAACGAAGATCAATTCATAAGATCGACAACGTTCGACAGATCAACATCTAAGGTGCCACCAAAAATTCTTTTTTTAATTTTGTCTTTTTAAACTCGGCAAAAATAAAATAAAAAAAAAATTTTCATTTAAATTTAAAACTGCACATCAAGAAATTGTGCCTAAAATTAATAGTGATCGTGAGTAAAGTTTCACAATTGTGATCAAAAAATTGAGAAAAACTCAAGAAATAACCGAACAATTTCACGGATTTTTAACATTTATCTCAAAAGTGGTGTCAGTGACTTATTTGGCAACGTGCTTAAACTAAACGAGATCGCTCGAACTCACAAGGACTAAAAGTGTTTGCAAATTCAACTGAAAAAACAATCAATCACTCAGTCAAAGATGGCTTTCAATCTCGATCCAACTGGCCAATACTAAAAAAAAACTAGTGACTTTCACCAATCAGTGTCAATTTCACTCTGCAACGACCAGCAACAGAAGCAGTGTGTATCTCACGAATACGGGTCAACAACACCGCATACGTTTTGACCGATCTTCAGCAGAAGTACGAGTAGCACGGAGACAAGATCAGTAAGATCAGCAAGAGATTTTCATCATTATCATAGAAAGCTAGTGTGTCCGTAAGACACTGTTTAATTTGTTTCATTTTATTGATTAACTGAATTTTATAAAATGGCTCTAATTTTGGACCCTACTGGTCAGTACTAAAAGTACTTTGAAGTTGTTTATATATTTTCAAAGTTTTCTCCATAAATTTGACTAAAAATGGCAAACGTTTTGGATCCCACTGGAACCTATTAAGTTTCGAAGACATAAATCCTTTTTGTTGAATTTAAAATAAAAATCGTAATTTCCTTGAGAAATTTCCACAAAAAAAAAAATAATAAAAATGAATATCCTCGATCCTACCGGCACATATCGCCGTCCTACCAACACTAGGACAACAAATAATACAAAAAGAACAAATACCACAAATTCACATTTAGATCCTACAGGACAATACTAAATTACGAACTGTGTGTTCAAAAACTTTTTTTTTTCTATAAAATGTAATTTTTTTTTTATAAAATTTGACATTTAAAAAAAAAAGAAACAATGAACTGGACATTTTTGGGGACACGTTGGAGGTGTGTCCGTGGCCGCGAGGAGACTTCAAGTTGTCGTCATCGAAGAAAACTGTGTAACTCTTTAATTTCTTAGACATGAAATGTGTATTTTTTTTTCAATATAAAAAAAATATTATTTTAACAAAATGTATTCTTTTAATCAAAACAAATTCATTATTAGAAAAAACAAGAAAGCGACAAAAAGTTAAACATATTAATCATACATATAACATTTTCTATTTATATTATAACTTTAGTAATTTTCTCCATTTTTTTTATTTCTTTTTGTATAGAAAAAATAAATTTATATTTTTTTTTTTGCAAAATTTTGGTTTCACAAATAAATTATTGACTACATCCTTTCGCATTTAATATTTTTGTACAATAGTTTTGAGTTTAAATTCGTTTCATCTTTTTTTTAGAAATGTCTATGCCTTATTTAAAAATGTTTAATTTAATTTAAAACAAAAAAGTATTAAATTAAGTGTCATATTAGAAGTCACCTATGAAAGTTTATTATTATTTTATTTTATTATAAAATATGCATGCTACTATTTTTTATTTTATACATATGCGCGCAAAAACGAAATATGTATTACTATTAAATTAATGTTAATTTAAAATATTTTTTTTTATTTTATTGAACATTTTTTATATATGTATACATATTTTTAATTATTTATAGAAAAACAAATGATGAAACTATATGAAAATTAAAGAATGAAATTTATTTAAAATTTTAAACAGCACTGTGTTTGTATTTTCTCGTTAGTCTGGTGTAGGTGCCAGACAGCATGGTGCCAATTGTTGTTTCTCATCGGTCGATGATTTTTTTACGACTTTACTTCTATGAGTTTCTACTGTTGCCTCGTTGATTGTAGTTTCAACTTCACGCCATTAGATCAGCTGTTCGCTTTTGATGGGAAAAGTGATGTTTCACTAGTTACTAGGAACGGACGGTAAAAAACACTAGGTATTCTTCGGGGCAACTCAGCAAAAAGTTTCTGGACGGTGCCTAAAAGAAATATGATGCTGTTGTCATATTTTGCGGCTTACACGGCAAAATTGATAAGGAAAGCATTGTCAGTGGTTCGATTAGAGAGCAGAGTCTCCACGACATGACAATGGACAACAGGTTGTGGATAATTGATGTTGCAGCAGCTAATAACACAATCGCGTTTACTCTTCTAGAACTTCAACGACTAAATCGGAGCGAAGAGGTGATATAAACGCGAACTTTATGACCAGTACCAAGGTGTGAATGTAGTCCAGAAGGCCAAATCACTTCGACTGCATTGGTTTGGGGATATTGAACGAATGGAAAACAATGCTTCAACCATTTGAATCTTGGAATCGGGGCCCTTAGGTTCGAGACGACCAAGGGGACCGAAAGCCTGGTATAAGGACCAAGCCATTGTGGATGGCAGAATGCTTGGGCTAACAAACTGATAGCAACAAGGACCGGATAGAAGAACATAGAGAATTTCGGTTTCTCAAGCAAAGACTCTTCACGGTTCCGAAGCCCGTTCAGCAAGTAAGTAATGACAATTTGGAAAAGAGACTTTAACCCAAATCCAGCTTTCTAAGAAATTCACCGTTCCAGATTTGCAGAAATCACTAGAACTGACGAAAAGAGAAGTTGTCGGGTCCGATGGTTTGTTGTTCAAATGTTGTGATGACATTTTTGTACTAACTTTTTGATCTTACCTGGACCAAGTTTGCGTGTCCTGACAGGATACAAACTTAACAGTCACCATATGTGAAGGTTGAGTTGCGAAGAAATCTAGAGATGACTTATGAACGTGTTACTTTTTTACTTAGCGGGCTCTCGATCTCTTCCTAAAATTAGTCATTCAGACTAATCGTTTTGGCATCTGCAATAGCTTAGCCGTCAAAATGAAGGTTCGATCTTTCAAACCCGGAAGCTGCGTTTTAAAAATCCTTGATGGTGACATATGTCTATTCGCTCAATGTGGGGGAGCCAGTGTAGTCGACGGGTTTTGACTTCTTGACCAACATTCACATCCTGGTACAGGTCTCAGAGTTCGAAGTTGTATTTTCCCCTCCTCCATATAAGATTCCATATTTGACGGAGGATTTTTCCCGAAAGTCTTCAATATCCGCTCTGCGACACTGTAGAGTGGCACTGGCACGATAAGTGTTTCGCGGTGCACACACGGAAGTCTAACGCACTAATCATTGAGCCACCGCCACCACGTACAACATCAACACATGATTGGACTGTCTCAGAAAAGCGTGGAATGGATCCATTTTTGACAATTTCGCAAATTTTAGTGCTTTGGACTGCCGACCGAGAGGCATGGGTTTAAGCCCCAGCCATATCCACCGAACATTTTTCGAGGCACCACCTCTCGTCGGGGAATGACAAGCCTCCGGGACTATAAAGGGTCATGAAAAAGCTTCTCAATTCGCCGTTCGGAGTCAGCAATAAATTGTAGGTCCCAACCATTGGGCCGAAAAATGTAACACGCACAACACGAATGGTTGCCTTAGCTCATCCCAAGCTGTCGCGCCAGCAAATTATTCTTTTTATACAGAAGACTCCGACCCATTTCCAAAATAAAAGTTGTATAAGAAATTGGCTAGGAGCCAAACACACCATTACTGGACAGAAACGGAAAGTAACAGACAAGCCTAAATCTTCCTGCCAACTGCTTCCCAAAATAAATCGATGCAAATTCTGCAACTAACGAGGAATCAGAAATCGACTTCTCACAGGTCTCTGTCGGTTAAAAAAAACCTCATGGCTAGGAAGAAAGCACAAGATAACACATGCAGAATTTAACATGACGACGAAGAATCAGCACACCTCATAGATACTGTGCAGCTATGATTGCCTAGTCAAGTCACAATATCGTTACTAAGGTAAATTTTAGCTCTAAGAAGATGACATATGAATTTGCTAGTCCTATCGAAGATGTAGTCGGATTCAACACCAATATCCGCTCTACCTTAGGAAGAAGTCTATGACCATTTGCGGTCGCAGTGATAATGCGACCTGATCTCACCTCTTAACTGTTTTCGTGTAAGAAGAACACTTTTGAGTACCCTTGGCCTTCCATTTAAACACAGCCTAAAACGCAATTGGTCATCAAGCTAATCTCACCAATTAGTCTTAGATTTGCCTGACTATACTCATTACAACGCATAATTTGTCTTCCACCCTTATCCACCTGTAATCCCTTACACATTTCAGACACTGAGTCCATCCTAGCGTATAACCACAAGGCGGCGCGATCTCTTGTCTCCTAATTACTACAATCTGCCGGCACCTTCTGGGCTAAAGACAAGCTCATTGCACTCTAAAGCATCCACAGAGGCCGCCACAACTATCCATTTTGCGATACATTTTTGCAATTTGTAGACTTTCTCACCGATCCGATGTGTGATCACGGGCGCGCACCACACACAAACAAATTTATTGACAAAAATGTGACATGCAATTGAAATTTGTCCCGCGCTGCGCCTCAGGCATCTGACACACTCATTCTCACACACGAGTAATTGCATCCTTGCGCTCGTCACCGGGGCTCGCTTGCCGAATGGGATGCATTATTCAAATCTTTCGAATGCGATTCCTTCCTAATCGCTCACGTTTGCCCACAAACCGAGAGAGATGCTTTGGCAGACTGCTGCAGCCGTGTGCATCGGGCGCTACTACTGCTGCTCTCGTCAGGTACAACCATGGAGTATATGTGAGTATGGCGCTATGCACATATCTACTGTGCTAAGTTGTTGAGGTTGCCATTGCCATTTTGTGCTATTATTGACCTAATCACTTGTGGAGCAGAAACGAGCATTGAACTTTTACTTCCGCATGCATTGGATTTTATATTGTGGGAACTAAATGTTGTTGTTGTAGCTGTGGCCGGGGCCGCTCTGCTCCATCTGAGATTGTAGAGCCAGTCCAGGGTGCCACAGCACGAGGAGACCTTCTTCTCTGATGGCTGCGGGGTGTTCTAGGCGGGGCCCGGTGGCAGGGTGGCGGATACCTACCGACCGAGACTCGTTACAGTGACTTGTGTACGATTTAGCTGATTGCAGTGTAGAATTGCTAGAATGGCGTTCATGGCGATGACGACAAATTTCCGTCACCGTCTGGCGAGACGAGTTGAGACGACTTTGGCGCGGGTACCCGCGCGCCGGTTAGCTAGGTGATACGTTTTATTGCGGTGTGTGCTTGCTGGCGGTTGAGAAGGCTTTTGTTTTGCATTGTGGTGTGAGGTTGTCACTTAAGTCATTTGTCACCTAGTGGTGCTGATGCTGTAGCTAGTGGTGGTAATGGGAAGAAGAGTCGGACGGATTATATCGAACAAATGATGAGAACGATGGGAGAATACTAGACCGACGGTGGTGGACAGAGATACGGTTGGTATGAGTTGCGTCCGAGGTGGGAAATATCGCATTGGATTTCGCTTGTGCTGACGGCGTTGACGCGGTGGCCGGCGGCTGTGTCCCTAATGGATCATGAAAATGATCGTTTATAGATTCAGTGGTTATTTGACGTGGACATCCAAGTGCGGTCGGCCATGATCATGTATATTGTCACAATGTCAAAATGCGGTGGCGCACGCTATTAATACTGCGTAGGTGTAGCATTTCCACATGTCCGATTTGATAGACCCATAACTGGTGTGAAATTGTGGAAACCACTTTTTGACAGGCATGTGGATCACTTTTCAATTTGATCTGTCAAGTTTGCAAGAGCAAAGGGCGATACGAAATGGCATTTGGCTTGCGAGAAAGAGTCGGCACAACGATTTTTTCCCACCAGCTGCGCTTTAGCTAAGCACCTCAACTTACTGGACAAAATTAATACCACTACACCTCTGTCACTCTGCTGTGCGAGTTGCGTAGGTTCGAGTCCCAGGAATTTTTCGTGACATCACTTCTTGCCGGTAAATGACAAACCTCCACGGGCATAATTTGTTACACAGAGCTTCCCTATAGCACCCACAACATGAATAGTTGCGAGAAGCTATGCCTTGGCCCAGCATATTTAGTTTTATTTTAATAATTATTGTGAGCCTGGGTAGGACCATGAGGGGAACTTCGGTGCAGGTGAGCAAAACGGCAGTAGGCTTTCAGCTGCTCAATTCGTCGGAAAGGGATGGTTCTTGTCACTTCCACCTTGGGACAAAAGTTTCTTATCAAGTAGAAACACTAGCATTCTTCAAACGAGAAGAAGAACGTCTGAGCCAGTGCTAAAGGGCGTCACTATCCAGATCTCTCATGAAGTCAAAGGTCTATAAGTGATCCTGAATAAAAACTTCTTTGGGGAAAACACGTTAAGTCAAAAAAATCCAAGGCGCTCTCAGTTTCCTGCGGGTGTAAGGGTGCTTTTGGAACGACATGGGCTTTATCACCCAAGAAAGTCCTTTAGATCGTCTTAGACGGGGTGACTTTTGATATCATTCGCACTGGAGTTTTGATGACCTTGGGCGACACTTATTCTAAGACTCTGCTTCCATGGATATGTCGGCTGATGCAATGATACTAGAAACTCAACTGCTATGAAAATCTATAGTCGACTTTGCTTGTTTAAGGTTGATATCGGGAGGTGTCTGAGGCAAGACAGGCCTGTAGTCAAATTTGGTATATCTTCGTGGAGATCGTCAACATTAGACTTCAATACTCGTTAGGAAAATATGCCTTGGTTTTCCAAGCGGAGGCTTTATTCTCCTAGAGGCGGGGGACTGCATTGCAAAAAATAGATGGAAGCGATCGGAGCATCATCGCCTGTAACGATAGATAGTCTGCGCTTAAAGCCTCGCTCGACTCTTTAACTCTAACTTTCAAAACAGTTCGAGAATGTGAATTTAGTCGCAAGGCTGAAGTTTTTAACTCCTGTTTGAGTCCAAAGTCACACTCCTTGGGAAAGAGATTTCCAATGAGATTGTTAGACTAGGCTCAGACCATAATTTCTTAGGACCTGAACCTGCATTGTCTTCCTGCGTCTTGGGTCAGGGCCTCTATTGACGATTACGTGTGGCACGGCTTTCTAGGAGGTAGAGGAACTAATCAAATGCTCCCACACGTCTTAAAGAAATCAGCGGTATTTTGCTGTTACTTGGTAGAAAAGACTGTAGTTGATACTTCGCTTTTGGCAGGTGTCTCGCTGTGAAACTTCTTTCAAGAGTTGTGGAGGGGGCGAAAAAACTTCAGACCACTTTTCGTGCCTTAGTTCGAGATTGTCGAGAAAATTCTAGTAAAATAGCTTAAAACTGGGTCCTTCGTAGTAAAATGGACGATTTGCGCCTGAAGCCCTGATCCTCTTTTCCCATACTTCTCTACGGAGAAGGCTGGTCAGAAACCGAAACTTTCCAGATATTGGCAGCAAAGGTTGGCCAGTCCTTCCTTTACGTATTTCGACACAACCAAATGCTATCTCCCTGGCCGTTACTATAGGAGATAGCCTCCGTCAATTTTCCCTTTAGGTGAGGCAAAAGATTGAATTTTAGGCTATGGATTGTGGATCTATTCCGACTTCATGAAACAAATAAAAATTATCAACGCTCTTCTATGCTTGTAGTAACAGATTCAATTTGTAATGTTATGATCCAGCGGAAGGGACTCTCCTACCCTTCCTGGTTACATCAAACAGCTCAACGTATCCCAAGATGGAAAGTAGTAAAAAGGAAAGTTGTAAAAATAGAACTTTCTTAGGCGTCAGCATTTTCTTGCTATTTTTGACGCACGTGATCTAAGCCCCATTCGCATTTTTTTAAGAGGCCAACTCCCATGCTGCGGTTACTCCCCTTAGATATTTTAATTTCTTGAGAAGTGGTCAGTGATACAATGTATCGGTTTCACCCATTAGTTGATAATTAAAAAAAAAATTAATTGATCTTCAAAGCGTTTACACGGTTCGAACATATCAAGGCGCCGGACAGTGTTTACTTGGTAATTCATTAGTTCTACAACTATGTATTGACATTAAATAAAGTTCAAGAACGTTATACTACTGGCTCACAGATTACGACAAAGTGCAACATTCACTCGAGACGTTATTTTGCAGCACTTGGCATGAAAGAATGCGGCAGTAAACAGAGGCCGCTATCGGCTGTGATGAAGCCTAAAACTCGATTTTTTTTCCACACTGTCACAGCTTTTTGTCTGCAGTCCCCCGAAGGCCATTGCATTGACCACAAGAAACCACGACCCAAAAAAACAAAACAAAACATTAAACACATTCCATAGCCTTGAGGGCTTTAGCTACTTCCATGACATCAAGAATTGTTTATACTGCAAGAACGACGAGTATACCTCGGAAAATTGCAACTTAACCTCAACGACAATCTTGAAGGCGAAGCGCGACTTTGAAAAGTTCTTGGAAAAGTAAAAATACCCACCAAACAAACCACGTCACACACACTCACATGAACAGGAAAGAGCGAAAAAAAAAAATTTTTATTAATGAGGAAAATAATTCGTGCAAAATTATTGGCAGGCGCGACTCCCTTCACCGAGAACCGAGAGGAAGCGAAAAATAAGCCACAAAGTCAGCTCTCTCTGACTCCAACAGAGACTCCATGCAAACACGGCATCTCGGGCCTCAGTCTCCAGCATAAATGCGGAAGAATGTACGCCCAGCGTACTTGCAAACAACAATAAATCAGTGTTTACATGCATGCGACTGTGTGGATACATCTAGATACATCTGTTGGCATGCGTTCGCTGAGCCCCAGTTTCTCATAATTATTGCACTTTTATTGCACAAACAGCATGGAGAGGCCCAACAAGATGGAAGAGACTCCTATGGCCAAAACAGCGGCGGTGACGGCCAGCGTTGAGTTTGCTCTTTGGGAAGAGAACTCGATAAATATCATAGGAATTTTTGCGAAGGAAGAGAACTTTTTTGAGGGGGAGGAGGGGGGGGGGGGGTATACCGTCTGTCAAGTGGAATGTTTATAAATAAATAAAAAATTATGTCATAAGCAAATATGTAATGAGAATGTGATTGCCTCGCATGAGGAATTGGACGGTGATGGTGCCTTTGTAGGCACATGAACGAGATTACGCATGGAATTTTGACTCTCGACTGATGCACAGTGTGGCTAAATAAAAAAATGAGGGAAAAACAAATGATAAGACACAGTGGAGTACATGTGTTAAATTTGGCTGGGGGAAAACCTCCAGATTGTTATCTACTATTGGAGCTAAGCATTTTGAAGCTTGGTCAGAGCTAGGGACGAAGAATCAGGCATCCTGTGACTCTAATGGTATCTGTAGATGGATTCATTTGTAAATTCAAGTCGACTAATTGTTTTCTATGCTGAATGCATTGCTTCCAATGAAATCGAGGAGGTACTGCATGGACTCCCAGGGTCCATCTCTGTGTACAGCCAGCCCTAGTGACCAGATATTCAAGATCTCCAATGTTACCAGGATCTTTCTAGAGATGCATTTAGTCAATTTGATATCCACGTGCAAGCGAAATGCAGTGATTGCTCTGGTTTGCTCTATGCACTTGTTGGTCTTGTGCTTCAAGCGCCTGTGTTCTTCTTTTCGGTTATTTGCGACGCTTTCTGCTACCAAATCATCGAAGTCTTATGTCTGATAAGTGAGATCACTGTCATTTTAATGATGAATGCACGCTTTGTGCGTGTAATACCTCAAAAGCTAATAAAGACCTCCAAACAAGGGTCAAACAAAAACAAGGCAGCACAATAATGTTCATGTTTCATATACAACACGAGTCCTTTCTCTCTTTGGGAACGTGTTTCTTCTTTGCCCAAAAATCTTGTCAATATATTCGTATCATATTGTGTTATAAGCACTCGTAAGCGAAGCCTCTAAGCCTGATCACTATTTAGTTTGTGTTCAAATGGTGGTGATCTTTAAAATTTTAAAACAATTTACCCATCCTCAAAACGAAGAGGTGGTCGCCGTGGCTCAGTGGTTAGTTCCTTGGACTGCTGACCGAGCGGCGTGGGTTCAAGCCTCAGCCAGGTACACCGAACATTTTTCGCGGCACTACCTGTCGTCGGGGAATGACAAGCTTCCGGGAGTATAATCTGTCATGAAAGAGCTTCTCAATTCGCCGTTCGGAGTCGAAAATAAAATGGAGGTCCCTTCTATTCGTGGGAAAAATGTAACACGCACAACATGATTGATTGCGAGAAGCTTGGCCTTGGCTCATCTCGAGCTGTCGCACCAGCTATATATTTTTAATTTTTCACATTGGTACACATTGAAAATTACAGATTTGGTTATAAACTCCAGTGTGTCCATTCCGCAACGTTGCGAATCAGTCTGGGCTTCCACCTTCCTCTGGTTTCCGTACTCCATCGTCCTTGCCAATGTTACCTGATGACCTGCTTCACTTTTGCATTCGCCATTTCCACTATAACTTCCATAGTTCCTCTCTGCTGGTAGAAAATCGATAGTTGTCACTCCTGCGATTACGAGGATGACTGGGGTAAGAGCTTGCTGCTCCACACTGTGTACTGCAGCCATCCGCTTTCAGTACTTCTCTTGCCTGAGTGCATCAGCCCAGATCTCGCAGGAGAACAGCATGCGAGATTGACATGAGAAAAGTTCGCCTGGATGCCGTTACCTACCACCTACATACATTTATTCGCCATGGGGCTATTGAGTAAGGTGAGGCTAGGTTAGGTTGAAGTGGATGCCAGCTAAAGCCAACACACACTTAGACCCATGAGGGGTCCATTGAGATACCACAAGGATCACGGAAAGATCTCCTGTCTACACATTGAAGCAATTGGAGCTTCTTATGAAGCGTAGGCTTCTAACATCGACGTTTATTAGGTCGCCTAAGTTGGTATAGAAGAAGGCTCATAAATGGAATTGTCTTTTAAGGGAGAGAGCGGAGAAAGGGAGTACACAAATGACTTTATCTGCTGTCAAAAAGTCAGTCATGTGCCATTCATAGTGTACTTTAATGAATTCTTGCGCATTATTACCTCTGACGTTGTTGAAACTCTACAGCCACTGAAATCTGTCCTCTTTGCTGCTAAGAACATGGTTTTTGATGAACGTTACACCTTCGTATGTAGTCTTGGAATCCCACTTCTGTGAAAGTCCAAGCAAATAAAATCACACTGTCGCTTTCCTTAAAGCCTCTGATAGCGGTTGAACTCTTTGTAGGGCTCGGAAATCTGGAACGTATTCAGGAATTTATTCTGTCAAAAGACTCCTTTGAGTTTGAGACCATTATTCTGCTGTTTTAGTGGTTTGCTACCTTTGAAACGAATCTGATGATTTGTAATGCTTAAATCCTCATCATTGGCTGCTTATCGTTAGCAAAGACCATTGGCCGGAAGCTCTATCAGAAAATCCACTTCATTTCAATTTCGCATGACTGATGGTATTCGTCGAAATCTCTGTTAATGGGGGTAACTTTCCTCAAATTCCAAACGAAAAAAAAAAGTTACGTATACGCCCCGCTGACCTGAAATCTAAATTCACCATATTGACTCCCATCGCAAGCATAAATATTGATCAAAGAATTTTACCATATTATTTTTCCAGACCATTCGATCAAGAAAATTTCTCTCCACGAACACATGTACCCTCGACCAAAGAGTTTAACCATACATAAGTCATTCAACTCTGCGCAAGTTGCCCGTTGGCTTTGAGCAAACAACTACAAGAAAGAAAAACATTTCTTCTCCTCCACTCCCCTCCTCCCCTCTCTCTCTTGAAATGTAGGTCAAGATACTCACACACAACCGTCAACCGAAGCTCGTATCCGTACTTCTACTTTCACTTAGAAAGTTCTCCACTCCGGAGGTGCTGTCTCAAATAAATAAACAAACAACTCGAACCACAAGACTCGAGCGATTTTCTTTTCTCTCTCTCTCCCTCTCTCTCTCTCTCTCCGTCGCTTAATTTGATTTAAATAAACTACAAGCAACAATATTCGGTGAAATTTTTATGTTTTCCATCTCAATTGCAGTTCCTTTTACTTTCAAATGACTGGGACCAACCCCCTCCCTGAGATATCACTCAAGTGCTCTTCATCCATGGAGCACATGCCAAAAGAATTACATGAACCAAACACACACACACACTGAAGTGGGATTCGCGAAAAAAATAAAACGGCAAAAAAGAAGAATTCGCGAAGAAATAATCGCAAATTGACGCATCGATGGTAGCGCTGTTAACATGACAGCCAGCGGTCGGACGGATTAGTTACAAAACAATCAAATTACCAGCTATTCGCGCGTCGTCGCGCGTTCACTTTCTATGGACATGGGCAGAGCCAGGCCAGTGCCAGTGCCAGCAGCAATAGCACCAGCACCCGTCTTGGCCGTCGTTCGTCGTCGTCGCTCCATAACAATTCACACGGAAAGTGCGGACTCATCGGACAAGTGGTAAACATCGTTTTGATGACGATGGGTGAAATCTCATTCAGAGCTGACCCAAAACTGGTCCTAGTCGTGATGCTGGTGAGACCGATTGTTGAATGGATTTCACTGTCGGCTAAGATTTGCGAACGAATCGTATGTAGTTTCCCGTGCCCACATCCAATAGTTTTGCTTCGGGAAAGTGAAATCTAGGGAAATTCACGAGATGCGTCATTAGGTGAATCACGAGTTATGCTCGAGGGGAGTACATTGCAATGAGAGTTAGCAAAAAAAAAAAATGCATTTGGTGTCTGGGTGGAGAGACATTTCGATTTGGTGAATTTGGTCATGAAAATAACTTTCCAAGTCATGGGCCAATAATGAAGGCATGGAGTCTCCCAGCCTTAGGGAATCCATGTGGATCGTTGCTCTGCAAAAAGAATTGGTGGACAGTATCTGCACTGGGGGTGGTCTTATCGATCCTGAGGGGAAGGAGAATCTTATGCGACGCACTCAGGTCAGTATCGAACCATTCTGATACCCAGTGGGGAGAAATTATCCCTTGCTTGTAGAGCAATCTCCCAAGCACTCACCTATTGCCCTCGGGGCTCAAATGACCTTGGAACCTTCAGATATCCTTCAGTCATTTAGCTCGTCGAAGTCCCAGAAGAAGTATTTTTAATGGAAGTGATTGCAGAGGCTTGGACTGTGGCAGAGAAAGTGGTGTGTGTCCTCTTTAATTTCTTAGTCTCCGCAGCCCATGCAAAGTCCATCTTAGTTTTTTCTTAAGGTCTCGCAGAATATCAGCCCTGCCTACCACTCCTGTGATGTTGAAAAAGATTTTTCTATCGTTCTGCATCAGTCTCTTAATACCGGCCTTGTTGTAGATTGGTCTTAGTGTTCATGTTGTACTATAGGTGTATTTGCCTTACTTGAAGCCCACATGCGCGAACTTTTACTGAGTGATCGACGTGCTTAATATTTAGGACGAATGCATTTCTTACCAGCTCTTAAGGTGTCTCATTCACTGGTATCCGCTTATGTCCAGTATCCCCGGTATGCCAGTAACACTAAGGTCTATGTTAAAGCACTTCATAGCTCCGGTTTTGCTTCCATAAGAGAAATGGGTTTAATTCCCGCCTGGCTGTCAATGCTTAAGGTGATATCATTGCGTCTTATTACCTTCATCGCAGTTCTTAGAGAAGCAATTGTTACTCCTAGGACGTTCGCATGGAAAACGCCCGGATCATCCGGGAGTCTTACTGATTTAAACTGGCCTAGTTTGTCAGAAAAGATGCCTGTCCATCTTGTATTCATCAGTATCATCATCAGCATTCGTGCCATTCTCTACTTCAAAATAAACATAAGAATGGTCTTTCAAAACCCAGCTAGAGCAATTTGAAGTCAGTGATTGCTACATTGCCAAGTTATTTACGCAGGACTTGGGCATCCACCGTCGTTTTCGAATACCAGTCATCTGTTTGGCTGATTCTAAGGGTATTTCTGGCTTTAAATTCCTGTACGAACAGGTGTAATGGAAACAAGTTGAAAATAGCATGTAGTCCCGCTTTTGGAGTGGATCTCAAGCACTTTTAGGTACCATTCATGTCAGGCTTTATATTTTAGTGATTACCTTGAGGTTTATGGTTTTTCAAGCCTCATAGCTTAGTTAATAGTCGTGCACTTTCATAGGCTATTTATAGGACTTTGTGCACAGGTTTTCTGAACGTTCTATGTACGTTTCTCGTATTGAACGAGCAGAAATTTATTCATTCCCTTGATCCCTTGTATGCAAAGAAATTAGAATAACAAATTCGTATATCTGCTGCCATCCATAGCATAATAAAATCCTGGTTGAAAAGGAACCCAGAAAGTGTTTGCCAACAGCTTTAAGGAAACCCTCTGAACCTCGTCAACTACAGTAGTATCAGTTATCTTAACATCGCCTATGTGTGAACACCTGAAGCCGTTCTTCAATAACCTGATTAGTTCATATCAACGTGGCTTTAGGGCAGGAACCATCGACCAAATATTCACACTGCGGCAGTTCTTGGACAAATCCCAGGAATTTCAAATCGATACGCACCATCTTTTCATCGATTTTAAGGCCGCGTGTGATCGCTTCTATAGAGAAAAGCTATTTAACGCCATGTCTAGTTTTGCCATCCATGCCAAACTCGTCCATTTGTGCTGGATGCAAGGTCGGTCGAGACCTCACCGAGACCTTTGATGTCAAAAAAGAATTTAGACAAGGCGACGCGCTGTCATGCGACTTCTTCAACATTGTTCTTAACAGAATAATGCAAAACTCAAGGGCCAACACCAGAGGAACAATCATTCAAAAGTCCGTTCAATTACTCGTATACGCCGATTGTATTGGAATTATCGTAAGAGCGCAGCGTGATGTCACTGACGCGTTCATGGATATTGAGATGGAGGCGTCGAAGATGGGTTTAGCGGTCAATGAGGGCAAGTATATGCTGTCAACAAGAAAGGACGTCAAACAAAGGTTCACAGAATAGTACTATTTGGTCGAGAATCCATAAATACATCTTTTTAGAAAGCCAGACAGCAGCCTTTATATTCTGCACGATAGGATCAAAGCTCGTCGAGGACGGTCTCAATCTGTTCGAAGACCTTGTGTTGACAGACAAAGTCACGGAGATGGTACTAGAAAGCGGATCCCTACTGTCTTTGAGATACAGATAGTCCTGGAGGCAACAACTACTTAAGATGAAATTAAGTTCTTGGAAGTGAGGCTGGATACGACGTTTACATTCTAGCAGCTGATCAAGTCTGCATCCGTAAGGGCTCTAAAGATCAAAATATTGTTAAGCAGATTAATGGCAAACTTGACAGGGGAAAACTTCTTATGACAGTCAGACATTCCTACTGCGAGATTTGGACTGATGCGCTCAACCTAGAGAAATGCAGATAGAAAACGATAGCGTCACATCAAAGCGGAGTTCTCCGGTTGGCAAGCTCCGATCGAGTAGTATCAGAATCAGTCGCTGTCGTGGTTGCGGAAGCTATCTCTATCGATGTCCATGGCAGAGACAAAATATGCACATATTCGAAAGAAAAACAGAAGTTGAGAAAGAAACAGCGACAGCGGATGCTAAGGAGATCACCAATCAAAGCTGGCAAGATCGGTAGAGCAGAAAAACTAGAAGAAGATGGACTGTGAGACTGATCGGAAACATCGTGGATTGAACGAGGTGTAGGTATGGAGTGAAAAAGGGAGAAAAGGATATAAGTCCGTCAAGACCTTGAACCTTTGTCAAGATCAATTTGATTTGAGCCAGCACAATAGATCTTACATATCGCAGTGCATCTGGGCCCAATATGCCAACGTGGATAATCGCAAAAGGGGGCCATAAGGAAGAACAGCTACTGGAGTAACTCTTCATTTAACAGGCATTCACTCATTTGAGATCAAACCATGAAAGGATTACTACAGGAATCGCTTTCTAGAAACTTTTTTTGATGCGTAGACTAAATATCTTATTCCTGACTATGATTTTTATTGGCGACTGTGATTCTTTTTGACTGGCTAAGAATTTCCATTGACCTCCCTAGGGACGTAAAACTCTCCCGTTTAAGTCTTCAACTCCACGCAATCATTTCCAGTTTCCAAATGCATTTTATTGCCACATAACTTCCCGACCAAAGTTTAATTAGCCAGAAATTTCTAAATCAACTCTAGGCAAACATTTTTTATTTTTAATATTCTACATGCAACAGCAACCTATCCCCACATGGAAACCAAAAACAAAAAAAAAAGTTTCTCCAGACTTTAAAAATAGACCAACGTCGACGGGTAACCAAAGACAACCAAAGCGAGCAGCAATCAAAAGCTGAACAAAGAAAAGAAAATGCAGAACTCCCAAAAAATTCATCCAACAGCTGTTGTCTCCGTCTAGCGCTTTTGGGGCCGGTGTTCTGTATCTATGTGCACATCGGCGACTTCAGATTCAGACACACATATGGCTAGTATCGCTGGCTGCTATGTGGCAATGCGACTTGCTCTTATGCTCTACTATGCGCTCTATGCTGCTGCTGTTTCTGTTGCTACACTTGGAGCGCTTACAGTGTCCAATGTATTCTCACGGCATATCAGAATTCCATTGGCCTCCAAAAGGCTAAACAACGAACGACAACGACGATGAAGAGAAAGAAGTACCACCACCGAAGGTGGTGTTGAGGATGGATGGTGGTAGTAAGTGTAATATGATGACAGTTGGTATCACATCTATAAACGTCCCAAGTTCAATGAACCGAGCTTTTTTTCAATTTTTTTTTTTCGTCAGTCTCTTGTATTTCGTCGCAGACAGATACAGACTACATTGTGTAGACATTTTACATTCCCGAGGTAAAAACATAAAAAAAAGACGAAAAAAGTAAATAAAACACCGACCAACTGGTGTCGGCCTATGCTGCGGCGGTATCATATCTCACGTATGTGATAAGTTTGAGCCTACATGAGCGCATGCTCTTTGCAATCGCGCGTGGTGGGGATGGGGATACATATTTTGGGCGCAATCTGGCAATCTGCCACCTCCGACAATGATCTGCGCGCGTATAAATTTGTCTACGCGATCAGTTTGCCAGCGATTTCGGCAGATATCAGGTTGGGCTGATGCGTTCTGTACATATGCTAATGGATTAACTAATGACGTGATGAATGGACGCTGGATTGAATAAATTATTCGAATGACTTGTGGTGGCTATCTTACGAATCAGCTGAGTTTTTCGATGACGAAAAATTAAATGTCACGTTCGGGGTTTTTTGCGGTCTTCGAGCTTATTTATCATTTATTCAAATGATTCAGGCGGGATGTCCTAAATTTGTTGAACTACGGGGGTGATCTAGGAATGGCTATCGTGTTCGGTTTCTTTTTACATGTCATGTCGAAGTGGACATGGAGAGATACAAGGAGGCAAACCTGGGAAAGGCGTCCTCATTTAACTTTAAATAGTGCCTGCTGGCAGAACTTTGTAGCCAAAGTTGTAGTAGGAGAAAGATTCACAGCCATAGCTGATCATTTGAGAAGGAAACATTGGTGTTAAGTCTCAGATTGTGTTTAAAATACATTTTTATTTTTTTGTCTCTTACCTATTGTGACAATCAACATCCTGGCATCCACAGCAGCCTGATGTTCACAAAAGAAGTTAGCACTTCCTGGTCGTTGAAAACTTAGGAGCTGTGATTCGGTGCCTCATCAAGCTCCATCGATGGAGACTTGACCACAATTCGCACAGCAGTCCAATGCACTAATCACTGAGTCACGGGGGTCACGAAGTAGGGGTTTGCTAGGATTTATAAAATTTTTTGGTATTCACTATACTCGAGCATAAAGGTGGCAGGTGGTCGCCTGTCTTTTGCTGCACGGTAGCGCTTGTCTGGTTTTCACTCCGTCCGTCTCTGTAGTCCCTGACCAAGCTTGGTTAGGCCCTCGTTTTTCATCTCAAAGTCAAGCCCTGAAGAAAGTCTCAAAGATCAAGTGGTCAGAGTCGACTTTCCCCAGAGAGTGTCCTTGTCGAGATTGTTTGACGGATGCCGGTCATTAATCAGACGTACATAGGTCTATTTAGAGCCGAACGCTCAGACGGCTGATTAAACGAAAAACAAAACCTTTCTTTGTAAATATAGTCGACCCAGGACAGGTACAGGAGAGAATAAGTCTCCAAAAAGTGTCACTGTTTAAAATGACCTTGGTAAAGCAGAACTTCATGTCCATCATGACAGTCTCCGTTTTGCTTGTCAACTTCTGGACGGTTAAGTCCAATGCGAAAGCCAACATATTTTTCAAGGCAGTCTTTGTTGGAGAAATTGGTAATAGAATCTTAGAATTATAGGTCACGTCACCTCCCCACGGTGGGAAGTGAGAATCTTTTGAAAACAAAACTAAGCCTGTGCACAGAGCAGCGGAGCATTTCCACCCACTAAACACCACCGCTGTCTTGGCATTACATCGTGGGGAGACGATCTGCACAGCGGGCTTATAATCTTGCTTATAAATCTTCAGCCTGCCGACTTTCTCGCTTGAGGTGCCTTAGCTGAGTCAGCTCTCATGTTAGCCGGGGAAGTTCCATCTGTGCTCCTATTTCGTCATGCTGTTTGTCCCCTCTGGTGGTGTTAGTTGACTCAGTTTCCTGATTCCTCTTTCCATGAGATTTTTGAAAATTCCTAGGCCAGTATATCAATTGGCAGTAGTTCTAGAATTGCACAGCGTCTCGTGATATTGTGCCAACTTTTTATTGGTGACCCGTAAAGCACCACCAATGTAACCACTCGTTCCAGGAGCCTCCTTCGGCTGTATTTTGGTATTCGATGATTCGGCCTGATGCGCATGAGTCCATTGTTTACTTGTGATGTTCGTTAGATGAGAACCTTGTGTCGATCATGACACCTAGATATTTGGCGGCGTGCTACGATGTCACCTTATGTCATATTGTAATTCTTCGGGTGATTAGCACCGCCTTTATCTTATCTTCTGCTTATTTTAAGTGCACCGATTCAAGCCAATTGCTTACATATTTAGACGACTTCTTCCAGTAGCTTTGCGACCACGACTTTCGCAATTTCATGCGCAACTTCTACGGTCTTAGCTTCCTCTTGAGGATCCCGTCATACTCCAAACTTTCTATAATAGTGGCCTCAACATTTGGTAGGCGAAGTAAATGGGCTTGTGGTTGTCATAGACCTTTGTCAGATAATTCAAAATGTGACGAATATGTCTAACAATTGCAACCTTGACTCAATTGTTATCCTTCCCAAAACACAAAGCCCCCTATAGCCTTGCCTTGTTTAGACATACAACTCTCAGACTTCATCAGTGCGACTTATTCATAGTTTAAATTGATAAGTCATTCTACCGTTTAATTAATCAAAAGTTCAAGAGAAAAAACCCAAAATGCAACAAATTAACATACGCCTCCTGGAAACGTCTTCGATTGAAATGCCACCAAATGTGATTGCCACTCACGTCAGGTGAGGTACAATTTACGACCTCTTTGTCTGGAAGAGTTAATTAACTGGTGAAAAACCGCATAAAACTCACAACGCAGTCCCCACCGCAGTGTGCCCATAAAAGGGGCACCACCATGCACATCACCCATTAGCACTATTAATCGTGGAGAATCGAAATGCTAATGTTAATTCTAGAATCAATTTCTAATCGACGGGTAAACACTTGAATTGAAGTCTAAAGCTGCAGCCCCCCGACTCCCCCCGCCGACGACACAATTACGCATTTTTGTTGTTGCATTTCTGGGTGCTAAGCGAAACTCAATCCCCCCGAGACAGGTACACTTCCAATCCAATCCACAACGCACACACACACGGCCGTTCATTGAAGAGCGGGCAAATAAAATGTGCCTCTCGTCGAGCCACCACACATCAGTGTCAGTGTGTTGTCGAGTTACAAAAATATTTCTTGTTTGCATTTTTACGATATTTTCGGACAGTGGTCGGATAGTACGTTGAACCTGGCCGAAAAGAACGACGAACAAAAAAATCCATACTATGCGCATACGACGACGACGACGACGAGGCGAGGAAATGTTTATGTCACGCAGTAGTTGTTCCGCCCCACTCTGTGTCGTCACTGGCGTAGCGTCGTCGTCGACGTCCACCGTCCACGTCGCATTCGTTGTGCTCACGATAATCGCGGTTAGCTGCGTGTTAATTCGAAGAGAAGAAACCTAAAAATCGAAATCAAATTGAAAAAAGTTGGAAAAAAAGTATCTTTTGCCCGGCGATCGAAGGCGAGCGAGTGAATGAATTCGGAGTTTTGATGATTGAATATCACGGTCGTGATAAGGAGCACGCCCATCACATGCATCTTGATTTTGGGAGTTTTATTTCCGATGCATGGGACGATGGTGTGTTCCACTGAATGGGGCGGATTTGTATTGACTCGAGATATTTAGATGGAGATGCATGCGTACGTTGTGGTAGAATGACACGGCAATTTTTTGGTTCAAGCTGAAAGGAAAGGCGGAATCCTGGAATTTGTGTATCAAAAATTGTTGAAAGCGCCGTTTAATTGACGGAATCTCGTTTGATTGAAGAGATGATTAAATGTTTCTAGCGGGTAATTGTGTTGCCAAAAACCCTTCACCATCTCTTTTTAGAAAAAAAAAAAAACATACGCTATGTTGACAAATTGGCCATAAAGTCCTGCACCAAGTTCGGAAGCTCTGTTTAGTAAGTGTTTCATGAGGCGTTCTCCGAAGGTCAGAGTTGGCGTAACATGTATAGGGTCATTCAACAATAGGTGTCATCTTAAATATCGCGTCATTGTTGAATTGTTAAAATTCAACTATCATTGCGATGACTTTTGATAAGCAAAACCTAGAAGGTTATTATGTAGGAAAAATTCTCTACAAAAAAGGTGAAAATATTGCGAAAACATTTCGTAAGGTTCATACTGCTTTTGGTCATCATCAAGCGCCTTCTCGCACAGCTATAGCCTATTTTGCCGTCTCGGACAGGTAAGTGATGTAAAGACTTCAAATTGTGTTCTTGCGGCAGGGTTAGCTGAAAATTATGGCCACCGTAGTGTGACTGAAAATCCAGGTGTGTCAATTTCGAAACGATCACAGAAATTGGGCCTATCCGCAACCACTGCATTTTACATAAAGGTCACGGCCTACATGCTTATAACCTTCACTTCTTGTTGGATGACCCTGTGCATGTACCACTTCCTTTACAGGAAACCACTCGAAACTGTAACAAGAGGCAAAATCAGAGGAATCTTGAACAGTAAGTTACCTTGGACCAGGCTGGGTGGCTACCAGGTAATGCGATAATAAGTGCGAAGATGAGAAAAATGTCGCTGCTAAAACCCATCGCAAATCTGCTCTTACGGAAAAGTAACAAAACCCACCAATATGCAACTTCAACTTCAAGGATTAGCATGCCTCGGGATCACTGGGGCTGCGCGATCTTGCCTTACGCAATCCTAAGAGGCATTAGTTGGACCCCTCTGCACATCTTTGTCAAGAACAGTCTTTGATTAAGAAATCGTCGATCGCTTCCTGAATATCAAAAGACTCTTAGATGGCTTGTGTTGGGGTAAATGTCTTTCAGGTTATGTTAGGTAACTGGGTTGGCGAGGAGACAGAAGCCCTCTGCACTACGTCTGTTGCTGAGCAGCCGAACGCTCCCAAAAGTATGGAAGGCGTTGCCACAAGGGCCCCTTCCGCCCTTTCCTCACGTGTCAGAACCTATGTAGAGGAAGAACTACCACTTCTGATTCTGACACATCCACCCTTGTCGACACCTCCCCCGCCCCTTCGAAAAAAACCTGTTGCAAAGCGAGTTAGACCAGAGGATCAAACTCCACCCGCACCGGCTGCTAAAAAGGCCAGAGCAGGCCCTACACTCGGCAGGTACGACCTTAGGTGCCTAGTGCGGTCAGGTTTGGAGTTGTCCCAATAAACCTGTCAAATCAACCCCTCACATCAGAGCAAAAGGCTCTTAACCAGGAGGCGGTCATTGACATCTCGATTAAGCTGAGTAATCAAGGTGTGTAGTCTCAATTCTCGGGCCCACATCTTAAATCGGGATGGCTAGCCTTTATCTGTTCAATTTTAAAAAGATTAGAGCAAAAAGTAGACTGAACGTGAAATTGGTGAAAGAAGGCTCATTCCCCAAAACAGATATTGTCCGAGGATTCTTTCCACAAAGCACTGAGCTTTAAACGAGAAGATTCTGGCCACAATTGTGACCCAGAATGCAGACCTTAAGGCAAGTTGATGGAAGGTCATACAGAAGATGAAGGAAGGTGCACTCCTTTATTTTGTTTTGGCAATCGACGATGCCTCCATGAACAGACTTCTTGCTCTTAAGCGTTAAATCGCATACCGCTTTGGCCAGGTCAAACTGATACTCAAGAGCACCGATAAGGTTTCAACACCTGGTTGTAGTTCCTCTTCAACATCAACAGAGAAGGTCAGCACAGCTCATCCTTCCGGAATTTTGTCCGACAAATAGAATGGTTCTTCAGCCCCTGATCCATGCTTTATATTTGAGTTTACATGGCGGGACTATCACTGACTGATGGCTTTTGTCCCAACCGCAAAAACTCGAAGGCTCTTGGAATTTAACCCAGTGTCGAACTGTTTGACATTAAAATCTGCGTCAATATCAATCTCGATTTGACGATCAAAGGTGCAACCATCAATAAACTTTCCGATAGTCAAGCTGCGCTTAAAGCAATAGTCTCGCACTACCTTAGCGCAGAAGCCATCAACAGCTGCTTTAATGCTCTTCAAGACCTATCTAAGTGAAATAAAGTCAAGTTGTAGTCGGTGCCGGGGCACAGAGGCATTGGAGGTCATAAAATCGGTTACCAAACAGCCAGAAGTAAATCTACTGAAAAGTGCATATGTAGATACCGAAATCCTCGCTGGCTTCTCGCATTCTTCGTTTAGAACTATATTAGACCGATGAAAACAAGGAAGAAAACAAGGCTCATCCGCCCTATGAATAAGAACTTGACGAATGTCTTAAAATACAGTGGGGTCGATATACGAAGACTGACTAGCTTCCTTTTGATCAAGACCCGATCATTCGCCGCTTAGTACAATTGACGTTTATGACAAGTGATACCTGTTGACAAATACAAGTCTCACCAGGCTATGACCGAGAAGCTGAAAGAATTTATTAAGCCTGTTCAAACCCCTCATGCAAACAAGTATTTTTCGACTTTATCTGCCATGTCAACCTTTCCACCACCAATTTCATGCCAAACATGCGTCAATTAAAGCGTCACCTAGCGTAGGCTTAAGCTCTGCGCAGAGCAGACACCACATCATACTTTTATGGTTGTGTCACTCAGACATTGGACTACAAGCGCGACAAACGTCTTAGTTTATTCTCTTATCCCACTCTGGCCTAAAATAGATTTACGGTCGTTCTTAATGATGATGGAAATCATTGGCTGTTAAACCATCAAGAGCTGATTCACTGCAAGGCGCCCACAATCCCCGCTCGCTAAATGATTGATTGTGTTAAATTCTTATTCAAACCGCGCTTTAATTACACGTATTTCAATAAAAATTTAAATTAAGAAAAGACTTACAGTCCTATTCGAAAACGTATACTAATTGGTCGTTCTGTTTATTTTTTTTTTTAATAACAAAAGTCAAGGCCGCCACTGCTGCACAGCAAATTAGCAACAAATATTCTCAAACAAAAGTGCCAAAAATTTTTGCACTTTTTTTTTTTTTTTGCGGGACAAAAGTTAATTGATTCCTATTTTGCGGCCGAGAGACCGCCATAACATCCAGCCCGGGCCAGACAGAGATGAGAAAAACAAACAGAACGTGTGGTTGGTGGCTGGCTGCAACCAGCTATCGAAGAGATACACCGAATCTAGAACTTGATCGATTCAAGTTCAAAGCCAATAAAATTTCCAGAACAGACAGCCCGATGCTCGGGCCACAACAACAAACCCACAGCCGTCCGGCTAACTTGTTGCAATTTGCATAAATTCGCGCACTGCCGTCATAAATGTTTAACAACATGATTATGATGTGACGCGATTCTAGATTCCGGAGGTCAACTGCTTTGGGTGGGCTCTGGTTTGGCTCTACACCGTCGTCGGGCGTCCCTCGCCATGGGTCAGCACGACCGGTGTGAGTTTTAACGACGCGTTCAATTCGGTCGGCCTACACCGGGCCGTTAAAATCGACCATAAAAATCACCGGGTACTTTCTGACCGATTGGAGACCGGTCAAGGAACTGACCGGTGAGGTGATGTAATGTTCCTTCGCCGAGTCCCTGTAAACTACATAATTACCTAAATGAAATAAGCTAAGGACAGTAATTACTGCAAACTGTTGATGGTAGCCACGGCAGAAGAGAGCAGTATTGACAAGCGACTTATGCAGTGTGGCGCTGGCTAGGTGGGAGATAGTTAAACCTGGCCAACCTGTTCAGGTATATTTAAACACACTGCCTTCTATATTTATCAAAATGAATGTATAATGGTGCAATTTGCATTAATTGTTTATAGGTTTAGCTAATTTAATAAAATGTTTAGTGTCCCGCACGAGGGCAGGGGAGGCTCGGTCGGTCGATCACCAACGTCAGTGATTTTATTTTGAAAATTAATGCCCCAAACCATCCAGTTCGGCAGCTGTTGATGGATGTACTTGTAGAGATAGAGATTTGTGTCCAAAAGACCGGCTGTTGGTAGGCGGTGCTACATAGTTAGTTGATGAGATTGCAGTATATCTTATGTCGAATTGGCAAACGATTAGCGAACATCTTCTGATTGATGAGCGTTTGCAAATTAACAGTCACCAACGCTTGTTGATCTAACTGCTGTCGACTTCAGAACTTTAATGTTTGTCTGGTTGTTAATTTGATAGGCCTTCTCGCCCATTCGGCCTTCCTTGATCATTTCCGGAGCTTGACGACTTGTTTGAATAATACTTGGTCTGAAATACCCTTGTCAGATTGGGTTGACGAAGGGAAAGGGAACTGTGCTCTGTCATACTCAGATCCAGTGTGATGATCAATGGGGTGAATCTTACATATCCTCCCATACTGTGGGAACCTATCAAGCTATGGATTTTCAAGTCATTCCATGGCATCTATAAATCTGCTCAGGTCATTTACGAACCTGTCGAAGAGTTCTTTGAAATCTTGCCTTCTTGGGAATTCGAACCTCAGATGATAGAGGCCTGCGCAGTGGAAGTGAAAGTGTTGAGTATCCTCATGCATTTCCCCATCACCACGGACTCTGCAGAGGTCATTTGCATTTGCATTTAATCTACGTTTCTTAGTATCTTTGCCTATTAGAGCTGATAATCATTTGCTGTTCCTTTGTAGGAGCTTTTCGGTTCTAATATAAATAGCTGGCGCGACAGCTCGGGACGAGTCAAGGCCTAGCCTTTCGCAACCATTCACGTTGTGCGTGTAACATTTCTCGCACGACAATTTATTGCCGTGTAGTTCTGGTAGTTCTGGTAGTTGCTATCGATAGCATTTTATGTGGGACCTCGGTTGTTTTACCAGGCAGATCTGGACTTAATGATGCACCTTTTCGTGCTGGTTTATCACCCTTTTCGATGCCTGGCACACCTTTGTGTCCGGAAATCCAGTAAGCTGCAAAGGTGACGAAGAGGAAGAAGAAATCCTTCATTTTCTCTGTACCATCTCAGTGCCTTTTTTTGACAAGTTTGTAGACCTAACACAACAAGATCGAAAGCTTCCACTGATTCAACGATTAATAAGGGGTTTTCCTTCTCGATCCTTAGGTATCACAATCGATCTGCTACTAGTCCAAGTTCATTGCCGGTTATACGCTAATAGCCTCTCTAACTAATCCTAACTTAAGATGCGAGTCGGAAGAGAAAATCGTAGACGCCACACTGCCGTTGAGTGGTCCAGGCGATTGGGGAAGAGTTGTAGTGAATTAAGGTATATCTATGGCGCGTACTCGTTGTCTAATATCTTAAGATTTATAAGGAAATCCAGAACCCAAGGCAGGAAAAATCATTTGACGATCACGTCGTTTCCTTTCATTAGGTCACATATCTATCATTGAACTTGTCAACAGCATTATGTAGGTGATGGATTTGGGGTGCATTTCCTTCAAAGCTGCATTTGTAGATCCTTTTCCCCGTTCCACTTCTCCAAATTTAGACCCCATCGAGCACAGCAACAAGAACAGGATCATTCTGATTACCTAGTCTGCACCTCTAGTCAATTAGCTTAAAATAATTTACGCTCGCCAGACGATCTTTTTATAAACACACTCCATCTTGCACATGATAAAAACCTAATTATACGGCCGGCCAAACAGGTCGCGCTTCAAATACTGCACCGCCAATTCCATTTTTGGAACTTGTTCTTCTGCCAAAAATACTGACTCAGATCAGATTATTTAAGAAACCATCTCAGCAAATCCAGTATCCGATGCTGTAATTGGAGTTTTTGATATATTTTTTGGAGAATTCCCACCGTTAAGGCACCCATCAGACTCATAAAGACGACCGAAAAGATTCTTTTCATTGTGACAGTGGCAGTGGAGACAGCAATGGAAGCCTCTCACCCGACTTTGACTCTGGGAATGTGTATTACATAACAAGACCAGCTTACCGATCTGGGAAACCGGAATCGATTGCATATTGAGATGCATTCTCACACTTGACCTTCCTGTGAGATCCGATGCGATGAGACAATTTTGATTGACACACAGACAGATAGACAGACAGACCGATCAGATGTGTTCGTGAAGTGCGAAGAACATCTCGAATGTGCGATGAAATCAGAGGTCATGTTCAATTTAGATGAATGAATTGAAATCTATAGCGAGGCCGTTGTGGTTAGGTCGCCAACACACACTGATTCGATTAGATTCTGTTTATTGGACAAAGTTTCAATTACACTGCGAGGAGGACTGTGCACATTTCTGTTCTCGACTAAGTTGTCGCGCACTGGAATTTTCTGTTGTCTTCACAGACCTCACAGTCAGCTTGTGGGTAGATAGGCCTGTTTGCGTTTAGGCACCAACCGCAGCAACTTTGGAACATGAATCCGGTCTGAACGAGACAAATATGAGGAAGTCGGAAATGCATCACAGGGGGTGGCTAGTCGATTGAGGGTTTAGTCAAAAGCTTTGATGGAGACACCCAACTGACATGGTACAGCAAGCGACTTTTATGACTAAATTTGAATAGTGAGCTGTCAAGTTTTCAAGACACATTAATCTAATCAAGTCAATGGACAGGCACGAGGCATTGCCGCTAGCAGGGGCAGGGTCATGGAGGCAGCATGGATATGGACATATGTGGATGACAGAAAACTTTTAATTATACACCGTACCCTGACAGACACTAATTGCTTAATACAAAGTATCAGTCCAATTAATAAATTATAAGGAAAAGAAAAAGCGAAACAAACCACATGGATGGATTCAAGAAATATATTAGGAAAGGCGGTGTTAGTGAGTAAGGAAAATGAAGGTGTTGGGCAGAATTAAAAAGAGTTTAAAGGAAACTGAGTGGATTTAAGCCACAAAATAAACTTTAAACTCCGGTAGGAGCATTCAATTCTCTTGGCATCGAGGGAATCTTTAACTACGGTGAGTAAGTATCGTCCATGTAATAGGTGGAATTTATATTTCGCCACTCGTCTTGTTTATCCTTTTAGAACCATTCAATCTAAGCTAGGCAACAGCCTTCAGACAGAGGAGCTCTCGTATAACTGCTATCTGTACAGGCCACTTAGCAGTAGGAATCCCTACAACTAGGCGTGTCATTCCTTAAAACATACACAGCTGCAGCTGCAAAAACATCAACGAGAAGGAAACCCTCAAACACTTCTTTTGGTGGTGGCCGGTCCTTTCTAAAGCAAGACATGGTGTATAGGGCAAACAATTCCTCGACTGTAAAGAACTTTCGGAGAAAAAAAGTCATTAACATCCTACTCCTCTCTACAGGATGGATTTAAGAGCAGCAGCCACATCCACCCATCCAACAACCCGGTCACGAGAACTATGCTTACAAAACGATGAGTAGAGAGGGTGGTAAACATTTCTGGCCATTTGTAAAAAATATAAAGAATTTTGCCTCGTCATTAACCCTTACTCTCATTTGGAATGGCATTCCAGCTATCAACTTCTTAGACAAGCCCAATTCTCCCTGGGACCACTTTCCATGGTCCACTTTCGCACTCGTACGGTCGTAGGCGCACTTAAAGGTCTAAGCACACACAAATCCGCTGGTTCAGATTGCATTCCACCTATAGCTCTGACAAAACCACTTTTTTTTTCCACTCTGGCAAAACCACTGCGTAAATCTTTTTCATCTTTCCTACTCTTCTGGTCTCTTTCCGAGTAGATGGAAATTTACATTTGTCTAGCTCGTCCCTAAAAGAAGCGAATCTTCTTCTCCCTCCAACTACCGACCCATTGCACTTAAGTCCCTTCTTTCTAAGGTCATGGAAACGCTGATAAATCATCAGCACTACAGTCAAAATCGCTTACAACGACAAAGGATATAACGACGTATCTGTTTTAACGACCAAATATTTTAGATCCCGGCTGAGCTCCATTAACTAATCTGATTTCGGTTATAGCGACCTTTCGCTTATAAAGACCAAATTCATCGGTTCCTTGAAGGTCGTTATAACCGATTTTGACTGTATCTTGATTCACGAAAACTCATTAATTACCGACAGTACGGTTTTCGTAGCAATAGGCCCACTGGTGATCTGATGGGATATCTCACCGAGAGGTGGAACCAATGTATCCATCACTTTGGTGAAAGTAAGATTGTTACGCTCGAGATTTTAAAAGCATTTGACAGAGTTTGGCATTAAATTCTTTTGTCGAAAATGCGTGCATATGGCATCAATGTGTCTCTTCTTTCGGACCGTTCATTTCAAGTGGTTTTGGATGGTATCAAGTCTCCAATTCACCATATAAATGCTGGCTCTGTTTGTCTCCGATTAACTTTCTCATCGGTCTGTCTGTCTGCAACTTCTAATTCAATCAATTCCTTCGCTGATGACAGTACCCTGAGCTTCTCATATTCGTTCCCTAACTTGCGTCCCTCACTGATTTATCGCTCTTTCCACGAACAATGCTCCAGAGAAATAGACAGTAGCATTTCCCACTTTCAATACTTCACCCTCAACTGAAATGCTTACCAGTTTATCCTTATGTCTACTTTCAAGAATGTGGACTAGCCTACATATGTAGCCCTGTATTTCCCCATCACAACAACCCGCGAACATTCCAAACCAACGTACACCGGTATCTCCTTAGTTTTTCCTCTAATTTCCCTAATGCCCACGTTCTCATAATGTCGAATGAAGTCTCAATGGTGCTGATCTGCCATTGTAATGTTGTTTCCACTGAGAATCCTTTGCAAAACACTACAAAAGCTGATGTCGACTCTACTACGAAGACATAACACTGACAGTAGGGTATCATGCCTTGAATTATGACATCAGGAGATTCGAATTCGAATCTCCGTGAATTATAGCAATGACAAACACCCCAAATGCCCCCCCCCTCCCCAGCTAGTCTGGACATAACCCTCGGACGTTATTACCTAAGTTTCGAACCACTGCACGCACTGTTCATAACCCCTTGAAGCGCAAATATTATAAAACAAAAATATAAGATGAGTCCTATTGGCTCGTGCGGATGTGGTTGTCGATTACTCTTTCTAACGTCTCCAATAAGAAGAACGATAGACCGATTGGTCTAAAGCCTTTTGTCAAAGCGTGTGAGTCTTTGCTGTTGTGTGGAGTTAGTAATCCTATTTCCTAGCTGCCGACTCTACAGTTTTTTTTCAGATTTTTTAAATTTAAAAAATATAAATAAATGAGTGGAATGCGATAAAAATTGGAGTCGAATCAAATAATTTATTATCCCTTTCGATGTGTGTAAAGCAATAAATGGATGACATAAGCTTCTGTTGCACAATTGAAATCCTAAATTTTAATTTAAAATTACTTCACTTGCATACAATAAGCTCTACACGTGCCGTGCACATCTTGACATACATACCTGTATACCTGTTCGATTTATTTAACGATTCCCAATATAATTGTGGCACTTAAAAATTTTCGATAATTTCAAGTTTAGTTGTCAACGCGAGAGACAAAATGGATGCAAGTTTGAGAATCAGGTAATGCCTTACCCCAATAACCAGTCGCCATCATCTTCACTATCAAAATAAGCTTAATCCTAAAATCAAGCCGACGATTTTTTGTTATGCAATTTTTAGCACCCCGACAATTATTATTAAATTTTATTATTTTCACTAAACAATTGACAAATGCCTGCACAGAAGAGGAATGTGTGCTCGCGATAATTAATTTAACGAGTAGTCCCAGTCTGCTCGCTCGAAGTATGCATAAATTTACGACAGTGTCCCTCGTCGAATATAAATGAATTTTGAATTTTTATTTGCTTTAAACATAAACTATAAGTCTACGAGAGCATCGACATATAAATCAAATAATTTCTAATTTAATTGTTCTTTCCCTCTGTTAGCTACTCTGAATAACTCTCCATACATTAGAGATTAAATAAAAAAATGTAAACAAATAAAACTAGTTTGGGTCTATGAATGAGTCAAAATGCCAATCAATAGGTCAATGATTTGTGTATTACATTTCTCGGTCTCGTGTGAGGGGTCCTCCGCTCCGTGTGGAATGGACGGGTGAACTTGATTCGTAAATCCGAATTGTTTAAGTGCTAATCGATGGATACTCATCGGTCTTGGGACTTTGTTGTTGTTTCTCTTTGTCCAATTCTAATGGTTTCGAGAAATTTGAGAATTCTTCTAAACCGGGTCATATGATGGAATTTTTAATTAAGACTAATTGTTGTTAACTTGGGTTATAAGTTTTTTTTTTTTTTTTATTTTTATATGAGATGTAAGAATTTTTTAATTTATTGGTCAGAGGTCTAAGTGGTTTCGATTTAATCAAGATTTTTTTTTTTTTACACAAAATCTATTCGTTCCACCTGGAGACAGAGTGTTTATAAGTATTGAATTTTGAATTTGCCATGGGATCCTGGCGCAGTGTTACCAAATCAGTGCTTTCGGCGTTAATTTCAAAGCCCAAAGTTTAATTTTAGGGCCCAAAAAGTGATTGGGCTTATTTTTAGTGTTTAAAAAATATTTTAGTGCTTTTTTTAACGCTGCACTTCTTTCTCCGAATGCAGCCATTCTATGATAACATTATCGTTGACATACGCAAGAAGTTGAACAAATTTTTGAAAGATTGTGCCTTTGGTGTGGGCTTGAGAGTTTTGCACATTTCGTTCAAATACGATGTTGAAGGGGTCACATGACAACGCTTCACCTTTTTTGACACTAAGGGTTTTGGTGAGATCGTTACAGGCGGTCTTAAAATCTATAAAGGTGTTGAGTATTGATTTGGTTGTCTTTAGTCTTTTGTCCCGGCTTAAAATCGCACTGATAAGAGCCAATCAGGTTATTGATGAAAAGCGTTCACACAGTACGGCAAATAAGATTGTCAACGCGGTGCTCAAAATACGAATACCCTTGTTGTTGGCGCAGTTGAGGGGTCTCCCCTAAGTATATGTATACAATTTCTTTTAAAATGTAATGATCACCTTTTTTTCTAATTTAAGTATTGTGTTCAAGAAATGTGTGCTAAAAAATCAGGTAAAGTAGGGTACATAGTCGAAACTTTTTTTGAAAAAATGACTTGGCTACACTGATCCTCCGAGATATATACTTGAATTTGCTCGAGGGTCTGCAACTTCAGGTACTTGGAGTGGACATTTTCAGTGAACTTCGCTTGTTGGCTGATTTCTGCGTCTTAAATTCAATCAGAAAACTTGCTACCGATCCAGGTTAACCACAAATTCTCAAAATGATGACTAAACTTTCGGAAACACAATGATCGTAGGAGGGCCCAGTCCAGTTCAAATATGTAAATATGCTGTCAAATAGTTGTTGGAACAAATGTCAATACAACTCTTCCAATAAAAACAAACGACCGGGGCAGGCATTGATCGGTGATTTGAAATGGACCAGTAGCGGGGCAACCAAGTTCATATCCAAGTGCATGCGTCACCTCCTCATAGTGGCTCTTGGTTACTATCCGTAAAAATCATTAAACATGAAGGCTAGAATTGTAAATGAGTGCGCAGACTGAAGGAGTATAAAATCAGTGTAGAAACGAACAGGCATCCGATGTTTCTGAAAAACCAATTTGCCTTCGATACGAATTGATCATATTACGTCGACGAGTTTTAGTTATCATATTCATCATCATCATCATCATTTTCAATGACCCGCTTATCGCGGTATTAGGGTGCTTAAGGGAAATCTCCACGTCTCCCGATCTTCCGACTCTAAATCATCAGAAGCTATCCCTATACGGGCAGAGCTGAAATTTCGGACTTGGTTCAGACATCTCATCCTAGGCCTACCCAGGTGACGCCTACCCGATGGCACGGATTCCATGGAACATCTTGGAAGCCGAGTTGGGGCATGTGTTTAACGTGCTCAAACCGTCGAAGTATGGACTTTTCCGCTCAAAGAAGTACCTGCTCGACAATGAGTGCCTTGCGTATTCTGGTGTTCCAAACACGATCTCGAAGAGTTACCCCAGCAATACAAAGAAGAAATCTCATTTCGGCAGCTTGTATCCGCCATCTTATTCTTTCGGTCATTACCCAAAGCTCATGACCCTAGGTGAGGGTCGGAACAAACACTGAATTGAAGACCGGTAATGGACCGGTAAATGTTCACGTTTACCTCAATCCGAGCTTCAACACAGATGGCGACGTACCTATCTAGCGCGCGCTGCAGATCGGTCTGGGTGGACGTAAGGATGACCAGGTCATCAGCAAAAAGCAGACGACTTATCCTTAAGTCTCCCAATTTGAACCGTTCTTCGCCACGGCTGCGCTGTAACATCCAATCCTTATACACTATGAAAAGGAGAGAGGACAGAACACACGCCTGGCGAAGTCCAAAGCCCACGGCGAAAGGTGTCGATTTAACGCCGATCACTCGAACATAGCTCTTACAACTTGTGTACAGAGATTGAATGGCCCTCAGAAGAGAACCGTCAATCCCATACTCCTGCAATACACTCCAGAGTTTACCTCGAGGGACCTGATGATATGCTTTCTCAAAATCCACAAAACAACTGTAGATAGGTTTGGCATACTCCCAGGCCTTCTCAAGTACCATTCTGAGAGTGAATAGCTGGTCGGTTGTGCTTCTACCTGGACGAAAGCCGCACTGCTCATCGCCCAAACCTATGACTGCTGTCTATCGCACAAAAATAGTGAACTTCCGTCAAATGGCCACTGATTCGCGAGGTAAAACCAATCAGGACATACGAGATAAACATTGAAGGACAATGGACAGAGTCGCTGAGTATACGATTTTCCAACCAGTGGCCTCTTAACTATTTAGTTTGAACTGAGAGGAAACTCCACTAATTGCAGAACTTGTAGTAACTATGTAGCATGTAATCGAAAGATAAAATTACCATGAAGTGGTTGCGTGAATGTCAAACATGTTGCAATAGATTCCAGCTTTTGCATCACATTATCCAACATGTCTGACCGGAGATCTCACCCACTATCACTAGAATTCTCAAATGAGTTTCGAGTTCAAAAATAAACCCGATCCCATGTCGGCACATAAGTATTTTGTTTTTCATCTCAAAAACCTCTGCGTCCCGCTGCTTAGAATGCGTCAAGGTCGATCGCATACTTGGAGGCATGTTTCATTTCGGCTACCAGCGACACAACAAGTTTTCCATATCAGACAGCCGAAATCAGAAGGACTCACCAGTTTCTGGGAGAATCTAATTAATTCGGAGCAGAATTTAGCACCCCGTCCGGAGAATGACAAAGTCAACAAAATTTTATCGCTTCCAACCCGTTTCGCAACTGCCACTGTTCGGTTCTCGAAGTTTTGGCATTGAGGCACAAAGTGTCGTAACGCGAGACTAATTAAGACGTCGCTGAGCCTGCCATCAACTTGGTAGCCGTATCAGATTGACACGAACCGCCGATCGACCCCCGCCCTCCCCAAAGTGCAGGGGTTCCAACCACCTGCTGTGCGCTGATCAACCCGCTTAGCATGAATAACGAATGTAAACAGGAAAACGCTGATTGCTATTTGAGTCCGAGTCGAGAGCCATGTAATATTGCACACGCAATCGACTGCTCGCCCAAGTGGGCCCGCCCGACCACCCGCCCCCGCCTGAGCACACACTATATGACACAACAATGCGACGGCTGAGAATAAAGCTCAGCCTGGATGGCCGGTCCCGCTGCCACTGTCACTGCCACTGCCGCATTGGTGTTGCTATTATTAAATGTCAACCTTGGTTTTGAACTCGTTTTAATGGCCAACCTAAACGGAGCTAAGTGCTTGTGCCCTGACTCAGTTAGTTCCGCAACTGCGGTCAAGTCCAATGCTGTTCGAGGTGCATGCCGACACCGAACATAATGCACTACCCGCCGGACATATCGGCTGCGCGCACTCCTACAGTGGCGCAAAAAAGTCGCACAAAAACATCGCATGATCGGCATGAGTAGGCAGAAACGAATCGGTGGTTTCGCGTAAAAAGCTCGCGGTGTGATAAGGGGATGTTGACTCTCGCTCTCGAGCGGCAAATGTTAATTGTCGTTGATGAGACGCGCGGGGTCGGCCGAGTGTACGCTTGTGCATGTAGCTTTGTGTGACCGGAAAAGTTGTAAATCGCAAAATGATTGCTCGGTAAGTATAGGTTTGAGTTGACTTCCGAATGCCGTCGATTTAATTGAATTTTTTTTTTCCGAGAGAATTATTTTGCTGTACAATGGCGATAAAGAAGAGACGATTGTCGAGTGCAAATGGATAATGGGGCTTGAAAGTTAGACTGGACTTGGATGGAGTCCAGCTAGTGTTGGGACACTCATATCTCGGGATGCAGGGACTCACCGTTGGCATATTACCCATTTTTCTACATTCCACTGACCTATATCCCCTTGACTTAGAGAGGCCTTTAAAATTTATATCGAAAGCTGGAAGCGACGTTACTCATCAACGAAGGACTGCAGACCTATTAGATGCATCTCTTCACACAAAAAAAATTTAAGAGCAGATTCTCAAGAGATCTTCGTTTTCCAAATCTCTCCACGAGTTATTGCCTATCAAGCCAATCCTTTCTTAAATTCATGACCAAGGTAGACGTAAAGGAATTCATCAGTGGATAGACAGCCTTCTCCGTTGCACTACACGTCAATGGAGGAGCACCGCAGGGTGGCGCTATTCTCACTGTATTTAGACTAGTTCACATGAATGACGTGACGGATATAGTGTCGCATATGTTTTTTCCTGTGATAAGAGAAATCATGGAAGCGCCCTCGGATAAGCCATGAGCGACTGATCTGATCTTTTAGATGGAGATCCATGCGATGCTTTCTATCTAAGCTTCTTCAAACTACTTCTGTAGAACTTGCAAGGATGACGAAGAGGGAGATATAATTTTTCATTATCTGTGCATCTGTCCGACTCCGTCCAAGAGAGAACTGCTCCATTTCGGAGCTTCTTTTCTCGATGGCCTCAGCGACATAGCATGCATTGCAGTCAGCAGTATCCTCTGCTGCACTACAAGCTCAAATTGATTTATTTATTCTTCTGAGTAGTTCTGGATTAGTGATAGATCCCGTGGTACCACAACTGATATTTTCTGGTCTAAGGATGTCTGCAAACAGCCGCGAACAACCACGAAAGTAACCTTTTATTTGTCATTAGGCTGGTGGCCTGCTTTAAGTAATGACTACAACTTTTTTAGGTTTAAAGACCTGAGGGAAAAGGAACTGTGACTCTTTCCATAGCAATATGTAGGAGTAGCACAGTCTTATTTACTCTCCTACTGAGGCCGTAGGAGTTCGCAGTTCGAGTTGAACCTGGGCCTCAACCAACCAGCCTCTCCAAATAGTCCGCTTCTTAGCTAACTGCCTCCAGTTGTGCCTGCAAGTTGGTTGAGGTCTCCTTCCACTTGTGCTTGTCATCTTAGGCGAGGTCTTCAAAGAAAGCCGAGAAGGCGATTCAATGATGGAAAGCTTACAATATCAACAGCGAACTTGATCCGAGCAAAGGCAGGACAATCGCAAAGGAAATGATCCGAAGTATTATCGCCTTCCTCAGCAATATCTCGGGCAAAAGGATACAAGACCTAATTCGATTCTTAAATTCCACAGGTTGGATCTAGGCACCCCCGGTTGTCCCACACATTTTCAACAACACACTTCATCAATCAGGTCATGAGTCGTGGTAACAAAAAGGCACATTCTAGTGCTAATTGGGTTCAGCTGAACCGCCACTTCTACCTACCACCATCATCGCCTTCTGCACCGGCATCGCAGATAGTGGTGTCACTTGAGCCTAACACACTAAGATGCTTGTCAAAAGCGAAGTGGCCCGTTAGAATGCCAATATATTGTCTACAGTCTCTTCTGCCGATTGATAGCAAGAACACCGCTGATGTCTTGCAGACGTTCGGGAGCATTCGAGCCTGCATCCTGGAGAGTCGTGCCACACACAATTGTGTTTGTAGGAAACCCAATTGTCAATGGAGGCCCTGACCAAGGACGCGGGAAGACCCAATGCAGGTTTAGGTTTAGCCTTGTGTAGCAATCTCATCGGAGATCTCATTCCCAGAAATCGCAGTGTCACCAGGGACCCAGAATTGCCAAGGCCTTAAGGAATTGCGGTTTACTACTCAACTGGCTTCTCAGTCAAAAGAAACAGCTGTTGGCAACAGTTATTCTTGGTTTGTTTTTGACAGTATGTCGTTGCCAGAACTAATATCAGTGCCAAGGTAGACAAAGTCCCTTATTAGAGGGTCGGCACCATTCGTACTGCACCGACTGTCAGTTGCCACAATCAATGCCTTTTTTTTTATAATCCACACGCGAGCGAGGTACAGTGGTTTGAAACTCAGTTAGTGATAGGTTTCATTGGCGTCCAAGGGTGGTGTCCAGGCTAGTTGCTCTTTCTTTTTCTTCCTAAACAGTTTGTACTCTTCTTTCTTTCTTTGCTCATACAGCTCGCGAACAGTTTTTGTCCTTTTTCTGCAGTGCAGTGCAGTAGGCATCCTATTTTGCTACATGACGGCAGCCTCATGTTCTCTTCATTAATTCCGGGATTTCATTTTGGTGTCCTAGAGAGGCTGCATCTCTGATGGTTTTCTGGCAGTGTTGCCACAGGTCTTCTGCATACGATATAGAATTGGAGATTCTGGCAGTCTGTGACTCTTCGGAACGTCTCAACATTCAGAGTGGTAGAGGGATTTATTGCCATAATCACGACGTATCATAGGTTAGGTTAGATTAGGTAGAATAGGGTTACGCAGCCAGCGGTTGCATAAGGCTCTAGGCACAATAATGGACACATCGAGATCCCAGTCATATCATAATCATGATGATTCAACGACGACATAGTTATAGGTGAGTGCAATATTCCATTGTTAATGTGCAGGGGACCTTTAAAGGATTCCCACCTTTGGCAAACTACTAAAAAGCTCTCTACGCACCCAAATGCTCTCAATGATGTTCGTGTCTTTCTCAAGACCGTCCATTTTCATTTATTCCCACATTAGCGCATTTTTATTACCTCAGATGGTCGATATACTCGTAAATGCTAAGAGTTTCCAAGAACAAGTCACCGCGAAACTATCAAAATTGTTACAAAACCGAAAGCAACATCCCTCCGAGTGTGCCTTCCAAGTCAGCGTCCAAACACTTTTCCCCCGTGTAAGCAAACAAAAATAATTTTTCCAAGAAAGAAAATTATAACTCTCACTTAGCGATTCCAGCGGCGTGCCAAATGCACAACACCACACTCAGCCTCAGCCTAGTGTCCATGCCACCACATAGCCAGAGGCATGCAGTTTCGCTAGCATACTACTAACTTGCTAACTTTTATAACTAAATAAACTCGATTATTTAATAGGACAGACAAACCGAAATCGTGGCTGGCATCGGCAAGAGCCTCGGCCCACAGCCCGGACAGCGCATTGTCAGGCCAGCAAAATGGCAACCATAAGCCGGGGCCACTCATCATCGCCAGCAAATATTTTTGCCGCGCACTCTTAAAATTCAAGGTGGGTCATAACTTTCGTGCGCTAGACGGACGACACATACCTCCATTCTGTGGTGGTGGTGCCTCCTTCTATGACTAGCACGACCGCGACCAAGTATTGACCATGATGATGGCTATCCGTGGTGTCAGTCCGAGTCTTAGTTATTTTTAAAGTGAAATTCAGTTGGCTCGGAAAAGTGTGTTGACTTTTCACTTTTCATTGCACTCGCAGTGTGCACCGAGTTGGTGCGGGAGGCCGCATTAGGTATTCCAAGCGGGCCGCGTGCAGCAGGAAAATGTGCGTGCAAAATACTAAACTGGCCTACAAATGGTCCGATGAGAAACGCCAAATGGCCGGTTTTGCTCTCTGTGTGTGTGTGCTGGTGTGAGGGAAAACCCCTGTCAGTCATAATCGTACGCGTTTCCTTATGGCATTGGCATGACCCAAGAAGAAAGCAAACTGCCACAGATCTACAGTTACACACTCACTTCCCACTTTGATTGGAAGAAATAAAAATAATTCAATGCCACATCTCAATTTACCTTTCAATTAGAAACTTATTAGCTCACGGAGGGCATCGGTTCGCCAACGCCGCTGCTCTCCGTCAGCTATTGTCTTACATAATGCACGCATGTTGCCTACACGGCTGCATTTCCTGATCACATCTTGGGATCTTGGGGGAGCCATGGCAATCGCCATAAAGCTCATGCGACTGCAGCGTTCGAGGGGCGTTTGCGACGCCTGATGGAAGCCATAAACAAGCATGCGGGGCCGGTTTGGAGCATTATAACTGGCCTGGCGACCGGCCTCAATGCCAAACAATTCAGATGCAAATTTATCACCGGATAAACCAGATGAATATTGTGGTGCAGTGTTACCAAGCCGGCTGAGGTCGGGGGGTGGTGACGGCACAGTGTTTGCATAATTGTTTGCTGTGTGTGGGAGTAAACGGTACAGATATCCAAAACTCCATCGAACGATGATTTGTGGTTCGGGAAGCCGGGGTGAACTTGTACTCAAACGGTTTTATGGTGGCAATTTGTCTGGTGTTGAAGTTTTACCAATAAGCTTGGAATGATGGGACAGGGCTTGAATTTGAGAAGTCGGTACTCCTTGTTTGGTAGGAAAAAGGACAAGAGAAACAAGAGTTCTCTTTCTTATCTGTATAAGCAGGCCTTCTCGTCCTCCAGCATGGAACGAAATCAAGTCTAGCTACAAGCCCTTAAACGACAGAGTTCCCTCATTCCTAATTTGATTTCTCGTTATAGACTGGACAGCCTATTTTATTCTCTCAAAAACCCAAGGATTAGGGCTATGACGACGAGGTGGTCAGGTGGTAAAAAACTGAACTATGCACTACTACTGGTTAATGATTGGCCCAGCAGCAAAGGGCTGGGAGCTCTTGTCTATACCAGCGACCACCAGGCTATGCACATGTCCATTCCACTAACATAGAACAGTCCGCAGACTGTAAGGGTGATCTTTCTACTTTGCATGCACCGGTGATTTTAGGAATCTCTTTGCATTTTCTCGCTGGCCGTCGTTTTGTTTACTATCAGTGCCAGTGCCATTGTGCTTTCAGCGGTGAGCTCTATCGAATGCGGTCTTTCCCCTTACTAGTTCGCCGGCCTTCTCGGCACCCAAAAGCCCAAGGTTATGGCTGACAAGTAGATTGGATTAGTTTTTTGCATTCCTTGATCACATGGGATCTGGATGTTGAATTTGTGATGACTTCAAGTCATAACCCGATGGACTACCAAGAAGGAGAACACAGATACCGACTACATCATTCCAACCTCAGACTTCTATAGGAGATTTAGGGGAGCTAGCCTTCTACACCGACGGATACAAAATGAACACTGGTACTGATGCCGGTCGACGTGGCTCAGTGGTTAGTGCGTTGGACTGCTGAACAAGCTGCTTGAGCTCAAATCCCAGCTGTGTCCACTGAACATTTTTCGCGGCACTATCTCTCGTCGGGGAATGACAAGCCTCCGAGAGTATAACTTGTCATGAAAAAGCTTCTTAATTCGGTGTACAGAGTCGGCAATAAATTGTAGGTACCTTCCATTCGTGCGAACAATACAACACGCAAAACATGAATGATTGCGAGAAGCTAGGCCTTGGCATGTTCATATACCCTTCCGGTCGGGAAGACACCCATTAGCACTCTTTACGGGAATATAGATGAGGAAACCATGATCAGGTCTAATACGCGATGGTGTCACATGGACACATGTGCAATAGACAAATCACTATGGCCAGCCTGCCTGGCCAGCCAGGAAATACGAATCCTCTCCGGTGTCCTCACAGGATTCTGCGGAATGGGAATCCATGCGGAGCGTCTTGGATTGCCCTACAATGACTAATGGCAGAAGCTGCAGAGACGAAGAGGAAATAGAATCCATCCAGCACCTGCTATGCGAATGGCCCGCACTAGCCATCAGAAGATTGCGTGCTCTTGGTAGTAGATTCTTCCATTGGACGTGATTTTAAGAAACTCCAGAGATTTCTATCCATTTCTGGGAGGTTTCCAGATTAGCTAACCCTACCTCTTGGTTTGGCTCCCATGAGTATACTTTTTATGAGTACAATGGACCCGCTTGAGGTCTAAGTCTTTCGGACACCCACAAAACCAACCAAGTACCGCTTGACTGACTTCCGTTTTCCTTTTTTGGGTGTGGTGTTCCAAGAGAACTTCAGCTTTTCTTCAAATTGCAAACACTTCTGCTAGGAATTTGGAAGTCTATGACGAAGGACCCCAATTTCATCCGGTGGGTTGTTGCAGTATCTGTTGCCAGTCGCCTTGCTTTAACGTCTACTAGTGCAATGCGTTGCGTATAAACTCCATGGCAGTCTGTAGTGTCGAAGCTAAAGCACCAGTGACTCACATAGTGCAACTCTCCAAATACATCTCCATGCGCATATCATCCTTCTGTATGTGGCAATTAGTTGAGAGCGCCAACCTGCTTTTAAAAAAAAACCCTTGCTCCTCTTTTATGATGAAACTTCAACCCTTGTCACTACATATCCCATGGACTGAAAAAAAATCATGTAAACGCTCTCGATTTGCTTGGTGTAGAGAATGCATACCAAGGATGAAAACTAGGTTGTCAGAAACGGAGAAGGTATCATTCTGTTGAATGGTATTTTCTCCAGGACGCGTGGGTGCTCATTTCGTTTTCACCATTCCACCAACAGGAATTTCCTTTACATTGTACGAGTGATAGGTTCACATGCATTGCTAAAACAGTTTCGTCCTTCATTTCTTATCATGGGAGAGAGTTGTTGTGTGTTTTCTGGAGCCAAATCGCTGGTATGATTACTATGACAGTAACAACATTGTAATGAAATCCTGGGATGACATGAGAACGTAGGACGCCACTTAAAGCGTTTGTCAAAATTTACGCTGCGAACCCATGGTTTAGTTTCCTTATTACGTGGTTTTGTTGCCTGGTATCAGCCATTCGGTTATACTTTAAAAATTCAGTAGGTCTGGGCAAAGGGTAGTGTTTCGACACGCTTCTGCTTATGAAGCTGAAGACCTTACCAAGGAGGAGTTTTATGAACTCATGGACAGAGCCTACTTAGGCTGCCAGGAGTGTGATGTAAAAATCATACTCGGAGACTTAAATGCTAAAATGGGCAAGGAAAACATCTTCTGGGGACTTGTGGTCAAGCCTGTAGCCTGCACAATGCGACAGCAGACAACGGCTTCTGATTGAATACTTTTGCAAAAGCACGTCATACGATGATAAGTTACACTAACTAGATTTCCGAATCTACACAGTGGCCGCTGGCGTTCTCAAGATAGTCGAACCGTTTACCAACACCGACAACGTTCTAATCGATGCGAGGATACAAGGGTGGCAAATATCGACACTGACCACTTTCTTGTGGCTGCCAAATTCATAGCTTGACTATCTGGACAGGCCAACTTGCTCTGGGTACCGAGTCACTTGAACATACCTGGAAACGAAGCTGCGGATGAACTGGCTAGAAAAGGGCCAGAAAATGGAGGCATCACCACAATTACAACCATGAGGGTGGCCTTGAACGTTATTTAAACTGCTTGTAGCGGCTCGTTGCAGTATCGCTACGAGATTTGCTGGAAAAGCTTTTAAACCTGCAAAGCGATCAAATCTATGATAGTGTGCCCCTGCTGTCGTCTAGCAAGGAGAACGCTTATTCATGGCAGGAGGCAACTAAGACTGATCAGCCTGAATAAATATGCCACAGACTGGGGCTGGTGCCATTAAGTTTTGGCCCGGGATTTGAGGAGGAGGAGAAGAGCCTCGAACACTTCCTCTGCAATTGCTCCTCGACTGGGGCGCTAAGGGACAAATGCCTGGGAAGACATGTTTTGCCTGGCTCTCTTTGACATTTTCTCGGATTAGGTCTTGGGTCTTGGCTCATCCCGAACTGTCGCGCCAGCTGTTTATTGTTTTTTGGAAAGGTGGCGAATGAAGAAGAAGATACAATCACGAACCCAAAGCGAATAATAATGTTGCAGCCAAGAAGATTTCCGAATCGCGGAAGATGGCCATTAAAGATGCCAGAACGCTTGATATGGAGAACTGGAACTGCTGTGTCGAAGGCCACGGGTCAGGAGTAAGATTGGCTTAGGATCGCATTTCTTTCTTGAAAGAGATCCGAGCATAAGCACAGGAAAAGTTCATATTCTTGCATATTGTAGCCACGGCTTTTCGATGTGTTTGTAGTTCATACATTAACCAAAGCCTAGGGTCAGTTGAGTTGTCGTGGCAAGCATATTTACCTCCGGTCCACTCCAACGGAGGTGTGTATAAACCACTAAACCATCCCCAACTAACTAGTAACAAGGCTTTCGACACTCTATAAAGGACCAATCCCACATTTCAATTAGAAACAATACACCTCTTCATTGAGTCCAGAAATAGACTAATTAATTGATTGAATAACTGCACTTTCCATCACGTGTTTTTAAGATTTATAACATAAGTATGTGTCTAGAAATAACTCGCAACTAAGATGCTGCGCACGTTCATGCCAAATACCAAATGTCACACACAATCACGTCACTGGCAGAAGATTAGCATACGACGATACAGCCACAATCGTACAACAAATCATAGAAGATCGCCCCAAGGACAAAAATGTAGCCTGGGAAAGGTCAAGCCGTAGTTGAGATTTCCTACCGCAAAAGCCGCCTCGGCCGCTGCCTCCACCGCCGACCAACAGAACCATATCAGCATTACAATCCACGATACAACTGCGTTTAATGCAAATCGTAATAATTTCCCATTAACGGCCGGCGTCCTCCCCCAGCGTCGCCACCCCAAGCCCAAGTGTGTAAGTGTGTGTGTGTGTGCGGGTATTAGTAACGATTAACAAATTAAAGCGACAATATCAGGAGGCGATAAATCAGAGCCGCGCGCCTTCCAGTGATTGCCCACCCACCCCCCGGTGCCGGACCGGCACAGTCGGGGAGAAGTGCATGAAAATGGCATTTGCACTCGATCGCCTGCGCATATCGATTAACATCGCGCCGCAGCAGCAGTAATTATAGCCTAACCACACTCAGCCGGTCGGACAACTTCTAATCCATCCGAGACGTCGTGGTTGTCTGAGTGGCCGTCGTCTGCCGCGTCGTCCGCGCGACCGCCCGCTGCTTCACGCCTATCTAAGTGACCATTGAGGTCCATATCAAATCAACCCCCACCACGGTATCGCCATGTGTTCGCCATGTACCACCACCGCGCGAAAGGAAGCAACTGGTCTCTGGCGCTGCTGGCTTAAGTCACAGGCCACGACTGTCACTCTTGCTGACCGGATAACCTTCGCGGGCAATGAAATACCGACGGGCGGCTGTGTATACCAGTCGAAGGGTTTCCCCTACCACCACGGGGCAGAGGGAAACTGTGCAAAGGAATGCGTATGCCCCGCTGCCGGAGTCGTAATCAGTTGTTCGGGATAAATTAATCGCGCGGCGATAAGGGACCGCCGAGCTTATGTCAGTTATGTCGGTTGCATTTGAATCGGAGATTGTTGCTTGTTGTCAAAGTGACACTTGTTGTCGGTTGCGTGATGTCTCTGTTAGGGTCCACCTGCAACATTGTTGGCGGCATTCTTCGAATTACTATCGAACGGGAAAGCCAAACAAAGTGCAGACCGCAAAGCTGTGAGGCAATCGAATGTAAACAGAGACGCGGATCGAGGGGACACCCTCACGCTGTGCGAGCTCTGGGGTGAAGCAGAAAGGTGATTAAGCTAATGAGCGTCATAATTTGTGCGAAGAGGTCTTAGGTGAGGCTACTGTCGCTACTGTTACTGCTGCGACATGTGGGAGAAGTGGATGTCTGTGTTCCTGATCTCGCGGTTTTTTTTTGCGTTCATTTTGGCGTGTGTGGCCTTTGATTTGCGCGTGGTAAATATTTGCCAAGACTGTGCTGCCGGTGACATAACTCGAGATGATGATGTGCAACTAACTTGTGTTCATAGCGAATGCAATACTTGTTTGTATTCAAAACCCAGACAAGGGTATATAAGCTTCAATCGAGCGTTGACAAAATGCCTAGTTTTAGTCGATCACCAGTGATCTGGGAATCAAAGATCGCGTCCAAGGAGAGGGAATTACGACTCTCAATGAAAAATTACGGAGCGCTATTTCACTGCTGAAGAAGGCCGAAGAGTTTTACGATTGAAACCAAGGTTTTGTGGAGGTTCAAACAAATCGTGGCAGTTGATGATGATATAAACAAGACATAATAATTAGTATCTTCGTTCCGACTGCAAGATGACGGCGCAGGAGAGGAAAACCGCGACTGAGGTGACGCACGCAAGTGAAAGGGGACTTTAACAAACTTAGCGTGCGAATTTGGAGGCAGCTGGCTGAAGATCGAGCTGGCTGGCTTATTTGTTGAAGTCCAGGTCCACCCCGGACTGTAGCGTCACGTAACGAAAAATCAGTACACCCTGGATCAGGAGTCAAGTCTCTCGCTCTCTTCCAACGTTAAATTTATTGGTGTCATCCTTAACCTTAAACATAGAACAACGGGTTTAAAAAAAACCTGCAGCAGTACCTTTAGCAAGAAATTAAAAATCCAGGAAAAAATTACGGACACTACTATTGTGCGATCAATTTTCACCTACGCGTCACAAGCCTGCGGGCCCGATCTGAGTAGGGACACAACCTTAAAGTCCCTAAAAGAGTGTAAAGAACTGCAAATAAATATTAGCATCACAAGAGCCCTGCGACCAAACCCGACTGATTCCCTAGCTGAATGGGAGGAGGAATCAATGGCAAAACTATCTAAAGCGATGCGATGGATCAAAACTGGACTGTGGGGTTGCTGCGGAAATCTTCTCGGAAACCCGCAACTCCTATCGCCTCCCGAATTATGCCAGCGTCTTCCAGGCGAAGTTCCTGCGAGTTCGAGAAATCTACCGACTACTTTACAATTCCCTGCTTCTGCCTACTTACGTATTGGATCCATCAAGATTCTCAGACGATAACGAAAGCATTTTAGTCGACTTTCGAAAGGAAGATATCGGGGTTGCTGTAGTTTTAGTCAGTTGAATGTTGAAAGGGTTACTCAGATTCCACTGACTTACTTACTTGAGGTGGGGCTACAGTCCGGGATGGACCTGGGCCTCAACCAACAAGCATCTCCAGCCAGCTCGATCATTAGCCAGCTATCTCCAGTTTCTCACGTCAAGTTGGTTAAGGTCCCCTGCCACTTGCGTGCGCCACCTGAGTCGCGGTCTTCCTTTACAGATTCAACATTGAATTTAAGGGTACATTCCTTCAGAAAAATGAGGAGGTTTGAATTAGTAAAAAAATTGATTTTTGGCAGACATCTCGATCCAAATGGTTTTGAGAAAACTACGTTAGAGAGAAATTTTTTTTATAAAGGGACGGGTAGAGTTTTACAGTTCATTGCGGCCATGTTGTTTTATCTGTTGTTAGTTTTCCCGATTTTTATATTTCAGACAGTAAAGACAATGAGAAGTTACAGCGCCGAGCAACACGTGCAAATAATAAAACTTCATTATCAAAATGGATGTTCTGTTGTGGCAATGATGCGCGCGTTGCACTAATTTAACGGTTTATATAGTCGTCCTTCCCAGTCTAGTTTTCAAAGTTTTGGTGGCCAAATTCGAGTCAACCGGTTCTGTGAATAATCCACCAACACCCGTACGTCAACGAAACGCAAGATCTGCCGAAAACATCGCCGCTGTCCGTGAGAGTGTGCAGTCAATTCCGAGGCAATCAATCCGGCGCCGCGCACAAGTACTCGCCCTTTCGCGGACGTAAACTTGACAAATTTTGCATCAGGACTTGGGCCTTCTATCCAACTGACCCAAGAGCTGAAGGAAAACGGTCATAGACAACGCCGTGTGTTCGCTGACTGGGTTCTGGAGCAGTCGGAAGCCGACCCCGATTTGAGCAAAAAAATCATCTTCAGCGACGAGGCCCAATTTTGGATGAACGGGTACGTCAACAAGCAAAATTGCCAGTTTTGGGACGATGCCAATCCACACGAAGTCCACAAAGTGGCAATGTATCCGCAGAAAGTCACTGTTTGGTTTGGATTGTGGACCGGCAGCATCATCGGTCCTAACTTCTTTGAAAACGACGATGGCATTGCGATCGTGTCACACAGCTGACGCCACAATAGACATTCTGCACGAGTTATTTGAGGGCATGGTTATCTCAGGCAGTGGCGACGTGAACTGGCCATCGAGGTCGTGCGATTTGACCACGTTAGACTTTTTCATGTGGGGTTTCCTTAAGTCGCAGGTCTACGCCAATAAACCTCAAACGACCAGTGCCCTCAAAGTCAACATAACCCGTGCCATCGCTCAAATTCAGCCTGATTTATGCGCCAGAGTCATCGAAAATTGGACCTCCCTGATGTGCGCCATCGAATTCCCAGCGGTCATTTGAACGATGTCTTATTCCACATATAACGTCAATGATAGGCTTTTCGAATAAAATAAAAAATTCGTTGATACATATCTCACACACAACTTATTTTATTCAATTTTAACATCTACCCGTCAATATTGGAAAACCTTAGCTTAGTTCCCGACTTTATATTCACTTTCGAAGAGTGCCACTTTCACTTCTCTGAAAATGCAGTCCCTTTCGCTAAATATTTCAAGAATCCTCACAGAAGCACACCGCCAAATGCTTACCATTGAGTGCAACCACTCTGCTTTCGAAATGTGTGCTATGTAGGTAACACACCCTTGTAATTAGGGCAATGTACTGCAAGGTGATAAAACCATCAAACAATGCATTTCTACCGGAGAAAGGATTATAAAATGTAATCCCTTCGCGCTGCACCTTAATGACAGGCAACCCTTCAACGACTTCTTGACACGCCCTCACTCTGACAAAATGTTTCGATAGATTATTACGCGATTTAAAAACATAATCTGACGCAACGATATCGATTCCTTGTGTGACATCTGTACCCTTGCACGAGCCATAGTTTTCACTTTTAACCCGTGCCGCCGTGATTTCGATTGTGACGCCACAAACGGATTGACATCTGCCATCGATTCGGTTCGATAGTGCAAAACTCCCCCTATTCCAGCTTCGATTTCTAATCGCGTGTCATGTTTTCTGTGTTTTTTTGTCCTCCAAGTATTTAAGATATTTCCGGCAGTTCAGCCAATTTATCCTTGAACTCCTCCATAAAGGTAAAATGAAATGAGAGGATTGTTTGGCGGGAAAAAAAATCCCAAAACCATCTGCAAAACACCAACCGCCAGACCCCCTGTCCTGGTGCGCCTTGGAGGCACCCCATCATTATAAATGGAATGACCAATCCGCATTGCTATTATCAAATGTTTTGCAAATTTAATCCCGTAAATATACGTCTCTTGTGAATGGAGTCGTTTTCCGATCGAAATTAAATCGATTCGGTGTCTATGCGGACGGTCTGGCATGCTGACCATGCCAAGCCAAATTCCTGGACACGCGCACATTTATATGTAGAAATAGAAATGGAAACGCGATCAAATCACTCCTAATGTCAGATAAATGTTTGCGTTTTCTGGGTACGAAATTATCCGAGCGGCTATTTTCAAAATTAAATGCATTTTTCGAGGACGAAAAAAACAACACACACACACACATACTCGAAATGTGTTTAAATATAATTGTCGTGCGAATAAACATGGTTTTCGAAAATGTTGTGGGCGTAGGCATGCCTTTTTCTGCTGTTTTTACGGATTGGTTTCGTGTGTTTTGTGCAGAAATTTGGATCCTTAGATGGTGAATTTCTTGTTTTGTTACAAAGGGAATTTCAATTTTTTTGGAATAGACTTTTAGATCCGAAGTTGTTCAAGTGGAAACACGCATACTTAAGTCCCTTGTGGATCTTGACCACAGTTTCACACTCCAACTTGAGTGTGGCAGAAGAAGTTCTCGACTTTAAACTTGAAACGAAAAGGTTATGGGTAGGAATCCATGCGGAACGTCTTGGATTACCGTACAATGACTGACTGCAGAAGAAATACAGTCCGTTCAGCACCTGCTATGCGGATGTATCGCACTATCTACCAGAACATGGTATACTCTTGGCAGTAGCTTCTTCTATCGCTGATTTAAAGAATTCCTTCAGATTCCTATCCCTTTCTGGGCGGTTTCCCGATGAGGCAACCCTACCCCTTAGTTAGACTGCCATGACTACCAAGGTATAATAAACTTGCTTTTATAGGAACATACAGCGCTTTCAGAGTCAGATAATCTACATGCTGAACTGCTAGAACATCTGGCCAGAGCAACATTCTGAATTCGATATCGGAAGATGTGGTTATGAACCAAATTGGAAGTGGGAAAGTGGAAAAGTGATGCACAAATTCAACAACTAAATTTTTACAGACGGATTGAAAATTGACTTTGGGTCGGTGTGTTCCCAGGACACAGGGACGTTCCAAGCAACTGCAGAGCGGACGAGCCGGCAAAAGAAGGCGCAAGACGGCATCTCCTCGAAAACTAAGGGAACCACTTGCGCCTATCGAATCGATCAAATTCCTCCTTGACACGGATGCCAAAAAACTGGCAAAACACAGGTGGAACAACATCAGCACATGTCTCTTGTCAAAACAAATCTGGCCTTATCTGTATTTAAAGAAGATGGAGAGACTTTTATCCACAAACCGGAAAAAACTAATAGGGTTCCTCACCGGACATTGCTTGAAAGGCAGACATGTACTCAGACTGATGTCAGTAGAAGCTGCAGAGACCTGGAGGAGGAAGAAACTACAACTACGGTGCACGTGTCCTGCCATTGCGACGCTAAGAAGAAAAACTCTCGGGGAATACTTCTACGATGATCTTAAAGATCTCCGGGACGAAATGGTTCAACTCTTAGGGGTAATACCATTATGGTTGCTCATCTCGATGAACTCTGTGTTACGTACTCTGGTTCTTGGTGCTTGTAAGCCGGTTTTTCATCGTGGTATCACAATAGGTCAATCTGGTCTAAATATGTGCTGTCTGAGTGGGGGCAGCTACCTAACCTAACCAAATCTTGGATCGAGTTCCCTCGGACTACCGGATTTTATCAGTGTTTTTCAGGCGAAAATGTAAGCAAGTTTCGATGCATGCTTCGAGCTCCAAAACCACCGAACTACGAAACAAAACGCTGCCATATAAAAGGACAGTCAAGCAGCCATAGCCTTGGTAACCACATCCACCAAATCAGTAAAACAATGTCAGAAAGGCAAAAGGTAACCAGTTCTCTACCACTTTTACATGTGTCCCAAGACATAGAGGCCGATGAATTAGCCAGGCGATGTTCAACTCTCGACAATTCACATGAATCTGTCAAGGGTGAACTTACGCTTCTTAAAAAATGGCTAACCGAAGAAGGGTCGAACTAGATAGCTATGCCACCTCTAGGACGATTTGATCAACGTGCAAATACACTAGAGCCAGAGACCTCCTAAGCAAAAATCGAAGGAACATCTCTTGGCTTGCAGTGGTTGGTAATCATGCGGCAAGGCTGGAGATTCCCTTTTACACATCAAATGTTCGACTTTCACAAAAACCAGGTATACAAATTTTCTTTAATAGCCTTGCCGACATATCGAAGAAAATTATAAAGATCATCAGACAACAAACCCGTGGCCACCATGGTCCAGTGGTTAGTGCTTTGAACTGCTGCCATGTCCGCCAAACTTTTTTTCGCGGTACCAGCGTTTGTCGGGGAATAACAAGCGACCAAGAGCACAATTTGTCAAGAAAAGGCTTCTCAATTCCCCATTCGGAGTCGGAAATAAATTACAGGCCCCTTCTATTTGAGCGAAAAATGTAACACACAATATGAGTGGTTGCGAGAAGTTAGACCTTGGCTCACTCACGTTTTTTAACCCAATCTTAAACCGGTGTCAACTTTGCTAATTGGGTCAAGGCACGGTAGCCTGAGTCACTGCGACTCCAACCTACCTAGCCTCTTGCAAGGTTGTAAAGTTGCGTATGTTTGACGCATTGTTTTGGGATATAAGTTCCAACGAGTTCCATCCAAAGTGGTGGTTTGGTTGATTTGACGAGGACGTGTTTAGAAGGGGATACGTTTGTGTTCGCGAGGCAATTTCGCACATCTTTTTTATGTGCTTTGAGACTTGCGATGACAAAGGCTGCGATCAGTATAATTTTTAAAGTTCGCGTTTCGGTCATCTCCGAAGCACTACTTGTCGTTTTGGCAGTCATCTCGCCTCGAATGTCTCTTAGAATAGAACAAGCAACTATTTATTACTTGGCAAAAGGCTTGGATGTATTGCTAGTAGTAATTGAGGGAAAAGCGACGAAAGACGACGTACGAGCATGCTCTACATGGAATCGGTTAAGTTACACAGTTCAACATCTAAAGTGACTTAGATGCGTCAAGCAACATTACAATAGAAGAAGACTTCAAATCAACTAAAGCGAGTTCATAAAAGGTGAATAGAAGATCCGAATGTCAAAGACAATTGCATAAAATGTTTGATTTACTATTTGATCTACTATTCCACCAGGAAAAGCTACAAAATACCTATATTACAGTGCCGAGCCGAGTTCAATTACTCAACATCTTTTGTGGAGTCGAAATTGATGAATAAATCCGCGTAAACACCTGCGCACCTCAAACAAATCCCCAGCGCTGTGCTCCTCCACCAGATAAACACTCGTTAATTGCTTCTCGTTTATACAAATCGACGAGACAATATTATCCAAAGAAAAACATGTGTAGATACATAGTAGCATAATTGAACGATTAAACGCGGAATCATGTAGCGGCGACTGGCGGACTTGTCTCGCGTTATAGTTGCGAAAATTCCGATTGAAGTTAACCTCGGCATTTCAGCCCACTTATGGCATTTCCAAGAAGTATCACACCGTTTCAGGATGTCGCCATCCTGGAATTACCCATAACAGCGTCATCAGATCCAATTCAATCCATATCCTCCAATAAACACAAACAATTTGCGTACACAAAGTGTTCTTTTCAGCTACCGTATCCCGATGTCAAGAAGTATCTATCATTCGTACGTCGAGATTGTCAATTTAATAGCCGCGCCGCCGCGCAGACAATAAAACAAATACCCGCGTGTAATTAAATGAAATCCACTCAGCCTATCTCAATGAAATCATTCTCCGCAATGCGACTAGATACTGATGGTAATGCGGTAATTATTCGCGCAAAGGAATGAGATAAACGTATGTAAATCTAAATCTGCTTCGGAATTCCTTTGTTGACTCAACTCGAGCAAGCGAGATCCGATCTGAGACGTGTTCCTTCACTCAGTTGGTATTTACACCCCGCGCTCCCGCCATGTAATGAGATTAAATTTAAAAAAAAAAAAAAAAAATTCGAAACAATTTCGCTGTAGACGTCCGTCTGTCTGATCAGATACTCTACTGCTGGAAGCGATTGTTCGAAGCGACTAGATTGGCATCCAAAGCGCAGACATGTCGGATCGCATAATTGACACTGTTGTTGTTCGCGCTGCTGTCACCATAGCCCGTGTGCCAACATCGCCGTCTTGGGCGATATATGCTCGGGCCTCGAACCTAATTAACGCCATAAGCTACCGGCTTTGCTCGGTAGCAGCGCTCGACACTTTGTCACTACGAATTAGCGGCGGATAATTCGCTATCTCCTCGGTATCTATCCGTACTTACCTTACCCCGGTGTGCTGTCACTTCACCGTTGTTGTTCAGAGATAATTAATAATTAGTCAACGAGTGAAGGGAGGGGGAGGCTAGGATATGTGACACTTAATCGGCCGGTACATATCAATTATCTGCTATTAGGATCGAATGGCATTATGGGCGCTAAAGCCGGCATAATATGATTGATGGTTAAGCGATTGCCATTGTCACTTTGAAATTCATTTTCCATGACAACTCGCCGACGCGCAAACACTACCGATTGTGGACAACGACGAAGACGACGACGGTTGGGTTCGCATGGCTTGAGCATGTGTTTGAGCATAAAGATCGTACGTAGGTGGACTACGGTGGTACGGACACTGAGCTGGACAATGGCCAGAGCGACAAGTGAATAATTAGCCACCAGCTCTGGTGCGGGTACCGGAGTTGGTGTGAAACCCAAGAAGTATCATTTACATTGGCAGATCACTTTTTTTTTTACTTTTTCGTCTCAGTATATCAATCATTCGTTGACGTAATTGTACTTATATGGTTGGACTTCGAGTGATTTGTGGATAATTATCAATCAACAAGAGCTGTTACACTTCCTGCAAGACACTTCCGGCGATATTTGATTTACGCGCCTATGTAGGTGGAATCTAATATCGTTTATGGTCTGAATAATGACACAATAGGCCTGTCTGAGGGACGGTGGTGCTAGAGCGGATCAAATGGTCCCCAAGAACACTAAATAGTTTGAAATTGAATGAAGTCAAACACACAACGTGGTGAAGCATCACTTCAAAGCGAATACAGACTTCTGAGGGTTCAGTCCACATGATAGGTATTATACATACTCGATGCTCCCTCTTCGACAGAAAGTGACACACATTTCTCTTTCTCTGCTCTGCTCAGAGGACTTGGCGGTCTTCTAATCAACGAATCGTCAACCAAACTTATTATGTTGGGTTCATCGCAGGCATTCCTCCAATATTTTGGCCTGACATTCTGAAGAGCTTACATCGACAGAGGACTAATACAGATGTCCCGAACCCTGCGCAGTCAAAGAAATAATACATGGGGTGGCCATGGTGTAGTGCTGAGCATCATCGTCACACTGAAAGTCCGACTTCAACTCCTGATCTCGGAAAAGACATTTATTGCTTAAAATAAGTAAAAATTGCCTGACTGTGAAAGCTGATGTCGACTCTACTTCGAAAGCATAACACTGGCAATAGAGTGCCATGGCTTGAAGAGTTGATTGAACTGACAATGAGTATGACATCAGGAGATTCGAAAAAAAATCCTGTGAACTGTAGCAACGACACACACCACAAATGTCCCCAGCTAGTCTGGACACCACCCTCGGACGCCAATGAAACCTAATAATACCTGAGTTTAAAACCACTGAATCTAGCCCGCGGTGTGTAAATAACATTAAATCCGCGTATGGATTATGAAAAAATGGAAATTTACTGTCAAATCGCAACAGACTGCCAAATCCTATACCACTGGCATCTAAGACAGAAGACTGGTGGCAACAGTGTATGTAGGAAGCCAAGAAGAAAGACGACGAAAACGACCTGATACTACTGTCAGACAGAAGACGAACTATACAAAGTTATGCTACTTGTGGCATCTCAGAAAAACCCATGCATCTGATCACGATGACTATGAAGACCGCTTGCTGCTTCAGGGAAAACTGAAATAGAGCTTTTCACAAACAATAGAATACTACCAGTGTTTACACTACCAACCATTGAGGGAGTTACCCTCAAACTGATAGCGCGAAACGCCTGGGACTCATACTGGGCAGGGAATTGAACTGCAGTCTGAACATTAAAGCATTGATCGGCTTTTGCACCAGCAGTTGGATTTTTTTGGAAAAGCTGGGGACCCAAAACCCTGATAATCCTATGGCTGTACTATGCGATCGTTAGGCCAATACTTACGTATGAAGGATCGGCTTGGTGGCAGGCAAGGACTTGCTTGAATTTCATCAACCAGTGCAATTAGAACAACGTCGACATGGCTGGATTGGAAATAATGTTCCATCTTTTGCCACTGGACCTCTACATTCAATGCTCTGCAGGTAATAGCGTTGTTAGACTAAGCCAGTCCAAGTGCTGAAAATCGAATCATAAAGTCACGCCCAATTATTGAACAAATATCTGGACACGGAGTTCAACTCCGGGTTTACGATTCCGTATCTGGACTTCGTCATATTTCCAAGCACAGAACAGTGAAAAACAACAAAATGTCTGAAGTGTCTTAGTCCACCTAAACCGCTGGGTCAAAAGTGGGCAAAGGCATAGTAGCCGGCTCCTTCTCTGAGCTGCTGGGACTAAGCAGCTCAATAAGACTTGCTGATCACAGCAGAGCTTTGCAGGCTGAGGTTCTCGCAGTAACAAGAGTCTCCAAACTATCGTTAAGGCTTACAATATCACAGGAGGATATCACGATGAGCCAGGCGGCTATAAAAGTATTACCTGCTAGACAGACCAGTTCGAAGCTTGTCAAGTGCTGTCGGGAAGAGCCGAAGGTTCCTGTCAAGAGGTCCATGAGAACTCAATCAATTTTCTCTGTCACCGCCCAAGCTTCCGTAATACGAGAAAGGCATCGAAGAGCTATCCGATGAGTCTTTATGGCTAAAAATGTAGTAGGTAACAAGGATATGCATACCAACCATAAACCTGGTTCTCATCCTTACATACCTCAGAGAAACTGTCTAGGCTAAGTAAAAGTATACCACTCTCAAGTATAATTCCGAAAGAAACTCTGATGATGGAACAAACCTCTTCAAGGTAGTAACAGAGATACTATAGGCCACGAGGTCGTAATGCCTAATGCCCTCCTCTTGAATTTGAAATGATTTGACTTCTTTGAATTTTCAAAAGGCAGGCTGGTGCATACAGGGTGTGACATCACCTGGCATTTTCCTGCAGTCTCTGTTAATTAACACACATTGGTCTGACTTCCGTTTTAACTTCCTGTTAGCGTGCTTCTGGAACTAAGTCACTTTGATATTTGACCAGAATCCGTTTCGTACTCTGCACGACATGGTCTCTAGTTGACTTTTTCATGGTTAACAAGTGTTAACCAAACCGCAAGTGTTGTGGTTGATCCAAAAATGGAAAGAACAAGTAGACTGCAATGCAGTTACATAGAATCCAATGTTTTCTTTTTTTAATTAGCAGATAGTTTCTAGATACTTTGTTGCAAAACCAGTTCCTGCAATTCTATGAAGACTCAACTCCAAGGGAAAGAGACGAAGCCTAGGCACGGCAGATTGACGAGGCCAAGGCCCAGTTTCTTGCAACCATTCATGTTGTGCGTAGCGTACTATATTTTTCGCACGAACGAAAGAGACTTTAAATTTTAATTGGAGGTTTTAACCGGCGATTTGAGATGTTGGTTTTATGACTTGATGGTGGCTTGAAACTAATCAACTCGCTAAGGAGTCCAACGCACTAACCACTGCGCCACGGCTTTAAGTCACCTAGCTCCAACAAATATCCGTTGGTCTCTTGAACATATCAAAATCTCCAACAACAACCTGCTGCCAGTTTGCAATCATGTCTTCATTCTAGTCCACCCTTCGAGACTCAAATCCAGAAGACCAGCCCTACGCACAGTCACCGTTTTAGTCTCAGGCGAATTTGACGTAAGTAGCGAATAACTTACCCAATAGACGAATGGTACAACTGGATTGATCCAAATGGTGACAACACCTCTCACTGGTTTCAGCTCACACCGGAACGTACTGGTGCGACTCAACCTAATACGATCCAACTGCGGCATATGTGCTGATACACTGCTTAAGTGGGGTGTATCAACTTTACCGAGCTGTGTCTGTGGGGAGCTGAACGACAACCAATCAGACACTTTGTAGCAGAGTGTCCATTAAGGTTGTACGACATCGGTGGCACGGTGTAGTAGGTAGTGTGTTTGCTTGTGACTTGAACTGTGCAGGTTCGAGGCCGAAACATTGCCTTGGAGTACAATGGACCGATAATGAGTCTGAGTACTCCTGGGATTTGGAAATTTCCTTTAAGAAAAAAAAAAGGACCCCGGAAACCTCTCTGATTTCACAGAGCAAAGAACGTCCACGTAGTTCTACAGAGGAGTGAATCGCTGCAACCAAAAGATCGAAGCTAAAGCTCTAGCTGACATGCGACTGAATTGCGATTTTTCTAACCCTCCATCGATCGCAAAGGTCTTTGTAATTTTTCAACTTGTGAAATCTTCTTTTCGAAATCTGGTGCCCAGCCACTTGATCTATCAAATTTTGTTACACTTGCTCACTACCTGCTGTAAAAGTAACTGATACGCGTTCCTCGCCCGAGAGCTAATTATGATCGCACAAGTCTACATTTCATTACCAACTCGAGGTTGGTACCTATTAATAAAATATTTTGATTTGTTGTCGTACGAACCGCCTCTGACTCCACCCCGATGCACGGCACAAGGCATCTACTTCCGCCCAAGGTCATGGTTAGATTTATAGAAACCTTTTCAATTCTTGTGACTTTATTAGCGCACGGTAATCTCAATCAATCTAGCAGATACAATGTAAGAGCTGCATTCTAATCGAGCCCGCTGCGACAGTGCATACCTTATACGGTCTGTCAGCTTCCATCGTGCAAAAGACAGAATTTCAACCAAAAGCTGGCTGATAATACTCGTACTCGTAGCTTTCTGATTTACAAGCGAATTACTGCAGTGCCGACGGGCTGGCCCCCTCTAGTGTCGCGGAAATGTCGCCTGAAATTAATGCGAATGACTGATGCCCTCTTCGCACCCTTGGCCGTGACTGCCATGGACACGAAGCGAATGCGGCAGCCCACTCTCTATCGCTCACACATAATCGAATTAAAATAAAATTGCAATTAATTTAATGAACGCACAATTGAACGGGAGAGACGACAAATTGCTGGCAATTCACCGCGTGGTGGTGGTGTGTTAGAGCTTTGAGTGAGCGCCTCCACCCTTATGCGTTGCGGGAGGGTGGGTGTGGTCCGAGGATCAAGAATTTCGCATGAGTCGCACTGATCAACAATCTAATTGAGTAGAATTCCTCGCGGTGGTGTGCTGAGAGTTTGACATTATTCTCGCGCTATGCTGTGGTGCTGTGACTGCTGATGATGATGGTGGTGGTGTTGGTTGTAGTTGTCGCACCTCTTAGTGGTCGCTTGACACTGTAAATGGGTGTTCTATGATTTAATTACATATATTATTAATTCGAGACCTTGGATGTTGTAAAACAAGGCGGATATCGGGCCTGTTGTCGGGCGTCGTCTTAGTTGTCGTCGCACTCGTCTTATTCTCGTTTTGCGGTCGTCTCATTTGTCCCAGGTCCAGTTTATTAAAATGCTTGATTTATTTCTTCGGGCTCTTGGCTGTTGTTGTTCGCCAATCGGCTTAGATGAGTTCTCGATCTCTGTCGCAGACATTTGACAATGCAACGCAACGTTCGATGATCGCGACTGACAGATGACTTTTAAGTGATTCACACTGGTGTCCGTGGAAATACTTTGAAGAGCTAGATGCGATCTAAAGGTCAGCGGTGTACTGAATCGGATAGATTCAGTTGGGTTAAACCGGAATGTTGACTTAGTTTCCAAGGCAAGGGGAGTTTGGGACTAGTATGGATCGTGCTTATGACGAATACTTTGAGAGGAGTTTCATTCGAAGTTGATGAAGAGGGAGACAGTTATTACTAATGTGAAGCAGTTTCAAATTTAATGCACTGTCATCTAATAGCCTTCAACTTTTATAGATAGATATGTTTATCGTTAGGGAATCTGCATGTGTCAGCACCCTCCTTGTCAACTTTTACGTCAATCTTGGTGACTGCTTTTAGACTCTAGCGAGTTTCCAGCCCATACTTACTAGCCCCTAGTGAAGGAAAAACGATAAAAAATAGTCGAGCGGCATACCAAATGTCTTCGAGAACAACGTCAATCTGCACTGACTACACCAGCGTTACAAGGCAGCACATGCAGAGCTTAAAGATAAAAACCCTTGGTGCACGGCTTACCAACTTTTCAGGGACAAACTTAGAAGATGGTAGTCGATTTCTAGGTTCCTCAAACTCTTACATAGGATTGTTTCCGCAATACCAGAAAACATCCTACCACGAGGAAGAACATCCTTTTAGTGCTCACTGTTTGCAACAAATTCGAGGATAAGAAGTCACCGGGAATCGACAGTTTCAACAGTATAGCTCTCAAGGTGGCACTTAAAGCGCGTTTGAAATAAGGAGTATGTTCGTCTCTCCTCAAACCTCAAGTGCGTGAGTCATAAAGTAGCGAACGTCAGTGACGCTCTCATGCGAATCACGCGCGCTACATATGCATGTATGGTGCAAAATCCAAAACCAGAATAGCAGCATCCATGATGATGTATAAGATAGGCGAGTGACAACCACACTAGAATGCTTCCGACAAGGTAGGCTCATGTGCTTATACCACAAATTCACCCAGAGGTAGTGAAACGGCACGGTGAAGTAGAGTATCACCTAACTTAGCATTGAAAGCTTCCGCTACTACCTGACAAAATTCAAGCACGATAATAACCCTTACCAGCCATGATGCGTGGACTGCATCGAGCCAAACATGTGTGTTTCCTATGTCAATGAACTAATGTAGACGTTCCACCAACCCCCGAAAACATACTTAATGAAATGCTTAAAAGTCAGGGGCTTGAGATGCAGTTGCTGAAAATAGAAACGATTGTCATTAGCAAATTAAGAGTACCTTACCCAGCAAGGAGTCCGACCAGACTAATACGAGCCCAAATTAGAGTTGAGTTAGAAAAAAATAAAAAATGTCAAAAAGCGAAAGAAGTGAGAGGGGCGAAGGGGTTAGTGGGTGCAATTACCAGCTCTCAGAGAAAAACCAATACCAATTAGCCTACCAGGCGCCCACTAGGTAGCTCAGCATGAGATGGCTGGACCTAGTCCTTCTAACAGGAGGCAGATCCCGGCGGGGGTGGAGCTCCAAATAGGCTCAGAGGTATTAACCAGTAAAATTGCAGTGAAGTACCTGGGAATGACCCTCAACTTCAAACTCATCTACTGGGATCAGCTAAAGTCCTCATCGGAGCGAGCTGTGAAAGTCACCACATTACTTAGCAAACTCATGGCAAATGTAGGTTGTCCAGTTGGACAGACAGGAGAAGACTTCTTCTAAAGTCGATCACGCATGCCATTCTACTGTATGGCTGCCAATGGCCTTAGAAAAGTAAAATACGGGAAACAGATAGCAGCAGTACAAAGACGCGGAGCCGTCCGGGTAGCAAGCTCTTACCGCAAGGTGTCGGAACCAGCCGTCCTCGTGGCGGTGGGAGTGATTCCCATCGATCTTCTTGCGATAGAGAGGAAATTCGTCCACGACCATTAAGCCGAAACAGGATTGAAAGTGGCGACGGCTGAGTTGAAGGACCTCACTTAACAACAATGGCAAGATGAAAACATAACCGCAGAAGGATTATACCGGAACCCTATTGGGCATAGGGCAGACCCCTGGCGTAATGCAAACAGCGATCCCAGGGGGATTGCCGAGGATACCAACGGTAGAGGGGGAGTTTAGTCAGTAGAAGTCTGACACACCAGCTGAGTGTAACAACCCTCCTGATGGTGCACGCATGCAGTCTCCGCCTCCCTTAAAAAAAAACAAAGACATCGCCAGAAAAAATCCACTGTGCTCTCTTCTGCATGTTAATAGTTCCAGCCGCTGCAAGAATCGTCTGTACTAAAGCCTGTTCTTCTAAAATGGGTTACCAGTAGGTTGTGACCTGTGATAATCCCTATACAGCGCGTTAAGCGTGATCTGAAAAGTGCGTGATCTGTCCAGAGTTCTCTGCATAGGCGGCTCTTGAAGCCCTTTGTGTGTAAAATCTGAATCAAGAAAAGCTTCACACCTATCCTCCATCAATTTTTTAATGACTTGCAGTATTTTCATTGCCGTCCCAGCAGCGATTAGTGGCTGCATTATATAAAAATATTGCATTCCACCATAAAGAACCCTCCATAGTTCAAACCAAAATCTGTCTGTCACCATGTGCATGCCAATCAAAAGATCAAACGTACAGCGAATGGACAGACAGTGTGTCCTTTTAGGAAAATCAAAATCACAGTGACTATCGAGTATCGACTCCTTAGACTACAAATGTGTCTGCCTCTCTGTCCAGTTTCGCGCATTCCTTCATAGCATTGTTCCCAACGCGATACCCAAAAACCCACAATGCACCATAAACCGCGACACATCAATATAATCCGACAGAATGCGCGAGCGCACAAAAAACCAAGGAAACGCGGGCGGCATTAACGTGTGCCATAGACCGACGCGACAGACACAAGGCTATTGCCTCTTGATATCCTTCACTCATTGTGATTTGCCAAAAAAAAAAATTGAAACGACAACGACGACAGCCAAAAAATCACGGCAACATTGACATTATGCGTCTCCGGACAATGGTCTGACAGGTCTTAGTCTTTTTCTATCGTTTTTTTCTCCCAACCGAGATCCATTCCAAGTGCAAGGAGTTAGAGCAAAAAAATTGGATCCTCGCGAGCAACATTAGAAGGAATGCGTCAATCGCGTGCTGTAAAAGGAATTAGAGGAGTTTTTGTGGCGGTAAGAGTCCCTAAATTGCCACACGTAACTTGGAAATGACGTGTTCTGTCGGTGTAGGGAATGTGCACAATCGCGCCATGCAACCGAGAATTTACGAAAATGCGTAAAGTATGCTTCGGCAGGAGTAGAACTCAAATTCCACAGGACTAACCATGAAATTATTGCGAAACGGACACAGTTTTTTAATCTTGTTTCTTGTTGTTACTTTGACGCCAATGGAAACCGAGATGCAAACAGAGATAGCAACGGTAACCCTCCGAACTCTTGTCGCTTATCACTTGCTATCCTGCTGAAAGGATTGCAATGAATTGTCCACACGCATAGTTTGGTTTTCATATTTTCTTTCTTATCATGGTGTCCCTCGGTGTGTGGAAGATATCCTTTTGACAAAAGAAAAAAAAAATTATTTGACCTCCCTGTCAGGCTGAAAGGAAATCATATTCGTCCTGAGAAACACAATCCTCATCATTTGCGAAAAACAAACACTCGTTGTCCTTGATGACATTCAAAAGAGTGTGTGGGTAATTATTTTTCTGGAGTGAGGTTGAAAGTGAATTATGGTTTTGCAATTTGAGGGAAGGAAGGACGTTCGTCCTGCAGCATGGTATGCAGAATTAGTTACCTGCACTTCTTTTGTATAAAGAACAGCGCTCTGAGAAAAGGAGGCATATGAACTCTCATATTAGACGCCAAGTTACTGGACTCCACATCGTCAAAGAATGCGCTCATTCATGTCAGAAAGCGGACTCTAGGCAGTGAATTCGTCTCCCCAACTGCACTTGCCACGCTCCACCAAGAGAAGCTGATTAGCTTCCGAACAATGTCTAGAACAGACAAACTGCTCTAAACGTATGGGACATCACAGTAGGCCTATATGTGCGACTGCAGTGCTAGAGTGGACGAACCGCTGCCTACTACTGCTGCCTACCTACTGCATGCAGCGAGAGGGAAGCCTAGGCTAAGTTTTGTTCACTGTCTGCAAAGGTGTATCATACTCGAAGAGTTCATTAGCCCTACAGTTCCTACATAGTTATGTTTCAATACCTCGCTGATCAGCCTCTCGTTTAGAGCCATGAAAGTCACTAGAATGACCCACTGTAGATTAAGTATGTACATCTGAACGAAGATGATCTATTCACTGCCCGAACCTCTGCCAAACGTTTTTCATTACATCGAAGAGCTGTATGAGGCCATCTGAACAACCTGGAATGAAACCACGCAGTAGGAAAAGACAAATCATGTAGATCGCAGTGGATCTACATAGGTATAATGAAGGAGGTTTAAACCGTCTACTAAGTCAATCTGTTTTGGAATACTTTTTTCGATTCCATTGAGAACACTAGCGAAGCTGCCAGACTTCGAAAAGTCTTATGTAAGAACCCTTCGGTCCCAGGATATCTCTCAAGATATGACAACTCCAGGACTGAATCAAGTCAAGAATCGCTACAACTCTTAATGCATACTCACTTTCCGGGATGTAAAGACCCAGAACAGAATGAGTTCACCCCGCAACCCATTCCTAGAAACGAAGACATTGACAAAATCGTCACAGAAAGCAAAATATCATGGGCTGTGATATCATTCAAACTCTACAAATCCGAGGGACCAGATGAAAGCATGAGAAGCGCGCGAACGAGGACATAGAGAGATGGTATTGCAGGAATGAGGTTCGGAAGTTTTAGCAAAGGGTAAACATAACCTGTCAAGGTTACAGGGCCCGAACCGAAGCCTGCGAGGATGAACAAGGGAACATTGCGGTAGAATCGCAATCGACGCTGAGGATATGGAAGAACTATTCCGCAGACTGTTTAACGGCGACGACGAATTAATTCTCGCTGTCAGGCAGAATGAATCATCCAACCTGGACGATGAAGACCGACAATTCCGTCCACCCGACGTGGACAAAGAGAGGATAGAGATATCTGCCGAGCTGTTCAAAGCAGCAGGCGATGACCTGGCAAAGCTGTACAGCGTCATCGACTTAGAGTGAAGCTCCAACGACGAAGGTAGCTGAGTCGTGTAGAGCGGATGGACATTAGTGGTCCGGCCCGGAAGATCTTCGAAATCCGAGGGACGACGCAGTAGAAGAAGATCTGTGTCGTGCGCAAGTGGAAGGGGACCTTAACCAACTTCGCATGCGAAACTGGATGCAGTTGGCTACCGAACTGACTGAAGAAGGCTGTTAGTTGAGGCCCATGTCCACCCTGGACTGTAGCGTCAACTTAAGTAAGAAAGTACGTAGGTATACGACGAATTAACACTATACTCGGAGGCACAATGAAGAAGAAGCATGAGAAGGTCGCTTCAACGATGTTGATGTGGGTATGTGGAATCAGTTGAACAGCGCTCACTGGAGAGGTTTCCCAGGTATTTGTGTCACAGCGCCCCTATTGCCGGGCAGTCACAGAGGAAATGCTTAAGGCTCTCTTCCTTTTCCTCTCGTCCTGGGCAGGTGCTAGATGTCACTATTCCGAGTCTACAGACATGCTTACTCAGGTTGGTATGTTTGGTATACAGACAAATCTTCAGTATTAAGTTCTTTCTACCAAAATTAAGAGTCCTCCTTGCTACACAGGAGCAAGAGTGCCCTATCGTGGATTTGTAGCCCTTTCCATACAATTGTATGGCGTTTTACTATTTTTAAAAGCTTCAAGGCTACGCCTGTATTTTCCCCTCTTCCCTCCTTCTTCGGCATTTTATCCGCAGTGACCGGGTACCCGGAGTAGGTTGGCCTGGGAGGGGGTTGCCAGTATGTTAAGTTTTCCCTTGCATTCCATCACCAGAGTCAAGGCTTCCTAACTATCTGAGCTGGCGCAAGTGTTGTTAGCATGGGTTCCGGTACTAATGAGTAGTTCCACGCCCCTGAGAACCGCGAAGATCTCTGCCTGAGATAGTCACGATTCATTTCACATCGCCAGCGATATTGAGACGTGGTGTTCAATAGTAAACCCACGTCCGTACCCACTTTTAAAGTTCTTTGTATGAAAGTGTGGAAAGCCGGGACTCTTTCCCTCCCGAAACAGCATCGAGTTAAGTTCTCTTCGATTTCATTATACAACTGACAACACCTGCTCGCTATTTTTAGTCTTTTCGGCGGCGAAAGTGTCCAAAGCTAAATTCAACTGACATCGGTAGAACTTTGACCTTTCGTTCAAGCCCCCTTTTGCAGTGACGCATCCCATACACTCACTCCCCGATGCAAAAGAATAAATAATGTCATTAAGACGTCGATCCAACCGACAATTCTGAAATGTCGTCACTGCATCCACATCGAGCTCCAGCGGTAGTTATTTTTGATTTTGAACTTAAAAATAATTTCCAGTGAATGAATGAAAATAAGATCTCCGTCGACGACGGATCCGGAAGGAAGGGGGCAGGCATGACATATTTAAAAGTTTGTCTGCTTGCACATGTGCTGATTTCAGATTTAATCGCGTACAGTCCACGATCTCTTGACCAGACCGGGGGTGTGTATCCATTTAGCCGTGTTCAGCCTGCTTAGCATACGAAGATCTCGTACTTGCGATGCAAGTTTACGAGTACACATCAGCGCCGCCACTGCCGCTCTCGGTGCAATGATTACCAGGCCAATTAATTGCTCTAAACGAATTTATTGATTCGCTAATTGTATTTTAATTAATTATTGTCTCTGTGCTTGTGTTTTGCCGTCCGTCTGTCCGAGAGTGAAAGTGGTAAACAAACGTTACGTTGCGTTGGTGTCTCATGACTCTCGACCGGAGGCGATGACAGTTAATTGCTAATATCTTGCCTAGATAATGGGAAATGTTGACATGAACCAAAGAGGGTGTAGAGTATCAGAATCGAGGACATAAAGCACACAGAAAAGGTCATTATTGACACATAGAGCCACTTATGAGAGACTTTGTTGTAGACTGAATCACCGTGAATGATATGCACGCTGCTATCGGCACGTAACAGACTTTTTTGAAGCCAAAGCTAACTTGCCAAACAAGTTTGAAGTCACCAGTTCGTCGGATTTTATCAATTTGGAACACTGCCTCAGTCATATGTATCGCAAATTGCAGAAGCAGAACCCATCATCTTGAATGTTTATGCTTTGAATCCTACGTCAGATATGGGTTGAAATGAATGAAATACTACTTTCCACTTGTTCTCTGAAGACGGTTAGGATTTCAATTCAAATTTGAGCAAACTTAGCACAAATGGTTTCCTTAGTGCAAACACCAACCCATGATAGGTTTAATACTTTCCCTCTAGTGACGAGTAGTAAAACGACGGACGAATAATTGCCAAATCTAATACACAATTCAATTCTGAATTGACTGGGTTTCTGTCTATGCACGTATTTGGTAAAAAATTGGTATAAATGAATCCAATGTCGAAACCATTTAGTCCATTTAACTCTGTGGGAGGGTATAGCCCAATTAACGATTATGTGGGTTTCCATTATTCCATTGTTACCACTATGCCTCTAATCTATTTAAGCAAGTTCGTCCGCCTTACTGTTGCCGTAGATGCCTCTGTGACCGGAGACCCAGCACATGTACAATGGTCCGCATTCTCTTTAAGAGACTCGCGGTATTGTTTTTTCAACTCAAATCGGAGGCTAAAAGCTTCCTAGATGTCAATGGGAAGTTTTTCGCGGCAAAATTGCAAGGGCGCCTGTGAAACTGATGCAAGCTGATCTTAGTTTACATCCAATGATGCTGGTGTTGCATCTTTTTGTAAGCTCGCGCCGGCCATTAGACCAGGACACTCTATACAGCAATATTAGACTGACAACCGTGAGCTATAAACGCAGAACAAACCTCGGTTGTATTAACACAAAGTGGGATATGGTTAATTGTAACCTTCCTAGCTCGGTCTTGAATATTCAATTTCCAACTGAGTTTTCTTTCTATGACTAACCCTAGGTACTTGGCCTTACGTGTGAAGCTAAGTTCCGTGTTCTTAAGCTTAAGTGGAGCTTTAACCGAAATTTTGCATATCTAAGAGAAAAGGTCTAGCTCTGTCTTAGACGGGTTAAAACGGACACCTACCGTTTCAGTCCATCTGGCTAGGGTTTCATGCGCTGACTTCGTCTTTAAAAAAGAAGAGCGAGCGTAGTCTGTTAATAGGCGCATGGAAAATACTTAAACTAAATCAAATTTGAACGACTAAAGTTTCACAGTTAGCACAGAAACCCCTTCCTACTATGCAAAGGAAATTCTGATATCAACGAGGAAATCATTTTGCCTTACTTGTCAAAACCACGGAGACAAAGAAAGATGCTACTCAACTGAAGAAGCTACCAAAGTCCGTAGTCAACTACCAAACAACAACAAAAGCAGAAGCTAAACGTTAATTTAATTCAAGAATACCTTGAGTTCTAGCCGAATTGAAATTGTCTACAATACCATTCTGAAAAATTCAATCAAATTGATGTAAAAATTTAAAACAAAACTAAAATAGAACGACTCACCAAGTGATTTGATGTTTGAATATTTAAATTTGGAAATCACTTTTAACGGCCCAACGAATCGAACGCGCGAACGGAACAAAAACATTTTCTTGCAACGAGAAAAAAAAAATTACTTCTTCGACAGTCATTTTAAATTGCGGAAAAAACAATGATTTCCTGAATGCAACACCACAAAACATATCGCAAAATGATCTAAAACAATTAAATTTAGAGAAAATCGCAAAATTTTGTTGAAAATTATGAAGGAAAGGATTTAAATCTTTTTTTTTCCGATCACGTCACCGCAAACCGAATCAATTCACTCCCGCACAAGTACTCATTAACTGACAGCTCGATATTTGTGGAAGGTATTGAGTGGATGGTATGTGTTGACACATTTTTCAATTGTCGTTGATGGTTTAGCCATTTTAGGTGGAAGATTGGTTGGGATCTGAAATGAATTCCGAGAACGAGGATAAGGTATTAGGTTTGGAGATGTAATCACTGAACTTATTCTTCAAATTTCGATAGGCGCTACAGTCCTGAGTGGACATGAGTATTAACCAACAAGCGTCTCCAGTTTCGTATGAAAAATCGTATGCGGAATCCTTCCTCTTGCATGTGCCACCTGAGTCACGGTCTCCCTCTACTGCTCCATCTCTCAGGTGTGGATTCGAAGATTTTCCGGGCCGGAGCATTGGTGTCCATCCGCTCTACATGACTCAGCCACCTCAGTCGTTGGAGCTTCACTACTTTGGCTAATGACTACTCGTTATTGTATCTCCTCATCCACTCACCGTGTATGCAGACGGGACCGAAAATTACCCGAAGAGTTTTCCTCTCGAAACAGCCAAGAGCAACCTCATCCACTTTTGACAGGGTCACTTTAGTCGTTCGAGAGAGAACTTTGCTACTCAATTGCCTTCTTAGTCCAAAGAAACAGCGATTGGCAAGAGTTATTCTTTGTTTAATATCAACGCTGGTGTCGTTGTTTGAATTGATTGTGGATCCTAGGTAGACAAAGTCCTTAACTACCTCAAAGCTATAACTGTCTATTGTGACGTATTGTAACCGAGACGTCGGTGTTGGGAGTCCTTTCTTTTTGACAGCATATACTTCGTCTTGCCCTCATTGACCGCTAAGCCCATCTTCGCCGCCTCCGTCTCGATACTCACAAACGCACCAGTGACATCACGCTGCGTTCTTCCGATTATGTCAATGTCATCGGCGTATCCGAGTAATTGGACGGACTTTTGAAAGATTGTTGGCGCGTGAGTTTTGCACAACTCTTTCAAGAACGATGTTGAAGAAGTCGCATGATCGCCTTGTCTAAATCCTTTTCTGACATCAAAGGTCTCGGCGAGGTCTTGACCGACCTTGATGCAACAGCGCTCATTTTTCATCCTGATCCTGCACAAACGGACGAGTTTGGCAGGGAAGCCAAAACTAGTTCGTCTCTATAGACGCTGTCATGCGCGTCTTTAAAATCAAGGATAAGGTGGTGCGTATCGATTTGAACCGAGCTTGACCTTGCTGTGCCTGGTAAGTGATTGTAAGGTATCGCAGCAGCACTGACCTAGATTCTACGAAGTGGGATGTCAATGCTTTAAGCGCTGCCAGACTATCTGACACGTCAAACGTCACAACGATTCGTGGTCAAATTTGAAGGGTTGGGATACAAAGCCACAAGAACCACCTTTTTCGGCGCCTGGCGATTTCCTTCAACAAAAACGCTTTGTTGATCGGGTCATTTCTGCCTACGAAGATCTTGTTCACCAGAAAATCAACGATTTTTTCCAAAAACCAATTTTGTTGTCGCTAATGGTGAGTATTTTGAAGAGCAAACTTTTTTACTTCAAAATTTTGGCGTGTTATCTTTCGCCTACGCAATCGAACATTTTATTATGTAGCAACCGATAATTTATTTCGTCGATGTAAGGCAATTGGCATGTTTTGAATTGACCTCAATGGACCAACTTCCTACCAACTTACTACTTAGAAACTTTCTGTCAGAGGGCTTAAAACTGTCATAGACACGGACAGGATGGGTGTACCTTTGAAGTCGTAAAATTGACTTAAGACTGACTACTCGTTTTCTACTGGTCTTAGGACCATTTTTTATTCACATCATCGTCGGATTTTTAGCAATTTCTAGATTATGCACCCCCTATTCTTCAGGTAATTATCAATAGCCTCTATGGTCATGCGCCCGCCTTTGGATTCAAGAGAAAAACACACACACACATCCCGTCAATTTGCTCGTTACAATAATTTATTAATTCTACTACATCCGATAGTATCTCTAGGATTTGTGTTTTACAATAATTCTCTTCATAAATAAATAAATAAATGCGTCGTCGTCGTTTCGTCAAAATGTAAAAAAGAAGAGCCACAGAAGGACGAAGAGTAAAAGAAGGAGAAGCGAGTTCATCAATAAATAACAAAAAGTCGTCAAGTGTCATATCTCTAAATCATACTTTAAGACCACCCTGTATCGTATCGCCCTCTTACGCTGAGCTGGTGTAGCTCGAGGAAGATGCGCCACCAGTCGACGATGACGACGATGTTGAACCCAGCGATGAGCTGTACGACGAGCTGCTTGGATAGTAGGAGCTATAAGCCAAGTTGTGGGATGATCCAGAGTTGGTCGAGTCCCAACGAGAGTATGGACCTCCACTCATTGGCTCCCAGCTGGCTGGATCGTATGACGAAGCAGTGGTGCTGGAAATCGGTGCACCATAGGCGGTCATTGGCTCTGGTGGTGGCATTGGCATCATTGGCATCATGTTCATCTTCATGCCGCCGAGTTTCTTGATCAAGTTATAGATAAGGAATCCAAGGACCAATTTGATGGCGATTTTCGACAAAATCAAGGCCTTTGTCGCCTTGAGTCCGATCAAGACAACAATAATTGGCATCAGCAACTTCATTTTCAACTTGAGCAACAGAAGAACTGGCAACAGCAGCTTCTTCTTCAAGAGGAGTCCACGAGCTAGACAAACAGAACAAAAAAAAAAAAACGTCGTCAGAACGTTCAAGAGAGTTAAATCCCGGTCCCACTAACCATTATCAGCTGGTAGCTCCAGGTCGAATCCACGATCAGCACGGAATGTCACGACGGAATTCTGGAACAAGGTCTGCGGCAACTGCACGTGGAACTCGTTTGTGGTCAAAATCCTTCCCATACGTTCGACGATCACATTCTCGATGTTTTCCTCGGCGAAGGAGCGACCCTGTTCCTGCTCAACTCCGGCTATGGTATCCAAAAATGTCAGCACTTTCTCCTTCATGCAATGCATGGCATTGGCATGGAAGCAATTCGCCACAATGTTCGAGATCAGCTCCTCGCTGGAGCGAATCCTAGGCTCCACACTGTACACCGAGTTGTCAATGGCCGCGGCATTGGCGAACGCCAGTAAACACCCGATCCCAACGAAACAGGACAAACGGAACGCCATCGTGTGAATAAAAATCCAAAAATTCTCTAAGTTAAGCCGAATTGACCGCGCGCACACTTTCCACTAAGTTGCTGAGCGTGGATAATCTGTGAATGATAGTCGATGGTTGGGGAGGCCTTGATTTTATACTGCCGCTCCCAAAACACTCCGCGCTACGCTTGTACTCCAAATTCCAGCCAGCTGTGGTCTCTTTGCCGCTTTTGCCGTGGCCAGTGTCACTGCGATGGCCAATAACCAAAAATACGCCGCTCCACTATCTCAGCATGAGCACTCAATCAATCAAAAGCTGTGCAGTGCAGCACGCGAAATGCGAGAGCGCGTTCTTGTTCGTCCGCCTCCCACAGACGAGAGAAGAGCGAGTTGCCGAACAGCCGGTGGCCTCCACTGACCACCACCTAATCAGTATGCAAGGCTGACGCATGGAACTTGAGCGCTCTGTGCATTGGAGCTCACCCAGTTGCAAGCCTTCGCGAACGATAATTAGCAGCTTGGACATAATCAGTTTCCCTTCTGCTGGGCCTATGTGCACGCACTCTGCGCCCGCCTTATGTGGAGTCCATCGAAGACTCCGATGGACGTTTGCGTACGTCCAAATGCGTTGTCGAATTTTTACTTCACATCCGTTACGATTTCGCCAGCCCTGCTTTGGTGGGCCTACATACCCGTCGCCGATCATAATTCGAAATTTTTGATTTCATTTTTATTCGCGTCCATATCGCACCGCCACCGACCGTTATGGAATTCTTCTTCGGTTAGGTGGACTGAATTTTGTTTAATTTTTTGGGCGAAGGGGGTCAATGGGTTGCCCCTTGCCAAGTACGAAAAGTGCAAGTGAATTTCTCTGTTGGTTCGGAATTTGTGTGGCAGCTTCTCGCGTAAAGGTGCCAGGAATTTGGAACTCATACTGGACGGGCGTGGAAAGTGTGAGGTTGACACTTCCGTGTTACATCACATTGCTTCGACTGAATAGCTTATCTAGTTTTCTTCGGTAATAGATCTGCAATTTATTGCAGGTGGATGGATTTTTTATAGGTTTATCCATCCGTTCTTAGTTGTCGGTTAGGCTCCAAGGTGAAGTTTAAAAGTGTCAACAGCCGGAGAATGAATTGGTTAGATTTTCAATTACGGATCAAGCTAGGACGACTTTTAACAAGGAAGCAGACATCAATTGGAGTGGACTATTCCAGAAGTGCTATCGATGACAAGGAGCAATTCAATGGAGATGTGATGGCGAACAAAAGCTGAAAGATATCTTCACTTCTCGTACAAATCCTCCAGTCAAGCAGTAATGCCTTTGAAGACCTTTAACTATGAACTTTGCATCTGACGTCCGATCACTTTTGAGAAATAGTCATTCTGCACTGTATAGACCCAAATGGGTTTTAATATCGCGATCATCCAAACAATACAGTACAAGAGATAGCTATCGCGTATAATTTTGAGTTCAGTCGTGTATGACATTGCTTGATCTCTCAGTAAGCTTTACAGAGCGCATTAGCCCGATTGCCTGTCAGTATTCTCTCAGCTGTTATCTAAGGCAAAATGGACAAAGTTCCCACTGGCTGCATTGCTTCCAATTTATTCTTACCATCAGCTGTCTGTCTATGTAGTTCGAGGTGAACAAGAGCTTCAACGAACAAGCTTCTTCAGCCAGCACGAGGCCTAGCAATTTATCTCTAGTTGCCTACGACGAGATTGTTGAAATTATCCCTCTTCTTGCAAATTACATTGAAGCTGAGGTCAAGGTGAGATCTTTTTCATAGTCCCTCAGTGATGGATAGAAAAACATTTGGCGTTTCTCGCTTCTTCATGACCTAATCACCTTAATCCTCGATGTCGATGTTGCTGTACAGTTCTGTATAATTCTTGGTTGAATCTTTTTCTTCAGGTACCGTCACTGCTGATACACTACGCTGCTGATACACTGCGCTTTTGTCCGATGTTGACAAAGTCCTTATCATACAGCATGATGGGGATGATGAGCTCTGAATCGCATCTTCAGGTTTGTTGTTGATAAGGTCATGCTGCTACTTTATAGTTATCTGCTAAGGGGAAAGTAGGATCCCAGCGCTGTTGGCAGACAGCGTAGGCAAGTGAATTCCTTCACTACCTGCTACCCATCGTACGCTTCTACCCGAAACGTAGGTGTTTTATTTCTGTTCTGGTAGACAACATGTACTTGGTTCTATTCTCGTTTATAACCACACTTTTTTTAGCAGACCTCTTATGGTCACCGTAGCTCAGCGTTAGTGCGTTGAACGGCTGGACGAGTCGAGTTGGCTCGAGCCCCAGCAATATTTATCAAACAGGGTACCACCTCTTGTCGGGGAATGTCAACTCTCGCAGAGCGTAGTTTGGCATGAAAAAGCTTCTCTATTCAGCGTTTGGAGTTAGCAATACATTTTGAATCCCTTTCATTCGTGCGGAGACCCTCCGAACCTCTAGATCTTTTTCTACTTCATTCTATTCCTTGCAGAACATGCATAGATTCGTCAAGACCATCGAAAACGAGAGACTCAAAGGTGATGGGAAAAGTGTCCTCACCCTAAAGCAGATCCAAAATAGGGTTACTTGCAGATGGAAAGATTTAGTCGGTTAGAGTCCGACTCACCGGGTGGCTTGGCCACACCTCTCTTGATCCATAAACAACTTCTCTCCTTATAAGTGCCGTGTGACTGATTCTGTATTATGTATTCTGTATTAGGGGTCCTACGTGCGCACTGCGACCAATGTGGTCTATTGTGGTGGTCCATATGGTTTAATTGAGGGTTTTGATAAACCTCAGTATAGCCTTAGGTTCATAAATCCATAAATCCACGAAGGATTTTGGGCATATACGCCTGTCCTCCTTTGTACTAAATATTCTAGAACATATCCTAGATTTTTACATCCGTATAATGCTACAGAACCCACACAAGGAGCCTCTGACAACATTCATACTGAAATTATTCAAGAGGCTCTCACCGAACTAGTTGTCGTAATCATGTTAAAGTAAGTAAAGTAATTTACCCAACACTAACAGAGCAACCAGAATGTTAAGTAAAGGATGTTTTATCTTTCCTTTCGTATGGCTCAGTCGGCGGAGGTATCTTCTCTGACCAACTATCGAAGTCTTTTCGTCTCTCAGACTCTGCTTGTGTTTTCCAGGCGGAGCTTCTCGCGATTCGGGAAACCTGCCACTTGCTGAACAATCTCCAAACATCCAATCAAAATATTGCTATTTTCTCGGATAGCCAAGTCTCTATCGAAGCCATTGGTGCAGTTATCACATGCTTAAAACTTGTAGAGCAATGCCGGCTTGTTAAGACGCTGCCGCGTCAGATGTGGTATGGAAAACAAAGATTGATCTCAGTGCGCAGAGTCTGTAGGTTCCTCCTGTTTGCCTTGAATGTACCTAAGTGTGTATTGTATTGGCCCATATCGGGGCTCCATATATAATCACCGACGTTAGAACTCTGATAAGTAGCAGCTTTCTACTGTACCTGGGTCTACTAATGTTTGGCATTATCCTTGCCAGTGATGCTCCCACTTTTGCTGCTTTTCCGCTTCCGTGGGCGAGGTGGTCTGTAGAGCCATCAGCTTAAATTAATTTCTCGAATGTAGTTGGAATGAGATCAGTAGATTAGCATCGAGGGTTCCATGGGTGTGTGCATCAAAAAAGTTATCTTTAGTTGAATACCCTTTTTCAAAACAAATTTTTTTTGGAGCCTTCACACGTTTTCTGAGCCTATTATTCCATCAGTTTTGTTTGGGGTCTAAAACCTTTTCCTAGATACTTATCGCGTGGGGATAATGTAAGTGGTTGACCACATACATGCATAAAGGGGACTAAAATTGGGCACACGCGATGAATAATGTATTGTTACACCATTTTCCTGCTTTTTTACGTAGTGAATCTGTAATGCCACAGCATTTCCAATCGCCTAACCGAACATTAATTACTTATGCACGTGTTCAAGTGCAAATAAGATGAAGACATTTTAATCCTTTTTAAAGACCTTTTTTAACAGCGTTAAATTGTTTCTGTTTATTCTGTTTTTTATTTCTCCTTAACTCTTGGAAAAAAAGATTTTTTCTTTTACATAAATAAAATCTGGCTTGGTATGAAAATGTTCCAAAATTGATTGGAAAATTGTAATTTTCCTAAATAAACAAATTTTGCTTCCGCCAACGACGTCGACGGGACGTTTCACAGACACGAGCCATCCCTTTTTCCCTCTGTGAAAATATAAAATAATTTATAATTGCTTTTCGCCGGAAGTCTTGTGAAGTTCCAAGGAAATGTTGTGAGGGTTATTCACCTCTCGTACAGAATGCACATCAAGATTTCAATCACAATCGTGGATACCTGGAAAGAGTTTACCAAATCCTTCAACAGTTTATACTTAAGTCAGTAAACATAGGACAAGCTATGTAGATACTCTTCTTTACCCTGACAAAGTTTATCACAAATTACCTCAACGCTGTCATTGTGAAGATAAACACCTCTAGGAAAGTAATTACTACACCTCCAAGGCTCTGGGATTCATTGGAAAATAACAGATTCGAAGTTAAAAACTTTGCAGAACCGGAATAAGTCTGAACTGAGTTCACCTCAAAAATCTGTTAAAATGTTCCACATACGCCACAGTATTTTAGGTTTAGCCATCCATGATAAGACATACTTAGACGAAAACGGTCGCATTTCGTGCATTTCGTGCATTTTAGAAGCTTAAAACTTTGCGGAAGCAAGTGAGCATTGGTTTTGTTCCAGATTACAGGTGTTATTCTTGGTTTTGTAGAGAAGAAAGTTCTTCCTTGCATAGACTGCAATTCAAGTTTAGAAAACGCCATCAAGCTTTTTGTAGTCATGATGCCTAGAAGACTACATTACGGATTCCTTTGACATTTAAAGAGGATGAACTTCAACTTTCAATGGAAGATACTACTGATTAGCTTGTCCATACTTAATAGAAACAGTTTTGCGAATCTCGTCAATAGAAGGCTGAGATTCTCTGTCCTCTACTATGTTCAAGTGTTCTACAGAGAATGGCCCGTCTTGACTTCACATATCCACTACGACTGTTCAAAGAACAAATCAATTACACCTGCTGTAGGAGGCCAACCTCCAATGGAAAAATTAACTAACTGCGTCATTTCAATGTAGATATGGCGCAACTAAGACAAGACTAGGACAAAAGATGTCCAAAATAGACCCCTTCGGACCCAATCATGAGGCCAAATTAGGTATACCACTCAACACCTACTGCCGCAGCTGCTAGATTGCGTGCTCTAAACAAACCATTCTTCGACGACCTCAATGACATCTCAGGTGGAAAGATACGAGACCTCATCTGCTTTCTAAGTTCCACAGGATGTATTTAGCTACCCCAGCTCTTTAACTCTCTCCCTATTCATCAATAGATAGCATATATCATTAACCAGATCACGTGAGTCGCGGTAACAAAACGGCACATCTCAGTGCTATATAATTGAGATCCGCTAGAACTTCCATTCCTGCCTAAAAAGTATCACAGATAGTAAGCGCAGCTGCCCTACGTCGACACTATAAGCCGTCAATGAGCCACAAATCTTTTTTAGGAAGACGGTTACCAGATGTACAAGGTTTTGCAATAAGAGCGCTACAAAAGTTTTTTTTAAATAAAACAAAAACCGTTTTGGATATCAATGAAATTCTTTATTCTTGTGAAAGTACGTTCGATGCCATTATGTATGGAACTCGATTTCTTTTGCATGGCCACCACGGGCACGCTTGCAGAAGTCCAGACGCTGAACCCAATTTTCGACGGTTTTCAAGCATAAATCGGCCGATACTGCTGCAATTTCACGTTCGATATTCGTACGAAGTTCATCAATCGTCGCTGGCTTGTTGGCATAGACCATAGACTTGACGTAGCCCCACAGGAAATAGTCTAACGGCTTCAAATCGCACGACCGAGGCGACCAAGCGACTGGACCATTTCGTGAGATAACACGTTCTCCAAACTTGGTTTCCAATAAATTGATTGTGACATTCGCTGTGTGGCTTGTGGCGCCGTCCTGTTGGAACCACATGTCCTCCAAGTCCATATCATCCAATTGGGGCCAAAAATATTCGGTTATCATTGAACGGTAGCGATCCCCATTCACAGTAACGTGCCGGTCTTGATCATCACGGAAGAAGTACGGCCCAATGACGCCGCCGGCCCATAAACCACACCAAACCGTAATTATTTCGGGATGCAATGATGACTCATGGAGTACGTGTGGATTGCTGCCTGACCAATACCGCATATTTTGTTTATTGACAAAGCCATCCAGCCAGAAATGAGCCTCATCGCTGAAGATGATTTTTCGATGAAAATCCGAATCATTTTCAAGTTGTTGCTCAGTCCAATTCACGAACATACGACGCTTCTGGTGGTCAAGCGGCTTCAGTTCTTGCGTCAATTTAATCTTGTAAGGATGTAGGCCAAGATCTTTTCGCAAAATTCGCCACAACGAACGACGTGTGAGAGACACATTTAGGCTTTCTGCAACTGAAGCCTCAGCGGCAGCAATATTCTCGACACTACGGGCACTTCTTTGTCTCACTGGCACGGGAACATTTTGTACTGTGCCTGTGGATTCAAATTTTTCCACTAGACGCTCAATTGTTGATCTGCTAGGACGATTATGACGACCATAAATTGGACGTAGCGCTCTTAACGTTGATTCCACTGACTCCGAATTTCGGTAGTAAATTTTAATAATTTCGACTCGTTGTTGGCTCGTATATCTTTCCATCATGAAATGGCAAACCTTACTAAAGAGAAATGTCAAAAAACCGCAAGAAAAATATGGCGTCGTTTGCTGTCCCTGTCGCTCTACTTTTGTAGCGTCCCTATTGCAAAACCCTTTAGTACGGCAATGGAGCTTAATAGAATACAAGTGTTAACAAGGCAATCTTATGGGAGACTTGTAAATACTTGAATCAATACCAGGAAGGGATACGTTCTAAACAATCTCCGACTTTATGGTCATACGGTAGGTTTTGGTTTATTATTTGAGGTCGAGATATTGAACCGTGTTAACTGATCTAATAGAGCACCGCTCCTGTCTGATTTGGTTCAGCGACGGAACGAAAATGAAATCTAGAATTGAAGCTGCCTTCTTTGGACCGAACATCAAAGAATTGAGGCCAATGGGAAGATGCCACAGTGTGTTTCAGGCTAAAGTCTATGCCATTGAGATCTGCCACAGAATAAACCGTGAAAAAAGTATCAAGTACACATTTTTTTCAGACAGGTAGGCAGCGTTTAAAAGACTGACGTGACGAATGGAATCCATGTCAATCAAGTGCTACTACGATAGTCACACGACACAATAATGTCAAAACTTGGTTGGGGGTCTGGTCATCAAGGAATTGTGAGCCATGGATTTGCAGACGAACTGGTCATCTCAACTTTCGCGTTCTAAGGACAGGGGTTATTCTGTGGTCATAGCGCTGATCAACACAGACGTCACCTAGCTCATTGAACATAGTTTTTGAACTGGGTTCAAGATTATTCAAGCTTAATTGGTTCAAGGAAATCCCCCAATCCGCCTGACAAGGAAAGCGTCAGGAGGCTGATGAGTTTCCTCACATGTCATTAATGCCGGAGAATCCATCTTTTCTGCGTTCGTGACAGAGTGCTGATTCTGTCTGGAGGGGGAGGAAACTTGTTTATGAATAGGAATAAAGTTCGCTTGGAGAGTTAAAAAACTCCACTACTAAGGACATTTTTTTGAATTAGTTGGCTCAGTTTCTAAAATAGGTGGCACTGCGATCAATAAGATTTATTGTGCCGATAGCTGGTTAGGCTGACCTGAGGATATCGTCTTTCGAAGCGTCTCCGATGTTCTCAGGAATCAAGATATCCTTGAGGAAAACTCGCCTTCCAATGTGGCAGAGGGCCAGAGTTTCTTTAAATTTTGTCTGTAATATTATGTTTGCACATCATTGACACAGCCACCAAGTCATACCAACAAGGAACCAGCATGTCTGGTTATCTGTACAATAGACAACATCACTTTCTACTAAAGAACATCGTGCATCAATCCTGCCTTTGTGTAGTAGCATAGCAGTTTCAAATGACCATTCTGTTTTGGTGTCGTTGTCTAAATTGATAGCGGAACCTAGGCAGACCAAGGCCTTTACTATATCTGTCTACTGTGACGTTTTGTCCGAGACGTCGATGTTGCGTGTCCTTTCTTGTTGACAGCATATACTTGGTCTTGCCCTCATTGCCCGCTAAAATGGTTGCTTGTTGATCCGGTTTTATTTAACAGTACGATATTTGTTTAAATTGCCAATAAAAATCACAAATGGAGGCATATGCACAAGTGCGTTTCGGATTTGATTAAAACCCTTCACGCGTCCGTGGCGATACAGTACATTAGTCTGTGGCGCCAAACTGGCAGTTTGTGCATGATGTTGCACCAAGCCGGCTGTGGATTTACCAACACATCTTGTGGATTTACATTGACATTCTGTTGTGTGAATTAAAACGAAAATTACCCGCCATCGAAGCGAAGGAAATAAAACTTTCTAATAACAATGTAAACACTATAGTCTGTTGGATTGAAGGTTAAGTAACATGGTTAGATCATGCCAAAATAATTTCCATCGAGTCTAGAGGACGTACTAGGAATTTGCATAATTTTCATACTGTAAACACAACACTATAGTGAATTTCAGTCACGATGTTGCATGATGGCGATAGTAGCAAAACATCTGGTGGTACTTTGATTCAACTGTATGGGAGGTGGCCCCTTCCGAAAAATTCATTGAGATCCGAGAGTTGATGAGACACTGAAATATTCATGGGTCAAGCCGATAATAGTTAAATAACGTAGATAGTTTTAAACGCAACAAGGAACTGAACAGAAAACGGGTTAATCAAGAAACGCGACATTTTGTCTCGGTTGGGGTGATCTGCAGAGAAAAATAAACATCTAACGCCGTCGTATGAGGTCCCAAAAATCAATCTATGTAGAAGGAGATGTTAATGATGGATGCCTGTTCTAAAAGGCGACATATCTACCTTCAGTGAGGTATTTTATTTGTGACTCTGCCTAGATGGAGATATTCTTGATCGTTTCCAATAAAAAATTCTACTAAGCAATTCGGTCCCATTTATGGTGATGGGCTTTGGAAACGCAACAACGAATTTTACGAGCTGTACAGTTACATCGATCGAAAAGATGTGCAAAAGATGTTTGTAAAAGAACTGGAAACGAAACGTTTCTACTACTTAACTGAATCTTCGAATCTAATCCGAAAGGTTAGTTAGGTTAACGTTTAATGGAGACGAAGTGAATAATCTTCGTCTCACATGGCAAAGACTAAGTCGTGGAGGAACCTCAGGATCGTGCTTGCGGCAGCAGCTTAATTGTTTCGTGGGAGGATAATTCCATTCTGTAACGAGCTACAGCGGGACAGTCGCACAAACTATGCTCTGCATTTCTTTTGGCGTTCCAAGCATAGTTGGCACATGTCCGATGCACTAAGGCCCACCTTGTTGAGATGATGATTGAGTAAACAATGTCCAGTGAGGAAGTCCGTGAGAAGCTTAACGTCGCTTTTGTTTAGTGGGAGAATTTATTGTCTTCGCGTGTTTGATGAGTTTCTTTCATTGATGAAGTTCCGATACTGGCCGATGGAAACCTTTTCTTGGACATCTACTGAGTTGAGTTTCAACTTTATGCGGCAGGTGGGTAAACCACTGATGGGAATAGGGCCTATTAATGCAGATTGGGCTCCTTGCCTGGCGACCTCATCTGTGGTCTTATTGCCCTGTTTACGGAAACACCATAGACAGTAATTTTTTTGGAAGAAAAACTCTAGTTTCAGCATTCACTGGCTTCATTTTCGGGTTTCGATCCGTCGGTCTACAATAGTAATTGGGAGTTATTGGTGATTGGTCTGTCATTACTGCACTGCATGCGGTGGGAATGAATGGGGAGGTGGAGTTAATCGTAGTCGGCATGAATTGCCTGATGCAAATAGGCCGATAGAAAAGAATTGATTTTTCTTTCAGGAAATTTAGATGCCCAGTGAGAGGTGAAGCTTCATGACGCAGATTGCGGCCAAACTTTTAATCTTTATTTTTGAAAGACGGAGACTTAGGAGAGCTTCTAAGTCTGTTGTCGAGCATTTTAGGTCAAGTCCCGCTCCAATTTGTTTAAGCATACAAGTTATGCAAAGGCGATTATAGTGACTATATTAGACGATAAGACCAAAGTATCATGTTGGGCCTCAGGCGCAACTTCTTCCTAAATTGTCTTTGAACATGCCACTAAGACTGTAATTGCGTTGTAGGGGTGTTGTTCAAATGTCGATTCCAAGTGAGTCTGTGGTTCGGATTACTTATTGATACTTGACTTCTCTTGAGAATAGGATCTGTTAGGAATTATCTTCTTGATGAAAGGGATGATGATAGTTTAAGCAGTGTTAACACTTAGTCCTTCGTCGGTCCGTCTGTGCAGGATGATGTCGGAGAACGTACGCTGTTCCATCAAGGTCGGTAAAGACCTCACCGAGACCTTTGAAGCTAAAAAAGGATTTAGACAAGGCGCTGTCAAACGACTTCTTCAATATCGTTTTTGAAAGAATAGTTGAAAACATACAAGCCAACACCAGAGGCACAATCATTCAAAAGTCCGTCCAATTACTCGCATACGCCGACGATATTGATGTAATCGGATCAACACAGCGTTATGTCACTGACGCGTTCGTGGGCATTGAGAGGGAAGCGGCGAAGATGGGTTTTAGCGAATGATGAAGTGTACGGGCTTTATAGCAACAGCCACTTAGACAGAAGAGTAAAGCTCCAACGACTAAGGTGGCTGGGTTATGTAGAGCGGATGGACACATTTCCTCCGGCTCGGAAATTCTTCGAGTACACACCCGGAGGCGACGGCGGAGTAGAAGAAGACCGGGACTTAGGAAGCGCTCCCAGGTGGAAGGGGACCTTAACCAACTTGGCGTGCGAAAGTTGTGGTAGCTCTCCACCCACCTGCTTGTTGGTTGATGCCCAGGTTCACCCCGAACTGTAGCGCCACCTAAGCTCAAAAATTAATCTTAATCCCTATCCTCGTCTAGAGATTGAAGAAGCTTTTGAGTGGAAAGATTCCATTTGATGGAGTAAGGGTTGTCCTGATAAGCTTTTAAAGGGAACATTGGGTTGGTATGATTATTCAAAGACGGTTTGACAGTCTTAGAGTCAGGTAAGTGGATTTGTAGAAATTAACCTAGAGCTTCGATAGAGTTAGAAGACAAATGCTGTTTCTGTGGTCTTTGGGAGGGATACCGATGAAAAGTTCTAAATGTGGTTTGTTGTGCACGAGGAAATTTTTGTTTCCCCTGTGGTAACCGATTCTCCATTGAACTCATTTCAAACAACATTGGACTGTGGACTGAATAGACTTTAACCATACTGAACATCTTATGGTTAAAAAATTTGGAGCTGCCAGAAAATGTTCTTTGATATCAAAGAATTTCTTTCTCTCCCATCGCCCATTTGCATTGACGAAAAGTAAAGGGAAAACGAAACATAAATTTAATTAAATGGAAAAATCGTGCTCATCTAATGAATGCAAATTAATTGTTTTCCCTATAAGTATTTCAAAGAGCGAAGCACTTTCTAAAAGACCCCATCACCTGCCATCGCAATTGGAAAATCGCAAGTTAAATACCATCATTTCGAACCAAGCACGACCACGACCATGACCACGAAGGTATCCAAAACACAAATCGATATTTTGAAGAAAAACGCGCCATGAATACAAATTCATTGGAAATGTCCCCCCAGTCCCAGGCCATGCTGGGTTATCAAATAGAAATTAAATTCGGCAAAGCATTCCTACAGAAACATCCACTTTCACTGCGGTGTGGTCAGTGAAAATGTATTCCAAAACCGTCCATCGAGTTTAAAGGGGTAAATAATTAGTCCAATTGGACAGACGTGCCATGCCACTGAATTGGGTGCGATGTAGAAAAATAACCCTTCCCAACCCTCCCTGTGGGGGTATGTCTGTATGTATGACAGTAAAACAACTCAGTTAACTTTAACATTTGAACTTTATTGTTCCGATTTTTTGCTTCATTCCGTTTCAATAAATAAATAAATTAAAACTAAAAAATATTCTACGCGATTTGTTTGCCTAAGAAAATACCATTTGGCTTGTAGGTTTGTTGGTTGTATCTTTGGATTGAGTCCTTAGGTTGGATGAGCGCCCCCCCGGGTATGCCTTAAACATACGCGTTGTAGGCCAAGCTCTGGGCGGATTCGATTTGGGCATCTTGAGCGACCGATCGTCCGTCCCATGGTCCATGAGCACTGATATGTGGTGGGTGGTGATCAGCAGCGAGCTAGATTAGGAGAAATATGATTGTGAAGCCCATAGTGGAGAAGTTAGTGAAATTTCTTACCTTCTTGCAGAGTTGGAAAATGGCCAAACCGACAGAGACCACGAACGAGAAGAAGCCAAGGGCGAGGGCGTTGAACGCCTTCAGTTTCAAGATACCAATGGCCATTGGGATAACAGTCATGGCCTTAAGGAGAATCAGCACCATGATTGGCACAGCAATCCTCCTCAAACGGTTCTTGCGAGCTAAGAAAGAGAAAGCCACAGTTAGAGTGCGGCTAGTGGGGGACAGATGAAAGCACATTCTCACCCTTTCCTTCAACAGCAGCTCCTGGGAATTTGACACTCAAATTCAATTCGTCGCTGTTCAAGTTCCTCGATGAGACAGTAACTTTGGCATCACCAACGGGCAAATCGACGGTGACATCATGTCCTGTGATGTAGTTCTCTATGGCTTCCAGGAAGTCACCCTGAGAACGGGCTGCTCTGGTGTTTGCTCCGTTGGCCTTCACCTCCACATCACTAACCTGAAATGAGATGAACCTTAGTATCAAGAAAATTAGAAACCGGGCTGTGTATCCCCCTCATACTTTGTAGTTGTCCTTGCTCATGACAGTGTCCAGGAATCGCATCGCTCTCACTTTCACGCAGGCCAACGAATCCACACCGGTATCGCATTTGTTCTCCATCTCATCGATCATGGGCTGCATGTTAACCGGTCGAACACCAGGAGTGGCCGCTGCCAAGCCTATCAAGGCTACAAGGACGATGAATTTTGTTGCCATTTTGCTGCTGCTGCGTGCGTGTGGGTGTGGAAGAGTGAGCTGACGGTGTATACCTGACCACTCGATCGAATGAAACGATTGCGAATAATATTAGATTTCCTACTATCATCGATTTTTATACTCCGGCCGAATTAAATTCCAAAATGGACAGACTATCGTTTCGGTGCTCTTTGAATTGTCAATTGGATTCAGTGTGGGCATGTGCTTAGGCTCTCTGTCTCTCTTTCTGTTGATAGCCATACATAGTAGCTGTGCGCGTAATAGTGCCTATGTGTTGCAATTGAATTATTTCCGATTGTCTATTTGACCACCACCACTCTGAGGTAAGTGCGTAAAGATCGGAACATAAGAGAAAGAAGAAGAAGAAGAAGAAACTAGTAAACAAGAGCAGAATTGTTTTCCATTTGAGAGGTCGGTATTCATAGCACGTCCTGCACTTTGGGAAGCGTGTGCAATTGCAATGAGATGAAGATGGATACTATTTCAGGGCGGATTTCTGTCGCAAAGCGTGCGTTCTCACAAGTAAAAGTGTGAAGTTAGTTTTATTACTTCGATTAACAGCACATAAACTGGTTTCGATAGCCTAAACATTTTTTTCGGTTAAGATGTTCTCTGTCCTTCGTTTCGGTTACATAAACCATAAGAGCTCGATTGCATCACTGAATTTGTTAACCAAAAGTTGAGGAACTCCAGAGAAGGTGTTCTCATGCCATTCACTATTGCATGGAAGTTAAGCGCACTTCATCTGACGTTTGCTGCTTCGAGTATTTTCTTTTCTTAAGATTGCATCGATAGATCAGTTTCTTATACGCTCAGCTAAGACCTTCCCTCTTAGCTCATCATTTTCGTTGCTGCGTACAATTTTGGAACCGAGTTATCTAGTGAAAACCGAGGCCACAAGAGAACTATCCTCAGTAACCCCGCCCAAACTGGTTGCAGTAAAGAGTTGTCGCAGTCAGCTTAGGATCCTAAGCTCAAGTCAAAACGTATCATTCTGTTGGGTCGCGGGGCATCAAGGGCAATGCAAAAGCCGATGAATTGACAAGAAAGGCATCGAAATTAAACCAAATAATGGTCGATCACACAGTTCTGACTCCAATAGAAGTTCTTAAGCAAGAGATACACTTGGACTTCTGGAAACTTGCCGATGAGAGATGTACGCTTCCGTCATGCCGCATATCAAGAAAGATATGGCCAAAACTCAGTAAAAGAAAAACAAAAGAAATGCTTACGCGGAACAGATCGCATTTAGCTCTAGTGATCAGCATCCTCGCAGGCTACGACCTACTGGCGGCCTATGTAAGAAGAATGCGACTAAGCACGACCGAACTCTGCAGAGGATGTGGCGATGTAGGTGCGGAAGAGGACATGATCCACTTTCTCTGCGACTACCCAAGCCTCAGTAGAATAAAAAAGATGACCCCAAACGGTTACCTCTTTAGTGACCCAGGCCAACTCCCAACCATGCCACTGAAGGCCCTCCTAAAATGTATGCTGAATTCAGGATGGCTTAAGGAGGCTAATAAAGAACAATAAAAACCTATTCTTGCTTCCCTACAGGTACATGAATGTAGGATCCAACAATGGGGAATAAATACATATATCCTTGAGGATCCGAGTGAGGTGGCGCCTAACATCAAGCTGACACCACTCTAACCTAACATAGCCTAATCTAACCGAGGAATCCGCTGACAGTAAAGACCCTTCAGCGTATAGGCTTCGAGTTCTACCTCTATGGCAGAAATAGCTTTAACTGAAGCCTAACTGCCATTAATAAAGGCAACGTAGTCACGTGGTTTTGCATTCTTTGTAGTTTCGCGAGAGGCATTTGTCAATGCCGTGGTCGCCGTGGTCGCCGTAGGTCAGTGGTTAGTACGTTGGACTGCTTGCGAGCGGTGTGGTTTCAAGTCCTAGTCATGTCCACCGAATGCTCTCTAGTACGAAGGCTCAATTCGTTCAGCTCTTTCCGACATTGCTCTACCAATATTGAGGGCGTAGTGTATCTTTACCAACAGCTATAAGAATATTTAGAATGTTGGAGATGAGTGTTCTTTCAGCAGGCTTCGTCGAGCAAACAGCTCTGTTTGGAAAACACTGGCAAAGTCCGGTAGACGAAAGAAAGGATTTCGATATTATAAGCTCTCTTTGATATTGTGGCAACCTCGCAGTTTATTTTTGATTGGTTCTTGTAGAGTAGCGTACCAAAATCCTTAATTTCCTTCTTCCAGTTTACCGTAGTTGGTACTTTATGTGAAAGTACGGTGTCATGCTTGGTCTGCTGGATTCAATTCTTGTGTCAACTGAACCTTATAAGCATGTAGGCCAAGATCCTTATGCAAAATGTGGTGCAAAGTGGTTGTGATCGTCTTGAAATGGACACTCCTGGGTTTTCAGTCACATCCTTAGCTACGGCGGCGATAATTTTCAGCTGACCTTGCTGGACGAACATGAGTTGGAGTTTTTGCATCACTAACCTGTCCGAGACATCCAAATAGACTATAGCTGTGCGAGAAGGCGCTTGATGATGACCACAAGCAGTACGAACTTTACGAAACGTTTTCGCGATATTTTCATCGTGTGAATTTTCCCTACTTGTGCAAGTGTGTATCGATTCATATATAATAACCTCCTAGTTTTTACTTATCAAAACTTATCGCAATGGCAGTTTGAATGTTGACAGTTCAACAATGGTGTGAAATTTAAAATGACACCTCTTCTTGAATGACCCTGGAAAAAACCGCACTAAGTCTATGTATAACGTAAGAGCTGAATGCGAAAGCCCTGCCTGACTTCCTCAATGGCATGCATTTGACCCGAGATTTTGGTGTTGGATTTATAGACGCCAGCACCAGTTCTAGATACAATGTCGGTATACCATACTTGTCTTCTGGAATATACAACCATCGACACAATTTTAAATGATTATGTCGAATTATATGTTCCCTGGTTACAATATCAGGAACTGTGCACAGCCGGTCACTTACGGGAATCACGCTGACTATTTCTAGATATCCTGCTAGATTTCATATTTTATACTTGTATAGCTGAAGTGTCATGGCACACCGTACAGCTAGAAGCATTATCACTAGATAATGGTGATGATATAACTAACCATCATTGTATACAACAAGCAGATCATTTTGGGATTGTTGCACTGACTTCTGCCGTACAAGCATAAATAGACCCAAACGGACTACTTAACTGGATCCCGACCCACGAATTATGTCGACCGGACATTTCATTCTTTATCCGGTCAGGCCAAGCATTCTGGCATTCGTGATGACTTGGTCCTTATACCGGATGTTCGGTCTTCCTGATCGTCTCGGACCTAAAGGCTGGGATTCAAAGATTCTCTTGGACGGACCATAGTTGTCCATTCGCAAATGTAGTCCACGAGATTTGGATGCAGTTCCCTTCTAAACTTTGATGAGAATTTTCGATTTTTTCACCGAGATAGAAAGCCATGCAAACAGTTTATTCCAGCTACTTTCAACAGAAATCAAAATCGCATTGAAAGGACTCCAGGGAAACCAAGCAGTAGGTTATGAAGGCAAACCCTCTCTTTCGACTTATAAGAAACTCTTCTTAAGTGGTATGAATTGGTCTGTACAGAACACATATTGAACCCTTGATGTCGAGCAGGCGAGCTTGTGCTGTGGACTCTCCTGCGTAGACCACATTTGAAAAAATAGCATTCTGTCATCGACACAAAGTCATTCGATTTTATTATGTCGACAATCAGCTTTATTTTAGATGCGAGTCTATCAGATGGAAGTGGTGAAATATAAACGAATGTACATGATGCTTATTTTTGAACTCATCTTCAGCTCCTGACAAGTATCAGTGTGATTCTGTAAATTTATGGATTCTGTTTGTCACGTATTCTTTGAATTTTTTGTTCAACTTAATATAATACACAGTTAAAAGGTTTCCTGCGAACTGTAGACAGCCTTCGGAAAGGTAATGAATTTGATCAGTGAAAAAGAAATTAAGCCCATTATTGAGAGTGATTTCGATTTAACGCAGCTCTGATGTGGGAAATTAATTTTTTATTGCTTAATTAAATTTTTAAATACAGAGAAGGGCCATCATTATGAATATTAAAATTCTTAATCATAAAATGTAATTTTTACTCTGTGACTTTTTAATTGAACCCAATTAACGTGGTACTATGGCAACATGTAATTTTTTTCATCCGAACGACTTTATTAATGAGTAAATTAAAGGTTTCTGGAAAATCGATGTAAACATATGCGGAGGGGATGCATTTCGACTGCATCAGTTTACACAATATACTGTGCAAAACTTTGCTAGATGCCGAGGCTGTAATACATATGTAAATAAATTCCAACATACATACATGCATGTGTATGTATGTGCATATTTCGAAATGTTAAAAATATTGATCCTATTCTGGACTGCGTGCTCGCATTTATACGTTTCACAAAATCAGGATTGTGTTACATAAACTAAACGTGTCTCTAGTTGGACTATCCCATTGGATTCCTTTTCGCCTCTCTTCACCAAATTCAAGGTAATTCTTCAAGTCAAGTTAAACATTCGGAGAGGTATTTGTGTACTGCCTGCAGTAGCCAAGGTAATAGCTAAATTCTTGAGCGAATAAAGAAAGAACTGGAAAACATACTCAATACCGAAAAAGCAGGTTTCTGCTCTGGATCCTCCTGTGTCGACTATATCCACACCCTGCGGATCATCAGTTCGCTATTTCTCCTGCTCTTCATCGATTTCGAGAAGGCGTTCGACAGTTTGCTTGGTCGATCCTCAAGAAAGGAGACCCTCTGAACTGAGCCAATTTCAGAGGCATCAGTCTGTTTAGCATCCCCTAAAAGATCTTATCTGTCGTGTTGTGTGGACATCTGAAGCCATTCGTCTGCAACCTGATCGGTCCATATCAGCATGACTTCAGTTCAGGAAAGTTCACCATCGACCAAATATTCATACTGCAGCAGATCTTGGAGAAAACTCAGCAACTTCAAATCGATACATACCACCTTTTCATCGATTTTAAGACCGCGTATGACAGCGTCTATAGGGACGAGCTATATAGAGCCATGTCTAGTCTAGGCATCCGTGCCAAACTCGTATGTTTTTGCAGGATGACAATGGAGAATACACGATGTTCCATCAAGGTCGGACCTGATATACTTCCGCTGTCTCTGCCCAGCCACTGCAAAACTACGCCACTGCGATCTATGTATGCGGATGACGGACCTTAAGCAACTAGACAGCAAAGTGATCTGTGAAATCCTGGAGTTTGCAAAAACGACAGGAAGATTTTACTGAACCCAAACACAAACAACAGATACTTCATAGGCGCCCCATCACCAACCCTTCTACCCACACACCCCCTTCACCACATTCACAAACTTCTGCAACAGTCACTTGAGGGAAATTAGAACGGGCCTAGCTGAGGCCTAAGTAAATAGAGATTCTCACCCTCCAAAGCCAACCAACCATCCTTTGAGGACACCGAAAACAGTAATGAGGTGTGATCGCCTGAGTGTAGGCAAAGCCAAGCTTTGTTTGTTGATTTGACAAGTGGTATCCTTCTTCCATCTGCCGTTGGTTTTTCTGATTACATTCAGTAACAAGAGGTATATCCAAGCTTCGCCGTTCGTAATAGAACGCGTAAGCAAATTTAGCTCTCAACTTTAGAAAAAGTACTTTAACCTCATATCACACTAAATCAGCCTTGATTGCATCATGTAACTTCTTCAATCTCATGCTGGAGGGCCAGTTAAAGTAAGTTAACGCAAAAACCACTGCCTTTCACCAGTGTATGTCCTGTGATATGCAGCCGATATTGACATCATCGTAGATTTTAATTGCGGTAGGTTAAGGCACTTTCATGACAAAGGTGACGAATAAGGACAAAATCAAGCTCCGCATATTTTGTCAACATAAAAAGACACGGAACAAAATGTCATTGTTGCCAACTATCACTTTGAAGTAGTTAAGGGAATTCACCCACCTCGTAGCTGACTCAACTTAACTCCACAAATTTCGAACTCCACGGATCCTTGTCTGTCGAAGAATAACCCGACGAAACCACTGTGAGAAAGGCGAACTCTGTAACCCATAACGGACTCCAGTTCATTGGATTAGATTACCTTGTGTGCTTATTGGTCTGAAGTCTGTCATATGAGATTGTTTTGCTTGCACTCCTAAACAAGGAAATGAATCAGTAAGTAAACAAGCAAAATGCACACCTACCTCCTTCCATTTGCTTTTTCTTTTTAAATGGACACGCCTTTCTTTCCTTTCTATCTCAGTGCAGCCTTACCCTGAAAGAAATTCCATGCAAATCAGTTAAACTCTAGCCATTGAAAGGCGAACATTGTTATTTCAAATTATTGTCGGCGTTTACAATCTGTGGAAGATTAAAAGTTCACTGAATCGCGCTAGAAAGACGTCAGTTATTAGGATGTGTTCTCATGTGGAGAGAGGAAGAAGCATTACAACCTTGTTTTAAGTTTGATTTTTGTCAATTTAGACGTAAAGCGAGTGTAAATAAAAGTGTGAATCAATAAGAGGTGTGCATTTTGTTTTTCCTCTGTAATCCTAAATAATAAGAAAAATCAAATTCTTTTAATTTTAAAATAAAGTCTAAGTTCGGGAATTTTATGTGGAATACAATTTGAGGAAAACGCCACCTTCAGGTTCTTTTGCTAACGAACCATTCCCCATCTCATTCGTGTCGTGTTTCAATTGAAGGATGACGTTGTTACAAATTGTTTACATCAAACTTTTTGTTTATATCGCCGTGCAACCGCACTTTAATCCCGGTCCAAGCCACTGTCTATCGCGGATGTATACAAAAAATTATTATTCGTAGCCCCATACAGGACATCCGCTACACCAGCGAAATAGAAAGTGAAACCCCTGTCAACTGGGTGACATGACCAAACTCCATACGAAGTTGCGTGTTCCCATATTGAAAAGCGAAAGTGAAATATCGTGCGTATTAATAAAATCGATGCAAACCTTGTGATAGTGACTCCCACTGCAAGCCGGTGTTTCTCTCTCAATGAATTTCGAAACAAAAAAAGAAAAATGAATTCAAAAGACGCAATAAAAAGTTTTCACCTCAAAGCCATTGCCATGGACATGGAACAATGAAGACCCACGGAAGACCCTGATTGGAAATTCAATAAACGCCACCACTTATGCAGTGGCCAAAGCCAAAGCCAAAGCCAAAGATGGTGGCCATAGAGACTCATAGATGAGGAAAAGAGCCAGAGGCAGGTGTCCAAAAAGAAATCAATTTCGAAAATTTGTTTAAACAAATTCACTTGGGTTAACGAAGAAATGTTAATTGTTGTTTAATGTAAAATGCGCACGTTCCGATTGGGTGGCATCCCGCATTGTTGCACGGACCGGGCAGACCAACTGTTTAGCTAATAAGTCTGTGACCAGCTCTAGCTTCGGCGATTGAAAATTGTACTGTTATTCGAAATTAATCAATGAAATTCGGGGCCCAACCGATTGAACATTTTCCTTTTCGGCTTTTGGCCTTTATAGCTTTCACTGGTGAAACGAACGTTTGACAAAGTTATTTCCAATTTACGTCCAAGTGGGCCGAGAGTCCTCTATTGAATTGAAGTGGTCCTTTTTCGAAATATTGCAATCGTGCCAGCAGGACGGGGGAAACTGACACAGCAATCAATTTTGAACGACAAGCAGAATTTGTAATTAGTTCCCTTGTCACTGGCTCTTCATTTCATCCACGGGGCATTTTGATGGCAATCCATGCACGTAGGATACTTGAATGCAGGTTTGAAATTTGATTGAAATTAACGACAACAGTAGGTATCTGCTTTGTAATTTAACGTCTAGACGAACTCCTGAGTTAGTTTATTCATTGTCAACGGACGTGCTGAATCCTTTACGAATTCTATCTGAGGACCCAGTTCGCAATCGAGTAAAGTGTTTGGTTCTTTTGACATTTAAAGATTTATGACTTTGGTTCCCTGAACGACCATTTATCATTTTTTATTGACGACGTAGTAATGAATCTTCGGGGAGGCAGGGACATGTCACAAGAGGCGACGAAATTTCGGTAATTTTTCATTCCAATTTCGGTTGACAAGTGCCACCTGAGACCTGGTTGGTAGCAGAACGTTGTGGATTTAACTAAACTAGCTGCATATGGGTAGTTAAAAGAGTATTTCGTCGGGAACTGATTGATGGGTGTAGGAGAAGGTAATCTGCAAGCTGTTTGAGGGATGGTCAAATCCTGGAGGAAAAGTGACAGGATTTCAGAGCACCTGCGACTTTGATAGGGTAGAAAGTTGTTCACAGCTTTAATTGTCTAAGAAGAGACAACAGGAAATTTGAAGATTGAGTTGACAGGAATCGGAGAGGGAAAGATGTAGTCTGGTCTATTCGCGTTTTAAAAGGATTTGTCAACAATAGCGACACAAACAGTGCCTAGTATTTCGATAGGAGAATGGTTCTTAAATCGATTTGAGATGAACACTTTATGGGTGAAAGACAACAGCCCCTTCCGGAGTTTGTAGAGGCATAAGGGATCGAAAAATAAAAGACTGTAAACTGCGTTTGACAATACAATAAATTTGTAAATTTTTGCCCTAAATAAGTTCAGTAAATCAGCCATCTGATAGTGTTAAGACTCAGTTGGTTAGTTGATTGGTTTTTTGGGTGTCCTAAGACTTACTAAGGAGGTCAAATGTATGCATAATAAGTTTATTTATGGGACTCTGACCAATTTGTGGTGTTGGCTAGGAAACCACCCAAAAAGGAATATTGACCTCAGGATTATCCCAAAATCAGCAATATGGAGGTCCTTCCTCCCATTTCTTTTTAACACCAAGATCTATTGTGTATCTGGTCTACTTAGCCTAATAGGTCTACTACCATCCTAATGAAGGTGAGTATATCATTAGTAGCCGAGTTTCTAAACTCCACTAACGAACAGAATTCCCTATGAAAGATCCGTCTGCGTAGCGGGTATTGTGCCGGACATTTACAGAGAATAAGCTCAGAGGTTTCTTTCTCTTCCCAACAGAACCGACAATCTGTGTCTGAGCAAAGGTTTAGTTGGTTGACATGATATCTACTCTACTCTCTCTACTACTACTCTCTAACTATCTTTCTTATGGATTGCGTAAGCACGGAGACATTTTCCCAATGGGCTAGGCGAAGTTGGTGTTTCCGTTTGTTTATCAAACCTTTGGCGGTAGCTTGATTAAAGCCAAAGAGGTTCGGTCCCAATAGTGCGGAAGCAGAACCGCCCTCAGACTCATCCGCAGTATCATTGCCTACAATGCCCTGGTGTCCGGGCACCCAACCAAGCTTGATCTTTTTGTGCCTAGCAAGTGATTGTAGGATATCGTAGCAGAACTTGACATATATTCCAAAGTGGGATGTCAATGCTTCAAGCGCTGCCTGACTATCTGAATAGATAAATATTTTTGCGCCCCTAATTATGTATCTTTATCGAGGTTTGGATGGATTTAGCCTGGAACACGCGGGAGCACATCTTTATTGTTACCGAGACTTTAGTGTAGGATCCAAAGACGCCAGCACCTACTCCGGAAGCCATTTTTTATACGTCGGTAAACCGTACTAAACATCCTGGTTCTGTACTCTCTGGCCATAACGTCGAGGATAATGCAGAACATGTCCCTACTTGGATTTAGGAGAAGTATTAACAGATGTCCCACAAGATTACCTGATTTATACTTGTGTTTTAGCTGCAGCTTTATTTATTGTTTTTTTTCGTAAAAGGCGCAAGAACAGTCTTGCAAGGATTGATGGAGAGTCCTTCCGCCTATAGAACAAGCCACTACGAGGGTATTTATTTTTCTGATGGCTACTGAGACTAACTGAAGATGCCGACACCACCAATACCAGTATCCATTTTCTTTTCGAAAAGGCGACACATCTACTGGAGACCTTAGTAAGAAAATACAATTCATACGGATTATACTATTGCGATCTTTAGCCAACAGAACACTGTTTTGAAGTGTTGGCCTAGTCGCAGTATCACGGACAGCTATTGCTTCTTTGCTTGAAAAACGCTTCTGTAGTTTGGAAGTTGGACTGTTAAGGATGTATGTATGTACAAAGCTGTTTGCAGATATGACCCCTACACTAGGTCATAAGCAAACCTTCAGTGTAGACTACAGCTATATATGTATTGTGTCTTGAATTTTTTTTCGCTTTCTCAATCTCCCCTATTCTGGTAGGTCCTTCTAAATGGTTCTTTGAAGACTATGTATGGCGTTGTGTAGTTAGCAATAGATTTCCTAGGACACTGACACCCACCGATACTTGTATAAAGATGTCTAGCGCCAGGAGGTTGGTGTGGAGAAGCTACAATCTGAACAATTAGTTCAAGGCAGTCACTATTTTCGCTCAATTTTTCTGATTTTTGATGGTTTCGTTTCCTTTTTATACTGGGATTGTACACAATCGGTTCATATCCTTCATAACCCTGTTGAAATATGACTTAAGGATGGTTCCCGCTTGACTCTGAGAGTTGTGCTCGTCTGTAAGACACGAAAGCAATGTGATGTCCATTTCAATGACCAAAGAGTCTCAATGATTAGCATACTCTACAACATCGATCCGTCGTCGTAGTAAAAATGACCTTACATCGATTTAACAATTTTCACCGATAAAATCGATTTCAATCACGTTTTCCTCTTTTTCTCTCGAGACTACGTGCCTCGTGTGAAATCCAAGAAAGAAAAAACTTCCAAAAATTAGAATTCAGCGCGTCCGCCACTTCCGCTGGCAGTAAAAGTGATCGCCGGACCCGATCAAAAGTGAAACCCAATCGAAACCAAAACAAACGCAACTCTGTTTGTTTTCATCAAAATAAATTAGAAATTTATTTTTCTTACACAAAAAAATAAAAGATAAATAGTTGTCGTTCAATAAATTATTTTCTTTTGATTTTTGGTTTTTTTTTTTAAATACATAAATACACGTACAAGCAAATCTTTGGGATGACGTTTGTAAGCATCAGTGTTAGTTTCAGTTGTTTAAGCCTAGTGTTCTCGGAGTGTGTTCTCGTTTGCATTGCTTTTTGGCGACCGGAGATGCCTATCTTTGTTGTTGCTGTTGTCCAGCGTAGGCCATATCTTGAGCGTCCTGAGCCTCAATCGATGACCGCGCCCATTGTCCATGCGATGGCTCCCATCCTTGGACGGGGTGTTCGAGGTGCTCAACATGTTCAATGTGGTCGAAATGGTTGGGGATATATTGATCCACATGGTGGGGAATATGCTCAATATGGTGTGGAACGATGTGCTCAACATGGTGTGGCACGTGCTCAATGTGGTCGACATGATGCGGATAGTGGACGACTTCGTAGTTCACAATCTGTAATGGAATGGTGTCATTAAAATCGTTGTCACAAAATTGTTTTTTTTTTAGAAAAACTCACCTTGGGCTTGGCAATTTTGAAAATGACCAAAGCTCCGGATAGGACTAAGGACAAGAGACCAAGAGTCATAGCCTTCCATGTCTTGAGGGCAATCAAGGCGAGGGCAAGTGGTACCAACACAGTTGTCTTTAGTTTCAATCCCAGCAAGAATGGCAGCATGACCTTCCTCATGAAACCACGTCCTAAAGTAATACAAACATAAGTCCAAGTGTCCCTCGAACGCTTTTTTTTTTTAAACTCACCTTGTTCGGCAGGATTATCATCCGAAAGTGGAACGAGAGCACCCTTGGTCAATGGATTGTCACTCAAGAAGCTTGGAACCATTGAACGAGCCTCTTCGGTGTCAAAAAATTCCGGAGCCTTGACACGCAGAGCATGAGTGGCAAGAAAACTGTCGACCTTGTCAAACAATTCCAATTGTGGGTCACGCACGCCTCTCTGTTGGGTGGAGTCGACCTCCCTTGTAGTTCGCACCACCGACATCTGATCGGTAATCTGGATCTCGTTCTCCCTGATGGCTTGATTGAACCATGCCATTGCCTTTGGCTGCACACACGCGATCGACAGATCTTTCAGACATCCTCGATACATGTCGTAAGCGAGATCAGTGGCTGATCCCTCGGCATTGCAGGTCGCCACACTGGCTGTAGCCACCAGCAAAACAATCACAAACTTATTCATGGTCACTAGAGTTAGTCTAGACTACTATGTGCAGGTGTGTGTATCCTGTTCGTTAATGTGAACACTCGGCGAAGAATCGTGCGTACTCTCAGACAATCCAAGCGGATGTGTAATGGTCTATCGGGCCAGCCGTGGTTTTTATACGACGCGTAGAATTGTCACCATGTACCTCCTGCGTAAACAGAGACCCAATCAAAGAAGAAGATTTTCACCTGGAAGTGATTGTCAAACGGTGTGTGACATTCCAAAGCGCGCGCGGGGTACGACGCGCCGGTGCGCTCCGCACTCGTTTCTGAATTCAAAAACCATTTGATGTCGAACAAACGTTTTTGGGTGCTCGACGTTGGCATGGTCGTGTTAAAGGCTTCACACCATGTACTCTCGCTCTCGACTCTTGAACGGTGCCAGTGGGAGTGGGAGGCGATGAAATAATCTTCCATTTCTAAAATCAAACTCTAAAAAGTGCTCTGAGAGGGGGCGGGCAAGTGCATACACTGGTGTGCTGCTGCTCACCACCAGGCTATCAGTTGTTCAAAAGAGGGAAATCAGGTTGGAAACGTGCCTCGAATGTCGAGTACCGATGAATTCATTTCAAGTGGTTTATTGTTTTGGAAGTTCTGTACACTACACTGTCGGCTCTGACAAGTAGTTTCTGCAGTTCAATCGATTGGTGCTTTCCGTCCGGAGTGTTAGTTGTTCGTCAGTTCATTCAAAGGGATGAGCATAGGTGACATGGAGTTTTTATTGTGCAGTTTGCCTTCGAATAAACTATTCCTGTGGGGGATACTTACAGGCTAAAAAAAAATGTAGTGATGTGCATAAAATGTTTTCACAAGAAACTAGTGCATTCTGATAAATATGAACTTTCTGTCACACTTTGTGCAAGTTGTACTTTCACTGGGAGTCACTTTTTCTAGACGTTTTCTGAGCGCAGAGAGAGAGACGACCTGACCTTGTATTTTTTTATAGAAGGTATCGTCTTATCCTTTCTTGGTTCTGTTGTTATTCTATAGTAAAACTGGAATCAAAATTCCCTGTTTGATAGAAAATCTCTTGGATGTGCTTATTACGAAAACGGGGTAGTACGCCATCAACCTTTTTCTTACTCTAAAGAGGCCGTCAATTTCTGGAGAGTAAACAGCGAAAGTTGATGGCATTGTGAAGTTTTCTCAAACCAACGTAGAACAATTTGTAGTAACAAGCCTTATTCCCATTGAGGTGTTATTGTTTCACGCGGTCAATGTGTTTTCACAGGGTGTAAGACAGTACAGGCAACGCCGTTTTTGTGATGAAAAACTGCCAGTGTAGCTTTTCTGATGCTTTTTTGAGAGCACGATCTGTGCAAAGGAAGCGCACTATGCATAATACTTTCCATTTTGATTTCACAACAGCCTTTCCAAAACAGATGTTCCACAGCGGATGTGTAGCATCATCCTTATATATCTGCTTGGTTCATCCTTCTAAATATCTATAAAAAAGTGCGCAAGAACCAAATATCTGACTATCGGTCCATAGTCAAAGTCTCCTGCGTAACCAAGCTCTTTGAAAACATTGTGTATGATGCATTTACTTACTTACTTACTTAGGTGGCGCTACAGTTCGGGGTGAACCTGGGCCACAACCAACAAGCCTCTCCAGTTAGACCGGTCCTTAGCTAACTGCTTCCAGTTGCGCACTCCAAGTTGGTTGAGGTCCTCTTCCACTTGTGCGCGCCACCTTAGGCGAGGTTTTCCTCTACTGCGTTAACCCTCCGGGTTAGACTCGAAGACTCTGCGAGCCGGAGCATTTGTGTCCATTCGCTCTACATGCCCTAGCCATCTGAGCCGATGGATACGTATCTTTTTGACTTTTTGTATGATGCATTTACTTTTCGGAAATAAGCATGGGTTCCTAAAGTGCAGAAAGATAATCACAAACCGATCGTATGTATGTGGTAGAAACTGTGTTCTTTGCAGAATGGCTGTGTAGTCTATGTCGTGGCCGCTGGTTGTTGACAAAATTGATTCTTCTCTGAAAGCTCTCAGTTTATTTCAGGGATCAAATAGTGTCCAGTCGAAGACCACTTAGAACATCAATATCTAACCCGCTTACTGCAATCTTGAAGATTCCACAAGCCAGTGCCATCGTTTCGGTCTTTGCTATTGATATGAACATTTTTAGACACATATGATACCACGTAAAGGCTTTGCTTTTCCAAATTTTGTTCACATTTCGATAGTAACATATAAATGGTACTTTGAAGAGTTCCTGGACCCCCTCGAGTATGGAAGATAAGAATGCATACCCCATGTGCTCTTGGGCCACGGATGAGAAAATAATGTTCTTGTTACCTGACTCAATTAACAGAACTAGTACCTGTATAGATGGCTTCGAATTGCAATACTAGAACTGGACTCTATGGTCTCAAATTTCAGCGTTAAAGTCACCAACTATGTTTCAAGCAAATGCTAATTCAATCGAACTATGGGCATGGGAATGCCTGCTGGCAAAAATGAAGGGAATACTTAAAGCCCTTTTCCAAAAGAAATCTAAGTTTCTTCAGAATCTGAGCAGGAGCCACTATAAAACGCTAACCTGTATCCTAAGCGGTCACTGCCTAAAACGGCATCTCCACACACTTAACTTGTCACAGGACCCTACCTGTAGAGTATGTTTGGAGAATGATGAAAGCTCTCTCTGTATGGTCACAGAATGCTCCGCCCTCATCGATGTAAGAAAACGGACACTGGGTAGTAAACTTGTCTCAACGATTGCGGGTGTACAGAGGCAGCGAAAAAAAAACATTGCATCTAATGCGAGACACGATAAGGCCAGCAGATATTTCAATAGATTTTTTGAGAATATAATTGCTTCAGAATTGCCCATCAATCAGGGAAAATGAATTTTTATTCCAAGTTAAATTGTCATTATACACTGGCACCGCCGGTCCTAAAATAGGCCAAGACCTAGCTCCTCGCAACCATTCATGATGTGTTGTTGTACGAATGGAAAGTAACAGCAGTTTATTGCCGACTCTGAAAGGGCGATAAATATTGCGTGGGTATTGCTTGGGCTTAAACCCACACAGATCGCACAGCTGTCTAGTACTCTAACCACTGAGCCAGGAGTAACACTAATAACTTCCGCTTTGTTTATTCGAATATCCGCAGCGCGACGGGTAAAGTAAACAAATAGGAAAGCTGAGAGCACACCCGAGAATACCCAACATCTGCAGAAATGACAACTTTCAACATTACAGATTGCACTGCTGGTTGGCCTTCAGGACTTACTAGAGATAAGGGTGGACTCGGAAAAGGGTTCGATAAAAAGGGGCGCCACACAATTTGTTGAATCGAAAAAGTTTCCGACTCCCTTACACAACTTTTTAAAGGGGGTCGCAATAGTTAGGATAGCCGATGTGGGGCACGGTTATAAGACGAAGGGCCAAAGACTGATTCAATGCGAAAAACTCAATCACGAATTAATATATGTATCAAAACTTTTGTGCTGCCCGACGATTGCCGATTCAACCTCAGCTCTTTTTCGCTTACACAAATATTCATACTCTAGAGACATATTCATACTTTAGATCAGCTTACATTGAATACTCCTAGCCTCTGGTGTAGTTACCAGGAAAAACGGATTCCTATCCAGAGTTCTGACCCCTACAGAATAGTTCCCTTTATTGTTGTGAGTCAATGGCGAATGCGTGGGTCAATGTCCCCCCGTCCAGAGATCTACATTTAATACTAATTTGACCATCATTCGAACCTCTAAGAGCAAAGACAAGTACAACACTCGATTCCTACCTATAAAATCAGCCCTGGCTTAGTGGTCTTTCGAATAGCTTTAGGGGTGGATCGTCCGTCAGACAAGAGATTTCGGAGCGTTCATCTGGCTCAGAATCCAGAATACCTGTTTCGCTATCCCCAACATATGACGAAGTAAGAACATTGGAGTTAAAAAATCCAAGAACATTCACTTAACCATACTTCAAAGAGGCCAATGGACTAGACTAGGAGAATAAAAGCGGGCAACATTTGCAACGGATGCAAATCGGAGCGGTTAGAGGTGGTTGTTGGCCGACTTTATATTCCACAGTGGATTAGAGTATGCATGAATTAAAGCCCCAGCGGTATTAACCGTATATTTTTGAAACACCACCTCTCGTCGGGAAATGATAAACCTCAGAGAGTAACATTTGTCAAAAAGCAGCTTCTCAATTCAATGTCCAGAGATGGTAATAAATTGAACACCCCTTCCATTCTTCTGAAAAATGAAACACGAAAAACATTAATTGCTGCCAGGAACTGGGCTATGTAATCCAAACTGGGCTGTCCATTTATATTTATTTTGCATATATTCCCATTCTACATAGGTTCTGAAAAAATCTGTATAAAAAGCTGCTGTATCTTTTTTCTGATTAAATTTCTAGAATTAAGTTTCATTCAACCAACAATTCGAAATCAAATAAAGCTCGCGGCAAAATATACAAAAAAGGATATTATATTCGATATTTTCAAATAATTACATTACAATTTTCAATATTAATTTCATTACACTTTCAAAATTTACTTCACTCTTACAGTAATTAAATAAAATAAAACAAATTTGGCGTATAAATAATCTGACTAATTAAAATGTACAAAACTTAATGCATTCAGCATAATAATTATCCCGCTCAACGCAGGCAAATTGAGTTGGCCTTCCACAATCGAAAGCCAAGTGTTGGTCATGTCTGTTAACTTATTTTCTATTTCAATAATTTAATAAAAATAAATAGATAAATAAATAAATATTAAAACTAGTTTTAAAGTCTATATTACAAATTAATATTCACTGGGACTCAAATAATTTATTTACAATACATCCTGGCCATGGAGTCGGAGTGCTGCGGTCTGCCGTTGGCATTCAAAAGGAATATTAATTAATTTCAACGACTTCTCCTCACGGTTGCATGGTTTTGCATTTAATTCAGTAATTACAGCTCGGTATTGACTGTACACTGTGCGTATAGACGCAGGCAATCACGCTGTTCCTGGCCATTGCGAGCTGCATCGACAAGTCTGTAGAATCGTATCACGGTCGGATTAGTTGGATCTGGCGTTTCGAGTTCACTTGTATCTCTGGAAAAGAAGATGGAAAATTTAATTGTTGTCCTTTATGAAATCTGTAAATTCAAGTGGTTCGGTATGGAGTAAGTAATTAAATTGTGCATCACGGGCTTGCGAGAAAGGACATTTAAATTATTTCCATTTCGCAGGGTGTCAGCCACCTCACTGAAACATAAAACACCCTCCGACAGGCTCCTTGTGCTCAGTGCTCAAACAAGCGGAAAATTGTCGCTACCACATTCACATGTCAGTTAATGTCTCCCAATTGTGCAAGGCAGTAAGGCTTCCAGCATTTATGAGACTCATGTGGATTCATCTCAGAATTAGTGTCGTGAAGTCTGAATAAATTTTCAAACCATTAACTACTGCATAAATAATATCCATGTGAACTTAACAGTGACACATGTGTCATGGCCACGGAATTATAATGTACGTGTCGTCTTTAATACTTTTTTTTCTTAAGCTTTATGCTTTGTGGCCTCTTTGTCACCGTTTTTTGGATGTGTCTTCATGTTCGTTCCGCATTTGAGTTATGTTGCATGCACACTTGCACCTCAACAAAAAGAAAAACATCTTCTGCCATTGCACGCTGTCAGTTGAGTGTCAATTTTTAACTTGAGCTAGCAGAGTGATGTGACGTTAATTGGAGGTAAAGGTAGGTAGGCTCATCAAGGGTCGGGTACGGTATGGAACGGTAGTCGCATGAGATGTGTGAACATCTAGAGCGTGCAATTTAAAAGTTTAATTGCCTCAGTCTTGCAGTAGTGTAAACTTTGTGGAGAGAAGTGAGACTTCGTCGGTGACAAAAAATTTATTTTCTATTCTCTAGAGGTGTAATCAAGTGGTTCCCGTTGGCACCTGTAGTAAGGAAACTAAATTTTTTCTCTAAAGCCGAAGCATGACATCGCAATTATGGTAGCAGGGAAATTCCTATCCACTATAAGCGATTAAACTGAGTTAGTTTTCCTGGACTATAATGAGTAAATGGAAAACCTTCATTTCCTTCAGTTTCCTTGATAAGAAACTGAACGAGAGTATTAGCAAGGAAAGTAAGGATCGTGTTTCACAGCTGTAATCGGTAACCTAATACGATCTATGGGCCAACTCTCAAAATTATGCCGGGGACCTTTATAGCTTTATGCTTTGTGAAAGAACATCAACCTTCAGAAATTGACGAGGGTTCAGAGAATGGACTGTATTGGCACAATCGGTGTAAGGAAAATTACACCAACGACTCGCTCGGGCTCGCCATCTTCTTCCCCTAGACCTAATCGTATAAGAATCAACTGCCAGTTGTGGTCAACGCATGAGCTAAACTGAAGGCTTGGTACGCTACCTGATAGGATGATTGTTAGCACAGATTACAGAACCCACTACTCGACTGTGTGAGACATTTTTTTAATCCATTTTACCTTCGGACAAGAGTAGGAGACACACTCGACATTAATCAGTAATCATATGAGGGTCGACGGAGCTGGCTCCAATGAGCGAGGGACTCAGAACAAGGAGTCTATCAGGTATCAAATGGGTAAACCCAAATGATTTTCGTGTCCTTGAATAGCCTGTGGGAAAAATCCGAGTGTACCAAGCCGAAATGCTGGACCTGATCCATTCGCTGGATCAACCACATGAAGATCAAGTGAGGAGAAAGCAACTCTTAATCTCACTTGATACCCTAGCTGTGATCAGGTATATAACTCAGTCAGCACCTGCAGCACAGAATGAACTGACAGTGGTTTGGGTTAAAAGAACATGTAGGAATCGGATGAAATTAAAAGACGGAAGTCCTAGCAAAGCAGGTGTCAACCTTGCCGTTTTGCGGGCTTAAACCGGGTTAAGAAACGTGATTCACGACTGGACCTCGAAATAATAGTCAAAAAGTTGAACATACGAACCCAACTGCATGCAAGACGAAATGGTGATAAAACCGTCTGTTGGCTTCGTCAAGAGAGAAGCTTTAAGCCTCGCCCTTTGGCTAGCAGAAGGTGTGGTGTTTTGGGCCGAAACCCGTTAGATAGGTAAAATTTCAATCAACCAGATGCCAACTTTGACACGGAGAATCGAGATTAGGGAGGAACTGCGCAAATATGCAGAAAGTATTCTGGACTTATATCCTGAGTGGAAGACAGAGACGAAACGGGGTCGAGTCAAGATGGCCTGGTTCGATATCTCTTTTAATTAGATGATGAAACCTGTGTAAAATGGTCACAAACTTCCAAAGAGAACTTTTGCCACACTTGAAAAAAATTGACTAAACAATTGAAATGTGCGGGAGGTGGAGGTATCAGTATTTGATTTGAAAGCCAGGCGTCCCCGAAGGCCCCTCGAGAATGTACGAGTTGACCTACATCGGTAGCCAAACCCTCAAGTCAACTAAATGAAAAATCATGGCAATATACAGCCATGAAGAGCACTGAGACTCCTGCAGTTCCAATGACTCTTCGCAGATTTTAATTTAAATTGCATTAATTAAGACTTCTTCCCAAAACCCCCTCAAAGGAGAATGGAATGCAAAATTTTACCATGAAATGATTTTCCATGAGAAAATGCAAATTTTGCGCGAAATCTCTATCCACCTGGAATAATTTTTTCCACCCGGCTCATCTTTATTCATTTAGTCGTTCATTCACCTAATGTTTACCCTAACGATGGTGTCATTGTGGCCAAACAATGGTTTAACAAATTACACTCAATCTTGACTTGAAAAAATAAAAAAACGGAATTGCAAGCAATTTAGCGCTGACCTTGGACTTCAATTGCCGTGGTATGCCCAGCCGGCCGCGACATCGCGATTATCTAATTCGCAATTGGATAACAACAGCTGTTGACGCGTGGTTCACTTGGACAGTATCACTTACCTACTCAGCTCTGCTGACAGGAAATTACTATGTGGACTGAAGCGCATTGGATTTTTGTACATGCTACAGACAAGACGTTCTTTACAGTGGTCATCCACGAATCCCAGTGTTCCGAGAATTTTGTCAATCTTCTCCAGTATCGGACTGTAGAAGGCGTCGTAGTTCTTTGGCATGATGGGCTGCAATAGAAACAAACATATTTAAATTTCAATTCGAATAGAATGGTCGGGAATGTATTTGTTACCGGTCCACCCTGTATGAAAGGTTGCTTCTCCAGAATTTGCTGTTGCTGTGAAATTAGTCGCTTTTCGGCTGCAATGCGAAGGGCTTCCTTCACTTCAGCTGTCAATTCGGCCTGGAATGGGAAAAAAAATTTGGTTGCCATTAATATGTGTGGAATGTACATAACCAACGCATGTATAGTTTTAAGGGATGGTGATGATGACTGCTACTTATGTAGGAATGGTCGTTCAGCAGGAATACAATAAAGGCTAGTAAGCGCCGTTTTGAAACCACAACTTATGTAACCTAGTGGTTTGTGGATACTGATAGGTACGTAATTGAAGATAATTAAACCAAACCCCAGTTGAGAAGCCCAACCTCAAAAGCTGTTAAAAAGGAGTATCTTGCTTGGCTGAGTGGTCTCCTTTTGGCCAATTTCCTGTGCTTGAGGCTACGACTTTTGAAATATCTGGTCTTGTTGGCATTGTGGAATGTAGATGAGCATCTCTTTTTGTTTGGAAAACATTGGAGAAGTCTGGTAAGCGAAAGAAGTTCGATGTTTGCAGCTTATCTGATAAGATGCCTTCACCAACTTCGCAGTTCATTTTCGAGCCCTCAGTATAGACAGGCGTATCTAAACCTTCAAGGGAGCCTTATCGATATGTCCTTGCTAAACTCATCCATCCCTTTAGGATGACAATGAAAAATGCTCGGTGGTCCATCAGGATCTGTTAGGACCTCACTGAGATCTTTATGTCAGAAAAAGATTTAGACAAGATGACTTCATTAACATCATACTTGACTGAAGTGTGCAAAACCCTCAAGCCAACACCAGAAGCACAATCTTCAAAAGTCTGTTCAACTGCTTACGTTCGCCGACGAAATTGGTATTGTCGGCAGAACTCAGTGACCTGTCACCGTTCAAAGTGACCAATATAGGTTTAGCGGCAAACGAGTGTTGAACCAAGTCGACGAATCGGACAAAATGTCATAGTGGACAGCTATAACTGATTCGTTAGGCTAAGAAGGCATTCGAGTAGTAAAAACCTTTCCTGAGCAAATAATCTCAGTCCTACTTTATGGCTCCAAAGCATGGACTCTTTATAAGATATGGTTTCGAGAAAATAATTCTTCTTAAAATATTCTAACATTGACGGACTTTGGATGAGGGAATTCAACCACGAATAATCCGATCTGTATGGGGACACCGGACTAGAAAAAAACAACACATTGGAGGGTCTTGGAATTTCGCCCGGAGGGACAACGCAGTGGAGAAAGATCTCGCCTCACCAAACAATGGTGGAATGCACAAGAGGAAGGAGTTTTCAATCAATCGAAAAAAAATCCCATGAATTATAGTAATGACAAACACCACAAACGTCCCCAGCTAGTCTTGACACCACCTGAGGTTCGAACCGCTGCACCCCGCTCGCGCTGTCTGAAAAACATCATAAGGGTATTCATAACTCCTTGAAGGGACAGTGGATTATAAAAAACAGAATCGATTGGAGAAGCTTGATGGTTGGGGCCGTGTTTTTGTTCAGGACCTTCCCAGGAAGTTCAATGACAAGAAATGTGAAGCATATTACAATGTAGTTTTCATGCATTACAGTACCAATAAAGGTGTCAATCACTTATTAATTGCTTCGCATAAACCGATCAATGAAGACAGAAGCAGATAATTAACTAACCCAATCACATCATTAATAGTGCGGTCACACAAAAGTACCAATGCAACATTGTTGACAACAAGTTTCTGATACATTTATGCACAAGTGAATGAAATTCCCTATTAGGTAGACCATTCCACCAAACCATCCAACCAAACCATAAATTCAGCGAAAGTGTGTCAGTTAGACGCGTGCGATCTCTCGCATATTTTTAACGTGATCATATAAGAGAAAAAAAATTAAAGCAAAATAAGAGACATGAAGATGTACACACAATAAAAACACAATCTCCGGGATGCATGAGCATGCAATCAGACCACAATGATCGTCTTTGAGACGGCAAAGACGTCTGAAATTGTTACAAGTTTACTGATGCAAACCCAACACCGGTGCACGTTGCATGCTCATCGGAATTGATCTTATTATGATCATTTGTTGTTATGATACATTCGGCGATATACGCAGGTACACACATATGTATGTATGTAGGGAAAGAAAATACAGATAGCCGGCTCTCCATGAGGTAGTGCGGACGAATGAAAAGACGATCAATCAAGAACTATTCACCATAGCTTACTTTTTTGATGGAGAATGTATTTGCAGCAACGTCGGTCCTGAATACATATGTTTTTGAGTTTTCCACCAAGGACATTCAAAAGTAAAGAATTATAATTCTTTCATTACATTACAGACTTCGGTAGAGTTAAAGTCCACAATGTCATTCAGACGTGCAGTTGTGGGATTCATAAAGAGAGCGATGTCATTAGGCTTGGTTCACGCCAGCCTAATTTGAGAGACCGAGTTGATCTAACATTCTAGGTCGAACGTCCCACTCGCTTCCGCTACAGATTTAGAAAGAGGAATTGGTGATCATTATCACCAAGGATGGTCGATATTCGTAACCAGAAAAATATTCTTTAAAGGTCTAATCAACATAATTTTCACCGCGTCGTGCCCTTAAATGCTTGAAAGTCTCCACAAATGTGACTAATGGACTATTTGGCCTAACCTATCGCCAGTTCTAGTCCTTTTACAAAACATCTGCACTTGGTTTTGAAATTGAGTCTCTAGAAGCGTTTAATACCGCTGCCAATGAACGATTTTAAACAGTCCCCAAACTCAAAGGCATTGCTTGGGCATTGATCAAACTCCCACCTTACTGTGTCGAAAGTCTCTCAAATACAATCTTGTAAATTTGTAATGACTCATTAGACTGCATTCTATTCAACACTCTTGACATTGAACACATGAAGCTGCACACCGGGTGAAAGTACAATTTCAACCTTAGTGATAACAGCCGACTCTAAGCAGCCATAAAAAATAGAGCGGCGCTTAAATGAAAGTCCATTATAAAATTAAACACTGTAAGGCAATGCCATTAAAAAATAATTGTTATCAGCCAAGTCCATGTGGTCCAGTTATGGCATCACAAAGCGTTTTATGACCGCTTTATGTCCGACCACTTAGATGACCTCTTGGTTGGCTTCATTAATTTCAATTATGCACATCCTCCTATTAAAACTATGCCTACCTCCCCGACAATTATCGTAAGCAAACTCCACCCTAATAAGTTTTCACCGCATCATTGCCAGAGGTGATTAAAAATTAAACCCAAGACAAGTAGCAAATGCTGTCATTCCAAGAAAAACTCCAACCTCAACGATTCCATTCCAATGAATCGTCTCGTAATTAAGTTGAACTAAATCATAATTCGCCTTATAAGTGTCACGACAACCGATCCCCAGCGAGTCATCACAGTCGGACCGGATTTCCATTTGCAGATGAATTATGGTGCCTGTCAAGCGCCAGTCAACCAGGATGAAAGTGAACCACTTGAGTGAAATTGAAAATGAGCAAACAATGGCTAGGTCAAGTGCTTTAAGCCACCACGTCGTCGGTACCATGGGTTAATTGCTGCATCTAATGGACTATGTGTCCCTTATGCGCGTCTCGGAATGAGCAGTAAATATTGACACTTTTCCATCGATGCACTGGCACGGGCATGAATCCATTTATTCATGGCAAAGACATGCAATTGACATGCAAATATGACGAACCTGGGTAAATGGGCTTTCTAAGCAAACGAGGTCAGTCCGAGTGTCGGCTACTTGACTTTATGCGAAAGTGCCAATTTGGCCGTCATCCATTCGTGTGTGTTGATGGATCTGTCAGAAATATTCAAGCTTCTGCTGGTGTTACTCGTACTTACCGTGATCTGTTTGTTCCGGTTGGGGTCGTATTGCGCTGCAATTTGTACGGCTGTTGGTGGTGCACCAGCTGATGGTGAAATGTTGGAACTGCGCTGGGGCACATATACGGGTCCTTGTATACGTACCTTACCTTGCATGTAGCTAGAAATGAGAGACATTCAGTTAGAGTGAAGGACATGTGGAACTTATGGAAGAGTGTACCTCTGTGGGTCGGTAATGAAAGGATGTGCGTTAAAGTTTTGACTAGTGGACTGTTGTTGTTGTTGTGGTGGTGGGCGTGGCTGTTGTGGCGGATCATTGGTTGTACCTAAGCCCCAGGCGTGTAATTCGTGTGCGTCATCTGGTCGTGGTTTGAAGTAGTTGCCGTCAACCTGAGCGCTTCGGTTTATGTCGCTGATGTAGCTGAAATGTGTTTCGTCAAATGTTGTTAAATTGTGAATATTCAACGGTGGGAGGAGGGGCCAAAATTCAGTTTGAACTAGTCATGTGATAAATTTAGGGATCACCTGAAAAGAACGGCGTTTATCTTCTTAAAAAAAATAAATAAAATTTTTGTGGAGCCCTCATCCTTAGATGTGGCAACTCTGTTAGAAAGGGGAAACCCGACACGGGCTTAAAATCCAATCCAATTTTTGTCGTCGTCTAGGATCATGAAGGCAATGACGCCAATTTGCTTTTAGGAAACAGCGCCACACAATCAGGGTCTGTTGGACAAATCAGCAGCAAAAAGCCCAACATTTGATTAGGCGTTGTTTACTAACAAAGGTTGAATCAGAAGTACACTAGAACTTACGTTATCTTATATCCAGGTTCGAGTTACATGCTGTCAAAGAGAGCAGACAAACTAGTAAGAACGAGGGCACTAGGACTTGAAGAATTCGGGGTTTGAAAGGATGATGAAGTAAAAGCCAATTTTCGTGGGTTTTACTAAATGTCAAGTATGGATCGAAGAACGAGCTCGGCTTGGGGCTCATATCATAGCCGAAAAACTGAAAAGACAATGAAAAGTTTCCTTTTCGCTTAGTGGGAACTGTTCTATGCATTTCGCCTTGCAGAGCACTGTAGCGTCTTTCAGGCGGTGATCATGGCGGTAAAATAAGCCCTAACTTTGCTATGGTGAAATGCAATATTTACTCGGGATATTATTTTCACAGACAGCCAACCCGCAATAAAGTCGCTGAAATCAGTCCCTGTAACATCAAAAGGAGTTACCGCTCGTCTCTCGTAAAGATGACAGAGCAATTCAACATACTCCTCTGTTGGATACCAGGACACAGGGACATTCCAGGGAACTCCAAAGCCGACGAACACGCCAAAAATGAAACTACAATACATATGCAGAAGAGAATTTCATCATCTTCATCGGCCCGCTAACCTTACCTAACCTAACCATAAAAAAAAACGACATCTGAATAATGACGACCGATGATGGACTCAATGACATACAGATAAAAGAAGTCAAGTCATTTTACTCATATGTCACTGCTGTCACTGCCCGAGTTAAAATCGTCCTTATCAACTCACAAACTTAACCAAACTTGAGGAGGAGTATGGAATGAACTTATCCATCCGGTCAATTCAATTCACTCTTCTCGAAGTTCTAGATCACTCTAACATGGAACAAAGTGAGCATGTCGGTGAGTTAAGTTTTACACTGTCTATTTACGAAAAAAATCCACTTTTCGTTGGAAAAAAGATTCTCGAACTTCCTACAGAAAGTCAACTTTCAATGCAGCATAACCTCAAGAAACACAAAGCCTAACTTAACACCGACAAAAACATTTGATCTTTTCGATAGAACTCTGACAGTCAACGCTAAAATAATGACGATTAGCGCTGTCTATTAGTCAATCAAAGGCCATGCGGATAAACTACGCAGCATAACTTGGCAACCAACACTGCGCAACTCGATCACTCCAGGAAACATCACTTAATTTGCTAAGTCTATGAATTTAAGGAGCTAAATTCTTAACATAACACTCAATGTAACTAATTTCCTACTTTAAACGCTCTTTTCGTCCCACTTGTCGAAATAGAGACTCCAAGTCCTAAATCAATGAAGATTTGGACACTTTTTACAACAGCCTTTTCGCTTCCGTGCGGTTATGTGGCATCTTAGAAGATTAAGAAGAACTAAACTGAGAATCACTTTAATAGCTTCCAGCGAATGTCACTCCAAATGCCTTCAATGTTGGGAACCTCTACACACCTGTTTTTAAAGCTCTGTGAAACTTTGCCCTCCATTAATCCAACGATCTACGTATTCATCACCTACTCCCATTGTCTTTTCAAATTACCTCAAACAAATCTCATAAATTTATTCTATTACCTTCCTTATTGAGTGAAATTTATAGGCATGCAACAGACACAAATTAGGGCAATCAAAAGGCCGAAACCTAACCTCAAGTCGCATTGGGACACGTCATGTCTCCTCCATCCTGCTTCAGACCTTTTTTCTGCCCCCAAAAAAGTGGCTTTTCAACCACAAAAGGTGTGTTGGTAGGATTCGGGTTTACCTCAACTTGACATCGTACGTGATGATGGTATCACACGTGGCCACACTCAAGGATACGCCACCGGAGAAAACAGCTTTTCATTTTAATTCAGTTTGAATAGGCACACATGTCCTGTGACGAATACGAATACCTGGCACTTCTTGGGTAATATTAAATTGTACTTTGATTGAGTATCTGTTTGTTGTGGTTAGAGGTGTTTGCCTTTGCATTTATTTTGTACTTACTCAGAACCCAGCCCTGGTCCAGAACTAACCCAATCGTTGCTGCCAAAATCTTCGTGAGTCGGTCCGCCGTGTAGGAAAGCGGACGGATGTACTTTTGGTGGATCGGTGTAAATAATTTCGGGTCCGTGTGGTCCATGGGGTCCATGAGGTCCGTGCGGACCATGAGGACCATGTGGTCCATGAGGTATGTTTGGTAAATGCGGTGGGCCTTCGCTATGCCATGCAGGAACAATCTAAAGATAAAACAGAAAATTAATCTCAGCTTTGAAGGAGTGATGATTCAAGGAAATTTGAGAATACATGTCAGAGAAATGGACAGTTGCAAGCTATCAAATCAATTATTTACATATTTCAGCAAATAATGTTTACAAGGTGGTGAACGACGATGTCTCTCCTTAAGAGAGAGTTGAGTGTTCTCTGTTAATTTGAGCAGTGGCTGGTGGAACATAGTGCTTCTTCGTTGATATGGAACCTAATGAGAAAAACATCGATTGGAATGTACAACCTTTTACAGTTTGGGGGACGATAGTTTAGGTAGCCAAGATAATTGAGCGGAGGGCGGACTGCCTTGAAATCTAATTCAGAAAAGCGAAAAGAATGCTCTACCAGTATATAAGGGTGAACGGACAAACGGAAAAGGTGGTGAAGCTCACAGAAGTCAGTACATAGAACAAGCACAATGGTAGTTGTGTCCATTAGCTTTTATGCCAGAATGATAAGCCTTTCCTTAAACCACTTCAGCAGGAGTTCGAACGACAAAGAGAAGGACAATCTTTCATTTCCTCTTCACCTGTCCAGCCACACGCAAGAAAGCTCATATTACTCCTATAATTTCGGCGATCTGCCACATACTGAAACCTAAGCGCTTAAACTGTTTTAGAAAAATTGAGTAAAACTTTCCGGTAATAGATCCATGTGGCATCACAACGGTTCTATTTTGGTATATGAATGGCCGCATGGACAGTCACCTGGCTATCACAAATCACTCGGTCTTCTGGTGGCAAAAAGCCTGACCAACAATTCCATAAGTAGATGATTGGCAGTGCTGATTAAAATAAAAAGGAGTGTTTTATGACTCAGGTAATAAGACACTGTTCTTAGGTGTATTCCTAACCACTTGGTCCACTGTATTGCCTTAGATGTTGATATGATAGATAGGTGCTGGAAGAAGGGTTGAAGCGGATCAATCAATATGCCTATATGGGTGGAGGAGAGATTTTGCCCTTGTTCCATCCATCTCATCCTGGCCCTACCCAGGGGCCGCCTAGCAGATGGCATGGATTTTGTAAGCATATCAAACCTCCCAGACCCAGACAAGAGTCTAAGAGTTTTTGCATTCTTGCACTATTTTGGAACTATGTGGTTAAAGAGTTGAGCAAGGGCTTCAGCGCCTGGATACCACTACAGATGCAAATGCTCCAACCCTTCCATCTATTTTTAACAATATAGTCCTTGACCATTAGGATAGCAAATGTCTCTGCTGGGAAACCAGAGGCATGCTTGTCATACGAGTAGAGAAGTCTGGTATTGTGGACCTCCACGAAGACACTAGCATTGGACCCATGACAGGTTTTGGAGTTATCCGGGGGGTTAGACTACAACGCCGCCCTAAAGGTAAGAAAAGTTGACAGCAACCGATGTTCTAGCGCCATTGCCTCAGACGGCATAGCCTGGAACTAGGGTCGTAGGATAAATCTTGCGCAGATTCATCAAAACTCCAGTACGGATGATACCAGAAGCCGCCCCGTCTAAGACTATGGATTGCTTTGATAGTACAGCCCATTATATACATAAGTATCAAGGGGAGGTAGATCAAGCAGATCACCATACTATTTTGTCTGAATTTTGACGTATAGGGCTAAGAAGTAACTTTTGCCGTATAGCCTCATTTATGAATGGTAGTTCTTTTGGTGCAAAGGGCTACCATAACTTTTTTGACTCCAAAACAGCTCCCTGTAAAAAATGACATTAAAGATTTTGGCCTCAATACTGACAGTTAGCCTACAACCGTAAAGTTTTGGAGAGTTGATTGCTGGAATGACGCATTCTTTTTTCTGTGAGTTTACTTTATGCCCATACTTATCGGTGAATCTTGGGAGAATGGAAAGGGTATTGTTGGTTTAAGGCCCTTTGGAAATACCATTTACCCACAAGATTACTCCTCAAATCCTCCAGGGCTTAGATCCTGCTCGAAGTCTTAACATTTAGGAGTGCATTTCAAAACAGGTCCGAGAACGTGATTGATATTAACTACAGTACACTTCTTTATCGACCTGAACAGAATTTTAAGGAAAAGTATTAAAGACACGATGCAGGACGTGGATTTTTAACTTCAAGGACTCTCATTTAATCTTCCTACCGCCCTTCCTCAAATTTAAGGACAGTCATACCCCATTTAGAGCGCACAAATGTCCTTGTTTCATATAATCTCTTTAGATACGCGCCATTAAAGTCCCTTAACAACTACTGTTGTGTCAAAACGGAGCACTACTCGTGCTAATTGTCCTCTAAAACAGAATGACTTGAACCACCACTGGAGTTATACAACATCCGTAAGATAAAATCTTAGTCATTAGACGTTGAAAATAATTGAACTACTGATTCACTCGAACACCATTTCCAAAGTCTTTAATTGCTTTTATTAATCGTCTGTTCAATTCCTACCCAACTGTATCCATATCGTCCCAATAAATCATGTTGATAGCACCTCACAGCGCATCTTCGGTTCCATGACCTTGCTCCACTGCCAAGGCAATTTCGCTCTTAAAAGCCTCACACACCTCACATTGCTGTGTAGCTACTTTCACTGTGAAAACCGTAGCCACCGTCACACAAGTGAGGAAACAAACAAACATCCATGTTGCGCCGCACACATTTGGAATAAAACATTTCCGACCTAGTGTCGAATCGGACAATTAGCTTGTCACCCACGATCGTTTTCGCCTCCAACCCAGCATTCAAATCTCCCGAGGTTGACCCAATTACGTGCTCCGCAGAGCATATTCCGTCTGGCTGTAAACACTGTGCGTGAGGTGAGGTCCGACGACCGACGACACAAAAAAAAGGTGCGAAACCGGTTCCACAACACATCGCGCGATGTCTGAATCGGAAACTTTCATTTTCTAAGATTACCCGCCAGAACTTACCGTGTGATGATGGTTGATGAGATGATGATGGTGATGGTACTTTGTCGAGTGGTATTCCTGTTGGTAGTACGAGCACAGCTTGAAGAGATGCGAGAGCGCAGGGAACAGGAACAGCAGGAACTTGAGCAGCAGTTTCTTGGCGGTGCCCACACCCACAATTATTGGCAGTAGCCAAAATATTTTGATCTTAATGATTTTCAAAATGAGGATTAGTGCGAGGAATGACAGCATCAGCTTGCTTTTGAAAAATTTCTCTGTAAACAAAAAAGAAAAACAAGTGAATTTGTTGAATCAAAGACGTATTTGTCGGATACAAGTCACTAATCCGAGAGGTAAATAGAAATTCATTTGAATAGAAATTTGGCACAGTTGATGGGGCTTGTAAGCCCTAAGCCTGACTTGACAGAGTGGAAGTGTCACTCTTTTGTCAAACTTTGACAAGAGCTTGTTCGTTTTAGTTTATGGTTCTCTCGTTTGATGTAACGTGACATGATGAATAAGAAAATCTGGTGAAAGGTAAGAGTCAAGAGATTATCGCGTGTCTCGACAATGCCTAAGCGAAGCGTAAGTCGAGAATTTAAATTGTTTTCGGTTTCACAGATTTACGCAGCTTACGTGACTGGAAAACTTTGACGAGTTTTAGTATAGAAATATCTTGCGAAAGTCGATACGCATTTTTTGTTTAAAGTAAATCATGATTCTTACTTCGAAAAACAAATGCTTATGGACGTTGAAAACTTTTCGTAGCAATTAAAGCGTGCAGAGAATAATTAGGAGGAGAGGTGACTACCCACTGTCATCATCAGCAGTAATTCCTTCAAGAGCACGAAGTTACCAGGGCATGTAATGCATCCCCTGTCGGGAATAATACGCCAATAGCCCATGTTAAAGTCAGTTTCAGCAGGCAACACATCATCTAACTTCAGAAGGCTACGAATGAGCATTCGCATACCCCATCTTTTTCTCACTCCATTGACAAGTATGCCTTAGGGACGCGCATTCCATGAATAACGCAGCACTTTGGAAAGTTCTCAGCGTACCTGTAATATCAAGGCATCTTCTCGGTGGGCTTCCTCGAGCGTTTGTTTTATTTTCCAAAGAAATAAAATGAGGCATCACATTTAGCTATTAAGTCTTCATCTGAGATGTATGGTTTATTTTCCCAACTTAAATGCTACTTATACTCTCGACAATGTTTTCCTTCGCGAAAACTTTTTGTCCTAGATACAATATTTGCACTGTCTGAGAAGTTTAATGTTATACCGTTTAGCTTGAGTGATATAATATTTAAGTACAAACTCGATATCCTTTAGATGGATTAAATGAGACGTCAAGCATTCCTAGAAAACACTGAAAGTTGCAGTTGCAGAAAGTAGAAGAAGATAAACAAATCTGAGTAAATCCCTGTAAAGACAAATCTGAATACTTCTTGTTAAAAAATGCTAAACTGAAGATATAGAACTAAGACGGGCCTTTACACCAAGGTAATCTGCTGAGTGCAGTGCACTTTGATGGCGACAAAATATTGTTTCTTCCTACAGAACCTTTGTAAAGCGTTTCCATAAATTTAACGAGTTGACATCAAATTGCTCCTACATTTCCTGGACTTCTTCTATTTCCCTCTCCAGCGAAATTCATTCGGGATAAGCTCTACGGATTTTTTGCTTTTGTGAAGGTGGTGGTTTGCGAAGTCTGCCAAAAATTATACTCGCCAAGCACCTTAACGTTCCTTAACGTAGCTAGATTTTGGATTATTAGGTCAGTCAAATGGAGCCTTAAGCCCTTCGTTTTCGAGAGGGTGTGCTTATTTTCGGGTTGTTTGCCGAAAATTTCACTTTTTTGTAAAGGTTGGCTCTGCATGTGAAGCAGATGGCACAGCGACCTGTAAGATCTATTGTGCCGAGAGCCGGTTAGACAAGGAGGGCTTAAATCTTTGGTTGACGATATCGCCTGTCCTCAGTGGTCCGGCGGTTCCTGAGGAAAGCTCGCCTCTTGATGTAGCAGAGAGCCACACACTCACTCGTCTTCCTCTATGCAGAGTCGACATTTGGTTACCTGGGCATGTTTTCTTAGACTGCAATGTCCAGAAAATAGCTGGCGAGTTTTCTTTCATTGTCCCTATTGTATTCTTAGACCTTAGAATGGGTAGTTTCGTTTTTCTTATCCGTCTAGGAGAAGGGTTCGGCACCTAAGTCTTTAAATTTCGGTAGATCCTATTCTGGGTTATTGGTCAGCGATTTCATTACCTTCGTTTCCTCTGTGTCCCGGTACCGACCATAGTTTGACTTTATAACGCATAGGAAGCTCATGGAGAGCATTGCAGCAGCTGTTGACGGCTTTTTAGCTAAAGCAGTAAGAACACATGATTATATTGATGGTTGCACCGTTTATTGCATAGTCGAGATTGATATTGACACACAGCTCGGCCAATTGCAACTGGAATACATTCCAAATGCCTTCGAGACCTTGTGATTGGAACCAAATACATCCTCCCAAACATCAGATTCCCTCTTAAAGGTAGGTCCCTTCCATTCGTGCGAAAAATAAAACACGCACAACCTGAATGGCTGCGAGGCTATGCCTTGGTTGTTGCGCCAGCTTTCTTTTTTTTTTTTTTTTTCGGCCAAAGCCAAATTTTTTTTAGGGAATTCGGACAAGGTGATATAACTCGTAGTCAATCCTCGAGTAAATGCTTTTCCTCAAAGGTTTTTTTTTCGCTGTTTCGTCAAAAGACGAAACTGAGCCCCTCCCCAAAGGTTAGTAAGGTTAAGGTAGCTACTTAGGCACAAGGCCAATTGCGATATCCAGGGGATTCTTTGTGATGGGGTGTCATTTAGATTCGTTTATAAAGGAGAGGAGGTTTCGAATAGTGGTCTGATCTTTTTCGCTTGTATACATACGAAGGGGACGGAGTATATCATTCCACTCCTAGAATATAATCTATGATTCTCCATCAGGGTTCCTAGCACAGAGGATTGGGGTTAGAGGAAATTTGCACCACTGATGAATTAGCTATCTACGCCGATGAAACCTAAATGGATGTTGGTACAGGTGCTGGCGTCTACTGTCTTGAATTATAAACCGGTCTTTTAATTTTTTTAGATTTTATTTTAGATTTTAGAGCAGTTTTGTGATAAGAGAAAATAAAGCTGGTTTCGGCAAGGGTCTCAGGTAGAAAGTAGTAAGTCTTAATGGGAGGAAATATTTCTTTCTGAAAGCGAGTAGAGTATTTACGTAGCGCGAAACCTATATCTATACGTGAGAACTAAAGAAAATTGTTTACGTATCCTTATAAAAATACTGATAAGCTAAAAGCGAGATCTAAAATCTAATTAAAGAAAAATTAGCTGGCGAGATAACCTGAAGGGCCAAGACCTTTCAGAATGTCCATGTCACAGTTTTTGCACGAATGGAAGAGACCTGAAATTAATCCCTGACTAATCCCAGACAAGAGGTTGTACGTCGGAAAACGTTTGGTGAATTATTCTGCGGCTCGAACCAACGTAGCCCTCACTAGCCCTCACGCACTAGCCACTCAGCTACGACTACCTCTAGACCCTAAATAGAAGCGAATTTTTCCAACAACTAAGGCGTTTTCCATACCAATTATGAAACTGGAAGAAATATCAATCGGAATCAATGATTCGTTAGGTTTATAGCTTTAAAAACCACGTCGATTTGTTAACATATGCCAGGTAGAAGGTAGCAATCATTCCGTTTCTCACTTCTACTTTCCCTTTTACAGATTTATATGTATGTTAGAAACTCCTATTCTTCTATTTATAGACATCTCCACCTTAGTTGTGTACACTTTCGTTAACATCAATAAAATCAATTATTAATATAATAACAAACTTTTGTTTTTATTTCAACAGGTTCCACTTATGATGGGGCCATGGAGACCCGTATGCCTTAACCCAAGCAATAACTTGTTCTGATATATTTGTTCAACCATGCAGGGCTTAAGGCAAAAGGTAGAAAGGAGAAGTCGTGAGTTCATGACAGTTGAAATGGGCTAGAAGCTACAAAAATCGATTAAATGCTGCGGGCATTGAAAAGTCTCTCAAGTCTACAATTTTCGATTTGATTTTTATAAGAAGTCATAAAAAGTAATTGGCGAAACAGCCATCAAATGATGTAGAAACAAAAGCTGCAAGGCAAAAGAATTTTCAGAAGTGACTGCGGATTAGTCACACTCTACGCAAAGATAATAACTACATGTGCACACAAGAATTTATGAACGTAGCTACAGAAGATATGAATTGTATTGAACCGGGAAAAGATACCTTAACTCACTAAATAATGCAAAACTATTGCACCCTGGCGGATAACTATCCTCTGTGCAGTCACATATCCCAAAAGGGAGGAACAAGGGATGCAATAAGAAAACCCAGAAAAAAAGCAGATGGAATGGATTCTGGTATCTATTGCCTCGAGCTAGAGCTGAAAATATCTATTAGAATTCCATGTGATCCAGGTAGAAGTTCTAGCCGTGTGGTATTCGATAGGAACATCGACATCTACGTCGATAATCAGGCCGCACAGGAGGCGCTAGAACCGAACGTCTTTCAATCCAGACTACTTGTGAACTGTTGCACAATGCTTAAGGGACTAGGCGCGCAGAACTGGGGTAGAATATGCTGGGTACCTGGACATTGCAACATAAAGTGTAATGAGCTTGCGAGTCAACTATCAAGAGACGGGGGAGTACGACCTCAAGGCGACGCATTAGTCTTCAAACCGCCGTCCTGCGCGGTTAAGGCGAACCTCTTTGGCAACATAAACAGGCAACCTGACCACAGATGGCCACATAAAAGAGAACAATGTGTATCTAAAGCTTTATGGCCGGGGTAAGATAAGAAAAAGACGAGGGAAATTCTTAAGCTAGGCATAAGGCATTAAATGGGTAAGCACAGATAAGCTTAAACCCTTATTCATGATCAGTACAGTCAACCTAAACACACTGTATGCCAAATAATGTTGGGCTGGGCAATAGATAGAATAGAAAAACCAAAAAAAAAAAAAAAGTGTTTGAAGGACACTTTATAAAGCTAAGTCGTAGATTTGATGTATTTTTTCAAGTTTCAACAGTTGGTACTTACGAATTTTCTTCTTTATGAACAACTTTCCTGTCTCTCGAGCTTCAATTTCAGCCTTAGGTATCAATTCCAGCTTCACAATGGCTCCATTTCCTTCGATCGATCGAGGCGATATTCGAAACGTCGCTCCATCAAATACCACCTCGGGTAACTTCAATTCAACGTCATGTGTCATAACGAATTTGACACTCTTGCCGTAAAGTGAGTTCGTTACTTCTTCAATTGGCGATTCAACTGAAAGAAAAAAGAGAAACCCATTAGCCATCAGGAAGGAAGTGTACATACACTTTTGTTGCTTCTCACGAATTTTAAGATGAAAGTTACATACATACAGAGTGGCGCTTCATTTACATGATTTTGCTAATCTCCGGCCAGTAGCCGTTATCGTATTTTGTTAATCGTTTCGTTTGGGAATTGGTAGCTGCTATTGTTTCTCCATTTAGATGGATGATTTTAATGGTATGCATGGGTTTGGTTAATCACTTTCAGTATCATCTGGGGTCACTGCACGATGATGATGGCCACATGTGTGTTCGAAAGTGAGGCATTTCACAGGCCATCACTTGATCTCACAATTATTTTCAGATTGCAGGCTTGGTGAAGGGAATTAGAATTACTGGCAAAATTACTCTTTTACCTAGGTACCGACAGTGGAGTGCTCAATTTGATGATTCAGTAGGTAAGCCTTCCTGATGTCGCTTGTCAGTTTTTTTGTGAAAATATGAAGCCAGTCAAATTTGATTTACTCATGAAAGTTTGAACATAGAGTGCCATATGATTTAATGCGATTTTGACAGAGGAAGGTGTTAGGTACCTCTTAAGTAGCAAACCGGATGCAATAAGTAGAAGAAAATCATGATGAGAACATCTGCCAAATCACTTTTCTAAGATCGCATATTTCACGATTAAATGAAACGTGGAATATGCAATCCCGGGAAACGGAAAAGCTTATATGCAAACATCTACCACAAACGCCATCGACCAGTGGATCTGATCTGACACCACACTTTCATGAAAATGTTAGAAAAAATCTTTTTTGAGCTCCAGTCGTTTCTAAGGAAAATCCGTTCAATACAAAGCAGCATTGCGGTCCAAAATTTAGACAAAGGACCCACATTGAGGCGGAAGTTCGGGAAAAAATAAAAAAATATAACTTCGCGGTCTTTCACTCGGAATTTCAAAGAATCTTGCAATAGAAACCGAATCCGAAAAGATTATAGCAGAGCTATCTTCGATAGTTTTGGAGAAGATGCGATTCCCGTCCGGATGAAAGAAGAGGCTTTTGGGGAAAACCAGTCTCTTTAAATGGAACAGAACAGAAGCGGCCGAAAATCCTGTGTATCAGAATGTGAGGCAAAAAACACTGCTATATCCTAATGACAGTAAAACTTCCTAATGGCAGCTTTTCATTGTCGACATTTCCAACTCTTGCATATTATTTAGGGCTACATCATAAAAATCGGAACATTAGAGCCCAAAAATGGAGACAAATTGCTTACACACTTGTATATTCCACAATTAAAGAATGCGGTCAACTTTTCAAGTGTGAGATACGGAACCGCCCGTATAAAATGATATACACACAATCAAGGAACACATAAAAATATTTCATGCAGGATTACTAAACCTAAAATATTGCGGCGTATGTGGAACATTTTTACAGATTTTTGAGATGATCTCATTTCTGACTACACTCTTCGTTTGCACAGTTTTAAACTTTTAACATGGCCCTTCCCAATGGACTCTTGCGGATGCATAAGAATACGCTTCTTTTCGCATAAGTACATCTCATCAATCGCCAAAACTATAATACTGTGGCGCATGTGGAACATTTTAACTGATCTTTGAGGTGATCTTAGTTCTGGCTTCACTCGCTTCTGAAACGTTTACAATTTCGAATAGACATTTTGCAATGGATGCTTCCAATTTAATAGAATTGCGCCCTTTTCTTCTAAGTAAGTATATTCCATCGGGCATCGCTGAAATTTTTGAGCACTGTGGCGTATGTGGAACATTTTGACATGACATTGGTTGGTCGAATGTTCGATCCTTTTACTGCTATTATCCTTGAAATCGAATGTTTCAATGTTTATGGAACACGCCCTTGATTTCGACATTTTCTAAACAGTATTCTTCGGTTTTTACTTTGTTTGAACGCATATTGATTCGAGTGCAGAGGAGTAGATGTATCTACTTGTTCGTAAGTATGTGCGACTTCGGCAGCTTATTAAGTCTTGAGAATTGAACATCTAGGTGTCTCGAAGTCAATTGGATACATCTCCAGCCGTAGTGTGTTTTTAATGAAGTGACCACTGCCGACAGTGTGCAATCGGTCACTTTTGGTAAAGTGTCGGAAAGAAAAGGTCACCGCCAAGGGCTAAAAACAACCCAACTACCAATTTAACCTCCACCAAACAATTGTTGTACCAATTGAAATTGTAAACCATTTGCTCAACTGGTATTGCAGACCCTATGGTCAGTTGCTTTTCACACGAATCGACGAGCCTGAGAAATGCACCTTAAGCAAGGCTTCAAACGTATCCGGACACTTCGTTGTGTAAATTCCGTCAACATTTCAGACAAGATTGCACGATTTATGTGACCTATGGAAGTACCTTATGAATACGTGCGGCTTCTGGCATTTTCACAACAATTCTTTCCACCACCAGGTAGTGTTATTCTATGAAAGCGCACCAGACGAAAGACCATTACGTATTACAGTGAATCGCCCCACATACCACTTGAGAGTGTCATATGACATTTAATTGGTATCGATTGGTGTCCATTCTTGTCTCTGTGACTAAAATGCCGGGTGATCCGGCTGTGCCGTAGCTGTGTACAAAATGTCGAAGAGCTGCAGAATTGAAACGTCGTAAAGTTCAAACCTTAATAGAATTCTTGCATTGTTTGTGCCACTTCCAACAAACTATTTGACACAGAACTTTATCACAAGTTTTGTTTTTATAATTAGCAGACAAAACATTTGTTAGAATAAAATTCCACAAGATAACAAATTTCATTCCTTTATTTCTATTCTTCCCATAAATTCCATTCCAACAGTTTTATCAGCGCTGAATCTGAAAGTTACTGATTTATATGCCAGCGAAATCCACTCGGACCTCCAGAGAAAAAAAAAAATACTTCTCCGTCTAAATTAACAAGAAACCGACAAAAATCATTCATCAACATGTCACCTTTCTACGGCCAAGCGACTTACTTTTCCCAACGCAGAACATCTTCACATGTTCAACGAGTTGATTACCTATTACCGGCGCTGCTAAAACTCGTCGCCGATGCAGTCCACGTAATAATAATTCCCTCTCTCCTCCCCCCACATCGCCCGCTCAGTGTTGGAAAGAAATCCACACGCAAAAATATTCAAAAATTAAAGTGAAAGCACCCCAGATGCAAAGTAGCCAAAGAAGCAATAAAAATTGACTCACCTGCTCTCGATTCATTGGGAATTTCGTTTTTCTCCAAATGATCATCATCGATACGATCATCATTGACAAGATCATTTGCATCGGCTGTGGATTCTGTGTAGTGCACCTGGTTCTTGAACAGCTTCACACGACCCGTCACATTAACGTCACTCGTTGCCAGAGCACCATCGAGGAAAGTGTAAACATTCTTTTGGAAGCACGAGAACGACGGTTGGTGATAACAATCACGGATGATGCCATCCCACAAGTCATTGCCCGTCGATAGGCTAGAGAACCATTTACCCTTGCCACCCGTTGTCGTTGACGTATTTTGTTTGTCGGAATTCGCTTGGACGATGACGGGACTAGCTTCAGGTGTCATCGGCGTCGTACTGTCGTACTTTTCGACCGCGCGCACATCTGTCACACTAACTAAAAGTAAAACCAACGAGAACGCAACCACGATCGCGATCGATCTTGATCCGACAATTGTCCCACTAACCAGCTTGCGATCTGTCATCTTCGCCGTCGATCTGGTCCACTTTGAACACATTGAACTTGAATAGTTCCACTTTTTAAGCCGCCTTAGCGCTTGCATTGTGACACACTTCTAAGCCGATCCTCACTTGGACTTGTATCTTGTATCTTTTTCTCCAATGCTACTCTCCTTATACAATTTTGCAATCGTTACGAGTGATTCACATGTTTTTTTGGCGCCCGAACAAGTATACACCGTGGAAAACCGCACTTCCGCTTAAAAATTCACAAAATGGTCTGCACCACCGTTCTCGACCGTTGCGCGATAGTGACTGTCAGCGACTAAATGCGACCATGGTCACTTGAGAGGCATGAGCATAACCTTGATTCTCAAGCCGGAATGGTCGAAACGATCGAAATGGAAAGAAGAAAGTTTTTTTTACGTTGCCTCTTGCAGATACTTCGTTAAGTCTGCAAAAGCACGTTATCACCTTAGTCGATTTGTATCCGACGTATTTGTAGATGGCTCAGCTGTTTCCGAGTGACGGCGATCACAGTGCCAAAGTGAGTATCTGAGAAAGAAACAAACAAAAAAAGGTTGAGTTAGGCGAGTTCGTGTTAATTGTTGGACATGGTATAATGATTTTGATAGGTGGAAGTCAGGACGGCGAAGATGCATCTCTATTACGCTCATCGTCATCGCACGGGAACTGGTCAGTGGACCAATTTCTCTTTCTGTTTGCACAAATAGAAAATGGAATACAGCAGCGCATGGTGGAGACATTTAGAAATCTCTTCCACGGGGGGAGATGCTGACGATGATGTAGTATCGGGAGAATGTGTGAACACTTGACGCTAGTTTGGTGGTCTCTGGAATTTGCCAAACAAAATTTATGTTTCTGCGGCTGAGGTGTCAATTTATTTGATTGAATGCAGGTGGAATGCGGTTATACTAAGTTTCTATTGCTTGAGTCGTTTAGTCAACAGATTGCCATTACTGCTAATATTTACTTTATTGACTTTGTAGGTACTTTGCTTAGAAAGTTGGCCCATTTGAATGGAAGCGTTAATGTCCGTTGATAGGTTTACTCTGACTTCGCCACACCCAGCCACTGAAATTCATGCATTTTAAAGTCAACAGATTCCAGTAGACCTAATGGGAGTCAAGAAAAGTCATGAATCCCCAATCAGATGGGCATCTGACTGTGTACAGATGGGTGAATTATTTCGACCTTGACCGTTAAATGGTTGGAGCCCATTTTCGAAATTAAATGTCAAACGAAAAAGAGCTGAAACCCAACCGAGCGGAAAGTGGAGAAACACTTCAGTGAACAAATGACGGGTAGGTCAAGTGAGTGTGAACACGCAGGTTTCGATGTTAAATAAATTGGCCCCTTTGCTGAGTTATTTGTCGGTTAAATGTTTAACTTCGTTTCAAGTCAATGGGTGCCAGATTGACCTAGAAGAGTTCAGTGTACTGTGAAGTGTCTAGTGTTTGTCTGTTCAAATCATATTATTCCACTGAAAAACCATCTACACCTCCATTCTTATTAAAGACAAATTTGAATTCCAAACTGTGACACTTTAGGGTATCCACATGCAGAGCATAGTGTTCCTATGCTATCCTTCGAACCGATCTATTCGTTTAGGAACCCAGGCAAAAGGCTTCTTTTTAGTATGTTGAAACGAAAAAACTCTTACAAAAGGGTTGGAATCTTGCTAAGGAGTGATGTGGTGAGCGATTCACTACACATAAAATCTGAGAAGAAGAACGCATAGAGAAACTGTCGAAGTTGGCATTAAGCATTTTTACATCTCACCTAAAGGCAATCTTACCTTTATCTTCAAAATTATAGCATAGTGTCCTGTACACGGTCTTGCCGTAGAAGTTATTCTCGGCGGGAGGATGCTTTCATTAATGTAAACACTTTGACGCTATCCTCTACAGTCTGTACACATGTGGACCCAATGATTTCCTGCTGAGTTCGCGAACTATTTACTCGGCCTCTGGAAACGTAGGGATAAAAAAAGGATCAATAGGGTAGAATGGAGTGTTCTCGTCATCCAAATAGCTTCAAATGATTGAATAGATTGACAGGAGATGGTTTGAACGTGGTCGCCGTGGCTTAGAGGTTAGTGCGTTGGATTTCTGTGCGAGCGGCGTGGGTTCAAGCCCCAACCATGTCCACCGAACGTTTTTCGCGAACATTTTGCGTCGGCGAATGACAAGCCTCCGAGAGTACAATTTGTCATGAAAGAACTTCTCAATTCGGCGTTCGAAATTGGCAATAAATTGTAGGTCCTTTCCATTCGTGCGAAAAATGTAACACGCACAACATGAATGGTTGTGAGAAGCTAGGCCTTGACTCATCCTGGTGAAGACGACTAGTTCGATGTTTTCGGGGTTGACATCCAGACCGCTTTTAGCTGCTCAGAGGGTAGAAGGGGCATTTTAAAGAAGTTCACTTAGTGTGCTTGGATATTTACCGGAGACTGCAATCGCAACATCCAGGATACACAATCACTTCGCATAGCATTTCTAGATGCATATGTAAGGGTAACTAGGAGAACTTTGTAGTCAGTCCTCAATTAAAAAAAATCCATTCTGCTAATCAACTATGTATATATGAGTATATGTAGTTCAAAGATGCACCAGTCGTTTTAATTTGCAATGCCATGAAAAGGTGTGCGTAGCTTGTCATTAGCTATGTAAATGGAAACCATTTTTTTAACGACCTGGCAGACTTTGGTTAGATATTGTTAAAGGACTAGATGCAATTAAGCTATCAGCGAGCATAGACCTACAAAGGTCCTTCACATTACCAAGGAGAAAAATTCCAAAAAATTGCGAAAGAAAGAAGAGAAAAGTGGTAAAAGATTAGTTAAATACGTGTGGGTTACTGTGGGTAAATTCTTTGTTTCCAGTTTCAAGGATTGATTTTGCCCATTCTTACTGACATTAAATATTTTAGGACTAATGTGATAGAAATGTCCTTTCTCTCATGGAGATCTCCAAAGAAATTGTTTCCAATGGAAGGGAGAAACAATGGGAATGGCATTCACTTCCGTGTTGGGTCCATCACATCCTCAGGGGATGTTGTGTGCTGTTGTCATTCTCATTCTTTTTGGGTCTTTACCTAACAGGTTGTAGTAACCCACTATCTTGTGAATACCGATATAGATAATCGTTTTAAAATTATGTTTTTTTTTTTGTTCTTGTATTTGGCCTAATGTATCACAGGAGGTTTAAAACTTATTCCACGTGCCTTTCACTAAGTCGGATTTAATGTTTGTAATTGGTAAAAGGGTATCGTCAACGTAAACCATTGGTTGAATTCAGTTCCTGAAAATTCAGATGTTTTTTCATTTCCATTCTAGTCACCATTGCCTAGCATCTGAGTTCTTTATGATGAACTGCTGGCATAGGTCACACAAGCGTATTGCTGTCACGTCGTATGCGACCAATTATTCTGCATCTTTTAGCACTTAATCTTCATGTTATAACTATAGCAACGTGTGGTGCTGTTGCACAGAGAACTGTGTGCTAAACCACAGCAAAATCTTCAGATTACCTTTCCCGAGACTTAAACTCAGCCGAATTTGGGCTGTGCGATCTTATACAGAGGTTTGATGGTTCAGAAATTGACTACGTCTATTACGTTAGCTTAAAGTTATGCATATATGGACATACATATGCAGACTACAGACTACTGAACTTCGCCAGTGGTTTTTTTTCAGGTCAAATTGCAGCAAATTCAGACCCACGCTCCGCCCACAAGCCATATCCTCTTAACAATGTCGAGGCGAACGCGAGATCTATGAAGCCATTTTTATGGTTAGGCTTATGGTGCTTCCAAGAAATCAGTCGGCTGGTCTGCAACTCGAATATAGACATTTGTGGCTTCATCTTGATAGTGACAGACAAAATTGTAAGAAAACTGTCACCTTTGGCACGCAGATCGTAGACGATTGAGTTACCTAGTTACGAACTGTAACAGCCTAACGACAGTGAGCCAATATTCGCTTAAATGTCAGTTTTGTCAGGCAAACCTAGAAAAAATTGCGAGGGCTACTACCTGCACACAACTTAAACTGGCAGCACGAGTAAAGATTTGCAGTCAGAGAGCGAAGACGAACATCTGATCGCTTGAGCCGCTGCAATCACCCAAGATTGCTTTTTGCTCGTTTTCAACGATCACATCGACAAGATGCTGAGGATATGGATTGTGTACAGAGGTAGGTGCTCATATTCACGTTTTTTTTTTTTATTGATAATCCACTCGCGCCTAAAGGTCTTTTGAATACTCTTTTGATGTTAGTCACACAGCGCGATCGAGGTGCAGTGGTTCAAAACTCAGGTAGTATTAGGTATCAATAGCGTCCGAGGGTGGTGTCCAGCCTAGGTTGGGACATTTATGGTGTTTGCCATTGCTATAATTCACGGGAATTTCCTAATGTCATAATCATGGTCAGCTCAATAAAAAGCCATGACACTCTATTGCCAGTGTTATGCCTTTGCAGTAGAGTCGCACCATATTCCCTAGAAATCAATCCGAAGTAGAATTTTAAAAATCAATATAAGTTCTCAGGAATATTCTTGACCGAGAATGGCACTTCTGGAGTCCCACATGATTCATTTATCAGCAGAATCAAAGTCACCAAAGCCTCCATCGATCAGTGAATTTATTTTCTTAAAATGGAACATTCAGTATACTTTAATTGACAGAGTTATAGCGTCCACACAAACTTCATAATGAACTCATCACGAAACATCGTCTACCCGCACTAAACTGCTAAATAAATATCATTTATCATTAAGTCGCTGACCTACGATTATTTTCTGGCAACGTTCTCAACTGTTCTTATTACATAAATTCTATAAACCCTAATAGAAAAATCCCGTTTTTTATCCCATTTGCATACATAGTCAGTCCCAGTTAAACCAAATGCTGATGTAATAAATGGAAACACTGTCAACTGGTGGTTATTCAGATGCACAAAAATATTCAAACGCGACTGACCCAATAAATTTATAATTAGAATTTTAACGACTCTGACACAGATGCCCCAAAAATGGGAGAACGAAAGAAAGGTAACCCTCTGTGAATTTTGGATACTGTCCACGAGAGTTTCGGAACATTCTTCCGCGTGCTTAAATGGTGTAACCAAAAATGCTAATGCCAATGAGTCTGGGGGGGAACCTGTTGGTTGTATCTAATCTAATTACTGATCCATAGGACCATCTTTTTGAACTGCCCCCCGTTTGGTTCTGAGCGACACAGTTAGTTGCATAACAGCATGGATGTGTCATGCATTTGTCAAACGTCTTTGAATTTTAACTGCATGATTCTTGACATAGGCCATGTGTCAGCCGGTTTCACCTGGTGGTTAGTTTTTTTACACTGTGTCAGATTTTTGACGCTTTTGTGGTGAATAAATTAAACTAACAAAAGTCAACGTTTCATATTCGGCGAATAGAATGGCGTGCTATTCTTATTTATTGGTCACCAATTTGCTGACCCACTTTGTGCAAATTGTTCGATTTCTTCATTCTGGGGGGTTATCGAGAGGCGAATTCATCGGCCTGACAAATGGAAGTTTTTAATGACGGGCCAGCTGGCATTGGTGAATGTTAAATTGTTCTGCCATCTCAATGAGAGAAGAGCGACAATTTGAAATCGCTGATGTGATGTGATTGTTACTGATTTCAAAGATTTAAGTCTTGGCGGTTAACGCCATCGGGTTCTCGTCCATAAAGAAGTTGAACTTATTTATCAGGTGAACGACTCCTCAAAAGCCTTCTCTGACGTATAGGGCAGGTCTAGGCTTTGAGAGTCAAAGAATCTCCTTTTTGTATTGTCTCTCGACCAAGAATTGAATGGCTGTGATCTTTGTTTATCCACTATTATTGCTTTCATGTGACTTTGTTCAAAGACATTGTACCGGAGATCATCGTACGGTAGCTTGTCACAAACAGGTTAAATGGTCATTTTTCACTTCTTATTTTTCTTGTAACAGCATTGTGTCGTTGTCCTCTTCAAAACTTGCTTTAAACTGTATCTGGTCATGTGTATGTAGTCTGATGGGGAAATTAAGATGAAAAACATCTTTCAACCGCACATTGCAGCACAGAATACTTTCGCAGTTAGTTACGTTGCTTTACTTCTACGATAACATGTCACAAAACTGCCATAGTCATACGAGCTGACATAACACTCCTGAAGTCATGAGATGCTTTGCTTGTTTCTCTTTGTTGACTTTCATCTAAATTTCTCACCGAATTCGCGAATTAACGATCGTAAGCAGATGCAAATCATTTTAAATTGAAATCCATTTGGTAGCTAATTGTTGTCAATAAAATGTCTTCGAATTGAATTTCATTTTATAACGAAGTGTGTATCTACGACGCGTTTGAATGAGTTTGTTACTTTCAAATCTTAACACGAGTGTCGAAACTTCTATTTATTTTTTTTTTTTTTGAGATTTCCGATTTCCAGAGAAACCAGTTAATTTTTTCTGAAAATAATTTTTTGTTTGTTTTACTCCAGAACGTGATCAGTGTGATAATGATTGCATTGTGGTAGTTAACGACATCAGCCTACAATTGCAGGCGGAAGATACAAATTTTAGTAGCTGTACGGTTTTAATTGTCACAAATGTAACATGTTACGTTCTTTTAAGCTGTGTGTGACAATAAAACAAGAAACGATGTAATTAAAGCACGGAAAGCTGCAGCTGACTTGTCAAAAATTCATCCACTTTCGTTTTCGTTTCTTTTATGATTTATTGCCAGACAAAGAGTTTGCTTATCGAAATGTAGACTCTTACGTAAAGATACATTAAGATGCGTATCAAATTTACAACACAAATGGCTGATCTGTATATTTAGAAAGTCAATGAAGGAATTTATGCATGCTCTTGTGGTTTCCGATTTATTATATGTATTAGCTACCTGGTTTGATCGGATGCTTTTATTGGAATCAGGAAGTGTACTGAAGAGAACTTTATTAAACGACACATGACGTCATCGTAATTCATTTTCGATGAATTCGAACACCTGCTCATGAAAGTGTGGCAATTTAGATGAATAAAATAATGTGAGAGTAAGAAAGAAACCATCTCGAGGTCATGGACTAAGTGATGCAAGACTCATAATGCTCAGAGCGTAAGAGTTGACTCATAACATTTATTATTCCATCCACGAGAAGACTGTCTGTTACAAAGCTCGCCCGACTACTATACCCATCTTCATGATGAGGGTCAAATCTAAGCCCATTTTCTAAGAGCTACGGCTGCAAAGCTTAAAAGATACGATTCAAATTGTTGAAACGAAACGCGTTTAAGCCCATGGCAGAATCGAACTTGTGTCCGATGAACACAATAAGGATCCAAGGCTTACAATTCTTAGCAAGTGAGTCCTTTCAGCACGTAATATATAAAATCAGAATAGAGATCCCTTTAAAGACTTGTTGGTTCAGAAGGTCACACGTGGGCTGTTCCATTAAACGTTATAATCAAAATTGCAATTAAAAACCTACAAGTTTAGGGTGACTTGCGAATTGACTTAAGGTAGAAAGCGGTCAGGCGGTCAGTGGACCAGGCTTGAAGTAAATAACCAAAAGTCATGGAGGCGCTTGGTGCCATTGGAGGCCACAACTTAGAAGGACAAAACGCTAAGAGATTAGGGGCTTTTTTCAATGATTCAGAAGCTGCTGAGATGAGGAGAAAGAAGAAACAACATCTCCCTCCTCTGTCACAGTTCAACGTTATCTCACCGAAGGAAGCTACTATCACTTGAAAAATGAAAACAGTGACCTAAGCCAAACTCCCATCCTTCATCAATCAATCTCAGTTCTGCGAGTAGAATTCTCCGTCAAGAGGACTTCCTTGGGTACCACAATGGGCCTTGGGCCTAATTGGAACTATATAGAAACAATTACGTGAGAGGCACTCCCAGAGTAGAACCCTTATAGACACCCCATTATCATGATAATCAATTTGGGATGGCGTGAACTGCTTCAATACACGAGAAACGATTTTTTGTTGAGGCAGCAATTTTTGTGTCGCATGCTTTCGCAATAAGCCGCCATTAATTTTTGAGCAAAAAGGTGTTTTGACCACAAAGAAATGTGCAATAATCACAACACACAGGTTTGAAAATATAATCGGTTCACCTACGAGAATACTACGATGGGCCTTAAACAAATTTAAGTGAATTGATGTGTTGGTCCTGTAAGTGGTCGAAGGCCGATGGGACAATAACCATGCTCATGAGCGACCTTTCAAGCAAAATCAAGTTTTTAGATCCAGTGAAGTCGCACATAGCTCAAATTTATCTGGAAGTACGTCATTTGGTTCCAATCTTCCATCTCTGGTTTGTCTTGCTGATCACATCATACTTTAAGAGTATCTTACATGAAAGGAGTAGATGGCCGATTACGTCGTTCTGGTAGGATCACTAGAGCAGTGCCACGTTTGACGCGTTCAACGGCCTTTCAATTCCCTTATATTATTCTAAGACCGTGTACCCAGTATAGTTAAAACGTTTTGCCATCTCCGTGAGAGATGAGCGACAATTTGAACTAGCGTTTGACGTATACATATGTTACTGATTCCAGAGATTTTGTAGCAATCCTTGAAGGAAACGCATTAGCGAGGATAACACTTCACTGATCGCTATGATTTCCGTATGAAAAGCACTATAAAAGTCAAGTAGATGGCAGGAGATGCCCAGGTTGAGCATTTCGGAGTAAACACTTCCTCGCACTCCGCTCTTGCTTTTGCTAAGACGGAATTTAATCAACTTTTCGGGAGTTTCAGACCCACACCTTCCTTTGCTAGCTCGTCCGCTCAGCAGTTACCTAAAATGTTCCAACATGAATCGCATTGTTGGTGAATTCAGGGTTTTCCAAACCAAGGCTCCTGCAACGTAAAAGATCTGTTATACCACGCAGTTAGTTTTAAGAGACTACAAGAGGTTTAATTCTCTTAAAAATTTCTCGTGGACATTTTAAGAATTTTTATAGGAATTTAGGTATCTCCTTCTTGCACGTGGGGCACAACATGTGTAGGTGACTACGAAGCTGATAGTTTATCAACCCTAATCTACCAATGCATAGTAGCAAAGTGCTGTTAAAACCGCGTTTATTGGAAGCCTCGATCTGTTGCGATTTCTAGTGAAAGTTGACTAAAGTTATCTAACAGTCGCCTGATAATCCTCACATTGGATGTACTGAAGAAAATCACGTGCTAGTTTAAATCCATCTGTATACACCTCTATTTCAGATTAATTCATTCATTCTGGCCTTGTATTTGACATTAAAGGTGAATATCTGAAATACTGTAGACCGTTTTACTAGGAATATAAATTTTTTGTGTAAGACCCTGGAGTAGAGCAAACCTAAGCCAAAAGAGCTACTTGGGAAATCGAGACCGGATATTGCCACAGTTGTATTCATTATCACAGGCCACTGGGCAGTTGGAGACCTTGCAGTCAAGCTTGGTATCCCTCACAACATCTTCGGTAGAAGCTGCAAGAACAGTAATGAAAATGGATTTCTGCTTCATTTCCATTGCAGATGTCCGGCTATGGCGAGGACCAGACAACGCACTCTAGGCAAACCCTTCTTCATGGATCTCGGCGAGATAGTTGAAAAAAGGATTGGAGATCTGAGCCTGTATGTCAACTCCACTGGCTGGATTTAACATCTTCATCGCAACACAACCAATCAACACTCACACACAAATAGGTTTGAATGAGTATCGTTGTAACAAAACGACACAACCCACCGCTAATTGGGCTCTAAGGAACCGCCACTCTATCTACCTACCTAGGATCCTGTAGCATTGGCCAACTGTGAGGGTTTCCTAAGCAAGTGCTGTCCACTAGAGTAATAGACTATGTAGTACATGTCCGAAAGTATATGGAATAATAAAGTGAAATGAACAAACTTTAATCTATTGACGATCGGAAGTGGAGCACATTTTTCAACACGATGCTGGGTAGCATCAGATACATATTTAGATAAAAACTAAATGACACCTCTAAGAGAACCAATAAGTAAAAGTATCTTCTTTCACTTTTTTAACTCAACCAATCAGCACCTACTTCAAATGAACAGTTTTGATTAAACAGTAACTGCTAACCAGCCGTTTCTATCAATTAGAATCGCTCTCACTTATGTATAAAAAAAAAAGAATCTTTTCCGCTAAACAAAACAGCAAACAAATTCGTCGTTAGCTTTCAAATCTTCTGACCCAGTTACGATTCACAATTTAAGAATGCAAGTGATATAATGGCTGTCATTCAGTTGATGGATCGCGTACAAGAAATACACCATCGATAGTGGATCTAGATCCACCAAGTACTTTCATTTTCTTTTTTATCCAAGAGGAGTAGACTAATTAATTCAATTTTTGGTAAAAAGAAAACAAAAGAGCATAAATGTAGGTTAAGTGAAAAAAATTTCCCATGCCCCAATGTCCACATGCAATGTGAAGGACTGGTCAGTCACTTGCCACTTCATTCGTTTGGGAGTGGTGTTAACATATCTTTTTTACTGCCGTGCCGTGCCGCCTACATGCAAAAAAAAAGTGAAATTCATAGAGTAACCCCGTGTGGTCAGCGTGAGATATTTTAGTTTTTCGTGCCCCTGTGGCCGGAGGGAACTAGAATTTTCACTTCCCAATGACAGAGTAGTCGCATCTATTACCTAATTGCTGTTCTGCGGGCATCACTATATCACATAAATGTTTGTTATGATTTTGATCTTGTTGGCTATACGTAGTGGCGGAGCTGGCTGAAAGAATGAAAGAAAATATACTTTCTCCTGCGCACACTTTCGGCTAAACGAGTTTACCTTTGTTTTTATGAGACACCACTGAATTACCTTGAAATGCAGAAGAAAGGGAACGAAGAAATAAACAACTTTACCCACAACTCATGTACGTAATTTAATACATTTAATTTGGGCGTAATAAATACGGACACATGTGTTCTGTTTACACCACCAAATGATGGGCTTTCAATTTAGGGGTAATGGAGCATTAGATAAGGTTCAAATGAATCTTCTATTAGATACAGCGGGTGATCATATTATTAGAGCCAAACTGTTATGGTGTCGGTGGATTGAACTTTAAACGTCAGGTGTTATAGGGCGGGTAGAGAGTGATGGTTAACGATGTGTTGCGGTTGTAATAAGAGTGCACTCGGACCATTAATGATTCATTATACTTCAAAATATGAACATGTCTGTCCCATTTGACTGTAATTTTCTATTCTTTCGTTGAAAAAAGAAAAACACGAATAATAATTGGTTCAGCCTATTTTAAGTATCGCAAAGACCCACAGTGCTGTCGTCAAAAAAAAAAAAAAACATGGAAAGGGTTTTCCGAAAGGCTCGATGGATATCATAAACATTTATTGATATATTTACTTCTAGTCACAAAATAGAAACGTCGGCCAAAGGATCTCCAGCGCTTGGTTGGAATGAATGCAAAGTACCACGTTTCGGTTAGAATTTTGCATAAATGAGGGTTTGTTCCTTGATACTGTTCATATTGTCTCCAATTGCTCTTGTCTTGCTGGCATATACCAGAGGTTTAATGAAGTGCCACAGAGGAAACCCAAAATAGAATAATCTCAATCTATGTATGTTTGCCGAAATTATTATCAAACCTCGGAGGTTTTTTTTTGACAGTAAATTCAATTATTCGTGGTCTATGTTGCACATCTTGTTGCAGAAACATGTTGCTAAAGTCAGTAACACGAAAACGAGACTAAAAGCGGCGAATTGAGTGAACTTGCTGTGAATTATATAAGCGCCATTCTCGACTAACGATTATTGACATGCCTTGCCTATTCTCCTTACCGACCTGCGCTGCAATTGCCTGGCACGATATGCCGTACCTCTACAGAGATCTGGCATATGCTAAGCCTTACTCGATCTAAGAGTCTGATCTTGCTTAAAAGGTCGCTCATCAGCAACATTATCGGTGTTCTCAATGGTCACTGCACCATCGGTCTTCATGCCAGAAGGATGGGCCTCTTCTCAAATGACTTCTGCAGGAGATGAAGGGACGAATAGGAGAAAAAAACAATCCTCCATTTCATCTGTACCTGTCCTTCCCTATCCCGAAGAAGGAAGCCCTATCTAGGAGACTATCGCTTCGACCATTTGGGCGAAGTATCACGTACTGATGTCAAAAGTATCCTCAGCTTTATCAAGATTTACAAATGGTATCAATAGATGGAGGGACACCTAGGATATAAATTCAAGTGGCATCACAAAAGGCCTTCCTTGGCCTACGTGTGTCTGTTCCTCGCATGGAAAACCACCTACCTACCTAATATGCGAGTCATGTTAGGCGTCCTCATGGGGCATTTTGCGATTCGACTTCATCTAAAATAACAGAAGCCACAGGTATGAAGAGAAAATATAACCAGAACAATACGTGATATACAAAAGGGCCACATTAACCACTATCAGATTGTCTACACTTTCATAGGCTAGAGGACCTTCAAATCCCTTTGTATGCGGTTTCTTAATAAGAAGTCACTTCCATGGGATCCCATTGGCAAGTAGAAAATCAACAACTGATCTTTAAAGGACCTGCGATCATTCGTAAAAATCATCAAGTACATCTGTACTAAAGTCTTAGTCACCGTGCTTCGTTCGTAACTTTTGCAAACATATAAACCCCATTTATACAGCACAAGGTGATACTCTGTTGGGTCCCTGGACATGAGGGCATATCAGGAAACCAGAAGGGTGACGAACTCGTGAGAAATGGCTCGGCAACAAACTCGGTACAGGTTGACACTTGCACCATTAAGCTCTTACGAGGAAAACAGCCTTAAGGGAGGGGAGATCGACATCTCTGGACACCTGTGTAACCACAAGCAAGATATGACCTTCATTAGATAAGGCTAGGACCGACAGAATTCTACACATCGACAGAAGATCCCTATCTATGTACCTCTATAAAAGTGATGACAAGGCGAAACATGCTGCGGTACAATATGAAAAAGCTTCGGATTACAGAAGAGGATCTTTGTAGAGGATGAGGCGATGAGGAGGTCCATGATGAAACAACCCACTTTCTCTGCCACTGCCCAAGTCTCTACCATCTAGGAAATAAGTACTTTGGACGACACTTTTTCCAGGACAAAACACCAGTGAACCAAATAATGAAATTCAGCAAATCCACAGGATGGTTTGTGTCCCAGATGCAGTAAGGTGGTCATGTTCCTATAATATCTATTACATATATTTATACATGTAAATATGGATAATGTATCTGCGGTTAGGGGACATCTCTCTCTTCCCCCAACGGCTATTACAATGGGTCTAAATATACCTGAGTGTGGCGAAATGCCTGCGCAGTTACCTAACCCAACCTAACCCCATTTATAAGTCTACATCTCTTCTTCTTTGTTAAATGTTATCTCCACCTCAGTCCATAGAATATTTTCTCGGTAAATATTCATTTCATTTTACACCGTCACCTATAATTCAAATTGCCTCCTCCAAGGAATGGGATATACCCATTTTTTAACAGTAAATATTGTCATCAATAAGTGATGAATAATTCATGAAGAGAAAATGCCGGTTGTCAATAGAAAATGAAAAATAACAAACATACCGATGAGCAAATTGTGATGGAAGAGACTCATTCTTTACGATCGTGTTAAAAATTTTACTATCATAGGCACATGGTTTGAATGTTTGGCAGGTGTTGCTCTTCAAGCCAAGTTGTCTGCCAAGATCAGATTACGAAATGGTTTTTTGATCAAATCAATTTACTGTCAATTCCCAGAAGTATTAACGGTCATAGTATGAAATCCACTTCTACACTCTGCTTATCCAGTCACTGGTAATTCAAAACCGCTGTCCCCAGCAAAAAGCTGGAATGCTCCAGATCACCAAGTCTTCAAGAGTTTTACTTTGCACACACCGTGGAATCAGCATCTTAACGATGCCAATTCCTAGGCTTTTCATTCTTGTTACGTGAAAAGAATATTATCACCAAGAGTGTTACCTGCCTATCTCCTCAATAAACCGCTTTCTTGTTTTTTGTTACTTGTCTGCATATTTGTGTATTGGAGCGAGATACGTCTGCACACTTCGTTGGATTAATTTTCAATCAATTTAATTAGGATTCGATGAAACTTCGTCTAATCAAACGAAAAATTCAATTATCACTTACGTGTAGGGGTATCGAGGTTAAACGGTGGCCGAACCGTCCAAAATCCACATCCACATGAAAGTCGAAAATTTTAGTGCGTTTTTAGGTCAACTTTTTGGAACACAATATCGCACAAAACAAAACATTCACAGGTATGCATAACCTCCGTAAAAGTGTCTCGACAATGCGTGAGGGAAATTTTAAACAAACGAACACCAAAGCGAACTGCACCAAACCAGAAAAGACAATTTGCGATTGAATCGAAAAGAAATTTCACATCCGTTGAACTTTTCTGCAGAGACTACGTGTATGAGGCGACAGCAACCGGTTGACTGAAGTCTTGAACCAGGCTTCAGATGGTTTTATTCGAAGACATGCACTAGAAAGGTGTTTTCGCTTGCAGCGGAGTATCTGGCGTATTTTGTTTACCACGGTTTTGGACGAAAGAGGTTCATTGAATCGTTTTAGTACACACAATTGGTATAAAATGGTGTAGAAGAGAATTGGTGAGAGATCGTTGGATGGTAACAGAGCAGAGTCATCTCGATGAAAAGATACACTCGGATTTTAGTTGAGATGCATTGAATTCTCTTTCATTGTGAGAGAAGGAATTTTTAGAACAATTACCGGCTAGTTTTACTACTGATAAGAGTGTATGGTTAAATTATTTCAGACGTGGTTGATGTGATTTTTTTTTTAATACAATGATCAATAGGAGACGGAAAAATTTGACGATTCTGAGCGAACGAGCATAAATAAAACATACGTTAAATAAATAAAACAATACATGTCGGCTCAGTGACCTGGTTTCCGATTCGGAAGTGCTTGTTCTTTAAAAGTTAACATCGAGTTGAAGCTAGCTTATTATTTTTTAATATTCCCACTCTGCAACAAAAGGAGCTATGGCCACTTGGGCAAAGAAATTCAACGTTCGAAACATAAAAGTCCTTCAAGTGGTTTCAAATTACAAAAATGCAACCACGTCTTTCGGCCAGTAATCACGGCAGTGATTTTATTGGAAGCCCTGGACCTTGACATAGACGGATTGCTTAAACACAAAAAATTGTCTGTTAAATTTTACATACGAAACCTCTAGAGAAACACGAAAGCTCTCGTTAGAAGCAGGAAGCAAATCTGAGGTATCTCAACCATCTCAACGTCAGAAAATAATTTGATGAAGCATGTTCCAATACAATAGGCCTTCTTTAAGCCTTGATGGTTTAAATATTGGATATTAAAGAGAAAATGAAAAAGGGTTTAAAAGGTCTCTACGCCTGCAAGAGGACCTTCGGCAAAAGATTAGGACTGAAACCGCGCATCACACAGTGGATGCACACTGCAATCATTAGACCCATCATCTGCTATGGGCCCTTGTCTGGAGAACTGCAACGAGGAATAAGAGCCACTTAGACAAGCTCAATGCAAGGTCTAGCAGCACTTTGTATCACCTTAACTGTAAGTAGTGCGCCGCAGGTAGGTTTGGGCATGATCATTCATATCCTTCCACTAGACTTTTCATAAAAGGTACTGCTGCAAAAGAAGCTCTCCACCTGCGGATATCTAAGCTTTGAAAACAGTCCACCTATGCATATGTGGTGATTCTAAAGACCGTCAAAGAAATGGGGAGAAAAAACAACTTTAAAAGCTTTACAGAACGAAAAAGTGGATGAAATGAAATGTGGTCAGTTTTGAACATTAAAGAATCGGATACGTCTGTATTGCCACCGATTGGAGGATTGTTTTGCATAATCAAGGAAATAATAGAAAGTGAAGCCAACCATTCCTGGTTATGCAGAGAAGACTGTGCAATATCTCGTAGCAAAAGTCTTATATCAATGAACTGATGCTCTATTCTTCAGCTAACTGGAGTAATCACCGGACACTTTACCACTGGTGCTATGCTTCGTAAGCTGAACATTGAAATGAAAATGAGATGAAGTCAATACAATACCTACTGTGTCACTGCCCCGCTCTTCAAAAACGATGAATAATTTCACGACGATCAAGATTCTTTACAAGCATCAGAGATAGTAGATTCCCAGATATCTTACTGAGGCTTGTGAGGAGCACTAAGTGGTTCTCGATCAAGAGCGCTAGAGGCTAGGTTCTTTCATTGAAAAATTAGTGCAACACTTTTCCTACAACCGAGGTTCCATGGATACACATACATACATCCATATGCAATGACACTGGAATTTCGGCTGCTGTGCAAATTTAAAGTCGAATTTCTTTATGTCGATTTTCTTCGGCCTCGAATAGAGTTTGAACCTGAACTGGACTGTGGTCGAATTTTCGTGGATGTGTCCAAAACCAGTCAGCGATCCGGTGCCGGTGTCTTCGTGAAAACTGACAACACTAGACATCACTTTACGCAAGGTTAATACAATTATTATATTTTCTAGCAGAGACTTATGCTATCCTAATGGCTATGAACTATATTGTCAAAAAGGACGGGTCGAGACATCCACGCCTTTATCAATAACCCCTTAACAGCCTCCAAAATAGTTCGAGAAAGCGAGAACTCTCTTAACTTGGTGGACTTTTTTGCGTCCGAGATCACACTGGAATATCTGGAAATAAGATCTCCAATGACTTTGCTAGACAAGACTCAGAGGGTGATTTTTCAGTACCTGAACCTATGTTGGGAAGTTCCTCGTCCATTGCCTTCTGAGTTTATTGCAAGCACAATTGAGTATGACACGGCTCTCTAGGGTGGAGGTAGACTAAATGAATGCTCCCAAACCTCTGTTAATCAGTGACATTCTTGCTATTTCTCAACAAAAAAAAAGACTGCAGACAACTAATCGGTTTTCTTACCAAACACTTTACTTTTACTTGGCATCTCAGTATGCGACGTAAGTGGAGAGAATATTTTCGGTACTGGTGTCGTGAGCTCTGATATTGTAAGCTAGTGATCCTTGAAGGGCCTTCTCGATTTTCTCCGAAAGCAGAGAAAAATCAAAAAAAAAGGTCAAATTGCACCTACCTTCCTGGTAGTATTGCGGATCAGTTGCATCCGAGTACTCCAGTGGAGTCTTTCCTAACGAGATGTTTTGAGACTCTGAAAAATTGAAAAGCTCGGTCTCGAAAATCATGTAATCGTGAAAGCCCAGAAGTTTGTCCGACAACAACAATTTGGTTGATCTTCACGGGTCAGTGGTCCAAACGTAGTTGCAACAGTTTCTCAAGTCATTAGCGTTAGAGATAAACCATCACTTTTCAAGGCTCTCCCATCCATCATAGAAAGTTGCAAACAAAAGCTCCACCTCTTGAAAGTCAAAATCATTTTTCAACACCTCATCCAGGTAACACCTCCATTAATCGGCTGACAACCGAATAATTTTCGTTTGCTTCATGCATCCTTTAACAACTCAAGTTAGGAACGGATTATAAAGCAGAACCGCCGTGCAGAACAACTGCACATTTTGCTTGGAGACCCACAATAACTGCAATGATTGAGCATTTTTGCTCCCACAGGTATTAATGACTTTGAAACGGAATCAACTGACTTACTGACCGAATCAGTTCGCTTCGCTAATGCAGCGGTGATCATAGGCCACTCGGGACCATGGCAAAAACGCCATCCGCTACTCGTTCATCCATCAAGTACTAAACTACAGTTTAATCGTTCCGTTGATGAACGATTTTCAATGCAACACATTCGGTGTTGGTTAGGTCTCTTAATTACCATGCGAAAAACGTTCCGTTTATTTCTGAATTTGCCACTGGACTGGAAGCGCATCTGATGGACAGACAAGAAGAAGATGTTCATATTCCAATGGTGGACAGTGAATTTAGGGCGGAATTGCTAATTGTTTCTAGCACTCTCTATTTAATTACACATATCCGGAGGCTTATGCGGCGGCAGTGAAGGTTGGGATGATTAATTTTTATTAATTGTTAGTCGAAGGAGGCTTTTTGTGACTTACTGCTTTCGCTTGAGTCTGGGAAACTAGTGGAAAGTTTGAGAGCCAAGAAAGTGATGCTCATCACTGAGCAAAAAAGATGTCACCCAGCCACCATGTCTGGAGCTGTCTCCTGAATGATAAACTGACCCTTTCCTGAGTACCAGGCCACAAAGATATATCAGCTAATGAGAGGGCGGACCAACTTACCAGGAGAGATGGAGAACTAGCAAGTGCTTGCTTATACATTCCGGTCGCAAAGACACCTATTAGCACTTTTTCAGGAAAATAAATGGGGAAATCATGATCAGGGCTAAGACACGATGGTGTCACATGGATACATGTGCAATAGCCAGATTAGCCTACAATGACTATTACAAAAGCTGCAGGGATGAAGAGAAAATATGTAGATTACGTCCAACCCTTTGCTACTTTTTATCAGTTCTCTGCTAAAGCCCCTCTTTCTAGGAATCCAAGTTCCCTTCCAATAAAAACTCCATCAACCACTATCGCGTTTCCACAAAAACCTACAAATTCTCTAAGCTATGAACTTCGTTGCAGACTGATATTTTTACTAACTAACGTCAACGTCAATGATCTTAATGACAAAATAAAAATAAAAATTAAATAAATTAATAACAAAGTGTAAAAAAAGACGCAACTAATACTTCAAACAAAGACAATCAATTTAATTTGCCAGACACCATCAAGCCATTTTTCACTTTCTTAGAAGAATTTTTTTTTGCTGTCAACTTACGAAATCCAGACACTTTCTGAAGTTCATACAATTAGCAAGTTTTGCTCTAACACCCCGTCTCCACGAGTCAGAATTTCAGACAAGAAGCGAAACTGGAAAGAAAAACTGTTCGTGGAGACGGGTAAATTCCAGACAGATTTCCGACGCGACACTTTCGTCTGGATTTATTTCGTGTCTTCGGTTCCAGACTGAAACCCTGACGGATTTTTGACATTTGAGCGTTTGGCAGGTAGATTTTCATTCGTTTGTTGGTTTTCATTGAGTGAGCATGATGGATTGGCGTATATCGCTTAGCAGATGATCTTCCAAATTATGCAATTCTCTTTTTGGCAAAAATTTATTTATTCAGAAACTTTGTTTTCGCTTTTTTCCAGTTAATTTCTCTATTTCTGCCAATGCTTTTAAAGGCTTTAATGCAAGAATTGCGCGCTGTTTCCTTCTCAATGGCATTTTCAGAATGACGATTCTTGACAGAGATTGCCCGGCAAAGGAAAAAAAAGAAAAGTCGGAGATACAGTCTGATTTGTAGTTAGACGGAAATCTTTCTCGTGGAGATGGGGTGTTAAGGGGATCAAATTAATAATAAATTTTTCTATTTAATGAGGAAAATCTTTTTAGAAATCTTAAGGGTTTTCCAATAGGGACGGGTAGATTTTGATAGTTAGTTCATGGCGGCCATGTTGTTTTATGTGTTGTTAGTTTTCCCGAGTTTCATTTTTCAGACACTAAAGACAAATCACCATGGCAAGTAACAGCGTCGAGCAACACGTTCAAATAAAAAAACTTATGCTTCTGGAGCAGTTGGAAGCGGAGCCCGATTTCAGCAAAAAAAAGTCATCTTCAGCGACGAGGCCCATTTTTGAATGAACGGGTAAATCAACAAGCAAAATTGCCGGATTTGGGACTATGCCAATCTACACGAGGTCCACCAAGTGGCAATGCATCCTCGGAAAGTCAGTGTTTGGTGTGGATTGTGGGCCGGCGGCATCATCGGTACGTACTTCTTCGAAAACGACGATGGTATTGCCATCACCATCAACGGAGAGCGCCCAAATATGTATGCATGTGAACATGTGGTTTTAACACCTAATTTCACTTTTTGTGAATTAGACCACAAAAAGTGAAATTATGTAGGTGTTCTGCAATCCGAACGAAAATTGTGGATTGTATGTTCGAAAGTGAAAAATTTGGTGTTTTGCATTTCACTCGAAATGAAATGATTTTAAATTTACAGCCGATTTTGACATAAACAAGAATTCGAAGTGAATTCAAAAAAATGCGAATTCACTCGGAAGCCAATGCATCTAATTTCATTTCGAGTGGAATTGAAATTCGATTTCAATCCACTTTCACGTGATATGCAGAACATGAGTAGTAGTTTTGAGAATTAATAGCAGAGTGTAGGTAGATTCCATTACTACCTCAAAGTTAGGGCTGTCTACTGGGGCGTTTTGTCTGATTCCTCGATGTTGTTAATAGCAAATATTTGATTTTGGTTTCGTTCGCCTTCAAAGCCATCTCAGTCGCTTCTTTCGCTTAACGAACAACAGCTCTCTGAGTTCTGCCTATAAGGTCTATATCCTCGTCGTGCTGGTAACTCGTAGTACCAACTCTTTAAGAATGTTCTTTGCTGATTTGGAAAGATGATATTCATATACATAACATATGTAAGTCAGTGCTATGTAAATTTGCTTGGCGACAATGACTTATATACTTAGAGTCCAGACCAAGTGACCAATCTAAGGCTAGAAAGTCGTCAAAGCAACGCTCGAAACACTCACAAAGTAAAGGAAATATTTAGCTCGATGTCATGCAATGCTGTTTTAACACTTGTGCTTGTGCAAACAATCTCAAGACTTGACTATGAATAAATAATTGCAAATGGATTCGCCCTAAAAGATCTACACAATTTTTGATTTAGTTTCATTTACGCCTAGGATTATGCAAGTATTTGCGGCTTACATTTCTAATGATCACGAATTTCTTTACAGTGTTTGCAAAAAGTCAGCAGACGATACACTCTTTTCGTGCAATGTGCCACAGAAATCAAAATCGGTCAGAAGGAGGAAGCCCTTGCGAACCGAGGAAAGGTTTTTCGGAAACGGAATTTAATGATCCCTAGAGTTTGAACATAAACTTGTTCAAGTTGATTTTAATGATTAAATCCAAATTTCTTCTGAAGGAATTTTTAGTTGCATGTTGATTATGGCCAATTATTCTGTCAGCACCTTATTCAGAAGTCATCTTTCCAATAAAAAGAAAGCTGTGTATTAGTTTGGAAAGGATACTTAATGTTGAGCTTGTCCTTCGGATCTATACGCCTATGATAAGACCGTGACAAGCTTATGCGTCGGTTGTTTGGTGAAGGGAGCTTTCGCGTAAGTGTGTGACTACCTACTGCACGAAACTTTAAAGAACGGCTTGTCTACGCCTGACGCTACTCTAGACGCTCTGCTTGATCTTCCTCCCCTTAATACTTATGTATATCATGGGCAATACTATCAAAGCATTCTATCGTCTTAGACCCGGTTCCGTGAATATGCCGTCATATGCAATGGCAGCAGAACTTCGGCTACTGCGCAAATTTAAAGTCGACTTACCTTGTGTTCAGGACTGGGTTCAGCAATAGGCTGACCGTGGACGGGGATGTTGTCGAATTTTTACGGATGGTTTCAAAACCAGTCATGGGACGGGTGCTGGTGTTTTGGTGGAGGTTGACAATACCGGACTTCATTACTCGTTGGGCAAACATGCCTCTGTATTCCAAGCAGAGACCTTAGTTATCCTAATAGCTACGGACTAAATTGTTAAGAACAGATGGAAGGGTCGGAGAAGATGGACTGTAGAGATAGCCAGGCTGCGTTTAAGGCCTTGATCAACTCTTTAATCAGTTCTAGAATAGTGCGAGAATGCAAGAACTCTCTGAATTCGGTCGCAAGGCTGAACTCTTTAACTCTTGTTTGGGTCCTAGGTCACACTGGAATCTCTGGAAATGAGAGTCTGTAAGAAATTAGCGGCATTCTTGCTGTCACTCAGCAGAAGAGACTGTGTAGGCGACTTATTGGCGTTCTAATGGGACACTTGACTTTCGCCAAGCATCTTAGTGTGGCCTGCAACGCCACTGGAGAGGGCGACGATACTTCGGATCATTTGCCTTGCTATTGTCCTGTTTTTGCTCGGATCAGGTAGCAGATTTTCGGTGCTGATGTCGTGAGTGCTGATACTGTAAGCTCATCATTATTGAAGCGTCCTCTCGGCTTTCTGGTAGTACAATGGACCAGTTGCGTCTTAGTGCTCCAGTATAGCGTTTCCAAATCAGACAAAAACAAAAACCGAGAGCAATTATTGACAAGTCAATCAACTGGCAACTGTTTCTAAGCTAGAATCTTCGAAAGCAATCCTAGTCAACTGCTAAGAGGGACGGCTGCTTTATGAGGACAACACTGCAAAAAATCGCAGTTCCAGTCGATGAAAGCTTTCTTTAGCTTCTCGAGCTGTTGCAAGCATGCGCCGGATTTCGGATTACTTCACAAATCTGTCTCGTAAAGGCCTACATGGCATTTGAAGGAAATTCCTCTAATTCACGTGGACAAAGTTAAGAATCATTTATTCACCACCTATGGACTGTCATGATGTACCTATCATATACATAGTTCTCAGTGCAGGATGATAAGCATGAAAGTAGAACAGATTGGTTCCTTTGAAGAGAAAAATACTTCGTGGATACCTGCCAGCCTCATTAGCAACGACTAGAACGAGGCCACCAAAAAGCTTAGCGTTATCGATTCGTTAAAAGAAGTTAAATTTGCCTCTAAAACAAAGTTATTGGCCGGTAATCTGAGATTTCGCCAATGAATCACCAGAATGAACTTTTACTTCTTACGTAGCTTGGTATTTAAAAACTTGTTTTGACGCTTCAGACAATAATTAATGCCAAACCTGTGAATTTCGGATTTGTTATGACTAAAGGCACTGAGATTGAATAAATAAACACATTTGTTTTGTTTTTTCATCAGCAATCGTCGTTGACGATTGTACATCTAAAGACCATAGTCTTGTCATTAATTTGAGGTCTCCAACGAAGTTGGTCAGTGATTTTTGTGGTCTCTTCTAATTTTTTCTTATTTTTCGCACATCAAGATGTTTTTTCCGTCATTGAAACAAATTTTGTTGCTGATAGCGACGATTGTGTTATTCGTTGCAATAGTAGTTCAGTGTGATTCAATAGAGCGTCAGTCTCAACCTTCATCGACATCTAGGACATCAATTCGAAGTCAACCCAAACAGTCGACACCGAAAACAAGGCCAACGCCATCTACTAGGCCAAAACAACCAACTCCAGCAGTCAAACCAACAAAAGAACCCAAACCCACCAAGGAAGAGACTACACCAGCTAATAACTTAGGTTGTCCAGTTCCTTTGGATGACGAGGGTAACTGCCCTGTTTATTACTTAAATCCAAGCACTTTAAAGGCACTAACGGGGTAAAAAGAGTAAAATTAGTGTGCGTGTATCCTCAGTTTTTACAAATAAATTACAATTTTGTGTTTTTTAATAAAAAGTGTTTGTTTTTTGACATGAAACGTCTCGACTCTTGCCGGGTTTTAGACAAAAGGTCTGCATTTATTCGTTGATCGATAACTTCGAACTGAAAAAATTAAGATTTTTAATTTAGCTTTGTCTTGTGTGTTTACACTTAATTTTCTCAGCTCAAAACTAGTTTGGATTCGCAACTAATTAACCGCACTTAAGGATTGAAATTAACTTCTTATTAGAATAATTTACAAAAATTAGTTGGTAGACAATAAATACGGCGGCGGGTTTCGTGATATTCGTCAGTTCCAACGCAAGATTTAAAGAAGTCGATCATTGTTCTTAAGATATCATCACATATCAACATGTTATTTCAAAAGATTTACCTATTGGTAGCGATAGTTGTGTTATTATTTGGAATAGTTCAGTGTCGTTCGGTGGAAAGGACATCAACAACCACAGAGTCAACTTCGGACGAGAACCAAGATTCATCAGAATCTGAAGAGCAAAGCCAGGAGAAGGAACCATTAGAGACAACTGATACAACTCCACCGACTCCACCAACAAAAACAACTACTCGGCCTCCAGCCGCAACATTTATACCACCGCTAAGTTGTGGAACTTTAAGGACATGTGTAGGATGAGATCTCAGCGATTGTTAATTAAATTCTAAAAATGTGCCAAGACGATTTTTTTTTGTCACTTATTTTTCTTAAGTTTAAATATAGAGTTTTCAATAAGGACACAACAATTTTGTATTTAAGTAAAACGCAGAATGATTGAGATATCGGTCTGAAAGGTTTAGTACACATGTTAAGTTTAAGTACGGAATTCGATCTCCTTCATATGACCACTGCGAGCTCGTTTGCAGTGACCGATTCTTTGGAGCCAATTTTCCACCATTCCTTCACAGATATTTGCCAAAACGTTGGCAATTTCGCGTTCAATATTGTTCCTGAGCTCCTCTAACGTTGTTGGCTTCTTGGCATAAACCAACGACTTAACATATTCCCATAAAAATACATTCAACGGCGTTTAATCGTATGTGCAAAGTGGCCATTCGACCGGACCATTTCTCGAGATTACATCATTACCGACTGGAGTAAGTGCTCTTAAAGTTGTGACAATGTACTCAGAATTACGGTACTAATTTTTAATAATTTCCAAACGTTGCTCGTTCGTGAAATGTAAACTTTAACTGACGTTTTGACATTGACAGGTTATAAGAGAAGTTTAAGGGTGCGTTTATATTAAAATACAGAATTGTTATGTCTCTATTGAAATACCCTTTGTTTAGCTGCGATCAAGAATCGAAAGGAGAGTGGTTTTGAACCGACTGCCCAATAAGGCGAGCTCTATTCTACTTGTTCGTACGAATGAAAAATGCCTACCATTTATGGCCGAATATGTATCGCTCAAATCCACGCAGCTTGCAACAATCCAGCGCACTTATCACTGAGCCGCCTCGACAACATTGGTATAGCGTGCCCATGTTTTTGATGACAGCATGTACTTTGTGTTGCTCTTGTTGACAATCGAATTCATGTCTGGCGTGACTACCTCAATACTCATTAACGCGCTGCTGACACCACCCTGTGGTCTTCCGATTAACTCTTGAAACATTGTGTCTCTGGTGTTGACCGCTGAGTTCTGCACATTTATTTCATCAGAGATGTTAAAGAAATCGCAAACCTTTTCTGATATCAAAGGTGTTGGTGAGGTCTTTACCGAACTTGGTGGAACATCTACATCGTCATCCTTTAAAGTCGAACGAGCTTGACAAGGATGTCAAAAAAGATATTCCTCTGTATAGCTCGCCCTTACAAATACTATCATATGCGGCCTTTAAATCGATAAAAAGGTAGGTATCTTCCCAGATCTGCAGTATTAATTGGCTTTAAGTACTCACACAATACAGCACATTTAATCTTGCAAACTGTTGAAAAACATCGTTCAGGTTCATTCTTCTGGTTCATATCCTTTCCACTGCTGCAATTTCGGCTTGTTTAATGCCGCTATTCTAGATCCTCAGAGAAAAAGCCTGTTACTATGCCTATGCAAGTGTACTCCAGGTGGGCAAAACAAAACGGTCTAGGAGTTAATCCGCAAAAGTGCCAGTTCCGTTTACTAGAAGAATGAAGATACCGAGTTTTACTCTGCCAAAGCTAAACAAAGCTCACAATAGTCCTTTCTTTCGAGGCGAAATATTTCGGCGTCATTCTCGATTCTAAAGCGGAAAATGAATGTTGAAGACAGGATGCGAAAAGGACTAACTGAACTCTACGATTGTAAGAGGACCTTTGGGAAACTAAGGGAATCCTTTAGATTACCGGAAACATTTAGCGGCTTCCAATTCGAGATCATGGTAATAGAAAAAGCTGCAAGCTGCATAAAAGATTATCGCTTTCCCCTACAGGATATTACCATATACGTTGACAGTCAAGCAACTTTAAAATCGATGAAATCCGACACAATCAAATTAAAGGCACTCAAGAAATGTGGAGACTTGTTGACAACACCATAAGGCACCATACAGTCAATCTCTGCCATAAGATATAGAAGGGAACGAAAAAGTTGATGAATTGCCACGATTGGGGTCGGCTATGAGTATTAGCGAAGCGCATCTGTAATTCCTCTGATAGGGAGATTGCGTGAGATAATAGACAACATAAGAGAGTAAGAAGCTAATTCCTCCTGGTTACCCAGAGATGATTGCGCCACCTCTCGGACGCTATGACTGAAATTAAATAAAGCCAGAATAAGGTGCCTTCGGGCACTGGACAGATCCTCTATCCGCATGCTCACTGGAGTTATCACAGGACACTGCGCCATCTGAGTTATGCTGCGCAAGTGGAGAATCTAATCCAACGATTTATTGCAGAAGCTGCAGATATGAAAAAGAGGTAGAATCAATCCAACATCTGCTATGTCACTGCCCTAAAAACGACGTCTGTGCACACTAGGATCACGGGTATTTGCAAGCATAGCAGAGGTAACAGACTTACAGTCAACGGATCTACTCAGATTCTTAAAGAGTAGTAACTGGTTCACAAAACAGCCAATAATAGGATAGATACTTAAGTTGTCCTCGGAATGATATTGCTATTTCCACAACTTAAAAACGGTACTCACAATGGACCTCCAGGTCTCCGAGTGAAGTGATCAGACCCCGTATGTAGTCTATGAAGGCTGGTGTCTTGGATTTATCTGTGCCAAGATTTGACATCAAAAGTTCTTAAAAGCTTTTAGGTGGAATATCCGATAATATCCGTATATACAGGGACTATGACTCTGTCAATACCATGGTTTCCTTGGTTGTTGCATTATTTGATCTTGACGTCATTTTTATCCGCTTTGCTGGCAGGTTTCAGATGTTGAGTTTTCTCCCAGAACCATCAATTAGGGGGCTGAAAAATAAAATATTCATTATTCATGCCAATTTCAAGCAGAGTTTTACACGATTATTGATTTACTGCAAAACTTGTTTGGATGGCTGACTAGTTTTTCGATAATAAATACGACTGACTTTTCTGATTTTCTTTAGTTCGTTTGTAAAAGCCAATCAGCAAATCGTGTATATCAAGATGTTGTTTCCATCGTTGAGTCGAAGTTACCTTTTAGTAGCGATAGTTGTGTTATTTATTGGAATAGTTCAGTGCCGCGCTGTGGATAGGACACCAAGAACAACAGAATCGATACCGGACGAGGATCAAAATTCATCAGAATCTGTAACAAAGTCAACACAGTTAACTACAAGATTTTGGCCAATCATACCAAAATCCACAAGTCGGCCAACAACTCAACGGACAACAACTTATCGGCCAACATATTGTCCACCCCTTAATTCCGCAACTTTAAAGACATGTGTTGGATAAGATTTTTATTTCATTGACTACCAGTCTTATTAAAAACTTAAAGCATTTAATGATTTCCAATTTGTAATAATAAATTAAACAATTAAATTCTATCTGCTAAATGAAATGAATCTTGATTACTCTCTTACGGACCTAGGGGGTGGCCGTGGTGTAGTGGTTAGTATCATCGCTTTTCACGCTGAAAGTTCGAGTTCAACTTCTGATATCGAAAAAAACATTTTTTTTTTTAAATAATAGCTTGATTGAGCTGATAATTATTATCACGTCAGCAGATTCGAAAAAATTCCTGTGAGTTTTAGCAATGACAAGCACCACAAATGTCCCCAGTTAGTTTGGACACCACCCTTGGACGACAATGAAACCTAATACACCTCGTATTTCAAACTGTGTGAATAACATGGGTTTCAACCAACAAATGTCTTCAGACAGCTCGAGAGTTAGCTATGCACAAAGCTGCCCCAAGTTCCCCATGTCAAATTTGGTAAGGTCCCGTTGCAATTGCCAATTGTCGCAGTCTTCATTCATGATACTACGCCGCCCCTTTGAGGTGGATTCAAAGATTCTTTTGACCAGCGGTCCGGTACGCATTCGCACTACATGCCTCAGCCATTTAAAGTGTCTGCATATCTTAGTCAGATTTTGTCACAAGTTGATGGTTCCGAACAGCGTCTACAATTCGTCGCTATAGCTCGACATGGGCTTTTCTTTAATCTTATTGCTGGTGTCGGCTTAGACAGCCCAAGTAGGGACTTGGGAACTATATCAAAGCATTGTATGCCAAGGATAGGGTGTCCATGTGGACATAATAGTTTATAGCCCACTAAAATTTTACAATGTGCAACAGAAGTATTTTACGATCAGCACATACTTAAACGTCAAGAACAAATTTATTCAGTCTTTACCGCTGGTTACGTGAGCATGTTTACGTTGGCTTTGTATTGCTGTCGCTGACCTTTTAACCCAACCCAATACTCAAGAACTCGCTAATAACAACAGGCTGTGCTCTTTCGATTATATCAATGTCATCGATGTATGTAAGTTATGATACGGACTTTTAAATAATCGTGCCTCTGGCGTTAACGAATGATTTCTTCTTTTACGAAAGTTGTTGAAGAAATCGCAAGACAATAGGACTTTGCCTTTTTAAGTCCTTTTAAGGTTTTGGTGAGGTTTTTTCCGATCCTAATGGAACAGCATGAATCAGTTGTGTTTGGGAGAGCTGCCATATGTAGTTCATCTCAATCTATGTATGCTATGTATCATTCGCATTCTTGAAATCGACGGTGGATATCAATTTAGAATTCCTCTGTTTTTGTTCAAAAATTGCTAAAATTGGTGGACTGCCCTGGCATAAAGTCACACTGATGTCAGGTTCTTGATAAATTACTTTAGGCGTTGGAGAGGCTAATTGTTCTATTGCTCGTGGCAGTTTAAAGGATCTTCTTTCTTGAGGTCACAATGCTGAGATTCCATTCATCATTCGTCCGCCCAAATGAGTTCTCGCATGTTCTCTACCAAGTCACATTACGCTGCCTAAAATAGCTAGATCGCCAGCTCCAGCAGTTTTATAATATTGTACTTTAGGTTTAGGTAAAAAAAAAAAATGTCTGCCGCGATAACTCGGGATAAGCCAAGGCCTAGCTCCTCGCAATCTTTCATTTTGTGCGTGTTACATTTTTCGCACGACTGGAAAGAACCTACAATTTATTGCCGTCTCCGAACGGGGAATTAAGAAGGTTTTTCATGACAAATTTTACTCCCGGAATTTTGTCATTTCCCGACGAGTGATCGGTGTTTTTCCTGGGTGGGGCTTGAACTCACGCCACTCGGTCAGCAGTCCAACGCACTAAAAATGCAAGGCTTGGTTCTAGCATAATCGGCTTAACCCAATTGAACATTTCGCAGGCCATTCGCTTAATACTCAAAAACCATCTCGACAATCATGGGCCAATAGGGTGTACAGTGTATTCTCTCATAAGCGGACACCGACGGTTCCGAGAAAATTGTCCGCTTATGAGAGGTGTCCGTAAGGAGAGAGTACACTGTATACACTTAACTTTGAATGTCTTCCAAGTAGGCAATACATTTGCCTGAATTTTTTTTCACGTTCGTTTCGTGTATTTCTAACGTGGGGCCGCTTTGACTGCACGATACTTGAAGACGTAAATCATGACCAGAAACTGTCGTTTTATCCATCCTGCAAGCAAGCATCGAGTGTAGAGTTTTCTTTCAGATCCAGCAAATAGGGGTTTGAAAAGCTAAACACGTTTTAACTCATTATTCTTTGTCAATTGTAAAATGCATTTTTATACAAAACAAATAATTTTACTTAAAAACCTGTTTTCATGCGTTCTAATCGTCTGGCTGCTCAACAATAAATACGACTGGCTTCCCTGATTTTTATTAGTTCGTACGAAGACATTCTAATCAGTGATCTTGACATTGTTTAATCCTCTCACATCAAGATGTTTTATCCGTCGTTGCGACAAATTTACATGATAGCCGTAATAGCTGCGGTTTTTCTTGGAGTAGTTCAGTGTCGTTCGATCGAGAATACATCAGCAACTACGGAGTCAATACCACAGAGTCAGTCTCAACATCCATCAAAAACCAGAGTTTATATTTTTCAACAACCTAAGCAGTCAATAGAGATTTTTAGAATTATTCCACCTGCTCCGCCAACAAGGAAAACTACATTACCAGCTCCTCCGCCGACAACATATGAACCACCTCGGTCGCTAAGTTGCGGAACTTTAAAAACTTGTGTAGGATGAGTTTCCAGTGGTTGCAAAGTGACTGTAAAAAATATAAAAATTTTATATATTGTATTTTGATTATCATTTTTGTTTAATTTACGATTTTGACGACTAACATAAGTATGTAAGTGTTTAAATTATAGAAAAAAATTTTTTTCCTGAAGTTGTAATACAAAAACTTCGTCAATGAGGGCAAATTTATTATTAAAAGTTCTGCAACTGACATGCAAAGAAAATTGTGTGTATTTTTAAATCAACCGAAATTCGAAAGTTACAGAAAAATTCAAAGGAGCTTGTCATGGCCACTTATGGAATGGACTTGAAGATCAGTGGTTCTAGAAAGACGGCGCAACATGTCACATATAATCAGTTGATTACTTACTTACTTACTTAAGGTGGCGCTACAGACCGACGTGGTCCTGGGCCTCAACCAACAAGCGTCGCCAGCGATCTCGATTTTTGCCAGCTGTCTCCAGTTTCGCACGCAAAGTTGGTTGAGGTCCCCTTCCACTTGCGTGCGCCACCTGAGTCGCGGTCTTCCTCTACTGCGCTGACCCTCGGGTGGGGATTCGAAGATTTTCCGAGCTGGAGCATTGGTGTCCATCCGTTCTACATGACCCAGCCACCTCAGTCGTTGGACCTTCACTCTTCTGGCTAAGTCGATGTCGCTGTACAGCCCGTACAGTTCGTCGTTGTATCTCCTCCTCCACTTCCCGTCTATGCAGACGGGACCAAAAATCACCCGAAGAATTTTCCTCTTGAAACAGCCAAGAGCAACCTCATCCGCTTTAGACAGAGTCCATGCCTCTGCGCCGTAGAGCAGGACTGGGACGATTAAGGACTTATAAGGGTCACCTTAGTTGTTCGAGAGAGGGCTTTGCTTCTCAATTGCCTTCTTAGCCCAAGGAAACAGCGATTGGCAAGAGTTATTCTTCGTTTAATCTCAGCGCCGATGTCATTGTCTGAATTTATAGCGGAGCCTAGGTAGACAAAGTCCTTAACTACCTCAAAGTTATAGCTGTCTATAGTACTTCGTCTATACTTCGTCTTGCCCTCATTGGCCGCTAAACCCATCTTCGCCGCCTCCGTCTCGATACTCACAAACGCACCAGTGACATCACGCTGCGTTCTTCCGATTATGTCAATGTCATCGGCGTATCCGAGTAATTGGACGGACTTTTGAAAGATTGTGCCTCTGGTGTTGGCGCGTGAGTTTTGCACAACTCTTTCAAGAACGATGTTGAAGAAGTCGCATGACAGCGCGTCGCCTTGTCTAAATCCTTTTTTGACATCAAAGGTCTCGGTGAGGTCTTGACCGACCTTGATGGAGCAGCGTGCATTCTCCATCGTCATCCTGCACAGACGGACGAGTTTGGCAGGGATGCCAAAACTAGACATGGTTCTGTATAACTCGTCTCTATAGATTCTGTCATACGCGGCTTTAAAATCGATGAAAAAGTGGTGGGTATCTATTTGAAGTTCCTGGGTTTTTTCCAAGATCTGCTGCAGTGTGAATATTTGATCGATGGTGGACTTTCCTGGCCTGAAACCACACTGATATGGACCGATCAGGTTGTTGACGAACGGCTTCAGGCGTTCACACAACACGGCAGATAAGATCTTGTAAGCGATGTTAAGAACACTGATGCCTCTGTAGTTGGCGCAGTTCAGAGGGTCTCCTTTCTTGAGGATCGGGCAAACAATGCTGAGGTTCCATTCATCGGGCATTCTTTCCTCCGACCATATTTTACATATGAGTTGGTGCATGCTCCTTACCAAGTCATCGCCTGCTGCTTTGAACAGCTCGGCAGCTAGGCCGTCAGCTCCAGCAGCTTTGTTGGACTTAAGCTTCGAAATGGCTTTCTTCACCTCGTCCAGGTCGGGTGGACGGAATTGTTGGTCTTCGTCTTCTGCCTGACAGCGGGATTTGATTCGTCGTCGCCGTTAAACAGTCTGCAGAAGTAGTTCTTCCATATCCTCAGCATCGACTGCGATTCTACTACGATGTTCCCTTGTTCATCCTTGCAGGCCTCGGTTCGGGCTCTGTAGCCTTGACGGGTTCTTTTTACCTTTTGGTAAAACTTCCGAACCTCGATCGCACGCTTCTCATGCTCTTTCTTTTTCCTCCTGAAAAACTTGTGTTCGTCTCTCCTTGTTGAACTTGTGTTCGTCTCTCCTCTTCTGCCCGTAGATCTCGCGGGCAGTTCTGGTCTTTCTATGCAGCGCCGCTTTGTATGCCTCTTGTTTCGCTGCATGTGCTTGCCGGCACTCGTCGTCAAACCAGGGATCTCGTTGTGGTGGCCATGTGAAACCCAGCACATCAGAGGCGGCATCTCTGATGGCTTTTTGGCAATGTTGCCACTGGTCTTCAATACTTGATGCTGGCGGCACAGGACCTCTTAAGAGATTGAGAGAGACTCGATCGGAAAAGGATCTGGTGATCTCTTGCGATTGCAGTCGTCCGACGTCAAACTTCCTCACAGTAATTCCTTGTCTTGGCGGTGTTCGGGATATCCGCAGTCGTACCTTGGCTACAACAAGGTAGTGGTCCGAGTCAATACTGGAGGAGTGCCTTGCGTCGATCGCAATGTGGTCAATCTGGTTGACGGTTGATTGATCAGGAGATCTCCATGTTCCTTTGAGGATATCGAGATGTGGGAACCGCGTACTAGCTACGACAACGTTTCGCCCCGCAGCAAAGTCGATCAGCCTAAATCCGTTATCGGAGGTGGTGTCGTGTAGGCTGTGCCTTCCGACAGTATTACCAAAGATGCCCTCTCTTCCTAGTTTTGCGTTAAAATCGCCTAGGACAATCTTAATGTCATAGCTAGGGCACTGCTCGTATGTCTTGTCCAGGAGCTCGTAGAATCTGTCTTTGGTGTCGTCGTCTTTCTCCTCTGTGGGGGCATGCGCGCATATTAGGCTTATGTTGGCGAATTTTGCCTTGATGCGGATTGTAATGAGGCGTTCGCTCACATACCTGAAGCTTAAGACTTCTTGCCTAAGTCTGCCTCTAATAACGAATCCACACCCAAATAGGCGCTGCTTTTGTTGACGGTAACAATCGCCGTAATAGATATCGCAGTTTTCCATCCTTTTTTTGCCCGGCCCATCCCACCGCACTTCTTGGATGGCGGTGATGTCTGCTTTGCAGCAGTCTAGGGCCTCCGCTAGTTGTTCGGCTGCACGTGGTCTGTTAAGGGACCTAACATTCCACGTGCGGATCCGAAGGTCGTTGTCCTTTTTTCGTTTGCAAGGGTCGTCAACAGTAAAATCCTCCGTATCCGAGGCTGCTAGTTGTTGCGTAACAACATGTTTTTTCCGTAGTGGAGTTGTCAACCCCACGTACAACCCCCAACCTGGAGGGCGAGACCCTTTGTTGGACCCCTTGGGCTTAAGGGGCCGGATAATCCGGTCCTTATTGGCCTTTAATCCGATTACGTCGAAGTAGCCCGAATGAGGTGTTCACTAAGTAGTTCGACCTAACTGGAACTGTAGGCGACACCGTTGATTCCATCGTGGGAGTTCTTCCGCTGCCGCTTGCCAGATGCAAGGGAGAGTGCCTTAGTGTGAACACCCTCCCCCCCCCTCTCTCGTCGGCTACCACCAACAACCTTCCACAGGGATTTGCACCCTATCTCCAGTTGAGGTACTAGGCATCCAGCGTTCACCTCGTGGAGGTGAGAGTAGGAGTTGGTAGACAGAGGTTGGTTGAGGACGCTTGTGTCCTCTTGAATGCACATAACTACCATTTTACATAAACATAGGTTTATGGAACGCCAGTTGATCAGTTGATTGCCTTCTATATTTCCTAGAGTAATCTCTCGTAATGGGGACATTCCATTGGTGTTATTCAAAGAGAACTTCGTAGACAAGGCTAGAATTCTGCCAAAAGGGTGATGGGAATTTTCCGAAAATTGATGGTATCTTGTCAAAGCTGGAATTCACAAGTCCAGCATATACTCTTAAATCAATAAACTTTAAATTATTTGCCTATTTAGAGTTTTATTAACAAAACAAACTGCTCACCTCTTATTGGATCGCCTCTTATAAAGTTGGTCTCTTATATAAATCCAGTTTTTCTCTTTTTGTATTTTAGTCATAATATGTTCTAATTCATTTTTGGTATTTAACTTCCTTCTTATACGACTCAGCATTTTCGCTTGAAAACCTGTCTCGTGGCATCACTTAAGCACCCAATTAACATTTGGAGGAAGAAATAAAGATTCTTTTTTCATCTGTGAGTGGGATGTTTGTTTGACTTGATACTTGTCGCTTTTATTGCCCATTCATTGAGAAGTTGGCAGCAATAAATGTGACTCGAGTTCCTAAATTTTTCTAGTTTACCCCTAGATGCTCGAAGATGTCGTTCAGTTCGGTAACGCCGGTGATATTTTGTCAGTTTTGTTCACATGTCAATATGTGGTGGAGGCAAAACTACCTGTTGATAGTCTTAGTTTTGTTATTTATTGGAGCTGCCCAGTGTGATCCAAAGGATATTACACCAACAACGGAGTCAATAGCAGCGACAACTGCATCGACGTTGCCACCGTCTACATCTGTACCGTCGGAACTAGAACGAATTCCACTATTGAGCATAGCCACGTTAAAGGTGTCAACAGGATGAGAATTCGATGATTTCAATTGGAGGTCTATACTTCGTTAAAGTAAATTTCAAATCTTTGTTTAGGCAGTAATTACATTACGTTACAATGTATTACAATTAAAAGATATAAAGCGTTTTTGTATGTACAGTTTTCAAAGTTTACAAATCAGTTTCGGACAAAATGAAGGTCTCAGGATACCTTCAGCTTAAATCTAAGGCATGTTCCTTTTAGTTTTTCTGCTTCAAACTAAAACTGGATGGCAGTTGTGCAAAGGCCTCCATAGCCGACCATTCACTCGATATATTGACACCAATGTAATTGCCGTGATTTTTGCATTGATGTCATATTATGGGTGGTCGTCGTAGCTGCGTTGGACTGTGTTGAGAGCAGCGTAGGTAAGAGCTCCAGCAATATCCACCGTACATTTATCGCATCACCTCTTCTCTTCGGGGAATGACAAACCTCCAGCAAATGACCCTTCGAAGTCGGCAATAAAAGAATGGTAGGGATCTTTCGTGAAAAGCGATAACCATCGCAATACTCAGAATAAACAGATATAATATTGATAGACTTTGGAATTCCATAATGTACTAACCAAAACAGAACTTACCAGCATCTTAGTGCAGAAGAGGCACTGGAATGCTCTATAAACAAGTTTAGCAACTGTGGCACATGTGTACATACCTATGCCGGCACACATGTGAAAAGAACGAACAGCGAAGACTCAGATTCCAACAATCTTAGAGGTAGATGGACCTGAGCTTAAAGCATAAGAAAATAAAATGCAGTGTCGTGCAGGGCGTGACATCGGTATCCAAATCTTTGCTACAAACATTAAAAAAAAAAAAAGTAAGCGGGTATGTCATGGTGCATTTTGCGAAGTTTATTGCGATGTGTTCTTAGCATTTTATTGGTCGAGGCTGTTGCATTATCATTGAAAAGCTACTAGACAAGAATGGTATAAAGAACGTGTACAGTGATCAAAAGAATTGATGGGACAATGTGTTAGTAAATTCTCATCAGCTTAATTCATTATGAGAGAGAGACTTGATCTCCACGAGTAACTCTAGCAAAACAATGGGACTCCACTAACATGCAGAGTGCATTGAACAGGCGTTCGGGAAATGAACATTATCTCTGATTTATTCACGTTTACGTTCATCCCTGCTTCAACACAGACAGCGACGAACCTAAATAGTGCAAGGATGACCAAGTCTTCCGCGAATAGAAGATGACTTTATGACCTTAAGTCTCCCAATTCGAACCTTTCCTCACCACGGCTACGCTGTAATATCCAATTCAAAGAAGAGGTGATAAAACGTACTCCTAGCGAAGTCCAACGTCCACAGTTCGAACACAGTTCTTACATTGAATAGCCCCTCAGAAGAGAACTGTCAATCCCATACTCCTGCAGTATACTGCAGAGTACACTGCACAAAATAACTGCAAATAAATTTGGTATACTACCAGGTCTTCTCAAGTACCATTCTGAGAGTGAATAGCTGGTCGAAAGCCGTGTTACTCATCGCCCAACCTGGACTAGTTTACAGCTCTGGAACGTGCTTCCATGACCTTAGCAAATACTTTTTCGTGGAGACTCAAAAGAGATATACCCCTGTAAAGAGATAGACAATCACCCTAGTTTGTTAGTCGAAAGGTGTTTCACCGCATTCCCAGGTAATTTTAATGACAAGAGAGAGAGCCTTGAGCATTTCTAAGCGGATTTCATCCACACCAGCAGATTTTCAGCCTTTTGAATGCCAAAGTCACTTCCTCTACGGTGGGACTAGTTTCCGTTCTACTCGAAACCATGGGTCTGCCATCATCAGTACCCTGTTCGTGATTGTGCAGCTCCGAAAAGTGCTTGCCCCAACTGCGAAAGATGTCCTTCTCATCGGAAAAGAAATACACCACCTTTGCATTTAACCCCTTCGATGATATTAAATTTTCTTCCTCTGAGGCGACCGATGGTCTGCTCGTCTCAATTTAATTAACCAGCATAAAACATGTTTATACAAAGATGTTGTCTTGTGGGTCCAGTCATTAACTCAATTCGTTAAATTTGTAACACTTTTGTCTGAAACTTGTTTATGATGCATTAGGTGTTTTCGGTTTTTTCTAATTAGCATTTGGACTGTGGGAGGAAATAAAAATTCTTACTTCGGCTATGAAATTCCAGTTATTTGATTATAACAAAATAACTTTTGGCGTTTTTTACAATAAATATGTGTCAGGCTTTTGATCTTCGTCAGTTTAACCATAGACTTACAAAGAAGTCAATCAGAATTTTTTTGTGATATTTTGTGAATTGTTATCGGACTTCAAGATGTTATTTCCAGTGTTAAGAAAAATTTATCTGCTCGTAGTAATAGTTGTGTTATTTGTTGCAGTAGTTCAATCTAGTCCAGTTCCGCTCATTACAACAAAAAAACCAAAGACAACTCTATCTCCTCTGCCGTCATTAACACCATCGACTCCAACAACACCACCGTCATCCACATATAAAACACCCGAAAACAGACTGAGTTTAGGAACTTTAAGGGCGGTGACAGGATAAACTTAAGAGAAATGTATGCATTGATTTTTAAAAAAAAGAACAAGGTTTGAATAAAGAGACGTTTTTGGTATCGTTTACAAATATTACATATACAAGATATTTTCAGCCTATCATTCCATAAGAATAAGGTGGTTGTGTTCTGCATAAACGTAGCTATATGTTCCTGAACAAAAAATCAAGGGCGCAAAACTTTTGGTATCTAGGCTGTATTGTTTCAGCCTATCGCAGTACCATATTGAATGATTGTAGCCGAATTCCACGCCAGATGCAAGGTGTTTGATATGTAAATATGGTGCAAGCATGGGTGTCTTTTCTAAAGACTTCTGCAAGAGCTCTAGAGACAAGAAGGCGGCTAAAAAACATTATCCCACCTTGTATGTACCTGCCTTACCCTATCACTACTTCAGACTGTCGCTCATCTCTCATGGAGATGGCAGAACATTTTAACATTCACCTATGCTGGGTACCCGGTCATAGGGACATTCCAGGGAATTGTAAGGCCGACGAACTCGCCAAACGTGGCACTACTCTAGACATTCTTCCGGAACGAAGGAATCTGGGTATTCCACTCGCTACATGTAAATTTCGATTAGAGCACGACGCGATCAGCAAGACTAACCAAAGATGGAGCAACGGTACCACGTGCCACATCTCCAGGGAGATCAAGCCTACGCTAAATATCACCCGTTCTAACAGTTTGATCTTGCTTAATAGGTCGCTCATCAGCACCGCTATTGGTGTTCTCACTGGCCATTGTCCCATTGGTCTTCATGCCAGAAGGATGGGCCTCTTTTCAAATGACTTTTGCAGAAGCTGTAGAGACGAAGAGGAGGAGGAAACGATCCTCCACTTTCTCTGCAACTGTCCTGTCCTATCCCAAAGAAAGAAGCTCCATCTGGGAGCCTATCATTTCAACAACTTGGGTGAAATCTCACATACTGATGTCAAAAGTATCCTCAGCTTCATCAAGAGCTCCAAATGGTTCCATTGAAGTGGCGCGGTTTCAGGGTATTGATCCGTGTGGTACCACAAAGGGCCTTCTTGGCCACCCCACCTACCTACCTACCTACCGTATCAAGACTGAGAATAAAAAGTGCTGCTTGATTTTCGATTCAGCATCGTTGTGTAATATTCAGCAGCTTTAACCCTGTTACTAGACTGATTTTATTAGTATGACAATTGTGCCAGGGTACATCATAGTTGATCAAGGCGTAGGTTCCACCTCTGGTGGAGTCAATGTTTAGACGTTTTTCATGATCGTATATGATCTCGTCTCGCTACATACAATACACAGTAAAACAACTGATCATCCTCTGAAAGACGATATCTTGTAAGTTAATAACCAGCTCTAGGTAATTCCAAGTCGTTGACATTCATCCACACTAAGCATCTTCGGTTCAAAGTCAGTTGGTAGTTGACTCAACTCAATAACATTTTAAGAAGAAAACACAATCTTGCTCTTAGATCGTCCATGACTAAGAACAGCCAACAACCATAATAGGTGTATACGACTGGCGGTCATCATTTTCATTAGTCGGTCGACACCCGAAGAAGTCGGTCTTTTAAATTTTTAACTGCCGCACAACGAGATGTTACTTTCATTGAAATCATTTTACCTGTTGGTAGTGACAATTGTGTTATTTGTTTCAATAGTTCAGTGTCGCTCAGTGGAAAACGCGTTCACAACATACAATTCATCACATGGATACTCATATACCGTATATATTTTCTGCAAGCAAAATCAAGCAGTTTTGAAATTTAATGTTAATTCTTTGACTCCACCACCATGGCTTACTCCACCACCTCCAGTGCCTTCACCGGCTGATAAGTCGGGTTGTCCCGTTCCCTTGGATGATCAAGGCAGATGTCCTGTTGGGTTCTTAAATCCACAAACTTTGAAAACAGCAACAGGATGAGATAAGGATGAGATTTAAGTGATTGTATTTTAAAGTTGTGAATAATAATTTAGAATTAAATTATACATATGTACCCATAAATTTAAAAAAATATATATATTTAAATGCGTTGTTCTATTAATGTCTGTTGAAAACATTTTTAATGTATTATGTCATTGATGTCATTCAAACGCATTCATCCTGTACATATGTAGCTTTGAAATTTGGCAACTTAACGGTGGAAAATAGTGTTCTACTAAGGGTGTTGTCTCTGGTGGCGCAGTTGTATATGTCTCAACGATAGAAACAACATCCTGATGTGTGGGAAAAAATTCACAAAATATTCCCAAAAACAAAGCACTGAATGACTTCGGGAGAAGTCAATAAAACAAAAACTGCAGACAATCAAGAACGGAAGCCGTATTTATCTTATGACTTAATTACCAAGAAATGCTATAAAATGCTCTAACTATTCGTTTCAAATGAAATAGAATTTTTTTTCGCATCAATTAGATGCAAGTTAACGTTTTAAAAATTAAATTAAATCCAAACAAATATTGAAGCGATCAAATATTGGCAGTCAAGACTCCTATTAGCCTTGTCTGGGTTGGACTTCATTCACGCAGTTTCATGGAATGTCAGAGTTTATTTAAGTCCTACACTCAAGCCCTTGATGCTTTCCACGTAGTTACAAAAATAAAAAATGAGCTCAGAAGTGGTGAGTTACATAAAGAATCCTCTACAGAGTTTTGAACGGGAAGACGGTACAACTTATTGGCCTAGAGTTCTTTGGAAGCATGAGTGCAACTTTATATGTCCAGGCGTTGGTTTTTAAATTGAATGGACACTAACGCCTGGCTCGCAGAGTCTTTGAATCTGACCCGGAGGCATAACGCAAGAGAGAAAGGTCTAGGCAAAGGTGGCACACAACTGGAGATGGTCAGCTGTGGACCGAGTTCACCCCGAACTGAAGGGTCCTCTAAGTAAGTAAGTAAAACGAGAGCTAGACAGCTTTGGGATACCTGCCACTGTACCTGATACCTGTTTGACATATTGCAAATCTGTTTTAAACAGTACAAGGAAGATACCTATTACTTGTTTTCTTTTATTAAATCCGCTGATATATGCCGTCAGATAATGCTAATCAAAGCTCCTAAAAGCATATTGACGACGAAGTGTGCATCCATTAACAGATCTAAATTACAAAGGCTAATTACCCGCAATTACTCGGGTGACAATTATTGAACCCTACCCAACCAAGCCAAAACCAAACTTACTCACATTTTACAAGATTTTATTTCATAACTAGAATACAAATTAATAAATTATAATAAATTAAATAAATTATCTAAATTATACATAAATGCAATCCCTCATTCGGGTCCCTTCAAATGATTGGGTAAATCCAAATTTAGTGATCTCCCATAGCCGCCATACCCACTGCCACTGTGCCCACTGTAATGTCCACCATGGGCATGACCATCCTCGTGACTCACTGAATGCGAATGCGATGATGTATAAACTGGTTTGGCGACAATTTCATATGTCGTCGACTTACCACCACCGGAAGCCAAAGCTTTTAGACCGACAACACCAGAAAGGGTTAATGCCATCAGAGCGGTCATTAAGGCTTTACCAGCCATCAATGCGATAGCACCCATACCGATGGCCATTAAAGTACCTAAAGGAAAACAAAATTTATCTTAAATAAATTTTCAAGGCGTCGAGTGTAACAAACCTTTCATCATGACAGCGGCAGCAATGAGCGCCTCCATACCGCCCTTCTTTCCGAATTTTCCCTTTCGACCGGTAACTGCTGATCTAGCATCAGCTACTGTCGATGGATCAAGAAGCTTGAATCGCATGTAATGAGACTGTAAGAAGCCACCGAGTTTCGCAACGATGAAACCATTAAGACGCTGATCAGGATCGTTTGGAAAACTACGAGCTATTTCTGGAAGAGAGAAAAGGTTATTTAAACTACGATCAGATCATTTGTAGATGTGCTAAAATTTTGCATAAAAATGTGTCCCAAACATTAGCAAATCCTGTGATCATCAAATTTTTTTTCACAAATATTTTCACAGATGTCATTTGCGGACGATTTGCAGACGAGTTTGATCACTCTTTTGGGACTATTTGCAACACCTCTCGTCGGAGAATAGCAAACTTCCGAGAGTATAAATTGCTAGCTTGGCCCCTTCCTAAAGATAAATAATTTCATCTACGTTTTCATAGAGAAATCCTACAGTTTCTAGCACTAGACATGGTCTGCAATCGTCGCTTCTTTCTTCGCTTTGTGCCTGCTATCTTAAATTCAACTAATTCTCTTAACAAGTTAATGATCCAAGCACGATCACATAGTATGGGCATAATTTGCGCCCTACAATTTTCAATAAAAATTACAGGTAACATTTACCATCAAATAATTGGATATTAATTCTGAACATCACAGAAAGCGTATTCAACAACAGCTTCAGTGCTTAGAAATTGAGTGAAAATGCCATCATGACTTTAAGAGACGAAAAAACCAATTTAACGAAAGAATTTTAATACAAAAACCGGTAATTACAGTGCAACAATGTAGCATAGAGCAAGCTTTACCGTCTAAATATTAAATGCCCCAGGCTTTCTTTGGCTGCCCTCACAAGTCACCCCATGACATGGTTGCAACTCATCGTATTTCGAATTCCACGTCGACATTGAGGCAAATACATATTCGGACCGATCTGTGGTTATGATAACTTTTGTAAATTTTTTTGTTTTGCAAAAGTCAAGAGGATCTGTAGTAGCATACTCACGGAATAAGACAGCAAACTTAATCTCAAATGCCAGAACTAATGTCAACAATCAGTGGAAATCTAGTTTAAACTGATGTCCCCCAAATTTCAATAAATTTTCAAGCCGCCTTAAGCCCGACGAGGATCGAAGCACAGCTTTAAGCTGTGTGTGTTACATTTTTCACACGAATGGAAGGAATCTAGAAATTTATTGTCAATGTCGAATTGAGAAGATTCTTCTTGAGAAATTGAATTCTTCGTCATTCCTTGACGAGAGATGGTGCTACGAAAAATGTTCGAAAGATATTGCTGGGACTCGAACCTACTGCGCACAGCTGAACAATGTACCAATCACTACAACCACTGAGCCAAATAAGCTGCTACCAAGTCTCGAAAACATTCATGATCTGCATCTTATGTTCCGCAAAAATTGAATGGAGGTGAAGAAGTGACACTCGCAATCGTTATTTATCAACCTTTTGTCGATTTACGGGAACAAGTCTCAAAATGGTGAATGGTGTACTCGTATGGTGCTCGAACGTAAAATCCTTCGGGGACAGTTTTAGTAAATTATAACACTTTGAGTACATCAGAATTACGATGAAGGCTGATACTGCTGAGATTTCTCTAACATAACCTACTCGAAAGGAGAGAAGACCTATAGTTCTGCATGGATAAGCCCAAAGCTGAGATCTGTCGATTTCACGCCATTCACAGGAATTGGGAATCTCCCAGTCCACATTGTGGCGAATTTTGCTTGGCCTATACCGTTACAAGATCAAATTAACTCAATAACTGAAGCTTCTTGATTATTTGAAGTACCGAAACTTCCCCTATTGGGTTCTGCAAAAGTTTGAAGAAAATCCTGAATTTCACTGTTAGGTAGGATTGAAAAACTCTGTAGAACTGACTGCGGCGTATTCAAATTCGAAGTTATTGTCGTTATGTAAGTTGCAACAATCGAGTGAAAGTTGGTTAAGCCTCGCAACGAGTTTCTAAATCAAAATCAGAGGCCCATGTCGTGACTCTATGCTGGGTTACCGGGCCAATGATAGCCCAGGAAATAAGAGTTTAGATGCGTATGCAGGGAAAGAGTAGAAAGATATGTTTCCAAAGCATTTTCCTTTGAAGGAATCCTATTCAGTTATAGCGAAAAGAAGGTCGACGGTGGTGAATCCCACTGGACCCATACCCAATGGCTATAACTCTGTTACCGTGAAAAAAAAAAAGTTTATTCAAAGTGAAGTACAATTCATCTCAGGCACCCTTGCAAGTAATATTACCCTCAAGACCGTGGCGGTGAGATTCGGGGTCATGCACAATGCCGACTGCAGAACCTACTCTGTGAATTACTCGCTTAAGCTTACATTCGATTTCGAAATCTTAGCAATTGTTTCTTTAGTGGTCTAGGAGAAGCTTCAGTGTGCACTGGACCCTTATAGTAGTCTATATGAATCAAGGACACAAGCCACAGAGTAACCATCCATTCACTTTCCTAAGTAAACTGACTTCTCCACATCTTTTCATGACAATTGTGAGATATGCAACGTATACATAGCTACGCAAGTATAAGTATTTTTGCAGCACTCGGGAGAAGATAATACACTAGACACTACATATTGTTTTACTTCGTACATTTCGGTATGTTATCGCTTTTGCAGGAATCAGATACGTCTCTGATGGATGAACTGTCAGAACTTATGTAAGTCTGTCCAGAGGTGGCTTTACATTTACCTTTTAGACAGAACTCCAATACTTATCAGACAAAAAAAGGGCACATTGCACTTGCAAGGAGAAATCTAGCTAAGCTTCCATCATAGCCTGCATAATTGAAAGAAGTTTTTGGTATGCTGACCCGGCGATTTTAACATTGGTCTAGGACCCTAAAACAAAAAACTGCGAATTTAGAAGCTTTTTGTCATTCCCTGACGAGAGGTGCTGCCGCGCTAAATGTTCGGTGTATAAGGCTGGGACTTGAACCCACGCAACACAGCAGTCCGGGGCTTTAACCACTGAGCCACGACGTCCATGGCGGTCTGGGTCCCTGGTCATATTAAAAATGAGAAGCTGATGCCATTAATGGGTTTCATTGGTCTTCCATTGCGGAAAATGTTACAATGCCAATGCATCGAAAGCAAACACAAAAAACACATCTCGAAATAAACTTAAAAATTGGAAAAGTTTATTAGCGCTATTGACGCTAAGAAATTATGTTTCCAATAAAAATGAAGAAATTTTAAAAAGTGCGGGGTTGGTCATCATAGAAATGATCTGACCGACCATCAACTCAAGGTAAAATTATAAGATGTCCTAATCCCGTCATGAATCCATGGTACACAATTGAAAGCCCCACTGACACTTAAACTTCTCCACTTACCTGCAATAATTTCCGCATTCTTCTGATCTGTTGCATTCGAATCTCGCACCACACTCAATCCGGGCAAAATGTTAAATTCCCTCCGTTCCGACAGCCGCTCAACAAGTTTCACAAACTCCAGCTTCAGGCACGTCCAACTCAGCTCATTCTCACAATTGTCGAAAGCCTTTTTCGCCGCCTTCCTGTCATCCAGACTCGCTGTTAATCCACCGGATACCACCGCCACTAGCACGAGGCACACAGTAATTCCCTTAATCACACACATTTTTCTGAATTTCTTTGGTAAACCCTTTGGCTGAGTATCCTTTTCGAAGCACTAACTTTGACACACCTGTTCCACCGAATCGACACACTAGAACTAATGCACCACTTTTAAGTAGCCAATCTTTATATAGCGCTTGTCGATGGCTACCCCCTTCCGACTTACCAGAGGGCCCTACTCATTACACACAAAAACAAGCAAAACAGTCATAGAAAGACCAAAAAAAAAACCATGTAACCACCTGCCACCGGCAACGGCGGTGGCGATAAAAGCAAAAATGATTCAGATTCCTCACCATTCATCCGTGGTGGACCTTTTGAAATGTGAATCTATTAGCCGCCACAGCGTCTCCACCCATTCCTCTTCAACTTCTTCATCTTCCCGGCTGCTGATGGTGGCACTTTCCTTCACAAATTGTCCCATAAATCAAGACCTCTAACAATGCGGGCCATTGGTGGTCAACTGTAATTAGACTGAGAACTATTTTCTGTACTTTTCCCCGTCCACTTTTGGTCGAGTGACTTTGGGGACACACACCGAAACAAAAAACGTACAAAGAGTTCTGAAATGTCAACTCTAGTAATTATAATTAAGCTTTGGGCTGTCAGCAAAACGGCAAAGGCCTAAAGAAAGAAAAGTGGAAAGTGTCCATTTCATTCATCATCCGTACGGATAGACGGGCAGGCAATTGTTATCCAAGCAAATTATCACCGCCAGTCAGTGGGGTTTTTTTTTCTGAAAACAAAATCTAATTTGGTTCCCTTCAGGCTTCACTTTTACCGCAGAGTTACTTACAACATTGTCAATGGCACCTATCGGGATTCGTTTAGGAATTGGAGCATTAAACCGACATTGTGCCGTAGTTGCTTTCAATTCGACGAGTATTTACTTTGACTTTGAACTGCCATGGCAGTTTGGATGTTCCCGCCACCGCCGTCTACAGTCTGTGGCTGGAGCTGCATCTACTTTGGACAATTTTCGAGAGAGTCAGAGATAATTGCGGGAAGTTTGAGGTTTTTTTTGTACCTTATTTGCGTTTAGTGCAAACGATTTTGCAGAACGTAAATTCTTTGTAAAGTCACACGGCTTCCGCACGGACGTACACGTAATTAATTAAGCTTAAGAGCAGAGAAAGCAATTAGCCGTAGTTAGATCTAAGACAAAACTGCTTTTGGGGCATTTAAATGGATGGGTATGTCGGAAAAGTTAATCGTGGTAGCGTGCAATTTATTAAGACGAAAGTAAAAGTTGTGAGAACATTTGGAGGGAATTCCCCTCCGGAATAGATGAGAGGTTGTTGCCAATTTGGAACGGTGGAATTTTAAAGCGAAAGGGAAAGTAGAACTGTAACAGCTCGCCAAAAGCTCTATTAGCTCGCCACGCAAAGTTTAACAAAGTAACTAAAATTTCACATGCAATTTTGTTAATTGGCTACCATTCATTCATTTATCCACTATGAGGGTCTTGGGGCTTAAGAAGATCCTCCATAACTCTCGATCTTCCGAAATCGACTCTAAATCATCAGGAGACATCCCAATACGGGTGGAGGAGAGATTTCGGAATTGGTAAATCCACCTCATCCAGGCACCTCATCCACCCATGGGACCACTGCCTGATGGCACTGATTCCATCATTTATAAAGGTTTTTCTGTTAGTGGATAAAAGTCTCTCAATCGTTTTTAAATACGGATTAGGCCAGATTTGTTTGGACAAGAGACAAATGCTGATGTTGTTCCACCTGTTGTTTGTCAGTTTCTTGGCATCCGTGTCAAGGAGGAATTCGATCGATTCAAGGTGCAGGTGGTTTCTCCAGATTTTTGGGAAGATTCGGTCCTGCGACTTATTTTGCAAGCGTCCAGGTGTCCCCGCACCCAGCACAGGGTTCTTTCGCACCTGTTTGCAACAAAAGAAACAGAAGCACGATTTGGAAATAAAAAGAGAAAAGTTTTGATTCTGAATTCTATTTATTCAATTGCATGATGTTTTTTTCTATAAATAAAAGCGATGACTATATTCAACAACAGTCCGCGCAGACGCAATGATCCTGAGTCTTATGCATGCCAGTGATGTTTTCTGTCATATTAAATTCTAAATAAATATTCATGTGCGTCTGTGTGGGTATGATACACTGTTTTTAGCTTTATGATGATAAATAGTTGAAATGATAGAAATAAATATTTTTAACATTTACTTTAACGTTTAGCTATTATAAATAAAATAAATTAATATCTTCGGAGTTATTTACATCCGTCTTTTCTGTCATTTAGAGCTCTCTCTCTCTCTCTCTCTCACTTGGTTGGTTTTTCTTAAACTCTATCGTTAACGCATTGTCCTTAAGTCGTTTGCCATTTCTATATCTATGATACTATCTGTCTCCCAGTTTTGGTTTCACTAGATACCCTACATTTGTGTGCTTATAAATTAATTTACAAAAAGGAAGTTTGGTATACTCTCTTTGGGGGGTTGTATTGCGGTTTTTTAAATTAATTTAGTAGGGTTGGGTTAGTCCATAGTGATTGTAGGCCAATTCTTGGGCAGTAGCTTGTCCATTACGACTCCAGTCAGAGTGAACAATTTCAGCATTCAATGGGCTTCCGGTGATGTATGCGGTGGTAACATGATCCTTCTTTTTAGCCAAGAGATCCTTGAAGAAGGTGGCACCTACATGTGACAAATAATCACAGTCACTATCAAGTCAAGTCAATCTGTGAATTTCATTTGAATACTTACCGGCGAAGATGAGAGCCAAGAAACTGATGGCCAAAGCCTTAAGTGAGATGAATTTCACCAACATGAAGAGAACCTTGAAGACGACTACCTTTTTCAGCTTCAAAGCCAAAAGGAGTGGCAACAACATTTTCCTAACCCTCCTGGTGCGAGATTCTAAAAAAAAGTAAAAAAAAAAAAGGAAATGTATGCAATGAGTATTTTTGTGGATTGTGTGGATGCTAAAAAAATTTAATGCGTGCCACCTAAAAGTATGTGCAAACATTGTGTGAAGTGGTGTCATTCCTAGAAATGGGCAAATGTGGAATGGGATTCGGTTTGAATCATAGATGCGTTGATTCCATACTGTTGGTTTTCGAATTTCTCGGAATTTACTCCGAAATGTGTGTGGAATTTCAAAAATTTGGATACGACGTGAAATGTCTCAAAGAAAGAATTTGGGGAATAAATTCAGTGGGTTGCACTACCTTTAGCAGCAGTTTATTGAATTCCAGGAACAATGAAAGCGAAAGGCGTTGCTTGGGGTTAAAATTGATGTGAATAAAGCTGCAAAGGCAATGGAAGAGCAAAGCAATGGCTTCAGACAAGATTTGTTATTTGGAATTTCATTGAGAAAAGGCGATAAAAGCATTAAAATTGACATTCACTCTCAGTACAATTTGAGGTTTCTCAAGAAATAGCGATCGGACCATTTTGGCACCATATTTTTATGATGGACCGGCATTATAAATCTTTTTGACCCAACCAGGGTGTATTTCCTTGGCTTGTAATGGCGACATTTGAAAACGATCTCGAAATCAGGGAATTGTCAAGCTGCCTGAAAATTAGTATAGCCATAGCCACATCATATGTAAGAAAGGTTGTACCGGCAATAAAGTTTACTGTGCTTCAACTACTTTCATGCAAGGTTGATCAATTTACTTGGTCAAAAAGCCATACGAGGGCCGGCAAGTTCACTATCAACAATAGAGCCAGTGCTACCAAAACTTCTGTGGCCGAAGTGTATTTGTACTCTTATACAGCCAACCATTCTAATATAGCCAAACCTTAAACCGTTTGTGACAATCCGATATAGCTCTTCAAAAACGTTTCTTAAAATTGTCAACTAAACCTCTTCAGATTGTCATTGACCTTTAGTTTATTCAATGGAAAAATATCCTAAGATCAACATCAACAGGACATAATACAATACGAGATGACTCAGTACTCGTATTGTAGTTCTTTACGTCATCTGAGCCCGCGAAAAATATTGTAGAAGAGAATACTCGGGCATAGGACTCAGTCTTTCAACGAGTCTATGCCAATGCGAGTACTTAGGCCACCTGAGCTGGTAGAAAGTAGAGGATTGCAGTCCTCCAAGGAATTTATGTCATTTACGAAAAAAGCTAATAAATCTTGTATGATGGTCTTGCCAGAGTATAAGCCGTCGTCAATACCATGAAGTCGTCATATGTCCAGTCCTTTGAACTATTTAACTTAAACTTTCCCCTCAGTTCATGGAGACCATGTTGTGAATCTGGGGCAACCATTAGGGATACATCAAATGCCCAACCGTAGCATATCAGTATCAAGCCTGTATCAAGCCGTAGTTCTTAGCTCAAAAGTGAACAAAATTCTAGTTCAGAAGGAAGCCATAGTATTAAGAAGCCTTACAACCAAACTAAGATGGTTCTCAATTCTGCAATCAACTGGTTGGTCTTCTTGGAGAGTGAGCCAGTGAAACTAGTTAACTACCTAGAGTCAGTTTTCTCATATACATCTATGAGAGCGCATCCTTATGGATACAGTTTGTGTCAAACTCACGCAAGCAGGGTCTGCTGATAATTTAAGTCGGTGGAGATGCGTTTCAACTAAGATTCACAAGAAACAACGTTATTCTGAGGTAGAGTGGAGAAAAAGTATCTTGAACTTTTTATTCAGGTTATATTGGATTTGCGCAAAGCCTGTTATCGCGTTCAGATTTTGAAAAGGCAACTAACTCCACAAAATGAAGGCCGTTGACGTACTTATACTCGCTAGTTTGTTCATTGTTTGTTCGCCCAATGTTGCATGACCAACTTTTTCGTTTGGAAGTTCTAAAAGCATTTGTAGCTGCCGTGCATTTGTGCGTTGTACTGCTGAGCAAAAACACGCAGGTTCACATTACCTTTCGGCAGGCAATCCCAAAAGTGTCTCTAAAACAGCTTGGCTATCAAAAAGATGAACGTAATGTCAGAAGTAAGTTAAAGCACACCCCACAAGCTGAGAATTTTTAACTTTTTCAAAGGCCAAGAGTCTGTAAGGACAATTCGCTTATAAAATAGTTTGAAAATACTTGAGCTCGACTATGACTATGACTTTATGCAGTTGTGACATAAACTTTGAACTCTGTAGGTTATGTTGAAGTAGCTCCCACCTAAAGTCAACACACTTAGACCTGTGAGGGTTCCGTTGTAATACCACATGGATCTCAGAAAGGTCTACTGCCTAGTCAGGCTACTAACATCGGAATTTACAGATTGAACTCTGTAATGGGATGGCTTTCTTAGGCTGATTGCGGAAGCACTCTTTTCGAAAGGACAAGACGAGAAGTTCATAACTTCACTGACCATACACCGGCTCTTTCAGAGCCACAGAATGCCACCATTCAGTGATCAAAATTTCTTCAGACTCTTGCAGTCACTCAGGCGATGATCGAAAACTTTTGGGACTACCCGTACTTTCTCAGTCATAGTCCGTCAAAAGTCTGTTTCGTCTTTACGATGGCGCAATCATATTTATATACTCTCCACGAAATCACGTCCCACAAGAAAGGAAAATACCAAAATTTAGAAAGTATCTACCACTCATCGGGCGCCGTACCACCACTCTATCAACTTAATGAAATTTCTCTAAAATGGGTGCGACTGAGATGGTCAATACTCCATCTGATGAAAAAAAAAATTTCACTTTACAATTCGAATTCGAAAGTTGTTTTGAAATTTGAGCCAACACACAACCAGTCAATAAAACCACTACAACTGCCAACAAAACGATCGTAACTTAACGCTGGCCATACTCTTGCAATGAACGTGACCGCCAAACCAAAAATTGCTTTCTCTCTCTCTTCATTTCTGGTTGACTGGTTTTTAAGGTCTACGAACTTGCATGCGCCTCGTCAAGATGAGCTATGAGTAGTGTAGCACACTATGTGTAGATACATTGTATCAATGAGTTCCAGTACATGAAGTTCGTTTAAGTACTTTCTTTTCTCCCACTGGCCCAGTTTGATAGTGTACCCTGGAATGTAGTCACATAATTGTGTGTCACACTTTTGGAGGCGAATTTACCGGAAGTTTTGCCATAAATATTGCGGAAATGAACGAAATGAACCTCCCGTTTGCTTCCTTTTTTTATTTCGTTATAAAGGGCTGACGGTATGTGGATTAAGAATTACCCACGAGGAAGATGAAAGAATCAGAATGGTGAAATGAATTTCCGGCATCACTCACACAAGACGTGTAATTTTAATCATGAAGCAGTTAATGCATGGGGAAGTGGAAGCCAACTATCCGTATGCTCGTATCATTGTAGTGTTCAAATTGAAATTACAGTTATTATTATTATTCTTCCAGTGATTACTTTTTATGCCCTTTATGCCCTCTCTCTGTGCATGTGTCTGTTTTGAAAGGTTTGTTTCTTATTTACCGAAGTAAATAGCGGGGCTTTCTAATATCAGGTTTCGGACTTGTGCATTTCTTTTTTTGTTTATGACGAATGGATTTTCTCGAGATCAGCTTTATTTTGTCGACGAGATGTTAGGGAGAAAAAGAAAGTTGCACTGAACTATGAGTTTCTTATTTAAAGCATCGTGACGAGAACGTGATGCTACGCAGATGCTCAAAGATGTGCAACCTGTGCAAATGGATTGGTCAGTCTGTTGAGAGTCGGGTTTGCTGTCATCATTTTCATAAAAGATGAATAGGGACAAAGAAATGTTGGTCCTAAAATTTAAATTGATTTTAATTCATAAAATTTTTGTTTGAAACCAAGTGGTTAGTGCATTCGCTGAGTTGTACACAATTTCTCTTTGTGAAAGTGAACACTCCTTTGAAGGTTTTTGGAACGATTAGAAGTTTGACGCCTTTTTCGGGCACTAGGTCTAATAGTTCTCACATTTTCGGTTTTCTAGACGATCGAACTGAACGGTTTGAACATTCTGAAAACACAATCTGATGCTTTCAATGGGCGTGCCGAGTTTTGGGCCATTTATGGCATTTATGGGCTTATGGCACTAATTGTTCTGACGTGTTGGATTTTCGAATTAAATTTTGTCACGTTCTAGGTTTGAACTTTGTGAATTTTAGGTCTTTATGACTCTGACCCTTAATGTTTGGACATGTTCAATATTTTTAGTCCAAATTGTGCCTTTCTATCGATGATTAGGGAGTGGATGGGCCAATGGCTTGGACGTTTGTTTACATTTGTTACTTATTTCAAAATTGAAAATCAGTTTTGTGGTTAAACTCGAACTGACCGAGGCTGTCATTCTGTCAAAGGAGTGACCATCCCCTTGCTGATTGAAATGAGACAAATTAGGTTTCAAAAAGGAACTCAGACGAGGGTTACATTTTGAAAGCCAAATTGCTTAACTTTTGCCGTCAAAAATTTCATAAGCGGTCAGAAATGAAGTCTAGATTGTAGAGCAGTGGACCAATGTTTGCCCACTTTCTCTTAGCAGCGTAAGAACTATTATAAAAAATAGAAACCTGACTTTGAAAGCTAAACTTTCAGCATTTCAGCATTTTTCGATTAAAAAGTATACCAGAGCAAGTCTCGTTGAAAAAATTGCTCAGAATTTTTGTCCACAAAATTACTCGAAATTAATATCAAATTACTAGAAAGCAGATTGGGTTAGGAAATGTGGACTCCGACATTAGGATACAAAATTGTAGAGAGGCTAACTGCAGAAACATGAGAATTAAGTTGAGTGCTTTTATCGTACTTAGTTGGAGGAGCTAAAGAATGGCTGATTTATGTACTGAAACTCTCTGGCTAAAACGCGTAAAAACGTGATTTTGAATCAGAAGATCTGTTGCTTTGTTGCGGGTATTTAAAACAATATTAACCTTGAAACTGTGAAAAGTTAAGAAGAGCAAGGGTGAAAGATGAATCTGACTATAAGTACGAGTACACAAATATATTATCTCGCACTAAGCGATGAGCCATGGCGACCATCAGCAAATTGACATGAGGAAGTGAAACCAGTTAATCGAAGACTTTGAGCATCTAAGTTCAACTGCTTAGAACTCTAGTACAGCTTTTTTAGAAGGCGAAGTAAGTAAGTAAGACGTTTGGCATGGAGCATCATCTGCTAAAGTCAGTTCAAATTTGGTAGAAAAATTATGTCAAGACGTTTGTTCCTCAAAATAAGTCGTTGATCAAACCTTTTAAGTACTACTAAATCTTGTAGGCAGATGAACCGTGAAAACAGCAAGTCGAATCAGCAATTTCATTCTTCTGCGCTACTTAAAGAGAACAAGCGACATATCTTATGGGGCAGAGTTGAAGAAGAAAAAAACTAGGATTCTTGTGCAGTTTTCGCAACTTTTTCAAACTTTCGCACGAGTCGAAGAAAATAAATTCATTTTTTTTTGGCAAAAAACCCTCTTTCTAGAGAGAGATCAGTGGGAGAGTGGCGAAGTCTGAAGTGAGTTTCAATTCGTCCACACTGATGGGTTAAAATTAACATGGGCTTAGGAGCAGACTTTTATTTTTAAACTCAATGAGGCTCTCCAGGCAGTTGTTTTAGGAGTGACAAAAACAGTTCAATTAGCATCAATGCTCACAACACACGGAGAAGGATATAAAAATGTACATAGCCAGTTAGGAGGCTATGAAATTTAGCTCTGCTCTAGTTTATGGGTAGTCATACTCTCTCCGCTGACTTGGGACCATAATCATACAAAAATCCTTAACGGAAGCAAACAACAGGTAGAATTACCAGACTGAAGATCTGAATGATGTTGACATATACAGAGGATGTGATGATAAAGATCTACATGGTAACATAACACATGATCTCTGTCCCTGCGCTAACCTCTGCCAAGTAAGCAATAGGACCTCGGCAAATATTTTTTCGATCTCATCAAAGACCTGTCTAATGACCCACTATCAGAACTATTCAACTTTTAAGGACGACCGAATAATCGTAACTAAAAAACTGAACCACGCAGTAGAAAAAAAAATGGGTCCGTATTGACCAAAGTGTGATCAAGAGGAAAAATTGTCTTCATCAATCCACTAATCTTATCCCATCTTAAGGTCAAAATAAGATGCCTGCGAGTGTTCAAAATCTACTTTGGGCCAGAAATGTTGATAAAAATTGGTTACAACATCTTGACTTAGGTCCACAGTCGTAAAGTAACGACAAGGAACACCCGCAAGTAAAGCTGTGGATCGGAATATTTCAAAATTTTGATCAGTTTTGCACTATCCTGGCTCACTTCCACTGTTGCCAATTAACGACCAAAATAACTGCCTGGTACACAGTACGCAATGAGCAAATTAAGATCGAGAGCAGTGCCCAAAGTTACTGAAGAAAGGATCTCACTTTTTGATCAGAAATTTAATTTTGGCGGCAGAAACCTTGACAGGTACAATTCGTTCGTTTGCGTTGATCTAATTAGGATCACTTATAGCAAATGTGAGCATGTTGATCAAAATATTGAAAAAGGTCCAAAATCTTTTTCCGGATCTTTTTTTGTAGCGAAGAACAGAATGAAGTCAAAATGACAGCCTTTGTACCGCACTGGAATCAGATTTGACTCGAATTATAATTTATCTTTTTGGGACGATTTTTGACGACCGAAAATGTTCACATTTACAATATTAGCTTCAGAAACTCCTTGTCACAAAAATAAGATCCTACTTCACTTGAAGCTGAAACATGTTGCTATCAACATGAGAAAGTATTATGTGGCTTAGACCTCTACTACCACACTATCAACTACCACTTCACTTGTGCAACAAAAATACAAAAAAAAAAAAAAACAGTTAAATCCCTCACCCTTACCATCGGCTGAGCGTCCAGCGAATTCATCATCGCTCTCATCGTCTTCACCGGGGAAGGACAAATTCAGTTCATGCGATTCCAAATAACGTTCGGCACGATCCTCGAATGTTTCACCAGAATTTGTTTCACCAAAAGAACGACCATTTTCGACACGTTCGATACGTAATCCTCCGAACAGTGGCAGCGTTGATTCATTGTCAATTTTGTTGAGTGCATCGATTAAATCCTTATCACTGTTATCCTGATGTGGTAGGGCGGCAGCGGTGGCACACACAACAGCAAGAAGCACAAATCCGTATTTCGAATACATTTTGTTTATTCCTTTTTTTTTTTTGTTTTTTTGAAACTAATTGGTTCTGATCACTGAACACACTTGACCGGATCGAGTGGACGATTTGCTTTGTGATTGATTAGCTATCGGTCAAGCTATTTATTTACACGAAATTTTTCATACACGTTCATCGAAAAGCACCTGCCAAATTGCATACGGTATAGTGTGAAACGAAGGAATGTGACTTAAGCATATGGATACGCTTGGTGGGGGAATATACACCATCAGTATGGCATCGAACTCTTTGTCCGGATTGTCCGTCCGTAACCAAACGCCTTTTTTTTTCAATTAGTATTCCTTCTGTGGGGTTCCTATAAAAATATGTTACACTACGTGACACAATTCCTTCCATCATCATCGATCCGCACACATGCACTATGCCCTAGGGCGGAATAACCACCATCAGCACACGCCACCCAACCACCCACCCATACCAGTGTAGTGTGCGGCGACCAAACTTGGAGGGTTCGCGCGAATGGCCTCCTTCCGTGTCCGTAAACCGTTCGAATTTCATTTTCAATCCAAACGTACATACATACATTCTCTGTCGCCGTCACCCGTATTTAAATTCGAGCCACGACCCGATGTGAGCGGAGTTCGGGTCTCCCTCTGTCACACATCACCGCCTCTATCCGCGATCCGAAATGGTAATCGAAAGAAAGCCTTTCCATTCGGGGTTATGCCTGATCCACGCGCTTTCGGCACACACACTGGTGTCAATCATATTCCTATGGCCCGTCGCCGCCATCATCGTTGTCGTCCGACAATTATGGAATTTGTAGCGCGACAATTTGTGTCGAAATTAATTTGCGTTTGAGAAAACCGCATGTAGAAGCGTACGCCTATTTGGGTTGGGTCCGGTCTTGGTCTCAAAGTCAGTGGTTCACTTCGGTTTTGGGTATTCGACGGATGGATTGGAATTTTTTTTTCTTCTGTTCTCAATACATTTTCTATTCGACATACGGGGGCGGTTGCGAAAGTATCATTGAGTGGACAGAGAGAGAAGAGGAAATAAATTAAATTTCGTTATTATACGCAGAATTTGTAACGAAATTGATATTTCAAACACTTTCTTCTCCAATTTGTATTTAAATGGAAGCGGTGACAGTATGAGACTCCGAATCGAATTGGATTGTAGAATCTCTGTTCGAATTGAGATCAAGTTAATCGGCAGAATGTCCATAAGAATTGGATTTAGTCCTTCTATTTGCATATTTTTGAATGATTGCCGTTTTCGTTTTCGATGAGTTTAACATTTTTTTTTTTTTTCATTGGCTTGTGTTTGGTTTCGTGTGTGGATTGCAGAACGAAACGATGCCAGTAATCCCACATGCATATTTAATTTTAAGTTTAAATCAACCTTTTTGCAATTACCTATACCAGCTGTTGCTAAATGGATTCTGGGGGAAATCTGTTGAATAATTATGTAACCAGAGGGATACTTCTTTCGAAGTTGGGTTTGCCGACATTTGCTTAAGTTATGCGAGATGAATCCGAGCAATCTTGCTCAAACTACAGATTTGTTAAGACCGGAAGAAGACCGGAATAAGGAAGGCTTTGTGGGATTTGTGCTTTTAAATTTCGACACGTGCCAATTTCCTTATCGGAAAAAGAAATTCTCCCACTCCGGCAGAGGTTTTAAATGAAAACATAAAAATTCTGTCCAGCGCAGAAAACCAGTGACAGAATTGCCAAGAAGTGATTCGAAATCGCACATGATCAATTCAGGCAATTGTCGCGGATAACTCACCCGGGCTGGGCTGGATAAACGAAGCAAAACCGACAATATTCAACGACGGATAAGAAGGATTTTTTACTGAAGCTACGATACAAATCACCCACAAATGCAAATTTGCAGGCCGATCGCGCGATTTGCGGAGTTTGTCCCAAAACTGTAAATTTTTGAGTGTGCGCAAATGTTCGCAAGTTATCTGCAAATTTTTTTCAGAGCATTTGTTCCCCAATCACACGATTTGCCGACACATGCAAATAGCATACTTGCAGATACATTTGTAGAAAAGTCACTTAAATTTATTAAGAAGGATAAAACAACTCGCAGTAGTATTCGTCGTGTATGTATGTGTTTGATAGCAACAGCGAAGAGGACGACCAAAGCGAAGGGACGATGAAAGTAAATTGTCTACCAAGCATCGCATACGTACGAGAAATGCGAGATGAAATTTGCCATTTGTACATGTTTCTTCAGAGCAGCATCTGCAAACGTCTCACGTCCGCAAATGCGTGTGGGGAAATGTCCAAAAGTCTGCAAATGTGTGTAAATGGTCCCAAAATAGTGATCATATGGTAAAAGGATGTCTGCAAATCGTCCACAAATGACATTTTGGGGACAAAAAATTGCTAAACACATTTTTGTGCAGACTTTTAGCACATCTGCAAATCGTCTGATCGTAGCTTTAGGTTCGGAGAGACAAAGTACCGGAGACACTAAAGCTTCATACTCTAGAATTGCTTTCTTCTCGAAGAGTTTCGGAAGGTATTTAATCTGGTAATCGGAACCAAAATATAGGGTCTGTGGGGTCTATGACATAACTGGCCAGAATTTCGGAAAAACACTGCCACCTAGAAGATCTTTTGTGTCAAGCAATGTTCTCTTTCAATTGAATAACATTTTGAGAAAGACTGAGGTCGTGGATTGTGCTTCCGAAGGCGCACACTGACTGTTTCCGAAGAGGAATATCTCCTACCGAAGTTTTACCTGGAGCTATGGCTGGGCAGTCGCAAAAAATATGCTCTGCAGTTTCTTGATCTTCCAAGAATTGTTACCACATGTCCCGCGTATCAATGCACAGCTTGTTGTCGCCTATGTCCCAGAACACATTAGATGGTGCTTTTTTCCCTGGCGCAAGGCCCAATTGGAGGCTTAGCACGCTTTCCAAAGATGCGCACAGCACCTGTGATAGTTAGTTGGTTAGTAAGAGTAGTTTTCCAAGAAGAGGTACTCTTAGACCGGAAAGTAGGTCCATTGTGATACCACGGAGTACTGGGATTTGGCCCCTGCTTACTCTTGAAACCATTTAGATATCCTATCGATGCTGTTAAGATTGGTGCTGGCGGTATTCGGGTTATTTAGATCGTTAAAGAAATATTGGCCTAAGGTGGCTTTCCTGGTGTTGTCAAGAGACGGACACGTGCAAGGGAAGTGTGCAGTAGACTCTTGCTCCTCCTCGTCTCTGCAGGTCCTGCAAAAATCATTACATTTTATACCTAAGGGTTGAGCGTTGATTAGTTTTGAAACCACCTGTGATGCCGGTGCAGGCAGACAGTTACAGAGCAATTTGGTCCACCACACCATTGATGTATAGGTGATTATAGGGGCTATGATAGTGAAGAAGCTTAGTTTAGGTAGCATAAGTCACTACGCAACATATTGAGTCCATCGCGATCCCTGTGAAACCAAATTGGCAAAACCTAAAGCATCTCCTGAAAGCATTTGGTTTCCCTACAGAATCTTATGGCTGAGAGCACAAATCGTTTAGCATGCTTCCTGAGAAGACAGTGGCCGGACAGGGTGCCAGTCACTAATTGTAACTGTGCCCTGCTTAAGTTAAGAATATCTCTTGTCTTTCTGCGGTCTAGCGCAGTCTATAAAGTCTTGGATACCTTATGCCCACCTATATTCTACCATTATTCTTAGGATTTCTGCTTTAGCTACGCAGGAAGGAGGACTCACGGTAGTTTCTCCTTCACGTGTTCAATGTCACAGTGACCCGGTAACCAAGAAGTCTTACTGGATTCTGCGTGCACAATACCTTAAAGCTTAAAGCATTACGCGGCATTTCGAAACAAGTGCAAATTGGACGGCTTTTGATTCTTGCGCTTTAAGTGCGGCTTGACTATCAATGCTAATCCCTTCCAGATATCGATTTCATCCCTAGTGATTCTGCAGCTACGAGCACAGACAGAACCTCTGCTTGAAATACGCCAGAAGTATCCGGAAGACTTATGGATACTTTGAGGCCTGCCTCTTGGGAATAAATCCCGGAACCCGTTCCATTGATAATTTATGAACCATCCGTTAAGCCCGCAATCTCATCCACTGAGATGACAGCGTTTCTAGGCAGTCTTCCCTCTCGATTTCAAATTCATTTGTAATTTCAAGGAGTTAAATTAATGTGAAGATTTGGTCTATCGTCGATCTGCCAGGCCGACAGCCATAGAACGCGCTTGTCGATTAATATGTTGCAAAACGACTTCTGACATTCACACAGTACCTGAAACAAATTTATCATCATGAAGGCACCGCCTCTTTAGATGGATTACAAGTCCATTAAGTCGATCCCAGCTACTGAGATTTTAACTAGTTTCTGCTGTTTAAATTTTTCTCATTTAACATTTTTGTGGACAAGTAAAAAACGTCGTTTCAGAACGTGTTCGGATGCATAAGTAATCGATGACAAAATTTTATTTCATCCGGTAGTTAGAATAATTTACTGCATTTGTTGGTCATTTATCGAAAAGGTGGTGTTCCTGATCTTCATTAGTTGTGAGTACAAGTCCACATAAAACGGTCGGTTATTTCTTGTGAATTTTGTTTGCGCACGTTAAGATGTTATTTTCGTCATTCAGACAAATTTACTTATTTGTAACGATAGTTGCGTTACATGCATCAATAATCCGATGCCGGTCAGTGGAGAGTTTGTCAACTAGGGAGTCAGTAAGACAGTGCCATTCTCAACGTTTGACCAAATCCAAAACATTTATTAGCAGTCACCCGAATCAGTATGAGTTCGCGTCAGCGACATTACCACCATCTACAACTCTACCATTCGAACCAACTGAACAATTTACATTAGTGCCAGGACAACCAGGAAGTCATACATTGAGCGAGAATACTTTAAAGACAGCAACAGGATGAGATTTCAATGGTTGTGATTTGAAGCTGTGTGAAGTGAATTTTAATTTGTTTTTAATAAATTGATTGCGTGGTCCTATATAAATTTTTAAGATTTTTATTTAAGGTAATAGTAGATCCTGGCCCATCCCGAGCTGTCGCGCGGATACAAGCTGCCAAAATGAGATTTCTTCGTTGTATTGCTGGGGTGACTCGCCGAGATCGGGTTAGGAACACCAGAGTACGCGAGGCACTCAATGTCGAGCAGCTACTTCTTCGAACGGAGAGGTCCATACTTCGATGGTCCAAAGATGGCTGGACCAAGTCCGAAATCTCACCTCTACCCGTATGGGGATAGCCCCTGAAGAGTTAGAGTCGATGGCGGAAGATCGGCAAATGTGGATAGTCCACTTAAGCTCCCTAAACCAGCGACCCTCATAGTGGATAAGCGGGCCATTGGAAGATGATGATGATGATGATAGTAGATCCTGAGTCAAATTTTAGTAGATGAAGCTTTAGAAGTTAAAAAGGTGAACGTAACCTTATGATAGATCTATTGTCCGGGGCGGATTTAAATCCCAACCAAGCAGCCAGCTTTATCGTAAGCTAGCTGCCTCCAAATTCGCTGATATTCCTTGGCTGATATTCCTTTCCACTTAGGTTAGGTTAGGTTAGGTTAGAGGGGTGGCGGCTTGTTGTTAGGCGCCATCTCACTCGGATCTTAAAGAATCCATTGGGTTCCCCTGTGTGAGATCCTACATTCCTGTACCTGTTGGGAAGCGAGTATAGGTTATTTATTGTTCGTTATTAGCCTCTATGAGCCACGCTGAACTCAGTACACATTTTAGGATGGCCTTCGGTAGCATGGTTGAGAGTTGGGGTCACTAACGAAGTAAGCGCCTAGGGTCGTCTTTCTGCTTCTGCTAAGGCTTGGGCTTAGGCTTGGTCGCAGAGAAAGTGCGTCATGTCCGCCTTCGCTTCTGTGTATATCGTTATATCCTCTGCAGAGGTCAGTCGTGGCTAGTTGCATTCTCCTTAGGCTGCCAGAAGGTTGTGGCCTGCAAGGATGCTGATCACTAGAGCTAAGTGAGATTTGTTCACCGTAAGTATTTCCTTTGTTTTTATTTTATTATAATATATTGTGGTCACATCTTTTTTAATATGCGGCATGACGGAATGTGCTCCATCTCCCATCGGCAAGTTTCCAGAATTCCAAGTGTCTCTCGTGCTTTAGAACTTCTATGGGGGTCAGAATGGTTTTATTTGGTTCAGTTTTGATGCCTTTCTTGTCAATTCATCGGCCTTTTCATTGCCATCGATGCCTTTGTGCCCTGGAACCCAACAGAGCGATGCATTATGTCTTAAGCTTAGGATCCTAAGCTGCCTGCGACAACTTTTTACTAAAAGCAATTTAATAATTGTATATCACACTACTTTGAAGACGGCCTGGCTATTGATGCATATGCCTGACACGGTCGTGTGACACTTTTATGCAGCCCATCGGACACGGAAGGGGGTAGGATGCGATGAGAAGAGGATGAGAGAGATTGGTTAGGTCCATGGTCCACGGAGAGTGTAGGCTCTGCTATGTGAGGTTGGAGACTCGGAATGAAAGAACTCGTACGTAATATCATGCGGCACCTGATGTGTGTCCTGACCTCTCAATACCCCGTCCTCCACAGATTATTCGCCTATCCGCCACCAGGGGCTGCACCGGATAACCTAGAATGCTCTTGTATTTGTCTCTTTCCGCTTACTCTCTATATCTGATTGTGCTCGACGGGCTGCGCCCCATCCGAATTTTCAAAGAAATTTATAAATAGAAGCCGTCTCTGCTACTCAAGCTACTTAGTACAGTGTACTCTCTCCTTATGGACACCTTTGATAAGCGGACACCTCTCATAAGCGAACAATTTCCTCGGAACCGTCGCTGTCCGCTTATGAGAGAGTATACTGTATCCCCTTATAGAACAAATTCAGAGCATCGGAGCTAGGCCATTATTGCGGGTTGCATGACCAACAACCGCCAGTTGTTTTAATTTAACTACCGAAGGACTTAAAAACAAAATTAGATCCAAGCTAAATTGAACGCTTCTAGTCAGACAAGTATTACCTGCTTTCGTTCTTCCCAAAACCAGCTTTTTTAATCCAATCCTTCATCGCTGTAATATGACAGTTGAGAAAGAGCAATTATTTCGACAGCACAGAGCTGAAATCAGCAGCGTTTTCCAAAGAGAACCACAGAGGGCCACATGTCGCTGCTACAAAGTTCTTTGTCACCCAAGCCATGCCATGCAAAATTTTCCACAAATTTAATTAACCTTGTGGAGTTGGCTCACAAAACCGCATTTGATCCACACAACCCAAGCTAAATTAATTAAAAATCGTTTAATCAAAGTAGTCCTCCGCAAATTGTTGAGTTCCATGCAAAAGGTACATAGGATTAATTTTATTTTTAATTACGGTGGGGCCAATTGCAAAAGTCAAAACCATTGCGGTCAGTTGAATCGTTCAATGGTTTCATTATCGATTCCAAATTATATCAGATCAACCAGAAATTGCATTGTTTTTATCCGGATATTACACTCCGAAATAAGTTGGACATTATTCATTGTTATTGGACATTTGTTTTATTTTTCGGTCATATTTTTTTGTACAATAAATTAACAATAATTTACATTTGCATTGGGTCATATTCATATAAAAAACAAAGTGCTTGCAAATAAATTAATTATTGTAATTAACTAGAAACACACAGGTGACACACAATGGGGCCGTCAGCGATTGACTGGCCCCATTGAAATGGCTACGATATTGTTTACAATTTCCTTCTCAATCTCGAATTAAATAAATTACACTACATACTAGAAAACAAAAGGCACAACTCTCGGTACGAACACAACAGCCAGTCGGCCAGTCTACTGAGCTGGTACCTGTCCCTGGTAGGCGAGTTCTTGCGCATCGCCGGCATCCTCATCGCCCAAGCTGCGGGCATATGGATACGATGAACCACCCGACGACCAACCCTGTTGAGCAGGTTGTTGCCATCCGGAGCTGCCGAGAGCAGCACTGCCCAGACCACCAGCACCGCCACCCAATTTACCGCCAAACAATTTGGTCGCACTGACGAGCAAGGCCAAAACGAATGCGATCTTGGCGACGATAATGGCCTTGGTGGCGAGCAGGGCCAAACCTCCCAGCAGTAGAGGCACCAGAGCGAACAACTTTGCACCGACGGCCAAGATCAATGGTCCCATGAGTTTCTTCATCTTACCACGACCTAGAAAGTGTGTATAACACATGCGAATTAGATGAAAAACCGCTTTGCGGAAAACTCGTTGTTGTGATTTTTTTTACCTTCTTCGATGGCGCGGGCAACCTCTTGGGTAGTCTCACTGGGCACCTTGACTTCCAAGTTGTGCGAACCGAAGAAATCGGCAACCGATTGCATAGCCATATCCATAAGACGTCCATTCCTATCCTCCGTCTCGGCTGGCAATTGAGTCATGATGTCGTTTTCGGACAGCGCCTTGCCGCTGCGAGCCACTGGAATGGCTGGATCTCTGTGTGTGAGGAGAGAAAAGAAAAAAATTGTTTTTTATGAATGAACTCTCGTCACAATTTGCAAAATAGAAAGGGGTATTTGTGTTGTGTGCGACTGACGCAATCCAATGCATCATCACGAAGTGCCAGACTATCCACACAACTGGTTCTATGCACAATCACACTTTGAATCTTTTATCACAGTTCGTCGGATAAATAATTTTCACTTTTCGCACAAAATTTCCACACTTCAGATGATGCAATTTTCACCACAAACAACAAATGTATCTTTTCGCACCTTGTGAACGTAATTCCACTGGCTAGAACGATGTTGTTACTCCTGGCGGCACGATTCAGCGCTGTAATCCCTTTGACGGCTAGACATGTTGTAATATCTTCACTTTCGAAACAGGATCCCAGGTATTTGGCCGCCCTTGAGAGGGTGCCTTCACTTTCGATCTTATTATCGGTAACACTGGGGGCGGCTAACGCTGCAGCAAACAGCATAACGGACACAACGAACACTTTCATTTTGGCTTTTGTTTTGGATTAAATTTCCTTTTTTTTTCTTATTTTTTAACCGCACAACGACACTACAACACTGCGCTATGTGATGTATCACTAGTGAGATGTGAGAATGATTTGATGTACTTGTCCGGGCACTGGCACCCTTTTATACCACTTTAAAAAGTCGCTTTTCGGATATAGTGTGGCGCGCCGATTGCAGGCAACCCATAAGCAGCACGACGTATCACAACGATCGTGGTTACGTATACGCCTAGTTGCCCCCGTATGCCTCCTGCCCACCTCCCACCGCTCTGCCATCCCAGAGAGTTGTGCATGCTCTGCTCCGATCTACCATCCCTCATTGCTCGCGCGTTTATTGTTTACCATTGTAAGACGAAGCCAAGAGACACCAACAGGAGGGGGCTACAAAGCGACCGTTTTTCTTCAATATTTACTCTCGCGAAAAAAATACACAAAAACGAACGAAAAATTCAAAAAAAAAAAATCCACAGATACTACTCTCAGGCACTTAACATACTCACGACGACAGTACTCTCAGCATTTAACTCTTTTGCTCAGACAACCACCAACCCGGTGCGTATGTGGAAGTATCGCGGAGAGAAACAGAGACAGAGCGCGAAAAGCAGACATTAAAAAAAAAAATCGTAACAAAATACCAAAAAAAAAAAAAACCAACGTCGGCTTAAACCATCAGAGACACGCAGACCACTCTCTCATGGAAGTGGTCGCGTTTTTACATCTTCGTTCATTAACAGAGCACACATGCTCGGCCAGGCCACCACTCTCACTCATTTGCTCCCGGAGAAGCGCTTTGAGCCCGCAATTGTTGGTCATTTTCTTGGCGGCCGAAAAGAAAAGTGCCCGCGGTCGATGGTAATAAGCCACAAGAAGCATACAAGATGGGTACTTAACATCGAGAGAGTTGACACTTTGGATTGCAGGCAAGCGCACCAGAAGTCAGGGCGGAGCTCTACTTACTTGCGACATGGATTTCGGGAGGAAAAAAAAAAACAAAAACTGGACATTCCGGATTGTGAAAGAGAAAGATGTGCTTCGGTCATAAAGTGCAATTCCAGTGAATTTGAGGCAATTTTTGGCGAGTTAATGTTGGTCAGCTGTTTACCACTTGGCAGGCAATGTGCCTTAATTTCCTCGGAAGACACCAGAGAATGTGGAAGTGTAATTTTTTGTTGTTGTAACAAATCTCTAAAAACACCTCGTGATGCCATGATGAAATACATATTTGTGCTGTGTGCTAAATTTTACGTAACCAAAGACAGGCATGAAATCTCAATTAAGGTTTGGGGGAACATAGCGCGCATTTGATTTCGCTCCATTTCTCTCTCGTGTCTTTGTTGACAGTTTTTAATGCTTGAAGCATGTTCCTGTAGTAATTAGCGCCCGAACTTATGGCCATATGGTAACATTTGATGGATTAGTAGGTTACCAAATAAATAATGACTCGAAACACGAGCCAAGCGCAAGTGGCTAATTAGGGATTTTATTGAATTAGAGTTTAAATTATGTATTTGTGAGCTCATTCTTTGCATCATCGGTCTTCTTTGCATTATTTTAGCACGCAGCGTTTGTTTATACTGAATGGGACCTACTTGGTTTCAGGGAAGAAAGATGGCTATAGAAAGTTATGAGATACTCAGATGTTCGCAGACACTTGACGACACGCTGCCGACATCTCCGGGCGTAATTCAAAGCCATGAACCTTCTAAGTAGCGTCAGATACCTAAAGAACTCAGGCTGAATGCAGCTCTATGCTTGTCCAAAAAGTCTGGAACTCCGTTTTGGGCTCAAAACATTTACAAACATTCGGAGGCCTCGTGTATGATATAAAACGTAATATGGTGGCCTACTTGGGCAAAACTAACAAAAAATAGAGATTAAGTACCAGCTAGCCACCAATTCGGAGTTTAAGAGTGATTCAAGATAGGTAGAATCTCTTCCAAGCCTACTAACTTCGCACTGCAATAGATTTATGTAATCTTAAAGAACTGTGAACTAAGAAGCTTTTTCATGACGAATAATACCCTCGGAGGCTTGCTATTATCCGACGAAAGGTGGTGCCGCGAAAAATTTTCGGTGGACGCGGCTGTGGCTTGAATCCACGCAGCTTGCTCAGCAGTCCAACGCACTAACCACTGAGCCACGACGACCACGAGAGCCGGTTAGACAAGAACTTTATCGCTTAGCCTGCGTGGGTACTATTGTGGCAATGAAAACGTGCCCGCAGTAACCATAAGAGGAATGCTTAGTCTTGAACCCCGACACCTCACAATGCAGAAAGTAACTATGCTGAGTGCTCCTAGATTCCCTAGATATGTACTGGAAAGCAAAAGCCAACGACCCTACAGACCATCTGAGGACCTTAGTATACATCCAAAGTGATCCAATCGTCAAGGGAACTCACATCTACTTCCTTTCAGACACTCAGGCAGCGATAGGGCCAAAGCTCGCCTAAAACTGTCTCAAACTCTTTCAAGACCTTATTCCAAAAAGAAGGTCACTGTAGCCTGGATACGAAGGTTTCGAAGGAAATGAAGTGGCAGACTTGCAACAGGAGGCGCTTGGCACCCACCCTGTTAGAAGTTGGGGTGTGTGTATGCACTGCTACCTGTAGAGGTCTATTGTGCTCCCCCGAACTCGTGTTGTTCGATGAGTCTCGACCTATAGCACCTCCTCCAATCAAAACGCTCTAAGGAATCGAAGGATCAATGATCCACAGTCCATAAGGAGGAGGAAGATGGTCTCTTCGACATCGCTGCAGAAGCTGCAGTTTCCACTTGCTTCTATTCCCATTTTCCTGAGATGTTCCCTGAGTCTGCAATGGTTTTTATGGGTGCTTAGGCAGGCCTTGCTCTTCCTTTGGTCGTAGTTCCCGAGAAGTTACTTTGCTTGTCTTATTCCTGGGAGTGCTTCCCATAGACTTCTTCTTTTGCATTCTTCCTCTCTTCGCAGTTCCTCTTAGATTCGATGCGGTCCCAGGCCGCAGAATGGCTCTGATCTAACGAATGACTCTTTCTGACTCTTTCCGTACCAGTTCATCGGCTTTCTCATTTCCCTCTATTCCTACATGACCTGCCACCGAGTAGAGGGTAACTTTATTGTTCTGGCCAAGTCTGTTTATCTTTTCCAGACACTCGTAAACCGGTTCAGATCAGATTTCATAAGAACTCAGTGCCTTAAGGGCTGGCTGTCGGAGTTTTGTCTCGTGATACCTTCTAATGGAGCTGATTTGTCCACGTCTTTCAATCGCATATGTCTCCACCCAATGGTGTCTAATCCAATCAAAATCAATGGGAAACCAATTGGCCCGCTGAACATGGGGCAGAAAAGGGCATGGGACAAGGATCAGCCCAACAAAAATGGGAGAAAAAAACTATCCGAGCTCACCAAGGAAGATTTACGGATCCTTATGGTCAACTGTTTAATCCCAACTCTTTCTGATAGCTGGAAGGTAGGTTCATGTCCCCCAGCACTGTTAGTTGAGTTCAGTAGTTATACCAACAATTTTGCACTGAATGCTTTTTCCCATCATTCCCCCTTCTTCCGAAGGCATCCACTGAATTGAGATCACTCGGTTGAAGTGAAAACAATCTCATTTTGATAATCTCAACCGATGAAGGTCAGTAAAAGTAAATTCAAAACAACACTAACCACCTACAACTTCTAAGATGGTTTAATTTCGTCAAGACATTTCCGACTAATGGAACTAATTAGCTTAAGACAAAATGTACGTAATTCCTTAACTGGTGACCACAATCGCTCCCATGAAATCACCATGAAGGCATGTCAGCCAGACCAGCAAAAGCTAATAGCTTCATCTCACTTTGTTGACTAATGTGCTCGTTTGTGGAATTTTCTGTGTCACTCTACTGAGATCGGTTAACAATTTCTCCCAAATGCTTGACAAGCCTTTGACAGTAAAAAAAAAAAAAAATATATAATCACAATCCAAAAGTCCCAATAAAACAACAAAAACGAAACATGTTCACTTTTAACTGCCTTGAGAAAGAAAATAAAAGAAACGAAACAAATCAGAATCCGTCCATCAGTCCATTCGTTCGTCAGTAGTAGTTGAGTTTTCATTTTCTACCGCTAAAAGCCTGAAATCCATTTCATGTCTTCTGTGTCCGTCTGTCACACCTTCAAAAGTGACATCAAGTCCAATGCGAGCCACACACACTCGCACGTACGAACTAATTGACGACAGTAGAAAATTTTGTTTCATTGTGGCCTGAGCTGTCGTAAATTCCAAAATGTTCGCCAAGAATCGCACGACGACGACGACCACAATGGGACTGTGCGGTAGTTGCCATTAGCATGCCAAATAGATATAAACAGCGTTTTGGCACGCATTCCTATTTGTGACTTGGAAGACACAAATCACGAAGGAACAATGCCCACGAACTAGATCATAGAAGTGCAACATGAGTGCGCCCAATTGGGTCAGACATGCAGGTACGACTTCCTGTTGGCCCAACCATGTCACACCACCCATGAGGATCATGTAATCCCTCATCACATTCACCATTCCGAGCGATGGTAACTGAAATCCGACGGAGAAATAAGAAATTCGGATACAGACACTGCGACGAGAATATCCGTGTCATTACACCGGCAGGTCTACCAAAAGTGCACTCCACCGCCATGGAGCGTTACATAACTTTCACTTCATCCAAAGTGGACACACACTGGAGCTGGTGTGCTGCATGCATCATCATCAGCCGATTGCACTGTCTGCAGTGGCAGCAAATCGTATCCGCAAGGTATTACATGAAATTTCACCAACAAAAGTTTTTTGATTGATGATGATGATATCGGACGAAGGGACGTGACACGAATGTTAACTGCAGGCTTGCTGTGTGCATGTGAATTTCGGTGGAAACATAATGAAAACTGATTTTGCAACAGGAAATTTAATTAAACGCCGAATCCTGAAATCCCGGCCCAGTAGGAGGAGGACGGGGATATTCCATTTAGTTTGCTTGTGTACTTGAGTATTCATGAGTTGATTTCGTACACCATTCCGGAGGGAATAATACATGCGGCACTATCCATGTACAGAAATGAACATCGAAAAGTTTTCATGAAACTTTAAGAGTTGCATAGGTTGGGGAAACTTCCGCCCAAACATTAGAGTTGCATGCTCGTTACAGATGAATGAACACTCGACAGATCGTAGGCGGGCGGATGAAAACGCGTCATCGCAGTGCCCCCAAATAGCCGAAAGGTGAACAAACAACGAGCATTGGGTTTTTGTGGCCCACTAGTTGTATCACCTGAGCCATAATCTTCTCAAAAAGTGCAAAGAACGCACACGAAGAACCCATTTGGGATCCAAAATCTCTAGAGATGGAGAAAAAATAAGGCCTCAGCAAACGTATATAGGACAACGATTTAAGGATCTGCAGGATTATTGTTCATATACTGAACAGACGTTGAGCAGCTAACGAATTAGCAAATATCCTCGAAAGCTGAAGTAGATATGCTTTTTCCAAGTATGTACCTGTGACATCTACTGTGGTGACTGCCACCACGAGCAGAGAGAGCGGCTGTTTGGATGCGGTTTTGGTGTCAGAGGTGCAATTAGAAAAAAAGTCTTGTGCTTTGGACACGTAAGTGAGCAAGTGATGGCGATCCATACTAAAACTGAGCCTCATCTGTGCTTACGCCCCCAGAGAGAAGAAAGACGATGCCACCAAAGATTATTTCTACGAACTTCTCGAAAAAACCTACGAGCAATACCCGAGATATGACGTTAAGATCATCTTTGGAGATTTCAATGCCAAGATCAGCAAGGAGGACATCTTTGGCAAGATCAATGGAGAACAAAGTCTGCACGACACGACCTTTCAGAAACGGAAACATGTTAAAATTCACAAGGCAACTTAGAAGTTACCTGATCCTACCTACAGCCAACCAAATAGATTACGTAGCGATCGATGGGAAACACTCCTCTTGTATATTGGATGTTCGAACGTTCCGCGGCGCAAACATCGACTTGGATCATGACCTTGTTGCAGCGAAGCCGAAGGTATGTTATGTCAGGACAAGAACCACCACTGTGAGAAAGTTCAACGTTGAAAGGGTGCAATCGCAACCGACCGTAAAAGCCTTTGCCCATCGTCCTATCCTAGAACTCTCAAGAAGTTCTCAAGCAGCAAATGCAGAATACCAGTGGCAGCACTACCAAAAGGCCATCAGCAATCCCGCGACTGACGTGCTAGGCTTCACCCCTCCGCCTATGACAAACCGCTTGTTTGAATCTGAATGCACACAGGGGATGGAATTTTGATCTCTTTGGTGACGTACTAAGTGCCACTTTCAATACAACAACGCAGATGTATGGACTGGGAATTAAATGTCAATTCTCGATCACTATGATAACGAAGGGCTCAGACAGGGCGTTTCCGGTCACATGTAGACAAGTGTGTGTCCTAGAACCCACAGGGCGAAACTGGAAGTTTGTCACAGTAGGGGTAACACTGTCTTTTTTTTAGCGTCGCGGTCGGAAGGTGCAAATCTTCCAAATACAAAACTGAGTCTCTACTCGGTAACAGTGTGGGATTTCCACCTACTATATCTACTTTCCCTCCTGCCCCTCGCGGCATTACCGTCAAGCATTTCATTGCGAAAGTGGACTTCAGTCCACGGCTTGTTCGTGTTGGTGCTAAGTTTCAGTGTCGTTAACTCCTTCCCATGTGTTTTACCTATCTGGTGATGTTGTCTGTTGTCTGTTGTAAGTTCTCACCCAGTTTTTTTACCAGCAAGTGCCATTCTTTAAAATATCGTGGAAAATGGAGCATGATGTGTTCCACATCTTCGAATGCTTCCGTGCACGTTCGGCAATAGGGGTTGTCGTCGTGTTCAAACCTGTGGAGGTTGGCTGTGAAGCATCCATGGACAGTAAGCAACTTTGCTAAGAGCAATCACTTCTTGCGCTTTGGTCTGCCGATATTTGACATGATCCTTGCCAGATCAGCTATTTCCTTCCCTGTCTTATCAGCTTCATGCTGCAGATGTTGCTTAAAAGTCAGTCTTGCATCTATAGTAATCCCAAGGCACTTCAACTCTAATTTGGGAACTACGGTCTCCATGACTCGTCCGCTGCTTATAAGCACTGCTTCTGTCTTCTTATAGTTATAGTCATAGGTAGTCAGTCCGGAACCATTCCTATAGCTTCATCGCAGTCTTACTCCAATTCCTTAAGGAGTTTGGTCACTACGTCCTTGGTTAAGCCAATTTTTTTCGGAGACCTCGGGATTCTAGGTCGAAGGACGTCATCCTACATCAGTACGGCTACCGAGCCTTGAAAAAAACCGCCTGTGATTTCATACTGTCTTAAGCAGACTCGTTCGCTACCCTACCTGTTGTGTGGCCCATAACTTCGGTGTCTGTGCATAATTCAACACCAGCTCCCACACGCTGTGTGCTACGTGCGTATTTTCCCCTCAATTTGCCGTCCGCAATGAGCTTTCTCCAAAATGCATAGAAACTACGTAAATTAAAAAATTTACAGAAAAAAAAAAAAATTAAGTAATTTACAAAACCCCAAGCACATTCATACGAAATTGCTCCGAAAATAATGCGCTCCGGCTGGCCTCTCGTAAAAGCCATTTTGTGGTCGCTTTTATTATTTATTCGTCGCCGTCGTCTGTCCATACAAAGCGCCAGTGAAGCATGAAACCAATTATGTGCCATTAACTCCGAAGGTCTATTTATAGTGTTTGGCTTAGGCAAATCTTTGCGAACGCGCTCTGGCTCTTTCATCACCTGGGACACTTTCATTGCGCGCGGGCAAGACGGATCTGAATTCAATGTGCACTGGCTGGGTGCACTGGCTTCCCGTCGTCCGAGGTAGAGCCGATGCGGTGCTAATTGCAAATTGCACTTCGCACGTTAAACTCAAACGATTTCGGCATTACTTACTGCCTAACTGTCAGCCTCATCATCACCATCATCATGTAACAGCGGTGACGTCGAGAGAAATACTCGTACTTTCTTCTTTGGTCTTTGCGGAGAGTCGTGAGATGGTCTTTAAGCTTCGCTGGCGTTAGGCATGGTCGCCGGGCGATCTGTTTTCGAACAGCTTTATTGGATTACACAAGTTTTACGATTCGGAGTTTGTTTGCGTTTCTTTCGTGGGCAATTTGTTATAGGTCGACTCATGAATTTTTAATTAGCCGATCGATGCAAAGGGTTCCTGCACGCAAGACCTTACTTTTGCTTTTTCCATTTGCAGGCGAGAAAGAGTTTGAGAGGTGTTGAAATGTGCGGATTACGTTATGACCGTAGGCAGATGTCATAATAGTGCAGCATAGTAGGGGAGTGCGAAAGACTCGGGCGAATTGTGCAATATTGATTGCGGTTGCATGACAGTCTGCATTCGGAGGTGTATGCAAGCTTGTTAGGGTCAATTTGCATGATGACAACCGGCACACGATACAGTTTAAATGTGATTCTCATTAGAGGTTTCAGCTCGATGGCCCGAAGACCGGTTGACCTAGTCAGGGACCAGAAAAACATTTGGATCGGTGGTACAAGTAGAGGTTTTTTGTCTGAGAAGTCACAAGTTTCTTTACTCTTCCTTGCCTATCTTCGGAGTACAAGTCTAAAATAAATATTGTAAATAGCTGGCGCGACAACTCGAGATGAGCCAAGGCCTAGCTTCTCGCAATCATTCATGTTGTGCGTGTTACATTTTTTGCACGAATGGAAGGAATCTACAAATCTGTTACCGACGACAGCCGGTGTCGTGAAAAATCTTCGGTGAACATAGCACGCACATACTACTGAGCTATGGCGATTACAAGCCTGGTCTTGCTAATTTCGTCCGAATGTCCAGAATTACGATGAGAGAATGCATGATTTGAGGGCCAAAAGGAGGTGGTTTTCCTCTATTGCGTCGTTCTTCGTGTGTGGATTTGAAGATTTTCTGGGCCGGAGCATTGGTGTTCATCCACTCTACAAACCACCTCAGTCGTTGAACCTTCACTCTTCTGGCTAAGTCGATGTCCCTGTGCAGCCCTTACAGTTCGTCATTGTATGTCGTCTTCCACTCACCGTCTATACAGATGGGACCGAAAATCACGACGAATTTTCCTCTCGAAACTGCCTTCATTGACAGCTAAACCTATCTTCGCCGCCTCCGTCTTAATACTCACGAACGCACCAGTGTCATCACGCTGCATTCTTCCGATTATGTCAATATCGTCGGCATATGCGAGTAGTTGGACGGACTTTTGAAAGATTGTGCCCCTGGTGTTGGGGCGTGAGTTTTGCACAACTCTTTCAAGAACAATGTTGAAGAAGTCGCATTGTCTAAATCTTTTTTTAACATCGCTGGTCTCGGTGAGGTCTTGACCAACCCTTATAGAGCAGCGTGCGTTCTCCATCGTCATCCTGCACAAACGGACGAGCTCTGTATAGCTTGTCTCTATAGACGCTGTCATCGGCAGCCTTAAAATCAATGAAGAGGTGGTGGATATCGATTTGAAGTTCCCGGGTTTTCTCCAAGATCTGCCGCAGCGTGAATATTTGGTCGATGGTGGACTTTCCTGGCTTGAAGCCACACTGATATGGACCGATCAGGTTGTTGACGAACGGCTTCAGGAGTCCACACAACACGGCAGATAAGATCTTATAGGCGATTTTAGGAAGACTGATGCCTCTGTAGTTGCCGCAGTTCAGAGGGTCTCCTTTTTATCGGGCAAACAATGCTGAGGTTCTATTCATCGGACATTCTTTCCTCCGACCATATTTTACCGATTGGTGCACAAGACCGACTTGATAATTTCTAAAATGAGTTTTTTTGGGGAGCAAACGCACGTAGCAGTTGCCAGAGTTCGCATACCAATCGACCCTGTTTTGCTGCGTTACGTGACCGCGGTGCGGCTTATTTTGAGCGGTGTTCTTCATGACAAATTAGCCAATTATTTCATAGAACCCCGCGAGAAAAAAATGGACTGGGTACAGTGAATTTGCTCGTGGTGCAAGTAGGTGTTTAGGGCTACTCAGAGAACTAATAGCTTACCAAAAGGCTGCTATCATACTTCAACGAAACAGCTAGGGTCAAAGCAAAACAAACCCTGAGTTCCTCCGACAGAAAAAAAAAGCGAATATTCTCTGATGCTGACGATGAATGGAGGAGAATATATAACCTTGAACTCTAAGGGCTGTACCAAAGTGTGGATGTTATTTGACTCAAACTTACCGATCGAATTTACAACAATGCCCCAACGGGCAAGAGTATCTTTAACACTTTGTGCTTCAAGCGTTTGGCTTGGTACGGAACTGAAGTGGATGGAAGCCACGGCATCTCAAGTAGAGACTCTTACGGCACATCACGGCATTAGCAGACAGCTCAAACAAATGGGGGCATTCAGTGTCCCTAGGACCCACATGACATAAGAGTCATCGAATTTCAAAAGACTTGTCAAAGCCAAATGTGGTAAACATTGCATCTGCAACATCTATCAGAGAGAAATGACGATCAATACTTGTTGAATCGTTATGAACGATCCACACCCAACCCGATCAGATGATTACTAAATTTCGCATTGCATTCGCTTCGAGATTATCTAATTATGTTACGCGACATTTCCAAAGAAAATGCAAATAAACTGGTGAACCATTTCGTCCACCGTAACGTGGGAATAAATCTCAAACCCAAGACAAATTATCTTGCCCAACACCGCCACCAGCATAGCAGTTGCGTGATAAATCTCATCAAAATCTCACTGTTTACCTTAAATTGTTTGAAAAATTAAATAAATACTCGTACATTTCGTGATTCCAAGCCATAAAACATATTTGCATCTCGCGTCCACATTTCGTAACGTGCTTCACGTTCAATGCGTGTGCTACTTAACCAATAAAAAAAGAAAAGCAAAGCACACCTAATAAAACACGCTTGTTTGGATTTTACTTTCGTTTTCAAAATCCACAACGAAATTGCAGGTGATAACAATCACAATCTGCACAATTAATTTGATAGCCATCCCGATGCCGATACCGATGTCGATGCCGATGCCCATCTCTTGGACTGCGTAACCAATTTCTATCTGCCCAAGGTGTGTGCGAGTGGTGTGTACTCTAAATAATTGTTACAGCAACACTTTTCCACATGTGAAGTGCGTACATTGTCCATTACTCTTCCGAGATTCGGTGGAGAATTTTAAACGACGACAACGCCACCGCCGCGTCGATAATGACGTGAGAGGGCCCAGTGAAAGTTCGGCAATTACCCCCGAGAGGTGAACTGGACTGATCATCTCGCACATGTGCGTATGTGGCTATGTACTTACCGCCGCTTGGAAGGAACAAACACCGACTGCAAATAGCCGAGGAAAAACTTCAACGGAACGTCCACAATTAACATAAACATAAAGCGATTACTTAACATTTTTGTGTCATCGGTTTCACTTTCCTTGGAGAGCTGGTGATGATGATGGCGATGACAACGATAGCGCTACAACCACAGACCGGAAAGTGCCATTACCATCGTAGTCATCGTTGTCGTTTGTCAAGTACTTCCATGAGATCTTCTGTTGAACCAGAATTATCTGCCATGACAGTGGTTGGTGGTATCATGGTGGTCTTGCTTACGACACACCGGCAGGCATTTGACCGACATTTCCCAGTTCAAGATGCAAATGGCAGTGCAGATGGATCATCGCCAAAGAATTTCACCTGCACACACCGTCCACAACACGTGCTGGTGTGAAGAGGCAAACATGCTTTAGATACTATTTTAGGTGTGTTTGCCATTTTTTTCTTTTTTGAATGAGCATCTCTTGTTCATTCATAAAAATGTTCGATGGATGCGACTGGCGTGTGATGAGAGGTACTCGCCTCGTTTTGGGCATGAGCATGGGTTGGGCCCATTCTCATCAGCAGTGGCTCGGCAACAACGGCCCGTACGCTTTCTCATTGGATCAATATTGGCTTTTTTCATTTGCACAAATGAAAAGAAAATCAATTTCACCTTTTGGAATTTCTGCGTAACCCAAATACGCATTATCTTTGCGTCTTTGTTGGAGTGGTGCGCTAAAAGCTCAACAACAATACTGTAACAAAAAGAGTGTATACTAAGCGCGAGATGAAAACGAAATGAAAATATGATTTGTTTTGATTGAAAGGAATTTGGGAGACAACAGATATTCGGATGCAGATTCAGCGTAATGGAATGTTGAGCAATTTGAATATTTAGAAGAATTTCTTTTTTTTTTTTTTGGTGGGTGAATTTTATGCAAAATATTTGACGAAAGAAACGTGTAAATTGTTGTGCGTAGCATTAAGAGTGATGATTAATGATAAGGTACGGACATCCTGTTTATGACAAACTCGTTCAATGGACAGGACGTCTTTAACTCTGCATCACAAAACCTGAAATCGGTTTTCATGAATCTTAATTCTTGAGTCAGATCTAGAAGCAATCTGTACCGCAACAGCCTCCATAAGAAACCCGAGGAAAACTTATGCTGACCTTCATCTACACTATTGTGATACAAAATTCTTATTCTCATATGTAATAGCCAGGCAGCCATCAAAGCCCTTGCTTTGTCAATCATGAATACACCATACTACCTGATGAAGAGAGTCACGAACTACTTCACCAAGTACAGGCACCAGACCGATAAATCCCACAAGCGTCGGCCCTTGGAGCTCTCCTGTAGAACGTAATGTATGTCGGAGTTCTGCGACTAGCACTGGCACAAGGAGTTAAAGTGATCGGCTTTGCTGACGATATCGCCGTGGTGACCGTGGCTAAATACGTCCACGAGATAGAGTCCGCCACGAGAAGGAAGGAAGGAAGCTCCCGTCAGCATGCAGGCTCAGAGTAATCAGATTGGTCGACATCGACATTCTCGTTAACGAGATGCAAGGGGTTTATCTTAAGGGAATCGCAAGCCGGCAAGAAACCATCGTTACCAGGAGGGTAAAAGCAGAAGAAAGGGAAACATTTGTAGTATTGTGGCAAGCCACGACAAAAGGCAGAACTGGGACTGCAACTAGCTCTTGTTATCTGGATAGATCTGGATAACTCACCTTTTTGACCAACAATTTTCTTTTTTATAATCCACTCGCGCTTCAAGGGGTTATAAATACCCTTATGCTATTTTCACATAGCGCGATCGAGGTGCAAAGGTTTGAAACACGGGTGGTATTAAGTTTCAATGGCGTCCGAGGGTGTTGTCCAGACTAGTAGGGGTGTTTGTCATTGCTATAATTCACGGCAATTTTTTCCAAGTCATGGCGATTTTTTCGCGGAGCACGCAATGTTCCACTGCTGCTTCTAATAAGCCATGTGACCACTGGTTGGAGCTCAATTCATTTTTATCGAGAGTACAGAACAAGCTGTGTAAAATCGGCAAACTAAGATGAGCCGAAGCGGCAAATGGATATGGCAGAATAAATTGCTAACTATCTCCTCAAAGTGATACCTAATAGCAATTCCGCGGAAATGTGTTTAGAAGAGTACAGAGCTGTGGTTTGGGAACTACTCCCACTTAACAAAAAACACTTAGCACCACTGAAAAGCATCCTCACAGAACGCGACTATACACGCAGGGAGGATGCTCATGAGTACCAAGGATCTATGCAGAAGATGTGGCTTCGTAGGCGCGAAAGGAGCTACAACACTCCGCAGTATGGGAAGTCGCAGATAATCAGGAAGACTTTTTCAATGACCGTGCCACCAAAAACCATCTTCAAGTTCATACTGAGCTCGAGTTGGTTCAAGGAAGCAAATCTGAGCTAGAAACGCCTATTAATAATCTTCTCTTCTTTTCTTTGTCATTGACCAAGGAGATACCATTACGAGGAATACAATAGATCCAAGAAGATCTAAGTAAGGCTCTCTGCTGCCACCCTCTTAACCTATCCTCCTTCTCGACCTTATATCTGTAGTGCTGGATTACTTGAGTCTGTTTTCAAAGTTTATTGCAATGATGAGCTATGTGTCCAGATGTTCCTCTTAGATATTGGCCTATTTTTGTAGAAGGGGTGAAATGATGGCAAGGAGAGAAGGAAGATGATTACATCTCAACTTCATGTCTCATCTAAGGGATAGCTCCAGAGAATCATTGACTTTTGCTATGTTCCTACACCACGACACCAAGGCGAGGTCTCTTAAAGGAAACACACATTGAATGGAAACACACTTTTTCTCGGTTTCAAACTTAAAGTTTCGTGATACACGTTTGCTGCACAGCAGTGCCTCTCTCTCCCTCTCTCTCTCTCGCTCTATCTCTCTCACTCTCTCTCTCTCTCTCTCTGTGTGTTAAATCGTTAAGTGACTCAAGCAAAGGTAAACATTCTTGGAATTTACAATATCACTTAATTTGTCGGGTCTCTCGGGAACGGCTTGAAATCATCTACCAAAACTTCATCTCGCTTTTAAGTTGGGATTTTCAAGATTCCTTCAAATTTCGTTTGTTTATTCCAGTTCTAAATGCCATGACTCAGTGGTTAGTTCGTTGGACTGTTAAGGGAGCTGCGTAGGTTCGAGCCACCCCGCGTCGGGTAATGACAAACTTTCGAGAGCACAATTTGTTATAAACAAGCAGAGCAGAGTCCCCAACAAATTGTAGGTCCCTTGGATTTGGCGTGGATTCAATAAATTGTTGGTCCCTTCCATTAGTGCGAAAAATGTCACACGCACAACAGGAATGGCTGCGAGAAGCTATGCCTTGGCTTACTCCGAGCTGTCGCGCCATCTCTTTATTTTGATTCAATCGAACTGCGTTTTTGTGTTAAATGCAAGATAAAAGGAACAACTTCACCTGATTCATGAATGAAGTCAATAAAAATAAAAAAATAAAAAAAATCCGTGAACATAAGATGTGTGATTCCATACTTCTGTGTTGTGCTCATTCTTTAGCTTCAATCGCTGAGGTATAGGCATGTAGGCATATTCTATTGTCAGTGAACTTTCTCGTTTTTCTTACGATATTTCTGTGAACAATTGCGCGCCGAGCAGTTAAGTCTGAGGTAAAAGGGAAAGTCTATCGCAGTAATAGATGGTAATTAATTTGCCAGCAGATTTTTGTGTGTGCAATAAAAATTTGGATTTAATTGATTGCATAATGTCGTCGTCTTTAGTTCGATGGTGAGGCTTTTTTTCTGTGTTGATCCGCTTCAAACCATAAAGGGTTTCACTTGGAGATTTTTGTGTGGCTTTTTTATGTTCTTATGAGGCTGCATTTTTTGGGTTATTTTTTTTTATTGGGAAACTGGCTTTGACGAACTACGTAGTTAAATTGACGGGAATGTTGAGATTATCTCATTTATGAGTTCGAAACCGGTTGTCATTTGGGAATGAACTTAATTTAATTTAATTTTTATATCCACGTCTGGTTGAATTTGAAAGATAAATAAAACTAGAGCATCAGATAGTGGATAAGATTCTTAGAGATTTTATGTGAGAAGTGAGTAGGTACTTACTCAATTGGAGAAACTGTACAAATTGGACGGAAGGATGACCCAGTTTTACGATCACCGCAGATAGTTGTCATATACATATGTATGTATGTACAGTGCATGTTGTTATGAAGAATTCGGTTGATGACCTTACAGAGTGAAAGAAGGATCCAGATCGGTGGATCTGTAACGAAGAGTTTTGAGACTGATTGGGAAGTCATATGCGCGTGCATACTAGTCAGCCAATGATCATCGTGGCGGTCAATGAAAATGCCTCCGATAGCAATGAAATACCAATTTTGCTTCCCTCAAGCTCACAAAATACCTAAAATTGTTTTGTTACAAAATTCAGTTGACGCAGGATTTCATATTGAACGGCCCTTTGTTCAAACCTTACCACAGCCGATTTAACAGTCGGTAGGTACAAGAATCGTGATCGCCTTGGCTCAGTGGTTAATGCGTTGAACTGCTGACCGAGCGGCGTGAGTTTAAGCCCCAGCCAGGTGCACCAAACATTTTAGGCGGCACAACCTCTCGCCGGGGAATAACAAGCCTCCGGGAGTATAATCTGTCATGAAAGAGCTTCTCAATTCGCCGTTGGGAGTCGGCAAAAAATGTCAGACGCTGTCCTCTTTGAAGCACGTCTGGGGGAATTTCCCTACTGTGTCCAGAGTTTTGTAGAAACTCCGATTAATATTTTGGAAGAAAACCTACCCACATCATTGCGAAATGTCAGCGAAGCGTAAATCGCGACCGATGCGATTGAGAGAGGGATTAATGACTCTCGTTTGCATTAACCTTAGGCTTGTTAGATAAAACTTCATAAAAATCAGGGCATCAGAGCCCAAGCATCGGGACAGACCAGAACATTAAGGAATTATCAAGATATCTGGTCTTCATTTGCTTGCTGTTGAGGGCCTCTGCATTGGTGGTGGTGATTGCCCTCAACACCAAGCAAATGCGAGCGAGAACCATCAACTGCTGTTTCACTCGCATCGGTTACGATTTACGCTTCGTCTGCGTACCGCTCGCCACCATTTCGCCACGTGATTTATCATGTATGTACATACATATGTACATACATAGGTAGGTTCTCAGAGAATAATAATGAAATCGCAACTTCTTGAAAACCCCAAGTATCTTTGAAAAATCTTCCCGAAAGTCCCTGGATGTCTTCAAAAGAGAACAGTGTCCTGGGAAAAGAGGACGGATGCCAATCTTAGTTGCATGGCATGACAAACTTCAAAATATGTACTGAAACGACGGGGTTCAATACTGTGCCAGAAACAACGCAAACGAACTAACCTAGAGAGTGCTCAAGTGCTGTACTGTATCTCTAGCACACGCCACCATTGACATTGCAAAGACGTTAATATCCTAGACTTTAATTCCATCGTTCGCATCTTGGTTTAATTAGAAATAGATTGCAAACGTATCAAAATTGGACGAAAACCCATTGCTCACATGTCCCTCTTATATCAGTCAACTTGGTAAGCGTCCGCTGTAGGCATCTTCATCGATGGCGTTACTTTTTAGCTAACAAAATGCATAAACCGAATGAGGTCCCTGCATCCCTGCGCAGTATCAACGATCTAGTGTATTTTACAAAACCGCGAAGTGCTACCACAGATCTTATGTTTCGTTCACGACGGCCAAAGTTCCACAACTCCTACAAACAAAATGTAAACTATAAACAAGATAAAACTTTGCATCGATAATATTCACCCTAGACTTCATCTGTACCTTCACAGCCAGTGCCAAATGTTATTGTTTCTGAACTTCCAGGACTGAATGCATGAATGCGGTGAACTGAAATACAAAAACTTCTGGAAATAATCGAAAAGGAAGAACGACAGGCAACGCAGAAGAAACACACACCACACAGTGGGGCGAAGTAGAGAAGTTTTTATTTCTCAGTTTATGGACGAGCGACGCACACAAACCAAACTAAATTTTCCCCAAATTTGTAGGAAAATCGGAAAACACCACTAAAGGTAAGACAACGCAACCGAATTTCGCAAAACTTTTTCCGACAGCTGTTCGAAGGTCTACTTATAGTGATGTGTTCAACGTTGTCGTGATGTTCAGATGTTGAGTTCAAACTGAGTAATGCTTAGATAGAAAGAGGAATATTTTTCCTCAACGTTTGGAGACGGGAAAAATATTTACTTACGAGAGAACAATCTGCGTTAAGCTATCGAACAAGTAAAGTGTGCCAGTACCTATGAATGTTTGTAACTCCATGTTCTATGGGTCAGATAGACCTTCAGTATGTGCACAAGTTTTTAAATGCTGGAAGGCATGGTGTGCGGATGTCAATTCGGGAAAAAACGTGAAAACCTTGACAGAATTTCAGGACAGAGATTTGCCCCATACCAGGATACAGATTGTCTCTTGTTTGGGTAAATGCCAGGCTACAGAGCCAGTTTAAGAAACTGAATGGTTTGCGAGCTCGCTATATACGGGACTTCTCTGAGACTGGACCTGGGCATTTCTTCGCTACATGTTTACGGTATCATAAAGAGCGTATATAGGAAGAAGGCTTGACGTACCAATTTTTCAAGACAAATCTGGCCTACGATCGATCAGAAGTGATGCAGTGATAACATCATTTACTAGTATCCCGACAAAATACTACACGTATCCCCAGTAGGTCTTCACGCCCTATGCCCGATCTCAAATGATTTTTGCAAAAGTTCTTCATTTCCCAGCATTGTCCAGCATCATCTAAGAGAAAGCTGCTCCATCTGAGGCCGGATTTCTTTGATGATTTCAGTGAGATTATGAATATTGACGTCAAAAATAGCCTCCGTTTTACAAAAAGCTCTAGTTGATTCAACAAGTACTTGGAGTGGTTCTGAATGAGCCAGAAATATGGGTACAAACCTTTTCATGAAGAAGGGATACTGCATGCACTGCATGTTAGACTCTGACCGACTAAACACTTTCAATCTTCAGGCAATTCAGGTCCAAATTTTCCTCACTTTTACAGAGCTTCAGTCTTCTATGGCATATGTCCTGTCTTGGTCACAATGAACCTTTTAATTGTTGGTTAACGTGAGCAGTGACCTTGGTTACAAGGTATCCATTTACTTGGCCACTTCCTGTTCTCTCTTCTTCACCTACAGCACTTGTTCGATGTACAATTCGGTTCGAATTTTCATGACTCGCAACCATAACTGTAACGATATTGTCGGATGTGATTCCGCTTACTTCCATTTCTAGTCATCGTTTCATTTGGCACTTTCGAAGAATGTGTGTTTGGTCACTCGGCTTGCTGGTCTTCTCATCTTGTGTTGAAGCACTCGCATATATGTATGTGAAATTAGGAAATGTTTCTGCTCAAACAGTCCATCTTCCCCTAGTTTCTCCGCTCTAGTGTTCTTTCCAGCGTATGTTCTAAGTACTTAACTGCGTCTTTAGTGTTCATTATAGCCAAGCCTACCTATACCTCAAAGAAAGTGGAGATTTGTCTCGAAGCCAACAGGACTATCTTCGCCTTCTTTGTTGCTAGACTACTTCAACGGCTTTGTATTCAGGATTGGATGCGTCTCATGACTTGGTTTAGCCATCTTTGGTGTCTGAACGGTTTTATCTACCACGATGTCATCTGCGTAACCAACCAAGTACTAACATTCCCATTCTTAGGGTTCCATCGTAGCTGGTATTCCTGTCTTGTCGTAGGATTCAGCTCTGCATACATACATACATTAAGAAACAAATGTGATGTGCAGTCCCAAATGTTGGACATCTGTATCCTGCAGACAGACCTCTCTCTTACACCTTACCTTTAAGCGAAGTAAGCCCAAGGCCATGCAATCAGCCCCCTGCCGCTCATTGCATGGCAGCAGCCCAAGTCTAAGTCAAAGTCCTCCACTACGTCTACGAATTGCACTTTCACTTTTCTAGCCATCTTTCGATTTTGAAAACTAGATCGCAAAAAACAAAATAAGTCCACAAGTCTGAAACCTTTCGTCAAGTGATAAACTCTTCTGCCGAATTTGATAATAAAAACGACTTTATAATCGCAACAGAAAGATGGTACACATCCGTGGGCTAAGCGGCAGGACAATTTAATTTAAACAATTTAATCCCAGTAAACTGGAATCAGCGTGCTTGGGATCGAAGAGGATAAAAGGCTGTCTGGTCCCAACCAAAGACGGTTCACACTTTCAATATCTCAGAAGGTCACCGAAAGGCAAAAAGATTTAAACCACAAAACCCGACCTCGTTCACTTCGCCAAAAGTTCCAAATTCTCTGAAACTTTTCTGAACTCTTTATTGTTCTCATTTGTTACAACTGCTATTACCATCCCTTCGCTGCATACTTCAAATTCGATTTCACATTCTCCGCCATGCCACCCCTGTGCCTTTTAAAGGAAAAAGCTTTTGTCGTTGGTTTCACCTCCAATGTCGTCGTACGTCCAATCACTGGTGGATGTCACAAAGTGGGGTGCGTACTTATCCTTGACATTCCAGCCTCCGTAGAATTTCTTGGATCCATTCGCGGGGTACTGCACAATTTGTAATTTTGCTCTTTCCCTGGTAACTCCGAGTAACCAGCTGAGAGCCACCACTGCCGATGTTACCAGTGCAATCTTACTCATCACAAAGGCCGATGACGTCGTGGCGATGAGCAGTTTCAATATCAACGGCACCACCACGAGTTTAGCAAACAAGGCGGCCATTAGCACGGGATAAAAATACTTGAGGAACTTTTTTTGTCTCCGTAGACGTCCTCGAGCTATGGATTAAGAAGAAAATAACTCGACTTATCTTTCGGTGAAGTGCAGGTGGGAACTTACCCAGATCAAAGGCGACGGCAATTTCATTATCCTCTACAGCAACGATGGGTGGTGGCTTTTCGATGATTCCACCCACAAAATCCTTATCAGGACTTCCAATGACTTTGGCTTCAGCGAATATAATGCAAATTTGACAAATTACACCGGTTACCAGTAGCACCCGATTCAACATGTCTGGTCGATGTTATTGCACTGACTGCCATCCAGAAGGAGTTCTGACTCCGTTTCCATTTTAATTTACATGCCTACTGGCCAAGGGAATTGCTGCGCATGGATGCACTTGGGCAAGTTTTCTAATGGTCTTCGGTTCTAAAGACTGACTTGATTCGCAGAGAGTCCCGTGGGTTACTATTTTAAATCAGACATGTGTGCAATAACTAGGGCGATGACATGCAGCAGCATAATTTGACGGGCTCTTGACGTGGTGCGTTGAGCGCATAATGGTTTTGGATACTTCACAGGTGGCTAAGCTCGTTGTTGTGGTTGAAGGGTGATTTTGCTTGCGGAATAGAGATGTAAATGTGACACTCTTGGAACAGAAACGTTAGAAAAGTTTTTTTTTTACAGTTCAAGCCTGGTGAGCTGGCGATTTCGTTCGAACACCCCGGTTGTAGCAACATTCTTTATCGGTTGGCAAGAGATTTGGCAACGACTCTAACCGACTACACCATACAAAAACTGAACTTTAGGAAAGACCTTACGGTACGTTTCCCATCCAAGGTGGCACAAATCGCCTCTCCCGCGATCGGATCCATCCGAAAAATTGCCGTCCTTCGAACTGGTCACTGACCTATAGAAACACATCCATCCAGGCTAGCCATCCCGTTTAACGCGCATTGTCAGAGATGTCGCAAAGAGAGTAAAGAAGAAATAGTTTTTTATTCTCGCTGTGGTTGTCTATCTCTAGGTAGGGTCAGACATCGCACAATAGGTTAACCCTTGCTTGACAAATGTAAATATAAATTGTTGGCGCGACAGCTCGAGATGAGCCAAGGCTTAGCTTCTCGCAACCATTCATGCTGTGCGTGTTGTACTGTTTGCACGAATATCAGGGACCTACAATTTATTGCCAACTCCGAACGGCGAATTGAGAAGCTTTTCATTACAAATTGTACTCTCGGACGCTTGTCAGTACCCGACGAGAAGTGGTGCCGTGAAAAATGTTCGCTGGACATGGTTGGGGCTTAAGCCCACTCAGCTTGCTCAGCAGTCCAACGCACTAACCACTGAGTGACGGCGACCACTAAACGAAATCTCAAAGATTAGCGAATTAATGAGTTTCCTTAATACCAAAGGATGGATGTAAGGACTTTCGATCCCTTCTCTTATAACAACATTTACATTTAGATCACGTGAGTTGTGGTTTTAAAATGGTTAAAATGGTGGTTTTAAAAGCCCTTATTAGGCTACATCATGAAACACTAAATCTACTACTTCTACCTACCTACCTATCATTCGAACTCCCAGATAAGGTGAAATTAGCCACAGATCATGGTTTGATCTGTATTGCACATCTGATCAGTGGCGAAATATTGGAAAGATCATCCAGCATGAAGCGGGTTCGAAAGATTTGTCCATGTTTCTGGTAAAACTGTCGATTGTGTTCGAGAGATTTAATTAGCACTGCGGCTAAGATAGATTTTTTCTGCTATCCTTTCTTGGCGCTATGGTCATTCGATGCTTGATTCAGAGCCTATTCTCCAACGAATTGCAGTATCTTTAGTGGAAATGTCCCTAGAAGAGTCCTTCTCCTATGGACTAGTGCCGAACGGTCCTAAAGAAGACTTATTGGGATCACTTCATCCTTATCGCTGAATCTGAAGTTCGTATTCATCTTCTAAGCCCAATCTGCTTATTTAGTATACAGTGATGCCTGTAAGTTTGCAAAGCTTCTTCTTGTTCACGTTGATGGAGGCGATATATTTCTTTAAGATCTTATTCCTGAAAGAGTTCTTAGCCTGCCGGACACCAGATAATTCAGTCCTTACCCTTGTTCTTTCGTGCTCCTAGCCTTCGCTAGTTCATCTGCTCTCTCTTTATCCTCGATCACTCAGTGTGTTACTAGGGACCGTGCGGTTCTTTGAGACGAGATGAGAGGTTCAGCTGCCTATTCAGATTCAGATGCCGATTCCTTGAAAATGGATGAGTGTTGGACTCCTTTGATCAAGTTTCACAATTCACAATCCAATACAAGATGTTGTTGATGCCACCACAGTGCATCCTCAGTTAAACTCTTTAAGAGAATCGTTACAACACATTCTCGTAATGAGTTAGTTCAGTGTGTGGTCTGAACACGGAAATCAATTACTATGCGTCTTGAGCTACACTCTTAGCTATTGACTGGCACCAAATGTAAGGAGAAAACATTTCCATAAATCACCGACTTTTTACAAATGACAGCTGTCCATCTAATGGACTCACGTTTAACGATTACATTGACATTTCCTTGCAGATACCTGAAGTGTGAGCTTCTCGAAGCATATAGCCGCGGACATTTTCTCATTTCCAATTGCATTACACATGCATTCCATTAAAAAACTGATTTACGTCAAATACCATTGATTGCGTTTTAATGCTCGGACACATCCGCACCGATGACAGTGAAATTGATATAAATTTTGGTCTTAAAACTTTGGCAACACGTGCCATGGCAGCCCATCCGGATAATGCGCGTAAGTCAGCCCTTGTCCCCTCCATCTATGCGAGTAAGCCGTCCAAACAGACATAAAACGAAAATTAGCAAACGCAGTCGTGCCATTAGACTTGCAAATCAGTTCACTATCGTGCAACGCATGCCGTGAGCTTGACTGGCGACAAGTGCTTCCACTACGTGTGGTTAACATCGCCAACCATCAGATAAAGATACAAGCGGCTGGATAAGATTGCGGCACAGAGTGTAGTGCCGGGTGCGTCGACCGCTTAATTTCACTTTCATAATTGACGCCGAATGATTTTTTGTGTATTTAATAATTTGATTTAGATTCAAGTGCTAAATGCATGCGGTAAGGCTTGAGACCGTGAATACTTACTAGCAGCACTTGATAGTTGTGTAATGTATCTATACACACTGTGCCGGACGTTAAAGAGTTTTTGGTCGCAAGAGTAGGTCGCCGTGTGAATTTGAAAAAAGTCTCATGCATGGTGGTGGCTATTTTCGGCAGCACAACGGATTTTTTTTGCCGAAAAAGAAAATCAATGACAAAATACCTGACAGTAGCACCTCATCACTCGTGAGTCGTGAGTGAGTTCCAAACGGACGTAAATCACCCATGATGTGTTTGGTAATTTGGGCCATCAGCTGGCGGCGGTATTTCCCAAAAAGAAAGCTGTAAATGTCATGAAATTATAATGACGTGCGTGTGTCGCAATATAACAAGCCAGTAGTGTCTCTCGCAGGATCAGTTGGTTGCTCCTAAAGAAGTTGTGGATTGGCAGTGTCCCAGAGTCAAAAATCCTTCTAAGAAGGAAAAAACTCATTCTGCCTATTCCACGAATGAGATACCTCCGGTTAACAAGAATGAAGTTTGACCCAAAGGAGGAGTTCTAAAGCCTAGGAAAAAAAAACCAGACAACAAGTTCATTTAAAAAAAGTTTATACAGGAGGAAAACCACTTGAGATGACAAAAACAGCTGGGTTGGCTTTCCTAAGACTAAAGACCCTAGGCTACTTTAAGGAGCAAACCTTAACGCGAGCCCTATCCCGAGTACAGGCAGCCTCTGGACTCACAAGTCTCCCCAGTGACCTTACTAATAAAGCTTATCTTTTCGATATAGGCTATACAGTAAGTTTTCCCAAACGAGAGGAATGGCAACAGGGGACTGTCATCCCCTCCGAAGAAGGGACGGAGGTCTACTGCCGAACGCCACCTTTCACTTTTGCTATCGTACTGGAACAGTTCGTGACTGTATTCCAGGCAGCGATTTTTGCCTTACCCTCGGTGACAGTATTTATATCTGCTCAGACTAACTCGAAGTTGGTAAGGGAATGCAAAGAAAAGATCAATACCCTGGCAGCTTCTGCCCAGGTCAACCTGCTCTAGGTACCGGGTCCCTGCAATATAGCTGGGAACGAAGCGGAAGGGGGTAGAAATCGAAAACATAATCACAACGACAACCGTGGGAGTGCCCTTAAAGGTTATTAAAACGGCTTTTAGCGGATCATCACAAGACTTCCTGGAAAGACTTGCAAATCAGCAAAACTGCCAAATCAATGATAGAGTGCCCCTGCTGTCGAATATTATGGAGGACGGTTAATCTTGGCCGGAGCCATCTAAGAATGATGGTCCCCCGGTTCCTGGATACATCAACCTGAAAAAACATGTCCACAGACTTGGACTGGAGCAATCAAGTAGTTGGCAGTTGGAGAGGATCAAACACTTTCTCTGCGATTGTCCCGCCACAGAGCAAGAGACAAAATATTTACATTACATAATTTATTATTTAGATCTTACAGTTATAATTATTTACATTTACTTATTAAATCTAGACATGATCCACTCCATCTCATCACCACTTCTTTATCTCAAGTTTGCTGTGGCCCCCTTCATTTTTCAAGCTCATCACGGCGGCAAATAATGCAAAGAAGAATCCTGCCAGGCCCGTTGTGCCAACCAGCAATATCAAGCCACCTATGAGCACAGGTATAAGTGTCAGAAACTTGAGCTTGTATGCCATTAACAGTGGCAGCAGCAATTTCTTGTACTTCTTCAGTTTTTTTATTTTCCGAGTGCTGCTTGCCGTCGGGGCCCGACCTTCATTCTCCAAATTGTAATCTGCCAACGAAAAAAAAAAAAAGAAAAACAAAATCCAATTCAGTATAAGAGAACGAGTATTTTAACTAAGCTGTTGTGGTGGAAACATAAAAACCAAATAAATGAGAAAGAAAATGTGGAAAAGTTTCAAACATGTCTGCACGCTACACCCAGGCTACGTGATTTTCACGGAAAAACCTTCGCCGTCGTCGCCAGGCGCCGGTCGTGGAAAAATATGAGTCCAAAGACGTCATTCGGCTTGAATTTGAACGGTAAATGCGATGACATACGCGTCTTTATTGCTTTGACGTTTTTTCCTGGAGTTTGAGTCGCATTACTTTGTGACAGTTAATGACTTACAGCTCCTGTCTACTGTTACTCGCATTTTTTTTTTGTGGACTTTTCCCATAAAGTTTTGTTTTTGATAGCCCTGTCGGCTATGACTTAACGACTTGGATTATTTGTTAGCAGTTGGGACTTGGTGTAGGCTCTGGAAGTTGTCAAACAACTGTCAAAAGTTATTAATAAATTGTTTTTGCCAAAATGAGTTCGATGTACCTATACTGGAGTTTAGTCACCTGGGAATATTTATGATTTGTTTTGAGTGGTTCTGTCGATCTTATGGTTAGGTTCCACTTTGACATTTTCATCAAAGAAATAAACTTATGCACAAGTTTGAAGGGGGCATTGTTAAATAATTGGGTAACCTGCGTCGTAATTGTACATTTCGGGCTTTGAATATAAGGTAACTTCACGGTAGGATTCTTAGATGCCAATCATTTATGTGCAAAGTGAAAATCGTCAGTAGCAGGAAAGGCCTGAATGTGATTGAATAAATATATGGCGTGGTGGGCTTTGGTCGAGGATCTCATGGCATAGGATCCCCCAAATCAGCGCTTTCTTAACATGGACCTGACCATACCCAACCTGAATTTTGACAAACAAATTTAAGTAACCACTCGCTCCAGGTCATTCTGGGAGTAGGAAGACAAGGCCGTATACTTCTATGCCGACGAATGAAAAACCAACAAAGAGGTAGGTGGAAGATTTTTCTTTGATTTGGCTTAATCGTAGCCCCTTCTTCCGTGTAGCGTGTTGGGTGAAGAGAGACGTAAAATCCGCCTAGGATTCCGCACCTTTTGGGAAAGCAGCAATTACGTCCACAAATTCGGGCTTTGGGGCATTCCAGTGAACTGTTTGGCTAATAAACTTGCCAGAAATGCGATACCAATGCCCATACTACCAGAAGAAATACCTGGATGCTTTCGAAAGGACACATCTTAGGTGGACTAGTGGTACAACTTATCTAAATACAAAACAGATTTGGACAAAGCTGGATCTAAATGGCTCTTAGGACTTGATATCTCTCAAAAGATTGGATATCAGTCCTACTATAGGCGTCACCACTGCACACTGTCTAATAGGCAAACATGCAAAGAGGCTTGGCCTTTACTCGAATGATTTCTATAGAAGCTGCACTTTCTTTTAACCTGCGCTGTACTTTCATAGCTGTACTGCATAAAAGTGCCTTCTTCTACAACAATCTAGGCGATCTGAACAATAGAGAGTTCCATGTGGTATCACAATGGAGCTCTCAGTGGTTCAAGTGTGCTGGGATGTACTGGCAGCCACTTCAACCTAACCTAAGCGCCTCTCATAGTTTATGAAGATCTATGTACGTTATGTGGGATGAACTTGTACTCTCAACCACTTCAGTGAGCAATTTTGGTGTAAAACATGTCAACTTTAGAAGTATCTCTGCATTACATTCCTTTGGTGCCTTTTCGAGGACAGTATCCAAGTACGATCGCCAGATTAGGTGGAATGAGAAACAAAGCTCTCCAAAGAAGAACAGTTGAAAGTCGCTGCAAGCTCTATGAAAAACTGAACCAGATAATATCCCAACAGAAATCTCTAACGTAATCGCCAAAAACTGCTATTAACTTCGGCTCAACATGTAAATACACACAACCCCTGTCTACAGGAAGACATTTTTCACAATCATCGGAAAAAACAGACTAAACCTAATAAGTAAAATGAAAGAAGACCGGGATACACCATCGGCGTACATTTCCCAAAAAATGCCTAGACACAGCGGATGCTTAAGCCCCAAACACCAGTAGCAATTCAGAGAGCTGGTGGCCTATGCATGAAGCCTAGAGCTTCAATCACCATCTTCATCCTGATGCTAGACGTAAGAAACGCTTCTTACCTATGCCAGAGGGAGTCAGTGAAATGCTGAACGCTTCAGAAAAGATTTCCAGCGTATCACAATGACGAAAGGATTCGATTTGTGGAAAATTTCCTACTATCGAATTCTATTAATGGAGATGCCAGGTGTAGGCCTCAAGACAAAAATCGTTTAATGAGCTGTGATATACTTGGGAGTGAAGCTGGACACAAAGTTGACATATTGACTTCAGATCGAGTTTATGGCTAATGACAAACTTAAGAGGACCAAACCCAAGTATTTAAAAATTAGTTATGATCGAGCTTTTTACCCTATTATACGGCAGCGAGATCTAGGCTGATGCGCTTAACTAAGAAAAATATATATAAAATCCCAGCTGTAGAGGGAAGAGGAGGCTCACCGTGTGCCGAACACCTACCGAACGGTGTCAGAACCACCCTTTCTCGTAGTCATGAAAATAGTTCCCATTGCACTCCTAACGTCAGGGGAAAGTACGAAAGCACATCGGACGGTTTTGGTGATGTGTACGATGAGTAAAACTGCGGCTGAATATATTCCTACATCCAGATAGTGCTGAAGGTAAAGCACAGTGAACAGGTCAAAGTCGCAGAAGGTGGGAGCCCTATAAAGGCGAAAAAAGTGGCACCACCCAGAATTGATGCAAGAATCATATGGAAAGGGGCTTAGTCGGTTAGAGTTCGGCAAACCGGGGGATCGTGGTCACCTCTGAAGGCGCATCAAGTGTTCATTTTTATCAAATAAATTGATTTCCTGGCGAAGAAGGAGGTGACCCAGTTGCTCCTTTTTCTGCGGAGGATCGATAGATGGATCTACAATCCGTTCTAAGGCAGCGATTTGCACTTATAGCACATTGATCAAAGCCTCGGAGTAATGAAGACCTTACGGTACGTGGTACTCTTCACAAAGATAATCAAGATCAATGAAACTGGAGACAGCTAGTAAATGAGGTTTGTCTCTTGATGCTCACGTTCACGTAAATTAAGTGGTTAACAATTGTTTTTAAGTATTTCGCATTGAAGAGTGAATTGAATTGACCATGAGGAGATTCGAAAAAGTTCCCGCGCATTATAGCAATGACAAACACCGTAAATGACCCCAGCTAGCCTGGACACTACCCTCGGACGCCATAAAACCCTAATATTACCCGTGTTTCGAACCACTGAACCTCACTCGTGCTGTCTGAAAAACATCATAAGGGTATCAACTTGAAGCGCAAGTGGATTATAAAAAAAAAACATCACTATCCTATCACCTTAAAAGCCATATAAAGTAATAATCATTTCTAAGCTGGATATTTGGGGCAATATGCTTTGAATAGAGCTCTTTGTCGACTCGTCTCTGGAAAACCAAATGCAATTCGATATGATTCGCTTTTCCGCTTTTCTTTCTCCTGATTAAAGTAAATTTTCAACCCGACTGACGGCGATTTCCTTCTCTTTTGACATTTATAAATTTACAATTCAGAAAAAAATCAAAGAACTCAGACACTTTGTCTGAAGGACACTGCGTTTATCCAAACAAAAAACATTTATATAGAATTTGCTTACCTTCACCAAAGAGGTCCTTGATGATTGCACAAAAATTCTTAACATTCTCGATGGCTCGTCCTATTGGCACAATTAAATCATCATTCGAATTATCATCATCGTTCTCATCCGCAACAGTAAAGCGTTCCCTTTTCCTTTCGTTCTTTCCAAATGGTTCCAGTCGTACAGGATCAAGATACGTACTCACTACATCACTTCGATTCACTCGTAATCCACTAAAACTTTTCAAATCACTTATCCCATCGCTTGTCCTCGATCTCGCGGGTAGAATGATCCAATTGTTCCAATCTTCTCGATGTCTGACACTTGCAAAACCCCCCTCCACACTGATGAAATTCCACAGCAGAGCCAGAATTAAACTCCTGCACTGTAGCATCTTTGACCACCGCACCACATTCACAATTCGACCCCAAAAATAACACGATCCACTTGACTTGTCTAACGCATCCATCAATTCATCGACAACAACTGATCGACATTCTATGACGTCGGAATCATTTATAGATCACCTGTCTGCGGGAATATTTCGATTTCTCAAAACGCACTTTTACCCCGCAAAAGAAAAGAAAACCAAACTTGACCGACACTGTGCCACAAAACAGATGCCAGCCTTCAGAGTTCTTGACGAAAAACTGAGGTGACTTCCATCCAACCCACTGAGTTCATTGAAGCGTTCTTCTACCTCTGTACAGCTGTCTCACGAAAAACGATGCCAGTCAGCCAAATAAACCACCAGATGATACCCGATCGCTGGAGTCTCATTAAATCGGGTAATGGCTCTGATTAGAGTACGTTTACCCTAAATTCCGACTACAACACGCGAGCGATCACGAAAAATACGAGCGATTCACTTTCGAACCAAAGAATCGGATGGATGGAGAGCTTCACGCACGATCGCAGGAACAGAACACACTTGCAACTGTCGCCTGGAAAAGATATATCTGTCCACCGGGACACGGCGAGAGTTGAAGACATGCCAAATTATCACGTTGAGAGATCGGGCAATTATGGCATTTGTCGTTATCGCATGGAAGGGAGTTGCAGGCAGGAATTCGACAACATACCCCGACCTAGAGGCGCAAGACGAATCGCTCTTGTCTGCGATTACAGTCGTTAGTTCGCGATGCAAATGAAGACGTTAACATTATGACAGATTACTCTGACACTTACTTACTGGGGAAATGGATGGTGGGCACTTAAAGCCCGGAATTGGCCACAAAAGTTTAGTGATTATGGCTGAGCATTAGAGAAAATTGCTGAGTAATTTACAGGCTGGCTGCTTTCGAATGGAATATGCGAGGAATGGGGTAAGTGAAGTGTGGTATTTGCCACCAGCGCCAATAAACAATTGTAAACATTTGCTTAAGCGCTGCTCTACTTGAGGTGCGCTAGGGCACTTCTGCCATGAAGTCGTTGAAAATTGCTGATCTTGAGGTTTTCTGAGGAGCTCAAGTGTATCAAAATGTGTGTGAGAGACTTGATTTAGTAAGTCCTGCCCATGTTTTATGATGAACGTTTCGCTCTTCTTTGTCAGAGGTGTAATTTGAGAACTTTGAGTTACTTTTCCGTCCTTGTAGATGAGGAGAAATCTATACCTCTTACTGGATGTCTCAGTTGAATTCAGTTCGATAGTTAGTTAGGAGTAGTCTTTTAGAGAGGTACCCTAAAAGCAAAGGTAGGTATTTTCTAGCGCTACTCCTCAGGCCAATTATGTTTAAATCATTTAAATTGCTGAAGAGATATTCTCCTATTATTTTTCTTTTTCTGAGGGAATGCACAGGAAGCGCACTATGAACTTTGGGTTCCTCGCCGCTGCAACTTTTAAAGAAATCGGTGCGCACTTTGGCCAAAAGGTGAGTGTGTCTGTCTAGGATACAGTGTCCTGAGATGGCATTGGCTAGCTTTGAAAATTTGTCTCTTTTTAATAGAGTTGACGCTTTCAGTCGTGTAGCGTCAAAATAAGTTGATTGGGTTCGACGTTACTGCAGTCATCAAGATGTACCCATCTATGATTTGCCTTCGACAGAGTTTCGATGTAAGTCAAATGCTTCGTAAATGACGCAGGTGCTTAACGTGATCAAGATTTCTATTGGTATCTAGAGAGCTTTGTCTGGCTAGTTCGTCGATTCGCCATTATGTCACTATGACACAGGTCTAACAGATTGTATGTTGCGCTAATAAGTGTACTCCTTCAGAGACACGCAACATTCCTTGATTGCCCTAGATTTAATTGTGCTATTTACATGCGACCTGATCGCAATAGGACTGTCGATATAAATTGCAATATACTAGCATGATACTCGGGGGGTTACTCTCTATTGCGATTCTAAAGTCAAAAGCATTCAAAAGTGATCTCCGATTGAAATTTAGATTGGTACTCTTGAACACCTTCGAATCGAATGCATGTGCCCTTCAAGTATTGAAATGTTTTAGAAGACTCGGAACACGCCACCATAAAATTTACAAGGGTCTCCAACGAACGCGAAAATCACCCGAAGAATTTTCCTCTAAATACAGCCAAGAGCAACCTCACCCACTTTTGATAGAGTCTATGCCTCTGCGCCGTAGACCAGGACGGGGACGATTAAGGTCTTACACGGGATCACTTTAGTCCTTCGAGAGAGGGCTTTGCTTCTCAATTGCCTTCTCAGCCCAAAGAAGCAGTGATTAGCACGAGCTATTCTTCGTTTGATCTCAGCGATGGTGTCGTTGTCTTAATTGATAGCGGAGCTTAGGTAGACAATGTCCTTAACTACCTTAAAGTTATAACTGTCTATAGTGGCGTTCTGTCCGAGACATCGGTGTTGGGTGTCCTTTCTTGTTGACACCATATACTTCGTCTTGCTCTCATTGACCGCCAAACCCATCTTCGCCGCTTCCGTCTCAATGCTCATGAACGCGCCAGTGACATCACGCTACGTTCTTCCGATTATGTCAATATCGTCGGCGTATGCGAGTAATTGGACGGACTTTTGAAAGATTGTTCTTCTGGTGTTGGCGCGTGAGTTTTGCACAACTCTTTCAAGAACGATGTTGAAGAAGTCGCATGACACACGTCGCCTTGTCTAAATTCGTTTTTGACATTAAAGGCCTCGGTGAGATCTTGACCGAACTTGATGGTGCAGCGAGCATTCTCCATCGTCATCCTGCACAAACGGACGAGTTTGCCGGGGTAATACTGTGTGCAATTTTTAATTCCTTAATACAGAGAACTTGCTCTATTTTTAGACAGATTCACACTAAGGGCACCACTGTACGTTCAAAACGCCAAATTGTTCAAAGCATGTTGGAGTGAATTCGACAGTATTTTAGGGAACTTACCCGAAACAGTGATGACTGCAATGTAAGTCACTTCATACGGTAAATAAATCTCATATTGTGCAGACGTAGGCGTTTTTTGTTCCCTTTGGCTAAACACATAACATTTGGCGACGAAGATGGGATAATATCTTCCGCGTACGCAACTTCGCTGTACCCCACATCCTCTTATTCAGGAATTAGACTAGATTCCACAAAAAAGAAAACAGCACACTTGGTTGGTTGGTTTATTGGGTATCCTGTAGACGAACTTCGAACCATTGAAAAATTTGGAGAATCTTTTGAGGAATGGGGTCATTTGTAAAGCACCTAAAATCAGCAATATGAAGGGCCTGCTGCCCGTAGAAGGTACTACTAGTCTTCTAGTGACTAGTGCCGGACAACCGCCCTGTAGATGTTGGACACCAGTAGTCGTTGTCGATCAATTCAAGTCATTTCGCGTGGATTCCCATTGCACAGTTCCCTTCATTCAAAACTTCACACCTTCCAAAGCCGAGCAAACTGTAAAAAACAGTCTCAGCGTTTCAAATCAATGAGCAATAATTGCTAAATTATTTGTTCAATTTGAATAAGCTTCGACATGATTTACGATATGCGATCGATACTCCGATTCGATGTCATTGTGAGGCGCGCAGTCCATTGAAATCCAATTCAAAGTCATCGATCGCTTAAGTGAGCCAACTAACGAGGTGTTGAACTCGCCTCGTATAACAGAAACCGACACATGTGCTATGTACCTATGGCAGAGATTGGCTACGATCGATCTATCGTTGTAGTTTCTACACTCTCATCTGAATGTCTGAAGTTGTTTGTGAAAGATACATTGCGAGCAGTGTTTGTATGTCCAACGGCACAAGCCGTTGCGCTGCCGGGCTACTCTACCTACCACAAACTAGTGTTGCCTGGTAGCTTCTGCGGCAGCTGTTGCTGTTGCTGTTGCTGCTGGTGGTGTGACCATTGAGGAAGTAATTTTCACAAATCGTCTATGTTGGGGCTGATCACGTGCTGACACCTGAGACTGATTCGTAACGGCCGGATCGATGGCTAATTGTTTTTTTGCTCTCTTACGGTACTTCGGAAATGATTCTTTTGGATTGGTTTTGTGAATGTGTCGAGTGCGTCACAAAACGCCATGCCGCCGCGCCATCCCATCGTAGAATGGGACCTGATTGAAGTTTGATGGCCTCAATTCGATATTCAAATTGTGATCGTAACTAGGGCGTCTCATTAAGGAGCTTAAACGAAATAGTTTTTCTTTGTTCACATTCCTCTGTATGGAAGGCGGATTTCGCTTTCTAATGCTTGGTGTTGGGCCTTTGCCAAAAGTAAAAGTGGATTATGGGATTGGAAGCTTTAAAGTAGTTCGTTAGTGATGGATTATCCGATGGGGAGATACGGTAATTTGCCACAGAATGGAATTTGTATATTTTTGAAAGAAGTTTTTAGAAAGAACAGACGACGAGCTACAATTGTTGAATTGTCAGAATAGCTTGGAAGTGCAAACTCAAGACTTTCAGAACAGAGTGCTGTTGTTGTCAAAGCTTCGTTGAACTGTCTTCGCTTGTCGCTTATACAAGTAAGACAAATGATTACAACACCAATTTTGAATCTAAAGATTCATGTTTGAAAATGGTTTAGAAAATCTAAAAAAACCTCTCTGATTATACTTATTAAAAGGGTTCTCTTCTGCTCTGCTTGTCCACCGCTGTATAAAATTGGACAAGAGCCCTAAAAATCAGATGTGCTTCTAAAAGTGTTAAATGATGAGAATATTGTTTCTAGAAAAAGTTAAAAAGATGAAGAAACGCAGGTAATCATGCTATACAAAGAAAATGAATCTGATTGATACGGGATGTTAAAATAGAAGGGCATCGAAGGTAACAAGATCGGCGATGACCTGCCAGACAAGGAATTGATTTAGTATTCACAAGCCGACTCCACTTCTGTGCTTCTAACTGTGCAGCTACCACTAAAATAAAAAAATGCTAAGCCTTTTTTGAATTTTTTTGTTGGTGGTTAGCTGTTACTGCGTTGGACTAGCGGTGTGGGTTCAAGCCATAGCCATGTCCACCGCACATTTTTCGCGGCACCATCTTTCGTCGGGAAATGGCAAACCTCCAAGAGTTGCCATGAAAAAGCTTCTCAATTCGCCGTTCGGAGTCGGCAATAAATTGTGGGTTCCTTTTATTCGTGGGAACAATACAATACGCACAATATGAATGGAGGCGAGGAGCTAAGCCTTGGCTCATCCCGAGCTGTCGCGCCAGTTGAAAAGGTACCCTTTTCTAAGAATGGCAGTTTGACCCAAAATCCCGGCTAAGATTTATTAAAATGGCTTTACCGCATGGGAAAGGGACATGAAGACGCGGTACGTTTAGTAGATACGATGTTACTGAGTGCAGCATCAGTTTAGTTGCTTGCAGAACCTCACCTTTCTACAAATGGACATAAAGAACTTATAACTTCAGATAGGAGAGTCCCGCATCAAGACGAGGTGTAATTTGGGTGTTTCCATGGATGTTTGCATCATAGCTTGTCACGCTGAAAGTCCGAGTTCAACTCCTGATGTCGGAAAAACATTTATTTCTTTAAAATAAATAAATCGATCAACTGTGAAATCTGGTGTCGACTCTACGGCAAAGGCATAACACCGCACCTCGCTCGCGTTGTGTGAATAACATCAAGAGGGTATTCATAACCCCTTGAAGTGCGAATGATTTATAAAAAAACACTCTCAAATGGATTGGAGCGGCTACTTTAAAACGTGAATCTCATCGACTAACACGAGTTCGGGGGACCACAATAAATCGTTACACCCAAAAATCTAACATCTAAGGATGTCAGTATACATACTCCACTAGCGACTAGGCGCAGTGATCGTCAGGCTGATCACAGCTGTGTAGTGGATGCAATTATGGTAGGTAGGTAAGGAAAAGTGTTCGTATCAGGCCAAAAAATCGATCCAGATTGTCAACTAGTGCTGAATTGCACCGTTTTATTACTACAGTTCTCAGATGAGTAGGACAAGATGTAGGCTGTTGTTCTTAAATCCATACTGTGGATTAAAGGGAGAGTTCCGTTTCCGTGTTAAAGATTTTTTTTTTCGAAAGTCTGTTGAAGTTGTTTAGGAAAGAAATTCAAATATTCTAGGGATTGGTTTGGCTGAGTTTTTTGTTAACTTATAAGTAAACGTCCTCCCAATGGACAAAACTATGCGTTAGTTACAGTCACCTCCGTTTTTATGCAAGGGGAAAACCGTGCGAAATTTTATGTAATTCGAGTACATCATCGAACTACATCACCAACATTTCCCAATTGGCACCTCCGGCGAGAAGTATAGATTCCATTAAAGACTATAGCCTAACAGCGTATACAGATTCAACCGAAGTATCTATTAATACCATTCAATGAATAACAAACCTCGAACCCATTCTTAGCAAAAGAGACCGTTAAGTATATTTTAAGAAAATTTCGTAGAAATCCCCCTACGGTATGTTGCAAATGAAGGCGCCACACACATGGTTACTGTTACCGGGAGAAAGTCTTTCATTTCGTTAATGCCTTGCGCGATGTGGGGCTGGGGAATAGGTGAATGCAGAAGAAAGCAAGAAAGAGGTTCAGATATTTTAGGCGTCATGGAGTGACAGCTTGTGGAACTAGCCACTGCGGTATACATTTAGGAGAATTTTTCGATAAAAGTTCAGCTAAACTGTTTATTTTTGGTCATTACAATACAATACTCACTTTCATGGTCATGATTGAATCGTGATGACGAACATATAGAACTACACAATGTTCGAATCAATTTCAGGTTTTAATTAAACATTTAGGAGATACATCGCCAATTTCAATCAATTCTCTGTCAAAGAATCTCCAACTACAACGTTTTTCACGGAACGGTTTCAATTATTCAATTTCACTCGTAGTTCTCTGAGGAAAATGTGTCCAAAAGAAGAAAACTTCTTTCAACTTGTCTCTAGTCGCTTGTACTTCCCAACTTTACTTTAAGGGAAACAAATTAGGCATGTGTAAGTGTCGTCGGTTGGTGTCGTTGAATTCCAGCACTCTTTTTGTTCTTTTTTGCCCCTTCAAATACTTTAACAAAGTGACGTAATTCCTCTTTGAACTGTGTTCTTTGGGAATTTAATCTCATGCTGGTTATTGCGTGGAAATTTTTATTTAAGAATTTTTCCACGAAATCATGAAGAAAATGTGCTTTGCAAAGTTGCCTGTTAAATTAATGTGAGCAAATTAGAAAAAAAAAAAAAAAAAGAAAAAGGCCACCAGAAAAATGAATGGAATAAGTTTTTAATGAAGTGTTTATATATTTTTTTTGGTTTATTTTAATTTTGAACTCTAATAAAACATGGCGAAAACTTTACAAGATCAACATGGAAAACTTGTAATTGAAAATTGTTTAGTGCTAGCAAATAAGGGTAGCGAACTAATGAGATGACCGGAGTAAGAAATTCTGTGGAAAGTACTGAAGGATGAACACACGGAATTAATTTTTCCTCATATTTTTGTTAGTACTCGTAACTTCTTAATTGGAAGATCTAGTAACTGCTGGTAACATAGTTTGAGTAAGTAGAAAGGCCAAGCGAAATTCCTAGTCAACCACTGTTTTAAGGTGGTTTATGGCTAGGTGGACATCCCATCACAGGTGAATCAGGATTTTTAAAGGACAGACGACGACTGGTAGACCTCTTATGGAGCAATGACAGTGCATGGACGTGCATATGGAACTACTAGCATCTACAATGTAGCTTCAAGTCCAGGGTTGGGTGTAAGCCTACAAGTAGTTACAAAACACACAGTCCCGTGCAGTCCCGGGCCGGAGCATTGGTGCCTTTTCGCTCCACATGACCCAGCCACCTCAGTCGTTGTACCTCCACCAATGCGATGTCGCCCGTCTTTGTACTCCTCCTCCATTCACCGCTTATGCAGACGGGACCGAATATCACCAGAAGAAGTTTCCTATCGAAACAGCCAAGAGCAACTTGATCCGCTTTTGACAAAGTCCATGCCTCTACCCCGTAGAGCAAGGCTGGGACGATTAGGGTCTATTAAAGGGTCACTTTCATCGTTTGAGAGAGGACGTTGCTACTCAATTTCCTTGCAAGCCCAAAGAAGTAACTATTGGCAAGAGTTATTCTTTGTTGGTGCTGGTGTCGTTGTATGAATTTATAGTGGAGCCTAGGTAGACAAAGTCGTTAACCACCTCAATGGTTTATCTGTCTATAGTGACGTTCTGTCCTAGACGTCGGTGTTGAGTGTCCTTTCTTGTTGACAGAGTATACTTTGTGTTGACCTGATTTACCGCTAAACCCATTTTCGCCGCCTCCGTCTCAATACCCACGAACGCACCAGTGACATCACCCTGAGTTCTTCCGATTATGTTAATATCGTCGGCGTATGCGAGTAATTGGATGGAATTTTGCCTGGTGTTGCCGCGTGAGTTTTGCACAACTCTTTCAAGAACGATATAGAAGAAGTCGCATTACAGTGCATCGCCTTGTCTAAATCTTTTTTTTTGAATTTAGGTCTCGGTGAGGTCTTGACCAAACTTTATACAGCAGCGTGCATTCTCCATCGGCATCGTCCACAAATGGACGAGTTTGGCATGGATATCAAAACAAGACATGGGTTTGTATAGCTCGTCTCTATAGACGCTGTTCTACGCGGTCTTAAAATCGATGAAAAGGTGGTGCGTATCGATTGGAAGTTCCTGGGCTTTCTCCAAGATCTGCAGTGTGAATATTTGGATTAAAGGGTTTACTCCTCGAAATTAGGAACACTGCAGCTGTGAGATGTATAGTTAGTCGCACGCAGCAATAGTCAAGAGCGATCGATTTTTAGTCAATAAGTGATCTCCTGACTGTGATCTCTAGGTTAGATTAGGCTTTGGGGGAAGTGCCCAGTCAATGACTGTGCATTCACTGAGACCTACTGGCCCTTTGTATTCCCCTTTGCGTTATGGTTCTTGTTCCCACCAACGTTCCAACGTAGTTGGTACTTCTGTGAAGTTTCCCAGTTCTCCAAAAAGCCTGCTTCCCATGTGTCGGAGTCGGCGGTTTTGGAGATTTGGACACTTACAGAGTAAGTGCCTGATAGTTTCCACTTCTTCTGCATCCTAGCAGCTCCTGCAATAGTCTGGGGTGTTGATGCCGAGTCTGGTGACCAAAGTGCTTATGGCACAATCCCCCGTCAGAACACCTATTAGGATATGAATTTCTGATTTGTTCATAACCTGTGTCCGGAGACCTAGCAGATGCTGACCACGTGGATAAGGCCTGTTTTGTTAAAGACTTCGCGACAGTTGCACACTGTTTTAAATTTGGAGCTTACATTGTTTAGTGCCTTGATAGCTGCTTGACTGTCGACGAGGATGTTGATCCTAGATGGGCCCAGTCTCCTACCATCTATTGTCCTTGCTGCTCTATCAGTAGCGAAAATTTCAACTTGGTATTCCACATGCCTAAAGTGGCCTTGGTTTGGCTACCTCCTTGTTTATGGCGTAATATTGGATTCACTGGTTGTTGGTGTGTTTACATATTTAGTTGGATGCTTGGTTCACATCGATTAGCAAGTGGTCAATTTGGTTGGTCGTTCGATCAAAAGTCAGGTTGCTATCTGAAGGGAAGAAAAACTAGTTCCACCTATCACTTATTACGAGATGTTGCAGAAGTTGGTTGGTCGGAAAACGTTGTCGTATCGTGGAGGTATTGCTTTACGTTGTTCTTATCAATTTTGGTCAATTGTGACACCTACAATATAATAAATATGTCGCAGCCTGGTGTTTTATCATTCCTGATTCTATTCATCGTTTATTCTACCTTATACTGCGAAAAAACATTCAAGTTTTTAGGTAGCACTCGCAGTACATAGCGCGCATGTTCCTCACTATTTTGATAGTCTTTGAAAGAAGTCGTATTTTGAACGAAGTCGTAAAATTAAATCGAATTTTCCTGTTTCCTAAGTGAAAGTCAGGGTGTGTGTCACCAATCTATTCGTCTATAAGATGCTTCAGATCCGGCCCTAGACTCTTCTGTCCCATTTCCGCTTAGGCTGAGCAGTGGCATAGGAAGGTCACTTTCTCTTTCTTCGCAGTTTCGCTGCGCTGCGTCGTTGAAACCCTGTCTATGCATGTGTTTGTCAAGGTTACTGTGCCCTATAATTAGTCCCAACCTTAGCATCAATTCCTCTCTGTGTACCTAGAATATTTTTAGTGGGCACGTTGCTTGGTTTCTTAGCGAGTGATCTTCCCACCCTGTACGTTGAAATGTTTGCCCAGTGATCTTCGAAACTCCAGCGCATATTGTTGTTTTGATCACTTTCAGACATCGCGATTCCCACTGTATTTTGAGCGGTTCACTATATTGCGTGCGCTCCTTATCTTACCAATTCGCCGGCTTTGACATCTTCGCGACCCAGTAACCAGAATTAGCCTAGCAATCTAGTCCCTACAAGACCTACCGATTTCTATGTAGTCCGTACAATGGCCATATAAGGTGCGTAGTAATGGGCTTATGTGCTGCCTTTTTTGTGACCCCGTCACACCTTAGAAACTTTAAGGGTGCCCATCAAAAAATGCAATGTACCGGTGCACAGGCTTGGGTTGGATTACAACTGTTTCAAAAACGATTTTCGAGAGGCACTTCCCCTTTTGTTGTTGAATAGAATTAAAACAAAGTGCTCGTAAATTTTCGTTGAACAAAATTTAAATATTTTATTATAAAATATTATTTAGCACATCTTTTTCGTTATCGTATCTTTAAAATTAACTTTTACTCGTATTGATAATTCTTTTTTTTTTTTTTTTTGAGAATTGAAAAATAAAAATGAAAATAAATGCATAAGAACAGTCAAAAGTAAAGAGAGTTTCAGTAAAGATCTTATAAATTAGTTGTGTACTTTCTTGTTTGTCATTTATATAAAAAAAAAATAGAAAAAGTATATAAATACAATAAATTAAATAAATTATAGAACAATTATCCTAAGGCAAAGAAATTTAAATTACAAATTACAATTCTTGCCTACAACAGAAAAAATTGTAAATACACCAAAATCTCTATGACTTTTGAACATCTGGTTGCTGTTGTTGTTGTTGCTGCTGTTGCTGCGCTTTATTATAACTACGATACGCTAAATCGTGGGCCTCATTTAACGAACGTCTATCCCAGCCGCCACTACCGCCACCGCCAGATGACCATCCACCACCGCCACCGCCTCCTGATGACCATCCGTTACCGCCGCCACCACCACCACCGCCTCCATTGCCACCACGTCCAGACATCAGTTTCTTCAGTCCAATAATACCAGCGAGCAGTAGTGCAATCTTTGAGATGATCAACGCCTTACCGGCTAAAATGTATAGCGCGCCCATTGCCAGGGGAATCATACCCATCATTTTCATAGCCATTCCCATCATCATCATTCCCATCATTTTCTTCATCTTACCACGTCCTGAAACGAAAAAAAAGGAGAGAAGCACCCAACAAGTGCATAATGTTAGAGAAAAATATGTAAACGCAAAACAGGAGCTTTTGTACATGTATCCTCGGAATAAGAATTGAATTACATATTTGAATTTAATTTGAATGGAAGAGGGTGGAAGAGTTCAACAACACACTCGGGCAACTTTAGCTTGGAGAAACCTGGAAAATGTCTCTTGCAGACGGTAAACAACTCATGTAATCAATGCAAAATGGATTTGGAACATTATCCTTTCTTATGAGACCTTTTTGTTGACACACAAGAGGGTCTATTGTTGAAAGCGATGAGTGCAGATTTGTTGTTCTGAATGTGCAGGTGTGTACATATGAATTTACCTATTTTCGACTTTATTCGATGTGATATTGGGAACAAAGGACCCAATTGTATAGCTAAATGTATTGAGTTAACTAGACTTTTAAGCCCTCGAGCTTCAGCGTAACAAAAACACAGACAAAGGAGTTCCATGTAAAATTATTGAATGGATAAATCATCTATAGGGGGGTTGTTTCAAAATGACGTGTGTGGGTTGGCGTGGCATTTTCTCATTGTTTTGTCCTTAAATGTGATTGAATATATTGCAGTAAATGCTGTGGAGGCACTTCACCTTTTTGAGACAAAGTGTCTACGAGAGACCTACTGAGGTGTCCAGGATCGACATTTTGGATCTACGCATTAAGCTGACGTTATGGTTTTCTATTCTTTATAATCCACTCGCACTTAAAGGGTTATGAAGTCACACAGCGCGAGTGAGGTGCAGTGATTATCAACCCAGGTGGTATTAGGTTTCCATTGGGTATTATTATTTTTTATGATTTCGATCAACTCTTCAAGCCATGACCACTCTATTTCCAGAGGTTTCAATAGCAGTCCTTGACTCTGCATGAGATATTTGCGGAGTGAAGCGACTTGGTGTGGGGGCTGGTGGTGAGAAAAGAACTGCGTGGTTTAAAACACCCGGAGTTCAAGAAGTCATCAGAGAGAAGAAGAAATTTTCAAGTTGTGGGTACACTTGGGGGATTTAACTACTCGAAAGCGGTACATGGAGGCGTGAAGAACTTGCAAACTGGCTGTTAAAGCAGCTAAGAAGCAGTCTTAGAAGGAGTTCGGCGAGAAATTGGACCTTGATCACAGATCTGCAAACAAGGTACTCCAGCAAGCCATCCGCCGTCTTAGACGAAGGAAGTTTAATATCATCGAAGGAATCAATTCCAAAGATGAGAAGGACATCTTGCGAAGATGGGGCGAGCAGTTTTCGGAGGTGCAGACCCATGGTTTTGAGTAGAGCGCATAATAGTTCCACCGTAGAGGAGGTGCCTTTGGCGATTAAAGCGCTAAAAGTCGGCACATCTGCTGGTGTGGATAAAATCCGGCCAGAAATGGCTCTCTCGTGTCATTAAAGTGGCCTGGGAATGCGGTGATACACCTAGCGACAGGCAAACTGGTGTGATTGCTCCTCTTTTTAAGAAAGGTGATAAGAGAGATTGCTCCAATTAAAGGAGTATATATTTTTTAAGTCTCCCCGGAAAAGTCTTTGCAAAGGTGTTGGAAGCGCGTTCCAGAGCTGTGATCGAGTCCAGGTTGAGCAGTGCGGCTTTCGTCGAAGTAAAAACACAACCGAGAAGGCTTGGGAGTGTGCCACGGGAGTAATGATCGGGACCCTCTGGAGTAAACTCTGGAGTGTACTGCAGGAGTATGGGATTGACGATTCTCATTTGGAGGCCTTTCAATCTCTAAACACAAACTGTAGGAGATGTGTTCGAGTGAATGGCGTTACATAATCTTTCACAGCAAGCGTTGGCCTTCGCCAGGGGTGCTGTTTTGTGAGCTCTCCTTTTCATTCTGTACATGAATTGGATATTACAGCGCAACCGTGGCGAAAAAGGGTTCACATTGTGGGACTTAAGGACAAGCCATCTGCTTTTCGCTTAGATCCATCTTGACTGAACTTCAGCGAGCGCTTGATAGCTTCGCAGCCGTCTGTGATGATAAAGTTAAACGTGAATAAATCGGAAGTAATGGTAGTTTCTGGAAAGCCTGTCACGAGTTATGGAAGGAGCAATACTGAGTTATCCTGTAGAATTGGTCAGGCTGGAACAATTTTAATACAGTTTGGTCAATTTGTTATCAGGAGGTCCGAGCTTGGCATCAGAGCTTAGCTGTCGGTCTTTTTTTCAGTGTTTGGGTAATGATCGAAAGAATAAGCTGTCGAAATGAGATTTATTCGAGCTTTACGTTCGTTCTATCGAAATAGGAACATCAGAATATAAGAGAAAGGAACGGTCCATACTTCAATAGAATGGGCACGTTCAACGCATGCCCCAACACGGCTTCCATGGAATTGGTGCCGTCAACTTCTCGTCTCTGTGTAGGCTAAGAACGAGATGATGTTGCGCGTTATTATATTTTTGTTAATTAAAATAATGCTATAATAAAGTGGAACATACCTAAAAATAATAATCAAATAACTTAATTTTACCCGTACAAAGCCGAAGCGGACCTCTAGTTAAGAATGAAATTAGACATTTTTCCATTGATGCCGAGATTTTGGCGTTTTCTCCAAAGGTATTAGTACCATGGTCTACATTTTTGATTCATCCGTATACCACTTGATACCTTTAAGGTCAGAGGTTGGGCTTTTAAAATTATATGCTTCTCGGCTTGGGTTCACATTGCCGCAGAAGCGTAGAATTTTAGCTAAAATATATTGAAAGCTTCGATTCCACATGTGGCTCCAACAAGTTGGCGTTAGAAATCGCGTATCAATAGGTCTTCTATCAAATGAGATTTCTAGACAAATAGGCTCAAACAATTAAAGAAAAAATGCATAGATCGCCTAAATAAACGGATCTAGCCACGCCATGCTCTTTATACCATCTAACATCAATGGCTGTAATAAATATTAAAATTAACCTGCACCAATTCAAACTCCATGGTTGCTAGTGTGATTCTTGTTCACAATTAAAAACAAATACAAGTGACGTGTGAAATATTTTAAACATTAATCATCTGTAATACAACTCTCTTCGATTGCTAAATAAATATTTTTTTCTAATTTAACCCATGTGGGCAGGAAAAAAAAAAGCTAAAATCCATTATAATTCAATCAACTCATGATGGACGGCTCTTGAGCTCAGGAAGTAGGAAAAACATTGTTGTCTGCCATTATTTATGGAAAATCGCTAGTGGCATAGGAAAATCTCCTCTCGTTTCACATAAACTGTACGCGCTTGCATTCAAAGTGGCACTTAGTGTTTTCCAGCTCAAATTGCCACTGTCATCTCGGATCTCGTACGTCATAATTATTTAAAGTGAAGTGTGCTCGCGGTAGATTTGTGATTTTAATTCGTCCATCCAACTGCCCATTAACAACAAATGGCTGCGATTTAGTTATGCACTATTGCACATCAATAGTCACAAGTGAAACGGTTAAGTGGTTTTGTTTCATTTCTTTCAGTCAGTCTTTGGCTTCCTTCAATAGTCATCGAGGCAAACCGTCCACGGTTTGCAGCTTGTGGAACATTTATTCTGTTTAGGGTTATGTATGATTGGCTCATTAAGCATAAGAACGACGGCAAACTAAGTGGTATAAGTGACATAAAAAAAGAACTTTTCACAAAAACCTAGATATGCAACACACATTAGAAGAGTGTTAGCCATATGTAGTAGTGCATGGCAATTAAAAATTTAAGATAAAATCAGTAACGCATTAGTACCGCTGTCGCTGCCTGAAATGAGTCTAATTTGCGGTACATTATTGTGTTTCTTTGTTTTTGTATCTGGAATGATTCTCCATCTGTGTGACCCAGAAACTTGGCAGATGGTAATAAGAATAAAACTCATCAAGTCCATGTGGTGTGCGTAACAGTAGGCGACTATTGTAAATTGACTAAGGTTCTGTTTCCACTTATACACATGAACATGAGTGACCTACAAAGTGGTGAAGAAGTCTAATGGTAAAACTGTAGATAAAGTGATGGACTGTATGTTTAAAGCTTGCGTAACACTTTATGGAAATAGGCTTTTAGTGGAACAGGTAACATCACATCTTCTGACTTTGCTGCAAACTAACTGTGGTAAAATCTGAGGTTTAAGAAGGCAACTTCAGCGTTAAAAATTATGATAAACGTCCTTCATCTTTATATGATACAATTTACAATGACATTTTACTGACTTTAGTACAAATGATTTGAGAAGCTCGAAGATGGTCAACATTCACACCGCTTTCCTGCTAGTCCTGCGGTAGCAACATCCAGGTTTAGTTTCATCAAATATCAAAGCTGGTGTAGCATGACAGACCAGAAACTGTATACATACTACTAAACCATCCAGACATGATCAGCAAAATTGTGCAAGGTCGATCGAAAAGGCAAGCACATGGACCTTGTTGTGGCCTTGGCGTTAACCCTATTAAGATTGTACTGACGCTTTCTATGACGAAGACCAAAATACCCGACTTTACCCTTTCTAGCACAGATAATCAAATCCTCGGTTTTTCTTTCAGGGCACCGTACTCTTGCAACACAACTTTTGACAAAGAGTAGGAAATACGTCCGCTTGCAAGAGAATCATTGACAAAGAGTGGGGACTTACTTACTTACTTAAGGTGTAAGTAAGTAAGTCCCAACAAGCGTCTGGCAGGGATACCAAAACTAGACATTGCTCTGTATAGCTCGTCTCTATAGATTCTGTCATACGCGCCTAAAAACGACGAAGAGGTGAAAGGATTTGAATGGATGGATTTGTATGGATGGCCTGAAGCAACACTGATATGAACCAATCAGATTTTTGACAAACGGCTTCAAGCGTCTTCACGGCAGATAAGATCTTGTAGGCGATGTATAGAATACTGATGCATCTGTAGTTGGCGCAGTCCAGAGGGTCTTCCTTCTTGAGGATTGGGCAAACAATTCTAAGGTTCTATTCATTGGACATACTTTCCTCCAACCGTATTTTAGAGATGAGTTAGTGCATACTCCCTACCAAGTCATCGCCCGCCGCTTTGAACAGTTCGGCAGCTATGCCGTCAGCTTCAGCAGCTTTGTTGGACGTAAGCTTAGATATAGGTATCTTCACTTCGTTCAAGTCAGATGGAGGGAATTGTTGGTCTTCATCGTCCAGGTTAAATGGTTCATTCTGTCTTACAGCGGAATTTAATTCGTCGTCGCCGTTAAACAGTCTAAGCACTGAAATATCCATGTTTGATTACCAACTAGGTGATGCAGAAGTTATTGTGTCCTGTTAATGCAGCAGCGATTATCCTCGCAGTCCACTTTGATCCTGTTCTTTCTCTTATCATCTTTACCAGTGTTGGTTCTTAAGCTCCTTCGCCTCTATATCGCTATCTTCACCCCTGTTTCTGAGAATTTTTTGAGAAAAGCCACAATAACCATGGCAGTAATGCATCAATGATTTCAACAGACCATCAGTGCAAGTCAGGTGCTAAGCAAAAGATGTATATGTAACCTGGTGCTATGACATTTCCGTGACACGATACTTATATACTATAGACAGTGAGGGCCTAGAGAGGTATTCACTGAGCCATGCTAATCCAGTTTAGTCGAGATTTTTTCTTTGGAATTTAAATCGAAAGTAATGCAATCGACGACCTTTATATGGAGCAATCTCACAAAAATGGTAGATGTGGCAATTTTTCATTGTTCACCCAATTTACAACAAGGGGTTAAGTCTAGGTTTAGTCTAGAAATTGGTTCATTTATGAACAAAGATTAACGACACACCGAAAAGCTCTATAGAACGAACAAACAAAACTCCACTCGCTCCACTAGCTTGGTGGAGGTTTCTTCAAAGCACGTTACGATCTCTGCCTGCCTTCTACAATTCTTTACTTTCTTTAATGAAAAAATGTAAGTAAACACCCGTATATACATAGATTATGTAGACAACAACCGGATTTGTAAGAAAAGTTAAACTAGTTTGGTGGTGCTTTCCAAGTCCCAAAAAGAAGTGTGATTACATCACTGGATTACGGTCAGTTGGTATTTGACTGCCAAAAGGTTAATAGTCGCACAGTTTTCGCTGGATAAATCATTTTTATGCGCAAAGTTGTGTCTGAATTAGCTCACTATCTCTGTCTAAACTACGCAAAGTTGATCTCGATGGATTGAAGAAATTACTCCGAATTAAATTAAGAAATTAAATGGAGGCACTTATCTATTAAGACAGAAACTTCATCTCTGGGACGAAACCTTTTAAATCTTAGGGTTAACACCTTTACGGTTGCCCACCTTCGTTGTACTTATGCTACACATTTTGGTTCCCTGGAGCCGGTAAGCCAGTTTTCTTCACTGTGGTATCACAATGGGCCAATCTGGTCTAAGTGTGTCCATGCCTGAGCGGGAACAGCCACCTAACCTAACCTATCAAGGTATGGCGCTGTATAAAGGTAATCACATGCGGCAGAACAGAGCTGTTTGCAAGCTTTAGAAGAATGAGACACGGCTTCTCAGAAAGATAAGTAAAGAGCTTGAGTGTCAAAAGGGCTTTAGACAAGGCAATGGGCTGAATAAATTGTGCAGAACTCAGGCGCCAAAGCAAGAACAACAATCTTTCAAAATTCCGTGCATTCACTTTCAAATGCCGATGATATAACTTTTTCAAAAGGCAGCAGGGTGATGTAAATACAATAAATAGTGAATTCGTGTGTATTGAGATGGAAGCGGTCAAGACGAGTTTGACGGTCAAAAAAGGCAAAATAAACTGTATGCTGCCAAAAAGAGGACACCCAATACCGATTAAGGTGATCGTCGTGGCTCAGTGGTTAGTGCGTTGGACTGCTGTGCGAGCGGCGTGGATTCAAGCCCCAGCCATGTCCCCCATATCGGCATATCGTGTCCTGTGTTAGATGGAGTAGTCCTTCTATTGGGACCCATGGGCACTCACAAAGAACATGTTCTGACGTTCCGTTTACTCTCTGCAGAGTCGGCATATGTCTGTTTTTGATAATTTTACCTTATGAGATGGTTCCTCAGTGGATACTGTACTGCATGGTAGCCTGTAAGGCCAATGCCGCGCAAGTGACGAAATGCAAACGTATAAAATCGTATGGTTGTGGCCATGCAGTCGTTGGGCGGCACGCGTCATTTCTGAGCATGTTTTCTGCCGCTTTGCCGCTCATTGCGTGGCCTTGCATTTCCTTTTTCAAGCTTTTTTCTTGTGCTATTTTTGATGGAGTTAATAAACTTGTTCGCCGACCACAGGCTCTTTTGGTGTGACCAGAGTTCAACGAGCCTTTCAGCTCCCAATTGCGTTATTTAAGAGTAGATACTACTGAGTGGCACCCCGAAATAGGATACAAGACCAACAAGGGGGTGCCAAGGAATCTAGGCTGTAGCAATCTTGTTTGCGGAAATAAGGTCTTCGAGGGCGTTGAAGCAATTTCAATACCAATAGCAGCGAAAGAATTGAAAACGTCCAAAGAGCGGCAAGCGTAGGCATCACATCGACTTTCATCGATTACCACTTGACCTGCGAAAAATCTTTGAATCTACCTCTGAGGAACCTAGCTGTTGACAACAGCGAAACTGCATGTACATAGCTAGTTAAACGCTTGTTGGTTGAAGCCCAGGTTAATCGTAAACTGTAGTGCCATCAGGAGTTAGTAAGTATCTAGTCATGACTCCCCGGACTCAACGCTTTTCTATTAATATACCAACAGGAGGTGTGCTGGTTATACAAATAAAAATGCATTAAATAGTTAAAACACTTGACAACTGCTATAAGGCACACCTTTTGCCTTCGATCCACAGGAGAAAGTCGAATTAAAAAAACTAGTGTATGTATTGTATCCCTCAGAGTGTTTACATATCTATATAATTTTGAATGAAACGTTTATGTGTTATAGCTTTCCTATTCCTGCTGGAATATCTTCCTAGGCATTGCTACCACAGAATTGTTTATAGAACTTCAACTCAAATGTCGGTCATGTATCGTTTTAACACATGTGCATGGCTTTGATGGGTTAACAATCATATCGATCTGACACCCATCGTTTATTTCACCGACATTCAATTTGTAGAGTGTTGCCTTTTCTCATTCCAACAAAATTTTGCAATGTATTTCCAAGAAAAGCATCGAAGTCGTTCAACACAATTCTTTCTTTCAACGAACACAGACGCCTCGCTTGTTTTTAAGGACACACAGCATTTTCCATGAATTTGACATTGAAAAATCAGCAACTGTGACAATATTGAAAATCAAACAAGCAACACGAGGTTATTTTCGGTGAAATAGTCATCACATAACTACACATACACTCAAATTTGATTGCGTGTCGTTTTATGATAATCCAGAGTGTATGTCAGGACCTTCTTCTACTGCACAGATATGTTTCTCTTAAATGTCGATAGAAACACTTTAAAAACTCACAATAATTTGTCACAATAATATCAAAACTGGGTCAAGCGCTCTCGTCAGGATGTAATCCAAACGGAAGAGCAGCCTAATTCTACATGTGCTAAGCAAATGACGAAGAGAAGCTTCATGTACCGATAAAAAAAGCAGTGACCTCCTGTCTATAAACGGACAAACTATTGCCAATTGAATTTTGATGATATATTGCCACTTGTCTTCTTCATACATCACACGTTGTTGTGTATGGTAAAAACTACTTTAGAAAAGCTGTCAATAGTTCTCCTCAACAAATTGAGCAAATGGGCACGACTTAGGTTAGAGTTAATGTGCCGATTTATCCTGGCTATCAGAGGCAGCCGTATATGGTATACATACTGTATGTGCTATGGTGATCCGTGCAAGAAAGTTTGTAATACCATGAAGCAAACGATTGTATGACCATATTGATAATGCAAAAGTGAAAATCAATAAACGCAGCAGTAGTCATCTCAAATAACAACGAAAGTGTCACAAAAAAATCTTTTGCACATCAACGAACCCAGGTGAATCTTTTCTGTCGTTTATCCTTAGAAATAGTTAAAGAGAAACTGCATCGTAAATGCTTCACTTGTGGCAGAGATTATTTTATTTCCAACTTTCTGTTCGAGTTTGGCAATCATTTTCTAAAACTGACTTAAAAAGAGAACCTAAAGTATGGGATGGCGCCAACAAATCATGCCCTTTTCATGTCCTTATGTGTTCTGATCAGGGATTTTATTTGATTTAAATTTAAATGCATTAATGCTTAAAGAAGATTAACACCACTTATGTAATTTAGTTAAGTTCCTCATTATGCCCAAGATGGATATCGATAGCCTGAACTGAATCTTATGCATTATTTTGTTACGCGCGGCAGCTCGGAATGAGCCAAGGCGTAGCTTCTCGCAACCATTCATGTTATTTCATTTAATTTTTTCCGAACAGTAAATTGAGAAGCTCTTTAATGACAAATTATACTCCCAGAGGCTTGTTATTCTCCGAAGAGAGGTGGTGCCGCGAAAAATGGTCGGTGAATATGGCTGGGCCTTGAACTCACGTCGCTCACACAGCAGTCCAACACACTTACCACTGAGCCACGGCAACCACATTTTGCTACTTTTTCCTGATTTTTTAATTTAGTAGTAACTGTCGTGATCTTTCTAGTAGGACCAACGTCTAGATTTTCACAGCTTCAGTTTTTATTGTCAACGGCAGCTCAGGAGTCTTTGCAAAGCCTTTCTTCTCGCATGTTCACGCTGTGCATGTTACATTTATGCGCCCGAAACTTGGCACCTACGATTAATTTCCAACTCAAAACATCGAATTGAGAAGTCCCTTCATGACCAAATAAACCATTGGGAGCTGCTGTGGAAACAAATGTTGAGTTGACATTGCTGAGGCTTGAACCTTTGTAATTCGCACAGCAGTCAAAACCACAGACCCACGATAATTAGTAGGAAAGTAAACTGAATTATTTAATGTATTTCTGCAGTGCGAGGTTGCCGCTCAATGACTACAAAAAAGTCTAAACTGATGATGAGGATTCTGTACCGCAAATGGTATTTGATTGCCCCACACTAACCACCGCCTCAAAAGTTTCTCCTATGACTTATGGAGTGTTCATATCGGTAATTTCATTGAAACTAATATTCTAATTCCTTTTTATAGGAGCATTCCAAACTAGCCATACTTTCACAGATTCGCATGGGTAAATCCTACAACTCAAGAGGTTATATAAGGCTGTCTTTGGTTAATAACCAAAAGATAGTTGATAAGTTAAGTCAGAAGCCGGGCCAAGGAGTAGGTCGCAGCAAGAGATTTTTAATAACGACGATGATGTATACAACGACAGTTGTTGCAGGAATAATCGAAATTTAAGCTCGATTTCGCCGCTTTGCAAGGTTTTGTGGTGGAAACAGAACAAACGCAAAACCTTCTTTGTTCGAAAAACATACACGTAGAGGAGAGCAAATCCCAATGTTTTAAACTAAAACTCACACGAGTACCACAGGGAATGGCTGTGAGACCCATTTCCTATGCCAAAGGATATCCCAAAGCAACCAACCAAATTAATTTGTATTTCATTTTAACCCACCTTCTTCCAGTCCTCGACCGATCTCCTCCGAGGTCAACTTGGGAAAATTCACTTGCATCGAATGTCCGTTGAAAAATCGACTTAAACGATCGATCAACATGGTCGTCAACTTCGTATCGCGATCATCAATAGATCGCGGCAATATCGACTCCAATTCATTTTCACTCACAGGACGTGCTATCGGCGTATCTGGCAGCCGTACCACTTTAATCCCATCGGTAACGGTAATAGCGTCAATTGTCGAAATCCGATCTATAAATGAGATTGTCTTCTTCTTTAAACATGGCACAAAACCACCCTCCGCCTTGGAGCACTCGTCGTACACGCGCATAACCGTGCGCATACCAGCGTTCTGATACGTAGCACCATTGCCACTAATATCCTCACTAGCGGCTCGACACGAATGCAGGAGAGTGCCGAGGATCACTAAACCGAGAACACCGATTGTTTTTTGCAGCACCATGGTTGGAAATTTAATTTTTTTTTTGTTTTATTTGTCACAAGAAGGATCACAGTTAGTGAATCCTGGGAGGGGCTTTCACTATGCACTACAGAACACCACAACAGTCAACACGAATGACACAACAACAACAAACGGCAGCGGTTACGATTCGAGTGCCGCCAAGCACAGACAACAGATAACTGATGCCGAATGATAGTGGCGTTAATTCTTTTATAGACCTCTTCTTCTTTTGCCTGTCACAACATTCATAGGACTGCGATACTAAAACCAACACTGGCAACACGACCAAGGTAGAGAGGTTCGCTGGAATGGGAATAGTTTTGTGTGATAGTTGGTAGGTACCAATCCAGGTAACCAACTGCAACAGTATCCACTAAGTGCGGTGCTGGGAGAGCCCATTGTGGGGAGCTCACATACTTCTATTTGCCATCCCATATGTGGCTAAGGAACAGTGGAGTGGTAAGAGCTGCATTTGCTTCCATCATTCATTCTTGTTGTGTACTCATTCAATTTTATATTTGTGAATTTCGGCCCCGGGGAGGTGGATTCATAAGGCACCGCTAGGGCCAGATGGATTGCCACTTTCGGTTGTACGTTACACGGTTACAGGTGTTCGGTAAGGAGACAACGAATCTCTAGGGGTACTTTAGGTTGAAGGGGTCACCTGGTCGAAACGGAGAGACCTAATGAGGTGGGAAAACAAAGCAAATAGAAAAGAAAACAACTACGGAGAAAAGTGCAACTGGTTTTGAATGGAATTTCCATGGGATCGGCTAGGGCCAATTAGGGGGTTCTTGTTCACTATGGTTACAATCAGATACACAGAAGTGCTTTGAGGTTGAATGCACTTGCATCGAAAGCATCGAAAGGGAAAGTTTGAAGTTTTTAACCGTGCTAACAGGATGTCAAGTGGAGGTAGTATGCAGCAGGCACGACTTCAACTTATATGTTGAAGAAATTGAGCACTGAATTCCGTTTGGGAGGAAAAGTTTGTCAGATTTGGAAAAGTTAAAAGTTTCACAAGATCACAGATGACACTTTAATTGCTTTAGGAAAATGATGAAAAAGGAGATGTCATTATGTCGTGGACATCATGGTGTTATATAGCCGGTTGTGGACACATTTCCTTGATATTTCGATAGAATCGCAGCCTGACCTTTTGCATTTGGTTTCCAGCAATCTTGCTGGCTTATTCATAATGGACTGATGGCCGCGGAGGCTTGTACAAAGATATCCACCAGGAGTAGGTTGAGGATAGTCTCAAGTCCTGCTGTTGGTGTTGTTCTCATTACACTGGTGGTTCCAATGGTTAGAGTTAGAGTGATCGTAAAAACATTTAACATTCTATGCTTCCATTTGTTCTTAAACTCTGCTTTAAAATGGTTACAAAAAAAAAAATTTTAATTTTGCAGATTTGCTCCGTCAACTGACAATAGCAACCAAAATTGGTTGATAATTTTTTTTTACGATATGAAACCAATTTAAGTTCAAGTATTCCATAGGAATCCATGTCTGGTCCTTTTCTGTTTTCTTTCTGCGAGCAAAAAGCCTCTTGCCAGTGACTCTAATGACTCGTGACCTACCCGAGGTCCATTGAAAATGCATCTGCCTCCATTTTAAAACTCAGACTTATTTTTGAAAGCCTTAGAAGACCTGTGTTTAAATATGTTCAAGTTGCGCTTGTAAGATTGTCTTGAAATAGTCGCACTTACTGCAGCCATCAGTCAAGATATTAGGCAAATGACCATTCTCGTTGCCATTGTTCTTAAACCAGTCTTACAGTGTCGTGATTTTAAGCGCTCAGCTGCGTTGAAAGTAGGCAGTACCAATCTGGCACCCAGCAGCCAGCACTATTTTTATGCCCAAGCCTTTCTTGATCAGTTCATCTTCTTCAGCATTATTTTCCGTTCCATCTTATCAAAAATTACACCAGAACAGAGCTGTGTGATTATTGCGAATCCATCGAAGTTCTCAAGGACTCCGCTGGATTAAGCAAAATGCTGTCCAAAGAACACTCATGCCTATCCCTCCTATAAGGGGCGGTTGGATCATGGACAGATACCCCAGCCCAAACGTAGGTCTTCGACTCAAACCTCATTTTTCAGGATGTAGAGACAGCAAAGCAGACTCATCCTGCTTTTCTGAAAGAGCGCACACTGTGTCCTAGAACAACATTCAATTTTTAATATGTTCGGAATTTATGTACGTTATGGGCAGGTAACAGCTTTGTTCCCTATAAATCACCTGGCCCCTGGTATTCTCACTATGAAGCTGCAAAACCTACATGATACACTAATTCCTGGGCTAGTGCCAATTTTTGGAAGTTGTATCTCACTCAACCATGCTGCCGTAGACGCGAGGCAAGTGCTAGCGTACCAATAAGAGACTTTAAAGCCATTAGTATTTCATCGAGCTGACCCTGGTCATCCTATTAGCATCTTGCTTGTCACGCTGAATGTCCGGGTTCAACTCCTCACGTCGGACTCTTAAACACTTAAACACACGAAAAAATTCTCGTGATCTATAGCAATGACAAACACCACAAATGTTCCCAGCTAGCCTGGATACCACCCTCGGATGTAATTGAAACCTGATACTACCTGAGTTTTGGACCACTGTTCATCGCTCGCGCTGTCCGGAACATCATAAGGGTATTCATAACTCCTTGAAGCACGAGTGGATTATAAAAAAAAATCAGCGAACTCGCCCGTGTCGCGTCGAATCGTTGAATTCACATCAAAAGGACATTGTCGCAAAGAACAATCTATCTTAGATAGCGCGCACAATTGGAGAGTAAACTCAACCAAATCTGTGTGCTAAACCGGAGGCAACTAACTAAGGACCGAGATTGCTTAAAAGGCTACTTGGTTGGTTGGTTTAGGCCATGGTTCACCCCGTACTGTAGGCGACCCTCAAATTACGAAACGGGTAAGACAGCATCTTCGATCCCTCTGTGGCTTACAATGCATTGGTTTGGTTTAATGCAACCAAGATTGTGTACCTTTGCGATCACTTTGAAATGGAGCAGGCAGGAATACGACTATAGTGTAGAGCCAAAGGATACCAAATTCTCCGAATTTTAACATGAAATTTACGCTTTCTAAAGTCTTTGTTACTTATAGATGCGGTACTAGTCTTAATTACTTTTCACGGGCAAGGATCCCAAGGAGATGTTTTGCAGTAAGTAATTTTCACAGGGAATCCTTGTAGTACAAGAACCCATAGCTAGGCAAAAATTTCACAGTCTCCTGGAGTAGCTCGCAAAAGTTTGTACTAAGACTTATATTTTGGTTAATGACGAGGATGCTAGGAGAAAGTTTTGAGAAAAGTTGCACCGCCAAGGGGATACAATCGTCCCTTCACTGCTTTTATTTATTTTTATTTTTTTTTTTTTGTGATTGACAACGTGCGTCACTCTATGTACAGAATATGTGAAGATGAATCTTGGTAATTAGGCACTTAAACGGACCTACGAACCGAGAGGAAATCTTTAGGGGTATACGACCAAGAAGGACTACTAACTACCAACAAAGTTTTTTGATTGACTAAAAATTTGGTTAAAACAAATCACAAAGCATCACTTTTTAGTTTACTTTCGACATCCAACATTTCGTGACAAAATCGTCCAGAAGTTGTCTTGAAAGCTTCTAGGAACTTCACAAGATCATACCCACAATGGGCATGCCAACATAGCTCCACTCTCTCAATTAACGAGCATACCCACCGAAATTGCTGATATCTATCACCGACTCATTTAAAGCCATCACCTAAAAACTCGTGCCCTACATTTCGAAACCATCACTCATTTACTACCTACGAACCCACCGACCGACGTACTTATGATCGAAATACCTAGACCACTCGAATCGAAAAAAAAAGGGGAGCAAGATGAAGAGAAGAACCCACAAGCAAAAACCAAGAAGGAAAAGTTGTATCCCATCATCACCGGCCAGATTCAGAGCGATAATCTTAGTTATTTCCCCCCATTGTCTTCGCCTCCTCGAAGTGACTGCAGATGTGCACATACCACAAGTGCAGCAGCGAGTGACTCTGAATATCGCTAACGATAATGACAATCAATTCAGTTGCCAGCTCCAAAGGTACAGTAAGCAGAAAAACTATCTACGACTACGTACCCAGCCAGAGACCAGAGAGCAACACACTATGAGAACTGAAATCTTCTGTTGAGGTCACGTTTTCGTTTTCGATTTCATTTTCCTTCGAAGAATTCAAATGCAAAAGGCCGGCTCTGGGTCTGGCACTGGCTCGCTGCTTCTGCTGCTCCACCACAAACCATTGCACATTCAAAACTTTCGTCGGAGCTGCTGGCTTGCTAATTTCTCCAGGATGATGAGCACGCCGCTTCGCTTTGAGGTGAAATGTCCCACACGCATTGTGTGGATTGGGATTAAAAAGATGGAAAGTTTTGCATTTTAATTTCGCTTGCTCGCTACTGCGCTTCGTGAACCTAAGCAAGATCTACATAGTAATTCAGCGAGAGTGTAGGCTCCCATCCGCCCAGGGTGCGTCGAGGAGCACAAACACAGCCCACAAAACAATTGCAGTCACTTTGTTCGGAGCTAATTTCACTTGGGAACCCATCGAGATAATGATAATGAAGACAGTTTTGGGGAATGAGTGCAAATGGCTACCGTACTCGTACGAGGGGTTCTCACGATTACACTTCTGGGTCACTTGGGCTGATGTCATTCGTGTAATCATGACTTTAGGTAATTTCTTTATTCGGTCGTGGTGTAGTTTCATGTGACCGCCGTTTAGTGAATTGAATGATGTCATTGTCTAATTAGGGCTGCCCAAGGCGACCGCCTTTCAAGTGAAATCGCCTGGAAAACGACTGACTCTAATGAGTGGATATGGGAGTATCGAATTATTTACTTTCAATCGGTTGCGGCTAACCGCAAGAGCTTCTGGTTTCGCCTTTAAATGATGCATGCATTTGGTTTGCGTACCTACAGGGGTGTATTGGGGCCGTAAACATTTCGACGCGCTTATCTAGGGCGCAATGAGTCTGCACCAGAAAGACATAATCTCTTCATGAGTCATGAAATTGAACCTCCTAGCATAACATTAGGCAGGACTGTTCAACAGGAGTCAAGGCAATTATGCAAATGAAGAGAATTAATGCATATCGCCAGGAACCGAACACGATGACGTATGGGGAAGTCCTCTGTGTTAAAATTCTACAAATTTCTTTTGCACTCTTACTGTTACCTTCTATTCCACTTTGTTCTGACACCCAATATTCTAAGACTTAAATATTTTCTTCATTTTAACATTGCAAAACTGCTTCTTTGTGATGTTTAATATGAACTTAAGTGCTTGACTTAGAGCCTATCCTTCACTGCAATAGCTCCGACACATTAAAGTATCTTTACAGGAGGAGATTCCTCTAAAGCCGCAGAGTCCTTAAGAAGACAGATTGGGGTCTTTTCAGCTTCAGATTGGATTTTCTTAGCGCATTCTGCTCATGTCATATGCTTACTTAGTCTACAGTGGCCCATAAGGAATCTTTTGAGTATGTGGAGTTTCTCACAACAAGGTCAAGCTTGATTGGGTGCCCGGCCACCAGTGCATCGAAGGCAATGAGACCGCTGACTAAGGCCAGTTCGGCTTCCGCTTCTTTGGGACCCGAACCCTTCTGCGACGTTAATTAGGCTACCATCACAACTTTGTTAAACAACTGGGAACATCAACTTTGTCTAGTTTCCCGAGCTTATGAAATTCAAGGGATTTATGAAGTCCTTTTCCTACAAGGAAAATCTAAATCTTGACAGAAACAACATACGGAAGCTAGTGAGCTTCGTGAAAACATTCGGTTCCGTTTGCGTTGACGGGCTCTGCAGGAGAAAATTCAACGATGAACTTTACGAGTTGTACAACCACATTGCTCTAGACAAGAACATACGATTCATCGGCTGAGATGGGACATATAAAGCGAATGGACAAAAATACTTCGGCTCGCAGAGTCTTCAAATCTAACCCGGAGGGTCCTAAGTGGAAGGGGACCTCAACCAACTAAGAGTGCGCAACTGAAGGCAGTTAGCTAAGGGCCGGGCTTACTGGAGAGACTTGTTGGTTGAAGTCCAAGTTCACCTCGAACTGTAACGCCACCTATAGATCGATTACTACTCATTCTAGTGCTAGCTTATTCTGGCTTAGAGAGGCGAATGCAAAGAAAATTCAATGATATTGATCGCATCAAATAGACGAATTTCCGACAAAATATTTCATCACATGGAGGTGGACGCGAGTCTTCAGAAAAACCTTACAAGCAGCTGCTCGTACCAAAAGATTCATTAAAAAACCTTCGGTGCTTATATGCCATTACTTTCAAGGAAAAAGCCCACTAGATCGCTGATTTTAATCGCGCCTAACTATACAAAGAATGTCAATAGCTCAACTCCTGACGGCCCTGAGACCACATGTATGAAAGTTTGTTTTTATTTATAATTCAATGCAAGACTATCGCGGTTTGAATGTGCATCAAGCTATCGATCGTTGCATCTTCTGAAAAGTGAACTTCACCCAATGGCATTGTTTTTCACTTACTTCCGTTGAGGTAGTATGTTTTTGTGGTTAGGAAAGTCTTCTGCCGAGGAAATGAATGAATAAATAGACTCACGTTCATGTGCGAATTATGTCGGGACTAGAGTTTATTTTCAGCTCACGATCTCGTGGTTAAAGTTTTTTTTTTCCATTTCTTCCCAGTGACTCTCCGCTCATTTTGACATATGGCTTATGACACAAGTGAAAGGTATGCAAAAACCATTATAGGGCCGACTTAATGTACTCGTCGGTATCCTTAAAACAGAGTCAGAGAAAGACGCCCTATTCTCACATGCAAACTGTCAATGTTCACAAAGCAGTGTGCAGTTCATTGTCCATTCAAAGAAACCAAAGACCCATTGTAGACAAATGTAAGAGCTTTTCCTGCAAAGGAAACTGCCCATTAGGTCGTATGTGTACGTGCGAGTGCATAATTTTCGTGAAAAAGAAATTCAACGCAACTATGCGAGTTGAGGCATGGCTGCCTTTGCACCGTCACTAATTCAATTACTGTATTCTGCTGGTGATGCTGGCGTCTGTGAAATGCATGTGGCTGCCCTCGGAAGTGCAGCAGCCACCACAACCACCACCTGCGCGTTAAAGGCGCTCTGCCATTATGTGGGCAAAAGTACACGAAATACATTTGGGATTACTGCAGAGCACACTCTTCCTATGTGGGCACAAGATACTTCAAGTGTGGTGAGGAGATACTTCACTTTTTATGTATCTTTGGATAGACTGTTCTGCCTTTTCGCTGGGTGTTTATGTCAAGGAACTACACAGGTGTGGGGAGATTTACCTGTCTAACTATTTGACTGACTGACTTTCACTTTTCCAATTTTCACGACTTGACCTTTAATTTTTTTGCACAACTTTGAGAAGTTGTTAGTTTGTCTCGAATTTGACAGGGTGGCACTGAAAGTGTTTTCATTGTTAAAACTTGAAACTTACTGGCAACGAAAACACAATGTTAACTCGGAAAATGGTAAGGGCCAGGATGTCACTGATTCCTTTATGCATAAAGTGCTTCAAGACCTGAATCTATTTATATCCACGTGTTTGCTGTTGTTTTTCGCTTAGACTGTAGGCAATCGAGCTGTACTCAAAATTTTAAACTTTAGCCTCGTCAAATCAGGTATAAGTCTACGCCACTAATCCACTTGTGTGCTTCTTTGGTTTCTTGAAAATTGTGGGGTCCAATGATTTGAATAAACGGGTGAGTTCAATTTTGTCAAAATTACTGGTCAAACCTCTCGACGTGCAAAGTGGCTAGATCACTGCCTGGCCCTAGCGAGAACGCAACAGAAGAGCCTGGGATTCATGTGGATACCGGACCTGAAGCGTCTCAGGGTGAAACCGTCACCAAAAGAAACGAGAAAGATTCGTTAAATCACACACACTATTGTCCACTCCATAATCGTTCCCACACTCCACTGGATCCTTCTTAAAATTCGTCCCAAACCTAACTTATTCCTACATTTTTCAGGGCCCGACTGAGGCCGTAATGTGGATCCTTCCACTCTCATATACGATACCATTCCATACTGAGAACTATGTGGATACCAGATCTAAAGCAACTAGACAACAAAATGTTCGAAGACATTCTGGAGTTTGCCAAAAACACAGGCAATAGTAACTCCATAGTTTTCCCATCACCAATTCAAACCTCCAAACACTCCACTTACTCACAACAATTTTTTTCGAACAGTCATCTGAGAGTGAGGCGAATTTCAGAAGACCTAACGGTGGTCTAAGTAAATAACTTTTACACCCTTCACAACCAACCAACCAAGGCATGAGTAAAGGACTCAAGGACAAGGACAACTGAAAAATACCCAATGACATTCCAATGAAAGGAGAATAAATATTTTTGTTAGCAGGCTGAGCATTTGGCCGCTGACAGACGACCTAGTGGGGAATTGGGTTATTGACAGTGGAAATTGTCTCATTATTCACGTTGGAAGATATCCGAAGAAGAATCGACGATTGAATACATTGCATCTGTTCTTTTTCGAATACAGATGAGAAATCCAGCGACGAAACAAAGGCAATTGTCAACAACAAAACGATGGCCAGTGAAGGCGAAGAAGGAACATGTAGCAGCTATGGCAGAATCATCTGAATCACTTTAGAGCTTACATGTAGGTAGTCAGAGCTCCATCCGACACCCTAATTCATTCTGTTCTAATAGGACTAACTTAAGCGATGGAAGGAAGCCTGCGTCCCTAACTTATCGCGAACAATTCAAGTTTTTTGGGACACAGGACGATGTAAGACTCTGCTGGACACCAGTTGACGAGACGCCTGAAGAACTGACAACAAATTGAATATAATCTTCGAGGCACCCAATACTTATTGGCGTCGAATCTTGACTTTGGATGTATCTGGCGTATCAGTTTTAAGCCTGTATTACGCGAAGGGCAGGCAACGTTTTGTTCAAAATTTTTGGGGTTTTTTCTCTCGGGATATCTAGATGTATGCCAAAAAGCTGCCTTCTTAGACTCATGCTCTTCTTTATATTTCGACTGTCAAACTGTCCTTGCCCAGCTTAATGATGTGATATACCCTCGTAGGGACCTTTCATCGTAATCAAAGAAAGCAATCGCCTTGGTTGACCACCTATCCGAAAAAGTTTAGTTAAGCTTTTGAGTTCGAAAGCTTTGGAACTATGTGAACCATTTATTGTATGCGGCATAGTACAGACGGCCAAATTATGCAGGCCTGTCAATACTTCGCGTAGTATTACAATGGACCAATCTGGTGTAAGTTTGTCCCTGCTTGAGCGGGGCCAGCCACCTAACCTCACCTAAAGTGTTCGAAGGATTTTCAAAAATCACATGGTTATGAGACCTTTCGTCCACAAATGTTTACATGGATAATGATGTTTGGTGTGTCTAGTGCTATTTTTTCTCATTTTGTTTTTAAGTGGGTGGTAGGGCGGTGTTGTATGTTTGATTGTTGATGTTGATTTTAATATTTCTATTGATGTAAGCTCTTCCTTGCACCTTCGCCCGGCTTGTAAGGCATTTTTCTTTCAAAGAGCTCTCCTTCGTACGGTGTTCCCATCACTTTTGTAAAATTTTGAAATTTAAATAAATTTAACCATACCCTAGCTATGTCAAGCTGATTTACAGCATCTCGATCTCACGTGTGCTCATCATTTATTACCCATTACGGACTAAAGCGTAACACGCAACGAATCTAAATCAACAACATCAAACGCGAAAGATGGATGGGAAAAAAACACATTCAAATTGCTGTGGAAAAAACAATGGTAAATGCAAACTTTTCTCGGTCACAAGGACAGAACGCGAAAGTACATAATCTTCAATCAAAATGAGCGTCAGATTCATGTCAGATAGACATGATGTCGGAGAAGCATTTAGGTTGCGCGGGAACATTTCCATTAAAACAACAAAATTACCTTTCCGGCGGCGGTGGTGGTGGCGCTGGCGGCAGCACACGCCAGCTCTTTCTATTGACATTGAACGATGCGCCATCCGCTCGGTACGAAGTGCATCTGCAACGAAATAATGACTTATGTTGGCCTGCAACCATCGGCAAGTAACACGATGACATAGTGGCAACCATTCCTTTGTTTTTCTTTCTGCGAATGCATGTCGCTATGCACTTGATGAAAGTACTCGTTCGCCTTAGAAACTGAAAATGCGCCGCTCTTGACGTTTTATGTGTAATTAGCCTCGATCAAAGGAATTCGCTGCAAAGCACTTTAGGCAGTGATATCTGTTTGAATTATGCGCGACGAAAAGACGTGTCCCTTAATGGACAGAGGTGTGAGCCCGAAAGTGTAAACAACTGAGCCCAGATACAAACCCCGCGAGACACCAACTTTCAATTACCCGTCCTCAATTTGATTTCGATTTCAAACGAGCGCCCCTTGTGGCAATGATAATAATTTTTGCAGCACAAACCACGGAATGAAGATGCTTTTTGTCTGTCCAATGCCCATTTAGAAAGAAAACTCGAATGTAATTGAGAGAAATTTTTCTCAATTGATAGAAGATACGAGGATGTATGTGTGTACATGCCATTTCGTTGCGATAAGCGCTGTGCCATCCCACGGTACTGTTGAAAATTGAATATGAACGGTCGTCGGAGGAAATGGTTATTGTAATTGAATGGACATTTTAATAAAAAAAAAATTATTTCTTCGTAATTGGAGGAAATTTGTATTATGTACTTAAGTCAACAGTACAACACTGTAGGTGCTTCTGTCTAAATTGAGCATAGAAGCAGAAAGTTACAGTGAATGCCTGGTTAGGTAAGGAAGAGACCAGGAGACAGGACGACGGTGATGAAGCGCACGGTAAACTTTGTGAATAAAGCGATAGTTGTCAATTGTCATATTAAGAGTATCTAATACTTTCCGGCGACAGATATACCGTAAGGACTCAGAAGATGACATCTAGTATTACCAAACTGTCAATAAAAATCAAGGCTTCAAGTAGCCTATAACGAAAAGCTAAGAGCTGTTGAAAGAAGCCACAGGACGGCATCTCCCCGATAACCTGGGGGAATATAATCAACTCGACTGTTTCTAAACTGATTGGGCAACATCTTTGAAGATCTAAATTCAAATGAGATGCCTACACGGAGTTTAAAAGAAGTGAAGTGGTTGTGTTTGGCTTTTACAATCCTCCTGAGCTTTAAAGTTAAATGTTTCGATAGATTCTTCATGTGTCCTCTAAGCCTGAGAATGTCCCGCAGTGCGAGCTGCGTAGTTTCAAGCCAGAGCCATGTCCACCAAAAATTTTTGGTGGCACCACCTCTCGCCGGGAAATAACAAACCTTCGGGAGTATAATCTTATAAGAAAAAAACTTCACAATTCGCCATTCGGCAATAAGTTGTAGGTCCCTTCCATTCCCGAGCTGTCGCGCCATCTATTTATATATTTATTTTTTGTTTAAGGGAAAAGGGTCGTCAGCAATATCCCTAAAATTTGATGGGAAGGACGAATAACATTGCATCACTCGCAGTTGCTAAAAAAGTGTGAAGAACGAGTAAAAAACAAAGTTAAAGTGTTTGCTCTGGATTGTCCTACAGCAAACACATAAGCAGCTTGCGGATTATCAATTTATATGTGAGCAGTCTGTTTTGTATTGTGGACATAAAACTCGACTGTTTTGCAGATTTAGACATCCGTAGAATAGGTGTTTGACGGTCACAGTGTCTTCTGTATCGCAACACTAGGCCAGGGGATTCGTTAAATACATTGGCTTGTCTTCAATGATCTTTGTTTTCGTTTTTAAGAACCTGCCCTTTTGGCTGACACTGCTACCTAGCAAGATCTATTGTGTCTCCGGTCTAATAGGTCTACTATCGTTCTACTAAAGGTGAGTATATCATTAGTAGCCGAGTTTCTAAACTCCGCTAACGAACATAACTCCCTATGAAAAATCCGTCTGCGTAGCCAGTATAGTGTAGAGAACGTGTTCTGATATTTCTACCTCTTCCAAACAGAACCGACAATGGCTGGTAAGGAAGCCCACCAGCTCCCTCATGGTATTCCTTTCATGGTTTTGAATTTCCTTGTAGGTAAAGGGCTTGATAAGTGTATCTCACTTGAATTGCCTAGGCCGGGAGACATTTTCTCAATGGGCTAAGTGAGGTTGGTTTTCCCAGTTCTTTAGAAAAGTTGTGTGGGTAGCTCAATTAACGCCACAGAAGGGTTCCGGTCACAAGAGCGCGGAAGCCGAACCAACCTTAGCCAGCTCTCCCGCGGTTTCATTGCCTACAATAACCTGATAGCCGGGTACCCACTTGTGTCTGGCAAGTGATTGTAGGGTATAGTAGCAGCACTTGGCAATGCTTTAGGTGCTGCCTGACTATCTGAACAGATATTCACTTTTGCGCCCCTTATACCTTTAGAGCAGACCATAAACAAAAGTGCTTAATTTAATCTTTGTAAGGACTATCATACCTTCCACTTTATGAGTTAAAATGAAACTGCTAAATGTTTTTTTTACAGCAAATTAAAACTTATATCGCTCTTTCACTTATTTACCTTAAAAAAGTTTTAATGTTCACCAAATTTGACAGGGAACTTAAATGACGAAAGTAATGGGCTTGCAGAACAAGAATTTTCATAATTTTCCCCGTTGATGACCACATTCTATGAAACCAGAGTTTATAGACTCGAAGAAAGTGCTCCCAAATTCACACATCATATCTTTCGAAAGCTGATATGTCATAATACTTTTATAAGCATAGCGACCAAATCGTACTCGAGGGCAGTGTACCTAACAAAGGCTAAATATACATCGCGTTACTAATTAAGAGAACACACATATTATTTACCCTTCAAGCTCGTGTTAAGCAAAGTTGCATACCACGCAAACAAGTTAAGTCTCGATGAGCTCTCCCATCAACATGCACGTGTTCCTTGAAACTCCTTCCCACAATCAAGCATCGCACCTACCCACTCGAAAGTGACTGATGTTCCCCGACAGATATTCGCAGAAGTGAACAGGAAACTGGGCCGAAAACATTCGTCACCCTATTAGCATCTAATTAGAGGGCTTCCCTCCACGCACAACGACAGAGTGCTTCAGAAAATACTTCGTTTTTTTGTTTGTTCGTTTCAATTATAAATGAATGGCGGATGTCAGTCAGAGTAGTGTGTATGTACACGGATGAGCCTTGCTCTGGTTTTCCCACGAGCCACGTGAAAACTTCCAAGATCGCGTTAAAACTGGGACGAGTGCTGATGTTGGGTGAATTTTCCGGAGGCCCGTTGAAAGCACAATTAAACGCTAATTAAATTCGAACAGCGGAATCTCGTCAAATTTGCGTCCGACGAATATGGAACACAACCAACATTTCGGGTGTTTATGAGCAGCGGCTTGAGTTTTTATTCCTTCCATGAGAATCACGCAATTGTTTGGACAAGAACTAGGTTACTAATGCATTGAGTTGGAGTTCCTGGTGCTTCGTTGGAGTACTTTCCTCGGTGGATTTTGTAATTAAATGTAAATGTGTACATAATTACGGGCGGAGCGGGACTTTACAGACGTGTAAAGTTTCTTTGTTAAACAATTTCAAGACAAAGAATGAAAAGCAAATAAAAGTGTGATTACAAAACGCTCATTAGGAGGAAGATACCTTGTTTTTGTGCCCGGCGAAGTCGGTAAGTGTTAAAGGCAATCAATCACAACTAAAAGGCAGCGTCCGGCAAAATGATGCTCAGTCGTGTCTCGCGATGTAATAAATTAACACGGCGGCGGTGGCGTGGAGAAGGAGGATGAACAAGTATCTGGGCGGTTGGAAGGAAAAGTGTGTGCAGTAATTATGACGGCGTTGCTTTGCTAGGGTGACCGGAAATATTAAAAACTGAATAGGGACCAAGTGCTTTTAGATGGAGTCGAATGAGGATGAGAATAAGTAGGAAATTGTAATAATTTGTTTGAGTACAAAAACGGTGTTATAAGCGCTAGAGGTTAACACAAATTTAACTAGGTCAAGGCTTATGGAATGCTAGGTAAACAAATGTCTGTGCTATTATGCATTGGTAGGCACATTTAATTAGTATACATTTACTTCTACTCAACTCACACGAGGCGACATCGGATACCGTTAATCGTATAACGAGGATAGTTAACATTTGAAAGTAGCTTAACCAACGCGCGCCTCCTTCCAAATAACCACAAAAGATATGTTCCTAATAGGGCCAGAGAATTATTAGCACACCTACATATGTATGTATCTGGTAAGGGGGTGGTCGTCGTAGCATCTTGACATTTAGCAGGTACTTTTTCAAACGGAGATGTCCATACTTGGATGGTTTGGGCACGTTAAACGCATGCCCCAAACTCGGATACAAAATATACTGTGACCATCAAACAACTACTTTACGGATGTCTAAATCTTCAAAAGAGTCGAGCTTTATGTACCTAATACTAAACAGACTGTTCACACACGGATTGATAATCCGCAAGCTGCTTATGTTTTTGCTGTAATGAGGTTCATTGTCCTCCCCATAAAATTATAGGGATGTTCCTTATTACCCTTTTCCTTTAATTTAAAAATATATATATATAAACTAGTGGCCCGCCCCGACTTCGTACGGGTACAATTAAGTTATTTGATTATTGTTTTTTGTTTATTTTAATTAATCAAAATTTAATAACGTAAACCATCATATCGCACTGGGCCTACCGGATGACACGGGTTTCATGGCACATCTTGAAACCCAAGTTGAGGCATGCGTTTAACGTGCCCAAGCCATTGAAGTATGGACCGTCCCGTATGAAAAGGTAGTTGCTCGACATTGAGTTCGACATGACCCCGAAATACTTTAACTTCTACACAGGCATTCGAGACATTACGATTACTTCTGATTTGTTTACGTTTGCGCAGCTTCAACACAGGCGACTACGCAGCTCGGTCCAAATGGTTCAAAGTGAGTCATCAGCGAAAAGCGGATGGCTTATCCTTAAGTCTCACAATGCGAACCGTTCCTCGCCACGGTTGCGCTGTAACATCCAATCCATGTCCACAATGAAAAGGAGAGGTGACAAAAAGCACTCTGGTGAAGGCCAACTCTCGCAGTGAAAGATGTTTATGTAATGCCATTCACCAGAACACATCTCCTACAGTTTGTGTATATACATAGATCGAATGACCTTCAAATGAGAATCGTCAATCCCATACACATCCCTCACCACATCTGCGCAACATATCCATCTCTTCCAAAAAAAAGAAAATAATCTTTGGATTTGACTCTTTCAATGATAGTAAATTTCCTTCGTCTGATATGGCGGATGGCCTGCCAGAACTCCTTCTTTGCAAATCTGTGATCTCGGTCCAATGTGAAAAGCATTCTTTTCGTAAATCCTCACCCACGCAACTGAAAGTTTCCCATCTCCGATCTCGGTCTACGTGCGCAAATACAAAGCACCGATCGTTATCACAATACACATTTTTTCTCAGCTACGGATCCAATACATATTGTATTTCCACAAAACCAAAGATACGAACAAAGAAAAATGAAAATAAAACTACCCCTGTACAACTCGACAAAACAAAAACAACTACGAACCGGTGTGCTACCCACTGCTGCATGGCTGTTGACGATTATTTCATGAATTGTTTTGAGCATAGCTCAGCTTCAGGATTACACAGAAGGATGATTTATAGCTCAAATTAATCTAAGAGGAATTTGCTAAAAACATATTCTTCCGTTTTTAAATCCAAATAGCCATTATTGAGTTGAAGCAGTGTAAAAATAAGTTTGTAACAAAAATTTGGGCTTAATCCACTTTCTGCCACTTAAAAATCTAATGCTTAGCTCCTATTAGTAACACAGCATTTCTATTATGTTTTATCCTTCCCCAAGTAATGCAGATCATAACATTAAAAACCGCGTCCAAATCCGTTCAGTGGTTCTCGAGATTAGCCCGTGCTTATTGTAGTGATGCTCATTGTCGAAATACAATTCTCATTCGTGGTGTTTAGTGCATTCCCATACAAAATTCAAATACAAAACGCAAATCTAAATTTTTTCGATTTTCCAGCTTTTCCCTTGGGGTTTTCCGAATTTTCTTTTTTCCCAAACCAACCCTGAAACAATACGAACAAAACAAAAAAAGAATCATCCAAATCGGTTGAGCCCTTCCTCGAGTTTTAGCGAGACTAACGCACAGCAATTCATTTTTATATATAGAGATAAAAAGCAAGTGCGAGAACTTGGGATGAGCTACGGCCTAGCCTCTCGCAATCATTTATGTTGTGCGTGTTTATTACCGACTCCGAATGGCAAATTGAGAAGCTTTTTTATGACGGAGGTTTGTCATTCCCCGACGTAAGGTGGTCCCGTGAAAAGTGTTCGGTGAACATGGCTGTGTTCATATCTGACAATACCCGATGGCGTATTCGTAGCCAATCATATCCTATACTCTCATCGGTAGCTCACGCATCCTTCGATATTTCTTCTGTCATCATCATCATCATTTTCAATGAGCCGCTTATCTACTATGAGGGTCGCCGGGTTAGGGTGCTTAAGTGGAGTCTCCTGATCTTCCGCCTTCGACTCTTAATCATCAGAGGCTATACCCAAACGGGTAGGGGTGAGATTTCTTCTGTTTTGGCTAATTTTTTTTACAAAAGCGAGTGCTCGCTTTTCCCATTTCTCACCTAATTTAGGTGCCGGCAGCTCATTTCCCCCACTCCAATGTCGCTTTTTGTGACGTTTTTCGTAAGAAATTGCTCCCAACGCGGTTTAAAAAAAAAACAAATGGAGGCACGAAAGTACATGGTTTGGTTTTTGTCTTGTTACACAGACTGTGGTGCCCCTGGTTAAATGATAATCAAAAGCCACCACAAAGGAAGTGGTTGCAAACGTGTTCATTTTCGTAACACTTTCATCTTTGTTATGCTTCCGCAGCTCCTATCTCCTGCGTTTTCTTCATTAATTATCGAAAATGAAACTCAGTGCTGTGGCCACAATGAGCTGAGTGAAATTGGAAATTTATTTTTAATTTTTTTTCTTTTCACCAAACAGGACCAAGACCGAGACCAAGTAAGGGTATCACCACCAACAATAATTGATGATGATTAATTGAATATTAATGAACGGATTGCTTTAAACCAGTCTGCTATATGCACAAGACCTTAAGCGCTCCATCACAAGTCACAACATCAACAAGACCGATTAAGAAAAACTGAATTTTCTAAACATTCTACCGGCAACACTGACTCTATCATCGCATCACATTGGATTTTCCTTAACAACAATAAATTACTGTTCATCAGTGTAGATGGCAGGCTGTCGACCGGCGAACGATGACGACGGGCTCCGCCATATCAATCTGCCAAAGTCATGGTCAGTTGAGTCAGTAGGGGCAAATTAATGGAGGAACCACAAGCCACTAGCCACATTATATCGCGAAAATTGCTTGGCGTAGGGAACACTATAACGGTGGTTTGCTGGAAAATTGCCGAAACGCTACCGCGACTATGGATGAAGTGAAAGTGAGTGGTGGTGCGTCAAAGGTGAACAAAGTTTCAGTGTTTTTTGTGGTTTCCGAAGTGCTAAAAACACTCTTCGGTCGAAAATGCACGCGCAGATGAAAGGTGTGGTGCGAGCCTGGACACCACGTGCCTGTAATTTTGGGTCCATCATTATGGCTTACTAACAAAGTCATTTAACACTAAATACCACGAGAATGAATTAATGTTGTAAGAAAATCATTTTTACCGAAGAATCGTGAGAAGTATGTGGAAATTATACAAATTGAAATGTAATCGAACCCTCTGGACAGAGGAGGTCATTTTGACAATTTGACTAAGATCCACAGGATAAGAATTTTAAGGAATTTGTTGATGGGAACGACATCAATAACTTCTATACCTGTAGAGACTACTACTTTCATCAAAAACCTTAAATTTTGAATCTGTAAAAAGATTGCTTGTCCGCCTGTCGCGCTACCTATGTTTGTGTATTTTAAGAAGGTCCCGTCCCCTTTTTGTTAAGGAAAGGACTTCACACTTTTCATACTTTTCATTGGGGCAAATGACCTATAATTTAAGATGGTGATTAGATTAGATTAGGTGATTGGATGGACAACGAAATTGGCGCAATCGTTGGCTCTGTGGCGTCATGGGGACAACGCACAGTCAACGGTCACCGTTTCAACGCATGCAACATTGACGATCACAAGAATGACGCGAGTCGGCCAATGCTGCCATTGTCATGTTCGTTGCCAACGCGCAAAGCGTTGATGATCACACGACTTGACCACCCTCGAACGCGTTGTTCATTGACGATACGCTGAACTCGCGTTGACAGACGCTCAATCATTTTTCAACGTTGAAAGGTTGTGTCACGGAGACTTTTTTTCTAAGACGCGACTTGGCGCACTTCTCAAACAAAATAAATTAAATCGTAGTGAAGTCGAAGTCGATGCGGATGATATTGCGACTTTGACGGACTGGATGTTAATCATTTCATGGGTCATCAGTTCGACCGAATCTTCTGGCTCGAGATTTTGCGCGAATTCGGTTTTTAAAGGCTTTGAACCACGTTCCATTTATTGCGCATCTGGTACGCATCGACCTCTGTGATGCTTCGTGCAAAATCCACCGCCTGAATGGTGGTGCTGTCAATCGACGAGGGCATCAACACTGTAAACAAAAACAACACTACGGCGAAAAGTTATCAACGCAAGCAACGTTGGGGCATGCTAAACGCGTTGATAACTAGTCCGAAAGCATCTGTCCGCTTTGAAGCGCCTTCGTCTAAAGGCTCTGCTTTTGGCAGATGCAGCTTGTTCCCAGTTTTTTTTTGTACCAAGGTTTGTTTGCAGTAATTTTTTAATGAAATAGGAATACAGGGTCCAAAACGTGTCTTCCCTGATCGTATTGATCTTCACGTAAAAGCGAGCATTCTTAGGTCAAACCGTCTCGCCTTTACATGGCGAGCTATGCGATCACGGAAGAGACGATTTGGCCCCAGGACTCCATTCCAATGCGAATTGGCTGACGGTGACGACAATTGTCTGACGGTGATGCCTTCCGTTGGCATCAAAAACTACCTTCAGCCCATGGAAATAACTCTGTTGTCTTGTGATCGGTGCTGGTAACGAGCGAATTGCCGAACGTCCTAAAGGACAAAGAGAGGTTGTTGGCAGGCTCTAAAGGCATTAAATTCTATTTTTCTTTACCTGTTCTTATAACAATTTTTCTTTCTAAAATTATTTAAGTGAATTAACATTTACATTGAGTATCTCCTTTCTTGCATGTGTCACTGCAGTAGATACTATTGAAGCACCTATGTACGTATGTTCTTCACTAGAAGCCATTATAGTTCGGTCGGTTCCCACTCTATGATGCACCTTAAAGATTTCAATGAAATTAACTACGTTTTCCATTGTTCCACAGCATCATCGTCGTCTGTGGCGAATGAAGATAAGCCGAATATAATCGGCTGCAATTAGATACACTTGAGGATGGGACAAGAGCACTCACAAGCTACTATCATTCGTTTTTTTTTTTTTTTTTTCTAGTGAAAATTCTATGAAACTTTCACACAGCACTTTTCGTTCTCAATTGACGATTGATGCGCTAACCCATGGTCATGTTGATGCTCTGCCCATGTTGATGTTCTGCCTGTAAGGGCGATATGGTCAGAAGTCGTTTTACTAGATTTATGGGCTGTGAAGCATAAATTTGATGTGCGCTTTGAATAGAACATGATTTCGATTTATTAGGGTTCCGGCTCATTGAAGTTTAGTGTTGAACTTTTGTTGGTCCAGGGAAATTGATTGGAAGAGTGGAAAACTGTTGATTTGTAATGGTTTCTCTTTCGAAATAAAAATAAAAAAGTGGAAGTAGATGTCGGATTTTTAGGGTTGTGATGATTTTTCTCAGAAAAGGGATGATCACATAGATTCGTATTGATTTTGGAGAATATCCTCGGTATTGTTTTTTCTATTTCACATGAGAAGACATACAAACACACATATGTATATGATTGGTTCATATCGTTGGGAATTATATGTTCTTCAAATAATTTTTTTTCTGATTTGAGATTTCAGAATCAAATAACAATTTTCGAATACTACATCATAGTCGATATAAACACTTTTGAAGGATATTGCCAAGATGTACATCATCACTACTAACATTATAAATGTGAAACGTTGTCCGTTTGTTTGTTTGTTTGTTTGTTTGTTTGGATTTTTGCCACGCAAAAACTACTGAGCCAATCAACCTCAAATTTTGCATACTGAATGGTTGTACCTCTGGTCATATAATAGGCTATGTATTGTAACGCTATCTTATCCAAGAGCTGAGCAGTTAACAAAACCGTGGAGCAAGTCACAAGAAATTCCTTGCCGCAGACGAAAAGATATTTTCTCGATCGTGAGACAAATCGGCTGATGAGCGTGCGTGTTGTTTTTGTTTTGCCCAGTTTTGCAAGGGTAGTTTTTCATTTCCTTTTCTTCTGTGTCGTTGTTTTTTTTTTTTGTTCATATCTTTGCTTCTATCTATTCGTGTGGACAGGGTAATGATTTGGTGGTTGGTATGGTAGATACCTCTGTATACGTTGGATATATTTCTGTACATACATATGTACATATGTATTTACATTTGAGTTAATGAGGGAAAAGGTCATAACGCACTCGGATCAGTTTGCCCGTTCCATTTGTGGGCGAGTGAACTTTGGTATTGTTATGATGACATATCATCTTTTTTTCGAGCCAGCCGGATTATTAATTTTTTTACGCATATGCCCAATTGTCTACACATTTTTCCTGGCAATTTTTTTATTGGATTCTCTTTTTCGGTAGATAAAGGAATAGCGCGCCGACGCGACGCGACAGGCTGGGTATGGGATTGTGTGTGCTTGATGTAGATATAACATTGCCATTTGCGGGAGGGGAATTTTTGTTTTGATTTTGTTTTTTGCAAAGGATGTATGTATATATGTATGTATTTATTTAACGAATGTATTCAAATTCCAAGTACTTTTGATTTAGAATGAATTTGACTTGTAGGATGACTTTTCGAAAGAAAACTGACGGGGGACAATAGGTGAACAAACTCGAGTTAGAGGGAAATTCGAGTTAGAGGGAAACTCGAGTTAGAGGGAAATTCGAGTTAGAGGGAAACTCGACTTAGAGGGAAACTCGAGTTAGAGGGAAATTCGAGTTAGAGGGAAATTCGAATTAGAGGGAAATTCGAGTTGAAGAAGGTTCGGTTCGACTTAAAGAATTTGATTACATTTGCGAAAGTGGCAGAATAAAATACAGTCGATTGGATTGAATATAAAATTCCGATTCAGATTTAAGATGAGATTATGATATTTTATATAATCATGATAAGTCTTTCATAAATTGTTTGAAGAAGATATCGATTTCTCGATTGAAATGTAATAACCCGAGCAACGCCGGGTATTAATCAGCTAGTACATAATATGTCCTGATGATTTTCTTTCTTAATGTCCCAAGGGCGGGGTACGTGCACAGAAAGTGGATTGTAAATTCCTCCTCCTTCTCGTCTCTGCAGCTTCTACAGAAATCGTTGGAGGGAACTCCCAGTCTGAGTGCATGTCTGCCTACCAAGCAATGTCTATGCGAAGCACGGGCACACTTTGGTCAGGGAGGCCCTCTGAAAATACCACTGCCTTTATTGAAACCAATTGGAGCTCTTGATGAAACTGAGGATACTTTTGACGTCAGTATGCGACAGTTCGCCCAAGTTGTCGAAGTGCTAGGCTCGTAGATGGAAAAGAAGCCCATCCTTTTGGCATGAATGACGATGCTAATAAGCGACCTTTTGCGGAAGATCCAATTTTTAGATCGAGTGAGATTTAACAAAGGCCAGATCTCCCTGGAGGTACGGCACGTGTGACCAATCCCGCTTCTTTGGTCAACACTCTTTCAATCCTCTCGGGAAGGAATGGATGTCCGAAAGTTGAGTTTAAAATTCAACTTGGACGGAGTGTAGTCTATGTTTTCCGGAATAAAAGTTAGAGAATCTAAGATCGACGAGTGGCCAAAGTGATTATTTGAGGCTTTCAGTCTGATGGCTGTGCTAGCAGCTGACTATTTGCCAAAAATATCTAGCCATCAAGTGACGCGGATGGGGTAGTTCTTAAGGCTCGACTAATGCAAATACATGCTGATCTTTGCATTTTTCCCATTAGATTACGGTGTTAGACTCTGTCTAATGCTCGCCTGGTGAATACACACCATACATGAGTATTGGTCTGACAACTGACACGTTAAATCAGTGGGTGGTGCGAGGTTGCAGACCCCACTTTTTACCAATGGTACTGACCAAGCCAGATGCGTTGGAGAAGACTCCTGCCCCCGTACTACACTCTGTTTTAGATTTTTAGATCTGTCTGTGAATATTTCTAGCGCGGATTCGCTAAAACTGTAGATTTAGACTCCCAAGAGCTTCTGCTAGGAATCTAAGTTTTGTACCTGACGTTGAAGTCAATATGGTGACAACGTAGTCCGTTTTACTAGGCATAGTATTGTTGCTCTCGAGGATCGTTGAGTGACCTCTTGCTGTGCTGATCTGCTGGAAGGTTTCTCTGAGCCCTAAATCCGTTTTGACTGCCATTAGCTTCCCAAGGATATCAACAGGAAGTAGATGGAGGTTTGCCTTCTGTGCAATCTGTGAACAGTGGGGTTCACTGACTCTAGAGTCCTACAAAGTAATCTCTTCTCACTGTTTTTTCATGATTTTGCGTAACATTCCAACGGCACATTGCAAATGTCATTCCAAGTCATAGACTTATGATGTTTCCTATCCGTATTCATTAAATCCTCATCGCTTTCGTTTAATTGGTATTTTTTATCTACAGACTGTACAGGAATGGCAAGAAATCAATCACTTAGGCGTCGTAGATCCGAGGTTTTAAATATTTAACTATTCTCTCCCCTTCCCACTTACTCCACCTGTCTGTTTCTTCTGTTTATTTTTAAATTTTCATGGTAACAGATTCTTTACAATTTTAATTTACCGACTTTCAAGCTTCGTAACGGACATTGATTCCAAACGGACAAAAATTCCATAGGATTGCGTGAAAATCGTGTCACAAAACGACAAACAAAAATTTTTAAAAGAAAGTCTACACCTACTCCGTACGACTACCATTAACCCCTTTCGTATGTTTTTTCCCATATACACCGCGTTGTGGGCCCCTTTTCACCACCCACTGGCAACTTGCAACAAATTTATCCGTTTCGCTCAATGAAGTCCGTGCAAGTGCAAGTAAAACAGAGAAAAACAAAGTATGCACATATCTGCAGCACTACTTCCAATCCATCTCACTCGACAATTAAAACAATTTGGTGTTTTCCCTATCTGATTACCGTCGGCCTCGATGCTAGGCCAGACAAGAGGCTTAGCGAAGCTTGCAATTCAATCTTGAATCGACCGCATTGCCATTCTGCTACTGCACTGCTTTGCTTTGCACGCTCTGATAGCGCATCCAGAAGATGCAACATGCATGCAGTATAAAATTGATTTGGCGCACTTGATGACGATCAGTTTGATTGGAGGAGTCCGCCGCGAAACACTCAGAGTAACAACAGTGCTTAAGGATAATGGATACCAGGCTGATAGTGATGATTCTCATCGGATGTGCGTTAGGCACTGCTGAGGATGTGACGCAGACATCGGCGCGATCTTCGTTTTTGGACAACGGAGTAGCACGTGCGGTCAAACACATTTACGATCAGTGTGAGAGCAGTGAGGATATATTTCGGTGCTTGAAGATTCAAGGAGCCAAATTGATCGGGCGGGCGCTAAAAGTACACAATATCAAGCTCCTCGATGGGATTTCAATTGTTCGGAAGCCAGGTTACAATGAAAGTGAAGCCAGATCCCGCGGTGATCTTCATTTGAGTAACAGTGATCTCGAGCAGATGGCATCGAAGAGTTTGGACAGGATTCTCTTTGCACGAGTGTTGAATCTGCTCCAAAGTCGTCAGGTTCAGGTGAACATTCCAAGGCTGCTATCCTTTGGACAGCGTACGAGTCAGATTTTCTTCAGCGAGAGTCGCAAGAAGAAAGACGACAAGAAGTACCTTGGACCATTCATCGCCGCTGTGCTTCTAAAGGCGGGCATCCTTAAGATGGCCTACCATTCGATAGCGATCCTTGCTGGCAAGGCATTGATCGTGGGGAAAATCGCTCTCATCATCAGCGCAATAATTGGATTAAAGAAACTCGTCTCCGGGGAGGGTCACGATAAGACCACCTACGAGATAGTCAAGCACCCACAAGTTCAGCAAAGTCACACATACTCCTCCAGCCATGGCGAATACGAGGGTGGCGGTCATGAAAGTGGCGCCTACCACCGAAGCATAGACGATGAAATGGCGATGCAAGACAAGGCGTATCGCGCCCACGTGCCAAGGACTTAAAAGACACGTAGGCCCCCAGCGTAACCCAAAACCAAAGATTTTCAGTTGTTTTATTTTTAATAATAATTTATTTAACATACACTTAACATTAATTTTAATAAATTATTTGTAAATTAAGCTAAATGAAGTTGTAGTCTTTTCTTTGGAAGCTCGCATCGTACTGGTAGTAGTCTGGTGAACTTGAATGGTGGTGCTCCAGATCGATGGGCTCGTGACTGGGTGCAGCCGGGGCGTAGTGGGGTAGGCTGCGATGCCAACCACTGTGGGCACTGCCACTGTGACCACCTCCTCCGGCATCTGTGTATGTGACTACATGTTCGGTATTACCGCCACCAACTGACTTCGTTTTGAGACTGGTCTGAAAAGAAATTCTTTTAGTGAGGCTTTGAAGCAGGTTTGTGCGTTAAATTTATATCAAAGGGGTTGAAGAGCACCTGCCTTAACTTGGCAGTGTAGAACATAGAACCAGGAATCAAGATACAAAAGCACTACAAAAATAAAAGTATTGATGAACTTATAATGGGTTAATTGCATGAGCCTCAGTCTATTGGTCTTCTAGATACAGTTGGACCATGTTCGATTGGCCCACTTTGATACACACAGTAAATGAATACGCAGCGACAAATGAAGACGTCTGGCAAGAGCTAAGCATCATATTTTTTTTATTCGAGAAGTTGTTGCCTTTAAAGCTACTCATAGTTTAAGAATATTTATGGTAAAAAGCCCAGATGGCTGTGTGGACTATTTGCGCTAACTGCTGATGATAAATCGATGTGCGATTTTGTCGTGAAGTAACCAACTAAATTTCATTCGATTTCTTCTGTCATAATTCACTCACCTAAAGTTAAATAAAATAAGTCTTGAAGAAGACTAGAACAAATGGCAAGCTACGATAACTACGGGACATTGGAGACCTTGCTGCCAAATTGGGTATACCACAGCTGCCGCAGCTGCAGAAACGAGAATGAGAAGGAAACTCTCTCCCGTTTCCTCTGCTAATGTTCGGCACTAGCAAGGGCCAAACTGCGTGCATTCAATAAAACATTCTTCGACAACCTAATCTGCTCTTAAACTCCACATAATGGACTTAGGCACATTCAGCCGTCTTACTCTCCCCCTCTCCATCAAAAAGCCTTTGAACGTCATTAACTAGGTCACGTGAATTGTGGTAACAAAAAGGCACATCTCAGTGCTAGTTGGGTTTCTTTGGAACCGCCACTTCTACCTACCTACCTATTTATGTATGTGTGTATACCTGAAGTATTGCAACCTATAAGCGCTGCATCTCTGGGGCTATGCGATCTTGCCCTACGGCAGCCTTAGAGGCACTAGTTACACTCACTTCTCTGCACATCTTTGTCAAAAAAAAATTTCTGTTAATACAGTATGAAAGAAGATCGGGCGACTGAGACGTATGTACAGAGCTGTGGCACATTTCCAGACACCGAACGCGATGGCAAGTCCTTTTCATTCCGTAAAAATATAACATGCACAACTAGAACAATTCATTGAAGCTTGTCTTTGCCATCCTCGGATTATCGCGTCAATTATTTAACGAATGAAACTTCAAAGACTTTTCCACCCATGAAGCGACTGAATTATAAAAAATTCGATGACGATGAAATTGCTGAAGCTAACAAGGCTGCTTGCAGACGCTGTAAAGTCTGAGCGTTTAAACAGTCAACTCTTGACAAATTATACATATTTAACATTCTTATAGATACACCAGAAGTGTTGTAGAATAAATAACTCACCAGAAGCGATACCATTAGAGCAATTTTCGCCATCACAAATGCAGAACCCGCAATCAGCATTACTTTCCCCAGAAACATTTGTGCCATCATCGCAACCATTGCTATTCCACCGAACATGGCCATGCCCTTGTCCTTGTCCTTTTTCTTGCGTGCTTTAAGTGAATCATTTAAGTACCAAATTTTCTGGTATTTTCGTGTATTATCACCACCTTCGTCGGAATTGTAATCCTTCATCTCAGCCTCCAGTGATCGTGGATTAACTCTCAACCGTATCGATCGGGCCTGGGCCAACTGCACCAATTTCTCAGCAATCTCTTCACCAAAGGAGTCCTTAGACCTTCCAGTCGTCGAATTACTAAGATTCTCATAATTTTGATCCTTTTCGAATTGGATAAAATCACTGTACCGCCATGTGGAGTTGTCGCGCAGAACGAGATCCAAATTGAAAACAGTTTCCTTCTGCAGGCAGAGGAATAAACCTGGTCCACCTAAACATTTAGCCAAACTCCGACCTACAGAACGAGCACTGAACACTTCGTCTTTGGCCAAAGGTGAAACTGCTGCCACAGTGAGGCCAACACACATGTGGAACACTATTACAATCCGAATCATTTTGTTTGTCGGTTTCGTGTGTAATGTATCGCGATACTAATGAACTACTAAGCGGTTTTAGAATTTTGCGATTATTTATATAGGAAATGATGTTGTAGAGAAGAATGGAAGAAAACAATTTAAGGTTTTGGGTAATTATTGTGATTGTCAACCTAAAAAATGTTTACTAGACCTGAAAAGTAGCTGATATCACTTAAAACGATCGGATATCTTGCACCGCGACGTATAAATTCTAATTTCTTTTCTATGCGAGCGCTTCGCTTTCGTTTGAGGAAAGTATAGAATTTTGTCATGGTGGAACGCCTTAGAACTCGTTAGGTGAAATTAAAGTGTTAGGTCAAGTAGAACATTGAATGGATGTCAAGAGAATCAATTGGATTGAGGGGGAAACCTAATTGTGATCGGTGGGGTGAAATAAGGCCAAATGAAGTGACGGACGCTAAACCTGTCGTACTTTGAATCTTTTTTGGTTCGAATTCCTTAGTAGCTTCATAGCCTGTCAAATTGATTAGTACTCCTAGACTGCCGTTCGTATCTCGTAAAGATGGCAGAACAGTTCAATATTAACCTCTGTTGGGTGTCGGAGCAAAGGAACACTCCAGGAAACTGCAAAGATGATGTACCGGAACATTGTTCCTTAGGCATACCGGTCGCTTCATGTAAATTCAAAATTCAGCTTGATGCCCCCTGAGCTGGGCGGGTGATACAACGTGTCTAGCGACAAAACAGATTTAGCCAAAGTGGGGTCTGCAGCGTTTTAAAAATTCGATTTCTCTCAAAAGACTGAATATCAGCGCTACTATACCTATGTATGTAGGTGTCATCACTGGATACTGTCTAATAGACAAGCATGCAACAAGGCTTGTCGTTTACTCGAATGATTTCTGTAGAAGCTGTATGAAAGAGGGAGAATCCATTCCTTACCTTCTTTATAGCGGTCTAGCTCTCTGAAGCAAAATAAACTTAGGTGCCTTCTTCTACAACGATTTAGGTGATTTGACCATTACAGATGTAAGAAGCCTCCTTGGCTTCATCAGAAGTTCCAACTGGTTCAACGAGTAGGCAAAGGAATTATCCAAGATTCATGTGTTGCAACAACGGAATTATCATTAGCAGCCACCTTAACTTAGGTAAGGTTAGTTTAGGTGGCTGCCCCGCTCTGATAGGGACACGCTTAGACCAGATTGGCCCATTGTGATACCACGATGAAGAGCTAGTTTACCAGAACCAGGAACCAGAGTATATAACACAGACTACATCGAGATGTGAGATGAGGTATTAACCCTATGAGTTGAATCACTTCGTCCCAGAAGTGAAATTTCTTATCTTCTGGATGTCGAGTTCGGCTATCATCATAGAAGTATTCCCCGAGGGTTTTTCTGCGTCGCAAGGGCAGGACACGTGCACAGTAGGTGCGTTGTAGTTTCTTCTTCCGCTTCGGATCTGCAGCTTCTACAAAAATCGTTGGAGGGGACCCCCAGTCTAAGTGCATGCCTGCCTATCAAGCAATGTCCATTAAAGACCCCTATTAGTGAACCTAGATTTTTCTGATTTGTGGATAAAAGTCTCTCCGTCTTCTTTAAATCCAGGTTAGGCCAGATTTGTTTTGACCAGAGACAAGTACTGATGTTGTTTGATCGATTCGATAGGCGTGGGTGGTTCCCCCAGGCTTTCGGGGAGATGCCGTCCTCCACCTCCTTTTGCCAGCTCATCCGCTAAGCAGTTGCCTGTAACTTCCCTGTGTCCTGTGACCCACCACAGGGTTACATCGTACCTGTCTGCAACGTCGTTAAGAGATCTGCGGCGTATTAACCTAAGCATCCACCTTAACCTTACCCAGCTTAACCTTCGTAGCCTATGTCATACCATGAGAGCTATTTCAAATTCTGTCCCTGTTCTTCAGGGTCCTGAGTTGTTCCTAAAAGGAGTGGTCCCCTATTGCGCAAGTTGGCCTCAGCCTTATTTAGGTGTTTTTTTGTCTCGTTACCCTTTTTTCTGAGATAGTGTGTGTCCAGTAGAGGGTCACCATAGTTTTACTTCCTAGTTAAGTCATTAGATGTTGTTAGACGTTATATATTGGGGTGTGTAATCTCGGGCAAAAGGATACAAGACCTAATTCGATTCTTAAATTCCACAGGTTAGATCTAGACACCCCCGGTTGTCTCACATATTTTCAACAACACACTTCATCAATCAGGTCACGAGTCGTGGTAACAAAAAGGCACATTCTAGTGTTAATTGGGTTTCAGCTGAACCGCCACTTCTACCTACCTACCTACCTGGGGTGTGTATGTACTGCGATCTTTAGAGATCTATTGTGCTCTCCCAGACTCGTGTTAGTTGATCATGAATTTCCGTTTCAGCGCTCTGAAGTGTGCTCTTCTTTTGCAAATCAGTGGTTCTTATTGGAGCCTATGAAGGCCTTATACCTCTTCCGGTCGTAGTTGTCTGGAAGTCCTGAAGCTCTTTTATCTAGCTTTAGAAGTAACCGTATAAAAATCTTGACTCACTTACTTTTTTCTTTACTGGTTTTTATTTTTTAATTTATTTTATAAAAACAAATATTTACAAACTTATAAGAACGTTGTGTACTACATCCAATAGACTATAATTAATAAATAAATAAAGTTGTTCATTTCACCTATGAAATGACATGCCATCCTGCCCACCCATCATTATAATCGCTGTCGTCTTTCTTCGACTTGATCGTTTTCGAAGTTCGATCGTTTAGCATCGTGGACTTCTCATAATCGTAAAATCTATCCGGCGATTGTGTCGAATGACTTCCAAACTCCCTTGGCTTATCGAAAGTAACTTTGCGATCATTTCTCGAATAATCCGGATCATGACTCAATACATCCGACTGATAATTGTTAACAATACCGATTTTGCCTGGAAAATGTCCACCACCAAACTCATGAAAATATCCATGTCCATGACCATGACCATGACCTGGACCAAATGATGGCCAACCATCACTGAACATTGATCCAAGCGAAGCCGCTCCACCAATGCCAAAGATGGTGCTGAGAAAAATAGCAAATTTGACAAGTAAAAGAGATTTCTTCAGCAGTAAGACTACACCGGCGAAGATCAGTGGTACAAGTGTAACCAAATTGAATTTGAATCCCAACAGCATTGGTAAGAGATACTGCTTGGTGAGAATTTTAGCTGAAAATAAATGATCGTGCTTTAATCCTAATGGTAGGCAATGATTTTGTGTGGACGTGTGGACTTGACTACTCACCAGTAGAGGGCTCATTTGCAATATAGAGACGATCATCCAATTTCGTGTCCATTACAAATTCTGCAACACTTTTTGAATCTGCTGTCGGCCCGATTTTAAACATTAATCCCGGATAAATTTTATCCAGATGCCATTGCAACGATCGTTGACTGAATAGTGCACCTGCGTTTTCTAGAATTCCTCTGAAAAAAGAATTGGTTTAATTGTCTAAGAATGCTTTGATTACCTTAGTATGGTGATGATAATGACTGATGACAGTGATAGCCATGAATGAATTATGAACAATTTTATGCAAGGAGCTCAAAAGGACCGAGAACACTTAACTTCTCAACGCATAAAGGAGTAATTCGAGACCAAATACTCATCTGAAGTCCACTTTAAGAAACACACAATCTCAAAGCGATTAAACTCGAGACTATTTGAGAAAATGTGGGACCTGAGGCCAACAATGATACTTCGAACTCAGTCATAATCCCCTTAGTATGTATCATTCGTATGGTGGGGTAAGTTCGAGTAAGTCTCAGCTTACCTGCATTGCCAAACTTCATCTTTACAAGTTTTCTCAAATCTCAGCACTTTGCATTCAAAAGTCAAAAGGTCGGCTGCAATGCATGCCATACAGCTTTACATTTCCTCCAACTTCCAATCAGGGGACCCGTAGCTATTCTTTCACACCAAACCATATGTACTACCAACTTTATGCTCATAGGGTTGGTTTTACTGCCCTGTTCAATTCCATCCTTAAAACGCACTAAATGGCAAAATGGTTAACGAATCACCAACAGTGGAGTTAGAGCCAGTGCTTACATAAGAGCGACTTCGACTAGATCTCCGATAAAGCCAAACATCTAGGAGTAATTCTGGATAAAAAAACTTCTTTGCGGAAAGTATGTCACGTCGATGACACCCAAGGCGCTATCGGGTTTCTAACAGTGTGAGGATGGGGATCAGAGGCTTATCTCCTAAAAAGGTTCTTTAGATCTACACGGCTATTATAAAACCGTTTCTAGCTTATACTAGAAGAATGGCCTGACTGTGCTACACGGTAGTTTTTCCGAACACGTCTGGCGCTGCTCGAGACATTTTGATTGATTTACCTCCACTTTATACTATCAAACCAATCCATCGTCTTAGACGGTTCGGCTCTTGGTATTATCGAAGTATTGGCGACTTATGGTACGACCGTAGTTCAGTCGGTATGCCGTTTGATGCCATGATACCGGAACTTCGGCTGCTATACGGCTACCAATGGTAAATTAGAAATTCATTGCATTCAGGACTGGCTTAGGTCAAAGTCTGGTCCAAGACTAGGCTGCAGTAAAAAGGCTCTTAAGCTTGTCTAGTGCTAATTTTTCCTTGGAGACCGATAGCACAATACTTCCATACTCCTTAGGCAAGTGTGCCTCCGTTTTTCAAGGGCAGACTTATCGCTGTGTGCCAGTGGTGAGTGCACTGGTCTGCTGTGCGACCTGCGTGGATTCAAGCCCACTTCTTGAATGATTCCGAAACATCATGAATGGTTGCGAGAGGTCGAGCTGTCGCGCCAGATATTCAGTAATTTATTTTTTACTAGCCACAGACTATATTGTAAAGAATAGTAGCTGCGACTGAGGCGATAGCCGGCCTAAAATAGTTCGAGAATGTCAGAACTTTCTGAGTTTAGTCGCAAGGCTAAACTCGTGTCTGGGTCCCAGGTCGCACCTGGATCTTTGGGAATGAAATCTCTGATGAGATTGCTTAAGTGAAACTAGTATTTGCGGTCCTTAGTTTCCGATTTTTCTGCCTCAGTTAACAGACTTCAGTGCTGAGGTGGTGAATGCTACGGTTAGGTCGCATCTGTCTGCAATGTCGTTAAGAGATCTGCTGCGTGGTGATGTAATGCGGATACTGTATGCTCTTCATCATTGAAGCGCCTTCTTTGTATTCTGTAAAAGTCAGAAGAATTGCAGTAAAATTGCTACAACTGCGTCCTGCTTACTACTGTAAAGATTAAGTACAACAACCCATTTCCTACCACAAGGCAGCTGGGTATCGACTGACAGGCCAGTAGGAGTCGTCAAGATTGATAACTTGGTGATCAGTCGATGTTTTCTCTGATATGGGAGTTGTAAATGATCACCATGGTAGACATTGTTTAAATATATTCTGCATTAGTTCGACTACCGATCCCAGGTACAAGTTCAAATCCTTAACTACGTCCAGAATTAAGGAATCATCTGTAACTATGTGTCGAAAAACTCAGCAAGTCCCAAACACCATTTAAGAACATTGGCATTCCCTTGGGTCAGAGGATATAGTCACCAATAATGAACTGAAAATGAGAAATGTGCGAAGTACTGGACGCAGAATCTACGAATGGTGCCAAACCGGACAAAGCCAAAACCCACTGAAAGGCTCAGACTGTTCTCTGGTTATTTCAATTTAAACGAAGTAGCACTTTGCTACCGTGATTTCTCCAATGACATGCAGGCCTGGTCAAAGGGAGTAACAAATTCTCGACTCCGCACCGCATTTACCACTAAGAGGTTAGATGACTACCCCAATAGGGGAGGAACAAATCGATTGGGAAATGTTAATCAAAACGAACGAAACCAACTGAGTACACAAAGGCTGCTTTGCTCCGAATGACCACCTGGATGTATCTTCCATTAACAAGTCTTTTAATTTCGATTCATAGGAAGTCCTCTTATTTACTACTCACCTAAAATCCACTGGATCCTGATCTAAAAAGTTAACGATAGACCTCGAGGCTACATTGTCGTCCTTCTCCGCAATTAAATCCGAAAACAGAGTAAAATTATCCTGTTCATCGATGGCCTGCAGGAAACTTATTGCAGTCTTTCCCATGCACATTCGCAAGCCCGGTTTGCCAGCATCTCGCATACAGTAATTGAATTCGTCGAAGTTTCCCGAATGTACAGCACAAAGAAAATTCACTACAAGGACTACCACAGGATACTTGAGAAAATACTTCAGCATCGTATAACGATTTTCGTTTTCACCACACACGGTCGTATAAGGCAACTGAAATGTAATGCGGAGCGGCCAGTTGACTTTATACACTTTATCTTCCGGGTTTCTGTGTTGGATTTGGACACAACCCAGTGAACAAGTGAATTTTGCGAGAAATTGCACAACTTCTAGCCGAGTGAAATGGGAGAGATTTGCCGGTGGTTTATAGATTTTTCGGTGGTGGTAGCTCGGCCATGGTCAGTGCTGGTTATGTAAAGTTGAATTTTGATAGATCTTTGGCGGTTTCCCTGGATCCATGATGATGATGATGATGACTTCTTTTGTTGACTTGAAGTTAAACGATGTGTGAAGCTAAAGTAAGAGTTTAGTTTGGATGTGTTTCGATGGCGTGCCACCCACTAGCAAGGGAAGACAATTTGAATCGCTTTTACTCAAATTTGAGGGCAATTGCTTCTTTTTGTGGTCACGTTTTGCGGCGTATTGAATGTCTTGGTCAAGTTAGGCTTAAACTGGATTCTATTAGGACCATGATTGCAGGTGATTATTTTCGGTACACGAATCTAGTTTGTGTAGCTGCTTAATGCCGGCATTTGGAGTGAATTAGACTCGACATGCAAGTCTACTTACACAACTTACTCGTAAAGTGCAGCTTGTGGTAATTTTTTAATGTTTTATTGTATTACCATTGTAACTTATGTTGAGCAAGCGTATTACAGCGATAACGCTGATGACGAACGAACACTTTGATAAAATCATTTTTTTTATTGAGAAATTTCACTCTTTCACATAGCACAGCTCTAGGCCATTGTTACATAAGCAAGCGTGGTCATAACTCCACAGTTAATATTCTTCGCGGCCATCAGAACATAGACATCGCTTGTCTAGCAAGTGGACCATAAGTTCCTGATCATCCTTCCCCATTCTACTTGCCATAACCGACAGCCAATACAGCATGATCCAACTGATTCACACGATTGTGGCATTCAAGATCGTAGTAGAGACCATGTGATTGGTAACTGCAACTCTTGTGGGATGCGTCAGTGGCTACCGACAAAGGTCCGTTATTAGCAAGAGCAATCTTGAAGGCATTTGGATCGTTGAGATATGGTCCATAGTCCTCCTCGGTTGGGATACCTCCGACTTTCATCATCCATTGGTAGCCACGAAATTCTTCACCACCATCACAGCCATTCTTGTCAAATTCCGAGGAGCCATCGATGAGAGCCTGGTGCGATAGCCGCAGCAAGTTTCCGCCGTTGTAGAGGAAATAGCCACCTTCGACAGAACCAACAGTCGCAAAAGCCCAGCATGATCCACAAACAGATTGATCTTTGACCGGCGTAGCAACGTCAAGGAGTCTTCAATCGTATTGTTCTGGAACGTTGTCGTTCAATTTCTCGGTGTTGTAGGTGAATGGCTTGACTGTGTTTTAAATTCCAGACAATTTGAATCCACGCAATGCCTTCAACTCATTGTCTGTCTTGGCAGGTAAATGGTTGATTGTTAGGGAATGGCCCAATGTCTCGCGGTTCTTTGAGTGAATATAATACAGATACTGGCGGAATATTTTCTTATGCACCTCGTGTTCGGTTTCGTTCATGTAGCGTACGCCATGTTTTTCTTTGAATCTGGTGAACCCCACTTCCACATGATGATCACTGGTTGGGTAAACGAAGTGCTTCATCGGGTTGAATGACGCCAGGACCGGGAAAACTAACACAAACCATTGTCAAGATCGAGTTCGAAAACTTCATTTGGCACTTCCTCCTAAAATTGGCTTTGATCGTAATGCGAACCCAACAAGGTGTTGTAACCTTCCATCTCATAGCGAACTGGGATTGACATGCGAGTGCCGGGATACTTTGGTGACTTCTTGTATCGCACCCACAGAGTGTACCCAATGACTTCCTTCAAACGAAACTTATCACAGACGATTCTGAGAATTGTTTCCGTTTCGATCAGATTGAAACTCTTGACGACGGGTAGGATTGATTGGATTTCGACGACGTTATCCGACGTACCATTGACTTACAAGCGAGTGTTCTTATTCAATTGTGTCGATGTGGTTACCGGAGCCAATTTTAGCGATGTAGCAATGGAGCCAAATTCAGCGTAATCTTAGCTTTACTCTTGAATAAATGAATTTGAGAAAATATGGTTTGGTACCGGACCAACGAACCCATGATGGTAATGGGCTCCAACTTTTTTCTCTCTAGTTTCTGTCTCAACATGGAATTAATTCCCTTTTCTGCACTTAATTCTTGGTTTTGTTCTGCATACTAGGTCGCGCTTAATAGCATGCACATCATTTAACCAACTAAGCCTAATTATATGCAACGAAGTATTGAGCAGTTATAGTGTTCGAAGAGAGTAAAGTGTTGTCGTTGTATGTTAACATGGCCATACGTGTTTATTCATTTACTTATTCTGTCGTGCTTACATATTGATTTTCATGTAGTTATCAGAAAATATACTCATGATGTTCGTCCATAATCTGAAACAACTAATCGCCCAATTGACTAACTATGGCACAGTCCTATTAATCAGCCGTATAAACGGTTACAGTGGAACTTGAGGGGCTGAGCATCTCATTTAACTAAGTGGCTGCATATAAAGACAAAGACATACGTAGACCGATGTTGAGATAGTCCGGAGATTAGCGCAAAGGACATCGCTAATCACCAGTAAAAGGGGTATTGATGAAAAAACGCAGCCTTGTCGAACCCCACTTTGGATCTCGAATTCTTTTGACAGCCTTCCTCTTTGCAGAATGTGACATCTCGACCTTTTATAAGTTGCCTTAATAATAGCTATCGGTTTCTCAGGGATACCTCTTCTGCGAAAAGCAACCGAGATAAATTCTCTGTTTCGACTTCTCAGACCGTCTCTACAAGTGGGTGTAGAATTTCAGCAGAAAATGTTGGGGCACTGTTTAGAGTTCCCTTGAGTTGGTTTTTATGTGAAATGAGCAGAAAAACATTTAGGGCTTTCACTGGGTGTTGGCTGGAGCTTTGATTCTGTAGACGGTTCTGCTGTCGCATCTACTTGCTGCCTTTTCTGTCTCAGTCAGTGCAGTGTAATTGCGCTGCACTTCTCTCATCTTCATGCAATATACATAGGTACTCTACCTCCCTTCTCCCTGCTGCCAGAGAAGCTGCAATGCGAGCTTTCAACCGTATTTCTTCGTTGATCCTTCTCCAGGTGTCTTCCGAAACTCACGCACTGTGACTTCCCTGTGGTCGGACTGACAACTATTTCAGCGCCAGATATGAACAAAAAAAAAATTCACAGCACACTAATGGTTTTGGATAGGGGCGGGCATCAAGGTGCTGATTATTTCCAGTCCTTGCGAAAAGTTATCCTTGAATTGCGCACTTAGAGATCCCCTCTGTCGATGTATATGTACCTGGTTATCCATGTGTTGGCGAGGGATTGCGGTCAGTAGTACTGCAGCACTACGTAGTTGCACGGTAACTATCATAAGGTGATGATCTTGCCGCCTGCTTCGAACGTCCAGGAGACAACTTCTAAAATGCGGCTGATGACAAAATGATTTGGTTGGAGGTTGCTTGCCTGTCAGTTGACCCCAACTGACTTTGCGGCAGGCCTTGTGCACAAACATGGTGGTTGACTATAACAAGGCGGTTAGTGTTGCAGAAATTTACAAACCGTTCGCCATTGTCATTGCGGTTGCCTAGGCAACCTAGGCTTGCCGATAGCATGTCTGACCCTTTCGTTTTCATTGTCTACCTTGGCATTCATGTCCCCCATTATCATGATCATGTCTCCATTTGGCGTTAGGCCCCTGTCTGCTGTTGGTGAAAGAAGCAGTCCCACTCTAAATTCCCGTGGATTTCCGGATGGTTTACCGATGTGGAGTAGTACAGTGTTACGCGTTGTAGATAGGCAACCTATATCGGTTAAATTCTTGTTTAAGTTGTAAAAATCTGGAGTCTTGAGGTCCTTCACTCTTGAGTTGGTGGTCATAATGGCCAAACTAAATGCATCATATTTTCCAAATTTCATCAAATACATATTCTTGAAACTGTCGTCCAATCATGCTTCGTTCCAGCCAATGCACCCACCCAAATCTGCTTCTGATGTGCTTGCTTGCTATGATAACTTCGTTAGACATCTGCCTCATCTCCGAAATGAATAATGAGAACTGTGCCATTGACTGATTTACATGCTTGATAAGACATCCAATGATTTCTACTTGTGAATCTATTCAACTCAAGACAAATCAGACATCCGAGTAATTTACATTCGAAAGCCTTAGATCATCTCATTACAATTTCCTCTTTCACGCTGTGTGTTGATTAATAAATGTTAATGGCATTCTTTGTGATATCATACCACTTCAAGGACATCACTCAACTTGCTGATTTTATTTCGTTGCCTAAACCGCTTGTGGGCAAACAGACCAATAAACTTGTAGGGAAATCAATAATTTAATACCCACACATGTAACAGACACAGAAGCATCCGGAACACGCAAGCAAATTTGAATTTTAAATGGAATTCGAGAGAAAAAGTATAAATTTGGAAAAAACCACCGTCTAAGAATTGTTCTTAGAATTTTTCGCGTAGTAGGTATTTGTGTAATACTCGCACATATTCTCTTGTATGTACGTACTGCTGGTGAGCAGAATTTTATGTAAAATCCTTGTAAGGGAAAAGGAGCTAGGACATGAAATTTTTAGGTAAAACACTTAGGATTCTTGGAATATCTGAGGGCGACAATGAATGGTTGGATCAAATTGTCAGTTCTGCTTTAAAAAAAGTTTTATGCTGATTTTAACGTGAATTACTTTCGAAGGTGACAATGGAAAATAAAAGGAGTTTCGACCAATGATTGGAACAAATTCCGAGCTAATAGTTTCAGTGGGTGATTTGATGCGATTAAGTAGGGAATTTATTCGAAAGGAAAGGGAAATTAAAAGTTTATATCTTTTATCGAGTAATTGGGATGTAATTGATGTAGACAGGCTGCCATAAGAGCAAAAGTTGCTATGCAGGTAACATCGAAGCTTATGAAGTGTTGTCGCGAAGAGCTTAAGGCTCTTGGCACGAAGCAAAATGTTAAACTCTGCTGGGTTTATTGTCGTAGCGGGGTACCAGGCAATGGAAAAGCTGACGAACTAGCAAGAATGGGTTGAGCCCTAGAGCAAGTGGACGGTGCGGTCAAACTTGCACTCTGCAATCTATGGGCAAAAAATGCACAAACAGCCTTAAGGGAAGAAAATAATAGGTGGAAATCACAAACCACCTGTGAAGTATCAAGAAGGTTGTGCCCAGAATATAAAAAGGCAAATCCTGCCCGATTTTACAAAAAGACAGGCAATCGCTGTCGATGCTGGTGGTCGTGCTTACTGGCCACAACATGAATGATGACCCGCGGTCTTGGGACCGGAACCCTTCTGTGCGTTAACTGGCCAATCCAAGAGAGTTATAAAGTTCCATTCCTACAAGAAAATTCTAAACCTTGATAGGAACAACATGAGGAAGCTAGTGGGCTTTCTTAAGGGCCATTGATATTACTTTGTTCAGATACAGAGTGTCGCTTCTTTTTGGAAGACGAAGAAACCTCTGAGCACACTCTCTGCAAATGTCCGGCACTATGCTGACTACGCAGACGGATATTTCATAGGAAATTCTGTTTGTTCGCGGAGTTTAGAAACTCGGAAATTAATGACATACTCACCTTCATAAGGAAGGCAGTAGACCTAATAGGCTAAGTCGCAGTGTCGGCCATTAGGGCAGGTTCTTGTAAAAAACGGCTTCTTACGAACAATTCTCAATAAGAACAAGGAGATGCTATGCACTACCCTGGCTTACAGTGATTTATCGTTGCTATCCTCTGGAAAAGAGACCAGTTCGCAACGTGGTCGTTTTAGTATCGGGAAATAGTGAAATCAGAGAAAGTAAGTGAAAGTTAAGTGTCTGAGGTACAAGCTGTGAACTAAAACACCGATTTTCATGTTTCTATGTCAAAACATCCAAACGGCAAAATACCTGGGCGGTCTCCCTTGACACCAAGCTCAACTGGAAACTAAATACAGAACAAAGGACACGCAAAAGCATGTGTAGCCTTCTACCCCAAAACTTTTGGTAAAATATGCGGATGGATAATTGCGCTGACTGTTCCTAAAAGCCCAATTAACGCTAGTATGCTCCGTTTTTTTTACCACGAAACTCGTTCAAAACCTATTTGTGTGTGAGTGTTGATTCATTGTGTTGGAATGATTAGGTTAAATCCAGCCGGTGGAGTTCAGATACGTAATCAGTTTTCCGATCATTTTTTTTTAGGTATTTCACCAAGATCCACGAAGAAGGATTTTCCTAAAGTGCGCTGTCTGGTTCTCGCCAGGGCCGGACACCTGCAGAGGGAATGAAGTAGAGATTCCTTCTCATTATTGTTCTTGCAGTTTCTTACAGAAGTTGTTTTGAAAAATACCAAGCTTGATGATGGCTACAATTCTGGCAATATCTGGTCTTGATTTGCCAAAGATTTTTTCTTTAGGAACGCCTAGGATGACTGTGGCATTGATCTCGGGATGATATCTAAAATTTGTAGGTTGTTCTAAGTTTTGTTAATTCGCTAATCAGGTCTTTTACCTAGGCTTTGAGCTCTTCGTCGGTAATGTCCTTGATTTGTTGGGAAACAAATCATCCCCTTAGATAGGACGCACTGCAACATCTGTTGCTACAAACATTTTAATGCTGTTGTCGAAAACCTCTCAATCCACAACGAGTGTAAGTTTTATGCTGTTTCTGGAACTGCAGTGGCATCGGAGGATCCTTCAAGAACTGTCAAGGCTTGGTTGAGTGGAATGGATCCCTGTATCCCTTCTACATATTTGGCATTTCGATTACAAACAGCGACGCCATAAACATTTTTCAATGAATATTCTACAGAGACGCCAATCTGTAATCTTGACATTGAATTTAAAGAAGTAGAACATCTGGAATGCGTTGCTACACACTCAATCACTTAACCAACCGCCGCCGCGCAGTACCAACCAACTTTTTTCCTCATTCTTCTCAGAAGAACTCGCAACATCTGCAGTGCCTTACGAGTTTAATAAGAATTCATACTTCTCCCTATTTCCAAACATTAGCTTATTCCTTCGTTCGAAAACTGGAGAAAGTTAAATCACACCATCTGTGTGCTTGATTGGATAACAGCAGTCCTTGGAAGTAGCTCATGCAAACCGCGCCATCGTGGCCCATCAATTTGTTCCTTCCAACTCCCTGTGATGGCAAGTCGCTTACTTTCCATTCTTCCTGCTCAAAAGGCAGCCCATCCATAATTATTGCCTCCCATCAGTTGGTCGACACCAGTCACGAAATCGTTGCCCTACTGGCTTCCCTTTCGTTTGGCGAAAAGTAAAAACTCTCGGTTCTACCTAAACCTACTTGTCACGATACGGCAAAGCGAAATGGCCAACCTTATCTGCAATTCTCGTGCAATGACAAATGAAAGTTCGACCTTCTTTCCGCCAATGTCAATGACACCGTTCAGGATGTACACGAAGTGCCAACCGCCATGTATGGACGTCGCATGTGGTTTATATGGAACACTGGTGTCGGGTTCGGCTACATAAATGGGTAGGCCATCTTTCTTTGAAGCGGTATGTCTGCATATGCATCTGTTTCGGTATTACGGTGAAAGTGTTTTCATTCGAGTTTTGCAAATGAGGTTTTAAATTTGTTTCTTAACATATCCACTGGATGGTCAGGTCCTGGTTTGTATACAGGTCTTGAAATAATTTGTAGTCGAAACGACCTACTTGTACCGCGTTCGGTGTGCGTGCTAGTGCACGATGTAGTGGATATCAACATGTTCCTGAGTTAATTATGTTCATGTTATTCCCACAGGAATATTCGCACACATGTCTGTGTTGGGTATGCTTCTGCAAGGTTGTGGCTCCAAGTTCTCCATGCGTGTATCTACCTGGCTCTGAGTTAATGCTCGCTGATAACCAGGAAAACATGCACATGTTTACCCGGTTTGTCTTGTTGTCTGGAATTGGCTATTTTTGTGTTTCATTGGATATAAGCCCACCTGCGATACGAGTTGAAGCTTTGGTGGAATTATGCCATGTGCCACTTACGTGGAAATATATTTAAAGGAAATCGGGTGAACGTGAGAGTGTCAGCAGCATTTGACATTTAATTCTCGATAACATTGATGGAAAGGTGAACTGAAATTTGGGTATTAAACCCAATGGGGATGACATTCGAAGACGGGGGTTGCCAATGATTCGTTAAAGTAATCGTACGTGTGGATCCTGCATCTTAAGTAGATCGCGGATTATTGTATTTGGGACTTGTTCGCCTTCAAAGATCAGAGTTCATATTTGGTAACAAGTGAAGATATCTTATTGTTTGACGGCCGAAAGCATTAATAGGTGGGTGGTTAGGGATTGAGCAACCGAATGCATATAAAAGCCTTATATCCGGGCATCTTTGCATCTGGCAATGGCCAGAATTCGGATGAGATAATGAAAGGCGAAAGACTCGTGCTGAGAGAAGATCTTAACCATGAAACAATCCAGCATACGCCATGTAGAAAAAGAAATTATCTAACGCCGTTGCTCAACAGCCTGCTGCATACGTTACGGCAGAACGATTCAAAAAGTATTTTGAGAACTAAGAGGTGGTCAAATCTTGGCTCAACACCTCTCCCAACTAGATGATAGAGGACGCATTTTTTACTCGTTCTAAGCCATAGCATAGTTGGTGGTGTAATACAAATTCAAATGAGCTCACGATGCCCAGAATTTCAAAATCGCAGGGCAGGTTTGATAGCCGTCCTACCGAGTTATGTAACGGTATGGTATGGTACTTGAGAGTGAGAGGAAAGCTCTTCACTTAGGCCTCTATCGGACCCGTTGCGTTCCCCTTTTTAAATCGTCGGAACTTCAGGGATAGGTTTGGTTAGGAACGTATATTGGGAGGGATCTAGGGAAGGTGGAAACAATTATGGAGTTGACGCTAGTGTACGTGTGCTTTGGCGAAGCTTCCTGTTTTTTTGGTGAAGATCAGCATACCGCCGATTCCTTTGTCCTTAAAATGTTTCAGGTCCGGTATCCACATAGATACTAGGTTATTTTGTTGCATTCTCGGGGGGGCTGGACAGTGGCATAGGAAGTGTTAGGGTCTTCTTCTTCTTCCTCGCAGTTTCTACATGTCTCTGTGTCAGCGAGGCCCATTCTATGCATGTGTTGATTGTTGCGTTGCCAGCATAAACGTGATCAGGCATCTTGGGGTCAATTGGGCTCCTATTTCTCTCATTAGGATCGTTCTAGCACGCGCGTAGATTTTTTATATCTGGGGGTGTCCCAATAAATTTGGTTTCCAATATTTTGAGTGACTGATTCTTAGAACATATGGTCCGGGGGTGGCAGATTACGTATAGTTCTCTAGTGCATCTGTTGGAGTTGTCCAAATAGCACTGTTTGTCCTCGTGCATGCTAGCCTTTATATTTTGACTAGAGCTTTAAGATTACTGCCTTTGTTGGCGGCTTGCAACCAGACTAATCCACCATATGTGAGTATTGGTCTCACGATTAATGTGTACAGCCACAGGGTATTCTTTAGGTTTGCTTACCGGTTCTTTCCGAAGATTCTATTGTATATGTAGGAAAGGATCGATTGCTGATTCCCTCATTCACAATTTTTCCCGGTGGCATTTCTGAAGTCTTGTTGTAGTGCGTCTTCCAATCTTCTGCGCTGGCAGAATCCAACTATCTTCAAAAGTCGTAGGATTTCTTGTGAGCTCAAGAAGTAGCAACTTTTCGACGTTGTAATTCCTCAAGGGGACAGGTGGGTAGAAATGACACTGATTGAGCTGAGTATCCCTGAGCGCATAGCGCATAGTGGCATTATTTTGATACCACGACTTTTGATAACCTGATTTGGTTGAACAACGTGATTGGGTTTGTTGCTTGGTGGTCCTGACATTCAGTTTGTGGATGTGAGGAAGGACGGCATATCAGAAATATTTTTTGTCGACACGTCATCCCTCAAGGCGATACTTCTGGTGGGTTTAACCATAGGCCAATCGATAGATGAGTTTGTACCGCCTACATGCTTCGGATAGTCTCTCTATTTTCAACCTTGAAAGAGCTCTTCGTCAATCACAATATAATCAGTTTGATGTTGAAATGCGATTTTTTCGGCACTGGCAGTGTCTTTGGGTCACAGCAGATGTAATCTTAAAAAAATTTAAAAATTTATAAAAGATTTCTATTTTTAAACGAGGCTAGCGATGTCTTTGTCTTTGCGAGGCATATTCAAAAGAGGGCGCAACATTCGAGCATTTATTGCATAAGAATCACTCGGCTTACACTTAAATAATAAATAAAAAAATAAATTTTGCATGTGTTGTTTTTTGTATTTTATTTGCTTTTTGTTTGTTTTTATAAAGTCGTTGCTCTTAGGTTTAAATTGTAGAAAAGAATCGATATTGCATTACAATTAACAATTAAAAACAAAAATTAGCCAAACACTGACTATTTCTGTAGAAAAATTGTAGCTTGTAGATTGATTCTTATATATGTTTTGAGATAATTTGTACTTAGTTAAAGGACAGTATACAGTATGAAATCAGACAGAAAACAGGTCCAATAGGAGAAATTGAAACTAATATAGTTGAATTCATGGAAAAGTCTATAGCACAAGGATGTAGTGCTGTAATATGAAATTAAAGCTTTTTTTAACAATTACATGAAGTAGTTAAACTGAGACTGAGATATAAGTCCTTTTCTGCTTTTTTTTTTATGTGTTACGAGTGTGAGGAAAAATATTACACAACCTTATAAGTAAAAACATTTTTATAAAATTTAAATTTAAATAAATAAACAAATATTCTTCCTTAATTCTCCCTCTCTCTTTGTCTTTGTTGTTTGGAAAGAAAATAAAAACAAATAGGAAAAAAAAAAAATACATTAACATGGCGCGCACTCCAGAGAAGAGGAATTTAAATAAATTAAATAAATAAATTTTGTTTCTTTGTCAGTAATATTGCATCTGCCTATATAAGTGGTGAGTCTTTGCCTACAGTTTTAATTGGATTTTTGGTATGCAGCGTATGCTAAATTCTGACCGTCCATTGAGCGTCCATAGCTGTGCTCGTCATGTGAATAGTGTGGATGCGCAACTACTTCGTAGTTTTGGTTGGAGTTCTTCGAGTCCAAAAGCTTCTTTAGTCCAATGATTCCGGACAACAGTAGAGCAATCTTGCCAATGACCAAAGCCTTGAATGCGATCAGTGCCAAGAAACCAATAGCCAGTGGCAGCAAAGCGGCAGCCTTCAACTTGAAAAGCAGTAACAATGGCATCAGATACTTCTTCTTGTCCTTCTTCTTGCCCCGAGCTGTAAATATGAAAAGGAAATGAAAAGAAAAATTTATTTACAATATGCCATGATATCGGTTCGATGTACAGTACGATAGTGTGTGTGTGTGTGTATGTGGATTTAATGTAGAACACAGACGTTGCACGGTGCAGTGGAAAATGCAATTGGATGCACTTACAGTAAACGAGATATGTGAGTCTCAAGTCGAAGTTGGTGTCTACTCTGAGGGGGACTTTCGTCAGACCACCAACCGCCTAGTGACCCACATCGAAGTAAATGACGACTTGCTTGGATGGTTAGCTGTGAATGAAGTCTATGCGCGCGGAATGAGGACTTCACGTATCTACCGAAGCCTGGCAGTAGCAGGTGAGGAAGATTTCATTTGGACATTTTTTCCGTGATTAGAGATATTAATTCATGTGATTGACACCGATTAAGTAGCCACACGTTGCACGGTTGGCACTCCTATTTGTGCTTCGGGTTCGCCATGTGGGGTGTCTAAGGCAAGTTTACTTTTCCCCCGCGAAGATGCCGCAAACATTGAGAAAGTTGTGTGAATAAAAAATGAGACGATTTGGTTTGGAATCAAACAGGAACTACAGTTGACTCGAACGGGGCTGCTGAGATTTTCATCGGAATTGGAAAAGTGTTCCTATTACAGAGAGGGATATATGTACATACATACGTACGTTGAAGAAATGGTTTTATAAATAACCAAAGTGGGTTAGCCACAGAGGTTGTTGTGGACACAAACCGGAATCGGTGGTAAAGGAGTCAAGAAATTGTGTCACTGGCATGAAAAATGTTGTAGGCAATTTTTCAATGTCATTGGTAATACTTGTAGTGTGTGTTTGAGGACACGTGTGTAGATAAATTCTAGTGAATTTTATTCTATAAGGATGCTTTGAGGTTCTAGGAATTTTAACTTAAGTTAAAATTGAAAATATGTGCTTATGCCCGCCTGGCCTGAAAGGAAATTTATGGTCACTAGATACGAGGAGGTACCTATAAATTTATAGTGTTTCCCCGGAAATATCTTTTTTTAATTTTCTGAATAAGGGAAGCTATGAAGATTGCTGTGCTCAAACTTTACTTCTCTCGCTCCTAAGTTACTTGTTACCGGGAGCAGCACATGTTTCAATCGGCTTCAAGAAATTAAAGTGAAATCTTAGTGACGTAAGTGTGGGCATAGTAACTTGTGATATCTTTTAGGAATGAAGCGAAAGCAAACAAACGACTTGTTGTGATAGAAATGGTTTCAGTTTAGATACGGGTAGTGGTTAAAAATTCTTGATGTAATTTAAAAAAATTAAATTAAATAAAATAACCTCTGTGTGTAACTACGTCGTCGACATTTTTTTTTAGGAAGACATAGCATTTATTTTCGACGTTGTAGTAGCCTGACTGCGCCTATTGACTAAAGGTGCATTGGGCTGCTATGCGAGCTGCAGTGGTTCGACTCCTGGCTATATTCACTAAAACTTTTTTGCAGCGTCATTCTCCGTTAATTTATTTTCTTATGAAGAAACTTCTTAATTTGGTATTTGGAATGGTTTCGAGAAGCTAAGTCTTGGTCCTCTCCTTGGATGTTGCCCCAGCTATTTGTTCGCAAGTGGATAATATAATTTCAAAGCTCCTGGAGCTGCCCCAATGATAGAAATATGATCCTTCTACACAATATCGCCTGAAAGATCCTTTTCAAAACCCCAAAGGAAGGCGCACCCCCTACATATACTGTTATCGTTGAGCTTAAATTGCCTTGTGTGGTTTCTTAGAAGGTTGTGGCCATTGACTGCACTTACCAACATTGAGCGCGACTTCCTGTGATATTTCAAAAAATTTTTGGTTCTGGCTTTTTCGTATTTTAGCCAAAGTTTCCATGACATAACACAGACGGTAAGCGACTTTCACCTACTGTTGGCTGTCGTCAGGGTCTTACATTCCACTCGCTCTCTGAGATTACAGAGTGGAAGCTTTATCTATCCCAGCAGAGGATGCTGCGATAAGCTCTACGCGACAGCGTCGAAATAGCTTGGATTTTATTTCAGTAGCAGAAATTCCTTTAATAGCCGCCTGACTGACGGTCGCTGTGGCTGTGCCTCAGTGGTTAGTGCGTTGGATTGCTGACCGAGCGGCGTGGGTTCAAGCCCCAGCCATATCCACCGAACATTTTTCGCAGCACCACGTCTCGTCGGGGAATGACAAGCCTCCGGGAGTATAATCTGCCATGAAAGAGCTTCTCAATTCGCCGTTCGGAGTCGGCAATAAACTGTAGGTCCCTTCCATTCGTGCAAATAATACAACACGCACACCATGAATGGTTGCGAGAAGCTAGGCCTTGGCTCATCCCGAGCTGTCGCGCCAGCCATTTTTTTGACAAAACTCCGAAACCGCAAAGTGGCAAGACAACTTGTAAAGAAACAAAAGGGTTCCGGGTTTAAGCAGAGAACGTTTGATGGTGATGACACGGATATGCCTCAACAAGCATAGACAGGGGCTTATCGATGAAACAATTTGTAAGAACTGCAAGGAAAATGAAGAAAACTTTGGCGCGGAGGCATAAGTCCACAGGTTATAGCTCCACAATGGATTTTCGACCCACTGAAGTAGGACATTACTCATAAGACATAAGACTCATGTAACTTATGTACCTTATGTATATCTCTGCCCCCAATGACTTTAAACACATCCTTTGTCACTTTCCAGATTTAGATAGAATGGGCTTATGTGGATACCTGAAGCATTTTTTGCATGAAGGTATCTGTGACATCATGGCCTACACGAAGGAAACACACACCTTTCCTAACACGAGTCCAAATATTACTTCCCAAACACAGGAGGCTTTTTTTTTCAAGGACGATGTGGTCCATTTTAATGTTCGCGGCACCAATTTGGGCCAAAGCGGCGACAATTAGTAAATTGTTTACGCCAGATAAATTAGTCCCGTCAATCGAATATGTGGGCTAAAGGTGTACTAGGCGTAGACAAAACCAATAATCCTGAAGAAATCGGTCAAGATTCGTTCGAGTGCCAGAAAGAGCAACAACCAGGCCCAAATGACATCTCTTATGGAACAAGAAACGGCAAACAAAGAACATACATCCCTAGCCTATCCCACGAATTAATACCTCCCACAGAAATTGTGACTGAAGTGAGTAAGGTGTGGTTAGTACCTTGTCATATTTTTGTTACTGAATCGTGCCTGCCAGTAGCCCAGGCTATCTACTAGAATCTTAAGAAGATCACAAAGTTGATTGCTGAAAACTACTTTTAAAAGGGACGCTCTGTTGTAATCAGAATTATTCATGCAAGCCATCCAACCGGTCGTAATTGCACATATTCCAAACCTGACCTTCTCCTACAGTTTACTTGGAAAAACAAGGGAATCTATCCACCTCAAGGTTTTGTCCTTCGCATATTACTTTAAGGTGGAGCTGATACTAAATGTCCTCAAAAGGTAACGCTTTAGTCAGTAAACGATCAATCGGTCGGTCTGACAATCAAGATTGCTTCAGCGAACCAAACCTCGTTAAGTAGCCAGGCCTGGCTCGGTCTACCACCTACATTTTTACAAATTAAACTAATTCAAAACCACCTCGTTGTCATTAAAGTAACCAACCAACTCACTCAAAATACTTAAGTCCTGCTGCCTTAATTGCGTGCCATTATTAAGATTTCCAACGACGTTCCATGAATGAAGGGGGGCAAATCAGGAAAATTGGGATGAAAGTCGGGGAGAAAATTTATTAAGTGGAAAACGGAATTTCACTCAGAAAACTTTTGCCACACGATTAATGTAGCTCATGGATTATCTGAGAATTATGTCGGAACTAATTCCCCGTGGTTCTATTATCCTTTCCTTTGCCTATGCTACACTCGAACAAGCAACAATTTCAAACAGAGCGGTCTCTCGATTTCCCAACGGGTAACTAAGTCCCTGGTGATTTTCTTGTTAATTTTATTTAATCGCCAGCTGAGTTCCTCTCTATTTACTTCAATCTGTTGAGCAATGTTTTGTATTGATTTTTTATTCAATGCGCTGGTGCGCTGTTATTTAAGTCAGTTGACAGTATTAACCGGAGGAACTGTTCAAACATGACAGAGAAAAATGTAAATAAGTTTTCAACATTCCGAGAAAGGCAAAAGGCCAATTTAAATTAGGGGTGTGGAGGAAGTTGACTACAGTACAAAAGTGGGTCAAGGACATTCACAAAAGAAAAGTTTTCTTGGGTTCTACCCCATTGTTTAAACGTGTCGGAAGTGAGTTACGTTTAAGGATTCAATTTTTAAACTATTTAAACTAATACTAATACGTCATTCTGTATATGGTAGACAATGACTGCACTCGCAGTTGCATGGACGAGGAGGACAACGAAAGACTTTTCTACTTCTTTTGTAATTGTCCTGCGCTACACTCTTAACATAAGAAAACTACATAAATTAAATACTGAAGTGCTTCCAAAAGAAGGATGTAGTAACCGGCCTCTTTGGTAGCATAATGGACGTATTTTGGTTTTGGATAGCCAGAGAGGCCTATTGTGCCAACCCATGTGGTTCCAGAGTAGTTACAGTCAAAATCGCTTACAACGACGTCGGTTATCACGACGTATCGGTTTTAACGACCAAATTTTTAGGTCCCGACTGAGCTCTATTAACTAATCTGATATCGGTTATAGCGACCTTTCGCTTTTAACGACCAAATTCATCGGTCCCTTGAAGGTCGTTGTAACCGATTTTGACTGTATTTCACTCCAGAGGTTGTCAGTAAGTTCATCAGTTTTTTAGGATGAAGCGCAGTGAGTGTAGTCATTGAGACAAGTTCACTGTTCATAAACCGTTTTCGTAATTTGACAATGCAAAGAGGAGGTGGAGGTGCTCACTGAGGATTTTAAGGTGATTTCTGTACCTTGCATTCAAATTGAACAGGGTCCGTTCCCTTGCTTGGATTTTGAAAAGAAGCGGGTTGCTGCACCTGTCTTGGCTAGTGATTCCGCGGTTTTAGTACCAATGCTACCTATGTGAGCATGACCCCAGTGTAATGTGACCATGTTTTTCTTTCCTAGTTCAAGAACAATTTTGGCTGTCTCTAGAACAAGGTTTAATTTCATCGTGGCTGAGTTTAACGCTTTTATGGCAGCTTTTGAAAAAAAAAAGGTGGTTTTGCTATGGGCGTTAGATAGCACGTTTGGGCTTATGCACCAATCGATGGCCAATATCTCTGCCTGAAAGGCGATTAAGTATTCTAGATCTACTGTCCATTTTTGAGTCGTCCAAATACCATATTCGGTCGTTCTCTTATGGTGTTTGAACTTTTCCCAGTCGTCCCTTGGAGGGATAATTACTGAGTAGTTTCGCTTGAAGCACTGCATGGGAGGGAAGTCGCACGATGGCATGCAAAATTAACTGGTTTGTGTCAATGATAAAGATGACCGTCGAGGAGACGTTTAGGGCAGATGTTTTATGTCACAACGCTTATTTATGATGAAACCTGCACGACAGGCTGTTTGCGGTGGAAAAGAATATGCAGGCTAAGTCTTGCCTTCTATGTTGCTTCTACAGGCGATAAGACTATGAAGGTGGAGCGCAAGCAGGACAAGCCGTCATGCAGATTTTGAGTAGGCGTTGAATATAAAGAGCATTGTGACATGAAACAAACCTCAGAGTAGAGCAGGCCTATCACTGCCCTGCGTACGTCTGAAATTAATTATTTAGGAGATATAAAGCTGAGAATAAAAAACAGTGACTATTAATCGCTTGGCGTATTTAGAGCAAAAAAGTTTCCTTGCAAAAATCACGGTAGTTTCTTCTAAGCCGGAGAGACAGCTTTCAATCAAGCCGCTACTAAGCTGAACGCCAACCCAATATCATTCGCAGATATTGCGATCTACATCAACAGCCAGGCTGCGAAGGACTGCCGTGTGTCTCTAAACGAGATAGCTAACCAGTATAGCGTCATATTCTGTGGCGTCTCTGGTCCAATATTCAACGGAACTGTGCAGCTGACGAATTATCCAGACTAGACTCTCAATGTCCAGACGGCAGGAAGCTCAACAGCTACGTTAGGGAATCTAAATGGTTTCAGGAGTAAGCAAGGAACTCAGTGGTATCACAATGGACCTACTTTCTGGTCTGAGTGTACCTCCCTTTAAAGGGTCATTCTAACTTACTAACTAAGTAATACATAAAATTTTCTACTTTGCCTAGGAGGGGTACAATTTTGCAGTAAGATGACAAAGTCTAACATAACTAACATTATCTGTTACAAGACAAATTCTTCAACTGCATGTGAGCCTGTAAGAACAAAAGTGGTGTAACTCAAATGTAAAATCATTGGGATTACACCACTTTTGCTCTCACAGCCTCATATCTAGTCGATTATCCCAATTATCCCGCGTTGCTTCATGGTTGGCTGGTTTTCTGCGTGTCCGAAAAGACCTAAACTGGACATATCAACATTTTACCCATGGGAACCAATGAATGACAGTTAATTTGAAATAACATGCTAAGCCTAATATTCAAGCAAGCTGATTATATCTTACATGGTTGGCATGATGATTTTTCTGGGAACACTTGTGTGTACATACATACTTTCTTTTGACGCCTTGAATTTACATACAAACATCGCGTTTGACAACTTAACTTAGGCTTATATACGTTATTTCTTTAAGAAAGTCTTAAACTCGAATTCACATATGCGATGGAATACGTAGTCAATTTGGATGCTGACGTGCAACTGACGATTCATTTAAATTCCTTCGTCACAGCCCTCCAAGTAGAAGTTCTTGTAATTTAAATGGTATTCGGTGTTATTTTACGATAGATGCAACTCGATGGAGGAAAATAGGTTCGCATAACCAAGCAGAACACCTAAAGAAATCACAAGTACAACATTCAGATAGCATCTGGTCAAAAAATGTAAAATGACACCCAACTTGGACTATGTAAAGGCTTTTTTATCTGGATACCAGGTCAAAAAGTTTGTAAAAAGCACGAGAAAGGTTACAGCCTTGCAAGAGAAGGAAAGTTCACAGCAGAGAGAAGCACTGAAATACAGTGGAAATCGCAGTGACCATAATGAAAAAAGGAGCCAACGAGGAGATGCTACTGGGCAAACTTCTCGATGTCCAAAGAAATAAGATCAATCGTAAAAAACGAAGCAACTTTCCCACCATAAAGGTTATAAATTCAAGCAGAGAACAATTGAGGTTGTTGCTGAGACTATTTACAGGAAAAATTGACCTGATGCAACATAAACTAGTGCAGCGATTTGTAGAAACTTCCATGTTGGAGAAGATAACTTCGAAAGCTTCCTATGCCACTGTTCAACTTTACCGAAAATGCGACCTTCTGGGGTCTATGTGGGTATCGGATCTGAAACGTCGTATGGCCTTCATTAAGGAAACAGGACAATTCTGCCGATCATAAGCACACTAGTGTGAGCTCCATAATTGTACAAATTTTCCAGACAGTTGTGATGTTAAATAAACATCCTGCTCAGCCTTATAGATGTATATACATGCAATACTACAATAAAGTACCCGAATTTGTGATTTCCAAAGTTTGTGTTATAAAGGTTCAAGTTGTCAAGTGTTCGATTTGGAAGGACTTTTTGACCTTCAAGGTTGAGGAAATGGAAAAAAAAAAACAACCGACCCAATATAATATGAAATCAATCCTGTGTTTGTTTCTTACCTTATCACACTAAAATAAAAAAAATTAATCGTTTAAAACTGATTATTCAAGAAAGGTATAGACTTTGGGCATTGCATAGGCCACATTTTTACCGAAACTTCGACAAGTTTATTAGCGAAAGATACCTCAAGATCGATCATCCGGTGAAACGTATTTAGAAATTTCCATGCCAAACCTCGATTTTTTCATTTTCAAAATGTTTCCCCGGGAAAAAAATTACGAACAAGAACCAATTTGTCTCCGTCAATAAAAATATTGTTAATCACAAGAAAACTTACACTCTTCCAGAGAACGTTGCATATCCTCAATGGATTCCTTTGGTACTTTGAACTGCAAAGTGTGTGTACCAAAGAATCGGGCGATGCGTTCCACCAACAATGAATCGACTTCGCTCTCTCTGGCCTCTGGTTCATTAGGCAGATCAACCTCATTCATTGAACGACCCACAGGAATATCATCGGTCTTGATTAATTGAATGCCTTCGGTCAGTTTAACATCACCCTCTTCAGTGTCAAAGTATTGTAGAGCACGTTCCTATGGAAAAGACAAAAAAAAAAATTCGATTGATTTCCTTGAATTGAAAAATTCCTGACACAAGGATTTTTTGATTTACTTTTGATCACACAAACACCATAACACTTACCTTGATGCACAAAATCATTGACTTCTCACCACAATCTTTAACCATTTTCAATGCACTGGCCAATAGACTATCACTCTCGGACTTTTGTCCTGCAGCTGAAACGGCCGCCACAAGGGCCAGTAGACACACAAACTTTTTATACATTTTCTTTGATTTTATATTCCACTACAAGGCAAATTCACCGCAAAGCACTTTTTTAATTAAATTCGTTATTAATCCACACACAACGAGTATCCTTGTTGTGAGGCGCTGAATTTAATCCGTTTTCTGTTCCTGGGCCTCCTGCTGAGCGACGAAGAAACAGCTGGATGTACGATTCGGGACAATTGTTAGCAGACAGAAAGCAACCGGTAGACTGTGGCTAGAAACCAGCGGTGATCGAGTTTTATTCAGTTACTGTGGCCTGTGCAAGTATCGCTTTAGAATTTAAATTAATGTCCAACGGAATCGTACTCATCATGGTCGTTGTCGTCGTCGTCATCGTGGTATGTTCGAAGAAGTCTTCATCGTGCACGGTTGCTTCATCGTCTTTTTTCTACTCACGCATAGCTTCCAACATGTCGTTGCTTTACAGCGAATCTCTACCCAAGACCTCGTGTACATACAATTCCCCGTTGTACGCATCTTCTCTAGGCCTGGCTGGTTGTAACCTCTTCTTGGCTGTGGCCAAACAAAAATGCATCTCTTTTGGCCACAGAGAGATATACTTGCTATGCAGCGCCACGCGTAGAAAGCTCTCTTTGCTCTTTCGCGATGTGTATCTAGATGTCTCTCTGTAATGCACGTATCTTGCCAGAAATGGACTCATTTGTCAATGGATTGCATGTGTGTGCACTTGGGGGGACAGTGATTAAAACGATGAGGATGTCGATGAAGGTGACGCGGTGCACATCTGGTTGCTTGGCGTCAATGGTGGCTTACCCGTTCTTCGGGGTGCATGCAATCGGTGACAATTGCCATCTGAGGAGTATTTGTTGTTTCGCATTTCAACGAAAAATTTCAATAAAAATTGGAGTAAAATAGAAAATAACTAGTTTCGATGAATTTCACTTTATCTGCGTATGCACTCGCTCTATGACCGATACATTATGTACCCAATCATGAGTCCATATAGATTTTCATTATCTGACTGGTCTCATGCACATATGTACTTGCTCTTCTTCACATACTCGTGTTTGTATTGTTGTCATGCATAAATCCACTTAAGAAGACAGATTAGAGGAGGAAAAAATAAAAGTGGAAAGGAAGCCAGAATATGAAGAGCGTTTCCGTACGGATTTCTGAAAGACGTGCGTACTATAAATCCAAATTCGCTTTCTACGTGAAAACGAAAAAAAAAGAAAAATCATTGAGATTCTCAGATGATGGGAATCGCAATTGTAAAGATACATATGTTTTTGTTTTTATTGTTTTACTTAGCGTTTTGCTTTGCTTTGCATCTAGATAAGGTGTTAAGAATTTTTTTTTTCACTTTCAGTCGAGCTTAGCATAAGATTGCTGTCTGGAGTGGTGAGGTAAGGATTTTGTTTTATTTTTTCGGTGGAATTTTTAAGTGATGGAAACGTACTTATGACTTTATTGGGTACTTTTGGGCCTTTTCTTATCATTGAGAGATGATAGACTATGGATACAATTCCCAGACAATAAGTAGCCAAAAAAGTGGCTTATTGTTTTTGTCTGCTTCAGTCTTTGCCAAAAACGGCTGAGCGACTTAAGAAAATAAAGTCGTCGTCCCATTTCATAGATATATCGTTTTATGTTGTTAAAAGACCAAAGCACCCAAAAAGCCTGAATACCTTTGAAAAATTATGTTAGAGTCTACCAAAGTTGCAATTGCATAAAACTTCTTGACACTATTTTTCGGGATACCTCCGCGAGTATGAAAAATTGTAAAATTTTCTGTCGAAGTTTCCGCCGATATTATATAAATCCTCAATCATATTTGAAATGTCTTGAAGATCTCTCCAATGTTCGCCTTCAACAGTGGTGATCGTTTTCTCCGATTTCAAACGTTGAGGGAGTCAACCTCCTAATTGATTTCCGAAATATTAGAGATATGGCCACACAGATTTTTTTTTTAAATCGCCAAGGCTCAACCAGTAAAGCAATGATTACATGGTCAACAAAAACAGTCAACGCGTAGACTCTCTGACGTCAAAATGACGTCAGAATTTGTCAAAATGTAGTCAACTCGTGTGATCGTGATGGCTGCGTTGACACCCGCATTGATGCTAGTTTTTGGGTCCAGGCGCTGACTGATTTCGTTGACCGTGTAACTCGTAGATCCACGTGGATTGGTATGCGGTATGAGGCTGTAGATCAAAAAGTATTTGGTACAGTTTTCAAATTAAGAAGTACAGATGTAAAACTTCACGTTACGTTGTTATGTCTGTTTGCAAAGAAACGATTCTTGCCTCCTTCACAAATTTTGTAGCTGCGGCCGTGTTAAAAGAAATGTGAAGTCTACATAGTTGCTGACCAATTCGTGACTCGTGCTGATTGCTACAAGCTAAGAGATGTTTCTTTGATTTTTCTTGAAAAGGTCTCTGGTTGTAAACTGTACATCACGTCGTCAGAGAGATGACGCGGCTTTCTTATCCGACCCATCATTCATTAGCCATTTAAAGCAATTGTAAAAATAGTTTACCCTTGACAGTTTCAAGTAGAATAAGAATTCATTCCGTGAGAGAACTGTCAAAAATCTAGCATTTTGCAATCCATCGATCTTTTCGTTACTACCTATGGGCCTTTATCAAGTGATCCAGGTTAGAGTAACAGACAGAAAATTTCTCTTTGAAAGATATTTCTAGCATGGAAGTAATTTTGGCATTCCATCAGTACATCTATTGCATCCAGGTGCCGCATACCCTTAAGGATGCAAAACGAGTCCACCCTCGTCGCTGTGGATATATTCTGTTTTGTTATCAAAGAAATGAATTAAACTTTTTACACTTTCACTGGAAATTTATAACGATAAAAGTTCACTTCAGAAACGTGTGCGCTTCAGAAAGTTAAATCAAATTTCACTTATACTCTCAGCAACGTAGAGATAGATAAGATAAGGTGGTGTGAACTTGGTTATGTAGATTTCGATTAACCACGATATGTACGTTCATACAGACAAATGTATATATGTATGCGTGGAATTTAAATAAAACATTTGCATGGTTTTGTCTCAATTTTTTACTGGAAAGCATTAATTGCTCACGAAAGAGACTAAATATGTCTTAGGTCATTCATCATCATCATCATCTTCAATGGTCCGCTTATTCACTATGAGGGTCTAGGGGTTTAGGGTACTCAAGTGGACTCTCCACATCCCGCATTTTTCCACCATTGACTCTAAATCGTCAAGGGCTATCCCGATATGGGTAGAGGTGAGATTACGAACTTGGTTCAGCCATCTAATCCGGGGCCTACCTAAGGATACAAAATCCTTGACAAGTCTTGGAGCATGCGTTTGTCAAAGTATGGACCGCTGCGTTCAAAGAAGTCGCTATTTGACATTGAGTTTCTCGGCTATTCCGCGTGTTCTTAACTCGACACCGGCAAGTTAGCCCAGCAATAAAAATAATAAATCTCATTTCGGCATTACAATTTGTTCCGGAAACCAACTCTGAGTTGATTGCTATCAAGTACATATAGCTTACCTAGGTGACGATGATAACTGCTGAACTCCTTAGAAAAACAGAAAGAAATACCTTAATTTAAGTGCCATATAATTGAAAATAGACCCAAACTGGCTGAAGGTGATCAGGTTCACCTGGTCCAGGAGATTTAACGGCCATACCTCGTTAAGGTACTGCAGTGTCTAACCAGCCTTGATTCAACTACTGCCAAATTTGGTACCTGAAGCACGAATAAGACGTTAATTTTAGTACCGATTGAAAGCCCCAAATTTCAATGTTTCTCCTTGCCTGGGGCTACATATTTGTTCAGGCATTCTGTTAAAAATTCTTGCCAGGAATCACATGTCGAAAGCCAATATCGTTGGCAGTGGAAATGTGCTTACATATGCTGATAATCATAGCCACGATTATCTGAGTTTCTAGTTTTAAAGTCACCTAACTATTTGATTCTTTTGCATTCGAGAACAGGACCTTGGCCAAGCTTGATTCATGAAATTTTCAAGAGCTTCACATATGCTTATATGGGCGTCGCAGCCTTAGCTTGCAAAGATGAATGTTAACTAAGAAAACCGTATAAGCTCGATACAGATGCCTATGCTATGCCCCAACAATAACTACCAGAAAAAAAAGGATTCAAGTGGCGATTCTCAATGATCACTATTAAGAGTTACTGCACGATAATTTTTATCTGCAATTAAATATGGTGACACATCGGTTAATCTTTCATTTGCTCCACATATATCATCCACACCGACGAAGTTAGTGCACAAACAACGCCAAACGAAGAAGTCATAAATTTAAGCTAGTTAAGCCGGTTATTTGTTTACCCTCCTCCTTCTACGAATACGGAGCAGTAATGCATTTGAACTTTCTTACTACTGCGACCGACGCGACGTCGCGCCTGTGCGACGTCGACGACATGTCTGTCAGGTATGCCTTCCGCAGATACAGAAGGTCTTCCTTGTCGCAGACGATAGCCCACAGATGGAGTAAGCCTATAAGTGGTGTTGTGTTAACATGGCTAATGTGACAACAAGTTACCATAATCGGCGGCCGTAGGCAGGCTGTAAGCAATCAAACTCAGTATCTATGTGCTCGAATCGTCATTACCGTTTAGCGGGTACTTACTAATTAATTATATTGTTTGAGTCAGTGTGTCAGTCTTTTGTGCGTACCGTTGCGTCGCCATCGCCATCGGCGTGTCGGTAGAAATTAGAAATTTATCTGCAAACTTTGCAGATATTACGCTTTGATGTGGATCGGGTGCTAATCATCGGTCGATATCAATTTCTTTTGCACTTTCCCACACACACCCGGGGTTCGATTAGAAAATTTCACTCTTACAGCGAATAGTTTGTGCACGCGGTAAGTGCGATATTTTTTCTTCAGCCAACCGTAGTCGTATTTGCCAACTTTTTGCTGCCCTCACCTGTGCTAAAGTTAATGGTACTCACGTATTTGCATGTGCGATTATTTTTTTTTTTTCTGTTCACCAGAATTCAATATCGATGAGTGTTGATCAATTAGCACTTAGCCAAATCGAAATTTCACTTGTCGTCATAATCGGAGAAGAGAGTCACATCGTTGTGCAATTTTCCACCTCTCGCCGAGGTGCAACCGCTTCGACCGATATCTGCAAGCCCTATCGGCCGACGAAGTTGAAATTGATTTAGAAACTCAATTTGGACAAAAGTTCGGAGACAGACATCAAACGAATGGTTACAACAACTTGTAACTAGAGCCCTTCCTGAGCGGAATCGGTAATTGTCTGGGTAGAAAATTTCACTTGCCATTGTCACGAAGTCGTCGCGTTACAATGTAGCTACATGGCAGTTCAGACTTAGCTAGCACTTGGTTAACCTTATTCCAAGTGTGTAATTAAATCATAAGGTGTGTGTTCGACGTGTCTTAAATATTTCCGACTGCTTGTGGCCGAACAAGTCAATTAGGCCGCTAAGTTTTAGCATAAGTTGTAAGAAGTTGACATGTTGACACTTAAAAAAATACGTAGAAAGAATTCGTTTCAAGCTACTGAAAGCAGGTTTGAAATGTTCATGACTATTGAGGGTGGGAACATGAAAATGGTGGTTGGAGTAGACATACGGAGATGTTTTTAATGTTTATCTGAATGAGAAGCCTTCGCTAATTTTTATTTTTTATTTTTTTTTATGATAAGACTCTACAGTTAAATCGTACAACCAATTGGGTTTTAGACCACTTCTTACTCAGATAATCTAAAATTGTTATAAATCTATGTGATTCGAAACCTTTTTCGCTCGTTGTATAAAGTAAAAGTAACAACCTCGCAACCCCATCCCCTCTGAACGCAAACTTTAATGTCTAGCATCTCCGAAATGCGTAAGTGAGTACAAATTCGTGCTAAGACTGCTATGGATCGCTTGATTTATATTTTATTTTTCTGTTTCTATACGAGAAACGGAGAATGCATCATGCATCGTCAGGAGGTCGTTACACTCAATTTAACTGACTAAACTCCCCTCTACCTTTGGTATCTTCAACAATCAGGCTAGGACCAGTGTATGCTTTACTTTAGCGAGCGGATATTTGGGAGGGGGTCTTCCATTTCCCCTCCCATTTCAACTCTATTTTCGTAGACGAACTTTCTCCGTGCCGATAAGAGCTCGATGAGGGTCACACTCTTCACTATGAGATGGGCTGATGCCGATGCCTTACGGTAGGGGCTTGCTACTCGGAGGGCTCAATGTTCCTGTACTGCTGCCATCCGTTTCCCGTTTTTCTGTCGTCTGAGTGTATCAGTCCAGATCTCACAGCCATTCAGGAGAATGACATGCGTGATCCACATAGAAAATGTTCACCTGGTTGCAATTGGATCATCCTCATTTACCACGTGTCTGCTCAGCAATATGAGCTCTGATGAGGACTTTATCTGCAATCAAAAAGTGAGTTTGGAGTCAAATATCATTTCCAGGTTCTTCGCTGCACTTTTGTTGATTATCACCTGCGAGCCTACTTGAAATTCGATAGCAGTCAGAAGCGATGTCTGTGTGACTGTGTGATTCTGTCTTTTCTGCCGCTAAGTCAAGGCCATGGTCTTCCATACATGCATGCACGCATCTCATGACATGATTTAGCCTTCTATGCACATCTTTAGTGTTTCTTATTGTAAACAGCATGTGAATTCAAACTTAACCAACGCCACCATTGAACATTTTTCGCAGCACCACCTGTCAGCGGGAAATCAAAAACCTCTGGGAAGAAGCTTCTCAATTCGCAAAACTTGGGTGGTTGCGAGAAATTGATTTTTGTCCCTCCTCGGGTTGTAACGCCAACTATTGTCGGACTCAAGTGGATACCTGCAAAATCAAAAAAATTATGAGACTGTTCCCTTTTGTTCTCTCTGTCAAGCTTCTGACTCGTGCAGGTTCTCTGTCTGATATTCTCTTTGATCCCGGGCACTCTGCTTCCAGTTTTACAGAAAAAACTCTCTGGCATCCACAATGGGCTGGTACTCAAAACGGAGGTCATCTAAAATTTAGGCTTGGAGTCAAATATTGGATGACCGAGCCCCTACAGTGGATGTGTTTTTGCTTTTTGGACTTCATTTTGGCAGTGGCAACTTTTTCTTCATTCCCTCATAGTGCATAGGTCGAATACTCGAAAATATTTGCTCCGATTTCCAGCTTATCGTCAAGCATTCGGCACCAAACAGCAGAACTGGCAGATCAGCGTTTTGTAGATTATTTAGTCTTTCAAGCTAGGGATCTGGGATCCATTTGTATTTGCATATAGCACCGCGTGTTTTCCAACATTTCAGTTCAGTTTTGTCGGGATACTGAATTCCGAGCTCAAGGCTCATATGTGCGGTTATGTACCTGATGAAAAAGTGGTGAGTCGGTCCTTTCCATAGTCTCCAAGTTTGATCTATCGACGATCTGCCGAATTGGAATCCAACCGTTAAGTGTGTTTCTGAAGGGCTTAAGAAGGTGATACAGTACGTTGAGTAGGATCTCATATGCGAGATTTTGCTGGGATATGCCTCTGAAATTGGTTGGTTAGGGTGGAGATCAGAAGAATCTCCTTTGGGGCCGTTGTGTTTCCTTTTGGAACTGTTGGAGAAAGAAATTATGGGGGATATGTATCTCCGAAGAACTCCAGATCTCAACCCGGGTAGAACATGTCTTTCCAGGTAATTGTATCGTAGAGCCCCTGTTGCAGAGTAATTGCATAGGAAGGGTTCGAAGCTCTCCTCCTTCTTCTCAAATCACGGGCAAGCACTGGATGGCAATGGTTTCAGTCTGCACGACCTTTATGGCAGTTGCCTCCTATTAAGATTAAGTGTTCTACTTGCGGGATGGATGGAAAGCCGTTGTATCGTGAATTTGGTCGCTTTTCAGGTATGGAAACCTTTTCAATGGATCTTGTGGCGTTTTGCAAACGACCCGCTAAAATCGGATTAAATAACTTTAAGCGTCATATCTACGGTTGAGCTGTTGCCAGAGCCGTCACCGACTGATATTGATATTGGATAGCAGACTGATTCGCTGATTTTCGGAGTTTTCAGAGCATTGATGTCGAGATCAAGGCCTCTTTAGGATTTTCAAAAGAAAGAAGTTCAATATTGTCTTTAAGAAGCAAACGTCCTAAGTTGAGCAAATGTTCACTTAAGATAAAGTTATCAAAACAACAACTTGATCTGACGCGCAAACTAAACATCGCCGCTTCACGTTAGCTAATCATGTTGCGTCAAACTGAATTACATTGTCTTGTTACTAGTCATATGTCTTATCTCTGTTCATCCTCCACACTGGCAAAATGTTCCCTTCCGATCGTCGAGCGACATCACATCGTGAACATGAAAATGAAATTTTTGTTGCTTTCTTGTCGCCGTGATTTGCATCTAGTAAGATGGATCGTGACCAGACTAACAACTTAGTTTACGAGCAAAGGAGTTCCACCAAAAACACGACCGCAGATAGGCATGGCGTCTCGCTAAAAGAAAGTCACACGTGCATATGCATTCCGTGCACAGGGAATGCTCCAAACTCTGGTTTTGTATTTACACTCGAGTTACTTTTACTTAGGCTTAACAACATTTTTGGTATCGGTTACAACTTTGTGAAATAAATAAAAATAAATACTGTATCTCTTTCGTATGCTTAAGTTTAGGTAGTGTCATCAGATCTGCTTCTTTGGAGTCTTGGGGTCGTACGCGTTGTAGGCCACATCGATATCACGGCCCCATCCAGAACTGTGACCACCGGATGAGACGACAACCTCGTGCTGGGACTCCTTGTGGCTACCACCGTTGAGAAGTTTCTTAATTCCGATTATTGACGCAAGGACTAGAGCGAGTTTCGAAACAATGAGCGCTTTGCCCGCCAACATGGCCAAAGCGCCGTAGGCAATTGGCACAAAAGTTCCGCCGAGCAGCAGGGGTATCATGATGTAGGCACCACCACCACCCTTTTTACCCTTCTTCTTGCGACTTTCGTCCATTGACCCGTCGACGTTTCGCATGTCGGGGAATTTCACCTGAAAAGTATTGCATAGCAGTGAGGACCACCAAGAAGGAACGAAGGATTATTTAATACCTGCAGGGTGTGTTCCTGTAGAAAGGTTGCCAACTTTTTGAAAATCATATTATTCAGAGTGTCCTCCTTGCCTTCCAGTGTGCGAGGTAAATTTGCCTGAATCTCTTTCTCATCTATTAGCGCCGGTGTTGGCTTTAACGTTCCTTCCTCCGTGTTGATAAATTTTATCCCCTCGAATATTCTTACTTCCTTGGACTGTCTGAAGGCCTTCTCGAGTCCCATTAGGAGTTTTAGCTTCAGGCACACGGAGAGATTTTCACTGGCACACTGTTGGTATATCCGGAACATCATGCCGAAGTCACTCCAGATGGTGGGACTTTCAGCTGAGTGGTCTGTCGAGTCCAATTTTTGCGTCGAATCCAAATTTTGATATGAAGAACCTATAGCACTGCGTGCCGTCACCCTGGACGCCAGCATACAGGACATCAGAACAGCTGGCAGGCACTTGAGCATGATTCTGTTGTTTGCAGGTGCGATGTATCCTCAAGAAGTGACTTGTGTGAAACCTTAAACAACCGGCGGAAAGTGTGCGACTGACTGATACGGCTAAATGGCGTCCAAACTGTTTTATACTCACTTATAAGTTACGGGGTGAGGCGGTGGTGTGCTGATGCATGGTGCACTACCATCTGTTTCATCTCGCGCTGGGGGAAAACCATCTAAGCCACAATAAGAGAAGGCGCTCAGATCCACTGATGCAGAGTAATCACGCCAAAACATATCCATCGTCAATTTGCCGAATGCAATTAGAGAAAACGCAATGCTTAGACTAATTAACGCTCAGTGCAACCATGGAGCCCATCGTTCTAATCTGTTGCATTTTGTTGATCCGCCGCGGTGGGCTATATTCGCGTGCTGGAATCGTCTTTAAGGAGGGAAACGAAGATAGAGTGGAACGACGATAAACATGCGGTTTAAAGGAAAATACCGAAGTAGAGCGAAACGAATTCTTAGTGCGCGCTATATGGTATGTGGGGGAAAAGCAAAAAGAAAAGTTTCACGACAAGGGGTGGACAAACAAAATCAAGAGTTCTACTTTTGTTTTTTAAATGAATTGCTACAATTACACTGCAGGCTGAATGGTTAGGGGGATATGGAGGAACAAGAGCAAAGTTTCAATCAGATGCAGAAAAGTTGAATTGATTTAAGGGTCAGAATCAATAAAACTTCCTATTGCATTTCATAATAATTTACTAAAACTTTAAAAGCAATTGCTTTGCAGGTATCATATAAACAGAGCCACAAGTCATCCAAAAAAAAAAATATGAAAATCTTTTTTAAAAAATCAATTTTTAAGCCAACAGAGTCAATGGGGGTACTTTTTTGATAATTTTCTAGCTTAGGCTTTATTTTAAAGTCAAAAGCATTAAATTCCATTTAAATTTTTATTGAAATATTGAACCACGGAATATGTTTTGGAGAGATTTACTATCGACATTCAAGGAAAATGTGGTCAGAGGATTTTTCCTGTTCCAGGCAGAACAAGCGCTCTGTATCTGAACCTAGATTTGGCTCAAAAATAAGGAATCTCAAACTGCTTAGGAGTATGCCTAACAGCTTCTGGATATTTTTTTTGAGCAAGCTAATGATTTTGATCGCCGTGGCTCAGTGGTTAGTGCGAACAGCGTGGGATTAAGCCCCAGCCATGTCCACCGAAATTTTTTTATTGTATTATCTCTCTTCGGGGAATGAGAAGCCTTCGAGAGTACAATTTGTCATGAAAAAGCCTCTCAATACGCGGTTCGGAGTCGGCAATGAATCGTAGGTCCCTTCCATTCGTGAGGGCAATACAACACGCAGAACATGAATGGTTACGAGAAGCTAGGCCTTGGATCACATCGAGATGTCGCATCAGCTATTTATTTTTTTAATGATGTTCTTATAGAGAAAGGATACAAAGGCTTGAGGTTCCGTCACGTAAGTGTGTTCGTGAAGACTATCCTCATCAAAGCTTAAAAAAAATAGCCACATTTGCGCTCACAGTTCCTAATAATATCACTGAAGACTGTTTCTACGATTTCGTTGAGAAAATCTGCGAATAATGCCCGAGATATGACATTTAGGTCATCCTTGGAGATTTTAACGCCATGATCGAAAAGGAGAATGTGTTTGATGGGGCCATCGGAACCATACTCTGCATACTCTGCACGACAAGACCTTCGGACCTTGACTTAGCCGCGTGGCTAAGGTCTCGCAACCAGAACTAGCTCTGTAAGGAAATTCAACGTTGGAAGGTTGCAGTTGCAACTGAACCTATGAGCCTTTACCGATTGAGATTATAAAGAAGCCTTGAGAAATCTTGCGAGCAATAGACCATTGGCAACACTTTCAGCAAACCATCAAAAATGTAGCGACTGATGTGCTAGAACTAACCCCCACATGCTACCACAGGGAAACGGCAAAATGGGTGCCTCTTAAGAAGGCCTCTTGTCAGCTCTACGAGTAGAAAAACCCGTTCTCAGATGAAAAACCACGAGAAACGTGAGATAAAATAAATTTCTCTGAAAGTGTTAAGAGCGCAGGACAAAGCTTTGCTACTCAATCCGAAGCCTATAAGGAAAACAACGAGAATTCCATAGTGGAGAAGCTGCTGGTGATGAATGTATTTATGGAAAGAAGACTATTTATGCCGATTATTGAACCTGACTGGAACGAAGTTGAAGGAGCCTTAGCTTAGCTTGAATCACACAACCATCCCAAGGCAGTCTTTCAAGAGAAGCTTTAATGTCGCTATGCCCATAAGATATTTCGGAGAGAAGTCAACACCAAATACATTAGAATCCTTGGGAATCTACAAAGACGGTTACGAAACCAAAGATGGCGTGGGATGAGGTGCTCATCCCAATGACTTAAACCTCAAGATCTTCTTTTGCCTTCGAGAGTATTGTAGCGTCTTCCGGATGGAGATCAAGGGGATTAAAGCAGCCCTGTCTTGGCTGAAGTGGAATGTAATATCTTCTCGAGATATAGGCATATTCATAGACAGCCAGGCTGCCATAAAGTCCCTGGAATCAGTCATGTAGAGATGGCAAAGCAATTCAACATACTTCTCTACTGGGTACTAACACACAGGGACATTACAAGAAACTGCAATGCCGATGAACTAAAGGTAAAACTTAATGTAATCTGCAAGGCAAATCGAAAGTGGTCAAATAGCACCACCTGCCAAACAAGCAAACAATAGACGAAAAGCACTGATAGGCAAGAAGACGGCATCTCGGAGCTACGACAGGTGTCATCACAGGACCCTGCCCCACAGATAGACATGCCATTCGTCTGTTCCTTTCTGCAAATAATGGATCTAGAACTAGTGTAAGTGTGTCGACGAGGGCGACAGCTTCTCTAACCTTACCTAACTCATGGTCTCTGATTAGAACCTTAGCACCATTTGCACAATCCATGAGAAAGAAGACTCCTTAATATGTATTTTTGGAGGCACTGGAGGCAGCTGACTAAAGATCGAGAATGGAGATGTCGAGAATCGTCTCTTGTTGCCATTTCAGGTAAAATAGAGGAAAACCCATTTAAACGGAAAACCGGGCTATTTTTTATATTCTATCCGGACTCAATGGGTTATGCATATCCTGTGTTATTCATCCATTGCGGTATAGAGATCTTGAACTCAATGTGGTTCAAGGCGAGGATTGCGTCCAGAATATCTGCCAGAAATTTCGTTGGTGTTGTTGCCATTGCTCACAGTATTTACATCTCAATGTCGTCATCATTATTTATTTCTTTTGCCCAACGTTCCCAGGGAGGTTGTCGAGGATACCAAAGTTAGAGGGGGAGTTAAGTTAATAGGAGTCTGACACTCCAGCTGAGTGTAACAACTCCCCTGACGGTGCATAATGCATTCTCCGCCTCCCCCCAAAAAAAAAACGTCTACTGCCTTTGCAGTGATTTTGACATCATCTGCCTCGAAAGATTCTATTTTTCCCCTAAGAAATACATTTTTTCCTGATATTACGAGTTGAACATGGCACCTTCGATTATGCTTACCATTACCACAAGACAAATGCTGAGGACAGATGAGTTGTTTGGTACTGATAGTTCTATACACTGTTCAAAACTCGCATATACTGTCACGTTTTCACTTTTGCATCCTAGACCTCTCTCTTCTTTAAGTGCTACTATGACGTAAGTTGACTGAGACCTGTGAAGGTCTTTGATGACGAGAGAAGGTCTACAAGAAGCTTGTGCCCACAGTAAACTGAAACAGTTTTACACAAAGGTAAAAGGGATAATAAAGTCATATTTCTTCGACTTTCGCCTGATATAAGACATATGATGGAGTGAATGTCAAAAGCGTAATTGGCTTAGGAACCTCCTCTTCGTGAACAAACTAATGCTGAAAAGGGTAACAACGTAGATACTTATAGTCATTGCCCAGCATTCACTTACTCAAAACCAAACCGGGTGTCAGTAAACTCACAAATAGTCACCCACCCAAATGTACAATATTTCGCTACACCCTGCATGGATAATCAATTCCAAAGCTTCTCTATTCCAACGTCTCTCTTGCGATCGTGATTACAAACGATTAGTTAAAAAAAAATGAAACAAAAATTAAATGGCTTTTCACAAACTAAAGCATTGCCATGATTCACCAAGTCCCCAATCCCCCTTCCAAGACCGACTACTGACACACTAACCCTCATAAGTGGGTAAAAATATAAAGAAAAAAAAAAAACAAAAACGAGGCGCTCGCTCAGGTGCCCACAATAATCAGCCCGCGCTAAGCAAACAATATCAGCTACTCTATGGTTACCTGCTACTCACCGTGCGTACCAACAGATACTTTATGTGTCCAGACTCTAGAACGAAGATCGCTTTTATTGTGTGTCCGTAAACATTTTCGGGCCGCATGAGTGCACATACTTTCATGCTTGTCGTCCAATGGGACAGCTCTCACAAAGCACACGTCCATCGGTCGGTTGTCGAGGACACTCTTCTGCGGCACCAGCAGCCGCCCGCTGAAGCCACAATACTATGGCGTCGTTACTAATCGGTAAAACTGATCTCGGATTCCGTGGACGTATTGCTTGTCGTGCTTTGCAATCAGCGCAGCATACTGGTATAAGTTCACGTCATGGTATGTCTTACCTGCGCTGTCATTGTCATCTGGCGCATTGGAAAGAAAGTAAAACGATCAACATCGACATCGACGGGTGGTACTCGGGAAGAGGCTTTCAAAGAAAAGTGAACCTTTCCGGTTAGTTTTGGCCACACCGAGTACTTAAGTGGAGGGCTTACGCACGACTTACCGAGGTGACGGCCTTTAATTGATTCGCCTTCACTTTCGCTTCGCAACAAGCGGGTTTTGTGGATGAGAATAGCGCCCGGGCTTGAGACCGTCTCACATAAGAACACCGCTGGTTGGTGATGTATGCTTATGCAGATGGGTGTGCCTTCGACACCTGAATGCGGATTTTAGTGCTTTCTTGGGTTGGGGACGTGATGGCGATAGCTGGGGTTATGTATGACTGAATCTGTCTGTTGGATTTTATTTGGATTTGCCGCATAATTTCTGACGCCTGGTGAGTTTATTCGAAAATCTATGCGCCGGTGGATGGGCAAATTTGATTTGATTTGGTCTTGTAAAGAGTCCGAGGTTTTTCTACATCGGCAAGGTCGTCTCGCTGCTCCTGCTGGTGGCGTGGTAGAGAGCAATTAATTTAGGAGAAAGTGTTTTCGTGCTCCAGTCTCATACTAATTGTTTAATTAACTTTGAAAAACTTATATGGTTTTGTTTCTGTTTTTTTTTTGTCTATAAAGAAGTCATGAAGCATTACCTGTTCGTTTGAATGCGAGTTTAAATTGGTTGCACATCTTTGGGCTTAGACTGAGCGGTGTAAAACTATGACGCAGATTATCTATTCTTAAATTTTTTTTCTTAAACTTTTTACCTTTCCTTTTAGGAAAAAATGTATTTCAATTGTTTTTCCAATGACTTCTCAAGTGAGTTCTCCTCTCGCTTAGTAGCCAGTCAGTCTTTAGGGAAGGTAAGGTTAGATTGATTTCGGAAAGATCTTCTGCCTTCTTCTTGTTGGATCAAATTGAAGTCCGTCCAATTACTCGCATACGCGGACGATATTAACATAATCGGAAGAACGCAGCGAGATTTAACTGGCGCGCTCGTGAGTATTGAGATGGAAGCGGCGAAGATGGATTTAGTGGTCAAGACAAAGCTCATGTTCTTAGATTATAGTTCTGACCATTTTACCAATGACTTAGTACTCAACACGGAATCAAATTGCCTATGTAGACTGTAGAGGCCAAATGTTCTCGATTAAAGATGTAATGACCTCGATGTAATGAAGACTTGAAACACGGAGCACTGAAGGAATAAATTATCCCTTAGGACTCACAAAAAACACCAGCTCTTCATCGGAGCACAGTGCATTGTCATTGCACTCTCAGTTTGATATTTTAATATTAAACTTTTCGGAGGTGCGATCGAGAGTATTGTTTGTCCGTGGACCTTCTCCTAAGGCTTCTAAGGTGGTTTAGAGACCCTTATTCATAGGCACTTTTCTTTGTAAAGCTTTCTCTACAAATTAAGCTTTCACTTAGCCCATTAATTGTAGCTATCAATTCTATCCCAAAGCAAGCTGAAAGAAAAGCTTGAATCTAACAGCGGATTCCAGCACCAACCTTTGCCGTTTATCTGTTGCATAAGTGTATAGCAAACCGTATAGAAATATTCCAAAGTTTTATGATGAAAGCAAATGAATCCGCCATTTGCCCGAAGAAGGTTTCTTTTGTGAAGTGCATGCTTTTAGGCGCTTACATAAATCATAGAAAATTTACTAGAAAATATACTACGAAACTATGGAAACAATATCGTTTCAAGTGAAACCTTCAGGGGAACTTTTAAATTTAATTTTTGTACTTCTTGATTTTGACATTGCCGGAGGCGATCACTAAGGCAACTGTTAGGTTAGGAGCAAGTGAGTCAATTATCACCTTGATTATGCAAATTCTCTGTGAGAAGTACGTCAGCGCTAAGAAGGTGTCACCATGGCTCAAAGATCTGTTGGTAGAAGTACTTAAGGTGAAGTCATCTCGCCTTTTGTTTGGAATACAGCTCTAAATGAACTGCTGGTGGACCTTGCAAGAAATGGTTACACTGTGGTTGCTTACGTAGATGATGCTGCTATAGCTGTCTTAGGAATCTATCCTTTAGTTCTCAAGGAACTCCCCATTCGATCGACAATAGATGGCATGAAAAATCTGAGTATAAGTAGACCTTCGCAAAACGGAGCTTGTGTTCTTATTCAGGAAATTTAAAATTCATACAATATAGTGTTCCACACTCTATGGCACTAGGTCTACTCTTTCAAATGAGGCCAAATTTCTTGGTGTCATTTTTGACTAGTTCCCTTAGATATTTTTGGCAAGCTGTCACCCGTCGGGCTGAAGGGCACCTCTCGTTGGTCAAACAACCTTATTGGCCACTCCTCGATCTTGGATCCCCTAACATTCATCTCAAAAAGCACCGATTTTACACCGTCTAAGTTGAACTTCAATCTCAACTTCCGAACATCAATCCTTTTCAGAGTTGAGTGGGAGAATGATGACGCCAGAGACGAGCTCTCCGTTTAGCATCTTCTTCCGGCTCCCCGACCACTGTAGCGTTTTTCATGGAAAAAAATGGCGACCAACGATAACTTATCCTGGCTTAAGCATAATGTGGTATCCTGCAAGGACATCACAATTTTCACCGATAGCCAGGCTGCTATAAGATCTCTGGAATCAGTAGCAAATACATCAAAAGCTACCTCAGGTTGTCGCTCATCGCTCAGATGGCAGAATATTTTTTACATTCACCTATGCTGGGTACCCGGACACAGGGACCGATGAACTCGCCGAATGTGGTACGGTACTACTTTAGAGATCTTACCAGAGCGGTGGAATATGAGTATTCCACTCTCTACAAGTAAATTGCTCACAGAGTACGACGCTGTCAGTAAGACAAACCAAGAATGGAGGATTGGTTCCACGTGACGTACCTCCAGGGAAGTCTGAAGTCTAAAAATTTGATCTTGCTCAAAAGGTTGCTCATTAGCACCGATATTAATGTTCTCACTGTCTATTGCCCTTCGTGCCAAAGGGTTTGGTCTGTTTTCAAACGAATTCTGCTGGAGCTCCTGGGACGAAGAGGAGGAAGAAACGATCCTCCATTTACTCTGTACCTGTCCTGCCCCATCCCAAAGAAGGAAGCTGTATCTTGGAGTCTATCACCTTGACAATTTGGGTGAATTATCACATACTGACGTCAGAGTATCTTCAGCTTTATCAAGAGCTCCAAATGGTTTCATAAGATGGAGTGGCACTAAGGGTAAAGATCCTAGTGGCATCATAAAGGGCCTTCCTTGGCTTTCGTGGGCCTTGCATCGACTTTGAGGGCACTGGTCGTTTGCGGCTTATTGGCATAGATCTGCGACTTAGGGATACCCCACAAGAAAAAGTCTAACGGCGTCAAATCCCATGATCTCGGTGACCAGTTCACATCGCCTCTGCGTGAGATAAAAAAAAATAACAAATAAATAGCTGGCGCGACAGTTCGGGATGAGCCAAGGCCTAGATTCCCGCAACGATTCATGATGTGCGTGTTAAATTTTTCGTACGAATGGAAGGGACCTACTATTTATTGCCGACTCCGAACGGCGAAGTGAGAAGCTCTTTCATGACAGAATATACTCCCGGAGGCTTGTTATTCCCCGACGAGAGGTGGTGCCGCGAACAATTTTCGGCGCTCCTGGCTGGAGCTTGAACACACGCCGCTCGGTCAGCAGTCCAACGCACTAACCACTGAGCCACAGCGCCCTGCGTGAGAGAACCATGCCCTTAAATCGCTTGTGCAGAATGTCCATTGTGGCAACAGCTGTGTGGCACGTAGCGCCGTCTTGTTCAAACCACATGTCGTTCACATGCATATCATCCAATTTGGGCCAAAAGAAATTCGTTATCATAGATCCGTTGATGTTGATGGCAATGCCATCGTCGTTTTCGATGAAGTACGGACCAATGATGCCGCCGGCCTAAAATCCACACCAAATAGTGGCTTTCTGTGGATGCATTGCCACTTGGTGGACCTCGTGTGCATCGGAGTATAAGCAATGATAGCCGCATATTAAGATACTTTCTAGCTCTATTGCTCTACTATGCACTTGTACTTCGACAATCGCCCTAATGGGATCTGTGTAAAGCACAGTCTAAGCCAGCCGCATAGCATCCCTTCATGTAATTAATTATGAAAGAGCAACTGACATAATCAAAGATATTCTAAGCCATCAACCAGTAACTTCTGACAAGTTCCACAAATAACATGGCAATGCGGTCGACTTAATTTACACTAACTGTTATAGAAAAATTATGTATTTCACGTAACACTTAAAGCATTATGTAGAACATCAACCAACAACTGGTTCCACAGAAATTCCTCATCTCATTTTCAATTTCAATAGCCCAGTTCCTAAAGAAGGCTCCGTCTAAATGGTCTTTTGCATAAAACACACAGACCGTACAAGAAAGGCATTCAGTCTAACAACATGCTAATTATACCCTATTAGATAACAATCCAAAAAGAAATGGTTTCGTTGTGTTGGAAAAAAATCACTTAACATGTTTTTCCAAATGGATTGGTGCGCTCACTAGTCCGCATGCAAGCAGCTAAACGGATCGTTAATCACATGAGAATTTAGGAGCAACATTATGTGTGCGTATGAGCCAGGCAATACTCATAGTTTTATTGGTTACTGGGACAGTAAATATGAGGCTCTACAAACGTAAGATTGCCTAAACGGCGTGTGACGATGACCCTAATTGTAACTAAGCCGCTCAGATACTTGTAATTAAATTTCACGCTGCGCTGAGCACCACCGAGCTCGTGCACGTGTCGCATCCGAACAACTCAACAATTGTCATCTTTCGAACAAGCCTCCGAGATTGATTGACGATTCGCCCATTAGTTGGAGCGATGTTCGATTTAATGACATTCGCGTGTGTCGGCTCTGTGAGGAATTCATCGCATATCTCGTTTATTATCGACACGATTACGACGAATGTAACGATGGTCAAGGATACACAGAGTGTACGTGGGCTTTTAATTTAATTGAAGTCTCACTTTGTGGGCTTAAGACTTGTTGCATTTCGTACGGTTATGACTTTCACTTGTTGTGTGCTTATTTGGCATCCCTTGCAGTGCAAACATGTGGGGTCGTCACAAGTGTTGTTGGAATCTTCCGTATCTGGTCTGGGAATCGACTTGAAAATGTACCATCTGTTCCATTGTTCATGACTTTGAGAAATCATATCGTGTGAGTTTTCTTCTTGAAAGAGCAGCACTTGCTGCCGATGATGTTTGAAAGTCAATAAGATGCCCGTAGTAGCGTGGAAATTCTTCTATCAAGAGCATAACGGAAAGCGTGGGATTTCGAAGATATAGTCTACGTAGATTATATTTGTATCTCTCAGTGGATTACATTGTTAGGGTAGTGGGCGCGTTTATGTACACTGATGTCGAAGGGAATTTCTTTTCTTTTTTATGGGTCTGTTTGAAGGAGGGAATTAACGTTTGATATCATTTTCCACATACCAAGTGTTTTGAGTTTAGAAATGCTGTAAGGTTTCGATAGAATTAAATAGAAAGAAATGCATTTTACTAGATAATCCACCTACGGCATTTCACTAAACTACGTCGATGTACCTACTGATAGTTGCAAAACGTTTGCCGAACAAGAAAAAGAAAAGACTTTGTCGCAGCCCCGGCACAACGATTTCCTTCACAATTCTATGGTGGTCCCTTGATTAATCTTGAGCAGTCCCTTTACTCCAAAGATGGTCAAGAACTTTGTCTGAGTGGACAAGGTAAATTAGTGGCACAACTTCATTCAAAGAAATTATAATTCTCAAGAGCGAATCACTTACTTTCTTAAGGTGGCGCTACAAATCGGAGTGGCCCTGGGCCTCAACCATCAAGTGACTCTAGCCAGCTCGATCTTTAGCCAGCTGCCTACAGTTCTGCACGCCAAGTTTGTTGAGGTCCCCTTCCACTTGCGTACGCCACCTGAGACGCGGTCTACCTTTATTGCGCCGTCCCTCGGGTGTGGATTCGAAGATTTTCCTGGCCGGAGCAATGGTGTCCATCCGCTCTATATGACCCAGCCACCTTAGTCGTTGGACTTTTACTCTTCTGACCGCCTCCGTCTCATCACGCTGCGTTCTTCCGATTATGTCAATATCGTCTGCGCATCCGAGTAATTGGACGGACTTTTGAAAAATTGTGCCTATGGTGTTGCCGCGCGAATTTTGCACAGCTCTTTCAAGAACGATGTTGAAGAAGTCGCATGACAGCGCATCGCCTTGTCTAAATCCTGTGAGGTGAGGTCTTGACCGACCTTGATGGAGCAGCGTGCATTCTCCATCGACATCCTAGACAAGCGGACGAGTTTGGCACGGATGGGAAAACTACACATTGCTTTGTAGAGTTCTACAGATGCTGTCATACGCGGCCTTAAAATCGATGAAAGGGTGGTGGGCATCGATTTGAAGTTCCTGAGTTTTCTCTGAGATCTGCCACAGTGTGAATATTTGGTCGATGGTGGTCTTTCCTGGCCTACCACACTGATATGGACCGATCAGGTTGTAAACGAATGACTTCAGGCGCTCACACAACATGGCAGATAAGATCTTGTAAGCGATGTTAAGAAGACTGATGCCTCTTTAGTTGGCGCAGTTTAGAGAGCCTCCTTTCTTGAGGATCGGGCAAACAATGCTGACGTTCCATTCAGCGTTGATCGCAATGTGGTCGATCTGGTTGACGGTTGATTGATCAGGAGATCTCCATGTACCTTTGTGGATATCGAGATGATGGGAACCGCGTACTAGCTACGACAACGTTCCGCCCCGCAGCAAAGTTGATCAGCCTAAATCCGTTATCGGAGGTGGTGTTATGTAGGCTGTACTTTCCGACGGTACTACTAAAGATACCCTCTCTTCCTAGCTTTAAAATCACCTAGGACAAAGTTAATGTCATAGCTAGGGCACTGCTCGTAAGTCTTATCCAAGAGCTCGTAGAATTTGTATTTGATATCGTCGTCTTTCTCCTATCTGAGGGCATGCGCGCATATCAGCCTTATGTTGGCGAATTTAGTCTTGATGCGAATTGTCGTTAGGCATTCGCTCACATACCTGAAGCTTAAGACTTCTTGCCTAAGTCTGCCTCGAACGACGAATTCACGTTCAAATAAGCGGTGCATTTGTTGCCCGTAGCAGTCGACTTAATAGATAAAGCAGTTTTCATCCTCTTTTTGCCCATTACGAATGAGAGTAATGGGATAAAAATAACTATATTTGGTAACAGGTAAAGTGCAAAATCAGCATCCACAAAAATGAGCCAAAAAAATACTTTACACTACCACAACTAACTCGTTCTTCAAAACCCAAGGTAGATCAGGACTCATGATCACACAACTCATGTTCGACCCCAAACACCCTCCTTATTTTATTGACATTTTTTAATAAAAGAAGTCTGCCTTCAAAGTTGTTCATCTGTTTTAGATTTAAATGAATCTGTCTTATAAGTCATTGTCTTGTTCGTCCTCATTAAAAGAACCCATATCCCATGACTTATTTCCATGTCAGACACCTCTGTCTTTCTCATAACCCATTCACCTAATTTCAATGGATATGTTAAAACCTCTTTGACACATATTAGCTTCTTCATCTGTAGCATGCAACATTGTTTACTTTTTCCCCCGTCTAAGCATGTTACTGTTAAAAGTTACACTTTTTGTTCCCTATCTCCAGATACCTACATTATTTATCAAAGTCAAAGTCAAAGAAAAAGCAAAACACACGGGGAAACTATAAAAAAAAACGTTTCCACTCATTAGTAGAGCATCATCATCATCATTATCCCAACAATCAATAACACTCACTGTATAAAACTCTTCTAGAAAAAAAAAAAAAAAAAGAACAAAAACAAAATGGAACATGAAATGCGCTTCTCGACAACCGATTTCACATTCCAAAGTATAAATAAAAAAAGAATTCAGTTAACTCACCGATCCTCCTTTTAAGATCTAATAACATTTCGATAACACCAACCATAGTGATATGGAAATTGAAAATTGGAAATCTGTCTATAAATACGCATCTCTCTACACAATAGGACAAGTGGCAGAGATAAAAAAAAAAAGAAATCATCAAACTAGAAATGAAACTCTCTAGTCATTCTCAAGACCATAAATAGACAACGGCACTGAGATACTCACCGAGTATCGTGTATCTGTTAAATCCGCGCAATGCCATGCCACAAACACCTGATTTACCCCACCTTCTCTTAGTTTTCGGATGAAACCGTACGAAAGAGGAAAATGAAAACGAATACGTAGAGGAAGCTAGGGGTGATGAATGCGTTTGTCACTGTGAACGCCATTAAGAAATTTCGAGAGATCAGATACAAAAAAAAAAACGAACATCATCCGACAATAAGCCAGAAAATTTTCTTTTAAACAATTCGGGTCGGTTGTATGTTTGTTGTCGCTTCTGCCACTGCTTCTGCTGCTGCTGCTGCACAATTCAGTTGTGTCGTTGAAAGTTATTGCATCGCAGAAAGTTGTTCTAGAGCACCATACACACGCATACACAGCATGCAATGCGCGCGCACAATCAACAACCACACATCCAACAGGTGTTTAAAAAAAAAAAAAAGTGTGACTCTGGGGCTCGTTCCGCTGACACACTTTGTTACTCGTTTGAGTATCTCTTTCGGAATAGTGACAGTGAAATTGCTTAATTGTTCTGCTTTTTCAAACTGAACCATGTTTTTTGCAACACTGTTTACAAGAAAATAATTAAAAGATTTTGCGTGATTTTTTTTTTTGTATAAGAATTTTCTTTATTATTTTTTTGTGCAATTTTTTTTTAGTTTTAAGGCAATTGTCGCATTTACAATTTGTTCTGGTCGTTGTTGTCGTTTGTTCTTTAATTACAAATTTTTTTTTTTCGTTTTACTATTTCATTTTTGTACATGAATACATCATAACTTAAGAGTAATACATTTTTTTTTTAATTTTTTGTGTTTTTTTTTAAAACATCTATTGCAATGGAAAATATGTATTTTATGAGATATACAACAAATAAAAAGTAAGTGTGTTCAGTCAAAGTTAAAATGAAAAAGAATAGACTTTCAGAGGATAGTACAGAGATGTAGATACAGGAATAGAGTTATGAATAGAAGAAAGAATGTAGGTTTCGTTATTTTGTTTATATGGCAAGTTATGGCTCTTCATAACCAAAACTGTGACTTTTTCGTTGCGTTTTTTTTTTAAGATGTAGAATGAAAGTTTGAGATATATAAATTAGAAGAAAAAAAATGATATGAGAAGTTAATAAATTAAACAAGAAGAGAATGAAAGAAGAGAAGATACAAATGACACTTTAGACACGAGAAGATGTGAATAAAAAAAGAAAAACAATAGGAAAGAGAAAGTTCGATAAGTTCGATATCGATAAGACTAGACAATGGGATAGATCATGAAATGAAATAAATATAGAAACGAAATGAAAATGAAAGATAGTAGATAGTAGATAGAAGATACAGAAAAAAGGATCTTGTGTGACAGATGTCAAGAGAAAAGACTATAGACTACTTAGATGAGAATTTTTGGCAGTTTAGAATAATGAAGAGACAGTCAAGTGTATGCAAAGACATAGAGAGAGAGAGAGATAGAAAGAAAGAAATATGAAAATAAAAAATGTGAGTGAGACTACACTGAGTGAGGGTGTGTTATGAAAACTAGAGTAGATATAGAAATAGTTTTTTATGTTTTTTTTTTAAGCTACAGGCGTGCATTGTAGGAGTTAAACGAGTAACACCATCGTGTTTCCCGCAACTCCCGACAAAGGCCGTTTTCTGAGTATTCTGCAAAGGTACCGACTTCATCTCTCAATTTATATATATATAAATGTTCATAAAATAAATTATATAAATAAACAAATCATTTCTTAGCTTCCGCTGCACTTGCTGCATCTAATTGAATTAATAATAATAAATTAATTAGTTAATAATAAATAATAAATATTGTTTTTTGTTTTTTTTTTTCTTCGCTTTTTCATAAATATAACTTAAGAAACACAGAGGGGGGAGGGGAGAAAATCTACTGATCTATTTTTTTTCTTCAATGCCCTTAGAGGAAGTTCATTCATTTTAGCATAAGAAAATTTCTAGAACTCCAATATGGGACGGGGGCGCTTCCGTTTGACTTCGTTTTTGGGCGGGAGGTTCTGATCGTTTGCTTATTGAGTGGCAACTGGCTTCTGTACCTTATATGCCAAATCTTGAGCATCGAGCGAACGTCCCCAACCACCGTGTCCTGAGCTGCCATAGCTGGCGGAACCAGCATCAGCACTGTATCCACTGCCATAGGCGTCGTGGCTCACCGAGTGACTGGCAGAATGATGTGGATGAGCGACCACTTCGTAGGTGACGTGTTTCTCTTGTGACAGCAACTTCTTGAGGCCGATAACAGCGGACAATACCAAAGCGATCTTACCAATTAGCAATGCCTTACCAGCAATCAATGCAATAGCACCCAATAACAATGGCAGGAGGGCAGCAGCCTTCAGTGCAACCAAAGCGAGGATGGGTCCCAAGATCTTGGCAGCCTTCTTTTTCTTGCCACGACTCTCCTCAGGTGCATTGGGATCATCATTGCCGAAGAGTGTCTCGGATACATCTTCCAAGGCTCGTCCAGTCGATGATACAGCATTCACGATATCGGCACCCTTCAATTCGACTTTGATGGTGTGCGATTGCAGGAAATTGGTGATACGGTTGAGAGCCAGCGATTCGAATGATTCATCGGCAGTAATGGAACGTGGTGCACCACCGGCTGTATCCGCACCGGGTGTTTTGACAACAGTAACACCTTCGGTTAAGGCGAACTGGTCGCGAGCTGAGAGGACTTTGTCAACGAAATTGAACAACTTGTATTTAACACATGACACTGAATCCTTGCGTAGGCAGTCGCTATAGATGCTATCCATGATATCGCTGTCGCCACCGATTGCGTTGCGGGCATGACCCCGGGTTTCTTCGGCTGGTAATGCTGCTGCTACCGCCACAATACACAGAAAACCGTAAACTTTTTTATAAGACATTGTGAACGCACTTTTTTTTTTGATTTTTCGTTTGTTTTTTTTTCTTTTCGATAGTCCTTTTTCGATTTTTTGTTTTTTTTTATTTTTTTTTTTGATTTTATTTTTTTCGCGTTTCGATTTGCGTACGCTTGTTGGGGCTGCGAAACAATTGTTGCCGAATGGACGAGGAAGGATGATATGATACCATTTCTCGATGGTAGATGCAATTTATATAGGTAAGCTCTTTTCAGTTTCAGATGCCCCACCAAGAGACCATGAATTTCTTCTTTTACACTGCTCTTGAGTTAAAAACGAACCAAACCAGTGAGTTAAAGCGAGTCTGGTTTCTTTTGTGTTCCTCTTCTTTGGTTTCCTCTTTGGTTTTTGGTTTCGTCTGTAAAGCCCCATTGGGATGTGTTTTCTTTGCTTTAGCATAATATGCTGCTTTTGCATACACATGTGTATGATTGGACACCGAAAATAACACGCACACTGATAATTCTCAGTGGCGAATGGACGAATGATGGTCAGAAGAAGAAAATGAAAAAGAAATGATAACTTGTTTGGTGGTTCGAGAATGGTGTATGGAGCTTGAAGCATCGAACCAGACCACTCTTGCTGCAACACACACAGAAATTTCCTCTTTCTTTTTTTTTTGGTTTTTCGTTCGCCTTCTTTCGATTCTATGGATGTTGTTGAGCGACGATTATCGCTCAAGTTCAAAACTAACTTTCAATGACGGTTTCAAGTTGTTGTTGGTTCACGGAATGACCGATTATTTAGATTTGTTTTCTTTTCATCTTGTCTCGTTGTTCGTCTTGATTTTCTTCGAATACAGTCGATGTACTTTTTCCCGGTCTCCTCAGGAACTTTTTTTTTCTATATGGAAGCGAAAAGAAAATGAAATTTTATTCCTAAAAAAAAAAAACCATGATGTTGCAAGGAGACATGAACTACTTTAAATGTTACTTTAGCCATGTGTTGATGCTGAAGAAAGCTGCAGGGGATTGCGGAGATTAAATTTCCCTTTTGATTCAATTGGGCGTTAATATCGTTTTTTCTCGTAATACCTTTTCGTTGGGCAAAGGAACAAGTTAATTGTGAGGAGAAGGATATTGTCTGCATGGAAATCGGGTCAGAATAAGTTGCAAATGAATGGGCGTTTTGTAATTTTTCGTCGATAATTTTTATTATTTACGATGCAGCATCCAAAGATTTTTCTTTCTTTTTTTCGTTGAATAGGGTTTAGTCACTTAATCTTCTTAGCCGAAGAAAATGTTAAATTCAAGTATATTGTGCTTGAGATGGTAAGATTGTGAGCGAGATGCACTTACGAATGTTTAACACAAAAAAAAAAAAAATGGAGAAAAACACAAGAAAAATGATTTCAAGTTCGCTTCTCAACTCTTTCGTTTTTCTAGGTCGACTTATGATGCTCATGATTCAACTGATCAAATGCAATCAATTGTGTTAGTGTACGAGTGTTTGTTTTGAAATAAAATAAATAAGTTTTAAGATTACTTTTGTTATACTTTCCATAATCACTGTGTTTTCTTTTTTTTTCTTCTCCCCATTTCAGACCGTGTTTTGCTTCTTTTCCATTCGAACTCTTCTACCTTTGACTCTTATGATAGAGCAGGTGATCGATTCTGGGTTGTTGCTTTGATTTAAAGATTGAAGATTGTGTTTGTTTTGAAGAAGATCTGAATGATCTGATGTATTGCTCGATGTGTTGCTCGTTTGATGGTTTATCATGGTATTTCTTGGATTGTTTCTTTTTCTGCGAAGAAGGGAATTTGATTTATCACCGATATCTCGTAAGCTAAAGACCTAAATTAAGACTACATGTTTATTAAAATTAGTCAGACTATGTAAAAATGTTAACTATTCAAGAACCTCCTTATGGTAACCGTTGTTCAGTGGTTGGTGTTTTGGACTCCTGAGTTAGCGACCCAGGTTCTAGGACAGCAAAATCATTCAAAACATTTTTCGCATTACCACATCTCGGAAGGACAATGACTAACCTCTTAGATTGGACTGCTGTGCGAGCGACGTGGGTTCAAGCCCCAGCCATGTCCACCAAACATTTTTCGTGGCACCATATCTCGTGGGGAATGAAAAGCCTCCGGGAGTATAATTTGTCATGAAATAGCTTCTCAATTCGCCGTTGGAAGACGGCAATAAATTGTAGGTCTCTTTCATTCCTGTAAAAAATGCAACACGCATAACATGAATGTTTGCGAGAGGCTAGACCTTGGCTCATCCCGAGCTGCCGCGCCAGATATTTTTATTTTATTTTATTTATTTATTTTATTATCACCATACTGATCTACGTAGAAATACCCATGTAACAAGCAGTTCTCTCTTACTTCGTTCTCCGACACCTTCAGCTACTGCCACAGGGATTGGTTTATATGGTCATGTCAAGGAACCTAGAGATTCTAAAAGGATAATTGGTATTCATGGTATAAGAAGGGCCTGTCTATGTCATTCTTTGGCGTCTACATAGGATGCTCACAAAGCCATTCTAAAGATCTGTCCGTCTACATCTTCTAAAAGCACGAAGAATAAATGATTATTAGCGCATCATGCCATGACATTCTACTGCCGGTGTTATGCCTTTGCAATAGATGTTTTTCAACATCAAGATCTGAACCCGGACTTGAGGCGTGACAAGCGATGATGCTAACCACAACGCCATAACCACTTCTTACCTCCCTCCTGTAGTGCAGGATCTTGGCCAGATGAAACAACATCCAACGCGAAACGAAGTCAAAATTTAAGTAGCAATGGATGCCTACTGGGTAGATTCCATAGAGCCCTATGTTTTGTAACTCTATCTCTCTCTCGTGATGTCCTAATCAGACTGTATTATACTTCAATTAAAGGTTTAAAAGCGCGGAGAATGTAACACACACAACATGAATGGTGGAAGCTGGGCTTTGGTCATCCCGAACTGTTGCGCCAGCTATTCAAAAGATCAACCAACCCGTCGAGGAAGAGAAGCAACTTTAAAGTTCATATCTTTTGCACTTATCTTTATAAACGACTAGCTGATTAATACCCGGCGTTGCTCGGGTTATTACATTTCAATTGAGAAATCGATATCTTCTTCAAACAATTTATGAAAGACTAATCATGATTATATAAAATATCATAATCTCATCTTAAATCTGAATCGGAATTTTATATTCAATCCAATCGACTGTATTTTATTCTGCCACTTTCGCAAATGAAATCAAATTCTTTAAGTCGAACCGAACCTTCTTTAACACGAATTTCCCTCTAATTCGAATTTCCCTCTAACTCGAATTTCCCTCTAACTCGAGTTTCCCTCTAACTCGAATTTCCCTCTTACTCGAGTTTGTTCACCTATTGTCCCTCGTCAGTTTTCTTTCGAAAAGTCATCCTCCAAGTCAAATTCATTCTAAATCAAAAGTCCTTGGAATTTGAATACATTCGTTAAATAGATACATACATACATACATACATACATCCTTTGCAAAAAACAAAATCAAAACAAAAATTCCCCTCCCGCAACTGGCAATGTTATATCTACATCAAGCACACACAATCTCATACCCAGCCTGTCGCGTCGCGTCGGCGCGCTATTCCTTTATCTACCGAAAAAGAGAATCCATAAAAAAAATTGCCACGAAAAATGTGTAGACAATTGCGCATATGTGTAAAAAAATGAATAATCCGGCTGGCTCGAAAAAAAATGATGTGTCATCATAACAATACCAAAGTTCACTCGCCCACAAATGGAACGGGCAAACTGATCCAACTGCGCTATGACCTTTTCCCTCATTAACTCAATTCTCCAGAGTTAATTGAATTTGATAACCTGTGTATGTACATACGGGCATATGTTAATACATATGTAATGTAATAAATAAATATGTACATAAATACAAATGCACAGATGTATATCCAATGTATGTATATATAGGTATCTACCGTACCAACCACCAAATCATAACCCTGTACACACGAATAGATAGAAGCAAAGAACGAACAAAAAAAAAAACAACAACAACACAGCAGAAAAGGAAATGAAAAACTACCCTTGTGAAACTGGGCAAAACAAAAACAACACGTACGCTCATCAACCGATGTGGCTCACGATCGAGAAAATATCTTTTCGTGTGCGGCAAGGAATTTCTTCTGACTTGCTCCACGTTTTTGTTAACTGCTCGGCTCTTGAATAAGATAGCGTTATAAAACATAGCCTATTATATGACCCGATGTACAACCATTCTGTGTGCAAAATTTGAGGTTGATTGGTTTAGTAGTTTTCGCATAGGTAAAATCCAAACAAACAAACAAACAAACAAACAAACAAACGGACAACGTTTCACTTTTATAATATTAGTAGTGAAGTAGTGATATGCTGGTCCACCCCAGGTGGACAGTTTCGATTATCCACAGACGATATCCACAGACGATATGGAAGAAATTTAATTATTTTGTCTTGCAAAAAGGCAGTAACCCGAGCAAGTGGCGCTACAGTCCGGGGTGAACCTGGTCCTCAACCAACAAGCGTCTCCAGCCAGCTCGATCTTCAGACAGCTGCCTCGAGTTTCGCACTCCAAAGTCAAAGGGAAATACGAATCGTTACCGGTGTCTTCACAGGACACTGCGAAATAGGAATCCACGCGGAGCGTCTGGATTACTCTTCAATGACTACTGCAGAAGCTGCAGGGACGAAAAGGAAATAGACTCAATCCAACACCTGCTATGGAAATGTCCCACACTGAAGACCAGAAGACTCCGTACCCTTGGTGGTAGTTGCTTTCATGGGCTGGAGGACCTTAATATCGCTGATTTTAGGAAACTCCTGAGATTTCTATCCCTTTCTGAGTGGTTTCCAGATTTGCCAACTTTATCACTTGGTTTGACTTCCATGAGTATACTATTTATGGGTACAATGGGCCCGCTTGAGGTGTAAGTAAGTCTTTATGATACCCAATAAACCAACCAATCCGAGCAAAGTGCTGCAGGCCTGTTGGTACCTGCCAAAATTGTTTTTCTTATTTGTGCATTCTTGTTGGTCTATTTATTTCTAAGTTTACATGGAAAAGCCATAGAAACTGTTCCACAATACTATAAATAAAATCACATTGAGAAGTGACCTTGAATCGACAATTTAAGAAGGCGAGTTCTTTACGACATTGTTTCACCAAACGGTTGAGAAACGATTACATTTATATGAATTGGGTGGAAGGCTGGTTGTGATGACTGTTAATGAAGGTGTTGGGTTGCGGTTAAGTGAAGTAGATCCTTAAAATCTGTCGAATCGAGACGGGAAAGGGTCTTTCATATTTACCTAAAACGCTTACAGATGTCCGTATAATAGATCCTTGATATATGCTTCCCTTTTCTATCCCAATAACAGCAACTTCCTATGCGCTACTTATCCAAATTTTATGACTGCATTTTATCAACTATTGTCTGTGTTTCCTTACAACACTCACACGATTTCCTCCATAACCCAGATTCTTGAATATCTCTGAGCAAAGAGATTCGTTAACTAAATTCTTGGCTCAGAAATCTAATTGAATTTTTATCTGGTTCATTAAGCCATGATCAATCGGGTTAAACCATACTGGAAATTCATGTTTCACTTTTGCTGATCTAGAATTTGATCCTGATTCGACTCTGATCGCTTCAGTAATCCATTAAAAATTATTTCTGGTGACTGTATGGATCACCCACTTTAATTTTCTTTCTTTTCAGATTAAATTGATATTGGTGATGGTGACTGAACGGATAACTAACGGTCGTATTATAACATAAATTGACTTGCAGTGCAACTAACAAATCCGTAGTCAAGTGCTTGGTTTATTTCATCCTGGGGATCATCAGTAACTATGTTCTAGGTCATGTGTGCCCTTATGAGTCATAGGGCATCTACCATTAATATATACAGCTGTTCTAAAAACGCAATTGCACGTGCCGACTGTGAGTCCAACATCTCTGAAAAATATACCGTTGATGTCACTGGCGCGTTAGTGAGGATTGAGACGGAGGCGGCTAAGATGGGTTTAGCGGTCGATGAGGAGAAGACGAAGTATATGAAAGGACAAGAAAGGACAGTCAACGTCTCGAAGAGATCGTCACAATAGACATTTATAACTTTGAGGTAATTAAGGACTTCGTCTACCTAGGCTCCGCTATCAATTCAGACAACGAAAAATAACTCTTGCCAATCGCTGCTTCTTTGGGCTAAGAAGGCAATTGAGTAGCAAAGCCCTCTCTCGAACAACTAAAGTGACCCGGTATAAGACCTTAATCCCAGTCCTGTTTTACGGTGGAGAACCATGGACTCTTTCAAAGGCGGATGAGGTTGCTCTTGGCTGTTTTGAGAGGAAAATTTTTCGAGTGATTTTCGGTCCTGTCTGTATAGACGGTGAATGGAGGAGGAGATGCAACGACGGTCTATACATCGGTTAAGCCAGAAGAGTGAAGATCCACCGACTGAGGTGGCTGGGTCATGTAGAGCGGATGGACACCAATGCTCCGGCCTGGAAAATCTTCGTATCCGCACCCGAGGGACGGCGCAGTAGAGAAAGACCGCGACTCAGATGGCGCACACAAGTGGAAGGGGCCCTTTACCAACAATCGGGCTGGCTGGAGACGCTTGTTGGTTGAGGCCCAGGACCACCCCGGACTGTAGCGCCGCCTTAAGTATTTAGTTCTTTCACTAAACCATTCCTAGATACTTAAGTTTCATTGCAGAATTCCATAATTGCATCATTAATAATTGTGGTCAAGAATCGAAGTGCTTTTTCGAGGGAAGAGGCCTACAATAGCTTTACTGTGGTTGATCGAGAGGTGACTGCTTAGGTGTCAAAATTGTTTCACACTTACGTTTGGGCATTTAAAAACTGTACGTTAGAGTACGAAAGACGCGCTTGAAATCCGTGATCGTGGCGCTTAGATAACAAATGCGTTTCCGGAAGTGTTTGCACGATTTTGTTTTTATGCTTCCATCTGATTGCGAATTAATTCGATTGGAAAGCGACAGCACCCAATTTTTTTCCCACATTTGGCGCACGCTTAATGCAAATGACTTCAATTTGACTTAAACTAACTCCATCTTACATAAGCCCGGCTCTTGTGATCTGAATAACCCACCATTTCCAGCCAGAGTCCCGACTTGAATAACATGACCAACTGTTAAGTAACGCATCATCGACATTGTTCCGCATTGTCTTTCAATTAGCATTACATGCCGCCGTATTCAGGGCGGCTGCATGCGCTCTGGCATAGAGCCATTTATGTAAACCACAGAGATTGATTGAAGACTTAATGAAGCGCTAAACACTTGCTGTGGTTTAATTAGTTAAATCTATAAAAATCTGCGGCGATAACTTTCTCCAATTAAATTCATAATTTTCTGTTAGTATTACACAACTCAACGGTGTTCAATCAATCTCAGGAAAAAAAATAAAAAATTATCATAGATACGACCGATGTAGAACGGACCGTAAGGCATCAGTTTCACTATGGAACTCAGTAAATCATTTGCATTAAAAGAAAATTCATTAACAGCTACGGATGTGTACAATGTGTGCCTGCCAAGCTAATGAAGAAAGTAAAAAGAAAACTCATACGAGTACTGGTAAGAACTCTCTCATCAATTTGGCAAAGTCCAATCAAATAAAAAATTCAATTTTATTAGCATCTACTCGTACCGTCGAGTGGTTGCTTAAACGGTTCACGTACCCCCCATTTAATTGGTACGGTGGCGCGCTTAAATAATTTCGTATATCTTATGCACTTTCTCAAATGGTATTCTTCAACTGGAAATGGAAAAATTAATTAAAATAAAAAGAAATTTACGCACGAAAAAAACTGCACAAAAAAAGTAAAAAAAAAAAATTAAAACGCATAAGATAAGTTTCGTAGCGGGACTGAGGTATCTCGATGTGTGTTGGTTGAAAGAACAAGTTAAAGTGTCAGTTTGTTTGGAATATCTACACACACACACAGATCCCACTGACCACAAACTAAGCCAACAGGTTAAAAGAAAAGTAAAATGTTAAGATACGAGATACTTAATACGGCGTCTTCATCGCCGCTGAGACCGCCTCGCTGTTTAATGAAGGATAGCCTGGGATGGTTTTCATTCATAAAAATCCACCGATCCGCCGATAGATCAATCGCAGCCACATCCACTGACGGCTAGTTTTTTATTTTTATTTATTTCTTCATTGAATTGATGGTTGATATCGTTAACAATTTATTTTTAGTATTTTTTTTTCTTCTGTCTACATTGTTGCGAAGATCGTTTTCTTTTTTCTTATTTGTAACATGCTCGTATTTTTATTTCTTAGTTCCGATGTGGCGGACTGGAAATGGCAACGGCATCTGAAGAAGTTATTTCAAAGGAAAGGTGTTGTTTAATTTTTTTTTTTTTCATTTTATTTTTTTTCGGGTGAAAAGTAAGAGAGATACGTTTACAATGTGCGTACGGATCGATGAAAAAAGCGAAAGTTTTTACCTCGTCTTGTATGTGTTTTGCCAATGACAACGAAGATGATGGGAGTTTATTTGTGTTTCTTATTAAATAAAATTCTTTTGAATAAATAATCTGATGAAATAATTCAATGAATGGTATGAATGGAAATGTTATGAGCGATGATTGGTTTGCAAATATTCGGTTTTATGACTCAAAAGAGAGTTTTGCACGTTTCACGGGGGGAATTTATTCATTAATTTTGTGTAACTGGAATCGTTTGCACAGTAGAGTATTCATAATCCTAATTATCGCTGATAAAACCTCGTTTCATCTGTTCTTACTTGAAGTAGATATTAAATTGTCACTGTCCCCGGTACAGGTTTTAAGAATTCAGTGCATTTTACATACATAGGCGCTTGCTGGAACTGAATACTTAGGTTAGGTTCGTCGCTATTCACGTAGACCAGCAATATAATTCTACCCCGGAAACCTGTAATAAGAAAGGAAGCCGCTGATTAAGAACCACCCAGATAAGGATATGAATCTCAGGAGGTCCCTCAGCTTGATGTTACGCAAGTCCTTCAGTTTCATGAAGAAGTGACTGCCAAGAGTCCTCATTCTTCTACCGGCAAGAGTAGGACATTTACATAGCAGGTGACGGACAAGTTTGACTTCTTTCTTGTCCCTACACCTTCTGCAATATTCGTTGTGATGTATACCAAGGCGTTCCGCATGAGTACAATTGGCGCAGTGCCCAGTAATGATGCCGGAGACTATCGTTGCCTTGTGTCGACTAAGTTTGACCAGAGACAGAGATCTAAGTTGTCTGATGTATTATAACTTGTTCATAAGTTTCTAGACGTTTTACATGTTTCAAGCTGGATCCAACGTGTATTGGCTCGATTGATGGCCTCATCTTTAATACACAAAGGAGACGGCCTGTGAAGTATGCAGCGCTGCACCATTCCATGTAAGCTCTCCGTGTTTGCTCTCGATATTTTATTTAGATACTTTTTACAGATTGTTACACGCCTCGATTTCTTTATCGTGAACTGCAGGGCCTTAGCTACTGCCTGCCTACCTATGTAGACGCTAATTGTCTCTCCGTTAATATCAGGGAGAGTTTTGGAAACCTCGCTGTGATTACGACACTGCAGTCGTCGATTATTCTAAAGGGGTGGTTTGTTCCTAGGGCCTTGCAGTAGACTCCGGCACCTGTACAAATGTCCATCTTAGAACCATCGGCGTAGGAGGCTAGTTCCTTTTTATTGTTTACTTTGTGGTTCCTTTAGTCATCTCTGTCAGGAGTTCTGATACTGAATCTCTTTTCAAATGCGAATCTGTCGGAGTTCTCCCATCGAAACAGTACGGAGGTGTGACCATAGGGAGCTGGTCTTCACTGTAGTTCCTCCCGAGTCTATAGGCATTTTTAGCAGCCATATTGCTGTAGTATAGATCCAGCGGAACGAAACCTAGCATGGTTTCCATGCCCGCTGTTGGTGTGAACTGAATACTTACTTTGCTCGTGTTGTTGAAAAGTTGGACCTTTAAACAAAACGTATAATACATTTGCTGGCTGCCGAATAAGTGTCCTGAAAGCAGCAACAATAAATGCAGAAAACCAGTGGAAGCGCTACTAGCAAATCTTTAGGAATTATATGACCGATGTCCTGGGCTTTGAACCTGAATGACCCAGAGCAGACGCAGATAAAATGGCTATCTCTAGGATGCACTTTGAAAAAACAAAAAAAAATCATGAGGGATGAAAGTCACGAACTCGTAGGGAACAAAAATTGTATCCCTGAGTAATATAATGGAAAAGCAGCATGAAAAGACAATATCTACGGACTGTTAAGCCAGTCAGTCAGTCGAAAAGAAAAAAATTTAGCAATCCTAAATCTCATAAGGGCGCAAGACCAGATGGGTAGGAGCTACGCTATTCATGGTTGCAGAGGATGACCAAACGTTTAAATAACGTTGTGACTGTGAACTGCAAAGTAAGCCACTTATGCAGAAGCCAAGCTCAGCCAACTATAGAGGGGGTCATCTTTTTTCTTACTTCATGTAATTTTGACATTGACAGCTCTTTCGGGCTCAAAACAGAAACGCGATATCGTATCTTACAATTAAACAACGTTGGAAAATATTGAAAACTTACTTCCAAAATGAGTGCTGTGTTGCCGAAACAGTGCGAATGTTAAAAATAAAGATGTCAACAGCTTTACGGTCAACGGTGGGTGCTAAAGAAGCATGTCGCAATATTTTTCTTTGCCAGATACTGAGGAAATTAACTTGGATGATCTCTAGTTCCAGCAATACGTGCCATTTGTCGGGGGTCATTCATGGTCAATATTATATACGCTGACAATCCCTAATCGATGCAGGCACTTAGGCAAATATTTATCGAGATTTTCATGAACTATCGAAAATAAGCTGTAATAGTGGGTTAATAGGATGGGCGACTACCAAGCCAGCTGCGGTAGCCATCATCATCATTATCATCATCACCATTATTATCATTAAGTTTTTGGTCGCGCTTATCCACTATGTGGATCGCTGATCGATCTTGAACCATAGAATCTAAATATCAGAGAATATCCAGAGTAGAGCAGAGATTTCGAGCTTTGTCCATCAATCTAATTCTGAGCCTACAAAGATTCCATGGCATGTGTTGGGAGCTGAATTGGTGGCATGCATTTAACGTTCGCAAACCATTAAAGAACAGCCCGCTTCGTTGGAAGAAGTAGCTTCTTGACAGTTCTCGCCTATTCTGGTGTTCCTATCACGGTCCCGGCCAGCCTGACCAATCCTGCAGAATAACTTAATATTGATCCTTCCATCACTCCTCAACAGGACACTGAGATATTAAATCTTGTCTGACTGTTATAATGGGAGTCCACTAGCAGGCAGAATGGATTGAGTAGCAGTTAGAGAAATAACCGTTACTTCTGATTTGTTCACGTTAGTCGGCATCGCAGCTTCAACACACTTGGCTACAAACCAGTTGAGTGCGCGTTGAAGTTCAATCTGTATGGACCCAAGGATTGCAGTGCTAACTTTGAGGTAGAGGACGTGAGGTGATTTTCCTGGTGGATCGCAAATGTGAAAAACTCTACAGGGTAATGTACCCAGACTCTAGAGCATCCTCGACTTTCAGTATTGAGTCCACAGATGAATACTTCATACGCTGATTTGAAAGCTTCTTTAGCACAAAATTGCCAATCTTGCCCGAATCGTTTATTGTAATGAGAACAGTCCTCTCCCTCAACCACAAAGTGCAATCCACTCTAACGTGTGGAATGTTGGGGTCAGTCAATCTAATCAGTTCTCCCATAACATCGGAAGGGTTACTAGGAATGCGAGTTTTTTTCTGCCATCTTACAACATTCCAAAACAACCGTAGTCTTAAAACATCGTTAATGGCTTGAAACCACAAAAGATTTCAAGTCTGGTTGCTGCTGGCACTCCTCGTTCCATGCATTCATTGCATGAGTAATCCACTCTCGGTATTCTCTGCAGACTCCATTATACTCAAAAACTCTTCCCTCTACAATCGACGAATTGCCTCTGACCACCTCCTCGAAATCTGCAGTCTCCTCTTAAGTCAAATGTTATCTTCAACCCAAACCTGACCCACGCGCCCGGTCAACTGCCATTCATGCAGTCTTTGACCAACTAAGTCAACAAACTTCCACCATACATCCGCCCATGTGTCAACATTGAAACTATCGCTGTCACCGCAAAATCACCGCTGTTTACTGTGGTTGCCGCTTCTGACAGCCACACTGTTTGTCCAGCTCACATATTTACACTCCGCTCCAGGAGCTTGGATTAGCCAATTTACAAGCGATGCCGTCTTAACGCTTTTCCCTCCGCCATTCACTTGGAAAGTTGTGCGTGTCAATAGTTTCATCCCAATGATGCATATCACACAATTGACCCCCATCCCAGGTGCAGCATCACCAGACCCACAGCGTTTGGATTTGATTTCAGAAAATAGAAACCCACATTATTTATAATCAAGGAATGCACCGGCACGTCGCTCTAATGTGTGAAATGCGAATACCCGTGATTGGCATTCAATTGCCATTGTTCCGAGGCGCGCTGGTAGCCGCTCCAAGTCCCACGGTCAGACTTTCACCCAAAGGCGAATAAATTACGATTTAGATGATCCCATCAACACGCGAGCAATCAAAAAAAACAATAGCACACACTCCACTCGCCGTGCTGCCGCTATAAAACCGTGAATGTGGGCTAAGAGATGCGGCCCGTGGCCAACTTCCGGATGGAGACTTTCGTATGCCGATACCGAGAAGTGGATGAGTGCAGCACACGTGTGCGTTTGTGGTCGTTACACAATTTTCTTTTCGGCGTTAAATATTATTTTTTGGGAAGTGAATGGCTTATATAACCCTACCGAGCGATTTCTCCAAGAGAAGATACATCATCCGTGTCCGCGGCGGCCGGCACTCGGCGCAGCTTCCGAAGATTCTCTTTGCCTCCAATAAACCACAAAGACGACGCACGCACGCCGACCGAAGACACATTTGAGGATTACCTCAAAAGAATCTTAGACTTACGTAACCAGAAGTTCTTCTGAGATGAGTGACGCGTCATGGTGTCAGCCAACAGGTGGCTGTGTCGAAATAAACTTTCTTCTTTTGGTCTTGAAAGAGAAAGGGAATTATGTTGCTCGTCACTGGGTCAGAAGATTTACATCTCTTCTCCTCCGATGGTGTGCCGTGATTGGGCTCCAAATAAACACCATCCGAATCGTGGTTAGCCATTATTTTACCCGGGAAACGGTGTGTATGTGCGAAATGGCGGTGGAATGTCACTTGTTGCGGGACCATCCGGTCCGAATTCCAATCAGCCGTCGAGCTCATTTGCATTGTAACGCCGTCAGTGGTATGCAGATGGCATCCAAGTGGGTGTACGGGTCGACAACATGTGCCAAAGATAATCAAATTCTGTTCATTGATGATTGTACATCTGTCAACAGTGGTGGTTGGGAGAAATTTGTCGCGTTTTTTTTTTTTCGTCTCTGTGCGAAAAACAAAAAAAAAAAAAACTTTCATCGAGAGTGAACAACGGTCATTAAGTCATAAATTCTGAGTGGAACTTGATTCATGTTAAATACCGTGGTATCGGAGAAATCTTCTACCATGTTTTCTGTCAGAAGATGTAAACGTTTAAATCTGCAGACTTTATCGACCGAATAACAATGGATTATGCGGAATAAATATTCAAAAGCTGCTGCTAAAAATAAATCCGCCGAAGATTGATTATCTTCTTCGTCACATACCATTCGAATTGTTAGGAGTCAGAGCAGTCTCATTGATTTCAAAGTTAAATCCGCGACCGACGAAAGAGGCTCCTTGAATGGGCCTTTATTCGCTTCGCTGATTTTTAGTTTCATTACATTAGGACACTACGATGGATTAGTTGGGCTTTAAACGCTGTTTTCGTTTTTTTTTCTCACGCCACGATTGGCATTCATATTAATTGGAACACGACGACTAGGGACCTATGTCACAGAGTGAATAGGTGGAGTCTTGAGTACCATCGTCCACCAAGAAGTGAATAAGGGAGAGTTCATTGAAAATAGTAAAAGCGTACAATCTGTAGGCAGGAAACTATGCCCTTGTCTGTCTGTCTGGCTCTTAGGTGTGCTTATGCTTAGTTGTGGATTTGCAATCAGTTCTGAGAAAAAAGACCAGTTTTGCGGACAGTGTGATGGCGACGGCGATAATCCGATTGCCCATCAGAATAAACAATTCAATCAGGTTCCTTTGCCATAAGGAATACGCCCTCGGCTTGACGTTGAAGGAGCTTTTAACAGCGGAGAAGAAGCGGTCATTTGCCAGACCCGTTTGAATTTGAAAATCGAGCAAGGATTGACATAATCGGAAGAACGCAGCGTGATGTCACTGGCGCGTTCGTGAGCATTGAGACGGAAACGGCGAAGATGGATTTGGCGGTCAATGAGGGCTGTCCGACGTCTCGGACAGAACGTCACTATAGACAGCTATAACTTCGAGGTAGTTATGGACTTTGTCTATCTAGGCTATGAATTCAGACAACGACATCAGCGCTGAGATTAAACGAAGAATAACTCTTGCCAATCGCTGTTTCTTTGGGCTAAGAAGGCAATTGAGTAGCAAAGCCCTCTCTCGAACAACTAAGGTGACCCTCTATAAGTCCTTAATCGTCCCAGTCCTGCTCTACGGTGCAGAGGCATGGACTCTGTCAAAAGCGGATCGAGAGGCAAAATTCTTCGGTTGATTTTCGGTACCGCCTGCATAGACGGCGAGTGGAGGAGGAGATACAATGACGAACTGTACGGGAGTACAGTAACATAGACTTAGCCAGAAGAGTGAGGGTCCAACCACTGAGGTGGCTGGGTCATGTAGAGCGGATGGACACCAATGCTCTGGCCCGGAAAACCTTCGAATCCACATCCGAGGGACAGCGCAGTAGAGGAAGACCACGACTCAGGTGGCGCACGCAAGTGGAAGGGGACCTTAACCAACTTAGAGTGCGAAACAGGAGGCAGCTGGTTAAAGATCGAGCTGGCTGGAGACGCTTGTTGGTTGAGGCACAGGTCCACCCCGGACTGTAGAACCACTTTAAGTCAGTAAGGATTGATCAATTGGTTAAGAAACGTCCTTCTCTCAAGAAATATCAGTTCTTATGGATATCGGACAAAGACGAAAGTTTTAGAACGCTTTCCGCAATGGGAATAAACATGTATGCCTACAATGACAACCTTGTCATAATTGTGCAGGGAAATCAGCTCACTAATTGAGGCTTGGTATGGAATAAGACTGTTAAACACTGCTCCGTCTTGAACGACTATTACTTTGGCATTTTAAAAATAACAAATGGGATATCTTCCGTCTTGGACTTCTATTCACCGTATCGTACACTAAGTTGTATCCCAAGAGGGAGGACTGACAGAAAAACGCGATTATCTTAGCAGATGAGATTGTGAAACTTGCGATGGTTAAAAAGACCTCAAAGTATTCATAAGACTTCTCTGGATACATCCAGTGTATTCCAAGCAGAGAATCATATGTGCGGAATCACTTACGTTGATAGCACTAGTATTATGCTGCGGAATGCTGAAGATACAATGCATGCAGAATCAAGGGTACCAAGGGAAATGAAAAGGGCAATGAAATAGCCAGGCTGGGCAGAGAACAGCAACAAATGGAAGGTTGAACTACTCTGGATTCTTTACTAGTAAGGCAAATCAGAGATGGACTAATATGGCACAGTGTATCCAAGGCTCCATTGCCTGAGCTAGACTGCAAAAGAGCCAGAGATATTCATAGTTACAATAGTCACTGGCAACTTGTCTGGCCACTGTCTTCTGGGGAAGCACGCTAAAAGATTAGGACGCAGCTAAGTATGTTTGCAGGTACTGTTGCGAAATCCCGGGTCATAAACCAAAGCTCGTAAATAACAATTTCAATTTTGGACCTCGTGTTTTCGGATGATTCTATTATCCAGCTCGGTTTGTCTTCTTCGCTAGTTAATACGAAAACTATTTTGGTTACAATTTGTCTACTGCATTGTTATACAATTCTTCATTTTACCACCCAAGACTTTCTTCCAAAGCACCATCTACAGCATCTTTTGAAGAATTTAAGAAAACCGATTGTATAACAAGCGATAAATGTAAATAATGAACAAGAAACGAATTGTTTTTCTTTCCTAAACCAACACAAGACCGAAACACTTATCATCTATCGTGATCGATCGTCACTTTTCATTATGCAAATCATCAAGTCCACAGCAAAGTGTGTTCCATCCCAACGATTATATCAGAAAGGTGGGAGCTACAGATTGTAGCCATTATCGTCATCATTCTGAAGAGGGAAATCGCAGCGATGCTTCATCCATCTCACACATACACATAGACACAGATTGTCTATAATCGAATTAAGTAATCGTGACGAATCGATGTTCGTTCATAATTGTCAGAAATTGACTTGATAATAACAGTGCGCTGCAACCAAACTAATAGCTGCAAAGCGGCATCAAGTGAAATCTTTTGCACCAATTAAGTGACCAATCTGGGAAAGAGGCTCCGCAGCCTCCGTCGAGGGATGCAAAGCCAATGCTCGATCGACGCGATAAAGCAGCCGCAAAAGAAAGTTTCTCTTTTCATATCGAGCTGCAGCAGCAGCACCCATACACATAATGTGTTATTATTATTTTAAAAAAAAAATGGTTAAATAGCCTGGCACTGTGCATTATTCCAGTTTCTGGGACTCAACGCCACTTGAGATAAATTTCTGCTCATGTCGTGCTCACTTTGGTAATTAAGTCAGCGGCCAAATTGAAACTAAAAGAATGAAAGTCTTTCGCTCTGCAAATAAAAATCATCCATTCGCGGATACGTGCTGTTATTCGACCTTCCGCCAAAAAAAAAAAAATAAAAAATTCCACCAAAAACCATATCAATTTTGCTTTCATCTCAAAATTGAAAAGAAATCCAAAAAAAAAAAAAAAAAACAAACAAGTTTACAACTCAGTACTCAGGAAGTAACACAAAAAAGGCAAAATTTCACTTTAATTTTAGATGAATATGATTTATTTTGAGGTACACAAACTGGCACTACGCTCGAAGAGTGCGATAAAGTGGTCGAAATCCAATTAGGTACGAAACCGAAAACTGGTCGAAAAAATTTACATAAAAGAGCACAAACACACACAAGCCTTCTCTTGTAACAATCCCGGCTAAATTGCAGCACATCAGGTTCTTAGATACTCTCGTGGCTTCTGGGAAAAAGCTACAACTTTCGCTTTGGAAAAGGTCAATATGTTGGAGATGTTGATGCTTATCGTGTATTGTAACCTCGTGCGTAGAGTGTGATCCTATTAAAATGGACTCGGGTCATTGGGACGTATACTTAACCTTTTTTTTAATTTTTTTTTTTTTTTTTGTAGCTCAACATGCCAGCGGGGTATTGTCGGGGAGAAAAGAGTTTAATTGTGATGTTAAAACCGCCAAACGGAAATAGATAAAGTGGCAATTAAACGACTTGATAGCATCGAGATGGTCATTTGGTGATTTTGGTGGTGCTTCAGGAATTAAGAAGTATTTCACTGTGGAGATTTGCACTTTCATTGGCGAAACATCTTAACTGGCGGGCGCAAATGAATCGTTAATTCTTTCTTAATTATTTTACTTATTTATATTTGAATGGTTGATTTATTGGTCCCATTTTGTAGAGGTACTTAGAATGAGTTTCGCCTCAAGGCGGATCGTAATCAATGCGCATATTTGGGTTGATCACGTATTGGAACGAATTGAAAAGACATGTAATAGAAAGTCGCATCGATGTCATGGCACTATTTTCGTAAAAGATTGAATTACCATAGAGTTACCATCTATTCAGAATTAAGTAGAAAGCTGTGCGAAAATATGTGTGGCAAGTGAAGTGGGGTTGGGTGATGTTGGACTTAGAATTTAGTAGGATGTGCTGCTTAAGCTGAGTCTGAAAAATTAAGTAAATTACGTACGTAATTAGTTCATGAAGAATTATCGTATTGGATTTGGTAGAGACAATGAACATATATGAGGGTGAGCAGAAGGCCTCCGTTTTTGTCGGTTTTGGAGCACTCAGACGCAATTTGTTCATTCTACTAACAGAAAGCGGGACTCAGTTTTTACCTAGTTTAATAGAATTTTCTCGATGTTCAGAGAAACCCGGGAAGGCACTTCAAAGGTGAGGAGATAACAGTATCAGCACTTACCACATCAGCACCAAAAATCGGACTCCTGATCCGAGCAAACGCAGGACAATCGCAAAGGAAATGATCCGAAGTATCGTCGCCCTCTCCACTGGTGTCGCATACAGTGGTGTCACTTAAGCCTAACACATTAAGAGCTTGGCGTGTCACCTTGAAACACCAATAAGTTGTCTACAATCTCTTCTGCTGAGTAACAGCAAGAAAGACGCTGATTCCTTAAAGACATCCGAGAGCACTCACTTAGTCTGCCTGCATCCTGGAGACACAATTGTGTTTGTCGAAAACCCAATCACTAATGCAGATCCTGACCGAGGACGCGGGAAGACCTAACGCAGGTTCAGGCCATGAGAAAACATCCTGTGAGACTTGGCTAGCAATCTCATCAAAAATCTCATTTGCAGAGATCCCAGTGTGACCTGGGAACCAGACAAGAGTCAGAGTTTAGCCTTGCGACCGAATTGAGAAAGTTCTTGCACTCTTTTACTATTTTGGAACTGGGTAAAGGGTTGAGCAGGGCCGTCAGCTCAGCCTGGCTATCGGTATAGACGCAGATGCTCCGACCCTTCCACTTATTCTTAACAATATAGTCCGTGGCCATCAGGATATTAAAGGTATCTGCTTGGAAAACAGAGGCATGCTTACCTAACAGTGAAATCGGATGTTGTCGACCTTCACGAGTGAACCGCTGTCACCGATTCCCTTGGCCATGAGCTCCAGGTTCTTCTATTACGTTCCCGCTAAAGCTTAGCAACTTCTACAAATCTCTGCATCTCGCCGGCGGAGTTTAAGCATTCATTTGTTGAGCCCTGTGATTTGTCTCACAATCAGCATTAATTTCTCTCTGCTTGAACCTATAACCTTTCTAGTGACCAAGTTTCTTGGTTTTTCTATGAGTGGTTAAGCTTTTTGGACTTCAAGAAGTTTTGCCAGCGGTCTCCGAAATCCTTTTGCATCTTCTTGTTGCGGCTTCCACTGTGTTTTAAGTGGATCACTCGCCCTTCGTCACACGGTGTCTAGACAAGGCGGACTTCGTCGGGGCTGGCAAACAAGTTTAAGTCCAACGCACTAACCACTAACCCACGTCCATCACCCCATATTGGATATGGCGTCGATATATCCGACGACCTTCAATGTTGAGGTTGAGTGTCCTGCCAGTTTTCTTGTTCTGATAGGACGTTTAGTATCACTTCCATGGTAGCCGTTGGTGTCGAATGTTGAGCGCCGGGTGACTCCCAGATAAGTTATTCATTGGTCTTCTCGCACCGTTTGGAGTGAAAAACGAATTGTTGGTCCCCTCCAGTCGTGCAAAAAGATAAACACGCACAATATAAACGGTTACGAGATGCTAGGCCTTGGCGCGTTCCGATATATCGCCAAATGTCACCTGCAAATGCCCGTCATTTGGTTTGGAAACATCCCATTTGAGTAAACATCAATGTCACACTTTGTTGCTGCCTTTCCATGATCGCCGGGCAAAGTAAAGGACCCTAAAATTGCTGTTTCTCCTACTTCGATGAGCAGTTAAATATAACCTTCACCTTGTGAATCGTTTTGCTCTCAGGAGTGAAGGAAGATACAATCCTTCATTCCTGAGAGCAATGTGTCTGAATCTGTAAATGTTTGTATCCAACTAAATCGGAAAGTTTGGTCGCCATCTGATACTGGATCGAATGAACCGAAGAGACTGTGCAACTGCTTTCAGCTCTTAGCTGCAACTGTTGTACTCAGACCTAAGGTAGCTGATGTTATATAGCTGCATCATGTAGAAAGTTTGAGCTTTTGTTAATCATTGCTCTAAATATTGTAGATAATGATGCCTCTGAACAAAAACGAAAGTGGTAAGCGATTGGTTGCATCCTGAAGAAAACCCAATTCTCAAACTGCAACACAGCACCATGTGGAAATTCAGACTGTCAACACAAGTTGAGCAATCATGTCACCTTAGCCGACAAAAAGTCGACCAAGGCCACGCAAGTGACCACCAATTGTCCACCAGTTTTGGGCACAAATTCTTCCGCGAAGTTAACACGTCTAAATTACATGTCTGCCACTTGTCTCGTTATGTGAATTGGTCATGCTAATGCTCCCAAAATACGTATCTTTTAAACTCTTTTTTTTTATTTACTCACGCACCGTGAAAAGTGGGCGTTGGTGGCCAGCCCAAAAGTCATGTTTGCTCAAAGCAGCTGTGAATGGCGCCGCTGACTGCTCATGAAAATTATTGACACGCGACTTGTTGAGAATCAATATTTACAAGTTGGTTTTACATTTGCAATCGACAATTGAATTGGTCACGTTCGGGCAAAAGTGTTTCCAACTCGAGTATATGAACCGATTACTGCCGCTTGTATTGCTTGTTAATTTTGAATTTATCGACCAGTACCTGCAGTCGCCACCCAGAAAGTGGTCGTTGGCCCAATTTTTTATTTTTTTTTTCTCAATCAGTCGAATTGCTGGGAGGGTGTGCCGCTCTTCAGATCCAGATCTCTTCAGATTTCTGTATTCGATGGAAGATATCCCAAAGCTAGAAATGAGCTGGTGATATGAGTTTTATATATACTCATCCGGCAGTTGGTTATTTTCTGTTGTTATTCTTTCGTTGTCTGTTCTTTCAGTATCTGCATCCTCTTGATCGCCATTCGAGACGAAAATAAATGAAAAAAAAAAAAAAAAAATTATCAAGATAAATTTCTTCGGATCTGAGGTGCGTATGCAAGTATGTGTGTATGTGTAATGGGAATGTAGGTAGAGAGCAGCGGCAATGGCATCGGTGGCGGTCAAGTTGAACGCTTTCTCCGCATGCCGATAAATTGTGTCGCGATTGGTTAGTAGAAATGGCATCTTATTTGTGTAGTGTAATGCAGTTTATTTTGTTGTTCTCCCCTCCTGTGAATGAAAATTGATTAGAAAAGGAAATTGGATAATTTTCGAAAATGCCTAAGGCATATACGTATAGTTGTTGAGATACACTAGCGTTGTCTTAATGGTTTTGCCTGCAGGTCATGTCAAGTGGGAGTTCACCGGAAAGTATCTACCTTGTATTCTGTCTTTTTGAATCATTCTAGTCAGGGTAGAAATCTAAGGCTCCGTATTGGGTACCCCGTAGTTGTTTTTTTTTTTTATTATTATTTATTTATTTATTTATTTTATTTTAACTTTAATGTGTAAGGCCATTCAACAAGAGGTGTCATTTTAAATTCCGCGCCATTGTTTAACTGTCAACATTCAGCTATCCATGCGATGACTTCTGATAAGTAAAAACTAGGAGCAAAATGTGTTGAAATGATGGAAATTTTTCGCTAGGCCCAAACACCTGCAGAGGAAAGAAAGTGGATAAAGTGCAGGATCACACTTAGAGCATCTGTAGGACAAGACCTCAATACTTCTGTAACACCTATGTACACACGCCGATCGCTTAACGACGGATTTTACCCGTAGAACAATTAAGAATTGTCAATGAAGGAGGGGAGATTGTGGTTAGGCAATTAACTTACTTCACCACAATCGTTGAAGTGATAGTGTCCTTACAGTCTTCTCCTGGTGTGAGATATCATTGGAGAGTGGCAGAGGAGGTAAGTTGTGGTTTCATATTCCTCCACATATCTACAGCTTCAGCAAAAATCATTAAAAAGAGTCTGCAGTCTCCAAGCATGTGGTCCAGCGGCCTGTAATGACACCAATGATTGTATGAATTTGAATTCTTTTGAGAGAAATAGACACTCTTGACCCAAGGCTGGCCCTTAGTCTGAAGGTATGATCCGTAAATCATCTTTTCCATCTTGAGTTTCGTTCTTTAACTATGAATTGTTTAATAATCAATTTCGCTGTATTATTTGGTAAACCCATGTCTCTGGTGTAAGAGGGAATTACTTGGGTAGTCCTAGATTTGAGAAGTTCGTCTGCTTTGCAGTAACCATAAATTTCACTATGTCCAGGCACCCAGCGAAGGTAAATGTTGAACTGCTCTGACATCCTTGTAAGAGATTATAAGCGATTATAGGAGAGTTGTTAATCACATTTGATAAGGATTTTAAAGCCACCGGCGTAGATTTAAATATCTTTTGAAGGCATAATGTTCCATTTCACCCATGATAGAGCTTCCTTCGCTGCCATTATTCACGTGGCGAATGGCCGGCATTGTATGAGTATATCTCTGCAGCCCACACCATCATTGGTTTTTGAGCTGACAGTATAAATATGTATCTGTTTGTCGACGAATTTCTTGATTGCTGATCTAATTTGATCGATTGATATGGTTATAAGGATTAGATTGGAGGGTCACCATGTCGTGATTGAGTCCACAGTGATGTTGTCTTTAGACAACCGCCTGCATTTGTGGCCCCTTGTTGGGCCAAGAAATCGAAAGGTGAGTATATATCTAGCGACATGACATCCTTTTAAATTTACCACTTATTTCGGTCGAAAAGTAGATACATCCAACCAGCTTCAGACTCAATTGAAGACGACCAACTTTCGTTCTCAAAATTTTTACCATTGTCTTAGTCTTATGGGAGCAAAAAAAAATTCGATTTAAATTGCCATGGCATCTTTAAATCTCCACAATTCTGCACAATGCCGACAATCAACTCATTCTCAGATATTTGAATTGTTACCCAAAGGAAAAGTTGAAATTTTATTCCTCGGTGATTTTTATCTACTCGCCTTTCATTCTGTTTATTCATGTGTACACACCGTGACTAGTTCTTCTATTCGAACGTCTCATTAAGGAGCTACCGGGCTTAGCCAATTAAGAATTCCCTACCGCCTCCCAAAAAATAGTTCGCTCTCACTTTTTCCCCTAAGTTTTTATTCCTCTCGACATTTTTACTTTGCGGCGTTCTATAACCACGTAATCCTCAATGTTTTCTTTTCTTTTTTTTGTAAATACTTTCTGAGGTCAAGCATCTCGCGAAAAGAAGCTCGAAAATATAATAAACAAACTACACACTAAAATAGCACTTAAAAGTGAAATTGCGCTGGCAACACAAAAATTCATTTGGCTGAGGACCGCGCATCGGTTTCTTGTGGAAACGTTTGCAATTTTACCACAATTCTCACCTGTGTGTGACGAGACATGTGTGTGTTTATGTTTACACGATGTTATTTTGATATATGATCACTTGTCATCATTAGAGATATCTGTAGATACTTTGTGCAATAAATTTACCTCCACACAAAGCTCTATGTCTCACGAAAAAAAAAAAAACATGTTAACTCTAGAGTTGGGTGCCTTTTGGCACGGCCCACACCAAGAGGTGTTAGCCCAGTTTTCCCATGCGCAAACACACAAGTACCATAGGAAAACCAGACAGTAACGGATGTGACCATCGGATACAAATAGCCGGGCTATAACTCCGACGTGCACTTGGGCATACGGTTTGGTTTGTTGTGAATTTAATGGTTTTTCTTTTTCTTTCTCTCTCCTTTTGAGACTTTCGTTTTCGTTTTTAAGTTTGTGGACCTTAAGTTGGAGTTTGCTTTCAATTTTGTGGGTTTTTTACACCACATTCACCAGGAATTTGAAGGCACAACTCTGTTTTACGTGACACCATAGGCTGCGGCACGACTATGGTGGTCGGAAATCGAAAGTTATTGACACGAAAGGGAGTTATCCGTTGTGAGAGGTAATGAACTCATGTCAATAACATTATTTCCATTTCAATGGGAAAACCTTATGTTAGTTGGTAATGTTGCCTTGTTTTTATTGAAGTTGTAACTAACTTGTGTCATTACATCAATATGATGGTCCTAACGGAACAAATGAGCTACTTGATTACCCATCATAAGATTAAGGAAGGTGTCCTGTGAAAGAAAGCAGTCCTAAAACCGTTTACTACTCTTTGATCAAACAGAAGTCGATCTTATTTTCTTAATGGCCACAAGCACTAGCGCAAGCCCTAGAATGATTGCTCAACATAACCATAAACAAAGGAAAGTGCATTAACCTGGGGAAGGTAGACTACATGTTATGTAGAAAAAACTGGGTGGAGTGGAGTAAAACCGATGGCAAAAACACACAATGAAAATAATATTTCACTGGGGCTTAAAGTAGGTAAATTTTGCTGCTTAATGATAGATTGCTGTAAATCCACAGAAAATTCGACAAAGGATCGCTAAACACAATATAGACCCCATCTGATGCCTCACTCAATGCCTAATAAAGGTACAAGTGCAAGAACGTGAAAAAGCGATGCGAAGAGCTTAGGAATTACATAAGAAGAGCAATTCCTGTAAAACTCCCAAGCTTAACTCAAAACCTATGAAAAGCCCAAGGGAAAGATAGACCAAAGGTAACAGCCCGAAAAAAAAATTAAGGAAATCTCAGAAGAGGAACAAGGCACATCAGAAGTGTCTTATGTAGACACCATAGCCAGAGGCAGCTTGTAAGAAAGAGCCTACTGCAAGAGGTAAACTAAGCGGACATCCACAGTCTCCTAAAATTATATTCCCAACTTATACACAAGTCGGTATTGTCCTTCTTCAGAACATTGAAACAACGCCTAAAAAAGTCTTCCTAGCTCTGATTACAACGCAGTATCCGACATATCTACAACAGTTTGCTGAATTTTCAGGGCAAATATGTAAAGAGAAAAAGTATAGGTGAAGCATTCACCCTTTCGGTTGATGACATCGAAGGACTATATTCATTAAGAACAATGTATGTATTTAGTCAACATCTCAAAGATTCTAATCAGACTTAGGGGATTAACTAAATGGGATGAAAGCGTAAAAACTGCAACCTTTGGACGAAAAAGTTGTTCGGCTCGTTCTAAGCCCAGTGCCCAGTAACGACTGCGAGGGAATACGTGGATATTCTAGCAGGAAACGACTTAAAAGATGCCCATCAAATTGACTCTAGTGCTCCTCATTTTTATAAAAAAGTCGTCAACGTCTAAAGCGATTAAGTCCAACCTTCCAACCACTTCCAGTACATCCCAATAAAGTAAATGAAGTAAAAGCTTAAAATGCATCTAAGTAAATCAACAGCGCGCCTCCCCTACCGCTTACCGACTCCACTGACCTTAACTTTCTGTCTCCGAAGGCATACCTGGTCTACTGCTGCAGAAAGAACTTTCAACTTATCGTCAGATCGTTGCTCACAGCACAGCCAAGATCTATTAGCTGGGACATCTACTGTGTAGAACTCATGGATGATAAATGCATCTGAGTCATCGATAGCCTCGAGCTAGGTTGTTAAGGTCTTAAGGCAGCAATCAAAACCCGCCTTTCATAAGCCTTACCAAGAGGAAGAAATATCAGGCAATCGACTGACTCCCTGGTTGAGGCGGGCCAAGACATAACTACAACCTGAAAATTAGAAGAGGTAAGCAAAAATCATGGAAAAACTCAAAGCAGAGCCCGCATCCACAGAATCCGCTCGATTCAGCTCACTAGTCGGAGCGAGAAAAAAAAAGAAGAAAATTCGTGGTTCATATCAGGAAAACGGTCTATAGACGCGGAAACTTTCAGCCTAAATGCTTCATTCCAGGCTAAAGTATAACACCAATCTCCCCAGATAATCCTCTCCAAATTCAGACCACTGATAGTCATGTGCTGTGGCTTTTCTACAGCCAAAATAATAAACTCTAGCCAATCGCTGTTGGTTTTCCAAAGAAAAATTCTTCAGGTGATATTTGAGTGTTCATTGGCGATGAGTGGAGGAGCTTTTCAATCCTCAGCTTTGAAATGCCATAGCATAGCATGAAACTGGATGCCAATGCAGATTTCCCGAGGATGAAAAATTGTCTCAGGGTAGTCCTTTTCACAGTAAAAGCTATATTAGAATGTTAGATACTAACTGAAATGATTTAACTATTTTCTTTAAAGACGGGATTGTCATTCTAAACGTGTGTCTAATACTGAAATGTAAAATTTTAAACTAAAGCTCGCGCTTAACTTACATAAAACCTTTCCACAACCACACATAAACCATAAAACCACAGAAAAAAGTAACGCTTCTGTGTATCCCTTTAGGTCCATCGAACCGGATGTGGTAATAAGTTTTCCCTACAAACGGTTTGGTTTAACAAAATGAATTCAGAAAACGGAACTGCATTAGTTCCACACCATTACCACATGCCTAGACAGAGATTCCGCCGTAAAATAGAGATCTTGAGCTAAAAGCCACCGAACCGCACACAAGACCGAAGAAAATACTTATTCGTCTTTTGCTGGCCATCGGGAGAGTGGTTGCTGAGAGTATCTTTTTTTTTTAAACACCGTCATCTCCGGTTACAGCAAACAGTCAATGAACCCGCACCTTAGCCTCAGGCGGAACTCTAGAGCGCGAAAGTGAAATTAGAGTTACAAGCACCACAGTTGGGCGAAATTCTTTCCAGTTTACCACGAAGTCAGCCACCATGGGTGCACCCATGGAGCAGCATAGACCTACAAGTTGAAATAAGTATAACCCTCCACCTGTTCTGATCTAAACTGTGCGTGGCATGGTAACCAACGCGACACTGGTTTCCTGGGAAGTGCGCTTCGGTTTGAGGGACTCACCACCGCGGTTAGGTCTTGCGATCTTTCTCCAGCTCCGGTGGTAATATTTCGAGGCGAAAAAAAAAAGAGAAAGAATCACAAATCACGATTGCGTCCAGATTAAATTAAAAAGTGAGAGTTCTTCTGAAAACGTGTTTTTCGGTTTTTTGTTGCTCAGAGTTGCTTTTTTTGTGTTTTATTGCTCTGTGGTCGTTGGTTGTCGCTGGTTTGTGTGGCTTTTTCGACAGTTTCGCTGGGAAAGCCAGCACTCACTTTCAAAATCACTGGGTGTAGCTGCAGAGTGATGGGCATCTCTGATAGGGGTAACCGCAAACGGAATCAACTCTGGTGGCGCAAACTATTTGTTTTCAAATGGGTTTCAGTGAAGTGAGTGCTAAACGATGTGAAAATCGGCGTGCTTAGGCGATGCGGGTAGTTAGCGCATGGTGACATTTAATTACGCACGTTTCAGGTGGTTGCGGACACCGAAGGGGACATTGAAAATGAATTGGCTTGAAAGAGTAGGTGGTTCGATTGAAAACGACTTTTTTGGATTCGTGTGCTTTAAGTAGTTAAATGCTTTAAACAGTCAATTTATGACATGTCAGACTTAGAGGCGGTACGCCTTCGAAATAACTTAGCTTCGACTTAAAATTTCTTCCCAGTTCGAAGTGGACCTCGATCTCCCTGGCGTCTATAGTTTTGCACTGAAGCTCAGTTTTCATTGTATTCTGTCTGTTGCTTCTTCTTAGTGCTTCTACTAATAATTTCAAAACCTTTATAGCTGTCTAATTGGTATTTATTCGCTCGACTTCTCTGTGAATCATATTTTCGTTACTCTTACAAATGCGAATCAAAGGAAAAGTATTTTGAACATTCCTTCTAGCGGAAATGTGACAGCACTTGCTGCATTTTATTTTCTGCAGATTAGGCCAGAGAAAAATTGCTAATTAGTTCAGATGACTAGATCGCAATATATACGTACCTATATTATCGAACATGGACCGTGCTTCATCCGAGCCTAACTACAGGTCTTGACCGTGGTAGGTAAAGGCCGAACATCAGACATGTCTAACTCGAAAAAACCCCAGCTGCTTGTGTTGCTACAGAAATTTCGGACAGCAGGATATTTGGGAAAACCTGGAGGCCATACCACAGAGTTATCCTGTTTTTTGGAAGAACGTAAAAGTCGTCAAATATCAAACGCACAATCCATAGCTTGCTGCTTACATCAATGAATTCAAAATGGATATTACGAGAGTGCAGGCATCTTCTCCGCCCCCTTCCGAACTAAAGCTAAGTTATCCAAGCGGATACATCGACAGTCAGGCAATAAAGGGTTTTTCAATAGGGACGCTACAAAAGTAGAGCGACAGGGACAGCAAACGACGCCATATTTTTCTTGCGGTTTTTTGAGATTTCTCTTCAGTAAGGTTTGCCATTTCATGATGGAAAGATATACGAGCCAACAACGAGTCGAAATTATTAAAATTTACTACCGAAATTCGGAGTCAGTGGCCTCAACGTTAAGAGCGTCCAATTATGGTCGTCATAATTTCTTTCGTCAATAAACAAAATATGCGGTATTGGTCAGGCAGCAATCCACACGTACTCCATGAGTCATCATTGCATCCCGAAAAAATTACGGTTTGGTGTGGTTTATGGGCCGGCGGCGTCATTGGGCCGTACTTCTTCCGTGATGATCAAGACCGGCACGTTACTGTGAATGGGGATCGCTACCGTTCAATGATAACCGAATATTTTTTGCCCCAATTGGATGATATGGACTTGGAGGACATTTGGTTCCAACAGGACGGCGCCACAAGCCACACAGCTAATGTCCCAATCAATTTATTGGAAACCAAGTTTGGAGAACGTGTTATCTCACGAAATGGTCCAGTCGCTTGGCCGCCTCGGTCGTGCGATTTGACGCCGTTAGACTATTTCCTGTGGGGCTACGTCAAGTCTGTGGTCTATGCCAACAAGCCAGCGACGATTGATGAACTTCGTACGAATATCGAACGTGAAATTGCAGCAGTATCGGCCGATTTATGCTTGAAAACCGTCGAAAATTGGGTTCAGCGTCTGGACTTCTGCAAGCATGCCCGTGGTGGCCATGCAAAAGAAATCGAGTTCCATACATAATGGCATCGAACGTACTTTCACAGGAATAAAGAATTTCATTGATATCCAAAACCGTTTTTGTTTTATTTAAAAAAACTTTTGTAAGGCTCTTATTGAAAAACCCTGTAAAAGCACTTTCTGCTGCAGAAATAAAATCGAAGCCTGTCGGGAACAGCTCAAGGTCTTTGAAACACAGTACAAGCTAAAATTCTTCTGGATCCGTTGATGTGAGGTTATACCACGAAAAAAAAAATTCTGACGAATTGGTGGAAAAGGAGTCAACAATAAACTCGGAACAAGTTGGCACTTCAGAGAACGTCCCGCCTTGCACACTTAAGCTCGAAGCAGGGCTTAAAAGAGGCATAGAGCACATGAACCTCTCTAGACACTTGTGTCACCACAAGGAAGATATGGCTTTTATTCGATAAGGCTAAGACCAACAGACCTTTACAGAATGAGAGAAGATCCCTGTCTACCTTTATAGGAGTGATTATAGCGTATATGAAAAAAACAGTGTGTAATGGCGGATTGTGGCGATGAGGAAGTCCATGAGGATACAATCCACTTTCTTTGCCACTGCCAAAGTCTCTAACACCTCAGAAATGAATTTATCAGACGACACTTTTTCCATGACATAGACGAAATATCCGATATTCTGGTGAACTATGTATGTATTTATATATTTAAAGTATTTATATATTTAAAGTATGTATTTATATATTTATATATTTATGAACTATGTATGTATTTATATATTTATATATTTCTGAATTCAATCGAACTCTAGGAAGGACTTCACCACAAGGCCTACTATAAAGAGGATTACTGATCAATGGACACCTCGCCAACGTACAAAGAAGGTCGTTGATGCAATTAAAGCTCGACTGTATTCACGCTCGAAGTAGACTGTCAGGAGTAGAAAGGGTGACTTATTTAGGCGAACCATCGCCACTACAGGGTAACTTTATCCTGCTGGGAGTTGTGGGTCTATGAATTTATATTTTCGGAACTCTTGGTTAAATAGTTTTTGTAGGTTAATGATGAGGCGAGAAGAAATCTCATTGTGTTAATAAGGGGAGAGGGATTTGGAAAGGACGGGAACGGTCACTTCAAGAGTGACTAATTCAGCCAAAAACTTATTTTACTATCATATGAGCTCCTTAGTTTATTAAAAGTGCTGTACTTGGGTATCAATTTAACCACTTTGATCTTGAGATGAACTTTTTTATACATCGAGGACGCATTATATTTATATTTGTATTTGCAGAAGTCCATTGATCCATTCACATTACATGTGAATTCCGCGACTGCAGATGGTGGATTGTAATAACTCCTATGGTGGAACTTATGTTCCTTCTGATCATGGAAAGCAGTCTATCCGATTCCCTAGAATCTAGCACAGACCCAGATTTGCTGTATGGATCTGCAGGTACATACTTACATATGTATATCGTTCGCCGGTGATTTAAACGGATGATTCCTTATGTACGACCTTTGTTAGGCCCTTACTTCATGACAAGAGAACTCAGGTGCCCCATATGAACTCAATCCTTGTCGTAAGCGACGTCAACAGAAGCGACTTCTCTTCGTGGCTTATCAAAGATTGTCCGAACAAAAAGGCACGCAAAACAAAGAAATTGATTTTCATTCGTCTGTTTGAAGACGTTAACGCGGTTAATCATTTAATTAAATGAAAGTACGCGTCAACAAATTAGCTTACCGATCACGCAATCGTCCCGATACACTCTACTGCAAACCGCATCTGCAAACAAATCAGCATAAATCAATCGCAATTCCAAAGACTTCATTTCTTCAGAAATCCGTGCTTGCAAGACGCACGACGGTTGAAAATGAAAGTCTTTCTCTTCAGTCCTTACGTAATGTGTAAACATATAATAATTTTTTATTTTATTTTTATTTGCTTGCCGAAACTAAAAGTGAAATTTAAACACTTAGACTGAGTTATCAAATTTAATTAACAACTTTTACTTTTAGCTACATCACGACAATTAAAATTCTCCTCAAACCCCGAGAAATTGGAGCTAATTGAAGTGAAATATTGCTGCGTCATTTTGTTGTCCACGTCTGTCATGTATCCAGCATCCAACAGAGGCAACGGTCACAGGCTTGCCAGATGATGCGATATATCGAATTGATTTGTCTTTTTGATATCATTTTGCGTAATAAATTTGGACTCTGTATGTAGTGATATCTAGGAGAGCCGAGGGTTTTTCTCACAGAGCGAATTCAATATCTTTTGACAATTCCTTCTATCAGGAGTCTGGACACAGAAGTGACATAAATTGATTTACGTACAACTGAGGTATGTACATGGTTTTTTCTGTATCCTCTTAAGTTTTCTACAAATCTACTGGGTACGTGTATCCAAAATAAACTGCTTAAAAATTTTGACTGAGCTGTGGTTTGAACACACTTTCAAATGAGAAACTGATTAGCCAACTGGGTGGCGAACTGGTGATTACAACCAGTTTTCCCCTGCATGGATTTCGAAAAGGGCACCAGATGGCAGTCCGGCATAGTCGATGTCCTATGGTTCACGAAGAAGGAAAATAATTTTGTAAGTAAGTTTTCAAGGCAGCTAGCAATATAGATAGATGGATAGGTAGAGGTCGAGGGTTGTTTGTTAACCCCTAAAGTGCGTCGTTTTGTTATTAAAACTTTCGTAAATTTATGATTAAAATATATCGATGCATCGTAGCAATTTGGCAAGCGTTAAGGCAGAAGGTTTAAGAAAAGTTTGCTTTAACAATTTGGTTTAAAAACAAGGTGTGGTGTCCTGCTGAAAATATGATTGATGGTTTATAACTCCTTCACAGTCTCGCAACTTCGGCGGTGTGCGTTGTAATTGAATAAACAAATGTTCCCTCATAAGAAGATTGGCCCAAAGGATTTGTTACAAACCATACAAACTTATTCATATTCTTAGACGAGGCTTCCATCACCTGGTCAATAAAGTTTCCAAGTCCAAAAAGGTCTTAAGTATCACCGAAGCTTCTGCCTTTGTCGCAAGGATACGAACAATTCGTCAGCATGCCACGAGGAACTGCAGAGACGAGGAGGAAGAATAGTCTACTGCACACTTCCTTCGCAACATCGTCCCGCCCTTGCCAACATCAGAAAAACCACCTCAGGCCGATATTTCTTTAACGATCTAAATGATCTCAACTCCGCTGATCTCAACTCCGCCAGCACGGCCGATCTCAAGAGCTACGTCAGAAAATCTAAAAGGTTTCAAGAGAATGCAGGAGTCAAACCCCATTGCTCAGTATCACAATCACCTGTTTTCTTGTCTAAGTGTACCTCTTCTTGGGGGACCACTCTAACAAACTAACTATTGATGTCAGTTCAGAAAAAAGCATGGATCAAGTCAAGATATCCAAGCAAGGGAGATATCCGTATAAAAAAAAAGTACATAGCCGGCGCGACAGCTCCAGATGAGCCAAGCCCTAGCTTGTTACAACTATTCATGTTGTGCGTATTAGACTTTTTGCACAATTGGAAGGGACCTAGAATTTATTATCGACTTCTAACGGCTAATTGAGAAGCTTTTTCGTGAAGAATTATACTCCCGGAGGCTTGTCATTCCCCGACGAGATGCGGTGTCTCGTAAAATATTCGATGGACATGGCTGGGGCTTGAACCCACGCAACTCGCACAGCAGTTCAATGCACGTACCACTGAGCCAAGGCCCCCACTCGTACACACTTTCAATTTCCTATTTTAAATTAACGCCAACGAGTTGGCAATGTAGGGCTCATAGTTTTTGCAAGGCATGCCACACAATTAAAGCCTGGCAATCCTACGCAATAACATAATAAATTTATCACGACTTGCAAATGGGAAAGTCTATATCCTCTTGGATTTGCATGACCATGGGGTTTAACCTCGGGAAGAAAGTGAAATTTCTGTTTCATTGCCATTGGCATGGCGACCGACCGACCGACCGGAATGGTGAGCCTTCCTCCCTGCACGCGCTTCGGGGATTTTTTTCTTCTTTCCCTTTGGAATCGGTCCATCCTACCGACTGTGGCGGCATCGATTGTTTGTCTGCACCGGAGGTAGCAACGAACGGACCAGTTACAGCAGCAAAGAAGCAGACAAATAGCCACATTTACCACATTCAGCTTATTAGTTTCCACTCCATCAACGTTAGTGCTCCGCCGCGCCGTTCGTCGTGCTGCAATATTCATGCTGTGCCAAATTGAGAATTTATGAATTCCGGAGTCGTATCTGCCAGGGAGCATTTTGCTGTCTTCTAATTATGCCACATAACGAATAGAAATGGTTTGTTGCGACGTTACAACTCACTCTCTTCTGGAGAAACTATGCAGCTTTCCTGTGAATATATATGTTCACATGGATGAATGTCTGTAAGAAAAAAAAAGTAAAATGTTTACAAATTGATATGCAAATTCTATTTGTTTCGCTTGGCGATGGCAGTGGGTCAGGCTTGATTTCTTCTTCTTTTACTGCCGCGCGAAGAATTTATAAATTCTTTTCCCTCTTTCCCCTCTGCTTGGAAGACTGCTAAAAACATAAAAATAAAGTCATAAATTTCCAACTGTACTTATGTTAGCCAATAACAATTGAAAACTATTTTAATTGCAATTAGGACTGCAGCTAGGGCTGCACTTTCTTACCCATTTCTTGCTGATTGTGAAGTAAACGTGGCAGTGTCCAATTAAATAATATCGCTGAGAGGAAGATACATTTTTACAATCCACTCGCGCTTAAAGGAGTTATGAACACCCTTCTGATGTTAATCACGCAGCGCGAGCGAGGTGTAGTGGTTCGAAACTCAGATAATATTAATTGTCAATGACGTCCAAGGTTGGTGCCCAGACTAGTTGATAACATCGGTGGTGGGTGTCCATGCTAGCATTCACGGAATAGTTTATGCGACTTTTTCTAATGGGATTAATCCATTCAATTGCCAACTTAGTCTGGTTTGACTGGAGTTTTCTCAATTATAGTAGAAAGGCCTCGGCGACGAATTACTAGTTGTCACCATATAAATGCATGAAATCGCCAGCCCATTGTTAAACAAAAGTCGAACTGCAGCGGAGGTAGACACCCACCATGGCGGTGTTCATTATTTTTAAGTCCAAGCTAAGGACTAACGACAAAAGCAGGCAAAGGAACTCCTCGGGAACTATCACCCAAGGAGGAGCAAGGCTTGGCGACAAAAACCAGCTTCGCATTCTAACGGGCTTCCTGACGGTTTATTGCAGATTCAGGTAGCATCTCGGAAAAATCGGAATAGAAGCGAACGTAAACTGCAGATTCTACAGTGATGCCGGGGAGACTCCGTCACACTTCCTTATGGACTGTGGGACATTTATTTACAAGAGAAGAGCACACCTGGTAGCGTACACTTTCTCTGAAACGGATCTCCCATTATTGGACCCAATCCAGATACTCCGATTCTTCAGAGTGACTAGATTGGAGGAGGTGCTACAGGTCGAGCTTATTGGCCGATACGAGTTCGGGGGAACACAATAGATCTCTACAGATCGCAGTGCATACACACACCCCAACTTTTAACATCTAACATCTAGTCCAAGCTTAGTAGACTGTGGTGTTCCTTGTTGAGACACTATGAAAGTTCTAAAGGCTTCTAAAACATGTCGGTCAGCAGATGACAAATGCGATTGAGTTGATAAGTTTGGTGAGGTCGTTTGAAACAGCCACGGTAAATCAGTTGCGACGGAGCTGAACGTACTTGGGTAGAAAACCGCAAACACAAACACGATATGACTTGCGGGTATCCTTAGCCTGCTTCTCTAGATCTTTTTATACAAGAATTGATGACGCAAGGTGCCTTAAAAATCAGGGAAACAGATAGCAGAAAGCGCTAGGTAGATACAAATGTAGGTAGGTGGGGTGGTTGCGAAAAGCACAGACACACATAATTCTAGGTAGGCCCTACGTGATACTATATGAATCTAGGACCGAATAATTAAGGCTTTTCATAAAGCTAAAGATACGCTAGTATGCCCAACTTATCGGATCGGTAGGCTTCTTTTTTGGGATAGCGCTATACAGCCTACCGTCATTCCCACTCCTGCAGGAATCACTTGAGGAAAGGCCCATCCTTCTGCACTAAGGCCAATCGGATAGCGGTCGGTATTGAAACTGATTATAGTGCAGTTACGATCTTTTAAGCGAAATCTGACTTTTAGAGAGATTGGGGGTTAGCAAGGGCCAAATCACTCTGGAGGTACGCCATGGGGTCCTATTCCTCCACTTTTTGCTTGTTTTACTGATCACATCGGTCCCTAAGAGTAATTTATCTGTAGAGAGTGGAATAACTAGATTCTTGCATTCCGGCAGGATATCCATACCAGTTCCCTGGAATGCCTCTATTACTGGGTATATAAATTAGGTGAAAGTTTTGCCATCTACATACATGAGAAATGAGCGACAATCTGATGTAGCTTTTGATGGTAAAAATTGGATATCGGTAAAAATGTTAATGTCCTTGTAGGATATCACATTATCAGCCAGGATAAGATTTCGTAGATCGCCATAATTTCCGTCTAAAAACCGCTACAGTGATCAGGTAGACCGAAGATAAGCATATCGGAGAAAACACCACTTCCCACTCCGTTGGTTTTGGAACGATCGTCTTTGGAATGATCGTCTCTGGCGTCATCACTCCCACTTCTCTCGGGAATGAATGGATATCCGGAAGTTGAGATCGATTTTTAACTTGGACGGTGTGTAGTCGGTGTTTTCAGGAATAAAGGTTCGGGGATCTAAGATCGAGGAATGGTCAACATGGTTGTTTGACTGAGAGGAGGTTTTCAGTCTGATGACTGCGCTAGCTGCAGCTGAGCAGGACAAGTGCCATGGATGGTGTTGTTCTTAGTGCTTCACTTAGTGCTTCGTTTATGCTGATCTTTGCACTTTCCCCAGTAGATTACAGTGTAAGGCTCTGTCTAAGGCCGTCCACCAGACGATCACACCATACATGAGTGTAGGTCTGACAACGGACACGTAAAGCCATTGCGTGGTACGCAGTTGCAGTCCGCACTTCTTACCAATGGCATTCTTGCACCAGTCGAGTGGCTTTTTTAACGCATTAAATAGTATTGGCTTTGCAGTCAAATTTGCTGAATCAATTTCTTGTTAAAGAAGTGTTGTTGTTATACGAAAACAGAGTGCACTTACTTCACTTCGAAACTTCTGTTCCTCAATGATTTCCTCTGGATTGTAAAGATCCACAAATGCAAACTATTTGTCTTGTATCGAATTCACTACTTCTGTAGACTTCGTCAACAAACAAGGCCATCAACCTGCAATAAAAATACCAAACAATAAAGAAATTTACATAAACTTTCAATAGTTTTGACCACCTTCGTTCGCCGACAGGAAAAACCCATTTTTCACCCCGACACGACCGAGTCAGCAGTGCCATTGCTTTGGAAATTGAAGTTCACGGTCCTCTTATTAGCTCGGCTAATGTCAACACTACTTGTATGCAACCACTTTGCCAATACCATGATGTTGGTCTTCAGGTGGCGTGTGCTTTGTAGCGGTCGGCGTACTCGAGAAAATTCCACCTTACGCCAAACATGGCGTGGAAAACTATGAACAGCTGCAGCAGTGGCTACACCTTGGCAATGTAACGTGAGAGAGTGTATGCTTGAAGCCAGCAAGTATCAATGTTATTATTGGCCATTTAAACTGCGCCAAGTATTCCCCATTGGTATTCACACTCTCATTTGCACGACTAATGCGGATTGTTTGGATGTCAGATACCCTGACTGGGATGGCGGACAGTTTTGTTGCACGGTGATCGCAAGAAAGTGTTGGAAATTTGAAACGCGAACGCGCAAACAAATGCTGTTAATGTGGAAATAAGACGAAGAGGAGGAGGAAGGTGGTAGACGTACACGTTTGTGCGGGGAAAAATCACCAGATTAGCTGAACTGGGTAAGCGGCGTTGGAGGAATTTCGCTTTTGGATAAAAATTGTAATCGTTGTTATATTTACAATAGACAAGAACAGGAGTTGAAGAGAAATCCATTCATGCTTATATTGCTGTGCGGGCTGCTTAGGTTCGAGCCTCACTAAACAACTATCGCAGCACCACCTCTCAGCCACAGGCAATGACAAACCAGCAAAATATTGGTCCCTTCTATAGAGACGAAAAATATTGTTGCTAGAAATTATACCTCGGCCAGCGCCAGCTATTTATTTTTATTTTTCATAGATTGTCACCTATAAGGCTACCGGGATGTTGCCAACATGTGATCCAGTAAAAAAGAGAAAATCGAAATAAGAAATCGCCCTTACTGAGGACCCCATACGTTTATAAAATAAATTCTGTGAGCCTTCGTAGAACATAGAACGTCGACCATGATAGCACTCCATCGTGTCATGAACTCCGCCATGCATTTCTTTAAATTTAGAAAGTTTTTTTTAAGTCATTACCCTAAGAATCAGACTTAGATCAGTACTCACTGTACTGAACCACTGCACCTCGCTCAAGCTGTGTAAATAACATCATGAGGGTATTTATAACCCCTTGAATAGCGAATATTTTGTTACATACTTATTTGCGGATTGAGGCTCAATGAAAAAGAAATGGCAATGAAAACCAAAGATTAAGAAAAGAAACAAGAGGCTCAATATTACGAATAACCATTTAATTGGCTGTTAAGTCGTACCTGCTCTTCATTTTTTGGGCCGAGAGTCGTTTCTAGATGAAGCTATTGTTGCATCTTGATTCCTCTTCTTCTTTTGCATGACGGTACACTGCTCTACTTTCTCTGCTGTTGAAGTGACTCTAAGGTACATCTCCTGAAGGTCTTCATTTTCATTTAATTTAATTCCTTTTTGCTTCTAAGTCCTGTTTGAATTATATCGCAAAACTTCTTTGTAGTTATCGCTCGCAATTATAACGATGTCATCAGCGTAGCCTTGACAATTGATGCTGATGTCTCTTAAATTGTGCAGTAGTTCGTCTACAACAAGACTGAACAGAAGTGATGATACGCCTTTGGTAACATTTTTTATAGACATCAACACGCTATGACATGTTTTTGTTTTTCCGACGCAAATTAATAAAAAAAAAATTGAATTATGTTTCCGCCCGGGATCGAACCGGGGGCCTTCCGCGTGTTAGGCGGATGTGATAACCACTACACCACGGAAACACTTGTCATAACATTCGCCTGTTACCAAGGGCTTATTCTGATGTCCACTTACAAAAGGGTGGAATTAAACTTGTCAATACCACAAATCCACCTACCTCGACCATTAAAACCAGAAAGGGATAGAAATCTCAGTAGTTTCCCAAAATCAGCGATATGAAGGTCCTCCAGCCCATAGAAGAAGCTACTACCAAGAGTACGCAGTATTCTGATGGCCAGGGCAGGACATTCGCATAGCAGGTGCTGCATGGATTCTATTTCCTCTTCGTTTCACAATAACTTCGTCTCCATTTGTTGTTATAGCAGTGGTGAGTAGATGGTTGCAAACATGTTCCTCTTGTCCTCAATTCCGGCTTTACAAGAGGCTTAGGTTAGGTTAGGTGAGCGGGCCGATGAGGACGATAACATCCTCCTCATCTCACTTAGCTCTATGTAGACCCGTTGTGATACCCATGTGTTACCAGCTACTTCCTACTACGTGATTTTATATGCCTGATGACAGCCAGCCGGCTCTCCTTGCTTCTTTGCATGATACCTGAGCATATTGTGGCCTGTAATAAGTCCTACCAGTAATGATTTCCTGTTCATAAGTAGTAGCTTATTCGTACTGTTCTTATTGTATTCTGGCCATAACCTTGTGGAGACTTCGCAGGTGGTTAGTGTTTTCCACCTGTTATTCGCCTCGGTTAAGGATCTTAGTCTTATTATTTCCTTCAGATGACGAAGTGGAGGTTTGATTGTACCATCCGCTAGGTCTGGTTCCAGGGCTGATCCCTTTCTAGCCAGATCGTCAGCAGTCTCGTTTCCTGGCACACCACTGTGGCCAGGGACCCAGCAGAGTTTTACATTATGCTGCGTGCCAAGAACCCTCAGCTCTTCGCGACAGCACTTAACAAGCTTAGATTTGATTAGTGTAGCAGTTAGTGCTAGCCGCCTGGCTGTCTATGAAGATCGTGATATCCTCCCGTGATACCGTGGCCATTGACGCCAATCGGGCAGCTCTGGTCACTGCTAGAACCTCTGCCTGGAAAACACTGCTGTTGTCAGGAAGTCTTATTGAGCTGCTGAGTCCTAGCTCCTCAGAGAAGACACCAGCACCCGTGCCTATGTCCATCTTGGAGCCATCCGTGAAGATGGACTTTGTCTCATTAGGAATTTCTTTGTTCTCCCACTGTTCTCTGCTTGGAAATATGCAAGAGAACGGTTTGATAAAGTCCAGGTACGGAATCATATAGTCAGATTCAATACTCATACCCGGGTACTTGTGTAATATCTGGGCGTGTCCATATGAGCTCGCTCTCCAGAGTTCAGACTGGTCTAATCCCAGAGCACTACAAGAGGCTTAACATTTCGTTTCTTTTCTCATTTTGCCCTTGAATCTGACTGACAGTGTCCGATCATTGTGTGGATTTATGTCTTTTGCTAACTCAAAACAAAGACTTTGAGGTTAAGCTCGAAGAAAGTGGCACAATCTGCACATCTTAGCGTTCAGGGTAAGGTGCCTAACATTAGTGTCTAGAAACTGTACCTTCTTAAAAGGAATGGACAAATCAACTCATGCCAATTATGTAATTTTCACGCAATCACTACAAACAATTATCAAAGCAGCTTACACCATCCACTCTTTGACATAACGAGTTCACTCCTGAGGCGTTACAGCATGGAACGTTACAGCGATACATACCTCATAGGCCGTTTCCTTTGCGAAGATTCCAATAAGCTCCCTTAAAAAAATATTGAAGACGCAGCCATTAGTTAACTCAATAGATGTCGGATCCAGCTAGACACCTGTGTAACGGCTGCAATCATATGGAGAACCTATAATAAGGAGAAATCTCTTTCTCTGTTCCAAATCAGTCGACGCGAAGCACGAGTTGCCTTTGGCATCATTCCTGGTTATTACTATTGTACATCACGACGACTATTGCAGAAGTTGTCGGGACGAGGAAGAAATTAAATCTGTTCATCACTTGCTGTTTGATTGTCCTGTCCTCGCAGGCAGAAGAATAAGGACTCAAGACCGTTGCTTCTTTACGGATTGGTATTACTGTGAAAAAAAAACAAACGATCTGGGCATTGGTACGACTTCTTAGATTTTGTACTGAGCTAAGTATCTCAAGTAATCTCTAAGTAGCTCTCTGTATAGCAAAAAAATTCGCCTGGTAGGTCATACATACGCAGTAGTTTTTAAAACGTGTCTTCAAAGCCGATCATTTTTCCTTATCAAAAATTTAGCCAAACTGTTTCGCGGCTTAACTCAGCCATACAGTCTCTTACTGACAGTCCAACTCTGAGGAAAACTCTTTCATATTGCACATCATCTGCAGTCATAACACAACGATTAACCTCATAACAAGACTACAATTAACTCATTCTACTTGAAACCTCAAACCGTGGAAAATGCTTTAGCACAGCTTCTGTAAAACTGTACCCATGTTCGCAGTGCTAAGCTCACACCATGTAGATGCAAACATCGCCAGTGAAACTCATGCCATTAAACCCATCACCTCATCTGACCCCACCTCAGGGAGCTATAAACAGCAAAATATAAATAAACTCCGCCCACTTTTGGTTCCCTTCTGATGATGTATTGCACACCATGCCGGGCGCCCAACACCGCATCACACCCAGTGCAGGCCACAAATTGCTGTGGATGTCACCTCCAGCTCGCTAACACCCAGTAGCCAGTGTACCATGTAAAGGCGGTCAACAGCTCCGACTCGTACGTCATCGTATCGAATCTATTGGGAATAGGAAAATAGCTCCATCAATGTCACTCCTACAATGAAGTCTTCACCTTTAGGAGTGAGGAGTCAACGAATTAACTTCGCTACACTGAGCGTGCTTCTGCGATCAACGACCAGAGAATTGCTACAACGTCACCGGAGCATGACCAATTGTCGACGCAAATGCATCTCAGGAACTGAATAATTTGACAACCGACACACACACAGGAGGAGATACTCGGGTACCAACATCCGATGGGGTGGGGCGGCCTTGTTCTCGAAGTATGTCATCGATATTCAGCTATACGCTTTCGCTATTATCTTGGGAATTGTGTTTACGGAAGAGAAGTTGCACTTCTCATGTCACTTGCGATACGGGCGATGGCGGTGGCGACGGCGGAAATAGCTGGGTGGATTAGAAAATGATGCAGTTCATTGTGTGCCGTGATTGATTGGGTAATCGACCTAGTGAACTCGATCGCTTTGGAATTTTATCTTTTTTTTTTTTTCCTTAATTTACTGTAAAATGGAAGAGTTCTTTGGCTGAGCATTGCTTTGTGAAGAACGAGCTGGTATTTATTTACAATGGGTCTTGCTATAGGTCACTTGGAAGGAGGTAAGTGGAGTGATATAAGGTTATCGATTCAGTCGCAGACAGCTAAGATTGCTTTGTGGCACCCTTAACAGAAGAGGGGAGAGATTAATGTCTGGACGACTACTGCGGTCGAAATCGGTGATAGAACCTATGTGTCTTGTAAATATCACAGTTTTAAGTAAACGATGTGAATATAGAGTCTGACACTTGAGTGAGGATGCTACTCTTGCATTATGCACATATCGGAGCAATGCCAAAATAACCCATTTAACCCACTTTCTGCCTACGTTCTGTCAATCATCTCAGTCAAAAGGGAGCGGTATTTTGTTCTAGTGATGAGGTTTAACTTGGCCATTCAGTTAAGAAAAATTCCTTTATGCAGTCAGTCACGAAGTAATCTTCTTAGACATGCAGCGATATGGCTTTTCACAAATCCGAAATATACCAAAAGTAGGTGCTTCACTAGTCTTAGGACGAATAATGAAGATCCAGCTTTATAACTTCGTAGGACTTAAAGCGTGGGGACGGGATCTGGTGTCTTCCTTGAGTCTCGAAATCACCGCCATTTTACAAGCTCCCAGGATGGTAAAAGTAGAAGACTTCTTCTTAGTTCTCAAAATATACAGGAACTTGGGCCATCACGGGGTGTTGTAAACATTTTTCAATGACCCGCTTAATTATTTTCAAAGCTCGTATCCGCAATCTTATTCTTTCGATCTTAACTAAAATCTTATGACCATAGGTGAGGATCGGAACAAACTCTGAATTAAAGGCCGATAGCCAAGCTCCAATGCAAAGGTAGGCCCTCCTGATAACAGATTGACAGATTGAGACACTTTGTCGCAAAATTTCTCCAGCCTTACCAATTCAACAGGTTAACTAAATATTGCTGCTTACATCACTCGTTAATAGGACTCCGAGACATTTAAACTTATCCACCTTTTTCAATGGGACTCCACTAACAGGTAGACTGAATTGAACAGGCATTCGAAAAATGACTATTACGTTTGATTTGTTAACTAAACGTCCCAGGTTCAACACACACGGCTACGAACCTGCCAAGTGGACGTTAAAATGACCAAGTCATCATCGAAAAGCAGATGGCTTATCCAAGTTTACCAATCCGAACCGTTCTTCGCCATGGTTACGCTGTAACATTCAACGTAACATCCATATACATACATAATGAAAAAGAAGAAGTGACAAAACGTACCCCTAGTGAAGTCCAACGTCCACAGTAAAAGGTGTCGATTTAACGCCATTCACTCAAACACAGCTCTTACAGTTTGTGTATAGAGATTGTTTTATAGCACACCGGTTGGTAATGACAACAAGTGGCTTTCATTTCAAGAAAATTGCTGGGGAAGTCTCATACGCGGCATACGCCTCGAAACAGGCAGTAACGAAGATCTAACAGAAATTTGAATTAGCATGGACGTTGAGCGTAGTGTCGACTTCTACACATGGGGCTACAAAATGGACCACAGCGGGTGCCTTTGTTTGCGTGTTTCACCTCAGAGCAGTCACAATACCCAGAGTCAAAGAGAAGAATCTAATTGTTAGCATAACACACCTAATGGTAAAGCATTCGCCCAATTGTAGACTTCTTTTCCATACAGAAAATTTAAAAGCTTCTCTCTCGGTTAGTGGCTCATAGTCATTTACAGTGCATACCTTTTGGCGGAGACAAATAAAAAAAAACCAAAACTGTGTAAAAATGAAGGTTGTTCAAACTAACTGATTTTGCATAGGTACCTAATGCAAATGCTTTCCCTATTGTGAATTACGTATGTGAGAAGCCTCTTGCGCCTTCACATCAAACAAGAAGATTATTTTAACATAGGTCGGGTTGTAAACGAGGGTAAGTCAAAGTACATGCTGTCTACGATCACAGGCATTTCGATGGACAACTGAAGCTTTGAGGTAGCGTAGTTATTTTGAAAACATCAGCATAGATATCCAATGTCAAAGAGTACCTGAAACTCACTGTTAGTTTTGCCTTATTGAGAAGGACCAAGAGCATTCTGTACATAGACGTTCCAATATAAAGCGTAAAAGCGCGGATTTTGTCAAAAACGAATGAAAGTGCATTTGGAAGCTTTGAGAGAAATATTCCACGGTCGACTTATCGACGATGCATCAAGAAGAAGTCTGGTTCAAAACGATTCGGTGCTGAACTTTACGGACCTAATATGGACCAGTGCGAGAGGTTGCAAGATACGATCTTGTCTGAGATTTTAAGAAACTTTTTGTCTTTGTAGAGTTTAGATGGGCCCCATTTTCTGGAATTGGACAAACCATGCTGAGGCTTCATTCCTCGGGGATGCTTTCTCCCGACATTATATTGGAAATAAGCTCATGTTGGTTATGCCACATTCTGATTCATAGTCTGGAGAAGTGGTCCCTAAAAATCCTCGTCATCCACTGCGACTCTAATAAGGTTTTCCCTTGTTCGTCTTTGCAGGCCTCGGTTTGCGATTCGTTACATTTGTTCTTTTGGGATATGTTCCTTTTTAGCTGCCGTTGCGAGTGGGCTGTGTAGAGCCCTGCTTGGCCAGTTCGTCTGCACGTTTGTTTCCTTTTACGTCACTGTGAAACCCAGAGAAGTGTAACCCTGAACCGGTCGCCCAAGTGGGCCAGCTCGTTCCGGCACTATTGTACCAGTTTGAATGATGTGGTAGCTGAGTCAATAGCTTTAATAGCGACTTGGCTATCCATGAGGATAGCAATGTTCACGCTCGAGCTGCTTGCAAACTTCTCGGATTGCCAGTAGTTCCGCCTGGAAGACATTGGCACTGATTTTGATATTTTCAGTGAGTCCGAGTAGACACCGGTACATCCGTCGGTGTAGATGACCTTGTAGAAGTCCATCGCCACTTCCATTGTGCTTTGGCGGGGAATCCCACGTGAAAGTTTTTCCTGAAGTTTCGTTTGGGGGTGATGTAGTCGGTTGGAAACGTGACCATGCCGTCACTGTCCAACACTCAAATTCTTTGCGTCTGACTGCGCTGCATAGTGCGGTATTTCTTGTGTGTAAGTCGTGAAGCAAAAGATGCAGGAGCACATCCGTTGGGGCCGACCTCAAAGCGCCCGTAGTGCCTTAACGCTGTTCTTTGAAGCCTTTTGAGTTTAGTTAGGTGGTAGCCAATCATACCAGTGACCCGTAGGTTAGGATTGGATGCACTACGGCTGTGTACATCCACAAGGTCATCATTTTTTGAAGTCCACTTTTTGTTCCAAAGGTTTTGCGTTCTTTCCTTTCTCTGTGTTTAATACTTGCTGTGTTCAATACTTGATAGTGTGAGTGGTTGACCATTAAGGCGGGGAAGGGTATTTTGGTTTTGGTAGTGAATACACAGATAACATCGGCTGACTGTGCAGAGACAGCTTTGCCTGCTTTTGAGCTGACCTCAAGTCGTAGCGCTCAATAAAATAAAACCGCATGTGTATAGATGTGGTCGTCGTGGGTCAGCGATTAGTGCGTCTGGACAGTCTTGTGAACGGCGAGGGTCCAAGCCCCAGCCATGTCCACCGAACATTTTTCATGGCACCACCTCTCGTCGGGAAAGGACAAATCTCCGGGAGCATAATTTGTCATGAAAAAGCTTCTCAATGCGCCGATCGGTGTCGGCAATAAATTGAAGGTCCCTTCCATTCGTTAGAAAAATGTAACTCGCACAACATGAATAGTTGCGAAAAGCTAGGCCTTAGCTTATCCTGAGCTGTCGCGCCAGCTACATATTTATGTACTTCCATAACTGCTTGTTTTTCTTGTGCCCACTAATCGTAAATTAAAACAACCACTTTTATTAATGATTAAAGAAAGCCCCCAATATAATCACAATTGTTGATTTTTATTAGCTTTCATTGTAACATAAATTACATGTTGCTCTGACAACCCACATTGGCTGGATTAATGATAAAATCTGGAAGCCAATGCGGATTAAATTAGCCCGAGATTGCCTTTTGTTAATGAGCCAGTATGGTAACTGTCGAGGCGTTTGCCAGAAATGTATTTTCATATCGCATTAGGGAATGGTTATCGATTAGTTACTTCCAACGAATTAAGCATATTAAGTTGATTGGCAATGAAATTGGCTAATTGTTACTTCTCATAATAAGCGCAAAGAGACTGTAATTTAGTCTTTTAAATACATCCACTTTGCAGCTGGAATTTTGTGTGAAAATAGAAGTTCGCTTGTATCCATAATGTAGGGTGACAATCTACCTGCAGATGTGTTATCATCGAATGCCACCTTGGAGAGATTAATGTGAAAATAGAAGACGTTGCTAAGGCTGCCTTGAAAGTATGTGTTCGATACCCGAAAGGGAAAATCTCTGGCAATATTCAATTAGGTGCAATCAACGGTAGCAGTTCAGATGTGAATACCGATTCCAGAAGTCAAGTACTAGCTTGTAGTCGAGAAAAAAATCGATATCGGTCGACTGTGGAAAAGTCTTTATTGAAGTCATTCGTATCGGCAACGGAGATAGAGGATCCTTAATTATCCTTTACTCAGTGAAAAACAGTAGAGAAACGTAAGGAAAGGATAAAATTTCTCGAAACCTGCCCTGCATCTCTTTCCTCAAATGAAGGGATAAAAACTAAATTGAAATCCTTCCCGTTGGGCCCCTCGCCTCGGGCTTACACATTTTCTGCACACAAATTAACGTGCAATATTCTTTCCCAACAATTTGCAACATTTTCAGGAACATTAACTAGAAGCTGGGAGGGTATCCAGGTTAAAGAAGAATACTCGGTACATGGAATTTGGCTAACGTTAGTACAATCAACTGTTCAGGATGCGTACAGAGGTAGGTGCATGTGCATCTACTGTTGTGGATAAAAAGAACCCAACATCCTGGTCGTGCTAGTACTGAAAAATCGAAAGGAAGGACCGTTGGAATACCTTTAACCGTGTAATGCGAGGACGAATCCTGAAGCATGCTACAAGTATATGGCAAAAAAAGAGATAAATGAACACTAGGTACGTGAACGTAAAAAGGAAACGTGGAGGGGTTATTGCTTGAGTGCGCATAATGTATTTAGTATTCTAGCGACTGGCAAATTCCTTCCAACTCTCAGTGAGGAAATAGGAGGAGCCCTTAAATTGTTGGACACATGGAACAAGAAATGTGGACCGGCGGTAAATCCCCAAAAAACTTAGCTGGTACTTTTAACAAATAAGAGTTAAAATACCCTTTGCTGGGGGTATTCCCCTTAGGATCTCTGACAGTGCAAGATACTTGGGATTGGGACTTGTGCTCGACAAAAAGTTGATCTGCAAATAGAATATAAATGAAAGGATTCAGAAGGCCACGATAGTTTTCTACTCTTGCAGTAGAATATTCAGGAAAACATGGGGACCAGGATCTTAAAATATCCTTTGAATGTACACGGCTATTGTAAGGTCTATATTTACCTATAGCAGCGTTGTGTGAGGGCAAGCCGCTTCCAAATCCACCAACCTCAAAGCCATCACGAAAATACCGAGACTGGCGTGCATAGCAACTGCAACTGTCATGAGAATCACACCAAGAGCAGGACTAGATGCTATTCGCAACCTACTTCCACTACACCTGTTTATACAGGAATATGCGACCAGAAGTGCCCTGAGAACCACCCAAACGAATCGCTGGAAGTCAAGCACCACGGGATACGCCCAGATCCTCAGTAAGTACCTGGGCAATGTTCCGTTCTCTTGCTCATTCCCAAGCAGAGAAGAATGGACAAGGGGAACAATACCAAACACACGAACCAAAGTCATCCATATTGATGGGTCCAAAATGAACATTGGCGTAGGTGCAGGTATATTTTCAGACAAACTTAGCCTCACTTGATGATATTACCCTTTTCATCGACAGCCAGGTAGCGCTTAAAGCGATTTCTGGAATTGAAATAAAATCGAAATGTCGCGAAGAGCTTAGTGCTCTCGCCACACAGCATGAGACAAAATTATGCTGGGTTCCTGGATATGAAGGCATACCACGTAATGAGAAATGTGTGAATTGACGTTAGATTTGATCGGTCACATCACTCTCGCTGTATAAATTAAAGTACCATATCAAAACATTAGAGTATTGCCCAATGTAATGTGACCTACATACACTGCTCTTCTGCATATATTTGCGGTTTGAAGAAGGTTCCTCGAATGATTTTATTTGAGGTGACTCCAACAAGTAGCAATAGACTTCAAATGAGCTAAGCTGTGCCTCACTGATTTTGAAGAGCTCTAATTGGAGCACTCCATGAAGACAACAATGCGATAATAGGTCAAGTTCATGGTACATAATGAATTCATCCCAATAGCTTTATCATGAAGAAAGTCAAGTACTCTGTCAATCTTCAGCTTTGCCATACCACTCCTGACTCACGTGTATTTGCTTTCAACTTTCATTTTCACACTCCCCTAGCCTCATTACCAGCGCGCACTTCAAATCGATGTCAATCACTGCAAAAAAAAAATCAATTTCTAGCCAACTCTCATGACGAATGACTATGCCAACGTTTTCTAATCCTCCAAGCCCCTTTTACCACAAATCACTCAACAGCACAGCATACGAGAAAAAGCGTTAAATTAAAAAAATCCCAACTCACTTAGCAGCGCACCTATGTAGCATGCGACAGACAATACAACAATATTCCGTTTGACAGTTCAGCAAAAAAAAATAAGAAAAAATTATTAACTTTTAAAAATTTCTTTTTCTGTGCGCGCGAACCTAAGCAGCAAAACAAAACAGTGAAACCCCCAGGTGAAAGATACAAATAAACAAAAAAAGCACACTCATACTTTCCATACAGCATAATTCGAGGTGTCAATAAAAAAATCGGTCGTGTCCGATGATATCAACCAGCGCGATATTGATGAAATTCATCATAAAAATGTGTGTGATTGCCAAAGAGAAAGATACACACTATACAAAGGTAAATAAAAAGCGACACTCGATTGGATTCCGATAGAAGCGAAATATGCGTGTCTTTGTGCACAATAAAGGTCTCGAAACCTAGATTCAGAGGTTATCCGCCAAAGACACAATTTCTCTGGCACTCTCAAAAGAAAAACCAACAATCTATAGCCTTATTGTGATTTAAAAAGAATATTTTTGTTTGCTTCACGAATACACGCATAAGATACGAAAAAAAGTATCTTAAAAGTATGGAAATGGGTCAAAAGGTTCTTGACTCTTACCGCCATCAACTGCGTAATCCATTTGCCATTGTCAGATGAGAAAAGTATGCCTTTCCCAAAAGACCGCGACCAAGACGGCATCTCAAAATAATTATAAATACTCGAGACTAGATGAAACCGCCGAGATAACAAGATAACAAGTCATTTGTTATGCTCAGATACTTTCGAATCAAATACACGATTTTTTTTTCTTTTCAAAATGATCTTCTATTTTTTTTTTTATTTTATTGTTTCGGTTATCCAAAGAGTATATTACAATATGCAACACTTTCGTAGCTGAAATGAAGATGAGAAGAAGAAAGGAAGGAAGTAAAGAAGCTGAAATAAAAAAAAGGATGAAGAATGATGGAAAGCAAAATGAATTTAGTAAAAGATAGTTGGATGCGTTTGTTTCATAAGTTGTCTTGTTTTGTTTTATCGTTTTAATGAGGTTTACATGGCATAGATGGAAAATAGATAGAACAGATTCACAGAGATAGCAGAGAGTGATAAATTCGAAAAAAAATAAGAGAAAGACAGAAATAAGTAGGCACAGAAAGAGAGACAGTGATAGATAGAATGAAAGTAGTATTAGATATCGACTAGTTGCATGCAACCTTTCGTAGTTTCACAGAACCACAATCGGTAAATAACCGGAAATATTGATTTTTTTCTTTGTTGTTCCCTATTTTGAGAGCACGGCTTACGTACTCTCTCTCTCTTTATAACATTCTTCATTACATAATTTTTCTATGAAAAAAAAAAATAATAAATAAATTAAATAAATTAATTTAAATAAAAATAAAAATTAAAAACAAAAACAAATAAATCCCTTGCTCCACCGCGATCGATAGGAGAAATTGGATATATCCCTATGTTGTCATCGCTTTACCGCCTGGCTTGCTTGTAGCCACTGTAAGCGACCGATTGAGCAACTGGAGAGCTATAGGCACCGTGGGAGTCCCATCCGGAACCACCGCTGGACCATCCACCAGTGCCGCCTGATGACCATCCGGCGTTACCGCCTGAGTAACCACCACCGCTGTTTCCCTTGCCACCGCCGAAAAGTCCACCCAGACCTCCGAGGAGACCACCGCCGCCGCCGCTACCACCGCCGCTGCTTCCACCACGTCCCAATCCAGAAATACCAGCGAATACAGCCAAACCGAATGCAACCACGGAAATGATCAAAGCCTTCTTGGCAATCAGCAACAGACCGAACATTGAACCGATGGCCAGAACTGCAACCTTAGCACCAATGCCCAAGATGATTGGGAGAAGTTTCTTCAGAACACGCTTCTTCTTGGTACGTCCTTCAACGACTAAATCCTTGATATCGGCCTTGATGTCTTCGGGAATGGCACGAGCAATACTGCGAGCTGTGTTGGCAAAGTTGAAGCTCAACGAACGTTCTTGGAAGAAGTTCTTAACACTGTTTACGAAATATGTTCCCAATTCGGAGTTGCGGGCCTCAACGGATGGTGCAACTTCCACAGCAATGGAGTTGTCCTCAATTGATTTTCCCTGACGGCCTTCGTTGCTCTTCACCAGTGAAACGCCACCGAAGATTTCAATTTGTGGGTTGTCGAAAATCGATTTGGCACGACGGAAGAGCTATAAGTGAAAAAAAAAGATAAAGAGAGGTTTAGTTAGATGATATTCCAAATTCAGTCGGATGAAAAGTTGTGATGTGAATAAGAGTTTAAAGGCAATGACTTCCTTGAGCTTGAAAATTGTGATGTAAGTGAAAGTCTTGAAAGGGAATAAATCAAAAATATAGTCAGAGGCTTAAAAACTGTGGATGAGTAGCCTAAGAGGCAATGAGATCCAAAAGCAAGTCGGATTTTTAAAATGGGTGATGTGAATGACAATCTTAAGGAGGTGACTGATATTTAGAGCAACCTTCTGAAGCTTCAAGCTTTAAGTTCAGCTTCTAAAATTTGTTACAAAATTTTTGTGCCATGAAAAATCAGTTTGTCTTATTTCTTCCTTTGTCTTGAATGTCCATATAAAAGCTCCAGAATGTTGATAACTTGGCTTTAAGCTTTCATATTTGATTAAAAAGTCAGAAAATATTATCAATACCACGAACAGAAACTCTTTTCCTTATTATTTGAAAACAGGCTCAGCTTTCGAAAATCGAAAACCTAAGCCTATGAAAGGAAAAGTGAGTTCAAAATTTTGTAACAAAAAATGTGTAGGAATGTTAAGTTGGAGGAAACCTTGTTTCAAAAAGTTTCCGCTATTGGTAATTCAGATTAAAGTGTGAGCAGTGATTTGAAAAGTTAGGCACAATTTAGTTTTAAAACTTTACGATCCTAAACATGAATTTGAATGAACAAAATACTCAGAGCTTTTAAAAATTACAAAACTTTCGTCAAAAATGTTTCAAGTATCCAGAAGATGTCTGTAGGCCTAAAATGCAGGGTTTTCTGTCTTTAAGTTTAGAATTCTCGTTGAGATTTATAAAAATCGAAGCTTCATAAAGACGAATTCGATGAAAGGATAGAAGATCCAAGGCATCACCACCGAAAAACACTGCAATTTTACATTTAACTGCCAAAAACATGTTTTGAGTAGGAAAAATTAGCTCAAAAATGTCTATTCCTTCAACTGATCTAAATTTGTATGCTTAAGGGCGACATTTCAATGCCAGGACATATTTTCTAATCAATTTCACAACAAACTTTAAGGCTCCACATTTGGCACAAACAATTTGGAACTTTTCAAAATGTCTTGCACTTGCACAAATATCCTTAAGTTCTTCTCATGGTCACTTTCAGTCACAATTTCTTGTTTATGTTTTTCACTTTTCATTGCAATAAATCACTTTTTTTTTGGTTTTAATCCTTAATCCGTACCGTCATTTGTAGACACGAAATTGAATCAGCATCCAGACACTTTGCGAATCCACTTGGTGTGGGTGTATCCTGAACAGCTTCGATATCAGCATATATTCCAGTGCTCAACAGCAGGATGCAAGTAGACACAATAAAGAACTTCATATTGAATGTGAGATTTTTTTTTTCTCGTTAATTTTAAAATAAAAATAAAAATTTAAATGTAGTTCTCTGTTTGAATCAGCACAACGTATTCACTGTGTGTTCATTCGAATGGAACTAGCTGCGGTTTGATAATTTTTCGACAGTGTCAGGCTGTTTTTAAACATTTTCAAAATATATCGAGATGAATAATTATGCAAACACACATAGATACAAAACACAAAAGAAACAAATGAGTATAGTAAAGCAGCGACAAATAATCATCAACGAACACGACAAAAAGAAAAAAAAAAATTCAAATTATGAAAACGAAAATCTTTTACCTACGGACGGGCCTTGGCGGTACCTACGATATCTACCTGCGTTTAGTACCATCTCGCCATATGCACACAGCTACACACACATCCCGAGTCGAGTCATAATTTCTCATATTGTGTAGAGTAGCCATCGGTGTGGCTAACGTAAGCTTTGGCTTTTTTTTTTTTTGTTGTATCTCCCACTCCCGGAATTTACGAGTATTAGTGTGAGATATATTTTTGTGTTTTGAATGATATTTGGGCAAGCATTGCTTTCTTCTCTCTGTATACCTACTTCCGTGGAAAAAAAAAAAATCCGAAAAAGCACAAATTTAACAAGAAGAAAATCATGTAAAACTGTTTGTTATTTGCTACGGCTCAAGGTATTGAGAATTCATTTGTTAAGCGTAACTGCTTTACCGCCCTCCGCCCTATTTCAGTGGAGAAGAACCCATAGATGGTTAGATGAAGATGGCTATGGAGGAAAATCACAGTCATTTGGCATCTCATCAAGACGACCATGAAGAAGAAGAAAAAGACGAAGACGAAGATGAAGATGATTATGATGATATTGGTGGCTGTGAGACTTTTTTGTTTACCAAGAAGAAAGAGCTGCAACGAAGAAAGGTGAGAATGTGTGAAAGAGAACTTTGACTTTATGTAAGGTTTTTTCTGTTCTCGTTGTTGTTGTTGGTGTGGATATCTTTGAAAACTTGGTAATCGACAGAAGGTATCGATTGGCAATGTACTGAAAATGTACGAAACGCTGACATAGTGAAGTCAGACATCATAGCATCAAGATGCTAGTGGCCGATAGTAGAATCTAATAAGGAAGTCAACACTGTGGTGCTAATTTGTGAAAGGAGTTAGGAGTGGTATTCTGGAGTAAGAAGCCCCCATAGATATGTGCCGAAGGAATAAGTGAAAAGAGTGAAGTGAACAATTATTTTTGTATATAGGATCTACAATAAAGCTTGTGAATAGAAAATAATTATAAACTTTGTTTTAATTTTGGAAAATTAATTTCGGTGCAAGTTCTCTACTTTGGCCTTCCAAAAAAGCCATTTCCGCCAGTTGGCTTAAATGACCTTCCTGATTCGAGCGACAGTCGGACAGACCTCGAAATGCAGGAATCAAGTCTTAAAGAATATTCAAGGAAGTGAATCCAGTGACTCCTAACGTGTTTTTGGGTTTAACAAAAACTTGGTTTACTTTGATGCATTAGCCAAGAAACATATGTACGTCGATGTAACATACTTTTAATACAATAAACAGCAGTCATTTAATTTACTTACTTTCTTAAAATAGCTTTATAGTTCGGGTTGGATATGGCTCTCAAATGCATTCAACTTTGCATGCCAAGTAAAGTAGATCATTTTTAATTGGCGCTCGCCACCTGATTCGCGGGCATCCTTAATTGCACCAATCCTAGGGTGCAGATTCGAAGACTTTCGAGATCAGAACGCTGGTATTCATCCGTTTTGCATGCCCTAGTCACTTCAGGCGATGTCAATGTCACTGTATAGCCTATACTGTTCGCCATTGTATCATATCTTTGATTCCTTGGATGACTTTCACTAGTCCTGTCAATGTCAATTACAATGACCGGGGATCATTTGAATTGATCGAATTAGAGGTTTTCTACTCATTTGCCGTAGCCTCAAGGAAATATCGGTTGGCAAGAGTTATTCTTCTTTTGATATGAATGTCATTGTCTAAGTTTATAGCGGACCACAGTTAAACAAAGTCCTTTGCTTCGGAGTTTTGCACAATGCTTTCAAAAATGAAGAGCGTGCCGCCCTGTTTAAAAGAATTTATTGAAATCAAAGGTCTTTGTGAGGTTTTTAACGACCTTGATGGAGCAGCGTGCATTCTCCATCGTAGTACTGCATAGATAGATGTTTCTGTGAATAGTTTTATACGCGCACTGAACCCGTTTTTTGTAACTTCTTCTCTGATCATAAAGTTCGCAAGCAGCTCTGGCCCTTTTACGCAGAGTTGCTTTGTATTTGTTGTCAAACGACGGATTTCCTTTTGGTAGCCGAGAGAAACCCAACGCATGAGAAGCAGCATCTTCGATGGGTTTTTAGCAGTATTGCCACTGATCTTTGGTACTTGATGATGGCGGCTAGGACTTCCTTTGAAATTAAGGGATACTCGATCAGAAAAGGCTTTCGTAATCTATTGTTGACGTCAAACTTCCTCATGTTTGAGATATTCTTGGTTACAACAAGACAGTTGTCCAAGTCAATGTTCTCCACTCAGAGCGTTTGGACATTCATTGTACTGGAGGAGTACCTTGCGCTTTTTGCAATCTGGTTGGTTATTGAAAGGATTATTTAGATGCGAGAGACGCATCTCGCTGCGATAAAATCCCCGCCCACCCCAACAACATAGTGTCATGCAGACTCTTCACCTAGCTTTGCTTTGAAATCGCCGAGGGCATTTTAAAAGTCATACTGTTTGTATGGCCAAGAGCTGGTAAAACCCCTTATTTTGCATCCTTTTGCTGTCGGTAACAATGGTCATAACAAGTGTCGAAGTTGACCATCCTTTTTTTCCAGCCCATCCCATCGCACTTCTAGGATGGTGATTATATGTATCTGCGTTACAGCAGTCCAGTGCCTGCTTTGTCTGACTTTGTTGTCAGATTCGAAGGTCGTTGTCCTCATTTCGTTTATAGGGATCGTCAACAATTAATCCGTCGGCACCCAAGGCTTGGTGTTGGTTGTGGCACAACCTCCAACCTCGAGGATCAGTTCCACCGTCAAAAAAGGACACAAGACTAGGGGTCGGTAAGACCGATGTCAGTAATCCACTTTTTGGATGTAAGGGCTGTTATTAGCCCCTAAGAAGTCCTTCCCACAATTATCACTCGTCGCTTATAAATTCTTATCAACCAGAACTCCAAATACATACATATGTCGAAGCAGTCCAGTTGTCGGAGGTGCGCAGATTAGACCACCAAAATTCGAGACAGTGGTAGTCGATCCAATACGGCATCCCCTACAATTTGGTGGTCTTGTGTATGGCCAGGTATTGCAGAACTTCGAAACAACATTTTTAGTATAAAACTGAAACTCACATAATGAAATCAGAATCATCTCTTCCGGGTCGTGTCGAGATGGCCACAAGGCATGCGAATTTCGGGTAAAAAGCATTTGAATTTCATTAGAGTTGTCTCGTATAGTGACTTTGGGGGATATGGAACCAGGATCAAATTTCCTTCTTTCACACAAAAGCTCAAGAACGGTCTTGCAGAGACTGATTAATAGAATATTCCTGTTGCACAATTCTCATGAAAATGACATGAAGGGTCATTTGTTTTCATGCACCGTATAGTATCGTGTTGGGCCTTATAAAGCCTTCTTGGTAGTGATTGACACAAAATCGTCCTCCCTATGCGAAATATTTTATGGCTCTATAGTCCAAGATAGAACTATGTGGTCTCTGTGGTAAGTGCGTTGCTCTGCTATGCGTGCAGAAGTATCCACCGAATGACAAACCTCCGACAGTATAACTTGTCATGAAAAAACATTTCAATTCGCCGTTCGGAGCCGGAAATATGTAGATTGTAGGTCTTTTCCATTTGTGCGAAATATGTAACTAGCACAACGTGATTGGTTGTGAGAAGTAAAGCCTTGGCCCATCATGGGCTCTCACGCCGATGGTTCATTGTGCAAAGTTGGAATGACAATCCTTACAGTTATATTTGCCATACCATACACGCTCTCTTTAAGCTGTCCTATCTCTTTAAGGAAGTGCGTCGTCGACGTCGTCGACGTCTTTGACCTCCTTAAGAAAAAAACGTTTGGCTCGTCCATTCTTGTTTCAGTACTTTCCCCTCTCTGCTTCAGAATCATCATTGGTATCTTGCCTGTCTTGAAAATACCACACACTCTAAAACGCCTACAAGGTCTACTTTTGCTACTCTTCTTTGTCTTCTCCATGACAGACAGTTGTTGTTCGTACAATTACTTACACACGGAATACATTAAGCAATTGATCATGCCCGCCTCCATTCCGCTGGCACAGACTCAATTAAAACTTTTTCCAAATGACATCACAGAAATTCCAACGAACCTCAGACGCAGACACACCATTTATTAGCACCCGTGTGGTGTGAATCCGGTAGGACTACTTTCCATTGTTGTTAGCGCCGTTATCACATCCAACAATTCGGTCAGTTATTTCGTGGCGCAATACCTCTCTAGTCACCTAAAACAACACTGAATCTGAATACCTCTCGGCCGTGATTGTTGACTCATCTGACGCAATACCGATGCACGAGTACATTTCTTTTCGATCCCGTCACCCCCATTTCACTGGGAGACTGGGAGGTGTGGTCCTCTACTTATCCTACATAACGGTTGAACAAATACCTCAGATATTTCCATTGATAATGACTAATCGAAGCAGGAGAAAACACAGCGCTCCACAAGAAGTCCATAATTACGAAACACACAAAGCAAACACAGAGAAGGTACCGCACCAGGTCAACACTTCGGGTCTCCCCAGCTATGTCGATAAAAATTTCTTCCTCCTCCTTGTGATAGGGGTGCGGTGTGGCATGGCACGATGCCATGGTGCTCTTGATGTGATGATGACCACAAGATGATAACGTCGCTGATTTCCATTCAGAAATCGTAAAATGTCATTTGCATTTCGCTTTTTATTTTAATTTCTCTTTCTTTTCACCTGCGGAGGTATTCATAGATCCAAGATACAAGATACGTATTCTGCTGACTGGTGATGGTGGTGGCTCTGACATTTTATGTGTAATTTTGATGCCAGTTTGTGGAAATAATGACACTGACAGTGGGAGACTTGCTGACAATGAATCGGTGATTATGGCACTTAACGATGGCATTGTGTGCGAAGTTGGCCTTTGAATTGGGGCGTTATTTTGGGAAAGGACTCGCTGTGACATGTAATGACTAATGGGACGATGGGTGCTCGGTGTTTGAAAATAATTATCGCTTCTAGGATTAATAATTCAATTGCATTGTAACCGGCCATTAGGCATTGAACGATGGGGAGATTGACAAAGACTACCAGTGATTAGGCGTTCGCAAGCAAATTACATAGCGAGGCCGAGTACATTAGGTGTATGCGGAATTAAATGGCTGACCATGATCCCTGAACGTGAAATGCGTAACCAGCAGTGGAACCTAATGCTGTTTGTTGTACGTAATGACAGGTAGTCAGGCATTTTTCAACCTCCTTTTGACTTTAGCGAATCAAAAGTGATTGATATCTGCCATTCAGAGGGAGAAAATTAAGCTTATACCGTTCAAGGAAAGGGGGTTGCAAAATGGAATTTAATGTTCCTTGAGAATAGCACAAGTTCAGTTTCATGGGGGCAACACCCAAACCACGACGAGCCGGTAAGCTTATTTTAGGCGTTTTGTTGGAGTTGTTTTAGAGTGTTAAAGTGCGTTCACGAGACTGCTATAACAATGTAATCTGCATAGGTGATCACTGTGCCTCCCTCAGTTTCCAGGCTTATCCCAGTTCATTTACCACCGAATTTTAGAGAAGAGGGCATAGGACACACCCCGTGCGGGGCCTCTATTGACAGATTTTCTAACGTTTTGTATTTCTTACGATGCAAGGAGTTATTGATTTTATAGATTAGAGTAGGTACGTAATGCACAAGAGCATGAAATGGCTGCCTTGTGGCATTGACGTGGCCTGGGAAGCTGTAAAACACCTTGCAATTGGCACACTGGGGTGATAGTCCATCTCTTTAACAAAGGGGATAAGAAGGATTGCTCCAATTACAGGATTGGATGTTACTTCGTAGCCGTGGCAAGGAACTGTTCGGATTGGTAGACTTGAATAAGCCGACCCTTTTTCGTTGATTCAAGATCTGGAGATGTAGAGAGTTCAATTAACCACCCTAAGCATGCGAACTTCATAAAGTCCACCATGATTCTTCTCAAGTCATGTGAGACTGACCGATCGGATAAAAAGGAACCTATCCTGCTTGTCAGATTTTGAAGAGAATACAACATTAGTTTCTTTCCAATCCACTGGTATGGTTGGTTAAGAGGTTCCCCTAATCATCGGTTCAATGGTGTCTAGACCCCTTTGAATTGAAGCCAGAAAGATACCATCGGATTCCGATGTTTTATGATGGGAAACAAGTAGCTATTGCATTTTTAACCCTTCCAAAAGTTTGTATCTTGTCAAAAAATTCGTTCCATTACTCATTTGTGATTTCTACAGTCACGATCATTTAATCTTATGGCGGATGAGTTCAGTTAAAGTTGAAGATTCAATCGTAAGAAACAAGCTTTGGAATTCTGCTAACGACTGACACCTTCTTTCTTTTCTTATGCATTGCAGGATTAATGGTTCTCCTGATCTCCGTCCTTTGGATCTGAAGAGTGGTGCACCATTAAGGCGTTGAGTTGTTTTTATCATCATTATTTTCCAAAAGCCTACTTATCGACTATGACGGTCGCTGGTTGAATGTTTTCATTCTCCGACTAAAGGTGGGGCCGCGGTGTAACTGGCCGGGGCTTCAACCCACGCCGCTTGGTCAGCAGTCCAACGCACTAACCAATGAGCCACGGCGACCACGTTCGAGTATTAACACCTCTGCAATTATTTTTTGTGAAGGACTTGGTGGTATCTGGGTACAGCCAGACTGGGTGGTATTTGGGTACAGCTTGGAGTTGTCGCTGTTGATATCCAGAAGCCAATCATAATTCCCAATGCTTTCATTACTCCAGCTGAAGAGTAATGTGACTTCCACCATTGTACGGATGTTATCTGTGAAGCCAATTATATTTGAAGACCGTAACATTGCACCGGCTTTGATGTTTTACAGCTTCGCTTTATTGAAGGTTTTCCTCAGTGATACCCCACTGGTCTCCCAGTATTCTTTGTAGACAGCGCTTATTTACAATCTGGTTTTGCTTAATCCAATTGTTTTGCCAAGAAACCCCCTGAATACGTGCCTGTCTTTCAAGACCCCTGCGCAATTTTGCCGACGAGTGCCGGTTGCATTGGCGTTGAGTGACAGAAAACTAATTTTACGGGCTCTTCAACGATATCGATTTAGTCAGAAGTGTCCGAATACGATATAGAGTGGATGTACACCAGCGTTCCAGCCCGATTTTTTTTCGAATCTATCCCAGAGGTACAGGTCAACCGTATCAAAGTGAAAACAGCTTAACTATGATCGAGCTGCCTAGAGCAAGTTTTTGGCTTACATCGGACTTTTGTCACCAAGAATGGTCCAAAGATTCATCTACAATCAGATTATTCCTCAGTTCAGGAACCCAATGGGCTCGAATTGCCGTTCTGTAAATGGCGGCGATCAGCTCTTCTTGTTAATTTCATATGAATTCTTTTTAAAGTCAAAAAATTTTGTTCTTCTTTTATGCTCTGAACAGTGATTCATAATCAATCATCATCAACCATAAGCACATTCGTTGAAAGTGGAACTAATGAAGAAATGGGAATAGTTCCTTCCATAGTTCCATACTTCCATAGAAGTCCCATTCAAAAGTCTGGCGAATGTTGTTCGAGTCTCATCATACTTGTATATTCACACATCACATATTTCTTTCATATTCTCTCTTTATCTTTCTTATTTTCGTCCTGCAAGTAGAGCGCATTCAAGGAACATGTGTCTTCAAAAAAATTGCATCCTGAGGACACATGTTTGACAATCCTTGCTCTAGGCTTACCCTTGAACACTTACATACTTAGCCCATTGCACAATTTAATTGCCCTTAAGAGCATCTTTCCCACGGATCAGCACTCTAATTTTAGGGAATGCCATCCGGTGGTTTTGCCATCATTTACCGAGACTCTAAAGCTGATGACTATTATAAAGGCACATTGCACTTGCTTTTGATTACCATCCGCCATCGGCAGTGTAGCCCTGATTGCCTTACATATTTTTCTTGCCAATCATCTTTGGTGACCATGAACATGCAGTAACACCTCGGGAACAGCGCTTTGGCTAAATAATCATCAGGCACCGTCTCAATCCACTTGTCAGTCTACTCATCAATAAATCATGACCCTGGGTTGGAAATCATATCCGGCACTGTCAAGGGTCGCAATCTTCTTTGTTCCCGTAGCAATGATTTTGAAACAAAACAAAACAACTAATGAACGACATAAACGAGTTGGTAGGCAAATGCGTCCCACTCAAGCAATTTGTTTCGTTGACAGTTCACTCCGGCTACAGTGACCTTTCAGAATGATATCTGCTTATGGCCGTTTTACCCTTAGGTGCCATTTGCATCAATGTCGTAAATAATCCAAGATAATTAATACATGCCGTCTGAATTCCTAATTGTCTACTCAAAAGGTACTTACCGAAGATGAATGTCAAAAGAAAATCATAGAAGTTAATTTTATAAAATGCCAAATGTCAAGGCCGTCAATGTCCCACATTCCTCGTCATGTGACCATTTCATTTTCATAGCAAATATTTCATTAATTTGCAGGTGAAGCAACCTGTTTAGGGTGCTCATGTACGTGTTGAAAATATCGAAATATGACGAGAAATGCCATCACTCCACAAGAGTCCTTTGATGTACGCCCAAAGCACCTTAATTATGTCTCGACACCCATCTCACTGCCCGTCGAAATTGTCTAAATGAAACAATTTAATACAAAAAAGTTGATGTAATTGAATAACATGCTCGACTGAGCGTGAAATATACCGCAACGCCGACGAATTCAGGTGGGCTATGTTCCAGACCACGCGTATCGAATTGGATACTTTGGCGTATCGCGATACATAGGTTGCCTCGTGTAGTGAACTTTTGCCATCCCCAAAAGTGACGACCAGGGTTAATTCGAAAGGCGTTACAAAATTGTGACTAGGACACTTTTGGGATGAATATAAAGTAGTCGTGACGTTTTGTCACTCCCTGGGGTGCGATTTGTGAGATACATATTAATATCCAACGTTTTACCTCACTTGGTGTGTTCTTTTGGGTTGGAGAGGAGTAAAGCAGTGGTCCGTATCGCTTTTGACAACTTATGGAAATCTAATAGGGCTTTTGATGTTTACTTGTTGTTTACTATGAGAAACTCTCTGTGCGCTATGAATGGCATGTGCGGGTGATGTGGGTTTTAATCAACTAATTGGGTGACAGGTCGTCAAAGTTATATAAATGACTTGCAATTTAATTGGATGTATTCTTTTGTCCTATGTCATACACGTGCCAAAGAAAATGAGTTTTTCTCAACTCATAAAGTGTTTTTTTCTGCTGGGGGTTGAATTGAAGATGCTTTAGACTAAAGCATCCTACACAGACCAGAGCGATATTGCATTTATTCCATTTTCACTTTCCAGGTCTTTTTCTTTGGTTTTGTAACGTTCATGCCTTTGAACCACGTATGTACGGCCATGCATACCAAGAATTAGGGAATTAAAAAAACACAGTATACAAGAGGTTGGCACAGCTTAAAAAAAAAAAAAACATAACCAGAAAAAACCCGCTGGATCTAATGGCTTCCCGGCAGAACTTTTAACGAGGTGATGTTTTGGAAGAGTGCACGCACCAAAGCCAACCAAGAGTAGATGGAAGTTCGTCAACCAAGAGTGGGTAATCCCCTAAGCACATCAATACTTGATATTAAGAGAATTCTAGCCATAAGCCCAGGCCACCGTTCACAAGGAGACCATGCAGCGAAGTTAGGGAAATCTAAGAACACTCTTTGCCGTATTTGCAAGCAAAATTAATCTCTGATCCACTTTCTCTGCAAATACACAGCCCTTAGGAGGATCAGACGGTGTGCTTTAGGTAAACTTCTCTTCGGTAATTTTTTGCCTTAAGTCCATCAACCAATATCTCCAAACAAACAGGTAACATGAGTTGTGGTATTAAAACGGGGAGTCCTAACCAAGTTCAACTGAACCGCCCCATCTACCTATTACCTATGGGAGGATGAAAGTATGCTCCTTACTTAATGTGGGGCTACAGTCCGGGGTTGATCTGAGTCTCATCCAACAAGCGTCTCCAGCCAGCTCAATCGTTAGCTAGCGACCTCCAGTTTCGACTTATGTGCGCCACTTGAAAGTATGCTCGCTGACTAAAATATTAGTTTCATATGCCACGTTTACAAAAAAATTGATCCTATGTCTATCGAAGCATGTCGCTTGTAACATCCTATCCAACGTACTGTGTGAAGTGTAAGCATACTAATCGGCAAGTACCAGTATGGCTTCTTGTTCGAAATTAAATTTGTCTTCACACTAAGGTAAATCGTTGGTGAAAATCAATAATTTTTGAGTCATGACTAACCACACTTTCATTGATTTCAAAGGCGCATTCGTCGTCGTTAGCTATACAGGGTGATGACTAAATTTCGGATCCAACCGTGCCGCTGGACTATTTCATGTACCTGGTTTCGGCTAGGAGATGGGCTATCGCGGAACAGATAGTGTGTAGGGCAGGTTTCAACACGAAGGCATTTTTTTTTTTTACAAACTCGACCTTGGGATTCCCAAACGACATTGACATCATCGGCCGCTTGCATCATCCCATCATAAAAAAATAAATAAATTGCTGGCGTGACAGCTCGGGATGAGCCAAGGCCTAGCTTCTTGCAAACATTCATGTTGTGCATGTCAAATTGTTCGCACGAATGAAAAGGATCTAAAATTTATTGCAGACTCCGAACTGAAAATTGAGAAGCTCTTTCAGGGCAAATTATTCTCCCGGAAGTTTGTCATTTCCGGACGAAAGGTTGTGCCGCGAAAATGTTCGGTGGACATGATTGCGACTTCAACCCATGCACAGCAGTCCAACGCACTAACCACTGAGCCGTGGCGACCATCGTCCCATCATATACGCTTTTTACAGCAATCGCCGAACAGGCGAAGTGAGTACGGAACCTGCCTACCTCGATTTAAACATAAACTCAACGAATGATACTCTAACGGAAGGCTAACTTAAGGAAACCAATACGCACTCTACTCTACTTAGCATTGATCCGGCCAATTCTGCTATATAATGTTAAATGCTAGATGATTAATATTTCGTCCTGTACGCGAGGAAGGCTAATGGACAGGGTATTTATAACCGCAAACTCTATGAGATGTGGATGTACATAGTACAAAAGCCAAAACACGTCAACTACACTGCTTTGGATATATTTATCCAGTGAATAGACAATAACACTCATAGTCTCCTAACTCGCAACGACAAGGGGGACCGAAGCTCTGTTTTAAGAAACAAGCCATCCTGGATGAAGAACTGAAAGAAAGGATTAAGAAAGAAAGATCAGGAGTCCATAAAGATAAATTTGGAACGGATCTGCATTTTTCCTTTGCTGTTTCCGATCGGCGGATTGAAAAGCCCTTGCCGGTTTGTCATGGATCGAACTTGTGCCATCTCGGTCAGCACTCAAATTCTTCAACCACTGAGTAATTATAACTAGGACGGTGCTTACATGTCACTCTAGATTTTCTTAGTTTTTCAAAGTGTGGACCTTTTCAAAAATCTCTAAATAAATCCCCAGATGCAACCCCATTTCAAGGGGTTAAATTCGACTTTAACTAAAACACAGGAGTATAGCTTCGTATTAATTTCAACATTTTTATGAACTGAATTTTTGAAATTTTTCTCTTGCTTTTCCTTTCGTGAAAAATTATCTAACTGTTTTCTCCTCTTACTCCCTTTGTAATAGAGCGCAACGTGGTAGAAAATTGCGGTTTTTTTAGCTCGACTATAGTTAAGCGACCGCCTACACATTAAAACTTTTCACTGCTCACTCGTAACGAACAATTATTTTCATCAAAGACGACGAAAAAATTCCAAAAAAAAAAACAATTTGCAACGATTAGGCAACTGCAAGTCCATTACAAAATTGCCGTTTAAGCGTAGCTTTATTGCCCATTAAACTCCACCATGATGATGGTAGACCTTGTTCAATTAGTAATTAATGTCGGCCAAATTAGGAATAAAAATTAATTTTTACTTTCCTTCCGAATAGCTTTGACAGTGACCTAACGCAATGCGTAGAAAGTTTTACAATGAGCAACTGAGATATTGTTTATTTATATAGTAAATGACTTCCGGGACGACATGGTACGTTAACGTTGGCGTTAGTCTAGGAAAGTTGAAGAAAGATTTTGTTTAAATTTAAAGTTAATTTATGAGGTGATAAAGATTAGAACCAGTTAAAAGTCTCCCTACCATTTATATTGAAAGGTTGAAAAAGGTAAGGTGGTTTCCACCGAGGTCGGTGATATTACTTCCTTTTCGTTCATGCAAGTGCGACAGAAGTCGTTGACTGCAGTTCTTAGACTGATTGTGTGTCTACCAATTGCACATTGACACCGAGTGCCGATATATTTTCTGCCAATTATAAAAAAGCTGTTTGTCAGTTTGCCAACATAGTTAAGATAGGAATCAAAGTTATTCCTTTCTCATTGTATCCATTGTAATGTGGGTTGTACGTTATTCTCTATTTAGTGCCTTCCTTGGGTAGTTCCTCTTCTTCATCCAGAACAGGGTGAGAATGCGTCTTCATAAATGGCTGTAGTTTAAAAAGGACAATTACTTACTTCAGTGCCAAAAACATCGCAGCACCCATCCTGAGTCCAGGGACCTGAACTCAGTTTAGCAATAGGATTGGCTGTACTCTGCGATCATTAGGCCGATATTAACGTATGGAGGTTTAGTCTGGTGGCAAACTGCAACTAAAACCACTAACCTTAAGCCCTTGGCCAAGATGCAAGGACTAACTTGCATTGCAACGACGAGTACATTAAGTACATCAGCTCCGACGGTAGGGTTGGAGACAATTCTCAATCTGCTACCCCCTTGATCTCTACATGCAAGAATCCGCAGCAAAGACCGCTCTGAGATAAGATCAATCTAAATTGTGGAAAGCGAGCTCATATGGACACGCCAAGATATTGGAAAAATATCCGGGCAAAAGTGTCGACTCTGACTATATGTATTTGGACTTCGTCAAATCCTTCTCTCCTGCTTCTTCCCAAGTAGAGAACAGTGGAAAAACAAAAAAATTCTTAACGAAATAAAGTCCATCTACATGGATGGCTCCAAGATGGACATAGACACGGGTGCGAGTGCCCTTTCTGATGAGCTAGGACTCAGCAGCTCAATAAGATTCTCTGAAAACAGTAGTGTTTTGCAGGCAGAGGTTCTAGCAGTGACAAGAGCTGCCAAATTGGCGTCAATGCTCACGGTATCACGGGAGGATATCAGGATCTTCATAGACAGCCAGGCACTAGCTGCTACTAAAATTACATCCAAGGTTGTAAAGTGCTAACGCGAAGAGTTGCAGGTTCTTGGCACGGAGCATATTGTAAAACTCTCCTAGATCTCCGGCCACAGTGGTATGCCAGGAAATGAGACTGCGGAACAATCAGTCAGGAACAATTAAATATCCACTTCGTCAACTGAAAGCAATAGTAAGGCTAAGATCCTTGACTGAGTTGAATAAGAAGTGGAAAACACTAACCACTTAAGCGGCCATTGCCGACTAAAATGGATCCTACACAAGCTTGGCCTGTCAGTGTGATGAAGAAGGTTTCATCGTCTTCATCGGCCCGCTAACCGAAGCTCCAAACTATTCTTTAAGAAACTTCGATGCCTAAATCCACAGTCAAGCTAGTAAGGTATTTGATGACTTATAGAAAAATCGACCGAAATTAATTTAGACCCACGCAGATCTTTAAACACATATGTCAAGGATACTTGAGTTATGAAGAGCCTTTGGTCGGAAAACTGCTTCTACTTTCTCCAAAATGATATGAAATTGAAATTCCTCCTCCTTCCCGTACATATGTACATAACTATGTATGCGCATATATTTAAATCCGAAGGTCCTTGAATGAGTTATTGACTTCTTCAATATATTGCTCTCATATTTCAAGGTCACTTTGCATTTTACTTCACCCCAATCTGTATCAAAACCTACATTCATTTCCAGTGAAATATGAACACCACTATACGAATATGTATTTTAATTTCGCAAGTAACACAGGCATATTCAGCTCCTCAACAAAGTGGGATAATGAAATTCCAACCCTCAAATCAAATGAGGAAAACCACCCCCTATCAGCCTTGTGTGCGAATAGAATTGTATACGTATGTACATATATTGAGAAATTTCCTATTTTATCCGACGCACTCATTTTCGCTTTGCTGAATCGTGATAAGACTGTTTGTGAAGTTTAAATTTCATTTCGAATTCCTGAAGCTTGCTGTGGCAGTTTCCCGGATGGTGAGGCACAGTGCGTAGGACATTTACATGGCACACAAGGCGTATGAGTAACATTTTTAGCGATTTAGAATTTTAATTTGAGTCTTAATAATTGTGATAATGAAATGCGACTGCAAACAACATGACTGACATGAGAAGATGAGATTTTATGAGGGCGGAAATTCACTCAGAGTAGGTATCCTTTTGCAGATGAAAGACGTTTCACCTTTTTCGAAAGGGGAGCCCTGTAAGCTTAAGCTGCTTGTTTATGTGAAATGTTAAATTACTTGAAATTATTTATGACGGATGCATACATGAATGTTAAGGTGTCCTAAATTGCTTCGCAAAATTGATGATGGATTTTGCTATAATTAGAATGATGTTGTCTATTAATGAGGAATACATTCTGGGGAAACATGCTTTGATGTTGATAAAGAGAAAGGACATGCAAATGGCAGAACACTTTCGGTTGTTCAACTTTAGATAGACAGATAAGGGAATGAATTAAGTTGTAATTAAATTGCTCACAATTCCGAATCAGGTTCATTATTGTTTTGTTGACTATGCACTCTGTTCTATACGGGCAATCAGAACCTAAGTTACCGGAATAGTATGTGACAACCTCAAACTTGTTTAGGTAGTGTTAAAGGATCAAGGACGTATCCATAGTTTAGAAATCAGATCAACGTCACGAGTAAATGTAGAAGCTGTCTAGGGGGTCCTATCACTCCATTAGGATTCCCAGAGGGAAAGTGAGAGTGCCTTATACCGTTTGCACCAGATTGAAGAAGTAGGTTACAAACGTGGATGGGTGAAAGAAGGACAATGCCGAAGCTGGTTTCTTCGAAAAAGAAACTAACATACCTGGGTATAAATCATGCAGAACGAACCAGTCAACTTAGACGATGATAGCCAAGACTTTCGTCCATCTGAGCAAAACGAAGTGCGGATAGCAATATCTAACAAAGCTGCTGGACCCGACGACCTTCCGACCGAGGCCGCTGGAAATGGCCCGCTAGAGAGCGTACACCAGCTCATTTTTAAGATTTATGGATCCATCTACATACTTCGAACACACACAAGACCTGAACCAATTTTGCGTGTATACACTGGTAGTACTTCTTTCCCATCATAGTTAAGATGCACATATACCTGCTCGTTATCACTTCCTGCCCATTCTGTGAGGAGTTTCAGAGCAATAAACACATTTATTACAAAGATAAACGGGATTTAATAAAATTAAGAGAAATGCATTTGGTTCGAATGCAACTGCTGCACACACACCTGAGCATGTTATACTCAGATTAAAGGCTTTTAATTACAATTTAAATTGAACGGCGCATCAACTGGCACAGTAGGCCAATCAATAGAAATCCAAGCGGCAACAAATGTGGATTCACCAATTGATATACTCAACCAAAAAAAAAAAATAAAAAAAAAAAACGGTTAGAAAATATTTTCTGTTATTTGGAATTTGGTGCCAGTTTTGATTAAAAAGTTGTCAGAGTTTCACTCGATCATCGTGTGTGAATGGCTGACTGCTTCCATTGAAGCCTAAGCATTTTAACTTTCGCTTTTCTTCAGTGAGTGCTCGAGCGCACCTTTATTTGGAGATATTTCAATCTGGTGATACCAATAATGGGATCAATTTGCATAAACCGGAACAGTCAGTTTAGATATTTACTGGGCTGGTAGAAAACATGTCGATAGATGATGCTGATCGTGAGAATGATGTCTGTACAAAGCGAGCAAATATCCTTGGAAACATTTAGAACATTTTTACAGGGCGAAGAATCAGTCATCTCTGAAGAAAAAATGTCAGGTTGCTATTGATCAGACAACTGTAACTGTACTCAAGGATGACGACGAATGCATATAAAAGCGTCATATTTTGGAAGCCTTGCAGTGGACGGCTGCTGACGTTTAGATTTAAGATGGCCGTGGAAGATGTATCAAATTATGTGCCGCCTACAATTCAATTACCGAAAGACGATGTAGTCAATTCGATGGAAGGCTTAAATACCAGAGAAGGCAGCAAAATCGAAAGGCAGGCATATTTTATGGGTAAGTACTGTCTCGGTACCCGAAAAGATAAGGGTAAAGGCTTTGTTTAGCAACAGAAATTCACCCATTTCAGGGAATACAAGTCTGAATAAAAAAATATAATTTGAAGAAAAACATGAAATGCTAGGAGAAGCTAAGTACAGAAAAAATCGATTTAGGGATCTATAGAGCACCAATACCTTGCACATTAAACAGAGGCAATCAGCAATGCTGTGCCCGTAGACAATAAACACAATCGTTCCATATCAGTCTGGCTTCAGTCCAGGAAAATCCATAACCGACCAAATATTCACACTGTTGCGGATCTTGGAGAAAACCAAATGACAGCATCTATAGAGGCAAGCTATACAGAGCCATGTCTAGTTTCTGTCCCTGTCAAACTCGTCCGTTTATGCACGCTGCTCCATTAAGGTCGGTCAAAACCTCACCGAGACCTTTGATATCAAGAAAGGGTTTAAACAAGGACACGCACTGGCATGTGACTTCTTTAACGTCATTCTCGAAAGAGTTGTCCAGAACTCACACGCCAACACCAGAGGCACATTCTTTAAAAATTCCGTTAAATTTCTTGCATACGCCGACGATACTGACATAATCGAAAGAACGCAGCGCGATGCCACTGGCGCGTTCGTGACTGAAACGGACGGGTCAAAGACGGGCTTAGCGGTCAATGAGGACAAGATCAAGTATATGCTGTCAACAAGAAAGAACACTCAAAATCGACGTCTCGGATAGAACGTTACAATAGACAGATATAACTTTGAGGTATTAATTCAGACAACGACATCAGCATTGAGATCAAGAAAACGCTATTTCTTTGGGCTGAAAAGGCTAGCCCTCTCTAGAACGACTAAAGTGACCCTTTGTAAGACCTTAATCGTCCCAGTCCTGCTCTACGGCGTAGAGGTATGGAGTCTGTCAAAAGCGGATGAGTTTACTCTCGGCTGTTTTGAGAGGAATATTTTTCGGGTGATTTCCGATTCTGTCTGCATAGACGGTGAATGAAGGAAAAGGTGCAATGACTAACTGTACGGGCTGTTCAGCGACATCGACTTAGCTAGAAGAGTGAAGGTCCAGCAACCGAGGTGGCTGGGTTGTGTAGTGGGAATCTCCGGCCCAAAAAATCTTTGAATCCACACCTGTGGGTCGACGCAGTAGATTAAAACCGCGACTCAAGTGGCGCACGCAAGTAGAATGGGACCTCAATTTAGAGTGCGAAACTGGTGATAGCTGGCTAAAGATCGAGCTGGCTGGAGACGCTTGTTGGTTGAGGCTCAGGTCTACCCCAGACTGTGGCGCCACCTTAAATAAGCAACTAAGGAAGCTCATGTACATATACTTTAAGTTACACACAGTGTTGATCAAAATGATTCTTCCATCTTTACCAGGTATTGATGGAAGCTGTGACTATCTACAGGGTTCGGCAGATGAAGTATAACTCATTCAAAATAATGTAGTTTCTTTATTTCTAAAGTTCTTAGTTTTATATTTTACGAACATCTTAAAAATACATCCCTTTTTTATGAAAACTATACCACTGTGCAATATAGCTTCTCTAGCGCAGATAACGGCATCAATTCTTCTGATGAAGGCATTGAACTTTCCCGACGAAGCGCTTAATTCAGGGTTTCCACACCTTCATGTTTCTTTATTGATATCTTAGCCTCCAGAACGGACCATATGTAGATGTACATCGGTTTCAAGTCTGGCGAGTATGGAGGCCACTGCTGAAAAGCGGGAAGTTATCATGTAAACAAACGAGATTTTTGAGATGATGCTGAGTCCTCTTGGAACGTCCAGCGATTGGCACCGCATTGCTTGCGTGTCCAGGGGATCAACGCATCATTGAGGACCTTTTGTTGGTATATTTCCTGATTCACTTTAACGCCCCGATCTATAAAAACGACCGAAAAGCGTGCGTGCAGCCGACACCATCGCATAAGCAAGCACTTGTTTTACCAACAGCAAGTCAGTTTCCTCAATTATCGTTAGATTTGTTCTGCAACTACAAGCTTCAAAATTCTGCAGATTACTGGCTGCAGGCAAGGTTTTCAGTGCTTTCGATCTTTTAAGACGAACTGTCGTATGTGCCGGTAAAAAATTCTGTACTTTTTGTATCTTGTAGGGCTTCGATTTAAAATAATTTTTTAGTATGCGTCGTAAGTTCATTTCAGTTGGACAATTTTGCTGTGCTCTGATGTGGATTTCTTTGAGGTTGAGCTTTTACGAAACATTTCTGATGATGTTGATGATTTTCCACGACCACCTCGAAAGCGTTTAGCAATCACTGTATCATTATAACGCGAAATGGTTAGATACACACGCAAGTCCTGGAACTCACAGACAATGGCCTGCTGCCGTTTTCCTACCAAGTACAAGAAAATCACGCCATTTCTTTTGAGTTTCATTTCGAATTTTTCGTTTTGAATACGATCCTGTACATATCAACTGTGTTAATTTTTTCTGCTGTCGTATCTATGACCATGTGTACATACTTGAAGTTCGTTTATTGAGAATCTAGTTCTGCAGCAGAAGCGAAAGCTTGTCGCCTCAAGGAGTGGTTCATACTGCCTCGATGGCCATTGAATTATGCTTCCTTATCTATTTTCACATTTGAATAGATTAAATTCGTACAAAAATACTGACCACACCCTTTTATCTAACTATCTCACTGTCTGAGATTAAATTTAATATTTTTCACAATCTTCAACAACAAGAACTCAATTTTCTGCTCCACGAACTCACCAATTGACACTGTGAAGCAGTCTTCCACCAATTAGGCTCATTGTATCCGAGAATTGCTATTGAAAAATCACCTCCCATCACCGCCAGAGACGTCCGAAAAGTGGTGAAAGTTTTCTCGTCGTCTTCTCATTTTCTGCACAATTTGAAACGCTCGCTTGTTGTTGTTTGTCACATTCCGTTAAATCTTTCAGTCAACATCCATCTAGCTACTCAACTAGGCAAGACAATGAAGAAAAAAAAAAAAAAAGTTAGGTACTCGCCATCGGAAGCACCAGCCATCCAAAACAACAAAGCCCCGTCCGTACCATCAATCTCATTTCCAAGACTTACGAACGTACTAATTAGCACCACGCTGTTTCGAATTGATTACACTCTTCCTCGGCATCTTCGTTTTCTTCTTATTTTCGGTGCTTCGTTAAAATCGAAAGTGTAATTTTCCCAATGTACCGCTAAATGAAAATCAATAAATCGACAAATGTATGCAGAGAGAAACGGAAATGGAGGGTTTATTACGATACCGATTGACTTTGTTGCGCAGCGCATCTTCCAACCTACCGCACTTTCCAATTACTTAACTTCCTCTCAGAATGGGGCAGGCGCAGGTGTTGTGCCTGGGTCGTGTCGTTTGAAAGGGCCTTATGCGGGCCCTTAAGACAGAAAACCAGCTCGACAAGTGGGCCGCGGAGCGGTGCTTTAAGATGCAACAATCGTAGCACGATCTCTAGAAACGTTTCTTACAAGAGTGAAAAGCATCTCTGAAGTAGGATTATGTGTCAGTGGTGTTGTGGCCACTCTCGACTAATTCATATGCAGTTAAGGCGGGTGGGGAGGGACTCAGCCCCGGGTTCTTTTGTTCGTTTTTTGCAGGTTCGACAGCTTAATTATGGACAGGCAAACGTTAAATGTACACGTAAAATGGGGTTGACGTCTTTATGACCATAAATACACACTCGTATGCTAGTGTCAAAATATTTTTCATGTTTTCTTGTTCAAGTTGTCAACGGCCACTACTGGAATTTTTTTTATTTATATTTTTTTTTGCCTGACAGACACGGCTCCGAAACGACTGTTGGCCTAAATACCTTTGTCCCGAACAGAACTCATATTTATTATGCAAATCATTAGCATTTTGCTGAAGAAATTGAAAATAAATTAGCAAAAGAAATTATGGTGGCCGGCATCTTGAATTCTTTTGTATCGAAAACTACGGTACGAGAGATTTTTACACACATGGACGTTATGAAATTCTCACTTTCTTCCCAAGGTGAAATAGTCGGACCGTAAATTTACGTCGTCGCTCGTCTTCAGGCCTGAGAATAGGTTACACAAAAATTCTGTTATTTGCCATGCGATTATTACAGTACGAATTTCTAACGGACATCGGGGAAGGTGTGAATGAATAAAAAGCTTTTGGAAAATTCTTCATACGAAAAATAATTAATTAAAAATTAGGAAGACATCAAGTGGTGTGAAGGGTCTAAGCATGATGATGATGGAAATTAATGGAAAGTTGTTAATTGTTTGAAAATTATATTCATAAAAGCATTTGGAGGAAAAAATATGGTTGGTTGGGACCAACTCATGTGTAACTTTTCGTAAACAATACCAAAGATTATGGATTATGGACACGTGTTATGTTCCTTTGGTTTCTGTCTCTTGAATTTTATCCAACATTTCCTATACTGGAGGAAGCAGACGCAACTGGTCCATTGTACTACCAGAAAACAGGATCTAGTTTCTGCCCATTTTACTGGAATTTCCTCGACTTTCGGAGAAAGGCACTTTCTGGATCCACATAATATTGATGTTCTGTACCTGTCGCCTTCATCTTGTGGCTCGTGTGTCTCTTCTAGGACCTCTCGGCCTACTGGCTGAGTTATTTAAAGCAGCTGGAGAAGACTTTGTAAAAAGCATACACTAATTCATCTCTTAGACTTGATCAGATGAATCTCCTCATCATTTGGAAAAGATATCTCTGAACTGCGCCCACTACATTCACATATTTTGTTGCCTGAAATATTTACGAATCCCTCATTTCCAGGGAAATAGAGGCTGCAAACGATACTGTGAGCCTGAGGAATGTCCTATGAAGAGGACAAGCATTTCTAGGGTTCCCAAAGAAACAGAATGACTCGTGGACAGACTCTTGCACCAATACCTTGGAGAGAGTTACCAGAACTCTTTTTTTCAGGTAGAGTATGATCCAAAGCGCTATCTCTAGAACAAAGTGAGCTGCCAAATTGTAGATTTGAAGAAAGTGAACTGGGCTATTGACTCCACTTCTCCAAATAAAGCGCCAGATCCCATAATGATGCAAAGGTCAGAAGAACACGTCGTTCCTGTATTGGTACGTTCTCAGAGACTGCAAGAGCTATACCAAAACTCGTGGAGAAAAATAAAGCTCCTCCTTGCTCCCAAAGTAGGCAAACCCGGTCAAACCGAACCAAAATATTTCAGACCTATAAGCCACGTCACGTCATTCTTATCGATAACTGACGAAAGACTAATCGAGATCTACATTTGCTTCAAATTTAACACCGCTGATAAGAATCTTCACAGGCCACATCCTACTGGCGGCGCACCTAATCAGTATGCACTTAAGAAGTACGGACCTCGGCAGGGTCTGTGGCGACCTAAAGGTAGAATCAAAATGACGGCCCTCAGCTCTTACTTACTAACTTAAGGTGACGCTACAGTCCGGGGTGAACCTGGGCCTCAACGTCTCTAGCCAACTCGATCTTTAGCCAGCTGCCTCCAGTTAACCCGAAAAATGGTTATCCATTACATTTTTAATTGTTTTTAGTGTGAATGGTGTCTGGATGATCGGTCCTAAGAATTTCGGTGAGGCTCCTGATGTCAAACATTTTTTAACCTCTTCTTATATACCCAAGCTACAAATGGTTACAATTACATGTGGAACAATTTGTACATCCAACCAAGTAGCTTATGAGTATTTCACATGTCAAGCGCACTTATCGCTTCGTGTGAAAATATATAACAATCCATGATTGTCAACTGCTTTCTAAGACCACATTTAAGGTTCATACCTGCTTTTCTAATTACAACTAAAATTATCTCGTTTGATAAATCGGAAAAAATTGTCAACATGCGCCATCACTTGACCAGATGTGTGTTCAATTTCCATTTTTTTTTTTTTTTACTGAGCGCATTACTTTCAATTAACTCAATTAAAATATCAATGATCCGTTGATAGTTGCTACATTTTTTCTAAAAATAAACCACAATCGGATCAACAAATAATTGATAAATAGAAAGCGTATCGTCAAGTACCAATTAAGTTGAAAAAAAGTCATTACCGCCACTACGTTTACTTTGTAGACTTTGAGCAGGTTTTTTTTTGTAAATTTGTTTAAATGAGTTTGTAGATTTTTGTTAAATTGGTAATAAGGTGCGAAAGACGGATGATTTCACACACTTTCCATTCTTAGAACTTTTGATTCTTTTTTTTTTTAGCATGAAATCGGAGTAAAAATTTAAATTAACTCGTAAGAGACTGTATAGTAGTATCTCACTCGAACCATGAGGACTTAAAACATTTGGACATGCTACCTGATACCCGCGACTACGTCTGCGAGGAAATACCTCACATTATAGCCTATATCCTTCCGCGGGTTTTAAGACATTGAAGAGTAAGTATAGACTTTCAATTGCTCCTGTAAATTTCTGAAAACCTCCCAATAAACAACATTCCCGACTTTCCTTTCTGGCTGGAGGATGACCAGGCTGTCAGACGAACTGATTCTGAGCACGTCACATGTGTACATGTGGCTATGGGAGGAGCAGTGATTCCTCAGATCCACTCTCGCCACCCTGAAACTCTGTCCCTGTACCTAATTGATGGTCACTGCGTAGCAAACCTCGATGAGAACTTGCAAACCTTTCAGTTCAAGTGGTTGTCTGATGAGATCAGAGAAATTCTGATGAAGACGGTTTCTCTCTGATTGACGCCTGTGAGAATCATGGCTTCAATTACGTTTTTGTCTTCACCTGGGCAGAGTTGGAGGATTTAGAGGGTTAAGAACTTCGACTTTGAGGTGCAAGACGTAAGGTGTTATTCGTGGTGGATCGAGAATGTGTAAGAACTCTAGAGGGTAGTCTACCTACAGCATCCTCGACTTGCATTATCGCGTCCATAGATTAATACTTCATATGCTCAGTTGGCAGCTTCTCCAGCAGAAAGTTGTGGATTCTGTTGGCGGAGTCGATTGTTAGAGTGATAACATCTACGAAGTGTAATCAACTTCAACGTGGTGGAACTTGGGGTTAATTCTGTCAGTCAAATTAATCGGATCTGCCATAACATCGCTAGGGTTACTCTTAATATTTATTCTTCCCTCCTCCTCCAAAATCTTTCCATCACCAAATAAAGTTACGCATTTTAAACCCTAGTCCACCTCCTCAGGCTCTGGCTAGAGCCAGTCAACTTGCATTGGACAAACCACTCCTTAACAACTTTAAAGAGATCTCGGGGAGAGAATTGGAAACCGGATGGATTTGAGAACTTCTGCTCACACACTAACATAGGCATCAGGTCACGTCAGCTGTGGAATTCAAACGGTGCCTCAGCGCTAATAGGATTCTTTGAAACATCCCCGTACCCGGATTATGGACCTCTAGCAAAGAACAGCGGGTGTTGAAATAAGGAAATGCCATGGGGTTGAAGATTTGTACTGCCTCGGAGTGAACATGGAAGGATTGCTGGACAACCAGTAGAGAGAGTACACGGCCGAACATAATATTGCCAACCGATTCGACAAAGCAAAGACGGCGTTAATCGGAAAATGAAACGAGACTGACGATGGGTAAGCCACACATTTAGTAAAGGCGACAAATCCATTTAAAATTTCGGTTTACAATTAAATTCACAACCTCAAGCTTGCCAAAGAGTGGAACGCCAAAGAAATATGTACATGGTACAGAATACAAAGTTGAGATGAAGTCACAGCATATAAAAAATGGGTACAAAGGGAAACATGACTTTATTGCTGAGTTTCCAGTCTGTTCAACTGCAGAGTCAACCTTTTACTTGTCAGGTGTAGCAGCCAAAGTCATGGTTCATCTTTACTCATCTTTTAAAGTGCATATACACATACACCTACCCCATTCTAACTTGAAACTCGCATGTTTCCAAGTACTTGTAGAATATGACTCCAATTAGAGCTGTTTCGAACTTTTTTTCATCTCTTCTCTGCATAGTCTTTTCGTACGCTTCAACTAACACTAGGTCGTCCTCCGAATTTCGCATTGTTGTTCTGTTTCTCCTAAATTATTGCAGATGATGCACTTTAAAAATTTCTCAACCGTAGCCAATGGAGCACTCAGACACAACTCTTCCATTGTACTTCCATGCAGAAGAACCCAGTTTTTCCCCAGTCTTTTTATTAAATTTTGATTTTCGGAGAAAGTCACTTCAATGATGAGGAGCTCGTAGTATCAGCACTCATCACATCAGCACAGATGACGTCCCACGGGATCTAAGCAAAGGCAGGACAATCACAAAAGAAATATTCCAAAGTAACCCTCTACACAAGCGTAACACACAGTAGAGTTACTAAGAATGCCCGGATAGAACGCCAATTAAGTTGTCCACAGTCATTTCACTAAGAGTCAGCAAGAATGCCATTGATTTTTTACAGACGTTCTGGAGCATTCGTTGAATCTACCTGCAACGTGAAGGGTCATGCCAAGCGCCATTGCGTTTGTAAGGAGCCTAATTGTCAATAAAAGCCCGTACTGAGAAAATGGGAAGACCGAACGTAGCTCCGGGTTCTGAGAAACCATCTTTAAAGCATTGTCTAGCAATTTCAGATCATATTCCCTGGGTAGGCCTAGGATGAGATGGTTGGACCAAGTCCGAAATCTCACCTCTATCCGTATGGGGTAGCCCCTGATGAGTTAGAGTCGATGGCGGAAGATCGGCAATTGTGGAGGGTCCACTTAAGCTCCCTAAACCCGCGACCCTCATAGTGGATAAGCGGGCCATTGGAAAATGATGATGATGATGATGATGATTCCCAAAGATCGCAATGTGGCTTGAAACCCGGAATAGAGTTAAAGAGTTCAGCCTTGTGGCCGACTTCAGGTAATTCTTGCGTTCTTAAATTGTTTTGGAAGTGGTTAAAGGATTGAGCAGGGTCTAAGGCCCAGCTTGTCTTTTGTTCGTTGACTATTCGACCGCTCCACTTATAATTTGCAATACAGTTTGTGGTCATTAGAATAGCGTAAGATTCCGCTTAGAAAAAAGAGGGATATTGCCTCTATCCAGACTCAGACTCTAGCCGAAGCCAGTTTTGAACGCAAGAAAAGTACGCTTCCAGGTGTGTTCTTCTCAGTGATTCACAGTGCATATGGAGGTTTGTGATGGGATCTCCTCAGCATCGCTCCAGAATCCGCAGTTTACATTCGCTTCTTTTCCAATTTTTCTGAGATGCTCTCTGAGTCTGCAATGACCCTTGCTGCTCCTTTGGTCGTAGTTCCCTTCTTTTCCATTCTTCCTCTCTTCTTAGTTCTTTTTGAATTCGATACGGTCCCAGCCCGCAGAATGGCTCAGGTCCAACGAACGGGGTCTCTGACCCTTTCCTTGCCAGCTCATTTCCGTTCTGCACCTAGTAAAGGATGACTTTATTGTTTTGGCCCAGTCTATTTATCTTTTCCAAATGCCCGTACACCCGTTTATGTAGATCTGATTTCATAGGAACTCAGTGCCTTGATGGCAGCCTGGCTGGCTGATAGTATCGCGGTGTTTTACTCGCGATACCTTTTATTGGGGCTGAACTGTGCAGATCTTACGCTCTTATAAGCCACTTGGAAGATGTTTCCAGGGACTTCGAGAACTTAATTCAGGGCCCGTATACTTCCGCCCCGGTGCTCATGTGTGTACCATTTTATGGTGTTGTGCTTCGTCGTTCCATTTCTTTCACTCAGTTTTGTGTTTAGCTTTTAGCATACTTCGTTTCTTTTATTTTCATAAAGAAAAAATATCCTTCCCCCCGACTAGTTTTTAATAGAAATCTCTCGTCCTGCTATACTGTCTCCTGTCAACTTATACCGTGAAATTAAAAACGAGCAGCAATTCGCATGACCAGACCTCACCAAAATTAATGTTTTCCCTTCGTCCTTACCAGGACTACCTCATCTATTCCCCCAGCTGGCTATGTCTCATCAACGTACACTCGTTCGGTCTGAACTTCGTTGACAATTTTGCACTGATATTTATCTGTGGTGCAACCGCATTTCATCTAAAATTTCATCTACCAAATTCCGAGAATTCAGTCCATCCAACGGAGAGAGTTGTTAAATGAAAAAGCGCGATACCTCACCACCACCACTTTCCCCGTCACACATTTCTTTTCGTCTTTTTTCTGTTTTCGATATTACTAACTGGCTCCCGCATCCCCCCCTTCCACTATCGAGTTCAACTACTCGTCCAGACACACGAATATGAATCTGTCCAAGATGAAATTTATTTGTCATGGACCACCACCCAATTTCCAGAACACACTCTTCTCGTCTGTTGAAATGGAACAGTGGGTCAGTGACCAACGACCATGGCAAGGTCCACCATATTCACTGACCAAATATGGTCATCCATTCAATCTGCCAACGGTCCACGGAAATCATTTCTCATGTAGATGGGAAAGCTCTCACTTTCTTGCCGATCGAAACCGAGTGAGACCAGTCCAGTCTACACGGTGTGCCAATTTGTCATGGTTCCATGAATCGGCGCGGTAGTAGTGATGGCGACGGCGGTCGATGTTGACAACAAACCGACAGCACACAAAACGGTTCCACATACCCTGCCACTGCACTCGAGAGGAACTCGTTGTGGCAAACCAAGCTAACAACCGGCTTGGAGCACGTGCCGTTTGGATAACAAGATGTTTTAGTTGAATTATGCTTTTTTCTTTCTTTATTTGGCCATTAAACGTTCAACGTTTCAGGTTGTTTTGCGTTAATGGCTTTATTACAACCTTGGTCCGTTCATAAGTACGGCTAGGCCCTGTTCGGCAGGAGACAGCAGACAGCTTGGAGCATTGTAAATAAATATTTATTGGGGGTAACAAGAAGGTTAACAATATTTCACATAAATTTATTGCACGGAAGCTGCTTTCCATCCCAGATATGCCAGTGGGAGTGGTGGCGGTGGTTGTGGTAGGTGTGCCTGTCTTCGGCGTCGGTGGTGCCCATCGGAAACGTATTGAACGTGATGACTGCTTTCCTCGGTACTTTGATGAAGATTCTTCAGTCCTAAGACGCCGGTCATGAGAAGTGCCATGGATGCAACACCAAGTGCTTTCATTGCAAGAGCACCGATGCTACCGATGCCAAGAACGGTTAGTAGCTTTCCGAACATCAATGCGATGGCAACCAAGTACGTTTTGCTGTCTTTCTTACGTGCTTCTGGAAAATAGAAATTGAAAATGAGAATAACATTTCGAGTATTTTTTGTGTAAGAAAAAAGGACTTTAAGAGAATTGTGTAAACTCGGAGTTGCCTGTCCCAACTGCTCCGGTAACCAAGCACTTTTTGAACGCAGCTGTGGTTACAGTATTAAGATCCTTGAAGAGATATTTGGCAGGAGCTTTCCTGCCAGAATGGGAGACAGCTGTACAAATTTAGAGAAAGTCTGTTCTTCAACTTTCGTCCTCGCCTTTGCAATTTCTATGGAAGCTGTTAAGCCCTCTTAAGCAATTATCGTTCTTCAACAAAATTCCATTGTACTAGGTTTCAGATCGCAGGGGCATTCAGGTGAATGAGTTCGCTCACCGATACGTCCTTTTCCCTTCAATGGTTGACCCACCAGTCACATTAAGTTGGAACTCAATTCATGGGAGATCTATTCCATGACCTTTGACTCTATCATTGGACATTTTTCACTTTACTAACAAGCTACGTATCAGTCCGCCCGACTTGTACCGAATCTGCTGGGGAGACAAAGAAACTGCAAACTTGTTTGAATGTCCTACCACAGCTTACTGCAGACCAAAATACTTCGGCCGGGAATTTACCTCTTCAGAAATAAGCTTCCGCTAGCACTATTCTGACCTCGATCTTGCTCAAAAACTGTTTTCGTCCTGGTAAACACTACAGTGGCTCAAGAGGCTAAAAGAGAGGTGGATATTTTGGTTCTATAAAAAGGCTCCGCCACCAAATTCTCCTTTTTTCCTACCATAACCGGGAATATGGATCTGTATTGTCCATTTTGCTGAACTCCAGAACTCTGCTGATTCTTAGTAGCCTTTCTGATTTTACTGGCATACTGCATACCGAGACTAATTTCAACGTGGGCTTTAAACTTATTATCCCCGACATGAGCCCCTAGAATAAGCGCAAAACATTTCTGATTGACTATATCTCAATATTTACAGCCGAGTGAGTCTCCCCAGGCATTTTTGCTTCTTTAAGGCCAAAGTTAGAGTTGTAGGTCAGACAAAACTTGGCTTAAGATGAACCTAAAATTGTGCTAAGATGTTGCCATTGATATCGACAACCGGGCTGTGATAAGATCTCTTGTACTCGGCAAATAAAATGTATGACGGTGAATGCCCGCCCCTTACTTTAACGAGATCGTTAAACAGCGTTGCGTTACACTCTGCTGGGTCATAACGTAATTCCGAAGAACTTTCGGACCAATGATCCAGGCAGACAATGCTCTCTAAATAGTAGTCGAATCGATCATCTACAGGGTCATTTAACAATTTTTTTCTTATCGAAAGTACGGTGTTTTGTGTGGTCTGCTGGCTTCAATTCGTGTGTCAACTGGACCTTGTAGGTATGTAGACCAAAATCTTTATGCAAAATGGGGTGCAAAGTGGTTACTAAGATAGGCCTAAATCCCGCGATCGTCTTGAAATGGGTACGCCTGAGTTTTCAGTCACATTCCTAGCTGCTGCCGCTATAATTTTCAACTGACCTTGCCGGACGAACACGAGTTGGAATCCTCATATTACTAACCTATCCAAGACATTCAAATTGATCGACTAAATTCACTATAGCTGTGCGGGAAGGCATTTGATGGTGACCAAAAACAATACGAACTCTACGAAACGTATTCGCGATATTTTCACCGTGTGAATTTTCACTATTTCAACACATTGAACGAATCCATCCTCATTTTATAACCTCCTAGTTTTTACTTATCAAAAGCCATCGCAATGATGGTTGAGTGTTGACAGTTCAACAATGGGGCGAAATTTAAAATGACACCTCTTGTTGAATGATCCTGCATATGTGTTTTTTGCAAAGCACCTGCCTAACATTGATGCTCTGTCGAAAATAAAATAAATGGCCCATTATCGGTTCTTAGAGACCGATATCGTCTCTTCGATTAAGAAGTCGGTAGCCATAGTGTGCGAGTTGCATAAATTCGAGCTCCTGCAATATCCACTGAACAACGACATAAGTCGTTGGGGAACAACAAACATCTGAGAGTACAATTTGTTGTTCCCTTACATTCGTGCGAACAAATGTAACACGCACAGCATAAATAGCAAGAAGACTCAAGGCCAAGGGCCCTTCTCGAGTTGTCACGCAAGCTTTTTACTTCTTTTTTTTTTTAAGTACGGAGATCAACACGATTGTTCTTAGGGTTTTGAGCGTAAACAAAGTCAAGCATGTACCACCATACTATCTTTCGATTTTCAAACCACTACTACTCCTAAATAGCAGTGGTTTGAAAATCCTTGATATGGTTTTTAACATCAAACAACCTGTAAGAATGCGAATACCATCTGGTCTTGACTGACATGACCTGATTTAGGCTTCAGGACTTACGACGAGAATAGACTGCAAACCAAAGTATAGTTCAAAGATTCTTAATCACAATCTGCCCAAGTTAGCTAGAAATTTCATGATTCTACTTGTACTCGTTCCGTAGAAACTGAATCAAAAATCTAGATTTTTTAATCTCTGGTGTTTTCAACAGCCTACTACACTCTCGCTCTAGGTGTCTGTTTGCCGGCCTTTGAATAATCCGTACGCCTAAATCTTCTACTGATCCAGAAGCATGTGTGCACTTAGAATGATTTTCTCCGCAGAATTGGACATTGTTTCATCCGTTACCCTTAAACACGTTTGGCAAACAGACTATAACTAGTCCAACCACTCATTTAAAAGCCTCTTTGCAATGGTTTAGCTTCCAAAATTTCTGCTCCTCTGCTCTTTCCGTACAAAATACTACAAATCGGTGCAGCCTTTCCTGCCCGCAACGAGTGGGTTGGTGGTTGGTTAATTTGGGAGGGTGAAGTTCGGAAGAACCTTGTCACGTAGGGCACCATTTGGCGCGTTGTGTTCCCCTCTGTAGCATCTGTCGAAGAAGAAATGCAGTAAGGAGGGGTGTATGTGAAGGGTTATGGTTCAGAGATCCGAAAAGCGTCCTAAATGCCCAGCAAACTCTAGGATTTCCTCGTGACTAAATTGCCTAAGAGAGCTTAGCACCGGCAGCACATGTCTATCCAGATTTTTGTGTGGAGGAGCAATTCCAGAGGAAGTGTTCGAGGCTCTACTCTTTCTCCTAACATCCCCCGCAAGTAACGAGTGGGTTACTGCTGCTGTCAAAGATGCATTGACTACGACTTCTACACAGATGCCTTCAAAACTCCAAAACTCTTGAATCATTTGCTGTCGTAATGGAATGGAATGATAAGGACATGGCCAATAAATGGGCCACAATTGAACATCTAAAAAGGTAGGAAAACGTAGCAAAATGCAGAGAAGAAACAAAATCTCAGGATTATGAGTGAAACCCTGGGTAGTATGGCAGTAGCGCTGTTCAAAATTAGATAGGTCTTCTATGAGGCAACACTTGCAGGCTACGCCTACAGGACAAAGGGACAGCAACGATTCTCCCAGTGTCTACTACAATCTAGTAAAAAAAAAACTTTCAACGTAGCCAATGCATTCAAATCGTAGGAACTAGCCAAATATCCATCAAGCAAGTGCTGTGATTGGTGCGAGAACATTCGACGAAGTTCTGAGGCTATCTAAGACTAAACCGATTTGTACAAGACAAAGACGGCAAGGATCTGTATAAATGGACCGTAATCTAGGCCAATCTACTGGTAAACAGGTTCAATAGAGAAAAAAGGATTCGTTGTGTTCTTTGGCTATGGGTTGACTATGTTGCGGCTCTAAAGTGTATGACAAAGTTTTTGTGTAACCACTTTACATGATTCCTTCTTTGCATAGCTTACACCATCTTGTTCGTGCCATATAAATGGGAAAAGAGTCCGAACGTGTCTCAAAACCTTTAAGCCAACCGACATGCAAATTTTTGGCCCGCAATCGAAAGTGAACACAGGTGCGTTTCTCACACTTCAACTCAAGTGGAAAACAAACAGGTGCAACTCACACTTACACAGCTATTTTAGCAAACAATTGCGAAACAATTAAACACCATCGCCCATAGAAGCACAATCTAAGCCTAATTACGATAATTTACTTGCTTACCAGCAGCAACAAGTTGGTTTCGCTCCACATCACCCCCAATGTACTGCAGTAATTTGGTTGTATCCAACAGATCTGATAGCTTAATTTTAATTTCATGATGCCGTAGGTAGTTGGTCATGCGTCCAATTACAGTATCATCCTCCGAGTCGATCAAATTGTCCGTTTCATTTGCACTAACCGTCGATACAATCTCTAATCCTGGAAATATAACCACTGGCTTTTCCGACCGACTGAGTGCATCCATAAAACTTCGAAAGATTCGCGAACCATAGCACCACAAATAAATTCTGTTCTCACAATCATCCTCTGAGGACACACTGGACGATGAGAGCAAGGTCACAACAAGGATAATCGAAAATCGCACTGAATATTTCATTATGGTATCACAATCTTTCAATCTCCAAACTAAGCACACAACTGACTAGTATCTTGGGGACAATGGCAGATTTTATACCGAGATACAGTTTACCAATCAAGAAGAACAAACCGTTCTCCGTGGTCATGGTGTAGTGGCTTAAGAATTCCCACTGTCAACAGGGAGGAAACACGAAGCACAGCAACGTGAAACACGGAAATGTACACAGAAGTCAGGCGAAAACGCCTTATTTTCCAATTCCATCGTCGGACCATGTCTGCGCTGTATCTGCTGCGGTAGTGAGGTTTTCATTACAGTCATTACCGTACGTTTTATGTCACACTCTATGTTATTGTTTCATTTCTTCGCTCAGAGGCCGCAATTGTCTATGATTGTGCCCTTTCTCTAATCGCCAAGGTTGTGCCGAGATACTCTCTTCTCATTTTCCACAGCCTGGCTATCCCAATACCAGACGGGAGCCTCGCCAAAAGGGGACGAAGAAAATAAATTGGATTTAAACGCTTGATGGAGCATGTAGAAGTAAGAAAGAACGAAAGATACAAACAGAAACCATTGTTCCACTTGACAATTTCAGGTTTTTTTTTTTGTTTTGCTTTCGAAACTGATTGGAGAATCATCTGTTACCAACGATAACCCATGGAACAACATGCGAACCTGTCAACAGCCATGAAGGACACTTATGTTGAAAGGAGGAGTGAACGAAAAAAATAAGAAACATCTGCATAAATTCTCAGGATATTGACCCGAAACTTCCGGAAAGACAAAGAAAACATTTCCCAAACTACAAATAGGAGAGACGAGCTTAATTGGGAACGTGTGTTTGCAAATCATTAGGAAGGATGGTCGGTTTAGTCGCTTCCTTTGGTTGTACGATTCAAACAGGAGTGAGATATGAATCAATTTGGAAGGATATTCGCAATACGAGCGAATGATGTGGAAAGTTTGAGGCCGTAATCCATTCAGGAATGGTCGACGATGTTGGCTGATTGAAACTGTTGTCGTTAGGGATTATGGTTTTCATGAGACTTCCATTCAAAGAAAATTGGAAAGGATAAGGGAATCAGAACCATACGCGCAGAATAATATTATATTGTAGACGTGTCAGTAGTGTGATAGTTGTTCGGATCATCATAAGTTTGGACAGAAAAGGATTTGTGGACATTTTTGCTTAGGCGTCTATCCAGATCTGTTTAAGGATTATTTAAGGTCAGGTTAAGTTTTGGGGGAAGTTTGCATTCAGTGACTGTGCGTTCAGGGGTGCCTAATGGTCCATTGTGTTCCTCTTTGTGTTGTGGTCAATGTGGGTTCTAGATAGCTGGTCTGTCGCAAAACTAACCTGTGCTCTAAATAAAGTGGAGTTTATTCGTTAATGGTACTTCTGTTAGGTTTACCAGTTCTCCAAACAGCCTGTTTCCCATGTGTCGGAGTCGGCGATTATAGAGATTGGGACACTCACAGAATAAGTGGCTGATGGTTTCCGCTCTTCCACGTCCTGACAGATCCTGAAGTAGTCTGTAGAGTTGACGCCGAGTCTAGTGCCGTAGTACTTATGACACAATGTCCTTTCAGTACACTTATTAGGATGCGAGTATTTTTTTGTCTTGCTCTGGTGGACTCTCTGCCATTAGCTGCCGGATATAATGCCGTCACATCTGGCGGACCAAGAGATGTTGATAAGTTCTCTCTCATCTTGTGGTAGACGTTTCTTTTCAGTACACCGATAGAAATGTTTACCGATGAGTGGTTACGCTCTTTTTCTAAAGCGGATCCGTGTTGTTTGGCTTAGTCTCCTAGCACCTACTGTCCTCGCCGCTCTATCAATGGCGAATATTTCAGCTTCGAAGACAATACAGTGGTCCGGGAGTCTGTAGGTTTATTCCTTGTCCATTTAGTCTGGCCCAAGAGCACAATTCTTTTAGTGTAGATTCCATAAGTTCGCAGATAGTGAGTAACGACTATAACTTTTCGGAGTAAACATAAACTCCAAAAGGACATCTTAGAGAAAATTCGGCGAACAATTACCCTAGGAAACCGCTGCTACTTCGGCTCAGCGAGACAGCTGGGGTCGAAACTCCTAACTCGAAAGGCAAAGGTGATATTCTGTAGGACAGTCCTGCTCTATGGTGACGAGTCCTGGACGATACGATTAAGCAGGAAAGCAGCCCAGATATTGGACCCTTCAAAAGAATGAAAAAAGGCGAATGGAGGAGGAGATAAAACCGCGAACTCTATGAGCTGTACCAGGTTAGGTTAGGTTAGCGGGCCGATGAAGACGATAACATCCTCCTCATCTCATTTAGGTCTATGTAGACCCGTTGTGATACTCATGAGCTGTACCAAGATGTGGATGTAGTTCAGAAGCCCAAATCTGGTCCACTACATCGGTTTGGACACATCAAGGGAATGGAAAATACGCTGTGATGTTTTGAGATAAATACAGATTTTAACATTACTCTCCTCTGGATTCCTGTCCAGAGTAACCTAGAGAGCAATGAGAATACCGTCGAGCTAGTCAGGCGAATCTCGGCCCTTGATAGTTCACTTGCGAAGGTAGTGTACTCCCCATTGGGACTCATCAAGAGCTAAATCTTCCCGCACTTTCTTTCAATTGCCAACTCTAGGATGAACTGTTTAGAAAACTGCAAAATATCCGGGAGCAAATTGTAGGTCCCTTCCAATCGTGCGAAAAATGCACAACACGAATGGGTGCAAGAAGCTAGGCCCGAGCTTTTGCGCCAGTTATTGACAGGATGAACTCAAAACTATCCACTTTAAACATACACATATGTATATACATCGAAATTGAGATCACTTAAGTTGTGGTATCCAAACAATGCTCAAGAGCTATTTGCGGTTCCTGAAAGGACAATCCAGGAAGTCACTTATATCTACCTCCCTTCCCCGATTGAGGTTTCCTCTACTTAAAGGCACCACCTTAGGCGGACTCTTTCTCTACTGCATTGTTGCTCTTTGTTAGATTCGAAGACTCTGCGAGCCGGAGCGTTGGTGTCCCTTTGCTCAACATGTCATAGCCATCTCAAACGTCCAAAGCACAGTTTTGATGATTAGACCGATGTCAGTTCACAGTTCGAAGTATATAAAATGACTTTCAGGGTACCTATACCATGACCTTTAGCTATAATCATCGGCCGAGATAAGGACTCAGCTTTTAATCCACAAAAAAACGCTCGTGGTGCGCTTATCCCTCAGCGGCATCCGATTTAATCATTTCAGTTCAATATCAGAATACAATTAGGTGACGCTTCATTTAATATCCAAACCAATCACTCAGGAACAGCGCATAGCAGGAAACTCCAAGGTTTATTTATTTTACCCTTCCAACCGTAATCCCCTTTTTGCTGGCACACAGAAATCTTTAAAAATGATTTCCTTTGACTTATTCAATTTCTTGGGGTGAATAACTTCCCTTCCACCCGTTTGACTTCCAAATCAATTCGTGTCAAAACAGATAGATACCCTTCGATTCAATGAGAACAAAATCATGAATGGCAGCCTTACTGCCCCCATCCATCAGCACAAGCATCCTCCATCCATCAAAGCAGGGTATAAAACTCCGCTCGACTGGCTTCCACTTGATTTTCGGATCAGATGCGTCGCTTTGACTGAAATTCAGTTCCATTCACAGAATCGATACATTCAGCAGTACTTACACTTTTTTTTTTCTTAACAGTGGCAACAGCTTAACAAGAAGCAGCTCCACCACCAGATTGGGGGCGGCCGACATCCACCGACATCGTCATATCCATCGCATCGTACCAATTCCTCCGGACGTATTGCCTTTAGGCCACAATCAGACCGTAAAATATTAGCTCCATTCCACACCACATCAACTGCGGCACCACAATCTCTTCTCTAATGGAAATTGTGCCTCCTCTCGGCAGTCAGTGTGTTTGTTTGATTCGCTTTGGTTTCAAGTGCAAGATCAAGTCCATTAAGGCCATGAATCATGAATGCCAGTTCTCCAAAGAGTAGGGGGTTATAGTGTAATAAGCCGTGGAGTTATCTTCTCCGCATGGCTGTCGGTCTTTCGCCGTATACCCACTGAGGCGATGAATGCTACTGAAGTGGCAGTATCCGAGCTAACAAGCGTTTAATGTTTGGTTTTGTTTTCTACGCCACTTGTTGTTTGACTTGGTGCTGCTATCACCGCACTTGTTGATAACTTTTAAGAGCCTCCACTGGGTGTTGTAATTGAGGATGACCAGTGTTTTAACCCAAAAATTAGTGGTAGCAGTGTTGATTGTGTTGTAATTGGGAATAGAAGAGATGTTTTGTTCTGATGAGGGTTTTTGTGGCACTCTCTGCTTCATCTCATGATATCAATCTCAGGGCATTTGTTGTTAAAATAGCAACAATCACAGCTGGAAAAGATTGTGATGATTCTCTTTAATTTTTATCTTATTCAATGTATGGGGGCTTCATGGTGGTCATTATAGTGTTTAAGAATAAAATGCTTGATTGTATGCGTTAGCAGTGGTAATCGGCGCAGGTTGAATGTTAGCTGAGTATCAGATGAGATCCGACCGGTCAAACGATGCTACTCGTACTTGAAAGACTAAGCAGTTTGCATTGTAGATCACAATTCATTTATTATGGTTGCTTCTGTTTCTGAGGCTTGAAAATCTCTTCACGCGATTCAGGCTGGGAAACATAGCAGCCTTGCGAGATGGCACCTTACTTAGTTAATTAGGTGGCGCTACAGTTCGTGATGAACCTGGGCCTCAACCAACAAGCCTCTCCAGTTAGCCCGGTCCTTAACTAACTGCCTCCAGTTGCGAACTCCAAGTGGGTTTAGGTCCCCTTCCACTTGTACGCTCTACTTTAGGCGAGGTCTTCCTCTACTGCGTTGTCCCTCCGGGTTAAACTCAAAGACTTTGTGAGCCGGAGCACTTGTGTGTACATGACCCAGCCATCTCAGCCGATTCATTATTTTTCATTCGGAGAAGCTGATGTTCCTCCCGTCTCTCCTGCTCGTAGAGCTCATGTGCAGCCCTCGTCCTTCTCTGCAGCGCCAAGATATCACCTAATTGGCTATAAAACCAGTTCTTCTTCTTTTTAGTTGCGGATCCAGTCGGTGCATAAGAGGGGATGACGTAGAGTTTTCTTACTCTTCTCTAGATTTTTGCCGTCAATATCCAGTCACAGTGAGACTGAGAGACTGCTGCGTGCTATTAAAGTAGGATCAGCTAGTTTTATGAGCGCTTCCGGTTTATTTTTTTCAGCGTAGAGCAAGGCAATGTTTTAAGTTGACGAATGTAGCTACCTAGCGTCAATTCATCTTACTTAGCGTGACCCAAAATTATCCATCTTATGTCACAGGCTCCCACGGGAAGGCTTGAATTAGGACTACGAACAGTTCTACAAAAATGGATAAAGATGGCAGCATCTATATACCTTCTTCTACGAAACCTAATGTAAGGTTTACCTCGACTTTTAATATGTATTATAATCACAGATGACAGGTGTCCTTATTGCAGACAATGCCAACTTGCCTATATCGTGAGGTGGTGTTTGGCATTGACTGTTCTGATAAACTATTAAATGCGCACCCTTGAGGAGCAAGTTCCGATTATCTGAAACCTCTGAGTTTAGAGTTCCACTCACTCGATGTACAAGTGCAGTCGACTTAGTTTGAAGCTTGTCTGACAACATCCCCGACTTAAAACATTTCTGGGAGGAAGGGGCATTCCTAGAAGACAAGTCGCTTCTATACCGCAGGATCAAAAACCAGCGAAGGGGTAGGTGGAGGTGTTTTCTCTAATAGGCTTAATCGTATCCCCTATTTCCGTCTACTAAATCATTGTAACGTGTCCCAGGCGAAAATATTGGCGATTAAAGAAGTCTTATCTTGGCTTAGAAAAACATGATATCCGCATCATTTTGGACAGCCAAGTAGCAATCAAATCCTTGAAATCATTCTCTACAAATTCACAAGTAGGCCTAACAGCAATTGTTCGTCTCTGGTGGAGATGGCGGAACAGTCCAATATGTCTACATGTCTATCGGCAAAACAGATTGTTGAATCTGAAAAGCTAAACTGGACAGTTTCTCATAGGCAAGTATGCAACAAGACTTGGCGTCTTCTCAAAAGATTTTTGCAGAAGCTGTATGGACGAAGAAGAGGAGGAAACTATCTCCCAGCTTCTTTGCACGTGCATTACTCTTTCCTATAGAAAAAGAGCTCAGCCACTTCAAACTAACCTAAAACATTTCGTTGAAAGTTTGTGGGCTTATCAAAGACGTCTATGTCGCCTACATAAATTAGCAACCGCGTGGATTTGATATCCTGTGCTGACACCAGCTTTACCTGTTCAAATAGGTAGTTGAAGAATTTAGATAGTATCACATATGTATGCTGTGTTTCCTAGTTATACAGTAGAGTGTGTGTGCGTAGAGCTATGGCCAGCAATTTTGCAAGCTTAGAGGCATATGGCAGCGGTAAATGCTGTCATATGCAGTTTAGAATTCGACGAAAAGTCGATGCTACTCGAAATAAAAATTGCTGATTTTTTTCTGAACTTTTTTTTCGGCGAAAATTGAGCACATTTTGGAAAAGTCAAGCCGAAACCCACATGACACAAAATATCCTTAGACGTTTGTTTAGCGACATCAACAACGGAAATACCTCGATAATTGTTATAAGAAAAGGAATGGCATGTGGGGCGTGTTTATTTCTTTCAGACAAGCCTCGTTCAATAGCGAATTGTAGTTGAATCTCATAAAAACACAAGATTTCATGCGATTAGGTTGCAATCGCATGAAAAAAATCGCACCTTTGGTGTCAGATCATTTTTGTTTAGTGGAAAATTTTGCTTTAAAAGTGTGCGGCTGAGGACTCTTCTTCATCAATTCCGTTTTTCAATCGGCAGCTCTAATATTTTTTTCATGGAGTTAGACATGCAGACCGGTCTAAGAGAAGAGGGCTTTGAACTACATAGTTCCTTCCTCTCAGATAGAACTACAAATCCTTGGTTTGAATGTACAGAGCATGCGTCCCTCAAGTATAAATGGCAGACGTTGGTTAGCCCAAACGACATTCCGTGTTAAACCGGTTTAGTATGCCACAACTACAACGCTGAACTGTAAGATATCTTTAACGAAATCGACTAAGTCAGAGGAATCCATATACATATGTACATACAACGAGTAAGACTCGGCACGACCCGAAAGATCTTTAACTCTACATCATGGGGATGATTGCTTCGTGCAACCGTTTATGTTGTGCGTGTTATATTTTTTGCAAGAATGGAAAGGACCTGCAATTTATTGCGGACTCAGAACGACGAATTGAGAAGCTTTTTTTATTACAAAACTATACTCTTGAAAGTTTATCATTTCTCGACGAGAGGCGGTGGCCGCTAAAAGTCTTCGGTGGATATCGTTGGGACTTGAACCTCGCAGCTCGAATAGCAGTCCAACGAACTTACTTTTTTCATTTTCCTTACCAGAACTCCTTACACTCGCCACTTTGTATTGTGGTCGCCGTGGTCCAATAGTTATTGCGTTGGAACTAACATAGGATGGAGACTGGTAATCAAACCGAATTTCGCGTGGAACCACAGGCAATGACAAACCTCCGAGAGAACAATTTCTATAAAAAAAACTTCTCAATCCACCTTTCCCAGTCGGAAATATAAAACAGAGCATGGATGGCTGCAAGAAGTTAGACCTTGGTCCGCCTTGGGCTGTCGCGCTAGATATTTTCTTTTTCTGCGCGCACCTTTGTTTCCACTTGTGTTTCTCTCCGTTACTCTCAATAAACCGTACCGCTGACAACACTTTTTCGAGTGGTATGGCCATTTGAATAAATATACTCCTTCGAATTGGTTGAAAAATGTCTTCGGATTCCTAATTGAAAACTTGCCGTGCTTACCTCCAATCGTCAAACATAATTTTATGCCTCCAAGTCAGACTGGAACAAATACCCAGTGACGCACTTACTTTCACCTTTTGGCTTGAATTATTTACGGCTAACAACAAAATTAACCAAATGGCATCTCCCCAAAACCTCCGGACATCATCGACAAACAAAACAATCTGCGTCAGCATTTCGTAAGTCGAGAAAATCAATTCATTTCATCGCTCTTCCGTTTGCCGTCATAAATCAATCTGCGCCCGCTCTCTGATTATTTGCCAATAAAACAATTAACCAGGCAACCGTTCAGGAAAATCAATCCCCACCGCCAGAGGCGGCCCACCGACCGTGCCGAAACGAAGGGAAAGTTATTTTGCCGCATAATGTGCTGTTTGCGTGTGCACCTGCCTCCGCCCGAGTGTGGGTTTGCCTTGCGTGTTTATCGCATTGATCCAGTTGTATCTGCATCCACCTCTTTGCAAATGTATCAGTGATACGGCAGGGCAAGGCGTGGGTCTCTAAACTATCTCAAAGCAATCTTTATCTATTAATTTGAGCCTGCCTACCCCACACAGGCACACGAACGCACACAGCCACGGATAGTCACCGGCATGTTTATACCTCTTTTTGTATCTATTACAGATTTGGAACATGTTCATAACTTTCTTCTTTGGCAGCTGATGCTGTCTGCGTCCCGCGTTGCGTTACCAACGCTAGATGTCTTAAACATTGATGCTGCCGCCGAGTCGTTCTTGTTTTCTTCGAAGAGAGTGAAAGTTGTTGCTGCTGGTTGCTGTGGTCGCAGCCACAGCCACCGCCGGTTTCTTCATCTCTTTGTGTGTATCTTCTTCATTTTCCTTAACTTTGAATACTTTTAACAAATCTCGGTTGCTTCGTGGATAATTATTGCTGCCACGAATTCTACCTGTTGGGCTTTTTTTCTTTTTCCTGAGGTCTGAACACTTTTTCGGTTGTTATTCTCTTTGAAATCGAAGACCAAAATCTTAATTATGATGTAAATTAATAGGAAGTTGTGTGTTGCCTAAGATCTTCACAGAATCAAGTAAATAACTTTCGCTTTTTTTTTTCTTTGTAATTTTTTTGGTAATTTCGAGAAGATACCCGAAATAGATACAAAAGCCATTGAATAGAATTAAAGGAGAATCGGTGTCATTCCCAGGAATTGTTTTGTGGAAAATTTAAATATTTTCTGCTGTAATTTGTCCTAAGAGACACTAAACTGAAATTTTTGGAGTAAAAAAAAAAATATGCAAGAATTTGTCCGCTGAGAAGAAAGTTACTCCGATAAAAAAAAAACAGAAAATCTCTGTTTATGGCTGCAGAAGAAGTTTCACTCATAAATAAATTCGAAAATTAAATAGAAAAAAAATGTATATACAGAGCAACGGCGAAGATGCTGTATTGGAAAATTTAAAAGTCAATATCTGCTGTAATGCGTTTGAATAGATACGATGGCGATCGGTTAGTAGAAAGTTATGCTGTTTTAATTATGCTTACTGTTTTAGTTTTCTACTCATATGGGGACACAGACGGCTTTAATCGGAATTCATTATGAGGAACATATTTTATTTTCAAGAAATTATATCCTCTAATCTGAATTGGCTCAACATTCTGTGGTTTTTAAGACCGTTAACGACCTTGTGCTCTGGCTTTTTCGTCATCATTGGTGTGTGAATGACATTATAAGATCAAGTTTCAATAAGAGGGCTCCAATTTGTTTTTTTGTTTGTAATTAGAAAAATCAGAATTTTTTTAACTTTACGTTTTACACTGAATTCAGGAATTTTCGATGAGATCAAACAATAGGCGAACACCTTCCTTGTCTTATTTGCATTGCTAGAATCTTTTTGGTCATCGTAGCTCAGCGGTTAGAACATTGGACTGCTGTGCGAGCGGCGTGGTTTCAAGCCCGAGCCTTGTCCACCGAGCATTTTCCGAGGCACCACCTCTCGTGGGGGATGACTCTGTTTGGAGTCGGCAATAAATTGTAAATGCCTTCCATTCGTGCGAAAAAAGACGCAGAACATGAATGGTTGCGAGAAGCAAGGCCTTGGCACTTCCCGAGCTGTCGCGCCAGCTATTTATTTTCTTTTATTTTTTAACCCTTCTTCGAAAGTTCCATGTCCATATCTTTAACCAAAACTGTCGTTCCTATGCTCTTCAGTCGTTTATGGTTTGTGTGTGCAGTGCTTGACACATAACTTTATATTAGTCTGAGTTCCTGCCCACTTAAGTATGTCGGGTTACGAGAGGAATGGCAAAAGGGCACTGACATAACTGCCGAATGGAAAGCAGTAGTGTATACGCATGGATCACACATCAATGGAGAGTCGGGGGCGAGGGTTTACTGTCGATTGCCACCTCACAATCTTGTTATCCTTCTGAAAAAATTTGTGGCAGTGTTCCAGGCAGAGATTTACAAACCCAAGGACCAACTCGAAGTTGCTAAGGGAGTGCAAGGAAAATTTAACACATTAGCAACCTTTGTCAAGGTCAACCTGCTCTGGGTACCGGGCCACTGCATCATATCTGCGTATGAACTGATAAGGAAGGGGCCAAAAAACGAGAACATCAGCACAATTACAATCGTAGGTGTGACCTTGAAGGTTACTAAATCCCCTTTTAGTGACTTGTTTGCTAAACGCCACAAAATCTCTTCGAAAGGTTTGTAAACCTGCAAAGCGGACAAATCTATGATAGAATATTCCAGTTCCCGTCTAGGAAGCAAGTCGGTTAATCTTGGCAGGAGGCAGTAAAGACTGATGATCGGCCTAAAAACCGGATACATCATCCGGGGTGTGGAGAGCCTCGAATACTTCCTCTACGAAAGCCCGCAACAAGGGCGCTAAGACACGAATACCTAGGAAGATAAATTCTACGCGGGCTGAGCTCTCTTACGTTATTTATCGAGAATATCCTGGAGTTCGCTGGAAATACATGACGTTTGTCGGAAACCCCATTCGACTCCCTATCCCCAAACTTCAAACACTTCACATCCCCCTTACCTCATTTCTTCCCCAACAGTTTTCCATATAAGGGAACAAAGCAGGCCCAAACGGCGGCCTACGTTACGAACATAATCTTCCCGAATCAATCAACCAGCCTGCTATACGAGGCCCAGCGTTAAGTTCAGATCAAACTGATCCTTCAATAACAATCCCGCTGTGTATCCTCAAAAAAAAAGCAAAAAAAAATAACGCTGATAGACGCCATCAATAGATGGAAAGCCCTTGACTCCTGCATAATAATCAGAAAGATATGACCAATCTACTGTAAGACCAAAACTGTCAGCGTTCTACTTATGGTTAGGGGCTCTCTATCAACATTAATAGGAATAGCTTCCGGTCACAACATGCTGCGATATCATAGTGTGAAATTGAAATTGTATGAGAATGGTCTGCGATCTCACCTATGGTCATGAGGCTTGTGTAATGACTGAAGGAAGAAAAAATAATAAAAAGAATGGAAATCGAGTTAGGAACACCAGAATAAGCGAGGTATTCAATGTCAAGCAGCTGCATCTTCGAACGGAAAGGTCCATATTTCGATGGTTTGGGCACGTTAAACCCATGTCCCCAACTCAACTTCCAAGATGTGTCATGGAATCCGTGCCATCAGATAAGCACCCCCTGGGTAGGCTCAGAATGAGATGGTTGTACTAAGTCCGAAATCCCACATCTCACATCTCAATGGAGATATGGGGGCCCACTTCAGCACCTTAAACCCGCGACTCTCATAGTGGATAAGCGGGTCATTGGCAAAGAATGATGAATGATGATGTTGATCTGCGCAAAGATTGCGGTGATGGAAAAGTCCACGTTGACACACCGCACCTCCTCTACTAATATCCGGCTATCTGCGCTGTTCGACTTATAACTTTTGGAAGGAATTTCTTTAAAAATTTAGAAAAATTATCCAAAAACCGACGGAAGACATTTACAACTTCATCAAAGCTACTGGAGGATTTAAGAATCTTTATGCAAAACATCCACACAAACAAGGAACAGAATGCCTTTCCCAGGTGCATCAGAATGGTTCTGATCTAACTGAGATGTTAAGCAATCTTCCTCGGCGACAACCAGTTAAGCTTACCTAAAAATAAATAAATAAATTGCTGGGTCAACAGCTCTTGATGGGCCAAGGCCTATATTCCTCCAAATATTCAGGTTGTGCGTGTTACATTTTTCACACAGATGGAAAGACCTACAATTCTTTGACGGCTCCCATTCAACCGTTAGTACAAAGCACTAACCACTGATCTACGGGGACCACTTCAACCAGCCCCAAATTAATCCCAAGGATAAGACGACTACGTAATTTCAGCAGTAAGTCTTGGCCCGTATTAGCTGATTCTACCATACGATGTTTGGCACATAATGCAATCTTGTCCGTAAGATCATGAAAAGTTTATATTTTTTTCAATATCTTTCGAACTATGGGTGCGTGAAAAAATGCTTGACAATAACTTTGCACTATTTCAAGACGTTCTTAAGTCACACAAAAAAAAAATTGCCCAACTCTTTGAATTATAACAGTCAGAAAGGAAATAAATAAAATTGTAAAGGACGAATACGATATAAAATGCAAGTCATACACCTGTTATTGGATCACCCTTTACATTCGCAATCAGTGCAAAAAAAGCATATAACGCTCAACGTTCAGTCTTGATTTTAAAAAACAACACTCAAACTCACATGAATTGAAAAAACTTCCCTTAGAGAATTGACGCAAAGGCATAACTCAAAGACATGAAACTTTGACTATGACGTTGACTATCAAGCATTTCATATTCGTTGCTAGATGCATCCAGGCAGAACAGCAAAGGATACTTTATTAACTTGCTTCTCGTCTCTCTTCCACTTCCTGTATGACAACAAGCTTTTGGCTAGGGAAGTACTTAAAGCAAATCGTCAATCATGTTGTGGACAAACTGGGACGTAGCCTGTTTCAAGTTTTGCATCAGTTTTATTTGTAAAGTCAAATGCAATGGGCATGAGGAGCACTCCGTGTTGTAGAGAAATCCGGAGGAGACTGTACACCCATTCACCACCCCTATTCTCTTTTACATCTTCCGCAGGCATTGCCTCCTTCTGTCGTCCTAGAAAAACTTTCTTGTACTGATAACAAGAAAGTAAAGCAAAACACGGTGCAGCAAAGAAACCTTCAGTTGTGGAGGGAGGAGAATTCTGGCATTTGCTGTAGCGCTTGTAAGTAGGTTTATTTAAGGGCATCTGGCTGTCTAGAAGCAATGCCTTCAAAGTCTTGAACCAAATGGTGAATAAGTGTTTTTCACGTGAAATGAGGAGAATTTCGGTATAAGTTGCAAGGTCCAAAAATGTCAACCTTAGTGATAAAAGTTAAGAGAAGCGCACAAGTCCTGAACCCACTATGGCAAATGCTATAGAATTGTTGGTATCTACATATATCTGTCTTAGCAAGAATAAGAAATGATCATTGTCTTGCATAGTAGCATTACTTCAACAGTGCAAGAGGGAATAGGATTTTCAAGCTGCCACTTTTCCCAATTAATTCAGAAACCTCCTAGGTTAGGTTAGGTATCTGGACTGATGACGGAGAAAGCCCTCGTCCTCGTCACACTTAGGTCCTTGTGGACCATTGTGATGCCCACGGAGGTTGATACCTAACTGCTCGTTACTGATTTGAGTCTCCAGTTATTGTGATGTCCTCGGAAACCTGGAAAGATCGTTTAGTGGAATATCGGATAGTTCTTGGGTGTCCTGGTAGAAGTGTCTTCCTAATGTTCTGTTTCTCAAGTGACATAGGCTTGGGCAGTGGCAGAACAAGTGAGGAGTATCCTCTTGAACCTCTTCGTCACCATCGCCATCGTTGAGAAACCCCTTTGTGCAATACCGCAACACTGCTCAAGTGTCGATCAAGATCGAGCCCAAGATGGCCTAGGGCCTATCTTCTCGCAAAATGCACGATTGGAAGGAACTTACAATTGAATGCGGACTCCAAACGGCCGATTCGGCTTTTTCATGACAAAGTATACACTCGGATGTTTGTCATTCCCCGATGAGTGATGATACCGCGTAAAATATGTGGTTGACCTGGAACCCACGTAGCTCGCACAGCAGTCCAACGCACTCACCACCACGGCAACCACCTATTAATCATTCAAGTGCTTAAATCTTGCAAGAAATCATATTTTGCCCACAAAGTGTATCCGCTACCGCAGATATCTAGTTGTTTTAACTCTACATATGCTCATCCATAAGAATTCAATAAATCGCATCTGTTACTGTGAAAAGATTTGTATTTCCACTTATTTCGCGGGTTCTTTATAGCTTTGCTTTGGTCGTACGAATGACTGACTTTTATTACCAAAACGTTATACCATAATACATGAAGGCTTAGTTATTTGTTTTCATCATTTGCGATAAAGATAAAAAGCAATAACAAGGAGTCTATTCGCGTGCCCACCTAGAAAAGAAAAGAAAATTAAATAAAATTTATTGTAGCAATAGGTATGATTTATAGTTAAAGTTGAAATGGACTAAAAGGAATATTTAAACGGAGTGGTGAATAAAAAAAAGTTAAAAAATCAAATCGTGGTGAATATTTTCCACTTCCGCCTAGAAGCCATTAAAATGATGGAGGTTATTGCTATCAATATTTAACCGCCCCGAAAGTATGCAACACCGATGATTTATTTTGTCATGATTCATGATGATTACTATAAAGGTGGTGGCAGAATCTGCAGTGTATCTGCTATGAATCTTCGATGAAGCCACGGTTGTAGAGTAGCTGACAGTGAAAGTTCTGTTTAACATGCTTGGGAAAAACGCTGGACAATGTTTTGCTTTTGAGTAAAAACTTAAAATTGTGCCGCGAAAAATGTACGGTCAATATGGCTGTGGCTTGAACCCACGACGTGCCGCTCGGTCACCAGTCCACTAAGCCACGGCGACCACATGGGAGTCTTTACATTGTGTATATATGTAGATTGAATGTTGTGGTACAGCCGTGACGAGAATTGGTTCGAATTGGGAGACTTAAGACTGGTCAGGCTGGGCTAAACCGCCAAAATCGTGTTATTGACTTTTTGTTTCTTGGCAAAGCGGAAAACAAAACAAAACATAACAGAGGGAATGTAAAATATTAAAAAAGTACTCCACTTGTGTTTTGTTCGTTTAAAAGAGAGCGCAATTCTATTGCAGTAATGAAAATTATCGTCTGCGTCCGGTTATAAGAAAGGCGTTCGTCAAACAAGAGGACACTGTGCATGTCAATTGTACGTAGGTATCTTTAGTGGTTGTCACACCAGCTCTCAAGGTAAGTTGTCGAATGCCTTTCCCAAGTTAAGAAATATCTTGTGTAGGTCTGGTTTTACTGCAGTTCTTGACGTACGGCTTAGATGTTATCTGCCTGCGTCAAAATACATTGGTTCTGCAAAGATGCAAAAATTACGCGCACTGCCAAACTACTTTTTTACCGCTCATCTTATCTAAATCCCCTTTCCGATCTCTCAGTGTTAAAAAAATTATGTAAGGAAAAAGCCCTAAATGATTAATAAAATTAAGAGTGTTATGAATTTTTGAAGCCAAGTGTCATTGTCATGATGCCTGAATTCCCAGAAAGGTCAACAAACCTGTTGAATATTTAAAACCAACCGAGTCAAAACTTTCTGATGGCAGTAGACTTCGTTTTCTGTTGATACAAAATTCATAAATTCAACGCCATCTTCGACATCGGAAACAAACTGCGAAGTATCAAAACATAATTAATCAAAGGACATTAACCAGCAGTGAGTGAGTTTGATAAGCTCCAGCTCTTCCCTTTCATTATTAATTGAATTCGGTTGGATTAGCTCAAAACAATATCAAATTACTTTCTACCAACAAGTTTCCATTAGCGATCGATGAATCATCTCATCCACAACCAGATTAATTAGCTCTAATGTTTCCATGTAACCATGTTTTTCGATATCATTTAGATAAATTCAAAACTCATTCCACTATATCATGCAGATGATGTTGCACTTACATTCACGGGATGCAACGCATGAAGTATCAGATAATCAAATGTGTCAGTGAAATCAATGAGTTCGCCTTCAGCGAACAATATTGTATTGACTATGTTAACAATCTTTTTTGCAAATTGGTTATCAATTAAACGTTGCATAACATAACTCTTTAAGAGTGATTTTCACCACTTTCCTGCTGTTTAGATGCCTTGCCACTAAACTTTGCATGCTTTGCTAAACCGACCGACGACTAATTCAACTGTGAAGGCTTTAAATTTTCAAATTAGACGAAAATGCTTTTCTAGACTCGGCTTGTTTCTGCATAATGAGTTAGTGGAGAAATTTTATTTTTTATTCTCTTATCTCTTTAGCCGACGTTTATAGAAATTACATATCTGGGAAATCTACTTTTTTTCTTTTCATTTAATTGCATATTATGCCATGGCATGCTAAGTGACTGACAAATACAAGTTGAGATGAATGATGGCTATGAAATATGTTCTAAAAGTTGCACCGCGCTCGAAAGGAGTTTTTCTCTTCTTGTTAATGAATTGCTTGTGACGTACATACATAGATGTAGATGACGTTGTGTTTATTGCAACGGACAAGTACTAGATGGCCCTCATCATCATTTCATCATTTTCCAATGACCCGCTTATCAACTATGAAAGTCGCAGGTTAGGGGTGTTTCACATCTCCCGATCTTCCGCCATCGATTCTAAATCATCAGGGACTATCGCCATACGGGTAGAGGTGAGATTTCGGACTTGATTCAACCATATTATCCTGGGACTGTATGGCCCTATACATAGAAATCGGGTTACACGATCGAGAAAATGCTCCATGTGTAGGAATTTACACTTGGTTCTTTCTGCACAGAAGCCAGTATACGTTTTTGCAGCTGGGAGGTCACATGCTCAATTGACGTGCCAACGATTCGATCCTAAAGAGTTTTTATAGCACGAAGAGCGTCATCCGAGGCACCTGCGAACTTCTTCCGCGAATCTTGCTCCTATATAGTGTAATTACCTGTTATAATAGCTTTAGCGTGATATATATTCTGAAAAAGTTGTCATTCTGTGTTAATTTCTCCCCTCACTATGGGGGAGAATAAACCACGCACTGCCACTATTGAATGGATGGACTCCTTCAAAGCCATTGACCTTTTCGTGTTTTTCTCACGGAAAAAATATTAACGCCCGCCTTCAAGGCTTTAGATAAATGGTATTGACCTGACCACTCACGAGGAAGGTAAAATGCCCCGACATGACTTGGGAAACACTTAAGAGGTTGCAAAGATAGCTAGAGTCGAAAAACTCAATTAGGTGACTTCATATATGTAAGTAAAAGCCATAGAACTACATCAGGAAATGAGAAAATTAGTTTCGGATGATATCGTCACCTGAATGAAAGAACTACATAGGTAGGTCGATTTATATAATTCACATGCCAATTTCGACATAACCACACGGATTTTTTTCCCATGCTAGGGGTCGTCGTTAGGAATTAAAAGCCAATATATATTTAGACTAGGTGATACCCGCGACTACATCCGCGTGGAAACACGTCGCATTATAACCTATATCCTTCTCCGGGTTTCAAGCCATTGATGAGAAGGTATAGACTTTCAATTTCTCATACTAACTCTTAAAGGCATCCCTGTAAACAACATTCCTGCGTTTTCTTTCTGGCTCCAGGATGACCAGGCTCTCAAGTGAATTGACTCTAAGCGCCCTATGGGAGAAACACTCACTCTTCAGATCGACATTACCCGCGTTCAAGCTCTTTCCCTGTAGCTTATTGATGTTCATGGCGTATCAAAACTCAACGGAAAATTGCAGACGTTTGAACTCAAAGTGGTAGTCTGATGGGTTCAGAGGAATGTGAGGGATGAAGACAGTTTTTCCCTGATTGACATTTATGAAAATCCTGGCTTCGATGACGTGCTGGGACAAAGTCTTCATCTGCAAAGTTTCGGAGGGTTTAGATTGGGCAACAACTTTAAGGTTGAGGATGTGAGGTGGGTTTCATTGTGGACAGAAAGTGTGCAATAACTCTACAGCATCCTCGACTTTTACTTCCGAGTTTCAACAATTGCTGTTCGCCAGAACTGATATTCTAAGGAAATCGACAAAAAACAGTTATTTTAAGGAATGTGCCCATGGAAAGTAGGCGCGGCTATATATAATGTAAGTATTATTTGTAGAGTAAATTAAAATTTGCACGTTTTTTTTAGTAAGTTTTTCGAGTTCCTTGTAAAATTTCTCAAAAAAGTGAGTTTTTCGAAAAATGGGCGGATTTTGAAAATTTATAGCCTATGTTCATTTCCTAGGCTTAAGCTATCTCCGTACCAAATTTCATTGAAATCGGTTCAGCGGTTTAGCCGTGAAAACGTAGCATACAGAGACACTTTCGCATTTATAATATTAGTATGGATATTGTGGTATAGGTCCATCCAACAAGAGGTGTTACTTTTTTGAGCTTTTTGTGTCAACTAGACCTTATAAGCACGTAGGCTAAGATCTTAATGCCAAATGAGGTGCAAAGTGTCCGCGGATAGACCGAATTCCTGTGATCGTCTCGAAATGGACACACCTGGGATTTCAGTCACACTCTCAGCTAAGGCGGCGGTATTTAGCTGACCTTTTTGGACGAACACAAGTTGAATTCTTCACATCACCTTGAACCTTGAAGCCTTTTTCGAGAGTTAGAAAAACACATTTTAAAAACCATGGCCAAAGTACAATAGAATCCTGGTAGAACATTCCAGGACAAGTATACAACTAGCTGCCATTCCCTCCTGCCTTTGGAATAGAAAAAATTCTCTTAACATAAAGGAACCGCTGTGCTTCGGCGGTGAAAGATTCGTATCCAAATCTAATATACCTACATAATCTACTGACCACAATAAACGACGATATGCGTAAAGGATTTAGCGACGAAAAGTAACAGTAGGATGCAATCCATGTTCCATGGACAAAAGGTTTTCTTCGATAACGTTGAAAGACAGTCTTATGGTTAACCATCTTAAATTGAAACCGCATAGTAGTAAGTAGGAAATAATCCATGGACATCACAGGTCTAAGTACTGAAGATGAAAGGGATATCACATCATTTTCATCAACACTAACCTCATCTGAACTCAAAAGTTGATAAATAATAAATTACCGTAGTGTGTGAAAAGACTTTTATTTCTTAGCTTCGACCCTTATCAAGATGAACCCCATTTATTCGGTTATTGAATTTTTTCAAAAGAAACCATGACTTCCTGCTTCTTGTTTAGGAAAGCCAAAACAAGGTCAAACTTATTATTAGGCGACCAAATACATAGACAAAGTATCTAAGTCAAATGGAGCTGTAGACAATAGAATGTGTTTTTCGCATATCAATTTCTTTTTAACAAAGAAAATCCAAATGCCTCTCAACCCCATCTGGCACAATAGGCTGAACAATCTCCCTAATGAGATTCTAACACAACTTTTGAATCCAGGAGTTCGCCAAAGTTATTTTTGGGACTAAGTATGGAGACGTCAAATTTCGAGATCATATTCCCGATTTTTTAAAGAACAGTTTCCTGAATATAAGAAGCAGAAAGAGAAAGTAAAGGGCCTGGGATAATATAGTAGATCTGACAACTCGCCATTAAAATTCCGACTGACTTGTCAAATTTAGGTGTCGAACCATACGTCAAAAGAGATACCACACCCGCCATGTTTATCTTGTACTCAACGCCTTTTTGCGTGAGAAAGTGACACAATCGAAGGTATCGTGCTGACTAATTTCAACGTGCGGTTACCTTTTCTTTTGCGGAAATCAAAATGACACGCCCTATTTGCCACGCTGAACTTAACGCTATTACTCGTACTCGTATGTACTGAGTCTGTTGTAACCAAAAAAATCGGAACTGTGCGAAGCTATGCGTTGCTCAGAAAATGTGTACCAGTTCTCTGGTATAATAGGCCCTCCTTTCTTCAACATGAAAAATTTTATTCTTTTGAAAGACCTCCCGTACTTCTCAAGTTTCAAACCCAAAAACAAAAAAATGGTAAAGAACGGCTCCGGCGTTTTCAGGGCTAGAACCGATAAAATTTACGTTTACTTTTCATTAGTGGTTATGTCTGTTATTATGGAAGTGAAACTTCTATAGCAGCTTTGGGAGTATTTTTTGAAGAACGCAAAAAAGATAAATTTACTGAAGTTAAAACAATTTGCGGTGGGGAGATAGAGAGCTCATGAGTATAAAGTGGAAGTTTGTCATGCTTTGTTGAAAAAGGGAGGAAGTACGTTCATATTGCATATACATATAACTGAGAGGTTGATGGCCGAATCAATACGAAGGATAACAAACCTTACAACGGTGCGAGCATTGTAGGTTCGTGGTGTTTGTTGGAGTTTTGAAGTAAAACTTCTTAAGCAGCGTGGGGAATAAAGTTTGAAGGTCAAAACAGACAGCGAAACCAATTTAAGCGGCGGCAAAGAACTTTGTCCTTTGCGCAACACGAAAAGTTTTTGGTTTTGTAAAAAGGAATACATCGACACAGATCCTGGAAAAAACCCAGGAAATTCAAATCAACTTTCCATCTATTTGAAGGACGCGAATGACAGCATCTATAGAGACGAGCTATACGGAGCCGTATCTTGTTTTGGCATCTCTGGCAAACTCGTTTAATGGAGAATGCGCGCTGTTCCATGAGCATCGTGAAAAACCTTGCCGACAGGTTTCAGACCAGGCGACGCGGACGCTGTCATACGACTTCTTTGACATAGTTTTTGACAGAATTGTGCAAAACTCACGCGCCAACACCAGAGGCACAATCTTTCAAAAGTTCGTCCAATTACGCCGACGATATTGACATAATCGAAAGAACGCAGCGTTCGTGAGTATTGAAACGTCAATGAGGGCCAAGTAAATGCTGTCAACAAGAAAAGACATTCAACAACGACGTCTCGGACAGAAGGTGTCTGTAAACGATTTAAGGTAGTTAAGGACTACGTCTACCTAGGCTCCGCTATGAATTCAGACAACGACACCAGCGCTAAGATCAAACGAAGAATAACTCTTGCCAATCGTTGCTTCTTTAGGCTTAGAAGGCAACTGAGTAGCAAAGCCCTCTCTCGAATGACTAAAGTGACTCTTTATAAGACATTAATCTTCCCAGTTCTGCTCTACGGCGCAGAAGCATGAACTTTGTCAAAAGGTTGCTCTTGGCTGTTTCGAGAGTAAAATTCTTCGAGTTACTTTCGGTCCCATCTGCATAGACTTTAAATGGAGGAGAAATGCAACGACGAACTGCACGGGTTGTACAGCGACATCGGCTTAGCCAGAAGAGCAAAGGTCCAACGACTGAGGTGGCTGGGTCATGTAGAGTGGATGGATACCAACCCGATACCCGAAAAATCTTTGAATCCACCCCAAGGGGACAACGCCGTACAGGCAGGGGAACCCAACCAACTTAGCGTGCGAAATTGGAAGCAGCTGGCTAAAGATTAATCTGGCTGGAGACGCCTGTTGGTTGAGCGCTTGCTCCACCCCGTGCTGTAGCGCCACCATAGGTTAGTAAATAATGCATCTGCAACTTTTCTATCTCTGCTTGAAAAAGCACTATGTAAATGTAGAGTGTCAAGGATTAAACTACCGTCTAACAAGTGATGCTCTCCGTTGGGAAGGTAGATACCCGGATAGAGGGTTAAAGTCAGTGACATCGCTGACAATTGTTACTCGGGATCACTGTCCCATCGCCGCAAGTTCACTGTTACTTTTGTTCAAACACGTTCCACCACTGACAATTCTCACACATCAAACAGACCACAAACAGCCAATGTGTGTTAAACACCCTCCTGCCACCGCCTTGGGAACTGAAAACCACGCCAACTGCATAGGTTCGTGTAAAAACTGTTTTCTTTGTAGCCTGGGCCTCCAACGATACACTCTATGCGCCGAGGTCTAATTACATTGACCAATTTCTAAAAAAAAGTTTTGCTTTCATGATTCCTAAAGTGAATCTCATGTGCTCTCCATATCGTCATCCATTGCAGACTTGGTATCGAATTGCAACGCCAATCAAGACCAAGATACATGGATGAATGTGTATGGATGGCTGGTTGAAGCTAGGCACACATCCGTCCGTTGTCTCATCGATGCTCAGATTTATACTATTTTTTGCGTGCAAAAAAAATTAAGTTAAGAAGATCTCTGCAACCAGCCCTCCTGCTGCAATGGCAATTAAACGTATCAGCAGCACGTAGTGGGGGCTTGTGTGCAGCCAGATGTGGAGACAATAAAACTGCGATACGCTTATAACCAAGTAATTAGTCGATATAATATTCTCTTCTAAGACGAAGGCCGTTTGACACTGACGATCGGGGAAAAAAAAAGTGCAACCGGACGCCGAATTTCTTTGCGTATATCCTGTGCGATTTTGTATTGAAATGACGAACTTTTTGAGGTTCACAGTGACATTGTGTGTGGTGGCGGCTTATAGTGAAACGCTGGTGGGTGCAGCAGTGTACACCGAAAACCGCGACAGTGACCGTGCGAACTCAGTCCTTGTGGATAAAATGTCATGGAGTTGTGCGAATAACGCGAGTTGTTTGTACTCAGTGGTTAACAGTGTTTTAAGCTCATACAAGCGCGGTGAAGTGGTTAATTTTGGGCTTTTCGACGTGGAAAGGCTTCCGGATACAAAGCGTTCTATGAGCAGGGGTATATCGTCGGGATTTGTGGACTTTCTTACCGGCAATGCCATTCGAGTGCCCATCGGACCGATGGTTTTTAGTGTAGAACGAGCCTCTGATGATGAGGACTACATTGAGATTGCTCTTCTCAAGAAGTCATCCAATCAAGGTGAGTTCTAGAAACACTTCTGCGATTTGAGCAGTTAAACCGTGTTTTTCTTTAAAGGAAGGCGACAAGGAGGTAGTGGAGGAGGCGGTCTTGGTCACAAGATAGGCCACCGGCACAAGGATAAGAAACAGTTTCAAATGTTTGTTCCAATGTACTTGGCTGCAACCACCTTCGGTTGGACGATGTTGGCTGTGAAGGCAGTGGGCATGCTCACTCTCAAAGCATTGGCCATCTCTAAGTTGGCATTCATCGTCACTGGATTGATTATCATCAAGAAACTAATGGATAATGCGTCAGAAAAGTCAGTTACCTCCCCGCCTGACCTAGTATCCACTTTCTAATGCATTCTGTTCACAGATTAATGTACCCCCATTATCCGGAACCGCAACCTTTCATAATGCCCTACAACATGGATTACGGAATGCATGCGATGCAAGCCCCAGATATGGCAACCGGTGAGATGTATCCACTGCATCTTGCAGCCGCCGCGGCCGCAGCTGCAACCGGTGCCCACCCACATCAGGGAATGGAAAATGTGGGATCAGAGAGCCACCTACACCAGGTGGTGGATGTGCAAAACGGAACGCAACTTTTAGCCGGCTTAGCGAAACAACTCGGCCAACATCAGAAGATAAAACGAGATGACACTTGGATGGGTGAGTGAAAAAACAAATTTCTCAACAGAAATTCCCAGGAATGTGGGATGTGCGTATCTGTAAAAAAAAAAAAACTTTTCCTTTGGTAACCTTCAAAAGATAAAATCAATTTTGTAGATTTTTGAGGGTTTCAACCACCGGAATTCCCAGAGAAAGGTTAAGTTCTTCTCCTATCGCAGAGGAGAAACTTTCTTCGTAGATTGTGTGCTCAAGGAAAAATATTGGCAAAGTTTTAGGGAAGCGTGACAGATAAATACATTAAATCAGCTCTTGAAACGGAGCCTTACTAATTTATTTGTTACAATTCTATTCGTGTTATGGGAACGATGGAGTTTTCATAGGTTAATGGAGGCAATGAATTAAGATGTAATGACTTTTCGATAGCAGATTAAGCATTAGATTGGTGGCACCATTTAGCTAAGTATCTCTTAAGCTAAGTATCTCTTTAATGGTAGTTTAAAGTTTTCAACCGTAAATTGTGCGGGTACATTTTGTGTCTGAAAAGCCTGTTGGGCTTATCTTCAGGGGACACGGAATGCATACATCAACCTCTGTCACCTAATAGATCTCCCGGACTTCAAGAACTTTTCTGTTACCGCTGGCTTTTAAGGCTCTGGCCTTAAGCTTTTTCTGTGGTACCCCGTAGTTCTATTCATGCCAACGGCTTCGTTTACAACCAAAATTGTCACATTTGCCAAGTCAGAAATCCGAAGCCTTTAACGAAGTGCCATTATACCAAAAATATACTATTTGGCGTGGGTTTCATACTGGAGATGTCTGAACCAGGTATATGTAGGAGCACGTCAAGTGCCGCAAATGGCGTGATTCTTATTGAAGAAGAAAATCCTTTAGCTCGAGGTCTTACTCACGAGTGATGATAGGAGCAATACTGAGTTATCCTGTAGGATTGGTCAGGCTGGAGCAGTTTTGAGACAACTTGGTCAATCTGTTATCAGGAGGGCTGAAACGAAATTGGCATCGGAGCTAAGCTATCGGTCTTCAATTTAGTGTCTGTTCCGACCGAAAGAATAAGATCGCGGATACAAGCTGCTGAAATGAGGTTTCTTCATTGTATTGCGGGGGTAACTCGTCGAGATCGAGTTAGGAATACCAGAATAAGCGAGGCACTCAATATCGAGCAGCTTCTTCTTCGAGCGGAAAGGTCCATACTTCGATGGTTTGAGCACGTTCAACGCATGTCTTCAACTCGGCTTCCAAGACGTGCTATGGAATCAGTCCCATCGGGTAGGCCTCCCCTGGGTAGACCTATGATGAGATGGCTGGACCACGTCCTAAATCTCACCTCAACCCGTATGAGCATAGCTCCTGATGATTTAGGGTCGATGGCGGAAGCTCGGGAAATGTGGAGAGTCCACTTAAGCACCCTAACCCCGCCACCCTCATAGTGGATAAGCGGGCCATTGAAAATGATGATGATGAAGATGATTCGTACTACGTACATACTCTCGATTCTGTCGAAGCGCAAACATTTCTTATTGTCTTGCACTACACCAGGCATTGGATTTATTGTGCTCAGATATGAATAAACTACCCCTTGAACCTGTTAAGAGAGATTTTGAACCACATGGGCAGCGATATGTATCATATAACAAAATGTCACTTAACGTTACACGTGTCCTCCACCTCCACAAAAACGTTGAACCCTCAAAAATGTACAAACAAGAGCTCTCATTCCTTTCTCGACGAAGGTGAAATATTCACACAACAGGTGGTGAACAGATTCGATTTATTCTTTGTCTCTGCAGCTTTTGCCGCAGTCGCTGCAATGCACAACAAGCCATTCCGAAAGGATACCAACGGTACAGTGCCCAGATATGTCCTCCGTTGCGAATAATCTTTACCATAGAGAGAGTTATATTATTGGTATAAGCCAGCCATAGAGTATTTCCCAGTTAGGAAGAGTGGGAACCTTTCAAAGATGAAACTGAGCTCATTAACAGTGTGGGGTTTCCAAAAGAGCTAAGTCCACCTTCTATGTCTCTTCCGTATTCCCATTGTGGGGACAGGATTAGCCATTACATAAGTACATGCTCACAGCTTCGTTGCTTTTTCTTGCATTCTCTTTACTATTTTTCGTTTCTCGTCACCTTAATTCTGTGCAAGGCTTTGACATACCGCAGGATTAAACTTATCCTGCAACAGTAGCATGTGGTGTAATATATTCTCTGGCGTTGGTGGTGCTTCAAGTTCTATTCGAAATGTTTCCCCTTGGACGAAAATCGTATGCTCCAAATCATTTAGAGTGTTGTTGTGGGATGGACACATGTGGAAGTCATCGTGCTTAAAACAGCGGAAACAGCTTACGTTTATTTCTACTCATGTCGGCGTGGGTTACGTGCAACTGGCCAAACTCCGCAGATTACCCATTCAAATTACACTAATGGGAGTCTTACCAAGGCACAGAGTTGGCTAACTTGGAAAGCATAAAGAAAGGGATCGAAATCATAGGAGTTTCCAAAAATCAGCGATATGAAGTTCGTCCATGGAAGAAGCTACTACCAAAGGTAGTCGATATCGGACGTACTTTGACACGATCGCGTATTGGCCTGATCATATTTTACTCATCTATGTCTCTATGCTGATGGGTGTCCTTGCAACCGAAAAGCTGTATACAGAATTTAGTTCTGCACCGTTTCTGGTAATTTCGTACAATATCTCATTTCATAGCATAGGATCACCTTGTTGGTCGTTGATATATCGTTGAGAGTTTATCTGCAAAGCTTTACAAACTTGGATTTTGTCGATGATGACTGCAGAAACTTGATGGTCGCCTAGCTGTCAATATAGATGGTAACGATTTTCCTGATGATTTTTCAATTTTCGATTTGCTTTGGGCCTGTAAAATGTCGGTTATCTCAGCTTGAAAAAACTGCAGCCATCACAGAAGATGCCGGCGTCAGTACTAGCATTCATTCTTTATCCGTCGGTATAGAAGGCTACTTCTTCTGAGACAAAGCAATGCTGTAACCAAGAAACCTTGGATGGCTTAAACAGTAAGAAATTGCCAGAACTTTTTTCTATCAAGCATCCCCTCAATCTGGATCGCAGTGGCTCAGTGATTAGTGCGTTGGACTACTGACCGAGCGACGTGGGTTCAAGCCCCAGCCGTATCCACCAAACATTTTTCGGGCCACCACCTCTCGTCGGGGAATGATAAGCCTCCGCGAGTATAATCTTTCATAAAAGAGCTTCTCAATTCGCCGTTGGGAGTCGGCAATAAATTGTTGGTCCCTGTCATTCGTGCGAAAAATGTAACACGCACAACATGAATGGTTGAGAGAAGCTAGGTCTTGGCTCATCCCGAGCTGTCGTGCCAGCTATTTATTTATTTATTTTTTTTGTATCCTCTCAATCTTGCAAGAGTTTTTCTTCTGCGAGTATTAAGTATCGAACCACAAAAAGATACCTTTAACATTTAATTTTGATACCACTCAAGCCATTAAGTTCGTTCGCAAAAAAAAAAAATTTGATTTAGGTCAGGTCGCCTGGTAAACACAGTTGATGATCATCCAAGTTGGAACTATCGGGCTTTAAACGCCATTCGGAGTCTTGAAGAATTAGTCTCCCCTAAGGTTTTTCTACTGAAAAATCTCGACATTCCCCTTGATCTTAACAAATGTTCGGAGTTGCAATAGTAAAGGATATGTAAACAAAACTCTATGAACGAATGCGATGTCGAAAGCCGGTTCCACACCTCTTACTGAATCGTCCGTTACAAACACTGAAAACAATTTTAAGAAACAAGCCGTGGCAAGTCTTTAAACCAAAGTTATTTTTTTATATATTTCAGGTGCTGCGAAACCGTTCCTATACAACTACTTACCATCACGACCCATGTATAATATAAGACAATAACGGACAACCATCAGAATTAGACTTCATAACTCAATGCCAGTGTGTATTAGCAAGTAGCAACCCTAAATTATTTATTTATTTTATTTTCATAAATTATTTATTTATTAAATAAAACAAAAAAGTTATTATATTACAATAGTCAATAGGAATTTTAATAAATAATAACAAAAATAAATAAATAAATAGTAGTGCAATTAAAAATACTTTAACAAATTATTTAAAAGAGTAAAAATAAATATAAAATAAGAAACAGACGGTAAATTAGTAGAAAAGGAAGTTCATTTACACTATTAGTACTCGTATCACAGTGGTATTGGTAGCGAAGAAGAATGAAAATGATAGATGGCGTAAGTGCGGCGCGTAAAACAAAATAATAGTTATAAATGGAAATAAATAGTTCAGCATAAAAAATTCTACACTACGTCGAAGTCAACAACAAAAGCGGTGGCATCTAGAACGAAACAGGTTGATGCGCGGCAAAAGCCAATTCATGAACGTCCAACATCTTGGCAGGTACTTGGGCGAAACCATCCATAAAGCCATCCAAAGCTCGACCCCATCCCGAGTTGTAAGTGTCATGATGCGGCTCCGCATAGGCCACATGCTTTTTAGCCAACAGCTTCTTGAGGGCAATGATTACGGCCAAAAGCAGAGCAATCTTCGACACTATCAGCGCCTTTCCGGTGAGAAGTATCAACCCTTTGATGAATATCGCACCAATAATGCCCACCTTTGTGGCCACCACCGCCATTAGGGTGCCCATATTTTTCATTTTACCCCGACCTTCAGCGAGGACTTGGGTTGGACTCACAGAAAGGCCAAAATTAAGGTTCCCCTTTGGTTCAGTGGTTACAGTGAATTCAGCATTATTCGTCACCTTGTAGCGTAATGTTCGACTCCGAATGAACCGCCAAATTTTTCCAGCTACCAAGAGTCCAAGAGTCTCGTCATCTGACTGCATGGCACGCGCCAGCATCATATCCTCCTCCGAGTCATCGGGGATATCAACTCCGCTGAAAAGAGATTACTTTTTTATTTTGCAATCAAAAAAGGCCTCCCCCAGGGCCCTTACCGATTTTCGGTGACCTTGACATTCTCATTAACGTCAATCGATGATTTCTTGAATATTCGATTCATATAGACGATCAGTTTCAGCATCATGCACGAGTGATTGTCCCTTTGACTACATTTTGTGTTAAGCTTTCGCAGAAATCCCTCCTCCAATTGATTACGATTGACTGCGCGTATCTGAAATTGCAGCCGAAGGCAATAATAAAAAAACTTTGAGATTCCAATAAAAAAAAAGAAGAAAATTCAATAAAAACTGATTTTCGAGGACATGTATTCGCACTTCGCGAATTACAGACACAAAAATGGGCGGGAGTGTGTTTTCATTACGAATATGTGTAGGTATACTCTGTCTTGTTCGGATTGTTCAAGGACTTTTCGATGCTGGAACATATGGTGTTGGTGCGAAATATATATATTCCGTTGTTGGAGTGGTTTCATGTTATTTTTGTTATCCTTTCTCGAAATTGATTTATTTTGTGGGAAACTTCCACTGCAGATGGTCCCGCAAAATTCGCGCAATTTTTGAAGTCAATTAAGGAGATGGGTGTATCCGATTTAAGTGTCGCTCACAAAGCGAAAATGTTTTAGAAGTATTTACGATTTATGGGGCAGAGATGCGTTAAAATTTACTTAAAAGCTGTTCGAAATGTAACCCAATATAAAATGTAAAGCAACGAAGAAGTTTATTAGACTTAAAGACGATGGGAAAATAAGCCTCTGAATTACCTCTTCACTTTTGGAATATCCATCGATATAAATAAGTGCCCAGCTGGAACTCGAAACAAGAGCTGACAGACGCACCTTTTACTGTCAACTACTATTTTCAGATCAAAGCTGTTGATGGGACTGGAAATCCTACCCACCTGGCAATGATTTCTGCTGGAAAGTGGAGCGTAATAGGTTTTCACAGAGGCAGACTTTCCATTCGTGCTAAAAATTAATCACGCACAACATGAATGGTTGCGAGAAGCTTGGCTTTGGCTCATCCCGAGCTGTCGCGCCATCTATTTATTTAATTTTTTTTTTCTGGATGGGTTTAAGAATGGTGCTGTGCTTTTGGATAAATAAAAGGAATCTATTCGCCGTTTAGAATAAATACCGATCCCTGAGATACGCCTCTGACACTCGAGACGAAGCAGCAAGTTTCAGCTCTTGAGCCTTCCGTGTCGACACTCTGCGGATCATGATATTTTTTAGGGTTGGATCTGCTTCTGAAACGGATGGCGTTATGACCTGTAAGATCTTTTGTGGTCAGATTCGGTTAGACAAAAAGGGAATCAGTCTGGTTAAGGAAGGTCGAAGCCTTTCTGATGCCCTTAACGACCCGAGTGTCCTTGAGGACAACTCGCCACATACTCACATAGCATATGTTCTGCTGTTTCGTTTTCCTTTAGGCAGATCTGGCCTTCGGTTTCATGTCAAGTAGCTGTTTATGGCTAAGGTAGTGAGGGCCTAGTGCTTGAAGCGGCCCTTGACTATCAGTGAGTATATTTATGGTTGTACCTTTCATCACATAATCAAGACTGGTACTGACACAAGTTTCAATGGCGAACTGCTCGGCCTAAAAGACACTGGAGTAGCTTCCAAGTGCCTTCGAGACTTTGCGGTTGGAGCCAAAGACACCCACCTCAAGAACAGAGTCCACCGTCCATTCGTATACCATGCTTATGATATTCAGCAGAAGATCGTCGATTTCAGGTCAGGATCTCGATTTAAAATCTTCTCCCAAATTGAAGCGATTTGGCCATAGAGTCTGATACCGTGCTGATCATTTCTAGCTCGGGGAAATCGGATAAAATCGGTAAGTAACCCAGAAGTCTACTTGTCAGGTTTCCGTTCGAGCGTTGAAGATTTGCTACACTGCGTGCTGCCATTTTTTTGACAAAGATGCGCAGAGGAATTGACTTCTAAGGCTCCCGTTGGGCAAGACCGCATAACCTCAGTGATCTCGAGGCATGAGATCTTTGCATTTTTGACTGTTGGACTTAAGCCCACTATACTGCAGAAGCATAGGTGACAATATATCTGACTATCATGGTGTGCAACCAGAACATAATCACGGGCTGTAGATCCAAGCTTTTGCTGTACGTTCAGCGACATATCCAAACGGCAATGGTCACTTTGGCCATTTCGTTTTCGATGTAGGAGAATATGATGCACAGCATGTTATAGTGCTTAAGTACAGGCATAGGAAGGTAAGGTTAGGTAAGGGGGGAAGTGCACGTTATCAGTGCTTCCACTGGGGCCATTTGGTCTTTTGTGTTCCCCTTTACTAAAAACTCGTGGTGCCGTTGCTAACTCTCTCTCTCAACCATTGGTTGACCTGTTCTCGAACCAACCTGACCTCTTGACGAAACGTATCATGTTCATAATTGGAATTTGCGCAAGGTCCCCAAAGTTCTCCAAAAAGGCTGTGTCCCATATAACGGAGGCGACGCATTTGAAAATTTGGGCATTCGCAAAGTAGACCTTTGATAGTTTCTGTCTCATATGTACAGGCATACATTTATTTTTATCGTCGAATCCAGTCATCAAATCCACGATTTTTCGAAATACAGAATTTTCACCCTCACTGAGTTCGAATTTTTATATGAGTTCCGGGTTAATTCTTCCAAATGACAGATTACTACCCGAAAAAATCATGTAAATCGTAAATTCTTTTAACGCTGTGCGATTCAAACTAATGGGAATTTTTTTTGTTTGTAATTGCTTTGGCTCAGCAATTGACGTAAAATCCCAAAAGGACTTTATTGAATGCTTTTACATTTTACAAAAATAAGCTCTTAAGCCTCTCGTTCATGTTCACGTATTATTTTCTATTTTAGAAAAATACACAGGAATTCTCCATGTGAACTGAATGAATTTAATGCTCACAATTTGTGTTTCCTGACCCATTTTCCAGGAACTCATATAAAGGAAAATCTATGGCAGGAAAAATAGAAAACTAAAAATGGGTTTTCTACAAAGGCCTTTCAGATGTTGTTGTGAAAAATAACGAAGTAAATCTTTTTTGGGTGAAATGCCTTAAAGTCAGTCTTAAAATTATTTATAAAAATTTGGTAATTTATGTATCGAAGGAGCGATAATCGCAAGCCCCATGTGTTAACATGCAACACTGTAACATTTTACTACTTTGAAACTTTGACCATAAACTTTGCCAAAGATGTTCACATCCTTCTTCACGGTTTTAGTACTTCAGATTTTTTGAACATAAAATAAAATTAAGGGTTTCGTATAAAGCCTATTGTGTTTGTTTTGGGTTCCTTTGAAGGTTTCTAAAACGGCTTCCTCACTCTGGAGAGTGTGAGAAAGTTCATGTTCATTTGTGGCTGTGAACGAGAACAGGGTGGTTGAAGTACTAAGTTCCTTACCAAGCTTGGAAAATTGAAAAACACAACCGACGACAGAAGGCCTATAAGTTGGCTAAAACTTAAACTTTTAAACAACATTGTGATTGAAGAAGAGAAAGCAAAAAACCTCACGAGAAAACTTTCTGCAAGGCGCTCCCATCAAGTCACATTTCACTTTGACTATAGATACATCATAGAAACAGGAAAACAGAAGATCAGGCTGAACACAGATGTCCTTAAAGGCCGCAAGTCATTCTCAGTACACCTAAAAATAACATGGAGAAGCTCTGCCGATCCAGAGTCAAAAGTATATTGCTTACAACAGCAAATCGAACTCGCCATACATCTGGACCCTTCGTTACAATCTTTCAAGTAGAAATCTTCACAATTCAGAGGGGCGGAGGCCCTTAGGGGACACCACCCACATAAAAGCGCATAGATATGCACTCTGACAGTAGAGCAGTCAGTGTGAACTAATCAACTACATATTTAAATCCCTACTCGTATCTAATGGTTACCAGGACACGTAGGTGTAAATAAAAACGACCAAGATCCAAGAGAAACAAAACCCTGTGAACTGCGCCAACTACAGATGCATCAGTCTTCTTAACATCGCCTACAAGATCTTATCTGCCATGTTGAGTGAATGCCTAAAGCCCTTCGTCAACAACCTAATCGGTACATATCAGTGCGGCTTTGGGCCAGAAAACTCCACCATCGATCGAATATTCACACTGCAGCAGATCTAGGGGAAAACCCAGGAACTTCAAATCGATACCAACCACCTTTTTATCGATTTTAAGGCCACATATGACAGCAACTACATAGACAAGTTATACAGATCCATTTCTAGTTTTGGCATCCCTGCCAAACTCGTCCATTTGTGCAGGATGACGATGAAGAATGCACGTTGCTCCATCAAGATCGGTCAAGACCTCACCGAGACCTTTGATGTCAAAAAAAGATTTAGACAAGGCGAAGCGCTGTCATGCAACTTCTTCAACATCGTTCTTGAAAGAGTTGTGCAGAACTTACGCGCCAACACCTTTCAAAAGTCCATCCAATTACTCGCATACGCAGACGATATTGACATAATCGGAACCACGCAGCGTGATGTCACTGCTGCACTCTTGAGTATTGAAACGGAAGCGGTGAATATGGGCAAGACCAAGTACAGTGTACTCTCTCCTTATGGACACCTCTCACAAGCGGACACCTCTCATAAGCGGACAATTTTCTCGATAACGTCGGTGTCCGCTTTTGAGAAAGTACACTGTATATAGTGTAAACAAGAAAGGGCACTTAACATCGACGTCTCGGTCAGAACGTCACAATCGAGAGATTTAACTATTAGGTAGTTAAGGACTTTGTCTACCTAGGCTCCACTATCAATTCAGACAACAACACTAGCGCTGAGATCAAACGAAGAATAATGCTTGCCAATCGCCACTTTTTTGGGCTAAGAGGGCAATAGAGTAGCTAAGCCTTCTCTCGAACGACTAAAGTGACCTGTATATGACCTAAAATATCCCAGTCTTTCTTTATGGTGCAGAAGAATGGACTCTGTCAAAAGCGATTGAGGTTGCTCTTAACTGAGGAAAATTCTTCGGGTGATACAACGACAAACTGTATGGGCTGTACAGCGACATCGACTAAGCCGGAACAGTGAAGTTCCAAAGACTGAGATGTCATGAAGAGCGGATGGACGTGGACACCAATGCTACCCGGCCCGGTAAATCTTTGAATGCAAACCCAAGGTACGGCTCAGTTAATGCACGCAAGTGGAAGGGGACCTCAATCCTCAACAGACTAAGCGTGCGAAACTGGAGGCAGCTCGCTAAAAATTGAGCTGGCTGGTGACCTTTGTTGGTTAAGACCCAGCTCCAGCCCGGCTTGTAGCCCCAACTAAGCCCCAACTTAAAAAAAAAAATATTTTCAAGACGAGAATATTTCTCATGTCTATAATCACAAATGCCTTTCTTTTTGAACAAAATCCTTGCCATTATTCGTTCAATAAGTCCTCTCATTCACAATAAATCAAACCTGATCAAACGTTTCGCCAATGTTCTAAAGCTACTACGCTCAAAACATAACATCAGGCACTGTGTGTGTCCTGCGAGAGAAAGGATTTTCGAGAATGAAATGAAGGACGAGGTACCTAGAAGATTTTCGGTACTTGACCAAATAAAAGTTATTGAGTCCTTATCGCCGGATTCCTAGTAATGTTCTCAACTAAGTTTTTTGTCCAAAAGATTATTTCAAAAAACGAGACACAAAACTATAATTTTTCCATACTTCGCATCAAAAATTGACATTCGTCTGTAAAAGCGACAAATCTCATGCCCTCGAGACAATAAGAACGATAAGAAATTGGACACAACACACTTCGTCCAGTGAACTCAATGCGAGATCTTAGGCAGTTTTGTTGCAAGACACAGAGTAAGTTGGTAAATTTAAAACATAATGAACTGAAAACCACTTCAGTCCTGGTCTTAGTTCAAAATGTCCTGATAGCATTGGTCAAAAATTAAGTATTCCATTGAGTCCTTTTCTCATTAGTCATTAGGATGTTGCACTCATGATCGTAATTATTTTTATTTTTTATTTATTTCTAACAACACGATTTCACTTTCTGTTTTTTTTTATAAAAATGGTTTTATCCAAAAAAAAAAATGGACTATTACCGAATTGTCACTAGAATTAATCGAAGGATTCGCTTTTGCCGCAAAAATCTTTGTTATGACGATGGATATCCAAAATATCATTAGCACTTTCATTGTTACAGAATTGCTTGGATTGTCCTGCTTTGGTTAATGTTCTTAGCACTTGAAAGGATCTTCCCCAATCGTCCTTATCACACACTGGACACAATAAGGATTCACTATATAAAAGGGATGTCCACAAAAATAATTGTCAACACTTCCTGCACAACAACACTATGAACCTGTGATAAAATTTTCAGCTGATGACATCGTCGTGATATAAGAAAACCTAATGCGAGTTCTGCAAAATGGTTTCAAGTTTATATGGACTCTGGACAACGGATACCACACTGATTACATTCCACCCCAACTTGTGCTCGAGCGAAAACCAGACTCACATATCGGTTTGTGTGTGATGATAAATCAGACAGCGGACGAATTAATTTCATACTCGATTGGATGCAGCAGAATACAGTGTACACACAAAAGAGATCAAGGAGAAAATCTGGATTTTGGATAAGAGAAACATAAGCAATCTTCTACATCTGCAGCCACAGATAGGATACACACCACAGCTATGCGTAAGTGAACCAAACAGAGAAGTCTCACAATCCATCCATCCTTCGCTGTCTTTCGCGCTTGAAATGCAACTTGAATCCGATCCCATCATCACTTGAGATACAAAACGAGCTGTTGAGAGTGTTTCAGTGGGGGATTGGAGTAAAGTTGTCATTGCAACTGAACCTGAACCTGAAACGGAGGCTGTGTATGTAGGTTACCAATGTCGATGCCGCCGTGCATGGAGGGAAAATTGCAATCTGGTATCGTTTGGGTTCAGATGTAAACAAAATGTTTTGTGCGCTTTCTAATAGATACTCTGAGGTGAAGGAGAAGTCCGGGGTAAATCCAGTTTTATTGATACACTTGTGCGACGTACAAGCAAGGAGACTAGGGGGACTAGGTTGAAGATTTCTCGCAGTGGAATGTGCCTGAATTGTTCAACTCCCATAATGCTGATGCATAATGCAAGACGATGGCTCAGCAGAAGTGTGTTTACAAATTGAATGCTTATCTCGGCAATTAAACTGGATCATGAGGTTGATTTTGTGGGTGAATTAAACTGGAAATTGCGAAATAGATTTGGGAGTCACCGCGCAAGAATAATTCAGTATTTTAATGGATTTCAAAAAAACAGAAGAAGGAGCAATTCTCAGTCTTATATTCAGGTCGGATATTTCGGCCCATTTCAGGATTATGGAAAAGATGTGTGGAACGTCGATCACTCTGCTTAAGAATTCAGGGAGCGTGTCCTATTTTGTCGATTTGGGAAATATTCCACTTTAGCAATCAGGTACCACTTGTCCATTGTACTACCAGGAACCAGGACCAATTTTTGTCATTATACTCGAATTTCCTTGATTTTTAGAAAAAATCGAGAAGGCGCTACAATGCCGAGGCGCTTACAGTATCATCACTCAGAACATCAGAACAGAAGATCTACCACCAGATCCAAGCAACGGCTGGATAGTGACAAGGGAAAGACTAAGAAGTATTATCGCCCTCTCTACAAGCATTGCAAGCATAGTAGCGCCTTCTTGATTTTCTCTAAAAATCAAAAAAATTCGAGTATAATTAGAAAAAATTGGTCCTCGTTCCTGGTAGTACCGCTGCTTCACTTGAACATAACACATTGAGACGTGTCTCACACAATTGTGTCTGTAGGATATCCAATCGTAAATCAAGCCACGAAAACACCAGCACCCGAGCCATGACTGATTGTCTAGCAATCCGTGAAGACTCCATTACAGCTTCGTCCAAGCTCAGACTCGGGCCGAAGCCAGTCCTTAACGCAGTGAAAATCGATGTACAATGTACACCGCAGCCGAAGTTTCAGTACCTATCATATCATCATCATCAAATGGCCTCGTCTTAGATAATAAATTGCTGCTTCGATAGTACAGCCCAGTCTATAGGCACCAAGTGAAGCTTAATCAACTAGAGCACCTAGAACACCGCCAGGCATACTCAGAAAACCTCCCTTTAAGTGAAGAATGATCTTCCTAAAGGACGTGTTTCGGTGAGAAGCCCCATGTTCAACCAAAAGCTCGCTTACACTGCCTGAAACTGTGAGAATGCCTTCGACTTGACACGCTGTGACACCAGCAGATTCAAAGCGATGACAATCCACATTCTTGTGTTTGTTGGTTTGATTTTCAACTAAAGCGCCAGAGAAATAGAGATCATATGAAATGAGGGCAGTTTGCTGGCACGCTTAGCAAGCCTAGCAATGCTAAAATGATTGACATTTTGACAAATTGAGGCGCTGGATAGTGAAAAAGGAAGACTGTCAATTGGGAAAACAAGCGACTTATCAACAACAGCACAACATAAAGACTCGAAGGTGTCTTGAGACCTGTAGCTTGAACCAGAATAGAAGCACCTTAGTTCAGTCGCAGTAGGATCTCTTTCTTCTTTTTTGTGTTTGCCATTTCCCTATCCGGGGGCGGTTCTCCTCGTACGCAAGCGACAAGACTTCCTATCCTGAGTTGTGTGATTTTCGACGCTTCTTTGTTGCCTGGCCTTTTCGACTGTTTTGCTCCATGTTTTTATTGGAGAGCCTTGTCCATCCTTGTGGATGGTACCAATTTGTAGTGTTCTCTTAACAGCATAGTCTTCGGGTCGCCTCATTATATCCTCACATAATTTTAAACGGTTTTCTAGAAGTTTTTCGGTCATCGGTGCAACCCCTCAGCTTATTTTGCACTTAATCAAGTCTAGGGACCCCGGATGACTACCTTAACATGCTCGTTTTAGCTACATGTAGCCTCCGTTCTCGTTTCTTATGAGTTGACCAACACTCCGAGTACATGAGTGCTGGTCTGACTACAGATTTAAATATTTTACCCTCCAGTCCATTCAAATTAACTTAGCTTTTAAATACCACACAAGTGGTCGCCGTGGCTCAGTGGTTAAATGCATTGGTACAAGCTGCGTGGGTTCAAGCCACACCGAACATTTTTCGCTGCGCCAACTCCTCTCAAGGAATGATAAGCCTTCGCATAGTTTATCATCAAAAAGCTTCACCGTTTTGAGTCGGAAATCAATTGCGGGTAGCTTCCATTTGTGCGAAAAACGTAACAGGCTCGCCAGTTAGCTATTTTTTTTTAATATAAAACAAACTGCTTGTTTTACTATTTTACTTACATTTTTTATAATATTTTGTTTTAAATAAATACAATATCATACAAAATACATTAATACATTACAATTCGAATAACAATTACAAACACACATTTGAGTCAAACAATGGCCACCTATGTAAGTACTCTTAACCTAACTCGTACTCTTTATATCCTTATCGTTGCTCCTATAGTGTGAGTATCCCTGATACGCTACCTCCGGCTGAGGTTCTCCAAAACTGATTCCATTTGTATTGGTATTCTTACTGTAGTACTCAGTGTATGGCTTGGAAAATGTCGGTTCCTGACGATAGAATTGATTTGCACCATCGAAATGCTCATGATGGTGGTAACTTGCCGCACCAAGACCCTGTTGGGTATATTCTGGAAAATTATTTTTCTGATTGAAAAGACCACCAAAGCCACCGGCACCAAATCCTCCAGGTCCTTGTGGGCGACACAATTTAAAATATGCAAAAAGTCCTGGCAAAATAATTGCAGCTAGCCCTAGGATCTTCTTAAGACCAGCAATTCCCAAGATGAATGGCAAGAAGAGAAGTAATTTCAATTTGAAAATTTTCAACACCAACAGCATGGGAATGAAGAGTTTCTTTAGCTTCTTGCGGTCTACACAATTGAGAGAAGGTGGAAAGTTGATTTTGTTAGTAAAATATAACCAAATACGTCATTCAAGATGTAAATCTTACTTAGAAGTGGAGCATGTTTATCTTCGATTACATCAATCTCGCTGTCAATATCACCGATGAAACGTGCTTGGTATCTACCACTCTCGGTTATCTCTTCTGGGATCTGTACCTCCAATGCGGTTGATTTGATGAATCTGGAAGGAGGACGAAAAAGATTTCTATTGTCAGTGATTGCAAGTAAGTGGTGGAAGAGGATTTAAAAGAAAAAAAAAAAAGTTTGCGAAAACAATACCCAAGCTGTCATCTTCTTGACAAGTACAAGAAGGTACTCATGCTCGAAGATAAGTTTCATTGTTTTGCTTTCACAAGGCGTGTGATGATGGAAAATAATAAAGTTCCTTCGTCATTTGGCTCAACACAGAGGTACTAAACGACAAGACTAACACACCTGTGCAGTAAGTGCGTAGAATTTGGCAGGAAAAGATTGAAATGGCAGTAAAGAGATTGCAACTTGGGAAATATATATACAAGAAGGCTAATTCTCCAAAGGTTCGTATTCAAAGCCGCACTTGAACCACTACTGCAGGACCTGCAGGTCACAAAAATAAGTTGGATCTGATCAACATCAACCAACGAATATACTGCATGCTAACTTCTTTTAGTAGCCAATGTCTGAATTCAGTGTTGAGCCTCCTTTCCTGTTTACTGCATGTACCTGATCTTGTCGTCATTGACAGCTAAACCCATCTTCGCCGCCTGCATCTCGAACGCCAGTGATATCACCCTACGTTCTTCCGATTACGTCAATATCGTCGGCGTATGAGAGTAATTGGACGAACTACTGAAAGATTGTGCCTCTGATGTTGACAGGTGACTTTTGCACTATTATTTCAAGTACGATGTTAAGCTAGTCGCATGACAGTACGTCACCTTACCAGAATATCAGTGAGGTCCTTACCGACCTTGATGGAGCAGCGTCCTTTTCCATATGCTAGAACTTTCTCTGTCTAGGTCTTCTCTATAAATGCTGTACGTGGCCTTACTATCGATGAATTGTTGGTGCGTATTGATTTGAAACTCCACGAATTTTTCAAATATCTGCCGTAGAATGAATATTTGGTCAACGGTGGACTGATCAGGTTGTTGAGGTGTTCACACAACACGGTAGATAAGATCTTGTAGGCGATGTTAAGAAGACGGACATCTACGTAGTAGGCGCAGTTACCACAATCCCCTTTCTTAAGGAAATGAAGACATGAAAATAATTGTTGAAGACAAATTGGGATTTCTCGTAATCAGTGACTATCAGGAAGTTTTGCACTACCTCCACAGGGAAACATAGAACCTTGAATCTCTTAAAGACGTTGTTGGCTTCAATCCACTAAAGGAAAGGAGTTTTATTTCCTCCATAAGCCGGTTTAAGCCATCGTGATCCCAACAAACTAGTTGAACAGTTGTCTACATTTACGAGCAATCACAGTCAATCCAAGAGTGATTTACATAAGTCAACGCAATTGTAACAAAACCTCAGGGAAGTCTAATTGATTGTTGGGTTAACTACTATTTCAGCAATCGAGGATTCTCTTGATTGAAGGGTGGTATATGGTATCAAGCGATACCATATTTCTGTGATACCTGTTCGGAAGTTGCTTTTGCACCTTTGAATAGTTAGTACCTTGTTTGAGTAAACTTTCTCATTCGAACGACCACATAATGCCAACAAAAGAAGAAAGGAGTCTGGGAAATTTAGGGCGCTTTATACAGATTGTGCAATGGGCTATGTAGCACGTTACACCATTTCAGTGAAAGCACGTATCGTCTTAGTTCATCTCATTTAATTGAAGCAATAGGCAGTTCCATCGAATTGTTCATTTCTGGTCCTTTGCGCAATTTTCTAAGCATTATTGAATTTTCCTCGAATGTGAATTGCTCAATTCTCAATTTGTCAACATTTCCAACTTCAAAAATTGCAAAGAAAATAAATAAATTTTTATAGAACGAATACCACGTAAAATAGAAATCCTACACCTCTTATTGAATCACCATTTAGTTGTTGGTAGCTCAACAAGCTACAGCAGCGGAGTTTTCATATTTTTTGGTAAAATAATTTCCAATTTGGTTTCTTTTGAATTTCCTGATAGAAAAGTGATCGTTCACTAATCACATTCTAAATTTAACCAAGGAGTTGTGTCGATAAGCGACACAAGCTGAAATTCGAGCTTGCTAGGCAAGATTTGTATTTTAATTTCCAAAAACCAATCCATTCACAGCGGGGAATGTCTGCCTATATTCAGAATTTGATTTCTAATTTCTTTTTTATTTTGTTTCTTAGAAATTTTCACTCCACGTAAAATTTATTGTGAAGCCAATAAATCGGATTTTTACACTCACTTCCGAGTAAAACACAAATTAAATATTTTTGTGAATAAAAACATCCTGTTACATGTGAAATGTAACAGATAAAAAAAAAAACAATCCTCAACCGGAATGAGTTCCCCAATTGCGTATTAATGTTTGCGCTGAACAAGCACTTCCTTGCAGACGTAAATTTTGTTGCCGGTCGGCTGTAGTCTGGCATAAATTTGGAGCAAGGGAACTCCGATGGGCATCGTTATATTTTTGAATCCCTTCGGAATATGTTGTTTTTGACTCAAATTGAAATGTCCTTAATCGCAATTGGGAAAAAACAAAATTATGGAAAATATAGCGTCGCTAACTCGTCAGACATGTATTTGTCTCCTGGACGATTAATAAGGAACATCAACATACCTCTTAAATTTACAAGGATTTCAACGAAAACAAATAACCGGAAAGAGGCAAAAAAGAGGATACAACTCAAGCGCAACAAATCAAGAAAAAAAAAAAAAAAAAAAAACACGTCCGGCAATTTCATTTGAAGACGGACAAGTGATTGATTAAAGGATCCCACTTCGGGGATTACAAAGAAATCTTCTTGTGTCGGGGCGTTCCACGCTGCCGAAAAGGTATCATCATCATCATTCGTGAGAGCAAAATCATTTGATAGATGCTCATAATTTTCTTGTTCTTCAACTTTAATTTGGTTTTGCTTCGTTTACCTTAATCAAATGCAGGGAGGACTCTTTAAGGAATCCCAAGGATACAGAGCACATTACCAATGGGAACAGGTTTTTCTTTTTCTTTTTTTTCAAAATTCAATTTAGCAAATTGTTGACTTTTGTGGGGCAGTTCACTTCAAGTTCAACGTGGTGGAGGTCAGAGTGACATTCGGAAGGATTTCTGGTTTATCTTTGGAATACAGAAAATCAAGTCATAGCCTTGGGCCATGAATTGTTTAGGATGAACTAGTGCACCAATTTGGATAGAGCTTGTGTGGAAAATTTTCGAGAAAGGACGTGTCATGTGTGAAGGCAATTTTAGTTGAAATTTAATCGGATTATGGTGACTGGTATCTGAAAATGGCTCAGACACAGGGTACACAGTAAAGGTTAACGTTCTGAATTTCAATTAAACGAGAGAGGTTTCTAGGAGCAACGTTCATTAGGTGATTTAATAGACATGGAAGAGTGTTTAGAGCTCAAGACAGCAGATTGTATGTACAAGGATGTGTGTGAGATAATTTGATGGCAATTAATATTGCTAATGAACACCTTAAGCCTTGTTTGCATTGATTGTGTGATTGCTGAGCTTAATTATACTACAAGCAACCATTCAAATGATAAAGGTGACGGCTTCAAAGGTTTATTGTGTGAGGAAAATTCGATTAGTTACTTAGAGTATCTTAATTTCCAGAAGGCTTCAGTTCAAAAGCTAAGTCGGGCCACAATATAATCCTTTTAGCAGACGTAGTAATAGGAAATAATCTTTTTGGAATTGACAGTGACACTGATAGATGCACGACTTCTATTCACAGGTTAACTTCTCCATTGGTTTGCAATAAGTGTTTGAGGACAGCCTGTTCTAAGAGAACAACTTGTCAATTAGTCAGCCACTAATATTTGATGAGAAGAATTCTCTGTCAGAACCACTGGAGTCGCGGAATATAAGGAGAAACAGGCAGAACTGTGGTCGCCGTGGCTCAGTGGTTAGTGCATTAGATTGCTGACCGAGCTGCGTGGGTTCAAGCTCCAACCGGGTAAAAGAAACATTTTTCGCGGCACCGCCTATTGTCAGGAAATGACAAGCCTCCGGGAGTATCATCTGTCATAAATGAGCTTCTCAATTCGCCGTTCGGATTCGGCAAAAAATGTAACACGCACAACATGAATGGTTGCGAGAAGCTGGGCCTTGGCTCATCCCGAGCTGTCGCGCCAGCTATTTATTTTTTATGGATAACGCACGAATAATCAGCGATTCTTGTCTCAGCTCTTCAAAAGAGCTATGTATTTCAAGAATCAAACATATACATAGCTCCACTTGAAACTGTCGAACCATCTTAACAACAGTGGTCAGATAGTTGCATGCACAACAAGAATCACGAAGTCACCTTTTATAACGAAATTAAAGATGCTTCCCAACATTAAGCTTCTCACAATGTTCAACCCCAAAAGAAAACTCCTCTCAGCCCAAGTCGGGCAGAAAATCTTTAAGCAAACAACTTACCGTTCAGCCCTTCGCAAGCCATATTTCACCAACTGATCCCATTCCGTGTCTGCTTGCCTTGGCTCCGTTGAATATTCAAACGGCTCCTGATACAGTGATCTTTGCTGCGACTCTGGTGTTCGCACCACACGGGCAAAGTCCGAAAGCCTAAAAAAAATAAGGAAAACCATTCATCTCAGGCACCGAGAATAAAAACTGTAAACTCTTCTAACTTACTGATAAGCCTCTCTGACAAAAATTTCATCAAAACTATTCAAAGCCTGAGTCTTGAAACACTCTGACAGATCGCCAGTCAGACAATTCTGATTCGTCTTCGCTACATAAGGATCAACATTAGATCCAGTTCCCAGTCCAAACAAGTCCAGCAGTCCCTTGCCTTGGCGACCGCGCTCTTCTCCGAAAATAGGCGCCCCATTGCCCTGCGGCTGTTGCTGTATAGGTTGAATATTCGAGATCGATTGCTGATCGGGCAATCGCAGTCCGTCGCCATCGATACGATCAAATGAGAGCAGTGTCACCACAACAAATGTCCACATAAACTTATTTCTCAGTTCCATTTCTGAAAGGATAAAACGAAAAGCAAGCGGTTAGTTAGACTGATGTCACCAGTAAAGGATGTCAGCAGGATCATTACACTGTGGGCCAAAGAATGCATCATGAGTACAACTACAGAACAAAAATAACTCTTATCTGATCGAGTAAGATGTCACGCTAATTGGTGCTTCAATGGTGTCTTGTTAAATCGATGACGAGCACTTTGGCATCACAACACCGCTGAAGCACTCTCGCTATTTTCACTCGATTAATTGTCGCGCGGCAAACACCTGGCACACTTTCTATAAACTCTATCTATGGTCAATCACATCTCTCTCTGTCCCTCGCTTCTGGCGGCGAACTGTTGGATTTCACTTAACCAGCATCCGAAATGGACCAAACGCGGTTTTACACTAAATTTTGTTTTTATTTTTTGTCTCATCTCTCCGTCTTGAGATACACCGTCAATCCCACCATTGATTGTCGCACACCGATGTCTGTTGCAGCGACGAGCATTTAAAATGGAAGCTCTTGCAAAAAAAAACACTACACATGGTGGTGAAACCGGCCAAATGTATCCGATGGCAGTGTAAGAGACTCAAAATAAAATAAAAAATAAAGAAAATGTATCTCAATCTCAATTAACAAACCTCTGTGCTAGGCTCCTCGGTGCCATGTCGTCGGCATCTGACCAAAAAAAATTCTGCTCTTCACCGTGTCTTGGTTCGACAACGAAGACAAAGAAATGAAGCGACTAGAAAAGTGGTGCAGAAATCCAAAATCAGTTTTGGCCCGTACAGCACGCACACCAGCGTCACACTCATGGTAACCCATCCACAGGTAGACTTTTAGGAATGGGCACAGTCTCAACTTGAACTTGGGGAGTGTGGCTTTTTTCCTTTTTTTTTTGTTTTCGCTTGAGCGTTTGTTTCGTAGGAGTACTGGTTGGGTATGGGTGGTGTGTGCTCCGGGGCATGAATGCGTTTTGGCACGTAACACGGACGAGTTTCAACGGCTGCATGTGATGATTCAACTTTAATTGGATGTCAGGTGGGGGATCGTCTATTGTTTGGTTATCAATCATTGCTGTCAAAGCAAGGAATACATAGCATCCATGAGCAGTCCTCTAGGTTTAAGGTATTTTTATGTCTGTCACCAGCTTGATACTCCATTACCTACCACCACAATACAGTATTCCCCTGACAGTGGAGTCAATTCACTAATAGATTGAGATTGATGTGATGAATAGATTGGGGTTGTACATGGATGGTACCTATATCGAATGACATTTTTTACCATCCAGAGGGAGAGACGCCATACGATGATGTTTAGGGAAATCTTGTCGCTCTACTCAGTCTTGCTATTTGCATTTCGAATCTTTTTTTAACCGAAATTCACACAAAGCCTGCAATTTGAAATTCAATTTGGTTTTTAAATAGGTTAATCTAAACTGAGTGATAGGTGGGTAAGCACACGTGATTCAATAAGTGTCTTCATTCGAGAGAGAGAGTGTATCTGGTACCAGTGGTGTGGCTAAGGAAATTTTTTCGAGGATTGCAGATTACCGGAGAAGTAAACGCGTTGCAATTAAGGTAGTACTATCTATGGACTCCTTATACATGTCACTGAATTTCTAGTAGATCTCTGGCGACGTCTCAACGTCATAATGAGAGCGAATTGACTACTTACACTTCCAAAGAAATCTAGAGGAAATTACTTTGCGACATTTAATCCATCTTTCGACTATTTGACTAAGGAAGAGGCATGGAATTGGTCACAAACTACACGAAAACACGAAAAACCAAACAAACAAACGAACTATGTTACGGTTCGGAATCCACTTACTCAGTCAGGCAGAGGGTGAGCCCGTGTAGCTAACTTGACACAGCAAAGTAGAGGATGTATTGGGAACATTGTCGATGAGTTAAGGCGGCTGAAACGTGTTGTAAAACTTAAAACAGCCAAACATTATTGCCTCCGTATGTCCCTTAGGTAGGTTTAAATGCTTTTCTTAGGAACAGCGAACCTATTAACCTGATATAGCGCCCCAAGATGCTTCTGTTGGGGATTGTGTTCTTCCGGCGATGTTTTTTATTTCGGGAACATGTTCCACTGTTATCTGGTTCTTTAACAAGAGGAATCTTGGTAGAGGTAAGTACGAGCACTGGTCGAGCGAATAAGGGGGCTGGGATACAAAGACTCTCTTGTCTTCCAAAGACTCCTTTGTCTTCTATTCGCTCGATGTGACCGATCCAATGCAGACGACGAATTTTTGTCCTCCGAACTATGTAAATGCACATCGAGCAGCTTGTAGAACTCGCGGTCGTATTTTTTCCTTCCTTCAGCCGCTTCGCAGACAGGGCCAAATATGCGACGTAGATTTTTTTTTTCAAAGGAACCCAAGATCTGAGGCCGAATTACCGCAATCAATAACGAGTGACTGAGTGGGAATGTCAAATCCTCATATTTCGATGACGAGTTACCCGTTACGAGTGTGGTAATTCGGCCTCTGTTCAGCTATCTTGCTTATCGCCCAGCTTTCGGCTCTAAAAAGGACGACCAGAAAGATCACTGATCCGGAGGGCAAGGTTTTGGTCCTTCGTGCTATGAGTTTTGATCCTAGTTGCTTGAACAAACCGTAGTAGCACCGGTTGCGTAGGGTTATTCTTCGTCGAATTTCCATCATTTATTTAATTTACATTTGCCCTGAAGTAGACAGACGCCTTCACTACTGCAAAGTTTCAGCTGTCGATGGTTGCATTTTGTCCACTGCGGTATATGATATATTTGGTGTTTACGCCTCAATGACGGCACGTTTGGATCGGGCTGGATGGCCTTGAGGAAGACAATGGCTTCAATGGGCTGCTATCTGCACGAGTATAAGATTGAAGAAATCGCACGGCAGCGCATCTCCTTGCCGAAAACTGGTCCATGTTTGGACTAATTCGGAGGATCTGGTTCCAAACTGCACGATGTGCCGCGAGAATTCGACGATTGTGCGACATAACCGGATCAATTGCTTTGTTATCCCGAAACCAGTCATCGCGTTGTAATGATGTGGTATGCGGCTTTAAAGTCGATAAACAGATGGAGGATGTCAACTTGGAACTTGGAATCTTTTCCACGATTTGTCACAGTGTGAAAATTTAGTTAGTTGTCGATTTGCTGGACCAGAAGCCACACTGATAGTGATCAATTTGTGTCAAGCAAAACGGCTTTAGACGTTAACACAGTTCAAGAATACCCCCTTTTGTCAGGCCTTTCCGTGACTTTTAGTATCGAAAAACTGCGAAGTGATGTCAGTAACGCATATTGAAAACGAAGCGGCCAAGACAGGTTTAACGACAGCAAGTAAGCGAAGTACATGCGGTCAACACCGAAGGACACCATTCACCGACGTCTTGGACCAAATATCACTCTAACAGAGGAAGTTAGAAACTCTGTTTAAGCAAGCTCCGCTATAACCTTAACTAATGTCATCCCACTCAAATAAACAAAAATTGAGAAGTAAATTCCCGCATCTCTCCAACAAAGCTTCAACCGGTGCTTGTGCAATGGCACCCGCTGAGTGTGCTCCACTTATGTCTACCCGTACCATGCATCATATCGTCGCCGTCATCATGCAGAGCACATTCCACCAAAACTAATCTCTAACTGTTTTCATGCATCCAATAGATGCAACTAGCTTCTTATAGGTATGCAACCGACTTGCAAGACTGCTTTCATGCGCGTCCCGTTATGGTTATGGTCAAGTACTTTGTAGCTACTGTACACGACAGTCGACCGTGCATAAGTGCATTCAAAAAGAAACGAATCAGAACGCGCTGCACACACAATAGATCGTAGATCTTTCAAGATCATGGCTCTCGGATTGCCACACAATTAGACGGTGGTCTCTAACCATTTCGACGGTAGTCACGTTCGAACACAACTCTCACTTTCTGTCGTTCTCTGTTCGATTGGTTTATTCTGAGAAACTTTCTTCGTACGTTTTCTAGTCATTCACCTCGATTCATAAACAATTTGGTGGAATCCCCACCTCTGGGCCTATGATCAACTTCTCGAATTGGAATTCAACACAGCAAAATGTCCACAGTTGGAGTAAGGTGTGACCAATGAACCTGTGAGCCGGTGAACGTGCGCCAGACTATGGGAATTTTTGTTTGGATTTTGTTTCTTCCGTGGACTCCTCTGAGTGTGGGTCACCTCTAGGAGAAGTGAAATCTTATGATTCCATCTCCGTCGCCATCTCCAGCGTCATCGCATTGTTGACCGATTTTGGTTGACCTCGTTACATGCTTTGTGTTTTGCTGTCTTGTGGCAGAATGCCGCAGACCATTATGAATGGCGTGCTAATTGAATGAGCGAATATTTCTTCACTTTCGATTGTGAGCGTGTAAGCGATTATTTAAGAAAGTCGAAAGTGCCAGTCGAGGGCTGTGTCGCTAGAGATGGTTGATGAGTCAATTGATTGTCATCGTTAAGCTGTTGATTGCGAATGGCTCTTGAGCAATTGTGCCATCGAAAATAAAATGAAACCTTTTCGCACTAATTGCGAACTGAGAAGGATGTCGAAGCATTTTAATGAGGTCCATTGAAGATGGAGAAATCTTGGCAGCGAAATGAAACCACTCCAAAGTAATAAAGTTCGCGTGAATCGGTTTCCTGGAATCGATTGGATGGAATGAATGTGCACTCAGTCTTGGGAAAGTTCTACTTGAGATTTTACCTTAAAGTGCAAGAATGTGTGCCCATGTAACATTTTTGTGGATCGAAGAGACTACATAAGCTTCTTGATACACACGTTGAATGGGTTCCTTACTAAGAAGTGCTGTCAATTTGTACATTGACAGATTTCCTGTGACTGGATTCTATTCTAAGAGAAGTTCTTGCAGAAACGTTGTGAGATTATTGATCCAAAAATGCATAGGGAGTCATCGACTACTTGCCCCCACGAATGCAGCAGGGTGAGTTTGTACAAATGGGTTTAGCGCTAAACGAGGGCAAACCTTAGTATTTGCTATCAACAAGCAAGGACACCCAACACGGACGAATCGGACAGAGAGCGTCCAAGAGTGGGAGCAACTTGAATGCGTACGCCAAAAAATATTCACCACCAATATCGATTTCGATTACACTCTTCTGTGACTTGACTTAGAATGTTCTATGTCGTGTACCTCTGTAATGACTCCAAGTTCATCTACACATACGGTTCTAGAATGGAAATGTGCTTGGACTAGGACAGCTAGAAAGGACTCCTCCATCAAAGCAGCGTTTTCCAGGTCGAGGTTCTAGCAGTGACCAAAGTGACACACAAAGCGACATCGACTTAGTCAGAAGATTGAAGGTTCAACGACTGATGTGGCTGGGGCGTGTAGAGTGGATGGAGACCGAATCCACAACCAATTCAGGTGATGCACGCAAGTGGAAGGGGACCTTAACTAACTAGGTGGATGAAACTGAAGGCAGCTGGCTAAATATTGAGATGGCTGGAGACGCTTGTTTGTTGAGTTTTTAAGTTTATACACAAAGTAGACTACTACTAGCCTACTCTACCAATAATTAAGCCCTTGGCCAAGTGGCCTTACAGACCACCGCATTATAGTCTTAATCCGAAAAATAAATGTTCGACAATGAAAACAAGACAACACACCTTCCTAGGTGGTTAAAAACGGCAGAAAACTCTTACCTCGCTATCGCCCAGTCAATAAAGCTTTAAATGGAAGAAATGTATGTATACAGACATCCAGGCGGCGATAAATGACATCTCAACTACAATGAGAAAGTCAACTTAGGTGGAAACACAAGCTAAACCTCTTCAACCCACGACACAACATTTCACTTTATTAGGTCCCAGGATATAGAGGAGTTCTTGACTGCGAAAGGCCCGACGAGCTAGCTAGAACTGCTTGGGAAGAAAACAGTAAACTGATAGATTACGGCGTAAATGTTCATAAGAATGGAATTAGATTCGCTTTGATTCGACATCTCACTTGACCTGTGTAGGAAAATGCGGTCAAAAACTGTCAGATCTAATCGGTGGAGTTAAGAACAAGTACCAGCTTCTCAATTCTCTTTCTTGAGATCCGTTTTTAAATGTTTAGAAGCGACTGAAGTCAAATACGTCAAAATATTCCACATACGCCACAGTATTTCAAGTTAAGGTATCCTTGATCAGCTAAAGCGATATGTGAAATGCAGTGAGTAACTATGCCAGTGCCTAATGCAAAGAATTAAAATGATTGGAGCACGATGAGAGAAATAGTGCACAAAATGTAAAGTCTCCACAAAGAAATGTCAGAAAAATGCTCGAAATTCACGGAATACTCGTACATAGAATACTGTGATGTCTCTAGATTGACTATCCTAACATCGTCACCAAGTTGAGTAAGTAACTCACAAAGGAAGTTTCAAAATCCGTAAACTAATTGGTGGATTGATGACATCAAAATTGAGAACAATCGAATCGTTAGGAGCACAACAGACATAAACTCAGTTTTCAAAGCAATTTTAACACACAGAAACAATAGAATTTTTTTTTTAAACCAACCACAGTTGAATTTAGTACACATATCCCCCTAGGAACATGCGGATTTTATGTGCCTTAAACCGCTATCAACCATTCCCTCACTATAAGATTATTTATAGAAAAGAAATTCCAGCATTCAGCTTTCAGCATCCACAGAGTATACCACACCACATCACGACGATGAAAGCGAACAAAACAATTAACCGAACGTCTAAAAGTATGCACAAACTTTTTCGCATTCCAATTTGTTATTCCCCACTGTGGACAATAGAATTTCAATAACAATACCACGAACCGGACTGAAATTAACGATCTCTATACACCAGCAAATTCACTTGACCAACATCGGCAAAAAAGTTATTCCACACAGTCACTGTGGTATTGCCATAGATAATCCTTTTTAATTTTCCCTCACAAAAGGTCAGGACCCTTTTCAAAAATAAACTTTCGGCAGCCTTCTGGGTACCGTGGTGGCTGGTCGTGGTTTTATAATCAAAAAGAGAAAGGGTATTGATAAAGCCAGTTGCAGTTTCACGGAATCCGTACGCTAATCCTTTTTAACTTTTTCAACTTGAGATGTAGGTACATTAGAAGGTCATGAATACTTTTTTTTTTTTTTCTTTGGAGAGAGGAAATAAATTTTCCTTGTCAGATCTCATGGGATTCATACACTGCTTCGACTACCACTCGAAATCCCTTTTTCCTTTTCTTTTTACAATTTTACAAACTGAACCAACAAAGTCCAAATTTATGATGCAAGAAGCGTTTTTAGATCAACGAGTGGCTTCAAAGATTCAAAGTTTTGAAGGCCACAAATCGCATAAGCTGTGCGATAACCAACGACGAGTCGTTGAGTGGTTGCTGCGTTACAACATATAACCGCTCTTGGGTAAATTTTGTTTTACTTTTATTGTTCGTGGATGCAAGATGGAAGCATAAGTTAAATGAGATAAGTTATGGTGATAAAATGATAGAAAACACGTAGTATGACTACAAGGAATTGCTTGGGAGAACCAGAAAGTTTTCATGATTTTCTCTGGTTTAGGAAGCCCAGGCACAGGAGAGGTATACCGTCTTTCAAAACTCTCAAACTACAGTGCAATTGAAGGATTCGTAAGAGGGTAATAAGGAAAAAGGACACTGTAGTCGCTCACAGCCGGTGATGATACAATACGATGTTTTGCATGTTGTTCTTAGCTTTTTAGAGATGCATTTTCATCCTTTGGTTTCAGTTGAACAAAAGGTTTGGTAGCCAGAGTGACTTTGGAAATATCAGTTGACAAGGATGTAGGATGTGGTAGAATTTGTTAGCGAAAGTTATTCAAGTTGTTGTCGAGGATACGAGTAACGAGTTCTAAACTTATGTGGTTCCATTAGTTGATATGAAGTTGAAGATGAACTTAAATGCAAATAAGTGGCAGTAACATACTTAGGAAAATGTTTCCTGGAAAGCCACTTTGTCAGCAATGTTGTGTAATAGCAGAATATGTGACATTACGAGGGTGATTTGGCCTTATTTGGGTACGAAACCTTTAAACAGCCAACTATAGATTACAAAATGGAATATCAGCATAAAAGGAAATGTCCATCAATGGTTGACTTTGATAATTTCTGCAAAGGGTGTAATAAGAACACTTTTAATTTTGCTAAAGAAAGAACAGACCCAAAGAGTGCGTTAAGCTTCTAAAGAAACAAGTCTTTGGACTCTAGAAAGGATAGTCCTCGTCTTAGGAAAGTAGCCAAGCCCCCATAACTGATGTCTTCCATTAGAAGAGTCGACGGTGACAGCTCTAATTGAAAGAAAGATGCTTTCGATACTCACTTTCTGACCTGTGCACCTGCAGACTGTTTATACAATCCCAGAAGCTTTGGCAGGCTGTAATGCAGACTATATAAACCGAAATGTAAACTAAAGAAATTGTAAAGGGCTTAACGCCTAGCCAATATCTGCATGACGGGTTGTCTGCGCTCCACCCCAACCCACTTACTTAACACCATTGTCAGTCTACCGCCAGTTCGAGTCCATATAGATATCCAGGCAAAACTCACTCTGCACAGGCCCTTCCACCTAAACAACATCAGCTCTGAACATCCTCCTGACGGTCACCTTAACACGCTTTCCTTCCTATTTCAAAGGAGCGAGTTCAGCATACCGTTGGATGACATTCTTCCAAGGCACTGCTTTAAACGAAACTACTACGGAGAGTCGTCCAACACTTACATATCGGTCAGTCTAGGCACATACTCATCGATCTTCCAGGCAGAAATATTTGCCATAAATCAGGGCACAAGTTAAAATTTGCTCTCTAATTCCCGTGGCAAAACCATTTTTATCTTCTCTGATAGTCAAGCTGCCCTAAGAGCACTGAACTCAGCCACGGTTAAATCTAAACTAGTCCTAAAGACCGTCACGTTGCTTCTTAAACTAGGAAACAACAACTTGGATCCCCGCGCACAAGGGTCAATGAATCAGCAGACTCACAGACCAAGATAAGGACAACAAACCCCCTCACTGGCCTCGAACCAGCCTGTGGAGTAAGCAAATCGATTTTTAAAAGCTATACGAGGGAACAAACAAACAAACGACGAGCTTTTCGCTAATGTGGTCCAACAATGAAACCCACAGTTGGACGCTACCAAAACCTAATATGGACTTCGGTGTTGGCGCGGGATTCCTCTGGGGAACCCCCAACTACCTCCTTGATTACGTCATCGTCCTCCAGGCTCAACTCCCTGCCGACTACTTTAAAACGGTTCAACACCAAAGCATAACATTGCTTTCTTAGTCCTTTTCTAAGCCACAATGAAAACCATTCATTCGTCTTCCTCTATCTTCTAAGGTATTGAATTAATGTCGAAATGCAGTGTCTAGGTGGCCGGTTCAGAGTTACGACCTTTGAGTTTCTGGTCATAAAGACATTGGTGGAAGCAAAAGCGCCGACGAATTTGAGAGGCAAGGTTCAGTCCTCGACAGTTCACTCTCGGAACACTCGATATTCCAAAACGGCCCCAAATCACTAATTGATTTTCATGACGATTCATCTATACTTTCAGAATGATCCCAACACGAGATGGGACAAAGACTAGCTTCTCGCAACAATTCATGTTGCGCGTGTTACATATTTCGCATAAATAGAAGGCACCTACAATTTATTGTCGATTCCGAATGGCGAAAGGAGATGCTCACATTGCATTGATGAGGGAAAACACCATTTACTTTTCGGATCCAAAAATAAAAACATTAACAATGAAATAGAAATTAATAGTATCCGCTCTGGTTTACCACTTCTACTGTTTATTCCAGTTATGTGACTATCATCAGGAACTTATTATACTTAATGTCATTTAGAAAGCAATCATTTTGCATAATCTCATACAACATATGTAGATCAGAAAATAGTGAATAATTAAAAAATGTCACGGGGAATGAAAAAGTCAAGACGAACTGACAGGAAAAGGAACCCACGTAATAGCGCGAGCTGCTACCTGGTGGGAGTCGCACTGGCAATAATTGAGACAACAACCAACGAGAAAAGGTAAAGGGATCTCGAAGATGGCTGGACAAACCTATCGACACCGAATACAAGTTGCTGTACCTCGTCGAATTAGGAACACCAGAATACCCTATGCATTCAATGCCGATCAGATAATTCTTCAAACGAAGAGGTCCATACTTCGATGGTATTGACACGTTAAGCGCATGCTCCAACCGAGCTTGCAAGACTTACAATGCAATCCATACCATCAGGTAGGCATCCCCTGAGTAGGCTCAGAGATTTTTGGACGAACTCCGAAGTCTCACTCTCTATCCTGTATGGGGATAGATTCTAATGTTTAAGACTCGATAATGGAAGATCGGGCGGTATGAAGGGTCCAACTAAGCCCCCTTAACCCGCGACCGTCATAGTGGATAAGCAAACCATGGAAAATGATAATGATGATGACTGCCCAGCCCTAGCGAAAATGTGACGTAACGAGCCTGGGATCTATGTGGGCATCTCATGGTAAAAGAATTCGGTGGCATCATGGCTTTCACTTAGAAAAATGGAAGACAATTTTCCTAAATGTCTTCCAATACATGTTCCAAATTTGGCACATAAACGAGGGGAATGCAATCTGCCCTAGTGAGGCCCAAGTCAAAAGCATCTTGACATAGCATACCATACTACACCATGGCTCTTGAAATCCTAAGTCTCTGCTAATTGAATTGTTGAACTTTGCTCAAAGGATTTGGGTTACGGATCCACTGTGAAGCTTACACCCTGTCCCAACTGAAACTGAGGTGCTGAGTCCTGCCAAGTGTTTTCAGAATTTAGATGAAAAGTTGAGAAGTCCGGTAAAGATTTGGTCTTTGGTTGTCAATCACTGCGTAACAGTTTCTGGAGCATGTTCAAGTGATTTAAAATTTTACTGACTAGTGCAGCTACGATACAGCAAAAGGACCAAAAGATTTAAAAAGAATTAAAAGACGACCATTAGGGTTGGCATTTGGGGTGCGAAAGTGAAAATTCGCGCAATGAGGACTTATGCAATAGGCGGACCTTCTTCGAAAACCACCTTACCCACTTAGTTCTTTCACTGAGTTCCAACACTTCATGAGCAGATACATTAAAAAAGGCAAAAGGCAAAAAAATATCAAAAACTACCACTGACATCCACAAACATTCCACAAGATTCACTAAATCAAATTATTCCACCTCCATCAATATTAAACCACTCCGGATGCCTCTTCACTGTTTCTTCACCAAATCTGCTTCCATTTAACACATTCAATCACTTTCACAATGTCTTTGCCCTTCTTTCGGTTGTAATACAATAAAAAAAAAATTACCTCAGTTTATTGCGTATATCCTTTTCGTTTCTCGCACAATCCTTTCTCTCAGCGGAGTTGTTTACACTTCTTCACCAAAGTTCAAGTCACAGACTGGGTACCCTACCGACGAGTGGCAAACATTTTATACGAAAATATCTTTTTGCCAAAAAAAAAAAAAAAAAACACAACACAATCAATCCATGCCCTACCCTACTACCATTGGCAATATGAACAAATGTCCGATCCGAGTACCTTGAGAAAACCCCTGAAGCCTTGAGATAGCTCTTATTGCCTCTTGCCGATTTAACGCTTAAACTCTCTCACTCTCACTCCGCACCGAATGTGGACGTGAATTCGAATGGTGAACGTGAATCTGAATCAGTGGTCGGAATTACCCACTGTTTGGCAATCCTTCGAAGCACCACACACTCTTTGGCTCCAAGAAAAAACTTATGCAAGGGAAGACCAACTTTTTTTTTTTTTGGGGTACAGCAGTTGTAACAACACATTGACTACCATCGCGCTGACACCGGTTTGATAGAGCAAAGTCAAAGTTTGTTCAACTAAGAGTTACACCATGGAACCAAGGTGGCTCCAGACACGTTGGATTTATGTTATTCAACGGCTCATCGAGTCACAAGCGAGTCCGGTAAGCCGGTTGCATAATTTTGTTGGTAATGCCGGTCGATGATGACGCATAGTTTGTGTGGAGGGCTACTTAGAGGTTTTTGCACTTTCGCAGAGTGTAAACAGAAAAACAAAGCATGCCATGGGGCCTCAGACGACACTCACTTTCACTTTCATCCGAGTGGGACTTTAAGGGCGAACATTGGCGGCTCGACGAGGTCTCCGGTTACGATGGATGCTGAAGTGACGACGTATTATTTTCGCTGAACTGTTTTATGGTAATGATTGTGCAGAGTTCGTGCTATTGTGGATCAGCATTTGATTACGTGGGGTGGCGATAATGCGGACGACTATCGGTTGGCAAATTTTCGTCTCGTCGGTTTGGTTTGGTTCCAGTGAAGTGTATCGCATTGAAGTACCAAATGATGATGAATTGGTCTGTGGAGCGTTGCGTCAATGAGGTGTCGTATGTGTAACGCTTCAGTTGGAGTGACGAATTTTTTCGAGTGGCTATGGCACGATACGTGTCAAGGATAGGGGCTCTCCTACTTAATTGATTTGATAAATATTGGAATTGGTATTTTTACGTGCTGATTGATGGAGATGTTTACAATCGAGTTGGTAGATGCGGGTTTTTTCCTCCAACATTGCTTAAATGTTGCAGTAAGTATTCGTCAGAGTCATAGCGAGTGAATGTGGGCTAAACACGTTTAAAAAAAAATTAATTTAGGCGTTAAACAACAAAACAGTTTTGAAAGCACATGGTCCACATGGCTCTGTGGTTAGTGCGATGAACTGCTTGTGCGAGCTTTATAGGATTGAGTCCCAGCAATTTCAACCAAATATTTTCGCGGCGGAGACAACGGGGGGATATGATACCCTATGTGACAATCCAGGCTTACTGAATAATCCACCTCCTTCGAAGGTCGGTTGTAAGGACTCCGGGGAGAGCCATTTGTTGCCATCATTTTACCCTTTCATGACAGAGTGGGAGGCACAAGACTTAGTGAGAAGCAAAGGCTTTGAGGAGGAAAATTAGCTCCGTACAAAATGAACGAACTTCATCAAGAGCTTAAAAATGAGGTAGAACAAAACAAGGCTCTAAGGAACATACTCAAATCTGACAAAAAAAAACCACATTGCTCAGCTAGTCCCAAACATAACACAGACGAAAAAGAGACAACTCGCGAAATAATTTGGGTTTCTAAGACAAGGCCAAGAGCTGATTTTTCAGTTCAAATCGAGCCACAAAAAGGGGACAAGCTTAAAAAATCGGAAGAGATAAAGAAATTAAGTCCTTCGTCCCCGATAAACATCGTTGGGACTACGGATTATAACAAGTTGTGTTGCCTGAAAGTTTATATTGAAATTTCTTCATTACGCAACTGAGCATTGTCCATGTAAGCTGGCGCGACAGCTCGGGATGAGCCAAGACTTCTCGTAACCCTTCATGTTGTGCATTTTACATTTTTCACAAGAATGGAAGGGACCTACAAATTATTGCCGAAACCGAACGGCGAATTAGGAAGCTCTTACATAACAGGTAATGTTCCCGGAAGCTTGTCATTCCCCGACGGAGGTGGTGCCGCGAAATATTTTCGGTGCCTTGTGACACTGGTCACTGTTCACGTAGACTAGAAATAGAGTCCATTGTGCCCATTTTATAATTCTATCCCAAGACCCTTTAAAGAGGAAGGTGGCCGCTTTTTTTAGATTTAGAACCACCCAGATAAAGATATGAATCCCAGGAGGTCCCTCAGCTCGATGTTAAGCAAGTGCCCCAGTTCCGTGAAGAAGTAACTGCTAAGATTCCTCATTCTTCTACGGGCGAAGGCAGGACATTCACACAGCAGGTGATGGACAGATTTGATTTCTTCCTCGCCCCTACAACTTCAGCTATAGTCGTTGTGATGTAAACCGAATCGCTTCGCATGAGTATCAATGGCGCCGTGGCTAGTAATAATGTCGGAGACTATCCTTGCTTTGCGCCAACTAAGTTTGACCAGAGACATAAAACTCATTTTAAGTAAGCCGTTGCACATGTATCTAGGTACTGGCTCGATTGATGGCCTCACCTTCAACATATGTACCTTTTTAACGAGCTTATTGGAATCCTCGAAAAAGGGAGAATCTGTGAGGTAAGCAGCGCTGCTCCCCTTCGCGGAAGTTCGTCAGTCCTTTCGTGACCCGAGATATCCATATGCCCTGGTACCTAACATAGAGTCACCGTATCGGCTCTTGCTATCTCATATAGACACTAGAGAGGACTTTTGACACCATTTACACTGTCAAGGAAGAGAAACAACAACAACAACAAGCGTGGACTTGCGTCTTTTGTGCTTAGTTTTGGTGATCAAAATTTAACTTATGCGTTGGGGTACCAGATTAGCCCCTCAATGTGAGAGCTATCGATATTTTAATCATATAAGAGCTGCTATACGTGAAATGGGCAGGTAACCTTCTCTCGAATGAGTGCGACTTAAATGAGCAGGCCCAAACTATAAGGGAAAGCACCTAGTGGACTAACGAGATTGGAAAGTAGCCAAAACGCTGCAAAATGGTATGACACATTCAAGAAAAGTAAATGCAACGAAAAGAAGAAAACCTGTCAGGACGAAAAAGAAAAGGTCCGACAGAAAAATTATGCGCACGTTGCATCGCAGAAATTAAATCATATTCCCCAAGCCTTCTTTATGAAACTTGAGTAGCAAAACTAGACAAATAAATTCTTTAAAAACTGAACCAGCTCGGCATAAAACTGGTAAAACACTAACTAATGTATGAATATGAAACAACGGGTAACGGCTTGGCCTTCGTCCAAAACCCAATGTTGCGTCCTTGCGCTCAAGCGAAACTCGCCGAAACCGAAAATCATTCCGTTCTCGGTATGTGTGTCAGTGACAACCTTCGTTAGAACGAAGTCGCCAAAAAATACTTTACGCCCAAAGGTAACACTCATGTATGGTCTGGTGCACCTCAAGCTGTCATCCACATTGTGGATAGAATCCAAAATTCTGGTGATAAGAACATTGCGAGGTCGACGGACTCTTTTCTCTGATCTATACAAAGCAAAAACGTCAGGCATGTGTCAGACGAACTTTATTTTCTCTTCGTCCCTACAGCTTCTGCAAAAGTCGTTGTAGGGCAATCCGAAATTGTAAATCCTTGCCATTTGTGCAAGCAACGCAACGGATATTTGCTGCCGCGCCAGCTATTTTTTTTTCTTTTTAATTAAAACGGCATTTTAATATTTGTTATTTTTTTCATTCGTTTTTTCATATACTTACAAGTACACGTATCATAAAAAAGTAGTAAAATAAATAAAATAAATAAATAAGTTAATAATAAATAGAAATAAATAAAGCAACTTAATCTAAATTCAGAAATTACATTTACATTACATTTTAATCACAAAGCTATGTACATTGTGGTAGGATGTAAATTATGATAATAATCTTTTTCCGTATTGTGTCCTTTAGAGAGGTGAATGATATCATTTTCCTAGCAGTCTTCGTATGATGGTTGGTTTTATTGCTAAATAAACTTCCTTGCTTCAACAAGCTTATTGATATCATGGAACGTATTTATCATAGCTGGATCTTCAAAATCTTGGAACTCCGTACACATCGAGTAAATAACTTCGCACTGAATACCCTCCTGGCCATCTTTCGCCGCTTTCATGTATTTAAAGAAACGAAGAATTTCTGGATTTTCTGAGGTTGGTTTGCGTAGTTCGTCCAGTTCCCTGAGGAAAAAAAAAAAAAATGAGAAACACAAAATTCAAACGAGTGATTTTAATAATTTAAGTAAATCGAACAATATTGCTAAATGGAATGGAAAAACAGGCCAATCCAGACAAGAAGTCCCGCTGACAACAGCCTTACATCTCAGGAACCGTACAGTGATCGGATATTGCCGGAAAGGTATCAAAATAATGTAAGAAAAACTCCCATGTTCCTCCGAAGCAGCGACTTCAGATGATAGCCTGTTGGTGCCGCTTACACCCTGTTAGAAAACAACAACTACGCTCTCACTTATATAAGTGACGAAACATCACCGACGCTAAGAGCAAAACGACAATGACGAACGGCTTGTAGAATCACACATAGTTCGAGGATAAGGCGTCCAACAAGATCAGTTGGGGTTGATCTCAAAGACTATCAACATTGAATTAGATGGACCAGTCGGCATAGAGATTGTACGCGACCATTTTCTTATATTAGCACTCTTTCGATTAGTAGCATCGGCACCAACGCGCTAACACCACACATACATACCGTAGTGCCTCAACAATTTAGCAACAGCTTCGTCAATATGTATGTACATTGGTGTCTACGTATTAATACGAAGGATTTTCTTGCCAAAACGTATCTAGAACGAATGGCCCTAGAACGCGCGGGAGCTTATGTGAAAAAATAGCGGTAGATGCAATAAAATCCACACACTCAAGGCAAAAGAGCCAATCGCCCTAAGTAATCGTGGTACTGAACAGTAAAGACGAAGTCGAGGTTAATCAAGGAAAACACGTATGTAATACAACACCGCACAAGATGACGCATAGGCATTGTTGAAGCTGTGTGGGTCTAAGGACATTATGCAAGTAAGTCATTTTTTTTTGTGTCGGATTTGGAAACGTTATATAGGAGCACTCAGACGCAACTTGTCCATTGTAGTACTATAAAGCAGGACCCAGTTTTTACCCATTTTAGTGAATTTGCGTAGAAAGCCGAGAAGGCACTTCAATGATGAGGAGCTGACAGTATCAGCACTCACAACATCAGCACCGAAAGTACGCCACTTGATCCGAGCAAAGGCAGGACAATCGCAAAGGAAATGGTTCGAAGTATGGTCGCACTCTCCACAGGCGTGGGAAGTATCCCGTTAGAACGCCAATAAGTTGTCTACAGTCTCGTCTGCTGAGTGACAGCAAGAATGCTGCTGATATCTAACAGACCTTCAGAAACATTCATTTAGTTTCCCTGCATCTTGGAGAGCCGTGGCGCCCGCAATTGTTTTTGTAGGCAACTCAATCGTCAATGGAGGCCCTGACTGAGGACGCAACGCTGGTTCAGGTCCTGAAAAACATCCTCTGAGCCTTGTCTAGCACTCTCATCGGAGATCTCATTTCCAAAAATTCCAGTGCGACCTGAAACCCAGACAAGAGTCAAAAAGATCAGTCTTGTGACCGAATTCAGAGAAAAAAAAAAAAAAAAATTCCTGCATTCTCGCACTATTCTGGAACTGATCAATGGGTTGAGCAAGGCCTTAAGCGCAGCCTGGCTATTCCTACAGACCCTTGTTTTGACCCTTTCACATATTCTTAACAATAGAGTCCGTGGCTATTAGGATAGCAAAGGTATCTGCTTGAAAAACGGAGGCATCCTTGCCCAACGAATAGTGCAGTCTGGTTTTGTCGACCTCCATGAAGACATCAGCACCGGATCCATGACTAGTTCTGAAGCCATCCGTTAAGATTCGACCACAGCCCAGTCCAGCATCAAACTCTGGCCGAAGCCAGTCTTGAAGGCAAGCAAAGTTGACTTTAAATTTGCACAGCAGCAAGGCAACTACTCTAAGGACGTCACAATAGTTCACCCGCACTCAACTTTATCCCTTCTTAAACGGTTCCACGCGTCACCACTTTTAAATATTTACGGATGCAGGTAAAGGTCTTTTTAAATTCTCTTAAAAAATGGTTAAGAACCCAAAAAAAAACCGTTTGTATCTTAATCCAAATGGAAACGTCAATTGCCTTTTTTAAAGGTAAAGGACTCCAGATAAATGAAAACCCTCATAATAAATTCCAAGACAACATAACGACCGATTATCTGTTTGCAAATCTTCACCGAAAAATAAATGTCTTCTTAGGGTCGTATGCTCGACACTTTAGATAAATATTTTGTTTTCCGGTCATTCCCATGTTTCCATTGTGTTTCGGTCTAAGCCTTCTCCAGCTAAAGGTAATTTGGGTGTACATTTTCACATCCTAATGACCATCGCAAGGACCTGTGAAATGTCCTTTTAATTTCCGCACATAAATATCACGAGCCATTAGGATTTACAAAAACTGAATTTAAATATGATACCTTGCGGGGTGGAAGTACAGTGTTGCTTAAGAGCGAATTTATTATGAAACACTGTGCACAGCTGGTCTTCTTTAATATCTTTCACTTAATCTTATTTAAATTTAATTATAACCACTATTTGTCACTTTGGGATGTTTTGGTTGGCATATTACTTTCGTCGTTAACCTTGAGACGATTATGTTTTTCTTGGTAGACACTTGTTTAGTGGAGTGACACATCCGAATCTCCCTGTGGGGTAGCATATTTCTCTTTACAGGACTGACAAAATTGGTGTCGTATGAAACATAAACCATCCATATATCATCACCACAATTCGCTTGAGTGATTTCAAAAATCAGCTGTAGTAAGTGACCTTGCAACTTTTTAGTTGGATATACACACATGTGGATTACAAGCTGAGAAGCTGTCTTGAGGTTTTCAGTGGAACTCTTTTCGTTACGAACCATTCTTCAGCTTTTCTTTTGACTGAGAACCTCGAAAATGGTCAACGAATCTCCACAGACTTGACCTTTTTTGTGTTTTGCAAAGCAAATAACTTTATCAAAGTTGACCTTAACTGTGAAGACCCTTTTCAATTTGTCGTAAATAATAAAGAAGTTCACAAGAAGGAAGCATGGAAAGGAAGTTGACAATTAGCCAGGCATAAGAAAGGACAACTCACTGGGGAATGTACACTACTTTTCAGCTTTCTGCTTCTTGAGTGGGATCACCAGGAGACGTTTGACCTTCCTCATGAAGATGAGTATATCCTCGTTGAAAGAATTTTTTTAAATCTTTAATGTACATAACTGTGTCCTTAAAGAACAGACAGACCTAAAGACTTGTAGGTAGGTATGTGCATACGTGTTTCGCGGTTCCGTTCTCATTAAAAATATATTCAGCATTCGATCTCATAAAGAACGTAACCTCCGATAACGGATTTAGGCTGATTGACTTTTCTGCGGGGCGAAATGTTGTCGTAGCTAGTACGCGGGTCTCGCATCTCGATATACACAAAGGAACATGGAGAACTCCTAATCAATCAACCGTCAACCAGATTGACCACATTGCGATTGACGCACGGCACTCGTTCAGTATTATGAATGTTCCGAGGGGCCAACCTTGTTGTAGCCAAGGTACGGCTGCGGATATCCCAAACACCACCAAGACAAGGAAATATTGTGAGAAAGCTTGACGCCGGATAGCTGCAGTCGCAGGAGATCACTAGATCCTTTCTCTGATCGATTCTCTCTCAATCTCTTAAAAGGTCCTACGTCGCCAGCATCTAGTATTGAAGAAAATTGGCAACATTGCCGAAAAGCCATCAAACGTGCTGGGTTTCACTCGGTCACCACAACGAAAGCCCTGGTTTGACGACGACCAGAATTGAGAAGGACCAGAACTGCTCGCGAGCTCTACGAGCAGAAGAAGAGAGACGAACACCGGCTTCTCAGAAGAAAAAATATCTTAATCGTGGAGAGGCGATACAACGACGAATTGTACGGGCGGTACAGCAAAATCGACTTAGTCAGAAGAGTGAAGTAACAACGACTGAGGAAGTTGGGTTATGTAGAACGGATGAACACCAATGCTCCGGCCCGGAAAATCTTCCAATCCACACCCGAGGGAACGCAGTAGAGAAACACCGCGCGGGTGGCGCACGCAAGTGGAAGGGGATTTTAACCAACTTGGCGTACGAAACTGAAGACAGCTTGCTAAAAATCAAGATGGCTGGACACGCTTGTTGGCTGAGGTCCAGGGAGCATAGATTTGCCCTCAAAGTCAACATAACCCGTGCCATAGCTCAAATTCAGCCTGATCTATGCGCCAGAGTCATTGAAAATTGGACCTCTCGGATGCGCGCCACCCAGCGAAGTCACGGCGGTCATTTGGACGATGTCATATTCTACACATAATTCCATTGATAAGCCTTTCAAATAAAATAAAAAATTCGTTGATATCTCACACACAACTTGTTTTATTCAATTTTAACATCTACCCGTCCCTATGGGAAAATCCTATATAAGTTCAGTGATTTTATCTCCAAACCTTATAACTCATCCTCGTTCCCTGAATTCATTTCAGATTCTTACCAATCATCTTTCCACAATAGTTAAACCATCAACGAATACAATCGACAATCTTGTTAACACGTACCATCCACACCATACCTTCCACAAAAATCGCCTACAATTTTCTCTATGGGGTAGGGAGCTGTCAATTAGTGAGTACCTGTACGAGAGTGAATTGATTCGGTTCAGTGACGTGATCGGAAAAAAAAAGAATTGAATCCTTTTATTCATATTTTTCAAAAAAAATTTGTGATTTTCTTCGAGTTTAAATGTTTTTGATCATTTTGCGATATGTGTTGTGAAGTTTGAACCAGTAAATCAGTGTTTTTTCCGCGATTTAAAATGACTTTGTCTGAGAGGTGATTTTTTTTCTCATTACAAGAAAGTGTTTTTGTTTCGCTCGCACGTTCGTTTTGTTCAGACGTTAGGAATCGTTTCAACATTCAAATTTTTAAATATCAAATCACTTGGTGAGTCGTTCTATTTTAGTTTTTTTGATTTCAATTTTTAAATTTAATTTGATTGGATTTTTCAAACTACATAGTACATAATATTGTAGACAATTCCAATTGGGCTAGGACGCAAGTGTGTTCTTGAATTAAATCAACGTTTGGTTTCTGCTTTTGTTGACACTACGGGCGTCAGTCCAGTAGGGTGTAAAAACCCCGTGGTTTTGACAAGTGAGGAAAAATCATTTCCTCGTTGAAGGCGTGTGCTAGAAAATATCAGAATTTCCTTTGCAAAGTGGGAAGGGGTTTCTTTTTTAAACTGTGAAACGTTTCAAGACTTCTTTAGTATTTGAAATTGTAGACAAAATCAATGTACATAATTATTATGATTTAGTTAAAGCATTATACATCCGCTTGTGCGTCTATTAACGAAACAAACTACGCTCGCTCTTCTTTTCTAAAGATGAAGTCAGCTCTAGAAACCCTAGCCAGATGGACTGAAACGGTAGGTCTCCATGTCAACCCGTTTGGAACTGACATAGAACTCTTCGCTAAGATATTCAAAACTTTGGTAATAGCTCCTTTGGAACTTAGCTTCACGCATAAGGCTAAGTACTTAGGCTTAATCATAAATAGTTGGAAACTGAATATTCAAGGCCGAGGTATGAAGATGGCAATCAACGAAAACGTTTTGGGTTCATAAAGGGGCATACAAACTAAGGCTTGTTCTTTGTTTGTAGCTGGGGGTTGTCAGGCCAATATTCCTGATCTAGGGGTAGGCGTTGATCTAGTGGTCAGATCTGAGATCTACTTTAAAAAACTCGGTGCATCTAGCGATCTAGAGAAAACTGTATGCCAACGAAGATCATTCTTGTAAATCTCCAAACTCTTGTTAACTGATTTGGACAAATGACTTTTCCCACAACGTTGAATCCCTTCTTGTGGGTCCTTGCATTCAATCAGCTATCAGTCATTCGTATACTGAAAATCCTTCTTACCTACTAAGTTGCGCTGATACAAGGTTACTGTATGGCGCATATTTCGCCGGATTCGCATACATGGAGCATATAAGCTTCTCTCTGCAGTTCTCATCGGCCGACTTCAGTCCTAATTGCAGAAATACAGAGTCCAAACGAGATAACAACGGACTGTAGAACGGATCGAAGTTCGATAGCAGCAGTGATGACGTTGGTACTTTCTTAAAGGCTTCGTAGCCCGGTGTAAATAATGTGTCATCATTTGCATTGACTTTCTTATGCGAATTATATCCCAGGGTATTCATATAGTTATCCCTTTGATCTGTCATTCCGAACCTGGACAATGCATTGTTATTGATTGCAGCTGCGTCATACAATTGGGTGGAAAAGTGATTCGTTGATGCCGCTGCAAAGAGAAAGGGGATGAAAAAAAAAAATTGTCAAAAAGTCTTAATGTCAAAACATACCTGGTTGGTTGTATGCATACCCATCATTCATGACCATAAATTTGCTATCATCTTCAAAGTTGTCCTTGAAATTTAAACCGCTCACAGTCTCTGACGGTCGATTAAAGCCAGCTATCGATGCAGATCCTGTAAATGGAATGAAAAGTTCAATAGTCTGTATCTTACTGTGCACATGGGAGTGCTAAAGCATATTAAAATGTCATTGGAACTCAAATAGTATGGGCGTTGGCTTTATAAGATTCCAGACAGATGGAACACTTCAAAGAAAGCACTTAGAAGTCTTCAGTGGGAATTTGCAATCAAGCGAATCGGCGAAGCAGATATTGTTATTCACTGCGAAGGGAGGAATGACGAAGTTATTTCGAAGAATTCTGTCAATCAGTTGCAAAGTCTAATTTTGATAATGTTCTCCTTTCTAGCTGTCGAATGTTAAGTTGCAAATGCTATAAGGGAGTGGGTAGACATGGACTCACAGATTGGCAGCTCTTTGAATGTACAGCTGGGTCAAATAAATCCAAAGTGCATTGGGTTTTTGTTTTTTTGTTTTGGTAGCGCTATGGAGGAGGGGAAGCTTCCGCAGATGCCAATAGCCCATAGACAAGCACGATTCATATGCTTGATCCTGACATTGGTAGATGTCCGTTGGTATCTGTAAATCATGTCATATGTAAGTTTTGTGACAGCCGCTGCTTCATTCTCCGTAGATCATTTTTAAGGAGTTGTTAGGAAATATAAAAATTGCCCAACCGCAACAGTTATGACGGACTGGGCTGGGACTGAGTAGCTCTCCATGCCTTGAAGCGTGTGCAATAAAATACCGCATACTCTGTAGCTTTATCTTCGTCTGGATATTCCGGGCGCAATGGCGAGCTTTCGTGTACAAATCGGTGGTGATACTTGCGATACCCGCCGTGACCAGAAAGGACTGCGTGAGATAGTTGCATTCGTGCTTCGACTTATCCAGTCTTGGATTGTCGGTATCAATTTGTGCGTCCATCTGTCTTTTGTTGTATTGGTCCAACGAGCTTGCTACATATGTACATAGCTGATATTCATCTTGATGCCATTGGCGTCGTGTTGACTCCTGGCTCTTCTGTTATATATTGGAGACATCTGGTCTGCGAGGATGTCGATGGGGACCATGACAGCTAAAACAAAGGGCGGCATCGTCTGAGATGGTTCGATGGTTTCCTTTGCCCTTAATGTTTGCGCCTAGACTGTGGTTGGATATTGCAGAACTTACTTGTTAACTCCGGAGAGTAGAATCCTAGCGTAGCCGGGTCCACCAATTTTTGTAGAGCCTTCTTGCTCCTTCTGGCGCCTTCTGTGATATTGACAACCGCTCTTATGGCAGTAGATAGCGCCTCTCTGAAGTCAAATGGGTGGTCTGAGAGGGCTCCTTTCTGTTCTAGTGCTGCAAGTAACCTATTATCGATTATTTTCTCGAAAATCTTCCTCATGGTGTCCAATAGACGACAGGACGATGATTATCGGAGAGGGTTCTTTCCTCTTCCTAGTAGGACGAAATGCTGTGCTTTCTATTCTTCTTCGAGGCATTTTTACATGGTCGCTATGAAGAGATGGCGTCGGGTCCAGATCCCTTATTGTCGCTTGACTTCTCCTATGATGTTGCATTGAGTAGCTGGTCTTTCGGAGAAAATCTGTTCTACTGTGGATCTCAGCATAATTGAAGGTCCCATATCCCTTCAGTCTCGTCATCGCCATTCTGTATGCCGAACCTAATGAATTAATGTCGGCTTTTTGACAGAGGCGTTTAATGTATGCAGTTTTGCTTTTCCTGTGTATCGCCAGTCTAAGGACATCAGGCGTTAATGGAATTCTGCTCTCCTTCTTGATGGCTGGACTTTGCGCCGGGCTTGTATTCATTTTACCCGAAGTCTCCTTATTTGTTCGTTTCTCCAATAACACGGGTTTGCCATCCTGCTGTTTGTTCTTCTAGGCATTGATAAATCGCTCACTGTGGTAAGACTGGGTATCTTCAATCAGCTTCTACAGTTAAAGGATTTGATAAAAAAATCATCAGATAGATTCGTTCAGTAGAAGGGTTATTTCTTCCCAGCTGTGTGGGAATGTTATCTGCATTTAAAGTCAACAAGGGTTGTTCGCAAGGGGGATATTCTCTCACCCGCCACCTGCTTCTGAGATCCAACAGTCCAAGGACATCAACAACTCTGGTATAAAAACACAAATTGTTTCAACCGACTTATGACTTCCATGTAACTAGAAAATCCATTTCACCACAATCTGCAGAAAAATTCCAACTGACTGCAAATATCGATTTCTGTACAGAAAAAATATGCAGCTAAAGTGTGTCTTCCAAACCGCATCACATTTTCCGCTACACCCCTGTCAAAGGAAATTGTGCTCTCTCACAGCAGTTTCCAAGGAAAAACATGTGAAGTAAACGGTCAATGTCAAAAGGGTTTAACGGTAAAGAACCAGCAAGTACGCCGGTGCTTATTAGCAGGTTCCGACCTTGCAGAGGTTTCTCTGAAGAAGATGGTTGAAAAACATCTGAGTTGAAACTCAATTTCCTTTTCTCACTGCACTCTTTACAAACGTGTTCCAATGCAAATAGCAAATACGCAGCAAATTATTTCCTCATCCATCGTCACATCTGCTTGAAATGTGGATTTATTTCTTTCTCTCTCTTTCACAAGGGGGATTCAAAGTAAACGACTTTTGCAAAAAAAGAATACCAAGGATTTCATGACGACATGTTCCTTGAAAGATGGAGTAATTGACGACTTCACATGCATTTGGAGTGTCACACACATGTAGAATAGGTGCGAGAAAATTCAAATTGTGGGGGTAAGGTCTTAAAGGTCTTTTTCTTTTCGCGTCGAATGTGGAATTTTAAGACTGCATCAGCATAGCAGACTTTATTTCGACACTTAAATTTTTACTGTCTCGCCTTGGTCGTCAGATACTTGAATAGTGAAAAGTTTTGTCATTGCAAACGTTGGCTTCGTTTTTCAAAAGCGAAATACCTCAGGTGGGAAATCTTTCAGTGATGATCTATAGCTGGGGTCGAGACCTGTTTAGACAACCTGCCTATGGTCGACGTGTTGAGTGCGTTGGTCAGTTGTTCAAGCTGCGTAAATTTAAACTCAGCTCAGTGGTTAGTGCTTTGGACTGTTGAGCAAGAATGGGCTCAAGCTCAAGTCATGTCAATAAACCTCATATCATGAATAAGCTTCTCAATTCGCCGTTCGAATTCGGCAATAAATTTTAGGTCCCTTCCATTCGTGCAAAGAATATATGTATGTATGTAACTCATAACATGAATAGTTGCGAGAAGCATGGCCTTGCTTCATCCCGAGCTATCGCAGCAACCCGACTCGCTGGTCCCGAACTAGCCTGTGGAGTAAACATATTCACTTTTAAAAGCTACACGAGCGAGCAAATCCTGCTCAAATCCAACACAATTTGGATGGGAAGCTTAGAACAGAAATTTACCAAATACTATTTCCCCAAAATATCACAAAAGAAATTAAAGTTTCTTCTGAATCTGAGCAGGAGCCGTTTTAAAATTCTAACCGGTATCCTAAATGGCTACTGCCGCCTCATTTATATGCTAGCCCTATCACCGGACCCTACCTGTAGGCTTTGCTTGGAGAGCGATGGAAGCTTTCTTACCATAGTCACAGTGAGAAAGTAAATGGCTCACCAACCGCACTTGCCACCATCCTGAGAAGCTGATTAGCTTCCTGATAGCCTCTCAAACAGACAAACTGCTCTAAAAACATATGGGACAGCACAATGAGCCTATATGTATGTGAGACGGCAGTGCTAGAGCGGACCAACTGCTTCCCATTAATAAAAATAAGGCAAACCTTGACCTCCATTCACTGCCTTACCTTGTCCAGCAATTTTCCCCAGTGATCCTATAATGCTCGGCAAGAACAGGGCAAACAAAATCGACTTGATAACTTGAATTCCAACGAATATTGGCCAAAGGATCTTCTTTAGTCCTAAAAACACAAGAAAAATTCCCATATTAGTCTCATTCATTCGATACTTATAGCACGTACTCACCTGAGAAGAAAAACAATCGTCCAGTTTGCACAGCTCTCGGTAAAGGTACACTCACCACAGCAGACCTTGCGAATCTTTTCAAACTTCTCTCCAAGTTGCCCTCATCCGCATCACTTGGATTACTCACAGCTTCTTCTTTTTCATTTATTTCCACTGAAATATCAGCACTCTCGACTTTTTTTCGATTAAACAATTCACCTAAATACGACACGAGTAAGTTCTCCAGATCGTTTAATTCCGAGCGAAGTGCATTCCCCAGATAATCGTCTTTCTCATCACTCTCGACTTCAAGTGCAGTTGCGTCGTTGTCTTCCCTCACCATTCCACTTTCTGTCGTTGTAACTTCTTCGGCTTCCGGTGTTACCTCTATCACATCGCGTCCTGTCATCCTATGGTGGTTGCTTCGTAAATCACTGTCGATGGGTGAAAATATCCTATATTGTCCCGTTTCGGTGAACAAATTCCTCGCAATATAATCCGGATCAAAATGTGACACAATAATCGGTTTAAATCCATCGTCGGATTCTGATGAATTTAACGGTGCACTGAATCTTGCACTATGGCTACATACTACTACACTTAAACTGCTAAATACAACTAAGACTGCTATCACCCTTCTTATCCATCGTGTATCACAAATTCTGAGTTCCACCATCGTCACGAGTGACATTCTGCCAATCATCTGGAACATGATTGGATGGTCATTTGATCTGAAGTCCTTGCCACTTCCTCTAGGTAACTGAAAGTAAAGTAAGGTAATTTGATATCATTAAATTTTGATAAACGACAGTTCAAAAAAAACCTCAGCAACAAGGACCCTCTCCTAACTTAGAATTGTCCTTGTAAAGTGAATATATTTCCATGAGGACATGCAAGTACCCTCATTGTTCTCCGCGTTGTTATAAAAATTTGCTAAGGTTTCCCTACCTGTCTCTCTCCTGTCGAGAAATAAGAAAACTTCCCTGACATACATAGTTGTGTTTTTATTTGAAAAGTTCTAAAGAGATTACCTACTCGAGTTTCAAAACTTTTCCTTTTGCGAATTGGATGCAATTGTTTTGGTTAAAGGCAGCTGGCAAAGTAGGAAGTAGAATGAAGGACATTATTCAAAATGTTGACATACACGAGCAAAGGTACTTTAAGCGGTTATTGTATATTGAAAGGAAACTTTGTCAAACAGGACAAGCAGTCACGTGCATGTAAGACTGCGGATGATGAGAGTAAAGGGATCTGTCGAAGTGTGGACAGAGCTCACTTTCTGACAGCGTTCAAAGAACTTAGATTGATTAAATGGACAAACTTTGTTAACTACTTTGTTCGTGACCTCAGCTGTCAATTTCAATTTTTTTACCAGCTTCCATCATTCCTTTGTGTCGTCAATCATGTACAAGAATTTATGTTCAGAAGGATAGTCGAAATCTATTGTGATGCTTCTGGTGTTAGTCGAGTTTGTTTTCGGACTAAAGCCCCTTTTTGCCTGTCTGCTTTACATCAGAAACATTAATCGGCTGCATGTCGATGCCTTGTAAATCCTTACAATATGATCGGAAGTTTCTTCAGTTGATTCAGGGCACCCGCATCTAAGTACATCCTTTCAGACAGTGAAGGCACACCAAGGGTCATTAAGTCATACACTGTCTCAATCTTGTCGATGATCCGTCCGCAATTCGCGATCCGTCTCTAGACACAAAGATCTAGAAGGTAATAAATGGACGAACTGTCTGACAAGAAGAGCTGTTTGGCGCCCACTTAGTGGTCCTGAACCTTATTTTGGGGTGCCACACAGTAGTGTCCACACAATGGGAAGTCGACTGAACGTTGGCAAAGCAAAAGGGACTGATGCAAGCGAAAAAGTTCATTAACCCCAACAGATATAAAGCAAAATATTGTAACAACTTGAACTCAACAAGTGCTAAGGACCCTAACAGGCTATTTTACTTGACACTGTCGACTGAGGTAGCATCTGCATAAGAATAAATTATCAGATATCGACTCTGCGAGTGCCCAGAAGCCGCCAAAGACGCGATGTGCCTAGTAAACGTATACTAACGGATGTTGTATTTAATTAAGAACCTATTTTACGCAATAAATCTTACAGGCCTTAATGCATCAGGATCTCAGTATCTTAATTGTTCTTCAGCTTAATTCCAATCTTCCTGAGGTCCAGAGAAGAAACTCCTAGTTAAGGTTCAAGTTGTCCAAGTTGTGGCGAGGGTTCGAAAAGGCCAAGCGATATTGACCGCATGCACTGGTACTCGTAGCCTATTTGACTCTCATATACTAAGTAGCCTTACGAAATGGACATGATTGTTTCATTGTAGCGAGTCATTTCGATCCGAAGACAGATTTCCATTTGCTGGGGATGTCAAGATGTCAGTTAAGGTGAATAGAGAGACGGTGTTCTTGAAGTGTTTGGATTGAAGAGCTAATAATTTTCTTACACATTGACATCTTACTGGTGACATGGGTTTATTTGACCTTCTATCTGCGGATCAAATCTGTCTGGGGAAAGGACAGGCTTGAATATTTCTCTACATTTCACTGGATATTTATGTCTGTTATAAAGTGAATAGGTACAGATGCAGCCCCGCATTTTCAACGAGGTCTTTAGTACCCACTTCTCCTGGTTCATCCGCTTTCTAGTTCAAGTTGCCTGGCATATTCGTATAGCCTGGACGCTAGACCCAGCATAAGAAAATTCGCATTTGTCTGTAATTTCGTTAAAAGATCCGCGACATTACTTAACCAACCTAAACTCCTGGTTCTTGTTAGAACCGTACTGAGTTCATCTCAGGCCATTAAAAGTTCCTTACCATGACGCGTGAACATTACCAGTTATCACAGTTTCACTTTACTTACTTAAGGTGGCGCTACAGTCCGGGTGGACCCGGGCTTCAACCAACAAGCGTCTCCAGCCAGCTCGATCTTTAGCCAGCTGATTCTAGTTCCACACGCCAAGTTCGTTAAGGTCCCACCTGAGTCGCGGACTTCCTCTACTACGCCGTGCCTCGGAGTGGTTTCGACTATTTTGCACAATTTTTTCAAGGACTGTGTTGAAGAAGTCCCATGACAGAGCATTGCCTTGTCTTCATCCCTTTTCGACATCAAAGGTCTCGGTAAGGTCTTAACCGATTTTGATGGAGCAGCGTGCATTCTCCACCGTCATTCTGCACAAACGAACGAGTTTGGCTGGGATGCCAAAACTAGACATGGCTCTGTAAAGCTCGTCTCTATAGATGCTGTCATACGTGGTCTTAAAATCGATGAAAAGATGATGAGTATCGATTTGAAGTTCCTCGGTTTTCTCCTAGATCTGCCGCAGTGTGAATATTTGGTCAATGGTGGACTATTCTGGCTCGAAGCCACATTGATATGGACCGATCAGGCTTTTGACAAGCGGCTTCACAACGGTTTCACAACACAGCAGAAAATATCGTCTAGGCGATTTAAAGGAGACTATAGTTGGCGCAGTTCAGAAAGTCTCCTTTCTTGAGGATCGGACAAGCATGGTACTCATAGCCTCAATAAATGACGACAGCATTACCTTACAGAACTTTAAATGCGGTTTTCTGCCAAAGGTTTGTCCTTAGTCAGCGAGAAAACTGTTTTTTGTCTCGAAAACGGTTGTCAGGAAGAGCTTAAAGGAAACATTTGTTGTTGTAGTGCACGAACCTCAGGGCTAGAAGACGTTTTTTTACGCTGTGGTCTATATTATACTATCGATTGCGATTATAAGTTTTAAAGATGCAATCGTTCAAAATAGGACATGGTTTCGTTGCAACTGTCGTTGTGCTTAAACACAGTGAACCATTTTCATTTGGATTAACTCCAAATAATCACTTAAACTTCAGTTTAAATGATTTATAATATTTTTGTTTAAACTCGGAACTCGGAACCTTTGCCAACAGTGGCTGCTATTGTCACAGACACAAAGCCATTTCTTAAAATGAATTGAAGTAGAATTGCTTTGTAAGGTTGGCTTACGAGGGAAGTTGTTAAATAAAATTTCCGCCACGACAATGAAAAGATGTAAGGACATTGTTCGTGGTGTGGATGTGGAATAGCTGAATTGCATTCCTAAACTGATTTTTTTTATAGCGATTTCTGTTGACAGCACAACAAATGAATTCCAATTTGAAATAACAATCCTTGTCGTACTTCCTTTGTCGTTGAAATCTTTTTTATACAAATATGAGTATGCACAGCGAGAATAATGTAAATTGAGAGAGTTTCTTGAGAAAGATAAATGTGCATTCTTGGGAAGAAAGGATATGGTTTATTCGTATTCTCATTTTAATGCTGAATTTCACTTTAGTTCATTTTGGTTTATTTGGCTAAGCTTCACAAGTTAAAAATAAATATGTACATGAGTGGTTTCTATTGTGATTGTGCCAATATTAATCTCAAAATTTGTTTGTTGTTGTAAAGATTATCTAAGTGGTTCTACTCGAGATTGTTACCTCCAAGTATTATAAATATCCAGGAGTAGTATGTATATTTTTAGATATATTATTTGCCTATAAGTCGGTTTAAGCCTAGCGACGGACCAGAGTCTGAGGAGAAACATGAGAACATCAGGAATGGATGTGGCGTCTTCGTGCACCTCCATGTGGCCATTCTTATCACAGGATATCCGCAGGTCAGGTCCCATGATTGATCTGATACTCCTTTATGTGATTAAGGAACATAAAAAGACCAAGAAGCAACAGCTGGGCGGATGAAATTGCTAGGGGGGGTTGCAGAACTAGATCCTGCATATACCCTTCCGATCGCAAAGACACCCATTAGCACTCTTTACGGAGATATAGATGAGGAAATCATGATCAGCGCTAATACGCGATGGTGTCACATGGACACATGTGCAATAGCCAGATCACTATGGCCAATCTTCGATAAGAAGAAGTCCAAAAATCTCGTACAACTTAGTCGAAGGGAAATACGAATCGTCTCCGGTGTCCTCACAGGACACTGCGGAATAGGAATCCATGCGGAGCGTCTTGGATTGCCCTACAACGACTATTGCAGAAGCTGTAGGGACGAGGAGGAAATAGAATCCGTCCGACACTTGCTATGTGAATGTCCCGCTTTGGCAACCAGAAGTTTGCGTACACTGGCTGAAGGACCCTAATATCGCTGATTTTAGGAAACTCCTGAGATTTCTGTCCCTTTCTGGGTGGTTTCCGGATTAGCCAACCCTTTGACTCCCATGAGTACACTTTTAATGGGTACAAAGGACCCGCTTGAGGTGTTAGTAAGTCTTTAGGACACCCATTAAACCAACCAACCAACAGCTGAGCAGTTTGTTTGATGAGGGTGCGGTAACAACACAGTGGAAATGCATATTCGAAATGCGAAAATCCTATTTCTATCGCAGTACTCCGGTCAAAATTCTTAGTTCCTAATTAGACGTCATGGAATATTCATTGGTTTTTTTTGTTTCTCCAAAGTTTCGAAGAAAGTTCCAAAGCTTACGCGTTTGAAATTCGAAACCTTCAATCTGAGATCGAATAACCACTGAATACCTGCACACATAAATCGCTCAGATACACAAATAAACCACCAGAATTCCCTTTCTCGCTACCAGAATGGTTACCTCCGTTGAATAAATCATAAGAAAAGTGCTAATGATAAATTAATAAAAAAAAAACCCCAAACTGAAAGCGAAACCGAAACCAAAACCAAAATACACACCAAAAAAATGCAAACAAAAATCTACTTTCACTAAAACTCCGCACGTGATTCAAATTTCTAGACAGACAGCATTTTTCCACTTACACTTCGTGTAGGTGACGTGATGGACTCTCTTCAAATCCTGAAAACAGCCTCTTGCGGCTGCGTTTGGAATTACAATTTGACTATACGAATTTCCATACAAATTACCGTCTTGTGCACTTGAAGGTCGTCTTTGACTCATCCCAAGGCATGTCCACTAAGCATTAGCGCGTATCCCACAAGACGTCATGGGTTCGCATAGGAATTCACAAAGATCATCATGCTTTCACTCGAAGTGTACGCTTGGTTTGCCTGGGTGTCAAATACTTTGACTTTTCGTCGTTAACTCCTCGAGCGATGACTAGAGTGGCTCTTTCGCTTGACGATGCTATTCATCTTCGTTGTCATCGGAGTTGGAAGGAATGTCACGCAGAGATAACCAGTACCAGTTTTAATCAATTCAGATCTCAGCTGCATTGGCAACTTGGTACAGGATTTCTCCAATGACTCAACAGAAAAAAGGTGTGCTGTTGCTGACGGTGATGCCGACGATGGCGTAACCGGTCCAAATAAGGGAGATCTTTCGCAATAAGAAATTCAGACTGTCGCTTCCGGTTGTTCGACTTTCGCTGAATGGGATAGAGACGTATGCTGATGCCTTGGGACCCCGATGGTGGCTGGTGTTTGTTTGTGCCGACTAAATTAACAAAAAATGTTTGACCGCGAATGCGAAATGTGTTTCTGGACAGTTTACGATGTTGTTTGACACAAAAGATTGCATTGTGGAGAGAGTAAGTGGATTTTGGTTTAATTTATGGCTCATTAACGAGATTTGCTGTGGGATTTTATGAGACGTGTTCGATAAGATAAAAATATTAACTTATCTTCCGTCAAGGAAACTAAGGAAACCAAAGCCGTTAAGGGAAAGTATCTTTCCTCTCTTTCCGTTCAAACATTGTATGATGTTTACAAAGCAGCCCATTGGCACCAACTTCTTACTGAAATGAAAGATGCTACTTAGGAATTTGTTTGCGAACGACAATGGCCAGCGAGCAACCAATGGTACCTCCAAAGTAATTCGTCAGACAGTACTGACCCAACATTAATGCTCGAAAGTCAAAGCTTAATTCTTGCTTTTCAAGGGCTTTTCCTCTTCGAAATTTGCTGCTTACATCAAGTTCTGTGTCACTGTTGATCGAAACAATGCTTCCTAAGGAAGAAAACCCGTCAACTGGTCAGCCCTGACCTACTGCCCAGGAATGAGTTAGATGGCATTACATACGTTTGTTTTTGTTATTGACCGTACTTTGCTTACAGACTCGGAATCTTTTACTGAATTAATTTAGGGAGCAAACGTAGTCAGTGCAGCCAAAAGTTTAATTAAGATAAATGAATCGCAGGCATGAGAGCCCCAATGGGTGAACGTCTTACTCTTTCCACTCTGAATCGTGACTTAAAAACTTTTATCACGACAAATTATATCTCGCAGGTTTGTCATTGCCTGCCGAAAGTTGGTTCCACAAATAAATGATGAATTGCAGAGCTAAAATCTATGTAAGCTCGTTCAGCAGTCCATCGCAGTTATTACCAAAGGTGGTGAAACAAACTGTTGCCGCTCAATGTTTTCCTCAACTTTAATCGCTTAGGACAGCATACATAAGTAATGACAAACTCAAACTTCGTCAATATAGGCGTCCCCGTATAAAGGAGCTTCCAAGGAAACTCTCTGTGGGAACGTTTCGCAAAACGCGGAGCATGTGTTCTTTCATTGCCCACGATATGGAATCGAGAGTATCGCCCTCCGGGACCAATTTGGGGAGTTGCCCATTCCCAAGAATCATGTAAACTACATGCTTCAGAATGACGAAAATTGGTCCATCGTTAGTAACATGGCGGTGCGCATACTCAGCGATCTTAGGCGCCTAGAGCGCCAGCGTGAATAAAAACGCTTAGAGAAGCCTAAAAGGCTATGGGACCTAACAGCAGTCCCGCAGGGAGAGTAATTCGACGTGTGCAGGTTGTGAGTTAGGAAGTATGCGTTTCCCCGAAATTGATCATTCAGGTTTGCGAATCGTGCATTCCGGGGGCGCGGGCTGCTTGTATCTATGAAGATTACACCTCCTTTGGCGCAACCATAAAAAAAGAAGGAAATTCTCAATTCACATGGCCAATAGCCTTTTATCATACGAATCACAGACAATATTTAGTGGTCTAGTATTTATATGGTCTAGGGTTCACGAATCTTCTGATCCCTTCCTGTGGAACTAGAATTTAATCCCAGTCAACTCTCTCTCTATGTTGTGGGTTTTCAGTTTGTGGTGACATGCTTGTAGGTGTCACTGTGTTCTGGCTTTTGGATCCGGATACGCTTACACCAGAAAGAGTCAATTGTGATACAGGACCTACCACTTATCAAGGACTAAGCGACTGTTATTTCTGACGTCAATATTCGCAATATTCGCCAAGGTCCTCGAAGAATAGCGCACACAGATGGAGCAGTCTTCTTATAGACAACATCTGCAGAGGCATTGTAGAATAGTCGCCTCTTCTTATTTTTCCCTTCAACTTCTGCAGAAATCAAGAAGCCTGCAAGAAGCCTACCTTCTTGGTGTGAAAGCCTGTAGAATATTGTACTGATGATGATACCGACGACAAAGCAAATTTTCGATCTCCTTATCAGAATTAAAACCATTGTGTTGATTCTCTTGTAGTCTAGGCCGGGCCTGTCAGCAAATTTGACATGTTGTGCATTTCTCCCATAGGATTTGGTTTTCCTGAATTACACAGAACAAATAGCCTACCCAATTCCCATTTTTCCTTGTGTCTCAAGCACTCGTCATAAATGTCTCTGTAGGCCAGCAAATGTCAAAACTCTTCTATGACGTGTTTTACTTTCTTTTGCAAAAAGGAGTGGGCAAAGAGAAGTTCATGATTAACTTTTAGATATTGAATTTCATTTAAAGTGCAACACTCTGCAAAGTTTTTACATGACTTTCCATTTACTTTCACTTTGACATTGCCAAAGGCAGCATTCGCATTGAATTTAATAACAATTCTGTGCAAAAGTTTTACAATGAGAGACCTAATACATCATACAGACTTCAAATAGCACTCATGGCAGGTGTTTACAATAGCAATTCGTGTGAGTATCTAAAAGCTTCAACCAACAGATGGATAATATCTGATCTCTTCATAAATCAAAAAGTGGTCTTTCAGATGAAAATTTTATTTATTGAACAGAGTACACAGCTACGTACTTTATTATCGTACAAAGAAATTTGAGTTAAGCAACCGTTTAAGTTGCTGTGTATGCGAAAATGGCAATTGACGTGTACTTGAAAGGTTTACAATTATTGATGTCTATTTACACCTTTTGAAAGCATTCTGTCAATTGGTGATGAGTACATTTCATACTAATCGAACACAAATGGTTAAATACTTAGAGCTATACTCCACAGGATTTGAGTATAGCTCCAAGTTCCCTTGTGCGTTTTAGGGCATCTATTAAACCCAGGTGCCATTGCTTGGCTTGGCTTAGTTTGTAAGCGTCTTTTTCTCTTCGTTTGACCGATTCATTGCCGCTGACATTAATATTTAATCACATCTGTAACTTGTTGACCCATTCTTTCACACACCCGAGATGATCTTTGTTACTCATTTGCATTCTTCGCCTAAAGAAACAGCGATTGACAGGTGTTATTCTGACAGAGCCGAGGTAGACAATATTACTAATTCTCTTAAGACAAGACTCATATATTCCATTGTACCGACACTCTGTATCTGAACAAAGGTTTAGTTTGTTGAGATCATATCTTAGGCTGCAATGGCCGGTAAGGAAGCCCACTAGCTTCCTCATGTTTTTCCTATCAAGGTTTAGAATTCCCTTGTAGGAAAATGGCTTGATAAATCTCTTGGATTGCCTAAGCCCGGGAACATATTCCCAATGGGCTATGCGAAATTGGTGTTCCTAGTTGTTTAACAATGTTATGACAGTAGCCCAATCAACGCCACAGAAAGATTCCGGTCCCAAGCGCGCAAGCCGAACCGGTCATAGCCAGCTTATCCGCAGTTTCATTGCCTACAATGCCATTAGCATAGCACGTGTCATAGGAGGTCTCTTTCCACCTCGTCCCTGCAGATTTTACAATAGCCGTTGTAAAGCAGCACACAAACCGTTTTGCGTGAATTCCTATCGCAAAGAATACAGTGAGGTTGGCCGATCCTACTTGTGTTTCAGTCAAATGCTGTCCATAGAGCATGTGCGTAGATGTCAACATCAAGTCTCAACTCTAACTATGGTTTTCACAACAATTTTTCTAAAAGGCGTTCTAATCGGCATCCTTGCAGGGTACAATCGTTATCTATTTAAAATATAATACTTATTCCTTACCCGTCTCCTGCTTTTTCCAAGGCAATACTTACGTTCATAGCACCCTATGGCACAATGAATCTGTTATGTAAGTCACAGTTGTGTTATGCAAGTCACAATTGAGTAGAGTGCAACCATTTCTGGGGAAATGTTTGAAGTTGTTCATATATTCCGAGTTTGAAAGTTTTAAGCTAGACGAAAGTGTAAGGCCAAAGAACTCGTCAAAAGTGGTAAGTACTCTGGACACCCTGCCGGAACGAAGGAATTTGCGTATTCCACTCGCTACATGTAAACTCCTCTTAGAGTACGATGCGGTTAGCAAGACAAACCAAAGATGAAGGAATAGTACCACGTGCCATACCTTCAGGGAGATCTTGCTCAAAAGGTCGCTCATCAGCACCGTCATTGGTGTTCTTACCAGCCATTGTCCCATTGGCCTTCATGCCAAAAGTTTAGACTTCTTCTCAAATAATTTCGTCAGGAGCTGCAGGGAGGAAGAGGAGGAAGAAACGATCCTCCATTTCCTCTACACTTGTCCTGCTCTGTTTAAAAGAAGGAAGCTCTGTCTAGGGACCGATCACTTCGACAACTCGGGCGAACTATCGCATACTGACACCAAAAGTATCCTTATCTTCATGAACAACTCTAAATGGTTTTAATGAAGTGACTGGCACTTTAAAGGTATAGAACCAAGTGGCATACATGTGGCTGTGCTTCGCATAGACAACGACCTACAAGTTCTGCTCCCCTAGAACGTGAGTTTGAAACTTTTGAACGTCACGTGCTGGCGAGGACTATATCAGTTGACAATGTCATTATTCCTTCTGACTTTTCAAACTCTGCTGACAACACTAATCAGATGCTTCAAGCACAAGAACCAAGCTATATATGATTCCCCTCCATCGCACTTTATGTAAATTATTTCATAGGAAAATCTCATAAATTGTAACGACCTATTGTTGTGCAAAACGTCCCAACTTATAATTGTCATTGTCATAAAGTTGACGCAATTAAACACCCTTTAATGGGTTCTTCTTCTTCTCACCATCCCACTGCTATGTGCTACATTTTAATGACGAAAAAAAGTTACCCCAGTTTCAGAAAAAACTTCGCTCTAATATCATTAGAACTTTATCTGGCGCGAAGATTCTTTCTGTGGGACTAGAAGTTGAGTTGTAATTTTTGTTTTGCTCAGTATCTGCGATACTAGCCTAGTTCTCTTGTTTGTCCATAAAAGTATTAATGTCAGTTTTTGCCTTCCCATTTGTCTTATTTACATTTATAGTGTACCGCTCTGGGGAATCATCTAAGCCTAAGCATACATTGGCTTCTAGCCAAAGATTTACATTGAAAAATGCTTTACAATGCGAATGATGTCAAACAATAATAAAAAAAAAGTCACATTGGTGTCGAGCCTAATGAAGACTCTCAACAGAATGTAAATTTCGTTACCGTTAGCATAATTTAAATTCTCTAGATTCTCTTGAGCTTTAAAGAATCCAATCAATCGATACATAGTGTCATCACCAATTAGTTTATTTCGAATCAATTAAGAGAGACCTACGAGCTACTTAAGGTTTACTCTTCTTCGATTGTAAACGTTTTGTTGAAATATTTTGTTACTACCATCACAATATGACCACAGAACAATGGAAATGATAAAAATATGGGCGGAAGAAAAGACGGGTAGATGGAAGATACTTTTTCTTATGAGGTGAAACAATTTTATAGGGTCTTGTATCTTTTCTGTTTCGAAGAATTCCCGTGCTATGTCAACGGATTAATGTGAAATTGCAAAGATGATGACTCAACAATAAAATGGCACAACGAGATGAATTGAAGTAGATTGGCATAAAATGAGACCGAGGGGTCTTATTGTCAATCCGATTAGGTACTTTGTGTTGAAATAAAAAAAAAATTATTTCAATAGGTAGACGGTTGAGTGTCGTTTTGCAGCAAAATAAAGTAAACAACACCAGCGAAAAATCAAATCAAGAATTGTTTAAGGTGATATAGGGTGAGCGAAATGAAAGTGAACGATGTAATGCAGGAACGTTACTCTTATCAAATGTTCTCTTAGAACACCTCTCCCAAAATACGAAAAATTTGCTCGGACAGTCAAGCAGCACTTAGGTAGGTAGGTAGATTGGCGGTTCCAGAGTGAACCCAATAAGCGCTAGGGTGCGTCATTTTGTTACTACGAAACTCGTTCAAATCTATTTGTGGGTGAGTGTTGAGATGATGCAGCCAGTGCAGTTCAGGTGCAGGATTAGTGCAGGTCCACGAAGAAGGCTTTGCCTAACGTGCGCTGTTTGAGTCTCGCCAGGGTCGGACACCTGCAGAGGAAATGAAGTAGAGATTCTTTCTCATTAATGTCCTTGCAGCTTCTGCAGAAAGTATTATGAGGAATACCAAGCTTGATCGCATGGTCTTAACTTACCAAGTAGCCCTTTTGACTTCGGTTTGTTGTAATTATGCCATGTCTCTCTTGAAATGGCGCAACTGGTCAGGCCGTTCCACCCATGTTTGCCAAGTTGGAGGAAGTGAAGATGTATAGAGCCCTTAGCAGTGCCTAGAAGAATATCGAAAATGTCCACTAGAGAACTGTTAAGGGCCGATCCTCTCCTTGCCACCTTGTCGGCACACTCGTTGATTGCTGTGATCTGGGACCGAGATGAGTAAATTTTGAGTTGGTACTTAGTTGACTGATTACAAGCCGGCATTTCTCTACCAGTTTTGAAGATGTGGTAATCGCATCAATGGGTTTGAAAGGGGCTAGGCTATACGAAAAAAATTGCGACGGAGTGATTTGTTGTTTCGTTGCTTAGCAAGGGGTAGGCTTCGCTCCGACTGGAGAACACTAACAGGGTCTGGGAGACGATAAGACTTTGATATATTTATTTAGTCAAATTCCTCCATTCTTCTTTGGTGGGCAATTGAACAAGGAACAATTTCCTAAAATTGAAGGTGGGCGTCATCTAATCGGTCGAAGACCCGAACAAATCACTTGGAGTTGTTTCCAGGATCACTGAAAGCTATCACAAATCCAATATCCAGATCTTATTTAGTCAGGGAATGCTAAAACAAGCGCAAACAGCCACAACGAAATCCATCTGAGTGCCGGGTCACGTGGGTGTCGGTGTCACGCAACAGACGAGAAAATTCAAAGAGATTTCGAAGATCCCTGGACAAATCTCTCGACATGGAAAGTGGTGAGATCACTCGTAGAGAAACCAAACAACAAGCTCACTAGAAAGGTTCTAGGTTCAAACAGAGACTAATTAAGAACTAACCACAGGGCATATTAACCTCAACAAACACATACATAGACTTGGCCTTACCGGCGGCGGAGAGATTTGTTTAACACCAGCGCTCATCAACATAAATATGACTTAGCCTCCTTCATCTAATAACATCAGTTCTAACCGTCTCTCCGGTGGTCACCTCCACTACGAGAAAGCTTTTAGATGAATGTCATCACCCTATGTGTTTATCAAGTATGTTCGTTGGCACCTAGCGAAGCAGACTGTGTAATCCCGCTCAGGAAGTGGTTCTAGGAGCATAGCTGAAGCAGGGCTTTGTCGTTACTTTTAAGGCCTGACGATCAGGACATAATGAAGAACGCAAAGCATATATGTCCGTTGGCTCCTAGCCAAGCAGACTGTGTAATCCCGCTCAGGAAGTGGTTCTAGGAGCATAGCTGAAGCAGGGCTTTGTCGTTACTTTTAAGGCCTGACGATCAGGACATAATGAAGAACGCAAAGCATATATGTCCGTTGGCTCCTAGCCAAGCAGACTGTGTAATCCCGCTCAGGAAGTTGTTCTAGGAGCATAGCTGAAGCAGGGCTTTGTCGTTACTTTTAAGGCCTGACGATCAGGACATAATGAAGAACGCAAAGCATATATGTCCGTTGGCTCCTAGCCAAGCAGACTGTGTAATCCCGCTCAGGAAGTGGTTCTAGGAGCATAGCTGAAGCAAGGCTTTGTCGTTACTTTTAAGGCCTGACGATCAGGACATAATGAAAAACGCAAAGCAAACCTTATAGAACTTCTGTGCATTGCGTTAATCTTCACGTTTGTTGGCTCCTAAAAAGGACTATTATCCTCTGAACAATACCACCTCTCTCTGCAAAGGTTTTTCTGTAGGAATTATGAACTCATCCATTTGTTTGGATAAATGAATTTTAATTAAGAGTACCCATCAGTCAACTATAAATTGTACACCCACCACACATGTTCGAAAAAAGTTGGATAAAGTGAAATTTTCACCGCAAATGTATCTCCCCACACATAAGTAAACATTATGACACTTTACCAGCCAGCAGCGGTTGCGACTCCCTATCTTCCATCACCAGCTCCTGCTTAACATCCATAATTGAGATACTATTTGTATCACTTAACACCATAACTAATGTAAAAATAATTGAGTTATGAATACCAATCTAAGCTTTCACACGCTCTCCCATCAACCGTCAGTGAGTAAGTTATTGCGTCCACTTAAAACCCAATCACTATAATGTATCCAGAGCCATTCTGGGTCCAGAAACAAGCGGCAGAAATGACAACAACAACAATGCTATTCTTAACCTCTTAATTATTCGAGCTGCTGCTCACAACAAGAAGACTTTCACAACACACACATATTACCATTCGTCGTTGAAGAGATCTTGAACACGTAATGAAACTTGAAAATTTTCGAAATTGAGTTTCATTTTGAACAAAAATTACACGACACGAATGTCGACCATAAATGCATCCACATCCAGTATCCGTACGTGTTTGGATGCAATGTTTTCTGTCTTGGAATGCTAACAGCACGCACGTTAAAGAAAATATGTGTGAAGTTTACCAGCGCCACCCGTTCGATGGTGTTGTACATTTTATTCACTGAGCGATGCAATTCATCATTTAGGACTGATGAAAGTATCTACACAGAGTGAGATGATTGAGCTGTAAGCAGAGCATCATTGAACCATATCCAAGTACATATATTGGTTGCAGATACATAAAATTCCTAAAAACTGGGCTGTAAACTTACCTTTAGGGTTATTGTATTGAAATATTCCACAAAGCGATGATGAACTGCTGGCAAATGATGAATTCCAGCCTACGATTGAAGCTTTCAGTGACTTTCACACTCGTTTCACGAGAAATTCGCTCGGATATCACTACCAAGAGAAAGATATTTTTTTTTTCACAGAATCCTTTCACTGAATATATTTATTTTCAATGGAAACATGTGATCGAAACGACTTTTTTTCCACTGACACAAACTAGTTTTGATCGCGATATTTACCGCGCGGTTTTCTTTGAGAAATGTAGGAATTTTCAGAAGCACCAACGATCGATATACAATCTATAACTCGCGATCGATACTATATTTTGCGAACAGAGTTGACAATTTACCAGCGAGATCGACCAAAGTATCTAAACATTTCCGTGTGACTGTCTAGTGCCGATCGCCGAGTGACGAAGATGAAAACAGCAACAGCAACAGCAGCGGCAACGGTACAGTCATTACACTTTAGCGAAAGCGCACATATGCGAGTGGAACGCGAACGTGATCGGCTTACAGAAAGAAGCAAACGATGGATGAAGAAAGAAAGAAAGGAAGGAAGGAAAAAACGAACGAATTTGAAATCAAGAGCAGTTGAATGGTATGAGATGCGAGTCCGCTCCGGATTGAATCTGTGGAATCGGATGTATCTCGGATTCTTTTACTGTGACATTGGATGGAGGTTGCTGGTTCACTGGGCTTTTTGCCCTCTCTTTGTGCCATCTTTACTTTTCCAGTGAATCGCATTGCTATTGTTGGCCATCTCTCTGAGAAATTCGTACGCAAACAGAGTGAGAGAGCAAGGTAAAAGCAGAAAAGTTGTTTACCCGGTATGGAATTGGAATGGTTGGAGCTCCAATATCGTAAGTTTTGATCGTAAGAAAAAAAACTACTCTCTATGACGTACTAGAATCTCTTTGGATTAAAACAGGTGTTGGGTTCAGATTCTCTGCCGCTGCTGTTAGCTTTAACGACCACTCCGACATGTGTTGCTGGTTTGTTGTGGTCTGGCCAGTTAGGGATTGCATAGCATGTTTGTTTCTTCTTTTTTTTTATCTGTAACGATGCAGTTAGGCAATGAATAATCGGTGTCGTTTAGGGTCAACACTGTGACAGACAGATCTAAACACTTAACCGACTTAACATCCATCATTGCATCTGGACAATGTTATTTGAAATATGGTCGCGGAACTTTCAAAATTCATAAAACATAATCCGGCAAACGGATCTAAACACACAACATATCTTGAGGGCAACAAATTAATCTTCCGTTTTGTGGAAAAAGTTCCAACAATTGTTGCGTCACAGTAACAGAGCGAGATGCGTTTTTGAATGACAATAGAGTCATGGAACGAAGTTCACACGTGGATAGAACAATCTTATTACGAAGGTGTGCGGGCACGGTCGGCACTGTCAATTTTCTAATTTACGATCGAAAAGAAAGTAAAAGTGAAGTGATTCGCTGCGTTTTGATATTTTATTATGGATGATCGTTTTGCGGTAGATTAGGCAGGTACACATACATAATTTCTCTTTCAAGTTGAGGCTTTAGGAGGCTTTAATGTTGAGTATGGCAATTACTTTGTAGGTTGCTTTACATGTTTTTCACCGTTTTTGAGAAATGAAGGGGTGTGAGAAAAGATTGCTTACTGTAAGCGGTAGTTACTTGATAATGTCAAGCGTGAGGTTGTTCCTAAATGTCTTTATACGATAACTGAAATAGGTGGAACCTTATTTTTTTTCAACTGACAAACAAATTATGTTTTTGAATGCGTTCCGGTGGAAGAGCATTAATTGCACTTACATTTACAAGCTCCATTAAGTTCGGTCTTTTGATTATTTTTATTTTTGAGCGCAGGCAGGAATGGAATGTATGGAAGAGAATTATTGAACATCTCTGATTCGTAGTTCCGATTTCTTAAATTTTAATTTGGTCGAGATGACTATCACATAAATCCAATCGATCCTAATATACATAAATACTTTTCGCCGTTCACAGAGACCGAAGACACTTCCTTAGAACTTTTAACAAAAAAAAAAATGAAGACAGGAGACTTCCAATCTATGTATGTACACCCCAATAAAAAGCGGATTGTGTTGAAGAAATAAATATAAATACGCACGCCAAGTTGATTAAGGTCCCATTCCACTTGCGTGCTCTATCTGAGTCGTGGTTTTCCTCTACTGCGCCGTGCATTGGGTGTGTATATCCTCCTTTCTCACCGTCTATGCGGATGGGACCGAAAATTACCCGAAGAATTTTCCTGAAAAGCCAAGAGCAGCCCCATTCGCATTTGACAGGGTTCATGCCTCTGCACTGTAGAGCAGGACTGGGACGATTACGGTCTTATAAACGGTCACGTTCGTCGTTCGAGAGAGGCATCACGCTGCGTTCTTCCGATTATGTCAATATCGTCGGCTTATCCGAGTTATTGGACGGACTTTTGAAAGATTGTGCCTCTGGTGTTGGCGCGTGAGTTTTGCACAACTCCTTCAAGAATAATGTTGAAGAAATCGCATGACAGCGCGTCACCTTGTACAAATCCTTTTTTAACATCAAAGGCCTCGGTGAGGTCTTTACCGACCTTGATGGAGCAGCTCTATCGTCATCCTGCACAAACGGACGAGTTTGGCGGGGATGGCAAAACTAGACATGGCTCTGTATAGCTCGTCTCTATAGATGCTTTCATACGCGGCCTAGAAATCGATGACAAGGTGGTGCGTATCGATTAGAAGTTCCTATGTTTTTTTTCAATATCTACCGCAGTGTGAATATTTGGTCGATGGTGGACTTTCCTGGCCTGAAACCACACTGATATGGACCGATCAGGTTGTTGACGAACGTCTTCAGGTGTTCACACAAAACGGCAAATAGGATTTTGTAGGCGATGTTAAGAAGACTGATGTCTCTGCATTTGGTGGCGTTCAAAAGGGTCTCTTTTCTTGAGGATCGTTCAAACAATGCTGAGGTTCCATTAAGTTGAATGCAATGAACTACGTTTCTTTTGATGATACTAGGGTAATTCTTCTTCTTTTTAAAAATGGGGTTAAGAGGGATTGCTAAAACTACAGAGCATATCTCTTTTATGTTAATCTCCCCGGAAATTTGTTCGGTGTTGGAAGTGCGTGCCAAACCTGTGGTCAAGTCCGGGTTGGGGATTAACAGTTTGGCTTTCGCCCGAGTAGAAGCACAGCTGATCAGTTCTTTACTCTCAGAATGTATTTGAAAAGGCCTGAGAGCATACGATCGGGTCACTCAAAAGAAACTCTGGAGTGTACTGCACGAGTATGGGGTTGACGGTTCTCTTCCGAGGGCCATTTAATCGCTATACACAAATTGTTAAAGCCGTGTTCGAATGAGCGGCGTTAAATCGACACCTTTCGCTTTGAGCGTTAGGGTGAAACAATTTTGAGACAGCTTGGTCAATCTGTTATCCGGAGGGTCAAACTTGACATCGGAGTGAAGCTATCGGTCTTTAATTCAGTGTTTGTTTCGACCCTCACCTATGATTTGGATAATAACCGAACAAATAAAATCGTGAGTACAAGCTGCCGAAATGTTATATTCCTGGGGTAACTCGTCGAAATCGAGTTAGGAACACCAGAATACGCAAGGCACTCAATACAGAAAAGCTACTTCTTCGAACGGAAAAGTTCATACTTCGGTTCGAACACGTTAAACGCATGTCCTCAACTCGGTTTCCAAGACGTGGCTTGGAATTCGTCCCATCAGGCAGGTGTCCCCTGGGTAGGCCAAGAATAAGATGGTTAGATCAAGTCCGAAATCTTACCTCTACCCGTAAGGGGATAGCCCCTGATGATTAAGAGTCTATGGCGAAAGATCGGGGGATGTGGAGAGTCCGCTTATGCACCCTGAATTTGCGACCCAGGTTATGGGAAAATGAATGAATGCCAAACATAGAGGCTGAAAACTAAATGAGGAACAATGACACGGACTTCTTATTAAATTCGGCTATGACATCCCAAAAATACTCGTTTGCCCGAACCCAGTACCTAGGTTGTTTGTCTCTGCGTGAAAACGTTTATATCCCGTAAACCATAGCGTTAATTTTCTGTTAATACCTTCATAAAAATCGTGTAAGACTAAGATAACTAAAAACCTTCATGTGGAGAAACGTACTTCGCTGATTTCCGACAAGTGTTAAAGCTGAACTTTGCGGGTTAATCTAAGCATCTACTGCAACCATATCTGAAAAGTATTGTCTGACCTTTCGGGTAATCAACCGACACAAAGGCTATCTCCTGATGATGCAGTAAAGTCTGCATATCTCTCCGCCGATCGCATACCTAATGTAAATAAACCACACGTTTTCGAAACACTTACACTGTTATGCAATCCAATCTTAACGCGCGATCATTAAATGCTCGGCAATGGCATTGTTCCTATCGACGCAAAATCACTATAAAATTTAAAATAAAAAAAATATTATTACACCAAACCAATTCCACATGTCATGCGTTTTCCAAGTAAAAGTGAAACTCATCTCCATTTGTACCGTGATCTCATCAAAGTATCTAATTACCCTCATCCACACCCGCCCTATATTTGCATGTCGGTGATATAAAAAGTGAAAACATATCCAAAATTAAAAAAAAGAGAAACAAATTGTAACATGGAGAGTGAAAATTTCGCATAGGTAATACCTGCGACAGCTGGTGCAAGTGATAGGCCACACTCGCTAATTTATCCACTTAGCAGTCTGGCTCTCTTGGGGCTGGTCACCACTTAGGCCGAAAAGATCTCACATCGATGCGTTGACAAATAAAAAGTTACCAATTAGCGTAACGCTAGTAAATACACTTTCACACGCTGTTGACAATGAAAGTTCCTCGACACGGTCTGTGGTGGGGTGTACCACAGCCAAACGCAGCTTGCAATGCGTGTGGAGTAGGCCGTAACGCAAGTACGTAATGCATGAGATACATTGCTGTCTGCAAGTGGTTTGCTTAACCCGAAAACGTTTCTAATGCGTGGCGCATTCTGGTCCAACAAATTCTAGTAATCAATCCCGATTCGATCTGTTTCCCTGCGGTAGCCAGCCGGGCTTCGGTTACTCATCCGTAGATAGCGAGACCGAACTAATGATAAATATTTTGATTTCCGCTTCGTCCAGCGCCAAGCAGAGGTTCGTTAGCACCGGTGGCCCGGTGACCTGAAATTTCCATGACAATGTACGTAGTGCACTTGTCAACGAACCTGGCATTATGCCCCAAAGTGCCTATTTGACGACTTGAATATTAATTTATCTTAGCGAGCAGCATTTGGCGTCTGTCACCACTTAAATCGGTTGACACACTACACACCGTACCATTTGTGTGGCTTGACACTGTGTGAAGAAAGTTTACGAGGCCGGCAGAGAGGTTTGGAAACAAAAATCGATGAATAGCTTCGGGTTCTTGGCGGCGGAGGAGGACTCTTGGTGGTCGTCATTAATTGAGTTTTGCATAGAGTTGTGGCAGCAGAGCCATAAAAGATGAAGAACTGGAACGAGAATTTCTCTTTTTTTTTTTTCTCCGTCTCTGTGCTGGTCGTGGTTCGATGGATTATTTTTGTCCACCATGCATGTAAGTGATGCGCTCATGACAATGACGAGTATTGTGACAGTGATAGTGCTGATGAAAATTATGATTAAGTCGTCACCCAGATGTGCAACGATAGAGGAACTCATGTCACTCACTGAAGTTCTGTTCAGAGGGTTGAGTTGAATGAATTCAATGGCCAAAGACACATGGGTATGAGTTTCACTTACAGTAGTACAGTGTACAGACTTAGTTAATCAAGTTGAATTGAACGTGTGAATACCGCATGATTAATTATTCTGATATTGGCCATGGCATGGATATGAACGGAGAACTAATTGAAAAGTGAAACTGTTACGAAGATATGGAGAAGCAGACCGGTCTGGGTGTTGTGGTTTCTTAAATTTGCACTTTTCGGTTCTATCTCAAGTCAAATTGCATTCTGGTTAGCCTTGATGGTTGTTTGAGATCCACATTCCACCCTCAACTTCGTTTTTGACTTGGTTCTATGCACTCAATAGTGCTATGTGCTCATGTGGTCGTGCTTGAAAGATCTCATTTTCATTGCCATTCTTATGCATATAAATTGCATTCCCTCGACTCATCGACTATTTACCCAGTGTGGCTGAGCGGGTGTTCTTTTCGTATGAACTACATCCATATCCTGGTACAGATCACATAGTGCGTAGTTTAATTTATTCATTTAACCTCTCTTGTATGCCTCCTAAGAAGGATTTGAGTATCTCTTCGACAATACTTTCTTATAAATCGTCCAACATGCGGCGGTATTGTGGTCGCTGTAGCTCAGTAGTCAATGCGTGTGACTGCTGTCATTTTCACAGCTCTCTGTTGAAAGTGGGTTCCACACCTCGTTGTGCTATGGAGACGGTGGTAGCAATGGGCTTTGACCATTGACTCCTTCCTAGCTAGTCCATTTGCCATTTTCTTACCCTGAATATCACCAGAGCGTTACACTGTGGTTCGCGGCGAGTGCGTTAAGCTCGTCACAGCATCGCTTCACCAACTTTGAGTTCATTACTTTGGATGAAATGGATTCAACAGCAGCTCGACTGACTATGTAAATGTAGTTCTCGGGCCACTTTGGTGACTGCCAGTCTGTAAGCTTGGAAATCACTAATGTGGTTCGAAAGCATTTTTGGGGTTAGTTGAGTAGATCCCGAAATCGCGATATCAAAAAAGTAGGTCCATTGTGGTACCGCTGAGTACTAGGGTTTGACCTGACCCCTGCTTACTCCTGAAGCCATTTAGATTTCCTAACGTAGCTGTTGAGGTCGTTTGTTTTGCCGGAGTTCAGCTCAGATCAGGTGGTTTACCTGACATTGGCAAAGGCGGGACATGTGCAGAGGAAAGTAGACCCTTCCTCCTCCTCATCTCTGCAACTTCTGCAGAAATCGTTGCATGTTATACCTAAGCAGTGAGAATCTGAGCATAACTATCTAGGATGCAATGCCCGTGAGGACGTTGATTAGTTTTGAAAGTTGGTCTCTTTTAAGACGCATTAATACTTTTGATCTTTTCAGATCCAGAACGGGCCAGATCAGTCTGGCATAGCATTCTTCGGCTTGCCTTCGAAAGAGCGTCGGTGTAAGTCAGGTGTTTAACATACATAAGTGCGACACAAGCGCTTTGACATGGTCGAGCTTCCTGCCAAAGCGCCATTGAGAGCCAAGTCTGGCTAATTCGTCAGCCGCTCAATTCCCTTGAACGTTACAGTGAACTGGGGCCCAACGGAATGTGATGCTATACTGGTAGGCGATCCTGTTTAGAGACACTCGGGAGTTCTTCGCTGCCCTAGATTTTATTGTGTTGGATACGATCGACTTTGTCGCAGCACGGCTGTCGATGTAGATCGCAATATCTGTGCGTGATATTGAGTTAGCCTTCAGCCAATCGGCGTCAGTGGTGCCCATGGATGCTTGTCGTTTTTTCATAGAAAGTTTGTTAGGGTTTTTGGCTTTTTTTGGTTGCTGGCCAGCGGACTATGTACATAGGTCAGGATGCGTCTGGCAATGACTGGATGCATCCAATGAATGATGAGTTTCATTCTTCACGTTTTATCGAATATTTCACCACACGCTATTGACGCTATACTTATTCCACTCTTTCTGTGGTATTTTCATTCTATCTCAGTTTTCGGTTGAGTATACAACCCTGGGACCTTGCCTTTTCTAGCATTCCGAGGGCTACATCGAGGGTTGTATCGAGTTTTAATTGCCCAAACGTTGATATCGTTCTTTTGTTAATGAAAAGAAATACATATGTACCTCTGATATTTGGCGTTCAGTCTTAGCCTAGTTGTGTAAGGCATTTAGGACCGCCTGTCGTGTTTCGATGACTGTGGTCGGGTACTTATCGGTTAATGGTAAGATGACATCGACTGCGTAGGTAAGGAGTCGTACCCTTCTGTGCCTTAAGGCTACTAAAATCTCGTTGACATCTGGTATGAATAGTAAGGGTGATAGGACCCTCTCTTAAGAGATTCTCCTTGAGACCAACACATATACATATGTACCTAGCTTTTTCCAGTCCTGGGCTTATGTGTCTTGATGTTAAAAACATTCCATCCAGTCTGAGAGTAAGGGGTTATCGTTGAGCGTTTCTAGTGCTTGGCTCATTGCGTCTGGTTTTAAATATTTGAAAGCTCCTTTCGTGTGTAAAAAGTCCCCTATCGTGAGCTTTTAACGTTAGAGCGATCTTTCAGTTATTACTACCACTCCATGCAAGGGTGTCTTAACCAATCGACCCTATGGGAAATGGTGTTGACCTTGGGGTATATCCTGGAGACTTATTTTCGAGTAAAGAAAGTTAGAGTTATGGGCTTGACGTATTTGGAAATCGTATGGCTAGTCTGGCCTGCTTTGAGTATAGAATATAGAAATCACGCTAGCGAAAGAATTCCCTATAATGGGGTGAAGGATATCAGTTGTGGCACTACACCAGACTCACATCTCACCCATTGATATCACCTGTAGAAGTTTCCTTCTATTGAATAAACTTATTGCTCTACGCATTACTTTTCGTTACAAGCAGTCGTTCATGGTCGTCTTTGATAGATATTTTACCTACAGAAACCTTGTCCGACTTTTTCATTGTCATTGTGAAATTGTCCGTCCCTGTCGTCCTGTTTGTCGCTGTGTTGAATACCATGTTGGACCAAAAAGTTATCGGTGAATGCATTTAATCGAATGCAAATTGATAAGACAAGGTAACGCCAAAATTTCCTTTCCTGTCTCACATGTCTACGGCTTTAATATTAAGTAAGGCCATTAAAAGATTAATCTCCAATCCACCAACTGACACGAGCTTTAATTCAAAAGCATGATCACCCGGCCCGGCCGGTAGCACGCAAAAAGCGTCATCTATTGTCATCTCCCAGCTCATTTACTACTTATACAATTTTTTTTCGTTTGATTCGCAATTCAAGGTAACAACAATGAACTTGAAAAGTTTAATTAAAATGCCATAAACGAACTTTTCGGAGGAAATGAATGAATCTGCGGTCAACAATTGAATCATCACCATCATTTCGAAGTTCTTATGTAATATTTTGCGTCAAACTTAAAATGTATCGTCTTACTTTGGCCATTACCTGAATTCCTTGAACTGACTTGAACGCTAACCAATCAAATGAGATAAATGCGTCTAGGTGTCTGTCTTGAATTCTAAAAGCTCAGTTCTGATTTCAAAATTCATGAGAGTACTTCCACAGAATGTCGCAGCGGATAGTTGAAAATTATTGTCTTGTTCTTGCACTGTTTACCTTGTACTTAGCTGTGCTTGTCATTTGTAGTGACACTGAAGATGACCCCTATTCAATACTCGTATATTGGTATTACTATGCTGCAAATGAAACAAGTGATGAAGTAAAGCTAATTGAACATCGCTTGAGTCCCATGACACTCAAGACGGTAACTGGTTAACACCGTGTATCATTCTGCTAAATGATAAATAAAAATATATTGTTTTATAGAAAAAATGTGTTGTTTATTGTGGTTTATATAAGTATACAAACGTAGGTTGGGTACGCATAATTTTTTTCTACCATTCACAACTTAGAGTCGAAACAGAGAAGTAAACACGTGAAAAGCTTTCCTGAACTTTTTATTTATCTTTTCTCTCTCGCTATCGAACTACGCATATGTTGTGGATATCTTTGGTGGGAGCTTTTTATTTGTCAAAGTCAAGATAAGACCTGGGCCAAGGTCTGTCTTAGTTAGGTATCTCAGACCTGCTCAACACTACCTTGGGCGACGTTGTATTCGGGCAACTGAAGTCCATTTCAGGTGAGATTTCATAAGACTCAAGAGGAGTACAGCAACATAAATGTCCTTTTAGATGTGAAGAGGAGACCCTTTTCTGAGGTGAACCCTCTATCAAGAGGAAACTGCGATCTACTGAACGTCAAGTGTCAAAGTACGATGTTAGAGAATTCTTACACAAAAGAGAACACTTGAGCGAGACACCTTCCACTAAGCTTCTATCAAACTACAGTCGTCACCGTGGCTTAGTGGTTAGTGCGTTGGATTGATGTGCGAGTTTCAGTTCAGCTTTCGCGTTACGCAGGTAACATCTACATCATCGTCAGTTCCCATCGATCGTCGTAGAAGATTGTGTGGGGAAAACGAATTGGCCTACGTAGCCATTTTCGCGCAATTCCCTTGCATGCAAATCGAGTTCGTTGGAGAGAGAAATGGGACGCTAGCGGCGTACCAATCCTTTTACGGTTACAGATTTTTATGCACTCAGGCATAAGGCTGTCTAGGGTTAATAACTTCCAATTTTAACGAAGACAGTGATCCTTTCACAGTTTACCGAGTCATGATCCTTACAATTTGAGTACGAGTATACATTTTCTCTCCTGTTGCCGGTTTATCCTTTCTTGTCGATAAGGCTTCATCCATTTGAGAGTCGACTTACTATCAAGCTGGACTACTTTTTTTGCCCATCTTGTGGGGGTAGGCGTCGGAATAGGTTCAATGAGAAAGCAGATCTTTCCAAGATCCATGTGGCACCTGTCACGCAATGAGCGGCAAGCGCCAAAGCGGTATCACGGCAAAATAAAAACGTATGAAATCGTATGATTGTGGCCACGCAGTCGTTGACCGGCAAGCGTCATTTCTGCATTGCATGGCCTTGATCTAAGTATGCTGGCATTAGCTGGCAGCCACTTCAACCTTACCTCATCTCGAAACTAGGTGACATTTCGATTTATTTCGCCGTGCTCCCTTTTCTTCCATTAAGCGATGTTTGGGATCAGCCTCGTAGTCCATCGCCCTCTGTTGAGCCTCCCTTTCTCTTCTTTTGACCCCTCCACTTCAATTTCCGTCTCTCTGTCGTAGACGTACTCAACCCTTGCCGCAAGGAGATCAATAGTGGTCACACCCGCGACTTTGAAGATTGCTGGGTCCGATATCTTTCGGTACGAACATACAACTCGTAGGGCTCTGCGCCTCTGTATTGTGGAGATTAGCTTCCTGTATTTCGCTTGCCGTAGAGCGTCAGCACATATCTCAGAACCATTCAAGAGAATGGCGTGTGTAATTGTCATGAGAAACCTTTGCTATTAATCTGCTCAGCGGTGCTGTGATCTTCGCGGCTCGTTCAGAAGCAGAGTTTAGCTCTTCTTAGAAAGTGAGCTTCGTATTAAGGGCCAGCTGCAGGTATTGCACCGCTTTCTTGCTGGTTATCACTTAAGCCTCAACTTGCAAGTTGACGATAGTCGGGACCTTTTTCCTGGTCCATCTTTTCTGTAAACAGATCTAGACCATGTTCTTCCATTCAGAGATCTACCCGTCTAATGACCGGTTGAGTAAGAAGGGTGCCATCACAGGAGACATTTCGAGGCAAAAATCGAAAATGTTTTCGAGCTCGTTCGGTATGTCTACTGAGTTCAAGGTCTTTCACACATAGCGTATCCACTATGTGCTTCGTCCGTTCTTCGCTGAGAACAGGGCTGGCCCTCAGTGCTCTCAGCCTTCACGTAAGAACCTTAGAGATATCTAAACTACGTTAACTTTAATCAATTTGACAAGTTGGGTTAATGGATTAATAAGAGCGATGTAGGTGGGAATATATTTAGTGTGGCTGCCCATGGAGAGCACAGGCCCACATGCATGTACGCATAGACAAGAGATTTCTGGGTGAAGCCAAAACTACCTACGAAAGAAACCTTGGAAATCCACATAGACAGTTCTTAAACCGAAGATAATGTGGGCGGAGGTGTTCTCTCCGATGATCTAAACCGCGAGATCCCCTTTCGCCTTCGAGAGCACTGTAGCGTCTTGCAGGCGGATATCATGGCGTTAAAGGAGGTCCTGTCTTGGCTGCGGTGGAATGTAATATCTACTCGGGATATTACCTTTTTCACAGACAGACAGGCCGTCATTTAGTCCTTGGAATCAGTCTCTGTAACATCAAAAATAATTCAAGATTGCCGCTCGTCTCTTTGTGATAGCACATAAATCTATTAACCGGAAGTGTAATTTATTCATCTGGAACCAATTGGAGCTCTAGATGAAGCTTATGTCAGTTTGATGTCAGTATGTGACAGTTCGCTCGAGTAATCGAAATTGATTGTGCTCTTTGAATGCCATATTGTTGTTCGGTAAGTCCCCCGCTTACTGAACAATCATACATGTGTTTCATTAGATCTTAAAGTCACTACTTCTTCAACTAATAAATTGCTTGTGATCAGTTTGGTCGCGTGATGAATCAAGATGAATTTTGTGCGGTAGCTACACGATAATTAAGTGTTTCTATAAATAGAAGGCAGACGACAGGCATATTGAACAATAAATACTACAACCACCAATTATGCAAATTCCTTTTTTTAGGTTAAGACTATAAATAAGCCTCCCTGGCATCGCACATCTGTGTTAAGATATTTTAGACCTTCAAACTCAAAGTGACATCACGTGTACGTATTATTAGAACCTCGTTGTAGTTCGAGGCTATTAAACACTGTTTTTGTCAGAATATGGATAGACACTTGAAACCTTGCTTGCAGCGAGGAAGTAAAGTGAAGGTCTGGACGAAAAGGTCTGTCTGATGTTGAGTATACAAAATAATTGCGCAGGGGTTAGGAGTTATTCCCATAGTTAGTTAGAAAAATGTGCTGTGGAGGATGTGGTGCCTACGTTTGTATGTACATATGTAGGTCAATGTTTCCATTTACGTTTAGAAAAGGTGTTCCACTTATTGAACTCAGTATATCAACACATTCCATCTGCGGTTGGTCTTAAAAAATTCCCTTCATTATAATCTGCTCATACCATGTCTGCATACCAAAATGATGCCAAACAAATCTCCATGGTGTAATTGAAACTTACAACCTCGTATGCTAGGTAACACCAATGTCAATGGGTAAAGCTTTTGCATACGTAAATGTCCAAATCTCTGTTTGCCAAATGAATTATCTGATTGTCAAACTTATGGACTTGGAGTCATATCACGGTGAGTCATAGACATGAATCAATTTCATGAAATTGCCAACCGGTTGTGACATGCAGAAAGACTCTCGTTTGAATAAATATCTACGAAGCTTCAAACATTTTACATTTTCAACTTACATTTCACACAAGAACTATCAAAATGAATTTTAATTACTTGAGAAACGTTTTCTTCGTCATGCTGTCGATAGTGTTTTTTCTAAATTGTTGTAACCTCGCGAATATACAAGTGAATACGGGCAAGTGTATGCATCCAGAGCCTACTGAGCAGCCCTCTATAGTGTCAGACATAGAGGATGATCCTGAGGAGGAAAAGACCCCGAACTACGAAAATACCGGATCGAACGAGAATGATACTTTCCCGATTTTCATGCTTACGACCAAAACTCTTAAGATACTAGTTGTGGGCTAATTTAAGAATTGAATTTTTAATATTTTAATTTATGTTTAAGAGTAAAGAAAAGACTTGTAAATGTTCATTTAAGTGCTGTGAATATAAAAAGTATTAATTATTTATTAAACTAAACTTTAATAGACTTTGATTCATATGGAGTATCTGTGTAAGGCAAGGATTGTCATCCTTTTTGCAAGGATTGAGTTTGTGTTGATGTGTTCGACTGACGTGACTTAGCTTTTTAAACTGCTGTCAGTTTATTAGGCTAAGTATGTTCGGATAAGATGGAGCATTGTTATCCATTTCCTCTGTGCATTTAAGCCAAAAAAGTCGATATGGTTCAACATCTCGATGCATTTTATAGATTTCGCAGTTGCATTTTCTCCTCTATCCATCCGCCTCATAAATAGGGCCGACCTCCTTCTTCTGAAGGAACCCAGTATCTTGTCGATGCTTAGCGTCCAGCATCATACCTGCAGCATTGCATTTTAATAACATGTGACCACATCTTGTTTACTCATCGAAGTAACAGCGCTTTGAAATTATTATTCCTCGTTGGATCTCCACTAATGTGACAGTTCTGGCTGTCACTTCAAGACAGGCGAACTCCTTCGGGAGAGAGAGACGGCGCAGTAAAGGAAACTCGCGACTCAGACAACGCGAAAATGGAAACTGTGAAACTGCCTTGTGTTGGTCATGCTTAAAAACTGCCCTGCGAGTTGGCGTTTGGTCAATCGTCAATTGAGGTTGTTCTCCTTACGAGAGACCCATTGGTCTGTTTCAACCAGTGCTAAAGAGTGTCACTATCTAGATTTCCAATGAAAAGCCAAATACCTAGGAGTGATCCTAGTTAAGAAGAAATTTCTTGGTAGGCTATCTTAGTTTCCTGGGAGTCTAAGGTTCACTTTGGCAAGACGTGGAGCCCAACACTGAAAAATGTCCTTTGAATTTTCATGGCTATGATACGACCGTTTCCAGCTCTCATGTTATTTGGGTGGATGTTGGGTCTTCCTGCGGGCTCGGACTGGACGTCCATGACGATCAGGTTAACCGGAAAACTAATCGAATGCTCCTGAACTTCAGTAAGAAATAAGCGGATGTACCTCAGTAGAAGAGTCAGCTCGCTTTTGCTAAGCTCTATATAGGCTTAAGTGACGCTACTGTCTGCTACTCTTGTGGACACTGGAGAGAGTGACAATATTTCGGATCATTTCTTCTGTTCCGATGCTGATGATGCTGATGATGTTGCAAAATCATATTCTGGCCGATTTTATGGCCAAACACCCCAATTTAGCAAAGAATATTTTGCCGAACTGCAGACAGCGAAAAGCAACATCGCTACGACTATGGCAGCAGCTGACGGGAATACTTAATGCAGAAGGGCCATCAGTTAATCCATTCCATTAGATCCATTCTCTACTTAAATTTCACTCCAAAAAAAATGTTGCTATCTTTTATATCAACCGGAGAAACGTCACTTTGTGAGTTGTAGTAAAATTTCTCTAGTACAATTTGATTTTCATTCGATACGTGGGCTTTCGAGTGTCATCATCCCAATGAGGTTAATTGATCATTCGATCATGAGTCCTACTCACTCACTCGTTATCTATTGCGGTCATTCGGCCCCAGGTTTTTATTAAGAAAAATCAAAAATATGTACGTCTGCTTTCTCCGATCCGTTCTCTTATTGACTAACCTTTGCTGTCAGTATCTTCTGAGTCGTTTTTAGCGGATCAGGATAACAAAGTGCCTCGATCGTCTTGTTTATACCACGTATCACACTGCTTGTGCAGGACTAAGGCCAATGCCACACGAGCTCCTTTTTTCGCGCTGCCATTTGGTTGTGCTCCATGAATTTACAGAAAAACCAATGAAGCTGAACTTTTTGGTCGCAGGCGCTCGTGTGTACAGTTCTATTGGTTCTAAGTATGAGTTCCCGGGATGAGCTTTTCGCGACCTACAATTTATCGCCGACTCCCAACGGCGAACTGAGAAGCTTTTTCATGACAAATTATTTTCCCGAGGGGTGGTGCGCGAAAAATGTTCGGTGGATATCGCTGTTTAAACCCACGCAGTTTGTAAGAAGCTCTTGTGGGATTGGTCTAAGTGTTCACTGTTAAGTCAGGTTAAGTATATGAGTACTCGTATGTTCATCGTTATCTTACTACGAACTAGCGTTCGCTCCAGAGTGGTGAACATATATTTTAATTGCTTATATTTCATCGTGCCATTTCTTTTAAAATCAATTTTTCAGCCGAAACTTATCATTGAGTCACCCTGTGGCATCGTTTCTCATTTCCAATTCAAAACTCACTCCTAATAAACTATCAAAATAGAACATAAAAAGAATAAGAATGCAATTTTACTGTTCAAAATTAACGATTATTTGAATGAAAATATTTTGAAGTTCATCATACGAGTGTGCGGAACTCTAAACAGGAAACAAGAAATATTCTAAATGGCGCTGTTTATGATGGTCGGGTTTTTAACCAAATTATATCGAACAGGAAGACTATCATTTCAAAAAGACCTTGATATCTGCGGTCATTAATTTGTCTAGATTTACTGTCTCACTCAAATGTTTAAGGAAACATTAAGTGACATTAGAAGATTGATTCATAGTTAGATGAACATATGTATCTCTTAACATTTAGAATGTTATGAATTTATGACAGTAGCACATCTCTTTTGAAGGCCGTAAGATGAGATATTGATGGTTGATCCATCAATATAATGTTTTAGAACTTGAAATGAGAACTTGGTAGGTTCAAATGCGGTAAAGCTGAAAAGGAATGACTATTGTGTTAAATTCTTAAAGCCGAGATTGTAGAGACAAAGCTGTATCTAAACTACTGCTAGATGTAACTTTGATGTTTCAATAACTGGATTAAATGCTGATTTATGAAAAATAGTTGCTGACGTATTGTATTGAGCTAGGAATTCTGCCCAAATTTTTCCGGTATTAGGTGGAAGACACTTCATCACAGTGCGTCGCCTCATACAAAAGCCGTTGTGGTATAAAAGGTTTCGACAGCACATTTTTTTCCTACCTTGAAGAAGCAGGGAACACCGGGTTAGGGACACCAGAATAATAAAAAAATAAATAGCTGGCGCGACAGCTCGGAATGAGCCAAGGCCTAGCTTCTCGCAACAATTCATGTTGTGCGTGTTGTATTGTTTGCACGAATGGAAGGGACCTACAATTTATTGCCGACTCCGAACGGCGAAGTGAGAAGCTCTTTCATGACAGATTAAAGTCCCGCAGGCTTGTCATTCCCCGACGAGAGGTGGTGCCGCGAAAAATATTCGGTGTTCCTGGCTGGGGCTCGAACCCACGCCGCTTGGTCAGCAGTCCAACGCACTAACCACTGAGCCACGGCGACCACCAGACACCAGAATACGAGAGGTATTTTGCCATTCATCATCCTACATATTTGACTGTGTTTTGCATCGGATCATTCACGCTTTTCTATGTGGCCTTCGAAACTTTAGGGTCTTCTGCAGGCGTAAAATGAACGAAAATTTTGTCAAAACGACAATTTTCCCGACTTTAAATAACGTGTCATTTCGTTGACATATGGTTTCAGGCGCTTCAGCATAACACTTCAGGGGACTTTCGCCTTTAAAATTGACGTAGGTAAAATAGTCCTAATTCTTATGGATCGGACATATGGTACTATAGTTTCAATCATCGTGCCTGCTTTCTTTAGACCCAATCGTACAGATATGTTGGTAAATATATTCTACCAAATCATCTCCTGTGCCTTAGTCATCTCCTTAGTCACCCGAGCCTACGGCAGCTTCAGCTTCATCCTGGTTCGGTAGATCTGAGATTGATTGTCCGTCATCTTGAATCTATTAGACTGCCTGACAGCAGGATTTTGACTTCGTTTGCCGTTTAACAGCCCCAGTAATAGGCTTTCCATACATATATTCAGCACCAGTGTTTCTCCACTATAATATTTTTATCCTTGCAATCCCCCTTGACAGCGATATCTACGATTGCTCTCTTTAGCATTTTGTAGAAAGTTCGCATCATTTTTTCGCTGCAACATCCCTGCATCTCCCCGATCTCACGTTTCTCGTGCTCTTTTTACTTTCGTCTTAGTACGTGTTTTTCTATTTTCCTTTTCTGCTCGTAAAGCTGGTGATTGGCTCTCGTCCTTTATTGCAGCTCCGCCAGTGATTTCTTGTAAATGGAGGGATAAAACCTTGCATATCAGTCGCGACATTTCTGATGGCTTCCTAGCACTGGTACCTTCGCTGCAATAAGGTTATTATCTATGGCGACCTTTGCACCTCGGTCTGGTCGTGCAGGCTATGTCTTCCGATGATCCTATCAAGTACGTCCTTGACAGATTAGCATTCTACTATTTTTTTTTTTTTATAACCCACTCGGTCATGAGGTTTGGGTAATGATCGGAAAAATAAGATGGCGGATACAAGCTGCCAAAATGAGATTTCTTCGTTGTATTACTGGGGTGACTCACCGCGATCGGGTTAGGAATACCAGAATACGCGAGCTTCACAATGTCGAGCGGCAACTTCTTTGAAAGGTGAAGTCCATACCTCGATGGTTTAAACACCATAAACGCATGTCCCCAACTCGGTTTTCAAGACGTGCCATCGAATCCCTGCCATCAGGTAGGGGTCTCCTGGGTAGGCCGAGGATGAGATGGCTGGATCAATTCCGAAATCTCAATTTTACCGGTAGGGAGATAGCCCCCGATGATTTAGAGTCGATGGCGGAAGATCAGGAATGTAGAGAGTGGATAAGCGGGCCATTGGAATATGATGATGATGATGCACTCGCGCTTCAAGGGGTTACGAATACCCTTTTAGTGTTATTCACATTGTGCGAACGAGGTGCAGTGGTTTGAAACTTAGGTAGTATTAGGATTCAATGGTGCCCAGACTAGCTGGCGACATTTGTGGTGTTTGTCATTATAATTCACGAGAATTTTTTCGAATCTGCCAATGTTATGCATTTGCAGTAGAGTCGACTTCAGCTTTCACAGTTCATGATCGGTCATTACTCCTAAATTTCCTCAAGCAGCTTATAGAAACTTTCTTTGGTTGAATCGTCCACTCTTCTTGGAACAGGGTTCATTATAGACAGCCTCCCTAGATACCTGTGGTTCCTCTTGTTATCGCTCCGGTCTCTTTATAAGGACTGGAATACTGTCAGTATTGAAGAAGATTTCCTTTTTGAACTTTAGAATAGATCAACAAAAACTTATAGTACTTTTTGGGTTGAAGCCTCGATTCAAGACATTACATCTCAGCATCTTGTATGTATGAACAGTGCTGAAGCCAAGACGGTAGTAATCTAAGATATTTAATCTGAGTGATAAAGAGCTGCGCTGTTTAAGTTGACTTTGTCAACAAGCAAATCATTTTCACCAGTTATCTTACTACGAAGTTTCAAGAAGATTTTAGAAAGGATCACAATTTTTAATAAAATTTTATCTAAACCTTAATTGAGACGTAAACATCCGCCTTCACATAAACAATAGAGTGTCATACGACGCCTAACAAACAAATTGTAGTTCTCCTGTATATTCTTATCTCATGTAGGTATATCTCTGATGTCCAACAAGGGACATTGCTACATCATTTTGTTCAGTTACAATATCTTTGTTAACGGCATGATGAAATCTTCAGTGGGATGTGTCAAGAGAGAAAACTCTGCTGTTGGCTGTATTAACCATTTCATCAGTTCTGAGAAAATTTTAAGGTTCACTGCCCCAAGCGCAGAATGCTTGGACCAAACATGTGTGTGATATATGTATATATGCGGGCGTGATATTAATTCGTATCTTAATTCAAATTTTCGTTTCTTCTTTGTCCTCAATTCGACTAATGACTTACTTGGACTCTGCTATCTTCCAGAATTCGTTAAATTTAATTAAACCAGACAGGAATTCAGACGCCAGTCGAAATGAGGTGATTAAAGTTTTAATTTTAGCCAACAGGTAACGGAATATGAAATTTTTTAGTTACAAATGTCAACGACCCGAGTGGTAATCAATATTCATACAGAATACTGAGAAAATCATTAGTATCGTTTGTTTAGCTGTCAGGCTGTAAGATGGAGTTATTTGAGCGGGTGTACCGACCTATTCATAAATAAGCATCGATCGACCTAATTGGAAAATTAATTTGGCCTAAAACCTACTTCGAACTCAATGTTACCCTGGAGCACGTTCCCAAGAACCCAAAAGATAATTCAACCAAGACAATTCTGGCGATGATATAGAATTCCAAATCGACTGTTAGAGTTCATAGAAACGCGAAAGCCAAAACCTTAACCAACAGCCTTGAGCTGGCATGTTCTGTACCCAGCATCAGTCACTCGAAGCTATAAAGACATTGAAAAACTACTTCTTCTTATGGGATATGGGTACTTCGAGTGCCAGATTAACGTAGATAGCCTGATGGTTCCTTCACTGACTTTTTATGTGCCTTAAATCTGTTGGAATGTATCTTATGCTTAAGCCTGGTGCAAACAAGTTGCTGTCCACTCTGACAAAAATGGTCATCGAAAGCCTGACTATGGCACACATGAATTCATATAGTATTTACAGTAGCCCTCATGATTTCCTTTCCTCCATTCGACAGGGAAGGTCTCAATGTCCCTACTTCTTACTGCAAGCGGATGCAGAAGGTCTATCGACATGCAGGTCGGCTCTACTGCATGTAAAGCTTTATGGCTTTCTATGTTTTACTTGTTTTAATCAGAGCACTTAACTCATTCTGTGGTGCGTAATAGGGGATTATGTACAAATGGTATGTAGATCGATTGAAGAATAGGTGGAAGGCTCGGAGAATCTGCGTCTGTAGCGATAGGCAGGCTGCACTTAAGGCCTTGCTCACCCCTTTAACTAGGTCCAAAATAGTGCGAGAATGCAAGAACTCTCTTGATTCGGGTGCAAGGTTGAACTCTTTCACTCTTGTCTGGGTTCAAGGTCATGCTGGGATCTCTGGAAATGAGATATCCGATGAGATTACTAGACAAGACTCAGAGAATGTTTTCTCAGGACCTGAACCTACGTTGAGTTTTCTCACATCTTTGGTCAGGGCCTCCATTGACGATTGGGTTTCCTGCAAACACAATTCTGTGTGGCACGGCTCTCCAGGATGCAGGCAAACTTATCGAATGGCCCGAACGTCTGTAAGAAATCAGCGGCATTCTTGCTGTCACTCAAAGAAGAGACTGTAGACAACGTATAGGCGTTCTAACGAGACACTTCGCTTCTGCCAAGCATCTTAGTATGTTAGGCTTAAGTGACACCAGTGTCTGCGACGCTTATGGAAAGGGCGACAATACTTCAGAGCTTTTCTTTTGCGATTGTCCTGCCTTTGCTTGGATAAGGTGGCAGATTTTCGGTGCTGATGTGGTGAGTGCTGATAATGTAAGAAGGTCGAGAAAATTTCAATAAAATGAGTAGATACTGGGTCCTGCTTTCTGGTACTACTATGGAACAGTTGCGTCTAATTGCTCCAAAGTGTTTCCGAACCCGACAAAAAAAGTGTAGATCGGGCAACTGATTTTGAGGTAAAATGCTGGCAATGTGTACCGAATATCCTTTAAGCTGATCATAAAACCAGGAGGGAACCACCTAAGACCTTCATAAAATTTTGACGTGACCACCTAACAACTCTTTTGTGATCCTGTTACCAGCTCTACTGATCCAACTACTTGCAGAAAGGATTTGAAGTATCGTCACATATTAAGAATTGAGAAGCTTAGCGAAACCGAAGTGCATTCGTTAAGTCTGCCTGCATGCTGAAGAGCGTTGTCACACACAACTGTGTTTGTAAGAAACTGTTTAGGGCCAATTCGAAACGGGAGAAGACCCAACTAAGGTTCAGATCCTGAGAAAATCTCATTTCCAGATATCTTAGTGTGACCCAGAACCAGACCAAAACCGGGACTAGTATTCAAAGAATTCAGCCTTGAACGTTCTTGTATTCTCGAACTAGTTTGAAACTGGTAAAGGGGCTTGAGTAAGGCTTTAAGCGAAACTTCGGCAATGGCCCAGATGCTCTGTTCTTTCCACCAATTCCTTGCAACGACTCCACGAATACCCTAGCCCATGCCTGGTTTTGGAGCCGTCCGTGAAAATCCGACTACACCCCAGTTCAGACTCAGACTCCGGGCAAAGCAAGTTCTGAGATCAAGGAAAGTCGACTTTAAATTTTCACAGCACCCGAAGTCCTGGTGTGTTGAAGCTTGTAGGTCAGCCCTCCCGAAACCACAAAAACCTCTATTTTGTGGAACTAAACAAGGCGTAAAGTACCATGAGCTGAGGAGGGTAACCTCGTTCCGGATCTCCATCTTTGCATGCATGACTGCTTTTCTAGTCCTTTCTATGAAGTTCTCTATACAAATTAGTCAGAGAAGTCCAGATTGTCGCTCCTGGTCTGTGTCGAAGCTGCAATCTTCTTTCACATTTTTCTGCACACTCGTAAATCACTGCACCCCTCAATTAATAACCCCATTGAATGCAATGCTACTTTCTAATCTCAAGTTCTCATTGTCAAGTTCAGGGTATATTGTATCGCCCCTACTCGACCTACTTTATATGCACAAACAATTAATTACCAAAGGATGTCCCCAGTTCATTAGAACCAATGAAAACCAAAACTATTCCAAGAATCCACCAATCGTCTCGTGTGTCATGAATCGTGAATATTATCTCGGATCACATCTCGTCGCTTGAAACCTTAACACACTTTCAAGAGAGTATCTCTTATGTGTACCACCACACGGCACTTATACCAATTAAATACAACAACAACCCGCCGCCACATAAAACCACAAAACAAAACACAAAGACACAAAACAACAAGAAGCCTAATGGTGGACTTATGTACAACCATCAACCAACCGACCGACCACAAGCGACCATTCCATCCAGCGCTACATAAAATCTTCGAGATGTCATAAAAAAAAAAAAGAAAAAAATGTTGCTTTAATGTTTTTTTTTTTTTTTTAATCATTTATAATCAGTATTCAGCGTCTCGCAGAGTGCCAGAGTGGTGTGTATAAAAACACAAGATCCAAAAGAGAATGCTTCATGTATTATGCAATTTTTTGCCTAGGCAAACAAGTATTCTTCTACTTCCCAGCGCCGTTTCTTATATATTTCTGGTTTCTGGTCAAGTCAATGAGAACCGGTTGAAAAACAAAATATTTGACTTTTCTCAGGCACAAAAACAGTTTTAAAGTCGTAGTCAATCGGTACGCTCGATCGAAATGTTGTCTCATAATAATATGAAAAATAAAATTGTGTTCGCCGTGGCGTTCGGCCTTTTGGTGGCCGTTGTGCAGAGTCGTCCTTACGCGTCCTGGGAGGATTCGTCGTCGCTGGAGGATTCTCTGGAGGATATTCCTGCGGTGAAGGCAGCAGTTAAGGCGGCTGAAGTTTCCGCCGCAAAGGACGAAGTTGTGCCAGCAAAGGAGTCGACAATTTTATCTGCTGTTCCAGGAGCAGCCACTAAGGCTGCGAGCGGTGAGGAAAACAGTTCATCGGAGAGTAGTGAGGAAACTAAAGTGCCCGCCATTGTGCCAAGTGTTGCATCACCTGTAATTCCAGATGCTCCAGTAGAAGCTGTACTTAAACCTGCAGTGGCTATCGTGGAAACCGTAGTCGAACCAGTGGTGGCAGTTGTGGACATCGTTGTTGAACCAGTAGCAGCTCCTGCAGCTGAACCAATTGCCGAGTCAGCAGTGGTTGCTGTAGTCGCACCCGAAGTGAAACCAGAAGTTGCGGCTTCAGAGCCTGTAGTGGTAGCTGCAGTGGAACCAGCAGCAGCAGCAGTCGTGGAACCAGCACCAGCACCAGCCGCAGAGCCAGCAGTAGAGCCAGCAGTGGAACCAGCAGCAAAATCAGCACCTGAACCAGTAGCCGCAACCCCTGTAGAAGACACTGCTGCTGCATCATCAGTCCCAGTGCCTGAAGTAGCCATTAATACAAAAGCCATCGACGCTGAAGAGTTGGTGAAATCAGTACCAGTAGAGGCAGCAGCTCCAGCTCCAGCTCCTGCTGTCATCATAGTCACACCAGAGGCTGCCGTCCCATCTGAGACGGCCGCACCATCAGCCGATGCAAAGGTTGAGGCAAGTCCTGCTCCCGTTGTGCCAGTCGCGGAAGTTGCCGCCAAACCAGCTGAATCACCCGCCGTTGTTGTGGATGACGCAAGCAAGACACCAGCAGCACCAGTCGTTTCATCAGAGGCCAGCAAAAGTGGTGGTGATAACTAGATCTTTTAATATTTAAAAATAGTTCAGCAAAAGATATGAATACTTTTTGAAATATTTGTGAAGTTTGTCAGCGCTGCCTGTGGGTGACATTTAAGTTTGCAAAATTTAATAATTTTTTTTTTTTTTTTAATTTTTAACTCATTACGGATGTGATAGCATCAAAGCACTCCGAATTTCATGTTTATAATTTACACACTAAAATATTTGACTGGGATCTCGCTATGAGAAGAAATTTAAAAAAAAGAAATAAACGATTTTATTAAAAAAGACGAAATAAAAAAATATTTAATGCGCTTTTATTTGCATACAAAATTGGTATAGAAAATTGCAAAATTGACTTCCGTAAAGATGCAAGCTTGTGACATGTGACCTCTTTCAAATGTGAAATATTGTATTTTCTTCAGTTTTTCTCTTTCAAAATATTTGAATTAGTGGGAGGGTTGTGGCTCCTGAAATTCAGGTCACAACCTCGCTAAAAAAGGAAGATAAAAATATTTTTCTTCGACTTTGTGTGCAATCCTTCACTCGATGGATCCTTTTAATTGATGAACATGAGCTAACTCTCTTCTAAGATTATGCCGGCCATAAGCTGAATATACGCAAAGACACTTTTCAGTTAAGACTAAGTGCATTTAAATATTAAGTTTCGAGGTGTATACAGGTAGGAAGATGACCCTAATTCGAGCAACCTGCACACCCGTCAAATCATGGAAACGAGAAACTTCGGTGTCGCGAACTATCTTTAGGTAGCAATCCTCTGGTCATATTTTTACAAGCGTTGACACTTCATGGTTGATACTGTGCAATGAAATTAAAGAACTAAGCCGTCTGTATGATGTTACACTTTATGTAACAGCATACATTTTTGTTTTTTTTAATTAAAAGCTGACATCTGTGACTTATTTTTTGAACTGGGACCTCTAAGATCTATTGTGCCGAAAGCTGGTTAGACAAGGACGACCTTAATCTTCCTAAAGAAGGTGAGGATTTTGCCAATCGAAGAGTTTTTGACATCAGGAACCACGGTGTCCCTGTTCCTAATGTAACAAAGAGCCACAAACTCACATCGTATATGTTCTGCTGTTTCGTCTTTCTCTAGGCAGATTCGACATTCGGTTACTTGGCAATACCCGTCTCGTGTACATAATATCTTAAACTGCAGTATCTAGAAAAAAACCTAGCAAGTCTTCGAATATCGTTCCTCTTGTATTTTAGGACATTCTCTAAGTTTTAATTTATAGGGCAGATGAGGAATCGTTAGGCGACCCAGTAGTCTACTCCGATCGAGCGTTGAAGATTTTACTGCACTGCTTGCTGATACTTGTTTGATAAAGGTATGCAGAGGATCTTGCCATACGACAAGATCGCATAGCGCCGGTGATTCTGAGATATGCTAGACTTTGAAATCGTTACTTTAAGATCGTTGTTTTTTCTTCGACTTTAGTCCACCTTACTGCAAAAGCAGAGGTGGAGCTAGGTCTGACTATCATGGTGTACAGTCAGAATATAACCTTTGGTTGTAGACCCCAAATTTGCGGTACGTTCGCCAACGTGGCATTGGTCGCTTTGGCAACTTAGAGTGAATTTAACAATCTCTTTGGATCGATAAGCTGCATCTATCTGCGTCACTAGATGATGCAGGGCGCCCTACGTTGATCGGCCTTTGCGACAAGCTGGGGATCCAAACTCGGTATAATACTCTGCGATCGTTCGTTTAATTCTCACGTATCGAGGATTGGTTTAATCTCATGCAAAATACAAGGATTTGCATACATTGGATCAACCAGTGTGATGGGAATAATTCCGACAGTGGCGATGGAAATAATTCTCAATCTTTTATTCCTGAACCTTTGCATGCAAAGCCAGCCATATTACTGGATATCGAACTCATGCCCAAATATTGGACAAATATCTCCGTTACGTTAAAACGAGCATTCTATACTTTCACATCCGTGAACGTATAACTCGTATGCCGCGATTCCAATTCCTTTGCTTGAACGCTGATGTTCGTTAACTGGTTGTGTCCAACCCATCTAAGTCCTTATCTTTAATCTCTTTTAACTATGTAGGTCGATATCGCTGTAGAGCACATATAGTTTGTCGTTATGTTCTATACAGATCACTCGAAGGACTTTTCTCTTAAAGCTCATAAGGGAGAACTTAACCATTCTTGACAGAGTGCATGCTCCCATGGAACAAGACTGGGATGCTAGGTTAGGTTAGGTTATGGGGGAAGTGCCCAGTGCACGGGGGCCAACTGGTCCTTTGTGTTCCCTTTTGTGCTGTGATCCATGTTTCAACCTTTGGTTCTATATGGGTGGTCTATCAAACCACCGTGTCTTAAAACTGGGATGCCAAGAGCTGTAGACAATCTAAACTCAGCTGTTAGACAGAATAAATCATGGAACGCCTAGCATCACCTGAATCATTGAAAAAATATGAACCGCGAGTCGTCTTTCTGGTTCTACTGAGGCTTGGGCAATCGCAGGAAAAGTGTGTCGAATCCTGTTCCGCATCTATGGTGCCACGACCCAAGCAAAGGTCCGCCAGTAGTTTGTGACCTGTGAGGATGCCTATTGAAAGTGTTTAGGGAGATCTGTTCAGCGAGAGTAGTACATTCTTTCGTTTTCTTTTTGTTGTATTGCGGCCATATTGCCTCTGTGTCTCAGAAGCCAACAAAGTAGAACAATATGCTTTGGGCTTGTGACTCTAGGGGAGAGTCTTCGAATCTATTTCAGAGAGATGGCGTAGGAGAGAAGGACCATAGAGAAGGTGGCACGCTTAAATAAAAATGGAAATCGAAAAAACTTTGCATGTGATAGTGGGTGAAGCTGTCGAGATGCCTTCTGGTTGAGTCCTTAGTCCAGTATTCCCCCGTCTGGCGCCAGAAGTTAGTAAATTAGTAATTTTTTGGGATCTATGGCAAAAGGCATTCAATTACGAAGAATCCTTTAGCATTTCGTTTAAAGATATGTCTTCCAATCACTTGTCGAAACTTCATTACCTTTCTTTGCGTTGAGCCATTGAGGGCCTTGATAAACTCTGCTTTTGTTTTTGACCACCGAGCCTTGGATGTTGTCTTTCCAAGCCCGTCGAAGTTTATGTTTGTCCTAATGCCCGAGCTTGCTCTCTTCTACAACTACAAACTAGAACTTTGCTTTGCTTCTTTATGTAACGCGAACCTTCAGTTCGAGTCTATTTGCCTTGATGGTGGACCTCTCAGAGTGGTCACAGACTGCAGTTTGGAATGCATTCTTTAATTAAGGATAGCACGCATCTGTTTTTGCAGTCTTTTCGCAAGGGTCTCGGAGGTTTAATGTCGATTTCGATAGATGTGAACAGCAGAAATGTGGGCCTTGAATATTGGCTACGCTAACGTTTTTCTGGTGGTCCACTGGGGTGTTTACCGAGCATATATCAGAAAACCAAGTACACGTCCTCAAACAATTCTTGAACTTGCGATGCTGAGGCCCAGATGCACTGCGATCTATAAGATCTAAACTGCTGGCAGTAGTTTGCAGCCTATAACCGATCCTGTTTATTGCTCCCAGACTTCATAGAGCCGGACCTCCCTCCCATTCGGTAATTCGCTCAATTACTTGCTATGCTATTTCAAACATATTTACTCAGTGAATCACGCAAAAGCTAGCAGTTAGTCTAGTTATCGAATCAAATTAATCAGGTTTGCATTTTAGCGGTTCTAAACCTGCTTTGCGTACACCTTGTCTGCTTTCAAGACACGACATATCGCCGAGTGACTCACAGTTACTCTAAACGTGGCTCAACTACCCATATGTGGTAACTAAATGTCGATGGGTGGATAGTATCGACTGAGATTTAAACACTAGTGGCTGGTGTTTCACAACCTTAAAGGTCACTTTGACCGTGTTTCGTAAATGCTGTAAGCTGTAGGTTTACTCTTAACCGAATAGCGATGGAATTGGTTTACTTGCACAGCAGCCTGTAGCTCAGGCAAACACAATCTCCCTCCACGAAGACATAAAACGGTTTTACCTTGAAAACCACATTAATTCTCGTGTCTTGGCATTTTCAAGTTCCTGGTGCTTGCTTTAGGCACTAGCCTCTTGATCTAATTGCACAAGTCCCACTCAAACAGCGATATAATCGTTGCAACACACAAGTTCTATTTGCAATGTTAATTGGCCTTAGATTCCATGGAATCGATTCGCAAAACAAGAGCTCAGATCAATACGGCGGCGGCGGCGTCATAGAAATGTTCTGGAAAACTGATTCAGTTGAAGCCCACTCCTGTCGCTCGTGGCCTGTGGCAACTCATAAATAGTCTATTGGTCTCATGGCGGCACGCCCATGTGGTAGTGGTTGGCTTCTCGTTTACATACTAGATTTTCTTTTGTGTTTCGTTTTTTGGACGGTTCGTCGACCGGTTGGGGAACGTTTTTAACGATCAATCGCAACAAACGAGAAGACACACACATAAGCTGTGGCTATCCGAGGGGTCAATTGCCTCGGCAGAGTTCTTGTGATCAAGCACGATGATCAAGTGCTTACCGATCAGAAATAATCAAATTTGTGGTTTGTGTGTCTCTTTTCGACAAAAGCCCATTAAGTTGATTTGTGTCTTTGTTCTATGGAAACAGAATTGGAAATCGGCGAATTATAGTGTTGTGTGTGTCGCTGATTTTAAACAGACATGGTCCTTGATCACTTGACCTCATATCAATGGGGTCGTAGACGTCAGAAATACCACGGGCTGGTAATATGATTCACCTTTTACGTTGAAACTAGTCACAAGTAACGCCATAGGGCAAAACGAGATATTCTTGTATCTTATATCGGAACGTCCACCACTTGAACGTGCGGCTGCGGTTGATTGGACTTTAAACAACTAAAAGTGTCTCTGAAAGTTTCTCTTCAGACGATGCAGGTGAAGGTGAAGATGTTACGATGCAAGAAAACCAGCTTTGTGTGCACAAGATGACCAGATGAATTATTATTTGTGCTGTGGCATCGAAAACTGGTATTTAAAAAGGTGATACATATGTAAGAAGAACCACTAAAGAGATGCATATAGGCTTTGAGCGGGCATTAGTGTAAGAATGACCGGACTGATGCTATTGACACAGAATTCATATAAAAAAAAGATGGACACGTATGACAAGGCTATAGTCTGTTTCCCAGGCTCATGTAACACCCTACAGTTTGTCTAGAGATGCTTTTATGTGCAAAAGTGCAAACAGTGCAGGTCTGTTTCAGATTAGTGTCTTCCTTTCATCAGATCTTGGATGGATTAGGTGAGCCTTCGATATAGACTCCGCAGACCAAGAAAGGTCTGGATCACTGTATCGTTTTGCGTTGGGAGACGAGAGCCTTTAAGGTTGTAATAACATATATATACGAGGGTGGAGTTTTCCCTCTTTTAACCCATCACTATCTTCAGGCCTCCAGGACTGGCTTCGGCCAGATTCTGAGCCTGGACGGGGCTGTAGTCGAATCTTCACTGATGGTTTCAAAACCAATCATGGGTCCAGTGTTGGTGTCTTCGTAAATGTCGACAACACCAGACTTCACTATTCAAGTCTGGTGGGCAAGGGGAAGGATGCCTCTGTTTTCCAAGCCGAGATCTTTACTATCCTAATGGTGGAAGGATCGGGGCATCTACGTCTGTAGCGATAACCAGGGACCTTGCTCAACCCTTTAACCAGTGCCAAAATAGTGCGAGAATGCGAGAACTCTCTGAAATCGGTCGCAAGGATGAACTCTTTCACTTTCGTCCACGTCATAGGTGACACTGGGAGCTCTGGAAATGAGATCTCTGATGAGATTGCTAGAGAACGCTAAGAGAAAGTTTTCTCAGGACCTAAACCTGCGTTGGTCGCGTTCTCGGTCGGGGACTCCATTTACGATTGTGTTTCCTACAATTACAATTGTGTGTGGCACGGTGCTCCAGCATCCAGGCAGACTAAACGAATGCTCCTGTTCGTCTGTAAGAAATCAGTGGCATTCTTGCTGTCACTCAGCAAAAGAGACTGTCGACAAGTTATTGGCGTTCTTACGGGACACTTCACTTTTGCCAAGCATCTTAGTGTGTTAGGCTTAAGTGACACCACTGTCTGCGACGCCTGTGGAGAGGACGGCGATACTTCGGATCATTTCATTTGCGATTGTCCTGTGTTTGCTCGGATCAAGTGTTAAATTTTTTGATGTGATGAGTGTTGATACTGTAAGCTCCAGTAAAAAGTGGGTTCTGCATTCTGGAAAGAAGCCACCAAAACAAATCTCCGCGTTACATGCTGGAAACTATGGGAACAATTCTAGAGCATATTATGGGCTTGAGACAGCTATAGGGGCAACACGATTGACGAGGCAATACTGCGCTATTATCACGCTTAACACCAAGAATAGTTTCACTTTAGCAAACTAAACATTTATTCTGCGGGTACTTAACACCAAAATGGTGCCAGAATGTATTAAGAGAATATTGGTGAACTACTTCAAAAATATGTTGCTGCTCTACAAAACAGAAATTAGAATACAGCAGTACAACATCACAGAAGGCGTTCCGCAAGGCTTCTTGCTAGGTAATTGTGTCTTCAGCGCCCTGGTTTTCGGTAATGGTGTTCTAAAGACTGTACTCTCCGACTGATTTAACAAGGATGTCCTCCTTTCCTATCTTAGCTTTAAGAATGCTAAGGACGATTTGAACGTCATGTATGCTGCCTCTCAATGTATAATAGACTCTTGTTGTCTAGGACACCAAGTACTTCTTTAGAAACTCTTTTCTGAGTCCAACTTGTCGTGTATTTGGAGGCGCATAGCATTTGAATGACCTCCTTTTGATGTGAACATCCTTTCGCAGGACGGTGAGCTACTACAAGTCTTGATAGCTGCTCTGTTTGTCTGCTACTCAGACTTTTTTTTGTCCTGCTCACGAATTGTAACCAGAGGTCCCCAAACCCCTTCAGAACAGTCTGAGTGAAGGTGAACAACTTTCGTAATGTCTAAGGATTTCGTTGTTTGGTACTGTTCAAGTAAAGTTGCTGATAAATTCCTGTTCACCAAGTAACCGGGAAGATGCCACATCCTGGCGCTAACCACCTGTATTCTAAGTAGCCATTGTCGCTTTATCTCTTGATACATTTGCTATGCTTTATGCAAGATGAATTCCTGCTGAGAGCACCGTCCATGTGTCATACTTTTCCCCATTTTGTGAAAACTGGACTCGTGTATTCCATAAGGGCTACCCGCGCTTCAGTCATTACTGCCTTGGCCTGCCTTGAGCCCGAATGTATACGAAATTGTTTTGCATAAATGTTTCTAGCTGAATCGCGTTCAAGCTCACTAAGTTTACTCACACTCCTAACCAAGGCTTCGATCTGGTTAACAAATAGCTGCAGTAGTAAACAACATTTTGTGAATCATAATATTAAGGAAAACCTCATTCAAAGCCGCGCTCTTTATTTGGTGACATTGAAAAGTCTTACTAGCTTTTTTCGTAAAGAACAATAACTCGACTAAAAGAAAGTTAAATCGTCAGACAATGATACAATAGCGAGGATTAGATCATAGATACAAGTCAACATTGCGTAAGCACATTTAAATCTTTTTTTACACTCGATAAGCGGAAGAAATTTATTGCCATTGTTTTGGATGCTAAATATTCTGCTCTCATTCAAAACATACTCGTACAGTATGCAGTGAAAACAACAAATAAGATGCTCGTGTGGTCATAATCTTGCCGAAGGATATCCATCGCGTCATTCGAGACAATTTATAAGCGATTAAATCAGAGACAAAGATTTGAATACCAATACTTATGTTAATGATCATGAATGTATTGAATTATTAATTTAATTGGCTGTGATTTAGATGAGATGTGCTGAAGAATAGCGCCGTATGAACAAGTAAATTAATTTACACAAATATATCATCGTTCTTGTATAACTAAGAGATCATTGATTCTTTAATTATGATGATCGGAATTCGCAAGACAAGTTTTAGGAGTTCTTTAAGGAACTTGTTGTATAAATGAAATGCCTATGTACAAGTTAATCACACAGGGTGACTGTGAATATCAAGGGGAAATATACCAGATTGATCTGGTCACGAACTGAACTTAACTATGAGGTTCAAGGATTGTATCTGATTATACTTACTTTTTCGGGAATATACATACACATGTACTTTCTTATGGAGTTGTCCAGTTATGAAATTCATGTGAATTCATTTCCTCTTCGTTGTGAGGAGGAGAAGTAAGTTATACTTCCAATGCTAAGATCATCGACCAGTATGGCTTGCACACGATTGCTAGAGAAGGGTGTATGCAAATAAATCCAACTTTGTCCTCTATTCTTCCACCACGTCAAGCTCTTTTCCTTATTTTTTTAAACAAGCGCACCTCTTAATTATAAAAAGGGGTTTGGTGCAGGTAAAATAAAGATTGCTACAGAAGAAGAGGGAAATGTCAAGTTTTAAAAAAAAAATAGCTGGCGCGACAGCTCGGGATAAACCAAGGCCTACTTCTCGCAGCCATCCTTGTGGTGCGTGTTTTTCGCACAAATGAAGGGACCTAGAATTTATTGCTGATTCCGAACGGCCAGTTGAGAAGCTGTTTCATGAAGAATTATACTTCCGAAGGTTTGACATTTCCCGACGAGAGGTGGTGCCGGTGGACAAGGCTGGGGCTTGAATCCACGCACTCGCACAGCAGTCCAAAGCACTAACCACTAAGCTAATGGCGATCAGTGTCTAGTATCTGAGCGACAGACATTTTTTTTAAAGGAACTTGTGCTATTTTGTAGACCAACAAATCTAGGATCTAATCGCGGGTGGGAATTGATAGCTGGTGGCAACAGCACAAGCAAAATTTCAATGAGGTTTAACATTGTTCCAAGAATTCGATAGAAACATTATCTACTTCTTCACTTCAAAAATATACAAAAAAAAGAAACAAAACGGTTTCGCTAAGAACAACTCAAAACACAAGGTCTACACTGCGATGGGAAAAGAAACGTTTTTTTATGAGACTGATAGAAAGGAAGGTCAACACTAATGATGACTGGGAAGATAGAAGACAGTTGCATAGGTGGTGTTACAGTTCAGGGTGAACTTGAGCATCAACCAACCAGCCTCTCACCTTAGCCCGGTCCTTAGCTAACAGCCCCCAGGTGCGCACACAAAGTTGGTTGAGGTCCCCTGCTACTTGGGCGCACCAACTTTCGCGAGGTCTTCCTCTCCTTAAATGGGGACTGATGGCAAAATTGTCAATTTGCAATCAGTTGACACCAAGCTACCATTATTGCATTTTGTTCTCAAGCATTGCTCCACTTGTATCAAAACGGTTGGCATTGGAGAAATCCACAAATCCACAAGAAACAGAAGTACAAGTCCAAAAAAATCTTAAAATTCTTTACTAAGACGACGCTACTGTCCAGTGTGTACTTGGGACGTGACCAATAAACCACCATACTCAGCCCCTCTTATGTTGTACTACATGTTGGTTAGTTGGTTGCTTCAGGAGGGTGAAGTACGGAAGAACGTAGGCCACCGTTTGGACCCGTTCTGTTCCCCTCTGTAGCATATGTTGGAGAAGAAGTGGAGTAAAGGGGGCGGGATGTAAGTGAAAAGTTATAGCTTGGCAGATAGTGTGAAGAAACAGCTTTTATGTATTTAAACTAATTCCAGCTTGTCTTCAAATTTATTGAGTAGTTTTAAATCGCTACTCGATCAAAGCTTTTATTAAAGCTTTTCAATCATTGCTTGAGCATATGCTTGCACGATCACCTGGCACCATAAATATGTATGTATGTACATGTGTATATTGAGTGATTCGTAATTCGCTGTATGAGTAAAAGCTTTTTTATTTCGCCACTCTGTGATGATCAATTTTACTTCGCCGCTGATCGCAGCTTTTTCATCACCAAATATTTGGCTTTTGAATTTAAATAATTCTCATCGATTTGTTTTAAGCTCTGTTTATGCGTTCAACTTCACATAAAGAGAAAGATGAATTTGATCACTAAAGAAATGGGGATCTAATAAGCGCAAAGTCGTTGGAAGAGTAATGGGAAAAGTAAATAAAATTGGAAATACGGCGGGTGAGGACTTAGGCCTGGGTGCACTATGACCTCACAGATCTATTCTACTGGCCCAGTTGGAGTGTATTCTCCAGAAATCTCAAAAATAGAGTCTGAAACACTTTATGGGAACCTTATTTGGGAAAAGCAATCCTCAAGCGAGCTGTATGATAGAATGTCATGATGTCTATAAATTTAATAAGAAAATTGTCAAACTCTGACGTCATGAAGAGTAAGCTGAGAATTATCGCATAACATATTTAATTTTCGAAAGAATTCCTTCGAATCTGAAGGAGATGCTTCATTAGAGGCCACATCAGATCAAGATCAAGGTCGCAACAATATATTTCATTCGTACACTCAGCTTGAATGGGATATGCTCCAAATTATAGTGATTCTTTGGAAAACTATGTGAATGTCAAGGACAAGATGGTTTAGTCGTTTAAATGAGTTACATATACAAACGTATAAGTTTCCGCAAATATTAATGACACACGCGTTCATAGTTCTTTGATTTTGAATCTGCACGCGTCGTTTTTGCCCTCACTAACCTTGATCTTGATGTATTCCTTCCTCGACCTTGACGGGATTCTGTGAAAACCGAAAAGGTCATCAAGGCAGCGTATCACGCTGAATATTCACATGTAATTCTGGAAAATATACTAATCGGGATCGCTTATCCTGTTACTGTTTCCTTTACCAGGAACTCATTATTTCTCGTGTTACGTATGGAGTGCCTACTACATTATTAAAAATCGATTCACATGTCGATGAATTATAAACAATTAATTTGTTTATGTAAGAAGGGCTAATTGAATGCGCTTCAACGAATTGCCAGGAACTAATTATTTCAGTTTAATTACTTACGTCACCCGAAAAAAATAAGTCCCTATTTGCTTTGAAGTACCCCGAAAAGATGAATTTCATGTCCTTATGCATATGAGAAAATACGGAGAGAGCGAGAGAAGAAAGAAATAAACAATAAAAGTCATATTGTGCTACAGAATATTTTCAAATTTTTTTCCAAACGTATGTTTATGGTTCTTTCTGTGTTCTGTGATCTAGTGGTGATTGGTTGTTGGGTGAGATTACAGAAAATATGCAAAAAGTAATTTCACTCATATGTTGTACATACATACATATATACGTAAGTACATACAGTTGGTAAGTAGATTAGGCATTTTCCCGCATTGCGAATACTTTAAGGATAATGAAGGTAAACGTATGAACCATTTGACTCGGTTAGGCTAGGAGACTCGAAAGTGGTTAGCACCTGTCGCGACGCTCAGTCAATAGGCGTTATCCACGAGGTCAATATCTGCTGAGGCCCCGGACACAGCGACATCGAGGATAACGAGAAAGCAGACGAACTGACTCGGCAGGGATCAGCTTTCACCCATACATCGATAAACATCCCTATCGGTGTATTGAAAGGTAACGTCGACCACAAGATGAAAGGAGAATGGACCAGAACAAAACAAAGTGTCTCCTGGCTATGGGTAAAAAAGATACTCGCATCCTTATAAGTGTGCTGACGGGACCTTGTGCCACAGGCACCATAGCCAGGAGACTCGGCATCAACTACCCACACTACTGCACGAGCTGTCAGGATGCGGAAGAGAAAGAGACAATCAAGCATTTACTCTGTGAGTGTCCCAATCTCCAAAACCGCCGACTCCGACACATGGGAAATGGGCTGTTTGGAGAACTGGGTAACCTAACAGAAGTACCAATAACGAATATTTTTTAACACTTAACACTTAATTAAGAGTACAGAGTAGTTTCGTGATGGACCAACCTTGTTTGGGACATTGGACTAGTAGGAGGTCCCCGTGGACGCTCAGTCATTAGGCTGCGCACTTCCCGAATAACCTAACCTAACCTAGGACCAGGAATCATGTGTTTCTAGAAACATCAGTCCCATCGCGATCCCAAGGGGAACGTTTAAAGGCACCGAAACGAATTGTAAGGATTAAGATTCTCTAGTGTGTTGGACCATAGTAAACTACAGAAACAAGTCTATAAGGTTTCAGTCACTAAAATTAGGCTCTGAATACTGTAGTGGTTCGAAACTCAAATAGTATAGGTTTCAATGGCGTCCAAGGTCTGTGTCCAGACTAGTCGATATCATTTGCAATGTTTGTGTTGAAAATTATGTTAGTAAAATGAACACAATTATGAAGTCAATACCAATGTAACACCCACAACTTGAATGATTGCCAGAGCTATGCCTTGGCCCACCCCGACTTGTCGTGCTTAAGGTCCAATATTCACACAGTGGCATCAGTATTGTTAAACGTTCTCTTCCTCTTTTTTTCTTCAAATCGACGCTTCAGTAAATTCCAGTCTGGGAAAAAGGTCCCAGTGTATTTCAGACAGAGATCCATGCCATTCAAGAATATGTGTCAATCTCATTTCTGATTTTGGAAAAAAAGATGATCCGATCCACATACATATATACTCACGGAGAGTTAAATTATTAAGCTCAAACCTGATTGACTCCAAATCAGTTCTGCACTGCTGCAATGCCCTCCAAGACCTTTCCAATAGAAACAAAATCAACTTTGGTGGGTGCCTGACGTTAAGGATGTTCTTTGGCTGAGTCCTTTACTGGCTCTTAACCGTTCTGTAATATCTTGAACTCAGCAATCAATTCAGCAATTGAAATTTGTCAAAATGAAATGTGTGTGTTCAAATTGAGAATCTAAAAGTCAGGGGCTTCGTTAGGCTATAAGAGACCCAAGGACCACTGTGATAGGAATTCTACCATTAGAACCAATTAGATTTGTTGATAAAGAAGAGGAGGTTTCTAATAGGTGTCTGACCAACATACCAACATATGTAGGTAACTGGTATAAATAACATGAAAGTGGCCTCGGAGGAGTCTCTTCCTGCTATGAGGCAGAACTGGAAAATCCCCGAAGAGCTCTGTTGTTGGTTTTTTTTCCTTAATGTCTCTTCCAGTCTCCTAGCCTGTTGTTCTGTTAGGCAGTGGGAAGTAATGATAGCCATTAAAGTTCGATGACAGATTCAGTTCATAGGGCTGTACCAGCTCTATTGATTGTTTTGTTTATTGTTCCGTTTATTTTTCTGTTTATTTGTGGGTTCCAGAACAATTTTCTGTCCAAGGTAACTGCCGCTTGCATGAGGAATTTTGCTGCAAGAGTCCTTGAATCCCAACTTGTAAATTCAAATTAACAAGGGAGACCGAACTGCCAGTGTCAGACTCTTCATGTAAAATGTTCAATCTGTCGTGATAAAAATGCAGTACCCAGGGTTTGAAATTCGCATGACCAGCTCCATGTATTCTCTTAGTTCACAACTAAATGCTGAATTTATTACACCCTATGCCATTCGGTATAAACAATGAACTGCGCCACATCTGCCGGTAAAAGAAAAAAATTAATTACTATTAGCACTTTTAGACATGTGCTATTGGACCCGTGTTAACCAAGTATACATCATAGGTCATCTCTTCAATGGCAAAGAGTCAAAGCTATCCACCATAACAATTCAATTTGCAATCGTGATTATTCCATCAGGTGGCTTCGTGGCTGTCGATAGCCTTTGCTTAAACGCTTGCAAATTATTTGTTAAATCTTCGGCAGTCAACTATAACTCGACGTAATTTAAAGCAAAGGAGAAAACAACAATCTGAAGTGACTGACTTTGTTGGTTGGGTTGGTAAGTTTTCAAGGGCACATACCAGTCCATTGTTGCAATTGCAACTCTTTTACAACTTTTACAACGAACGTCTTAACCAGACCATTGGATAGCACACCTAGAGACTGACCACTAAATAGGAAGGTGTGGCAATGCTAGCGTTGCGATTTAATTTCTATTTTGTTGTAGGAAGGCTTAAGAAACACGTGAGGTGTTGTTAAAAATTAATGGGTAGAGGAAATTTTTTTTTTAATTTCCCCTGTAGATTGAGATTTGCATGGGGAGTGCTCATACCTAAAGTTGACAGTGTACAGTCGAGTAAGTAGCGCGGCATTGCAGGTATTGTAGGTAGATATTTGTAAAAAAAACACAGTATCGACAGTATCAGCGGTGCAACTTTCACCAATTTGCTATTTCAACAGATAAATGTTGGTAATCAGAGCAGGCAGCATTGGAAATAGTTGTCCCTTCTCCGCTTTAGTGCGGTTGGAAAGTATACAAGACCTTTCGCCTTAATAAAAGACGAGAGGAGGGTTCGTCTACGCTTGAAAGGAGAACAGAAACGACGACGCCGCTATCACCGAACTTAAAGCGGGCAGCAGGATCTACAAAACAAAAGCTGTCTTTGGAATTCTTCGGAAATTTGGAAAATATTACTCCTGTCACTGCGGATTCCCTGACATTGAACGAACAGCTTTACATGAGAATGGGCCATGGTTTCAATAGACATCAAAGTAGGGATAAAGAAATGGCAGTCTAAAAGGAAATAATTCTGCCAGTACATCGATAAAATTAATGAAGCTTCGTGACTTCGCGAGTTACTCTGAAAAGGGACCGCGTTCCCAGCGAAATAAAGAAAAGTGACTGTACCTCGGCTGAAAGCAACCAAGGAGTACTAGACACTCTTCTAAAGGTGACTTATTTTTAGGGTTGTACATAAGACACCAGAGGGTACCAGAAACAGAATAACCACAGAACACAAAATAAGGGCGTCCAATTTTCGATGACTCTGGCGCATAGATCAGGCTATGGTATGTTGACTTTGAGGGTACTGGTCTTTTGAGGCTCTCTTTTGGCATAGACGTCACCGGTCTAAACCCTAGAAGAAAAAGTCTAACGGGGTCAAGACGCATGATCTCGGTGACCAGACCATGTCCTCAAATCGCTCGTGCAGAATGTCCATTGTGACATCAGCTGTGTGGCACGTAGCACCGTTCTGTTGGAATTACATATCGTTTACAAGCATATCATCCCATTTGTCCCAAAACAATTTGGTTATCATCGATCGGTAGCACTCTCCGTTGATGGTGATGGCATTGATATCGTCGTTTTCGAAGAAGTACGGACCGATGCTGCCGCCGGCCCACAATCCACACTAAACAGTGACTTTCTGCGGATGCATTGCCATTTGGTGGACCTCGTATAGATGGGCATCGTCCCAAATCCGGCGATTTTGCTTGTTGACGTACCCGTTCATCTAAGAATGGGTCTCCTCGCTGAAGATGATTTTTTTGTTAAAATCGGGGTCCGCTTCCAACTGCTCCAGTTTTGTTATTTACTCGACGCTGTAACTTGCTATGGTGATTTACCTTCAGTGTCTGAAAAATAAAAATCGGGAAACAGATTAAACATCACTGCCCTGGCTCGTGATCTTTCAATCCACCCCCGAGGAACGGCGCAGTATAGGAAGGGGGCGACTCAGTTGGAGGCAGCTGGCTAAAGATTGGGCTGGTTGGAGACGCTTGTTGGTTGAGACCCAGGTCCACTCCGGAATGGAGTACCACAGATGCCGGACAAGGAGTCCAAGGAGTCCTTTTCACTTCTATGTTTTACTTATCAGCTACGTCAAATTGGAACTCCACTCATGGAAGCTCCAAGAACACCTCTCCAAAAACTCAACACACAGCCTTTGTCAAGTTCATCAACAAGAAGAGGCACCAAGAAATGCTCGCATTTAACAAAACAACGCTAAGCTCCTTACGGAATTTTTCGTTGGACATTGTTCACACAACGCTCGGACATGTGGCGACTCTGCTTGGAAGATCAAGAAACTGCAGAGAATATTTTGTGCGATAGTCTCGCCATAGCTCGTTGTAGACGGAAACATGGCACTGAATTCACGTCCCAAGGAACAATTGAACATGCCTCTGCAAGCACTATCCTGTTGCTCTTCAACAATCTCGATCTGACTTAAGATTTCCCTCAATTGTAGGAGAACTTTTCTTGACTCTTTTAAGTTTCAGTTCTTTTATTGTCATCGCATACCGAAAACAAAGCGATTCTAGAATAATTGGCTTTGTCAAGTTATATGACGAACAAGGATATCCTGTTCGAGTTATTCTAGTGTCTAGTTCAACCAATTCATCGAAACAATCTCATTGGCACCTTCAAATGTACCCGCTCCTCAGTGTCGCTAATTCCTTTCACCACTTTAGATGACGGCTTTGGGAAATCCACAAATTGAATAACAAACCTCTTGAGCAGAGTAAGGCACAAATCCCCCTTAGGTTACAACAGTCACGTGACATAAAACTTTGTTTCATTCATTGCGCCTTACAATTAAATCCAAATCACGATAAACAACAGTTTATCGCCTCGAGCTTATCTAGATAGTCACATCTACTAAACACTCTCGTTAGTTGTACCTGCCAATTTGGTCACATGTTTCAAGACCACATCCCATTTGCATACCAACAATAATAAGATTAATTGGACGTGAAAACTAAAACGGGTTTACTCCGAAGCGTACGGAACACCTTTCCTCGAATCGTCATCCAGTTGAAATGTCAGTATCTATTCTGTATTTGACTTCGGTGCTTTGTCTTCCAAGGAGCGTGCATTGAGAGATTGTCATCGCCACAATGTCCCCGGTAAAAGTGTTTGCATTCGTTTATCTCGCTCTGACACTCACCATTGCGGTGAGTTGTTATCCTGCGAATTCTAATTTATCCAACTTCGTCATTCCCCGGCCGGAAGGAGGGGAACTGCTGCTCGCATCGCCATCGGCACCAGTGGAATCATCATCCGGCAAATGCAAATACCACGATTCCTATGGCGAATGTGTGCAAATAACCTCGGAGTTAGTGGCTGGCCTAACTGGGTGAAAGTAATCAAAAAAAGAAATGGTGTTGTAAATAAAATTATGTTAAACGAAAATGACAATAAAAATGATGTTTGTGAATAATTAGGAGAATATGGTTGTGTTTTGGTTCGCTGTGTCTGTTACTAAACAATTAGTGATGTTCAAATTGTTGGAATCCTTTTCGTGGGCAGTGCGTGTTGCGAAACGGTACGCTTATGTAACTGGAAAGGAATTCACGGTGAAAAAGCTTCGCGGAGTCGTGCCTAGAGACATGCCGAGATTTAACCTGTTTAGCTAATGCTAATCATTGTTTTGCTCGTAGCTGTACGTTATTAATTCCAGTTCGTGGTATAAACACTCACAGACACAGCGATGTGTATACACGCGGCATTCCACTGCCGTTTGTGAACAGTGGCATGTGGAGTAAACCTTTTTACACGTCTGGATTCACATTTTAATCAGCCGGCTGTGGATGTTTTCAGTTCGTCTGCAAAGAGTTTTGAAAGAAGTAGGTCAGCCTTGGATGGGGCGGGTAAGGATAGCTCTTCTTTGTCTCTGAAAAGGGTTTTGTAATTAAAAGCGGGATTTTTTTTTTTGCCTTTGGAATTGAAATTATAAAATTCTTTTGCATTTGTTTGCTGTGACCCTGCCTGCGTTGAAAATAAGGAAATCGGGACTGCAGGTTACGGAGAAACTTGAATATGTATGCAGAAATGGGAGATTTTAGGAGGGAACGTCTAGCCAAAAGGATAAAAGGGTGAATAACACAGGCGAAGTTTCGATAGCAAGGACAATAAATAGAACAGGAAATGAAGATTCCACTTACCAATGGAAGGTCTGTATTTCTGTAACTGCAGTTAAAGGCTGCCAAATTCAAATTTGGTTGGTTTAGGAGGATGAGGTTCGGAAGAACCTCGTGACGATTGTGTTCCCCTCTGTAGCATCTGTGTGTAAGTGAAGAGCTATAGGTCAGGGGATAGAAAGTCGGATGGGATATACAGATCCGATAAACTTCCTGTATTTCTAGCGAACTCCAGAATTTTTTCGAAACTAAATTGCCTAAGAGAGCTTAGCCCGATATTTCTTCCCAGGCTTTTGTGTCTTAGCGCCTCTGTGGCGGAGGTATATCAGAGGAAAAGTTTCGAGGCTCTCCTCCTCCTTCTCACATCCCGGGCAACCACTTGATTGTAGGTCGGTAGGTAGAGGTGGCGGTTCGACTGAACCATGCAAGCACCCTCAATTTGGTAGCCTAACCTTACCTAACCTACAGTACCAGCAAGCACCAAATCAGCTTCGAAAACCTGAAGACCATAGCCACCAGACGGCATATCCGTATTCAATTTCGCTCTGAGCACAGCACTCGAGTTTTTTTTTGCCAGTCACCTTCTGTATGGTAGAGCCAAGTGTCTTAGTTCCAAAATAATACTTGTGTGATGGGTTCAAGCCCCAGCCATACCCACCGAACATTTTTCACGGCACCACCTCTCGTCGGGGAATGACAAACCTCCGGGAATATAATTTGTCGTGAAAAAAGCTTCCCAATTCGCCGTTGGGAGTCGGCAATAAATTGTAGGTCCCTTCCATCATCCGCTTATCAAGTATGAGGGTCGCGGGAGGGAGCTAAAGTGGACTCTCGACATTTCAAGATCTTCCACCATCGACTCTAAATCATCAGGGGCTATCCCCATACGAGTAGAAGTGAGATTTTGGACTTGGTCTAGCCATCTCATCCTAGGCCTTCCCAGGGGATGCCTACCTGATGGCACGGTTCCATTCGTGCGAAAAATACAACACGCACAACATGAATGGTTCCGAAAAGCTAGACCTTGGCTCATCCCGAGCTGTCGCGCCAACTATTTATTTATTTACATAGAGATTAGTTAGGAAATTATTAGGCAAATCACTTTTAAGCTGTTAGAGCCTGAATTTCTGCCTTCCATCTACCGCGGTCCCGGACACGTTGCAAGCAGTTGGTGAGATCAAGTTTTCTTGCATCCATATTCACATGATCCTTTAGCTGGAGGTTCCCTCACCCTTTCCTTAAAGAATTATATGGTTTAAATTTGAAGAACGCCTTCGCTAAAGCGACGGATTTTTGCCTACCAGCCTTTATAAAAATCTTTGTACAAACAAACAAGACAAAATATCCGACATTCGGTAAAAATTTCCTTTCAAAGGAACCCAAGTTCTGTTCAGCGGTCTTGCTTACAACATCCCGTTTGGACCAAGGCCAAGCTTCTCGTAACTATTCAAGTAGTGCGTGTTATATTTTCGGTCTAGAAATTATGTCCCACCCTGAACGATAAATTGAGAATCTTCTGCATGACAAATTATACTCTTGAAAGCTTGTCAGCGCTACTGTCTAGGTTGGAAATGGACCCTAATAATCAAGCGCCCTTAGCAAGATTTATTTCCGCTTCTGTCTCAATACTTTACTGCGTTGTTCCTATACGAAGCTACCTGGTATACAGTCAATTTTACAATAGGTCTTCTCTTTTGCAAGAAACCTTTCTTCTTGGTCTCCAAAATCGGTCGCCTAATTTCATTGCAATGAACGAGGCTGACAATACACCTTGAGGTGAATGACTCGATGACTTAATTTACATGAATGTTTGTGCTTCTTGTTCATTAGCACGGTTTGTATACTGCCATTCTCACTTCAAACGGACAAACATTTTCATTGTCATCGTTTGGATTTGGTGGTTTAGTGAACCTAATTCGAAAACTTGTTCCTAAAATCCAATTATATCTGCGTATAGTCTACATTCGACATCTATTTTCACTTTCACCATCATCAAACCCCCTTTTCACTCGTAGAAGACCTTATTAAAGTTATAGCACTTCGCTTAAAACTTTAATTCATCTTCGAGTTTTTTAAGTGTCAACCCAATCAAACTTTGCTAAAAACCCAACTTCATAGTCCGTTTTAATAAATTCAATTACTGTTTTTTTTGATTCTGTCAGATTCCACTAGGTCTGAGTGACACACAAAGACATTCTTATACCGGCGACTAGACGGCACATTGCACTAAGATTCCCTGCAGTGAAGGGCGTTCATTTTTTTTTCTCCTTTTTTCATGTCCTTTTAGCTCAAGGATATATAATTATAAAAGTTCAAAAACCCTTGAATGGATAAGGATTAAGTGCGATTGCTTCCAGACAGTTCTGCCTCTGTCAATGCAATGCAGCAGTGTCCTTTTCATTATGCCATTTCGTTGCTGGGTTAGGTTACTTGTAAAAAAATGATTTGAATGTGCGACGAAAGGATGGGTAAGCGAATCAAATTGATTTTGATGGGATTTTTATGCTGAAATGGTTACTTACCATACTGTCCAGACATCGACTTGGACTAGACGGTAAGATGGTTTATTGGTAGGAATGACCGACGTGGGGAGATGTTTACCATTTCAACTTTGATCCTGTCAATTTGATTTTGCCTTCAAGCTTTGTATCACAGACGGATGACCTATGCACACAAGCTTAATACTCAATGGGTAGTCGACCCTGCCCTAAGTCGTCAGCTGTTCAATACCAGGACGGCAGTGCTCTGCTTCAGAACCGCCCACTTATAGTTCTTTCGCAGAATTTTTTACCGCAGATAATGTTCTGTGAAAGGACATCGTGGTCATATTGATTTCAACTGAAACATTTTTTTGTCTATACATGACCTCTACACGTGGCTTTCACTTGCCCACAGTAGGGGCAAGCACATACCATAGAAATGGAAAGCGGATGACGTGGAGTATCATTAGAAATAATTTTTAATTTTTAACAGTTAAAAATGAATACATTATTATTCTTTCAAAAGGATTAATTAAACAAAAAGGAAGGATAATACTGTTTCAACATATTATTTCCAAGGGAACCCACAAATTAATTATTATGAAAGTTTTCACTCATCAATCATTGTCATTTCATTAAGCCTTAATGACAAACGTACATATGCTTTTATGTAATTTATTTTAATCAGATAAAAATGGTAAATGACTGAAGTCTGTGAAAAATTCGTGCGAAAACATATGGAAAGGATTTTGAAGTTAATTTACTGTGATGAGAATTAATCTTAACAATCCCTTCTGTCCATCTGTTTGAGTGCTTTCCTGTTCAATTAAATGAGCGACTGGAGGGCGGCCACCAGTCGCACAATGTCGAATAAAAGAGAAGGTGATTCGGACAATTTTTTTTTATCATTTTTATCTTTGGTGTGTAGCGAATCATTTCTTTTATAATATTTAATAATAATAAAGGTGAAGTCTGCAATTTGAATGACAAAGTAATACAACTTCATACCTTTAAACTGTCACAGTCCAAGGTAACAATTTGCTTTTTAAAAAACGTCGTAGAGTGCACAAGATGGCGTTTTAAACCAAGCATTACGGCGGAAAAAAAGGTACGCCGACGATAAAGTCACCCGTGAAAAACTACCAGAAGAGGTTTAAAACTTGCTTCGAACTAACCAAGAGCAGGCTATGAATATTAACGAGATTCCTTACAGGACACTGTCAATTAAGAGGATCCCTCACAAGAATTGCCCTGGAGGATAACAACGTCTGTAAATTTTGCGACTGAGGACAATCCTGAGCACATGCTATTATACATATCGGTAGGTTAGTATCTGTGATCGAAAGTTAACGATGTCAGCACCTTGTTCCCACGAATAACCAAGCAGCGTTTTGAAAGTCACACTGTAGAGTCAAAAATTATACCGGACTGTTCGAAACTCCTCGAAAACCCAGGCTGTATCCTTCGACGAGAGTGCCCATCATTACTCTGTGAACTTAACAACTCCTCGATCTTGCCTTTACCAAAATTCCGTTTGTTAAAGAACTAGCAACCATGCCTTCTTCCATGAGAATAGGAAGCAAATGACACGATAACAGCCAGATTCAATTCCACCTACATAGATTATGTAGAAGCAGGCAACAATTAAAACTATTTCTGTATATTGCTATCACAAAGAACTCAAGATAGTTGGCTCTCAGCACAACAAGCGTCTCCAGCCAGCTGCGTCCAGTTTCGCACGACAAGTCGGCTAAGGTCCCCTTCCACTTGCGTGCGCCACCTGAGTACCGCTCTTGCTTTACTGCGCCGTCCCTCGGGTGTGGAGTCGAAGATTTTCCAGTCCGGAGTATTGGTGTTCATCCGCTTTACATGACACAGCCACCTCAGACGTTGAAGCTTCAATATTCTGGTTAATTCGATATCGCTGTATAGCCCTTACAGTTCGTCGTACGGGACCCAAAAGTCACCCTAAGGAATTTCTTCTCGAAACAGCCAAGAGCAACCTCATCCTTAGAGCAGCACTGGGAGGATTAAAATCTTACAGAGTCATTTTAGTGATTCGAAAGAGGGCTTTGCTACTCAATTGATTTCTTGCCCCAAAGAAACAGCGATTGGCAAGAGTAGTTATTTTTCATTTGATCTCAATGCTGGTGTCGTTATCTGAATCTACAGCGAAGTCTAGGTAGACAAAGTTCTCAAAGTTATATCTGTCTATAGTGACGTTCTGTCCGAGTCATGTTGATTGTCCTTTCCTCTTGACAGTATTTACTTCGTCTTGCCCTCATTAACAGCTAAATACTCACGACCGCACCAGCGACATCACGCTGCGTTCTTCCGATTATGTCAATATCGTCGGCGTATGCGAGTAGTTGGTAGATTTTTCCTCTGGTGTATTCCAGGCGTCATGTCGCATCGGTTGTTATCGTTGGTAACGGAGAATTGCAACGGATCTTACCTTTCCTGGGCCTAGATTAGTCTACACAGCATTTGCGGACACCACCATTATATGACGCGATCACGAACTTGACTGCTGCAAAATTGGTTTTCACCAGGTTTTGACAAAATGCATGGTTTCCAGATCAATACCCTTCAACTTGTTTACCTACGGGAACCAAATTAATTTCTGAATACAACTATTCAAAGGACTTAATTGTTGTTACTCGTTCTCAAGTCTGTCAAGGATTTAATATTGCTTCGCATCCAGTTATCAGAAATCCTTTTAGTGTTGATTTGGTTCAACGTATCCACTTTGATTTCTGATTACAAGATTAAGGTCATGTGATAGTTGCCCTTTGGCTTTACTTAGAGGAAACTAATTTGACGGGAATCATTCTGCGAGACATGTGGTCACGTAAAAAGGATACGAAGTAGGAATACAGCTTAAGTCCCACCTTGATAAGGTGTTGAAAGCCTTAGGAAACACCTTAAGGAATTGTAATTCGAAGGCAATGGAACCTGCAATGAAATTGCGAAGCACTATTTTGCCAAAAAAGGATTTGTCTAGGGGTTTACCTAATGGAAAAACAGGAATTACTGTCACTTGATCCTTAATTTATTTAAGGCAAGAAAATATCTGGAGTTATCTCCAGATGGAATGTCCATTCATACTGCTAAACCCTTCACTTCGAAGAATAGTGATACCCTATGGCATGGTAGAGTTAAGTCTGTCAATTTCCTCTTCCCGGCGGCGAAGACAAATTCAGGGGATTAAATGAAAGACCATTGACAGTAAAGAGTCCTGCTTGCACCCACTCATTATTTAAGTCTTGGATTTAACGAAAGGTTACATAATGAAGTAATTATATCTCAAATTAAATCCACTTCAGATTAAATTTGTACTCTCAGAGGACAGTCTTTTGAAAACTAGGATACAATTTCATATCCCTTTCAAGATTTTGTGTCTGTTTCTAAAGCAATTTCGAAAATTACCTAAACTTTTCTCAAATTGCTTCCAACACATCACAACAGAATAGCAAAATATAAGATGTCCCGGATGTACTAATTTTGGTCCTTATTACGTGACCACATGTCCCTCAGCAGGATTCCTGATAAATTAGTTTCTCTTAAGCATAGCCAAAGGCCAAGTATCACATGACCTTAATCTTGTAATCAAAGCAGGTCAATTCGATACATGTAACCCGGCACAACCCTATTTACGTGTTCGTTTATATCAACACAGGAAAAGGATTTCTGAGAACCAGACGTGGAGCTTTATTAAATCCTTGATAAATTCGAGAAGGTGTAACTACAATTAAATTCTATGAACAGTTTCCACTTTGAGATTAATTTGAATCTTTGTTGTGTCCTTGGTGAGGGAACATTCAAAGGTGTGAAATAGAACCCAACAGTAGCATGGAGCATCTGTTCAAGGATTTATCTCTTTTAGTTCCTCTGTCTTATTCAGTTACAGTCCTTCACTTCATTTAACGTAATTAACTGGGATTTCATTGAATAGCCCATTAGTGGAGAGTTTCGCATGATTCACCTCCCGAAGGTTGTTATCCTCGTGAGTGGGTACTGAGTGAGGCAATTTCAATTTTCTAAAAGCCATACATCGAAGAAGGGGGAAAGTGTCTAATTAGTTTTCGTGAAAGCCGTTGGCTCGACAATAAATTTATTACCTCTCCGTTACAACGGTGAATTTAGTTGTAAGGAATTGTCAAAACAGGGATTTGCCACTGACACCTAAGCTTGGAACTCTTTATTTATTTGAGCTTATAGAATTTATTTCAATGGAATAAGTGGTAATTAGAAGTTGAAAGGTGACGCTGATGGTTTTGGGATTTAATCGGAATAGGATGTTGGGAATTACAGAGCTATTATGTGGTGCTGTTCCCATTTCCGTTTGAAATTGGCTTAGTGTTAGATGAAAAAGTTTTAATAAGTTTCGAGTGAAATTAGATTTTGCTGTTGTCAATGGTTTTGATTATTTCGAAACAAATGACGACATCAACAGAAATAGGCCTCATCCTGTACGCTCTTATGTCATAAGACATCGTGTAAATTAAATTCAATTATATACTTAGATTGCGGTAAAGTTTCAGGGGATAACCCATACTCAAGCCTGTCCTCGTCCTCTTTGTTCCAATATCAACCAATATTGTGTACGTAGAAGAGCTACAGGGTCATCCAACAAGAAGTGTCATTTTAAATTTCACGCCATTGTTGAACTGTCAACATTTCACTATCACTGCGATGACTTTTGATAAGTAAAAACTGGGACTTTATTAAATATGGTTCAATACACACTCGCAATACGTGTTGAAATAGAGAAAAATCATCATCATCATCATTTCATTCATCATTTTCTAAAATACCAGGGGTAGAGGTAACTCTACTCGTAACTCGTGTTCGTCCGGCAAAGTCAGCTTGAAATACCGTCGCTATAGCTGAGAATGTGACTGAAAACCTAGGTGTGTCCATTTCGAGACGATCACAGGAATTCGGTCTATCTGCGACCACTTTGCACCGCATTGAAGATCTTGGCTTACAAGCTTATAAGGTCCAGTTGATATAAAAATCGAAGCTAGTAGATGCAAAGCGCCGTATTTTCGCAAAAAAAAAATAAAAAATTCCTCTTGTTGGATAGCCCTATATAATTCTTAAAGCCTTTCTGCAGTGATTATGTGCCTATTGCTGCCATTTGAGCAACAGCAAAGGATAAATTTTGGTCAGCAAGTTCATGCAAGTCCATGTGCTTGTACATTGCGAGTATGTACATATGTACAGATGTATGTTTTTTATGTTTTGGGTTCTAGATATCTACATACATTCATATCATAGGCTTGGTTCCAAAAAAGTACACTTTGGGAGTCCTTGAACTAAGGTTATTTAGTCCATTAGTCCATTTTGTTTTCATTGTTTTGCCATTCCCTATTTGGTCAATTAGGACTCTCGACGAAGTGTATCCTTTCCATTACTGAAATTTGAACGAGGTCTTTCAGTTCTCCAAATAGTCTGCTCCCTGTGTAGGAAAAGCAACTGATTTGAAGATTTGGATATTCGCAAACCAAGTTTCTTTGCCTCCTGCAGCCTGCCATGTCCAGCAATAGTCTGCCAAACGGATGCCTAGTCTAGTGGTCATTACTCTCATGGCACAGGGTGCTGTCATTATACCTGTTGAATACCTGTTGAAATGTCAAGAAATTTCTCATATGTTTTCTGCAGGAGTTTTGCAAAAGCAATCGTTTTTGTTTTCACCCCTCATGGGTCATAGAGTATCACAATCACCTTGTAAGGTGTTCCGCAAAAGGTTCCAGATCCTTCCTGCTCATTCCCAATGACCTCGATTTCTCCTCAATTATTCCGCATGACTTGTGACCCACTCTTTCGCCTGACTGGGTGACTGGACTCGAAATCGCCAATAGGTTTTTCTTTAGCAGCTTGATGATCAGTCTCTTGTTTTTATTTTTCCTTTTTTATAGTCCACTCACGCTTCAAGGGGTTATGAATACCCATTTGATGATATTCACACAGCGCGAGCGAGGGCAGTAGTTCGAAACTCAGTTAATATTGCGTTTCTATTTCGTCCGAGGGTGGTGTCTGTCATTGCTATAATTCACGGTATTTCTTTTTTTTTTTTTTGAATCTCCTGATATTTTAGCTCAATTAATTCTTCCAGTCAGAGTCGACATCGGCTTTCACAGTTGACCGATTTTATGTACTGTACTTCGTATCATATCGAAGAAGAGTTTACCAGTGCTCGTTGCTCCAGCCCAAGGAAGGCATCTACAAACGAAATGATGAAGTGATTCCTTCTTCCACCTGCAATCTTGCAATTGCCGGACGAAATAAGTGCTGAAAGTGATACTGAATGTTGCTTCATGGGCTAATATCGTCCGTATTGGTGTGAAAATTCGATCTTCAATAGATGGTGCGATAAAATGAGTTTATACATGCGTCATGTAAGACATATACTTTATTAGCTATGGAACAGTGCAGAACAGAGGATTGGTGTCCTTCCAACTGATATGGATGATGGTTATGAAAAAACTCTGTGAGGACAAGCCATAATAAAAGACCAAACCCCTAGGATCTCTCCGACAAGTCGAAGAATGAATTGACGTTGACGTGTATGCATTTCGAAGAAAGTTGATCCAATTAATATGTTTTTGGCGCACACAATGACCACAATATCATTTGTTCAAAGTTCGGTCAACCAACTCGACGAAGAGAAAAGTTAAAATCTCGGTTACTTTTTGCGTTTTGTACTCAATGGGCATCATCTCATAATCAACCGTGTCTTCAACTAAGCTGTCAGTTACTTACGTCTCGACGAGACGGAGATAGCGGATTCTATGGGTCAGTCCCTTAAAAGTTAAAGTGATCGCAAATGTGATGACGTGGTGATTCAAGTGTTTGGAATTCACTTTTTGCCAACCTCATCATTTTCAAATGGTGTATTTTATTTTCATATCCTTCCTCATAGAATAGTTCCTCCATTTGCCTCCAGTTGTCTACTGATAGCCATGCTTTATTTGATTCCTGTCTTTCTCCGCCTAACACAGATATTTACGACCTTTCATTCGATTTTCAACAGAAAACATTCACACAGAACTTTTGCCCACGCTGAATACATTTTAGCTTCTCCTAAATGAATATTTGCATACAGAATCGAACAAAGAATCATTTAATCCGATAATACTTGCAAACAAAGGACTTGCGTACAGAACGTATCCTGCAAATTACTGATTATCGTTGCATTCTTCGGTCAATTCATAAGTTACGTATCCGCGTGGGTGCCTTCCATTGTGCCAGATGTTCTGCGTTCCCTTCTGTACAAAGGACTTGAATACAGAACGCCATGCTGGATGTCCTGCATATTGCTGATTATCGGTGTATTCTTCGGTTAATTCATAAGTTACGTTTCCGCATGGGTGGCTTAGGGTGGGGATAGATATCCATTTAAAATCGACCGCAGCATATTAAAACGCATTGTTGTAGCCTGACAGCGAACAACGCAACTAGGGCTACTATGGAGGGAACTGAATCAGATATATTGACGTTGGTATTGAGGGAGCCAGAAGTGATTTTAATTAAATTCACTTGAAGCACTGGAAAAGCGATACATATTGGCTTGAAATCCTTTCAAGCATACTCGAACGTTCTTTAGTATTTTCGATGTTTTAAATTTTTTGTACATAATCCTTGAAATATGGAGCTCTCCATTCAAATCCTTCAAATAACGTTAAATATTCGGTAATTTTTCTGGACAAACGACCATTGACATACTGTACAGCAACTGGGACTTGAAATTCTTAACTAAAGACCCATCCATGATTGGTCAATTTAACCTTTTTGGTTTATTAAGCTTCTTTAAGAAATGGGTTTTGTACGTGCTCCCCTCGTTTTGCTTTTCCTCAGCTTTCAAATTTCTCGTGACACTTTCCTGACCTGATACGTACACTAAGCGGACGTCGTTGTAGCTTGCAGGCTGAGTTTGTTGTAACATTCCTTCACCTAAGATCTGAAAACTGGTTTTATAATGGATTGAGGTGGTGATTCAGTTTTCGGTTATCTTTTCTACTGTTTTGTGTGTGACGTTCGTGCAGAATCCTTAAAATGATCAGGACTTCTGCTTGGAAGACTGTGAGGAAGAAATCTAAGTAAATCGTAAACGCACGCCAGCTGCAGATGCATTCTGTCATGGATTCATATTTCATTAGATCGAGCCTAAGAGGGACTGGGGCTTGCACGACCCTCATAGTGGATAAGCGGGCCATTGGAAAATGATGATGATGATGGAATTGTTGACGATGTAAATTTGTTTGCCCCCAAATGACTCTCATTAATTTTTCGATGTCATATACATACATCTTGTCATTTACATATGTTTCTGATGTTGTGTCGAAATATCCGAAGCCCAAAGTGGCCTACCAGTCTCCTTGCTTCGGGGTAGACAGGTATAGGTAGTGGCAGTTCAAGGAAAGCAATTAGCACTAAGATGTGGCTTGTTGTTACCACAACTCACATGATAATATCGTCGACGAATCGTTGGTTAAGTGCGACGAATCTGGCTCTTACTAGTCTGACACATTTACTCTTATCTGGCTTGATGCATCCATTGCGAAGTCAATAGATTTACACCGACGACACCGACACCGACGAAATACTTCCTGTCTCTCACTATCTTATTGTTTTTCCACAAAGAATGCTTCAGTGAAGCACCCAGTTGTAGTGGAATAGTCTGCATAGCTCTGTGTTTCCTCTTCACTACAACCCGCAAGCATTTAAGACTTACGTGCATCGGTATCTCCTTCGTCTCTCCTCTTTTTTCCCTAATGCCCGTGCTCTCATTTAAGGGAAGTCATAACCCCATTAGGGCGCGTGAATTATGCAAAAAAAAAAGAGGAAATGGATTAGAGTTTCCTTCTTGTTTCCGTTTGCGCAGCTGCGGCAGTGGGGATGGTGTGGTATACCTACTTTGGCCGTTATGCTGGGTTCTGTTTAGGAGAACTTTTGTTCTAATCTTGTCGTAGGTGGGCCGTATCTTCCCTGATATGACACAGTTGGTTAGCCTCTTCCATTGGAGGGTTTTTTCCGCTTTTGTGAGTGAGCCGTGCGGAGATGAGCCCTGCCTGGCCAATTCATCTGCACACTCGTTTCCTTTTATGTCACTGCGCCCTAGAACCCAGAGCAATGTGACCCTGAACCACTCGGTCAAGCGGCCAAGATCGTTCCAGCACTCTTGTATCATTCTAGAGGATATGGTACCCGAGTCAAAAGCTTCAATATGTACTGGTATGATGTTGAGTACCAGTTCCGTAGCAGCCGTTGGTGGCGAAGTCTTAGCGCCAACGACTCCCTGGCGTTGTACTTAAATATGTATTTCTTTTGCATATGGCCTCCAGGCCAATCTTCTATAAGAGAGGATTGGTTTGATAGTGCAGTGGTTCTGTGACATCCTGTTTTGGTTTTAAATCCCATGACCAACTGAAGTCATTAGGATGATCAGGCTTAATAATGAACTGAAGACAATAGGAAGTCCTGTAAGTCATAATCTGTGCTACAGAATCTCCTTTGAGATGCCCTACATTGATGAACATCAACGCGAGCATTGTTCTGTTTACAAGCTTTTTATGACGTGCTTTCATCCTAAAGGGGTGTGAATTGAAGTCGAGTGTGATTTTCTGCATCAGACAGCTATTCATTGACGATTGAAGGAAAAGCTATTTGCGGATTTGCATATTGGTGTACGGGAATGTCATGTTCTATAGAATGGGTAACCAAGTACATCGATGGACAGAAATTGAATTGCTTCGGAGACATTTTCCTGTCACTCGAGAATGTTACTTGTCATCAGGTTTTTTTCTGTCATCAAATAAAACACAATTAAAAATTTCTTAGAAAAATTAATTTGTTTTATTGTTTTCTTATATTTGATTTATTTTTATTTTTTATCTTTACAATACTAATTAATAATTTATAGCTACTACAAGGAACAGCCATTATTTTTGAGGAAATTGTTTTCTGCATTCTTACTGATTTAAATTTTATTTAAAACATAACTTCTTTATTTCTATTAAATTAATCATTCCATAAAAATTCGTATTTAATGAGAACATTCATAAAAAAGAAAATCTTTTTCATTTTTGGTCTTTGACGTACAACAAGGTATTTGTTTTGTATTATTTCGTTTTTTTTTTTTTTTGTAATAAAAAAATTTCTATTCTTAGCAAAGTATGTACACTTTAATTTTCTTTACAATTTTCTATTAATGTAAAATATTTTGTGCCTATTTTTTCTAGAAACCCAATCTCGCCTCTGCTTTTTTTCATAACGCATCCACTTTCAAGCCCTGTAGATTAACCCTTAAATAAGAAGAAAAAGAAATCGAATTTGAAGTATTACTTTAAAATTGTGTGTTTTTAACCAAATAGTGCAAAAGATTTACTACACCTAAATATTTATATATACAAAATATTATATGTAGAATGTATAAACTTATCAATTAGGGATTGGTTAGTGCACATATACAAAAATATATTAAACACACGGAAATTACTCATCAATTACTCGAAGCATTAATACAGCAAATAGAGGTTACACGAATAATGTTACTCCAATACAAGCCGGACACACTATTCTGGATATTGTCGATATTTGTTAATGAAGCAATATGCGAACAAGTTTGTGTTAGGAAGTTGGAAGTTTTTGTCTGGATGTGAAAATTCAATGCATCGCAGCCAAAAGTTTAATTCGTATTCAACAATCGGCTTCATGAGAGAATATTGGTTTAGGAGAGGAATATAAAACAATTGATATCGAAAGAACATGTAGTAGTTCATTTCTATTCCCGGCATACTGGATATTTGGACATAAAATTGGTAGAACAACCGGCTTCGGAGTTTTCTGTTAGCCACTCTACATCAACGACTTTCAAGCTGAAGTACTCTCAGTTATAAGGGCAGTTGGTTTAGTGAGTGGAAATCCTACACTGCTACTGGGCATGGACTCAGTTTCGTCGTTTAAAGTTTCTTTTACTTCCAAAGAAAAAAATAATCACTCTCGACAGTCGACAGATATAACTTTGAGGTTGTTAGGGACTTTGGCCGCCCAGGGTCGGCTATGCCTTAAGAATAAGAATAACTCTAGCAATTTTTGATTCTTTGAGCTAAGAAGGCAATTACGTAACAACTCTATTTGTCGTACAAATAAAAGACCCGTATTATCCCATTCCTGCTCTATGGCACAGAGTCATGTCAGGAGTGGATGTGGTCGCCATCTGCTGTTTCGAAAGAAAACTTCTTTGGGTGATGTTTGGTCTAGTCTGCATAGGCGGTGAGTGGAGAAGGAGATGCAACGACGAACTTTATGGGCTGTCCAAAATCAATGACTCAAATGACTGAGACCTTCAGGAGAGCCGTTCGGAGAGCCAGAAAAAATAGAAGAAGGCCGCAACTCAGGCGGAGGGCGTAAATGGAAAGAGAAATGAATCAGCTTGTCGTGTAAAATTTCTAGCTTACAATCGACCTGACTAGATACACTTATTGGTTGACGCTCAGTCTATAGCGCCATTGTAAAAAGAGGCTCTAAAGCATCAAAACGCTTAACAGGGAGACCTTTTGATCCAAAACAGTCTTTTCTATTGTTGTCAAGAAAAGCGGCAGAGATGATGGGGATTATCGTCTTAACTAGAGAGGCAACTGTAGAACCTCAAGAAATTTCTTTCGCTGATTATCAGCGGCAAGAATGTAGTGAAATATTCTGGAATGTCTTTAGACCAGAAACTCTCTTTCTGACTACGGATAGAGCCTACGTCATACAGCAAACTCGCAGAGAACGTAGCTGACCGAACGATAAGTAGACTAAGACTTCTCATGTCGATTAATAGCCGATCCCCTCAAGCGAGTGCAGAATACTTACAAATGACGAAAGGAAATCACTGCTATTAGGTTTTCCATAACAGCTGTGTTAAAAACCCCTTACTCGACGGATAAAATTGATGTTTCACAAAACGTTGATCTTACCGATCTTCTTATATGGTCCAAAATAGTGGACAGTAAGTTGAAAAACAAAGCAGATACTAAAGAGAAAAATAATTCCTCTGACGGAGGTCGGACGAATGACAAGATTTAACCACGAGTTCTATCAATTGTATCATATGTAGTTCAAAATGCCTTCAGTAAGAGGATTTTTGAATGTCACCCCGCTTGCTTAAACGACAAGGAAGACTGTTACAAAGATCAAGTGATTTGGAGAACTGGAACATTGATGACCAGGGTGACAATAAGGATAAAATTATGCAGTTTTGCAGGCAAAGGCTCTTCGCATGTCGGAAACCCGTACTTTATTAGCGGATAAAACAAGTGGTTGCCGTGGCTCAGTAGTTAGTGCGTTGGACTGCTGACCAAACGGCGTGGCTTCAATTCCCAGCCAGGAACACCGAACATTTTTCGTGGCATCATCTCTCGTCGGGCAATGACAAGCCTAGGGTTCAGTCGTAAATATTCGCATATCCCTCTCTTTCTATAAAAGTTTTTAATAAGGACAATGAAATTCAGAATTTTCTTCAAATTTTTGCAGAGCCCAATCGGAGAAGTTTCGACACTTCAAATGATCAAGAGGCTTCAGTTCTCGAGTTAATTTGGTCTGGTAAGGGTATAGGCCAAGATCTTTACGCAAAATTCGCCACAATGTGGACTGAGAGATTCCCAATTTCTGTGGAATCGACTGATTTGACTCATTTTGAACTGAAGCACTTACGGCTGCGATATTTTCGATGCTTCGTTGTCTCACTGGCACAGGAACATTGAGCAGTGAATATGTTGACTCGAATTTATCCACTATAACACGCACAACCTGTCTGGTTATTATGACCGAAAATTGAACAGAATTTCGGTAGTAACTTTTTTTAATTTTTTAACGTAAACCTAGGCTGACGTTTTGACATTAACAGGTGATAAAAGAAGTTTAAGGATGCGTTTGTATTAAAATACAAATTTGTTATGTCTCTATTTAAAAACACTGTATAACGAAATTGTCTACAAATTGCCACTTAAGCGCATATTGGAGTTTAGTACTTAATTAAGGCTCATGCCACGTCAGGGTCTAAATAATATCATATAAGTAGACTGACCCAAACAGTGCCGACATTTTAAAAAATATCCTAGCTGAAAGGGCATTATAAACTAGGTCCATATCCTTCGCGTACCCAGTAGTGTGTGGCAATGTTTACTTACAAAAAAAAAAAAAAAAACACACAAGGTTAGGTAAAAACAAAAATCAAGACAATTATTTAACAAGCAACACATGCATCGAGAGTCGAAAACTCAACAGGACTTATTACTTTTTTTTATTTTTTTTTAATTATTATTCAATTTGTTTAATTGCTAAATTTTATCTAGTATTTGTGAAACGAAACAAACTTTTTACGATTTTAGTGAACGAGGCGCGGATCTTAATTTGTAAAGAGATAAAATTCTCACCCTCTAGCGGCCCCGTTTGGAGAGAGGGTCACGGGTTTTGTTCATTTTTTTTTTTTTCGATTCGCTATGGACGACGCAACGGTAATTCAACTAAAGAAAAAAAAAACTACTTTTTTGTATATGTACTTGACTAAAATAATATGAAATATGCGCATACTCTATCGTATTAGCGAAGAAGGGAATGTGTCTGGTTTAATTTAAGTGTGTGCGTGTGTACTTTTTTTTGTTTTTTGTTTTTTTGATTTGTGATGATGTTTTACCGCATCAATGTCGTTACTTCCGTCGACATTGGATTTTCGGTCAAAGCTACCGAATCGGTAACGCGCTGTCCCTCAAGCAATTTAAGATCCCCCTTGGTAATGTTGACATGTTTTCGTCTCCGACGCGTTTGTCCTGTCGTACCATTAAGAGCAACATTAGTGGGTTCTTTATAACGGCATAATAATTCTTGAAATTCTTTACGGAAATTATCGTTCAGCCATCCATAGAGCAAGGGGTTCGAGCAGGCCGAACTCATTCCGATCATGTGACAGACCGCGTATCCGACAATAATCGCCTGTGTGACAGCCGATCGTCTCATGTCTGCATAGAGATTGAAGAAGTTCAACGGGAGCCAGGAAACACCGAATATGACAGCGATACTAATCAGGAGGCAATTAGTGCGCTTCATGCGACGACCTCGTTCGACTTTTCGTTGTGTGGTTTGTACTGCGACGACTGTTATTCGGTTTTTTAGCTTATTGTAGATGCCGAAATAAGCGCCGGACACTATAAGTATTGGCAGCAGGTATTGGACGCATAACGAGAATATGGAGTAGTAGAACCGGCCATGATTGACGGGCCAATCTTCTATGCAGTAAGAGACGCGTTTAATGCCGATCGCGTGCAAGACAATTGGCATTTCTTCGTGTATAAGTCGTTTGTAGATGAACATCGGTGAGGCTAGTAGTAAAGCCAGTATCCAAATGCCCATTAGGATGGAAACGGCGCCCAGGAACTGAAGATTGTCGCGTGTCGGATAGACAATTACCTAAAAATATAAAAGCGCGTATTAGGATTTTTTATTATAGAAGGCTTTGTAATTTTGTATGTAGTAAGGGAGGCAGGATTGTTAAGGTGTTTACACTTGAATCAAAGTCAGACGTTGAAAAGTGTCAGCCAAACCCCGGACTAGTCAAACCCGAGTGTGGACAATCCACGAAGTTTTGGAATAGTGATGTTCCATCTAGCATCAGTGCCAATTAGCCCAATTAGAAAACAGTTCATTTCACTGAAGCACTTCATTCACTCTCTTTCATTTGAAATAAGCGTTCACTGAGGCGTTCTTTTTTTGACGAAAAAAAAGAAGAGAGAAACCTTTCCATCGAACAAAACAGAAAACAACGTTCCAGTCAAATCAACAAAGAATGCATTCTGTAGGGGAAAGAAATTAACAACTAACTTCAGTCTCCCACACCCATTCCAAATTCAACTAAAGAAGTGGAGAGCAAAGGAAAATAAGTATAGGATAGGAGTGAATTGAAGAAGGAGAAGCGAAAGAAGTGTGACATTGAGCTGAAGCGTAGGAATGAATAGAAGTGTTGGGATGAATTGAACTAAAAGAACGAATTGAACTACATGGGAAGAAGAAGCAAAAGGAAGCGAAAGAAGTGTAGGAATAAGTTGAAGCGTAGGATTTAACTGAAGCGTAGAGATGAATTGAACGAAAGGAACTAATTGAACTAAATGAAGCAGTGAACTGTTTGACTGAAGCGAAGGATTGCTTCTTTTTATCGAAACGCTTCAATTGAATAATTCAGTCCCGGATGCCACATCACTAGTAAGCAGTGCTCACCAGCTATGGCGTTACTATCGCCCAAAATAATAACGACCCAACGTCATATTAAGGACAAATGTAGTTTATATTTTTTATTGAGGAGCTGTTCCAAGTTCATATATCTCATCAAGAAACGATATACCTAAAATACTGCGGCGTATGTGGAACATTGTAACCAATTTTCCAAACCTAAACTACTGTGGCGTATGTGGAACTTTTTAACCGAATTTCCAAAAGATCTCAGCTCTGACTTTAAACCCTTCTGTAAAGTTTTAAACTTTAAACCTGCCATTCCCCAACGAATCCTTTCAATAAAATTCGCCTCTATTTTCGTCTAAGTATATCTCATCAGAGACCACTGCATTTCCTGGTGGGACAGCAAACAGTGTCGAGGTAAAATAAGCTTAATTGTTGCAATGCAATCGCCAGAATGCTGTCGGTGGTTGTCTACCCTATTTCTACAAGACCCAACCAACAAGTTCATCTACGATAAAATATTTTATGGACCATTTGTATTATTCGATAACTCTACTCCGGACAGGAACAGCATTCTTTCTCCATTTGTTCGAAACAATGAATGATGATTGTCTATTCTTCTTACTCCTTTTACGTATCTGAACGTCAGTATCCGGCTGCTAAGTGGCTTCCATGATGTAAACCTTTTGCGTGTGTCGGGAATTGAAAGCAGTCTTACCTAGAACTCACTCGCACTTCCGGATGGTTTACGGAAACGGATATACACGCAGGCTATCGTTTTAAGTGCCTGGTCTCACTATCGTAAGCGTGAAGGATTTATTTAGTCCAAGAACCACCACCCTTTATATGGTTTGGAATGGGCACTGTTTCATGGTGACTTTTAGCATAGTGGTTTTTATGCTTTAAAGGTACTTGTCGATTGTATATAAAATTTCATAAGCGCGCTGAAAAAGGTCGCTTGCATACAAGCTGAACATTCGAGCTCTGCAGCTTATCGTTACCATTTACCTAACGTTTATAGCGAGTTTCTCTAATTTTAGAAATCTCAAAGGATGAGATGAGTACATATCCGCACAACAGTGTACGTCTGGAATTTTGCACGTACTTCGTACCATTGTGGATGTGTAAGTCAGTCCTTCTCCTTCCTACTACTGAATGACTTAAGGCAAACACTTTCACGTCCCAATGCCAAGGTCGTGCAACTTCCCACAAATTTCCCAAAATAAAAACCGGCTTACGTTAAGCATTCGCCCCTAATTTGAAAGGCGTGCCAAGAAAACCAGAAAAGATTTTATCTATTTTTAATAAAGTAGTTTTACCCAACTGCAAAATGCGCAGTAAAAGGGAAGCACGAGTATTTTACTTTGACTTTGAACGCTAGTTCAACATTTTTTCCCCCGAATAACAAAAAAATCCTTGTGCTCATTGGCATTCATAGAACGCACATCCACAGTACCTTAGAACAACGAAATAAAAACATGGTGGTCTGTATCAGCATGGCAAATAACCGCCCAATAAAGTCGTCAAGGACATGCCTCAGGTTAAGCTACTGCAGTGCTTTATTTATCTTTCACTTCATCACACTTCTGTGCATAAGGATATGGATACTTTGGGCAATTCCGAGGGCAATAATCATGATGCCAGATACTCAAATAGTATCTCCGCATTGAGAACTATTATCTCTTCGATTTGCGGAAATATTCACATTCGTCTGGTGAGAGTCATTAATGTCTTTCAGTCACGTAAACGACTTATACGTTCATATCTTTCGTTTGTCATTCCCACATATTTTCTCGTCGTCGTGGGAGTCATACATATGTATGTATATGTACGGTGCCAGAGATATTTATCAGAAATTCTTTTACTTTGATCAGGCACTTTGTGACTTCGTGCTTGACACCAAGAGGCTATTATGCGAAACGAATTCACTGCATTCATTAATAAATAATAAAGGAGTAGATGTGAAATTCGATTTAAGTAGATTAGGGGGAGGCACTTGCTATTTGAAGTTTTGCAAGGTGACCAAGGCGAGTAAACACACTAATACTTATGAAAATTAGTTGTCATACAAGAAGTCATTTAGTTATTGCGATCTGATGACTTCAGAACCAGAACGAGAGGTGGTGCTGCGTAAAAATATTCGGTGGATAGTGCTGGGACTCGAACCCACGCAGCTCGCACAATAGTCCAAAGTACTAACTAATGAGCTATGCCTACAGTCAATTCTCTTCTACTTTCTTTAAGCCCTAAACCTTGGCTAACGCGTGCCTTGAGAACAACCCCACTGGACAATGGAGGCAATTCTACATCTGCTTTCTGTTGATATCTTTGGAAAGCTTATGTCAGTCAAAACAGCATTAAGACTCAGAAAATTCCCCAGCTGATCACCACAGCAATGGGTCACTCTAGGATCCTCAAGGGCAACCATACTATTTCTAGTAAAACAGTCTACGTTGTCCCCCATATTGAATTAAATGTCAGGTACAAAACTCGAATTCTTAGCAAAACCTTTTGAGAGTCTGGTAAAATTTTAAGCGAATCCGCGTTTGAAATATTCACAGACGGATCAAAGACAGCGTGTGGTATGGGGGCGGGAGTCTTCTCCAACGCACCTTGCTTAGCCATTACCACGCAACTGCCAGATCACTGTAGGGTGTTTCAAGTGCAAATTTCGGCAGTGTTCGAAGCTGCGGATTGGCTTTCAATTAAGCCGATTGATGGTGGCGGTATTGTATGATACAAATGAGTAATTTACATGTAGCGATTGGAATACCCAGATTCCTCCGTTTTGGTAGGAAGTTCTGGAATGTCCCTATTGCGGACGAATGTTAAAATGTTCTGCCATCTCCATGAGCGATGAGCGACAATCCGAAGTAGCTTCGATGCCCATGTTACTGATTCCAGAGATTGTCCCTGAAAGATATACACATTCCCTGAAAGATATACACATTCTGCCTAAGCCGGGATAAAGCCTCGTTGACCGCCATAATTTCCGCCTGAAAAACACTACAGTGGTCTGGTAGACCGAAGGGGATGCTCAGGTTAAGCATATCGGAGGAAACACCACCTCCTACTCTGTTCTTGGTTTTGGAAACGTCGGTACAGAGATGAACGGAATGATGATCTCTGGCGATTCCTCGCTCTGGAAGGAATGCAAGTCCGGAAGTTGAGGTTGAAATTCAACTTTGACGGTGTATAGTCGCCGTTGTTCGGAATAAAAGTTGGAGGAGGAGGCTTTCAGTATGATGGCTGCGCTATGTTTGCCAAAAATATCTAGTGCCGCAGATGGTTCTTAGTGCTTCGCTTATGCATATGCATGCTGATCTTTGCACTTTCCCCAATTGATTACGGTGTAAGGCTCTGTCTAAGGCCGTCTACTAGACGATCACATCATACATGATTATAGGTCTGAAAACGGACACGTAAAGCCAGTGCGAGGGTACGAGGTTTTCTCTACCAAAATCGCTAACAAATGACTGACAAAGGGAACTTTTTCTACCCTATTGATTCCCACTGATCTTCTGCCCATTGCAGTAGTTTTTTAGACACCGAAAACTTTTTCAAGAAATCATTATCCAATTTCAATGTTAGATTCAACCGAAAGCCATAATCGACGACTTGGTTTTCTTGGGAAGCCTTATCTCTGCTGAATATTATTTGTCACACTGTCCGGCTGATCCTTATGCATTTAGCACAATGACAGCTCGAATTTTTCCATAATGCGATTGATGGACAACTATCTGCGTAGCTGATAAGTTTGCAATATCCCTCACCCACATAATTCCAGTAGACAGACTGTGAATAAACCCCAATAGTCCACCAGTTTTTTTTTACTCATACTGATATCAATTCTACTTTTCAAAATCTAAAAAAAAACTTGGCAAACATTATCGAAAACATCTGTCAAAATTGATTGAAACTGAATTCAATATAAGCGTTCGGAAAAGGTCAACGATAATGGATCAACTGGCCCCGACTCCATTTCATCAAAATCAATCCACCACCACATTTCGTTAACTCAGCAGGGACAATCTTTAAATCCACCGGGCAAATATCACTTAATTGACAAAAGCTTGTAAACCCATACCCATGGGGGGCACAGACTGGTTCGTCAAATAACCCCCGACGCTTATTTGCAACTGCCAATAACAGACATCGATTTGCACACGAATAGATTAAGCTTAAGGAAAATGAAGAATTATTAGACGCAACGGTTGACATCCAGAAATTCCCCTCATCAATTTTGGCATCCACAAGGATTTTGAGATCGATTTTGTGCGTACGACGCGGGGGGTCGCGGCGTTGTCTTCTCTTATCACCGTCTCGGTCTCACTCAATCTTTATTTATGGCCGGGGAACGCAAAGGTCAGGGACATTGTTATTTTGATCCACAGAATGGTACCCATATCCTGCTTAATCTTTACCCCGGGGGAAGCTAACGAACTGGGAAACCCTCCCATCTGCATGCACTCGAGTTTATCACGCAAACTTTTAACACATGTTTGCGAAGCCATATCACTTAAGTCCTTTTTTCTGATAAACCATGTCGACAGCTTCGCAATCAATTCCATGCTAGCACTTCTGACTATCGTTTTACACAATCGAGAAGGGGGAGGGAGAGGGGATTATTAATAAGGGAGTTCTTCAACAATATGGTCCCCCCCGGCTAGTGTTGCGTACCTGATATCGGTCGAAGGCAATCGCTGTTATTGATATCGTCGATACAAATATACTTGTGGCCTGGAGCATAGCAATCATCTTGCAAAGAATCGCACATGTTCCAAATGGCCAGTACTTGGATAGAATTTCCATTAAAGTCAACGGCATCGTTACCAGACACAGGAGAAGATCTAGAACGAAACCAAAAAAAGAGAAGAAAAAAAAAAAAAAAACCAAAAACGAAGCAAATGAAAATAAATGAAATTATAAGGACTCACAGTTCATTTACCCGAGATAGCCAAATTCAGAATGAACAGGTTCCGGGCGGTACGCATCATTGGCTTTCGCATGACAGCAATAACCACCAGGGTGTTCCCAACTGCCCCGAATATTATCAGGACACTGTACATAATGATGAGAATATAATACCATGGACCGTCGATGCTTCGGTTTCGTGTAAATCGCTCCAATATAATCGGATACAGGCGGTTCGTTGCGTTGCTGGTGGTGTTGAGGCGCTGCGTGTCCAAAAAATCCTCACTGTCCTCGGAGTCGTTCATTTTTATCTGAAAGCAGACGTAGGAAGAAAAGATGGGATTATTGCGTGTTCAATTACTTTCGACTGAGCAGCCATAAGAATTAGATCGAAATACTTGTGGGATTCTGGGGGCGCTCAAGGGGGAGTGCTTAGGAATCCGAAAGAGCATGGTTCAACAGAAAATGGTTTTATTTTTTTCATTCCTGATGTCGACTAGTTGATTTCGGAGAAATTGCACAATGGTGAGGGAAGGAGTTTTTTTATTGCCACCTAACTTTGGTGTTTAAGGGATTGAGCTTGAGCATATGTCAACAGGCTTATTTGGGAAAAGGAACACGTATCCAACCATATAGGAGTTAAACTGGAAAAAAAAAATATTCAGCGTGGCAACACATAAAGCGTTGAATCATGGATACGTGCAACCATTTGTGTTGTGGGTTATTCGAGGGAGGGATGGTGGTCTTACCATTATCATGACCGCGAGTGCGTACATGTTGACCATATGTGTAAGAAAGCCTAGGCTTCCACATTCATCCTAAGCGATTTCGATAAATGGTTAAATTGCCTATCGCGCGTTGTCTGAAATGTGCGAGGGTTTTCTTTTAGCAGCTGTGGCAATGAGTGTTGGAGAGAATTCTCAATTTTCTCACGATTTTTCCAAAGGGTCAGTGACCCCTAACTAGCAACAATGAGTTTCGCTATGCCCTTGTTCATTAACTTTGGTGTCCTTACGAATCTATGGATGAGCCGAATCCTCCTCAATGTGACACAGTTGGTTAAAGTTTGATATGAAATGTGCGAAGATATCACCCTGGAGTGGTCGTAGTATATTGAACAGAGTATCCGCAAGGAATTCATTAACAGCGGAGCCACTCTCGCGAATTCCTTTTTATCGCCTTCAATGCTTCTATGACAAGTGGCCCTTATCATAGCAAAATTGTGTTACGTGCCAGGAGCCAGGCAAGGTCTAAGACTGTGATCGTTAAGCTTAGATATTTGATATCGACTTAAGTGTGAAGACAACCAGCTTCCTCTGCCGAATCTGAAAGACCGATTAAGAAGCGTCTCAGAAAAAATCATACTCTCTGAAGTTTCACACGGCGTGCTGCGTGCTAGTCACTTGGAAAACCTTGTTGACTTAAGGCTTCTTAGAAAAATCTTAAACTGACTCCGCTAATGGGTTCTAGTAAGTTGATTGCGCTGACAAAAGCCCTTTAGACATATGTTGAGTTTGAATTGATTCTGAAGTTTCTTTAAGGCTTCGAGTTTAATCAGAGTTCAATTTTTTTTCATAATTCACTCGCGCTCAAGGGATTATGATATTTTTCACACAGCCCGAGTGGGGTGTACGAGTTCGAAACTCGCCTTTCTTTTAGAACTTGTGACGTTTGAGTCAATCTCCAGAAGACCGAACTTGTGCCTTCACCAACAAAAGAATGATACCGCAATTCAAACTATCACTTATTGAGCGAATACTCTAAGCATATGCCTAGGAGTCATATTCGATGGGAAACTTAACTGGAAACCGAATGTCAATGAAAGAGTTAAAAAGGGAGCGACCGCATTCTACGCATGCAACCGGATCTTCGTCAGAAAGTTGGGACCAAACCCTCAGATAATTCTGTGGATTTTCAAATAAGGAAATTGTGAGACCAATACTCACGTATGGCAACATGGTCTGGCTGCAGGCCAAGCTACCAATCTTAAGGCAAAAATACAAAGACTAGCATTCGTGGGCACAACCAGCGCGATGAGCAAAACGCAGAGCTAGAAACAGTTCTCAACGTGCTACCCTTAGACCTGTATATGCAGGAGTCTGCCGCTAAGAGTGCCTTGAGGATAAGCCAATCACATGGTTGGAACTCAAATCTCGAAGGGCATTCAAAGCTCGTAAGTGGAGACGTAAGCAGTGACTACACGCCACCGTACCTCGACTTCGAAAAACCATTCTCCTGCACTTTCTTAAGCAGAGACGAATGGGAAACGAATGAACCAACGAAAAATAGGCCTTCTACACAGATAGGTCAAAGTTAGATATGGGAACAGGAGCCGGTATAGACTCCGAAGAACTGAACATGCACAGCTCAATCACACTCCCTGATCACAGCAGTGTCTTACTGGCGGAGATCTTGGCAGTGACAGAGGCAGCCAGTATGGTATCAATGATGGCAATACCACGAGACTCTGTCAAAAGTGGACGAGTGTGTTCTTGACTTTTTCGGGAGGAAAATTGCTTGGTTGATATTCGGTCCCGTCTGATTTGATGGTGAGTGGAGGAGGAGATACAACGACGAGCTGTACGGGCTGTTAAATCTACACCCGAGGGACGGCGCAGTAGAGCAAGACCGCGACTCAAGGGACCTCAACCAACTTGGCGTGCGAAACTGGAGGCAGCTGGCTAAAGATCGACATGGCTGGAGACGCTTGTTAATTGAGGCCCAGATCCAACTCGGACTGTAGCGCCACCTTAAGTGAGTAAGTAAGATGGCAATATATGAAGGCGTAGCGGTGATGAATAGGCTCAAGAGAATAGTCCTCACTTCCTCTCCCAATACCCAAACCTACGTCACTTGAGAAACAGAACATTAGGAAGACACTTCTACCAGGACATACAAGAAAATATGATTTTACAACTTTCAAGCATAGTCCTGACAGCAATTTTGACAGGTTGTGGGTATGACTCAGGGCATTTATGATCAACGGATTGTCATTAACCTCTATAGATCACTGATATCGAGACACATATGTATGCATACATTCTTCCTTAAAACACCTTTGGCTTTTATGTCCAAACATATTCTTTTACAGCTTTTAAAAATAAATCATGTTAAGCTTATAAGATTAAAGGATTGTCATCTAGCTTAGCAATAAACACCATATTGACCTCTTTCTGAGTTTATGCATACGCCAAGGTCGGCACTGAAATAGGTCATCAAAAAGATGTGGCGACACCATTCCATTATTGAAACAATTTGATTCCTTTTTGGCGGGGAGAAAAATATGCAAAAGAAGTAAACCCTCCTAAGTAGGTATAATCTTCTGACAAACCCCATCAATCATCCTTTCAGCAAAAGTCAAAAAAAAAAAATAAAACGAGAGGATGTAAATCCATTTTTACACTTCCAAGGACAGCTTAGGGAAATTTCTATGGGCTGCATAAAAATTCCAAAACAACGTTTGTTTATCTACTCCCACCGAATTGTTCTTGATGATTCCTTTTTTTTTTATAGCAAATCCTTAAATTTGATTATCCTCGTTTTCTCGGAGTAGGCATCACAAACACCCTTCTGTTCCAAGTTGTCATCAAAAGCCACTCAAAAATACATTCTGCAAGGAATGCGGGTAATAAACATAAGACTGAGTTATATCGGCCGTTGACATAAAGTTAAATTGAATTATGAAAAGTCCTATTCCTTACAAGGATCAAAAGGCGAAGGACCATTTTAATTGGAAAATAGTTTGAAACTTTTTGATTAGGGGCATTTTTAGGCAGTTTACTAATTATGTGACCTAACGTCTGTGACAAAAGTTACCCAAACGCTGGCCGGTCCTAATTGATTTTATATGTTCATTTTTAGAGAGAAAGTTGAGAAGTACATATAGGGGCGATCTTTGGTTATGGAAGTAGTCAATGGACTGTTTGGTAAAATTTTCATGAGATTTTGCAGAATTTTTAAATAAGTATTTGATAAAATATTAGTGTCAAAAGGTGAGTTTAGTTTATAATAAATTAAATAAATAGCTGGTGCGACAGGACGGGATGCGTGTTTGTATTGTTCGCACGAATGGAAAGGACCTGCAATTTATTGCCAACTCCGAACGGCGAATTGAGAAGCTATTTCATGACAAATTATACTCCCGCTTGTCATTCCCCAAGGAGAGGTGGTGCCGCTAAAAATATTCGATGGACATGGCTGGGAACTTGAAGAGCTTGAGCACATGCTGCTCGCACATTAGTCTAACGTACTAACCACTGAGCCACGGCGACCACTGTTAGTTTAGTTAAATTATTATGAATTGCGTCTATAGAGTACCTACACTACTGCGAAGGTATAAGAAAAAACTTTCATAACAAATTTTTCCCACCTAAGTCATCTGGAAAACCGGGGGAATATGCTATTTCAAAAGCCTTATACCCCGCCTAGCAGCAAGCTCTTTTAAATAAACTAAATCCGTATGAACGTGTGCCGTCGTGGCTCAGTGTGCGGAGTACTGTGCGAGAGGATGTGGGTTAAAGCCCCAGCCATGTCCTTCAGTTAATATTCTTCTCACGGATAGTTTTTGAAGCCTCGATGATGGCTGTGATTTCGCCTTGAAAGCCGTAGTTAGGGATTGATCTCTTTTTAGTGAAAACGACCATATCTGCCTTGCTGCTGGCATAGTTGACCCTTTCGTTAAAGACTGGAAAAAAAAAGTAACCCAACAGCAGGATGACAACGACGTCGGCAAAGAGTGTCACATTAAAACCATTGTCATTAAATATGATGCAGGGGAAACATCGTCACTTGTCACCCTAAGGGTCCGAATTGAACTCCGGATGTCGAGAAGCATTACTTTTAAGTAGTATACTCGATCAACTACGAGAGCTGATGTCAACTCTACTCCAAAGGCATGACATCCTCAGTAGACTGGTCATGGCCCAAAGTGTTGATAGAACTGACAATGATGGTAACAGGAGATTAGAAAAAAATACCGTGAAGGCATTCCTCTCAAATGTCCCCGATAGTCTAGACACTACCCCCGGACACCAGTGAAACCAAACATCACCTAAGTTTCGAACCACTACACCAACAATTCTTTCCTATCTTCTTTCTTCTTTCCGATGTCCTTCAACTATACTGCAACTCTAGTGCATTGTCCTTTATCGCACTTGACTGGCAGAAAGTGATTCAAGCCAAGAATAGGATGCACCTCATTGGAATCGAGGCTATAACATCACATATCACGAGCACATTTTTAACGTCGCGAAGTGAGTATCCGCAGAACTGAATTATCTTTTTCAAGGAAACAGATATTTTAAGAACGTCGTCGCAGCTACTTCTTCTTGACAAAGCACTGATAGCAGAATTATGCCTATATTGCTTATATTAACACGGAAGGCGTTCCGAAGAACTCAAGAGAATCTCCGAAACCCACTATTTGCTACAATGGCCCATCATTTCCATTATCATATCTATTCATCACCAGACTTTCCATTTCAATTTTTCACACAAGCCCGTCGAGTCCTGTGTAAATTTATAATTCTCTTCCAACTAAAAAACTAATCCATTAGCGGAGTCGCTTCCCCTATATGTACATACGTTCTCTATTTTTGCTGCGATAGTTGAAATTAAATGGTTTTACTGAAGTTTTGCTTATACTTGCTATGGTTGTTCAGATCTGTTTCCATTTCAGTAATTCTTTCATCATCCCTTCCAACAGTAGACAGCTCCTGCAACCATTGTTCACACAGTTTTTCTGTCCATGCTGCTAAAACTTCCTCTTTTCAGGAACAAAAACAAAAGTATCTGTACCCTTCAGTTTCAGTTAGTTATTTTTTCCCTTTTGTCCAATCATTTCAATTCTCTTTTGTTTGGCGGATAAACTTTGCAGCTTATGAACAAACATTTGAGGTTCCTGGAAGATACATCGAATGTTGTTACAAGAGTTACAAAATTGTTTCGATTTCATGGTGAAAACTTTTCCTAGATGAAATTATAGACCTGTGCTGTGGTTGCTATTGTTACGAGAGTTTGTTAAAATTTTCTTAGAATTTTTATTTTGTTTAACGAACCCTTTGGAGGCGTATAAAGAAGAAGCAGTTGGAAAAAAACTCGTCCGTATGTGCAGGATGAAGATGGAGAATGCACGTTGCTCCGTCGAGGTCGGTCAAGACACAACCGAGACAAGACTACACGCTGTTATACGACTTCTTTAACATCATACTTGAAAGAGTTGTGTAAAACTCACGCACCAACCACCAGAGGCGCAATCTTTCAAAAGTCCAATTACTCGGATATGCCACCGACATTGACATAATCGGAAGAACACAGAACACAAGAAGGGACACCCAACATGAAAAATGGTAACTCGTATCCCATGGCTACCACTTGAAGGTGAAATAAGCACAACTGATGCATAGTCACCTATGCACTTCCTACTCCTACCCTACTTCTATTTACAGTATCCAACTCTTCGTTTAAAGCTGCATCAAATTCTCTGCAGAGCTTGCTGTGCTCTCAGCGTGAATTTAATTTAATTACCAGTTAAAGGTTCTTGCAAGTCTTTACTGGTTGCAATAGTTGCAAGACAATTTGCACCCAAACTCTTGCCGTTACGAATTTTAAGGAGATTAAATTGTTTACATGCTCGACTTCCCAATTTGGAGTTGATCACGTTTTGTGTGATTAGTTTTGCACACCCACTCAAGTAGAGAGAACTCAAAACACAATGACTTTCAAATCGAGTGATTCTGGGTTGGGTTCGTTAGATGGAATTCAATCACAAGCGAAACACGACAATGCAACAAAGTCCTACAAGCATCCTTTGGTTACCAAATTTATCATTGCTTTCGTTTGTATGACAAAACGTATCCATTCCACTGCAGCAATCCTGTCATCCGGTTCAGAGAATGTAAACGAAATTCAATTCTCTACTAATGGGATATGTTCTGATGTGTGATGCAATATTTCAACGACGCCTGGGACATACTGTTGATAGAGATGCCAAAGCCTAGCAGCGTGTAAGGGTAGCTCCCTAATCTTGTGGAAGTACTGTCTGTATATGTGCCACTGGCAATCCAATATTTTCATTAAAATCGTCTGAAAATATTACGCAGCAGAACTTGTCAACATTTCTCGAGAAATTATGATCATTTGCTGAAGCGTCTGTGCCACACTAAGCTATATGATCACGGAAACGTAAAAAATACAATTTCAACACGAAATCCACTGTGGGGGTAGAAACGTTGTTTACCAATAATTATAATGGCAAATACGACCTCTGCCTGCCTTCGTAAACAAGTTAATTACATTTTGCAACAGAAATTTTGGTAATTTCACTTTGGGCTCTGTTTCCTCTCGTGTTATTCTGGAGAAATGACTTCGCTTTTACGAGCTCAGATTGGCTCTGTGCGACTTAATTTGGGAGAAATCTTCTTTTTTTTTTTTCTAATTACCGAATTACCTTAGAATAATGAATTTGAATTAATTAGATTGATGGTATTCACTGTGTGGCATGAGGTGATTAAAGATGATGTGCATAATTCAAGAGATGGAATGAAAACCTGTGCTTATGGAACTCATTATCATTACAAAATAGGTTGACACTGTAGCCACTTATGTGGGGTAAAACAAAGCCAACTTATATTAATGAGAGTGGGGGAGACATGTGTTCTGAATGTTTCATGGCGACAAAACTTCAGGGAAATTAAGGTAGTTGAAGTGGCAAAATTACAATTAATGTGTAATTTCTGTTGAGCGATCAAAACGAGCGCTGACAATCGTACATATCCAAGTTGGATACACAGAAATTTCTATAAGCCGATTAAAAATTCAAGTAGATACCAGTTATTATCCTATTTCTCTAATATTTGTCGTGAGCATATCGCATTTCGCCGGCGATACCTGTCTCGAGTTCAAAAACCACAAAACATCAAAGCCGGTGATTTAGGAGATTAGTCTGAAGAGGTCTTCAACTCAATGATACATTAGTTCCCTAGCCGCGTAAAGAAATAGCTGCCAAGAGTTCTCATTTTTCTGTAGGTAAGGGCACAATATTCGAACAGCAGGTAACAGAGATTCAATTGCTTTCTCATCTCTGTAGTTTCTGCAACAGTCCTTGTGATGTGTATATACCGAGTCGTTAGCTGCAATATGCCCTGGTACCCAGCATTAGACCACCATATTCTCAAATTAGATTCGCATAAGCCTTAATCCAGTCATCTATATTTAGCTTTGCTCTCATTGACCATTAGACCCTTTTTCATCGCTTCCGTCTTCCGTCTCTCCGTTCTTCCGATTACGTCAATATTGTAGCCATAGCCAAGTAATTGGACGGACTTTTGAAAGATTATGCCTCTGGCGTTGTCGTGTGAGTTCTGCACTATTGCTTCGCCTTGTCTTTATGCTTTTTTTTTTTGCATCAAAGGTCCCGCTCAGTGTTTGGCCCTGCGAACATTTCGACATCCAGTCCCTTGCGTTGATCGCAATGTGATTGGTCCAGTTACATTTTTTAGGAAATACTCTCCTGGAGCACTCAGATCAGATACACTTTGTGCATTGTACTACCAGGAAGTTATACCCAGTTTACCCACTCTATTGGAATTTCTTCACATTTAGGAAAAAACAAGAAGGCGTTTCAATGGGAAAAAGCTTATAGCATCAGCAGCAAAGATCTGCCACTTGATCTGAGCAAAAGCATGTCAATCACAAAGGCAGGGAAAATCACCTTTAAATTTCCACAGCATCCGAAATTTTGATGTTATTGCATCCGACGGCATATTCACGCACCAAGACGCAAGGATAAATGCCGCGCAATGTCATCAAAGCTCCAGTAGTTGACTGAGACAGAGATCCGCCATGTCCCATAATGAATATTTAAATCCGGTAACCATGTGTTACCTACGCTTCGCGGCGCTGGGAAGAATCATGGTGTCGTTCAAAAGTGCGCTTTTTCCTATCTATGCAATATAGTCCCCCAAGGCAGTATTAACAAGCTAGAAAAGGTTCCTTAAAAACAATAGTAATTTTAAAAAAAGACCAGTAAAGCAGCGGCGCGACTTCACAATTACAATAAACTGCCTGTCACAATCCGCTATATAGTTCAACAGACTGTTACTACAAAAAAGAATCTACCATTTCACATCCATTCGGATAATTTCCTCGGCGGATATAAATCATAACAATCTCACTTAAACCACAACCACAACTAATTACCCATAGCCCCCAGAGCTACATATCAACATCAATCAGAACTAGGCCGCAGCTTACGCTCTAAAATCACAGCCCATTTTCGATTCAATTCATCTGACAACACATCAATTGTGTAAAACATTTCTGATGGGACGTTATACTTATCTCTCTGTTCTGCCGCACACATGCACATAAAGTATCTCAACGACGACGCACGTGAGCCAAATTCAATTTGCTCACTCTAATCAGAGATGAGATTAAATTGAATTTCGAAAACTGATTTGCCGAAATCAGAAATAATTAATGGCCTCCGCTGTGTGATCCTCGTCATAATAACTCACTCTGTGCTAGCTAGTTCCACTGCCTCGGCCTCAGCCTCAGCTTCCTGCAAGCGGCATAATGAGCAAAATGGGGCTTTCGTCGGTCGCGACGGTGAGAACGTTTTTCAAATCATCAGAGGATTCTCAGGGATTTTCAATTGGAAACCGAATCGACGTGCATGACAGATGACTGCAGATTACCAAAATGATTCCAAGAGCTTTTAGTTTTTTTGTGCTCGAGGCCTTGAATCGCTTACTTATAATAACGAAGCCACGTGTAGTGAAAAGAGCGATCCAATGAATTCAACACCCGTAAACACTCGCACGAGATTAATTCTTTTACCAATGTGGGCGTCAGGAGTCTGAGTGGCATCTGCCTCTGGCAGTGTACGATTCCTCATTTGCATGTGGCAATGGTTAGCAGGCTGGGTGTCTCTTCCCGTGAAATCTCTTGACATTTGGGGGTTATGTATAACAGAATTTCCATGTCAGGTATCCTTCTGAAGTGCGTAGTCCTGAAAAACGTTTGCATAAAGAACCTAATCTGCATGTGAATTGCACAAACCCACGAGAATGTGAATAAACGACAATTGGATGGTTGCATGACATGTGATATAGAATCAGCATTTAGCTTCGAAAAGATTGCATGACCAAATGTAATAAGTTCTTCAAAGCTAATTAGCTACGGTGAAGGCGGACCTAACTCGATGATAAAGAGGTATTCGTACGTTTTGCAAAGGTCCTGTCTGTTAAGGAACTGTTTATGTTTTAGACACACGAACGCAAAGTGAAAAATATTATAAGTAAGCCGTCAAACGCCAAAAACAATTTTCTTAATATTTTCATTAAGCTTTTTCCTATACTGGATGGGTATGCGCCTGTAGCGATAGGCCTTGCTCAACCCTTTAACCAGTTTCAAAATAATTCGAGAATGCAAAAACTCTCACAAGGCTGAACTCTTTGACTCCTGTCTGAGTCCCAGGTCTAGGATCTCTGGAGATGAGATCATCGTTGCTTTCTGGTAGTAGAATGGACCAGTTGCGTTCGAGTTGTCCAGTATATGGTTTCCAAACCCGACAAAAACACTTCTTGAGTGAAAAAGCCATATGTGCCTTCTTAGACATCGGGGGCGCTAGACTACGACACGATAGTAAAGGCTATTAGGAGTAAAGGAATGGAAGACTCGACAAACCAAGGATAAAGGATTGGAAAATCATAAATAAACTTATTCCTCAGGAAGAGTATGGGTGTCGGCAATTGCAGTAAAGGGATATCCCCAAGGGGAATTTTCCTCTTCTCGTCTGGGGTCTTTAGTCATTGACAGCCTTTTAGTCAGTCTTCACAGAATAGGCTACAAAGCTGTTGGTTATGTTGATAACCAAGTGGTAAACATGACATGATGATCTCCAACGTCAGGCTTTACTGCATATTTTAGAATTGAGGGGCTTTGCATCAATCCTTACAAGACGCAGAGAAGATTGGTCAATCTTACACCCATCGAAGTCAAAGGCACCACTTTATTTAAATCATTCCAGTGAGGTATCTCGGCATTGTCTTACGAATTAAGTTCGTGACTGACCGTGCAACTAGGGCCTTGTGGGCTAACCGCCGCCTATATGGCAAAACTTGGGATCTTAGTTCCAAAATGATACCATGACATTTCGATGTGTTAGTTAGACCCATAATAAAATATGCGGCCATTGTTTGTTGTTCAAAAGTTCTTGAACGGGCGACGGTAACGAAGCGTAGTTTCCTCTTCCTCCTCGTCTCTGCAAATTCTACAGAAATCATTAGAGGAGACCCCCAGTCTAAAAGCATATCTGCCTATCAATCAATGCCCAGTAAGGACCCCTATCAGCAAACCTAAATTTTTCCGGTTTGTGGATAAAAGTCTATCCGTCTTCTTTAAATCCAGGTTAAGCCGGATTTGTCTTGACAAGAGACAAGTGCTGATGTTATTCCCCCTGTGGATTGCCAGTTTCTTGACATCTGTGTCAAGGAGGCACTTGATCGATTCGCAGGGGTTTCCCCCAGGTTTTCCGGGAGATGCCGACCTGCACTCTCTCTTGCCAGCTCGTCCGCTCTGCAGTTTTCCGGAACGTCCCTTTGTCCTAGAATTCAGCACAGGGTTACGTCGCACCTATTTGCAATCTCGTTGAGAGAACGGCGGCATTGTTTACCCACCTTGATCGTATTGTCAGCCATTCCAAGGCTTTAATAGCTGCCTGACTATCTATGTATAGTACAATAGCGCTACAATCTATCGCATTAACTTGGGCCCAAGATGTCTGGTGTGGTGCACTGACGAATCTTTGGACCCAACACGGTACCAACTCGGTACTAATGTGCCTCAGTGTGTTTCAGGCTAAAATCCACACAGTTGAGTTCTGCACTAGGATAAACTATGATAAAGGTATGAGGGCGGCCAAAATCTATTCAGATAGTAAGGCAGCACTTAAAGCACTAAATTTCCATTTCATAGAATCTAGGTCAGTCAAGTACTGCTTTGATGCCTTGCTAGAACTTGCCTTCTGGATATGGGGACAGTATTAATCGGAGAAGAAACCATCCGTGGAATAAGAACATGCATCATCCGAAATAATGATTAAGGCAGCCGAAAGAATAAAGCCTCTAGCTGGCCAAAATCATCCTCGAAAACTAAAGCGAGAAAAGGCGTACGACTTGGAAAAACAATCTCCAAATGCTTACTTATGCGTTTCTTTCCATTACAATGTGGGCATATGTACGTAGGTATAGATTTAGCCACCTTCCTGGAAACCGTGGCATACACAGAACACATTGAATAAGGGTGAAGTAAGAGTGTAAAATCTTAAACCTTCTTACGTTCAACCATTAAAAATGCCATTAAGATTGGTATAGGGAATTTCAAGTATGTAACGTGCTCGTCCATTGTTTGCTGCCTTATAGAAAATTCGCTTCAACACCTATGTATGTAAAATCGTTTAATTTTATTGTGCTGAACGACAACAAAAGTACAGTCCACCTTAAACCCATTACTGGCATTAGTGAGTCCTTTTCTTAAGCATCAATGCGAGCGGTCTATCCTTAGAAATCTAGCACTTAGCAGCACAATGGACTTATTTTTACCATTCACACAGAAATGCGAACTTTTTAGTTCTTGCATTCAAAAAACTAACCCCTATTAACAAAAAAGCTGTTTGGAGCAGAATCCACAATTTAGAGAAATTTCCAATCTCAATGCTAAGTAGACCATTACACTCTCCCCCTGGGGTATGAAAATTTCTCCAAAAATCGACCATCAAAAGTTTTCACGGTTTAGTGCCTCTCAAATTTTTAAAGTAAATGTACTAAACCTATGGACCACCTGTGTTACTCTTTATTCGACCGAAAAATATTCAACACGGCCAACAAGTACCACAACAGCATGATTCCAAACCATCACCGCACGATTACCACTTTGAAGGATGTGGTTTTTTCCAACCCCAACCATCAACAATTCACAGCAACCCGCCTATGTTCTAACTTCTAAGTGAAACGTAGTCAAATATTCAAATGTATAAATGTCCTTCCGCCGACGAACAGGAAAAGGATTCCACACAATCTGTTTGGGTTGAGTGCGTAACAAAAATGTTATCAGGGATTTATTGATTTGGTATGTAGGTGTGAGTTGTGTTCCGAGAAGTCATGCGAACATTTTTTAGCGTCGTCTTCAAGTTCCACGGAATCGGTGTGTCTTTTACTGGAACTGAGATTTAAAGTATTAACAGTGTGAGCAACAAGAAATTTAAATAGTTCACCTGAAGGCATCGGATGAGCTCAATCGAGGAAACTGGTAGGAATTGCCAATGAAGGCAACCAAACCTCTAAGAAAAGATGAGATTTTGGTAACGATTTTTGGTTCACAATTGTTCTTAAGTCTTTCAGACTGTTAAAACCAAGTTTGATCTTAAAGGCTCCTGTCTTGAGAAGCTTTTCATGAATATTTTGCTCTTCGTCATCTGTAACTAAACCTATACAGAATGGCCTGCTTCTTCGAGAATCGAGCTTTTCCTCACTGACCAGCGAAAATTCTGCTAGAAAAGGAAGCCGTCAATTCGAAGGATAATAGAAGCCAAGAGTAAACAATTCCTAGTTTATTGAACAATGGTAAAAACTGCAACATAGTATGAAAGACTATAAGCCGACTGAGCTTTAAAAATCGTTGAGTAAGGGAAAGTTGAAAAGTTCTGGCAAGAGCTTACAAAATATGGAATTCATTGAAATAGTCAGACAATCATAAATACTGAGGATGCTTTGACTGTAGCTAGTCTAATTCTAAAAAGTTGAAGGGAAAATTTGGCCTGAATGAGCCAAAACATAAAGAGGCCAGTGTTGGTCCTAACTGGTCGACAAGAACTGCGACTACGGTTACGAAGGTGGTCATATCTTATTTTTTTACTTACGAAGGTAAAACCTTGCCTAGGCACCAATGGCCCGGAGTCCGCGGTCTATGTAAAGTAGTCGCTGTTTTGCTATTGACTGCTAAGATTTGCGTTACGCATGTGTTTGTGGTGTCTAAGATCTCTGCCACCGCCTTCTTCGCTGCAGTACAGTTTTCTTCGCTAGACATAACCAGGTTCTCTGCAGTCAACGAAATACAGAAATTCCCACAGCGAGGACACTAAGGAGCAGCCTCATGCTTTCTTCTAGAGGGATAATCCTTCTACCAACATGTCATGTTAAAAACTGCAACATGGAAGAATTTGTTTGTCCATGCTTCCAATTAATGGAAGGATTGGCCCTTAGATTAGCTGAGACGTCCATCTTCTGTGGGACTCGTCTTACTATTTTTGCCAGGCCGCTATATTGTGGATTCTTTAAATTTGATCTTCTACGTGGACATACGTGGACATACTTGACAAACATGCGAAGGCAAGAACACCACATAATCTCTGTCGGTTCAAATGTAAGACTGACCCGCTTTCGGAACACTATAAGACCGTGTCGACTGGTCTAATGGAGATCCCGTATCAGGCCCACTATGTTTGGTATGGTTTACCGTCGGCTAAAAAATGGCTTCCAGAGTAGATGCTGGCGTCTTTCACTAAAGTTTTAGTAACAACGTGGATCTGTCCCAGTGTGTTTTAACCTAAAACCCAGGCTATTGATATCTGCGCCAGGATAATCCTCGATAAAGGTATTACGAGTGCAAAAATACATATCTATTAAGATAGTCAGGCAGCGCTCAAAGCATTGACATCCCATTTAGTGGATTCTACGTCAGACAAGTGCTGCTACGATATCCAACAATCCAGGCACAACAAGGTCAGACTTGGTTGGATGCCCGGCCACCAGGACATTGTAGGCAATGAAACTGTGAAAGAGTTGGCTAGGACGTGGCGTTTTTTTTTTTTTTATAATCCACGCGCGGATCAAGGGGATATGGATACTCTTATAATGTTATACACACACCGCGAGCGAGGTACACTGGTTTGAAACTCAGGTTTCGTTAAGTTTTTCATTGGCGTCCAAGGGTAGTGTCCAGGCTAGCTGGGGACATTTGTGGTGGTTTTTTTTTTGTCATTGCTTAATTCACAGGAATTTTTTCGAATCCCCTGATCATACTCAGTGTTCGCTCAATCAACACTTCAAGCCAAGACACTTTACTGCCAGTAGAGCCGCCATCAGCTTTCACAGTTGATTGATTTTTAATTCTTTAAGAAATAAATGTTTTTCCGACATCAGGAGTTGAACCCGGACTTTCAGCGTGACAAGCGATGATACTAACCACTGCACTATGGCCATCCTGGGCGTTAATTGGGCTATCTCTACAGCTTTGTAGATAAACTGAGAACACTAACTTTGCCTAGCCCATTGGAAAAATGTCCTCGGGCTTAGCCAATCCAAGGGACTCATCAAGCTGTTTCCTACTCGGAAATTTTAAACCTTGACAGAAACAACGTGAGGAAGGTCGTGCGCTTTTTTACCGCCTATTGCGGCCTAAGATATCATTTCAACAGACTTAACCTTGTTTCAGACAGGAGTGTCGGTTCTGTTTGGAAGAGGAAAATGTGTAAACACATTCTCTGCGTATGTCCGGCACTATACTGAATACGTAGACGGATCGTTCATAAGAAATTCTCTTCGTTGGCGGACTTTTGAAACTCGGCTATGAATGACATAAACACCTTCATTAGGAAGGTAGTAGATCTATAAGGCTAAGTAGACCGGAGACACAATAGACCTTGCTAGGTCGCAGTGTTAGCCATAAGAGATGACCAATTTGACTTCGGTTGCAACCCGACTCCTACCATTTCTTTACAGAAAAGTTCTACTTCTTCTAGCAATTTGGTATTGACCACAACTGCGATGTCCTCCGCGAAGCCGATAATTAATATTAACCAACAAGTTCAAGAGACAGCTTTGGATACTGATGAAATGAAACCGATTGCGACCCAAGTTGCTTGTAGTATTCGACCACAGTCACAATGACTGTTAGACTCCATAGTCCCATGACAAGAGCTAATGCCATACTTGTTTTCCTAGTTCAGCATTTTTAGCCACCTACATATTTGGTTTATGCAATTCTCTCATCCATCTCCTGTATCCAAACTTGTTGCTACCACTGTTTTGTAAGCCCTTTTTAGTGTTATGTGCATACCGACGTTAAAATATTTACACGCATGAACGAGAAGTGGTTTTCCGCTATGTTTGCATGGAAGGTAGGCATTTTTTCAATCGGAAAAAACGACCCGTCATCACCGATAACAAGCACCATTACGTTGTTTGAGTTCTAAAAAGTGTGTACATGCACGTACCGGTATGTTGAGGGTAGCTTGAGTGGATTGCCGTATGAATTTTTAAGACTAATGGAGATATTAAGACTGACGAATGCACCATCGATTTTTTTGTTTTAAAACAAAATGTCCTTACAGAGTTTAAGGAATAAATTTTAACAAGGACCAAACGAAATACTAACATAGACATTGGATGTCGTGACATGAGAGTGGATGTCCCAGTAGAATCACAGCAGAGATTTAAAAATGCTTTAAGGGATTTTTTACGAACTACTTAGCAAAGATTTTGCTTTTTGATGGCAATCGAACTGGAGTGTTGCTGCAAAGATGAGTCCTGTCCTCTTTCGTCGTAGGAGGCAGAGATTAAAAGAAAAAAAAAAGGTGCAGAAATTTGGAAAGAACAAAGGAAGAATGGAAAAAGGGGACCTCAGAAGAAAGAGATGCATTGGATAAAAAGAATTCGCAATCATTATTACGATGTTGAACTTTGCCAAGAAGTTCTTATCGAAGCACAGCAACAAGAAGGTCTGGATCAAATGAATCAATCATCAATAGAATGAACAACTATACGATTAATTGATACCCGGACGGTTCAAAAGCTGCAGAAGGAACTGGTATTTAGACCAAAAACAAAGCATTCTGAATGCAGTATTTTCCAAGCGGAAGTACATGCTATAGCATGCTTCAAGCACTTGAGGTCCATGTCATTTAGTCGAGACTTGTTTGGGAATGTGTACGCAATCACAATATATTAAGCCGAGAGACTCAGACTTACGCTCTACAAGACACCCGAACATGCCGGAATTGAGGGTAACGAAGCAGAAAACGACCTAATCAGGCAGGGAGCAGCTAGATCATTGTTTGGATCAGAACTCTGGGGGAAGATTTCAAGAAAATAGAAAAAGAGGGCAAAATCCGAGCCTGGAATAACATCCAATTTCTAAGACAAGCTAAGAAACTCCCAGGGAACTAAAACCGAAAAATGTTGAAAGCATGCATCGACCTAACCAAGAACAACCAACGCATCCTGAAAAGATTCCTCATGGGGCGGCCACCTGTGAAAACTAAGGTTAGCACAAGAAGACTTATGCAGGTTTTCCAAAGACTCAAAGATCCTCTTGTGTTACACAAAAGAATGAAATATTTAGGAAATTTCCAAATATCAGACAGTGTTCTAACAACCATAGACCTCCTTCTGATTTTTTACATTTCTCAGACAAACTGGCCTAAATAAGGTGTTCTATGGTGGAATATTCTGGTCCAGGCTAAGTAAAAGTATATGACTCCCGAGAAGTGAGATTTGCGGTCTGAAAAGACTAATTATTAGTTCAAACAAATGGGGTCCAGCCAACGCTTAGAAAATCGTGGAGGTAATGAGTGGTGCTTTCTTTTTCGCCTATTTGACCCACCCTATGTATAGGTCTTTTGGAATAATGCGCTTTTGATTAAAATTGAGTGCCAGTCAGCAGTCGCCTGCATCGATGCCTACAAAGAGTCTTAGGTAAGGTTTGTTAAGCGTTGAAAGGATTTTTTTGTACGACCACGATCCTTCTATCGTTTTCGTGAGGCGGAAACAGATGTAAGCTTCTTAAGTCTATAATCACTCAATCATCTTAAAGCTTCGTGCTTGTTATAGAAGTTGCTGACCGAGCGGCGTTGGTTCAAGACCCAGCCATATACATTTTTCACGATACCACCTCTCGTCGATACCACCCGCCTCCGGGAGTATAATATGTCATGAAAGAGCTTCTCAATTCGCCGTTCGGAGTCGGAAATAAATTGTAGGTTCCTTCCATTAATGCAAAACAATACAACACGCACAACATGAATGGCTGCGAGAAGCTAGTCCTTGGCTTATCCCGAGCTGTCACGACAGTTATTTATTTTTGTTTGGTTTTCCATCTAGGGACAGCCTGAAATCTCACACTTTCTGGATATTGGTTTAGTATGTGCGCCGCTGTCTCCACGTTCTTAAGGCAAATTCTTCACTTGACACCTTTCACCAGTCACATTCTTCTTAAATGACCTCTGAAGTTTCAATGCCTAGTTAAAAGTTCCCCGTGAGAAGCCTTGAACTTCTTCTGAGGCCTTGGTTACGGCAAAGTTTTGAAATACACTGCCGGAGTTTGGGTACTTTATTTACAGTGCGATGGTAGGGTCGTCTGCAAACAATTTCAGGGACGTTGCTTTCTTCCATTTTTGAACCGTCTATGAATATGTACAAGCCTTATCGATTTGTTATGTTTCCTTCGGCCCAATTCTTTGGACGTCTGTTTTGTGTTTAATTTTGCCCCCATGACGAGAGTACGGTGGGCTGAGTGGCCAATTGCTCAGGAGTGAGTTAAGTCATGTATAGGGCTAAGGGATTATAGGCCCGCCCTTCCTCGAGGATCACGGTTGGAATGATTTTAAGAGTATTTTTTTTAAACATGCTTCGTAGTGGACTACAGTCGGGGTGAATATATACCTCCACTAACAAGCCTCTTTAACCAGCTATAACAGCTTTCAATTTGCGCCTGAGTCGCAGTCTTCCTACACTGAGCCGTTGATTATTCGAAGATTCTCTGAGGCTAAGGCGAAGCTTCCTTCCACGAAGTTCTCTGTCGTATTTCCACTCCATTCACTGTCTATGGAGATGCGAATCAAAGAAGTTGACTCAAAAAGCTTACCGTCGAAATGACTAGTGACAATTTCATCCTTTTTCGTCAATGTCCTGGTTTTTACGTCATAGAGTAAGACTGGGATAAGGCGCTTGTACAAAGTCACCACAGCGATTGACAAGATTTAATCATCCTTTGGTCTCAGCGCTGATACCTATTATTTTCTTAGTTTATAGCGGGGCCTAGGAAAACAAAATCCCTTATGGCTTCAAAATCTGCCTTCGAACTTCATTTATCTTAGACCTGCCTACCATTTGTTTTAGTCTTCAATAAACGAGAAATTGTTTTTGGTTATTTCAACGCTGTCAAAAAACACTAAGATGACCTTTTGGCTCCAAACCAACACAGTCCTGTGTGGACATTTTATTTCGAAATTTCTCCATTGATTAATGAAGTTTTTTCTGTAATACTCCAGAGGGTTTTCAAATCTAAACTTTCGGCTTGAGATGACGAAAAGTTTAACCAGGAGGTTGGTCTAGCAAATTGAAAACAGTGTAACCAAAGTCACTAAGGATGGTGTTTCACGCAGAGACTTTGTTTCCCAACTTCTTCTTGGCAGTGCTTAAAATTTTTGAACTTTCAATGTGACTTGTGGGTTCCATGACGTACAGCAAATTTACCATGACAAAAGATAAACTTCTCTTAAAGGTCAAATGCCATTGCTATAGAGAGCAACCAGAAAGGGAAGGTTTTCGATTTTACATTCCATAATGATCCATTTTGAAATACAGTAAAAGTAATCAAAAGTTAGGAACCGATGACTAATCGTTAATCGTTGGGGATTTGAATCCGGTGAGGTAAAAATAACCGCTAAAAGTTGCCGAATAATTTTTGACCAAAATAGAATCAAAACTCATGCTTATGGTTCCAAAAAAAAAACATCCTCCAGAGTGAGTGCTGTCAAGGCTGACACTGTACTAAGCCATTTACCACCAACTAATGGCATCCGCAAAACAATATAAATCACGAGTCACTCGTTACACCCTTGGTCTTCTAATCGCCAATAAATCTTTCAAAACAGAAACACAACAACAATAGGATACCTTTTTCAGCCTGCTATCGAATTGAGTAATTAATTACAACACTCTCGCATTAGGCCCCGTCTCTGCGCCCATCCTGTCCCGTTTCGAAGCTCCAGCGCGTTAAGAAAATTTCCTTCGTTCGAGATGTTCTACTACATATCTCATGTGTCAGCGAAATTACTTCATTTGGTTAATTAAAACATAAAAAGTATTTTATCCTCCCACTCACGTTCACAAACGTGAGCCCTAAGACAACTGCATTAATCTTTTGATCCTGATGGATTGTGTGGTGGCGAGGGGAGGGTCCTGTGTGTACGTCCTTGAACCCCACATGGCGTCTGCAACCGACGAGGAAATATTATTACACACACCCCATTTAAAGGTTTGCCTCAAATATTTAATGATGTGTGTCCAGTTTGGCCTAATGGATATTAACATTCGAACAAGGACCTGCAAATATTAGTTATTAATTATCATCATTTGTATGTTGATTGTCATTCAATTCGGTTTGGATTGTCCTTTTTCCCCCAATTGGATATTTATTTATGGTCAGAGGCATGATGACCGCATCGGTTTACAGGGATTTTTCATGGCTTTAAGGATTCGGTTTTCACTTTACATATTCATTGGGAATTTTTCTTTTTAGTGTTAGTAGTGTCTCCTCATGCATAATTCAGGGCGCATCCCTATTCCAATTATGTTGGCCACATGTCACATGAGACTATGGAAGGGATCTCCATAAAGATCCTTATAACCGCACGACACAGGAAGCAATTCATATTCCTTATTTAATTATGCTGAGGTGTCTCGTAAAATTATTACTCCATTATGGTAGCACTTAAAGTACACAATAAATTAAGCTGAGGGTAATGATTTATTTGAAATGGTATCCTGGAGTTTGTGGCGTTGAAGTCTGCTCTCATCTGTATGTCGTTATGGAGATGGTAGGGAATTTAATGACAGTGATTATGTTCCACTTTCTGTTGTATCTGCTGACAGACTTTCATTTCAGGACAATTATGTAAATATGTGTGTGTGATAATCAACTATTAAGCAATTAGTCCTTCATACAAGGCGTGTCCCATAAGGAGCACATCCTTCCTTGAGTGAGTGATGGGTTAATCCAGTTTTATTTTATTGGAGGATCTACTAAGAATGTATTCAATTTGTACTGCATTTACTGAGTTTTAATTCAAAAAAAAGTACAGCAATGTCCTTACGACAGTAAAAGTTGTTGGTTTTTTGTTGAAATAGTTAAAGGTTCTGCCTCATTGACCACCGCAGTTCTCGTCTACAATGACAAAAACATCACAAACCCAAAAAGACTAAACTACTTGCGAGACTTTTCGAAGCCAGTCAGCTCTCTCACTCCACCTTTTTCCGTTCCGACCAGCAACTCGAGTCCTTAAAGATCTCAATTGTAAGAAATCTTCAGGTCCAGATGGAATTTCTCCAAAACCTCTACGTAAGCTGATCGGTAGTAAGACGGTGAGGTTTCGTTACCTTGAACATGTCCAAGTGTCCAACTATCCAGCAAAACGCCTGAAAAGTAGGATAAGTGGAGGTGCAGCCGACTAAGTAGCCGAGCAACACTGAAGAATCGAAACCCGCCTCCCTGTCAAAACTGCCTATGGCAGCATTTACAGATACAAGTTATCCAAGCAATGTTTCGATTTGGCATCCTTGACAAACACATCCGTCTGTGCAGGATAATGATGGAGAATTCAATCAATAAGCAGACCTCAGAGTCCCCTATTTACTTCCTACAGCTTTTCTGCGTCAATTTAGAGCTGGGATAACTTTCCTTACTTGGTCAAGGATGCGAGATTTCTAGCTGAGTACAAGGTTGGCACCTGAGAGAACTATATATGTAGTGTCGTTTTTCAAGGATTGACTCTAAGACCGCAATCATTTCGCGAGCTTAGAGAGAGCATTCTACAGCAGATCTCTTAGATGAGAGACAGCAATATATTTTCCTTTCAGGATTAAAATCCTAATTAACGGAGAGAGGACTTCAAGGATATTTTAACGGCTTGAAAGATCAATCATTGCGTAAGTTCCCCTTACCACCTACGAGGAAACGCGCTAGCCCAAACATTTAAGCATCAAAAAATGGAAAGTAGAGAGAGTAGATGCCACACAGCACACAGCACACGACTTATTGGAATATTGTAGAGTCATATACTGATCTTTAGTCGGTACGTTTTTTCTTTTAGGGCCCAGTACGATGGGGAAATTTTTCAAACTTCATTCATAGCAATTTCGGATTCTAGATTTAATTTAAGCTCATCACGGGTTTTTTTTGTAATCCACACGCGAATCAAGGCGTTTTTTAGACAGCACGAGCGAGGTGTAGTGGGTCGAAACTGAGGTAGTATTAGGTATCAATGGCGTTCGAGGGTAGTGTCCAGACTACATGGGAACATTTGTGGTGTTTGTCATTGCTATAATTCACGGGAATTTTTTCAAATATCCTGATGTCATAATCATGGTCAGATCAATCAACTCTTCTCACCATAACACTCTACTACCAGTGTTATGCCTTTGCTTTAGAGTCGACACCAGCTCTCACAGTTGATTGATTTATTTATTTTCAAGAAATAAACGTTTTTCGACACCAGGAGTTAAGCCCAAGTTTACGAGCGATTATGCTCACCCGTGGTTTCCCCGTGGCGCAGTGGTTAGTGCGTTAGACTGCTGACCGAGCGACGTGGGTTCAAGCCCCAGCCATATCCACCGAACATTTTCCGCGGCACCACTTCTCGCCGGGGAATGACAAGCCTCCGAGAGTATAATCTGTCATGCAAAAGCTTCTCAATTCGCCGTTCGGAGTCGGCAATAAATTGTATGTAGGTCCCTTCCATTTGTACGCACAACATGAATAATTGGGAGAAGCTAGGCCTTGAGCTGTCGCGCCAACTAATTACTTATGTATTTATTTTTTTTATTTTCTTTATAACTCGCTTGATACACAGTTTAATTATCGATGAACATCGAGCTACTTGTTAAGCAAATATATGTATTGTGACACCCTCGACGAAACATAATTTAAGTGCCTATCCCTAAAGAAACCTATTGTACTTGCCAACCAACGAATAAAACATCAAGAGGCAGAGAAATCAATCATCCATTACGATGACAAATTTCATCATCATCCAGCGGTTACGCAGATTGTCCTCCAAAACAATTTCGCATTTCGTTATTCAATTTTCTTTCCGCAAAATATTCTTAACCCCGGCCTTGGTGACGACCTTGAATTACCAACTCTGAGGAGTCCTTAATCTGCCATCAAATTACAGACACAGCTGTGTGGCAGATTAAGAGGACCATAATAACAATACGAAACTGGTATTAGATTATCCCACCAAGGACTATGACAGACAATCAATTTGTTTTGATAGAATGTAAGGATGTAATGAAATCACAGATTCGTCCATATCCCGCCGATATTCTCTCGATTTCGCGTGTCGTCTGGTTCGAATGACACTCATATCTCCTGTCTTGTCTGTCTGAGTTGTAGAATTTAATATTTCACAAGTTTTTTTTTCCTGTTTAATTTGAAACTCGTGTCCTTGTTTATATTCAATTCTCTCCGAGGATGTGTGCGGACTGCGGATGTGTTTTGTCTCCTAATTTTGGGGAGCTGCGTGCTAGCAACGTGGGTTCTCAAATTAATCAACGACGCACAGCTCAATGTGACTCGAGTTACTTCAATGGATTCGTGTTCTCGTTGCTCAGGTCCTTCACGATTATTCGTCATGTGAAATTTATATTTTCATCAGAAGTCGTAATAGGCTGGATACGTTGATAAGAAATGGGATATATGTACATATGTATGTATGATAAACGATCCTGTCCTTGGAATACTTAAGGACGCAGTACGGAAGCCAACGAAAATCGAGGTAAAATTAAGCTCGGGGTCGACTGTGGAACGGGCGAGCACCAACAAATTGGAAAAGTTTCCCGGAACACATGCATAGCATTTTTTTTTTGTTTTTTCCACAATTTGAGATGGAAAAGTTGTCATCATAGCAACAGTTGGTTCCTTGGAGACAAATAGGGCACCAAAAAGTGTCCTGTGAACGATGGGGAAAAAGTTTATTCAGCGATAAATATATTTAACTGCTGCAAATGGTACAAAGCAATTTATGGAACATTGTCGCTGAAAGTCGTAAATTTGCTAAGCCCTTTGGTGAGGGCAAACTTTTATGCAGGCAACGATTTACTGATTTGAAATTCGTTTGTGGTAATTCTGGCAAATGTCCTTTATTTCTGGAGCATGACGAAAATAAGAAAATAAGGATTCTATTAGTGAGAGGAGTAGTCAGCAGAATTATCGAACAATAGCTCAGTGGTGAAGCTATTGTACGAATATCCTCGAATGAGGACCGTTAATGTGCACAGAAATAATGATGCTGACTGGACGGTTGGTTATATAAGTACTATTTGCTGCCATAGATCACTTGTAAGGTCGGAAGTGAGTCTTACTGGCGACAACCATGGCCACGATTTTTCAAACTCAATGTTGGAACCACGTCTGGCAATATCCCATTTGTCAAATTATTTTGTCCAACAACCACTGTGCCATCTAGCAAAGACACATTCATTGTACAGCAACATCCTTTGTGATTTCCTTTTTGTGAGTGATAGACTGATGGTGAGTCTATCCGGCATCGTTCTTCTGCATAATTCCACAGGAAAACTGTTATTGATTTGAAACAATATACCTTGGCTGCCTTCCTGGACAGAGAGGGAGCTTTTCATAATGTCGAGGCTGGAAGCTAGTGTATCAGTCATTGCACTGTGTGAGAGATTGGATACACACCTCAACTTAAAAATCTGTAAGGAGAACTCCGCTCATATCTTTCAAAAACAGCACTTAATGAACTCCTTGTGGTTTTTGAAAGGGTTGCCTACATTGCGGTTTCTTAAGCGAATTACGTTCCTATTTCTGTCTCAGGAATGTATCCTCAAGTTTTTAATCAACTTATAAGCAATGCTCTCTCTATTTAATTAAGATGGACTGACAAGTCTAGTTTAAAAGCAAAACCAGAGTTAGTACTCTTGTCTACTCTAAAAAAACACTAACTGCTACTCTAATTACATCCAAGCTTGTAAAGTGCTGGCGTGAAGAGCTGAGCGTTCTTGGCATGCAGCATAATGTAAAACTCTGCTGGGTCCCTGGCCACAGTGATGTGTCAGGAAATGGGACTGCTGACGAACTGGCTAGGAAGGAATCAGCCCTGGAACCAGAGCTAGCGGACGTTACAATTAAACCTTCACTTCGTCATCTGAAGGAAATAATAAGGCTAAATTCTTTAACCGAGACGAATAACAGGTGGAAAACATAAACTACCCGCGAAGTCTCCAGAAGGTTATGGTCAGAATATACGAGTAATAAAAGCAGAACGAATAGGCTCCTACATAGGGACAGGAAATCCCTGTCAGGACTGGTAGGATTAATTCCAGGCCACAATATGGTCAGGTATTATGCAAAAAAGCTTCACCTGACCGGGACAGATCTATGCAGAGGATGCGGGGACGAGGAGGTGTATGAGGACACGACCCACTTCCTCTGTCATTGCCCGAGCCTCTGCAATATTAGGAAAATAACACTGGGCAGATACTTCTTCATAACATCGAGGAGTTATCCGATGATTCACTGTCGGATCTACTCAAGTTCACAAGGAGAGTCGGGTGGCTGTCAGCAGGCATATAAAATCACGCAGTGGGAAGTAGCTGGTAAAACATGTGAGTATCACAACGGGTCTACATAGACCTAAGTGAGATGAAAAGAATTTTATCGTTTTCATCGGCCCGCATCGTGTCTACAAGTGGTGCGTTAAAATCTGAAAATTTGAATATTCCAACTCTCGACTGCTTATCCCAAGGGCAACATATGCTCATTGCAGTATATCAATCGAACTGTTCTAATCAACTCTTTTAAGGAGGACTTCAAGGTAAAAATTCCCGCCTGAGAGGAGTGGCATAATTCAAGAAATCCATCAACAAACAGAAACACATTTATACCGACGACTCCAATACCAATGACGGTGGAAGCTGCGGCATATAAGTACTCATACAAACTTAATATTCTTAAAAACCAGGCATTATTATGGCTGAAATGGAACACTATTTGTATCTTCAAATGTCACTCACGAAATGAGACAGCTGTCCAACTCAGCATTCACCTTTGTTGGGCGCCTGGACATAATGACATTTCTGGCAATTCCAACGCTGATGGACCTGCCTGATGCGACTGCCTCTTACACCAGATTCATGGGTTCACCAAATATTACAGTGAAACTCATAACCAGAGAAATAAACTGTCAATTGTCATATGTGTCATTCCACTAGACTTATCTGGGCTGAAATAAATGACAATAAGTCAAGAAAACTTATCTCTCTTTAATAGAACACAAATTCTGTTAGGAGACTGGGGACTCCTTTAAAAGGTTTTTATAAAAGCTGTACAGATGAGGAGGAAGAAAAAAGCACAACTCACCACTGTCCAGCGCTATTACACAGCAGGAAAAGACTTCTAGGACACTATCACTTTAACGATTGCAGTGAAATAATTCGAAATCCCTGTTTGTAGTTTCCTTCTGTTCATCAACATTTCTCAATAGTTTTACGGGTAAATGTCCCAGGAATTCTCTAGATATTACAATGGGCTTTGAGCCTAAGTGATTTCCCTGTGGGAAACCAAACCTAACCTAACCTTGGTCATTTCCAAACAACGAGCTTGGTTCATTAATAGTATCCTCACGACGACAATAACTGCCTCAGGATAATTTCAGTCGAAATTAATTTCAGCATATCTTCGGAAGATTCCAAGGAACTGATCCTTCGGTTTGGATTGCCGGAATAACCCTTTTTCCATTTAGCCATCTCAACTGAGCTTAGGAATCTAATTGATGACGGACATTACGTTTAAAACCCATCAGCCCCAGTTACACTTCAACTACATTTCGAGTCCCAATGCGAAAAGATTTTCAGGAGAAACATCTTCAATCCAATCTAGGTCTACTAAACGATGTCGCAAATTTTAATTGCCTTCGCCTGGTTACCCTTAAACAAATTTGCCTAGCAGACCAACATTTTTGAACATCCCACACACCCAAAGCAATTATCTAGCGCAACAGTCGAAACAACCTACAGACAGCTATTAATGACAACACTTCCATCCAAACATCAGAACCGCAAATTAAATGAATGCGTGCGGAATCACCGTCCAATATGCCGATCAATTTGCCATTTGCACCCTCTCATCCCAAAATTCAATTACAGCCATGTGCCCGGTGTAAGGCACAGCCCAATACCGAAAGGCATTAACAAAACAACTCGCAAAATTTGTTTTGGCTCTTTATTTCCGTTCTGTGGAGGGATTTTCCAAAATTCAACTTCAAACAGCATTCGGACGGCTTCGGCGATACGGGAATATTCAATCGATCGGCGAGTGATTTCCATAAACAAACTCGAACCAATACCAATTAAATTGGCGCACAGCAATGTGTTACGAGGCACTTTGTCGAATTCAAAATACATAACAAATTTTTTTTGAAACGAAATTCGCAATGTCGGAAAGTCAGACCGTTAAGTTCGCACCGAATTCGGACAGAGGGGCAGAAGACACGTGGGATATAATTCATTGCAAACGGTAAGCGGGATGAACAAATCTGTTCGGCCTACAAGGGCTGTTCCCAGACGCAAAACCTCCATTAGCAGGACATTAAGATGCCTCCGCGAGTGCCGGGTTATGGACGGCTTTTCTTTTTGCGCTGTGTGTCCTGCGTAAATCCAAAATATCTTTTGTTACTCCCTCCGGGGTAAAATGGTTGCGTAAGGTATAATTCAATTATGTAGAATGAGAGGCAAAAGCCCGAGTGAATTTCTATCGGAAGGATTTGCCCAAACGCCTTCGGATTTTGGGATTGTCTTATGGGTTTTTTTTTTTCTGTTCTTTTTTCTTTTCTTTTACGCCCAAAGGAGTCCATTAGCCACGCACAAATCAACTTCTTTGGTCGACGAGTAGAGGTGCCGTCCTGTGAATTGTGTTAATTAAGGACTATGTTCGGAAATGTGTTAATTAGCTCCTTTTGGGACGACCGCGATGGGCGTGTGTCGGCCAAGAAATGGGCACAGGCAACGTATTTACATGTTGACAACGTCGAAGCGTGCGTGTGTAAGCAGATTACCAATAATGTCCAAAATCGACGTAGCAATAGATAGACATTAGCCGCTCTGTTATTGCTCCCTAAAGCTGTTTATTGGCAATAAAACGAGCATTTCCGAAAATGGCCAATTGAAACCTAAGAAGATTAAAACTTAATGGGTCCAGCTAGACCGAACGTAGTGTACAAATTGAATGAAGACAGTAGACAGCTTTGAATGTGGGTTTGTATATTTATAAATAAAATGCGCGTTGTTGCCTTGACACTTCCGGGGATATCTTGGCTGACTGAGAACAAGGATTTCATTTTATTCTGAAACTCAATCTCAATCTGTGTGGGAAAAGAAGAAATATCCGGATTGAATTTATCAAGAGTGTATTTGCTCAGTGAACAAGGAAGAGATGGTCCGCAATCCAAGTGGAAGGATTTAAATAGCAAAATCATCACTTTACTCCTTGGGGTCCTAGCATCTCCTTGAAGTGGTACACAATGTTGGCGGAAAGATGTGGGAATTGAAGGAACAAGAGGAGATGAGGAGAAGCTTTATAGAAATAGTAACGACACGTGTCTTTAACTGTGGCAAGCGTTTTTAAATGTAGTGAAGGAAGCTTAAGTTCCTCCTTAATGTACATAAATTCATAGTACATTTTCTGAAATTTCCCAAAATGAAGATAATGGAATTGGTGCCCGGGTTAAAACTACAGGGTAGATGAAACTGGAGTGCATGATGTGGTCATAGCGACGAAAAGATAAAAATGCATTTCAGAGAGCGTGACAATCAAGTTAAGAAAACTCGATTGTAAAGGGTTTTGCAATAGGGACGCTACAAAAGTAGAGCGACAGGGACAGCAAACGACGCCATATTTTTCTTGCGGTTTTTTGACATTTCTCTTCAGTAAGGCTTGCCATTTCATGATGGAAAGATATACGAGCCAACAACGAGTCGAAATTATTAAAATTTACGACCGAAATTCGGAGTCAGGGGCCTCAACGTTAAGAGCGCTACGTCCAATTTATGGTCGTCATAATCGTCCTAGCAGATCAACAATTGAGCGTAGAGTGGAAAAATTTGAATCCACAGGCACAGTACAAAATGTTCCCGTGCCAGTGAGACAAAGAAGTGCCCGTAGTGTCGAGAATATTGCTGCCGCTGAGGCTTCAGTTGCAGAAAGCCCAAATGTGTCTCTCACACGTCGTTCTCAAGCGTTGGGCATCTCTGTGACGTCGTTGTGGCGAATTTTGCGAAAAGATCTTGGCCTACATCCTTACAAGATTACATTGATGCAAGAACTGAAGCCACTTGACCACCAGAAGCGTCGTATGTTCGTGAATTGGGCTGAGCAACAACTTGAAAATGATTCGGATTTTCATCGAAAAATCATCTTCAGCGACGAGGCTCATTTCTGGCTGGATGGCTTCGTCAATAAACAAAATATGCGGTATTGGTCAGGCAGCAATCCACACGTACTCCATGAGTCATCATTGCATCCCGAAAAAATTACGGTTTAGTGTGGTTTATGGGCCGGCGGCGTAATTGGGCCGTACTTCTTCCGTGATGATCAAGACCGGCACGTTACTGTGAATGGGGATCGCTACCGTTCAATGATAACAGAATATTTTTGGCCCCAATTGGATGATATGGACTTGGAGGACATGTGGTTCCAACAGGACGGCGCCACAAGCCACACAGCGAATGTCACAATGAATTTATTGGAAACCAAGTTTGGAGAACGTGTTATCTCACGAAATGATCCAGTCGCTTGGCCGCCTCGGTCGTGCGATTCGACGCCGTTAGACTATTTCCTGTGAGGCTACGTCAATATATGGTCTATGCCAACAAGCCAGCGACGATTGATGAATTTCGTACGAATATCGAACGTGAAATTGCAGCAGTATCGGCCGATTTATGCTTGAAAACCGTCGAAAATTGGGTTCAGCGTCTGGACTTCTGCAAGCGTGCCCTTGGTGGCCATGCAAAAGAAATCGAGTTCCATACATAATGGCATCGAACGTACTTTCACAGGAATAAAGAATTTCATTAATATCCAAAACCGTTTTTGTTTTATTTAAAAAAACTTTTGTAGCGCTCTTATTGCAAAACCCTGTAGTTATACACCCGCCGATGGTTTAGCCCCGAAAGAGTACAGGTCGCCAGTAGATACTTTCCAATCCTTCGGTTTGGCGCACAGAGAAAATTCTTTCGAAACAATCACCTATGAATCACCACAGGCAGTGTGTTCGGTTTATTGAATTCCTTACCAAGAATGATTTTCCCATCTCCAGTATTTAATTGATTTAGCCAACTATGCCCCAAAACATATTCCAAAATTCCAAATGCCTTTAAACCGTTTATGTATGTTCATTTGGGTTAATCAGTATTCATTTCAATCCCAAGAGCGAAATGATATCCGTATCAAATGCACGAGTTAATTAAATGCCACGTGCTTTACTCAATTAATGACCATGACGATGAAAGATTCAAAATGCAAATTTAATTTACCCAAGTATTTGAAATTCAACGCCCTTCACATGCACTTGCCAAGAATGCTTTACGAATGCACTGCACTCAATTCGCATTCAATTTTATTTAAATGAAATTCTAACCAACGAATCAATAGAATAGGGTGATGCTTTGGTCATGAATTGGTGTTAACGTCCATGAGAGCGGATAATGTTTGTGGCTTCAGCTATCTGCATTGGTGTTGATAGATGCCACGTCGTCTTTTTATCATATCATTTTATTTTCAAATGACCCGCTTACTGACTATGTGGGTCGCGGGATTAGGGTGCTTAAGTGGACTCTCGACAGCTCCCGATCTTCCGCGATCGACTCTAAGTCATCAGAGGTTATCTGCATACCGGTAGATGAAATTCCGGACTTGGTCCAACCATCTCATCATGGGCCTAGCCAGGAGACGCCTACCTGAGGACACGAATTTCATGACAAGTCTTGGAACCCGAGTGGGGGCATGCGTTCACCGTTCCCAAACCATCAAACTATGAACCTTTCTATTCGAAGAAGTAGCTGCTCGACATTGAGTGTCTCGCGTATTTTGGTGATCCTAACTCGATCTCGACGAGTTAACCCAGCAATACAACGAAGAAATCTCATTTCGGCAGCTTGTACCTTGTATCTTGTTTGACGGTTTGAATGGAATCGACCAATAGCAGGTTATTGATCGAACTGACAATGCAGATGAAACAAAAATTCATGAACTATAAGCAATGGCAAACATCACCTGTTAGTCTGGACACCAACCTGGGACACCATTAAAACTTAAAACCGCCTTAGTTTCGAACCTCAACACCTCACTCACCAATTGATGTCACACATTCATAGCCCCTTGAGAGTGGATTCTAAAAAAAGATAGAGACGTCAAAGACATATGATACATCTTAGACATGCTGAACATTCCTTTGTATCCGTAATCTTCTCATATCTAAAAAGGTACGTCTAGAATCCTGTTACTGGATCTTGAATCATAAGTCAAGAGTCCCATTGCTTATTCATATGTGAAGCTAAGTTAAGGAAACCCATGCTGTCATGGTTCCTCATTGCATAAAAACTGCAAAGTCGGATATCCCTCCATGACCCTTTTCTGGCTTACGACCAGAAAGAGACCACCCTGTATGTACAGACACAAAATGGCTAGGAAATTGCTCCCACATTGATTGGATGTTAGATCTTAATTAAATGTGAACACTCGGACTCTCTATTTGCATGTGGTGAACAAATGAGAGTATGAACATGGATTCAATTTTCAATTAGAACACGTGTTACTGTCACTGTAGGAGTTTGAACATCATAAACTAACAAACTGATTGGGCAATAAATTCGAATTTTAACAAGAAATGCACAGGAACATATCAAACATACCTAAGTCCATTGCAAATGTTATAGGAATTCTAAAGGGAATGTGTGCAAAATTGTGATGGACAAATCATAAAGACTTGCAAATGCAAATGGAAATTTGCATTATAATCCAATGACGTAGACTTCTACGTCACAGAAAAACAGATCACTGTCCTTGCATGTCTCTTTTGAATGAAATTTTCTCGATTTTAGTTGAAATGCTAAGGATTGCTTGAGTTAAAATTTGTTTAATATTTCAGCGCAAAGGACGTCAGAGCAACGATTTTGTAAGCTTTTGAGGTCATGGATCAGAGAGGTGAGTCACACTGTAATTAGTCTTCAATTTTTGAACTCCGCAGATTTCTAAAGGACGATGGGAAGGATATTGAATTCCCGAAAGAAAAGTTAAAAGACAAGACCCAATGCATTCAGCTTTTGCAGTGTCGTCTACTCTCAAACTATGTTGAAACTGGTTATGGGATTAAGCTTGACTTTGAAGTCAGATTCTCCTCACATTTAATTGTTGCCTCCCATTCTAAAAAGCTCATCGTCTTCAGTGTAGCAAAGCCTTTGTTCTCCCTATTCTTGTAAGGGATAAGCGATATATCCAAATGGACACGTGAGCAACTACCAATGCGCTTTAGCCTTTAACCGACAAAAGATGTTCTACCCCTATAAGAAGAAGGATTAAAGCACGAGGTATTTTAGGCATGCCAATGGATCACTTTCACCATCGGCTCATGGGTAGAAGCTGCATGGACGAGGAGGAAGTTAAACCAAACATTACTTGGTCTTTAAATATCCTGCTATAGACAACATTAGGTTTCCGGTTAAATTAAATTGAAAACATCCCTGACGTTCACATGCCATCAGAGGTGGCTAAAATTTAAATTAATTATGAGCACACTGGATGGAACTAGTGGTCCACCTGCGGCTATGACGCACGTCACACGGGCCCATTAGGCCACCTACTCGACCATCAATTTGTTTTTCAGACTGGCTGATATGCTCTACACCATTAGCTCATGTGATCCACTAATTTGGTTCACTAAGCTCATAATTAATTACTTGTGGGAACAATGAAAATGGATGCATGTATAGTGGTGGCAAGACCGACACTTTTGTATGCTAACATGGGATGGTGGACGGCACTATGTATGCCGACCACTTCGATCATAGATTTGGAAATCATGTGTATAAATTAGCCCATTGGATATTAATGGTATGGATGCTGCATTTAAATTGCAAATAAATGCAATCGATTAGAGCCTACAATCTCCCTACATTTCAACATTACATATAAGACCGATATGTCCAGCCAATAGGACTGTGTGGGGAATATCTCCCTTATTTGTGTAACCGTCTGGATTGGAAAACTATATACAATACCAGGTCTAGAAGTTTGTTGGTTGAGATCCTGCTTCCCCCATCGCCATCGTTGCGTAGTCACCGTTGTTCAGAGATTAGTGGGTTGGACTGCTGAACAAGCTGTGTGGGTTTAAGCCCCAGCCATGTCCACCGAATATTTTTCATGACACCCTCTTTTTTCATTGAATGACAAGTCGCCGAGAATACAATTTGAAATGAAAAAGCTTCTCAATTCGCCTTACATTCGCGCGAAAAATGCTACACGCAGAACATAAATGGTGGCAAGAAGCTAAACCTTGGCTCATCCCGAGCTGTCGCGCCAGCTATTTATTTATTTTAAATATAAAACTTGCAACATAAATGGAAGAAGACCTTGAGCTCCAGGTTGGAGTGAGTCGTCTTCTATTGCAAAAGCTATAACATTCATTGTTGTCTCTCAATTAACGGCAGGAAACTCACTGGAAACTGGAATGCACTTTGCCACTATTGTGTTTTTTGAATGAATTTTTTATTTTACAATAAAAAAAAAATTAAAACACAAATTCACTTTTAATTATCTCTTGAACGCTTCCCAAACAAAGTAAGTGTTTCATAGTCAAGACAGCACGAGTTTTTACCGAAACGTGCTTTCATTACATTTTCAAACAAAAGAGTCCTTGTATGAGCACAATATTGTTATACACATACGTATATTTTGATTATAAAAGTTTTGTCCTCTTTTTCAATAGCAGTGTGTTTTGAAAGGGAAACGATTGTAGTTGACTTCCTGTTTATGTGAAAGAAAACAGATTACCAGTCTTCATTAGTGCAAGCAAAATAAATCACCTTAGGGAATCAAAGGAAAGTCCACTCAAAGGTAAAGAAAAGGTTGGTGTGCTGCCTTTTCCAAATAAGAAGTATTTAGTAGACAGGAAAATAAGTGAAAAGAGTCAATCTCACCCGAAAAAATAAAGGAAAATTGATACAATCCGCAGATTTAGTTGGGATATCTAGCAATAGGGGTTGTTAAGCAATAAATAAAAATAAATAGCTGGCGCGACCAGTTGACATGACTGGGGCTTGAACCCACGCCGCTCACTCAGCAGTCCGACGCACTAACCACTAAGCCACGGCGACCCACTGACTATCGGGTAGTATCCCAAAATAGCGCTCATTACCAAAGAGTGGACGCTCAGCGGCACTTCTCGCCAGGGAATCCGCCCAATTATTACATTCCAAGGGAAACCAGCCAACAGTAATCTTTTTTGCGCATGCAAGGTCTTCGAAAAGCCCTGAAAAAATCCCAAACAATGGGCCAATAGTACTGTCTAGCTGCCCAGAAAAATGGATATAAGGGGTTCAGTTCACTTTTCGTTGTAGGCATTGCCGTTCAATTGAAAGATGTCTGGTGACTTCCTAAGTGCTGCTGTTTGTTGGAATATGGGACCGTAAATCTCAGCTCCAGTATTGTCATTTTCCAATGTTGAGCCATCTGTGTACCAAGTAATGTGATGTTTATTTTTCTATTGGTGCCGGTCGCCTAAGACTACTTGGAACTTTCTGGGCATTCCATCTTGGATCAGGATGCTCAAATAGTCGCCAGTCTAACACACTAGGCATTAAATCACGGCGACCAAACTATTGACCGAGTATTGATTAAACCAAAAATGTCAAAATGACTCTGTTGCAAAGTTTATCGGGTAATGATATTCGTAATTCCAATGGGGGCTTCCTGGCAAACTTGACTGATTACCTAAGTTACAGTGTGCAATTATAAAGGTCCTTTGACTGGCTAAAAACGTATCCCAAGGTACAATGTCTGCGAAAGGGGACTACTTTCCCATTCTTTCTAACTTACTTGACACACTTTTAAAGTCTTCTCCAAACAAGATCCTTGAACTAATTTTAAGTCAGTAACCACAATAACCTTTAGGTAACACCACACCCAACACCTATCATCTCCAGTTACATCAAGTCTAACCTTTAATCTTAACTTTAACGCAACCAACATCAAAGGACTCGGATTTAACCATCAACAGTAGTTGAAAACTTTTGCAACTCCTTCCTAATCTAAACTTCCAAACCTCATTTCGAAGTTCATCCTTTTATCGATAACGTCAGACACAAAGTAACTGCCACTACAAACCTAATCCCAAAAAAGGAAGTTGCCTATATTATTAGGGGAGCAGTCATCCCCGAAGGATACATACATTCTTCCACATCAGTTATTTAAATGCCAATAGCGGTGGTTCTGCTTCGATGTATCTAATGCGTTCGACAGAGACTTCTGCGTTTGTAATAAGCTTACCTCCAAAGGACTACTTTAAGGATACTTTAAGAGGGTCCATAAAAGCCCCGCATTTGCCCTCCTGCCCCACTTAAAAGCGAATGCAACAAACCGGAAAGGTCACCTTTAATTTGATGAAGTGTTTACATTTTCATGGATCGTTAATAGTTTAACTTTACAAGGACATCATCCTGTAAGATATCCCCGCTGAATTGAATTGATTCAAGTGGGTTGTTAAAGGTCATCAAATAAATTAAAAAGCCAAAAAAAAAAAAAAACACGATTTACAGTTGACAGTTTTATGGCACGCAACGAGCAGCATAACAAATGATATCAGGTCTATGCATCCCGCGGATGTTCAACGCGCTTCGCTGAATCATCATATGTTATCATCATGACACTGATGGCGGTGTTATGCATTCGGTTTAATCTCACGGGATTAACCAGATTATAGGCGTGCTTTTCAACCCTTTCTTTCTGTCAGTGTGTGTGTGTGTGTGGCGACGGAAATACGCAATAAAGTTTGTCGTTAGACACATCGAATGTGCTACATGTACGTTGGTGGATAGACGAACTTTGAAAAGAGGACTTAGGCTCTAAATGTCGTTTTCTGTTATCTGCTGGATGGAATACCATGTCACTTGGAGGCGAGAGGATTAGAGCATTTAATGACATGAACGTCGATTTCATTAGAATGTTACTGCGAACATTTAGGAAGGCGAGTAGCAATGCAACGTGGGCGTGCTGAAAACGTTTGCATACAGGAAAACTGTACTGACATGGATTTGGTTCAGAGCAAATAATCCTGCTGAGTCTGTAGGTGTAGGTGGATAAAAATTAAAGTGAACGACACGTTTTGGCTCCCATTTTGGTTCAGTGCCAGTTGACATTTGAACAGCATGCGTAAGGCAAAATAAACGTTGTCTGAATTGTTTCCACACTCCTATCCGCTGTCAAATATTCACTGAAATGAAATATTGAGAGAGAATTTTAGATCTGTTAAACGTCATCGCACAGTGGTGAGCCTTTGACACCATCAAATTCGCTTGCAATGAAAGTTCGGTAAGGCAACCCATCGATCCGAACACCTTTTGTGGCCTAGGACCCCTTACTTAAGCGATAAGCGAAGAGAAAAAGAGAAGCAAGAAAGAATAAGGTTATGGACTGAACTCGATTGTCTTCGGCAGGCTAAGAAACTCCTAGAAATGTTAAACCGTAAGAGATACACCACTTCCATCAACTTGACCAAGCAGATTTCCTAGCCGGGCATTGTGGACTAAATAAGCATATGAGCAGACTAGGCCTAGAAGATAGTGGGAACTGCACATTCTGTGAGGAAAATGAGGAAACGTCTATACATCTTCTTAAGGCCTGAGCGACTCTTACTCACTGCAGAATATTCAAGCATACATCGACCAGCCCCGGACTCAAAAGGCTTATCCTGGTCGCCGTGAGTAGCTAAAGAACCCTAGTATTTGGCCGGAAATAACAGGGATTAAGCGGCGATGTGCACTTGTGAAAAGTAAGGCTGTAACTAGATGTCACTCAGGGTTGTGATTGATAACTTCAATTATATTCTGTAGAATGTATATGGAGCTGTTTCTGGTCGACAATTTGGTGAAAAGTCCATGAAAATAAGTCTGACCAAACCTACAGCAGAACTAACAACTATTGTTTGTTGTTTTTTATTATTCCAATTCAACCTTATAATATATGTATATAACAAAGTTTAATAGATAATATATTTAATTAAATTTACAATAATTCAAATGTTAAAAAAATTTACGTATTTAATATAAATAATTAATAATCTGTTTAACCATGAGTTATTATCTATTGAAACGTTAAAGTTGAAATGAAATAGAACACTTAGTGGTTAGAGGAACCAGTGGCAAGTGTTATAAAAACGTTGAAGTGTGAAACCGCGCAAAAGGAACTATACGAGTGTCACCTCTCTAGGTTTCTATTGTTCACTGGTGGAATAAAGAGCTTAGTGGTTTCAAAATGTAACTCTATCAGAAAATGCACAAGAAAAACTTAGCAAGTCTTTTGTGAATCAACGTCAAACACGAAGTGAAAAGGGTTCTCAAGACCCAACTGTTACTTCATTGGTCTTCTCGCAGATAAAAGATTAACTAATAACCTCAGATTTATTTTTACAAAACTACATTCCCGGCTCTAAAATCTTAGAATCGGATTCCGAACTTCCTGATGCAGTTAAAACCATTCACTATATAATAAAAAAAATCAGAAGATTATACTAGTCTAGCGTCTTTCAAGCCCAACATTTTCGAATAGGTTATTTTCACTCTGAAGCTCTTTAAACCTTTAAGTGAGGACGGAATACCACTCCCTAGTTGAAGCTCTAATCCCAGATTTCATTGCTGCGCACTGATTTATAATGGAGCTAAGTTACACACCACGCTCTCAATAGATCACAAACTGATCCAACATTTTTCAAACCAAAAAATCCTGTTTCGGGTTTTCTTAAAATACTGAAAAAGATAATAGATCACCCCATCTGAAATTATGTCCTAAGGAAACGAAAAACTGTCTTCATTTGCATGAAACGTCCCCTAGATAAGCCGAAAGATGAACTAATCGCGAAGATTAAGCTCGTGTGGCTCACAAATCGTGTTTTAGGAAGTAGGGGACTAAGCAAACACCGTTCACGAAGAACCGGGTAAAAATTCATTTCACGTCATGTATTGAATTACAAGACAAGGAGTCACATGTTGATTACAAGACAAGCCTCGGATAGAAAGACGGTAAAGATTAAGGGATCTGTAAGTGGAATGTTCGAACACTAAAGCGCTACGGAGCTAACGAATCAACAGACATCTTCGTATATTATAAAGTGGATACTTGGGAATTTCAGCACCATTGGCACGGCTGTATGGATGCGATTTTACTGTGAGAAGCAGACATAGCTAAAAAGTCCTAAGTTTTGTAAGTGGGCGAGTGATGATGAACCACATCAAGGCTCAATTTTATAATATTAGCCTCATTTGTGCTCAGGCCTTCACAGATTAAAAATTCGATACCACCAAAGAATGTTTCGACGAACTCCTCGACAAAACTTTCGCGCAATGATCTTAAGGTTCTCCTTAGGAATCTCAACGCCGTGGATCGGAAAGGAGGACAGTTTAGACAAGATCACCAGAAAACATAGCCTGAATCTCACGACCTTCACTAACTTTTTCGACAACTCAGCATTCACAAGGCAACTTGGAAGTCAAGTCAAATTGATCACGTTGGGAACTGCAAAAACCGCCTCGTGCCATCACCTTACAGCAAAAACAGTATTAAGTAATGTCACGTCGAGAACCTTCAGCTGATCGAATTTGCTAGAGCTCTTGAGAAGTCCTCTCACAGCAACAACAAAGGCAGTAAACCTGTGACAGCACCAAACGGATTGTACAGCATGGTGGCCTTTGGGACCTCTTGCCCACAAATTCTGATCAAAATAAGCAGCGACTATTGCCGCAATGCACCAAATCAACTCTGTGTCCCAGTATACATGCGACATTAACCTTAAATCTCTTAAATTTCTCAAACAATATTAAAGGACAATGAAGCTAAGCAGAGGTTTAATAAAATATTCGATTGGTCCTCGTGTCATTACCTTCGTCTTATTGCTGGCTTAGGAAAAATTAATTTTTGATTAAGTTCTCCTAAATAACCAATTGACAGGCCACATGTCTGTATGGACAAACCGAAAAAGGTTTTATTAGTCACTTTATGGGCTACACGGGGCATCCTTTTCCTTTATTTTCCCACAAAATCAATTTCAAATTGCTATTTACCAGATGGGTTTGCCTTTCTTTTATTGTCCCAACTTCAATGGGACTGTGGTTGGTACACAGACTGTCGTCCACGGATATTGTTCTTTAATTACAAACAAAATGAAATCACATGGAAATAATAAAAGGAAGTAATCCTTAATTCGTTTAATATGTACGTCCCGTTGAGGGTATGGAATAAAAAGGACTCAAACTTTTCTATGCACCCCACACCAATTAAACTGAAGATAAGGAGGTAACTGAAAGGTTTTCTTGCCGCCATATATTTTGAGAGATTGTAAATGAAATATCTTGGGGGAATAATAAGAATTTAACACTTGCATAAGTCAGAATTGTACAAGGAATACAAAGGATATAACTTAAGCTTACGCCAGGATTTTATTTTATCTCTAACGGCGAGCAAGGAGCCTGGAATTTATGTCACGGACAAACGTATTATTGCTCATAAGGATGTTTTCTGCCTTGTTGCAGGGCAATCATTATTTTGGATGAAGAGAGCAAAAAAGTTGACTCATGTCAAAGTAATTGCTTCCTTGACCTTTGTGCAAACCCAATATGTTTCGAGTTCCTGGTACAATTTTCTCAGAAGAAGAAGCACGGAAATTACCATTTCTGGAATTTTTTTTTTTTTTTTTTTCCCCAACGAGGAACCGAAATATAAAGGAAAAATCAAATACCAGTTGATGACAGCTTGAAGGATGACATCGCTCAGTTGGGTGGTTTGAGGGAAGAAAAAAATGGGTTTTAGCTTCCTAGAATGTGAAAGGAAACACAATCCTCTTGTATGTGAGATAACTCGATCCTTGCCTAATTGCCTCCAGCTTCGTACACAAGACTTTGACTTTGTCTTGTGTAGGTGGTTGTGTAGAAATTCACACGAACCTTCCCCGAAGGTATAACTTACAAACGAGGCTGTACATCCAAATTTAGCAGTGATAAGGAATGCTTGTGGATGTAATAACGGGTCAAATATCAGCACATGTGTAATTCAGCAACGAGGTCCTGAACATTGTGCCTTATCTGATGAATTGTCTGTGGTTTATTGTTGTCGTGTAGACCTTGTAGTTGACACGACCTCATAAATCGGGATCTGACGCTCTAGCCTGTCAAATTATTTCGTAGATATAATATTGTATTTCCATGAATAGCTGTCGGAGCAGGCTTGCATGATTGATATAACAAGTTCTGAGAATCACATAATAGGTTTTCAAATTTTCAGTTGTAATAGTCGGTAATTATGTGCTGATAGGACATGCGATTGACAGCAACAGGAGTAGTGGAAACAAAAAATTATAGATAAATAGGTTAACCACACTTTATGGATGTGTAAGGTCGTGGTTATCGGTTCCCGGAAGACGGCTACTCGCTTAGGCACTGAAAACAATATTCGCTTCATCAGTCATGATGGTTTTTCAATGAATATCAGAATGACCTCTTGATTATTGGTGTTTTAACGACGCCCACGTCGCCATTGTTCATAGCGTTGAATTTAATAAGGCAAGTTCATTTTTCATATGAATAAATTTCAGTGAAATACGCGAATAGCGACCTCGATTATAACGACAAAGTTGGAAGTTTAATTTTGGTTTGCCATACAGTAATGAATAAAATCTTTCGGTTTGAGCGACTTCGGCTATAACGACCATTTCGGTTATAGAGAGCGGAAATAAAGGCGATCAATGAAGCCTTATCCTGTCTTAGGCATAATGTAGCATCCTGGGTAGCAAAAAGTTGCATCTTAGTGATAATCGGGTTCTTTGAACATAGAGACCAGGATATTCTCTTAAGTTCTCGCTGAGTGTGGGCAGTGACAAAGAATTTGTTCGACGTGGGAGATGTTTTCACTGAAATGCTTAACCTGAATACTTCCTTCCGTTTACCTGACCACTATGTCGTATTTCAGGTCGAAATCATGGCGATCAAATAAGTCAAGTCCTGGTTGAAGTACAATGTGGTATCAGACTGTCATAAAATCTCTGGAGTCAGTAACATGGGCATCAAAAGCTACTTCAGATTGTCGCCCGCCTCTCACGGAGATGGCAGAGCATTTTAACATTCACCGATGCTGGGTACCCGGTCATAGCGACATTCCAAGGAACTGTAAGGCCGATGAAATCGACTGGTACTACTCTAGACATCCTACCCGAACGAAGGAATCTGGGTATTCCACTCGCTACATGTAAACTTCTTTCAGAGAACGGCCCGATCAGCAAGACAAACCAAAGATGGATGAATGGTACCACATGCCTCCAGAGAGATCTGGCCTACGCTCAACTTTACTCTATCCAAAAGTGTGATCTTGCTTAAAAGGACGCTCATCAGCACCGTTATCAGTGTTCTCACTGGTCCGATCGGCCTTCATGGCAGAAGGATGGGCCTCTTCTCCAATGACTTTTACAAGAGCTGCAGAGCTGAAACGATCCTCCATTTCCTCTGCACTTGTCTTGCCCTATCCCAAAGAAGGAAGCTCTATCTAGGAGCCTATCACTTCGACAATTTGGGCGACTTATCGCATACTGATATTAAAAGTATCCTCGGCTTTATCAGGAGCTCCAAATGGTTTCAATATTTCGAATGGCACCTAGAATATAGATCCATCTGGCATAACAAAGGGTCTTCCCTGCCCTGGGTGTGTCTGTTCCTTGGATGGATACCCACCTTAGGTTAGGTTATGTTAGGTAGAGTAGTGTTATGTAGTCAGCGCTTGCATAAGACAGAAAAGTGCGCCCATCGCGATCCCTGTGAAACCAAAAAGGCAAAACCTAAACCATTTCCTGAAAGCACTTGATTTTCCTACAGAATTGTACCATATTCCTGTAGCTGACATAGCCTAGCTCCTCTAGATTACTTAAGAAATACTTGCCGAGAAGTTTCATGCGAGTCCTGGCAATATAATCACATAATATGTTTCGTTGCAGTATCTGCAGACCTTCATACCCACCTTACTACCTACCTAAGGTGACCTATCAAGCTGCATGATTCATTCTCGATAATGAAAAATAGTGAGACGTGGCTCGCATCCATCCTCTTTCTGTTGGTGATCGATGACGCTACTAGGGGGTAGAAATGGAAAACATGGTATCCAATGGAGGCCATTCGACAGGATAACCCATTTGAATTATGGTTACAATATCTTCTTCCTGGCTTGTGCCAACAGCAGGCTGAACGATATGTGTCAATCACTGCAAATGAATGAAGATAAAGAGCTGGTCTTAGGAGTAATTAGATGTCACGCCTCCCCCAAGATGATGGGTAATTGAGACTCAACGCTAGCCACAAGGAAAAGTATAGAATTCAAAGAAATCCAAAGCAGAGCTCCTCCTTTCGATTGAAATCTCACTGTGTAGTCCAATTCATTAGTTCATTAGGCCACAGGAAATCACGGCGCCTGCCAAATACTAAAATCTGGACAAGTTTGAGGAAATGTTTTCAAACTTAATGTTGGGACGTTGATTGAGTTTTCCTTCGGAGCTCTGACCTATAACGTGATTGATTATGACGCTCTCAAAAAGTTTTCCTTTCACTCATTCGAAATGGATTAACGATAGACATCCTGTCGTGCCATTGGAATGTTCCGAAGTTGAACGAACTTGAACAGAGACAAAATTGCATGTCTAGGTAGAAACAATGTGGCAACTTGAAAAGAACCTCGATGATATGTCTTCACAACTGAACGATGAGGCTTCGTTTTATTTTCTTTGTAAACGAAAATATTCCCAAAGGCAAATTTTTAAGTACTTTACAGTCTTTCTGTGAATCTATCATATTTCACTTAGCAAAGTTGTTTCAAAATTAGGACAAAGTTTTCTCATGTTCGTTTTGCAATTTTCCAAGAATCTTAGAGCTTAAACAAACATAATTTCACCAAAAGCATTATTGCTTTTGCTTATTTTTTTCGCATAATAAACGCAAAGTTATCACTCATGCCAAGACCCCTACTCCCATGGTATATATACCTATTCATCAAAAATGGCTTTAAATTCTGTTTAAGAACATTATTATTCCTCTTATATCCTCGTTTTGGCTTGGGGGTCGGGGTAGTTCCCCAAAGTATGCAGCAACTCCAATAACTTTATAATTTTAAATTATCTTTTACAACACATACGAGAGTGTTGTAGAAGCGAAAGCAATACAGAAATTATATAAGGTAACGAGGAAGGCTTGTAGGATACCCTATCATGAGTGGGTATTTGATAAGCAGTTGTTTTGGACAGTTGAGGTAGGGCTCTGGTTCGTACCAGAAGTAAAGTGAAAAGAGTTTCAGTTTCGTTTTCATTCCCGAAGCTGTGGCATTCGTGCGAACAATGCAACAGGCACAACATGAATGGCTACGAGAAGCTAGGCCTTGGCTCACCTTGAGCTGTCGCGCCAGCTATTTTTTTTTTTATTTATCTTTTACCTGTGGCATTCGGCGACGAAGTAGATGTTCAGTGGGACTACACTACAATTGTGCGCACCTAGTGGCCAATGGAACTTTGGCAATATACACACGAGTTTTATTTATTTAGAAAATGTTGTCTGTAGGCGGACCATATCCTGCCCGGATAAAGCAACATTCTTTTAGAGTCTATAGGGAATGTATTGAACAATTTGCAAGATACTACATAGAAAAAGTTTCTTAAATGTATCGTGCAAAAAGCGGGTATATCGACAACAGAACGGGAACTTCTTTCTAAGTTGTGAATGTCAGAGATTGGGCATATTGCATGTATCCACCCCCAATAAAAATAAAATATCATTGAAACTTTAAAGTAATATAAATGCATAACTTAAGCCTTAACAGCGACATAGACTAAGATAAGTCTTGAGCTTTACATATTATTCTGACGCAACACTTTTGCAACACAACAAGTGGTTGGAGATTGGTGATGCATGCACCCTCCCAAACAGTTTTGTTCAGTACCTGGTCATAGCGGTACTGCAGAGACGAACTTACTAAACGTCACACTACTCACTACACTACGTGTTAGTTGCTCTTTGAGTATCATGTGGTTAGAAGGACAAGACAAAGATGGGGGAGTGAACCCAAAAGCCAGAAAGATTTGGTCCATGTCAAAAATTTTCTTATCAGCTTCGTAATCTGTACCTGTCAAGCTCTATCTCAAAGAACAGAAAACCATTTAGGAGCCATTCACTTCGATAATTTGGGCGAACTATCACTATCATGAAAAGTATTCTAACCTTCACCAAGAGCTTCAATCAAGTGGCAATTGTGAGGAAAATATCTATATGGTATCACAAAGAGCCTACCTTGGCCTATATGAATTCTTGTTTTTTATGAGCAGCTACCCTACTTACCTACCTAGTAAGCAGAAATTCGCAAAAAATTGCAAAAAGATATTTCCCTTGCCAACTTCTACTGTATTGTGAAGCCCGTGGAAGATTCAGCAAAGATGGAGCCCAGAAAGGGACTAAAAGCTTACTCGGGAATTGGGTGAATTAAGGTTTTTAATATCGGTTTGGAGATTTAATTGGTTACGAACGTATAACGAGTATTCCTGCCTTCAAGATGCTATATTTGCTTGAAAGGACTGAGGATGGGACACGAGTGCCGCCTTTAATTTACAATCAATCTAGGAACCATAAATGTAGATTGATGCTTGGAACCTTTTTATTACCATATTGGTATTCCACCCTTTATCGGAAGACCTCAAATGCCTTTAGAACTGCAATTTGGATGTTGTGTAAGTTCCCATATGTTTTAATATTCTTCTATACAAAATGGGAAAAATAGCGAGGTCAGCATGCCAATATGATGACTCGACTCAAGAAAACACCAAACACACATTCTTGGCACGCACAAGACTTGCAGACCGACGCATACTAGAAATGGAGGTAGGGGGAAACATACCGAATAATTTCGAGCATGAACATGAGAAAATTAGAAACAAGTGTGCAGTGCAGTGAAGAGAAAACAGATTATATGTAAGGAAGTTTGCCAATGTACATTGGAACCCCAAATTGGCACTACCCTGAAGTAATGCAAGAAGTGCTTCCGGGATTGGATGATATGAAGACGGAGAAGTAAGACTCCGACACACTGGAAGAAGTTGGTCACACCTGAAGCTACACATGTGGCGAAGTATATAACCCTTCCCTCTTCTGCTATTGGTCAATATATCCATTCTTCTAAACATGGGAACTAACTACTCAGGTGTCAGCAGCGAGAGGTGACTTGCAAAATATTGTCGGCCAAAAATGTGTACGATAAATATTTTAGCTAGGCTTCAAACCTAAGTCAGCAATTTAGCAAATTACTTGAGCTACGACGGTCACTATGGATTTTTGGAAAATAACCAGCAAAAGCACTTTTCTCCCAACAAGTCTAGCGGTCGGCCATGCATAGCGAAGAGACCATCAATTTACCAATAGATCTCGAGAATGTTCCCGACAGGAAATTGAGTAACGAGAACAGACTTCATAAAATTTGACGGGAAACTACTTGTGCAGCTAATGATAGCCAAAGAGTACTTCCACGTAATCAAAATGAAGTAAATACGTTGAAAGTTAAGTCCAGAAAGGTTATTATATCTATCAGCTAAGCCATGTATAGCATCTGGAGAGGATTTGATAGAAAGCATACACCAAATAATTTCTAAGATTTGATCAGGCGAGTGTACGACTGTTAAATGGAGAACAATAGACGCTAACAATAAACGCAACTATCTCTTCAGCATCGCCAACAGGCATCCGTCAGATGGGGTGAACGAAGCCGATATCTTTTTACTATCTTTTTCTGCTCGTGAAGGGTCACCATGTCTTCCATTTGCCATCAACTTCTGTGCTTCTAAGATCTGTCTTGGACTTTATTTCTTGATATTTCGTAATCTGCGACTTCACATGAAAGACGTGAAATTGGTAATTGTGCCAGATGACGAAAAGTTTTAATGTTCGAAGCGAGGCGATATCTTTGTAAACTGTGATCTAACGAATCTTTGTGTTTCATTGGGTGGATGCCAGGTTGTCATGGATTTTCTTATCTAAGCGACGCTTCAGATCCGGTATATACAGAGACTCCAAGATTTCTTGTCGCACACTCGCTGAAGCTGAGCTTTTGACTATAGCATGGTTAGAGGAACGGGATGGACGGGAAAAATAGAATGGATGCCTCAGCAATGGGGAACTCAGTAGTGAAAGTGAACGCCTTCTAGATCTTCTTTCTTGCCGCGAAAAATATACGTTGGATAGGGCTGAAGCTACACAGTCTGCACAGCAGATCAATGCATTAACCACTATCGGGCTCCCGGACACACTGGATTTGTGAGCAATAAGATTATGAGCAGATGACCTTGCCAGACAAGGACCCCAATCAGCATTGATACTGCCTATCCTCCACGACTTCGATCTTGCTGAAAATGGTCCTCAGTTGTAAGCCAGCTCGAGTTGAGCACAACCATTCATGTTGTGCGTGTTGTATTGTTCGCACGAATGGAAGGGACCTACAGTTTATTGCTGACTCCGAATAGCGAATGGAGAAGCTTTTTCATGACAGATTATGCTCCCGGAGGCATGTCATTCCCCGACGAGAGGTAAAAAAAAATTAATTTTCTGTGTCACAAATCATGAGTCAGAAATTAATACACCCTATGAAGGAGAGTGTAAAAAGAAAAACGTAATTTCATTTCCAAATTAAATCACGGGACCTGGAAAAAAGACACCAAACCCCAATCTCCCCCATCTACGCATCCGGCGTACCCGTAGTCGTTTGATATGTGAACAGAAATGAACAGCCCAAACCGACAGAAGACAAAGTAAACACATGATAAAAATTATGTTTCTCTCTCTCTTCCCGGGAAGAAATGGTAGTTGGTTGGATGGGCGGGCACGCCACCTCTACCACGGAAAAACGAGATTTATTTCCTCGGGAGGAGAATGTTGTTTTAGGCACGATAATAGGAAGGCATGTCGGAATCATTGTAAGGTTAATGTTCGCTTTGGTTTCTCACCTGTCCCCTGCGGTCCCTTTTTGGTCTCACTCCTATTAAAATAGACGATGTATCTTTGCTTCACGGGAATTGTTTTATTTTTATTTCTGTTTTCGTGTGTGCGTTGAAATTTTATATGTTTTGGCTGAAGATCCTTAAAGCCTACTCAGTTGAATGGGATGTTAATGGAGTAGAATCATTGCGGAGAATTATTGTCACGGCTTTGCTTACCAAAGCAATTATTCTTTTTTTTTTTTTTCTTTGTGTTTCCGCACAGAATTTACTTTGAATTAAATGTGTTGTTACTGGAAATGCGCATGTAATGGAAATTTAATACTTAACTGTTTGCGGTTTGATGTTTTACTTGAATATCTTATCTTATTTCTCGTTAAGTTACTAGTAAAAAATGAAGAGCCTATAATGATCTTTTGATATTGCAAAGTCATTAAAGAGGATATGTAGGATATGTAGGCTGTCATGCAAAGGGAGGTCCTACGTGTGCCAACAATTGCCCAGAAGTCGTATAAGAAAAAGCCCATCATTGCATCAAGGTCAAAAGGACAGTAGACAATAACGACACCGATTGTGATGTTGATAAATGACGTTTTAAGTAAGACCAGACTTTAAGAGCGAATTAGGCTTAGCATGGGACAAGTCTCTCTGGCTTTTGAGTTGATTCCCCCATTCTTTGGTTTGTGTTGCTGATCGCATAAGAGTACCTTACAAGTAGCGGGTGGAATATCCATCTTCTGCTGTGGTAGTAGGATATCTAGAGTAGTGCCATGTTTGGAGAGTTCAGCGGTTATAATGCTCTGGAATATCACTATGACCAGGTCCCCAGCATAGGTGAATTTAACATTGTTCTATCATGTAAATGAGAGATGAGGCACAACCCGAAGTGGCTTTTGATGTGATTGTCACTGTTTGAAAGATTTAATAGCAATCTGATAGCACATTTTACTTCAGCTAGGAGATCCAGAAATTTGGCAAAATTCAGGCGGCTGTCAACTAAAGACGAAGAGAGAAGAGCCTTCTTCTGTAAGAAATTTTATATTTTCTAGTCAAAAGACTCAATTCGGTTTTTTCGGATTTCACCTCCAAACCGCTTTTAACTGCCCATCTTGATAGAATTGCGAGAGCGCTTCGAAGAAGTTCGCTATCGCAAATTTATCTGCATAGGCGATTGCAACGAATCCAGGCCAAGTCGAGCAACAGTTTTTTTAATTTTTACAATCCAGAGGAAGGGGGATAGAACACCGCCTTATGGCGTACCACAACTCACAGATCTGCGCGTCGAGGCGTCCTTCAACTTGATGCTATTTGTTTTGCCTGTAAGCAGTTTTTTAATTAAAGACCTGAGCGAGGATTCGAGTCCCGGCTTCATGAGTGCAGCAGTGATCGCTTCTGATGTGATGTTAACAGTGAACTTTTCCATTTTTCAATGGAAAATCTGCCTTGATCAGAAGCATTTTGGTAACGAGTCGAAATTATTAAAATTTACGACCGAAATTCGGAGTCAGTGGCCTCAACGTTAAGAGCGCTACGTCCAATTTATGGTCGTCATAATCGTCCTAGCAGATCAACAATTGAGCGTTTAGTGGAAAAATTTTAATCCACAGGCACAGTACAAAATGTTCCCGTGCCAGTGAGACAAAGAAGTGCCCGTAGTGTCGAGAATATTGCTGCCGCTGAGGCTTCAGTTGCAGAAAGCCCAAATGTGTCTCTCACACGTCGTTCTCAAGCGTTGGGCATCTCTGTGACGTCGTTGTGGCGAATTTTGCGAAAAGATCTTGGCCTACATCCTTACAAGATTAAATTGACGCAAGAACTGAAGCCGCTTGACCACCAGAAGCGTCGTATGTTCGTGAATTGGGCTGAGCAACAACTTGAAAATGATTCGGATTTTCATCGAAAAATCATCTTCAGCGATGAGGCTCATTGCTGGCTGGATGGCTTCGTCAATGAACAAAATATGCGGTATTGGTCAGGCAGCAATTCACACGTACTCCATAAGTCATCATTGCATCCTGAAAAAATTACGGTTTGGTGTGGTTTATGGGCCGGCGGCGTAATTGGGCCGTACTTCTTCCGTGATGATCAAGACCGGCACGTTACTGTGAATGGGGATCGCTACCGTGTAATGATAACCGAATATTTTTGGCCCCAATTGGATGATATGGACTTGGAGGACATGTGGTTCCAACAGGACGGCGCCACAAGCCACACAGCGAATGTCACAATCAATTTATTGGAAACCAAGTTTGGAGAACGTGTTATCTCACGAAATGGTCCAGTCGCTTGGCCGCCTCGGTCGTGCGATTTGACGCCGTTAGACTATTTCCTGTGGGGCTATGTCAAGTCTATGGTCTATGCCAACAAGCCAGCGACGATTGATGAATTTCGTACGAATATCGAACGTGAAATTGCAGCAGTATCGGCCGATTTATGCTTAAAAACCGTCGAAAATTGGGTTCAGCGTCTGGACTTCTGCAAGCGTGCCCGTGGTGGCCATGCAAAAGAAATCGAGTTCCATACATAATGGCATCGAACGTACTTTCACAGGAATAAAGAATTTCATTAATATCCAAAACCGTTTTTGTTTTATTTAAAAAAAACTTTTGTAGCGCTCTTATTGCAAAACCCTGTAGTTAGGGGTCAGTGGGTTAACGTGTGGGCTCCTTCCTGCCCACTGTATATTACCTGGCTAAGGCTAGGTTTTGACAAAAAGGGCAACTATGAATACGAGTGGGACTACTCGACAGTCACTTCGTCCTCCAGACTAGTGGTCCTAAAATAATTGTATTAAGTGATAACACATTTGGTGTGATGCAGCTCTTGTATTATGGAATTTTAATAGATTTCCACGCTTTAAGCTCTTGTATGACTAGTAGGTACACAACACATGAACCCAAAGGCATTTACCTAAGATTTTGAGCCTCGCTCATGAATTTCTTCCGCATTTTATGCTTGGTAACACAATAATACTTAAATACGCGTCTACTGTATGCCATACAGAATTCCATATCTTTACAGCGTTGGCTATAAGAAAATATTTTTTATCGATACCTAAGGACTTAGGATTTCCTGACATACATTTGTTGTCACTGAATTTGAAACGTTGCTCTCTAATTTCTTTTAAGGTACGGTGAAAGTGTTTAAACTGTTGACCTTAGGTGATTTTACAAATGTTACAAGTTTATAAACTTACAAATTACAGGTTTTTTAATATTAAGTAATCAATAGTTACCCTGAGATATGCTTCTGTAGTACGTACCTGAAAAGAAAAAAAAAATGTTTGGTTAGAACAGATTTATAGAGCGTCAGGAGTGAGTGATAGACTTAGACGTAGTCGAAGATCTCTTCAGTGTAAATAAGTTATTTCTTGGCTGGCGGTGACGGCTTACACGCCGAGTTGGTTAAAGTAGCTGGAGATGACTTGCTTATGCATCATACATACATACACTAACCCATTTCTAAGATTTTACCAGACGAGTATATGCCTGAGGAATTCAATCACAGCATCGTTTACCCGTTACATGAAAATGAAAATGGAGACCGTCTGAAACTTATTGCTAACTTGATTAGGACGATTCGTGTCGTTTGTATCACGAAAGTTCATAATCGGTCGAATTTTTATACTTCACAGAGAACGCTCGCTGTGTCATGTTTATTCCTTAATTCACTTGAGGGAATTATACAATTTTATAATGTTTTTTGAAGCTGTGCAACTACAAGCGTAGTAAGTATTTGCTGCCAACAAGAATGGACGGACATTGACGAATCTGAGGAGCAGTGAAGGAAGACCACGTGTAAAATGATGCGTGCAACTAGGAGGGATCCAAGTCAACTTGGAGTGCGCAACAGGAGGAAGTAACCATAGATCCGGTCTCGGATAGTCCTCTTCTCCCCGGACGCTGCTCTCTTTTCAAAGGATCCGGGGGATTTTTGAAATATGTCCGTGGTGTTTAGGGGCGATTTTATTATTATTATAAAACCCACCTACATCAAGTGGCGAAATGGCGCAGATAAGGCGTAGGTCGTGACCGATGCGACAATTGATGGTTTTTGTCCTTTTAATAATCGTTCTCTGTACCCGGAGGAGGCTTTTTTTTGCTATCACTTTGGATTATATCCTTAAGTCCACATCAAGTTGTTCATAAGTTTACACAGTGAAGGTTCTTGTATAATCAAGGGAGCCTTTGTATTATTCCCCATTCTCCTCTATTCCTAAGAAAACACCTTACAACTTTGTAAATGGCTTACAAAATTGCAAGGCCTTTTCATAAAAAGTTTCACATCACACAAGTATCGATCGCATAAGCAAGGATACATTTTTCTATGCCTCATCGTCATGACAGCAGAAAACATAAAAGTGTAATCCCATTTGAATTCAAATTTAGCTGCTTACTCCAAAGTCGATGACCTAATCTAGGGGTAGGCACTATCCAAGTATTGATTCGTCCTTATATTCAACTTCAATGTATTTCCTTATACTTCCTTGTATCCTCGAAGCTCTTTCGCCTACATCTTGTTATAAAAGAAAATCATACCTACGTGCTTCGCATAAAAAAACATTTTCAAAAATTTTCTCAAAAAAGGCATGTAACACAAAAATACCTTGAAGACAAGTCCGCCTTACAGATCCCGTCCAATTACCCGCATAATAAATTTCATGCTTCGCCTGCAGCCAACAACACGCCATCAAAGGAACTCGGAGACCATGACAAGTCCTCAATCATGTCACAGTCTCCTTGTTTATGCCTTCTAACTAAATCAATCATTTTTTTGATCCCGATATTAAGTTTCACCAACACAATACTTTCAACGCCTCCAGCGTGCAAATTTGTCAAGGCAAAATCCGGAAATAAATTTATGTGTCCTCGTTGTATACAAAAAAAAAAAAAAAGGTTTAGCAACTCAACTAACATGTCGGTAGTGCTTATGATTCATGTCCTTCAGGCCGTATCCGCCAGATGAATTTAATTTTAAATAAAAAAAAATCTCTCTCGATGGAAAAGAGATGAAGTACATGAATATTAATCGAAGTGCCCTCAAAAAAGATTTCGGTCGTGTCGTCGGCGCTAGGAGTGACACGTGGCTGGCTAATGCAATGCGAAAAGGACATCCGCACAGTGCATATTCTTTAATTAGTTTGTTTCTCTTTGGTATACGTAGTATATTTGAAATTAGTTAATTACTATGCAGAAACTCATTTCATTATGCAGGACTTACCTAGAAAAAAGGACACCCGATGGCAGGCTTTATTGTGAGCTTATCGAGAAGTCGATGTGGCAAGTGGACCAAGTTGAAGGATCTATGTTCAGTTCATTAAAATTATAATTACTTACGCTTCGGCCCTTTGTGAGTTTAATTCACGCACCAAGGAGCGTCCTTTTTATTAAAATCCGATTAGGGCTTACTTCTACTTTCGTTGAGAATGTTGAGGAGTGAGGAAAATGCGTATTTTTAAGTTACGACGAGTCATTAAGGCTAATTATACCAATTAACATTGATTTGTAGCATTCGCTCAATTAAGGACTCGAATGAGGTCAATCATTCCGTCAGATTGCCGATGACGACTTGGGTCTGTTGGAAAACAAAAAACATAAAACCGAGAGCAGATTAGGTCTGAGTGACCACTGCCACCATGAGTAAGAATTTTTATGGCGACAGCGGGTCAGGAGAATACACCACTTCTAGGGAGTCAAAACAGACGATAGTATCGAAGCCGGGGTTTTTTTGGAGGATCAAGATCTAACCTATTTTTGATAGTAGATACGTCTAAGTATATCTCATCAAGGAACGCTAAACCTTAAATACGGTGGCGTATGTGGAACATTTTAACCGATTATCGAGGTGATTTCAGTTCTGACGTCTTATCATACAAAAAATACCCTTCGACCACCAATCAACTACATCTCTGGAGTGGAATGTGACTAAAAACCAAATGAACGAAATTTAAAATAACTGGACAACGGCTACGGTTAGAGGACATGAACATACGTAGGTATCGCACGAAAAGAAACGGATACGAACCTCACGCAGTAGAAATTAATCTCTGAGATGTTGAGTCGCCAGATTCCTACAACTTGAGTGAGAAATTATGATATTTATGCAGTGTAGCTTGGACATTTTGAGGGGGTGGTTAAAACATGTAACATGTAGCATGCTAGCCGTAAGGCGACAGGACCTTAACGACCAGATTCTCGACTTCGAGGCATCCCCATTACACTGCGTTAAGCATCGACATTCGATGACGAGAAGGAGAATGTCTGCGATCAGTCATGCACCGTTTTCAACATAACACCACTTAGAGAGATCGTCAGGACGATGGGGCTTGAATACCAGGGTAGGCAATGACTACAAGGGTTCAGACAATGACAAACGATTTGTAGATTTCTGCAATGTCAATCGCCTTGTCATAGGTGTTTCCTTGTTAAGGTACAAGACTTCTCACAGAGTCAGCTGGGTATCAACTGACAGGCAAGCAACATCTGACCAAATTGACCATTTTGTCAACAGCTGTCACTTTGGAAGTTGTTTTCTCTGTGTTTGAAACTGGCCAAGAGCGGATATATGAACGTCACGACCTTACCACCTTTTGAAAGCTACCGTGCAACTGCTTACTGCTGCAGATCGATGAGCACATGCTAATATACGAATGCCCAAGTATAGCATCAATAGACAATAATGATCCCTCAGCGCGCCAACAATTTTAGGACCTCCTTTCGCAAGAAGCATTATCGGTCGATCACAGAAAAAACATATAAAGTGACAGACACACCTGGAAAAGAATCGATGGTCGAAAACGTGATATAGGCTCGCATCGTAGCTACTCCTGCAGCAGTAAAAACCGAGCTCCATATGTAGAGTCCCAAAATCGTTCGAAAATGAGAGAAGTGCAGCGTAGAGTGCGACGAGTCAAGCAAAATTACATCAACGCGCTGACCACTTAAACAGAAGAAAAAGCAAACCTGTCCCATAGTAGAAGCCCAAGCGACCACCTATTCACACTCAGGATGGTATTTGGAAGGCCTGGGAGTACGCCAAACCCTCCTACACCTATTTAGTGGATTTAGAGAAATCATGTGATCGGGTCCCCTGAGATAAAGTTTAGGGTGTACTCCAGGAGTATGGGATCCTCTTCTGACATCCATTCAATCTCTGAACACAAAGTGTGTCGTCCGATAGGCGTCCCCTGGGTCGGCCCAGGATAAGATGGTTGGACCAAGTCCAAACTCTCTCCTCTACTCGTATGGTGATATCACCTGATGATTTAGAGCCAATCGCCGAGGACCACACTTTGCTATCAACATCTTCGCCAACAACATCTTCTGAATTATTTCGCCCACTTGTACAGAAGGTGCGAGAAGCCGAGAGCTGCCTCGATGAGTGGTAGAAAAAAATAATAATCAAGCTGAAAAATGTTATCCTATGAATCCTACGTTCTAATGGCTTTGAACTATATTTTGAAGTATAGGATAGGATAGAGGATAAGCAAGAGTCAGAGCTTGCAAAACGCACTAAGTCGTGATTGGATTCTAGTTCACAATTAGATCGCTGGAAATAAAACTTTGCACCTGAACATGAAATAGGTCTGCGGTCAGAGCTCACATTGACCACTCATATAATGGCAGAAGGCATTTCACTCAAGTAGGACTTGACTTGCAGTACAATGAACAAACTTTTGTTTCAGTGCTTTCATAGATTCGTTCAACAGCACACAAAAGTTAAGTTTTATGATTGTCCTACGATATCTCCTGACATGTCTTGGGTCAACTAACCGAAACTTCTGTAACTTCCACACAAATTGTTGTAGGATTTCCTACGTTGACAAGGGAGATTCAACCGGACTGCATATAGGAAGGTCTCTGCAGGATGGGTGAAACGATGATAAAATAAACATAATGCCCTTGATATTGATCTACAATTGTAGTTTGCCTGCGTCGCACAATTCTATTTAAAGTCTTCACCTTTTAGAAATCCGATCCAAAACCACTTTGTCCGTCCCCCTGGTGAGTTTCATTTAAAACCAAATCATTCCTAAACAATGTATTGTATAGTCCTTGTTGCCAGACTTCCCCATAATACGAAATTGGCCTCATAAATCATTAAAATTTAATTAACTCCTGGAATCACAATGATATTCATTCGGGAACTTTCTGAAAAGCTTCATCCTGACATCCGATATGTACGTAAAATGTACGTGCCTCTCTCTGTTTTGCCAAAAATATCCTCAAACACACACATTTTCTTGCATAATTTGATGAATTTAATTAAAACCCGTTCATGCCCATTATAATTCCAACCGTGGTCATATCAGAACCGCCTCTGATCATAGAAACAATCGTTCGGACGTGCGCCAATGTATCCCTCTACTTAACAACACCACCAAGACCATCCTCTCTCTCTCTCTCAGTGGAAAACAACATAAATCACCTTTGAGTGTTCGTTAAAGTTTAATAAAATTACACCAGGCGTGGTGGATCCTTTATTCATAGTCACGGGTCGATACGTAAGGGAATAAAAAAGAAAACAGCCCAAATCCTGCTTAATGTGCCCCTCGTTTCGAACGTCAAGGCTTTGAGGGTTCACATTAATGTGTGCATTTCATCGACTTTAAATTTTATATACTCGTGCTCGTTTGTGTATATGAGACACTTTATCCTTTGGCTGTCGAAGCAAACATCGTGTCCATGAGACCACAGTTTGTAGACATTGACGTTGGGATTTATAAGGATGACGGTGTATGTACTATTCGTAGTGCTTTTGTTTCGTTTTGCCCGTCTTTGCAGAGCCTCAGGTTATGAAGGATTTGTTTGGGATTTAAATGGCACGAGTTTGATAAATTGTTTGGTTTACTCTGGCGATGAATATACAAATATGGGTCTGTATGTGTGTGGAAAAAAGAAAAATTCTAAATTTGGAAGGATGAGTTGGATGGTTCGTAAAACGTCAACGAATTGTCTTTTCGTGTGTGCACAGCATGACGATCTTGAGCTTATTACATCAGGAAGATGCTTTCTCCGGGCAACATTGCAAAGAAGAAGAAAAAATCAGCACAACGACAACGGAAGGAAATTGTATGAATGGCATTGTACTAACACCAGATGGCAATGTCCACAGCTTAGGGGGACAAATTCCATACATCGAATTTTATGGACAATTTAGTTGGAAATGTGTGTGAAGGATCCTTCCGAATCCGATAGTTTTCAATTTTTTTTTTTTTTTGCTTTAATTCTAAAATTGGAAAAAGGACTCCTTGGAAATGAAATGGTTGTGATATACATATGTACAGACACTTGAATGGCATTGATATTGGTTTGACAATCGATTTAGATAGGAATTTGAAACCATGCCGAACTGTGGGCGAATTTGAGGGCGTTAAAATTGAAATAGGACTTCCGGTATCAAATTTATTAGTTTTATACGTACGAATCCAATCACCGGAAGAACTAAGCCGAATAGACGGGACATGTTTTGCAAAAAAGCTCATTTTCACGATTTCCAAGAAACTAACGAGTTGTGCGATGACACACGATGATGAAGAATAATCGTGTGGCTTAGTTGATGTGATGAGGATGAGTGATAAACTCAGTTTTTGGACTACAACTCGGACAAAAAGGCAATATTATAAAAAAATCTATGTAATCAAGGTCACGACTTACTTCGTTAGGTGGATCTACAGTTCGGGGTGAAAAAGGGCCTTAACCAGGTTTGACAAACATGCCCCTGCGAAGGAATACATTGACTGGGGGTGCCGCAGGTGACAAACAAGAGACAGAGGAAGGCGGATGTGTATTTTTTAGCATAGAGTCGGACGTAACTAATGGTAACAGAGTATCTACATATAAAGGATTTTCACACCTACCTGCTCATCAAAAGAAAAAACGACCACCACCAATAGGCCTCTGCAGTAGTCGGCCCTTCAGCTTCGCACTTCAAACGGCTCAACTGAGTGTTAGATTCGAAGAATCTGCCGGCCATTCACACATCTCACCTTAAACGTACAATGGTATTTGACTAAGTCGATGTACGAGTATAATTCTTCGTTCAATCTCTTCTTCAAGTTAATCAAATGGGATCTATAAGATAAGGTAAGATCATAGGATAAGGTAAGACTATGATGGTAAGCCAAAATCACAAACTGTCTGGTAGTTGTGCGACCTTTGTTTTTTGTTCATACGGTCATACGGTATGGTGCAGCCTATTTCTTGCGTAAGCTTCTTCTTAGACAAAAAGAAACTGCGATTGGCATGAGTTATTCTTCTTTTGATATCAGCACTGTTCTGATTGTCTGAGTTTAGCAGAGCCTAGGTACAAAAGTTCGCCAACTACCTCAAAGTTATATACATATATCTGTTAAAGGTGACGAGTTTATGGACAAGTTAGGCAAAGATACTAAAACTAGGCATTACTCTGTACAGCTCTGACCTTAATATCTATAAAAAAGAACCTTCCGGTAGAAGCCGCAAGAGGTAGGTTGATTTCGTATATCATCGCTATGGCTTCTGTTCTGATGGCGGACGAAAATTTCTACTTTAAGAATGAATTTGTACTCATTACCTCGAAATGAGTAAGGATTTTCAATTTTTACGAAATCCGAGCATTTTTGAAGAATTTCAAGATGGCGGATCCACGATGGTGCCCAAATTAGTAGCAGGCGGATTCTGGTGACTGTTGTCTGCTATAATACTCGTATTAAAAAATCCGAACCGGAAGTTAGGATTTATTTGAGTTGTGAATTGTACCATTCGAGAAATAAAAAGGGGCGTAAGCCGCCCCCCTCTCAACCGATTACGCCCATCTACGAACTATTCACCATATGAACGTGTATACCAAATTTTATTCAAATCGCTTAATAATTGCGGCCTCAATCGTGTCCACAAGAATCCGTTATATTATATATATATATATATATATATATATACATTTTATATATACATTATATATATATATACATTTTTTAAAGGAGTATGACGTGAGTGTTTGCTATTATAGCGAAGACAAATGGACCTCTGCAATAGGTGGGCATTTCTATGAAACTCACCTAATATCACTCACGATTTGGAATTCCTAGGTTTTTTCTAAGATCTACCGTAGTGTGCATTTTGGTCAGTGGTTTTCCTTAAACCACTGAGATCCCTCTTCGCGGAATCTATGTAGCTCAGTCAAGTGCTGCTATGAGGCCTTAACACAAGAAGATCAAACTTCGTTGGGTGCCTGGCAACCAGAGCATTTTAGATATAACCTGGCTAGGGTCGGCTTATCTTCCGCGCTCTTATTACCGAAACTCTTCTGTGCCGCTTATTGGGCTAGCACCATAGATTTTTTCAACAACTGAGAACACCAACTTTACCTAGGCTACAGGTATAACGTCCCCAGGCTTAGGCAATTCAAGAGACTTTTTCTACGAAGACATTCTTAATCTTGACAAGGAAAACAGGAGGATGTTAGTTCGCTTCCGGCCTGGCCATTGGGGTCTAAGATACCATTTCAACAAACTAAATCTTTGTCAGGTACAGCGTGTCGGTTCCGTTTGAAGACAAGGAAAGCTTGGAGCACATTATCTGTGAATGTAAACCTGGGTTAGCGTTCCAACGTAGCGAAATGAAAAAGTTAACGAAGCCAACAATATGCTTTGGATAAAGAATGATTACACGTGGACAAATTTTGGCTGATATACCTGGACTAAGATTGGTTTCTGAAATATGAAAACGCTCGTCAAAAGTTAAAACACTTTAAAACGCAACTTAAGCGATTATGGATGTGACAAAGATTGGACATTTCTAGGCTTAGCGAAGAGAGCTGGATAAATGCGGGAAAGTACTTATCTCCACTGCGTAACACTGTACCACTCTGATCTGGAAAACAATCCGAGAATCTACGGTAATCTGGATTGAGGCTGTTTCTTTCTCTAACAGCATGCAGGTGTATCATTTATTGGAGATAAGAATTTGACGGTCACGCACCGCACCAAATGAGCTCTCCTCTGATGATTTGCTAACCCCGCTCTCAGCACAATGACTTTCAGAGACAATGTCACTGTGATAGGGAAGTAAATCCCAATTCTCCATCACAGTGGCATCAGGGCAAGACAAACTAGGCAATGCCAGTCGGTTTTTATTGGTGCCGCCTTGAGCTGCTATAAAGTCAACTGCGTCGTCTCAGACAAGCTCTACGCGATGGCACATATGTAAGCATAATAAGGGCCCACAAAAAGAAACTGGGCAATGTCAATCGTATTTTCATACGTGACACCCTGATCTGGGGGTCAATTCCCGATCTGTGAAGTTGTAAAGTGATAATTTTTTTTTAACATCCTTACGCTTAACCCGATTCCCGATTTGTAAAAAAGTGAAAACAAACGTCAAATTTTTTTCACATGACAATTTTTTTATCAATGAAAAGGAAAAATGAGCGCGGGCAAAAATCATCGGGGACCCAAAAAGGGTATTTAATTAAATTTCCGGACAATAGTATATTGTTAGAAAAATGGGAATGTATAAAACTCTTTGTCTTTTCATTTTATTAATTTATTTTTAATAGCGTCATCAATATTATATTTAATAAAATAGAGTTAGACCTCTATTGAGAGATTTTTTTTACAAAAAACCAAAATATTTCCAATTTATAATGGGTTTTTGACCGCCGCCGCAATACCGTCAGTTTATTCCTACGAAAAAAAAATTAAATATTATTTTCCTTCAAAACAAAACACCGAGTTAATATTAATTAATACCTTTGTTCTAAACGGCGTCTATTATTAATAACTAAGCGACTTTTTTAAGAACACAACTAAAATATTATTATTATTATTTATTAAAAGGTAAAATTAATTTACAATTTAAATTACAACAGCAAAGAAAACGGCAAAATGGCACATAAATGACAGGATTTATCATTTCGTACTTTTTAGCACACACTCTGGTAGGCTTTTATCATAATGTGTTCGAGAATCGCATTGTGTGACTCGTGAAGTGAAAAAATGAAAAACTTCTGTGAAAACTGAAATGATAAATTTTTTATCACTTCACACCTTCACAGATCGGGAATCGACCCTCTGCTATATAGTCAACTGGGTCATCTCAGATATATTGCTAGAACCTATATACGATGCCACATAGGCATACTGGGTGTCCACAAGGAAAAACTGATCATCAGTTAAAACATGACTACTTCTTCCCTGTCTTGAAGGTTTATTCTGTATAACAGTCTTATCGCTCACCTGTCAAGCACTCTTCCAGAGGCACGATAGACTTGAGCACATAATGACACTGGGAATGTATGCTGCCTCAAGAGATTTGTTGATAAAGGACGAAATTAACTGCGGTCTGTTGGTCTGCTCAACCCTTAAGCGTTCTTTCCTCCCATGCATTGACCTTGACTTATCTCACTGACTTTCACGATTTGATGGTATCAATGGAAGTGTGTTTGTTTAATTTAATAACTCTTTACATAAGCTGAGCTCTGATCCTCTTCGTGACAAGGACACCCTTGAGTACTTATTGTATAACCTTCTCCTCGACCACAAGTCTGCTTAAGTAAATCCTTTTAACTTTTCTTGGAATTTGTTTGCTCCGCACGAGAAGTGAGTTTTCCTTGCTCTTCCAAAAAGTTTTCCTCTCGTTGCCTTAGGTTACTTTTCAAGTGACGGCTTAATTTTCTTTTTTTTTTTTTCCTCCACCCAGCTTCAGTCACCTTGATAGCATGGCTACATGACATGTTACGAGAATACCTCAAATGAAACCGAAAACGTACGTACAATCTATAACACAACATTCGTCAAACCATTTAGATGTAAGATTAACCACCACCAAGGCGGCAATTTATTCCAATTTCTTTCCAAAACATTATCCTCGAACAGCTTGCCTCAGGAAATTGAGCGGTTTGCTATCTGTTACCTATCTGTAAATCTTAATAAATATCGTCCTGGTGTAGGAAAATTCTCCATCATTGACACTCGATTCAAGGATATAAAATTACGCATACACAACACACCTCTGCAATTTGCATAATTTTCAAAATAGTACGCGTGGGCCTGAGCATGGGCATGGGTTCCATCGCTTTCCCAAAAAAAAAAGGGTCACTCCAAGCCATTGAATTATGTGTCGCCATTGATTTCCCTCCGGGTGACAAACGGCAATGACAATAAACAAATTTATTTCCACACGAAAATGTTTATCCCGAGGAGGATTTTGGCAAAAAAAAAAATAGAATCAGAAACGCAGTTTTGTAATAAATCAACACGCCCCAACCAACCCACCGAATTGAAATTATTTTTAAAAAGAAGGGTTCCCGAATCCTATTTTACGATACCGCACAAGGACGACGAGAGAGATATGCCCACATACATATATTTTCATTTAGATAATGTCCCCCGGTGGGGAGGAAGTGACATGGAAATACGAAGAGATTATTTATTTATTCAATATTCATCGGAATTTCGATGGAACTTATCTCGAGGAGGCGTAAAAAGGATCCTGGGGGAGGCAACAGTGTGCAACCGGCAATGCCCAAAATGTACTCCAATTGAAATCGCACTCCTGCTGAGGACTACGAGTATTTGTGTGCGTATGGCAAATAATGACAACGAGGCAATTAATGTTTCTGTTTAAGGCTTCAGGATGCGAGAATCCTTCAATGGCATCTGTGGAGTTGTATCTCTGGGGCAACTCAGCATAGGCAAGACTGGAGCACGTGTTGAAATACAGCTCATTGGTATTCACAAATCGATGTTAGTCCTTTCTTTTTCTTCGTTTCTTAATCCTTTCTCAAGGATTTGTCTATTAAACTTTGATCCTCGTGGTGTGTGTGTCCTTGAACGCGTTTTGTCTTTATGCAGATATTCCGTCGAATTTAATTTTATTCCCAACTTCTTCGGTCACATCCTGACTGCTCGAATAGTTGCTTTTTTTTTTCTATTCAATTATATGAATAAGTGGTACATTTACACATACATATGCATGGCTCCACGCCGGTTAGAGCTTTAAAATAAAAAAAATCCCACTCAACGACGGAATTAATGAAAAATTCAATTTCACACGACAGATGGTGATGCTTCCGGCTTGTTGCACTTTTTGTTTATATCTGCGTATGTCACCATCAGTGCTTATTATATCCTGAACCTTTATACACATGGTCTGGGTACATATTTGCATTTATTTTCATTGATTTTAAGTTTAATTGCACGTATGCATGTATGCCTGAGGTTGTTTCCTGGGTAACTGGTGAGTTGAATTCGAAAATAAAAACATCAACATGTCAATTCTAACTTCATTTACATGTATTTCAAATTTTTTTTTTACGTATTAAATTTGCCAGGAGGCAAAGAGTGCTCTTTGCTAGTTTTCACTGTGTGCTTTAAAATTGATTTTAACCATTAATTATGAGAAATGTAGAAATGTTAATGGGCCTGAGGCCCAGTTAACGCATTTTAACGCCGTTTCGATACCACTGATTTGGTTGAAACACGTGCATGGGGTTGTCCTTATATCAAGACTATGGATTTCAAGAAAGACGACATCTTCGGGATATTTTTCCTTGAAAGGTCGTTAAGATTATTAAAGAAAGTTGTGCCTAATATTGTCTAAGCGATAAAGGGGGAAAAAATGACCACACTTCGAGTAACGCTTTTTATTTTCTGCTGCTGGTTGCAAAAAGACTGCTCCCGCGTAGCTTTTGCTCGCTCGATCAAAATAATGAGAACCCCGCCATGTTCACCCACATTGTCGTGATTTTATTTTATATTGCATGCGGTACCACTCCTCAATACCTCCCAAAGGTTGAAATAGCCGCATTCCCTTATGTTTAAAGTCCTTATATAGCTGCTGCTTCGGACTCGTGGACTTCGCCGCCCTTAGCACCTTGATGATCGTGCGCAATTTGTCGGCTTGCCACTGCATCGTTGCTAGCCAATCATCGTCTGTAATATGTAGATTGAGGCTATACAGGCACACATCTTCCATCACCTTATCATCTTCTGTGCACAGTAACAAGTTCTTGCAACTTCTGCCCATGCGGATCCACAGTGTCTCCACTTGAAAGGCTCCTCACTGGTCACCAGCGTCCGTCGAGCAGGCTGATGCATTGATAGCTTTTTGAACGCTTTCTCCATCTTTAATCAGCTGTCTCTAGTTTCGCACGCTAAGTTGATTAAGGTCCCCTTCCACTTGCGTGCACCACGTGCGTCGCGGTCTTTTTCTACTGCGCCGTCCCTTGGGTATGGATTCGATGATTTTCGAGTTCTGACTAAGCCGACGTCGCTGTACAACCCGTATCGTTCGTCGTTGTATCTCCTCCTGCACTCACCGCCTATGCAGACGGGACTGAAAACCATCCGAAGATTTTTTCAGCCAAGATCATCCTTGTCCGCTTTTACCAGAGCATATGTCCCTGCGCCGTAGACCAGGACAGTCACGATTAAGCTATTACATATAAAGGGTCACTTTCGTTGTACGAGAGAGTGCTTTGCTACTCAATTCCTGTCTTAGCTTAGAGAAACAGCGATTGTCAAGGTTTATTCTTCGTTTGATCTCAGCGCTGATGTCGTTATCTGAATTGATAGCGAAGCGTAGGTAGACAAAGTCCTTAACTACCTCAAAGTTATAGCTGTCTACGATTCTACTACGATGTGACCTTGTGCATTCCTGTCGTTCACACATTTCATTTGATTCAATTTTTCAACGTGTGTCGTCGCACAGAAACGAAATAAGTATGTATGAGAACAAATTTTACTGTGCACTCTACCCTATATCTCCACTCGAGACAAAAAATAATAGTCAGTGAGCGCTTAGTATACATCTACCAGAAATGTCCCCACCGACACTCTAAGTAGATACATTTTATGGTAGAGACGCTCGCAATGCAATCAGCTTTAGCAGAGAAGATTTGTTTTCGGTAGAGCTTTACAACTTTTTATCTACAATATATGCAAGGCTTAAGGTTGTGCAGCACTTTACAGGGAATTGTGAAGCTTTTTCATGGCAAAATACTCGTATACTCCCGGAGGTTTGTCATTCCTCAACGAGAGTCGGAGAGTCGGAGAGTCATTCCTCAAAGGCCGGTGGATATTGTCGGGGCTCGCACCTACGCAGGAAATTCACATGCCAGTGGTTGTAATAAAAGAACTGCTTAGAACGAAATTCCAAAAAAATAAGGGACGAGAACCATGTGTCAAAGAGGAATAGCCAATGCTGAACTCAATTCCTTAATTACCTAACAGTTGTCACAGCAAAGCCATCCTACACACCACTTACGGCAACACAAAACATTTTACCCTGAACAGAACTATAACGAGCAAAGGCATGACTGTGAGTACTACCTTGATGTCAATTGCAAAAAATTGAACCAACAGATCATTAAAATCCTTCACAACATGTAAGCAAAAGAGAACGACAAAATTTAGAAACAGAGCAAAGTATGTTTGTGTAACGGCAGAGGTTATCAAAACGACGATGGAATAACGAGCTATCTGCTGAAAGGACATCGATGGGTGGGTCTAACTAAATCTACGTGGACACGATGCGCACATAGACTCGAAATCCCATCAAAGGACGATATTGGAACTGTGTCACATAAGAAGAGATGTGATTTTTGTTCATGCACTGGTGAGCACTGATTTACAAACGTCTTTTCAAGAATTTTTCCTTTTACAGTAAAAAAAAAAAGAGCAATCGTCTGTTATGATATACATACTTCACGTTTCCTGCAACTGCACAACTTGGTGTTTTTAACTGTAAAAAAACTTAAAACCAATCCTCCGCTATGGGAGAATAGAAATCTTCTAAACGTTATAACCAATGACGTTGTTAAAGTCAGACAGAAACCATTTAAAGTGCCTTCTCCTAAGTAAACAAATCTGGACAAAATCGTCAGGACATCAACCACAACAGTGGTCGATCACTGCCTACCTTACACATTAGTGTCTATCTTCTCATTTTAAAGGAATACCCTGTCCTTCTAATAAATCTGCGGTGAAACGGAAAAGGAAACAATACTAGTCCCTACTCTTAAACAACTTTTATAACCACCTTTTCCCCAACATACCTCATTAACCAAAAAAACCATTTTTTAACACCTCAAAATCGCAACCCTAATCTCAGGCAACCACGTCCTTCAAGACTCTCATTTATATTCAAATTGCCCCTCCACGAGTCTAATCATATCCCACATCCCTCCAAGGACGATGATGATAGCATCTTCTCTAAAATAAAATGTAATCCCTATCGCACTTCCCCCCCATGAACAGGATAAAGATGAGAAACGTTTTTCCCGGCGCTAAGCACTTTTGATTTTGCAATACGACAAAAAAAAAAGACGAAAGCCCATAAACTAGGAGGTCGAATCCATTTCATGGCACACCGCAAGAATCGAGGTACAACAGAAAGATGGGGACCTTAAAGAACTCAATCACTCTCTTTCAAAGACTCACCATGCACATCTTTTCACAAGGCAATTTCCCACAGTAATTGGAAGGACATTCGAACTGACACAGTTGAGGAAATATTTCACATAAAATTGCGAAAACCGATTTATGAGATGAGAAGGACATTTGAGAATTAAGGACTCTGGGCAATTTCGAAAACTTTATCAAATCAAATGGAACGGGCAGGATGAGGTCAATCTGATGGGGGCTAAATCATCTCAAAAATTTCGTTTCAAGTTGGTTTTCCTTTCATCTGCTTGGCTGGACTGAGTCCTATGACAACTTCTGCTACATGGAAAGAAACAAAAAAGATTTCAAGTTGTTCTGAAACAAAATTTTGAAAAGGACGAGTAGGTTTGGGGAAACTATTGAGCGAATAAAATTGTAGGTCGTGTCGGTGCCTAATTTCTATTCAAACTCGACCAACTGAAGGAGTTTTCATTCGAAAACTTTATGGACATTAGTTTTAAGTTGTTGAATTGGTTTTGGAAAGGAATGGAATGGGTAAAGGATAAATTCAAAGGACGGATGAATTTTGAATAAAATCAACACGTGTAAATTTATTGAAAGGATTTTGTGCAAATTGAGGGTTTCAGATGTGATGCCCAATATATATGACGGAAATGTTTGGGTCACATATTGAATATTTTTCTTTCAGTTCTGACTTACTTCGTCGGATACAGGCACTACGGGTGCTATGCGATCCTGTCCAATGAAGACTCTGAATGTTTAACTGCACCTTATACCACTTAATCCTCACTTTAGAAACATATATACATATGGTCATGTGTTGGTATGTTAAACCGTACTGTCATAGCAACATTCTGGATCTACTACTTAGGGATTTGACAACGACTCGAGCAGACTACACCATACCCATGCTGAACTTTAGGAAAGACTAGGTTTAGCATCCAGGGTGCACGGTGTGCTTGAAGGCCGAAAAAGTTTGACTAAAATGGATCCAAAATCTGCTAAAGCAGAAAGTTTTTATGTTGTTTGGACATCAAAAGTCAGTTGAATTCGAAATCCTAGCTGCTCCCTTTCGCGAGTTATGCGCATTTTTATATGTGCTAAAAAGTTTACATAGTCGTGTATTTTTTTCTGGTCTCTGTCTCTAGTTACATCATTTAGTACTACTCTTACTGTTCAATTTAAGAGTTTGGGAGATCGTCTTCGATTTTCTTTCTCAAAGCTACGGCTATTTAGAATTACAAAGTATATTCCCTTAAGGGGACCCGGTGGTCTAGCGCCCGTGAATTTGAGATCTTTTTAGGATTTTTTTTGGAAGATGAAAATAATAAACAACGATATTTAAACTTTGTAGGCATATTATAATATATTTACCGGTGAATATGAAAGAAAAATTTACACAAATGACCCAAGAATGGAAAATCTCCAGATATCCGGCTCATACCGTCTCTCAGATTTGTCTAGTTTCTTCCAGGCGAAAGTACTGATAATAGTCGAAGCTTGTCGCCGATTGAAAGTTAATCCTACATCTATCAAAAGCTTTGACATCCTTTTTGGTAGCCAACTATGGCCAAGATATAGCCAGAACTAATACTCTCATGCAGAAGGACAGGAAAACTCTCTCCATGTAGGAGTAATTACAGGTCATAATACTCCGTGCTACCACATGAAAAAGCTAGCTTATGAGCTAAGACTTAGTAAGGACGATCTTTGCAGGGGCTGCGGAGACGAGAAAGTTAATGTGCCCTGGTCTTTGCTTCCTTAGACATAAATCCTTTGAAAGCCATTTTTCTTTCAGGATACCTAAGAACTAAGTGACGTACCAATCAGGGAGATCTGGAGGTTTATTAAGGCTTCAAGACGATTTGAAATCCTGGGGCAATAGGAGAATGATTTGGGTATTGCAAGGGTTACCTTCTTCCCAAAATAGCCATCAGAATGGGTCTTTACTGACCTGAGTGTGTCGCAGATATTTGTCTCGCCCCTCGCCAACCCATCTAACTAACCTAACCTAAAGGTACTATCCCATATTCCTACGAGAACGGAATGAAATACTAACTCACTTGCTTTGATAGGAACAACGTATTAATTTTCACAGAGGGCTCCAAGATGTAATGCGGTGTTGGAACAGGTGTTTTCTCAGCAGAGCTAAACCCTTCTAAATTTTGCTTCATGCAGAAGGTCTTATAATTAGGAAGACCACTAAGATGCTCAGTTTTAGTTCCATAACTATATACATAGTGGTAATAGCAAAGCCGCCATCAAAGCATTACGCTCTAGGATGAAATATTTTTAAAAAAAAAGTAGAATTCTGTAAGGAGCTGAGCACTCAGTCATGAATACCAAAAACTCAGTGTCCAGTAATGATGCCGAAAACGACTGGTACTTCGCGTCGTCTGAGTTTGACTCGGGAAAGAGATATTTTCTGTTACGCCGTCCATAAGTTCGTAAATGTTACACATTTGTCTAGCTGGATCCACGATGGAGGACCTGTGAGGTATTCAGCGCTGCACCCTTGTATGCAAGTTCATCAGCTGTTTCGTTAGCTGGAATATCCATATGCCCTCGATATCAAAATTAGATACATTTTACAGATTCTTAGGACTCCGATCTAATTACCACTCCAGAGCCTGCCTGATTGCCAATTTAGTCAGTAGTTGTCCTTCCGTTAATATTGTTCTTACAGATAGTTATTCATTTACATCTGAATAAACCAAGCGTCTTGGAATCAAGACCGTTCGTATATACTGGTACTGGTTGAATACTTGCCAATGCCGACTATGAGATTTGCTTGGGTCGATCGACAAATGTGACATCAGATTGAACCCAGATTAATGGCTCATTTGGCAACAATCCTGATTGGAAGGACATCTTTCAGACTGTATTGCATGAAATAGCATTTTCAAAAATGCGGCACAAGCGATGGCAAGAAAGTTTTCTTACTCAACACAGCACAGGTTATGCATAAGTCGTTCCTCTAATGAGCTATGTGGGAAGACTTTGTCTTCAAAAGAAGACATTTTTGTTTCTTCCAAGATTAACATAATCTAGTACAGCAAATCAATCACGTTTATCCTAAAATATTGCCCCCAGAGAAGTTTGGGAAATTTTTCCTTTTATAGTCCCACAACGAGAGCTTTCCTTTCTCTTTCCTTCTCCTTTTTTGTTTTTTATTTTTTCAGGATTGTTTGAAGGGAGGTTACCTTAAGAGCATCGACACCCACTTCTATCTTACCTAATCGCTTTAAGTGCCCAACAAAATGACGATAAAAGACCCAAGTTTCTTGTTTACCTACTACCGAAATGCAAATAGAAATATCTACCCAAAAAAACCTACCGTCATCTGTTGACAACAAAGGCTTAACCCACTCTCGAGTCAACCCCCACTAATGTGTCGATAAGTTCAGAACCGCTCAGACATAAAAGCCATCACAATACACATAACATTCAGTCCCAAAATGCAAATCGACATCAAACTGTTGTTCAAGTAATTACTGTTTATGTCCTTTTTATGGTGAATTTATTATTCAATGGCTGACACCTTCATACATATAAATCATCATCCAAATAAAAATCTCTCATCTGTAGTTCCCCTCGATTCGATTCGAGATTCGCATAAATTTTCCACATTTGCCTCTAAAAAGCAATCGAAGTGAAGCTAACAAGGAAGACAAACGGGGAAAAAAAACGAACAAACAAACAAATCATAATGACAGGTCACCCCGTTTCCCTTCGTCCTTTTTCAATTACTACTCAACAAAGAGGAAACAAATTTAATTTAAACTTATTCTCCCACGTAACATTAAAAGCGTAGCGAACAACTTTTGCCGTTTTGTCTGAATATAATGACAGATATCTGAATCTTATGCTGAAAATAAATTACGACCCTTTATCCTTGACATTTTAGAGAAGAAATATACCATTTGTCCTGGTCTAGGACTAAGCCATTCAAAACAGGACTCGGAAGCGCCTGTGTTTTATTTACCATGAGGTATGAGGTGTGTGCCATTAATTGAAAGGATAAATAATTTTCGGAAATACAATAAGTGTCACTATCCTTAAAAACGGGTTTATTTACCGGGACACATAATGACACTTGGGTATTATTTCTCTCTGTGAAGTCTGCCGACAATTGTTTGCACAGAGCCTATAAGCCTTTTTGAATCGCTCTTCCATGTTCGATAAGACTCTTTAAGTGCTTGTATTTACAGTTGTCATTGACAAGGACAGAAGCGTGAGAAATAAAGGAAATTGGCTCCGTTAAGGCATCAGGAATGAGCAGCATTCAAGTATGGGAATCAGCGGCGGTGGCAATTGTGGATTCATACAGGATATCTTGGGGTGGAATATATTTTAAAAGGAATAAACATATGTACATGTCACTTTCATTTGGGAAATACTGCGGATAGTACATAATTTTTCAATTATGAAAGATGTCATCAGTTTTGTACGACTTTGGTGATCACTTCAAGCGAAATGACTACATCTATGGAAACAACTGTACACAAAGAAGTGCCCTCATTCATAAGCCTTCGCAGTATAAGCAATCTGCAGACTGATAAGTAGTCGGCATTCTGTATTTGGGGCCCTAAAGAGGTCTATGAGGTCTATTATGGTAGCCCATATGGTATAATCAGAGGTTATATTGACGCTTTTGATAAACCTCAGTATAGCTTTAGGCTCGATTTTCCGAATTTCCGTTGGGTTAAACGAGCCCAGCGTCAAGTGGAGTAATATTTTCCTCGCAACTCCTGGACATATGCAGAGAATAAGGTTCTTAACACGTCTTTGGTGAGATCAAGTAAAATCTTGGCCTTGTATAGGTTGGGGTTGATGAACTCGCTACGCAGATCACTTCGAAGCTTGTGAAGGACTTTCGTGAAAAGCTGAAGATTTTTGAAATACAGCATGATGTAAAACTCTGCTGGGTTTTCAGTAATAACGATGTATCAAGGAACAAGACTCTTGAGGAACTAACAAGGAAAGGCTCAGCCATAGACCCAGAGTAGGTAGACGGTACAGCTTGAACTCCACTTCGTCACCACCTAAAACCCCTAAACCCCTGTGAAACAGGAATTCTTTGTCGTTGTTGGATAGAATAGTGACCGGCCGTAATAGTCTAAGATGCCATGCAAAGAAGCTGCACCTGAGTGAAGACGGCTTATGCAGAGGGTATGGAAATAGGACACAATTCACTTGTTATTTAAAAAAAAATAACTCTGGGCAGATTTCTCTTCGATGAGATCAAGTTTTTCAGGCCTGGCTGGCTGGCATAGGAACAAATATGTATGTTGACTCGAATTTATCCCCACAGCCTTTCTAGCTGGGACGATTATTACGACCGAAAATTGGAGTAAGCGCTTTTAAAGTTGCGATCACCGACTCAGAATTTCGAACATTGCGTGTTCGTGAACTTCACCATTGCGCGTTCGTGAACTTTGAGCATCCTAAGGGCTTTTTGCATGGAACAAGATTTAGTACCGCTTAGCTTTGCTGAAAAAACACCTGATCCAACATCTTGTCAGCTGTCAGAAAAGATTGATAATTTGTTCCTATCAAAACAAGTGGGTTATTATTCTTTAAGTATCGGATAGTTTATTATATTCAAGGACAGGGTCGTGATACACACTCATACTCATACTCATACACTTGCCACACAAAACTAAGGATGAGTTCTTAGAATTTAACTTTGCAATTCGCCTGAATCAATATTCACCGGAAATACTATTTCAGTATAAGCAGAATAAAAAAATACATACATATGCAAAATTTCATGAATTTTTTTCTCCCTCTTCTCTTTGATTACATTTTCCATTTGTGATTATTTTTTTAATAAATTATGTGCAAAGTGCAATGGATTGTTAAAACAAACAGAACTAAACGAATTATATTGTCAATCGGACAATGAATTTCTTTGAAGTGAAGGGAATTTATTTTTTTTACAACTACACAAACATGAAATATTATGATGGCTGAATTGATCAATAACAAATATGGAGGCGGATACAGCAAAACATAGGAACGAAAAAATCTGAAACTGAGGGTGGGTCTGTTCACTTCATCACCTCTACGTGAGGCACGTTGTTTAGCTATTTCGTGGTTGATTTCACTGACTTCGCACGTAGAGCTGAACATGCTGTCACGGATGAATAACTTCTTGTTGACCTAATCAAAAGTAGTAAAGCAAAACAATCTAAAATGGCAAACGGAAGATGTTTAATACATTTTGCAGCGTATTCGACCAAACACATGGGGAATGGCACTCCAGGGGGCAATTAAAAAACTGGAGACTCGACTAATAGCTCCCACCTGACGAAGGTAAACCCAAGTAGAGGACAACAAATAGTAACAGTCACCAACAGATTCGGAATTAAAAAAAAATCTGTCCTAGACAAGATAGCCCTTAAAATTAACACTGCAATCAGAACCCGACCAGAATGTTCCTAGATAAATGGAAGAACGAAACATTAGTATTAATCCTGATCAACAATAGAGGCAATTTAGACGGATTCAACACAGAGAGCGGAAGATTTCCCTGTACTTGCAATCCACTTGCCAGAATTAGAAAACCACCTTAGGAGAATACCAGTACCAAGACCATATAGGCAAGAACATATAAGCTGGTCTTAGGAATAGCCCTAGCGCTTATAGTGATAGACCTACATTTAGTCTGTGCACCTCTTTTAAGACCGCAAAAAGTCAACGCACGTCACTAGGTGATAATGACAAGAGTAAGATCGACTTAAAGTTCATATTGAAGAAGTGAACTATTGCCCCAGTATCGTATGTAGATGAGAGAAGTTCAGCGTAACGTGCACTGTGACAAAAAAATGTACATCAACGTCCTTGCTGAACAAGCTCAGGAAGCTACGAGAACATGCGATAATACATAGAACTACGTCCAGAGTTACTAGGGGGTGGCCACGACATACGCCAGGAAAGTGATAATCAGCTGGATTCGGATGAGAACCAGCTAAGAAGATGAAGGGAGTAAGGAAGTGTAACCAACGATCAGGAAATCCCGATATTAACTGATGGCTCGAAAATGGTTACAGGAACAGGAGCCGATTTCTATTCAGAAGCATTGCACAAACATGAATCATTCAGGCTACCTGATGTGTCCAGTGTCTTCCAAGCCGAAACCCTGATAATTGAGAAGTTGGCACAATGCCTACGAGTACAAGACAGTCACCTCCCTCCATCTGATGCAACCAATAAACCAACTCTATATCCGCACAACTGGAGACAGCTGGCAAAAGATCGAAATCGCTGGCGACGCTTGTTGGTTTAGGCCCAGGACCACCCCGGTCTGTAGCGCCACCTTAAGTTAGTAAGTAAGTAATATCCGCACAGCAACTGGAGTTATCAGCGGATACTGTGCTATTGGAGCTACGCTTCGAAAATGAATCAATGAAACCAACGATATGAGCAAAATTTGTGGAAACCAGGATGAGGTGGAATCAATATAACATCTCCTGTGTCACTACCCCGCTTTTCAAGAACGACGACTCATTTAAGTAAGATTAAGGTTCTTTACAAGCAGAGATAGCAGACTCCCAGATATCAGACATACTAAGCTTTATAAGGAGCATCAAGCGGTTCTCGTACCAGAGACAGTGTTTAAGTGACAGAGACCTTGCCAGAAGAGTGGGGAACAGAAAGAGAGTCGGATGGGGATTACGGATGCGAAAAACGTCCTGTATGTCCAGCGAAATCCAGGATTTTCTCAAAACCAATGTGCCTAAGAGAGCTTTGCCCGAGTAGAATATGTCTTTCAAGGTTTTTGGTCTTAGCATTCATTCCTGTGGCCGGCCAATCGCAGAGGAAGTGTTCGAGGCCCTTCTCCTCCTCACTCAAATACCGGGTACTTGATTGCACCAGTCCTAGTCTGTGGGCATGTTTATTCAGGTTGATGTGTTTAGTGTACAGGCCGACCATCAGTCTTAGTTGCTTTTTGAAAAGATTAAGCATTCACCTTACTAAACTTGCCAACTTCGAGTTGGTTCCTGGGTTTTCAAGGTCCATTAAGGTGGCTTGACTGTCTGTCAGCGAGGGTAATCGTATTAAGTAGGACTTCGATTCCCCTAGGTATCGCGAAAATCTTTCCCTGAAACACAGTTACGAACTATTCCAGATGGATAACAAGATTGAAGGGTGGCGTTCGGCAGTAGGCCCCCGCCCCCGATTCTCCGTTGATTTGGGATCCATCCGTGTATACTACAGACCCTTTCTCGGAGGTGATGACAGCGCCCTGTGCCATTCCTCTCCTTTGGGGAATCTGACTGTATAGTCTATATCGAGAGATAAGCTGTTAGGTCACTGGCGAGCCTTATGAGTCGAGAGACTGCCTGTTCTTCCTTCCAGATAGCCCTATGTCCCATTAAAGTTCGCTCGTTAAAGTGGCCTAGGGTCTTGAGTCTTAAGGCAGCCAACCCAGCTGGTTTTTTTTTTCACCTGTAGCGGATGTGAGTGCTGACTTGTAAGGCGGTTATCCCCAGACTTTGAATGCTCGTAAGTACAGTAAGGGCGTACTTTTTCTCCACTTTCGGCAACCAGACAAACACTCTGTAGAGTAAGATGGGCCTGACTATACATTTTTCGCAAAATGTTTACAAACAATTTTTACCGTTATTTTAAATCATTTTCCCCACAAGTTGCTCCTTCGGGCAGCGTTCCATGAGTAATAGTCGCTACAACAGCTACTAATACCAAAGTTTAACGGCCTCCAACTTAACAAAGAAAAACATTTAATAGAACACCCCTTGCAAGAAAAGAAGATTTGTAGATACATATTCCATTTACAAATGGAAGTCCAGCATAACTTCTTTAACTTAATTTGGCAATTCCAATTCAAGTACCTTAAAATTATGATTGCTTTGTTAATTTGCTTCAGAAACTCTCTTGTTGAAACTTATTAAACAAATTAAAAAGTCGAAAACGAGAATTTATCTGTCACTATGCCTTGTTCATAATCCTCAACAATGAACTGATATCAACTCCTCTGTGAACTCAAACCAAATGAAAAACAATGACGTATGTAGGTCATTCATTACCTACCCAAAGCCTTCATCGATTTGGTTCGAATTTAATTTGTTCTTGATTCAGTGTGCCATCATCGTTAACCGATATACCCAAGCCATCCTAAATGCATTTTAAATAATCATCAGCGATAGTACGAGTACATACAAAGTTCTTAAGGAAGAAAAATCAATTTTCTAGGAACCTCCAACAGCGGAAACACACTCTGAATTCATTATTCAAATGAAGATATACATTTTAAGGGCGTCATTAATGCCTTAATTTTGAGCCGCAGTCTTACGCACTCGAAGTCGTCGTCTTTAGCTCGTTATGCGTGCCGAAATCTCAGTTCAATTTGTGTACAATTTTTCCCGGCTCAATGGCGGACCTTGAACGGCATATAAATGCACGGTAATCACTTATTTTTATCTCGTTTATCCATTAATCGAATGGGGGATGAGTTGGTGTGGCTGGATAAAAAATATGCGTTTCATTACCACACCGTCGTCAAACTGTGGAAGCCTGGGGGAGAGTTTTATGCAGATTGAGTGAAAATTGAAAAAAGGAGGAAAGAAGATACAAGTAAGGTACCAGGGTCGTGGAAGCTTAAAGGTGAGATACTTTTTTTTCATGGGAACTTTTTTTTTTCTATTCTCGTCGTGGGGAACTGCTCATTTAAAGTTGTTTGCAGTGTAGAAGGACTTTTTAGTTCGAGTGATGAGTACAAGTATAGGGTGGAAAAGGCTACAATAGCTATCCCTTTTCGAATATAAAATCTGAGCAGAGTGAAACGAACATTTTAAACGCTAAATGTGTTCCTGGTATCATCTACCTAATGCTACCCTAATCGAGGTTAAACGCAAGGCCATACACCACGTCGCTCGCATAACGTCATCGAGGTATACCACAAGGCTTTGTCTGAGATTCACAGAAACTCTACAGGCAAGTCAATGATGGTGAGAAAGAAAACGACAAGGAAAACGACAGCGGGCATCAAAAATCCGAGGTCTCGTTTTCCTATCCTATCCCATCTGCTATCATAGACGCAGGCAGTTGAGAGCGAAATTAAAATTCCTAGATAGCATAGACGAGACATTTATAGAAGCAGCCCGCCAAAAACTATTCTTCCACGCACCTTTGCAATTAGTCACTGGCATATTGTCCGGCCATTGTCTTCTGACGAAGCGCGGTAAAAGATTAGGGCTCTCAGCCACAGATGTTTGCAGGTACTGCAACCGACAGTTGATCGAAAATGCTGGAATATTTTGCCCTTGACAAGTCCCATTAGAGATTACGCAACCTCTGCGAGGGAGCTCTCAGGGTCCTTACCCTGCCTGGCTAGCTCATCGTCATTCCCTTCCATATTGCTATGGTCAGGAACACAGAGAAGAGTAATGGTAAAGCAAGCGTTTGACAGGGCAATTACTTCCTTACATTGTTCTACTGATTTGAGGTGTCATGTAGTCAGTTGTGTTGGAGGCCAGAGCCCTTAGCACCAGGTTAAGAGCCTTGTTGTGAGCATATTGTTTTGCGGACTGAAGTCAGGAAACGTGCAGAACATGCAGATCCAGGGGCAGAGTGTTTAGCAGCACGTTGAGTGGTTCCTGTCGGGCAACACAGTTTAAAAAAATTGTCTGACAAAACCCTCAGCAGACAAAAAATGAAAAGTAACACAGAAAACCATACTTTGCCTTTGCAGGACCATAGTAAATCGATGTCTAAGTATCCTCGTAAAGTGTTCAAACAGAACACTGTTATCCTTGGTGACATGACCAATATTAATGCTGACGATGCCTATCGCATTTGTGAATAGAAGCAAATTCTTTATCAAATTCTCGAGGAAGAAATTCTATCAGACTTCCTTCTCTCTTGGCTACGCTTTCCATAGAAATACACGCGTGTGAAATCCTTGCCTGCTAAAATTACAACTTTCAGTCCAAAAAAGATAGGCAGATTAATTTCTCCAACCAATTCATTCTCATACCAGCGATCAACACCAACCTGCAGGTGTTTTAGAGCTCCAAGCGCGTTCTTCTGCTACAGACAGCAAGGTCGTTCACTTATAAGTGGTGGGGTCTTCGCAACCAGGAAGCATCTATTGTGCTTTCACACGTGGCCACTTAAATCAAATTCTACTCCGTCATGTTTGATGATTTTTCACGAAAATTTTGGAATCATCACCAATCAAGTGTGACAGCTTATCAACGTGCCACACAGGAAGTGCTTGCTGTATACTAAATTTGTCATCAAGACTTAACCCAGATCTGTTCTTAGAAAACAGGTGAATACGATTTAAAATTTGGAAAAAAACATCTTCACAACAACATCGCGCTCTTGAGTTGTTTGTACTTCAAAATAAATTCCCCACTGTATGTGTGTTGTAGATGCTTACATTTTATACACCGATGAACACAACTCTATGGCATATGTACATATACACTTTCTCAAAAAAATTTGGCGTTTTTCCATTTATTTAAAGTGACACCTCTTGTTGATGACCTTTTATCGACTGAAAACCATCGTTCACTTTCAGTCCACCCACCCTCTACCTTGCACTGATAGTTAGTTACATAAAATATATACCAACAGGTGGAACTTAAGACTTGTCCTCTTCAATCTATGTGTTTCCAGATCCTTCCATGCACGCCCATATCCACTTGAAAGCATCTGCATCTATGCATTCATAAGAGCTTCATCTGTGCATCTTGAAAATGAAATCAAAAAGTTTAAGTCTCTCACGGGTTTCCCACGTGCGGCACTTAAAGTCATCGATAATAGATGAACAAGTTATAAAGGATGCATCGCTTGAAGAGAACGGATGCGTAGAGGATAAATTTGATTTCTCCGAGGATGACTGGCTTAATGGTTATGATTCTGCTATCTCATGGGGTGATGAAATTGTGTAACAAGTTTGGTTTCGCATATTTGATATCAGCTTAACGAACTGCTGAGGGTATTGGTAAGGAGGAAACTTCCTTCCGTGGAATTATGACATTTTTTGTACAAAGTTGTGCACACAGCAATTGTAACTATGTTTGACTGCATATTCACATAGGGACCGTTACTTAAAATACTATGACTATGAATTCTTGTGTGATAGAGGGGTTCAGTTGGGAATTGCATTCTATGTTTTTATACACAGAGTCTTAGAATTGTAGACAACAGCAACAGCATTTTGCTAAAATTTATAAAGTCCTCCGTTGCATTTTTTCCCCTATTCAACAAACAATAAAACTCAGGACCAAAAGATTGACGAACAATTTTTCGTTTCCAGAAAACTGATATTTGCTCTCATAACTTGCGTTTCATGCATCACTGCCAGGAGGCACTATGGCACAATGTCAGTACACTGTGCAATGAATCTCTAACGCTTGATCGGAGCCCCCACAAATCAGTAAACCGCTGAATCAATTGGCAATTCTCTTCGACTTTCCCGAAGCAAAGCTACTTCAGTGCTCATCATCATCATTATTTTCCAATAGCCCGCTTTTCCACTATGAGAGTCGCGGGTTAAGGGTGCTTAAATGGAATCTCCACATTTCCAAGTTATGCTCTCGAAGATTTCTCATTCCCCCATGAGAAATGGTGCCGCAAAAAATGTTTAGTAGGTATTGCTGGGGCCTAATCAGTGCACACGGTATTTTACTGAACTAACCACTGAGCTACGACGACCTCTTTAAGACACACAAATCTCAGATCTGGTCATTAGCACAGAGATTTAATTTTTTAAATATTTAAAGACTTCCCAGACTGTGTTAAGAACTTATGACACGAGCTTAGTAATCAACCACACCGCCCACTACACCACAGTCATTTGCAAGGATAATGGCAAAAGTGTCCCTCAAGGGAGACATGCTCAGATTTCACTGTGGACTCTGCTACGCGAAGAACATTAATATTCATCTCCAATTCACCTGTTTTACATCGATTTCAACAAAGTTTGTCGACAGTATTAACAGAATGTACGAAACATTCCCAGAAGACTAATTAATAAAATCACAGCAACTTATGATGGCTATAAATGCCACTAGGAAGAATATTTTATATTCAGATTGGTGTCCAGGTGGGATGGGGTCCATAAAGACTGTGACCTTTTGCAGTGTTTTATGGACAGCAAATGTTGAAATTTGATGGACACTCTACCACGTTTTAGTATGTACTCTTTAGCAGAATTATGAATCCTAACGACTTGCTTTATCTTGAAGGTCATCGGATTACTACATGCATCAATCCTTAAGCATGTAGGCTAAGATTGTAAAGTGCGCTAGCATTCCGCGTTACTCAAACAACAATCTATTGAAACCAACACTATGACTCGGATAAGGATTAATCATACGTTGACGAGTTTCAGCTGTTGTTCCCAAACTCAAATTGATTTTTGGAACATAAGGATGCTCCTCGTCTCCTATAACGAATGACTCCAAGGGACAAGATTCTTAGAATTTAAAGTAGAATCAGCGAATTGGCGTGAAAATGCTTCTTTTAGTTAAAACATGCAGAAGAATCATTTTCTGAGCTCCGGAACAGAACATGACGCTCCAACGGAATTCTCATCTGATGTCGAGAGGGAGACCTTCTACGACTCGCTAGGCGCTACCTTTAATACTATGCAAAAGGAAAACATGGCAACGGCAAATGGTTGGTTGATTTCTAGAACGGCAATCGCCTTGTTATAGGTCGCATCATGTTTGAGTACAAGACCTGCACAACATCAGCTGGACGTCAACTCAAAGGCAACCTGTTCAAAACACCACCCTGACCATTTTGAAATGAGCTGCCTTTTTACGTTTAGACGTCCGGAAAAGACGAGGAGCCCATAAAGGAATGGCACAAGCTTTGCAATTCGAAGATGCCACGCGTAAAGGTACGAGTATGCATACATTTATATGTAGATACTAGCCGATACCCGCGACTACGCCCGCGTGGAAATACGTCACATTATACCATATACCCCGCGTTTTCAAGGCGTCCCCGTAAACAACATTCCTGGCGACGGCAGAATTTCTTTCCCCCAACAACACAAGATCAAGAATATACACACAAATATACATGTGTATGTACTTACATGTGTAAATGATTTCCTGCGAAATAGGTAGGATTATGTATCGTAGAATATTTGTGTTCAAGTAAATGGGACTATAACAACAAATATTTCCATCAAATACATACATACATGAATAGATACCGTGCTGAGTGAAGAAAAGCAGCACAAAGAAAAATGAAAAAAACTACCCTTGTACAACTGGGCAAAACAAAAACAACACACGATCACGAAACGATATGTGCCTGCTGACTACGGTTGCGCATTACTATAAATAGCAAAACTTTAACGCCCTGTATCTTGGCCCACAGTCATAATTTTGAAAAACGGTAAAACACGTGTTTAATTATTTCCGTTCTAGAATATACCCAACAAATTTCAATTCCAAAGTCCAATTTAAATTTTTTTTTCATACAAACTTCAACACCCTGTAACACCCTGTAAAAGCTGAGTTTCCAAAAATCCCTTCTTAGTGGGTGTCTACGCCACAAAAGGAAACTACTGTCCAAATTCCAAGTTTCTAGCACCAGCCGTTTGGGCTGTGCGCCTATCTCTGGGTCAGTCAGTCAGTCAGTCAGTCAGTCAGTCAGTCAGTCAGTCAGTCAGTCAGTCAGGACAAAGAGTTTTATATATATAGATGTATGCATATCCGTTTATAACATCGACAGACTACGGCGGCAAATTTAAAGCGTATGAAATCGTATGGTTGTGGCCACGCAGTCGCTGAGCGGCAAGCGTCCATTCTGAGCAAATTTTCTGCCGCTTGCCTTCAGTGCGTACATAATTCAGGGACTTACTTTCACAAGGAATAGAAACAATCAGCAGCTCATTCCTCGTCGCACTTGATATGATGTGCAAAATATTTTCATATCACCCCCTAAAAAATCTTGCAGCATCCTGCTGGAACAGCATGTTCTCCAAACCTAATTCGACAGCAAAAACTCGTTGATCATGGTTCTGTAGAGCTCACCAGTCACAGTAACAGATGTTGATGACTCCTTTTTCGAAAAAATTTGGGCCAATCGCTATTCCACCGTAAACCCCGCACCAAAAAATGACTCATCACGGTCAAGGTTTAGGAGGATGTAATTTACACGTGACTGACGGTCCGCGGGCAATGCACTGTTTGCACTTTGTACGGAAACATTATCAAGTCTTTCAGATGCCTGTCGCCTGGTTGATGTTGGCGGGTCCTCTGCGGGAGTCAACGACGAAATTCATGCTGAACCAGAACCACCAACCGATTTATATGTCAAAAAAGGAGTATAGTGTATTCTACGTATATTCAGCTTCTATTTACATCACAATTGTCAAAGGCGCAATTACATAGGACACTATTTGCAAAAATTAATACATCCTCTGATAGAATGATGACTATTGCGCCACATGGGGTAGAACATTCGAAGGGGACATGGCATCATAGCATGTAGGCGTAGTAGAGCAAATAAAACTCACAAGTGAAACAAAACGTAAGTCCGTTAAAGACGTAACAAGAGCTGGAGCACAACTGAGATCAATCTTACAAGGCACATAGATCTCAACAAGCACGCACATAGAATTGGACTAGCTGATACTGTAAAATGCGAACAAAAAGAGTAGGATGTGGAAAACTTACCCTGTTACTATCGAGTCACTGCAACACTACGCCAACGAATTCTGGGATCAATGTGGATACCGCACCTAACGCAACTAGACAGCAAAGTGATCAATAACGTCCTGGGGTTTACCAAACACAAGGGAAGATTTTCCCGAACTCACACAACAGCAGTAGTCGCTTCATAGTTTTCCCATCACCAAACTAGTCCCCACACACCCCCTTACGCACATCAAACTTTTTTCAGCAGTCATATGAAGGAAATCTCCATGGGCCCATCAGTGGCATAAGTTGAGACCTATGTATCTCACTCTCTTGTTGTGACAGTCCTGCACTACATAGTTTGGAGGATGTGGTACTGACTATCTGCAAAGATGGCGATATTCTGTCTTGACATTGGGTTCTCTGCAAGCCTCTCTGATTGCTAGCGGTTTCACCTGGTATACGCCGAGATGGTTAGGTTAGGTAAGGTTACGAAGGGTGTGTGATGGATAGGTCTCATCACTTTCACTTGGAGACCTGAAGGTCCATTGTAAGTACCCTTTCGTTGTTGTGGGAATAGCAGTATGGTTCCCGGGACAGCCTGAGGACCTATCCTATTATTGACTGTTTTGTGAACCAGTTCGTACTCTTTACGAATCTGAGTAGGCCTCTTAACTGTAAGTCTGCTACCTCTGCTATGCTTGCAAAGAACCTTGATCCTAATGCGCGTCGATGAACCACAATAATTCCTGAGCTAAACACCGAGCTTCAACACGCAATTGGTGATAAAATGCCACATTTCTGGGTAAATTTTGTCAAGGAAAATACAAGTATGCAACCAGAGAACCCTGAAGGACATTTGTCAGACATTTTGATTAATGAGTCGCAGCTTGTCTACAATGAAATGTAAATACCATCGCTCACTCAAGCCAACGTGCGTTCTATTTAAAAACGATTTGTTGTCCTCCTAATGGGACATCCTTAGCATCATCTTTCACACAGTACCACCAAAGTGCTTATTTTTTGTCACCAGGATATACGTTGCTGTATCATATTGCTCGGGCATTCCGAGTCATGCTGTGATTTAAGGACATCCATTACTCAGACTTGGAATTGTCGTTGCAAACGAGATATTTTTTCACATGGCACACCAACTTGGTGGAAAAATGTATGTTATCGTTAGCAGATCGGCATCGATTGCAGTCGGGATGTGCTCTGTCTGCATTCACTTGCAGTCGAATGCCTCCGTTAATGGAAAAAAATCCACTGAATAAAAATTCAGCTTAAAGCTCCTTAAAGTGCTTATCCGTTCTCACTAACTAACTCGCAGGAAAGTTTGGCTTTAATTCCTTCTTCTCTAATCAAATTCATTCTCGAATCCTTATCTTGTCTTTGCCAACTTGCTATGCTTCACTAGCTCTTAAAGACTTTTCCTGCGATGAGGTTTCAAAAAAGGGAAAATTCATGCCTAAATCCTTCTCACTGTGTGTGTGTTCCATCCAATTCCAGGAATACCCGACAAAAACGAAGACAGAACCCATAAATTTAACGTGTCACACTGATAATTGGATACTTTCCAGGAGCTGGAGATGGATTTCAAAGCACACTACGCTCAAGTTCATTATGAATGATCAACAATGTAACCTTTCCATTTACAGCATTGTAATTCGATTGTAAAAAAAAAAAACGAATAAAAGCCCCAGCCACCTGGATTACTCATCTCTAAGTGGCTATATTTGTGCCAACCGCCACTTTGTCATTTTGTGTGGGAGGAGGGGGGGGGGGGGGGGGGGGGGGGGAATGGAAGATGAAACCACTCAGGCATTATCTAACTACTGAAAAGTGGCCTTCGTGTGATGGTGTAGGCTAGCAAGGATATCGAGTGACACCAACTTGCCGGAAGGACATTCGTTTTGTTTCCACATCTCGTTAATCCAGCGAATTACGTATTAATCAAACTGAATACGTCATTTGACTGTTTCATTTGAACTAGTCACGACTTGTGGACGACAAAAAAGGGCCACCTTCTGTTTGATTAAATGAGTTACAAGTAAGTAGGATCACACAGGATACCATATAACGAATGCAAGATTCTCCCATCGATTCGTTAGAAGCTATGTACCTCTCCACCGCCGGATGAGGTACAGATTTGTATAGGTATCGTCCTGCGTGCAGTTTACTTAATTGACAAAACGAGGCAAACATCAAGGCACAACAGGGAAAAGTTTCAAGTCCTTTCATTTAATTTAATGCTGATAGCGAGTGGGCGGCGCGCTGGAGCCTTTGCAATATCCTTTGCATAGGATTGTGGAAGTCTGGTATCTGAGTTAATATGCCGACAGGATGTTGCGGTATTACGGGATTTGTTAGTATCGTTGGTAGCAACATATGTTTTTGAGGGCGGAAAGTGGTGTTTTGAAATAAAGGTGCCACGAGGGACGAGAGATCGAGGTCGAAACTTGAAATGGGATTTAACCTTTTTATTCATTAAATTTTGCAAAATGCGTGTATGCCTGTGGGATTGGGATCAATTAATATTTCCACAGCAGATGGGGCAAGTGGTAGGAATATGACCCGAGAAATTATTTCCGGCAAATAATGGAGTCATTTTGTGACAAAAACACTGTGGGCGTTTATTTCAAGGAGCTGCCGGAAATTAGGTAGTTATTTACTTAGGTTTTGCTTCGGCTTGTGGCTTCCGGAGCTTCTATAATGTTTGCACGCCATTAAGTACAGTTTCGGGGGATGAATTTAAAGTTGCCTTGCCCAGTTGCCGGGATTCCTTTTTCAATAAACTTTTGTGTGACCCGTACTTGTCGCATTGCGATTTAGTGAATTTTTTGTTGACGCAACCCGTAGCGGAGCCAATCCTAGGTTTTCATGTTGTGCGTGTTAAAAATTTTACGCACGAATGGAAGGGACTTGCAGTTTTTATTGCCAATTCCGAATGGCGGAGTGAAAAGATTTTTTTATGACAAATTTTACTCTCGCAGGTTTTTCTTTGCCTGGCGGGAGTTTCTTCTTCTTGTTTCCCTTTGTGGGGTCTATAGCTCCTACTACAATTGCGCGCTATCGTGCACGATTTCTACATTGCTATCGTAGCCCGCTCCTACTCTTTCGCAAATTGCCGTGATTTCTCCTCAACTGTTCTTCACCCGGAGCCTGCTCCTTCTTTTCACGCGCGTGGAATTGTTCTTTTTTTGCTTGCGGCAATGACTGTGGAATCTTCTTTGTGAACTAATACGAATCTTACCATTGTGTGTGGTTTAGTTTTTTTCATCTGTGTGAGTTGATTATGTTCAGTTGGTATAGCTGGTAGATGATCTTTGGAGGGTGCTGTCGTCGCCTTATCTTCGTGCTTTCACTTTCTATTCTTCAGAATTTTTTCACAACTATGGTCGACATGTTTTCGCACGCATATGTGTATACATAAATACGTGCATATGTGTGTAATATGTTTTTTTTAAACGCGCGCCATGAACTAATTCGTCAAGCTCCGAGGTGAAGCGCCATAAAAATGTGGCCGTGCGGTCTTAAGCACATGCATTTTTGTTTTTTGAAGAATGAATGCTTCATGCACCATCAGGGGTGACGAAGTTCCTTCAGTGTGTCGGACTCTAACCGACAAAACCCTCTTCATCTTCAGGAAAATCAACCTCGGAACTGCTTCTCGCATTTCTTCAGCATAGCGCCATTTTTCCTAGCCTCTTTGGACGCTTATCTTCTACTCTCCGCTTTACCTTATGCACTTCCTCGATGGAAGAGCACACTTGGTGCCATTTTCTCTTACTCATGCGCATTGTTGTGACGATTTTGCCCTGTGTGATCTCACCTACCTCCGTTTCTTGACTTTGTCTCCCTGTGATTTTGACATTCTCATGAATCGAGCCGCCATATTGGCTTGTTGGGGTCACTATTTTTTCCATCCATGTCCAAGAAGGAATTTTATAGGCTAGATACTCACCTCAACGTATTTTTGCCCCATCCAATCCACTATATTTCCGGTCAGTCTTGCAGTCCATCTTCCCCTGGTTTTGCTGCTCCGGGGTTTCTTTGCTGGTGCCAACTGATTGATTGTTATTACTCCCATGATCACGAAAGCGACTGGTTCCGACACTGTTCGGTAGGAGCTCACCTCTCGGAAGCTCCTCTTCGCCTGGCTGTGACATTGGTTACTGATTTTTCTTAGTTGAGCGTATTAGCCCAGAACTCATTACTAAAGAAAGGAATGCGTCTGATAAGAAGTTTTTGCTGACTTGCCTTTGGCCTTCCCATGTTTTTTAAACGCAATCTCACTCCCAAGTACAGCATCTTCAGTGGTTGTTGACTCCAGGTCTACCTGTTCCTCAAGTAAAATGGATATCTGCCTCCTAGTTAGCAGGACTATCTCCCTCTTCTCTGTTGCTAGGCTTAGTCGTTGGTGTTGTACGATGATCACTGCCGCTATGGCATCTCCATCGCAAGAATCATTTTGTCTCCTGGGATTGAGCCCCGAGCAGCACTAGCTGTAGTTTTCTTTGTTCGCGGTCCCTCTGGTCTCTGTTCGTTATCCGTAGTAGATAAAGTTGTACGTCAAAAGTGTTCTCTAAGGCGTTCACCATTATCCCTCAAGCATTTTCTACATAATGAATGGCGACTACTACGCTGAACCCCGGGAATGATCTAGCCACCGGGTCTACTGCTCCTATTGTCAATGTCCTTATACATACATATGTATGTGTGACCAGGGATGACATCCGTTCACGTTCCATTGTAAATCTTGAGCAGTAAAAAAATTTATGATCTGGATCTTCTTTTTCTCCATCGCAACTAGAACAAAAAGGAGAGCAGCCGTCGCGGTTATGAACCCATGTTCAGTTATTAACAGTCATTTTCACCATGTTCTTACATGGACGTTCATTATCAGTCGATAGGCTCAGGAATATATTTTCTGTCATCTAGCTACGCTTCGTTCCAATTCTTCATTTCGGCACTCGCGTGTCGCTCTTTTTCAATACCACCCCGTCACCCTGGAATCATCAGATACTGCACACCCGCAGTGCACACCAATAAGTGCAAACTAGATTAGGTTTGATATTAGCTTGATAAGGGCTTGAAAACGTAAACCAGAATGGGCACATTGCGATCCACACTGGAACCTTCAAAGGCGCAATCGCACAGAATGTGTTGTGATGTCTTCTGTAACGCATAAGTCGCCGCAGTATCTACAGGCGTCCGATTCTGTGAGCCCTATTCAACCATCTGCGGTCAGCCTGTCTAGTAACATTGCCTAAGAGGTTCGCCTCAACCGTGCAGGATGGCACGCGTTTTAACGACTACCGCCCCATTTGTCCTCAGCATCTTGCTGTTTTATCGGCAAATTAATTTTCCCCTCTACCCACATGTCCAGGCACTCAACATAGTCTTACACGGTTCTCTGCGGATAATGCCTTAAGCATTATGCTAAAGTTGATCTGATGACATTAGAATTTTAGCGCTTTAAGCGCCGCCTGACTCTCAATGTAAATGACGATATTCCTGTCGAATACCGATTTCAGCTCCAGTAATTTCGAATGCTAGAACCTTTGCAGGACGACTTCTGCTTGATACACTATCGTTCTTAAAGCAGCCAAAGTTTGTGAATTCACTCATGTTGGGGTTGTGCGTAGAGCCCGTAGCGCGACCTGAAACATCGCTGTTTGGCTGACTCTTGCCAGGATTAGTCGTCTGCGCTAACTTGACCCTCCTTCTCGGCACTGTTTCTATGAGAGCAGCGGTCAACTGAGCTACGTTTCCTTGCATGTGGCATCATTCATTTCCAAGTACCTAACAACCGATTCCGAGACAACAGGGTGACTACCGACCCTAAGAGTGACTCTTGTCTTGTTTCTTGTTTCCCTTGTGTTGCTAAAGTGTCTCTGAAGTTTGTTGACTATTTTTCCAAGCGCTAGTCCTACTGCTTCGTTGAAGCTGTATTCAGCCCATCTAATTTTAGAGCTGATAGAAACCAAACTTCAGTATCCCAAGTATTGCTAAATCATAGACAGGCTTCATGCCCCAGTTGCGGAGTAGATCGTTATTATCCACGAATGAAGGAATAATGGCTTTTGGTTGTTACAACGAACAAAACAGGAAGTCCTACTCATGATGGTTTCTTTTACAACAAATGAGTCGATAGGAACTGAGTTTCCTTCAATCTTCCTTTGCTTTGCAAATATATGTATGTATGTATGTACGAGTATGTGCGTGTACATAAATTACCTGTCACCCTCACTTACTTAACCTCTCTTATTGTAGATAAAACATTCATTATTAACTTTATCCATTTCATGTCCTGTTAATCACACTTCGCTGGATTGATTAAAAATATACTTGCGTACACAAATGTATGTTTGTATACCCTTATTGCTACATCTCATCATCATCTATTCAAACAAAGCTATGTCCTTGATTTCTATCAACACTCATAGCGTACATAAGTATTAGTAGAGAACAAAGAGATGCTATTTAATATGTCTGACGACAATGTCAGCCTTTCCAACTGGATGATGAATTACAAACAAGGACATTCTTTTGCAATTATCTTTTCTGTCCAATGTATTTATAATTACTCAGATTCAGTGCGTAGTTCGATTTTGTCTCAGTCAAGGTTGTAACTCTTGGCTACAACACGTGGGACATAATCTGTGCTTCCTGTTTCTATTAGCAATTTGCTATACAATACCTCGTAGGGTATGTTGATTTAGATACAAAGCATGTCAAGCTGGGAAGAACCCGAAGGACACACCTATAGAGTTGTTGAGACCATCGATGGAAATTATGCTAATTCTATTGTTTCCGTCTTGTCAACTATTCGACTGCTCCAGCTGTGTCAATCCATTTGTACATTAACAGTTCGGAAGAATTCTAATTTGAGGAAGAAGAAGGGCGACATCCTTGGAATCGAACTGAGGATTTAAAGTGCAAAGTTCATGGAAGACTGGCGTCAGTTGGAAGTTGTTATTATCATTTTTTTGTTTCCCTTTCTTCCTTTCTCTGCCTCTTGAGAAATATTGGTCTTTGTAGTTTAAACAATATGAAATCCCTTAGGTGGTACATTTTTTACTATACCTTGCCATCCTCATGCATTTTATAAAGTCGACGGATTTATCCCTTCTAAAGCCCTCGCCTCGACAACAATTTCCGCAGAGCTGATTCAAAACAGCACTTAGGGGAATATTTTCTCCCTATCCCTCGTAAGGATCCCAGGTCACAGGGGCATTGAAAGGGAACGAGGTGACCAATGAGCTGGCCAAGCTAAATTCGGACTTTGACAGCTCATTTGCAAGAGAAGTTCTCATCCCATTAAGAGCTGTCAAGGAAAAAATCAGCGCATTCTTCCTATCAATAGCCAAACATAAACGAACGATCTCCTTAGCAGAAGATGACTTGGTCATCCTTACGTCCACCTAGACCGAACTTCAGCCCGCGCTACATAAGTTCGTCGCCGTCTGTGTTGAAGCTAAGATAAACATAAACGTGAACAAATCAGAGGTAATGGTAATTTCCCGAACACCTGGTCAATGCACTCTGCATGTTAGTGGAGTCCCATTGAAAGAGGTGGAGAAGTTTAAGTATCTCGGGGTCTTGTTCACGAGGGATGGTAAGAGCAATACTGAGTTATCCTGAAGGATTGGTCAGGTTGGAGCAATTTTGAGACAGCTTAGTCAATCTGTTATCAGGAGGGCCGACCTTGGCATCGAAGCTAAGTTTTCGGTCTTCAGTGTTTTTTCCGACCCTCACCTATGGTCATGAGGTTTGGGTAATAACCGAAAGAATAAGATCACGATTTCAAATTCGCACAGTAAGAAAAACCCAACCAGCCCAACCTTCTTTCACCTCAAAAAGAAGAATTTCGGTGGCGCTGACGTCCTGCTAGGAAGCTTTCTATCCAGAGAATATATTCGACTTTCTAACAGCTCCTGACACAATGAAATTTAACAAAAAAATCGCAGTGCCAAAGAAAAGCTCTTCCGAATCCAAGTTAATCCCAACTGTGCTTCGTTCTCCGCGCTAAATAAATTATTGCAAACACTCAAGTGTGTCAAAAAGACTAACAGTTACCAACATTTCTTTTTATGGCACTTTCTCTGGCCAGATAGTGTCAAACGTCTGATACCATAATTTTGAATAACACCATTATCCATCCGAAGTAGGATTCGACTTTAAGAGTTAAGGTCTCTTCCATCCTTGTGAAAAATTAAACGCATAAACGCTGATAGTACGTATGTAGACGGTTAATTAATTGTATATAGGTATATCCCTTCCGCCTTCCCAATTTCTACAAATATTGTTGAACTTAATATACCAACTGCGTAGCTTGTATCCAATGCCACACAGCCACATTATCCTCTGATTACTCTGGTTAGCATGCGGAATAATTTTCATCTTATTGAAGAGAAAAGACTTCCTCTGGAGTGCTATTCTAAGAAATATAATTTCATGCGTCTCATAAAGGATATTTTCGTTTTTGTCTCTTTTAAATCAGTAAGTCCTTCATCATTTCACAGCATGCTAAAGTAAGAACCATATCAGCAGAGACAGCAATGTACGAGGCAGTAGAGGTAAAGCAAAACTGACCACATACGAGTATAAGTTAACGCCAGAAACATTTCATCATGCAAACAATGCATGATACAGTTCCCACGAGCAACAACATCAACTCCGTACGTGATGGAATGCAGCGAATCATATTCAACCGGACACACGAGGCATCGACAACGAGCGGATACTTGAGCCACCAACAGGTATGCTGACCTGTCGTCTGGCAGTATGGGATATGCACTTAGTTTTAAGATATGAAATATTTTGTCATTCAGTAATCATAAGTAGTTCGTAAGAAGTAGTTCGTAAAGAAGTAAATAAAAATATTTTTTTTAAGTAAATCTAGCTTTAAATAGTTTAATTGGCGCCCAACGTGGGGCCCAGGAAAATCATCGCATCAAAGTGTAATCGCGTCGCGTAAAGTGCTCTGTCGTAAACGCATAAGTCGACCTCAATTAAGCTCGCCGCGAGTGCAGTGCGCGTACCTTGAACATCATTACCGTAAGACGACCTTTATAAAAGCTCGCCAGCGTGTGCGTGGTGAAAAACCTGGGTTCCGGACAAAGAAGAAGCAGCATCTGTAGATTCTGCCGCCAACGAGGGAGTGTGGAGAAAGGCCCCCAAGTAACTACGAGTAAAAAGGAATGCAGCCCCTTCACCAGCGTTGGTTTATCCTAATGTAAGCTAAATTTAAGATTTATATTTCTTCACATTGAGATCGATATATAGTGTAATAGTGTACTAAGCGTAATAGTATAAAGTGATAGCCCTAAGACATAATTATTAATCAGTACGAAAACGAAACATTTAGAAGTCATAAAGAATAATCATATTAACCGTAGTTGTAAACCAATTAAAAATATCCTTCCCGTTCCTTTCGAAAACCTTTAACGTATCTATTTGAGTTCTTATGTCTAAACGTCCTGCAACTATGACCGATCCAATTTTGCGTCCACCGATGTTGAACATCGAAAATCCGACTCCATCAGTTTCTAATCAAAATTCATCGATTTCGAATCCAAATGCGAGGATTAACGCAACTCCAGAACTAGAATCGCTAATCGCAAGCATTGTAAGTCGCTTCTGCATGACTGAGTGCAGAAACCTCGTTCAATCTATAGTAAATCCTGATAATCAGTTTCATAGGGGAACCGATGAAACTATTCATGAACATCTGCGCACGAACTTAAGCGACCTGGACAAGGTACCAGACGTCGTGAGATGTTTAAGAGAGTTCTCCGGAACTCCCGGCGAATTTAGTTCATGGCGCAAGAGCGTTGAAAGGGTTTTAAGCATCTATAACCAATTTAGAGGAACACCAAAATATTTTGGTATCCTTAACATAATCCGCAATAAGATTGTGGGTAATGCGGATGCCGTTTTAGAGTCATATAACACCCCATTAAATTGGGAATGTATTTCGAAATGCTTAACGCTTCACTATGCGGATAAGCGTGATCTGGGAACATTGGAGTACCAGATGACGACTCTTATTCAAGGCAACAATGGCTTGGAGCATTATTATCAGTCGGTATACAATCATTTGTCATTGATACTAAACAAAATTTCGAGTATGGACTTACCACCTGATGCTTTATACCACCTTACATCGTCATACAGAGCCAAGGCCTTAGATACCTTTATAAGAGGTCTAAGAGGTGACTTGCCCAGACTCTTAGGTATAAGGGAACCGCAAGACCTTCCTACAGCTCTTAATCTCTGTTTAAAACTCGAAAATCAGCAATTTAGAGCCAACTATGCTCACCATAATATCAGCCAAATTAGGAGGCCACCACCTCCTCCTCCAATTCCTTCACGGAGAACCCGAGAACAGCAACCTTTCTATCCACAACTTGCATATGTACCCCAATCATCACATTTTCCACCGCGTCCCCCACCGCGTCAACATTTTAACCAACGACCTACATACCCCCCAAATCAATTTACCCAACCATCGAATTCTCAAATAAATCCACATCAATTCCGAAGGAATCCTCAACCAACTAGTAACTTTTTGCCACAATCTGTTCAAAGGCCTGAACCAATGGATGCTACAACCATCCGTACACACAATGTAAATTATATGAATCGGCCGGTGATGAAAAATTTCCCACCAGCTCCAAAACGACCTATGGTTCCTTCACGAGAATATCCAAATCCCAACAAGATGCAAAGAAATTTCCACTTGCAATCTTCAGAAGTTGACCCCCACAATAATAACACATCCATAGAATCTCAAGAAGTTAGTAACTATAATGCTATGATTTCGGCTATGAATAATCAGAAAGAAGATGACCAAGATCTTAATCAGTACGTAGTTCAACAAGGAAGCGGAGAACCGACAGAAACATTTTCTGATTTTGTCGACGTTCATTTTTTAGACTGACGAACTCGTCACTACCTTATTTTGAATGTAGGACGAGAGAAAATAAAATCCTAAAATTCCTAGTAGACACAGGGTCGAATAAAAATTACATACAACCAGATTTAGTTCGAAACCCCATCCCAAATCAAAAAATATTTAATGCAAATTCAGTCTGTGGTGCTATAGAAATTACTCATCATACTATAATAAATCTTTTTGAACCAGGCACAAATATTAAATTCTTCCTTTTACCCTCACTACGATCTTTTCATGCAATTCTTGGCAATGACACCCTTAAAGAACTGTCAGCTGTCATCCATGCTAAGGAAAGCTATATGACTGTAAACAAAAACATTAAAATTAAACTGAAACAACAAGTATCAGAATCAATCCATAATGTTAATCTCAGAACGCAGCACTTGTCGCAAGAACAACGACAACAACTTAATCGCTTAACCTTGAATTACGCCAAGCTTTTTGGAACACCAAATGAAAAATTAACTTTCACTACGAAAGTCAAAGGTAGAATTCGCACGACGACGGAAGATCCCGTTTACTCGAAGCATTATCCGTATCCTATGGCGCTTAAAGGAGAGATTGATAAGCAAATCAATCAGCTACTAAATGATGGAATCATTCGACCTTCACGGTCACCGTACAATTCTCCGGTATGGATTATACCAAAAAAAACGGACGCCTCTGGTGAAAAGAAATACCGTATGGTTATTGACTACCGAAAACTCAATTCGATAACAATACCAGACCGTTATCCGATTCCTGAAACTAATGAAGTACTAGCGCAACTAGGGAAGAACAAATATTTCTCAGTTATTGATTTAAAAAGTGGCTTTCACCAAATACCTCTACACGAGGACGACATCGAGAAAACTTCATTCTCGGTAAACAATGGAAAGTACGAATTCGTAAGACTTCCCTTTGGTCTGAAAAATGCACCATCTATTTTTCAGAGAGCTCTAGACGACATCTTGCGAGAACACATCGGTAAGATATGTTATGTCTATATTGATGACATAATTGTGTTCAGTGAGAACGTTGAACAGCACTTTCAAAATTTGGCATCTATTTTCGAGACTCTTCAAGAAGCCAACCTTAGGGTGCAATTGGATAAATGCGAATTTTTAAGGCCAGAAATTGAATTCCTCGGATTCATCGTATCTTCGGATGGTATAAAAGCCAACCCAATCAAAGTGGAAGCGATTACCAAGTTTCCATATCCACGAACTTTAAAAGATCTGCGATCATTTCTTGGTCTGTCGGGATTTTACCGCAGATTTATTAAAGATTACGCGAAGCTGGCAAAACCCCTTACAGCCCTTTTAAGAGGGGAGGATGGGCGTACGTCTAGACAAATGTCAAACAAAAAATTCATACATTTGGATAATGAGGCCATGGATACTTTTGACAAAATTAAAAATTCACTTACTTCAGAAGACGTTGTTCTAACTTTTCCAGATTTTAGTAAAGAATTCCATTTGACTACAGACGCTTCGGACTATGCTATTGGTGCGGTACTCGCTCAAGAAAATAAGCCGATAACCTTCATCTCTCGAACTCTATCGAAAGCCGAAGAGAACTATGCCACAAACGAAAAAGAAATGTTGGCTATAGTATGGGCTCTAAAAACTTTGCGAAATTACCTTTACGGTCCTACGATTCTGAAAATATTTACTGATCATCAACCGCTGACATATGCATTGAGCAATAAAAATTCCAACAACAAATTAAAAAGATGGAAGGCTATACTCGAGGAATATAATTACGAGTTAAGATATAAGCCTGGTAGATCGAATGTCGTCGCAGATGCTTTGTCAAGGCCACCCAGAACCATTGAAGTAAATAGTTTAACAGCAACCCAACATAGCGATGAGAGTTCCGGTCAATATCTAATACCTATAGCAAATGAGCCGATCAACGTATTTAAAAACCAGATTATCCTTTCCCTTGGAACAACGCCATCCTATGAATTTAAAATTATTTTCCCTACCTATCACCGTCATGTAATAGTTGAAACTGAGTTCACTGATCAAATTTTAACTGACATTCTTAAACGATACCTTAATCCATCCGTTATTAATGGTATCAAAACTGATGAAAGAATTTTAGGCAAACTTCAAGAAATTTACCCGACACATTTTAGCCAATACCGATTACGTTTCGCAAGAAACCAAGTCATAGACTTAATCGACGAAACACAGCAGGAAACCGAAATTATCAAGGAACATAATCGTGCACATCGCAACTCCCGCGAAAATAAAATGCAATTATTGCAAAAGTTTTATTTTCCACGGTTGAGAGCCAAAATAGAGAAAGTCACAAAACAATGCAAAATCTGTAAAGAGCATAAATATGACAGACACCCGAACAAGCATGAATTACAACCTACACCTATCCCCGAATATCCCGGACAGATTATTCATATAGATATCTACTTCACTAACAAAAAAATTATCCTTACTGCAATTGACAAGTTCTCTAAATATGCCCTGGTCAAAATCCTAAGATCAAGAGCTTCAGAGGACATAAAGCAACCTCTAAGAGAACTTATACTGGCTTTTGGAGTACCCCAAACAATTGTCATGGATAATGAAAAATCCCTAGCCTCTAATTCTATAACATTCATGTTAGAGAATATGTTCAATATTAAAGTTTTCAAAGCACCCCCCTACACAAGTTCCGTCAACGGTCAAGTGGAGAGATTCCACTCCACACTTTCAGAACTAATCCGCTGCCTTAAGACAGATAATGTTCATACCACCTTTTCAGAATTACTAGATCGATCAATCTATGAATACAACCGATCCATTCACACCACTACAGGCAAAAAACCCATAGACACATTTTTCGGTAGAGAGCTACTAACCAATCCAGAACAACTTAGACAAGAAAGACAAGAAAACATGAATAAACTACGCGATAAACAAGAAGCAGATTTAAAATACCATAATGCAAGAAAGAGTCCACTTAAAACATATTCTATTGGCGAAACCATTTACGTAAAAACTAACAAAAGAATAGGAAATAAGCTCGATTCTAGATATAAAAAGGAGACAGTTGCACAAGATAGAAATACAACAGTTATTACCCAGTCAGGAAGAATCATTCATAAAAATCTTATAAAAAATTAACTTTTTCAATAGAACATTATTACCACTCTGCAATGGCGAGGCACAAATTCTGGACTACTCGAATTCACAGCTAATAAAGATCAATACAGGTCGCGCGAAATTGCAGAACGGATCATTCAAGATAATACACTTGATCGACATCGAAGCTTACGAAACAACACTTAACAACTTGGAAGCTACGTTAAAGACATCCATTACTATCAACCATATCCTAACTCCTGTCCTTTCCTTTGAAATATCCCGTATACGAACTTACCTAAATAGACTTAAGATAAATAATAGAAGTAAGAGTAAGAGATCATTAGATTTTTTAGGTTCAGCGTGGAAGTGGATTGCGGGTAGCCCGGACCACCACGACTATGAAATAATTACTAATAAAATGAATAATGTATTAAGAAATAATAATAATCAAGTAATAATTAATAAAATGTCATTAGAAAAGATCAATGAATTAACGAACATTACAAATAAGATTATGAAAACATTCAAAGAAAATGAACTTAATAATAGTGAATTAATTACAAAAATTAAATATAAATTAGATATAATTAAGGAGGAAATAGTTAATGTAGTTTATGCCATTCATTGGGCAAAAGTAAATGTAATAAACTCTTTTATATTATCTAACACCGAAATAAATATAACAGAAACAATTATGAAAGTTGAAAATATTCCCTATGTGAATGTAGATGAAGCATTAGAATTTGCCGAGATAAAAATCGCTTCAAATGATAATAACTTAATTTATATTTTAAGCATTCCAACAACTACTAAAGAACTATGTAATTTGTCATTAATAAAACCTGTTAAAGTAAATAAAATAATCAATAAAATTAAATACGATTCAATACTGGAATGCGATACAGACATTCATGGCATTACAAACAAATGTAAAACATATAATAGTCTTTCTATTTGTAACGAAAATAACATTGTAAGTTTAAGAAATTCATCGTGCATCCCAATGCTGATAAAGAGTCAGAAAGCAACATGTCCCATCATCAACAATGAGCACATCCCAGATGTAGATGAAATAGCTCCAGGAATCCTACTACTAAATCAGTTTAATGGCCCAATATTCATCAACAACGATACTGTCATGCTCAAGGGTACGTTCATCATAAAACACTTCAACACTACCATTCAAGTTAAAGGAAGAACGATCATGTCAAAAGAAGTCACAAGTCATCAACCTTTACCAGCGATACTCCAACCGTCATATAAACCTGACAAGATAGAAGAAGTATTGTCTCTCGAGATGATCAAGGATCTTTATGTTAATCGAACGAAGGAAATCAAGCTGCTTGAAACGAAACACGAGATCAACTTAACCGTGAACATCATACTAGTGGTTACAGTCTTAGCCATCGCAACCTTCGCATACAAATTGATAAGAAATAAAGGCATGACTAAAAACGAACAGTCTAATACCAACATGCCATCATCATCATCAATAACCATAGGACTTGAAGACATCCCTCACCTAGTGACGTCAACAACATCTCACGAGGACGTAAGATTCTAAGGGTGGAGGAGTTAACGCCAGAAACATTTCATCATGCAAACAATGCATGATACAGTTCCCACGAGCAACAACATCAACTCCGTACGTGATGGAATGCAGCGAATCATATTCAACCGGACACACGAGGCATCGACAACGAGCGGATACTTGAGCCACCAACAGGTATGCTGACCTGTCGTCTGGCAGTATGGGATATGCACTTAGTTTTAAGATATGAAATATTTTGTCATTCAGTAATCATAAGTAGTTCGTAAGAAGTAGTTCGTAAAGAAGTAAATAAAAATATTTTTTTTAAGTAAATCTAGCTTTAAATAGTTTAATTTATAGCATAGCCAAATCGCATTTTCACTTCTAATTTAGTCCATTCCTATGCTAATGACAGTCTCTCATACGTCCGTCAATGTTCTTCGAGAGTAAAAGAGGACAACAACGCATATTCAAATCAATAAAATTTCGACCTCAACAACATAATCAAATAGGGTTCAAATAAAACGGAATCCTGTCTTCCTGCCAACATCCTGCCAACACTTAGGTCTCGGTAGGAGTGGGTATGTGCCCTAGTGTGTTCCAGGTTGAAATTCATGCTATTGAAATCTGTGCTGGAACAAACCTACATTATTTTTTCAGATAACCGGACAGCGCTTACATCACTTAAAAAAAAAATAAATAGCTGGCGCGACAGCTCGGGATGAGCCAAGGCCTAACTTCTCGCAACCATTCATGTTGTGCGAGTTACATTTTTCGCATGAATGGAAGGGACCTACAATTTATTGCCGACTCCGAACGGCGAGGTGAGAAGCTCTTTCGTGACAAATTATACTCCCGGAGGCTTGTCATTCCCCGACGAGAGGTGGTGCCGCGAAAAATGTTTGGTGTTTTCCTGGCTGGGGCTTGAACCCACGCCGCTCGGTCAGCAGTCCAACGCACTAACCACTGAGCCACGGCGCCCACAACATCCCAATTTGTGGAATCTAGTTCTTTCTGACAGGCACTATAAGATCAAAATTAGTTGGCTAAATGGCCACTAGACACATTGTAGGCAATGAATCTGTAAGTTAAACTGACTAGCGCCGGCTCAGCTTCCATTCCACTACCACTATTACCACTATGGCGGTGTTTAATAATTGGAAGCACCAACTTTGACAAGCCCTTTGGAAGAATATCTCCTGGATTCGGCAATCTAAGAGACTTTTAAGCAATTTTCCTACAAGGAAATTCTAAACCTTGACAAGAAAAAGCAAAAGGCTGGTGGACTTCCTTGTTCAAATACAGATTGCAGTTTCTATTTGGAAGACGAGATAAACGCATAAACACATTCTCCGTGAACTTCCCGCACTGTGTATAATGATTACGAAGACGTATATTTTACTAGGAATTCAGTTTGTTAGTGGAACCAAACACATACTCGAATGGTATACAATAGATCTTTCTTCGTTGCAGTATCAGCCATAAGGGCAGGTGGATAGTTCTTTACTTTTTCAACGCAATCAACTTATGTACCTCGCTGTCTCCTCATCTAATTTGCCCAAAGCCCATGTAATAAAAAATTCAGCACAGCCAGCAACATCTGACAACAAACCTCAGTTTGTTGATCTGATTCAGACTGATGCAATTTGTAAGAGAAGACCCACAGCAAAGTCCCTTTATGTGTCAAAATAAAGTATGAAATGTATCACATAAAGTACAAACCTAAACGTCCAAGTGAATAATCATCAAGCCAGGCAGATGGCTCAAAAATGGATGAGGCTGTAGCCTCTTACATCAACTCGCAATAAATCTTTGAAATCACAGCAGTATAAATCTGTTCGGATAGTCAAGCAGCAATTGAAACCATCACATATCCAAATCACATCTGGTCAGGGAATATAAAAAAATTGTCAACCCTGCTTACCAGCCAGAACGACGGGTCACGAAGGTGTCACAGATCTCGAGAAAACTGACGAACTGGCAAGGAAAGTAGCGCACGCGATACAACGAATCGCTAACACATTGTAAAGTCACAAGAAAATAATTTATTCAAAAAAAAAACCAACGAGGACATGCAAATGGACTTCGAACATTACTGGTTTAACCTGTCGACATTCGAACCCTTCTAGCCGAGCCGTAGCTCCTAAATCGTTAGGCGCAGAGCAAAATTTTGCACGGCGGTGTTGTAGAGCAGAGAATTTCCAAAAAATGCAGCCTTTACTCCACCCCGTAGCTTCAAAAATAAAGCAGGTAGATATCGAAGTTTTTCGATTTTCAACTTTTCACAAAATTAAATTATTCAAATTACTTCTATAATACATCCAAGAATTATAAAATCGACAGGGACAGGACATATTAACCTCAACAACAAGTTCAAAGAAAAAGATAAACTCGCGCACTTTCTATGCCACTGTCCAACCTAAGTATGAATATGGCGAAAGACCTCAGGGTTTATGTGAATAAAAGTCTTGGATGACATCCTGGTTTTCACCAGAGAAAAATTAAGATTCGCTAAATTACGCACACAATAGCGTAAATTTCCACTTACTCAACTCCCAACACATGCCCCAAACCTATATTATTCCTCCAGTTTTGGGGGATAAAAGAGCTGAACATATCGAGTACGGGTGAGGCCTAAGTAAAGATCATACCGCTCATCTTTTCAAACGATATCATCCGGCCACAACCAAAAGTGGTTCGTCTAATCAGATGGCAGTAGAAAGAATCGGACTCCTCGGATAAAGGAAGATGAAAATATAAAATCATACCTAATATCTAGACGTGGATACACTGAAAACACGGGAAGCTAATCACCCAGACGTCAGCTATTGCTGATCACTATTGCTACGGCTGGACAGAAACCATTGAGGATGCGGAGCATGTCACATTTCACAATCCACGCTTCACAACCGAAAGTCATCAACTGGGGAAAAATTGGGAGAGGCGATCACCTCGGCAGATATTACCACGCAAATGATAAAATCTAAAGGTTGGGACACAGTCAGCCTAAACTGTAGCCCTTTTAATGAAGAGGCAGTGTCTAGAAGAAAAACAAAGAGCACAGTAGCAGCCAAATCTATGCTGACATAGTTGCCATGCAATGAGTGGCAAAGCGGCAGAGAATGATGCTTAGAAATGGCACTCAATGCCGCTCAACGACTGCGTGGTCACAACCCTACGATTTCCTCAGCCTAAGGCTACAGCCCCCGCGATGAATTGCTTGACGACAGTGTGGCGAGAATCAGGGATGGAAAGGATGTCATTTTGGATAAGATATGTTAATGAGTGCCTTTTTAAGTTCTTTCCCCGGAAATACATGTGAAAGGAAGATAGATAAATCCACTGATTTACAGTCACCAAGGTCTTTCAGTTCAATGCTCTACAAGGACTCGTTAGTGCACTCAACTGCTTGAACTTTCCTCTACCAAAGTTCCTTTGGTTATTGAATTACCAAACATTGGAACTACCAGCAACCAGAAGAAATATTTATAAACGAATTCAACCTCCTGATATTTAAAAGCATAATCGGCAGACATGTACAAATCATCTAGGTGCTTTCTTCCACAACGATCTAGGCCATCTAATCAAAACAGGTATTAGAAGCCTCCTAAATGGTTTAGCAAGTAGGTAAAGGAGAATTCTCCAAGATCCATGTGTCCAAGTGGGCTGGCTTAAGCTAGCCGTCATTAAATAAACGCATATCTTACCAAAGTTCTGCCAAGAAGATTCGTATTAAAACTTTTCTGCTGTATGGCTTAGACGAAAGAAGTATTTTCGAGAAAAAAAATCTTCGTTTGATGGAGAAGATTCAACAACAAGCTGTACAGCTGCATCGATGTCAAAAAAATGTATTCTCAATTCCTAAGTCTCTTAAGTCCTTCGCCCAAGAATACAGACGACCGAGCACCGAAAATTCCTTGATCCCATCACCCAGGGATGACATGGAAGAGAAAGAAATTCGACAAAGACTTCTGTCTACAGATCGTGCTGATTAAAAATGTTTGTTGATTGACTTGCTGGCTGTAGTGCCATCAAAAAGATGTAAGACAACCGACGAAAACCAACATTTCAGAGCAATAAGCCACCACATTTCAAACTTCAAAAAGAAAAAAACTCTGTATCTCTCCCAAAAACAACCTCCCGGCTACATTTAAACCTCATTAATGACTTCAAACAAAATTCCATGCATTCTTAATTTTACGACTCTAAAAGGCGAGCATACATTTAACATAAACTGTTTAACAACTATTTGATTGTCATCATAAAAAAGGTTAATTACTCCATTAAATCTCTCTCATCGGAATGAATTTGTTATATGTTTGACTTATCGAGGTTTTGTTTGAATTTCCCGCAGAGCTATTCCCATTCCAAAACCCTCACCTATCCGACTTTATTAAAAATAACCCATCACAACCTGTCACAATATTTATTTTATTATCCCATTCTCACCGCGCATCACTTTGATATGATATTTATTGATCCAACAAATTTGTTACACGTTTCACAATTTTTCTCCTTCCTCTCCATCATCGTAAAAATAAAAAAAAAATTAAAGAATCAATCAAATTCTCATCTAGGTAAAAAATTCATTAAAAAAAAATAAAATTTATTTTTCTAAAATACCGAAATAAAATTCTAAAATTCCATCTCACCCAACACAAAACAAAGCAAACGCACGTAGGAATATGAATTAGATAACGGATGGGAAAAATTAATTTAAAACATCTAAATGTAGACATCGCTTACCATATTGTCGTACTGCTGAGTGCCTGCCAAAAGCATTTTTTTAAAAATTTATTAATCCAAAAAATTGTACTCAAAAGCCGGCCGCTGTTGCGTATACGCAACTTGTTTTCACACTTCACACACACACACACACACAATTTTTAGCGATAAAATAAACAATTTCACTTGGAAGCAAACGAACTCATTTTTAGATTCGTCTTTCAATCAAACACCCGGGGCTTGGGTTGCATTTTCACTCCACAAATGAACATTTCCATCCGAGGTTACGCCTAATAGACCCCCCGGAGCAGATCAAATCGATTACAGTGGACGGCGAGCAGAAGGGACGGATGGCCAAATTTTTATTCACACTTTGGAAATTTACTGCCGGTTTTCATACACCTTTCAGCGTCAGTCAAGCACTGACAAGAAACACCATTTTCCGTGATCGTAAACTACAGTAATCAAGGAACCGGGGAATTGGTCTTTTAGTTCTAATCCTCCAACGAGTGCAACTCATAAGAATCGGGGAAAAAACAGCAATTTACGGCGAATCGATAAAATCACTACGCTTCGTGTTTGTTGATCTCGGACGCGCCGTTTATTTCGAACCTTTTAACGTGTCATTTCACAGATTGTAAAAATTCTTTTCAAGGAATCGAGATGCCCGAACGCGGATGTTGAGATAATAATCTGTTGGATTTACCGCCACCAATTAAATCCACGCCTCATTGGGAGATGTGTACCCGTTTACATACAGTTTACCGTATATTCGCGTGCGAAATTTTGAAAATTTGAAAAATTAATTTTCGCTACCGTCGCCGTCTATCGAGACCGAGAGTACGAAACTGTCTGCTTTCATTGTCGTTGGATATTTTTGGTTTTATACGAAGGCAGGATTCGCATGAGAGTGGCGAGCTTCCTTATCAGTAAAAGCTCATTCAAATGATTGAACGGCGGAAAGATTGAAAGGATCATTGCGCAAACTCTTCATTTCATTCATGGGAAAGCAGATTTTCCGCCGAGATACTGCGATACTCCCTCAGTTCGTTGGCTATAGTCTCCACATGAGGAAGCCTTTCTGATAGGCTTTTTGGTAGCACTGTGTATATCTTGGAACAGAATGCATTTTTTCTTAGGAATTTTTAAACAAAAAGATGTGGTATTTGGAAAATTTGCTTAATTTCTGCAGCTTCGTGTACCGAGAATTATAGATTCGAGGTATGATGCCCGACCTCAATTCTGTGATGAGTAATGAGCACAAAATTTGAAATTTATGATTATGGATGCCGAAGGAATTGATGAGAAAACCATTTTTGCTCTTTTCGCGCGCCTTTGTTTCGTTTTAAGATGAAAAACCTCACGAGTGCGACATGATTCTATTTCGCGTGTGAGATGTTTCTTGTGTTTGTGACGATAAATTGGGTAAGGACGCGTTCTCTCTTTCAACTGTCGGTATAAGGACTTTAATTAACGAAGGCACTCATGGATCGAAGAAGGGGTTTTGTATTTGTTTATAGGTCTAGACCTGTGGAGGGGTTTCGTTTACCTTTTTTTTCTGGAGGTGGTAATGAAGTTACCGAATTTATGGTTCATTGAATGAAGGTGTTGGAAAGGGATTGAGCTTTTAATTTGGGTTCAAGCAAAGAGGTGAAGGCAATGGGTGTTGGAAATTGTTTGGTGTGTTTGTGTGTTTTGATCAAAAGCGACGAGATTTTGTATCATTTTAATGACTTTAGTTGTTAGAACAGAACGGTTTTGGAAGGGAGAGTGAGTTTTGTGACATTTTGAAGGATACGCTGGTATTGAGTTAATGTCATGGTTCACATATTGCGTGACTTCAACATTTACTCTAGCCGAGGTTGGCAGATTTGACAGGCAAAATGGCTTTTTTATCTCCAGACGCTCTCTTACGAAGAATGGAACTACCAGATAAATTTGTCTTACCATAGACCGAAAGCGCTGAATAGGCGGCATCTTGGAGTAACATTAGGCGTCATCATAGGACATCGCCTTTTAGGCAGACATGCCATTCCCTTAGGCCTTCCGGCAAATGATTTATGCAGAAGCTACAGGGATGGAGAAACAATCCTTCATTTTATTCCTCTCGACGAGGGAGTCAATGAGAACACAACCCACTTCCTCTGCCACTGTCCAGGTCTTTGCCACCTCAAACAGAAATTATTTGAAAGGCACTTCTTCCAGGATACCGAAGAACTAAGTGACGTACCCATCAGGGACATTTGTAGGTTCATTAAGGCTTCAAAATGGTTCGAAAGCCTGGGGCAATAGAAGAGTGCTTTGGATACTGCTCCACGAGCAAGGGGAACCTTCCCCCCCCAAAGAAATGGGAATCACTATGCGTCTCAACTGAACTGTGCGGCGCAGAGGGGTTCGTTCTCCTCGCCAATCTATCTACCTAACCTAACCTAACCTATCTGTACATCTCATGCGCTCTCTCCCAACAGACGCAACCATCTCGTTGCGTTCTTTTTTAACAATCTTAGCGACCTAGCACAACAAAATGTAGGAAATCTAGTTCACTTCATATTCTGAGAGTTTTTCATTGCTGTAACTCGCTGAGATCGAATTTTTTTTTTTTTTTGGTTGCGCCAGGGATTTGGGGAATCTTCTTAAGATACCAGTAACCCGTGTTATTCGTATGCACGATTCACATACCTGATCCTGGCAGAGACTGTCAGCCGATCTGTGCCTACCTCAACCCCTCAGACAGACATCAATTATTCTTACCGCGGGAACACCGTAAGGCCAGCAGGGCTGGCTAGCAAATCATGCTATACATATTATGTGAGATGGAATTAGGAATACCAGAATACGCGAGCACCTACTCCTCCAAACAGAGATGTCCATGATTCGATGGTTTGGGCACGTTTAACCCATATCCCCAACTCGGATTCCAAGACGTTTCATGGAATCTGTATCATTAAGTAGGCGTACCCTGAGTAAGCACAGGAGGAGATGCTCGGAGTAAATCTAAAATCTCACCTCTAGCCTTATAGGGGATGGGTAGGTAGGTAGGTAGAGGTGGCGGTTCTAAGAACGCAATTAGCGCTGGATACGCGGTTTTGATACCACAACTCATTTGACCTGGTTATTTGTGGACGTTATAGGTTGATAGACGAACCAATCACCAATCTTTTTCTTTGAGGTTGTCGAAGAAGGGTTTGCCCAGATTGCGCAGTCTGACCCTCGCTAGGGCCGGACACTGGCACAGAAAATGATGCAGAGATTCTTTTTCGCTGTTATCCTTGCAACTGCGGCAGAAAGTATTGTGGGGAATACATACCTTAGCTGCGTGGTCTCCCACTGGCCAGTGGCCCGTACTAGTGGCTACGATTATCGCAAAACCTTGTCTTAATCTTGTCTTAGTAGCTCGTTTGTTTTCAGTTTGTTGTAACCGGGCCATGTCTTCCTGGATATGGCGCAGTTGCTAAGCCTATTCCATACTTGGTTGGCCGCTTTTAGAAAGTGGTGTTGAATATTGCCTTTAACGGCTACTAGCGCGATATTAACAACTTCCGCCAGTGAGCCGTTAAGGCCTGATCTCCGCCTTGCCAGATTTAGAGTCGATGGCGGAAGATCAAGAGGTATGGCGGGTTCATATAAGTGGGATGATGATGAATAAAAAATAAATAAATAGGTAATGCTACAGCTTCTAGCAACCATTCATGTTGTGCGTTTTGCATTTTTTTTGCACGAATGGAAGGGACCTACAATTTATTGTCGACTCCGAACGGCGAATTGAGAAGCTCCTTCATGACATATTATACTCCCGGAGGCTTGTCATTCCCCGACGAGAGGTGGTGCCCCGAAAAATGTTCGGTGTTCCTGGCTGGGGCTTGAACCCACGCCACTCGGTCAGCAGTCCAACGCACTAACCACTGAACCATGGCAACCTAAGTACTCCTGGGAAATCTTAAAAAGCCTGACTTCCGAATATGTCGAAGTGTTTTTTCGGTTCCGGAAGCTTTTGACGCCGCCATTGATTCCATCTAGGAAATTTGTCCACTTTCGTATTTATACATAGTGCTAACGCTTTTTTCTTCTACTCAACACTCGCGCTTACATATAAGCTCAGAAAGTCGAGTCTAGGTGGACAGCACCAGTATCCGATGGGCACCACTTGGAGGTGAAATTAGGTATGGTCACAATTACAACCCTGGACATCGCCAGGTCGACGACAGTCAGTACTTGCCCTCTTTCTACTTCAACCTAGACTAGCCTAGTTTCCCTCAACCATTTATGTTGTGCGTGCTAAATTTTTCGTACGAATGGAAGACACCTACAAATTATGGTCGACTTTAAACGGCGAACTGAGAAGCTCTCCGAGGTTTATCATCACCCACACTTCTCGCAGAGCAGTCTAACGCACTAACCACTGAATTGTGGCGACGATTGTTATAAGGTAAAACAAAATGTGTGTGTCTTGAACCCCGCTATCACATATGAAAAGAGAAGTTGAGCTTGGGTGCGCGGGTTACAACTTCGCCATCCGATAATTCCATCAAATATCTGCCTTTTTTTTAGTGCTGAGTATGAACCCACTGTAAGCAGAGAGAGGCTGATGCTCTTCCTAAACTTAACCGGCTGAAGGTACTTCCATTCAAACTCACATAAACATCAGTTGTTACAAGCTATGGAATCAAAACGGCGCCTTAACGCTAATTGGGTTCTTTGAACATCAACCTCTACCTATGCTACCCTACCTTCTGCCTTAACTCTTTCTTACTTCGTTTCTTGTCCAAAATAAATCCCAAGTACTTTGTTTTGGAAATCAACTGAAAAGAGAGATTTGAATGGAAAACGACCAGTTTGGACAGGCCTTCTTAAAATACATTTCCTCGAAGTTCTCTGATGTTATTCATATGACACTCGAAGACTGCTTTCGCAACATCGTAGCCAGAAGCAATCACTTTGCAGGCCTCGCCTTCCGGGAAATTGCAACTCAACTCATCGATAACTGAATTTGAAAGAAGTGGTTAGAGAACATGCTTGCTGAGAAATCTCCTGACAGGTCTACCCCACCCAACTTGAAGTTGATAATCCTCCCTGTGCTGAGTCCCTAAAGTGCTGATGAATTTTTGATGAACCCCCCGAATTACCAATCCACAAATCTGTGCCATCATAAATCGATAAAAATTCCTCGAGTTTCAAGGTCGCACGAACTTGGATCCTCCTGGTATGATTCCGCGACAGCTTGATTTGAGTTATAACGAACGCATTACTCTTACAAGTCCTACTCCCGTCCTATTTTCACATTAAAACATTTCGTATTCAAACACCTGTCGGACTTAATTAAATTCCATTTCCGAAGATACACAAAATACATAAATACTCACACAGTCGGAGAAAAACATCCCCCACGTGTCGGCCTATTTGCTAGGCAAACAATTGAATTGATGGAAATTGCCCTGAAAGCAATCAGCCACAGGACCGAAGCCAAAGTTAATAGTTCCCGCTCACATCCCCCATTAATTGGTTGTATACTTCCTTCCGCAATTCTCCCAAAACACTGTCTTCAACTGTTTGTAAACCAACATGGTACCCAACCAACCCAAACCCAACCCAATTGAATTTCACTGCTCCGAGCAACAGTGTACCTAAGATTAAAGATTGGAACCTTAATTCCACACCAAACATTACCATTCCTCTCGAGGATTACCTCCTAAGTGGAATTTGTCTTCAATATTAACTTCAGGCTCATAATTCTATTAGCAAAAGGATATGTGACTTCATGCGAGCGCTTCCCCTAGACACCGTTTAGGATTCGGAGAAAATGCCCCGAAACGTGAGCTGAAAAACCAAATCTCACACGTGTACATTGAACCAGGTCATGTATAGAGAGAGCATCGCTCCTTCCTCCGTCATAATTCCTACTTTAATCCCTAATATCGTTAATACACTGATCCCGGCCCCTCTACGTGAGTTTCCCGGAACAATCAAGAAAGTTTATTGATACAGCCTAATGGCCAATAAAGGACCCTCCATGCACAGGATACAAGCCCTCATTGTTGTCATGTTGATTTAATAATTTATTGAGCGGACGATAGACGTTAAATGGGTCGAGCAACAAGTGCCCCAAGGATGAGGTCCCACACCATACACTTGGGCACTTATTTTTAAACTCTCATGAGGAAGATTCATTGCTTTGATCATCACATGTTTGGAAAGTTCACACCGACGCGAAGGAGCAAGGGAAGACACTCTTAATCAACGGAAACAGGAAGCACAAAACTCGCACGTGCACCGAATTGCTAATGAGGAACTTAGTACAAAAAGTATTTTTAAATATTTTCATGTGAAAATAGAAAGTCGACGGGCGTGCGATGACGGACAGAGGATCCTTTCTTTGCGGAAATAACCTCGCAGAAGCTTATGTTAATTAGGAAAAGAAGTTTGTTGGGTACGTGTTTGGCCGGAGGGGTAATTGTTAAAATTCCGCTTGAGTGTCATTTCTGGGAACTACAAGTCCAATGATTGTTACAACATTCAGTATGAAACGTGGTGCATTAGGAGAGGATTCCAGATTTTTCGGGATAAACAATGGGAGAGGCTGACACAGCTGAGTCGTGCTTAGAATTAACCTCGAAGTAAATGAATGGCCAGGTATGCCCGTGCATTTGGATGAATGACTGTCGTAAAAGTGCTTGTTCGTGTTGACACGGCATGCTTACCTTTAAGGGTCTTCGCGTCGTTGGTTAAGATTGAGATTAAGTGAAATTTTTTTTTTCCCAAAGCAAGGTCGTCGATGTAGTTGTGTTCTCGTCTAGTTGCTCTTTTTATGTCTTTCTGCGAGACTGATGGTCGCATCGGTTATCGCATCCACCGACAACGGTAGGACAAATCGATGAATAAATGCGACATGACTAGCAATGATGACGACAAGGTAAAACGTGACGGAATGTATGAGTAAGACCAGGTGGAGAACAGGTATTAGGTTGGGTTAGGTTAGGGGGGCCGTCTTATACTAGAAGAGGTCCATTTTGACATCACCCATCCAGATAGTGACTTTTCCTTAATTCCTGTTTCACTTTGTGGGTTCTAGGGCATCTACTACGTGCCATTTGGCAATATGTCTCGACTCTGTCCAACTCTTACCCAATTGCCGAGACTCGCCCTCAACCCACTCTTCTGTCGTCTTAAGTGAATTCCATTTCATAGCCTGGTTAGCAATGAAGTTGTCGCCTTTTCAAAATGTATAACCAATCCACTGGCACTTTTGTCATTGGATGGTTGTGGCTATTAGTTCTCGAATCGGTCTATGGTAAAAATGTTCATTAGACATATGGTTAGGGCGGGAAATCCTTATGATGTTTCACACGGACCTATTAACGAACGTCGGCATCTTTTTCGTGATAGTAGAGGTCACTTTCCAAGTGCTGTACCCAAACAATAGCTCGAATTCAACATTGGAACGGAAGAGTCGTAGTTTGGGATCTAAGCCGATTGTATAGGCCCAGACTTTGCTTTACCGACTCCGTTGGCAATGTATTGTTCGATTCCGCCATTAGTCGAGGTTGTTCAGCGAAGCTAACTTCAGCTGACGAGTTCGTTTCAATGCCGATTTTGGTTTTGGAAGTATTGGTCTTCAATCTCACGCCGTTTGACTTGCTTTCAACGTCCCTCGTCATTTGTTAAAGGTCCAAAACCCCGTACAATAGTAGACATATATCAAGATGTTTCTGTTAAAATGTATGGTGCCATTTTTTTTCATTATTATTGAAAAGCGGTTGGTCCGTTTTAGCACAACGATCTTACATAGAGGCCTATTGTGCTGTCCCATATATTTTTAGAGCAATTTGTGAGGAATGTGGTACGTGCGTTTGGTGAGACGAATTCACTGCCTAGTACCTAGGGTCCGCTTTGCCACGTCAATGAGCGCGGGCCATTCTGTGACGATGTGGAGAAAGCTTTCATCGTCTGCAAGTAGGGCCCGGTGGTAGACCAAGCTTGTGTAGATGCCATTTTAGTCGGCAATGACCACGTAGGATAGCAGTTAGAAATTATAGGGGGACTCCTGCTCAGATTCAAAAGAAACCTAAATTTGTTTTGGGATAGGTTGGGGAGGAAGTATTTGGTACATTTTTGTCCTCTACTTCCCATCCAAATTGCGTCGGATTTGAGCACGAGCTGTTCCCTCGTGTAGCTTTTGAAAATGGATTTGTTTACTCCACAGGCTGGTTCGGGACCATTGAAAGAGATTGTTGCACGTATCTTGGCTTGTTTCAATCCCGACGTGGCTCTTGTGAGCCGGAATCAAGTGTAGTATGATCGAGTTGTTTTTTCCTAGTTCAAGATGTAATTTGACTGTCCCTAGGACTAGTTCTGATTTTATCAAGGCTGAGTTTAGTCATAAAATTGCTTCATTTTTCATCGAGAAGGCAGCACGAAGCTTATTAACAATAAAGAAAAATATTGGTCAAGGAATCTCACTTTGGATCCGCGAACTCCACGATTTTCTCAAAGCTAAATTGCCTAAGATAGCTCAGCCCGGGCAGAACATGTCTTCTCGGGTACTTGTGTCTTAGCGCTCCTACGTCAGGCCAATCACAGAGGAGTATGAAAAAAATGCTGTTTGCAATCGCACCCATCATTCATATTACTGGTTGTGGTCCGTTTCCATTGAATTGCGTTAGTGGTGAGCTGCTCAAGAGGAACACCAACTTTTCTGAAATTGTTAAAATTCGAGTTGACTCCATACGAGCTGGAAACCTCTGTTCTTTCCCATCTCAACTCTCCCTAGAGACATTATTAACATTATTAACCATGGAAAATGTAATTGGAAAACATTGCAAAATTAGTTATGGAATCTCTGAAGCAATTGTGGCCGCATGAACTGCTCTAGTGGCAACGTTGTTAGCCTGAGTCTGAGAATTTCAAAATTAAATATCAGCTCCATGGCAATTACTTTCATTCTGTGGTCGTTTTGGTTTGTTAAACGGGTGTCTGTTAACCCAACCGTCAGTCGTCGTGGTTTGAGATTTACTGCTTTAACCTTCAGTAATTTATTTTTATATTAAAAGAAAAAACGTTTTCAGAACCACCGGTGAGTCTATGTTGGAAAAGGTGACATTTCTCGTTTGGGGAGTTTTTGATTCCAGAAAATTCACTGACTGACTGCAGTTTATAATAAAATTTTATGTTGAACGAGTTCCTTTAAGGGAAGGTTCCTTTAAGGGAAAGTTGTGTGCATTCGAAGTGCTTGTTTCTTTGGTAAAGCTGCGTTTGACAGCGCTGTGAAGGGCTGATTTCCTGGAAAAACAACCATCAGGAACGATACAAATGAAGGAAATATCAAAGTCCGTTGCAGTTTCCTGTAAAGTGCTCTTTCAGTGTTATTAGAACTTTAAATCCCTTTGAGTGGAAAACTGTTCATATCAGTTTGGTAGTGAAGATGGTAGTGTGTGAAGACTCATTAATAAAAAGTGTTGGAAACCGTAGTGGAATCTAATTTATCGGCAAACCCCCTTATCAGGACGAGCGCTAGTATCACCTGTTGTATCGCCCGACGAACTTTTATCTCGAAATAACCGAGGGTGCACTTATACATGCTATATTCTTGTCAAAGTCCATGCCTCTGTGCCAACTGAGATGATTAGGGTAATTGCTAGAGCAACACTCTTCTGACATCAGGCTGCATTCTTCCGATGACGTCATAATCGTCGGTGTAAGTAGTTGGACGAACCTTTGGAATATGGTCGCCTCTGCTATTGGCTCGTGAATTCTGCACAATTCTTTCAAGAACGACGCGACGTTGAAAAAATCGCATGACAGCGTATCGTCTTGTCTAAATCTTTTTTGATATAAAAGGTCACGGTGATTTCTTTACCGGTCTTGGTTGAGGAGCTGGCATTCTCCATCGTCGTCCTGCGCAGTTGGATCAATTTTAGAGAGATGGCTGTACTAAATATAGCTCTACATTGCTTGTCTCTATTAACGCGGCCTTAAAATCGTTAAAAAGGTGGTGGGTATCGACTTGGAATTTCGAGTTTTCTCTATGATCTGTCCACGCCCGTACCCAGGATTAAATTCTCGATAATACTCAGGAGATTTTGAAGGGAGTTCATACACAAATCGAGAAATTCTTATCTCGGCGAATGAAAATTTATAAGGAAGCTCCCCAAATCTCAGAGGGAGCTCAGTTCTCTTCGGTACATAGCTGGCCACGTTCGTGAGTATTGTGAATATTTAGTCGATGGTTACCTTTCCTTGATCCTTGGATTTTTCTATGCAACACCGCTCTGCAAGCCACCTATTTCGTTGTGTGAAATGCTTGATGATGACGACATTGAACCTCGTGAGGTATTACAGTCAAAAAAGGGTCTGGAACTCCTTGCGATTTGTAGCTGTCAAAGCTTCACTGTTTTGCCTTGTCTTTGTGGTGCTCTTCCGCAGCCGTAATTTAGCTACAATAAGGTAGTGATGCGAGTCATTGTTCGCCTCTCGAAATTTGGGTCGATGCCAATCCGCACGACATCCACCAAGTGGCAATGCATCTGCAGAAAGTCACTGTTTGGTGTGGATTGTGGGACGGCAGCATCATCGGTTCGTACTTCTTCGAAAACGACAATAGCATTGCCATCACCATCAACGGAGAGCGCTACCGATCGATGATAAACAATTTCTTTTTACACAATGGACCTTCTCTACGAGCGATTTGAGGGCATGGTTATCTCACGCAGAGGCGACGTGAGCTGGCCACCGTGGTCGTGCGATTTGACTCCGTTAGACTATTTCTTGTGGGGTTTCCCTAAATTGCAGGTCTATGCTAAAAAGCCGCAAACGACCAGTGCCCTCAAAGGAAACATGAGCCATCGCTCAAATTAAGCCTGATCTACGCGCCAAAGTCTTTGCAAATTGGACCTCTCGGATACGCGCAACCCAGCGAAGCCGCGGCGGCCATTTGAATGATGTCATATTCCACACATAATGTCATAGGCCTTTGAAATAAAACGAAAAATTCCTTGATATCTAAAACACAGCTTGTTTTATTCAATTTTAACATCTACTCGTTCCTATTAGAAAAGCATTGTTCGATCTTTAACATAACCTATTTGTATACATATGACTGTAGATCATAATGCAGATACCATATAATTTGCTCAATTCAATTTGGGTAGAAACGATCTTTTATAGGCAAAAACCAAATTCATCGACTAATTATAAATTAATTTTACGCATAAATCTGACAACAGTGCACAAAAGTCAATTATCTTCGTTTTCCCTTCTTCCTCTTTGTTTACCTCACTCGCTCACATTACTTTACTGCACGAACAAACCAAGCGTAGAGTTGATGATTGAGATTGTATATCACACAGAGAAAGAGAGCAAAACGTGTTGCTGTAGCAAAGTCAATTTATCTGTGTGCATTTATGTAAGAGGCTACGCTCACTCCAGAACAATAGGCAACGCGCAACTCGGAGTTGGCAACAGGCCACACTATTGATTGCTTGTATACTTATCGCACATACTCATGTATACAACCTCTGTGTGTACAGTCACACACTGAACAAACGTGATATCGTCATGCTCATGCATATTGCCTGAGCGAAGGGGTTGCTTGTGTATTTTCACAGAGTAGAGTCGCACTCACAGAGCAATATTCAGTATCTCTTTGCTGGAGCAACATTACGGATCGTCGGCTCTGCGAGTGACATTTCTCTGAAAACAACATGTCCGCCGAAGATTCGTTTTTAACAATAAAATTTGTGGAATTGGTTGAGAAATATCCATGCCTGTACGACAGTGCGCATCCGGACCACAGAAAAAGGGACAGAACTGAAAAAGTGTGGAGGGAAATTAGTTACAAAATGAAAAACTCAGGTAAGCGAATGAATTCTCACGAAAAAGAAAAAAAGTCGATATTCTCTCAATTAAATGGGCACGTTGATTATTTTGTTTATGTTTGCCAGGCATTATGTATTCGATTTGAAGTTTCTTTTTCTGTTGTGATCTGCGCATCTGAATGTGTTGCCCTCTGTTATTCTCACAAAGTTATGCGGCAGATGTGCCGATTTAGTAGAAAACCTCGGTGTTGATGTTTTCTTTTGATATCAGACGGCCACAGCAGTCGCAATTTTGAGAGCAACATTCGAAATTTCATTTATTTCCCCCATGTTTGGATTTGTTGTTGTGTTTTTGTCGTATTTTTTTTGTGTGGGTTGCGCGTTGACCTATAATTGCGTGTGTATTTGTCTGTTGCCGACAACGTATTGTTCCGATGTTAATGACATAAACAGACCGGTTTCTGATGACACGTCAGATAATGAATTGCCATAGCGCCGCTGTTTGGGCAAAATATCCAAATCTACAATACTACGCTGCCTCGCATGTCCGGTGATGAAGTACTGAAACTGATAAGGCACTGCATTACCGGACAAGTGAATTTATTATCGTGGTGAATTGTAGCTTTTATTTGTTTGTTTGGAGCGCGAATTTTTTTTTTTTTTCTTCTGAGTCTTTTTTGCAGTGGAAAATTCAAGACTATAGGCTTTTCTGACTGGCATGGCTGGCATTCATACAGCGGTGTAGAAAACTTTGTTGTCAAATCACAAATAATCTTATCTGAATCAATTACCTTCAACCAGGGCGATATTGACTGGCGGTCTTAAAACAAACGAAGTGGGGATTTTTTTAAAAACCGCAGTACATATTCGGAATATCATTGCGATATAATACAGCCTGTCCCGTTTGGAGCGCACAATTTAATTATTAAATTAAAATCGTCTTTTTATGAGTGGGCGGTGATATTTTTATTTCGTTGCAAAGCAGTTAAATTGCGATTAACTTCCATATGCATGGGTACATATAAGGTCCACCATGTGAATGACTTTTGCTACATGATTGCGTTAAGAAAAATGAATAAATAGTGCACGGAGACCGTTTGACCTTGCTACATTCAACCATTTTCATCACCGACCTGCGAATTGAGAAGCTTATTCATGACAAATTACAAATAAACCTTATCATTAGGTCTGTTCGGGTATTTTCTGCACCAAAATTCGTAGGTTGTCAAATTTTGAAGAGTGGGAGTAAAATTCTCTCAGAGAGAGGTAAACTTACGAAAAAGTGAACGAAAGCATTAAACAATAAAAGCTGACCAATTTTTAAACGTCAAGCGTCAAACGTCAAATCTACGAAAAGTATACAGAAACTAATTTTATGATTCACATTTGAAAAGGTCAAAAAAGTGAGGAAAACATTTATTCAGAGTTCCAGCACATTTTTTTTGGATTCCCTGGATCTTCGTATGATAGTTGGGTGTTCCAGAAGTCTCCAATATTTGACAATTTTAATACCACAGGCAGATTTGACAGATTTCATAAACCAGCCCAAGGAAATTTCTTGCACTAAGATTCGCAACATGGGGAGCTTTCTAACTCTCTCCCTCGCGAGTATATACTCTATTTTACGAAATACTACGAAATTTTTGCGTACTAAAACATTTTTTTCGTAAAAATTCGTAACTTTTCATAAAAAATCGTTGTTTTGAGAAGGTACGCGAACAGACCTATTGCCTGCCGTAGCGAAAAATTGTTGGTTGATTTTGCTGGACCCGTCAACATTCTCAGCTGTTCAACACTAACTACTGAGCCACTTCGATCCTATGATAAGCAAGCCTATGCTTGCTGTCTTTTAATTGCATTTTTGATGACGTTTTCGCCGAAATCGCAGCATAATCTCATTAAGGCTGATCTGACTTGTAGCTTCCATCGAAGTGCTAATCCATTAGGATCTCAATCAAGTGTTACATGTTCTGCACCATTCTTCTCATTCTGTCATGGACCATCATGGACAATCAATCACCCTGTCATAGACAACTTTGAAGACCGTCTACGACCTTTGGCTATGAATTCGAGCTGAATTGAGTTACAGCTTCACTTTTTTGTGAGCGTATAATTCTGCTTAGTGCCCTATGCATCGCGATATTGCTCTTTCCATGCCTTTTTCAACTCCCTCGATTTTCCTGCTCTAACGAGAAGTAGAGTCGATTTCTTTTACCAGGGTGGGCCTGCTTGTAACCCTGTAAGCATCCTCATCAGCAAATTGCAAGTTTTCCAGCCATAGTTCAACATCTTGAATGGCCTTCGGTATTATCGTCTAAAACCTTCGACCAGAAACAACTAGTAATTAATATTTTTTTTTTAATTTATTTTATTTCAGTTGCTCATTGTAAGGAAAAATGGAAAAATCTACGAACAGCATTCGCTCGAAGCATAAAGCAACCACCAACAGGCACTGTCGCTCCCAAAAAGGCAAGAGACTACTATTTGAAGGATGTGATGCAGTTTATACTACCCTACATGAAGACAAAATCAACAAACGATAATTTGCCAAACACAGAAAATGATTCAGATGTCATAGAAGAATTCAATGACATTACCAGCAGTACCATCTGGAATGGTCACGATTCACATCGGCGCAGGAGCTCTCCTCAGAAAAAGCGTAGAAAGAGGAAAAGTCGTCCGTTCGCTTTCCCCGAAGAAACTCAATTAATTCCCAGTATTGTTGAAATTAGTGCAACAGAACCGTCAGATGCTGCGTCTGCTAAAAAGCAAAAAACTTCCATAAATGCCACCAACGACGTTGATCATGTGGTCGTTGTTGACCCCCCTAATCCACAACAGACTTCAATGCGTCACGAAAGTAATCCGGATTGTGCATTTCTTGACAGCCTGCTTCCAGATATTGGAAAAATGAGTGATTATCAGAAGCGACAGTTCAAAAGACGAACGCTCGATATAATCGATTCGATTTTATGTGATGGACCTCCGCAAAGTCCGGCCAGGAGCACTCTGTCGCCTCCGTTTGTAGTTATAGACTCACCGGGAGAAGACAATAAAAACCTCATTGAGCTGCAACCTAATTTTATTCGGAAATTTTCTTCTTAAGTTTGGATTAATGTTAAACAATTAGATAAGCATATGTTTTTTTTTTTATATAGAAATAAAAAGTCGCTTAAAGAAAGAAATGACGTTACTGTGTTGGAGAGAAACAGAGCTAATAATTTGTGGATCGAAATAGCAACTACGATACAATGCTGAGACCTAGATGCACTGCGTCGTGTTTGATCTATTAGTGCGTTGGAGAAGACTCCTGCCCCGGACGACACGCTGTCCAAGATCCGTCTGTGAATGTTTCTAGCGCGGAACCACTCGAAACTGTACCAAACACCCAAGAGCTTCTGCTAGGAATCCGAGTTTTGTACCTGACGTTGAAGTCAATAGGTGGGACAACGTAGTCCGTTTTAATAGCAATAGTATGGTTGCCCTTGAGAATTCAAGAGTGGCCAATTGCTGTGCTGATCAGCTGGGAGGATGGTGTAAGCCTCATTGGCGCTTTGACTGCCATAAGCTTCCCAAAGATAGCAATAGGAAGCAGATGGAGCATCACCTCCATTGAGGCAGTGGGGTTGTTCTCAAGACACCCATTATGCAGATGCATGATCCTTTTTGTACCTTTTCAATCAGACTACTGTTGTTTTTCTTATCCAGTGGTGTCCACCAGACCAATACTCCGTACAGTGGAAAACTTTAGGCTGCAGACCCATTTCAGGCCCAGAGCTTTCCGACAGGAATATAAGGCGGTTGAGGCTTTCCTAGCACTGTCCTGAATATTCAGCCTCCAGCTGAGTTACCTATCAAGTACGACCCTCAGGTATTTGACGACGGTAATATACAGAACCTTATTGCGTCTAGTGAAAAGGACTTGTTCGGTTTTAGAGGGATGAATCAGAGTAGGCCCGTTAACTGTTAGTCTGTTACCTCTGTTATGCTTGCAAAGACCTTTAATCCTAGTGGGCGTAGACGTCGTTCTTACAGGGTGGGTCAGTGACACAGCAGATGATGGATTGTTTCTACTTCTTCCTCATCTCCACAGCTTTTGCTTAAATCGTTGGATTCGATTCTCCACTTGCGGAGCATGATAGCACAGTGTTCTGTGATAAATCCAGTGAGCGTGCGGATAGAGAAACTGTCCAGTGCCAGAAGGCACATCCGAGATGTGGCGCAATCCTCTCTGGCCAACCTGGAGGAAATAGCTTCTTTCTCTATTATTATCCCAAGCAATCTCCCTATCGGTGGCATTACAGATGTGTCCGCTTTGCTAATGTTCATAGCCGACCCCAACCCTGTGCAGAAGTTACCTAAGTGAACAGTGTCCTTAAGCCCTTAAATCTTTTTTGCTGAGTTCAAATTATTTTTCTTTAGTCCTATTTTTTTTTTTTTTTTTTGTGTTTGTGTGTCCTCGATGTCCTTTTCCTGTAATAGAACGTGACATTTCTGCTGCAAACCGACGTTGAAAGGCATTCGTTGGACACGAGTTTGCTCAAACACTGTCGACATAACTGATGGAATTTAATTTGCCATAACAAAACTGCCCACATGGCATTTTTATTCATCGAGGAAAAAATAAATATAACATCATTAAATAAATACAAAATGGCGACAAATTGAATTGACTATAACAGCTCACGCTCTGTATCCACTGTACGCACTGTAAGCTTTGCTTGTACTCCAATCACTGGGATATGCACCATGATCATGTGACGTATAGTAGCTTCCGCTACTGTGTGCACCTGGTACAGCGCTGCCCACGAATGCTGAGTATTCTAAAACAAGTCCAAGGATACAAATTATTTTTGAAAGGACATCAAGTAACACTTACCACTCGGATCCGAATCATAGACATGTGAATGCGACTGAACCAAATGTGGATGAATTTTACACAGAGTCTTGTACTTCAGATAATGAATAAGCCATGCACCACCGCCAAGTAGAAGGACATTTAGACCGATGATGCCCAACAACAGGGGGACGACGGTCATCTTTAGGTGGGCGATTTTCATCAAAATAATGAGCGGCAGTATTATGAGCCATTTCCGTTTTTTCTTGTCGCCCCGGGCACGTGGCTCTTAAAAAAGGAAACATTTGTTAAAATATCAGATTATGAGTATCCTTGTCCTTACCAACTGCCGAGGTGTCGTCGTTGGTTATCCTTGTACCGCTCTCACCAGATATTCCGATTTGAATTCCATGATTCCTGGCAAATAACTCAGCCGTACGCTTTAGGAATTTTATTATCCTCGTTATCTCATTATCCTCTGGAAAAGATTTGTAGAGAGCTTTTGTGAATACAAACATTTGATAAGTGCAAATATTTCGTGCTTAACGGTGTTGGAATTGCGTCACGCATTGCTTCACAAGTTTTATCAGTTTTAGGTGGAAAAACTTTTATCTAATTTTCGACGTCAAACGTTTCGGAAGTAGGAGTGATTAAGGGTGGCTTTTAAAGAAAAGAGGGAAACGGTTTACGTGCACTGACAGTTTACAGTCTGATAAGCAGAATGGCGAGCGAAAGGCGTGCAAATGATACCGACTCCCTGCGATTGTACTGTATCTTTGTGCTTGCTAGTCCTTATACCAACCTCGGTAATAATCGGGCATTATGTCATTTGGCCCTTTGGCAATTCCATGGTATCGGTAGGTGTTACGGCGGTGAGGACAATATAAAATCGAATCAAACTCTGGCCAGGCCTTACCCAACTCTGCTCCTGCCTGGCCCTTACGCGAGGTCTTCCTCTTCTTCAACAAGCTCTTACCAAGCTTGGCATGGAGAACTTTGTTAGCGACTTGATCATTTCTATGATACAAACTAGAATTATCAGGTAAAAGCGTTATAACCAAATCCGTAGACAGAGGCACCTCTGGTGTTATTTTACCTCTTATGGCTTCCGGTCATTGATAATATTCTGTCTTGATGAAATTGGTAACAAGACAGCCGCGCATGCGGACAGCGTGGTCATTTGAGTATCAGGAATGTTTCTCTCAGTGATTACTAAATTCACAGCTAGAAAAGCGTACGAGAACGTCGTTCTTGAGGGGTCTTAACTGATCCGCTGCTGCTAACTTGATAACAGACCTGATTTTACTTGAAATGTGCTTCTGCATTCCAAACAAATCAATTAGCCTAAGCCCAAAGGAAAACCCTGATTCAATCCGACTTGTGCGATTGCTATCCGGACCAAGGAAGAGGCTTTTGAATTATGGCACCAAGCACCCTCCGAGGAAAACTGAAGTTTCTTCCAACTGACTTGGATCGGCTGTTAAGTGTGCCAAATTCCAACAAGATCAGAAAATGAGACAGAAAATACTTCAATGTCCTTTCTTCTGTTAAAAGAATAAAAGGCTCAGCCTCTTTGAAATTCCAAGACTTTGTCTACACTGATAAGATTTCACAGATTTCAAAGAGAAAGCTAATCAGCTAGCTGTACTATTCGCAGCGAATTCCAACCTGCCAGACCGATCTCTTAATCCACCCATGCTGAACCCAGTTTAATATTCGTAACGACAATAAGTAGTTCGAATCTCAACTGTAAGAAATCTTCAGGTCCAGATGAAATTTTTCCCCTTGTCTACTTTTCCACCCTGACCAGACCTCTACGTTAGCTCTTTCACTTTTCTTTCAGTCAATTTTCAAAAAGGGCGATCAAATCTCCCCTTCTAATCACCGAGGAGCATTGCCGATCACCGTCAGTTTGATTTCAGGCATCAGTATTCCACGGAGGACCTGAAAAATGGAACCACTGCATCCATTAACATGGTTAATGCGGAATAGTCGCCTTAGATAGAATGTGGCATAGCGCTTTCGTAAACAAGCTCCAAGCATATGACGTAAGTACCGTCTTCTCGAAATGAATTGGACTGGACAGAGGAGGTGAATTGTGGTTTCTACCAAAAAATTGTTGAGGAGATCCCCTAGTCCTTTGCCGTCTTGTCTTATTGTCTTTATGGAGTCACCTGGGATGACACCAATGAAGCTGCATATTTGTATTGTTAATTAGTTCTCTAGATTTCTGGTCACTGGTGGGTTCGTAAGTATTAAGACGGAGACGGCGAAGATGGGTTTAGCTGTCAATACGAAGTATACGCTGTCGACGTCTCGAACAGAACATCGCAATAGACAGCCATAACTTTGAAGAAGTTAAAGACTTTGTCTACCTAGGCTCTGCAATAAATGCAGACAACGATACCAGCGCTGTATCGTCCCAGTCCTGCTCTACGGCGCAGAGGCATGGACTCTGTTAAAAGCGGATAAGGTTGCTCTTGCCTGCTTCGAGAGGAAAATTCTTTGGGTGATTTCCGGTGAATGGAGGGGGAGATACAATGGCGAACTGAACGGGGTGTACAGCGACATCGGCTTAGCCAGAAGAGTGAAGCTCTAACAACTGAGGTGGCTGGGTCAGGTAGAGCGGATGACACCAATGCTCCGGCCCGGAAAATCTTCGAATCCACACCCAAGGGACGGCGCAGTAGAGGAAGACCGCGACTCAGGTGACGCACGCGAGTGGAAGGGGACCTTAATCAACTTGGCGTGCGAAACTGGAGGCAGCTGACTAGATCGCGCTGGCTGGAGAAGCTTGTTGGTTGAGGCCCAGGTCCACCCCGGACTGTAGTAAGTAAGACTTCTGGTCATTTATTTCTGGCCACGTATATAACTGATTTATTTAATGATGAGTTTCACTGGCTTCTGGTATGAAAGGCCAGCATAACTACAGAAATATGGTACAAAACGACCTCTATACAGGCGAAGTGATTTAGTTAAAGTGATGCGTGCTGCTCCAACTAAGGCCAAGCGTTTGAAGTAGAATTCCCCTAAATGCTTTCCAAATACCGAAGGCATTCATCACATTTGCAAGTAAATCTACACATCATTCCATTCCACCTGTGCTATAGCGCTTTTTCTTACACCAAGCGGGCGCAGTAAATCGCCGACTCAATATTCCTTTCTAAACAAAAAATTGTGTTCGTACATCCAAACAGAAAAATCGCATAATTAATGTTTACCCTTAGATCAGACTTATGCATACGGATTTCTTGTTAAAAAATTCCACAATTTTGTGTGGATTAGTGAAAAATATTTATAAATCCTGCACCTATCGCCGTGAGTTATTTTTAATGTCCGATTCTCCCAAAATTAAATTCTTGCCGCTCTTACGCGTACTCAAATAGAATTTTTTATTTAATTTCCAATTTGCCAGACACTGTGACGGAAGATGAATCTGAAACACGAACCAAACTACCGGCAAAAGCCAATGAAAAATCCAGGAATCGATTAAAAGCGGGGAGGAGAGCGAAAGTGAAACAAAACCAAATGTTTACCCCTGCTAATTGCGCTGGCAATTTTCACTTTCCCATAGGAATAACAACCGGAAGCTGTCGACTGAGACTTTGCGTATTATCTCCCATCCATTGCGCGTGTGTTTGTGCTAATGGGGGCCGAGCTGATGTAATTAGTTGCATGCTTAATCAATGGAAATATTGGAGAAGTGTTTTATTAGCTGAGAATGTATTTATTTTTGGAGCGGGCAGTTGGTCTTTTTATTTTCTTGCCCAAAAAAAATAAATTAATTATCCAGCCGACAACTATAATAGAAATGTATGTAGAGTGGCCAATGAAATACAATTCGGAAAAAGTGATTTAATTTATGAGATCCCGATTGTTTGTGGGAAAAAGTGGAGCAAAGAAAAGGAGAAGACTATTTAACAACTTCCCGACTGCACTCTGTACAATTGCAGCGATTGCCCGAAGCTACTAAAATTTCAAATTGGTTTTGCTTATTCCACCGCTGTATACAAATAAAATAATAATTGTTTTATGCGCTTTTTACGGGTTCGCCACTGGCCTCATTCCAACCACTGCGCGGGTCGGATTTGCTTTTTTGTCAGAAGAAAAGACGCTCCAGGGGTTGAGCTGATTGGACTGCTATGGAATTTATTGACTCGCACAGGGTGGACTTAATGAAGACTTGAAATTGTAAGTTGCTTGTCAGTTGGCGTTTGACGTTTTGAGAATTAAGGCTTTGAAAATTCATCAACAACGCTTGGAAAACTACGAAGAACCCTGAGAACCCAGTCAGAAAAGTACCATGTAGGACTAGTAATAGGAAGCGTATGATGACAGCTTTTTGAGATAGAAGATTGCAAAAGTCATTGCGAAGGTGCAAAGGCTAGTATGCATTGGTATAAATAGAGATCGTCCTGGACCTTCGAGAGACCGTTCTGCAGTCTTTTTTAGAGTACCTGGTATGAGAAACCAACGAAATGACAATGGCCAGTTACAGATGAACCTAGGCGCTCTCTCCGAGGCACTTAAACTCTTAAAATGTATCAATATTCCAGATCATATCATTGTCTTCCAGGCGGTGGTTATGGCAGTGACAATAAGAACTATTTCTTCCGTGCTGATCACATTCCAAAGATCACAAAGTTCTTAGAGTAGTGCAAAGTTGCTCCCAAAATGCCGGTGAACTGGGAAGAAAAAGTTCAGCACTTGACCTAGTACAGGGGTCAGCTCTACACAGCTCATTCGTTGCAATATTGCACATCCCGCTAGAAGTGGTTAAAAAACGAATCTATTCACACTTCCTGCAGAGACCTAACCTCCAATGGAATTAGTCCCTTCCCTGCGTCGAATCAAGAGAGATATGGCCCAACAACGACAAAATTAGAAAAAAATATCTCCTTAACTAAACCCGTGCAGATATTGCCAGAACAACGGCAATAACTACGAGGCATTGGCCAATTGGACACCATACCACAGCTGCGGAGACGAAAACAAGAAGGAAACTCTGTCAAATTTCCTCTTTAAATGTTCGGCACTGGAAAGACCCAGACTGCGCGCATTCAACCAACCATTCTTCGACGACCTCAGTGACATCTCGGGTAAAAAGACACGAGATCTATGTAATCTGCTTTCTTGACTGCACAGACTGGATTTAGGCATCTCCAGCTGTCTGACTTTCCGTGAACAACACACATCATTAACTAGGTCACATGAGCCGTGGTAACAAAAAGACCCATCTCACCGCGCTTCCACTCGCGCTCAGGAAGTTATAGAAATCCTTATGATGTTATTTGAACAGCGCGAGTAGGGAATAGTGGTTCGAAACTCGAATAATATAGGGTTTCAATGGTATCCGAGAGTGATGTCCAGACTAGAGGAGGAAGCCTTAAAGATATTTTAAGGTCTGGCTCCTCAGAGTAGAAACCAACAAAACCATTAGGCTGCACACACAATGAAGCGATAAAGCGATGCCATGCGAGAAACGAGAAGCGCGCGCTGAAACTAATCACTTGTATTCTTATGTACGTGCGCACAGTGAAGCAATAAGAATTCATGTGAAAAGTTTTATCGCATGCTTCTCGCTTCTCGCCTCGCATCGCTTCATCGCATCACTGTGCGCGTAGCCTTAGGATGGTTGGAGATTGACTAACACAAGTAGTTTGAAGTAAAGTACACTAAGGTTGTCATAGGTGCAGTTGAAAAACCAGTAGCCACACTGGCAAGGATAACACCGACAATAAAGGAGAAGATTGCTTTACGGTTCCCAAATTTGGGACGGTGCCATTAATATTAAGAACTATAGAAAGAAAGTGAAGACAGCATACCGAATTGATGTTTTGAGATCTATTCGCTTCTTTGGGGCAAACTCCTAAGAAGAAACAAGTGCGGTGGCTGATAAATCGACCAATCAGAGAACAAAATTAGTATTTCGGCTGCCTAACAACGTCGTAATAGCAAAAGTACCAAGCGACACCCACTTACCACTAAGAGAAACACGATGGAAAAGGTAGATATACAATAGATGGACTAGAAACACAGAGGCATTCCCAAGATTGATGCTTTTTTCAGAAGACGTTAACGTGAGACAACTGGTAGACGGCTATCAATGTTTTTGGTCCTATTGATATATGTATGTTTGACCATGACGACTACCCGCATTAATCAGGGCGCACTGGAATAATCAAAGACGCAGAACACATCATGATCCATTGCCATTTTATATGATGAATAGCGTGACCTGCTAAAAGAGAAAGTAGATGACGGCTAACCTCAAACAAACTAAAACCCTGAAACGCAGTTGGTGATACTGTAGAGCCAGAGTTGAAGTAATCAAAGAGAACAGACCCAACATCCAGATCACATCTAGTCAGTGAATGTAGTAGGCTGCCACCTGCTTCCTGCTTACGAGTCAAACAAGTGCCACAGGGAATAAGAAAGCTGACGAACCGACAAGAGAAGGATCAAGCGCAAAAATATTTTCGAGACCACTATCCGACATGCCAAGACACATGCATAGGCTCGGGTCGACGACACGACGACACTGAAGCGGCGACATGCGGAAACAGCAAGGAAGAAGAAGATAGTATCTTACACTTACTTAGCCATTGGACAGCCTAAGAGAAAATGTGAAAGAAGACTCTGAAGTGAATCTCGTCAAAAGAGGAATCGACGACATCCTGGCTTTCACCTACGAAATAGGAAGATTCCCCAAATCACATGCACACTAATTTCACTTATATGGCTCCCAAAATGTGCCTCAAATAGGTCACATCCTTACAGTTCTGATTTAAGAAAAATTAATACAACAAGCCCGACTGAGACCAAGTCTGTCCGTTCACCCCTGACACTGTGGCAACAATAATGAAGAAATAGGGTCAGGAAAGCGCGAGTCCACACCCGCGGGACGGCGCAGTAGAGAAAGGCCGCGACTTAGGTGGCACGCGCAAATGGAAGGGGACCTCAACCAATTTGGTGTGAAAAACTGGAGGCAGCTGGCTGGAGACGCTTGTTGGTTGAGTCTCAGATCACCTTAAGTAAGTACATAAGTAAGTAAGCGCCAAAAAAGCGAGCCGAACGCCAAAGACTGAAACCCTCAACGCCATACAACGCTTGGCGGCAGTATAGCGAGGACTTGTGCTTCGTAGTAGTTTACGGAGTCATTAACACGAGACTTTTTTAATTGGAACTGTACTTGCCAAATAGTCCATATCAAACTTCACAAGACTCCCTTAGGTTTCAGTTCATAGAGGGTCAATGAACGACATTCCAAGAAGTAGTCGAAGACAGTGTTAATTACTGCCTTCGTCCTTGAACACCAGGCGCCACTACAGTGCATCATTCCAAACTTTTTTCCATAAAATTTCCCACTAACTCGGGGGAAAACAAAAATTAATGTACTCGTACAAAGTACAAATCCTTACACAATAAAACGAATTAATTTCATCACCCCACCCCACGGCGGTACCATCTGTCACCACCATCACTGTGTGTACATTGTAATCGCTTATCATGTCCCGAGCTCATAAACCAAATACACTAAAGTCGCAATCAAATATAACACCAAGCTACCATCGATTACAGAAGACACATGCCGCTAATAGTCTGCCCCAAAAATAATCCCTCGTCGGAGGCACACAAAAATCCGGAACACACGAAAATAAACACCGCGAGGCAGCGCGAGATGGCACCGTGTCGCCGGTGGGCGGACAAGTCAATTATTTTCGGAAAATTTATTAAAAGCGTTCAGCACTTTATAAATCACAGCAAGGACACTCTTTTTTTTTTTTGCTGACGCCTTGACGTCACAAGAATAATGACAAACCTTGTAAGCTCCTGAAGTCCGTGAACAATTGCAAATCACTTGGTTCCGCCAGATGGACCAGTCTAATCCGTCGCGTGTCCGTCATGTATCGGCTATCCTCGCTGGGTATGTACCCCAAACTGTTGGTGGCCAATTTCAAGAGGATTTTCCCCATTTTGTACTTTATACACGACACCAACTTGTGCGTGGCGAAGCACTCCTTCTGATTTCGATTAATGAACTCATCACCTAACACTGTACTCGAGTTTTGTGAGGAAACCGATAGTCCGCCGACCAACACCGACCACAGGATAACACGATTCATGACAACCAATGTCGGGTGAATCCTTCGAATCGGACACGATAACAACGCGACTGATCACAATTGCGTTTCGGATGATGGACAATGCCCAAGTGGATCGTGGACTAATAGGAGATTTCCTCTTATAAATGGAAGCTGACCAAAACTGGGTCACTTCTATGGCGATTAAAACAATCGCACAACTGGATACGACCGAGGTTGGTGTGTCTGCAAAGAGGAAACGACCAAAAGAAAAAATCCAATGCAATCATAGGCGATGCTGACGAATGTGCGTTCCAATATCAATCGAAGACCTGGACTTTCACGTTCGTTGGATTCTTGCACTGCACACACGCGTCTGCTACAGTTTATAGGTTCACATAAAAGTGCAGGTAAATGAGCGGCCGCATCATTTTCATTTCTGGTAAATCAACGTCCCTGGCACAGTTCTTTATGCATTTCCACCGAGAGAGATGCTATTGCTTGAGTTCACGCCCGTTGATTAAACGTGGAATATGTGATGCCGAGCCAATTGGGTGATGTTACTGCGAAGATCACTGCGATTACACGGTCGCTTTATGAGAAAATTAGCGACTTACAATGTAAGTTTGGACTGAATGTGGGTAATTTGATGATTTGGAGGCGTTTGCTTGGTTATCTCAGCGACCTTGACAGAGCAGAGGAAAGGAAAGTATTTTGTGACGGTTACTCCCTTTTTCTTATGAGAACTGTGACTGTAACTGTCTAGAGTTTCTGACACAAATTTGTCTGTGATGGCAGGGTAAAGTCCTCCTTTGCTTCGATTTATCTTCCGGTGCACCTAATCCGCCTTTCATCTTTGTCACCCACATGACTTTCAGCTGGATAGATGAACCTTATAGCCTAATACATTGTTTCTCCCAAAGTGCCAAACTTCATTCTTTCATCGAGTGCCGAACTTAAATTTTGAGACTCAAAGTTGCTGTCTGAACTAGAGCACTGCATCCATTGATTCAATTTTTCCTCGTACTGGGGAGACTCAGGAACAAATCCTCGAAGAGGAAGTTGTTTTCTGTTAAGACTGTGCTGCATCGTAGATCTATACAGCATAAATTGGTCTAAAAATGAGTGCATCTACAGAGAAGATTACCACTTTGCCAGGAACACTACTGATTTGTTGAAAGTATTCGATTTTTCTTCTCATACGTCTTCACTCGATGGCTCTTCACTTGATGCAACATACTCGTAGTAACAACCCAGTTGTCTCTCTTATACTGGTCCCACCCAGTAACACACGAATGTGATAGGTTTTCCAGTAGGGACGGGTAGATTTTAACAATTCATGGCGGCCATGTTGTTTTATCGTTAGTCGTTAGTTTTCCTAATTTTCATTTTTCAGACACTAAAAACAAATCACCATGGCAAATTACAGCGTCGAGCAACACGTACAAATAACAAAACTTCATTATCAAAATGGGTGTTCTGTTGTGGCAACGACGCGCACGTTGCGCCCATTTAACGGTTTACATGGTCCTCCTTCCCAGTCTACTATTCAACGTTTCGTGGCCAAATTCGAGTTGACCGGTTCAGTGAACAATCAGCCAACACCCGTAAGTCAACGAAACGCAAGATCTGCCAAAAAAATCCCCACTATCCGTGAGAGTGTGCATGCGAACCTGAGGCAGTCGATTCTGCGCCGCCCAGAAGTACTCGGCCTTTCGTAGACAACTTGGCGAATTTTGCGACGAGACTTGGGCCTACATCCGTACAAAATCCAACTGACCCAGGAACTGAAGTAAAACGACCATACACAACGCCGTGTGTTCGCCGACTGGGTTCTGGAGCATTTGGAAGCGAACCCCGATTTCAGCAAAAAAATCGTCTGCAGCGACGAGGCCCATTTTTGGATGAACGGGTACGTCAACAAGCAAAATTGCCGGATTTGGGACGATGCCAATCCACACGAGGCCCACCAAGTAGCAATGCAATACTGTTTGGTGTGGATTGTGGGTCGGCGGCATCATCGGTCCGTACTTCTTCGAAAACGACGATGGCATTGCCATCACCATCAACGGAGAGCGCTACCGATCGATGATAAACAATTTTTTAGACCCAAATTGGATGATATCCATGTGAACGACATGTGGTTTCAACAGGATGGCGCTAAGTGCCCCACAGCAGGTGTCACAATGGACATTCTGCACGAGCGATTTGTTTATCTCACGCAGAGGCGACGTGAACTGGTCACCGAGGTCGTGCGATTTGACTTCGTTAGACTTTTTTTTGTGGGGTTTCCTTAAGTTGCAGGCTTATGCCAATAAGCCGCAAACGACCAATGCCCTCAAAGTCAACATAACCCGTGTTATCGCTCAAATTCGGCCTTATCCATGCGCCAGAGTCATCGAAAATTGGACCCCTCGGATGTGCGCCACCCAGCGAAGCAGCGGCGACCATTTGAACGATGTCATATTCCACACATAATGTCATAGGCCTTTCAAATAAAACTAAAAATTAATTGATATCTCACACACAACTTGTTTTATTCAATTTTAACATCTACCCGTCCCTATTGGAAAATTCTTCTCAACAACAGATCCACATTTCTCGACATCTCTTGGGTTAAGTGTGTCCCTGGTTTAGCGAAGACAGCCACCTCACCTTATCTTCCGGAAGAAATCGAATCAATCAGCAGGTCAATGGCCGTCAAAGATCGACTATTAAATTCGCTGGAAGCCAGCATCGGAGCTACTTCAGAAGCAAAACGGAGAAACTAGAGCCCTTAAATCGCACAGACAATAATGGCTACTGATGCAGGAGATGCAGAAGCGATAGCAGAACCGTCTACAGGGTCACTAAATAGCTTACAGCTCCTGTCAACACGAACACATGTTGTTTGCTACAACCCCGAAACTTGATCTTCATTTCAGGTACTAGGCATTGTCTGCCAGATGATGAAATCGTGGGTTGTCGTATCAAACATTAATCGTCGACAAGGGGTATGGTGCCTTACTTTACTTTTGTTGGCACAAAAGTTGCAACTTGTCGCTTCGCGTTGAATCATTGCCTCAACCAACACGCTTGTCCGGCCAATACCATCCTATGCCATGCAATGAGCGTCAAGTGGCAAAGCGGCTCATTGAATGGCCTTGGCCTGGCACTGGACGGACAAGCGTATTGGTTGAGGCAATGGTTCAACTCGAAGCGGCAAGTGGCAAAGCGGCCTAAAGCAGCTGTCGCCAACAACATTCTGTGAGATAACCTTGTACTTGCGCACGCCAGTAGTGCGTTCAAAAACTTTTTGGCAAAGGGCACCAGTGATCTTCCGCTCTATCTTCTAACTTTCTTACAAGCTGAAAACGTACCATTTTGAGAAAGTCAGTGTCGCTGGATAACTCCTGCAGTTCGCAATTAAATCTTCTCTTCCATAAACCATCGACTCAGTGTTAGATTTTTCTCACGAATGGAATTTAATGAAAAGTAGGTCCACTACAATTTATTGCCGACTTCGAACGGCAGGCTTGTCATTCCCCGACGAGAGGTGGTGCCGCAAAAAGTATTCGGTGGACAACTTTGGGGCTTTATTCCACGCCCCTCGCAAAGGAGTCCAACACACTAACCACGGCGACCTCGACTTATGAACCCAAATCCCTCCGCACATCCTTGAAGTTGAACAGCTGCATGGTATGCAAGCAACATAACTACGGTCATTAAGTTTGCATGCCCCAAAATGGCCACCATTAGCGCTTCCTCTTCCGATGACAATCCATACAACTCCAACTCTAATTGTGCCATGCACTCCTTGTGTGTCTTGTGGAAGCCAGAGGCTGTGACAATTGGAGAACATAATGAACATAGAAAGCACATTGTACGAGTAAGTGGTTTTTGGTCGAAAAAGGCGTTTATTGGAAGCATACACACTCTGATTGAAGGAATGTCCTCTGCTGTCAATTACTGAATTGATGTTTGATGCCTCGCTCACATTGCCTCCGCCTCATCCGGGAAAAAAATAAGTGGAATTCCAATCGGCGCGATGTGAATTTCATTAGCTCTTCCTCCGCATGCTTTCGTTTCGTTTCGATTGCTGATTCCCTTTCGATATCGTTAAATCGTAAAACTGTGAAATTTTCCCTGGGTTCTGTGCCAGGTGATGGAAACCCGCCGGAGGGAGAGTGCTTTATTGATCTCTCTGGGAAAATTGAAATCAACGAAAGCGCATGGAGAGGTATCTACACGCGCCACACTGCACGAAGAACTGGCCAATCATCTCATTCATCACAATCTCCTCACCATCGTCATTATCATCAGCGGCGCTGTCGGCCGGCGGCGTCTTCTTCTTCGTCGTCGTTGTCGTTATTATAATCGAAATGGCTTAATTGTGTTATCGATTGTGTTATGATTTACTGGGTCAGTTGTACGAGGAAGATGTGCGTGCGAATAATGTCTCGTTTGCTCTCACCTTCTAGCAGGGGATCCCCACGGGGAAGGAGGCGCACAGGCTAAAATTAGCCTCGGGCGCCTCACTCACATTGTATCGTCTTGTCCGCATTAATGTGCCGCAAATGATCTAAGATTAGCACGTTAACTGATTTATTTCTGTGAAAGATTAAAAAATTGTCTTCGGAGTCTTGTTGACTGATGGAGTGTTTATGCCATAAAAGGAAATCGGTACCATGTCGCACAGGAACTATGAAAGGATGTTGGCGACACCACTTGATGTGCACAAGTACAAGTACTCGTTTGAAATGAAATCGTGGAAAATGACTTTCCATGTTTCCTGGTTTCTCTTTAACTAGTTCTGTTGGAGTCACCACTCCCAAGTGAAATGTGAAGGGTCTGAAGGATTTTTTTCGATATCCGCTTTCGTTGTTCATCTGCTTTTCCCATAATTGTGCATCGCTAAGAGGACTAGACAGTCCCTAAGGCAGAATATGATTGAGAAACCTTAACCAACGATTTAATGAGTTGACTGTCCAGGAGTTGATATTCAAAGCGAAAACCAATCAAGACCGACATGAACTCATGCTACTTGTGCTCTATTTTAAGAACGACAGCGGTGTCTAATAATGTCAAACGAACGTGGAAAGAATGATGAATGCACAGATCAAGAACTCACTAACCAATAACTACCACGACGGCCCTTGGAGGAAGGTCGAACTCGCTTTTGAGGAATTTCAACACCTAAAACTGAATGTGGAAAAAAGTCCTTATCTGCTCTATACTTTCCCAAAAGAAGCCAGGATCATACATCGGTAGTGTTAAGGTAGTGGATACTCCAGTAGTGCAACCAATCTTTTTCCATGGTACACTATTTGGTACTACGGTATACACTCCTTGCTACTGTCTCGGGAGCAGAGCGGCAAAGCTCCAGGAGACCCTTAGAGGAGTTGATATTTCTCTGCGACAACCAGCCACTTTGACGCGATCAATGGGCTAAATTACTGCCTGGGATTCTATGGAAATATGTCTGTGGAGGCTATAACACACTCTCGACAGGGCATTCCCTAAGGTGAAGTTCTGTGCCCGCTGATTTGACTTCTTTTAGGATGGCCTTCGGTGGCATGGTTGATAGTTGGCCTTTCTGGTTCTGCTGAGGGTTTGGCAGTCGCAGAGAAAGTGCGACGTGTCCTCCTCCGCGTTTATATCGCCTCATCCTCTGCAAAGGTAAGTCGTGTTCAGTCGCTTTGAGTATATTCCGGAGTCTAGTCCCTCAGCCATTTTTGAACCGTCGCGTTTCTGACAATTTTTTATTGCCGGACTAAACGATCCTTCCTTCGTCCCAACTTTCCCTTGCTGGAAAGAGAATTTGGAAATTGAGTTCGAAGTCAGGGTATGGCGTCATGAAATCCGTTTATATTTCTAGTCTCGCCCATCTAGCGATACTAGTGTGACATATTTGGCCCTTTTTCCAAAAGCCAGATGCTTGCAGTCGTAGGACGCTTTTTGCTGCCACTTCTTTAGTGTATAGGACGAGGGGTAGGAGTGAGAGTATCGTTTCAAGGGTTGCTGTCAGAGTCATTCTTATGGCGCTCGTTGTGCTAATGCATGCTAATCATTGGTTTGTAGCTTTTTCCGCGGCCGGCCACCCGACCAGACACCCAAAGGTTAAAATTGCCTAATGATTGCCGTATATAGCCAGTGGATTATGGCTGGCCTTGGCCCCCATTTTCTTCCAAGGATTCTGTTACATAAATAGAACGCGATAGTTGCTTTCTTGGACTATTCTAAGGTGTTTTCCTTCCAACTCAGCTTGCGGTCTAAAATGCAGAAAATGTACTTGGTCAACTCCGCTTTGATTGACTCTAACCTCTAAAAACACATGCATGGACAGCCTTGATCTGACAGTCAAACATATGGCAAAATCTGAAGCGACTCACATTCAAAACTGAGTTGGAAGGATAAGATGAGCAAAATTGTAAATAATCCCAAAGCCTGTGAGAATGCGGAGCAAGCCAGTCATTACACAGCTTCCCAAGAAACCTAGGCAAGGCTTGAGGTTCTGTTGCACCTTACCCCAACAATGAACCTAACCTTTCCATCTTCCGATAAGGAAATTTCATCAGAAAGGAAAGTTAGTCTTGACGCCACACCTCCGGAAGCAATTAAAACCTAATATCACCAGTGCTTCAAACCACTACAGCATGCAGATTCCTTTAACAGTCTCCACAAGGGTGAGCGAGTGGAAACTGATTTTTGTCCTGAAAGGTAAAGATCGTTTTTTTTCTAATCTAATCGAGAAAGAAAGGCAATGCACTAACCTAAACAGAGAAGGCCATAGTCAATGACATTCTCAGCAAGGATGGACTTGTGACAAAGCCGGCACAGGGCTCTCACAAGGTAGTGGCCGCCAAGAAAGGTCGCAGTGTGAGTTCCTTTCCACTTGCGAGTGCAACCCGACTCGAGGCCTTCCTTTGCTGCACCATTCCTCCGGTGTAAATTTAAAGATTATCTAAGTCGGAGCATAAGTGTTCATCAATTCTTGTCAATAAATTTATACTTTTCAGCATTTCACATGTTTCTAATTAATCTAGTCCACCTTTTCCTTCATTTCATCAAGTTTCCAATCGAAAAACCTTTCAAAAACTCCAACGAAAACTCAACAAGACTTGAAATTTCATATCTGTGACACAAAACTGACAAAAAAATGCGTTGTGTTCATATATGAACTCACTGTACTTTTTGGCTGTGCATATGTTCGTACTAGATTTTCGTGAAAAATCAATTTTTCGATGAAGAAATGCATTGCAACACTTTTTCTTGTGTGTTTATGATTTGAATAAATGCAATTACTGTAACATTTCATCAGAAAACTACATAAAATGTTAAATAAAACTTTTGTTTACCATATTCGTGGTGTGAAAGAAAGTAGTAAATCGACATGGTGGAGTGCTTTTATTACCAATTTGACAGCGATTGCTTTCAATTTGCCTTGTCACCGAAAAAGTGTTGCCGTTGAAGAATTTTGAAAAAGACGTTTGTAAAGACGGAGGTCAACATACGTATTTTTTTTTTATTAGATTTTTGTTGCGGAAACAGAGGGATTTGAATTGCATTTGGACAAAGATTCGACAAACGAAATCGACAACATAGTAGACGTTATATGAACCCACAGAGCTAAAGCTTAGCTCATATTACGTCCCTTGGTATTCTTAAAATAACTGGCTCACTTTGGATTCTGCTAGAATCCTAACTAATTTACGATTATCTAGGCCAAAGACGAAGTTTGTGCAGCTACTTCTTTAAAACGCAGTTCCCAGTCATTATGCAAGTGATGATTCAGTAGGTATTCCGGTTCAAATTAACCAGAAACTTGACGAGTGTTCGTTTAATGCAATTCTGTCCTGATGTAGCCTCATATGTAAAGGCTCTCACAGAATTGCATTAAATCATGTGATTATCAGCATCGGTCGTAATGAGCCAAACCCCACCCTGGTTGACAGTCGTACGAGTTAATTATTGATTTTATTAATTCTAATTGAACTTTCCTGCTTTGGCACTACCGTCGTTAAATGAAATTCCCTTCCGCCTCAAAAAATACATTCCTTCAAAGTTTCTCCCAAAACTGTCTACATTGTTTCATTCGGTTAGACTGTCATATTAATCCATGGTTCCTGTACAAACTATTTTCCAATTTTCAAGTCCCATATTTAATCCAGCACCTGTCACAACCATGCTCACTTCGCCATCTACATTCTCAAAGAGCCAAAATCTATTTATAAACTTGGTATACTGTCATCATTACAATTTTTCATAGTTTGACAGCTCTCTCTCACGAAAAATACTTATTTTTCCGAGTGCAAAAGGGGATTTGCTGCAAAAGTCAAATCAAAAAAGAAAAAAAAGAAAAGAAAATCCGAAAAGCCTGAGTTTTTAACAAAGGATTTCCGCTGTATTCGGTATGAGAAATGTGAATTAACTAACAATTAAGTGAAATTCAATAATTTGCTAAAACACACTCTCCCCGTATATAGGATATACCGCTGCAAGATGTCACAAACAGGGACTCCAGCGACCACAGCACTCCAATCAACAAATTGTACAAAGGTCTTCATCCAGCGCGATTACAGCGAAGGAACATCTGTGAAATTTCACACGAGACTTCCCAGCGAACTGGAGGGTCTTGTAAGTACACCAGCAAGGTTTATTCCATGAAAATAGAGGCGGCACTGTATTTGCTGCTGCTGTTGTGCTTGGAAACTATGTTCTTATTGGGAAATGTGCTCAGTGATATGGTGTCCATTCATGGAATTTAGTATTTTTAGAAGTCACCAGCGGAATGGGGTCATGGGAGCAATAGAATGAAAGAATTTATCAGCGAGTTTTTGGCGTCAATCAATGAGCTAAAATCTCATTCGGATTTTGAAATGACTCGAAAGTTTCCAATGACTGCATTTATCGCATTTCCTGAGTCATAAGTGACTGGTCCAAACATTTATTAGCAGCGTTTGCAAACAGTGAAATAGAAGAACTTGCCATGAGGTGCGAAAACGTCACGATGTGCTCACTCACTGCATTTGCAGAGTCTTTACTTTTGAGACTACTTGTTCGGCTTATCAAGGAAAGAAGATAGAGTTCCATGATGTTCTCGTTTCTGCAAAAACAGCGAAGAGGAGGCGAAACATTTCTTCCATTACTGTCCAGCTACAGCAGGACGGATACCGGGAAGATGCCAAACAGCGATCATTTACTGCCTTCCTCTAGTGTCGCGCATCAAGCGATTAAGCGTGTGCTACCTTAAGCGGGAGTTTAACTTCACTGCGTCGATTTATCAGGGTTTTTAGGGCATTCGACCGGGATTACGCTTATCGTTTTCGCTGACACCGTTCCAAAGGCACAGCATACTCGGCGATGCGATTGTGTGCACCGAGATCATCCGTCTGATGTAAGTTTTCCGATCCGTCACTGGTGCCCATCAGTGGTTCACTTTTACTAGCAGGTTTGGAATTGACTGTCTGGGTCCCCAACGCTTGGCATTAATATCGGCAGAGTCCCTACTGCCCGGAAGCCTCGCTCGCTTGCGTACATCAGGTGCTCTTTAAAGTTAAGCCTGTGGTGCAACAGCATTTCCAAGTACTTAGTGTGTGGACTATGCCCGATGGTATAGTGAGGTTTTTTACTTTTGTCCTTATACTTTTTAGCCCTGGTTCCGTCTTATAGTCTCCCAGTTGCAGACTTGATGTTTGTATCCATACCCTCACGTTTTTGCTTATTTGTCTGCAGTTTTCGAATATTTTTTCTAGCGTTTTTGCTACAACGAATACTGCAATGTCTTTAGCGTAGCCAATGATGTCAATTCCACCCGGTCCCAGCGTTCTCAGCAGGTTTGGTCCTGACGCTGACCCTTGAGGGACTTTTTTCGTGGTTTTGTACGTCTTAGGGCCCTCTTCTGTGTCATAGTTCCCTGATTTTCGCAGCAGGTAGTTATGTAGTTAAATGCTTAACCCTCTGCTCTGCAGTCAAAGGCTGTGCATGTAAAGAAATGGAGAAGCGCAAAACCGCACAATTTGACAAACGCGCTCGCCCTCTTTGCAGCGAATTATGACGCACAATTACACTGCCTGCAGTAGAACACTGGACACACAACCTTTCCGATTAGTTCGCTCGTCTTGCTACAGAAGGGAACGTGTCTGATACAGAAAAACTTATTGAAAAATGCGTTGCTCTTGCTTCCAAGATCCGAAATTAGCTTCAATTGACACCCTTTTTCAAACGGTTTCTGGAGAAGCTGCAGAAACGAAGATAGGAGGGAAACTATTTTCCATTTGCTCTGTACTTGGTCGGCCCTGTCGAAAAGAAGATGACTAGGAGCTCTCTTCTTCGATGATCTAGACCACTTAGCTAACATTACGTCAGTATAGGCAGTATCCTCCTCTTGGTAGCCATGCATTGTAGATTCCGTGGTATCACAATGGACCGACATCGGTCTAGGTAGGTCTGTATGTTTACAGGCAGCCCCAACCTATGCTTTGGTACTCCTTGTGGTTCTACACAAAAATTTTCTGCATATACCTTCACTCACATCGTCAATAATAACGTGAAAAACATTTTTATTTCTCAGATTGAACGTCAGATCTTCGAGTCGACAATAAACAGACTTAACGAGTTTTTCGCCGAAGCTGAAAAGGGCACCTGTAGCACATACTGTGAAGGCTGTATCGGATGCATTACCGCCTACTTAGTATACATGTGCTCTGAGACGCACTACGAAAAGGTAAACCACCGTCCTTTAGCCAGTCTCAACAAAAGATCTTTTACGACTTTTCTCCATAGACCCTGCGTAAAATATCCAAATTCATCGCCGCCCAAAATGAACGCATTTACAATCCCAAAGGCTTACAGGTCATCGATCCGACATACCGAGGACTTCGTGTCATAGAAATTTCCATACTGGATCGTCCGGGACGAACGTGACTTCCGCTTTCCCACTCCACAGAGGAATTCTTCATGTAACGTTTGGCCGAACTGATGATTTTCTTTTTGTTTTTCATTTTTTTTATTTTTTATTTTTTCTATTTTATGTAGAGTAAAAAGAGATCATGATTCTTGTAGATTGCCGATTTTAGATTGTAAGGCACACAGTACATACATTTGACCACAGATCAGTTGTAGTTAGAAAAAAGTCTTAGTCTTCACTTTTGTGTCTCACATCATTCATGAGCCTTTGAACGGCAAATCATTTATTGTTAACAAGAAACATTTTTAGTGTTTTGTAATTTGCTTCCATTCGACATTGTTTGCCTCTCTGCAGCAACGATTCATGCACTCACCCTCACACCACAGCACACATCATTCCGCTAGAGATTTTTGAATAGTTTGTCTAAAAGCAACTTTTTTTTTTAATTTAATTTAAAAAGAAAAACCAAACATACAATCTAAGGAGTTGGGAAATCAAAAAAAAAAAAAAACAAAAACAAAATTTAACCAGCAAAAAATATTAATCAATGTAAACAAATTGCGACTAAGTGTTTATATATCACAAACTTGTGTGTATCTAATTAATGGAAATATTCATAATGGATGTTAAACTAACAAAATTAACATAACCACATGTACAAGTGGAAACACAGACACAATTCCAGAACTTTAATAAGCAAAACCACGTCCCAATAGAAGTCCTTTGCCACTATTCTCGAACTTGATTTATGCCATTTGCATGCAGTGAATAATTTTTGAAATATTGCTCAGAATACACGTGTATGTAGGACCATCACGAGAAACGTCTTTTTTTTATAGTTTTCCATTTTAGTTTTAAAGTTGTTCAAGTACTAACTGTATAATGTTGTTATAACCATGAGCCGTAATTATAATATGCCTAATGTAATAAATAAAATACTGTTCATACGTATAACATGTGAATTTGAATTGACATTGATATTTATAAAATACAAATTAAATTAATAAACGAAATGTTAGTTTTGGTTTTCTTAAAATTGCAGTGCATCGAAAAGCTTCAGTTGTTTGGACGAAGAGAGGTGGTTTAAATGTTAGGCAAGGTTTTCGATCAACAAACACCACAGATCGCTTTGAGCGAAGTAGCAATTTCTTCATTTTTCCGTGGAGATGGTCCTCCCGGTGAGGCGTAAACCGTTGGGCCCAGAGCAAAAACTTCACAGGACTAAGTTATAGAGCGGGACATTTTCAAGAAATGTAGCCCTTACTCCACCCCGTAGTGAGATATCGATTTTCAACTTTTCGCTAAATCGGCCACAGGCCACTTCGAGCGAAGTAGCAATTTCTTGATTTTGACGTGAAAAAATCTATTCTCGCGTTACAGCGGTTATCCGGTTGAACTTTCTTGTGTGACAAAATATGGTCAAATTTGAATCGCTCATAACTCCATCATTCTTGGCTCATAACTACGAGACTAACAATGCGTTAATGATGGTTGAGCTTACAACCGATAGGTCATATCTGTGCGTGTTTGTTCAACAGTATTTGTTTTATCTGTGACGTCATCGCGCTAGTGTAAGCACATTCGCGTAATTGTTACGAATTAGCTTAGTGTAAAGTTTTAAATTCGTGTAGCATGTAAACGCGTTGAGCCAGGACGTTGATTTGGGTGTCGTCCTGAAGTGTTCGCGGAGTACTAACAGCTACTGATGTTCAAAAAGTAATTATTCGGTATTTAGTATTCGATACTCGAAATGAGTATTGATACCGAATACTACTCAAAATAAGTATTCGATACTAATACTCATTTCCACTCTGACAAACACTAATCCCAAAGAAGCAATATAAAATACACATGAATATGTAGATGGGAATACACATCAACCCAACAGCAGCCGTCTCATCTCACTCGCCCATTATGTTTTACAGGGTTTTTCAATAAGAGCCCTACAAAAGTTTTTTTAAATAAAACAAAAACGGTTTTGGATATCAATGAAATTCTTTATTCCTGTGAAAGTACGTTCGATGCCATTATGTATGGAACTGGATTTCCAGAGTCCAGACGCTGAACCCAATTTTCGACGGTTTTCAAGCATAAATCGGCCGATACTGCTGCAATTTCACGTTCGATATTCGTACGAAGTTCATCAATCGTCGCTGGCTTGTTGGCATAGACCATAGACTTGACGTAGCCCCACAGGAAATAGTCTAACGGCGTCAAATCGCACGACCGAGGCGGCCAAGCGACTGGACCATTTCGTGAGATAACACGTTCTCCAAACTTGGTTTCCAATAAATTGATTGTGACATTCGCTGTGTGGCTTGTGGCGCCGTCCTGTTGGAACCACATGTCCTCCAAGTCCATATCATCCAATTGGGGCCAAAAATATTCGGTTATCATTGAACGGTAGCGATCCCCATTCACAGTAACGTGCCGGTCTTGATCATTACGGAAGAAGTACGGCCCAATGACGCCGCCGGCCCATAAACCACACCAAACCGTAATTTTTTCGGGATGCAATGATGACTCATGGAGTACGTGTGGATTGCTGCCTGACCAATACCGCATATTTTGTTTATTGACGAAGCCATCCAGCCAGAAATTATGACGACCATCAATTGGACGTAGCGCTCTTAACGTTGAGGCCACTGACTCCGAATTTCGGTAGTAAATTTTAATAATTTCGACTCGTTGTTGGCTCGTATATCTTTCCATCATGAAATGGCAAACCTTACTGAAGAGAAATGTCAAAAAACCGCAAGAAAAATATGGCGTCGTTTGCAGTCCCTGTCGCTCTACTTTTGTAGCGTCCCTATTGAAAAACCCTTTATGTGAAAATTGGTATTAAATTAAAAATTACAAAATTATTAAAGATGTCGTCTCAAATGACTCGTAAATATACTCGGAATTATAAAAAACGCAAGTCAGTGGAAAGTTCACATCGAAAGGAATGTAATAAGCCCGTAGAGGCCAGTATCGATCGAATGCGAGAGCTACGGCAGCGCCGAAAAGAGAATGATAAAACGTCACAACGCGAGTACGTAGCTGGCCCATCAGGCATACAGCGGTCAGCAACAGTCCAAAGCTCTACGGATTATGTTAAGGCAATACAGAGAACAGTGATAATATTGAGGTCGATGGTAGCTTAACAGGTATAGACGAGTATACGTTTCGACGTTTTCATAGAAAATCTACGGCACGGACTAGTGCTGCACCTTCCTTCCTGTTTTTTGACATAAAGACAAACCCCGACTCCCTCACAAGCGATTTGCGCGTTTACCTGGCGTTTAAGGGCGAAACGCTCGTCTCGATCGAAAACCTTGAGCAAAATGGAACTGAAAAAAGATGATTTACAACATGGACAGGTCTGTTTCGCGAAATTTTGCACGCGGGGGGCGAGAGGATGATTTTTTCGCAGGGTTTGTTCCGCCGGCCCCTAACTCTTAGTCCGTTGGGTGTCGGAAAATTTCCAAGAAATTCAGCCCTTACTCCGCCTTGTACATATGTATTACTCCACTTCGTAGATTCAAAAGGGAGAAATCGAGGTTTTTCGATTTTCAACTTTTCAGTAAATCTGCTTCAAGAGAGGTAGCAATTTCTTGATTTTTTCCGTGGAGACCAACCCCGACTCCTTTGCAAGGAAAAAGGATGATCTACAACATGGAACCGAACAAGATATTGCTGGCCGAATCGACAGAGTGAAGTCTGCTTTTGGAATGTTGCCTGTTGTATGCAATGACCGAGGAAAATACGTCACACCTTCTTTATGGCTTTGCAGTTACTAAAACGTGAAGTCCTAATGAGGGAGAATGTAGTCCGTCTTGTACAGTACATTATATCTTGCAGTTGTTGGGATACCATTTGTCTGCTGCTTTGTAACCAAACGCTTTCAAAACGCAAAATTATTGGTTGAAGTGGTTTTCGTGTACAAAATACAATAGGATTTGAAAAAAAATCCTACACTCCCGCATCTAGTTTTTAGAGGAATAAGTGGACATTACTTGATGAAAGGAGGTGCTCAAGGTCTAAGTTCGCCTTCCCAGTAAAACAACAAAATGAAGAAATGTCCATTGATAAAATTTTATTCGAAATAAATTGACATGCACATTGATTTCTATTTGCTGTTTTTCTGTTTCTTTTTCTTTTTTGTTTAAATCTTTCCATCAACATTTAATATAATTGTTTAATTGTATATCTATTGTGTTAATAACATCATCAATATGTCCTAACAGAAAGAATAGTCAATGTAATCACAAACATATTTTATTTTATTTATTTATTTAAATTTTTCTACAGTTTTTTATTTGTTGGAATCATAAAAAATAGGAGACGAATTCCCAGTTTATTTATAGAAGAAGCCTACTAATTAAATTGCACTAGAGTTTAATTTTATTTATTTTATAGTTAACCACTTGATTTTTTTCTTTTTTAATTTATATATTTTAAGGTGAATAAGTGTTTTTAGTTATTGCTATAAGTATCCTTTTTTATTTGGAAATATATCTCACAGAATTGCATATATAAAGATTGATTGTATGAATAATAATTCATTTTTGTTTAAAAATAGTATTTATTATGTGAGACATTCAAATTTCATTGTGAAGAGTCAAAGTTTATCTTTTTTTTTTTTTGTTCGATCTAATCAAGCTTTTAGATCAACAACGGTAATTTATTTATATTTTTAAGTAAAATTTCATTACACTAAATAGTAACTACATAGAGGGAAAGCTTATAGCAAAGTTTTTGTTTTATTTAATTTATGACTTAGATGAAGTTCTCCATAGTGTAAGGTATGTATCATAGGTATTGCTAGATAGTTTTAACACTTAAGTTAGCTTAATGTTAATTTATGGTTTTATTTGCTTTTGTTTTCTTTGTGGGTGTTTGTTTGTTTTGTTTTGTTTTTTGTGGGGGAAAATCTGTACTATTTGAGTAGTGTACAGAAATCCTACTCGACCTTAAATAGATCACATTTTTTGACATTCACTTACAGAGTAACATAAATTAACTACAATAATAATAATAATGAGTTACTTTTTTATTTTTGTTTGTTTATTTGTTTTACTACGTCACTTTGGTTTCTAAAATTTATTTTTAGCAACGTAACACATTTAGTTTTTGAGAAAATTGCTTTTGATTTTTGGTTTTGTCATTTTGATTTCGAATTTATTTTTGTAGCCTTGATTTGATTTATTATACAAGAGACATGGTTTGAGATGAAGTTTCTAAAATGTTTGAAATTGGAATGAAAGCGGGATTCAACACAGCAAGGTTGGGTGCAAGGTAAGTAACTACGTTCAATAAACTTCACTTCCGTCATAAGTGAAATCATGGAAGGTCCTCTAAAGAATCGAAACCGAACTGATGCCCTTCACATTCTATAAGAAAAATACCGAACTTCATCCTCTTACGGCAACTTCTCTTAATCTCCTCCAGGTCTAGATATTTTGGTGTCATCTTTGACCCAAAGCTAAGCTGAAAACGCAGCAACAGGTTAAAAAAGCGTGTATAGCCTTCTACCTAGTTCCGTAGCAGAGCCATTTTCAAGAAATGGGGAATCTTACCAAAGATAACTCTATGAATGGACAACACCATTGTGCAACGAATTCCAATCTATGGATCACAAGTCTGATGGCCCGCTCTAAATATAGAATACTTCAAAAAGTGCATGACGGAAGTCTACCCTAACCGTTTTCCTGCACCTACTACAACTTGACCTCCATATCAAAAATATTGCACTGTGGAGCGATATCAGACTTACGGAATCTGGGTATTGGACAGCTATACTGACAGCTCAAAAATGGACTACGGAGTTGGTCGGGTACCTTTGACTTATCCAACTTCTCCGACTTATCATCTCCTCGTTTTTCAAGCATGCCATTGCCATGTTAGTAGATAGCCAAGCCGCAGTTAAAGGCCTTAATATCCTCCAAGCCAGCGGAACAATGCCAAATTGAACTGGAAAACACTCCTGTGGGTTCCGAGTCACAGGGTTACTGCCGGAAACGAGAGCGTGGATTGACCAGCAAGGAAAGGCTCAGCCCTTGGCAGCTCACTCGCGGAATAAGTTGACATTCTACTGCGCACTTTCGGGGCAATGTACATTCACACTTCCTATCGCTGGCCAACGTCAGGTGGAGCAGAACAAACAACTGCGTACTATCCAGAGCGATGTGGCCAACCTACAACAACAGCAAGACCAAAGGGCTTCTTAATGAGACTTCCTCAAGTATCGCCAGAATTGTAGCGGTAAGCAGGCGAACATGTAACGAAGATTAGTATCCCCCACATCACACACTGTCATAGCTGTAAGGATACTAACGAAAAAGAAACCTTCGTCTGACTAGAGCCAGACAGCATAGTTAAGGCAAACCATACTTTGCCGATCTTAAGGAGATCTCGGGTAAGAGAATTAGGAAACTTGGTCTCTTCCTTAACTCCATTGAATGAATCTCAACTCAAGACCTTTAATCATTCTTACTCTCATTAACACTCACAGAAGCAACATGCAACATCAAAACGGTGCCATAGCGCTGATTGAGTTATTTGAACATTCACCTCTACCTACCTATCTACTACGTTGTCCCGAGAGCATAATACTTTAGAAAAGTCCCGCATACATACATGAAGTCACACTCGAAGCAGTTCTCAATCCTTTTTTAAGGATCGGATGCGTCAAATGCGAAGGAAACTAAAAAGCAGGACGCGTAATCCTAGGAGAAAACCACAAAGACTGATGGTCGATCTATACACTGGATATATCAACCACGAGGATGCTTACAGACTAGGACTGGTGACATCTAGGACTTTTGAGGAGGAGAAAGAGAGCTTCGAGCAGTTGCTCTGTGCCTGCCTCACAACAAGGGGTACTAAGACACAAATACTTGGAAAGACATGTTTTACTGGGCCAAGCATCTGGAGTTTACTAGCGGTACAGGTCATTTTCCGGGTCTGTAACGCCCAATCAAGCGCCCCATCTCTACACCTTCCCACAACCTTCAAAAGTTAGCAGAGGCCAAGACAACAAGCCTAAATGTTGGCCTACGTGATAAGGATTTAACATCACTTTCCCAAACCAACCAACGAAATTGGTTTAAAATCCCATTCGGATGTCAATGCTTCTGAGGCACAAGGATTTTTTCGATTTGTTATGAAAGGGTCTTGTTATAGGGTCTTTGAAGCCCCATTATTCCAACAGGATACACATACTTTGTCGTCCCAACTTTAAATTTTCGAATTGATTGCCAAGTTTAGGATGTTATAGAACGGCTCATGTCCAGTAGAGGAATCAGCCGAGACTTTTCCAGCCAGTTCGTCCCCCGTGAACGAACAGTCATTGACTGACAGGGATGTTTGCAGTGTTCTACTTAAGTTGCATCAAATATAATATACAACGAGGTGTGTACGTTTTAGTTTCAAGGAGTAATGGCCATCGTTAGGGTTCCTACCACCTCTGGTTATAAACTTTAGGCTCTGGAAAAAAAAAACAGACCTGTCACTTACAAAGTGATGCCAAATATTACTAAGAATAAAAACCAATCGAAAGGATAAAAAGGAACAGACAGACAGACTTCACTTCATTTCAAACCACGTCGGTGCATTCATTTACTTTGATTTGTGCAACCAGAAGATTTGTATCTTTTTTTTCACACACTCGCGAATGTCAACAGGTACTCTGAACTAAAAGTACTTAGATATTCTGACGAAGGACGGAAACGCAACTGCGGGATACGAGTTTAAATAATAGAAGGTCGGCTACCAATCAAAACATTCACTAACCTTTAAGGACGATAGTAAAAATTAAAGAGAACCATCTGTACCTGTTGCCTGAGAGAACTTACGCTTTCCACATATACACATCCTCTTTCCTCATCTCGAACAGAGCCAATTAAAATTTGAAAAAGCCCCCCTCAGAGCGCGCCACCATCAGTTGGGTGCCCCCGAGGAGGGGTTTTTCAAATTCTAATTGGACGGCTTTCGTCACAAAAGCGCGCACAGTTTTGAACGTTTCTTTGACTTGTCCGGGATTTGAGACGACGACTGGGGACTGGTAGGACTCTTATCCAGCTCCGAAGGATCCTGCGGTGACACTTTTGATTCCTTTGTTACGTCCATCGGGTGCGCATCCAGCAGTGGCTTAAGCGGTGTTTTTGGTTTAACCCCGTCCATGCTGTTGTACAGTGTCTTACTTAACTTTGAACGAACCACCTTTCCCAGGGCGCCAGTCTTTTTCATGCTGCTAAATCGGGAACTACGGTGTTCAGGTGTTGATGTATCATTTGACTCACCACCGCTGGCATGTTGACAGTTTAGTGTGGTAACCGTAAATTCAATATCCTTTATTTCCTCCTCCTTGCAAGCTGCGAAAATAGAACAAAGCACGGAGATAGTGTGGGTTTAAGTGAAACTTGTAGTGGAACGGGAAACTTTTCAATTTGTCTTCGCTGTCAGGTGAACGCGCATTAGAAAAGGGGGAAAAAGAGTCAAAAAAAAACTTGCACCTGACAGCGTGATTAAAAAAGTTTCCAGTGTGTTTTTTATTTACCTGCAAATTCCTCTACCGGTTTGTCGATGGTATCATGGTCTATCCATGTTAATCCCATTTCGACTTTTTCCGCCAGGTCCTGCCAATTACGCCGATTCTCCAGTGTGCCCTCGTACAGCGGTGTTATCCATGGAAAAGTGTCACACAACACCCGGTACAATGGGAGACAAATGACATCGATAAAGCCGACTTGCATTTTTGGTAACTCATCCTTGCGCTCCCTGGGGAAGGGTAAACAAAAATCAAGATACGGTGAGGGTCAGAACAAATGATTGTCGAAAGATCCCTAGGGGCTAGACACAAAAAGTCACGATTTTGGCGGACCGACGTTTCATTTATTTTAACAACTATGTGATGGATTTTTGCAAAAATTTACGTGATAAAAGATGAAAGATGAACTGTTTCGTGATAAACATAAATTATCGCGAGTAACTCTCCCGAAAATTCCGTGACTGTCAAGAGTTTTAATTAAAATTCGCCGACTGGAATTCATAATTAGAAGATTTGCTCATTTTCTCCGAAAGTAAGCATGACAGGCGATTGTTAGAATAAATTTGAAAGGATAGATTGGACGGGAGGAGAACGGAATGCGTAAACTGACAGCTAACGATGGAAATGGAAATTAAAGCAAATTAGCCACGTTGTAGTGCGACCATCGATGTAATCAGAGTCCTTGTTGGAAGCAATAATATTCACAACAATGTATTCTCTGGCAATGGGTGGAAAAAATAAAAGTTAACGATGTTCTCCAAACTCAAATCTGTCTACTGACTCCCGCTCCAATCGTCACCGACCCTGAAGTGCCGTTTACTTCATGTAGAGATTTCAACTCTGAGGAAGGTTATCGCAAAAGAAAGGCGTAGACGTGATTCTACTAAGGTTCACTCTAACTTGGGTCTCAGGCTATAGTAAGACTGACAGTAATAAAAGAGCCGGTGACCTGAAGCTGTTAATATTCCCTTAGGAGCCGTTAAGGCCAATATTCAACACCACTTTCTAAAGACGGCCAACCAGGCGTAGAATAGGCTTAACAACTGCGTCATATCAAGGAAGATCTGGCTCGGTTACAAAAACAAAAAAACAAACGAGCTACTAATCACATCAAAACCAGATATTGCAAGAACCCTAACCGCTAGCACAGATCACTGGCCAATAGGAGACCACGCAGCCAACGACCAACCTATAACGCCCGGAAAAAAGTAGCTCAAGTAAGTGGTGGTTTCAAAAAGGTCTTTGATGAGAAAGTTAGCAACCAGAGATTACGTAACACGCGAGGCGGAACATCAAGCTCGGTTTACTCAAATCATTTTTCATAAGGGGCCGTGGCAGCCTTCTATTGTGATCGATGCAAGGCACTTCTGCAGCTAAAGGTTACTCTGAGCATTGGCAGATTACAACCGCGCATCCCGAAATCTCCCAATAGTTTCCATGCCATCAGTATCAAGTGCCAATAAATGGGAGCAACGGTGTCAACGTATCAATATAAAAATTCATGTGACAAGTTTATCCCACGCTTCACAGTTCGCGCATCGCGTCACTTTATCGTATCACTGTGCGCATAGCTTCAGAAAACTATCAACGAATACAATTAGTGAAATGCTACTCATTTTTCGATATACATTCTGGTTTAAGGGTCTGCCTATGCACCATCCGAACACACACAATTTACTTCTAAATGTCACGAGTCATGTTACGAAACAGTGAGACTTGGACAAGTCGCCCGAGATTTGGACTAGGTTCGTGCTTGCAGGAACGATCTCATTCTGAGGAAACTTTTAAGGACTCTGACTACTTGGAACGTCGCAAAAAATCATACGATGGTCCCGTGAGACTGTTTCTATGAGTAAGATGAACAAGGCGGTCAAATGTTTCAAATACCGGGAAAGCTACTACTAGCTCCAAACTTCAGTTGAGTACAGAAACATTCCTCAGAATTGGTGAGGCACAACGTTGAAGAACGCTTTTACAAGCGGACGTCTGTGTGGTCTTACAGAAAACCGATAGGTTTTAAAAAAAAAAGCTATACGCAGCCCAATGTAGGAGGACGATTCAACTAAAATGCAATCTGAAAACCTTTCGTACTTAGGGCACCTTCGCAGTGTGATGTTAGCTGCGTCGAGGGAAGGCTGTATAGTGTAGATGCCTTCTCCTGAAAGCCTGCAAGCTCACAGTAAGGTAACTGTGAAGAATGCCTACATATACAGCCGTCCCTTGACGCAGTTCTCATCACACTGCGAATGTGATTTAGTGATCCAACAGAAATGGTCATATGCCAAGGTTAACCAGCGGCGTCGAGCAAACTGCAAATACGTGGCCACCTTCGAATTCAATGTATATAATGCCCTCAAGGAGGGTCCTGCGGGGCTCTGCTATCGGTCAACTCCTTGCAACAAAATTGAAAACTAAACAACAAAAGAACAAGGGAGCAAAGTTGCTCTGTAGTCCATGGAAGTCTAGGTTGAGGTCAACTCAGATCTCAGTGGTTTGGCACAAAAACTGCTTCAAAGGCCTCCACTTTCATGAAAGTCAGTGCTGAGGTCAATTCAAGCTCTAGTACGAGAACTTTGTTTGGCACAAAGGATCTTCTGGTTGAAGTGCTTCTGGCCTTGATTGCTGTAGGTTGGAGGCCACTGCAGACCTTTGCAGTTCTAGAAGAGGTGCCTTTCAGCAATTCCATTATTAAACTCATAGTTCATGTTCGAGTGAAAACTTAAGAACGTAGCCAGGGTGGAAATTAATGCTTCTAACTTTTAAAGGTTCTTATTCGACGGGCATAGATAGGCAGTCACTTCTAAGAGCTGAACTCCTACCGTCTTGGATTTGAGCTTGTTACTGCAAATCGAAGAGCTAAGTGGAGTGGTTAAATCCCCTATATCTCCTCAAATGTAACGACTATTTGGGACGAGTTAAGTTGCACTTCACCACCACTGTAAATTGCTGCACCACCACTGTAACTGCTGCCATTGTCTGTTATCAAATCACGTAGTCTGTGCGTCGCAAAATACTTTCCGAATCGATTGGAATATTTAAGCGTCCGGCTATCTCAGTTTCCAAAAACAAACCAATGTACTCCTTTCTGAGGTGATGGCCAGATTCCTGGTATCAGAGCTGAAAATTGCATTTCATTTCCTTTGAAATGTTAGTGGCGGGATGTAATGATGGGAACGGTTCCCCAAATCAACCTTTCTACACAAATAGCAGTTGCACCCTTGACCTTTTAAGAGAAAGCTGAAATAAACACAATCTTACCTGTCCATCATTGCTACCGGCTGGGTATTCAACTGAAGTTTCTCCAAATCGCCCTGATCGAAGAATTCATCTGCAACTAGTTTAGCAACTCGATGCTGGACTTCCCAAGGCTTAGCAATGGCGCTCACATCACAGGCTGTCATCATCATTCCGCAGAGCACTGCAAAGGGCCAACAAACATAAACCGTTGTGAGAAAATGGAAGAAACCGAACAAAAAGGACGAAAATTCATTAACTCCGACCGAATGTAACTGAGAAGTCCCTGCGGGCACGATATCCACAAATGGAAAAAGCTGCATACATCACTGTTGCTCTTCCATAACTACGACCACCACCATCATCAGTATGCTACGATGCAAATGATTGAGCAATAACTTCCTTGCTGTTCGTTTGTTGACGGACACATAAAAGGACCTTGATGGCCAACTGATGGATTTCATAAAAAAAAAAATCCGTTCCATTCGATACACTTCGGTGGGGGATCGTCATCGCGTCATCACCATCAACAGACGATATACGAGGATGTGTCATAAATCATTGCTGCAATAGGTCCATTAAAGGAACAGCCAACGAGGTGATGAAAATTACACAGTGTCCATGTCCTTGTGCGCGAAATGTTTACCTATAACTTGCGGAAGTGTCAGATGATACTTACGTTCCTTCTTCTCCTCACTCTGCCAGTCGAACTCTCCATTCTCGACCAGTTCGAGGAAACTGTTTCGTTTCTTGAAGTACATGGCTAAATCCGTGGACAGAATCGCATTTTCGACAGTTTTCATTACGGTCCGATAGTCGTCGGGCGAGAGGGCCTGCAAAGACACGAGAAAGCATAAAATCTGATTATACACACAGCTCAGGCGTTGAGACCACCACCCCCATTGTCGCTTAATGTAGTGTTGACGGTTGTGGTATTTCAGTCAACACTCGCCTCAGAGTGGGGGCGGGTGTAATCCTTTTATGGTTTACCCGGAGGAAATCTCTTTTTCCAAAAAAAAAAAAGACACACCAGCAGCAACATCAACACAGTCTGAGTGGGAAGGTAGTCGTATTGTTTATTGTTTAAATACAGGACGAGCAGGTCCAGGTAACATCTGTGTTTTCAGTACTCATTCGGTGATGCAAAACTTAGTGGTTACTTTTATTGTGGCTTTTTGTGTGTGCGAGTACCTACCGCTGGGTATTACGAGGTAAGAACTTTTGTAATTATCTTCCACAGTTGGACTTTGTGTACGGACGGTGATTAAAGCCGTGAATATTCGGAGAAATTAACTGCCTGTCAGTCTTAACTAAAAGTTTGCGCCGAAGAAGCTTCGCACATTAATGACTTGAAGAGGATTTTCTAAATTTATGCTCCGCAGGGAGGGAGGTTATGTGAAACGAGTCAAACTGCTGGTGTCTGGTTAAGTGGTCAGGGAAGATGGTTATAAAGTTTCGATTAAGGAAGGCAGTTGAAAGCATTTATTCAGAGAATGCGAATTTGTTTATTTGCATTGGTCTGTCCCTATGGAGGGAAAAGGTTGCTCTACCATGAGGGTTATTGTACCATCGTGTAGATTTAGGACGGCCTTCGGCCCTTTGGCAAGAACTGATTTTTTTTTCTTTTTGGGAAAGTTTTGGTTTTTCCTCCTCCTCTTAGTCGGTGTAAGACATCTTCCTCCCCTCTATTGTCAGATTATGTCAAAAGGTAGACTGCTTCCTGGTTAGCATTTACAGTAATTGAATTGTCAAAAATGATAATTCCACCGATATCCTTCATTTGGCGCGAATATCGGTTACATTGACAGGCAGCCATCGTTAAGGTCCTGGAGCTTCATTTGATCACAGCTTGTAAGAACGTGAAGAGCCAATAGTGTATTTAGAGCCCAATGGAGGCTAGAAAAAGTGGCACCACCTTGAATTTAAGCATGAAGCAGTTCCAAGTTGGATTCCCTGAAGATGGAGAGGGTTTTTTTTTTTGGTCAAAGTCCGATACACTGGGGAAATCTGTTTACAGCTAAAAATGCATGAAGGAATCCCCTTTTCAAGAGATTTACCTCTCTCACATCAAACTATGTAAAGGTCCTCAAATCTTACACGATAGGATCAAAAGTTCGTCTATGACTGTCTCAATCTCCTCGAAGACCTTGCGTCCGCAAACAAAACTAATGTGGATCACATGACACCAAGGTTTCGAAGATGTATGCATATGCCGACTCTGAGTGGAATAAAAAGGAGGCAAAGAGAGACTACTTAATCCAGCGCGGGACACGATAAGGCGAACGGATATTTGCATTTGTGGAACCCAGAGCACTTTAGCAAGCAAGTGCAAGAGCAAGTCCCAGTGCACATGGGCCTCAGTATCATATTATATGTCTCAGGCTAAGCCCAGTCGGAATTATGCACATATCGTTTCCGGGATTGTTACTGGGCACTGCGTCATTGGTATGGATGCGGAATAGATTGGTGTACATCACAACGATTACCAAAGTAGCTGCAAGGATCAGGATGGACAAGGAACTGAATCTGTCCATTACTTGCTGTCCGAATGTCCCGACCTTGCCGATAGAGGAATCGGGACTCTTGGTTGTTACTTCTTTACGGGGCTGAACAAGTTGTAAAGTTAAACCGAGAGACTTCCAGATTCATATCCCTTTCTTGGTGGTTTTAACCATCGGACTTTCTTTACTGTTTGCCGGGATAGCTTAAGTGTATCGGCACAATCGACTCAACCACTGGAGCAGTGGCAAGCAGTGGCATCACAAGGCAACCACGTACCTTTAACTCCCTTCATACGCAAAATAAGGCTGCGGCCCCTTCTGAGATTTCTGTTCTCATCCAGATGTTAGCAATTCAGCGGTTTCTCGGGTTCTTGATTTTGAAGAAAACATCCAAAGGCGCGTTCAATGATCTTACGACGAGACAGATATAGCGGTTGGTCCCCGTTGTAAGGGTAAATTTTCGGCCCAACGGAAAGAAATAGCATTTAAGGCGCTTTTTCGGTTGACGTCTGCGGTGTAGTCATTTCTAGAGTGTACAGCAGAGCACAGAGGCAGTCTTTATCCAAAAATTGTAACCACAAATCGATTTGTTTGAGTAGTCGGTTTCGTGTGTTCTTCCCTGTTTTGTTCTCGTTTATCATTAATTCCACTTCTGTCACAATGCTGACAAATGCGTCAGGTACACCTGCTGTGTTATTTCAATAATGTCAACGTCGACAGCGTGAATACAAATATTTGACAGACTATGCGTCTGGTTTTGGCTTGTGAGTTTCATACAACCCTTTCAAGTGTGATGTTGAAAAAGTCACATGACAGAGCGTCACTGCTATTTGACATCAAAGGTTTCGATGACATTCCTTCCGACTTTGATGGCGCAACTAATGTTCTTCACTGAAGAAGTTAGGAGTGATGCCAAAACTCAGTATGTGTACTTCGTTCTCTATGAATACAGTCATAGTCGGGTGTGAATTCGATAAAAAGATTGTGAGCTTCGACTTGACCTTCTTGGGTCTTCTACTAGAACGGAGGATAAGATACAACAGCGAACTGAATGAGTTGAATCACGACGACTACATTGACTCAGGCACTCCACTCTTCGAATTATAGTCCACGTGCTTGAGAGACCAAGTAAAACTGAACTCCGTCATAAGAACCAAGCTACGTGTATGCCAGGTTGCTTAGCCAGACAAACTGGCAGAAACATAACTGGAATCGACGAGGAATGAGGTAAGTAGGGTAGGTAAGGTGGTCATGTGATGCCACTATAATATGCCGAGGGTTTCGGACTCACAGTGGGAACCTACATATACTATTTGTGGAGCTGGGATCTTGATGACCTCGACATACCTGTTAAGAGCTGTGATAGGGTGACCAAATTCAGTCGAAAACTAGGGGTGGCGTTCTTGAAGGAGCTAGAAGAAACTGGTTTACAGTTTTATGGATACATCGCCAAAGTACAGAGAAGGTAATTGGTGCCATTAAACCTCCAAAGCATTCAGGCTGGTCGTGGAGTGTCAGCAGTGCTACTGCTGAGTAGCTTTTTCTGCTCGGAAAATGTGTCTTACTTGGATGGGGGAAGGAGGTTTGCTGCTGTAGATGAAAGATGATGTGACTATTGCAGTTCGAGCCTCGTGGTGTTGAGAGAGGGGTTGCAGCTGGAAGTTGGTGGAGGGAGGGAGTAGGCGGCGCTACAAGAATGACTGCCTCGATCAAACACTTATATAGCTGAGGCATGAGCTCCTTGGCAATTTAAAATGATTTCCCTAAGTTTCAGTTGAACCATTTTCTAGCACAGCCAGATTTGCTTTGAGGATCTGCGGGTGATTATATTTCTCCACCTTCTATTCGCGATTTTTACAACATAGGTGGTATTTGGTGGTCTCAATAGAAGCGACCGGTGCTTCGCTGTCAGGAGTAAGGTATACCTCAGTGCCTCGTTTTGCTAGTTCATTCGCCGTACAGTTGCCCGAAATGTCTCTCCGGCAGAAACACTTCGATGACTGACTCCTGTTAATGCGTACAGCCCTTGCTTGTGGGTTGCTGATTGTACTCTAATCTCGGGTCGCTCACTGCATCAACCAGTCTTTAATGATTTCGGACGATGATGGCATACTGGAGAGTCTTCCGCACAAGCGTGCTTAGTAGTCTTAAGCTACTTCAGGTAAGCTTAGACGTCCACCGCTTCGAGTGGAGTGCACGCTTTCTTTCTATAGTCGAGTTCTAAAGCAGACGATGACATTTGCAATTCGGAAGACTCTCGTGATACCCCACTAACATCCCTCCTTCCATGTACAGTCCTCTGTGACATCTGTATAACGACTGTCACAAGTCATTGTTTTAACATTCCTTTTCAACTCATTCTCTTGTGTTCCCAAACAATGAAAATGTTTAACCTTTGCCGTCATGACATTTCTATTTCACTAAAATTCAACACCCACCCACCAATGGGTGGTTTCTCCCAATACAATTGAGTTATTCTCAGAAAACTGAATTAAATTAGAATTCTTGGAAAAGTTATAAAAGGACTTTCCCACAAGATACGATTACACCAAGCAATAACAATTCAAGGATGCTTCCTGCACTAATCATCTTCCGAAATGCAATCGTTTATACTCTTGAATGCTTGGTAAAATGTTTGTATATAGAAAATATCAGTCTTATTACATAAATTCTGTATCCTCCTCAGGATATCCTCCTTGGAGTGTTCATTGCAAAATTTTCAATTAGGTCAACTAGATCTGAATAGCTTTCTCCGGTGTGACTCTGGTTAAACTAACCCTTTTAACTATTCTTGTGCACTGCAATGAGGAAAACTTTAAATATCCTTGGTATTTAATTAATTTTTCACTTAGAAGCAGCTAAGCACTCTGTAAGGACACATTTAACCTCATTCACCCGAAGTCGAGACGGCGGTGTGATTAAAATTTCCACATGAACGACGTCAGAAAGGAAGTGGCATTTCCATTGAAAAGGAAAAGTGAATATTCTGGAAAATAATTCAGGATTCGTAGCGCGTATCGAGTGGCCACAGGGGTCTCCTGTTGTGGGCTCTTTTCACAGAAAATGGTTGGGTGATAAAATTAAATAGAAAATCCTCACCTGAAATATGTTGTTTCCCTCGGAATTCAATATCATCACACACTGATCGAAGTGATGGTGCTCCATGGTGCTGGTTGTGTACAATATCGCCAGAGGGCTCTCGGTTTTCGTTTGGAATGCATTATTCGTTCCACGGTGATCCAAGTCGTGACACAAGCACGCCACCAAAAGACCTAATATCTCTAAATCAGTCATAAAACGCTCCATCTTGCCGGTCTTCAACATGGCGAACATTGTTTGGGACACATTCAGGGCATGTCGCCAGTTGTGATACTTCACGGGACGGTAGTTTTTCCGAACGCTGAGCACCCAGCGGCAAAGGACCTTCAAAGAGAAATTGGATCAGATGACTGCGCAAGGCATTGAGAAATGTTGTTGGCTTACGTCATAGGGAACCTGAAACTGTTGGACTAGATTACACTGAAGGAACATTCGTAGGACCGCTTTGCAGGTGTCGTCATCCGCGAGATCAAAATCTGCAATGGAAATAGAGACCCGGTCATACTCAGGTGCATCCAACATAAATCGAATACTTACCGATAAATTTAAAACTGTACAAGTTGTATGCATCTGCCGTGGCCACGGTGTCTTGAACCAATTTGTTTGTTTGATCCTGACCGGCGGTCGCATGGTACGAGAGGCATTCCAAAGCGACCTTCTGTTTTGCCATCAATTTGCATGCATTCTCGTACATTTGTGTGTTGTGTATCCCGAGGCCGCAGAAAATGGCAAACGCCTCGAAAATTGAGACATCCGAGTCGGTGAATGGCAGCCCATTTCCCTGCGAAAAAAAATCCGAAAATGTGAGGTTAGAGGATTCAGCTTGGATCCAGTTCGGAGGAAAGAATTTTCCAACTCCCTTCGACGAGATTCTAAGTTGTCATGCAAATAACCAATCCAATTGAAACGTCCTCCACTAAAGCCTTTGCGATATGCTCACACAAATAGGGCACGAATGGGTGTATCCTGCTGTCAGTTGCAGGATATTCGAAGACACAAGGAAGCCATCCAATAAAATGGAATTGAAATTTTGATGAGAAATGCAAAGAGTTGTTTTGCTTGGGTTAACCATGTACAATGATGACTACGACAACGACGACATCGAATCAATAAGAGCACAACACAACAGGGGGAATCTATGAATGTTATCTTGGATGTGTTCCTCGAGAACAAAGTACCATGCGAGAGATGGAATAAAAGGATTCCACAGATATTTATGTAGATGTCCGGTGTTCAGTATTCACTGCTCGCACTGCAACAGTAAGAGGGTCATCCTTGTAGATAGTCCTGATGGGGAAGTCAACACCGGAAGAAGATTGCAGTCGAACAATTTTCTGTTGGAGTGTTTGTTTTGGTGTAAATAAATATGTCCTTCACACTGCTTTGAGTATGAATACGTGTTTGGATTGAAAGTGTAATCATATCAGCACAAGGAAGGAGCCATGGTTATGGAAAAGATACTTATGGTGTTAACTTGTTGGGGTGTATCCCCATTCTAATGCACTTCTTAGAGTTTTCCCTAGAGGGTTCTTAAGGAGGATCTACTGATACTTCACAATGACCACTTTTGCCTGCGAGTTTTTGATTTTGTTGCTGTTATCCTTGCAACCCCTGGAGGTATAAATTTATAAAATTCGATATAAATACAACGAATGGCTCGGCCGGGAGTTTCTGGCGCTGAAGTTTCGACATCAACAGCGGATATGAAGTGATGCTCTTCATCCTACCAGAGCACTTCGAAGTAAGAAGACCGGCAACGTACTAAGGGGATTGAAAAATTATCGAAATGATCTGAACGAACACTCATACCATCCGAGTGACACAAATGAATTGATGTAGTCTATAATTTTTAAAGAGAATTGTCCTCGAGGGTTTTTTAGCCTTAAACTAATGAAACGAGAAAACATGACGTTGGAACTTGTATACGCAGACGGATTGAACATAACAAGCAACTCCGGGGCTGACGGTTCTGAATGAAGGACCGAAAGAAAACAAGTCAGGGTTCCCAGGAACATGGATAAGAAGAAATACCAAGAAGGGTTACAGGAAAACCTGACTGGATACTGGAAAGCACTCGACAATTGGAATCACTGCTAAGAATACGACAATGTGCAAGAATACGACGATGTGATTTTTTTTCCCTCCCCCTATACCTTTGGTATCTTCGGCAAACCCTCTGTAACAGCTGATAGCAAAAAAGGAGGCGAGGGAGACTTCTTACATTCGTAGAAAGAATCCTGAAGAAATCCAACGCACTAATCACTCTGCGTATCTATAGGTACGTAAAACTGAAAAGTGGAGACACATAAATGAGGTTCTGATGTAAGAACACTTTCAACTCCGCCCAGCCCTTGACCTCTAAGATACGAGATAAGAAAAGGGCGGGAGAGAAAAAGCTACGGAGTCCCAAAATCGCAATAACTTAATTTTCTCCGTCAAAATCTTATGGAGTATTCTTGGCTTGCACTTGTTCTAAAAGCTGGCAGAAAGGACACATGAAAGCAAGGTCTTTCTGATCGATCAGCCTGAGATCCTTTCTATTAAATACAATGGAAACGAGTATGGTACAACACTGAAAGTGTATTCCTTTATTAGTAGGCAGCATGCTTATCGCGCAGGCAGGTCTACGTAGACAGAGCTACACCAATTAGGAGCTTTACACTGTAGGCATTACAATGACTGGAATAATGGACATTGAAGGTGGCTTCGATGGAAGTATCAACTCATTATTGAGAGGGTGGCCAAAATGGTCAAAAAAAAAAGGGCCGAAAATATCCAGAGCCGATCGTCTGGAGGTAGAGGCTGTCCACAGCGTGGTGTTCTATAACCAATACTGTAAAATGTCATAGTGGAATCTCTCTAAGACACATCAACGAGGCGGAATCCACACAACCCGATACGCTGACGAAGTGCCAAGGAGCAAGGGGGAGGTTCATGAATGTTTCTGCAGACATTATGAGGAATGCTCTTCGAGTAATAGACCGGTGGTGTCAAGAACAAGGTCGTCCATTAAAACAACGGAAATCAAGATCTCTGAAAGGGGAACTATAAAATGGATTGTAGTGGACTCCACTGAGCGAATGTGTCATATTGGCTTATTCGCTCTGCTTATAGCCTGACTGTCGAGATCTCTCAGTTTACAATACTTTGTGGGACTGACATGGATACATAGACACAATTCCAATTTAGTTATTGATTCAGTTCGTGGGAAGGCTTGTTGTGAAAGATTGGCTGGTAAAACGGTACGATATCAAGGCTCGATGTATTTTTTATTAATTATTCACAGGATAAAACACTTTGTCGGGGAACTTAACCTTGATCCTTTTCGTCAAGAAGTATAGAGATTTAGGTATGTGCAATTCTAGTCGAGGGGTTATTACAATGTGACCATTCGTCTATGAATGTTGAAGAACTAATGCTTTCAACAAAATTGACGTTCTCTGTGCTTTAGCAAGATGTAAGGATTCGTCATTAATTTGGTTTATAATAATTTTCCTTGTTGTATATACGATCCGAAGCCATAGATAGGATTGTGGGAAGCCACAGACGTATAAAAAATGCATAAATCAACTTCCCAAAATAATTCAAAATGCATTTATTCGATCTGACGAACGTGTGTATTTTGAATGAAATTGAAAACTGATGTATTTTATCAATCCGGTTTTTTTCCTGTTATTCGATGCATGATATCATCACTACTATCACTATCACTACTAATATTATAAAAGTGAAACGTTGTCCGTTTGTTTGTTTGTTTGTTTGTTTGGATTTTACCTATGCGAAAACTACTAAACCAATCAACCTCAAATTTTGCACACAGAATGGTTGTACATCGGGTCATATAATAGGCTATGTTTTATAACGCTATCTTATTCAAGAGCCAAGCAGTTAACAAAAACGTGGAGCAAGTCAGAAGAAATTCCTTGCCGCACACGAAAAGATATTTTCTCGATCGTGAGCCACATCGGTTGATGAGCGTACGTGTTGTTTTTGTTTTTCCCAGTTTCACAAGGGTAGTTTTTCATTTCCTTTTCTGCTGTGTTGTTGTTGTTTTTTTTTTTGTTCGTTCTTTGCTTCTATCTATTCGTGTGTACAGGGTAATGATTTGGTGGTTGGTACGGTAGATACCTATATATACATACATACATTGGATATACATCTGTACATTTGTATTTATATATTTATTACATTACATATGTATTAACATATGTACGTCATATGTGCATACACAGGTTATCAAATTCAATGAACTCTGGAGAATTGAGTTAATGAGGGAAAAGGTCATAGCGCAGTTGGATCAATTTGCCCGTTCCATTTGTGGGTGAGTGAACTTTGGTATTGTTATGATGACACATCATCTTTTTTTCGAGCCAGCCGGATTATTCATTTTTTTACCCATATGCGCAATTGTCTACACATTTTTCCTCACAATTTTTTTTATGGATTCTCTTTTTCGGTAGATAAAGGAATAGCGCGCCGACGCGACGCGACAGGCTGGGTATGGGATTGTGTGTGCTTGATGTAGATATAACATTGCCAGTTGCGGGAGGGGAATTTTTTGTTTTGATATTATTTTTTGCAAAGGATGTATGTATGTATGTATGAATGTATGTATCTATTTAACGAATGTATTCAAATTCCAAGGACTTCTGATTTAGAATGAATTTGATTTGGAGGATGACTTTTCGAATGAAAACTGACAGGGGACAATAGGTGAACAAACTCGAGTTAGAGGGGAAATCGAGTTAGAGGGAAATTAGAGTTAAAGGAGGTTCGGTTCGACTTAAAGAATTTGATTACATTTGCAAAAGTGGCAGAATAAAATACAGTCGATTGGGTTGAATATAAAATTCCGATTCAGATTTAAGATGAGATTATGATATAGTATATAATCAGGATAAGTCTTTCATAAATTGTTTGAAGAAGATGTCGATTTCTGGATTGAAATGTAATAACCCCGAGCAACGCCGGGTATTATTCAGCTAGTATTGTATATTTTTGCATCAAATGTGCAAAAATGTACGAGTGATAATTTTAATGGATTCCCATTAATTAACAATAACATCAATTTAGTTTTTGGTCGACTGAAAATTTAATCAAAAACTGAAGTGGTTATGCACGTACTCATTGTATGATTTTCCATAACATTTTAAAACTATGTACCTATAAGTTGTATTTGCATTTTATAAAATTTTCAACAACAATGAATTGCAATTATATGTGAGAAAAAGCAAACATTTATAACCTCGAGTAGTAATACAATATATAAGGTCATCCAACAAGAGGTATCATATTAAATCAATAGAAATATGCAACATTTTTGTGAACAGTGGTGATATTTTAATTTTAATCTCAAGTACAAACTCTGAGGTTAGTAAGGGAATACAAAATCTGCAAAATGTCCAACTCGGCTTTACCTACAAATGATCATAGGTTAGGTTAGGTTGAAGTGGCTGCCAGCCAAAGCCAACACACTTAGACCCATGAGGGGTCCGTTGTGATACCACCAGGATCTCGAAAAGATCTCCTGCCTACTCATTGAAACCAATTGGAGCTTCTTATGAAGCGTAGAAGGCTACTGACATCAGTGTTAATTAGGTCGCCTAAGTTTGTAAAGAAGAAAGCTCCTAAGTGGAGTTTCCTTTTGCGGGAGAGAGCTGGACAGGTGCAAAGAAGATGGAGAATCGTCTCCTCCTCCTCCTCGTCCATATAGCTTCTACAGAAGTCATTTGCATAAAGGCCAGGCCTAGTAGCATGCTTGCCTATTAGACAGTGTCCAGTAATGACATCTATTATAGTGCTAATATGCAATCTATTTAGAGAAATCAAATACTTAGAGCGTTTCAGATCTAGCTTGGGCCAAATCTGCTTTGTCGCTAGACATATTATACCACTTGTCCACCTATATTATACCACTTATACCACTTGTCCACCTTGCAGTTCCCTGGAATGTCACTGTGCCCTGGCACCCAACAAAGGTGGATATTGAACTGCTCCGCCATCTCTATAAGAGACGATCGGCAATCTAGGGCTGTTATTGAATTTAGAGCGACTGATTCCAAGGACTTCAGTGCCGCTTGGCTGTCCGAAAAGATGCGGATATCCGTGGCTGATATCACGTTTTTCTTCAGCCAAGATAAGACCTCTCTGATCGCCATGATTTCCGCCTGGAACACGCTACAATGATTCGGGAGACGGAACGCTAGGCTGAGGTTCAGCCTGTCGGAGAAAACACCACCCCCCACCCCATTGATAGTTTTTGAACCGTCGGTGTAGAAATGAATCGACTTATCTTCTGAGAATCCATCGCCCCAGAATGACCTGGGAGGGATGGTTACCTTGAAGCTCTTGTCAAACCTTAGCCTGGGAGTGGTGTAATCTATGTTTTGGGGAGAAATTTTGAGATTTTTCAAAATGGAGGCGTGGCCATAGTCTTTATTAGACCACTGTGAGGTTGCTTTGAGGCGGATGGCTGCACTAGCTGCCATTTGTCTGCCAAAAATGTCTAGGGGTGATAAGTGAAACAGAATGTACAGTGCTGCAGAGGGAGTCGTGCGAAGAGCTCCACTGATGCACAAGCAAGCTGTTCGTTGGACTTTGCTTAGGTTATCACGGTTTGTGGCTATATCCAGGGCGGTCCACCAAACCATCACCCCGTACGTAAGTATCGGTCTTATTACCGAAATATAGAGCCAGTGTGTTATGCGGGGTTGCAGACCCCATTTATTTCCGACGGCTTTCTTGCAAGAGAAGACCCAAGTATTTTGCTTCGTTGGAGAAATTTAAGCTTGTACCACCAATCTTAGGAGGGTCGATATATGGGATCTTATACTTCCTAATGAAGAGTACCAGTTCAGTTTTGTGGGGGTTCACACCCAATCCACACCGAGCTGCCCATTTGGTTAGCTTGTTTAGGGCACTTTGGAAATGATCATACTTTTAATAAAAATGTTCATCACGTTTTCACATATATGAGGCTGTTTTTCGCGAATATCTGCTCTGATAGTGTTTTAATCGTGGGTGGAGCATTGGCCCAAAGAAAAAAGTCGAATGTTGTTAAATCGCACGATCTCGGCGACCAATTGCAATCTAAATTTCGAGATATCTTACGTCCATGGAATTTGTCACATGTGGCGCCGTCCTGCTGGAAATAAAAGTTGTCCACGTCCATACCAATTTCAGGCCAAAAAAAAGTCAGTTAACATCGTTTGGTAACGTAATCCATTCACGGAAGCGGTCTCACTAGCTTAATAATAAGTAAATAGATAACTGGCTCGACAGCTCGGGATGACCAAGGCCTAGCTTCTCGCATCCATTCATCTTGTGCGTGTTACAATTTTCGCACGAACGAAAGGGACTTACACTTCATTGTCGACTTCGAACGGACCAGCAACTTGAGACGTTTCTTCATGACAAATTATACTTCCAGAGGCGGGTAATTCCTCGACGAGAAGGGGGTGCCGCGAAAATTGTTCGGTGGACATGGCCGAGGCTTGAACCCATGACTTACCACTGATTTACGGCGACCACCATCATTTTCGAAAAAAAATATGGCCCAATGACCCACCCCGTATTTAATAACCTCCTAGTTTTTATTTATCAAAGCCATCACAATCATAGCTGAATGTTGACAATTCAACAATGGGGCGAAATTTAAAATGACACCTCTAGTTGGATGACCTTATACTTTATTCATGGACTATTTAATCTTCATTATATAGCCATTAATTGTCGCCGATCGTTTAGGAACGTACCCACGCTTCAGACAACCAAAGTGACTTTTAAAATACACATGACCGTCTTCTATCTTCAGAAGGTTCGGACATGCAATTACCGGACCATCACCGTTCGGTCTGGATATACAAACGGGCTTATTGGGAGAATCTCCGTGATATTTTTACGTAATTGCCATGGCCTGATGCTGGTTTTCAGAACAGCTATATCAACATGTGCGCCAACGCAGTTACCGCAAATTAATCTCACTAGAATGGAATTCTTCATTACCCTCAAACCTTGGTTCAACAAAAATTGCAAATAAGCCCCATCGGACTAACAGAGTCTTTAGACAAAAGCGCTTCAACCGGACCGGGCAAGCCTTTAGCCAGAATGAAAAACCAAGAATGTTGTTTACAAACAAACTAATCGAATGGCCCCGATGGTCGCGTGCCTTCTGGAAAATGACAAAAGTGATTAGAAACAACTTTAGTCAATCCTCATTTCCGCGTTCAGTGAAACGTGGCCAAGGCATTACCCAAAAACAAATTTTATTGACTTCCCAAGCCTTTTTACAGCTAATTTCACTCTAGACCTCTTGAAGACCGGGTGTCTGAAGGTGTCTGACGATCTGTGTTTGAGAAAATTTTTCATCCAATCGCAAGACTGTTGTCCATTTATCTTGTGCGTGTTACATTTTCCCCACGAATTGATGCGACTTACAGTTCATAGCCTACTCCAAGTGGCGAACTGAGAAGCTTCTTCGTAAAAAATAGTACCCTCGGTTGGCCGTTCCCGACGGGAGGTGGTGCCTCGTATGGTAAGTACTTCGGGTGGTAGAACCTACGCAGCTCACTCAATAACGCAGCGTGCTCATCATAAAGGAACGGCGATCCAAGTGACAAAGTTGTAAACAAAATACGAGAAGTTGGGTGGAGTTGTGCAGGTGATCGAAAAAATCTTTCTGTTTCTTCGGTGAAGGGTAGGATGTAACTGATTCTGTTGTGAATTACATTACGAAGGTATACACATAAAGCCTATAAGGACTGGTAGCACGCTACCCTCAAATCAAAGACCAACATTTCAAGGCAAGCATGCACTGCAACCACAACTTCAAAAGCGTCTTTTGGAAGCAATCCGCAATCTGATGCCTTAAGAATGCAAGAATATATCAGTCGAATTTGCTAAAATCAGAAAAAACTATTAAAAGATACTGTCTTCTTCTTTCGAACTCTATTTCGATACATAAAGTCTGTCTGCGCGGGCTCTCGCCTACCGCTGTCAATTCGCAGAATTCCACTTGCTATTGTTGCGACCAGTTCTTAAAATAATGTTTCTTAGGCCTTTAAACACCGCGTAAACAAGTTGCTTACTCGTAATCCCACTACACAGTCACCACTTATATCCGCTTCGATTGACTGAAGCTTGTTATGCTCTTCACCGCCAACACCTTTTCTCCAACACTTGAAACTTTTAGCCACCAGCGAAGAGAAAAAATAAAGTTGAAAAACAAACTCTACTCCTATATCCTCCGTTCGTTTTCCCGCCTCCACTCCGAAATATATTTGATGAATTAAATTTTCTTATCCGCAAACAAATGAACCAGAACGTGGTGTGGCTACATCAACTTTTCTACTTCGTTTACAAGTTTTCCCAGCACAATCCCACTTTGGCAGTGCCGAGCAAGGATACGAAAAGTTCATTTCTAAAATAAAACTTTTTTTTTCCAAATCTCCCAGGAGACAGAGTACCGGCGGAATGATGCTGCCACCGCAACCATCAGTTTCACGGCTTCAGGGCACCATGACCACCACCCAACGCAATTGGAAATTGTTTAAGGCCGATTGAGTTTGATTTTAATAAGGCCATCGGGGTAAACAAAGAAAGAAAAACCAACCAGAAAGGCTATCGGGGATTCAACGAACCGTTGAGAGATGCTCCAGTCAATGGGAAGATATCAACTCCTTGACCAACGCATAACGTGACACCGGGGCGGAGTTCAAAGTTTCCTGTGATTAACATCCCTGCCACAACCAGAGAAAAGCCAGAGAGAAGGAAAAAGGATAACTTTACAGTAAATTACATTATATCTGCAGTGTTTGGTGTGGCGAAGGAGCGTGCCAGCCGGTGACCGATGAGGTTGAACTTTTCTACTTCCGAGTTGTACATCCTTTCCTGATTAACGGACAACCCTTATACGGTCAGTGATATTGGAAATATAAAGTCAAACAAACTTCGAATCGTACTTTAGTGACAGATGCTGACACAAGTACCGACAATCATGCATAGATGTGTAAGAAACATAACAGTTCTAGTGCCATAGTTACTGTAGTTCTTAAGGAAGGTAGTTGTAACTAAGACACCCTCGTGGCATTTGGGGATCCAAAAAGGAGGAGGAAAACTTTCTTATTTCTTGTTATGTTGGCTCTCCCACTCCGTTTTGGGATTAATTAAAGTTCCAGGGTTTGAGCGCTTTGTTGTGCAAGTGCTGTTCCATGCGGATGTGTGTGTAAATTTCCATTTAATGATGGAATTGTTGCTCGTGTCCTTGTGCTCGTGTAGTGCTTATGAAATCAACAGCAAGTGTTGTGCTGTTATCCACTTCGACTTTTCGAGTCGCCTAGGTGTTTTCGACTTTTCCCTGTGATGGATTATGTTTGTGAAAAAAAATTAGAAGGAATAATGGATGAATTGCTATCAGCCATATGGCGTGACATTCAATTAGCCCAAACTCTAATAAAAATGGGGGAAAGCACAAAGGAAGGGAAACCATTTTGAAGAACACAGCTCAAGATGCACAATGGGTAAAACTAGCATCTCCATTTTCCATGTCAAGCTGTCGTCAAAGCTTCGGATATGGTGTCAGTGCTTCAAATGACCCCCATTGATTGCACCATTTATAACAGTTCATGTTTATCCTACCTCGGTATTCCATTGAAGACCTTCACACTTTCCCACAGTTGTGCTTAAGTATCCACAACAATTGGAATTCAAAACACACAGATACTTGCTTCGAGGTTTACGGCTCAAGGATTATGGATTTGTAGTAGATTTGCTCTTATAGCAGGAAGTGAACATAAAAGTTACGTTTATGTCTGACGCGTGTTTACGAACAGATATTTATGTTTTTTTATGTTTTCACAGTTTATTCGATTTGCCGCATAGCAACACATACACACACTCGTCCGTGCTATTAAATGAAGTATATAACCTTGAGTAATAGACTAGCTAATGATTCGAGTGCAACAGGCAGGGTTACTTTGAAACACTCCTTGAAACCCTGGCTGTGATCATCGTTAAATTACATGCAAGTGAGGGATCTACGTAATTTGGACGCAGGAGTTTTCAATAACTTCACACCAGAGGTAATCAGAAAGTGAAAGAACTTCACTGGGCCAATGGAAGCGATTATACTCTTGGATCTTTGGAGGAATGTTAATAGTTCATAACAAGGCTTGTTGTTGTTATGTCCTGACTTGTCTTCTGGGTCCAAGGGCCTCTACTGAACCTACGCGTCATAGTGTGCAGTTTTTGGCAATATGCCTCAGCTCTCTCCAACCCTTTCCCAACGAAGAAGCTTGAACAATTAAAATTATAGTGAAGACTTATCGGCCTGATTTTCTTTGTATAAATCCTTATGAAGTGCGAACTGAAAGTACGATAATCCTTATTGATATGACTTCGAATGGAGTTTAGGTCTACGAAGGGCCAATGTCCGCGTGTGCATTCTGGTGTTGGGTAACTGACACTGTAAGGTAAGGTTTGAACGAAAGACTGCTTATTTCAGCGAAGAGGCATGAACTCTGTCGTTTCCTTTGCACGAATGGAAGGGACCTACAATTTATTGCCGACTCCGAACGGCGAAGTGAGAAGCTCTTTCATGACAGATTATACTCCCAGAGGCTTGTCATTCCCCGACGAGAGGTGGTGCAGCGAAAAATGTTCGGTGTTCCTGGCTGGGGCTTGAACCCACGCTGCAGTCCAACGCACTAACCACTGAGCCACGGCGACCATTCTTGGCTGTTTAGAAAGGAAAATTCTTCGGGTGATTTTTGGTCCCGTCTACATAGACGGTGAATGGAGATGGAGATACAATGACGAACTGAACGGGCTGTACAGCGGCATCGATTTAGCCAGAAGAGTGAAGCTTCAACAACTGAGGTGGCTGGCTCATGTAGAGCGGCCCGGAAAATCTTCAAGTCCACATCCGAGAGACGGCGCAGTAGAGGAAGACTGTGACTCAAGTGGCGCACGCAAGTGGAAGGGAATCTTAAGCAACTTGACGTGCGAAACTGGAGCCAGCTGACTAAAGATCGGGTTGGCTGGTGTTGAGGCCCAGATCCACCTCGGACTGTAGCACCACCTTAAGTAAGTAAGATGCCACACATCCGGAGGTTATGCAGTCCGATCCGGGAAAAGACTTGTACAATATCATGAAAGACGCAAGGGTTGTGTGTCTCAGAGTGTCAGACTTTTAGACATTTTCTAGAAGTTTGGGTATCGGAACATTTTTGAATATTTAGGAAAGTGACGATCGATGGTGAGAATGGAGACTACAAACCCCAAACCGTGTGCAGATAGACCCCCCAATCTAAATAATTATTCAGTTTCAGTATGGTTGTCATGTTCCAATTAGATAAAAGTAAAACGTGACCAATTCACCACCAAAGCAAGCAACCAATGCAAATGCAATTAGCCGACCTATTAAGTGATTACCAATTACCTTACGAGGGTCTCTCTCCCTCGCTCCCTCCCCCTCCCATGATACGTACCTTATTTATTAGCTGCGCTACACCAATAACAATTTTCTGTGCATTCACAATGGGCATACACAGGATAGCCTTGGTGCAATCGATTTCTCCCTCACTGTGGATTTGGTTGTGCTCCCGCACCCATTCCCGCACGTCCGATATGTTCACAGTTTGGCTGCTGGTCGCCACATACTGAGCGATTTGTGCCAGTGTCGAGTTGCTTAAATCATTCACCGATGGGCGGGAGATATTGGCCGACTGATTCTCCGCCCCCAGCTCGAAAAGCACCGTAAAACGGGTGCGTGACTTTTGCTAAAAAAAAAAAAGAAGAAAAAATTAAATTCAAAGGACATTGCTTAAAAGGGCGCACATAAGTTGTCCGGCAATTTCACAAAATTGAAAAAGGGAACCGAAAAAAAACAGTTAAATAGGGTCCTTTTACAGGAGCAACAATTTGTCGCAGTGAACACGACAAAGGAAACCATTTTCACACATGAGATGTGACAACAAGGCATGAGAGTCACAAATGGGGGGCCGGTTGGCATTTATTGTCGTGCGTCACACACAAACAAGCTGTATTATCCTTGACTCTCATATGAGTGCAGCGCCAAGCACATGCTGTTAAAAATTAAAAAAATGAAACGACATTTGCATCTTGTTGAAGAGCTCTCGCCGCCTAAAGTGTCAGCGAATACTGGTAAAGTTTTTCAGTTTTTCGAAGCAAAGGTCGTCGTTCGTGGTGTTTCGAGGAGTGAACAGCGGCTAAGTACTTGTTGAACTAAAACTTTGCGATAAGCGATTGTCGTTAAGTGGGAATTGTTTTGGAAGAAAGTGATGTGAAGAGCTTCTGAAGCAATTGAAATGTTTCATTGAACGCACATATTTCTGCTCATAAAAGTCAGATTCCGCTTGAGGGATGAAGCTTCAAGCCTAAGATGGGCTTCGAACCTTTTCTCATAGGAATCTAGACACCAACTGAAGTAAGTAAGCTTCAATGACAGGAAAGTGAGCGACTTGTTAGTTTCGTGCTCACCTGACAAACTGCGGTCTTGGACGCTATAAAGTGATGTGCCACTTGCACTTGTGTTCGCATGAATGTCAATGGGGGTCATTAAACCGAGCCTTTCTTGTGTCTAAAGTGCTTATAGCTAGTAAGATCTTGTTCAGTTGCTTTTCTGCATAATCCGTCTGCTCAATTGCAACGATTAAAGCTTGATCGACTTGTCTGAGTGCTTTGAAACCAGCCCCGATCCAATATTTACTGGAGGGAACATTTTAAATCGATCAAACCGTCAAAGAACACTAGCTGTCCCGTCAAAGAAAATAATTATCACACCGAGACTCTTCGAGAAAACTTAGTGCAGTCTATCTTTTCACTGAAATTTTGACGAATTTTACATGGACTTGAGTCCTCCTCGTCTCTTTCTTGTAGAGCATAAGGCTGATCTTTTAATTTTGTTTTTGCACCTAACGACGTGGAACTCCCCATTCAATGACTACGACAACCTCTCGGCCCCTTTATTGACGATTGGACACGAGCTCGTAAAAGCTTTGTTAAGACCAATCTTTCGACAATGTGTTGAAACTCCAGCTGAAACACTTATTAGAACTGTCACAAGAGGCTGCAGATTTTGGGATGCGAATTCATCGTGAAAAAACGGCTACGGTGAAAGGGTACTGACTTTTAGCCGAGAAGCAGTGTACAATATTTTACACCATCCGCTTGACATGTGCTAACGCCTCTACAGAAGAGAATGAAGATATTTTTATATAAAATACGCAAACAATGTTAATATAGTCGTACGTTCTCAATGGCCCTTAACAGAAGGCTTTCAAGGCAATCAAAGAAATCAATGTCGAGTAACCAAGATCTATCAATTTATCGCCTACGACAAAACGTCGCTATAGGCAGGAAGCAAGTTCTACTAACTCAGAGAACAAGTAGGCTCCACGAATGACATTTTTGTAGAGATCCGAAGAATAATCTAAAGGGAACGGCTAGATCTTCGGTTTAGCCATAAAGGAATCGCCTGTTTTTCTGCATGGCCAAGTCTTGAACTATAAGGGGTGAGGAACCAAATTTAAAAAAAAAAAAAATACATAATTTGTCGACTATTCGTTGTTGTTTGCGAATAAGGCAAATAAAGGAGTTGATGTAACCGGGAATTCTTTGAACTTCCAAGGACTTCTGCCAGTAGTAAGAGTAGAAAGAGATTTGCAATTTTGCTGCCAACCATCTAGAGACTCGTGCAGATTACTACAGACAAGGAGATGTGCCTTCAATTTTTGCTAAGGAGGTCGCTGGTTCTGGTTTGGTTGTAAGTGTCCTATAGATGACGCAGACAACTAGTCCGACCCATATTCGATTAGCCATTTTCGGAAAGACAGATCCAAGTGGAGAGAGCCGTCATTTCATTGACCAAATATGCCCCTATGTACTGCGACCCAGGTTAGAGTGACAGATATTTGAGAAATCCTCTTGATATTGGTTTACCATTTTGGAGGACGTAGTTACACAGGCATTGACTATCATGACCACTTCGACCATTGTCCTTCAAAGCGAATATTGTAAATTGAGCATTTCATTTAGAAGTTTAGGACTTGACTCGAAAAGCGTTAAGTTTTTTCCGGCTGAGCAACTTATCTCGAAGTTCATTTTCGAGTCGTCTGAAAAAATTGAAGTTTTTAAGAATTTAGATATCAGAAGTCTGGATCACCCTTCCGCCTTCACAGAGAATTAATGTCGGAAATTCAAATTTCATTAAGCTCATCTATGTAGCACCTGTTTCGGTAATTCCAAACCAAATTTCGGTAACCACCAAACCTGATGGCCTGGTCCTCTTGTTGAATTTCACGTTAAGAGCTTTTCCATCGTATTACCAGGGCCGAGATCTAGCTTTGTACAGCCGGTACATAAGCTACAGAAGGGAAATGTGTTTATAAAAGCAGATTCTGTGTCTTGCCTGGGGCATAGATGCCTGCATCGGCTTTCGTATCTATTTTTGGCTGGTCTGACTAAGATTTTTCGAAGTTCTTGGAAGATTTACACGCGCTAAAAGACATATTCGACTGGCGGATAAAAACAGATTTTGCTGTGATTTTCTCCACGCTAACGCCTGAATTATCCTTTTGCTGTTTCAAGCAAATAGGAAAAACAAATTCAGTTTGAATAAAGTTCAGGACACAAACGAATACTTACTTGCTCCTCTAAGATTTCCTCCACGTTGACATTATTGCTGAATCTTCTCTGTGTTGATAAAATTTGATTCGGCTTCTCCAGGATCTTCTCCAAGTGACTCTGAAATAAAGAAATCCAAGATTTAGTTAGTTGCTTAAGTCCTCAACAAGCTAATTGTTGAATAAACCACTTAAAACCGTTGTAAGCTTAAAACGCCAACCAACTTCCCGGAATTGTATGCACCTCATTATGCGGAATATCGTTGCAAATTACCTTGAACGTTTTTATCCTTTCAATCTATTTTCCGTTAGAAGCTCGAATGCATGGACTGCAGTGCGCACTATTGTACTCACATGAGAGTAAAGGCCACCCGAGGCACTTTCAGAGGAATTTCATTGAAAAACTAACACACAGATCAAGTAAACGGTTTGAAATGCAAAGTTCACCCCAATAAAAGGATCAACAATAGCGGGACGTTACTAGCCGAAGGGTGAGTAGTTAAAAAAAAAAAGAAATGTTTCGCCGGCTTTCAAAATTTTGTGTGAAAAAGGTTCACAACTCGTTTGTTCCTAGTACGAGTACATTCCGCAGAAATGGAAAACAATACAATGGCCGAAGTGTGGTGGGATTTTTCTACATGAAAAAAGGTTTTTTTTTTTTTAACCATGTTACCGGTAACCATTTTGTTTCCATTGGCTAGGTTTTGTTCAGATTAATGGTGAAATTTACACGAAGAAAAAATAAAACCAAGCAAAGCGCTGTAACACATTAAGTTGGAGCTCGTAGTCGGATTGTGGCTTTATTTTTACAATCCTAGAGGATCTCACAGCTCAGTTTTGGGTGGAGGGTAGAGAATGACAACACTTGTGGTGTTTTGGGGATTTTCAAAAATCCTTTCAAAATAATAATAAAATTCATTTGGTTTTATAGGATTTTCAATTAGGAAAACTTTTTAAAGTCCGACGACGAACAAGGAATTATCTAATCTCTTCAGTGTCTAGCTTCTCAGTTTCTCATATTTTCCTAAAGAACCGTGCTTGTGGTCACAAAACGCTTGTGCAAAAGCAGGTCTCAACAAAACTGCAGAACAACCATTTCAACAGACGAAAACCCACAAGTCCTGCATCGCAAATGAAGCGAACCCATTTAAAAGTGTAGCGGTTAGCACAATTTCCCAGGCTTCGCCGGTTGAAATTCAATTCAGCACTCCCGGGGCCCTTTCGCCCACCAATACAATGCTGCGCTGATTCCATCAACAACAAACTCAATTAGTGTTCAATTGGTTGTTTAAAATTTATGCGCTCGTATATTCGTTGCGTTATTCTAACCCAATTCTGCCAGCAACAATTTTATTCATATTTCATCCGGTCGCCCATAAACTTTGGATAAGTTTTGAATTAGTTAAAGCAGTCCTGCGACCCCGATAGAATGCCTTCTCCTCCCAAAAACACACCCACATTCAGAAATGGACAGTTTTCCCCTCGCAAACTCTCCCCCAGTGAGTGGATTCTACACCCAATTCCAGTCGCATTTTACACAGAACAAAGGTCCCTACAATGCGACGCGACGTACTCCATCAAAGGAATTTTCATAAGAAAAAAACGCGATTACGTGATATCGTAATGTTTGAACCACCTACTTCGGTCTGTTTCCTGCGTCCTGATTTAGTTTTATTTCCTGTTTTTTACGTTCCATTTTCATTTTGCCTCTGCCGGCCTCCTTTGGCTTTTATGGCGTGCGGAGTCCCTTCGCTAAATGCTTTTGTACTCGGAGTCGTGTGCATTGTTTGGGAAGTCGCTGGGAATTTGATTTACAAGGGATTGCTATGTAATTGGTATTTTTATGAAGGATTTCGGAATGTCAATTGGTTGTTTTGGCTTTAGGTTGGGGTGGACGCCTTATACGGGCTTTTGGTGTCGGAAATGCTGTTCGTGGTTTTGCTATCAAAAACCTTTATGACGACGTCAACGCATTCATTTGCATTCTAAATGGAACGCAAATTAACATAACTATGAATAGGGAAAACTTTAGCTTGAAGAGTTCCTGAAAGGACGTGTAGCATGAACATGATAGGTTGACTTTAAGCCGATAAGCAATTACCTGATGGGGCGTTCCATCAAGGCAACTTTCCAAAACATCAGCATCAGCACCCCATTGTAAGGCAGTGCTCATGGGCCCACCGATGAAGGATGAGTTTTCTAATCTCCTGGACAGAGCCTGTAAAAATCGCACTCGGGAACTTTAATGTCAAAATCAACATGGAAAACATTTTTGCCGGAAAATTTGGTTACTTTACGAATGGGGTGGTGCACGGACTCTGTCCTTCAGCAGCAACAACAACCGCAGATGATCTAAGGTAGCATTGCCAGCATGCCATCAGGTATACTACAACTGAAGTGCGAGGTATCAGCAATTAAACCTTGATAAACTCCTGATTTGATGCTACATGAGCACAAGCAAAGGCAGACAACGTGGCTGTCTACAAAGTGGCGTGGCGGTGCAAGAAAATGGCGAGGGCATCTTTGTATCCTCTAAGAGCACAGAAGGGCGGACATAATGAGATAAAAAAACAATGAGCATAAGAAACATGAGAACGAAAGGCTACATCAGGGAATAGATCCGGAGGTTTTATTGAATCAAATTCTACCAGAGGTTGTTCGACCTGTTCGAGATGCAAAAATCGATTTTGACCATTACCTAGTTGCAGTGAAGGTACGGATTGCAAATATCCAGCAATACATGTTTGTAAATCACGATCAGAACTCCCATTGCAAGAAAGTTGAATATTGAAAGGCTGCAATGTCAACCGATTTGGAACGGCGAAAAACGTCGAGAGCCTCTTATAGGCTTTACAAGCAAAGGCGACACGAAACATACGGCAACAGAAGCCAAAATTCAGCTGTCAGGAAGTCTTATAAGTCTCAATCAGCCTGCGGGACAACGAATCATGTTCAGTCTTAAAATATTTATTTTGGTATTCCTGCCGAACTCATCCACTTAAGTAGGATGACGTTAGAGAACGCTGACTGCTCCGTCAAAGTTGAAAAAAAGAAACCACTAAGACCTTGAATATCACTAGAGGCGAGCAAAGCACTACCGTGAAGCTTCTGCGACCTGGTTTTGGAGAAAATAGTGTGCAATATCTACATATGTACATATGTCAACACATCAGCCATTAAAAAATTAAATAAAATAAATAGCTGACGCGACAGCTCGGAATGAGCCAAAGCCTAGCTTCTCGCAACCATTCATGTTGTGCGTGTTACATTTTTCGCACGAATGGAAGGAACCTACAATTTATTGCCGACTCCGAATGGCAAATTGAGAAGCTCTTTCATGACAGATTATACTCCCGGAGGCTTGTCATTCCCTGACGAGAGGTGGTGCCGCGAAAAATGTTCGGTGGACATGGCTGGGGCTTTAGCCCACGCTGCTCACTCAGCAGTCCAACGTACTAATCACTGAGCCACGGCGACCACATTCTTCTCGATTGAGACCCAATTTTGCGCCGAGACTTCGTGTTGCATGCGTACTTTGCGTTACGTGTCCAAGAATTTGGAGTCGAGAATAAACCCTAAATCATTAATTTGACTTGAAAGTTTGAGGGGACTTCCTTTCAATTCAGAAGTCTCCAGATTTGCTTATAATGCTTCGATCTTCTAAAATTTAAACTTTGTTTTGGATGGGACAAGTTTAAACAGAGCAAGGTTTACTAATTTTTGTGTGGTTTGTAGGTGATTCCTTCAAATAGCGCGTCCCAAAGGATTAAGAAAAACTCTGCCTATGACTAGAACCCCAAAGAGAACTGTGACAATTAGCTCAAAAAGCTCTTTACCCCCTCGATTAAGAGATAAAAATACAAATTCCCACTTAAATGCGATTCTCATGAAGTCTTCCAGACGTTTAAGGTGACTAAACTCCTGACATTGAACTCCAGCCAACGCCAATTTCAATTCCCTTCCGAACCACTTAGATTAACACAATGAAATCAAAACAAAACATTCCGAGAAATTCGTAATTAACAAGTTAGCTTAATGGATGTGCAATTTGTAACAGATTCCCGAGGTCTGATTGTTCCTTCGGCTGCCGTCGTCGTCGTCGCCCCTTTAATTTCGTTAATCCCTTCAAAAGGACGAAAAAGAAAAGCAAACAAGATTAATTTTATTTAAACCAACTGCAGCGGTGGTGCCCTGGCTCCGTGCCGGTCTGAGTGGATTATTACAATATTTAGGTACACCAAAAGAACCAGACCCTTATTCTTGACTCAAAAAAATACTCATTAAGCTCAAGGTCACGTCTTTCCGGCTTTGCCGCGTCTTTCCGTGAATGAACTTATAAATGCAAATGAATTTCACGTTTATTTCCGCTTTATGCCACGTCAGCAGCATTTGAATGTTTTATTTTCCAGATTAAGTTTAAGTAAATGAACACCGGAAGGAACGAGGATAATAGACCCCACCTCCCCGGTTGAGGTGCAAGTTTGAAATGCAAACACAGAGAAAGAGCACAACCTGATCTGAGTGGAAGGAAACTATTTAAGACAGTGATATGTAAATTTATACAGCGTCATGTCCTTACTCCGTAACCATTTTGCATTTACGAGTCAAAGTAACTTTCGTTTCGACTAGATGGAAGGGAAAATTCCCTATGCAAATACGAAAAGCAAACATAGGGAGAGATCGTGCAGGGAATGTCACCACATAAATGCAGTTTCGTATTCCTTGTGGAATTCCATATTCTTTGCGGCAAGGAGTACTCCTCCTTAACCCCGGGGATTCTCAAAATTCTCAAGTTAAATGACATCAACCGACCGAGAGAAAGGACGCAATTGACTTGAGTAAGTCGCACTTTTAAGCGAAATTATCCAGATTAATTCCATTTGACAATTTTAATTGACGCAAGAGATTATCGCGTGTCGCATGACAGGCGTGCCGATAAATTAACCCTTCTGTACGCCACGCACACAATTCATTTTTTCAGCGAATTTAAACCATTTGCAAATTGAATTCCAATTAAATGGAAAAGAAAAGCTCGGAAAGATTCAATTAATTTGTGTGGGTGTGGAATCGCACTGTCACTGTCATGTAGGGTGGGTGGTTATTATCGGTGAAACAGTCAAGTTGGCGTATCGTTGCTGCCAACGAAGCTTCGAAGCGGAGATTTATTGGGAAGGGTGTCTCTTCTATAAATGACAATGTTGCAATTGTCCCATTAAGGGCTTTTACTCAATCTCTCCTCTGAAAATGTTGATACAATTCTTAAAATTCAATTATGGCGTTCTAAGCTCTTTCACAGTAAATGCTAATTTTACTACCTACGACTAAAAAAAATAAATTTGGGTTCCTGCTTATGGTTGAACAAGAAATTCAATTTCGAGTCAAGATCTGCCGGAGACTACAGAGGACGACTAAGGAAAAACTCTCACAGTATTAACTAGAAACGTTACCTGACGTTCACGGAACACATTAGGCTTTCAACTAACAAAAAGATGAAGCGACGAGTCCGGCGATTACAAAATCTGGATGAACACACTATGCGGCCGACTTAAGTCCTTTTCCGTTGCCCTGATTGGGTCACATCTTTGCATCTTTCGGACGAATAAATTGCATCCATGTGCGGGGATCCTTACAAAATGTATCAATTTTTACTGTACAATTTCAAAAATTTGTGCTTGTACTGTACTTTCACCACCGATTTTGAGTAGGCTTTTGACAAAATTTCTCACCGTATATGACAGTATGAACCCATTTAATATCAGGGATTGCATTTTATTCGAAGAAAAGTCAGTATAAACCCCTCTTCAGATCTGCAATGTCTGAACCTATCAATGCCATTCTTGGAGTTCCGCAAGGAACAATTGATTGTTGACGACGTAGATTAAACCCTTAAAAGATTCAGATCTATCTGTATGCGCAGATTACATGAACATTTTCAAACGGGTAACTTTCCCAATAGATTCTTACTCACTTCAACATGGTCTTAATAGGCTCTCACTTCGGTGTAGCAAAAACTTCTTAGAGAAGCTGAATATCAGTAAACGTAATGCTATCACCTTCTCTCCCAAACGCCTCTATGTTCCTCCTAGATCCTATTACTTTCGTGATAAGCCGGTTTCTCCTGTCGACCTCATTCGCATTCTGGGTGTTCTCTGTGACAGCGAACTAAATGTTCGCTCCCATACGTATTGACCTCATTATAAGCGTTGGTCAAAAAAATTCTTGGACCCTTCACGTTCGTTAAACCCCTGCTTGAGTACGCCACCCAAGTTTGGTGTCCATATCACGCTACAAACTCCCACTGAATTGAAGCTGTCCAGCGTACGTTCATCCGTATAACCCTACGTCGTTTTTCCCGAGCTGACATTTGTTATCTACCATCCTACGAGAACCGACTGAAAGTTGCCAGCTGGCACCTGCACTACTTCAAATGATCTGGCTAGACAAAAACTCTCGTAACCTCAGGTCTGTACCTCTTTTTCATCTCACTCTCCATCGCACCAATTATGCCCAACAGGAAGCAATGTCTGGAACGCCCAAAGTATCCTTGATTTTTATTCCACCAAATTCAACCTTAGAAGTTTGCTTCACGACTTATACTCTGACCTTATCTACTTCTGATCCCACTCTAATCAAATTTTCGTTATAAGCTTTAGAGTTATGTTTTAGCTTAAGATTTCGATTGATCGATATTTGAAGTTGAAGATGCGCTTTCATATGAATTCATCAATTTCGTGCTGAAGCCGACTGACTCTGATCCTAAAATACGATCCAAAATCATTGCCCTATAGAGCAATAATACTGCCAGTCTTGTTATCCGGTATCTAATGCTGGTTTAGAAAAACAGAGGTTACAATAGGTTAATTAGTGGACTTTTCCCAGCGCCGGGTATTATATACAACTAGCTGAATAATACCCGGCGTTGCTCGGGGTTATTACATTTCAATCCAGAAATCGACATCTTCTTCAAACAATTTATGAAAGACTTATCCTGATTATATACTATATCATAATCTCATCTTAAATCTGAATCGGAATTTTATATTCAACCCAATCGACTGTATTTTATTCTGCCACTTTTGCAAATGTAATCAAATTCTTTAAGTCGAACCGAACCTCCTTTAACTCTAATTTCCCTCTAACTCGATTTCCCCTCTAACTCGAGTTTGTTCACCTATTGTCACCTGTCAGTTTTCATTCGAAAAGTCATCCTCCAAATCAAATTCATTCTAAATCAGAAGTCCTTGGAATTTGAATACATTCGTTAAATAGATACATACATTCATACATACATACATACATCCTTTGCAAAAAATAATATCAAAACAAAAAATTCCCCTCCCGCAACTGGCAATGTTATATCTACATCAAGCACACACAATCCCATACCCAGCCTGTCGCGTCGCGTCGGCGCGCTATTCCTTTATCTACCGAAAAAGAGAATCCATAAAAAAAATTGCCAGGAAAAATGTGTAGACAATTGCGCATATGGGTAAAAAAATGAATAATCCGGCTGGCTCGAAAAAAAGATGATGTGTCATCATAACAATACGAAAGTTCACTCGCCCACAAATGGAACGGGCAAACTAATCCAACTGCGCTATGACCTTTTCCCTCATTAACTCAATTCTCCAGAGTTAATTGAATTTGATAACCTGTGTATACACATATGTACGTACATATGTTAATACATATGTAATGTAATAAACATATAAATACAAATGTACAGATGTATATCCAATGTATGTATGTATATATAGGTATCTACCGTACCAACCACCAAATCATTACCCTGTACACACGAATAGATAGAAGCAAAGAACGAACAAAAAAAAAGACAACAACAACACAGCAGAAAAGGAAATGAAAAACTACCCTTGTGAAACTGGGCAAAACAAAAACAACACGTACGCTCATCAACCGATGTGGCTCACGATCGAGAAAATATCTTTTCGTGTGCGGCAAGGAATTTCTTCTGACTTGCTCCACGTTTTTGTTAACTGCTCGGCTCTTGAATAAGATAGCGTTATAAAACATAGCCTATTATATGACCCGATGTACAACCATTCTGTGTGCAAAATTTGAGGTTGATTGGTTTGGTAGTTTTCGTATAGGTAAAATCCAAACAAACAAACAAACAAACAAACAAACAAACAAACGGACAACGTTTCACTTTTATAATATTAGTAGTGATAGTAGTGATAGTAGTGATGTGCGAGAAGATCGTACTAGGAATCGTTTGCATCCATTTCCGAAATGATTACTGCGTGTGTGTGCGAGTGTGTGATCGAATTTTCCACTTTCGATATCTGGAGAACGAAACAACGTACGAGTATGCGGTTTTATTTGTTTTATTTGTCAGCATGAAACTTAGAGCTGATTAGATCTTGAGCATAATCGATTCAGCGGATGCTGAGGAAATTGAAGAAATGTTTTCTTTTTTTTCTTTACTTATAATTCAACTTGAGCGTTATGTGAGTAAGAGATGGGAAGTAAAGGTTTGGCTCCCCAGTCAGTACCTTATGAATTATAATATACCGTGTATGAGAACATTTATAGAGACGAGCTATGTAAGTATACTGATAATGGTTGGCTCCTGCATCTCTGGTAAACTCATCCAATTGTATGATGACGACGACAATGAATGCAAGCTGGGCCATTAAGCTAGGACACAGAGATTTTTGTGATCACAAATGAAATAAAAGTAATAAACAATTCCGAAGTGAAGAATTCAGCACCTGCCATCTCTTCTATTCCTCTTTCCTATTAAATTTAGTGTGAAAAAAGAGGCTGATATGACATCTGTCCAAAAAACGTTTCAAAAACTCCAAAGACTATGCACATAAATATGTATGGTAGTTTCAGTGTGGAAATGATGATTCAGCGAAGTTGGAGCCGGTAAAACCTTCGAGATTTTAGGGAGTTTAAGTCTGTCTCGAACTCCTTGAGTTCTTACCTCAAAGGATGTCGATGACAAAGAAATCGGTGATTCCTTCTTGCCAGATGGGGTTCTCAATGTATCTTTATCAGCCGGGTTTCTTTGACTTATTCACCAAACACATCAAGACGAAGCCAGAGAGAAAGTCTTGAAAAGCTTCTAAAAATTTAATTCAGAGTACAGGATATGCTTCAAGGCAACAATTTGAAGTCAAATTTAAACTCGACCGTCAGGACTGGCCAAACTCTGGATATGGACTGGGCTGTGGTCGAATTTTCAAGGATGGCTTTGAAACCAGTTATGGGTCCGATGCTCGTGTCTTCGTTGAGACCTACAACACTACACTTCACCCTTGTTAGGCAAGTATGCATCCGTTATTCAAGCGGAGACCAATGCAGTAGCAATAAAGAATCTCCACCGCAATTTTAGGAAAATCCAATTGGTCCAAAAGTAGTACGGAAGTCAACATTTTCCTGGTATCAGACCCTCGGTCTTCATTGCTGCCGGTTAGCCACTGTCTTAGAATGCGGAAGATAGTCTGAAACCTTTTTCCGATTGCATTGTGAAGTTAATTTCCGTCAACTACGTACATAATATGTCAAGGAAAAGGTCTTTATATCCCACCACTCAACTACATTACATATTTTTCCCCTCCCCCACTTAAACGTCTAGACAAGCTCTCTTTAACTTACCGCTTCACAACAATCCAGATCGACCAAAAACACTGAACACCTTTCACACTTGAGCAGCTCCCTGGCTTCAGTCATTATTTTCGTGACCAGACACTCCAAATTATTCTGTTCCTCGAAAATGCTTCGTGCCAAATTCAATAGAATCTGATTCCTTCGATATTCCTGCACGGACATTTCGAAGAGTTGCGCATTCTGAATACCAATACCACAGAAAGTCAAATACCGACGAAATATCTCGATGTCATGCTCGTCGAATTCCAGAGAGCCTGCAAAAGTAAGTGTAACGTAGCCATTATCCTCACTCAGTTACAATAACTGTCAGAAACTATGTATTCCGACAACTCACCGTTTGTTTTGTTGATGATCTGTGCCACGCCAATTATGTCGCCCTCGTAGTTACAAATTGGCATCGACAGTATCGTGTTCGTTTTGTAGCCGGTTTTTAGGTCGATTTCACAATTGAAGCGCGAGTCCTTGTAGGCCTCCTTGATGTTAATCATTTCCTTTGTTTGGGCAACTGTACCGGCGATGCCCACGCCAAATGGGATTATGATTTCCTCGGATCTCGCTTTGGTGACAGCCTCCCGCAGGGCTGTGCAAAAAACAAACAAGAAGGGGAGAGAAAACAAAAACCGTTAAAAACACGTTATACAAAGCTCTGAAATAATTTGAATTGGAAATTTCCTTATTTTTATTTTTTTTTCGTTGTTGGGGAATTTTTGCTGGAAAATCCATTTGAAGTTGGATTTGTCGCGCTGGCTTTCACGTTTCTCACATCTAATTGAGTTTTTTTTTTCCTCCCGTTGCCTTGTATCCTCGGTTTAAACGATAACAAAAGTTAATGTTGTATAAAATTGCTGAAGCCAAGAGGAGAAGGGAATTAAATTCATTCCGGAGCTGGAATTGCTCATTACGTGGACGATGTTGATGGGTAGGAGTATGATGAAGGATTTTGGGTGAAAGTGGGGGTACAAATTCTATTCTCTGAGTTCGGTTGTTAATTTTATTCATTGCAATTTGGGTTCATTCAAATATTAAAAAAAAAAAATAGAAATGTGTACACAGAAGGGTCTCAAAGGGGTTGTAGATATGATTAGGAGAATTATAATGGACGTGAGCCTATTCTTTCAGAAGCGAAAAGGAAGTCGGACAAGTGGAAAATGAAATTTTCTAAGATAACCAGAGACATTGTGTTTCAAGGAAGGACGACGGCTTTTTAAAAGCACTTCGTTGCAACTTTTAATGTAAGCCCATGACTAGGAGTTCCTTTCATATCGACTAAATTGCCAGAACTTCCGTCCAAATTATTTACTACCGCCGGCATAAATTGAAGAAGGTCGTTGGCAGCACTGCCAATAAGCTTAATAAGAAATGCCATTACCAATGTGTCGTGTTCGACAAAGTAACCACAGCAAGGAAGACGACACAGGAATTCAAAAAGCTTACGAGTGTAAGCAAAGAATTTTGGAGGAACACCGACTTCTCAGACAGAATAACAAGGAGCATGGAAAGTCTGCTGCTGAATCCAGTCAAATAAGTTCCAAGGGTTATGAGGAAAAGTTTCGAACAGAGTGCAACGTCAGTAGCGCAAAATTTGCAGAACAGAATCTAGTAGTATATGTATCTGTTATGGACAAAGTAATTAATGCGGGCATTATTCATATTCGCCCTGCGCACCTGCATGTGAGGTCAAAGGCTGTCTGGTGTGTGAGTCGAGGACATGACCATAGTTTTTTTTTTCAGCGGGCGAAGCGGTAGGAGAAAGCCTTGTTCGGTAGCATCAATATAATATCCAATGTAGTCAGACGCAATTCTCAAATCTACCCACTTTAAGAGTAGGATTTCTGCTAGACTATGTCCCCCCGCATCCAATAGACTGCAGTGCCCTGCAATTGTGTGCAAAACCGAAGTGATAATCTCCACAACCAATTCTATAACGACAACGACTTGGGTTTATCAACCAAATACCACACAAGACACTACCATATGGAATCTTAATTAAATATTCGACCTTGTCATCGTTCAATAGCTAAGACCCCACTTTCATTGCTGTGCCATCACCATATCCATTCAACACTTATCTCGTACCCACCACAGACCACCCCTTAAATTCGCCACCCACTATCTCAAGTAAAGAAGAATTTCTCTCAACTCAAAGTCTTGAAAATCGAATTAAGAAAACCACACGTACACATACGGTCCGCATATTAAATGATCCTTAATGAATAAGGCCCGACACACACACACACACAGGCAGGCATTCGCTACGCCTAGAGATCATTAATGATTTTGCGGTCCACCGCACCCAAATGACAAGTAGCAGGCTCCCGAAAATTCAATACAACAACGAGAGTGCTCTGCTCCTGATGTAGGTAAATTACTTTAATTACACATCCACTTCCAGTTGCAAGGATTCGCAACGAGCGCCCTCCACGAGTCCCATTTTGCCGGGCTACACATCGCAGTATTCGAATAATTAATTACAAAACTTCGAGTTTATTCGCGTACTTTTGAGAAAATTTAAATTTAATTATATTCATTCAAGCCACTGAAGCTTCAGCCCATAATGTTCTATAGCCCGGCAATGCTGAGCTGCTCGGTAGTCATAGTGGTGCCTGTATACAGCCCTACATTTGGGACGCGTATCCAGTGAAAGGGAATTTCTCACATTGCAAGCCATAGAAAGTTTAACTTGCCGATTAATTTAATTCAACAGTTGTACAATGAAATTCGATTGATGTAGGGGTTGATGGGGTAACTTTGTGAAGTGTGAAGTATATACAACAGTTTAGGGCAAACCGCATTGTTATGGCCAACAATTTGGTTGTAGTCAATAAAATCTACAGGAAATTTAGCTCAATGACAGTTAACTGTTGTATTGGGAGTCCATTAGCGGGGTTTAATTCAAAGAGACGGTAGATATGAGCACCACAAAGGCCCTTAACAGCTGCCTTAAGCGTGGCTGAGTAACTGCGTCACACCAAGTTCCGCTGTTATTTTGTCTTTCAAAGTGGAGTTTCTACTTTGCCTGGCCTAAGAATTTGCTGAAAGCTCCTCTAAATGGTGATAATCGTCGAGAGAATAGAGGTTAGGTTATTTCAGGTTAAAGGGGTGGCGACTTGATGTTAGGAGCCGACTCACTCAGATCTTCAAGGATCCATTGTTTTCCCCGTGGGATCTACATTCATGTACCTGTTGAGAAGCGAGAATAGGGTATTTATTGATCATTATTGGCTCCCCTAAGCCACCCTGAATTCAGTATAAATTTTAGGATGGCCTTCGGCGGCATGGTTGAGAGTTGGCCTGGGTAACTGAAGAAGTAAGCATCTAGCGTCGTGTTTCTGGTTCTGCTGAGGCCTGGGCAGTCGCAGAGAAAGTACGGCGTGTGCTCCTCCGCGTCTATATCGCCACATTCACTGCAGAAGTCAGTCGTGTTTAGTCACATTCTCCTTAGATGGGCCGCCAGTAGGTTGTGGCAAGGAGGAGGCTGCTTAATCTTCAGATTTTCGGTCGATCGAAACTCGATTTACAACCTCAAGAATCTAGGCCTCGAAAAACAGATTTCATTGAGCTATGGAATATAAAAGATGTCACTGCAACTAAGTTCTATATTTAGTGACAGATCCGTTGTACCCCTATACTTAGCCTCGAAAAGATGTAATACTCGAGTTAGAGCACCTCCTTACAGTCCAACTGCTTTAAGAAACTGGAGTATCCTGTGTGGGTTCAACGAAGGTAAATCATTCTTGGCGCTCTATCTATCTTGATATGAACAGATGGACTCTGGATCAGAGAGAACAGTAGCCAAACCCTGATTAGCTCGTCCGCAATATAATTTCTATGCTTCGGAATTCACCACAGTTTGACTCTGTAGCGTCTTTCAAGGCATAGTTAGCAACAAAACAGCACTTTATCATCTAAATGGGCCGTGAGTGCTGCCTGACTATCAGAGAAAGTGTTGATAATCCGGTGATGAACGGAAGAGGAATGAATTTGTTCCTAATGAAAAGCGACGTCTAACGTGACGAAGCAAATATCGTTTAGCGGGTACCCTCAGTCTGAGTGCATGTCTGCCTATCAAGCAATGTGTGGTAAGGATCCCTATTGGTGAACCTTAGTTTTTCCGGTTAATGGATAAACGTTTGACAAGAGATATTGTTTGCTGATATTGTTTCACCTGTGATTTGCCAGCTTCTAGGCATCCATGTCAAGGAGGGATTTGATCGATTCGATAGGCGCAGGTGTTTCTCCCAGGTTTTCGGGGAGATCCCGTCCTGCGCCTTCTTTTGCCTGCTCGCCCGCTCTGCAGTTGCCTGGAACGTCCCTGTGTCCTGGGGCTCTGCACAGAGTTACATACGTCGCACCTGCATACAATCTCGTTAAGAGATCTCCGGCATTGATTTAGCCTTGATCGTATTGCCGACGATTCCAAGGCTTGAATAGCTGCCTGCCTCTCATGAGCTTCTGCTAGGAGTCCAAGTTTTGTACCGGACGTTGAAGTCAATATGGGGGACAATGTAGTTCGTTTTACTAGGAGAAGTATTCCTGCTCTCGAGAATCGTAGACTGACCTGTTGCTGTGCTGATCAGCTGGCACGATTCTCTGAGCCTTAATGCTGCTGGGTGAAGGTGAGTTCTCGTTTTTGCGACTTAATTTCTATTTGTTTTAATTTTTCAACCGCTGATCCTCCGTACGAAAGTGTCAAAATAAAAGAGAGAGAGGCTCCTCGTGTACTTTCCATTCAACTTTTTGATCTTCGTGTTGCAACATATGCACATATTTTCTAGCCGATTTGGTCACTTGATCCATGTTGCCCTTTGAACTAAGAGGCCCCGAGTGCTTTAACGCCGTACATCTTATCAGAAACGAAATATTGGTGGTGTAGGAATATGTATAAGTATAAGAAGCAATCGGAATAAATCTTTGGCCCTTTGGGAAGCTTATGAGGAAATTGGGGATCCCCTTCAGGAGAAGGAAACTCTCGGATGTTTGATCTGCAGCTGCTCAACTATGACTAATACCAAACAACTTATGATAAAAAAAAATTCGTTAACGACGTTTAAGAACTATCCAGTGTCGAAGTCATCTAAACACTGGATTTCCAGAATCTTGCAGGATGAATCAATTATTCGAAAAAAAAAACTCAGTTCGTGGCATCAAAACAGCGCTTGGACAGTATTCGTAATTGGTGGACCAATTTTTTGACCAACCAAACAACTAAAGCAGATGACAGACGATATTTTAATGAAGAGCTTGAAGGAAATCCAAATTGAAGAAAACTTTTTCTGGAAGCCTTGGCGATCTGTCACATATGGACAGTAGAAGCCATCTTAGTGCAAACTTCGCATGTTTCTAGCGAGTTCAAAACCATACAATCTCTCACCACGATGTTCCCCTTACCGACACATTTTCAGAGGGATAACCAGTAAGCCCTCAAATAGAAGGTATTAACCGTAAATAAAGACCCAAAAACAACTTAAGTAATCCATTTAGATCCCAAATGCCCTTAAATAGTGGTGGAAAAACCAATCTCTCCATCACCTCTCATCATTTGAATATAATCGCTGCTTCCGTTGGTCGTCCCCCCTTCAAGCTAACTAAAGTTTCATTTGATTTTTACAACCTTTTATGTTTTATGGTCCCGGAACAGCATCACTAACCCATTTCCGCACAATATAAAACGGAAGCCCACTACTTGAACGAAAAAATATTTTATGTTCTATTAATTTTTTTTTTAAAATTCCTTTCAACCTCGAAGGCAGCTAAAGTATAATTAAAAGATGATTAAAAGAAAATTTCATTCTACCTCTTCTCCGTCGTCCTTTTTTGCTTGCAATTTATTTTATAACCTCGTTTTTGTGGACATTACCCCACCGCACCCGACATCTACATTAAGGATCCTTTTATCTGTGCGCCTAGCCCTTGTCTGTGTGCCACCCACCAAAATAAAAAATAAATAAAAGATTGAAGTTAACAAAATTCCTTCTATTCATTCTTCCTTCTCTAGATCCGCGAGTCCTAAAAAATCCATTCGCAGCAATATCAAGGCAATTAAAGAGATTTTCATGGAAAAAAAAAAAAAAAAAAAAACTCAAGCAACGACAACAACAATAGCGACACGGAAGTCGAATTGGGTGTGTAGCTGAAAGGCGTCGTTAAAGTTCACTTATCCTCGTTTACAAATCAAAATGGTCACTAAAATTATGTGCGGATAGAAGGAACTATGTCGTGCCATGAAGCTCTTTGTTTAGTATACGCGTGTAGCATTAAAAATTGATGCCAATGAAATTGACATATCCTCTCGTTAGGACGGAAGGTGTAGATAAGACAAAGGAGATAAGTTTAACATTGGTTTTTGTTATAAACTATTTTAGCAAGGTTCTATCTGTCAAAGTTGCAAATAATCCTAAAAAAATAAGCAAGGAGTCAACACAGAAGAAAGCAGAGAAAGGCTGAAGAGTGTTGCGAAAGGACGACAAGCCGCGGGTAGAGACGATTTTATTGTAGAAGTTTCAGACTATCAGAAATAGTCCGGTGATCCCCCCGGTGTCATAATGGAACTATAGTCATTGGTCATAGTCCCTGTCAAGCGGCTAGTAACTTAGAAAGCAGATAAGGGGTGAATTCGTAAACGCAGTAATCTGCGAAAGTCCAATCACATGCCTGCTTTGTATCTGCAAATCAAAAACTTTTTTCGTCTGCACGCAGAAAACAGGCGTTCATGCAGATGCTTTTTTTTTTGTCTACACAAACTGCCCGACGCCAACATGATTACTGCACATTTCTGACGTTTACGAACATACTAGATTTCTGTCGCCTGCGTAAGTTCGATTTGTATTTCGCTTTATGAACGCAAGTAATGCAGATTTTTGTTAGTCAGACGTTTACGAACTCCCCCAAGATCTCGTATCCCTTAACCCGAGATGTCGCTGAGGTCGTCGAAGAATCGCACGCAGTCTGGCTCTTGCAAGTGCCGGATATTTGCAAAGAAAGTGGAAGACAGCTTCCTTCTAGTTTTCATTTCCGCAGTTGCGGCAGTGGGGATTGTGTGGAATACCTAATTTAGCCGCATGGTCTCCAATTGGCCAATGCCCCGTGGTTATTGCGGTTATTCTGGCAATATTTGGGCAAATTCTCGGCCATATTTTGCTTGATATGGCGCAGTTGGTTAATCCCCTCCATTGGAGATTGGCCTCCGCTCCTAGCGGGGAGTGGATCCTTGCCGCGTGTGAGCTGTGTGGAGCTTACCCCTGCCTGGCCAGCTCATCTGCACGCTCGTTTCCTATTGTGTGATGACACACAGGTGCCTTGGAACCCAGAGCAGTGTGACCGTAACCGTTCGCACAAGCGGGTAAGCTCATTCCGGCACTCTAGTCAATTGCTTTGACATTGGCTTTGCTAGATATGAGGATAGGATGACAATGTTTTGTTTGTGTTTTGTCACGCCCGAGCTGCGTGCAACCCTATCGGATTGTCAATAGTTTCGCCTAGAAAAGAACTACCAGACTACCAATACAAGTTACCTTGGATGGACGGGATCTTTCCGATTATTTAATGAAGGCAATACCACCCGATGATATAATATTTCTTTTCTTACCGACAGGCAGGCGGCAATAAAAGTGTCCTTTGGTATAGAAGTAGAGTCGAAGCTTTGAATTACTTTCGCAAAGTGCTTAGTTTTCTTGGCCTATAGCATGAAGTGAAACTATGCCAAGGACTTGAAGGCATACTAGAGAATGAGAAAGCTAACGAAATGGCAAGAAATAGATCTGCCTTAGATCCTGAGCAAACTGATTATTCAGTAAAAGTGCCGCCATGTAAGACTAAATACGATGCAGGGAGGGAATAATTCACGCACGTAAGCGAATAGCAAATGAAGTCTTTGCGTGCCCGAGAAAGATGTGCAGAATTACAGGAAAATTCTTTCCACCCTTGTTGAGGAAGTATTACATCTCATTAGATGTTACGCATACGCCACCGCTCAATCGTAGTTTTTGTTAGGACTGAATTTTCGAGTCAAAGTCACAGTCATTGACAAAGAAATTCTGCAGCAACGATGCCCTGCTGGTAACATGACCACTTCTTCTGCTTTCGATAGAAAAATGTTACGTATACGCCACGGCTCAATCCATGTTTTTTGTTAGCACTGAATGTCCGAGTCGTACCCACAGTCAATGACGGATTCGAAATTCGGCAGCAATGATGCCTTGTTCTGTACAACAAAAACATCCAAGTCATGCCAAAAGCATACCTAACCTTTCACCCTTGAATCGAATGATTAATAAAAAATGGAATCAAATGAACCGGAACCAGAACAATCTATTCATTGATTGGCCCCACATGCAACACATCCAAAATGCAATTTCCATCCCGTACAAAACTCACCTGTAGTCTGCGTTACATCGAATAGCTTCGCAATCAGGTATCGATTGTTCGGCCCGCCTTTGGCCAGAAACAGTGATCCCCTGTCGGCGTGGGTGAGTAAGCCAACATTGACCAGAATCTTATGGCAAAGGATGTCAATATCCAATTCATTGGCCACATCACGAATTAATTCCATAAACAGTTCCCCTTCATCGAGATCCATTAGATGCCGTCGGCTATCGATGATAGATCCAGCTGACGACGATGAGCGACATTTCTGCAAAAAAGTAGAAAAAAAACGAAACAATGAAATTCGGTTCGAAACGATATATAAATGCTGAGTAGGTCCTCCACATCCAATGGAGGATGTGTAATAAAAAATTGATAAACATCAATAGAAAGTAGTTTTATGTGGAAAAGTCCCGTGCCCGTCCTGGCCAATGTGTGGATAAATTTCTCCCCAGAGTCCGTTTAGCTTTCATCGTTGCCATCACTATTTTCTGAGGAACGGAATTTATATGTGAAAACGATAACCAATTTTCATTTTTCCAATTGAATTCGACTCGACGATGGAAATTCCACATGAGAGTTTATTTATTTATTCAATTTGATGTTCTCGAGATACGAAGAGAGAGAGAGAGAGAGAGGCAGGAGTTGAGAAATTGCTTGAGTGGTTGGCAACGGCAAGGATAGCCAACTTGGGAGTCGTCGTCGTGTGTAGTATTTGCTTCGTCGCCTTGGTAACAGATGAGTTATTATTCGTGTGTTTTTGAGGTTGGGAAAGTAATAAAGAAAAATTCCTTAACCGGCACATTTAGAATTTTTGAAGAAAACTGAAAGCAACCAACAGTTGCTTACTGAGCTGAACAAGGTTGATTTGTGACTGAGTGGGCTGAAGGCACGATGGGATAAAGGCAAGTAAATCATAGGATTTGGGTGGGAAATTAAAATAAAATTATTTAAACCAGATTTTCTGTTAACAAATCATTAACATTGACATCACAAGTTTGTGAGTCAGATCTTTTCTATATTCTCGACACTTTTTGCTTCGCTGAGGCCAAATCGTCCCTTCCGTTATGATATATTCCGTCACGTAAAAACGAGAATTCTGGGGCCGAATTGTCCCGCTTTTACCTGACGACTTATGCGATCACGGAAGAGACGATTCGGTCCCAGTATTCATTTTAGCGCTGATGTTTCGAAAATTCTACGCAAATTGTTTAACTTGTGTGTCGAAATATTTCTACGAAGTATGGCAAGCTCAGCAGTTTCCTGACTTTCCAATCCAAGCAGAGTACAACGAACCTAAGCTATCTTAGATGACAAATCAAAGACAAACGTTGGCATTTTCTGACAAACTCCGCCTACTTAAATCAGTCGAAATCTCACATTGTAACAGAGTTTTCCAGGGGGAAGTCAGTGACAATTGCTGCGGTTAAGAGTGCGAGGGTAACCTGTTGGGTGCCTTGCAAGTCTCACAGTAAGTTGTGCTCCACTTTGATACTAGCTACAGTGGATTGTTGTTCCAGGCGTACTAGTGGGACAAAAATGTCGAATGAAAACGAATTTCTTACCCAAGTTAGAATAGATTTAATCGACGCAGAATCCGTATCGTCCTTTTAGTCAACCATCCAAACTTTCGGTAATGAATTTGATAGTGAGGAAGCAGATCGAACTCTCAATAATGCTTATAGCAAAGACAAAGAGCAGGTTTGTAATATCACTGCAAATAAGTGTACCTAACCATCAAAGAAGGAAGGTAGTGCAGTCGGCATGAATGCTGCAGCTTTCCCTTATTTTAATGTGATGCGACAGGGGAGTAAGAAAAACGAACACCAAAACGAACGATAAGCTCAAGAAGTTGAAAGGAAAGAACACTCCTTAACCCAGCGCCTGTGCAAGGGTGCAATACAAAAGCGTTAAATCCATCCATGCGGACGCATCGCCCGCAAAGAAGGTTTCTGACAGCAAAATGACGGAAGCGGACAGAAAGGCACACCCTACAACATACAAAGCTCAGGTAAACCCAATAGTAAGGCAAGAGGCTTCCATTCAACATGCAATCCCTATAGCAAGCAAGTTAAAATAATCAATCAACCAAAGAAATCGAAGAGGAATGTTAAGATAGTCTGCGGAAGGAAATATCCGCCACAGAGGATGGGCAGGCCGCTGCAAGATTGTTGTACGTAGCAATAAGCAGCCCGTCGACTTCTTCCGGCATTTTATCTCGGAAGTTGAGAAAAATTGGGAAGGGGTGCTTCTGCCCAAGGCATGGGTCTGCATTCCGTGCCCCTACACTTTCTCCCAAAAATTCTTCGGTCTTCTTCACGTTCAAAACAAGGAATTAAAGGACAACATGTGGAGGGTTCTTAAAACCGGACCGAGATGGGATAATGAATAGCACTTTCTACTGGTCTTAAACAAGAACTTGTTGCCGGAGAGCGAATTAGGGTAAAACTCGTCTCAAAAGGCGCTGAGGAAGAGGAGGAATCAAATCCCGATGGAGCTGATGCAGTAGTAGAGCTACTACTGCCTATTTGATTGAAGACGTAATCAAGTAGATTCGACGGAACCATGTGCTGAATCCCTGGGCATATGGACCTTTACAAGCAACTGCAGGGCGCTCGAGCTAACAAAAAAAGGCCCAGGATGGCATTTTAACAAAAAACTTGTGTATAATTAAATTTCTCCTTGACACTGATACCAGGAAATTGGCAAGCAATAGGTGAAACAATATCAGCTCTTGTCTCTTGTCAAAACAAATCGGGCCCAGCCTGAAAGACTTATATCCACTAACTAGATAAAACTTAGGTTCACTAATGACCTCTATTATCACCGAACACTGCCTTAAAAGCATATGTACCTGCACTCAGATTAGGGGTCCCTTTGAACGATTTCTGCAAAAGCTGCAGAGGGGTGCTAAGGTTGCAGTAGCTACATATCTTGATCACGACAAAACACCTAACCTACGTATGTTCATACCTATGCATATAGTTATTGTCTGGAATAACCCTAATCTTATTTGGCATACCCCGGGTACTCATCACTCAATCACTCATCATCGTTTTTCAGTGACCCGCTTATCTAGGGTCATAGGTTTAGGATGCCATCAACTCTAAATCATCAGATGAGATTTCGGACTTGGTCCAACCATGTTGGCCTACCTAGAGGATGGCTACCTGATCACTCTAGCAATTCATCGAAAAAATGTCATCTTGGAAGCTTGCATCCCGGATACTAAGAGTTCAAAAGCGTTAATTCGATTAAGAAGAGACAACATTTCAAAAATAATTATTGACATTGCGGGACACTGCATCCCAGGCAGACATGCTCCACGACAGAAGTAGTATGTTACGAGCTTTGCAGGACTAGGAGAGATGAGGAGGAGCATGAGTCCATAACGCACGTCCTCTCACCTTACGAGAACACCTCTTCAACGATTTAAGTAATCTAAACACTGCCAGTATGACCAACCTAATCTCAAACACTTCCTAGCCCACTGCCTAGCCTTAGCGAGAACATGACAGAGGACCCTGGAGTCCATTTGGATACCGGGCCTGAAGCATCCCAAGGACAAAGGAGGTTCGCCAGATCACACGTTCACTAGTTATTCTTCCCAATACACGTCCCAAACCTATCCTATGTCTACAGTTCCAAATTTAAAAGGGTGGGACACTACGAGCCTTACTGAAGCCAAAGTGAAGAGCCTTCCGCTCACCCTCATGACCAACCTACACTTACAGCAGTAGATTTGTAGTCAACCCTAGCGCCCATAGTAGGATCAGAATGGACGTATATTTGGTCTAAATGTCCTTCGCTCAAGACAACCAATCCAAATACTTGTGGGACCATCAAACTTTGTCGCCTACATAACCCTCCATCACAGGCAACAGTACAAGTAATCACCGAGCAATAAATAATGTCATGAAATATTATTTCCCAGCGAGATAAGCTGGTTCACATTGGCAACGCTCTGAAGTGCACGAGTTACGCTAATTTGAAATCCTGCTGAGGTGCCTAATGACCCACTGTCATGTCACCACTCACTACCAAAACACATTTCTCTCGAAAGTGAAATAAATTTCTAAAACTCCTACTCTTCCACGAACTCAAAAAACCACCAACAGGCATACTAATCAAGCGAAACCCCCCAAAAATGTTTTCCTCCCCAAAACAACTGCTGTACGAAGAAAATCACTGCTGCGAAAGAAAGCCACAGTAAGCAAAAAAAAAAAAAACACACAAAACATCGGCCTTGACAATTAAGGTAGTAATGGGCCACCAATTAATTGGAACGACCAATATAAACTCTGTTATGTGTCATTTTAGGCGATGATTTGGTGTGGCTCGACTTTAAATATGGCATCAGGAATGCTAATTAAATTCACACATCCACACGGTATTACACGATAATTGAATGAAGACCAAAGCCCCCGCAGTAGACCTGCAGACTCTCGACCTCAAGCCAGCAATCGCCTGCCCCATTAACACACAAAATCAAAACATTTTCTGTCGAAATTCAACTTCGATTAGATGTAAGCCCGGCAAAGCGTATTAGTATACCCAGCCACGATGTTCAAAATTAATTTGAATATTAATAAAATAATAACTAATAGCAGGCATAAGAGCGCACAATTTAATTTAACAAACATGTAGTTAGCGGAAGTTCATAAAGCCAAATTATTTCGACACTTAATCCACCATATAGTGGCATACAGTGTAGCCTAACTCACATCGCTCGGATGAAACTTCGTTCTGCGTGTTCCGGCCGGGAGCTATAATGAACGCGATTAAAAAGCCTTCCAACGAATTGTACGATTTATCACTGGCTACTAAAAGTAATAAAAACATTAACACTTTATGGGGCGCGCACTTTTGCAATAAACGACGACGGCGACGATGACGCGACGGACGGGGGCCGGGAGGGACTTTATCGTTAAGCCAACTGCTGACCGTGTTCAGCACGGAGCTTTGTACGGAGGGTGGAATTGTATTTTGAATTTAAACTTTTTTTTTTTATTATATTTTTTGGTTTCTTCTGTTTGGTCGCTGGAAATGTTCTAACTGCTTCGGTGTATCGATGAGTACTGTTCAATTAATTTGTTCTCAACCTGGGGTTCTTAAAACTTAATCGTCGAGGTGAGTATTGAAGTTACACTTGCACAGGGTGGTTAACAAAAAAAAATGAATAAAAAATTGCGATGCGATTAGTTTTGATGGCACAGGCAATTCTGAGTAGTTAAGTGCTCAGTCAACTTTGGAAATAATATTTGAGGGAAGAAGTTGGAAAGCTATGCCGCACTAGGTGACATCAGACTTGGGCTCCCACACAACTATGGTGAGGTTAAGGCAGCGATATGTTATAGACCTTTAAGTCAGTTGGGGGGTGGTTTTGTAAGGCTTGTTTTTACTCTTTGAAAAATGGTTTTAATCTTTAGTGCAATTACCCCACTATTTTAACGCTTCTGGATTTCTCTAAGTCTTTTGATACGGTTAACCATTCTGTTCTGTGCGATAAGTTAAAAAATGATTTCAAGTTTTCAGAACCGTCCACGAACTTAATGTTTTCCTACCTTGATGGAAGGCAACAATGTGTAACAGCCGGCGAACGTTCCTCCCACTTTGTAAATGTCTTAAATGGAGTGCCACAAGGATCTATTCAGGGACCTTTACTGTTCTCAGTTTACATAAATGAGCTTCCCAAAATAATAAAACATTGCTCGATACATATGTATGCAGATGACGTTCAACTATTCTTGAGCTCTCCTCTAGATGCGATTGACAGAGCCGTAATCCATGTTAACGAGGATCTATCCAGCATCTGCGAGTGGTCATTAAAACATAATCTGCAGGTAAACCCGACAATTGACACCACCGTGCTACCCGCGATCCAACTTGCACAATGCCCAATAGAGTGGGTTGTTTCCGCTAGAAACCTTGGCATGGTGTTTAATTATTCTTGGGATACCCATATAAATACCTGTATCCACAAGGTCTATAGTGGGCTACGTACTCTTTGGGCAACCCAACACTTTTTACCAATCAACACCAGATTGATGTTGGCAAAAGCTCTTCTTGTCCCAGTCCTTCTCTATGGATGTGAGGTTTTTACTAACCCAGACTACAACAGTAGGCGCAAATTGAACGTAGCATACAACAACATAGCCCGCTACATATTTAATTTAAAGAGACGTGATCTTGTTTCTTGTTTCTCTAAACAGATAAGTGGATGTTCGTTCGACAATCTTTTAAAATATAGATCCCTGTGCCTCTTAAATAATATAATGCAGTCGCGACTATCTCTATGAGAAGCTACAATTCTTTCAATCCCGTAGATCACTAATGCTCGTTCAACCCATTCTTATCTTGCCTCTGAAAGGCAGTATTTCGTTCAAGTCACTCGATAATGGAATTCTTTACCCCAGAGTCTTAGAAGGATCGGTAACACGAACAAATTTAAACTTTCTCTTCTAAAGCATTTGTCCTTGGAATAGAGCATTTTTATTGTTATTCTTTTTTTTTTCTATTTTCTTTTTATTTTAATAACTCTTTACTTAATTTAATCATTACTTTTTGGTTTCTTTTGATATAACATACTATGTAACTAAAACTGTTAAGTCTTGCAAATCTTTATAAGATTGTCAAATCTTCCTTTGTAAGAATTATTGTGAAATAAAATACATACAAATAGTGCCACCCTCCTAGTAGGTACCTTAGGAAAGTTTGTTCCCTCAATAGAGTTTTCCTCGCATTTGACTTAGAAGGCGTCCCCTGGATAGGCCCAGGATAAGATTGTTGGATTGAGTCCAATATTTTACCTCTACCTGTATGGAGATAGCTCCTGTTGATTTAGAATCGATGACGGACGACCGGGAGGTATGGATATTTGTTTCTTAAATAAATAATCTGATGACGACTCAATTGCGAAGGCATAGCACTGGCAGTAGAGTATCATGGCTTGAAGAGTTGATTTAGCTGACAATCAGGAGATTCGAAAACATTTCTTGCAATTAAAGCAATGACAAACACCACAAATGTCCCCAGATAGACTGGACACAACCCTCAAACGCCAATGACAACTAATACTACCTGAGTTTCGAACCACTGTACCTCGCTCACGGTGTGTGAATAACATTAGAAGGATATTTATCCTTGATCCGTGAGTGGATTATAAAAAAAAAGGCTATGCTTCAGTATTACACTTCTGTCACAGAAAAACTCATTCAAATGTCCGCTGTAGCTCAAAAGACCATTTCAATCATTTTCTCTTCTAACCCAGTGGTGCAGAGTTTGTGAATTGACCTTTCAAGGTTGTGGCAGGAAAAGAAGGAAGCATTAAATAATATCCCACCTATTTAATATTCCAAGCACTCAAGTTCCCTGTTTAGTTAATTCCTACTCCGAACATGACGTAAACATGAACTTATTAATGCAACATGACCAATTACCAAAAAAAAAAGGTTCAAACGATAGAAGGTTACGTCAGACATAATGTACGTGCCTGCACGTCCGAAATATGGGCTTGAAATGAAAAAATTTTAATAAATACCTAGGGCCGTGATAATGGAATACCTTACATAATTTAAAATTCATCGGCCAGGCGATAAGCGCTGCCGTAGTTTAATGTGCAGTCACTGAAGTCGATTACTATAAGATGCCATAAAACTGTGAATTTACAATTTTGTAGGTCGAATAGTCAGCTCACACTACCCAGATATGACACCAATGCTAAGGTAAAAAAGGGAGTAACTATTACCAATCGTTGTTCCTTTGGACAAGGAAGGCAATTGAGCCCTTTTTCGAACAACTAAGGTGACCCAAAGTCCTACTCCATGATCCTTATGTATGGACTTTGTCAAAAATAAACAACGTTGGCTTGGAAACGACAAAGGCTTGGAAACTGTAACTCACTTGTTCGAAGATATTGTTAGTCTCGTCTGCCTTTTCCCTTTGAAGTGAATTCAAAGGTTCCAAGTCCACCTTTATCTGACGAAAAAGTCCATACTTCTGCATTATACAGTAGGACTGCGATGGGATTTTATAGGTACACTGTCTCCTTAGTTGACTGGTGAGGCTTTGCTCAATCTCAATCGCCTTTTTGGTGCCTCCATAGGAATGCCTTCGTTTCTGTTAAATTATTTGAAGTCATAATGATGATCGTCATCTATATTGACACAGTCAGCCTGCCTGATAGTCGAATTTTGGATTTCAACGCCGTCTTACAGTCCAAAAATTTTTATCAACGACTCGTCTACATGCTCATTTGCTACCAGAAAATAGGACCCAGGTTTTACCCATTTTACCAAATCGGCGCTGGAATGATGAGCAGTCACAACATCAGCATGGAAGATTTGCCACCTGATCCGAACAAAAGCATCAATCACAAACTTGAAGCTGGTTAAAGGGTTGAGCAAAGCCTTAAGCGCAGCCTGACTATCACTACAGAAGCAGATGCTCTGACCCCTTCTTCTATTTGTTTCAATACAGTCCGTGGCCATTAGGACAGTAAAAGTCCTTGCTTTGAAATCGGAGGCACACTTCCCTGGGTAGGTAGATAAAGTGGCTGTCTATACGAGTCACAGACACACATAGGCCAAGGAAGGCCTTTGTGATGCCACTGGGATCAATACCCTAGGCGCCAGTCCAACAAATGAAACCATTTGGAGCTCTTAATAAATCTGAGGATACTTTTGACATCAGTATGCGATACTTTGCCCAAATTGACGAAGTGAGAAGCTCCTAGATAGAGCTTTCTACTTAGGGATAGGGCAAGACAAGTGCTGACGAAATGGTAGATCGTTTCTTCCTCCTCTTCGTCCCTGCAAGTCCAGCGAGAGTCATTTGGGAAGAAGCCCATCCTTTTGGCTTGAAGGCCGATGGGACAGTGGTCAGTGAGAACACCGATAACGTTGCTGATGAGCGACCTTTTAAACAAAATCAAGTGATGTTTAGCATAGGCCATATCTCTCTGGAGGTATACGGCATGTGGTACCGTTCCTCCATCTTTGGTTCGTCTTGCTGATCGTGTTGTACTCTAAGAGTAATTTTCATGTACCAAGTGGAATACACAGATACCTCCGTTCTGGTAAGATCTCTAGAGTGGAATCACGTTTGGCGAGTTCATCGGCCTTACAATTCCCTGAATGTCCCTACGACCGGGTACCCAGCATAGATGAATGTTAAAATGTTCACACTTCCCCTACGAGCAGTTAAGTCTAGTGTTCACGATCTCCACGAAGACACTACCACCGGACGGATGACTGGTTTTGGAGCCATCCGTGAAGATTCAACTACAGCCCAATCGAGACAAAAACTCTGGTCGAAGACAGTCCTGAACGCAAGGAAAGTCAACTATAAATGTGCACAACAGACGGCATATTCATGGAACCAGGGCGGTAGGATAAGTGTCACGTCTAAGACGGTAGATTGCTTTGAGAGTACAGCCCATGATCTAAGTATCAAAAAAAAGTAGATCAAGCAATGCACCTACAGCAGCGACAGACGTACTCGGAAAAGCTCAGCAACTTAGGACTTTTAGCAACTTCAAAAGCAGTTGGTGTAAGGCCCAAGCGCTGAAATATTCAGTGCTTTCCGGAGCCATATTGCTCTCGAATATATTCCTATCGATGTGGGTACCTCAAAACGTTTGTACGTTCTGCACCCTGAAGGAGTGTCTTCCGCTTTGTGATATATGTATTAATCAGTTGACTGACATGGTTCCTTGTGAACCTTATGGTAGATACCATGTTTCATTCCACAGCAAATGCGATTCGCTTGAGTAAAAGTGATGTAGCGCGAGCTGCCTCTTAAGATTGTCTTGTCCCAACTCGTGCATTGCACTTTTATTTTCTTCAATACTAGTGTTGGTGCACAAGAGTAAGACTTGCCCATGACACCAGTCGCCAACACTTGTTCGCTTACCTAACGAAGGCTTAAGACTGTTTCCAAAGCAAATATCGAAACTGTCTGTTCTCCGGACACCCACCCCATCGCACATTGCTAGTTCACCTCGCAGTCGACCGTATTATTGCCATAACAGTCCACTATGATGCATTCACAATGAAATGACTTGGCACACCTTATCTCCGCTCTAAATCTCTCAATACTCCATTCCGAACATAATTATCCTACACACTCCCTGTCTCTATCCAAAAATCGATGTAACCTCTTACCACCGACTAGTTTCAGCCGCCTTTCGTTTGAAACACTTCATCCAACCACTGTCAATCATTTGAAATATCGCTCCCCTGGGGGATAGAGTTGCCCTAAAAATAAGTCATGAGCTCAGTTCCACTTGAAGCCGCAGTACCTACACTCGATCTAGCGACATCCCTGCCGATAATGTCGGTCAATTAATAAAGAAATATCTAATCTTCGGCTCCATCTCAATTAAATGTTGTTGTCGTGTGCTCACAGTGAAACCCCCTCTAGGGAATTTCCTAAAGCTCCTTGCCCACAGTTGGCTACTCACTCAAAACGATGACGGCCTGCTCTAATTCATTCACCTCCACCGGTAGAGTAGATAAATTCACTCCAACTTTGGGGGTGGGCGAGCACTTAGCCAGCGGCTGCTTGATGGAGTCGACAAAAACACAACTAACTGGGTCGACGTCGTCGTCATTCGCGCGCCTACACTTAAAATTGCCCCGACTAATGAACACACCCTCCTTCAACCGAAAATCGTTCCTCACCACGAAATCGTGTCAATTTACGGGTGGAATACCCCCACCGATGATGCTCGTGTTGTTGTTCTTTTTCCCGGCGTCCACCCCGGGCGCCATCATTGAATGTTAATGTTAGCGGGACAGGTTTCATTTGATTTTGGCACGCAACAGCCGCCGTGTTGTGTCGTGTCGCCCACCCCATGATTGATGTTTGTCGTGGCTAAAAGCCCTATTACCGGACAAAAGCACTGAGTACACCTCTGGAGTGCAGGCTCCTCGGAGTTCCGCCAACTCCGCCGTGGTCCGTGCTCAAACTAATTAGGAACCGACCCGTCGCCCGCCACTCAGTGTTTACTTATTTACACCTGCGCACAGGTAGATCCCTTGCAAGAGGGGGACGCTATCCGCACCCGGAATTGATTAAATTAATCGAGAGCATCACCGAAATAAGTGAATGAGATATGTCCGGGATATGGAACTTGGCTAATTAAATTGCAGTCGACCTCAGGGGATGACAACTCCCATCCAGCATCCAGCCGACCCTTGACTGGGAAAGGGTTAGTGCTGGCTAAGCACACCCACACTCCGGCCGGCTGTATCGCAAAATTAATTTACTAAGAGGAATTAATCGTTCGGGAGAAAATTCAATTTTCTGCTGCCTTGGCCGAGTCGGCCTATCGCATGGGAAATGGCGCTGTGGCGGTCGGTCTTATTATTTTGGACCCGCCTTGCGAATGAATAATTCAGCTGTGTGAGCTCGTTTACCGTGTGACGTTCGGATGCTAATTAAACGATAAAGGTAGTTCGGTGGGTGGGTGTATCTGTGGGGTGTTACTTTCCTAAATGGCCACCTCGGCACAGGGCCATCTTCCTGATGAATGCGGGAACTGAGGCATACAGTGTGCTCTGGGGGAATTCGACAAGCACATGTATACGTGGCCTAAATGTGACACTAAGTCGCTTCGTATGTGCGCTTGTATTGGAAATTTATGACCCGTAATTAGACGGGGAGAATTAATTAGGTCTTCTCGTGGCGTGTGTGCGTTGTCACGCTGGGGAAGTGTGGAGCGCTATTTATCTGCAAAGATTTGGACAGTTATTTGTCTTTATGGAGCAATATTGTCAGATAATGTCGATATTTATGTTAATTGCAGCTAAGTGCTGAGGGATTTCCAATCCAATTGTGGTTGTACTGCGCGCTTGTTAATGCGAGAAAAGGTGGTGCTTCAGCAGGGTGTGTTATGATAGCGTGCTTCGGCACAAGGAATGCTTGCTTTGCACATAAATTTTGAGCGGCAACTTGTGTGGGAAGTGTGAAATATTAAAGTTGCTGGAGGGAGTGGGAAATAAGTAGAACTGGGGACACATTTTGGCAGACTAATCACATGGCATAGGCGATTATTTTGTCATAAAATCGGAGATAGAGTTCAAGTCAAGTCAGGACTGGAAGGCATAATTCCCACAACGCTTTAGAGAGCAACCTCAGTTGCGGGCATGAACGCGTTAAATAAAGGAACGTAAAATTCCTCTTAGCAGCCAAAGGGAGGAAGCCCTACCTCCACCACCAACCGTAATGAATAAAAAACAACTTGTACGCCCATGCAAGTACGATTATAAGGACAAACAGTATTTCATTCTGCTGGTATATCTGACGGTTTTATTCTGCGTACAGCCACTGATTCTGGTCTAAGCTTAGTGAAAATTAGAGCCCCAAGGTCAAGAAATAGGTAAACCGACAGTAAAACAACATCGCTGGAGCCAATAATTCTAAAAAAACGCCAAGAGAGCTGACTGCATTGGGCCTTTGAAACTAAGCATTCTACATATGTATTATACTCGTTCAACAAGATTCTGTAACGAACATGACAAGATCCACTGGAAGCAGCATCTAATAAGGAGGGTAGACCAATGAGAAGCCGAGAAACACAGGTTTGGCGGCTCCTGATTTAGGCAAGGACCACTTGTAGGTCGTAGTAATAAATACGGAGAGCCAACTACCGCATACAGACAAGCAATTGGAATAGAAAAAAGGTTGTTCGACCGTATGGACGTGGCACGTAGTCCTATGCAGTTCTTCGGGCAGTTACCGTACGTAGAGGCAATTTCGAATTCTTGCATTCTTACAAGACAAATTCACCCTCAAGTGGCTCAAGGTAGAAACCAGCAAACAGGCAAGTATCGGTAAGGCTTGAACAAATTCCAACTGTAGAGGAGGAGTTTGCAGGTCATCTGAGAATACTAGAATACATTCATCGTGATCCAATTCTTAAGATTCCAGATACCAAGCTCAAGAGATTTTGATTATACAGAAGTTTCGAAGTTGTTATAGGCAACCGAAGCGAATGGAGACACGAAGGCTCTATAACGTAACCAAGTTTCCAAGTCTGGTAGACAGATGGTTCAAAAATGGAAAAGGGCAGCACTGGGCCCGAGCTTTATGGTCCCAGTTTCCAAAGCGTGACAGCGCTTGAAAAGTCACCTGCAGTATTTCAAACGAAAGTTCACAGTATTGAACTGTGTGCAAGAGAATGCCTGCGGAGAAGAACCCAAGGAACCCGCATCTACATCTTTTTAGGCAGCCAAGCAGCACTATTAGCCCTTAAATCCTATATGGTAGGATCCAAACCTGTCTGGGACTGTCTCAATCTCCTCGAAAGTCTAGCATCGAAATAGCCTGGATACCAGGACATAAAGGTTTCAAGGGTAGCGTATGGGCTGACTGGCAAGCGAGAAGAAGCGCTTCCTGCCCACTTGTTGGTCCCGAACCCTGTTTTGGGATACCACCCAATAGTGCCTACACCAAGATAATACAATGGGAAATAAACAAACATGCTAACTACTGGACTAACTTCCAAGGCTTTAGACAAGTGAAAAACCATCAACCCAAACCTATACAAGGCCAAGACTATACAAACCAAAGACGAGTTAAGAAACTTACCGGGCTATCTAATGGGAAATTGTCCACTCAGATACCATCTGCATAAAGTAAAAGTATCAGATACCGATATTGTCCGGCTCTGTGAAGAACTGGCCTCAGTCTGTTTATTAAGTTGTTCTCGGTCACAGAGTTGTTCTCCATCTATCATTTGCTGATCTCAAGATGGAGTCAAGCGAGGCTATTGCAGTCGTTTGGTCGAGATGCGCCGCAACTATGTTGAAATTCCGTGCATCCCATCGCAGGTTTGTGAGGGGGAATTGCGCTTCCAGCTGTAAAAGCCACAGTCTCACATTTTTCTCCAAAAAAGGTAATGGACGTACAACCAGCCTTGAAAGATTCGAATTGGACCAGCGAAGCCTGTTGAGTTAAAAAACAATGATTTCTGCCGTAGTTCTAGACTAAGTTCTGTTTTCCTTGCGATGTCCCTGTCGATTTTCAGAACTAACCCGCATGGAACACGTCTCTGCTTGTAAACATTCAAAGTCACAAAAGGATTCAGTGAATTTTCAATTTGTCATTCCTCTTGGTGCCGAGGCATAGTGATTTGATTACAAAATCCACCGCGACATCCATTGTGCGGTACGAATTGGCAGAGCGCAACACTAAAATCTCACACACACCAATGCACACTTTGTTTTAGTGCCGCACTCTGTTGTCCTACACAGACACGGAATAGGAGTATATCTAATTTTATATTTGTTCCTGTGGCCAAGCCCCAATGGGTTTAAGGCTGTTATTGTTTCCCCGCACAATAGGCCGAGCAAAAACACACACGAAATTATCCTGAAATGCCAACTCACTGCCAGCAGCATCATCATCATCATCGCGCTGTATCCCAAAGTTTCCATGGAACAGTATGAGTGGCATAATCAATCGCTTTGCATTTATAACACATTGTCATAGACGCGACAGCAGTCCAATCATAGAGATTAGTGTCGTATGCAGATCCTTTTGAATTTTCCGCTGTGCATAGTAGATGGGTAATTTTGAAGCCAAATGCAGGATGCACAAAGGACGCTTGGATGTAGATTGGGGTGTGCTGGTGTAACTAAACCCAATGGGAGAGCTGCTCGTAGGACCAAATAATTGAGTTACGTATACGTAGTCTTATGCTCTGCACAGGATGATTACGCATTTGTTTGTTGGCTCATTGAGCGGAAGAGATGGCTCATAGTGAATTTTGCAAAAGCACAACATGCTGCCATGTTCCTGTTGATTTACGAAATTTCATAATTAATCCTTGTCTCGGCGGAAGTGCGCCGAACCCTGGCATGGAAGGTTCTATCTATAAAATGCCAAACCTCAATGGGCGGCTGAAGCCACACTGCTCCGAATGGATTAAAGTTTTATGCGTGTACTCATATGTATGGGTGGATGATGTGAAATATGCCAGAGTTGCTGCTGGGTGCAGTAACAGATGAGGTTGTTCAACAATAGGATTTGTCGGTTTCACTGGAATTTTGCTTTTATTAAGGCTTAACCTTGAAAGCGTTGCATACATCTACATACATTAGTCGTGTTCATATATCAATGAGACTCGAAACCTCATTAAACAATTTAATTAATTAATTAAATTTAATATTAAAAAAACTAATGCGATCGAATTCGAGATTCAAAGGGAATGGAAAGCGATTGAATCGAGTCAATTGAGATCCTGTTTACCAAAGCTGAGGATAGCGGAGACGATAACTTGAAGGAACAAAGTAATTACAAGGACACGAGTACTCCGATTGTGGGAGTATATAATTATCTTTGCAGTTTCAGCTTGGGAGTGATGTACGCTTCACTGATTTAATTTGATTGTTAAGAGGAGAGGAGATTTACGAATGTGGGTTCCTTACTAACTTATACTGACACTACAGTTCGGGCCTCTATCAACAAACCTCTCCAGTCAGTACGATCATTATCCATCTCATTTCTTATCTTAGCTTCAACACAGACGGCTACGGAGCTGAAGTTTGGTCTGAGTAGACACAAGGATGACCATGTCATCAGCGAAAAGTAGATGGTTTATCCTTAAGTCTGTAAATTTAAAGCGTTCCTCGCCACGACTACGCTCTAACCTCGAATATTAGGTTCAAATATACAATTAGATAACCCCCTCGTTTCCTTTGCCCCTTTCTGCCACTTTGGCTTCGAAAATATAAATTCTAAAACATAGCCAGAGAATATACATACAAATTGAAAACTAAAGCATGCGAATCGGATCGGTGGTTCCTGAGTTATAGGCACACTAACACACAGACAGACAGAGACACGTGGTGTTTTATAATACGTAAGGGTGGAAAGGAGAGATGCTTAAATGTGCACCCCTAGCGAAGTCCAATGCTAACAGTTTAAGGTGTCGATTTAACCGATCGCCTAAACGTAGCTCTTACAGTTTGTGTATGAAGATTGAATGGCCCTTAGAAGAGAACCGTCAATCTCATACTCTGTAGTCGGTTGGGCTTCTACACGGACGAAAGCCGCACGGTTCATCCCTCAACGTGGACTTGACCATGGGTTTGGCATGCGTTTCCAACACCTTCCAAATTTTCCGGGAAGACGGGGAACATACCCTGTTATCCACTTTCTTAAAAAGAGGAACAATCACTTCAATGGCACGAGAGTGTGTTATGTTGGCGTAGTAAATGTTGGGTGGTACTCCAAAACTGGGTTCGGGACCAGCGCGTGGCCGGCAAGAGCCTCTAGTTCCTTATAAGTGGAAGGACTGGTCTTGACTTGATTTACTGGGTCATAAATGCAACTTGTAGTGTGGACGCCATCTAATTGTTGGTTTTGGAGCAAAGGTGCCTTCGGTGCTGGGTGGATATTGTCCTTAATTTTTGCCGTAACTTTTACCACGGCTTTGGGTTGTGTTCCTTTCGGTTTTATATCCTCATTTCTCACTAGAATATCCTTCAGAAGATGGATTGCCTTGTTCTTGTGAGAGCAGAGCGTAAATTGAAGAGGCCCACTTTTTTTATACCTTACCTTTCCCTCATAGAAGTAACATAAAGTCAGTGATGTCGACCCTTTGAGCCTGGTTTAGCAGCACAATTTTCTCATCGAGAAAAGCATAGTCTTAACTCTAATGACGCACTAGCTAGTTGAATCTGTTCTATAAACAGTAACACAACCTGGCCTTAGGCCTCAAATGAATCCTTTTCGTCTATTTTTATCTTTTAAATAACGAGTCTACTTATAAATTTCATTATAAGTAAATCTTCCTACAATAAAATATCCTCGGGACTACAAATATACGCGCATTCATAATTCAAAAGTTTTCGATGTCGTGTCGCAGGTCTTCATCCTTTTAATTTGTTTTCCAAGAAAATACACCTAAACCTCATCCTTCAGCTGTCAACGTGGCAATCAATTGTTCTGACAACTTTTGCGGGGATTCTGTTGTGTTTTTGTGAATTAGCACACGTGTCCTTGATCGCTTTAATATTTCGTCCTGTCAGAAAATTCTTGCCGTAGACACGCAATATCTCATTTCAAAATCTTTTCCAATGTGAGAACATCAAAATGCTTGTAAAATTTGTTAATTTTTAATGATATGCTAACTTTTTAATTAACGCAAAAAAGGATCAAACGTCAGGGTGTGATGATGTGCTCTTTGCTATTCGCGCCATCAAAAACGACAGAGTTATGGAACACATCCGAAAACAGACTGGAAATGCACAAAGTATCTGAAGGGGATGCCAGTGTTATACAGGTTATTCATACAAAGCGAGGATGAATCTTGTTAGAAAGAATCGCCAAAGACACCATAGAAGGCGTTGGGAATGGTAAATTCATCACATTTAAAAAACGAGGAAGCCTATGTAAATTTGTAACACAGTGGAATCTCTGGGAATATTCTTCAGGATATTTCAAGCAGAGATCCGTAATTCAACCAAAAGAAGAAGTCTGAACAAAAAGCAGGTTCATATTCTCACAGACAGGTTAATAGGTCATTATAGGCTCAAGGAGCACCTTAGGAAACAGAGCATAGAACAGGGTGGGCACTGCAGCCTCTACAAGTATCTTGAAGAAACACTAGCACATTTTCTCATGGGATGTGAAGCCATAAATAAATAAAAAAAAAGTCATTTAGGTGCTTATATTTCCTCAGACAATTATTTACCATGTACGAGGGCACAATACATCTACTAGTTCGCAGTGCTACTACATCTGCAAACTCTTTGTCTACATCTCCATCTAAAACTTTTACTCGGGAAGCACCTTACTGAGTCTACCTTGAAATAGTACTGAGGAGCAACGAACTACCGCTCCAGTAATATTGGCTTCTATACCAATTGGCTGTTTTCAATCCGAAGGATACCGCCTGTATTTGAGCGCGGCTTCATCGGATCAAGAAATGACATATCACAACTTCCGAACATCATTGCCACAGAAATCGCAGATGCAATGGAGCAGGGCCTCGGTGGTACACTTCTTTGAGCGGAAAGGTCCATACTTCGATGGTTTGGGCACGTTCAACGCTACCGAAACATGCCACGGAATCCGTGTCATCAGGTAGGCTGGACCAAGTCCAAAAGGACCAAGTCCAAAATCTCACCTCTACTCGTATGGGGATCTACTTTCACGTCTTCGCAGCCCATGCAAACATCGTCCACACTTAGCCTTAGCTTTTTCATGTGATAGCGCAGAGTATAATGACCTGGATTTACTCCGACAAGGACGGAGAGGGTTTTCTTGTCCATCTGCATGAGAGTATTTTCTAGTTATTTTGCAGGATTCCAAAGACCTCCATCTACCATTCGCTTCCGCTAGAATCCTGATCCCTTCATGCTTGAGTCTACATGGCGGGGCTTATACTGAATAATCAGCCTGCTCTAGGTCTAACGCATATATTTTCCTTGCCAATTCGTCAGTTTTCTCATTCTCTGGAATGCCCTCATTTCCAGGGACCCAGCATAGCTTTGTGGCAAAAGTACTAAGCTCTTCGCGATAGCACTTCACAAGCATCGATTTTATTTCAAGTGTTTAAGGGTTGGAATCATTCAAAGACGAGAATGGCAGTGGAATGCCCACACATTTTAAAAAGGCGACATGTCCTCGACTGCCTTTGTTATGCAATATAACTTGCTTACACAGAATATCAAAAGAGCGGATCGACTAAGTCGAAGAACAATGAGGAAAGTTAATAGGTATATAGCTGGGAACCACCCGACATAGCATGTAGGCATAGTGACCACAAGACCCTCTGTGACTCTGGCTTGCCTTCGTTTATACAGAACACCAGAGTCCGAGTACATAAAATATTATTCCAACAAGGTCCTATACAACAAGGCGGACCTGATCAGAGTGGATAACTTCGTTATTGGGTTGACTCGGAGGCACGTTGCGAGGGCAATGACCGCGGTCAACAGCCTGATCTTCGGGGCTCACTACCCCAATGTGGAGTACCACGAGAGTGTGCGCCTTAACGGCTTCGTTCCACCAGAGGCATTTGTCCATTTTGATCGGCTTGGGCTGATCCAGGATAGGTTAGCGGTACCGCTAATCTTCCACGTCGCTCGTTCAGCCGCTGATAGGCGGCTCAACTACGACCGAGACATCGCTCGGGGCACTGGGGAGCGCCTCCGATTCAGTAGGGCGGTATCGGAGCGGGATGTTGCAAATTGCAACTGGCAGCGCCAGACTTTCTGGTGGCTTTTGGAGGAAGAGGGAGCTCCCTCGTCGGTCTCTCTCAGTTCTGGCTAGCCCACTTTGGGCAAAGCTGGCCGCGTTGAGTACGCGTGACATCGGTCAACTGTCTTTTTTGTCGTTTGTCTTAGTGTGTTCAGCCTGGCCGGCTTACATATTCTTAAGGTATTCTTAAGCTTAGGTTAGGTGGCTTAGTTTTAAGTTAGTTTTAAGGTTTATACAACACGGTCAAAGCCTTGAGGACCAAAAAAAAAAAAAAATAAATAAATAAATAAAAAAAAAATTAAAAAAAAAAAAAAAAAAAAAAAAAACAGAAAATTTAAAAAAAAAAAAGTGTATATATAATTATACATTTAGTTAAGTTTAGATTAAGATATATTTTTAAGGTAGTCTGTAAGTTTTATATATAATTAAAAAAAAAATAAAGTACATTTACTAAGTTTTTTGACATAAAACAGTTTTCTTAGTCTTAATATAGTTAAATGATTAGAGTTAAAATATAAATTTAGTTAGGTTAGGTCGAAAGACATAATATTAAGGATACAGTTTAGCTTAGAGCGCCCGCGAAGGGCCAGTAAGTTAGGATTAAGTAACACATAGTTAAGTTAGTTAAGCTAGTTTTAAGCGTTTTTGTTAGCATGTAAGAAATAATGAATTAAAAATAAAAAATGCATTGAAAAAAAAAAAAAAAAACCCTCTGTGACTCACAAGTGGAAACAAGACAGATTTAGATATACCACAGATAAGAGGCACAAAACCGTCACAAAGAGAGTCAACCGCTTCCATAACTACCAGCCAAGGCCCAGCTCGGGCTGTCGCGTCAGCTACACATTTACATGCTTTCCAGAGCCTTAACAACAATTTTTCTCTCAATAACCCTTCCAGCTTTGTGGCCATGTTTCATCATTTGGAGTACACTACGGTACCCGAAGCAATAGCAGCGATTGATAAGTAGAATCATAAGACTTCTGCGTCAAATCAAAAACCGATCTGAAGTCTAGCTCTGGATGTCTTGTGATTCACAGCTGGATCTTATTTTCTTTTAAATTTTATTTCCTTGACGAAATCAGCTTGCGTTTGTAACATTTAAGTTCACAACTCGGGTCAAATAAAGCTCTGATCACTCGCCGCTGCCGATCAGCGCTTTAACTCTTCAGGCCTTAGTGTCATTGCCTACTCTTACTCCTTACTCGCGACTGAAGACAGCCTCCAATGCTGTCGCAGCCATTGATGTTAAACATTCAGATTAAAAAAGTAACCTGTCTTCTCTAAACTCCTTCCTTACAACCGTCGCATGCAAGGTCAGCACTCTGTCAGAAAAGTTGGTAAACAAATATTCAGATGACAACCAACCCACCGCTACAACAGCACCCAGTCCCCCACAGTAATCATGAAAATTCTTCCGATTTTCGGGACCGAAAACGTGTCCCTACAACCGATAAATACGGCAATAAGGACTCCCACGATAAAAATGAGAACAAAAAAAAAGTTATTATCCCTTAATGAGCCCATCTAGTCTATTAGTCACCCACGTGTATAGGCGATAAAGCGCTTTATGTCCTTCCCCACTCGAGCCAGCCATGTTTATGCTGCTTTAAAATTCCAATTCAATAATGCGAGAAGGATCCATTACCAATCTTCCCACCTAGCCGCCCCCGAATGGTTGTTAGTTTGATGTAAAACTACATCAACAAAACACGCACTTCGGTGCGTACGCAGAGGAATGGAAAAATGGAACCTCAACACGCAATCCCATTAAATTTATGCCTTCCAATACATATCGCCCGCCCTCGAGCCGGCTGAATGATATGGCACGGCGGAGTTATTATAGCAACACAACCGGTGTATCATTCAGTGCGTGTGTGTTATGCATTCCAACCGAGGAGCGGAGACTCCCAGAAGGACCCAAATTCAAATGAACCTTGAGCCTAGTGCCGGCTTGGGAACTACCGCCCGACGACGCGCAAGGATTCAACTCGCACGCACTAGCACTAGCACGAATACAAATCGACACACTTCAGGACAGGGGATCCTTGAAATCCAATATTCCTACACATAATCGATACATAAATTAAGGAACATCGATAAAGAGGTGGTGAAAGCTCTCAAGGATATCGGGGATACTCCACTCGCACGGATCTCAAAATCGGCGAATATCCTGTCGCTGTTTTGCCGGGGACAGTTTGTTTCCGTTTTTTTCTTCCTCCGCACGAAATTTATGCATCACTTAGCACGAAACAAATCGAGGTGCGATTGCTGCTGGGTCCCGCAGGATAGCGCGTTCAATTTAAAGAAAGAAACTCAGGATGTGACCATGAGCACACACTACACAATGCGACAGTAAAATTGCAGAATGAATTGCGTGCGAACATAACACACCAGCACATGGCGGGCGACGAGAACGAGAAGGACACTGGGGGAATAAATTTTAAGTTGACTTTGGGATTTTCCAATAAAAGGATAACAGAGCAGGAATGAATCGAGGATATTTATTCATTGATTCCGATGTTTGAACAGTGGCGGGAGCCGGGCGCAGGGAATAGAATGGATTGCCGGTCACGGGCGGGCGGTAGGGGTGCAGCACAAAAGGGACTCGACGCCATTACTTAGTGATTCTTTTCAATTGAATCCTTTGGAAGTCTTAATTTAACTGTATCCTTTCAATCTTTAACTTCATTGGGTTTATTTTTCTGCCATGTTCAGTCATTTTTCTTTTGCAAATAAAAGGACCGGGACCGAGCCTTTGTGTGCAGTCAGTCGCTGATGGGATTGTGTCGAGATTGATTGTGTAATGTAATTTGTGCCGTTGATTTTGATTTTGCTTTTGCCCTCCAAGGATTCATTGGAGATGCGTCCCAGCTTATGGTATCGGCTTTCGAATTGGTTATCAAGGACATGTGTGTTATTTGTCGCTAAGATGACGGTATATGCTGATCCAGCGAGAGTGGTGAATGGCTCGTATTACCAAGCAATGTGAGGTCGATCCGATATGGCTTTTGTTTGAGACGTTTGTGATTGACTGGAAACAGAGTTGGTGTGAGGTTTAGGTTGATTTGGAGACCAGAGTCGGTTAAGGTGAAAGAAAATACGAAATATTCATCAAGTGGAGCGTCCCTGTTATTGATGAAAATGGAGCATATGTCACAGTGTTGACAAGCCTATAGGCGAAACTGCGTATCACACTGACGTTGTACTTATAAGAGGCTTCCGCAGGATGATAGGAAATGTGCATTTTTCTAAGAAGATTCTGACACCAATCCTGCTCTTGGTTTTGTTTTTTTTCTGTTACGTAAGGACTTTTGTCCTTGACCATTCAGGAAGAGTATTGAAACAGAAAAAGAAACATGCAGTCTTCCAGCTTAAGATAAGTAAAGAGTGACGGAATAGTGACGGAATAGTGACAACACCTTGGGATCTTGTTTTAGGGCTGGAATCCAGCTTCTTCGAAATGAATAGGACTGACGTTGAGGGAGTGATAGAGCAAGTGCGCTGACCTCCAGGCAATGAAAAAATAATCTCCAATCATGAATCTGGTATGGGTGGACGAAATACCAGCTTTTCCACCAACTATCGAAGAATATCCATATTCACAAGACATTTATTCTCCAACAACACAAAGCAGCAAACCAGTGTTAGGCATGAAAACTTTGTATTGTATTGCAGCAGCGTTTCAAATGAGCTTGTGTCTTAAGGACACAAGAGAGATTTTCGCGGCAAGGACAAATTAAGGAAAAGAATTAGTTCACCAATCCCTTCTTCTGGATATATCTTCCACAGTAAGTGAGAGAGAGATTCCTTTGCGCTGCTATACTAGCAACAACAGCAGAAGGTGTTGTGGGGAATACCTAGCTTGGCTGCATGGTCTCCTATTGGCCAGTGGCCTGTGCTAACGACTACAATTCTTACAATATCTGGTCTTGACCTGCCTAGTAGCTCGACTGTATTTGGTTTGTTGTAAACGGGCCAGATCTTTCTTGATATGGGGCAGTGGTTTAGCCTTTTCCGGTAAGAAATTCTCAAATAGCCTCAGCGTGGACACTGGAAAGCCGTCTCTGCGGATTGAGATACGAGTGCTGGGAACTGAAAAACAGTAACAGTTTCACGATTTCCCACGAATGTCTAGAATTCGTTCCAGGGTCTTTAGTACAAACGAGGTCACACTAATAGGCCTGAAGTCCTTTGTGGACTCATGTCCTCATTATATATTTTTATTAATATTAAATTGGAGCAACAGCTCGAGGTGAGCCAAAGCCTGGCTTTTCGCAACCATTCATGTTGTGCGTGTTACATTTTCGCATGAATGGAAGGGACCTACAATTTATGGCCGACTCCGAACGGCGAAGTGAGAAGTTCTTTCATGACAAATTATACTCCCAGAGACTTGTCATTCCCCGACGAGAGGTGGTGCTGCTAAAAGTGTACGGTGGACACGGCTGCAGCCTGCTCAGCGGTCCAACGCACTAACCGCAGGGCCACGACGACAATGGACTCATGTGCTCTCCGATCGAATAAAAACCATGCGAACATGCCTCAAAGTTTGTTGCATATCATTGAGGAGTATACAGCCACTTCAGATCGGTACTAGTCAAAGAATTGCTACGTCATGCATATTCTGCAACATTCGGCTGATGGTACTTCCTACCCTTTCTGTTTGACGGATTTGTAGTCTCATGCGTTCTTTTTTTAATCCTCTATTTCAATTGGCATCCCCCTGGATTCTTTTATCGTATTATACCAAATGGTACCGTCCCTTTCCAAATGCACTCATCAAGCTACGTTCTGTTTTCTCTACGCCACTTCATAACGTTTCAAAATGAAGTTGACGTAACAAACATGATCTGATTCCTCAATAGTTACTCTCATCTCTTTTGATCTAAGAGGGATACAGAGAACTCGACACAAGGCGTTCCGCATCCTTTACTCTGAAATGAAACTCAATTTATTTCTTCCGGCAGCAAGTCCGCCATACTCAGTACTTGCAGTCTGTCTCAACCATAGTCAAAAGCCTTTTAACATTCAGTAAGTGGTTTTTTTCATATTGACCAGCTTGAAAAGTCCACCCCCTCCCCCTCCTCTGTCAAACTCAAAGGTGGATGCATCCAAGCGAATGAAAAATTTCCTTATTCATCCTGCCATGTGCATATGGATGGATCTGTTGTAGGTACAACTTGATTGCGGTTGTTGAAAGGGTGCACACATGGAATAGGTCAGGACGAGGAAAAAATAATAAAACTATGAAATGTGAGAAGGAAAACCATCTCTCAGGATACGGGCAAAGGATAAAGTCCTTGGGCCACTACTGAATAACGAGGATGTAATATAAATTTTCCTTTTCTTTTATTTGGTGTACAGCGAACGTGGCTGGTGATAGTAATACTGTTGGTTGGCGCTACAGAATGATGGCAGACTCCTTGCGAATCGAGTTTTTGACGAGGACAGAGATGTTGTATTGGGAATTTAATTATGAGTGTAATACAGTTTTCGTAGCACGGAAGATGCGAAAATTATGGAAACAGGAGAACAATATGTCGCCTAAGTACTTGACAGCGCGATGATGACATAACCGGACGTAGTTAATGAGTTGGACGTGAGGAAATGCGGTTTTTAGGTCAAATGTTGGAAACTACATGCCATCAGGGTCGAGGTTTTGGGGTTTTTTTTTGAGATTATTTGAATCAATTGAGGACGTAATCCTTCCTAGACTGACAAACTCTTTCGTTATATAAACCTTGGTGTATGCTTGACTCTTTTAGGGATCATGTTGAAGCCTCAACTTTTTTCAGTCGCAGAAAGAGGGCAGAGGACTTATCCCAGACTGAGCAGTGCAAGAGGCGACTAGGGTTCAGTTCGCATTCAAAAGAATCGTGTAACAACTCTCAGACTCAACCAGGTAGTTAGACATTCCAAGTGCCGTAGAAATATCTCTGTGGACTGGCACCTAGCAAGTTATATTGTTTTGTCATCTTTAAGTAAGAACTCTTCCAGGGTCTCGATTTTGTCTTGTCTGTCCGTGTGAATGCTAATATCCAGGCCAGCCAGGACGAGGCTTCCTTAATCGCCATTATTTCCTCTTGAAATACTCTACAGTACTCAGGAGGTTGAAGAATATGTTCGCATTTAGTTCTTTGGAGCAGACACCACTACCGTCTATACTTCCGGTTTTGAAGCCACCATTACACAGGTGGGACTGAGTGATCCGAATCGACATCCAAAACAGAAGAATTTCACTGCTCGTTGTGGGTGGAGAATTTTGCTTAAAGTTATGCTTCAGAGGGCTATCAATCAGTGCTTTCATGTGTCGAATTTTATTGACTTAAGATAAAGGAGGATTTAAAGCGAATGGCTGTCCTAGTTGCTATCTTTTTAAAGAGATACGAGTCTAATGTTGAAGAGGGAGTTCCATGCAGAACTTGGCACTTCCGTAGAAGATTGAAGTATATTTCGTTTTAAAGACCCTACCATGAGACGTTCACGTCTTAAGGTAACATTGACCTGATAAAGTATGTATAAAGCCAGAGACTGCAAGCAATTTGCTCGACAATGTCACTGTCAATTAAGCATTCTGAGTTGCAAACCTACAGCTGAGCTACAAGTTATTTAACGAGGGAAATTTTGCGTGTGGCAGACCTTGATGTTGTCATTGACCTCATTGCAGGACATAAAATATAGTGAACGTCGACTCTCAAGGATACCGGAGTTCGCCAACGATTAAATCTGGCAGCGAAATACTGAGAAGACAAAAGTGTGACAGATGCCACTAAACAGATCTGTAGGCCCTGGAAATCGGCCAAATAAGGGCCATAGTTCAATTTATAGCCTCATCTGCGTTGACGGCTCATGAAGGAGACAATTTAACCTACACAGCGACCTGTTTAAAAAGATACGTACACAAACGACAAAGATAGCTATGCAGGTTAGGTCGAGCGAATGAATATTAATGCTTCCGCCCGTAAAATCTTTGATTCTACCCCTGAGGAAGTACGCACCAGAGGACTAGTGTATTCCCTGAGACAGCAAGACGTTTCCATAGACAATTACTTGAAACCTTCTCCTTCCAGATCGATGAGAAGCTCTTTGGCTACTAGATAGAAGAGCAAATAAGACATGATGCCAACTCGAGGCAATTAACACGTTTACGAGTTGATAATTAGTCCAGAAAAGTACTGATAATCCTGGCGATGACTGATAAGCTAAATATCAACTCGAAGACCTGAAATTCCTTCTGATCAAGAAAAACTTCCATAGGAGTAGGTATTTCCTCCTTGAAGTTCAGTGATTAGTCCAAGGAAGGTGGAACACTCCGGCATAGCATTTCGTCAAACTCAAACGACTTAAAGCAGCTTCTTCAAACCTCTCACGCTGCCGCGTATCATATATGTACGTGTTGGATACAACATTATGTCTAGTAGACTAATTATCAGGATGAAAGACAAAACTCCACTATGCAATTAAGATATCAAGTAGACCCTTCTCCGGCACCGGCCACGATAAACTCGGCAAAGAAGAAAAAAAAACAGCAAATCTCTACAATTATCCTTCATCACTCGGAAAGTGAATACACAAACAGGCGAATATCTCTCTGTCTCTCTCTGTAGTTGGCACTTTATTTAAATTACATGCAAAATATTTAGTCAGAGAAAATCCCAACAAAGAGGAAAAAACCAACTAAAATGACACTCGAAACGGAGGTTCCTTCAAAACAACTATACACAGCAAGGATAAAACACAAAAAAAAAAAAGAAACAACGAAATGCAAAATACGTTTTCCTTTCCGGCATAAAACCCTTCACAAGTAATTTCACTGTTTAGCAAATATCCTTAATAGCACTCAGCTGCAATTCATTTTCATGTCCTTTTCGTTGTTCAACCCTATCCTACATTTTTGTTTCTTTTTCATTTAAAGTTTCCGTCTGTGTCCAGGACACACCACTGCATTTGGTATCCAAACAAAGTCGACGAATTAAAGTTAATGAAAGGAAATCTCCGTTTCGCTCTGAATTAAAAAGGATCCTCGCTTGATATTATTTTCTGTTTGTTTTGAGTTGAAAGGCAAAAAAAAAATAGTCAGAGGATAACACAAAAATCGATACAGTATACGAGTACTCGTACGTGTGTGGCGCGCATAACTCAAAATTTGTAATCCACCACGGGACCCCCTTTGGCCACCCACCACCCACCAGCTCTGTCTGGGGATGTGGAGATCCTTAGCCGCATGGCGACCATAAATTGTAAACTTTTTGTTCATGTCCCTTTGCAATGCACCAGGAGTTAGGGTGGTCGATGACACGATTTTTGTTTTTTCAACGAGGAGGATTCGTTTCTTTCCACGTGAATGGTCATAAATATAGATGCGCGCTGGCGACAAGACAAAGCAGTGGATATCTACTGGGGTGTAGGTATTTTTTTTTTACAAATACCACTACGATGTCCTTTGATTTGTTACCTCATGTAGGTGGAAAGGTATGCATTTTAATTGTGGCACTCTTACCCCTATATCCACGATATTACTTCGATGTAAATTTAAATCGATTCAGCAATATCCTGTGGCCAGCATGTTGTCCTTTTTAAATTGTTTGCCATGTAATTGGCGTATTGCCTCCAGGAATTATGAATTCCTGTTGTGTACCATGCGGGATGCACTGGTTTTTAATTCAATTTCTGTGACATCAAAAGGGACATTTTTGTTTGGGACAATGCCGGAAGGAAACTCGACTCCAGCAATCGAACAAAAAAAAAAGGACACGCAACCACGTTAGCGTTGGCTTTGTGTGGAATCGTAACTGGCTTATGTGCATTTATATATTTATTGATTCAAAATCAAAATGAAAAGAGGATAAGCAATTTTGAGTGTAGGTCTGTGTGTGTGTTTACTTTGACATGTGGGTAAACACAAGGTGAACAAACAATGGCGGCCAGTGTAGCGAAGCACTCAATTTAATGCTCGTTGAGTTATTTATGAGCCACTTTTGCTGGTCAACATATAAATTCTCTGCTTCAAATAGAAGAAAGGAAAAAAAGTTTAACAAATCGCCGCAAGGATTTATGGTTACGTAACTGTGAATTGTTGATGTGGGTGGGAGCTTAACAGGTTATTTATGCTTGGATTTTAAATTATACGAAATTGCTGGTGGCTGTGCCTTGGATTGGCTACATGATATATGACGCGTAAACAAAGAAAGTGGGTTACTCTGTCTGTGTTGTCCTCCTCTCCGTCTCAGCAGCTGAGGGTGAATCTCCGCTCTGGGTGTTGATTATCAATTGAATTTTTAAGACGTTATATTCAGAGAGGAAAAAGGCATCATTCCATATGCGGATGCGGACAACGTGGGAGTTCTAGTTTGGTGAACATTTTGTTTGACAACACATAGCAAATTGGCAAACGACTGCGGAACTAACGAACCTACTACCTGCGATTTCAGAAAATCCCACAGGAAAAAGTCTAACGGGGTCAAATCGCACGATCTCAGTGGCCAGTTCACATCACCTCCACGTGAGATGACCATGCCCTCGAATCACTTCTAGAATTTCCAATGTGGCGTGAGCTGTGTGGCACGTAGCGCCGTCCTGTCGTTGGAGTCCATATCATCCAATTCAGGCCAAATGAAGTTGGTAATCATCGACCTATAGCGCTCGCCGTTGACGGTGATGGCCTGACCAACGTCGTTCTCAAAGAAATATAGACCGATGACGCCGCCAGCCCAAAATCCATACCAACCCGTGACTTTTTCGGGGCGCATTGGACGCTCTTGGATCTCATGTGGATTGGTATCGTCCCAAATTCGAAAATTTTGTTTGTTGACATACCCATTCATCCAGAAATGGGCCTCATCGCTGAAGATGATTTTTCGATGGAAATTAAGGTCAGTTTTCAGCTGCTCCAGAGCCCATTCAGCGAACACACGTCGTTGTCTATGGTCGTTTACCTTCAGCTCCTGGGTCAGTTGAATTTTGTACGCGTGCAGGCCTAAGTCACGACGCAAAGTTGGGGTCTGTGAAAGGCCGTGAACGACGCGAAATCAACTGCCTCGGATTCTCCTGCACACTCTTATGGACAGCGGCGATGTTTTCGGCAGACCTTACGTTTCGTAGACGTACGGGTGTTGGTTGATCATATACTGAACCAGTGGACTCAAATTTATCCACCACACTGCGAATAGCCCTCTCGGAAGGACGATTATGGGCGAAGTGCGCGGAACGTGACCCGAACAGAACACCCATTTTGATAAAGCAATTTTATTATTTGCACGTGTTGTTGAACGCTATATCCATCAATGGTGATTTGACAAAATAGACTGAATAAATGACAGCCTATTTGACAGATGTGGCTTCAACAATATGGCCGCTATAAACTATCAAAGTCCCTATTGGAAGACCCTTTATATATGTACATACATATTTTATTTTATAAAAATGTATAGACACTGTGGTGGGTTCTTCAACATTAAAGTACCGCCAAAAGTCGATGAAGCATCTTTGCCATCGAGCGAACTTTGCCAATGCTTGCTGCGAACTGATCCCTTTTTCCATGAAAGCTGAACAAATGTCAACCAACCGAATAAAAATAACCGCCCATCCTGCCACACAAACTCACTTCACATCATCCGCAACCGCAAGTGGTATAACGATTCTACGAAATCCTTGCATGCCCAGCTTTTATAGGATCACACTTGTGGGATAAATAAAAAGTTAAAACATCATTGCAACGCATAGTGTGATTAAATTTGAAAAACAACTTTTATTACCGAGGACCTTTGATTCATTCAACGAGACTAGTGCTCATTAGCTTATATGACTATGTACATCCCTTCCACACAGCTGTTGGAAAAGAGACGTCTGTGCGTTAGCGTTGGTGCAGTCACAGATGCTATCCCCTCACACATCTGTTCCAAATGTCAAAAGTACTTTTGTTGTGTTCATTTCCACTTTTATCCTTTCTATGATGGGGGGCAAAGATATTCGTCCTGCATCAGCAAATTGTTGTCTTAAACTTTCGTGACAAGCCTCTGCTCATTGCCAAAGGAACAACGAAATAGAGATGGGCAACGTAGGCGAGTTTTTTAAGTGCGGATTTATGTCGAAGGAACCAGCGAAGGACTCTCAAAGTTTTCCAGTAATTTGAGATTTTATGAAACCTTAAGTGAGTTTATACAGTTGTAAATTTCTTTAGTGGACTGCAGTTAAGGGTATGTGGTGGCGCTTTACGATCGATGATGTGTTCTGACTGAATTCGGAAGGAAACGAATTCTTTTTAAACGAATTTAATGTCTTTTCGTGTTTGAGATGAAATATCCTGCGAGTCGAGGTCCTATAAGCTGCCCCACCCGACATGGAAATCAATGTCATATGGGTATTCTATGTCATTACGGTTTATTGCTTAGATGTTTACGGTTTACTTCCTTGTGCAGGGATGTAGGCCGGTCCCTTGAGGAAGTGTATCGTAACTTTTTTAATCGATGCCAGTTAGACGGGGTACTGTAGGTGATAAATGCTTTATTCGACAGGAGATTAGCACACTGAAGTACACCAAAGGAGACCTTTCTATCCCTTTTGTAGAGAATGTATGTAGGTCTTAACGAACTCTTCAATGAACTTTATGAAGTCCTTGTTAGGAGAATTTGGTATTTTTGAACGAGATTGTACCGCAACGCATCGTTACTGGCAGAAAAAAGAATCGTTTAGAATCTCCAAATCTGCAGAAAGCTCTCAAAAGGCAGACAAACACAAGCACGCATGTCGGCCGGTTAAGTCTACTGATTCAGCACTTGCACTTAGTAATTTGTACCCCTAACCGACCTCGAGCAGGTGAATAATATTCATGGTGATACACTCCAGGAAGAAGTATTTCTGCAGACAGTTTAACGGCGACGCTATCAGGCAGAATTAGCCATTCAACCAGGACGATGAAGACCAACAATCACCCGACCTGGATGAAGTAAAGATAGTGAAGATAGCTTAAGTCCAACAAAGCTGCTGGTGCTGACGGCCTACCTGCCGAGCAGTTCAAAACAGCAGGCGATGACTTGGTAAGGAACATCCTAGGTCCACCCCGGACTGTAGCGCCACTTAATTTGGTCTAGAGAAAACTCTTCTGCATGCACACAAGCATCTCTCATCCGCCATTCTTACTCGAGTATCGCATCCACTGCAAGGAAACAATAATTCCTTTGAGTGTCAGCTTGTTATACGAAATTACCCCAATCAGGGAAATCCAAACGTGAACAGACAAGGAAATGAGTATAAATCACTTCTGTGTACTTTTGCGACTCTAAGAGTATTGAAAAGTTTATTCCTTACTATGGATGGTAGGAGGCTGTCTTCGCAACTTATTATCGTAAGTGAAATTCATTGTAACTACTAAGGACAGATGCTCGATGTCGCAAGAGATTTTCACAAAGTGCAATTTCTCAGAATATTATTTTACTCAATAAGCTTCATTCGGTGTACGGAATGGAATCGTATTATTGATATCGTGTCCCTGTGCAGGGAAAATGCCCCTTAAATCTTAATAGAGTTTGTGCTTCTATAAAGTTCAATTTCATCTACGGAGGCGACTTGCAATCTCACTTCGATTAAGGTAAAGGCGCTCGAAGTTGGAACTCATTCAAGCCTTTCTCACCGACTCGGGATGAGCCAAGGCCTAGCTTCTCGCAACCATTCATATTGTGCGGGTTACATAGAATTGAATGGAAGGGACGAAAGGCGATTTGAGAAGCTCTTTAATAAGCCTCGACAAAATTTTCGCGGAATCCAGTGCTTTCACTGGGGCCTGGCAGTCTATGTAGACAGTGATTGTCCTTTTGACTATATTGCACTCTCGACGGCCATGATCTCGACTTGAAGGACACTGCAATCGTCGTTTAAAGAAACGGTTTACTCTTAGAGTTCTACAGTAGACACCGACTCCCGTGCCAACGTCGATCTTAAAACCATCAGTGCAGAAGGCCAGTGGTGGTAACTTTTTTCTTCAGTATTTTGTGTTATGAATTCTAAATGTGAATGTGAAACACCAGCAAAAGTCTACAGGTCTACAGAAATTGACAGCAAGAGCCAGAATGCTATCAGTTTTTGTAGACCTGTTTGCAGTCTCTCATTGATATGGTAAGGACCTGATGACGACAATCGCTCTTCCCTTACCAGGAGTTTTAGCCACCATGCTGCTTTACTATTGCAGGCTACACTCTGGATCTTAGTGATGTTCGAAAGCTGGTACTGCTTGTCAAGAACCTTCCTCCAAACTAGTGAGCCGTACGTTAGAATGGGTGTTGCAAACGCCTTGCAAAGCCAGTGTACCACAACTGGTTCGAAGCCCCATGTATAACTGAACGACCTTTTGCTTGAGAAGAAGGATTCGCATGCTTTCTTGATGCTCCTGTCATTGTTTTTTTTTTTAATTTTGTTTGGAATCTAAAATTACGTCCGATCATGAAAAAATAAGTTCAAACCCTTTCCCCTCTCTAACCTAAGGTCTGTAGTCGCCGTAACTCAGTGCATTCATGCGACGGACCCCAACAATATCCACTAAAAAATTTTTTTGACAAAAATGCAAAGATCTAGGCCTGCCTGAGGGCTGTCGCACCAACTATTAATTTCGAAGCCGGACTTTCCAGTCAGCCTTCGCGTTGCCTCTACAATAAACCTTATCTCGCTTGACCCCGTCATCAGCTTAATATGTTTAACCACTTTTACTGTACATTTATTCAAAGTTAACGACTCACCTGAACGGGAGAAGCTTGCATCCACTGTTGAAACAGATCCGATGTAACCGATGCTCTTTTCGGCGGTCGCCGACTCTCGATAAAGTCTTGCAGTCTCAACAATGCCTCTGGTGGCGCCCTCTCTGTCAGCCATTTCTCGAACGCTTCTGGTTTCTCCTCAAATAATTTGGCCACCTCGTCGACATCCTGTGACGTAACCGGCCTATTTCCATTCACTGGACTATTAATACCACTCCCAGTGCTATCGACTGACGAGCCTATAAATAGCGGTGACAAGTGTACTCGTGTCGGCGAATTGGCCATCCCTGACGCACTACCCATACTCTGGTGTTGCGCTTGATGCCGCTGACTCGTCACTGATTCCTCCACTTTACGGCCGTCCACACATGCCGCTCTATCGTCGTCGTCCCTGCTTCTAATACTATTGCTTTGTGATGATGCCGCCGAGGATAACGACGATGCCGATGATGGATCTTTAATTGTCGGAACCAGAGTCACTGTGTCCGTTTCTGGTGAACTGCTGTGATGTATCGAAGTTCCATTATGTATCCCATTGGAGGACTGCCGACGGCCTTCGTCTGTAAGGAGTGCGTTATCCAATTTGCTGTGATTCAAATCGATTTCATGATTTATTCGTCGCACGCTTCCATCATCATCATCGGTGGAGGTGGTGGTGGTGGTGTTGGTGGTGATTGGGGAAATGTTCCTTGTCGTCGTCGTCGTTGTTGTGGAGGATGTAGTCGCTGCTGCTACTGCTGTCGACACAGAAGGGTTCTCTGTCATTTTGATTTGCCCACATCATCTAACAACATTCGACGCTGGAGTATTCATTCGTCTGACTCTGTGACATGGGGGTGTTGATGGCCCGACTGACTGCCTGCTGGCACAACAACGAAGGACCTTTTGAGTGTGTAATTGAAAACCGGCTTTCTTTTCAACGTCGGAATATCAAATATTCATTAATCCTTTGTAGTTCCATCAAAGGGTCCTCCTCGTGAGCTCTCTTGATGTAGTATAGTCGTAAAGATTGACGGTTAGTTTGCCTAGTAAATGGAAGAGAGAAGCTTGTTTAGAACGAAAGGATATTGGATATCAATTTCAAATCAATTTCAACAAAATCAAGGACCAGCCCGATTTATTATGTAAATAAAAAGAAAATCTATTGACAGTAAATGCTAGAACTATAGGCTGGGAGGTGAATCAAAGTTCGTCAAAGAGGGCATCACGTAGTGCAGGGTGTTTGCATAGCAATTTTACGTAGACACGCATGTGGTGATTTCCAGGGTAATGACCTGTATGCATTTTTAAAGGTGTAGACTCGGAGTACACTAGACTAGAAAATCAGAAAATCGCGAAGAAAAATATGTACTCGCCCGTGGTTTGGACACGAACGTGTGGCATGTTGGTGAATCCGCGAATTGAAAGACAAAAGATTCGAATATATGACACAGACGATGGCTCGAAGGAGAATACTGTCACAGGATAGGTACCACAGAGTTCAATGTTGGACCAACTTCTATGGAGCGTTATGTATGACGGAATGGTAGCTAAGATCATAGAATTTGCGGAAGATAGAAGCCCAGGTCACTTCATCTCCCATTTCTCCTCAGACGAGTTGGTATCCTCGGCTTGGAATAAGGTGATGTTAAGGAGATAGTTAGAAATATAGGCGTCCATCAGTGTCTTTAGTGTTCCTGCCATGGTGGCCATGATAAGTTGTATTAGCTGGTAGCTCTCTGACATCTGTGATAGGATGCAGGCAGGATAGGCAGCCCACCTACCCCATTGGTGTCACATACGTTCGTGCGCAAGGTTTTCCATGATGGTCTCCTTGATGACTGTCTTGAAGCTCCTCTTACTTTTTGTAAGATTTCCAGTTCGCTTCGAAGTTGGCAAGTGTGGCTTTATTAAAATCTCGCCTGGCAAACCTGAGTTTTGCTAGGAGCTCATCAGTTCACCACGGTTCTTTGGGGGTTTTTAGCAAAAGGTTTGCCAGGACATACGGTTTCGAATGAGCTCTTCGTGGAGCAAGTCAATACCGGTGATGGGTCTTTGTGGCGGTTCTCTCAATATGATTCTTTGACTTTCTTAATGGATAGCCCAGTTAAATCCTGGATAACAATTGTTTAGGCCAAATCTATACGTTAAGGTCAAAACCTATACACCTGTGATCTGAGAATGATATGTACCTCTTTGCAGACTCTCTATTAAGATACTAGTTGAATGGAGGTTTACATTGAGGAATGAGCTCAAGAAAACACCAACCCCCAAGAACATAGTAAAATATATGAGCCGATTACACTGCCCCGCTCTGCAAGAACGACGCCTACGCGCATGGTTCTCTGCAAGCATAGCGAAAGTAACAGATTAACAGTTAACTGATCACTAAGATTCAGAAAAGAGCACAAACTGGTTCACAAAACAGTCAATAATAGGATAAGTCCTTACATAGGTTGTCCCGGGAACTATATTGTTGTTCCCACAACAGAGAAAGGATATTTACAATGGACCTTCAAATATCCGAGTGAACGTGACGAGGCCAATGCATCACACACGTAACGTAACCTAACCAATCACAGGAGACATGGAATGCTGTGAGTAATTGGGCGAAATAAATTACGACTCAAAATCTACAAAATTACGACGAAAAAATCTTAATAAGCTTATGGGCACCTCACGATGCAATACCAAGACGGTGATGCCATGAGAAAAAATGCGCAAAGAGGACGGAGAGGTGGGTTTAATAAGTGAAAAATCCACACTTTTCAGAGCCCGGACACAGTTTTGACGTGAAAAGAGGTCACTTCCGGTATTTTCCCACATTTCAGCCTCATCTCAGTACGATTGCTTCATTGGGATTAACAATTTTCAATCTTCTGAAATAATTATGTTCATGGTCATCATATAAAAACCATGCTATTCCCACCAAAATTGTCTCTGCGGGCGGATATCTCAACAGAGTTACTTTAAGGTCATGCTACGTTTTTTTTTTGTAAAGCAATTAAGATCCTTTAATGTCAATGTCGTAGCCTCGCTCTTCAAGGCGTCTCCCAACGGATTATCGGATTCCAAATGCCATTGATGAACATTAATGTGAAACAGCAAAACCTGACATCGCCAACATCCAGTTCCATAGATGACGTCAATTGAGATTTTCGAAATGAGACAGGGCCGCTCGTTTTGATTTCTTTCAACTTTTTCTCCCAGATGTGCCATGCCTCCAGAGCTTCTCGTTCCCTGAATCCTTATTCTTTAATCTTCTATCTCCGGCACACCTACATCCTACGTGTGTCTCTGAATAAATCAATCGTGCGGATAAAGCTTCAAAGCTGTAAATTTTAATTCCCAGAATCGTAGGCCATCGTTCCCTTCAGGGAGACTCGCCCTCACCCCCCGGAGCGTTACTTAAACATCAATTAGAACACCATTAACGATGGTGCCCGGGTGGTCTCATTGTCTCTTGATTTATTCAACTTGTCCCCACGCTTAGTCTCTCCATAGATAAGTGACTAATGGATTTCACAATGTGTGACTCCCACGCAACAGCCTGCAGACGCAGGGCATGAACCCAACGAGGCCTTAACCAAAATTTGATGCAGCTTCAACACCTCATTGAGTTTATGGCGAAATAAATTTTTTCCTTTATGGCAAGACCAAAGTAATTTACGACGAAGCCTCCGCCTGTGCCCCTACATACATACATATGTACGTCCTCTTGTTAGGCATGGCTAATAAAAATTTATCGATTAGCTCCCTGTGTCGTTGCAGGTGGTCGCAATCACAATGACAGAGAGTACAAACTCCCACACACAGGAGCCGACCACACTCTCTATAGATTTAAGAGTTGACGTGCCTCGGTGCTACTAAAGTGTCAATAGCTTGTGTTGCCTGGGTGGGTCGTGAGTCACGACATCGGATGAAAGAGGAGAAAAAAATTCTGAAAAAGTGTTTCAAACTTAGCTAACAGCGGGGTGAATCCACTTTCCGGAAGTTGTAAACACATTTACAATTAGTCAGAGCAGCCGCAGGACACCGAGCAAGGTGCAGGACATGAAATAAAATTAAAAAGAGCAAACCTAACAAATTGCAATGCCAACTTGGGGGTTGCAGTTGGAATGAATTTAATTGATTTTCTGCGAAGACCTTTCCGTGGTTTCTAAGAAAATTTTCAAACGACCTGCAGGAACTCTCTCGGCGAACACCTAGTCCTTAGTCCTGGTTAATTTTAGTGCAACATAAATGCAAGTTTACGGCGAGACTAAGCTATTCCTGTTGTAGTTTCACCTTGGAAAGGTTAATAGAGCGCATTCCAGATGAGTGTCTTATGCACACGCCTTGTGCGAAATTTCATCGCGAATGAGTTACTTCAAGTGTTCGGGCTTAAGTGTGTGTCAAGTCGATTTCAAACTTTGTAAGCTGACACGTTGTTAATACTGGAAAAAGCTTTTACGATAGTCACTAAGCGCGGAAGAAAGGGACGAAGTTTTTAAGTGGGGAATTAAGTTAAGCCAAGCGGAACACCTCTTAGCAAAGCCATCTGATTAGTTTTACTTCGAAACTTTATCGGTGCGTAATTTGATTAGTTTGGGTTGCAATTTTCGAAAGAAAAAGGATTCGTTCGGTGAGGGTGTTGATTTTCATTAACCCAGTGCCCTTGAGATGTCGTCCTCAATATGACGCGTCATCTTTTAGAATGACCAACACACAGTAGGTGCAAAAGAATGGTTGGATGTTGTAGGAATAGTGTAGGCACTGAGTTGGACCCCTTGGTCATAAGGGGCCGGATAATCTAGTTCTCATTGGCCTTTAATCCGATTACGTCGAAGTAGCCCGAATGAGGTGTTCACTAAGTAGTTCGACCTAACTCCTGTCGTGGGAGTTCTTCCGCTGCCGTGCGGTTGCAAGGGAGAGTGCCTTAGTGTGAACACCCTCGCCCGTTCTCTCGTCAGCTGCCACCAACAACCTTCCACAGGGGTTTGCCCCCTTTCTTCAGTTAAGCTACTAGGCACCTAGCGTTCACCGCGGGAAGGTGAGAATAGGAGTTGGTAGACAGAGGTTGGTTTGAGACAAACCTGTGGACGCTTCTTGAATGCACATATCTACCCTTTAAACATAAACAAAATATAGGTTTATGGAACGTCCGATGCCTAAGTCAGGTTAGGTGAATGGTTGCTTTGTGACATTTGTCACTGCTCACGTAAATCAGCAATAGGGTCCATTGCGCTCATTTTATGATTCTTCCCCGGGAATCTGTAAGAGAAAGAGGAGCCGCTGATAGGAATAACACCCAGATAGGAATATGAATCTCACGAGGTCCCTTAGCTCGATGTTACGCATGTTCTCTAATTCCGTGAAGAAGTAACTGCCAAGAGTCCTCATTCTTCTACCGATGAGAGCAAGGCAGTCACACAGCAGGTGACGAACAGATTTGATTTCTTCCTCGTCGCTACAACTTCTGCAATAGTCGTTGTGATGTACACCGAGGTGCTTCCCATGAGTACCAATGGCGCAGTGCCCAGTAATGAAGCAAGGATAGTGCTTCGCGCTGACTGCGTTTGATCAGAGACAGATATCTCTATGTCTGTAGTCGAATTTTCATGGATGACTCTAAAGCCAGTCATGGGTCCAGTGCTGGTGTCTTCGTGGAGGTCGATAACACCAGACTTCACTAGTCGTTGGGTAAGCATGCCTTTGTGTCTCAAGCAGAGACCTTTGCTATCCTAATGGCCATTGACTATATTGTTAAAAATAGGTGGAGCAGTCGGAGCATCTGCGGCGATAGCAAGGCGCAGCTTTATGTCTTTCTCAACCCTTCGACCAGTTTCAAAATAGTGCGAGAATGCAAGAACTCTCTGAATTCGGTCGCAAGGCTGAACTCTTTAACTCTTGTCTGCGTCCCAGGTCACACTGGGATCTCTGGAAATGAGATCTTCGATGAGTTTACTAGAAAAGGCTCAGGGGACCCTGAACCGTTCGCCCAAGCGAACAGGCACGTTCCGGATATCCAGCACCAGCCGAGTCAATAGCTTTGATAGCGGCTTGGCTATCATTGATGCTTTGTTTGTGTGTTTTGTCATGCCCGTGTTGCTAGGCCCGTAGGGCGGTGCAGTCCAGCACTCGGATTCTTTGAGTCCGACTGCGCTGCGTAGTGTTTTTTGTGTATAAGTCGAGAAGCAGAAGATGCAAGAGCACAGCAAGGGCATCCGTTGGGTCCGTTCTCAATACTCCCGTTGTGCCTTACACGCTGTTCTTTGGAGCCTTTTAAGTTTTGTAAGATTGTAGCCTTTTCTTAACGCAAGCCATCATACTAGCGACCCGTAGGTGAGAATTGGATGCCCTACACCTGTGTATATCCAGAAGGTCATTTTTGGTTGAAATCCCCACTCCCTTTCAAAGGTTTCACTGCAGGCATAGAAGGCTACACAAGGCTTCTTAACTCTGTGTTCAATGTTTGGCTTCTAGTTAAGTTTTGGGTGAAGTGCGATACCCAGATACCTAGCGCTGGAGGATAGTGTGAGTAATTGGCCATTAAGACGGGGAAGGGTAAAGTCAGGAACTTTGGTTTAGGTAGTGAATAACATCAGTTCACGTTTGCTCGGCCAAGGCCACAACGTGCGGCCTATCTTGTCTAGAGCTGCTTCCATGATTTCACTTATCACAGAGGGAAACATCCCTGGCACTAGTATCACCACGTCGTCCGTATACGCGACCACCTCGACCCTTTCTCTGTCTAATTTTACAAGAAATTTGTTCACAACCATTACATAGAGTAGAGGAAAAATGACGGCACCCTGTTGCGTTCCTCTGTTGGCGAATTTGGTTAAGTGACTATTACCTAGTTTTGCCTGAATGCTTCTTGTTCTGAGCATGGAGACTTTCCATTGACTAATAAATTGATCTATGCCCATCTCGATCAGATATTCATGAATAGCTTCAGTGTGTACGCTATGAAACGCTCCCTCTATGTCCAAGAAGGAGGCTAAGGTACATATATTCTTTGTAATGTATAGATTTTTCGATAGTTCGCACTACCTCGTGGGGAGCCGTTGCCGTGGATCTTCCCTTGAGGTAAAAGCGTGCTGTGATTAGGATAGCAATGATTCTGCTAGAATGCTTCGCAGGTGGATGTCTTAGACGCGCTCTAAGGTTTCACATATAAAAGAAGTTAAACTAATTAGCCTGAAGTCCTACGAGGTCTCGTCCCCGCGTTTCCCTGCCTTCGGTATAAACACAACCCGAAAAAAAAGCAGTTGGAAAGCTAAAATAATTCTTAGCGAGAGAATTATAAACAACCTCATGGAATACCCCAGTGGTTCGTGTTTCAAAATGTGACAGTGGCAACTCCAATCTGGTGGACTCTCTCCAATCTCTTCTCTTATGAACTAGACAATGGAAAACGCGTCCACCTTAGAAGAAGACCTCTGCCATTAGTCCAATGAGGTTTCAGAACACTTGTGGGACACTGTCTCATAAATCAGATGAGGAATGGATGCGTTTTTCACTTTCTATTTCATAAGAGAAGAGATTGGAGGGAGTGGTCTTAAGTGCATAAAATATTCTGCAAATGATAGGGAAACATTCTGAAACATTCTTTCCTTTTCTTCTTCTTCTCTTCCGACTTACGGACTTACGTTGTACAATCACATTAAAAAAAAAATTTTATTCAGGACCAATGTGTCCAATTGTCAGACTCCCCACAGAGAAGACCAACAAACTGAAGGTATTTGCACGCAACATTATGAAAAAATTACTCATTCGCAACCAGGACCTATGGGGAAAATATGTTTCGTCTTAATCACTGTAGTCCATCCTCACCTAGTTACCTTCCTTTCGTTACCTGGTCCAAGCCTATTCAATAGGGTTTATCTCTCCCACTTACAACATGTGAACAATTGATGTCCGGCCGTTACAAGCAATTAATTCCGACACACAAATTCATTGTACTTTCTCCAAAATTAATGGAATTACTCAGCGCAAATTCGATTTATCTGCTAATTAAGTCGATATCCGTATGTGCACGCACCGTTGTCGAATCCTTTTGGCAATGTGCCAACTGCCATCCTCCTCCTCGGGCTGACCCCTGTCAGTGTGTCAAGTATTAGTTTCGCACATAATTCCCCCCATCGAATCCCGATTGGCTTTCTGGCTTAAGGATACGAAACAAAGCGAAGCCAAAAGACGCTCATACTCACTGACAGCGTCCTCTCCCATCAGCACACATAGGGACAACCATTAGGAGAGCAATGAGTATAAAATCAATAAACGCTCGAACATTCGTCGAACGGTCGTATTTGTCTCAGTTGGGTTTAGGACTTAGGGGATCTCTTGCAAGGATGTAGTATACCGCATCCCATCAGTGTCACTACTACGATTATCTGAGGATTACTAATGTTTGAGGAACAAATACTGTGTGACGCAACAGCAATTGCCAGCACACAGTGTTAAGTCACCTCCCAATGGTGGGGAAAAAAATGGAAGCAACATCCTTTTAGTAGCAGCCCTGGGACGAAGGCACACAAAAAAAAAAAAAAAAAAAAAAACTCAGAGCACAACTTTTGTAGATTCTATGACTTTTCTTTCAAAGAAAAATCGGGTGATTCACTGACGCGCGTCTGGAGACAACCAGCGAGCATGGTGGTAATTTGAAGTTCGTCCTTCCTTCTTTGTTTTGTTTTACGTGCCATGAATATGCAAGTAAAACATGGAGATTTAGGATTCCCATAATGCCTGGCAAATTAGATTGTCTGTGTTTGAGTTTATTGGGAATGAATTGATCGTTGATTGAACTCAAATTCAAAGTTGGGTGGTTTGAACAACTGAGAGCTTGGAGTCTTTTAGAGATTTTTATGGACACCCCATGGAATCGTCATCGTCCTCATTCATTGAGCAAGGACAAGGACACCAGTATAGGTAGGAGTCTCGTTGTAGACGCTTGGTTTGGGTAAAGTTATCATAATGTCGTCTTAACTTTTGTCTGCACATAGATCAGGCACTGACTTCCAATGACTTCAAAGGCTGTAACGTGGGTAACATGCATGTGTATAGAATCGCCGACTTTTTAGTAGTCATGCAAAGAGAGAGAGAGAGACAGAGAGAGTGCTTCAAGCAAGCTCATGAGAAGAGTCACGTTTTCTAAGAACATAAACGAAATCCTTATGCAAACGAATTTGGCTAAGAATCAGAATGACCTTCGTCAAAGAATTTTTGTAAAGAATGCCCTCCCTTGGTATAGGTTCATAATCCTAGCTGGCAGTCTGCACTCATTAATGGGCACTCGTACTCCTGTACAGAAAATTAGCGAAAGGTCGACAACGTGTGTAGTCTTGGTTGGTGGGTTTGCTAAAGACTCACTTAGACCTCAAGCAGGTCCATTGTAACCAAAAAAACGATGCTCATGGGAGACAAACCAAGGGGTAGGGTTGGCTAATCTATAAGCCACCCAGAAAAGGATAGAAATCTCAGGAGTTTCCTAAAATCAGCGATATTAAAGTCCTCCAGCCCATGGAATACTCAGTCTTCCGGTGGCCAGCTATGCAGCATAGCGGTGCTGGATGGATTCTATTTCCTCTTCATCCCTGCAGCTTCTGCAGTAGTCATTGTAATGTAATCTAAGACACTCCGCATGAATTCCTGTTTGGCAGCGCCCTGTAAGGACCCCGGAGACGATTCGTATCTCCCTTCGACTAGGTTGTACGAGATTTTTGGAATTTTTCTTATCGAAGGTTGGCCATAGTGATATGTCTATTGCACATCATAGGCTGGGTTAGGTTAGGTTAGGTGAGTGTCCCCGCTCAGGCACACTTAGAACAGATTGGCCCATTGTCATACCGCAGTGCGGAAAACCGGCTTACTGGCATCAGGCAACTAGAATATGTAGGACAAGTACAACGAGTGTGGGCACCCGTACCGGTATTAACCCTAAGAGTTGAACCATTGCGTCCTAGAGATGAAGTTTCTTCTCTTCTGAATGTCGAATTCGGCTTGACCGTTAGGATCATCGTAAAAGTATTCCCCGAGTCTTTTTCTTTTTAGCGTCGCAAGAGCAGGACATGTACACAGTAGGTGGGTCGTAGTTTCCTCTTCCTCCTTGTCACTGCAGCTTCTATAGAAATCATTGAAGGGAACCCCCAGTTTAAGTGCATGTCTGGCTATCAAGCAATGTCCGGTGAGGACCCCTATCAGTGAACCTAGGTTTTTCCGGTTTGTGGATAAAAGTTTCTCGGTCTTCTTTAAATCCACGTTAGGTCAGATTTGTTTTGACAAGAGACAATTGCTGATGTTGTTCGACCTGTGGTTTGCCAGTTTCTTGGTATTCACCAAACATCTGTAACAATAGGGATGGTCTTCAGTGTAATCCAGGCCTAAATCTATACTATGGAGATCTGCACCAAGATAAACCTCGATAGAGGTATTAAGGGCGCAAAAATACATATCTACTCAGATAGTCAGGCAGCGCTTAAAGCATTGATACCTCACTTCGTGGAATCTATGTCAGTCAAGTCCTGATACGACACCGTACAATCACTTGCCAGACACAACAAGGTCAAGCTTGATTAGGTGCCCGGCTACCATGGCATTGTAGGCAAACTGCGGAATAGCTGGCTAGGGCCGGTTCGGCTTCCGCGATTTTTGGACCGAAATCGTTCTGTGGCGTTAATTGGGCTTTCGTCTTAGCTTCATTTTACAACTGGGAACAACAACTTCGCCCAGCCCATTGAGAAAATGCCCCCGGCTTTAGGCAATCCAAGAGACTTATAAAGCCCCTTTTCTACAAGGCAATTCTAAACCTTCACAGAAACAACATGAGGAAGCTAGTGGGCTTCTTTACCGGCCATTGCGGCCTTAGATATCACCTCAACAAACTAAACCTTTGTTCAGATACAGAGTGTCGGTTCTGTTTGGAAGAGGAAGAAACCTCTGAGCACATTTTCTGTGAATGGCCGACACTATACTGGCTATGTAGACGGGTCTTCCATAAGGAATTCCGTTCGTTAGCGGAGTTTAGAAACTCGGCTACTAGGCTTTGTCGCCTTGTCAGCCATAAGGATAGGTTTTAAAAAAAAAAGTTCCCCAAACCTTTTTTTTTTCCGGCCCCACATCTCGTTGGGGAAGGACAAAACAGCATGTCATTTAGGAGCGTCCCAAGTTGCCGTCAGTACGCGGTAATAAAATGTAGGTCCATTCTATTCGTGCAAAAAATTTAACACGCACATCACGAATGGTTGCAAGATTCTAGGATTGTCGCACCAGCAATTTTTTTATTTTTAACTGCAAACCAGGACAAGTCTCACTGACCTCGTCTTTCTTGTGAAATAGTATCTCTACCAACTTGTCATACGCGATTGCTTGCAGCTGACGATAGTTCTGACCGATTGGAGCGAATTCAAAATTCTTTTGAATTGTGGTTAGAGCCCCTTCCCTGTAACCAACAAATGACCCAGCCTAACTTCTTTTAAAGGTGTTAAGGTCAAAAAAACGGTTTAAAAATACATCTCCAATTTGTCCCCAGAACAACATCCAACCCCAAGGACCCCCAACTGATACTTAAGTACACACAACGGGGCCTATAATGAAAGATAATTACTACATCTGACTGTTACACATATTCATTTGTAGACTTTTCCATTTACATCCCCCCGATTCGATCCGATAAGCTCCCTCTCCTTCGGTAGGAAAATAAAAATAAAAATAGTAACCTCCACCCCTCAAGAAGGCAACAACCTAAAACGATTAATTTACGGCGAACACGCAGCTCAGTCTTCATCGTCCTGTCCTCCACCATAACTCACGGCAACATGAAATGATTCCCAAGTTCATTATAAATTAATGAATATTTGGACACACAATTTGAGATACAATTTGGATCACGATTCTGGAACGCAAAATTAACATACACCGCCTCCACGCTTAAGCGGTCTTCCCCCCAAATAGCCTCGGGTAGTAGAAGCGACGACTTCGAGCCCAAAATGGAACGCAAATGGAATGGAAACGGAAATGAAATGAAATGAAATAAATAAATAAAATGAAATTTGTTTCTCAGAAAACAATTTCCATTTAGTTCGTTGATCTATGTCGTACGGTGTAAAACACGGGACAGAACTTCTCCATCTGACGCATGGTGTAGCGTTTAGCAGCTTTATGACTTGACAAAGCGAGACGACGACGCAGCCATCACTTCTCATATTTCACCTTACACTGGCCTTAGATACACACCAAATTGATTGCCGACGGGCAACTCTCCGGATCGCTCATATCGTTATTAATAGGCAGAGTCCGTGCTGTCAAAGACATTAATGAATCCGCCCCAGCCCACCGTGAAATCCTCTTTGTGATCGAAGAGTCAACACCGAAAGCTATAAACATATCGAGGTATTAGCTTATCCACCCGATTACTCACCCCCGTGTCCTTTGCGAGTACTCCGTCATCGTTCAGAAGGAGGGCGGGAGACTTTTCGTCAAATAGCACTGTGAGTAAGCAATGAAAGGGGCCTCCTAAACCCCTTAGACACATCCTTCTTCCGCAAAAGGACTTTCTTTCTTTTTTGTGTGATAAATTAATTTCAGGTCGAAATGTCAACTTTTTTTTGTTCGCCTCCTTTTTTGATTGATTACCCAGGATTTACGCATTTTGCTTCGATGTATCAATTTTTGAATGTATATCCTGTCGATTGGCATTGTTGTTGTTGTTTCCATTTAATATTTGATTTACAGCCAACCCACAAGGGGGGCGAGGGATGAGAATGATTTTTAAATTGAATCGGGACTGATGTGATGAATTTTACGATGTCGTCCTGGGCCACTGGCACACACAATGAAAGAAAGGACTCGATGCGCTGCCAATAACCGATATTTTTTTGTTTCGAAAAAGTCATTCTAAGGTTTTCACTTCTCTCGGGTGGGGCGACGATGTCGAAAACCGGTGCCAGAGTGTATTTATTTATTTATAGATTCGAAAAGCTTTCGATTAACCAAATTGAAAAAAGTGAATAAGGAAGCGACTTCAAGTGAAAATGTTTCATGTTTTCTTTTGGAAAAATTGGGGTATAGGTGGCGGGTGCTACCAATCGAATTGAATGGAGGAACGTGTTCAAAGTTATTGCTGCAACAATAAGGACACGAACGAAGATGCCAGTCAAAGAAGCAATTTACTTGTTTCGTTTGTTCGTTTTGTGGTGAAAAAGTTGAAAAGTTTTTGTGGCGGAATCTTGAAGATTTGTTTTGAGATGAACAAAGGTGTGCTGTGGGGTAGTACCTAACGTCCTTTGTTTGGTTTACTTCGATTTTTGAATAATTTTTTTTTTGCCACACAGGCAGATGACTTGTGTTGTGAGGAGAGGTCTTTCCAGAAGTTGCGTGAGCTATGAGAAGTGCGGAAGAATATTGTATAATTTTGGGTGGGAACTGGCGGTGTCATAAGATATTTCGATTGTGTAAAGCTCTTTGTACTCCCTATTGAGTATAAGGCAATCAATTGTAGATTCCTTCCATTCGTACTAAAAATGAAACACGCACAAGACGATAAGTTCTGAGAAAAAAATGAAACACGCACAAGACGATAAGTTCTGAGAAGCTAGCCTTTGGTTCGTCACGGCCAGTTAGAAGTCAGACTAAGGCCGCTGCTACGAAATGAGCGACGAACGGTATAACGGTAAAGGGGCAAAACTAAAACGTACGAAATAGTATGGTTGTGGCCACGCAGTCGTTGAGCGGCAAGCGTCATTTCTGAGTATATTTTCTGCCGCTTTGTTGCTTGCCGCTCATTGCGTGGCCTTGGCCTAAGGCAGATCCAATAATAAGAACTTTAACACCATGGACAAGCAATGAGAGCGTCGCAACTGCCTCAACACAACAAAAGTTGCAGTGAACTAAGTCTTAAGATCGTATGTCGCCAACCGCAATTTAGGCCGAAAAATTCAAGTTTTGAGCTATTTTTCGAGCTCCGCTTCGTCGCAGAAAAATTCCAAAAATACTATAGCCACCACTTATTTGTTGACTTCAAGACTATGTATGACTTCAGAACGAACTGGTAGTAGGTCCATCGTGTTATACATACTTACTTAAAGTGGCGCTACAGTCCGGAATAGACCTGGCCCTCTCCCAACAATTCGTCTTCAGCCAGATCGATCTCTAGCCAGCTGACTCTAGTTTCGCATGCCAAGTGGGTTGAGGTCCCCTTCCACTTGTGTGCGTCGCGGTCTTCCTCTATTGCGCCGTCCCTCGGGTGTGGATTTGAAGATTATCCGGGCCGAAGTATTGATGTCCATCCGCTATGCATGACCCATCCACCTCAGTCGTTGGACCTTCACTCTTCTGGCTAAGTCGATGCCGCCGTACAGCCCGTAAAGTTAATCGTTGTATCTCCTCCTCCACTCTCCGTCTATGCAGACGGGACCAAAAATCACCCGAAGAATTTTCCTCTCGAAAGAGCAACCTCATCCGCTTTAAACAGAGTCCATGCCTCTGCGCCGTAGAGCAGGACTGGAATGATTAAGGCCTTATAAAAGGTCGCCTTAGTTATTCGAGAGAGGGCTTTTCTACTCAATTGCCTTCTCAGCCAAAAGAAGCAGCGATTGGCAAGAGTTATTCTTCATTTGATCTCATCGCTGGTGTCGTTGTCTGAATTTATAGCGGAGATAAGGTAGACAAAGTCCTTAACTACTTCAAAGTTATAACCGTCTCTAGTGACGTTCTGACCGAGACGTCGGTGTTAAATGTCCTTTCTTGTTTACAACATAAGTACATCGTACTTGGTCTTGCACTCAATGACCGCTTAACCCAACTTCACCGCCTCAATCTAAATACTCATGAACGTGCCAGTGACATCACGCTGCGTTCTTCCGATTATGTCAATATCGTCGGCGTATCGATTTGAAATTCGTGGGTTTTTTCCTAGATCTGCCGCAGTGTGAATATTTAGTGTAGGGTGGACTTTCCTGGCCTGAAGCCACGCTGATATGGACGGATCAGGTTGTTTACGAAGGGCTTCAGGCGTTCACACAACACGACAGATAAGATCTTGTAGGCGATGTTAAGAAGACTGATGCCTCTGTAGTCGGCGCAGTTCAAAGAGTCTCCTAATTGAGGATCCGTTGCGTTATATATAATGTCAAAGTGCCCATGAAACACAGTTTACATAAGATGACGATGAAGAACGCTCCACGAGTCTGACAAAAACATCAGCAAGACCTCCAAAAGCACTAGGTGTCGAAGCCCTAGTAAGTCGCTAGATAGGTAGGTTGGTAGAGGTGGCGGTTCGACTTAATCCAATTAGCACTAGGATCTTTAAGTCGCTATTATTACCCTCGAAAAAATTGCTCTAAGTGCCAACAAGTCGCAGGACATTGACATCAGACTTAGAAGCGGCAGAGTGACAAAGAAAATGAGGTAAAAACATACTGTTGACAAAGATCAATATCGACCACAATAAAAGAAAATTTGTAACCCACGATGCTCAACTGCCCGTAGAAGGGCTGAGACGGTAACTGAGTAGCTGATCATTGGGCAAACCTCCAGATGTGCAAGGTGGTGCTTCTTGTGCTTGAACCAAGAAGGCTCTAGGTTCAAGCAGTGAGCAATTGTGGCTGATGGTGGAACTCATCACAGGAAACATTAACCTCAACAATCACATGCATACACTGGACATCGCTGACATATAGACATGTATGAGCTGCGAGGAAGCAGAAGAAAAATTCGAACACTTCATATGTCACTGTCCAGTCCTACCGAGAATGCGACAAAAGACCCTGGGGTGTGGGTGGGACATCTCAAGGACAAAGGAATAGGCGGCATCCGGGCCTTCACCAAAGAAACAGGAAGATTCGACAGACCACACTTACACTAGTGTCAACTCCGTAATTTTTTCCACCTTCCCCTGATTCCTCCCAACATATGTATGTCCTAAATCAAACCTATCGCTGCTGTTCCGATGGGCAAAAGAGGGGAACACAATGGACCCGACTGAGGCCTAAGTGAAGATCCTTCCGCTTACCCTCATATATTTACCATACCATACCAACTGAGTAGCTGAGATCTGTCAGGCTTGAACTTGCCAAAGTCGAATAGGAAAGTCATTAAAAATTTCAAGAGGAAATAATTCTTGGAATGACCTATTGTCCTGTCCTCAGTGACGGTTCATTGTGAAGAAGATTCTTCCGATCTCTGTAAACCCATTTAACATAAGCACCTACCTGATGCAGACAATCTTCATTCAGCGTTTAGGAGTATTTAAGCTTCTCCCAGACCGACTATGCAGAAGAATAAGAATAAAGTGGGAACCTCAACTTGTTGATCAGAGTCCATCTCCATGTCCATCCTGTGAAGTGAAGTGTTTTCTATTGATACATCTGGGAAATGTATTTTTTAGCTCTCGAATCCAAACTTAAGAGTAAACCAACTCAAGACACAAACATGACACTTATCATCGCCTGAGTTTTCGATAACAATTACCTGAACTCTGAACTACTTATGTATGTCCGTGCTGCCATGTGGCAAGTGAAACTTTACCTGCAAGGAAACTCTCACCACAGCATTTCTTTTGAATGTCAAGTGCCAATCAACATTTACCCCTCAGAACCGACCCAACGAAAGGCGCCATTCAATGGCCATCCATCACTCCTTAACCATCCCCGCCCACAGTTCATAACTCAAATGTCAATCGAATCTACATATATGTGTAGCCATAGACACTGGCATACATGAATAAGAACGACAGCTTTTATCGCAACTCAAGTGGGCTCACAATGGCACTCGAAGAATGTATTTGACACAAGTGTCAAATATTTACCTTGACGAAACCACCGCCGGCCATAAAGACTCGTGTGCGGTGGCTTAATTGCCTTAGACGACCGCAGAGACGTGAAAATTTAAATTTCATGTTAATTACACGAAGGGGAGTGTGAATGGTGGTGACGCTCGATGAATAGATTAAGAACCGAGGCACGCACGCACATGTCTCCAGCATTCAACTAGAGACCATTCAAGACGCTAAATAGCGCCACATTATTGCACAATCTGTTCAAGTGCCCGACCCCTCCAACCTCTGACAATCCACCGCATTGCACCGGTTAATGGGATTCCCATTAAGGCTTGATGGCGAGTTCAAACGGCAGCTGCATTGGGGAGGAAACCACTAAGACGATGATGCTCGTGCTTCGATTCCTTTGCTGGTGGGGAACGTAATTTCGTGAAGTGGAATTCTCTTAGATTTATCGAAATGAAGTTACGTGATCTCTTCCATGGACACAGGGTATAGTAGTGAGGGGTTATCGTCGTGCATGTTAAGTCAGACAATGCGAATGGAACGAGCCAACTCGAGGGATTCCTCGATGCTGAGTAGTGATTGGAAGTAAATTCATTTCACGTTGATTGCACTGCCAAGGGAACTTATTAAACAGATGAACAGATAGTCTTTGATTGGAGCGAATTGATGGTTTGTTCCAGTATCGACTGGATGCAACAGAAAACTTTTACAAACTTTCGCTGTGATTTGAAAACGTCCAGCGATGTCTAAATTTTTTTGCTGTCAAAAAAAAAAAGTTTCTGACTAATTTGGAGTCTGTTTCATGTTTCCTACTGAATGGAAATAACATCTTTAGTAGGTTAGTCGGCATGATAGCCCTGAATGCATTTACGACCTTTGAGTTTGCCTATCTCATCAGTTGATGAATTCCCAATCCATAAGCAGTGTTTAGCTAAAACTAGTTCTTCTTCCAACCGAGTCTATGCCTATGTCTACGATAACACAATGGGAGATCAACAAATCTGCCGACTACTGAGCCAGCTTCCAGGGCCTTAGACAAGCGGAAAAGTTCATCAACCCCATACAAGGCCAGGATGTTACTAGATCTCACCAAAGAAAAGTTAAGAACCTTCACGGGCTATTTAACGGGACATTGTCCACTCAGATACCATCCGCATACAATAAAATTATCAGAAACCGATGTTTGCCGTCTATGCGTATGTCCAGGAGCCACCAGGAAAAGATTACTCGGTGACGTGGGCCTCGGTCAACCCAGCAGAAATTCGGAAATCTTACCTTAAGGCTGTACTGAAGTTTACCAAAAGCATCAATAGTACCTCTAGTTTAACCATACGGGCCACCACAATAGACCTTATTGACCTCATATAAAGCGTTCGCCAGGACCCAGATTTGCGGACAATGTTCAAATCTTGGGTCATCATAGAGTTTGAAGTTGCATCTTCTCCTCTATGGATACAAAAACAAACATCTAACCAAGAAGTTTTCCCCTCACCAACTACTTGCTTTGCTTCTGCTACATTTACGGCATTTAATGGCATGCAGCAGTACTGCGAGGCAGTGATAATCATGTTGGAATTCAGAAACAAGAGTAAAATGGACGGCGGATCTATTGTAATGAGGGACATGGCTGAATGGATGAATCGGAATCATGGCGAAGTCAACTACTAGATCACCCTGGTTCAACGCACTAACCACTGAGCCACGGCGATCACTGTATCGAGTCACTACTAACAACAAAAATTAAAGAGGAAACGAAAGCGAAAAAATACCCTGAAGAGTGGTTGTAGTAGAGGTGGTGTTTAATTATTTAGAATCTGGCAGACCAGTCGTGTGCAACAACTTCCTTATCACAATAGGCTGGATTTTAGTCGAAGGCGCGAGGAAGCATTCTCCGCCTTAGGGACACAGAGAAAATGGAATGCAAATTGTAATAATATATGAACTTTGTAAAGGGTTTTCCAATAGGGACGCGAAGATTTTGACAGTTCATGCGACTATGTTGTTTTATCTGTTGTTAGTTTTCCCGATTTTTATTTTTTCAGACATAAAAGAAAAAATCACATGGCAAGTTACAGCGTCGAGCAGCTCGTGCAAATTATAAAACTTCATTATCAAAATGGGTGTTCTGTTCAACGATGCGCGCGTTGCGCCCATTTTACTGTTTACATGGTCGTCCTTCCCAGTCTACTAACCAACGTTTGGTGGCCAAATTCGAGTCGAATCAGCCAACACCCGTGCGTCAAAGAAACGCAAGATCTGCCGCACAAGAACTCGGCCTTTTCCAAACATCAACTTGGCAAATTTTGCGTCGGGACTTAAGCCGACCTCCGTCAACAAGCAAAATTGACGCACTTGGGACGATGCAAATCCACACGAGGTCCGCCAAGCATCCACAGAAAGTGGATTGTGGGCCGGCGGCATCATCGGTCCGTACTTCTTCGAAAACGACGATGGCATTGCCTCACTATCAACGGAGAACGCTAGCGATCGATGATAAACACTTTCGTTGGATGATATGCATGTGAACGACATGTGGTTCCAATAGGACGGTGCTACGTGCCACACAGCTGATGCTACATTGGACATTCTGCACGAGCGATTTGAGGGCATGGTTATCTTAAACTAAACTTATTGCAAAGGCGACGTGAACAGGCCATTGAGATGGTGCGATTTGGCTCCGTTAGACTTTTTCTTGTGGGGTTTCCTTAAGCCGCAGGTCTATGCCAAAAAGCCGCAAACGACCAGTGCCCTCCAAGTCAACATAAACGAAGCCGCGGCGGCCATTTGAACGATGTCACATTCCACACATAATGTCATTGATAGGCCTTTCAAATAAAATAAAAAATTTGTTGATATCTCACACACAACTTGTTTTATTCAATTTTAACATCTACCCGTCCCTATTGGAACGGAAGTGTTTGAGTCATTCTCTGGGAGAATAATACTGAGTTTCGAATGTTGAAAAGCCTTCTAGTTTACAAAGTGCACAACATGCGTATTCTCAACTAGAATTATTTTTTCCAAGATAGATCAGTTAGTCAAACCAGTTAGCCACAATTTATACCTCTGGCTCAGTTGTTTTGCTCATAAACCTGCATTGAGAGCCGAGCATTTCGACGCCATTAATTCCCGTCAGAACATTTATGATTCATAAGCCACCATCTCGGCTTTCAAAACACTGACTCTGTCCTTCAGCGACTTAATAGACCTGAGCTCAGAGCACGTCGAGGCAGCCCCTATAGTAATACGAAGACTAGATTTGAACTGTCTAATTGAGAAGTGATTTACTGGCAAGGCATCACTGCGGCCGAATTTCTCTGTTATTGACTTTAACTGTAAATCGGACATTCAAAAGTCATTAGGTGAGCGGTGGCGTATACGCAACATTTTTTTTATCGAATACAGAAGACGTGGTTATGGAACTGTCAAAGCTGATTTGCGTGATTTGCTGCCCATCAAAGTTAATTGGGGGAATACAGTTAAAAAAGATTGACTTGTAATTCCATAACTTACTCTTTGAATATCCAAACACAGTCTGTTCCGACACAAAAGGAATGCAACTGTAGCAAAGAGGTGTACTGCAGCAGGGCTAAGAAAGAAGGCACTCGAAGTTCGCCTTTCAACTGAAATGTAGAAAACAAGTTAATAAAGTCACAAGAGTTTGATAAAGTGAAACTTCCATGGAAATCCTCCTCAAAGAGACTTTCTAGGCAATCGCCTGAAAAATGGATACGACATAGACCCATGCCACCTTGTTTCGAGAAATTCTTTTAGTGAAGCTTCTCCACTCCATCGTGCTTCTTGAAAAAATTGTTTCCATTATTCATGCGACTTCAAGTTTGATTCCATGAATCACAATGTTGCGAGCAAACCTTTTATTAAAGAAGCAACCCTCCCTATTGAACTCAAAGAGCCCACTCAAGTGTCACCGCCAGCACATACAGCTTGCGATCATGAAGACATTTTTCAACACATTCACCAAAATTCCTCGGAAATCCATTAGATTCCAATTTAGTTACAAGCGCACTTGTCAAGGCGCAAACCCCGTCTTCTCTGGCGTATGAGTAATGTTCCAAAAATAAGTCACAGCACCCGGCTAGATGCAACGAAGCACACACTCGAACATGCATGCACTCTCATTCCGAGTGAAGTAACAATCTGCCATGCAAATGCCATCGTCCGAACAAATTAAGATCGCCCACTTTCGGGGCATGGACTAGCAGCGGCAATCCAGAGCAATTTACGGCCACAGAATCGTGCCTTCTCGACGGTCATCAAGAGCCACACGCAAATAAATCAGCACGAACTGTGTCGGTCCACACTGTCAGGGTCAGCGCAGTGGAATGCGAAACGAAACGACATGCATGTCAAGAGGGAAAAAAAAGCTGATACACCCCTCATCCAGTTGGAGTCAGGGTGTGTGTGTGTGTTGACACAAAATGTAACATCGTTCCACTGGATCGAGAGCTAAGCAAACAATATGCGGGTGAAGGTGATTGCCCTGCTTATGGAGCTCCAACTGAATATGGAACGAGATAGACGTCATGTCGGCCTTATTGGCTGCGGGGGTGTTTTAAATTCTTTTTTTTTCTTTTCTCCCTTTTGCAACCTACTGAGGGCAAATATTTGCTATAAGCGCACACCTGCATGAGGAAAGCGCGTTTGTTTTGCTTTATAAATTTGGCAACGTGTGTCGTCGACAGAGACATTAGCTACTAAATGTGAAAAATATCCATACACCATGTGAGGGGGGTGGATTTTAATGGCAATTCCCTCCGGGGGTGACATGACAAAGTGATTAGCATACACTACATCCGACACAGGTGATCCTAAGTGCAAATACTGATATGACGGTGATTTGACTTTTTTTCGGCAGAGTGGTGGTGATTTTTTTCAATTTATACTTGTAACCGTTGATGTGTGACTTTTGCCAGACTTACGAGATATAAAATCGAAGGGGGCTTGTCGATGCTTCGGATGTCTGCGAGATTTTAAGTGCACTTTGCTTCAAATCTTTTCGCTTTTGAAATGTCTTGCCATGTTTTCAAGGTTAGGTACCTGCTTACTTATGTAGCTGAACATATTTTCCTTCTTATCTTGGAGAGGGTGTCTGTGACTTCCTGGAATGACACTATGTGTCCACAATCCATCAAGGTTTTACATTTCCCTGGGGAATACACATGTATAGTTATGACAATTTTGTTTTTAAGGTGCGAGTGAGTGATTTTATTACAAAGAGGTATCGGGACCTCGAACCGACTACAACGAAGAGAAAAACTAGTGATAGAAACTTATTTCTACAGAAAGACAAGACAAAGCTTGCTTACTTTGGGTGCTGCCTTTATATTTGATTGCAAGCCGAGTCTAATAATGTTTGCAAGAATATTACCCTGAGCCTAGCTAAGGATAGCTAAGCAAAACCTTAATCACTGGGATCACTTGGTTGAGTTTACCAATGCAGAAGAAGTGTGTCATTAACTGTGACTCTGAAATTCAGTCCTAACAAAAGGCATTGATTGAGCGGTGGCGTATACGTAACCTTTTTCAATCGAATGCAGAAGAAGGCATCATTGCTGCCGAATTTCTCTATCATCCATGATTCAGTCTCGGATCCCACACCACTACAAGCTAGTACAACAATGCTTAAAAACAGAGTACCTACATATACGGCCCATTCAATATCACCTGTGAGTCCCGGGTTACAGGGACATTGCCGGAAACGAGCCTGGCGTCGGATTGTCCAAGCAAGGCTCAATCGCCGACAGCTCACTCGCGGAAGTCAATATTTCACTGGGCGCTCTACAGAGCAATATACATTCGCACTTCTTATTGCTGGGCAATAAGTAGTGGAGTAGAACGAACAACTTTATAGTATCAAGAACAATGTGGCCAATCTACCACACCCACCCAGATTTTGCCACAATTGTAGCGATAAGCACAGATCATTCCCCTATTGGTGAACAGCCAGCGAAACTTGGTATGCGAAAACATACACTATCGAAGTTGTAAGAAGGTTAACGAGAAAGAAACTCTCGTTCCTTTGGCTCTGGATAGAGGCAATACGCAGTAGGCAACATTTTACATGAAAGCCTCGAATGGGGGAATTGGAAGATTGACGTTCTTCTCCAATTCCACTGGATCGGAGAACCACTGATCGTACCTACTCTCATGTCACATGAGTTGTGGAATCACTTACTGTCTTGAACTACAACATTTCTAAGAAAAATACCAAGAATCAAAACCAAAACCCAAACGACGTCTCTTTTGGAACAATAAACGGCAAACGCTGAACTCGAAGTGAAAGCAAATACAGAAGGAAGAGAAATTGCTAACAGGCCCCAAGAAATAATGGCAGCTCCGCGGAGAATGTGATTGCAGTGTGTAGGGTTATGGTAAGGAGGTTTGCAAATCAAGCCTGCAAGCAGTCTTGGCCACTAGTTTTCTTAAAAATTACACATCCATTGGCGCAACCAAATAGAAAGACGACCGAGTGACTAGTTAAGTCAACAACATCCTAATCGATGCATATAGTATATATCTATACTCTGACAAGTTTTTTTTTTTTTTTTTGTTGCAATCAAATTCAGTACTCGAGATGAAGCTCCGAATAACCTAGAAGTGGACATCTAATATTGAACGGTTTGGGCTGCGTAAATGGCCCAACAAGACACTAGCTCAAAGAACCCATATTTCGGCATGGAGCACAACTTGGAAATTTATCTGGACAATGTCCTCTGTTCATGATAAGAAAAAAAATTGGCCTGGATTCAAGATTTTACTAACCTCTTCGAAGGAGGCCCTACAAGCGGTGCTTTGCTTATTTCTATTTGGATAAAGAAGCCAAATACCCGAACGTATTGGCCTGGCGACTGTCATTTAAAAAGAAGCGTTTGCCATACTCTAAGCTATTAACTGGGCAATTGGAGAGAAATGACGTGGTAAAAGAATCGGCATCTGCAGTGACAGTCTGGTTGCACTGAGAGCGCTTGAGAATTGTATATTCACTCAACGATTGATCTAGAAGGCAAAGGTAAACTAAAAAGGATATCTAAAATGAATAGGGTTTGTCTTACATTAAATTTAGAAGTGGCCATGACGTCCACCTTTTAGAATTCGGAATCATTCAGTGAAGATTTAGCACTGAATTGACTTTCAATATGATGTCCCTTCAAATGAAAAACTTAACTTCTAGTAAAACCACCAAGTATTTTGTGAAGGGCCTGATGAGAGACATGTAAAAGTACCACTCAACTCGGGAGGGACACAGGGCTCAGTACATGTTGGCACCATATAGCCAACGTAGGAATCTATGAGGACTGTACGTATGCCTCTTGACTGAAAACTGATGATACGATGAACCACACATAACTCTCTTAGCAACTTCTCGAATGATCAAAATCACTAATAGTGATCGGTGTTCCTTAAAGAAGCATCTTCACAGGCCATAGACCACTTCTTTCGCAAGATACCTCTTAAGATACCTCTCTGCTGTCCGGTCCACATTTTCATCTCCGAGGAAAAGACCTCCGGACTATATAAATCACCTGGCCATGACAGCATAATGCCCGTAATGCTGCAGAATATGCAAGACATAGCAATTCATTGGCTAGTACCGCTCGATAGAAGCTGTACACTCTTGAACCACATCCCTGAATCCTGGAGGCGTTTCCGTATAGTTTTTATACCGAAACTAGGTCGACGAGGACATGAGTCCGCGAAGGACTTTAGGCTCATTAGTCTGACCTCTTTCGTATTAAAGACCCTCCAGCGAGTCCTAGACATTCACATACGAAAAATAGTAGAAGTCTCACATTTTTCCTACTCCCAACACACGTATCTCAAAGGTAGATCCACAGAGACGGCTCTGCATTAAGTAGGTCGCACAATCGAAAAAACACTTCACTGTAAAGAATACTCTTGCCACCTTCTTGCTTTTAACAACGAAGCAATTAGAGAATCTCTCACCGAGTTAGGGGTGGAGTAGTTCATTAGTCAATGGATAGTATCCATGATAAGTACACGAATTAATTCAAGTAAACAGAGGGACTACTCAGGGCGATATCATCTTTCCTCTACTATGCTTCTTGGTCATTAATAAAATTTTGATGCGACTAGACAGAAAAAGGGTTAAGGTAGTGGTGTACGCGGATGATGTGGTAATCCTAGTATCAGCGAAGTTTCTCTTGATCATAAGCTAACTCATAGAGAGCGCACTGGTTAACGTAAGCTCTTGGGCCATCAGCTGTAGACTAAGAGTGAATCTAGACAAAACCGAAATGATGCTCTTTACTACCACAAAACCAAAGTACAAGCGTTCTTACGCCCAAAACGGAACGGTCAAACGATCTCAATTCTAAGTAATTAAGCACAGTCCTTGTTCCTAAACATAGCTGGAAATTAAGCATCGAGCAGCGCATAAGGAAGGCAAACATAGCCTTTTACTCCAGCAACAGAACTTTCGGTAAAATATGAGGATTTCAACCAAAAATGAACCTATGGATGTACATAACCGTTGTACGTATGGTGGCCCGCAAAATGAGTTGTGGTTTCAAAACGGCGCACCGTAACGCTAATTGGGTTCTTTAAGAACCGCCACCTCTACCTATGTACCTACCCTAAACTTGACATTGAACTTCTCTTCTCATAACCTTGCTGCCAGTCATCCGAAAAAGATCTGGGAATGTATAAAGTTAGCAGGCTCCAAATGCTCTAAAGCTGTGTTTCCGTATGATAAATTTAACCTACGTGATCTTCACCTTCAAAAAATATCTGGTTGGTGACTGACATGATTGACATAATTCAAAGCGATCCTTGGAGATTTGTCGTTGATGTATGTACATCAAGCAATAACAGCAGTGACACTTCCCAATGGAACTGTCAGTGAAATCAGTTTCAGAATTTCTGTGGCTTCTGATCTTTTCACCCACCTATCCTCGCCTAAAAAAAAGGGATAAGCTTTCCCATGCCATGTCGAATCTTTTAAAATCATCAAACCACACGAATGTAATCCAAGATATCACATCTCATGCTCCAACAAATGACAAATGTCTCCTGGCAACCTAGGCACTTCCAGCAAATTGAGGTTCGTCGTTCGCCTTACATCACCCGCCATGGCAATCGTTAATTTAACAATTTGCTCATCATCGTCCCCCTCAACCTAAAAGAAGAGAAGCAAATTCCAAGAAAACTGCTCTATCACCATGTTATCTTAAGTGAAAAGTCATTTCCTCCTGTGTCATGGTTTATTTATCGATATTCATCATTTTTATTCAACTCACACAGCTCCGTGCAAGGATGTGCGCTCGTGGTTATCACCCACACACACGCCCAAAAGTACATATGTACGCTTAGCAATGCAAATAAGTATATTAATCCATCCTGGTTACACCGAAGCAGGAACAATTGAACCGCACAACATGTCTTCATTTGTTCGCACGTTGAAAGAAAAGGATACTCGTACACCATCACTCAACTGACGCGCGCTTAAATCATCAGCATTCCAAGACGTGCATTCGCGGGCACATCGGCGTCGTCGTCTAAATGAAAGGCAGCGGCATCTTCTTAATGGAATTACCCGAATCGATTTGTTTATCCATTCGTTAATATTTACTCCAAGTGAGTGGCTGGGCTGGTGATATGCCACGGGACACAGAAACAAAACCATTATTGACAAAGTGTCATCGTATCCTTGGAGGGAGCAAAGAAGAAATCTCAGCTTCTCTCAGTGTAGGGTGTACGGTGGAACGCATCAGTGAGTCGACCACCCACTCAGGGCGTAGGTGTCTTCTCCATTTATGGAACTTTCTTTCGATATTCGCCTGAAGAATCCCTTCACCTAGCCTGGGGTTTAAGAGGACACACGCAGACGTACACAAACAAAGAGGGAAAATATTAATTCGAGACTAATGGCAGCGGCGACGACAGCAACAGAGACGGCGGCAGCAGCAGTAGCTACAGAATCCAGGATGTCACACACTCATCCACCTGAGCCTAATGGCTGGAGGGGGAGGGGAAGAAGTCCGCAGCAGTGGTAGTTGCAGACGCGTGTGCACCCACCGGAAGAGAAGGGAGACAGTCTTAAGCGAAGTCGATTGAATCGAATAAGTAGCAGGGTGGCGGCGGAGCAGCAGAGAGCAAAAAGATTTCAATTGGTATTTAGGCCAGATAACATTCGAAGGATAATGTGAAAGGAATGCTGATGAAGACATGGCACAGCTCGGAGAAATTTGGGGCGTTTGTTCGCCCTTGCATTGGCAAAATTATGGGTAAAACGGTAGCATTTTGTGTTTTCATTTTAGAATAAATTGTTGCTCGGGCGTAGGAGTGCGCCTGGGTCCTTCGAGGATGTTCAAAACAAAAGTTTTCATTCTTTCCCGAACTGATTTTCAATAGAAAGCGGAGTGACAGCTGAGGTACGTTAGGAGCCTTTGTTATCTGTTTTCTCAGAAGTTCCAAACTGCGTAGGTAGCCAAAGGCGGCGCTGTTGGTTTTTCTGTCCAGGACAGGGAGTACAATAGGTGATACGGTTGGACGATCAAAGGATGCACGTGTACTTTCATTTCTCTTCGAGTCAACTCAAACCTGGGGAATTATTTTTGTACTTGAATGGTGGTGGTAAGGTGAAATTTTCTCCTTGTAGAGCATAGATTACATCTCTGGAGCATTGTTTGTCTTTTCCATGACAGTGTGCCATCTGTCGCATTGTCAGGTTGCTGAGGTTGTCTTTATCGATATGTGCATCACGTTTCGATGAACGTTCCTCCTTGTGTCTGTATTTTCTTCAGAAATCAGTGGGGTAAAGTCTTCATTCTGCATTAACTACCACTGCAACTCTGATGAGACGATTTTAAGAGAAGATGCGAAGCAACTTCTTGTTTAGTCCTTTCAGAATCCTGGGAAATAAAGGAAACTGTAGAAAGTTTGTTCACGTGGGGGAAGAGAGTTATTTTTCCTTCGAGTTGGTACTGGTAGAAAGGAATCTACTTGTACTATTCAAGAAAGGAATGGAATTGCTTGGTTTGCAACAAGGAAGTTATGGTCAAGGACACTCCCAGGAGGCACGCGTCTTAACAGAGAGCAAATGAATCAGAGAAGATACTGATCTCGAAAAATGTCGTTGCAGTCGTTTTGGTAACTTTGATAAAATGGATTTCGGCATGATAAGCATTAGACGCTTCCTTAACGGGGTTGCAAAGGGTGGTGCTTAGCCTGATATGCGCGCATGCCCCCACAGAGGAGAAAGACGACGACACCAAAGACAGGTTCTACGAGCTCTTGGACAAGACATACGAGCAGTGCCCTAGCTATGACATTAAGATTGTCCTAGGCGGTTTTAACGCAAAGCTAGGAAAAGAGAGCATCTTTGGTAGTACTGTCGGAAAGCACAGCCTACACGACACCACCTCGTATAACGGATTTAGGCTGGTCGACTTTGCTGCGGGGCGGAACGTTGTCGTAGCTAGTACGCGGTTCCCACATCTCGATATCCACAAAGGAATTTGGAGATCTCCTGATCGAACCGTCAACCAGATTAACCACATTGCGATCGACGCAAGGCACTCCTCCAGTATTATGGATGTCCGAACGTTCCGAGGGGCCAACATTGACTCGGACCACTACCTTGTTGTAGCCAAGGTACGACTGCGGATATCCCGAACACCGCCAAGACAAGGGAATACTGTGAGGAAATTTGACGTCGGACGGCTGCAATCGCAAGAGATCACAAGATCCTTTTCCGATCGAGTCTCTCTCAATCTCTCAAGAGGTCCTATGCCGCCAGCATCAAGTATTGAAGACCAGTGCCAACATTGCCAAAAAGCGATCAGAGATGTCGCCTCTGATGTGCTGGGTTTCACACGGCCACCACAACGAAATCCCTGGTTTGACGACGAGTGCCGGCAAGCACATGCAGCGAAACAAGAGGCTTACAAAGCGGCGCTGCAAAGAAAGACCAGAGCTGCCCGCGAGCTCTACGGGCAGAAGAGGAGAGACGAACACAATCTTTTCAGAAGGAAAAAGAAAGAGCATGAGAAGCGCGCGATCGAGGAGATAGAGGGATGTTATAGCAGGAATGAGGTTCAGAAGTTTTACCAAAGGGTAAAAAGAACCTGTCAAGGTTACAGAGCCCGAACCGAGGCCTGCAAGGATGAACAAGGGAACATCGTAGTAGAATCGCAGTCGATGCTGAGGATATGGAAGAACTACTTCTGCAGACTGTTTAACGGCGACGACGAATCAAATCCCGCTGTCAGGCAGAATGAAGCATTCAACCTGGACGACGAAGACCAACAGTTCCGTCCACCCGACCTGGACGAGGTGAAGACAGCCATATCAAAGCTTAAGTCCAACAAAGCTGCTGGGGCTGACGGCCTAATTGCCGAGCTGTTCAAAGCAGCAGGCGATGACTTGGTAAGGAGCATGCACCAACTCATCTGTAAAATATGGTCGGAAGAAAGTATGCCCGATGAATGAAACCTCAGCATTGTTTGCCCGATCCTCAAGAAAGGAGACCCTCTGAACTGCGCCAACTACAGAGGCATCAGTCTTCTTAACATCGCTTACAAGATCTTATCTGCCGTGTTATGTGAACGCCTGAAGCCGTTCGTCAACAACCTGTTCGGTCCATATCAGTGTGGTTTCAGGCCAGGAAAGTCCGCCATCGACCAAATATTCACACTGCGGCAGATCTTGGAAAAAACCCAGGAACTTCAAATCGATACCCACCACCTCCTCATCGATTTTAAGGCCGCGCATGACAGCATCTATAGACACGAGCTACACAGAGCTTTGTCTAGTTTTGGCATCCCTGCCAAACTCGTCCGGTTGTGCAGGATGACGATAGAAAATGCACGCTGCTCCATCAAGGTCGGTCAATACCTCACCGAGACCTTTGATGTCAGAAAAGGATTTAGACAAGGCGACGCGCTGTCATGCGACTTCTTCAACATCGTTCTGCAAAGAGTTGTGCAAAACTCACGCGCCAACACCAGAGGCACAATCTTTCAAAAGTCCGTCCAATTACTCGCATATGCCGACGATATTGACATAATCGGAAGAACGCAGCGTGATGTCGCTGGTGCGGTTGTGAGTATCGAGACGGAGGCGGCGAAGATGGGTTTAGCGGTCAATGAGGACAAGACGAAGTATATGCTGTCAACAAGAAAGGACTCCCAACGCCGACGTCTCGGAGAGAACGTCACTATAGACAGCTATAACTTTGAGGTAGTTAAGGACTTTGTCTACCTAGGCTCCGCTATAAATTCAGACAATGACATCGGCGCTGAGATTAAACGAAGAATAACTCTTGCCAATCGCTGTTTCTTTGGGCTAAGAAGGCAATTGAGTAGCAAAGCCCTCTCTCGAACAACTAAGGTGACCCTTTATAAGTCCTTAATCGTCCCAGTCCTGCTCTACGGCGCAGAGGCATGGACTCTGTCTAAAGCGGATGAGGTTGCTCTTGGCTGCTTCGAGAGGAAAATTCTTCGGGTGATTTTTGGTCCCGTCTGCATAGACGGGGAGTGGAGGAGGAGATACAACGACGAACTGTACGGGCTGTACAGCGACATCGACTTAGCCAGAAGAGTGAAGGTCCAACGACTGAGGTGGCTGGGTCATGTAGAGCGGATGGACTCCAATGCTCCAGCTCGGAAAATCTTCGAATCCACACCCGAGGGTCAGCGCAGTAGAGGAAGACCGCGACTCAGGTGGCGCACGCAAGTGGAAGGGGACCTCAACCAACTTGGCGTGCGAAACTGGAGACAGCTGGCAAAATATCGAGATCGCTGGCGACGCTTGTTGGTTGAGGCCCAGGACCACGCCGGTCTGTAACGCCACCTTAAGTAAGTAAGTAAAGGGTGGTGCAGCCAGATCGTACAAAATTGTTCACCATACTTCGAACTCTATGGATCGGTCGAATTTAAAGAAAATTATTTCTCCTTCAAACCTTTTTCTTGAGATCTCCTAAGGTCATTTGACGGATTTAGAGCTGAAGGAGGACATCTACTTCATTTGCAAGCTCTTCCTGGGAGTCTTGCAGTGTTGTCATTGGCGAATGGTACTTAGAACATACGTTAATGCAAATATGCAATTGGGTTGAATGGTTGAACCTTTCTGGTTTCCACGATTACCCCCAACTACGAGAACTCTGCCCCTATTCGGCCCCACATGCCTCCTGTGTCGTTTGACAGTCGAACTAGTCGATCTTAACTACTTCCGATGTGAATCTCGCTACAAAACTTGTAATGGATGTGTACCCCGCCTCTCGATTGATGATGCTCTGTCCCACAAAAGAAACGAGAGACATTTACCAACTCATGTAATACGAATTCTTATCTATCAAAAAGCACACGTCCTTCGGTTGGGGGCGGAACTCCGAACACATGTACTTATAGCATTCGAAATGAATTGAGAACATAACTGTAAAGAGGAACAATTGACATCAATAACACGCACTCACGTTCCTTTCATATTCCACTTAATGTCGTGCTAAGTGGATAAGCGAAGAAAAGGATAATCATCCTGTGCGCCGCAGCAGCCCGCATCCCTTCGACACCTCACACATTCGACTATCTTTGGGGATTATTTAGTACACAGTTATGTTATACTGTTGCTTCTGAATAATTAAGTGCAATTAAAGCACGTCTACACGATGTGTTCCCTTGTCTCCATGAGGGTCCTTGTGGCCGATAACCCTGTGATGTGTCATTATATTGTTGCGTGAGGAGGACCACTGTCAACTCAATCAATAAACCTTCCTTTGCCACAATTTAAAGCTGTCGCAGGATGTTAAAAATTAAATGTCTCATCAAACACCAGGACAGAACACACACAGAGAAGAGCGGAGACCCACACAAAGAGGGTGGACTAGGATAAGACCAACAAAACCTTTATTAGGTTCTCCAACAATTTTACGCTTCCACGGAGCAATGATCATAATTGAAATTCATAGACAATCTCTGGTGTGTCCTCCACTAGTCCACACCTCCTTTCGCCTGCCATTTCGGTATTAGTTTCGTAGGAGCTGTAGGACACAAGACACAGGACAGCTTTATGTAGCACCTCAACTGTCTGGATGCCTGCCGGAACATTGTCATCGACGATGTCGTCAACACACCGTGTCGTAGTGTCGGTTTGGTTAAACAGGCAAAAAAGGAAGAACCGGCAATGATGGTGGTGGTGATGGAAGTTAACAAAACAAAACCTTATTATGTGAGATGATGTCGTCGTCCTACTTTCTTTGTGTGACTGAGAGTGTTTGTATGTGTGTGTGTGTGCGACAATTGACATTCGATGGCGTGTGATATTCCTTTTCGGAATTCACTTGATACTCGCTCTCGCTACACAAGGATAATGGATTGGCTCGGAACCAGTGTGTGCTAAGCTATGCTGTCTTTCTCGCAACCATCACAATGATTGTGTCGTGTCACGGTTAGACAACCAATGGAATGGAATTTCTATTGCTGTCGTTATAAGTTTTGAATTGAATTGCTGTAGCAAATGATGTTTTGAATGGAATCCCATTCATCACATAGTTGAGAACCTAGGACAGCAACGACATGCACGGGCTATTTATGCGTTGCTAAGATTGATAGATGCTTTCATGTTACCTAACGCCGTGACGTGACATAAAATTCTTCGATAAAACTGAATCAGGGTTATGTTTAGTCACACGTTGTGGGATATGTTGTTTCACAACGTATTTGCAATGATCCTTCTCACTTCCGATTACATAGATTACTCGTTGACATTTCTGCGTCATGAACAACATACTTTTCAAGTTGGATTTTTCGACACAGGTCGCAAAATAACGAAAAAGAAAACGAAAACACCCTGAAGGACTGCTTGTTAGTTCAACTTCAAGCCTTTTGCAACATGATCTCTACAGTCCAACAACTCATAGCTCTGTTTAGCTCTTCTCTATGCCTCTTTGTGAGGCCATCTAGAAATGTATATAGAAATTGAGAATCGGAAGGATGAATAGTGAGGCCCCTGTGTAGCCAAGTGAACTGTAACTGCAAAAAACTTCTTGGGTCGAAACGGTAACAAACGCCTCGGATACGAACTGAAAATTTATTGTCGACATCCGACTATTGACGTCAAACAACGCATAAATCCCTCAATGTTAGGATCGTTTTCGATATCGCGGGATAAAGGTCTGCAAAATGTATACAAAATATGAAAAAGTTTAAGGGATATAAGAGGCTGAGCGAGGCATGACGGCACGACGTCTGCCAGTTTTTATTGCTCACCTACAGAACTTTCCTGCTCTAATTCGCCAAACGAGCTAGAATGACTTGCAAGCCGACAAATGATTGACGCTCACATTAACAGCACGTAATAGCCGCAGATCGACCAGATCAATCACACTGCAATCAGAGAGCTCTTCAGAAATTGCCCCTTCGACGTTCGAAGTGAGCATGCATCCGATATTGAATTGACATGCAACCAATAGATTTCTTCCTCCAGCTTTCCTTCGTCTTCGTTCTGAACTCCTCAAAAGGAAACCAAAAAAAAAAAAAAATAGCTGGTGCGACATCTCGGGAAGAGCCAAGTCCTAGCTTCTCGCAACCATTCATGTTGTGCGTGTTACATTTCTCGCACGAATGGAAGGGACCTACAATTTATTACCGACTCCGAAGGGCGAATTGAAAAGCTCTTTCATGACAAAATTAAACTCCTGTAGGCTTGACATTCCCCGACGGGAGGTGGTGCCGCGAAAAATGTTCGGTGTTCCTAGCTGGGGCTTGAACCCACGCCGCTCGGTCAACAGTCCAACGCACTAACCACTGAGCCACGGTGACCACACGAGGAGGTACATAATACAAATAATACCAACAGACCACAGGATATTTTACTGCGAAAAGAATTAAGGGCTTACCTTGCTTCAGAAGCTGACAAAATCTGCAGCTTACGGGTGAAGGCGTATAACCACTGAAACATCTTGAAAAATATTTCGCAATTACCTCATAAACCAGTCGTCAGCATGGCTTAGTGGTTTGTGCGTTACACTGCAATGCGAGCGACGTAAGTTCGACCCTAAATGACAAGCCCTCAGCAATAAATTGCAGGTCCCTGTGAGAAATGTTACGCGTACAACATGACTGAGGCCTTTATTCCTCTTGAGCGGTCTGTTTTGTTTAACTCCTCAGGGCTTCATTGATACGTCGCTGGCAATGACTGTAAACACTGTACCATGGTTGCTTTTCTTGAAATTAGATGTATGCGCTCTAAGTCCCCTGCCACGCAATAAGCGGCAAGCGGCAGAGAGGCAGTATATATACTCAAAAATGACCCTCGCCGCTCAACGACTTCATGGCCACAACCATACGATTTCATACGTTTTAATTTTGTCGCTCTGCCGCATTGCCGCCTGCCACTCATTGCGTGGCAGGGGCCTAAGGCAGAGGATTGGGTTAATAACCGCTACAGTTCAGAGTGAGGCAGGACTTTAACCAATAAGCCTCTTCAGCCTGCACAATCCTTAGGGGTGCCCAGTTGCATACTTCGATTTAGTTAAGATCACCCTCGACTTGGGCAATGCCATCGAAAATGATGTCGTGCTCTCTTAAAACCTCAGGAGTGTATTCCAAAATTCAAGGACCTGCCGGTCAAAGAAGCTCTGTCCGGTTAAAAGCATGATCACTGATCTCTTTAACATCAACGATCGGTCTACATTAATGCTCGAGAAGGCTGCAGCACTTATGCTGCTTGCAGGGCCTAAGTAGTCTCATCAGCCTACTCAAGCTTAACAGCTGTTCAAGAACAAGCTGAACATGAGCGAAAGAAAAGCGAGGTTGCAAGACTGAGGACCCAGAGTATTTTATAAAGTTCGAATCCCAGAACTACTAGGACTGTAGCTCGCTATCGGACACGATAAAATTCGTAAGAGCGATCGGATGGCCTGAACCGTGATTTTATAAGAAATGAGGCAAACACCTTTAAAGGTACCACAATGTGTCCACATAAACTGAGCTTGACCTACGATTTCGTTTGTAACCGTTAATTGGACGACAAATAAGTGAAAAATCGCTCTTTTCGCTGAAGGGGTTAAGGAAATCGCTAAGAGGCCAAAGTAGAGGTTACAAGGGGTTTAATGAACGATTTGCCCGTGTAGTCGTGAATGTGGCGAATATTTAAAGCTCAATCTTCCCCATGGAGTTTTTGCAATTCTCAAGTAGAGGGCAAAACAAAGCAGAAATTTTACAATAAAATGCACAACAAGAAGTTTCACCATTGTCAAGGGATTTGACACCTGTAATGTCATGAGAAATGGGGTATGTGCAACAGTACTTAACCACTTCATTCACTCAAAGGCTGTGTAACAACGAACAATGACCCAAAATTGTGTGTTCAACAATTTATGCTAAATTGTTACCACCAATCTAAACCGAAGTCCTTTCAATTCAATTTCCACCACGAAAAAGGTTGAATCCACCTTGAACACCCCTCATCCGTTAAACTTGTTACCAAGGAATTAACCAGATCGCTTTAACTGTCATTCCCAATTAGGTCCTTGCCATAGATAAACCACAAAATAATATCCTTTCCCCCAAAACGGAATTAATCGCAATAAACAACCCAAGGAATGATTACATTTTGGGAACATTCAACTCGGTTCTAGGTACCATAACCCTCCCCAACTGAACGTTGAATGGAGGAAAGAAAAGAACGAAAGACAGGAATGGAGAGAGAAAAAAGAAACTTTTCAAATTAAATCCTAAATCTGCCGGAAGACTGTTTCATCCACCATCCTTTCGGTGTGACTTGGTCTCACACTTTTTTCACCCCTTTCCTCTTTCGCTCTTTCTCTCTGGCTCTGGCATTCTCTTTTAAGGAAAACATAAACTTTCCGACAAAACTTGTCCGCACAAATCTGACGGTATTTCGTTCTGTGCACCGCAATTTTCTCTTATTGTCACTTCTTCAGCGTTCGTTTAGTCCTGGAATAGCTAATGCAGGGGACGCGATGAAAAGTTTTCCCATCTCGGGAAGTTTACTCTGTCGCGAGTTTGCTTGCGAAAAAAAAAGTTTTAATTTTTCACCAAAAAAATTCTGTGTATTCTCTCTCTGTCTCTATCCTGGACGTGTGTGTTTGAGGGATTATGCTGGGTTTCGCTCGGCATACTGATGGCATGGCATGCGACAGCTAAAGTCGGTGCATTTTTGAGAAACATTACGATGTTGCGTTGCCACTGTCATCGCTATTCTCGTCGTGGATTTGTTTAAATGTGGAAAAGTTATGGTTAACCATTTTCAAGTTGGATAGTTATTTCGGTTTTCGTCTAATGATGGAGCTTCACAAAGATTTGTACAATTTACGAGGGAGCTGCAGAATATTTGTGGCGACGCGGGTGGGGCCGAGCTCCCACAAGGCCGCGTAATGAGAGAAAATTTATGTTTCACAACGTTAAACTCTGAATGAACGCCAACAAGTGTGTAAATTGGTTGCAATTTAGTTTATGGAACTGGAAAGACTTGTTCATTTGGGTTTTAACGATTCGAAAACTTTTCCAAGAGTTGCATTTGGTTTTATGACAGACAGGGGCGGGTTCGGAAAACCATTTCCCTTTGAAATTCTTGTTTATAGCTCAGTTCATCCTGAATGATGTGTACCACTCTAGATTCGCTTTTCGGTTGTTAAATGCGCGCCAATCTTCTTGAGCAGACCACATAGAGGTCTGTTTTGGGCCATAAAACTAAGTTTTGACGCCGGTAAGCAGACAAATGGGTCTCATTGTCGTTGCTTTTGATTGATACGATAAGAAGGCCTGTAGGATCTACTGTGCTGGTATTGAACCACAAACCGTATCAGTAACACTCTAGGTTTCATATTTCCCGTTTCCACTGAGCTTATTGAGTCTCCTTTGTAGCCACTGGACACTGACAAGGAATATATGCTCTGCCTCCCTTTGATTACCACAGAATCGATGTCTGTACCCGATAGTTTCATTTTTTACAGATGGTTCTTGGGGGCAGCGAAATAGAGGATGTGGAGATATAGACGCGAAAGAGGACACGACGAACTTTCTCTGCGACTACCCAGGCCTCAGCAGAACCAGAAACAAGACGCTAGGCGCTTGCTTCTTTAGTGACCTAGGCCAACCCTCAACCATGCCACCGAAGGCTATCCTGAAATTTATACTGAATTCAGGGGGGCTAATTCACAATCAATAAATCTTTTCCCAACAGGTACATGAATGTACATGAATGTAGATCACACAAAGGGGAACATAATGGATCCTTGAAAATATACACTGGATGGTATTTCAACGTGTAAATTTTTAAGTAAAAATATGGGTATATTCCATCAAGCCCGGGTAATTTGTAAGATGTGAAGGAGAATCACTTTGTTTGCTTCCCTCGGAGGTATTAATCCCATCGGCTTATGGCGGGAATGAGAATGCTGATGAATGGCAAGGAAAGGATCTGCATTAGACCTGGAGCAGGCTAATCACTCAGCAAAAGTCCCGCCGTGTAAATTCAAGCATCAAGCAGGGATCAGGATTCTGGGGGAAGCGAATTGAAGATGGGGCTGTTTAGACTCCTGTAAAATAACAAGAAAACTATGGCCGTTGAAAGTTCCATTAATAATTAAAAAAAAAAATATGAAAATTTATTTAGAGCACCCTGTATCAACCATAAAAGTTTCTCTTTGTTTCGACTATACACTACAATCTGTGGAAGATCTTAGTTTCCAACTTTACACAGTTATCAAAATTCTTTTCACTTTCAATTATCCGATGCTATGCACTTTGTAAAATTGCATTACAGGGCGACTTTAACACCCCTGTCAAATATTCGAAAAACATAATTCAAACTGCAATGAAAAAGTTTAATTCAACTTATGTACATGAAAAAAAAGTTTTCTCGTTAAAACTGCTGCTGACATGTCTGAATGTTACTTTTGTTTTGATAAAAGTTGCTCAGTTCCTTAGAAATACACGTTTGTATCCGGATGGTATCCTTTAAATTTAATGGGAAAAGCCTTTTGTATAATAAAATCATAAAACTTTTCAAGTGTCAGTTCGGAAAAGGGTTAATGTCGCTGCTACACTACCATAAAATCGTCGAAGTAAAAAACGATATATTCTAAAAGCGAAACAAAGTCTCTAAGGAAGAAAAAAAAGGGATTATCCTTTTTTTTTGAAGATTTAGTAGAAGGATTAAATTTAATGAGATGTATCGTTGAAATATTCTTAGTTCATCTAGCATACAATATAAATCACGTTAAAGACAGAAGAAATGTTGTTGGTTTTTTTTGCCTTTTAAACTGCAAATTAGCTCTTCAAAATGTCCTTGAGAAATATGAAAAAAAATATGGGGTCTACTTCTTAGTAGTTTGGAGTGGTACAGTTGTTTTCCCACAGAGGCTTCAGTGTGAGTGAGTGAGTTTCACTGCGGCAGATCTTGGAGAACTTCAAATCGATACCCAACACCTTTCCATCGATTTTAAAGCCGCCTGTGACAGCATCTATAGACACGAGCTACACAGAGCTTTGTCTAGTTTTGAAATCCCTGACAAACTCGTCTGTTTGTGCAGGCTGACGATGGAGAACGCACGCTGCTCCATTAATGTCGGTAAAGGCCTCACCGAGACCTTTTGATGTCAATAAAGGATTAAGCGACCCGCTATCATGCGACTGCTTCAACATCGTTCTTGGAAGAATATTGTCATACTCCCGCGCCAACAAAAGTGAGTTTCAGACAGTAAATTGAGTTTGAATTGTATGGCCAGCTATGGCAGAAAATACAGTAAAAATTGCACAAAATTTTCGAAATATCTCCGTGTAAAATTCCCCACAGTTGCAATGTTTTTTCTCAACAACGAACCATTAGCGTTCGATGGCTAATAAATACAACAAAAGCTGAAAAACTGAGGACATCCAACCACACAATCACAAATTGCCGCGCAATTTAAATGGTGCACTCCTAGGTTAGGTTAGGTTTGTGGGCTGATGAAGGTTGCCTCATCACACTTAGGTCCATGTAGACCCATTGTGATGCCCGTTTCCCCTCTTGCGGTTTTAATTCCTGGGTGCCAACCATCCGGTCGCCCTTGCGAATTTGAGAAGTTCTGACAGCAAACCATCATCTAGTTCGTCGATATGATAAAAAAAAAATTGCCTAAGCTCCTATTTCTTATCTGGCAGAGGTTTTTGGTAGTGAGAGAGAAAATGAGATGTGTCCGCATGGACCTCCTCGCCACCGCATACCCTGCATATTGTGCCCAGTAAGTACTCCCATCAGCATTGACAGTGATCTTCTGTCTTTTTGTAAAATCTGGCAGGTCTTTGCCTTGTCATATTCTGGCCAAAACCTGCTTGATACTTGACAGGTGGTTAGAGATTTCCACCTGTTATTTACTTCCATTAGAGTTTTTTGTGTAACTTTCGCGCTTAGGTTGCAGAGTGGCGGTCTGACCGTACATCCCCGTTTGCTCTCGGGCTAGGGTTAAACCCATGCTTGCCAGTTTGTCAGCTTTTTCATTACCTGGTCTTCCGCTATGACCAGGGACCCAGCAGATCTTAACATTGTGCTGCGTGCCAAGAACCTTAAGCTCTTTGCGACAACACTTCACATGCCCCGATGTTATCTGCGTAGCAGCTATTGCTTTTATGGCAGCCTGGCCGTTAATGAAAATCATAATATCCTCCGGATATTATTTGTCACTGCTAGGGCCTCCGCTTAGAAAACACTGCTGTCTTATGGAGCTGCTATGTCCTAACCTAACCTAACTAGACTCTGTCTACCTAGGCTCCGCTATCAATTCAGACAATGACATCGGCGCTGAGATTAAACGAAGAATAACTCTTGCCAATCGCTGTTTCTTTGGGCTAAGAAGGCAATTGAGTAGCAAAGCCCTCTCTCGAACAACTAAGGTGACCCTTTATAAGTCCTTAATCGTCCCAGTCCTGCATGTCCATACGGATTTGGTCTCCAGTGTTGAGCTTGACTGATTCTGAGAGCACTCTTCGCTGCAATCTCTTGCATGTAGAGGTCTAGAGGCAGAAGGTTAAGAATTACCTCCATCCCCGCTGTTGGTGTTGTTCTCATCGCACTGGTTCTACCAATGCAGGTTACTCTCTGTATCTTGATCATATCTTTGAGGTTAGCGGTTTTGGTGGCAGCGCGTCACCAAACCAGTCTTTCGAATGTGAGTATCGATCTAACGATAGCTGAGTACATCAAAAGGGTTATTCTGGGTCTGGATCCCCAATTTTTACCGAAGAATCTACTTCAGTCAGTCCTCCAAAATTATTCCGAAGTCCATCCATGCCTTTCTGACCACTTTAAATATCTTGAACTGGTACAGAACAGAGAGTTAAGTTCACAAGCAAGTATCAGGAAGGTCACTAACGCACTCTACCCATGCAGAAAAATTCTGGGATATTATGTATACATATGAGGTGTTCGCCCTCAGATAATGCTCCGGCTGGTAGTATGGACAGCAGTTATGTATGGTTTCGTTGTCTGATGGACAGATGCCTTCTTTACCCTTTCTTTGATGTTCAGCTTCCAGTTTAGCTTTCTGTCAAGTATGAGACCTATGTATTTCGCACTTTCAGACAGTTTAAGGCGAATTCCCTCAATGATCGGAAGCGTGAAAGTTAGAATCGCTCTAACCCCTTGTCCACATTGATTCATCCAAAAGTTTAGTGTGTTCAGAGCTTTTTGCAATAGTGGCTAGGAATTTACCCGTAGCGAACAGCACTACATCGTCTGCATATGCTTCTATTTTTATTCCACTGTATCTAAGTTCCACCAGCAATTAATTTATAACCAGAACCCACAGAAGAGGGGATATGATCCCTCCCTGTAGAGTGGCTCTGGAGGCAGTTACCTTTAGACGGGTCCCCCCGAGTTTGGCATTAATGTGTCGTCTACTCAATAGATTGACTATCACCGTTACATCGGAATAATCAACGTTGCTTTTTTCCAATGCCCTTTTAATGGCATGTGTCTCATCATGGTGCACTCCCAATGAGACACCCTGTAGAATCACACTGAAAGACTCTACAGAGATGAAAAACATAATTTTCCATGCCCTTGGATGAACGAGACACGATTCTACTTGCTCCTTTCATTTAATCCGAAAGCATAAAAGTACATCTAGAGCAGAAAGAAGTCGGTACCCTTGCTCTCATTCGATTGAAAGATAAAAGCATCTTAAGCTTTCGGCCACTTCCATCGACGTTCATTAGGAAATTCGTCGAATATCTTTGAATTGGCGTCATGTTGACCCAAGTTCTTCTGTTCGCGCAATTCTTGGAGCTAAAAGCACGGAAGTGTACCTTCAGAAACAAAAGAGGCAAATGGAACAAGAAAAACCATCAAGACGTCTCCCGCAAAATGGATTAATGTAGTTCCACTTCAACAGCATTAAACCATGTTTACTCCTGCATTAGGGGACAATGCATCATCTGGTCCTGATAATCCCTTCATCACAACCAGCCAATTAATCTGGTTTAACAATACAAACATTTCCCTGTCAACCCAAGGATATACGCAAATAATTGCAGTAAGCATTTATGCAACTCCAGCTTGTCGACGATAGGCCAATCTAATACAATTACCCGTATCGGTAATCTAATTTAAGCCCACAGACGATTAACGAAGATTATTGCGAATATTTGAAGCCCACTTGTGATAAAGTACAATGTCGATGCTCTCAAGTAACCGCAACGTATTGATTTTATACTCCGGCACCGACAACAGGACGAAAAGCGACGACCCGCCAGCCACCACCCACTTAATTACATAAGACTCGAAGATTGAATGACTTCCAAATCAAACATAATAAGTTTTCGTAAATATTTATGATTGCACAGTACTCGGTATGAATTGCCAGCCCTGGGGGAGAGTTTACAGGCGTTTTTTTTCTCTTCTAGAGCAGTGTACGACGACGACGATGAGGAAGACATCACCACAAGGACGCATTGTCCCACTTGGCATGGCATGGTGGTTTGTTACTCTAATGGCAGGGGGCGGTCGAACAAATTAGGAAATACAAGTAAGCTTTGTGTCTTATTTCCTTTTTGCTTTCGTTTTTTTATGGACAGGACTCGAATGGCAACGGTACAATGTAGATCTACAAGTTTGATAAACGAACAAAAATTATAATAAAAGGATTTCGAAAATTTGATTATGGACATTTGAGGATAATGAGTTCCCACTGAAATTACTCGAAACTGGTGATTGACGATTTTGGGATAATGACGGAAGTGAAACTTTTACCAAACGAGGGGTGTGCTGTGAGTGACTGAAGTAAGTCAATTATGTTACCACTGGACAAGGGATGCGGTGACTCCTGAAACCGGTTGCTTTTTGTTTTTTGTCCTTATCGCAAGACAGTAAAATATGACAGGAGTTTTTGATTCTCCTGGCGTTAACTTTTACCTTCGGCGTCGAAACCTGATTTAAAGAAAAAAGGCGTACCAAGTCCACGGCCAAACTTCTACTAATCTTTTGGATTCTTCCTCAGTGCAAATCTCGAGGGTGGATGATTCGTAATACCTCATCTTGGAGAAAACCCAGGAACTTTAAATCGACACGCCTCACCTTTTTACCGATTTCAAGGCCGCCTATGACACCATCTACAGAGACGAGCTATACAGAGCCACGTTTAGTGTTGCCATATTCGCCAAACTCGTCCGTTTGTGCAGGATAACGAGGAAAAATCCTCTTAACCCTTTATAAGACCTTAATCGTTCTAGTCCTGCTCTATGGCGCAGAGGCATGGACTCTGTCAAAAGCGGATGAGATTGCTCTTAGCTGTTTCGAGAGGAAAATTCTTCAGGTAATTTTCAGATTAGACAGTTACTGGAGGAGAAGATACTACGACGAACTGTACGGGCTGTACACCGACATCGACTTGGTCAGAAGAGTGAAGGTCCAACGACTGAGGTGGCTGGATCATGTAGAGCGGATAGACACCAATGCTCCGGCCCGAAAAATCTTCGAATCCACACCCGAGGGACGGCGCAGTAGAGGAAGATCGCGACTTAGATGGAATGGGACCTAAACCAACTTGGCGTGCGAAACTGGAGGCAGCTGGCTAAAGATCGAGCTGGCTGGAGACGCTTGTTGGTTGAGGCCCGAGTCGACACCGGACTGTAGCGCCACCTTAAGTAATTAAGTAACTAACCAATTACTCACAAGCACTACCCTTGGATCCTCCATGACCTCAATCTAACGCTGAACTAACACTTTCCCCAGTTGTAGACGAATTTTACTTGGCACATAAGATACTACAGGTGGAAATGCTCTCTGGCCTCAGCTGATATAGATAGGAGGCTCCTATTCTGGTAGTTCCAGAACAGATGCCTTTCGAATTGCCCGATAAGATAGTTCCATTCAAAATGGCTTCGTCAATGTCTTGAATGATCTATTGCTACACGTATCATAGAACTGGACAGAAGTAATTTCCGTAGAGGATTCGCTACTTAAAGCAAGATGGTATGTTAAAAGGTCAAAGTTAGGTTAGGATAGGTTAGAGAGGCTGTCGACATAGCCGACGCGCTTAGACCGGGTCCATTGTGGTGCCTCAGAATCTAAGAAAAGTTCTCCCCCTAATCGTGGAACTAATGGGAACTTTTAATATAGCGAACCAGGTTTTCGACATCTTGCTGTACTAGATTGCCAAGACTGTTAAAAAAGCAGGCACCGAGATGGTAGCGTCTTTTGCGAGAGAGCGCGAGCCAGGTACAGAGGAGATGAAGGATCGTCTCTTCCTCTTCCTCGTCCCTGCAGCTTCTGCTGAAATCATTATCACGAACGCCCAGGAGAGTGGTATGTCTGCCTTTGAAGCAGTGTCCTATGATGACATCTGTAGTAGAAGGTCAAACATTTGCAGTAGTGACATGCAAACTTCATTGAGAACACTCGACACTTCCACTTACTGATCCGTGAAGGCCTGACAAAAACAATTTTTTTTTTTTTTAATTTGGAAAGGAAGGTCCACCGAACTATCAATCACCGCACTCAATACTTAATGGTATGATCAAAACGAGCATAGGCACGATAGTTACCCAAAGCTTTAGAGTCAAAGTTTTAAGTTCTAGGAGACTTCAGAGTCTACGCTGTTGCATCTGCCTCAGAAGTCACTCTCACACCCAAATGCATGGACTCCAGCCAGGTTGCCAACGAGTATTTCCACAGAGTGCATAGTAAGTTTTCATTGAAAATCCCGCCGTATATCAGTCAAAGTCGAGAAATTCTTGTCGAGGCAGTACTTAAGCTTTCTCACGAAATCAGATCTGTCATGTGTGACAAGCGGATGAGGAGGAGACCTTCCCACTTCCTGCTCACTGTTTGGCGGCACTGTCTCGCAGAAAAGTTACATGAAACTCCCCTGCACGATACTCACCCTGACGAGTGCCCTATTTGCGGCTTCCACCTACGTATAATGGCGTATATCCCCATCAGAGAGCAGACGACTGAATATAAAACTATAACTGTGTCAAATGATTTTCTTCCTTTTTCATGGGAAAAATAATTTTTTTTTTTTTTTTGCCCTCAAACAGTGTGTTGTTCTGTTACACCATGTGTCCGTGTCCGTGTCCTTCGAGTTTATCTGACGCTAAACGACGACGGGTGGTTCTCGTGTTTGGCTTGCTTGCTGGTTGAGTTTTAGCTTTTTGTCGTCGTCGTCGTCGTTGTCGTCGTCTTGCGAGTAGTCCCTGGTAAGTAGGGTGCCATTTTATTTTATTTTTTTCCTACACTTTCCGGTATCAGGACTCTAAACTAATTTGCTGTGTGTTGGTTTTATTGTGTTGAGTCTATTTTTAGAATGTGTATGGTGATTCGAGTCGTTTTCCTTTCCGTCGCTAGATGATGGCCATATTTGTATACACAACACTTATGCAAGGAGCATCGTAGGTGAAGGCGGTTTCTCAGGATTTTCGGCGAACGGAAATTTGGTTTTTTTTTTTTTTTTTTTGCAAATACGGCAAAGGAATGAATTACATAATCCCCGGATGATGATGATGATTAATTCAGAAGGTGGTATAATAGAGCGACGCAGGATAAGAGGCATGAAATATTGAAATTTGATTGCGGTGTCGGACCTTTTTTATTTCTTTGGCTGAGGATAGACTTAAAATTCTGCACACATTCCTGGGGAGATGGTATTAACGTGTTTATTGCAAATGTATGGTAAGTTTCCTTGGGCGCAAGTGTATGTAGTTGGGTGACGTCTTCTTTTTGTCCCTTTTGTCCTATGGTAGATGGGAGTTTAATCTCAATATTGGATTGGTTATGGGGTAGATTGCGCTGAAAATGGGAACGATGTCGATTTAGGTTAAGTGGTTCGGAAATTCTTTGAAAGGATGTTTGGGGGCAATTTGAAACGGTAGTCGCCCAATAGCCCTGGAATAATTGTGAGCAAAAACGATGGACAAGTTTGAGGGTGGACTTACATGTGTACAAGTCATGACCCCAATTCAAGGGCTGGTGTGTTCTTTTTTTTTTTTATGGCAGCATTACGAGATTGTTGTCAGGAGGGTGTTTCATTTGTTGTGTCCATAACCAGGTTACTTCACTTCTTTTTATTCAAAACTTTTTATTGATTTCAGTGGAGTGGTATCTTAAGAGTGTTGTCCTAGTTTTAATATCCTAAAGCGGTTACACTTTAATTTTGTTTGAATTAAAGTTGTGCGGAATAGATGGTCGGCTTTGGTTGCCGCAGAAGGTGCATCTGTCCATTGTCAAACTGATTCTGAATCAATAATCCTTGCAATGCTTACATTTACATGCGATCCTTGATTAAGTTCGCTTAGCTTAGATTAAAGTGTTGACGCAGTTTCCTCCCAGGGTGACTTGTGGATGTACACTGGCGTAGAACGACCTACGTGTATTTGGTCTGGTAGCCCTCACTAAGCAAAGGCTGCAACTAAAACGATTATTCTAAACCAACCACCCCACGACCTTCATGTCAAAAAGATGGCTACCTCAGTGCGGTCAGACTCAGAGAATCTGGGTGATATTGGACCAGGTCTCACGGCCACTATGGCATTCTAGCTTCACTGCCTCTTGAAACGATAATTTTCCCCACAGACTATGTCACCCCCGTATTGCGCACAGCAAAGACTTCGTTGTGCGCGTCTTATCAAGAGCAGAATGGAACAACGGGAAAATAACAAACGATTAAGACCCTTAAATATTTACAGACGGTTTTACAATGGATCGCGGCATAGGTTCAGGAATCTTTTCAACAGCTCTGAAGATATGAAGGCCGTACAGACTTCCAAACATCGCCAGTGTCTTTTAAGACGAAATTCTCGCAATCCATGAGGCCTGTCACACGCTCATCGAAGACCTAACCACTAAGCGAAACATTGTAATTTTTTCGATAGTCAGGCAGCCATCAAAGCCCTCGATAATCAATCTCCTCAGTAGCAAAATGCAGAACCGATATTGCGCCAGTCTCAAGGTTCCAAGTCATAGGGGGATTGAAAAGAACGAGATGGACGATGAACTAGCCAGGCTAGGGTCGACCTTTGAGAGCTCATTTGCAGGAAAAGTTCTCATCTCATTAGGAGTTGTCAAGGGAAGAATCAACGCACACTACCTTTCATGAGCCAAACAGAAATGAAACAACTTTACTCATATCCATAAAGACTTGGCCAACTTATAATCATATTATAAAAATCGATCTTCGGTCCTTAGCAGAACCCGGGTAGACATTGCACTCATTTTGGCAATCTGTACCGGTCACTGGGCAGTAGGAACCCATGCAGTTAAGTTTGGCTTCACTTTTAACCCACACAGTCGCAGCCGAAAAGACATGAACGGATAACTCTCGATCACTTCTTTTGCAGTTGCCCGGCACTTGCCAGAGCAAGACACAGTGTGTTCGGCAAACCTTTAGTGGAGAACCTCAATGAACTATCGGAGTGAAAAAACGTCTAGGATATTACACCTCCTTAAATCCACAGGTTGCATTTAAGACTTACAGCCAGGACTGTCGACATTCACTTACACTCATCCAACAAATCGGTCACGAGAATTATGGTTACAAAACGGTGCATCCCCACACTAATTGAATATCAGGCGCGAATTTTAGCCTGATACGACCGCTTCTACCAACCTAACCCACCCTCCCTCCCGGGGATGACAAAAAAAAAAAAAAAGCGGAGGAAGTGTTCAGTAAATTCCTCCGTTTCCCAGTTCCTGCAGATATTTGATCCCCATTCCCCGAGCGTGTCTCCCTAAGATGTTCAGATTGGGGATTATATTTGTTAGTTTAGGAGCGTTGTCCCTATTCAGTATTCGTTGCTGCTGTGACTTGAATAGGTTCAGAAAAAGTCCAGAGACGTTTCTATGTATCCATTTCGAAACAAAAGGAATAGCTGGCGCGAACGCCACTCTGAGTAGAGCCCAGAATAGATTAGAAAATCTTTCATAAAACTTTACATCGATAAGTTTTACTGATGAGAGGAAGATGAGCAGAGACTCTCATGGTAACTTTGGAGTTTAAAACAGACTCATTGTAGTCCAAGTCACATCACAGTTCAGAGTAAATCAGGGCCTCAACCAACAAGCCTCTCCAGCCAGCTGCCTCCGGCCGCGTTAGTTGAGGTCACCCTCTATTTGCGCACGCCATCGGAGATAAGGTCGTTCTCCACTTAGTCCCTTAGGGGTGGAATCGAAGATTTTTCGGGCTGAAGCATTAGTGTTTATCCGCTCTACATGACCTATGTGCAGCCATCTTAATTGTTGTACACATATATTTTTGATCAGGTCAGTGTCGCTGTTAACGCAGGTAGGACAATATATCCAACGTAAAACTTTTCTCTCCAAATTTCCAAATGCGCTTTCATATGATTCTGAGTCCATGTACCATACAACAGGACGAGGATGGTGAGAGTCTCTTATATAGCCTCCTTAGGTCTTCGCGATAGGTAAAAGACTCTGCATGTCACTGGAAACAGCTTTTTAAAAGAAGATCCAATTGGTCAGACAATTACATATGTATGCACTTCCAAAATAAGTTCAACCGACAAATATGTGTAATATGTAGTCCCACTACTAAAAACACCTAAAAATCAGTTAAAATGTTCCACATACGCCACAGTATTTTGGGCTTATCGATCCCGGACGAGATATACTTCGACCGATTTTTATGCAACTGACAGGTTCGATTGGAAAATGCTATGTTCGAAGGTGATCATGTGTGTTTTTTCGTGTTTTTTATGAATACTTCAAAATGTTCCGATTCGTTCTGATTTTTGAGCTCTGTTGACTCGTTTTTTCTGAAGTTTTATCTGGCACCCCTTTCTCCAATGTTTGGCCTTAAGTTGTTTAATTGTCAACTTTTAAGGCGTTTTTTGGCATGCCCCACGCATTCTTTTCTCCATTGTAGGGGAGTCTTAGTGCCTTTTGTGACAAGTGGAAAATGATGAGATTCGTTAATAAAGTTCTCTTCAGCGATTGCAATCGGTTCTATGGGTGCCTAGTGCTTGTGCTTCACAACCCTTCTAACCAAACCTAACCTAGGGTCTTGCTGACCGTGTATAACAAAATTATACCACGGAAAAACTTGACCGAGGGCGGTTGCCGTGGCACAGTGTTTAGTGCATTAGACTGCTGAGCAAGCTGTTTGGGTTCAAGCCACAGCAATGTCCACCGAACTTTCGCGGCACTATCTCTTTTGTCGGGGAATGACAAGGCTCCGAGCGCACAGTTCGTCATGAAAAAGCTACTCAATTCGCCATTCGGAGTCGGCAATAAATTGTAGGTCCCTTCCATTCGTGCGAACAATACAAACACGCAGAACATGAATGGTTGCGAGAAGCTAGGCCTTGGTTCATCTCGAGCTATTGCTCCAACTATTTATTTATTTATTATTTCAAAGTTGACCAAAGATCGGCTCATTGAAGTTAATAACTTGAGCCCGTTCTTGCTGATAGCGATGGAATGTGTATGGCTTGAGTTAGAGCAATTGTCGAGTTAACCTGAGAGTGGCGCCGTTTTTACCTAATTTTTTGTGCCATTAACTGTTATTAGTGAAACGTGTGCTTCTCATAATCTAGTGCATATCCACAAAGGCACGTGCATGAAATAATTGCTCTTAAATGGACACAATGGACATAATTGTTAGTCTACGTTACAAAGAACCCATTTGCCTAACTTAACTATTTTACAATAATCGCATTTGCATATGTAGATATCAACTTAATTGATTACAGAACTCAATAGTGACGACTGCTCAATAAAAGCAACAATTAACATTGTTGTATAAATTAATGAGTTCGAAGCATGCTCGAAGCAAGGTGGGGGCACTTTATAGCTTCGAGTGATGATGCGGCACTGGGGACATAAAAAATGAACTACAGACCTTCATAAATGGATGCTAATGACATATGTTTGTAGTTGACTTCCATAATGGCTTTGATAATTAAAATTTAACTTTATTGGAGTGCAATAGTCAAATAGCTCCGTCTAGGTGCATTTCAGGAAAGAACCAACGAAATTACAGAGTCATAACGCATTTTATGACCCACAAAAATTGGAATGACAATGGTAGCCTTCAAAGCAAGAACAACTGCAATGCGAAAACTGAAGATTGCTACGGAATCCTTAAAAAGAGATGAGACGCACTTCTGGAAAAGAATGTAAATGACAACAGCCTTAAGAAGGTTAGGACGTCAAAGCTTCAGGCAAATGAGCAAGCATCCGATAGCAGTTATCATCATTATAAAACTTTCACAAAATCCTTGGTAAAAAATAGGATGAGCCATGTTTTAGATGCTTAACACAAAATTTGCTGAAACATTAGCGAGACAGCCCGCAATTAACGACAATATGAGCCTGTCCACAAGAAAAGATGCCAGCATTTGACACAGTGGTAGCAGTCAGGGACAAGCAACTATCCTACACGAAGATGTAGCACGAATATATGTAGGCCGCCCGGACCAAACACGATGCAGAATTGAGACGATCAAAGCGAGTTGCTTGGAGGACATGCTTGAAACCTTGCTGACATGCCAGTGGCCGTACAAATCCACTAATCCGCTTCCTAAAGATCATTCAAATTGCACAAGCTTACTTCGAAAATACGACAGCATTTACACGACGAGCCGTACGGACACGCTTGTAACCTTTCTTCAAGCCCACCCATTAGACAGACAGCGTTGTCTTAGGCAGACAATTAAATTGGAATCCACATATTACTTTCGTGGCTGAGTGTGCTACTCCATAGAGCCTTATAGGCTAGCCGGCGTCTGTACGGCAGAACTGAGGATCAAAATGATACACTGGTTGTACATTTTGATAGTTAGACCCATAACAACATATGCGGCCATAGTTTGGTGGCCAAAAGTTCTTGAACTGACTACGGCAACGGAGCTTGGAAAACTACAGCGAATTGGAAAAACTTAGGTCAGTTCTAAGGACGAACATGTTTTGGTCAAGCCTGTTTCTATAGTCTATTTGAGGTAGGAATATGAGACCGTGTCAACTGGTCTAATGGAGAACCCTTATCGGACCCAGGATGTCTGGTATGATTTACCGACGGATAAAAAATTTAATCTGAAGTAGGTGCTAGTATCTTTATACATCCCAGCAAGTTCCAGGCTGAAATCCATACTACTCAGTTCTGCGCTAGGATAAGCCTTGATAATGGTTTAGGAGACATCATGTAGCATATCGGAATGATGTCTCCATGCCATCAAGGTCAGTCGAATGCGGGCACAAGCTGGAGTCTCCCAAGGCTCTGTACTAGGTTTGCAACAGTGAAACATTATGTAGGATGCCGTCACAAGACTAAGAAAATAATTGAATGCACAACTGCAACGAAGCTATACGGAATTGGCTGGCATCTTTGTGTCGACAAATCGCAGAAGAAACGAGGGACCACATTCGTAACCATCTGCGATTACAACGCGGTTTCAAGAACGGAAATAAACTAACATGGCGTCGTTATAGACGCAAAGCTAACGTTCAAACCTCCAGTATGCAGCTGATGAGGCAGCAAAGCTTACCAACTGGTAAGATGAACTTGGGCCTCAACCAACAACCCACTTCATTCAGCTTGGTCCTTAGCTGGTTGTTTGAGGTCACATTACCAGCTCAAAATACAGAAAAAGGCTGCAATTTACAGGAGTTTCAGCCTCAATAATGGTCTATGATTCTCAAGCATGGGCGGGAAGTTTATACAGTACGAAAGGAAGATGAAGACGAATTAATACTTTAAGAGCGATTGACGCCTTCTAGATGACATACTGCGACGAGACATGTATGATGGTCAGCATAATACCAGCCGACCTTCTAGCAAGAGAAATACCCCACCGTTAAAACAATGGAAGGAACAACGACAATAAAAAGCTGTACACAGTTACCACTAAGAGCAACAAATGTACAGAAATAGCAACAACGATGAGATCACTTTGGCATAAGGTAAATGGACTCAGAGTCATCTCCAAAATGGACACATGGATCAAGAAAATGCAGAATACCCTACCTGAGGCAACTAGTAACAGACCACAGATGTCTTCGGACTTATTTCTAGAAGTTTGGGCGCGTCTATAACCCCTCATTACCCAAGGTGCACAAAAATAATTCAAAATGTGGAACACATGTTCCCTCGATATGAAGAAGAACAATGCCTACTAGAGAAAACACGAGGAATTTACTCTAGATACCATAACCAGGCAGACGATGAGCACTGAAAAAGATTGGGATACAATTCGTAATACCGTGTCAATAATGGGAACAGGAACGACAACGCAAAGCACTGCAAGGAACTCGCAAGGTCTTTTCGCAACGAAATGATTGATATCGAAGATTTCCACCATCCAAGGCCATTTGAGAAGAAGTCTGTACCCCGGTTCCACTAGTTCATCATGAGAATTTTAAAATATTTTTAAACTCTTCCCCCTGGGCGACTCCACTGCCCACATGGCTCCAAATGAATTGAATAAAGTTAACGTTTTTCTGTGTCAATACTTACGATTGCAATTAAAGGGACATCAACAAAAATGTGCTCGGACTGTTGCATGTAGCCGGGACGGGCACGTTATCATCACTAATTACTCAAACTCCTCTGCACTTAAAAAAATACAACACTTATCCACTTTGATGGGTCGGTAATATACCACGTAAGGTCGCCTTGGAAGGATTTTTTTTTTATTTTGCAAGCACTTCACTCCGGTCACGTTATTCACACAGCGATCATCTTTTGCATAACATCATCGACTATACGCGGATAAATAAAACATTCCGAGCAGGAAACCCACCGCCAAGGACTTCAATTGCTTGCTTTACCACCACCAGACAAGAGAGCGCAGAGAGCACGCACGTCGCACACTGAGAGAGAGAAAGAGCGCGCGCGTTTAACACACACACAAGTGCAGAGATTACACAGGCTGGGCTAATAAACGTTACATCTCGTTTGGGGGATGACGCTGTCTATGGTTAAATTGAGGGTGGGGGTGTGGAACTGCAAAAGCGGATGAATGTGAATTTTTTCTTCCTTTTTTCAGCGGGGGAATATGTTTTGCTATTAAACGCAGAAGTAGCACGTCTATTGGGGGTGGGAAATGAGAGACATTTCTGTGGTGACGTTGACCGTTCGGAACTTCACCCCCTACGCATGGATATTGTGTAACAGTGGGAGATTTGTGGGCTCGATGGCTGTTTTCTTGATTACACTCACTCTTGGTGCACGTTGTTTATAGCAACGGACACCAATAAACACGTTCACTAAGCGAGATACACTCCAGCGAGAGATACGACAAAAACAAACAAAAAAAAACAACAAAAAATCTCGCGAAATGGGCAGCTAAAGTTGATAAACGAGACTCCGCCAGCGGTTGGTGGTAGACGTCAGACGCGTCGTGCCGATTGTGAGATAATGAATCAAAACAACAACAACGAGGGGCACGATTACAAAAGCACCGTCTCTTGGCTGCGAATAACAAGTTTGTTAATTACTTTTTTTGGGCACAATTATGGGAACATTTGCTTTGTCGTCACGGTGGCACAGGGCACAGAGTTTTCTTCGGTTAACCCTGTGTCTGCTCTGGAGGTGGTGTGTGATTATGCAAAGTGTCAACAGCGAACCGGTACGGAGCTGCTCTACTTAGAGACGTGTTCACCGGATTCGACGAGAGCAGCTTTCAGACTGAGCGGAGAGGAAAATTTTCGTAAGGTTTTCTGTGAAAATTCGGCTCGGATCGGAGTTGTTTTGGACGATGAATAAGCTTTTCAGTTGGAAGCACATTTTTGTACACACATGCAGACTTTTCCAATGGGGGTGGTGTGGTCGGGAGAATTCTAGAGCGAAATGAGAGAGACAGCAATTGAGAGAGAACTGCGTAGTGAAAAAAACGGGGACATCGCCATGCTGTGCGGCAGGTCATATTTCCTTTTTTTGCTTTGACAAGTCCACCCACGGTTTGTTTACGATTGTATTGTTAGTGGGGTAAGGTCACACTTGAGGTAGCCTAGATAAAATTGTCTGATGGTTGAGTGGTGAGTTCTTAGTGGAAGGTGTTGTGGAAGAGAAAGCTTTTGTACCGCCGCGCCTCCCGGGTGAAATGATGGAGAAAACATTGAGTGGATGGTGTGGAGTGGATTGGTGTGTAAAAAGAGTCGATTTAGTGTGTAAGGATAGCGTGTACCCTATGAAGGATTAGAAGTGATCCTGTGGACAGAGAAGTGAAGTATATAATGCGCATGATTTCTGTAAATGTTTACCAATTCAATGAACTCAAGACAGACTTGGAGATGGGGGGCAAAGAAGAGGTTTCCTTGAACCAGCAAGTATTTGTCAATAGATTGCTGAGGAGCAATATTTACTTTTCCCCATTCGAGAAAAATTAAAATGTACATACTAGACAGTATACCTGACGAGAGAATACTTTAGAAAGGACAAAAAGGTTACCCACTTTATTTGCATATTTCATGTGTGCTGTTTCCCCTTGTGGGTTCTAGGATTATTCTCTGCATGCAGTAGAGTGTTTGAAAGAAGAGGGAACCTACATATACCCCTCATAGACATCGATCGACGAGAAATGAGACAGAGCCAACTATAAAGGCAAATGGCTCCTTGGCATCGCGTATAAGATGAAGATCTAATCTGCAATATTGTGTAAACGCCTGAAATCTTTCATCAACAAGGTGAACGCAAGGCAAAACGAAGTATTTTCTAACATAACGTTAGAGGGGATAGCTATAAATACGAGTTAATGAGGGGCTTTGTGTCCCTTGACTCTGCTATGTATTCTAGCAACGACATCTCATCAAAAATCGAACGCAAAATACCCTTTTCCAATTGCTGATAGCATTCAGCTGAGAAGACAATTGAATATAAAGGACCAATCCTAACTAACTATGGTACAACTACAACCTTAATCATTTCAGTGGCAAAACCATCTTTATCTTCTCTGATGGTCAAGCTGCCCTGAAAGCACTAAACTCAGCCACGATAAAATCGAAACAAATCCTAGAGACAGTCAAATTGGTTCTAGAACTAGGAAAAAAACACTGGATTCAGCGGACTCACTGGCCAAGATAGGTGGAACTACCCCCCTCACTGGTCTTGAACCAGCCTGTGGAGTAAACAAATCCATCTTTAAAAGCTTCATGAGGGAACAAACTCTGCTCAAATCCAACACAATATGGATGGGAAGAAAAGGACAGAAATTTACCAAACACTAGCTTCCTGACAGCTCTAATTTGAAAAATGAAACCTTCAGCCTACAGTGATACCCTGGATTTTTACAGCAATAGTGAGCCCCATCCCGATGTATAAAGTACTAGTCTGGTGGACAACATTCGATAAGAAAAGTAACAATGATATTCTGGGGATAATTCAGACGCCATCATACATCTGTACCTCGAGAACAATTTCTTGATCCACTTGCTTCCTATTGACAGAAAACAAATATCAACTAGAGCTGCAGTAAGGCTATACGACTCGCTTCAGAATTCCTACATCGAATTTATTGTCAATCGCAATACCACAGTACCCAGCGAAAGCGTTTGCTAACGTGGGAGGTCGGGACCCAGGTGTTTTGAAAAGATATGCAATAGAGGTATACACAGACAAACGTAAGGATATTCCAGGTAGAAATCACGGCAGTCCGAGAAATTGCGGCTTAGCTTTCACTTAACGCTGTAGATGACAAGCCACAAAATGCCTTGGAATCACCGACAATTGCTGGCTCAATGCGACGTTTCCCTGTGTCGTATTTGAGCTGACGACCAGCCAGACGCGACCCAAGAGCTACCAATGCATCTGGAAAAATGCACTGTTTGGTGCGTTCGATGGGCAGGCGGTATCATCGGACCGTATTTTTTTAAAAATGCGAAAGGAAGGCGCGTAACCGTCAATGGCGAACGCTGCAGAACAATGATCCGTAAAATTTTTGTTGCCAAAAGTTCAAGACATTGGTGTAGATGACTTGTGGTTTCAACAGGATGGTGCAACGTGTCACACACAGGGCGAAACCATTCAGTTATTGAGAGACAATTTTCAAGAAAACATCATCTCAAGAAATGAACCTGTGAATTGGCCTTCAAGATCATGTGATCTAACTCCGCTGGATTATTTTTTGTCGGAATATGTGAAATTACTTGTTCACGTTGATAAACTACAATCGGTTGATGCCTTGGAAGAGAACATAACACGCGTTATTAACGGAATACCGGCCGATATACTCGAAAATTTAACTCACAGAATAAACCATCTGTGGACTAGTTGCGGACAACATTTACATGAGATTATTTTCAAATATTAATTGTCATAAACCAAAGTAAAAAAGTGAAACTCACCGTGGCAATGCAGTTTCTACTACAGAAGCATCTCTTTTTCGGCCATCTTGCCATAAATTTATTGCGAAATTTTAAAACGTGTTTTCAATCACTTTCACACCGATTTTCATACAGTTTCGCACAAGAAAACACCTCAGGAGGATTGATACAATATTCTTAGAACATTTTTGCAATTTTTTCACAACTTTTTCACAATTATTTTAATTTCCTAATGATTGACAATCACAACTTAACACTTAAGAGAACACTTCACTACTGGCTAAGCGACTAAAAAAGGTACCGTAATAGAACATTTAATTGCGCCTGAGGGCAGGCAATGCTGAACGATTTTGACAGGTAGACATACTAATAACAATACATAGGTGTTTCTTCCAATAATTTCTGCAAAAGCTATAGAGACGAGGAGATAAAATTAAAAAATCTACCTTCTGTGTAAGGTACATGTCCTGCCCTATCTAGACTGAAATGAGAAACGTTCGGGGAATACTTCCAAGAAGATTTCGGTGATTTGCAATGAAGAGCTTCGTCTCCGAATCTAAATAGTTTTGCACATAGTGTGAAGTGGAAAGGGTTTAAAACCCTTTAAAAGAAAGGCATTCGTTATACAAGGTTGACGGTGCCCTTTTTGGTACCTATTACGATAGACCTATCTAAGTGTGGACAGCCACATATTCTAACCTTACAAATAGTTTTCATTGATTGCACTGAAACGTTCAGGACCAGTAGTCACAGCACAGGTTTTACGAAATTGGCAGGCATTTCGTTTTCCATACGTCCCTTGTGGGCTGCAGTCCTGTACAGTGTTAACAAGATTTCCAAGACTAGATCCAAAATCACTCATCTGAAGAACGCAGCGTGATGTCACTGGCGCGTTTGCAAGTATTGATGAGTTTAGCGGTCAATGAGGGCAAAACACAATATTTGCTGTCATGGAGAAGCGATACTCAACATCGACTTATCGGACACACGTCAGAGTGGACAGCTATAACTTCGAGGTAGTAAGGGATTTCGTATACCTCGGCTCCGCTATCACATCCAATAAAAACACCAGCGCAGAAATCAAGCGAAGAATAACTCTTGCCATTCGCTGCTTCTTCGAACTAAGAAGGCAATTGAGTAGTAAGGCCCTATCCCGAAAAACTGAGGAGACTCTATATAAAACCCAGTCCTGCTTTATGGCGCTGAGGCATGGACTCTATCGAAAGCGAGTGAAGATATCCTTGGTTGCTTCGAGAGAAACATTCTTTTTAAAATATTCAGTTCTGTTTGCGTTGAAATTTACGAGTTGTACAGCGGCATCGCCCTTATCAAAAAGATACTTGTCCATCGGCTCAGATGGCTGGGGCATATAGAACGAATGGAAACAAATGCTCCGGCTCGCAGAGTCTTCGAGTTGAACCCGGAGGGACAACGCAGTTGAGGAAGACCTCGCCTAGGGTGGCACGCACAAGTGAAAGGGGACTTCAATCAACTTGGGGTGCGCAACTGGAGGCAGTTAGATAAGGACCGGGCTAAATTGAGAGTCTTGTTGGTTGAGGCCCAGATTTAACCGGAACTGTAGCGCTACCTAAGCCAGCAAGCAAGCAGCATCCAAAATTACTATGATAGTCACAAAGACTAGCTTCAACTTACAGCTACAGCTCAAGGACCGATTTGAACTTAGAAAATGGCCGTGTTGTCAAGGACCTACGAGCGCAAGATTGTTTTCATGATTTCGGATGGATGGATATTGGATATGGATAATTACTTTTTGAGACCAACTGATGGCACAGGATGATTTCCAAAATATACGGAAGGTTATGCTCATACATGGTCATAGTTCATAGCTTACATATAAGTTTTCTAGCGGTAAGAACAACTTTTGAATATTTCTGCGGGAAGCACACAGAAAGTCGCTTAGACTTATGCTGAACTTGAATTGAATGTGTTCTAAATTGCATTACAGTATTTTCTCCTTAAAAACTGCATTTGCCTTTTAAATTAATTTCCCCTTAAAGTTGCTTTTCTTATTTCCATACACTTTTAGATTGAAATCCAATTTCATTAGCTAATTAAAATAAACCAAAGGAAACCCTAGGAGATGAGATCTGAGTCTAACTGTGAAATTGCACACATTTCACACAGTTTGCTGCACACAGTTTCGAGAAAAGAATTTCCCGGAAAACTCCCTGTAGGGATGTTTCACCTCATTTCATTCTTTTCCTTCTCTGAAAGTAAGATCTTCGCGTAATTGAAGGTTTATGCTCGCTTGTTGATACAACGAACTTTTTAGTGGATGCATGGATGGCAAGTTTCCTTTGAGATACAAAATATGTACCAACCAGCGTCAGTAGTTTTAAACCCTTCGGAATTGTACGCTCTTCATGGCGGTATTTTTTTCTGAGTTTTGTAAGGATGTTCCTTGGGAATGTGGTAGTGTTTCCAAACGCATCAGGTAATTTGGTTGGAAATTAATTTTAGTTTAAAGTACTGAACTTTCTCTTTGCACTGGGGATAGTGCTATTGTGGTCGGTTTTCCTTTGTGAAAGGAGAAGAGAGAGAGTGAGTATATTAATTTGATAACTTGGACAAAAGATTGAAAGTTTTTTTCTGTTTGTTGAATGCAATCTGCGTTTGGTTTATATCTTGACCAAAGTTTCAAGGACAGCCCGCATGGGTACACGAGAATGTTAAAAATGGACATGCAAGGGTTCACTGAAGGCAATTGCATGGAAGCACAAAACGGTCAAGATAATTTGGCTCCCTGTTACGGTGGCAAAGTTTTTAAAAATCACCTTGAACAGAAGGTTCTTCACTAGAACACCCGACTGTATTCTTTGAACAGCAAGCTTATCCCAGCGGAAGATCTACAGAGACAGTCCAACATAAAAAAATACACGCTCCAGAAGAAAAGTTTAATATTAAAGGCATTGCAATGACCGTAGTAATAAACACATTTAATGTCCTTCGAAGGGATTTGCTTTAATAGCCTGAAATAAGACGTGGACAGACGGGGTGTTAATCTACTCATTTACTAGGACAATATGCTTAAGAACAAAGCCATAAACACGCAGACGGAATCGTACAGACTTGGTAGCATGGTCAGCGGAGTTTCTAGCACCAGTCACTGTGGACTCTCTCCTAAAGAGGCTAGGTGTCAAAATCTAAAGAAGGACTAAGTTCATGAATGTTACAGCATGAGGACCGCACTGCAATCGGTGCGAAGGTGTCAGGAACAAGCTCTTTTTGTTAATGCCAATAAAATGGAGGGATACATCTTTCTTGGGGCAGAAATCCAGGGATAAGTATTATACAAAAGGTTAAGGAAGATAGATGGGTAAGCAAGGGAAAAGAGAACCATCTGCAGGTCAGTATAGACTCACTGTGATGCCCATTTGAGGGGAAAGTATCCCATTCTCGTGGAGTAACCCCTTAAATAATCCCCCATTGCCCTTCGGTTTCGAACCATCTTGAAACTTTGATGAACCTACAGGTGTCCTTGATAGGTATGTCGCGTAGTTCTTCGAAACGCTGGAAGATGTGTATTTCAAAAAGAATTACATCTAAGCAGCTGAGGGTTGTATAGTGACAAAGAAAATGGAATGTGCCCTCACTGACTGCCCCGTCTCTGAAACCCCTGCGAAGAGCATCCTCAGTTAGTCTTAACGTTGTCATATTTTGCCCTGTATGTGTTCTTCTGCATCAGCATGTTAGTTCTGGCTTTATTCTACATTGGCCACAGCTTTCTCGTTATCTTACAGGTACTCAAGAAGCTCCATCTGCAGATAGTTTTCGCGAGAGACGCATTCCGTTTAGGCTTAGTGAATAATAAGCTTGCTCTAGGTCTAGTCCAGATCCATTTCTTCTTAATTTATGCACTCATATCCAGAGACACCTAGTTTTACATCATACTATGTGCCAGCAATGATAAACCCTTCGCGACAGCACTTCACAAGTTTCGATTTTACTTCTTTAACAGAAATCGCTTTTATTGCCTCTTGACTGTCGATACAAGAGTTGATACCATAGCGTGGTATTACCTTCATCCTAGTGTTACGGGCTGCGATTGCCACTGCTTGGATTTACCCCTAAAAAAACGCTGCTATGGTCCGGAAGTCTGGCGTATTTAAATAGGAATTAATTTGTCGGAACAGATACCTGTCCCTCTTGTCTTATTTTACTGTTGTTGTGGTTCTCATAGCTCTTGTAGCTGCAATGGACGCCAGACTTTGTATTTTCGTGACGGCTGTAAGGTTGGTTTTGCTAGCAGATTGCCGTCACACAAGGATAAGTTTGACCTGTGAATAATGTATCAAGACGATAGAGCACACTTTACTCAGACATAAGGTAGCGAAGCTCGCTGTATTCACCATATGCTCGTAAGCTCACCATCTTATTCGTAGACGACTTTTGGCACTGTTCCAAAACGTACACTGTAATGCAAGTGAAATTCAATTGAAGATCGTAGCTTCATGCAAATTCGTTCCACGGGGTTTAACGACAATGAATTGACAGATTTCGTGAACACTTCAGACATTTCTCCGACGGACAGCATTTGAAGGTTCTCTGTATCTGGAGCTAGTTATTCGTGTGTCTTTCTATGTAGCATTCAACGTGAGAGTGACTTGGGCTGCCTGCGACACATGCAGTATGCCACAAACTGCTTTATTTCATGCATGACCTTAAATCCACCGTCATTCCAAGATCTACAAAGAACAAGGGGAACACAGATTCAACCACAATTCCGCGTTAGTAACTCACGACCGTTTCTTTTATTATTTGTCAAATTCAAAATCAAACAAAAAGAAAATCTGAATAACGCTATATGACTACAATAATCTACTTGCTAGGGGGTTCATTTGATTAGCGGGCAATCTTAGAGATCTGCCAGACTCGGACTTTATATATGAATAGGTACATGGTCCAGAAGCTGAGCTCGATCAGGAAACACGGCGGAACACATTTCGCACTCGAAATAGTGCTGTTTACGAACTGGAGGCACTGGTGGAGAGGAGGGTGCTGGAGACGGCTTTTTAACCGGCGAACTGGTTACGGACTCTGTGACTAGTGGTTTGTTCTCAATTACTCGTTTCTCCGTCCGTTGTTTTGGTTTCGGTGCTGGCAGGTCTGTCTCATAGCCGAGGTACTTTCGATTAACCACCGGACGCCTGGGTCTGGTCGATCTCCGAACAAAGTCGAAATTCTGCTGATTCGGCGAATATGGCTCCGCTTTGACCTCATCGTCTGTTCGATCACTAACTGTTCGTCGTCGCGGAGACTTTGACTTGTCCGGAGATCGTAGAATCTCTTCCAAATCGTTGACTATAGCGGGATTGTACTTCTCAAGCTCCCTACGAGCAGATGTAGCCTCCAGCAGCAGCTGGGCGTCGTACAACTCACTGCGAGTGCACGCCACTTCTTGTTTTATGTGAATGGGACTAGATTGAATCTGATTTGGCAGGTATTTATCCGGTGAAATGATTTCGTTATCATTAAGGTGAGTTGTGCGCTTCGAGCGCTGAGCAAACATATCCAAATCGGCAGGCTCGGTGCGTGTCACTAACGTCTTTGACTTTCGTTTGCCGTTCTCGTTAGGAACACGCGCTTTCTCTGTGTGAATCATCTTCGGACGATTCGTTGTCTTCGACACAGTTGCATTCTTTCGGCGTGGAGTCTTTGGCGTCTTGGGAACAACCACAGGTGCTGGATGCGATGGAGCTTCTGAAGTGGCAGTGGTTCCGTACGATGATGGATTACTGACAACCAGAGTGTCAATACTCTGTAGAGTATTTTCGAGATTGGACAGCAGCGATTTATACGTATCATCACTTGTGGAGTTGATGTGCCAATTGTTGGAGAGTTTCTCCGAGCTGCATGTAGAGTTGTAGCGTTTTTTCGAATTACCACCGCCGCCAGGTGATTCTAATGAAATAGCCGCAGATGACGAGTTGTGAGATGCCGCAGTTGCTGTGTCATTGTTGTGTTTGTTAGTGTTGCCTGGCGTAGACGTCGGAATGCCGAGAAGATCGTCAACATTGTCCATATCGAAATCGGAGATATCTATGTCGCTGCTGTTGGTTTTGTTCTCCGTGCGAAGACGATCGATCTCGTGCGGTTTCAGCTTCCGTCGACGTTTGTACTTCCGTGGACCCGTCTAGGAAAACAGACAATTGTAAGACTGGGAGAGAACAAATGATGTTTGAAACTTACCACAGGCTGCCGTTGCATGGCAGTGTTAATGTCACTGTGGTGAATTAGATGCTGAATCAGGTCACACGACGACGGCAGCTCACTGGAGCAAACAGAGCAGTAATACGTTCCACGTTTGGTATCCAAACCAGAGTGATGCGATCGAATATGTTCCCTAAGCACCACTCTTTGGTTAAAGGCGCGTGGACACACCGAACAAGCGTACGGTTTCTCGCCTATCAAGTGAAATCGATCAGTCAATGGAACACTGTTAGAAGAGACGAACCTTACCCGTGTGAATACGTTCATGTTTTCTGAGAGTTCCACCGTCGGCGAAAGCCTTCCAGCAGTAACGACACCCGTACGGCCTTTCTCCGGTATGAATGCGCACATGGATCTGTTGTGAGCTCCTCGATCCAAACGTCTTGCCACATTCGTTGCAGGGGAAGAGTTTTCCAGAGGCGTTCACACTGTGCGAATGCCTGTGATTGGAAAGAGACCTCCCATCGGGAAACTCCTCGTTGCAAACATTGCAGACCACCGATTTGTCTCGGTGTGATGACATATGTCGCTTCAAGCGAGCTTTGTTGTGGAAATTCTTGCCGCACTTTGAACACGAGTGGCACTTTTCTCGCGAATGGTCCCAGGCATGCTTCATAAGGGCTTTCCGATCCCGGCATCCCTTCCCACAGAGTATGCAAGAATTGGAAGTCATTTCGGTGGAGTGCATGTTGGTCAGATGGCGTTTAATGGTGGACTCCTCAAAGAAGGATTCACCGCAGAGTACGCACCTAAAAAACAAAAAGAGTTGAACTCAACTGATGAAATCTACGGACAAATTACTGCTGCTTACTTGAAAGGAGGGTATCTCGCGTGAATTTCGGCATGAGCCAGTAAATCTAAAGCCTCGGCAAAAGTTTCTCCACAAGTGTTGCAGCAGTGTTGATCGGTTTCGTATTCTTCCTTCTTGATGTGTGACTTCGAGTGACGACGCAACAGGTCTTGCCGGTGGAAGGACATGCCGCACTGATGGCAGTAGAATTCGCCGTATTTGTACTCTGACTCGGAATCCGTTTCGTTATCGACGTCGGGTTCATATTCCGAGTTGCTCGCTTCGAATTGATGCGATTTCTGATGCTCGTGGAGGGTGCTTTTATCCCAAAACATCTCGTTGCACGTTCCACATTCAAATGCCGAGTCGTTTCGGTGTGTCTATACAGAGTAAATCTTAAGTATCATTTGGTACTTGTATCAAAGAATGTCCGTCTTACCTTGACGTGGGATAGCATTGCCTTTTCCCTGGCAAATGACAAGCCACATTGTTGGCAAACAAATGGCTTATGCTCGTCAATGATGGGAAACCGTTTAACAGCAGTTGTTTCCACTTCCGTGACGACCTCTTCCTCGTACTGGTCCTGTTCCTCGTAATGATGTTCTTGTTGCTGTTGCTCCTGGCGTTGCCTCAGACTCTCATCAATAGTGTAGTTCTCCTCTTTAGGTGCCTTTGATGTGCGTTTGCTTCGCGATTTCTTTGCCGGTTTCACCTCACTGGACCAATCTTGATCGTAATAGTGATCATTCTGCGGTGAATTCCTCTGCGGCTGGAAGTCTATCGACAACGGAAATTCAATACAACTTTTGAATGGAGAATGTCTTCAAAACTTACAATCATTTTCCTCATATTCCGTCGCCTCGGCATGGGCTTTCAAATGGTTAATGAGGTCGGCTCGACGAAAGAATCGTGATCCACACAATTTGCAAATATTTGGTCGATCATTTTGATGTGCCACCATGTGATTCATCAGGCTGACCTTCTTGCGAAATCGTCGACTGCAAAAATCACATGGATACGGCCGCAGAGCTGTGTATTCATCCTGCACGGTTGGCAAAGATACTTCAATATCTTGAGCAGGCATATGTGACAGAGAGCCACAGATCTGATCTGCGGGTATCTCAACTCTAAATATTGAAAACATACATAAATCATCATTTCAAAACTTTCTTCGAGGAAGCAAGTACATACCTCTCTTCGCCTTGATGTTGCACCCAATCATCCGTGATCACCTCCTCGGTGACCATTTGTGTTTCGGCATAATCATGAAAGCTTACAATGCCATTCTCGTCATCGTTTGCATCGGCGACATCGCTGCTGCCATCCATAATCTCCATTTGACCATCACGGGCCATAAAAATTAGATTCTCCGCGGCTATTTGGTCTAGATTGGTTGGTACTTCATGGACAAGGTAGTCCGTATGATTACCACTATCCCCCTCAGAGTCACCGATAATTATGCCTTGATTATGTTCGCCAGTGTCACCGCGTTCGATTTGCGGAACCCATGATCCGATCTCATACGTTTGTGTATCCATTGCTGGTGATGGTGGCTTGTCCGATGATTATTTACTCGATTCTGAAGAAGAGGAAATTGAAAGAAACATGAAATCGGAAATCTACGATGTACATGAGAGGCTCTGATTTTAAAGATTCAAATTCGGATAGATATGTGTGGTAAACCAGTCTAACAGATGTATTAGTCTATTAAATGTGCCAAAGAGAATGTTTGCGACCTAAGGAAACCGATGACAACATTGTCTGGTTATAAAGGCAAACGTAGCTGAGTGTCGCCGGTGATATATCGACCGGGGGCCCTATACAAGTTTGTCTATAGGTTTCCGATGACGATCACCTTTATCAGCGTTTATAGCTAGACACTGAGGTATTCCTCGCAAAAGTGCAACGAACCTTCAATGTTTGAAAGAACGCATCCTATTAGAGCAACAGAGTTTCGCATTCCACGAGGATATGCAGAGGCCTAGTCAGCAGATAGGTACCGGCGAAGGAATCAGTCTGTAAACATAGGGCCGATGGCAATCATTTGAACATTGCTCCTGTTTAAGTCCCTCGGAACTAGTGCGAACAAAATATCATCTTCATAGGAGTCAGGCACAGGATATATTTCAGCCAGCTGTTGTAACCAGTTGGAAAAGCCGGATATCCATTTTGACAACGTCGTTGAGCAGCAACGAAGATTTAACACTGCGGTGCAATGATCATTCGTTAAATGAAGAAGCGATTTTGGACGTTTAGTCAACCAACTGCAAGTGCAATAACAAGTAGCGGTCAGACGATGACAATTCGTTGCTGAGATCCATATTTCGAAAGGAGGTTCGTTTTATTGTTCTCCGCAGGATGCACAACTCCAAGGCATTCACGAAAAGCACATGGTATCATTAAACAAACATATAATCGTCGACCCCACCAAAGCAAACGCACAAACTTCATCGTACACCACTGCCATCAGATGTATCAACTGACAGTGACACCTTCCCCGAACACTAGTCATCCCTTTCACACTTCTGACATTTCCACAAATGGCTTCACGGCGATGGAGAATGGAAAAAAAAACTCGCACAAATTCCTTGCAGAAATGAAATTTTCTGACGAAAATTAAGGTTATGGGCAAATGAGGTTAAGGATGTTTATTATTCTTTAGAATCCCACCCTCCACGGATCATAACAAACCAATTTAACGAAAATTCTCACTTAAACCCGCACTACAGCAGTAAAATTCACAAGCAATACCGAGCGTCAAAGGCAGACACGCGATTACATCACAGGTTTTGAGGGAAAAAATCGCCATTTTAGGACTGTAAAAATTTTCCCTTGGCGCTGGAACAAAAGTTTTGAAACAAAAAACTTTTTCCTGTTTCTTTTGTGGTTATTCCGGATTGAGGTTATGAACAAATTAGGTTAACGTATTTATTTACTCACGATAGAACATTACAGCGGTGAAAATGTTGAGGAATTAACTGATATTGCACCGTTCCGGAGGATAAAATCGCAGACAAAATCGAATGACACGTTTTCCTTTGCTTGACCATTTCTCGATTAAATTTTTGGTGGAGTGAAATAGTTTGACGTTTCATGTTATTTGCTAATCGTATAACAGTTCGAAGTGGTATATTTAAAGTATTTTGTGATGTTTTTCATCGTTTCAAAGGGATTATTGTGATTGATTGCAATTTATTCGAATTTAATTCAATTTTTGGATTTTATTCGGTCTCTTTGGGGTGTATTTCGTTTTTTGTGGTTATGTTTAGGGTGAAATTAGAATTTTTAATGTATAACAAATAGCTGAGGCTAAGTATTGGCCAGAACCTAGAATGGTTTGTAGATTCATGGATAGATGGCGAGAGTAGCGAATTGTAATTTTTCTATTTTTATCTGGCCGTTTTTCTTTCGAAAAATGGAAAATTGAGCAAAAGATTTTTTTTATTAACTAATTGAACCTGTGCTGAGAATTATTCATGTCCCTAAATTCAACACAAATTCTTACAGTTCAGGTTATAGACCTTCATTAAATTAATGTTGATGGTAAAACTGTCCTCAATATCTAACTGATTGAGGACTCAGATATCTTTATTGGGCAAAGAAAGACTGCACCGCCCTTTGAGAATGGACGGTCCTCGGTCGGTTAAAGCATAAACAATTTGGTTTCATGGTTTCCTTTGAGAGGTAAATGTCCTTTGCTAGGGAGACCACCGCTTACAAGGCGGGCAAGTTCATTCCGGCGCTATCCGGGAGATGTGATAGCACGAAAGCGCTGGCAAAATCCGCAGCCGGTATGATCTTGATAGTTTTAGCGATTCCGAAGCTAGTAGCCCAGGTACTCACCTTATCAAGACCAGCGTCCATGAATTCACTTATCACAGAGGGAAACATCCCTGTCACCAGTATCACAATGTCAACCGATTACGCAACCACCTTGACCTTTAGGTTATCTCCTAGAGAAGAGGACTAGCTCAGCTTTGGGCGGATTGACACTGACACTTACCTTCTCAGTGCAACTAATCCAGTGCTGGCTTCATCAGATCCTCAAATTCCTCTACAGAACCCCTGAAGATAATTTCTAAGAGCTACCAGGCAGGGGGGGGTACAATACATCTATTCCTAAGCGCGTTGCCCTGTTTTAAATCAATCAATTCACGCCTTGAACAGATTTAGTAGCAGAACGCACGATAACTCCATCGATCTCCTCTTTTGCGACCCTGCAAGCGATTCTGTTGTCACATCGAAGGAGGTAAGTTGGCGTTGGAGTTCCGAATCCCACGACTGACAAACTTCACTGCCAAAGCAAATCACAAGCTCAGTGGCAATAGATAGTGTGCTCGTATATTTAAAACTTTCACAAAAAAAAAAAAAAAAAAGGGATGTGTAAAAAGATTAAGGGCGTGCCATTTTGCAGTCGTAAACTCTCGCAGATGTTTCCGTGTACATTAGCTTGCATATGGCGGCATTGTTATCGAAAGACATCTCCGACACCTTAAACTCCGGATTGACGGCAACTTTCATGATGTATTCACCCACATCCATCTCAGTGATGTCAACCCATTGGCAGTCGATGTTGTAACGATAAATATCAGAACAGTTCACAGAGATTCCTGCAATGTCTCGAGATTAGTTCATCAGTTCTTGCATAAAATTCTGCATCCTACCTTGATCTCCAAAATTGGCGCAGGCGTATTTCGGCTCTGCACCTGGCAGACACTGGTTATCCTCCAAACAGAACGAGGCCTTATGGCCTTGAGCTACTTTATTGCCGTGCATATCGAAAATGTCAAAGACGGCAAAGACTTCCATGCTGTGGTAGTGCCTGGAAGAAAGAACATTTTAGAGTTTGTCCTTCTGATGATGGAGCAAACACTTACATATGACACATGTGCCATTCCCACAAATGCTTCGGAATCGATGGTCTAAAGTCTGTGTTCCCCGCGTTCAGCACACTCGCCGTAAACTTCAGCAGCCTCCGTGTGATCAAGTGCCAATCGGGGTTGTCCTTCTGGATTTCATATGCCTCGGCAGATACGCAATTCTCTTCCATGGCACATTGCAGGAAGAACATTGGTCGATCTTCCAAATGGGCAGTCTGTTCCAGTTCGAGATAATTGAACACCAAGTCAGGAGCCAGAGTGGAACAAGTAACCGCCGCTACATGATTCCAAGACCCATGGCAGTGATTGTAACCCTTCAAATGATCATGATGCAGGCACTGAGCCAACGAAGTCTCATTGCCATAACACTCGGTCCCGCTCAATATTGTTTTCGAGACATTCGCTCCACCAAAGAAGTCCGTCTGGAAGGCGCCACCCGCATAGCCCATATTTAACTGCCTGCAAACCACATTTGCCTCCAGCAGCGACCACCCATCAGAGCAAATGGTACCCCATACTCCACCGTTTATTCGTAGTTCAATCCTTCCTTCGTTCTTCTCCCGTCCACCCCTTAGACGCACATCCATTCGATGCGAGTAATGAATTCTCTGCTTGGGAATTCTTTCCTTCGGCGCCTGTTTGATGGCAGCAAACTTAGCTGAAGCAGGTGCTTTGCATACAACACCAGCTGCTTCCGAAGTTTCGCAATCACTTACACCCCACTCGTCGAAGCGACAGTCGGTCAATTCCTTTTCATGCCCCTGACAGATCACATTGTCCATCCAAAATCGTCCTGCAGGAGAGGAAAGCAAAGATAAACATTTGGAGCATCATCACTGTGGGACTACTCACTCCTTGATGGTCCATATGCTCCGCTATGGGTAAACTTCTTGAAACCGGGAAATCCTAATTGTCGGCAAACAACTTCAGCCTCAGTGTTGTCCCATTCATCGTCACACACCGAGCCCCATTTGTTATTGTGAAGGATTTCAATGTTACCTGCACAAATACAAATCAATTAAAGGATAAGAAAACGGAGAAAAAGGAGAAAGTGTTTGGATTGAAGCCTATTAGGATAGCGCTACAGTCCGGGGTGAATCTGGTCCCATTCAACAAGCATCTCAATGGGTAGCTAGCTGCCTGCAGCTTCGCACGTCAAGTTGGTTGAGATCCCTTTTTAACTACACGGAGCGAGCAAATGAAGTTGGTCCAACTGCAGGCGAAGACTTATGTCGACCACGCATGTCATTCTGCTCTATAGCTGCGAGGTCTAATCCGATGCACTCAGGCAGGAGAAATACAGGAAATAGATGGCAGCAGTACGAAGACGTGGAGCCTTCCGAGTAGCAAGCTACGGAAGGGAACCCGACATAGAGCTGAAATATAAATAGAAACAGCGACCGTAGAGGCGAAGAAGTTCAAGGAAACAACAGTCAGCAGGGCGATGGAATTTCGAAACCAGAGGAAGGTGGACGGCGGGATTGAAAAACATGACTACATCGACTCCGCGAAATGAGGCCCTAGGACGTTAACACCAAAGTCAACAGCCAACAAACACAGATGACAGTGAAGAATGGGGAATCCTTGAAACACATTCATCGCCAACGCAGGCTTACACTTGAGTTATGCGATTTATGTTTACCAACCACTTCGAAATGCATCTGGTATCCAGTAGCCGGAAACAAGCTAGGTCTTGTCCCGCAGAACAATAAACTGAAGGGTTCTCCAAATATGCACCGGATTGCAACCAAAATAAAGGAGAGCAGTGAGTGCGACAACTGCAGCGAGTTCGCAGCTAGCTGTTGCTAAGGACAATTGAAGAAAAATCCAAAAAAAAAATTGAATCTTAAAGTTAGAACACCAAATACCTCGTCACGAGAAACAAACAATCATCTCCCTCCTCCTATTGAAGCAATGATATTCCACAAATGAGAAGATTAGTAGGAGATCCAATGAAGATTGTCGCTAGGAAGCCTGACGGGCTGTAGGTCTACAAATCAATGATCCTGCCAATCCTGATACGTGGTGTTAAGTGTTGGAGGATAAGATATTTGTTGCTGTGTGTGAGGAGGCGAATGGAAATGCAGAACAAAAGCTAACTCTACAAGTTGGAATAAGATGTGGATGAAGTCCGAGAAGCTATATCGATGGAAAAGGCATCAATACTCCAACGATACGTTTTCAAAGTCCAGCCTTCAGTTACTTATGAGACGACCAAGGAGATCCAACCTTCGTTTTGAACGTAAAAAACCCGCAGAGGATGGATGCCAGGATCCTTGGTCTGGCGAACGGATAGCAACGTGCCCGAGATCGAAGGTTGTGGTGTCATCCAATTAAATAAGGCATTTGCAGGACGCCGTGGGTCGGTGGTTAGTGCGTTGGACTGCTGACCGAGCGGCGTGGGTTCGAGTCCCAGCCAGGAAAACACCAAACTTTTTTCGCGGCACCACCTCTCGTCGGGGAATGACAAGCCTCCGGGAGTATAATCTGTCATGAAAGAGCTTCTCACTTCGCCGTTCGGAGTCGGCAATAGATTGTAGGTCCCTTCCATTCGTGCGAAAAATCTAACACGCACAACATGAATGGTTGTGAGAAGCTAGGCCTTGGCTCATTCCGAGCTGTCGCGCCAGCTATTTATTTTCTTTTTTTTATTTGCAGGACTAAGAAAAAGTTTGTTTGTGCCTAATCTGGGATTCGCCTACCCATTGCTTTGTCTTTAGTCACCAACTCACAGTGAAGGACACTCTTCCCACCTCATCCAATTATTTGTCTTCAAAAATCTCAATTATTTCTTGTTCAAAACATAATTTCAGATACCGATGACATATTAAACCACCTACTCCACACAATACTCGTATATGGCGACTCAGTCACGTAATCGTGACCAAATCAATGATGCACGGTCAACCAACAACACTTATGCCCATCACAGTTCAACTGCACTTGAACAGATTCTAATTCGTCAAAACTCACCCTCGTACTCGTTTGGTCCACCAATAAGGCGAATAGCACCCTCCTCCTTCTTCAGTGTCTTGATGTACTTCTGCACCAGGCGATTACGTTCACTCCGCGCGTCCTCCAACGACCTATGCACAGTGGCAGCACAAAATCCACCCCAACAGCTCAGCACCACCAATGCTTTGAAGATTATCCCCCAGATTTGCATCCTTATTCACACTTTCAAAACCGAGATATCAAAATATTCTTCCACAGAACTAGATCACAGCATACTTTCCAACCGGTCGAACCGCAACTGTCCCCAACACTGATCGGAACCGTCCGCTTTAAGCCCAATCGAATGGGAAATGAATTCGAATTCGAAATTGGAGCGCGTGAATTGCCTACTCTGGGATGGAAGCTCCAATTTCTAGCATCACCACTCTGACGTCATTGTTATCGGCCGCAACGAATGATGCCACTCGATTATGATTCCCACAAATGGAAGATGTGTACTCAAGATCGATAAAGACAGTCATCGCATCTTCCGGTGGAGGAGGGTGGTGCCGGTAGAAATTCCTCACCATATGGCAATGATTTCGTTCGATTGTTTATTAGAAACTGGTCGTTCCACTACACACAAGGGTGATGTCGATGGTGATCTTCGCTCGGGTCATTCGAATGGAGTTGTCAAGCCAGATGTTCCACGGAAGGCAAGACACGAATGTGCTCCAGATTCTAGCCGCGCGAATGTGGGAACGATTGGCGGACAGATTTATATCATTGTTATGTGACATTGCTCGCGAGATACTCGCAGACTTAGGGGTGGCTTAGCCGAGTTATGCCCGGATGGCGACAATCACTTGTTGAATTTACAACTGCGCTCAAGCGTGAAGTTCGTTAGATGTTCAATGGTCGCTCGGTAGGAGAATTATGAAACGCTTGATTGAAACACAATGATGGGCTAGGATCGATTTACAAAGCTCGTCAATGAATGACATCTGTCAACCTAGGGGGAAGTTCAATGCTAAAGGGGGTGTGTGTAATGAAGAAGCTGACAATGCAGTGCCTATCGGGCGGTCAATCTGATTGATGTCTTTCGTATGCTAGAACAGGTTGGAGAGACCCTATCAACATCGCTACAAGTTATCAAGTCAAGACGAGGCGTAAAACACATGGAATATCGCATTGCCATATGCTGAGGCCATTAAAGATTTCTCTTCGAAAACAAACAAATAACACACATCACCCAGACACCCGACCCCGACCCAGATGGGCCTGGTAGAATCATTAACAAATAAAATAGAATGTCCCACATTCCCTTTGTTGCCGCCGAGGGAAAAAAAGGGGTGCGGCTTTATTCGAAGTTTGTTGCTGAAGGTTAAGGTTATATAAAAGAAATTCAAGATCAAGTAGACGAGATAGGTTGAAGGAAGTACTGCGATTGTCATTAAAAAGGATGAAAGCGGGAAAGTCGATTGGTCATAAGGTTGTAAGAGACTTCAACATAGACTGTTTGATCTGATTAAGATTCTACTTGATCATGGCAATATTGGTGTGAATTGGTGGTCACTATAGGCTTTACCCCCTGCAATACCTGTCAATTTTTTTTTGTTATGACAAAAAGCTTTTCAATTCATCGTTTGTAGTAGACAATGAATTGTAGGCTTCTTCCATACGCACGAAGAATGTAACTCGCGCAACATGAATAGTTGGCCCATCCAGGACTGTCAGTTCGTTTCGTGCCATCTGAGTCCCAGTCTTCCTTTTTTCCGCCGTTCCTCGGGTGTGGATTCAAAGATTTTCTGGGGCAAAGCATTGGTATCCATCCGTTCTACATGACCCAGCTATCTCAGTTGTTGGACCTTCAGTCTTCAGGCTCAACAGCCCGTACGGTTCGTCATTGTATCTCCTCCTCCACTCACCATCTATACAGACGGGACCGAAAATCACCCAAAGAACTTTCCTCTTGATACAGCCAAGAGCAAGCTTATCTGCTTTTATCAGCGTCCATGCCTCTGCGCCGTAGAGCAGGACTGGGACGATTAAGGTCTAAGGAGCACGGGCATTAGGGAAATTAGAGGAGAGACGTAGGAGATACCGATGCACGTTGGTCTTAAATACCTGCGGGTTGCAGTGATGGGGAAACACAGAGCTATGTAGATTTTGGATTCTATCCAGAATGTGCAAGACGTTTTTGGGTGCACCAGACCAGATATGGGCGTTATACTCGAGCTTTGGGCGGATGATCGCCTTATAAATTGAAGCCAGATCAGAAGGGGTAAAGTATTTTTTGCACCGTTTAAGGAAACCTAGACATTTCGCAGCATTCTTGGCGATTTCGAATATGTGGTCGTTCCAACGAAGGTTGTCGGTGACACACATACCGAGAATGGAAAGTCTTTCGGTTTCGGCGATGCAAGTACCATTCATGATTGAAGAGTGGGGTTTCGCTTGAGTGACAGAAGACAGCATTGAGTTTTGGATGCATTAAATTCCACTCTATTGGTTAAGCCCCATTTCATTATGCTGTCAATCCATTGAAGAAGAGACACATCGATCAAAAATGCACGCATTTTCGACAAAAGAGCTTGATGCCAAACTCTGTCAAATTCTTTAGAAATATCAAGCGCAACAATCTTACTTTCACCAAAGTGATGAATAGATTAGTTCCACTTCTCGGTGAGATATGCCATCAAATCACCAGTGGACCTGTTGCTACGAAAACCGTACTGCCGGTCATTGAGGAGTTTTCGTGAGTCAAGATACTTCATAAGCTGACGATTTATCAGCGTTTCCATGACCTTGGAAAGAAGGGACGTAAGTGCAATGGGTCGGTAATTCGAGGGAGAAGAAGATTCGCCTTTTTTTAGCGACGGGCTGGACAAATGCAGTTTTCCATCTACTCGGAAAGAGACCAGAGGAGTAGGACAGATATAAAAGCTTACGCAGTGGTTTTGCCAGCGTGGAAGAACACCTCTTCAGAACTATGGGTGGAAAACCATCTGGACCAGCGGATTTGTGTATGTTTAGACCTTTAAGTACTCCTACGTCTGTACGAGTGCGAAAGTGGACTTGTCCCATTGAGAATTCAACGCTCTCAAGTACAGGCGGAGATAAAGCAGAATCTGGAAGCGTTGAGCTGGCCGCGAAATGAGCGGCAAGCAGATTAGCCTTGTCTAAGGAGTTGACAGCTGGAATGTCATTGTAAATAAGCGTTGGGATTGATGACGAGGCAGAATTCTTTATGATTTTGACGAATGACCAAACATTTTTACTACCCTTGGGACATTGTAGTATTTTTTGCCTCAATTTTTGATCATGTAAGAATTTGACACGTCGAATATGAACATTGCAGTAATTTCTGGCTTGTTTAAACTTTTTTCGGTTTTCCTCAGATGGATTGGCTTTGGAAGACCGAAAACATACCTCTTTCACCCTGAGATCCTCCTTGCAGCTCAAGTCACACCAAGCTTTTTCCTTCGGTTTGATGCTCTTCATTCTGTTAGGAATAAAATAACTCATACCAAGGAGAAGATGACTAAAAGCAGTACGAAACGTTTCTGCGATATTTTTACCGTTCTTGTAGTGAACTTCACTATTTCAGCACGTTGTGCGATTGTGTATCGATCCATATTTAACAATCTCCTAGTTTTTACTTATTAAAAGTCATTGCAATGATCATTGAATGTTGACAGTTCAACAATGGCGTAAAATTTCAAATGACACCTCTTTTTGGATGATCCTATATGTATATCAGAAAAAAAATCGCCTTTTTTAAGATCAATATTTTTTTTGTTTATTTTTAAAATTTTTTGTTATGTTTTACATATTTTCATAAGGTTTCTTCTCACATACTCGTAATTAATTCATTTCTGCTTTGATCTTCTACGTTACAAAATTAATAATTTTCCAATATGTTTTGTTGGGTTCTTTGCATTTGGTTTACTTAGACTTTTTGCTTGTTTTCTTGATTTTTTTTTTTGCTGTAATGCATTTTTACTTACAATAACTAAGGTATGTATATTTGTATCCGTTAATTTATTCATTCTAACACTACATAACGAAACAAATAGTTTCGTTTTTGGGGAAATAAAAATGAAACATATATTTCAATATTGCACCACTAAACGTTGTCTATGTATACACCTACCATTTATGGTAAAAGTTGCGTTAGTAACCAATTTTAAATAGTTTTTTTTAATTTATTTTTAAATATATTTACTCCTATGGTATAACAATACTACACTTCCTAGCGTTTCTTCCTTCATTTTTCTCGTGTTGTTTTTCTTGTAAAATTTGTTTTTCCGAAATGATTCCTAAAAATGAATATGTGTATCAAAATCTTTAGTTTTTATTTCAAATTCTTGTTCATAAATCGTTACAAAGCTATTAATATTATGTTTTAAGCAATTTCCGCTTTGTTTTATAAGATGTAATCTAACTATTCGCCGTGGGAATAGTTCTGTTCTTGGCAAATGCGTTTTATAGAGAAATTTAATTATTTATGTGTTATATGTATGATGAAAAATATTTTATTTTGTATATTTTGTGCACTTTTTAAATATGGACAAGTGTTACGTAAAAAAAAGACGTATAAATAAATCACACGAAGGTCTTAAACATAAAATATTAAACAATTTGTACGTAAGTTTCTCTTTTCAACAAAATAGTGAACATTGATTTTTGTGCGAAGTGAGGAAAATAAATTTGTTTAAATGACTGTAATGAAACCGGGCGGTACCTAATGGGAGTACAAGTTGTTTTTTGTATTTGGTCAATGAAAAAAAACCAAACCGAATTGTGGACAATGATGTTTGTAGTGTTGACAAACCGAAGAAATCCGAGCCATTAGGGGAGGTAATGTCTAGTGAATTTAAACATATCAGCAGAGTTTTAGTACCTCAAATAAAAACGAACGTCCTTTGGTTCATTAAATTGTCTTTTCGTGGTTCAGGCCCCTGGACTGTTGTGAAGAAAATATCACCAGCATCTGAAAAGTGCGATGACTTGGTTTAAGTAAAATGAAAAACGATGAAATGTTTACCTATAACTTGACAACTGCTACTCAAAACTAATGCAAACGTTTTTTTTTGTATATGCCATTAGGCAAAAAGATTTAAGTTACAGACAGGGTTGTCAGATTTTTTCAGTTAGTTATTATTATCAATATGTAATATCATTACAATATAGGGCCCATACACGAGGCATTTCGCCTGTCCAATCTAGTCTGTCCGGATAGACTTCCCCACACACGGTATGACAAACAAAACAATTTCGGTCTTCGTTTGGATTTGATGAAGTGGGTTTGGCTAGGGTTACCATCAGAAATTCAATGAAACTAGAAGCTACAGACAATAAACCCCGGACATGGCATCAATCATTCCGGACACACTAGAAATACTGAAATTAAGCAGGGGGCGAAGGGTATTTCCGGTTTTTTCTGTGGAGGATTATGCATTGGTGGTAGGTAGTTAGAAGTGGATGTTTAAATAACGCGGTTAGAGCTAAGGCGCTTGATGGTTATTTGAGTGTAAGTAAGGTTACGTATGATCAAGGAATCCTCTGATCCATCCGACGGAGTTAAGGAAGAGTATCAATTTGACAACTTCCCCACCCGAGATCTTCTTAATGTTATGCTAAATGCTTGTTGCCTGGCTCTGCCCAGAGCTGGACATTTGCGAATGAAGTGAAGGAGAGTTTCTTTCTTGTTTATGTCCTTACAGCTACGACAGTGTGAATTGTGGGTAATATCAAGCCTCGCTCCATGTTCGCCATTTGGCAAGAGACCCGTACTTATCGCTTCAATTCCGAGGATATCCATGCGGGTCTTATTAGTGAGGTTCTTGGTCCTGTTGTTTTTGTAGGTTGGCCATATTGCTCTGAATATGATGCAGTTGTTTATTCTGCTCCATATGAGGTGGGTCAGGGATAGGAAGTGTGAATGTATATTGCCCTTGACAGCGCCCAGTGGAATATAGAATTGTTCCGTGAGTGGTATGATCAGGGAGTCGGTAGGAATAGGCCAAGTTGGGTGATTCCAGGAAGATTCCGGAGCCAACCCCGCAACCCGTTTTTGACCCATCTGTGTCATAGCCTACCTCCCATTTAGCTCTGAATAAAAAACCTGCAGTGAAATTTTAAATCAGGTTTAAATTGGGAGTGATATAGTCTGTTCGGGGACCTACCAATTCTTTTAGTAATAGTTTCAGGATGTGTTTGTGATCGAAGGGTTTGGCTATTCAATATCCTGATTCACTGAATCTAATTGCGGTACACAGTGCAGTAGTTTTGATATGGAATTCGAGGATAGGAGGAAGACGGGAAAACGGTTGGCGCATCGATCGGTCATGAGGGTAGGGTTCCTGCTGCCTATACTTGCTGTTATTTGCATTCTTTTAGGTTTTTGAATATTGTGTTCCTTACTCAGAGCGGCCCACCAGACAGAGGGTCATCTTTGACTGTCTTTCTACTAAAAAGGTTTAGGAGGGTATTGAAGAAGTGCGGGACTGTTTGGAGTCAATCAAACTGGCCGTGAGTATGTGAATTGGGACACATTTCATTTCTGTATCGAGAATGAGATTATCGCATTCCTGAATGACATGGATCTCTTAAGTATGCGGTCGTTTACGGGGCAGATCATGTCAAGCTATGAAATTTCAGAGAGAACATTTATTTGATCCATATGGTCTGAGTGCATCAACTCTCCAACTAGTAGTGCGGTTGAAGTCTCCCGTGACTCGTGGGATGTCGCAGATTTAGAAATTTCGTTTGGTTGGTAATACGTCATTTCTATTCCTGAATTTGTGCTCTGGAATAGCAGTTACTGAAAAGTCTATGTTAGAGCTTCCAAGTTGGTGCTAAATCTCGAAAACACTGATTTTCCAACAGCAGAGATATACAAATGTAGCTCTACCACCACTAAGTGTAAAATCAAAATCAAAATAAAAGCAAATAGCAACTGAAAAAAACAAAAATAAAAACACAAAACTTTTCAATAGATTGTCCATTTACTAAGGTTTCTACTTCATTCACTTCACATCATCGACGTTTCATACAAATTCTTCAAAATCATATTACGAGTACCTATAACTAATCTAATTTCATTTTCTTTGCTAAACAAAAAACAAATAATCATATTCACCTCCCAAATAAGCAAAATAAATTACACAAAACTAAAAAAAAAGTGTGAAACATCCATAATGCATAAAATTATACTTAAAATACGTATAAAAAAATTTATGTTTATAGTCATCAGCTTAAATAAAAGAAAACTTTAATTACAAAATAAAAAAAAGCAAAAAAAATAAAACGAATCAAACTCCTTTAATATGATACAATTCAATTTCTCTGTCAACAAATAGAAAACAAATTGCTAGATCTTACAAAATAAAATATAATTCACTAAATAATCCACTAAAGGCGTCCCTTGTTTCTTTAGTTTATGTATAATAATGTCCTTTTGTACAGAGTTAAATATAGAAATAAAAAAAAGTTGCGCGTTCTTTGAATTTAAATATGATTTTAGTTTATGCGTGTGGGTTTGTGTGTGGTTGTTACAATATTATTTTTGTTTGTTTGATTAACGATATAATGAATGCATTTTGTTACTTAAATCTCGACACATAGAAAGTTTTTAACTTTTGTTTCTTAGAACTTAATTGCTGTTTTGTTTTTTTTTTTGTTTTCTTGTTTTAGTTTTATATATATACTTTGGATAAATGTACATATATACGGTTGTGGAACACATTTTTGTTTGCACGGTATTTTTGTTTTGTTAAATGTTAAATTATCCTTCGCTTCGTCCTCGCAGAAAAAGTCTTTTGTTTCTTCATCTTGTTGAGTTTGTTATTTGTTTTGTTTTTGTTTAAAAATTTTGCAACAATTTATCTTGTTTGCTATGTTTTTGTGTGCGTGTTAGTAGATAAATACTACATGGAAGTTAGTTTGGTTGAATTCTATCAGCTTTCAACAGTCGCCGAGGATACACTGTGACTAGTTGTAAGTAAATGTTCAGGAATGGGTATGGGCTGAGTTCTAGCTGGTTGCTTCTTCTGGAAACAAGAAATAATGTAAAATCAATTATTTGAATTTTATTTTTAGATTCAGTACAAACCTTTCTTCTAAAAGGAAAACAACCGGCCTTTTCAATAACTGGCGTGGCATTTATTAGCAAATCGGGTGTGGGGCATTCATCCACGCCGAATACGTTTAGCTCGCGAAAACATTCCGTTTCGATCATTTCGGTTTGCCAAGATATCGATACGGAGCCAGTATTGAACTTCGTGTAGAAATTTGAATCGGATTCGTCTATGTTGACACCTTTCACGGTGGAGAATTGTTCAATGTCAAGGACATCTTTGGCATACACTGCGTGGGGCTGTAAATTGAAAAAGACAAACTATTGGCTAAACTGAATTTCAAAGGGAATTTAAGTGTTTACTTACATCGGGCACAAATGGTGGTTCTACCATTCCAGCTTCGAGACGTTTCCAATTTATACAATTAAAGAATGGATGTAGTTTGACTTCTCGGGCACCGTGGCGGCCATTTCGGCAGCCAAGTCGTAGTTTGATTGATTTTGCGAGAAGTTGTTGGCACAGGGATTTGGCTTCATCGTTGAACTTTACTGAATATTTCTCGGGATCCTCCTGTAAATGAAGAAAACAATATCCATCGCGGTCATATCAATGAGTGAAGAATATTTTCGGGTGTCGCATAAAAGGACTTTTATGAAGCCCCATTTTGTTTTGCTTTAAATGGGTGACATTGAGATTGAATATGTGTACGACAATGCGTAAGAGCGACTTTCGTCTCCATGAAACTAACTCCTGCCTTTTTGGCTGGCGTCATAGGACCTCTTAAAAAACAAGGGATGCTCGATCGAAAAAGGCTCTAGCGATCTCTTGTAATTGTAGCCGCTCTACGTTAAACCTTCTCACAGTAGGGCGTTGTATTTACAGGGTTTGGGATACAATATTTGTCAATATTTGCCCCTCGGAACGGACAAATACCCGCGTTGATCACAATGTGGTCAATCTGGTAGACGGTTGATTAATCAGGAGAACTCCATGTCCCCTTATGAATATCGAGATGCGGGAATTGCGTGCTTGCTACGAAAATAACTCGCCCCACCGAGCCGACTGGCCTGATTACATTATCGGAGGTGATATCTGTGCAATGCTTTTTGCCAGTGCTATCAAGGATGCCCTCTCTTCTTAGCTTTGATTTAAAACCGCCCAAGACGACTTGATTGTCATAGCTAAGGACAAAACTGAAGACAAAACCGTCTACGAGTCAGACATCGGCTTCAACCTAAACTTTTAAGCAAATCCACAAAACTTATACATACTTAAAGACGATTCTAAGATGACAGAGAGTACCGGCTCGGAAATTTTGTGAGATGAAACTGCCATCGCCCGCGTCCAATAAAACTTGCAAACCACGACGGTGGCTACCAAGCAGAAACTTACTTATACTGAGGCCTGAAGAGAACTGTCAGGCGGAACTAGCAGCAATCTGCGAGGCGTCCACGCATCTCGGGCTTGATAAAACGCACAAACAGAAGAGTGCTATAATCATAGATAGTCAAGCCGCTATCAAAGCTACTGACTCGGCTACCATATCCCTCAAACTGGTGCAAGAGTACCGAAACGAGCATGCCCGCTTGGAAAAACGGTTCAGGGTCACACTTTGATTCATGGGGTTACTCTGCTCTGGGTTCCAAGGCACAGTGACATAATAGGAAAGAGTGTGCAGGTGAACTGGCCAGGCAGGGAAATTCTCGAAGATATATACAGATTAACAAACAGCCAGCCGTTCGATTAAATCCATTTCATACACATTAAAAAAGTTAAAGTTATACGGTGCCAAAACGACCGAAGCCTTCCCAGTTCAAGTCACACCGATACACTTTGTTGGATCCCAGGACATAGAGATATTCCTGGCCAACGAACTAGCCAGAATAGGTTCGAAACTGAACCACTCTCTGGTACGCCACTGAGAGCTGGAGCCTGATCTGAAATTGCCTGATGAATTTTCAACCAGAGGCCTGTCTACGACTAGGCTTAAAGACATTTATCCCCGTAGTACGTACATACATAAACGAAAACACAGGCCTCAACCAAGCTGAGAGAAACAGAAAGTTAAAAGTTGTAACAGATTTTTTAGATGATCTCATTTCTGGCCTCACTGGCTTCTTCAAAGTTTTAAACTTCGAACACGGCATTCTCCAATGGATCTTTTCATGGTCTAAAAATCGGTAAAAATATTCCACATACGCCACAGTATTTTAGGTCTACCGATCCTTGATAAAATATATTTAGACAAAAAAAGGACCAGGATCCATTGGTAAATGTCATGTCGAAGTTTAAAGCTTTTAGCCCAGGCCTGTCACCAACGTATCTACTAGATCTACTTTAATTAAAATTTAAAAGAATGATATCCTTACCTTAACCCGCCGGTCGACTTCCTCTCGTTTGACTTTTTCCTTTCGCATTCGAAATGGTGCCTGTCCCTCAATCATCTCGTACAGCAAACATCCAAAGCTAAACCAATCCGGCGAGAATGAGTATTTATCATTATCGATGACTTCGGGCGCCATATATCCTTTTCAAAGAACAAAGCAAACAATGGCCAATTGTCAAATGAGAACCAAAGTAAATATCATTTTCAACAATTTTCCCAATCAACGTCAACAAAAAAATCAAAAAAAAAAAAAAAAAAAAAAACCGAACAAAAGTAAAATCAAACAAAAACGCTCCCCTGCACCCACCGTTCTGTATCCTAAATCAATTCAATTTAATTTGGAATAATAATTGAAAAGAGCGATTGGACAAAAGGGGAAAACGAATGAAAACGGGTCGATCAGAAACACTTACCCACAGTTCCGACACGTCCTCGAACCATTTCTCCCTCGGGTATTTCCACAGCCAAGCCCAAATCGGATATCCTCACATGACCATGGTCGTCCAGGAGTATATTCTCTGGCTTGCAATCTCTGTAGACAATGCCCTGCTGATGGAGGTGCTCCAGCCCACAAACCACTTCGGCTGCATAGAATCTAGCACGCTGTAATTCGAATCCCGGATCGCCACCCATGTTATAGATGTGGAACTTTAAATCACCACCTGAAAATGAAAGAGGAAGAGAAGTGAAATGTATGTATGTAGTTCGAAAGCGAGGCACTCATGTGTGTGGAGCTGCATTGTAATATTCATGCGGATGTCTACCCCCAAACCTCTTTGATTTGTGTATTCACTCAACCGAAAAGGATATTAATAAATTCAAATGTGAAGAGCTTGGTCACATTTCATCGCAGGAATTTATGTGAGATGTGTGCGTGTTGTATTCATGTCCTATTGTCAAGAGGAGTATCCTCTTCGTAAGACCATCCATTCAATTGAATCAATTAAGAGCGCAACGCGAAGGGAAAATTATGTAACTCCCTTACAATGCCTCATGCATACGTATATCACCAAATATCCGTAGAGTGAATGTGTGATTAAATATTCAAACAGGAATTGATTTCCTACAACGAGCGGATTATGCGATACAGTCCTGGGATACAATGAGGCAAACAATGTTAGGCAAAGAAAATTAAATTTGGGACCATTTCTGACAGGAAGAGTGACGATGACACAGATCCATGAAGAGGTCTAATTCCATTGTTGGTTAAAGCAGCATGTTCACTCAGCATGTGACGGATAGATTCAATTTCTTTTCTGCAATCGTCGTTCTTAAACCTCCCCAAATCTTCAAGTGTTTGAAGATAGTGATTGATCTCTTCTTGGTAAAAGGACAATCTTCATAAAGGATTAACTCCCAGCCTTCTGGTGCTGATCCAACTACCAACCAGTGGTAGTGCTTAGTTGATTCGCTCGCCGTGGACTAGAATATTCGATATCAGGATAGTATCGTTAGCATAGGCCGTGTCCAAAAACTCGATAATTGTACCAATCCAAATGACACCGGCTTATGTTAGAGGACACGGAGGCATCGAAAAAACGAACGAGCAGACAATCTGGCGAAGAATCGATTAGCCTCTGCGTTTCATTGTCCAGTAATCTTCGCTTCCTTAGATAGAGGACGTGATCAGTATCGGATGAGAGAAGGTGGAAGTGTTCAGACAAACCAAAATGGCAATTAAAAGGTCTACAGGCTACACCAAACAGAAGTTTAAGCACGACGCGGAGAACTTGCAAATGTGTGGAAGCATTATCCACAGGACATGAAAACTGCAAGCATAGTCTATAGACATCTAGAAGATGACACCTATAGTCTGTGAATAGAGGATGAGAAGACAGAGGGTCATATACCTTCTTTCTGAATGTCACTAACTAGCAGAAGATAAGACGGTCCAGGCCGCCAATGAATTCAAATCCATAGAATAACCAAATGCTAGTATTGACATGAATCGAAATCAGGAAGACACTGCGGGAAAATCCAGAGATATCTCTGACTGTGACGACACGTGAAGGAGAGACGAATAGGAATCCAACAAGGTGGTCTGTTTCGACATTTTCGAAGACTAATTGAACCAAATAGAGTTTTTGTTTGAATCGGTGGATACTTCTGATGTCAATACTCGCAAGGTGATCGAAAAAAGGAGCACCATGAGGGAGCAGTCTTCTTTTGGAAACTTCCGAACAGGTAGAAGGAGAATAATCTTCTAATCTTGTTCCCATCGTTGTGGCAGGATGTTTGTGTCTTTCAAACTCATCAGGCTTGCAATTTCCTGAAATGACTCTGTGGCCTGTCACCCAGCCTAGGTGAATGTTGAATTTGTTCACCCCATTTCTATGAGAGACAAGGGTGACCTTTAAATTCCACGAATTTAATTGAAACTCGGTTTAAATGTTGGTAAGGTTGTGCGTACTAGACTTTTTGTACAAATGGAAAATTTTACTCTCGGACATTTGTCATTCCTCGGCGAGAGGTGGTGTCGCAAAAAATGTCCATGGATATTGTTGAATCTCGAACCTACATAACTAGCATACCAATCCAATGCACTAACCACTCAGCTATTAAAATTATTATTGTGCACTGCAATCTCGTGGTCTGTTGTATCCCGAGCTGATATCTTGGGGTTTGTTCCCTCATCAGGATTCAATTCGCGGTATAATTTCTTTTAGTGAGCTATGGCGACCATTCCCTCCATACGTAGCAAGAATTTAACCATAGACTTCTCGACTCTGCATCTTGACGGTGCCTTTTTAAAAATAACATAAGCGCTCAAGTTTTGCTAATCTCTATAGCGCAGCGGCAATTCCATTGAAAATCCCTTCGAGTGAAATGATGAAAAAAACCAAGGCGAAGTAATAGTATGAGGTGTCCACTTAAAGGCTTAATTGTTTCAGCGGTTTAACTTTCATTCCCTTTTCCGGAAAGAAAAGAAAAAAGTTTATTCGATTGTTTTTTCTCTTCTACTGTAATCTCCATTATACTAGCAGCTATACCCAGGTAGTTTCAAATAGGGGAGCGCTGTATTCTCTTGCTAATCCTTTGTTGCTTTTAGATGTTAACTCAAGTGAGTAAGCAAAGGATATCCCATTAACCATTGCAATCCAGATTTACTGAGAATTATCATTAGAAAAGGTACAAATATAAACATTACTGTACATTAAAGGGGTTTAAAGTTTCTCAAGAAAAAAAAAAAGGAGTCAATTATGTTGGGTAAAATGCCGGTGACAGCGCCGCCGCTGGGGGACCAAATGGCGAACGACTGATGAGCATTTGTCGAGATACTTAAATTCTTCTTTTTTTCTTTCAGGAAATAGGGGTTGTGTAAACCAATTTGAGATCCACAAAACTTTGTGCATTGATTTCTCTGACCATATCAGAGCTGTTTGGAGCTGGCGACAAACCTTTAACCGAATATGCAATACTCACGAGGTAAATTGCTACTGGGTTCTCGAACATAGCCCAGAAAGGACCAGCATTAAACACAGAAGATATTCATACACCGGTGAATGTTTCTATCTGCGTACTGAAAAGGCCGATTGAAGCTGAGCTAAGGTTAAAGAGGACTAACTGGTTCGCAAAACAGCCAACAATAGGAAAGGTCGTTAGGTTGTCTCGGGATCCATATTGCCATTCCCGCAACATTAATAGGGTACTGACAATGGACCTCTAGGCCTCCGAGTGAAAGTGATGAGGCCTATCCATCACACACCATACGTAACCTAACCTGGGCCACCAGAGGTGACTGTATTAAATTTCGCAGCTTATGGCCAACATTAAATAAAAAAATAACCAAGAACCCACTGCCGTTGGAGAACAGATATACTGACAGGCCATTGTACAATAGATGGAATGGCCACAAGACCCCACTATTTATTCACCTGAATACTCCTGAAATTATTAACCACTACACGGTTTCGAAACTTGAGTTCAATTACTCGGCAAAGGACCCCTTACGGGCACATTGGATGAACAGCTTGCATGTGTATCAGCGGAGCTCTTCGCACGACTCCCTCTGCAGCACTGGACATTCTGTTTCATCTATCACTCCTCGACATCTCCGGCAGACAGATGGCAGCTAGTGCAGCCATTCGCCTCAATTTTTTCTACGCCTCTATTTTCAAAAATGTCAAAATTTCTCCCAAAAACATAGACTACACTATACCCAAGCTAAATTTTGACAAGAACTTCGAGGTAACCATCTCTCCCAGGTCATTTTGTGACGATGTATTCTCAGAAGTCACTTTTACACCGACGACGGCCCAACCTCAACCTCTCCGACAGACCTCAGCCTAGCGTTCTGTCTTTCAAATCATTGTAGCGTGTTCCAGGCGAAAATCATGCCGATCAGAGAAGTCTTATCATGGCTGAAGAAGAACGTGATATCAGCCACAGAAATCCGCATCTTTTCGGAGAGTCAGGCGCCATTAAAGTCCTTGAAATCGCTCGGTTCAAATTTATAGGACATAGGAACATTCCAGGGAATTGTAAGGCTTATGAACTCGCCAGACATGGAACAACGATGTAAACATATACTACTAGAATATGGTGCCTAAGGCATACCTTTCGCTACATGTAAACATACAATTAAGCGTGATGCTCTCCAAAGGACAAATCTTAGGTAGACGGGTGGTACAACATGTCTAGCGACAAAACAGAGTTGGCGCAAGCTGGATCTGAAACGCTCTTAGGATTTAATTTCCCTCAAGAGATTGTACATCAGCGCTTCTATAGATGTCATCACTGGGCACTGTCTAATAGGCACACATGCAAAAAGACAAATAAGAAGGTGGAAGTGCTTTCATTAAGGGCGTTCTTCGAGGTACTAGAGGCACTTTCGTTTTTGTACTGTATGATGAAATTAAGATGTTTTGTAACAACTGCAGATCCACAATGCACATTTTCTCTGTTGCATGGATAGGTGCCTCTGGGCTTACTAGAATACACCTTCTTTCATTCACGCAGACTGTTTTAAAATGCTGAACAAATCAATGGTAAAAGATGAAATCTTATTGTTAATTGGCAGCGCTGCCCTTCTTGAAAGAGAACATCGACATTGTTACACACGGTCGGTTTTTCCAAAAATACGACAGGAAGCCATTTTTGGGTAACTGAAACACCAAACATCTACATATGTAAGCACATCCAGGAATACGAAAACGCTCGTTAATTTGATGTATGCCTTAATTAAGTGTAAAAGCAAGTGTATTTCATTAGACATCATGCCCTTACCGTTCATTATCGTTAGAACCAAGCATAAAGCATCCTTTGTTTCGTACGCATACGCCAGGTTGACTACGAAACGTGAGTTGATCTTTTGTAAAATTTGCTTCTCTATCAGCACCATGGATTCGCCTTTCCGCTTTTTAATTCGTTTCTTTTCCAACTTTTTGCACGCATACATTTTGCCTGTGGCACGTACCTAAAAGAAAGAAAAAAAAAACATTAGAAAATTATTTAAGCACCATATGCAAAGTATACGCTTTCTTTTTTAATTACCTGACATGCACAGACTTCACCGAATCCTCCTTTGCCTAGGACGCGATACATTCGAAATGTTTTATAGGTAACAGGCTGTGCCTCTAACCATTTCCACTGTAAGTACCTAAAGAAGGATGATGAAGTGTGTTTATTAGTATTCAAAGTTATAAAGCTACAAGAGGTGCTTGTGAGAGATAAATAATGAGAAGCATGCGATCACAGAAATGGAGAGATGCAAGAACATGGCAAAGGTAGAAAGCCTGAACAGAAACCGACAGGGGTGACGAAGAGATTGTAGATTGTGTTTGAGGGAATAGCAAATCAATTGTGTCAAACTTTCCTGGGACCTATCCTCCAATTCAATGGCTCCAACAGATTGGAGGATCTTTAGCAGACTTAGCGACGATAAATTTTGGTCAGATAGTATGATAGATATGTTACTGGATAAGTCTTTCTGCTGTAAGTTAGTGCCGCACAGTCCTTACAGAGATGCAAAATAAACTCATGGAAAAATCATGGTCGGTGCTGAGATGGAAAGACCACTTTTCAGAAGAAGGCAGACAATTTCACTGTCAACCAGATTGAGCCTTTCAACCTGGATGATTATGGAACATATTCTTATCCACGACAGCGATATTTAAGCCCAAACAAAGTTGCAAAGTTGATGTGGTTCCCGGCATAGCTACTGAGTGGTAGATGAGTTACTATAGACTTCGGCAAGAACAAGTGAGATTGCCATCGTTTGTTTTGAGAGAAAAGTTCTTCGGGTTATCCTTGGATTCGTCTGCATAGACGCTAAGTGGAAAAGAAGATACAGCGAGGAATTGTATGGCCTGTACGGATGAAAACCAGCGCTCCGGGTTAGGGAATCGTCGAATTTACGCCGAAAGGGCGGCGCAGTAGAGGAAGACGTCTACCTAGGTGGCACCAGAAAGTAGAAAGAGACCTCAACCAACATGACGACCGAAACTAGAGGCTAGCTAAATATTAAGCTGTCTAAAAACGCTTGTTAGTTAAGTCCCAGGTCCACCATGGACTATAGGGCTATCATAATGCGGATTAATTGGTCATAACTTTGCCTTTGGTACCAGCCCGGATCAGCCCATTTTCTACCCACTCCATGGCACCGATAAGGTAAGAAACTAATAACGTCGTTGGTCTAGTCAAAAGAAAGTCAATAAAATGGTTGGGCCCTATAGATGAAATGGACTTCATTTATACGGCCCGAAGAGTCTAGTTAAAAGAGATAAAATACTACGGTTAAGATGACTGGGACATGTAGAGCTAATGGGCGTCAACTATACCGACCGGAGATTCTTTGAATCCACCCGAGACGGACTATTTAATAGAAGAAGTTATTGCCTTAGGTAGAGCCCACAACTGGAAAATGATATTAACCTATTGGTTAAGGCCACTGTTTAACAATCCGTCATAAGGTGTGTTGGTTAAGACCCAGGTTCACCCCTGACAGAGTACCGGCATCCAAATAAATAAGTAAGAAGTCAAACTCAAGGCAGAAATGAAAAAAAACCAAAGACTTTCTACATACATACTGTGTTTGCCACCGTCCAAGCCTCTGTCATATCAGACTTAGATTCATTGGAAGACGCTTCTTCAAGGATACCGGAGAACTAAGCGACATACCTATCGGGGAGGTCTGTAGGCTCATCAGTGCTTCAAGGTGGTTTGAAACTAAGCAATGGAAGACTGAGCTTGATGGATTGCTTCACGAAAAAGGGATACTTTCCCATTTTCGGTCAAAGTCACGCAATGAGCGGCAAAATTATAACGTATGAAATCGTATGGTTTGGCCATGCCACGAATGTTTTAGGCTTACGAGTATTTCCAATGTGAAGCAGCTTCCAACTATTCCATGAGACAAATGGTCACTGACTCGGTGTGGCCTTACTTTTCATGAGGTGATTAGGAGCCACCTCCCGTGATAAATTCAATAAAAATAAAAATTGAAACAAGTGAATTTGGAATTTCAGTTGAAATATCTTCAAATTCGTGTCACGGTCTGATTCACTTTCGCAGAATCCTTCCCTAAAAACGTGTGAAATATGAATTTCAATCGAAATTCACTCGAAACGGATTAACGCCTCCTTGGCTGTGTGTCGACATCTGGAAAATCCAATTCACTAAAATAGCTCCCTCTTCCCAGAAACTGCTCTCTCTCTCTCTCTCTCTCTGATTTAGATAATATTTTCATCTGAAAGCACACCCTCCCAGGCCTCACACTAATTCTCAGATGCTAAACGATTTACCCAACGATAGGAGTCACGTAAACAAGTTGTTTTTTGGGTTCACCTTCCAAAAAAAAAAAAAAAAAATAATGTTTACCAAGGCATTCACTTTTTGCATACGCACTTCGACTTAATTATTCTGATCGCCGCGTGACAGATTGTCAATATTAATTACCGCTCCAAAAAAAGAAGGAAAAGCCTTGCCATGGTATCAGATCGCAGGAAAATAAATAACGCTCCACCCCCCGCGTCCGCCAAGGCAATCAATAATAATAAACTTAAGAGACAAGCAAGACAATAATCACATTTGACATACGCGGAAGCGGGGCTGGATGTCAAGCGGCGGAACACCCCGTCGGAGTTAATTTGACACATGATGGGAATACATCTTACTCACCGATGAAAATACATGGAAGTCTCGAATTCCCGGAATGGCTCTCCAGCTAAAAATGATTTCACAGCATTGACACACGGCTCGAATAGCTCCTTACTGCCACCTTAAATGGAATCGGGTGTCAAGGACATTTTTGTTTTCTATGTGAGGAAAGACAAAATACTTACACGTACTCGTAATCTTGTCCCGCACTCGGGCAATCAGATCATCGTTGAGGACATCAAGGACATGATCGTCGTTGCCATAGCGGAAGCCACCTTTGGTGTTTGACATCATCATCGAGGAGTTATTGCGGCACTCGCGATAGTTCTCCTTGTTGCATTCCCAGTTTGAGATATTTTTGCCGGTATCACCACCTCCTCCGCCATCGCACCCACCCCCACCACCACCGCCACCACCACCCCCACTGTCATCGGTGGCAACGCCATTGTGCTCCTCGCCATTGTGATTACACGTGTCGGCTGCATCGATGTGGTGTTTTTGGCGCTTACGATGATTGCTGTCAGTCTCTGTTTGGTTGGTTGGCTCACCTTGGGATGTGGGCGATGATGTTGTTGTCGTGGTCCCATCGATTGTGTCCGAGGAACTCACATCGATCACTAGAAACCGCCGACCGATCTCTTTGGCAATTGCAATACGATGCTCATCGTATTCGACTTCGTATCTGGAAATAATATGATTTCTTCACTCAATCATCACTAATGAACTAGGAAGCGTGGCAAAGGGTTATGCATTTGATTTGTTTAGCATGGCACTGCGACTCACCTTTGCACCTGGTCGAGGAACGAAATGTATCTATAGTAAATGGGACGTTTGTTCTCACAAAATTGCCGAAAGAGTATTCGTCCGATGGGCTGTTGATCTATGACGTAACCATAACTTATATCTGAAATGGACAAACTGTGTGTTAGGCGAGAACTTGGCTGGGAACCCTGTGGGATTGCTCACCTAATTTGTCTTTGAGGTGTATACATTGCGATATGTGCGGAAATTGTAAAATTTTGCGCCATTTTTTACTTTTCCCTTTGTTGCTATCAGATCCGCCTAGAAAGAAAGAAAAGAAAATTTAGTAAGGACATGCGATAGGTCGAATCCCCACCACTTTTTAGGAAGAAGGAAGCGATGCAAAGGAACACCCACAAGGAATCAGCTAAAAAATCTGTAAACTTTGTACGTCGGTTTTACTTGGTGTCTGTAAGAAAGATGAAAAAGCCAACTGCTTAGCAAACGTAACCGCCATCCGTCCCGGACGGACCATGCAACCGGGAAATCGACGCCTGCAGTATCTACTTTAAGAACTCCGCTGCGAGAAGGAATAACGACTTTTCGCCGCTATACCGCCAGTGATGACAAACCCTCAGCTTCAGTTGAGACGAAGACACATACGAGTATAAAGGAGGGGGAATAAGATACCAAAGAGTCGTTCAAATTCTTCATGTTGACCTCTGACTTCTTTTGTGGCTAGAAAAATCATTTGAAGGGTGAATTCCACGTCGAATCACTACTTCAACGACTCTTGGCAATTGTAGCGGGACTAAGATTGGTGTCTGGAATGTGAGGACGCTCTTCGACTCAGGAAGCGGAGTGACCTCAAGACTTCCGATTCCTACAATTTCATCGAAAATTCATGCGACATGGGTTAGAGTTTTTGGCGCTAAGCGAAGTGAGGTGATAAAATACAGAAGAGTGCCAATGTCAACCGCGTAACTTTTCTCTGGTAAATCATCCGAAAAACGAGTGGGACTGATGCCTTCGTCTATAGCACGCAGGAACCTAGTTTCCTGCCAGCTGCACGGAGACAGTATTTGGATGATGAGTATTCGGACTAGAGTACGCCGTGTCTCCATTAGACTGTGTTACCTCCAAAGAACCCCGCGTCTGATGAAAAGAATGAGACCTGATGGTACCTTAGGACTTCCGTGCCAAAGCAGTCAATGCGAACGAGGAGCGCAGATATATTATTGGGAGTCACGGGCTGCGTAACCGTAACAGCCTTTCTATATGGAGCACAAGATCTGCCATAAAGTCAGCTGAGTGTCAACTAACAGATAGCAACCGCCAATCAAATTGACCATTTTGGCATCAGTCGCCGTTTGAGAAGTAGTCTCCTGGGTGTTCAAAACAAACGAGGAGTCGAAATGGGAATCACATGAGACCACCACCTTATGCCAGCTACCATGTAAATGCGTTTCGCTGAAGTTTGACATTCCCACGCTAGCACACGATGGCCCAGGTATAACAGGTGTCACTCAACACAAGGAGCGGCAACAATCAGCAGCTCACTGAACGTCACCATGAAAAGTCATTGGTGTGGTGTGAAAAATGTTTTCATAACTAACGTAGGAAGAATTGTCGGTCGACATAGCGCATGGCTTGTGAAAGATACTTCACCAAAACTTGGTGAAAGTCCCAGACGGTTCTCTACTAATTTTGAAACTTAACCGATGGAGGAAGAAGCATTTTGCTAAGGTTTTGAGCTATATATTCGCCACTGATTGCCATCCAAATCAGGTTGAGCCGCCAGAAGCAACAATTACCCCGAATGTACACCAACTTAAAGTAAGGAAAGGATCACTATTGCGATCGAAAAACTGAAAATCGACAAGCCGGTAGGACTTGATGATTTTCCCGCGAAACTTTAAGAAGCAGCACCAACAACATTATGCCTAGCACTTGTAGAGATAACGTGGGTTGCCGAGATCTTGCCCATTGATTGGATAAAGGGAATGTTAATGTCAAGCTCCCTAACAAAGGATGCCGAGACCTTTCCCGATTAGTGGAAAGGGAAGCTAAGAAAGCTAATGTTACGTAATGCAAAAACTGGACAGGTAAAAACTGGTAAAAATTGTGATCATCCAGGTTTCCGCTTTGGATTCTCTTGTGTCGACCATATCAACATACTGCGGATCATCATTGAGCAATGCGTTGAATATGGTTGACCACTTCAGTTGCTGTTCATCGATTTTGTGAACGCGTTCGACAGTGTCAACAGACAATTTATCCGGGTTGCGCAGGCAAGGCAGTGTATCAAAGAAAAAAACTTATTTTTGGTATTATCAAGGCAACTTATGACAGATCAAGGGGTCACTTTCTGGACAGAGTTAGACCAAAGTGGGGTGAGACAAGATTACATTCTATCACCAATATTAGTTGTGCTTCGCGCTGTCTGGCCGAAAGGAGTTGGAGGAACTCGATGGACTCTTACATCTCAACTCAAATATCTTGCCTACGCTGACAACGTATGCGAACATTTTGTCAACTGAATTGGAAAAGCGAAGTCTGCATTCAGAAGATCGTCCAAAGTAAGTATGGCGAAACAATGCAATTAACTTTAAAGTTAAGCTAAGGCGGTTCCATTTCAACGTTGAATCCGGGCTTTAAGAAAGTGACCTCTACTATCACGATAAAGCTGCAGATGTTCGGTATTACTTTCCGTAGGTTAGTAAATTGTGTCATATTGGCTAAATACTCGATAAACCAGTTTTAGGAGCTACGTACGTTGAGCCTTTTCGACGCATCTTCTAAGGATCATCAGGTTGTTCGTATAGATCGCCAACGCCAACTGTAACCGTGAGGATCATGTGGATCGTAATCGCAGTTTTTCATTTCATTGGAGCCGGTTGGTGGTTGCTCCTGTTTTTAACCGTGAAATTATTAAATTCTTTGGCAAAGGTATTCAGCTGAGCCCTTGTTGTAAGAGACGAATAATGGAAAAGCTACAGAAAATTGTAAAGACTCTCTGACAAAGGCCTCAATTGCCAAGTGCTTTAGACTCCTGTAGTCATTGCTTCATTGATATTCAATGAAAAAATCACATTAATTCACCAAGTCGATCTGAAATTGAAATTCAAAGAACCACTTGGAAAGACTCCACCAAAAAACCAGGCAGTCGTGTCCATCGCTCGCACTAAAAACTGTGAAAAGTTTCGTAATTTGTTCACAGGTTGTGTAGTTCGGAATTAGTTCCAACGGAATTTCTAAATAAACTGCTAGTCGCAATAAATCTCTGAACGTCACATCAGATAAAAAGCCGATAGCAAATAGTGCTTGACTTAGCCCCGGGCGCAATGGGAGACGAATTCCCATCTACGCATCTGGTGGCGATGAAGGTGCTCGAAGCTGGAGTGGAGCGCGCGCAAACACACCACATCTATGGCACAACTTGTCATTTTCGTTTTAAACTGCGATATCTATTTGAGGTTGACACGTGACTGGAATTCGCAAATAGACAGACCGGGCCATTTGTTTATTGACTTCTCGCGCGCATACACCAGTGGTGCAAGAAGCGGCGGTTTATGCGTCCGCCGGCGGATGCACTAAAGCGATGCAAACGACAACAAAAAAAAAAAAAAACTTTGCGCAAATCTAAAACTTTGCTGATCGGACTCCGGCACTAAATGCGAACACGAGGGAGAACATAAAATAAATTACAAACATGTCAGTGGCAAGTGAAACTTTCGCATAGATACATTCGACGTTCTCTACACAAAATGAGATGGTCCACGGAAATCCACTCTGGGGGATTCGTCCGGCTTCAGTTTGGTTCGGTTCGTGTGTCAAAATAATGATAAATGTACGTATGGTCGCGCATGGAGTGCTTGCACACATTTCAGTGCATCCATCGTTACGATACGATACCGCTCCATGCAAGACTAACGACGGAAAGTGATGTTGATGATGATAAGCGAGCCAGTGGCACCACCAGTGACAAACAGCAACATTAGTCGCATTGCGATACATCATGACGGGCATCTGGGCTTACTCGTATCTGCTGCTCTGCTAGTGGTGGGCATCTGTAGCAGTAACAAATGGATCCGCTGGCATAGATTGAGGAGTGTTGGCGGTGGCTGGTCGACTGTCCCCCGGAAGCATCGTTCCGAGTGAATAGAATAATATAGTATATGTTGTGATGGATGAGCAGATGAATGAACGCTTGGATGGATGGATGGATGCAGAGTTGAATGCTGGAATGAGACAACGAAAAACCGGATAACATTGCCACTTGTGGTGATTATCTCATGCGGCGCAGCAGGTCCTGTCACACAACGTTGTGCAGTGTTTATTCAAATTTTAGTACGAATTTGGTTTCGAATGAGTTGCTAATGGAGTCTTTTTTTCGTTTTTGAATGAACGTCTGCTTGGCCTTTGGGGATAACATTCTCGGTGTAGCTGAGGTCTTCGTTTTCAAACTATAGATTGATCCTGCTTCCAAAATGGACGACGAAGACCAACAATTCCGTCCACCCGACCTGGACGAAGTGAACATAGCCATATCTAAGCATAAGTCCAGCAAAGCTGCTGGTGCTGACGGCCTGGCTGCCGAGCTGCTCAAAGCGGCAGGCGATGACTTGGTAAGGAGCATACATACATAGATGAGTTGCATCTGTAAAATATGGTCGGAGGAAAGTACAATCGGTGAATGGAGACCCTCTGAACTGCGCCAACTACAGAGGCATCAGTCTTCTTAACGTCGCGTACAAGATCTAATCTGCCGTGTTGTGTGAGCACCTAAAGCCGTTCGTCAACAACCTGATCGGTCCATATCAGTGTGGCTTGCGGCCAGGAAAGTCCACCATTGACCGAATATTCACACTACGGCAGATCTTGAAGAAAACCCAGGAAATTCAAATCGATACCCACCGCCTTTTCATCGATTTTAAGGCCGCGTATGACAGCATTTATAGAGACGAGCTTTACAGAGCCATGTCTAGTTTTGGCACCCAGGCCAAACTCGTCCGTTTGTGTAGAATGACGATGGAGAATGCACGCTGCTCCATCAAGGTCGGTCAAGACCTCACCGAGACCTTTGATGTCAAGGCGACGCGCTGTCATGCTACCCAGAGGCACAATCTTTCAAAAGTTCGTCCAATCACCGCTGCGGGCATAGAGGACGTCTCATCGCGAATCAGTTTCTAGCCCCTAGTTTCAAAACAACACGAAGTCCGATTATTTCTTAATTGTCCCGTCCTATAATAGTGTTTAAACCAACCAAACTTCAATTTCTCCTTGACGGAGGTTATTAATTATAAAAAAAAGTTCAGACACCAATACGCATCCCTGTGGGATGCCATAGTTTAAAAGTTTTGCCACAGTAATTAAGCTTCAAATGCAATTTCAGAGGGACTCCGTACTTGAAAAAAACTATTCACACCCTCAAACTTGTTATATATTTTCCTCGTAAGAAACCATTTTCCACCCCAGGACCTACCAGAAGCACTTTGAAAATTCCTCACAACACTCTCTCTCTAAAACTTAATCATGTCAAGTATACAATCTCGTTCCACGCCGAATTTTTGAATTCCAACTCAAAATGTACAGCACGTGTCCTCTTCGAAAACTATAAAGTTAACTTGAAACTTTTATTCCACTCTGCACACTCCTATACCTACCATCCTGACTCAAGGATGACTCCTCCTCCTCTTCTCAAGACATTTTAGCAAAAATGTAATTAAAAAGTTTTCGTTTGAAGCGAACACGACACTTTATTTGTCGATGCAGGAGAAAATTTCGTGACACTTCTTCCGGAACTGTCAAAATGACATCACTCACGATGACAATGACAGAAGTGATAACACTTTACCACAAATGGAAGGTGACAAACTAATAAGGGACAGCATACTCTCATTTGTTGGATAATGGCTCTGGCTTAACTCACGGGATCCACCTCTATCCCGATTCGCGTGTCCTTTTGACAAAGAAGTTTGTAACATCGACAAGTTGTGACATTAAAAGAGCGCTCTACCATGAAATCGAAATAAAAGTTTTATTTGCGCTCCACCGGAAAGTCGCAGAGCGAGTAATCCGTCCTTGAGGTATGTAAGTATGGCCGATGCTCCGTTGCTGATGGATTAAGTGTCGCATCCGCAGAGCAGTAGTCGTAACTACAGAGTAGCACTCCCCAACTATCACTGAAGAGTTGTGTCCCTAACGAGAAAAGTTAATGAGCTGTGCGCTGGCAAAAACGGAAAAAAAGAAAAAACAGGAGAACTTTTCGCTGATTAATCGATGGATTGGATAATGAACGACCGATAGCTGGGTGGGTACCGCTCTATGCAATGGGTGTGTCGTCTTCGGTGGGTAATTAGCAAAAGCAACTCCGCACCACCGACACGAGAGTTAATTCCTCGATAGATCCTCAAACACAGTCCTAAACTTTTACGACTCATTAAGGAGCACGTTGAACTTTGGCGACTCAATTAAAAACTGTCAAAGTGCCAATTGATCGAGAACCACTCCGCTGAGGCCACGAGGTTAAGTTGACTTTACCTCCGATCTGGGTGGAGTCCTTTTGTCAAATGGAATTTAGTTTACCGTGTGTCAATTGAGAAATTCGTCAGTGAAATAAAACCGACAGCAGAGAAGGATGAACCGAGTTATGTAGTTGGTTGAATTCATTTTTTGTGGCCTCTCTTCCTGCAATAAATTGCTCTGCTGATGTTTTTTTTTTTTGTTGGATGTGTACGGTGTATGAGTCCTGCCGACTACCATAAATGAGTGAGTTAACTTCAAGAGTAAACTTGAAAGGATGCCAAAGGGGCGAATCATTTTTATCGACATGATGGAAGGCGAAAAAAAGTGAAATAAATGAAATCACTTTCGAGAGTAATCCTTTATCCTTTATCCTTAGATGTTTGTTTTCTTTTTGTCGGTTTTTGGGGGTGGCAGTGATGGTGATGGTAAGGTTTTAACCTACCGGCTAAGGAAGAATAATTTTACTTCTTGTTGGCAGACAGATTCCTGTCAATTTAATCAAGGAAATGGCCAAGTTAGTGGCAGGACATTTGCCAACAGCAGACATGAGAATTGCTGGTTACTGTGGCTTTACAAGGAACAAAAAATAAATAAAAATGGGCAGTTGGGTACAACAAACAGGAAATTAGTGAGCGAAAAAGTTATTCATTTGGAAATATTCTTTCTTTTCCCTCAGCTACTGAGAGAAAAATGTACCCAAATGCCAGAGGGGATTACATTTGGAATGGAAATTTACTTGTGTGAAAGATAAATCATGTAATAAGGACGAGGACTACTAAGGTTAATCATTCTGAATAAACTTTAGGTTGTCGTTGTCGGATAAAGGAAGAGGAGGAATATATACTTATGAAGGTCCTTGTTTTGTTATGCTATCCAAGACGCAAGACTCCTCAAAATGTCCCCTGGGAGAGACCGTAGAGGTTTCATCAGGAGTCACTTCATATCAGTCATTGCATCATTCCGGAGAAAGAGTCGACGGGACATAACCCATTGCGTGGGAAGCGAAATTGTAGAATGATAGGAATGTGACATGTGAATGGCCATTGATTCCTTATCTGAAAGAGTTACAAAACTTCAAAGCAAGCCAAATGCCAAAAACCCGTATATCCATTCCAAAGGATAATAGAGGTCCATATCCACAGGCTGAGTTATATGTATTCATCAAGGAAAAATTGACAGAAAAAGCACACCTAAGTGGACAATCAGCTTCGGTTAAAATCCCTGCCATGACAAAATGCCAGAAGGGGGATTTTTAAGGGGACTACTGCCTTAGGGCAGATGTAGTTTTACTGGGTTAAAGTCGTACACTCAGGCTTTCTATGGACTAGATAAGGTCAGGTAGGGTAGGGTTGTGTAGCCAGCGCTTGCCTAAGACTTTAGGCACCATAGTGAGCCCATCGCGATCCCTGCGACACCAAATTGACGCCAAATTAGCAAAAGCTAAACCATTTCCTGAAAGCATTGAATTTTACAATTTTATTATGTTTTTGTGGCTATCATAGCCTAACTCCTCTAGATTACCTTAGAAATGGTTTCAATGGTGTCTTGGGAATTCCCTGGCATTCACATAAAATGTGTGCTATTTCCACAGCAGCGCCTAAGTCGTTGCAGTATCTGCAAACATCTGTGGCTGAGAGCTTTAATCCTTCAGCAAAGAAGACAAAGGTCGGGCAGGATGCTAGTCACTACTTGTAGCTGTGCCCTGCTTAAGCTGAGATTATATCTTGTTCTTCTGCGGTCTAGCGCAGGCCATAGAGCCTTAGATACCTCGTGCCCACTTATATTAGATCATCTCTGATTTGCCTACTTCCAGGTATTCTTAGGTTCTAGGGACTAAGTCATTGGATTGAAAGAAGACAGACGTGTGGGTCCCATTTATACAGTTCTGAAACTTAAAAGAGGGGAACACACGGGTCCGACTGAGGCCTAAGTAAGGAGCCATCCAACCACCCTCATAAACCATATCATACCTAAGATCAATGCGGGATGACAACGACATTTGAAGGACAAGACTCTCTAGGTGTATGAAAATTGCTAACCACCTGACCTACATCGGTACTCTGTTCAAAGCAAATCGTAGACGATAACATGCTTTAGAACCAAAATTCGGCTAAGCTGTATTCAGAAGCGACGTTTACACATTACTCGTTCGGTCGGTTGTTTAGAGATTCTAAAGACAGCCGTGTCGGTAAAGTCTCAAATTTACATAATCTGCACGACGAATCCGAAAGAAATTCCCCTCGTATCTCCACAGTCCTCTCAAAACAAAACCCCAGATATTAAGCAGTCCCATTTAACTCCACCTTAAACCCTCCAAATGGGGTAGAACATTAACAGGAAAAAAAAAACCAATCGATTTTCCACAGACAGACATCAATCAAAATACCAAAAGCACACATCCATTCAGATTAAATAGATAAATTCGAGCACGCAAAAGCCCACCCGTCTGACTGGCTGGTCTGCATGTCTCGCATTTAACGTGATCAATTAAATGTCCAAATCCACATCCAGCATTGTCGATATAAAACGCCGTCTCCACCATCGTTGTGCATGCGAAATTCACATTTAATAATTCCATCTGTCTGAACAGAGTCACTCAATGGGATTGCGTTGGGCGCTGTGGATTGGAAAGTACCTCTGCCACCGGTGTGGCAGGACTTCCCCAACCCACACACTTCCATTTGATCCAAATTGATTGGATCAATTCATTAGCCGAACAGTCTGTCCAATGCAACACAATATTAATGATCAATGCGCTCACATTCGCACACAAAATCAATTAAAAATTAAGCAAAAACGTATGCAACAGCGGTACAGGAATGTATGGCACACACAGGGTGACGTCAAACAGTTTCTGTTGAGGATATGCGTTGTTAAACGAAAATTCTTCAGCGAGGCGCGTGTCACGTCTCAAGATCACCGTTTGAAATGGATGAAACCTTTTGAGTCTGCCGACACGTATTTAATTGTTTATATCGAGTACTTAACGCAATAAATCGGATACTTTTTGTCCAAATTCATCGATCGACGATTACCGACTGTTTTATGGTAAACCAAACAGTGGGCACGTTTGGATGGTATGCGGCGAATATCAATTACCCGGATACCGTCAGAGGGTACACTTGTGCAAAAATGATGGTAGATGAACGGACAAGTCCAGGGGAAAGTGAATGTTCTACGAATTCTGAAGAAAAAAATTCCAAAAACCAAGCGACTCGAATGGAAAGAGAACTGAGTACTGAGAAATTTTCGTTTTTGTCGGCTGAGCTCGAACACCGAACAAGAACAGAAGCAGAAAGAACGATTTTCTGAGTAGCACATGTTAAAGACTTCCAGAAGAGTCCAAGGGCGAAAAGGATTTCACTCATCTCGAGGGATAAGCACTGAAGACACAAAATGGCGGATAAAAAATAACAACATTGCAGACATTCTGAACTCAACTGCGAAATTCAGAAGCATCCGAGACGATAACATACAGAAGTCTGTACTGACTGAGGCCACTTTCTTCTTAGTGATTTCTTTGCCATAACCTAGATGTGTTAATTTATGATTTACTTTCGACAAATCATCGATGCGAGTCAAGTGCTAAGCGAAGGACGTAGGTAGTTTCGCGTGATCGATATACCCACTACTGGTTCCAAAAGAGCATTAACTGGTTAATTAGTAAATCACGAAGTACCCCGGGATGTCGTTGATCTGGCACCCAGCAGAGTGTGACGTTACGGTCTTTAGAAATCTTTTGTCACTGCCCTGGATTGAATATTAGGCATCTGCTCCTAATCGGCTATGCAGCGCCCTCACTTTCAGCGTTGCCTGAAAAACTCTATAATAGTGATGGATGTGAAGATCTCTTGAAAAAACAATGATTCCCTCGTCTGTTTTAGAACCGTCTGTAAGATCGAAATGGAGTCATGGAGGCCTGTTGGCAAATCAGGGAGAAAAATGTATTTCAGGGGAAACATTATTTCCAATTGTGGTGATCGAATCAGCAATTTCTGCTGACTCCATTCTCTCCTATTCGGTGCAGACAGGGCCATTTTCTATCGCCTCCTTTATATATGGTTTCTGGTGGCAAGCATTAGACTCGAATTCAGAACAGATACCTGTAATTTTTTGGAGCTTCTTTCAAATGTGATTTCTGCTCAATTTCACGCATCATTTATGCCTGAAACACAACACTGCGTTGGTTCTGGCATTCTTCCGTTACGTTGAAAGTGCTTCACAGATGCATTGAACTGACGTTCTCAAATTTATCACCTGTTTGGACAAAATTCCACACAAATTTTCTGAAATAAAAAAAAATCTGCGATGCGAAGTGTCAGAACAAAAGTTCAACCCAGTCGAGCTTTTCCTTCGACAGAGTGCGTTTTTACGTATGCTACTTTACTCTCTTTCGCATTTTAAACGTAGAACGGTAGCGAGACGCACGATTGTGACTGGTACCATTGAGGCTGTTCACACAGGACTTACGGACTGGATTTTTTTTTTTGACGTTTCGTGTTCAGATTGATAGTCCTGTCTGAACACTTCCGCGGACTTTTTTTTTTGGCATATTGATCGTCAATGTCAGGCAAATTGATTTGATTTTGGTGCTTATTCATGAAACTTAAAACAATTTAAATAAATAACGCAAATGCGATTAGCCACCAGCCCAGCAGACGCATTATTTTTTCACAAAAACAATTTCTTTTACACGTTTGTCGAGTGACTACCAATTGACAACTACAATACAAACGTCAAAAAAAAATTCAAGAATTTTAATTCAAATTCACATAACATGTTACTTCTCCGCTTCCCCCTCGCCTGTAAATGTCAAAAAAAAAAAAAATTCTGTCCATCACTTCTGTGTGCACAGCCTCATTGAATTCCTTTGGTTGAACATTAAACGTCACTCAGCGCTAGCACCAACGCAGTATTGTGTTTCGGGCATTAAGGTTCGTTTGTTTCCACCTTAACGGCTTCCTTGTCAAACTCAGGATCCAATGATCAAAATTTAAACAACACAACTCGGTTGATTGACAAAATTCAAAAACATTCAGACCCACCCTGTACCCTAGAAACTTTAATTAACTCTCGTGAACTTAACTTGATTATCCCAGAGGCGTTTTGCATTTTTCTACAATGCACCAGCCTACACTCTGTTTTGTCAGTGGTGAACTGACTAAAAAAAAATTTTTATTCCAACGCCAGATAACAGATTTTAAATTAAATGGAAATCGCATCTCGTTGGCCATGCAATCGTAGTTCAAAATTGGCGGACATTTATTTAAATACAACGGGCGCAGTTTTTGTATTTTCAAGCTTTAAAAAAGCATCAAAGTTTGTGCAAATGAAGTCCACTCCCTGAGCCCTGACAAATCGTCAACACATAAAAAAAATTTGTGCATTCGAAAGGCAATTTCGATTGAAAAAACACTGGCCCGTTTGTTTTTATTGTCAGTGTAAATGGCTTCATTTACCTACCGCGAAGCCGTAGCTCAGCGGTATTGCTTGAGCCGCCGCAGCCAGGGGCACAAAAAAAAAACATTAACTACCGCCGCTGTAGCAATTAATAATTTAATGTTTATTTGCTATTTTTATTATTTGTTATTGTTGGCCATTTGTGGTGTTGTCACATAATCGAACACAAAATCGACGCGGAATGGAAATTGAGGTTATAGTTGGAGCGGGTGGACGGTGCGCGGGGCTGGCGAAGCCAAGTCAGCGGGAATGGTAATGACTTGATGCCGGCGCTGGTGGTCGCCCATGGATTTGGGTTGTTGTCTGACTTTTGGACGGGCGATAATGGTATTGTTTTGCTGTGTTCACTGAAATTGGAGTGCCATGCGACCTTTGGCGAGGGGATATGTATGGAAGTAGGCTAATGGATGCTGGTAGCGTGGCAGAAAGATGGTGATGTTATCGAAATTGATTTGACATTTACGAGTGTTTTGAAGATGAATCGAATACCAGGAGCCGGGAAATTGGGTGATGAGTGATAGATAATTTTATTGAGTGCTCAACTCATTAACAGAAACAGAAGGATGAGACGAGTGTAACAGAGGTTTAGTGCTGGGGGAGAACAGGCACTTTTGTTACACGTCAAGAAAATTTTGTGATCTGTAGACACAGGCACCAACCAATTCGATTTAATTCGCATGTGGATTGGAATTAAGAAAGTGCTCAAGAATTTCACATAGTAAAAGTTAACGATGGTCGCCGTAGCTCAGTGGTTACTGCGTTGGACTGTTGTGCGAGCGGCTTGGGTTCAAGCCCCAGTCATGTCCACCGAACATTTTTCGTGGGAACACCTCTCGTCGGGGAATATCAAGCCTCTGGGAGTATAATCTGTCATGAAAGAGCTTCTGAAATTGTAGGTCCCTTCCATTCGTGCGAATAATGAAACACGCACAACATGAATGGTTGCGAGAAGTTAGGCCTTGGATCATCCCAAGCTGTCGCGTCAGCGATGCATTAACCTAACGAACATTTTTACCCGAGAACGGCTTTGAAACCAATGGTGCCATCCATCCATGGATTGTTCATATATTTCAAAACGGCTAACTAGGCTAAGCATTGGAATCCGCTTAGCCAAGACGACATACGAGTGGGTCGACCGAGAAATACATGACGCGGAAAAGTTGAGAAGGAATCTTGTCACTTGAGGAAGAGTGAGTGTAGGTGTCGATGTGGATTTCACGGGTTATATGTAGTAGCACTGCGACTTAGAAGGTCTACTGTGCCCCCACCTTGTGGCGTACCGTAGCTAACGGATCTACGGGGCGAAGCATTGCCCAGCTTGGTACTAATTGATCTGCCTGTGAGCAGTTTTCCAATTAAAAGTCTGAGCGAGGCCTCAACCCCCAGGTACATAAGTGCATCGGTGGTGGCTTCTGATTTGACGTTATTGAAGGCTTATTGTACATATTTCCCCAGAAGATCCTTGATCTGCCTCAAATGGGGGAATTTCTTTCCTGACCTATGTGTTCATTCCCTCTTTCCTTAGCTGTTTCCGTGTTAGGTGCGGTCCTAATCCACAGAATGGTTTTGATCTTAAGTACGGGGTTCTCGAGTTTAAGTTCCTTGCTAATACCTGAGCTGCGTCGTTTCCCTCAACTCTTACATGTCTTAGTACTAAGCAGAGGGAGGTTTGGTATTTCCAAACGGATTTCAAATTGATCTTGTGCGAGTCCAATGCTTTAATGCCAGCTTGGCTGTCCGACAGAATAGCATAGACATTTTCAACGATTTTACTAACGTTCTCCATATATTCAGACGGCTCTTGCACTCGAGGTAGCTGAATTCAAAATAGGGGAGAAATGGCATAGCAGAAGAATTGTCATCTGCAGTGAACATGAGGCTGTACTTCGGGCGCTCCCACCCTTAACTAAAAGCCTGTTCTAGGGAACACAAGGGATGAGTAGACCCCTTGAACGCACAGTCATTGAGTGAGCAGGAGAAATAGCTTAATCTTACCTATGACTGTTCTGAAATATGTAGATACAAGTGACAGGATTCGAAAACGAAGTCAGGCGTTGTCTTACTTGCGTTTCGGGCCACATGGGAAATGTTCACAATGAAATTTGGAGTTTATCCCTTTGATTCCGGAACTTATCATCGTGGCCAGTTCAAAAAAGGTTCTGCACTGAATCGACTCCCATAAGATGGTGTAGTTTCACTTCTTGCAGAACCACCATCTGAACTAAAAGAACCTGAGAAGAGGTAGGACGGTAGACAAATAGTCTGGTTGAATACAGGGCGCTGTCTTGAAAATGATGACGCGATGGAGGGCGCCCTCCGTCAATGTCTTGTGTACTGTAGGTTTTGATGCCGCGAGGATAAGTTTCAGTATTGAGGAGCAGTTGCTCCATGGAATGGTTTAGTACCAGCCAAGCGAGTTGAGGCACTGATCTTGGCCAGTGAGGCAAGCGTTTCATTTACGTCTTGCATAAAGTATGACGTGAATCTTGGTAGCCTCCCCCTCGACTTGTTCATAAAAGGAACTGCCTCAAAAGGAGCTCCTCGTCTGGGGGAATATAACCTGTGGAAACAGTCCATCAATAAAGAAATGAGGGATTTGATTCCTCATGACGTATTTAACTCTGCTACTACTGTATGATGCGATCATCAAGATCCATTGTGTTGTACATTTCAGAGCCCAATACCATACTTAATCGTGCATCGAAAGACGGCATTTGAAAATCACTCCTTGGGGGGTTGATTAATGACGAATTTCGCTGGAAGCAGTAAGTGGTAAGCATGTCGTCTAGCCAGCTAAGCATGAAAGTCAGGAAGACGTTCAGAGCCGATGTCATTGAGGTTGAAGTCTTGCTTGGAAATCTAAAGAGTCGAGGAGGCCGTTGAATGCATTCCAACTTATTAACTGTTGTGACATATTTTTCTTTCAAAATTCTCCGTTTCACTAACAATTCAAAGAAAATTGACTCTTTTTCGGAGAACAAGTACAAAATACTTTTATCGTGTCCGGGTGCTTGGGGTAAACATGCCTTATCCCCTCAAACCGCACTTTCCTTCACAAAGCAAATGAAAGTGAAGTGATGACAAAAAGATTCGCAACGAAAAATCCTTAAAAGTTGTCCTTCAGGGCTCGTTGGCTTGTTGCGGACCACCATCCACCACATAGATAACAATATGTAAACAAGAATCAAAGTGAATTCAGATAAACTGACTGCGGTTGTCCCATCTTCCTCACCTCTTCGAAAATCTCGTCTATAGAAATCGCCAGAAAAACGATTTGTCATGCCAATCGTAAGGAGCTCACCAATTCAAGACCATCTTTTCCTTGTGCGCGTTCCTCTTTATTACCTTTCTCTCTCGAAAGGAGTCTTCAAAATCCTCTTATTTCTTTTCAAGTAACAAACCCTCAAGCCAATTGGAATACACAAAAAGCTACTCAACCATTCCGTTTGGAGAAAGAAAAAAAAAAATAAAAAAAAATCCCTAATATAAATTCTGTTCACAAATTTACTACGCAAACAATGAAAACAAATAAAAAATGAATAAACAAAGAAAAAGAGAAAATAAAAAATGCAAAAAACATCATCTACATCCTCTTTTGCCACTTACAAATATTTTTCAGTTTCAAGCGGAAAAATCACGACAAAAGTTTACTTCCCCATGCGAGGCGCGCACTCAAAAACACTCGACTACATATTACTCTTGATGTTTTCCGTCCTGTGTACGTCTAGGATAAAACTTAACTTCAATTCTTATACAATAATTCCGAAGAGAACTTGTAAAGTTTCCTTTCTTTTATTTAAAAAAAAAAAAATAATAAACTTTTCCTTACAGAGAAAAACAAAATAACAAATCATAAAAAGTCGAGAAAAATAATAAAAAAATATCCTCTTTGTCTCTGTTGATCCTGACTTATGTATGCAATGGGTACACATACTGCAAAAAGGGAAATTCATAAATATTCATTATTTACGACTTAAAAAAGCGGCTGCGAGTCCTGAAACTGAATTAGTAAGTGTTAGTACACCACTTCCTCCTTCAGTTGATTGCAAGGCACATTGTTCGAGGAAGTTTACCCCCGAATGCATGACATCATGTTTCTACTCCACTTACCTGAAAAGAAAATGCAAAACGGAAACAAGTTAATAAAAAATTTGTCATATTCAAAAATTTAGGAATAGAAGAAAATTTAATTTTTTTTTTAATAGCATCGTCCTGACATGCCACCCTTGATTGTTATGCGCAGTAGCTTTTCATTTGCCAGGACACACACAAGCCCACAAAAAACATGCGAATAATACCTATTGCCCACAGGATAGAATTGGAAGCCATACAAAGAAAGTCCTTTTTCTCAGGAATGTTTTTGAACTTCAGGAGCGCTTAAAATTTATAAGGATTTACTTCTGCACCGGCATCTGGATAGATATCCTTTTGATTTACATTTTGTCGTTGACGTAACCTTGAGACCGTAATGTGTATTCGAAAATATTCGTCGTCGACGTAGGTGGCAACACAAAACATATGTATTGGCGACGACGAAGGATAACACTGAGCCGACAGGACAGATGGGATGAACATATTATGTCATAATCTGAGAATTGAATATAAATTTTGCAACCCTTTGGCCCCAATACTCGCAGTCATAGGGTGTGCACTGGTTTAAAATGAGTCTTGAAACGATTAGAATGTGGAAGGATGTTAGAGTTCAGCGCAAACCAGAAAAAGCCACAAACCTGGAGAAATTTACCAAACTGAATGGAGGTAGCATTTTACGGCAGCTCGAATGAGCCTTCCGAACTTCCAAATGTGGACCAATCGTCCTAGAAACACAGACATAGCAAGATGGATCAGAGACCTTAAAAAAGGGAAAATGATGAGAATTGGTGGGATTCCTGCTAAGCTCATCCAAGTGGAGCCAAATAGGTCGATAGAGCTGCTATATCCACTTTTAAAAATTTATAAATGATGCGGTCTTTGACAGTAACGACAAGCATGCACTGGCACCACTGACGCCTTTAAAAGAACTCCAACTGCAGCCTTTGAAATTATACTCGCACTGATTTCAATAGGCTTGTACCTACAAAAAACAGCGGCGAATTGTGTACCGCGTTAAAAATCAACCATTTCATAGAAAATGGACACTTCAAACCACCACAAGTGGGGTAAAACTAGAGGGCAGCACCAACTCCCGACTTCAGCCTTAACATTCCCTGAAGAAATGACTGGGCTAATGGTAAAGCTATCAACCGGGATAAAAATTCAATTTTTAACAGACCGGTCAAAAATTGAAGAGAGTCAAGGCGGCGCAAAAATTATCGAGGAAACTATCTTTCGGGAAAGTCGTTGACATTTACAAAGACAGTTAGAGCCATCATCATTATCATTTTCCAATAGCCCGTTTATCCACTATGAGGGTCGCGGGTTTAGGGTGCTTACCCTTTACATCTCTCGATCTTGTGCCATCGACTCTAAATCATCTGCTGCTATTCCTATGAGATTTCGGACTTGGTCCAGTCATCTTGGGCCTACCTAGTGGAAGCCTACCTGATGACACGGATTCCATGGCACGTCTTAGAAACCGAGTTGGGGGCATACGTTTAACGTGCCCAAACCATCGAAGTATGGACCTTTCCATTCGAGGAAGTAGCTGCTCGACAATTGAGTGCCTCGCCTATTCTGTTGTTCCTAACCCGATCTCGACGTGTACCCGGCAATCTTATTTCGGCAGCTTGTATCCGCGACCTTATTCTTTCAGTTATTACCCAAACCTCATGACCATAGGTGAGGGTCGGAACAAATACTGACTTGAAGACCGATAGCTTAGCTCTGATGCCAAGTTCAGCGCTCCTGATAACAGATTGACCAAGTTGTCTCAAACTCAGTATTGCTCCTTCCATCACTCGTGAATAGGACTCCGAGATACTTAAACTTGTCCACCTGTTTCAATGGGACTCCACTAACATGCAGAGTACATTGAACAGGCGCTCGGGAAATTACCATAACCTCTGATTTGTTCACGTTTACCCACATCCCAGCTTCAACAGAGACAGCGACGACTTATGCGCGCTGTAGTTCGGTCTGGGTGGACGTTAGGATGACTAAATCATCCTAAATCATCCGTTAGGATGACTAATCATCGGCAAAACTAGAACCTGACCTCACCACGGCTAAGCTGTAACATCCAATGAAAAGGAGAGGTGACAAGACGCACCCCTAGCGAAGTGTAAAGCCCACAGCGAAAGCTGTCGATTAAATGCCGTTCACCAGAACACAGCTTTTGCGTTTGTGTATCAGCCCCATACTCCTGTAGTACACTCTAGAGTTTACCTCGAGGGACCCGATCATATGCTTTCTTCAAATTCACGAAACAACTGCAGGTAGGATTGGCATACTCCCAGGCCTTCTTAAGTACCATTCTGCTATTACAGCCATAACATCGTAAACAGTAATAAAGTCAAGGCTGGTGAAACGTTGTCCCGACGAGCTCAAAACACTCACTGTGGACCATAGTGTAACACTCTGGTAGGTCCTGGGACACAACAGATTCAGAAACAGAAAGATCGTCCTAAAAAGTGTCACAAACTCAGTGAGGCCGAACAACCATTAGACACGGCAGGAATCCGAGTGAAGGTTGCATCATATAGGATAAAGTCACTCTTCCAAACTAGCTTGGGTGCTGCGCCAAGAGTAAGTAAGGTAGAGTAGGGTTATGCAGCCAGCGCTTGCATAAGACACTAGGCATAATAGCGGTCCCATCGCGATCTCTGTCCTGGCAATTCTCTGACATTCACATAATATATGTGTTATGTCCTCAGCGGCGTAGGTGATTACAGTATGAGAGCGTGTTTCCTGAGAAGACAGTGATCGGACAGGATGCCAGTGACTAATTGTAGTTGTGCCCTGCTTAAGTTGAGCATATTTCTTGTTTTCCTGCAATCCAAAGCAGGCCATAGAGCTTTGGATACCCTATGCCCACTTATGTTGGACCATCTCTGATTTGCCTTACAATTATTCTTAGAATCTCTGCTTTAGCCACACAGGAAGGACGATCCAGGGTGGTTCCCCCCTCTTTGTGTTGCCGCTCTCCACCTAGCTTGGCTAGCTCGTTTCCCTCAATGTCACAATGACCTGACACCCAACAAAGTCTTACTCGATTCTGCGTACACAATGACTTCAGCATTACGCGACATTTCGAGACTAGTGGAGATCTGACCACAATGAAATATTTCGGCTGTGATTCTCTCTCAGGAATGGTTGCCGTTCCACAGTGGTTTATGCATTGAATTGCTATGCGAGCTGCGTAGAAGGGCACACCGACCAAGACCGTATATGTATGGAAATAGTTGCGCTAGTTCTCTCAGTTGTTCTGACCGGGCATGGACATTTCTACTAGTAAACATGACGACAGCTCTTCTTATCGTCATCCACGTTTTCTTGTCGAAAGAGAGACATAATCCTCATGAATAGGGTGCTACACGCTTGCATTCCAAACAGACTAGAATTCCTCTGCTTGTTTTCTGAGACATCCTTCCCATTTCTCCCGGGCCGCAAGGATGCCATATAGAGTGTATATACCCCAGCAAATAAAGGACAAAGATGAAAGTTCCGTCGACGAAATAAGAGGAAATAAAACGAAGCGTCCTCCCGGACAAAGTTTAAGACTTTTAAAGACTGACAAACAATTTTCGCTTTATTGGCTAAATTGGCTTCGAAATATGTTGAAGCGGAGCCCTTAAGGGATGAGACGATGGAATGACGATGTTATATTTAGATTTACCAACGAGAGACGACATCAAAAAAAGAAAAAAAAACGAATTAAATTCTTCTTTTGTAGTCACCGCTTATTGTCAAGATGTCCAGATGTGACTTAAATTGTTTCCATAGAACTGGTTGAAATGGAAGACTTCAATCTTCTGATTCAAGGGTAGGAGTTAGGTAGACGGTAGTCTCTTTAAACTATGAGCACAACCACAATCTCTTGATTCAACCCCAACCAATTAATCACCCAGTAGAGCTGAATAACTCTTAAACAAAACAAAATAAATTCATTAAAAGTGACAAACTTCCATCAAACTGCAGAGTGCGCCAGTGCCAGACTTGTCGTCCGCGGAAAATGGATTATGTACTCAAGAGTCACACCAAAACACTAAACAGAACCTTCTCCTCGGTTATTGTGTCATGGAAGCACCAGCTATCCAAGTAGCAAATTTGATAAGCTGCACATAATTGATTGAGTTTCAGAGCGCAGTACACTAAGACCGTTTTGCTGTAATGAATGAGCGAATAATGGCTGGTTAAGTTCCCCCAGATGCTGGAACAGAGTACAGTGGATGGAGATGACTAATGGACTGAGCGCCAACTGAATAACCATAAATAACTTGAAAATTCGATTGGAAAAAAAGATGAATGTCTGCAATAAGTCAGTGAAAAGTTGTCAATCAACAAGTGCACTTGGTTCCTTCGCCGCCAATCGACCTAAATTCGAACATGAAAGCTGATTTTTGTTAGCATTACACGACAAGTGAACATCGACCTCAAATAAATTTAGAACTGAATGTTCTATTTTTGAAAGAAATATGTGCGGTTCTTGGAAAACGTTTTGAATGTTTTACGTGTTTTGAATGTGATCAATTGCTTGGCTCTACGTCCAATTGAAGGCATAGATTGATGGTGCGCGATTTCATTGGGGACGTTCGGTATTTACTACTTACCAATCGATAAATAGAAATGAGAAGACAAAATGAAGGTATCATGCCTGATGGCATAACAAAAGAATCCATTAAGGACATTTTTCAATTCGTAGATACCTTCAAGAGGGAAAAAACAAGGGAAAAAATTCCTTGTAGTCACAAGATACGACGAAGCAGTAAGCAATCATTCAAAGTCTTAATTCGAAATGGAGTTCCACAAGGTTGTATTCTTTGACCAATTCTTGTTTTTGTTTTTTGTTTTTTTTTTTATTCAACAGATCCACGCGGTGAAGGTTAAGTTAGGTTAGGTGGCTGCCCCCGCTCAGACAGGGACTCAATTAGACTAGATTGGCCCATTGTGATACAACGATGAAGAAACCGGCATCAGGAAGCCAGAGTATGTAGCACAAGTACGTCGAAGGTGGGCAATCGTAACGGTGTTAACCATTTCGTCACTACGAAAGCGATGAAGGTTTCATCGGAATATGTACCTCGGGCTGCGGGATTAGGTCAAGGCCGTGAACGCAAATGGGACCTGGGAAATCTTACAAAGGATCGAATCGAACAATGAAATCTTCAATCATTTTCGATTACGATTACCATGTTGAGGCCCTATCCACTGGGACCTGTAAAACCGATTGCGCTGTTTCTCCTTTGATAAGGTACATATGTACATGGTTCAGCGCCAGAGTGACAATGAGACTGTCTTCGCGAACCTCCATAGTATTGAACCCTGCGCTTTCGCCATCGTCAGTTTCTTTCTACGGGTACCGCCTTCCTACTTGTCTCCATACTTCTGAATAGTCCCCTAGTCGGTCGACTGTTACCCATGACAGTTGCACTCTATCGGATTTGTTTTTTTATGTTCGGGATTTGGACCTGTGGCGTTTTCTGCTAGGTTTCTGACAGGATGAGAAAACTATGTACCTGATTAGGCAGGCACAACCTGGAGGCTTTAAGGGTCCAAACCGCACAACAACGATCCTTTTCGAATGGTGGTTTTGTTGTTGGGTCACCTGGGTAACACTAACTTCAGCCATAGAGGCTGTCATCGAGCTCACACCCCTACGTATTTTCACTAGGAAAACCGGTGCCCGTTGTGCTATAAAGCTGCAGCTAGAACAGAAGTATAAATCAGGTAAACGGACATTTTCTGCACTATCCCCAACGTTATGGCCAGGGAGTACTGTAAGATCATGTCGACTGGTCAAATAGAGAACCCGTATCAGACCCAGGATCAGACCGACGGATCAAAAATGGCTTCCGGAGTGGGTGCTGGCGTCTTTGGACCCAACACTAAAGTTTCGGTAACCATAGGAATGTTTTCCAGCGTGTTCCAGGCTGAAAACCATGCTATTAAGATCTGAGCCAGGATAAATCTCGTTAAAGGTATTAGGGGCGCAAAAAATCATATCTATGCAGATATCCTACATTCACTTGCCAGACACAACACGATCAAGCTTGGTTGGATGCCCGGCCACCAGGGCATTGTAGTTAATGAAACTGTGAATGAGCTGGCTAGGGCCGATTCGGTTTCCGCGCTCTTGGGACCGTACCCTTCTGTGGTGTTAATTGAGCTACCGTCACAGCTTTGTTAAACAACTGGGAACACCAACTTCTCCTAGCCCATAGCAAAAATGTCCCCGGGCTTAGGCAATCCAAGAGACTTATAAAGACCCTTTCTTTTAAGGAAATTCTAGGTCTTGACAGGAACAACGTGAGGAAGGGCTTCCTTAACGGCCATTGTGACCTAAACTATCATCTCAACAAACTTAACCTTTGTCAGCCATAAGGGCAGGTTCCTTAGCTTCAGCTTCCTCTCTAAGAATTCTCCTGCCGATATATGCATTTCCTTTTCTATTGTTTATCCATTCTAATCGTTGGGTTTTGCTAATTCTTGTGGAAGGTCCGACCTTTAAAGCAGCCATTATACACAAACGTTGAGCTACAGCTGAGGACAACGTTCGGCGAGCACCTCAAACACTTCTAACTTCCTGCCATGATCAGGGATTTTCTTGTTTTCCACTTGAGGCCAGAGCCAAATTTCTGTATAATGAACAGAGCAGCCCGGTTTTGTTGGTCAAGAAAGATATTCTGATCCATAAACAAATTTATCGGAAAGACTGTACTCATGTTTACTGCATTCAGAACCAAGTTGGCCACCTGCAGGTCCAACTTGTAGCCTAAAGCCTAAAGATGTCCCAATGTGGATCCTCCTTAATGATTCTTTTGAGCTCCTGCTTTGTATTTTTTAACTCAGCGACTGCGGTTGCCTTCATTGCCGTCGGCGATGAGTATATTAAGGAATCTGCTTATATAGACTCTGAACAACTTATAATCTAATTTAGCTTCTTCTGCACGTACCATTGACTGAAGTAAAAGTTGTTAAAGCAAGAAAGTTGAAACGACGACAAATCCTTCATTAAAAAAAGAACCAAGCATCCTTCCCATTTCTCTCCAAAAAATGTATCCTCGTGCAACCACTCAAGCCAATTATTTAAAAACAAAATCAATACACTTAGTCCCGATCGTCTGCTTTATTCGGCCTTAAAGGACTCTACCCAAATGAGTTTCGGAAAAGCACTTCCAATGCACGAGTACAAACCGAATGATAATGCTTTTATTGGATTATTACCCACTCACCCACCCACCCAACCTCTTCTCTGCTGATGGTACTTCAATAAATTGTGTTTTACTGCCGTAATGCGCTACTTGATTGCATCACGTACACTTCGAGACGCAGTATATCCATGTATATCCTCCATTTTATATCCTTTTATATCGATGAATCGCACATTATTTACGAAAGTAATGAAATGGAATGGAATTGCATGTGGGCAGACATTTAACACGGCCTTTTCCGTGTTCAACTTGAAAGTCTAATGTGTAATCGGAGATAAACTGACTGAAGGAACGACAGACCACCACACCTATACTCGTAAGTTGTTTATTTACTTACTGGCGCTGGTGCGAACATAAATTAATTAGAAGTGATAGCGCTGGCAAGGTTCAAGAGACAATTAAACACAATCAGTGTGTAATTCTCAATGAGAAAGGAGGACAGATAGGAGTGAGTAAATGTCGCATAGAAGGGGATGAGGAAAAACTAAAGATGGAGCTGACGAAAGGAACTTTAAATGGGAATTTGTGTTCTATAATATTTCGTTTAATTTGATCATATAGCAAACTTTTCTTATAAGAAAAACCAAACAATTGACAACTTTGAACGATCTTTTTCATACGTCAACCATAGCTGTCAAAGTAAGCAGGGTTCCGAACCTTGAATATACCATTACGATAGATGGCGACGCCGATGATATGGAGATTGAATCACACACTCCATGCTTTTCTGTTCAGTCACAGGTCCCTGCCTTAGTAACGCTTTCGCTTGCGACGGCCTTAACATAGTTAGTCCACAATTTGTTTTACGGATTCATCTTGTTAAACTTAAATCGGCATTGCTTCTGGTCGTACCTATGTATGTGTGATTCTCAGCCGCATTTAACATTTTTCTCATTCTTTGTCTACTTATTAATCAACGGAGAATCGGGGGAGGAGGTCTACAGCCGAACGCCACCTCTCAATCTTGCTATCAATCTGGAACACTTCGTGACTGTGTTTCAGGGAGAGATTTTTGCAAGACTATGGGGTACCGACTTCCTATTTAGTACGGACACAGGGCGGTGTGAAGTTGCCTTAATGGGACTTGCAAACCGAAAAATCAACTCGAACAACCTCTGCCCAGGTCAACATGCTCTGGGTACCGATTCAACATGGGGAACGATGCTGAACTGGCTAGGAAAGGGGCAGAAAACGGGGACACCATCACAACTACAAACGTGGAGGTGGCCCTAAAGGTTATTAAAACCGCTTTTTGCGGCTCATTTGCAAAACGCCACGAGATTTTCTGGAAAGGCTTGCAAATCTGCAAAGCGGCCAAATCCTTGCTGTCGTCTAGCAAGGAGAACGCTTAATCTTGGCAGAAGGCAAATAAGACTGATGGTTCGCCTGTAAAGTGGACACATCAACCTGAATAAACTTACCCACAGACTGGAGCCTCGAACACTTCGTCTGCGATTGCCCCGTCACAGGGGCGCTAAGACACAAAAACCTGGAAAAACCTGTTCTGTCCGGAATTCGCTGGAAATACAGGACGTTTCTCGGATCTGTGAACCCCATCCGACTTTCTATCCGCTAACCTAAAACTCTTCACTTACACCCTTCCTTACTCCATTTCTTCTCCAACAGATGCTACAGAAAGGAACGTAACGGGCCCAAACGGCGGCTTAATACTAAAAAATGCATGACTAGGTTTTTTTTTCCGAATTTCATCGCGTCAAACCGACCATCCTTGTCAATTCTCCCAGAGTCTAAGTAAGTCAAAAGATCTACTAGGCAGGTCAAGACCAGCTATTGTAAGAATTGTAGTCGTTAGCACAGGTCACTGACCAGTTAAAGACCATGGGCTCAAGCTTGGTGTTCCTCAAAACACCTTCTGCAGAAGCTGCAAGGACATTAATTGGAAAGGATCTCTACTTCTTTTCCGTTGGAGGTGTCCAGCTCTGGCGAGGACTAGAGAGCGCACTTTAGGGAAACTTTGTGGACCTCGGCAAGATAGCTGAAACATGGATTGGAGAACTGATCCTGTACCTGAACTTCATTGGCTGGATTTAACCACACCATCCCAACACAATCAATCAACACTCACACCCAAATATGATTGAACGAGTTTCGTGGTAAGAAAACGGTGCACCCCAGCGCTAATTGGGTTCTCTCCGGAACCACCACTCTATCTATCTAAACATGACATTAGAATCCTCTAGAGCGATTTGAATGCTGCACGTGCTTGCCGAGAATGTTCGTCAAACCAGAGGTTTCGTGATAGTTTTAGGGTGAAACCCGTCGAATCAGCTGTGTCGCTTCTGCTAGCCGCACGGAAGTCGGTCAGAGATTTTGGATTATGCGTTCCGTCACGTATACATACATGTGCTGTCTCAAAAGAAAGCTATTTCCAGGTTGAATACACATTTCACACAAGGCTCCAAGAGGCTTTCCCAAACTGGCCCCAATCGATCACTAAAAACATCGCATTGTACAAGGTGGCACAAAATGTATCAACGTATCTGACGATGCTATAACTTTTCTAAATGGCGGCAACTGTCACTTTTGTTTTGATATTTTTGAAGTAAACAGATGCAGAATACACGTCGACAAGCCATGGTACGCTATACTCCTCAAGATGGCGGAATACTCTTAACTATTTTTTACGGAATAATTTGTCAGTGATTTTGACGCAACGTGAATTTCGGCGCAGATTTCTCGGCCGACCGGTCAAACACTAAATCGTTAAGATGCACGCCTTGCAGAGACTGGAACAACACGTGACAGAAGAGGCACAGGAAGGCCTCGTAGACGACGTGCCACGCAATTGGGCATTACACGTTTCGCAAATTGATGAATTGGGACCGCAGGACATGTGGTTTCAACAGGACGTGCAACCGCAGACACAGCTTGCGCGAATATGGACATTTTGAAGGATGAGTTTCCGGGTCGCTTAATATCTCATTTTGGCGAGTGGATCTAGCCGGCAAGATCGCCAGATTTGACCGCTCCAGAGCCCAAATGGTCATCAACAATGGCGGCGCCCACTTGACCGATATCATCTTCAAAACTAATGGAAGCAAACCTAAAGGTCCAAATAAAGATTAAAAAAAAAAAAATTATGAAATTACGTCGTTTCATTTTAAAGACACAAAACAACATCGGGTGAGTGTTTTTGGGCCAATCTGCACGATTATGTCTTTCAACCAAAAGCCACCCATGGTAACCTAAGCGCGTCTTACTAACTCCTCATCGGGTTTCCATAAGCCAAATCTCACATCTCGATAACAAGTGTCAAAATCTTCCGCATTATCCTTGAACCCTTTTTGGATAATTACACTTTGCCAAACCAAACAAGCTCCAGGCCCCACGGAGGAGCGACTTTTGTCGCTATGCCACTCGCAAATCTCGCATCATCGTCTCGTTGTTTATCCCCACCAAGACATCCTGCTGATTTTATTGATTTTTTCTATTCATTTTTCAATTTTCCACAGTCATCCCACACATACACACACACACGGTACGAGTACGAGTACTGTTCGCGTTATTAAATGTTCATTTCGCCCCTATTCACATACAGATATGTAGGCACTCCTACACCCACCCGCCGCCGCACTGAACGAACCATGTCGCTGTGTCGAAGATAAATTAGCGAACTCTGTATTTGATTGCGTGCGGCCATTTTATTCACTTTTATTAGATCGTATAAAATCCAATAAAAATCTTGTTAATAATAATATTAATTATGAGGCAATTTTTCACACGCCATCCACTCGCTCCGGTGGGTGGTGGTGTTGGTTACGTTACGCTGCTGCATCACAAAAGCCTCAATTGTTAAATGTGATTAGAGCATGGATGGCAGGTTCAAGCCGAGACAATATATATTCGCAGGATGTGACAAAGGACGAGTGCGGAAATTGGATTAAATTCATTAATAGGGCGCGTCTCCCTTTGAAGCTGAGGCAGCTGACAGATTTCAGATTTCCTGATTCCAGCCACACAACCACAGACTAACGACGACGACGACGACGACGACGACCTTTGGGAAATTTGTCAAAATGGAATTTCAATTTTTTCCCGTAGCTGGAGAACGTTGTATCCGTGGATGTGTGCCCAACTACAGAACCACTAACATTGTTCGGAGTTTAATGATTTCCATTAATTACGCGCGACGGTCGTTGTGCTTCTTCTACTGCCTCTCCCTCTGACCGTCTGACGTTGCTCGCCTTTGTTTTGCGGAACCGAGGAAGATCATTCATACAACAACAATTTAATGACTTTATTACTCTGATTCTGTGGATTGTGTTCCTTTTCATTTTTTTTTTTATTGTGCCACGCTCTAACTATTTTTAATGGACTTCGGGTGAGCTATGGTGATGAAGATGGGCAGCCAGTTGTAAATGAGCTTTTTCGCCGGAAGTTGGAAGATAATTTTTGCGGATAAGATGATGGCACAGGAGTGTAACAAAATAATAATACAAGTCATTGGAAACTTTCGGCTGAAGAAGGGGAGTGGAAAAGAGTAGAGAGCCACCTAAAGGATGGTACTACGATACCGACGAACAACGGCTTTAAAAGTACTGAAGTGAGTTGAAAAAGACTTGGTACCAACTCATTGAGTTTGAAGTTCTGCGGTATCGAAGAGGTGGAAAACCCTATTAACGAGACATTTTAAGAACTCACGGACGGAGCCAGTCCAGTATACGATAATAAAATCGTAATGAACGACATCGATCGGTCTAGTGTCTAGTTTTGGCATCCCTGCCAAATTCGTCCGCTTGTGCAGGATGATGATGGAGAATGCACGCTGCTCCATCAAGGTCGGTCAAGACCTCAGCGACACCTTTAATGTCAAAAAATGATTTAGACAAGGCGATGGGCTGTCATTCGACTTTTTCAGCATCGTTCGTTAAAGAATAGTGCAAAATTCACGCGCCAACACCGGAGGCACAATCTTTCAAAAGTCCTTCCAACTACTCGCATACGCAGACAATATTGACATAATCGGAAGAATGCGGCGAAGATGGGTTTAGCGGTCAATGAGGGCAAGACGAAGTATATGCTGTCAACTAGAAAGGACACCCCAACACTTACGTCTCGGGCAGAACGTCACTATAGACAGCTATAACTTTAAGGTAAAGGGTTTTTCAATAGGGACGCTACAAAAGTAGAGCGACAGGGACAGCAAACGACGCCATATTTTTCTTGAGGTTTTTTGACATTTCTCTTCAGTAAGGTTTGCCATTTTATGGTGGAAAGATATACGAGCCAACAACGAGTCGAAATTATTAAAATTTACTACCGAAAATCGGAGTCAGTGGCCTCAACGTTAAAAGCACTACGTCCAATTTATGGTCGTCATAATTTCTGGCTGGATGGCTTCGTCAATAAACAAAATATGCGGTATTGGTCAGGCAGCAATCCACACGTACTCCATGAGTCATCATTGCATCCCGAAAAAATTACGGTTTGGTGTGGTTTATGGGCCGGCGGCGTCATTGGGCCGTACTTCTTCCGTGACGATCAAGACCGGCACGTTACTGTGAATGGGGATCGCTACCGTTCAATTATAACCGAATATTTTTGGCCCCAATTGGATGATATGGACTTGGAGGACATGTGGTTCCAACAGGACGGCGCCACAAGCCACACAGCGAATGTCACAATCAATTTATTGGAAACCAAGTTTGGAGAACGTGTTATCTCACGAAATGGTCCAGTCGCTTGGCCGCCTCGGTCGTGCGATTTGACGCCGTTAGACTATTTCCTGTGGGGCTACGTCAAGTCTATGGTCTATGCCAACAAGCCAGCGACGATTGATGAATTTCGTACGAATATCGAACGTGAAATTGCAGCAGTATCGGCCGATTTATGCTTGAAAACCGTCGAAAATTGGGTTCAGCGTCTGGACTTCTGCAAGCGTGCCCGTGGTGGCCATGCAAAAGAAATCGAGTTCCATACATAATGGCATCGAACGTACTTTCACAGGAATAAAGAATTTCATTGATATCCAAAACCGTTTTTGTTTTATTTAAAAAAACTTTTGTAGTGCTCTTATTGAAAAACCCTGTAGTTAAGGACTTCGTCTACCTAGGCTCCGGTATCAATTCAGACAACGATACCAGCGCTGAAATTAAACGAAGAATAACTCTAGCCAATCGCTGTTTCTTTGGGCTAAGAAGGCAATTGAGTAGCGAAGCCCACTCTCGAACAACTAAGGTGACCCTTTATAAGACCTTAATCGTCTCAGTCTTGCTCTACGGCGCAGAGACATGTACACTGTCAAAAGCGAATAAAGCTGCTCTTGGCTGTTTCGAGAGGAAAGTTCTTCGGGTGATTTTCGGTCCCATCTGCATAGACGGTGAGCGATGGATGAGATACAACGACGAATTGTACGGGCTGTACAGCGACCTCGGCTTAGTCAGAAGAGTGAAGCTTCAACGACTGAGGTGGCTGGGTCATGTAGAGCGGATGGACACCAATGCTCTGGCCCGGAAAATCTTTGAATCCGCACCCGACGAAGCCCGCGACTCAGGTGGCACACGCAAGTGGAAGGGGATCTCAAACAACTTGGTGTGCGAAACTAAATGCAGCTGGCTAAAGATCGAGCTGGCTGGCGATACTTGTTGGTTGAGGCCCAGGTTTACCCTGGACTGTAGCACCACCTTGAGTAAGTAAGTAAGTAAGAACGACATGAGTATAAAAATCGGGAAGGACAACATTTCTGGTGTTTTAGTCGGAGGCTACAGATAATTAGTAAATCAATAATTAGTCGACCTCTCTTTGTCATCAATTTCAAAGCGGCCTGGTACCCAGTGGAGGGTAACTTTATTATTTTGTCCCAGTGTGCTGATTTTATTAAGTCACCCCCATCCCATCTTCGATATAAGAAACTATAAGGTGAAGATTTGTGACCACCCTGGCTGAGTGGTTAGGGCGTTTGACTGATGTTCGAGCTAGGTAGGTTCGAGCCCCAATAATGTCCACCGAGAACATAATCTGTTATAAAGAAGCTTCTCAATTCGCCGTTCGAAATCTGCAATAAATTGTACGTCCCTTCCATTCCTGCGAAAAATTTTACACGCACAACATGTATGGTTGCAAAAAGTTAGTCCTTGGCCACCTTGTCCTTGTTAATTAGCACCATAGTCTCACATAAAATGCCCGCAAAGGCTATATTGCAAAGTAGCTACCGGTGACACTGCCGATCTGGCCTACGCTCAATCTCACTCGCACCGCACCGATGAGCCTGTTATCAATGAGGAGGAAGAAAAGATCCACTATTTCCTCTGCACTTATCCTGCCGTATCCCAAAGAAGGAACCTCTATTTAGGAGCCTATCACTTCGACAAATTGGGCGAATTATAACATACTGATGTCAAAATCCTCGTCAGGGTCTGGGGAGCCCCGTGAAGATCTCGTTTTGGATACGATAATTCCTCGCTTCCCTGTTCAAAGGAAGGTCTGATGCAGCAAATGTCTTCAAATTTATCAGATGAGTATAAGAAACTTTCAGCAAAACTTGGTCAGCTTCCAACTTCCTGACACTAATGTCATGTCACACTGGCTATGGCTATGGCCAGTGATATGTCACATCATCAATGCGAAGACAAAACCTAGTGCCACTGCATGTTTCTGTGGAATAAAAATGCAACTCAGTAGGATTGTCTTGCTAAGAAATTCACCGAGAAGCCACTGGTTAAACAGCCATCATCTCAGTCCTTACGCTCGAAGGAAGACATCTGAACATCCACGTTTTCTTTGACTTTGCACTTCCGTTGGCGGTCATTTGAAGTTCACTCAAGCTTATCGTCGTTGAAGATAAGATGAGTCAACATTTTAAAATTGACAAAAGCAGGATAAATCCACCAAGATGTTTACCACTTTTTTGGTACATCCCACAAAGCTCTAAGGATATTCCCCTAAAAAAAGATTGCTCATCATGATACTAAATTGGGACCGGAAACTTTTTTTTTTCTTCCCAACGAAACTTCTTCACGAAATGCATTTCCCATTATCCTCATACTGCTCCTCCTCAGCTGTGTCAAGATTTTAAGGAAAAATAAACTTGGAAAACATTTTCCATTTCAAAGATAAAAACATCCCAATGGCTCCGGGGGAAAAGTGTTTTGTTATTTTTCCATTCGAAAACTTTACTTGAAAAAATTATTTGTTTTCTAATCCTTCGATCGAATCCTTCTTCCTCCTATTTCCCTTGATTGTCCCAAGTTTCATCTTCAATTTATGTCCTTTTTTAAAAAAAAAAATAACAAACCAATCCCGAGAGACAAACGACCTATGTGTGCATTTGTGTGGAGTTAAAGTTCAGGAAACACTATCCTCATCCACTTTTCCATTTCAATGCGCTCGACATAGAATTATGAGTGTGGCACACCATCTACACTTGTGAAACAGAGTACTAAAGGACAATAGTTTGCAGATGTGCGAAAGATGATGACAGCCAAAAGGATGCACACTCATGTCACATGTGCCAGCGTGTGTTTGTTTTTTTTTCTCTCGATTCTTGGCTTGAATGACTGCGAGCTGTTGTTGTGGCGTGTCAGTCGGGTGCAAACTAAACTGGCATAAGGATGTCGTTTTCTCAAGGATAAACGTTAACGATTGCTGATTATGTATCCTTTAGTGTTTAAGAACATCGGCACTAGAAAATGCTGAACAATAATCATCACCACCACCCACTCTTGAGGCATCTGGTGTGTTGTGTACTCATTTAATTAATCAAAAAAGGATGTTGTTTCCCAGCAGCTGGTGTGTGTGGGTGGATAAAGCTCGTAATTGTCTTTTCCACAGTACGCTGATTTTCATGGGAACAAATAAATTATTTCATTACACGCTAATTAGACAGAAACAGGTCGAACGGGGAACATGCCACGCCCAGTAGCCCAATAGCAAGGAGGATCCTTGTTTTCACTTTGCAAAATTAATCCATTCGGACGCTGCCGCCGCTCTATCGAGGGATGGCGTGTACCTTTTTTTCCACGCAAAAACAGAATAATGCAATCACGAAATGGCACTCTGCTGTGAGCCAAATTTTCTGGTAATAAAACATTTGGTCCGACCATAACCGAAACTTATTTGCCACCGCACACAGCTGGGGTACAGAGTGAACCAGACCGGAGCAGGACGCTATAAATCTAAAATAATTTAATATTCACACTTCGATGGAGAAACATGCAAACACGCTGTGTTCGGTGGGAAAGGAAAGGATACCACAGCAGACCAACCGCACGCCAAGGAATTTTGGATTGATTATAGAATAGGGGGCTGGTGAGGCAGACAAATCGATGCGATTGAGGGGGGAGAATACAGTGGAGCATAAAAGTTGACGCGACATCATCATTGTCAGTGACCCGCTTATTCACTATGAAGACCGCGGGCTTAGGGTGCTTAAGTGAATCCCTTCGTACCTCTTGATCTTCCGCCATCGACTCTAAATTAGCAGGAGTTATCCCCATATGGGTAGAGGTGAGATTTCGAACTAGGTCCCACCATCTTAACCTTAGCATAACCTGAGAACGCCTACCCGATGGCACGAAATAGTGATCGTCAAAAAGTTTGGTCAAGACATTGACCACGAAACTAAGTAATAAAAAAAAATCGCTGACAATACTCCCATTCTGAGTCAAGACCCGTTGACCTCCCCTTTTCTATGAGCAAGTCGAAAGCAAAAGACGTTCCGAAACGACGATTTTTTGCAGCGGTGAGGAAGTACAGTACAAAACGATCAAGCACCTGTTCTCATGCATCCTCAGCTAGCGAGAGAGACATAGTTACCCACAGGGTGATTGACATATTCGCCAAAGAAAATAGTCAACCCAAGTCGGGAGGAAAAAACTTTTCCAACTAACGAGCACATGGGAGATTGAACACAGCAAACTAGACAGGGTTTCTCGACAACTAAAGACCAACCCTCCAAACTAGTCGTCAGTCAGAATTTGGATCGAGTCAACTCGAGTCGGCAGGTCGATCAGGACTCGGTCAAATCTTTGGCTGGAGGAAGCCCTACCAGCACTTCCAAAACTGACTTTACGTCAATCCGACCAAGATTACGCGTCAAAAAGTAGCTTCGCAGATCCTCTATTGAGGGTAAAGGCAAATGTGTCATCACAAAAGAGCGTCTTGAGCCGAAGCTGAAACGACAGTCTATACCCCTTATGAACAGTAAGATACGTTGGACTATTGTGCGAGCTGCATAGATTTGAGTCCAACGGCAATTAAACCTACAGACAATGTCTCGATAAAAAGGCAGTGGGTTGGGTATCGATGTAAGGTCTTTGAATTTTCTCCAAGATCTGCCGTAGCCACACTAATGATGAGGGCCGATGAGGTTATTGACGAACGGCTTCAGGCATTCACACAACACGGTAAGATAAGATCTTGTAGGCGATGCGATGTTAAGAAGACTGATGCCTCTGTAGTTGGCGTAGTGCAAAAGCTCGATCCCCGATCCCGAAAGACGATGCCATCGCACACAAAATCAAGGACAATATTTAACCACGAACTACACGAGCAATATAGCAATACGGACCGATTAAGACGACTATGCCATGTACAGCGGAAAAACACCAAGGCTCCGTCCCGAAGACTTCTTGATTTCACCACTAAAGACTATACATACAGACAGGAACGACGTCATCTCCGATGGCATGCACAAATGGGAGGTGACCTCAGCCAACTCGGCTTACATTACTAGAGGTACCTGGCTGAAGAGGTTTGATGGCTTTGGTTCATCCCCATGGTTAACCGAAAGCCCATTTATTCTGAGCCAGCCGTTCAATTTCATTAAAAGTTGCTCAAGTTGAAGTTGACGGCCTTGTGTGATTACCCTTGCTTCCTGAAGGTACTGAGTGCCAACTGCAATTGCAGTGAGAATTCACAATGGCGTTTGAAAATGCTTTGGTCCGTGGCCTCTACTGTTTCTTATGTTACTGCCTCTATTCCGATGGCTTGTGGGTACACAATCGTGGATTCCAACGTTATCTAACGCTCCACTATATAAAGTAACTATTACGCTGATGTAGGGTGCCCTAAACAAACAGTGGACCGTACTCCTAAGCAAGACAGTCCTAGCAAGAGTTATTTCCAGGAAAAAAGTTCTTTCCTTTTGTGTTCTCAAATCCAAAAGCTGTCCGTAGACTTCTATCACCGACAGTTTTGTTTTGTTTCATTTCGTCATGATTCGTTGCTTCTACTTCCATGTGAATTGTCTTTATTCGCATCAGCTGCACGCACTTCTGCGGCACCAGATACTTTGAATCCAATTGAGAGGGCAAAAGCATGACAGGACCTTTGTGTGTCAGGTTGAGAATTGGACACAAAATCGCATGACATAACCACGTTTCAATAGTTGTATGGTTAAACCGATCGCCTCCATGGCCCGTATAATTACATTTCCAACAGTAGCAGCTGTCTCTGTCAATTGTACGTACACACACCCATGCATATGGCATTCATTGCTTTAGGTACAAACAAGTTGATCCCCAAAGGTTCGTAGAGTGATTTAATGCTGACATTTGCAAATTGTGAAGGATGTATGCAGAACTCCTTGAGATGGGACCACACAACCCGACTGGCAATACCCACTGGAGTTGACAAGTCAACAAGGTTCGGAAGTTTTGTGAAAGTGCTTGTATTGTGTGTGCACACAACAAGGACACTCATATCTTAAGGAATCGATGTTGTTTCCTTTTTTTTGGGTTGGGTTGACTGCGGAGTAAGGTGTTGTCGGGGATTTCATTATAGAAAACAAGATGCTCAAGGGCTTGAGTGTATGAGTGTGTTGTTAAAATTTAATAGGGCGAATCACTTCGAGAGCTGATGTCATGTGGGTGAAGGACATGCGGTACAGGAGGGTGGGGAATTTTAAGACACTATTTGCTTTTGTTGACAGATTTAGTGGATTTCATTGAGTTAATTAAGTACTCGTACTTTGAATGTTACATCCCACGAATGTCCTTGTTTCTCTACAGTTTATCACTCATCGACTCTAATAAGAGTTAATCTATCTTTAAAACGTGAAGGGAGGACTAGGAGTCAAAGGAGGTGATTGAACTTTACACTGATCCTGAAATGAATGAAATAAACTTAAGTCGTTTGAAAGCAGAACATTGGGGTCCTGTAAAACAGAGAAGACTTTGTCGTCCCAATAAAGTCATACAAGCTTCAATCGAGGCATTAAACTATGTTGTCATTGTTTTTTTACGCTAGAATGGGCGTAGAAGAAGCAATGACAACAAAGTTCGGAGACTTGTGATACAAATCATTTTCAGAGGTTTCTTGGTCATGCAACCTTCTGAGACTTTACTTAATATCAAGAAGGCAAAGATTGTAAAAGATCAAACATTGGCAGGATACATATCGCTTTTCAATAAATTTTGTAGGTTACGAGTAAGTTCGGGTATCTGCCATGGGCGAAATGTGCAGAAAATATTGTTACATATGTACATAGGTAAGCAAGCAGGACGGAAAGGTAAATTCAACGCATAAGTGGGTAGTGGGTAGACACCCGCCATTAAGGCATTAATGGAATGAAAACATTAGGCAAGCTGCGTTTCAAGCGCCTACAAGAAAAAAAAAAACTAGCAATGCTGAAATGGCAAAAGAACTCTACATTACGCCCTAAAGACTGTTGGAGTCGGTCTACTGAGACGGCTCTTCATGAAGTGGTGGAAAAGACTCTCCACTACAAAAAAAATACACTTCTGCTACCTTTCTTGACATAGAAGGAGCCAACAACATCCATACTGAAGTTATTCAGGAGGCTCTCACAGAGGGAGATGTAGAGGATTTTGTTAGTCAATGGATAGTTTCCATGGGAAAGACTCGAATCATTCAGGCAACACTAGACAACAGCAGTGCAACTAAGACGGTTAGTAGAGGCACCCCACAAGGAGGAGTTATCTTCCCTTTGCTATGGTTTATGGGAATAAACAAAATTTTAATGCCGATGACGTAGTTATACTCGTATCAGGAAAGTTTCTCCCCACGATAAGTCAACTACTGGAAAGCCTTTCTTGTCAGTCTTGCTACCAGGGAAAAATTAAAGAGCAGTCTCACCATTTGCTGTGGCTCAGTAGTCGATTCGGGCTTCGTCATATCCCCCGAGAGTATACTTTGTCATTAAGAAGGTTCTCAATTCATCATTCGAAGTCGCAAATTAATTTTGATTCCCTTCTATTCGTGTGAAGAATGTAGCACGAACAACATGAATAATTGGGTGAAGCTATTTCTTGGCTCATCACCTGCCGCACCAGCTATTTAGTATAAGGCTGTGCCTTGATACAGCCTTCGTGGTGGCTAAATGACCTGCAAGGCCTTACAGACGAAAAACAACGCAAATAACGCGTGAACGAAAACCTGCGGACAGTCGAAAGAATGCGGTATATATGAGCAGATCCATAAGTTTAACGCAAACGTATGGATGAATAGAAAGACATTAGACATTGTCAGTAGTTCGACCGTTAGATTATCACTCGAACTACTGACAGAGTGCTTCCGCTCTCACTTGCAACATTGCAACAACCCTTATTGCATACGATGCCTAGATTGCATTGAAAATGGCGAGCAAGTATTTTTTTAACGACCACACTTCCTCAGCGAACGGCAAACGTGAGGCACATTATGTTGCTCATGAATACAAGTCTGGGACAGGGAGTGGAAAAAGTGCAACTGCTCAAGTTAGAAAGATGAAAGCGGCAGTACTCCAAAAAGAAAGAGAGTCAAGTAGGAGACGTTTGTTTAGTGGGTCAAAATCCCACATCGTAACTGCGTAGATCGCAGACCACTGGTTGATATGGCAACATGCTAGTAAACAAAGGGCTCCCTTTAATGACTTTTGCAAACGTTTAAGAGATGAGGAGGAAGAAGAAATCCCTCCGCTATCTCACTTCTAGACCACTATCGCTTCAATGACAACAGCGACCTAAGCCAAATCCCCACTTGTAATCTCCTCACATTAATAAATATGAATGGTTCCATGGATCGAATTCGCTGTACTAAAGTGAAAGTACATCCCCTATGGGACCTTGACCTAACCTAAGTATGGGCCCAGTTTCTTTTTTTCAAAGATTCCCACCCTCCTTCGACCTACAAGCGCCAACATTCATTTATCCTCTTGTTGGACGTTGTAGATAAATTTCGAAGACGTTAAGGAGTTTCAGAATTATCAAACCACTGCAACTTCGGTTTGACGACGTCGTTTGGAACTAAGAACCTTCATGTTCTAAGTGAGCCTATTTGAATCCCAGCCACTCATTTCGAGGCGAAAAACACAATCTAGCTCAATAAGCGGCCATTCACACCCGGCCTTAAAGAATTTAGCAAACATTCTCCATCAGTCGTCACCACCTTAAAAAGGTTAAACACCTAGAAAGACGGACAAGATTTGTCATTAGTGGCGACAAGGGTAACACCTCGTTCGACGCCATCATAGAGTTATTTTCTCCGAAATAAAAGATAAAAACAATGAGCGCACATCCCCTCATAAAATATCACTATCCTCCTCCCACAGCAGGACTCTGTCACAACAAATTGCATGCAACACATAAAAAATTAATCCAAACTCTGTTTATTTGTCCCGCTCTGTACAATCTGGGTCATATCCTCATTCTTTTCTTTTATGGTCCCTCCAAAGTGCTTAAAAAAAAACTCAAAACATTTCACTAGACCGTTACATCCCTTATGTATTAATTTGCCTAAGGACACACTTCCTCCAGCATTTATGATGTGCAACAAACAAACACAAACTTGTAACAGTTTAACGTGTTTTTTTCTTCGCCTTTCCCCCCTGGATCATGGACTTTGATGTGTTTCCCCTGTATCCCGGGCGCATTCATAGAACCAGGAAGAGGACGAAAATAAAATGAAAATCCTTAAGAGATTTTTGATGGCACATAAATCGTTCAAGATGTTTGCTTATGTACACCGAGATCATATAAGGACCTCCCCACAAAGGATATACTCTTGTGCCATAAGGCATTTATTAGCCATCAATGATTCACACATCTACACAGATGTGATGATGATCATAAAACGTTCTTCACAGGGTCTATACTCTCGGATATCACATGAAAGAAGGACAAACGAATAAAAAAGAGGAAGAGCGCGGAGAGGACGAAGACCGTTTTATTATCGCTTTCTAATGGATCCATTACCTAAGAAATTCCACTGACATAACATTTACTTTCAGTCAAGAGAGAGAGAGAAAGAGAGTGCCCCGCGAGTAAAGAAATTCGTACAAATGGCTTCTTTACGAGGATTTCTTCGAGATACACCCACACAAAGAGAGAGAGAGAGCAAGTGATGTGTGACAGATACTTTAAAGTGGAGATAATCGATAACATTGGAGCACCAAGCCGAAGGATGTATTCTCTTTACGGACGCGAGACGTACGATTCGCAGGAACATGACCACACATCCTGGAACTTGTTGACAAGTGCAAAATTGATCAGAATCAATTAGTTTTCCTATTTGTCCTTGACGGAGTGTTTTTTCCTGGAAACAAATGGAATAAGATGGCATCAACATCGTTAGTCTAATAAAACAGAGGACTTTTTTCCTATACTGCCGAGGTGGGTGGGTAAACAAGAGCATTGCAAGGGAGGGTGTATAACACGCACTCCAGCTGTTCAACTGTTTCGGCGAATCGCAAGGGAAAAACATTTCTGTTTAGGTAATCGAAAGGACATGTCCTTAAGGAACAGACAAAGATGATACATGATGAAGGCGAAGTACAAGGAACTAGTCCAGCCTCCTCTAAGTGCAAAAATTCTTTCAATGGACGACTAAGCCATCATTAAAGCCCTGCAATTTGGGTCAATTTTAGAAAAGTATCCCGTTTCGATGTCAGCATTAATGAGAACCTACACAAGCTCCTAAATGCCGTTTTTAAGAAGAACATCTCCCCTGGGAGGATGAAGGGATAGATTCAAGAACTGAGTCAAGTCTGGATAGATGCACGGCCTGCGTATGAAAAGGCATCAACCTTGTTCTAGGAATCGAAGTACTGATTTACGGAGATGGAAATTGATTGATCTTACCAAGGCACTACAACTATGGTCGAATCTAGTTCAGTTGAAGACGCCTCCGTAATGTCTCGATGGGAGAATGCTGACAAATAGACAGAAACTGATTATATCATAGTTGCCAGTAAAAATTAACTGGCCTCCTACGCAAACGGTTCCAAGGGATATCCGTACGGCAACCAGAGTTAGGGGTAGGTAGGTAGGTAGAGGTTGCGGTTCAACTAAACCCAATTAGCACTAGGATGTGTCTTTTTATTACCACGACTCGTGTGACCTGGTAGATGATGTGTGTTGTTCAAAATGAGTCAGACAGCCGGGAGTGCCTAAATCCAGCTTGTGTAGTTTAGAAAGCGAATTAGACCTCGTATCTCTTTTCCCGAGATGTGGCTGAGGTCGTCGAAGAATGGTTGGCTTAATGCATGCAGTCTGGCTCTTGCAAGTGCCGGACATTTGCAGAGGAAGTGGAAGAGAATTTCCTTCTCATTTTCATTTCCGCAGCTGCCGTAGTGGGGGTTGTATGGAATACCTAATATCTAGGCAATATCTAGGCGGGTTCTGCTTCGTAGGTCGGCCATACCTTCTTTGATATGGCGCAGTTGGTTAATCCCCTCCATTGGAGGTTGACCTTCTACAGGAAGTGTGAGTGGATTTGTCCATTAACCGCTCCTACCGGGGTGTGAACCCATCTGCTACAAGTGAGATGTGTAGAGCTGACTCCTGTCTGGTCAGCTCATCTGCACGCTCGTTTCTTATTATGTCACTGTGCCCTGAATGGTTCGCCCAAGCAGGCGACATATCCGACACTCTAGCGCCAGTGTGGAGGATATGGAAGCCGAGTCAATGGCTTTGATAGAGGCTTGCCTATCTGAGGATAGCAATGTTTTGTTTGTGTGTTTTGTCACGGCCGAGTTGCGCGCAAACCTCTCGGATTGCCAGTAATTCCGCCTGGAAGACGCTGGGAAAATCCGGCAAGCGGTATGATCTTGCTATTTTCAGTGATTCCGAGTAGACACCGGCCCCAACACCGCAGTTCATTTTTGATCCGTCGGTAGCCGGGGTTTATTGCAAAGCGTTAGGAACAAACGGTTCTTATAGAAAAAGCGACGAATGCAGTGTCTTTCAAACCGAAACTACAGCCATTTTCAAGGCTTCAAAAACTATCCCTGAGAAGGATATTAACGGAAGGATGATTACTGCCTACATCGACAGCTAGGCAGCCGTTAAAGCTCTGGAGTCCGCGATACCTAGATCGAGGCTTGTAGGAATCTGCAAATGTATCTAAATGGGATATCGAGAGCTAGTACGGTGACCCTATGGTGGGTACAAGTGCTCATATGAATTTTAGTCAATGAAGAAGCCGACAAACTCCCAAAGACAGGGGCAGAAATCACACGTCCTTTACCTTTCTACGGGTTAGGAGAACACAGCATCCGAGTGGAGCATACATTCCATACATTCTCAGCGCTACTAACAAGGAAATAAGCGACCTTCTGTACATTGGCTCCACTAAAAATGTCAAGAAGCCCAATCATTGCAAACTAAAGTGAACCGATCATCCCAGTTCTTCCTGTGTCAGCTCGTTTTGCAGTCACACTGCGACCACTGGGAGGATAAAATAGAACAAGCTCAGCGGGACTTTGTGCTTAGGTAGTTGTCATCCTGAAAGGGCACTTTTCATAACCTATTCATGCAGATAACTAGGTCTTCCGTACAATGGCTACTTTAGAAGCCACGAAACGGACGGGAGAAATCAAATCCCTTCGCCAGCTACAGTGTAATTTTGCTACTCTAGCCCTAAAGCGCAGTTTTGGCCAGATTCTCCAACTCAAGATCACAGGCTTTACGGAACTTAAGGTAACGCAAAATCTGGTTCTGTGTGGATCATTGACAGTGGATCATTGAAGTGTAGAGACGTTGAACATCAATCTTTCACCCCGAAAAGCTCTGAATTCACTCCTGAGCGACACAGTAGTAGGGAAGAACTAGTGGGCAGACAAACTAAAGAAAGCTGCTTGCAAGGGCTTACTGAACTGCAGCGTCATCCAACGCTGTAGCAATCCCCTACCTACACCATGGATCCAAACTAATTCCAAAAGAACGCGTCCTGATTCTTTTTCGCGCCACACACAAACGACTTGCTCCAGATGTGACAAAAGGACTCTCAACAGCATTACATAATTCTTTGCCCACTGACAACTTGTCAGGCGAAAAAATTTCAACCAGCCGCCCAATTTGATTTATCACTCTCGACCGCGTATTTCAACGCGCAAATATATTTCTCTTTTGCGGCGAAAGCTGGCCCGCCAGCCGCCCACACGCCAACGGCGAATGGACCCAATTTAATCGCACACACTTGGCTGCGTTCTCGCTTCTTTATGGCCGCGGAATAAAAATGATTCATTAGCCGGACCCGTATCTGTAACTCGACTGTTTCATGTCGCGATGCAATTAAAAAACCGTAAAACGAATGACGGATAAATTAACTCAAAGTGCACACTGGCCTAGTTAATCACGCGCCGGCAGTGGTGCACCCAATTCTTCCTCCAGCAGGATCCACCCACTCCTCTGCACAAGTGAAAATCCAGCGTGTGCAAGTGATTTCCGAACGAGTGATATCGAAAGATTAACAAGAGCATCTCAGCGATTGACCATTTTATTGTTATTCGCGGGGGCCGCCAATAATTGGCGAACACCAATTAAGCCTCCGCCCCAAGTGTTCGATAAATTTACCCAACACTCACACAAACAAAACGAACAAATTCGCTTTTCTTTAATTATTTTGACAGCGGTACAAGGGGGAAGGAAACTTGGCACTGATTGCTGTCCGCTGGACGTAGTATTTCCATATTTTCTTGGACACTACACCGACTCCAGTAGTGGTCTTTGCCATTTTAGCGCGAGGGGGCCAACCAACAAACAGAGAAAACAATCGAGAGGAGGAAAAAACAAAAAAAAAGCAAACAAAACTCATTTAACAGACGTGTTTAATTGATTTCGACACTCGAACCCACCGCATAAGGGTAAACATCTGTTTGCTTACGTTCTTGCGTGTCTTTCGAGTTCGAGGTGGCTGCCATTTTGTTCGACGAAAAAATACTCGACCGACTGTGTCGTCGGTTGTTGTCAACTGTGTGGTGTTTGATTGAAATCGTTGGGTTTCCATTCGGCGACGGGACGGGACAGGACGCTGGGGGTTCATTTTGTGACAAAAGAATGCTGAAATTGCTTTCAAAAGTTACCCGAGTGGCTTATGGGAGTTCATTTGTACCAACAAACACACACTCACAAATTGAAATGAAAAAAAGGAATTCTACCATGAAAAAGTCGAAGGAAGGAGGGAGGACCATTATTAGAAACTCGCTCTACGTTGGAAGTTTTTTTTTTTTTTTACAATGAAACGAACTAGTGCTGAAAATTTGTGATAAATTCACTGGGGGAACACGACGTCATACGTTATTTGTTAAAAAAAAAAAAAAGAAACGTCAACGTCGAGCGTCATTACCAACCTAACGACCAGAGGATAGAGTAACACCGCCATTATGACGAGACCTCTTTGGAGTAATAACAATGAAAACTTGGTATAACACAACAGAGAAGTGACACATCTGAAGGATGATTTAAGAAGAGGTGTAGGTATTTTAGGTTGTATTCGTTACACACAAATTTATTTAATTTTTGTCTCATTTTTTGTAATCTAAAAAGAAGGGACATCTTGAGCGAATTGCACTCAACGAACGTCTTGAATTAATTGAAATTTATTTCCAAAAAAAAGTAAGTACTGCGCTTAGAAAATATCGTGAGAAAAATATCCCATATGCGACTTTTCGAAAGTGGAGTAATTTGCCACTTGTGGTGGAGTAAATTCCCACTAATGGTAGAGCAAATTCCCATCATATTATACGTGGGAACTACTCCACCAAATTTTCGTGTGGAGCAATTTCCCACTGCAGTGGGAATGTGGAATAATTTCCCACTTGTGGTGGAGTAAATTTCCATGTGAAGCAATTTTCCGTGGAGTTATTTTCCTGCACCTTTTAAAGTGCTGAAATAGACTGAATAAGTCGAAAAGAAAGTGGGCTGCTATTGCTATTCTGATGATTAAAACCCCGAAGAAGCTAGTTACAAAAAAAAAGTGCAACGGATGCGTCGTGTGTGGACAAAGTTGTGACTATTCTGAAATTGAATATATGTATGTAGCTTGCAAGTCACTAGGGGTTTTACCGGGTTCCCAAGTCACTTTAATGACACGAGAGAACCATTCCAATGCCTCTCCCCCCCCCCCGCAAGGCCTTGAGCATTTCTGGGCGGATTTTATCCACACCAGCACGTTTGCCGACTTTTAGCACTTTAATCGAAGTCACCTACTCTACGGTGCGACTATTCTCCGCCCTACTCAAAACCCTGGGTCTGCCATCCTCAGTGCTCTGTTCGGGATTGAGCAGCTTCGAAAAGTGTTCGCCCCATCTGCGCAAGATGTCCTTCTTATCGGAAAGAAGTACATCATCTTTGGTTTTAACTCCTTTGATAATATTAAACTTTCTTCCTCTAAGACGGCCAGAACAACTTGTTTGCAGATCTGTGATCACGGTCCGATTTCTCGGCGAACTCCTTCTGCTCCTTAGCTGCTCTGAGAGCCAGTTTGGTAGTTCTTCGCGCCTCCATATACCGGTTTCTAGAAGCTGGGTCCGCAAGTGTATCCAGACCTTGAAGGGTTTCCTCTTCTCTCTGATGGCTTCTTGTTTTAAACCACGCAGTTCTTTCCTCATCAACAGCCGCAAACATCTCCTGCAGAGGCAATGCCAGATGTTGGAAACACCTGCTATTCTTCCTCTATACTTGTCAAAACAGGTGGAATTTGCGTCCCAAATTACTAGCCTGTATCAGATCAGAACAGACCCTAAAGATTGATCCTTCTAAAGCAATAGTTCCAATAGTTCGTCTTCTCCTTGTAGACACCTACACCAATTAAACCTTAACTTCTCTTTAAAGAGGTGGTTCCCCCAAAGCTTGCTTTAAGCAGAAGACGTCGAAATAATTTTCGATTACAGAGTAGTTTAAGATTTTGATGAATGGGGTTCCGCAAGGTTCCATCATCGCATTAATGTTGTTTTTGCATATAAAATCGCAGAGGAATTTTATGGATAATTTCATCCTGGATCAGCCGAAGACTCTTACTTTCTCGTAGAAACGGCGCAGTTTTGTTCTGGGAATGTTGTCATGTTTTTCAGGTGTAGACACCATTATTCAACGAGGGAAGAGCCACGAGCGGCCCTTCTGTTCGAAAACACTTTCATGACAAATGTAGGTATTACTCAACCCAATGGAGGATGACAGATAAACAAGTATGACTTAGACTTTGTCAAATTTTGAGTCATGTGGAGATGTGTCATCCTTCTAAGAATTCTCCTTCAACTAACCCTTCCCCAAAATATGGACACCCAAAGCTTAAAAAAACAAAATGATATGTAGTTTCGAACCTCACATAACAATTAAAGAAGAATCCAAATCCAAAAGCATATGTACGCACATCCCGTAACCGTTGACAATCTGTTGGACAAACAACGTATCTAACGCTCTGTTGTTGGTTTATCATGACACTAATTTCGTGATAAATACAATCATTAAGTCAATTAAACGGAGTTTTCATGTGACAGCTAGATGGATGGTTGGACAACTGTACGTACGCAGTAAGCCTGGTACGGACGAGAGTTTAGATGCGGGCGCCAGAGCGGACACAGCCCGCGTGAGTTCCCACGTGAACGTGGTCGAGAAAATGTGATTTCGCAAAAAAATCATATGTAAGTGGGTGTGGGGTGAACGGAGGGGGTAGTGGATGCAGTTGTTGACTAAACGTTTCTATTAATCGATATTTTGCTGGAAATAATGTGCGAAAATTTACACCGAATGATAGTTGACTCTAATTGCGTGGGATTGCAGCGACGATGGTCCTAAGCGAACGGTCAACGGTCGTGTGAAGTTTGACAGGTAAACGCTAACAAAATAAAAAATAATTTTCAATTTCTACGATACGATGCGATGCGTCATGGTGAAAATTGAAATGATAATTGGTAACGATAGTGATGATGGTTGGTGAGTTAGCACTGAGTAGTGATAACTTGGTGACGAGCAGGTGACGATTGTGAAATTCAATGTCGCAGAAGATACTCAGAAATATGGTCTCTGTCTAATGGCGGAACTGACGTCCATCAAAACTATTTTGTCTGCATAGCGATGTAGTAAGATGTAGCCACAAATATGTGTTGCTGAACCGACTACGGACAGAGAAAGATTCTTAAACTCGTTCGATACGAAACACCAAGTAGAAGGCTTGGAAAGCTTTGATTATCATAAACAGGGTAAGAGCAACTAGTGGGATAACACCTTCCCTTTGGTGAAATGCAGTCCAATTTTAGCGACGATCTTAGCGGAGTCGTCAATAGAGGGACATAGCTGGGTGGCGTTAACTACCCCGGGTAGGCTTGAACCTCAGTAAAATTCATCTCTCATCGATGAACCTTCGAGAGTACACTCTGTCACGTAGAAGGTTTTCAATTCGCCCTTCAGAATCGGTTGAATGGTTGCAGAGAACCAGGCTTTGCCCTAACCTAGGGCATGGATAATTTTTTTATGTCAATTCCTGTCAAATCTTGAGAAAGACAGATTCAAAGTGACTCCGTATGCGAATAACGTAGCTACTCCGTGAAAACTGAAATTATCGAAGGTACCTTGGACAATGTATCCAGAAAACTCCGTGTTCTTCAATTAAAGTCTCCGAAGTATGTGTGTGATCTTCTAGCAAAATCACAGATCGATCCAAAGTTCACGTAAATCCCCTCCCAATCGCGAAGGAAATAGACCAAAGAAATTGGAACTGGATCAGGCATACGCTCCCAGCCAGAGTCGGATATTGGGAGAATGTCATTCGAGTGGAATCTAGGAAGAAACAGCCACACGTAGCAGACCAAATCAAAAATGGCGAAAGTCGGTGGTCCTTAAATGGGAAATGGCAAGGATGGCGTGCTTACAAATCAATGGTGTCCTCCACAAGAAGCGATATTCTCACTTGTGTGCTGGTGGAAAATTGCTAATAACTTTGGACTACCAGACAAGGGACGTGTAGACTCTAGGTTTTGACATATACATATGTGACGACATGACCACATGCCACTTGTCAGCTTGGCGATTTTGTTTTCAATGCGCGAGTTCCGGTTTAGACTTAAGATAAACCGAACTGTAAGGCTTGGTCAAATTGAAAGATCTTCCCAAGTGCATCAGACAGAACCTTCGTAAAGGTTTGTATGCGAGATTTTGAACAAGAGGCCTAGGCATATGTTGCTTAACTTTATGACAGCAGCATCTACCACTTGTGGGTAGCCTTTTGCCACTTAGACAATCCCAGAGCTGGATGTGATTCTTCGGCTTTCGAGGACGACTCTGACGCACCTATTTGTCGGATATTCGATGCCTTTTCGTCTCAAGGCATAATCTAACCTCACCGAGGCCTGGTTCACGATGATGCCCGGTAAATGATTCCATGAGGAGCCACTGTGTCTTCTTTGGATCCAAACAGGCCGCTTCAAATGCCACGCCAAATCAACCACACACACCCATACAAACAATTTTTATTACCTCCCACGTCGTACACAGCTTTGGCCTTTAATTTTCAAAGGACGATGACCCGAGAGTATCTACACTGTAGATCCACTAAAAGCTGAAACAATTGCTGAGCAACCCCTAGGAGAAGCAAATCCTTTCTAACACTTCCCACACAGTCCCAACTATTCCCATCCCTTGAATACTCATTATATCATCTGCTCCTTACCCAAGCTCCCGGCCCGACAACCCCTGATCGATTACATTCTTTGCTAATGAACTAGTACCGCGTCATCCTTTCACTCAAAATTTAGTATTCTGCTAGGATTTTGGTTTATTAAATCCTCGACAACCAGACGAGTTGCACTGAATTGAAAATCCACCGCCAACGATGAGGGTAGGAATGCGGTGGCAGGAGCAGGGTTTACATCCAACACGACTCACTAATGGTATTTGCGGTCGAAATGTTCAACAAATTTTAAATGAAACGTTGTCGGCGACTACGTATCTGCATGTAGATGTGCATAGTCCTGGCGCAGAGCTTTGCATGCACATCATCATTGCAATAGACGTCAACTGTCTGGTACAGGTTACCCCTTTTAGTTTTCCTCATTCTCTTGCGCCTTTGATGTTGATGTCTGCTGTGGTTGACTGGTATTCATGATGTTTGCCATGCAAAGACGGTGTGTCTCCCTCTCCTTTCGATGCTGGGAAACACATTTTATCGGGCAGGGGGCGGCCGCGGCCCCCTTCTGCTCTGTCATTGAGCTGAAAATCGTTCAAACACTTTTACACGCGGCCTGGATGGTAGCTGCAATTTAATTGTCGACGTGAACGTTGTCACCTGCTTTTAGCCGCAACGACTCCTCTTCAAATCTAATGCGAGAGGATACGGGCGAAAGCAAAACCAAAGGAAAGGATTACGTATGCGCCATCGAGTCAATGACAGCGGAAGGGAGGGGGAGATGCGTATCGCAGACAATTTCGTTTACGAAATTTTACAAAAAGAAGGTTCGAGACCTCTTCACATTCCATGGAACTGAAGGTTAACAATGGAAGGCGGTTTGATGCTGTATATGCCAGATGTCAATCTCAGCAAATTGTAAGGAATAAAGCGAGTGATGCGTCTTCAATTCGATTTGTTGGCCCCTTCCTGAGAATGCATGATTCATGAAAATTTGTTTGGGGTAATAAGGGTTTCCTACATGTGGCTGTGTGTCCTTTTATCCTTGGATAGTGTGTGAGACTGGATGGGTATATGTTAATCTAATGTGTGATGACGGTTCACATGATTATGATGCGGGGGGGTTTTATCAATCCTTTGCATGGAGAGGTTGGGATGAAGGACTTTGGGTTTAAAGGAAGAACCCGATTTCGTAATAGGATACTGGGTGTCAATTCGAAGGAGACATGAAGAACACTTACTTTTCAAAGTGAAAGATGCCGGTAGGCCGTTTGGACTTCACAAAGTGGGATGTAAAGTCAACAAAGTTTGAATTTGAGATGTGTTGCCTAACACTTTCATTGTGGATGGTGCCAATCGATGTCAGTGGCAGATTCGCTTGTGTTAGACAGCAGGGATCTACAGGCTTAAGCTTGGATACGTTGCAATGCAAAACATACATCTAGCAAATGGAGGTCGTGATGAGAGGGGTCTAGAATTGAAATTTCATCAAGCGGTGGATTGAGGCCGATAAAGACTCGAGAAAGGTCCATTAATCACGAGTATATGAATCCGAGAATTCAGCAAGATAAGCGACAACAAGATGCTTGGACCTGATGTCATCCCAAATAAGGGACGATTACAAATGAAAGACTGGCTAACCAGTCCAAAGGGCATACCAGGGAATGAGAAGGCTAATGAATTGGTTGCGGTGACAAGGAAGTCAATGAGGACACAACCCACTTCCTCTGCCACTGCCCAAGTGTTTGCCACAACAGACATAAATCCTTTGGAAGGCACTTTTTCCAGGATACCGAATAATTGAGGGACGTACCCATCAGGGACATCTAGAGATTCATTTAGGCTTCAAAATGGTTCGAAAGCCTGGGGCAATATAATGCTTTGGGTAATGAACAATGGATATCTACTGACCTGAGTGTACCGCAGAGGGCTTCTTTCCCCTCGCCAACCCATCTACCTAACCTAACCTAACCTAATCAGTCGAAAAATTGTGGAATATGTGAATATAATGGAAGCCAAACCATCAGATCGAAAGGTATACCGAAAGAATACTGCTAAACATCAGAGGATCTGGATATGGCAGGAGGTTCTTAATATTCAGAACAGTCAGCTCAGTCCTCGGTCTGTGCGAGGGAACTACCTGCTTAAGAAAAAAGGAGGAAATTATCTACAACATACAGAGTTTGGGCGTTAAGATCAATCAGCCTTTGTCACAGCCGGATTGGTAACCATCGACAGCCTCGCCAATGAAATGGAAAGGATTTGCCTTGTTCGAACCGCAAACCGGCAAGAGGGTAAAAGCAACATGTAAAGTGTGGTGGTAACCCAGGTGGGCTAACACGACAAAAGGCAAATGGACCCACAAACTGATCCGCACCATCGAGGTCTGGACAGAAAGAGAATTGCGATTTACACCTTACGCAGTTCCTGTCGGGCCACGGTGGCTATCGATAATATTTCCACAGATTTTGACACGATATTTGAGATGAAGCACGCAATGCCTCACTGCAGGCGCCTAGGAAAAGGAGGATAACGCAGCGGTAAACCGCTTCTGACAGACAATTGATCCTTTCAAAGACTTGAGTCGAACTAATCTGCCTACAGTTAGTGAGAATTTCTGTTTTCCGCTATGTCCTTGTGGCCTGGGAATAAGGATACAATTTTCTACGAAGTCTGTAGGTAAGCTAACCTCAGCTTTGTTTTATTTTGTTGACGCTTGCGTACCCAAATCTAAGGCCTGGATGACAGCTTAACCATAAAGTATCAGACGACCCGAGGTTAAGATAAATTGGAATGGCTGTCCGCACCAAAAGAGCTCAGTTGCAATATCACAGGATCTATCACTAATCTAGTACTACCTTGAGGCAAACTCAATTCAATTCTTCAAGCCATGACTAAACCAATTAGAGCTTTTTATGAAACGGAGGATACTTCTGAGATCATCAAAGAAAGGAGGTCTTAGATAGAGTTCAGTTTAAAAATGAGCCAAACCAGTCGATTCCACGCCGTTCACAGGAATTGGGAATCTCTCAGTCCCCATTGTGGCGAATTTTGCGTAAAGATCTTGGCCTACACCCTTACAAGATCAAATTAACTTAAAAACTGTGAAGCCTCTTGATCATTTGAAGCACCGAAACTTCACCGATTGGGCCCTGCAAAAGTTTGAAGAAAATCCTGAATTTCATCGAAAAATTATCTTCCAGCGATGAAGTTCATTTCTGACTCAATGGCTTTGTCAAAAAGCAAAATACGCGTTATTGGACAGCAACAATCCAACATGTGCTCCAAGAGACTCCATTGCATCCACAAAAAGTGACCGTGTGGTGTGAATTTCATGTCGGAGGTGTGATCGGACCGTATTTTTCCGTCGATGAAAATGATCGCCATGTTACGGTTAAGGGAGAGTTCGCTATCGTGCCATGTTGGAAGACTTGACATCAGTGATATGTGTTTCCAACAAGATTAAGCCACATGCTACAGAGCTGGTCAAACAGTTTTTCTATCGCTCATGTGATTTAACGCCGTTGGATTTATTTTTATGGAGTTACGCTAAGTCGTTGGTTTATCCCAACAAGCCAATACCGTTAGAGAAGCTCAGGAACAATATCGAACGCGAAATTGCCAACCTTCCTACGCAAGAGTGGTGGAAAATTGGCTCCAAAGAATCGATCGCTGCAAACGTTTTGCACGATGGTCATAAAATCGAAATCGAATTCCATACTTAAATTTAACATGTGTACTACACCTGGGATAAATTTCAGCCCGATATCTTAATTATTCTGTGTTTTATTTAAATACAAAATTGTTATGTCCTTAGTGAAAAACCCTTTAGATAAGAAAAAGTCGGTGTTTAGTTGGAAGTGATGGCGGCAGTAAATAACATGAGCATTTGCTTACTGACTGAAACAAGCGAAACTTACACTAAGCTGGAATCTGTGCCACTGTGCTCGTATTGACAAAATATCATTGAATACGTTTTGAAAAACATGACAAACCGCAGTGACAGCGAATAGTTCATTAGATTAGCCTCTAAAAATTTGGCAACTTTTTAGCACACCGCCACATCCATTCGATTCACTTATAACTTTTCGCAAACATCACGAACGTATTAGTGAAAAAATTATAAAGCGTTTGACATAAAACAAACCGTCACACAGCTTTGCGATCCGAACAAAAACACAACAGAAAAGGTGCTAATTCTTGCGATTCACTATTTTTGGGTTGCGTTACGCAATGGCATACCATGACACAGCTTTACTTACACAAATATTTGACCAAATTTGTCATCAGCTTACCTGCAAAGAAAAGAAAAAAAAATTGAAAATTAATTAAATCTTCGATTGAGAAAACCTATGCATGCAAATGCTTCATCAAATGAAGCCGTGCAGATGCCAACATTGTATCTAATCAACTTCCTATGACATCTACAAATGGAAAGAACACATTAAGTAGATCCTAACCGATGTCAACTTCAATTACTAGATGACATGCAAAACAACAAATCGTGTTGGTACACTTTGAGCGAGCCTCTATGACACATGCAAGCACTCATTACGCAGTCATTTTAGATGGATTAGGTCGCGTAGGTTGGAATACATTATCCCTACTTGCTTGAGATGATAAATCTGTCTTAGTCAACTGTAGAAGCTGCTGTTGGGTAGACACCTCCCACTAAGCCGACAGGTAAGACACAATCACATGCAAGAGGATAATTTTTTTTTTTTTTTTCCGCGCCCTCCCTAAGGAAATTTCATCATGAAATTGGGTACATAATGGTTTCTGTCTGCTAGGTGTCACACGGGAGAAAAGGCAAAAACCCAACTGAATTCCCCCGTATGCTCTGGAGCACTCGTGAGATTCAATTTGATATATTGCCGAGATTGGGGTGGCGGAGGAGGGTGGCAAAGACGCTTTTCTTTTCCCTCGTTTCGAGAAATTTATGACATCTTCCATTGACATGAAAAAAAAAATTTTTTTTTGAGTCACGGAAATCGAGATTCGTTTCCAAGGGCGAAAGCGAAATAAATTCAAATACAAATCGATAGCCAAACTGTCAACTGGATGACATGTAATAGGTCAAAGTCATACCCGATCCACCCCGAGAAAGGTAGATAGAAACGTCAATCAACGTATAGGTGAGTGGCCTCTTTTCAATTTGTTTTTTCCCACCCTCTCGTCTCGAGAGGTGCATAAGCTCCTTAGAGCAGCAAACCTTTCAACGCTTGGTTGACACATTGTCGAAGACCACACGACCTCGACACGATCGACCGGCCTTTTGACTGTTTTCTTCTGCTTTGTCGGGACTTCATTTCACAAAGGATACGTTGAAGTCCCTAGGGAGCGGGACATCATGAGGAAGGCATTGCTTGACAATAAAATTCCAACCAAATGGTGGGCGGGTGCATAGGAATGGTGGACTCTTTGACATTGACAATGAAAACTCCTTCGGGGAGCATGGAGCACGGTGCCGCCTGAGCTAAACAGCTCTTTTACGATTTCTGCTTGGATCTTCTTTCTTTTTCGTTTGGGTGGTACCCTCCCGCTTACACGCTCGCTATTTATGGGCGTAAAATTTCATTTTCTTCAGGAGAATCAATTTTAACTTGCGACTTCTGGTCGGAGGGGGCATGCATACGGTAATGGGTACGGGAATCCGGGATATGGATGTTCGCCTTCGTTTTATACACTTGATTTTTCGTTTTTGGATTTTGTTGTGTGTTTATCTTTTAAATTAAGCTGTCACGTTGAGACACAACGACGAGCAAATGTCTTGCGAGGCGGTGAGTCTATCTTAATTTAAGATCTAGCATCCTCCTTGGAGGAAAATGGGATTTCATGTGGGAAGGCTTTATTGGAAAAGTCTTTAAAGGCGAACGAGGCAGACGTTGACATACAGAGAATTTATTCCTTCGTTGTGATAGGAAGGTTACAGATGTAGCGTGGTAGGAGTGAGTAAGATTGATGCTTCAGTGTGTTGATGCAACCTTCTATGCCGTTTACCCCCTCCCGAATGGGTATTTCGGTGGATACATAGCCAGCCTTGTCTGTCAATCGATTTTTCTTTCCCCTATTGAGAAAAAATATCAAAACCACGTCGTCAGTGCGTTGGACTGCTCAGGTTTGAGTCCCGGCAATACCTTTAGCCGGGGAATGACGAATCTTCGGGAGTTTAACTTGTCATGAAAAGGCTTCTCAATCTGCCGTTTGAAATCGGCAATAAATTGTATATCCCTTAAATTCTTGGGAAAATTGTAACATGCGAGAAGCTAGGCCTTGACTCAACCCGAGCTGTCGCACATTCAACATGAAAGTTTTCGAGAAGCTACGCATTGGCCCATCAGGGGCTCTCGCTCCATAATTTAAAATCATGCAATCGGAACCGAAAAACTTCAAAAAAAAGTGCACCTCTGTACATACTTCTGCTAGGTCATCTGAAGCATTGGTAACAAAGACTTTGGATCGTTGTCTTAGCCTAAAAAACGCCAAAGGCTTTGGTCCGACAATCCAGGGAGGACAATCGTTTATTCAGAGAAACTAGAGTACTCTGGGAACGCAGCGAGGACGCGTTGGTCTCGGAACGAGGCTGGCGAAAAAACAACGCGCCATGCAACCTGGGAAAGAATTCCAGAGAAGACAGACCGATGAAGCATGTAAATTCTTTTAGCTGGACGAACGAATTCCTTAAGCAAACTTCTAACTAACGTAGAAGGTATATGGGACCAAAGCGGGTGAGGTCGTGGTCAGAATATTTGTTAGTGTCAAGGTCATTGTGACATCTAAACGTCGAAATGAGATCTTCAACAGTCATTGCGTGCAGGTGGTCGTCGACAATTGAATGTCGGATGCATCTCTTCTGATCTCCTCTGAGAAATAGAAGAAAAGATGGCAACCAGTTGTCTTCAAATCCATCCAAGTAGGTGTGTACTACTTCTAGAGGTCCCTAGATGCGATAGGATGCGAGTGCACGCATCCAGAAGAGCAGGTTGTATCCAAACTTACCCACTGCAACCATCTAAGTAAGGATCAGATCCAATTCGTTGAGAAGAATAAAAGTAGATCAGAAGCTAAAAGGTCGAAACTCGAGATGGAAATGATATTCCTGAGTGCAATCTGAGTTAAGATTATCGCCGTCTTAGTTCAAATGCATTGTCGGTCCATGTGGAGTTTTCGTTTTCAATCAGAATGAACCTTGGGTTACACAAAGCGACCCTGCTTTTACAAAGTGTGCACCAGATTTTTGCCCCTAATGTAAGCGTGTAGATCCCTTCCACTGATGTGTGCAAAGAAGAGAATCATAGGATCGAAAATGGATACCTCTGCAACTGAAGGTATAGAACCTCAAATGGAAGCTTAATTGGAAGTTCGATTTCAGTGATTTCCTCATCACAATCGAGTCCCAACTTCCTTTTTTGAGACCCAAAAGTCATTTGCCATTGCAACAGGGGGACAAAGGGGCATTTTGAAGGAGGTAGTTCTTAGCTATTGGGATTTCGAGTTCTGTGGATCACGTAACAACATTTAGCTGGGAGGAGAAGCTGAAGGTTCCCTGGCAAGAGAAACAAAGAACTGTGTAAGTGCATTCCAGTCAAATTGCCTTAAATTCTACAGAAATTGCTGAAAATAGTAATTCCTTGACTGTTGACGATTTTCAGAAACTGCATCCTACTGAGCCGTGTCCCCCAGATCTGGAAGATTCGAGTTATATGCCTACCAAAAGCAGGCAAGCGTGGCCATGAATTCATGGAGATCTAGCTGACTTCGAACGGCGAATTGAGAAGCTCTTTCATGACAGATTATACTCCCGGAGGCTTGTCATTTGCGCTGGTGGTGCAGCGAAAAATGTTCAGTAGACATTTCTGGGCCTTGAATCCACACCGCTCGCACAGCAGTTCAACGCACTAACCACGGAAACACGGTGACCAAGGATTAGAGGTGGAATTAAGGTCATTCCAGGGTCAGCAATGCTTTGTTGCGAGTTCAGCGTAAAGCTCTGGAAAATGTGAGTAAGTTGAGCATTTCATTTGGCAAACCATTTCAAGTAAAAGACAGCCAAGGCGCTCTGCTTCATTTACCTTCCCTAGATATTCACATACCTACATATGTCATGATCTGTACTATAAAAGTAATATATCGTCTTAGACTGGAGTTCTGAGGACCTTGCGCGACACTTATCCTACGAATCTCCTTCAATGGATATGCCATCCGATACAATGACACCAAACCTTCGGCTGCTGTGCAAATTTAAATCGAGTTTACCTGAATTTAGGACTCGCTTTGGGCAAAGGCTGAGAATAGACTTAGCTGTAGTCGAATTTTCACGAATGGCTTCAAAACCATTCATGGATCGCGTGCTGGTGTCTTCTGAAGATCGATAGCACTTAATCTCGCCACTTCTAGGGTATATATGACTTCCGTGTAGGGACTTAAGCTATAATAATGGTAATGGCCATTATAGATGAAGGAGTCGGAGCATCTATGTCTGTAGCGATGGCCAGCCTGCGCTTAGACAAGATTTAGTGGCTGTCTCAGACAGGGACACACTTAGACTAGAGTAGTTCATTGTGACACCGCGAGGAAGGATACCGGCTTCCCTATCAACCCTATCAACTTCTTCCAAAATGCCTGCAGATTGCAATAAATCTCTATATTTAGTCGCAAAGCTGAACTCTTTGACTCTGGGGTGGGCCGCAGGACACACTGGGATCTCTGGAAATAAGATATCTGATCAAAATGCTGGCCAAGACTCAGAGGATGATTTCTCAGGACCTAAGCCCTCATTGAAGCCAGTGTTGCCCAAGTAGTTCACTATCAAAAGACTCGTGTCAGTCATGTCAAATACCACCACCTCTAAACTGTTAACAGAATCAAAAATTGTTTAGTCGACGATGGGCTTTAATAGCCTGAAGGACAGCAGAGAAAATTCCTGATGGCTTCCTGGTTCCTTGATCTTCTGGTCAAAGCTGGCGATATTGAGTTTCTTTCGAAGGCACGGTACCTGAAGGTGGTGTCATTCAGCTTGTACGTTCCGACTGAGTTAGTAAAGGTGACTTCCAATCGATGTGGATCCGAGACTTTAGATCCAACCCGACTTTTAATCTTTCTCTCCGGACTATTCAGTTCCAACTTAGTCCCACTTTTACGACAGTGCTGCCTGCAGTTTAACGCCCCGATTTGGACACTTGAATTCCATCTCATCATTCCCATTGATTCTCCTCATTACCACCTCTGTCTTTTGATTGTCCTCTGGCTCCACATAAATCTCCTCGTTTGAGATGAATTTAGATCCGTAAATTTTGAAGACACTCCATCACTGTCTGTTTATGGACGACTGTGTAGTTTACGAGCACACCAGTGATTGCCACCTTTGAAGTACTCTATCCTCCCAGGACACTTATTTTTCTGTTATTCGAAGACATAAACCCCTGTCATCACTAAAAACTGCTTCCATCAAGAAAATATTCGCATCTCACATCTGTAAAAGTGCTCACGGAGCCATCGGATCTCAACGCAATAAAACCTGAAAATATTACACAAGATTCACACATTCCGTGGTCATTAACTAACTTTTCTCCAGATGATGCCCCACGTGTGAGTTTTATTTCTTGTTTCCGAAAGTCCTACCCTCATCCCATCTCGCTTGAATGCATATCGTTTCCTTTCTTATTGTCCCTGTAAAACATCAAACTGAGCTGCTTCATCAATAGCACATATGCTGACACCCACCCTCATGGGTGGAGGAAGGGACCTCTTGATGAAGAAACGCATTCAACCGATTAACACTCTAAACTCGAAATCGCTTTGTCAAGAGAGTTTAATCACTTAGTGCAGGGCAATGACGATGATGAAGACGTTCGTTGTCGTTCACTGCTCTTCGCCCGTTGTGTGTAATTGAATTTAATCCAACCACCGCCCGGGTGGGTGGTTGGTAACCCCACTCACTCCCAGCTATTCTTGTTCAACATCCACAATGTCAGTCATCCCCCGACCGGAAGATGTTGTGGCTCGCCGCGTTTTACACGTCGACTAAGACCTACAACGGCGCATTAACTCAATTAATTCGAAATCCAAGAGACACTCGATTCGCTTAACTAACAAAGGCTCTTGAGCCGTAGGCAGGCAAGGTTATATGCTTGATTGCCCTGACAAGAGCCTCTTGTCGATTGTTATATGCACATGAGGGTAGTAGAACTGGAGTGGTGTAAGGATAGAGAGTGAGGCATTCGATTCTGTTTTTGATTTGATTTTTAAAATGGACGGAACAAGGATATGTCGAGCATGCACTGCATTAAGTTCATTACACAGAGTGATCACCAAAAAGAAGAGAAACAAGTTGATACCAGCAACAATCCAGGTACTGCTTCAAGATCGAAACGCGTCAACCAAGTGAAATGTTGCAGTGCATGGAGCCAAAAAATCAGATAAGGACCAAGTTGAAAATCCTCACCGAAATAACGAATGGCAATGGCAATCAGTTCACTCTGTCACCAAATCAAGTCATACCTCAGACCTGCACTGGCACGTGTCGTCTTGTCGTAATTTCTCAAATATTTCTCCAACACCTTCAATTGGTCACAACGTGCCATTTGTACAAATAAAAAACATGTCATGTCATTAGTAGCTGCCTTGACATTACTTAGCACTTGGCTGACTTGAGTTTTATAGACTCCACCAACCCTATAGGTAGTTAGTTAACGAGATTGATTGGTCTAATTAAATTATTTTCAAATTAAATGGTACAATAATTTTTTATACCTCTGCGAGTGCCTGTGCGACAATTAGCACATCACTGTATAACAGGTTTAGCACGAGATTCGTTGGTTTCGTTAATTGTTTCAGGCTTTCGGATTTGGCGCGCTTATGTCAGAAAGTATTTACTGTTATCGAGATGGGAGTTAAAAATGCTTAAAAAGACCGCTGCACTGCTTTTATATTGCTCTCCACACAGAATTGCCCGGCCGATGTGAACTGTGAGTAACGAAAGAAATCATGCAACTGTGTGCGGGTATAAAGTTCTAGGTATTGCATGTAAGTTCTGGACTCGTCCTTTCTGTCTATCGCGTCTTTCTGTTTGCTGACAACATGGATCTCTTTTCAGCCTCGTTGACCTTTTAATCCATCCATCAACGTACAACTGACATCGACGACGTATGAGTGTGCGGACTTTTGAAAGCTCGTGCCTCTAGAATTGATTTGTGAGTTGTGCAATTTAAGAAACGTCGCCTTTCCTAAGTCCTATTTTTGACATAAAAGGTCTCGATTAAGCGAAAAGCGTTCATTCTCCACTGTCGTCATACGCAAATGGACCAGATTGGCATGGATGCCAAAACTAAACCTTGTTCTGTACAGATCGTTCATATAAAGGCATGCTCTAGGGCAGGGCGAGTGCAAAGGAAATGGAGGATCGTTTCTTCCTCCTCTTCGTCCCTGCAGCTCCTGCAAAAGTCATTTGAGAAAAAGTTCATTCTTCTGGCATGAAAGCCAATGGGACAATGACCGGTCAGAACATCAATGACGGTGCTAATGAGCGACCTTTTGAGCAAGATCAGACTTTTAGATCGAGTGAGTTTTAGCAAAGGTCATATCTATCTAGAGGTATGGCATGTGGTACCATTTCTCCATCTTTGTAGCGAGTGGAATAATCAGATTACTTCATTCTGGTCAGATCTCTAGAGTGGTACCACTTTTGGCGTATTCAGCAGCCTTACAATTGATGAAGCATAGGTGAATGTTACAATTATCTGCCATCTCAGTGAGAGACGAGCGATAATCTGAAGTAACCTTTGTGGACATGTTACCGATTTCAGAGACTTTATAGTAGCTTGGCTATCGGTAAAAATTATGAAGTCCTTGCAGGATACCACATTTTCCCTAAGCCAGCATAAAGCTTCGTTGATCGTCATAATTTCCGCCTGAAAAAAGCTACAGTGGTCAAGTAGACGGAAGAAGGTGCTCAGGTTAAGCATATCGGATAAAACACCTCCTCCCATGCTCGTGTCTGGTTTCATCATTCTCCTACTCCACTTTTGAGGGGATTGATGTTTGGAAATTGAGGTTGAAGTTCAACTTAAACGGTGTGTAGTCGGTGTTTACCGGAATGAATGTTAAGGGATCCAAGATCGAGGAGTGGCCAATATGGTTGTTTGACCATTGAGCGGAGGCCCACAATCTGAGGGCTGCGCTAGCAGCTGACTGCTTGCCAAACATATCCAAGGGAATCAGATGTATGAACAAGTCGAGTGCCGCGGATGGGGAAGTTCTTCGCTAATGCATATGCATGCGGATCTTTGCACTTTCCCCAATCGTCCACCAGACAATCACATCATACAGAAGCATAGGTCTGATAACGGACAGGTAGAGCCAGTGTGTGGTACGGAGTTGCAGTCCCCCCTTCTTACCAATGGCTTTTCTGCAGCAGTACAGCGCTACAGTGCCTTTTTTCAACGCGTTCAAGAGTGCTGGTTTTTCAGTTTAGTTTACTGTCGAGAATTAGACCCAGAAATTTGGACTTGTTAGCAAAGCGCAGGCTGGTGCCGCTTAGAGAGGCTGGGTGAATTGGAGGAATTTTGTATTTCCTGGTGAAGAGGACTACTTTTACCAATGGTCACAAGTTTTCGGCACTGCTTGCATAAGTTATCTATGCCCTATGGGATCCACTGCATACACTATGGTATTTTGTGTAAGATGTGGATATTTGGCAACTTTGACATTTGGCAAACCTCCTCTGACTGAGGGTGTGCATAGCCATGTCGATCACTAATTACATTCTCAAATTATCTCCGGCATGTGTACCTTCAGTTCATCACGTAAATTTAAAAAAATAACATCCAACCCAATCAACATTAACGTTAGAAACCCGTGACTTAAATTTAACGACCGTCTCACCGTTCATTTTGGAACACTGCACAATAACCTTCGGTTTCTTTCCCTATACGAGTATATGGGCGTACACCCACTCTCGGACGGTGTAAATTTTATTCCCTCACAGAATCCTATTTGCGGTAAAAAAAAAAATAACAATAAAAGCTTATTAGCTGCATTTGTATACATTTTTATTTTTATGTCTACATGTATCTAAACCACTCAAAGATTCATTTTTTTTCTGCTCATATTGGGGGGCGTTACGCAAATGATAATTGCAATACATTTGCGTACCCTGTTTCGTCTCCTTGTGTCAGGAGATAAACGCCCTCTTCGTCGCACTGTGCTGCCATGTAAATGAAGTTCAGTTAAGTGAACGTTTTATTCGAGTTAATAATCAGAAAATCCATTTTATATTCTGAAATCATTTCGAATGTGGAAATGAACAACTATGATACTAACGGCGGCGGCGGCGGTGTATTCCACGCCGGATACAGACTACGTGGGATGGTTGCAGATAAATTCGCCGGAGATTGAAACAAAACCGCGGTAATTGTTTTGCATGCGAGTGTAGTTATGGATTGAGATTTTTTTTTTTTTTTTTTTTTTTTTTTTTTTAGAAAAGGTTACCCCAGTCGATGTGGTGGATGCATCCATTCAAGGGATGCGAGTGGGATTGGAAAGAATAAGTGAATTCGAGGTGAATTTTTAATTCAAAAGGGGGCGGTTACATCCACCGAGATTATGATAAAGAGCTTCGTTATGATTTTATTGCAATACCACGGGGGAAGCCCTCTTTTTGTTGGTTTTGTATCTCTGGAGATATTGTAAATCTGGTATCAAAATGGGAGTTTCCAAGGAATCCCAGGTGATCATCATTTCATTTTCTAAAACGAACGGAAGTATGAGGTTAGAATGAGAGGACCAAAGGCCTAGCCGGAAGTGATTCAATCCTTGATGGTTGCTTCGCGAAAGGAAGTCTATCCTCCAACGGACTCATTAAGGGTAGAAGCGTCCAACATTTCTAACTTTAGATGGAATGGTCCAAAAAACTGGGCCATATCCAGAACGACATATGTGGGAATGAGATATGCCTTGTCGCATTTCTTAATATAACGGGTGCCTTCAATTACACTTCGTATGAATCCACTAAACGTGAACTCAGTAATATGAACCTCCCGCCAACCATAAGCAAGTGGATTATGTCCAAGCTGAAAAGTAGGGTGATACACACCAACATCGATGATGTTGAAATATCGGCGCTCACAACTCGAGCAAAGCCCCAAGGGCGGAGTCCTGTCGCCACTGATATAGTCCCTCGTCATTGACAGCCTACTTAGGTCCCTGAAGAACATAGGGATCGACGCCATTGGCTATGCAGACGATGTGGCAGTCATCATCAGTGGCAAACATGAAAGCACTGTTTGAGAAGAGCTCCAATATGCACTATCTGAGATACAGAAATGGTGCACAAAAGAAGGCCTCTCTGTAAACCCCAAAAAGTCATCTGTAGTGCCTTTTACCAGAAGAAGAAACCTAAATCTTCTAATTCGCTCCTCTAACTATGGCGAAACCGTTTAGTTTTCGCAAGAAGTAAAGTACCTTGGGGTTATCCTGGACAGCAAATTGTCCTGGAACCTCCAAATCGATCGAACTGTTGGAAAAGCCACGCGAGCACTGTGCACCTGTCGCCGCATCTGTGGCAACAACTGGGGATTGAGTCCCAAAATCATGCTCCAAATCTACACCTTGTCGTCAGAACCACTCTGGCCTATGCGGCAAGAGTCTGGTGGACAATGAGGCCAACACATCCAATAAATTGGAACGGGTTATGCGCCCAGCTAAAATCTGCATGACTGGTTGCCTGCGCTCCACCCCCACCGCCTCGCTTAACGCCATTGTCGGTCTACCGCCAGTTCGAGTCCATGTCCAAACCCAGGCAAAACTTAGCCTACACAGGCTCTTCCACCTAAACAACATCAGCTCCGAACATCTCCCTGACGGTCACCTTAACACGCATTCCTAAGGTATGGATGACATTGTCCTAAGGTACTGCTTCAAACAAAACTACCTAGTAGTCATCCCCCCGAGTGACGACTGAAAAAAAATTCAAACCCTGTCCCTCAGAGCATGACCAAGTATGGTATACGGACGTCTCTAAAATGGACAGTGAATCTGGGGCTGGAATATTCGGAGAGAGTCATCTAGCACTAACATATCGGTCAGTTTAAGCACATACTCATTGATCTTCCAGGTAGAAATATTTGCCATAAATCAGACCACAAGCTTAAACTTGCGCTCTAATTTCCATCGCAAAAATTTTTTTTATCTTTTCTGACAGTCAAGCTGCCGTGAAAGCACTTAACTCAGCCACGATAAAATCGAAACTAATCCTAGAGACAGTCTTTTTGCTTCTAGAACTAGGAAAAGACAACTTGATCATACTACACTGGATCCCTGCCTGTGTGCAATGAAACAGCGGATTCACTGGACAAGATAGATGCAACCACCCCCCCCCCCCCGTCACTGGCCCCAAACCAGCCTTTACTCCACAAAGCCATATTTAATAATTTCATGAGGGAGCAATCCCTGCTTAAATCCAATACGATTTGGATGGAAAGTGTAGCACAGAAATGTACCAAACACTTCTTTCCCAACGTATCGCAAAAGAAATCCAAGTTTCTTTTGAGTCTGAGTAGGAACCAACTTAGAATTCTAACCGGCATCCTAAGTGGCCACTGCCGACTAAAACGGCATCTACACAATGTTTTGAAACATTTCATTTAGTACCAGAACCCATAATAGAGGAGATATGACTCCACCCTATAGTGTGGTTCTAGAGCGTATTTAGGCTGGGTAAGTGTCAGCGGTGGAGAGGATGTGATTATTCAAAAGTGGAAGCGAGTATCTCACATTTTTGTTTGTCAAACCTCGTTTTAGTGTTCTATTTCCGTTCGAATTTCAACAGCAATCTAAATAGTTGCTAAGCTTCCCTCCTCATAACTCATTTTAGTTTTCCGAAAATATTTGCATTCAATCGACTGCGCGCCACCCCTCATCTCCCCGGACATAACGTTCACAACACTTGTTTGTTTTTAATCACCTCCATCACATTAAAATTTCACTTTAGTACCCTTTTTACGACTGACAACACCACCAGGATGTTGTAAACACAAAATCAAACAAAATTAGCCTTCAAAGCCCATAAACCAGCGCTCACCGTCAATTTCATCCATCAAATCTAATTATACTTTTCAATTAAAAAAAAAAACCAAAAAATGTTGTACACTGTAGTAAAAAAAAAAAATAAATAAAATTTTTGAAATTATTCTGACGTCTGTCGCGTATGCGTCCATCTGGTTGATCCAATTCTGACGCAAAAAAAAATTTTATAACGAACAATGAAAACAGAAGAAAAGAATGTTTTTAATCATACGCGTCCTCCCCTGGCGTCCCCACCGACTGGCTGTGGTTTAATTGTTTTAACAAATGTTTTACGCACTTTTTTTATGCCCCCATACATCTGGGCCTATAAACTGTGCCATTGCCGTAGAAATTAAAAAAAAAAAAACAGAAAATTTTCCACAATAAAAAAACTAAAATTTGCAATTAACCAGACATAGAGGTGCTCAATGTTGACATATGTATTTTTTTTTCCAGACGTGCTCTATGGAGATTGAAGTAATGAAAAGGGGGTCCGATACAATGGCAAATAGAAGCGAAATTCTATGCAAAATGAACTAATTCATCGTGTGGAAGAAGCTTCAAGTACCATAAGCCCACGGTTCGGACTAGAGAAAGTTGTCGCTGTGAAAAGTCCTAAATTTATTGAAATTGTAGGTCGCAGGACGCCCTCAGAAAAGATTATACTAGACGACTGTGTTGGTAACGTCTCGTTGGTTAAAGCTCTGTTTCTTCCCAGATTATCTTACAGTCGTGGATGGCTATATCTACATGCCTTTGGTGCAACGAAATCGGCCAGATACCTTGGCGTTGTCCAAATGGTTGTCCATTCGACTGCGAAGGTAGTGGAAAGGAATCAACTGACAGAACAATCGCCTCATTTCTACAAGGCTCCTCGGTGTCGAAGTTCTGTGAGGTACTTCAATTACAAGGATCAGTCATGATTCTCCAACCTTTCCCATCAGGAAGGCCAGGGTTTTGATATGCCTCTAAACCTTCGGGTTAGAGGCTTCGGCTGGAGCTCAGAACCTTCTATGACGAATCTCATCCTCTGTCCAATACCTTTAGCTTGTATAGAACAGAGCACGTCAAGACTGCCTATCACAGACTTGATGATGCCGACCGAATTCTAGTTTTCCCATGCGACAAGGTCCGTCCACTGGCATCTTTGTAGAGCGGAGGGGAAGGTATGCTTGACGTTGTATGCTCGTAAAGGCGCTTTATCAACTCTCTTTCAATGACCCACTATTTGTCATGAGTGATTTTCCTGCCAACGTTTGACATGTCTAATGTCCTAACTTGGAGGAAGTAGTCGCATTCCTTGCCCTTTTCTAGATGTTGTTCCATTCGTCGATGGATTTGCAAACCCAGTTGCACCCACAGACTTGCTCTTAGGACGAAAAGCAACCTAAAGGTTGCGCAGTGTTCGCCGAACGAGCAAAACCGAGACGGACCTTGATGCCAACCGGCTAGTTTTGGCGAGTTCTTAGTGGTGCCTTTGATATGGTGTTGGTGGTAAAATAGCATAGTTTTTTGAACCTTTGCACAGTCAAATTAGCTCGGGCGAAGGGGCCACTCCCCGATTGACTTCAATTATTTCCTGCCTGCTCACAAAGACGATCTAAGATACCCAAGCATGCCTTGGCTTGGATACTGTAATGAAGGTAGTAGAGCTGCTACATAGGTCATTCAGTGTGCTCATCCTAGAGAGTTAATCAAGAACTTATGACATTGTCGAAGCTGAGACTGATCTGATGCTTTTCGAAGCGTAAACCGTCTTGGATCCCGTCGATGACAGTGTAGTTCACTCTACTTTCTCTGAGTTGTTGGCAGAACCTAGGTTGACGTACTCCTGCATTACCTAAAAGTCATAGTTGTTCATCGTTACGTTCTTGGCTTCGGTGCGATGTTAGCGCAGGCTTGACTGATTTCTCTTCAACAAGCACACACTCCTGGAACTTATCAATTCGGTTCTCATCAAGCATTTCACGAAGTTCTCGAATCGATTTTTATCGTGTGATTTTCACCTAGATGCTCTGTGGATCCAATAATCTTCCCTGAGTCAAGAATCCCTATTGAAGGGAGCTGCTTAAGGTGTCATTCGTCTTGACCAGTTGGAAAATCAAATAGATGTTTCCACTTCTGGAAGAGATTGACATCGAATTGGGCTCCTACCTTTTCAGTGTTCTGATGGACCCTACAGATTCCTTACGAAATCTCGACAGATTGCGACCTTCGGTAAAATATCGGCCAAGCTTTTGCGCGAGGCAATCCACTTTGGCATGTCGGATCGAATAAAGAGCGGAGTCAAATGGAAGAATTTATTAACATTCTGGTCGCATTCAAAGACCAAGTCAAGACCGACAAGGATAAGAAATCTTTTCCTGTGACTTAGCACAAGTAACAGTTTTCCTTACCGCTGGAGTGCGAAAAAAAATTCCCAGAAAGCTGGAGTTGCAGAAAAGTGTGCAGAACCAAAATGACAAGGACTGATGTAAGGATCACCTATGAAATACTGAATGAGGTGGCACCCGTTTACATGGCTATGCAGAAAGGTTTGAGAATATACCCACAAGTTCCAGTGAGTTCGATGTGTCCACCAGATCTGTTCTTCGATCAAAGGTGTACATTGTCAAGGGATGAGATGGACTTTTCACTGAAGCCTCATAGTGAGTTCGGTGAGTCGCATGGAATGCCAATGGGTCCGAGTCCCAAATTCGATCTAAAGTAAAACTCACAGGAGAACAAACCTAACTCGATATCAGACACTTACAGGCCCTTTAGTTCTGCACTACACAATTGCATTGGTTATCCTAATAAATAAAATTCTTTAAGAAGTCATAACGTTGCCAGCTGTAGGAAGTCGCAGGAGGCATCTGCTGTAAAAAAAAAATAAGGGACCTCTTGTTGTCTGACTAAGCCAAGGCAAGGGCTCTTTAGGTCAAAGGTTTCTTTGTATTCAAATCCTATGATGGAGAGAGAGGAAAGGGTAAGGAGGATAATCAAAGATAAGAGTTGGTAGGATGGAGGGTGAGTGAGGTAACGATTCGCGCGGTATTCACATCCGCGATAGTGTTTTCTGTCTTGACGGACTAGCACTAGTCCATTCCCCACGAGCTTAGTCCACAGCGTGACACAAGGTAGAATTTTGTTGAGATCAATCAACTAGGTATTGGAACTTCAGGCAGAGTGATTCAGCTGGTGTTTGCGGATTGCAGTTGATTTTCTTTCGACTTGTATGTATGGTATCTGCCGCCATCTGGCCTAAGTGCTGACACTAATTGCAAATAAAATTTGATTTTCATATCGCCCGCCAGTCAGCCGTAACGTCTACTCACAGTCAGTCACCTTCTAACTCGTCTGAATCGCATTTCAATGTGATTTGGCACAACTGTCACATTACAACGAACGTGTGCGTACGCACGTCAAACTCAAAACATTCGACGCGGGCATTAAGTAGAAGCGAAAAAGCACTAAATATTGAATTATACTAATGAAGCAGCTTTTATTCGAGTTTAATCAACTTGTACTACACATTGTATGTGTGCGTGTGTCCTTCGATTGAATGAAATAATCATAAAAATTCCGTTCAAATGGAACAGCACTCGGTTCTATGCCAGATGTTCGAGAGACGAAGCACAAGTTCCATTTCACGCGGATGACACCTTCTGGTGCAGAAACCCATTCTCTACCTCGTGGGGCTCAATTTCGAATCCAATTTCAATTTGCTCTCGGAATGGAAATTTGAGTGTGTATCCTCGGTCGCTTGTGCTGAAGGATTTTTTGTTTTCCTTCCATTGGAGGATGGGTATCAACGTATATGTATCTGTCATTCAGTTCTTAATGTCGTTCGGCAATAGGAATAGAGGTAGACTTGAAGGAAAAAATCGTGGAACCGTCTTACCTTCCATTGTTACGAGCGACGAACAACCCGCAATCAAGATCTAAAAACACCATGTCCCTTTGCACAATTATCCACATCCTCCAACAGCAAATAAAATCCACAAATGCAAATGGCAGTATCCGTAGAAGTGGCCAATTCAAATGCGCGTATCTAAGAATCTCCAGATTGTTTTGATTTTCCTGGAACTTTATCTACTTCATGTAGACGTAGAGTAAACGAAAATAACGTTTGATAAGTGAAAGTTATTAAAAAAAACAACGGCTCCGTTTGGAGGGGAGTATCTGGTGATAAGAGATAAGCTAGCCATTCAATAAACCTACTAAACGTTTACGATGAGTATCTAGAGGTTTAATAATGTTTATCTGTAGTGAGATAAGTTTTATTGGTTTAGAGGGGCTGTGAGATGGCAGACGAGGTTTTTCACTCTTTAGATGTGTACATGACTCGAAGGAATTTTGTAGAATTCACACGCTAACACCAAAGGTACGAGCTTTCAAAAGTAACGTGAAATTATACGCATATGCCGACGATATTGACATGAAGAACGTAGTGCCTCAGTAGCGTGTTCGTGAGTATTGAGACGGAAGCGGCGAAGATTAGTTGAATGGATGCCGAGGACAAGACCAAGTGTATGCTGTCAACAAGAAATGACACGCAAAACTTACGTCTCGGGCAGAACGTCACTATAGACAGCTATAACTTTAAGGTAGTTAAGGACTTTGTCTACCTAGGCTCCGCTATCAATTCAGACAACGACACCAGCGCTGAGATCAAACAAAGAATAACTCTTGCCAATCGCTGTTTCTTTGGGCTAAGAGGGCAATTGAGTAGCAAAGCCATCCCTCGAACGACTAAAGTGACCCTTTATAAGACTTTAATCGTCTCAGTCCTGCTCTACGACGCAGAGGTATGGACTCTGTCAAAAGCGAATGAGGTTCCGCTTGGCTGTTTTGGGAGGAAAATTCTTCGGGCGATTTCCGGTCCCGTCGGCATAGACGATGAGTGGAGGAGAAGATACAACGACGAACTGTAAGGGCTGTACAGCGACCTCGGCTTAGTTAGAAGATTGAAGTTCCAACGACTGAGGTGCCTGGGTCATGTAGAGCGGATTGACACCAATGTTCCGGCCCGGAAAGTCTTCGAATCCACACCCGAGGGAGGGCGCAGTAAAGGAAGACCGCGACTCGGTGGGAGCACGCAAGTGGAAGGGAACCTTAACTAACTTGGCATGCAAAACTGGAGGCAGATGGCTAAAGATCGAGCTGGCTGGCGACGCTTGTTGGTTGAGGCCCAGATCCACCCCGCACTGTAAGTCCACCTTAAGTAATTAAATCGACCCTGTTATAGACCCTAATCTTTTCCCAGTTGTGCTCTTTGGCGCAGAGTCATCAACTCAGTTTTCTCGAGAGTAACTTCGGGTTACTTTGGATATCGTCTGCATTGGAGGTGAGTGGAGACCGTTCTGTGCCCCATCATCGTTACCACCTTGAAGCGGGAGATATGTAGGTCAGCTCACCTTGACGCTTATGTACCTGGATTCAGCACAAATTTCAAAATCAGGAATAAGATTCAACTACGGAGACATCGCAATAGACCCACCTGTGATCAGCTTTAATGCTTTCCATCCAAGTTGTCAAGGCACGCCGCAAGGCTGAGAATGATTGCTATCCTTGAAACCTATTTGGGCTGCTAACTGCCTCTGATCCAGCCCAATTCTGCAGAGCAGAATATTTGACTGGAAGTACAACTTGACTGTTCTAAAAGTTCCATGAAGGAGGGTCGTTCAAGTAACTTTTAGTCGATTTTTCGAAAGCCAATTTGGATTCCAAAACACTTCATCCAGGATACTCTTAAAAAAAGCAATCTTCTCACTCATTTCCCGCCACCACTGGTTGAATCTTATTTTCACCCAAAACCAGCCTATGGAAAAGTGCCACCCTCCAGGAATAATTAGCTGCTAAAGGTCTCCAATGAAAATTTAACTCCCGACCACATCGTTACGCAAATCCACTTCCTCTTATACATCCCCAAGGAACAACTACCAAATTGTAAAATTGTATAAAATTGTAACGCGTACCGCAATCCAAAAAAAAAAAAAAAAAAAAAAATTAAAACGAAAAAAAAAGGCAGTAGAACATGGTGAAAGTAATAATAGAAGGACTCGTTCCAATTTGCATTTAAATTAGCATTAACTTCCTTTTAACTGTTCACCAGGCACACAACAGCAACCAGTACACCAGCAGAGAAAAGCAACAAAATCTCTTAAGTATCTTCGCGTATTACTTGCTCAAAGCAAACGAACAACACCGAGGGGGAGTCTTTCGGGGGTTGAAAAAAATATCGAAACTACCTGTCAGAAATACCTTGAGCATTATTTACCCACTTCAGCAGGAGATTCCCCTTTGACTACAGCGCCAGCAAATGTAAATTAGTTCCGCAAAGTGAACTGGGAAGAGCATTTCATTTTGAATAAAATTGTAAGCATGTACCACCCTATGTGCGCTATGTCTTCTGTTTGATCCTTTTGAAATATTTTCTCATTTACAAAAAAAAAAATGTCTTTCTTAAGTCAAGGGTCTCGCTGAAGTATGCGCCAGTACTGTACGAAAATACTAAGGCGTGTGATGAGATTTCAAGGTAAACAGTGGATGCATGAAGCGAATACGTCTGGAAAATAGTCCTGTGCTGGATAAAATTGATGAATAGCTTAACCGACAGGCCGGGGTTGGCCAAGGCCAAGGAGGGACCTACAATTTATTGCCGACTCGGTCGGGAGAGTTGGGATGCTTCTCGAATGTTTGTCACTTTCCAAAGAGAGGTGGTGTCATGAAAAATGTTCGGTGGATTTTGCTGGCGTTTGAACCTACACAGCTCGCACAGCAATTCAACGCACTAACCACTGAGGTAAATCTCTCAAAAACGGAATGAAGTTGCAAATATCCTCCCTCGTAAACTAAAAGGCATGACACTTTAATTTGTGAACCATGCCAGATAAATGGGGGTCATACTTGACAAATATCTCAGCTTGAAGTTGTATACACAACACCGTGCAAGGAAAGCCTCAATTGCCTTATACTCCTGCTGGTAAGCCCTGAGCTTCAAACGGAGCGTTCAGCACTAATGAAAAAAAAAAACATCAGTCTGCTTGAAAAGATGCAAAGGCAATCATACAGCCTTATAACGAGTGCCTCAAAGCGACGATGCACTGCAGACAATGCTCCACCTGCTTCCCGTTAATATCTTTTGGACGCTAATTATAGTCAAAGCAACATTTGGTCTCAGGGATGCTCTCAGCCGGCCAGCAAAACGACGAGGCACTCTAGGATCATCAAGGGCAACAGTACTACCTAATGGCAGTCAAAGTAACACTTATTATCAGGGAATCCTCTCAGCAGACACTTTAGGATCCTCAAGGGCAATAGTACTATTCCCGGTAAAACGGACGGCATTGTTCTCCAAATCGATTTTAATGTCTGAAACCTCAGATTCCTAGCAGAAGCGCCGGTGCAGTTTTGAGCGAATATGCAGTAGAAATATTCACCGATTGATCTAAGGCAGCATGTGGTACGGTGGCAGGAGTTTTCTCCAACGTTCCTACGAAACAACTGCCGGATCCCTGCAGCTTATTCCAAGCGAAGATTACGGTGCGGCTTGGTTTCCACGCGATAGATAGCAGCGCCATTGTATACATAGATAGTCAGGCAGCTATTAAAGCCTTGGAATCGCCAACAATGCGGGAACCAGCCTGTTTTGGAGAACTTGGAAGCATAACAGAAGTACCAATAACGAACATACTCCGATAGATAGACCACACATCTAGAACCCAAGGTTGGACATGGACCACAACACAAAGGGGAACATAATGGAAAAGTAGGCTCCCGCGAACGCACACTCACTGATTGGGCACTTCCCACATAACCTAACCGAACCTAAGGGTCTTCATCACACACTGGTTGATAAAAAGGCCTACAATTAGATTGGGGACCCCCACCAACGATTTGTTCAGAGGCTCACGTACTGTGCACTTGCCCTGCCCTTAAGAAGGAAACCCTTTGGGGAATACTTTTGTGACAGTCAAAGGCTCACTACCGTCACTCATTTTAAAACACTCTGCGTTATATTCTTTGGTTTCTGATGCTGGTTATCCTGTATTTTTCCTCGTGGTATCACAATGAACCACAATGGTCAAACTATGTCCTTGTCTAACCAAAGCCAGCCACCTAATCTGACATACCACTGGCAAGCACTTTTTTTTTTTGAAAAGACCGATCTTTTCAGACCTGGGCTTAGAAATGTCAAAAGAGTTCTGTTAGGAGTGAACGTGGTTTCGAATTCTGCTATCGTTTGGGTCCGACGTTGAGACGGAGGTAGTAGGCCTTAATTCAAGACAATGCACACTGTTTTCAGCAGATGTCTACCTATCAGAATGAGCATTGAGCATTTTTGGCAGAACTTTTTCGACATTTTTACTCATTCTAGATTCAGCCCAATCCGTTTTGGTGTTGTCAGAATGCTATTTCGACTCGATGCCGCCTGAATTTGATAATGCGCATTGACTTCGGCCACTCAACCAGTAAGTACTGCCAAGGTACAGACTTTTTAGAGAACTTTCATCTCTAATAGAACAAGGGATCTCGATACATTTCCTCCTTTTCTGAGGTCTGCATTGAATGGTGCAATTTGCAGTTCTCTTTAGCTTTGTTCCTCAGTCTTGAGAAGGCTTTTGTACATTTCGTTGAAACCATGAAATCACCCTTCACTCTTCGACATCTCACCCCAAGTCAGAAGTGAGAACATTTTCCTCAACCGAAATCATCTGAAAGTCATCAACGATGCGAGAAACGCGCTAAATTACCTAGACAACCCTGTGATGCCCTAAGGCTTCATTCTAATTTATTAAAGGCTTCGTCCATAAAATTAGCTTTATTTACCTGTGTCACAAGTCGTGGCGTAAATTAAGGCAGCGTATCCAAGATATGCCACCCCAGCGCGCATGTGACATAAGCACTCGAAATCTCTTACCCAGCTTCTGGCTGTCTCATCTCACGACAGGTGACGCGTCACTAAGTCAATTTTTTTTATTTTTTTTTTTTTGCTTTATTCGCATTTTATTAACATCATTCAGGCTTATGACTTAATTCGACAAATGCTGCGCGTCTGTTTGCCTTCTTAAATGTCAGCCAAGCGATGAACTTGTATGAAATTGGAATGAGTTACCTACGCGCCGAGATAGTGACGGCACAAATCCCATACGCATAAGGTTCCCTGCCGCCCCCGTTACGGCCTTCCCCTGCTATTCATTTTATTTTTAAATATTTGCACAGTTTCGTATGTCAGACGGGTTGCGTGTGTGTGTGTGTCGAGTTGTCAATAATATTTCGTCAATGAAAACACGTAAATTTAAAACACCCCTCCGCTGCGATGTAGGTGGGTGACCGACCAAATGCACAAGTCCGCCTGGTCGCGATGAGCAGCACCCATAACGGTGCGCCGATGAATATTTACTTTGAAAAAATAAATCAGTAAATATCAAATAGAGGCCGGCAAACAGTTACAATTTGGGGGCGATTCATTGTGGTCATCGCTGTTGTCATTGTTGTCGTCAGTCGGTAACATGAGGGGCTTACGCCTTGTGTATGTGACTTTTCGGCATGTTGGCGCACTGTAAGGTGCGGTACGCGCTCACGTTCAGTTTTTTTTTTTTTATTATTATTCCGAATGTATACAAAGTGTAAATAATGGCGTTAAGCATTTGTAAACATTTTCGGAATAATGTGACAAAACGACGCACGTTTAAACGAAAAAAAAAAATGCTTTAGTTGTTTAGCTATGGAGACGAAACGTACACACACCCCAAGGGGTGAGGGGTACAAATGTATACGAGTATATCTCAATTAAAGTGGGACTCCTCTGAAAAAGGGGGAAGAGTAGCAGAGGTGTGGAAATAGTTCGAGTCGATGGGACGGAGAAGTATACAGAAGATAAAGAAAAGGGCTGTTCAAATACAAGTAGTGTCATCCATAGGAAGTTTGAAAGAATCGCTAGGGTAAATAGGACAATACTGGCCCGCCAATAATAGGGTTTTTCAATAAGAGCGCTACAAAAGTTTTTTTTAAATAAAACAAAAACGGTTTTGGATATCAATGAAATTCTTTATTCCTGTAAAAGTACGTTCGATGCCATTATGTATGGAACTCGATTTCTTTTGCATGGCCACCACGGGCACGCTTGCAGAAGTCCAGACGCTGAACCCAATTTTCGACGGTTTTCAAGCATAAATCGGCCGATACTGCTGCAATTTCACGTTCGATATTCGTACGAAGTTCATCAATCGTCGCTGGCTTGTTGGCATAGACCACAGACTTGACGTAGCCCCACAGGAAATAGTCTAACGGCGTCAAATCGACCGAGGCGGCCAAGCGACTAGACCATTTCGTGAAATAACACGTTCTCCAAACTTGGTTTCCAATAAATTGATTGTGACATTCGCTGTGTGGCTTGTGGCGCCGTCCTGTTGGAACCACATGTCCTCCAAGTCCATATCATCCAATTGGGGCCAAAAATATTCGGTTATCATTGAACGGTAGCGATCCCCATTCACAGTAACGTGCCGGTCTTGATCATCACGGAAGAAGTACGGCCCAATGACGCCGCCGGCCCATAAAACACACCAAACCGTAATTTTTTCGGGATGCAATGATGATTTATGGAGTACGTGTGGATTGCTGCCTGACCAATACCGCATATTTTGTTTATTGACGAAGCCATCCAGCCAGAAATGAGCCTCATCGCTGAAGATGATTTTTCGATGAAAATCCGAATCATTTTCAAGTTGTTGCTCAGCCCAATTCACGAACATACGACGCTTCTGGTGGTCAAGCGGCTTCAGTTCTTGCGTCAATTTAATCTTGTAAGGATGTAGGCCAAGATCTTTTCGCAAAATTCGCCACAACGACGTCACAGAGATGCCCAACGCTTGAGAACGACGTGTGAGAGACACATTTGGGCTTTCTGCAACTGAAGCCTCAGCGGCAGCAATATTCTCGACACTACGGGCACTTCTTTGTCTCACTGGCACGGGAACATTTTGTACTGTGCCTGTGGATTCAAATTTTTCCACTAGACGCTCAATTGTTGATCTGCTAGGACGATTATGACGACCATAAATTGGACGTAGCGTTCTTAACGTTGAGGCCACTGACTCCCGATTTCGGTAGTAAATTTTAATAATTTCGACTCGTTGTTGGCTCGTATATCTTTCCATCATGAAATGGCAAACCTTACTGAAGAGAAATGTCAAAAAACCGCAAGAAAAATATGGCGTCGTTTGCTGTCCCTGTCGCTCTACTTTTGTAGCGTCCCTATTGAAAAACCCTTTACTATTGATGATGGCGCTACAGTTCGGGGTAAACCAAGGCCTCAATTAATAAGTTCCTCCAGCCAGCTGTTTCTAGTTGCGTACCCGAAAGTGGCACACCGTCTAAACATCGCTATATGGTGGAAGGCACCCTCACAAATGTAATCAAGATTCAAGGAGAAAGCTGTATAGTGGTAACAGGAACGATAAGATCAACACCTACAGCGGCACTTGAAACAATGCTGAGCCTGATCCCAGCAGACATCCAAGAGCGTCGAAAACAGCACCCAGACTTAGGGAAGTAGGTTTATGGACAATCTCCAAACATCCCACAAAAATATCGCTATTTTCTCGAATATCCAAGCCGCTGTCAAAGCCATTGATGCAGTTACCATATCCTCAAAACCGGTAGTGCAATACCGGCTTGTAATGAATCAACTAAGTGCCCACTCCATAATTACACTTCCACAGGATCCCAGGTCATAGCAATTACGAAGGCAATGAGTGTGCCGATGAGCTGCCCAGGAGAGGATCGGGCTTTAACAGTTCTATTGCGAAAAGTGTCGATATTCGGCTGGGCACTGTTAAGGGCATCTACATCTTCACTTCCTCCAGCTTGTCATTTCAAGAAAGACATGGCATGACATCAAGACCAGATATTGCCAGAATTGTAGCTATTATAACCCATGAGACCATGCGGTCAAGCTTGATTTTCCTCACAACAAGCTGCAAGGACATTAACTAATTAAATCATATCCTCTGCAAGTATCCGACCTTGGCGAGGGTCAGACAGCGTACTTTAAGCAAACCCTTCTTAGTGGACCTCGACGAGATAGCTGGCAAAAGGATTGGAGAACTGATCCTGTATCTGAACTCCACTGGTTGGCTTTAACCACACCATCTCAACACAACCAATCAACAGCCACACGCAAATAGGTTTGAATGAGTTTCGTGGTAACAAAACGGGGCACCCTAGCGCTAATTGGGATTTCAGGAACGGCCACTGTACCTACCTATATATATGTTGACAGCTAGGATGGCCAATAAGTCTTTGTAGTCAACATCGACAAAATTAAAACATGTAAGGCTCTGCCCACAGATTCTCAACGATATAACGACCAACTTGGTGACCCTATCAGGAATTGCGAGCGCGTACGAACTAGAAAGGGTTCAGAACTAAGTCCTGCGTTTACCTTCTCGTTCGCAAGTACATCGATCAGCATTATTTACCGAGAAATAGATGAGGAAAACATGATCAGGGCTAATACGCGATTGTTCCATACGGACACGTGTGCAATAGCCAGGTCGCTATGGCCAATCTTCCATAAGGAGAACTTCAGAAATCTCGAAAGTAGATACGAATCGTGTTAAGTGTACTCACAGGGCACAGTGTGATAGAAATCCATGTGGAATGGCTTGGAATACCCTAAAACAACTAACTACAGAAGCCGCAGAAACGAAAAGCAAAGAGGATCAGTCCGACACCTGCTGTCGATCTAAACGTCATACCTCTGGCATTTTTCGAAGATTTTCTCGAAAAGCACTTCGAAACAGTCTTTGGTGACATTGACTTTTACTCTGTTGGGGGCGTGGGCACAAATGAGGTGAATCGTTGATTTACATGGCGGAAGCTAAAGACTTTTTGTCTAAATCCACCTCTGACGGCATAACCGCATCCACATAGCCTTTGTCTTTGTTTGTGGTAGCAGTCATCATAGTAATGTCGTAGAAAATTGTTCTCTGGACACTCGGTCCATCCCAATAAGCACTTCCTGCTGAACGGATATATTCGTTCAGAGTACAAACATTCCACGTACATACCTCCATGCGTTTGCAGGAACTATCAACAGGCAAATCAATCGCTAGATCTTTTCCCTTTCGCGGCCGGCTGACTGACTTTGGCGCATCCTAGATCTTTTGCCGATTCTTAGTAAGAAAATACCACAGACGACGCGATAAGTAGGCCACATGAGTCCAACCTTCGTCGCTAGTTTTTCGTTTTCCTTTTCAGACCTGAATTTAGGGAGTCACAACCCTCTCACTTCTCTGCTTTCCTACTGGACTGCCTGTGGGCTCCGCCGAACGGCCGTCCTTGGTTCACCTTTCAGGGGCTTTTCGACCACCCCTTTGATTACATTTTTTCACCCAATTGCCATACTAGCCTCCCTTTTGAGAGCATTCCTGCGTAGTCGTCTCGAAAGCTTGTTTTCGCAATCGCTTTTGTTGACATCTCTTGCATAACACACTGTTATTGTACGCCTCTGGCCTTTTGTCGGATAGATGACGGCAAAGAATAAATAAAACCAAATACACTCGCACACATTTGACGTCATAAACTAGCGGCCAAAGCAGAAAGAAGAAGACAATAAAAAGCCAAACACACATTAAACACTTTTTATCGTCTTTTAATGAATTATTTACTCTTTTTTTTCCCCGGCTCCGCGCTTGATAAAGCGTACACCAGCAACGACATATGCAGGGGGTTGAGAGGGGGGTGAATCTCATTGTATCTAGGGTTGCACAAACCCCCTCCCACTAGCCGAGGAAGAATATTCCAATAGATACAACTGTATACAGTGTTTGGGAAAGGTCTTCGCTTACGTAGCTCTATACTTGAGCGTACATACCCATTTTGGAGGGGGTGACTGGTTCTGGAGTGGGGAGAGATGTTTGGTTAGATGAATTCGTGTTTTGGACAAAGTCGTTCGTTCTTTTTTCGTGTTGTTGCTTAATTTGTTTGTTCTAATTTTGGATTTTTCGTTTTTTTTTTTTTCTTTTTTTGTTTAATGTATACGGTGGCGGATTAAACAAAGAAGCAGCACCTTTAAACCAGCTTCTAACCGCGCGATACCTTACGTTTTATTCTACGTCAAGATATTTTTATTGGATTTTTGTGCGCGCCGGTGTTAATTATTATTCACCAAACAATTTTTTTTCTTTGTGAGAATTTGTCAATGAAAGGAGAGCAAAGTTGTCAAACGGGGCCATCCGGATGGTGAGCGATAGATATCGGCGAACATAATAAATCGCGAAATGTATTTCGTGGTCAATGACCGGTTTTTTTTTATGGTATTTCCTAGATTTTTGTTTGTTTGTTTGTTTGTGTGAACACACCTCTATGAATATTTGACAAATGTTTGAGAACATTAATCTCGGATGAGGAGTCATTACTGACAGAGATATCGTATTAATCATTTGCATAGAGTCGGATGAATTGGTGTTTTGGGAGGTGTATGGTTTTATGTCAAACTATTTTGGATTTCACAATTAAGCGGGGAGTCTTTGACGTCAGAAGTTTTGGGAGAGTTGATTCGGCGAATACGTCAACCGGAATCGTTCAATGAACTGGTTTCGCATATGTAAAATCGGAAGCAGTATAGACCGGTAGGGAGACGATTGTTTAGAATGTTTAATGTGTTAGGGAGGGGAAACAATTGCGATGGGAGGTACTGGTAAAAAATTGTCAAATCAGCGCACCAGCAAATGGAAAAGGTCTTAGGCACTGTTTTCCATCCCAAACTAAGCGGGAGAATAATAACAGCAAGTAAGGCCCTACGCCTGCAACGAAATCCTTGGCAAGAAGATAAGGTTACATCCTCACTTACCAATCACTGGTCTAGTGACCCACGATGGCCGAATCATACAACATAACCAGAGCATTGCGATCCTTTCCTGCAAATGCGGTAGTTGCTGCCTTGGCCCTTCTTTCCATCAGACTAAGGCATACGGCCACAGCAACAATCTGAAGGCGATTCCACAAGAAGTGGTTACAAACCAAACTGACTACGTAAGAAAGACTTTTGAGATGCGTTTTCCAACCACAACGGATGAGTGAAGTAGAGCTCTGGCTTCTCAATTTATACACATGATTCGAAAAAAGACTGTATTTACTCTGAAATTTTGAAGATATACAAGGCGCTCACATTACTGGACTTGACCAGCGTTTTCCAGGAGGAAGCGCAGGCGATTTTCGATGCACGTCTCGAGTTTAAAAATCACTCGACGTCCAAAGAAAACGATGAAATATGCACGGACAACCAAAAAGCTGTTAGGGCCAGCGTCTCTTTAACTACATCTTCTTTAAAACGACATAGTAAAACAATGCTTCTGTTGCTCTAACTTTGGTCCCAGGTCATAAGGGTAGAATTGGTTACAGCTCTTAAAAGCTCTTCCTCAGAACGAGTACACTGACCCGCCACTTGGATCCGTCCATAGTTAACAATTCTTGCACTTCACTTGACACTTGACAAACCAAAGATGGGTTGGAGTAGATAACCGGATTATTTCTAGAACGATATGGAATACATGCAACCAGACTTAGAACCAGAGACCTTCATAGCAAAAACAGAAGTGACATCGCTCGGCTTGTACCAATCTGCACTGGTTTCTGACCGTTTGGCAATGATGTGGCATGACTGAGCATTCTTTTCGACTCTTACTGCTGCAGCTGTAAAGACGCACGACTGTCGCCAAAACTAGGTATTGAACATTAAGTAAAGCTTTCCTCAGCAATCTTAAGGGCTAACTGAAGGAAAATACTTCTGTTATGCTGTCTGGAGGCTGCAAATAAGGTTTTTCAACCAAATGAGGTTCCTAAGAATCGTGGTGTCAAAATGGCAACAGGTGCATTTTTTTTTTATAATAAAAAGAGACCACTGGCCAAGCTTCATTGCTAAGAAGCGCCGGTCGTGTCCGACATCATTAAGGGGCACTGCGCCATTGGTATTCATGGCTGATATATCGGTTTACATCGCACCAACTACTACAGTATCTGCCACGATGAAATTGAATCTGAAAATAATGTCCTGTCGTCTGCGGGAGTAAAATTAGGACACTTGGCAATTAAGACTTCTCGAAGCTGGAAGACCTGTGCAATACTGAGCTCAGAAATTTATTTATATCTTAATCTGGAGACTGGGAAATAGGTTGCTCTTCTTCTTCATAGGATCCCAGGGCAGTTTTTTTTTAGGAGATGGACAAGTGTGAGCAGGACTCATGCCTCAAGAGTACCATTTTTTCATTCTAAGGTACGGAACCCTACAAATAGGCAAAGTGGACCCAATTGTTGGTCTGCGAGTGAACAGTGACTAAGTCACAAGGCATTTGTATACTCAACCTCACCTATGAACATATACAAATCTCATTCATCCACTATGAGGGGCGCGGATTTAGGATCCTTAAATGGACCCTCCATACCTCTCGATTTCCCCCATCGACCCTAGATCGTCAGAGACTATCCCCATACGGATAGAAAATTCGGCCAACCAATCCCTTCCTGGGCCTACCTAGGGGACGCCTACCCGATGGCACGAATTCCATTGCACGTTTTGGAAGAAGAGTTGGGAGCATGCGTTGAACGTGCGCAAGCCATCGAAGTACGGGCGAAGAAGTAGTTGCTCGACATTGAGTGCTTCGCGTATTCTGGTGTTTCTAACCCGATCTCGACGAGTTACTCCAGCAATACAACGAAGAAATCTTATTTTAACAGTATCCGCGATCTTATTCTTTCGGTCATTACCCAAACCTCATGACCTGAGGGTGATGGACGGAACAAACACTGAATGAAAGACCAATAGCTTAGCTTCGACGACAAGCTCAGCCCTCCTGATAACAGATTGACCAAGCTGTCTCCAGCCTGACCAATCCTACAGTATATCTCAGTATTGCTCCTTCCATCACTGGTGAATACTTTAACTTCTTTATCTGTTTCAATTGCACTCCACTTACAAGTGCATTGAACAGGCATTCGGGAAATTACCATAACCTCTGATTTGTCTAAGTTTACCTTCATTCCAGCCTCAACACAGACGGTGGTGAACCTATTCTATTTTGACCACAAGAATAAGCCCGTACCACCATCATGGGTTTCAAAAACGTTGTATCAATACTCCGTCAATTATGGACCTAGGCATTGGGTCGAGCTCATCCAGCTTAAAAAATCTGCAAAAGACAGCCATCAACCTGGCAACATTGTGTTTGAGAGGTTGAAAGTTCAAGATTACACTCAAACTTTCTCGCGATCAGAATTATAAAGATTCAATCTCCCAGATTCATCCTGTCAGTGATTTCATTAAGCGAATCTACCAAGATTATTGGACATGAAGTCTAATTCTTTTCAGTAAAATAAATATTTCCACACTCGCCTGTAGAATCGGTGGTTTCGTAACTGCTCTAGTGAAAGTGGAGAAGCCCATTGGAATCCTTTAATATGGTTAACCCCAAAATCAATAGCATGCAATGTTTCGATTACGGGAACCTGACCAACAGTTTAATTTTTAATTTAATTAAAAAAACCCCACTCGACAAAAATTCACATCAGAGAACAAGTGAATACTTTCACATGACTGGACAAAAATTTGTAATCCGCGTAACAACTTTTCATTGATCCGATTAACCCGCACAAACCAAAAAAACCGCTTTTGGTTCGTTTTCCTTTCCCGGAAATTTGATTTATAAAAACCCTTGCTTCACCAGGATTGTGAACCGAAAGTTGCGCAATATGCGAGTTTAATTGAAAACTCAATAAGTCAGTTGCTATAGAGTTTTAAAATGAATAAAAATAATAATAAAATTTACGTCCAAGGGATAGTGTTTGCTGTCCACCCCGATTCATCCTGCTGAACAATATAAGCAACACTATCAGCACTACAGTGGAGGAATTCCATAGATCTGAAGGGGAAATAGGAACTTATTTGGGCGTCTTCGACATATTCGAAGATCAGGCTGATCAGGCATCGATCGTCTTCTACACGTGCAGTGACATCTTCGAAACCAAAAATCATCCTACGGATGTGCAAAATGATTGTCAGATCAATTCTCACGTAAGGTGGATCAGTCTGATGGCCATAAGGACAAATCCAACAGCTGGACAGGAGGCTTATTTTGATCTGCTATCCGTAGACCTTCGAATACAAGAAAATACAACGACGAGCGTTCTAAGCATCAGTCAATCGAAACATTTTTTGCAACAAACAATGTCTCATGGATTTCTTAAACTGTTCGCGAATTTCATGAGCTCCAAGGCCGTTGTTTCTTCATGAAGTTGAAAGCGCTCCTCATCACTCAAAATCATCATGCCCCTCTTTTAGGAGTGAAAGTCGTATGCGGCCGACAGGGTTGCACTACTGACGCACAAACAAACTTTGACGCTACGATCAGCATGGACCTCTACGAAAGATTCTCTCCAGCTGGCACGATCGTTAAAAAAGTATAGACGCGGCCCTATAACCATAATTGTGTACCGTTTCAAGTTTAGACGTCACTCGAACCAAAAAAAATGCGTCATTTTTCCAAAAACTTGACGCAGACCATGGCCGGCTAGATGGAGTCGAGACAAATGACCAAAAGTTGAATACGAATGGCAACTAAATATGGTATAGAGGCCCAAGGGACTTCTCTCCCCTCCATTACGCGTTAAATGAAAACAACATTCTAATCAATTCACATCGCATTTGAATCATAGAAACCTTTCGCACAGCATTCCAATCTCCAGAGCGAATGACGTGTGCAGCCCCTAATTTCGAACATCAGCCACTTCTTGGATGTTAATCCCATTCCAAGCTAATTTATGCAAACATTCGTGTTCTCATTGTGCCCGGCCGGCGTGGATACAACGACTGCGACGATAAAATGCTCAAATGACTGCGCCATCAATCACTTTTTCGCAAACACACAGTCACGGGTCGCAAATCCACATATGTACACACTGGAGTCGGCTCCAGCCAGCAGGCCACAGGAGCCCTATTAATGTATTTTAATTTATTCCGTTAGCCGGCAGTCTCTTGGTGGGGCAACACTCAAAGCATCACGTCACAGGGAGGGAGCAGGGCCGGCTAGAACGGATTACATTTTGCATGTTGGTAGCCATTCGCTCACTCATTCATAAAAACATGATTAAACGTTCCGAGGCGGAAAAAAAAGACAGGGCCCCAGGGGAAAGCCAGTCGATATTTGATAAATAAATTAGGGGGCGGCGAAAGGGCCGGGCCATGGCGGCAGAATAGTCGTCGCCGCCGAAAAAGGGGGGCCAGGCTGGACCACCCACTTCCTGATTTCATCTAATGGATCAACTAACAAGCCATTTGGACCACTGTTCATTGTCAGTCTGGGGCTAATCCTTCTTTCACCTTCGAAGGGGAGAATCTAATTTAGAGTAGGGGGATGTTGCTCGGGGTCCCCATACGCCACTGTAAATTAATGCACTTCATCGGTGAATTGAATTTTTGATTCAAGGTTTTTCAGTCACATGATGACGCTTCGGGGCGTACGAAGATATTCAAATTAGTCAGTTGATTTGGAACGCCGCCGGAACCTACTTTCCCCGAGGGGGTAGGATGGATGACAGTTCGTCGATGAATTCGCTTATTTACTGGTGGAGTCTGGATAAATCTGCGACGTCATGCAGAGGGACTCGTTTACACGAATATTTGGTAAAAGGATACACAGCACATGCTTCAATGCTTCCATGGGTATCCTGCCTCCGGATGGGGGAAGAGGAAAAGCGATATTTGCTTAGGTTCTCCGGTAAAACAGGGCTTTATGCTGTAGGGTCTTAAGTCTTTGTTTGATTTCCCTTGTTTGCCCTCATTTTACGTTCGTTTGCGTCGGCACGTCTAGGCGGTCGCAATGGTGAATTAACGACGAGCGTTTGTTTTATGTGACCCATTAGTTGAGACACCTGGGTTGTCTTCTAGGGAAATGTGGATAGGACACATGCTAAGCATAAATGTGTTGGTTTTGTAAAGCGTCTGCCAAAGGGAGACAAATGAGCGATAGACCAGATGCTTTCGTCAAATGAAAGGATAACACAGGATGTACTATGAGGTTGATAACAATGGAAAGGGATGCGCCTTATAAGCGAAAGTACGAACTGAACTTGTGAAAAAACGTGGAGTACGGAAGCTGATCCTTGGGAACAAAGGCAACAAGGAATGGCATGCAGAAGTCCTTCAAAGTTTCACCCTTGCATGCAGGCAAAACTTTCTTATATAGGAACTAGACTGTTGGCAAAGGAACTAAACGCCAAGCCAAGCTGGAATTTACTGGACCAAGGTCGAGTGTTTGCTAGGAAAAACAACCGACTCGTCCCAATGCCCACAAGCAGATGTGCATCGTCAAACTATATGAGGCAAATGACCAATTGAGACCTAGACTTGGAACCAAAGAGGTCTTTCGATTTGTGTACCTCAAACCTGACTTTAAAAAGGACTCTGATTCAGAAAGCAGGGATATATGTATGTACATAGATGCTGACGTAGGAAAATAAAAGACCTTGACGAGGTAACAGCCAAAGAGAAAATTTGCAATAGTCAGCATGGAGAGCTAGAGAGAGACAAAGTCCATGTACACGGATGGCTCCAAGATGGACATAGCCACGTATGCTGGTGTCTTCTCTGAAGAGCTACGACTCAGCAGCTCAATAAGACTCTGTTTTCCAGGCAGAAGTTCTAGCAGTGACCAGAGCTGCCCACGGTATCACGGGAAGATATCAGGATCTTCATAGACAGCCAGGAGGCTATAAAAGCAAAAGCTGCTACTCAAATTACATCCAAGCTTGTAAAGTGCTGTCGCCAAAAGATGAAGGTTCTAGACACGCAGCATAATGTAAAACTCTGCTGGGTCCCCGGCCACAGTGGTGTGCCAGGAAACGAAACTGCTGACGAACTAGTCTGAAAAGGAAGCAGAGGTTGCGGACGGTACGGTTAAACCGCCACTTCGTCATCTGAGGAAATAGTAAGGCTTAGATCCTTAACTGAGGCGAATAACAGGTGGAAAACACTCTAGAAGGCTTTGGCCGTTAAGGCAGAACGACCAAGCTCCTACATATGGACAGCAAATGCCTGTCATTAATTACAGGCCACAATATGCTCAGGTACCTTGCAAAAAGATGCACCTGACCGAGAACGACCTATGCAGAGGATGCGAGGGCGAGAAGGTGCATGAGGACACAACTCACTTTTTGTGTCATTATCCAAGCCTTTACAATATTAGAAAAAGAACATTGGGCAGATACCTCTTCGATAACATCGAGGAACTATCCGATGATTCACTGTCGGATCTGCTCAAGTTTGCAAAGACAGCCAAGTGACTGTCATCAGGCGTATTGGCCCGCTAACCTAACCTAAATTAAGAATGGTGGCGCTGTGTGCGTCAACGACACTCGGCCATGTCTCTTTTCTGCGCGCGTGAGAGCCAATTTTATTGTATCAACTGGCTTGTGGGCAAGTTGAACGTTCGGCAGGACTTTTCATGCCAGAATTCATAACGGAGATGAATGAATAAATAGTGTAGCCACAAGGAGAGGTGGGTTATGTATTTCCTTCCATACGTGCGACAAATATTTTTGTAGGAGTGGAAGCATCTTACAGTTTGTACTGCCGACTCTGAATGGCGAATTGAGAAGCTTCTTCACCGTAAATTTTGCTCTTTGAGGTTTATCGTTGCCTGCTAAGATGCGTTACCGCTGAAGATTCGATAATGAGAATGAAAGACGCGGAGATGCAGAGCTTTAACTACAATCTTACTAAGAACTAAAATTATATCACCACATGGATTGTAATTTTATCACTTACTATTCTTATGAGGAGTTAATGTTGTCACTTACCTGAAAAGAAGGAAAAGAAATTATTTAGTTATCTCGGCATAAATTAGTAAAGTCCTCAATCATCCTTGAGCCCTTTAAGTGACTAAATTTTTCTATTTCAGACGTTGTCATGTGATTGAAAGATTAAATATTTTGTAGAACCTAAGACACAAGTACATTTCACATACAGAAACCCAAAATTTTGTTCGACATTGGCTATAGTCTCCAGACACACATTCATCGAAAAACAAAGCGCTTAGACCGATGGATATGCCGCAGAAACTATAATTCCCTACCTCCACGTCAGACAAGTTTTAGGTGCACAATTCTGTATTGAAAGAGAGCGAGGTAAGCATGCCTGTAGATTACATGTCCCAGGCAGTTAACCTTGCATGGTAAATTCACAACTTCAAGATCAAGACAAGATTCTAGCACGAGTACACTGATCGAAATCCTCGCACCTATGCGTTGGTGGCTTGATTTTTTGCCCACACTCTAGTGCTGTCATTGAGCTTTAAAAATCAGTTCGACTTGACTGCACCGGAGCTTGCTTTGATCCAGATTCATTGCTGATCCTCCTAAAGTGGCCTTTGGTACAAGTCATCAATGAAATTACAAGTTTAATGGCACAAGGACTTCAACACTTGCGCAAAATATGAGCTGTCAAATTTTAAGGACTAGCTCTAGCCGAAAGTTTAGCCCACGGGGAGGGAAAGCAAAATTCATAGAAGATCTTGTGCTGATTGAAGACAAAAACATTAGATTGTCATAAGGCAAATGCAAATCTGTGTTTAAGCGAAGACTTGTGCTATCCTCACATCTTAACGTAGCTTCAGTAAAGACAGACAGGCTACACTTAACGCGTTTTTATCAGCCCGATCATCATTTCAAAAATAGTTCATAAGGGACAACTTTGAGTTCAGTCTGAAGTTTTCTTTAGATCCCGGTTCACAAAGAAAAAATAGCTTACGCGAGAGCACGAGAAAAGCCAAAGCCCGCTTTCTCGCAACAAGCTGGAAAGGAATCGGACTTGTAGGTTCTGAACTGGGCATTGAGAAGCTTTTTTAAGACTATAGTCAATTGTAATATCAGATGTTCGACTTTTTGTTATTGGCTGCCGAGAGCTATTGCCTCGAGAAATGTTTGACTGATTGCCAGGCTTGAACCCGTTGAAGATGTCTCGGTGGCTTAATGCGCAAACCACTAAACCACGGTGGCTATTGGTGGTTTCTGTGCCAAGAATTAGTGAAGAACAAACCAAGAGCAAGACACTTTACACCTATAAACATGACCTTGTTCATGCTGAGCATTTTTTTTTCAATACACTCACGCTTTATTATTCAATATTCATAACCCGAATATCCTTTTGACATTATTCCCACAGCGCGAGCGAGGTGCAGTGGTTCGAAACTCAGGTAGTGTTAGGTTTCACTGGCGTCCGAGGGTGGTGTCCTGACTAACTGGTGTCTGTCATTGTTATAATTCACCGCCATGCCAGTTTTTTAGAAATTTTCAGAAATTCAAAAGACTATGAAACCCATCACTAAAAAAAAAAATCTGAAAAATCCATGGCGGTGATCGGGCATGCCTGTCATGTAATTTGCGCTTTTGGCGTCGCATTCGACTCTTCTTGGACTTCAGTTGCTTGATGAAATTAGTAAGCCTTTCTTGTACATATAGTTCGCTAATCGGTTGCCAACTCGACTATGTACAAGGTTTGCTTAGCAGACCAGGTTTCACGCTGGATTCATAGCTGAGTCTTCTGAAGTGACTTTTGGTACAATTCACCACCGAATTGACGATGTGCGGCAGTTATTCGTTGGAGAAAGCCCATCTAACGTATACCCACCAGAACTTGAAGCGCTAGGCGACTGATGCACTTGCACGACTTTTCAAATCAACCAAAGATGTAGTGCTAGTAACTTCGCAGACATCATGCGTGAGTCTAGCGGTAATCAACGACCACAGACGACCCTATTTTCTGGCATGCAGACAAATTAAACGCATTTTCCCCGACGTCCTTGAGAAGTCTGCAGAATTCTATTGCTGAATAGGAATGTACTGCATATCTTTGTCGCTGACGTCATTAGTGCCGACAATTCTACGAACCAATATTGTTAAGATACACATCCGTCAAAACTCAGAGAGTTTGTGGAATCAGAACCACTGTCCTCCTCATGATGCTTCTATTGCAGTTGGCACTGCGACTAGGTGGATACGAAGAAATAAAGACAGCAACTCGATGTTACCTACACCAACGAGTACTCAACTGAGATACCTGCAAAGGCCTAATCAGCGATTTCAAGAAACAATCACGCACTTGAAGAAGCCACTGTTTGTTGAACCCCCGAAACCTGTCCATGTTCAGACAGGTTCTCCAAATCTTCGCGAACAAAAACAACAACCTTCTCAGTTTTAATTCCTAAATAGCTCCGAGCTTGATGATAACTCTGTGCTTGTTTGTCTTTTGCGGGTGCTAATTTGTCTTCCGAAGGATAGAGGTACACACGTTCGGATAAAACTCCGCCATTGGACGGGATACTAGTTGCCGTATCTCTGTGCATACATCTTGGGTCAACAGCAACTCGGTAGCCTTATCTAATCGCTTGACGTTCACCAGCTCCAGTATCGCACCAGGCACTGCAGAATACCTGTCACACCACTATATCATAGTCTCATGACTTTTTTTGTTTTGTTTCCACAAATTTTTATCTCATTAGTCGTGCACCGGTATTCAAAAAAATTCACTCGGTGTATCCCAAACTCACAAGTATCTTTTTGTAATTCTGAGTACCGAGTCCGCAGTCGCCTCTAGGCATTTCGTGTGATGATTACAATTCATTAGCGGTGAAGTGAATACAAAGTTTTTTTTTTTTTATTTCTACAACATGGAGCTACAATTTTTCGGATTCCTCTCATTCATCTCGATTGTTGTGCTGAGTCATGGCCAAAACGTGACGGAACCAGAGCTTTTAGTGCCGAACTATGACAACATCGAGCACAAAGTGAAGGCGTTCGACATCCGGCAGCCACTTGTCCTGCATTGCAACGTTACCAAGGAGGGTGACTATGACCTTGTCTGGGAGAAGCACGGGAAGAAGGTCTCCGATGTGGATGACCTACAAGGGCGTTACGTAATCATTGAGCCGGAAGATAAATTCATCATCGAGAGGACAGAGGAATCGGATGCTGGTCACTACAGTTGTCGCGTGAATACCACCAAGAAAGAGTTCAGGGTTGTGGCCAATGTCGCTGTGCGTTCGCCGTCGAATATCGGCGTGTCTGAGGGGGAGAACCTCTCCATTGAGTGTGTGGTGGTGGGAACCAGGCCCAAGTTATACTGGCAGATAGGAAACTTAACAATCTACAACTCAACTGGGAGGTACGTGCTCAGGGAGAATGAAAATGGCGTCGACAATGGGGTGCTAAGTGTGAAAAATGTCAGTTTGACGGATCGAGGGGAGTACACGTGCTTTGCCGGGAATATTGTCACGGATTTAAATATCACCGTCGTGGCTAGTGATGTAACCTATGTTCGTGTGAAGGACAAAATGGCCTCGCTGTGGCCAGCGTTGGGCATTTGTGTTGAACTTGTGATTCTGTGCATCACGACAATAATCTGTGGAAGATGCAACAAGAAGGAGGACCTGGATGAAGGTGACGAGTAGCAGTTAAGACCAAGTGGCAATAAATGTTGTTAAAGTTTAAATAAAGATTTATGGAGCCTCTGGACCGGTGTGTTTGCTTATTTTTCTAGATGTGTTCAAAAAAGTTTTCGGAGCTCTGGGAACGTAGGGCATATAAAGCTGTAGGTTCTGCCAATTGCCTGCTGAAAGACATCACTGAGGATGCGTTGCTTATTGAAGTTAGAACACGTTTGCGTTAGGTTTTGGCTATCTATGCCGCACTGCGTCTCCTAATATTCGCAACAAAAGACATGTGCTGTCATTCTACATACAGCGTGTCAAGTACAAAATAAATTTATGAATCTTATCTCAGATAGGAAAGCATTCAAGCGCCTTCTGCTTACACAGGTCTGAATAACTCTGAGCTGATAAGATTCTGTTGGCTATTTACACCGCAGCTTAAGATACATGCCGTCAAGCCGTCTTAAACTTGCATCATCTAGGAATAGGAAGTAAACTTGAAAGTGCCCTTCCCATCCGGACTCGATATCATCCCGGTCAATTACGCTTTAAAATCTTAGTAGAGTGCTCTAAGCAGAAGTCTTAGTTATCTCCGAGACCTAACGAAAATGATTCCTTCTCGCAACTCCACGAAGGAAAAATTTCCGTTGATAGACACCCAAGCGACGATTAAGCCATGTCATTGACTGTGAGAGGGTCAAGACATGTAATGAGTTTCGGCACAAAGCTAAATTTGGTCAACTCGACACAACTTTGTTGGATGCCAGGATGGAGAGGAAGAACTCTGATGAACTGGCTACAAGAGTTTCCGAATAATATAATACATTGGTCAACCACTCTTCCCTAACTTGAATGGAACCTATAAAAGCGATCATATACAACATGGTGGGCTTAACGTGAACTCCTGCCTAAAGAGACTTAATCTCACGGTGGGCCTACCCACAACATCAGGTTCAAAAGCGCTGGCCAGCGCCCCAGGGAAGTACGAGTGTACTTCGTAGTCATGTGTAAAGTATGAGCTACATTCCTTGCAGGGAGCGAGGGCTTTCTGACACATCTTGCGCCCTGAGGGTCTTAGATATCAACAGATCTCTTAGAACGCTGTTTGTTCCCGATTTTGGGTAACCACAGCCACCACGATACTCGTATTAGAGGGTCTACCTCGATAGACAGGCTGAGTCAAGTCGACTGGTGTCAGATGACACCAGAACCCAAAGTGACCCTCTTGTCTCCCGTGATACCAGAATATACATAGCTTCCGGTGTAGCTTCGCAACCATGAAGGTCACTTCCAGATGGATCCTAACTGTCCTCATTATAGAAACAAGAAAACAGGATTATTCGTAAAGACACTAAAGAATCTGCCCACCAAAACTGTCCTATGTCCTATGCATAGATTGAGGCCCGCCTTTGGAGGAATTTGCAGAAACCCAAGTTTTTATGCCACTGCGCAGCCTTTGAGAAAACCCGACAGGAAACTCTATCGAAGGCGGGTAAAGATATCCTCCAAAAACAATCGATTCCCTGTGCGTTGACGGTCTTTAGAGAGCGACATTCATCCAGTCAAAAAAATATTGGACGTTTGATGTGGTTAAGACGTGAAGAGCGGGTGGACGAGAAGACTTTAACTCACAGAGTCTTTAGATATGACCCGAAGGGACAACTGGCCTGAGGTGGCGCGCAGCCAGGTATGCTAAACGCGTAAAAAACTATCTCAAGGATCAGCATCGCGGAGGGACTCCAAAGAAAGGAAATCACTGCCGGAGTAGCGCAGGGCTCAATCTTAGGACCTGACCTTTGCAATATCTCCTACGACGGTATTTTCGATATTGAGATGTTCGAAATGACATCGGGGCGATGTCTACGGGAAGAGTCACCGGAAACACACAGAGAAAACTAAATCAAGTTACGAGACGTGTGGATGCCTGGATGGAGAATGATGGGCTTAGTCTGCAGAGAAGACAGAGGGAGTCTTCCTGACAAGGAGACAGATCCCGGGGCTGTCGAGTTTCAAGCAGGCTTGGAAGTAATAATAAGCAAAAATAAGAATGTGCTTTGACCCTAAACCCACTTTTGGCAGCAGATAAAGCCCTGACCGGAGTGAGCTGCAAATGTCACCTTATCATTACTCAGCATACTCATGACAAAATTCGGTGGCCTAACTGCAGGGAAGCAAAGACTTCTCATGTCAATCACGCATGCCCTCCGAGTAGCAAACTCTAACCGCACGGTGTCGGAACCACGGAAATTACTCCCATGGTACCATCCATCTCCTAGCGGCAAAGAGGAAATACGTTTAGGCACATAAAACTGAAATAGGAGTGGAAACAGCGATGGTACAGGCGAAGGAGCTTACAAAGCAACAGTGGCAAGGGCGCCGAAGTTCAAAACTAGAGGAAGGTCGATGCAGAAACTGGTTAGGGACGTTGGTAAAGGGACGGAAGGGACCTAACAGACTTACGGTCGCCGCCTATCCTACAGGAAAAAGGTGACACATTCAGAAGCGGACCTCAACCAACTAGAGAAACTTCCTGGTTGAGGTTAAACCCGAACTGTAGTACTTTCTGAGTTAGGAGTGAGTAAGCCCAATAACTTTTTCACTTCGGCTGAAGTGTTAACTTGGGAGGCATACCACGTTTGGGATAATAGAAACTCTAAGAAGAAGAGCAAAGCGTTGTCCACTTATACGCAGTGTAAAAATGTTCAATTCCAGCTTTGTCCTCACTGACTCTGCCGACAATAAACTGAGTCAATCACAATGCAAATGGGTCAATGCACAACAAATGAGTTATCGCCTCTCTGATGGCACGTCTCTCCATGAATAGCGCGCTCCAGCACAATCACTGCCTTTATAATTATTGATGTCAACACTCATTTCTCATCGCCATGCACCTCGCCGCCAGTCGTCTCTTCTGCCAGCCTTAACTGCATCCCACTTAAAAGGTTATAATTAAACTTTTTGATCTTCTTATCGCTGCCGATTTACGTCCTCCGTCCAATTAGACTTTTTAGAACGTCCTCGTCTGCACAGGGGAGTACGAAGGGAACACCTTGAGGGCGCGTTACCACAGTGTGTTATCGTTGTCGTCGACACTGGTAAGAGAAAATGTGGTCTCGCCCTTGGAGACGGTTCCTTCTTTTAGTCACACACACACACAATGTACGACGACCGCACGGAAAGGAAACATTTATTACAATTGAACATGATCTCATTTTCCCAGCGTTAATCTCCATAAATCATCCGCAATCATGTGTGTATGCGAGTTGTTATCTTTAGCCAGCACCCAGTGGCATGCAACTCCTTTTTGAGTGCGCGGAATTCCTAGAATCGCACTTCTCGGGAGGAGGGAAGGGAGCGCAACAGAACTTTCGCAGAGATTTACAGCGTGTAGCGTTCTAAGATATTTCTACTGCTTCTGGCGCTCTGAGATCATTTCGAAGATTGCTGATGGTTGGTGGCCACCCCATGAATCTCCGTTGAAGCTGAAGTAATCTGCAGCAGCTGTAGGAGAGCAACGACGCCATCAAATGCATTCCAATTCCAGGTTTAATTTTGAATGCATTTACATAATTTGTTTTCTTACATGTACGCGTATTCGCTTGGATGCATGCACTACACACTGCAGAAGGAGGAGTGGTGGTCGTTCGTTCTGGGATAAGGAGCACTTTTGATGCTCATTAAGAAGATCATCTACGCGGAGGAGAACTACATAGTATGCTTCCTTCCCTTTGGGAGGGAATTATTCAAATTTTAAGCACAGATGTGGGTGTGGGCTCCCACTTTGGGTTTGTTTCGTTGAATATGAAAATCGTTTAGCAAGGATAACACGAAAGGGGTTTGCTGCTGTTTAAACTGGAAGCAGCGAATCCAAGTGGTTGGGAGTAAGATGAACCGATGAAACCACTTTGCGCTGACTTTACATGGAGTCTAGTCGCGAGGAGTAAGTCAAGTAGTTAAAGGAGTTAAAACCCCAAAAAGTTATCTGTGAGACATGCGGAATAGATCGTCTTGAAGACCCGGCAAATTGTTTCAACTCAGTTAAGTTGATTTGCCTCGAGGTTTCCATAAGATACGTATGATACTTCCTTCATTCACCCTGCCCGTAGATCAACGACTACTGCTGCTCTTCATCGTGTTGAGAGTTTTGCAATGCACTTTAGGGAGTATCTACTCATACCCAAGGATCTAGTTTCCTATCCGACTGCCCTACTCCAATTGCTGTAAGGCGCCGTGCTCCATATCGAGAGAGGGAAAGGGTGATCCCATGTCACTTTCTTTGTCGTATTGTGATGTCCTTTGATTCTCAAGGCAAACTGGTATACGATTCGGCCACAAAATCGTTAAGAGATGCGTCATCTACAGAACAACGACTGCAATTTCATACGCTACAAAAGCTCCACTGGATGCACTTACATTCAGACACCCAGGCAAGGTCTGTCGTATGTATGTAGTTGCATAAACCTGGTATATCGGCTCCGACAGGACGGACCTTATATTTCCGACCAAAAGAGAACCAGTGCATATCAGCAAAATCTCTAAAGGCGACAAACCCGCTACCTCTAGTATTTTATCAGAGGCAAAGATCGGAGGACGAGGTCAAGATCAGCTGGCCGAAAAGGAAAAAACTTCTAACAGAAAATGAGATCCTCAAAACCATGATGGCCAACATCGAAAATGGTGATCCAGAGGAATACATTTTCTATGGAGCGGGATGGAAACAGGAATCACTCGAGTTCCTCTCCAACACCATCGCCAAACTCGGCGAACTGTGGAAGGAAGCGAAGCTCAAGGTGATACCCAAATCCGCATTGCCTCTTCCCTGCAAGGCTAAGGGGTGGATTCGACCCTCCTTTCAGGAAGCGGACCAAGGAATCAGTGCACTCTCGGCAGGGCAAAGAGTACTGGTTGGCTTTGCGATAGACCCCCTATCTAGAACCCAAGGTTGAAACATCATTAGGCTCCCATGGACGCACAGACTGGGCACTTCCCCCATAACCTAACCTAACCTAACCTACATCGAGAATTAAACGAAACAGTCGGAGGTCGGTGCTCAACCACATTAACTTTGGCAGTTACTGCCAATCTTGGACTGAGCTGGCGGATAAAGAAGCCTCGGAGATGGTGAATTGAGAAGCTTCTTCATGACAAATTATGCGCCCGAAAGTTTGTCATTCCTCGATGAGAAGCTGAGGCTAGGCAAAACCTTAAGTGGCCTGTACTACGACGTTCTCTATTCGAGATTAAGCTATTGAGGGGCCTCCAGCCTATTAAGCCCTCGGTACTGTTCAAATGACACCTTGAACAAGAAGGGGGTGGCTGCCCCCACTCAGACAGGGACACACTTAGACTAGGTCGGCTCACTGTGACACCACGGTGAAAAACCGGCCTACCAGCCCAAGGAACCAGAGTATGTAACACAAAGTACATCGAGATGGGCACCCGTACCGGTATTAACCCTAAGAGTTGAACCATTGCGTCCTAGGGATGAAGTTTCTTATCTTCTGGATGTCGAGTTGGGGTAGATGGTTAAGATCATCGTAGATGTATTCCCCGAGGGTTTTTCTTCTTAGCATCGCAAAAGCAGGACATGCACACAGTAAGTGGGTTGTAGTTTCTTCCTCCTCCTCGTCTCTGCAGCTTCAACAGAAATCATTGAAGGGGACTCTAGTTTGAGTGCAAGCCTGCCTATTTATGAAGCAATGTCCGGTAAGGACCCCTATTAGTGAATATAGGTTTTTCCAGTTTGTAGATAAAAGGCTCTCCGTTAGGTTAGTCTCTCCACAGGTTAGGTCATCCACCTGCGGCTTGCCAGTTTCTTGGCATCCGTGTTAACGAGGAATTTGATCGATTCGATAGGCGCAGGTATTTCCCCCAGGTTTTCGGGGAGATGCCGTCCTGCACCCTCTTTTGCCAGCTCGTCCGCTCGTCCCATGTTCCGCTGTCCAATTCTACACCGTTTAACTAAAATCAAATCATCGTCCTCATCAATTCACATGAATTTATTGCCCGTTTGCAGCATCAGGAAACGGTCCACTATTCGAAGTCCCGCGCCTCCATGCTGCACACACACACACACCCTCAAAACTAGGTCCAATCTAAACACTAAAAGCGTTGCTCTCTCGTAAAATCCACTGTTTACAGTTCGTTCGGCAGACTTTAATAAATTTCACGTGTGCAAAAATAGCACCACGCTTCCGCTCCAGCGCTTTTACCACTCCTGTGTCCCAAGACGCAAGGCGGCGAAAAAAGGCGGAACGACGATTTAATACAGTTCGACGAGGCTAGAAGTACGGGCCCGCGGAATTATAGTTCCTCGACGTTTGCGCCATCGTGTGTCGGATTATTTGCTTTTCATTTTCCTCGCTCCGTGTGCACTTTAATTGCTCCCGAGGAGGGACCGGTCCGCGTGAACCACTTTAGCGGAGAACCCTGCAGGCGGTCATCGGCTGGAAGTCTTTTTCACGTCATGTGCTGCCTTCCACATAGACACACACGCACCAGGAAACCCACTCGATAATTGGCGTGCCAAATGGTGAATTTACTTAACCCACCTAGCCGAGAGGCACAAAAGCGGAACGAATATGCGTCATCGTGGCTCGCGTGCACCCAGTCACTGTGAGGCGCTGGCCGTGATGATAACTTATGTCACCGGCATGGCAGTTCCACAGCCAAAGTAAGGTGGATCCCGAGTATCTGCTGTTCGCTGTTGGCCGTATCTATGTCGTTTTTATTTGTTTGGATTGGGAATTGTGTTTATTTATGTTGATTGCTTCGGCCGCAGGAAAGAGCTGCACACGATGATGGGCGGGTAGGTGGGTGGCTGTGTGCGTGCGTCTGCATCTTGACAAGTGTTTTTCCTTACTCTCAACCTGGTTATTGGACTCGGCTGCAGTTGAAGTGCTTCCGCCGACGTCTTCATCGGGTGGTGATACAAAGTCATGGCCATAGTCAGCGTGTGACGACCTTAAAGACAAACACACACAACACACGCACCACAATGATGGCCATTCTCAGGGCACTTCTATCAATTCCAAGAGATTTAACCGCATAAAGTGTGTGTTTATGATTAAATTTAATCTCTGTCCATTAGTGGGCTTAAAAACAAGGGTCTGTGTGGAGTGGAGATGTCCGAAGAGCTCGAGACCGCAACTTTGCCCATAAGCATTTTGGTGCTGGTGCCGGCTGATGATGGCGTGTGTTTATGTGGATCGTAACATTCTTTTTTAAATGAAAATAAATTCACTTTAATCAAAAATGAAATTGAATTGTTTTTTCAACTCGACTTTTATTTGGTGGAATGGGTGTATGTGTGCGGGACAGTAGTTTCTTGAACAAAGTCAGCGACCGTTTAAGGGAAAAAAATCTTGTGCTGGGTCGATGTGCGGTAGTAATTGAGCTTAATTCGGGTGGACAGGCGCTGTCAAGGCGGGGAATGCAACTTTGAAGATTCGGTAAATTGGTTTTGATTACAATTTTTTCGAAAGGTTGACATCCATTAGTTGAAGAAGATACGCATTGTTTCGAGAGTAGGACGTGCTTTAACGTGGGACACAATCAGGTTGAAGTTTAAGTTTGTAGGGGGTCTGGTGACATTGTCTGATGACTCGGTTGAATTTAGATCACATATTCGGAGACCTAGCTAATGGGGAGTATCGGAGTCGAAAGAGGGCCGAATAAGCACAGACCTTTTGAAAATTTTATGAGAATTTTTTCCATCTGACATTTTACAAAGGCAGCTAACATTGAGCACTGAATCTATCCCACATTTGCTGACGAATTTTCAGTTGCAAGCAAGGCACAACTTTTGGAAGTTGATCGATTCAAGAGGGGATCAGTTGTTAACCTGCATTCATCTCGTTTAGAGGAGATTTTAGGCGGCAGAAAGCCCAACTATCTTTTCAGTATTCTCTTCAATGTGCCTTATATTGGAACAGAGTACTACCTGTTCAACCTTCATCGAATGAATGAAACTTGTCTTCGATGCGGATGTTATAGAAGTTTGTAATGAAGTGAAAGCTGCCACGGTTTTCACAAAGGCTTAAAACTGACGACTGACTTTCGTAGTCGGGGTTTCCACATACACCTTTCAAAGGTAAACAACTTTTCAGGCCGTGAGCACCTTTACAGATGTCATATTAAATCGAAAGGCAGAGACGGCACAGAGGAAATATTATTGATCCGAGACTAGGCTCTGTGGCTGCTCAAAAATGTGTCAGAAGAGGTTTAGCGCAAAGTTGCCCTTAATGTCCCATTCTTGAGAGTAGAATTGCCAATTGTTTACCACAAGAAGGAGATTGATCCGTAATGTGAAGGGTTTTCGAATATGGACGCGTAGATTTTAACAGTCCATGGCGGACATGTTGTTTTATATGTTGTTAGTTTTCCCGATTTCTATTTTTTAGACACTAAAGACAAATCACCGTGGCAAGTTACAACGTCGAGCAACACGTGCTGACTGGGTTCTGGAGCTTTTGAAAGCGGACCCCAATTTCAGCAAAAAAAATCATCTTCAGCGACAAGGTCCATTTTTGGATTAACGGATACGTTAAGAAGCAAAATTGCCGGATTTGGGACGATGCCAATCCACATGAGGTTCACCAAGTGGCAATGCATCCGCAGAAAGTCACTGTTTGGTGAGGATTGTGGCCCGGCGGTATCATCGGTTCGTACTTCTGCGAAAACGACGATGCCATTGCCATCACCATCAACGGAGAGCGGTACCGATCGATGATAACCAATTTCTTTTGGCCCAAACAGGATAATATGCATATGAACGACATGTGGGTTACAACAGGACGGCGCTACAGGCCACACAGCTGATGCCACAATGGACATTCTCCACGAGCGATTTGAGGGCAGGGTTATCTCACGCAGAGGCGACGTGAACTGGCCACCGAAATCATTCGTTTTGGCCACGTTAGACATTTTCTTGTTGGGTTTTTTTAAGTCGTAGGTCCATGCCAATACGCCACAAACGACCAGTGCCCTCAAAGTCAACATAACCCGTCTCCTGCATACACAATTGTGTTTGGAAGGATGCAGGCCGATCAAACGAATGCCCCCGAACGTCTATAAGAAATTATCGGCATTCTTTCTGTCACTCAGCAGAAGAGACTGTAGACAACCTGTTGGCGTTCTAACGGGACACTTCGCTTTTACCAAGAATCTCAGTGTGTAAGGCTTAAATGACATCGCTGTCTGCGACGCCTGTAGAGAGGGCGATGATACTTCGAATCATTTCCTTTGCGATTGTCCTGCCTTTCCTTGAATCAGGTGGCAGATTTTTTGTTCTGATGTGATGAATGCTGATACTGTAAGCTCCTCCTCAGTGAATTTTCAGCTTTCTCCGAAAGTCTAGGAAATTCTAGTAAAATGTGTAAAAACTGCTCTGGTACAATGGACCAGTTGCGTCTGAGTACTCCAGTACAGCGTTACCAAACCGGACAAAAAAAAATTGAACTTCAAGTTTAACTTTCGAGCATCAATCTCTTGCAGTGAGGAGTAGAAAACTGTTGGCGCTAGAGGCAAGTGCTCCACTCAGGCGTGGGTGGCGTAAGAGGTGTTTTCTCCAAAATGCTCACCCTTAGCATCCCCTTTCATCTAGCTGACCACTCCGGGTGGAAACCATGGCGATAAAAGAAGCCTTATCCTGTCTTAAGCGCAATGTGGTATCAGTCTGCTATAAAATCCCTGGAATCAGTAACACACACATCAACAGCAACTTCAAACTGTCGCGTATCTCTTATTGAGACGGGAGAACGGACCGGGGGAAATTGTGGGTCCGATGAATTCGCTAAACGTGGCACTGCTCTAGAAATCCTACCAGAAAGTCGGCATCTGGGAACATCGCTCCGTGTACGATGCGATCAACAAGAAAAAGCAAACAGATGAGAAAATCGAAGCTGTAGGGAGGATGGGTTCATGCTTAAAACCATTCGATCTAAAAATCCGATCTTGCTTAAAAGCTCGCTTATCAGGACCGTTATCGGTGTTCTCACCGGCCACTGTCCCATTGACCTTCATGCCAGAAGAATGGGACTTTTCTCAAACAACTTCTGATTGCAGGAAAAAAGAGGAGGAAGATACAATACTCAAATCCTTCTGTTACTTTGAAGCCGTAACTTGAAGAGAAAGGGTCCATCTAAGAGCCTATCACTTCGATAATTTAGACGAAATGTCACAAAGTGACAAAAAATGTGTCATAAGCTTCATTACAGGCTCGAACTGGCCAATAGATTCAAGTGACACCACAAAGGACTTTCCTCGGTTTTTTCCGGCTTTTTGTCCTAGATGTTTACTCTTTTTGTAACTTTTGACACCACTCTGTGGGTTTTTCTCACTTCAGACACCTCACTCCTATCATCAATTATACCGAACCAATCCTAACCAGAAACGCCGACCGAAATGACACAATAAAGTGAAAACAATTGTGTTTCCAATTATCCAACGGTTTCTGCGGTCGGAGGTGCTTAAGACCCACCGCGTATTATTTAATCAATTAATCACGCAAAGCCCCAACCAAACACTAACAATGCAATTTTCAACGCCATTAATTAGAATACGACACCGTTTGCCGTCTCTAACAGTTCAACACAGGCAAATACGAACGAGTGAGAAAAAGAGAGAATCTCAAACGTTCAGATACAATTTATGGGGTCAGGGTGTGTGTATGGGCTAGAGTTGGAGTTACGTGCATGTGCAACGACATCCAAACCCATGCCCATGGGGCTGAGAGGTGGAGGTCGTTCCATTTCTCTATGTGTGTGTGAGTTTGAATCTAACTACGACACCATCAGCTTTATGAAGAGTAATTACTGTTTGCATTTGCATTTAACTGGTTTATTTTATCGTTATCGTGCGTAAGTCCACATGCACACATACATATGTACGTACTACGAGTACAATGTAGATTACGTACTCAACAATTGTGTGGCCAATGATGTGTGTCAATGGACTTTATTTGTCGTCTGCAGTGCGTCTCGGAAGTGGACAATAAAACCAAAAGAAGACGAGGGACGATGATTGCAGTGCATACAGAGAGAGAGACCTGCACCCTGCAGGGAGGATCGAAGCAATAGCACGTGAATTGGTAGTCTTTCGGTTGGATGCCTGGTTTCTTGTCGCTGTAACCGAGGAGGACTTGCGAATCAACTACACAATGGGGAAGTGGGATGAGAAAATCATTGGAAGTTGTGTAAGTAGATGGGGAGGTTGTTAAGGAACTGCGACAATAGTAGAGACATTCAGCTAAAATTTCTTTTCTTTTGTTGGCGAGGATGAGAAATTCGAAGAACAGAGGTAGGTTTAGGGAAGTATAAACCGGAATTCAGTGGAGCGCCAAGTGAAATGGGGATTTTCTGCGAAATACCTGAAAGCTGACTAAGAAGGGGAACTAAGTCCAGGTGCTTGACACTTAATGCTGAGGAATTCGTTCATTTTTCATTTGGAATTACGAGAATACCCTGGCATTCTCTGGTGTGGGAACTTTAGTTTCATAATGAAAAGGTAAACAGATGCTGTGGGGGTGGTTTTGCAATCGATACTCTGAAGCTGTCCTCCCGTAGATATTACAGCGACCCATAATACACGAAATTTAGGATCAGGAATGATAAAAAAAAGCAAAGTGACGAAGTATGTTAGAGTTGTGACAAAAGATTGCACATGGTAGACTGGGAATTTGCCGTGTCCCCTTTAAACCGATAAGTGACCGCCTGGCTTTGATCCGTACAGCCCTCTCCCAAAGAAGAAAGTTCTACTTAGGAGCGTGCTTTGCATCGACAGAAACGTCAACCTTTTTCCTACTTTTCTGGCGCGGCAGCTCGGAGGAGAAGGAAGGCGGTGGTTTAATGCCTAGCTTTTGGCAACCATTCAAGTTGTACACGTAACATTATTCGCACGATAGGAAAGGCCCTACAATTTATTGAAAGCTCCGAAGGTTGAATTGAGAAGCTTCTTCTTGACAAATTATATGTTCGAAAGTTTGTCAGTTCCCGACAAGACGTGGGGCTGAGAAAAATTTTTGGCGGATACTACTGGGATTCGAACCTACGCAGCTCAGACAGCAGTCCACGGCACTAACCACTGAGCCACGCCGACCACGTAATTGTTACTGACAATCCACATTTGTTATTAGAGGTAGAAGTCTTGAGCTACCAGCATGAAACCGAGCGCCTAACACCGGCTAAATTCCACATCAAAAGCCTGATTCGTATAAGTAGACAGAGAAGAAAGATGACGACCCGAAAGACAGCTTTTATGAGTTTTTGCACAAATCTTACGAACAGCTATGGTAATAAAATTGGCCGGACAGATTTTGAAGCAAAGCTAGAACGAGAGCACATCTTTGTCGAAAAGCATAGCCTGCACGGCACCATTGCCGATGACGGATTCGGGCTACTCGCTTTTGCGGCAGAACTAAACATTGTCGGTTCTCGCACCTCGATATTCAAAAGGGGACATGGAGGTCTTCTGATCAATCAACTGTCAACCAGATTGACCATATTGCGATCGATGCAATGCAGTCCTCTAATACAATAGATGTCCCGACGTTCTGATGAGAGAACATGGACTCGGACTACTACCTTGTTGAAGTAATGGCTATGGATATCCCGAACTCTGCAGAGATAAGATAATACTACGAGCAAGCTACAACTGCAAAAGATCGCCAGGGCCTTTGCCGATACTATGCCAACGCTCCAAAAAGCCATCAGAGAAGCCGCCTTTGTGCGCGCTGTGTTCTCTCTCTTGGCCACCACAACGAAATTCCTGGTTTAATGACGAATCCTGGTAAGCACAGGAGGCATACATCGCGGCACTGCATGAGAGGACCATAGCTGATTGCGAGCTGTACAAACACAGGAGAAGGGACGAACCCGCGGCTTGCCAAAAAGGAAAACAGTGAGCACTTGAAGCGCGCGATAGAGGTGGAGAACTGTCTCAAAGACAAAGTCTTCAGATGTTCGAGAAAATCAACAAAAGACCTGCAAAGTAGAATTGATGTGGAGAATTTGAAAGAACAACTTGTGCAGACCATTTCATGGCAATGACGAAAGAATTCCGTTGCCAGAATGCAACATTCAATCTGGTCGATATTAGCCGACAACTCCTCCCATCTGACCCCGAAAGCATGTTCAAACTCGAGTCAAATAAAGCTGCTGAAGCTGGCGACCTAGCTGCCAAGCTATTTAAAGAAGCCGCAGTACTATCCAACCAACATTTTGCACGGAACCACAGCTGGGACCAAATCGTTTCTTCTGTACAACTCGTCACGTAATAACCAGCATTCTGCGGCCAAACTGTCTCGTTAGACAAGTTCCCTGACTAAAAATCCAATATTCCGTAAAGACTGCTAGTTTTTTGGTCGAGATCAGAGATTGTCAGGAAATTTAGCAGCCTATCCACCTCTGAGGCTGAAACGGGTCAAATCGCCTCTTCTGTGGTCGTATAATTCGTCACCTAACAACGAGCATTCTGGAGCCAATTTGTCTCGTTTTTACGTGACGAATTATACGATCACGGAACAGACAATTTGAGCCCAGGTTAGAGGCCCACCATCAAGCCTCCACAGGTTTGGGAGAAGAGGCGGTGGAAAAACTTTTTCGAGTCCAAGCCATAGTTGATCTCTATTAAGGTCCATAATGTCTTCCCCGAGACGTTTGTTGTTAAAAAAAAAAAAGCATTCATACAAAGTCACCGTCAAAGAACATCGTTCTTGAAAGGACTGTACAAAACTCATGAGCCAACATTTTAGTGGCTTATTCCGTCTGCATGGAAAGTAAAGGAAAGTCACCATGTTCCAGCTGCAACGATACAAAAAACGCACATCTTAGCCATGATTGTCGCGGGTGTGTAGACCAGAATAGATGGGAATAAGACAGCTTGCTGCCGTCTTTATCGGTTCATTCTGTTCGGCACGTAAGCTCTTACGCTAATTCTCATCAACTTAAAACCAGATGACACTACTTTTCGAGACAAATCTTCTTTCCTCCCATTCCCAACGACCATAACAAATTCTCATTAAAACGAGGGCGTTCCCTCACCATTACCATGTTACCAAAATTTACCTACAAAACAGCTAAAGGCAGCCTTCAAACGAATCTTTGGACGTCTCAACGAAAACATTTCCCCGCCCAGTGTCCATAACAAGAAACACTCTCTACACCATCATCATCGCCATCATCGTCGTCGTCGTACTATCTGCTTAACTCCGAGCTGGCAATTTCCATTTTTTAACCAAATTGCCTTTGAAAATAGTGTTTTGCCATCCTGGGGGGTCATGCAAGACGAAGGCAAATGCCTGTCCACCAAGCACCGAACTACCCAAAACGACTCCAGCGATAACCTCCCATCCAAGCGAACGAGTAAAAATTATGAAAATTGCACCCAAAGTTGTTTGGTTTTATGCTCATGTCCTCATTCCACCAACACGAGATAGAGATACTTTTTCCCCATTCTTCACTATGCTGTGTGTGCTATCAGTTGGAATGGCTTTGAGGTCGACCAAGTAGGTCGTTTTGGGAAGAATACATGTCTTGTGCAAGTGCATCCATTGGTTGAATTGATTCCAAAAACAAACAAAAATTAGAGTGGAAGTATCTATCCACACTTTGCCCAAGGATGACATTCCATCCGAGCGATGGACATCTTGTCCTCTGTTGTCATCAATTAAAATTTTGTTGTGAAGCTTCAAATTTTGTGACCAAGTCTTTGTAATGACAAGAGGAATGCCAAATTGGTTTTCAATTTCAAAGGCATTCGTCGTGGCTGGCTCGTTCTACTTAATTCCTATGTGTCCGTCTGTTTGGAGGGTGTTCCGATTGATTTTCCTGCTCGTGTGGCAAAAAAATGTTTGACAAGATTTTAATTTCCGATGGATTCTCGGAAGCTTTGAGCTATTTACTGAAAAATACCAAGAGGCGGACAAAGGACACATTTTTTATCTGAGCTGGATGGTGTGGGCACAAGCGGGTAATGAATAGTTTTATGCAATCACAATTCGTGTTGGATTCCGCTCTATCAGTTCCGAAGAAGGAAATTAATTTTTTTTTTTTTTTTTGCAAACGGAAATTCGTCACCACGTGGAAGAGGAGATATCCACTTCGGTTTTAATGATGCCACAGGGAGGGTGGTTTGCACACCATTGATGCCCAAACCGTAAGGCTTCTGGTTAAGGAAATCTGTTTTGGAATTGATTTTGAGCAGAGTGGAGGTCTGTGGAGGCAGAGTGGAGGTCCAGTGTTACCGCCCACCTTCTATCAGACTAGGGCTGATTTTTTGCGCTTTTGACCAGGGACCCAGCAGAATTTTACGGTATTCTGTGCAATGAGAATCTTTAGCTTCCCGCGACAACACTTAACAGGTTTTGACGTTAATTATGCACCAGAAATTACTTCTATAGCCGCCTGGCTGTCAATATAGATCATAATATCGTGGCGTCATATTGTAAGCGTTAATGACAATAAGACCACTTTTGTTACTTTTAAAACCTCAACCTCGTTGTTTGGAAAAAGAGACCTGCTCCATCTGCTGCACTACCCCCGCCAGGGACCTATCAACGAGTGAGATTCGTCTGGCTGGCTCGTCCGCATTCTATGCTTCTATTGCCAGGAACCCAGGGAAGAGTGATGTCAAGGCGATTACGACCTTACACTGTTCTATTAGTTTGGAAACCGTGGTTTTAATTGGAACGCTTTAATGACGGCCTGACTATGGCTGTGAGAATAAGGCTGAGTAACTTGCAGGGTTCTCTAATCGGTAGTATTTGCGCCTGAAGTACACTAGAGAAATCTAGAAGGCGATACGATTTGGATACGTTCAGTTTGGCTGATAAAGACACTTGGTCTGACATCATTCAGTTGTGGTCGAGCCCAAAGCCCTTGAAAGCACGTGCAAAGCCTTGCTATGACCATATAGTTTCCGGAACAACACCTAAACTCTCTGAGTCTTAGGCAGGATGTTTAGGAGCATGTTGAGGACTACGGTTGGGCTTGACAATTCCCGGTGTTCTTTAAACGCGTTTAGTTGAGTAATGTTGTGTAATGTTGTGTTGTGAGGATAGGACGAACAACGGCGGTGTACATGCAAAGGCGATGTACATACTACAGCCGTAGAAGGTGCAGGGAATAAACTCCACGGGAATTTATTCCACCACAAAAATTGTTCCACACGAAAATTTGGTGGAGTAGTTTCCCACGTAAAATATGACGGGAATTTATTCCACCACAAGTGGGAAATTACTCCACTTTTCGAATGTGGAGTAATTTCCCACTGGCAGTGGGGAATTGTGGCAAATGTTCGTTAATAGGTGCCTACGAAACATCCTGAGGATTTTCTGGCCTAACCGTATCTCTAACGAACATCTTTACCAGAGAACGGGTCTGGAACCGATAGGCACAACTTTCCAACGACGAAAGTGGCAGTGGATTGGTCACACATTTCGAAAAGGCGAAAGCTCCATTGCTAACTACGCTATGCAATGGAAACCGTTTACTCAAGATGATAGAACAGTGGATCGACCGAAAGATACATGTCTTAGAACAGTTGAGGAGGAGTCTCGGCAATTGGGGAAGAGTTGGAGAGAGCTGAGGCATATTGCCAAAAACCGCACACGATGGCGCGTAGGCGTTTTAGAGGCCCTAGGAGCCACAAGGGAGAAAAGGACATAATTACATAAGTATGTAAGTAAGTAACTGTTGTGAAAAATTGATCGCCACTAAGCCAAATGCAAATAGTATGTCAACTGCCTTATTGCGTGTTCTCAACTGAATTCAACATCAATGGTCCTTCTCCTACCATTTCGATAATAAAAATGAAAAATCACCAAACAGTCGGAGGAGTGCAAGTGCAAAAGTAAATTGAGTCCCCCCCCACCATACCACCAGCTTTTACAATTATTTTTCAAATTTTCTTTACGAATAATAAACCAAAGAATTGTACTGCTGAAAGGATTTATGACAAAACGACAGACGATTTAAAGAGATAACCAAAAAAAAAAAATGATCTAAGTTCCCGAACGTCCTTGAACATCCACCAAAAAATAAAAATAAAAAATCATGTCTCGAACCATAAAAACTAATGGCGCAGGATAAACGAAATTCATTCAGTTAATTGAAAAACATAAATAGAATTCAAATCTACATAAAAAGGCACTTGGAAACGGAATCACTTTGAGTTCCTGGCAGGAACGCGAATATGTACGAGTGCCTGTTTCACTAGTAGTCATATCAGACACAAGGACATTATCGTATCTCAACAGCGCGAGCAAATTATGTAAATTTGACAAGAATTCAGTTTGAACGGTTGGAAATGTTTTACATGCGAATGAGAGTCTTTTTTGGAAATCCTTAAGGATTTTACGTTGCAACGATAAAACACGTCGGAAAAGATTCAGTATATATTTTAGTTATACGTTTCAATACTTCGCGTTTCAATTAAAGTACCAGTGGTGGTTACCTTTAAGAAGAAGTGGTGGTATGAGATAATAATCCTTTCTCTAAGGTAAAATGATTGGGGATCAAGGCAGTCTGGGGTATGACAGCCTTACTTCGATAAGGTGCCCCTGTCGAAGCGGACCATCATATTCAGCCGTATTTGTAGGAATAAAATAAAAAACTGCAGGAGTCGACAGTAGACGCTATTAACGTAGCGACCGTGGACCAATGTGGAGAGCAGCAGATTTCTAGGCCTAGTACTATGGACGAGAACATCTCAAAGGGATTGAAGGAGCATTTGCTTGGTGAGCCTGCGGGGATAATTCAGCCGAAAGATATAATCAAAATGACACACCTCAATCTCTCTGAAGGTATGTTGAGGTTCTGAGAGAGGCCATACACTTAAAACGCAGACAGTGCAAGAAGGAATTAAAATTCGAGAAAAAGAAGGCAAAGTCATCTACAGAAGTCCTTGCGACAAGCCATAGAAAACCGACGCCGATAAGCCAGCCAAAACGCATCAAATTGTGTCAAGAATCGCCGTCCACCGGCAATAAGAAGGTTCCAAAGGGAGTAAAACTACCCAACAAATAGGTACATAGGTGGAAGTGGTTACTTTAGCGATCCATGATAAAGCCTAATTAGCGTTTTAGCGCCGTGACCTGAATGTTAAGGTTGTTATAAACTAAAGAGAAGGGAGCGGAAGACCTTACATCCATCCCGAAGGATCTATCACGGGCTGAACCTCGACTCGCCAGCTACTCAAAGCGTTTGTTCTGCTCTATATTGCTGTGCCCCGGCACCCAGAGGAGACTGATCTTGAATCACTGGAGGAGGCAAACAACCCAACGAAGATGCTGAAGGGGAAGATCACTTTAGTGGTGCTGTTTAAAATGTTCTACAGCTCACTGTAGTCGACTTTGGCAAGCTCATCGGACAATATACCTCAAACACACGGAAAATTGATCATGACCTTGCATAAGGCGGCCTTTGATTACAGGGAATATTGGCTTCATCGCTCCAGAGTTCGGCCCCACCAAGTAGATGCACGAGATCAGCAGAGACGACTGCTAGGATCAACTCTCCCACAACTTCGCTAAAAGAGTAATCCCGTCTCTAAAGCCATTGGAAAGAGCTGTCGTAAAGGTATTCCTCCTGCTGAAGATCAGAGGGAAGGTACATATCTACCTAATGACCAAGGTACTCAAAACTCTAAAATCAAAGATCCTCCTGACAACAGATCACCATTTCATAGTTCTCGTCTGATTTTTCCAAACAGATGTGCTGCATTTTACGAAACCATGATTCTCCTATGCAAGATTTGCGGCGGTTTGGTTGTATATACATTTCCGCCTCTAGCACCAAGTTGATGTGGTTCATCGTGATCATATTAGGAGACAAAACTATCGAGAAACACTTGAAGTCGAAGAAAACTTTGCATCCAACCATAGAGTTTGAAGGTTTGCTTGCTTAGTAGGACTTTATGCCAGGCTCGCTTGAAGACTACACTTGAGTCACCATGTTGATGATGTTCAAATAACTGATCGATTAAAAAAAGACTTCACTAAGGAAATTGGTGATCGTTAAGAAAAAAAACCATGAGGATGACGATCTGCTTAAAAAAAAGTGAATATTGTCGTCTGATCATTCGACGATCGACCGGTCATGATCTTTTTGACAACCGATCTCCCATTCTTCGATTCATAGCGGTGTTCTTAAAATAGATCGCAAATATTTGTCAAGATCGAGGCAACGAACCAGAAACTCACATTTGACGCTCTCGTATAAGTGTATGATCATTCGACAACGAGAAGTTCGATGATAGTTCAACGATCGTGCTAACTACTCATAACGAGTCAAATTCGATTTTAAGAACCAGATGGAAAAGGAAAAACTTGAATTGAATGAAGTCATAGATGATCTTGTCTACATCTTACTGATCACCATTCACCTTTGGGTTCACAGAGCAGATCTGAAGGATTTTACGAAATCATCAACATGATATGCATATGTAAGATCGTTCAATGATCAGAAGTAAGATCATTTGGTGATCCTGCTGACCGCTGATTTTTGGGTTTACACGATCAAAGCAACGACCATTTAAATATTTTTGCAAAGAGTTTTCCTTTATATTGATCGCAGTCTTTGATGATCATTTGGTGATCATATTAACTGGCGAGAAACTGTCAAACTACATATGCAACTTTGATGCTTTCGCTTGTTAATAAATCGAACGATATGTGTATGTATATGTACGTGTGGTGATTGTTCTGAAAGAGAATGTCAAGACATTAGAGTCACTGATCGCTGAAAAATAATTCTGAAAAGCTCCTTAAACATAGATGTACGACGAAGAGGGCTCTTATAACCATCCCCCATGACATCTAATGTCACTTTGAATGGTGGACGTGCCCAATGAACAGCTCAAAGGATAATAGGAATGCAATTACCTATTCCACAATCCCTTTATGCATTCTGTCGAAGTACCCGCATGCTTACACCCCAATTCCATTCAATTAGCAGAGACCCACGTCAAACCACAGTGACCTTATCAAATTACCACTCGCCATTAGAATCACAAACGAGCAGTTGGTTCCAAATCAGAGACCACAATTTAATCAAGCATTTCAGACCTGCAAATCACTCAGATACCAACGATAGATAACAACGAATATAGTGCACTCACCTTCTCTTGCTTTTAAGTAGACCGTATTGGCCACAATGTTCTCTAATTCCATTAGTTCCAGGTTGGCGGTTTTTTATTAAATCCCTTTGACTCCACGAAAATATTATTGAATCCTTGATGGAATTGTCGACGGTGCTCGCGTTTCGGTCCTTTATTTTCTTCGGTTGACTGTACCGCAGGACGAGAATGTCGTCGCTTGCGCTCTTGTGTATTGCAAAACCAATTTAACAACAACGAGCAATAATTCTTCGGTTGTACCAGCAACAATGAGTGCAACAATAGCAACAATGGCTGCAATCGTTGCCAAATGACGACACAACTACTACTACTACTACTACCGACGACGATCGGTGAGGGGCGGCAGCACGTTTGTAACGGATACGTCGTTATTGCACACGTACGGCCACAGCAAATTAACAAATTAATTAAAAATATTTCATTTTTGATATTACCCACGAGATTTGCAACGCTGAGATTTTCCATCAACAAACAGCACAATGGGGGTGCTAATTAGATTCCTTCCCCCCCACACTGGTGCGCGCGATTGTATGCGTCTAGGCACTGGATTTTCACTGCTCTCCAGCGACCGAGAATTGCATTCGGCGGCGGTGGGAAATTGCAATATCTTCTCTGGTGCTTTTGTTTAAAAGAAAATAATTACTAATTTTTTTTTTTTTTTTTTTAATATTTATGTAGCTTTGCACAATTTCATTAAGCGAAATGAAAATGGATAACCGGACATAGATATACACGAGGCGTGTAATGCAACTGCGGGTAAGATTTTTTCACTTTATCGACGCGTTCGCGATGGCAAGGATTGTGCGGTTAAGATAAATCTGAAACGAAAAGAAAAGGTAAATGTAAGTATTTTATGAATTTAGCGAAATTAGGTAGTGAAACGGGAAAATATGTGGGCGTCGCTACGGGAGGTGATGCATTCTGATGCGTTTTTGTCATTAAAGGTAAAATCACATACCTTACAGCGGTTATCCGTCATACTCCTTAGTGAATTAGGTTAGGTTAGGGTTGCTGCCTGTAAAGATACAGACACGTCAAGGTCGATCGGTTGTGATATCACGAGATCTACCATTTTCACGGCAACTCTTAGGGAAGAAACGTTAAAACTCACGAAATCTTTTAGAAAGCGGACGATACTGCTGACATAAGTGTTAGCTAAGTCGTCTAGATCATCGAAGAAGAGAGGCTTTAGCATAACTAATCCATTGGATCGTGACGGATCTAGCAGAGCTCAAGTTTGCCTGGAGGTTGGACATATCGGGCTTATCTCCTATCTTCGATTGGAGCTTTTTTCAGCTTCTAGCCTGAGTACAGTCTTACACGTAGAGAGGCACAGCCATTACCAGTCCATTTGGTAGGACTCGTAGGGTAGTGGCATGTCTGGCGACGAGAAAACAAATTGGAAGAAGATACTATCCTCAATTTCCTTCGTTACTGTCCCATTGGATAGAAAAGGGCTTTACAGCATCTTTCTTCAACCTGCCCGAACATCATCGTTAGGCGTTTTCGTCGATTGACCAAAAGCTACAGACGCTAAAGCTGATTCTGGAAACGACGACTTCAGCAAAAAATTACTCCTTCCAATCGCCGAACGAATTCTCTTAAGCCCGACCAAGAAAATCCTCATCTAGCAGAATCATGGACTGTAACGTTAATGCGGATGAAAGCTTCCTTGATTGCTTTGATGACTTTTGTATGATTTTTGGTAAAAAGTTGCTCGACTATCTGTCAAGAAAATGATTCAACAATGAAATCAATGTCGACTCAATCCAAAAGGTGCCAATCTAGCGCACTGTTGCAAGTGAAGTCATCGAAAGAGTCAGGTTTTGATAGATGGGCTTGTTCGTTCAGATGACCTTGCTAGGAATTTCATTTAGAACAAGACTCTCTTGCCAATTATCTAGGAATCGAAATGTGTGTTTTGAGGATCTAAACCATTTTGTGACGTGAAACGGGCTATGGCTATTGCGTTGATTAACAATTGGGAACGCGAACTTTGCCTAGCTTACTGAGAAAAATTTATAGGGATTAGGTAACCCAAACGATTAATCAAACTTCATTTCTCCACGGAAGTTAGATAGTGAGCTTCCTCACATGCCATTGCTTTGAGACAGAGCCGCTCCATCTCAACAAGTTAAATCTGTGTTCAGAGTCAGACACAGTGCCGATTCAGCCTTCAAGGGAATGAAACTACCGAGTGGTGTTTAGAATGTTCCCAAGGAAAGGCATTCTAACCGTTGTTATCCCAATACTGCTCCACACTATGTGCTGATCTATCAGAAGTCGAACGCGGAAGCTTCATTGGATCAAGCGATGCCTCTTTTTGGTTTTAGTTTCAAGGTTAAACTTAATCGATGTGTTAGGAGCAGATGGTTTCCCCGTATTTCTACAGGGGTGCTGATCTGCGCATTCCCTTCTCAGTTCGTCCGCCCTGCAGTTGACCGAAAAATTTGCTAGATCCTGCAAACCAGCACAGGCAAGCGTCATATCTGCCCGCGATCTCATTCACAAACCACCGGCACTTCTTTACACAACTTGCAATGACATAGTAGGTGATTAGAAGGCTTTTATCGCTGCCTGACCATCGCTGCACTACTCTTTACCAAGCTAAGCTGCAGTTTTTTGGAGTCTTGTCTGTCTGAAATAAACGAGAGAAGACTCCAGATGAAATAGCATACGCTATTTTAGAATCATCTATGCATACCCTATCGCAGATTCATTCAAGACTTTATAACATATGTATAGCTAACTAAGCCTTTTCCTCCCGTTCAACATGAAATAAAGACGTCGGCAAGATGTGGCTTAATAAACCCCGAAACTACCCCAACCTTCCTTACACCCTCTGTGAGTGTCATAAGCCTGTTGACTGATAAATAAAATTGGATAGATGCTTCATGCAAAAAGTCCCTTAAAGCTTTAAGTCTACACTCGTGTGACTATAAAAAATTTAACATATTCTCCGGCTGACAGATGCACATCTGTAGGGATTCCCGAAAAACTTCGCCCACACTGTGGCCCACAAAAAAAGAAAGAAAGAACTCAATTTTCCCCAAACGATCCATCAAATACAATTTTCCCAATTTTCGTTTCCACATTAAACCGTATTCCGACCACGGGAAGAACTCCAAAAGTGGATTTTATGATACGAAGCGTAGCTACTGGCTATGAACCCAAAAAAGACATGAAACGTCGTCGTCGTTGTCGGGCGGACCTCCATTAAATGTTTAATTCCCCAAATACGAACGCAATTCGTCTCTCATCGCACGAGCCACAACGAGACCATCAGAACCCCCCTTGGACCATGCGCTGCAAAGCAAATTTTTTTTCAAAAAATTAAAAAAAAAAAAATAAAAATATTAAAAGCATTTTTCAACAGCCAACACTTAGAACACATATTTGCTCTGCGATATTTATTCCTTTTTTATCAATTTAAGACGAACCATACGTTCAGAGGCCTCTCTCAAATGGGGGGAGGGGATTGTTGAGATTTTCAAATAACGCATTTATGATACACGACGACGTGGAGGCACACACAATTGTATGTGTGTGTAATTAAAGTGCCACTGGAAATAAATCTTCACGCAGAATGAAAAAACAACGAAAAAAGTACACGTACGCACGCTTAATTTAATCCATTACTGTGCACACACGAGTATCTAAAGTCGACAAGGGGGGCGTATCTATCGCCTGCGGGGGCAGTTTTTTCCCTTTCAATGAACAACGGATATCGATCCGGCAAGTTGCTGTCTGTCTTCCACAATGTTGTTTATGTTTGGCAACGCAGTGTGACCAAAGGGCGCGCACTACGATGAGCAAAAAACGACAAGAGACTGACGACATGTGTAGTGTATCCCTTGGTGATTGCTGTTTACACGTACACACACACACACATGTGTTTGTTTCGCCCAAGGAGTTTATTTATTTTCTATTACTTCAACGATATCTATTTGTGGTTTGTGTTCCTATTGCTTTTGGTTAATTCATGTTGCACAAGTGACAATGGATAGCCCTTTCCGGTGGATAGGGTAGGCAGGAATATATTCGTTGGGTGGGTTATGGAAATAGGTATGGTCCTTGGGCTCGTGAGTTGATCAGGCAAAAATGTGCGCCTGATAGAGCATGACAAGGTCGCAAAGTAGTGCGTAGCATTTTATCATAGTTGGGGTGGTGGTAACGAAACTGGAGCCTGCGGTACCGCCTTTATGACACTCCATTGCACGGGGTTATCTGTCAAAGAGACATCTATCGGCAGCAATTTGCACGGGTCACTGGACGGTCGGCTACCACTTAGTAAGTTCTGAATGCCTAGTGCCGCTGCTATTTTGAAATCTGTTCTTTATCTCTTAGACACGAGTTACCCATGCGGACAGGCAGTCACGTGTCCTGGTAAGACCTGAGGTCTATTTTACCGAGGTCTAGTCTAGCGCCGATCCGGACATCCAAAATGAAGACACACAAGCTGCTCCTCTAATGGGGAGATCTCCCCAAAATAGGGACAACAGTAGATGCTCTGTGTCTCTAGAGCAAAAAGAGCGTGGGAAAGCGGAAGCTGACTCTTGAATTACGTCGAATTAGCTGTGCTGAATGCCTTAGGAGAGCCTTAACAGCCAAGGAACCTGATGGTGTTTCAGATCAAAAAAGGGATTCCCTGGACTACTACTTGCACAAAGGAGGACTGGAGGCTAAACCCGTACAGGACTAACATATGCTCGCTTAGGAAAGACGGAGTAGAATTTCCATCACCAGCACTAGAACTAAGTTTCTTCGTAAGGAGGTCATCGCTGAAGCTCCCTTTTTTCTTTATCTAGGACCACACAATGCACCGAAGCACAAAGCGTCCGACCATAGTAATTTTAGAGGGATATGAGGCACCTGAGGTACTGTCGACTACTGCTAATCGTGGTGAATGGGGAAAGCAAAAGGCCATTGCTTCGGAGAATCCTGCAAACCACCTTTACAGATCCCCGAAGATATACAGTGAGGTGTCCCATGACGTACTTCAGATAGCAATGATGGATTTTCAAAACCCAGTGGCCAGTATTCGTCTGTGGTAAAAAGACTAGAAAGGCTTTTGGGACAGTCAGTCTTGGGTGAATTGGAAGCGCAATCAACATAGTGGACTGCAAAGACCAGATGTCCTGGGTTTTTTCGCCGGTTTACACCCTCGATAGGAGCTGTACTTTGAACAATTCCCTTGAAAATACCGAGTAACCCAAGGAGCGTCCTGGAATGGGGAGTGAATAAAAACAGGTTTTTTGACACCCTCTCATGGCCCTGGTTGGTTAAGTGGTTGTATCAGGCAGAAACCGCCCGATACTCAAATAGTTCTGAAATGCACCATTTTGTTACCACAGTTCTCGTGACCGGTTTGTAGATTAGTGTGTATAGTTTATCTTATATCCAACCTGTGGATTTAAGGTAGAGTATACTGTCAGGAATTTTCTTCTCTGAAAGTTCGCCAAGGTTGTCGAGGAAGAGTTTCCCCAGCGTTTCTACTGCCCAGTGACCCGTACAAATGGCAGGTTCTTCTAGGGAGGTCTCTCGTTTTCCTATTGTTGTATGGCGACCAAGTCTTTCTGGATATGGCGCACTTAGCAAGGTTGTTCCATATGTGTTTGACTACTGAGAAGTAGTGTAAGTTGACTTTTCCTTGACAGGACCCAATGGGATGACAACTTCTCTCGCGAGTGAGCTGGCAAGAGCCGACCCCCACCTGGCAAGCTCATCAGTCATTTCGTTCCTTCCGATGCCTCTATGGCCTATGGTCTGCATTGTGCTACCAACTTTGATGAGGTGGTTGTAGAGACAAGAGCCTTGATGGCTGCCTGGCTGTCGGAAAAAATTACAACATTTCGTTTGGAGATGGTGCCGTGTTAAACGCACGATAGGCCTCGTAGATTGCGAATATTTCAGGCTGAAAAATCACTGGCGAAGTTCGGGAGTCTAAATGATTTCGATATTTTCAAGGCTGCTGAAAATATACCTGAACCCACCCATTTACGAGCCGTCCGTGAAAATGTATGTTTCGTAGTCTTACGTGACCACCCCGCTGTTCCATTCTGCTCTTGATGGAATACATGGAATGAATCCGTCGGACATGAACATATTGCACCCGTATTGCAGTGCGGGCCACCAGAACAAAGACCCAAATGTAAGAATTGGACGCACTACGGCAGTGTACATCCACAGGGTCATTTTCAGTATAAGTCTCCACTTCTTCCCAAAGGTTCGGCTACAGCTCATGCTCCTAATACATATAATGTTTTCTATGCAGTACTGCGAGACTGTCAAGGAGAAGCAACCAAGAGATGGGAAAATCAGGGGTTTATTCTTCGGAAGGGACCTAGATTCAACGGAAAACTGGACTGCTCAAGAGCACATGACGCTATTCTAAAGCGTCTTTAGCGGGCCAATCTACGGACGCTGTCAGGAAAGCGTCTGCAGTTGTGGTGAGGTTGATCGTAACGTTAAGCTGAGACTGGAAAAAGAAAAGTTCGACAAGACATTCCATACTAGAATTCCTGGCAGAGACAAATGGGACAATCTCTGAGAGAGAAGAGCAAGCCTTCTATACAGATCAATCCAAAAACGGAGACCAGTGTCGGTGTGGTCGCCGTAGTTCAGTGGTTAGTGCGTTGGACTGCTGTGCGAGCGGCATGGTTTCAAAGCCCAGCTATGTCCACTGAACATTTTTCGCGGCCCCACCTCTCGTCGGGGAATGGCAAGCCTCCGGGAGTATAATTTGAAAGAGCTTCTAAATTCGCCGTTCAGATTCGGCAATAAATTGTAGGTCCCTTCCATTCGTGCGAACAATTCAAACACGTACAACGAATGGCTCGTCCCGAGCTGTCGGACCAGCTATTTATTTTTTTTCCTCCCTGAGACTCTAGATATCCATCGCCTGAGGCCTGGCTATGACAATAGATTCACCTCGTACATGAACAGAGAGAAAAATGTGCTTTCAATTCGCATACTAAGAATAATGTGTTCTCGTCACCCCAGTGACATATTCATACGATTTCCCGTGCCTGGAGCACACGAAGAAGGAAGAGCCTCCCGACTGCTTTCGTTTCAGATCTTTGAGATGCGTTAAAAGGCTTGTCAACGCACTTAGGCACCTACGCCTTCCCGCCCAAGCAATCATTCTTTAGTTAAGGACACCAAAGGTGATGAGAAAAAAAAAACAAGAATACAACAATGACAACGATCAACGCGTTTCCAATCAATTCTTCTTCCTTTTTATATGCCCACTCCCGTTTCTTGTGCACTTATTCGCAAACGGTGATAAAAGGTTCTCATAATTTGCTTCATCATTTTCTCACTTTGTTAAATTTGATTGTGGGCGGATGGGAATGGAGACACTGTTGTTCGCTACACCAGCCTCAAACCACCGGCCGTCATCCCTTTTATAGAGTTTTCCACTGCTGCCTCATCTCTTCCTCTGTCCTTCGTATAAAGTAAAATGCGTAACACGTGGCACACGTAACGAAGGTGGCAAGACCGACTGGAAAAAGGAATATATATATGTAAGAGAGCGTAATAATAATAAACCTTCACAACCCGAACTAAAAGCAGGCAAGACAGGTGGTTACAGCGGTTAACGCCGGAGGGTGGCACAGTCGAAAGAAGGCAAAAAGAACCGCTCTACGCTCTATGTCGTGGAAAATATATATAAGCGGGCCCGGCTCCGGGTATATAATGTGTATCCACCGCTGGAATACATGAATAATTTGATTTTATTATTTTGCAATCGTGTCCTGGGACACGGAGGCAGCATCTCTCCGTTCAGTCAGAGTCGATGGAGATATGCTCAAGAAAATATTACGTATCCGCCACCGGCACCTGGCACACGATAAAATCTTTTCGATTCGAACTGAGAGTCCCGAAAGTGGTTTTAGGTGAAACCAATAATGGCATAGTTTATGCGAGTCATAACGTCTATAACGTCAGGCTTCATGGACTCTCCGACGCCAATTGCGAGGATTTTTACTTTCTTCATTACATCCTTGGCTGGTTCTAGCGCACGGCGCTGAGGCCTACGCGTATTATTGATGTGTTCACAGGCATTACCAGCCCCCAATCGATTTGAAATGAAAATTTTCTTTTTCTCCTTTTATTGTATCTCGCAAATCACATTAATGTTGCGCGTAGCAGGACGATCGGCGGGACATATAGGTGCGAAGGATTTGCCTACATTAAATGCGCTTATCTGTGTGTGCGCTCTGTTTAATGGCATCGTAAAAGCTTACAATCCACCTTCGTGGATACCTCGTGAACCGGTTAGTGGATGGGTGGGAAGGGAACAAACCAACGGATCCACTCGGCATCGTCCTTAGGCGCGATGTCTTTATACAAAAGGATGGCCTCCCGTTTGGTTAAAATGAAAATGCGTTTTGGTAAATAGAATTAAGCTCTTTACTTATGCAAATGTTTCAGCAGTCAGTGTGGAGTTGGCAGCGGGGGGCTATTGAGCTCTTGGGAGTATATCTGAAGGAAATTAATTTTGATGGAAATTATGGCATGTTGGGACGTTACCCGGGGGGTTTGCACATTTGTTGAATGAGGAACTGGAAGTGAAATTAAAATGTCAGTTGGTTGAGCAGGGTGATGCAAAAAATGGCAGATATTTCGTCGCGCTGATGATAACACAACACACATGCATACATTTCACTCGACCTTTTTCACCTAGTAACTTGGCTTGAAAGTACTTTGTTCATGACCTTTGGCAATCATGGACTAAAGAGCCTTTCAAAATGCCAGATTAACTCAGGAGTGTGTTCGTTCGGAGGAAATTTGACATCGAACAGCTGCAATCGCAACAGATCATCCGATCTTTTTCCGATCGAGTCTCTCTCAATCTCTCCAGAAGCCCTATGCCGGCAACATCAAGTATTGAACACGAGTTGTAACATTGCCAAAAAGCCATCAGAGATGCCGCCGCTGATGTGCTGGGTTTCACTCGGCCACCACAACGAAACCCCTTGTTTGACGAGGAGTGCCGGCAAGCATATGGAGCGAAACAAGGGGCATACTAAGCGGCGCTGCACAGGAGGACCAGAGCTGCTAGCGAGCTCTACGAGCAGAATAGGACAGACGAACACTGGCTTCTTAGGAAGAAAAAGAAAGATCATGAGAAGCGCGCGTTTGAGGAGGTGGCTGGGTCATGTAGAACGGATGGATACCAATGCTCCGGCCCGTAGTCTTCGAATTCATACCTGAGGAAGACCGCGACTCAGGTGGCGCACGCAAGTGGAAGAGGACCTCAACCAACTTTTCGTGCGAAACTGGAGACAGCTGGCTAAAGATCGAGTTGTCTGGAGACGCTTGTTGGTTGTGGCCCAGATCTACCCCGGACTGTAGCGCCACCTTAAGTAAATAATACTCATTCCATGACTAGCCGTCATTCCTATTGCCCTATTGTAGAGTTTCTTTTTTTGCCTCCACCAAGGGGGTTGTTTCCTTTTAGGAGCGCATCTCCGGTGGCATACTCTATCGAGTGCAGTGTTCATGATCCGATTTAAAGTCCTGTTTCATCTAACCCCTGCTTTCATTTAAGGACGTCACAGTCCTTTAGGTTTCCTAAGCTTCCCAGTCGACCATAATTGAAAGTAAAAGAAGGCATTGCAGGTAAAATTGATCCACAAACCCATCCATACCCGTGCTGCATTTACACGCTTACTGCTTAGTCGTAAGCATCGGATATGAAGTATTCCTCTGCTACCTTGTCCCTCAGTGGTGGAAGCGAAGATTTTTTGGTTTGCAGCATTGGTGTCCATTCGCTTTACATGACTTAAACATAACCAAAACCAAACGGGGAGTGACACACTCGTGACGAATTGCGATTTGTTGACTTCATTTCCTCCATCGTTTAACTGAAATTGCAGTCGCTCCCTAAATCTCCCGTCGAGTTCTAAATTTCCTCATCTAACAGCCAAAAAGTCAAGCAACAGGCAACCGGAATTTATGTCGTTTATTATTTTGACACATTTTGTGGTGTCTTTTCCCGAGTGTCACGCTTTGTCAACGGTCGGCGTTGACGCTAAGCCACTTTGATTCCACTTAAACTATTATTACCCTCGAGGCGACACGACCACTCCGAGTGTGGCTTCTATCGGAAAACAAAGACACAATCAGTCCTGCCACCACCATGGTCTGCTGCTTGCCATAATCGCGTGATGAAATATTGCGTGCGGGGTTGTCTAGCATTCAGCTGTTTGGGACAGGTTCGTTGACCACCTGGAACCGGATGTCGGTTGGCTCTTTCACATGCGAATATTACCAGCAGCCGTCAGGTTCTGTTCTAATGTCTTGGCAACAAAGTATCACCCCCTTAAACATACACATAATTGTGAGTGTCCATGACATTCATTTGCGGTAACAAGTCACTCTTACAGTGGAGCACAACCGATTACCGTTTAATTTACATAAATTACTGTATTCCTGTGTGTCTGATGGCTTGTGGGTTCTTTACAGCACTTAGCACGGAATTAGGGTGTAGCAGGGACTTGCCGCAGGATTCCCTGTTGAAGGAAAGAATAATAATAAATTTTGCGCAAATTACAGGCGGAGAATGTGGATGGTGAGTCATTACCCCGAATGCACAACGGTCTGAGTCTGTGCATGCATCTGACCGGGCAAACGATGGCTTCCGGTGTAATGAATATGTCTGCGCGGTGTTTAATGGCCGCTTAGTCATAGTCATCTGCGGAGCTATCGATAATTTGTTTGTTTTCCAATTATCGAAGATAAATCGAAGACAATGGCGGGCAAAGATTAATTTGACTTTCGGTCGGTTCATGTTGGCATCATGGAACGGGAATGGAGTTAATTTTAATTGGAACTTGTTGCAGAATGGGATCCTAGTGGGAGAGCAACTGATACTAGAAACGAGCGGAATTTTGGTGGAATTTGTAAGGCTATTCCTTTGACTTTTCAACTCTGACATTTGAGTGACATTTTAGGGATCTTTGTCTGGGTGAGATGAAATGACAAAGTGTTCTCAGGCGGCGTAGCTAATACGTGTGAATTCGGTTAATGTACTTTGAAATTACTTCCTTGACAAATACACGGATAAACCCTTGGGAAGGACAAAGGTCAGGACAAGAGGTCACGTCACGTGTCTGTATTCTTTGACAACGTGGGAATTGTAATGTGACAAATGGGAGAGCTGTGCATTCTACAACAGGTCGAGAGGCTTGGATACCATTTGTGATTTCAGCATATGATGGCAGTAAAAAAGGGTTTTCTGGATATGCAAGACATATAGTTGTAACCTCAAGCTGCCACTGGCCAGGCCTCAGGAACAAATTCTGGCTGTGCTCATAGTTGTGGAATCACTAGGGATGAAATCGATATCTGGAAGGGATATCGCCATTTGCATTGATTGTAAGGCCGCACTTAAATCGCTGAAATCAAATGTCGTCAGATCCGCACTAGTTTCGAAATGTCGCGTAATGCTGAAGGTATTGTGAATCAAGGAAGACTATAACATTGATGGAAGCGAAAGGGCCGACGTACTGCCCAGGTTAGCTGGAGGATGGCAACAAAAGGCGGAGGGAACCACCATGTTTCCTAAGAATAACTGTAAGTAAGGCAAATCAGAGATGGGCCAATATAAGTTGGCTTCAGGTATTTAAGGCTCTGTGGCCTGCGCTGGACCGCAGAAAAACAAGAAAAACTCTTAACTTAATCAAGGCACAGCTACAATTAGTCACTGACATCCTATCCGGCCACTGTCTTCTCAGGATGCATACTAAGTCTCCTGGTACCGCAACGACCCATGCGCCGCTGAGGAAGGACGTAGCACACATATTATGTGAATGTCAGGGAATTGCCAGGACCGGCATGAAACTTCTCGGCAACTATTTTTTTTAGTAATCTAGAGAAGCTTGGCTATGAAAGCTATAAAATCATGGTAAAATTCTGTAGGGAAATGCTATCAGGAAATGGTTTAGGTTCTACCATTTTCGTTTCACAGGGAACGCGATGGTTTTATGCAAGCCCTGCCTGCCTAACCCTACTCTACCTAATCTAGATGAAACAAAAGAGGTACTTTTGGCATTCACTAGTCATTTTAATGGCGGATTGACAATCTGACCGATGACAGATGTGAAATGAAAGAAGAAAAATGACAGATAACGAATGACAGATGATAAATGACAGATGAGACACATTACATTTTCTAGAACTAGAATCCACAAGGAACGCCCAATAAACCCAAATGTAATGAAAGACTCTTCTGTAAGACAAGAGATGTTTAAAATTGAAATTCAAATCCAGAAACTAATCAAATCAAATCAAAAGAACAACTCCCTGGTAGTTCGCCCTTTAAAAGACTGAAATCTCCTTCCACATTCCTACCATTCCTTCGTCGATGTAAAACAAAACTCAAGAGGAAACTCGTGCCATTCAGTTTATTAACTTAAACTTCCATCCATCATCCGGTTCCGACAACAAACAGCAATTCGATTAGTCTATCAGTCCCCCTCCACCACCAGTGGCAGGAGCAGTGTAGACGCTTCCTTCATCTCGAATGATAAATCTCTTTTGAATTTTCTCCAAGAATCACCACCGATGACCCTTTTTTTTTTCCTTTCATTCTCTCCGAAATTCACTCAATGAAATAAATTCCCCAACGATAAGACAATTCACAAGATGCAAATCTGTTTGCCTTTCTCGAATTCTACATGAATCTCGGGTTCCCTACATTCACAGGGGGACGCACTCCGCACCAATTTGAACTGCGAACTACAATAAATCAGAAAAAGAATTCAAAACATCAAAGGCCACACACACATACGCATGACATGACAACATAAACCATACATGCGTCCATATCTATGAGCTATGACGACGAAGATGGCTCCAATGACTCCGCTGACCTAAATCACAAAATGAGTGGATCTCCACAAAAATAAAATTCACATCCCAAGACGAACAGATACCGCCGAAGGCCGAAGTACAAAAAAGATACATTTTCCCGCCTCGGTTTTCTCTATCCGCCCTCTAGTGTAGTTGTTCTTTCTCTCGATTGATTCTGATTACGAAAGCTTAATTCCATTTCGCCTTATGTTAGAGTAGACGACGACGACGACGACGGCTGTTCATCCAAAGATACTCGTCCAACAAAAAAAAAAAAAAAAATCGACAAACTGTGATGCAACAACCGAATCATCAAAGTTCACTTGTATCCGGACAGCAGTGAGGACCAAAGAACTCACAGAAACCCATAGACGAGTCCCGTCAATCAGTCAAACTTTGTACTTCACAGATAGATGGAGAGGAGGGGGGCAATGTTGATAGGAAGCAGCGTAGATACATACACTTGGTTGCGTACGCTGACGTTGTTCGATTCGAATCGAATAAAAATTGATTTTCGTTTTTTTTTTTTTCTCCGTTCGTTGTGTGCTTTTATTTTGATTGGAGTTTTGTCGATTTTTTTTTTTGGATCCATTCGTCGTTTGTTTTTTTTTTTTTTTTGATGGATGTGGGATTTAATTAATCGTTGACAAGCTAAACTACATGTACACTTGGGACGGTATCGACCCCCTCTCGTTGGGTGTTTTTTTTTTTTCGTATCGATATCTCGATGTTTGCGCGGTGAATGAGGTTAATTCGAAACAGATGTGCAGACGAAGCTGCACGAAGCGATAAAAATTCTTAGTTTTGATGGAAAAATAATTACCAACGGTATTATGAGCACTCAATGGGACGTTAAGTCCTTTAGAATTACCATACAAAGCCAATGATTGCATTTGAGTGTGTGCGGACTGGGGATGTGATGTGAGGTTATGGACACAATGGAGAAAAATTAATTTCAATCGATTTGCACGGAGGGAAGTGTAAATATACATTACGTGCATTACCTACAGACGCTTGCATACAAGTAGTATGTCAGATATTTTGCATTGAATCTGAGCGTAGAGAACGTGAGAAAAGAGCATGTGTGTTCCTTCAATAGTCAGGAGATTTTGTATGACTTGGTCGGGGATAGAAAGACGAACACACACATTCAAGTACACAGGCGCACAGGTTGTGCGAAAAGATGACAGGACAAGCTTCTACGAGGAAAAACTCACGACCAGTGCTCTAACCATGATATTCAAAGTGTCCTAGACGATTTGAACGCTAATATAGGAAGAGACGCCATCTTTGACAGTATTGTCGAAAAGTATACCCTGCGCGACAGCACCTCCGACAATGGATTCAACCTAATCAACTTGCGGTTGGAACATTATCATATGCAAACAGTCATTTCGATATTCGGCGGCATCAAGGCACCACCGACAAAATATTGTCACTAAGGCAGATCGTGAAGAAATAGGTCGATGTTCAATTTATTGATTTCAAGGCCACGTATGACAGCAATAAAAAAAAAAAAAAAAAAAAACCTGGCGCGACAGTTCGAGGTGAGCCAAGGCCTGCTGCTTCTCGCAACCATTCATGTTGTGTGTGTTGTATTGTTCGCACGAATGGAATTTATTGCTGACTCCGAACGGCGAATTGAGAAGCTTTTTCATGACAAATTATACACTCGGAGGCTTGTCATTCCCCGACGAGAAGTGGTGCCGCGCAAAATGTTCGGTGGACACGGCTGGGACTTCAACCCACGCAGCTTCCCCAGCATTCCAACGCGCTAAGCACTGAGCCACGGCATTTATGGAGACGAATTATGCAGAGCAAAACTTGGTTTTGGCAAACGAAAGATGGAAAACAGAAGCTGCTCCATAAAGTTCAGTAAATATCTTACTGAGACCCCTGAGGTCCAAAAAGGATTAAGATATAGCGACCCGCTTTCAAGCCACTTCATAATCAGAAGGACAATCTTTCGAAAAATCCGTGCAATCAGTTGGATAAACATGTTCGGGGAAACGTAGCCTAATGTCAGTAATACGTTTGTGAGCATTGAAACGGAAGCGACCAAGATGGGTTCAACGGGCAACAAAGGCCAAACGTAGTGGATGCGGTCGGCATCCTATACCAACGTCTTAGACAGAACTTCACCAGCGACAGATATAACTTTGACGTAGTTAGGGACTTTGTCTGCCTAAGCTCCGCTATGACCTCAGATAATGACAGTGTTGAGATCAAACATAAAAAAACTCATGTCAATCTCTGTTTCTTTGGACTAAGAAGGTAATTGAGTAACAAAGGCTCTAAACATCCCAGTTTTGCTCTACGGCGCAGAGCCATGGACTCTGTCAAAAGCGGATAAGGGTTTCTCCTGGCTATTTCGAGAGGAAAATTCTGCGGGTGATTTTCGGTCCGATTGCATTGACGGTGAGTGGAGGAGGAGATACAACGACGAACTGTCTGGGCTGTACAGCGTCACCGACCTGGACAGAACGACTTAGATGACTGGACCATGTAGTGCGGATAAGCACCAGCGCTCCGGTCCGGAGACATAGGTAGGTCACGCAAGTAGAAAGAGACTTTAACCAATTTGACGTGCGAAATTGAAGACAGGTATTAAACGACCCTGGTACACCTCGGACTGTAGCGTCATCATAAGTTTATAAGTAAGAACTTCCTTGTGAATGGCGGTAGTTACTGATTTTCCTTTGATGTCAGAAAAAGTAGAGGTGAACTGAGTAGAGGGTGGAAAATAACTCGCCAAGTCAAGATAAGATGCCATTTACAAATACAAAGAACGACCCTAATGGCTGTAACCAAATAACATCTACACATCAAAAGCCTGAATATGTTCCACTCCATGTTTCCTGAGGAAGGAAGCAAAACAGAAGAATTTAGAATGATTTGTTGGTCTAAAAATGAATAAAGGTCCGGAAGCTGACAATTAGACAAATTGATCTGAAGATCAACCCTCTAATTCTTACACCGATTGAGAAAGCAATAATAATTTATCATAGTATTGGTCAGGGTTGTTTACGAAGGCGCTAAAATCATTGATAGTACGGCCAAAGGAGGAGTAAAACCATAAATTGGAAACTACAGGCCAATATCGATTGTACTTGTTGTTGAAAAATTTATGGAGGAGATTTTCGCTGATTAGTTTAAGAAGCGTAAGAATACCTGACAGAGATGACTAGAGGAACCATAAAGTTACTAGCAAAAAGATTCTGGGCTTCTACACCGATGGTTCTAAGGTGGAAATTGGTACAGGTCCCGGGATCTACTGCAAAGCCCTAACAACAACCATGACTGCTGAAATAAACGACGACTGCAGTGTCCTTCAAGCCGAAATCACAGCCATCATCGAGGCTTTCAAAACTATCCTCAATAAGGATATTACCGGAAGAACAATTACTGTCTACATCGACAGCCAGGCAGCTATTAAGAAGACTCTGAAGTCCGCGATAACTAGATCGAGGCTTGTAGGATTCTATGATTCTATGCTGGCTACCACGGCATATGGATATCAAAGGTAACGAAAAGACTGACGAATTTGCACAAAGCCGAGGAGTGCTGCATGCATCACAGGGTCTCTCCTTTGCGAGGATTCCAAAAATTCGTTAAAGTACGAGTATATTGAAAACGAGCCCATCAGTCGAGCCAATACACGATAAATCCAGCTTGACACATGTGCAACGGCTAGAAACTAATGGACAAATTAGAATAAGAAGAGATCTCGGTCTCTGGTCAAACTTAGTCGTCGCGAAGGAAGGATAGTCTCCGGCATCATTACTGGGTACTGCGCCATTGGTACTCATGCGGAGCGCCTCGGTATACATCACAATGACTATTGCAGAAGTTGATTCGAGGAAATCGAGTCTTTCTGTCACCTGATGTTTGAATGTCCTGGCGTCGCTGATAGAAGAATGATGACTCGTTTCTTCCACCTCTTCGTCCCTGCAGCTCCAACAAAAGTCATTTGAATAAGTGGCATGAAGGCTAATGACTGGTGAGAACACCAATGAGGGTGCTAAGGAGCAACCTTTTAAGTAAGATGAGACTTTTAGATCGAGTGAGGCTTAGCATAGGCCAGATCTCTCTGGAAGTGCGGCGTGTGGTACCGTTCTCCCATCTTTGGTTTGTCTTGCTGATCGCGTTGTACTCTAAGAGTAATTTACATGTAGCGAGTGGAATACCCAGATTCCTCCGTTCTGGTAGGATCTCTAGAGCGGTACCACGTTTGGCGAGTTCATAGCACTGAAATGTCCCTATGACCAGGTACACAGCATAGGTGAATGTTTAAATTTCTCCTATCGCATGGAGATGGCTCCATGCGAGCGACAGCCGGAGGTAGCTTTTGATGTACATGTTACCGATTCCAGAGATTTTATAAAAATTGTGATGTCCTTGCGAGGGGATTGGGAGGGGATTGACATCCGAAAGTTGAGGTTGAAGTTCAACTTAGACGGTGTGTAATCGATGTTTTCCGGGATGAATGTTAAGGGAACCACGACCGAGGAGTGGCCAATATGGTTGTTCGACCATAAAGACGGTGCCTTTTAGAGAGGGCGAGTCGATTGGATGAATTTTGTATTTCCTGGTGAAAAGGACTAGGGATTAACTCCCAGACCACTTTTAACTGCCCATCTTGAAAGGATTGAAATGCGATTTGAAGAAATTCACTAAGGGTGCCCGGGTATTTACCGGAGGCAGCAATCGTAACAATGTCCACAGTAACAATAACTTTGCATCCAGCCCTTGCCAGGTCGAGCAGCAGTGTATTAACCGCCAAAATCCAGAGAAAGGGGGACAGAACACCGTCTTGCGGCGTACCGCAGCTCACAGATCGGCCGAGGCATTGCCCAGCTTGGTATTAATTGTTCTGTCTACGAGCATAATAGGACTAAGTCCCTTCAACCTTGCTGAGACATTGTTGTTATTGTCTGCCTTTCTTCCAACGGGAGTGTATAGGTCTGATTCACATCCTCACCTCTAACGATTTAAAAAAATGCTTCGATAGGATATGGATTTAGGTGTCCAACATTCTCGTTCAGTTCTATCTACTCTTTCTAGTGCAAGATCTGACACCTCACTACAAGGTCCATAGCCAGTATAAGAAACATTGTCAACAGAAGGCAGTTGTTAGGAAAATCTGGTGTAACATGGCAATCGAGAATTAAAAGCGCGTGGGCACTCCCTTCTCCAGCCGAACATAGAAACCCTGTCGACTCAGCAGTAGGAAGCTACGAATTCCTATTCCCTTTTCAACAATCATGTGTCCTTTCGTCAGGCATGAGCAGCTCCTGGCGAGTCCACCACCAGATGTTAATTTGAATATTAAATACTTGGTGTCCCCTCGAACGTTCCCCACTCAAATACGCACGTTCACACCACGTCCAGGAAAGGTTTCTAATTAATAATCTGCAAACGTAGTACTTTTCCGGAAAATTTTAATTTCAAAACAGCCAACGTTGTACATTTCTGAATTCTAGACCATCTCGCCCCCTAGCTGCCGGGCCGCACTTTGAATCGCAAATCTCAGACTCGGCAGTTCCATTAGAAATTCCATTAATCTACTTGTTACGCCATTAAAATGTCCGTGCCGAAACGTTTAAGAATTTATATCCCTTAAATGAGCGCGCTAAGTAGGGATGAGCGCTTAAGTTTCGGGTCATAAAGGGGCCGGGAGCCGTTCTCCCGGCCATCCTATACGTGCGCATTCCCATCGAACCAATAAATTCCCCCGGATCGAACACACTTTCGCAATTATAATTACACAAGACGTACTAATTTATTTATCGAGTTTCCTCGTCCTTGTCATCGTTGTCAGTGTCTAGGATCCAAGAAGCCCCAAATTCAGTCCCATTGACAGCTTTAATCGTGGAATCAGTGTCAATCAGAGGGTGAGGACGACCACCGATATGATTAACCCTCGTCGCAATTAATAACGCCGCCTGGCCAATCGAATTTTATTGGTTTCCTACGTACGCGTATAAATAATGGCGTAGCGCAAGGACCCCCTGTCCCATACACATCCCATCAATTTCAATTTCACTCGGCCCATGGAAGGGGCGAGGGAATAAATAAATTAGAGTGCTGCATCTCACACTGATCGCTTTTAATTAGTGTCTGCTTCTTGTGGTCACACCACAGCACTCGAGAGCAGGCCGCACACACTGACACAGCAGAAGAAACGTCTCAACGCCTCAGTGATGATTATTATTTCGATTCCGTTCGCAACGTACCTCCACAATCGGAGGCTTGAGCTCTGTAGCCGCGTTTTAATTACAAGCAATTTGCATTCCAATGATGGATGGAATTTTGATGATGAAATTTATTACTCCGTTTGTTTAATGGGCGTGCGGTATACACGGGCCCACCTGTGTATGGATTTATGTGATTATTTGCGGTGTGCTTTGATTTTTGTTGGGGCGGCGCGGAGGAGTGCTGGGTTCTAAGTTTGTTTTATTTGAAAATATTTCGTATTTACATTGTGTTACCTTGGGGGATTGTCTGGGGATGTGCTTGTTTACAATCGAAGTGAGTGAGAGGTAAAAGAAGAACAAGAGAAGGAATTCCCTTGACGCAATCAACGGAGGAGTCAACAGTCAGTCTTTTGGCCACTTTGACGTAGTTGATTGCTAGGGATTTTTAAAAATAAGGCAATAGACGGCGGCGGGTGAACCCACAATGATCAAACGGAAGTGGGTTATTCTAAGAACCTGCGCCTGAACTGAAGTGAAGATAGTTCAACACACTTCCTAAGGATCTAAGGCCCACAAGCTTGAGGTCATTTCTATTAAAAAAAAATTCTCAAATGAGAATTCCCGACCTCCACGGACATCGTAGATTACAAAAAAATACAAAAGGCATGTGGCAGCATTACAACAAAATAGAACTCTTCGGGTAGCGAGCTCCAACCGAACAGCGTTAGTACCAACCGTACACATGGGCCCAACATTCTCTTTCAGTTCTGTTCGCAGAAAGTAAACGCCATCTATCTCTTAGAGCAAGAACATATACGCAAGGAAAGCAGAAGTTGAAAAGGAAAGTAAGTACATTACCATTCAGCGCTGGTAAGAATCCCGGAGCAGAGAAATCGAGGAAAGATGGACTGTAAGACTTTTTTTTTTTTTATAACCCACACGCGGATCAAGCGCTTTTAATTTATACACACACCCAGAGCGAGGTGCAATGGTTTGAAACTCCGGTAGTGTTGGGTTTAATTGGTCAAGGGCTAACTGGGGACATTTGTGGTGTTTGTCATTGCTATAACTCACAGGAATTTTTTCAAATCTCCTGATATCATAATCAGTGTCAACTCAAGCAATTCTTCAAGCCAGTGCCAGTGTTATGCCTTCGCAGTAGAGTCGCTATCAGCTTTCACAGTTGATCGATTTTATGTATTTGAAACGGTCGCCCTGACTCAGTGATTACTGTGTTGAATTGCTGAACGAGCTGTGTGAGTTAAAGGCCCAGCCATGTCCACCAAACATTTTTGGTGGCACCTCGTCTTGCCTGTGAATGACAAAACATCCAAGAGTACCAGTTGTCATGAAAAACCTTCTTAATTCACCGTTCGAAGTCGGCAATAAATTGTAGGACCCTTCCATTCGTGCGAAAAATGTAACACGCACAACATAAATGGTTGCGAGAAGCTAGGCCTTGGCTCATCCCAAACTGTTGCGCCATCTATTCATTCATTCACTCCATCATACCGAAAAATAGATCGCGCGTTCTGACAAAACTGGCAAGAGAAACAGCGCGCGTGATCGGGTGAACCGCTGTTAACACAGTGCAAGTCGGACTGTAAAACAGGAACCAACGAAAAGATGCTAAGGGATTTCGAAAATCATTGGGACGAACCTCTCGACGTGGAAAGTGCCTAGATCACACCAAGCGCACTAGAAAGGTTCTAGGTTGAACCGGAGAACAATTGAGCCTGATGGTGGGACTAATCACAGGACACATTTACCTCAACAAACACTGGACCTCACCGACACAAAAAAATTGTAAAAACTGCGAAAAAAAAGAACAAGATCTCGAACACATTCTATGACATTGTCCAGCTCTAACTGGAGCGCGACAGAAGACCCTGTGGTTCATGTGGATACCGGACCTGAAGCATCTTAAGGACAAAGGAATCGGTGGCATCCTGGCCTCTACCAAACAAACAGAAGCATTCGCTAGATCACCCGTACACTAGTGTCAACTTCATAATGGTACCCACTTTAGCTAGATCTCTCCCGACATTAATACCTAACCTACCTTATCTCTACGATTTTTGTCTTCAAAAAAGAGAAACACAACGGGACCAACTGAGTAAAAAGCTTTCCACTTGCCCTCATACGCCAATACCACTACCGATGCGTCGCTTTCAGGGCATCTCTGTATCGGTCTCTTCGAAAGACCTTGGCATCCACCACTTCTTCGGTCTTCTTAACTATTATATCATCTTTCGTTCAACGGTCAAGCTGTGATAAGAGTCCTTGTATCCAGCACGATAAAGTCCAGGGCAATGAAGGACGCCCACGTGCCCCCTAACGAAATCAGAACAACTTCACACTCTGCTGGGCCCCGGGTTACAATGACATCTCGGGAATCTGTCCAAACAAAAACCTCTAGGTGCCAGTAGGTCTCTCAAAATATAACCGACATCTGTGCTCTCTCGAAAGCAAATCCTGAATGGCTCTCCTTTGGCTTATCCTCGACACTGAGAGGTCAAAAGTCATAATTCGATTAAGAAGAGACAACTCTTATAAGAGAATCAACTTCATTGCAGAACACTGCTACGAATAGGTTAGGTTAGGTTAGTGGGCAGGCGAAAGGAAGAACCATATCGCCACACTCAGGTCGCTTCAGACTCATTGTTATACCCGTTTGAGGAAAAGAGTGTCCCCTACTACTGGGAATTATCTGTAATGAGTTGTGCAGAAACTGCAGAAATAAGAAACAGAAGGAGTCCTTAGTGCACTTCCTCTGAACTGGTCCTGCCCTTGCAAAAATTGAAAAGTCAGCTTAAGAGAATCCTGCCTATTTGGCCGACTTTAACAGTTACGTTGAGAAATCTAAATAAATTCAGGAGGAGATATGGGATCAACTTCAGAGCTCACAGTAGTCCCACTCCACTCAAACTAACTAACAAAGAGGGGTCATTAGAGCTTCAAAAGACAGAACTATATTCCCACTTATTTCCGAAACAACAAATGGACTCCGGGACGTGTCAGGACACACCAGGCAGCGAGGGCATCGACACAAATACAAAAAATCGCAAACAGTAGATCTCTGCAACAACAAAACCACTTACAATCTAGAGACAAACATCATTATAAAGTCTGTGTCAAATAAGGAACACAATTTGTTAGCTTTCTTGCATACGAACAGACTGTTCATGTCATAGGACCTCATTACCAACTTCTTGCATAGCAGAATGTCGCCTTCAATGTACTCTCACAGTCCATCCCAACTAGGGATGGGGAAACAGAACAACTGATAGCATCCCTTAGCAATGCAAATGCTTGCCAATGCCCAAACCCTGTCAGACATGAATTTTTTTTTTTTTGGCAACGATTGTGGGTGTGGACAGAGCGAGGACAATGCCACTAGAAAATGCAGAAAGGATAAAGCAAACAACTTATCAACATTATTATCAGCTACGGCGGCCACAAGCAGCACAACTTGACTTTGGCAAGAGTACAAATCTTCAAATCGAGAACAGTCCACCGCATTCGAATTTTCCGCTGCATAAAACATGTTGCAAGGATGAGAATGTATGTAGGTACCTGTATATGTATGTTTTCGCATTTATATCATCTGACAGGGGAATACTTATTCGACTCCATTGTTGAGTTGGAATAATGAAACGAATTTTGAAGGAGTGCATACGGTCAAACATTGAATGTAGTGGAAGGAAAGGGGGTAAATTGTTTGGAAAATAGTTATTCAAAGTCAGAGCAGATTGAAAATTCATTTTGCGTTTTCTAGGAATTGATATCTGTTCAAATGGGGCCCATTATCCACAACAAGCCATTAACAGTCTTCGCGGATTTACGTTTCAGTTCTCTTCTGCTGAATTGCAAAGACCCTATTCTCCCATGGCTGGGCTTCTACAAAACACGTATACCTTCCTACTAAATGGAAGCAAACTGACACACACTCATCCAAAAGATTTCGGATTCGTCAGTCTATCGTCGTTTCTACTGGAAGCAATAAAAAAAATTCACTGAAATCTACCTTACATCGACCATAAACAGTAGCAGCTTTACAAAAGTTAATCCAAACCATCCCTTCGCGACGATCACCCGCCTTGACAAGGTGCGAAGGCTCAGTGCGATAAAGACTCTCGAGAACAGTCTCTAGATGAACCCGGATCTAAGAAGTAATCAATTACCTCACCTCCCTCTCATCTCCTAGCTCGTGCTCATTCTAAATCTTCTCTAACTCCAAGGCAGACTAGCATCCGCCAACGGATGTATGGTTAAGATGGTATTCGAACTTCGGATAACAGGCGACCTCTGATTTCAATCCGGCCTTCCTGCAGCCCCATGCTGTGGGTGACCTCCTTTCCTGAATACTCTTTGGACCACCATTTCATCTACAATCTCTCCAATTCCAACTCCTCCTATCAGCACGACCACCTCTTCAACCTCCGATATCACGGCTAGATATGAGGCAGAGGATATGTCGTCACCTTCCAGTCTGGATTCTACACTGTGTAAAGATTCTGTGAGTCTGCTCTCAGATGAATTATCAGTGAAACCAGGGATCTTCTGTCTTCGGAATAGAGGCGTCTTAAGGCAGCCTAAAAACGAGGCATGGCTAGAGAAAGTGCTCAAGCCTATGCCCATTCTGTTTTATACAAGGAAGACCCACGAACTCACTGATAGAGCTGCTAAGCCACGGTTCATTGGCTCGACGCATAACGCAGATTGCAGCTCCGTTACTGCCGTGGGAATGAAAAATGATTTCAAGACTATCAGGGAAAAATGTGGACTGGACGTGGACGCACATACTATTATCCGAGGGTATCGATCCAACGAAAAAATTCTCGCAACGTTGGACTCACAGAATGATGGTCTGTTTGCGAGACATTGGAAGGTCATGCAGAGCCCTTCCGAGGACGAGACTTTGCACCTCGTACTGTCCTAGTCATTAGCGACAAATCGATAGAGCATTTGAGAGAGCTCAAACGCAAGGTCGCCTATCACTGGTGTGCGGATGCTTATCGCGGTCAACCATGACAAACTGCCAGCAGCGAGGTAGTCCCAGACCTCCATTTCTGTTGCGAATAACACAATTTGACAAGAGGCCGGAACTACTGGAGAACCACAACCAGCAACTGGTACCAGTACCATCAGTGCGGCTAAACACGTCACGTCGGGTAGTAACTCAGTTGCTTCTACTCCTTGACCAGTTCCAAAGAAAGGGACCAAAATGGGGTAGAAGCCCTACTGACTCAACACGTTCATAGTCAGGCTCATGGAGCAAAAGTATGGTGAAGTGCACTCCAGGAAAGCTCATACCTTAACATTCTAGATTCAAAGGAAAGCATGTCTCTGCACAACTGGGGCCTTGACATAGAAGCACAAATTTCCATTATCACTTGTGTTAAGACAGGCACACTATGAGACTAGGGGCTCCCTTCAATGAGGTGTAGATGAGGAGGAAGAATAAATCACAACCTCAAAGTTAACCCCAAGGAAATAGCCCGATCCAACAGGCAATCTAGCACAACGATATACCTAAGCCACACCTTCCTAGACGCAGAGACATTTACGCAGAAGCTCCCAAAAATCTCCGATGAAGCCAAATATCTAAGAGTGATCTTGGATAAAAAACTTCTTTGAAAAAAGCATGTTGAGTCGAAGACATCAAAGGGGCTTTCAGTTTTCTGCCAGTGCAAGGGTGCTTTTGGCAAGACATGGGGCTCATCACCGAATAAGGTCCTTTGGACCTAATACGGCTATGATTAGACTGTTTCTTGATTATGTATCGGTTATTTGATGGAGGGGGCTTTCGCGTAAGTACATATGTGACTGCCTACTGCACTAAACTTCAAAGAACGGCTTGTCTCGGCTGCACGGACGCTTTTCCTACCTCCCCATGGGCTGTACTATCAAAGCAATCTATCATTTTAGACCGGGTGGATTTTGGTATCATCCACACTGGAGTTTTGATGACCTTGCGCAACACTTATCCTACGACCCGTGTTCCATAGATATGCCATCTGATGCGATGACACCAGAACTTCGGTTAGTGTGCAAATTTAAAGTCGACTTTCCTTGCCTTCAGGACTGGCTTCGGTTAGAGTCTGAGCCTGGACGGGGCTGTGGTCGAATTTTCACGGATGGCTCCAAACCAGTCATGGATCCGGTGCTGGTGTCTTCGTGGAGGTCGACAATACCAAACTTCACTACTCGTTGGGCAAGCATACCTCTGTTTTTCAAGCGGAGACCTTTGCTATCCTAATGGCCACAGACTATATTGACAAGATTAGGTGGCAGGGTCGCAGCAGCTGCGTCTGTAGCGATAGCCAGGCTGCGCTTAAAGCCTTGCTCAATTTTTTAACCAGTTCCAATGTAATGCGAGAGTGCAAGAACTCTCTGAATTCGGTTGCAAGGCTGAACTTTTTGACTCTTGTCTGGGTCCCAAGTGACACTGGGATTTTTGGAAATGAGATCTCGTATGAGATTGTTAGACAAGGCTCAGAGGATGTTTTCTCAGGACCTGAACCTGCGTTGAGTCTTCCCGCGTCCTCGGTTAGGGCCTCCATTGATGATTAAGTTTTCTATGAACACAATTGTGTGTGGCACGGTTCTACAGGATGCAGGCAGACCAAACGAATGCTCCCGGTCTGATCCGCCTTTTGTAGAGACTTGAACCGATTGTTCCGATTATTACTGATTAGGGGCTCGCAGGTACGCAGAGATAAGAATAAGAATAGAAACCCTTGTCTAGCTTAGCCCTTTTTTAATGACCTTAAGGTGAATCAGAGAAATCGATTGGAGAGATAATCCTCTTTCCCCAAAAACACACCTCAGAACCGCCCTAATTGGTCTTCAGCCTGGTCCCCACGTCTGACTTAACATCTCGTTTCAAACCCGACCTCCATGCCCTCGAGAACGACTTTTGTAATGCAATCCACCAATTTGCACATTCCACTTCATATCCCGTTGTGCAAAGTCAGCTCCACAAACTCGAAACACCGAAATCACCCTCGCTTAACTTGTTTCACAAAAGAGACATCTGATGCCGTTCACATCGCTTAGTCGTATCTCAACTATTTCCAAATTTTCAGCAACGCAATAGTTCTGCAGAATCCCATTGAGAGGATTTCAAGGATATAAACGTCGACAGCACTAAGCTACAATAAACGAAAGAGCGAACCAGAAACCGAACCAATAACCCTATTAAGTCAAAAGTTGTCCCGCAAATTTTCTTGCCGTAGGTGGTGGTAGTGTTGGATCAGAGCTTAGGTTCCATGGGTCCCTAATCTTTTATTGCAGGCTACCCACACCCCTGCCATGAGCGAAATTATTGTATCCCTTCGGTATAAGAGTGGAGAAATTCAAAAGATTTCTCCGAAAACGGAACAAAACTAACGAAAGGACACAAGGACGCCTTACGTTTGGCTATTTGCTTTCACATTGACAAACCGGAGGGGGGACCAGGACCAAGAGAAAGGATTACACGTTGAAACGCTTTTGATATTTTGCAGTTATGTAAGGAGGATGTCCTTGCTCTGTTTCTCTCTCACCGTCTCTTTGCATTACGCTTCCTCTCTAAAATCGAGTTACAGAGACTAGAACTTGAATGGAATATAAATTAGGTCCCGACAAAAGTACAACGTCGAAGAATGAACGAAATTCCTTTTAGTCATCCTTCTGCCACACGTCCCTCCCTCTCTCTCTCTCTCTCGCTGGATGCTGGCTGCTGGATGGTACCGATTTTGGCAGAAGTTTTGTGCATTCTATCGATGAATTATTTCATTTGTTTGCTTGTCAAGCAGAAGGAGATTGTATGTCCTTCGTGCATTTAGCTCATATTGCGTACAAGTGCTTATTGTAGTAAGTGAATGAGTTTGTGTAACGGTGTGCCACTCAATTGTGTTGATAATGCGCTTAAGGTAAAGGATCAATCGTTGATGATGGATGGGATTTCCACGGCACACAACCACACACACACAGAGAAAGGCAGAGACACAGCATTTCGTTTCGATTTAAGTCACGACTAAGGGAGGTGTAGTGTGGAAGGACATTTTTAGATAATGGAGGTGGGCCGTATTGATGCGACATTAGAGTGGGTTTGGGGGGCTTTTAGCCTGGATCTGGTGAAGAAATAAGACCGAGACTGATGGCCAAACGATGTCGAACGGAGAAACGTGTTTCTTTTGTAAATGCACGTGCGATAGTAGGTGTTGATCAGAATCTTAAGCGAAACGCCGTAGGGATGTTGCTGTAGTCGACTTCCTTTCGGATTATTTTGCCCAATCTCTCGATAATCTAATGAAAAGGTGGCAGTGCACGAATTTCGAATAAGAGTCGGAGAGCAGACTCGTGTCTGGAAACAAAAGGATATCTTGTGGAATGTTGGTCAGATGTCTTTTGCCACAGAAAACGATCTTTCGTTGACCGATTTTAACGGCCAATTCGACGCATTGTATGATAAACCAATCGATGGTTCTAGAGGTGTCTTGAGCTGTTCTAGCTACAGCGGTCTTAGCTTCCGTGTATGAACCTGACGAAGGACAGGCTTGAACACAAAGTATGATGAAACTGTAGGCAAAGAGTGCTTCTATGAACTTTTAAGCAGAGCGCACAAAGAATTTCCGAAATATGATGTGAAAACCTGTTTAGCGGTGAAAAGATTCTGGCTAAATCTGCGGTTTAAAATGATGAAATTTAAGCCATGCAAGGTTATTCAGAAGCTAGAGGATAGGGCACCGATTCAATTTCTTCTAGTCAACGACGATACCTCCACGCCTTTGCTCCTTGGCCAAGTCAAGCTTATTCTTTAGAGCAATGATGAGGTTTCAGTGCCTGGTCGCGCTCTGAAACAGTGGAGATCAGCACAGGCAATTACAGCGGAAATAATCCGTACATCAGGTTGGAAGAGTAGTTCCTTGACTACAGGTAAGTACATCTTTCTAACTACCAAGTAAGTCCCCATACGCCTTTAGACCAAGAGCCCACATACGATACTGCGTAAACGTTGACTGGCTTATGCCATGACTTCTTGCAGCGAAAGTAGTACTTTGAAGTCCATTGGCAAACAAGAATGGCAGCACCAAGTGGCACCCGAGTACCACAAATCCACATGAATGGCAGCGGAGATAAGATCACTCAACAAAGGTAGACGTGGGCATGCAAAATTATAGCCAACATCAACTATTAAGCAAAGTCACACGTCTACCTGACGCAACTGCTAATAGACGTTCGATTAATATTAAAGGGCGTATCTCTGCTAGTTTGGTCCTGACGATACGTCAACATTAAGAGAAACGAGCCTTACAGAGCCATGTCTAGTTCTGGAATCTATGCCAAGACGACGAAGAATAGTGCTTGCGGTCTTTAGGCAAAGTGGAGCGCTGTTATTTCGTTTTTCAGCATCATACTTGAACAAATGATCGCCGTAGCTCAAGCTAACAACAGAGGCACAATATTTCAACTAGTAGAACTCAGCAAGCGGTCAATAGTGCATTTGCAAGCTCAAGCCCAAAATGTACCACCCTATCGGAAGGTGCTACAACTTTTGCAAATGGCGGCAACTGTCAGTTTTGTTTTGATAATTGTGAATTAAACATCGACAAGCCATGGGACGCTATACTCCTCAAGATCGCCGAAACTTACAGCCCGAAGTTCTCGCCAAAACGATTTAAAATACCCAAATGGTCATCCCCTTGACCGATATCATAGTCAAAAAGTAATGGAAAGAAAAACTCTAATGAAATGTCGTTAAATTTTAAAGATACAAAACAACATCGGGTGAGTGTTTTTGGGCCACCCTGTTTAAATCAACATTGGTGAAGCGGAAAACGAGGCCAAGGCCAAATGTTTGCAGTCAACAGGAAGCGACGCTCAACATCGCCACCACCTAACTTGACTTTATCCCATTCACCGGACGGAGGCACCGAGAGAGGCTATAGTAATAGAATGCGGATGGTTGTAGCATCAGAAAAGTCGCTAACTTTACTAAAATGAAAGCCGTAAGACCACCTAGGATGTCCAAGAAAAACTTGCAGAAGACCAGTGTTCACAGAACTGAGAGCATTCAATGACAGCGACAGCTACAAACTGAACTCTATACAAATACCTTGTAGAGATGGATGCCAGTGCTGCCAAAATAAGATATTTCACATCTTGTTATTCCTAACGAAAAACAATTTATAGGGGTGATCTGATAGGGCCAATAATAAGTTTACATCTCCTCCACGTTCAAGGGCAAATTACCTTTAAAAAAAATCAGTGCTGCCCACTCTCTCTACCATACATCCTTGTTTTGGTCTATTACTCACCTGAAAAGAAAAAAGAGAAATCTATTAAAATCAAAAACATACACATGAAGTGATCTAAAATTAATTTAAGGACGTTAAACATGTAAATACACAAGACTCGCATGCAAGTGTACCCTAAAAGCATGTGAATGACTTAAGGAGCGCGTTAGCGAAAGCCTACACACGCTTAAGTGTTATTCCATATCGCTTAAGAGTCTTCCTTTTTCCCTTCCAAAAAAAAAAGAAAAAGAATGGCATTCATCCTCATCCACATGCAACAACAAAGGAAAACAATTTCACCTCCCCCACACACACTTTTTTATTCGATTTTCTCGGTGTTTCCCCGCTCTTAGCCCCAAAAAGGACAAGAATTGCGCCATTACAGTGTTTTCCGCTTCAGTCCTTCTTGTTTTTGTTTTGCCTTCTTTTACTTGACATTCCCTCTCTCTCGCTCTCTCTCTATGGAAAGTAATTGTTTTTCTGAATCCGCTTAAGGGCGTGACATTTGTGTATAGAAAACCCAGGAAAAATAGGGAAAAACTTGTACAAAAAAAAAGGCAAATCCTGTTAAAAGCGAGGTGTGCAGCAGGAACGCACGCACAAGGAGTGTTTCTTCGTTTTTGAGTTGTGCGTTTTTTTTTTCTTAATTTGAATCATCTATTATACCTATGCAGTGAATTGTAGTTAGGACACACAATGTCCTGGCCAGGACTAAGACAATAAAACACTAGTTGAACCAAGTTTATGCGCGCGATATGAACAATGCAAGTGACACCAGCAGCAGTTACACCATTCAAATAAAATCTCAGCATTGTTGGGAGTAATGTCTGCTCTGGAGTAGGGTGGCTTAGTTCTTGGAATACATCCCTGTTCAAGCGTAGGATTGTATACATGTTTTTGTATTGTGCAAGCAAAGTTCGGTTATGGCGCTTGGGGGATATTTTGAAATATTTTATCCGACTTTCCACAGTTCCCTGGTTTTATCTTATCCCTCGAAACATTTGGGGTTTATGTCGTTCGTATACATACACGCATATGCCGTGATAGCATCATAAACAATTGAATGGATGCATGGGCGTATGGAGTCCTTTCATACATCATTCAACTGAGATGTGTTGTGTAAAATTAAGCTGTCAAGAGGCAGTTTTAGAACATCACAAGGAGATAAGCTTTTTGGAATTTTCTTTTTGAATAGCAGGTTTTAAATGTTTCCACCGCTATCTACTTACAGGGTGTGATGAAAAAGTTATGTTCTTAAAGGCTTTAAAGACGGACTGAGACCCTGCGTTTGATATAAAGGGGAAACACCACCTAGGTCCACCAGTTCACCGAAAAAAGCCCATGGTACGACGAAGCAAACGGAAGAAAGTGACACATACAAACAGGTCCCGAAAAATAAGGGCTTGGTTTTCCAGCTCAAGGACGTTGAACAATCAAGCCAAGCAAACCTGGAAAGCAGGCTCTGCGAAATAGTGAACAAAATCTTGTCACCATAATGCAGAGGATGATAGATGTGTAATGGGAGAACTGTTAGCAGCTGCTTAATGGGTATCATAACAATCCCCCCTGCAACACTGGAGACAATGGTCCCCTAGATATTTGCTAATGGTAGTCAAAGCAGGTTTAAGGCTCAACGGACGAGCTGTCAAAAGAAGACGAGGGACAGCATCTCCCCGAAAACTTGGACGAACCATGTGCTCCTATCGAATCGATTAAGTTCTTCTTTGATACCGCTGCCAAGAAATTGGCAAATAATAAGCGAAGCAATATCAGCACTTCTCTCTTACCAAAAGAATCTGGCCCATCCTGGATTTGAAAAAAAAACTAAAGGCCTTAGGACCACCAATTCCGTCCACGCGGCCTGGACAAAGTGAAGATAGCCATATCTAAGCTTGAGTCCAACAAACCTGCTGGAGCTGACGGCCTAGCTGCCGAGCAGTTCAAGGCGGCAAGCGACGACTTGGTAAGGAGCATGCACCAACTCACCTGCAAAATATGGTCGAAGGAAAGTGTGCCCGATGGATAGAATGATAAGGCCGCGTATGACAGCATCTATAGACACGAGGTATACAGAGCAATGTCTAGTTCTGGCATCCCTGTCAAACTCATGCATGCACACTGCTCTATCAAAGGTCAGTAAAGACCTCACCGAAACCTTTGATGTCAAAAAAGGATTTAGACAAGGCGACGCGCTGTCATGCGACTTCTTCGACATCGGTTTTGAAAGAATAGTGCAAAACACACGCGCCAACACCAGAGGCACAATCTTTCAAAAGTCTGTCCAAGTACTCACATACGCTGACGATATTGACATAATCGGAAGAACGCAGCGTGATGTATTGAGAAGGAGGCGGTTAAGATGGGTCAATAACTATATATATATAACTTTGAGGTAGTTAAGGACTTTGTCTACCTAGGCTCCGCTAAAAATTCAGACATCGACACCACCGCTGAGATTAAACGAAGAATAACTCTTCCCAATCGCTGTTTCTTTGGGCTATGAAGCCAATTGAGTAGTAAAGCCCTCTCTTGAACAACTAAAGTGACCCTGTAGAAGACCTTTATCGTCCCAGTTCTGCTCTACGGCGCTAAGACATGAACTCTGTCAAAAGCGGATAAGGTTGCTCTTGGCTGTTTCAAAAGAAAAATTTTTCGGGTGATTTTCAGTCGCGTCGGCATAGACGATGAATGGAGGAGGAGATACAATGACGAACTGTACAGCGAGATCGACTAGCCAGAAGAGTGAAGCTCCAACGACTGAGGTGGCTGGGTCATGTAGAATGGATGGACCCCAATGCTCCTGCCTGGAAAATTTTCGAATTCACACCCGAGAGACAAATGAGGATATTTGTCAATTTTGTCTTTGCGGAATTTTTTTTTTTTGAATCTTCTGATGATATCGTCGAGCGAAAAGAATCTTCTTCATGGCAAATTATAGTCTCAGAGGTTTATCATTCCTCGATAAGAGGTGGTGCGGCAAAAAAAGTTTGAAGGATAATGCTGGGGCTCAAACCTATGCAACCACAAACTGGTCAGAGTTGACGTTTGTCCCCCTGTCATGGCTACAATCAACTGTGACCTGCCCCAACTTCAGACGTACCAGCTTCAGTGAATAGCCAATAAACAATTAACAAAGCCCACGTCCAGAAGTGAATTTATTTCAAATTCATCAGCATTTGTGTGTATCCATATGTACATTGCTCCAACGTCCAACAGCAAGTAGCAAGTAATTCAGGAGTTAATTACGAACATACACCGTTCACCTCGTACGGCAGTGCATTGGCATTCATTAATTTATGATTCAATTGAACATTGCATTCGGTGAATGAATAATTGACTGCACATTTTAACTCCACAGGGAGCGCCACTCAAAGGGGACTCTATGCGGTTTTCATCTTTTTAATATCATCTACTGGAATTGCCTCATTAAAATAAACAATTTTACACTCCAATTGCTACATACAGCCACCCACACGCCCTCCCCACCGGCAAGGAAACTGTAGATGAAAATTTTTATTCATAACTTTTCCAAAAAAAAAAAATCCGCATTCATACAACAGAATGAACGAATGCAATTCCGGTCGCCGCAGGGCAGATACCTACTGTCCGACTCCGTCTCCTGCTTTATGATTGCAAAAGAATTCCACACAATGGCAGTCATGATCATTGCAGAAATGTATGAAGTTCCACTCAGCTCCGGGGAACTCAGTTGGGATTGGTTGCCTGCTGTTATTGATTGTATGTTTTTCTTCCTTTTTCCTGGGTGGTAGTGTTGTCATCTCCCACCTGATTTATGGCAAAAAGGATTATGAAACCGTTCATGGAATCTTAAGCTCAGTGTAGGTGCAATTGTATCCAAATTCGCTACCAAAATCCATTCATATGGCTAAGGTCCGCCCAAGACTCTAGACATACTCGCGGTTGTCTACGACGCAACAAATTTGCGAGCAAGGTTAACCGCATATTCAAATCCATCCACCAGCATTGTCTACTTAACAAGTACCAGTAGTTTCATGGCAGACTTGAACTTCACATAACCGGCGGGCGGGTCTCTGAAACACATGGCGGAGGTGGAGACGTGATTATCATTCACGAGCTGGGTGATTGTATTTTGCTGTTATTATTGTCGACGCATCGAGTGTAGGACATTATTTTCAGCAGAAATTGTCAGTATCTCTGATGGCAGTTCCAATAATTGGAACTCGAGTTCCATCCAATTTGACTTGATTCTCAATTGGGAAATTATGCCTTAGGATTATCCAGTCACATTTGCTTGTAAGCATATCATTTCGAATGCTCAGTAGACACTGTAATGATATTTTATTTAAATTCAGCGTTAATCGAGAGAGGCGGAATACTTTGAATAAATTCGATGGATCAACTGACAGCGATTACATCGAAGGTCGACTAGACTGTATGAGAAGACCCATTAGTGGCAATTTTACACATTTGATTTGTTTTTAAATTTTTCTTCTTATAAGCTTCCAATTTTGCCACTTTATAACCGTACTCTCGAGAAGTCCCCGATAACAAGCGCAAAAGAGTTATTGGCAGCACTGCGTTAGGTTTCACCAATCCATCTGCGAGAAACCCGCTGATTTGATGCTGAATGGCTGCTTATAACGCGGACTGCAAAAAAGGACCGTAGTCGCAAGTCAGTATAGGATACGAGCAGAAAGAAATTGACGAAAAATTAGAAGAAGATTAGAAAGATGTCGAAGGGCAACTTAAAACTTCGCAACCCAAATCGAAGTCTGCAAGGACAAAACGTGATGGGACCAGGTCTAGATTCTTGCAACCATTCATGTTGCGCGTTACAATTTTTGCACAAATCAGAGGTACCTACATACAATATACTGACGACTGAGAACGAAGAATTGAGAAGCTTCTTTGCGACATTACTTCGAGAGGTGATGGAATAAAAAATGTTCGATGGACATTCGATGGACAACGACTGAGGTGGCTGGAACATGTAAAGCGGATGTACACCAATGCTCCGGCCCGGAATATCTTCGAATCCAGAATTCACACCCGAGGGACGACGCAATAGAGGAAGACTGCGACTAAGGTGGCGCACGCAAGGCGACCGTAACCAACCTGGCGTGCGAAACTGAAGGCAGCTGGCTAGAGAAGCTTGTTGGTTGAGGCACAGGTCCACCCCGGACTGCAGCGCCACCGTATGTAAGTTAGTAAGGATATTGCTGGGGCTCGAACCTACGCAGCTCGCACAGTAGTTTAACGCATTAAACACTGATCCGCGGCGGCCATTTTTTCTGACCAGTGAAAACCCCTCTGTCAGACGATCTGATAATCTCAACCGGACTGGAATAGAGTTGAACCAGCCATAGGTAATCACACAAAGCTCCAGGACCGAATAGCTTACGAGTTGAGCTTAAAACTTCTCCAGCACAATTGGCAGAGAGGTTGTTGCAACAAATTGGACAATATGACCCAATGCATATAACCTGGAGGATAGGAACCAACGAACTCATTCTACATATCCTGCTTTGGCTAGAGCACGAGATCAGGTGCTGGGTAAACCGTTTTTCAACAACCTAGACGGATAGACCCTTTGGAGGTTCAATCACCTACAGAACTCACTGAAAGGTATGCTACTTATATCGTTCTACGTTACCCTCAGAGCAGTGGCTTCCAAAGATTTATGTCTGAGATGACGGAGGCCTGAGCATTGAAGGAGAGAAAGTGGGTAGTGCCCTCCTTCCGTCTCCGCAGATCCTGCAAAAGTCATCCTCACTTAGCCATGTTTTTTGGTATGGTAGCGCAGAGTATTACGCCCTGTAATCACTCCTACGATGGTGGAAAGGAGTCCTTTGCATCTGTTTTTCATTGTATTAGAGGTGCTCAAAGAGCTCCACCTGTGCGCTTCCATGAGAGACCTGTGCGCTACTTCGTGTTTAAATTTACACTGCGGGACTTTTACTGAGTGATCAGCTTGCTCAAGGTCTAAGCCAAGATCAGTTTCTTGCCAGTTTATGAGGGAGCTTTCTCATTTCCTGATTTGAGATCCAAAATTGTTTTAACACATACTGTGTGCTAGGAATCCGAAGCTCTTCGCGAGGACACTTTACAACCTTGAATTTTACTTGTATAGCCGGAGTCGCTTGGTGACATATTCGCGAGGACAATACACCTCCACCACGGTCTAAAAAACAGAAATTGTCACTGCTAGGACTTCTGGAAATTCCTGCTCTAATCCAGAAGTCTGACTAATCTAAATAAGCGGAGTTGGTCAAGAACGAAGCTCACACCTATGTCAATGTCTGTCTTGGACCGATCAGTATACATAGATGGCTTTGGTTCGTATGCTCGACATTGTGCCATTCACCCACTATCTCCCCTCCCTCTGCTTGAAAAAGAAACAGGAGACTGGTCTCTTAAAATCTAGGGACGGCACTTGTACTTGTAGTCAGTGATTGCTACATTGCCTAAGTACTATTCTTGGTTTTGGGCATGTCCCATCTTCCAGCCTTCTGCCCGCAGATTCCTGACAGATCTAAGGGAAGCAGATTGAGACAGCAGTATTTTGGAGGAGACTTTTTTTCCCAGAATGAACACATCAAGCCATGCCAAAGACGTTCGTGAGTTTCTAAAGAAAATTTAACAGACACGTCAACTCTTAATGGACGTAACTCCTGCTCAGTCAGAAGTCTGTCTTAATCGTGACAGAATTTATGCATTTTCTCATACTCCAGCATCTAGAACATCCAGCTTGAGTCCAATCTCACAGTCCCTGTTCCGACAAACCGATACGTGTACCCTTGTTGTGAACTTTGTCCTTCGTCTTCCATCCACGTCGAATTAGTACTTGTGAACCTTTCCTGCCACACCCACTTCCTGTCTGATCTATTTAGACCTTATACAGGATCACCTTGAATACACCCACCCCCCTACCCCAGAGTCCATGAATTATACATGACTTCATTTCATCCAGAAGTAGCTGCCCACCCCACCCATGGGAAAAATAGACTCCATCAACATGTTTCAACAAATCAACGGGTGCCAGTCATAAATTTCCATTATGACCTTATCCCTATGAATGACAGCCAATCCGGGCGCATTAGCCATGTACTGTAAGTCACCTTGTAGAAATCTCATTCATTCTCGCCCAAATCAATGCTCACCCCACGTGCGCACACATCGTCCTTTTCAATCATCTTCAAGGCTTTTACCCTTTTCACAGATATAGGTACCTGGGCCTACCACCGAACGCAGAATAGACGACGCAAACACAAACGAATAAAAGGAAAAAAAAACGTGAAACGATATTAAGAAGGACTCACCACCATTCCTGAATCCTGACCATACCCACATCTTCATTGATATTCAAGTTATGTTCTCTCCTACTGCCCACATGTATATATGCGAAGCTCGTGGGCCAATAAGACCCACGTAAGTGTCCTGCTGTCCATTCAAATGTGAATTTCTACTGCCTATGGTCGCTGTCCCTTGATAAGAGTTCGACCCTCTTAAAAGCTGCTTCGGCCCTCATGCACACGTCTACATTGGCAAACAGACATTAAAGCGAGTCCTTCCGAGAGATACGGTCCAAGGATAAAAATCCCATATCTTCGGGGAATGCTTTTAGTGGGTGTAACAGCCGCCCCCTATTTGATAAATGAAATAGCAGAACGTCCCGAATAGGATGCAAGGACCACTAAAATATTCCATACAGCGACGACCAGGGCTATCTGCCTGGTCGGGCCTCTGAGCGGCAATAAGTGAATAAGTAGATGGTCCGTCTGTTCCCAATTTAAGCCTCTTTAATGCCACCACACCATCGCACACGTTGTCACTCGTTGAGTGAAAGATTCGGGCAAGGATTTCCTAGCGAAAAGCGTCCTTAAATATTTATTTCTAATTAAAAAAAAGAAATCTCATTCAAACCGCAGTCGCTTTAACTCTCTTTAGCCAGCAGGATCTGGCTGCTGATGGACTGATTCATCGTCCTTTGGGAAATTTTGTGCTGACTCGGTCGAAGAGGGTGGTAGTTTTCCCCCTACGAATTATTTATGCCTGTCACTAATTGGTCTTTTATTAGAGAATCTCTGCCTGGCAGGGATATACGCCCGGAAGGGTTACTCCAGGCCTCAAGGTTCACCGCAGACGGAGACTAGAGCCGACAGAGTTTTCACTGTGTTTTTATGGTTTTTTTTTCCCCCATTTGTATCCTTTGAGGGGATGTTTTAGTCAGCCATTTTGGATGTGTTTGTGTGTGCGATGGTGGAAAGGATTTGTGTTGTAATAAAGGAAGCGGAGTGAATGCATTGAAAGGGGTAGGTACTCGGAATCAGTACGATTGCAATGATTTTGAATTTTTTTTTTCAACTTTCAAGAGCTAGATGGATTTTTGCGAAAAAGTCTGAAAGATTAATGAATTTTTTATGAGTTGAAGGGATGGCAGGGCATTCACTTTGAAACCTACCCTTGGCTACGATGAGGGTTGCGCTGATGATGATAATAATGACGATGGAATATGTTTTCAATGGCGCGGTGTTTGTTCTGTGCACGGGGACGTATTGCATTTTTTCCGGCGCTTACCCACTCGACATCGATACAAGGACTCGCAAAATAGCGAAGTGGACTGGCCCCCCAACCACCGTTTCGATGGTTTAATTAATGCAAGTGACTTTTTACAACTTTTGGTTTTTTTTACCGGCGACGTCTGACATATGCTATACACGCTGATGAATTTTATGTGGGGATTCAGAGTTTCAGACAAAAAACTGCTTGTAAGGTCGATTCGGGGCTGAAGAACTCCATTCGACAAAATGGTTTACAGTCTGGTTGTGGTATGTGCTGTGTTCTGTCATCTCAAAAATCTACTACTTGAAATACTAGCCACTTTGACTTTTGTCATCAGCTGTCATTAGTCATGAAACGCTACACACAGTCGCAAGTCCACAACTTCGCTTTCACAAAAAATCAACATTTCGAGAGTTTTCTCACAAATAACCTCCTGTGGAATAAAGAATACGACATTTTTGCAAAGAAATTCATTTACAACTTTTAACTCAATGGCTTCGTAGAAAAAGAAGAAGAAAATTCCGGTCTTGAGACTCAGAGAATTGTCGAGAGTTAAGCATAAGAGTCAGATGCATTCTTGAAAAACAGTCGTCTGGATCAAGTGGTATAGTGTTTGGGTCGTACTTTTTCAAAGACAATGCTGCGATGGCAACGCAGCGTGGTATAGTTGGCGCGTTCGTGAGTATTGAGATGGAGGCGGCGAAGATGGGTTTAGCGGTCAATGAGGGCAAGACGAAGTATATGCTGTCAACAAGAGAGGACACCCAACACCGACGTCTCGGACAGAATGTCACAGTAGACAGATATAACTTCGAGGTAGTTAAGGACTTTATCTACCTAAGCTCCGATATAAATTCTGACAACGACACAAGCGCTGAGATCAAACGAAGAATAACTCTTGCTAATCGCTGTTTCTTTAGGCTAAGAAGGCAATTGAGTAGCAAAGCCCTCTCTCGAAAGACTAAGTGACCCTGTATAAGACCTTAATCGTCCCAGTCCTGCTCTATCACGCAGAGGCATGGACTCTGTCGAAAGGGGATAAGGTCACTATTGGCTGTTTCGAGAGGAAAATTATTCGGGTGATTTTCGGTCCCGTCTGCATAGACGTTGAATGGAGGAGAAAATACAACGACGGACTGTACGGGCTGGAAACCGACATCGGCTTAGCCAGAAGAGTGAAGCTCCAACGACCGAGGTGGCTGGGTCATGTAGAGTGGATGGACAGCAGCAGAGGCTACCCACAAAGTAGTGTTCTATTACCGATTTTATGGACGTCGACTGTGTGTCAAAATCCATACAACTGGACATGCCAACGATGTAGCAATAATGTCAAAGGGCAAGTTTATGACTGCAGACATTATGAGAAATTGGTGGAGGGGTACTGTCATCAAGAAGCTCCTTCCAGATATAATCAATTTCACCAAGAAATAATCACGGAATTAGCACGAATGCGTTTTGGAACAAAAACCAAGCTGGGTTAGCTGGCATGGAGCCATCGATGGGGATTAGAGATCCTGATACATATGTGCAAGGAGGAAATTGAAAGATTAAGAGATCGCAAATGGATTGATTCCGCAGAGGAGATCGAAAAAAGTCACAACTTTCACTGATGGATCAGTATGACAGTGCAGAAGAAGGTGCGTTCTCAGAGAAACTTAATCTAGTCTGGACAAAAACCTCAGTGTATATCTCGGCTTAATACACTGATATCTCGGCTTGATACACAGATACGCTGAGTCAAATCTATGCCCTAGATCACCTGCATGAGGTTAAGGTGACGGGAAGGCAAGTCTTAATCGCACGGGTTAACCAAGCATCAGGCGAAGGAGTCAGTAATTCAATAACACTGGCGATGGAATGTGTCTAGAAACTCATTGCATATGCAGCTCAGAATGAGCTGACACTGAGTTGGTTTAAAAAACATGTAAGAGTCTAAAGGAAACGAAAAGGCAGACGTCCTTTAAAGTTGTATGGGCTGCCATAAGAACTGATTAGAGACATGATTCACAAATGGGCCGCGAATGGACGTGCAAAAATGGTGGCGCGAGGCAAAGTGCAGACAATCCAAAATGGCGATAAAAGTGTCTGCTGGCGGCATGAAAACTTCAGACGTCACCTTAAGAATATAGGGCTGGTGGAAGATGACAACTGCAGACTATGTCCTGACGTGGAGACAGCCGTGCATATGGTAGCTAGATAGGTAAATGTGGACGTATCAGGCAAAAATCTGCGTCTCATTTTCAATTAGTGCTGAGATGCATGCGTTTTGTTGGATGTGTGTATGTGAATGTTGACAGCCACGACTGTAAGTCTTAAACCCAACCTATGGATTTAAGAAACAACAATATGTAAGCGATTTTTTTTTCCCGATAGTTCGTTAAGATTGTCGAGAAAAGACTTGGCCAAAGCACGATCTCTAGTTTTTGTCAATGCCGAAGGAAGGAACTGCGAAGATATTCGGAGGATAGCGTAGATTAAGACTTTGAAAGATGAAAAGGAGCCCAAACAAGGTGACTTCGTTCGATATCTCTCTTAAATCAATCTAAAGCTATCGAAGCAATTCGAGATCCTATCTGACCCAAAAGTCGTGTGCGGGGATAAAAAGCCTGGGTTTTCAAATTTGCTGCTGGACGTGTGCGCATAACAGGATTTTTCTAGCTTGTAGTTGTTAAAAGCAATTGTGACGCCAAGGTCAGTCCAGAGGATTATTTTTGGCCTCATACCATAAGAGTTTTGATCGCGCACCTAGAACTGTGGCAGCTTTGTTGAGGGCTCTTCTGAAATATCGATTCTAGATGAGAGGTTAGCATACAACTACTCCTGAAGCGCTTCTCAGGAAGATCGTTCAGCGTTCTCCTGGAATTTCTTCGCAGCCCTTTGACTTGACCCAAGATTGATCAAAGAAGTTTCGTGATTATTACAACCGGACAGTCGCCTAAAGAAAAACTCTCCACCACCACTGTGGCGAACCAACTACTTCGCATTACATAAGAAAATAAAACAAAACAAAAAAATGAATAAATGTAAAGCAATAAAGTGACAAAAGTGCCACTAGGTGCTCACTCATAGCCTATTGACTAGTACACGAGCACCATTCGAGTCCATCGTACAGCTCTATTGGCAAACTCTCATTAGGTATTCCGAAGCCACATACTCGGCAACGACCAAACCAGAAAGCACTTAATTAATTGCTCCACAAAAATCGATTAATGCCGGTCCTCAGTGCACGAGCATACGAATGTTTAACGCGAGTTCATTGTTAATTAAACAAAGTTCCGAAGTGGAACTACCATGTGGCAGCAGGTGAGGCCAATGAATACGCACCGCTTGGCCCCAAACAAAAAGGCGCAAAATTATTGCGAAAAAAAAGTTGCTAATTTCAATTTGGATTGAGTCTTGATGTCTTGTATATAATTTGGGTTGATTGGTGTCGATTACGTGACATGATGTTGGTTTTGTTCATTAGGACGTTGTGTGGTGCTCCGGTCTTGGGTACCTAGAATTCATCCATCAAAGCGGGCGTTTTTTTTTTCGGTTGTTTTGCGAAAGTGAAGAGAACCACTGGGAGGAATCTCTGGGGAACTTATGTAACAAAACTATTATTGGATTGTTACTGAATGTTATTGAACGTGACTCTGGGTTGGAGGACATCTTCTGCTTTTCGAAGCTTTCGTGAGTGTGGCTGTTAAAGATGTACATACACACATCTGCGCTAACTTGAACTTTGCGTTCAGAACATCTCTACGAAATGTTTGCCCTAAAATAATTGAATTGACGTCTTCGAATGAAGTTCAGACAAATCCACTGTTGTTTTCGCCTTTAGGCCAGTAGAATCGGGTTATACGTGTTCAACGTGATGTTGAAGCAGAGTGCACTTTGCAGTGGAACGCTTCTCTAGATGTTATTCGAGCTGCAATCATATAAGTTCTGCAACACAATATGACCAAACAGGCGGAATGGCAGTGAGAGGGTAACTGAAAGCTCGAGGATTCTATTACTTAGTGAAGCCTACATGCAAAAAGTTTTTTAAGTAACACGTGAGGCTTTAAAGCAGCTATGGACATGCTGAGCTTACGGAAGATATCCTAGCGGAGTTCAGAATCATGAAATCTGACCTAGAGAGACCCATCACTACGGACGAAAAGTTTCAGTTCTTATACATATTTATGTGCCTCGGTGCGTTCAAGACTGGAATCCTTCCTATTAAGACATGCGCTAGGATAAACTTTGATAAATGTTAGACCAACTCACTTAGGCAGCGCTTAAACCACCTGAATCCCATTTCGTATCATCTACGTCAGTCAAGTGCTGCTGTGATGCCTTATAAGCACTCGTCAGGCCCAATGAAGTCAAACCTGGTTGGGTATCTGACAATGAAACTGCGGATAAACTGGCTAGAGCCGGCTCAGCTTCCGAGCTCTTAAGACCAGAACTCTTCTGTGGCGTTAATTAGGCTACCGCCACAGCTTTGTTAACCGACTGGGAACACCAAATTCGTCTAGCCCACTGGGAAAATGTCCAAAAGCTTCGGCAACCCAAGAGACTTATAAAGACCTTTTCCTACAAGGAAATTCTAAACCTTGGCAGGAAAAACATGAGCAAACTAGTGGGCTTCCTTACTGGTCGGAGATACCATCTCAACAAACTAAATCTTTAAAGAAGTCTTTTATCCACAAACCGGAAAAACCTAGGTTCACTGATAGGGATTCTTACCGGACATTATTTGATAGGCAGACATGCACTCAAGACTGGGAGTTCCCTCCAATGATGTCTTTAGAAGCTGCAGAGACGAGAAGGAAGAGGAAATTACGACCCACATGCTGTGTACATGTCCCGCTCTTGCGACGCTAAGACATACTTCTACGATGATCTTAACGATCTAGCTGAACTCGACATCCGGAAAATAAGAAACTTCATCTCTGGGACGAAATGGTTCAAATCATAGGGTTAATACCGTTACGGTTGCCTACCTTCGATGCCTACCTTCATGGTGGTATCACAAAGGGCCAGTCAGGTCTAAGTGTGTCTCTGTCTAAGTGTGTCCCTGTCTGTTTGGAAGAGGGGGACTCTTCCGAGCACTGCACTGACTATGCCGAGTTCGGGAACTCGGCTACTGAAGACACTTACCTTCATAAGGGAGATAGAGACTTTCTGGGTCACAATGTCAGCCATAAATGCGGGTTTTCATTGCTTAGAATGATCTGCCGCCTTGAGTTCCTACGATAGGATTCGCAGGTATTCTGTGAAAAAGCCGGGAGCTCTTTGGAAAGGTTTAGCAGTTGCAGAACGTGCCTGTAGACAGTTATAACTTTGAAGTTATAAGAACGAAGAATAACTCTTGCCAATCACTGCTTCTTTAGGCTGGGAAGGAAATTGCAATGCAAAGCTCTCTCTCGAACGACTAAAATGACCCTGTATAACACCTTAATCGTTCCAGTCCTCCTCCACGGTGCAGAGGCATGGAATCTGTCAAAAGCGGATGAGATTACTCTTGGCTGTTTCGAGAGGAAAATTCTTCGGATGATTTTCGGTCCCGTCTGCATAGACGGTGGATAAAGAAGGAGATACAACGACAAACTGTATAGGCTGTACAGCGACATTGACTTAGCCAGAAGAGTGAAGGTCCAACGACTGAGGTGGCTGGGTCATGTAGAGCGGATGGACACCAATGCTCCAGCTCGGAAAATCTTCGAATCCACACCCGAGGGTCAGCGCAGTAGAGGAAGACCGCGACTCAGGTGGCGCACGCAAGTGAAACAGAAGGTAGCTGGCGAAAGATCGAGCTGGCCTGGCTGAAGACGCTTGTTGGTTGAAGTATAGGTCCATCCCGGACTGTAGCGCCAACTCTCAAGTTCGGCGATCTAATTTTTAAACACAAAAATGGTCGGACGATGTTGTTGAACGCGTGCCATGAAAGGGCAGTAAAACACACAGACAGACCTCGTCTAGCATCGGTATTATCACAATAGGTCTTTCAAATCACACAGCGACTCCACCTTCTGTGTGTTCAAGTCCTGCTAATAGCCCCTAATAACACTTAAATGAGGATTTCCCAATAAAACTAAAACATTTATGGCCATGCCCCCGGACCCGTCGTCTCTCTACCAAAAGCGATATTATTTATTGGATGACCATTTACATTATTAAACTTATCTTCAATCTACACCATCAATATCAATAGGACAAACAAACAAACAGACAGACGGAAAAAAAAACCCCAACTGTCCTCTTGCATTAATTTCAGAATTTATCACTCACAGGATAGACTGAATGGTGGTCATAGAATGGATACCTAAAGCCATACAAATGGTTTTGTTTTATCCCCCCCAACCATTGCCATTGGAGACCACAAGTGAAATATATAAATGTTCTCTTTGACAGTGGCCCCTCGCGGTCGCTGGAAGGTTTCACTTTTTTTTAAAGAAAAATCCAAAAGAAATCCAAATGCTAAATTATACCTTTCTGCCGTAAGGAGACGGTGGTGGTACCAGTACCACCTCTCTAGCACTCAAAGTTAGTAATCATCATGGCATTCGAATAGACACACACAGACAGGGGCGAGGACGGGACAGGATAAATGTATTATCTCGCAAAAAATTCCGCCGACCAAAGGAGTCGTCTCACAATAAAACGAACAAAGCGATTGAAATTACACTCAAAGGCGAAGAAGAAAAAAAGTGTCTGACAGAAGGACTAAGGACTAGCGACCGACCCAACCATCATAAGCAGTCAGCATTACAATTTTTTTCCCTCTACCTCTCGAGACAGATACTTTTTCGAGTTACAAATCGAATTTCTTTTCGTCATGTAGCCATAGCCAGTGGGCATATTACTCGTTGGGATAAAAAAGACACGAGCACAAATAGGATTCAAATATCATTCAGTTATTTGATTGAAGTGGAAAAAAACAAATCGCCGAATGTGTGCCCTTGAATTTACATTATTTATCACCACCCAATGTCGAGAGAGGGAATGTCCTGTGTCAAACGACCGGGATGCCTAGATCCTAGATAAATGATTGAAAAGCCAGAAAAAAAAGGGTTTGCTTGGCACTTTGGCTGGAATTCAAAACAGAATTCCGGGAACAATTTCGAGCATCGTGCCACCAGCTGACAGTCATTAAAAGGTTATCGATGTCTCGTGGCCCCTTTCCGGGTGACTGTCCGTCTGTATTTGTTTAGTGAGCATCGATGTTATGTAAATTGAACACACGCCATTATCGGGCATGGCAGGGTGAGTCAGAGTCAAACGGAAATTTGTATAGAAAGTATGCGATAGGAACACGTTTTTCATGTCCTTTTCTCGAAGGGAAAAGGAGTGGCCATCAGGTAAAAATCCGTCCGGAGGAAGGATCGTAAATTATTTATCCTTCTTGGGGTTGTTTACGAGTACGAGTATGTATTTGTATGTCCACGGCGACGATATGGATTCTAATCGAAGGCGACCAAATGTTGGCAGACTGCCAAGAGGTCACACAACCCATGTGACAGAAGACAGGCGGCTGCAGTTATATAAAATGACCTCATGGAACTAATGAAAGACCGTAATGAGGGAAAGTAACTGGAGCATAGTTGATTACATCAACAAAGGTTGAGCCAGGTTTGTGCTCCAATTCACTTGGCACAGGATGAATAGGATGAGAGCAGTGAGCTGAATGGTTTTTCATCCTTAGGTTCATTTAGACTTTGTAAGAGAACCCAGTAGTGAGAAACAAAACGGACCCCCTTGACTTGTTGAAATGTGTCAAGTCGCCGATGGGAATACCGCCAGAAGTATTGAGGGTGGGCGAGGAAAATAGCTTGCATTCAAGAGGCAATACCCAGTTAGACTAGCTACAACCTCATCCACTATGCTGAGGGTCCTGGGCCACTTGAGCGACAGATCGTGTATCATCATTAAGATAATGCGTAAAACCACTGACAGACCAACCAAGCGATGTTGCCGCCAAGACCTACAACTTAATCAACAAATTTTCAGCGATTTTTCCCTCTACGCTAGCCTGGATGCACAACAGCCACATTCACAGACGGCACCAATATCGCGAATATTGAGACGGGGGTATACTGTTTAAAACCGCAAGTCGAACTCGACATAGATACGGTATTTAAGATGAAAATTTTTGCAATCCCAAGAGGGCCGGAGGCGGAAAAGACATCGCTATTCTGTCTTAAAGCTGAGGTGCAATTAAGGCAAAGAACTCGCACGAGATCAGATCAAAACTAGTCTGGAAATGCCTTACCAAAATAAAAACAAACTGGGACAAACCAATAGAGTTACATGTTGGGAAACAAAAAAGCTGACAGATTTGCAAGGAACGGCTCCGAAACTTTGCTCTCAGGACCAAAAACGGTCCTGGGAATTAAGACCCCAAAAAAAATTTAGGAAAGAGCTAACAAAAGAGGAATTGAATTGAGGAGCAAACCTTACATAAACTTACATAAATAAAAACCAACTTTGCATCCTGACAGGTATATTAAGGCTTAAAGAGCACCTCAGGTGACAGAGTAAAGACCACGATGGCCACCGCAGATTCTTCAACTGTCTTGGAAAAATACCAGCACACCTTCCCATGGAATGTGAAGATTTGATCTACCAAAGACAGAACCACTGACTTAAAGCACTGAATGCATATCCAAACAGTTGAAAGTTGGTTCGGAAATGCCTGAACAAAATGAACGAACTGGGCAAACATAATAGACTTACACTTCATTGGATACCAAGCAACGTAGGTATTCCAAAAAATGAAGCAGCCGACAAACTGACAAGGATAGAGGCAGAAACTCACTTCATAAGACCAGACCCCATGTGCGGGTTGGCACAATACACCATCTGAGAGAGAGAGAGCTTCGTAAGGTAGGTTAGTCCAAGATATTTCTTGGAAACTAGCACCGGGAGTGGTCGAAGCCGTGCAACAAACACCTGTAAGCGTAGACGAAATCTAACAAAAATTGGCCTGGAGAACAACAATCTATGTAGATTCTGTAATGAGACGGAGGAAACTTCAAAACTTATTCTAGGTAGATGCGGTGTCCACAATTCAATTAGATTTAGTAATCTGGGCGCGCATCAGATAGGGAAGGAGAGCTTTCTCTTACTAAACCCACTTCTTCCTAGGGGAATCCAAACTCGAAAATATCTTATAATCTGAGACCATCCTCGACTAACTGAGAAGGGGACAAAATAGATCTATTCAGGTCACAGTGCGCACATAACCACACACCAAGGTTGTGTCCAAGCCACACTCCAGGGCTGTGTCAGAATTCTAACCAAAATAGGGGATATTCACGAGGTCAGCAATTCAGCATCTTCTAGGTTCCCGGTTACAGTGATATAGAGGGTAACGAAACAGCAGACACATTAGCTCGGCAAAGATCTGCTTTGGAAAACGCACACATCAATCTCTATTGCTGCACTGAAAGGCAACAAGACCCAGAAGAGATCTAAGCAACACCTCTTGGTTCGCCATGAAGACAAAAAGTTAGTTGAAGACAAAAAACAAACTTGTAAAGACTGCTTGAACAAGGTCAACGAATAGTATGAAGAGAACCCAATAGACATGTCTTAAGTGAAACAACCCAAAGTAGGTAAGTAGGGAAAATGACATGAAGCATGGATCAGCATTCTAGCGGAAGTGAATGAAAGATTGAGATATAGTTCCTTTGGAAGGCACTTTTTCCAGGATACCGAAGAACTAAATGACGTACCTATCAGGGACATCTGGAGGTTCAATAAGGTTTCAAGATTGTTCTAAACCTTCGGGCAATGAGAGAGTGCTACAGGTATTGCTCCATGAGCAAGGCGTATCTTCCCCCCAAAATGGGCGTCACAATAGGTCTCTACTGACCGGAGTGTGGAGCAGGGGGTTCTTTCTTCCCTCCCCAACCCATCTACCTGACCTAATCTATGGCGATTACCAGAAGGAAAATATATATGCACATATGTATGTATGTTTATCATTGCTTACTGTGCAAAGGTTAGATATTTGCCATTTAAAGGTCCAATCCATCCAATATTGTCAACTTACCTAAAAGAAACAGAAAGAAAAAAACTATTAATTCACGATTGAATAAAATGAAATTGAAAAATGGTTTTTGTAGTCAAGAAGTCACAATAAAACAACAACTTCTCAAAGTTTAAAGCCACAAAATATTTACTTAAAGAAGCACATATTTACCCAGGTAGTCTTGGACTAACTTTAAGCCTTGAAATGAACGAACAATTTAGCATCTATTTTGGAGATATGCAGACTGAAGAACATCTGCGTATAGCCTTTGCTTTCAGACAAATAGCCGAAGGCGGAAGCATGCTCATGCGGGGAACCGCACACTGAATCAATTTTCCCCCGGGGTAAGATCGGAGTATCTTGTACTTCAATCGCACCTAAAGCTAGAGACTTCCACAAAAATAATTTACCTCCACATCACTCGGAGAAAATTTCATTTATTTTCTTATTTTGACACTCAGTTGACAATTTCATATGTGGCCGACTATGATTATTTCAGAACCAGTTTTCGGTTAAAATATGAAGTCGCAAACACAGACAGCGGTTGCCGGGCTTTAGGGGTAAGTGCGTTGGACTACTGTGCGAAATGCGTTGGTTCAAGACCCCGAGCAATATCCACCACGCATTCTTCGCGGCACCAATTCTCGTCAGGGATCGGCAATAAATTGTACATAGGTTTCTTGTATTCGAAACTTGGTCTTGGCCTACCCCAGAAACTAAAGCACTCGGGAAACACCCCTACGCGGCACATTAGATGCCACAATTTGTTGGTTTTGACCAACCTAACCGTATGTGTGGCACCTCTCCGCACATCCTTCCCAAATCATGCCCCCTTTTGTGCACAAAAAAGCACTTACTAGGCAATGAGCATCATAGACTTTCCTACAGTCTAGCGCACTCTTCTAGAAACACCAAGCGATGGTCTACTGGTATCCTACAAACGAAGTCACAACTTCATTGTGACCTCAAATTCGAAGGAATCATAAGCCAACGCAGCACCATGATTCTCTTCTCTGTTTGAAGTGATGAAAATTGGGTCATTCCCTCTGTTACAGATTTGTTCTCGTCAATTTCAAAAATCAGCTACTGGAACTGACGTGATTTATGTATATTCACGCTGCTCGAAGCACGTTCCTACTATAAATCATGGCCACATCTCGGCCCCCTTCCACCCATTTCCTCTAACAATAAACTCCATCTTAACGCCGAGCATTAAAAACTATTAGCACACCAATGTCGTCTTTCTCGTGGCTGCCAGTGATTCATTAACGACGAACAAGCAACCATCGCCCGTTTATGCTAATAATGACATCGCTACAGCACCACGAACACCGCGGCCATTAGCAAGCCAACCAAACCCCGAATAATCGTAAAAACCCCGCTTATTGTTTCATATTAACTATAAAATTGAAAACACCTGAGCTGTGGACGTGCATACACAGAACCTCATCAACTCTGCACCACGATCTGCTAATTCGCCCACGGGGGCGAGCGCAAATTCATACACACACACGCCAATAGACTCCATCCCGCCGGAAGACGGATACACTCCATCAGACCCCAAAACACACATAACCATTGCAACAAAATCAACTAACGAGACAAAAGGAACGAACCGACACACTACCTTCCGGGTGGTCTTCTCTTCTCACACACGCGCGTTGGCGTTGAATCCAAGAGTCAGGCACGATGGAACTTTTATGGCTGTCGCGTATTCGCTATAACTTCGAAACCATAAAACGCGCATATATTTTGCATTAAGCGCTGCGGCCTAGACGTATGGAGGAACTATGCCGGTCCCGCGTTGTTGGTCCTCCAATGCCCGTGACTCTATGAAGAGATTTTTGGTTTAAATCGAAATATTCGATGTCACTGTGCGCACCTCCACCAACATCATCAATTCGTCGTTCGTTTCCTGAGAGAGAAACACGGCAACCATGGACGGGATGCTGGAGACAGTGGGCAATGCGGGGTAATGTGGTGTCAAAATGACACACATCACAGGTACCATGAAAATGGTTTCCCTTGATGCGGCTTCAAATATATTGTTCATCCTTAAAACAGCCGGCAGTGCTGTGACTGTCATAAAATGAAGGCGGTACACACTCGGCGATGGCGGCTGTTATGCGTGCGGGTGTGTTCTCTGCTTTTTGTTTCAAAAGGAGCCATCCTCCGTTGGGGTATTAAAATTTAATTAAAAAGAACCCCAACGGGAGGTGACTTTCATCACCAGCGGGAGAAAGAGACACAGGGAGAGACAGACAGCAAGGATATTGGATTTCATGGAGAGAATGCCTATTAAGTCGCATAATATCCATGAAGTTAATCGATCCTTAATGAAATAAACTCCGTTTATCGATCGGCAAGAAGATTAGAATTACGTGATATGTCCTTTGTTGTGATTTGCCCGGGACGAAGGACGGGGGATATTCATTTATGTCCAGGGAATGTCCTTGAACATTAACATTGCGAGGGTGGGTCTCTAATTCATTGCTGGTAAGCGGGCATGAATAGAGTTCCGTTAATGCCATCCACAGGCAAGAATGGGGAATTAGGAATTGGCAAGACCATGTTGACAGATTCCATCGGAAGGCGACTTAGGTCGTTAATTCGTGGTCTAATCCAGTTCAAATGACAAATTCTGGGAAGCAATGGGGTGTTGCACACAATGCGATGCGAAAAAGCTTGTGTGAATGGAATCCTCACCACAAGGATGGGCAAAGCCTGCAAATGTTTCAGTATGAGATTAGGAGTATTATGCTTGGAAACAAGACACGATGGGTGTCAGAAAAAGGAAACAATAACTGAAGGGGATGGACCCGGGCGTTAATCTTATCATTTTCCCAAGCCAGCGGCATTTTGAATAACCACTTCGGATTGAGGGAGCTGTTCAGTTGTGCGCTCCACCTAATCAAAGACTTTTGTCTGAATATGTAGCAGGGGTGCTTCATCTATCCTTGCTGTCTGGTCACTGATCAATGATCCAATATTCTCTGACCGTTGTATTTTAATGAAATAAAAAGTCGGAAATTTGGTCGCCGTGGTTCAGTGGTTAATGGGTTGGACTGGAGTGTGAGCTGCGGAAGTTCAAGCCCGGCAATATTCACTGAAAACTGTTTGCAACGACAGAAAATTCCTGCAGAATCCAAACAATGTCAACTCTTCTAGTTAAAGGACCAGCCTTTTCGACTCGATTCGAGTATCAAGGACTCTAAAGAGAACACATAGCTGCTAGCAGCGAATTCCAACTTGCCTAAGAGCGCTCTCAGTTCACCCACTCTGAATCGATTTCAATATTCGTTAAGACAAACATTTTCTCAAACCCGTTCAGTAGCTGAAGTCCTTAAAGATCGTAATTGCAATGAATCTTCAAATCCAGATGGAGTTTCTCCCCATGCTTTGAAGGGTTTTTCTTCTACCCTGGCTAAAAGGGCCGTAAAACCTCCTCCTCCGAAGAGTAACGGTCATCAAAATATTGTCTTCAACCTGCAAAGGATCCAACGGGGGAACTAAATTCGCACCTCATGATGGTAATTGACAGAGAAATCGATCGCAGTGGATGCCACAATGCAACTAATAAGGTAATCACGCGATACTTCCATGAAAAAAAAAAAACGAATGCAACGTGTATACCGGTGGACAAATTGTCAAAGGAAAAGAGGACCCGGATACCATATACCAAAATGCTCAGAGAGGATGCTCTAGCCACGAATTTCGCAAAAAATTCTGAGAGCAAGCGACCTATCCACTAAGCAACACGGACTTAGAAAAGGATGCTCAACAATAGAAGCAGTAGAGAAGATAGTTAAGACCTTCCCTCCAGCGCAGCAGCCACCGATCAAGAAAAATCTCTATCCTGGCAATTAGAGATCCAAAGATGCTTCTCTGCCAGGTGGAGTTACATGCTTAACGTCTTAGGAAACATTTTCGTCGTACCACAATATCTCCTATGAATAATCAACGGTTAGGAGCTTGTAGGAAGGAAATCATTGCTGGTGCTGCGCAGGGCTCAATCCTTGGACCAAACATGTGCATTTTTTTCCCCACGATGGAGTACTAAGAATGAAGTTACCCGAAAATACGAATTTGCTTTACCACAGAAGACACCAAAGAAATCCAAAGATGACAAAATCACGGCATAAGACGCGTCCAATTCTAAGTGCAGGACCACTGACTGATCAGTCTGATCTAGCGCAGATCCTTTCCTTGCAAATTCATCATCTTTCTCATTCACTGGTGTCCCCTCATGTCCAGTGCCCCAGCATAGTTTTACTTCATGCTGTGTGACAAGAGCACTAAGCTCATCGCGACAGCACTTCACAAACTTCCAAAGGTCATGTACTTAGTCAAGCAATAGGAAAGGCGATGATAGTCCTGCTAATTTGGGAGCAGATTCCGACTATTTTTTGAAGCGCTGGTCTGGAGACAATAACCACTAAAGATGCGATAAAGTACATGGGAGGTAGGCATAAAGCTCACATATTGGCAGCAAATCAAGTTCTGCGTCCGAGAGGGCTGCAGAGGCCACTTGAAGTGACCAAACGTTAGTTAGCTGATACCAAACAATGTCAAAACCAGCCGACCTCGTATTCGCTCGAGTTCGGAACTAGGCACCATAGATCTCATGGCGACAGAGCCAATGTTGGAAACGAAGTAGTAACGGCGGAAGCCATGTTAGCGAGAACGCTGGAACAAAAACATTGGGGGTAGACGGACAGCAAGGCTGATTGGAAACATCACGGATTGGACAAGATCGGGTAAATAAATTTCTGTCTCATTCAATTCCTTACCGGAGATGTCTGTTCCGCGGAACACGACTATCTACACAGGATACGACAAATAGCGAACCCAGCGTGTTTATATTGCGGACTCAACTCAAAATAATGCCAAACACATCTTCTTCAATGGCTCAGATGTCTTGCAGAAAAAAAAATAAGGCGAAGATTAGAAACGAAGAAGAAAACGGGTAAGCACTCAGGATGAAGAGAACACGACACATAGCCCTTAAGATCACAGAAGATTCGAGCCCCATATAGACTAAAAAAAAGTATCTCCACCCTGAAAAAATGCAGAAGCCATTCCGGGGTTGGATTGCTTGAAGATGGAAAAGCTTTAGTCTATCATAGTCCGACACACCGGTCGAACACGACCGCCTTTGAAGGGGCATCAAGTATATACAATGTAAGGACGTCGGAAATTGAAAACTTTAACAACTCTTAACTTTCCAAACGGAAGCCGAAGCTGAATAAAAAAAAAATGCCTCCCTCCTCATTAAGTTGACCGGAAACCCCTAATTGCATAACTTTTTCTACTTTACCTCTAAACCATTAAATTTTCCTTTAACGATAAACCCCACCGCGCCCACCTTCCGAAACAACATGAATAAAAAATCCTAGATTAGGTCGACCAACTCCAAGGATGCTATAATGGCAATATTTCTTCAAACAGAAGCATATCTCACACAAAAATGAAAATGGACGACAGACAAATGCGAAATAAAATGTAAAATATTTGCGAGGATTAGGAACACACTGCTTCCGGACAAAGTGCTCACGCGAACCAGAATCAGCCCAAGTGGAAAATGGTATCAAAAATGAAAAATGAAAAAATCCACAAAACTCATGCACAGCCAAAAGTAGGTTTAAGCCGCCCAGCCGTCACCACCGCAACCACCCCGTGGACCAAGGAAAGGGAACTAAAACATAAATGTAGGAAAAGCCACTAACATTCATTATGAGCGGAATTACGGTGTACCCTAGTTCATTATGGAAGCTGACTCCTTCCGTTGAGTTTTGGTTGGTTTATGGTGTCTATAGGGGTGTAACTGCCTCTTCCTTAATGGGGGTCTTACATGGGGATTTGGACTTTCAGGTTGCGAGTTATACACAAGTGCGTTCCTGAGTGATGTGATGACAGAGGTCAACGAAGAAGTAACAACCGAGATCTGAGATCCTGAGGTGGATTAAGAATTTGTCAAGAATAAAGCTAATGGCATTTGTCACCGAGGATGTCCGTCAATATGTGTGGATTTGAGACTCTAACTTTCGATCTGTTCCTGGTGAAAGATTGAAGCAAGTTGTGGCAAGAAGGCGATTCACAGATGCTTTGTAGAAGTAGCCTGTCTCAAAAAATCTTTCTCTCAATGTTGGTCAGACCTACACAGTGTTTTACTGGTCCCAGTCATGTTTTGTAGCACAGAAAAGGAACCAGATACCTGCAATACACTGCAAGCGTAAAGCAACACCTTGGTACTATTATCGAACTGAGAAACATGGAAACGCTGGGTTCTTCCAGCTCAAGATAGAAAATTGACAGGTTGGGGCATAGACAAGGTAAGAATATTGCTGAGGTAAGGCATAACTGTCAAATTTGACGACTAAAACCAACACGGGGAAGTATATTTGAAGACGTTTCGAAGAGTACTGTTTGGAAAATTTACTCCTGATAGGACCCCCTTGCTAGCAATGTCAGGAGCGACTGACGCACAATGCGGTTTACCATTCAGCGTCTTAAAGATGCAAATTTCGCAGGTGATAGTCCAGTTTTATTAGATCGTCCATCCTCTAAGGAGCTCAGGAAGAAGGAACGATGAGTGCATTAACACCAAGGACTTCAAAAGACAATGCAAAAATATCCCTTCAGTAGAAATTCACGAATCCAGAGACGAACGGTGAAGCTTCGAAGCTCTGGCGAGTCAAGAATGAAGCCGATGCTGCAAAGGCAAAGACTAGAATTGAAATTCTCAAAAGCAAAGAATAACGGAAAGGAAACGTGAACATGAACATCAAAAATGGGATAAAACTGGAGGAATCCATCTTTGGAAGACTCCTTTGCAGATCCCACTACAGTATACAAAAATAGACTCAGCCAGAGAATGGAGACCCCACGACTGGAGAAGAGCTCCAAGCCATTTAGAGCGAAAGTCGAAAGATGAGTTAGATTAGGTGGCTGTTTCCGCGTAGGCAGAGAAACACTAAGACTAAGTGTAGATCCATTGTGGTACCACAAAGAACACCAGGTTACTGGCACCGGGAACCTTGTAGATTTTATGAGAATGTAACCCTTTTGGTATGAACCCTTTACTGCTCTACACTATATGCCGAACCACTTGCATAGATGGGAGACGAAGCTCTTTATATTTTCGAAGATTGATCATTCCCCGACGAGAGATGATGCCGCGAAAAATGTTTGATGGATATGGTTAGTGCTCGAATATGTGCAGCTCGCAGAGCACTGCAACGCACTAAACAATGATCCCCGGCGACCACGAAGAACTCAAAGTTTACTAGTTAACAAGTTAGTATATGCTAAGGAAGAAGTAAAGTACCTAGAAGTCGCTAAGGTAACCCCATCGTTGAGCAGTCTAAAACATGGAAGGCCGTTGGCAAGGGAAAACTTCTGATGCCGCTTGGATATAAACCGACGCACTCAGGCAGGAAAAGGACAGAAAACATGTTGATATAGTCTCAAGCTTACCGGCCTGATCCGTGCCACTCCTACCCACAAAAAACGAATGGTTTCAGTACTGGAAAGAGGACCACTTCGGGTAGTCAGTGCCTATCGACCAGAAACAGAACCTACAGTTCTTCTAGTAGCGGGAGTCGCCACTATCGAGCTATTGGCAGCAGAGAAGAAATACATCTTCGAAAGGAAAGCTGGGCAACAGCGAAAGGCAAGGAACTTATTAGACGACGTTGGCAGGAACGTTGGAGAACGGTGAACAGAGGAAGATGGACCGTGAGGCTAATCTGTACGATTTCACATAAGTCGGAGACTCTAGAATTATTTTCTTCTCCGACTGAGCCAGAAGGAATCTTTTCTGGTTTTCACAACGAAAATGCGGTTGATAGTAGTGGGTGACATGCACTGATTGGTGGAAGAGAAGGCATGGATAAGTAAATATTACCTCACACAGCTACCAACCGGGCATGAACGTTTCAAGAAGATAACCAGTTCTGTGATGAGCATATGTCCATCTGTAGAAAAGGAGACTTAAGACGGTGAGAGTTCGTCAAACACAGGAAACCCAACAACCACTTTCCGGATGGTGCATGATGCATTCTCTCTTCTGGGAACATAACACTGCTTCACTCTACTTGGAAACACTGCCTAGAAGAATGCCTTAGATCACTGCAGGCCTATTGTTTAAAGCCCTGGTTTACCTGGAACATCATAAGTAAGTAATTACAGGCCTTCAAAGATTACGCAAAGACTTTTTGTAAAAAGAGTGAGGAACATGGCAATCTCAACACCGAAATATCAAATCCGACGGCACTGTTTCGTGCTTAAAATTCCAAAGACATTTCTCTCGTGTGACCAGGAAGCAGTGGGAAATCAACGAAATTTCGAATGAGTTCAACAAGGTCAAGCCTGGTTGGGGACCCAGAGCATAGTAGGCAATGAAACTGCGGATGAGCTGGCTAGAAGCGGGCTTGACTTTCGCGCTCTTGGGACCGGAACCGGAACCAATTGCGTTAATTCGATTACCGCCACAACTTTGTTAATCAACTGGGAACACCAACTTCGCCTAGCTCGTTGGGAAAATGCAATCCAAGAGACTTATCAAGACTTTTTCCTACAAGGAAACTCTAAACCTTGACAGAAACAACATGAGGAAGCTAGTGGGCTTCCTATGCGGCCTAAGGTTCCATCTCAACAAACTAAAACTTTGTTCAGATGCAGATTGTCGGTTCTGCTTGGAAGAGATCTTTCATAGTGAGTACTGTTCCTTAGCGGAGTTTAGAAACTCGAGTACTTAAGACATACTCACCTTTATTAGGAAGGTCATAAACCTATTAGGCGAAGTAGACCGGAGACAAAACAGATCTTGCTAGGTCGAAGCGTCAGGCATAAGGACAGATTTTTAAAAAAGAAAAGAAAAAAGGAATGTGTTCAATTTGCTAAGAAAGCGACTAACAAGAGGACCAGGGATCAGGGCAGCATTTTCTCAGCGAAGGTTTTAACAGTGATAAGAAGTTAAATGCTACCAATGTCACGAGTCTACATTAACATTCAGGTGGCTACGCAGATAGCACCGAAGCTTGTCAGGTATTGTAAAGAAGAGCTGAAGGTTCTTGACACACAGCAGAATGTTAAAATGCTTTTTCGCCTTCAATCGCACACAAAAGTTGCTCCATTTTGAGGTTAAGGCTGTCACTTCACCTGTCACTGGCAAGATGAAACTTTTCACCAGGGATATTCAACTTTTTTATCATTGCCAAAGCATAAATAAAACCAAACATACCCTACAGGACTAGGCAACGAAAAAACAGCCTATTCACCACCATTATAGCCACACCAGTGTATTCATCGTTTGGCAGTCATCAGCAGGTACACAAACATATCCACTCACCCCATCATTCGTCAGCAATAAGGCACTGGTGAGTGTGAGCTGTGAGGGCTATCCTCCTGCCTAGGTAAAGAGTTTTCCTTTCCTTTTTTTTTCCCCCTTCCTTACTTTCTGCTTGCCATTCTCGTTAGAGATGCTACAATTTAATGTCATTTTCTTGTTGGTATTGGTACTGGTACTGGTTTTGTTGTTGCTTTGCCTTCTTAATTAGAACGGACTTCTTTAGGCCTAGTCCTGGTAGAATGGGCCAACTAAGCCTCCGGCGCTGACGGAATAATTTAAGAACACCCTGCTGTTAGCTAAAGTGGATGGATGCCAATGAACTAAACGAAACAAGCATTTCATGTTTCTCCTACGTGTGTTCCTTTTTTTGTGTATACGGTGTATACCATGTGTCCTTGTAGGTGAGACACGTTATATCTTGTTGCGCCGCTTGGAATCAAGGTGAAGAGTATCCTAAGGATAAAAGTTGTGAACTTTCTTTTTCTCTACGAGTTTTAATGATCATTCCTCACTCACTTGAACTCTATTTGCCGGCGTCAAGTGTCATCCACTGGGACGAGGAACGAGGACGAGAAAAGTCCTTTGTTTTGGTGGTATGACTGAGGCTCTAGGCGGTCTTTAAAATATCAGTAATTTTACATCGAGCAAACTTTGCTCAACCAAACCAAAAGCCTAGAACTTTAATAAAGAAAAAAAAAGGAACAAAATGCCTGCACCAGAGGGTTAATTAAATTCGTAGGTCCTGTGCCACTGGAAATGGGAAGAAAATAACTTTCGCCGTGTCGTCCTTAAAGACATTTTTCTCTTTGTTGTGTTGGGAGGGAACTCAATTATTTATTTATTTTTTTCGGGGGGAGGAATTAATTACAACAAAAGTTTTTTTTTTTTTTTGAAAAGACAAAGTGTACGACTGTGTTGGTGTTGAGGGAGATGTCAAGTTGGGAAGTTACTTTGATTACAAGCACCAGGACGAGGATGAACGAGAGAAAAAAGTTTATTTTTTGGTTTATGCGTAGGTGCGCAATACCTTGATAATTTTTGTTACGCTACAGTGTTTGGGGATTTTTTTTTCTTCCTTTTTTGCTCGTCCTGCAGATTTGGTTTGAACTTTTTTTTTTCCTTTTTGCGCTCGTATAGATTAATCTAGTGGTGAAGTCGTCTTCGTCTACAAAGAATAAATTTACTTTGGCAATGGCAGGTTTGCGGTAATGGGAGTTCCCGATAGAGTAGAGAGAACAGTGTCGAACTTTTGATCTGTAGACTGGACTTTGGGCGAGGGAGGGGGAGAAGTAATTATTATTTGACTAAACAAAGTTTTTTCGAAGTAAATTGAAAACAAGGGTGGTTCGTTGTTAAGCATGCCATTCATGGTTTTTTTGGGAGGATAACGACGCTTGCAGAAAAATCGTACGACGAAAGGCGAACTTGGAGCAAGAGGTGGAGGCATCATAACAAGAGGATCGATGTGCTACAACCCCAGTAGAAATTAAATTAAGGCATCTCATCAAATTCCTTTGAATTTTTGATAAAACGACTGGGAAAATGTGTCAATTCCCATGATATCGGTTTTTGGCCTCATCCGTCGACACGATGGATCGTTAATGATTCCCATGGTGGTTAAAACTCTGCCATGGCGGCCCCCAAACTTTGTGAATATATTTTGCGGCTCTTTTCACACATCACTGGCGAGATTCTGCGGGAAATACAATTTGACCACAATTTGTAGATAAAAGTTATTTCGGACCGATTCAAGGAAGAGTCCCCGCTAAACACACACCAAGCGTATGATCCGCATTCGAATGAGGAAGACTTTGAGTTCTCTTTGGTTAGTCATTACTCACTGGAGAGCCACCACCACTTCTTACACTGTGAAGAGGTCTTTACTACGTTCGTTAGCTTGTCACGATGTCACTTGAAAAAATATTCCGAAGGTAAACTTGTTCCCCATTCGTATCTGCGGATGAGGGGTGGACTTTCTCAGGTTAATGTGGCTGTTCACACCTAGTATGCCAATACACTTAGACCAGATACCACAGGATCTGTCACTAATCCCTAGCTACACCAAGGACTAATTGAACCTACCAGAGCTACATATGTATTTATGAGGCGGAGGATACGTTAATTTTCACAATGTTGCCAAGGTCATCGAAGAATGGAGCAGTCTTCTTTTGGATAGCGCTGGACAGATGCAGAGGAAGTGGAGAATAGTCTGCAAAAATCAATAGGGAAAAGGTTTAGACCCTTGGCAGGAAGGCCTATCGAACTGCGTCGATAACATAACCTAATTGCGAACGCTTTAGCAGGAGCAGACCTATGTGAAAATTTGGGGTGTAGCGTCTTCCTCTCATGTACGAATAATTTCCTGATTGTTAATGTTTACACATAGTGAGTGGCATAGTCAGATCCTGCCGTTCCGGCAGGATGCTTAAGCTGTACCATGTCTTGCGAGTTCGTTAGCCATACAATTGCCTGAAAAGTGAATGTTGAATTGTTGTTGCCATCTCTACAAGAGGCGAGCAGCAATCTAGAACGATCTTTGAAGACAGTTAGGACGATTCCAGGGACTTAATGGCCGCTTGGCTGTCTGTGAGGGTGCTTACATTTCAGCCAAGACATGGCTTCCTTAAACGCCATTATTTCCATTTGAAAAAGCTACAGTCATCAGGGAGGCGAAAGGATATGCTCACGTTGAACTCTTTGGTGCAGACACCACCCCCACCACGCCAGTCAAAATCATTATCCTTGGCGGGTTCTACAGTCACAACTAGCAATTGGTTGGAAAACTCCAAAGAGGCCTCACAAACCTGGAATTGATTTTTTCGCGTCATTTTCGTGGGGTGGCATCACTAGCCTATTGAAACCCATAATCCTGCAGCACAATGTGGCACACAGACGGATCAAAGACAAATGCCTAAATCAAAGCGGGCATCTAGGGACGATCTATGTTTCAAGCAAATGAATTTGAGCAATGCGTCAGAGAATGCATTCGGTGAAGCCTCGGAAGGAAGCAGATTGTCATTTCTTGTGACAGCGATCAACGCATTGGAGCTGTATGACCACTCTGTGGCAGCAATAAAATCACAATCTATTGACTTGCCAGACTCAAATGCCTTGAAAACGACAAGACTTTATACGAACTTGCCATACAGGGCTCAGAATCAACTGTTATAGGCCCATTTCCCTTCTGTGATTTATCCACCAGCTTCACAGAATTAAAACACAACTCATGTTAGCATTCAGAATGGAACTCACGCCTTTGACAAGATAACAAATTCTTCAGGCCCTCAAATCAAGAAGTGTTGAGCACCAAGCAAGCGTGATGCTAAGCACCTAGCGCACCTTTAGACATGTGTCTACTTAGCTTGGAGAGTCCAGAAATTGATGAGCACATACTGTGCTACTGTCCCGCCATAGTTTGTGACAAACAAAAACACGAACCTGACGATCCTTCTTGACCTCGATATAGATCTGTGTAACAGAATTTTCCAATTGTAGGAGAACTTATGCACATATCTTGACACAAAAGATCCGAAATCACAGGCTATCCATCTAAGTACCGCTTGCGTAAGCCAAAACATCGTATCGCGCTCCATCTCAAGAAAATAGCAAACGTACAAACCCCAAATTTTCAGCTAAAAGTGTAGAAGGTTAGAATGCAGTAGTCGCCGTGGCTCAGGGGTTAGTGCGTTGGACCGAAAATTGTTCGCGACACCACCTCTCATCGGGGAATGACAAGCCTCCGGGAGTTTAATCTGTCATGAAAAAGCTTCTCACTTCGCCGTTCGGACTCGAAAAATATAACACGCACAACATGATATAGACCTCCGCTCATCCCGAGCTATGGCGCCAGCTATTTATTTATTTAAAATACATAAATTTGTTGGTGTGGCATCACTGATTGACACCCAACAGCAAACGTCACCAGATTCTCATTTCTCCTGTCACTACATAGTAATAAATTAACCATCTACTACTATTTAATATTTATTACCCTTGTCGTTGCGCGATATGATAATTCGGTTGTTGTTCGCTAAATTTTTTTTTTGTTTTTGAGTAGATAAAACAAAATATTTTGACAGCTGATAATAAATGTTTAAAATTATCGATCGTAAAGTTTTGAACAGTTTTCAAACTAATTACGTAGCTGCTTGAACAACTGAACACAAATCGAAAGTCGTAAAAAAAAAACAAATCAAAAAGTTTTGCACCGATGAATGGATAAGTTTTCATCAACAACACCTACACGCATTTTGTGCTGAAATGTATCCTCTGACAATTTTAAATATTCGACTTTGATAGCTGCTTTCAAAAATTCATGAGAATTATGAGCGTCGATTGGATGCAGGGCAATATATTTGGAATTGCCAATCAAAGGCGGTCTTTGCACTTTCCTTTGGGTGGGGGTTTTGATGACTGGTTTTAGATTTAACATGGGAGGAAAGAGAGAAGGGGACTCCAGTGCAGCCATAAAAAGCGATGATTTTCGCAGAAGCTGTCAAGAAGAAGAAGGTGCATGTTCATTGCCCACGTCAGGAGGAACATTTCGTTGAAGATCCAAACTATCTAGGTAGACAACATTTGCGCTGTTTAAATCCAGGCATTAATTCACTAAGAGCTGTTGGATTTTGTAACGCAAATCGGATGAAAAGACTTGATCAAGCTAAAATAATCTGTTGACCTCGGTGTTGAGCTCACCTAGATAATCTGAACAGCACCTCAAATCTACAACAAAATATATGACAGAATCCGAACGTGGTCATCGAAAGTGTCCACCGCTACCGTGAAAATAAATAATTTTGCTGAGAATTAAGGAAATCTTAGTCCTCAGCTTCGAGATGACAAGAAGGATATAGCCTCTGCTGTAAAGACCGACCGCTGGTGCGTTGTACACACCGGGGGTGGTCAAATCTACCTCCCTCACGACAGTGCGGCACTGGACGTTTGAAAATTGCAAATTGTAACCGCGTACTGGAAAGCTCTTCACTCTTTGCAGTCTGGAGCTACTCTTGATGTCCTGAAGCTTTGTTTTGATTCGTTCCGGATTGAAATTGGATCCAATCAACAATATTAACTTGGCTCTTTCTAAGAAGCTTTCAAATGGAGATGCACTTCCCAGGTTCAACTTCGAAACTAATCATCTTTGATGTCAACTCGGGCATTTACAGCTTAACCGTTTTTTTCTTGGAAACGATAGAAGAGCTCCATAGTGAGATTTTCATCGGTAATCAAACTTTCTTCGACCCTTTGGTCTTGATCCGATTTGCAGAAAGCGACGAGGGTAAATCTTGCAAAAAAGCATTAAGAAGGCATGTGTACCCTCCTACTCGTGCACAAAAGTGTTCAGTAATACTTGAGGTTTGAAAAAAGTTGTGAGACCCGTTCCAACATCCGACTCACTAGTTTGGTGTGAAGTCCACAGAGACACACAGGGAAAAAGAGAGAGAGAGAGACACTTGACAACAAAGCACAAGTAGCCCCTGCTGGCTACTAAATTAGCACCAAATCAGCAGTGCCATCGTCCACTTCATCGCCCCCATAACAACCCGTCATTAGCCACTCCATCAAGTAGGTTTGATGTATCCACTTCGCATAAAAACTTTTGACAGCCTTATTTGGACGCGTAATGACGTTATAACGCGCGTCTCTCCAGGAGCCAACAACGCATTACTAATCAGAACAATAAAATCGAGGCAATCTCCTCTGGCCAACTTCAATGACCTGCTCATCGAAACAACAACAATCATCGTCCAAAGACGAACTTAAATCTTTTAGTGACCACACCGCCTCCGCGCACGACACACACACACACTCACACAAGAGCCAAGTCCCACATCTCATTTCAAGTAAAGAACGTGAAATGCCTTCGAAGAGACTGTTGTAACGCAACGAAACTTGCAAATCAACTCGCAAATGGCCAGTCAACAGAACTGAGATACATCCAACAACCACAACATCAACAGGAACAACAACAAAACTTTATTGCCCTTCGATTTTTTTCGGCCCAAAGACCAGAATGTCATGTGGGTCAACGTCGCAACTTTTTATGGCGGCCTCCCTCTCTCTTGCATGCTAAAGATTTTCGCCAAACTTTGCAAGAAATTTGTACCTCATGCGACGCACACGGTGAGTTTATGCCTCGGGAGTTTGGCATCCGTATTTGGATTGAAAACGTCGGTCAGAGAGTACGCCTCCACCAGTAGCGCTATTCCAATTCCGTGTGTGACCACAGTCACGGTTACATGTTCTAGTTTAACACAAACGTTGTACGGGCTCTAGGGGGGACTATTTCTCTGGAATTAAACAGCTAACGCCCCCAGTACATCGCTACCCATGGCACACATCCAATCGATTTGGACTGGCTTCTCGTACACAGACCGAGGGACTTCTGCGGTGAACTCATTTTAGGTGCAACCATGCCAGGATGCTGCTGATGATGAGTCGAGGTGATGTTAACTGGGTTGGGCACACACACAAACACACACCGGGAGCATTGGGAAACGAAGATACAAATGTCGAGATTGGAATTCCTTGATTTAGTCTGGATGCCGACGTTGTGTAATTAATGGCAGAATGTCAACCGATAAAGACCGAACATTTGTTGATAAGAGCGGGGATCGGGAGGAATTCTGGGGAACAAACTGACTGTGCGGAGTGCAGGCACATGGATTGTGGGTGCGTGAGTTCCTGAGAATTGAAGGCGTGTTGAGTGATGCGATGTAAAATTCTGGGAATTGATTCAAAGATAAGACTGTGCTGAGGAGGATGTGAAGAGGCATTTGAATCTGGAAGACGTTGTTGGGGGAAATATGTAACATGTTCAATGGATTACCACAAGTCAGGGAATATGCAAAGCAACGCTGTTTACATTTACATGGGAGTGAGAGACAGAAAGCGGTTATGAGTTCCTTGGAAGTGGTCGATGGAGGACATCAAAATTGCAGGCGGGTAATCGAAATTGTTGGTTGAATACCGTTTGACTACAGGCGTAGAATGCGACACATGATTTGCGTAGTCGTTACGTAGGATTACGCCCAAGGTGCCTTGCACTGGAAAAGAGGGAGAGTGTTTGGTTGTTAACACCCAGTCAACAGCTTTTGGCCCAGTCACGTATTGATTTCACTTAACATTGAGGAAAACATCCTCGATACTAAAATGACCCCGTCATCCACATACGCGACTATCTTCATTCCAATTTGATCGATCCTTACCCTTATACCTTTCGAGTGGCCTCATGAGACTGAGTGCAGACGAAGGAAAACGCTTCGTTTCAATAATGACCCAAGTGAGCCAAAACAGCCTTCCCACATAGGCCTGAGACAAAAAGAGCTAAATCAGAGAATCAAGCTCCGTCGGAGATGGGTGCCAAGAAGGCTTCAGCCGAACAAAACTGGGTTTAGTTGAGTGACGACATACCTGGCCAAGTTTAGGTGACTTAGGGCGCTACAATTTGAACCAAAGCTAGTCATACACCCGCAAGCCTTGGCAGTTAGCCCGGCCCTTAGGGAATTGCCCCAAATTCAGCACGCCATATTGTTTAAAGTCTTATTATTAGGCGAGGTTATCCCTGCGGTCTAAATTTGAAGACTCTGCGTGCCGGAGCGTAGGTGTCCATTCGATTTACATGTCCTAGCCATCTTAAACAGCCAATGTACCTACAAGTGGAATTCGACGTGATATTGTTGGAGGAGAGGTCTTTCCCTAAACTACACATTATCCCTGGGTTTTTGGCAACGTCGAATGGGAAGATCAAGACCGTGAATGCCCAGAATTGTGAAAGAAGATGCTCTCACTTTCCCTTCCACGACGTCTCCATAACACCCTCAAGGGCGTCACTGTTCGCCTCTTCGAACAAACCACGTTAATCCTGGAGAGTATAGCAAGAACGATTCAGGGTCTGCGAGCGGTCTCGCAACATCTACTGATGTAAGCGGATGCAAAAAAGGCCCTCAAACGAGCAGAGGTAGTGCCAGTCACAGAGTGTTGGGCAAAGAAGCTAACATCGCGAAGGAAATGTCGTCGGACTGTCCCCGTGTACGTACTTGTCGGATGTTGAAAGTCCTCAATAAGCCAAACTTCTCAGACAATCTATACAGGTGCCACAAGTGAACATCTGCCATTAGGCAGGGTCAAAGGTCTTGAGCTTCCACTACGTAAATGAGAGAGTGACAGCAATCCGGTGCCACTAATAATTTTACCTACAGTGTACTCTCTCATAAGCGGACACCGACGTTTCCGAGAAAATTGTCCGCTTATGAGGGGTGTCCGTAAGGCGAGAATACACTGTACTAACTCCGCGAGAGAACCTACGAGCAATGCCTAAGGTATGACATTAAGATCGACCTTAGAGATTTGAACGCCCTGATCGGAGAGAAGTACATCGGAAGGCATACCCTGCACGACAAAACCTCTAATTTTCATCGACTTTGCCGCTGGCCAATAAATGGCAGTTGCAGCATGAAACTCATTGAAAGTCGCCTGGAAACCAACCAAATTTATCACATTGCTATCGACGAAAGACACCCCTCTAGTGTATTGAATGTTCGAACGTTCCTAGGTATAAAGGTATGGCTCGAGCAATGTCGCAACTAGAACTACCAATGCGAGGACCAGAAGCAGCACTACATTTAACCCCTTCACCTGTGAGAAACCTCTCGTTTGATGCTGAATGCGAACAGTCAAAGAAAGTGGTTATGCCGCTCCACAAGCAGAGAAAAAAAGACGAAAAGCACGCATTCAGGTGAAAGAAAATGGAGCACGAGGCACTTAAGGACGAGGAGATGCAGGGGGTTTTAGGAAAGCGTTCCGGCATTTCTAGCCTGATCTTGTGCATTCATGCGAACATATGGATAGCCCCCATGTTTGAGCAACAGCTGTCACAACTTGACCGACTTTTCTCTCTCTCCCCATTCCTTTTTCACTAAAATTTAACGACGACTTGAAAGGATGTGGCTCCGAGTCCTGAAGAACAAAAAATTATGAAAAAAAAACACACATCCATTTATCTGACAGCTGACAGTTATCGTGAATTCAAGTTGACGTCATTACCCCCTTAACCGTTAACCGGATGCCGGAAAACTGTCAAAATTCATTTGCAATTGTCGGTAGTTCGAAACGTTCCTAATTTATTCATTTTTATAATCACACGAATTATTTATTACTCCCCTTGAGTTAAGTGAGGTGGAAAAATAAGCATAACTAGGGTATTTTTGAAACACACGGACGATGGGGCTATGGGGATGGACCTACGATGAGTAAACAGGTACACACACAACTTGAAGAAAGTTGGCAACTTGGCTGAAATAGGTCAACCGTTCAAATGAGCTCATCAGAGATGTTTTCTTGAATTTTAAGTTAAACAACTGCTGCCGGAGTGCAAATAAATAACCACAACGCAAAGGGGACTTGGGTGCTATAAGGACAGGGTTGTGACAGTTGGGGTTTAACACGAGATATTGGAACCACTGGCGTTCTTTTTTGTTTAAAAACTCATATTTTCCAAACCAGTGCTTGTTGAGTTGAAGTGGAACCCCTGATACACGATGGTATGTATTTCTTGCCAAAACTAGTAAAACGGCAACTGATTGTCCGAGTTTGTTCACGTAGACGCAACAAGCATGGATTCAAAAAGTAATCTACGTGAGCCAGTACTTGTATACAACAATGTTGCGTTACCTGACCTGTCAATCATTTGACGTTCAGCAAGTTTTATCACATATCACAGCTCGTTGTTGATGAAATGTGGCGAAGAGATGTGTTTGCTCGGAGAAATCAATAGAATGCGCAGCGTGTTGGACACTGGAGCTTATACACACCTTTGCTATAATCAGTCTGAATGATTTGAATTTAAAATTCCTGGAGGGAACAGTGGTAGCTGGTTACCGTCGGTACGCCAAGACGATTCTTTTGGGAAAGCACACCCAACCGATGCTCGGCCGACAAGAGGAGAGAGCAACCTCAGCGGAAACAAATTGATTTGTAAATGGAGCCTTACTAAACGAACAGTGCCAACGAAGCAGGTCTCGAAAGAGTCCGGCTAAAGGTGTTCTTCTACCAAAAAAGTCTGACACTTCTGGTCGTTTGCTTCGTAACAATTTTTGGAACGTGCTCTGCTTTAAAGAGACGGTGACGGGGAAATTATCTTTAAATAGTTGGTGCGGCAGCCGGAGAACAGCCATGGCCTAGCTTCTGGCGACAATTCATGTTGAGCGTGTTACATTTTTCGCACGAATGAAAGGGACCTACAATTTATTGCCGACTCCGAACGGCGAAGTGATAAGCTCTTTCATGACAGATGACACTCCCGGAGGCTTGTCATTCCTAGACAAGAGGAGATGCCGCGAAAAAATATTTGGTGGACATGGCTGGATCTTGAACCCAAGCAACTTGCACAGCAGTCGAACGCACAAACCACTGAGCCATTGCGACCACCTAATCGTGTAACTTGGTTCTTATTTATTGTCCCTATGCGGGCACTCTAAGCTAAACTTAACTCTTAGACATGCTCAGCGACACAGGGGATTTGATGATCGACCCAATACAGCATCCAGGTTGGTTAACAATGAGGCTTTTCCTGATAAATGTAGGGAAATGCATTTAGAGTTGACGATTCGTACGCAATCTGCAGCAATCAGTAGAAAAATCTTCGGCCACACTTTTCACCACAAAAGGGGTGAAGACGCAAAGCAACATAGACATTGCTTGCGGCCACTCCGCATGCGAACGATGATGACTTTATCGAAATATGCCTCCAACATCTTTAGACATCCGTCTAAGGCCGTAAAAAAAAAGAGACAATGCTCGACTTCTACAAAGCCATCAGTCGCTCCATCATCAACTACGCTGCTTTCATCTGGACACGACAATTAAGCAGCACGGCCTGGAAAAATCCACAAGTCTGCCACAAGACAGCCATGCGAATTATCACTGGGTGCCACTTTATGACGTACGTATACCACCTCCATATAGGACTCAATGTGCTCCCAGCAAGAATATCCAAACCGCCCGGTAACAACAATGCCACCACCATCTCGCAGTATTCGCCAAGGACTTTCAAGTTCCCAGCAAGACATCGACGCTTTCACGCAACACTCAGACCTTGACATCCAACGATACAAGGAAAACATCTAACATGTGATGGTGTCATAAGTGTTGGATAACCATCACCCGAACAGAGTCCTCAGAGGTCTTCCCATCTCCAACGAGCAGCACAAACTCTCGTGTAAAATTAGACGAACGCTAGCGACCCTACCCTCGGGCTGATGCCGTTTTCTCAACAGCTACCTGGCACGTCTCGACCCCAGTATAAAAACCATATGCCCAGACTGCTGGGATAGTGCAACACTTCTTCGATTTCCCAGGCAATTCAACATCCCTTCCTCCAGTGGCGCTTTGGGAGCGCCCCATGTGGGTCTTCCCCGGCCTTGATACCGATCTAACCACAGAAGAATTGTAATTGGTACAACAACAACAACATGGACCAAAGAATTTAAAAACTAGCTCAATGTTAGTAAGGATCTACAAGGGAAAAATCCGCATCCTGGCATCTGTCAGTTGAATATGCTTTGGGTACCTGAAAACGAAAGGCGAGAAAAAACTGGTCACGAGCGGAGCAGGGAACTTAAACACCCACACGGCTAGAATTTGTACAAAACGTCGTTAAACCACGTACATGTCTGTCCTTTGTCAAACGTCATTTAGTCCAAACTTCGTGAGCTTCGAAAGTCGTGACAGAGCTCTCTAGCTGCTTTCACATAAAACGATTGAAACTGATGGTATCTCTGTACAACAGACACATCAGCCTTAAGAAGAACGCCACTACGCTGGAACTAGCGATATCCTGTATTGGCCCTGTTTCCGGGAAACACGACTGGTCATGTTGCAGGCGCTAATGAAAAAAAAAACATGGAGAAATACTTCGACATATGATTAGAGTTTGTATCGTAAGTTCTACGAAGAAAAGGATTTTCTATCAAACGAATGTAATCTGCTTCTCTCTAGCTTACCGCACCAAATTGAGTGACAATGACAAGAATCGAATGTAAAAGCCCATCGCTAACCAACCAGAATGTCTCAGACATTCTATCTACCAGATTTCAGGATTGAGTCGATGTACAACGATCCGTAGCCTCGAAAAGAAAAACCTCTCGGGTGAACAAACAATCCCTGTCTATGCCATACCCTGACAAGAGAGACACTGGAAGAGCCCAACATTTGTTACAACGATAGCGAGAGTGGTACATAAATAAACATTCAAAGAGCAAACGAACCAGCAGCAGCACACATAAATAATTCAAAAACCACCAAATCCTCCTTTCTTTCTCCGTGGAGCTCTTCTGTAACGAGCAGAGGGAAGAAATTGCCCCTGAGCAGAACAACAATGGGATTGGATCTTAAAATCAGCGAATACGATTTATTAACACGCTGCGGAGGATGAGGATCTGACTTTGCCACAGGCTAGCTGAAGCCGAAGGAAAACAACTCCGCAGAAGTCATCGGAAAAGCAAACAAAAATCGAAAACTGAGTAAAAAGCCAAAAATGTCAACAAAATGTGCCGGTGTCTCAAGAAAATGGACTGCAAAGATCCCGAAATAAGGGTAAGGACCTCATTACAGGGGAGAACGTGGAATAAACCCTCACATCGAAAGCAGATAGGCCATGAGAATCAAAGGCAAAAGCTTCCGGTACCGGCAAACAAAAGAGGTGAAGGCAAACATTGTTCAGAGGCCAAAGCCAAGCACCACACCATGCTTGGCAAACCAAACAGACGATGAAGCAAACGCATTTTGATAACGAAGCTCAGCAGGATACGAAAACCAGACTCCAATTTCGATTTGCCCAAGATGATCCAACACAGGTGAAAATAGGTGAAAGTGATCATTCCGACGGCCTTGCCAAAGCAGAAAAGAATTCCCAAGAAAGACGACCACTGCCTTGTACGGCCCGCAATCTTAGGAAGCCAATAATAGCATTTATGTGCATCTCACTTGTGTGCCTTCTCATCTGAAAAGCTGATAGAGCAGCAGCCATTGAAGCTACGATGGGCTTACGCCCCTGAACCTCTTTAAAAATTTCCTGTTGCATATCGTAGAGATTCCAAGCGCGACGGTGAACATCACTTGGAAGCCCTCCTACTTCGACAGACGTCATTTGTCGTAGCCCTCAGGTCTTCAAATCTAGATCCGACATTCGTTCTTCGATCCGATTATACTGTTTCTGAGACTGATCTCCATGCCATTCAGATTCGTGCCATCGTCAACCTAAAGACTGATATAGGGGCTGCATCCGGTCAAGTGCCACAACAAACCCCTCACCAACCACGACCTGATCAACTTGTCAATGTCAGCTAGCACCCAATCCAATCCAAGACTCTCCGAACATTCGCCCTACAAAGAAGCTTATATGCCGGCAGATGTTTAAGTTCCCATAATGCAGTCGTAAAGCAAATGAAGCGCGAGCTGTTTTTAAAAAAATTTCCTGTGGTTTTACGACCCCCAGGGCGCTGTCTTTCATGGCACAAAGAAAATAATCAAAAAAAAAGCCTCCATGCCAACGGGACGAAATATCAATAGAAAGTTGCAGAGCATGTCTACCCAAGTGGAACTTCGTGTGTATTTTCGAAACGATAAATATTTTATAAGTTTCTCTTCCGTCAACAAACAGTTGGGATGGTCGAGCTTGGAAAACTCACCCGTGAACCCTTTCAACTCAATTTCCGATTTAGTCGCAACACAAATAAAACTCGAATTCCTCGAAAAGGGAGGCACGTCAGCCGGTCACAAGGGACAGGATAGGAGATTCAGACTTCCTACACACGTAAATCTAACGAGCAAACTGGAACAAATGCGGTCAGAAAATTTCCTAGGCAAAGAAGAATAGCGTGAGTAGGTACTTACATTTTGTGCAGCTCTTCCGTGTGTGTCTATGCACTTATCCAGTCCAGTGATGTTAAAGTTCACTTCCGGGATAGTTTGCCCAAGCAAAACTTTCAGTTCACAGTGTGTGGTGGCGCACTCAGTTCATCAATCAAAGGACGACAGAAATCCGAACACAACGACAACGACGACGACGAGAACGATGACAACGATAGTGCGAAGGTAGAAGGTTCCACCTTGCGACGCGAGACCGGCGTGTGACGACAGTTAATGGTGGGTGGTTTCTGTCACTGTGCACGGTGCTTGTAATGGATCCTTTTGCACGCCTGTGTAGAGGAGACGAGACGAGTGCCAAAGTACACGGAGCCGACAACGATGAGGACGAGATGCAATAATTAATCTACACAACTCAAGTTAATAGTATTAGAGACGCAAGGACCTGCTGCCGGGTAATTATTACACTTTGCAGTCGTTTCTTCGAACGCTCACACTTGGGCGAGAGAGAACTTTTTGTTCCTTCCTTTCTGCACACACGACGATCGAGACGACGACGACGACGACGACGACGACGACAACGACGAGGAATATGAGGAATATTTGTGGAGAACTCTGCGAAATTTTGGGGCCACTTAATGCTCCGCACTCACGTTTGCACTGTACACACGCACAGGGTGTGGTGGTGAAGTAGAACTTTAGAACTTTTTCTCAATTTTCATCCGTTTTTTCCGAATGCGAAATGAATATTTTTTTTCTTTTGCTCACTGAAAACGATTCGGGGCACCGTAAATGACAAGCGGCGATGCGATGAAAAACTGCGCCCGTGTACACAAAAGATGAACCGAAAGAAGAACACTGCGAAAATGCACTCGGATAGCCACGAAAATTGTTGAAAAACTGCGGAAAACCCGTATAGGTCCTCGGGTGCGGATAACAGAATCGATTGGTGATTGGAAAATGCAATTTTATTGTGGAAAAATCCCTATTCCAATTCTTTGGTGAACCACTGGACCGTAAAAAATGGAACGTGTACTAGCAGCGATGCCGTCGTCAGCTAGCGAAAACCGAAATGAAAATTTTTCAGACTACTTGGTTGGAACCTAACGTTTTCGGGGGGGAATTGTGTAGCACTTCTTCTTGTCGGGTTCTATCAGATGGCTGAATTTGATTTTTTGGGGTGACCACTACAGACATGCTTTTTGACGGCTACGGGCTGAATTGTGTACATGCGGTTAGATTTGTTGGAGGTGTGTGTGTGGGCAGAAATGTCAAAATGTTCAGCGGCAGATGGTGCCAATTTATCCAGGGTTGTTTGGTAAAACAGGTATGTTGCAGAGGAATTTTGGGTTTTAAGGGAATGCGATGTTTTTGGAAATAAATTGGAATTAATAGTGAACAGTTTTTGAAAGACGTATTTAACCTTAAAACAACCACGCATTTAAGGATAATTGAAGCCTTTGCACTATGTTTGCGGGTAATCGCCACAAAGATGAAAAAAAAAAACTGTGAGAGGAAAGAACGCCCAAAGGTTGCTTCCGTAGAAATCTTCGCCAGCGGCGTATCGCGATATTTCTCAACAGCTATATCATGCGCCGAACACCGCGGTCAAAGATGCCGACATGCCATCAGAAACACCGAAACCATCATATGTGCTAAATTTCAATTGACCGCCATTACGAAATCCTTTTATTAACAAAAAAATGCCGGCGAGTATGTGCAGCAAGGCAAGAGGCACATAAATCAGTTCTGCAATAAAATAGTTGTCTTCTTACCAGCTTCAGGGGGTAAATGAGACGCGAAAAACACCGGCCTCTCCAAAGGATGGAAGATATTAGAATAGAAGTTATATACCGAAAATTTATCAAAGGTGAAAAAAATTGTAAAACATTTAAAGCTTGAAAATGTTAACTCATTTAACAATTAAAGAATGTAATCATTTGTAATTATAATAACAGTAACAAAATCTATAAGCCGTTTTCTCAATGCCACCTCTGCTTTAATCGTTTTTTCAGAAGTGTGCACTATCCATAACTGTCAACGTGCCACCTGACAACCATGCTTATGTCAGACAAATCGGCTCCGCGCTTTAGCAAATTCGTGAAAAATGTCAAATTTTCTCACGGGTTCTTCGGTGTTTTTCCCTCGAAAATGCTTAAAAACTCTTACCATTCGTCTGAGAAATGCATCACCCACAACCACAAAGTATGTGCACACTCCAAGTGGCCAATGTCCTGACGTAGAAGTGAAATTCTCAAACGGGTAAGTTTTCATCCTTCACGATAACCAAATTTCGTTGCTTATTCCAATTGGATCTTCCGAAGGCGCTATCTAAACCTATCATCGGGAAAGTATGCTCGTTTTGCTAATGGCACTGGAGTCTGCACCATGGGAGACACCTCAGTCATGGTTACCGCAGTAGCAAAGCCCAAACAAACTCCTGGTGCGTCGTTCATGCCTTTGGTTGTCGATTACCGGCTGAAAAGTGCCGCATCTGGCCGAATTCCAATGAATTTCATGCGCCGAGAGTTGGGTCCATCGGAGAAGGAGATCCTGAGTGCGAGGCTGATTGATCGATCTGTGAGGACACTCTTTCCCGCGGAATTTAAGACTGAAACACAGTTGGTCTGCAATATGCTCGCCATGGATGCAGTGTATTCACCGGACATACTTGCGATAAACGCCGCATCTATGGCTTTGAGTCTGAGTGATATACCGTGGAATGGTCCTGTGGGCGCAGTCAGGTAAATATAGTCCGATTGAGTGAGTCTCGAAGCAACTAACCCATGTATTTCTAGATTAGGCTTATGTGATGGAGAAATTATTGTGAATCCAACGAGAAGGGAACTACAGTCCTCTCAGTTGGATTTAGTTGTCACCGCGACGAAACAGAATCTGGTGGTGATGCTGGAGGGAAAGGGCAACGTGGTTCTAATGCAGGACTTGCTGAAAGCTATAAAACAAGGAACGAGGGAGGCACAGTTCATAATCACGGAAATCGAAAAATTGCAGAGAACCCTGGGACGGGTAAAGCGTACTGTGGAGCCAGCTGCCAAGGTGGAACAAGACGTAGCTGAGGCTGTGAACAGTTTGACGGAGATGCGTCTGCGGGAGATTTTCCGTGATGCAAACCATGACAAGTTGTCTCGGGACAATGCAGTGAATGACGTACGGAACGATGTGGTTGACAGGGTCTGGTCAAGCTTTCCGGACGTTGAGCCGTCGATTATATCGGAATTGTTCAACAAGAAGAGTAGATCCATCTTCCGCGAGTTGATATTTGAGGAGAATCAACGCTGTGATGGGCGGCAATACGATGATTTGAGGAATATCAGTTGTCAGGTGAGTGAAGATCTTGAAGATTTTAGAACTCAATTGACATGTGCATCCACAGGTTGACTTGTACAAACCACTGCATGGCTCCGCTCTTTTCCAACGGGGTCAGACTCAAGTTTTCTGCACGGTTTCCCTGGATTCTCATGAAAGTGCCTTGAAACTGGACACAGTGACTGCTTTGGAAACGTAAGGTCTCACAGCGTCGCTTTGGTGGGAGTAAGTAACCAATTTTTCATTGCAGTGGTGTCAAGGCAAAGAATTTCATGCTCCACTACGAGTTTCCTCCGTATGCAACCGGTGAAGTTGGACGTATCGGACCGGCTGGTAGACGAGAATTGGGCCACGGTGCCTTGGCCGAACGTGGTCTCCTACCAACTCTGCCAAATGACTTCCCATTCACGGTTCGTTTGACATCAGAAGTCCTCGAATCCAACGGTTCCAGCTCTATGGCAACAGTCTGTGGAGGTTCTCTAGCACTGATGGATGCTGGAGTGCCGGTGATGGCACCAGCAGCTGGGGTTGCCATTGGTCTCGTCACAAAATATGAGAATGACGATACAAAGCACCTGCTTGACTACAGAATTCTCACCGACATTCTCGGCATCGAGGACTACATGGGCGATATGGACATGAAAGTGGCCGGAACTCGCCGGGGATTCACTGCAATTCAAGCGGATTTGAAAATTCCCGGGATTCCCTTGAAAGTTGTCATGGAATCTCTACAGAAAGCCTCCGATGCCAAGGCGAAGATTCTGGACATCATGGGCGAAACTATTCGCGAACACAGGTAAGACTTTAGACCATTAGCCTGCCCTCTGTATACGAGTTTTAATTTTTTTTTTCTAGAAAGTTCCGTAAAGACTGTTGGCCAGTGACGGAAAACCTCACTATCGAACCACAACAGCGGATCCGTCTGATAGGACCCAGCGGCATAAATTTAAAACGCATCTACCTCGAAACTGGCACACAGATCACAGCAGAAGATGAGACCACGTTTTCATTGTTTTCGCCATCCCAAGAGGCTATGGACGAAGCAAAGGAACTGATCGAGGCTCTATTGATTAAGGAAAGAGTCCCGGACCTCGAATTTGGCGGCATATACTCGGCAAAAATCACTGAATTGCGAGACACCGGAGTTATGGTGACACTCTATCCAAGTATGCCCCCAGCGCTGTTGCACAACTCGCAGCTGGATCAGAGGAAGGTAAGGACTCGAAACAAATGCGATTGAAATTTGTAAATCAATTCCTCTTCCCAAGGTGGCTCACCCGTCAGCGTTGAATCTAGAAGTTGGTCAAGAGATTCAAGTCAAATATTTCGGACGGGATCCTGTATCAGGATTTATGCGACTGTCAAGGAAAGTTCTACAAGGACCAGCGACCGCAATGGTCCGAAGTTTCAATAAAGCTTCAGCGGAGGAGTAGTTGAGTTTGTTTCGTATAAATTGATTGTTTTAGTTCACGTTAAGATATTTTTAGCAAAATAAATGATTAAACTTAAAAAAAAAAGAAAAACGCATTGCATTACCATCTTAAGAACATACCCATTTTTCGCGTTCTACTACAATTTTCCTTATCACTTTGGCTCGCACTGTCACCTGTCACTGCGAAATTGGTAACCAACCATCGGCAAAATTGACAGCTTGCAACATACACCGCACTGCTAAGCGGCTCCGCATAAAAATCAACAAAACAAAAGTTTCCGCAAACCTTATAAAAGAAATCCATCGCACCACAGTTAATTAGTGTATTCATCCTTATTGTCATCTAATTGGGACTGGATTTGTGTTAATTATGCAAACAAGCGTGAGCGCTCTGTAGCGACGCCTTCGTAATGGCAACCAAAACCACGACGAAGGAATCATTTCGTGATCGTCAGAACGGGGAGCTCGAAGTGATTAAGGTAAGTGCGCGGGCATACATATATGTACGTGCAGGGCGGGTGGATACCGCCATGAAATAGCCGCTGAGTATTGCCTCATAAATGCGCGGGTTTTTGTTATGATTTTGGGTTTTAATCAAATTTTTATGTTTGCCTTGCCTTTGCAGAGTATATTCGGGAATGATGTTGAGGACTTACGCGATAAGAATGGTGGCGGATGGAAACCCTTGGATATTCGTATTCTCTTGACACCGTTGCGTGACTCCTCTGGCAATGGGGAGGCGTATGTTAGAACAAAATTACACATTATCTGTCCAGCGAAGTATCCTAAAGTGTAAGTAGAGTGCTTTGGAGGACAGTGAATTGGATATCCTTCAGAACAATTGGTCGAATTGTTAGTGGTTACAGTTTTATAACAGAACAGCACATGACTTAAATGTGTTCTTACCGTTAGCAGTGCAAGTGACCGCTGCAAAGCGCACATCGTTACAGTTTTGGTTCACTGTACTTCTTTGTTTTGTCTTGGTCATTTAGTGGTAGCTTGATCGCTGTTCAAAACAAGAGGTTCAGGCTCAAAACGAGAGGTGTGATAAAATTGATAGAAAAAGAGACCATCGTGTGGGTCGCTTCGCTGACGAGCCATCTTATAAGCAAAATACTTCTTTGATAGCGTAAAAGAATAAGGAGTAGGGTACAGACAGTAGTTTTCTTATGACGCATATAGTACAGGTGCTAAATATTTTTTTCTTGTGGCTATAGTCGTACTTTTTGTTGACAGTTTACATTGCTGGTTTTGTCCGAAGAAACTTGGCTTCTATGGAGTCAATTGTCGTTGCCTGAACGAGTGTATGAATGCGCCATATACCACGAGTAGATTGAGAAAACTTATTCGATCACGGGAGGCAGGTAGGCAGAGATGGCGGTTCAAAAAATCCACAACTCACGTGACCTTGTTAATGATGTGTGTTGCTGATGGAGAGAGAGACAGCTAAGTTCATGCTGTGGATTTAAGAAAACAGATTAGATCTCGTACCTGTTCAACCAAAATGAGAGCATCGAACAAAGATTTGCAAAGCGCGCGAAGTCCGACCCTGGCTAGAGCGGGACATTCTCGGTTGTAGACTTATTCGGCCGCATGATCTCCAATTGGCCATCGAACCGTTGTTGGCCGTCTGCAGAAAGTATGAATGGACTTGCCCTCTAACCGCTGCCAACGCGAGGTAGACCCTTACTTTACCTTACTTTGGACAGCTCACTCATTTCCTTTTATATCAGTGGGTCCCATAACCCATAGCAGTGTGACCCTAAACCGATCGCCAAGGCGGACAAGCTCGTTCCGCTACTCTTGCACCAGTTTGTAGGATATGGTCCTCGCTATCTGCAATGAAAGCACTGTTCTGTTTGTGCATTGTGTCATCCCTGAGTTGCGTGCAAACCTCTCGAAATGCCAGAAATTCCGCCTGTGTAAATGGCAAAAAAAAAAAATCCGGCAGTATGATCTTGATAGTTTCAATGATTTCAAGTAGACACCGGCACTGGGACCGCTGTTCATCTTTGATCCGTCGGTGTAGATGACCCTATCGAAGTCCTTCACCCCTCCATCTTTCTTTCATTGTGCTCTGATTAGAAAGCCAGCATGAAAGTGCTTCCTGAACTTTAGTTTGAGGGTAATGTAGTCAATTGGAGACCGATTCATGCCGTTTGGTGGCCATATGACTTCGCAGTCCAGCACCCAGATTCTTTGAGACCACCTGCGTTGCTTAGCATGATATTTTTTATATGTATGTAAGTCGAGAGGCAAAAGGTGTAAGGGTGGATTAAGTGCATCCGTCGGAGCACACGTCAATGCGCCTGTAGTGGCACTAGTCGCTGTCTTTTAGACACTTTTAAGTTTAGTTAGGTTGTGGTCTTTTCTCAACGCAGGTCACTATACCAGTGCCCCGTGGGTGAGAATTGGATGCTCAAAGGCCGTGTACATTCACAAAGATTTCTTTGGTTGAAGTGCCCATTTCTTGCTTAAAATTTTGTTACATGCATAGAAAGCTACACATGCCTTCTTGTCTCTATGTTCTATGTTTGACTTCCAGTTTGGTTTGGCTTGTCCAGATACTTAGCCCTAGAGGGAAGGGTGAAGACAGGTATCTTCGTTTTGATAGTGAATAGCATCGGTTCTGTTTTGCTGTCGGGTTTACACCAAAACCACAGCTTACAGGCTCGGTGCTTCATTTGTCTAGAAGGGAACATTCTCGTCACTAATATGACCACACCCTCCACGTACGCGATCATCTTGTCGCTTTCTCTGTCTAATCTCACAATTTGGTTCACTAGCCACAGTGAAGGGGAAATAATACACCCTACACCCTACAGTTGTCTGTATGATTCTTATTCTGAGCATAGGCACTATTCATTGAAAGTGAAAGGAAGAGGATCCCTTCCAGGAGAGATTTCCAAGGAGTTCTACACTCCATTTGGCCTGTCGTAAAGTGCTTTACCAGCATAAAATAAATCATGAACGTACTCGTGCTACTTGTTTAGAATTTATAATCAATGATATCCATGGTAAACGGATATATGACTCTTGACTGATTAATGATAACCCACTTGAAGCGCTTTACCTCCCACATATCGTTTATTCTAATTATACACCTGACTCTTGGAGGGTGACACATTTTTTGTCCTACCTCCGACACAATTAAGATAATTTTTGATAGGAAACGGGAACCTTATCAATAGCGGAACACGGCATTTTTATCACTTTTGCCCATTGTTACTCAATCAGTTCACAAGAACTGTAATAAATGTTAAAAAGTTGTTTGTACAAAGGAGATTACCGATGCTTATCGCTTGGAAAGGTGGTCAACTATCGTTGTCTTGTCGCTATGATGAACTGTTGACTCGCAGAAACGTATAGCACCCATATACAGCACAGGCATGCTTGCACCAAACTCTTCAAAACTGCAGATTGTTTTCGATGATTTTTTGTCTACAAAGTCCTTCAAGTTGTACGTTTTTGGCATGTTTATCTCTTGAAGCATGCAACGAATGTAGTGAAACGTGTATGGAAGCAACAGCAGATGCAATATCTGCTTCATTACCATCTGGTTGGCCTATCATGTAGATTTTTCGTTGTTTGTCTTCTCTTGTCACTGATAACACACTTGGATACGGTGAGGATTGGGTACATGAGGACTGAACCCATTCTCTTTGCTAAGTAAGAAATTGAACTCTAGACAATTGAATCTTCAACCCATAACCCTGACCAAACCGTTTCCCACACAACTTGAAGCTAGCGCCACTTTTTACGTCTTCTACTAACTAATTCATAACGTACGACTCTTTTCTTCTTCAGGGCACCAAAATTATCGCTGGAAGAAACCAAAGGTATCTCGGACAGTCTCATCGATGAGCTGCTTAAAGCGCTGCAAGAGCAATCAATGGAATTGCGCGGCGAAGTTATGATCTTCGAATTGGCACAGAGTGTGCAAGCGTTCCTTCTCAAACACAATAAACCACCGCGTGGAAGTTTCTACGATGAAATGATCCAGGAAAAACAAAAGCGTGAACAAGAGGAACTGAATCAGAAAATGCAAAAAGAGACGCTTGAGCGACAAAATCGCTTGGATGAGGTCGAGCGTCGAAAAGAGATTTACAAGAGTGAGGCACGTCGGCGTGGTGAACCGCGCCGCAGTATGAGTGAATCAAATCGAAATCCGTCGTCTTCGGAGAGTTCAGAGAATTCATCGCCATATTTTCGTGGTCAAGTGTATCCGAACAAATGCTTGGATCATCGTAGTTGTGAAACACTTTACTTTCAACGAGTTGGAAGGCAAATAAAACGCGGCTGTTGCTTGGGACACTCACAAAAGGGTTGTATTGCGTATACCGGCATCGATGTGGATAATGGTCAGCTGCTCTACATCACCGAATGGAACATAAAATATGCACAGCTCGAGCAGCGTTGTGCGGGCAGTTGTTTCTGGAATCTGGAGGCAAAGTGCGGCGGCCATAAGATTGATGAAATTTGTGTTGCTATAGAGAAGCAAGTTGCACATCTGTCACAGTTGAGTCACAAGAATCTCATCCCATACGAGTGTGTTCTATGCATGAAGCGCAAAGAGGTGCTGCAAGTTTTTCTGGTGCAGGATTTTGTCCTGGGTACCAGTGTTTTTAGCATTTCATCGTCGTTAGGATGGTGTATTGATGGCGCGCGAATGGTTACGAGGGGTGTTCTCGATGCCTTGGTCTACCTGCATAATAAAGGCGTTTCACATAATCATTTGTTTGATTCCACGGTGTTTATGGATAACACAGGGACTATCAGGTGTACGGATTTTTCATTAGTTCCTAACTTGTTGGACTTGGTGGGGGGACAGAAATCATCGAAAGGAGATTTGCCAGCATTAGGGGCAATGGTGGAGTCACTAATGCCGACCCTAACGTTCGAAATGCGCGACTTTATTGACAAGTAAGATAGTTACCACGTAAAGTGGTCATTTCTTTCTTAATTAATGTGCTTTTTGTTTCAGGTGCAACTCCAATCGAACGCTTTCAGCTTCTGAGCTTCTCGAGCATCCCTTCCTCAGATCGGCGTTGTACCACGATGAAAAAGAAAATAACCACCCGGTGGGGATGACAAATCATACGCCAAAAGTACTTAAAAGACCTCAATGCCATGAAGCAAATAACAAACGTGACACTCTGGCGGTCCCTGCATTTAACGCAGAAAGGTCTTTAGTGCCTTACTTCACCATACCTACTCTGACTGTAAGTCATTCGAGGCTGAAAACAGAGTTCGAGGAGCTGAAGTATCTGGGAAAGGGTGCATTTGGTGATGTTTTGAAGGTAGGTCAAGGTCGCTTGGTCAATTGGTTGTGCGAAGTTTCTGATTGAAAACATTTTAGGTTCGAAATATTCTCGATAATCGTGAGTACGCTATCAAGCGAATTCCCCTTCCGGCCAGCAGTCGTCAGCTGTATAAGAAGATGACCCGAGAGGTTGAACTGTTGTCGCGGTTAAATCATGAGAATGTTGTGCGTTACTTTAACAGTTGGATCGAGAGTGCCTCTGCTGCGGACATGGAGGAAATGGTAAGTAATCACATAAACAAACTTTTAGTGTTCCATGGTGAATCCGCTTGAGTCAGTGATTTTTGGGAATTACTGGGTGTTTAGTCGAGAATCGTGCTCTTTTCCTTTTTTGTTTGGTTTTGTCTGGGAAATTTCTGCGTCAGCTAGACGCGATAGACATCTGATCGTTTCACATTCGTTGCTATAGACCGGTGCAGAGGGGGAAAATCGGTCTCATTCCCTAAGGTTGATGAATTTAACTTTGCTCTACGCGTTACTTTGACATTTTTAGTTTCGCGTTTCTGTCGATATCAAGTTGAAAATCAATTAAAATGTTGGCTCTGTAGACAGACGAATGTAAATTCTCCAAAGTGTCGCCTAAAATTTCTCGATGTGCTTCTATTGTCCCAGCTTCCATTCATTCTAATTACTTTCCTCACATTGCAGGAGGACAAACTGGTCTCCGGTGACTGGTCAGTAAGTCATGAGAGTGCTAAGCCCATTACACCATCTATTGCTGAAACCGAGGAGAGTTCCTCGAGCATTTGGAAGGGTTTCATGTGAGTTGAAAAGTTTGTTTCTTTATTTCCAGCTGAATATCGATTTTATGAAACCTCATCTTCAGGCCCACTATTGATGATTCCGACAGTGATGGCATTGAATTTGTCCACTCCAATGGTGAGGTAGCTGTCTATGAGGAGGAAACAGCCGATGAGACAATCGAGAAAACTGCATCACCACGCCCTATAGCACAAGTTATGTACATCCAAATGGAGTTCTGTGAGAAGTGTACACTGCGGTGAGTTGAGAAACAGTGCTCGCTGTGGACACATGTTTTTTTTTAAAGGAAAGAATAATTTTTTCTCGAAAAGAACTGCCATTGATGACGACCTGTATGAGGATACAGATAGGTTGTGGCGTCTATTCCGTGAGATTGCAGAGGGCTTGTCACACATCCATCAACAGGGCATTATACATCGCGATTTGAAGCCAGTAAATATCTTCCTTGACTCGCATGATCAGATTAAAATCGGTGACTTTGGTTTGGCGACCACAAGTTTTTTGGCATTGCAGGCACAGGGTGAGTAGGAGACCAGCACCGACTACATTGAATTGGAAGTGAGTGAGTTTTGATTTTTCAGAACACGTGCATCACTCTCAAGTGGCGACCACCGAGGAAGGAACCGGCACAGGGAAGGTGGGAACAACATTGTATGTTGCCCCGGAACTGACGGGGAATGCTTCCAAATCCACCTACAGCCAGAAGGTTGACATGTACACACTGGGTGTCATCCTGTTCGAGATGAGCCAGCCAGCATTTGAAACTGGAATGGAGCGGGCTAAGACGATAATATCGCTACGTACTGCGGCGATAATCATCCCTGAAAGTATGCTGAACGATCCAAAGTATGAGAAAACCATACAGGTAAGCCGGCGGACTATGTTCCCAAGAAAGTTTTGAGGCAGGACTATTCTCGTTGCAGATAATCCGCTGGCTGTTGAGCCACGATCCGTCTCAGCGACCGACAGCGGAAGAGCTCTTGGCGTCCGATCTGGTTCCGCCTGCGCAACTGGAGGCAAATGAATTGCAAGAAATGCTCCGACATGCCCTTGCCAATCCTCAGAGTAAGGCTTACAAACATTTAGTTGCTAGATGCCTCCAGCAGGAGAGTGATGATGTTCTCGAACACACCTATCATCTCGGTTTGGTGTCCCTTAATCCAGCTATCGAGTTTGTCAAGGTAAAGATGGTGTTCTTGTGCATTTTTTTTTTTCGACTGATTTAGTTCCCCTCTAGTCGAAGGTTGTTAATTTGTTTCGGAAACATGGTGCCATCGAGGTGGACACTCCACTTCTCTCCCCGTTCTCCAAGAATAGCAACGTATGGCTGAACCCGGTGAAGCTTATGACACATTCTGGTGGTGTTGTTGTGCTGCCAAGCGATTTGCGTGGTCCGTTTGCTCGCCACATAGCCATGAGTGGCGTGAACATGATTCGACGATACTCAGTAGATCGTGTGTACCGCGAGAAGAAGGTCTTTAATTTCCATCCAAAACAAAACTACGAATGCGCCTTTGACATCATAACACCAATGCCAGGCAACCACTTGATTGACGCTGAAATTTTGTCTGTCGCCTATGAGATTACTAACGAGATTCCCCGCCTACGAGAGAAGAACATTTGTATACGCATGAATCACACGAGTCTGCTGCGATCCATACTTATTTACTGCAACGTGCCTAAGACGATGTACGCCAATCTGTTTGGCAACATTCTCGACTACATTGAGGGACGTTTGTCAAAGTTTCACTTTCATTCGGCGGTAACTGCCATCATGGAGAAGTCCAAGACAAGTGCCAGCGCGTTAATTGATCTCTTATTGGCTGACTTTATTGTCGGCGGCCCAAGAAACAATGCAGACGAATCCGCTTTGAGATCTCTAGTTCGAGGCAAGGGTGAGGCCTCGTCACTGGCTAAGGGAGCCCTCCGAGAATTGGAAGCCATTGTAATGCTTGCTAAGAGCCTTGGTGTCACCGTAAGTAAATTAGGTTCTCTATATCCCCCCTCTGTCACCGTCTTCCGTTTTAGTGTCCCATTCATGTGTGTGCCGGTCTACCGATCAGCTTTGAGCGCGCCAGCTCCGGTGGAATAGTATGGCAGATGATTGCCGATCTGAAACCAAATAGAACATCTCGACCCTCCGTCCTGGCCGTGGGTGAACGCTACGACACAATGCTGGTGGAGTTTCAGAAGCAGGCGCAGTCCTTCAATGTGAATATACCCAGTCGGGGTATAAGTGGCGCTGGACTATCCTTCTCGTTGGATAAGTTGGTCGCTGCAGTCGGTTCTGAATACAGTGAAGAATGTCGAGCGATTGACGTTGGCGTTTGTGTAACCGGATCCAGACCACCTCTGAAAGACGTCACGTACATTATGCGTGTCCTTTGGTCGGCTGGCATTCGTAGTGGTATCGTGGAAGCAACAGGAGCCGATGAAGCTCAAGATCTTGCCAAGGAACTCGGTGCGGTTCACGTGATTCTGGTGGCAGAGAACGGTTCACTGCGTGTACGCTCATGGGATCGTGAACGTTTCCAAGAGCGACATGTCATTATGGTTGAATTAGTCGATTACATACAAAAGCTTCTACGAAACGATAACAATTCGTTGGACTACGCGACGCAGAGCTTCTCTGGACTTAGTTTGTCGTCCTCAAGTACCAGTATTAAGAACAGTGGCACCCTCCTTAGCCATTTGCCGAAAGTGCAAGTTATGTTCATGACCCATGACAAGATGACAGCTAATTTCCGACGACGTTATGAGAATCATGTAAGTCACTACTCATTTTGGATCACCATACGCTTTCTAATTTCAATCTCTTTCGCCAGGTAACACAACAAATGACAACGACTCTCTTACAGTTCGGCAAAAATGAAAATTTCACCGTCCTAGTAGTGGAACTGCCAACAACAGCTATAAACGCTATGGTCGGTGCTATTAATCCACGAGAAGTCACCAAGAAAGAGACTGAACTTGAATTGAACAATGTGATAGAAAGGTTTGTCATGACAAGGTTTTTCAAGCTTAGTGGCCCCAACTTACACTTATCTCTTGTAGATTTCCTAAATACAGACGCTATATATCAACAATTTTCGAAGAAATCGTCGACTTATTATCGGAAAAGAATAACACCCCCATTGTGGCCTTGTACAGCATAGCGGATTCGTATTATCGTGTGATCATTTGATTTAATCAAAACCGCGACGCAGACAGAATCACTCCATGTTTCGAATTTATCATTTCAAATGTTGTATTTTGTGTTTATAATTTTGTAATCTCTTCCTCTCGTCAATGTAATTGTGAGATGGGTTTTTGTATGCGCGAAACAGCTCCAAAGCCTTGGTTTAAAAAACTTTAAGTTTAAAACCACAAAGGCATCTGCTGAAACAAAGTTTGGCATTTTTTTTTCATTGTTTTTTGTTTAGACATCTTAATTACAAGAACAATTGTAAATATAATAGAAATGAAACTTTGTTTTTTATTGGTCAAGTTCTGCCTTCAACGATGCCACAACAGTTGTAAGTAGTTCGCAGCCTTCATTGAGTGATAAGGACATCTGCAATTTAAGGTGATTAGATGAGCCAAAGCGTTCTGAGGATATGTTCTTAAGCTGCAAATACACGATACAATCGTTGTACAACGGTTGTGACCAACTTACGGTTGAATGCGACGATTGTATCGATATCGCACGGACGAACGCTTTAAATCAAAAACCTGCGGTTACATATATGCTGGTTGTATGGAAATTGCATGCAAATTATATAGTGTGTGTGATACATACATTGCTTGTATCGATATTGTACCAACCTACGTTGGCAGAACGGTTGTACCACAATTGTATCGTGTATTTCCAGCTTTAGAATGTATGAAAGTAGGGTAGACCGTGGTCGAAAGAGCACTTTCGACGTCCACTGCTGGAAAACTACTGAATTTGTCTGAACAAGTGATTTTTTTCTATGTTTCGTTGATATGTGGACATACAACAATTAATATCTGATGTACAGAAAACGAGCTTACGCTAGTCTCATTGAAAATATTAACTTTTTGCTGAAAAAATCACCTTTTGTCTCTCCTCACGTCAAAGCAAAGCAAAACTCACGGTGGTACTGATGAACACCTGCCCAACGTTAAGCTTCATTTTGTCACCAAAAAACTATGAATAATTTTTGAGATATTTACGCTGTTACTTTTGGTCCCGGTCTACCCCACGAATTAGCTATAATTCTTGATATCACCGATAAGAAAATCTTCCATTAGAATCCACAGCATCATTGTGTCTTCAAGTTCGACTGTGTTGTCTTGTAAAACTGCTGTTTAGAGCTAAACACATCATCTGTGTAAGAATTAGAGTAATCATCGAAGGTTGGCGTTGGTATTTTCTATGAACCTGTCTATTTAATTGATACTACGTCATTAAACATCTTTTGTCATTCATCATTTTCCAATGACCCACTTATTCACTATGAGGATCGCGACTTCAAGGTGTTTAAGTAAACTCTCCACATCTTCCGATCTTCCCCCAGCGTCTCTAAATCATCAGGGACTCTCTCCATACGGGTATCGAGAACAAAATTTGGTTAATAGGTAACGTGGTTGCCCATTTATTCATTTTTAGAGCCGGAGGTCTATGTACGCGGAGGTCTGCCAGCTGAGGTGACCAGTTACCAGGTGATGGCGAGTTCCTTAAATGCTGGAGTCACAAAGAGGTCAATTTAAGTGATCGGTTGTCTTCATTGAAAACTACAACGAAATGATTACAGAAAGCAGAAGTTGCAGGAGAGCTTGGAAATCCACTTTTTACAAAAACAAGGATAAAGTGGGAATTGAGAATAAGACACAGACTCTAGAAGACACATCGAAAAAGGGGGTACTTTGACCGGAAAGGGTTTTACACTTGTACAAGTAAAAATTTAAACAGGCTTTCTCACGAGGAACTAAACATTTCGTGGACCCTTATAAATGTTATATGATCGCCTTTCCAGAGAAAGGTATGTAAGAAAGGGGAAATAACTCTGAAAACCACTTAACCTGTAGAATCTACAAAGAAGCAGGTGCAACTCTATGAGGAACTAAACCGCGTTAGACGCGTATGTCTCGGAAAGAAACTTATTCCAGTTCATAAACAAAACCAAATTAGAAAAGATGTTGGCATTTTAGAAAATCAGTCAGCATCAGAGAATTGATTCTTTTTTTATCGCAATACCTACCACTCCTTAGATCACTCTTTCTCAAGCCCTGCTCAAGCCAATGTGTTCTTGTTAATCAAATCAAAGGCGGACAAGCCATCATAGCATATACACTTGGCGGTTTACTTTACAGTGAAATTCAAGAGGACAACCTCTATGACGTTGGCTTTTGTCTCAAGTGGGAATAGTATAGAGGTATGATTTAGGCGGTTCATTTGCTAACTAATCGAAGATCTCCAGATGGATATTACAGTGATATGGAATTAAAACACCGAGTACATACAGTTAAACTACGAAACAAGGTTTAATAAGACTCAATAAATACATTTTCGAAACATTCTTAAAACTACGCCCTCGTTGGCTGCATCCTTGACTTTTCTAACCTCGCTGTGCTGTTGCAGCAACATTAGCAGCTGCTTGCGCTAAGCCAACGACTTGGAATGATGCATCTCGGGTTCGTTGCACTACTCCCTCCTGGAATAAATATTCATTTCATTTATTAGTTTATCCACCTATTCATCTTTTATATTCGAATCTTACCACTTTTTTGCCAATTTTCTTGAAGAAGTTAGCCTCCGCCTGTCCAGAGAAGAGCATAAGCGCAATAGCTACAACCACGACGAAGTACTTGGTGAAGTTCATTGTTGTAAAGTTTTGCTTTGAGTTGTTTTACTGAGATGTATAGTGTGGAACTATCTGAGCTGATTGATGATTGAGTGCAACTTGCATTCGCTATTTATACCGTGCATCGAATGATAAGGGGTTCCCAAAGGCAAAACGATGAGATACTTTTTATTGGCGGGTGGTTTACATACTTCGGGCATAGTTTTTGCCCCGGAAATATTTTTTCTTTGTGGTTTATTCGATTCATGTTGCGTTACAGTGGACAATTGAATAAAAAGTCGTATAGTCACGTAGAGTAATTAAAAATTTCATAAATCTGCCCATGGGATTTGCCACCACTAATGAATTATGAGCAATCCGTTGGACAATAAAGAAAAACTCGACTTGTACTTTGTTTTGATCGAACAGTTCAAAGAGTGGACTAAAATATGGGAAAGATTAGGTGCCCAAGTAGAGACTCACTTAAGTTTTAGGCCCATTTAGATACCTACAAAATTTCTTATGCTGTGAGATAGTGCTCGATATGGGCAGACGATGTGAGTTGTAGTTGTTTTTTTTCTTCTTCCTACTCTCTACAGCTTCTGCAAAAATCATTGAATTGAGCTCCTTGCCTCTTTACATGTTGTGGGACTAAGGTTTAGAGTACATGCAAGGATATTCGGATGATGCCGTCAAAATCGTTTTAGGGCAAGACACCATACCAGATATAATGCAATGTGCCCCTTAATCTAACTTTAGATTGGTGCAGGACTAAGCGCCTGACCATCAACCCCGGTAAAACTGTCCTTGTACCCTTTTCTAGAAGGAGAAAAAATGATTTTGAGCAAATCTCACTGAAAAATATCCCCCTCAACTCAAAATATAAATATTCACCTCGGAGTTATCATCGACAAAACCCTTAACTGGAATTCTTAACAAGATTATCAACAGGTCGAGCACGACAATGTTTATGTTCCAGCATCCAGTCGATAAAACATGGGGGCTGAAACCCAAGATGATCATCTTGGCTATAAAGTGTCATCATCAAACCAATGATCGCTTATGCATCTCTGGCATATGTACATAACTACATTCTTTCAAACAATCAGACAGCACTATGGCCTCTTAAGTCCTAAACGATAGGGTCAAAGCTCAATATCCTCGAAGACCTTCTGTCCACAAACAATGTTACTGCAGCCTGGATCGCTGGACACGAAGGTTTTGAAAGTAATAGATGGTCGGACTGTCTGGTAAGAAGTGACGTTTGGCGCCCACTAGTTGGCCCTGAGTTCTATTTTTAGGGCGCCGCCCAAAAAGCGAGAAAGTTAATCAATCCCAACAAAACAACGCAAAAATAACGCCTACTCTGCGAAGCACAAAAGGAGGGAACTGAACAAATTCTCTACGAGTGCACAAGGGCCGTGTTCATTTAATGCTGGACACGATGTGTGCCTACCAATAGCGATAGAGATTTCCTATCGGTTTACATAAGTTTTTTGGTTCTGGCTTAGTCGTATTTTGGCCAGAGTCTTCGTGACATTTCACAGGTGGTTAGATGCTTTCACCTGATTCTAGCTGCCATTAGAGATCTCCGCCTCACTATATTCCTATGCAGATTTAAATGTGTGTCAGCTAGTTCATGATCAAGGTCAAATCCTCTCCGCGCGAGTTCATAAGTCGCTTCATTACCCATTATGACCAAAAATCCATTAGAGTTTCCCGTTGTGCTGTATACCAAGAGTCCTCCGCTCTTCACGGCAGCATTCTACAAACTTTGATGTTTTTTTGTAGCAAATATTGCTGAATAGCTATCAATGCAAAATGCAATATCCTTCCGTGATATAATCTGCAACAAGGCTAATTGGTGGCTTTTGTCATTGCTGAGTCTTCTGTTCCCAAAACATTTTGCTGGGATCGCGGAGTCGAATTGAGTTGTTCAGTTGTAGTACCTCGTAGAAGGTATTCGCTCTTGAACCTATGTTAATTTCTGAGTCATATGTGTAAATGGATATAGAATTAAGGGTCACGAATTCGTCCTTTCTCCACTGCTTCCTACTTGAAAAATCGCATGAAAGTATGTATATAGTTTATCGAAGCCCAAAAAAATGCAGTGCAATCGGTGTTCAATAAAGTCTAGGTCTCTGAAATACATAACTTCCTGCCTTACCAGTCGAGTTGTCCAATAACAATAAAATAAATTATTTTAGATTACCAAGTACAAGTACAAGCTATGTATTTTAATAATGTTCAATAAATAATTTCCAATTGATTCTTAAAATTATGCAGCGGATGTTTCCGGCTCTTCCTTTTCTAGCCTCGCTGTGCTGTTGCAGCAACATTAGCAGCTGCTTGCGCTAAACCAACGACTTGGAATGATGCATCTCGGGTTCGTTGCACTACTCCCTCCTGGAATAGATATTCATTTCATTTATTAGTTTATCCACCTATTCATCTTTTATATTCGAATCTTACCACTTTTTTGCCAATTTTCTTGAAAAAGTTAGCCTCCGCCTGTCCAGAGAGGAGCATGAGCGCAATAGCCACAACCACGACGAAGTACTTGGTGAAGTTCATTCTTATAAGGTTTTGCTTTGAGTTGTTCTACTGAGATGTATAGTGTGGAACTATCTGAGCTGATTGATGATTGAGTGCAACATGCATTCGCTATTTATACCGTGCATCGATTGATATGGGATTCCCAATGCGATACTTTTTTTGGCGGGTGATTTACATACGTCGAGCGTAGTTTTTGCACCAGAAGTGTTTTTTTTTTGGAGTCTACGATTTTTTGTTCAGTGGACAATTGAATAAACAAATGTGCATGGTTATAAAGAGCCATTCAGCAAGTTCATTGTGAGCCATCTATTTGCTAAACATGGGGCTTACAAAAAATTTTGTTTGAATACCACTTTTTGTTTAGGTTAGGTTAGGTTAAAGGGGTGCCGGCTTGATGTTAGGCTAGGCCTCACTCGGATCTTCAAGGATCCATTGTGTTCCCCGTTGTGTAACCTACATTCATGTACCTGTTAGGAGAAGAATGGATTATTGATTTATCAGGAATTAGCCCCCCCAAGCCACCCTGAATTCAGTATAAATTTTAGGATGGCCTTCGGTGGAAGTAAGCGCCTAGGATCTAATTTGTGGTTCCGCTTGAGGCGCCTCTGGTGTTGGCGTGTGAGTTTCCAGAACTCTTTCGCCTTGTCTAAATCCTTTTTTGTCTCGGTGAGCAGCGTGCATTCTTCATCGTCATCTTGCACAAACGTATGAATTTGAAGGGACGTCAAAATAAGGCATTGCCCTGTGTAGCTCGTCCCTTTATATGCTGTCATAGGTGACCTTAAAATCGATGAAAAGGTAGTGAGTATCGATTTGAAGTTCCTGGGTTTTCTCCAAGATCTGCCGTATTGTGAATGTTTGACCTAAAGCCACATTGATATTAGGTTGTTGACAAACGGCTTGAGGCGTTCTCACAACACGGCAGATAAAATCTCTGTAAGACTGATACCTCTGTAGTTGGCGCAGTTCAGACGGTCCCCTTTCTTGAGGATCGGGCCAACAATGCCGATGTTCCATTCATTATGCATACTTTCCTCTGACCATATTTTACAGATGGGTTGGTGGATGCTCCTTACCAAGTCATCACCTGCCGCTTTGAACAGCTCGGCAGATAGGCCGACAGCTTCAGAAGCTTTGTTGGACTTAAGCTCAGATATGGCTATCTTCACTTCGTCCGGCTCGGGTGGACGGAATTGTTTGTTTTCATCGTCCGGGTTGAATGGTTCATTAGCAGTTTAAGGAGTTTAAACAAAAGGTTTTTGTGACAAAGCCAATCGAAGGCTTTTTCAAAATCAATGTCTAAGCCAACAGTGTATTTTTTATTTCTTAGGTTTTGAATTACTTCATTTTGTAAAATTGACTGTTTAGAAATTTATTTAAATTATACCAAAATGTATGCGGTTTCGTAGGACCAGTACAGGTCGAACGCCCGCCAAGGTGTTTTGGAAGTGGGCGGGTAGATGTAGATTAACTCTAGATAAAAGCTAGGGAAACGTAAGTAAACCTTTCTAAGTTGGTTGACAGCCACATATTTCACTTCAAAATCAGCTCCCTTTGCTTGGTCTTCAATTGCCCAAAAGGTCTACATAACGATATGTTTCAGCGTCCGAGCACCTTATACCACACTCGACTAATCTAAGTAATATGAGTGATCTGATCGATTAATCACCTCTATTCCCTTCAATTTGAATGCGTTCTTTGAACTTTTTATTCAAAACAAACCGAAAGTGTAGACTTAGGTTCCCCCTGTTCGCATAACGGAGTGCTTACTATTAATTAGTGGCGACAAATCCCACATGCCAGTGATTTACATTACAAATTGATAATTGCTCTACGTGCTCATACAGTTATTAATTCAATTGGCCACTGTTCGGCAAAGCGCCAAATAGAGTTTAGAGAATCGTAAACCACAAAGAAATATATTTCCGGGGCAATAACTACGTCTGATGTAAACCACCCGCCAAAAAAGTATCGCATTGGGAATCCCTTATCAATCGATGCACGGTATAAATAGCGAATTCAAGTTGCACTCAATCATCAATCAGCTCAGAAAGTTTCACACTACATATCTCAGTAGAACAACTCAAAGCAAAACTTTACAACAATGAACTTCACCAAGTATTTCGTCGTGGTTGTGGCTATTGCGCTTATGCTCCTCTCTGGACAGGCGGAGGCTAACTTCTTCAAGAAAATTGGCAAAAAAGTGGTAAGATTCGAATATAAAAGATGAATACGTGGATAAATTAATAAATTAAATGAATATCTATTCCAGGAGGGAGCAGTGCAAAGAACCCGAGATGCCTCATTCCAAGTCGTTGGTTTAGCGCAAGCAGCTGCTGATGTCGCAGCCACTGCACAGCGAGGTTAGACAAGGAGGAACGCGAACAAGGGACCCGTAGTGATAAGAAATAATTGGAATTTATTTATTGAGTCTCATTAAAATTTTATTTAATTAAAGCTAATTTTATTTATTTTGGTTTTTTAAACAACTGTTTGAGTTTAAGCCTGGATCGAGCTAATAGTTCCTTTAAACAGAGTGTAGGCGAGAGTTGAAGATATTGCAGGTGGATAACAGACACAAAAAGTTTCAAGAAGCAAAGCCTTTAGAACTAATGTTTATCCAAGGGGATAATCAAGGCTATGTAATAGTTTAGTCCTCATGAACTAGGACCGAGCATTAGCCAATGTGGAACTTGGATCAATTGATACCAATAATTCGTTGTGGACTTCGATGTGAAGTTTCTGATCCCTCCTTAGACAATGCGTTTGCGATCTTGATAAATAGAACTCCCCTTGATCCCAGCCCAGCATGTAAAGCCCGACGAATCTTCGAATCTACCTCGGAAGGAAGGCGATGTAGAAGAAGACCGCGACTCAGGTGGAAAGGAACCTCAAGAAACTTGGCGTGTAAATCTGGAGGCAGCTTACTGGCTGGAGACGCTTTTTTACTGAAGTTCAGGTCCATCCCTGTGATGAAAAGAAACTAAGCTCGTTTGGAAAATTTGTTCAGTCTGTTCTCATATTCTAGAGCAATCTGGGAGCGTGGATACTCAATCTTCTACCAAACCCTGTTTCACCAATTATGCAGTACCCTACTCGTATACAAAATAGTTGCCAATTTACCTAAGGGAGGAGAGTAATCCGTTTCACTATTCAAGTACTAACCAGTTTCAGTGGTTCAGTGGTTAGTGCGTTGTACTGATGTGAGAGCTGCGTGTCAAAAACGCAATCAAGGAGCACATCCCTTCAGTTGTATAAAAATGCGATAGTTGTCGCCCAGGTATATTTTATCAAGGATCGCTAAACCAAAAATACTGTGGCGTATGTGGAACATTTTACCTGATTTTCAGGTGTTCTCAGTAGTTGAACTACATGTTTGTTTTAAATGCATAATTGTCTGACCAATTGGATCTTCTTTTAAAAGGCTGTTTCCAATGTTTTAATTGACAAGCTGGTTTTTTCCTTTTGACAAGCCAAATTCTTTAAATACAGGCAAGGGAAACGAAAATCATTACAAGGTCGTAACACATCTTAACGTTGTTTAATTTTTTTGCTTCTGAAATTTTTCAATCGAAATAAAATAAAAAAATAAAAAAATCAACCATAAGGTAGGACAAGTCAGTACAAAATCAGGACACCCATTTAACCGAAACAGAAATCGGAATAGGGTTAAAATATTGGAACTGCCCCCATAAAATCGGGACGTCTGGCAGTCCTAGTAGAAATCGTCATCTAATTGTGTCAATAAGCCAATAGAGATATTTTACGAAAAAATACTCCATGTGAAAGTCAAGAACTCAGTTGAAGAGCCCAAGGTTCGATGACTATTCTCAGACTTAAGTAAACCTCACTTCGGAAATGCTTGAGATCATGCTTTAGTTAGTGATCGGATATATAACTTTACTCTAATTTAGTGGCAAACAATTCAAAAATCTAAGCGATAAAATCAGTTTCCATTTATTGTTATTCTTTTTCTTTTTGCATAAATCATAATGAGTAACAACTATACATTCTTGTTTTTAATATCAACATGAATAAACAAATTTACTTTAAATACGGTACACATACATATATAATTCGTACATATAATACAATTATTGTTTTTTTTATATTTAATACAATTTGCATGTACTAACATAATTATTGTCAACGAATTCCCATAAAATGTTTTATAAATTCTTTTAATTTTTATTTCTTTCTTTATAGTTTACATCTAAATATTTAATACATCCACGATATATAATATATTTTTTCTAAACCTTCTATACATCTTTTCGTATCTCATGCTATAAAATTTATTTTGCTTTGGTAATATTGACAGAAAAACAACAGTTTTTATAAGAAAAACAACAGAATCATCAACGAAAAATTTTCAGAAGGTATGCGTAAAGGATTTGTGGTGAAGTTTTTAATTTCCTTGTTGATATGGTTTTAGGTTTAGGTAAAGTTTTAAATAAAAGAGCTCCATTCTTAGTTTGTATAAATGGTATTAATATACAATGTTTGCTTTTTCTTAAGACTTTCTTTGTACAAATTCTAAGTGGCAGTAAGTTGTTATAATGTTTTAATATTATCGTACAGATTTATGAGAGGAAAAGCAAGCATGTGTTAGAAATTGACTTCAAAATAATGGTAAAAATAATTAATTCCTTTTTTTTAAATTTCTTTATACAAATTCGTTCAACTTTATCTGGACCTATTCAAATTCAAAAATGGAAAACAGTCTAACCCAAGAAGTGGATATAAAAATAAAATAAATACTAGTGGCGCGCTAATTACCGCACCCAGTGTAATACCGTCAAATTTGTCAAAAATATAAGTTATTTTGTCATTGGTAAAATCATGTATAAAACCTTGGGATTGGAAGCTTAAATTGCGGCTTTTTGGATGGGAATTTGCGTCTCCCGATAGATGCAGGTTCACTTAAGCCTAACATCTTGCAGATTTGAAGAAATGCCGTACTCCATGCCTTTCTGCGACATCATTTGTTAATTTATTCAGAAATTATAAAGTGGAGAAATTGCCCTTAAAAACCTTAAATTCATGGATCCGGAGAAAGGTTGATACTTATTCCAATAGGCTGCCAGATAACTGTGATTTCAGAGTGGACGAATAAGAATGACTGTTATTCAGCGTTAAGCGCCAACTGAACCTACGACTAAGGACTAAGGATTTTGATTTGTTTACGAATACTCTTATAATGTTACTGACACAGCATGATTATGGTGCAGTGGTTCGAAACTCTGGTGATATTAGATTTCAATGGCATTCAGCTAATGTGGATATCGCCTGCAAGTCACGACTTGTGGTAACAAAATGAAGTAATACAGTATTAATTGAGCCTTTAGGATGTCACCGGAGAACTCGTGGGGGTGGAATCACGGTCTCAGAGACCAATTGTTTAAGTCTATATTACAGTGCTTCCTTGACGGACTCAGCAGTAAAAAAAAGCCCGAACTCAAAACTCATTAATGCTTCAAAAGGAAGACAGTACGGTGCGATAAGCTATGCAGCAGACAGTAGTGACGAAAGGTAACTTCCGAACTTTGAAACAGCAGACGACTGCCGGATCAATGGAGTGAATTTCAAAGAGAAGTCTGGCAGCTGCGGTTATACTTTTAATTAATGCGGTAGATGGTAGTTATTGGTCTATACATATGTAAGTAGTCAGGCCTTAGAATAACCAATGAACCGGGTTTCTAAGCGAAATCGCTAACAGCTGTGATGGTTCCTTGTTTTGGGTTTCAGGACACAGGGATGTTTCGGGCAACTAGATACCTCGAGAGCTAGGAAGAGCCTGACCAGATTAGAAGCTCTCTGGAAAGAGGGAGTTACTGAAGCTGAATGAATAGCAAACAGCATAAGAAATCATATCGGCACTTGCGTTTAATGGAGGCAGATCTAGGATCTTTAAGCAACGAGCAGACTACTGTCTATTAACAGGCATTATTGCAATTCTCGATAGGTAGACATGCTATAAGAATGGATGTTTTTCCGGCGAAGTCTGCAGAAGGAAGAGAAAGAAAGGAAAACCCCAAATACTTTAGAAAAGTAAATGGAGAACTGAATTTACATAGTGGTATAGAGGTACGATTTGCAAATAGTTTTTCGATACAAGATTTCAGGCCCTACTTGAAACAAACAGCTAAAGCTTCGGTTCGTGTCGGTGGTGTCTCAGATGCTGTATTCCAAAACTCTTCAAGCTTTGAAAAACAGTGAAGCTACATATATTGCAGATCTTTAAATAGAAAGGACATTTGAGTTGTTTAATCGACTGTGGATTGTAATTCTGAAAATACCAAAGTAGGATGACTGATGAAAGTTCTTGTTTTGCCAAAACTTGTTGCGTTTGTTGCCGGCCATATAACATTTTCGGCTCCGCTTACTAAGCAACAAAAAAAAAACCTTTCGATGAAATTAATATTTATTACAAAATAAAAATTACAAAATTAAAAAAAATATATATATAATAAAGTAGCGTGTAGGAAATGTTGGTATACTCTTCATCTATAAAATGTATATTTTAACTTAAAGCACATAAACACATTTATAAATAACATGTTTCAATTACGTTTAATTTAAACTTAAATTGTATTAAATTAAAATAATATAAAAAAAAGCATTTTATTTATTTTTAGTAAATGCTTGGCATTGAGTTAACAACAATTAATTTCTTTCCTATGGATTGTTTCTAGTTTAACTAAAAAAAAAGAAATAGTTTAAAAAAAAAACAATAAAATTTGTTTTTGTACAGATAAAAATGGAACGTTTGACGAAGTAATTTCTTTTTTTCTTTTTGCATGCGAAAAGTGTGATTTCTCTTCACGTTGTTTAATAATAAAATGTAAATTAAATATTTTAATATGAGTTTTTGTTTTTTGTTTATTTGTTTACACCTGAGCTGGTTTGGTCTTTCCTAGAACCATGAGCATCTTTTGCAGGAAAATGGTCATGCTTACTGAAATAGACAAAAAAAAAAAAGAAAAGAGGAAATTAGTCCAGGAAAACTGTTAAGAAGACACAATTTGTTGTTTCTAACATAATAAATTAAAAGTGCGCGTGCGATTGATTTTTTTTTATTGTTTTAAAGTGCTATTTACAATTTTAATGTGTAATAAAAAAAATTGTATGGCTTTGTTTATACAGTGTGTGCTGTATTGATTGTTTAAATGATTGGCGTAGTTTTTTTTAGATTTTTTCTTCACTTGCTAGTAGGCGCCGAATTAGTTTAAGTCATAAATTTATGCTAGAGCGGATGCCGCAGCGAATGATAAATATTTGAAGAGCAGAGTGGCGTTTTTCAATCGAATTTTGCAAGCCTTTTTTATTAACTTAATCTAAGCGTTCACCTAGATGCCCTTAAATAAATAAAAAAATTGTTTGGCGTGACAACGCGGGCCTAGCGGCTCGCAAATATTTATGATGTGCGAGTTACATTTTTCTCATGAATAAAAAGGACCTAGGAGACTATTTCCGAATCCGAATGGCGTATTGAGAAGCTCTTTCATGACAAATTATACTCTCGGAAACTTGTCATTCCTTGACGAGAGGTGGACATGACTAGGGCTTGAACCCTAATGGGAAGGATCTACCATTTATTACCGACACCACGACAAATCATACTCTCGGAGGTTCGTTATTCCTCGATGAAAAGTGGTACAGCGAAAAATGTCTAGTGGATATTGCTGCAGCTTGTTAACGAGTAACTCATCATCGAAATGTGAGTATTTGGCATTACCGCTCCTAATGACGTTAATCTATCATTGGATCATGACTCCCACTCACTCACTCTTTATCGATTGCGGCAATTGGGCCAATGTCGGACGCCGCCGTAACTTGGTGACTACGAAAGGGGAAACATAAAATGATGGAAACGATATGATCTCAGATAGACGGAATGATTCAATTATTGACGACTCCAGCAAACACATAAAGGACAATAATTCAAGGGTTTGAACGTGGAATGTCTGTACGCAGAATAACCCGCATGACGCCAACGAACTACTAGAGATCATTGAACGCTGAAAAGCGTATATAACCGTTCTTCAGGAAGTGCATTGGGTGTTCAAAAAAGAAGTACGTACGGCGTCTATATGTACAATGATGACTTCTAGAGGCAGCGGCTGTTTGGATGCGTGATGACGACCTGGGTTAAAGCCACCAAAGATTGTTTGTACGAACTCTTCGATAAAGCCTACGTGCAATGCGAGAAATATGAAGTTAGAATAGTCCTTAGAGAACTCCGAAGACATAGCCTATACGACACGACCTGCGGATATCCATTCAGGCTCATCAACTTTGCCGGGGTACAAAGCATGTTAGTGTGCAGCACGATAATCCACATCTTAACATTCGAAATCGCCTGACTCAACTACTGCCAACGAAATTGATCACGTTGCGATCAAAAGATGATCCTCTTTCAGTGTATTGGGATGTTCAAACGTTGCACGGACAAATGCAGACAAAATTGTTGCATATAAAGTGTCGCTGCAAAGAAGGACGAGCGCCGCTCGTCAGCTCTGCGACCAGGAGAAAGAGACGAAGGAAAAATGAGCACGAGAAACATGAGATCGAGAAGATACAGAGATGATACAGCAGGTAAGAGATTCGGAGCTTTTAGAAAAGGACAAAGAGGACAATTGAAGGTTTCGCTACCTAAACCATAGTGGAGAAGCAGCTGGTGCTGAATACATGAAAAGACAATTTTTGCGGACTATTGAACGGCAACTGATGTTTTGATCATATTAACCTGGATGACAACCAGTTATTACATCCACCGTACCGAAATGGAGTTAAAAAAGCCATAACTACATTTACAACTTACAAGTCCGCGGGGCCGAACGGCCTAGGAGCTGAGCTTTTCAAGGCTTCATGAGATGAACTGGTAGGGCACATGCATATGATCCCGGTTATTGGCACCTTAGCACCATATGTACATATGTCCGATCCATAACGAGACCGCTTTACATGCGACGATAAAAACGCATTTGATTATGCAGGATAACGATGGTGAATGACGGAGTAAAAAAAACTCAGTTTTTTCAGACCTGAGAAACCATGGTAATCCCATTTCTAAAAATGTTGCGGATTATTTTAGAGACCCAAGTCCAGGTTTGATTTACTAGCTGGGAAGCCTACTTAAGCACCCCGACATCATGTACCCCCGAGGATCTTCAACCACATTCGATTTACAGGTCCTTTCCCTTCAAAGACTGCATAGCATTCTTTACAAAGACGTGTGTGTTTTCTATGTAAGATCAACATTCTATATACAAAATAATCATAAGTATTAAATTAAAAAAAAAAATTAATAAAATCCGTAAAGACACTTCTAAAGTAACTTGGACACAGGAAACCAAAATGTACTTTTCTAAGATGTGCAAATCAGTTTCATTGTAAAGTAACAAAAGTGCATTATTGGTTAAATCATGCGAAACTATAGTCTTAAATTAAAGTTAAACAAAAATTGAATAAATAAAAAAAAATAAAAATAAATAAAAACCTTGGAAGCAGTTTTAGGTCGAACAACCATCATCATTTTTTGCAGTACTTGTGTGAATCCACCTAGAAGAACACATTTTAAAGTGAATATGGACACGTGAAACAAAAACGAAAAAAAAAGGACATTTTGTGTGATGGGACGGAAGGACTATTTAAGGATAATAATACTCACCCATACTCCTCTGGAACCACATTGGTTTGTTTTTCCACGCAATGAAAACCAAGTACACGGGTACACTTGACAGGATCATCAGTATACCATAGCCGGTCTCCACAGGACTCGCGTACATGGGAACGATGGTGACGAAAAGAGTGGCGAGCAAGTAAATCACTGGGAACACCAAGGGAACACGAATTGGACGCGGTAGATTAGGTTGAGCCCATCTCAACCATGGTAGGCAAAGGACGGACACACCGATACTCAACTGAAAACAAGTTTTTTTTTTTTCAAAATGATTTCCTTTGAGACCGACTCTCATCGACTTACCCAAGTGGCAAATCCGACATAATTAATCAACGCAAAGATGTTGGAGCTCGTAAGGTACAGCATAGAGAGCAGTGCCATCACTAGCACCGCTGGGGTGGGAGTGAATCGTTGTATTTGAATCATGGTAAGGATCTCTGGCATTTGTCCTTCACAGGCTCCGGCATAGAAGAGACGCGATGACGTTAAGAGGATTCCATTGACAGCACCGAATGTGGATAGCGCCACGAATACTGTTTGACATAGAAAAAGCTATAAACGTGGACGACAACGACTAATTGCCGGAGATTACTCACCAGGAATAGTCCATGCAAATTGTCCGAATATCCTGTCCGCATAAGTGACGGCAACAGCTTCAGATCCTAATACTTCCTCAGGCGATAAAGTTGTATAGAATGCAACGTTGGCCAGAACGTAGACCACGGTTACCAGAGTGCAAGAGATTGCAATGGCTTTCGGTAGATTCTTTACTGGATCCTTGAGTTCTTCAATAATAAAGTTTAGGTAGTTCCTGTGGGAGGTAAAGGGAGTAAAGGATAAATGTCACACGACGCAAGGAATTCCCTGGCGTTGTCATTAAATTGAAAAAAAGAAAAAAGGATTACGAAGGAAGCAGCTCTGTAATTGCTTTCAGACGACTTACCATCCATTGTAGGCGAACAATCCTGAATAGAAGGACAACGCCAACGATGTCACTTGAGTATTTGTATTATCAAAAGTGAAGTATTCCGTTTTGCCTGTGTGTGAGTGAGTGAATTGGGTTAATAACTTCTTGTGCTTGGAAAATAATGAGATTGGTCTCCTAATTGCTTACCCAGACTTAATTGATAGACACCAGTGGCAATGATTATAAATAGAGCTAATAACTTGGCATAGGTGAAGACGTCCTGCACCCATGTGGCCCATTTGACATCCCAACAATTGACGAACGTTAAAACCACTGAAAGAAAAGAAAAGGAAAAAAATACATGTTATGGGCTTTGAACCAGAAATGGAATGAGTAGAAGCTTCAAAAGCATTCAACTATGATTGCATATGAAGGAGTTTAAAAAAATCTAAATAAGGTTGGATGCGGAACACACTGAGGGTCTACGCTGAGTTTAACTACTCATACAGAGCGGGAAACTCGCTGTCGCACAAGCCCAGCTGAATGAACTTCAGCACCCAAGAAGGATCAAATTGGAAAGGAACTCCCCGTCAACTTAATCGGTTGTGACATGTCTTAGAAGTCACATTTAGCGTCGCTCAAAAAAATATATCTTCAGATGGAATCAAAAAGTACTTCGGTAAGGAAACTTTGGAACTGCGTCGAGTCTTCTAAAAGGGAATCGGTGGCAACATATTCCTAAAAGGCCAACAACTGTTCCTTTTTGGCTTTTGGCATTATCGACACTGGAGTTTTGATGACCTGCACTTATTCTTCGACCTTTGTTCCATGGATGCGCTGTCTAATGCTATGTCACCGGAACTTCGGCTGCTGTGCAAATATAAAATCAACTTTTCTTGCGATCAGGACTGGCGTCAGACAAACTCTAAGCCTGAACTGGGCTGTAAGCCTGAATTTTCAGGGTTGGCTCCGATGGCGGTGGTCTTTATAGAGATCGACAATACTAGAGTGCACTACTCGTTAGGGAAGTATGTATGCCTCTGTTGCTCAAGCAACGACTTATGCTTTCCTTATGGCCATGAGCTTTATTGTAAACTGCGTTACTTCTTCCGTTACTAATTGACCATAGAATTTTGTACAAACCGGCCCGGCTCTCCAGGATGCCGACTAAACGAATGTTTCCGAAAGTCTGTAAGAAAACAGCGACATTTTTGCTATCTCTCAACAGAAACTACTGTAGACCACTTAATGGCGTTCTAACAGGATGATAAGCATCTCAAATCTCAATGTTGTACACTTAAGTGGCACTACTGTTTGCGATACCTATGGAGAAGGCAACGATACTTCGGATCGTTTCCTGTGTGATTGCCCTGCCTTTCCTTGGACCAGGAGGCAGGTATTCTATACTGCGTGGTGACTGCTGATACATGGTAAGGTTAGGTTAGGTTAAGTGGCCGTCCCGCTCAGGCATGGACACACTTAGACCAGATTGGTCAATTGTGTTACCACAGTGAAGAAAATCAGCTTACCGGCACCAGGGAACCAGAATATGTAAGTACATACATGAGTACAACGAGGGTGGGCAACCATTACGGCGTTAGCCCTAAGATTTAAACCATTTCGTTCCAGAAATAAAGTTTATTTTCTTCGGGATGTCGAGTTCGGCTAGATCGTTAAGAATAAGATCATCATAGAAGTATTTCCTCGGGTTCTTCTTCTTAGCGTCGCAAGAGCAGAACATGTACACAGTAGTCGTCCCTGCAGCTTCTGCAGAAATCGTTGGAGGGGACCCCCAGTCTAAGTGTATGCCTGCCTATCAAGCAATGTCCTGTAAGGACTCCTATCAGTGAACTAGATTTTTCCAGTTTGTGGATAAAAGTCTCTCCGTCTTCTTTAAATCCAGGCAAGGCCAGATAGGTTTTGACAGAAGACAGGTGCTGTTGTTGTTCCACCTATGGCTTGCCAGTTTCTTGGCATCTGTGTCAAGGAGGAACTTGATCGATTTAATAGGCGCAGGGTTTTCGGGGAGATGATGTCCTCCACCCTCTTTTGCCAGCTCGTCCGCTCTGCAGTTGCCTGGAACGTCCCTGTGTCTTGGGATCAGCACAGGGTTATCTATATGCAATCTCGTTGAGAGATCTGCGGCATTTCTTTACCAACCTTGACCGTATTGCCGATGATTCCCAGACTTTAAAAGCTGCCTGACTATACGCTACAATCTATCGCATTAATTGAAAGCCAAGGCTCAGCTTCGCGGACTGTCGTAATTTCCGCTTTAAACACACTAAAGTGATCCGGCAGTCGCGTGTTGATGGCCAAGGCAGGTTTGGAGAAGACTCCAGCTTCCGTACCATCCGCTAAATTGGATCCATCTGTGCATAAACTCATCATGTAAGCTCATCTAAGAAGAATTATTTAACCAACACTGGGTAAGCGCCGTGTGAGTTCCTCTCAAAGAATTAAATTTTAGTTCACTATACTCGTATAAGAATTCCTTGTCTCCGAAATCTTGCAGGTTGTCCTAGATAGTGTCACCGAATGACTTAATATTTAGTGCATTAGTAAGTCTAACTCTCCAAGTCCGGAATCAATCATTGGGACATGACACGTTCAGTGAGGGTGAAGTGAAGTGAAGTGAAGGAAATTACCAAGTACTTACTCTGTTTATGTCCTGCTTTTGCTAGGATTGCGTACTTTGGGTATCAATGGTGCTGGAATCTCACTTTATCTAATCGAAATTCTGCTTTTCGTCAAGAATTTAAATATCATTCACCGGATATGAACTTCTGATCAACTGCTGTTCGCATTCTGTAGATTGGTCGACTTCTTTTGCGATGCCTTGCAATGCAGTCTTACAACGATAATAACCCCGAAGCAGTTAATTTGTCTCATTAAAATCATCGGCGAAATGTCAAAACTAATGAACACCCTGCTGCATGTCTACTGAACTAAGTCATTTTTTTCTTTCGCGAACAACTATCAGCCGGTATGTCCGCGCACATTCATCAATCAATCATCACCCAGTGTTGCATTTTATTGACATTTTGCCAATGAATTCCCATTTGGGTTTAGAAATCCTAAATCCCTGACCCAAAGACCACTCAAACGTGGTCACAATCCAATCATCATCATACAATAAACATTTTTTGTTTTTTTCTTGTTTTTGTTTAAATTCAATTAACAGTCAAGAAAAACAAAAAAACAAACAGTCGCAAAAGCATTCGTTCATTGAATTTAATTTGCCAGCCTCAACAATGTGACGCCGGCCGCCGCCGGGTGGTGCTTACCGGGCCTCAAAGGTCTTATTTACCAGATGAGGCTGTTGTTATAGAACAACTGGCTGTTTGGTTTCATCACTTTGATTTGTGGCAATTTAAAAACAAAGGGAAACCGTCCACGGTCCACCCCGCTAGAGAGTGAGAGTGATGAATTACTGATGCAATTCCAAAGATTCGTGGATTGTGTAAAATCGGGAAAAGTTTCATCATTCAATTTCATTTTCTTGAGAACGTCCGCGTCGTCGTTGTGTTGTCGTGGAAAAATGATCGGACAAAGGGTAACGATTTACTGATTGCTGATATATTTTCAATAATTACCCAAATGACCTCCATTCGCAAACCAAGTCACGCTATAGTACCTACATTGTGTGTGAAACGCTTAAATATTTAACAAATGACTAATGTGAGCGGGGCTACACAAGATGTGTAGGTAATTGCATTTCCTGTGTTCTTTGGGTTTCCTTGAAGAATGGAAATGGCTGTTGGCAATAAAACTTGATCAGTTTCGTCATTTAGAAGCAACACGGTTGATTAGTAACTAATAAGCCGGAAAAAACCAAAGAGAATGGCTTCGATAGGCAACCGGAGGTGGCTCATTTGGGAATCTTAAGAATAGAAAGGCACTACCAGAGGTTTATGATTACGAAAGATGCTGGATTTGCCAATTTGTCAGCGTTAATGATGGATTGCCACATAGAACTAGGAAGCTGAGACTGACATTGTCGTGGACTCTCCAATTGATGGCAACAAAAAATTCCAGGTCTTTAGACACACTTAGCCTATTGCGATGCCTGATTTCCACAGTTTGGAACTCTCTTAGGTTAGGTTAGGTAAATGGGTGCCTTGTGACATTCACTGCTCGCTTAGACCAGCAATAGGTGCCGGAGACCATTCTTGCTTCGCGCCGCCTAAGTTTGACCAAAGGCAGAGATCTAGGTTCATATTGCATATTCCTGCAAGCCTCGATCTAGTTATCACGGACTCCAGAGCCTTAACGGCTGCCTGACTATTAATATAGACCGTGATTGTCCTTGCAGTAATACCCTTTTCGCGAACTGAAACTCCCTTACATATCTCACTTTATCATATCAGAGCACTGAAAAACCGGGCACTTGGACCTCAAGTTGTGATTTTACGTGAAACACTATCCTCGATCCAAATCAATCAGAGTCATTGCTGCGAAAGGTTTTCCCCAGAGTTGTGTTGTGTGGACTGCTAAACTTACTCATCATTGACGGGTTCTATGTTCAAGGATACGCTGATAACATTGCAATCCTAAAGTTCGAGAAACAATCTCGGACCTCTTTCAGAAGGCACTTCACCTTGTTGCTGACTGGTGCAAGAAAGTTGGCCTAACGTCAACCCCAAAAAAGCACCATAATTGCTTACACAAAGAGAAGGAATCTAAGCAATCTGCGAAAACCCACTTGTTCGGTGCAGCAATAGAGTTTTAAAAAAAAAGTGAAGTATCTGGGCCTCACTCTAGACGAAGAACTCACTTGGAACTCTCATCTCCTGAAAACATAGATAGAGCCACGATCTCCCTATGGACCAGCAAAAGTCTGATTGGTAAGAGCTGGGGTATGAACCCAAAAATGCCACTATGGCTCTACACAGCTATAACCAGACCAATTGTCACCTCAGCATCCGTATGGTGGCAAAAAACTAAACAAAAGACCACATAAGACAGGCACAACAAACTCCAAAGACTAGCTTGTGTGTGCATTACGGGTGCTATGAGAACAACTCCTACTGTAGCGCTGGAAGTTATCCTCAACATTCCACCGCTCCATCTTCAGATACAGAAAGAAGGCATGATTAACGCCTTTATGCTCATATCTGAAGATGATGCTAACTATAAGCTGGTCCATCCTGACATTACCCTGGAAATAAACAGGGATGAACCATCACAGATAGTTGTCTACTAAGATTTAACTTCAGCCAAAACTTTAACGTCCAGATCGTCATAATTGTGATCAGAAATGTCAATCCCACCTCTACTAACAATCAAATCTACGTATAATCTAGTCCTCGATCCAAAGCATAGAACTCATCAGCATTGCTCTGATCCGTAATACCAAATTCTAATGTACCCCATGTTGTCTTACACAGTCACATTTGCAGAGGATTTCCTGTCCAATTTGCATAGCATTGGGAAACTTCCATTTATCCAAACCTGTGGGACAAAAGTCTGCCATAAGAAAGCCTCAAATCACGTAAACGCATCGGAATCGCAACCTTAGATTTCAGTAAACTTAAATGTTCTGCAGAAAATTGTCTCACAATGCAACTGGCAGGACCTTTTATCATAGAATTCACTAAAGAAAGCATAGCATTCACACTTACATATACAACAAACAGCTAACAGTCGAGCTGAATCCTCTGGTGGTTGGCACTCTGGGAAGAACGGCTTCAAAACGTACACACTGAATGTGAGAGCGACAATTGCCTGCGAGCATGGACGCACTATCATACACTCAATCCACAGTCTTATGAAGGCCATAAATGGGCCAAAAGTTTCCATGATGTATGCATAATCGGCTCCGGACTTTTTAATCATTGTTCCCAATTCAGCATAGCAGTAGGCACCAACCTGTTAAAATAGAAAAAAAAATGAAAAAATTAACTCGACAAGAATCAATTTCGTGGCACGTGAAGTAAAAACGTGCAGACAATCCGCACACCCACTGAGATCGTGCGGTTGGTCTGGGTCTGAATCTGGTTACACAAATCCTGAGATTGGAATACGTAATTTAACACACGGCTAGATTGTCAGTTCCGATTCCGACTGTGGCTCCCCATTAGTGGAGTCCATAAATAATTCAATGGACTTGCAAGTGGATTTTATCGGGTGAAAACAGGTGTTTCTGCCAGGAGGCTGGTTTGGAATTAATTTGATTTATTTAAACAGAGAAAGAGAGAGTGAATGGACACATATCAGATAGTTCACTTGAATCAGACCACTAAGTGAAGTTGGTCAATATTTTTCGAAAGACAATCGAAGGCTAACTGAAGCCTTTCGCAAGCATGTGCTATATTGGTTGGGGAAACCCCATGATTGGGTAAATAGCTTTCAAACCATGGGGAAATCCTCGATCAGTTTTAAGAATTAAACAATATCACGAGACCTGGAGCTAATTAAACCTAACTACAGTTAAAAGTCAGTAAGTAGACCTAGTAGAAGCAGTGGTTTTCAGGGGATCTAGTCAGAAATCCAATCAACTCTTACGTGACCTTGTTTTCGAATTGTATTTTTGGTAAACTGTTTTAGGCTCTTTGGCCCTTTGAACAGCGCCAACTACAGTCAGGCGTCAGTCTTCTTAACATCTCCTACAAGTTCTTATCTGCCGCGTTGTGTTAACGCCTAAGCCCAGCGTCAACAACCTGATCGGTCCATATCATTGTGACTTCAGGCCAGGAAAGTTCACCATCGATCAAATATTTACACTGCGGCAGATCTTGGAGGAACTTCAAATCAAGACCCCCACATCATCATCGATTTTAAGGCCGCGTTTGACAGCATCTGTAGGTGCGAGCTATACACAGCCATGTCTAGTTTTGGCATCCCTGCCAAACTCGTCCATTTGTGCAGGAGAGATTACACGCCGCTGCATTAAGGCCGGTCGCCGGGACCTTTGGTGTTAAAAAACAATATAAACAAGGCGGCGATATTTGGTGGTGCTTCGAGAAGCTAAATGGATTTTTTCCTTGGTTGTGATCTTCACTCGCATCCGAAGTCATGGATCTAAGTTCGGTCTTTTTGAGGATCTTATCCACTTGCTACTAAAAAAAGGTGTGTTTAAGTGTTTTTGACTTGGTTGACATTTTCTTTAAGGTCTCTCGAAATCGGGTCTGCTTGAATCTTCCTAAGCATATCCTCATAGCACAGGATCTCTCGTAGCTTTCAAAGTGTGACTTCTGCTTCCAAGGCGGGTCCTGCTTGTATGCTGTTGTCTTTGTACGAGTAGGGATCGTCAATTCTCTACTCGATTGTCTCTACCTTTTCTCTGACTCCAATATTTTCCTTGTTGCGTTTGGGCACGAATTTCAGTGTCAATCTTGTTGCTGTAGCTCTTGATCACTGTAACGGATGCTCTACAGGATTCTTTGTGATGTATTTCCTTTTCTCTGAGTGCTGCACTGCGGGCTGGTTGCTCCGTCTGCCTGTTTCCCATCTTCGTCCTTGCTGCTGTGCTTTGCGCATATTCTGTGTTTCTAACAAGATAGCCAGGAGTGTATTGCCTGTGGCGGATACTATTTTTAATCACCCGCACTACCGCATGTTTAAGGACCACTAAGCCATGTCGATTAATTTGCATAAATGTAATCGCATTCATAATTCATTGTCAAGTCATCCGATAAGGATCACCACCTGATACGTGTTTAATTTTAAATGTTTACACCTCCGACTAATGCGCCTAAGGCCAGTTTACACAAATTGACGTGTTATCACCTCTTTAAAGTGTTTTATTATACCAGACATCGATTAATCAATCGTTTATAAGCGCACCCACGCTCCACACAGTGGGTGTGTGCCAATTGAAGTAATTGATAAAAATTCTCATCAAGCGAGAAACAATAAAAAAAAAAAATGAAATGCGCTGTAGAGTGTAGAGCAACTAGCAATCTGTCTGCAAAAGCCGCTTGTTTCCGGCAGGAACTTCCTCCGACAGCGGCTGATGATATGACATCGATGTATGCGAACATCTCATTGTCACGTCCCGTCTACGTGCAATGGGGTGGACATGTGTCTCTTATTGACGGCGCGACATATTATGTATTTTCATCATACTTTGACTCCGAATTGGAATTTATGCAAAAATTCTTTTTCATTCATAAATATTGCATAGGGTGCCTTTGTTTGGTTCAGAAGTTTCTAACACAAAGAGAAACTGATGTTGGACATATTGTAATGATATTGGCGGGTCCATCTCCATGTTGTTGGCTGATTCGATTAAAGACATTTGACAATGGTGACTGGATGGAGGAGGAGGCAAAGGTCCACCCCGGACTGTAGCACCACCTTAAGTAAGACTGGAAGAAGAAACACTACCAGCACCTTCCAATCAGTTAAACCACTGAATGCATAGGGTATCTTTTTTCTCTTGCGCTTTTCATGTGAAGTGGCGAACCTGCCACATCTTAAGAGAAACTAAAACCAGCATGGTCCTTTATGTAGTGTATACCGGTTCTACCTGTCCTGAGAGTCTATGTAGCATGTTATAGAACTGCTTTCAATTTAACATGAGCCCGCATATGCCTACGAAGTCATTGTAGAAACATCAAACATCTCAATAGGAAGACTGACTTAGATTTCCAACAAAATAGCACCTAGATCCGATGGTAGTCCAAGCATAACTCCAAGGCAGCTAGTAAAGCATGTATCACCTGGGCCCGACCAGATAGAAACTGGCTGAGACACTGGCTGTTTAGGTGCAGTTTTTCTGCCTCGAGCTTCTGCCGAGTGAAAAAACCCAGTGGTGATGATCCGCATAAGAGCTCATTTGTGCTCACGTATAATGAGAAATCTATCACAAGCTCCTTGCTAGTCTATGGGTAAGACATGATATACATATGTATGTATGTACGACGTCTTTGAAGATTTTAACGACGAGATTGGATAGGTGGACATTTTTGGAAGGACAAATCGGAAAAAAACCCTGAACAATACGACTTCCGAAAATCGATCGAGGAATGCTATGACTGATGTGCTGGGTTTCACCCAGAGATCAGTACTGATCTCTGGTTTCACCTCACCCACCGAATTGCGAGAAACCGCTCGTTTGATGCTGACTACGTACAGGCAAACGCAGACAAACTGGCTGCTTATAAAGCGGCGCAACAAAAAATACGGGAGCAGCTGGTCAACTCAACGAATAGAGAAGGAAGAACGAAAACGAGTACTTAGTCGAAGGAAACAGGTGCACAAGCAATGTGAGATCAAAGAGATGCAGAGATATTACTGTAAGAAAGGGATCTGAAATTTCTAGAAATGGGTGAAAAGGGCAACTCAAGATAAAATAAATTAATAAATAGCTGGCGCGACAGCTCGAGGCGAACCAAGGCCTAGATTCTCGCAACCATTCATGTTGTATTGTTTGTACGAATGGAAGGGACCTACAATTTATTGGCGACTCCGAACGGCGAATTGAGAAGCTTTTTCATCAAAATTGTACTCTAAGAGGCATGTCATTCCTCGACGAGAGGTGGTGCCCCGAAAAATGCTCGGTGGACACGGCTGGAGTTTGAACCCGCGTGGCTTGCTCAACAGTCCAAGGCACTAAACACTGAATCACGGCGACCACTCGGGCAACTCAGGATGCTGGAGCTAAAAACATGAAAAAAAAAAAATATTTTCGCGGGCAAAGCATTCGAATAGTCTTAACCTGATGGACAACCAATCATTGTTACATTGACTTCCATCTGCTGAGAAGCTGAACTTTTTAAAGCTGCAGGAGATAACTTGATAGAATACATACATTAACTCGTCTGTAAAATAAAGTCTGACAAAAGCATTCCCGGTGATTGGTACATGGTACCTAGCCACCATATGCTCGATTGATAAGAAAGGGAATCGCCTACGCCAGTTAAAGAGGCATAAGTCTTCTAAACTATCTGGTGGGTAATACTGAAGAGCCTGAAACCATAGGTCGACAAACAGATGGGGAGTTAACAGTACAGCTGCTGGCCTAAAAAATCGACGATTGTTCAAATCTTTACTTTACGCCAAATCCAGGACAAGGCCCAAGAGTTCCAAATCGACACCCACCACCAGACGTAACACAGATGTAAATTTATTGAATGAATTCTTTGATTGTCAAATGACAACTGTCAAAAAGGACGAAAATCCTGTACAAAAAAAAAAGAGCATTGGATTGGTCACGCGCTTAAATATGACTGAATTCATTCGACCTACATATGTCGTAGGACTCCATATCTGGAAGTTACTCGTAAGCAATATCAACCATTCCCTTTACAATTCTATGCATAGGGTATTCCTCAAACCGCGCCAGACTTCCTGTTTTCTTTTTCTTTTTAATATCCACCAAGGAATGGCATTCAATTAAGTCGAAGTAGAAGAGCAGAGACCCCGGAATCCAGAATGAATTTCTATTGATTTCATCAGAAACAGGAATTCTTCAAACTCCTTGAAAGGAATAGTTCGTCAGCAGAGCACACACTTCCCTTCCAAACAGAAAAACCACTCCATCAACTAAAAAGGCTGACCTCTCCTGCTTCGACCAGGAATGAAGCAGTCAGTTGTGGCGGAGATTATTGGTTTCTCTACACTCGGAAGGAATTCATGAAAATTCAATAAACGCAATGATGGGTTCAACATTTTAAGTAGGTGAACGCTGAACGATTCTGATGACAACGGCTACTGTGAGAGGCTCCGACAATGCCGGCTGTGGTGGTTGGTGGCGGCGGCAACTATAATGCCATCGTCCGGCATAAGACAGTTCGGTTCCATTTACCAATGCTGTTGGTGTACACATTGTACACGCATCGGTTGTTGGCAATTTAATTAGAATTTCTCTCGAGTGGTTATGGGAAATTTCTCTCGGGGGAATTTATCTGTTGATTCAGCGGCAAGAAAAAGATACACGTACTCGTGACGCATTTTTTTTGTTGTTCGTTCGAAAGTTGGAAACGAGTTCCTGCTTCACCGGGGGGCGAACAAAAAACAGTCCGATGCTTAAGGATGTTGGGATTTTTCGTTGTAAGAAGGCAGCATATTCTCTGCGATTGAATGAGGTAACATGACACAGAGTCGTTGTGGAATGATTTAATTTTAACTGTTTCTCAGAAGATTCCGGGGATTTATTCATCAAGGCGGAAAAAGATTTTTTTTCAAATTATGGCTAAGAAAATGCTTGTGGTTTGATACGGATTCAATTAATGAGAGCATTGGATTGAAGTACATAAGATGTAAGTTCTGGAAAAGAAATATGTTCAGTCAAAATCGATAACAACGATATCGGTTATAGCGACCTTTCGCTTAGAGCGACCAAATTCATCGGTCCGTTGAAGGTCGTTTTAACCGATTTTGACTGTACTTGTGGTCTGGGGAGCTTAGTGAAGTTATGATTCTTGTTACCGATGAAATGTTTCCCTACTGGACCTGATCACTGTAATGAAGAAGGTTGAATTGAAATGTCATGTGAAGACAAATCTCACTTCTTAAGCTTTTAGTAGATAAAGTGGGTTGTATGTTGTGTAATACTCTTGGAGGTTTGTTAAGCCCTCAATTGTACATGTTTTCCAGGAGGAAAGATGCCTTGTTAAATTTTCTCGCTTTCTTGACGAAAGGTGGATACAGTTCAGCCAGGGAAAGACATAGAATTCACTCCATTCTCGTGCCACGGATACCCAAAGCATGAAGTCTTATTGTCGCAGCAGGACATTGCGAAATGAAGTGCAGGTGGTGTCATCATTTTCGAAAAAGAGGTTGCTAAACTAATGCCTTCAACTCGGCTTCAGCGCGCACTAGATGGGTTCGTCGCTGTCTGTGTTGAAGCTGGGATGAAGGTTAACGTGAATAAATAAGAGGTCATGGTAATTTCCCGAATACCTGTTCAATGCACTCTGCATGTTGGTGGAATCCCATTGAAAAACGTGGAGAAGTATCTCGGGGTCCTATTCACGAGTGATGGAGGGAGCAATCCTGTAGGATTTGTCAAGCTGGAAAAATTTTAAGACACCTTGGTCAATCTGTTATCAAGAGGGCTGTACTTAGCGTCGGAGGTAAGCTATCGGTCATCAATTCAGTGTTTGCTCTGACCCTCACCTATGATTATGAGGTTTGAGTTATGACCAGAAGAATAAGATCGCGAATACAAGCTGTCGAAATGAGATTTCTTCGTTGTATTGCTGGGGTAACTCGTCGAGATCAAGTTAAGAACAGCACAATACTCGAGGCGAGCGGAACGGAACGGGTCCGTACTTCGATGGTTTGGGTACGTTAAACGCATGTCCCCAACTCGGTTTCCAAGACGTGCCATGGAATCGGTGCCATCAGATAGGCGTCTCCTGGGTAGGCCTAGGATGAGATGGTTTGATCAAGTCGGAAATCTCACCTCTACTCGTCTGTAGATAGCCCCTAATGATTTAGAGTCGATGGCGAAAGATCGGGATATGTGGAGGGTCCACTTAAGCACCCTAACCCCGCGACCCTCATAGTGGATAAGTGGTTCATTGAAAATGATGATGATGATGAGCTTAATTAATTCATTCTGTCCGGTTGACCCTCAGCATTCTCCAGAGTATTTTTGTTACTACCAGTTGCACTTAAAATACACTGACCGAGTCAGTCAGATAAAGAAATCAACAAACGTCAGGTTGTTAGGGCCTCAGTCAATTTTAGGCCCCCAATTCAGCGTGGCTTAGACTAACATTCCATTTACGACTAAAACAGATTACATATGCTACCCTCTCTTGTTGTGCAACCCTCTGTAAGACCTTGATTTTCTTCAATTTATCTCTTTTCCCATGCAAAACTGGGTCGCATAAACCTGCCTCAGTGATAAAACTACATTTGTTGATTCCCCATTTCCGCACTATCTGTGAATTTATCTTAGAAACTTATCTCATCTTATACTCACCATTGAAAAAAGACCGGAAGCGATCCACACAACCAGTGCTAAATTGACACTTCCCGTGTGCATAAGGACACCTGTTGGTGACACAAAGATTCCCGATCCGATAATTGAACCAACGATCACAGTGACTCCATTGAGAAGGCTCATTTTAGCCTTTAATGTGACCTCTCCACCTCCATCGCCGGAGGCTTTGTCATCGCCCCCATTAGCAGCGGAGCTCTTTCGCGAGGAAGACTTATTGTTAAGCGATTCCGTTTCCATTTTGTGTGTGTGTATGTGTGTGTGTTTTGATAATTAAGACGCTTTGCGGTCTTGTTTTTTTAGCAGGTCAGAGTTCAGCCTTCAAATCTGAAAGAAACAACAAAATTTTTTTTTGGTCAATTTGTATACAATTGGTGATGAGTTTGTTTTTTTTGTGTCAAAATTGGTTACTTGGTGGAAAGATTGACATTTGATTTTGAGAATTTTTCTATTGTTGGTAAACACTACGGTGAATCAACTTAAATTTAGAAATGGGAATGAAATGTTTAAATGTTTAGATAACCCCACACCGCAGTGGAGATAAGTGACGCGGCCACTGATCATGCTAATGGTAGAGTAAAGCCCCGTGACTTGCCAGCTTATCACTCTCATCTTTATGCACGGACATGCTAGAATATGCTCATAGCTAGTATTTCGTTGTTTTTGTCGTTGGGTTGATGCGGTTTTTTTTAAAACCATGAACATGGCATTGACATATTACGAAACGCGGGCATTTATACTTGAATAAATCTTATCACTTAGCGGTTTGAAGCGTTCCCGAACACTGAGAGCGACCTCGTTTTTCTTTTTTTTGTTTTTCAGATTATTCTAACGAATGTCGTGTAATCTCTGTGTTTACATAGACGATGCAGATAATATGGGAGAATCACCGAAAAAAAGCAGTTGAATGGCATTTTGTTGTGAGCGCTTTTTGGAAATTTTCAAAACAGAATTAGTTCCGATTCGGATTTAAATCGTGATCGCATTGATGTCATGAAATGAAATCGCTTGCATATGGAGTAGCTTGCTGGCATTCGACACATTTTGTCCAGCAAAAGAGGGGAGGGAGTTGTAGAAATGGTGCTACCAAGAACTCAATTAGCGCTTAAGCGTCGTTCTCTAATATCACGACTCACTTGACCCAGATGTCGAGTTCTATATTTTGAAGACCATCTCCATAGATCCTCAAACCAAAATCATGGAATTCCGAAAATAATTCCGAAATTTCATTCTTCGACATGGCATGAGTCTCGGCCCAGTGGTCCATGCTGATTGCCACAAATTTGACGATGTCTGCCGTTGAGTCGGGTTGTACAAGGGCCACAGTATCCTGGATCTAACTCAGTTATTTAAATTGCTTCACCTACCTAGAGAATTTTTTTCTTTCACAATATTTTTCTGGGTGTGAACAACTCCCTGACTCAATTTTTCTGTGTCCTGAGAAGCAAGTGCGAGTAACTCTAGTACGAACATGCAATTGTTTCAGTTTTTTCTACGAATTTTAAAAATCTAGTCGCCGAATCAATAGATAGGAGATGCAGATGGATGTTTGGAATATTTCAGCGCAAAGCTTGGCGAATAACAAAAAGCTCTCCTTGGCAAATACTGGCAAAGTTCGATATTTTCAGTCTGTGTTAGCCCTGCTAACTTAGCAGATGTATTCGTTGACATGGGCGCTACACCCGTTGTCCCATCCTTGCCTCCCTACCAGTCCCGGTTTTGTGCCGATGTCATCCATTTTTGCATTCGTAAGCTCTGGGCGTTTTGGTCCATGTCACCCTTCCAACTTTGTCATGGTCTACCCCGCGGTAGTGTCCCTGCTCATCCGGAGTGGACGGAACTTAATTTTTGCAGTATCATCTATATGTATACCTGCCGGTAGCGCTCGTAAGTCTTCTGGTTATAGGCTGTGTAGCTCTTCCAGCCTGGCTTGGTTGGAAGCTTTACTTAAAAAATTAGCCTTAAGGTAACCTTGAGAGTTACGTGTAGAGAAAGTGTACAGTAGACTGTTCCTCGTCTTCGTCTCTGCAGGTCCTGCAGAAATCGTTATATGCAATACCTAAGAGTTGAGCATGCCTGCCTAGGATGCAGTATCCCGTAAGGACGTTGGTTAGTTTTGAAAGTTGATCTCTTTTAAGTCCTATTATTGCTTTTGATCCTTTCAGATTGTGGATAGACCAGATCAACCTGGCATTGTTGCAATAATCGAGGCGTTGCCATCATTGATTTGCTTTGACAGAGCATGCTTTGTCAGGCATTTAACATACGATATAGGCGCATGGTCGAGATTCCTGCCGTCTAAATATTGAGACCCTAGTCAGGCTAATTTTTTTTTGTCAGGTTAGGAAACGCTATACTGGAGCACTCGGCGCAACTGGTCCATTGTACTACCATAAAGCAGGACCAAGTTTTTACCCATTTTACTGAAATTTCCACGTCCTTCGGAGAAAGTCGAGAAGGCACTTCAATAACTGGCTAATTCGTCAGCCGCACAGTTCCCCTGAAAGTCGCAGTGACCAGGGACTTAACAGGGTGTGACGCTAGACTGGTTAGAGATTTCGAGACACGCGGGAGTCCTTTACTGTGCTAGATTTTATCGTCTTGGATACGAGGGATCTGATCACAGCCTGGCTGTCGATGTAGATCGCAATATCTGTGCGTGATATTACGTTTGCCTTCAGCCAAGCAGCGGCTTGATTGATAACTGTGACTTCGGCTTGGAAGGCACTACAGTGGTTGGGGAGGCTGATGAAGTCATGGATGTCGAGGTCTTCTGAAAACACACCGGCACTGACTCCATCGGCTATTTAAGAGCTGTCCGTAAAGATAGACATAGATTCATAGAGCATGACATTGCGCTGACTCCAATCGCTTCTGTCCGGTATCTAGTGCTTAAAGCCCATGTTGAAGTCAGTTGATTTAGGAGGGATGCGGTGAGTTTATATGATTCTAGCATGTCCCACATTTTTCTTACACCATTGGTAAGTTTCTCTCAGTCGTAGGGCCGCATTAGTGGTCTGCCATATGCCATAAATATCTATTGGCACTTAGTGGAGCATGTGGTGGTCGCCGTGGCTGAGTGATCAATGCGTTAGAGCCCCAGCAATGTCCATCGAACATTTTTTTAGTAAGTGGAACATGTTTTGAAACGCAGCTGTAGGAGTGGTTCTCAGCGCACCTGTAATGATGAGGCACACAAGTTGGACTTGGAGATATGCGTGTTAAGAGATAAGGAGAAAAATGAAGCTTCTACGATTCTCCGAGTTTAGGAGCGATTCTTTTGTGGGTAGTCTTAATTTTTTGGATAAAGCATATATTGCCTAGCACAGAGTACATTCATATTCTAGAAAATGTGATGGTACTTTTTGTCGAAGAGAAAATACCACTTCGATGGACTTACCAGCACTCGTCCAAAGCATCAAAAACATGGTTTTTGTCACCGCGGTTTTCCGATCGAGATCCTTTAGAGAATTTGTCAAAAATCCCATCAAAAAAATTAGGAAGATTGTACCCATCTGTTCGGTTTTAGGACTTCAAATGTTATGCTGCAGCATATTAATAAATTAATAAATTTGTTTTCTTAATTATTTCACAACCACCATAAGCGATTTGAACGATTTTAATCCTTGTGCCTATTATTTTGCATACTACTTGTACATTCAACCTACTCGCGTTGCCATAAACTCTCTGATCCCTTTTTTGGATTCAGTGCCACAAAAAAAAAACATTATCTCTCAAAAATGTAGGTGAGCCTTGATACTATATGACGTTATAAGCCTTTTGTTTATTTTTGGATATTACTCGTATGTGTGCAGTGTGTACTATGACGTTGACCGATAAGCTAATTCGCCGCAAAAAAAAAATTCCAAAATTATTTTTACTTTTTTTGGAAATGCATTTTAGATAGAACGGATATTGTTTACATTATTTGCTTTCACAATCTAGGTATACGCCCGCTATTTGCATTAATTGTGTCTCATTGTTAATTTTTATCGAAACGCAGAAGAGCATTTTGTTGTTGTTCGTTTTATCTACTCGTTCACCGGCAGAGCATTGTTCCCGATATCTATTACCGAATAAGTCAATTAAGAGACAACGCCGCATCGATGTGATGATGATGATGACGATGATGTTATTGATGAAAGATAATGAAAAAATTATCATCAATTGTTGACGTTTCGTTTGACCTATTAATACACATGTGTCACTGCGGAGGACAGAAAGCTACGTTTTAACAGTGAGTACTTTGTAGGTACTTTTGGTGTGCAGATACTTCTGACTTTAGATTCTCACTCGTTTCAAAACTAAAAGAGTCTTCCAATAGGAATGGGGAAGCAGGACTCTGATCTAAGGACTGTCTTCTATTCCGTTGTGGAAATTGCAATTCGAACGTCCTCTCATCGGAAGAGTTGTTTTCGTTGGATGGAGCCGAGGCAAGGATAGTGCTTTCCTGGTGTCATCTACCTTTTGAGTTAATTGCTATGAGATTTATACGTGCAGAGCTTACATGATAACGCACCTACTTGAAAAATTCTGATGCAGTTTTGGAAAACGTCTGAGAATGTGGTTTATAGTTACACAGTACTACGCAGTATTATCTAGAAACAAGCAGCACAAGTGAACCAATTTTTGGATGGTAAAACTCCGAGTGGTGAGGACTATCATTCACTGTTTTAGGGTCAATGAAAATATGGTCTTTTCCAGTCGATTTGCTTAACTTAAAGCCAAACTAGTACCATAAGCCAAAAATTGGTGGCGCGATATCTAGAAGTGAGCAAAGGCTTAACTTCTCGTTGTTCACCCAAATTGAGAAGCTTCTTCATGACAAATTATATTCTCAGAGGTATACTCATGCAGCAGTTTTGGGAATCTCTCAATCCACATTGTGGCTAATTTAAAAATTTTGCCAAAGATCTTGGCCTACACCCTTACAATTAGTTCAAGAACTAAAGGCTCGAGATCATTTGGGCTCTGCAAAAGTTTGAAGAAAATTCTGAATTTCATTGTTGTGCCCTTATTGAAAAAGCCTGTACATACGTGAACTACTTGTCGAAGTTACAGCTGCCGATATGGACATTTTGTGTTAAATGCCGGAGGGATAGAATTTTGTTTGTCAACGTTTTGAACTCGTTGCTTGCAAGATCAAATAGTTGAGTCCTTTCTGCTGTGAAAGCCTCCACTAGGCCTCACTTAGAAGGTTAACTGATGCAACCAAACCCTTTCTACTGCTGAATTTATTCATCTAGCTTTCGAATTGTGAGTGTCTTCACCCAGCCATAGAGTCACAAGAATCCGGGATTGTAGAGTTCCAAGAACGTTCTCGCATTCAGAAAACTATTTTTTATCCGACAACTGGAAAGAATAATGGTGTGGTCTCTTCTTACTAGCAGTATGCTGTCGGTTTCGGCTGTAGATAGCTCGCAAACACTTGATTCCTTGTTGCATGTTTTGAGATACCCAATGTTTCCCAAACCGCTGTTGTTGTGGTTAATAAAATGTCATGCCTGTGCGATAAATCGCTGTAAGAAGCTAGTGTGTTCCTTCTCTGATTGCCTAGGTGGTTAAATTCAAAATGAGTTTATTGCGATACAAAAAGTATCTTGTCTTGTATAAGCGTCATCTCAAGAGTTAACCTGCGTCGAACAGCAATTCTACGTCAAAAAAAAAATATTTGTTTAACAGGTACGTACATATGTATGTACAGACGATAATTAGGCAATATGTACACTGTACACTGTACAGACAGTCAAAAATAAGCTGTACAACAGCTAATCAATCGAAATTTTGGGCCAAAAAGAATAAAAATACTCTCGCAGACACACTCACCCTTTTGGCGAGATCGACAAACTTGTTTTTCATTGAAAAACAATTTAACACATTTTAATTTTGGAGTTTTATTTCTTCTTCGAATCACCTGTCTGCTTATGCATTTGAAGATTTATTAATGTGACCGGTTTGTTTTTTTTTTTCGGCAGTGAAATCTCCCCAAATGGAATTAATCGATTTCCAAGTCTGTCCCAAACAGGTTGATCGCATGATATATAACCCTCCGGTGACAGAAATAGCACTGGGACAATGGTCAAAGTGCACGTGTCCAATGAAATAATTATTTTATAATACGACGGCACTAGGCTCATTAGGTTACACGATGTCACATAAAGCAAACACTGGGTTTTATGTTAATTATGACTGTAGACGTTGGAACTGGAGCAATCAGTTCGTTTAGCACCATAATTTTCGAAACACGACTTTGGGGGAAGCATAAAGATTTATTTTATTTGTATTAGAGCGAGCCTCTAATTAGTGAAGCAACTCTTAACTTCTCATGCCCTTTTCGTAGTGGCTATCGGCGGTAAGCTGATGTAGTCCTTTGATGGAGATGTTGTTGACAATTGGGAAAAAACGCCAGTACTCAGTGCGCCAGTACAGTCTAAAAGCCACAGGTTTTTCTGTCGCATTCTCAGTAAGGCTGGTTAATGGCATAGGAAGTGTTCGGAGGCATCCTCTTTTTGCTTTCCGTTCCTTTCAATATGCATGTGTTTGTTAAGGATAATGTGTCCTGTGATTAGTCGGACCATCGACCTTAATTGCTCTTCTAGAACCTTTTTGGTAAGTAGGTTGTCCAATTTCCTTACGACTAATCTTACTACTTAGCGAATCGTGAGGTTTGACCAGTGATCTTCGAAATCCCTTGGTATCTCCTCATTGGTTGCTGTTTTAGTAATTCTCAGTGCGACTTTCGTCGACTGTGTTTTTAGCGGTTCGTGTTATCGCGTAGCTTTCTCATTTCCCAGCCCTGGTAAGCAGATGGGGTGTTTTTTACATTTTTGACCAGATTCGGCTTTAAGTGCTGTTTGCCTAATTGAACAGACTTCTTTTTCCCCCCTTTGGGTGTGGTTTTCTAAGAGAACTCCAGCTCCAATTAAAATATTAGGGACTACTGCTTGGAAGACTGTGATGAAGCAATCTGGGTGAATCGCATGTTCTAACGCTGCACTGGATTAGCTGTTTGAAGCAGTTCTATATCTAGTGAACTGGTATCTCTTCTGAAATTCGCTTTGTAATTATTATACGAAACGTAAACCTCGTTAGAGACCCTCCACTCAGAAACCAAAAATATGTAGATACCCTATCAGTGACCGTTGTATGTCAAACATTTTTTCAATTTTATTCACATTTAGATGAAGGGCATGTACTGGTATGTTCTTGACGTAAACTCGTGTAAGAATAATACGTACTTCGATGACGGCCTTTGGGTTGGCACGGCGGCCCTCCATTTACATGCACCCGTCTTACACTTTATGGAACCTAGGTCAGTCAAGTGCTGCTATGATACCCTACACTCACTTCCCAGGCACAACAAGCTCAAACTTGCTTGGGTACCCAGCCATTAGGGCACTGTAGGCAATGAAAGTGCGGAAGAGCTGGCTGTAAAACAACTGGGAACGCAATTTCCCCATTGGGAAAATGTCCCCGGTCTTAGACAGTCCAAGAGACTTAGCAAGTCCAAGTAAATTTTAAATCTTGAAGGGAAGAAAATACGGAAGCTAGTGGGCTTCCTTACTGGCCATTGCGGCCTGAAATACCATTTCAACAAACTAAACCTTTGTTCAGATATTGAGCGTCGATTCTGTTTGGAAGAGAAGGAGACCTCTGAACACATTCTCTGTGAATGTCCGGCACTACGATGTCTACGAAGACGGATCTTCTATAGGGAAATCTTTTCGTTAGCGGAGTTTAAGAACTCGGGTACTAATGACATACTTACTGTCATAAGGGAGGTACTACGTATATTAGGCGGTGCAGGGAATACTTTTTTAATGTGGAGTAATATCCCACTAGGGGTGGAGTAATTTCCCTGCACCATATTAGGCTTGTTATACCAATGACACAATAGACGTTTCTAGGTCGCAGTGTCAGTCATAGGGGAGGATTTTGTTTAAAAAAAAAAGGACTCGTCTTTCTTCTACATCGGAAGGGCCACCTTTGGCAACTTTACTAACATTCTTCACTTGTATGTGTGGATCCGAGGCAAAAATCTAAAGGAAACCAGCAGATTCGAACGAATAGCCTGGCTTATACCATGGATTACAGTGGCCAATTGTTTGCAAATTAACCATTTTCATTGGCCAATTTGCCTGACATAGGAGAACACAACCCTGCAGAACACCGTCTTTAACAGAAAATTGTATTACCAAAGAACTCTGAATTCGTTCGACAGCAGTGTTGTGCACACCTGTTGGATAAATCACACACCAACTGATTTGTCCCATTCTGGTTGCAAGTGTTTGACGTCCCACACCCTATTTAGCATCAAAATAAATTTTCCGGTTTACAAACAAATTACCAGACGATAGTTGAATAAAATTAATTAGCAGTCGAGGGATCTGCTTGCGTCTGTGACTGAGACATGACACATTGGGCGGATTGTTATGGAAACTCCGGTTTGCATCTGCGAGATCCGAGAAGAATCTTGTTTTCATAATGACGAGGCGCAGTAGTGTGTAATTTACAAGTAACTCACAGGCACTTAAGATGTGATGTGTACCGATATTATCAGGCAATGACCGGGGTGAAGCATGTCCGCCAGTGCCACGGAAGAGAAGACGTCAATAACCTTTGTTTCTCTATGTTATGACTGCAATTAGTGTTCTTATACCACTATCCATCACGGGACGAGATCATAGAGCCGATCAAGTTAAGTAGGACATGTGACCGGCTCGGTTGGTGTACTAATTAATTGCAACTCGATCGATAATTTATACGCAAAAAACGCAAACAAACTCTTTTTCTACGTTGATACAACAAATTGATTCCTATTGTGGGAGAGGCGGGTGTTGGATAACCTCATTACAACAGGGGCGTTTTACCTGTTTATCGTGAGATAAAAGCTAATTGTGACATGTAATTATTTGTTATATTTATTGAGTGTGAATAAAATTAAAACTTAAAAGCAGATCTGTGGATACAATCCTAGACACCAATCCTAGGAACAGTTTCACGCTGGACAGTGTTAGTCCACACAGAGCGAAATTGATACTTTTGACTAAGAAGACCAAAATAAGTGATCGTGTCAAGTAACTTGGTCACATAGTAGTAGAGAAACTAAACCTAGAAGAATGAACTATCAACGCTGAGGGAGATTTTAGAAGAAACAAGTTCAATGAAAATATAGGGACACCCAACAAGAGGTGTCATTGATTGTCCAACAACTGAGGGGGTTGTGTCATGTAGAGCGGATGGACACCCGAAGACTGTGCAGTAGAGGAATATCGCGACTCGGTGGCGCACGCAAGTGGAAGGGGACCTTAGCCAACTTGGCGTGCGAAGCTGGAGGCAGCTGGCTAAAGATTGAGCTGGCTGGAGACGCTTGTTGGTTGAGACCCAGGCCCACCCCAGACTTTAGCGCCACCTTATTTAAGTAACAGACATAGGAACTGCAAGAAAGAACACTTCCTATGCAATTCTAGTCTACCTTGTCGCTCCGAAGTCTTTAAATGTAGACCAGCTCTTTATGGAAATGAAAATGACACGCACATCACTATGCGAGTTCTGAGAATGTAATCAAGATAGAAACGCCTAAATTGACTTGATCTACGACGAAACAAAAACTTTGATCTATTAAGGAAGACACACATTTTACTTCCCACCAGAGTCCGATCATTTGATGTCCATTAAAGGCTTGGCGTTGGTGGGGTCATTAACATTTTCACAGATGTCATGCACACGTGCCTCAAATCGATTTCTTGTTGGTTGTCTTCAGTTTTTTTTTTTGTAAATAGTTCCTTGCCCCTGTGAAAGCCACCTATATACTCATACTTATATCAATAATTAAAAAATCGAAAAAATATTTTTCTGTTTATCAAAAGATATTCGACGTTGTACCAGCAAGTACATGACATCAATTGGCTTCCTTATCAAGGTCATTGTATACATTTCCGGCAATACGCCTATGTGTCGTCGATTGATTGTCGAAGAGGAGCAAAAGCATCAACATTTCGACCAGAGTTCACTTAAACCAATTGAATTGAATCAATTTGATTCAAACAAGCAAATCGTCACTTGGATGACTTTGCAGCTAACTAGGGTGGCAGCAGTGAAGGAGCTGCTCTGGGTTAGTTTGTAACATTTTAATTTGATGACAGCGGCTGTCGACGATGGAATCATTAAGAAGACCAATGACCAAGTCACATGCCGGGTTTGTTTATTTTTTACGAGCAATTAAATTATTCACGCCAAATGGTTACTAGGTGGTACTCGGCGGTAAAGTGTTATAAAAACTTATTTAACATTTTGTGAAGGTCAAGAGCCAAAGACGCCGACCAATTTCGGACGCGTGTCTTCGTGGGGCTGGTATTTCAATTTATTACCTTTTATCGCAGGGAAGAGGTTTGTTTTATGGCGCTAGCAAGCTAAGCAAACCTCTATATACTGTCTTCCTGTGGTGACTTTATAGTGGAAAGTGTGGATGAAGCTCTGGAATCATGTTGTGCATGCACACTGAAAAAATACCACTAGTAAGAGTCAGCCGATAGAAGAGTTGAAAGCTGAGGTTGGGTAGGTATGACTCGGCTCACTGTACCAAAGACTACTTAATACCTTGCCTAGATTTCGCTAAGGACAAAATCTTCATTACAAGAAGCATACATAATCCCAAAAATTGGCAGGCTAAAATTTTAAAGAAGGTTGCTCCTGACAAGAGTGGCTGCATCAATCTTCAAACTTCAATCTTGTAAAGACTCTAAACGGATCACTCATCTGGACAGTCAAAACCTGCAAAAAGCAATCGGAAACGGTTTACAGGACCAACGCACTGAAAGCAATCAGCGCCTTTCGTACGATGCAATGTGTGTGGTAGCCGTCATGGTGACAGTTGACATTTTAGCTAAGAAAAGGAGCTAAGAAGGACAAGTTCAATACCAAGAGGATTCCTTGAACAAGCAAAGTTGTACACATGAAATCATTCCCAATATCGAGACGTAGATAAATCAAAAACACGGAAAGCTGAAGTTGTACATAATGCAGATATTTTCGGGCCAAAGCATATGAGCACAAGTTCGGGAACGACAATAGTCCCTATTTCTTAAGCTGCACAGAAACCATTAAACATAGAGGAGAAAATGGGGTAGACTACAACCCCGAAAGATATAAACAGACAGCTACCAAAGTTCTAGGAAAGTTGAGGCGCGATTAGCGTTGAGAAGAGAAGAGCAGCAGCGGAATCTAGATGTAAGCCAGTCAATGAAGTAAGGCTGAAGGAGGTGGATCCAGTGGGTAGAAATTCTGCACTCTCACTTAGTACGAATTCAGTTTCGTCCTTAAAAGACTCTCTTCCAAAAAAAAACCTTGCCCAGACGTTTTTTTAAATGTTCTTGTGTGAGAGGAGGGGAAACTCACAATCCTCATCTATCTCTACTTAGCAGTTCAACGTGCACATAAGCACGAGTGAGGGCATCTTTCATATTTTTCCAATATAGTCTGACCAGCAATGACTTCTTAGCAAAGGTCTCAATATTTAGCGGGTTTATACCTTCTCGGGCTAGGATCTCAATCAACGATGCTCTTCAACCAGCACGATTCAACCATTCAACCAGCACGGTTTGGGTCACCGTCCACTTGTAAATGTCACAGAAAATGAGGTCGCCCACTTCCGTGTGGTGGCCCAGGGCTAAAGAATTGGTTTTCATCTGCTCTACACTGATTTCTAAAACAAGCTTGACCTGGCTAGGGTAGGTAGGTAGCTTAAAGTGACGTGTCAGTAGGAATCCATTTAGTGTGTTGAAAGCCTTTAGAAAGCACAACTCATCATAGGTTGATAAACGAACGATATTCAAACCCAACCTGTGGAGTTGAGGAAAGAATTCTATTCTCCAATCCTTTTCTTGGTCGTCAAAGAAGAGTTTACCCAGAGCATTTTGTCTAATTCTCACTAAGGCGGATGTTTTCACTAGAAGGGAAACTGTGATCCCTTTTCGCTGTTATTTGTGCAACTACGGCAAAAGGTGTGTTTGAGGGATTCATAGCTTGCATGTGTGGTCTGCTTTTGACAATTGGCTTGCGCTTGTGGCCACGATTCTTGCAATATCTGGCCTTGGCGCAATTAGTAACATTCAAAGCGATGGTGAATGTCGCCCTAAGCTCCTAGAGAAACATTAACTCTTCTTCTGCTAACCAGTCATTAAGGCCTCACTCTCGCCTGGGCAGTTTCTTTACTCTCGATTTGACTGTGTCCTGGAACTCATCTAAAAGTGGACCCTAGTACTTGAAATGCGATTTTCACACAATTTTTTCCAGTACCGGTTGGAAGAAACTTTTCATTGTATCGAAGGACTCGGTGGTGTCTCTTCCGATCTTGACAGAGCAGCGAGCGTTCTTCAGAAGCGAAAGGAGAATATCAAAACGTGACACAGAATAAGCTGCCGCAAGCAGTTTTGAATTCGATAAATTGGTGCAACGGTATCGATCTGGAACCTTTGGATTTTCTCCAGGAATTGGAAAAATAAGAAAATTTATTCAATTTTGGAGTCTTTCTAAATTAATTGCAGAAGTCCGTAATGTGCGTGAGGAAACCTATCAGGATCATCTTTTCAAAATGGGGTTTCAATCGACATCACGGATCCACGTCTCCTTTTGGAAGACTTAAGAATATGTATGCTTTCGATTCGAAACAGTGCAGCCAGATATTTATTCTCTTGCTCGGGATGAGCCAGAATACCCAGCTTATCCTGGATACGACAAGGATCCGGAAATTTTCGTTTTTAACTGCCCAATGATTTTTTTGGGTAAAACCGACTTGACAGTGCTAAATCGGAGAGCAATTGGGACGTGGGTTGCACATTATTCGTTCAAAAACAAATCGAGATCGGACAGGCAGAAATCCAGTGTAAAGTGCTTCTTCTGTAAACCACCCCATTCCTTTGCTGCCTCACAGCATCACAGCTTGAACTTAATCCAGGCCTAGCATCCAGAGTTGCATTAATTATTTCTAACTGGTACGATAAGTATCAGCTTCAACGACGATTCTCTGAAGCTCCATTCTATGCATCTTATGTCACATAGCTTCAGTGCCAATTATCAGCGATTAAGTCTTAATCACTCTGCATGATTACCACTGCTGGACCGACGAAATGTGCTAGATTTTCCTCATCAGATTGCCGTTCATCATAGAGCAGCATTACACTCCAATCTGTCCACAACCACTGGCAATTACAAAACATGCACCCGGACATTTATTAAGGACAATTTCGATTCAAAATTCCTATAATTTGTTTCAATCAAGAGTCGATTCATCCGCGCCAACTAGGAGTGCTACACCTCAATTTTGTTTCTTAATTCGCAGCTTTACAACCGAGTAAATTGGTCTTGTTGTGCGGAACACTGATTTGTACTTACGATTTGAACGGCAGCTGTGTAGACAGAGGTGACTGTTCCAAACTACAAACGAACTATCCACAGAATAATAAAAATGGAATTCCAAAGAATTCGATCCGCCGAATAATATCGACGAAAAAAAACCCCGAAAACAATAGATCGCACACGGGACAACGACACGATAAAAACTAGTTAACTTGCGTCGAATTTGCCTTTCCGATGTTGTTGCTGTATTACTCTGCTTCTTCTTTCTCCCTTTTGTTGTTACTTTGGGCGCACAACTGAAAGGTTTTTCGGTTCTTTCGCTTGGCCGATCATTTATGACACAATAGACACCGAAGATGGCAAAGGTAAGCGCACTGAAACCAGAAGCTAAACAAGTTTTCTTACTCGAGATTTATCGCGCGCCGTCGACAAGGGTTCATTGAACAATAAAATCCGGTCTCAACCCTTAGGTGGATTGGAAAAAGCACAGCACAACTTTTGTTTGTACGCAAAGACCACGCTTGTTGGGATTGCGTGTTGAAAGATTCCGCGCGCGAAATGATGTTACCTCGTGTGAACCACGAACGACGAGAGCTGCACACCACCACGATGAGGTGCTGTTCTGGAGAGACTGAATCCGCCGGCTCGGAGTCGCTTGGCAAGAACCCGAACTGAACGTGAACCTTCTATCTCTAGCCAGCCGCAGTGTAAATTACCTAACATAACCACTATCTGAATGTTGTATCTGCCGGCAGTGCCAACAATTCAGCTCCAGCGAACATGTGTGCTGCTATATTGTGTGCCGGTTCGAACTGTGAAGTTTGGACGAGGGACGCCGCCGGCGGACACATACCCCACTCATTCGCATACGCATCGCTTCTGCGGGTGTTTTTTACGAACCACGTGGTGACTGGCCATGACCACCCACGGTCTACGACACGACGTTGTGTTGTGTGCCATGAGTTCTGGTTGTGAATCACGTATGTTCGATCTGTTAGATAACAGAGTGTACGACTGGGTCGATTATAGGGTGTGTTCTGCTGCAACAGATGGTCGTTACGAGACGTGATACTGATAAAGTTTGGTGATTATCTTCCAAAGAGGGATACTTGTTATCTGCGTATGGGAGGACTTCTGTGTTGAAAGGGTCCAGCAATTTCCATTATGGATTTTCTTCGGATCGAAAGCTGTGACATGAGTCACACGTGTTACATAAAATTCGCTTTCATTTGTTTTGCTGGAGGAAATTCCACGGATTGGGGGACTCACTTCCGTTAAGTGTGTTGGTGGACTTATTTCGCAGACCAATTGGCGTCGCAATGTTAATTTGTCGACCCCCCACGAGGGGTTTCATTGAGGCTTTGAATTGATTTAAATGGATATTTGCGAGTCTTTCGTTTAGTTTGAGTACATAATTTTTAATGCCGTTGTATGTGTCCGTTGGGGGTAAGGACGTTGGGTGGCATAGTTCTCAATTGAAATGTGGGTTATCGTGGATTTTATTTGATTACACCTGGGGTTTTCTATACACAAGTGTGGATAGCCGTGGTGTGCGAATTTCCATCGATTTTAAGAGAAGCAGGCACCATACAAACTCCCTGACCAACTGGGACGAGGCGGATAAATCGATTGCCCTCACACTTGCTTTGAAAGGATTAGCTACGGAGGTATTGCAGACTATTTCCGTAGAAAAAAAACGTGTGTACTATGGTCGGCATATTAGGGATGATAACATGCAGCAGGTATCTACATAGATTTGGTTTGCTGGTGGAATGAATGAAAAGAGTAAGAACACTCCTGGCAATAGGAGCAGACATTGAGAGGTCCGCACATCAATAAAGGCTTCGTCAAACAGAGAGCGTTTTTCGTGCCTTGGTGAGCGTCTTTTACGTCGCATTTTAAACACCGCGTTTGACGACCTCAAAAAGTCAACGCGGTATGTAAATGCACTAGACATTCATTATCTAATAAAACGAAGCAGCAAATAAATTTAAAGCCGCGTTAGGAATGAAAAATTTGTATTGAATTGCAGCAGCGTTTTAAATGAGCCCTGTATGAAGGGGTGTTAAGGACATAAGAGAGGTTTTCGTAGCTATGTCAAGGACGCAACCAATTTTCCTCACAACACCGGAAAATTTCTGAATATCTGCAAGAAAAGTCGAGACAAAACAGCATCTAGCATCGATGGCATGCCCAACAATTATTCTGCCTCCGCGCATTTATTCTCATCGATATGGGTGCTTTGGACTGCGAGCTGCAGCAAAACATTTAGTTTAAGCAGAGAACATTGCCGAAATGAGATTTCTTCGTTATATTGCTGGGGTGACTCGGCGAGATCGGGTAAGGAACACCAGAGTACGCGAGGCACTCAATTTCGAGCAGCTACTTCTTCGAACGGAGAGGTCCATACTTCGATGGTTTGGGCACGTCAAACGCATGTCCCCAACTCGGTTTCCAAGACGTGCCATGGAATTCGTGCCATCGGGCAGGCGTCCCCTGAGTAGGCCTAGGATGAGATGGTTGGACCAAGTCCGAAATCTCACCTCTACCCGTTTGGGGATAGCTCCTGATGAGTTAGAGTCGATGGCGGAAGATCGGCAATTGTGGAGGGTCCACTTAAGCTCCCTAAACCCGCGACCCTCATAGTGGATAAGCGGGCCATTCGAAAATGATGATGATGATGATGATGAGAGAACATTTGAGACTGATGATGGGACTTATCTTGAACACTGTCCAGGCCACCGCCTAACTTTAGTGGGAATGCTACAGAAAACCCTAGTATCTAATGAGGCATCTCTGGATATAGGAATCGGCGATATCCTGGTTTTCACCAAAAAAAAAAACCAGATTCACTGGATCACACGCAAACTAGTGTCAATCCAATAATTGTTTCCACTTTCCGTTCCTGTGCCTACATATGTATGCATATCCAAAACCTGTCCTATTCATACAGTTCTGAAGCTTAACAGCAGAGGAACCCAACGCGACCGACTGAGGCCTAAGTGAAGGGCATCCCGCTCACGGTTCAATATGATATCATATCATATGTACAGGTGCTGGATACACTGGGAAAAGTACTCGCGAAAACGATAAGGGCAAGATTAGAGCAATACATAGAAGGGGACTCGGGACTTTGTAGCCGACAGTCCGGGTTTAGCACTGTGTGGGAGAAAGCACGTCAAGCAAATGAAGGAAAAAGATGACACAGTATTGTATGGTCATTACACTCGACGTGTTCATAAGAAAGCCTAAAATAGTGAAACTCCTAACCATACACGTCGGTGAGCACATCATCGACTCGAAGCCGTACATCAAGTACCTGGGAGCGTTGCTAGATCACAGACTCCGCTTCAGAGACCACCAATACGGCGAAAACTAGAAGACTTCTCGGGCAGTAGCGCCATTGTGCAGGTTAATGCCAAACATAGGAGGACCTAGGCAGCCAGTCAGAAACCTTTTAACGACCTTGAGTGAGTCAATATTCTTGTATGCGGCGCTAAAATGGGCAACAGCGATGTACTATAAGTCGCACATTAGAAGCATGAGTTCGGTGCACAGGGCTACATCTTTAAGGGTATGCTGTGCCTTGAAACCTCTGCCAGTGGATGCGATAAGTGTAATTTCAGGCTTATCGATCTAGAAGCGAAGAAGACTAAGGCACTGCTCGAACACAATCACGAAGACAGTAGCATACATATTTGGAAACTAACAAGCAAGGGTTGATGAGCATATAAACTGATCCCCAACGTCGATGAATATATTTATAGAAAGCACGGGGAGGTAAAGAATTACCTAACGCAATTTCTATCGATGCATGGGTGCTTCTGTGAATACATTTATAAGCACCTGGATGGCGCATTCTGCCCTTCACTGTGAAGGGACACCCTAGAAGGCAGATCATGTGTTGATGGAATGATAAAACTGCATATGGGCTGGAAACAGATAAATAATGATAAACTGGCGTACAAGTGACCCCAAGAAGTCAGATGACAGACTGCAGGTGAATTTATCACAAGTTTAATGCATCATCAGCAAATATAGAGGAAAGAGCAGCGAGAAACGTAGAATCTCCTACCTCTGGCAGCTAAAAAATGAGGACGAAATCTCAAATCAGCCCCGGCGAAGGAATTGCCGTGACTGGCAGTGCCGCAGGGGACGAACTCGAGGGACAAAACATGATTTTTTGTTGTATGGTATCATTTAGCATTTTGTTTCTGGTAAGCATTGCTAATAACACTGACAGACATTTCCTGTGTTTTGTAAAAACTGGTTTGTTCTTGCTTTTCATGACCTTCTTGATACTTCACAGGCGGTTAATGATTTTCATCTGATATTTGCTTTCTTCAAGAATCTTTGTGCAAGTTTAGCCTTGAGATTGCATAGTTGAGATTTAACATTGTCGATCGATGATGTTAGTGCGTTAGACTGCAGGCTGCGAGGGTTCAAGTCCCAGGCATGTCCACCAAACATTTTTTTACGGCACTATCTCTCGCCGGGGAATGACAAGCCTCTGAAAGTTCAACTTGTCATAAAAAAGCTTCTCAATTCGCCATTCGGAGTCAGCAATAAATTATAGGTCGCTTTCATTATTTCATTAACCATGTGCTGCGCGTCAAGCATTTTACAAGCTTCAATGGCTATAAATGTAGATCGTAATATCTTCCGTTGAAATTAGTAGCATTGACACTAATTGGGCGCGGTTCCTGTCACCGATAGAGCCTCCAGCTGAAAACGGTGCTGTGCTCTGAAGGTGCTTAGTCCTAGTTCCTCAGAGGAAAAACTCGCTCCATTGGTGTGAGTGGATTTGTACTCATTAGAAATTTCGTTGTTCTCCATCTCTTCGGAATGGAAAGAAACGAAATCCAAGAATGGAACCGTGTAGTCCAAATTGACATTAGCTCCCATATTTGAGCATGTCCATATGGGTTCACTCTCCGGTGTTTCTAAGACCACTCTTCGCTGCAGCTTCATGAATGTTTAGATCTATAAACGAAGGTTAAGAATTGTTCTCATCGCACTACTGGTTCCAGTGTATGCTACTCTCTGAATTTTGGTCATGGCTCTAAGGTTGGTGATTTTGGTGACAGCATTCAACTTCCAACTTGGCTTTCTGTCGAGTATGAGTATTAAGTATTTGGCGCTGTCAGAGAGCTAAAACTCCCTTTTTTGTACAAATTGAAGCGGATTGAGAAGTTTTTCATGACAAATTATACCCTCGGAAAGGTAGTGCTTCGAAAAATGTTTAGTCAGTTCTTCGGAGCCTTCCTAGCAAACAAAACCACTAACCACTGAACGACGGCAACCACTACGTGGAAGAAACTTACGCGCTTACCAGCGTAACTGCTTCAACTGCTGTGTTAAAACGAATCATCTCATTTCGGATCATCGATTATTTCTTAGCCTTTTCCACATCAAAGTTCCTTATCGACCTGTAACTCCCGACGTTGTTCAGCCGCCTTCATGACTCAAAAAATCTCTCATCCATTCAATCTTTTCAGCAGTCATTTACAAAATTTTATAGTTATTAGTCCACACATACTGAAACAGTATCCAACCATTCTTCTCCAGTAATCGGACACTCAAAGCAAAGCATAATCTATTCACTTAAGGGTGTTTAAATCAATTGAGATACTTAAGACTTGCTGGTCGGATACTATGGCTTCTTCTTCACACCAGCTCAGTTGGGGGGTGGTCTTTATCCGTTGCCATAGCAAGGGGACGTTTTTTTTTTGTTTTTCCCTTGAAATAAATTTTTCACTTTTGTTTAATACAAACATGACAACATGCGTCTTCATTAACCAGGGCACGGAGAGTGGATGCTAATCTCACTTGCCTACCTAATGATGGAATGTTCGTTTCATTTGGTTTTTTTTTTTGGCATGCAAATTGAACGTAGGCAGCGCCAATTGTTGACACTCAATAAAAAAGATGAAAGTGAATCCGTGCTATGAAAGCGCGTGCAACTAATTTTCAAATGAAAGCACGAGATACATACATACACACGATGTACCAGTATATCCCCAACTGATAGGTCATAATGTCGTTAATTGAATGTATCCTCCTTTGATTACTGCTTTGAGTGAAATTGCCAACAATGAAATCACAGTCATGATCCGAACAGAATACAGATTCGTTTGGACTTTACCACATTGGCGTCGAGAGCACTCGGAACCGATTCATAAGCTGTGAAGCTCTGGAAAAAAAAATTTAGACAAATTTATTCAGGAAAGTTTTATTCTTTTGTGTACTCATGTCGGAGATTCGGTCTGAAGAGCAATTCTAATCCGAAACAGAACTTGTTTCGAGTACAATGCGAAACTGTTTCGAGGAACCTTAGTGAACCCGTTTTCTGATGGCTTTGGGTAGATTATACGCTGAACCATATATAAGCCGGTTTGGATAGGTAAATGACTTTGATTGATGCTGTAGTGGAACACATTCTGACCAACACACAAGCGAAGATTTCAAATAAATAACACAAATCTGATACCGAAATTAATTAGATGAGTTAAGAACTTTTTTTTTCCCTCACAAGATGTTGATGCAAATTTTTGAAATCTTAATGCAACCAATTAGCATACAATTGACAGGTTTTTAATGAGCTGTAGACCTTGAAATTGCTTCACTTTTTTTTTTGCAAGCTAAACACGTTGAGTTGTACAGAACTGTATTCTAATAGGTGGGTTAAGGTTAAATTCGACTCACAAAACGTGGTTAGGAAATAAAATTTCGTATTCAGTGTGAACGTCCTAACCTAACTCAGACTTAATTTTTAAAATTTCTCGAGAGGATGACAAAGCACCTGTGCGAGACAGGCGGTTATTTAGCAATCCCACGCAATCACAAGCTATTGTTTTCTTCAGTAATTTTTCTTTCAATTTATCAGTTCATCTATACTAATATTTTAAAGAGAGAAAGTTTGTTTGTGTGTAAGAGATAATCTCGAAACCTACTGAACCGATTTTAGTAAAGTTTGGCAGAGAGGTGACTTAAAATCCGGGGAATGACATTGCGTTGATGATGCCTTATTCATCATAAGTTCAATATGGCGAAAGCTTCAAGATGGCTGATTATTTTGTAACTTGGGAGTCCCCTTGATATGGTTATTAAATGAAAAACATACAAAATACCCAACTATAGACAAAAATAAAACTTATTATTTGCCACACTGCCAAATAAATTATGAAATAAATACCCTTCACCGTGCACATAATAGCTTAAAAGAAAGAGCTGATAATCCATTTGTACGTATGTAAGTAAGCTTTACGGTCTTAGTCAAATTACTCCGTATAAGTACGTCAGATAACACGTCTTTTTCTCCCATTGATAAACCCTCAAAGGGAACTGTGGATTCAACAAGTAGGGGCAATTAGCTAAGGACCGGGATAACTTGGGAGGCTTGTTGGTTGAGGGCCATGTTCATTCCTAACTGACGCGCCTTAGTATATACGTAAGTTTTAAAAATTAGACGAATTAACTCAAGGAACTGGATCACTTCTGCCGAGCTTAAAAGGTCGTCTGTCTTAGAAATCAAAGAAATATTAAACGATTTCAACGACTCTAGTTAAAAAAAAAAAAATATCTGAAGCGACAGCTCGAAATGAGCCAAGGCCTAGCTTTTCGCAACCATTTGTGTTGTGCGTGTAAATTTTGTTTGCACGAATGGAAGGGACCTACAATTTGTTGACGGCTCAAACCGGCGAATTGAAAAGCTTTTTCATGACGAATTAGGCTCTAGGCGGCTTGTCATTCCCCGACGAGAGGTGGTGATGCGATAAGTGTTCGATGGACATGGCTGGGGCTCGGATCCAGGCAGCACAAGGCTATCTCTATACTCCGGTGACAGCGAGCTGCGTTCTGCCTTAAATGTCAATATCGTCAGCGTACGCAAGCATTTGGACAGATTTATGAAAGATTGTGTCTCTAGTGTTGGCTTGAGAGTTTCGCACAATTCGTTTAAGTATGGTGTTGAAAAGCAAATAAGGTTAAACGAGTTTCGTGGTTACAAAACGGCGCACCCTAGCGCTTATTGACTTCTAAAGAGCCGCCACTTTACCTACCTACCATGATGTTGAAAAAGTCACTTGACAGCGCGTCTAAATTCTTTTTGCACATCAAAGGTTTCGGTGAGAAGATTACCGCCCTTGATGGAGAAGGGTGTATTCTCCATCTTCATCCTGCACAGATAGACGAGTTGGGCAGGAGTGCCAAAACTACTCATGGCTCTGTATAGCTTGTCTCTATAAATGCTGTCATAGGCGGCATTAAAATCGATAAAGAGGTGGTGGATTTGGACTTCTTGGGTTTTCTCCAGGATCTGCCGAAGTGTGAAAATTTGGTCAATTGTGGAATTTCTTGACCCAAGACAGCATTAATCAAGGCCAATCAGCTTGTTGACGAACGGTTTCAGGCGTTCACACAAGCTCACTTGGCAGCAGTTACGGGCATTATCGGAACGATATGCAAAGCTGAATACATTACTCAGCAGACTTATGGCAAATGTAAGTACCCCGACGACAAGGAGGCCAAATAGTCGATCTGCGCCTAAGCACTCAGACAAGAGAAATGCAGGAAGCAAATGGCCGTAGAACAGAGAAGCAGGTTACTTGGATCGGAACCAGTTATTCTCGAAGTTGTGATACCCATCGATTGACGAAGTAAGTCTACGAAGATAAAGCAGAAATGGGAGTGAGAATGACGACTGGAGAGGCCAAATCTCATCCTGCTGACTGATTAGGGGCTTTGCTGAATAGACGGAGTGGAAACACGGCGAAGTAAACTATTACATAACAGAATTTTTAATCAGACACGGGAATTTCAACTCGTGCCTCCATAAGATGGGGCAATCGGCTTCCCGGTATAACGACTCTACTGTTAATAAGGCAAGCCACACTATCTTTACTAGTAGCAGATGGGTCTCAGAAAGCAGCAGGGTGGAATAAGAGACAGGCAACATCACCCCAGAAATGATGTCGATTAACCAAATAGGCTCCTCTGTCGACTGGAAACATCTCCTCAAAAGAATACAGAAAAATTAAATCTTAAAAAGGGTAACAAAGAATGCAAACAGCCGTCCTAGAGGTGTTTTAGAAAAGACCAACGATTGGTGGGGAGTCTAACACAAAAAATGAGTGTTACGACCTTTTGACGGGGCATGATGCATTCGCCGCCTGTTCTGTTGTTGCCAACAGCCGGAAATGCACGCCAGCTTTATACTCCACTGCCACCTTGTATGTACATATGTAACCTCTCTTGTCTTTTACTTGTTAAGTTTAATTACCCAGCTATCTAGTGTGAAAGTACTTAACCTTTTCATTAAATACGAAGCGTATGAATGTCGTTAATATGTGTAACACAGTGCATGACTTAATCTAAGCACCGCATTTCGCCAGATTGCAAAGATTTTCACACCCCATTCACAATATCAGATGCAGTTGCTATCAAATTCAGTAACAGTAAGCCTCACTCGAGGTCTATGATATTTGACAAATGTAGTTGCTAACATTACAAACATCAATTGACAAATGTTCTCTCCAACCTGCCTCATCGGCAATTTGTATTCTATCCGACAAAATAGCGCCGCAACCAGAGCCCACACATGCTGGCGCTTCCAACGAAGTTAAGTGACGAAAAAAAAGTGCACACAACGTTCCTAGTAATGTTGTTCTCTTCAAATTGTAAACAAATCAAATGCAGTGGGAATTATTCAATTGAACCTGTGTCGATGAGATATTGCCATGCATTCCAGTGACTTGTCAATTTTGTCAACAAGAAGGGCAAAGCTATCTGAACTTTAGGAAGCCGAATCAACAAAACCAGCACTGTGACTTGTCAGTCTTCAAACTATTTAGGTTAAATAAATAAGTAGCTAGCGCGACAGCTCGAGATGAGCCAAGGCCTAGCTTCTCGCTTCTCTCGATGGAAACCACTCTGAACGGCGAATTGAGAAGCTTTTTCATGATAAGTTATACTCTCGGAGGTTTGTCATTCCCCGATGATCCGATGAGTATTGCGTGGACGTAAAACAATTACTGCGTAGTAACAGACACAATACTGCTAATCGTCAGGTTGACCCACCATCCAAACATCGACGGAAGTCCGCTGTATGGTTTAATCCCCTACTCTCCATCTGAATTTGCTGAAAAGTTGAGAATGCACTTACAGCACTTTCCCGTGAAGTTCAATGAATTTGATATTTATTTTGTCACCACAGTTTAACGCTGCCTAAACATGTCTGTTATGCTATTTGCAGGTGAACCCAAAGACACTCACTATCTGTGACTATTTATCTACGCAGTAATTAGGTGAGAAAAATATTTTCCAACTTGGTGTGTGCTACGATTTGGTTTTGGTGTGTCACCGACGATTAATTAATTGGTTACGTAGATATGTATGTTGAAGCTGAATAATGTTGATATTGATTTGCCCATAGTGAACGTGAAACCGAAAGTGAATTAGATACAAATTGTTGTTGTATTAGCAGAACAGCAGTAGCAGTTAATTAAAAGCATTTATTGCTCGTTACGGACTAAATTTAATCAAAATATGTGCACAACAACGAATAAATATGCTGTGCTGTGCTGGAATTCGACTGATAAAATGTTGGTCTTGGCATAATTTTATTTATTCGCCTTTGAAGGCATTTTAGTAAGTTCTTCTACCTGAACTCCACATGCTTCTTGAGGGTTTAGTACTTGAAATGTGGGACTGCTGTCACTCGTTTAGGTACAACTCTGACAGTTTACGTAGAAGGTTTCTGGCCGAATTGCATTTCGAACGAACAGTTCCACATAAGAAGAACCAGAGCTGCTGGCGAGCTCTTCCCAAAGAAAAGAAAAGACCCGCACCGGCTTCTCAGAAGGAAGACGAATGTGAATATATAGGATTTTCCAATAAGGACATAACAATTTTGTATTTAAATAAAACACAGAATAATTGAGATATCGGACTGAAAATTATGCCAGGTATAGTACACATGTTAAATTTAAGTATGGAATTCAATCTCGTTTATATGAATACCCCGAACACGTTTGCAGCGATTGATTCTTAGGGGCCAATTTTCCACCACTCTTCCCCACATATCGACTGGAACGTTGGCAATTTCGCGTGTGATATTGTTCCTGAGCTCCTCTAACATTGTTGGCTTGTTGGCATAAACCAACGACTTAACGTAACTCCATAAAAAGAAATCCAATAGCGTTAAATCGCAAGAGCGAGGTGGCCATTCGACCGGACTATTTCTCGAGATTACACGATTACCGATTGGAGTAAACGTTGCTCGTTCGTGAACTTCACCATGATGGACGTTTTGACATTGACAGATCATAAAAATTTAAGGGTGCGTTTTGTTATTGCTATGTCCCTTTTGAAAAACCCTTTACAATGACTTAGATGACTAGGACACCTACAAGCGGATGAACACAAACCGCTCAGGCCCGAAGAATCTTCGGACTTACCTCGGAGAAATAAGAACGGGACAACAACCAGCTTAGCGTGCGATACTGGAGGCAGGTGGAGGTTAAGACACAGGTTCAACCCAGACTTAAGCGCAATCATAAGTAAGTAAGAACACGTTCAGGACTGCATTGATATCTGGCGTTATCATATCCAATTGGTATTGGAACTACCTTGCTTCTTAAGAATTCTAATATAAGACGATGCTCTTGGGCATGTATTACGTTCCGAATCTTATCTTTTTCAGGTCTCTTCCACTTCCATGTTATAAAGTAAGGATATGTCGATGATGTCTCATTCCCTAAACCTTTTTTTTTTCCTCAAAAACCAGTTTCATTTGAAAAGAAGAGAACAATTCATGACAAGACTTGTGTTGTTTACTTGTGTTTAGTCCCCTCCAAGATCTTGTCGTCCATTGAATTAGAATCTCTTGGAGCTCATTCTTCATAAATTGAATTTGTCCCACTAAAAGGAAAAAAAAAAAAGATCCAAGACTACATCATCCGGTGGTCTTTTGTGAAAGTACACACACAGTTTTATTCAACTGACGCGACCAACGAAACTAGTTTATATTTTTGTTAGGGAACACAGAGAAGATCCAAGTATTCTTGTGCCTGTCGTCATTAAGACTTTGAAGTTTCAATTGAAATAATCTCGGAATAGTACCAGTACTCGCATGGAGTTTAATTCGATGGGAATTGTACGAGTCAAGATGACATAATCTAGTTAATGCCTTAAACGCTGAGCATAAATAAAAGCATAAATAAATAAATTGTGGAAAAAAAAGTTGGACGACGTGCATTAAGTGTGGGCTCTGTGGTGCAAATTGATATATAGGACCAGTAGCAAGATTAATGATTCCTCTTTTGTGAAAGCAGTTAAAATGGAAAGAAATCGTTTAGAGATATGATAATGAGCTTATTTGCAGTCGAACTATGAATGTAGCTCACCAAGTCGATGACCAGGCTCAAGATAAAACCTGGACTGAAAGATAGTAATTGACGCTTATTCTAGTTAGACGACAGAGTGGTTGTGTGGCATTAATACGGTTATGCGTGAAATTGAAAAAAGGGGCGGACTTCGTGGTTATAAATCTACAGCACCTTCCTAAGTTGAACGATTCGTCTCTAAGACAAGCTTTCATGTTCGCTGTCAGGGAAATTTTCCCCATGCAATAGGTAATAACCTTAAATCATTCCCCGGGTCACTGAGTGTACACCTTAGACTTTGAGCCTAAACCCTTCGTCTACTTAGCAGGAAATGTTATCTCTTATTGTCACCAGAGCAATGTCCTTTAACCATCAACGACCCAAAAGAGCGACGATTGGCAAGAGTTATACTTCTTTTGATCTCAGCACTGATGTTACATAAACAAAGCTCTTCACTAACTCAAATCTTGGCTGAGATTCTGCCAAGGGTGACATTCTGTACGAGACGTCGATGTTGGGTGTTCTTCTGTGTTGACAGCATATACTTCGTCTTGCCCGGTAAACCCATCTTCGCCGCTACTGACATCACCCTGCGTTATTCCGAAGATGCCAATATCGTCGGCGTACGCGAGTAATTGAACGGATTTTTGAATGGTATTGGGGTGTGAGCTCTGCACAATTCTTTCAAGAATACATACATACAAGAACGATGTTAAAGAAATCACATGATAGCGTGTCGTCTGATAGAAATCCTTTTTTAACTTCAAAGGTCTCGGTGAGGTCTTGACCGATCTTGATAAAGCAGCGTGCAGTCGCAATCGCCATCCTGCACAAACTAACGAGTTTGGCAGGGATGCCAAAACTAGACATGGCTCGGTATAGCTCGTCTTTATAAATACTGTCATAGGCGACCTTGAAATTGATGAAGAGGTGGTGGGTATCGATTTGGACTTCTTGGGTTTTCTCCAGGATCTGCCGAAATGTGAAAATTTGATAGATTGTGGACTTTCCCGGCCTAAAACCGCACTGGTATGGACCGATCAGGCTGTTGACGAACGGCTTCAGGCGTTCACACAACACGCCAGATAAGATCTTTTAGGCAATGTTAAAAATACGGATGCCTCTGTAATTGGCGCCGTTCAGAGGTCTCCATTCTTGAGTATCGGGCCAACAATGCTGAGGTTCCATTACATACTTACTTTCCTCCGACCATATATCACAGATCAGTTGATGCATGTTCTTCACCAAGCTTTCAACAGCTCGGCAGCAAGGCCGTCAGCTCCAGCAGCTTTATTGGACTTAAGTTTGGACTTAAGTTTATATGGCTATCTTCACTTCATGCAGGTCGGGTGGACGGAATTGTTGATCTTCATTGTCCAGGTTGAATGGTTTATTCTATCTGACAGCTGGATTCGATTCATCGTTGGCGTTATACAATCTGCAGAAGTAGCTCTTCCATATCCTCAGCATCGACTGCGATTCTACTACGATGTTCCCTTGTTAATCCTTGCAGGCTTCAGTTCGGGCTCTGTAACCTCAACAGGTTCTTTTAACTATTTGGTAAAACTTCCGAACTTTATTCCTGCAGAAGCATCTTTCTATTTGCTCGATCCCTGAAAAGCCAGTGTTCATTTTTCCTTTTCTGCTCGTAGAGCTCGCGAACAGCTCTGATCCTTCTATGCAGAAGGAAAGAAGACTTATTCGCAACATTGACATCTAGAGCTTAACTCCTACATGTGGCAGCTGCTAATATCTTACATAGGTTATGGATGCTTTTTCTATCTCCACATATTTGGTTAGGACAAAAACCCCCATAGGTGCACAGTATGTATCGAGAAGCGGCATCTGCTGGAGGAGAAACTAGAAAAACTTCTAACGTCAGAAGAAGAAGAAGGCTACCAGCTGCTGTGGCACCGATTATAAAAATAGACAGCGCAATGCAGTATTAGAGCCAGCAAATACGAACGAACATAACCTTGCTTTAGTTTAAAGCCGAATTCGCGATTAAATCTAAGAAGGCAATACCGAGGTGGAAGAGGGTAGGAAGAGTGAGTTTGATTGTAGCTTGTAGCTTGTACAAATCTGAAATATTGTTGAATCGAAAAAAAAAAACACAAAATCGAAGGCACTAGGATAGTCGACGACGGGAGATCACGGCAACAGTTAGAGAAAACTCATATGTAAAGGTATATTGACTGACAGCATACTTGTTTGCTTTTCGGCATAGCGTAGCTTCTAGGACCCACGAACCTTAATTTTGTAGATCCTTTTGTAAGACTCTGCTATCAAATCTGTTCATCAATGTCATGCGATGTTACTTTTCTTCTTAGGTCATCACACAAAGTAAAATCTGTTGATGTGGGAAGGACGTTACTTAACCACAACGCAATGGTTCTTCCACTCTTGACAATCGCTCAATCTGAAAGCTGAGCTAACAGTCACATGTTTACTAACAATATCGATTGGAAAAGGTCTTGCTTGCCTCTGTGCGTAGGCGAAGTTTCTATACCGTGCTACAGTTTTCCGCCCCAATTCTTCGAATTAAGAGGTAAAACCCCCAAATCAATTCATCATATTTAATGAAAAGGTCTCATCATGAGGCCTTCGAAACGAATACAGAAAAATAATACAAATGTGCGTACGTTTTACTTCTATAAATACCGCAGCCATCAACGTTTCTTCTTTTTTTTTTTTGATTACTTGCCAAAGTACAGAGAGGAAACCGTCTAAAAGGATAAAACGAGAGCATCCTTCATATTGTTTTCAATAAAATGTCGCTCCCAAGACGTCATTCCATTGTCAACTGCCATTCCCCACCAAAACACGTTGTCCCCATTTGATGGAATTTAAGCGAAAAAAAAATCCTTTAACACAGAAGCACATGCTTTTGCTTCATCACAGACAGACCAAAGATACAGATACAGAGATACACCATGTACCCATTCACCCTGTCTTTAGTAAAATTTCGCGCTGCTTGAACGGATTCCAATGCGTAGTACATTTTCCCTCCTATATTTCATCGTATGGCTTGAGATATAAATACACCGAGAGACCCTACAGACATAATGGCATCTGAAAAGCTCCCCCACACAGCATGGCGGCCATGTCCTTTCAGCCGTAAGCCCAATGACCTCTGCACTTTCGTTAAATGATTTTTTCCATCAAATGTGGTTGAAAAATTTAATGTTACCTGGTGTTTTGTCAACGAACCTCTAAAGTTGTGGATGACACTTTTTAGGGATGTCCTTGGATATTCACTCACTTAAGACACTTTTAGCACGACGCAATGGGTTTCTTTTTCCACAAAAATAATTGCACAAATGAAATTCACTTTACAAAACCGGATTGAAATTGTTTAGCGGACCCGCAGGTAGAAGACGTCTTACGCCTTTACCGCGAACGAAATGAACTGCGTTGATAAGGATTTCGTTCCTTAAAGAGTGCAAACAAAAAAATTCCGCATATACTATACACCAGTCGGCACAGCTTCCGTCCTCTGAGTAGTATCACCACCCACTTTCATCCCCGATGGCAATCTACACTCTGCACTGCACTACCAACCGCGCCGGCCGTCCTTTTCGAGTCCTTTACGTCAGAAAACCGAAAAATCACCTTCAAAAATTATTCAGAAAGTACATCCTCGTTGGTTGGAGCGAGCCGAATCCTGTTTAGAGAACGACCATGTTGTCTCTGTTTTGCCCGTTTGGAGGGATACAGCGCACATCAATTGTGACGTCACAGCTCCAGCGCAGATGCTGTAGCGGGTAATTGTTCTCTTTTTTGCTCCTTTATTGTTGCTCTGTTCTACATTCACTGCTGTGTGCATGTTGTGTTTTGTGTATACCACCAGCGAACAGTGGAGAGCAAAACTAAAGGAACACAGATTCGACAAAGGGTTTCAGATTCTGATTACTGACTGGACTGCGAGAATCTACCACGGAATGTGCGGTGCAAATTGATGCGTAATTTCGATAATTCCGCGATGGAACACCATGAACAGAGAAAAGGGGGACTCTCTCAGTGTTCGGCATCAAGGGTTCTTGTTGTCCTGTGGAGCATTTCCTAGTATGAAGCTGGTATTGCATTCATTCTCGGCCCTTTTTTGGGAAAAAATATTTTGAATAATTGAATTTGGGATTTTTTTTTTTTTTGCTGTTGGTTTCCTGAATTCGGACCAGTTTTGGGCTCTTCAAATTCCAAGGACGAAAAGGGGGAAAGATGAAGATGAAGATGAAGATAATTTCCTGCGAAAGGGTAATGACTTTGATGTACACCATTAGTGTGGTCTTGGCGGGAACATTATTAATTTTTTTTCTTTGCATCGAACGGGAGGATGGTGAAAGGAAGACGTATTATAAAAAGTGTGGTCAGCAAAGTACATGTTTGCTGAGAACTTCAAGTGACCGGATTTGATTCGTTTTTTTCTTAATCGGTTTACTTTTGATTGTGAGGCTTTGTAAGATGATGATTGTGCTGATTTTACAAAGAACATCTGGTCTTTGAAGGTAAAAGCAAAGAATGACGGAGTTGGCCAGTTGAGCAGTAGCTCGTTGAGATGTTCAAATACCTTCGCGGTCGTAAGACCGATAGTCACGTACGGTGTGATTGGCTGGTGGAATGCTCTGGGTAATGCCATAAATCGCGATAAACTAAGTTAAGTCCAACGATCAGCTTGTTTGTGTATAAATGGTTTACTTCGTACGACACCCAATGCAGCACTGGACATTCTGGTTCATTTGACTTTGCTTGGTATTTTTGGTAGGCAACTGGGTGCTGGTGCGGGCGTTCACCTCAAAAGAATCTCACAGGGCTCCAGTAAAGAATTTGTACTACATTTTGACAAAATCTTCGAAGTCACCATCCCATCCAGGTCATTCTGGGAGGAGGAAGCATTCTTTGTACTGATGGATCAAAAACAAGCTAAACAGTAGTCTATCTTTCCGTGTCCCAAATCATTGTAGCGTTTGCCAAGCGGAAATAATGGCGATTAAGGAACTCTTATCTTGGCTAAAGAAAATGCAAGGAAAGGGAAGGGTATAGGAACATTCCAGAATACTGTAAAGCTGATGAACTCGCCAGATATGCACCAACAATGTCCATTTTACCAGACAATTGTACCTTAGGCAAATGCGTTCGAAAGGATAAAAATAGATTTGGCCAAATCTGGATCTAAAACGTTTGAAGAATTTGATTCCTCTCTAACGACTGCATATCAGCGGTACCGTATGTGTCATCACTGGACACTGTCGAATAGACAAGCATGCAAAGAGGCTTGGCGTTTAGTCAAATGATCTTTGTTGAAGCTGAATGAAAGAAGAAGAGGAGAAACCTATTTCCACCACTTCACTTTCACTTAGGTGTCATCTTTTACAACGATCCCGACGATCTGATCAATACAGAGGTTGGAAGCCTCCTTTGCTTCATTAGAAAATTCAATTGATTTAACGAGTAGGTAGAGAAAATTTTTCCAAAAGATCTATGTATGTAGCATCACTATGGAACTACATGTCATTGGTCCAAGTGTGTTCGCTTTAGTTGACCTTCTCTTTAACCTAAACATAATTAGTCGGGTTCTGTACGCTTTCGAAGATATGCATATGGTTGGGCAGATTATGTAGGCTTCTCGAAACCATTCTAATATTGATGCCATATTAGGCTTAGTGCTGAAAACATTAGGTAGGTGCATATGTACATATGTTACTTACTTACTTACTTAAGGTGGCGCTACGGACCGGGGTTAACCTGGGCCTCAATCAAAAAGCGTCTCCAGCCAGCTCGATCTTTAGCCACCTCCCTCCAGTTTCGCACGCCAAGTTAGTTAAGGTCCCCTTTCTCTTCCTTGCGACACCTGAGTCGCGGTCTTCCTCTACTCCGCCGTTCCTCGGGTGTGGAATTGAAGATTTTCCGGGCCGGAGCATTGGTGTCCATCCGCTCAACATGCCCCAGGCACCTCAATCGTTGGACCTTCACTCTTCTGGCTAAGTCGATGTCGCTGTACAGCCTGTATAGTTCGTCATTGTATCTCAATTGTCTATGCGGAACCTAGGTAGACACTTTTAAAAGAATGTGCCTCTGGTGTTGACGCGTGAGTTTTGCACTGTTCTTTCAAGAACGATTTTAAAGAAGTCGCATGACAGCGCGTCGCCTTGTTTTAATCCTTTTTTGACATTAAAGGTCTCAGTGTGGTATTTATCGACCTTAATGGAGCAGCTTGCATTCTCCACCGTCATCCCGGACAAACGGACAAGTTTGGCAGGAATGCCAAAACCAGAAACTACTCGTCTCTATAGATGTTGTCACACGCGGCCTTAAAATCGATGAAAAGGTGGTGGTATCGATTTGAAGTTCCTGGGTTTTCTCCGAAATCTGCAGAGGTGTGAATATCTGGTCGATGAGGAATTTTCCTGGCCTGAAGCCACACTAATTTGGACCGATCAGGTTGTTTACGAACGGTTTCAAGCGTTCACACAACACGGCAGATGAGATCTTGTAGGCGATGTTAAGAAGACTGATGCCTCTGTAGTTGGCGCAGTTCGGAGGGTCTTCTTTCTTGAGGACCAGGCAAAAAATGCTGAGGTTCCATTCATTGGGCATACTTTCCTCCGACCATATTTTACAGTTGAGTTGGTGCATGCCCATCACCAATCAATCTCGTGCCGCTTTGAACACCTCGGCAGCTAGGTCACTTAAACGGATAATGTTAATGCGATCTAAATCAGAGACTCTCCTGGTCTGCTGAATTTCTTCAGTCTGATAATCCTTTTGCCCCGCGCTTGTTGCTGTAGGGATCTTCTTACCTTTCGTCGATTTTTTCGATTCTTTGTAAGTCAGAACGATGTAATACAAGTTGATCCCTGTGAAGATATGAATCCACTTGAAAAGTCACTTGACTGAGGGCACACCCACCAATTTATACAAACATCCCCTTGAACTTGACCCTTTCATTCATCGGAATGGTAGCATTACCACAGACACTCGCCAGACTCTCTCCAATTTCAGCCTGACACTACTGGCATCACTCTATGATTTGATAGAGTGAATACATTCTGACAACCCCATTATGGTCCAATTTCGCGCCCCGGAGTGATTAATTGTACCTCTAAAGCACAACACTGCGATTGCTGCCAATGAACTGCACTGCCTGCAGCCACCACTTGTCACACCGTCTGTTGAAGCGAGGCGCAAGCAAGCAATTAACCGATCCCCACACTAACCACCGGATTGCCCTCGAGGAAAACCTCAGCTGTCAGCAGCATAAAGTCGGTCGGAACCAGTAGCTTTTTCACCAGCTGCACCGTCAGCAATCTCTCGGATCAATTAAGCCATTCGTCGATAGGTAAACAAGCAAACAAACGATCAGTTTATGAGGTAGCATAGCGATTGATGTATCTTTCGATGCCGCTGACGGGATTGCCTGGCTTGATAGCACCAAACAAATTATACGCGTTTGGTGCATTGGAATTTTATGAGCGCTGCTGCGTTCTTGTCTTGAATCATTAATTTCGATTGCCGTCTCTATTGCAATATTTACGCGCATAGTTTAGGTAAACAGCATGGGGTATGTGTGTCTACATCAGCGATTACTTGTAAATCGTGGAGATCCAGACTAGTGATTTAATGGCCTTTAATAGCATACCAAGGCACAAGTGTGATTTTATCTGTCATTCATTCATCGCTGGGGGGATGGCCAGCACTTCGATGAGTGATGGAGTTCCATTTCCGACTGATAGTAGGTGAATATTACGTCGCCGACGAGGGTCTATAGAATTTTAGTGACGAGGGGGAAATGAAATACCACAAATGCCAACCGCACAATAGGGTTAAGGAATTCAATTAGAGGAGTTGGGAATTCAGTCCGACCATTACGCCAATACGGGGAGGAGGTTTTTTTTTTGTTTTATTCAACCACCGGCACCCGTTGGTATGACATAATTCTCTGATTGGTTATGCAATTGATGCTTGATATGAGGAAATCGATACAAGTTTGATTTATGACTACCTTAGGTTAGGTTAGGCTGGCAGCCGAAGCCATACTTGGACCCATGAGGGGTTCATTGTGATACCACATGGATCTCGGAAAGATCTCCTGTCTAGTCATTGAACCAAGTGAAGCTTCTTATGACGCGTAAGAGGCTACTAACATCGATGTTTATCAGGTCGTCGAAGCTTGTGCAGAAGAAGGCTCTTAAGTGGACTTTTCTTTTGCGGGAGAGAGGTGGAAAGTTGCACAGAATATGGGTAATAGTCTACTTCTCCTCTTAGTCCATACAATGATTTGGAAGACGGAACGGACGGAACGCTGAGGTTAATTCTGTCCGAGAAAAACACCACCACCCACTCCGTAGCTAGTCTTTGAACCGTGCGTCAGTGTAAAAGTGAATCGACCTTCTGAGAGTACATAGTCCTAGGATGACCTGGAAGGGATGATTACCTCGAACTTCTTGTCAAAGCTTAGCTTGGATGTGGTGTAGTCTATGTTTCTTGGAAACATTTTGACAACTTTCAAAATGGAGGCATGGCCAAAATCTTTACTAGACCACTGTGTGGTTGCTTTGAGGGGGATGGCTGCACTAGATGCCATTTGTTTGCTGAAAATGTCGAGGGATGATGGATGAAACAGAATGTCCAGTGTTGCAGAAGAAGTCATGCGAAGAGCTCCGCTGATGCACATGCAAGCTGTTCTTTGGACTTTGCTTAGATTATCGCGCTTTATGATTATATCCAGGACGGTTCACCAAACCATCGCCTAAACCGAAATAAAGAGCCAATGCGTTATGCGGGGTTGGAAACTGCATTTATTTCCGATGGCCTCTTTGCAAGACAAAAGGGCTACTGTAGCTTTCTTCACTTTTTCTTGAATGTTTAGTTTCCTGCTTAATTTCCTGTCTAAAATAAGACTCAAGTATTTTGCTTCGTTGGAAAATGTTAGACTTGTACCACCAATCGAAGGAGGGTCGATGCATTGGAGTTTATACTTCTTAGTGAAGAGTACTAGCGCAGTTTTGTGGAGGTTCACACCCAAACCACACCGAGCTGCCCATTTGGTTATCTTGTTTAGACCACTTTGAAGGAGTTATTTTTAGGTATCAAGGTGCTTTCCCCAGATGGCTATAGCAACGTCATCCGCATAAGCGATCACCGCGCAGTTCCCCACTTCCAGGATTATCAATAGTTCATTCACCACCAAATTCCAAAGAAGAGGGGACAAGACCCAACCCTGTGGAGTGCCTCTACTGACAGATCTTCTAGCATCTAGCAGATGAGCCACCCAGCTTTGAGTTGATAATTCGACTGATGACTAGAATATTGACTACATTAAGAAGGTCTACAAGGATACAGTGATCAGTGAGAATAGCAGAGAGAGACACCACTAGGTGGCAAAAGCCTAGCATGTTTTGTGTGTTAAATTGTTCGCACGAATGGAAGGGACCTACAATTTGTTTGCGACAAACGGTGAATAGAGAGACTTCTCGATGAAAAATTATACTCTCGGAGGTTTGTCATTCCCCGACGAGAGGTAGTGCTACGAAAAATGGTTGCTGAACAGAACCTACGCAGCTCGCACACCAGTGACCAGTGAGATGAAGAGCATCTAACATACACTTTATCAACTCCTAAACCTAACCCAAACTTTTATTCTTGAGTAAATTAAATAAAAATACGCAACAGATACTTTTCCGAGTGAATCATAGACAAACGTCAATAATTACTGTCACCCGGCATTATCCACTGACAAATGAAGATTTCTATTATTCCCATGATAAATTGTGCTGGGGCTATGATGTTCCGATGACATGTTTAATTCCTTCAATTTGTCATACACCTATAGGTTAGGAATCGTAGACTAGCTGACAGAAATACTAAAATTTCTAAAATCAGCGATATGACTTTGCCCCATTCCATAAATAGATGTTCAATTGATTTGTTTGATCCCCCAGGTTTAACTGACGACGATTTTAGGCTGTTCCAAGACTTTTTTGAAGTGAAAACGTCAGTGATGGCCGGTTGAACTTTCTTGTGTGACAAAATACCGTCAGATTTGAGTCGCTAATAACTACGAGACTAATAATGCGTTAACAATGGTTGAGCCCCCAATGGATAAATCATGTCCGTATGCGTTTGTTACGCAGCATTGACGTCATCGCATGAGTGTAGGCGCATGCGCATGATAGTCATGAATTAGCTCTTAGTGTAACGTTGAAACCAGTTTAGCTAAAACGTAAATTCTGATGTTGTTGTAAAGATCTCGCGGAGCACTTCTAGGATCTTTAGTGAGAAACTAAAAAATAGACGCTGAAATATAAGTAAAATTTGAGGTTTTAAAGTAAAAAATAATTAAAATAATTAAATAAGGGTCCTATCTTTAAATTTAAATAAAACAAAGTGTGTGTGAGATATCATCGAAATTTTTTATTGGTTTGAAAGGCCTATTAGTGCCATTATGTATGGAATATAACATCGTTCAAATATTTGCCGCGGCTTCTCTGGGTGGTGCGCATCCGAAATGTCCAATTTTCCATGACTCTGGCGCATAAATCAGGCTGAATTTGACCGATGGCATGGGTTATGTTAGTTTTGAGGGCCGCTGTGGTTTGTGGCTTATTCGCATAGACCTGCGACTTCAGAAAACCCCACAAGAAAAAGTCTTACGGGGTCAAATCGCACGATCTCGGTGACCAGTCCACATCACCTCCACGTGAGATGACATGCCCTCGAATCCCACTTGATCGCGCGTCCTAAGTTATACAAATAACCAATAGGACTTTACACACGAGCGTCCTCGAAAATGCTTGTGCAGCATTGGCCTAAGGCTTCGAAGGGTGTTGACATGTGGAAAAAGTACTTCGACATTACTTTTGGTTAGGACTAAAAAATTTATCCGCCTGCCGTAGCTTGCACTGCAACAAGTTCGTCGTACTCAGACTACCGTCAAAACATAACCCACTTCCACTGTCTTCTTATAAATAAATCTAATTTAAAGCATCTCCCTATCCTCTTAAATAAATTTAAATGCCAGAGTATCTGTTATCCTTAGCCTTCGTTACTTTTTCTACCCTTCCAGCAACAGGGGTTGGCATTTCTCGACACAGACTTAAATGGATTCAAGGGACAATGTTCTTCGTAATCCAATTGGATCCGACAAACAAGGAAATATTCCAAAAAGCATTTCTCCCTACCGTATTCGATTCATTTGACTGTACAACGATGTGTTAAATTGAAATAAACTTTATATACAAAGTACTAAAGAGACTTAACCTAATACGTGCAAAGTTTATGTCGCAATGGTAGATGGGTTACTGGAACGTTTGTCGTTTTATTTTTAGCTTACGAATGTGATTGGGGAACCCTACTGCGATTTCCGTCGTCCTTAACTTAATTTATGCAATTTTTTGGCTTCTGCATATTCATAAATAATGACGTGGACAACGGACAGTGCAGTGTTCTTTTAATAAATCCAATAGCTTAAGCCGCACCTCGCGCTTTGAGCCGACGTCGCAATAAGTCGGAATCGAAGAGATGACATTATGAGACATAATTCAAAGGTGGGCACAAGGCTTGCCACATGGGTTGATGCAAATCCAGTAAAGGATTGGTCATGATGCAGAGAACTCTTTAAGACATTTAATAAATTTGATTTAAGGACGCCATCGATTATGATGAGAATGTAAAGAAGATTTCGTTTTGAATGTATGGTCATTCGGAGGGGATTCTTTAACACCCGATTCTGGTAGATTTTATACTGGTGTCTTATTATCTTTATATTTCCCATAATGCCTCGGCTCTGCTTAAGTTCTATCCATGGTTCTATGTTTTATTTTTCTTGGTAGATCCACCCGGAACTGCCTCGCTTTCAAAATTAGCGGTCAATCGAATGCCACTTTGGCCATTGTATAGAGATGTCTTTTGGTTCCTGACCAGTTCTTTGATATACACACTCAATACTTCTGAATCGTATAAGCCTGATAATGACAGCAGGGACTATGTTTGCTGCTCACCTAGAATGGCATCAGTAGTCAAAAAATTCAGTGGAGAGATACGTTTGAGCATCTTCAGTGGAGTTGTGACAGATATTTTGAAAGCCTTGAAATGCTTAGGCCCAAAGACAAGCTGGTAATAACAAAAATTTGATGAACCATCGTTCTGTGCCTTTGAGTGCTTTACATGTTAAGCTATGCCTACGAATACTTCTACAATGCTACAAGCTGTAAGGTTGTTCTGTACGTGTATTGTGGTGACGGTGACGGCCATTTATCTTAACAGATTTCGATACAAGCATTTTAAAGGGCTTAAAGGGAACCGTTCGGATTCAACACTTAAGTCTCAGTACTAATGTGTTCCACGCAGAAATCCATGCCATGGGGTCTGAGGTAGGGTAAACGTCGATTAAGGTATTAGGGGTGCCAAAATACATATCTACTCCGATATTCAGCCAGCACTTGAAGCACTGCCATCTCACTTCTTGGAATCTAGGTCATTTAAGCGCTGCTATGATACCTTACAAGCACTTACCAGGCAAAACAAGGTCAAATTTAGTTGGGTACTCGGCCATCAAGGCATTGAGGGCAATAAATCTGCGAATAAACTGCACTGTACAGGCTGCGTAGACGGATCTTTCATAGGGAACTCTGTTCCTGGTGGAGTTTATAAATTCGGCTACTAATGACATACTCACCTTCATTTGGAAGGTAGGATACTTATTAGGCTAAGTAGATGGGAGACACAATAGATCTTGCTCGATCGCAGCCTCAGCCATAAGGTCAAAAAGACCCTTTCATCCGACCCGGAATGATACAGAACTTTGAGCCAAGTTGGGGATCTTGCCGTCGGGCTAACTGGTAACTTAAATCTTTCCGCTCGAAGTCTAAGGCAGATATTAAAGCGGTGCAGTAAACACCATGGATAGAATCAGGAGAGGGGAAAAGACCAAACACCGAAATGCATAAAGCGTAAAAAAACTAGTACCCCTTCGCTACTTAGAAGAGATTGGCGAGTCATAAGGAAGCTAAAGAAAAAACAACAAAGGCGCCGGCTCGGAGAAGCCTTTAAGATCAAAAAATATATATATTTTAGGTACAGCTCGATATTGCTCCTCAATCTTTCCAACCATTCTGCATCTCATCTTCACAGTTAGTCTGCTTCTGCAGAATTCATTTAACGTAGTGTGAGAATTCCCCTTTCTGCAGAAAGGTTGATGAATACGCCCAGGAGTAGAAAAGCTGTACCCATGATCGTCCTCTGAACTACAACTCTCAGGAATTCTGCAGGTAAAATGCTGTAAAATATTTCTCCACCCTTCAATTCATATTCTCATCAGTTACCACATGAACAGCGTTTTTTCCGATTTAGCCTTGCCAGTCTTCATTTGTCCTGAAGTCTGTAGTCCGAAAAACAACATCATTGGCTATCGACTCGAGGGTCCACTTAAGCACCTTAAACCCGCGCCCTCATAATAGACCTAAAAATGAAATAAAAATGATTTATCTCACAACCCATTTCACGCAGTCAATACCACAACACTTTTCAATCTCTTCCCAAAGGCTTGCATCTCGGTTAACGTAGCATTTTATACACGAACCTCTCTGCTCATTTGTACTTTGTTTTGTACACACTGGCGTTGATGTCGTTAGAAAACGTATTTTACCATTGAACTCCTAGATGTCACTGCAAAGGCATTCGAGATAATTTTCAGAATTTCAAACAAATACTTGCCTGCAACGACAGTTTTATACCACATACCACACCTCCCACCAGCCCCCAGCGATTTGTATCGGAGAATGTGTAATTAATCTCCACAAGCGCTGACATTCTGCGCTGTTTGCACAAAAACAATAAAATAACAAATTAAGTAATCTTCAGAATGAATGAAGTATCAGATGTCGTTAGCTGCTACCAGTGGATAGGAAATGTATCCACCAGTCGCACGTTGATGAAAATGATCTTTTAGTGGAATAATTGTACTGTTTAGCTCAAATTTATTGTTTTGTACTACGCAAATGTAGAAGAAGTGGAGATGTAGAATCTGAATTGAATCGAACCTTCTGGGGACATAAACCTTTAGTAAGAACTACTTTATGACGCATCACGGCGACATTTTGAAAATTTACCAGGAATTGCGAAGTTAGACTGATAATTAGTTGATGATTTTTGATGATTGGAACGTTAGGACTCCCTCGACTAGCGAGACGTACAATAAAACCTCCGGATTCCTCTGACTAGAGCTAGAGTTTACGCGGTACAAGATGGATATTTATGGGCTGAGTGAAGTAAGATACCAGGATGCTGGACCCTGAAAAAACAGCCAAAGGTATTGGTCAAACCGAAGCTCCAAATAATATCCAGTAAAGAGTCCCTTGTTATTTCGGATAAAGAACAGCGCAGTAGATTGAAGGAACATTTCCTAAATACTCACAGTAAGTACAAATTCCTAGCAGCACAACCAATACCGGTTGATGCCCTCAAGAAAGGCACAGTGGTGGTTTGTGGCCTCTCTACTGAGCTCTTCCAACTGATTTTGAATAAACAGGCAGAGCTAATCATACGGAGTGCATGATAAACTGAAATCGAAACAGTCGTGCAAGAGAGTGCTCATCAATGTATCAAGGCGGTTGAAGAGGTTCAGTGATTTTCATCTGGATACCGGACCTGAGACATCTCAAGGACTAACGAATCGGCGATATCCAGGTGTTCACCAAAGAAACAGGAAGATTCGCCAGACCACACGTACACAAGTGTCAACTCCATAATTGTTTCCACCTTCTCTAGATCCGTCCCAATAAAGGTCAAAAACCAAACCTATCCCTGCAGTTCCGACGATTAAAAGAGGGGAACATGATGGGTCCTACTGAGGCCTAAGTGAAGAGCCTTCCTCTCCCCATGATATACCATGCCATACCATATCCACTATGAGTGTGGCTGGTTTAGGTGGACTCTCCACATATCCCGATCTCCCCCCATCGACTCTTAATCATCAGGGGCTATCTCTACAAGGGCAGAGGTGAGATTCCAGACTTAATCTAACCATCTCTGCAATATCTACCAAACATTTTTCACACCGCTAACCACCTTGTATGTTGGCAAGAACGGTCCTCCAAGAAAATGTACACTTAGGCCAGAAAAGTCCAGTGTGATACTGGTACTGGGGTTTGACCCCTGCCTACTCCTGAAACCATTTATATGTCCTGTGCTGGCGGAGTTCAGATCATAAAGATCGTTAAAGAATTATTGATCTATGGTAGTTTTCCTGATGTTGACAAGGGCGGCAGATGTAGACTTTTACTCCCCCTCGTCTGTGCAGCTTCTCCAGAAATCGAGCATGCCTGCCTAGGATGCAGTGGACCGTAAGGACGTTGGTTAGTTTTGAATGTTGGTTTCTTTTAATTCGTATTAATGCCTTTGATCCTTTCAGATCCAGGACAGGCCAGACCAGACTGGCATTGTTCCAATAATCGAAGTGTTGCCATCTACGATTTGCTTTCGACAGAGCATCGGTGTAAGTCAGGCGTTTAACATACGACACAGGTGCCTTATAGATCCCTTACATTCGTGCTTAAATTCTACCACGAACAACAAGGAGAAGTTAGCCTTTGGTCCATCCCCGGGCGCTACCATTTATATGTTTTTTAACTTCCGCCAGCGTCCACATCTCTTTAAAGTACTTTTGAGAAATAACTCTTCCATTCAACCCTTCATTCAGCTCCACAAATGCCCATGTTAAGATGAGCAAACACAATTAATGTGATAATAAGGAACGACCCCGAGCACATTGGTCGGCATTTCATGGCCGTGTCAAGCCTGGGTGATACGAGTAATTAAAACTAAAAGAATCAACAACGACCTCCATCAATTGGTCTTAGCATAGTCAGCGACAAGCAGAGACCATTACACACATTTACTTGGGGCACATCTGGAACGGATAGACGGATGCGCGCATCACTCTAGCAAAACATCTGCTCAACAAGAATCGCATTACCATATTCTCTCCGTGGGGGGGGAGTCGACCAAGTGAACATTACGCCCCGCAACAGGGTCTTTCCTACCCAAAGCGCCTTGCAATAGGGAGGCTGCTGTAGATGGATTACGCGGTCTGCGATCCGGTTGAGTGGTGTACTATGTGCGCGCGCCTTCAAAGTCACACTCTCTGGCGCAAAACACTTTGCGTCGTAGTTCAGCCGGAGCTGTTCCATGGAAATGTCGCGTCGCCGCTGCTGCTGGGTTCTCATCGCACTGGTGTTGTTATTAGTCGTTGTGAATGTTTTGGGCTTCTTATGATTCAAGTTCGGTGGTAATTAATTTTCGTTTGTGTGCCCCCCATTCGTGCGAACCATGTGCTGGTGTATCCGCGTGTATTGGATCGTTTTGCAGAACTTGTTCGTTCGTTTCGTGAACAATATCACCAACGCGTACTACAGCGGCTTTTGTTGTCACAAAAGGCGAAAGCCAATCGAGACGAAAGACAACGATGATCTATCACCGAATTTCGATGATTATATCATCGTTAGTGAGTATCTATCAATCTGTACAGTGATTTGTTGTGTATTTTTCCGCTGAAAACACGTTCCATGATCGTTTTTTGTGGAATGTAGTGATCTCGCCGGCAAAGGAGAACAAATACTCGTTTGTCTGTAAAGTATTTTGTTTGTAAACAAATTCGGTTTGGGCCTTTGCGTGCTGAATTCATTTTGGCATCGAAAATAAATTCCGTGGATTTGTCTGTGCCTAAAATAGCCATGCACGAGCACATTAGTGAAAGACGGACGCTTTGTTTAATCCAAGCGACTAAGTGAAATAAGACGGAAAAATTTGAAGCATAATGTGCGAAAATTTCGCGGAATTTCTTGCAAAATTTTGAAAATATTTTTAGAGGTTTTTGATCATATTTAACGATATAGTAAAACAGAAGTTGGAAGACGGTCTGTTAGCTAAACATTTCGATAATTAAATGTTTGTTTAATTTTATTTTAACGATGAATACCAGGCGTTTTCGACATCGTTCTTGTTGCCAGTGGTCAAAATTAAATACTTTTATGACTCAATAAAAGAAGGGATGGAAAAACGCACGGATTTGGCATCATTTTTAAAGCGAAATCCTTTAACGACAGTTCTGAAGTCAATAAAACATTGTTTACTTCTTTCACAAATAAACTAAACTTAAAACAATTATTTAAAATTTTGTTTTTAAAATATTCCTTCGATCTTTTTAATTGTTTCTTTATCTCTCTGGTGATCTGTCTCTGTTTTAAAATGCGTTCTAAGTTTTGTTTTATCACTTATATTTATAAAACACAAATTTCAGATCTGATCTATTTCCGTATGTGATAAAAAATCTTCGAATCTACTGAACGGATTTAAATGCAGTTTCTTCCTATAGATTCAGGACACTTCCATCTGATAGTTTCTATATAAATTATTTTAAAATTTTTAACAGAAAGCCTGTGAACAAACAAAAGAAACTGTTTTATTTAAATTAATTGCATTTTCTGGTAAGTTATCTCTATTTTTCTCGACTTTCACTAAACAGATTGTAAAAAAATGAAATAAAATTTACATATGTTTAGAGCTTTTATTAACAAAGCCATTGGTATATATATCATCTTTCTACGTTTTCCGTAAGAAAAGTTATAACAAAAAACAAATATTATTTAAGTGCAATCGCGAGTACGACCAGTGGAGACCATTGCCACTATCAGTGCTCAAGCGGCGATCATGTTTGTGCGTGTTGGTAGGGTTTATTTATTTCGGTCGTCGTGTGCATAGGGAAACATTCCATGGGCATAGTTTTGTCTAAGGGTGGGTTTTTGTTTTTGTTTTTTTTTTTCATTGGTGTATTATGCTCTGCTGGCGCGAGTTAAGTTTAGTATCGGGGAGCGATTTTAAAAAAATAATTTATTCTGACCTTCTGGTCATAAGTACAGAACAAGAATGAATACAATACAAATTTTAATATGACTTATTGATTTATTTGCGACGGTGATTTCCAAGAACTTGAGCTTGCGTTGAGTTAATGACCAGACGCTTAGCTTGCAGTTTTGGATCACCGCTGCAATTACAATTCCAAGAAATAAAATATGTCGATCAGCAATCGGATGTTAAAGGTGAATGTGACCTACACGTGCCGTGTGGTATATTGGGCTCCGGCGTGGTGCGGGGGTTCATCGGCCGGACGTAACTCCTCCCTTCTCAGAGTAGAGCGACGGCCACAGTGACGTCAATGGGGCTGGAGCGAAGGACTGTAACACCGGTATGTCTCTTGCTCTGCTTCTTTGCTTGATGATCAGGATGATGATTACGAGGATGATGATTGTCGAGAGTCCCGCTGATGTGCCGGTGATGTAATGTAGATGGAGAGTTTTGTCTCCTAGGGTGAGTAGCTTTACTTCGGTGTTGAGATTGAAGTCCTTTAGCTTTTGGAGGCTCAGTACGTCGTTCGTTGACTCTGCGTGGATGTAGCTACTTGGTGGAGGTGGAACATGGACTTCATCCCAGAAGGTTTCAGGGTGGTCTTCATATGAGATCCCGTTGATTCTGATGTTGCAGTTCTGAAAATGAAGAAGCGCTGTGCCTTCTATTGTTGTGGTTTGGATTCTGCAAGTGGAGTTGATTAGAACTTTTGGTACATTAATAAATAATATAAAGTTTGGTTCCGGCTCTGAAATGCTCCTGATCTTGCCAACATCGTTAAGCGAACAATGTGCAACTTGGTTCCTCATTAGGTTTCCAAGACATTTGGAGCTGGTGACTTCTTCTTCTGTCTCTCGTTGTGTACAGTAGTATGTACCTGCTATTTTGGGGCAAAGTGTGTTGTGTTGTTGCATGCGGTTTTTGTTATAAATTACATAGGGTTTGGTTAATATTAATTTTGTTTCGTTAATAGGAAGGGGAACAATGTGGTACATGTGGTATTCTTCTGGTGAAAAGGTTGGTATGGGTATGTTAAATATTAGTTTTGTGTCATTGTAGTAAGCTTGTAATTTGAGAAATTCGTATATCTGTTCTGTTGAAATAGTTTTAATGTTCTGTTTTTCTAGTTCATCTTGTACAAATTTTATTTCGTTTGGGTTTAATATAAATTTAGAAATGATATTAAGTCTGCTCAGAACTACTGCTTCAGCAAGATCGGAAATGTGGTTTGTTAGTAGATCGATGTTAAAGTTAATTTGGTTGAGGTATTGAGTTTCGATTAGTGTGTTCTCCTCGCGTCTAATATTGTTAGTTGTTTTTCTGAGGAATTGTTCTATTGTCCTCTGTTCTTTGTTAATGTGGTTAGTAATGTTTTTAAATCTTTCTGCCATATGAAAGTTTATTGTGTTTTGGTTTGCTACTGTATTTGTTAGGTTGTGTATGTTTGAATTAATGTTCTCTATTTGTTGGTTAATGTTTTGGGCGTCTTGAACGTCCAGGTTACCAGTAATGATTTTAATAGCGGATCCTAGTCCGTTGAATAGACCTCTTTTGTGTCGGATGGTAGGGTATATTGTTAATAGTTTTCGTTTCAGTACCTCGAGTTTAAGGAATGTAATGTTTACGGGGTTTATAAATGTTGCTCTTTTTTCAAAGAGTTTTAGTGACTTGGTTATGTCTTGTATATGGTTAGCATAGTCATCTAGGTTAATGATATGGATTAGGTTGTGGAAATTAGAGATAGTTCTCACGGGTCCTAGTTGAAGCGGTAGTATACTTCGATTTTTAGGTATGTTGTAGATTTCAATTAGTTGAGGTGAAGCGAAAGGTTTTCTAGAAGAAATGTTAGTAAAGGAAATTGCGTTGAATGCAGTGTTCTAAAGTGATTAATAATGTGGGTATAATATTTTTTTTTTTTTTTATCTATGAGACCAATCATATTCCGTGATTGTATTCTCTCGCCATTGGTCAATAGTGCCAATCATATTCCGTGATTGTACTATATCGCCATCGGCCAAGATGGGTAACCTCTAAATCATATGCCTTGTTTTCGCTACCATGTTTACATTCATATGCCGTCAATGTATTTAGCTGGGGATTTGTTTTTAGTGGTTTTCAATATTTTAATAAAAACAATGACTGGTATATGTTACACAAATGGTTGTTTTATTAACCTTATTAAGATTCTTATGTGTATAGTATGACCTAAATCTATATGTATGTGCCATGTATGTATTTTCTTTTTTGTATCAAAGTATTATTATTGTATTATTAAGATAAATTTACTGGATAGTCTCAATCATATTCAAAAAATGTTACGTTCATATTCCGTGATCGTATATAAAATAAAAATAAAAAAATTTAAGATTAATCTGTTTAAATTTTAATTTTTTGTTTCCTTCTTAACTTGCTTTTGTGGATTTTCCTATTGGCTTTTGTCAAAATTGTAAGTTTTGACTCTTTACGGTTTACGTGTTTCGAAAATCTGGGCGTAAGTTTGTTTCTTTTTGCCTCTTTTCTGAACACGACCTCGTCGTCCTTAATTTCTTCTGGTTCTTCTCTAGAAATGTTTAATTTCTCTATTCTGTTGGTGGTTACCTTGTCTACTGTTTGTTGGATTTTGGGATATACCTGGGTAATGAACTCGTTTAGTTTTGAAAGATATTCGTGCTCATTTGAGGAGTCCAGTGCTTTACAGAACTTATAGGGCCTGCCGAAAAATAGCTCATATGGGGTGTGTTTTGTGATTGAATGAATGGCGTTGTTGTATGTAATGAATGCTTCGGAAAGGATTTCTCCATGGTCCGTGGTAAGCTTTTGCTCCTGTCTTTTCGAGAGAACAACCCTGTAGATTTCCGTCAGTGTGGAGTGCAATCTTTCCTCTGGGGAGTTGCTACTTGTTTGTTGAAAAGACGTAAAGTGCAGGATTATGTCAAGCTGTTTACAGAAATCCTGAAATATGTTTGCTACGAACTCGGAACCCTGGTCGCACACAACTTTCTTCGGTATGCCGTAAAGACTGATGTAATTTTTAAAGGACCTTAGAATGGTAACACTGCTTCTACACGTTAAGGTATATCCGCAGGCGAAACGAGAGAATTTATCTATCAGCGTCAAAATTTGGTTATTATTTATGCTGTAGATATCGACGTGGAGGATTTCTTTCAAATGTTGGGAGGTCCTTAATAGCGTCAGGAATCCTCAATGAGTTAAAAATATCGTTATGGTTCATGGCCTGGGTATTTGGGATTGAGGTGGGTTCGGTAGACATGTTTAGCAGACTTGAAGAGGAAGATGAAAATGTATTAGGGCTTTCGAGGTCGTTTTCTTGGATAGAATTTAGACTTTTTGACAATCGCCTTAGGTTATATGGAAAAAATCTTATTTTGGCTTTTGTTTTAGTTGACATTAATATAAGGTTTACTTTGGATAAGGTGTGTGGAAGTTTAATTTAAATATAGCTCTACTAATTTAATTGATTACTTTCTTTGATTTATCTTAATGACTAATGGTAAGGTGATTAAAAGAAAAAAAAATAAAAAATTTGTTTTCTACTACTTAATATTTGAATGGCATGACAACACAACGACACTTACAGTAAGCAGCTTAGGAAAATTATAGTTAGCATGATTTTAGAAGATTTGATGGTTCTCAACGGTTCTTTGTTTGACGGTTCTCTTATTTGATGGTTCTCAGTCACAGCGACGAAGGGGTAAAGCCCACCGGTTCTTGTTCCTAATCGGGTGCACTACTAAGTTTTCACGTATTTTATTTACATATGTATATATATTTTTTTTTTTTTTGATTTGCCTTTTGGTTTTGCTTTGGTAGATTTCACTTAAGGCTTTAATGCACTTCCACTCCACTGGGTCGTTTTATTTTATTTTATTTATTTTTGTTAATTGTTCCACTCTAGGATTTGTCAGACTTTTGTTTTGTCTGTTCCTTTGAAGTTATTAGTTTAGAGTTTCGACTTAACACTTGTTTTAATGGTAAGGGTAGGGGGAAGAGTACAAAACTGAGGGTCAATAATGATGGGTATGTCAACTATATTTTTTTTTTTATTATTTTGTGCACTTTCACTAATTAGGATTCGTCCGTTCGCTGGACTACCGACTGCGCCAGTTAAGTTTAGTATCGGGGAGCGATTTTAAAAAAATAATTTATTCTGACCTTCTGGTCATAAGTACAGAACAAGAATGAATACAATACAAATTATAATATGACTTATTGATTTATTTGCGACGGTGATTTCCAAGAACTTGAGCTTGCGTTGAGTTAATGACCAGACGCTTAGCTTGCAGTTTTGGATCACCGCTGCAATTACAATTCCAAGAAATAAAATATGTCGATCAGCAATCGGATGTTAAAGGTGAATGTGACCTACACGTGCCGTGTGGTATATTGGGCTCCGGCGTGGTGCGGGGGTTCATCGGCCGGACGTAACTCGCGCGATTCAAATTGATGTAAAGTAAAAAGTCTCACAGGAGGTCAGGGACAAAAGGTGATCTGATAATTTCTTACAAAGAAGAAAGGTTTTTACTTTTTTTTTTATTTTATTTTCCATCTGTGGTCTTTACGCTAAGATTAGACAACGGATAAAAACCATACAATTGTGTGCCTATGACGTCCCAAAAAAGTATAACATACAAGTCACATATTGAAACGTGAAAAAAAAAATTGTCGGACTAGATAATGAGTGTTTACACGATAGTTATGTACATGTGTACATAGTATGTGTATTGTTTCAAGAAGATCACATAAAAGAATGTTCTTTTGGCGATCGCATATAATGTGTTCACTGACATACATACATATGTATGTATGCGCACACAAATTTGTTTCATATTTTTTGTGCCGATTACATACCTACCTACATAAGTACATATCATATGTATGCGTTTCACTTACGCATTATGTCCAATGGATATGGAATATTTTTAACCAAGCACATAACAAACGTATGCAATATGTATGTTGCCACCGGTTTTTCAGACGGGCACACAATTTGAGTGTCACATACATATATACATATGTATGTACATATTTTTAATGTTTATTTTTATGTACATACCATTATCCATTTTATTTGCTGCATAAATATATATATGCTATTGAAATTATTATGTGTATTAGATGATATGTATGACAACCGTTTGATGCCGAAATGACATCGCGGGCACATAATTGTGTGGTTTTTACACGTCGCCTAATCTTAGCTTGGCTTGCAACCGATCCGTTTCCACATCGGTCAAATACATTATGTACGGACAAAATTTCAACCCTTCCAGGAAAGAAGTACTGTTCACCGCAGAAACTATCTTCCACCAGTCCCTCAACGCACCAGTTAATCATCATATTCGTCATCTTCCTCATTACAACGCACAAGAAAATAAAAATAATGAAAGCAGACAAAGGGACAATGACAGTGTGACCTTTGTGCAGTATAAATAATATTTGACGTGTGTCCTTTTTTTTTTTTTTAATCTACCCCAAAGTTAACAAAATGCCTTTATCTGGAAGTAGACATTATTTCTTTTAGTTTTGATTAATTGTCTCCCTAACACATAAATTTTTTTAAAGGTGGTTTCATTTTCCAACATATGTACATATATTTATATCCCTGTACTCCATTTTCTATTAATAGAAGCAATATTTGTGTTTACCTTGCCTTTTTTAATTTCATTTATTTTTCTATGTATGTAAAATTTAAATGGGGAATATAAAAATACTAAACTGGAATATAAATATTCCAATTTTCAGAATAAGTGAAATATTTTCAGGCCAATGGTCACACTGGAAACGAGTTTCTGTTCATCTCTTTTCCTTCCCTTCTTTTATTTTGCGTAAAGAGTGTTTTCAACAAGAAGAAAAAAAAAAATGAATCCGTTAAAACTCTGAGGCAAAATCAGCTTTTGAACAAAAAGACTTGGGGTTCCATTAGAGAATCCCCATACAAAATCTCCATTTTTTTTACCAATACCATAAAAGTACGTACTATTTAAATATACACACTCCTCTGAATTTTACTAATTTTTAAATCTTTACCCACTGGTATGAACTGAACACTTATCGAAGATTTCAAATAATATTGAGTGCATATAGTACGTATGTACATACATATTTGGTTGAGTTCGTCAAATTAATAAAACTATGTAGTTGTTTTATGTTTTACTTTAACAACAACGTGTTCATTTGAGGTCTATTAATATTTTCATGTACATAAATTATAAACATATGCTTATGATGGGTTTTAATACACTTAGCAAAACATCCCACGGGCATATTAGGGCTAAGCAAGGCGAGCACGGGTCAGCTAGTTATGACATAAAGTCAGGGAGCTACGCAGCGACGATTAATCTGGTCGAATATGAAAATGAAGTGAATGTACCTACCTGTACAGAAGCTCCTTTAGGAGTTTTTCTGCGACATGTCTTCAAACCGCAGGTGCTACCCCACAGACTTACGTCTGCTTGTTCGCAAAGCTCTTTGAAGCTGTTATTCTTGCTTCTTCTGATGGCCACAGTTGCAGATCCATACGCCCACATTTTTAGATCATTTTGGGATAAAAAAACTTCTAGGTCGCTAAGACGATCTCTTCACTTTAAGACACTTGCTGCACAGGTGCAGCGAAATAACTTCACGGGAATTTGCTCCACCTGGGAATTTACTCCACCACAAGTGAGAAATTACTCTACTTTTCGAATGTGGTGTAATTTCCCACTGGCAGTGGGAACCCCCCATTGTTGACATGGTTTTTCCCCTTGATGAATTCCATCGACCAGTTTATGTTTTTTTTTAGAGATTGCATGGTTTCGCACTCCATGTAGATTGTGTTCGAGAGGTGTAGGTGTCTTATGCCCCTCTTTCCTAGGAGGTCTGGTCAATGAATGGTTGACTTAGAAGCTATTCTATGGCTCTAACAATTATGTGTCCTTCTGCTGTAAGTTGGTGCGGCACAACTCTTAAGAAGATAAAATGGGGTTTCTTCATCTTCGTCGCAGGATCTGCCGTTCTCGTTTACTTCGGCCAGTCCGCTCATACACTTATTTAGTCTTCAGTGGTCCGTTGGGAATCCTGTGAATAATAGCATGTTTCTTTTGGTCATGTTGATTCAGCTGGTGTATCTCATTCGGTTGTAGTTTTTGAGGAGTTTCTTGGCCTGTCGGAGACCAGGAAGAACTTTTTCCTTATGCTCTAAATACCTAATCCACAAAAAGGCTTCTGTACCCTTAGCTTGTCTTTTTCATTCTTCCCTTACTAATTCAGCTGCACTCTTGTTACCTCGATCGCAGGATAATGTGCTCTTCATTTTGCCGAAGAGTTTTGGCTTTACTTCGGCAGAGATCTCATGCTTGTTCTTTAGAGTGAAAGATGATCTTGCAGCATGTATGCACAGTACATACGTATCTAATCTGGTCTCCCTTCTTGTTTTAGGTGACTTAGATTTAGAAAACTATGTGATACCAACAAGAAAAATCGAAACCGAAACTTATTACCGCACAGTGGACCGTGGAAGAGCTGAAGAAATACTCACTTGTCGTGAAGATGGCACCTGTTTAGTTCGTCCTTATAAAGAACAAGTAAGACAAATGCTTCTTTTTTTTTATCTTAATTTTAATATAAATTTTCTTTGTCCTTTTAGGATATCTCAATTAAATACATAGTCAGCGTTTATGCGCAAACTAATTTCTTTCATTTGTATATTCGCAAAATACTCGGTACCGAGATGTACGGCATCGGTCAGGAGAAACCCTTCGAGAAACTTTTCAACGCACCAAGTGATATTATCGATTATTATAGACTAAATCCACTTTTATGTACAAATAAAAAAATTAGCATAAGCCTTCAGTTAGTACCGATGTCGTAGGGAAACATTTTATAATTTCTTAATTCTTTGCATATAGCGTTTTTGTATATTCCTTTGTATTTTTTAAAATTAAAAAAAAAAATAAATGATTATGTACAAATTTGTTATAATAAAAATTGTTAATGATTTTTTGGAAGAAAACGAATACAAAAAACAAAATGGAATATGAAATAATACTAAGTTTCTACGACAGCTTTGAATACACATTGATTGTTTTGCATCAGGGCTGGCCAGAGGAATGCCTTAATAAGATCGGAACGGCGATCTGCGTGTTGATGGCGATCGTGCTTTTCTGGACGAAGAAAACCTGAAAAAGGCGATAAAAAAATGATTAGAAGGTATTATTAAATATTGAACTTGAAAATAATTTGAGACAGGACAGGACTTTATTTTGGCATACTCAGTAAGGAGTCGTAGCCTACTCTTTGTTAAAATCGTAAGCTGAAATCCATAGGAGCGGCACATGTACCCAATGCATGTTATGGTAGTCTCTGCTTAGTCAGTGGCGACTTTTCTAAGGCCACCTAGAGACATTTGTTGTGATAGTTCTTGAACGTCAAAATGCGGACGATGTCAAAACTTTGAGATCGTTCTTCCAGATGAATGGCCCAGTTCGAGTGAGAAAGTTTTACAATCGAAAATATATTTGATCGACTGCGGGCTGTTGATATTCAAAGTAGAGTCGATACGTGCCTAAGAATCTTTTACGTAGGATCCGTCTGGAGTCTAATGGGGAAGTCTGTCAAGAATTTAACGTCATGGTCTACACTTGAAATCACTAAAATGTTTGCTTTCGTTGCGTTTAGTCACGTATTAGGGGTTTCTGCTGGCATTGCTGCTATTTTTTTTTAAAGAATTGTTTTCCTCACGGACTGAGCCGGAAGGCACTCATTTTGGATATTCGTAATCAAAATTTGACTCTATAGGCCCTCATACCTAACTAGCGAAGGCCGATAATACACAATTTTTTAAGTGAGAGGTTATGAATGAACCTCAGGATATTGCTTGTGGATGCAAGTTTGATTGTTTTTGGGGAAATGAATCCCCTACTGAAGTGTTTTAGTCTGCAGAGAGCTATGGTAGTTTTTTGGTCTTTCAAGCGAAGTTGGCAGAAGTCCGGCGGATTGATGCCCAGCTTTTAAAGCGGGTATATTCTTCTGCACCCATTGATGGATAATATTTTTGCCTGAAAGAAGGTCAAGTATGTGCTTAGGCTAACGACTCGCCGTCCCTGGTTGACCCATCCGTATACCATACTTCGTTGCCCTTCAAAGGATGGAGTTTTCCAGTTGTCCTTGTGGAGTACAATTACCGAGTAATTTCGCTTAAAGCAGTACTTGGGAAGAATATCGCGGAATGGCAGCCTTGTAGCACGGAGGTGAGCATGTTGCGGTGACCATCGGAAAGACGTTAAGAGCTGATGCGATTCAAGTGAAAATAGTCTAGATAGGCTAAGTCTGTGGCTGTAAGATGGTTGTGGGGCGCACGCAGTCCGTTTGCAGATTTCGACTAGGCACTGAACTCGTTCCAGGCTATTGATAGTAGTGACCTCGTTGCTTCTTTACTCTCTCATACGCTAAAGTATAATGGGCCTAACGTTCAAAATATAAAATTAAGAAGCCTTCCGTAGACCGAGAATTTCTTGACTTCTCCTGTCGAAAAAGTCGATTAATTTCCTGGTTTAAATAGTTCAGTGGTTGGGCGATACTTTGACAGTTTCTATTGATACTTCGCGGACCTTAACTTATTGATTTTAAGACTTGTCAAGAAACTTCATCGCGACTCTTGTTCCTAACTTTGACGTTTTCAACAGTTAACTATTTTGGAACCTTAGACGTCAAAACGGATGGAGACAACGAAAGAATTCAAATCTATTTTCAAGATTTGTAACGCTTGATACGTTCTCTGGCACAAAATTCGATTGTCCAAACCTCCGCCTGAAAGACAGACTAGAGAAACTGCCAGCCTGAAGTTAAGGCCATAGCTGTTCAAGCCAGCTCCCTTTCTCCGCTTCTGATCTTTCACAATGCCATGGTTAAGCTAGGTTGAGGCCGGTTTATGAAGATAGGTTGTCATTAAAACACGAGATACCTAGGTTCCATTAGTTAGTATGGAGTCGCCTGCATACTATCTTCCATTGCGTTCGCTGACATTCGCATAGTTACAGTATCCATGAAATGAGACTTAGAAACACGGACTCGGCGTTTGGGAGTTCTTGCTAGTGGGTGTAAAATCTTTTGAATTGATACACGAGGGTTCGCTAGAAAGGAAAAGTATGCCAGGTTATAAAAATCAAAAAGTCTATGCTCGCTTAAGCTCTAATTACACCATTCGGTATACGGTTGTTCTGTGATCAGAAATGAAAGTATTAGAAGTTCGATCTTTATGTTGAATTTTTAGTATTTTTGGTGCTCCATGAAGAATTGACAGAGTTAGGGACGAAATCGGTTTTCGATTGTCCTGAGCCAGGCAGATTGCTTAGTTTTCCTGATCCATGATCCCTCTTTAAGCTTTACATTCTAGAGTCATGAGTCCTGAGATCTTGGCTCAGAAACGGAATGTCTGCAGACCGAGCATTGCTTAGATCTTCCATCGTGATGAATGTCTTTTCTAATTCGTCTCGCGATTTGACAAAGCTTGGCTAATAACAAGTTAGAGTTCATTGACCTTCTCACCAAAAATGACACTTTTTCCCAACCTCTTCGAACATAAAGAAAATAATCACATCAGCTGTCACCAAAACTTACCCAAATTGAAATCGCTGTCCAGGTAATATGGGCACTTCTGATTGACCATCCTCCAAGCTAGCCGCACACAATCGCTGATGAATTTGGTTAGTGGCAAACATGTCTCCAAACATGGATATTCATGAAGCGTCGACAGCACCTATCCGAGTGGGAAAAAACATAGATTTTCACATTTTGCATCGATTAACACACGTCGAACTCACCTGATTCGATACTTGTCGCTCGATCTCACCCATTGGAAATGTATCAGCCGTATCGTGAAGATGAGCACGCACCGATCGGTCCAGAGCCAGAGAAAACTCGTTTACACTATCCACCGGGCAGTTAAGAGTTCTTCGTACCTCGATCACTTTACGTTCACGCATTCCATGGCATGCTCGGAACGAAAGCTGTCAAAAGGAATAGAGAGGGAGAGAGAGAGAGAATTTCGTTTATCGACCACGAAACACGAAAAGAAAGTCTCAAAGTGTGTGCCTGGGTCTTCTCTATGATTAGGTAAGACGTAACAGATAGACGATGTTATCTATCATCGATAATGGCCACCTGGCCCATAATCCATCCGCATTAGCATAGATTTCAGATTTCATCGCAGGAAGCGGAGCGGATTTTCAGCTTTTTTCCCAGATTTGTGAGTATAATTTGTGTAATTCCCACATCCGAAGGTTTCGGATTACAACTTCCTCTTTGTCGTGGAGTTCGTAAACAGATTAGTTGCCATCGGGAGTGCTATTTTCCTTCCGAGTCGTGTAATATAATGGTTAGCCCCGGGGGTGGAGTGAATTAGACACTTCCACTACCCCGAAGGAGGAACGAATTGAGATTGAAAGTAAATTCTTCGCGACGGAGAAAAGGATCACTTTCTCATCCGGCCTGCGGATCGAATGGTGATCAGTTTTCTTTTTGCAGATTGGCGGGACTTGATAGAGCCTGCGGGCGGAACTACCTACTTTAACAGAAGAATCGAACGAGCTGTTAATAGTTTGATTGATTGCTTCATCTTCACTCAGTTCGATAAAATGGAAACTGAAAGTGTCCCTCAGTTGGGGATTAACTCGGAGAGGAGAAGGTAATCAGAGACTAATTTCATATTTCCTAAGACAATCATCATCATCATCATTTTCCAATGGCCCGCTTATTCACTATGAGGGTCGAGGGTTAAGGAAGCTTAACTGGACGCTCCACATCGCCCGGTCTTCCACCACCGACTCTTAATCATCAGGGGTTATCCCCATACGGGTAGAGGAGAGATTTCGGACTTGGTCCAACCATTTCATCCTGGGCCTACTCAGAGGACGCCTACCCGATGGCACGGATTCCATGGCACGTCTTGGAAGACGAGTTGGGGGCATGCGTTTAACATGCAATTTCCCACAAAATCCCGTGGTAAGTCAAGACCCAGGTTTTCGCAATCATTTATGCCGTGCGTGTTGCATTTCGAGTACGAAGGGGGGCCTACCAAAAGACAAATTGAGAAGCTTCTGCATGTCAAATTATACCCATAGAGGTCATTCGCCGATGAAAAGTGGTGCTGCCAAAAATGTTGGTAATAGAGAGGCGGATGGGCTCCACAGATCTTGAAGACGTCTTGCATGTCCAGCGAACTTTTTTCTAGAAGCTGAATTGCTAAAGAGAGCTCAGACCGGGCAGGAAATGTCTTTCTTAAGCATGCGAGTATGTGTCTTAGCGCCCCTATGACGGGGTAATCGACGTTATCGAGGCTCTCGTCAAACCCTCCTCCCCTTCCTCCCTCACGTCACGGGCAAGTACTGGATGGCACCAATTCTAGTCTGTAAACAGGCTTGTTAAGGCTGATGTGTCCGTGGTAAAGACCGACCTTCAGTCTTAATTGCCTCATGCCAAATTTTAGCGTTCTCCTGACATCCAATCTAGCTTGACCTTGTTGTGTCTGACAAGTGATTGTAAAGTATCGTAGCTCCACTTGACTGACTTAGATTCACTGAGGCGTCAGTATGGGTTTTAGCGCCGTTTATACCGTTTAGCACATTGGGCAGCATTCCCATTGTTCCCGAGACTTTAGTGTTGCTTTTAAAGACGCCAGTCTTTAATTCTAGATTGAATTTTCATTTCTTCGGGCAACTATGTCAGACTTATTAAGTCTAGTCAGGGTTCTCCATTGGACCAGTCTACACGTTTGAAAGGCGCCGACTGGTTCATAAGGCCATCCTGTGTGACACTAAGCCACTCCTTTACAGATTAGTTGCCTCCGCATGGTAATTCCATTTAAGGTCACCATGGCCCATTCCTAAATGCACACATGCACGCATCTTATTGAGAAAGTGCCCAAGCTACCAGTTTTGCTTTTTTTCTCAATTCAAGTTGCTGTTTTCTATTTAGCAAGCTAAAACAATTTTTTTTCAAAGAGAGAGACCTCCGTGCAAAAACAATGGCCATCACTGTGTATCTGTGGTGTGATGACTATGTGCGTACTTACCACAATAATCGAGAAGAGAAGTTTCGCTTTCAGACTGTGCACGTGCTTCAGCTGCGGCAAACTGTCTAACACCTCCAGAGTGTCTGTCCTATTTTCCTCGTACAAATACCGGTACCTCGATACAATTTCACTGTAAGCGTAAATAGAGAAAAAAAAAAACCAATACAAGTGTAAAAAATATCTTTCTTCATCTCATTTCAGTGAAATGCCATTCAAATTGGCATCACTCTAGCCTGTGGAGTGCTACAAAGTGAAACACACGAGGTGCTGCCAATTCAAATTGATGTCAATTGTTCCGTTCGAAAGCATCTAATCATAACCTCACCACAAGTCAAGGTGTGACCAGATGACTTTGTCATGGCATTGAGCTTAACCCACACTTACCTCATCTCATCGGCAGCAGAATCGTCTGAATGATAACCGTCACTGAAATTACTACCCGCACTCGGACTGGGCGGTGCACTTTCTGGTCCCATAAGGCTAAGCACAGCCTCACATCCACGGGTGAAATTCATCAGCAAGCCGGCGGCAGGTCGTTTCTCAACATTCGACTGGGCGTCAAGTCGTTTTATCTGACCGACACACTGTAGCACCTCCTTATCGTTTTGTACCCTTTGGCTAAGATTCTCCACTAAGCTGGCCAATTGCTTGAGGGCAGGTTTGTCCAGCATCGTGAGCAGAGTCTTATTGTCGATTAATCTCTGCTGTATGTCACCATAGTTGATGGCCAACAATCGTTGATGGGATGAGTGTGCCGGATGTTGATTGACGGTAATCATACTCAATTCTTCGAGCTTGTGAATGGCCGCTTTGTAGGTGTCTATGTGGCGTTGAAGTTCAGTCTTTAAAGCGATATGCAGTGATATCAGTTGGCCGGTGTGATCTGCTGTGAGACCGTGAATTCCTAGACCTTGGACGGCCATGTCGAAGGACTTTCGTCGTTCGCGTATGTTTTGGCGGACAGATGGCTCATATTGACCGATGGCTTGAAGGAGTTTTGAACATCGCTGGCGGAGTCCTGATTCGTGGGGATTAGAGAAGAGACGAACTAGTTGCCAAATCACCGAATCCACTGGTACATCTGGTTTGGGCGATGGATTTAGCGTGAGCAATCTGGAAAGAGAATGCATTTTTACAGTCAGCGTTTGTGTACAGGATGTTCAAGGAAGTGCTGGTCAAATACTGCTTTTAGAATTCAGTCACTCTAATGAGATGCACCAGTCATCAAACAACCGGATGATTGAAAACAGTGACACCCTGCTGGTTTGACTGGATAGTCGTAAAGACGTGGACGATGAGTCCTTACTTAAACTCTTCTAAAACTTCATACATATTTGTTCATGTAGACGGTACGTTACCTTGAAAAAAATGATTCCAAAAGATATGCGCTGTGTGGTAATGCTTCCAGTAGTAAATCGATTGGAAGCTCTGATATGACTGAACGTAGCACAGATGGACCCAAACGGCCAACAACTCCAGCCGCTTCACGGTACTGACGTCCTTCGGACAGTAGCATCAAACGTCGCAGGACTTGCCTTGGACTGGTAAGAAATTCTCTGCCATCACGCGATGGACCTCGTATTCGCTCTCGACTGTCTGCCATTTTCAAGTTTTCTTTGAGCACTCCTTGATATTGATTTCGGTGATAATTTAGTCGTTTTAGACCATTTCAGCGACGGTCTTTGAGAATCTGTAATGATAAAAACAAAATTTGCTATGATAATGAGAATGTCACATGTAGGTATGTTACAAAAGCGTTTATTAATTCTAGCGCCTCACACAAAATACAACTGTCGCAACGATAACTTGTTCGTCTTGGCGTTGAAAATCTATTCTTAGCATCAAAAAATGCAATGCGAACAGAATTCTTGGAGCAGCCTACTCACAAGTCCTTGGAAGGTACCTATTATCGTCAAAGGCACCACTGTAGGCTATTTCAACGAGGTGAAGTACATCGGTGTTGTCTTAGACAGACGCCTTAATTGGAATGCACATATCAAGTTCGCGGTTGATCGTGTCACTAGAACCTTGTGGACTTCTCGGCGTCTGTACGACAGAACTTGGGGTCTTAGTCCCAAAATGAAACTTTGGTTGTACATTTCCTTAGTTAGACCCATTGTTTGGTGGCCAAAAGTACTTGAACAAACGAAGACAATGAAGCCTGGGAAGCTACAAGGAATTGCCTGTCTCGGTGTTACAGGTGTTATGCGCACCTGCTCTACTTCAGCCATAGAGGCTGTCATCGGGCTCACACCCCTACATATCTTCACTGGGAAGACCGCTGCCCGCTGTGCTATAAAGCTGCAGCTAGAACTCAAGTATAAATCCGGTAATCTTGTGGTTCAACTAAAAATTCTTCACTCAGTTCCAAGTAAGGACGAATAGTGCGTGACTATTCCCGACGTTATGGCCAGGTGGTACAGTTTCGGAAGGCTATTTGAGGTAGAAATATTGAACCGTGTCGACTAGTCTAATGGAGAACCCGTATTAGACTCAGGATGTTTGGTTTGGCTTATCTTTCGGAGTAAGTGCTGGGGTCTTTGGACCCGTGTTCCAGGCTGAAATCCATGCGATTGAGATCTGCGCCAGGATAAACCTCGACAAAGGTATTAGGGGCGCAAAAATGCATATCTACATATAGTCAGGCAGCGTTTAAAGCATTGACATCCCACCTCGTGGAATCTAGGTCAGTCACGTGCTGCTACGATACCCTACAATCTCTTGCCAGACACAACAAAGTCATGTTTGGTTGGGTGCTCGGCCACCTCAGCATTGTAGGCAATGAAACTGCGGATGAGCTACAGGGCCGGCTTCCGCGCTATTGGGACCGAAATCCTTCTGTGGCGTTAATTGGTCTACAGCCACAGCATTGTTAAACAACTGGTAATACCAACTTCGCCTAGCCCATCGGGAAAATGTCCCCGGCCTTAGGCAATAAAAGAGATTTCTCAAGACCTTTTCGTGCAAGGAAATTCTAAACTTTGACAAGAACAACATAAGTAAGCTAGTGAGCGCTTGTGTTTTTAGCACCCTCACGGTAGTTTGACCCCTTAACCAAAACAAGAGAGAACCCTTGCGTGACTAACATCATCTCCCACAAGCTCGTTACAGTGTCTTTCAATTACATTTATTAGTCCCAACCATGAAGGTGTTTGATTTAACCTCTAGGCAAGGCACTTTGAATAAGTTCCTGTAAGCAATTCGCACACTTTCACCATATTTTTTGCACTGCAAAAAGTAATTAATCATTTGTGTAAAAAGTGTGATATTCAGAGCCACATCCTAAGACGGAAAAATTAGTGATACCATTGTAAGCTTCATACGCTTTGAAGCGTGGGAGAGTGAACATACACTCGACTTGAGGAAGTACACAGTTTGTTATGCATTTTTCCTCTAATTAAGCAGCCAAATGGTTAGCATATGGCAGACAAGTGCGCTAAGACGTCTCCGCGATAATTGTGAGACTTTACACTTTATTGTCCACAAGTAGCAGTTCAGCCCTCTTGTTCTGGTGTCATAATTTGTTTCAAGACACGAAAGTTATTCGCGGAATTTGAATGAAATGAAAGTTTCACTTGGGCTTGGCGTCAAGTTTTAATGTGAGAACAACACATAATGGTGCATTTTTATTGGCTTCATGGCCAGCAGATTACACTGATGGATTGGGACTAATTATGTTGTAAAGATGGAGGTTTCGGATCTACGGAGTTGGCAATAAATTAGTTCGAAGGTGCACCCTCAATTTTTAGTTTCAGTGAATTTTTGTATTTTTTTATTCAAACCCATTTGACACTAGGTCTAGGTCTAGGTGTGTGCAATTTGTTTTCTTTTTATTTGATCTTGCAATATACCGCTTCAGCCATGGAACTTGTTCGAATTGATGAGGACATTGTTTAACAAAATGAGTCTTTTAGATTTTCCCAAATTTTGATTCTAAACAAAGGTGTTACAAAAGTAGATGTGGAAACAGTAGAAGGTGTGAAAAGTGATGAAAATTTGATACCAGTTAAGTAAGTTTGAATTATTGCAACTAGAGCAGAGTTGACATTGAAGGGCTATTTAGTGCTAAGGCCTACACAAGTAGACATCGAAATGATTTATAGTTGACACAGCTTGCGTCAGATGCCCATTTAAGTTGAATAAGGGCTGACTTAAAACATTGACTAGCACGAAGTTTTTGACGGCGACTTGCATGACATTTCGCTGCTTAATTTCGGGAATAATGTGAGGAAATTTGTTCTTCAGCTATGGAATTAGTTGAGTGATTTAGACAATGGATGCCCATTGATGTAGTTTTGCATTTTATTGCCAAAACGACTGACTTAAGTTCTTAAGCCAATGTAAGGCAAACTCCAGACAGTCGTTCGTTTATCAATTAGAGTATAACTATAAACCAAGATTCTAAATCCCCCTTCCACTCCGTCTTCCTATCTCAAGATACTCAGATGAACTATAAAGTAAGTGTGAGCTATCCTTGGCAATATACCCTTAGGTTGGGTAAGGAAAGTGGGCAAGCGAGAGGAAAAAACCATAAAGCCACACTTAGGTCAATTCAGACCTATTGTGATACCCGTTGGGGGAAGAGAGATGCCCCCATCCGATGTCTTCCAAAAAGTATAGTCCGAGAAGCCTATTTCTTACATGGTAGAGATAGGGCAATGCCATAGGAAGTGGGTTGTATCCTCGTGGACCTTAACATTGCCACACCCCCTATAAAGGTCTTCTTCTGTAATTCGAAGGTTTTTCATATGGTACTCCAGCGTATTATGCCCTGTGATCACTCCTATGCCTATTTTTTAGATGGTAGAAACTAGGGCAATTGCAAAGGAAGTGGGTTGTATCCTCGTGGACCTTCTCATTGCCACACCCCCTATAAAGGTCTTCTTCTGTAATTCGAAGGTTTTTCATATGGTACTCCAGCGTATTATGCCCTGTGATCACTCCTATGCCTATTTCTTAGATGGTAGAAACTAGGGCAATTGCAAAGGAAGTGGGTTGTATCCTCGTGGACCTTCTCATTGCCACACCCCCTATAAAGGTCTTCTTCTGTAGTTCGAAGGTTTTTCATATGGTACTCCAGCGTATTATGCCCTGTGATCACTCCTATGCCTATTTCTTAGATGGTAGAAACTAGGGCAATTGCAAAGGAAGTGGGTTGTATCCTCGTGGACCTTCTCATTGCCACACCCCCTATAAAGGTCTTCTTCTGTAATTCGAAGGTTTTTCATATGGTACTCCAGCGTATTATGCCCTGTGAACATTCCTATGATGGTAGATAGGGATCTTCTGTCGATCTGCAGAAGTCTGTCGGTCCTAGCCCTATCGAATATAGGTCAAGTCTTCCTTATGGTTCTGCTATTGGCCTCCCTTAAGGCTCTTTTCCCCGCTTCGAGCTTAAGTGTGCAAGGCGGGATGTTTACCGAAGCCTCGGCTTGTTCCGCGCTTGTTGCCGAGCAAGTTCGCATTCTCATTTTCCTCATGTCCAGGGACCCAACAGAGTGTCAACTTGTGCTGTGTTTCAAGAACTTTGAGCTCTTCTCGACAGCACCTCACAAGTTTCGATTTTATTTTGTTAGCGATACCCTTTGTAAACCGTTTATGAAATCAACCCAACAAGGTATTATATATTCGACCAAATGTGATAAAACGTATAAAAAGTTTAGGCATGACCTGCCTACAAAGATAGCTGTGGCGACATCTCGGGATGAGCAAGGCCTAGCTTCTCGCAACCATTTACGTTATGCGTGTTACATCTTTCGGACGAATGGAAGGGACCTACAATTTATTGCCGACTCCGAATGGCGAATTGAGAAGCTTTTTCATGACAAAATATACTCCCGGAGGCTTGTCATTCCCCGACGAGAGGTGGTGCCGCGAAAAATGTGTGGTGTACCTAGCTGGGGCTTGAACCCAGGCCGCCCGGTCAGCAGTCCAACGCACTAACCACTGGGCCACGACGACTTGCAGAGTATTATGCCCTATAATAACTCAAACGGGGGTGGAAAAGATTTCCCTGTCCTTGTGTAATATAGTGGCTTGCATAGATGTACACGACTGCTTCAAATTGATAGAAAAACCTGACTTGCAGTGCAAGCTTCAATTAAATTTGCTTCGGGATCCATACATCCGGTCAGTCTTCACTATTTGATACAACAAAGGGTGTTCTAGATGGTTTATGGTTTGGATCTTAAATCCTATCAGGATGCTTCCAGCAATGCATCATCTAACTGCCAGAGCTTACACCCATACAGCTTGCCTTCGTATAAGATGATGAATAAAGTCGTTGACCAACCTGCTAGTCGATTTCTACATCCATGCCGAATTGTAAGTAGTTCAGCCGATTTACCAAACCATTTTTTCTTTTGTCTCCATGCACTGACATAACACCTTCGGTGTCCATAATTCATATCGTAAAAGTGCAGCATAATCATCAAGTTACCTCACCTATGTTGACATGCATTGCAATCCGAATGCAAACAAAAAGAGTTCATCTGAAGTGCATGCGTACAAATTGTGGACCACACTAGGAATGTGATGAGACAAACGACTGTTTACTCAAGAGATGACAATTAGAAAGTGTAAACAATCGTTGCACAACCAAGTAACGAGATCTCTGTTTGAAATTTAAATCAATACACCATGCGTCGTCGTTTCGTAATCTCTAAACAAACATTTGTGAAGATTTCCTTTACATGAGACGCCACGAGATCTTTAGATGGAACTTCCAGAGGAGAGGGGCCCATTTCCGTTTCATAACAAACACCCAACAACAAACAAAGGCAACCACATCAGATTTCGTAAGCACAACCTTTGTACACCAGAATCCCCCAAAAAAAAAAAGGTTCTTGTACTCATTAGATGGTAATGGTAATAATTTTACTGCCATTTGCGGGAACAACCGCAAAGTAGTTAAACAAAACGGTAAGGACAGGTGAAGGGTAACCAGAGCTCGGCCGTCAAGTCCAAAGGGTTCGTTAACCCCTCGAGTTTTAGTGTGTGTGATACAATTAGACGAAGAGCTCCCCGTTAAAATCCCTTCACTCCATGACCGGCTAATTAATTTCAGAGCATTCCTCTGGCCAGGCATGTTGATATTCTAACGCACACGAACTGTCATGTTCATGTCGATAATTTTCATTACAAATGCCTCGGTCTCGGGTAATTAGTGATGGTCTCCCCTCATTTAGAATTGAAAGGAATTTCAAATGCACTCCTGTATCTGTATCTGTATCTGGATTTTTATTTTAGAAAGCAACTCATACTCATGTCATTAGGGTGTTGTTGCACATGCGCACATGAAATGCAGTTATGCGGTTGTCATGTCGGCCGTGTGCTCAGACCACATTAACCAGTAGTTCGTGTTAAATCGTAAACAATGTACGAGTAGTGTAGGAACCTGCCTACCTAATTAGTGAGCCCGCAGAAGAAATCATTTTTTTTTATCAAAATGATGAGAACATTCGAGTTAGAAGTTATAGAATTCTTTCTTTTTGACCACATTTTGGATAGACAGACGGGCAGAGAATGAGGTTGCCCAGGTAACAGTTCCTAAGTGGATGCTTATTTTCTTTTTACGGTCGGATACTTGCTTCGTTGTTTTAACGACAAAAATGCTATTTTGACGTTAATGGATGCTCCATAATTGTTTTTGTTGTTGTTGTTGCTGTAACCCAAATTGCATAATGACAGAATGGTGTGAAGAATTCTCACATTGTTTTGGATGGTTTTTGTGGTTTTTTGGAGGAGGGATCTACAAAATACACCCGGCGGCGGGCTTAACCAATTTTTGAATTTTTATTGGGAAATCTTGGGAAACAGCCTAATGATTAGACTGACCTAGAGACGAAACGCTTAGGCCGCCTACACCAGATGAGGCCAACCAAAGTTGACTTAATGGTTGCTGTTTCCAGATTCTCTAAGGCCAAATCTTAACCCTCTTATACTTTCGTCAAACTGATTTCAACATGGGCTTCAAACATAGAACACCGGAGAGGATTGCCTGTATTCGCCGTGGAGTTTTTTCATTGACTCCACCTTAATATTAATATACGGTTTTAAATTAGCCAAATGTGTCGGAGCTGGTGTCTTTTAAAAAGACTTTGGCATCCACCAGTCTTTTGGTCTTCCTAGGGACTGAAATCATTCAGACCGAAGTTACATTTGTAAGTCAGGCCGCTGCATGTCTGAAAACTAATTCAAGCTGCGATCAGATCTCTTGTACCTATCACAAAAGAATCTAGAGTAGATAATGACTGCCCTAAGCCTCTGAGATCAAAAGACATTGGAACGCAACACTCAGTTGGATCTCAGGTTCCATGAAGACCCCGACGAACTGTGCGACAAACTAACCAGACTCAGTAAATGACAGGATGAACTAGTTTTCGGAAGAGACTGAAATCATAATCATGATCATATGAGAAGGGAGGGAACCCATTGTGCACTTTCCCTGTACATGGCCGATATTTGAAAATCCACCTTGGGCCTAGTCATGTCCACCGAACTTTTTTCGCAGCGCCAACTCTCGTCGGGGCATGACAAGCCTCCGGGAGTATAATTTATCATGAAGGAGTTTCTTAATTCGCCATTCGGAGTCGGCAGAAGGTCCCTCCCATTTGTGAGAAAAATGTGACACGTACAACATGAAAGGTTGCGAGAAGCTAGGTCTTGGCTCATCCCTAGCTGTTATCTTGGAAGAATACCATTCCAATGATCTAAGCATTGCAAGTTTGGCCAAGCAAAACTGTTTCGCTAAATGGTAGACTTGGAGTCAAGCTATTTGCTATCAGCAGTTTTGGAAGATCGAAGATTGTGGTATACAATATCGGTCAAAAGCTTTCTTCGGCTTCTTGGCATAATATAATCTTTTTATAAGTTTCCAATCATTTGGCACAATTGTGGTTTTTTTTATGCTATACCGGCTCGAAGGCTGTCTTTGAGTCCTTCAATCGTTTGTGGCTTTTTTATTATGTAAGCCTTCTCCTTTAGATTAATTTGATCAAGAATTTTCTTACCTTACTTATTATTGAATTTTAAGTGTAAATCTCCTTAGCAAATTTTGCAATAAGCTAAATACAAATCCTACACTTCTTATTGAATCACACTTTAGATTTTCTGATTTAATTTGATGTACCTCAGAGAGGGTAGCTTCAACAAACCTATCAAAAATTCAGCTGTAACAGTTCTGTGAATTTTGATTTATCTTTGACAAGATATCGAGCAAATTACTATTGGCTAAGTCGTTGAGAGCACAGGAAGTCATCAACTTAACCCTTTTTTGCCGGAGTTTAAGTTTGGACTAATGAGTTAATGAGCTTCTAAGCAAATGTAATCCATCAGCACTCTGTCATTTAATTTTCAGAAAGCAAATATGATGAAGATGTAGGAAAGTTTCTTGCTACAAGATCTATCCGTCAAAAGATTTATAGAAAAACGTGGGCCAAGTCACATCATCATCTTTTCGTGGTGTGCGCTGAGACACTTTATATTATAGGAGCGCATGCTGAGTTTAATTTCACGTGTGGTGGTGACCGGATGCGCACGAGTAACTGAATGAATTTCATTAAACATGTAACAGATCGGTCAAGGCATCTCTTTTTGTTGACGTCATTACCTTAAATATGCATTTTTTAAGACATACTTCCTACTTTTGACCGACTCTTATCTCTGAAGTAGGCGACATTGGGTTGTTTTTTTTTTTTAAGAAATCAGGTTTCGCGTATGGCGTCTACAACTTGTTGGAATGATTCCTTGTTGGAATTCAAGTTTAGACAGATTTTCAAGGCTGAGTCAGGATTTAATAAACGAGAAGATAGTGTACGAACACAATTATTTGGTAAATTTTTCCTAGCAGCAGGTATTAACCGCTGTCGCCTTGGCTTAGTAGTTAGTGCGTTGGAGCTGCATGCATGGGTCCAAGCCCCAGCCATATTCACCGAACATTTTTCGCTGCACCGCCTTTTGTGGAGGAATGGCAAACCTCCAAGAGTGCCATTTGTCATGAAAAACTTCTTTATTCACCCTCCAGAGTCAGCACTAAATTAAAGGTCCCTATAGGCCCGAATATACATGTCAGGAATTGTACCTCAAAAGAAAAGCAGCTATCAAGGAGATGCCTGAAGCCTTGCATAAGTACTTATGTTACTTGTTAAAGCAATCCGGGACGTCCTATGACCTTGAATGCCACACTCCGGGAGGAACTCAAAAACAAGAAGCTCACTGCACATATTGGAACGTGATCGTAGGTAATCAACTTCGATCGTCTAGCCAGCCCTACAAAAGGGAGTGAAGGGAACTTTTGTTATGTTCAATACGGAACCTATCCGAAATAGATACGCCGAAAAACTTTAATCTCCACGACACTATTGTTGTGCATCCTGAAATAAATGAAAACGAAGCTCTAGATAGCATGAACTAGCTACTCACAGTCTTTGATTCTACTTTCGATATCTGCTGTAAGGGAGTTGAGAAGCTTGAAATAATGTCTCAAAAACCACTAAGATAAGAAAATCTGGAAATAATAGACAAAGAACCGACTTTTTGAACAGTTGGTGACCGAAATACCAGACGAAAGCAAGAGTATCAAAAATCAACGTGGTAATTACAATATATAGTAAGGTAAAACGGACAAGAGCGTAAGGATGGACTAAACAAACTCTGCAACAAAATTAACAACCAAAGATGCCTAAGAAATTGAAGCTCTGATTACTAGAGGAGCACTCAAAGGCCTACCGGGAAAAGAAACCTCCTACTTACACACGGCCAAAAAATGTCCTTAGACAAGAACTCTATATTAGAACTTCAGGCTCTTCATCTTTATCGACCATCTGTCTGTTCTAAGAAGTTCTTTTGAAGTTAGGACTGAGTATACTGAGATAACTTATATAATCCACTCAAGCTCAAGGGGTTCTGAATCAGTTCTGAACCTCTCCTAGCTAGATCGTCTGCCCTTTTCTTACCAGGAACAGCTTCATTTCTCAATACCCAACAGATTATACCATTGTGAGCTGAGAAGATTCACCTAATTCTTTGCGGACATGGCCGTTTTAGTTTATAGCACTGCAGGTGAGGTCTTCAATCAATACTTGGCTGTGTACATAAGGTGTCTGAATCTTTTCCCCGCTGTGTGGCGGAGGCCCTAAAGATAACTTAGAAGCTTTACTGACTTTGCGATTGTGGGCTTGTCTGAGAGAGTTCAAGCACTCTACTTTCTTTAAAGCGTCTGTGAGGGTAGATATATTTTGTGGATGTTGTACTTTTCCCTCAGCTCAATCTTTTCGAAAGGGACATTCTGCTTGGAAGTCTAGTTTCTACCTACCTGAACTTACATAAGCCATCTGTGGAATACTCCAAGAAGCATCAGCTAGATGACATCGTATATGAAAGAATATGACGTAGACTGTAGAGGCTGTCACGGAAGGTCTTAGGGTCACTGTTGTATGAAAATCCAAAATCTCTGTATTCCTTGGAATTGTTGGTACAAAACTCAAACTGGTCAGAAGCTTAAGCAGTTCGTTGCCAATAAAAAATTTTGTTAAGGTTGGACAATGCATAAGAACAAAAGGAACAACGTTACTGTTGTCAATTGGAATTTCGAGGTAGTTAAGGGAGCAAACACTTCAAAAATAGAGAATCAATAAAGAGCAATCCTAAGAAAACGTTGCTTCTTCGGATTGACAAGACAACTGGGTTCCAAAACTCCTAATGCGATGGACAAAATTATTGTTTTACAGAACGCTATTTAGAACGAAAGCAGAGCAGATATTGAACTTCTTTGAGAGAGAACTACTTCGTCGGTTTTTAGCTCCTGTGCGCGAGGAGAGTGAACTTACAGACAATAATGCTACGGCCAAGGGATTCTTTGTATCCCAGCCTCAGTTGCAAAGACCAAATGATTGCAAAGCCAGAAGGCTTGGTCTTTGCAACGTTGGAAATATGGTGGAAGGCTTCTGTGTTTCAGACAGAAATTCTTCACGGGTCGAGTGCCCGTGAGATAAGTATGTAGGGTTGCCAGCAAGTTGTATAAACATTTTAGCAAAATATTCAAGCTGGCAACAGAAATGAGCATTTCGTTCAAAAACGTGGTCGATTAGTTCTCCATGCGAAGGCACTTTGTGTGTCTGGACATGAGTCCAAACTAATGCAGAAACATCAACATCATTCCACTGAAGCAGCCCCACCCCTCAACACCAAGTTTCAAGTGAAACTTCACTGGTTCGCGGTTTGTGTCCCAATCAATCTCTGTAACAGCTGTCCCAGAAGACAGTCTTTCAAAATGCCTGTCATAACCGCTCTTACTAATTTCTAAAAAAAAATATTCAAACGTATTTTGATGGATATGCATTTTCCCATTCATCCGCAAAACAATACAATCTTTGGAAAGTAAGTCTTGATTCAATCGGATTTCGTCCATAAATTGAATATTTCAAAAGTTACCAAGACTTTGGATGGAGTCAAAGCCAAAGCCATCGCCAGTCATTCCACACACTCCCAATGAGGCAACTTTGTAACTCTGGCAATCAAAGAATTTTTAATTTATGTGACGTAAAGAGGTTAACTTGGCACTAAATCAAACAACCGCTGCTCGAGTGAAAATCCCTAATATCCGTAGAACTACGACGTTGCCTGGAATGGGAATTTCTAACGTTCCACCAGCCAAAACCATCTATTATTCATGCCTCTGCAGCACACTGACCCAATGACTGGTTAAACTTTAAACAAATTATACCCCAACCTCTCCCGTCCTGTCCACAGTTAATCTTTGATTTTATTATTCAATTTACATAACATTCCATTTAGAACCACGAACCCCACAACAGTTATCTTTCCGTGCCCAAGAACAATCAGAATCCCACAGATCGGTCCGCACGGTTTGCCTAGAACTAGGCTAATCTTATTCAGAATTTCTTCTCCAACACTGACTTACGTGAGTTAAGGCCTACGAATGAATGTTATCGAATTGAAGTTTATAATCCACAATTATGGGTCAATGGTTCACGATACTGATACTCAACGCGGCACCACAGAAATTAGGAATCTTAATGAATCCGGGTATCCGGGGAAGATGCAACCGACACGGCACACGAAACCACTCAAAATAGGTTAATCACTTTTGCACATGACAGCTACTATTTCGAATAATCAATTTCACTTCATTTCCATTCCTGCGACTGAGACGAGATCTTGATGATCTTGTTGATGCGCTATCCAAGTCTAAATCTGATGCACTGAGAGTTCACTTAAAAAAAACACAATATCCCAACGTAAGAGATGCGCGCAACCGACCGATGAGGGTAAAATCCAAACGCAGACTGAATGTCATGACCAAAGACGATATCCAAACGAGCCGCAGAGACATGAATCGCATCGGACGAATCTTTCACATTTCTCTGCGGGTGAGAGGTGAGCTAAACAGGCAAACAGGGTCCGTCTGCGTTTTATCTGTGCGCGGTTTTGTTTCAAGTCACGTCACCTGTGTTGGCAACAGGTAAATACAATTTTCGCTTCTTTTTCTCTTTCATCGGGCTCTTATCAGACCAAGTCGTCGTCGTCGACGTTGAAGGTGGTGCATTTGAGATACTCTTTGAGATTTCAATGTCTCTAAAGTTGGAAGCTGGTTTTTTTTTGTTTTTGGAAAGAAAGAACTTTTTTTTTTTCGACCAAGTCGAATGGCGCATGTGGAAATTAGGTTATTTTTGGAAAAATGAGGCGGAAACTGTTACGATAATGGGATTTGAATTTTTAACATTCCAGAGCTGTTTGGAAAATTTGGAAAAATTTATAAATCGTGGCAACATGACGATAGACTGGATCAAAAGAACTCGACTAGTGACAGCCGGAAAAGTACTGAGTAATATAGGGTGCAACTTGTTCTATGGCAACAGTAGAAGTGAGTCTGCGACTATTCCCAGTAAACATGGTGCTAGAAAGATCAGGAAAGGAACCCTTTTCAGAACCAGTAAAGCAGATGTAGGAAGATCGAAATATATTACGATAAAGAACGGCGCAACACTTTCAGAAACGTTTCCACTTTTCACCTAGACAGGGTATGGTCAGGAGATACTGATTCGAAAGGAAGTTCGACTCCAAAACGAGCATAAAGAACAATGGAGCAATGAGTCTAATGGGCCGAGTACAAGACACTCGAAATCTGTAAAAATCTTCCAGCATGCTTCCATGAAACAAAAGGCATACAAAGCGGCGCTGCATAGAAAGACCAGAGCTGCTCGCGAGCCCTACGAGCAGAAGAGAAGAGACGAACACCGACCCCTTAGCAGGACAAAGAAATCGAGGAAATAGAGAGATGTTACTGCAGGCCTGAGGTTGGGAAGTTTTACCAAAGGGTAAAAATAAACCGTCAAGGCTACAGAGTCCGAACCGAAGACAGCTCACTAACAGAAACTCGCTGTTAATGTTGGTAGGTAGAAACCACACAATGAAATTTAATCTCAACAAACATATGTATGGGCTGCTGTGACGAAGAGGCTCAAGAGGATGCTCCTTACTTCCTCTGCCACTGCGCAAGCCCATGCCACTTGAGAAACAGAACATAAAGAAGACAGTACTACAAGGTCATACAAGAACTATCTGATGTTCCAATAAATGATTTTTCCAGGTTTCTGAGGACATCACGATGGCTAGAGACCCAAATCACCAACGACCAATGGGTCCACAAGGACCTTAGTTTAATGAGGCCAAGATCTTTCTCCCTAATCAACCCAAATACCCAATCAAACCTAAATAAAAAAAAATAAATAGCTGGCGCTACAGCTCGGTATGAGCCAAGGCCTAGCTTCTCGCAACCATTCATGTTGTGCGTGTTGTATTATTCGCACGAATGGAAGGGACCTACAATTTATTGCCGACTCCGAACGGCGAATTGAGAAGCTCTTTCATGACAGATTATACTCCCGGAGGCTTGTCATTCCCCGACGAGAGGTGATGCCGCGAAAAATGTTAGGTGTTTTCCTCGCTGGGGCCAGGAACTTGGGAACTGCTAAATCTGAAATGCCACTACCCACAAGGCTGTAAGGCAGTTCAAATCCCTCACTATTTCGAGTAAAACTCAGTCACGATAGAGGCAAATAAATGTTTCTCCCTGCCCTCTTCCTATGCCTTCGAAATAGTTAAACATTCAAATCTCATCACATTCACTGTGATTCATCTTTTCACAACTTAATTTCATGCAAAAGTTCAAGCTGCCGCCCTGCCACAGTGTGACCGAACTCAAAAGATGATGGAAATCCCATGTCAAATGTCATTAACGATTATATCACCCAAGATTGATGGACTACTTTCGTGTGAACTTTCCAAGAGATTTTGAGATTCACCTCGTTCACCTTTGCATCTCTCTCTCTCTCTCTCTCTGATTTTGTAATACTTTTTTGCCATAAAAAATACCACAGCAAACGGTAGCAATTACATCTTTCACACTCAAGGCCAGCAGCAGGCAGCATTTTCATCACTTCATTCAATATTTGCAATATGCCCATTGTGTGTTTAGTTGTGTGCACTGTATAATTATTTTTCATGATGCATAACTTGTCTTAATTGGGAACTTTATGGTGACTGCAATGAGCTACAGACCGTTGGCCTAAAATATTTAAATGCGTAAATGTGTTTAATCTGTCTGACGGGATAGAGTCTTCGGGCCAGTGACATAAATACCTCTTTGCATTGAATAAGAATGAGGCAATCGTTACCCATCTCTATGCAGATGACTCAAAAATGGACTGCGGGGTAGATGCTGGAATTTTTTCTAAAACACTCTAGATATCTGAGTCATATCAGCTCCCAGACTCGTCCAGTGTCTTTCAGGCGGAAGTACTGGCAATACTCGAAGCTTGCCGCTTATTTGAAGTGAACCCTGCCATCAAGGTCCTGGCATCGAACCCGACATCTTCTAAACTGATGGAACAGTGTGAATAGAAATTGGCTTCATTAGGTCGTCGTTTCAAGGTCAGCCTCCTTTGGATGCCGGGGTACACTAATGTAAAGGAAAACGACCGGGCTGATGAGTTGGCAAGACGAGGTTCAGTCCTTGATAGACCTCTCTGGGAGCCGTTAAGGAAGGAATCCTCTCACACTTTCTGTCCTCCAGAGCGCAAAAGAAGAGAGGACTTCGACATAGTCATCCACACTGACAAATCAAAGATGAACTGCAGTGTGGGCGCCTGTGTCTATTCGGAATCACTGAAAATATCAAGATCATACCACCTGCTGGATTTTGCCAGCGTCTTACAGGCGGAACTACTGGAATCCAAAAGGCTTGCACGCAACTCGAGCGTGATACATCACACAAACAGAACAATGCTATCCTCATAGATATCCAAGCCGCTATCCAACGACCAACTAGTGCAAGACTGCCGGAACGGTTCAGGGTCACACTGCTCTGGGTTCCAGGGCAGAGTGACATAGAAGGAAAGGAGCGTGCAGACGAACTGGCCAGGCAGGGCTCAGATCTAAACGGCTCACTTGCGGTCAAAGGACAAATTCGCTCACACTTCCTGCAGAAGGCCAACCTCCAATGGAGGAGGTTAACCAACTGCGGCATATGAAGGAAGGTATGCCCTACTTACGATAAAATTAGAACAGGACACGCCCAGATATCGCCAGGATAACGGCGATAACCACGTAGCATTCAGTATAGGTCACTGGCATCCCATTTGACGCGTATTGCCGCAGCTGCAATAATGAGAGCGATAAGTAGATCTCTACAGGAGTGCGGCTTTAGGCAGGGTCAGACACAGATGCAGTAAGGTCATGTTGATATTCTATCGGGTAGCATTTTTGCGGGTAGGGAACATACATATCTCTTCCCTCAATGGGTCTGAATTGACCTGAGTGCGGTGAAATAAATTCTTCTTCCTCCCTGTCTGCCCATTTACCCAAGGTAACCTAACACTCAGGTCACTTGAATTGTGGTTTTAAAAAGGTGCTAGAGTGCTAATTTAGTTAGTTTCATTATCAAAAATGCTGATGCAACCACTTCTACCTGAAAACCAAGGTTGGGAAAGTTCGGCTAAAGATAATTGCTACGAAAGGAAAGGCTCTAACCGAAAGCTAGTTCATGTAAGTTGGCTGCAGTTTTTGTCAGCAAAGAAAAAGCTGCCTTCGGAATGGTAAGCAAAATCCAAAAAATTGTGTTTCTAGCACTGCTTCGCTCCGACATTATTTAAAAACTTCTTTGCATGTGCGGTACTTGCAAAATGTCACTCGTAAGTCGCAGATCTTCCTAAAGGACGCATAGGACCGTTTATGTCGAGAAGAAAATCTCGAAGCTTCCCTTCAATGGAATTTACTCACCAACTAGAATGCGAGTATGTCACTCAAGGAAACGTCGCACATAACAGTTGCGGAGGAGATAGGGGCACAGGAGATGAGCTGGAGGAAGCTGCAATGCATTGCATAACTACGCTTAAAATGAAGTCCAGGCAATAGTGATGGTTTATGGCCCACAAATGGTTGAAAGGAATAAAGTAAAAATGTACGTAGGTTGAATCATTATTTCGACTTCAACCTCAATTTTCATTGGTAAAATAATTTAAAAAGTTAAATTTCTCGGCTAACAGCCGGTGAATGATTTAACAGCCAGTTCGTATGGAGCTTATGTCCGGAACACTCTTACACATGACCTCAAAGTGGCAATGATTTCAATAAGAGAATAAGAGGTAGAATCAAGCTCATACCACTAATTCATCCTATTTATCCTGCTGCCTCACTTGTCTGTTGCTGTCGACGTCAATATCGTGAGTTTTTTTTACCGCATCAAACAGTCTGTTCCTGCTTAGCCGACTTTCATTTTAAATATGTATGACGGTCTCTTAAGAAGCAGATCTGTAAAGATTAAATCAATGACTAGAGAGTTAAAGTGGGCTTATGTAATTCAAGGAAAAGTGTTTCATTCCCCATCTGGAGCGAAAAATTCCACTGACATCCTTTCAAAAGTATTTAGCCGAAACACGAGAAATTCCATCTGTCCAAGTACTCGCACCGAGGAAACCTTTTAAACCATTTTAACAGTAACCTACACCAGTCGTTTTTTTTTGCCACAAGAAATTCCAATCAAATCGCTCGTTAGGTTGTTTCTTTATTACATGTGTCCGTCAAAATGACTTATCCTCCAACAAGCACCTGGCTATCGGCGAAATTGTCAATAAATTCCACTCAACCATTACTGACACAATTTGCGGCTACTTCATTGGAAATCTCTGTTATTTTCCACTTCCGCCTCTATCATGGGGGGTATCCATCCATCCATCCCATCTGTCTATCCGCTCATCTGTGGAGACCACTAAAATGTTACATGTTCGTGTCAAATATGCATTTTAATGATCGCCCAAGCCCATTGTGCAGAAAAAGAAGTACTCATTTGCATACCGGAGGCTATGGTGCACCGATGCGGTAGTGATAGCGGCAAGCGGCAGCAGTAGTTTATCCAGAAGCGTTCAATGTGTTACCATTTAGTTGGGATAAAAGGCGTGAAGCATGAAATTCACTCTACTCCCGGATGGGTGTAGTAATACTCACAGGCAGAGGGTCTCATCTCGATTGAGATGCATAACATGGAATTATCTTGCAGCAGTGCAAGCTGGCGTAGACCACAATCATTGGCCATTACTTGAGTCAAACATTGTTTCACGCCAATTAGGAGTTGCCAAATGGATTTAATGGACGCAAACACGAGTACTTAATTGAGCACTGGCCGGTGAAACGAAATGCAAATTGTGCGTGGGAATTGAAAATTAACTAATTCCAGGGTGCCAGCGGGTCTTCAAAATTTGGAGAAAATCTGGAGAACCAACTAATTGACACACACGCCCACAATTGGCCAAAATTCGTTGGATGGAATACAAAATTTCGACACCCGACTTTGGCAACATAGTGCGAGTAATATACAATTATGGCAACATTTGGATGTTAAAGATCAACAGCCACTTAATGAAATCCATGGCATTTTTTCCTGGGGGTTGTGGTTAAGGTATCACACTCAAGACAGTTTCATAGATTTAGTAATGATTCAGTAAAAGATGTAGGATTTACATTTTTAAACAGAGGCTGTCCGCAAGGCTGCTGTCTCCACTGCTGTGGTGCATGGTGGTTGATTCTCTGTTGCATACTCTCAATTCTTCTAACGTCTACGCTCAGGCATATGTGAATGATGTTGTCATACTTTTTGTCGGGTTATGCCGATAACTAGGAGTGCACTAGGAGTGGGCTTTCGGCCAATCCTATGAAAGCTGAGGTTGTCCCCTTTACGAGAAGGAGGGTTGTGACCCATCTGACTCATCCAGTGCTAAAGGGCGTCACTATTCAGATCTCCGATAAAGCAAAATATCTAGGAGTGATCTTGGATAAAAAACTTCTTTGGGCAAAGCATGTTGAGTCAAGGACATCCAAGGCACTCTCAGTTTTTTTGGCAGTGTAAGGGTGCTTTTAGCAAGACATGGGGCTTATCACCGAATAAGGTCCTTTGGATCTATACGCCTATGATAAGACCGTTTCTAACTTATGCGTCGGTTGTTTGGTAGAGGGGGCTTTCGCGTAAGTATATGACTGCCTACTGCACTAAACTTCAAAAAACGGCTTGTCTCGGCTGCACGGGAGCTTTTCCGAGTACGCCTGGCTCTGCTCTAGACATTCTGCTTGACCTACCTCCCCTTGATACTTATATCATGGGCTGTACTATCAAAGCAATCTATCGTCTTAGACGGGGTGGCTTCTGGTATCTTCCGCACTGGAGTTTTGACGACCTTGCGCGATACTTACTCTACGACCCTAGTTCCATGGATATGCCGTCTGATGCAATGACAATGCCAATTCATCGGCCTTTTCGTTCCCTTCTATATCCTTATGTCCAGGAACCCAGCAGAGTTTGACAGTATGGTGTCTTATGGTGATCAGCGTGTCTTGACATTTCTTGACTGCCTTTGATTTGATTGTATTGGATTTTACCGATTTTAAAGCTGCCTGACTGTCAACGAAGATGGTGAACTCTTATGCAGCCTATAGCTTTTTCTATTGCCAGGACCTCGGCTTGGTTGACGCTTCAGGTTTCTGGCAATCTAAAAGATTCCTGTTTCTGTAGGGTATCCGAGTAGAATCCGGCTCCTGTTCCTGTTTCCATTTTTGAGCCCTCAGTGTAAATCGCGATTTCGTGGTCCTTGATTGTATTGTTTGACTCCCAGTCCTCTCGGGTTGGGAATAGAATAGGAAAATCAGTGTTAAAGTCATTGTAGGGGGTCATATAGTCCGATGTGGCTGTAAGACTTAGTTATGTCCAGTATCCTCGCGCGTCCATAGGTGGTCTGCTTCCACAGGTTGGATTCTCTCATCACCTTAACAAATTTAAACTCAAATCGACCTGTGTAAACTTCGCACAGAGTGAAACTTCACACTCGCAAGGCTGTTACATAACCGAAAGTCCAATGTTCATTCATAAAACCACGTGCATATCTAATTCAACGCAAATTAATGCGAGCAATTCCTTACAACACCCGGCAGACTGTCAGCCCAGAAAAATGCAAAACAGCCTACTCTGTCTCAGGTAATCAAGTTCAATTTGCGGCGGAACCTTCCGAAATAAAATGATTAACATAACTCCGCAGTCCGCAGTTCGGAATCCGGATGGCTTCACAAGTGATTTTATTACCTCCACTGCTGTGTCGGGCACCTAATGGGATGCAGTTGGATGTGGTTTCACGCAAATGCCGGATGGATGGGAGTCAAGAAACTCTTCCTCACTTAATTACAGATTACTTGTACCTTTATTAAGTGTACATATGTGGTATGGCATAGTATGAGGTTGGCCTTTCCTTCCTCTTTTAATTTTTTTTTGTGGTAAAACAGCGCAATGGAAACCTTACAATTATGATGCCATTCTGTACGTCCAATGATTATATAATGAAATCAATCACTTGCGCATGAGCTGAACGCACTCATCTTGTTGTTGGTAGTTCGTTAACACATTTAGTTCATCAAAGTTCGGTCGTTGATTGGCTACTTATTCTTTTTTGTTTTAGCCCGTCTTCTTCTAGTTTTTGGGTGAAACAGATTTTGGAATTTTCCCGTGTAATTTTTTTTTTCTTTTAGGTCAGCTATAATCGCCTCGGGGAAGATTATTCTGAAGAAGAAGAAACGCGCAGCACAATCATTAGCATTTAAGAGAAGAAGAATGCTGTTGAAGCAGTTAGATACTGCAAGAGTTGAGTATTTGTTTTAATCGCTCAGGAAACGAGGTCCATTTATCTCTATCTGCCAGTTTGGGTAATAAGAACAATTTATGAAGAAGGTATTTATGACGGTGGCCGGCGCAGCGGTAGCTTGTATAGGAAACAATAAACTAAGAACTTTTTGAACCGCTCTGCTGTGTCATCATAATTTTGGTTTAAATATTTTTGAAAAGTATTTCGTGAAGGAATTCCTGTGCGACCATTAGTGAGATGTTTAATGTTCGTAATGCAAATTGGGTGAAAGTAAGACATGAGTTTTGTTCTTACATTGCAAAAAGTGGGGAAGCGGCTTGAGATTTCCGGGGCAAAGCATACGATTACATTGTCTGACAGACATGAGGTTAAAGGGGTGGCGGCTTGATGTTGGTCCCCACCTCACTCAGATCTTCAAGGATTCCCGTTGTGGGACTTACATTCACGTACCCGTTGGGAAAAGAATGGTTTATCTATTAATTGTTAATTGATTGTTAAGCTGCTCCCCTTAACCACCTTTAATTCAGCGATGATCTTCGGTGGGATGGTTAATAGTTGGCCTGGGTCACAAAAGAAGTAAACACCTAGGGTCTTCTTTCTGGTTCTGCTGGAGCTTTGTTGAAGTGAAAGTGAGACGTGTCCTCATCCGCACCTACATATATTGCCACATCCTCTGCAGAGGTCAGTCGTACTTAACCCCATTCTCCTTAGATGGGCCGGCCGCAGATTGTGGCCTGCGAGGATGCTGATCACTAGAGGTAAATGCGATCTGTTCAGCGTAGATATTTCCTCTGTTTTTCTTTTATTGAGCTTTGGCCACATCTTTTTTGATATGCGGCATGTCGAAAGTGTGCTCCATTGCAAGCCTCCAGAAGTCCAAGTGTATCTCTTGTTTTATAACTTCCATAAGGATTAGAACCGTGTGATCGACCATTATTTGATTCAGGTCCGATCCCTTTCTTGCCAGTTCACATCAGCATGATGTCACTGGCACGTTTGCGAGTGTTGAGACGGAAGTGGCGAAGATGGGCTTAGCGGTCAATGAGCGCAAAACAAAATAAATGCTGTCATCAAGAAGGGACACCCAACATCGACGTATCGGACAGAATGTCAGTGGATAGCTGCAACTTCGAAGTAGTAAGGGACTTCGTTTACCTCGTCTCCGCTATCACATCCGATAACAACAGCAGAGCAGAAATCAAGTGAAGAATAACTCTTGCCAATCGCTGCTTCTTCGGGCTAAGAAGGCAATTGAGTAGTAAGGCCCTATCCCGAAAAACTAAGCACACTCTATATAAGACCTTGATCGTCTCAGTCCTGCTTTATGGCGCTAAGGTATGGACTCTATCAAAAGCAGATGAAAATATCCTTGGTTGCTTCGAAAGAAAAATATCTTTGTCAGATATTCGGTCCCGTTTGCGTTGACGGGTTCTGGAGGAGAAGATTCAACGATGAACTTTATGAGTTGTACAGCGACATCGCCCTAGTCAAGAAGATGGCTGGGACATGTAGAGAGAATGGACACAAATGCTTTGCCTCGCAGAGTCTTCGAGTTTTACCCAGAGGGACAACGCAGTAGAGGAAGACCTCGCCTAAGGTGGCAGGCACAAGTGGAAGGTAACCTCAACCAACTTGGAGTGCGCAACTGGAGGCAATTAGCTAAGTAGCGGGCTAACTGGAGAGGCTTGATTGTTAAGGCCCAGGTTCAGCCCGAACTGTAGCGCCACCTAAGTAAGTAAGTAAAGGGTTTTGCAATAGGGACGCTACAAAAGTAGAGCGACAGGGACAGCAAACGACGCCATATTTTTCTTGCGGTTTTTTGACATTTCTCTTCAGTAAGCTTTGCCATTTCATGATGGAAAGATATACGAACCAACAACGAGTCGAAATTATTAAAATTTACTACCGAAATTCGGAGTCAGTGGCCTCAACGTTAAGAGCGCTACGTCCAATTTATGGTCGTCCTAGCAGATCAACAATTGAGCGTCTAGTGGAAAAATTTGAATCCATAGGCACAGTACAAAATGTTCCCGTGCCAGTGAGACAAAGAAGTACCCGTAGTGTCGAGAATATTGATGCCGCTGAGGCTTCAGTTGCAGAAAGCCCAGATGTGTCTCTCACACGTCGTTCTCAAGCGTTGGGCATCTCTGTGACGTCGTTGTGGCGAATTTTGCGAAAAGATCTTGGCCTACATCCTTACAAGATTAAATTGACGCAAGAACTGAAGCCGCTTGACCACCAGAAGCGTCGTATGTTCGTGAATTGGGCTGAGCAACAACTTGAAAATGATTCGGATTTTCATCGAAAAATCATCTTCAGCGATGAGGCTCATTTCTGGCTGGATGGCTTCGTCAATAAACAAAATATGCGGTATTGGTCAGGCAGCAATCCACACGTACTCCATGAGTCATCATTGCATCCCAAAAAAATACGGTTTGGTGTGGTTTATGGGCCGGCGGCGTCATTGGGCCGTACTTCTTCCGTGATGATCAAGACCGGCACGTTACTGTGAATGGGGATCGCTACCGTTCAATGATAACCGAATATTTTTGGCCCCAATTGGATGATATGGATTTGGAGGACATGTGGTTCCAACAGGACGGCGCCACAAGCCACACAGCGAATGTCACAATCAATTTATTGGAAACCAAGTTTGGAGAACGTGTTATCTCACGAAATGGTCCAGTCGCTTGGCCGCCTCGGTCGTGCGATTTGACGCCGTTAGACTATTTCCTGTGGGGCTACGTCAAGTCTATGGTCTATGCCAACAAGCCAGCGACGATTGATGAACTTTGTACGAATATCGAACGTGAAATTGCAGCAGTATCGGCCGATTTATGCTTGAAAACCGTCGAAAATTGGGTTCAGCGTCTGGACTTCTGCAAGCGTGCCTGTGGTGGCCATGCAAAAAAAATCGAGTTCCATACATGGCATCGAACGTACTTTCACAGGAATAAAGAATTTCATTGATATCCAAAACCGTTTTTGTTTTATTTAAAAAAACTTTTGTAGCGCTCTTATTGCAAAACCCTGTAATACAAGACTAACCACCGAAAAGAGACCTATGTATATGGCAATGATAAGTTCTTCATAGCATGTGTACATAGGTATGCGGTGGTTGTTCGATGGAATAAGCTCTCAAGAATAAATGAAAGGACGGTATGACTTTATTGTATTGGATCCTACTTTAGCGCACTTGCTACGGATGTGAAATAGAAGCTATTGCTAATTGCTATAAAGTTATGTGAGCTATTGGCTGAGTTAGTTACAGTTACCGATGCCTTTCACTTTGTATCAATCAACTTTTCGATCTCTTGAGGTCGCTAGAAAACCACAGAAAAAGTCAATAAATTTCCCGTCTATTGGTAAACAACGATCCATCTTCGAACACTGAAAACCGATTAACCAATAAAATGTCGCGGATTTATTTTCCTTGGAAAAGAAAACAAGGAAAGCAAATCTCGAGCCCGAGCGTTTCTAAGTTTCACAATTTATTTGCAATTAAATGAAGAGAAAGATACCAAACAACCTCAAGGTGTATGCCGCATACAGACCCAAGCAAACAACAACAACAACACTGGCAATTAACAATTTGATTTACTAAACGCATAAAACTGTCGTCTGTCTTTCATTTATTTAGTTCACTTGTTTACATTTCATCATGCGTTCGATGCGCCTCCTCCTAGGGCGACAGGTTCCGCCGACTGTCATCTGGACACACACAAAGTTTCTCTTTCTAAGAAAAAATTTCAAATTCCATTGGTGCTGTGCGGCGGCTGCGCGCCCCTGGGCGCTTCGCGTACACGCAGAGCGAAATTCCATACCAAATGCGACCGATGATACTCCATAACCGCTTCTGCCAGGATAAAGCGACACACGCACAAAACAAGGCCATGCACTTCGCTTTCATTTGCGAATTAGTTTGGTTCGTTCGGATGGCCGAATGTGGAATATCCACTTGCAAAATGGGTAAAAGTGAAAAGTTGCAAGTATTTGAGAATAGACGCCTCGCAATGGTGGCAGGTCCGACGCACAGTGACAGCTTGACCAAGTGACCCATTTGCCTAAACGTGCGTGACCCTCGGAGCAAGGAACAAAATCTCATTAAATCTGGAATGAGACGTCGAAATGAACAAACGAAGAAAAGAACAGACGCATGCGCGCTTCCAAGCCGCTTATGTGTCTGCCACTCGATGCTTCCATCAACCTGATTCCAGAATGACAGATGGGATCTCGTTGAATCTGTGCTCTGCCTGGCCACGTCGAATTGAATTTCCATTCAATTATAATCGATTTTTTTTTTCGTTTCAATTACGACTTCCGAAATCCATTAAAGCATCTACGAGTACACATCACGATGGTTGCATTCCATCGTCGGAATGGAGGAAAAAGAAGCATCACTCCGTCGTCGTGAGTGAATTACGACGTCGGAATAGACTTTCCGGATTCAAATGAAGGGGAAATCATTCTGACAAAACAGGAGAGTACCGGCACAGAGCACGACTAAGGCAGCAGCCATTCCCAGTTAACACATTATGCCGAACGGGGATCGCATAGATTTCGTGTGAAAGTCACACAAATCGATGGGTTTACTTCGATTAGCTACCAATGGTTAATGGAGTGAATGCGATTCTCCGGAAGCCCCCCTCGAGTTGTTGGAAAGTATTGGGAGTGCGCCCACCGAATGAGGAACATTTGTAAATTGTAATCTAAGAGGTGAAGTCATGTAACACTAGTCATTTACTGAGCGAAAGACTCAATTACGCACTTGCATTGGTGTGCGGCTGGGCCGAAAAGCAAGTTTTGGGAGTTAACCCATCCAAAACTGAAATAGAAGAAGGTTGATTCCACATTTCAAGAATTCATGTATGGGCGGAATCGATCTGACACTTGGAAAAATGGCAAAATACCTCGGCGTAATCTTAGACACGAAATTGAGCCAACATCGAGAAACGCATTAAAAACGCTTACATTGCCTTTTACTGTGAAGAACCAGTAAAATCTCCTTCAATGTACATTTTTTCGAGGATCCAATGATTATGACTTCATTTTTCAGAAATTCTGACCAAAGGTAGGTAGAGAACCTCATCGGACACGCTGATTACTGGGCCAACCTCCAGAGCCTTAGAGAAGCGAAAAAATGCATCAATCCCAACATATACAAGGCCAAGACTATACTGCATAAAATAAATTTATCAGATATGAATTATTTGCCGGTTCTATGGAGAACAGAAATAGACTGCTGAACTAACTCGTATTCTGTGGGTATGTCCAGGAGCCGCTAGGAAAGATTACTCCACTTGTCGTCCACGAGAATGTTTTCGCAATGATTATTCACACCTTGCGCCATAATTCCCAAATCATCCGCAAACACAGGTATCGCAGCCACCTTATTCCAACTGTAAAGGACTCCTAATTTATGAGACTGAAATTGACACCTGTCCGCAATGCCCTGCACCAATTATCCTAGCTCAAATGCGTTCAAAATGATGCCGCGATGTCCTGTAAAAAATCTCATGGTCTGCTTTTTTAAATTGCTTAGACCGCAGGACCAAGGTAAAGTTTTTACTCCTAATTGTTAAGAGCTGTGAAAGTAACCCAATTGATATCACAGAAGAGTACTTCTCCTAAGACCAAGGAAATTAGGCTCAGCTTGGCTAGTTCATCCGTAAATTGATTGCCTCTAATACCTTGGTGATCATTTACCGAAGCATGTTTGATCTTGTTGTATCTGACAAGTGATTGTAAGACTGACTGACTGACCCACTGACTTCCGTTGAGTGGGTTATTAGTCCCTTAAGGACTCAAAGGATTTGTATTCTAGCGCCCGTAATACCTCTGTCAAGGTTTATCATAGCGCGGATCTCATTGGCAAGAATTTCAGCTTAGAACACATTTGGGCACATACCGATTTTTACTGAGACTTTGCGATTCGTGACGGCTGGCAGTTTTCGGAATCCGAAGGATTTGACTGCTCCTAACCTGATAGCTCTAGTCACTTGACTGAAGGTAACAATGTTAAGCGGAGGTTCTGGCTTCAGCTTCTGGGCACCTGGTGCATCTTCACATGGAGCTTACCAATTTTCTTCCCACTTGAAGAGCACCTAACGCTAGAAGTGTCAATAAGTTTGGTATGTGTCTTTAAAAGGTTGATACTTCCTCCTCGCGGGTTCCGGCACATGAAGAAAGTATGGAAGGCGCTGTATGAGAAGTATTGTCGCCCTTTTCGGAGGCTTCGGCCGAAAAACTGCACTGGAAATACCAGGGATCAAGAGCTCTACAGCATCTCGTATATGTGACACCAGACATTGATGCAATGGTGAGAGGCATCCATGACATTTGTCGCCAAGACATCTGCAGCCAAAAAATTGCAATGAAGCTCGCTCTTAGCTATGCACTCGCCCTCTTTCACTTTGGAATTGCTACGAAGTTCACTTTCTAGAGCACTGGCGGTTCTTAGTCAATAAAAATGCGCCACCGCTGTCGATGACGCTACCACAAATTGAACCAGACTAAATGTTTAAATCGTTAAGCCTTCTCGAAGTGTCAAACAGTCAACTGCAGAGCCACTTAATGAAACCAACTCCCACTAGGATAATACACTATTCCTACTAGACCTGAAAAGGCACAAAATGGCATCGTAAATGTCACTCGACTATGTACGTATGTATACCGTAATGTACTTTGGCATAAATCACTGTGATTGGCCTCTCTCCAGAAATTGGTAGTCCACGACTCAATCCAAGGAATTCGTGTGTTCCCCCATCACCTCCAGCATACTCCACATCCACACACGTAGTCTAGTTCAGTGACTTTGAATGCACATGCGACCCTCCAACCCATAGACGCGACAGAACTTGATCTTGCACCTGATCCATTCGCGTACACATCAAGTCTCCATCGGAGTCATCTCTTTTTCGGAGTGTCTGTGAAATGTTTGTGAAAGTTGTCAAGAGAGTCGCTTGGACTCCGTATCGTGGTGGTTTTCACTTGCCAAAGTGCCCCATTGCCGTTGCTATTGATTTGGTCTCATTGCTTCTTGGCGAGTTCTATCTCTATATGCGGCGTGCAATCTTCCAGCCATCAAATCGGCTTGATTTTCGCAACGCTCCTTCCAGTGACTCTAATTTCTCGTTTTTAATAACTTTTACTAATCGCCACGGCCGCGAACTGCTCGAAAGTCTGCGAACGTGTTCGCAATTAGACGATGGGAATGCGCTACAGCATTTACTTTCATCGAAGTGATGGCGGCTTTTTAATTGGCCTAGGTAAGTACACAATTGGAGTAGCAGCTTCCAATGAAGATCTTCCCAGGCACAGTACGGGTGCAGACGCACAATGCCACCAGTTGACATTTCGTTCCCAAATCACCCACTCGGTGCGGAGACACACAACGATTGGTGTTCAGCTGCTTCCTACTCCAACCAGTTGGGAACAACAAATGGCCGCCGCCGCATTGAAAAGTGGGTGGCCCACTGCCGCGGGCGTCTTCACATATTACAACAACCAACTATGGCTGAGAATGCTTGGTGTGTCCAGATTCCGGTGTCTGGCTCGAGTCTCTGGAGCTCTACGCCGAATATAATTTCCGGGGCTCTGCGTTTGATTAGCGTTTAATTACTTGTTTCTCAACAGCCCCGGTCTCGGAGAGGACGCGGTAGAAACGGAAGAAGACGTTCTTAGACTCTCAACAAGATGAAAGTCGTTTGTGGAGTGGAGAAGTGGACGCACTTGAATTTGGAGCTGAACGACGATGCCCGGCAAGTTAGAATTTTGATTTTTTTTTTTTTACGATTTTTCACTTCCATGGCGAAATTAGAAAGTAAAATTCATGCGCCTAAAATGATCGTTAACCGGGGGAGCGGAGGAGTAATCGAGAGTTGGCAACCATTACAGGGAGCAACTTTCTGCGGCTGAAGCAACGAAGTAAACAAGATGTAATAACGGGGTGTTGGAAGCATGTTTCGTTGGAAGAAATAGGATGATGCCTTAGATCAGATTTATATCTGACGATAAGCAAATGTTTATTGGTTGTTTGGTTTCATGATTGCTGACGTGCTTATCGTAGATCACGGATTCCTTGGTGAGCAACATAAATCGGCTTTCGTTTTCACTTATAGGATCGGTAGTGATTCATTAGTGGGGTACTAGAGATGGTTGATACTGTAACTGGTGGTTTGGACTCTATATTTTGGAGGAAACAACATTTTTTGGTAATTAAGCCGTAGAGGTGCCTTGTAGGAATGGGAGGAACGTGGTGGGAGGAACGTGTTATCTTCATTCCAAAAGCAGGGAAGGTGGGCCACATGACCCCGAAGGACTACATACCCATTAGTCTGTCGTTCTTCCTGCTGAAAACACTGAAACGACTGATCGACGTATATGTGAGGGATGTGATCGGCGATAGCTACATATCACAACATGCGTATATGGGAGGTAGATCGGTAGATATGGTCCTTCATGGGCTAGTATCGACGATAGAGAGATCTCTCCATCATAAGGAATTTACTCTTAGGGCGTTTCTCGACATCGAGGGCACATTCAACAACGTATTAGCACCTTACAAAGAGCCCAACTCAGCACCGGACTCTGCAACGGCTGATGCTTAAATCGCGGGTCATCAACTCGACCTGAGGAAGCGCGTAAGCAGTAAGAAAAAGGGCTGCAGGGGAACCCTCCCAGGGTGGATAGCTCTCTCCCCTAATATGGCTCCTTGTCGTGGATGAGATCTTCGTATTACTCGGAGATAATGGCTTCAATGTGGACAGCCTATGCCGACGATGTGGTCACTCTGGTAGCAGGCAAATTCCTTCCAGTCCTAAGCGAGAGGCTCAACTATGCGCTACAACTCAATGCTTTGGCCAGCAGCAAAGGGCTGGGAGTCAATCCTACTAAGACAGATGCTGTTCTTTTCACTAAGAAGAAATCAATCCCTGATTTCAAAACTCGGATGATGTCGTTCGACTTTGACATCTTAAAATCATACATAAGACACTAGTCTCAGAAAAGTCGAAGAACAATGTTGTTTCTCTCATGAGGTCCTATAAGCTTGATGTTCGCGCATTCAGCATTAATACGTTATCACGTCTGAAGCAAACATTTATTTTTTAATCCTTTAAAATCCTTTAGAATTTATTGAATAAAACTGTATACCTACCTAAAGCCAAACTGTTTTTGTTTATAATTTTAAAATAAAACTTAAGACGACACGACACTATACAACTGGTAAAACGCTTTAACAAATGTGATGACTAAACATGTTTATTACATTTATGCACAACAAGATCCTTTTACTCCTGAACCGTGAAAGTAAGTTGCTTACTGCGAGTACTTTCGAATTTATTTGGTGTCTTTATGTCCATCAGAGCTAGAATCCCAACAAACAGAAGGCCAATCAGCAGGGCACTTACAAATAAACCCGACCAAATGGGAACGGTGGTGAAACCGACACAGTCATAGGCATCACTAAACCGATTGGCACCCTTCAAATAGGGTTGGACCTGCAAGAAGACATAAATCAAAGACTGTGGGATTCCAGTGAATAGGTGACTTACCTGATAATCACTCAAGGTGAGGTTATCCTGTTCCATGCGGAAAATCAATGATCGCGACGAACATCTGTAAGAAAATCCTTTTGGTGCAACTGGTGCTTCTCCAATCAACGGTAGGCTATTCCGATAGTCCTTGAATTCGACTTCAACTGCGTTAATGGACCAGTAGCTGAATGGGGAAAGTGTGAAATTAAAACGCAAACGGAGCTGAAATCCAGAAAAATTCTTAGAGAAAAGTCCTTGAAATTACACAATTGTAAGCCTACCCGGGTATTGTTCACTTTGAATCCAATATTTAGACGACTAAATTCTGCACGTTCATCGAATGTGATCTCTTTGTCGTGCTCCACCAAAGCAAATGAGTGTTGCTGACCATTGATTTCCATATTTAGGAGTGGAGCAGTTGTTGTGTACAAAATGGCCTTTCCTGAAAAAACGTATCATACAGAGAACACTTTAGTGAATCAGAAGCAACATATCCTGCTTAGCATGACTATAGATTGCCTTTCGATTGAAAGAAAAATGAAGTTAAAGTCAAACGGTATTGGATCAAGCGGATCCAAGGCTTTAAAGAAGACACTCACTCTAGTTCGGACAAAAGTATGGTCGATTACTGAAAATTCAGTACCATTTGCTCAAACCTTAGCAAGAGAAAGTTTAGAAATGAATCACAGAAAGCCAAACGTTGTGCATAACAAAACTTCTGTAACAACATCATGGAAACCACAGAATCTGCGTAACTAAGGAAGAGCTGCTCTGCGATCTCTCAAGGACATTTACTTCAGAAAGACACTTTGGAATGTAATCATATTAAAACCGACTATGTTTCGCAGGCATAGGGTCATAAGTCCACAGGCCAAAAGTCCACCTGGGTGAGTTATAATTCCAAACACCAGTGGTGAACTTATAACCCATCGAAATGGGCCAAAAGTTCACACGAAATTTCTGTGGAACATAACCCCGTCGATTGTGGTCTTATGGCTCACTGAGGTGGGTCATAAGTACATATTTATTAAAAGTTGTCATTTTCATATGAAAACAAAAATACAGTCATTTTCATTCACAAAGCGTGGAATATGTATGGGAGAGCATGATGCAACCCCCCTGTTTGGGGCCCGATATACAACACGAATAACTCGTCATCGAAATGTGAGGATTTAATATTACCGCTCCCAAAGAGGTTAATGTATCACTCTATCACGAATACCACTCACTCACACGTTATTGAATGCGGTAATTCGGCCCCAGATCTTGACAGACAATCCAGAATTCAAGCGAAAGTGTGAACTCGTCACCGAGTGATTTTTGGTTCTCAGGTCATAATTGAAAACGAAATGATAACTCCAATGACGAGTTTTAGTGCCCGAATCAACGTAAAGCTTTCAATCAAAGATGCCAAGATGATAGGTAGGAAGACATCGTCTATAAAATAACGAGACCGGCGCATAAAGATTTGCTGCTTGCTCTAAACACTGGTTTTTGGCGAACTCATATCCGATTTCAAATCCGATTTCAGAATAAAAGAATTTGCAGACGATGTCCGCATTCGCATTTTGGGAAAAATGCTTCAGATTTCTAAAGAATCAAGGGCCTTACCATTCAACCGAAAAAATCTGTTCTTTTACACTTTTCAAAGGAGCGAAAGCTCAATCCGGGGAAACGAAGTATCTTGGACTAGTCCGCGACGAAGCGCTTTACTAAAACTCTCAACTTACCCTGAAAAAAAAAAGTTCATCTTTGGCATAGTGGCCGAAAACCCTACAAGCTTAAGTCCAAGAACAGTTTAACCGACTGCATCGCCTGGCCTACATGTTTAGGTTATGAAGACGTCCCGACAACAGACAGTGCTAACTCTCTGAATTATAAGTCTCACACCGCTACACCTCACAATGTGGGAAATAATAAAAAAAAGCTAAGTGCTCTTAGGTTAGATACCGGAAGGCAAACCCGGCCATCTTACAGGCATTCTGAGGGTCTTGGAATACATCCATATCAATACAATTTTAATGATCTCACATTACCCTACCAATTACCTTACCAAATTCACAAATCTGGTACACAGCTGGCTCCAAATTCCAGTTCACATAATCGAACTATGAGCAAGTGCATGCTTGTCTTCGGATAGTCAGGCAACGCCAAGGACCCTTAACTCCTACCCAACCTATTTTTAATCCCTTTCCTGGGAACCAATCCACAATCATTTCATGTGTAGTGAACGTACGGACAATCTGGCAAAAAGCGGCGCTTGGCACCCATTCATTGAACAACTGAACTCTATTTTAGGGTGCCACCTAGCAGAGTCGCCTACAAACCCAGTGAATATTTGGAATATGGAACCCGGAGCGTTATCAACATTTATTAAGATTGGGTATCTGGTTAACCACCGCGCCAGTACAATAGATAGTGCATCTGGGTCTCAGCATCGTATGATAAAAGCAAGATGTGTCCGTAGAAGTTTTGCGACGGTTACCGAGTGTCTCTAAGCCTCATCAAAGTAAAGGATATCCAAACCAGCTTAGGCATTGAATTTTAAGCCCTTTATTACACCAAAGAGATTCTTGGAATCTCACCAAGTTTTCCACTTGACCGTTTTTGCGATAGCAAGCCCCATCCTTGCCAAAGAATAGATTTGTTGTCAATCTTTTAAAGGAGTTCAAATTTAAAAAGAGGACATAGACACAGTGTCTCTTCTTGTTCATTTTGGATGAAGTAATATGTAACAAAATTACAACTAGCATGCGCAAAATCAATTTGTTCAATATAATTGTGTCAGTGTAAACGCAGCACTGACGATGACGCACGAAAACGTGGCAAAGTACATAAAACCCTTTACAATTGCGTCACTCCAATTTCTTTACAAGATTCATCATTACACCCTTCGTAATACTCGTACATGACCCCAACAAGTGCAAATAAAACAATTTTAACGTCAGTCAAACAACCACATGCGTTTATAAGATGAGTACCCACGCTACACTCTTGTGGCACTTCATGTTTTCTATAAATAGAAACACACGCTTTATGGGAGGAAAAACAACGGTATTATGCAAGCGGCGACAAATAAAACACAAACAAAACTCTGAATATATCAGCAATTCACTGGCACTGGCCAAACATGTGGGTATACAGAAATAACTTATCCTCTCACCTGGAGCGTGATAAATGAAATTAGTCTCTGTGGGCTCATCCGTTGGTGTCGAAGTAGTTGTTGTTGGTTCTTCATTGATTTCTCTCTTGTACATGTAATGAACTTCTTCCTCGCGATAGGCCAACATGCCGAGTACTTCACCCTCGCCATAGATAGTCACAGAGTCCTTGAATAGTGCTGTGATTTCAGTGTCCTGTTGAGAGGTCGGTCCAACCAGATTTATCACCTTTGAATGAAAAAAAAAAAACCAAGTCCTTCAAAATGTCCTCTGTCCTCTGGCCTTTGTACCCACCTCGACATTTGTGTTATAGTTGAACGGTTCCACAGCCAATGTATGCTGTGGCAGATAACTCCAGGCATTTGCGCTAATCAACTGACGAAACTTTGGATAATTTTCTGCATCCAAGCGATTTGTTCCGTTTCGAATGAAAACCACAACTGCTTTGGCATCGGTGAAAAGTGTCGACAGACTTGGCTCGTCTGCCTCGGTCAGAGCTGGGAATTGCATATTCTTGAGTTTCTCATGGCCCCACATCAAGTAAGGTCCACTCAAGGTGGCACTTGAAAATCCCAGAACTCCCAGGAACACTATAAAATTTATCCACTCCATTTGTGCACTGTGTAGGAATATTGTGAAAAGACTGGACACGAATGTCAGGAGATCGATATTTTTACGGCTTCTAGGACATGCGCATTGTGGGCCTGGGGGAGATATGACATTTCTGTCATTGCGCGAGTTTGCTTGGAGGATTTTATTCGTGTTTATGTTTACATTTTGATGGGCAAAGGGGACAGATGACAGAATTGTGTTTGAACCACCTGTTGCTGCCTACTTTCGTTGAATTGAGAAAATTTAAATTGTTCGTTACATTTTTAAACAAAAATTTATTTATAAAAAAAAAACACGAATGAACAAACTTAATGGATAACACAAATGATTGATACAAAAAGATAAAACAAAACTAAAGTCTTTGGTCTCATGCTGTTGCCACCGCTTCCCGCGAACCATTTTTTCTCTGAAAAAAATTATTTTTGCATTAGAATTACAAACATTTTTGATTTTAATTGACTTCAGTACTTTTTTTCTCATTCGGATCTCGTACACCACACGTTCGGTAGGAGAGAGTTGCCTTTCGCTTTTGATTGACATATCCTGGAACGTAAAGACTTGGAGCATCCAGGCGACCGGCTGCTATTAAGCGGGACATGTCCTATAAAAATAAATTGACTTAAAGTAAATTCCATCTTAATTTTGTGTCACTTGGTTACCAATTCTAAACGATGTGCTATAGGTCCTTTGAAGTGAATAATCATTTGAATGCAGGAGCCACCGTGTAGTTCTTTTGTTTTTCTCGCATCCACATCTAACATCCATTCGGGTATGCCCATCACATCACGGAGTTCTTCAAGAAATTGAGCTCTAAAAGGAAATTTTTGCAAAAGGCATTTTAGACCGGTTTTGTGATAAACTTTAAAAACGGAGATAGCTCCTAAGCGTATTTGGTACGATAAGGACTTCCAGGAATTAGTTGGACCTTAAGGGATCATTCTCGTTGAACAGACAGCACTAAACACTGATAAGTATCTGCCGGCACATCTCACGAGGATGCCCGCAAGCCCAATGGACGTTTTCAAAGGCTGTGGCGACATATACACGGAAGAAGTTTCGACACAAGCCTCAGTAGAACTGAAAATACGGCCCTCGGCTTCCAAAAACCGTGGTAAAATTCGTAATGAGCTCGGGATGTTTCAGGGAAGCAAATCAGAGGTGGAAAAATCTTTACTTATTTTCAGTTCTCGTTACCAGGTAGCAAGGAGATCAGAATAGACTCATGAAGATGTTTCTCTGCCGCCACCTCCTTAATGCCTGAAACACAATTCTGCGTTGGTGCTATCGTTTTCCCGTCACGTTGGAAGTGCTTTACAGACGCGTTGAATTGAAATACTCAAATTTATCAGCTGTTTGCACAAAATCCCACACAAATTTTCTGAAACAAAAGAAAATCTGCGATGTGAAGTGTCGGAACGCACCAAAAGTTCAACCCAGTTGAACTTTTCCTCTGAGAGAGCCCGTCATTACGTATTATTACGTTTGCCTCTCTACTCTCTTTCTTTCTCAAACGTGGGCTTGTGCCTTTAAATTCCTTTGGTTGAACATTAAACGTCATTCAATGGTAGCACTAACGCAGAATTGTGTTTCAGGCATAACGTAGCCTAATCTAGTCACCAGTTCAATCCAACCCTCATCGTAGAAGTTCTTACAATGGAACTTGTCTTTTTAGTTGGTAGATCTGCTGTACACCCTTCGTGTTCAATTCAAATACCTGCATTCGTCCTCACGCGGTTCAAGGCAGACACTACCGCGATCCAGGACATATGATGGATAAGGTAAGGTATACAAAAAAGGAAAAGCTGCGACTGCAGCTGTTGATTGGGGCTGTTCGTGCGAAAGCCGTAACGGTCAATGGGAACTGAATTAAAGCCGGTAAGTAATCGCCTATTTGTGATCCGCATCAATGCAACGTTCCAAAACATTAGCCTTCGTTTTATGACTTCCTGGACGGCGCCTGTCCGGAGTATAATGTTGAAATCGTATTTGGAGAATTGAAAGTTAAAATCGGTAAGAAAAACATTTTACGCGAGCATAACCTGTACGACACGATAACAGACGACTTCCGACTAACGAATTTGGTAACACCACGTGAAAATAACACTAGGGTCCCAAAACTAGAAATGCACACAGCAAGCTGGCCCTATCCAGATGATAGTAGTAGTAAGAATTCTGAAAATACGAACATGCATATGTCGACTCTGACCACCTTCTTTCGCAACCAAGTTCAGAGCTTGACTATCCAACGAGAAAAAGTTGCGAACCGCATTAGAAGGTAAATTCAAAGTTGGAAGCATTACAGAGCCTACAGAGCCTCCACTGTGTATTTATGTTCCACAAACGCCAACAACCTGTGGAACTGATATTTTGATATCATCTACGAATATGTGAGACCACCATAGTGGACTAGCCACCATCAAAAAAGAGCCCTTGGCCCTAGGCTGGAAAAGAGCGAAAATGCACACTAACAAAAGCTACTGCGCGAAACAAAGCCTGAGCAGAAAGAATATGGACTCAGGAGATCAGAGAAGAAGAAAATTCAGAGCAGAAAAAAAAGGACATAACCAGGAACAACATCTCTCGGAATTTCAACGTTCACCCTATTATGCTCAGCGTATTCCATAAAGAGAGGAATATAACGGAGAGGAGTTCAGAAAAGACTACGACACATCAATTTTCATGGACGGTTCGAAAATGCAATGCGGAGTAGGTTCGGGTATATTTTCGAGATCGTTCAGACTCCCGGATTTCGCAAGTGTCTTCAGGCTGAAGTAGTCAGAACTACGAGGCCTGTCGTCCCCTCAATGAAGACGCCACTCCAAATGAACGGCCGCAATCTTCTCCGATAGCCAGGCAGTCATTAAATTCTCTGTCTCCACAACCACGTCATTAAAGATGATAGCACAATACAGAACCAAGCTCGCCCGCCTGGGGAGCTTATCCTCCCTAACTCTTGTATGGGTACTAGTTCACAGAAGCATCGAAGGGAACGAAATGGTTGAAGAGCTTGCCAGGCAAGAGTCGACCCTTGACAGCTCATTCGCAAGAGAAGTTCTCATCCCATTGTGAGCTGTCAAGGGAAGACCCAACCCCTACAGTAGCCAAAAACAAATGGAACAACCTTACTAGCTGAGCCATATCCAAGAAGACTTGGCCAACATAAAACTAAAGGACAACAAACGACATCCTTAGCAGAACCCGAATAGCCATTGCGCGCTTAATCCCTCTCTGTACGGGTGACTGTGCAGTAGGTACCGTTGACGCGTTGACCTCGAGTCTGTTTTTGGCATCCCACTTGACGATTGCATCAATGTTAGAGTTAAGTTCGGTTGATATACTCAGTCTCTGTGACTCTACGACATGGAGTCCTTGACGTGAAGTCGTTAAAAAAATAAGCGTAGCCAAGAGTATACTGTCATCTGCAAAGGAATGGATTGGATTGCAAGTAAGAGAGAGAAGGTCGTTAGCAAATATTAAAACCTAAAACTAGCATTTTAAACAGCACATTTATAGAAGACGTTACCGATACCATAATTTACTCACACAACAAATCTAGGTGGCTTCTGCAAGTTCACATATTTCACTATGTTGTGGTCCGGTTCGATGTTGGCACATGCATATCTCTCATTCGACTTGTCTGGGCTGAAAATAACAATCGATCTTCCAATCGCTCCGACTGGTTGTTCCAGGGGAAAGTTTGGATCCGTGAATACTACACGCTTATCTCCAAGACCTACAACAATTCAAATAGTTTTATGTGTCTTCCCAAACTGAAACTATTAATTCTTCTACTTATCAATCCCAATCTAGCTGACACATCTCCAACATAGCATCTCAGAGGATTATCTGGTCCACATTCCTGTTCGTACAGCTCGGTCTGCAAAGAAAATATCGATTAAGTGCAATTCATCTTTCAACCCTATACAACCAACATTTAGAGGATCGGCTAGTTGAGTGTAGAATGGATTCCATACATATCCTCCAGCCACACATCGAGTAGCGGTTGGCTTGACAGCAGCATCCACACCCACAGGATTCACAAATATCTGCCACTTGTGGTTATGAGTCTGCAAACACACGGCATGACAAAGGGAAAGAGGGATGTTTGTGAGCCATACTCACCACATTGCGGTCATTCTTTCCAGGATGTCGCAACTTAACCTCAATCACCGTATCCGACTGACTTCCATCCGAATGAATCAACTGAGTCATCTTAACATAACCAAATGCATATCCAGTGGGATGATGAAACGAAGCTATAGCTCGAAGTTCTCTGGCCTCTTGAGGGCTATAGCCCCGCTCTAGGGTACTACAAGCCCATCTGGCATTTTTATGCTTCTTATGGATCACCACTGACCGTCCCAGAATACTGTTGTATCCAAACAGTGGAAGATTGGTGTCATTGTAGGCGTCCTCGAACTGTGTCAAACCGTCCAGGGTTCCGAACTTCCCACTCAAGTCGCCCATTTCGTATTGATCTGTTGAGCCGAGCTTGGGAGGCGGCGAGAGTTTTGGATTGATGCCAAATGGATTCCAGTGATCGTACAAAGAAGTGGCCTCACATGGAAAGGCCAAGTTGGCTTCCACAGGGGTCTAAAAGAGAACTGTTAGCGAGATGATATATAGGAATGCAAACGCCTCACCATATGAATGTGATATCCACTATTTGCCACCAAGCCCTTGAATTCTACTTCAACATTGCTCATGTCGTACTCCGATTGTTGGACAATTTCAAGCTTTCCTTTGAGAGTCAGCTCTGATCCGTTGGGATACCATTCTTTGGCCACTGCCTTCCGTCTGAAGTGACCAATGATTCTGAAAGATTGACAAAATCAGACTTCAGATGGTCGAACAATTTTTTCCATCACAACTTACACTGAACATCCCAAGCGTTCTCCTCTGGCCTTTGGTCCGTTGTCGTCATAGATAACCAGTGACTTCCCTACAATATTGTACTGCCCCGACAGAGGCAAGTTCGAGTCCGTAAATATTTTCCGACTAATCGTTGTGGCTTGAGACTTCCGGCCAGCAATCGCAAGATTTCCCAGTCGAACGTCCATAGCTCCTACTCTACACATCGGCGTCAGATGTGGTTTACAGAAATCATCAGCTGGCCTTTGGCCCCAGTCGACTTTGTACGGATTGAATACATCGCCGGCACTAATGCACCGATTTTGCCAGTCATAGAAATCCTTTCCCGGCGCACTACTGTGTATAGCCCAGCGGTGACCAAATGTGTTATTCTGTGTCGATCCGTCGGCATGAATCAAATACTCAAAGATCACGGTTGTGTCTTGCCATGGCTCCTCAGCTGGCTGACGGAAGAGTACTCTTCCCACGATCGGATATCGGAAGAGAACTTGTGCCGTAAAGATCTGCTTCTGGTAGACGCCATTTTTCTGATACTGAAGGATCGTCGAACAGCCCCAGGGGTCCTCTTTGATGTTGTTCAAGTCTGCCCGATCGTAGGTGTAGATCACCATGCCACGATGCACAATGCTATTTATTCCCTGAAGCGGCAGGAAGGTGTCCCAGTAAATTCCACTCAACTCTGAACTAGCTCCCGGCAACAGATAGTTGTGATAATAATCCTTGTTCCTACTCTGCAACTTTCCACTGAGATCACCAATGGCATACTGCTCCTGGGTTCCAAATCCTGGTGGAGGAACAGACTTAAGGTCCAAGCCATGAGGATTGAATATCTCATCGGTAGTCGAACAGTAATCAGGTTGCCCACGTCTAATGGGATCCGGAGGGAGACTGTGGATTCTGAAACCTGATACGTCTTCGGCGAATTTCTTGCTAACACGATCAGTATCCCGTCCCGCTGAGGTCAGTGTGAAGTTCAAGAAAGTCGGATCGAACTTGGATCGGGCGCTGAATGAGACTTCGCCCTTGATACCACCAGAGTTGAAGAAGGTTCTGGAAAGAGAAACGCAATCAAAATGGGTGCCTATATCGCTGGTTCGACTTACTTGTACAACAACGGCTTAACATGTCGGATCTTGGTGCAAGCTAAAAAATTATTCGAATGCAAATGGTCAAAGAGCACTAAGTACAGTGTCCTATGGGGAATCGTCAAATCAGACGGTAGCAACACCAATTTGTTGTCCTTGAAGATAGTCCGTTGGTTCTCTCTCAGGGCGTTCTTCGCAACTTTGATTTTACCCAATCGACTGTCCAAGTCTCCAATGCCCTTGCCCTCTCCATAGCCCTGCGGATCGAAGACCAATTGTAGAAAGTTGCAGTTATCCTCGGTCCTGTGATGATCATTTTCCAAAATATCCGTCACGTAGATCTTCCAGTAGTGCTTGGTGGCGGGATCGTTGTTATTTGGCACCGGTTGCGATTGAATGTGATACAAGTCGGAGTAGATCAGTGTGTCACTGCTTCCTGTTTCACCCGAAGCCAACCATCGAAAGTACACTGATCCGGATATGGGCGTTCTAAACCTGGCTTCAGCCATGTGCTCCACTGTTGCGTCGACCGTGGTAATGCTACCACACACTCGAGTGTTTCCATTAGCATCTGTAAACACCAAAGATTTTCCCCAGATGCCTTTTTCACCTGAAAAAAGGAAGTTGTTTGACTCCAGTCAGTCTGAATGCTGTATCCAAACCTGTCAACATCATATCTTTGATCCAAACAGACGTCTCATTGCCTGGAAGGGTCAAAAAACCCAAATCATCATCGAAACTTATCAGCTGCTTGCCCAAGTTGCCCAAGTCACATCGTGCACTCGAATCCGTCTCGGTGTAGTCGACGGGAAACTCATTAATACCCCAACTCCAGGCTTGATCCGGGAACTGCAAGGTCGTCTCAAGCTTGGCTTTAATCTCAACCGAAGTGCTCGAAATCTGCCGGAATGTTATCTCCCCGTGGAGGCCATGCTGCGAGACATACGCAATCAAATTTACACCAGCAACTGTAGGAACAAATGAAAGAGGTAAATATTTGTCTGACTCATTGCCAGAGCCGTTCTTAGAACTTCTACGTACCTGTTTGGTAAGAAACGATCGCGATGGCCAAAACAAAATTCAAAACGTTAGGCAACATGATACGTTGGCATGCGTACGCTGGATGAATTTTAATTTCACTTTTCTCGCGTCTTTCTTGGTTTACCTTTCGGCGTTACGTCTTGTGGTGCAGTGGAATATCGGTTTTTCACTTATTTCTTTTGTTATTCAGGTTTGCTTTCACATTTTCTCTCGTTAAGACCTCGTTTCGTACGAGTGAGTCAGCGGTAGGTGAGATCTAAAAAGCAACTGAGACATGGCCAGCGGAACACAGCTTGGTAGACCTTGGTTCGATGAGATACTTTTTGAGATACTTCTGTGGCTTAGCGCATGCTCTCACTCGAACGTGGTTAGCTTGTGAGTGAGTTAAGAAACATGTTTTGAGTCTCGGTGCAGGGTGTTCCAAAACATTACTTGAGCGTTGGGAATTAATAAGCCGAGAGGATACTTTACGTGGTTAAAAATTCATATTTACGTCGCCGTGGTTAGTGCGTTGAACTGCTGTGCGAGCGTCATGGGTTGAAGCCCCAGCCATGGCCAACGAACCTTTTTCGTGGCATCACCTCTCGTCGGGGAATGACAAGCCCCGGGAGTATAATTTGTCATGAAAGAGCTTCTCAATTCGCCGTACGGAGTCGGCAATAAATTGTAGATCCCTTCCATTTGCTACACAAATGTGTGTAACAACATGAATGTTTGCGAGAAGCTATTTATTTAAATTTCCAACCGTTTGAGTTCAACCTTTCCACTTGTGCGCGCCACCTAAATCGGAGTCTTCCTCAATTGTCCCATTCTCCCGATTGGATTCAAAGATTGTTCAGGCGTGAGCGTTGATATGCATCTTCCATCGTTCCAGCCATCTTAGGCTTAGGATGAGGGCAAATGTCTAGAACTAACTCTGGATAAAAAAAAGGTCTTTGGGCACTTCAAAGAACGACTCCACTTGATACTTATGTATATCATGGTCTGTATTATCAAAGCAATCTATCGTCTTAGACTCTGGTTCCATGGATATGCCGTCTGATGCAATGATACCAGAACTTCGGTTGCCGTGCAAGTTTAAATTCGACTTTCCTTGCGTTCAGGATTAGCTTTGGTCAGAGTTTGACCCTTGACTAGGCTGCAGTCGAATCTTCACGGATGGCTCCAATCATCGGTCCTGTGCTGGTGTTTTTGTGGAGGACGATAACACTAGCCTTCACTACTCGTTGGAGAAGCATGCCTCTGTTTTCCAAGCAAAGACTTTTGCTATCCAAATGTCCATGTTAAGAATAGGTGGAGGGGTAAGTGCAACTGCGTCTGTAGCGATAGCTAGGCTGTGCTTAAGGCGAGCACTTTCTAAGTTCAGCCGAAAGGCTGACCTCTTTGACTCTTCTCTGGATCCCAGGTTACACTGGGATCTCCGTAAATAAGATCTCCGATGAGATTGCTAGCCAAGTCTCAGAGGATCTTTTCTCAACCTGTGTTGGGTTTTGCCGCATCTTCAGTTAGTGCCTTCATTGACGATTGGGTTTCCTACCAACACAATTGTGTAGTGGCACGGCTTCCAGGGTGGAAGCAGACTAAACGAATACTCTCGAACGTCAGTAGGAAATCAACGCTATTCTTATTGTCACTCAGCTAAAGAGGCTGTAAACAACTTATTTGCGTTTGCTAAACAAAGTTAACTCGGCTTGAAAAACGCTGCAACCGTCTCCAATTTTGAGGGATAACCAATACCCCTTTGGATTCACAGAAGATACTGGCACCAGTACCAGCGTATATTTTCGATCCATCGGTGTAGCTAGCTCTTCTTCAATATAGTCTTCTCTTGGTATTTTGATATCAAATCTCCTATCGAAGTCTGAGGTTGAAATGATGCAGTCAGTATCTATGTTCTCATTCGTGGTAGTCCATCGCGTTAGAATGGAGGCGTGAATATTCCTTGGTTTTATTTTGTCGATCTAGAGATTGCTTATAACAATACTCCCCTGACAATTTTTTAGACCTTTCAGTTTTATTTTCTAATCCTACTGATTAAAAAAACACTTGTATAGCTATAAAAATAAACAGAAATATTTTCGGGTACAGTATTGAAAACGTGACTAAGATCACATAAAGAAGCGATAAACAAAAAAATGAATACTGCATTGGTATTTATGAACTTGGCAAGTGGCCAGTGAAGTCCATTTCTAATTCTAAACATATAAATGTGTTTATTTTCCGAATCGCACTGTGATTTCCTAAATATTTTACACATTTACGTTCACTTTTATGCATTTTTGAATAAACAAATATTTAGGAATGGAAATTATTTCTTTTCGTCATGCTTTTTTCTTCAGATTAATTGGTATTTGTCTCTTCCCCGCAAAGTCTTATGAATAGCAAGAGTTTACTTGTTGACCTTAAATAGATAACACATGACACAGGAAGATTTTTGGACTTAGCTAAAAGCGATGTTAAATATCTTGATGAGCCAGGAGCAGAGTAAGAAATTACAGAAAAATTGATTGACTGCTCTGAATAAAGCAATACACCGATACAGTCTGAGCATTACCGGTGCGCTGAGAAAAACCACCACCGACTCTTGCATTTGATCCCCGTAGACATTTTCGGCAAACAAATTGCAGGTTTCAGAACCATCTTATAGTGGACCATTTCACAATTATTTCCGAAAACACGGACTTCACCACACCAAGGCAAAAGAAACTTTAATGTCGCTATCCCTACGAGAGTCGTCGTTGGCTCAGTGGTTAGTGCGTTCTAATGTTTGCGAGCGGCGTGGATTCGGTCCCTAGCTACAAATGTCCACCGAACATTTTTAGCGCCACCTTCTCTCATCGGGGAATGACAAGCCTCCGGGAGTATAATTTGTCATGAAAAAGCTTCTCAATTAGCCGTTCGGAGTCGCCAATAAACTGTAGTTCCCTTCCATTCGTGCGAAAAATGTAACGCGCAAAATTAATAGTTGCGAGAAGGTAGGCCTTGGCTCATCCCGAGCTGTCGCCCCAGCTATTTATTTATTTTTTATCACGAGGAGAGATTCCCGAAGCAGTCGGCACCATTTGCAGAAGAATCCTTGGAGATTTACATATACAGACGATTCCAAATCCAAATATGCTGTTTTCTCCGATGATTCAAATTTCAATTTTTTTTTTTTTTGGCCAAGGCGGACCATTGTAGCCTCTTCTAGGAGAAGATTTCGGTCCTAACTAAGCTGAAAGGGAATATTCGCATTTTTATAGACAGCTAAACCGCCATAAAGTCCCTGGAATAAGTCTTTGTAACTTCAATCATAAGTCAAGACTGACGCTCGTCTTTCGTGATGACAGAGCAAATTGACATATGTACTTTTCTGTTAGACAATGAGATATTCTAGAGAACTGCAAGGCTGATGAACTGGCCAAACGTGGTACTAATTGCAATGCGGGTTTTTCTTAATAAATAGAATTATGGGATGCCACTAGCTACGTGCAAACTTACATAACTTAAAGGTGGATGCAATCAGCATAATTTGACCTACAACAGACCAAAAGCGTTCGAAGAGATAGATTTTGATAAATAGACGACATCTTGGAGTAACTTTAGGTGTCACCATGAAAAATTAACTTACACACCGTGAAACATTACGGACAGACATGGGCCTCCATGCAAATGATCCTCCATCTTCTCTGTATCTGTCCAGCACTCTTTCTAAAAATACGTTACCATCTCTGTGCTTTCTTTTTTGACAATCTTGGCGACCTTGAACGACAAGATGTCGGCAACCTATTTCGCTTAATCAAAAGCTCAAAAGTTCAACAAATAGGAAGGAGAATTCCTCCTAGATTCTGAGATAGGGTAATGGTCCTCCTACTAGTCTAAGTGCGTCAGGGAGAAATTTCAATCTTGACTGACTTATAGCTGCTGGATGACAGAGCGAGAGCTGATGTCTTTTTGAAGGAACTTAATCTAACTTCGTATCTTGGTCTAAAAACGAATACCTCAGTGTATAAATCTGGGATGCTATATCTGATTTAAGTGGGGTTCAGGTGGAAGGGAGGCAATTCCTTATTGCCACTGCCTAATCGAGTTGGGGTCAGACTTATCTCAATGAATGTGCAGCAAAAAATGTGTTGACACTGTAGCAGGACATGTAGAAATCGAGGGAAACGAAAAAGCGGTGGTCAATCTGTGAGTTTTCTGGGTTCGAAGAGATTTGTTGCAGATTTAATTCAAAATGGGCTACAAATAAATACTCAAAAAGGTGGACAAGTAGGACAAATGCAGACAATCCAAAGTGGCAATAGAAATGTCTGTCAGCTAAGAGAGAAGTTCTAAGTTTAGCACAAGAAACTCTCAAATTGACTGCAGCGATGTTCTCAGGAAATGGAAACAGAGGTCCTCTAAACAAAATGAGGCTGGTGACGATGACAACTTCGGACTAGCGCCCCTAGCTGTTTGAATACGTTTGTTGATTCTGTGCTTTTGAACTCCCAGAAATGATGTGCAGTATAGATGATGTGTGTCTGATCAAACGTTCGAATAGTGACGATCATTTTCGTGAGCTCTAAGGAGCATCGATCTTGATAATATGCACCTTTGGCTGGCGAAAAGAATGAAATTTTCATTGACGGAAATCCGGCCTAAAAGTTCCTGAAATTAAAATGTTATTTTTGGCGTAGCGAGCCGGTTGCTTGGCTTGCTCTAAAAAGTCTTCAAAAATCCAATACGTACATGTATGTTAGTTCTTTTTAAAAATGCTAACACCAATTTCAAGTTTCGAATTCAGAACTTTGGGATCTCGTGATTCCTCCAAAATCAGCAAGTCTTTCTGTTTAGTTTTTACTTTCCTACGTAGTTTCCTCCATTATAGTTTTCAAAAACCGTTTCACTTCGTTCTCATATTGACGATGGGATGAATACAGTGTTAATAAAGAACTCATGATTCAAAAAGCCACATGTAGACTTTTCTGTTTAGTAAATTTTAGTGTGTTACACATTGTTAGTGAGCATTGTTTTGCAGGTTTGCCTAAACTAACTACTGTAAGCTCTTATAATATATTTTATCTTAATAAACAAATTTTGAAATAAGAAACGAAATTTCTGACGACTTTTATTCGCAACAAAGGGTGTTTTATTTTTGTCATATTTTCGGTTGATTGTTGGTATATATTTTTTTTTTCTCTCTTTCTTTATAAGTCATCAATGCTAATGTTTTTTTTTTTTTCCTAAAAATTTCCATATAAACATATTTTAATTTAATTATTACGCAAAATATTTCTCAAATTTAAGTAAATATCAAATAACTCATATTACAACATCCAAAAAAAGAAATTTAAATAAGCATATCCTCGCCAAATAAAAAGCATTCTTAATCTCTCTTAATCTCTGGAAAATGAGTAAATCTTTAACCAATTTTCTGTTTAGTAAAAAATAAATAAATGTTAATAGAATAGAATTATATGTATATTTATAGAATAATATAAGAATAGTAATAATTTCTCTTTTTTAAGATTTCGTGCGTTTAAATCTACTAAAGTGTGTAAATTGTGTGTGTATTAATATTTTTTGCCGTTTTGATCGTTTTTTTTTTTTTTTCTTGTTAATGTAAATTTTTGGAAAATCAATTCACACACACAATCGATCTTCCATAATGTATAAATTGAGTATTTCTCTGCTGGGTAATATTATAACCATGCTAAATAAATAGTTATATGTATAGATATAATATTTTTGCGTCCTAAAAACTAGTAAGAATAAAATATGTAGTGTATATATCATCATACGTTTTATGATTGAGATTAAATAAATATTCAGTGTTGGATATTTTTTTAATCTTTCTTTTTTTATCGTCGCTTTGAATAAATCTGTTATAATATAAACTGTAAAAGTTATATAAGTATAGTAAGCATGAAAATGTATCTCTAATCATGCCAAGATGTTTTAGTTGATATAATTTTAATTTTTTTTTTTTTTTTTGTTATGGAAACGTTAACCCTTTTTTTCGTTTTGTTGTATATATGCTTTATGCGATTGTTAGTAATATATAGTTTTTGCACACAAAAAAACTTTTAGTTAGTTTGAGTATTTATGTGTGAATATCATATAGTATGCGATTAAATATAGTAAATAGTTTAAATAGATGCTTTCTCATTGATCAATTGTATACTTTTTTGTATCGACAAAGTAAATGATAATTAAAATTAAGTAGAGGATGAGTTTTTCTTTATATATATACGAGTATTTATATATATTAGGTCTTGAATAAAGATGTGGTATTGTAAAATAAAGTTTTTTTTTCAATCTAGCGATAGTGCATTCAATCGAAAAGAATAAATGTTTGATGTTAATTTGGTGACTTGGCTTGCTAGATATATATCAATTGGTTGCATTATCGCTAGTTATAATATATAAATAAATTATTATACATGTTTTTAATTTTTTTTTTTTACGTTTTTTTAGTTGCTTTCACACGAAAAATATTAAAAATGTTTACACTCAAAAATAAATAAATTATACTATTAAATTCATGGTCAAATATTAGTTTTTGTTAGATTGTTTTATGTATAGATGGATATACATCTTCTCATTTTATATATATGCATTTGGTCTACACTTGCGATTTGTAAATTTTTTTAATAAAGTATTTTCCCTCTTTCGGTGTAAGTAAAATCTCCATGAAAATTGTAAAGATTCTAAGAATACCCTCTCTGTTGTTTTGTGAGGTTAATGACGAGTGATTGATGTTTCGCGTTTCGATTTTTGGTTGGATTCGTAGTCATAAAATATGAGATAGACCGCGCGTGGTTATGAGAAATTTGATATAAATAAGAAAATTTGCTTTTTGGTTGTTTTACTTGTTTTTTTTTTCGTTTTTCATTAAATTAAAATATATATTATATGTAAACTTTTATCGTTTTTTTTTTACTTCATTTATATAATTTCCGACCGCATTTAGGGCCGAAAAAAGGTGGTGTGGTAACAAATATTGTTTTGGTATTACTTTTGTGAAAAATAATAAAAATTATTTCATTTTTTGAAAATATTGTTGGTCATATTTACTTGTTTTTTTTTTTGCAATGAAAAAATGAAAGTTTTTTAGTTTTTTGTTGGTTTTTTTTTCTCTTTTAAATTAAACTAAAACAAAAAAAAATTGAATTTTAAATAAAAAGATATTAAGAAATTAAATAAAAAGATTTATGCAGCCTCGCCTTCGCCTTCGCCTTCCTCTTCTTCTTCCTTGCCGGTTAGCATGGCAATAAGGGCAGCTGTATCGATCATGTTCTTATCGTCAACAACCATTTGATCGTAGGCATCGTCGACTTCCTTCATGGTGAATTTATCGCCGAAATTCATGAGCATTTCACGGAATTTATCACCATCGATGAGACCATCGTTATCGAATGTTTTGAAGGCAGCAATTACAACTTCATCCTCATCGTTGGCACCTGATTGGGCCATACGGTTGGCGAACAACGACAACAATTGGGTGAAATTAATTGGTCCAGATGCCTCGGATAACATGGAATCCAATTCCTTGTCGGCAGCAATTTTACCAACGGAATCGAATGCGGCACGCAAATCGTTCTTACCGATGATACCATCCTTATCGGCATCCATTAGTTGGAAAGCCTAAAATAGAATGAAAGAAAGATGGGACGAATTAGTTTGGATATTTTTTTCATCTTTTCGTTGCTTAAAGCTCAGTGTCACTATAACGAAAAAACTACAATATTCAAGCAGAAGACTGGTGTCCCCAGTCAACCAGTCAGATCACATGTGACAAGTTCATTGTAAAGGCTGAATAGATTCATAAGAAAATCTAGTTTTTCAGGGCTCATTTCTGTATTTTTTGCCAGGATTCACTAGCCGTAAATAACCACAAGCATTGCATTTGGCTTTTGAAGCTATTTTTTGGAGGCTAATCTCCGAAATGGGTATCACAACGGATCCAAAAGCACCTAAGTGAGTTGAGGTTGAGTTTTTGTTGCTCTATTTTATTGACCCAGCAACTTGAAGTAGGTTTGTCTGATCCCATATAAGGAATCAGAACGAATAAAGACTATCAGTGAATCCATTGTGAAGCGGAATTTAGTGAAGCTAGCTTGATTGTTCCTTGCTTCATTTCACTAAGTATGAATTTGATAAATAAAAAATACTTACTTCCTTGAACTCAGCGATTTGTTTTTGCGAGAACACAGAGAACACACTTGATCCGGCGCGCTTTGACTTCCTTGATCCACGGGATCCACCTGACGCCCTCTTTGAGCCAGTGGTCGAAGCGGGTGCGGGTGTTGCAGCTGGTGCAGGGGTTGCTGCCTCAGATGCAGCCTCAGATGCGGTCTCTGATGCGCCACCTTCTTCTTTTGTCTTCTTCTTCTTAACCTTCTTCTTCTCATCGGCCTGTTAGTAAAATAAGAAAAATTTAAATTTAATTTATTGTTACAGTTAATCAATAAATTTTTTCACACGAATTGAAGGAAACTAGGGAACTTGTTTACATAAATATTTTCACTTTATAAATTTGCTCTTGATTATCATTTTTGGAGAAATTACCCTTGCACGTTAAGATCATGAAGATCATGATACCTTGTAGAGTCAGACGTCTACTTCGCCTTCGTAAGGGGTCGGCGTTACATTCTTTACGCAAAAGTTCAAATTAGTTCCTTAAAAACATGCAGATGTGTTGAAACCATCAATCGAACCAATACACAATATGTAGAGCCATCCTTAAACAAGGAGAGATTTCTTTCTCTGACTTAACTAAATGGCAATGACGCACTTGATGTCTGTTGCCTCATTACTGAGATCCGTACCGTCAGTATCCATGTATAAGACCTCGTTGTACATCACAACGGCCACTGCAGAAACTCCATGGACGAAAGAGAAATTGAATATGTCCATCATCTACCGTACTGAAAGCTCAATGGCTGTTCTTTTTGAAGAATTTATGTTGCGAGCTTAACTCCGAAAAATATTTTAAAATTTGAATTCTATGACCAAAGGTTTTCTTTTCGAAAAAAATTCTTATTTAAATTTAGTTTTTTCCTGTAGGTATTACTTTTTTTTTAAGGAATTTCGTTAAAAAAATAATTAACAACCGAGGCGGTAGTAAAGAGGATCTAGACTCTATCTTCGACTTATTTGGATGGAAGGCTACTGGGCATATTTTTAGAATGACCTGTCTCTGTTTTTGAGGTCTTGTACATATAAATTTGACTGTGCTACACTCGGAATCAGTTATATGCGTGATATTTATAAAAATCTTAGTTAGCTCAACAGCTCTCTTTGAAATTTTTAAACTTGAACGGTCTTGGGCCTAATTACAAATTTGGTAAAAATTCATAAGTTTGTATGTACCATTTGAGGTAAATGTGATTTACTTAAAGTGACGTATGGAGTTTTTATTTTAAATTTCTTCTAACTGAATGGTTTTCTTCACAGAAAAAATATAAAAATTGTACAGAAGAAGTTCAACACTTCAAATTCAAGACTTCTATTCATTCCAGGCATGGAAAAACATTTTTTTTTTTTTTAAATTTTAATTTTTGACAAGATTTTTACGGAGGATCTCCAATTTATGCAACTTTTGTAAAAAAAGGTTTTAATTTAAATCAAATATTTAGCCACTGCATAGTGTTTGTTATAAAACTTTTAATATCACATTTCGATTCGATATTATTTCCTTTTAACACAAAAATAAAATTGTACTTGTCCCGTTTCTATTTTAGGAAGCTAGATTTCGAAATCTGTCTTACGTCATGCGGGCGTTTTGGATCATGTTACACATTCGCATATAAACACACTCGTACGCAACATTCTATTTGCGTTCTACAAGGTTTTTGTTCTATTTTCGCTTAAGATATTATTTAATTTTTTTCATGTTATTTCACTTTTTGAAAAGGAATGAAAATGTTCCACAAAATATCCACTTCCTTGAATCATTTTTATTATCCATAATCCTTGTGCCATAGGTTTGTTGGAGTTATATAATCCATAATCCATTGTGCACATTTTTTTTAATTTTTAACACTTTTCACTTGTTTTTTAACATTTTTTTTATATGCAATTTATTTTATTTTTTTATTTTAACTGAGCAAATTTATAAAAAAAAGAGGAAAAATTAATATTATATGTAACTGTTCACTGTTCACTATTTTAATTCCTTTATTCCCATATCCTTACCATCTTGCTAAACTTTAGTTTGTCTGGTTGGATCGAGCGGTCAGAGCACACTGACGGTTCTGATCAATTTTATCGTGAGGACGATGTACTTTATGTTAAATCTTTTTCGTTCGAAGATTTTCCAAATATCACCCATACACACAAATAGATTGGTGTACGTATGGGGTAAAAGAAAAATACGATATGAGTTTTTCCTAGATAGAAAGCTAATATTGTGTTTGGTGGTGAAGTTGTAGATGTTTAGGTATATATGGTGATTCCTTATTTAGTAGCTTTGAGTAGTGTGGGGATTTCTATTCATTGGATGGGAGGCTAAAATTAAATTTTTTAAAAGAATATTCTTGTGGGTCTTACACAAGAATGTTGGGATTTTTTTTTTTTTTTTTTTTGTGTATTATTGTAGATTTGTTTTTCGTTTTTTTTTTTTTTGTGCGTATTGAAAGTGAGTCACACGCATACACCTTTTAGGTGGTATGCATATGGCTAAGGAAAACAATTATTGGCACGGTATAGATTTAGATCGTATAGAGGAAAATGTTTCCACGGACCACGGATGGGCGTGTAGGTTACTTTAGCTGATTATAAATTTAGGATAGATATGTATCGTTCTAAACATGTAGCCTAGATGACGTGCATAGTGTAGGAGGTTTACTATTATCCCAGGGTTATTGATGCCTGCTGCCTTTGATCGAGGTATAATTAGTAGATTTCTTCTTATGGAGGTAATTGTAACGTTTCTTAATTTGCGGAGACTTTTTAACTGAAAACTTGGAAACGGGGACTTTTTAATCAAAAACTTGGTTCAAACCAGTAGAGCCAAGAGTAGGCAAGTTTGTAGCCAAGGCTGCGTTTACTACTTCTTCACCTTCAATCATTGGATTGCATTAAAAGGAGAAAAATTAGCCCAAACTCAGGTTTGTACTAGCGCTTGACTTTCAAATCCAACCAATAGGGACAAAGAAATATAAAATCTTTTGAAATATGGTCTAGACCTTATTGAAAAATCTAAGTTTTTGACCTTGGGAAGGGAAAAAATGATTTTTTTTAAAATAATTCCTCAACCGTTTAGTCTACGAACAAATGTGTATGATTCCTTATGGGCCGTAGGGCATCTGATACACCTACATGCCATCGAATTTGATTTCTAGCGATGTGCTTAACTTATTTCCAGCTTTTACTCAAATACCTTGAAGCACCTTTGACAGTCCAGCGACACACTTTTCTTGGACAACCCACTCTTTTTCAATAGCTAAGCAGTCATCGCCTTTCCAGAGCATATGGTCGATCCATCGCTACTTCTGTTTTTGCATAAGCGACATTCATTGCTCCATTTGGACCAGTATACTCGCATCACGTTTCTCAGACGGCGACTGACAAAAGTTTTAAACTTTTAAGTGACATTAACGATTACTTTTCAAATAAATACATAAATAAATAGCTGGCGCGACAGTTTGGGTTGAGAAAAGGCCTAGCTTGGAATGAAAGGGACCTGCAATTTATTGCGGACTCAGAACCACTTTTCAAATCTTACACCAATATAATGAGCTGAAAGCTTGTTTTTTCTCTAGCATAGACCACTATCTGCAATGAAACCGTCCACTGAGGAGGCCCTTTTTGCAGTTAATGTGATCCAATGTCTCCGGCATGGGCAGGCAAGACGATCAAGGATCCCCTGGAGACTTGTTTCCCTCGAAAAGGAATACCAATATCTGCTTCTTTCCTAAAACAGAAGGAATTCCCGTCGGTAGCATTAGTTAAGCAGATTAACGAATATCTCCAAATGCTTTCTAATGGATATCTTGAGGGCTTATTTTAAATGTTATCTGGTCATTAACAAGGTAATTGATTGACCACAAGGTGATATACTGCTTCCGGTGAAATCAAGCTAGCTCCGCAATTTTTTATAGGCGTGAAACAGTAAATTTCAATTTAAATTAGCGATATACGGGATTTAAGTACTTTACGGCTAATGAGGTTAGTTATTGAGGCTGCTGTTGAAAAGCAGCAGAGTAATAGGAGGAGTATTAAAATCCTGATCTGTTTACATAACAGATGGCATGTAAAAAAATACATATATCACGAAAGCAAGCACCACCTTCCTTAAGTGAGGATTTCCGCCACTTTACTACACTTTGCTTTAGCTTAGATAAAACACACACGCATAAAAGAGTATTATGTACACCTTGCTTCACACCTAGTCGTCCAAACCCTTATTGACTGCGTCAACGCTTCTGTAGAAAATACGCTTCCCGTAAAAAAAAATTAATTAAGCTGGAATTCGAGCCTTTTCCTTGCCCACGCATTTCTTTTTAGGGTTGCGTATATCAAAACGTAATAGGTGGAAGCCTTATAAGGTCACTCGTGTGACCATCTACAAATCTCTCTGTCACCAGGTCAGAATTGAAGGGTTCTCAATGCAAATTAAAATTTTTTATGCGTTTCGCTTACCCCACAGAAGAAAAAAAAATAGATAAGCTGGTATAGATTTCACTGACTTACAGCTGAATTGTCAAAGTAGTCGAAACCAATACACTTCACTTTGAACGATGACGTTAAGCCGACTAATGTATTGGAGGTATGTATGTATGGACATATATCAGCGGAATTCTTAATCCTTCAACAATTGAACCATTTGATATACGAAGGTGCGTGGAAGCAAAATTTCGACAATAGACTTAAAATAACTTGATATAAGAGCGAGCTAAGGGCTGGAAGCAGAGGCATGGACTCTGTCTAAAGCGGATGAGGTTGCTCTTGGCTGCTTCGAGAGGAAAATTCTTCGTGTGATTTTTGGTCCCGTCTGCATAGACGGGGAGTGGAGGAGGAGATACAACGACGAACTGTACGGGCTGTACAGCGACATCGACTTAGCCAGAAGAGTGAAGGTCCAACGACTGAGGTGGCTGGGTCATGTAGAGCGGATGGACACCAATGCTCCAGCTCGGAAAATCTTCGAATCCACACCCGAGGGTCAGCGCAGTAGAGGAAGACCGCGACTCAGGTGGCGCACGCAAGTGGAAGGGGACCTCAACCAACTTGGCGTGCGAAACTGGAGGCAGCTGGCTAAAGATCGAGCTGGCTGGAGAGACTTGTTGGTTAAGGCCCAGGACCACGCCGGTCTGTAGCGCCACCTTAAGTAAGTAAGTAAGTAAGGGCTGGAAGCTTGGTTTCTCAAGTCTTCTAGATCTAAACTAAGGGTTTCAGAAGGCTTGAGAAAGATGTAATCCATCCAGAAAATATCAACAACATTACGGATTTTCACCGTGACTTTGTTTGATAGAAAATATTTTTTAGGACGCAGCGAATACCCGGCCGTCATCGACAGTTAGGTATTAAACCCCACAGAGTCTAATTTTGGTCTTAAATATAAGAATTGGTGCATTTAAGTTAAGCCGGAAGAGCTACGGCCTGGGCTTTGTATAGAAAACCTGGTCCATAGACGACGACTTTCAATAGGTTTTTCGAGGAAATATTTAAGGCGTTGAGACAAGTCTGGGTTTTGTAAATAATATTCAGATGGCTTCGATCTTTGTAACTAACTGACATGAAGCACATAATCTTCATCTTACAATATTTGAAAGAGAAGTTGATGCATTGTCGATACCAAACCTTACCAACGTAGCTAGCTGTGATTCGCTGTAAGACCGCCTGAGCTAACACCTCCATTTCATTTACGCTTAGCTATAAAGCTGTAGCTTTTGGTGGAAAATACATCAGCAGTTTTAAAAATAAGTTAATCAAAGTACTAGATCCTGTGAAAATGTCTTTCACGATTTTGTTTTTTTGAGATCTGTGTAGGATTACCAGACTATCGAAATTCATCAGACCAGAAGAGTCTCTGATTTAGTTCACATTGACATTATCCGCTTGGTGAACTCAGCAAGGTAAAACATAGTTCAGAAGTGCGCAGTATCCTTTATTTTAGCATTTCTAGGTGATTTCTAAAGAAGCTGTTTGGTAACGAATAGAGCTGCAAAAGCAGCATTCAAGCTGAGAGAGTCAGGGTCCTGGTGGCATAACTCGTACGGTCACAGGTCCATACTTTATCTATACACTGATGTTGATTTCGAAAGGAAAACGGACTATATCACACCATTTTAAGACTTTGGCACCCTAGCGGTGTTAGGCACAAGCTATCCACATGTACACTGAGTGTTCTAAGATGGAGGAAGGTACGGGAGCAGGGAAGCTCCATTAAATATTAACAGACAGACTCTCGGACGAATGCAGTGTCTTCCAACCTGAAATTTTCGCCACTGATAGAGCAGCAACGACAATAGATGCTAGTAGACTGAGCCCAGCTAAGATCACTATCCCCGTCGACAGTCAAGCAGCTATCAAAGCTTTAGATAATGCTACCACCAAATCTAAAGCAGTGTCCAACTGTCAAGAAATCCTAAACCCACATCTGTTGGGTCCTCGGACACAGCGACATGGAGGGTAACGAAAAAGCGTGCGAACTGGCTCTAGAAAGTGGGCATACCCACACATCGATAAACATCTCTATCGCCGACTACAAGATGAGAGAGCTTATCAACGCCTCTTGGTCAGCCAGAGGCGACTGCATTTTATCCCGCAGCTTATGGCAGAGAATAGATCAGGACGATAAAAAATATACTCACATCCTAATAGGTGTACTGACGGGACATTGTGGCATAGGCACCATGACCAACAGACTCGGCATCAACTCTCCAGACTATCGCAGGAGCTGTCAGGATGCGGAAGAGACGGAGACCATCAAGAATTTACTCTGTGAGTGTTCCAATCTCCAAAACCGCGAACTCTGACATATGGGAAATCGGCTGCTTGGAGAACTGGGAAACCTAACAGAAGTACCAATAACGAGAATACTCCATTTTATTAAAAGTACAGGATGGTTTTACGATAGACCACCCATTTAGAATCCAAGGTTGGAAGATGGACCATAACACAAAGGGGAACACAATGGACCAGTAGACTCCCGTGGACGCATAGTCATTGAAAAATAAAGAAAGGTAAAAATTAATTCCCAAGAATCATGACATAAATATTTGCCATTCTTTCACACCGAGATGACACCTAGAAACAGGATAAATTTCCGTCTGGCACTGATTCAAATATTTGCCTGTTCACGCGTATCATAGTGAGTTTGTTTTACTTCATACAGTGGTTCTTGAAATCCGGATTCAACTTCTCTCAAATGACCATAGATGCATATACCGATCAGCTTTCAGTCAAATCCTCAAAACCCAGAACTATAACGATACAAGATCGATGGCAGGTGAGATGTGCCAAAAACCGAATGCCATCCATTCACATATGTATGTATATTTTCTGCCTTACGTTGGTACGAGTATATAAACACTCCTTTTCGTTTGTTCTAAATTTGAAACGGAAAATCTTGATTTCTCTGACCTACCGTTGGACCGGTGCGGGACCGTGTGGAAATATTTTCAAAATGAAAAGAACGAAACTATTTTTAAATTCTGCCAGAGTTGTGATATTGTGTTGCAGGGGACCTATGCTCTACGGCAAGAAAAAAGACGCACGGAAGATCTTCTCAGGGAAAACACACTAATAGAAGGATTACTTTTCAAAAGCAAGCACCGGAAAGACGTTAGGAAAAATGGCGGATTTGCATAAAAATATAAAAAATAAAATTTGTGCCATTTGACGTGAGAAAATTATGTTTTCATCGCTCAGTTGAACGTTCCGCCCTCTTCCTTGGATTGTGTCTAATGAACTTGTAGGAGAACGAATCAAAATTGCAGTTCTCATTGGACGAGTCTATAGACCGTGGACACGGACACTATCGGATCGAAATAAAAATTTCAATTAAATTTAGAAATGAAAAAGAAAAATTGGAAAAGTTTCTGTTCGCGATTTTCAACATTGGCACGCATCCAAATTGCCAGACGCTCCGACAGAATCTATGAATACCTACAAGTAGATTTGAATTATGTAAATTTTGTAGATATTTTGCTCCGAATGCTCGAGTAATTGGACGTTTCATTAATTCTGACACCTTTGGGAATGTATCGGTATTCGCGTCAATTAATATATTCATCGACACCTTCAGTTTGGTTATGAAGAAGTTTGGCCTTAAGCGCAATCTTTTTGACCATTCCAGCGAATTCAGATCTTGACAGAGAACTGGAAATACGTACATGGTCTTCTTTTGGCTTTTTCTAAGCTTGAAGTTAAGATTATTTTATTTGCAGATCAGTTTTTGAACTTCTTGGATTTTCTTCAAATTCTGACGAAGTTTGAAAATCTGGTCGATTCGTACTCATGTTGACAATCATTAAACTGAAAACATCCTAAGCAAAAATCGAAGGGATATCTCTCGGGCTGTAGTACGGCTTACCGGGCGATCGACAACCATGCAGCAAGACTGAGCATCGCCTTCAGCGTTAACAGCCGCAGCTGCAAAAACGTGAACGAGGTAAAAGCCCTGGACCACTCCTTTGTAAATACCCTGCTCTCGCCAAAACTAAGCATTCCTACATACATACATACATAAGGCCAACTTTTCTTCAACAGCCTTAACGTCCTATTGAAGAAAATATATTTCTGTTGTCCTCAAATCCATAAGGACCAAATCAGGTTTCCAATAGTCTTGGTATCAAAACTTCACCAAATACGCTCAGGCAGTGCCAGCCTGAACACCGTCACACCTTCCTACCTACCTGACCGATCATAATCTTGATGAAAGCTGTTAGACTTGATTCTAAGGAGAGTGATTCCACCGCAATGGCCACTGTAGAAGGGTCTTCTTTCTTGTGGATCGCGCAAACAGTGCTATATGCTTTCTACCAAATCATGTTTGAGATTGAAATATGTAACTTCACCGATAAACTCCTCGTCGTAGCTTAACCGATAAATTCGTCAGGTGGATGGAAGTGTTGGTTATCATCATTTATGCGAATTAGTTTGTTCTGAATTAGAGCAGGATGTGAATTTTCGTCCTCGTTACATAGTCTGCAGAAGTAGTTTTTCCAAATTCTTAGCACTGACTGGGACTATGATTGTGTTTCCGTACGGGCTTTGCTACTCTGAATAAAACGCATATGTAGAAGTCGTTAAGAGATTTCTGGATAAATGTTTGGCGAAGATTCCGGCGGTGTCTTGGCATTGCAGCCTGTCGAGCTTTTATCTTCTCACAGTAAATCCTCTTTGTTTTGGTGCCTAGGATTTCCGCATTCGTACCTTGACTACAACCATGTACTGGGGACGATTACCACAATCGATAACGAGTGAGTGAGTGGAAATCGTGATCGAATGACCGAGTAATGTCAAATCCTCATATTTCGATGACGAGTTACTCGTTAACGAGTGTGGTAATTCGGCCCCTGATCCGAGTCGAAGTTGGTACATAGCTCTGAACACTATCACGCTTGCGTGGATCACAATTGGATCATTTAATTGACGGTTTCATGGTCAGAAAATCGCAACGTCACTTTAGAAATACATATTAAGATGAGGAAACCGTGTACTGGCTACAGGGATGTTCAGGCCTGCAGTAAGAAAAGGTAGGTCAAATCTTGTTCCAGAGGTTGTGTCGTTTAGGTTGTGCTCACCAATTGTCCGCTCGAGGACTTCCTCCGTTCCTCTTTTGATGTTTAAATCGTGTTGGGCCATGGGACATTCTTCACATTTCTTTGGAGGAGTTCATAAAAATATTCTTTGATAGCCCTTGTCTTCTGGGGGGGCATATTAGGGTGATGTTGGGCGAATTAAGCTTTGATGCAAATCGGAAGCTTAAGACTTCTTCGTTAAGTCTGCCGTGAATGACAAAACTGGTGGCTGGTGGATTTTGCAGATTATATTAGACTTCTGATAGGTCTTGGTTACCAATAACCAGAAGAAGTTGAGCAGTCCAATGAACTGACGACTCTCTCGGGAACCTGAAATCAGCGATTTAAAGATCCTCCAGCCCAATGTTGGCAGCGATGGTTGAAGTATTGTCCAGACGAGTGGTCTTTGACCATCTGGTTTTCCAGAGGAAGCAATTTAAAAAATCTATCTCCTATCAGACACGGTGTGATTAGGACGAATTGAACGAATTGTGAATGTGGTTAACGCATATTCAGAATGATGTCGTTGGACTACCTCTAGTCGGGGAATGAAAAAGCTCCGAGGGTATGACTGTCATGACAAAGATTCTGAATTTGCATTTGGAGTATGCGAGTGTTCTCACACATTAGTCGAATGCCGGGTCGGAATACAGAAGAGTAATTGCCAAACCTAACTGAGCTAACGGGTGTTACGTATAACTACAAGTACATATGTGATTGCCTTCTGCACTAAACCTCATGTCTGACGTTGCTCTAGATGCTCTCCTTTATTTATCTCCCATTGATACTTATATCATGGGCTGTATCTGTCGTCTTAGACGGGGCGACTTTTGCTATTATTTGCACTAAAGTTTCGATGACCTTGCGCAACACTACGAAACTTATTCAATGGATATCCCGTCTAATATCATGACACCGGAATTTCGGGTGCTATGCAAATTAAAAGTCGACTTTTCCTGCGTTGAGGACCTTGTTTTGATCAGATTCTGAGTTTGGACTGGGTTATAGTCGAATTCTCAGGGCGGCTTTACAACCAGTCATGGGTCCAGAGATGAGCTGCTTGACTACAAGTATACCTCTGTTTTTCAAGTGAAGAGTTATGCTGTCCTAATGGTCGCAGATTGTAATGTAGTGAAATAGTTGAAGGGGTCGGAGTATCTGCGTCTGCAGCGATAGCCAGACTATCCTTTAGCCCATGCTAAACCCTATAACAAGTTTTAAAATAGTTCGAAGCAATAACTCTCTGAATTTGGTGCTAATGCTGAGCTCTTTAACTCTTGTCTGAGTCCCAGGTCACACTGGGATCTCTGGGAATAAGATCTCCAATAAGACTGATAGAAAAGGCTCGGAGGACGATTCCTAGGACCTAAGCCTAGGTTGTGTCTTTCCGCGTCTCCTGTCATGGCTTCTTGCCTCCGGTGCTGATACTATAAACTAATCATTGAAACTCTTTCTAAAAAAAAGGCAAAACTGGTTTTTAGCTGAGGCAAGCTTCCTTATCTGCAGAATTAGGGGTCTGTCATGTTATGCCACAATGAAGTGTAGCTAGCTTTTCGACGTAGACTCAATGTTGAGCCTTTCTTCTAGGGTGGCTTGCAACTTGTCGCAATAATATTGGCTTTATGCTGTGATCCCGGCATAGATCCCCGTTTTGAGTTGCGGGAATGCAGGGCAGAACAGACTATTGAAACAAACTTCTGAATGTGACCCCATGTTTAATTATCAAGTAAAACAAAAACCTGAAAACAAATAGACCAAAGCTAGCTGCCAAGGCCAACGTCGTTTGTCCATTAATTTGTCAGAATTCCAATCACACAGCACCCCACTCTGGTATTTACTTACACCTCTACATCTTTATTATGATTATTTATTATTCGCAAAGCATATGTACATTTGTAACTACTACCGCACTACAAAGCTGAATGAGTATTCATCTTTTAAAAATAAAATAAAAAACAAATTTGTAACAAAACATATCATTGTGCTTCTAAGTCTGAGCATATTTTTCTTCTCTTGTTGGTCACCATTCTCGGTAAATACATTCGTTTTCAGTTTTTCTTCGCCCGATGGCCAAAAATAGAACTTCCAACCCGAACGATGGTACTGCCCATTTCAATCTAGAAAAAAAAAAAACAAAAACAGAAACCACTTGAGTATTAAAGTATAAAACAGAGAAGATGCTGTTTAGAGATGAGAGCTGGCTTGCTGACGTGCCGCAAAACTATAAAAAGAATCAAACGGCTAGAGTTTCATTATTGTGTTACATACCGCTTTATCGAAATCATCAGACATTCCCATGGAGACTTCAACTGCGGAGGCGCTGAGGCACAGATCTTCGCGAATTTTTCGGTGACATTCCATCAGAGTTATGAAATCTGGATTGGGTCCAGTCGAATAATCGTGACCAAATCGTCCAATTGTCATGATGCCGTCAACTTGAAGACTTTTGAGATTTTCCCGAATGTGTTTGTATAGTGCAAGCGCTTCTGATGGTGGAACACCGTTTTTCTCTGTAAAACAAAAGAAAAAAAGTTGGCGATATAATTGGTTTAATAATTTTTCTTTTATGGAACGTTGAAGTGAGTGAGGCAGTGCCTGAAGGAATCACAATCATTTGGATAAATTGCAGTAGGATCACCAGTGCTGTACAGTCTTTGGAGAAGGATCTCTGATGCTTAATTCCAGTGGAAACGTGAGGGTCCATGTGAACCGTGCACAGGGATCAAAGCCTGAAAATTTTTATCAGCCATTAAGTCCTTTATGTATCATACTTTGGCAGGGCCCCATTTTAATTAGAGCCTTACCCCAGCAGAAGCGGCTTTATTGGGGCGAACATTTACTCACCGGATGACTTTCATATCCTAGTTAAAGAAGCGTTCGACTGAATCAGTCACTCTCCCCCTTTAAATTTACTTCCCCCTCCCCTAGTTATCAGCACGAGGTTTGTACTGAAACAATCAGCTCGAACTTCAGCTAAAGGCCTCCTCCTGCAGCCAATTTGGAGTGAAGACGAAGAATTCTTTACACCCACAACCACCTAAGTAGGATATTTGTATGTGCGTGGTTACTTAGCAGCAAGTTTCGATTGATCAGTAACCTTAGGTACCCCGCTACTTTCCTGAATTCAGCCAGAGATTAAACTGTATCAATTTCCCGCTCTGTTTTAAATTTCGGGACATCAACAGTCAGTCCCAGACTAGAATTCAATGGATTAAGGTGGATTCAAAGTCTCCGGATTGTTGTCCATCTGCTATATATATCCTTGGCATCATTGTACTCTAACTTTAGGTTGATGTCGCAGAACAGGCGGTATAATTCGTCATGGTGTCACATTTTTCACTCACTACATGTACGGACAAGTCGTAGTATGTAATATTTTTCACTTGAAACACCAAAGGTCTCAAGCAGCCAGCGTCTCTAGCTAGCTGTCCACAGTTACGTGCGCACCCGAATTTGCGGTCTTCCTCTACTACTTCCGTTCTTTCGAGAGTATAGTCGGAGAGCGTATTTGTGCAATCGCAGAACCCTGTTCATCTACAGTCTACAAAGTGGTTCTAAGCAAAATTTCATTCGATGTACATAGGTGTACATATGTAGGTGGTTATAGCTGCTGGTTACGCTAGTTAGGGCTCTAGGATTATTCCTGTTGAGGTTCACAAGAAAATTTTAATTTTTTCTAGGATGATGTAGAGAACAAAAGCTAAGAGGGTGCTTGTTGTGGTATTTTCTTCACCGAACTGAACCTCCAAACTATGCTCTCCATTTGCCGTTTCAAGTATATTTGCAGTCAGTGGCACCTCGGCTATTCAACGCGAAAGGATTACCTCCATCATACAAAATTCTCTGCCACTGCATTCACCAGGCTACCAGTGTTGTCTGTTAATTTCTGCCTGCAAAAGTGCAAGAAAATTGCCAGGGGCCGTTGAAGTTCATCAGCTTTTCACAGTGTAACAAAGCGAGTGCTATCGGTGAAACAAGTTTACCGCCTGGATTTCGTTTAGGTGCATGTGTGGGGTTGAAGCAATTCGTCAAAACATGACGAACGGTCTCATCACTATCTGGGCACAATCTTCAGGTAGAGGTCGGTGTTAAACTAAGTCTGAAGAAGTGCCTCATCAATAGACAGTGGCAATAGACACTTAAAACCCAAATTAAGGTTTTAAGATGGTTTCTGCCGAGATTTCCTGGAAAGCAAGCCTTCCTGCGAGATAAACACGAAGTAGTTAGTAATTCGTAGGTCCCTTCTATCCCATGTAACACGTATAACATGAATCGTTGCGAGTAGCTATGCCTTTGTCCACTCTGAGCTGTCCCGCCAGCTATTTAACCTGAGAATACTCCTTTTGCCTCAAAAAAATATTGTATTGCAACGAAAGAAATATATTAAACTCTTACCATCTTCTCCACTGGTGTTCACTTGGACCAAGACCCGTAGTGGTTTCTTATCTTCCCTTTCAACTCGTTCCCAAGCTGTATTCAAAGCATCAGCGAGCTTCTGACTGTGGACAGTCTCAATCATGTACAAATTAGGAACGCTCAAAATCTAGAAAACACGTTTTTTTTTTAGTGTACAGAGTAGGTAAATATTTATTCTCACCTTGTTGATTTTATTAGTTTGCAAGTGTCCAATAAAGTGCCATGCAATGCTGGGACAATTGGACGTCAAGTCTGAATCTTTGCTTTTTTCCCACAATTCTTGCACGTAATTCTCACCAAAGTGCCTCTGACCGGTAGAATATGCTTCTATAATCATACCAATAGGCTTTGTCTTGCTTACAGCAACCAAGAGTGGTTTAGGTGCATTCACTTCCTTCGAATTTTCAAGATCAAATTTCTTATCAGTAAAAATCGGTGATGAAAATAAAATTCATCGATAATGAAGTATGATGATTCGCATGTACCTCTGGTCTGTTTGCATAAGCCTCTTCTATTCTTCTCAAGATTAATTTGATACCACCTTTTATATCAATGTCGCCCATGGTTCTTTTTATCATTTAATTAAAAAAAAAACTCGAAAGAGCAAAAATCACACCACAGTTGATCGAAAAAAAAAAAACAAATCAATTTTTCTAAACTCTGTTGAATGTCAGTGAAATGACATTTCGATTACGGGCTGTGTTCGGTTGATCAACGAGAAATGTTACCCTTGGGTTAGTTTGTTTTGTGATTTATAGATTGTAAAACATTTGGTTATTATTATAATTACGTGTTCTGATTGTTATTATAAGAAATATTTTGTTCTAATTTAACAGTTTAAGAAGACATCGCAGGATTAATGCCTAGAAAAATAATAAAATTATGTAACAACCACATTTGGCAAATTGAAACTATTTTGTCCGAAGAAGAAAAAACAGTATAAAATTCTAGACTTGGTTGTGCCTTTTAGTTCCTTATACTTTCCCTGGTTATAATGTTAGTTATAGGTACGGTAAGGTCAGACAATTTCAAAAATACCACGTACAAAACTACTTTCTATCAGGGATTTCGAAAAATCTTTTCGAGACCGAGGCCTCTTTCAAACACATTCCTTCTTCTTTCCTGGATTGCAGATGTCCCCATTTTAGGGCAACCCTTCCAATGATCTACCACTGCATCTGACCACTGATCATTGCCATCAGCATTTCAATTGTTCTCGGTGTTTTTCTTAATGTAATTTTACTTTGCAAGAAAGATTTCTCCCAATTCTTGTCAATAAGTTGATTATTATCAGCATTTCTACATTTCATACGTTTCTAATTCATCAACACCATCTTTTACCACCAAAAACCAAAAACCCAACGAAAACTACAAAATTTGAAATTTCTTTTGTATGACACAAAACAGACGAAAAAATGCGTTGAGTTCACATATGAACTCACTGCACTTTTTCGCTGTGCACATGTTTGTATTAGATTTTTTTTAGAAATCGGTATTTCGATGGAAATATTTATAGAAACCCATTGCAACACTTGTTCTTATGTGTTAATTGCTTAAATAAATGCAACTGCGACGATATTTAATCATAAAACTACATAAAAGTTTAGTTTTCGATACTCTTGGTGGGTGACAAAAGTGCTGATTTAACGCAATGCAGTGCATTCTACTACCAATTTGACAGTCATTGCTGTCAATTCACTTGATGTGTACAGTTATGGGAGGTGAAGAGATGGGATTACGTACATATTATTTTGTTCAGATTTTAGTGGGGCAAATTGAGAGAAGGATCAACAGATAATCTATTTGAATTGCATTGGTAAGTGATTGGATAAATGAGTCGTGGTATGTACATATGTAGCACAGAGCAAACTATAGCTTTGTGGTTTTATATGAAACCAATTGTGTTGTCTCTTCGCATTCTTAGAAGAGCTCACTTCGGAATCTGTGAAAATCTTAAGCGAGTGAAAGAGGTCTTATGATTGCCTAGACCAAAGAATAAATCGGTGAAGGTACACCTTTGAAGGAAGTGTCAAGTTATTACGTTATTGATGATTCAAAAGGTTTCCTGTTCAAGTTCAAGTTTCAGTTTGATGCGATCCTGTCCCGGAATAGCCCAGCAAATTTTATTAGTTGCTGTGCAAGACTGTTCCATCATATTGCCAAGATGGCTAGGATTTACGCTTCGAATACAGAAAATACTTATCAAGGCAAGTCAAAAGGCTTATCTAGGCTGTTCGGCAACATATATTGGAACCAGATCCATTCTTCTCCTTGCAATCATCGGTATCCTAAGCGAGATCGTATTTCGATGAATAGGATTTCTTAGCTTTTTAACTATTTCAGTGAAGGCGAAGTTCTCAGTGTAACCACAGTGGATCAAACGATGGAATTTATTCGCGGCCAGTTTCAAGTCTTATGAGGAAATTTGTTTGTTTGTGCACATTTCTTTTACAAATATCGCTGACACGGAATTTTAGAACTTTTTTCAACTCAATAATTTGTGTTTTCTAAGAATTTTTCTTTGAAGCTTTCAGATCCAATGGTACTTCCACCACATACGGATAGTTTCCACTAAGAAACTCAGTGTTGCACGCTCCGGCATCGTAGTAGTGAAAGACTTGCTTAGAAGTTGTTGGTGTTAACATATTATTTTCATGCTAAAACCGAAAAATAGTAAAATTGACATGTTCCAAGCGAACGTAAAAATGCTAACTTACCCATTCAAAGACAGCGACAGTTACAGAATAAGTCAAAAACAGAAGGATGTAGAATTTCAGCAGCTGCAAAAAGATGAAGGAAATGAATTGCAGCCAGGAATGAATTAAATAGCATATTATGGAGGATTTCATATTTTTTTCAAATATTTTCCAATATTTTTTGTGTCGTGTCGTGACGGAAGTGAAACAAATTGGAGTGACATTAACAAAAAAAAATCAAGTTTATGTAGCACTGCCAGTCTCAGTGTTGTAAAAATTTAACTGTAATCAGAGACTTGAATGAGTGACTAAGTGGGTAGACTTGCTGTTAGTGCCTGTCCACATTGGTGCAAGAATGAAAGACTGTCGGAGAGAGATAGGATGATTTTCATTGAGTGGGAAGGAGAAGGGTTGATTGCACCGAAAATCCAGTGAAAATCCATTCTCAACATAAATTTCGGCGCAAGCATGAATGTTCCTTTGTCATTGCGTTTCGTTTTTCACATAAATTTTCATTTGATGGCTGTGCGTCGAGGAGTGCGGAACTCCAGTAACTACCTGCGTGCGGAAAATGTATGGAGAAAATTTCCTCCGTACGAACCTTCTGTTTTGACGACATGTTGTGTTTTGATTTTAAGCATTCCCTCTTTGTCAAATTGCTTTCATTGCAATGAAGCCTTTTTTTGTGTGTAGCAACGGCGTTCATGGGAACGACTTTCATTCCTGCACCAATGTGGACAGGCACTTAGGATGCATGTACTTTTTAATGACTTCTGCAGAACTTGTAGAGAAGATGAGGAGGAAGAAATAACAATGCACTCTTTATCTACCTGTCCTGCCCTACTAAGATTGACAAGGAATACTCTGAGGAACAACTTCTACGAAGATCTAAGCAACCTAGGCTCAATGTTCACGAAAGAAAGAGCTTCCGTTCAAGTGGTTCTGTACAGATAGTGTGGAGCAGTAGGAGGTTTATACCGATACGTTTATCCACAAAATCGTTCGTTCAAGGAAACGGAATCACCATGCAATATTTCTGGTGCTCTTAACTCAGCGCTGTACGTGACATCACAATGGACCAACATTTGGTCTAAGTATGTCTCTTTCTAATTACCTATCGTAACTTAACCCCAAAATGGATCCGATAAACTGAAAATCTACAGTTTGGTACTGGGTTGCAGATTCATGCTTTTACTCAAGCATTTGTCTAGAAGTAGACAGGTACCCATGCCTTCTGGTTCTATTACACTAAGGTAGTCCGTGCAAAGAATATGTATTGTATTTCCGAATAATGGGGAAAAGTTCAGTTGTGTGGAGTCTGTTTTTTCTGGATTAGCATGTTGTTCTTGGTGTGATATTATATGCAATAGATTCGATTATGAACAAATTAATTTTTTAGAATTAAAAAGAAAATTCATTCCCTCTGGCAATGTCATATCGTCTATGGCTGTCGAGTAAAATTCGATAAAATGACAACACACTTTCGTCAGTTGGTCATGAATAGTTTTTAAATCTCTACAACACACAAAATTCCAAATTCAAACTTTTCGGCATTTTTTTTTTGTTTTCCTCAAATTTTCCAATGATAGGCTACGTAATCAATAAATTAATTCGCTTTACATTCAAGTCCGTTTGGTATATCATGTGGAGAATGTTCAAACTATCGATTTTCCTCTTCCTAGCGAGTGAACTTTTTTCAGGAGCTATGTGTTTGGTAAGTATTCGTTGTCATTTATCCCTTCGATTGCGTATACTTTTTTTCCGGTTAATATCAGTATGAAAAATCATTTTTCCCGTTACAAACATCAGTTCACCTTCTTAATGCCTGGTTCTGGCAACCAAAGCAAAATACATTTCAAACAAAGGGGTACCCTTACGTCGTTGAAATCCCAACGGAAGGTTCCTCATCATCTATTGCCCGTGATGCTGAAGGAAGTGCTAGGCAAGTGAAGGAGTTCGAAAACATTTCTGAGAAAACTGAACTACACAAGGAGGATGAAGAAAATGAAGATACCTAAGCAGTGCCATTACATGTGAACGTATTAGGATTGAGAGATCAACCGTATAAATTGTACAATAGCATCTCAAATAGATGAACCATGTTGACGGTAAAAAGTGAATTAAAAAAAAACGTGGAACCAATTGACAATATCATGGCTTTTTGTTTTATTTCTATGCAATAAACTTTGCAGCACTTTTGGAATGTTATTTGAAACCGTTGCTTGTAAAAATCTGAAGAAATCCTCTTTCATTTCCTAAGTCTCATCGGTGTTCATCTGTTCTCTGTACATGATCTTGCAATCATAGCGGTTGTAGAACATTTCCTCATTATGGTTTTCATCTAATTTTGACAAATTAGATGGTTCTGCAGGCCAGGGATGACGAGGTTCTTGTATAGCATGTCGTCCCTCGTCCTTCTCTATAGAATAAAGCAAATAGTCTTCGTAATTGATTCTCTCTTAGGGCCGTAGTAACAGTGGTTTGCAAGCATTATGCTGCACGATATTTTCGGGTTTCTGATTTTATGTTCTCTATGGCTATGGCTGCTCCAATTTTAGTCGTTTGACACGCCGCGCTGTCCGTTGCTCCTGTGTGAACAGGCTCTTTGAATACTTCTCACGTTTGTATTTTTTTTTAAATCCCACTTTGGTAATGCCTTAATCGATGTCAAATCGAAAAAGGAAACTCGGCACTTTTGTCAGTTATTTTTAGTTTTATGAGCGAAGAGCTTATTTTATTTTAATTTCTTTTTGTTTCAAATTTTCAATGATTTTAAATTTATTTTGCTACGTCTTTCGATTTGTTGGCATCCTCTGCGCTTTATATTTTGAAATCGTGTTGACTATTGCTTGCATTCACATTGTTTATATTTTAATTGAATTGCTGGTAGGTAATCTGTAACGATTTATAGTAAATTTGTTTTTATTTTCAAATTTAAATTTGTTTTCGTTCAGATTCCAGAAGGCTATGAATCTTTTATCAACGCCACAGTAACTTTTCTCACGTAGCTTGCAACCGCAAGAAGGTCAACTGTGGGCAGTGAATTATCAGTAATAGGTCGCGGGATTGAACTAATGTTGACGTTAAAATCGAACTGAGTTCAAAAAATAAAATTTACCAAATTTCCTGATTTTTCAATATTCTTTTGATTAAAAATGTTAAAAGACAAGGAAGAAAAAAACAGAAGATACAACGACTTGTTAAGCAAAACCTTACCTTGCCTTGTTTTGGGGTTGTCAGCCATTGTGCAAACTCCTGAAGGCTCATAAACTGCAACCGATGTTGCTGAGATTATGGTGATTGTGTCATTTAGGGGCCCATGGCAGTGCTCACATCAGTTCTAGTGCTCACTTCGTCCTAGGGGTTCCTGTAATTAAATTGGTTCTCTAGGTTGGGATAGTTGCCCACTGCCCAGTTAGTTACGAAACAAAAACAAGCCTCAGTGATGGACGGTTTTACCTTCGGATCTTTGGATACGAACGGGGAACGTTAGGTTCCCTAACAGATCGCGTGCAGTCGGACAATTGGAGGGGACCGCAGACTACTGCAAAACAGGTATCATCGCCATCCAAGAACCGCGACATCTACACCAGCGACTGTTTGGATATGCATTTGTTATTGGAGGCAGACTTAGGCAAGAAGTCCTTAGTTTCCGGTAAATGAACGAGCGTTTCATAACGATTCATATCAAGGGTTAATTCGCCCACAGCAGCTTTCATGTCAGACAAAATCGCTGGTCAAAGTCCTTAAGCGATTTTAACGCAAAGCTAGGAAGAGAGGATTTTTTGATAATACTGTCGGAAAGCATATTCAGCACGTCAACACCTCTGAGAACGGATTCAGTCTGCACGGGACACACATATTTTTCCATTATAATTCCAAATAGAATCTGGCAATACTGTGGTGACAGAGCTGGTTATTGTCAAAACATGTGACATGTCTGTCCTCTGATTTTCACTTCCGTCAGTTACGTTTAAATTTTCACACAAATCAGGAAGAAAAAATTCTTCAAATTTATTTGGTTTCTTTCAAAATTTTAAATGCTGTTCTCAGTATTTCGGGTTCTAGTGAAAATTCCTTTCGAATTGAGTATACTTGTTGTTTGGGAATTTCTTAAATTATCCTTGGTTCTCCTCTTGGCTTATGGGATCGCCCGACTAATTTTTTCTCTGGTAAAACATTTGTTTTGTTTAACCTCCACACATTTGCATTTAATTTTATTTCCCACAACAGTATGAAGGACCAAATTACAGCTTAACAATCAGAATTCCATTGAGAGAGAATCAGGGCCCTGTATCGTCTACTCACTCTGGTACCAGTGAATTCTCTACATGAATTCTCTAAGCCCGAAATAAATCTACAATCGAGCTGACAATGGGGCTTTGCCGAAAGAGGACTATTGTGCAAATTTATGCCGACAGGGAGTTACGTACGTCTGATGCGCACGTGTTTGTTTAAATTCCAAAAAATTTTAACACTTTGCTGAATATGTTCATAAAATACTTTCAAGATACATTTCTGGAAATATACAAAAATGGGATTCATACCTTTTAACTAGATTTTGTCTATTCCAATTAAGTGCTTACGAAAAACTTTTGATAACTCTAACTGAGAACGGAAAATCCGAAATTTTCATTTGTCATACTACCTGCAGATGATGGAAGACAAAGGTAATGCTTCCCGTCATCCCCTTTAGTTGGGGATGTGAACTCTTTGGAATATTAAAGTAACTTTGACTAGACAAGATAAAAACGCAAGTCTCGTCAACCATGAGTCAAGCAAGTAGCAAATCCTTTGGCCGGAGAGCTATAAAAACAACAGAAACACTGGTTTGGTTGGCTTGCGGAACTTTTTAGGTTTGAGTCTACTTTCGTCTACTCTGTGTAGGCAGATCCATGTCTAGTTTCCTGTTTGGTAGGGAAAATCAACAAGATTTAAGTCCTATTTCACGGGTTAGACACTTAAAGGCCCCATATGACATGTACATATACGGTGATTTAAAGGCTCTACTCAGAGATGGGCAGATGGCATCAAATATAGTCCATGAGAGCTAAAACCCAATGGACGGAGTGAGTCCTCAAGATTTGATTAATTGAAAAATAGGGTGACGAGCTCGTGGTGATATGTTCCTCGTGGTGGGTCTACAGTATCTCGATCAGCCCTATACCATTTGGAAATCTTATTATCCTGATGGGGTCTAGTGAAGGGATCACCCCAGTCTTAATGAGGAAAGCCTCTAAGCAGTCCTTCCTATGACGGAATAGTGCCTCGCAATTTTGGGATGAAATTATCTGGAGATTTGTTTGGGTTTCGGAGTTCTGTCTTCTTCTAGCCCTAGTCCTTCAGGTACTTTTCAGCTAACAGTGTTTTGTAAGGCTTATGCTGGCGCGACAGCTCGAGGTGAGGCAAGGCCTTGCTTCTCGCAATCATTCATGTTGCGCGTGTTGTATAGTTCGCACGAATGGAAGGGACCTACAATTTATTACTCCGAACGGCGAATCCAGAAGCTTTTTCATGACAAATTGTACTGTCGGACGTTTGTCGTTCGCCTACGAGAGGTGGGGCCTAGAAAGATGTTCGTTGGGCATGGCTGGGGCTTAAACCCATGCTGATTGCTCAGTAGTCCAATGCACTAATCACTGAGCCACGGCGACCATTAAATCAGTTGTTAATTTTGCATTTCGGTAGCCAATTAGGCTTTAGAAAGTGTCTTTGATACGGATATTAGCCACCCATACACCCGGTCGAGCGTGTATGGAATTTCGAGCAAGATGTCCTCCTATTCAGTATCTCATTGTAATTTACCTGAACACAAATTCCATTCCAGAGTTCAATGCTTTTTGTGGGAAATCCAATGATCTACACGAGAGACCAACTTCCTATATTTCGGTCAAAAATCAAATCAACCTCATGACTCAGTTGTAGAAATCCACATCTGACCATCTGCTCTCGGGTGCCATCGTAAGCATTAATCATTTCCATTGCACATCTCGACCAACCCTAGAGCATTTTGCTCGATTTGAAAATCCATCTGATCGCCCAAAATCAGTACAATCATCATCATCACCATCATCTCCCAATGAGGTCGATTACTTTCTAAAAAAGAAACAAAATCTGTCCGATCATTGACAAGTTGTCGGTCCAGCATGTGGCTCCGGTAGCATGCGACTCCGACAGCATGCGACTCACTTTTATTTATTTTTTATTACTACAGACTCCAACAACCGCTTCCTAAAATTTAATTGATCGGTTGAAGTAATTCTTTTTTTTTTTTTTGGAATTTATTTTCAAAGCCAAAATGTGAATGAACTTCTGCGTCAGTTTGCTTTGCACCATCAACATGTCAAAATCGATTACGTAACACAGTTTTTATGGTTATCAAATCAAATTTGCTGTAAAATCATATTACGGTGTTTTCCAAGAGTCAATTCGATATTTATTTAATGGTCCACACTGCAATAACTCCGAACCGAGATGAGGTGGTGCCGCAAGTCTTACCTTGTTGTAATCTTCCAAACGCGAGACCGAAAAAAAAAAAACAAAAAAAATCCTCAATTACACGAAACATTTTTTGTTTTGTAAAGAAACTCACACAAAGGCGTTTGGGAATACTTCATAATTTTAAGTAAACATCATTATATAACAACCACTTGTCGCGATTGTTTGAAAATGTTCGAGAAAAAAAAAAAACACGAAACTGACTACGTGATGACGGTCTCTTTCGAACCGAAGAAAGGGCGCAAATGGTCATAAATTTACATTTTCATTCCGACGAGTGACGAAATTATATTTTCGTCATTGATTTTGTAAAAAAAAAAAATTCATTTCGATCATGGATTTGTCAATACTTAGTTGATGCGACATTTATCCGAGCGTGGGTCAGATTTTTGGTCAAAAATGTGAAACCAGACACGCCATGTTTGTCGGAAAGCGGAAGAGAACATGTTGTCGTGCCCCTGAGTAGAATTCCTTTTGTCATGCCCAGAATGTATTGCGAATTTTTTTTGGAAACCACATCTAAATACATGTGTGTGTTCCACACGTGATAGATGTTTGCCAAAATTAGATATTTTCAGACACGCACATGTTGACATTGTAGAGCAGGAAATTTGACATTTGCTTTGCTACAAGTTTTTTTTTTTGTTTTTAACGATCATTTGGAGGCTTTAATTAATTTATTTTAATGATATTAAAATGAAAATTGCATCGGGCGTCGATGGTATTTTATTTATTTAGACATTTTGTGAATGCTAGCATATGAATATTCTCGAAATGTTCCTGATTAGAGAAGTTTAAAGACAGAGGTGGCTCATAGAAATGCAATTTCCGTATCGACACATTGTCTTCAGATGAGTTAGGTGGGTTGTTTGCAACCCATGCCGATTAAGTTATACATTATTAAAATCATATTAATTTAGCTCCTCAGAGTTCTCCGCAGTTATTTGCTGACCAAGATTTTGATTTTTGAAATCAATACTAGCTGAAAGGTTATTCGTATTCGTTCAGTGTCAAATCATTGACAGCCAAAAAATTGAATTTCTTATGCTTGCCGGTTAGAAATGTCCTGCGATCAACTCTAACAACCATTTGAGTGTTCATTGCGTCTTGCTTAGAACTTCCCTTTTGTGCAGCTAGCAGACATTCAGCCCTATTGATTACTTCTGTTTCATTCCCGTGAAACAATTCTAAAGGGTTTTCCAATAAGGACGTAACAATTTTGTATTTAAATAAAACACAGAAAAATAGAGATATCGGGCTGAAATCTATTCCAGGTGTAGTACACATATTATATTCAAGTATGGAATTCGATCTCGTCCATATGACAACCGCGAGCACGTTTGCAGCGATCAATTCTTTGGAGCCAATTTTCAACCACTCTTCCACACATATCGGCCTGACCGTTGGCAATTTCGCGTTCGATATTGTTCCTGAGTTCCTCTAACGTTGTTGGCTTGTTGGCATAAACCAACGACTTAACATAACCCCATAAAAAATAAATCAAACGGCGTCAAATCGCATGAGCAATAGATCAATTGTTTGGCCATCTGTGGCATCTTATTGACCGTAACATGGCGATCATTTTCATCGACGAAAAAATACGGTCCAATCACACCTCCGGCATGATATCTACACCACATGGTCATTTTTTGCAGTCTCTTGAAGCACATGTGGGTTTGTTGCTTTCCAATAACGCATATTTTGCTTGACAAAGCCAGAAATGAGCTTCATCGCTGAAGATCATTTTTCGATGAAATTCAGAATTTCCTTCAAGCCTTTGCAGAGCACAATCGGAGAAGTTCCGGCGTTTCAAATGATCAAGAGTCTTCAGTTCTTGAGTTTATTTGATCTTGTAAGGGTGTAGGCCAAGATCTTTACGCAAAATTCGCCACAATGGGGACCGAGAGATTCCTAATTTATATAAAGGGCGTGGAATCGACTGATTTGGGTCATTTTGAACTGAAGCACTTGAATAATCCTTTTCCCCATAGGTAACTTTCCACAGTCAAAAGTAATATTTCCCTTGGAGGTTTATTCCTTATATTTTTAAAATGGGAAAAATTCGAGGAGGTCGTTCTATATAAACACAATGAGCCTTAGTGTGCCTCTTTGATAACACAGTCCACGTTAGCTTGATGGCGGTAGACCGGAAGATGTGAAGAGTCCGCTAAAACAACCTAAACTCTCGACCCTCATAGTGGATAAGCGGGCCATTGGATAATGATGATGGTGAGATGCCATCGTACATTAGACCCATAGCATTGGCCAGAGGACTTAGCCCGGCGGAAATTCTCCTGTAGCCGGCTACTCTTCACTCCACTTTCTGTGTCATACAGGCTAGAGAGTTGGTGACCTGATGTAAGGTGCCACGTCACTGAGATCTTCATGAATCTGTTGTGTTCCCCGTTGTTTAATTGTACATGCGTGTACCTGATGGGAAAAGAGAAGAGGTTAGTTGTTATGTATTGTTCGCCTCCCTAAACCACCACGAGTCCAGTATGAGTTTTCAGATGGCCTTTGGTGGCACTGTTGATAGTTCTCCTGCTTCGCTAAAGAAGGTCGCAGAGAGTGTTCGTCGTGTCCTCCCTCGCGTATATATCGCCACATTCTCAGCAGAGGTCGGTCGTGCTTAGTCGCATTCTCGTTAGGTAGGCCACCAGTATTACGTGAGGATTCTGTGTCGTACAATACGACTAAGTGCATTGGTACTCCCGCATTGTAATATGGGGGAAGCCATGTGGATCCAGGGCTTTTCTGTTCTCAAATGGCTGCATAAGGAATGTACTTAGTTGCATTGTATGAAAACCATGAATGAGTATGTTTGTATGTATGAGTTGAGATATTTTTAAGGTCTTTTTTGAGGAACTATTGAGTTTCATGAAGTAGGACTTGCAGAGCAGCCTTCCTGAGAGTGTTTATAAAGGAGAAGCATCTACTATATCTTCCGAAACAAGACTCAAAAGAGGAACTAAATCTCTACAACACCTAGCTTTTTCCTCGTTCCCTTCGCACAAATCTCCATTGAAGTACTACCACCTTTTCATACCTTTTAAGGTATACATAAGTTTAACTTACTTAACGACCTCACACATTTCTCTGCCACTCATTGTTATGCATACAAATACCACATGCTCTTGGAGTCGACTTAAACTAAACCAGTTCAACGTCGAGAGCTCCAAAGTATTAATTATTACAAATGATTCGGCTAATTTCTCCATCACGCTGACCTATCTCAAAACAGGTTTTCTGTAAATTTCCTAACACTGCATCCAAAAATACAAAATCCAATTATAAGATACGACAAAAGAAAGCCATACCCAGGGCACAATTTATGCACGCTCACTCACACCGCTGCGTCCGCCTTGAATTTTGTCGTTGACAAGTCAAAAATTATTGTTTATGACTTAAAGCGATTTCGAAGGGGTTCTCTAATATTCTTATTTTATGGCCAATTACGCACGAAAATTTCCATGTTTACAAAATGGATTAAGTCAATACCTCACAAGGTCGCCCGAAACGTGTTGGCACAGCCCAAAAATGCATTCTAATAACGTTAATTGCGGAAGGCATCGCAACCTAATTACAAATCAGTGCCACCACTGCGGTGGTAGGGGTGTGACTCATGTGTGTTTCGCAATCAGTATGACCAGACTATGGTGTTTTACTAAACAAGGTTGAAGTTTTATTTGCTGGTTTAAGGGTGTATATTGGATATGGAATGAAACAAAATTATGATTAGGCAGCTCTATGTCTGTTGACTTTTATTTGCATTTTCAACTTTACGAAAACCTAGCTTAACCTTGCAGTGCCTTAGGCGTAGTTAAGTACATCACAAGGTTTTATGTTCAAAGGAAAAACAAGTTGAATCAAAATAATATTTCGAGACAATTGAAGCCATAATATGTTGCTTCATCGGGCATCTCGCGAAGTCAAATGGAAAGATTATCAATATTATGAACAAGCAGGGACTCAAGGCGACATTGTATGCAGAGCTAAATACAGAGCTATCATGCATCTGCATAAGAGGTGCTTTGAGAACAACCCTCACTGGTGCACTGGAGGGAGTGCTCTATCGGTTCCCTGTTGATATCTTTGGGAAGTTAATGGCAGTTAAAGCAGCATAAAGGCTCAGGAAATCCTCTCATCTGATCAGCACAGCAACGGGTCAGTATAGTGTCCTCGAGGGATACAAAACTATTCCAAGTAAAACGGACTACGTTGTTCCCCATATTGAAATCAACGTCAAGTACAAAATTCGGATTCCTAGCAGAAGCTAGGTACAGTTTTGAGCGAATCCGCGCTAGAAATATTCACAGGCGGATCCAAAACAGCGTGTGGTGCGGGGGCAGGGGTCTTCTCTAATACAAGTGGCTAAGCCATAACCACGCGACTGCCGGATCACTTTAGTGTATTCCGGAAACGGAGTCCGTGAAGCTGCGGCTTAGCTTTCAATTAACTCGATAGATTGTAGCGCTAATGCACTCTACTAAGATAGTCAGGCAGCTTTCAAAGCCTTGAAATCGCCGACAATACGATCAAGGCTAGTAAAGCAATGCCGCAGATCTCTCAACGAGATTGCAGATAGGTGTGTGCGAGGTAACCCTGTGCTGGGTCTTAGGACATATGGACGTTCCAGACTACTGCAGAGCGAACGAAGTGCACGACGGCATCTCCCCAAAAACCTGGGCTTATCGAATCGATGAAATTCCTTCTTGACATGGATGTCAAGAAACTAGTAAACCATAGGTGGAACAACACCAGCATTTGTCTCTGTTAAAACAAATCTTGCCTAACCTCGATTTAAAGAAGACGGAGAGACTTTTATCCATAAACCGAAAAAATCTAGGTTCACTGACAGGGGTCCTCACCGGACATTGCTTGGTAGGCCGACATGCACGCGGACTGAGGGTCCCCTCCAACGATTTCTGTAGAAGCTGCAGAGACGAGGACTAAGAGGAAATTAAAACGCGTCTACTGTGCACGCGTCCTGTCCTTGTGACATTAAGATGGAAAACCCTCGGTCAATACTTCTACAATGGCTGCAGCCCAAGTATCTTGACATGGATGTATATTCCCAAAAATGAAACCAGTGACAACATATTGAGGAATAGCGTGAGCAAACAGGACCAATCTGATCACAACGAGGAACACACTCGTGCCATGCGGTGAACATGACCAAATGCAGCACTGAAGTATTTTTTGGATCTAACTTCCCTACATCTTGTGGTAGAGGACAACGCGAACAGATGCAAAGTTCTCTTACAACTGAAGCAAATGTCTGGGGAGGTAAATCCACTGCTTAAGTATTTCAGTCTGCATCCAACTATGGCAGGCCAGTTGCAAAAAATATTGCAATCTGCAGTTGCTTAATATTCCAAGCAGATTCGGCACATGTCTTCAAACTATTAAGGTGGTAATTGGGTGGTCGTCCTGGCTCATTGGTTAGTGCGTCTACCGAACATTTTTCGCGGCACCACCTCTCATCGGTGAATGACAAGCCTCCGGGAGTATAATCTGTCATGAAAGAGCTTCTCAATGCGCCAGCTACTTATATATTCTTTAGTTGGGTGAACAATGTCCAGTCAGAAAGTCCGTGCGGAGCTTAGCGCCAGTGCTAGAATTATTTTTTGACAAAATCTAGTGTTGAGTTCCATTTGAAGTGCTTTTCTTGGAACTCCTGTAAAGAGTTCCAACTTGATGTAGCTGGTGGCTAACCCACAGAATAGAATTCCATATGTCTATGTATGAAGTACAGAGTTTCGTTTTGGAGATTGGTACTCTTAAGCTTTAATCAGCTTCACTTCGCTTGGTCCCGAAAAATTCAACCCCTTTTGCACGAGTTCTTGCAGTTGGGGTTCATCGCTCTCTGAGTCGGGAAACGTTCTTATATTCCAGTTACCAATCTGGCCAGTGTACCAAAAATTATCAAAGTGTGATCAATTCTTATCTGAGGAGTAATCTCGGTTTCGTTGATTACTTACCGAGGATCAACACGAGGGGGCAACTGGTACATTCCATGTCATAGCATGATAATAAGTACATAACTGAAACGTCTCTGCCTAAATTGCACAAAATCCTGAAAGGATGAGTGTCTAGAAGTCCTGCAAATATGTTTCACCCAACAGAAGCAACATATTGCAGAAAAGAGCTGTCTAAAGTGATCGGAGCAATCGGTGCAGTGAAACCATATATTGTAGATTAACCAAAATGAAGCTGTTTACTAAAAACTAGACCACTTTTAAGAAAATGACTTGGTCACCCTGTTTGATGGCTAATCATAGGCAACAATAGACAAACTAAAAACTTCTTAATGACCAAATCTCATTCATTTCCGGAACGAGTTCGTATTGCCATTAGTTGCGCGATTTAATTTTGGCTGCCAACCTTGAGCGACAGCATCATACCACATCGTGGACTTTATTCTTTTCCGCTACGAAAAATATATGAACGCCCTGGTTCCCATAAAACTCAAGGGAATTTCCTAACTTCCTTGAATGAACCAACCATGACTGCCCTCAAAGGCTACCCGATGCTTTTGAAATTTCATAATGCGTTTCCTCTAATCTAATGCAATTCGAACAGCATTAAGCGACTTTAATGGACACTGTAAATGGACTGTACACACTGTTGCCAGCGGTTATGGCATTTTTCATGGCGAGTCATAAATCCAAATGCATCCATTCGGTGGCATATTCCAAGAGTTAATTAACCTCATCTGTCGTAGGAGTGTTGTAAGCGCAATGAAATGAAGCAGAGAGTCCTACAGTGGCTTTTGACTTGGGTGATCATCTATTTTAGTGGTAATTTCGGGTTGACTGCGACTTACAAGATCAAACAATTTGTAGACTGACGAAATCGGTGAATAAAAATTTACAACATGCAACCTTCGCCCTCAGCCGCCTACGAGTAGAGCTCTTGGTGTCGTCATCAGTAAGGCCTCGCCGTTGCCAAACATGATGGAGCCATAAAATTGATTGAATTCCACCTCAGCGTAGATGAAGCGATCTGTGGATCTACCCAGTGAATCAGAAGAAGTTACCAAATGGCAGAAAGTGCGTGGAAGAAGTCACATAACCAGATATGAATGGAGCGGGGAATTTTCTTTGATTTGACTTCTGTTCTGTTCTGTGTGGTGTGTGTTCTTGTTCATGAACATGTCCTTCGGATGGAGGATGAGTGCATGCATAGTAATTGGAGTTAGCGTTGCGCGTCTATTTTTTTGCACTTAAAAGTCGGATGACTGTTCTAAGGTGAAAAGGAAGACGATGCGCACAAAGGAATCGCTGCAGATCTAGAAGATGGTCTACGTGACTGTTGTCACAGTCTGGGGATTTTCTTGGAATTTAGATGGTGAAGAGGACACGTTCTAGGCGCGTTAGTCGTTTTGTTGCCTGTAATTTACAAGAAATTTTCAATGAACATGGTAAGCGGCACGTAGACCACGACAACGCCAATCAATTAAGTGATCAGAATGCCATTCATATGTTTGAGAATATGACGAAGGTTGCTGCACCTTGGGATGTACTACGGTTGCTGGTGTGTAGATTTGTAGAGGAATCACTGTAGCTTGGAATTAATTTAGTGCATTTGTCGGTTGATGAATACATTTCAAGAGCTAGTTGATTCGGATTCTTGTGGGCTACACCTTTTTCAAAAACTCTGACAAGAAACTGGAGAAACTCTTGTTGGATGACCGTATACAATGTAAATACCAGCGATTTCCATGCCCCTTGTCAGGAAGGAGGAGTTCACTGTTTCGCTGAAAACCAGGGCGGATTTTATGCATTTCTACCTGAAAATTGCAATCCTACCAGGATTTTCTTTAAAGTTCCTTAGAGTAGGAACGTAGAAGTGGCAGGTTAGCAGAAACCCAATTGGTACTACGATGGGCCGTTTTAAAACTATTATACAACTCATGTAATCCGGCTGTTTGCGGTTATTGATAAGTTGGTAGGCGAAGCTTGTGAAGTCAACGAGAATCAGTTGTCCAATTCTTTTCATAGATATCTTTCAGAGGTCGTCGAAGAGGAGTTTAGTTAGAGTGCGTTGTCTGACCTGCGCTTGGGCTGGACGGAAGTGAAACAGAAATTTCTCATCGCTGTTATCGAATAACTTGGTGGGATGGTATCCTACTGGCCGGTGACCTGTGTTAGTGGCTCCCACTCTTGCAGTATCTGGTCTTGATCTGCTCAGTAGTGCGTTTGGTATAACCGGTCCATGCCTTTCTTGATACGACGCAGTTAGTAGGCCTGTTAAATCCTTTGGTTGCTTTTATCAGCTCCTAGTTAAATATTAACTCTTTCTGGTAGTGAACCATTTAAGGCTTAAACCTCCTTGGCTAGTTCGTCAGCTCTTCCAGTGACTTACAAGCCGGCCAATCGTTGTGTTTTCGAACCACTAAGAGTTCCTAGCGTAACCTCCTCCTAAGATGGTTTTTCCTGTACTGGCAAGAGCGGAACGTGGGTAGAGGAAAAGCATGATGAACTTTACTTTACTGTACTTTCTTATCGCCGCAGAAATCGTTATATCTGCTTGGGTATGTCATGTCTGCTTAGGTAGGTGAGAGCGGCAGTGATCAGGCGGGCACCGACGCAGGTAGTTTTTAAAAAAGACACGGTTCTGACTCTTGTCACTAATATTCAGGCTGCCCAGTGGATGGGAGCGTATCTTTATTGTGAGCAAGGGTAGCACAATTTGGAATGCTAGTTTTCTTTCCAATACCTACCATCGAAGCCACATGCAATAGCAAGCAATACAGTCTTACGATCACAAAGTACAGTGCATGATTTTCGGATATGACCCTAACTGGGCGCTTCACGAATGTATGTACATAGAGTGCCGCTGGAGATTTCCTAGATGCTTGTTGCTATCTGATAGTTCTGGCGTCGAAAACCTGACAATAAAGAAGGCGGGATGATACCTACAGGACAGTCATCTCCCTCTGTTTGATGCATCTTTATAACACAGTCAAATCGAAGTTGGTAAAGAAATGTCATGATGCTCTGATCACTATCAGGCACCACGAATTCTAATTCTTTTGGGTTTCCATAGCAATGGAAATGGTTTTCATAGCAATGTACAAGAAATCGAAGAAGCTGATAAAATGGCAAGACTGGAGTCAGATATGAACATAAGTGAATCAGATGAAGCCATACTGTCACTGATTGGAAGACTTTATTGTATTACAACCGAAATAAGAGGCAGCAAAGCCAACTTCTCCGAATCCTGCAGGACAGACTGAAAATGAAAAGTAAAAGTCCATGAAAAGGTGCTCTATTCGCATACTAACTGGAGTAACCATCGGACACTGTGCCATTGGAGCAATGTTTCGTAAATGGAACATTGAAACTAACGATCAATGCAGAAGCTATAGAGATGAGGATGAGATGGCTTCAATACAGCGCCCTCTGTGTCACTGCCCCGACCTTCAAGAACGATGACTAATTTCACTTGGATCCAGGTTCCTTAATCATAGCAGAGATAGCAAAATTAGAGTTTCGGACTTACTGAGCTTTATAAGAAGCACCAATTGGTTCTCGAACCGGAGTGTTCCAGGGGAGGGAGTTCTTTCACTGCAAAATAAGTTTCTTTGCTTCCAACAAGTCACAGTGTCTCTTCGAGTGAAAGTGATGTGATCTCGATCCATTGCATAACCCTCCTAACCTAAAGTGTCAGCTCCGTTTTCGACCAATTAACGCTGTTTGTCCAAGTGGTCCCCTTTTGAAGAGTACAAACAGTGTGCGAAGATACTTACCCTACAGAGAAAACAACGATCTGGCACGCAACGCTGGGTCCTCCGATTGTTGTTCATTAAGGCCGAATATCCTAAGGCAAGGCGAGATCACATCTCGGTGCGGCTTCTTCCAGTCTAATTTGTTACCAACTTGTTCTGCTACAAACCTGCTTCCAGTGCTCAATGCATAAATTAAAACAAGGAATTACATTTTTTTTTTTATATTTATTTTTCTTAAATGAGTTTATTTTCCATTTCTCTGCAAAATAACCATCAATCAATAAAAAAAAGTCCTTAAAAACTAACTAAAAACTTGAACGATGTACATATTCCACCACTCATATGAGCCTACTAGTCTAAAATGTCGAACGGCGTGTGAGCCTTTTAAGAATGTTTGCTTTTACATTTAGAAAACAAAATTAAAAATGATGCAACGCGTCTCAGTAGTGTGTGCATGTGATATAAAAATATTTTTTATAATTTTTTTTTTTATTTTATTTTATATTATTTAGTGCATATTAGTTATAAATATCTTTCCATATATAGAATATACCCAAAACAATAATGTTTCGACTTAACCTAGCCTTATTAATTTCTATGGTATTTTGTATCTTTTACTCCCCTTATTAAAATCTAGTAGAATGTTTCCTAACACACCTCGGCTAATCGTTTTTAAAGTTTTTATTTTCGTCGTAGCATTTCCCGCCCTCGGAGGGATCGGGAATTTCTTCAATATGTGTATGTCCGTGGGAGAAATGTGTTCCATCGCCATACTTTTCGATGGTTCGCTGCACCAGGTCCTTGGAGGGCTGTTTGAGGTCCCACGCCCAACCGATTTTCGAGAACATATCCAAATAGAAGGCGGTGAGGTTGACAGAGTACTGTCCCAATTCAGCTGCTTTGTAGTCCCATGGGAAGACGTGATGATAGTTGTGCCAGCCTTCACCCATAGCGCAGATTGAAACGAACAGATTCTCACTGGGGTTAATGCGTCTGAAAAGAGAAAGGGGAAAATGAAGACCGTTTAAGGGTCACAGTAGTGTGACTCTAAACTTACTTGTCATAGGGTCTGGTTCCCCACATGTGAGCGGCACTGTTTACGGACCATGTGAAGTTTAAACTGAACACATAGCGGAAGATGCATTGAGTCAGGAAGGCACAGTACCACTTTTCATTCCAGCAGTAAACCGGGATGAGCGTTGGAATCAGGAAGCACAACAAGAGTTTCAGTAGAATAAAATGTTTCTGATGGAACTGCACAACAGGATCATTCAGCACATCAGTCATGTCTAATTGGCGACCTTTTTTCAACACTTCCGGATGCTTGAGCATCATCAGCCAACCGACGTGAGCGAAGAAAAATCCACGATTGGAGTTATGCGGATCGGCATCGGTCTCGGAGAACTTATGATGGACTCGGTGGTCCCGGACCCAGTCATAGATGGTATTCTGCAAAAAGATAGAAGAAAAAGTTTAGATTCGCAACCGGAACTATTTTCCAGAATCTGTTCAAACTAGATTGTCAGGCATTTCTTGGGTGGTGTTTATCGAATTGATGATGAGTTCATAGCCGAAAATTTGCCACACAACAAATAACTAATTAGAGTCATAAGAATGTTCTTAGATTAGGTTTTGCAAAATTGTTGTTAATTATTAACACACACACACATGAGCACATTGGCAGTGTTTTACTAAATTGAGGCATGGTACGTGCAACTAGCCGAGTAGGAAATTCGCTTTTGGGAATTTCGCACATGGATTAGGCGGACGATGCTAAGTAAAGTGTTCTTGAAAATTTTTTAAACATGTGTAGGAAGTTGGTGGAGGAAGAAACGAGAAAGACTGATTCTTTTCCTCTTACCAACTCTTTTAAACAAATTAACAATCTAATTGTCGGTTGACGTGGTTTAATTTTTGACGACGAAATGTCTGAGTGGTTTGGGAATTTTCTCCCGAGATTGTCTCGAAGTTCTCACGTCCGCTTAATATCTCATTAAATGTAAATGCACGGTCTGCGAAGTCTTCTGACCTGTTGTTTAGGATTCTTGCTATGTCTGCACCGTAGAAAATCAGTATTCAGCTTAGGTTAGTGGGCAGGCGAAAGAAGAACTATTCGCCACACTCAGGTCAATTCAGAGCCATTGTGATGATTCAGCTTGCTTTTAAAAGAAACTGTGATAGAGGACTCAGGCATTGCCATGATTCCATTGATCTCCATGAGACTAAGCAAGCTTAGCCATCCGAATAAATTCGGTAAGCACCAGCATTCCTGACCTACCTTAAGGAAGGTGGAGGCTCATAGACTGATTGGTCTCTAATTGGGGTAAGCAAGAGCTATCCTTATGTTGTATTTCGTCAAGAAAAAAACTTCATTTACATGGTGACCGTGGGTAATTGTGTTTCACTATCCGTGGGATACTAGCGGCCGTAAGCCATAACAAGCATCCCTCAGATTCCAGAGCTTTAGGCAAGGACACAGAATAACGTTTGGAAGGAGGATAGTTTTGCTTTAGAGATTAGGAAATATAGGTTTTAATATTAGCTCTATCAAATTTTGAGGCTAAGGGCGTAGAGTGCTGCACTCACTTGGGCGAAACGGAGAGCAGGCTGGAATCAACCACAGAAAAGCGTATTAACCCTGGATGGACGAAAGAACAGCGTCGTTACAGGAAACACAAGAAATCTGAACGACCCGATGCGCTTGATTTTAAGAGCAAAATTTGGCTTGAACATGCGGATATATTCTGAAAAGTAAACGATGATTCGGATTCAAAGGAACTAGGTAGAAAGTCAGATCTTGTTAAAAGATGCGCATAGAGTCACCTACTGGAACTTCAGGTTCCGGGGAAGCCGTACACATGAGCTACAATGTATCGAAACAGAGCTGAAAGAAAGTAAATGTCTCAATTATGACAACTGAAATGTCAACTGCATTTGCCGTTCAATAAGTTAGGTTTTGACTAAAATATTAGTGCCTAACATTCTGAACGCGGCCATTATCAAATCAAACAACGCTCTCAGCAAAGAAGAGATGAGATGCAACCGAGCACAACTAAGATCAATGGTGGGACTTCTTACAGGGCACATAATCTTACAAAGAATTGAGACTGCATTCTGCACCTCTTTGGCAATATTGCAGATGACATCACCTTTGTTTCACATTTTTAATTACGTAAGTATGAGTGATACTGAACGAAGAACGAATGCAAGTAGATCGCAACTATTTTCTTTCTGCTTTCCAATAACGATGTAACACGATCTTACATTGTTGAATATAGGAGATTTGAGGGCGGTGATACAGTATACAGTTGCTTGACTAATAGCTCTGATTTCAGCTGGGGGTGGTGAAGGCAATTATGTCATGAGCTCCTAGAGAAAGTTGTAATCCGTAACCACAACCTAACGCTCCTAATTAGCGCACATGCATACATTAACATCCAACTTTCAAAGTCATAACTCACCTGTCCAGAAAGTGAAAAGCACCCCATCAAAATAATCCTTAATGGAACATTCGCCTTATATGATCTGTGCGTCCACAGACGATGCGCACCACCAGTAACACCGAATCCGGCTAGGCCACCAGTAAAGAAAGCTAAAAAGAAAAAAAATTGAAAATATAAATTAAAAATTAAATTAAGAAACTCGACGAATGCATGAAAACAAAAATCAAAATTAATTCAATTAAACTTGTGTTACATAATTTGCAAAGTACAGAAAAAGAGAGAGAGAAGCTTGTAACCCCCCAATTAGCACCATGCGGCAAAAATGTCGTCATCTTAGCAATTTTAACGCTAATTGCGTTGCTTCAATTAGTAAAATTCGTTTTCTATTAATTTACAATTTTTTTTATTATTTTCTTTAACATTTTTGTGTTATATGGTATAAATCGAAAGTAACACAACTCAACCATTGTTGCCCAAGAGTCTTAGCAGGGCTTTGGCATTATGTCACACAACTGATGTGTCATTTTGTTTTTTTGGAGAGATTTTCTCTCGTCTGTTTATCTCAACCTTATTTGGACGAGACAACAAAAGTTATTAAAATTTCATTGTCAAATGACGAAAACGTTTAAGACCTATGTGGAATGTGGTCCACAGAGACTAGCAGATTCCCACAACAGAAGAAAGTGCCCATAAACCTTTTTGGGTAAACTTTTTGAGTTATGCTTTTCTTTTGTAGACAGTTTTCTGTTTAATTTTGTAAGTTTCAGAAAAATTAACCATTTAATGCTAATTTGTGTAAATTAAAATATTTGTGAATATTTTCTGTAGCCCACAAGTTGTTTGTATAACACAAATGTCACAATTTGACATTTTCTGACCGTTCAGATTCAGATTTGTGGAAAAGTGGACGCGAACATTTTCTTTACTAGTGACATATGAAGCGTCCCTTTGCTCAGACCTTATGTATCGTCACGAATAGTCCGGCAGAGTTATCGCAAGAGTTGCCACAATACAAATTGGATTTCCAAATAAACTCATCGGTGGATGGAACCAAAATAGAGTCTTTTATAAGGCTATTGTGTGGTTTGACAACAATTGAATGGGTGTAGTTTGCACAAAAAATTAACACTTTCTGTAGTTGTTAATATAATTTTTATTTTTATTTATTTTTTTTTCAAGTGTGAATTGATTGGTTAATGGGTATTTTACAGAAGAGTTACGTTTTAATTCGATCATCAAGGAAGGGAAACTTGTACGTGACGATGGGGCTGTATAACAGTTATGGATCGATTATTTGATTTCTAAAATCCGTGTTTAGAAATCGTGTTCATTTTTTTTTTGCGATGTCTATAAAAGGTTCTTGTTGTAGAGTCAAAATAAATAAAATACATATGCACATGATTTATGACAAAAAAAAATCATAAATTCGATGGAGATGTAGAAGCGAATTCAGCGATGAGACTGCAGAATGTCGAAGTCGTTTTAAACTGAAAACCGGTTCAATGCTTCGCGGAAGTACATATTTCTGCGGTTAAAGTAGCCTTACTAAGATTTAGATAACGTTTTGTGACACTATCTTCGGAACAGCATATCAAGCAAATGGCATCAACTGTTTCACTGAGCGAAGTTTATTTGTTGATGACTTTTTCAAAAATTTATGTAAATGGGGCTCAGTTCCAATAACACTGCATTTGCCTTGAGTCATTCAATTGTTCTTATTTTTTTGACATAAATAGAACGATTTAAAGATGAGCATTCTACTTTTCGCTGATGATTTGGTCATCCTTGAGTCCATCCGGATCGAATTTTAACGCGCACCAGATAGGTTCGTATAGTCTGTGTTGAAGCTGGGATGAACAAATCAGAAGTAGTGGTCATTTCCCGAACGCTTGTTTTATGGACACAGCATGCTAGTGGAGTCTCAACACGTGGGTTAGTTTATCTCCGGGTCCAACTTACGAGTAATAGAAGAACCAATACTATGTTATCCACAAATGTTCCCAGCTAGTCTGGAAACCAACCTCAGACGCCAATGAAACCTAATACTAGCTGAGTTTCAAACCACGACACCTTGCTTGCGGTGTGGGAAACACATTAAAAGGGTATTCATACCCTCTTGATCCGAATGTGGATTATAAAAAAGGAGGCGTCCTCTAGGTAGGTGTAGAATAAAATGTTTGAACGAAGTCCGAAATATCTCCTCTACCCAAATGGGGATATCTACTGATGATTAAGAGTCGATAATTGCAAGGCAAATATTCTGGTATTCGTAACTAAAATTAGGCTCTGTGGGGAATCACAATATGACAACCTTTGCGGCCATAGATGGTCGAACGTTTTTGGATGGACAACAGCAATGAAGCTTGGAAGTTTCAGTTGCAGTTGCTGTCACCGGATTTTTCTTTTACATATCTTCATTAGAAAGACCGTTGCTCGTTGTGATAAATAAAGGAATAAATCAGGTAATCTTGAAGGACATTGGTTATTTAAAGTAGAAATATCAGACCGTGTTGACTGGTCTAATAAAGAATCTATCTTGGTCCCACGAAATCTGGAGTTGGTGCTGGCGTCTTTAAACTAAGGTCTTGCTACCAACGGGTATATGACCCGGCGTGTTCCAGACTGCAATCTATGTTATGGAAATTTAGCAGCGCTTGTATTCCACTTCGTGGGCCAATAAAGTCAAACTTGGCTGGGTACCTGGCTACTAGAACATTGTAGGCAATAGATCTTCGGATGCACTGACTTGGCCTGGTGTAGCTTTCGTGGTTTTAAGACCAAAATACTTGTGTGGCGATATTTGGACTACCGGCACAGCCTGACCCAATATATCGTTCTAGGTCGCAATGTCAACCATAAGGGCAATTTATCTAAAATAAATAAAAAATTAAACACAGTATTAGGGATACATTGCATGATTTCTTTGGCCATATACCTTCTCTTTTCCAAGTTTCCTATCAATTTTAAGCGTTATACCCTGCTTCGGATGTTGTCATTGAATACTTCAACAACCCCAAAGGAAGTTATCCAAGGAGAGACTAGGTGGTCACATAATGTTACCAAAACGAATGACTTTAGGAAATCTAGATCGCAACAAATTGATTGCGTCATGTGATGTGTGGCATGTTCAACCATTTAATTGGAACCACATATCATCAAAGTCCATCCCATTAATTTTAAGTTTACATGTAGCGATGGGTTTGCCTAAGGTGCATCGTTGTTTCATATCTGGCAAGTTCATCAGCCTTACAGTTCCCTGGGATGTTCCTATGCCCCGGCACTCAGCAAAGGTGTATATTGAATTGCTCTGCCATCTCTACAAGAGATGAACAGTAATCTAAGGCTACTAGTGAATTTGTAGAGAATGATTCCAACGACTTGACTGCTGCTTGGTATCATATTGCACAACTAGAGGGATGAAAAAAGCTATAGTTCATGCTGGACATGCTCTTTTGCAAGATTTAGCAAGGATATTACAACGTTCTACTCAAAATTGCGCACCATAATAAACTTTTTTTGGTTATCGTCTCATCAAAGCAACTAACTCATTGCACCACTTGCTTTCATTACCAATTTTTTAAATGTCTCCATAACGGTCAGTTTGAGATAACAGCATTCATTTTACTTAGCGGCGTAGATCAACTTGGTTCAGTGGTTGGTGCAACGAACTGCTGTGCAAGCGGTGTGGGTACAAGCCCCAGCCATGTTCACTGAACATTTTTCGCACCATCACCTCTTATCGGACATGCTTCTGAGAGTATAATTTGTCATAAAAAGCTTCTCAATAAATTGTAAGTCCCTTCCATTCATGCGAGAAATGTAACACGCACAACATGAAAAATTGCGAGAAGTTGGGCCTTGGCTCAACCAGCGCTGCCGCGCCACCTATTTTTGAATTTAAATGCCACCACTTCTAACGAATTGACAAGAAAAAGTAGAGAAGAAAACTTTCTCACATTTCTGCTGATAAAACGAAGCAAACAATCCACAAGCAAATCTACATGTTCACCCGGAATTTGTTTTAAGTTTCTATAACAATATTCATGTTCAAAAGCTTTGATGAATCAAGATCCGGCGGCATCAGTGCTAGTTGATGTTTCGATTACATCAATCCCAAAACCGGTTCTGCATCTATATATGTACGTATCTCGCATCCACTTGTAACCCTACGTCATTATCTCATCTCCAAAGCATTGTTGTGTATGGTTGCACTACATCAACAGTTATTAGGAAATCATTTATCTACCATGCTTACAAGAAACCTGATTTAAAATTGAGAAAAAAAAAAACTCTGCTGTCGCTTTGGCTGCTCATGAACTTGTATCACAGAATCAGCAGAAACGTATCGATGGTGGTCCATTGTATAGTCGGTAACTTGGACAACGATGGGAGATTTTACTGTTTAGGTGTGAATTGGACTTCGTACCAATACAAATGGGGCCGATAACACTTGAAGAGATTTTAACGTTTTGTTTGGCACATATCCGTAAATTTTTTTACTTTTTGTTGTCAGGATTCGGTGATAAAATGCTGAATTTCGACGAGTAAATGTCACGCGAGTAATGTATGGACAACACAACATGTGCTTGCCTGAGGCAATTTGTTCATGGGCATGTATTCGTATAACCTCCATGGGTGTCAAACAAATATTTGGTAACTTTAACATAGTTCCTGTACCAAAAGTTTGTCGTATTTACAAACAACTTGTGGTAGTTACCGGCGTTGGTCAACCTGTTTTAAGTTTCCAATTCCCAAGAACCAAACTGGCGTATCAAAATTTGTTTTTCTCTCTTTTCAAATCTATATATGTACTTCGTTCCTAATATGCATTAGTGAGTGCTACAATGACTAAAACTATGTTTACTTATGTATGGAAAACTTTCGTGAAAAGTTGACATACATAATTGCCAAGAAAATGGGCAACGCAAAGACCTATTGTTTTCTCACTGATTTTGATGATAAACAAAATTGTACAATAGATTCAGCGCCAACCAACAACAATGATGACAATTGAATAATAAGTCAATTTAAACAATTATAGAAACAAAAGACCTGTGTGAGAATAAAGGGTGGAATGAAGAGAAATATAAAAAAAATCAAATCACCGCTAAGTGGTTCACTGGAAACCCTGTTTAACTAACCGTCTCTACAAGTCATGAATGTTGTTCACTGAAGGCTAACCATAGAGAGTCGAGGAGAAGGAGATAGGAGAACACAGCCTTATGACCGGCGTTAGATAAGAGAAAGACAAGGGAAATTCTTAAGCTAGAAAGATCAAACTTTAGAATAGCTTTATTTGCCTTTGTAGGTGACTAAGGCTCACAGAATCGGACTTGTGCAGATACTATGATGAGGTATGGGTCACATGGTGTAAGCGTCATGTCAGGTGTAAGCCAATCCCTTTTCAAAGTCCACATAAGGACACAAACGATTGTGGGGGCATAGCGCAAAGGCGCTTCAAACACCTAGGAACTTGAAGGAATTAAATTCTATTAACCATAAGAAAATACTAAAATTTTGCAGGGAAATAAAATGCTTCCGGAAATGAGGGCTAGGCTCTTGGTGCCCGGTGTTTCTAGGAAATGTCTTTTAGCCCTAATTAACCTAACTTAATCTAACCTATCTCAAAAGAAATGAAAGTTTCTTTTAATTCTTAGCAGGAACCACCTTAAAACCAGTGATAGGGCGAACTTACTGCTCCCCTCTAACATAAATAATAATACGTATACACATACATAGCTGGCGCGACAGCTCGGGATGAGCCAAGGCCTAGTTTCTCGCAACCATTCATGTAGTGCGTGTTATATTTTTCGCACGAATGGGAGGGATCTACAATTTATTGCCGACTCCGAACGGCGAAGTGAGAAGCTTTTTCATAACAAATTATACTGCTGGTTATTCCTTGACGAGAGGTGATGCCGCGAAAAATGTTTGGTGGACATGGCTAGGGTTTGAACCCACGACTCTCACTACTGAGCCACGACGACCGCAATAATAATAATAAGTTTAAATTTGCTTTATTTGCAATTCGGCAATTCATTCGTTGAACACCAGGTGGTCACCTATAGAGTCTAGTTTGCAGCATACTGTTAACCATTAAAAAGCAGGGAAAGCGTCTCGAGTCCATCGTGATAAATCAGTCACAAACAGACGTGTGGGCATGATGATTCATGATTTCCAATAAATCGATGCATATGGATGATTACCCCACATTAGTGTGTCAGAAAATTAAACATTTAAAAGGCTGTGATGTAAACTCTAACAACTTGTTCAATTACAAAATCGGCGCCTCTTTAAAAAAAAAATAACAGACATCAATTGATCTATGAGCCGATTAGTCTGAAGGCATAACACGCATCCAAACATCCGATCGGCTGGCCAGTGACCAACAATGACTTGCAGAAAAGCAACAAAAATGAATAAAACTTTCAACATCATTGTTATGTGACTAAACATAAGGTCCATGGTCCATTGATTGAATTTTATTTAAATCGAAGCCAATAGTTTGACACGTTATTTGCTGGTTTACACCTCTGCCCATGCTGTGCTAGTTTTCGGAAGCGGAATTGGTCAATGCCAGTCTAAAAGGTAATCGCTCCCAAATCAGCTATTTGCTTGCAAAACCAGAATGACTAAGGAAATAGATACAAAATCCATTGGAATAGATTTAGCAAAAATTCTTGTCAATAGCTGTAAACTTGTTAAGCCTCTTTTACAGTCATGCGATGCGAGACAGATTTAAATATTCAAATTTGGAATTGGAATTATTCTGGAATTGAAAATTCAAAATGAGAAAAGGGTTTTTCTTCGAGAGATTAGTAGACACGAGACCAGCGGACAGTCACCGGTCTTGGTGGAATATCCAGAGAGGTCAACAAACCTCTGCCGTGTGGCAAGTTTAAAATTTAAACAATAATATACAGACACACACGGAATATTATGCAAAATATGGCTAAAGAGGCGTACGGCACCCTGTCTGCGGCATTCGTGAGATTTCATTTTTTGTTATCCAACCTGAGGATCTTTTTTAATTTCATTTAATTACAAAACTCGTTGAGATATTCTGATTGAATCGGACTTCGTAGTTGTGACTCAATTATGTTAATAATGAGGGGCTTTGGCCATAAATCAACGGTGTATGCAATGGCATTAGGTGTTACGAGCTGAGGTTAGGTAGAAATATGGGGATGGGGGTAGCATACCGAATGTCATTGCTCCTCGGAGTGCAATCGGTAGGCTATGACTTTATTTCGAAATATAGGTACGTATGCAATTGAAATCAAAACAATCCAGAAAGGCAAAAGAAATCGAGTGTTAGACAAATTACCTTGTCATTTCGTTTTAAAATAAATGCCCAGATCAGATGTAGTGTGGTAGAAGTATGCGTTGTAAATCACAGCGCGAATATCTATAAGGTTCATCCGTAGAAAGTACTTTATCCAATGCTATGAGAATAGTTTGATCTAGAGGATTTCTTAAACGTCAAAGGTTCAAAGTGCTCTTGACGCGGTTTCTTAAGGATAGAAGTGGCCTAAATGAAGTCATCAAACAACGCCTGCCCATTAAATTGTCAAGAAGTGATGTACAAGCTGTTAAGCACAAGTTCGGCAGAGATTTAAGCATCACAATGAATTAAATATCAACACAGCAAGAGGATCTCCACATGGAGGAGTACGATCTCCTAAATAAATAATGCGGATTGTCCGAGGAAGATTTAAAAACCCCCTGCAGCATCATATAGGGTCATCCAAAAAGAAGAGTCATTTTTCTTTAGCAAACATTTTCTGCTGGCTTTAATTCTTATGTCTTCACTTCACTAACCTATCCTAGACGTTCAACACCGCCTCTAGCCGGGGAATAACAAACCTGCGGGAGAGTCATTTGTCTTGAATAGCTTCTCAATCTGCTGTTTGTCGGCAATAAAAACTGTAGGTCCCCTTCAGTCGTGCGAAATAGGATATTGTTAATTTATGTTATGCTATTAAAACTTATTGTAAAAATCTTTAGTTAAGTGTTTTTGCTCGAAGGTAATTGCGTGACTTGTAAGTGCACATAATATCTCGTCAAAACCGCGAATTCGATGAGATTTCTCGAAGATTGGCAAAAAACTCATACAGCACGTACGATTGGAGGGTCATAATTATTACGTACACAGCGAGTGAAAGGACAGAAGATGGTTTTGAGAGAAGGAAAGCAAAGATCGAAAGTGCATTGTACAATTCCCTCTAGTGGCATATGAATTTAACTTTGATTTCCACAGTAGGGTTAAAAATTGTACCCTTCTTCGCATAATTAAATACTGGTGGAAGTCAGTAGGCAATCTTTGGATCACAGAAGCCTGGTATTGCAAACTTCGACGGTTTTGGTTGGTTTTCAGTTTGGGGCTCCAACCTAAACAGTTTGCACAGAAGACCAACGCACTAATCACTGAACCACAGGGGTTTAGATTCGAAGATGGTTAAGTGTCGCTTCGACACCTTGCAATATCTTGACAGAGACCGCATAGTTAAAACTGTGATGAGTGCTTCGTTCCAATAGTCTGAAAGAATTGAAACTGCGACCAGGCTGGCAATATTCGGGCCGGGTACCGCCCTCCCTAATCCGAAGTACTTCAGTGGTCTCAACTGGGCAACTACTATAACCTTGCTTAATTTATCCCGAAAACCTTAAAGAGCCAATTCTATGGATTGTGTTATTTTTTACGAGCACTGTACCGAATGAAGGTCTAGTAAATCGCTACCACATAAGAAGCAGTTAAGTTTATCTTAAGAAAACCTTCACAATCTAGAAGACATTGAACACATTGCCATGAATAGGGAAGGCTTTTTGCTCTAAAGTTTGCAAGTGCATTGCGTTAGAGAATTAATGTCTACTTCACACTGTAAGGCCATAACATTTTAATTGGCCGTTTAAACAGATATCCTTGCTGTGGTCGTATAAAGTCGAGGTTTCTCAGAAATGACTTCGGAAACGACAGAAAAGTGAATGTATATACATATCTCAGTTTTGCCCTTAGAGTGCACTTATTTCCATAATCCTTCATTGTGGTTTTACCACCAAAATAGTCAATGAAACCATTTTCGTTTCAAGTATTTTAACAGTCATTCCCAAGTCATTAAAATACATGCGCGCACGTATTTATTTTTGATTCGTCATGAGCAATTTTTTGGAAGCCCATATCCAGTTTAAGACAAAATTCTTGGACTTGGTACTAAAAGAAAAAATATCGAAGGCCTACAATTTCCGAGATAACATATCAATTTGTAGGTATTTCCCCAAAGTTGATACGAAACCTGTCCAATGAAATGGTAAAGGCTGGTCGACGATGCTTGGGTGTCATAAAAATCGATGATTGCGATGAATTTTCCCAATACAACGAATCGTTGTCTGTTTAAACACTTTAATCTGTAACATGCCTTAATTATTGTGATGATTTTTATGCCCTCAAGCTGAAGAAGGTGTATGGCCGTTGGTCTTCGGTTTGCGTAACATCAAAAATCAGTGACCAGATGTGCCTATGCAGGGGATTCCGACACCGACCACCAAATGTCCAACTGTCGCATGCGATTTCACTTTTTCTTTTTCACTTTTATCTCGATATATTTTATGTGATCTCTGCGTCGTGCATCGGAGTTCGAAGAAAAAGAAAAAAAAATTCCGATGATGTCATCGGAAGCAGGGCAGTTTCCAGGCAAATGAAGATGAGATATATGCATGCGCGGAGGTACTTGAATACGTTAAATATTTGACAAGACTAATTGTTATTGCCACCATGTGTGTCAAGTTGCACCTACTTTTGGCTCCACTGTCGCATGAAGTTCACCAAATTCAAGGGAACGAGCGCGGTCTTGTTGAAGTTGTTGTTAAAAATAAATTATCATGTAATTTTGTGAGGAATTGCTGGTAATTTATGGAATTACTCAGACACAAGTTGTGTGGTATTTACATTTTTTGCGCATGCATATTACATGAGGATGCAGTTTTTCGACATCTGGATGTTTGGACCAATTCGCAGAAAACAAATTGAATTTTGAATAAAATTCAAATGAAAGTGAACAGTTGGGTTCAGGGTATACGAGTGGGTATAACGCCAATCTCGTGTTGCTAGTTTGATGATTGTATGCAGATAAGAGCGACAACGACATCAAATTAATCACTTGGTTGGCGCAAACTTGTTTTAGGGTTCGCTGATCATGGTCGAGTGGAAAAGATAGTCAACTGGGAGTTGAACGCACATGTGCTATTAAACAGAGCCTATGTCACATTAAGGCATATATTTGTGATAGAGATTATTTCTTCAGATTGACTTTTGGAGTAATAGGGTTACCATCTAGTTTTTTTTTCGAACAAAAAATAAGCTGGCGCGAAATGCCACGGTGTACTGAGGCCTGGCTTCTCCATTCAAGTTTTCCTCCGCATGAATGGAAGAGAACTGCAATTTATTGCTAACTCCGAACATCGTATTGAGAAGATTCTTCGTGGCAATTTATATACTGGAAGGCTTGAGAGATGTTGGCGCGATAAATGTTCGGTGGATATGGGGCTCGAACATGCCCAGCTCGCAAGTATAATTCTATTTCAAGGCCCTAGTGTTTAAATTCAGTCACCTCCTGAACTCTACCTAATCACTTGCTGAGAGCCCTTTATATAAGCTCTCTGATCCTGAAGTGGACTGTTAATTTCTTGTCGAACAAACCAGGTTCATAAATTTAGTCTTATGGCAGCCTGATTAACATTTTTTGGGATCATACGCTGTTCTCCTAAGATCCAGACTGTGTTGACGAGTAAAAATTGAATTTGGTTTGAATGGCATGTGAAATTTATAATGTGCGAATTTTTTGATGGCTGGTAACCCTGGTTACAGCCGATGTAAAGATGTAAATTGTTAAATTTAAAAAACAAATTGGGTTAAACGTTTAATTTTAAATTGCACATGAAGAAAACAAACTGAGGACAGTGACTCAAACAGATGGGTTGGTCGATAAATTCAGTTTATTGCACTTGAAGGTGGGTACCTGTTGCATTTTATGTTTATTTAACTCATGAGCATTTCTTTCATGTACATACATATGTAGGTACTGTTGACGCATGAAGAAAGTGTAATCAACTTTCTTACCTAAAGTAAAGACGATGAACAACACCCTATTTTAAGGTGGAGATTTGACCTTAATCTGTTTATGTTTGATTTTATCCTTTTTTCGTAATTCACTTTTATTTACACGTGATTCGAAAATGATGATAAGTGGGAATTGGATCGTTTTGTATTTTCTGAAAAATAAGTTAATGTAGGTAAGTACATACTTTCATTTTCATCCACTTTGGCACGGAATGTATTTCTTGAGCTTCAAACTGCTTTCTGAAATCCAAACACTAAGGTGTGGAAAGAGATTTTCATCGAAATTGTCAGGCAACAATCAGAACTCTGAGTTTTGCACTAACAAAAAGCTTATCTGGGGTTGTCTAAACACCCTTAGATAACTATTGCGCTGTGGAAAGAAGGCGATGGAGGACAACGAAAAGACAACACTCGACATTGCTCATACAAGTTGGTTGATAAGTAAGATGACGGCCCAATTGAAGGCAAGCCTTTGTGACACAACTGGTAGTGCTACTCATTTATCTGGAATAAGTTAGAGCTCTTGATGAAGCTTAGGATGTTTTAAATGTCAGTATGTGACCATTCACCCAAATTATCGAAGTGGTAGGTTCCTAGATACAGCTTTTTTCTGTTGGATTTGGCTGGACAGCTACAGAAGAAGCTTTTTCCTCCTTTATGTCCTTGCCACTCATGCAGATTTAGTTTAAGAAAATGGAATGTTTTAAGGAAAATAAGACTCTTAGACCTAATGAGGTTTAACATGCCCCAAGAATTTTTGGCGGTTTAATTCTCCAATTTTTGATTTGTCATGCTAATCACATCGTACTCTAAGTGTGGCTTACATAAGGCGAGTGAATAGAGCAAGTTTTATCGGCCATAGAATTCACTTCGTGTTCATTATGCCCATATTCTGAAACTGCTCTAGGACTTTGTTAAGAAAGGTTGGTGAATTAGAATCACTCGGATAGCGATATGAGAATGCTGCACACGTCCTTCAGCTCCGTGAATAATAAACTACCAACAATCCTTATTCTTTTGTCGACATTCCCGCAGCAAATGACGAGCAGATTAAATTTGTTTTTTGTCATGGTGTATTGCGCCAGAGTCCTAGCCGTTTAGCGTGTGGTCAGCTGGACCTTACTTTTATTGGTTCGACTGATTGCTTCATACTCTATGCATGTTTCCTTTAAAAATGTTTGGGGGAACTAGATAACTCATAGCAGACAAAAACATATTTCGACAGAGGGCTAACCTCATCATTTAGGGTGCTTAAATAGATCTTCTATAACTCTCGATCATACTTCATTGACGCCATCTCTACACGTCTTACAAGCTAATTTCGTCAAAATAGGTTTGTTTCCGGTGAGAGCGTGTTAACAAATTAATTGTCTAATTGAAATTACACAATCAATCAATAACATGAAAAGTAATAACTATTTGTTACTTGTAGTAAGTAGGTACCCGAGTTATAAGAAAAACTGACAATTTTAATTGATTTAAATCTAAAAAATATTAAATACAAAATAGTGATTTTCTAGACCAAAAAACGAAACTACATACGGGTAGTCCCGTGGAGATGGCATATGCGCGCCGGACTGTTTTTCAAGTGCTTGCATTAGAAAGATAAACATTTCGAGAAGCATGATTCTGTGCACTTAAAGTGCACATTGATGACACAATTCTCTACAATGTATACGGTGCGCAAAATGATGCTGTTGCTACCTGTTAATAGTAGACCTCGCAAGCAGTGTAACAACATAAGATTATACTGCAAGTTTTAATGTGATAGTGGTGGTACTTAAAAGTTGTTGAGCTGTGTACATATTACATTCCTAAATAGATTGTAAAATGACCGATAGTAACTTTTGAAGGGGAAACTATACCCTGGCTCTCGCGCCAGGTTTTTATTTATTTAAGTGTTTTTAAGGAATTTTTGGGGAAACCGCGCCTCGAAAGCTCTACATAAGACTTTAAAATATGTCGAAGGGAGTAGCAGCCGATCGAACACACCTTGCAGCGCGAAGACAATTCTGTTGCGAAGTATGCCATGTAATTTTTTTTAAGAACCTGGCCTTATGGCTGACAATGCGACCTAGCAAGTGTCTCCGGTCTACTTGGCCCAATAGGTCTACTACCTTTTTAATGAAAGTGAGTATGTCCGATAATGACCAGAATTCCCTATCAAAGTTCCATCTGTGAAGCCAGTGCAATGGAATCCACTCAAATAGGCAGGTAGAAGAGCGAGTCGCCCTGAGGAAATGTGTAGTTTAGAAGAAAGAGCGATCAGCTGAAGGGAATTGAAACGCTCTCAAGAGGGGTTAAAGGATATACAATATGTGCATAACTACATAAGTTGTACTGACATGCAGATTTCCGCTAGACGTTGCACTTGCATCACGCTGGCTGGAGAAGCTTGCTGGCTAAGGCCCTAGTTCACCTCGAACTGTAGCGCCATCGTTAGAAAGACATCATTAGTTATAGTCCACCAAATGGTTACCACGTATACTAAGCTTTGTTGGTCTGATGGCCTGTCACAATACGGCAATAGATCCAAAGTACTTCTGTGACATTTTCGATAAAAGTTCAAGGATATTTTAGCGGTCAGGGTTACCTCAAGGTGCTTCGCGTTTCGAGAGATTTGAATACTTTTGCCGTAGATGTAGGGGCGAACGGAAAGTTTTTATTTGCTTTGTCTATTAAAGACCTTCCTTGGTGCACTGGTGAAATGGAATTTCCATGTCTGCCACTGACAATAACTGCGACCTAAAGAATGATTTCATGCCTAAGGTTTTTCTTAAACCGATTTAAGACTTTTATATCGAAAGTTCTGATTAAGGGCGCAAGGGACATCCTAAAGTTGTAATAAATTGTAGGTCCCTTTGGTTCGTTCCAAAATTTAACACGTATAACATGAATGATTGCGAGAAGCTAGGCCTTGGCCCACCACGAGCTGTCGCGCCAACTTTTTTTAATTCGTGTAACGTGGGTGTAAAATGTTTTCGTTCAGTGGATTCATATGGTTATACATTAATTAAATACCCCCTCAGTATCTAGACAAGCCTAGAGAGCTGACCAAACAGCTTCATTTTTGGTCTTTAAATCGTTAAATGTTGACTCAGTAGAATTCCACGTCTGATATACGTCGCAAAGTGTTAAGTCACAGAGTGATGGCCTGGTGATTTATGTTTTTTTTACAATGAATGACATAAGTCTGATGGGACGAAAGAATTTTGAACATGAGTCTGAAGCCTAAGAGAGGTATCTGAAGTCTAAGGGAGGTATTTGATAGTCAGTTTACTCCATGCAGCCGAAAAGTGCCAGCGAGCTAAGCTACAACGGGGTAGCTTGAAAATTGAAAGAGCTAAAAGTGCAGGAGCTAAACAATTTTATTTTTTGATGAAGTAATGTCGAAAATATGCCATAGTCTCTGGTGGCTTAAAAGAGGCCTCACGGAAAAAATGGTCAACCCGATGGCCTTGGAATTGGGATCATTTTCAGACTATTCTATCCTGTCAATTTTGGGACTTGGGGTTTCGAATCTACATGGATAAAGTATGAGCAAAATAGACTACTGAAACGTTGCTATAAAACCAGGATGCTATGTAATAAGAAAATTTTGTGATTTTTTCTGTGAAGAGGATATCGAATTTCCGTTGAAGTAAATCATATGAATATTTTTACTCGACGCATTCTAATTTGAGGAATATGGCTATGTATTGCATTTCAAATGATCGATGCCCAGTATTTTACGGCGTCGTTAAATTTGAGACTTATTTGACAAATAAGCTTTTAGTATATGTGGGAATTCAAGGCCGTTTCTTTTGGATAACACTAATCAGAAAATATCTACATAAATGTTAGGAGTGGCAGCCCATAAACGATCAAGGCCTAATTTCTAGCAACTATGACTGTTGTACGTGTTATATTTTTCACATGTTTAGAAGGGACCTACAGTTTCGATTACTGCATCTAATGGCGGGTTAAAAATGTTCTCACGACAGGTCACATTCCTGAAGGTTTCTCGTCGCTTGGCGACAGGACGTGTCATGAATCAAGTTCAGTGGTTCAACTCACAAACTATGAAGATAACTTGAGTTGCTTCTTAAAATACGTATGCGTGAATAATATAATAATTACAAAGACTCTACAATCCTTACAATTATGATCTTCCTATCGCCTTATATAAATCAAAATTGTGGTCAAATAAAATTGGTAACAGAATTCTTTTTCCCATGAATTTTCCACTTTTAAGTGGTTTTTCTTAAACATAAATATAAAATAAAAAATATATAAAAGACATTAAAAAATCACTTACCAAAAATCGTAGTCCACAGATTAAGGTCTCTCATATCATAGATAATAAATCCATAGATGAAGCCCAAGTGCAACAGGGAGATCTGTATGATCTTATCCCACTTGAGAGGTGCCTTGAATTGGATGCCCAAAAAAGAGTCGCCCTTGAAGTTTCGCGTGTACTCGTCCAAGTCGATATTGGGCGTTGGATCGAAATAGTTTTTCTTTGGCTCCTTGTCATCCTTTGGCACGTCTCTTTCCACTTCCTGCACTTCACTTTTTCTCAATAGCACTGTTTGACTACCGCCATTCTCACAACCGCCGTTTAATAGCGTCGCACTTCCATTGGACACAAATCCATTCGTTTTGCCGTTGCTGGTGCAAGGACCTCCATTCGTTAATTTTGTACTACACACTCCGTTACTACTACTATTACTATTATTATTATTGCACAGTGGTATTTTGCCATTGGTATCCTTTTCGGGCACTGCACATCCGTTCGCTGTTACCACTGTCGTATTGACGCGATCCGAGGTGGACAAGTGACCCATTTTGTGTTTTTTTTTTTTCAATTGTATGTGGGCTTCCGATTTCTCTTTTGTCGGTGTAGCTGACTAAGAGGATTTTCAAAAAAAAAAAAAAAAAAAATTATTTGTAAGTGTGACAAGCAAAGAAAACAAAAAAAAAAAAAGTGAAAAGATTCGGAAAAGAAACGTTTGTTTTGTTTTTTTTTTTTTGGGATAGGCGAGGCGGCGCAAGTAATTACTACACTTCCCGAACTTTTACTTTCGTTCGACTCTATGACCAGACTGCGTGCTGCTGCGAGAAGACTCCCGTGTCGGCCGACCGACAAAATAGACCTAGACAAGTACCTATCGTCAAGACACCACTAGACCACTACAAGTCAGACGTGTCTAACGCTTGGTCGGTCACTAACGATTCAAGATGCTGAGCCACAGCTAGCATCTATGAAGTTCACAAAAAAAAAAAACCAAAGGTATCCGCGTCGCGGTTTTGTGTATCTGCAGCTGCTGTGGCCGTAACTATTGCGAGATCCAAAGCTGGGGTTCTCTCTTTCCACTCGTGGTCGTGGTGTTTCTTTGTCAGTTAATTTAATTTGGGGATTTTGATTTCGATTATTTTTTACTTCTTCTTCTTTCGAATTTTTGAATCGCGCGCACGGTTGGGAGATGCGATGCGAAAGAGATGCTTTCACTTTACATAACCTGGATGGTGGTGTTGTGGGCCCACTCCGAAATACGATAATTACGAGTTTTTGTTCGTTGTAAGTTTTAATTTTTGGTGCTTATTTGAAAATTGTGTGCTGTTCAAATAGGGACAGCAATTAGATAACCGACGTTAATGAAAATTCACACGCGCTCTAGTGCCGCGGGGAGTTGGAAACGTGGGGTTTCTTAATAATTTTGAATAATTTTCTTAGGGCAACTGGGAGATTACCTGCACTGTCGAGGATGCACAAGGAGCTGTGAACGTGGTCTAAGAAGGGATGATAGCATGACACCAATTTTATAGGATCCCTTCCACTGGACTCAATGCACGTGATGATGCCCGTTTTTTGCTTTTCGTTTTTGGTGTGCTATCCGCAACTATTTTGCTCACGCTGATGTCGGAGATTGAGAAGATGTGAGACTGGCGTATACACGCATTTTGATTGATTTGCAGATCGACAAGCGCTACGTGATGAGTGTATTGTACCTTGTGAGTTGGTTGAGTTGGTGTGTGCCGCGGATGGAGAGGGAATGAAAGACTGGAGTTGGGACTAATGGAACTGTTATTCATTTGGAGTTCTATGATTCATTTGTTGTTGATGTACATCTATATGCCTTGGACGCAAACAAAGCAAATGAGGAAAAGCCAAAATGATAGTGTTTGTGATTTTTCAGAGACTATTCTCAAGGCTTGGACGGATTATTTTTATTTCACACTAATTGTGCAGTCGAACATTGTAGAGGCTGCCTGCATCATAAGCTTGGCTTAACGCATTACTTTGTCGTATCTGTAGTATCTGAGTATAGGTTAATCTTTGCATCCGCAATAGAGATTTATAAAGGAACAAATTGCGGACACTCATACGTTAAACAAAGATCTGCAGTCACAGAACATTTGCAAATATATGTACATATATCTCACAAGCTCTAGATTGAGGCTTAGGTGTCGACACGATGGACATTCGATATGAAAATAAAAATGTCCTGATTTTGGACACAATTTTTCAGGAGTAGTTATGTGTTACTCATCCATTTATGCAGGATGACGATGGAGAATGCTCGCTGCTCTATCAAAGTCGGTAAAGACCTCACCGACACCTTTTATGTCAAATTTAGACAAGGCGACGCGTTGTCATGCCACTTCTTCAACACCATTCTTGAAAGAGTTGTACAAAACTCACGCACCAGCACAATCTTTCAAAAGTCCGTCCAATTACTCGGATATGCCGACGATATTGACATAATCAGAAGAACGCAGCCTGATGTCACTGGCCCGTTCGTGAGTATTAAGACGGAGGCGGGGAAAATGAGTTTAACGGTCAATGAGGGAAAAACAAAATATACATATGCTGTCCTCAAGAAGGGACATGCAACATCGACGTATCAGACAGAACGTCACAGTAGACAGTTATAACTTTGAGGTAGTTAAGGACTTTTTTTTACCTAGACTCCACTATCAATTCAGACAACGACACCAGCGCTGAGATCAGACGAAGAATAACTCTTGCCAATCGCTGTTTCTTTGGGCAATTGAGTAGCTAAGCCCTCTCTCGAACGAGTAAAGTGACCGTTTAAAAGACCTTCCTTGTCCCAGTCTTGTTTTACGGCGTAGAGGCATGTACTCTGTCAAAATCGGATGAGGTTGCTCTCGGCAGTTTCGAGAGGAAAATTTTTCGGGTACTTTTAAGCCACATCTGCATAGACGATGAATGGAGGAAGAGATACAATGACGAACTGTATGGGCCGTTCAGTGAAATCAACTTAGCCAGAAGAGTGAATGTTCAACGGCTGAGGTGGCTTGGTCTACTAGAGCGAAGGGAGACCAATGCTCCGGCTCTACCACAATTTCTTTACCAGGAATGAATGAATTGCCAAATTTTCCTTGAAAAATTATTGAAGAGTTCGCTTGAAAATCTCGTCTCAAACCCTAAAATGTGGTCTCGGTTTTACGTGGATTTTTTTGAGCCCAGAATCGATTGTTTAACTATTCATCATCTTTCAAGCTGAAATCCACGCTGTTGGAAGACGTATGTCGAACTTACCAAGAACAGGCTAAGAATGTTAACGGGCTTCCTTACAGAACGTTGTTTCTTAAAAGACATATCGCAAAAACAACGTCTGTAGATTTTTCAATAAGGCTGAAGAAACTTCTGAACATATATTCTAAGCCTTCAATCACATCGGGCCCATATTTGATAACTGCGTAGGATGCACAATAGACCTACTTACATAGTTCGCAGTGCGCATATATCCCAACTTACTTACTAATCAATGAATCTGACAAAAAAAAAATCTGCAAACTTCAGCTTATGTCTGGCCGATGGGGGCCAGACATTTATCGACCGAGTGGAAGGCGCTTACAATTTATTGCAGACTTCGAACTGTGTAGAGCTCGATCCTACGCAGCTCGCACTGCACTCCAACGCATTGACCCCTGAACCACGGCGACTACGCAGCATATCAATGGAAATACTGACCTGCCGAACATTTTTTTTGAACGAAAGAGTCAGCAAGTTATGATATGTGGCTCATTATTTCCATGTCGCCAGCGTAAACACATATTAAAGACTTTCTTAAGTAACTTTAATAGTATGAGATGGAGAATATCTAAGACACGCTTTATAGGTACTGGTGGCATTCTCTGTAATTTTTGACATTCTCTGTAATTTTTGATTCTCTACTAAGATTCAAACCTCACCCGTTGGATGATGGAAAGAAATCGAAAGAAATGTGACGTTTAATTGTACAAACAAACTTTTGGAATTCACTTCCCGATGGTAATGTTCCCGAAAATCCTGAATTTCCAACTATTCAAAAGCAAAATCAACACACATGTGTCGGTATGCTGAGTTGGGACGCTCGCTTCCATCAAACGAAAACAGCAAAAGTCTAATTGAATCTGTTAAAGAACTTTATCGTTTATCTAGCACGCGATTATCACATTTCAATTAAATCTTCAACTATACGCTAAATTGTTGGTGGCAAATTTTAGATCGATACAGAGCATTCTTGGAATAGTCAAAACTGACTGGTACAACAACGTGATTTCAGACATTTATACTCTGTATACTTTGTAAATTCTATCGCTCAACTTGGTTTTCAAATTCTTTTGTGGTTGCTACAGATCAATTCCCATCCTGAAAAGGGTTCTAATTAAGGGTGTTTGAATATTCTTATATTCGTTATGGAAATCTCAAAGACTACATTTAGTTAGCGTCACGGCCATAAGGCATACACACTCTACAGAAAGGCGATGAGACCCATCTGTTTTAGACAGAACACGATAAACTTAACTTGGTGAAGGCTCGACAGAGTAGAGCTAAATCCCATATTTAGATCTCATAAGGTCTAAAAGGGTATAAATGGCTAAAGTGTACATAACTTTTCTGACACTGTATTTAATTTTTCTCAAAAATCTGAAACGGTAAGAAAATTTAAGTTTCTTGCTTTTATATTTTGTAGATGGCAGATTAGATTCATGTGGGTAAAGCTCGGTTGGCTGGGTCGCGCTCACCATCGGAAGGATTCGTGGATGCAATCATATTTCGAATAAACACGAATGAAAATCTGTTGCAATGTGGCAACTGATGAGGCATTTATGTTCTTCAGGCAGTACTCTGGACAGGAAAGGATTCAACTTTCTCACTATCAATGCGTCGAGTACAGGTCTCTGTTTCATCTACTTTTTATTGACGTCGGGAAGGCTTTCGATAGGGTATTTTTTTTTAAAGATCCTACCCTTATGGCTGATAGTCTACTTAGCCTAATAGGTCTAATACCTTCCTAATGAAGGTAACTACGTCATTAGTAGCCGAGTTTCTAAACTCTGCTAACGAACAGAATTCCCTATGAAAGATCCATCTACGGAACCAGTATAGTGCCAGACATTCACAGAGAATGTGCTCAGAAGTTTCTTCCTCTTCTAAACAGAACCGAGACGATATCTTAGACCACAATGGCCAGTAAGGAAGCCCTCTAACTTCCTCGTGCTGGTCCTGCCAAGGTTAAGAAGGTTTAGGTTTTGTTCTAGTAAAAGCCCTTTATAAGTCTTTTGGATTGCCTAAGCCAGGGGACATTTTTCCAGTGGGCTAGGCGAAGTTGGTTTCCCAGTTGTTTAACAAAGCTGTGGCGGTCCCAAGACCGCGGAAGCTGAACCGGCCCTACAAAGCTCATCCGCAGATTCATTGCCTACAATGGTGGCCGGGCACCTAACCAAGCTTGACTTTGTTGTGTCTGGCAAGGGATTATAGGGTATCGTAGCAGGATTTGACGAAGTGGTATGCCAATGCTTTAAAGGCTGCCTGACTATCAGAATAAATATGTATTTTTGCGCATATATCGAGGTTTATACTGGCGCAGATCTTAATAGCGTGGATTTCGGCCTGGAACTCGCTGGGTTCGATAGGGTAAAACGAGATTTTATTTGGATGGCCTTGCGCAGGAGGGATATTTCAGGAAGATGTATACATGTAATGAAAGTACTAAGTGTCATCTTAGGGGTCAGAAGCTAGTAATAGACATCACAAGCTGGAGAAGAAAGTGCCAGTGGATCGGTCACATCTTACAGCGCAAAGGCAGTCTTTTGTGAAGTATGCCATGCAGTGCAATCCACTCATCAAGTCAGGAAGAAAATTGAGTCACCTTTAGTGGTGACTCCGCACAAGATGGCACATCGAAATGCTGTACCCTATGACGGTTGAAAGGAATTTAGTAAGAAGAAGGCCTCCTACAAAAATAGTCTTAGGAGTCTGATGATTCGGTGAAATGGATTGATCGTCCTGATTAAGAGTGACGGATAGAAAACTTGAACTGAAATGAAAATGTATACATAGGATGGGAACGAGTTAAAGAGCAAGGGAAACGTCTTACTGGCATCACGTCATCCAAGATTCATATTGACCCTAGAATGGCGACCTACATGAGTATCTAAAAAAACCAAATGAATGCTCTTCCCAGCTTCTTCAAAAATCATTCAGGCTGTCAGTAAGAGCGATTACCAAGAGACTTCATTATTATCGTTATGTGCAAATATTCTACACCATCCAAAGCAAACAGATTTAAATCAAAATTAAACTTCTCAATAGCCGTGACTGATGACAACATGTGCCTGTTCACTGGCTATCACGGCATTCATAATAAATCCTATTTGCCCCAGAAAAACCGCAAATAGACATACGTACATAATTACAGCACGATTTTGTCTAGAAAAGCACTTCATTTTCGTAGAAAAATCGGGGGTTCCATTGCTCCGAAATCAGTTGAACAAGTGCTGGGAATTACCGGCACCTACTGTATTTCACTGGGCGATAATTACAAATCATTTTCACCCGCTGTCATCAGCTGATTTTAATTTAAGAAAGCTATTGGAAGCCCTGTTTCTGCGGTCGGTTTTTGGGGTGCCTGCCCAATGAAAACTCGACATTATGTACCCACGAGTTAAATGCAAATATTTTACCATTGCGCCATAAGTTTTCTTTATTTTCGAATTAACCCAGTGTTGACGGGAGGTCGCTGCTGAGGCCTCTGCGGGGACGTTAGCCGGGCAAACATAAACCTGGAAAGCTATTACCTTAAGATGACAGATAAGATATGCCGCCCAACAATCACCATCGGTGAATGATGAATTTACACATTAACCTCAATTATGGGCGATTTTTTGAGGTTTTTTTTTTGTTGTTTCCAGTTCGGGTACAGCAAGTTGGTGGCTCATTGTTTGACAACGCAAAGCTTTCTGCTCTGTAACTGGGCCTTGGAGATAATGGAGTACCCTATTTGGCGAATAATACAGAGGTAAACATGGCGTTTGTTTTATTTGGAGGAGGAAACAAAGTGTGAGGAAATGTGAACGATGGCGTTACGAGTGCGCAAGTAGTACGCGCATACTCGTAAAATGATGTTATTTAGTGTGTTGATGGCGTTGGAGAGTAATTACTTTGGCTAAGTGAAAGTGGGAAGGCGACGATATAGGGAAGGCGACGTTTTTCTAAACAATTTGCAAGGGAAGACATTACCTTTGCTGAGTACCTATGGAGTTGTGCAAAAAGTACGGTCTCCGTTCCGCATGGTTAGTTTTATTGGTTTGTTGCGTCAGTGAGCATTGGCGCGGACTTTCTCAAGCAAGGCGAAGCTTAAGATTGCATACTAGGCGGATTGTATAAGATCGCTTTAGTTGGGACTAGCAACAATTTAACAGAGAATACCGTCTAGACCTGCCAAAAAAGACAGGATTTGTCTCTAGATAATCGCTCGAAAACAGTTATCCCAAAGAGCAGAGAAGGAACAACACACGATCAATGAACCGCACGTAGACCACTGTGTCAATTTTTATACCACTATGAAGCAGGGAATACCCTATTCACCTCTTGATCCATCTAAAAGAGGAAGCAAGGTAAATCAGCCAGACCGGAACTAATAAAATATGGAGAGAACGCTCTCAACAGAATGCCCACGAAACTATTCAAGCAAGGGTGGGAAGAACCCCAGATTCCAAATTCATAAAAAAGGCAGCAGCTTCGACTGTAACATCTACCGTCCCATTAGTCTATCATCAAATATCTATAAACTGTATACGAAAATCCTCGAAAAACTACTGAGGAAATCCTTAAAGCATAGCCTAGAAGAGGAGCAAGCAATCTTTAAGCCAGGAAGGCAAATCCAGGACCACCTATCCACCTTAACAATTATAACAGGTGGATAACAATTATGGAAATGGAGAAAACTGTATGAACAGAGAAGAGTGAAGATCCTGGATACATCGTGGCCACATCAGCTTTCAAGAGGTATTTTCCTAGAACGAGAGAGACATGCTTATAGGAGGTCTTCGATTATTCGTTGCGCCTGTCAAGTTAGAATTCAGTGTATGACGACCGTGATTTTGAAGGTGTCTTCCCTCTGCTGGCTTATCAGTGCATTAGAACCGATAAAGTCTAGAATCGGCCATGGTAGGCTGTCAGTTTTATAATAGTCGAGCTGTGTATTTTCCGCTGTTGTCATTCCCTGTGCCAGTATGAAACACGCAGTGATCAAATAAAACACAGTGCTGGAAACAGCACAGATGGTTCAGCGGTACTCACATGCGCATGTGTTGATCTTTATTGGCCAAGAGTCTATGTCAATGAAGGAAGTTCGGAAAAGAGTGCGCGAGACTAATCCGACCGAACTATACTGAACCTAATCCAATGTACCACGTGAAACTGGGACCCTAGGCCTTACCCTAAGCCGAACCTGAAGTATGCCAGATTCTCTGTATTACGGGCCCTAAATGCACAGAGGTTATATTGAGGCTTTTGATAAACCTCAGTATAGCCTTAGGTTCGAATTTCCGCTGGGTTGACCGAGGCCTGCGTTAAGTAGAGTAATCTTTTCCTTGCAGCTCTTGGGCTTACGCACAGAATATGTTAAGAGGTCTCTTTCTGTTTTCTACAGAGCCGGCAAATATTGGTATCTGATACTTTCATTTTATGCAGATGGTATCTTAGGAGACCATAGCCCGTTAAGGTTCTTAACTCGTCTTTGGTGAGATCAATTTAAGTTTTGGCCTTGTATACGTTGGGGTTGATGAACTTTTTCGCTTGTCTAAGGCCCTGAAGTTTGGCCCAGCAGTCAGCGTGTTTGTTGATCTCCCATTGTGTTATCTTGGCGTAGACACTGTTAGGTAGTACCCCAAAACAGGGTTCCAGACCAACGAGAGCGCCGCAAGCGCCTCCTCCTGCAAAGCGGTCAGCCCGTTCGTTACCCTCGAAGTCTTCATGTCATGGGATCCAGGCTACGATTATTTATCGTTGCAAGACTTTCGAGGAGTTTGCGACAGTCTCAGACAAGCTTGGACCCTACCGATGCGGGTTGCTTGGATTCTTTTGCTTAAAATACTGTTGGTGTCTTTCCAAGCGCTGTCGCGCGTTGGAAGCTGGTTTTTTTAAATTTGAACCATCTGTATACCAGATTTATTTGGTAGTGTTATAGGGCCTTAATTTCTGCGGTCGGCTATAATTCGAAGCTTCTGTAGAATCGAAATCGCTTGAGCATGGTATCTGGAATCTTTAGAATTGGGTCACTATGAATTTGATCTAGTATTCTCAGATGAACTGTAAAGTCACCGACTTTAAGGCCTAGTGCCTGGGGCACTAAGCATAGCTTCTTTTTGTACTGCCAGATGTAGCGGCGTGAGGTTAAGTATTGTTCCTATCCTCTCATAGCCCCGCAAGTATGCGAGATATTAAAGGTTGTATGTTTACATCTTGCGACAGAGTCGAGCTGCGATATCTTGCGAGCTTTTTAGTGGTTCTTTGAAAGATATTCCCATCAAACATATAACCATTTGCAAATTCTGATGCATCTGCGTTAGTCTTCCTATCGTATGATATAGCATGGTATACCATACCAGTCAGTAAAATGTTCACTATGCACCATCCATCTTGCTTCATTTCCATTCAAAAATACCAGCATTACAACACTTAAAATTGTTGCCCTACTGCCATGCAATCGTAATTCCCCACATTCCCTTACCTGTACCAATCTTTTCTACTTGTTAACCTTCAAAAGTATGTACCTACATTGATTTACGTCATCTCCAAAAAGTACTTATAACACGCACGTCCCACGAGGTTTTTCCCAACCTTCACTGGTGTTTACTAATTGATGCCCAAGACCCTAATCGACTACACAAGTTTCAAATCATATTTCGAGGTTCACTGATCGATGAATGGGGCAGCGGATGGGCACTCAAGAAAATATCTCTATCCAACACAATCCGTACACATTCAGAAGATGGATTCACGTAAAATTTCACACAGAACATGGTCAGCTATAGGTGGTATTTACTATCGCTTTAGAACTCCTTGTTCGCAAGAGACACACAGCCTATTCTCTTAAGTGTGATTAATTTGTTGAAGAACGCTCCGTTTGTGTGCTTACTGCTTACCCCGGAGACGGTGATAAAAGCGCCCAAACAATCGATCGCCTCCGATGAGCCCACATGCCTTGTGAGGGCCTTGAGGCTTAATAACTTCGTAAACAACGTGCTAAAAGCAAAAAAAGTTACTTACGTGGTAAATTTTTGCCGCCTCAAGCATAATTGTTTACGGTTTGTTGCCACAAATAGGCTTTGACTGAATGAGACGCAAATGAAGGCGAATTGTTTTCGTTTTTTTCTTTTACAATGTTCGGCGGTTACCTATGTAAACGACGCTTTGTTTAGGAAGAACTTTATACGCCGGCTGAGACTAAGTGTGCTTGCAAAGATCTCAAGAGTTTTTGTGTAAGCACCACCTTGGGCCTCTTATTACACACGACACATGCATAATGGTCGTCCGGAATGTCACATTGTCGGCAGGGTACTCTCTGGGTCACATGAATCTCAAGAACAACCGGAAAGAATCTGCAATGCAGCGAAAATGTGTATTTTCAAGTTTGCGCTTGGAGTTAGTCAACAAAACCATGACGTTCTGTTTTTCGCTGATGCATGGGTGATAAATACAAAGTGCAAAGTTGCTTCACATTGTTTGAGCACACAGTCAAGTTTCCGTGGTTGAAAGGAAATTTGAATGCAATCTGAGATCATCTGATACGTGAGCTCGGGGTGTGGGATTGGGAGGTGTAATCACTTTCAAATGGTCTCCGGCTTGCAGCCTGCTAAATTGATCAAGTAGACAAGTCAACAGAGACTCGTCAAATATTGACACATAAAATGTGATTATGACGGGGCTACTAATGTCTAGTTTACTGTGTTTATCGTGTGGTTATTCTGCAGCTAACAAGGTGCTAACTATGCGGCTTCATTAGAATGGGATCAATGATCCGATGGTAATTATTATTCAAATGTTTCTCCGAAAGATGCAACTGCGGGTTGTGATCTCTACAATTTGTAAAAAATTATAAAAAAAAATTTGCAGACGTTAAGTATAGATTGATAAGTGGTCGAGCCGGACTTAGATGCTCTGGTTCAAATTAGAGTCTTAGAAGAAATGCATACAGCCCAAGACATTTGCTTTTTCTCCCCACCAGTCCCGTCAGTCTCGTAACCAATAGTATGAAGAGTTATTTCTTACAAAAGCGATTCTTAGATTCGTTGTAGACTTCTAAGCCTGCGCCAGCTGTCAAGCCTCTCTATTTATCTATTTTTGGTCCGCCAGGGGTGACTGCGTTAAAAGTCGAACACAATTGAGACTAATTGGCCATCGTGCAAGCACTACTGTTGTAGACCCCCCCCCCCCCCCAATCTAACCTAACCTAGGTAGAGCAAGATTAAGTCCGGCTTTGCAATTTTGATTCCCCTTCCGTATCTGGCTTTTAAGGTGGAGTGAGTAAATATATTTTCTACAAAATACTCAATTTGATTTACCGTTTTTTTTTAGCATTTTCACGAGAACAGTCACTCTAAATGCCGTTCGTCTTTAGAGGATATGACGAAACTATACTGGGTGCCATCCACCGAGACATTCCGGGAAACTGTAGAGCTGATGAATTCGGAAGACACGGCACTACACTACGAGTTCTAGCAAAACGACTGGAATTTGGTATGCGTGTAAATATTTAATGAGGCTTCGTGCTAAAAGCAATACCAATCGAAGATGAGAGATGACATCTCCAGGAAGATTTGGCCTTGTAAAATCCGTCACGATCCAATGGATTGGGTTTGCTTAAGGAAACGGTTGAAGAGCCCTACACACCAGAAGGTAAGATCTCTTTTCAAATGACTTTTGCAGAAGGTGCAGAAGCAATGAGGCAGAGGCAATTAATGTCCATTTTCTCCGCACATGTATGGCTCTACCGAAAAGAAGAGATTTCGAAGGTCTAGAGAGAGACGACTTTTTCGCATTAAAGAAAAACCCCTGGGGTCTATACTACAATAAATAGTTTAACAACTTAACAGACGTTTGTTGTTGATGCTTGTTTGTTTCGGCGTACAAGCCCCTGCAATTTATTGCGGACATTGATCGGCGGTTTTTGGAGGTTTAACGAAATGGGGTACTGCAAAAAAAAATGTTAGGTGGACATTAATCACAACAACCCTTTGTCCGAAACGTCAAATACGTCATTTCGTAGGTTTAGAACCGTTTTAGTACCTAAAATAAACGAAGCCCTTGAACCATTAAACCAATTGAATATTCCGCAGGTTAGTTTACATTTTTTGGGTTTAAACACGCTGAGTTAGTTTTCGTGGGTTAAAAGCGTTTGAACCTGGTATTTTAAACTGAGTGAATTATACGCCGTAAGATCATAAGGAATCTCAATTGAAAATAGCAGTTTGCACTGCCATCATCCCTACAAACAAATCTGCAATGGCGCCCTTAAACTTGAAACTATTACTAAATTCTTTAAACATTTCAAACTTCATATAAACTTAAGCCGATCACCACAACGAAAGACCAAGATTGTAACCTTAAGAAGGCGTATATCTACTTCAATAAGTAAAGGCTACGAATATGTACATATTTAGAAAACACTACGTGTAAAGTTAAGTGAGTTTTCCACTCCAACTGCCAACTAACAATTCAAATCTTTTCATTTCAATCCGACGATGTGAAACCATCTTAAACGTTGAACCTCATTTCAAAATTGCATCTGCAAATAATATTGTCGTATGCATAAACAAAAACTCTTATTTTTCCCGCCAATTAACACTAACAGTCAACAACTTGATACAAAGCGCACGATTTCATTCGCATCCGGAATTGAGCAATTTTTAAATTTTAATAAATATTTCAGAGTAAAAAGAAAACAAAAAGAAAGGAAATCATTTTTACATAAATAAGTGCGAGGAACTTAGTCGAAGTACGAGGGTTTTAAAGAGAATAAGGAAATATGCACCCACTAACCTTTTTATGACTTCTTCAGAATAATAATTTTCAACCTCACTGACTATAGAACTTGTTATTAGTAGGTACTTTCAAACCGCTTCTTGTATTTATGTACTCGATGGAACTACCTCAACAACTCAGACATCGTATTTATAAGGAACTAAAAGGTGAAGAACCCTTCGAAGTAGTTTATTCTTCTCGACTTCACCGACATCTAGTTGTCGTTGAATTGAACTGTCGGTCTAGTACAATTTTTTTTTTTTTCGAAATTAGGTAAATGAATATCGAAACGTTAATTTTAAATATGTGTATAACACATACACACTAATAAAAAAGCCAAATAAATAAAGCAAATATTTTGAGCGTGCGTCAAAACTTTAATATTTTTGTCAAATACCAGCTATGAAAGGCTCTTCTCTTTTCTGGTCTCAAGGTGGATGAAAGAGAACCAAAAGAGTCCAGCTTGAGCATTAGTACACAAAAACAAAGGAATTACAACGTAAATAAATGTGAGTCTACATAATGAAACAGCATCAATGTTCTTCCACCACAAATCGTGGAGTTAATAAGAAACTGTGACATTGATAGATAGACAAGTGGAAACAACTGCTCCTACCTCCACACTATGATGATCTATTCGATTAGATCAAGCGATGAACTCAGGGCAAGGAGGAATAAATAGCTGCGTATGTGGGAACGATGCATAACGTGTTCTGGAGGTTGTCAGAGCCTCTTTAGGGAGCGTCGGAAGCTAGCAGTCCTGGAGCAGAACTTATCACGGTTTTACCCAACCTAGCTCGGTCTATTGGATCTCAAATCCGATAATGACTTGGTTGCGTTGGGTAGAAGACTTGAGATGGTGCGCACAAATGTGGAAATCTTCGTGCCACTTCCTAATCATCGGGTGAGAATTGAGCCTGAATTTGCTTACCCCGCGGTGAAAGAGCTAAGGGTTGCTGTTGTTAGTAAGAACGAACAACCTGACAGGTCCATGCGTTGGTTTAATTGCGGGAAGTACGATCATTTTGCATCATTGTAGTTGGTCCGCTCCTAGGCGTTGTTTTGGCTTTGGAAAAGTATGGGTTACCCAGAGGGACTTTCGGGGTTGTTCGGGCGACGCGCAACGGACTCTTGGGTCAGGATGACAAGATTGCCGTCGGAGATAGGTAGGGTACCTGCACGGGATCGGCTGGCGAAAAGCTAGGCCTTGGCTCATCCTGAGCTGTCACGCCAGCTATTTTTTTTTAAGTGAAGTTTTTCAAACCTCCTCGACCTCAACTGTTACGGACAAGTCGGAGTTGAATGAAACTGAAGCTAAGATGTTAGGAGGATTAGAAGAGGGTATTTTCAGAGAGATGCCACAGGGCTTAGGCTGTACACGGTTGGTGACATAATATATCAGAACGTTGGCAGAACTAATAAAGCAGAGCAAAATAGCCGGTGGAATTACGCCCTTTAAATACTTCAGAATGTTCAATAGTTTACCCTAAAGCCCACCAGATATTTTTGTTTTATTTTATAACTCCAAATCAACCCTTATCATTCGCAACATATGCAAAAATATCGCACTTGTCTCGTAAGTCCACATTTTCTTCAAACCAACCATTACCTCGAACCATCTTCAATCTGTAGAATTTTTTTTTAACTGATGTAAATAGATGCCAAGAGAGCTGTCACAAGGCACCTAGACTAAGACACTTGCGTTTACTGAACATCTCTACAACTTTGGAAGACTCCAATATGACTTCCTTAAGATATTTTAGATCTTTACACCGGGCAAAATAGGCTGAAGCATGTTCTAGGCCGCCAACAAAGTATATTTATTTTCATTGATAGTTCGAAGACCGAGGAGGTGACCGGATAGGGATTAGGGTATGAGGGATGGGGATTAAGGGCGCCTTAGCAGACCTTTCGTACTTCCCAATCTTTTGCCATCGACTCTAAATCATCAGCCGCTGTGATTACATGGGTAGAGGAGAGTTTTCAAACTTGGTTCAACCATCTTAGCCTGGGCCTAACCAGAAGACGACGCTTATGTGATGGCACGGATTCCATGACACATCTCAAAATATTTACTATCACTTTTTCAAAACACATTACACGCTTCCCATCTGAGATGCTGTACCCGAATTTTGTAAATCTTCTTAAGAAATATTTCGTTGTTTCGTCAAAAGCTCCCTAAAATTTTCACAGATCCCTAACCGGAATCGTTGTTAGTTTAGATAGAATATTAAGGAAATTAAAATTTTCAAAAAAGAAAATTTAAAAACACACGCTCTCGACATCTCGCGCGACATCAAATAAGACACAACACCGGGACAAAGTTGACAAAGGGACCCTTGTTACCGATTTCTGTCTCAATCGAAGAATAGCCAGTTTTGCCAATAGGAGGGAGAAAAGTGAAGAGTAGTGAATAAAGCTTGATACCACAATTTAAATGAATAATTCTTTTTCTTCCTGTTAGGTGGAGCCACAGACCCATAGTTTTAACCAACACCAAAATATTCCAGAAAACGATTCATTTTTTAAGTTCGTATACCACAGTCTTGCTCTTAAACCATTTGTTGAAAGTAAAGAAAAAATTCAATCAAAAATAGTCCGATTGTAGCTTGGAGGTAATACCAAGCTTGTCGCCAAAATTCATAAAAATTATAAGTTTGCTTGTTTTTAAAAAAAAATCTAATAGATCCATGTTTTTCCGAAGCTTTTCAGTCATAAATTATATAATTTCACTTTTTTTTACCCGTTCGTCCGAATCCAGAGGTTTAAAATCCGATCACTTGCTTCACAAACTTGCTCTTATCCACTTGTTAAATAGTGTCCTTTTCAAAAGTCCTTTTTCAAAAACTCAAAACAATATTTATTCCAAAAGGAATATTACTAAAACCAAGAAAACCACGTAAAATTGTGTGTTGACTTTTCTTCGAATTACCGCTTTAGGTCGACACCTTATGGTGGGCCAAGTAGTCGTGTTGACACGTTTGACTTTAGGTCGCAACTGAAAAACATCATTCACACTGTACATGACAATAACCACGAAACCGAATGGATTTTTTCGGCTATTCAGCAGATTCTTCGTTTTTCTTCGTTATTTTTGCCTCCGCGTTGCTGTGAATGTCATTAGAAACGACGAGAAAGGTAAATAAGATACAAATACATGACAGATTTTGAAATCTAATCAAATTTGTGAACTCGAAACTGTTGCATTTCTGTGGAGCTAAAGCAACGAAAAAGAGAAAAAAAAACTTGTACAAGTAACAGCCCAGAACCAAATGACTATGACGATGACGCCCGGTTGGCTGGCGCTGAAGGTAACTACTGTGACCGATATTCTTGCATTTTTTTGAGGTTAAATTATGATAGACGAGATGGGTACCCTCGATATGTGTAATTATATTTACGTTTTCATCGGATTTTCACACTACGAGGTGTCGAAAGTAACAGGAAGGCGGCACATCGTTCTGTTCAGTAGATTTGTACTACTTAACGAGTTCTCGACTGCACTGAGGCAAATTGATTGGTTTGAGTGTGACTGTCGATGGTTGACTTATGTGTGTGATTACGCAAAAAAAAAAAAAACCAAAAATAAAATAAAAGAATAAACCACGACTTCTACGTTTATTTTTATATATTTTCTGTTATCTTCGATTGAACTTTGCTCGCTTTGATTGAACCTGGTCCTCAACTAGGCTATCTGCCTTTGGTTCTCTGACTAAGCTGATTGGGGTCCATTTTTATTTAAGAATATGACGTACGTATCTTACCGTATCGAACCAACGGATTGAATTCGAAGACTTTTCGACCCGGAGCACTGGGATTCCTTGAATGTCTACGTTCCTGCGATTCAATAGGCTGGATGTTGTCCCAACTATTAAACTGCAGCTTTGCTTACGGCAATGTCCATATTCAATGGAAGATATGTTCGGAGCAATATGGACTATGTGGAAATATTGGCGCTTAGAACACGATATTGTGCTTAGGGAGGTGTTCCCTCGCATTTCCTCGTCACTTGTAGTCCACCATTTTTTTCATTAGACCGGCCATCAATGTCTCCATAGATTATCCAAACGAGGTAGCAATACCGATCAGTTGAAATTCAGAACAGCTTTGTTGGACTTACGCTTAGATTTGGCTTTCATGACTTCATCCAGGTCGGGTGAACGGAATTTTTGGTCTTCATCCTTCAGTTTGAATGGTTCATTCTGCTTAAGAGCGGAATTTGATTCATAGTCGCCATTAAGACGCAAGTGGCCGACCCTGCCCGAAAGAACGGACTGCTCAATCTGGGAGCTCCTTTCCCTTATGCTGTGGGGATCTAGCTCAGAAAGGGCTCCAGCATTGCATTGCAGGCTTTAATTAGTTTGGTCGTTATTACCCAGGCTACTGCACCATGTGTAATTGAGGGTCTTACCACCAAGGGGTTCCTTTCACCCAAAGTGGGCATCATAAAGGATCTCTACTGACATGTGACGCAGAGGTTTCTCTCTCTCCTCGTCGACCCACAATAGAATTCAATAGAAACCGCAGTTCCAGAGCTGAGAAAACCTCTTCCGAATCCAAACTCAATCCTTACACTGTTATGTGAATTCCCGGAAGAAATTGCTTTCCAGGTATGCACGTCTCGTATTTCAGCATCAAATGGATTTGAATCGTGGTAATAACTCTGACTACCCAGTTTGAAAGTAAGCCATTTGCTAAATTTTTGAGCCCCAAGTTCCTCCTTCTCAAATCCGCCGACCTTCCGCAGTGGATTCGGAGATTTTCGGCTTTAATTGATTTCCATAAGATCTGAATCTTTCAAAATAGTTAAAGGCCTCCATACACTTGCATCCCATACTTACATTTCAGTCATGTCCTTGAAAGCAACTACAACAATTTCAATAAAATCAACATGGTGTTCTATTTTATTTTACTGAGTTCACTAACACTCGAGTAGGGGGCCTACATCCTAATTCAACTACAGAAACTTGCTCTTGTCCAAGTAATGATCCTTGGGTAGGTTCTCTTGTTCGACCGCAGCGGCCTCTTTTATACACTCCACAATGGATTTACCATTTTCCACAGCTAATGTGAGGCCTTTCCTAACAGCTCCTGTGGTAATTGTTTGCAGTTCCGTGGCCAAACCCATTGCAGCGAATACTCTTACAAACGCCGTGGTACAGTCGTTTGCTGTAAGTAAAAAGAGAAGGTTATCTCTTGGACTTGAAACATTCCTAAGCCCAATATCTCTTACCATAGTCACCAAATTCTCCAGTTTGATAATCACACGGCAGAAGATAATGGTAATATGGCCAATAACTCTTTGTAATCAGGAAAATCATATTCGAATCTGATGGCTTGAAGTTCTTGTTCAATCCCCACACAAAGTGCGCTGAGTTAATCAGCCAACAAACATTCAGAACGATCAGGTAACGCAGAGAGAAGGTGACGAAAATCGCCGCTGGAATGGTATCGCCCCAATACTCTATTGGTGCATTGATGGGGAGCAGGACGTGCAGCACAAAGTAGAGAATCCAATAGAACCTGTAAAAGGAATTTTTTATTAGTGTGCGCAAAATGGTATCAGTTTTAGAAACAAACCTCTTCTGGAACATCACAACTTTATCCTCTTCCAAGTCGGACATGTCAATCTGTGCCATAAGCTTTTCTTGTTCCGGTGTTAGACTTTCAATTTGTGCACGCACTTGAGCTGAGAAGAAATCCGTTGCACTATAGAACGGATCATCGTTTGTTCGGAATTTTTCATGGTGCAGGCGATGGGCACGAACCCAATTGTAGATTGGACCCTGAAAAGAAAGTGGTTTGAATATTTGATAGGGATTGGTTGTAGTCGGAGATTCATTTGTGAACTTAACGAAAAGTGTGCTTTGGGTTTACATAGCACTGACTGTGGTTTGTGTATGGGGTGGACCAATTAGTGGGTAATTTAGCTTGAACCGGGATAGAAACCAAATGGTTCGAGTACGCGAACACCCATGACACAGGTAATAATCCTTTACTTGAACCCAAAGCTATAACTTCACTCCAAGTATATCCAAGATTAACACACTTTGTCTTGCTAAACTGACTTTGAATGGCTATCATTGGATAGTGATTATGAACTAGAATCATCCAATCAACAGGTTTTTAACCAAGTCTCTCGATAGAGGGACATCTCAGATTCAGGGGTTATCTTTCCTTTTCTATGGCTCATGGTAATCAATAAAATCCTGTCAAGACTCGACAGAGACGAAGTCAAGGTAGTTGCGTATGCGGATGACGTGGCAATTTCAGTGTCGGGAACTTTTCCTATAGTTTTCAAGGAGATCATGGATAAGATAAGCACATGAGCTACTCAGTGTCAGTTCTAGTAAAACTGAACTGTTGTTTTTCACCACAAAAACCAAAACACCGTCCATCATGCCTCTACGACTGAATAACCAACTACAATACTTTTTTCATCTACCGGCGCGAAGAACATGCGTTGTATTCGATTCAACTTCCTCCTGTAAGCTTAATACAGAGCAGCTGCCAGTAAAGCTTTGGTAAGAAGTGGAGACTTCAACCGAAGGGCCTTATGGATGCATACAGGAGGGGAACGCCCAATCCTTTCATTTGGTGGACTGCTTTGGGGAAAGACTACGACATCAAACAACTAAAGTGGACAGAACAGTGGCTATATGCGTTGTGGGCGCTATACGATCCTATCCAACAGAAACACGGAATGTTCTACAACACCTTATACCTTTTGAGTTTCACATTATAAAAAATATATCGGCGTGTCCCGCGGTTAGATTGTGAGAAAGGGACTTGGAAATGACTCTTACTGACTACACCTTGCCCAAACTGAACTTTAGAAAAGACGTCTCGGTTGGTTTGCCATCCAAGGTGGATTAGAAAAAGATCAAGTATGAAACTACTAATTTAAGGTAGGTGCTGGAATTTTCTTTGAAAGACTACAGTATTTTCGAGCCAGAAGTAGTAGCAGTACTTAAAGCTTGCCGCCCATTAAATGTTAACCCTGCATTCATCCAACACACTACCATCCTTATTGATATCCAGGCTGCCATTCAGGGCCTGATATCGAATACAACATCTTTTAAGCTGATGGAACAGTGCAAAGAGAAGCTCACTTCATTGAGGCATCGTTTCAAGGTCAATCTCGTCTAGGTTCCAGGGATCTGGAACAAAAAGTGAAACGATCGACCTGATTAGCTGATGAGGTGAAGTTCAGCCGCTGATAGATCTCTCGCGAAAGATGTTCACATCCCGTTGGGTAGCGATGCAGCCGATGAATTGGACACGCAAGATTCAACCGTTGAGACGACGAGGTCACATCATACTTGTAAATTTAAAAACATGAGCCTTATACGCGCTCACGCCCCGACAAAAGAAAGTGACGACGCTCCCAAGGACTGTATCTACGAGCTTCTCGACAAAACATACGAGCAATGCCCTAGCTATGACGTGAAAATCGTGTTAGGCGATTTGAACGCAGAGATAGGAAAGGAAGACCTCTTTGGTAGCACGTTCGGTAAACATAGCTTACATGACGTCACGCCTGCTTCGGGACACAACGTCAATATAACTAGTACGTGATTTCCACAACTTAATATCCATAAGGTGACACCGTCAACCAAATTGATTGAGTTGCTATCTACAAAAGGCAAATTCTGGACGTCTGAGCTTTCCGAGCACTTAACCTTGACTCGGACCACTACCTTGTTGTAGCCAAGGTGCGAATGTGGATATCCCAAACACCTCAACTTCTGCCTTAGAGCAAATCAAATAGAAACGTTGTCTCGGTCGAAGTCTTTGCCACAGAAAATGGAAAATGCAATGCGAAGATGAGGCTGAACGTAGAGGGATTATTGTGTTTTCATGTAAATATTTAGTTTTCAACTTCAAAATCTTAAACAATTTTTGACTGCGAGCGCAAGATTGTTTCGAATGAGCTGAAGAAAAAATCGAATGCCCTATCGGCACTTACCTGTCCAGCCAACGTCTGGCAAATCATGAGGAAAATTTTAAGCGTCGTATTCGCTTGATATGTTTTGTGTGTCCATAGCCTGTGTGCTCCAGCTGTGACACCAAGAATTCCGAATAAAGTTAAGAAGAGAGCTGAAATCAAAGCAACAATCCCATATAGTTACCATTGACTGGACTAAGACCACAACTACTTACTGAAAAAAATCGTTAACAACGATGTGTTTGTGAAAAGGACGAAAATTCCATACAGGCCAAGTATGTTGAGATGAATATAAAATAACACCGAAGGCCAACTGGCTTCTCGTTTCACTCTCCGCGAATTTGAACTCGAAGACTGTTCAGTGTCCTGTGCTGCCGGTGTTGCTACATGTTGCGGTTCAGCATTCAAAGATTTCTTATTCACATCCGCAGCTGCCATGGCGATAGTTTTCTACTTTGTAACTTCGTTATACCAGAAAAGAGAACCTAGAACGAAATAAACGGCGAACAAGTGTTTTAATGACTTCACGGTAATATATTCACTTGGTGTCAACTTGCGCCGAGTTTAATTTGCAATTCGCGTCCAAACTGAAACACAAGTGAGTATATAATGAGCTCGACGTGGATGTGTAAACGATTCGGGTCATCGGCTAAGGTTAATTCCATGACGGCAAAATAGAATTTAATTGAATTGGATTAGGAATACATATTGGAGGGCAAATTTTGCCAGGTTGAAGCTCAGCTGTTAAGTGTAAATTTTAATTGAATTTCAAAAGTGCGAATCAAAGGCCAATGGTGAACGACATAATGGTGAACGACAAAATGATTGCGAGTAAAGTACACGATTGAATGCGTTATAAAGTGATTTACGTTGTCGGTCTTGACTTCCGTTATGACGCACTAGTAAGCTTTGTGACTTATCTAACGCCCACGGGTAGGTGAAATAGGGGTAAGGACCCTTAACATTTATTAGCCTCAACAGCTTCCAAATCGGATGAACTAAGTGTAAAAGAAAATTTTATGACGAGGAAGACACGCTGGATGGAGAAAACTAGAAGAGAAGACCGCTAAAAGAAGGAGAACGATCTGAGAATGCAAAAATGATCGCAGGGCTATATAAAGCCATCGCATCTGAAAGGATAATAAATAAATAGGTGGCGCGACTGTTCGAGATGACCCAACCATGCATTTTTCGGACAGATGGAAGATACCTATAATTTATTTCCGACTCCGAACGGCGAGAAGCTCTTTCATGACAAATTGTACTGCCTGAGGCTTGTCATTCGCCGACGAGAGGTGGTGCTAAGAAAAATGTTCTGTGAACATCAGTGGGGCATGAACCCACGCCGCTCGCATAGCAGTCTAACACACCGTCACTGAGCCACGGCGACCACTCTGAAAGGACTACATCAGACAAAAACTGATCTTAAGACAATTAATGTTAAACTCTGCCTCTTTGCCGCTTACCGTTCATTGCGGTAAGCGGCCTTGACCTTAGGCATTTCAGTTTCGAGAAAATCCTGGAGTTTGTTGGACATAGAGGACGTTTCTCGGATCTGTAAACCCCATCCGACTCTCAATCCGCCAACCTATAACCCTTCATTTACATCCCACCACCTTTACTACACTTCATCTCCAACATATGCTACAGATGGGAACACAACGGGCCCAAACGGTGGCCTACGTTCTTCCGAACTTCATACCCCTAAAGCAACCAACCAATCAACATGTAGTGCAACATAAGAGGGGCTAATTATGGTGGTTTATTCGTCGGGTCCCAAGTACGCACTGGACAGTAGCGTTGCCTTAGGAAATAATTTTTACTTTTTTTTTGGACTTGTTATTATATTTCTTGTGGATTTGTGGATGCCTCCAATGCAAAATCTACCATAAAGGCAGCTGTGTGTCAACTGATAAGCAAATTGACCATTTTGCCATCAGTCCCCATTTTAAAAATACTCTCCTGGATCGCGGGAAAAGCGCGTTACCACCACGGCAACACAGAGGTGCCCGTATATAACATTGACGGACTAAAGGCATTCTCAGTGTGTCAATAATTCAGAGACCCTCCTTCGTAAGGAATGCAATCAATCAGCATATTCTCAAATCTGGAGCTGAAAGAATTTCCGATCGATCACAGGGCAGATATAGAGCGTGGCTTTCAAGAGATGTTTGGAGCAGAATCGATGACCGAAAGGAGCTTAAAGCACACACTGTAGCTAATTTGGCAACAGGAAATAGCTAGTGAAAGTTCTTATATCGCATGAAGATGAGAGAAGTGCAGCGTAGTGTGCGACAAGAAAAGCACAATAATATCAACACGGTGGTCTCTTTGGCAGAAAAAGAAGGGCCGGATCTGTGCTTATCGTTAAATAAAACTTGGTTACGATCAAGTGAGTTTGTCCAGTCGAAATAGATCTTCTTACTTTGTGAGTCAAGTAAACTGATTTGTTGCAACCTTTGAGTTTACAAGGATAGAGCGTTTCAGAAGTAAGGAAGACACATCCATGCGGAGCATCTTGGATTACCTTACAATGACAGAAGCTGCAGGGACGAAGAGGAAATATATAGAATCCATCCAGCACCTGCTATGGGAATGTAACGCACTGGCCAAAAAAGACTGCGTGCTCTTGATAGTAGCTTCTTCTATGGGCTGGAGGACCTTCATATCGCTGATTTTAGGAAACTCCTGAGATTTCTAAGCCTTTCTGGGTGGTTTTCAGATTAGCCCTTGGTTTGACTCCCATGAGTATACATTTTATGGGTACAACAGGCTCGCTTGAGGTCTAAATCAGTCTTAAGATACTTACAAAACCATGCAACCAAGGAAGACATACCAGAAACTGTTGAGTAAGGATTTCCATGGTATATTGACATCACAATGGACGTCTTTTGGTCTAAGTTTGTCTTCCTCCAGGCGCCGACACCCACCTTACCCCAACACAACCTTCCCTTTTGAAACGCAAAGCAAAGCCTAACTTTGCGGTCTATTTCACCAGCAAGAGTGTTTTCCACACTGTTAATGGTTAATTCAAAGGCCACGGAATGTTGTTCTTCGCTGCGTAGTTTAAAAATTTAATTGTTGCCAAATGGGATCAAAACCTGCTTAACTCTTGCACAAGACACGACAAAAATTACACCCATCAAGTCAATGTGTGATAGACAAGAGATCAAAATAATAACCTCCATTGCACACAGATATTAAAAAAAAATACCATGTTTGACTGGAAAACTTGGTCTTACAATTACTCAATCATTCGTTTCAACTTTTTCCAGTCGATGTAGCACACTATGTATGATTCACGCAAACAATTTAAAAAAAAAATGTCTTCACACTTTCATGGTCAGTTGAACTTGCTTCTCATTTAAACAATCGCAGAACTGGTGTAATGGAACTCTACTCAAATGTTTCCTGTCTCTAGAAAATGCAAAATTTTGCGACTGTTACAATGATTGCACAACGTATTAACCATGTAAATCTTAATTACTTAATTCCATTCTATTCGTTTACCTCAAGTTTGCACAATTTTTCCGAAAAAAAAACAACGAGTGAACAAAAAATTAAAAAAATCGTATCACAGCACTTTTTCACTGACGTTGCCTTCAACAGACCAAGTTTCGGGTGATAATGCGATCGCGTGGACTCCCCGACTAACAATGAAATTGCAAGTAAACCTCAATCCAAGTGTCAGCTAACACAGCTACGGAGCCAGGTAATTACTTTAATTCACTGGCCAAAGCATTGCTCACTCTTCGAGGGGAACAAACACCGAATACCTTTCCATGGAGACGGACAGACGGACGAACGGACGGACTTGAGTGCTTTCACAGCGAAATGTAAAGAAATTAAAATTTGTGTACTCGCCAGAGGGGCAACCCACATGTGGGGTTTAATTTCGAGTCGTTGAATTATTTTAATGTAAAATGTTTTGTCACTGACCGTTTGATTTTTAATTTATTTTTTTTTCCTTTTCTTGCCTAAACTTGACATTCAGATTGTTGTACAGGGTGGGTACTAAACTAATTTATTACTTTTCGTTACATTGACTTTCCATTCTGTTTTATTCGCATTTTCCGCTGCTTCCTTGTAGGTTTCGAAAAATTAAGTGCGACTTGAGTTTGACCCAAAGGGCACCTCGCTTACGCAGAATGAATGCATAAATACATGAAAGGAATGCCTGTAACTGCCCTACACGAGGTATAATCAGATAGTGGGGAACTACTTTAGAAACCGGGTGCTAATATACGACACCGAACGACGAAGTACAAGAGTGTTTGGTGAGCGATTGAGTGCTACAGACGTCGATGCCTTGTGACATTCGTCACTGCTCACGTAGACCAGCAATAGGGTCCATTGTGCCCGTTTTAGAATTCCACCCCGGAAACCTGTAAAGAGAAAGGCGAGCCGTTGATTTAAAACCTCCCAGATACTTACTTACCGGGGTGGACTTGAGTCCCAACCAACAAGCATCTACAGCCACCGCGATCTCTAGCCAGCTACCTCCAGTTTCGCACGCCAAGTTGGTTAAGGTCGCCTTCCACCTGCGTGCGTCACCTGAGTCGCGGTCTTCCTCTATTGCGCCATCCCTCAGATGTGGATTTGAAGATTTTCCGGGCCGGAGCAAGGTATCCATCCGCTTTACATAACCCAGCCACCTCAGTCGTTGGTTCTACACTCTTCTGGCTAAGCCGATGTCACTGTACAGCCCGTACAGTTCGTCATTGTATCTCCTCCTCCATTCATAGTCTATGCAGACAGGATCGAAAATCACCCGAAAAATGTTCCCCTAGAAACAGCCAAGAGCGACCTCATCCGCTTTTGACAGAGTTCATGCCTCTGCGCCGTAGAGAATAACTGGGATGATTAAGGTCTAATACAGGGTCACTTTGGTCGCTCGAGAGAGGGCTTTGCTACTCAATTGCCTCCTTAGCCCGAAGAAACAGCGATTGACAACAGTTGCTTCTCGTTTGATATCAGCGCTGGTGTCGTTGTCTGAATTTATAGCGGACCCTAGGTAGACAAAGTCCTTAACTACCTCAAAGTTATAGCTGTCTATAGTGACGTTCTGTCCGAGACGTCGGTGTTGAGCGTCCTTTCTTATTGAAAGCATGTAGTTCGTCTTGCCCTCATTGACCGCTAAACCCATCTTCGCCGCTTCCGTCTCAATACTCACAAACACACCAGTGAAATCACGCTGCGTTCTGCCGATTATGTCAATACTAGCTGATACCCGCGATTACGTTCGCGAGGAAACACGTCGCTTTATACTATAAGCAACATTCCTGGGTTAACTTTCTGGCTCCGGAATGACCAGACTGTCAGGTGAATTGACTCTGAGCGCGCTATGGGAGAAACGGTCACTCTTCAGATCCACATTGTCCGCGTTCAAGCTCTTTCCCCGTAGCTTATTGATGTTCATTGAAAATTGCAGACGTTTGAACTCAAAGTGGTAGTCTGATGGGTTCAGAGGAATGCGGGGGATGAAGACAGTTTTTCACTGATTGACATTTGTGAAAATCCTGGATTCGATCACGTGCTGGTAAAAAACCTTCAACTGCACAGTTTCGGGGGATTTGGATTGGGCAACAACTTTAAGGTTGAGGATGTGAGGTGGGTTTCCTGGTGGATAGAAAGTGTGCAATAACTCTACAGCATCCTCGAGTTTTACTTCCGAGTTTCAACAATTACTGTTCGCCAGAACTGATATTCCAAGGAAATGACAAAAAACAGTTATTTTAAGGAAAGTGCCCCTAGAAAGTAGGCGTGGCTATACATAACGCCAGGATTATTTCTAGAGTAAATGAATACCTACACCTTTGCTTAAGTAAGTTTTTTCGAGTTCCTTGTAAAATTACTCAAGAAAATGTGTTTTTCGAAAAATGGGCGTGGGAGTGGGAGGATTTTGAATAAGTTTAGCCTATGTTCATTCCCTAGGCTTCAGTTATCTCCGTACCAAATTTCATCGAAATCGGTTCAGCGGTTTAGACGTGAAAACGTAGCAGACAGAGACACTTTCGCATTTATAATATTAGTATGAAAGTATGGTTTGTTTGCGTATGCGAGTAATTGGACGGACTTTTGATAGATTGTGCCTCTGGTGTTGGCGTGTGAGTTTTGCACTATTATTATATTTATTTCAAGAACGATGTTGAAGAAGTCCCATGACAGCTTGTCGCCTTGTCTAAATCCGTTATTGACATCAAAGGTCTCGGTGGGGTCTTGAACGACCTTGATGGAGCAGCGTGCATTCTCCACAAACGGACGAGGTTTGCAGGGATGTCAGAGCTAGGCATGGCTCTGTGTAGATCGTCTATGTAGATGCTGTCATACGCGGCCTTAAAATCGATTAAAAGATGGCGGGTATCGATTTGAAGTACCTGCGTTTTCTCCATGATCTGCTGCAGTGTCGAGCCTAATCTCCCAGAATCGGACGAAAAGTTTAGATTCTTGAATTATCTTCAAAGAAAAGTGATACAAATCGCCAAGAATTTCACGGAGGTTCCCTCTCACTCTCATCCCTTAAACGATAAGTTTTTCGAAAGAAAATTTAATCAAGTGTTTGAGTGCGTGATTTTCGAAAAGGAATTGTCGCAATAACCACCATCAAGTGCCACCATTTTCCTATCTATTTAAGAGCTGAGTATCCTTAAAAAAAAAAAAACAATTTTTCTATCTCGAATGTCAAAAGCCATAAACACATATAAAAACGAAATTAAAATTTTTTTCGTACGCGGATAGTATCTGCAAGATGTGTCACTGGGAGACATTAAAAAAAAATTCAAAGATATATTCCTCATTGGCCTGGCTTGACATTGACTAGGAGAGCGATGAAGCTCTGCAGCTCTGCACGTATATCATAAACATAAAGCGTGTGACATTTACTCTTTTTAATAAAACCGTGTGTCCTTTATGTCTTCTCCACGTGTATTTGATGTGAACTTTCATCAGACAGTTGTTCAAGGAGGATGCAGATGTTTTATGCACTCATGCTGTATGAAGTTTTCTTTAATTTTGTTTGCGAAATTGACAAATTTCAATCATGAAAAAGTTGTGGTGAGTCATTTAATGCAATTCAAGCCATGGTTGTCGATGTGGAAAAAGTTATTCATGACTACGCCCCAGTCGTCTTAACTGGAAAGTTGGGATTTTAACACTTTTTAAGGCACTTTACCACAATATGGCATCACTTAGGTTAGGTGAAGTGCCACACTCAAGTCAGTACAGGCCCATTGGGGAGAAAAGTTTCTCTTACCGACGGAGCAATCCCTACAGCGTTCTCCTATTTCCATTGGGTTTTTAATGGCCTTCAAGATTTGAACCTACAGATGCTTTGTCAGCCCCTAGCATGCCCGCTTGCACTTTATAAGCTTCGTTTTTCTTCTATAGCAGAAATAGCCTTTATTGCTCTCTGACTGTGGATGAAAAAGGTGATACCATCCCGTATTATTGCCATCACAGTCTCAGGTCCGGAAGTCTGAATGATTTAAATAAGCCAAGTCTGCCAGAACAGGTGACTGCACCAATATCCATCTTGGATTCATCAGTACTTGTATTGATGCCTTTGGTTTGCGGGCTTGTCATTTACCGATTCGTCTCTGCTTGCCAAGGAACAGTAAAATAGTCTTTAAAAATCTGGTACTGCGTAGTTAGGTAAGGTAAGGTAGATGGGTTGGCGAGGGGAAAAAAGAGCTGTGAAGCCCATTTTATGAGAGTAGGATCCCTTGCACATGGAGCAATACCCAAAGCACTCTCTTATTGCCCCAGGTTTACCAACCATCTTCAAGCCTTAATGAGCCGTCAGATGTCCCTGATATATACGTCACTTAGTGCCTCAGTATCTTGGAAAAAGTGCCTCCAATACACAGAATTTATGTCTGAGGTGGCAAAGACCTGGGCAGTGGCAGAGGAAGTAGGTTATGTCCTCATTAACTTCCTCGTCTTCTCAGCCCCTGCAATGCTGTGTCATAAGATAATGCTGAGTATCATGACCTGTAATTACACATACAAGGCTGGAAAGAGTTTGCATGAGAGTATTAGTTCTGTGCCCGCTGTACCTTGGCCATAGTTTTCTTGTTACTTTACGGGAGTCCAAAGAACTCCATTTTCCATTCGCTGCCGCTGGAATCCTGGTCCGTGCTTCATGCTTGCGTTTTCACGGGCGGACTTCAACTGAATGATCAGCCTGCTACAGGACTAGCGCAGATCCTTTCCTTGCCAATTCATCAAATTTCTCATATCCAGGGATCCAGCTTAGTTCTACCTACTTCATACTGTGTGGCAAGAGTACTAGACTGTTCGCGACAGCACTTCACAAACTTCGTTGACTGTGTAGTCAGTGATTGCTTCATTGTCTAGGAGTTACTAAGGACATGAGCATGTGTCTTCGTGCTCGACTTCAAGCGATTTGATTGTTTAATTCTCAGGATACTTCTGGCCGTAGATCAGGTCGATTGGTGTATTGGTTGAGAATAGTCTCTTCTCTAGCTTCGCTGTGGGCGTGGTTCTCATAAAATTTGTAACAGCAATGCACACCAGTCCTTGTATTTTCGTAATGGTCATGAGGTTGGTGGTTTTATTTACAGCTTACCGCCACACAAGGCTGCCATAAATAGGTAAAGTCTTCGCGATAGTCGTGTACATCTACAGAAAATTGTTAAAGACTTGTTCCCCAGGTTTTTTCTAAAAATTCTACAAAGCTCCCGTAGCGTTCTGAACTATCGTTGAAATTCTCTTTCCCCTTTAAATTTTTGTGAAACACAAGTCGCACGTACCTTCCACTTTTAGAGATCTTGAGAATTCATATTTTGAATTGCGGTATCTTCCTTCTGTTTAGAGCATCGCTTACTGTTACTAATCTCTTCTAAGATAGGTTAAGGGAAAGTTGATAGATCTCGAACTCTACGATTTGTCGACGCTGGGTCCAGCCTTTCCTCAGAGTTTTCCCCTGTAGGACAAAAACGTGTTTCAAATTTTTGGGTACATTAATGCATGTATTGTCGAGAACATCCACATCCGAAACTCCACATTAAACTTCGCCGATGCCTACTGTCAGGAATCCTGCCGCCTATGCTGTTTCAAGTGATTTATTCAAACCAACTTCTTTAAACTCTTGGTTTCCTTCAACAGGCCGTCGCCAAGCACCTACGTTCAAAGTTCAAAGCAATCAATCCTGCAGCCCGCATTCGTTTTCCATTAAATTCTACACAAATCTCTGAATCATCTTCACATCCTAAAATGCAAACAAGAACGTTCCACGAATTAAATTAAACTTTATGTTTTGAATTTAAAATGTTCTCCAAATTCTTGAAAGGTCGCCATCATCGCCGGGACCCGCTCGTTCTAGTCCTTCAAACTCCGTTCGTTCGCTCATTTAAGTCATTAGCATTCATGGGCGGACTCGGCGAAAACCCACAGAAAAGCACAGCACGTCAAAGTATCAACAACAGTGGAAAAATCACACGCACACGTCCTTAAAAGGAAAAGAAAAAGGAGAATAACAACACCAGCACAATGGCTCCTTCATATTATGTTTCCCTCTTTGAAGGATGCTCTCACCGTCATCTAGGATAACATCTGTAGACATAGCACGGTCGATGGTTGCGCTATGCCATGGATCTTCACCTCATAACCTAAAGAAATGCTGGTTACTGTAGGTGGCGGCGACAGCATTGCAGGAAAGTTTATTCAATTGGAAAAGTTTAATAGCTTCCCTAGGCCCAGGCTAAAGTTTTTTTTTTTTTGAAGAGGAATCCATCCATCCTTACTCCGACAGAATAATGGAAGCGAAGCGAGTAATGGTGAAAATAGAAATGGAAATTGAATTCGACGTGAATTTGCGCTCGGTGTGCTTCCAAATGAGACGAAGATGACGAGGCGAAAGGGAACAAAGAAAGGATGCGACGGAATTTTTGTCCTGCTGCCGCTGTAAACACAAAATTGAGTAGGCACGTAGTCAGTTTATACATATTTTAGGAAGATGCCAAAACCAGTCAAGGAGATGATGTCTGACGTTTCCGCTTCCTTTTGTTTTCTTTGCTACACAATGGTATTTGACAATAATCTGGCATTAACTCAACAAACTGCTGCAGTCAAACGTGGTCTGGGGGAGGTTGTAATGAAAACCTGGCTACGGTTTTTATGCTCACACACTTGAGGATTAGGGACGTGTGTGTAGGGTAGTCGGTAGGTAGAACTTGCTCCATATGATGATGAGTCTCTTGAGATGAATTTTAAGTGTCATCGTAGACAGCTAGGTTTGGTAATGAGATACGCCTTGGGCGGGTGGTTCCGGGTTAAATGAACTTGTACGCGGAAGAAGTTGTTAATTTGACGAGGTCGTGCTTGGAAATGACAATTTTTTTCAGTGTCGTCAGGCGTTGCGGAGTGCGACATCCTTTGGGGCTCAGTTTGCTGTATGAATTTTAATTGTTTTCGCAAATGGGAAATCAACGTTCAGCTTTCAATGAAGTTGGTCAGGGGCAGTTTAAAACAAAAAAATAACGTTTTCCTTCATGCTTGGCAGTGGAATGTGATGGGCTTCCCTTGAAGTCATACGGAACCAGTTCAGAGCTCTAGCTTCTTGTAGAGCTTCCCAACTGAAAAAATTGAAAGTGCTGAGGTTTTGGAAGGGCCGCTGTCAGGCAGAATAAACCATTCAACTTGGACAATTTTAGTCAACGATTCTGATTTGGGCTTAACCCAGGTATCAACCGAAAGTGGCTACAGTCAGCACGATCCTTAGCTTGCTGCTTTCAGCTATGCAAATTGGTTTGGGTCCCTTGTTACTTCTGCGCGTCACCTAATGCGTTGACCTTCCAGGTTAGACTCGAAGACTCTGCCGGCAAGAAAGTTTCTGTTGATTAGCTCTGCATGTCCTAGTCATTTCAAACGTCCAATGCGCGGTTTTGTTTAACAGCATTGATGTAGCTGTACAACTCGTAGAATTTGTGGTTGATTTGCTCCTTCAATGTCCATCAGTCCTATCGGGAGCAAATATCTTACGCCTTGGACAAAATTCATCCTTCAACGACATAAAATAAGAGTAGGGTGATTCAGGTCCATTCAGGCCAGGTCCATTTAGGTTAGAGTCTTTACGTTATTCGAGACAGGGCTTCAGGTATATAAGATGGCTGTTTATGGGAGGCACAAACACACGTATGGTCCTCTGTAAAATTTCTAGGATCTATGCCCTAAGTGCCGCTCCATCTATTGAAACCATTTTGAGCTTTTGATAAAGCAAAGGATACTTTTGACACATACTGAGCGATTTGCTCAAATTTTCGAAGTGATAGGGTCCTAGATAGAGCTTCCTTCTTTGGGATAGTGTAGTACAGGTACAGAGGAAATGGAAGATTACTTCTTCCTCCTTCTCGTCCCTGCAGCTCCTGCAAAAGTCATTTGAGAAGTGGCCCATCCTTCTGGGATGAAGGTCGATGAGATAGTGGCTAGTGAGAATACCTATGACAGTGCTGATGATGGAGCGAAATAGTGCCTTAGTATCCATCGATTGGGGACTGATAAGAGTTCATTTCAACTCTGGTGCGATGCCATTGTGGGGAGTAATATCAGGGCCAAGGTAGACAAATTGTAAGGCATTCTGTCTAATTCGTCGATGGTTGAAGTTACTTTGACAGCAAATACTTGGTTTTGCCGTCGTCCACCAAACAGTTTTAGCCGATTCTGTCTCTATTCTCATTAAACAGTGTGTGCTGAATGTGATCATACTTCTCTATTTCCGTTTCCCTCTTTGCAGGCTTTGGTTTGGGCCTTGAGTTTTTTTTTCTCTGAACCCCATTCCTGCAGAAGCATCTATTTATAACCTTCTCGTCATATCATAATTCTGCTGCCTTCTGGAGGCCGGTATTCATCGTTTCTCTCTTCTGTTCGTTGCAAACAGCTCTGGTCCTTCTATGCTTGTTGTCTCTTTTGTTTCATGTGATTGCTGACATTCTTCGTGGAACCAGCAGGGTCGTTTTGAGGGTCGAGACGGCAACCCATATATTTTTGATAGCGTTGTCACTGGGCTTCAGTTCTTGATGCTGGCAGCATAGGATCTCTTGAAGTATAAAGGAACACTTAATTGATAAAGGTTCCGGCATTCAATTCATTGTTGAGATAAGACCCGTCCGACCTCAATCGTCTTTACAGTACAATCTTGTCCTTGTGGTGTTCAAAACTACGCTGTAGTTATCCAAGTTAATGTTCACTTCATCGCAATTTGGTCAATCTAGTTGACAGTCCTAATAAAGGCGGAGACCTCGCGAAAGCCGATAAGTATCACTTCGCACTTCTCGTAAACTACAACCCACAATCTCCCAAATACGTTGGAACCCAATTCTAGGCATTCGGTGATCACTACGGTGGAAGTAGGACTTGGGCGCCGGTGGTTGGTTTGCGATAAACTGTGGACGGTTTTGTCATCTTCCAGTAATTATAGGCCAGGTATTCAACTTAAAATGTAGGAGCTAGTTACCACCGTGCTATCATACATTGCGGAATCCGGAATCAAGAACCTGGTTCTGGTTCTGGTTGTTAAATGACAATCATCTACCACTCCATTCGCACAAAACACAATCAATACACGATTCCATTTTTTTTTTCAAATCCCTCGTCATAACTCAGCCTTTGGTTGTTCCCCCCCACTGTCTTTTGTCTTCTTTTGAATTCACAAATGCGAATGATTCTGTTTAATGAAATCCATAAAGCGAGATAAAGGCGATAACTGTGTATAAATAAGACATCAGGACACAACAATGCCTCTGCCATTGAAAATAAAAACTGCTCAGGGAATAGGATTCTATATTTGGAGGCATGCGTTTACGGAAACGATGTGTGTGAGGAGAGGAATGGACGATTTGGGCGTCTAAACCCATTGAGCTAATATAGCTGTGTAAAGGAATCAGCATCATTAAACCAAATGACCATAATAACATTAAATATTGGAAAAAGAAACTTGATTAGGAATATCATCGTCGAAAGGACTAGATACAGTGGGCGTGGGCGTTGTGCCATCAATTAAGGCAAAGAGATGATGTATGGGCAGGCAATTGAGATTCCAAAAGCTCCCTGGAATTGGGGACTGATTTCGAAATTATTGTTTCTTCCATTACCCATACCCGTCCATTTCAAACAAAACAAACTTTTTGCCTTTTAGAACCTGAATTCGTTTATGAGATCCTTAAGTGATTTACGCTTTAATCAAGGAAAAAAAAAGTGGAAATGGTGTCACTGGTTATGCACGATAAATTGCACTGGGTGTTGCCTACCAAAAGAATAAGACTGTCCATCTGAATTTATAGTGTAAAAACGTCGACAAGCAGTCGTATAAAGCGTATTAAAGTCGAACAGAGCTAAGAGCATTTTTGGAAAATAAATTTAACAGTCCTGCACGTAGACACTGTAAACGAAGATGATAATTCGTAATGAAACCTATAAATCAGTACTAAGCCGCAATTCAAAAGGATCTCCGAGTTTTTTTTTTTTGAAACAACGTCATAGCCTTTCAAGGTGAGGGAGATGATTCTTCATGTTTTAGAGGCTAAGCATTAAATTTTTTCCTTTCATCACCTAATGTCGCGTTTCCATATGCGTATGCGAGAGAAGTAGTTCTGTTCATACGCCAACTGCTTTCGGCATTACTTTCGGCTTGAAGTTTACATATGTACATTTGTATTTAGGTCGTCACTGAACGTGGCGCTAGAACCTTATGCGTTAAACAGCCAAAACGTGATAGAACGTGAGCTCTAAGTCCCAAAATGATACACTGCTCGAATATTTTGCCGGTCAGACTCATTACAGTTCCGTGGATAAAAGTTCTTAAACGGACAACTTTAATGATACTTGAGATTTTACAGAGAATTGCCAGGCTAAAATCCATCTGATTGAATCCGAATCGACTGGACGTCCTCGTTCTTAAGACTTGAGCCATTATGTGGCGTTAATTCGATTACAGCCACAGTGCTGATAACAATTGGAGACACCAACTTTGCTTAACCTACTGGGAAAATACCAATTCAGGGACTGAGGCTGTCTTGCGAATGGGAAGTGTCAGTAAGCTGGCGAGCTTTTGCCCGGGACATCGCTGCCTAAGATACTATCTTAACCATTTAAACCTGTATTCGGAGACAGATTGTCGATTCTGTCTGAAAAGAAGCAATTTTCCCAGCACATTCTCTTTGAATGCCGGACACTTAATAAGTTAAAAGGGACACCTTTCATAAGAATTTACGCTCGCCAGTTCAGGTGTTCAGAAAGTCCACTAGTTAGGGCATACCCACGTTCACAAGGGAGGTGGCAAGTCTATTAGGCTGACTCACTCCTCGATACAAAAAATCTTTTAACTCGCAGTGTCAGCCAAGTGGGCCTGCGATGAAAAGCCAGGATGGCTGTGCCGCAGGAACAAGGGGCTAGTGGGTAAAAATCCCACCCACACTATTACTGAGTATGGGCTCAGTTTCGTTTTTTGAAGATTACCACCTCCCACCAAAAAAAATATTTTTTGAACGAGTCTAACGGACTCAGTTTATTTTCAACTTCGAACAGCGAACAACTAGGTCTCGAGCGTTCAAAGATGACATTCGTAATCCACATGAGAAGTCTGTTTGCTGTTGAATCTTCTTTCATATTTCTTTGGGACGTGGGCTTTATCTGCTGCCAAAATGTGGGTTCCGTGTCCAGGCTCATTTGCATGACTTTTACTACTTCCTTTTTGAGTACGATATGCAAGTACATTTAGCATTCGACAATCGAGTGGATACGTCTATTAGTACCAGAGACTATCACACCATTGTTTTCAATACCAATCAGTACGTGCATCTCACGACTTGGTCAAGAATTCTCTGAGCGTTTTTGCATCCCATGTGGTCACACGCCAATGTCGTCTGAATAGCTGAATAGTAACATATTTTCAGGCATCTCAGTACTAAGAATACCATTGTAGGAGACACATGTACCATAGATAGATTTCTAGGACTAGGCAATGCGTTGCCCATACGGTGGTCTCCTTTCTACGAAGTCCTTCCAAAGTGTAAATAAATTACCACTCGCGGAATATAATTGCAGTGCCATGAAGAAGTTGTCCATGCTGTTCAGAGCGTTTCAATATCTGGTGGAATTCAGGGCATTCCTCCCATTCAAAATTACCAGTGCATGATGGGTCTGTTTGTAAAGGTTCCAACTTCCTTGTTTCCTAAGAAATTTCCACACACAGTCCAAGAAGGAATTAAGAAATGTTCTTCCTAAAACTACTTCCGATTAACTGAAACAACTTTGACAGCCAACAATCCTTTTCTATGTCAAGATTCCATTAATGTTCCCAACTCTCTGGTTTTTGGACATTTTGTCTCAAAAACCCCAAAACAGTAAACTAAGTTATAAAAAGAAAATGATGAAGGTCGGTCATTCCATCAAGGACTGAAGAAAATAGAATATAGGATGCTTTGTTGAATGTGTATTTCCCCGAATTAGGATCGGAATTGTTGAAGGGAAGCATGCTTTTCATCTTTGTATCCGTATGTATGCTCGCTGGGTGAAACTGACCATTTCTTTGTAATTAAAAAACAATTTAAAAAAAATAATTTCGTTTCGTTAAATTTTACTTTTTTTTTTCGCTTTGTGGGAACAATAAGCGAATTCTTGGAATATTTGCTACGAAATACAAAAAGAAAAAAATGAAGAAATTTTTTCAGTAAACATACAAGTCCGAGACTTTTTTTTGTTGTTGTTTGGTTTATTTTCACATTTGCGGTAGTGACCCCTCCATACAGTTTAAAATCGCCAAAATATTTGATTTCAGTCGAAGGTCAAGGATATTTTAAATTGTTTTTCGTAAAATTAACTACTGGAACGTAAATAATTTTTTCGTTGGAAATTTGTGGAACGTATTTATTAATTGAAACGATTATGAAGGCTTTATTGCTTTTTAATACCTGGAATCGAGTGTCATAAGATCAAAAGGATCCTGGGAATTTACGCACGATGTAGAACTGTGCTAGATTGCGTTAGTTGCCTGTACACGTTGATGGGAATTAACTATCATTTGGGCCGATTTAGGTATCATCATAATTTTCCAATGGCCCGATAATCCACTATGAAAGCCGCGGGGTTAGGGTGCTTAAGCGGACCTTCCACATTAAAGGCGCTATCCCCATACGGTTAGAGGTGAGATTTTGGACTTGGTCCAATTATCTCATCCTGGGTCTACCCTGGGGACGCCCACCTGATGGCAGGGATCATGATCATAGGTGAGAGTCGGAACAAACATTGAATTGTAGATCGGTAACTTAGTTCCAGATTGACCAAGCTGTCTCAAAACTGCTCCAGAGTGACAAATTCTACAGGATACAGTGTTGCTGCTTCCACCTCTCGTGAATAGGATCCCGACATCCAGAGTCAATTAGACAGGCGTTCGAAAAACTACCATTATGTACTTCTATGGACATGTTTACCCTCATTCCAGTTTCAACACAGACGGCGACGAACCTATCTAATGCGCGCTGGAGTTCGGTCTTAGTGGAACTAAAGGATGACTAAGTCATCAGCTAAAGGAAGATGGCTTGTCCTTAAGCAGATTTGCCGACTTTTAGCGCTTTAATCGCCAAAGTCACCTTCTCTACGGTGGGACTCCTGGAGTATATTCCCTGACGAGAGGTGGTGCCGCGAACAATGTTCCGTGGAAATGGCTGGGGCTTGAACTCGTTCCGCTCGCTCAGTAGTCCAATGCACTGACCACTGAGCCACGGCGACCACTTGTTCGGGATTGAGCAGCTCCGAAAAGTGTTCGCCCAATCTGCGCAAGATGTCCTTCTCATCGGAAAGGAGTACACCATCTTTGGATTTAACCCCGGCGATAGTATTAAACTTCCTTCCTGTGAGGCGGCGAATGGTCTGCCAGGACACCTTGTTTGCAGATCTGTGACCACGGTCCAATTTCTCGCCGAGCTCCTTCCAAGACTGCTCCTTGGCTGCTTTAACAGCCAGCTTGCAAGTTCCTCTGTTGATTAATTATCCAACGATTACATGAGCATTTTCATGTCTCTATCGACATATTTGAATGTCGGCAAGTGCGACAGAATTAATTTTTTCTAGGTCGTGACGAAGGGTGGTCCGGTTTTGATGGCTATCTAAAGCCTTTTGCCTTTGGGTATGTAGCGAAGTCTGATTTTCTCTGCTTTCTCGTTCCGAAACTCAGCGTCAACGTCGACTTCACGGGATTAATTTTCACAGATCACGCCTTTAAAGTGTTTAGTTGCTGCTTATTTGATCGGACTAGTTGGTCGATGTCTTTAATGTAAACTCCAGCCTCAGCGGCTTTCCTCTCAAACTCTTTGTATTGTGAATTTCATCTCTGAGTTGGGTAAGCATTCACTTCACTTCATTTTTTTTCTACTGTGTTCGTTGACTTCCGCACAATAGGCACAAGATAGGGATAGTCCATGATTTACTTCATAATTCCTCAATTTATATCGACAAATAAATAAAATTGGAAAATAATGCTTAAATATAATTTTATTCATTAAATAAATTCATATCCCCCCCGTGCAGCTTACTCATAAAATGATGAAGCTGGCTTTTCCCTAAGTTATGCCCTTTGAACAGTATTTATTCTGTAGCACTACACAAGGCACTACTGGGTTTAATAATAATTTTTATTAGATTCCCTAGAGACTGTCTAGTAAGTCTATGGCTTTGATGGTCTGCAAAAAATGTTTTATTAATACAAAAGTATTTGCGCCAAGAAATACATTGGATCTTGATTTCGTTCCATTTTCATCTCCATGAAATATAGATTGGAAATGTAATAACTTTGAATTCATTGAAAGGGATTTCGCAAATCTACGAATTGATTAAATGAAGTCATAAAATATACGAAAAGAAATGGCACACAAAATACAATAAAGGCTTTTATAGGCAGACACAATAAGGGAACTGTATTGATAGTAATACCCCGCTGAGTCACTTACATCAGGGTTATGATCCTGTGATATTATCGATGTCAATCTAAATTGTTCATTTGGAAGACGGTCACTCCGTCATTTCAATGTCAAGTCGGTAATGAGGTAAAAATAGCTCTAAGATGGAGAACGAGCGGAAAATGGGCTATGATGGGTGGCCCACTAGAAGCGCACAAACTGAAATGTGCATCCATTTGTTTGGTAAATAAAGCACCTGGGTCCGAATTACCACACTCGTTAACGAGTAACTCGTCATCGAAATGTGAGGACTTGGCGTTATCGCTTCCAATGAAGTTTATCGATCACGAGTCTCACTCACTCACTTGTGATCGACTGCGGTAACCCGGCCCCTGTTTTCTCCTGCTATTGCAATGCTCCAAGAAGGAGCGACCTCAAATCATTTAGGTTAGATTAGGTTGAAGTGGCTGCCAGCTAAAGCCAACACACTTAGATCCATGAAGGGTCCGTTGTGATACCACATGGATCTCGGAGAGATCTTCTTCCTAGTCATTGAACAAAGTGGAGCTTTTTATGAAGCGTAGGAGGCTACATCGGTGTTTATCAGGTCGCCTAAGTTGGTGTTAATCGGGAGAGAGCTGGACAAATGCAAAAAAGATATTGTCCTCGTCCTCTTCATCCATACAACTTCTGCAGAAGTCGTTTGAGTAGACGCCAAGTCGAGCAGATGCTTGACATGTTTCGATGGTCTGCGCACGATAAATGCATGTCCCCAACTCGGCTTCCAAGACGTGCCACAGAATCCGTGTCATTAGGTGAGCGTACCTTAGGCAGGCCCAGCTAACAACCAGACTAATCAGAAAGGCATCATGGTTGAGGCCCAGTTTCACTCGAAACTGTAGTATAACCCAAGTCATGATCTTTAAAGTTTGGTCGCAGTTTCAGTTGAATTTCATGCGAATTTTTTCTCTCAGCCAATGTTCTGCGTTATTTCATACCAGGGGAATACTCCTGTGTTGCCGTGCCGATCGAACGGGGCTTAGCTCTACACGGTAACCTTGATTGATTTTGAATAAAACACAAATTATTTAGGAACTTATTGTCATTTCTTTTTATTATGATAATATTGGTATGGTTCAATTATGAATGGAACAAAATATCGGCCAAATGGCCGCCGCGACCTCGGCGGCACACCTCCATCCGATGGTCCAAATTTTCGATGACGCTGAAGCATAATTGAGGTTCTATGCCGTTAATGTGCCGAATTATCTCATCCTTTAGCTCTTGAATTGTTGCTGGCTTATCGACGTACACCTTTTCTTTCAAATAACCCCAAAGAAAAAAATCCAACGGTGTCAAATCACATGATCTTGGCGGCCAATTGACATCGCCACCACGTGAGATAACACCGCCATTGAATTTTGCGCGCAAAAGAGCCATTGTTTCGTTAACTGTGTGGCCAGTGGCACCGTCCTGTTGAAACCACATATCGTCCACATTCATATCTTCCAATTCGGGCCATAAAAAGTTCGTTATCATTTCACGATAGCGAACACCATTCACAGTACCTGCCTGACCGGCTCTTCAGCCACACTATCGCGAACAGCAGCAATATTTTCTGCAGTACGAGCTGTACGAGCATGCACTGGTGTTTTCACATCTCCTACAGACCCGGTTTGCTCAAATTTTTGCACGATTTTTCCGATTGTACGCACATTTGGACGATTAAATTGACCGAAAAAATCACGAAGTGCACGATATGCATTTTGATTTGAACGCCCATTTTCATAATAAGCCTGAATAACTTTAACGCGTTGCTCGATTGTGTATCTTTCCATGGTTAAAATTGAGTTAGTCTGAGAAATGAGAAATGACAAATGAAATGCAGAAAAAAACTTGACGTTTAGGTGTGGTTTACATTCAACATCGGCCCTTAAAATTTAACCACCCTTTACAAACCTACCAACGACACCTGCTATACAACTTTCCCACATTAGGCATCGGACGGCAGAGAACTCTTGTTTATAGCTTTTCCATAGACTGGAGGATCTTCAAATCGCTGGTCTTAGTCGATTTCAGAAAATCTTACCTCTCTTTACGTATGTAGATGGTTCATAACCCCAAAACTGAAATTAACTTTAACCGGTTTGTCCATCCTCAACACCAATTGAATTACACTCAAGTCTTTATGAACCAAACTAAAAAACGGCCTAGAACCACAATCCAGTAAAATTCACTTGGCAGCACATACCACCCATAGACATACCTTCCACTTTCCACATTTGTCTTGATGAGAAACTGTCAAGCACTTGTGTATTGTGTTTCTGTGCGAGTGAATTTGATCGCGTTCGGTTTCCGGTTTTGAAGAAAAATTTAATTAAATCCTTCTTTTAATACTTTTCGGTAATATTTTGTGATTTTCTTCAAATTTAATTGTTCTTCATTCTTTTGAAGTATGCTTTGTGCTGTTTAATAGTGTATTTCAGTGTTTTTTTGCGATTTAAAATGCCTTTGCCTGACACTGGCAAGTGTTTTTTTTCTCTTTCTTTGCTATATGTTTTTTTTTTCGTTCGTTTGTTTGATTTGTGAAGCCGTTGGAAATCGGTTTGAAAATTTAAATATTTGAATATCTAATCGCTTTGGTGAGTGAATCTTTCATTTTTATATTAATTTTATTAAATTTTGACGACGATAAATAAAAGTATTAAATTCATTACTCTTTCTTTGGTTCGATTCCTTGTGTGTCCTTGAGTTTGATATTTTGATGCTTTTTCTATTGGTCGGGTGAACACTGGAATCTGTCTAAGAAACATTGCTTTGAGCAGTTAACCTAGTCAGACGATTGTCTTGTTGGAAGCGGGTCAATTTAATGAGCGGTCGATGCGCGCCTGTTGTATTTATCTTTCTGCTCTAACTTTGACGTAATCGCAATAGGCGCCTAACTTCTTGTATTTCCCCACTTTGTATCTCTAATTTCTCTGACAGCATTCCTCTGTGCAGAACGTGGCACCTTGCCCCTTAATTAACTTCTCCGGGATACCTTTCATGCGCAAGGTAACCCAGATAAATTTTTCTGTTAACACTCATCATGATACTCGGAGAAGCTTATGCAGTCAGACACTTTCTTTGAAGAATCTTATACTTACTAACCTAAGGAGGCCCTACAGTTCGGGGTGGACCTGGGCCTTAGCCAACAAGGACCTACAATTTATTGCCGACTCCGAACGGTGAATTGAGAAGCTCTTTCATGACAGATTATAGTCCCAGAGGCTTGTCATTCCCCGACGAAAGGTGGTGTCGCGAAAAATGTTTGGGGTACCTGGCTGGGGCGTGAACCCACGCCGCTCGCACAGCATTCCAACGTACTAACCACTGAGTCACGGCGATAAATTCAGAGTAGTCTCCCTTTTATTCAGCGGAAAGTGAGTTTCAATCGAATAAACAATCTGAAAATTACCCACGAAGAAGAATCTTACGAGTCCTGCATCCACATTATAAATCCATATCACGTTTTTCTAAATTTTCGCCAATACCCACATACTCTACTCCTTAACCACATTATACTGCACACACAACGAGCCGCCGTTGTTTAACGTTATTATGACGCCATTTCGCCAAAAGATTTGTTTTTTCCTATCCCATCCACTTTTCAGTTTAATGGCTTATCCTCGGGTCTAACTATGACTTCTGCGAACCTAATTAAATGAGGCTACCGTCTACCCAGCCACCGGTTCATAGAAGCATACTGATAGAGAAAATAAAATTAGATTGGCAAAACAGAATATTCCAACTAAATTTGGAAGCAAACCAATAATAAAACCGAAACCGAAAACAATTAAATCCGCATGCAGGGACCGCACTTGTGTTCTGCTCCTGCCCTTAGTGTTAATGAAAAAGTTTTTGCTCGTGTGTCCTGGCCACATAACGCTCGACCAACCAACGTCTTTTGTTTACGCAAAAATCTTTGGGAAAAGTTTGAATTTTTTTTTTGTCTTACCATAGAGAGTCAGAGTGGGTACCTTTGTTAGACCTTAAGATGTCCTGTCATAATATTCTTCTGCAATTCCTCCCCTTGCCCATCCAAGAATTTCCTTATTCAGGGAGAAAGTTTTCCATCCTATTCACGAATTCAAAGTTAGGAGACAAAGAACATTCAAACAATTTAAAAGGGTCCACTCCGTTGCAGCCTAAAATTGAAGTTTAAATTGGTTTAGGGAAACTTAGTCGACGGCCGGGCCAGAATGTTTAAAGCAGTGACTCGAAGCAATTGACATACACAGAGAAAGAGAGAGAAATGAACAAACAATAGTAAAGTGTGTACCTCGACTTATTTAGGGCGGATAGTACATAACATTACCTTTGTTCAACTTCATGGAGGAGTACGTAGTTTTGTTAGTCAAGAAAGGATCTAAAGAGGGATGGCGTTTGGCTTTTTTCTTTCCTTTTGCAACAAACTATGTCTTTAGGGATTTTTGTTGGGTACTTTTACTGCGCTCAATATACGAGTTAAGTTAAAATTGAAAAGATACCATAAGTAGAAGTAAAACGGAGGGTCCTTGACAGGGTATAGTTTGCTTTTAATGCCATTTCGGTCCTTTTTTTCATTTTATCTCACATCTAAGTGTGTCGGGACTCGGCTGGTTTCACATATTCCATAGGCCTTTGTGGTACCCACACAATCTGTTGCAATGTTTCGGCCGTGAGGCAGAAAATTGAAATGAAAAGGAGAAGTTCACAATGGAATTTAATTTTTAGAAAATGAAAAACCCGTCATTTTTGCAGACCATTTGCTTAAGTACGTTATGATGTTTTAGGACGAATATTTGTAGTGTATGTAGGTTTCCTTAAGTGTTTTATACTACAGAAAGCAGTAATCGGACCTTTAAATCGGTGAGAGGCCACCTACATGGGCTGTAAGGCAAACTAGAGACCATCGCTAGCATGCTAGTTGCATTTGCCGAGTTGGTAAAGGTTCCCTATACGCATGCCATCGAAGTTGAAATCGTCCTCTTTTGTGTGGCATTCAAAGACTCTGCGAGATGGGTGCAAATCACTTCAACGAATGCAGAATGTGCATTCTTCTTGACTTAAACATTTAATTCATTCATTTATTTTTCCACTATGAGGGTCGCGGGTTTAGGGTCTTTAAGTGAACCCCTTCGTATTTCCCGATCTTCCGCCATCGATTCTAAACCATTAGGGGCTATCCCCATACGGCTACAGGTGAGATTTCGAACTTATCCCGATGGGCTCAACCATCTCATCCTGGGCCTACCTGATGGCATGAATTCCATGGCACGTCATGGAAGCCGAGTTGGGGGCATACGTTTAACGTGCCTAAACCATCGAAGTATTGACCGTTCAAAGAAGTAGCTGCTCGACATTGAGTGCTTCGCGTATTCTGGTGTTCCTAACTCGATCTTGACGAGTTTCCCCAGCAATACAACGAAGAAATCTCATTTCGGCAGCTTGTATCCCCGATCGTATTATTTCCGTCATTACCCAAACCTCATGACAATAGGTGAGTGTCGGAACAAACACTGAATTGAAGATCGATAGCTTAGCTCTGATACCAAGTTCAGTCCGCCTGATAACAGATTGACCAAGTTGTCTCAAAATTGCTTCAGCCTGACCAATCGTATAGGATAATTCACTATTGCTCCTTCCACGGTTGAAAGCTAAAAATGATTGCTTAGACAGGACTTCAAAATTAAAGACGAACCACTTTCTACAAGTTGAAGTTACAATTGAAGTTGTTAAAGTAAAACACATCCAAAAAAAATTTTGGTAATGGAATAAACCAGATAAGGATTTTGTCCAGCCTTGTGATTGGGCAAGGCCGGGTGTTTAAACCCGCTGCGACATGCGGCAAAATGAAAGAGCGGTAAAATCGTATGGTTGTGACCACGCAGTCGTTGATAGGCAAGCGTAGTTTCTGAGCATACTTTTCTGCCACTTGCCGCTCATTGCGTAGCCTTGGCATAACTCGTTTGATTGAGGCGTGGTTATTGCCTTCACTAATGATTAAATTAAATTCATTATTTCATTATTTTGTCTGCTAACAATGAAAATATTAAATAACCCACTAATGGTACGGCTGTCGTGGCTTGATTGACCCAATATTGCAATTTGTTAATTGATTTCGCATAAACTTTCATCAAAAGGGTGTTTTGTTTGCTTTGTACTTAACAGGTTGGCAGGTGGCCGAAAACAATGTATTGAAACCTTGATATACTCACGGTGAATCACAAAAATGCTATGAAATGCTTTAAGTGTCATATGCTGCAGGGAATACAAAACATTTTCACGCGATGTCCTTTTAAAATGTAATAGTAGATAACTAGCACACCCTATCAAAAAAAAAGTTGAAGTGATACTAGATTCCATTCTAACTGGATGGAGCCACAGAGTTCTTCCAAATTCCTTGGTTTCAGAGCCATGACACAAGTCTTTATAATTTTCTACAAATTTTCAATGGGGTTCAAGTCTGGAATCTGAGAGGGATATATGACTTCTGTCCGAGTACCAGAATTTGATAGTTGACTGGACCGGATAGACCACCGGATTACCAGCACGAGTTAAATCCTTTTTGCACCTTTCTGCAGTTCCAACAGAACTAATTTGACTCGGAGGTTGGGTTGCCATTTAAAATTTAAAGAAACCAGATGTCTTGAACAAAAAACCCCGGACATTGAAGTGCAGGTTCACACACTGGATGCGGGGGTTGTTTTCGGCTTTTTTTCTGTTCAGGATTTTGTATTGCTGGTGCTCGTTGAACTCAACAGCAGTGCAAGCGCGAGCAATCATTTGCTTTTTCATTTGCATCAGTCACAATGGCCGCTTCGTCAGAGACCATTTCGCCACATGTTGAGTAATGTAGATAGGTTTTAGTAAACTTTAATTAAATCGCAACTTCTTAACAATCACAGACATATTTCAAAAATCCTCCCGGACGTCCCCGGCCATCCTTCAAAAGAGGACAGTGTCCGGGAAAAAAGAGAATGGATGGCAAACAAACCCGGAGGCGAAGGTTTTTATTTTGTAAATATCGAACCTAGCTAGGTCGCTGAAATCAACGAAGATGTCCTCCCCGAGCATTTTTCTTAAGAGTATGGGACGATACATAAAAGATGGGTTAAATAGTTTATAAAACTAATTTTAAAGACAATGGCCAGTGGCAGGATGGCAGTGACGAATTGTAGCTGTGCCTTGCTTAAGTTGAAAATATCGCTTGTTCTTCTGCGTTCTAGCGCAGGCCATAGAGCCTTGGATACCTTGAAATTGTCTATCCAGTGATTCAAAAAGCAATTGTGCACCGCTTTGATGTCACAACTCACGAGATCTGAGTGTAGATGTACATACATATGTATATGTCTACAAGGCGATAGCTTTTAGGTCCTTACTGTGGAGTGGAGAAATTTAATAATGTGACAGATATGTATTATTTCTGATAATTTTTCAAGAAAGACCTTTTCAAGTGTGAAAGCTCTATCTAGTGCCGCGCATTCCTTTCTAGTGAAACAGGGGTTCCTTTTCCTGTGTTTTGTTACAACTTTGACAGTGGGTGTTGAAGGGAATATTTAACTTGGCTAACTGGTCAGTGGCTAGTGCTAACTGCAAAAAGTCTCGCTGTCCCATTTTGTGTGGATTAGGTCTTGCTTTTTTCTTTATAGACATTTTATTTTAAACAGTTTTACATGGAGTTGACAGTAGACAGAAAGTCAGATTTTGATTTAACGAGTCCCATTGGTAATGTACTCGTACCTCAGCGAGAGATCTGTCAAGGGCGCCGTCGTTCCCCCTATGTTACTATGGCCAGAAACTCTGAGAATTGTACACCTCCCTAATCGCTAGTACTTTCGCCTGTAATACACCAGAGGAATCTGGAAGGTGATACGATCTGGAGACATTCAGTTCTGCTGCTTCCATCTCAGAGACTTCGCTGAAGATTGATACTTGATATTTCAGTAGTGATGGGTTATATTTCTATTCGAATATTTTTCGTCAACTTAAGTTGAGGTGTCATTTAGTCAGTTGTGGTCGAGGCAGTATGTCTAGTGTCTTGCTATGGCCAGTAACCCAAAATCTAGACTCACTGAGTCATACAGTGCTTCTAAAAATGAATAGCTGGCTTGGGATGAGCCAAGGCCTAGCTTATCGCAACCATTTACGCTGTGCGTGTTACATTATTCAAATTTATTGCCAACTCCGAGCGTCGAATTGAGGAGCTCTTTCATGACAAATTATACTCCCGGAGGCTTGCTGCGTATAGAACAATTTTCAGTCTCTATGCTCTGATCAAGAATTACTCAGACAGCATTAGGTAACAGTCACTTAACCAAATTCGCCCATAGAGAAATGCCGCAGGGTGGTGTTATCTCCCCCTACAGTGGCCAATGGATATTAACAAAATGTTGATGAGATTGGACAGAAAAGAGGTTAAAGTGGTGGCCTACGTCTTCTACGCGGTAACGTTAGTGACGGAAATGCTCTCCTCTGTGGCAATTCAAATCATGAAGGCTGCTCTAGACAAATCAGGATCTGGGCTGCACCTATGTATGTAAGTTGTCCCCAAACTAATCTTCAGAAAGATAAAGTGCCAAAGAACTTCTCGTCAAATTTTAGGGTTTTCTTCAACTACCATTTGAAATTACACCATCATCCTGTACAAATACAATTGAATTGTCAAAACTAAATCAAAAAAGCAAACTTGGGAAATGTCCCCCTGTTCACAACCTGTCAGCAGAAAAAAGAATTTTGAACAAACAAATCACACACATCAAGCGTGAGGAAAGGATGTGGTTATTAATATTCACCCACGCAACAGGACCTTCCTTCCTTCTCAGCCACTTGTCATGCAAGTATACGTTCAGAAAAGAAAACCACCCACACAATTGCATTTAAAATTTAAATTTCCACAAAAGCGAAATCCCCCTCTCGCAGGATACGTTTCCCGCAAATCTCAAGCGATATAACAAAATTGTCGTCACTTTAATCATATTTCACTTATGCGGCGACGACAACGTCCTCCTCCACGTCGCATATGAGTAACCTTATCTCCGCACGATGGAATATCATCTCATATCAACTTATTTTCCTCAATTTATCTGCAAATATTCCTCCATGAATTATCATCATTCCAGGGAATATATTTAGAAACTGAAATGAGATTTAAGCGATTCCTACCGTCAATGTGGTCGGTTACGTCGTCGTGAGGGTGCTTCTATTATCCAAGATTCAGCTAACCGCATGTGGGGAGGTGGGGATCATTGAAATTGTCTTCATTCTTCGTTCAGATGTGGCGTAGGGAATTCAAAGAATGTACAAATATATTTTTTCCTACACAAAAAAGTACTTGTACTCGTGGGAATCGATTAAAGCATCCATGGGGGGTGGTTCCATTGAATTCGACACAACAAGCATGAATTGATTCTCTTTCAGCGTCGTGTTAACACACCGCAGATTGGGGGAAATTTCGACAAATTCTCATGGCCATTGATTTGACATGGTACAGACTTATTGGTTTATCACAAATTGACGGATTTAATGATGATGCTTCTGAAGTCCTGTTGTTCTAAACAGCTCTAGTGGAACTACAGTCTGAGTGGATGGCTTGTCCATTTGGATGATAACCACAACATGAATTCGGGTTTCTCCTTGTTGCTTTTGTATCTTGGTATACGGCCATGGTAAACTTATGTGGAACTGAAACATTTTTAATGCCTGAATTTGAACAAGAGAGTCTGACTGACTGTTTGATTGTGATCTGAATATCCGGTATATCCGGGACGTCATTGTATCTTTTGTAAGGTAATACGTTATCGAGGCTGCAGAACTTTTGGTGGAACTAACTGGTAGGAAACATGGTGGGACTGCGTGCTAGTTCAGGCAGAGTTCCCTTCGGGTTGGTTTTTGATTGTTGTGTTATGGAAGGACATGGCGTCTCACCGTTCACAAAAAGGGGGAAATGGTCGTCCTGCTTTTAAAGATAAGACAAAGGACTGAACTTGAACTTGTACAACAGAAACATATTTGCTTAGCTGATCAGTGCCTTGAGGACATACCGTTGCATGTACATATGGTAAATCACGAAAATAGTCAGTGAGATCCGTTTTAGCATCCGCGAGGGTTTTCTGATTCATCAGAGTTAAGCAAAAATCAAAAACTATGTAGTTTCCCTTGGGTTGGTTGCCTAGTACAGCCTGTTCCAAAAGTAGGTTGTCTCTATGTACGTCGCCTTTATATCTCGGTTCCTTAAATTTTTCTAAACAACTCAGGGATTTGGCGTCAACCTGGGCAGTTAAATGCCTTTTTCACATCTATCGTCATAGCGTCATGGATGTTTTGCCCCGCTTTGTTGTTGCTGACATTTTTTGATAGCATCCACTGTTGATTGAGCTTCGTGGCAGCTCATAACAGTATTCGATCAATGGCATTCCAGTTTTGTCCAATGTGGCCATCATACTAAGTATGATAATGATATTTTTTTTCCACTTGGTAGAACAAACCTCTTTGGTAGAACCTGTGGTCGCCGTGGGTCGGTGGTTAGCGCGTTGGACTGTTGACCGAGTGGCGTGGGTTCGAGCCCCAGCCAGGAAAACACCAAACATTTTTCGCGGCACCACCTCTCGTCGGGGAATGACAAGCCTCCGGGAATAAAATCTGTCATAAAAGAGCTTCTCACTTCGCCGTTTGGAGTCGGCAATAAATTGTAGGTCCCTTCCATTCATGCGAAAAAATCTAACACGTACAGCATGAATGGTTGCGAGAAGCTAGGTCTTGGCTCATCCCGAGCTGTCGCGCCAGCTATTTTTTTTTTTTTAGAACAAACCTCTACTTCTTTAACTGGTTCAGGAATGGTACAATATGCCATTGATTACTGTCGCGAACTTCAGGACTAATTACCAATGGTCTCAAGGTCGTAGCATCTATTGAAACACTGTCACATGATTCGTGGGGTTTTTGCATGCTACCACAACAAGACCCCTGCAAGACGATGTCTATATGTACATCTGCGCTGCAAAGAAGGAGGAGTTCTGCTCAAAAACAGGAAGCAGGAAAGTGAAGATAATTAGAAGTAGAAAAAATGCCTGAAAGTTCATCAAACTTAAAGCCCGTAGTGGCTTTAATGTAGTTTTCAACATCAAAACCTCTGTTGGGTCTTTGAAAAAAAGAGGAAACGTGTCCTTACTACTTTCGAATTCCTCCTCCTCCCTCCCATCGTAATATTCCATGGAATTGTCAGCCAAAACCTAAATCTCTGTAGTCTCACATGCGTACATAACCCTGAGGGGAATGTGACAACATACCGTCAACTAATGAGAAACCGTGTATGACATTTTAAACAGTCCGAAATGAAAAGGGCACGCGTATATCTAGTTACTTTGAAGTGAACTATGGAACATAAAAATGTCATTTCAGTCCAAGTGGGATCAAAGGTGACTGGGAAAATGCCCAAGGGTATGGAGACGAGCATCTATTACAAGCATTTCCCAGGGTCGTTAAACGTAAGTTACCCAACTATTTTGGGCAGAAGGTCCACAGATAAATACATGCATATAAATGTACTATGTATGTATGTATGGAAATATCTACATTAAATGTTGAGATGTTCAGCATATTCATATGCCTGCGATTACATAAAATCCCCTGAGCCAAAGCATCTTTCTGCATAGTGATGGATTTTAACATTAATGGCGCAACGATACTCTTCTTTCGAGCGATAAACTCTTCTACCTAGTTAGGTGAGTGAATTCGTAGAATATCGTAAAACGTCTTCGCGGCCACTTCCACGATTCGCTTCATGTCTAGTGGTTCCTCCTACCTCCTCATGTTGAACTCTGAACTGACTTGGCGTGTGAAACTCGAGGGAGATAACGGATGATAGAGTTGGATGGAGATGCTTGATGAGGCCCAGGTCCATGAATTTTCTTCTATTGGTCCTCCTGCCCAAGACCATCCAATTGTAGTAGCGAATTACGCTGTCGAAAGTCTTTTCGCAGTCGACAATCAGATGACTTACTTACTAAGGTGGTGCTATAGTCCCGGGTAAACCTGGGCCTTAAACACCAAGTCTCCAGTTAGCCCGGTCCTAAGTTAACTGCCTCTAGTTGCGCACTCCAGGTTGTTTGAGATCCCCTTTAACTTATGCGCGCCACCTTAATCGAGGTATTCCTCGAATGCGTTGTCCCTTTGGGTTAGATTCGAAGACTCTGCGTGGCAGATCGTTGGTGTCCATTCGATCTACATGTCCTAGCCATTTGAGCCGATGAATTCGTATCTTTTTGACTTGGGCGATGTCGCTGTACAACTTTCGATAGAGTCCATGCTTCAGCGCCACTAAGCAGGACTGGTATGATCAACGTCAAATATAAAGTCTCCTAAGTGTTTGCCCTCTTAACCCGAAGAAACAACAATTGGCAAGAGTTATTCTTCGCTTGATTTCTGCTCTGGCGATAGTTCCTTACTAGCTTGAAGTTAAAGCTCCACTGTGAAGTCCTGTCCGATACGTCGATGTTGGGTGTCTCTTCTTGTTGTACTTCGTCTTGCCCTCATTGACCGATAAACCCATTTTCGCGCCTCCGTTTTAATACTCACGAACGCACTAGTGACATCACGCTGCGTTCTTCCGATTATGTATGTCAATATCGTCGGCGTATCCGAGCAATTGAACGGACTTGTGAAAGATTGTACCTCTGCTGTTGGAATGGGAATCTCGTACGATTCGTTAGAGTATTATGTTAAAGAAGTCGCATTACAGTGCATCGGTCGCCTTGTGTAAATTCTGTTTTGACATCAAAGGACCGACTATGATGGAGCAGCGAGCATTCTCCATCGTCATCCTACAAAGATGAACGAGTTTGGCAAGAATGCCAAAAATAGACATGGCTCTGTGTAGCAAGTATCTATAAATGCTGTCATAGGCGGCCTTGAAATCGATGAAGAGGTGGTGGGTATCGACTTCTTGGGTTTTCTCCAGGATCTGCTGAAGTGTGAAAATTTGATCGATTGTGGACTTTCCTGGTCTCAGACCGCACTGACAGGAACCGGTCACGTTGTTGACGAGGGGTTTTTGGCGTTCACACAACACGGCATATAAGATCTTATCGGCGATGTTTAAAAGACTAATTCCTCTGTAATTGGCGCAGCTGAGGTGGTCTCCTCTTTTATGGATAGCAGATGAAGTATTCTATAATGATCCGCAAGGTGTTCATATGCTAAATGCAAGAATATCCCGAGCAAAAGTTAATCTGTTCAACCACGGTTTTCATACTTAGATTCCTCTTTTAATAGCTTGATGACCAATCCCTGAGCAGCTCTGCCGTATATATTTTTTTTCAATGACCGGATTTGTCTTCCTTGAGGTCCCTTGCAGCTGTTGCTATCTTTGTGTTGTTAGGAGGTCCTGTGCGTATTTTAGTATTTTTTCCGACCTAATCAAGTTTATCTGAATGGTTACGAAGTCCTCCCAGCGTTTTCTGAGCCTAGAAATTGTTTAGCCTCTTGATCGGAGTTACATGCGTCCAAATGACAGCTCCTTGATCCTACTGTCACACCATACTATGGACTTTCTCCCAGGAACGACGTCCTTATCTCCTGTGTTTTCTTTTCACAACGCCCATAGCTTATTACCTAAGGGCAGTGTCGTAATTTCAAATCGCCTTAACTGATCAAGAGATGGAATTTTTATCTAATTATGTTCACCATTCGCAGAATACGTTCTGTTTACAAAAGGAAAAGCATAAGGAGTCGAAGTAAATAGGAGGTACGTTCTGCATCATAGCATCGTTCGTCAATTATACGCTTAGAATCCTGTAATTATGAGAATAATCTTCCGACTTACTTCGTTTCTGGCTAAGACTTTGAAAGAAAAACCCCCTCAACTAGGAATACATTCAGACTTGCTGCTGCAATAAAGTGAATCCATAAATTCCCACAAAAATTCCTCAATAAAAAAAGAAAACAAACACCGATTCTGAAGAATTTATATTCCTTTGATCAAAATTTATCGAAAATCAATCAATTTACCGCTACATTAACTTGTGATTGAATTTTTAATTTAAATTCTTCGACTTTAGAAGTTGGAGATGACAACCATCGGTGGGAATCGTTATCTTAAGGACGATGGACTCATCTTCTGATACCTGTTCTTAAGGCTGGAATGGGTAGACAATTATGCTCTGTGGGTGTCGTTGCCTACTCCGATGGAAGCCAGCAAAGCTCTGCGGACTAAAAGATTTTAATGAAAGTTGCCCTACAACTGGAGGATGATGTGATTCCAAACAAGACCGATTCCAAGTTTGTGTATGAAACCCTTGACAAAGTGATTTTGTCTTTGAGGGGATAGGCACAGAAAATCTGCTCAACAGTCTCTCGATCATCCAAACAAAGTGGGTACATTTCCGAAAAACCGCTTCCCAACTTGCTACGAGAATAACTCCGTAAGAAGATTAGAATTATCTCTTCCTTTAGTATTCAGTTTTGACTTATCTCATAGTTTGAGGATCTAATGAATTGTCCAGCTCTTTCAAGTCCTGTTATTTATATTCACTTGGAACCTGTATATATTGCCCCCAAATATAGCTCTGTTTCACAATAAATCCAATCTAAGCCTAATCAACGAAAGACCGGCAGTCTATGGCGAGTCCACAAATCGTCCTCCTCCTTGCAGTTAGCAGTCACAAACCAGCAATTCAAAGCGTTAGGATGTGATTGATTGCTAATAATACAAAACGTTAAGAATCATCAAACCACGCAGTGCCATATGTTTGACTCTCGTGTAGGTGGAGCTTGACTCTGTGAGACATCATGATGAATTTCGGTTGCGTCATTGTGATTCCATGAGGTGACACTCGGAACGACATCAATCAAATTGATGCGGGTAGAGCAAGATAAATCAGTGCGAGATAGTTAAGCGCTGGTAGAGTGTGGCAAAATATTTGAAGGACAAGAAAAAATTACCACGTCCCGAACTTTTAATTCCACTTCTTCTCAAGAGTTATGTGTGGTCAATGTACCAAAGCTGAACTTAAATAAAATTAAAAGTTGAAAGGGATTGATGCACATGTCCACATCAATCAGCAGGGTTGGTTTTTAGAAGCAACTCACGTACTGAATTGATTGCACAATTCGTTTATCCTTGAATTTATCTCGAATTTTAATGTTTATGGCGATGAAATCTGACGCTTGGGAGTTTACATTTCCGACAGGACGATAGATGTGCAAAAGATGGAAGGGTGCGATGTTAAAATCTCATTCAATTTAAAAGTGATATCCGCATCTTTTCGGGCGGCCAAGCAGCAATCAAGTTCTTGGGATATTTCTCTACAAATTCACTAGTAGCTTTAGACTGCCTCTCATAGAGTTGGCAGAGCTGTTCAATATTCACCTTTGTTAGGTGCCGGACATAGGGACATGCCGGGAAACGGCAAGGGTGATGAACAATGAAACAACAATGCCCATTTTACCAGATTATGGTACAGCAGGCATACCCATCGCTTTATGAAACCTCAAAATTAAGCAAGATGCCCCCGAAAGGATAAGTCCTAGATAAACATGTAGTACAATGTGTCCACCGACAAAACAGGTTAGGCCCGAGCTGGATCTGAAACGCTCTAAGGATTTGATTTTCCTCAAGAGATTGCATATCAGCGTACCTATAGGTGGCATTACTGGACAGTGTCTAAAAGGCAAGCATGCACCTACCCTGCTCTCTTCCATAGAAGAAAAACTCACCTAGACGCCTTTTTCTATAACGATCTAGGCGATCAATTCAACACAGATATTAGACTTCTACACTTTATCAGAAGCTCTAAGTGGGTTAACGAGTAGGTAAGGGAGAATTCTTCAAGATCCTTGTGCTATCACAACGGACCTAGTTCGCATCCACTTCGATATCGATTAAGAGACGATAGGTATCGAATCGACATCTTGTGTTTTCTGCAGGATCTGTTCACGTTGATAATGTTAAGGGAACCTAGAGCTCTATTTTTAGCGCAATTTAGAGGGTTTCTTAAGACTCTTAAGACTAGGTTAGGTTAGGTGAGGTAAGTGGGGAAGTACACGTTAACAGTGGTTGTATGGGGGCCATTTGGTCCATTGTGTTGCACTTTTCTTAAAACTCACGTGCCGTTGCTAACTCTATTAACCATTGGTTGGCCTGTTCTCGAACCAACCTGAGCTCTTGACGAAAGATTTGCGCAAGGTCCTCAAGTTCTTCAAAAAGTCTGTTTCCCATATAACGGAGGCGACGTTTTAATTGAAGATTTGGGCATTCGCAAAGTAAATGTTTAATAGTTGTATCCTGGCAGCTCCTGCAGTAGTCCGGTGAATTTATACTTTTAAGACTAAGGGAAGCGCATAATTTTTGAATTAGAGCACAAAAAGTTAGATCGAATGACTGACTTAACTTTGCAGTATACGTGTGTAGATACTGGTCACGTTACCAAAAAACCTCTGCTCAGCGTGGGTGTCTGTGAAAAGAGCGTGAATAAAGCTTAGTTGTCGTTGACAAACCTTCAATTCTTCTTGAATTAATCGTAGACTTTAAACGCAAAACTACAAAGCTACATAATTGCTTCTCACAAGGGGAGAAATAATTGCAAACTCAAAATCCAGCTAAATGATTACAAGGACTACGTTGATGATGATATCCTTATAAATTGAACCTCCAACAACTGTGGTTGTGGAAACATTTCAACTTCATTAAATAGCTGTGGGATTATCCTACGCTGCACACAATTAAACAGTAGTTCGTGTCCTCCTGGGGTGGTATAATGCAATAACTACAGCTGCACTGTTGGTACGCGTACAACAAGTTAAGGATCCACTTTGTGCTCAAGTGTGAACTCGAGCGAGTAATTCAATTTGTAACCAGGGTATGAGAACAACTAGACAAAAAAAAAAAAAAATACTTACACCGACAGATGTAGTCGTCGAGTGTACAGAAAAAATAAAAATAACTTTACCACCCAACTGTCATTGAATTAGTGCACAAGCTGAGGAAGTTGATTTCCAACTTCATCAGAGCAAAATGCGAGAATTGGATTAGCTTGTTGCATTCATTTGGATATCGTAAGGAATTGTGATTTCTAATCAGAGTGAAACAGGGCCTTAACCAATAAGCATCATAGTCAACTGTCTTCAGTTGCGTTCGCTGAGGTGGTTGAAGCCACCCTCTACTTGGGCACCCCATCGAAGATGAGATCGTTCTCTTATGCGTAGTCCCGGTGATTGATGTTCATCTGGTTTACATGATCTGGCCATGTTAATCATTTTGACCAGGTTGGTGTCACTGTACAGTTTGTACAATTATTCTCATCCATGATCTGTCAACGCTGATGAGACTTTAGATCGAATGTAGATCTTTTCTTCTGAAATTTCTAAGTGCGCTTATCCACTATGAGTGTTGCGGGTTCAGGGTGCTTAAGTGGACCCTCCACATCTCCAGATCTTCCGCCATCGACTGTAAATCATCAGGGGCTATCCCCATAGTGAGGTGAGGTTTCGGACTTGGTCCAGTCATCTCATCCTGAGCCTGCCTAGCAAACGCCTACCTGATGGCACGTCTTGGAAGCCGGGTTGGCGATATGCGTTAAACGTGTCCAAACCATCAAAGTATGCACCTCTCCGTTCAAAGAAGTAGCTGCTCAACATTGAGTGCCTCGCGCATTCTGGTGTTCCTAACTCGATTTCGACTAGTTACCCCAGAAATACAACGAAGAAGTGCGATTTAATTCGGGCCTCCTCTCCCTAAAAATAGTTTGAAGTCATTCGTAAAATCTTGATATGTCACCACTTGAGAACTTCTTTCAAAAAAGCAATTAGACACTGAAGACTTGGTCAAATTTTTGTTAACAACAACCCAATCTGACATGTCACTTAAAGTTAAATCAAATAAACAGTCTTAATCCAGATAAGCAACTACAAAAGATTTGCAGGTCAAAACATGATGAAAACAAAACTCAAATAAACTCAATAGGAGAAAATATATAGAGATATTTGCAGAGAAGGCTCTGCTTTGGTGAAGGGACATCACAATTTCCCTTTACAATGACTGTCGTTCACCTGCCAAGGTCACCTTTTGACAAGGAAAAAACAATAAGCTCCCTTCTCTTCATTTACTATCTACACTGTCAAACTTTTCTCATTTCACATCAAAAACTGATTTTAATTGCTTTGCACAATGCCGCATGAATAAATTGAATAAAACTTCAAGGCAGATTGCTTAAGAAAGCGTTTGTATGTTAAAGAATTGTCACTTTGAGACGAATGAATGGATGAAAGGACGCAACAGAACAAAAAAAATTAAGGAGGTGGATGGACTCAAAGAAGTTTAGAAATTTTCTTTTGCAGTAAACTGATAGAAACGTGTATTTTCTTAAAAACTAAATATTTCTCTTCACCAAGTGGTGTACATGCGTAGCATAATGTACATATTACATTAGGTTGGTCCTTATTTTTAAAATTTGGAATTTTTTTCCGAAGCTTTTTTCATACCATGACTCGCGTGACCTGGCTGATGATGTGTGTTGTTGAAGCGAGGTGAGACAGCCAAAAGGAACTAGATCCAACCTGTGGAGTTCAAAAAATTTAATAGATCTCGTATCCGATACCCGATATGTCATTGAGATCGTCAAAGAATCGTGGATTGAGGACAGACAATCTGACTCTTGCTTACTTACTTATTTAAGGTGGCGCTACAGTCAGGGGTGGACTTGGGCCTCAACCAACAAGCGTCTCCAGCCAGCTCGATCTTTAGGCAGCTGCCTCCTGTTTCGCACGCCAAGTTGGTTAAGGCCCTCTTCCACTTGCGTGCGCCACCTAAGTCGCGGTGTTCCTATTACTGCGCTGTCCCTCGGATGTGGATTAGAATCTGGCTGTTGTTAATGTTGGACATTTGCAGAAGAAATGGGAGAGAGCTTCCACAGCTGCGGCAGTGGGAATTGTGTAGAATACATAGTTTGACCGTATTGTCTCCAATTGGCCAAAGCCCAGTGATTAACGCCGTTATTCTGGCGATAACTGGACGGGTTCTGTTTAGGAGATCTTTTGTTCGAATATTGTCGTAAGTTGGTCACATCTTTCATGATATGGCGCAGGTGGTTAGCCTCCTCCATTGGAGGTTGGCCTTCTGCAGGAAGCATGAGTGAATTTGTCCTTTAACCGCTCCTACCGGAATGTAGACACTTATTTCTCTTCGTAGAGACTCGCAGTTTTGATGTTAGTCCTGCCTCATCAGCTCTTTAGAAGAACTTCGATTCTAACTCGACTGTTCTGTGTCGTGTGACTCTAGGATCGAGTCATATTGAATTTTTAAAGTGTGGCCCTGCGAAGGACACATGAAAATTTCTGTATTACACAAGAACTGAAGGCATACCCTAAGCATGTATTCTTGCGAAATATCCAATCTAAACTTCTTTCTTTCACTACTGATTTTGGGTAAACTTGGAGTCCGCACCACCTGCGCACCAACGAAAGTAAATTAAGAAAGTATCTAGGAGGAAAAAAGCAAAGAATGATGGGGGCGACGTCAGCACACACCACAACCTAAGTCGTAATACAGACTAATACACTAGGTTAGGTTAGGTTTGGTAAATGGGTGCCTTGTGACATTCGTCACTGCTCACGTAGACCAACAATAAGGTCCATTGTGTCCATTTTAGAATTCTACCCTAGGTACCTGTAAAGAGAAAGATGGTGATTGAGGTGATTTAAGACCACCGATATAAGAATGTGAATCTCAGGCGATCCTTCAACTCGGTTCCCTGAAAATGTAACTGACAAGAGTTCTCATTCTTCTGCCGGCGAGGTTAGGACATTCACAAAGCAGATGACGGACAGATTCGATTTCTAACGGACACTAATTTAAGAACTAATTTTTAAAAATCTAGAAGCCTATATGTGGTCGTCGTTTCTCACTGTTTAGTGCAAGCCGCGCAGGTTCGAGTTTCAGCAATACTCGTATCTACCGAACATTTTTCATGACACCACCAATCATCGGACAGATGTGCAAGAATTTATTTTGTCATGAAGGCGCTTCTCATTCCATCCTTCGGAGTCGGCAAGACCTGTACTGTCAGGAGTAAACTTGGACTTTTAGTCTCCTCCAAGCTATCACAGTGGTATCCCAATGGAGGACATTTCTAGAGGACCACTCCAAACTATATAACTTGTTGTGACAGCCTAAATTTAGAAAGACACTGAAGTACCACTTTGAGTGAGACTAACTCAAGAGCCATTTTAATGTCCGACTTTCACTTTAGTATAAGCACGTGTCATTTAATGAATGGTTTCGAAAATTGGTTGCATACGTATACAACACGTTGCCGATCCAGAGCAGACACCAGCACCAACATCATGATTTGGAATCTTCACCGCAAGTCACAATAAGTTTTAATAAACATTTCGGTCAAAAGCGTTTGCGAAAGGAGTCGCTATCGAACGAGCACCTCGATAATTAACACATCCAATTATTTTTCTCCCAACAACCTAACACAAATCACTTTTCGATTGGGAATAAGTAAAATTAATCACCATTTACTGTATTAATTATTAGGTATTATATCTCGCATTTTAGAAATTCCCACATTGTGAACCAATTAAGGACGTGACCGACTTGATAATTGACCCAATTACTATGCATTCTCTGTTAATGATTTGCCTTTGGACGTTCTGTGATGATGTGTTATAATTAAAGTACAGTTACCTGCACCATTGGCATTCCATTTGGTTCCTAATTGTGAGAAATGACTTGTGCATCGAATGAAAAGACAAGAGGTGTTTCACTTAACTCCTATCTTCAGAGTAAAGCTGGGTTTAACTTGTTAAACAACACTATTGGCAGCAGTTGCATTTCTTACTTTGCGGCAAGGAGTCACTGTTTCAAGTTTCGTTGTGGTACCAAAAGTAACAAGTTCCACTAGATGGATGAGATGATCATTTGCTCAGGTATTGAACCTAATTACGTGAAAAAAGCTCCGTAAAGACGAGATCCGTTATCCCTCTTTTGCTTCCTCGTTATTGGGAGGACCCTTCAAGGAGTGAAAACATAAATTGTACCTTGTTGGTTTTATTTTCATAAAGACAGATAGCACCTTGAATCCTTTGGAATGCTCTTAATGTCTTCGGCACTTTGCTTTAGCTGAAATTTTCTAGTTCGGGAGGTCTTACCACTTTCAGAAATGCTTCTTGTGTCTACGTAGATAAGATAATCCATCAGAACTTTGATTAAAAGAATAGCCAAATAAGATCGATTCGATACTGTGTAGAACGGTATGATACCAAAAAGTGGTGTTGTTCCTGAAAATTTTTAAAAATTGCTTTTGCTTTATCATAATTTCCTTCTTATTTCCATTTTAATTTAATGACTCAATATTCAAAGCATTGCAAAGTCTTTAAGCTGCAATTTATTAAGAACGATTACTTAATCGAATAGAAAATCTCGATAACAAATCGGGATGCGAAATCTGTCAAAAAGGGTCAAAATAATATTTACATAAAAAATCCCCACAGCCAAAAATCCGCTCATTTAAATAAAAATCCTAATCGAATCGAACGTTCAGTGAATCGAAGGTTTCCTATGAAAACCTTTTTTTTTTCCCCCATCAATAAAAATATTTTTGTTTATTTCTTTCGTCAGAATGTCATTTTTAGAGGGAAAATTTGACAAAATAAAGGGAATGGCGCGGTTTTTCTTATTTAATTCTACTGTGGTACTGTACAGCCCACATTATTATTTGTTAGCGGAGCCTTGTGTCTTGAAAGGACTGTATTTACTTATATGAACCTTTATACTAAATCTGAATTTTATACGAACTTCAATTGCTGGCGGACGCGGTATTGTGACCCTAGCCATCTGAATGTTGGAACACCAATCCGTCAGATTCGCTGGTCAACTGTGAGTCATGAACTATTTTCTTACATCATCAATGCATTACAGATAAACGCCCGTCTGAACTGATAGGACAGTGGGTTGTCATTAGAATACGGACACGGTATTCTATTTTTGGTTGGTTTTACTAATCGCGTTGTACTCTAAGAGAAGTAGTGTGAAGCGATTGGAATACCCAGATTGCTTCGTTTCAGAAGAATGTCAAGAGTAGTTCCACGTTTGGCGAGTTCATCGGCCTTACAGTTCCCTGGAATGTCCCTATGACTGGTTGCCCAGCATAAGCGAATGTTAAAATGTTCTGCCATCTCTATGAGAGATGAGCGACAGTCTAAAGTAGCCTTTGATGTACATGTTACCGATTCCAGGAATTTTATAGCAGCCTGGCTATCGGTAAAAATAGTAATATCCCTGAAGAATATCGCCATGATTTCCGCTTGAAAAACGCTACACTGGTCCGGTAGACGGAAGGGGATGCTTAGGTTATGCATATCGGAGTAAACACCACTTTCCACTCCCTTTCGGTTTTGGAACCCTCGGTGTAGAGATGAAAAGAATGGTGGCCCCCCTTTGGTGTCACCACTCTCCTAGTCCTTTCGGGTAGTTCGGAAGTTGAGGTTAAAATTCAACTTGGACGGTGTGTAGTCGGTGTTTTGCGCAATGGAAGTTAGGGGATCTAAGATCGAGGAATAGCGAATATGGTTGTTTAACCATTGGGAGGAGGCCTTCAATCCGATGGCTACGCTAACAGCTGACTGTTTGCCAAAAATACCTAGAGGAAGTAGATGTAGGAGCACGTCGAGTGCCGCCCTCATTGACCGGTAAAACATTCTTCGCCGCCTCTGTCTCAATACTAACGAACGCGCCAGTGACACCACACTGCGTTCTTCCGATTATGTCAATGTCGTCGGCGTATCCGAGTAATTGGACGGACTGTTGAAAGATTGTGCCTCTGGTGATGGCGCGTGAGTTTTGCACAACTCTTTCAAGAACGATGTCGAAGAAGTCGCATAACAGCGCGTCGCCTTGCCTAAATCCTTTTGTGACATCAAAGGTCTCGGTGAGGTCTTGGCGTGCATTCTCCATCGTCGTCTTGCACAAACGGACGAGTTTCGCAGGGATGCCAAAACTAGACATGGCTCTCTATAGCTCGTCTCTATAGATGCTGTCGCAGGCGGCCTTAAAATCGATGGAAAGGTGGTGCATATCGATTTGAAGTTCCTGTGTTTTCTCTAAGATCTGCCGTAGTGTGAAGATTTGGCCTTAAGCCACATTGATATTAGGTTGCTGATGAACGGCTTCAGGTCTCTTAATATTATTACGGCAGAAATGTCCAGACCTCGACGAAAAGCCCTTAATTATCGCCTTTGGTCGCTTTAATACTCAATGTTTTAGTCATCTTCCTAATAACTTCGGTTTAGAATAGCTCGACAAAGTCCTACGCAATACGTTTTGTAAAATCCCCCCTGCAGAGCCAAGGTGTTGCTCCAGGCAATTTCCTACTCAAATTTGTCACGCATACCAAAGGAATATTAATCGAGAAAATGTTGCACGTTGTCATTCTTCCAGAATCACTATTCCACTCTGCGATAAATATTTCTTGCCAGGATAACTTATCGTCGTCCTTCAGAGTAAAATATTTCGCCAGCGAAACGAAACGTGTTTGGAAATTTTGATACAAAAAATCATTACAACTAGCGTATGCCCACGTATGCGCTACGAGGACGAAAAGGAAACAAACTTATCATGCACGATGCGGTATTAATTTTTCCTGTCCACTGGGGTGAGTTCCGCCCTCTAATCAATAGTTTTTCCCTGAAGCGACCCTAAATAGCTACTCCGTCGTGTAAATGATGATTACTTGCCGGCGTTAATGCAAACATACACTCTGTGTTTGTGTTAACCGAATTGTACTAGATTTGCAATCACACTTCAAGTAGCGCACTCAATTGGAATAACAACACTATCCGCAATGATTGACTGTTTACTTGCATGTTTATTGCACAATTAACCAAACAACTGCTCCACATAACACAAGAACCAATTGCCGTATGCAAATGGAGTGCCAGGTCCTGTGGCACCCGCACAAATCCTGATGAGAAAAGTTTAATTAGTGATTATATCTGTAAATTGAATTGCGATTGGAAAGTAAAGAGTTTACCCATCGAAGTGTGAAGTGTACTTTGGGTTTTAGTGCTTCACTGTTGCAATGGAAAGTTTTCATTTGAAATTTTAATTGAAAATACCTACTGCTGATGATCTGATACTTAGATTGGTAATGTAGAGAGGTGGGGTCCTTCGAGTCGGATAATGTCGTGCCGATGGTATGCGAGTTTATCAACGACTTCTGGTGCTGTTTTCCTACCTAATCCGCACATTTCCGGCTTTGTTGTTTTTGCCCGTTGTTAAGGAAATCATCGCGAAATCCTTTATAAGGATCTGAAAAGTTTCAACGATTAAATGAAGCAATTTCCTCTTTCCTGCCAAAGGCAACATTTACTTCGCAAAACCCCAAGACTGTTAATCGAGCTCTAAACTTCACACCTCATTCACACAAAAGGACTTACTTTCATTTGTAAAGAGGACGAATTCAACTATCCCCTGTGGCGAGTATCAGTAACATAAACTCCATCAAGGACTAAGGAACAGTTTTTTGCAAAAGGTTTACTCGAGAATAGCACACGCAATGCCTTTAGGCAACTGCACACTGCACCTGAATGTGAAAAAGACTCTCGGTCACGAAAGTAGCCTGCTGGTAATCCATATTGGACATCTAGTAGAAGCAAGATTGGATTTCAGCAACGTTTCCTTGTTTGTGTCTATTTCCGGACGTAAGAATGTCCTTTTGTGAACACATTTCCTACTGGATTGAGTTTTTGTTTTGTAGTTTCTCCTTGTGGTTAAGATCATAATCTCACAAGGATACGATATACTTATGGAGGGAATCTGTTGATAGTTTCTCAATTTAGATTCACTTTAAGGATTTATTTGGAAATTTTAATGCCTTCGGCGGAGGGGTGGGGCCAAAACAATGTCATAGGCAAAGTTCTGCAAGAAATACAAAATAAATTGTTTTCAAGTATTGAAATACGACTTCCTTTTGTGTGTGTCCTTTTATTGTGTTTGGACTGTTAAAGATCTTTGTTTTTCTTTGAAAGGACCATTCTTTCCTGTTTTTGCTTGTGTCTTGAGTGAAACAATGAACAAACTGAGCTTTATTGGCAGGAAAATCTTTGTTTTTCTCTTTCCTTTTTATGGTCGCAAGGATAAAAACAATATCTTTGTTGTTCCTTTAAAATGAGCGTTTGGCTTTGTTTATTTGTACTGTCCATGGACATGGTATAAGGGTAGAGCTATTAGCAACAGTTTGTGGCTTTTTTAAAAGATTAAGGAAACGTTTCTGGTAATGATTTCATGTGTGTAATCGTTTTCATTGGGTTTTTGTTTTCCGGCAAAGGAGGTCCTTTTTTAAAATAGAAATTTAATTGAGTTTAAATTTTAAGGAATTTTTTTTTCGTGTTTTGGAGCGTGGATATCGTCCCCGAAGTGGCAGAGCAAAAATTGGCATTATCACGTCTAAGTGCTGCCTGCGTCATGGCTGAAAGTGAAATTATGATAAACTTTGCATGTTGTCTAACCATATGTGTCACAAGTGGCAACTGCCAACTAAAACGGCAGTTACACAAGCTTGGCCTGTCACCGGACCCTACCTGTAGACTGTGCTTGGAGAGCGATGAAAGATCTGACAGAACGTCCTGCCCTTATCTATGCGAGAAACCGGACCCTACACAGTGAACTTGTTTCACCAACGGCGCTTACCACGTTCCACCCAAAGAGGCTTTCTGACATCCTCTGGAGCAGACAAACTGCTCTAAACACATGGGACAGCACATTAGGCCTCTATATGAGGCCGCAGTTCTATAGTGGACAACCCACTAATAATAATAATAAAAAAAAACCCATTTCTGTGCTGCTGAATTCTTGGATCTACTTTCTTTGTCCTCCAGCTCGAAGTACCTAGCAGCGAGTGAAAAAAGGCGGTTTAACCTCGTACGCCTGTAGTAAAACCTATGGTAAGAAGTGGGGATTTCGACCGAAGGTGGTCTTCTTATGTTCTACTGCACCTCATACCACTTGAGCTTCACACTGAAAATATATACAAGCGGTTAGCACCAGCCACCAGAAGATTGCGTACTCTTGATAGTAGCTTCTTTCATCGGCTGGATGACCTTCATATTGCTGATTTAAGGAAACTCTTGAGATGTCTATCCATCTCTGGGTGGTTTCCAGATTAGCCAACCCTACCCCTTCATTAGATTCTCATGAGTATACTTTTTATGGGTTGGGTACAATGTACCCGCTTGAGGTCTAAGAAAGGCTTTATGACACCCACAAAACCAACTAACCATACCGCGGTTAGATCAAGAGAAAGTGGATGTTAGTATGCTAAAGCGTATAGTCGTAGTAATATTCCTAGCGATTTAGCAAAGACTCTAACCGCCTACACCATACTCAAACTGAACTTTGGGAAAGACTTCGCGGTAGGTTCCCATTCAGGGTAGACTGGTGGAAAAAAGGGTAAAGTGGTAAAAGAATATGAAACAAAAATTTTTTCAAAAAGCTCAAATGCGGGCTGCAATTTTCTCTGAAAGACTGCAGATATCTAATTCATACCGGCTCCCAGACTCGTCCAGTGTCTTTCAGGCAGAAGTACTTGCAATACTCGAAGTTCAAAGTTCGCCGTCTATTATAAATTAACCCTAAAAAAAAACAAAAAAATAGCTGGCGCGATAGGTTGAGATGAGTAAAGGCCTAGCATCGCGCAACCATTCATGTTATGCGTATTGTATTGTTTGCACGAATGGAAGGGACCTACAATTTATTGCCGACTCCAAATGGCGAAATGAGAAGCTCTTTCATGCCAAATTACATATACTCCCGGAGGCTTGTCATTCTTCGACGAGAGGTAGTGCCGCGAAAAAATGTTTGGTGGATATGGCTGCGGCTTGAACCCACGCCGCTCAGTTACCAGTCCAACGCACTAACCACTGAGCCACGGCGGCCCACGGCTGACGTGCAGTTAGGACAGAAAAAAAGCAGTTTCAGGGTTGTCAAGGCCTAGATGTTCGCCAACCATACACGTTGTACGTATTAATTTTGCCGCACAAATGAAAGTGACCTACAATGGTAATCCGACTCTGGACGGCAAATTAAGAAGCTTCTTTATGAGGTGGCAGATTCTTGAAACTGAACGGAGGAGTTTCTTTCTATTAGTTGTATGATGATCCTATTTTCCTGTCTAAATGCTTCAGCCTCCTAATGACTACACAAAACTCATTTATGGACACAATCATATTTTGAAGTCGATTACTGAGATTTGAACTACTTACAGCATCCACAGCGCAAGGACCATTATGAACTGCTTGTGTTAAGGTTACGGTAGGTTACGTAGGCTGGGCGATGGATATCCATTCACATTCACTCGGAGACCTGAAAGTCCATTGTGAATACACTTTTTCTGTTGTGGGAATAACAATATATATAGTTCCCGAGGCAACCTAAGGACCTATTCTATTGTTGGCTGTTTTGTGAAGCAGTTAATGCTCTATGTGAATCTGAGTAGGTCCGTTAACTCTAGGTCTGTGACCTCTGCTTTATCCTTTTGCACGTAAACATCGTTCTTGCAGAGCAGGGCAGTGACACGGCGGATGATAGATTGATTCTACTTCTTCCTTGTCTCCGTAGCTTCTGCACAAAGCGTTGGATTCGATTCTCCATGACTCCGATACCCCAGTGTTCTGTGATAACTCCAGTGAGTGTGCGGATAGAGAATCGGTCCAATGCCAGAAGGCACCTTGTTTTGGTTTAATTTAACTTGGGCCCAAGAACTTCCGAGAGGTGGCGCAATTCTCTCTGGCTAACCAAGAGGAATTATCCCCTTTTTGTATTATGTTGTCTATTGGTGGCATTATAGATACATCGGCTTCTTTAATGTTCATATCCGACCCCAATTTTGCCAATTCATCAGATTTTTCGTTCCCGTTTACATATGTACTTATATTTGCGTGTGTGTTTAATAATTTAATTAAAACTCAAAAAAAAAATTATGATTTCGCATAAAGGTTGAAACAGAAAAATTAAGCAGATGACAAGCAAGCTATTAAATTATTCCTGGTCATAATAAAATAATAACTCATGCTGTAATTGCACAAAAGACTCATAAAATAGATGAGAGTTAAAAATTAAATCCCATATTGGTCAACTGATATGGAATTAAGTACGAGCGAGTTTAAATACCAAAACATTTCACTGTAAATCGTTTTTTTTTTAATATTCAGCGGATTTAAGTAAAATTGAATGGAAATAAATTGAAAAATATTTTACTCATGTGTCGAATTGAATAATAAAACTCTTTGCAACCTCACAATTTAATATGTTGATACAGAAAGTATTAAAAATTTAAATAAACTACCGGGTTGATTAACCTTTTTTCGATAAGTGGACGGTTGGGCTGGGTTAATACAAAGTGAGTGCATAGTGCAGGTATTTTTCCTCTGGTCAGAGTTTTTAAATATATTGTATAAATCCCCAGGTTCGTTTTCTGCTTTACTTCGCTTCCACTCCTAAATCACATTAAGAAAGTGATGTTCGAACGTGCAAAACCTCCTTGCGTTTTAGAAAAATTCTGCACGTTGCCTAAGTTTCCAAAAAAAAGTGTCCTGATGTGGTTATTCAAAATGTGTGTATGCATACGTGACAAGAATTTCACGTCGTTTCATTGCAGTATCCTGCAGGAGCGCTGAGAGTGCTTAACTACATTTTAACTCCACTTTACCGCAATGGCTATGGAATTTTCGAGCACACTGACGCACTTATCAAATCTTCTTCTAAGGACGCAATCAATTATGAATTACTTCAACCAACTGGTGAAAGTAATCCTCTCTTCCATTTGTGTTTAATGAAAAGACAGCTGGACACTATTCGAAGGACATAGTAACACCTCTCATACCAACTATCAAAATAATGTCCTTCGATGAGGGTACCGCGCCGAAAGTGGTAATGATAAATTATAGGAATGTAATCGAAATAAAAGCATCCTAACCGACCATATGTCGCATATTTACTTCCCTTTTTGTGCCCTGTGCTTGTCCTTCAAATTGATCGATGTCCTAACATCCTTCTTCTAATATCGTGCCAAAACCAGTCACATCCTTACATCTTTCTCATAGCTGAACGTGTATTAAAGGACATTTGAATGAATGAGGTTGTGCCTTCTTGAAAAGGATGACCGATGATTGGAACTTGGAGACCTCCTTTTGGCTACGATGAGTAATCGATCAAATATGTTGCCAATCATAAGTTACTTTTGCACAGGATACGATTTTGGGGCACGTAGTTGCAGAGTACAAATTTCATCTTATAAGACGGGTCGCTTTCACAATGTCCGCCTACTGTTCTCGATTTCCGTGAAAGATTGGCAAACTCATCCACAACTAAATGGGTTTTCCTACTACTGAGCTCCAGTGTTGTCCTTCTGAAGATGCGTGAACCAGCCATTTGACGAAGAATGGTGTTTGATACTTGATATGGCCTTCGATTTGTTAGCGTTGGGGAAAGAATACTTTGAAAATCTACATCAAGATTTTTGAGAAAGATTAATTTCTTTTATGTAAGAGGTATCCTTTGGCTGACATAGGATGGTCTAGAATGGAAGTTCGCCTTTTAGAGGGCATAGGGTTCTTGACACGAATTCACTGAGGATAGTGGTTGTCGATCTACCCTTGAGGAAGGCGTTTTGTATAAACAAGAGTGATCTACATATGATGGTTCAGGTGGCTTAAATACCCTCGAAAATTAAGGAGTTTTGCTGCTGTTTCTTCCAAGCACTTAAAAGACTTTTAAACAGTAGGTCAAGGCACGTCTTTCCTCATGATTATAAATGAACCACTACCGTGTGTCACAGAGAACTCATTAAATGGCCACAACATAGGCTACATCATATCAACGTAAGAAACACAAAAGTTCCAATCAATTGATGAAATTCGTAAGAAAAACACTTTATCTGTATGAAAGGACAAAGAGTCCTTTTCCATTTCCATTTCCAGAAACAGAACCTAAACATCTCTGACATCCCTGTCAGTCTCAATCAAGTGTTTCACAACGCACGTGTCGTTCAATTAACAATTCAATAGGGAAACCACAACTGGTACACGTGCATGTGGTATGTTCCATTCAGTGATCAATGCTTTAGAGGACAAGCCATCCAGCTTAAGAGTGACATGAGATAGAACCAAGGAGAATCAGGTAGTGCCAGGTAGAACATAAATTCTATATATTAACTATGCAACCGATGTCACATGTACAGCACAGACTGTGTTGAGAGTCATCATGGTTAACATTGAAGGATTAGTTTTTGGTGGGATGAAGGTTGCAAACCCACAGGAGCAACACCACTTACCCACAACACAACGACAATCGACCAGAGAAACATCGAAGTAGTTTGATGTTGGGACTTCGATTCAATTTAGATGCGGCAAAGGTAAACTTTTGGTTTTGCTTGTTTGGCCGCTGATGAACATTGCTCAAACGGGTAGAAGGTGATTGATGGATACATGGATATCCTCTTATTCATTAGCGATATTGTGTGTGCTGTGTGTGTGGTCAGAACGGTAAGGGCGATTGGCAACCCAAAATCAATTTTCTCATGGACGAAAGGACGAAACATCTCATTTTGATATGATTTCGGGGGAGTTTCGATAATTGAGATCGGTATGTTAAGCTGATTGAGTAAACGTGGTTTGTGGTCTCACAACAAGCGGTGTAGCTTAGACAAGGTGGTTTGACGAATATAGAAATTCATTTGGGCGCACCAAATCTATTAATTGCTGCTTGTCAGTCGCGATCTTTGTAAATAACTACAACCTTATATGTATGTATCTGCCCACTGCGATCTCGACTGGCCTGCTTTACTTGCCCGCATTCCGTTTGAACAAAATGATTAAATTCCACGCATTACACCGACCGCCGCGCTGCAGCAAAGAGCGCTCTGAGATTAGGCCAGTCTGAACTCTGAGAGCGAGCTCATATGGACACGGCCAGATATTGCACAATTATCCAGGCATAAGAATCGAATCTGAGTACATGATTCTGTATCTGGACTTCATCAAACCCTTCTCTTGCATCTTTCCAAGCAGAGAACAGTGGGAGAACAAAGAAATTCGTAATGAGACAAATTCCATCTACGCAAGATGGACATAGGCACGGGCGTTGGTGTTTTTTTTTAGGAGCTAGGACTCAGCAAGCAGAGGTACTAGCAGTCACCAAAGCTGCCCAATCGGCGTCAATGCCCAGTGTATCAAGGGAGGATATCACGATCTTCATAGACAGCCAAGCGGCTATAAAAGCACAAGTTGCTACTCTAATTACATGCAAGCTTGTAAAGTGCTGTCACGAAGAGCTGAGGGTTCTTGGTGCCAACAATCGAGAGTGCTGACGAACTGGCAATGAAGAGATCAGCCCTAGAACAAGAGCTAGCGGACGGTACAATTAAACCTCCTCTTTGTCATCTGAAGGAAACAATAAGGCGAAAATCCTTAACCGAGGCGAATAATAGGTGCAAAACACTAACCACCTGCGAATTCCCCAGAAGACTATGGCCAGATTATAATAAAAGCAGAACGAATAAGCTCCTACATATGGACAGCAAATCCTTGACATTACTGGTAGGATACAATATACTCAGGGACCTGACCTAGGACAACCTATGCAGAGGATGCGGGGACGAGGAGGTGCATGAGGACACGACTCACTTCCTCTATCACTGCCCAAGCCTCTGTAATGTTAGAAAAAGAACATTGGGCAGATACCTTTTCGATAAAAGTCGGATCTACTCAAGTTCGCAAAGACAGCCAGATGGCTGTCTTTCAGAAACATAAAATCACGCATTGGGAAGTAGCTGCTAAAACACATGGGTACCACAACGGGTCTACATAGACCTATGTGAGATGGTTTCATCGTCTTCATCGGCTCGCTAACCTAACCTAACCTATATGGGCTCCCCCTATCCTCCACCTGAAAACGCGCCGGGTGACCAGAGAAACTCGTGTGTTAGCCCGGACACAGGTTGCAGAACTTTTGAAACACTCATGTGACACTTGCGTTGCGTTTTCCATTGTTTCGTTTCAAAACAAACCGGAAATATTAACAGGACCAGTGCGTGTGGACTTATCTCTTGCTATCATCCTCTGATCCCCATTAATTCAATTAATTGCCCTCTTCCTCCCAGTTGCGATCAAGTTAAATGAAATTCTCATGTTTGCGATGCTTACACCACTGGGGAGCAATAATCCCAATTAGCTACCAATTACCCACCAAAATCGATGCCAACTCGTTTGGAAAAGTTTTCACATCCCCTAACGCAGTTATTCAGTTTAATGACTTTGATTTAACGGTACCGGAAATAAAACACTCAACACCCACAAATAGTTGTACAAAGTCAGGACACTTTCTTTTGTGTTGTGCATCATCAGTTAAGTTCGTTTAATAGTTGTGTTGATTTATAGCTTTTCAATCCCCTGTCTAGGGAATACCGTCAGGTCCTGTCGCCTTTTTGTCTAACCTACCCCAACGAAACAGACTTTAGAATCTGTTTTGGATGTTTGTTTCAGGCGAGAATCTTTTCTTTGTTATTGAATCTCCCTCTGTTTGCAGGTGACTGAACTGAGAAGCCTGTGTGGCACAAAGAAGTCATATAATCCAGACGCCATAAGTCACCGTCTTTAAGAGAAAAAAAAGACAAACTTCAAAGGATATTTCCCCACACAATACTCGTACACATTCATATGTACGTCAGACTTTAATTTCGTTTTTTATTCGCCTTTCTAGGTTTCACAGGAGTATTCTGTGACCTCGTACTCAATGCCATGATACTACAAATTAAATGATTGGCTGCCTGAAATGACGCCAAGGTATACAGTACACAAAGGACATCAAAACTGATTTCTATTTTGAAAATCTAAAGTTTCTGATAGGTCATTTTACAGTTTAATGAGCATAAAGAGAAAGTTCTTTTCTTGTCCATCAAAGGAGTGAGTTTGAAAGGATATTTTCTTCTCTCTTCGATTTTTTTCCATCCTATCACTAGATGAAGTACCTGTAATTGAACCAGACTGGAATGTCCTCGGACACAAATAAATAGTTAATTAGTGGAATGTGTCTGTTGGCAGTCGGTTGCAGGATAAGCTTGAAGATTACTTTCAAGGAGATATCCTTACACTCGCTGTACGGAATGAAAAATTCAATTAAATTTAACTTTTGAGTTTTGTACCGCTTTCATTTCTTCGGTTCGTTTTTTGTTTTGAATCCTGTTCCTTTCGCTTTGATATGAATCCCCAGTGAAAGAAAAAATGATAACTGATAAATGTGAATGAATAGCGGAGAGAAGCGTTGATTGTAAGGTGGAGTGGGAAGTTATTTTCTTTTTCTCCTTGGAAATAACTTTATCTTTTTCAATTTATGAATTTTTATCCTTGGATGTTTGTTTGCTTTGAAGTATTATTCTGACGTTAAATGGCCTGGGAATGGTAGTAACCGCAGAGGTTAGTACTTTTCAAAGTCATTTCCATTTCATATTCGAGTAGCATGTTGTAAGATAGATCTGTGGTATTTTATTTTCTGATCTTTTCTGTCCTATTGCCGTAGTTTCTTGGCAACAAGCTCAAAGAGATCTTTTCCTCGAACCATCCATCAATATCGGCACTTCGTATACAGTAAGACCACAGGACTAGCTGGAAATCCACACTTGCTAGTTGTCAAAACCTTCGTGATTTTTCACGTCATCTCCTTATGCTGACGTACATATGTCAGTTTCGAAACAACGATATCAAGGCGTGCGCTGAAGTAATCACCGAAGTTCGATGTTATTTGTTGTCCAGAATCTTTGGGGTGGGATTCGAAGATCCTTTTGAGGTAGAGCATTACTGTCCATTCCGCTTGACGTCCCCGAGCCAATGAACTTCATCCATCTCTTGTTATAGCTTTTCTATTCGCCCTCATCGTATACGTGACTAAATATTTGGCTTAGGATTTTTCTCCTTTATCGTCTAGCAAACAGCATCATATAACAGAACCGACAGGGTCAGTGCTTTTTACAGGATGCATTTCAAGATTTTTCGCCGTCGCTCTGGGGTTAGTGCGTTGCATTGCTGTGCGAGCGGCGGTGTGGGTTTAAGCCCCAGCCATGTCCACTGAAGATTTTTTTGCGGCAGCATCTTTTTTCGGGGAATGAAAAACCTACGGGAGTATAATTTGCCATGAAAAAGGTTCTCAGTTAGCCGTTCGGAGTCGGCAATAGGTGGGTCCCTTTTATTCGTGCGAAAAATGTAACACGCACAACATGAATGGTTGCGAGAAGCTAGGCCTTGGCTCATCTCGAGCTGTCGTGGCAACTATTTTTTTCATTTAGATATACTTCTTGACTTACTTAGGACCTATTTCCCTTTGTGGGTCTAAGGACTTCCCAACATCGTCTTAGCTGCCATGACTCCACTGTGGGATGGTGGATACATGCTTCTTTATTTGTTGACAACATCTACTTGCTTGTGTACTCATACAACGCAAGACCAACTCGTTTTGCCGATTCTTTGAGTGACATAAAAGCTTTTTTGACGGCACGCTGCGAGCGGCCAGCACCTACCCTGCCCACTGTCAGTTCTAGCACGAGATTGAAAAATATATATATTAGCGCATCTCTATGTCGAAATCCGTGAAAAAATTCAGAACGGGTTGAATGCAAGATAGCGACATCTTCTGGAGGAGTGAGAATGGAGTGAAAATCGTAACGACCGCGTGGACTGTTAGTAAGAGACTGATTGACTACAAAGCGAAGACCAGTTCATTGGTTGCTGTAGTGGTAAAGCGGTTCAATTTAATTCAATTTAACATTACTTTCGATCCTCCATAAATTTGCTCTCCATCCAAAATCCTTTACCCAGGATTTTCCGAAATATTGTTCACAAACACTGTACGCATCCCTCCATCCATCTCTCTTGCTAAGTGCAGTATACTCCAACAAACATTTCCTTAGTCACCCAGCACAGCACTGAATCATTTAACAAGGATAAGTGTTCCGAGCTCATTAATTATTAAATTTTTATCTCTTGAGTACTTGTAAGGATTATAGTGCCCTTCCCCTCATTGCCCGCATGGACTGGAATTTTTAGTGACATTAAAGTGGCACCCCCTGCAAGTCACCAAGTTAAAGCTCCAAAAATAACCATTTAGCTTCTTTATCGCTCTTCAACCCACAGCCGGTGCCTCCACATTAACCATGCTGCAGTCCCGGTAATCGTTGTCGAGATTTGTACACAACACACCATATATCCTTCGTCCTGGGTATAGCGCGCTGTTGTCGGTGGTCGGTTTTGCGCGATGTGGCCACATTGTGACGGGTGTTGTGGAACCCATTCGCGTGTACCATGCTCGCGGCAACAAGCATACCTTCGGCTTTGGGGTAGAGGTACACCCCGTGAGTTGGGGTTGAATGTAGGGCAGTTAGATTGATGTACTCGGTTCCCCTGGGATCATCTGTTTTCCTTCGATTTTAAGAGAGGAAGGGGTTCAATTTGATTTTTCATCCGACGACGTGTGGCTTTGATGTTTTGATTGAGTAAGTCACGTGAAGAATGAACGTTGGCTATGCCAGGTAATTGAATCGACTCTGCAGTTGGCTTTGACAGAAGGGGGAACTTAGCCATCGTCATACGTTCTTGTGTGCTGCATTTCTTAAAACTCGATTTTGACAATTGATTGGACTTGAGGACACGAATTTTTGTCAATAAACCAAAAGGGCTCACATGTCAGTTGGGGCTTTCAACGGAAATTGATGGTAGGTTAAGGCATCGTTACCACAAATCAAATCAAAAGGTCACATGCGCCATTGAAGGGAGCCTCTCCATTGCTCATGCAGAATGGGGAAATTTCTCTTTGTTTGGCGATGAATAAACAATTTCATTGTAGTTTCCACTTGTCGGTGGTGGCAGGCGAATTCCTACGTGCCGGCACTGGTCCGTTGGGCAATCTTCTTGATCCCAATGACTGTATCGGTGTTTACGCAAACTACGACTACAGGTTGGTTCTAACAAAGTCACTGAGTAAATATTTAGGTACCTGTGTGACATGTTGTTTCCAATTGGATACATGATGTGTCGCATGCTGGCCATGAGTTATGGAGGCGAATTCGCACGAGCATTTATAAATATTTGCGACATGGTGCCCGTACACACTGTTGAACATGCGGCCGGGCCGGGTGATATAAATATTTGAACAACTTTTTGGTGTGAATTCATGAAAAACGTCGCACCAGGGATATGTTATGACAGTTGAGGGGAATTATTTATGTTCAAAGCTAGTTGGGTGGTCGATATATACAAAACAGAAACTTCATCATCAGTCGGGATTAGTCTATTGAGCAGGAAGGGATAAAATGGAAAAGTTCTGTGATATGGAATGGAAGCCATATGCTGTTTAAAAATCTGTCAGTTCTTTGCTTACACTTCAGGTTGATAACTCGCGAGGGAAAGATAAGTTGGAAGGGGAATCGTTTTATCTCGGTGAAGCTATCTTCCTTCCGAAGGGAGGTTTTCGAAGTGTTTCTGATTTACAGAAGGTTTGTCCACCAAATAAATTAGTTGAAAACTGTTGCTTAGAGTGCTACTTAGGTTTTTGTCTTCCAGGGCTTTTTTTTGTTTTATAATCCATTCGCGCCTCAAGGGGTTATAAAACCATTTTCGATATTATTCACACAGTGGTTCGAAGCTAGGGTAGCATTGCGTTTTAATGGCGTCCGAGGGTGGTGTCCAGACAGCTGGGGACAAGCGGTGTATGTCATTGCTATAATTCACAGGAATTTTTTCGAATCTTCTGATGTCATAATCATGGTCAGCTCAATCAAGCACTCTTGAAACTCGACTGCCAGTGTTATGCCAGAGTCGACACCAACTTCCACGTTGATCGACTTATTTTTTTCAGATATAAAAGTTATTTCGATATCAGGAGTTGAACCCGGACTTTCAGCGTGAATAGCGATGATATTAACCACTACACCATGGCCATTATAAAAAGGAAATGAAGGTAGCAGCTGGGGGTAGCCAAGTCTCTAGATGTCATGCCCACTAAAATAAACTTGCCATCACAATGGACCGCACTGAAAACAACTCCCAGTCTATCAAAATTTAACGTCAAAGTGCCTGGCATCGTTATAAACTCAATTCAGTTTCTTAGTCTCCCTGCGAAACCATGACAACTCCACTTGGCTCTATGATCCTTGGCTTTCTAACAACAGCTTGTTATTATCGTCACAGTTAAGCGATTACCACACTTATTTCCAAGTGGTAACCCACCCTGACTAACCATTCCCTTCTTAAGGGCCTTTCAGCGAAATTATGCGGCATGAGGAATTCTAGTTAAATCTGCTTTGCGGCTTAATTTCCTGTTTCCCACTGGAAAAAGTACGAGCAATGAAAAGTGATATAATCTGTCCAAGATAATTGTGTGATTAAATTTCTGCGTAAATAATTGAATTTAAGCTTCGTGTTGTCCGTGGAATTTCATTTGTCATTTCAGTACGTCAGTAGAAGCTTTTTCAAACTTCTTGCATCGAGTTCACGATGAATGGATATTCACTTCAAGATACCTTACACATGTCCTTCTGTCGCCACAACAACATGCCATGAAAGTAATTTAAAGTTTTTCATGTCTTTATACCCTCGGGCGGGATAACAATTATAATAAAAGAAAATATGTCAAAGAAATAAACTCAGGCAGTATATTTATGGGTGAAGAAGTTTATTCTTTTTGCTTCCTTTAATGGGTATCGCTCTGAAGGACCTCTATCTGACAGGGTAATTGTTTTTTAATGGCAACATCGTATCGTAATCGATTTCATCGGAAAAAAGCCGGATTTAATGTTTCGTCATCGGCGCAATATTGTGATGCTGTTGCCTTTGGGCGATGTTACTGGCGCTTGCTGTGTGTTGACTGTTAAGTGCTTGTAAGTTATTGGCTATTAACATTTTTTAGTGGTTTTTTGTATTTTAAATTGAATTGTAGTCGCGCGTTGTTCTTTTGTTTTGGTTTGACAAGACCTACAGCGCGTGATTTTATTGAAAGACATTTTGGAATTATGTTGTGCCTTGAGAAACAGATGGACCAATACTTTGTCTTTATTCTGTGTGGAGATGAAAAGTCTTTCATAATCGTAAGGCTACGCGCACAGTGATGTGATAAAGCGATGCGCTGCGAGAAGCGGGAAGCGTGCGACGCTAGCACCAACGCAGTATTGTATTTCAGGCATGAAGCTCCGGGATCATCAAACAGGACCTGAGTAATAATAAACTTCACTTTCCGAGGGATTTATCCGCTCAAGCGACTACGTCGCTTGGAAACCCATGAATTCGCGTGGAGTAATTTCCCTGTACATTCAACTCGCGCTCCACAGCTTTAAGACCAAAAGCTGTGACTGTTTTTATGAGATGACAAATAACTTTAATCCTGAAGGTCCATCTCTTCGTCATTTGTACATCCTGTGACGTAAAATGCTTTCGCCTTCCCTTAACCCTTGGGAAGATATACACCTCTCCCTGTTTAAATTTATTCCCAGTTAATTATCATCCGAAACCAGAGCTTGTGTCCTTTTTTCTTAGAATTCTTCATTAGCAAGTGGAAAGTTTTTCTGTTCCTTGAATTGTTAAAGGCAATGAAAATCAATACTCAGATACACAAGGGAAAAGTTTGCCAACAACGAAAAAAGGTGTCCAATTTGCTTGTGGAATACTTCCTGTGGCTGCAGTCAAAACAGACAACAGATGGCTGCCCTTAGGGGTGATTAAAAACAAATGAAGTTTTAGGACTTTCTTTAAATAAGTGACAGTTCACTGGAGGCTATCTCATTTATGTCAAAATGAAGTTTGGCTTAAAGGTGTAAGAGGAAATGTCCAGGTGGTGAAGATTTTCTTAAAAGTGATTAAACTCAGGACATTTATTATTGTCCATCCCTATAGCGAGCTTCTCGTTTTCCTAACTTTTACCTACAATCCTCACCAACGCCTTTACAACCAGAGTGGTCCATTTGAAAGTTGAAACTGAGGTAAATTTACACGCAAACACTCTCGGGATTTGATGGTAAGTCTGAGCTCTTTCACTCTTGGCTGGGTGCCAGCTTATACTAGGATCTCTGGAAATGAGATATCCGATTAGACTGCTAGACAAGGATTAGAGGATGAATTCTCAAGACCTAGACCAACTTAGATCGTTCTGTGTGCTTGGCCAGGACCTTCACTGTGTTTCTCCATTCTGTTTTTTACAAACACCTTTGTGTGTCGTATTGCACGAAAGCTCCCGAACGACTGTTAGAAATCAGCCACATTCTTGCTGTTCCTCAGCAGAAAGACTGTAGACTACCCATTGGAGTTCTAACTGGATATTTCGCTTTTGCTGAGAGAGATGCTATGTGCTAGGATAATTTTTTCTGTGATTATCATGCCCTTGCTCGGATAAGGTTGCAAATCTTCGATGCTGATCTGGTGAGTTCTTATACCCGAGAAACCGTATCTGCAAAAGTCAAGACGATTTCAGTAAAATGGATTAAACAGGGTCGTGGTCTTTGCTAGTATTTACTTACTTTATAAGGTTGCGCTACAGTCCGGGGTGAACTTGGGCCTCAACCAACAACGTGTCTCCAGCCAGCTCGATCTTTAGCCAGCTTCCTCCAGTTTTGCACGTCAAGTTGGTTGAGGTCCCCACTTGCGTGCGCAACCTGAGTCGCGGTATTCCTCGACTGCACCGTCCCCCGGGTGTGATTTCGTAGAGCAGCACTGGGACGATTAAGGTCATATACAGGGTCACCTTACATGTTCGAGAGAGGGCTTTGCTACTCAATTGCCTTATTAGCCCAAAGAAGTAGCGATTGGCAAGAGTTATTATTCGTTTAATCTCAGCGCTAGTGTCTTTGTCTGAATTTATAGCGGAGCTTAGGTAGACAAAGTCCTTAACTACCTCGAAGTTATAACTATCTTAGTCTTTTGGCAGAGACGTCGGTACTGAATGTCCTTTCTTGTTGACAGAATATACCTCGTTTTGCCCTCTTTGACCTCTAAGCCTATCTTCGCCGCCTCCGACTCAATACTCACGAACGCCAGTGACATCACTTGACTCTGTATTGCTCGTCTCCGTAGATGCTGTCATAGGCAGTCTTAAAATCGATGAAAAGGTGGTGCGTATCGATGTAAGGTTCTTGGGTTTTCTCCAAGATCAGCTGCAGTGTGAATATTTGGTGAACTTTTTGCTCTTTGGTTGTTAAATGAAAGAATCATCGGTTTTCTTCAAGAATGCTGAAGAATTTTTCCAGTGAACGCATTCACCGAGATCAAAATACGCTGCAATGGGTCATGGTCGTCTCTGTTTCTATCCAGAAACATGCTTAACCTTCTTCCAGGTACCTAATTGAATTCCTTTCTTTTTGTCGAAGATTCCGCACGGCTTTCAATCAAATGACTTTTCGACTGCTCAATAGACCAAAGGATGAAGCAAAAACTAAGTCTAAAGAATTATTTTTCAACCAGATATTGTATGGCACGTAATTCTTCCTACAACACACGAAACTGGAAAAAAACTAAACTAAAATTGAAACAAGACCACAATATACAAAGTCCGCACCCTCTTCTCCTCCACCCATTGTAAAACTTTTTAATAAAATCTCTCTGTGAACCACTTCTTGACACAGTTACCCCTGTCATCCACAGAAAAGCCACCCAATTGCAATTATGATGCTAATATTTCCTCCGGAGTGGGAGGCGGGTTTCCTGTGGATTGCCAAACATGAGTTTCATCCTTCACCAGCGTTTATCGTTACAACGGATTACAATGTTCTTACCAAACACACAGAGACGGCAACCAGACAAAGTAAAATGAAAAATATCCCTAATTGTATTTTTAGCCATGCACTACCTTCCCCACCCGCCTGCTGGTTACCTTGTTGCTAAAATTAATATTACAATTGAAAGGGATGCTCTGGGGCGCAGCAACCATAGCCTTCACCCTTTTTTTGGTTTAATGGCTCAATAGCGACGGAATTAACAATTAAATTTAATAATTTTACCAGCCTAATGGAATGTGGGATGGGATGAATGGAGTGGAGGTGGTGAAATGGCTTTGTTCTAATATTTGATTACACGCCCTCATACCGCGTCTTGTTATTTCACTTTTAAGGGTGAGCTAATTTTAATCCGTATTCCATTTGCCACGACGATAAGATGAGTTTCAGAGAAATGTATTTGTACCCAAATGAGATTAAAATGTTTTGAAATAATAGAGCTTTTCGGCCTTTATGATGTGTTGAAACGTAACTCTTTGAATAGAACACCTAATGGAGATGAAGTCGGGAGATTAGTTAATTTTACATTAAATGTATACAAGCCTTTCGCAGCAAGCAAAACCTGCTTACAAGGCCATGGCCACACAGGAAACCACATCGAGATCGTATCAATTATATCCCGATGAAGGAAACCATACTCTAGTTGGAAGACTCGGAAGAGTCTGTGTGAAGTTTCACTTCGAGGAATCTACGCTCTTCGTACTTGACTTCGGTCTAAAATGCGAAAGCTACACGTTTGGCCCCATTTCTAACAAAATCTTTTGGAAATCAATCTAGAGATGTTTGGACTCGTCATTAATTTAGAGCGCCATTGAACCAATCCGCATTGGTCCAGTATATATGTTCACCACTGTCTCTACGTCCTCAAATCATAGTCTACAGTTGTCATCTTTCACCAGCCCTATTTTACCTAGTTGATCTCTGAAGCGTTACAATTCAATTGATAGTTCCTGATGAAAAGCTTTGAAATTCTCTCTTGATACTACCAACCAGTAGACATTTTCATCAACATTTTGGGTTGTCTGCGATTGCACTTCGCTAGAATGTCTAACTTATCATTTCCTTCGATTCTTGCGAATGTCTTTTAACCCAATCCAGTGTCAGTTCAAAGGGAGATGCAAAGCAACTGAGCTGAATCTGATTCATTTTGGTTAGGTTAGGTTAGGAGGAAAGCCACTAATTGTGCGTTCACGGGGATCTACCGGTCCATTGCGTTCTCTTTTGTGCTGTGGTCCTTGTTTCAACATTGGGTTCTAGATGACTGGTCTATCGCAAGACCAACCTGCACTCGTAATAAATGTTCGTTATTGGTACTTCTGTTACGTTTCTTAGTTCTCCAAATAGTCTACTTCCCATGTGTCTGAGTCAGCGGAGATTAGGTCGCTCACAGAGTAACTGCTTGATGGTCTACGTTTCATCCGCATTCTGATAGCTCCTGCAGTAGTCTGGTGAGTTGATAACGAGTCTGGTGGCCATAGTGCCTATGGTATAATGTCCCATCAGTACACCTACTAGGAAGCGAGTTTCTTCTTTTTTCATAGCCAATAGACATTTTGTGTTCTTCTCGTCGATTCTCTGCCGCAAGCAGCAAGAGGTGTTGATAAGTTCTCTTATCTTGTGGTCGATTTTACCTTTCAGTACACCGATAGGGACAGTTTGTGCTGACATTGTCTAGTGCCTTGATAGTTGCTTGACTGTCGACGAGGATGCTGATCTGAGTCTATTAGCATTTATTCTCCTTGCTGCTCCATCAATGGCGAACATTTCAGCTTGGAAGATATTACAGTCGTCCGGGAGTCAGTATGAATCGTTTTTATTTAGTGAGCTACTGTACACCCCTGCTCCTCTATATTCCATCTGACTCATTTACCCGATCATAGCTTGATTATCCAGGGCGATCAGGCCTACACCTTCACTCATCCGATTCTCATGCAGGTGGATCAGGCGCGGCATCTCGGAGCTTTTGCGTATAGCGTTGCCTCTCAAGAGGTTTATCTTCAGTAAAAAATGGCTGATCATTACAATAAATTTCGAGAAAGAATTCAAGACCTTATCCAGCTGTCGCGTCACCACCACAGGACTGCCTTCGTAAAAACCGATTTACTCACCTACTTCTGGTTATGCCAAACTTATCAAGCAAGAGATCTCACTTCCCATGCCTATCCTAACACAGACGCATTAACATTTAAGTGAAATATTTATGACTTCATGACTAAAATAATTGCTTACATGCGAAAAAGTGCTAAAAAAATGTCCCTGAAATCCATATGGACGCCTGCATGTAGTGCATAAAAAAGATAGGACTGTAAATGTGTTAAAGCAAACATTCTCTTTATACCCCTCAAAGTAATTGAATCATTTAAATCCACTTTCCCATGAAGTCATGAATGCAAACGTGGTGCAAGACTTTGAAAACGCTTAAACGTGAACTGAACAAAAAAAAAAAAAAAAATTTAATTACTCTTTTGAAATTCAAATTCAAAGAGTTACAAAGAATCAAAACGAATGCTCCTTCCGTAGAATGCAATTAAATAGGAAAAGAGCTTAATTCAAATGGGTTTCTGGTGAATTTTTTGATTTAAACAGGAGTGAGTGCAAGGGGTGTCATGATAAATTGTACTTCAATTGAATCCTGTAAAAGTTCCAATGGACTTACTCATACATACATGTACAAGATATTCACAAAATTCATTCAAACGTAAATCAAATAATGCAGTTTCAGGAAAAATGTACAGTTGAACGTTGTACAGGGATACGTTGAAGGAATGATGCAAAGGAATGAAGGAATGATATGCATACGGTTGTACTCGTCTTGTCTTAAGTAAATTTCAAATAATTCCTCAAAGTATTCAAGAGTTCAATTGTTAGAGGAGACTTTGAGGAACTACTGACCATCCTATAAGATGGATTAGACCTGTTGTACAACAAGCAAGTTCTTTGCCAAATGCTTGCCATCGCGGTGTCCTTATATATACGTACCTAGGCTGGAAGGGCGTGTTCCGACTGGGCGGCATATAAAGCAGTCCAGGAAATAGGGGTGGTCGTGGTATTTTACGTCCTTGAAAGAGCCTTCGAAGCACAAACCATGACTCGGCAATGAAAGTATCATTATCATCATCATCATTTCCCAATGACCCGCTTATCCCCTATGAGGGTCGCAAGTTTAGGGTGCTTAAGTAAACTCTGCACATCTACCGATCTTCCGCCACCGACTTTAAATCATCAGGCGCTATCTTCATCCGGGTAGAAGTGAGATTTCGGACTTGGTCCAACCATCTCATCCTGGTCTATCCAAGGGATCCCTACCTGATGGTACGCATTCCATGGCATGTCTTAAAACTTAAGTTGCATATACCGACTCCAGATTCGGCGCATATGCCTGCACCAGAGCTAAAGTTGACCTTTCAAGCCAAAGCTGATCGCAACTCTCCCTCCCAATGGTATCTACTCCAGTAATCTGGGTGCTAACCTGGAACTTCTACCTAAGCAGATGTTGAAGGTGCTGTTTCTAGCAAGAAGAGTTTCCACCTATCCATAAGGTCCACAGTTCTAGAGAACCTTTGCTTTGTTGAGGAGATACCAACTATATGTACATAGTCGATGTTTAGTAGCCTCCCCAACAAGCTCAAGGTCTTTTCCTGAGAGCGAACAAATTTTCCATATTCCTATCGTTAGTCGATGCCGTTGTAGAAAACCCGAAATTTCACTTATGCCCACATCGGTGAACCCCGTAATGGTTTGCGGGACCATTGCCGGGAAGCTCGTAGCCGTTTAGGGTTGATCCCGGCCGCTTGTCGAATGGGACAAATCAACCACCAGACGCTCGCATACTATCACCCGCTAGGCCTCGCTGCAAAGGAGCAGGCTTGTCAATATCCGAGGCCATTCCACTCCGTTTTGTCATCATTGGCTTTGCGCTTCGTTAGGCATGACTGGGTTAAATGGACCAACGCTTTAAGTTACTCCATCCGCACTTCTCAGCCATGTTGCCCGACCCCCTTCACGATCAGATCAACTTCATGAGGGGGCAGAAAGTACCATACTTTGACGACTTTCGGTTATCGATTTCTGGAATGTGGGGACCCTACTTAACCCTGGCAGATCCCAAAACATCCGATTTGTACCATTAGAAAGAATTCAAAGAAATGTGAGTTGACATCCCTAACACCTAGACCTTACACTGTCTTAGGCCCTGCTACGCAATGAGCGGTAAGAGGCAGACAATTTGCTCAGAAATGTTACCGCTCTGCCGCTTTGCCGCTTGCCGCTCATTGCATGGCAGGGGCCTTCCTCTATTGGGGTAAGCCGTTCAGAAGGGAGCGGGTCACAGGCTTCTCTCTCCCTTTGCCAACCCACCCACCTTACCTGCTATTTGAAGTTATTATTTCCACCGAATTCCAAAAGAGAACATTCTTCGAGGATGTTAAATTAAAAGTCTCTGTACAGAATGTACATAACATTCCGATAGTAGAGCGATAATTTCATTCGCATTCAGATAAATTTTTATTACATTGAGAGCCACTGAGAGCTTAGTCGACGCTGAAAATCGACGCAGATAAGAGCACTCGCACTGAGTGTACTGTGCACACAGAAATATGTATCTCTCTCTAGTTTATTCTGAAATTCACCACAACTGAGGTGAGCTTCAACTTCGGTCATTAGATCAACCAGACGATTACTGTGCGCTGTTTAGTGCAAGTTTTTGCTGGAATGGTGGGTGACATTCCCGTGGTGATATTACCACGAAACCTAATGTTGCCCGGCCATAACCCTTCCATATAAGTTGTAGGTTAACCTAGGTTGGTACCGCTCCAGCTCCTTCCCCACAATAATTTTCATTTTACTTATTTTTCTATCGTTAAAGTGTGAAGGCATTGCACTTGTTAGGGGTGGACAATGTTCCGTGCAATTGAAATTGGAAATGGGATTTTCTTTTCCGCTCTATATCTGTGCAATCGCAGCCATTATTCACTTGTCAGAGTTGGTGCATTTGGTTTTTTTCATTGAAAATATCCTTTTGTGTGATATAGTTAATTGATGGTTTCCTGTGGAGAAATGAGTTTGAAAGGATTCTTTTCAATCAGTGGCAGATATATTGGGAAAAATCGTTGAAATCTGTTTTTCTCAGAACTATTTGTCATGATATAGCCAGGAGGGTGAAATAGGAATAGAATTCCTGAATGAAATGAAGAATTCACGTGAAATGTGGACTCCTGGTATAGATGTGCACAACAGCTTTGTTTTGGACAAATTATTTTCGATTTACGAACTTGATCATTTTTTTAGACGGCCTATGGGGTTTATTTTTATTTGACGTGAAGGGAACACAGCGTTTGGTCCGAAGCAAGTACGTTAGATGATGAGCATCACATGTCCTATTCATAAGAAAGTGGACCGGCTTACCTGCGTGTATTACAGAGCCACAGAACAATAAAAAAAAAAAAATAAAAAAAAACGCGACAGCTCGGGATGAGCCAAGGCCTAGCTTATAGCGACCAACAACATGTGCGTGTCATATTTTTTCGAACAAATGGAAGGAACTTACAATTTATTGCCGACTTCGACTGGCGGATTGAGAAGCTCTTTCATGACAAATTATAATCCCGGAGGTTTGTCATTCCCCGACGAGAGGTGGTGGCGCGAAATACGTTCGGTGGACATACCTGGGGTTTGAACCCAAACCGCTCGCACAGCAGTCCAATGTACTAAGCACTAAGCCACGGCGACTACAGAGCCATAAGTCTTATGAATGTCGTTTGCAGGACCATTTCTGGTGTAATGCTGAGCCGCTTGAATGAGGAATTACCAGTGTGGTTTCAGACGTGCCTTCGGTGACATGGTCGAGAGTTGGCCTGGGTCACTAAAGAAGTAAGCGCCTAGGGTCGTTTCTCTCTTTCCTCTCAGGTTTGGACAGTCGCAGAGAAAGTGCGTCGTGTCCATCTCTGCGTCTACATCGCCATATCCTCTGCAGAGTTCGGTTGTGCTTAGTCGCATTTTCCTTAGATGGACCGCCAGTAGGTTGTGGCCAGTGAGGATGCAGATCACTAGAGCTAAATGCCATCTACTCAGTGTAAATATTTAGTTTTTTTTTTTATTAAGTTTTGCCCACGTTTTTCTTGATATGTGGCATGACAAACGTGTGCTCCATCCCTCATCGCCAAGTTTCCAGAAATCAAAGCGTATTTCTTGTTTTAGACGTAATCGACCATTATTTGGTTCGGTTTCGATCCCTTTCTTACCGATTCTTCGCCCCGGGAGCCAACAGAGAGATACATTATGTCGTGAGCTTAGGATCCTAAGCTTTCTGCGACAACACTTTACTACAAGCGATATGAGAATTATGGATGATACGACTTTGATGGAGGCTATCGGCGAATATGTCGAAATTTCCTCTCGGGGCTACTGAGCATAGTTTTCTTGTGGCTTAGGTTATCGATAGAACTTTAGCATGAAATACACTGGCGTGGTTTGGAAGTTTACCGACCGGGAAATGGCGGATTCTTCTGAGTATATTCCAGAGCCTAACCTTTCATCCATTTTTGAGCCAGTGAAAATAGATGTATTGGCGGGCTTAATGACCCTTCCTTAGTCCCAATTTTCCCTTGCTGGAAAGAGAGTTTGGAAGTTGAGTTGAGTGTATAGCCAGTTGATTATGGCGGGTCTTGGCATCCAATTTTCTACTAAAGATTCGGCTACATGCATAGAACGCGATAGTTACTTTTTTTTTGTGTTCAGCTCAGCTTGAGGTCTAAAATGCAGCTAAGGTACTTGGCCCGAGGGGTACTAGTTATCTACTTAACATCAGATCACAGCACACCAAGGCCATCAGATATAAGTTCTCCTAGAAAAAAAGTCCTGACGTTTTGATTTTTACAAAAAGTGCATAACTTCAATGCGAAATTATAATTTGTAAACGAAAAACCAAAAAACCTTGAAACATTTAAACTACCACATGTCGTGTTTGCCACGTAGAATTATTTCTAAAAAAATCGATAATCCTTCATAAAGGCCTCCATACAATTACTGTTCAAGAGACATGCAAATATAAAAAAAAATCCTTCATAAAATAACAACCCAGCCAATCGTTACCTGGTCTGAAGGTCTGCAGTAATCGATAGGATGTTCGGTTCTCATACCTCCCCGGCGGGAAGGTGGTTTGAGTAAACAAATTGATATTCACATCCAAGGATTTTTTGAATAAATTCACTGATTAAGGACGAGCCACATACATATGTATGCGTCTATTTAAATGAGGTTTTTTGAAATCTGATTTAATGTGAATTCATTTTGGGAATGAGATCGCGTCTAGTTTACATGGAGTGCAGTCCTTATGAGGACGTGTGAAGAATTTGAAAATAACTTGAATAGAGCTGACATTTGGGATGAAATTAAGGAACAAAATTAATTGGGATTCAACACAGGGTGGTTTGGATAACTTCTTCGTACATAAAAGTTTGGCGGAGATGTCAGTGTTTTGTCCCGATGTTTGTAGGCAACATGCACTTTCTGCTATCCTCGTTTACAAGCAGACCTATTTGACCTGCTTTTGTTTAAAGGATGTTTGCGACGGTGCCTGTGACTGCTTACTTCCTTCTGTCGATGATGTCAATGTCGTTAACAAATCTCCAACCAACCGATTCAGAAACTCCAACCAACACTCTGAGCTATAGAACAACCCCAGTAGAAATAGAAACACATAAAATCAATTCTTAAAGACACATCCAAAGTCACCGAAAAAAATGAAATTCATGAAATTTAAGCTCCTCAGCATATTGGTGCCATCGTCTCTCCAATTTATTTTATTCACGAACGAGATCTTTAAAAAGGTCCAAAACCACACTCGTCGGATACTGTATCTGTTGCTGGTCTACGCGATACAAAATGACACTCATTGAGTATTCAAAGTATGTCCAAGAGATTAGGATTGTTGGTCGTTGTTCACTGGATTATCCTTTTGGTTGAACGGCGAGGAAACCTTTTCTTCTCTGAATTTTGCCGAAAGCATCTTGAGTTTCGGTTTAAATTTAGAAATGAAATTCTAAGTTGAGTCATGATTACAATGGGGAAATTATCTTTGTTGCTGGTAGAAGACTACTTCACTGATGTCAGCTCAGAGGAATGGGTCAGCAAAGAGCTGGAAAATATCTGAGCTTGATGAACATTGTTGGCAGTTAAGAGTAAATGGGAGTTATTTTCCTGATTAATCATTGATTAGGGATACAAATTACAAAACCCATTGCTGAACCCAAAACCCACATCGACGCAATTAACGAAGGAGTCACGCGAAGTGCACATCACTTGAAAACTGTACTACAGGGCGTATGTGCAACATTTTTATTGTAATCATCTGGTGGTTGTCGCAGGGCGTATGTGGAACCTTTTGCAAGTGGGGGTATGGTATGGTATCAGGATACGTCTTGTTGGTCCACCTGGAGGTACCAGGTAGAAAGAATTCCGTGGTTTAAGATGGAGACCACAGAATTCTTTTCTTTTTTCGAAAGAACGAATGTTTTTTGTCCCCTTTCTAGGCAGTTCATCCGCAGCTTTATTCCCAGGTACGTTGCAGTGACCGGGTACCCAGCTTGACCTGGGAAGAGGTTGCCAGGGTATTGAGTTTTTCTTTGCATTCCCTTACCAACTTCGAGTTGATTCTTCGGTTTGCAAGTGCCATTAAGGCAGCTTGACTATCTAAATAGATATAAATGCTGTTACTGAGTGTTACCATATTAAGTAGGAGTTCGGTGCCCCTGAGTATTGCGAAAATCTCTGCCTGGAACACAGTCACGAACTGTTTCAGATGGATAGCAAGATTAAGAGCTGGCGTTTGGCAGTAGACCCCCGCCCCCATTCATCTATCCATATATACTACAGTCCCTCCCCCGGAGGGGATGACAGTGCCCTGTTGCCTTCCTCTCGTTTGGAGAATCTGAGTGTTTAGCCTATATTAAAAAGAAGAGCCTTAGTAGTGAGGTCACTGGGGAGCCTTGAGAGTTCAGAGGCTCCCTGTACTTCCTTCCACATAACCCTGTGTCCCTTTAAGGTTCGCTCATTAAAGTGACCTAGGGTCTTGGATCTTAGGGCAGCCAACCCAGCTGTCTTTTTCACCTCTAGCCCTATAGATAATAGACTCAGGATTGTTTCCATGGCTGCTACGAGTCCTGGCTTGTGAGCCGGTTGGATGTTCGTTAGTAGAGTGAGGGCGTACTTTTTCTCCACAATCGACCACCAGACGAAAACTGGTCTATGACTTCCGAAAAGATGGCAACTCTGTCGTTGGAATGTTATTTTTGTGTTGAATGTTAAAATGTTGAAGTGATCTCATCTTTAAGTGTTGATGTAAATGCTCCTTAGCCTACCCATAGACGTGACTATGTATATGTTGCCGCGAGTTTAACTCATCCAAACCAAATAGACTTCTAAAGCACAGCAGGGGCTTGTCCTGACTGTGATAAAAGCGGTCCAATAGACTATCATAAAGGGAATATGAAATGCAGTCAGATCAAGCTAATTGAAGCTAAAGGTTCTCAAAATGTAGTAGTATTTAGTGAGGTTAATTTACATATGTATTTAAAAGTCCATTTACCATGTGTAATCCGTAACAAAGGATGCAGATAAAAACCCGTTGAAGGACCTCCTGCAAATAAAGTTGTCTAGAAGCAGACATTGTTATTAATTTCGATGATGTCCCATGGAGAAGCTAGAGACACGACAATCATTTATTCCCCACATAGAACCGGAAAAGTGCAATAATTCTGCAAATGTTCCAGTTTCTATTTTATATTCCTTTCCTTTCACAGTCATTCACCCTTACAGGGGAATTACTGTAAAATTGGCAAGAAACATCCATAGTGCGACAAGCATTATAGCTGTGTTGTGGATCCATTTACAGTCCCCTGATGGTCACCATCACCACACCAGACGACGATGCCAATGACATAAGTTTTCTGCATTACAGCGTGTTTATGTTGATTGACACCCATCCCGATGCAGGGGATGATGAATAGAAAAAGCCATTCAAAGGGATGATACATCATGCAGGAAAAGAAATTTCATCTAAAGCAGACCATATGAGGGATGTACAGTCGGTCAAGGAAGAGCGTGTCCAAGTCACGAAATTTTTTCAAACTAAGATGCAGAGACTTAGCATGATTTGAGCTTGAATGTGTTAGAGTTTGTAGGAGAAATAGGGAGAACTCATAACTTTTTAGGAGTAAAAGAGTCGCAAGGTTGAGCTTATTTTTTTGGGAAATATCCTAGAGTTCACTTAACGTACAGGACAAAATGTTTTTGGCGGGATGACGTCTAGCAATAAAAATGAGGAGTGGATCCTTCTAGAGGACAACGATCCAAACATCGGAGCAAGTGGCGTGGAAGAAGACATTCGGTATCATCACGCTGAATTGGCCGTCTCAGTCACCGACACAAACCTCTTTGATAATATTTAGTCATTCATCAATCACAGCCTTCGAAAGTTATGCACATTGGAGCAGCTGTCACAACAAATTCGGGCACTCCTTACCGGAGGAATAAGCTACAAATCTCTCTTCATAATCATTGTTGCTAATGGGGAGGAGTACTAAGCCATTTGCATTGAACTTCCCTTGACTAAATGCCTTTCTTCTTTGACCGATTGTCCATAGATACATTTTTCATGATGAGTCATGTTGACCAAATCAAAAGGTTTAATTAAATTACCCACATTCGCTGTTCAAATGTAGCCACGTTCTATGTATCTCAGGTGTGGATGCATGCATGTGTAGTATCTCATGTTCATTTAATGCATTCGTTATGCATAAACGGCGACGAAGGGGAATATTTAATGACGTTATTAAAATTTTACGTTGGCATCGCGACTGCATTCGATGATTGGGGTCGGTGATGGGTAAGATGATGACGCGCAAGGGTGCTGTAATTGCAAAGCACTAATTTGGAAATAAACCCCTCTAGCAGGAGGGATCACAAGTGCAATATGAGCCAACTAATTGAGTTGTATTTTTAATGGAAATTAAATTAGAATATAGTGTGCATGGTGGCGTGTAGATGGCTATGTGCACGTTGCAACGATTTGAACTTTATATGATTAAAACTTTTGTTAGGTAAGTCAGAAGTACTGGCACCGGTTACAGGGAAGTAATTTGCTACTAATGTGAGCTATGAACATGGAATAGAGGTGTCCAAAATTACTTTGGAATTTTCTCCAGTTTTTTGAAAAAAAAGGGTCGTTAGTTCTAGGTGGTTTGAAAAGTTTTGAGCTTAACAAGTTTTTTTTATAATCCACTCACGCTTCAAGGGGTTTTGAACTCTTTTGATGTTATTCACGCAGCACGAGCGAGGTTCAGTGGTTCGAAACTCAGGTAGTATGAGGTTTCAATTGCTTCCGAGGGTGGTGTCCAGATTAGCTGGGACATTTGTGGTGTTTGTCCTTGCTATATAGTTCACGAGCATTTCGCGAATCTCCTGATGTTATAATCATGGTCAGCTCAATCAACTTTTCAAGCCATAACACTCTACTCCAATGCATTTGCAGTAGAGTCGACATCAGCCTTTTGTAGTTGATCGATTTTTATTTATTTTAAAAAAATAAATTTTTTTTCGACATCACCAAAATCTCATCTCTACCCGTATGGGGATAGCCCCTGATGATTAAGAGTCGATGTCGGAAGATCGGAAGATGTGGAGAGTCCACTTAAGCACCCGTATGCCGCGACCCTCAGAGTGGATAAGGGGCTGATTGGAAAATGATGATGATGATGATGGTTAAAGGAGGCCTCAGATCAATATTACTCCCATCATTCTTCCCTTTTAGGTATTCCAACACTCAATAGGTAAATGCAATGGGTCCAAAGTGATCCGAGCGAGGCTTTAATACATTTTCAGTCTGATTTTTTACAGATACGGACTCTCTTCGTTCGTCCTTTGCGCTTCATAATTTTTGAATGAATCCCCAGTTACTTACTTACTTACTTAAGGTGGCGCTACAGACCGGCGTGGTCCTGGGCCTCAACCAACAAGTCTCTCCAGCCAGCTCGATCTTTAGCCAGCTGCCTCCAGTTTCGCACGCCAAGTTGGTTGAGGTCCCCTTCCACTTGCGTGCGCCACCTGAGTCGCGGTCTTCCTCTACTGCGTTGACCCTCGGGTGTGGATTCGAAGATCCCCAGTTATTACTATTAAAAGGCACCGGGAGGGCCTTGAGTGGACGCCGTCGAGCTGAAAGAAAGGTTTGACTTTAATTCTTTAAAAATCTTCTTCTCCTCAAAATTTATCATGCTCACTGGTGATTTTGCATACTGAGAGGCACCATATCTAAGGGATGTTGCCGCATTTCTCTATTATCCTACAGACTGTCTCCTCACATTTCTTTGGTTATTAAAGCTATGCATGTCAATGTCACAGTCTAGTATGCCTCATGAGAACTGATGACATAATGTCCTACATCTGCCCCATTCTGTGTAGGGATATCTTTCGGTTTGTAGTCGAAACTTTTTCATTCAAAAACTTGAGGACCTTACTCCAGACTGGAGTTCTCAGCTTTAATTTAATAAAATAAATTTTCAACTCTGTTCAAAGCCACCCAACTGCCTCCAACACTTTCCAAAAAAAGGAAGCTCGTCACTTAAAGCATTTTAAAGAGTCCTGTTCCCCTTGGAATGGAAGTCAAAGTACAGACCTTGAACACTCCACCCGTCCACCCCAGTCGATGTGAAAGAAAAATGCAAGTAAAGCACTTTATAGCTCCACAGAGCATTTGCATACCACCCCAACCAACATGCAGCTGAAAAAAATCATTAATTCCCTTCACGAACGGGATATAAATTGCAGTTTAGTTAAATCAAGGAAGAGCACTCCACCAGGTAAGCTCTTTGGCCTGCCCCTCAGTGAGAAATATATCTCACAAAACGCAGCGATATAAATCGTATCCGGTGGCTAACTAGCGATTCAAATAATTAAAATATCACCGACATTGCGCTTTGAAGTGTTAAGTTTCGAGATTGTTCTAGTCCAGGTCTGCCCTGGGCGCCGCGCAGAATTTTCCTCTTCCGTGACTTTGGCCCGTGTGAAAGGGAAATTTTCAATTATCACCCCAGACGCAAGCTATCCATGGGGTGCACGCGTTCAGAAATTCCATTTACTTCACGTGCACTTTTTAATCAACTCTCCGGTGTGAGTCCCGAGAACCCTCTAGTGGTACTGGGTCCATTCAGAAGTCCTCTCCTTGGCGGTTGCATGACGAGTGCCCTGTTCAATTAACAAGCGCGAAATAATTGCATGCCACTGCACATTTTTGCCTGGCGTTCCACTGCAAATTCAGGTTACTTCTCTGAGTCAGAGGAGTGTGTGTCAAAGGAGTCCTGGTGTGCAGTTCAACGGAAGGTGTTAGTGGGTTGCAGATGATATTTCCTCTTTGGTAGGATTCTCTGGTCTATTACTGGACTGTGGTCAGAAAGGACGTCGGTTCACTGGGAAGTGTAGTCCTTGCGGGAATGCTTTTGCCCCTTTTTTTGCACGAGGCTGGATGAGGGGTTTGTTGTTCCGTGAGAATAAAAATTCATATGCCTTTTCGGATGTACAAGGTTATCAGAGCAACAAGTGGGTACTGGGATTTACCAAGAGTATTTCCTTCATTCCAGGGTTTGCGTCTAGTCACCGTAATGACTGCTTGACATTAAAACCTTTTCTCATGCAACACAAGAACAACAGCAACCTATCAACTTACACAGGATATAGGTTTAAACACGATACCTTAATGGTAACCGTCCGGCACAAGGACGATGACGGTAGCAAGTTGGTAATTTGTCAACAGAATAACGACATTAAGTAATTTTGTTCCTTTAATTTTCACAGGATCTACCACCATCGGCCACCTCTGTGGTGTCCAAGGAATAAATTAAAAAAAGGCAAAAGTCTGTCGAGTGTACTCTTCGGTGTTGGTCCCTGACCTATCCACACCTTTCAGTCGGTCAGAGTCAACATTGGGAAAGAGTACTATGAGTTAAGCGAAGTCCTTGAGTGAAGGGTGTCGGTCGAAGTGCTTATATTTTACCTTTCACATTGACGTAGTTCCCAGGAACTAGTGGTGGACTGTTTGTAATCAGGACCTTTGGACAGATTCTGATTCTATTTACATTCGTTGATACGTACAAAGATAGACGTTGACGTTGTTGGAATTTCAAGAAGCCATTTTCAACATCACAGCTTCAAATAGACAGCAAAACCGTAGGACGATCCCTCTAGTGTCCGCGCAGCGTTAGGCATTCATTCTGTAAAGCAGGCTTTGGCTTACAATAGAGACACAGCCTTGACAGGTATTCCGACGGATTTGTTGTTCAAATATTAGTCGTTGTTACAGCAGGACGACGCGAACTGGGACATTGCTTGAAAAACAGTTGAAATGTTGCTTCAACAACTTTCTCCCCAAACCAGACGTCAATCGGTCATCCGATCATTTATTCTTCTTCCATGTCACAGCTTCTACCCTGTTTTTTCGCATGTTAGGGACGTCAACGGTTAAAGCATCCTTTTCCGAAGCTTATATGTGATGCGCCTTGGTCCTTTTCTCTTTCGCAGGGGATTGCGAGTTTCTGTAAGACACGTGGGGGTTACGAAATTGTGCTAAAGCATAAAGAGTTCAAGAAGCAATTTAACAGTCACCAGGACTAGCTTCGATTTTCTCGTGTCCGAATTTAGTGCTTTCAGGGCAGCTGGACTGTCGGAGAAGATAAAAAAGGTTTTTGCCACGGAAGTCAAGGAGCCTGTTTAAGCTTGTGCACTGATTTATGGCAAATATTTCTGCCTGAGTATGTGCCTAGACTGACCGATATGTTAAGTGACGTTCCAAATATTACAACCCCAGATCCATTTTAAAGCCGTCCGTGAACAATACTTGGTCATGCTCTGAAGGACGGGGTTTGAATTTTTTTCCAATCGTCTCTCGGGGGGGATGACTACGAAGTAGTTTCGTTTGAAGCAGTACCTTGGGAGAATGTCATCCAACGGCATGCTGAACTCGCTGCTTTCGAGCAGAGAGGAAAGTGTGTTAAAGTTACCGTCAGGAGGATGTTGAGAGCTAATGGTGAAGTTGATGTTCCCAGTTATTTAACAAAGCTGTGGCGGTAGCCCAATTAACGCTACAGAAGGGTTCCGGTCCCAAGAGCTTGGAAGCCGAACCGGCCTTAGCCAGCCATCTTTACCGCATTACAGATTCATTTTCTTTAATTGTTGACCTCTGAATCGAGTTATGACCATTTGGTTTGAGAGCCAAGGTCTAAGTTTTTAAAACCATTAATGTTAAGCTTCTTACATTTTTACCAGGAATGATAACCCGAATTTTTGTCATTCAACCACATTTCCCACAAATTCGAGGATTCACTGCAGAATGCTTACCATCGAAATCCTTGTTCAACATTTCAGGTTAAGAATTGAGATACTCCTATATCTTTTCGTTAGTCTGCACTCATTTCGACGTATCTGGTTCCCAGAAAGCCATCCACAGCACTTTCAAGCGATACTTGAGAAAAGAGGATGAAAAACTCCGCCATAAACCCTTGCAAATGATAAATTATTCATGTTCACTACTCACTACGGATCGTACAAGGGTAATATTCCCGATAAAATTGCGTCCATAACAGTCGGCATCTGCAGCAGATCCGCTTTAAGGACCTTTTTTCTCTCGCCACCCTTTCGCCACCTACATAAGTCACGTATATATATTTTTTATATATATTCTCATAAAATATTTACGCTATCTATAGCGAAACTCCGATGCATTGCAGTGAAAAATATAATCCCAGCGCCCGTATATCCTGGCAATCGTTTTTGGCCAAAAATAAAATTGAAAAATTCACTTAGTGTTGCGATACATACTCGTACAACGAGAAAGGAATTTTGAATAAATAAATGTCTGCAGGTAAAAAAAATCAATAAACAGTAACGCTTCTGTTTTCTTTTTTTTTTTTCTTCTTTTGTACAGCTTACAGGACTTTAAGTTTGTTACGTGTTGCGTGTGTATTACACACATGTGTACCCGTGGGGTACAATCAAGTTTTTTGTGGTTCGAAAAAGACACGCGTTTTTATGCTCATTCAGTGGCGGCCGGATGAAGATAACTCGATAAATCAACCAAATTGTCGCAGCATGTGGAAGTTATTTCGATCCGCTGATTCACTTTTTATGCGCATAACTTAACGGATTTATTTATATTCATTTCGTGTATAGTTTGCGGTGCGAGTGAATTGCTCAAATTTCATCAAAACGGAAACAGGTATTTTTGTGTGTGGGACAGTCATGAAATATTGACGAGGATTTGAGCAGGTTCTCTGGGTACACACATTTGTATGTCATCGACTCACGTAGACCAGTAATTTGGTCCATTTTACCCACAATTCGTTAAACGGTGGAAGCTTAGAAAGAGAAGCAAAAAACTGACAACCAAGAATTGGTCAGATGTAGACATAAAAGGCAGGAGTCTCATCATCATCATCATCTTCAAATGGCCCGCTTATTCACTATGAGGGTCGCGGGTTTAGGGAGCTTAAGTGGACTCTCCACATTTGCCGATCTTCCGCCATCGACTCTAAATCATCAGGGGCTATCCCCATACGGGTAGAGGTGGGATTTCGGGCTTAGTCCAACCAACTCATTCTGAGCCTACCCAGGGGATGCCTATCTGATGCTACGGATTCCATGGCACGTCTTGGAAGCCGAGTTGGGGACATTCGCTTAACGAGCCTAAACCATTGAGGTATGGACCTCTCTGGTCAAAGAAAAAGCTGCTCGACATTGAGTGCCTCGCATACTCTGGTGTTCCTAACTCGATCTCAGCGAGTCACCCCAGCAATATAATGAAGAAATCTCATTTCAGGAGCATGCATCCGCTGTCTTATTCTTTCGGTCATTACCCAAACTTCATGACCATAGGTGAGGGTCGGAACAAACACTGAATTTAAGACCGACAACTTAGCTTCGATGCCAAGTTCGGCCCTCCTAATAACAGATTGACCAAGCTGTCTCAAAATTGCTCCAGCCTGACCCATTCTACAGGATAACTCAGTATTGCTCCTACCATCACTCGTGAATAGGATCCTCATCTCCTTCACATAATCCGGTGCATGCTTGGAAAAGCTCCCGAACTTGAATTCACTGTTTTCTTTTCCAGAATTTGTCTCGGTGTGAACATTTTGGTCTATGATCGATCTGGACGTCTAAATGATTTTAGGAGTAGAAAAAGGGAATGAAACGAGAGTGTTTCTACTTACATACATACATGCCTTTGATCTGGACCATTCCAAACCAATAAAATATCAATCGGATAATTAGGAGCCCTCCAGGATTCATACTTGCCTCTCAGTTCAAAAGAACATGCAGGCGGATGTCAAGCAAATCTTTGTCCTTTTGTCGTTTCTTGCTGTTATTGTCCTGAATTGTCGTTGAACGTTGTAGGAAAGGCCCTGTGGCACTGAATTCAAGTTCTTGTGTTGGGCGAACAACATTCAACACGAGTTAGTTTCGAAAACTTTCCAAGAATATCCGACATTTACAAATGTCTGGAAGCTCGTTTCCGTTCGGCCTCACAGTACATCATCTATGAAACAACCTCTGTGTTGGAATAAAATGCCATCTGGGTATTGTCTGATTTACCCTGCGGGTATCTCATTCAACGAATTAACAGATAATCCCAGCTACGCTCTGTCATCCAGCAACAGGTGGTCCATGTCCCACAAGCCATGGAAATATTTATTTTCACGCCTCATACCTATTCCACATTCGTTTCGTTACGCTTTTTTATTTTGTTGTACTGTCGTCTAGACAGAGATAAATGACGAATCATATTTCAAGTTATACATCCTGCAGCGTGTGTATATGTCACATAATCCCCGAGACAGTGGTAAATATCCCCGATTTACTTAGTGTGTTTACCCAGTGCACGATGTCCTTGCAATATAACTCCTAAGTCTGACAAAGCAAACAGTCTCGCAATCATTCAAAGCAACCACTGGGTGAGGAATAGACGACTTCTCAACGGAAAGTGTCCAAAATCTCTGCCAGAGCGTGTTTTTTTTTTATCATCATTCCTCGTGGGTGGAAAATTACTGCTCCATGTGGCAAGGCATCAAACTCACACAACACGCGAATGGATTGAAGTGTAAACATTCGGAAGTCCATTTGAAGTTCTTCAACCGAACGTGAGATAATTACGAAATGTCCATATCCGAGGCCACTGCCGCAGGAAGCGATGTGGTGTGAAGGACATTGATTTCGTTTTGTTTATTGGTCTACCACTGAATACGTATAAGTGGATGTAATTAGGTTTACGCTTCCCTTCAAGATCTGTGAGTGGTGGAAGAATGGTCTTCAACGTTCGATTCGGTCATTATTTGGGCGCAATCAATTCGGTTGGAATGAATACGCGAGATGTGTTTTATTCAAGTGAAGGGAAAAGTTTTTTCTTTTTTATTGCGGAGGAGATGAAGAGGCTTTGGGAGGAATCCGCAAATGTAATGGTTTTGCGGGATTCTAGCTGATTTACGAGCACCAATAAATTTTGCGGTAAAAAAAGTTCGCCCCTATGTGGAATAAGTTTAAATGGCCTTCCACCCCTGCTTGGTAATAATTTACGTGGACGACAATGCCCGAGGATTGAATACGAAGTCGTGAATAATGAAGGCGCGGGCAGTCATTTCAATGCAATTCACATGAAACGTGTCCTTCGGGGAAAAAATTCAGGATTTTTCTTTTTAGTGTCATTTCCTTCTTCCAAAACATTTTGGCCACTCATCCATGTTGCCTTTCTCAAGAAAAGAACTAGTGTGATGTAGAAATTGCAGTCGTGCTTCCTTCTCGTCCTTTCAACTACTTTAATTTTCATTAATATCGTCTGTGTAAAACTATTTACAATTCAATTTTCACTTGTTTTCTCCTTCACGTAAATTGAAAATAACGTTCCAGCCAAAGCCTGGTGGACTTATCCACCATATCCGGACCGAGACAAACACGTCTAAATGATAAATGTGCTCCAGAGAAGTAATGTTGCCGTGATAGAAATCCTTGTGCTGCCATAGAACTATCACGAAGAATGTGCTTGAAAATCTCGCAATTAAGGGGGGATTGTACCTGGGCGTCTTTATACAAGAATTTACTAATGGAAAGTGAGGTTCAAACTGGTTTCAAAAAGCCATTATCTACCTTCCAGGTGAACTAAAGTTCATGCCACTCGCCAGTCTTTAAAATATTAGGTCTTCTTTTTCATTGCTTTGAGATGTTACGTAAACCTTGGCAATAATTGACTTGGCTGAGAGCCCATTACCTCTGTCGCGAAGCGTGTAACCAGATATCTGGCATCGTTAGCTCATGCCTTTGTAAACAGTCCATCCTTTTCACGACAAAATAAAATTAGCAACGACTGACAAAAAATGGGGAATTTCGGAAATACTATGTAAACACATCACCAATGATAAACATTACAAATGTCCCCAGTTCATCTGGCCGTAGTACTATCTGAATTTCAAACCACTAAACCTCACTCACGTTGCGTGAACAACATCATAAGCTCTAGAGCGCGAGTGGACAATAAAAAAGAAACTTACGAGCTATGAGATATTAAAACTTGATAAAATAGGCTGGAGGGGATCATGGTCACGTCTTCTCTCAACTACTCAGTGTCTGGGCCTGCTATATCGTTCGCTCTTAAATTTTTATTGTTAGTTCCGAATGGTTGATTTTATTCGACGCGAACTTGGGTAGGTTCGCTCAGTTCGCTTGACAGCAACATACCTCCTATCAAGGTCGGTCTGAAACGAAAGTTTTTCTGGTTAGATTCCCGGCACTTTTTGTGGAACTTAGCGTCATCTAAATTCTGTTTCCATCTTGTTCAGCCCAAGATCGTTGCTCTCCAGTTGACTATTCCTAGAGTTCGAAATTCCATAGTGATGTGGACTTGCCATCTTCCTGGAGGATGATACGCGGTGTAGATTTATTCCGAAAACATATCCTGCCCAACGTAGACATTTTCTTAATATCTCGTTTATCAGGGCCCTTCTTTCACATCCCATCTGCTGCAGGCAAAGAAAGTGTGATTTGCGTCGTCTTCTTCAGAGTTGTCGTCCTGGTAGGCCGAACTCCTTGCTTTGCTCATTTTGTGGAAGTAGGCGTTGAAGTATCCGTGTCCAAGCGCATTTATCATGTTTACTAATTTGGGTGAGTTGAAGGCGTTTTGCACGTCTACAGTTAGCAATACGATCTTCATTGGACGGTGGTCTTCCAGGCAAATCATCTGCTCTTTGTGCCGCTGCTGCGAGTCTTTTCTTTAGTATCTTCTCTAAGAGCTTCCCCACGGTGTCTAGCATATACAGAGGTCTGTACGCTGAAGAGATCTCATTTTCTCTGGCTTATCAAAACCAAGCGTAACCTCTTCCGAGGATTACTCCTTTCTTAAGACAGCTTTTGTACGTGGCAGCTGGGGGCATGTTTTGGTAATCGTCTTGAATACTTCCGCCCATTGGGCCCTGCAACTTTTCGGTTTGCAGTGTTTTCGCCAAAAGGATCAACTCTTTTTTGCTGACCATTCGCCTCCTATTTCTCTCGTTTGCTCATATTTATGGCCTCCTTAAGCTCGAATCTCGTGGTTCTGAATTCCACTAGAATACTTCCATAGAATCAGGGAGTCTTCTCCTTCCTCTGGTGACTTTGGGTCTAGGATGTAGGCGTCTTTTTCGGAGCACAGCTATCTTATCGATCCACCAGTACACCGGTTCCCTGCCGTTGTTGGTGTTACTCACTCGAGCCATAGAGGCGTCACATGGCAGCAGTATAAATTGCATCGTGGCTTCAATTTTTGTCACCTCCTGCTATTTCTATGACAACGCTTGCTCCTTCCTCGATCACAATCTTGAGTGACTACTAAGTCTGCTAACATTCCACCATGGTATTCGGCTTTGGTATCAGCTAGAGGGGCGTTGTTCCATTCGTAGATCCAAGACGATGTACTGGTGATCGCTGTCAATGTTATCTTCGATGACTCTTTAGTTTAGAAGTCTTCCGGATCTTAGTTCGGATGCTAAAGGCCGAAGTAAGACAGGGGTAAAGCTGTTATTAATCACATTTACCATTGTCCAGAACGCGACGCAAATTTCTTTAAAAATTCTAAATTTTAATGTCACTCAAGTGTAATTGTACACAAAAATGTATAACTTTCACTAATAAAATCAAAGAAACAATATCTACGTGTAAACAATTCTAAGTAAATAAACCAACCTCTAGCCATAAACAATGGCAATGGCCGCCCTGTTGGGTGGTAAATTCTTTTTTGGTTTATTATTAAAGAGATTGGTCTACCCATTCGGAATATTTACACAAAAATAAACATTCCGCTTGGTGGTGGTGGTAAAATAAATTATTTGTGGATTTTCAAACTATGGAACGAGTTTAGTTCGACAGCGTGATGTGGATATGCACGTTTGGGGCGAAAATGTATCAATTCGATTGTGGGAAGGTTTTCGAATTTCTTTTTGTGATACAACGTGCTAGACCGTTAATTTATTTCAGATTACAATGCAATTTCATAATTGTTTTCAAAATATTTGGAATCAATTTGTTTTGTTTGTTTGTTACTGTATGCGCGGCGGAAATCAATTGGAAAAGTGATAAACTTTCAGTGAAATTTAATTATGGGCAACAAAGATTAATTGGATTTGGTGGGGGAAAATTGAAATTTGGAAATTGAGTTGGAATTGGAAATCAATTAGGAGAGGAGAGTTGAAAATCCTACGAGTACACCACTGTATTATTCAGGGAGCCACCAAATGACTAGTTGATTCTTTGTGGATATGACAAGTTTAAAACTATGTACATATCCTTACTTACCTGACATAATTGCATTTAACATATTTGTATTACCATAAGCCTAACCAATCGGGAAAGGGAACCACTACCAAAAATTCAAAGATTATGTGCCCACGTTGCGTCCACTAAAAATGCGTCCATTTCCGCGTTTTGTTTATGGAAAGCGATTCCTGATGCGATTTGCATCCTTTTTTTCAATATTAATCGAATAAATCTCAAAAACGCTTTATCTTATTACACTCTTGTTGATCTAGTTAGTCCTTTCACTTTTTTAAGCTCAAATGTCCTCACATGCTCCTTTTGTTATGCAGATTATTTTGCAACACTCAAAACACGGCACAGAATTCTAAAATATTGTCACACTCATGCCGTTGTAACAGAGTAGAAAAAACTTACACCTTGCGACAAAAAAAAAATATTCAAAGGCAATTATCTTGTCGTAGGAGATATGTAAACGGTGAGAGCCCGATAACAGCTTCTATGGCTGAAGTGGCGCAGATGCGCATAGGACATGTAATACCGAGACAGGCAATTCTTCGTAGCTTCGCAAGCTTCATTACCTTCATTCGTTCAAGTACTTTTGGCCACCAAACTATGGTCGCATATGTTATTATGGGTCTTATTTACTTTCGAAATATACAGCCAAGGTATCATTTAAAACCCCAAGTTCTGCCGTAGAGACGCCGAGTAGCCCACAAGGCTCAGCCGCGAATTTGATAGGTAAATTCCAATTTAAGCGTCTTTCTAAGACATTGCCGAGGTGCTTCACCTCATTGAAATAGCCTACTGTGGTACCTTTGACGATGCTAGATCCGAGAGTGACCAATCTTCTTTCTTGTTACTGAATAGATGCGCTTATACCATGTTCATGTGTAGAGATTTGGTTGTCATCTAGACGATAAGATATCTAGATAAACATAAATGTGTCTTCGCCTGCTGTTAAGTATTGTAATTAAGACGAAAGCAAAACTTCTATACACAGAGTAACACGCTCGGCTGGTAAAATTTGACCAAAAATCTTACATTTATAAATTAAATTCACGCTGAACTTATAACTAAATCCCTGACTGTAGTATCCAAGGAGAAAAGAATCCACTTTCGGAAGATTAAAAGTCGTATGCTTTTAGTGCGGAGTGTGTAAACCATTTTTGGAAAATAAAGTGAAAACTAAATTGGAGTTTTGTTTACAAAACACTTTTGTATTCATTGCATCTAAGGCCATAGAATGAAGCGAATTTTCAAACTCTCATGGATTAGACCGAAGAGGGATTAAAATTAATTATCGTTGCGATAGTAAGCTTGTTGAAATTCAGATTATAAGACATAAGAAGTTGTAGTAAGCATTGTATGACCTACTTTGAGTGGAGCTTTAATAAGTAGATAACTGGCGCAACAGCCCGGGGTGGGACAATGTCTAGCTTCTCGCTCAAGTCGTTCAAGTTGTGTGTGTTAAATTTTTCTTAAGAATAGAAAGGACCTATAATCTATTCCCGAATCCGAACAGCAAACTGAGTAGCTCCTTCATGACAAAAAAAAAATGAACTTGTCTGAGGCAGCACCACTCTGTATGGATATGTCTACTGTCTCGGCATTCATCGTCAAACCAGGACTCGCGGTGTGATGGCCGTCTGGCTGTATATCTTGTGGATTTTTGCGTTCTTTGTATCTGAGCGCTGCTATTGGGTTAAAGAACTATTTCGCCATCATCTTCAAAACCTTGATAAATTTTTAGAAATTCCTATCGGCCTAAGGTTCGAATATGTCGAAGGAGCCATTGTGTAGTGGTTACCATCATCGCTTGTCACGCTGAAAGGCCGGGTTCAACTCCTGAGGTCGGAAAAACAATTGTTTCTTGAATCAATCAACTGTGAAAGCTGGTGTTGACTCTACTGCGAAGGCTTCACACTGGAAGTAGGGTGTCATGGCTGAAGAGTTGATTGAGCTGATCGATGATCATGACATCACGGGATTCGAAAAAAATTCCGTGAATTATAGCAATTATAGCATTGTTTGCCCGATCCTCAAGAAAGGAGACCCTCTGAACTGCGCCAACTACAGAGGCATCAGTCTTCTTATCATCGCTTACAAGATCTTATCTGCCGTGTTGTGTGAACGCCTGAAGCCGTTCGTCAACAACCTGATCGGTCCATATCAGTGTGGTTTCAGGTCAGGAAAGTCCACCATCGACCAAATATTCACACTGCGGCAGATCTTGGAAAAAACCCAGGAACTTTAAATCGATACCCACCACCTCTTCATCGATTTTAAGGCCGCGTATGACAGCAAGTATAGAGACGAGCTATACAGAGCCATGTCTAGTTTTGGCATCCCTGCCAAACTCGTCCGGTTGTGCAGGATGACGATGGAAAATGCACGCTGCTCCATCAAGGTCGGTCAAGACCTCACCAAGACCTTTGATGTCAGAAAAGGATTTAGACAAGGCGACGCGCTGTCATGCGACTTCTTCAACAACGTTCTTGAAAGAGTTGTGCAAAACTCACGCGCCAACACCAGAGGCACAATCTTTCAAAAGTCCGTCCAATTACTCGCACACGCCGATGACATTGACATAATCGGAAGAACGCAGCGTGATGTCACTGGTGCGTTTGTGAGTATCGAGACGGAGGCGGCGAAGATGGGTTAAGCGGTCAATGAGGGCAAGACGAAGTATATGCTGTCAACAAGAAAGGACTCCCAACACCGACGTCTCGGACAGAACGTCACTATAGACAGCTATAACTTTGAGGTAGTTAAGGACTTTGTCTACCTAGGCCCCGCTATAAATTCAGACAATGACGCCAGCGCTGAGATTAAACGAAGAATAACTTTTGCCAATCGCTGTTTCTTTGGGCTAAGAAGGCAATTGAGTAGCAAAGCCCTCTCTCGAACAACTAAGGTGACCCTCTATAAGTCCTTAATCGTCCCAGTCCTGCTCTACGGCGCAGAGGCATGGACTCTGTCTAAAGCTGATGAGGTTGCTCTTGGCTGCTTCGAGAGGAAAATTCTTCGGGTGATTTTTGGTCCTGTCTGCATAGACGGGGAGTGGAGGAGGAGATACAACGACGAACTGTACGGGCTGTACAGCGACATCGACTTAGCCAGAAGAGTGAAGGTCCAACGACTGAGGTGGCTGGGTCGTGTAGAGCGGATGGACACCAATGCTCCAGCTCGGAAAATCTTCGAATCCACACCCGAGGGTCAGCGCAGTAGAGGAAGACCGCGACTCAGGTGGCGCACGCAAGTGGAAGGGGACCTCAACCAACTTGGCGTGCGAAACTGGCGGCAGCTGGCTAAAGATCGAGCTGGCTGGAGAGACTTGTTAGTTGAGGCCCAGGACCACGCCGGTCTGTAGCGCCACCTTAAGTAAGTAAGTAAGTAAGTAAGAATTATAGCAATGGTAAGCAACACAAATGTCCCCAGTTAGTCTGGACACCACCCTCGGATGCCATTGAAACCTAATATTACCTGAGTTTCGAACCACTGCACCTCGCTTGCGCTATGTGAAACATCATAACCCCTTAAGCGCAAGTGGATTATACAAAAAAAAAAAGTTGCGAAGTGCTCTCTGCTCCCAAAAACTGAATTTGTCGAAATCCTTTCGACTTCCGAATTTTGCCAGTGTCTACGTTAAGGGCAATATTGAATATTCAACACCACTTTCTGAAGACGGCCAACCACGCGTGGAATAGGCTTAGCAACTGCGTCATATCAAGGAAGACCTGGCCCGGTTACAACAAACAGAAAACAAACGAGTTACTAAGCAGATCAAGACAAGATATTGTACGAATCGTAGCTAGCACAGACCACTGGCCAATAGGAGACCATGCAGCCAAGCTAGGTATCCTCCACAAGAATAAGCTGTAACCAGTATCGAATGATTACCGCGGGAAGGTACAATAGACACAATTGATGAGCAGTAATGTTTACAAAATGGTGACGCTAGTCAGTCAGTCCTCCAATATCCAAACATCAGCCAAAGTTAGTAAGCGCCTAACTTAACTGACTTACCGCCTTCCTGTGAAAGCATAAATCTTTAAAGCGGCATTCAATTTGTATCCCCAATCAATATCCACCAACCTGTAGGCTTACGGAACGGTGTGAACAGGTCTCGAAATAAAATAACTTTTCCCCATGAATGAATCCATTCAAGTAATAAAATAAATTCACGTAATATTTTGCAACACGTTTAAGAATTCAACGTTTGTTTCTTTCACATAGCAGGAGTCTTATCCGCCTGACCTCAATCCCCATTTCTTAAAGGATTTTTTTTTTTTTTTACTTCTTACGTGAGAGTTATTACCCAGCAAATTCTGTCGGGTTCTTAAATTTTCATCACGTACAGCAGCCAGAGAGAAGGGTTTGAGTTGTTCCTGCAAGAGCTTTAAGTTTATCAGTGAGTTCCAGTGCTAAGTCTTTAAGACTAAAAGAGGATTGGTGTAGGAAACAAAAAAAAAATGGTTAAAGGGAATCAGCTCCATCGTATGTGCCACCGGTTTCCGTCTTTTATGGCACTTTCTGTGCACCTTAAAAAACACAGCAGTAAAAGGAGCAATAAAGGAGTGGAAAATGAAACGTGGAAATTATGAACCATACTTGGGGAATTTTTTCCAGGAAAAAAAAGAAGCAATAAACTCAAACCCGGTACTTACGAATCCTTGGCAGTTGAAAAGCCAAATGCTTCATGTAACTGTTTCTTTTCGATTTTGGCACTTATTCTGAGGATTAAGTGAAGCGATTTTTTTTTCCAACAGCTACACTTTGTGATATCTGGTAGGAGTTTAGCTGGAAGATTGCAAAACCATAAGGAAAGTCTCATGAACAACTGCGTTATGGGCATCGTAAATTTCCCATAAAAATGTGCCGCCACATAGGCCACAGCTTTGGTAGAAGCAAAGACACACTGAGAAAGAAACAAATATGCGGTTTTAACTATCGTGACTATTTAAGGTTAATCGCCTAGTCTGTAGTACAGGTGATATGAAAATAGTGCCGCTTAAAACACGAAGCCGCTTATTGTTGGCAACTTTCTACTATCATTGAAAAGACAGGGCTTAGAGGCCATTGATTAAGCGAAGCATTACTCATCCGTGAGTGGACTTCAAACAACAATCTAGTCTTCGAAGTGCTACAACTCACATGCTCCGAATATGTGGCTATAACTGTGGTATTAGGCCCAAGATGAGGTACTGATTATGTTCCTTAATAATTACACCGGCATTCTTATACGGAAGCTGGATCGGGTGTACGAAAACCAAGGAAACCCTCGCAGTGCGCAAACGAGAACGAATTCAACGTCTAACGGAACTTGCATGACAGGCTGTCACTGACCAATGCAACAGCTGCTTTGAAAGTGGTATTAAACCCATCCACAATTAAAGTTTTAATACAAATTCAAGCCTGACTACATAATACATCCACCGATTCACTTAATGTGATCCAAAATCCTATCAATGAAGTCACCTATCCCTCCTTGAATCAGTAAAGCAAGGTACAGAATTTGTCACGATTCTAGGCGAACGAACTAGATGGGCAACTGCGTTCAATGGCAGTTCACTGTAAAGTACTCAAAAATTGGTTTTAGACATGTTTCCTTCTGTAGCGGATGGCAAGAACTTAACGGGCTGCTGCAGAGCCGAGCTTGCGCCTCTAGATAATCGATCCTCCTTATCTCTCGTATGGGACTGAGGTCTCAGGGGCTTTGAAGGGAATGATCCTGATGAACTAGCGGATCGGCCCTCGACAGCACACTTGCGAAAGAAGTTTTCCAGAATCAACTCAGAGTAGCTTAACATGAATGGAACAACCTTACCAGCTGCGCCATATCCAGAAACACTTGGCCAACATACAACCACATGAAAACAGACGCTATTCCCACATATCTGTCATTTGTCTGAGCCACTGGGAACCTAAGCAGCTTGGTATCCTTTTTAACTCGCACTTCTACAGCTGTAGAGACATACGCGAGAGGGACACCCTCGATCACTTCTTTTGCAGGTGTCCGGCACTTGCCAGAGCAAGAAATCGTGCGTTGGGCAAACCCTTCCTCCATAACTTCAACGAATTATCGGAGAAACGAATCTCTAACGTACTACTCCACAGGTTGGATTTGATTAAACACCAACTTCTTCCCATCAAACAAACTTGTCACGAGCAATTTGGCAACAAAACGGTGCAACTTCAGCACTTATTGAGAATCAGGCGTGGCTTGACACATTCCAGCAAAGAGCAAATGGCATAAGACATAAGACATGACCGTTCACAGACTAACCATAGACTGGCAGCAGACTACGGTAGAAGCTCGGAAAAACTCAAGCGTATAATCCCCGAACACGCACTGTTTCAACATTCTACCCGACACTCCACAAGGACCCACCATTTCTTTGAGCACTGAACAACTAGCACTAGTAAACATTGGAACACGCTACCAGGAAAAATATTGCCAGCAGATTCGACCTTCGGCAGTTCCAAAATAGAATCAATAAACACCTGCAAACATCTCGGGGCGCTACATTAGATGAACTGTTCCTTCGGATGGGGCGTTTTTGATTTTGCCCGGATAAATATTTAGTGGATACTGCTGCGCCTCAAGAACACATTATGCAGCTTGCACAGCAGCCCACGCACTATCACTGAACCACGGCAACCACTAATCCATGTGGTCCCCCAACTATATGCTAGCAGCGGCGGACGCTGCTTGATTTTGAGAACAGACGAGAACAAACCTGACTTCTCTCTCTCTGTCTCTCTCTCTGGTGGTTGGCAATGGTGAAGCGAATACCCACAGCACACAGTGGTGTGGTCCCCCATCGAAGTACTCGCAGCGACGGACACCAGTGCTGCCGAAAGTACTGCAATTGCAGTATTATACTGCTATTCTGTCATTCCGTACTCCGTACTGCCCAATTATACTGCTCATCCCAGTAGTCCAATGCCTACGGTTAAACTACCAATGAGAATGCCTATTTATTGCTTACTATTTGTTTTATGAAAAACTAGCTGATACCCGCGACTACGTCCGCTTGGAAAGACGTCACATTATACCCTATATATTTCCCCGGGTTTCAACGCCGGGGAAAAGAAAAGTGAAGCAGAGTCTTTCGCTGCTAGCAAAACGTTGGGGGACGACATGCGTGGGTGGGTGGGTAGATGGCGTGGTAACGACGCACGGCACGTCACGCTGCACGGCACGGCACACTGCACGGCACGTCACGGCACGGCACGGCACGGCACTGCACGGCACGGCACGTCACATCACACGGCACGGCACGGCACGTCACACGGCTCGGCACGGCACGGCACACGGCACGGCACGGCACGGCACGTCACACGGCACGGCACGTCACATCACACGGCACGGCACGGCTCATCACACGGCTCGGAACGGCACGGCACGTCACGGCACGGCACGTCACGTCACACGGCTCGGCACGGCACGGCACGGCACGGCACGGCACGGCACGGCACGTCACACGGCTCGGCACGGCACGGCACGTGCAGTGTGACGTGCTGGGCCGTGCCATGCCGTGCCGTGCCATGGCGTGCCGTGACGTGCCGAGCCGTGCCGTGTGATGTGACGTGCCGTGCCGTGTGACGTGCCGTGCCGTGACGTGCCGTGACGTGCCGTGCCGTGCCGTGCCGAGCCGTGTGACGTGCCGTGCCGTGCCGTGTGATGTGACGTGCCGTGCCGTGTGACGTGCCGTGCCGTGACGTGCCGTGCCGTGCCGTGCCGTGACGTGCCGTGCCGTGCCGTGCCGAGCCGTGTGACGTGCCGTGCCGTGCCGTGTGATGTGACGTGCCGTGCCGTGTGACGTGCCGTGCCGTGACGTGCGGTGACGTGCCGTGCCGTGCCGTGCCGTGCCGTGACGTGCCGTGCCGTGCCGAGCCGTGTGACGTGCCGTGCCGTGCCGTGTGATGTGACGTGCCGTGCCGTGCCGTGCCGAGCCGTGTGACGTGACGTGCCGTGCCGTGACGTGCCGTGCCGTTCCGAGCCGTGTGATGAGCCGTGCCGTGCCGTGTGACGTGCCGTGCAGTGTCGCGTACCGTGCCATGACGTGACGTGCCGTGCCGTGACGTGACATGACGTGCCGTGCCGTGTGGCGTGCCGTGCCGTGACGTGACATGACGTGACGTGCCGTGCCGTGCCGTGTGACGTGCCGTGCCGTGCCGTGCCGTGCCGTGCCGTGCCGAGCCGTGTGACGTGCCGTGACATGACGTGCCGTGCCGTGTGGCGTGCCGTGTGGCGTGCCGTGTGGCGTGCCGTGCCGTGACGTGACATGACGTGACGTGCCGTGCCGTGCCGTGCCGTGCCGTGACGTGCCGTACCGTGCCGTGCCGTGGCGTGACGTGATGTGACGTGCCGTGCCGTGTGACGTGCCGTGCCGTGACGTGCCGTGCCGAGCCGTGTGACGTGCCGTGCCGTGACGTGACATGACGTGCCGTGCCGTGTGGCGTGCCGTGCCGTGACGTGACATGACGTGCCGTGCCGTGCCGTGTGACATTCTGGTGAATCAGCATGATTGGTTGGTTGTATCAGGCGGAAAAAAGCCGGATACTCAAGCAAGCTTTTAACATCTGCATGAGCCTCCGCAATTCGACCTTTTGAAGATTTTTCTGCTCCTCTATCTGTCTCAAGCTATCTGAGACAATTACGTGCTATGGCCTATTTGCAACCTACGGATAATTTTTTCTGGTTCGGGTATAAGAACATTTTTACAGCGAATGATCTTCTACATTCGGCAGCACATTGTTGCTGAATGTCTCGGATTCTAAAGCAAGGTGCTCCCAAAGCATTCTTTTTTCACTGCTTTGGGTGGCCTCGGCAAGAAGGTGAATATAAGATGATCATCTATTTAGTTGAAACTCGCTGCCGGTTTGTGGAAACCCAACTGATTTTTCTAGCAGGCATTGTGATCATACATGATGCCATATTTGACAAGACGATTCAACTGCCAAAGTCGAAATGAAATTGCTAGGCAGTGCTCAGAGGATGATTTCTCAGGACCTGAACCTGCGTTGGGTCTTCCGGCGTCTTCGATCAGGGCCTTCATTGACGATTGGGTTTTCTACAAACAAAATTGTGTATAGCACGGCTCTCCAGGTTGCAGGCAGACTGAACGAATGCTCCCGAACGTCTGGAAGAAATCAGCATTCTTGCTGTCACTCAGCAGAAGAGACATGTTATTGCCATTCTAAAGAGACACTTCGCTTTTGCCAAGCCTCCGGGCCCTCACGATACTTCGGATCATATTCTTTGCGATTGCTCTCCCTTTGCTCGAATTAGGTGTCAGATCTTCGGTGCTGATATGGTGAGTGCTGGTACTAAAACTTCCTTATAATTGAAGCGCCTTCTCGGTTTTCTCTGAATGTCTTTAGAAAACCCAGAAAATCGAGTAACAGAGAGTCTAATGAATCCATTCACCCGATACAAGATACCGCTCTCCACATGCATTCCAAAATGCTGCTGAAATTATGTCTTGCATCGTAACCCCTCCGGCTTAGATTGTATTCTCGTAGCTGGTTTCAGACCCCATTACGGTTGGTGAATTTACCCGCAGAAACATTAGATTAGCAAGCCACTCTAGCCCTGTGCGGATTAAGATCAAATTTGTTCTTCCATTCTTTCTCTAACTTAACCTAAGAGCATCCATATTTCGTCATGATTATATCTCCATCGAACGGTTTTGTGTACACAGAAACACCAGTGGCGGAATATTGAAGCAAATACGAGGTTGTGCCTCTGTGTCTGTATCTAACCCCACTTTCCAGCGCCATATTGCAAATATGTTGGTCATTTTCTTTGCAAACAGCACGAGTATTTGTTTTGTGCGCATTACGTACGTGTAATGATGTTTGTGCAGACGGGCCAAGGAAAGAGCAAACTATTTGCCTTTGGTTCTACTGGAGATGGATAAACACACCAACGGACATAACCACTCCGTTGTTCCTGTGGATTGTTCTATCAGCTGGTGTATTTCCTTTGGGGGGAAATCGAAGCAGAAAAGGTTTGCGAAAGTAATTGACTTAGGGTGCCGGGACTCGTTGTGTTCGGATTCTAAGCAAACACCACTGGGAATGTTTATATTTATTTGAGGGAAATCGACTTGAGAGATTCGCCCCTCATCCGTGTACTCCTTGCCATGTCCATGCCACTGTCCGGTAGATAATTTGCTCTCCATTGAACCGGTTCAAAGTGTGTTTTCTCCTCTGATAATTGTGCCATTTCGAAATCAATTTGGCGTCATTACCTGGCAATTTTCTTATTTCTACGTCGGTTGATTGAGCTGAAGTTGGTGTGTATTGTATTGTGTGTAGCAGCTGTGCGGAAGCTACTTCGAGGAACTTGTTATGTACTATGTACTTTGTGTGATTGTTTCTCTTGTAGATTTACTCCTTCGTGACAAGGACATTGGACAGGAATTCAAATGTTGATTGAATTGAATTAAATTGATTGGCGAAGAAGGCAATTTTTTTGAGAAGCAATTGAATTGAGTTCTAATATCACCGAAGGCAGAAGGTGATATAGCGCATACATATATTATACGACCATCACATGCTTACAGGCTCCTTTTGCATAAAGCTCGAGACGCTGTAACCTTTCATTCTGCTTTGCTTTCTATTGTCCAACTGCCCACATGAGACCCTGTACCCACGAAATATTCTTCGTCTGTTAAGGGAATTAAATTTCTGCTCTCTGTCGTCATCATGATCATCATTTTCCAATGGCCCGCTTATCCACTATGAGGGTCGTGGGTTTAGGGTGCTTAAGTGAACCCTCCATATCTCCCGATCTTCCGCCATCGACTTTAAATCATCAGGGCTATCCTTATAAGCGGAGGACGTGAGATTTCGGACTTGGTCTAACCATCTCATCCTGAGTCTACCCAGCGAACTCCTACCTGTTGGCACAGATTCTATGGCACGTCTTGGAAGCCGAGTTGGACCGGTAGCTTAGCTCCGATGCCATGTTGGTCCATCTGATAGCAGGTTGGCCAAGTTGTCTCAAAATTACTCCAGTTTGACCAATCCTAGAGGATAACTTGCTCCTTCCATCACTCGTGAACAGGGCCCCGAGAAACTTAAACTTCTCCATCTGTTTCAATGGGATTCAACTAACATGCAGAGTGCATTGAACAGGCGTTCGGGAAATTACCATTACCTCTGATTTGTTCACGTTTACCCTCATTCCAGCTTCAACACAGACGGCGACGAACCTCTCTAGTGCGCGATAAAGTTCGGTCTGGGTGGACGTAAGGATTACTAAGTCATCCACGAAAAGCAGATGACTTATCCTTTAGCCTCCCAATTCAATATTTTTCTCGCCACGGCTGCACTATAATCTCCGATCCATATACACAATGAAAAGAAGGGGTAACAGAAAGCACCCCTGCCGAAGTAAAAAGCCCACAGCGAAAGGCGTTGCCGTTCGGCGTTCACCCGAATGGGCCTCAGAAAATATCTCCTGCAGTACACTCCAGAGTTAACTTCAAGGGACCCGATCATATGCTTTCTCCAAATTCTCCAAGGCCTTCCCTTTCTCTCTTGTCCAGCAAGATTGGCCGGATTAATGGTCTTAAGATCCACTTTTCGTTTTAAAAACGTTGACTTCAAGCTTCTTGCCAAATCAAGTTGCAGCAATTTCCCAGGGTTAATTCGTGCCGAGTATTCCCGAGGTTGTCATTTGATACCTTCTCCTGAACTGCTTCGAAGACATAGAAACTTGACAACATTCTGTCCTAATTCTGCCCATGTCTCATACCGAGATCCTTCATGCGTGCCGGGCCTCTCTGTGTAGGTAAGTGAACTTTTTCATGAAAGTACCGAACCTTAAATTTTAAATAGGAGAACTTGTCTGTGTCTCGGGAAACAAGTCATTTAAATTCACAACATTTTATGAATGGCTGTGTCCATCAGTCCTTTTTGTTAAACCGCAAAACACTTAAGAGCTCTTTTATCCTTCTGACCTACCCCAAGGACAGCAACATGTTACGTCCACCAGATCTTTTATCATCTTCAGAAAATGTTTATATCCGCATTAGTAATCTTCCACTTGGGTATTCTAAAGCACGTCTTGCACAACCCTTTCCCACACATTAGCCATTCCCTTAAGTAACTATGCTCTGAACATCCGATTTTACGCAAAACAAGGACAATTTATCAGATGTTGTTACGCCATGGCATAGTGATGCTGAACGAGAGTCCAATGAGTCCTGTCTGTCATAATTTTGCTTTCTCAAGAAATGACAGGCAAGATTAATATCACTCTGTCACTGAGACGGAGGGGATGTAAACGTTTTCTTCACTGTAATGATAATAGGACACAAGACAAAAGTGTCCTTAAGACGTAGAGGATTTTTTTTAAAGTAAACGCTTGTCTGCTATTTGGCGCTCTTCACTGGAAACAGACCCTTTTTTCTTCAAACTTGTTGTTGGTTTCTTTCAACACTCCTCCTGTGTGTGCGTACATATGTATGTGGAAGGTAATTTAATTTGAGTTTAAAGGATTTTGTGACTGATAAAGGATCTCTCTTGTGAAATATAATAGTACCACTTAAGAGAAGTGGAAGCACTTAGGACGAGGATAAATTGCGCCTGCAGTTTGTTGAAATCTGCGTAATTCAAGTTAAAAGTGCAGAAAGAAATTGGCAGAGACCAAGAAGGAGTTGGGAAATTAAGGTGAGTTGTAGTTTAGTCTACTTAAAGTCGAAAGTATTGCCAAAGATGAAGATGAAACCATCGTCACATTCTTTCATCGTAGTTCATCAAAATCTCATACAGAATTATATTAAAGTCCATCGGTCGTCCATTCCTTAATATCCTTGAGGTCATGTGAGCACGATTGTGATGAGATTACCAATCAATCAAACAATTTTCTTTGATATTTCCAGGATCAATTTGTGGGCAGTTTCATTCCGCCCCTTGAGGCTAAGGTTATGATTTGGGAGTATAATGTTGAATGTTTTTATAAGATCCGGAATGTCATTGACTTCCGAGGGACTGTACGGACAAATGAAGTAAAAGAGGAGGGGAATGGAATTATTTAAGTGATTCAGGGAAGAGACATGAGAAGTTCCTTGATTTTATGTGGTCTCTCTGAGGAGCAATTGTATGGAGAAAAAACTTCTTTATCCTGAGCACATATCACACACAGGGGAACTTAGATTATAGCTTTCCCGGCGGGTTACGGTCCATACCAAGCGCGTGTACCTGTGTGGGATAACGGTGACTGTGGCATTGCCTTCTGCTAACCAACAAACAACCACCAGAAATGTGCTTAAACGACGGCGGTGATATTTGAGAAGGATGCCCATCCACAAAGACGGCATGCATTGCAGCAATGTATCAGGACGTAAGTGGTGGCTGCAGTAACAAAAATCGTGCAAAACTTTGATTCTGCATACGGAGAGAGAGTGGGCAGTCTAGCACAAACAGTGACTGCGTCGATAGACAGCGACAGTCCATCAAAGAATATTTCTCCATTTTATTTCCGACTCCGTAGGGAAAATTGAGAAGCTTTTTTACCACAAGAGGTGGTGCCGCGAAAAATGTTCGGTCTTCGGCGAAAAAGATGCAGTGTGGGTTCAAATAAAGATTGAAATTCAACAACGGACGCTGACTTTAATGTGCATTACCAAATTTTGTGTGTATCGCTCGCCCTGTGTATCAACAAATAATCGACGAAGGGCAAACGTCAGATGTTCGCACAATATTGTCTTGGAGTTACATATATACAACTTAGTCTTCTATTTAACTTCCATGATCGGTAGTACGTTCCTGCAGACTCCAGATAACAGGTTCGCATGGCTTTATCAATTTACCAGATGGTAGTTCCTTCTATCAATGTATGTAAGTCCTGCAAGTGTTTCACAAAAAAGCGTATAATGACGAAGAGAACTATTATAAGACTTCCACGAGTAGGTTGGCAATTTATTTTTCGTTTTTTTTTTCCTAATTTTTCAAGTTGAACTAGCATTGACTGTTGCACGTTTTAGACCTTCTCCCTGTGATTCTCAAAGGATTGGACATCTAAAATCGAAAATTCTTCCCCAGTAATAGCCTGAATACATCGTAAGATGCCTGCGATCACTCTAAAAAAAAAAGTCATGACGACTTCTTAGTCAGATGTAATACAACTTGCCGTTCTGTCATCACTGTCAGCACGACGGTTTTGATACTACATATAGAAATATATATTTGATGGGGATAATTATTCATTTGTGGTAACTTACTGTTCTGCATGTAACCAGATCAACCAGATATTGATCCTGGTTGTCCCTATTTAAGGCCCATGCACGCCAGTCAGAAGTGGAGGCGTATCTCTTGAGGTTTACTCCATCATCCAGTGGACATCGGTCTTTGAGACGTTCATTCGCAAATGCAACATGTATGCAATCTTTTTGTGTCGAAAAAGCCATTTTTCCGTTTTTTTTTTTTTTAAGTTAGAGATAAGGAACAAAGTGGAATTTGAAGGATGAAAATGCAAAATTTATTGAAACAAAAAACTCATTGCTACTTCGAATTGAACTTCAGCGAAGGGTATTTTGGAGTGGACAGCTGCCTACAGAGATTTTCTGAGACGGAGCATCGGAGTCCAGCCACCTCAGTCGTTGGACCTTTACTTTTCTGGCTAAGTCGATGTCAATGTACAGCCCGTACAGTTCGTCGTTGTATTTCCTCCATTCACCGTTCTAGTACTAGTATCTATCCTAAACCATTCTGCTTTTCCAAATACTGATGGGTATAATATGCTACCATAAGCTCTGCTTAGAGCCTAACGAAATTGGATTTTTATCGCAACTTTCGGTAGAGCCCCCCTACTGAAGAACGCTGTGTTATCATGGCATAAAGAGTGACCCAGGAAGAAATGTTATCACCATCTTTAAGAAATTTAGATATAAATAGACACTTACAGATTCCGTGATGGTTGGTTGATTGGTTTAGGAGGGTGAAGTTCGGAAGAATCTCGTCACGTAGGCCACCGTTTGGACCCGCTGTGTTCCTCTCTGTAGGAGAGCTAAGCACGGGCAGAACATGTCTATAGGTTTTTGTGTCTTAGCATTCCTGTGGCGGGGCAATCGCAGAGAGGCTCTACTCCTCCTCCTTATATCCCGTCCAAGTACCATGGTTGCTGTTGTGGTGATGTCCCCGTTGTCTGTCCTTCTCCTAGCCAGTTCATCCGCACCCTCGTTCGCAGGATTGTTGCAATAACGCGGTACTCAGAGTAAGTCAACCTGAGCAGAGGTTGCCAGGGTAATGACTTTTACCTTGCATTCCCTTACCTACTTCGAGTTCTTTGATTTGCAAGTGCCATTAAGGCAGCTTGACTATCTGAGCAGATATATATACTGCCACTGAGGGTTACCGTATTAAGTAGGAATTCGGTGCCCCTAAGTATCTCGAAAATCTCTGCCTGAAGCACAGTCACAAACTGTTCCAGATGGATAGCAAAATTAAAAAGTGACGTAAAGGGTGCCAGACAAAAAACTCAGTTCGAAGCTAAATATTCTGACCATCTAGTTACCAAAGTCGCAATTTAATTTTCATATGTCTATGGTCAAAGTAATAGTGAATCTTCTTTAAAGTTCGTATGAAATCCTGTCCGAAACAGTTTTAAATATTTATTTTCTGCCTTACATCTGAGCTCATCTGCTTAACTAATTAAATTAATTTTCATTAAATAAAATAAATATAAAAAATGTTCGCATTTTATGTAAAATAAAGAAAAAATTAAATAATTGAATTTACTACGAGTCGCTATTGTTCAAAAGCCGGGTCAGCCGAGCCTGTCATATGAGCCAACGAATGATGACAAGTGACAGTGGTTTGGTTGAGAATACAAGCAAATAAATTTTCCCTTTGAGGGATAATTAATGGATAATCAGGAACTTCCCACAGAGGGTTGAAAAAGACAATAATGACATTGACGAGGCGAAGGGGATTAATTAAAAGTATTTGTGAAGCTGTAGCGTATTGTCGCTTAATTTTTTTTGTATGCATAAGCCAATTATCGTTGGTTTTTTGGGATAACCGAAATTATGTTAATTAAAACCGAACTATACTATATTGTTGGATGAATGCAAAGCGATGTAAATGATAGAGGCTTTTGTTATGAGTTGAACTCTCTGTTGATTGCCAATTGATTGAATATTCTTTTTTCGTTGTTCCACAGGACAGTGACACGAATTCTACGAGAAAAATGGGATTTGACAAGAAAGTTCACCGAACTCATTTCATTAGCGAATGTACGAGTCAACTGCGAGGGCAATGTACAATGTGCAAGTGCAAACAGTCGTCACTCGTATAAAAGTTGATGTCAAGGCAGTGTGCACTGCTAAATTTAGAATAACAGAAAGAATCAAATTTCGAATAAATATTTGGCGTAGGTTGGGTCTGCGATGCGTAATTATGTACATATTCCCGAATTCTTTTGAATGCCAAATGGTGCGGGGGGAATTTTGTAAATCTACTCGTTTACATCTACTCGTTTCAATACAGCGATTCGACTGAAAGGAGTTTTTATAACATTTACCTTCACCAAAGATTCCTTGTTTGACGAGCATACATAAATACTATCAGTATTGAGACTCGATGAACCTTAGTTCTAATTGCAACAAAAACTTTTACCTACTAAATGGAGTCTTCTGCTCAGAGGGGGTGTTATGCAACTAATTGACGCCTTGCAACTTTTGTATATTTATCTTTTTTCCAGAGGATTCGACAGATCGTAAAAACATGTGTTAATTGGATGATGAAATTTAATGTCTATAAGCTCTGAACAAGTGGCTTCCAAAATAAAGTTGTTCATTAAAAAAGCTCAGGTACAAAGTTAGTAGTAAAAGTCAGGTTTGACTGCAAAAAAGCAACCGAGTCTGCCTTATCTATGTCCCGAGTCATTGGGTAAAAAACAAAGTCTCTGCAGGAGTTGTGAGCTTGGACCAACAGATTGGCAGATTAAACTTGCATCCCTCCGACCTTTCACAGCATGCCATTTGCAGTTTTTTTTTTTGCGTAACGGCAGTACACACGTCTTTTTTAAAACTTTCACGACTCTATTTTTCTTTAGTAACACTTTTGAACTTCGCTAGTTTAGCAGTATCGTAGACCAAGGAATTTTTGATCCACCTGAATGCATGGCTCAGCACTACCTGATTTCTAAGGCGGCCTGACTGACGGCTAACCCAATATGAAGCACAAATATTGCGATCTACATCGACAGCAAGGTTGCGATCAGGTCCCTGGTCACTGCGATATTCAAAGGAACTGCACGGCCGACGAATAAGCCAGACTAGGCTCTCAACGACAGGAAGCTCGACCATGTCCAAGCACCTATATCGTAAGTTAAACCTGATGCTCTGTAGAAAGTTAATCGTAAATGGCAACGCCTGGCCTCGAGTGAGCCGTGTAGAGCCCTGCCTGGGCAGTTTATGTGCAAGCTGGTTTCCTTTTATGTCACTGTGCCTGGAAATCCAGAGTGTGACCCAAGCGAGCATGCTCCTTCCGGCACTCTTGCACCAGTTTGGGGGATGTTGTAGGCGAGTCGATAACTTTGATCGCAGCTTGAAGTATTCTGCTTGTGCATTGTGTCACACCCGAGTTGCAAGCTAACCGCTCGGATTGCAAGTAGTTCCACCTGGAAGACGCTTGCAAAATTCGGCAGGAGGTACATATGTTCTTGATATTTTCAGTGATTCCGAGTAGATACTGGCACCCAGACCGCATTTGATCTTAGCTCGGCCATTGTAGATTACCGTGTCGAAATCCTTCACCTCTTCATCTTTCTTGCACTGTGCTCTGGTGGGGAATTCCACGTAGGATTTTTTTCTAAAGTTTAGTTTAGGGGTGATATAGTCGGTCGGATATCTCTGTGGCCATAGTATCTTGCAGTCCAGCACCCAGACTCTTTGAGTCTCAGTGAGAGCATTCGTCGGGACCGACTTCAATGCAATTGTGATGCCTATACTTGCGTCCTTATGTCCTTTGTAGCCTTTTGCGTTTCGTAACGGTGTAACTTTGCATGCGGGCCAACATACCAGTGACCCATAAGTGAGAATAGCATGCAGAATGGCCGTGAACATCCACGACGTTATCTTTGGTTGAAGTCCCAACTTCTTTCCAAATGTTATGCTACAGGCATAGTTTTGGGTCATGCAAAATAACCAGATATCTAGCGATGGAGGATAGTGTGAGTGTTTGACCATTAAGACGAGGAAGGGCGAAGTCAGGTATTTTGGTTTTAGAAATGAATAGCATACGTTCAGTTTTGGTCGGGTTTACATCAAGGCCAAAACCAAGTGCCCAGGTGCTTACCTTGTCTAGAGCAGCCTTCATGATGTTAATTATCACAGAGGGAAACATCTCTGGTACTAGTATCACCTCGCCATTCGCCTACTTACGCGACTACCTTGATTTTTCCCTGTATACTTTCTATGTACGGCTAAGTGGTAGCTTTCTCAACTTACAAAATCCGGACCCCTGCAACGATACCTAGTACGCAAATTCCAGTTGTTGTCATTATTTATAAAGTTTACGTTTTGAGATAGTTTCGAAGCGGTTGATGTTCACCAGTAATTAAAACAAAATCATAACTCTACGTATACTTACTTATGAATGCATAGCAAAGACATTTTATTTTTAATAGTTTGGAGTGTATCTACTTCTGTAAACAAATTTCCTCCTACAAGCAGGTGTCTACATCTTAAGCGCCAGGTAAAGTATAAAAAAAAACTTCTAAAAAAGAATTAACGACACTAAAATATGACAGACTTTCATAAAAGGAAATCCGCTGATTACACTTTTCTAACTTTCTCCATTCAGAGTGTTCATGGCTGCGTTAAAAAAAAAAATCTCATGAAAGAAAAACTCATTAAAAAAATCTAAGTAAACTGTTTGTTGAAAAGTTTCACAAGGATATCCTGTCGAAGCTGCAAATTATTTCTTACATAAAAAAAATAAGTGCAATCACTGATTTATAGCTACCATGCGAAGAATCCGTTGCATCACGCTTTTTGAAAACTGTTTTGGAGCATATGAAGGAATAAATAAAAATAACAAGAAGCTTCTATTTATTAATGTAATTTCTTTTTACTTTTTTACCGACAATAAATGCGTTAAATTTAAATTACCTTATCTTTAACTTTAGCTTTTCTAAAAATCGCTCTTACTCGAATTAATTTTTATCTGAAATTAAACTTAATAGCATTCGACTCTAGTTTAATCGTTAAAACCTTGGGCTGTTGTACTATTCGCACCCACCCGTAGGGTTGGTAATATCTCTATAAAATATAAAATCAAAATTAAATTCTAAACCTCAGGCAATTTCGTGAATTTTGTTTACCACTCATACGAAATCTGTTCCATAAAATCCTTAAGAATTATATACAACGTTGCCAAAATTTCGACTTCAAATCATTTTTTTTTTTTTGCCATTTAAAGCCACCGCAACAGGCTTCATAGCCGACTCTCCACATCCCCACAAGGTATTGGTTTAATCGATTGATTTCATTTTGTGTATCTTTCGAAATTTCCACTGAGATATTTACACATGAAATATTCTTCAATAACGTCGAGTCGAGTCAAAATTAATAACAAAATTGCCTTAAATAAAATTGTACATCTTTTCACCCCACTTAGGCGTAAAAAACAAAAGAGGTGAGCTGTTAAAGGCTTTTTATTATTATTTTCCACCCATAATGCAAAACAGGGGCTTATTTTTTTTTTCGATGATTTTTATCGTTGGCTTCGTAAATATTGAAATAACTTTTCATTGTTTTGGGGTTTTGTTTTTGGGCGCCAATCGATGGGGGTAGGTAGAAAAATTTATGAACTTTGTGGATAAATAACGATATTTAAATTTTTATGTGTTTGTGTGAGATAAGGATGATGACGGGTTTTATTTTTCGATTCTTTTTTTAAGAAAAAGGAAAATAATAATGAACGTGTGCTTTGAGAGGTGTCAATGAACTCGTGGTGTGAACGTTTAAATTTTGTTTTGTCTTTAATGTTAAAAATGTAAGTTCTGTAGGAAATTTATATAGATGACTGGATGTTTTAGGGAAATGATAGGCACTAAGTGGCGTCTACTTGGTCCTGTAAATAAATAAAGAATAAATAGCTGGCGCGACAGCTTGGGATGAGCCAAGGCCTAACTTTTCACAAACATTCATGTTGTGCGTGTTATACAATATTATTTTCCCATGAATGGAAAGGACCTACAATTTATTGCCGACTCCAAACGACCAACTGAAACATGAAAAATTATACGGTCGGGGTTTGCCATTCCCCGAAGGGAGGTGGTGCCGTTAAAAATATTCGGTGGACATACCTGGGGCTTAAAACCATGCAGCTTGCACAACATTAACCACTGATCCACGGCGACTACTACTTGGCCTTGGAGCCATCGAGTAATAATTGTAGTCCAAACATTTACCGCGTTTGTTGACCTAATTGAGACAAAAAGAGGAACTATAAGCATGACACCGGACGAATTCTCTAGGTGAAATAAACGGTGGCTTCAAAAACTTCCGGATAGTAAGGTCTTCCGTGCCGTCCAGGCTTGCCTCTAATTCCTGAAGCGGGCTACTAAAATCCCTTAAATCAATCACTTATCAAAGTTGTAACGATTTGAGTATCTTAGGTTGGGGGCTATGCCAATGGTGTAATTACCTGGTCAGTAAAAAAAAATATATATTTTGCTCACCGACCACAGCCGCGCGCAGTCAAACTATAAGCAGAGACAGTAGACTGGTATGATGAAGACTTATCCGGCTTCTAGGAAACTTGATTTCGTAATGGAATAGACCGGGCAAATGAAAGGTGAAAAACTGTGGGATTGCTAAAGATGTGGGTTATACTCGAGTCATACGCAGCAGACTCAGGAAGGTTATGTTAAAATAATGCAGCTAGCGCTTGCATAAGACACTAGGTACCATAGTGGACCCATTGCGATTCCTGTAAAATCAAAATGGCGGAAATTAAACCGTTTCCTGAAAGCATTTGAATTTTACCATATTTTTATAGCTATCATAGCTTAGCTCCTCTAGATTACTGAAGAAATAGTTGCCGACAAGTTTCACGCGAGTCCTGGCAATTCCCTGACATTCACATAATAAGTGTGCCATGTCCGCAGCGGCGCATAGGTCGTTGCAGTACCTGTAGACATCTGTGGCTGAGAGCCCCACCCAATCTTTTAGCACGCTTCCTGAGAAGACAGTGGACGGACATGATGCCAATGATTAATTGTACTTGGGCCCTGCTTATGTTAAGAATATCTCTCGTTTCTCTGCGGTTCAGGGCATGCCATAGAGCCTTAAATACCCTATATCTACTTATATTGGACCATCTCTGATTTGCCTTACTTACGGTTATTCTTAAAATCTTCGCTTTAGCTACACAGTAAGGAGGATCCACGATGGAGGATCCACGATGGATTCTGCGCGCACAATGCTTTCACCATTAAGCGACATTTCGAGACTAGTGCAGATCTGACGGCATTTGATTCTAGCGCTTTAACCCTTTCGGTCCGGATGCGTACTGAGAGCAATATAGCTTCCGTAGACATACATGATTTTACGTCCGACTGTTGATCATTTTTTTTTTACAAATTAGTGAATATGCATCTCCTAAACTGGCACAGAGGGGCGGGACTTATAAAGCCCATGTAGAGTACAAATTTTTCGTATCAGGTACGGTTAAATATAAGTTGAGGCGTATGTGTCCCACCCGGATCGAAAGGGTTAAGTGCGGCCTGACTATCAATTTAGATGGCGATATCCCTTCCAGATATCGATTTCATCCCTAGTGATTCCACAGGTATGAGCACAGCCAGAACCTCTGCAACTTTAGGATAGTAAAAAAAAATAGCTGCCAACGAATTTTCTGCATGTCTTGGCAATTCCCTGACATTGGTATAGTAAGTGTCCCTCGTCCTGCGTCCTCAGCGGCACATTAGTTGGATTAGTTGGTTAGAACAGATTCCACGACACCAAGTCTTGTAACCGAATTGACCTTGCTCTCGGTCGGTACGTCACTATAACCAGCACACTGTTTCCTCATCTTAAGACGGGACGGTCTCTCAATCATCTTGTGTTGACATTCCTATAAAACTCCAGAGGATGTCAAAAAGGGGTTTAGGCAAGGCGCCCGCTGTCTTATGACTTCTCTACCATCATATATATGTGAATGAATTTTGCGACCCTCTTAGCACCTCTGAGCTAGCACCTAAGAATTAGTCTTTTCAAGGTCTGTGCAATTACTGGCATTCAGCGACGATTTTAATGTCATCGGCAGAATTCATCACTCTGTTACGAGTATGCAGACAAAAGCCGCAAAAATTCGTTAGGTGCTGAATTAGCCCCAAACCAAGAATAAGAATAAGTGAAACAACTCTGGATACAAAGAAAAGACATTTTGTTCCATAAAATCAAGGCGCTACACGTCCCGTCTACAGTTCTCATTTTATTCCCACGCTAAATAACAACAGTTGATTTTTTAATAAAAATGATTTAGTGAAAATCAATCACTGTCGTTTTCAAATAATGAAATTCGTTTCATTACAATCACCGGGTGTGCTAAATGACTTCAAAAATTAAATATCAATATTTTACCGTTGCTTAATCCAACGTAATTATTTTTGTTACGCCGAATGTCACTGTCACCTTTCTATCAAATATACGTCCAATATGTTCACGTCAGCTCAACACTGCCTTCAATCTGTCACCAAGTGACAAATCAAAGCGCTCTGTGTAGTATTTTCCATCCCTTAATTTGTTGCTCCTGTCAATCAAGTGGCGGTTTATTTTACGAAAATTTTATACATAAACAACATTTTGCCAAACTTCAGAAGACAGCCTTTGGGTTGTGGCTTTATGGCATAAACGATATACACATACATCCATCGTACATATGTATTTACATCCGTCACTGTTAATTGTTATTATTTGCGACAAGATGTAACAGATCGATGGAGACCTAATCCAACCATCTTAGGTGACATTTTACAAGGAATTTTTCTCCTTTGTCATTTTAGCAGCTAATTTTAAGATTGCTACCTCTGGCAAAAAAAAATGGGTCACTTACATTCCAAACTTAACGTAGGTGCAGGAGCTACCAAAACAGACACGAGCAATGGACGTGTTTCAGTACTCGTGAGTTTTTTTTAAACGACGACCTTGACGATTTAACCGAAAGTCTGGAACGGCCCGGGTTAAGCTGAAAGCCCTATGAAATCTTGGCATATGAACGCGATTTGCAAGTGATGCAAGTGTAAGAGAGAGGCTTATGACATATCTATAAGAACCCATACCACTTTACTTATCTTAGGATCTGCCCTAGGACTACAAAGAACAAGCTAATCACTTAGTAAAAGTATTGCTGTATGAACTTAAGCAAAGAGCATGAAATAGGTATCCAGCAGAAGAAGGTCCTTTGATTATATGTAAAACAAAGAGAAAGCTATGCCGAGTATACGACAAAGGCAGAATTTATGCACTGATGCATAAGGACAGACAGTGGTCGCCGTGGTTCAGTGGTTAGTGCGTTGGACTGCTGACCGAGCGGCGTGGGTTCAAGCCCCTGTCAGGACCACCATCAGAGTGATTGTTGAATGTTGACAGTTCAGCAACGGAGTGAAAATTCAAAATGACACCTCTTAAGATAAACCGAGAAATATTCCTCTAATTTTGCTGATCAGATCCAGGCTGACCAGGTTAAAGTTCCTGGAGATGACACAGAAAAAGCAACCGCAGTGGTTATAAGTAGAATTGAAGACCCAGTACCATTTCAAATCCCTGGTTCACCCCGAACTGCAAAGCCATTATAAGGAAGTGAGTTAGTACAGTTGACCCTTTGATCGCATCTTCTAAGTTCCCGAGATAACCAAGTGAACGAATTCCCAACTCCATTAAAAAAACCTGTTTCTACACCTCTTGTGTAAACTCTTTTATAAACTTTAAAGAACATATTCCTATGCAAATGGTGAGGAGCATACAAAAAAAAAGAATCCATGACCCATGACAAAACCTTGAACTGGCAAAACGTGCTATGAAACTAATATTTTATTTTTCGTTTGCTCTTGGTTTTATCTTTCACAGACTTGCAGAGCGAAAAGTTGCCCGGGCACGTGTGCTCCTCTTGAATGAACATTCCTACTCGCATGCTTGCCTACTGCTTTAAGGAAGTGGTTTCGAATAGTTTGGGCAAATTTACTCAGAATGGAAGTGAAATTGATATCTTTTCGCATGATTGCCATCGTTGATGTCCATTTGCTTGAGTAGCTACACTTAATACACAATGTTGACACTATATCAGTGCTGAGCAGGACACTGGACATTTAAGAGAATTTGAGGCGCCTTTAGTTCAGTCATGTGTTAGAATACATAAATTCTTTAATCGGATACATCTGTGTTAATAAATTCAGCAAATTCCTCCCTCACTTAGTGGTTGAATTCCTGGAAGTTGTATCTGTCTGTATCCCGTGTAGTGCAATTAATCCTTGTACACACTGAATGTTATAAACTGAACAACAACAGTTTTACAATTTAAAATGAAATATTGTTTCACCTACCTCAATACCCCTCCTACGCCTGCTTTGAACTTTTAATCATTTGGTGCAGACCACACATGTTGTGGGTTGGGCTCATCACTTGTGGGTTGTTGTGGATGGTTTTCATCATCACCGAACTGGTTAATAAACCGGAATCATTAAAAGTTGTATTAAAAACCAGAACAACGGTGGTTAATTAAAGGTTTTCTCTTTTTTTTTAATCGATAGTAGAATTGTGCATAAAAATAAAATGAAGGCAGACTGCACATCATTTCGAAACCCACACGGACGTCACTTTTATATTAAAAATAAATTCTATCCTTTGCTAGGGTAATGATCTTCAATTGAAAGGTCCTTTCTAGTTTATTTTTCAAAAATCAGATGTACATATAGGGCAACTTTCACACACGCAGAACACATCGAACAGTGAAATATTCTAAGATTCTCGAAAGGCCTTTAGTCAGGTTCGAATAGTCACAGGCTTTCTAACAGGACACTATCGAGTCAAAAAGCACCTAATGACTATGGGAATGTGCAACGAAGACGAAGAATCAGTAGAATACCTTTTGTGTCACTGTAACTCTTTAATCAGAACACGTACATAATCGTCATTAAGATAAATTTTACCTCGAAACGGATGATATATGTATGTATCTGCCAGCTCGCCCAAAGACATCTCTGGATTCATCTCGAATTCAGGTATCATGAGCGAGCTCTAGTTGGAGGAAATCACAATACGCCCATCTGTGGCCAACAATCTTAATCTTAACCTGGAACGCTATTCCGACTGTGGACACTGGTTGTTAGACTTTTTATTTTAATTGAGCGAGCATTCAAGAAACATACTGAGAAGCGATTGGTCAGTAAGCTGCTGGCCGTCCTATAACATGGAATGGATCAGTAGCGCCACAAGTAAGTTCCTAGCCAAATGCTTGCCTTACTTCCTCGAGGTTATAATTGGTACCCACGTGTTTAAGTCCGGTAAACACGGAATAGGCGACCGCAATGAAAGATTTGTGGATGGAAGGACTTTGTACTGACGCCGCCTGAAGCAGTAGGATATGCAGAGGCCTATTCAGAGGGTAGAAGCATACCTGAGAAGCTTTTTCGTGAAAAATTATACTCCCGGAGGCTTGTCATTCTCCGACGAGAGGTGGTGCCGCGGAAAATGTTCAGTGGAAATGGCTGAACCCTTGCGGCTTGTACATCAGTCCAATGCACTTGCCACTGCGCCACGGCGATCACTTATCGGCCTTTAAGCCGAGGTGTGTTGAAAAGCCCATTTATACCCCATTGAGTTTTAAACAGAGCTGAGTACTTTGTGACTTCCTTAACTTTGTCTTGAATGTTGGGTTTCTTGCTAATTCTCATTAAGAGATGGAAGGCCAATGAATGGAATTTTATATTTCTAATAAAAGAGCACCAGTTCAATACTGTGGAAGTTCATACCCAAACCACACTGAACTCCTCATCTAGCTTATTTAAAGCGCTATGTAGGTCCTTTTCCCTCTCTATCTCTACAATTAACCTTACTCGTGCTCTTGCACTTCAAGTAATGAAGTTATTTGTTTCCACTTTCCAATCACATAGACGGGTTTTTTCTTATTTTATCCTCTTCATTTAAAAAATATCTATTTCCTTGTAAGGATCTCTTCTGTCCTCCTTTGAATTTGCATAACATAGAAGCTACCAGACGAAGTTGGATAGCGCTTAATTAATAAAGCAGCCACAAAGCGAAAAGATATCCAACCATTTTTTTTTATTTCTTTGAAGGAAAATATCAAGAAATTTTTTTTCTTATTTTTCAAACCGACAAAACAAGAAGTTGAAGAACCTTTTGTAGCTCCATGCATATTTTAAAAATGGAAATGAGTTTAATTTTCAAAAGGTGTTTCCCTCGTTTCTCGTTACAATAGGCTGTATTGCTTATTAGGTTCCATTTTGTTGGTGAAAAAAAAAAAAAAAAACCAAATCGGCAAGTAAAATACCCAAAATGGTCTTTTCCCACACTTTAACGAGGATGTGCTGCTGAAATGTGCCTTGGGTTGGTACAACAAATTTAATAATTTCCGGTGTTATCGCTATCGTGTCTTCCTGGTTGTCTTCCTGTGGTTTTCCCATTGAATTTGTTTCGCTGATTGTCATCTCTGTTTTTTTTTTTTTCGTTTGTTTGTGGAACAAACTAAGTTCTGCTTTTTAGATTTCAAATGAGTCCTTGGTTGGTTTTCCCTTTTGTATGGAGGTAGATATATGCCGTGGTTTGGTCGAACAGGACGCATTTTAATTTAATTTATTTCTCGAATCCCTATCATTATTCGAATGTGATAATGAAACTATTCAAACTAAGGAAAAGAGAGAACACGTGTTAAGTATGTCATAAGAATTTAGGTTTTTCAAGGCAAAAGAGGTACGCTATGCACTGATGGGGGCTTATGTGGATTTTCGGCTTTTTCAGAACGGCATTGACTTAGGCTCATAGGAAAAGACCTAAAGCCTTTAAGAGAGACCACTAAACATCGGCTAGATATAAAGGGTTTTTCAATAGGGACGCTACAAAAGTAGAGCGACAGGGACAGCAAACGACGCCATATTTTTCTTGCGGTTTTTTGACATTTCTCTTCAGTAAGGTTTGCCATTCCATGATGGAAAGATATAAGAGCCAACAACGAGTTGAAATTATTAAAATTTACTACCGAAATTCGGAGTCAGTGGCCTCAACGTTAAGAGCGCTACGTCCAATTTATGGTCGTCATAATTTCTGGCTGGATGGCTTCCTCAATAAACAAAATATGCGGTATTGGTAAGGCAGCAATCCACACGTACTCCATGAGTCATCATTGCATCCCGAAAAAATTACGGTTTGGTGTGGTTTATGGGCCGGCGGCGTCATTGGGACGTACTTCTTCCGTGATGATCAAGACCGGCACGTTACTGTGAATGGGGATCGCTACCGTTCAATGATAACCGAATATTTTTGGCCCCAATTGGATGATATGGACTTGGAGGACATGTGGTTCCAACAGGAGGGCGCCACAAGCCACGCAGCGAATGTCACAATCAATTTATTGGAAACCAAGTTTGGAGAACGTGTTATCTCACGAAATGGTCCAGTCGCTTGGACGCCTCGGTCGTGCGATTTGACCCCGTTAGACTATTTCCTGTGGGGCTACGTCAAGTCTATAGTCTATGCCAACAAGCCAGCGACGATTGATGAACTTCGTACGAATATCGAACGTGAAATTGCAGCAGTATCTGCCGATTTATGCTTGAAACCCGTCGAAAATTGGGTTCAGCGTCTGGACTTCTGCAAGCGTGCCCGTGGTGGCCATGCAAAAGAAATCGAGTTCCATACATAATGGCATCGAACGTACTTTCACAGCAATAAAGAATTTCATTGATATCCAAAACCGTTTTTGTTTTATTTAAAAAAACTTTTGTAGGGCTCTTATTGAAAAACCCTGTAGATGGTATCTCTTCAACAAAGCAAAGGGGCTATAGAACTGCGGATGGGTGGAAACTCTTCATGTTGGGAGTAGCACATTTAGTGTCGGTTCAGGCGGGAGTGGGGATACTCACACGTCCCAGGCTAGTATTGGAGAGCTGCGATCTTAAAACTAAAGCTTGAAATGTCAACCCTGGCTCTGGTGCAGGTATATGCGTCGAATCTGGAGGCGGAGTATGCAGCTTTCTTAGACGAAGTAGATGCCATCGTAGAAGTGGTTGCAGGCATAGATTCTTATGGGGGAGTGTGATTGGAAGGCATAGAACGCAAACGGAGAGAGGTTGTTGGACTTTTGCTGTGCAAACGGCATGTTTACTATGAACGCTTTCTCTCCATACAAAAATATCCATCAATACATATGGTATCGTCAAAGTCTTCAACAGTAATCGCTGATAGACTTCTTCGTGATTTTCGGAGCTCCTCAATCCCGAACAGGGTACTGAGGAAGGCAGACCCACGATTTTGAGTAGGGCGGAGAAAAGTCCCGTAGAGGAGGTGACTTTGGCTATTAAAGCGTTAAAAGTCGCCAGAAATCGGGTCAGAAATGCTCAAGGCCTTGGGAGAAGAGGGATTGAAATGGCTCTCTCGTGTCATTAAAGTGACCTGGAAATGCAGTGGAACACCTAGTGAGTAGCAATCTGGGGTGATTGTTCCTCTTGGATTGCTCCAATCAAATGGGTTTATCTCTTTAAAGTCTCCCCAGAAAAGTCTTTGCATTCCAAAGTTGAGCGATGATCAGTGCGGCTTTCGTCCAGCCAGAAGCACAACCGACTACCACCCATTCACTCTCAGAACAGTACTTAAACTGGTCAGCGAATATGCCAAACCTATCCATAGTTGTTTTGTGGACTTAGAGAAAGGGTATCATCGGATCCCTCGAAGTAAACTCTGGAGTGTACTGCAGGAGTATCAGATTGACGGTTTTCTTCTGAGGGCCATTCAATCTGTACCAACTGCAAGTTCGGGTGAAAGGCGTTAAATCGACACTGTGGGCGTTGGACTTCGTCAGAGATTCGTTTTATCACCTCTCCTTTTCATTGTGTATATGGATTGGATATTACAGCGCACAGACTGCCGAGGATCGGTTTGAATTGGGAGACTTCAGGGCAAGCCAACTGCGTTTCGCTGATTACTTGGTCATTCTTGGGTCTACCCAGACCGAACTCCAGCGCACACTAGATACGTTCATAGCAGTCTGTGTTGAGAAGTGTTAACTTTTGCATAGGCTTAAAACAGGAGCTCTCAACTGAAGCAGTAGCTCCCCATATGCCAATAATGTGTGCAGACACATATATGTATGTACAAAAACCTACTTTAAATCTTAATATAACCTTGTTTCGGTTATGCACAAGCATAGTTTTGCTGGGCCTTCCGAGAAGTTCCTTTAGCACGATATTCTTGAAAATGCGATTCATCGCCATGAGTCTTACCATGAATATACTCGTCTCTCAGGTAAAGCCATCATAAATCTCATGCCATTCATAGCGCCCTAGAGAAATTCGGACTTATCCCGAAAAATACATTGAAGTTGATTTCAAAAAATCATCAAATGTCCTAATGCCTTGCATATGAGAAACTAAACCAGAGGTCTTCGCTTCCTTAGCTAATCCAACTGAACTGCTGTAAAGGGATGAGAGAAATACAGTTTTGCTCCCCATAAGCTTTCAATATCCCCATGCTCACATGATGTTCGAGTATTATTGCCAAATGTTTCATTCTAATGCCACAATCCTCGAATTGGAAAAAGTATCCTTCCTCACATCCTCATAGACTGCAAACATAATCCCTAAGTGCTGTCAGAATTTGATTGCCATATGTCAGGGGTCCGGCATAACTTCCACCCTGGGAGTAATCCCACACACCTTCCTAGCAAATATAACCAGAAAGGGCGGCTGTATATGACCAAGGACTTAATGCGTTGCCTCCAAAATTGGGTTAATTGTTTTACAGATGCTCAACTCCGGAATTTGAACGACAAACACATGACAAGGAAGGGGGGGCTGCACTAGATGACTTGGGATACAGGGCCAGTAGTCCTTCCACAAATCCAATTATTCCGAAACCAACTGGGAGTACATGTTTCAATTTATTCGACCTTAGATATCAAACCGATACCTACTATAGTACGGGCCCGGTGAGCCATGTTGACTTAATCCTCTGAAGGCCTATAAATCAATCCATCACACATTCAAACAGCCAGACATCGGTGTGTGGTTGTTTTGAAATTTCCTGTGGGACTTCTGGAGACGTTCTGTTGACATAATTGGAATTTTCCAATTCCATTCGCTGTATGTAAATTTGATTTTGAGAATTTTTGGCAAACACCACGCGTCGCAATTACATCCGAGTTGTTGACATTACGTCGTGTCATTCGCCATATTTCTAACATGCAGCTGAATGCGATGAATGAGGTTTTGATTTTGGCATGCGATGCGAATTATCCATTGGATTGGATTGACATTTTTGAATTTTTTTTTGATTTTCTTAAATTTTTCAACACAAAAATGAAACATCTTTAAGCGGAACAGGACTTCACCCCAAAGTTGTCTCCACATCCTTTGTTTTGCTTTGTTTTTCTAAGGTACATCGTCCTGATATCGTATCCTACAACTCTCTGCCTCCAGGGGTAAGCATTAGGGGGGCAATAACAGGAAAATTGCTCTCGAAAAAAAAGGTCTGTTTAGACTGTGCCACCAGAGGGAAGAAATCTTTTCGAAAAAGATTCGGATTCATTTTTGTTTTGTTTTTTTTTTTTCTCTTGTTCCCTGGCTCCACATCCTTAAATTGAGTTCCTTAGGGTACACATAATTTTCTTCTTCTTTTTTTTTTCATTCGTTGTACTCTCATTTGCTTTGTTTCGGTTTAATTTATCATTTAGATTCACATTACTTGAAATAATACTCGAAGAACTTGGTGAATAATTTCACCAACATTAAGGCAGTTGATTTATTTAGAAAGGTGTCGGTATTTTAGGGGATGGGGTTTGAACCTTAAGAGCAAATTTAAGCCCGATGTTGTGAGTGGTGAAATGGGCTTTTGTATTTGAAGCGGGCTAAGTTCTTAAAGATTTCAGGCTTAAAACCCCAATCATATACCTTAAGGCCTTTGATTAAGTGGCTTTGGGCGGGACCTGTCCTTCAAGATAGGAGTATTTCCACCCAGTTTGACTGGCCAGCTGATTGGTGTTCACTCATTTATTAGACTCGCAACGCGTTTATTGCTCAGAGAAAGCAGAGCAAATAGTTTGCAACTTGTGACAGTGAAATTGACAACCTGCTGTCTTAACAATTAAGAGGGGCCTTTGGATGATAATTGAATTCATGCTCTCAAACCTGCTGTGTCCACATTACTTCGCTTAGCGCTTGGAAAAGGAAACCTTTTACCAAGTTCTCGGTGTTAGTTCCTTAAATTTCTCATACGTTGAGCTTACGGAGCTGTGGTTATTTAAGAAGATGCGCTAAGCCCTTATTCTACACCGGTGTGTTGACTCTTAAGTATTAACTGACTACTGCCCACGAGTATATCCTATACTTCATACAGGAATTTCGGAATAAGACGAGTGGAAGTACCGGGCAGTCACTAAGAGAGAAAAGAGACAGTATTTTCTGTAAGGCTCTAGGTATCAGTCGCGACCACTGCACTACTGTCGAGTGGCAGTTATAAATAAACAGTCCATGCCTTTTCCCCATCGATCATGACTGGGATAGTTAGAGGTTTGTGTAGGGTCACACTAGTTGTTCAAGAAAGGTCTTTGCTCAATTGCTTTCTTGGTCTAAAAACATCGATTGGCGAGAATTATTCGTATCAACACCCGTGTCAGTATGTGTTCACTGCGGAGCCATTATTGGCAAAGTCGCTTATTACCTGAAAGTTATTTGTGTATGTCAAGGCTGAAGTTGTTTCAGAGACGTCGATGTTAGGTTTTCTGTGTCCTACACTTTCTTTTGCCTTAGTTGATCGCTAAACCCATATTCGCGGCTTTCGTCTCAGAGATTTTGACACGAATGCCAAACCTAGACATTGCTTTGTATCATCTCACTCATCTCTATAAATGCTGTCATACGCGGTCTGCAAATCGCTGAAAAGGTGATGGGTATCAATTGGAAGTAGCTGGGTTTTTTGTCCTCAAGATTTGCGTTGTGTGAAAATTGGTGGACTTTTCTAGCCTTAAGACACACTGACATCAATTTGGTGACGAACGGCTTAAGGCGTTCACACATCGCGAAAGACAGATAAGATCTTGTAGGGCATGTTAACAAAACTGCTGCCTCTGAAGAATCGGAGGGTCTATTTACTTGAGGTAAAGAATGCTGAAGTTCCATTTATGGAGCATACCTTCTTCCGACCTTATTTTACAGATGAGTTGGTGCATGCTCCTTACCAAGTCATCGTCTACAGCTTTGAATACTTGTCCTTTCTTTCTGATGTTCACCTTTCTCACTAAATGCAGGATAGGGGATGCCTTTTACCAGAAGTGATTCGATTTCTGTGTTATTGTTGATGGAAGGAGTAAAGCTATGTATTCATCTGTGTGACTTAATTGCACCTCTTCTCTATTTCTCGATACATTTGCGATGTTGAGTTCTGGTCAAGTCACTCAACGAAATGAAATCTAAATCATTTCTGTCGAATCTTCACCACATGCCTTCCATACGTTATTCAACGGATCACTTAATAGGATTAATTCTCAAACATCTTGCATCTGCGTTGCATACATCCTTCTAACTCCTTAAAGTGAAATGTTTAATCAAAATGCATCGTAAACGCAGATGCCACACACCGAAGGATGTGCTTCAGAGAGAAAAAGAAGGGAAATAAATTTAAAATTAAATTCCTTATCGTGTGTATGGCAAAACTTGAAACTTGAAAACGTATGAGGGAATCCTATCTTTACCTTCAAGCGTATCCTAATATCCTCAGAGTGAATCAATATTGTTGTGATGCCTTGTAAAAGTATGTCACCAATATAGTCTTCCTTTATCAAGTTTGGGGTTTATGACTTATTCGATATCGAGATCCGAATGGTTGGTATTCAAACTTTTTTGCATAGAAAGATTCTTTTGTTGAATGTCCTTAAGCCGAGAGACTTGGAATTCCCTCGGACTTATGTTTGGCTAGTAAACAATGTCTATGTGCAAAGAAGTCCTTAAATTTTTTCTTCTATGGTAAAGTTTCACTATACTTTGTGAACGAATAAGTCGGTCACCCAGATGAGACTAGGAAAAGGATAAAGAAATTTTTCTTTTGGCCAAATGAAACCTCACGATTGGATTCACTTGAATGGAATCAAAAAGTTATCCTCTCACAGTGACAATGACAACTTTTTCAGTCTTGGATTGCTGCAGTGGGAAAAAATTCGGAACCCAAAAGCTTGTCAGCTTGCATTTCAAGACTTTCGAAAAAAAAAAAAGTCACGCATTGATTCGGCTCCCTTCAGCTCGAATGTTTGGTGAAATAATTGATAAACTTTCCTTGCAACGGATGAGTAAAGGGTCAAGGTCAGGATATGCTTCATTACACCTCAACAGATGGCGGCCGAGATGACTTCTAATGACTGAAACATTTTTTTTTTTAATTTCTTTTCTCGAAATGACACTTTCAATGAAATCCATCGAGGGTTACATCTGGAAAGTCGGTGGTACTTCGATGCACATCATAAGTTTCCACAGCAGTTCCCAGGAATAGAAAAAAATAACAGACTTGTTGAATAAACATAGTATCCCCCAGTTCTTATTTCAGTGTGGTTGTGACTGGTTCTTTATTGGCGATGCGAAATTGAATTCATTGGTCATTGGTATTTGTGGTTTTGGGTAGGGTGGACTCTGTGATTTAAGGTGTTTTCAGTGTTGTAAGTGCGCGAAGGTTTTCTGTTCTGTAGCCAACGCCTGTCTGATTTATCGCATATACTCGCATGTATACACCGCAAGCATGGTAACGTGGTCTCTTCCACTGGTAAGTTAGTGGTAATCGACTTGGTTAAGGATGTATAGAGGACATGTTGTGTTTAGTTGGTAACCATTTTCACGCCTTAAAGTCTTCGAGTATAAGGACGAAAATAAATATATAAAGGAGAACAGATGTTTCTGATGATTGTGGTGATTGTCTCAAGCATTTTTTGTACCCCAGGTCATGTAAAGAAAAATAAAGAGAAATCCTGAGAAAATCTTCAGATTTGAGTTCTGATATACAAAATAAGTTGAGATACATGAAATAGACTTTAGATACTACTTTGAAGGGTTTAGACTTATCAGTCTCCCTTCATTTCTTTCTTAAATCCTCAAAATGACAGCAGGGTACTGTGAAAAACAAAGCATGCATATCTCACTTATTTACTGAAGGTGAGGCTACAGTCCGGGGTGGACTTGGGCCTCAACCAACAGCGAGCTCGTTCTTTAGCCAACTGCCTCCAGTTTCGCACGCCAAGTTGGTTGAGGTCCCCTTCCACTTGTGTGCGCCACCTGAGTCGGGGTCTTCCTCTACTGCGCCGTCCCTCGGGTGTGGATTCGAAGATTTTTTAGGCCGGAGCATTGGTGTCCATCCACTATACATGACCCAGCCACCTCAGTCGTTGGACCTTCACTCTTCTGGCTAATTCGATGTCGCTGTATATCCCGTACAGTTCGTCGTTGTATCTCCTCCCCCACTCGGTGTTGAGTTCTGTTGAAAGCATTTATTTGGTATTGCCCCCATTGACCGCTAAACCCGTCTCAATACTTACGAACGCACGAGTGACATCAGGCTGCGTTCTTCCGATTATGTCAATATCGTCGGGGTATCCAAGTAACTGGACGGACTTTTGAAAAATTGTTCCTCTGGTGTTAGCGCTTGAGTTCTTCACAATGCTTTCAAGCGCGATGTTGAAAAAGCCGCATGACAGCGCTTCGCCTTGTCTAAATTCTTTTTTGATATCAAAGGACCGACCATGATGGAGCAGCGAGCACATTCTCCTTCGTCATCCTACACAGATGGACGAGTTTGGCAGAAATGCCAAAAATAGATATGGCTCTCAATAGCAAGTCTCAATAAATGCTGTCATAGGCGGCCTTGAAATCAATAAAGCGGTGGTAGATTTCGATTTTAACTTCTAAAGTTTTCTCCGGGATCTGCCGATGTGAGAAAATGTGATCGATTGTGGACTTTCCTGGACTAAAGCCGCGCTGATAGGAACCGATCATGTTGTTGACGAACGGCTTCAGGCGCTTACACAACACGACAGATAAGATCTTATAAGCGATTTTAAGAACACTGATGCCTTGTAGTTAGCGCAGTTCAGAGGGTCTCCTTTCTTGAGGATCGGGCGAACAGTGTTGAGGTTCCATTCATCGGGCATACTTTCCTCCGATGATATTTTTCAGATGTGTTGGTGCATGTTCCTTACCAAGTCATCCCCTGCGTCTTTGAACAGCTCGGCAGCTAGGTCGTTAGCTCCAGCAGCTTTGTTGGACTTAAGCTTAGATATGGCTTAGATCTTCACTTCGTTCAGGTTGGGTGGGCGGAATTGTTGGTCTCCATGGTCCAGGTTGAAAGGTTCATTCAACAATTTAAACTAGTTCCTCCAAATATTCCAAGGGTGAACGAGGGTATTCTGTTTATGCCCGGCGCTTTATTCAATTTGTTTTTGCGTAGACAGCTATAATATCTGATGTTGAAACCGGTTGATCTAGATCTTCAACTTCAATTAACGTTGGTGCACAATAATTATCATTAGCAACCTGCGTCGTTTGGAAACTCTGTAGACAGGATGCCAGAGCCGAATTGAGTTGGCTGGTTTCTAAATTTCTTGCCTATTGTATTTGTTTACTTTTACTTCACTTTAATTTCACTTTTGTATTCGATAAATCTCCCTTTCCTATTGCCTTTGGATTTTCTTGTTAATACGGCGATACTGGCTGGTGCTAGGAGCCAGAGAGCCTGCTATGGTCGATATTGGAACTCTCTAGCTCCATAGCAGGCTGTCAAAACTATTTTTAAAATCCGAATTTTACTTTCAGAAACTCTAACGTATGTCCTATGTGTTCCAAGAGTAAACACTTGTAGTCAACGCTCTGCATTTCAACTCTTGCCCAAACCATCATGTGATGGACTACGGACTCCTGATGCCGCGACTATTTTAAAAATGATTTCGTGATAGCTGGATATCCAGCTTGAGACGAGGGGACAAGCATGCCTTCTTAGATTCAGACAGCAGTGTTATAAATCTTCTTAATGGAAATGGCCTTCCAGCCGTGGCATTCACACTTTCGGTTCAAATTCTATCGAAAAATGCAAAAACAATTGGGGTTAGATAAACTACACCGTACATCGCTGAGATATTACTCGAAGATGTAGATTTCCACAAACATGAATGTCCAATCTTCTGTAAACTACAACTTTAGTAGGGCTAAGGACAGAAAAGTTGTTTCCACTTCCTTATTTCTGACCTTTATCCTCATCACATGAGATATTCAAGCAAATGACCACATACTGCAAAGAATTCTAACAGAAAAGCGAACGGAACACCTGTAACTTTTCTGTTGGCATTTAAGAGATTATTGTCGAATCAAAAGAAGAGAGTCAGGAGATTAACAGAGTCCACAGCAGGGGGCACTAGATACATAGCTCTTCTACAGACATAAATTCTACATAAATTTTAACAGAATTTCATGTGGAGAATAACCATGTTACAAGCTTGCGCATGGAGTTGTTCGGTCTTCCTTGAGTGAATGTTTTTTCACCACACTTTGTATTTTCCAGCCTGAACCAATCCATCGACCTACCAGTACAACACGGTGAGTCCTCTAGTAAGTGCGTCTGTTTTTTCGTTAAAAAAAGGATAAAAGGACGAAATTTTTAATCGAACTTCTTATGTATGTACAAATCGTTTCGTGAAGTGATTAATATTTATTTAGATCGGTTAGATATAGAGACAAATCCATGACTGTTTATCGATTTTCTTCTCAAAACAAAAAGAAATCCTTGTTTCATGAACATGAACTACTGTCATTATTCATTCGGAATCCGCCTGAAACATCCTAGTGGTAAGAAGGCATTTTTTTCCGTTTCGGATACTTGGTTCCATTGTCTGGAGATAAATTGTTGTGGTCGGACTTGAACAGCAAAGGATGAATTTCGTGAATTTTGCTTTTGTGCACATTGTATGTAGTCGTCGTTGCTTCTGTGGTGGATGCATAGACAAGTGAATCCTGGATTTTGGGTAAGGACATTCTGCTCTAACTATGTTGAAATATGTGACATTATTTTGTTATGCGAATTGTGCATAGCATGTACCTAGAATTTGATATGGAAGGTTACTTCGAATTTCCTGCCATTTGAAAGGATTTTTCCGCAAAGTTTCACATTGTTTCGATAGCTGTTGCGGAAGGATAGAATGTGACATCAGAGAATGGTTAAGCCGCTTTTCAAGTTTGTGTGAAAAAATGTAAGGGAATTACATACATCTAATAGAATTGTAAGTGTGGAACTTCTGTGTTACTAGTGAGGTTAGGTTAGCTAAAAGGGGTGGCCGTAGAAAAACATGCTGCTTCGTTAAAGGGATATCAAATCCTACATCTGTACATACGTCAATATCATCGTATGAAGAAAATTTTTCACTATATTAGGAGAAGATGAACACCGCTTTCAGTAAGGTTGTCGAGCAGGCGCTACCAAAGTTGGCAGCGGCGACAACCGTATTCTTAACAAATGAAATCGTGCACTTTTTTTCGCCCCGGAAGGTGGGAAAGGACGAACCTAAACCCGTACTCAGTAGCAGTGTGAGATTTCTATCCACTACACCCACCTTCCCTTCTATCCTTGGTCCTCGCGGCACTGCCTGTTTTTTTTTTTTTTTAATAGGGGACCATTACGGAACCTTGGGGAACACCGACTGTGACTCTATACTGCTGAGTTCCATCGTCGGTATTGTAGAGCAGTATCCTATTTCTAAAATAGTCCATCATTATCTCCTGTAGATAGTCTGCTGCTCTCTTGGCGGTAGGTGCTCGCATGATGTTTCTCCAGTTTGCGGTGTTGAAAGCGTTCTTGACATCCAGCTTAATCACTGCGCAGTACTGTTTCCCCCCGACCTTCCATCGCCTTCCTTCAATGGCTTTCCTCACCCTTTTGAAGAGTCTGCTACTAATAATGCACTCCAGTATTTTCCCCACGGTCTCCAACATGCATAGAGGCCTATACGACGAGGGATCCAGCGGGGGTTTATTACCTATTGGTACAGTCTCTGTTTCTTTCAATGGTCGGGGAATACTCCTTCCTTGAGGCAAGTGTTATATATTTCTGCGAAGATGCGTGGGCGCTAATTGATTGCTGTTTTTAAAGTAATGTTGGGGACTCCATCCACACCAGTCGCTTTTTGGTGCTTGATTTTTACGTAGACTTGCAGTATCTCTTTTGCGGTGTGTACAGCAACAGCATTTTCGAGAAACACTGCGGAGGTAGGCGAGGGTATTCGGCTAGCCTTTCATCATAACCACTTGGTGGCTTTTCCCCAAGGATTTTGATCGGGTTCGTTGTACAGTTCGGAGAAGCTTCTCTTTTTACTGTCTTTAATTGCAGTTTTTAGGTTCCTTCGGGAGGTTATGAATCTCTAGTGGAATTCTTCGTGGCTGTTGTGTTCCCTGAAGCCCTGATACAAACAGCGCACCCTGTGGCACTCTGCGCGCAGTCTGGTGATCTCACCAGTATACCGGTAGCTGTTCCGCATTTTCTCCTTTTTGTTGCATGGATTCATCACAGGCTCTTGCCAATCCTCTTGTGAGCTGCTTCGCCTTGTTGGTGGCTGATCCGCAAGGAGATATATCTTCCACCATCAGCTAGAGTACCTCAACGTCCAGAGTCTTTAGTTTTCATCCCCTTTTTTGCGGTTGCCTTCTCTGCTCTCCTCTATTTTCGATGAAACTGGGCCGCAGAGCCGGGTGGTCCCTGTGCGTATGCATGGTGTATACTTTCAAAGCAGCACTTGGAAACACGTGATCTTCCGTTTTTGCTGAATGTCAGCTGGTTCCCGAAATTCGATGTCCAACTATGCGTATGTCTCCAGAAGTGTTCTTTCCCTGGCGATTGCTGTACGTGAACCCCAATCTACCGACTGCAATTACGACGCGGTTTCTTTCTCTTGCAGTAATTGCGATGTCGTCAATTATTCGTTCAAATTCTTCCTGCGTAATGGTAATAGGCGTGTAGCAGCTAACGAAGTATATGCCATTTATTTTGGCTCACACGAAGCCTGCCTGGCGCGTCGTCTTTTTATCTTCAAATGGTTGTGGGCAACATGTATGTTAAGTGATCCTTAAAGCTGAGTCTGTGATCCAGCAGGACTCCTAGACACTTGACTTGGCTCAGCTTCGACTTGACGATGTGCTCCCCTACCAGGACGATCATGTGTTACACTATTTTACTAGAAAGGCTTTGGTTTTGTAACTCATAAAACTCATCAGTAGGTGGCCTTAACAATTTGCTACTCTGAATGAGGAGGAGCCAGCGCATATTAAGTTAAAAGTTAGATTCAAGGAGTGTCAAGGAGTTAAATTCAGAAAGGTAAGACAATGATGCTTCAGAATGTTTCTGTATTCAAAATTGTGATTTTTAGTACTGCTAGAGTGCTAGTCATATTTTTTTTAACTTTAAAAGTGACCCTTAGAGGATCAGAATATGAGAATAAGAATAAAATGATCGAATTGCTGCTTTCCATCCTTCACGGTTCCAAGCACGCTGCTCCAGTTGGTGAGACTAGACTTTCTTGCGTCGGCGATCGCTTGATCTTTAAACTGGAAGTTCGGTCTTAAAGTCCTTCGCGAACCAGGTGGCTCGGATTCAAAGACTCTTTTGGTAAGTGCGTTGTCGTCTTTTCGCTCGATATGGTCGAGTCAATGTAGTCGACCCATTTTTGCCTTCCAGGCCATATCGCTGTAAAATATTCTCCTCAATTCACCCTCCTCACAGTTAGGATCAAATATCCGATTAACTAATTAACCCATCTGTTCAACTGCTTTGCTCATGGTCCAGGTTTCAGTTCCATAAAGGACGACCGGCAAGATCAGCGTTCTGTAAAGCAAGATTATGGTCCTTGGTGTTAGAAGTTTTGACCTTTGTAGTTTGGACAAACCGTTGCCTACGGTTATTCTTTCGTCGAATCTCCATCTTAACTGCGTTTTTGGAATTTACGTTTCCCTCGAGGTAGACAAAACTCCTTCACTATCTCAAAATTATAGCTTACGTGTGACGGAGTGGTTTCTTGTCAACAGCATGTATTTGGTTTTACACTCAACTGCTCTCCACTAGAGTCCTATCCAATCACCGTAAAAGCCTAAATGACGGCACGTTGGGATCAGGCTATGATATCAATATCTGGAGGGACTTGGAGAAGAAAGTGCCTTCCGTATGAATGCCCATCCGCCTTACTATCTATTTCAACACAAGATTGAAGAAATCGCACAACAGCGCATATCCTTCCTCAAATCCTGTGCATGTTTCGAATAATTCGGATGTTACGGTTCCAAACTGCACGGTGCAGCGCGAGTTTTGAGATACAATCGAATCAATTTTTTCCTGGATTCCGAATTCAGACCCTAATAGTGGCCTATTTATGTGGAGCAAAAAGGCTTTAGAGGTTTACACAGTACACTGAATAAAATCTTGTAACCGACATTAAGCAAGGATATGCTTCGGTAGATGATCTAAATTAATCGCCAGCAGCGGCCTTGTTATTACTAAGCCTTTTGAAAACTGTAATGCCCTCTTCTAAGCCGTGTGGGGAGATTATTTTATGGACTGAAGTTGTTTTTTTCTCAGACTCTAGCACACTCTCTGGTCGTCTTCTTTAAGGTTTTCTAAGTCAAATTCTAAGCACCAGCGGGGGGAACTTTAACTTAATCCGCAACTTAAGGATTCCACCAGAGCAAATATCTCTCCCTGAAATCTGTCACTCAATGGCAATTGAAGGCTATCTCCATCTGGCAAAGATCTGACTTTAGACTTCCCAGTTCATTAATCAAATTGTCAACAGGAAATAACAAATTAATTGACTCATAAATGACCGAGAATTCCCAATAGATTGATACCAATCTAGATTGTTTGATTGGCAATAGGAAACAAAGTCAATTGTGTCGGTGGTACATATGTCTTGATAACAACTTTGACGTTGATTGCTTGACTTTGAGTTGAATAAAAAAAAGCCAACAAGCGTTGAATCAAGGGGAACTTCCTATGAATGTTTAGATCAAAGGACAGTGCACTATCATCTGTCCCCTTTGATGGATCTCTTCTCTGACGTTAAGTCCCCTACTTACCATAAGTAGTCGATCAAATTAATTAGATTCTCCCCAGCACGTGTATAGACCTTTTTTTTCCAACATTGTTCCTTGAGAAATCCGCCTTAACCATAAAAAAAAAAAAGAGAACTTTACAGGTCTACCCAAAATAACTAATAGAAGCATTTAATCATCCACACAAGCCATATCTGAAAGTATCTTTCCATCACTCGTTGGACGGGATAGGTATCGGCATCGAAATGATGGAGCCCTTCGAATGATAAGTTGGCTTGCCAAAGAATATTAATGATGGAGCTATATTGAGCCAAAAAAAAAAGGACGATTTGCTGGGCTCTAATACGATGACTGTGTATTTATTTCTCTGTCCGGTTGTAATCTTAGTTGATCGATATGTGTGTGTCGGTGCTTTGTTGGAAGGTAATTTCTAACTTTTTTTTTTTTTTGCAACAAGAAGTCAAGCGATGTGTTTGGTAAATCACGAGTCATGAACTTGGTTACGAAAATCGATAGATGACACAGCAATTCATCACGTCCTTTTAGAGGAATTCAGCGAGAGACTTATGGTTGACATAATGGGAGCAATCTGTGGTGGTTTCTTTAAACTTCGACATTTGCATGCTCGAACACTCATCTGCCATCAAGGGAAGAAAAAACGATACAACTAGATACAGCTAGAGCCCGGAGTGGGTCAAAGGCTAGTTTTTCGCAACTACGTGATCAAAGAAGAGGTACACTTAGACCAGAAAAGTTGGTCCATTTCGATACCACTGAGTACTGTGGTTCGACCCCTGCTTACTCCTGAGGCCAATTAGGTTTTCTAAAATAGCCGTGCTGGCGGAGCTGCGATCATTTAGATCGTTAAAGAAGTTTTGGCCTAAGGTAGCTTTTCTTTTGTTGGCAAGGATGGGACACGTGTGCAGTAGACTTTTCCTCCTCCTCGTCCCTGCAGCTCGTTGAGCATTTCTGCCTAATATGCAGTGTCGCGTGAGGACGTTGATAAGCTTAGAAAGTTGGTCCCTTTTAACTCATATTCATAATTTTGATCTTTTCTGATCCAGGACAGGCCAGATCAGCCTGGCATTGCTGCAATAATTGCCTTTCGACAGGGCGTTTGTGTAAGTCTGGTGTGTAACAAACAACATAGGGGCTTTGACATGGTCAAGCTTCCTTCCGCCTTTACACTGAGAGCCTAGTCTTGCTAATTCACCAATCGCGTAGTTTCCTTGAATGTCGCAGTGACCAGGGACCCAACAGAGTGTGACGCTATATTATTTAGCGATCTCGTTGAGATATACGCGGTAATCTTTCACTACCTTAGATTTGATCGTATTGGATACGAGGGATCTGATCGCAGACTGGCTGTCAATGTACATATGTACATAGATCGCAATATCTGTGCTTGATATTGAGTTAGCCTTCAACCATGCGGCGGCGGCTTGATTAATAGCTGCGACTTCGACTTGGAAGACACTGTAGTGGTTGGGGGGACTTAAGGAATAGTGGATGTTGAGGTCTTCTAAAAAAACACCGGCACCGACTCCTTCGGCTGTTCTAGAGCCTTCAGTAAATATAGAGATAGACTCAAACATAGACTCCAGGCGCTTCTGCCCGGTATTTTGTGCTTATAGCCCATGTTGAAGTCATGAAATGCGTGTCTTGATTTTTGAAGACTGCGGTGAGTTGATGGGATTCTGGCATGCCCAACATTATTCTCACACCATAAGTGGGTTTCTTTCAGTCTTACGACCGTGTTAGTGGCCGGCTGTGACCCATAAGCAGGGTTTGACGCGCAGGTATAAAAGAGGTTATCAGCTAACCAGTAATCCTGAGGCACACGTTGGACTTTCTTGAGAACTGTTATGCTTTTCTAGAATCAGCCACCAAACCAGTATGCCATAAGTAAGAATTGGTCTTACAACTACTGTATACAGCCAGTAAATAACTTGCAGTTGTAGCTCCCCATCTGGTATGTACTGCTCTTGCATGAGTAAAGTGCTACTAGGAATACTATCGTGATAATAACGTGACACTGCCAGCTTTGTCACCTACACAAATTATTATTCAGGAGAATGAATGTCTTCTTTGCTTCGAAGACAACGAAACTGCGAAGTGCATACTATATGAATCCATGGTTCTGTGCACAATGAAGAGACAATATTTCCTAAGAAGAACCATAATCCTTAAGGAAATCCTCAAAATCTCCACTAGAAAGATCGTACATTTAATTAAGAGAATTGAGTCTCTCTTTGTTTTTTTAAAACTGACTCCGCGACGCAAAGGATCTTAAAGGCTGCAGTGTGCTTGTACATGTTAGCGGGTCAGATCCTCAAATAAAGGTTGTAGAGCTTATTTCAGCATTCTTACCCCTAATAGCGCAAAAAATCAGCGCCTTTGTCGAAGCTCCCTCTTTTGGTTGAGGTATAAAAGATGCTGCTAAGCAAGAGCTGCTGTTTCAATTGTTTCCCTTTCGATGATCCTGCTCCATTACACAAATTTTCAAAATTTTATCTAAAAATCCATCAATTTGTTATGTATTCATTGGACAAATAGTTTGTTATTTCTGTAAATAAGAACAAAGGCAAACAAATGTTTTATATCCCATATCGGATTCATTAGGAATTCACGTTGAATGCAAATTGGTTCACAAAACCGAGTGTCATTACGAAATTGGTTGGATGCCCATGAAAAGTCCACACCGATGCTGGCCTGTCCCAAAGAGTATTACAAATATTCAATTTTGTGTTCGGCATTCCAATCCACTCGTTTTGGAATTTTACAGGAAATTCCTCGCGAGCGGATGTGGTTGTATTGATTTTCAAAAATAAATAAATTTTTTTTTATTCCATTCTAGACAACACGACCCACATATGCTGTTGTTATTAAAGCTTCTGTATTACCAATTTCCTCTTTGTGTCGACGGTGGCGGTGTTGAATGGAACATTGTTTCAGGTGTTATTTTTGAAGTCACGCGAGCGGAAGCAGGCTTAATTGAGATGGGTGTGGTGCCGTACACATGTGAACGAAAAGAAAAATAAAGTAGGCAAGGCCATGAGCCCTTTTCAACTTTTAGGAGAAAAGAGTCCTGACTGTCAACACGTTAATTAACCCGAATGCTTTTGATAATTCTTGGAGAGATGGCCAAAGACAATGGTTGAAGGCAATTTTTAATACAAGCGTAGTGGCTTAATGAATTTTTGTTGGTACTCAGGATCATTAAAATGCCACAGGACTGCACCATCAAAAGTTCCGCATTTTTTCATTGTGAATAAACAAATAGTGTTGCCCTTTGTCATTGCTACACCCTTTTCGAGGTGAGATATTTTTCTTCTTTGAGGAAGATAGTGCTGGTGCCTTAGGAGGAGTGTTTTGTCGTTTTGTCAACCTTGACTCTCAGTTCCTTTTGTATTTACGTTGTAAAGACATTTAGATTAAGATCTGGTCTTTGTAAAACTACGTATGTATGTATCTCTGCTCTGTTTTATGCAACGAATCTCACAGTAACTTTTTAACAAGAACAATCAGACAGAAAGTAGGTGAGGGTGAACACAACAGATCTTTATGTTTCACTATCAAAGCCATTTGAAGCTAAAACTAAAGCAGTGAAAGGTCCTTACATCCATGTCAGGTCACAATGGTCATTCAAGGCGAAACACTTAAGGAGAACATTTTTATCTAGAAGAGACTGATCGCATAAAAGTGATAAGAAAAATTTTAGGTCCATAGGGATGATTTCTGGTTCTCTTCTGATGAGCCTTGTTGGGCGTCCAACTCACCTAAAAGAGTGAAAATTATTTCGGTGCGCTCAGAAAACCGGCAGCAATGGTGCCTTGTGGGCAACATTACCACTTCTTCTGCTCTCGATATAAATATGTTGCGCACACGCCACCATTCCTGGAATCTTTAACCGTTCAACCGGAATCAACGTATAAAAGCTAAAAAGTGCCGCCGGTTCGAGAAGCAAAAATACATATATAAATAACGCTTCAACTTTTTGAAGATAAAACCAGATATTTACCTTAGTTCGATATGTGTTAAGACCTACCAATGGGGTATCACGCAGAAAGAGACGCCTTCATCTTTGATGACGCGCGTTAGCAAAAGATCGTTCAGGTTCGTGAAGCTTGTCGCTTGATACTATGATTCATTCTGGACTGTAGTGTCATGCAAAATAAGTTAAGTTTGTCACATAAGCTCAGTCGCCGTGGTCCACCTAAAACTTTTGGAGGCATAGTCTCTCGCCGGGGAGTGATAAGCCTTCAAGACTATAATTTGTCATGAAAAAGCTTCGCAATTCACCGTTCGGAGTCGGCAATAAACTGGAGGTCCCTCCGATTCGGGAGAGAAATGTAATACGCACGATAAGAAAGGTTGCAAGAAGCCAGAACTTGGAGTATTTCAAGCTGTCGCGCTGGCTATTTTTTTTTTTATCACATAAGAAAGAGTTAACCACTACTTGAATGATCTTTCAACTGTTTGGGCAACATTTTAAATTAATATTTAATTTTCAGCACTTTAATTTTTATTTTTTAAATCCTCCTTCCTTCATTTTACATTACATTATCTCCTTTATGAAAATATCCTTAATACTATATGATTTTTTTTTTTTTTTAGTAAATCCATATTTATTATAATTCACAACAATAATCATGCTTCAAGTAAATTGAAGTTGAAATGTACAAGTGTAAACGAGAGAAACACAATTCACAACCGCATTCAAGCGACAGATTCGCGAGGGAGTGTGTTAAAAGGAAAAAATTGGAAAAAAAAAAAAAAAAAATCAAAATTGAAAGTGTACGTGGTATACGAGAACTGAAAGCATTCATCATCCACAAATGCTTTTCCTTTTCCCTTTTTTTCCCAACATTTGTGGTTTTGAGGTTTCCTCGCATATGTGTCGGAAGGAGTTCCATGTTTATTTGCCATGGCAAGGGAACAGTGATGTTAACTTAAGGGGAAAGCATCCTTTTATTTCTTTTAGAAAAAAAAAGTAAGACAAAGCAAAGGATGAGAAATGAAATGAGAATTATTTACTCTACAGGAAACAATATTTATAATGGATTTCACAGGATTTTCCATTACAGGTTAGTGGAGTAAAATGTTTTCCTTTTGACATGGATGTGAACTTGACATATTTTTTATACTTATCAGCTAAGTTATCTACATATATGTGCACAAATATGGGTGCATTGAGTGCTCACACTGATCAAATAAAGCTACGATGTCAACATCTGTCTTAGTGTTAAGCTTGTCTAAAGAAGGCTGCCACACTTCCACAACCAAACAGAAGTGCTTGAGTGAAGGGTTTTTAACGTGTAATGCGTTTGGACCTAATTTTCTGCCAGAAGAATTGACTAAAGACTATTTTGAACTCTGTGCATTCAGTATGAAACCATGAGTTTCTCGCACTTGGAAGGGTAAAACCCAACAAGTCCAGTGTAGTATTCCCCAAAGCTTGCAACTGGGAGAATGACATACTTCTTTTTTTTCACAAAGCTTCACTGGATTAGCAAAGAAGCCACCTAGCAAGTTTCTTCAGACTATATCTCTCACATTGCAATCTCGTACCACGCACTGGGTTTACGTCTCCTTTGTCAGACCAATAAGAACGACCCCATCCGCGACACTTGACGTGCTCCTAAATCCACTTTCTCTAAATACGTTTGGCAAACAGTCAGCTACTACCGCAGCCGCCAGACTAAAAGCCTCATTTGAATGGTCAAACAACCATATTGGCCACTCTTCGATTTCAGATTCTTTTTATTGCGGAAAACGCCGACTACACACCGTGCAAGTTGAATTTCAACCTTAACTGCTGGGCAGCCATTCCTTCCCGAGAGGAGTGGAAGAGTGATGATCACTTCGTTCACCTCTATACCGACGGTCTCACGGAGACGACAGAACATTTGGACATTCATCAATGCTAGGTAATCGGTCATTGAGACATTCCAGGGAACTGTAAGGCCGATGAACTCGCCAACCATGGTACTCCGGCCGGAACGAAGGAATCACGACGACGACGCGATGAGTAAGACAAAGCAAAGATGGAGGAATGGTACCACGTGCCGTACCTATGCTTAACCTCACTCGAGTAAAAATCATACCAAGATCATACCAATAGTATGATCTTGCTAAAAAGGCCGCTCATAAGCACCGTCATTGGTGTTCCTTCCGGCCATTGTCTCATTGGCCTTCATGCCAGAAGGATGGACCTCTTCCCAAATGACTTCTGCAAGAGCTACAAGGACGAAGAAGAGGAAGAAGCGATCATCCATATCCTCTACACTTGTCCTGTCATATCCCAAAGAAATAATGTCTATCTAGGAGCCTATCACTTTGGTGAACTATCACTTTCTGCCGTCAAAAGTACCCTCGTCTTCATCAAGAGCTTCAAGTGGAGGGGCGTTTTTCATGGTATACGAGTAGATCTAAGTAGTATTACAAAAGCCCTTAACTGCCATAAGTATTTCTGTACTTCGCACAGACACTCTATCTACCTACCCACCTCTTCTCTTCAGAACCCCAGTAGTAACTTAAGATCATTGATTCTGCAGATTTTGCAACTATTATTTCAAGTTCGAACTTTATCTTATCAACCCCAACCCCAAAGCAGCCAGATAGGCAATGAGTTTAGAAGGTTTTTCCACGATATTATGGAATAACCCGATTTGAATAATTCCTTCCGAATGGCCTTAAAACTTTTATTATGTCGTCGTCTCCATATACTAGATGTGGACTTCTTTCGTGGATCATAATGACATACTAGCTATTCCCCTTGTACTGAAGTTGGTATTCAACCAGTTTTTCACGGTAAAATTAGAAAAAAACTTAAGTATTTCATGCCAATAAAATCCTCTTCGACATCGTCCCTAACATCCAGTTTCACTGTATCCAACCCAAGTCATTTGGTTCACTATTAACACCCTCAATTGCTACCTCGATGGTCCATTGACATTTATGTGTGTTTCCCATGAATAATTATCCCCTAAATGAAAGTTCTACTGGCGCTTATCTAGCACCTAGCCTTACATCATCCAGGACATCATATGAATTCAAATGACATATTTCGATCGATTTTCGCCACCCTCCTTGGAAAAGTCGTTAAATATAATAAACCCATGCGATATCCACCCCTGAATGCAATTAATGCTACCTATGCACCTGAGTGACATGTGAAGTGATAATATCCAACTGGCGACACAGTGCGAGAGTGTGTTGTATGCACAGCCCACGCTCGAGTTCATGCCTACATACAAATTTAGCTCTACACCATGAAGAGGGCATGTGACCTAGAGGTCTGCTTGAGCTATGAACTTGAACTCACTCCTTGGAATGATATATTGCTGTGATGATGTGAACGAAACTGAGAAGGCCTTGTTGACATTTTTTTTATACAGAAATATGAGTGTCGTTTGCACTTATCCATCGATTAAGTATACAACTGGTCTCTATCCATAAAGGTCCCTACTGGCTGTCGAATCTTTGAGTTTTTTTTTAAAAAGTTAAAGGTTAGGTGGTGACTTGGCCACGTTAAGAAAAATATAAAACGAAAGAGACAAAAGCGGAAGGATCCTTACATTTGTTTAGTAATGTGCGACATTTTGTAGTAAAAGGAGAATGGCAATCAGAATAGTTAAGGTCATGAGGATTAATGATGTTGAAAAGGTCAAGAGCTCTCTGACGGAGAAGTGGTTTCGGTTGCTTTTGAATCTGTTAGTTTGATAAGTTGGGGAACATTTTTTGGACGAATGTCACTGATGTGTGGATATTGTCCTTCATATCCTTGAACCGAGAGCAATTTACACATGAACTTTATTTTGATGTTTACTCATAGCACAAGGCGTTTGGTATTTGCTTTTCAATTTGGAGAGTTTGCTTTGGAAGTACTGTAGAGAGACTTGTGGTTGTGGATTGACATTTGTAGAATTTGTCGGCATTGCACTAGCATTACGTAGCATTGCATAGACATTGATCCGAATCACAGCAGAACGGACAATGATTTCTTACTGTAGCCGAAAAATCCGCATCCTTATAGGTACAGTCTTTGGTTAAACTTATTAGTCCTTATTGCATTGGGTCCGTCTATCGTTTTTGATCCCATCTATCAAATTTCCTGCATCGCAGTAATATATGCTTTATACTGCAGGAGGACATATGAACGCATGTATGTATTTCGTCATTTGAGTACCAACCATAGTCGGAGTTTCGTGGACGTTCCGATCAAATTTAGGGGATTCATTCGTTTTCGAGGCTAGTGTCTCTTTCTTAACTATTTTTCTGAGGAGGCCCAGGTCTTGGGGAACAACTCCTAGGACCAAAGGCCTGTTGAGTACAAAAAACTAATGCCGGTAACAACTTTTGCAATGCGAGCTCTGCTGTTGACCCGTTTAGGTTTAATCCGCCACCATCTTTATTTGAAGACCATGACTCAATCCTGAATATCTTTAATTGCTTGGGTTGCGAATATTTTTGTTTAAGAACCTGCACTTATGGCGGACACTGCGACTTAGCAAGATCTATTGTATATGCGGTCTACTTACCCTCATAGGTCTACTCCCTTCCTAATAAAGGTGAGTATGTGATTAGTAGCCGAGTTTCTAAACTCCGCTAACGAACCGAATTCCCTACTAAAGTCTCGTCTGCGTAGCCAGTATAGTGCCGGACATTCACAGAGGATGTGCTCAGGGGTTTCTTCCTCTCCAACCAGAACCGTCACTCTGTATCGGAACAAAGGTTTAGTTTGTTAAGATGATATCTCAGGCCGCAGTGGCCGGTAAGGAAGCCTAAGCCCGGTGACATTTTCCCAATGGGCTAGGCGAAGTTTGTGTTCCCAATTGTTTAAAGGTAGATCAATAAATGTCGCAGAAGGGTTCCGGTCCCAAGAGCACGGAAGCCGAACCGGCCCTAGCCAGCTCAACCACAGTTTCATCGCCTACAATTCCCTGATGACCGGGCACACCTTGTTGTGTTTTGCTTGTGATTGTTGGGAATCGTACCAGTACTTGACTGACCTAGATTCCACGAAGTGGGATATCAATGCTTTAAGCGCTACCTGACTATCTGAATGGTTATGTATTTTTGCGCCCCTAATACCTTGATCGGGATTTATCCTGGGGCAGATCTCAATAGCATAGATTTCTGCCTGGAACACGCCGGGCCACATCCCCATTTTTATCGAGACTTTAGTGTGGGGCCAAAGACGACAGCACCTACTCCGGAAGGTAAACCATTTCAAACATCAGACTCTCTCTTAGGCCAAGTCAACGCGGTCTAATATTTCTACGCCAAATAGCCTTGCGAAACTGTACCTCCTGGCCATAACGTCGGATATAGTGCAGAACATCTCCGTACTTGAAATTGAGCGAAGTACCTTCAGATGTGTTCGCCAAAACAAATCTGGCCCAACTCGAATTTAAAAAAGACGGAGAGGCTTTTATCCACTAACCGGAAAAACTTAGGTTCACTAATAAAGTTTCTCATCGCACATTGCTTGATAGACAGACATGCAGTCAGACTGGAGTCTCCACCAATAATTTTTGTAGAAGCTCCAGAGACGAGGAGGAAGAGGGAACTACAACGCACCTACTGTGTCTTTCCGTTGTAACGCTCGGAATGATGATCTTAACGATATAGCCGAACTCAATATCCAGACGATAAGAAATAGTTCAGCTCCTAAAGTTAATACCATTACGGTTCCCCATCTTGTGCTCATAAGCTGGTTCTTCATCGGGGAATAACAATGGGCCAATCTGTGTACCTGCCTGACCGTCGCGTCGACCTATTTTCGGATGAAATACAAGATGACCTGATTTATACTTGTGTTCTAGCTTCAGCTTTATAGCACAACGGGCAGAGGGGTCTTCCTAGTGAAGATTTGTAGGGGTGAGAGCCCGATGACAGCCTCTATGTCTGAAGTGGGACAGGCAATTGCTTATAGCTCCATTGTGGTCGTTCCTTTAAGTACTTCACGTACCAAACTATGGCCGTGAGTTCCGTATGTATCAAAGATGCCCGCCAATATGGAGGTAGACGCCGATTTTGATCTCGTTGAGAGAGTTCTACCACCGCGCCGTGCGTCTCCTGTTGTAGACTCTTGCTAGACCTCTACACCTCTGAATTGTTTTTTTTAGTGAGACAGATCAACAAGGATGTGTCGGCGGCTTGACCTAAATTCTTGTCTTGCAGCAATTTGAACTCATATGGGCGCGTATTCCTCCTTCTGGAAGATGCTGTTGCCTTTAGAAGTCTGATTACACCTGCGCCTATTTCTATGATACGTCCATCTAAAACCTTTCAATGTGGATGGAGATGGATCTTTCTATTACGGCCTTGTTGGTTTTTCACTCCGTTCAGGTAATAAAGTAGCTGCAATATAGTCCCGCAAAGACCAGATAAAGTGTCAGGTTGCCTCTCTCAGAATTTATAAGTATCCTGTCGCAATTGACAACTTTACACATTCAATACGCCCCCTTTTTGGTCGTTATATGTCGCAGAGTTTAACCCCAAATCGAATGTATCGGCGAAATTCTAAAATGCGTTACATCGAGGGCTTGTCCAAGAATGCAAATGTCGATTGTCACATGCCAAGAAGAAGACATGAACACAATAGGCCAGGTAGAACCTCCCGACGTTTGAATGACAGACAGAGGGGATAGTCAAAAGTGAAGTCAAAACATCCAAAGCCTTCCAAAAAAGTATTTTTAAAATCCTCTTAGTTGAACCAATCTCCAATAAGCAATAAAAAACAATGAAGAAAAATCCAAGGTCCCAGACGTGTCCTTTGTCAAAAGGACAAAACAAAAAAGTTTGTATGTGACTCTCAATGTAAATTCGAACCATATTCACGTGAATAGGTATGCTTACGTCTTTTGTCCTTGACGAAATGCTAAGCGCACCTTGAATAAGCACGAGTACGAGTACGAGTACACCTCTTCTCGAGTGATTTTCCTTACAGACATGTGCTCTTTTTTTTTCCACGTAAATCTGTGTCCTTTTCCCCCTGTAATCACAATTCATTCCATGAGTGAAGCCAATAAAGATTTTCTTTTTTTTTTTTAATTCAATGAGCTTATGCGTGCCTTGCCTTGTACTAGGTCATGACGAAGAGTACATGGAAAAGTGCCAAGTGGCAAGGGTAAGGGTGTTCTAGATACAAGGTTAAGGAACCGAGGGTTAACGATGTCAAGATTATTTTCACAGGATGTTTCTTAATGAAAGGGTATGCGTGGGTGTCTTTACGTGTTTGCTTGACATTTTTGTTTGTTTTTTTTTCTTTCTATTTTCGTTTTGCTGAAGTGATTTTGGGAATATTAATGGATTAAATCAAAAGTAATGGGGGTAGCTGTAGACGAAAAAAAAATGAAGAAAACGCTAGAGGATATGCAAATGTGATGTTAAGCTTATCCAACGATGGGGTGTTGGAACAAGACATTACTTTCAATTGCGGGCCTGTGCCGAATTGCCCTATAACACTTGAGGCAGAAGGAAAGGTGTTCACTGAAGATTTGGAACTCAAACGTTGAACCAACCTGCCAGGATCTTTGTCAGTCTCGGTGTTTGACATAAATGTGGATTAGTTGGTCTAAATTGGACTTTTTATGGACATGACTCGATATTTGACGTCCAACCCGTTGGGCCATAGACAATTTGTTTCATCCTTATGAAATAGTAAATCAAAGTAATTATGGGGGGTCTGAATCAGTTTCCATAATTCAAGGCTTTGCTGGATGACGAAGGTTGATATTCTGCATAGTTGAATAAAAATGCCACAAACACAACGTTTAGATTGACAGTAATGGGATCAAGATGGGAGTTAGGCCCATCCTGATATACAAAGTACTAAAATCGAACAAAAAAAGGAACATTGATCTTCTGGAAAGAGTTCAGAGGGCATTAGGCGTCTGTGTTACGGGCGCTTTAAAGACAACTCATTTCGCTTCTCCAGAGACAATGCTCCACTGGATTTCTTTTGATATCTTTAGAAAGCAATTGACAGCTTAAGCAGCAATCCTCACAGTTGGCAAAGGCTTATAGAAGCCACTGCAGGATCCTGTATGACACTAATACTATATACTAATACTAATGCTACATATGTCATCCTTAACTTCGACTTTCATTTGAAGCTCGGCTTTCAATTATCGCAGTAGATAGATAGTCAGGCAGCGAGAAAGGCCTTGGAATCGTCAAAAATACAGTCCAAGATGGTAAAACAATGCCGCATGTTCAAATGAGATCGTTAGCAGATGAGACGTTTCTTTGTGTTGGGTTCTAGGATACAAGCAAATGCAGAGCGGTCATACTGCAGGAACAGTCTGTTCCGATAAAATCGATTTCAAATTCGCTTTGACAATGAAGCCCGAAGAGTGACAAACTGCAGGTGGAAGAATATCAATACTTGCCTTTTGAAGCAGATCTGGCCGAACTCGGGTTTGAATGGGTCAATTTATTTCTACAAGTAGACAACGCCTAAGCTCTATTGCCCTCACAGCGCTTCACTTGATTTCCATTGTAGAGACAAGGAGAAGGAATAAAAAACAATTTACCTTCTATGTACCTTTTCTGCCCTGTCAAGACTGACAAGGAAAACTCTCAAGGTGGACTTCCACGACTTAGCTAGCAACTTCAGCGACTTAATCAGGCTCGATATTCACAAAATAAAGAGCTTCGTCGCCGGATCTATGCGGAGCTTGTGTCAAGTGGTAAGCGGCTTACACCGATATGATTACCCACAAAATGGAAATGGAAATCATCACCTTCGCTTGGTCCCAACTTTAGTTAAGATTTGTTTCTAAAATGTGATTTCATTCTTAAGCCGTGGCCGTTAAAAGCCTCAGATGCCTTCAACTTGATATCGAGTTCAAACGCTATAGCTATCTGAACAATCTTGAAGTGTGAATGAAGTAAGATGGCTCGCTGAGAAAGAGTATCAATACCTAACACTGTGCTCTCTAAAATTCATTAGAACTCAGAACAAGTTTGCATCTAGACTAGGACATGGCGAGTGGGTTTTCATCTAGACTAGGGTATGGCGTTGTACATCCTAACGGAGACCTCGTCTGAGAACGAAAAAGACTGCCTTTACAGCTAGATAGTGCGTTGGACTGCTCTGAGAAGGGCGTATGTTCGAACATTTTTTTATGGCACCACCTTTCGATGGCGTCGCTACTAGTTCCTGTCTAATATACACGAGGCAAGGTGCAATTGTTTCGACTGCAGTCTGTATTTGTCGCAGACCTCTGAGTGGAATAGCTACTGATATCTTTCTGGTCAAGAAGTACTTGGGTATCATGTCGTCTAAGATCATGCTCTCAGTCTCCATGCATGCACAGGTGACCTCCTGGACAGGAGTTTAATCCCAAATCTAGTCACTTTTCATTTGGATAAATATTTACGTGGCTTGTAGACCCAATAATATGTATTTAAAGGCAGCAAGTTAAGTTGTGTGCACACATTGGACTCATTACAATTTTTTAATTGGGCTTACGGCTCACATATCATCCTGGGTCTGACATCCCAAGTCTTCGTTTCTTCGTTTCCGGGCCTAATAATTGTATGGCTACCTGTGAAGAGATTTTTTAGTACCGCGGAAGTAATGAAGGAGAAATGGATTACAAAGGAGAAGCCTATTTGGTAAACCGATACGACCTGTACACAAAAATCCGTTTGTTCTTGTCTCGTTCTGATGTCGTACTGGGGTTCAAGTGCATCTATACACAGGTGTAACAATCCGGCCTATCGCAACCATTTGCGATGTACGCACCATATTGCTCTCGAAAACTTAAAAGACCCGAAATTCTTATTGCCAAATCTGATCTACGGATTGGTTTGTCAATCCCTGTTGAGAGGCAGTATCATGAAAAACTTTGTTTTGTTGGTCTCTAATCTGAGCCCGATTATGTCATCAGCAGTCCAACTCTCTAATATCTTAAACCACAGAAACTGATGATTTCATATTCCTACTCAAGGTTATTTCCCCAAAAAATGTTATCGACATTCACAAGACGTTTCCCACCAACTCCTATCCATTCTAATCTACCAAACAACCATCGTCCAATTGACCACTCTACCAGTCAATTTGATGTCATATGTACTCCTACGCTTAACTGTTGTAGCATTCGAAAGTAGGTCAAAGTCTTTATTTTTATTTATCCTTACGAATACACTATGCTGATTGACGGTATTCAGTTGAGTGGGCTGCCATAACAAGGATAAAGTTTTAATATCCAATTAGTGTCAAACTTAAATTTCATTTCTTTTCTCCTTCTGTCTCTCTCAGTCTGTCTTTCTTTATCTCTTGTGAAATGGAAAATATTTATTTTCCACAAGAATAAACAAACATTCAAATGAACTCAATTTGATTGCGTAAAAAACACGGGATGGTTATGAATGGCAAACTTGTGAAATAGTTTTGAAATGGAAAAGTATCCAGTTTCCATGGTAATGGGTACACTGTTTTTTATATTTTAGGAAACCAAATTTAATTTATGTGAAAATTGGAAGAAATACGAGATGCAGTCTCTAGTTTGACACGAAAAACGATGGGAGCTCAAATAGCCGAGTCGTGCGTTTGAAAAGATAATTCTGAAAAATTTAATTCTGAAAAGCAACTTGTTTGAATGAGGACATAAATTTTCCAGGCGCCTCGCATGAAGACCCTCCAAACAATATCCTGTCCAGTGGCATTTATAGACCGATGATATAACGGTAGGTAGGGAGGCTGGCTTCGCACAGACCCACATAGGCAAGGAAAGGCGTTCTATGATACCACTTTGATCTATATCCTGAAAAACGCCACTTACTTTATCAAAACTATTTGGAGCTCTTGATGAAGCTGAAGATACTTTTGACGTCAGTATGTGATAGTTTGCCCAAGTTGTCGAAGTGATAGGCTCCTAGATAGAAATTCTTTCTTTGGGATAGGGGAGGAGAGGTACAGAGGCACTAATGCATTGTTTTTTTCTCCTCTTCGTCCCCTCAGCTCCTGCAAAAGTCATTCGAAAAGAGGCCCATCCTTCGGGCATGAAGGCCACTGGGACAATGACCGGTAAGAATACCAACGAGGCTGCTTATGAGCGACCTTTTGAGCAAGATCAGAGTTTTCAATCGAGTGAGGTTTAGCAGAGGCCAGATCTCTCTGGAGGTACGGCATGTGGTACGATTCCTCCATCTTTGGTTTATCTTGCTAACCGCGTCGTACTCTAAGAGAAGTTTACATGTAGCGAGTGGAATAACCAGATTCCTTCGTTCCGGAAGGATATCCATATCCAGAGTAGTACCACGTTTGGCGAGTTCATCAGTCTTACAGTTCCATTGAATGTCCCCATGCCCGGATACCCGGTATAGGTGAATGTGAAAATGTTTTGCGATTTCCATGAGAGACGAACGACAATCGGAAGTAGCTTTTGATATAAATGTTACCGATTCCAGAGATTTTATAGCTGCCCGGCTATCAGTAAAAATTTAAATGTCCTTCAAGGACATTATCACATTGTGTCTTAGCCAGGAAAGGGCTTTGTTGATCGCCATAAGTTCCGCCTGAAAAACGCTACAGTGGTCAAGTCGACGGAAGGGAATGTTCAGGTTAAGTATATCGGAGAAAACATGACCTCCCACTCCGTTTTCCCTTTTGGAACCGTCGGTATTGAGGTGAATGTTTATGAATACCCTTATGATGTTTTCACACAGCGCGAGCACGGTGCAGTGGTTCGAAACTCAGGTAGTAGATATTACGTTTCGATGGCGTCCGAGGGTGATGTCCAGACTAGCTAGGGGCATTTGACATTTGCTTGAATTGATTCGCAAATAATTATCCTAATTGATCGCATTTAATAAACCAAGGCCAAGGCCAATGCCGTATTGTTCGTGTTGTATTGCCGACCTTGAATACCAAGATGCCCTCGACTTAAAAAAAAAGTTTTCTTTGACAATGAAAATGGCTTGTCCCACAATTCGACTGCCACAACAGCAAAATTGCAAGATTTAGGTTTTCAAGTGCTTCCTTCATTCATCCCATCGTTGACCTGGAACGATTTATTTTTTGTTCCAAATTTTAAAGATTTAACTTTGCGGGCAGAAACTCTCGGCGACTACTTTCTCGGTGGGATGAAAAAAAGAAAAGTTGCTGGACATTTTATTGAGAAACAAAAATCTAAGTGCGTGGGATTACTTTGCAGCTGCGCTGGTTTGAGGTTTTGAGGTTTAAGCCACCACTTCTGCTCGTGGAATGAAAATCTTTGAGAGAAAATTTTGTCAAGAGGAAGCTTCTTAGTCGACCGTCCGGCGTTGACAAGAAATTGTAGGCGCCTACTATTAGTGCAAGTGCTCATATCCCTCTCTTCTTTTCTCTAACCCTTCCAGAGTGTGTTAAAGAGTGACAACTGCATAATAAAAAGGTTGGAATGGCGGTGATCAGGCTGGCGTGTCGGAATTTCAATCAGAGCATTTGGCGCCGTTGTCATACCATACATTTTCAGAACCTGATTCGGTTTAAACACGTAAGTGAAGTGTTGTTTGGTTGTCTGTGGATTTGAGGAAAGACAGCATATCGGAAACATTTTTCCTCGATAAGTCGGTGAGGTTAATTAAGAAATGTTTGACTAATGTACGTTACCTGGTTTTGGCAAGAGCCGGGCATTTACATCTTTGCAGCTCTTGTTGTAAGTTTTAATGTGGATTCTTAGTATTGATGAATTTTTGTCGATCGTTCTGTGTACTATGCAGATTGTTACGTTGGGCGGGCACGCAACGCGACTGTAATGCATAGTAGTCAAGCTATGCAATGGAACCCACTAACTTAATGCAGGAGAAAATGACATCATCAAGGAAAATTTAGAACAAGTTAAGATGCATCAGGACCAATCAAGAACGATGGAGCGTAGACGTGGACTTGATAACTTGAGACCTTAGTATAAGTGAACGTAAAATAAAGGGTGGTTAAATTTTAAGGGCCGATGTTGATTTTGAATAAAACACAAATTATTTAGGAAATTATTGTCATTTCTTTTTATTATGATAATATTGGTATGGTTCAATTATGTATGGAACAAAATATCGGCCAAATGGCCGCCGCGACCTCGGCGGCACACCTCCATCCGATGGTCCAAATTTTCGATGACGCTGAAGCATAATTGAGGTTCTATGCCGTTAATGTGCCGAATTATCTCATCCTTTAGCTCTTGAATTGTTGCTGGCTTATCGACGTGCACCTTTTCTTTCAAATAACCCCAAAGAAAAAAATCCAACGGTGTCAAATCAAATGATCTTGGCGGCCCATTTTCATAATAAGCCTGAATAACTTTAACGCGTTGCTCCATACCAGGAACTCCATAAAAATATCACCAAAAACTTCAACGCAAAAAACTCTTCCGAAGGAGCTTTTAAAGGACCTTCGTCAAACGATATGTATCGAAGAGTGGTGGAAAACTGACTCCAAAGAACCGATCGCTGCAAACGTGCTCGCGGTTGTCATATGAACGAGATCGAATTCTATACATGTGTAGGTGTACCACACCTGGAATAATTGGAATTATTCGGTGTTTTATTTAAATACAAAATTGGTATATCCTTATTGAAAAATCTTTTATAGGACAAAATACATCACTGACTTTCTGGAACTGAATAAGATGGTTTGAATCTTAAACTGAGTTATGGCCTTGTTAAGCACCAGCCAAGGAGTGGAATTCTTGGTGACGTGAAATAGCGCCCTACGAAATAAGGACACATGTGGCTTTATTTCCATATTTAACTGGAAACAAGACCACATTAGTCATGTGGCCTTATTTCAATGACTATTGCGAAATAAAGCCAAACGGGCCTTATTTCGTTTGTGGACATTATTGAAGATTTCAAACCAATTAAAAAATAATACGGTGAAAAGTCTTTCCAAGTAATAAGACGAAATTGCACCATATGGGACATACATACATATGTACATACTATATGTAAGTCCAAAACATACAAACAGTGGCATATATATAGGGGGGGCATGCTGCCCCCCTGCAACCCTTCTGCTTGGGATCACTGTAGGATTTGGGGTGGGTGCGAAGTTGGGTATACGCAAAGTTTCTTTATATCCATGTGAAATATACGAAAGAAACCTTGCATATACCCAACTTCGCACCCACCCCAAATCCTACAGTGATCCCAGGCAGGGGGGATACATACAGATTCCACTGTTTTGATATTATTCAAATCCTGTTCCAAAACTGAAGTTTGGGGTAAATCCCTTCTATTCGTACGAAAAATAAATGTGGCCTTATTTCCATACTTAAATGTGATCTTATTTCCAAGTTACGCTGGAAATAAGACCAAATAAGGCGTTATTTCCATTTTTTCATAAAAATAACGCCCCATTTTCAATGTGGCCTTATTTCGTAGGGCGCTATTTCACGTCACCGCATTCTTAAAGGCATCTGGTGAGGTGAGTTTTGATTTAATTTTAATTACTATTCTCTTAGGACCTATCTCAATTATATGGAGCATCTTTCTGTAGGAACAGAGGCCACAAATACGACGTTTACACACGTACTTGGAATTATGTGCATCTAAAAATTCCAAACAAATTTTGAAAAGAATTACAACCGAGATATGGGAGAACATGTTAAAACCTCCTCTCGATGGGTGATTTGTCTTCGCTCTGTATGGAGTTTTTATTGGTAATCATCATCTTCGGTTTAATTGCATTCTCGCGCACTTATATTATGGTTCATAAAAAACCACAAAACAGCTCTTTTTAGAGCTCAAAAAATTCATAAAGGGATATTAAGAGAAATTTAAAAAAAAAAAAGTAATTTCTTTACAGAAGACACTACTATCAGGACATTAGAAAACTTTCTTATGTTTTACAAAACGGTCTTTCCATGTTTCTGAGGACATCACGATGGCTGGAGACTTATGTAAACAACGAGCAGTAAGGTAGAAGCCCGCTAGGAAACGGAACCAACCCCTATGGTTATCACAAAGGGCCCACAAGAACCTAAGTGTGATGAGGTCGAGTGCTTTCTCCCCTATCAACCCACATTTAAATTTTTGACAGCAAACAGGTAAGTGATCTTTGAAAATGCGGCTCCTTAAGTTCACATCTCATGATAGTGAATTTTTAAAATCCTCTTTTTTTTTTTAATTTTAACATTATCGCTAGTAATTATGCCAAAGATTTTCCATGTCAATTGAGGACGAAATTCAATGAAGAAATTTTCTACAGTTTTGTATAAACCGCGCTCTCCCAAGGGGAAAGTTTTCTCTCGGACAACTTTAACTTCTGTAACTTTACCGCAAGAAAAGTTCCTCGCCATTCCCCACAGTGTGTGTCAAGTTTCCCTAAATTTCGCTGTCGGAATACTTACGGGTTTTAATTTAATTTCATTTAATTAGTGTTGTTGAATCGAAGGAAGTTTGGAGGTTTTGATTGAGAAGCTAGTCGTGTTGTGGGTGAAGGTTGAGAGCGAAGAGATGCGGTTGTTACTTGGTGGATTTTGTTATTTAGAAGCCCAAAGTGGAAGTTACTTTTAATTGGACTTAAACTTAATGTTTAATTGGGTGGTTGAATCGGGAGAAGGAAATTAGGATTTGTACTTTTTTCTTTTCATCTTATCCGTAGAGTAGTGTCAAGTTGTCTGAGGAAAAATTTAACAAGAGAAACCTAATTAGGGATTAAGGAGTCTAATTATTTAAATTTTCCATTCATGTAAAAGGTATGGAATGAAGGCCATAAGTACTGCCCAAACTATACAGATACAAGTCTCCTTAACATTGCCTCTGCAGATCTTATCTGCTGTATTGTGTGAGCGTCTAAAGCCCTTCATCTTATCTGTCAGGGTAGTCCACCATTGACAAAATATTCTTTGAAAAAACCTGGGAATTCCAAATCGACATCACCTTTTTCTCGACGTCAAGACGGTGTATGACAGCATTTTTTTAGCATGAGCTGCGTCTTGTTTTGGAATCTCTGCCAAACTCATCCGATTGTGTGATGGAGAATGCACGTAGGCCGGTCAAGACCTCACCTAGACCTTTGATGTAAAAAAGGATTTAGACAAGGCGACGCGCTGTCAAGCGATTTCTTCAACTTTCTCAATTGTGCTGAACTTAAACGCCAACACCAGAGGCACAACCTTGCAAGCGTCCGTCCAACTACACACATACGCTGATGATTATCGGAAGAACACAGTGTGATCGTGATGTCAGAAGTGCGTTCGTGAGTATTGAGATAGAAGCGGGCAAGATGAGTTGAACTGTCTATAAGGGCCGTCCAAAAAGAAGAACACTTAACCCTCACATCTTGGAAAAATGTCACCCTTAACGAAAATAAGATATTTAAGGTCTTTTTGTCTACCAAGGCTTAGCTATGAACTCAGATAATGACACTAGTCAGTACTGAGATCAAAAGAAGAATAATTCTTGCCAATCGTTAACAAAGCCCGTTCTTCAATAACTCGGGCGACCCTATACAAGAGCCCAATCAACTCAGTCCTGCTTTATGGCGCAGAGCATGATTTTTGTTTTGATCAGTAGAGGAGAAGATACAACGAGGAACTTCATGGGCTGTATAGCGACAGCGGATTAGTCAGAAAAGGTCAAATACAACGACTAGGATGGCTCATAGAATCTGAGAATATACTAAGGACGGACTACGCCAGTGGAGAAGCATCTCAAGTAGCTGAAGATCTTGCTGGCTAGAGACATTTATCGGTTGAGGCTCAGGTTCAACCCGGAGACAACGTGAAGACTACCATATCCGCACATGTTTTGTGCGACTTTCAGCTGGATGATTTGATTCTTCGGGCCGCTCGAATCTAACCTAGAGTAAGGCAGGCAATCTTCTCACTTAAAGGCGGAGGCATCAAATCAAAGATCCATTTGTTATCACCTGCAGCAGTTTCTTTGATTCAGTTGTCCTTAACTCCGAGTATTGTAGATCTCACTACGAATTTCATTTAGAAAAATTTTTCCGTGTTTCACAGATCAACTCTGGAGTAAACATCCTTCCTCCTCTTTACCTTCTTCTGATTTAACGAAGTAGAATCTCGCATACAAAGTTTGAAAATAGGAATCGGCCTCGATTTTGAGAAAATCCTCAGATCTTCCAGCGTCATTCATGTGTACAGACGGATTCTGTGGTAAAACCTGCCCATGACTTGTTCTTAATAGCAAACGAAAGCTCAACACCCCGTTAAAGAGTGAAAGCTTGCAATAAAATCCATTCCAAGGACCGGCTTCCCTTTATCAATCTTTCGCATGACCACATAATTAATTTCCTGCACACTCACACAAGCAAAAACGGATTTTATGGGCAAAATAAAAAACAATTAACCCGGTGGCTCCGAACGCTCTTGAATCCCTGCAGGTGAATGCTGATTAACCATTAATTATCCTTTATCCCTTCGCCTTTCATGTATAGTAATCTCCTTTCATTCGTTTGGTTGTATGGAGAACAAAAGTTGTCGTCCCGGAAGTAACGTCAGCAATCACATTATCCATTAAGCCCTCTTCTCATCTCTCGTGGCATTGTTTTTACGTAAATTTCGACATAAGCCACCAGAATATATGCTGACAACTACACATGACGTTGGCTTTTATTCAAAAAATCGATCGATCTCCTGTTGCAGACAGAAATCAACGGTAATGAAAAATTTTACTACAATATAATGACACACACGAACATGAGTCGTTGTGTTTTCTATTTTTGAATTCATTTCCGGTTTTCAAATTGTCAAATAATCGTTGCAAAATGTTTGCCTAACTGGATTTTCTCTTCGTTTTGATTAATATCCTGTTTGGCAGGAAATAAACAGAAAAAAAAACAATGAAAGTGTTTTCGAAACCGGAAATGATATATTGTTGGTTTATTCAAACGCAAATGTTGTATCTATTCTTGAAAAAAAGTTCTTCAACCATGTACAGTCACATAAAGGAAAGTAACCAGGGGATAGAGTTTATCCGTCGATTTGCCATAAACGAATTGAAATTTAATGGTAGAATATAAAACAATTTACACCATTTGCGCATTATGTCGGAAAGTGCCGTCAAGACACGAACTGCCTTCCAATAAGTCCCCCATCACTGACCAACAAGTCTTATAAAATTAGATTCTCCATCACCATTTTTTGCTTAAAACTTAATTACAAAACTTCCCTGTGCAAATTATTCACCCAGCCACCGCTGCTCTCAGGACAAATCCTTCCTGTCGCCTTGCTCAGATTAATGGCCGATTGTTCCCATTTAATCGCTGATGTCAAATTGCTTGAAAAGTCTCTCATTTTCACCGCCCCCACCCTCGCACACCCATCAGCATCATAAAACGAGTAAAAGTATCTCAAACAATCTTAGAAACCAGAAAAAAAAAATTGAATAAAAGAAGAAAAGTGTTGAATGCTTCCTGTTGAGGCAAAAGCCCCCCTCTAACACCCGCTGACAGATAGGCTCCATCTTGCAATCTCCCATCTCTTCCACTTGGAGCGTTTGCGAAACTTTCAGATTAACTCATTATGAGAAGTTTTCGAGCAGAGAGTAAGAGGGAGAGAGGTTTCACTGATGATGGGAACTTTTAAATGCTCCACACTGTTGGGCTCCTTGCCTCCATCCAACATTTGCATTTGACACATTCAGTGGAAATGAATTGAAAAAGTTTCTCGAAAGAGCAATCATCAGGCTCTTCAATCGTTCATCTTCACGATGAATTAATTCATCAGATGTAGTTTGAATGGTTTCCACATGGCAATGGCATGGGATACATGAAAGGAGTTACCAGAATGGGGGTGATGGTGATGATATTTAGATGAAAGCGTTTAAGGAAATTGTTAACATAGAACGGTACTTAAGAGTGAAGGAGCTGACAAATGCCAGTGTCTGGCTAATAAGCGATGGAAGGGTTAAGAAATTTTCCCATTTAATGATTTCCAGTTTTTGTATTCGTCTAAACAGAGAGGAAGTGTTTCAGAAAAAAAAAAATAAAAGCTGTGTGAATCGACGAAATTATGAAACATAGTGCGACGAGTAACGGAGCAGGGCATTAAGATAGTTTAAACGTAATCAGAGATGAAGATTGGAAAACTCAGGATTTAAAGTGCTAAAAGGACTGCTGGGGGTTCTGGTTTAGTAGATAACAATCCCTGAACACGGGCTAAGAGCGCTGTTTGTACCAAGAAATACTCCATTTGTATGCAATTAGGCATATTGTGGCGAAATTAGACAGAAGGCAGCACATGCGTCTAACAAAACCACAAAAACCTCTCGACGAATAGTGTTAGGTCTGTCAAGTCGCCTAAGGTTTTAAAGCACATCACACCCATACAAGTAAGTCATCATTATGCACTGACGATTCACCCCGTCCACGTCAGTTAATGTCTAACACCAAGGAATTATAGACAACGAATCTGAGAACGAATTAGGCAGGGCCGGCTCGGCTTCCGCCCTATTCAGGCCTATGCTTCCGATCTTGCTATGGCCACAGTAAGGATTAACAATGTGAACAGCTACTTCGTCTTTTTTACAAAAAAAGTTCCAGGGCTGAGACTCATGAAGAATAACTCAAATAATAATGGTTGAACCATGCACCTCGCACAGCAGTCCAACGCACTAACCACTGAGTTACAGCGAACACTTAACCTAGACAAGAACATAATTAGGAAACGGGTGAGCTTCCTCACAGGTCATTGCTTGATATACCGTTGTGTGGACGCTGATCCTGCCAGTTTTGATATCGAGTTCCCGACAATAAGTAGGGCAGTCATCAAGGCTCTAGATTCGGGAATCGAACTGGTGGAAAAATATCGAAACGAACTAGTGGTCGATTCTAGATGCTTTAAGTCTAGATCCGCGATGATAGGGACACAGATGGAAATAAATACATCGATGAGTTACCAAGGGAAGAACATTTTCAGGAACACTGAACAAACCTAGACAAGTATCTGCATCATTAAATTAAAAGAGGACAAACGAACTACAACGGTTCGCACAGATATTGGCTGGATCTTGATGACATAAAAAAAAACACTCAACGCGCACTGCCGTAGTTTCATGTATCCAAACGTAACATGAACGTTTGGGCCCTTCCTCTCCTCAGAGGTTCCGCGCCGGCTTCAGCAAGACACTGTAAATTAAATATTAATGAAATCCCTTAACCTATGAACACCGGTTCACCTTAAATCTCAAAAAATGCTTGTAAGATTATTTTAATCGCCTCATGTGTATCCACGTGAAAGCATGCATCGATTTTATTTAACACGTTTCGAAATATCCTGGACCTATAAAAATGTGCACACAAACGAATTGTGAGGACAGACAGGGTGTTCAGTGAGTGTTTCGTATTAAATAAAGTGAATTGCTTTTTGCAATTGAGGCTGATGGTCGGACTTATTACAGGACACATTAACCTCAACAAAAACATGCAAAGAATGGGCCTTGCTGTCACAAAAGAATGTAGGAACTACGAGGAAGAAGAAGAAGACCTCGAAAATTTCCTATGCCACTGCCTAGCCCTAGTAAAATGCGACAGTAGACCCTGGGGTCCGTTTGGATACCGGAGCTAAAACATCTCAAGGACGGCATCCTGGCGTTTACCAAAGAAACAGGAAGATTCGGCAGACCACACGTACACAAGCGTCAACTTCATAATTGTTTCCGCCCTCCCAACATACGTCCCAACCAAAGCCTATCCCTGCAGTTCCGATGATTAAAAAAGGGAAACACAACGGGCCCGATTGAGGCCTAGGTAATACCAAATAAAGTGAAAGGTTATGATAGCCCAGGATGGACCTGGGTCTGAACCAAAAAATGCCTCCATTAAGTTTGATAACGAGCTAGTAATTGCGGAACACAAGACGGCTGAGTTCGTCTTCCACTTATCTGCGCCAGTTGTAGCACGGTCGGGTTGTGCTTGCTTCGGGATATATTTCAACATTTTTCAGGCTGTGTTCATCTGTTTCACTCATCTTAAAAGTTTTCCTCAGTATTTTCGTATCAGACTCGTGGTTTGATTCAAAAAAAAAAAACTAACGCCTTCCTTTTTCTTTGTCGATTTAATTCATGCAGTTCAATTGGAAGTAGGCAGGTCTGTCGTGCGGGCTTTAAACATGAAAGACGTGCGTCATCCTTCCTTTATTGAGAATAGGACCCTCCGTAGCCTCAATAAGTTTTTCTAGCACCTCCCTCCTGTGCTAGACAAACCAGATGATATCTCTATTCAAAGCCTCCTCAAAGTCAATATGGAACACATGAAGCAGAGACCTATACTCAGGACAGGAAGATTCTGAACAAGAGCCAGTCTAGTTGGACTTCGAAGGAGCTAAAGTGTCTTAGATGGCGACTACCGGAAGAAAACAAATACCTCGCATTTCATCGTGTCCTTTCCTCTGCAGCTTGAGGTTCAATCCAGGTTGAGGTTTGTTCCACTTTTATTGTAAGTGCTCAGTGTCCAGTGGTCGCCGTGGCTCAGTGGTTAGTGCGTTGGATTGCTGACTAAGCGGCGTGGGTTCAAGCCCCAGCCAGGAACACCGAACATTTTTCGCTGCACCACCTCTCGTCGGGGAATGACAAGCCTCCGGGAGTATAATTTGTCATGAAAGAGCTTCTCAATTCGCCGTTCGGAGTCGGCAAAAAATTCCTTTCACAGGAAGACTTATTCGAGTTTGAGCACATCGAGCTCAGTACAGTTGTACAATTTTCATTCCAGAGTCAATCATAATCCGGGCTAAGAAGATAACCATCTAGACTCTTGATCTGCTGTCACACCTTGTGTTGTTGAAGTCTTCATGTGGCTAAGCATCTTACGTTTAGCCCTCTTTGCAGTTCAATTGGTTATGGTTATATTCTGCGATCGTTGGACCAATACGCACATATGGAGGATTGGTTTGGTGGCATGTTGTTATCAAGACCGCGAACCTAAAGACTGTGACCCAAATACAAAGACTTGCTGGCATTGCATCAACCATTGAAATGAGAACAATTCCCATGAGTTGAAAATAACTTTCAATCTCGAACAAGACGTTTACATGCAAGAATCTGTAGGTAAAGGCACGCTAAGGTTAAACAGTAAAAATTCCCAAATATTGAGCAAATATTTGAGCATATCGACTCCAGACTTCGAGAAGCGGCCTAAGATTGCCAGGATTTTTGTTGTATCGCGTGATGGTCATAAGGCTAGTCTCCCATAAAAATATTGAAGGCCAACTCATTTCCTTAGAATCTTTCAAACACCCGCACCACTTCCATTTGTTTAAAACTAAACTGGGGATTTTCCGAATTTAAACACCCTGTCTGTATGGTATTTTCCCATTTCATTTATTGGCCGTTTTATGCGTCTGTTTTATTCAGCAATTTTTCACGATGAAGTGGTTATGCCTGCAGGCTATTAAAAATGAATGTCGTCCATAAAAATCTATCGAATCGAATGAAAAAAAACAGCCAGGATATCGCTTGAGGGGTCCTGCACCCTTATGGCCGAATGTCACAAGAAATTCAAAACACGTTCCAAATACAGAAAGTTCCAGTCACTGTTGACACAGAGTGCATCCAAAGCAGCTTTACACTCCGCCGAAGATAAAAGTCCGTGCCTGTGTCCATCCATTTCTATCTGTTGCTGGGTATTTGTCCGTCTGTTATCCTTTTGAAATGTCATCCGGGTATTATTCCCATAAAAAGCAAAAAAATCCCATGGTCAGTTGAGAACCCTTAATCTGATTTTTTTTTCTGTTCGAATAGGAAACACCCACAGTGGGCATGTGTAAATTAGACTGACTAAGTCGATAATCCCCAGGATGTATGAGTCCTTTTGTCAAGGAATCCTTATTTATTTTTATTGCCTTCTAAGTATAGAAACTTTTTTTTTTTTTTTTTAAAAAAACGTACACTATCCCGCGTACACACACGGCAAGGGCAAAGTTTTTGATTCCATCTTTGTTCATGGATGTCAAATCCAACATTTATCGAGTTGGTTCCGAAAGCCTTCGCCTAATGCGAATCGAAATTGGTTTTCCCCAAGTTAACTGTGAGGAATTTTTCCTTGCTATGGGTCGTTGTGCCTTTGCGGTATTATGTGGCGTTTTGAGGGACAGAGGAGATGGAAAAAAAAGGTGACACCAGGGAGAAAGAATGACAAAAGGAGCTGTATTTGGTTTGATGTTTAATTTAGCATGCCACCGTGATGCTGGCGGAGGGAAAAGTTAGTGCTTTCTGTATAATTTACCAAATCAGATAGATGGGACAGAAAAGGGGCACTTCAGGTTTCTCAAAATTGGAAGATAAATGGCGACGGCAGGAGCAGCTTCTTTCTTTTAAAGTGAAATTTAAACACATGTGAGTGAACTTTACTGTGTATGTATGTTTGGGCGGTTTGGAGTTTGAAAAGTTGCCTAACGAAGCATTTTATGTTCTCATTTGAAGTTATAACATGCGAGGGCTTCTTTTAATGGAAAAATTTCCTAGGCGAGAATTATTTTGAGATGAGAGTAAGTATGTACTTCCCGAATGGGATGAGAAAGAGAACACTGATTCCAGGTCCCATCAGGTTGCCACTAGTTGTCTCATGTTATTTTCTAGAGCTTGGTCTCGAGTTTTCTCTATCCCTATGCAGAATAGGCAAACTTTTAGGGTGCACATTTAGTCCTAAGAGGAAGCTCTTTCGTACTTTTGGTTTTTAAAATTCCCTAGTTGAATCCTTGTCTACCTCAATTCTACAGGACTGGCCCTCTTTCCATGTTTTGCCCTGATGGTGAATGATGAAATTTCGTTCCTCCTAAATTATCCCTTCTTGATCCGCCAATGGTCACAAAAAATAGCTGTCCAAAGCTTACACCATCAAGAATGTGGGAGAAAATCCAAACAATCAGATACTCTTTCAGAGAAAAACGATGAACTAACAGGCGGATGGTCTTCATTTTTATGGCTCTCAGCACCTCCCACGACGTCCGACTTTTTTTTCAAGTGCATACTCCTTTTGCTTGACATTGTAATGGCGCTTCACTATCGTGTGGTCATTTCGATTCTATTTTCGAAACACAACACCCTCTTTTGAACACGTTCATGGTCCACAAGTACTCACATTCCAGAAACCAAGTGTCGAATTTGATGAAAGAGCACTGCCTTCAATTAGGCAACTAAACAGCACTCACTGGCGAATTTGTTACTTCAAAAGCGTTCCGAGTGCGCGAGATTTGAAAATGTGTGTTGGCACCTTGTCAAATTGACCGCAGACGGGATAAATTCGCGCAGAGATATAGTTTGGCATATGAGTAGAGCTGAAGATTTGTTTTTTTTTTTTCCTCCCGACATGAGGAAGTGATTTATTTTGGCCATTTACGAGAAATTGAACAGAAAGATCGAGATGAATTTATGAAACACATTTTGGACATTTTAAAAAGCAAACGTTTGACAAGGTTGGGGCGGCGAATTTGATTAATTTGACAGCCAAAGTTCAAGTGAAAGGTTAAGCTGACGGTTGCAAACGGATATTTTTGTGTGAAATGGTATAAACATTGGAAAATGATTTATGCTTGACAGTTGGAATGTTTGCAGTACTACTGAGTGTTCGAAAATGAGTGATGAATTCAAGTGTGCATTGAAAGAGCACAAGGAATACCCCAGCACAGAAAAGTATGTCCTTGACTCCGCGCAGCAGGGACTAAAGTTTTAATAATTCTGTTGTACGTAGTGGGAAGCCACATATAAAACCCAGAAGAAGAAACTGAAATGATGCAAAAGATGACACGCATAAGTGTTACCAGTGAAAAGAAGACCGCAAAGCTCGAGGGAATTCTCCACAAAACGGGCAAAATTCCGTCAACCTAAGGGACCCTACATACCTTGCATGAGCCATCGAGCACAATGTTATACTTACGAACTGAGAAGTTAAAAAGAATACGAAAGAACGAGAAAAGCAGTCATTACTTTCAACGCTTGAAATAGTGGAAATGGCTGGGGCTTAAACCCACGCGCCGCTCACCCAGCAATCCAACGCACTAACCACTGAGCCACGGCGACCACGAAGCCATATTGCACTAATAATGTCGCATGGACACAAGACTGACCCCCTTCTACCTATGCAATGATCTACTCTTTGGTGCCACGTGAACAACTAGGGGTATGTTAGGTTAGATAGATGGGTTGGCGAGAGGAGTTAGAACCCACTGCGCCACACTCAGGTCAGAAGAGACCCATTGTGATGCCCAGCACTCTCCTACTGCCCTAGAGTTTCGAATCATCTTGAAGCCTTAATGAACCTCCAGATGTCCCTGATAGGTACGCCACTTAATACTTTGGTATCCTGGGAAAATTTATGCCTGAGGTGGAAGAGAGCTGGACAGTGGCAGAGGGTTGTGTGGGTTGTGTCCTAATTAACTTCCCCGTCTTCTGAGCGCCTGCAAAGGTCGTCCTGACTTAGCTTTTTCATGTGATAGCGCCAAGTATTATAGCCTGTCAAAAACTAAGACTAAGTTAAGATGTCCCCACCTCTAGGCATCTTAGGGATGCACATGAGAAAACATCCCAGTTCTTAATCAATTTTTGGATTGTATGTATCACATATCAGTCGCAGGAAGAAATTCCATCAAAGGCATTAAAGCGCAATCCGGTATGGCAACGACATTCATACAAGCTTCGAGACGGTTTGAAACCAGAAGGCGCTATGAGATTGCTTTAGGTTAACTTGTCCTTTAGCAAGTGTTGCCATTTTTCCCAGTGGATCTTCATTCCCTGAAAACATTTTCCCTTTCTATGCAAAAATTGCAAAAGGCTTGAACAATGGGATCATTCTCGGTGGTGATCCTTAAAATTTAGTACGAATGATGAGTGAGAAAATATGCACGTGAGCTGAAAGTGGCATCAAATCATTTTTCTGTTATCCTTTTAACAATGCACCACCACATCTCATACAAATGTTAGTATCGTTTCCATAGCATTGATCCCTTCGAAATCCATAGCTGAGAACAAAAGCCGATGGTTTAACTTCAACTCGCATGCACACAAATTATTTTAAATTGAAGGACTCTCCGGAATCATTGGCACTAATTTTAAATCCACTTTTCATCGCTCTTCCTCTAAATATCAGGATAAATCCATTATCAATGAGGTGCAACTGCGTGTGCAGATAATAAACGTCAATATCGATGATACTCACTATACCTGCCCACAATTTCATTAAAATAAGGTGAACATTCACAAGGACCTTTTCACTCACTGTGCGTAGGTCATATATCGATGTTAGCACATGTAAACTATCCTATCAATTGTGCAGATGATTCTAATAACTGTATATGGCTGATGGTAATTGAAAATAATTGATTTTCATGTGAGGACTCCCTGACAGGTATCAACTTAAATGGAATTAAAATGCAATCATAGTTGACTAAGTGGGTTGTGTAAGTCGGGAGGAATGGTGCAGTTTAAATCAGCAACTCATCGAAGTGAAAATCAGGCCGAGGGCTACATAATGTATTTCATATCTTCCAGCAAGTACTCGATAATAGTTGCTTGAGGGAATTAATTTTGAATATTCCATCAAGGGCTTCTTGAATTTCTATATGTGGAAGCCCTTAAGCAAGAAATATATGCAGATGATGATAAAATTTTACTTTATAGAGAAATGCAAAATAATTGGGGCTGATGTTACGAAAGGTGATGGATCGAAAGAAAGAAATGGGAAGACTGTAGAGAATCCTCGTGCAGTAGAGTATTTCGAAATATCGGGAATTTAAGGGTTTTCCAATACGGACGTGTAGATTTTGACAGTTCATGGCGGCCATGTTGTTTTATCTGTTGTTAATTTTCCCGATTTTTATTTTTCAGACACTAAAGAAAAATCACCATTTCAAGTTACAGCGTCGAGCAACACGTGCGGATAATAAAACTTCATTATGAAAATGGATGTTCTGTTGTGCCAACGATGCTCGCGTTGCGCCTATTTTACGGTTTACATGGTAGTCCTTCCCAGTCTAGTATTCAACGTTTGGTAGTCAAATTCAAGTCGACTGATTCAGTGAACAATCAGCCAACACCCGTAAGTAAGAAAAAACCAGATCTGCGGACAACATCGCCGCTGTCCGTGAGAGTGTGCAGCAGAATCCCAGGCAGTCAATTCCGCGCCAGGCACAAGAATTCGGCCTTTTGGAGACATTAACTTGGCGAATTTGGCGTCGGGGCTGAAGGAAAGTGATCATAAACGACACAGCGTATTCGCTGACTGGGTTCTGCAGTAGTTGGAAGCGGACCCCGATTTTAGCAAACAAATCACCTTCAGCGACGAGGCCCATTTTAGGATGAACGAATACGTCAACGAGCAAAATTACCGGATTTGGTCCACCATGTGGCAATGTATCCGCAGAAAGTCACTGTTTGGTGGGCCGAGGGCATCATGGGTCCGTACATCTTCGAAAACGACGATGGCATTGCCATCACCATCAACGGAGAGCGCTACCGATCGATGAGTAATTTATTTTGGCCGAAATTGGGTGATATGCTTGTAAACGACATGTCGTTATAACAGGACGGCGCTACGTGGCGCACAGCTGATGCCACAATGGACATTCTTCACGAGCAAATTGAGGGCATGGTTATCTCACGCAGAGGCGACGTGAACTGGCCACCGTGCCATTTGACCCCGTTAGACTTTTTCTTGTGGATTTTCCTTAAGTCGCAGGACTAAGCCAATAAACCGCAAACGACTAGTGCCCTCAAAGTGAACATAACCCGTGCCATCGCTCAAACTCAGCCTGATCTATGCACCAGAATCATCGAAAATTGGAACTCTCAGGTGCGCACCACTCAGCGAAGTCGCGGGTGAACGATGTCATATTTCACACATAATATCATTGATAAGCCTTTTGAATAAAACAAAGAATTCGTTAATATTTCACACACAATTTGTTTTTTTAAATTTTAACATCTACCCTATTGGAAAACCCTATAGCTCCTTGCGACCTTTGGCATTGTTGTGACTGGAAAATACTTACAAGCCTTGGGCATGAGACTTGTTTAATCAGCTGGAGTTTTTGAATATTCTGAGGCAAATCTCTAACGCAGCAGGTTGAACTTGGCCTACTTCGTCTACCAAATGTTGAACTTGAAACGGAAATTTAACACAAACAACGAATAATATGCAAAAATCACAGACGAATTCATTCCATTCATCCTGCAGCCATGCAGACAAAAAAAAAATTAACAAAGCCAAGATTATTATGTACTTGTATACATTCTCGTCCTTTGAAACTACACAGCTCCTTACCTAACAATAATTTCAACGCTTCCATCATGCACAGACATTCACAGCATGGTGTGCTTTTAATCGACGAAGCATTTTCCCCCGGGCGGGGGACAAGGGAGAACGAACAATTAGGGACGACTGTTTCATTGTAACACCAGAAGTGTGTGTTGGTAATGTAAATAGCAAAGGCGCCTCTTAACATGTCGCTAATGTGAAAAGTTCTCACTGCGACACGAACTTTATTTTCAGTTTTTTTTTGGATTTTAAATCAAACTTCACGAACACTCATTTCAGTTTTTCCTTTTTTTTTTCCTGATAATAAGTGAAAAATAATAATCCAAGGACGTCAAGAGTGATGATTGATTTATTTTTCTGCTTGGAACTGATTACCCGTGGTGTGGCGGGGGGAGGGAACTACGCCCCCCAACTGTGAGCGAAATGTTTTTGGTAAATAATTCCAGAAAATTGTGTGTTCGCTTGAGAAAAACAAATTTTTGACAAAATATTGCGGTAATTTGGGGGAAATTTATTTTTTTTTTTGGTAATTTATTCAACAAAGTGTTAAAAAAGTCGGTGGGCAATTTCTATTTTTTTGGAAAATTCAAAACGGTCGCGGGTCTGAAAAGAGTGACACGTTTAGAATTAATCATTCCTAGCCTTTGATTGTTTATATCAGTAAAAATGTATCGAGGAAGATCGGTGTGAAGAACTTATTTCCAATTGTCATCATATAGATTTAACCTCAAAAGACATCAGTAGAGATAGGGATATAGGATTTGTTGAGAGGGATCTAGGGAAAATGGGAAAAAAACTATGGAACTGACACTAGTGTCCGTGTGATTTGTCGAATCTACCTGTTTCTTTTGTGAAGGCCAAGATATTGCCGATACTTTCGTCCTTGAGATGCTTTAGGTCCGGTATCCACACGGACTTCGGGTACTTCTGTTGGGTTCTCGCTAAAGCCGGACAGTGGCATAGGAAGCGCTTAAGACTTTTTATTCATTATTTTCTCATTTTCTCATGAGTAAATCTTTAGGACACCCACAAAATCAATCAACTGCATTCGATGTCCATTACCATGTCGGTTAAGGAGTTAGGAGTTCACTACACTGTTGTACCACCGTAAGTATTCTCAATACAAAACCTCTTGTACCAAGTGAGTACCACCTCCTTGACGTTATCCTTGCTCATCTCAGACCATTTGTTTTGGTAACAGTTGTCAGATCTGTCTAAATCATTTTCATCATCCAGCATCTTGATACTTTTCCGTGTTTAGACCAGCCCCACACTAAGTCTTCAGAAGTTTTAAACTTCTCCCATTCATTGTTCGACCTTTTCCACTTTAAAACTCTTCTCAACAATTCTGGTGGCTTAAATCTTTTAGTCACTTAAATTGTTGTCTCCTGACTATTTCACTTGAATTTTAGACTTTTTTGTCCACCCTCAAGGAGAAAAACAAACTCTTTAACCCTCAACCGACACCAGGTGCCGTTGAAGAACAACATCCCCCATTAAAGGCGCGCACCTAATAGCAGAGGTAACAAGAAACAGCATCACTTTCCCATTAAAGCCGAGTTAATAATTAATACTGTGTGTATCCTTTCGGCACCACTTTGGGGACACCATTAAATCGGGGGCAACTAGATGAAAAAGGACACACAAACGAATGGCCAACAAAGTATACGCGCACACAACCCAAGGATAACACAAAATTACTTTTCGTCCAGAGCGAGGTGATGGTACACAGCACAATAGAGGGACGACGAAGCCCAGAGACAGTTTATGGCTTTCTTGTGTTGTTTACGGATCCTCGTGCACTTGAGTCATCACAATGACTTCCGCAAGGATATAATAAACCACTGTTGCCAGACCCACACAATGTAGGTATTCTACGACTGGAATTTCCCTCAAGTACACATAGAGGGAAAAATGGTTTAACGCTGTAAACACAATCATCGGGGTTTTTCTTTGTCGCCCACTCGTACGTGTACCACTTGGCGGTAGGTCTAGCTGTGCAACACTGTTGTTGAAAGATGTTTTTTCCTGTTTCAAATGTAATTCCCTATCTTATAAGTTTGGAATTTTTTGTTTGCACGTGTTATGAGCCAGAAGTTTTATCCAAGTCATTAAGCTTGAATCTACCTCTGGACAATGTAGGGAATCGTTAAGGACGAGGATGCACGAAGTAACGCACGTGTGGAAATTGTGAAAATTTACGCGGTGAAAATATCGCGGAAACGTTTCTTAAGGTTCCTACTGCTTTTAGTCATCATTCAGCACCTTCTCGCAAAGTTACAGTGAATTTAATCGATAAATTTGAACGTTTTGGACAGGTTAGTGATGTGAACACTCCAATTCGTGTTCGCGCACGAAGCTGAAAATATCGCCGACATAGCTGAGAGTGTGACTGAAAACCCAGATTTGTCATTTCGAGATGATCCCAGGAATTGGACTTTTGTGTGACCAAGACCAAGATGAGCACTACAAGTAGCGTTGCTCTTGGGCACTCTTTTGATAGGACTCACGTAACGAATTGGTTTCGCTTTTGGTAGAATTCCAACAATAGACAGTCCCCTCTCGAATAACTAAGGTGACCCTGCATACGACCTTAATCGTCCCAGTCCTGCTCTACTGCACAGGGGCATGGACTCTGTCTAAAGCGGATAAGGCTGCTCTTGGCTGTTTCAAGAGGAAAATTCTTTGGGTGATTTCCGGTCCCGTCTGGATTGACGATGAATGGAGGAGGATATACAACGTCGAACTGTAAGGGCTGTACGGCGGCCTCGACCTAGCCAGAAGAGTAAAGCTGCAACGATTAAGATGGCTGGGTCATGTAGAGCGGATGGACATCAATGCTCCGGCTCGGAAAATATTCGAATCCACACCCGAGGGACGCCGCAGGAGAGGAAGACCGCGACTTAAGTTGCGCACGCAAGTGGAAGGGGATCTCAACCAACTTGGTGTGTGAAACTGGAGGCAGCTAGCTTAAGATCGAGCTGGCTGGAGAGACTTGTTGGTTGAGGCCCAACTCCACCCCGGATTGTAGCGCCACCTTAAGTTAGTAAGTTTCTACAAAAAGTCAACCTCCAGTGGAAGAGGTTTACCAAAAAGGCATAGTCTAGCTACGATAAGACAAAAACAAAAAATCTCCTTAACAGAACGTGGACAGATGTTGACAGAACTGAACTGCGATTTCCACTCATCTCAGTGTGTACACACCTATCTCCTACACCTGCTATGCAACTTTCCCACATTTTCAATCAGAAGACACAAAACTCTTGTTTATAGCTTTTCCATAGAGTTGAGGACCTTCAAATCGTTGATTACAGTCGATTCCAGAAACTCTTACCTCTCTTTACGCATAAAAATGGTTCTAAACCCCCAGAGGTGCAAGTGATTTGTTAGAACAAACAGAAAATCAATCGCCGTCAGTTCTATTGATCTGATTTGAAGACTAAAATTAACTTCGATCAGTTTTTTCATCCTCAAAACCAATTGAATTACACTCAGGTCAAAACCCAAAAATGGCCTACACCCAAAATCCAGTAAAACTAACGAATTTTATGAAAAACAACAAAATTTCTCGGAAGACAATCGACCGTATTGGCAGCACATACCACCCATTGACATACGTTCCACTTTCCACATTTGTCTTGATGAGAAACTCTCATTGCTGTCAATCAGTTGTGTATTGTGTTTCTGTGTTTTTGATCGGTTCGGTATCGGCTCTCGGAAAAAAATTAAATTTATCCCTTCGGTTCGTATTTTTCGGTTCAATTTGGTGATTTTCTCTGAATATAATTGTTCTCGATCATTTTGAAACGTGTTTTTTGTTGTTTGATAGTGTATTTCAGTGTTTTTTCTACGATCTAAAATGCCTTTGCCTGGCACCGGCAAGTGTTTTTTTTTTTCTCTTTTTTTGCTGTTTTTTTTTTTCGTTCGTTCGTTCGATTTTTGAAGCCGTTGGAAATCGTTTAAAATTTTAAATATTTGAAAATCAAATCATTTTGGTAAGTGGATCCATCATTTTTATACTGAATTTTTGAGACGATATTTAAGAGAATTAGATTCATTAGTCAGTCTTTGGTTCGATTCCATGTATTTTCTTAAATTCTTGGAGTCTCTCACATAGCCATTGCATTGAGTAGTAAACGCAGTCAAGTGCTGGGAGTGGGTCAATCCTTTCCTTTTCTTTCTGTTCGTCGATCAACCAAGATTTGGAGCAGCTCCTTATTTATGAAGGAAGGAAACTACTTCACCTTACAGGCTCCGTTCTAGTGGTGTTTTGTGTTATCCAAGTTCAAAAGTAGCAACCTTTCTTGTCACCACACAGAATTCGGTGTTTCAAGATTTGACGGCACCTTTTAACGAACGTTTGCAGAGTTTTTGTGATGGTAGAGACCACTTTCCAAGTGCTTCACCCATACAACAGCAAATTCAACATTGGAACGAAATGGCATCGGCTTTGGCGTATTTTGGACAACATTCCAAACGCAGACTTCGTTTTGCCGATTCGGCTGCAAATATCTTGTTCAGGTCCTTCGGTCGAGGCAATACCCCCAAGATATTGAAAGCTCTCTATTTTCTCTATCGGTTGTCCAGCGACGCTAACTTGGGATGATGAGTTCGCTTCGAGGCTGATGAACTTGGTTTTGGCTGTGTTAGTCTTCCAATCCCACTACGTTTGCCTCTCTCTCAACACCCGCTGTCATTTGGTGGAGTTTCGTGATCCTATGTGATAACCATAGCAGGCGTACGTCGTCAGCGTAGTCAAGGTGTTTGAGTTTAGATGTAAGAGTCCATCGAACTCCTCTATTTCAGGACAGGGCAGCGCGAAGCACATCGCTAATGAGCTGTAAAACAATAACGCAGCTTTGTCAAACGCCACTTTGGATCTCGAACTCCTCTGACAGCATTCCTCTGTGCAGAACGTGGCAACATGGCAAACTCTTAATTGTCCCGGGACAAGTTTTATCCTCCTGATGACCATCGTTCTTCGCCGTTGGCTCACCAGAGCCTTGATCACTTTCTTCACTACTGAAAATCCTTGACAATTTTTTGAGACGACTGTTCTGCAGAGATTGTCAAAAGTCACATTCGGGACTTGGAATGACGAATCAAATTTCACTGTCAAGCATTCATTCATTCAACAAGGAAAGTTCATCTATGTGTGGTTCTCCGATCACGTAAAGTGCATATCTTGGACTGCTTCTGGTAAGAACGCTGAACTGAAAGTTAAGTGCACAAAAACATACATATCTAGAAAGCCCCTATCGCTCTTTTCTCATGAAGGATAGCTCAGAGCAAATATGGGGCATTCGCCAAGACGGTAAAGACCTTTGATGCCCAAAAGGATTCAAACAAGGCGATGCACTGTCATGCGATTTCTTTAACGTCGTTCTTGAAAGAATGGTGCAGAACTCACACGTCAATACCAGCGCCAGAATCTTTCAAAAGTCCGTTAATCATTAGTAAAATAAGCACATAGTGAGCCATCATTAAGGGCTCTCTTGCTCCTAACCAACCAAAAACTGAAGAGCAAACATTTTTTTCAGTTGGTTTCCCTTATTTTTATTATTCGTTCAAGTATTTATTTTAGTAAAGTCCCTTCATTGTCCGAAAGGGATGTCTTATTCAATTCCAAAGAAGTTTACCAACTTAAGTTCGAGTAAAAGCCACTTATTGTGAAAGGAAACCCTAAGTGGCCATTGTCCTTTCCGGTTGCGGTGGTGGTGCTTTTTGAAGCATAAATATTGACCCAGAGACAAGTGGAAAGTTGTATTCCAGGAAATTCCTTAAAATGTAAGTTTTGTTCAACATTTCCACAAGTAAACTCTATTTCTTGGGCTGCTGGGTGTTGGAAAGTTCCTAAGTTTTTGAAATGGTTTGGTAAAACATGTTTTCTTTCGGATGTCTGAACATGACTACTTTTACGTCTGGTAATCTGTGGTCAAGTGCGTATAGGTTACAGAAAGTTGAAATTTATTGTTGTTTATCCTGGTATAGGATCTGGAAGATGAGTTAAAAGCGAACTGATCGTGTAACTTGAGCTATCTTCGATTTTTAGTAGGCCAGGAGCGGACGCATCGGGCAAATGTCAAAAGAAGGCTAACCTTCAACCTTAGCCTTCAGGAGACAACCATCGGGCAAAAGTAGTTATGCATTGACGAATATTATAATCGGCAAATCTAAGCAGGGTCAGCATACGCCGAGGGATGCATGGATAAGAGGCTACCATCTAGAGACGCAGTTGTGCTCCTTGCAGCAGAATTTGTCAATCGGACTGTTGCGGCCAACTCCGTCGTTGAAATGAGAAGGGAAAAGGGAATCTATCCCGTCTGAGTGACATGCTATCAGAAGAGTTGCCTGTACTCACTGCTAACATGGGCGAACTAGTAGACTCTGAAAATAAGTCACTAAATTTGACTGGCTAAGCCAAGCTTCGACCCTTGGAGAAAAGATGCTTATAACAAGCCTTGAAACAAGAAAACGTGCGATAGAGAATACCACAGCCACAAATGACAACAAAGGCACAAAGACAAAATGTACCCGATCTGAGGACTCCACTCCATCGTCTCCAGCCAGCTCGATTTATAACTAGCTGCCTCTAGTTTCGCACGTCAAGTTGGTTAAGGTCCCCTTGCACATGCGTACGCCACCTGAGTAGCGGTCTTCCTCTAATGCGCCGTCCATGGGGTGTGGAGCATTGGTGTCTATCGGTTGACATTCACCTCAACCGCGGTAGCATGCAGCAAATGGCTAGTAGGGAGGTATCGGTTTGTCGATTAAGCTTAAGAGCGAAGAGATTAAGCCGGCTTTTGACAGCTCAATATATAGAGCTGGATGGCTCATTTTTGTGTGTTAAAGTCATTTCCAAATAGTGAGGAGCCAACTTCGCAAAAATCGGCCCCTTAATCGCTTCAACCACTTCAAATTCAAACTCATGTCATGCGGTTACCGAAACTATGTTTTCTGATAACACGTCTGAGCTCTTCATTTCGTTGCTTATGTTGGGCATTCAAATCCGGCGAATTCTCGAGACTTTCATGGAAGATTGAGGGTGACATGCTATGGTCTCCTCATTATTATCCTACCATAAGCGTACAATAAGTCTTAGCGACAGCTACTCCCTGGACATTCTGCAAGATGGCTTTTCATGGTACAGTAGCACAATGTTATGCGTTGGGTATTGGTTCTCTCCCTCGTCTTAGGTGGAGGAATCTGGCTAAGATACTTCACTCGCAGAGCCAAGAAACGTCCTCAAAAGAACTTTAATTTTGGCTTCTGGACCCGGGTAATGTCAGCCTAAATAAATAAATAGCAGGCGCGACAGCACGGAATGAGCCAAGGCCTAGCTTCTCGCAACCATTCATGTTGTGCGTGTTGTATTGTTTGCACGAATGGAAGGGACCTACAATTTATTACCGAACGGCGAAGTGAGAAGCTCTTTCATGACAGATTATGCTTTCAGAGGCTTGTCATTCTCCGACGAGAGGTGGTGCCGCGAAAAATGTTCAGTGTTCCTGGCTGGAGCTTGAACCCACGCCGCTCGGTCAGCAGTCTAACCCACTAACCACTGAGCCGCGCCGACCACCGAGCCATATCAGCCTGCAATCAATCATTTTTCGAGGCGTGAGTTCAATACGCAGAGTGCTAACCTATGTTGCTGCAACTAGAATTGTAGCCTGTTTCCCGGGAACCACGACTTAGTTACAATCTTGACTTTTGCACTACTGTCAGTTGTTTCCCGGTCAATTCTGTGATATCTTTGAATTATCGGTGGAAAAGGAAGCTTTTTAGTCGGTTTCTCCTACACACAGTTTGCTAGTTCAACCCACGCATACGGAAGGATTCATTTCCCCTTTGTATTGTAATAGACATAAATCAGAACCTTTGGTTCAAAGCAAAGTCATGCATTTCATTTCATCAACGATAGTTCGCTGCCCATTTTGATTACTTTCGCCACGCATTTGATGGGTGACTCGGCATGCCATGGTTTGTCCATCAATTTTAATTTACGCCAGAGGAAAACGTGGAAATTAAATTTGAAAATGTTTGCCCAAAGGCGGATATGAAAGTCGAACAAAGCCTCGAATGGAAAAATAGGATTATCCACCGTCAGAGTGGATGACTGAGTACTGCCAGGGGACTTTATGGTTGATTTTCGGAACTTTTAACAAACTTAACCATTTACTTGTGCAGTGGTGGAGTTACTTTTGGTCAGAGAAAGTGCACTTATTGCCACAAGCAAAAAAAGGTTCGAGGTGCTGGAAATCGATAATTCGGAAGAACTCAGGAAAAGGTCAGAGAAAAGGATTCTTGGTTGCTAGTGAAATGTGAAATGTGAAACATACAATGTACAACAGAACACCTGAGGCGAGGTTTTGCTTTAAAATGTCCTCCTTTCCCTAATAATTCAGTGATGATATCAAAGTTTTACGGTTATTTTCACTAAAAAGTATAAGTTACCATCTGGAATGAATCCGAATGTCTCGGTTCACGTCATGTGTCTTGAACTGTGACCTACATATAAAGCACATGATTAAAAAAAAACCTGCAATGACCTATTCATATGCAAAGGAGTGGTTGGGAAAGCTCGGGGCGGACAATGATAGTATACCTACTCCCTCCACTTTTAAGGTGGAAGGATGTGAAGAGGGAAATCCTTTTCAGCCATAACATTGGGCAGCTGCACTGAATATCGTTCTCCACATGCGGGGTAAACATTTTTCATGAGAAATGTGCAAAAGACAACCAGTCTTCGATTCCCGAAAACCTTTACTCGATATAAAAGGCGGCAGTTAAGCTGGGTTGTAGGATTATAGTGGCAATGACACGGTACGTTGAAGAATTTTCTGCAAAATGTTTCTGGATTGGGCGCAGGTTATTTTTTATTTTTATTTTTATATGTGTATCTACCGTGGTTCTGCTTATAAAGCAGGAGACACTGCGATCTCTAAGTTCTACTGTGCCAAAAGTCGATTAAACAAGAAGGTCCTTAATATTCCTAATGAAGTCGAGGATATCGAGAACAGAATGTTCTTCGGGAAACTTGCCTACAAAGCCACAAACTCACATAGTATATGCACTGCTAATTCGTCTTCCTCTAGGGAGAGTCGGTATTCGGTTTCCTAAAGAGTACCCATTTTGTGAAGATAATATCTGAGACTGCAGTTACCAGAAACGAAGCTAGCGAGTTTTCGAGCACAAGTTTAATGGTCAGCGATTTCATTACCTTCGATGTTTGACTTTATTTCGCTTAGATTAGTTTTAAAGAGCTTTGAAGTAGCCTTCGATGACTTCTGAGCTAAGGAAGTGAGGACTGAGTTACTTGAATATCGGTGAGTATGTTGATAGTTGCACCATTAAGTAATGCCTTAGTCGAGATTGATAGGAAAACATGTTTCAATGGCAAACAGCTGGGGCTAAAAGCCACCGGAATAAGTTCCAAGCGCCTTCGAGACACTTCGCTTAGGACCAAACACACCCGCCCCAATAATAAAGTCTATCTTAGACTCATCAGTATATTACATGATATCCTTTGATATTCATCAGAGGATAGCAATTTTCCCATAGCAGTTGGCCATTGATTGCACTGCGTGCTGCCATTTTTTTAACAAAGATTTGCAAAGATCTTATAGTGAAACTTTGTACTCGTTGTATTTTTGCAAATGATACCCCCACCACTGAATTTTTTTAGAGATTCGAAAAGATTGGTCGAAAGCTTGGCTTAATGTTCTAGTACTGAGATTTTTTGTCAAACTCTGAAAAAATAGGCAGTTAGCTAAATATTTGTGCTTGAGCTTAGCCACCTTGTTTTACCTGGCCGTGTGACATGTGCCTACATTTAGCAGCATGTTACCTCTTATGTTTGTATAGTGCTACTTGAGTCTATGACGAACATGTTAAACAATACTGTGGAGCGTATAAGCGCTGACAAAAGCATATGTACATAAAGCTTTCAATAGACTATGAGTTGAATATCCAAGGACGTAGAAGTAAAATTCAAGTAGCTTCCTGCATCTTCCTTTCTTCCGTCAGAAACTGTGTCAAAATACAGTTAAAGGTTTCCCAATGATACCTAACCCATCAATTCAGAGGAATTCTCAAGTGTTTTGTAAACCTTAAAAGGATTCTCGTTGCACTCAAGTCTCCTTATGTGCACTTGTCGAATTCATTTCAAATAAAATACCCCCACCATTCCAAGTGGATGTGTGCCATAAACTTTTGAAGAATAAGCAAATTTGTATCCTTACAGTGACCTGTGATTCAAACTTCCATCTGAGATACGTGGTTGCATCCATTGAGGTACTCTTTTTACCTAATGCTCTCAGTAATACCAGCTGCAAAGTCCTTCATTTTATAACATTGATGTATGATACTAACTGCCAACCCCGTCAAGGATATGTGGACCAAAAATGTAAATCCCGAAGCAGTTAACATGCATCCTTAAATGACTTTCACGAAAACTCCTCCCTTCTGTGACTGAAAGGCATAAAATTCTATTATTTTGTCGAGCTATAAACTGTTCCATGAAACAATGTCAACTTCGTGGATACGTACTTCATAACAGAGTGTGACGTAGTAAAAGGTAGGACTACCTTTACTATACACACACTTGTGTTTTGTGCGCTTTTCACCCCGTAAAAGGTAATCATGTCATGATGTCCTTGGTGGTTGTGTTTGGTTATACTCTCATCGTGCTGATGGCAAAGTGAGTAAAACCGTTGTAAATGTGATGGATGATGGTGTGGATCAAGTAAATGGTCCCTTGAAACTGCATCCCCTTCTGCTACAATGTACCCGAGGTTCTTCATTTTCCGAAAATGTTCACAGAACCAATGCATACAATGAATACCACACTCAATGTTCATAAGGACATCCTGTTGCCCAGAAGACTAGGATATAGCTAACATTGCAGTGAATTTAATTTCTTTGGTTTACTAAATCAAGTTAATTGGTTTCCAGGTGTCCAATATAAATTTCAGGTTTCGTCCTTCCTCACCTGGGACATGGTGTCCTTAAGAAAGTTTACATCTACAAAATTCAATTATTTCAAATCCAAGAGAAATAAACATTTCCATTTGTTCGGTTCTGATGGGATTCCTTTGGGAATGATGATGCCATTGAGAGTTACTCGTACAGTGATCTAAGCCTTTTCCGAACGTGCGACGACCGGTTGGTTAGGTCGTTAGAGAGGATGAGCATCGCTCTTCACGATGGTCCCATTGGGCTCGTTCCGATTCTCTCGATATATTAGATAGGATTAGGTGACAGCAATTGTGTGGGTTAGAGAGAATGAAGGTGAATGGGATACCATACCATTGTGTGAAACCAATGAGAAAGCGTTTGGATCGTTCTGGAGGATGAAGGAAAGGGTTATGATGGGAGTTAGGGACTGGGATTGAGTTGAAGGATAATTTTGAAAAATTTTCTGAAGGTAATAAAACTCGTTTTTATGTTTGACGCAGTCATGTGAGATTTTAAAGGAAACTATCGGACAAACTGTGGAATTATTTGAATATGATAAATCCGTCATAGGAATTCGGTAGTCGTGTCCGAGGGAAGGGGTAGTAGCACCTTTGACGTCTCTGTCCAATTTTGTATTGTGCAGGGTATACGGCTTCTAGTTGTGCCGCTGAAAAATCTGGAAAGTAACAAAATCTGCTAAAAAGATTCCCGTCTTTGTAATTGAAATTCGGTTAATTTCGGAATACAGTCAGCTATTACATATTTTCTTTTTAATCCACACGGGGAACAAGGGGTTAAAGATTCAAGTAGTATTAGGTTTGATTGGCATCCGAGGGTGAGAGTGTTGTCCAGACAAGCCGGAAACATTTGTGGTTTTTGTCATTGCTATTCAAAAGATTTATTGAAGACGACATAGGTAGCTAGGTAGGGTGGCGACTTCTCAGGGCCCAAATAGCGCTAGGGTGCGCCATTTTGCAAACACGAAACTCGTTTAAACCTATTTGTATGTGCGTGTTGATTTGCTGCGTTGAGAATCATCAAACTAAATCCAGCCGGTGGAGTTTAGATACAGGATCAGTTCTCCAATCATTTTTGCAGCTATTTCACCGCGGTCCACGAAGAAAGGTTTGCCCAAAGAACGCTGTCTGGTCCTCGCTCGGGCCGGACACCTGCAGAGGAAATGAAGTAGAGACTTTTTCTCGTCAATGTCCTTGAAGCTTCTACAAAAGTTGTTGTGAGGAATACCAAGCTTGACCGCATGGTCTCCAACTGGCCAGTGGCCCACGATAATGGATACGATTCTGGCAATATCTGGTCTTGATTTGCCAAGTAGCTCTCTTGACTTAGTTTAGTTGTAATTAGGTCATGTCTTTCTTGGCCTAGTCTTTCTTCAAATAACGCATCTGAACAGGCCGTTAAATCTATGATTAGCAAGCTGAAGAAAGTGGAGGTGTATATAGCCCTTAACATTGCCCAGCGATATAACGCCACTTTTCGCAAGAGAATTGTTCAGGGCCGATCCTTTCCTGGTCAGTTCGTCGGTATGCTATGACCTGGGATTCAGATGAGTGTTATTATGGAGTGGAGCCGGAATTGCTCTACCAGTCTTGATGATATGGTAACCGCATCAATGGCTTTGATAGCGACATGACTTTCTGAGAAAATAGCGATATTTTGATAAGATGTTTGGAGATTCTTCAGCAAGCGACAGGCCTCCCGAATCACGAGAAGCTCCGCCTGTAAAACACTAGCAGAGTCTGGCAGACGAAGAGACTTTGGTATATTCAGTTGGTCAGAAAACATGCCTGCGCCGACTCCGCAATCTATCTTCGACCCGTCCGCATAACGTCACTCCCCTACGTCACATGGAATCCCCTACGTCACAACAACGGCTCCCTGCTCCCTGTGGCCCAGAACTGGCAAATTTATTCTACTCTCTTGGGACCTTACCTAAGAATGTCCACTTTTGATGTCGCCAGAAGCTTTCCATTGAACTGTCTGTCTAATGTTCTGCGTTCCCCTTTAGGACAACATTACTCCCATATTTTTTCGAAGAAGTAGAGCCATACAAAACGGATGTATTGTACGAGTAGTATAAGCACTCATTTGTTAGTGAAAAAGTGAATTTATCGTACCACATCTTTGTGTGTATACAGTCAAATAAGCATTTGTCTTATGAAAAACGAAGGACCAGAACCAATGTTGACACACAATTAAATCAGCTATTAGGCGCTTTCTTACCCTTCACCTAAACACCATTTGCGTTACTTGTCCTAAGAGGTGAAGCATTAGCAGCATCCACCTGACGAAGTATTAATTACATTCTCATTGTTTGCACACAACACTTACATACATACACATGTCTGCTCGTATATCCAAGTTGTGAGAACCAATTAAGATCAGTTAAGGAGCACCAAGGTGAACCAACATAAATCTATTTATGAGATAAACGTTCAGTGGTCACTCTTCTCATGCTGATGTATGAATTAATTTAATGAGATAAGAGGCCAATGTGGACTGTCTGCTCATAAGTCTCTGTTCAATAATTCTTGCACACCTGCATTTGAAGGTACGGATCCCCGGAGTAAGTGTGTACCTTGATGTGGTTAAGTCATCGTCTCCTATCTTGAGAAATATTTCTCCACTTCTACTTGTTCTCGTAATGACCATTATTTGGGAGATATCGTTGAGAGCTGAGATGCTATTCATGGTAAAATCACTGCTTTAGATGGATAGACGGTATCTGTTTGCTCAAGTAGGTTCTGACCTTGACTATACGCACTTTTGATTGAAGTACATATTTCAAGGGAATTTCCGAATTTATTTGCAATGGGCTTCTGGAAACTGGAGAGGAAAGTGATATGTTATTTCTTTGACAGGTAGACATCTCACATAGTATGACAAGAGTTAAGGAAACGCTTAAAGCTGTAAAATTGTTCTTTCCTCGATAATCCTGGTTTTATTGCATTTTAATCGCTGCGATTTGACATAACTTATTCCTCCAGAGTTGAGGTACTCATTGTCACTTCACCAATATCACTTCAATATGATAGAAAGCCACATTTTGACTTTTCTTTTCCAACAGGTTTCCCATTAGCAGCACACAGCGTGCCCCAATCTCGTCTTTATCCTCTGGGAGGTGTTCAAACTCTCAAATTTGTCATCTGCGTTTGTAACTATTTTCAGTTCAGTTGGTTGGTTGATTTAGGAGGATGAAGTTAGGAAGAACATCGTCATGTAGGTCACCGTTTGGGCCTGTTGTGTTTGAGGAGACCTACAATTGAGAGGATTTTTCACGAAAAATTATACTCCAAGGGATTTGTCACTCCTCGACGAGAGGTGCTTCCGCAAAAAATGCGACCACAGTACCACTTCTCTATCGTGATCAAAATCCAAAGAACACTTGAATCTCTAAGAGAAGACCAAACTCAGACTCAGTAGAGCAGGGCATTTCAATGCCACTTTTGCATTCTGTCACGGTAGAGGGTGGTGGATAACTTAAAAGCGACCTGCTATGTCACGCCGGCACAAGTTCAAATAGGGTCAATATTTATTTCATTCTTGGCCTTCCAATACTGGCTGTCTATGTACTTTTTTATTCTTGGGCGCGTTGACAACTTGCTCCTGTCATTGGAGAATATGAGCCGAGGATCGTCTTTCTGATTCTACTGAGACTCGGGCAGTCGCGGAGAAAGTGTGTTCTAGCATCTTCTGCGTCTTTGTCACCACAGACTCTGCAGAGGTCCGTTGAGCTTAGGTGCATCCTCATTAGGAGTGCCGCCAGTTAGTTGCGGTCTGTGGTAAAATTTATTATATCAGAAGAGCTTCGTGTGGTCTATTGAGCGAGAGTATTTTTTTCATTTTCTTTTTTGTGACTTGATGTGAGTGCACTTCATTTTTCATCGGCAAGTATCCAAAAATCCATATCATATGATGTCAATGCTGGATTTAAGTGCGCCGATTAGGATACAAGTAAAGCAGTAGACCTTATTTTGGTTCAGTTTGGAGCCTGTTCTTGGCAGTTCATCTGTCTTGTATAATTGATTGCAGAGGGCCTATTGAGGCTGTACGGAAGAAGAAGAATTGCAGTCTATTCGGCTCTTGACTTTCGAGTCCTGTCGTGGCAAATAGAAGATGTTGCAGATTACTAGTCTGCAGGACCTTCTGAGATTTATTTCTCGATCCAAATTGTTTTCCTTACTTGGTTCTCAGGATAATTATTAGTTACAGTGCACCTGACTGTTTAAGTCTACGTAAGCAGCGACTTAGGTGGCAAGACACCCACTTGCTTTACTTTTATTGTCTCTTTTCCCTTCATCCCAGGAAATCATGGTTAAAGTTCTGTGAGAAAATCGTGTATTACCGCCTTGGTTAGGATTTCGGGCCTTATTTGTGGCCAAGTTGGGCGGTACTCAATCTAAAAGGAAAATAAAACTTCTCTAACCACAGCACTTGTGCGGAACTAACATATTTCACGACGAACAACAAAAGATACCCGCCGTCTTTGATTTTATTGAAAATCGACAGACACTGAAGCGAGTCATGAATTATTCCTGGGCGCGGAACACCGTCCACAGAAAAGCAAAAAACTTCTCCAACTCTTAGGGGAAATTAAAATCCAGATTCATTATCCTCGCTTCCATTGTTGGATTTTCTAAAGAAAGACGAACAGTTTCCAGTTTCCTTTTCAATATAATTGAATCTGTCTGCTGGCTAGTGGCCAACAAGAATCGACGTAACGCTCTAAAGATTCACGAGAAACTTAATGTTTGCTGACGGGTTCTTTTGTGTTAGGAGAGCCCTTAAAACTTTTTTTTGTGGGTCTAGTTTCTTGACATTGATTTGGGACTGCAATTGCCCTTTAATGGCCATCGAATTCGGATAAATCACATTCAGAATTGGCAATGAGGATGCCATGCAAGAATAATCGTACCAGAACGTTTCAGTCATACCATTCGTATCTATTACTTTAATACAACAAACGTGACATATTGATAATGATATCCAAATCTTTTTGGTACGTGGCACACACATGCATTAATTTCCTCAATTGGCTCCACCACCATAAGTATCCTCTTCCGATTCGGTATTAGCTTTGTAAATAGCAAAGTTGGTGTCAGAGTCCTTGATAATCAGTGCACGTGACGATACTGCTTCAAGTCGAAAGTAAAAGCCGTAAATGGCTTCTGTGAAAGGAGTAAGAAGGCGGAAATTGCTCGAGAAATGTTTGTTGTGAGCAACTTTGGAGGAGGAAACTTTTATGCTCGGAACAACCAGAAAGGACTAGAAAATGGAAAAACTTTTCAGAATGGAGGGGAAGAAACTTTTTCAAACACCGCCGTCATTCTTTGGTGTGTAAACACTTGGAGCGATGGTATTGCACACTTTATTACTTTGTTGCGAGTTGTGAAGGGAAAATTGTGTCCTCGCAAGGCTGGAGGATAAGAAATTTGTTCAGTTGAAGAATTTACAAACTCTACCTAGTAGGTACAATGGAAGATGCTCACTTTACGTGAAATTTTTACGAAAGCATGTACTTTGAAACCATGTAAAACGTCTATATACATGTATTCAAGAACGTACAGGCTTTTTCGCCGTCTTTTGATAACAGTTTTGGTTCAAGGAACTCTAAATAAGTTTAGGGGAATGTGGGGCAAAACGGGGTACTTGATTTTTAATGAAACTTTGGTTACCTGTCTTCTAATTAGTTATTAAAAAAAACTAGTTTCCGAATGAATAACTGAAATATTGAAAAGTCAATTCGTGTTTTCGTGGAGGCCGACAACACCAGACTTCACTACTCGTTGGGCAAGCAGTGACCTTTGCTATCGTAATGCCCACGGACCACCTTCGTTGGAGGTTGGACTGTAGCGATAGCCAGTTGAACTAGTTGTAAAATAGTTTGAGAATGCAGTAAAACATTGAAAAAACCTTGGTGCGCACTTAAGAGATACACAATAAGCAAAAACTAATAAGCGAAATATTTGCACCTTAACTGCAAATAAATTCGTCGAGACGCTGAAGCATGGTTTCTTGCTACGACCATGTTTCGATCCATCGCTGAGCCTTTTGTAGATGGGACATTATGCACCATTCTCTATTAAGAGAGGTAGTTTGTTTGGCATTAGTTTCACTAGTATTTGGTGGCCTACGGCTGTTAGCTATATCCTAGACCTAGACTACGATAAATGTCGGTCATAACCTGATTTTTTATGTATTTGCTTATTTTTAAGGGCTTCCATCTCTTTATCGATTCTCTAAGATGGCTCCGCTATGTTAAATTACAAAATGCTCCTAACCTCAGCTTGATGCTCGTTGTCCCAATTGATGTCGACAACTGTATCTTTATTCTTGAAGGCCTTTATAAAATCCAAACTTGAAGGGCCTCCTAAGTCCATGAATGTCTTATGCTTTAGTATCCCTGTTTACAACACTGAACAGTTTTTTTCAAGCTTACGAACTAAATTCAAAACATACTTTAAGCCAGCTTCAGACGAGTCCTATTTTGTTTACACATTTCCTTATCGATTTTCGAAGAAAAGCAATGTGATGGCGAAAGTAATGTCCACTTTGTATCGATAGATTCCATCGCCTACATCGGTGTCAACTTCACATCATTTCTTCCTGGTATCCTTCAAGTAAAATCATAACAAAACCCACGCTCTTTCGATTCTCACTCAGCACAATCTTATATTTTTTGTTTCCCCACTTCGATTCAGAGATCTCATTTGCGTTGAAGTTTGTCTACGCCTGGCTACTTGAAGCCATTAAACTTTTCCAATGAAACAAGTAGATATATGCAAAACTGGGTCACGAGGTAAAAACCGTTGCTTGGGGAGAGGAAAAAAAAAATACCTACCCCCTCAAGGAACCATCAGTGTATTGTCTGGCTATGAGAGCATTGTTCTCGAAACGAGTGTGTACTCTTCAAAAGGGAAACAATGTCAAGATAGGTACGAGAATACATTTCAAAGTTTTGAATATTTATAGATAGGATCTTCCTCCCGACGCACGACCGTTTACAGAGGGGTTACGTGAATGATGGGATCGATGATGGAGCTGGAAATTGTAGTTCAATATGTTTAAAAAAAATCCAATTACAGACTTATTTTGCGGATTCCCTTTTGAATTATGGAAGTCAAACCCCTAACAACTGGAACACGCACACCCAGACCCACCAGTATGTCCTCTTGCTCCACTTAAATTCACGGTCTAATTTCATGGCTGACAATGGACGAATTCTCATGCCAAAGCTGGCAATCCTTTTGCCATTGCTATTTAAAGAGAATGTAGATACACCATACAAATGATGGATAAAATATCTAAGGGATATGTACCCTTTTTTCGCTCTTTTCTTGTGAAAATATTGAAATAATTTCCTGACTGCGGTGTTGTCCCGTCTGTTCCTTTTGTCGGTTGTTTTGTGTACATTCATCAATTCCAAGGGTTTCGCATTAAATGGCTTTTGTTGGTATGCGCTCCAATAGCATATCCTGACTTAACAAATTTTTTCCCTTGGACTCTTTGTTTGGGATACGTTGGTATGAACAAAAGTTAACCGCAAAACTTAAATTTTTCAAAAAAAAAAGAAAAGGGTAAACCAAATAAACATGTTCCTTTGTGAGGTTTTTTTGCGATTTAGACTGTAAGTTATGTATTTCGTTACGGTTTTTGGCTTGTAATCATGGAAATGAGGTTTCACAAATACGTCTGAAAGAAATTTGCATTTCATTTGGGAGAGTCACGAAGCTGCTTCGCTTCTTGTTTGCCCGATGGGATATCCTTGAACAAACAACTTGGCTGTCAGTGGGTCAAGCGTAAGAAAAGGAGGTGCGCATAACTTTTAGTCAGTTGAAATATTCATAGCATACTCGTACAATCCCTGCCAGATTCACTTGGTATATCCACTTATGAGTCGAAATTTATGCAAATGTGTGGATGTTTGATGAAAGGCATACAGCGCCTGCAGATAAGTGGATCTATAAAGCTGAGCTAGGATTTGTCTAGTACGCGTAGGTATTGGATTTTGATTTCATCGGAAATGGAACTTAATAGCTTGGGATAAATTATTGCCGGTCCGGGTTATGGTGCTGCTCGTCTTCTTGACCAAGTAGTTTGACATTAACGCGGAGTCTGAGGACTATTTAGTAGCTATTTAGTAGATCACGTATCAACCTAGATTTTCCCCTTCGTATAGGCTTTAGAATTTACCCGAGGTAGGCATGACTGTCGTAAGACGCGACTCAAATCTACGTCTTGACTGCGACGTTAAATCTGTCTATTAGAAGTATGTTAGATTTTACCCCAGGTGGAGTAAAAATTCGTGAAAGCGCAAATCCACCTATGGTATTTTCGGCCACGGTCGAGGCACGGATCCTGGAGACCTCATGATGATACATGACCTGCTTTACGCTCCCCTTTACGCTTAATCCCTTTCGGCATAGCCAGGTAGCTGGCCGTAGTGTTTTTTCTGATTGTTTGACTCGGGAAGTGCAAGCTGAATGAGCTCCAAAAGCGACGCACCCCGATGGGCTCCGGTCAAAGAGCCACAAGAAGAAGGAAGGCTGGGTTCGAGCGGGGCAAAGATGTTCAACCAGCTGAGAGCGCAAGCACCGAGCACAGTCCTCTTTTGGTGGCGAAGGGAAAGAGGATTAGATCGACTGAAGATATTCCAACTAGAACCGACTCATTTCTTGGAATCGACGCCGGCTCCTCTTCTTCGAGATCAAACAAGGCTAAACCGAAGAAAAGAGGTCTGGGCCAAGCACCTACTAAAGGAAGCGTGTACGCAATTGACGCGGGTGGAGTTGTTTGCCATAAAATCTGGGTGCAGCTAGTGCTGTTACCCCTAAAGGTTCCGGCACTAGTGGACAAACATTTTTTGAAGCAGACAAAGCCGCTGGCCGGGGTGCCACTAGCGAAAGCGTGTGTGCAGAAAACATACTGGTGTCGCTGTGATAGTTACCCAGATCAATCAAGATCAATCAAGTGAGGCACTGTAAGGCTGCTACCGCTCTCCTAAATAATAAACTCTCCGTGGTGCGTACGGAACCCTATATAACAACTAGAAAGGAAACGTGGTTGTGGAAAAAGCGCATCTGCGGTCTCGAAGGTGTTCGGGGTATTACAATACTCTGGGACGAGCGATCTGAAAGACCAAGAGCTTGTTTAATTGTACCGAACCTCTCAGTAAACAAACCTGTATAATACTGTTGCTAGGATTTGGTTGCTGCAGCTATAAGCTACGAAACGAATGAAGAATAGAAAACCTTCGTCATAGCGTCAGCTTGCTTTCCCTATAAGTCGATAATGCCTCTGCCACCGAAGGCCGTTGCCGAACTCATAGCTTATTGTGACTCTCGGCAAATGGGACTACTTATGTGCTCCGATGCTAATGTTCAGAATACAGTCTGGGGTAACAGCAAATGCAATATACGACGAGACCTTCTCCTATATTTCATAGTATCGTATGACATGGTCATTAACAATATTGGTTCTCAGCCGCACGACTCTTACCCTACGACCCTAGTTCCATAGATATGCCGTCTGATGCAATGACACCAGAACTTCGGTTGGTGTGCACATTTAAGGCCGACTTTCTTCGCGTTCAGGACAAGCTCCGGCCAGAGTCTGAGCCTGGACTGGGCTGTAATTGAATCTTCATGGATGTCTCCAAAAACCAGTCAGCGGTCTGGTGCTGGCGTCTTCGTGGAGCTCGGCAACACCAGACTTCACCAGGCTACGGACTATATTGTTAAAAAAAGGTAGAGGGATCGGAGTATTTGTCTCTGTAGCGATAGCTAGGCTGCGCTTAAGGCCTTGCGCAGCCCTTTAACCAGTTGTAAAATAGTCCGAGAATCCAAGAACTCTTTGAATTCGATCGCAAGACTTTCTGGGTCCCAAGTTATACTGGGCTCTCTGGAGATGAGACCTCCTAGACAAGGCTCAGAAGATGTTTTCTAAAGCCTGAATCTGCGTTGGGTCTTCCCGTGTTCTCGGTCAGGGCCCTATTGACGATTGGGTTTCCTACAAACACAGTTGGATGTGGCAAGGCTCTCCAGGATGCAGGTGGACTAAACGAATGCTCCCGAACGTTTGAAAGACATCGGCGGAATTCTTGCTGTTACTCAGCAGAAGAGAGAACTTATTGGTGTTCTAACGGGTCCTTCGTTTGCCAAAGTCGAAGTGTTATAGGCTTAAGTGACACCACTGTCTGCTACGAATGTGGAGAGAGCGACTATACTCCGGCTAATTTTCTTTGCGATTGTACCGCCCTTGCTAGGATCAGGTACCAAATTTTCGGTGCCTATGTGATGAGTGCTGATACTGTAACCTCGTCATCATTTAAGAGCCTTCTCGGCTTTATTTGAAGGGCGAGACAATTCCAGTAAAATGAGTGAAGAATGGGTTCTGCTTTCTGGTAGTATCAGACCAGTTGCGTCTGAGTCCTCCATTATAGCGTTTCCAAACCCGACAAATATAGCCCATATCTGAGAAGCATTCAAGCTACTCAAGCCAAGAAAGGATATCTATTTACCTTGCACTTGGACAGTTTGATGCATAGAGACTTCTCATTTCTTCTTTTTATGCTAAATGCCAGTTAACCCATTTCCTCAACTTGGAGAGCCCGGCCTAGGCGGAAGAAGAATCCTTGTGTTGCTGTGTGGCACTCAGGGTTTCTTTCGGCATCATTTCTCCTTCGGCAGCTCTGGCGCGTCTAAAACCTGAGCTCTATAAAGTTGATTACGTAGCAAATTCCACCTTTAAAATTCTTTCTCTTCCATCAGACCATCAAACCTTTGGAATGGTTTGGCTTCTAAAATGCATTCCAGTCACTTAGGTGAGCAAGATGTTCCTCCATGGGGGTACATGCGTTCCATAGGACCACTGAGACAGCTCTGAAAAATCCCTCCAACCAATCTGGATTCTGGTGCAAATTGTTCATCAACATCGTTTTAACCATTAAAAAACTTTTACCAAGTTAATATCAGAGTAGTTTGTAACCTTAATTAAGTTTAATGAACTCAGAGGCATTCATTTCACCCTCATTACATAAAACAAAACTTGATAGATGTATGAGTTCCTTTCGACAGAGTAAATAAAGACACGAGTACAATCTACCACATGATAATGTGGTTTGGCCCTTTTCGTTGCCTCATTATACCAACTTACCTGTGTACGAACAAGGAATTATACATGTGTATCTAGCATCCTTTACCTTCTCATTTCTCTCAAGCATTATCCTCTTTAGGTAGAGAACCGAAAATAGACTGAAATGCAATTAAATGAAACCCTTCCCACAATAATGGATCGAAATATTTTCGGAAATAAGCCCCTGGGTTGCCCCAAAAACCTCAACCGAACGAGGATTAAAAGTTTCCAAAACGATAAAAGTAATAATGGCCATTGTAAACATGAACACAACGAGTATCTCTCAAGGTTTGGGAGGTTGCTGCCACCCCAATTCATAATCTGCCAACCAAAAAAGGACACACATGTATAAAGTTTTTTTTTTTTTGCCCAAAAATGATGAACGTTCATAACAAAAATGTTTATCCTGCCATTGTCCTTGTCCATTTTCTTTTGCTCGTTACCTAATACATCCCAAATCCAACATACTACACACATGCGTCTGTTTGATTCCACACAATAGCCTTGAAAAAGAGAAAAAAAATATCAAGAACCGAGGTCGAGGTTTCCTTTTCATTGCACGCATATAATGCGAGTGTACATCTCTGGTCATAAGACGTCTGATGTTCCCAAAAAAAAAAAAAGAAGAAAAACCGGGACAAAAGCTTCCATGCGATAAGAATATACACAAGAGAAAGAAAAAAACCTTATAACAATCGTTCGGGGGATATACAAAAATGTCCTGTGCTTTCTTCGTACGCATTTGTTATTTGTAACTGTGTACACTCGAAATTAATTCCTCCACCGTCGTCGTGGCCGCCGATGGGCACAAGTTCATTAAGCTAATGCAGTAAATTGAATAAAGGACGATGGACATTCATGGAAATGTCTGTGGTCACTCTAAATGGAATATTACCCTTAATTAAAAATCGTCGTCATCATCATTAAAATATTTTCATTTCAACTGTGGACACAAAAAAGAGGACATGTGCGGCGTGTCCTACAAATGACAGGAGGCGAAATTATTTAATATCTTTTTGTCTTTTAATTATAATTTCTTTATTTGTTCATTTATAGTGAAAATTGTAGGCACAAAAGGTCGAATTGAAAAAAATTAATTAAAAACCTTAACTGTAATTATCAACAGGGATGTTATGTATCCTTTAACGTGTTTGATTCATTGTTTTTTTTAATAAAATTTAAATGTGATGTAATACTTACTCACTTATTTGTTATAATGCTACAGCTCGGGGTGCACCAGGGTCTTAAGCAACAAGCCTTTCTCACTACAATCCTTGGCTAGCTGTCTTCAGTTACCTACGCCACGCCGAGTTAACCTTTACTTCCGCACGTCATCGGTGTGGTGGTCTTTCTTCTTTGTGTAGTTCCTTGGGTGGATCATAGATGTTATTCTATTCTATATGACAAAGCCACCTTGATTGTTGTTCGAGCCCAAATCGTGTCTTCCGTGATCATCACGTAAAAACGAGCATTCTGGGGCCAAATCGTTTCGTTTAGATGAGTTAAGCGATCAATGAATAGACGATTTGGGCCCAGGTTGGAGTCTCTCTACATTTCGTATAATTTCTGCTCCATGAACTGTCAATGTTGATCTCAGTTCACTTTTACCACTTTGACAAAGTTCATGATTATGCACCATTGAGCATGACGGTTTCGATGAGAGTTTGCCGAGTTCTTCTCGATGAGGCCTCACTAATTCCGCATTCATGGTTTGATGCATGTACCGTATAAAGTCTTCTCTTTCAGCCTTCAACTATTTAGCTCCTGTGCCATTTGGAGCTGCGGCCTTATATGCTTTAGGTCTACCTATGACTGCTGACTGGGTTGTCCTCTAAATGAGGACTATCAGAGTATCAGACTCACTGACACCAGGATTTCGGGTTCAGTCGCTGTTGAACAGTCCTCAGAAATAATATTCGAAACAATATGGGCTTGCCGGTTTTTGTCCTTTCTGGCTCCTCGGTACTCTTTTGTAAAATTTTCCGATCTCCTTTCTGTTTCTTCACGTCGGTACGTGCTTTTCGTTCCTCCATTTCTGCTGGTAGAGCTCGCTGGCGCCTTTTTGGCATACCATTCGGTACTGGAAGTGTAAGACTAGGATATCAATTGTAGCATTTTTAATTACTTGCTGGCTGTGCTCCCAGTGGCCTTCTATGCTTGTTATTGCAGATGGGTGGTTTCTAGACAACTCTACGGAAACTTGATCTGTAAATGATCTTACGGTCAGTTGCGATTGCAGCCTTTCAGTGTTGAACCTTCTCACAATGTTGGTTCCTGTCGCGATATTACCAGACATAAGTTCGCACCTCGGAACATCTCATTACATGGTAGGAATGCTTTTCGTCGATCGCAACGGTATCAATTTGGTTGACTGTAATTTAATCAGATTACTTCCAAGTTGTCTTGTGGACGTTAAGAGGTACAACTTTCGTGCTGTTTGCCTACGTTGTTCTGCCAAATATGTCCTTCTTTCAGATCTTGGCATTGAAATCTCCAAAGACGAACATAACGCCATATCGCGAGCATTGCTGGGAGATGTTCTCGGAAGTTTGTAGCAACAATCTTTGTTGGCATTATCTTTTTCTACCGTGGGACGGTGGACAAATGTCGCTGATGTCACAAAATTGAGCTTTGATGCGAATCGCCATCACTCGCTTTGCAGCTAAGTCTACCTCTGACAGAGAAACGGCATGCAAACACCCACAGCCCTTAAAGCATTGACATTCCACTTCATGGAATCTGTGTCTGTCAAGTCCTGCTAAGATACCGTACAATCACTTGCCAGGCACAACAAGACCAAACTTGGTTGGGTGCCCGGCAATGAAACTACGGATGAGGTGGGCCAGTTTGGTTTCCGCGCTCTTGGGGCCGGTGTGGCGCTAATTGGGCTACCGCCACAGCTTTGTTAAACAACTGGGAACACTAACGTTGCCAGTCCACTGAGAAAAATCTATTAACAATCTTGTACGGTTGGATATTAGACGTTCCAAGAATTTTCTTCTACACAACCTTGACTTATATTTTCAAATTAAAAGCGAACTAAGTTCTGAGAAATATGAACAATTAATCTCCACATGACCTTAAGGACCCAGAGTGGATATTTCCGATGATTGACATACACGTTATTAGACCTTTACAAAAATAAGAGCTTAAAGGAGCACGAACACAACAATGTTGATTTGAAATTGTTTCGGAAAGGATAGAAATGGAAACCCCATTTCCGCTCTCGGATACACTTCTACAGCGTAGTAGGTCTCATATTTGTCTGCAGCAACGAAATTGAAAAAAGGACATGCTGACGCATATTGGAATTTTTCTACATCAAAAGTAGAATGTTTGCCTTTTTTTGGTCGACTTTTCCTTGAAATATAATCTCAAATGAATGTCGAAAGCCCAGAAGTCTCCAGTGGCTGGTCTGTTTTATGTTAAAAATTTATACACGAAGGTCAGATGCTGAGGTTTGGGTCTCAAGTATAATCTCTGTCAACCACTTTATTTTGTTTTGAATAGCATGGGTAACTTGGTCTCTTCCTGGCATATGTGTACAACTGTCCTTTCTTTTAAATTAACTGACTACTTGGTTATTGAGTCACGTAGGGTGGAACTTATTTTTAGAGAGGCAGTTGGGTAGTGGAAAGGTTTCTTCCCCTTTAGATATGGCATTTGTCGAACCCCATGAAAATTAAAATTCTCATAGTTGTTAAAAAAAAAACTTTTCTTCTAGTTTCTTCGTTAAACCTTCTTTTTCGAATCAATAAAAGTAATAATAATGAAGTTGAGCCATTTTTGAAGTATGTTTGTCATGTGGAAGACAAGAAGGTGGAAAGGGTTCCAATGCATTTTATAACCCGATGCCGTCTTTAGTGATTCTCATATCGACAACTGAACAAGTGGACGAGGAATTAGCTTCAAGATCACTATATGTATATTTATACAACTTATTTATTTTTACTTAAGGTGGCGCTACAGTCCAGGGTGGACCTGGGCCTCAACCAACAAGCATCTCCAGCCAACTCGATCTTTAGCCAACTGCCTCTAGTTTCGCAGGCCAAGTTGGTTCAGATCCCCTTCCACCTGAGTCGCGGTCTCCCTCTACTGTGCTGTCCCTGGTGTGGATTCGAAAATGTTCCGGGCCGGAGCATTGGTGTCCATTCGCTCTACATGACTCTGTAGACTGTAAAGGGTCACTTAAGTCGTTCGAAAGAGGGCTTTGCTACTCAATTGCCTTCTTTTCCCACAGAAATAGCGATTGGCAAGAGGAATTCTTCATTTGATCTTAGTGATGTCTACAGCGAAAGTCCTTTCTTGTTGACAGCATATACTTCGTCTTGCCCTCATTGACTGCTAAGCCCATCTTCGCCGCCTCCGTCTCACTACTCACGAACGTGCCCGTGACATCACTCTGCGTTCAGAGGGTCTCCTTTTTTGAGAATCCGGCAAACAATGCTGAGGTTCTATTCATCGGGCATACATAGTCTGCAGAAATAGTTCTTCCATATCCTCAGCATTGTGTTTCTACTACGATGTTCCCTTGTTCATCTTTGCATGATTCGGTTCGGGCACTGTAGCCTTGACAGGTTCTTTTTACTTTTTAGTAACACTTCCGAATATCATTCCTGGAGTAGCTCTCTATGCTCTCAATCGCGTGCTTCTCGTGTTCCTCCCATCTCTTCTGCTCGTAGAGCTCGCGAGCAGCCCTAGTCTTACTTTGCAGCGCCGTTTTGTATTCAGCTTGTTTTGCTACGTGGACTTGCCGGCATTCTTCGTCAAACCAGGGTTTGCTTGGTGGTGGTCTTTTGAAACCCAACATATCAGTTACGGCTTCCTTGATGTGTTGCTGGCAACGTTTCCACTGGGCGTCGGCACTTGGTGCTGGTGGCATTGGACGGGATACACGATCGGAAAAGGCTCTATCAGTCTGTTGCGAATGTTGCTCTTTGACGTCATATTTTCTCACAGTTGTTCTTCGTTGCTAGGGCGTTTGGGATATCCGCATTCGTACCTTGGCTAAAACAAGTTAGTAGACCGAGTTAATGTTGGCTGCATGTCTTGCGTTGATCGTAATGTGATCAATTTGATTGACCGTTTGATGATCAGGAGACCCCAACGTCCCCTGTCCACGTATGGAAACTGCGTACTAGCTATAGTGACGTTTCGCGTTTGGGAAAAATCAATCAGCCTACATCCGTTCATGTTAACCGATCGTGCTACCAAAGAGCTCTTCCTTTCCTATTTTTGCGGTAAAATAACCTAACACGTCACGTTTAACTTCATACCTAGGGCATTGCTCGTTTGTTTTGTCGAGCAGCTCGCAGAAATACTCCTTGGTCAATTTCCTCTGTCGAGGCGTGTGCATAACTGCTAGGTGTGTTAAAGGTCAACTTAAACTACCGTGCGGTTATGCTCTCTCGACGAGTTTAGTCAAAACAGCGTAAATTTAAATCAGTAAATTACAGAATTTATCTATACCTAAGCCTTAGCTGCTCCACGTCATGCCATTCCATGATACTCCTTAAGAATCACTTCCGTAATAGGTTCTGATGTCCTAAGGCACTGCAAACATGGTTGTGAAATGTGCCTAGCCAATAAGCCTATCAAAAATAACATATTTTCATACTTTAAATATTTTCTGCGACGTTTCGTGCACCCACGCTGTAGTTTACCCTACCGCCCTCGAGTATATTCAACATCGCAGCTTCAGTGCTATATCATAACCCCAACACTCATTTGCACTGAAACAGCACTCTTTTCACTTTTTTTTTTAAATCCTAGTTCTTCTTACGTCGATGAAATATTCTGAATCAGTGATGCAGTATCCTGTCAGCTACAGAATGTATGTTTATGTGTTCTCAAGAGCCATTCCATTGACTCAATGAAGTTCTAGAAGCTCCTCGCCTTCATACTATTTTTATTGTACGCGTTTCATGTTTTTGTTGGGCTTCCTTCACCTTTAGCCTCAAGCTGTATCTTCTTCACATCAGCTACTCACAACAAAACAACATTGTACTGCACATAACAACCAACTACAGTCCTCCTCAACAATAGTAAGAATCCTGAAATAACGCAGTACACGTTCCCAATCATACTTTCATGTGTGCATCGCCATGTACAATCGCATGTACCCTCTAGCACCGAGCACAACACAATAGAGTTCTTCGTTACGTGCTTCAGTACACATCCTTTTTACCACAGTCGATGTGTACACAAGTTCCTTTACGCTTTGTTAAGGACGAAAGTGAGAAGACTGTCAAAAGTCTTTTATTGACACGATGGACAAATGCAATCCGCCCTTTCCATGGTGTTCAATTAAGTCCAGGATAAGCGGGAATCATATTTGTTTTGGGAGGTGGCTAACCCACAGTTCAAGGGGGCAGGACTTCAGTAAAAACTTTTGTGTTTACACTGTGCACCACCACTCGTTAACGAGTTGTCGGGGAGAGAAGCACACCCCCACACATATTTTTTCATAAATTTCCATAAGAATTACAACGAGCAAATCATGGCATTAACCTGGCTGGGAGGCTAGGAAACACACGCCCAACAAATCCACATTCTAAATGTCAATGGGAATCATTTTGATTGATTGCTAATCACTTAGGACCATCGGGGCCCATCAGTCATCGCTCCGAACCGCACAACACACACCGCAACCTCATATGTTTGACTACATTAAATTGGGTTTCGCCTCCTTCCTCCGCTCCCCATTGGTATGGATTAAGTGTTAATGTGTGATAGTATCTGGTGATTGATTTCCTTCTTACTTTGAGCTTGCGTTCTGTGACAAGACAAGCGGAAGGACATCAATCAATTCGTCCGACGAACATAAATAACGCTTTTATTTTGATTATTTTTTCCGCCCTAGCGCTGTATCACTTCACCAAGTGCAGCTGTGTAAAGGAAGCTTCCGTGTGGAAACCTTAATCCAGACCCGACTTCCTTCACGGCGCGGTCGAGGGGTTGCTCTTCGATGGGTGTCTGATTTTTTATTGTCCACCCCGACCGCAGTGAAAGGACGAGGGAAAAAATATTTCAGAAATTTTCTAAGAATAGAAAATATAATTGACTGACAACCTTTTGAGCTTCACCGTCCTGTCGGTGTGCGTTATTGATTTACTTTTACTCCTGCGCTTGGTAGTTTTTCCTGGAAAGTAAATATTGTTGCAGAGCTGTATAGAATTGACTGACCTTTGAGGGGGGAGGGGGTTATTAGTGTATTGTGCTTGACGTGCTGTGTCCTTGAAATGTTAATTTCGCAGTTTGACGAGGATTGTTGTCCTAACATTTGGACTTGTTCGTCATTAAAAACTGACGTCAATGTCAAAAGTGAATATTTGAAATTTGTTTCGGAGAGAAATGAGTCACATCGACAGCTGAGGATGTGAAAATCACCGCCTTCATAAATCTGCTAAAGCTGGTCAATTTTGGATAGAACCAAACCAATTATTGAACAGTGCATTCACAGTGTAAAGTCCAAAAAGCAACATGGCCGGGTTTTCAGTTTTTTTTTCGTTCGGAAAAGCATTTCTCTAGAACACTCAGACACACTATACGTACTAGCCCAGGAAGAAGAACCCAGTTTCACCCATTTTACTTGATTATGAGGAAAATCGAAAAGGGATTTCAGTCATGAGGAGCTTACAGTATCAGCATTTACCACATCAACCCCGATGGGCAATCACAGATCTCGTCACGTGACAGACATTAGTGTAACTCAAGTCTGGCATTAGAATGCCAATAAGTTGGCTTCACTCTTTTCTGCCCAGAGACAGAAAAAATGCCGCTGATTTCTTACAGATGGTTAGGTTGGAAGCATGCGTTTAGCCTGCCTTCGGTATAGAGAGTCGTGTGGGTTTGTATGGAACCGAAGACGCCGAAAGACTCACAGCAGATTCAGATCCTGAGAAATAATCCTCTTAGTCTTGTCTAGCAATCTTAACCGGGATTTCAATTTGATCTATGCCCAGACAAGAATCAGACAGTTTAACCTTGCGACTAAACTCACTGCACTCTTGTAGTTTCTTGGAACTGGTTGAGCTTGACCTTAAGCCAAGCCTGGTTTTCGCTGCAGAAGCAGATGCATTGACAACACAGTTCGTCATCATTAGGATAAGTTTCTGCTTGGAAAACAGAGGTATACTTGCCCAACGCGTAGTGAAGTCTATTATTGTCAGTCCCCACGAAAGCACCTGCGCCGTACCCATGAGCGGTTTTGGAGCCATCTGTGGAAATTTGACTTCAGCCCAATTCAGGCTTAGTCTCTATATCCATGGTTACCGTGGCTCAGTGGTTAACGCGTTGAACTGCTATGTGAGCTGCATAAGTTCAAGCCCCATTCATGTCCACCTGACATTTTTCTCGGCACCATTTCTCGTCCGGGAAGGTCAAGCCACCTCGAGTATAATTCCATATGAGAGAGCTTCTCAATTCGTCGTTTGGAATCAGCAATAAATTCTAGATCTCTTCCATAAGTTCAAGCAATCTTGCACAGGCGCAACATGAACGATTGCGAGAAGCTAAGACTGTCGCGCCAGCTATTTATTTTATTTACATCTATGGAACCGGGGCGTATTATAGAATGTATGTTGGTGTAGCGCAAGGTTATGAAAACAACAGGGCCGATGATATCAAAAGCCGCCCCGTCTAAGACGATATGATACAAGCATCAAGGCGAGGTAAATCAAGCAGAGGATCTAGGGCAACGCTGGGTATACTCGGAAGAGTTTTCATTTGAAAATTAATACAAAAGGCAGTTGTATACCTATTTACGCGAAAGCCCTCTCAACGTAATAACCCACGCACAAGCTAGAATCGATCTTATTATAGCCGTGTAGATCCAAAGGACCTTTTGTCGTGATATGTCCCATGTCTTGCTAATATACGGGCGATGACAAATCTCCATCTTTCTCGGTCTGCGGATAGATATTTCAGCTGTGACCACCTCTTTCCCTGCTTCAGATGAGACTGTAGATCTATATGTTATTTTTGATCTACCAACTTGTCGCGAATGCTGAAGATACCTGTTGAAGGACTACCTTGCGATGGTTTCTTTTGGCCTTCCCAGTGCCCCTTTTGCTGACTTATCTCGACTTTTACCAGTTACTGATCCGTTACATGTTACAATTTTTAGTTTGAAGTAGTTTGTAGCCATTGGTCTATCGCAGACAGCGATGAACGTAAGCCTGAAACCTTCTCGAGATGGAAGTAAAGACTTTCCAGGTTTTCACAGGCGTACAGCCGGACGAATAATGCGACTTGAGTGGAGGCAAAGTTCCGCCATTGTATGAAACAAAGCTGTCTAGTCTGTCTATAGTTTATTTGGTTGACCTCTTCTATGGATGTCTGATTTCGAATAATCCGCTGATGAGTGTTGATCCTTAAACCAGCCATCTCTCTATTCGTTTGCAGTGATTGACACCTATGATTGACACCTTAGTCCTAGATATTAGGCTTCATCGGAGATCTGGATAGTAACGCCATTTAGCACTGTCACAATAATTCTTCTCGTAAAGGGAAAGGGTTTACAGAGAAGTGACCAAAAGCACACAAATGCTGCATTCGCAATCCATAGCTCCTTCGGCTAACTCAGGTATTCCCTCGATTCTGATCATCTCGCTTTCTGCACTTTCAATCGCATAATTGGTGATCCCAGATCATAGATTTTAATTCTTGTGGTCACTCTTCTTTCATCTTGAAATCTATTTAAAAGTGTTCCAAGTTCGAAACAACTATAGGTCCAGCGTTATGTTGATACCCCCCAAGGCCAGTGCAAATGATATTCCATTAGTTCGTCAACTTTTCATCCATCACCCCACCACCCTTGTCCTTTGTTCTATTCTGCCTTTAATGCGTTCGCCCCTCGTAAATTTCAAGTCATTAATGCATTTCCTGTTCTACAAACACTTTTGTTTTGTAAAACTTTCCAAGGACTCCAGACGAAAGCTCTCCACCCCCTACCGCTACAGTGACCTTAATTGTTCTCAAACACCACTTAAAAAAAATACATTCCTGAGTGCAATTAGTTTTACCACTTCAATAATTCATATAAACCGCTTCAGGAGTACCAGTCGAAAGGATTTTTATTTTGTTTTCTTCCTCGAAGGACCTAATGGTCAACATATACATGAGAATAAATCAGCTTTTCCTTCCTACCAAACGGATTGCATGTGGAATGCAATAACTCAGCGGTGCATTTCTTAATACATTTCAGCTTCGAGGAACCTACCGGCTACACAGATTTTACGACCAGAATTGCAATCGGAGGATACAAATTCAGGAAATCATGGAACGGAAATGTTGAAGAAGTGAAAAATAAATATTTCACTTGAATTTGTTTTTTTTTTTTTTCTATAATTTTGTGTTGTTCCGTTGAGTTCCGGCAGCGCAAACAGTAGGTGTACACACAGAACTGGTGTTCCAATGGCACTGGGGTATGTTCACACTGATGTATTTACCCTCGTCCTGTTTACACCCGAAGGCTTTGCATAGATAAACTGCTTTGCATATATTTGATGTGGTGTTTTTGTTTGTTCCGGATGGGTGTGTGCAGGTTTTTTTTCTGTTTTTTTTTTTCTGATAACAGCTTGCTGTTGTGCATTTTAGTTTGGGTAAACGATAGTTCACAGGATGTGCAGTGCAGTGCAGAAAATGAGAAAAATGCGGATTAAATTCTATGAAACTGAAACTAAGCATTAAAAGGAGATAAATGTTCTGTTTATTGTTAGTTCCGTGCAAAACCAAGGGTTTTTGAAGGCATGGAGGTAGTACTAGACCATTTTTCAAACGAGTAGGGTGTCATCGTGGCATTATTTTGAAGGCGGATGGGGACAGAGTGACGGGGGGAACAAAGGCACAAATGATTATTCTTTGTTGTTGTTAAGGTCCTTAGAAAATCAGAAAGTTATATGTCCAAACGAACGAATATTGAATTTTTGTCCAGTAGATGAGTTTCTCTTTCAGGAAATTGTTTTTGAAACCCTATGGGCCTTTTCCTTTAGCGCCAGGCTAAAGTTGTCATCCAAGTGTTCCAAGTTAAATTTTTGTGTAAGACTTTCCCTAGAAGGGTTGATGATAGGGAGACTATAAAGTGTTTATTGTTTCTGTGTGGGGCCATGAAAATGTTCCGGTGTTTTTGGCAAACTCCGGGATGTGACCACTTTGCTGTCTTGTTGCTTTAGGTCTCCTATCCAGACAGATCACAGTACTCGTTGGTTTAATCTTGGAGTGACTGGACAGTGATAGAGGAAGTGTTTCAAGTCCTCCTCCTCTTTCTACAGATTGCAGTGTCAGCTAGTCCATTTCCGTTTGCTTGCTTTGTGAGTTTAATGTGGCCTTTAAGAAGTCGCACCATTGATCTCTGTTGTGCTCGGTTGTAATGCAACACTTTCCTGAAGAGAATATTATTTCATTTAGCGACCTTGCCATTCTGCATGTCGTCAGATCTTCCCAGTGAAAATTCTGGTTGATCCTGTTACCGATTGCTGTCTTGATGACAGTAGATGTGACTCCTATCTTGGCATTTTTGGTATGCATCCTTGTGGCTGCTCCTTCTCTCCACAGTTTATCTGCTTTCTCGTCACATCTGTGTGTCCCGATATCCATCAGATGTCCATACTGTTCAGGCTGCCGAGGAGACTAAGCAAATTCTTGCATTCGACACAGGCTCCTTCGACTTCGACACAGGCTCTTTAATTGCTGTATTGCTATCAGAGTAAAAGTCTATGAGTTTTCCTTTTCCTTTGTGTGACATGAAGTTCGAGATGTATGCCGAGTTCGATTTGTAGTTTCAGGTAGTATGTATACTCCCGTCCCAGATTTGTTCGCGATATTGAAACAGACTTTATCCAATGCTATTGCTTCCTGGTGTCCTGTGTTGCTATTGTACATACAGGTGTCTCTCAAGACAACTCGCTTACTTACTTACTTAAGGTGGCGCTACAGTCCGGGTGGATCTAGGCCTCAACCAACAAGCGTCTTCAGCCAGCTCAATCTTTAGCCAGCTTGCTCCAGTTTCGCACGCCAAGTTGGTTAAGGTCCACTTCCACTTGCCTGCGTCAAATCAGTAGCGATCTTCCTCTACTGCGCCGACCCTTGTGTGTGGATTCGAAGATTTGCCAGGCCGGAGCATTGGTGTCCATCCGCTCTACACGACCCAGCCACCGCATAATTTGCAGATCCCATCCATTTGTTCGAAAAATGTAGCAAGTATTACAAGCGGAATGGTGGCGAGGTCCTAGGCGGTGGCCCACCCTTGGCTTTCGCGTCAGTTTTTGTTCACCGCATAATTTTCCGAACTAAGCTCGGGATATCGTCCGGATTACGAGTTCATCCATTGTTTTGCAAATGCATATTTCAAACGATAAAATTATGTCCTTCACTCCATGTTCTCAGCAGGACCCTGAAAGCATCAATTCCTGCTCATGCATTACAACATCATCCACTGCCAATTTTGACGCTAATGATCTCCTATGAAACGGGTGGCCTACATTGTACTCATTTGTAATGTTTATTTCGCTTGTGAGTGACGTGTTTATTTCATTAATGTTAATTTTTGTAGATGTCATGGAGTGGCAAACTGACTCAAAGTCCTTGCTGATGGACCCCTGAATGTACGTGTTCATATGCAACCCACAACGAAGTTAAGAAAACTGAAATTCAGACCATTAAAAAATATTGTCATTCTCAGAAAAATTACGAGGACATTATGAGAATGTTGTAGTGAGCAAGAATCCTTTTAATTCATTGGTAGGGGAAACCCACGGTAATGTTGATATATTTTGCCACAAGAATTGAACAATATTGCTTAAAATCTTGGCACACACAAGCTTCGGTTTATTGACAACCCCCACTGTCTAGACAAGGACGAAATACGCTTGGGGTATATCCTTCGAGTTACGTTGTCCTTCAAATATTTAAACAGAAGCGCAATATTGCCATGGAATGTGTTTTAAACTCAACGAAAAATAAACAATCTGACAATCACGCACCTACACATGTGTACACAAAAAATGACAAAACAAAAAAAAAAAACCACACCATGTCCTTAAATCCTTGAAAGAGTAGGTATACACCGCGAGGATTTAAAAATTGTGCCTTCAGTATGCGATTAGAATTTATTTACTCGTTCGTGGTTAGAATTTTCAAGTTCAGCAAACAACGAGTTGTGACTGAAGTGTAAACATTTACACTGCCGCCCGCCCGCTTCGAGGTTACCCATACTGAACGTGAGATAATTGTAAATTGACCGTGTGTCTGTGATGAGTGGAAGAGAATTGTGGCCTTTTAATGGACACTGAAGGGAATCAGTTTATTGGTTTCTCTAAGCCTTGTGAGTAGGGACTTGTTTTCTTTCTGTTTGGTGGAGAATTGTGTGAGATATAATGAGTTGGTTACAAAAAATGTTTTTTTTTTAAGTGAGGGAAGATCTATAAGATAGTTTGGGAGTAAGCTGAAATTACAAAAGAAGCTTCATATATTTGACTAATGAGTCAGGATACAATTAATTTTCATAAAAAGCCTTATTCAATTCAATTTACAGGTGTAAGTTCTTCTTCTTTTGAAAGTTTTTCCTAAAGTTAGGTTAGGTTAGGTAAATGGCTTGGCGAGGGGAAAGAAGCCCTCTGCGCCACAGTCAGGTCAGTAGAGACCAATTGTGATGCTCATTTTTGGGGAAAAAGGTACCCTTCGCTCATGGAGCAGTACCCAAAGCATTTTCCTATTGCCTCAAGGTTTCGAACCATCTTGAAGCCTTACTGAACCCCCAGATGTCCCTGATGTGTACGTCCCTATCCTGGTATTCGGTATCCTGGAAAAAGTGCCTTCCAAAGGATCTATGTCTAAGTTGGCGAAGACCTTGGCAGTGGCAGAGGAAGTGAGTTATATCCTCATTGACTTCCTCATCTCCGCAACCCCTTTAAAGGTCGGCCTCACTTAACCTTAGATTTTTCATATGATAACGCAAAGTATTGTGACCTCTAATTCCTCCTACCAAAATGGAGAGGGTTTTCCTGTTCTTCTGGCCCCGTTGTACCTTGGCCATAGTCTTCTAGTTATTTTACAGGAGTGCAAAGAGGTCCATCTTTCATTCGCTTCCGCTAGAATCCTGATCCATGCTTCATGTTTGAGTTTACATGGCGGGACTTTCACTTGGTGAAGATCCGCTCCTTGCTAATTCATCAGCCTCCTCATTCTTTGGTATGCCCTCATGTCCAGGGACCTAGCCAAATTTAAGCTCATGCTGTGTGGTAAGACCACTAAGCTCTTTGAGATAGCACTTCACAAGCTTCGATTTTATTTTAATAGCAGAAATCGTTTTTTTGCGCTGCCTGGCTGTCGATAAAAAAGGTTATATTATCACGTGGTATTATCTTCATCGCAGTCTCACGGGAAGCAATTGTCACTGCTAGGACCTTCGTCTGCAAAACGCTGCTGTGGTCCGGGAGTCTAGCTGATTTAAAGAGGCTAAGTTTGTCTGAAAAAATAACTACCCCCACCCAATGTTCATTCTGGACCTATCATTAAAGATGGCTTTGTTTCGCGGGTTTGGTATTGTTCCCCTTGTCCATTCTTCTCTGCTTGGGGATGAGGAAGAGAACGGTAGTTTGAAGTCTAGGTAGGGCAGCGCATAATCAGTGGTTGCTACATTGCCCATGTACTTACTTAGAATCATTCGTTCGGCCGCAGATTCCTGTTTAAACAGGTCTAGTGGAAGCAGGTTGAGAATAGCCTCTAGTCCTGCTTTTGGCGTGGTTCTCATGGTTCTAGTAGCTGCTATGCATGCCAGTCTCTGTATTTTCGTGATGGCCTTGAGGTTGGTGGTTTTAGTAGCAGCTTGCCATCACACAACACTGCCATGGGTAAGTATAAGCCTCACAATGGCCGTGTACATCTATAGGACATTTTTAAGGCTTGGTCCCCAGGTGTTCCCGAATATTCTACTGCAAGAGTAGGAAGCTAACGTGGCCTTCTTAATTCCTCCTAAAGTTAATTTTGGGAATAAAGTAATCGATTGGAGGTAGCCGTAAGTCCAGCACCCAGATTCTTTAACTCCATACAACTCCCACCTCACACTTATGTACTTACAGCCGTTTGTTCACCACAAAATAAAGTTTGGGGCAGATATGGGTCTATTTTCAAAAAAACTCTTTATAATTAGCGCGCATTAAAGGGATTATGACTGCCCTTAAACGAGAGCACGAACATTAGGGAAGTTAGAGGAAAGATGTCTTACCTTCATCTTCAATCCTCAGATACACAAATTACAACTCTGCGGGACCCGCTGCTTGAGACGTTTTTCTGTTCTCTACTCTTCCCTACATCCCTTTGCAAATACCAAACAATTATAATTCCTGTACCAGCATATCCGACGAATTACAGCACATGTTTCGGAACTCTAAGTTGTGTGCCTTGAGGACTTTTCCTTCCAATTATTTTGCATGCGATAAAAAAAATACGCCGAACAAATATTTCACGTTAATCCTGGCCTCCTTTGAGCACAACTTGTGCAGGTGGTAGGTATGAATATTTGTCTTAAGATATATGGAGTTGATTGCACTGCCTGAAGTTGGCAGCAACAAAATAGTTGCGAATTTTCACAGCAAATATGTCCGCTTTTCTTCATGCAAGGATTTTTTTTGGGCTGGGTATACAGTAATCCTTGTGCCGCAGGTGTTGCACAAAAGTTTTCCTCAAAACTTGTTAGCAAGAATTTTTTCGTTTCCCTTTTCCATGGTTTAGTGTCTTCACAGCCAGGAGTTGAGCTTTTGTAGTTGATGTAGGGGATGCATGTTTGTACGTCTTCTCTAAATTCTATTCTCAAGAACGGGATATGACAAAAAACGTAAACAGGATAATCATTAGGCTTATGAAGCAGATGAAGCATGTTTAGGAATTATGTTTGTTTTGAAATTTATGTTTGCGTTAAGATAGGACAAGGCAAAGGATGCAGATGAAGTAAATGACAGTGCGAATGTGTTTTTGTTTTATTTGAATTATGTAAGACCAAGGGAATTCCTGAAATGAAACTTCTACATCGCTCCAAGTGTGCACCATTTCTGAAGAAAGATCATATTAGGAGACATGAAAACAGAAACTTCTCATATGTGACTTTAATCTTCTTTTTTTTTTTGACAGTTTCTTGGAAAAGACTTGGGATATGAGCGAACCAAATTAAGAATTCAGGCGACCTTACTTGTGCCCAACTTCGACGACCCAATTATAACATTTCTTGTGCTGTTTGTAAAATATATCTCTGGGTTCAATGGAAATTGCGCTTATAGCGAGCTAGTATCATCTGTAGTTGTCTTTGCTTCCTTAGATTGGATTTCAAGCTAAAAAACGATCCTAGCAAAATCTACCGATTATTAGTGTAAACGTCTGCATGTGTTCATATGCATTGTATACTTGCTTATGTCACTTTGTAGGCTTCTCAATCCCCGCTCTAGGCGCAGTTGCAGCATCTTGCTACAGAAAAATCAATGAAAAGCTGGCGCGCCAGCACAATTTGTTCCAAGACCTGGCGTGTAGCATTTTTTCCCACGATTGGAAGGGACCTACAATCTATTGCCGACTCCGAACGGCGAATTGAGAAGCCTTTTCCTGACTCTCGGAGGCTTGTCATTCCCCGTCGAGAGGCGGTGCCGTGAAAAATATTCGGTGGATATAGCTGGAGCTTGACCAACGTGCTATATGCTATATAAGTCCTCTCGGTGTCAACTGGTCGCTAATTTCTCTTTTTAGGATTTTTCTAGCCGTCCGTCGCATACATCCGTCATTCCATCAAAACATGTTCTCCTTTCCGATTTTGTCCTTCACAGTGCCGGCAGTATGAGTCATCAACATATGTACCTGTACTTGTAGACGTACTCCGGAAAGCATCTGTGTACCGATAGGATCAGACTCAGGTAGAAGTAAACGTTTGGCCCCTAAGGAAGGCTGTTAGAATGCGAAGCTGGTTTTTGCCGGATTGGTTGAGATCATTCTCCATTTGCGCACGATATCGGTTCGTTTAAGTATAAACGAAGCACAGTAGTGCTTCCTAGTTGGAGCAACAATTTGGGGATGAACCAGGACCTCTGATAAAAGCTTGTCCAGCCAGTACAATCGTTAGCAGCTAGTTGCATACCAACGCCGAGTTGGTCGTGGGTATTCTCCATTTGCCTTGCTCCTCCTTTGGTCGTAGTTCCCGAGGAATTCCTTTGCCTGCCTTAGTCCTAGGACTGCTTCATCTAGCTTACGTGGGTGAGCTGAGCATTCTGCTATATGAATATCTCGCAGGCCGCTCTGATCGCTAGTACTTTCGCCTGGAATACTCTGGAAGGCGATACGATTTTGAAGCGTTCATTTCAGCTGTGTAGACATCTGCCCAGACGCCCGTTTCATGAAATTTTGGTAGTGGTGGCCTACTTTTTCATTCCCTCCTGGACGGGAGATGGACTTGGATATTTTTCTTGAATTTAAGGTGACGCATCTTGTAATTAGTTGCGGTCTAGGTCAGAGCTCTTGACAGCATGTTCAGGTCCCTGCTTTGCCCATGTGGTTTCGTGGACTGGAATTCAGATTCCATTATTCTTACTGAGGTACAGAAATTTAAAAACGTTCATAAAAATAAGTGTTTAACCACTCTTTTACACGGCATAAGTAATATTTTCGTTTAACTACAAGAGAAATTCTAAACCTTGCTTCAGAGTGTAATTCCTTGCCACAAAAGGGACACCCATTCCAATGGAATTATGTACGTTACAGGACTTCATTATTCGCTTACATATTCCTAAGTCTACATGCGAGGTTTGCGAAAGAAACCTTCTTACGGAAACAGCTATTGAATCCTCGGATTATGTTGTACGTTAATTACATATTCAGTCCCTAGAATTAGGCACCATACTTACACCGACTTCCTTTCAAATCATTAGTCAATTTCTAATATGCAAAAGGTAAAAATATTTATGAGGGGATATCCTGGTAATATGAAAGGATAATCCCTTAATAGGATTACTTTGAGACAAGATAATTATGCTCTATATGAAAAAGGCTTATCTTAGGTAATGAGACGTCTGTTTTATAATGAAAATACTTTGAGACGCCGAATAGAGATGCAGAGTCTTTGTATTGGTTTGAGGTACATGGCAGCAAGGACAAGAGAAATTTAAAAGGAAATGGTATAATAATTAGATGAAGCATATTTCACAAGTTCTATTCTACTGAGAGTACGTTCCCAATAATGTAACAAAAATACCTTAGTTCTCAATTTTCCGTAAGTCCAACGAAACAAAAATTAGGACGTTGAAAGTCAGTTTCATCAAAAGTCTTATTGCAGTCATTACTTTCCTCTAAATAATGTCATAAACGGAGCACTTGCAACTCAAGCCTACCTCTGATAAAACCGTGTACTCCACTTACTCAGTTAAAGGGTCTATCTGACGACCTAGTAGGGCATTTCTAAGACTTTTTACAACTTGCAATGGCGCGACAGCTCAGGTTGAGCCAAGGCTTAGTTTCTCGCAACTATTCATGTTGCGCATGTGTAAACGACGAATTGAGACGAATTATACTCGGTGAGGCTTGTCTTTCCCGGATAAGATGTGGTGCCGAGAAAAATGTTCTGGGGACATGGATGGAGCTTGAATTAACGCAGCTCGCACAGTAATCCAACGCACTTACAACTATGTCACGGTGGCGTTAGTCTAGAATGAGGGCACTAGACCGTCTTTACTTGCAAAATTCTTTTTAGACACAACTAAGGTACACACGGTTCTCTATCTGCAGTACAAGTTCACCACTTCTAGACAACTTTGGAATATCATCTGACGAAACCCACATCGGAGTACATGTGCAAGGCCTCTGTAACCTACCTATTCAAAATTAAATCAAATTTTCAACATAAACACAATTAAAAGTTCCGCGTAAAATGTATACGGGTCCCGCATAAGTTTATTGATACTGTCTGGCACACCACATTCTTTGGGGTTAAAACTTAATTTTCGCCGACAGCCGAACACCTTCCATATGCTCGTGGTTTGATGCTCTTGTCCAGAGAGTCAAATGTTGAATGGAAAACTACATATTCTTGTCCGTTTTCCCCGAATCAAAAATATTGAAACTTTCGCACTTCTGCGACGGTGTCCATTTGGTGTCTAATTTTAGCGAAAAACATTGAAATTACATTTGAAACACGCTCGCGGTAAAAGATTCTTTTTTTCAGAATACGAGAGATACTCGTATGTACATTTTATTTCGAAGCACCTGTTCTCAGTGTGGGAGGTGAGTGGAACGCATGAACTTATTACATCTGTCTAATTCGCCTCCAACTCCCACACACACGCTGTCGGTGGGGAATGTTTGAAAATCGTTCACATTTGCTGCACATCTAAATCATTCATGAGTTCGTTTCGGCGGAAATATGTGTTCAAAGTGTGTGTTTCTCCATTACTGGAATGAGTTTGTTGTTGAAATGTACGGAGAGGCGCTGTTTGGAGTCGTCAAATTGTAAGTTCTTACAAGTGTCAGTTTTATTGGTGATTAACTTCTCCACAGGAACGTGTTATCGACGGTAAGAGGGTGGCAAGAGCGTCTGCGAGTTCATAAATTTGGCAGCTGAAACGGATGCCGAATGAGGTGAAGCTCTATGGAATAAACTTTGTTACGCTTGAATTTTAGGGATGAATAGTGATAGAGATCTTCTCTTTTTTTTTTGTGTTTTAAGTTTTTTTGTGACGGAGTCTTTGTATCGTCTCTCGAAGGGATGTGGCCCTTTGAAGGATCGAACCATGAAGGAGCAATAGGAAGCAACTAGTGTCCATCTGATATCTAACACAGGGAGTTTTAAACTTTTGACCAGTTGGATAAACCTGTATGGGATGTACAGTTCGTTGCATATATCCGGACGCTATTTAGGAATATTAACATGCACTGAGCTCCTTTTGTATACTGCTGTGTCTGCACAGAACAGCCGATTGAATAATGATCCGGATGCGTCGTTCGTTTATACTGTGTCTCTTAGATGGAGAAACAATTTGGGGGCCTCAGATAAAAAGCCTGTCCAGTCAGCACGATCTTTAGCCACCAGCTACTTACCAATGCCGAGTTAGTCGAGGTTATTCTCCATTTGCGCACGACATCGGAGGTGAGGACGTCTTCGTCTGAGTAGTCCTTCAGGGTTGGAGTCGAAGATTCTTCGGGCTTAAGCGTTGATGTTCACTCGCCCTACATTACCTACCCATCTTCATCGTGGTGCACGCCTCATTTTGACCAGCTCTTCTCCTCCATGAGCCATCAACGCAGGATGAATGATAATATATGGATATTTTCTCTCGAAAAATTCCAATTGCCCTTCTATCCGATTTTGACAAGGTCCATGCTTTGATGATGATGGCCTTTTATATCATCTCCTTGGTTCTTCTCGGTAGGATCTTACTAAACAGAGGTCTTCTGAAGCCTTTTATAACAGCGATTGGCAAGTGTTATTCTGTGTTGGAGCGCCCCGCTGATGTCGTTTGCTGGTTTTATACCAGAGCCTGTATTATCTACACGAATTCTTTCACAACATCGACGGTATAGTTGTCCATTGTAACGTTCGCAATATGACCACTTCTTCATTTGATAAAAAAAAAAATTACGTATACGCCACCACTCCATCAATTATTTTTGTAAGTACTGACTGTCCGAGTCAAAGTGATAGGCAATGACAGGAAAATTTGACAGCAATCATGCCGTGTTGGCAATATAACCACTTCTTCTGCATTCGATGAAAAATGTTACGTATACGCCACCGTGCAACCAATGATTTTTACTGAATGTCTGAGTCACAGTGACAGGCAATGATAGGGAAATTCGGCAGCAACGACGCCTTACTGGCAGTATTACCACTTTTTTGATGAAAAATGTTACGTATACGCCACCGCCCAATCAATGATTTTTGTTAGTACTGACTGTCAGAGATTAAAACGAATATGTGCGCACATGTGCGCACAATTGAACATTTTTGCTTTTATTCGTTCGTACTCGTTCGCTTTGTCTTATGACTCGCGATTCATACAACTCGCGAATGGTTTGTACTCATGAGTTGTTCGATCCCAACGCATTGTACTCACGATCAAACTCTGTGTCGACTACTCGTAACCAAAATGAATCACGAGCAGCTACCTAATTTGCGAGTACTCGGAAAAATTGCGAGTACTCGCAAAAAAACGAGTACTCGAAAAAAAGGGTCCTGTTCGCGAGCGGTATGTGCTGTTCGTAATTCGCACAAATGGAAATTGTTTGAGAAATTTGCTGGTATATAGGGGAAAAAGCGAGTTTTTATGAATTTACTTTCTATTGGTCTTTTTCATTTTAGTGGTACAAGTGCTTGTGAGCAGTCAATATAAATTGTCAATTGAATTTATTAGTACATATTTATTTATTTTTAACATGTATTGAGCAAATTTTGTGTCCTAAATTTTTATTGTTTTGCAGAAGTATGCACCAATGTTTTTGAAGTTCCAGAAATCTCACATTCGTAATTCACTTATCATAAAAACATTCGCAAATTTGTTGGGATATCCCACAATTATACAAAAGTCAGTTAATTACATTCTTTCCACTTCCGTTATTATCCTAATAAAACTATTATGGTATGGGATTTTCCAACACCAGCCAAATTTTGTTTGAATCCCAACCACCCTTGAAGAGATAGAATATACTCGCGAACGAGTATGATTTTGGCGAACGATTCATTTTTTTCAACATGCTCGCGAATAATCATACTCACGATCAAATGAATCGTTTATACTCGTACTCGGTTGCAACCGTTTGATAGGAAACTCGTTCGTACTCGTTCGCTTCGTTCTATGACTCGCGATTCATGCAACTCGCGAATGGCTTGCACTCATGAGTAGTACGTTGTGTGTGTACTCTGTTCGTTCGTACTCGGGTTTTTCGAACGGGTACTCGCAACTCGTTTGATGTACTCGACTCGTTTTAATCTCTGCTGACTGTCCGAGTCACACTGACAGGCAATGATGGGGAAAATCGGCAGCAATGACGCCTTACTGGAAGTATTACCACTTCTACTGCATTTGATGATAAATGTTGCGTATATGACATCGCCCAATCGATGATTTTTGAAAAGTCTGCTGGCAATTCCGCTCCAGGTGTACCTGTAAGGGATAAAATATTGACGCGAAAACAGTCCTTTAAGACCAACCCATTGTCAAAAGCATTTTCCACTACCTCTTCCTCTCAAGAGTCTAAAACAAAAAATTCAATGCAGAAATTCATGTTCCTCGTACTTCGCCCCGCTAAGTCCCTTCCCCTATATTTAGTTAAAATTAATTTGAATAAATATGTCAGCCACTTAAGTACTCGGACAGAAGCCAGGAATATGATTAAAATCGCCCACCCGACCGAGCTGCAAGACAATGCCTGTGCCGCAATGACACACCAACCTGGGAACAATCTTCATTAAGGAAGAGATGTATTTTTAACCATAAAATAAAATTACTGCAGACAAAATGGGGAAATTCCGCTTATTTTTCAAAAACAAGTTTAACAAAAAATTTAACGAATTTTTCAATGAGTGAAAATTTACATAATTTCCTCCCGTCGGCATTCGTAATGAAAGGCACACACACACTACGGCACAGCGGTGTGTGTATCTTTACTTCATTCGCGCATCGAGTAAATGAAAACTGTTTATTTAAAAATTATGTGAGACAATTTGTGCGTTTCAAGTGAACATAAATATGTCAGTCTAAGGACGTTCATCTGAAAGACAAAAGATTTTTTTTTTTTTTATAATTCTACCGAGAATGGTGATGGTGACGATGAATGACAAAAGCACTCTTGACAGGGTTGATGCTGAGAGGGATTTGGTTTTTTTGAAAAGTTTTTTCCGACTCGCCTGCTTAATTATGCATGTGATTTGTTTTGATTGGGCAGGCGACCGCTCTTATTTAAATTTTATTCATAATCTTGTAAATTTTAAAGACAATCGCTTTGTTTTGTCAGAAAGTTTTAAGCTCCGTCGAAAATGAAATGAATGATGTAAATTACATTTGCACGCGTTATGGTATAAAAATAGAAATTGTAATGGATTTTAAAGTCACTTCAGGCGGTGGTAAGAATCTTATTGTCTGTGGGGGTATACAGGATCTAAGTGTTCCGACAAAATTTTGGTAAAACTCGGCGGAGAATACAAAGCATTCAAATTTGACAATATGTTTCTTAATTAATTTTTTTTTTTTGCACTTTTATTCGAAAAAAAAAACAATTGCACTTTGATGCCTAAAAAAAGGGAAATTGTCAGCTCTCATGTCCCAATTGTCATTCTGCGTCAGACCTTTGAAGAAAGTACTACGTAGTCCTTTAATTTTCCCTTCTCGACATCAGACATTCCCTCCAAAACGTCGAAGAGGCCGAGATGCTGACATACCCGCCCTTAAAATCGACGAAGAGGTGGTGGGTATCGATTTGCAGTTCTTGGGTTTTCTTCAAGATGGTGGACTTTCCTGGCCTGAAACCACAACAAGAGCGAGCTCATCCACTCGTCGCAAAGTCTATTCCTCGATAAAATGCAACAGAAATAGAGTCATGGTGCGAACTGCGTGGGTTCAAACCCTAGCCATATCCATCTAGCATTTTTCGCGGGGAATCACAAGCCTCTGAGAAAATTGTATCATGAAAAAGCTTCTCAATTCGCCTTTCGGAGTTGGCAAAAAATTGTAGGTCCCCTTCGTTCGTGCGAAAAATTTAACACACACAACATGATATGTTAACAAATATCATAATCAATACTTTCGCCGACGGACTTATTGACAGCTTTGGGATAGTAATTGGCCAAGTTATAAATTATGTAAATCACTCCCTTTAATGACACGTATGTGAATTGTCTGCCATTGAAATGTTAAGGGGGCAAATTATTCCCTTGACGGCAGTTTCCCGCTGTGCAATTATATCAATAACGTACATATGCTCATGACAGTTGACTTCCGACAGAGGTAAACTATTTATGACTTACATTATTCATGGATGTATGCATGGGTGCTTAAGGTTTAAGGACTGGGGAAATGCAAATAATGTTGTAGACACTTCAACAAAATTAGTTTCTTCTCACCTTTAGAACATTGATTTCATGTGAGCGAGTTTAATGCCTTTGCATTGTGGAAAAGTAAGACAAATGTCTGCCTTAAGTTTCTGCAATGGTGCTTAGATCATGTGAAGAGTCAGTTGTTGTTGAAAGAACGTCATTTACATATAAACAAGTTATTGGTCAGATGGGGGTGGCGAATCCATCGCTTGTCACTCTGAAAGCCCGGGTTTAAATCCTGATGTTTAACTCCTGAAGTAAATAAAATCGATCAACTGTGAAAGCTGATGGCGACTCTACTGCGAAGGCATAACACTGGCAGTGAATTGAGCTGACATTAATTATGACATCAGGAGATTTGAAAAAATTCCTGTGAATTATAGCAATGACAGACACCACAAATGTCCCCAGCTAGCCTGGACCCCACTCTTGGACACCAATGAAACCCAACATTACCTGAGTTTCAAACCATTGTACCTCGCTCGCGGTGTGTGTATAACATTAAAAGGGCATTCATAACCCCTTGATCTGCGTGTGGATTATAAAAAAAACTGACAATGAATACATGTACTTAGTTCAAGCAACTTGAGTGGAAAACTGGGAACAAAACGAAGGAAAAAGCAATGATTTGATCTGCACAAAAAGGCGATCTAGTTCCCCGCGAAGAAAGGCCAAAAGGTGCTGCCATGGGAAATGATGTAAGTGGCAATTCGACGCAATTACTGAGAATACCTGAGTTTCACCATTAAATGATTCTCACTAAAACACTGGTATCCTTTAAGATATGTAGACCTTTTCCCTAAAATCACATGATAGACATAACAGAAAGTCACTGGACTGATTGGCCTTTGATTATCCCCTCAAGGGAACTCTTTTCGGCAGAATCATTTCATGCTCCTTAAGGTTAAATTATTCACCCAGCAAATAGGAAAAAAAAAAACTGCTGATGTTAATCTTGAGTAACGTTTTGAGCAAATGCCGGGCACAGCCTTTTAACTGCATGAATTTAATTTTAATTATTTACGTCCCCATTTTCTTCTTAAATCTCCTTTTACGGCAGAAGAAATAGAAGAAAGGAGAAAATAAATGAGGAGAACGTTCGTCGTTGAGAATTGCAGTCATTACTCATTGTTCACCTTGCTTTATCCCCTGTGCAGCCACAGTGGTAAATCCTTTCTTTCTGATTTCGTGAAACTTCTGTCAAACAATAGGATATTCTTAAGATTTTAACATAAGCATCAGTGGTAGCAGATGCACTCGAACATTGGTCTTGTGCGATGGTTTCAGTATCTATAACCTCGCAGATACACAGAGAAGAAAATGATAAAGACGATTTATCTGCAAGGGCTGGTTTAGTCCTTAGTTCTTTTCAAAGGATACATAAAAAATGTAATAAAGCCTGCAATGCAGTTACATTAAGCAGACAGACACGAGCTAAGGGAATATCTATTGAAAGAAAAACAGTGGAGCAAGGACTTGGCTTAGATTGTTATACAACAGACCTGTTGAAAACCAAAGGATTCAAAATTATTCAATTAATCCATTTGCGATATTCCACTCAGGTTTACACAATTGCAGTTTGCTTTTCAATAAATTCAATGAGATTCAAAACCACGCGACCTGTAGGAATGGCTGGGGGTCTTCATAATACCAATGCATTCCCTTTTGGCGTTCTGTGGTCGCAATTCGCATTTGATTAAAATTAATGGAATCCTTTTTGCATACGCAGCTATGTATTTCATTTCGAAAATTGAAATTTAATGATAACCGATGGAAATAATGAGTGTGGTGGGCAATATGATAAAGCGCTTTGCAGCCCCATTTAGGTGAGGGACTAGTTTATAGGATTTTGGTTCGTTGGTTGATTGAGGTTAGACTAGGTGGGTGTACTGCATCTAATTTTCCTAGCGTTCGAATCCAAGTCTAACTGTTTACATATCACTTACGACAGTACCACACCGACCCCTGTAAAATTTACGAAATAACTTACAACGAAATAACTTACAACAATCGATGACATTCCTTTGTTTAGGAATCGATAAGAATTTAATCTCACATCCGTCATTGTGCAGCCCACACAAACCTGTCCACTTCAAGTTAATAAAATAATACATCACGAAGGTTATTGCTGTCAAAAGATCCCACAGGGACTCGTGTTTGATCCCTGATTCTTCAATGACCCTAATCAATTTGTTTTCTTGTATTTTTTCCCCCTCTCTTCCTTCTTGATTTGGTTAATTTACTCGATTTTACAAATTGGGTTTCGGTATTTCACAGTCCACTAAATGTTGTCCTTATTGCCTTGGGTTCTAATCCCCGATACTTTTTTTTTTTAATTTTCCAATTGATGGAAGGTTTTCTGTGTGACGATGGAAAAATGTCCTTTCAATAAAAAAAAAGTTTTAATTAGACAAAGTATCCTGGCAGATGACCATAATAAAAAGCGGATTTCTCAAAACTTCGTCGGGTTGTTCTCCTGTCCTTTGGAAAAAGTGGAATTTACGTGGTGTCCCTAAGCTGTGGTCAATAAAATCTCCGACCATCCAAAGTCAATCTTTTCGACACACGCTTACGGAATAACTACATAGTAATGCTGTTGCTCTGAACCTGGTGACAATATCGCCTTCCAGACACTCACACATGGGAATTGATATCTCTCCGCAGAATTTGCATTTTACTTTACAGGCGATATTGATCTCTGCGTCAGCAGGCAATATTCCTTCGGTCCTTGTTGCTTGTGTGTGTGTGTATGTGTTTTTTTTTATAGAACGTGATACATGAAAATTCAATGTGGACCTTGAATAATAAACGATAGAGAGAGAACGCGCTTCGTCGCCGCTTGCGTATGGGTTGATGGGAGCGGAAAGGAGTTAAGGTCGAGCAATGCCTTTGGTGCTGCCCCTTTGGAACTGTCACGTTGGCGTTTCTTGGCATTCAAAGCCATGATGGATGGTTATGAAATTTCCATAAAAGAGTGCGTGTGCACAAAAGTGTCTTCGCCTGTTGGGGGGTGGGAGGATGTGAGAAATACAGCCGTTTGCATACAATGTTGTGTTCCGAATGACAAATGTCCTTTGACAGCGCATTTTTTGTGCCGCCTCCAGTCACTGCATCGAAGAGTTACAATGTTTTGTTGGAGATGGTTATTGTGTTCGAAAGGACTTCCATTTTATGGAGCGGTGTGTCAATTTTTTTGTTACTCTGATTTGTTTTCTGTTTAGAGTAGAGATTATCTTGGTGACTGGTGGCTTTAGTCGATTTGCAATCTCAACTGAAACATTGCAGCACTTTTGAACACTTGTGGTGCAGTGCAAGAGGGTTTGCGTCACAACTCGAGCTTCCTTTGGATTCGTCACAGCTGGAACTGGTAAGTTGGTATTATTTCTCATCAACAGGGAGAAAATTCAATCATATTTATTCTATCGAACGACCACATTCGAAAAAAGAATTCTCACTCAGACGAGTAAAGTTTGACTTGAATAAATCGTGCCAGCCACCTGTTCGATATTCAGGATGCCACTCTCACGCCTTAATAGAATATTCAGCATTTTTTCATCGAACTACATGTGCGTATGTATGTATGCATGACTGCAACATTTCTCAGCTTCTCCTACAGGTGTGCAAATTTCTGTAACCGTCCTACGTACAGTGTAACTTTAAAGGACGAAAGAAAAAAATTGAAAATTTGCCAAACTTTGGAGGCGACGATATGAATGAGTAATGGTGAACACAAGTTCTTTTTTATTTCATCTAAAAGTTCTTGGTGAAAAGGAAGCTTTATCCGAATGAATAAATGGATGCGAGATGTCCTTAGCGCGTTGTACGAGATTGTGGATTTATTGAGAGTTTTCAGAGTTTACAGAATCGATCGTTCCTTTAAGTCGATTTAATGGAAGAATATTAGGCGACAGAGTCAGTGTTTAGATGGAGGTAACACTCTTGCATTACAAAGGATAACCCTATATGGTCTAACTCTTTAATTCGTTAGCTGATTAAAGGTCATTTAAAAAACTCCTGGTCTTGACAGGAGTCAGAAGGATTTATAAGATAGTCGTTACGAAATCAGACCTGAATTGACCACAAATGTGTTTAATTTCGACTACACTTTTTTTTAGGAAAGTTAACTCAAAAAGAGACGAGTTGATAGCCTTGAACAGCCCTGGAAGGTTATATTTCTTGTACATAGCCCTCCATCAACCTATCATACCTAGTACTAAAATGGGTTTCCAACCGTCTATCTGCATTCAAGATGCCACAACCACCTTGCAGTATCAGATATTAATCAATGTCCTTTAGAACGGTTAGAAAGCAAATTACTTACTTACTCACGGTGGCGTTACAGTCCGGAGTGGAATTGGACATTAAACAGCAAGCGTCTCCAGTCAGCTTCCTCCAGTTTCGCACGCTAAGTTAGTTAGGACCTCCTTCCTCTTGCCTGCGCCACCTGATTTGCGGTCTTCCTCTACTTCGCCGTCCCTTAGGTTTGGATTCGAAGATTTTCATGGCTTGAGGAATGGTGTACATTGACCGCTAAACCCACCTCCGCCGCCTCCGTTTCAATACTCACGAACGCGCCAGTGACATCGCTCTGCGTTCTTTCGATTATGTCAATATCGTCGGCATATGCGAGGTTCCATTCATCGGGCATGCTTTCCTCCGACCATATTTTACAGATAAGTTGGTGCACGCTTCTTACCAAGTCATAGCCTGCCGATTTAAACAGCTCGGCAGTTAGGCCGTCAGCACCAGCATCTTTGTTGGACTTAAGCTTAGATATGACTATCTTCACTTCGTCCTGGTCGGGTGGACCAGGTTGGTCTTCGCTGCCTGACAGCGAGGTTTGATTGGTCGTCGCTATTAAACCGTCTGCAGAAATAGTTCTTCCATATCCTCAGCGTGGGCACCGTGGCTCAGTGGTTAGTGCGTTGGACTGCTGACCGAGCGGCGTGGGTTCAAGCCCCAGCCAGGAAAACACCAAAAAAATTTCGCGGCACCACCTCTCGTCGGGGAATGACAAGCCTCCGGGAGTATAATTTGTCATGAAAGAGCTTCTCACCTCGCCGTTCGGAGTCGGCAATAAATTGTAGGTCCCTTCCATTCATGCGAAAAATGTAACACGCACAGCATGAATGGTTGCGAGAAGCTAGGCCTTGGCTCATTCCGAGCTGTCGCGCCAGCTATTTATTTTTTTATATCCTCAGCGTCAACTACGATTCTACTACGATGTTCTCTTGTTCATCTGCGCAGGTTTCGGTTCGGGCTCTGTAGCCTTGACAGGTTCTTTTTACCCTTTGGTAAAACTTCCGAATCTCATTCCTGCAGTAACATCTCTCTATTTCCTCTATCTCGAACTACTTTTGTTCTTTCTTTTTCTTCCTGAGAAGCCGGTGTTCGGCTATTCTTCTGCTAGAGCTATGCTAGAGTTTTTAGGCGAGAATTTCCTGTAGTGTAAACGCCTTTCGGTAGAGCGCTCTACGTCTCTACATCGTCTCTATACTCTATTTAACATCCTGAATATAGCGTAGAGCTCTAAATATATTTTTGCTGCGATATGTGTACTGTGCTGATGAGAAGTAGATCCGCACGCAGTGTAAACGGCTAAAGAAGAGAACATTTTCTTTTATTAGAGCTCCACAGATTTGTCTCTATAGTGTACGCGAGGCTTAAGAGTCAACTTCGCCCGGTCAAGCCTATTCTCGATCTTATGGTAGTGATGTTCAGTTTTTCAGGATCTGCCATTTTTAATGCTGATGTCTTCTCAGTTTTCCTTGCAATATCACCGATCTCGCCACATGTAAACCCAAAAATAACCGAGATGCTCTCGAAAAGACACATTTTAGGTAGACAACGCGTCTAGCGGCAAAACAGATTTGGCCACAGCTAGATCAGAAACGATTGCATATCAGCGCTAGTATAGGTGACATCACTGGCCACTATCTAACATTCAGCCATTCAAAAAGACTTAGCGTTTTCTAAATAATTTCTGCAGAAGCTGCATTGGCGAAGAAGAGGAAACTATCCTTCACCTTCTTTGCATCTGCATTGCTCTCTCCCATAGAAGAAAAACTCACCTAGGGGCCTTCTTTTACAACGATCTAGGCAAATCTAATCAAAACAGATATAAGAAGTCTTCAACGCTTCATCAGAGGTTATAAGTGGGTTTACAAAGAACAATTTTCCAAGATCCATGTGGTATCACCACGGTACTAACCTAACCTATGTACTTTACTTATCCACCGTGCATTCAGCAGCATTTTTGAAAGACTGATCGGTCTTAAACTCTTAGCCAAATTAGAATCTTCATTTCCAAGTTTAGGACCGAGGACGACTTGACTTGACATCGCATCAAAGAAAGAGTGCATGTCCTTAAACTAAAGAAGGTCAAAAGATTTTTTTCAGAGTTTTTATTAATAAGTTGTCGCCCCTTTGTTGCGCAATTGAGGACATACAGCCTCAACATGATGTTTTATAATCACCAAAGGCCGAAAAGGCAGTTTTTATAGTCTGTGAAGTTACTGTGCTAGAGCCAGCCAGCCAAGTCCTAAATCACAGGTTGCACTCAAGACATTCCGTCTAAGCGACACAATACTTTACAAACTGCTAAGTGCGTCGCGAACACTGGCCTCCTGCTTGGAATTAATGTATCAACCGTCTAACTTACTCCATTTTCATACACAAAATGTGTGCTAAAAGTTGCGATAAATTTTGCAAACTATGTAATTTACAGGCACTTACACAAAACTCTACATAGACTTACACATTCTCAAAGAAATAAATTTCACGAGAATCATTAAGTGATTAACGACATAATGGCGTCATTACGAGTCACATCTGTAATTTCAGTGTTAGCACAGAATAAATCATATTCCACTCCATCCAGGGTAATCATCGTGTACAATTTTAATGAATAATCACGCGAGTAATTTCAGACGAAACGCCACTCGTAGTGTGTATTAATCAAAATTATTTATCGTGCACATTGCTCAAGAGGACGGTGTATCCAATGTGGTCCCCCCTGGAGAGTGATATCATTGTAAGTCGCGTGTTATAAGAAAGAATGTCTGTACGGATATGATGTTAACAACTGCACCAAGCTAATGATGGGTCGGCCATACTAATCGCTTTAAATTTCATTCTGTGGACGTTTGCTGAATGTGTAATTGCTTTGCGAGTCATTAAGCTATTTCTTTATGCACACAATTATCAACGCCTGTTTGCAATCGAGATAATATGAGGTGACTTGAAGATACAATCTTGTCGATCTTAATAGATGACAGGAAATGTTAGAGAGTGGATTAACCCCTGGTCAGGGCTTTAATGAATCAATTTTGTAGCAGAATAATCATTGCGGCTTGATGCGAAGTGTGTAAAGGCATTTGAATCGATGTAGGTATGGACATTTTCAACGCATTATCCAACAATTTTCTATTAACTGGTGACACTATAGTCAGCCTGAATTTTGCATTAATGTCATGATGGCACTGCAGTGTATTGCACAATGTGCAGTGTTGCATGTAAAATGAACCCTCCACCCGAAATGGTCAGCAATTATCTAATAATTGCAGCACCTTTGAGGTGTTGGCATCCGCATCGTTACACCGAATTCATAGAGCCAACTGGGTGATTATTATGTTTCCACGTATTTGGAGATAATTAATAGGTTAAGCTGTTTGGGAACTGTTGTCGATGTGATCATGTTCTCTTGGTGAAGGTGTTCAGTTATCCAATAGAGCTCGAGGTAGAAATGCGAGAATCGTGATGGCATGCTTGCATACAGACGATCACGTACCAATTAATGTCAGTAGATTTCAAGCAGCCAATTAAAGAACCCACTGCACACATCCGTACATCCTTTACACAAATGGTTTCAAATTACATATGGAGTTGGAATTTCATTTTGGTTTTTTTTTTCGGGTTTGGAAACGCTAAACTAAAGCACTCAGACGCAACTGGTCTACTGTACTACCAGACAGCAGGACCCAGTTTTTACCCATTTTACTGAAATTTCCTCAACTCCCGGAGAAAGCCGAGTAGGCACATTAATGATGAGGAGCTTAAAGTATCAGGACTCACCACTTCAGCCCCCAAAATCTGCCACCTGATCCAAAGTAACGTCGCCCTCTCCACAGTCGTCGGATACAGTGGTGTCACTTAAACCTAAAACACTAAGATGGTTGGCGACAGCAAAGTATCCCGAGAAACCGTCCTCTGAGCCTTGTCTAATAATCTCATTGGAGATTTTCGAGTGTGACCTGAAACCTAGACAAAAGTTAAAGATTTCAGCCTTGCTACCGAATTCAGAGAATTTTTGCATTCTCGCACTATTTTGGAACTTGTTAAAGGGTTGAGCAAGACTTTAAGCGCAGCTTGGCTATCGCTGCAGACGAAGATGCTCCACCTATTCTTTAAAATATATTCCGTGGCCATTAGGATATCAAAGGTATCTGCTTGGAAAACAGAGGCATACATGCCTAACGAGTAGTGAATTCTGATGTTTTCGACCTCCACGAAGACACCAGCACCGTAGCCATGACATATTTTTGAGTTATCAACTGCGTCCCTGTCCAGGCTCAGATCCTGGCCAAAACCAGCCCTGAAGCCAAAATAAGTCGGCTTGAAAGTAGCACAGCAACCGAATTTTTAGTGTCATTGCATCAGACGGCATATCTGTGGAACTAGTGTCGTAGAATAAGTGTCATCCAAGGTCATCACAATTCCAGTGCGGATGATAGCAAAAGCCGCCCCTGCTAAGACAGTAGATTGCTTTGATAATACAGCCCAAGTTCGTTAAGGTCCTCTTTCACTTGTGTGCGCCACCTGAGTCGCGGTCATCCTCTACTGCGCCGTCCATCGAGTGTGGATTCGAAGATTTTCCGGGCCGGAGCATTAATGTCCATGCGCTCTACATGACAACCAAGAGTAAGCTCATCTGCTTTTGATAGAGTCCATGCCTCTGCGCCATAGACCAGGACTGCGATGATTAAAGTCTTTCTACCAGTGGGAATATAAGCGGTCCTCGACTACTGTGTCCCTATTTCTATTGATGCATCGCCTGCTCTAACTACTAACACAGTTTACAATTTGAATCGATTTGTCGCTGATAAAAATCTCCTCATCGTGAGTTTAAAGTTTTCATCTGTCTGTCCTTCGTTTTCAGTCTCAATCTTTCTGCTGGAGATGCCGTCAGGAAGAACTCAGTAGAAATGCTTTGGATTTCTCCCATGTGTATTCTGAAATTCGTTCCATTTGACAATGCGTTTTAGATCACAGAGCTATCGTTTATCATCTAAATCATTGAGCACCACTGCAAAACGCTCTTTTCACCTTTCAAGCTGATCCTAAACTAAGATGAGATCGAAACCGTCTGAACTTTTATCCGGGTATTCTTTAGTGTTTTGTCCGCCTATTAACTCTTTGGAAAGACTATAGAGGGTCCTATTGTCATATTTGTTTGCTGCATCTTCCGCTTACGATAAAAAAGCATTGACATTACTACGTGTATGTTGCTGTTTTCGAATACGTGCAACATAAATTCATATGCCTTCCCTTCATCTGTGCAGGGTCAGTTGTAGGTTACAATCCCTATGGAGTGGTACTTGTTGATTTGTTGCTGCTGGCAGCTTTGGCAGATATTGTCACAATGGATAGCCACAATTCACCTCTACAGCATGGATCTTTATTCATTTGTATGTCACCATGCATAGTTGATTGCAAAATTCATCCATGAAGCACGGAAATTGCTCATCAACAAACAAGGCAATAAGACATTCGTATTCTGTTGATGCAAACAGTAAACACAGATCGACTTCAAATGCTCTTCCTGAAGGAGTATTCCTTCAACACTTAAGCAAGTGCATGTGCTTTTCCCAAGATGTTTACCCAGCTTATGTTTATTGGATGAGCTCTGAGCCAACATGCTGCAATCTACGCTTTCATTTGCATCATCTGCTGAATCAAGGACATTGCTTGCATTTTAGAAATCAATATTTATGTCTGCGATATTCCTTCCTTTCACATTTTCATACATTTAATGTAAGCTGCCATCCTTAGACTAGTGACATAAAACGAGTCAGTATTACACCTGCACCTCGTTTGAGCGTTATGTGGCTGCAGACCACTAGAAGAAGGAAAACTTGTTTGAAAAAGTTCACTTGCCCTCGCCATATCTTGAATTTGTAATAGTTTTCCACCCATAATGAGTCGCACAAAACAAGGTGGATATCATTGTAACTTATCTCATAAAAGAACGAAAAGTTTACCTCGTTATAAATTTCTAATAACATCGTTGTCCAGCTACTATCGGAAGCGTTATGATAAAACAACCAACGTGAGTCTCTTGCTAGAGGGTAAGTTCTTGTTTCAATTATTCAGTGAAACGTTCTCACACAGAACGAGGAGCATTGACGATGAAATACGATTACATCATGGGCAGAATAAGTAGTTTGCCTGAGTGCAAAATCCTTTACGAGAGCATTATGCGCAAAAAAAAAAAATGCGAGAATAAATGCATAATTTTTAGTTGGCCGTTGAAATAAGGACCTCCACTTGCCATAAACCGTACGCATAATATTTGAATTTAATTTTCAGGTTGGAAAAAACCGCGGTAGAAAGGGAGGCAAACATGAAGCGGAAGTTCAGGACGAGAGAAATGCAAGTGAACGATGCATTCGAATTGTCATTAGAGTTAAGAGTAAAGCGGTAAGTCTGTTTTGAACACTTGGCTATCTATATCTAAAGAATTTTTTAAATTCATCCCCTCGGGACACAATTCCTTCCCGCTTTAGCTTCGTATCTCTTCCAAATCTTGTTCGTTGAAAGTGTACGTGAATTCCTAACTCCGACTGACCGACCGTTTTTTTTTTTTGCAGATTTTTATTAGCCTTGACAAGCTTGAGCATACCTCAGAGCATACTAGGGAATCATTGCTATCCTACCGCACAGATTGTAAGTTTTTTTTTTTGCGAGTTTTCTCGCATTAATATGCAAATCCAATTACGTCAAACAAAAGCTGAACAACAACGCGGATTACAGTCGTATAGAACGGGCGCGGCAGGTTGCCGTTTTTTTTACTCAGTTAACCTACCCGAGGACATGGGGATGTATCCCTTTTGTCCTCAAACTCGGCGCATTGAAATTGAAATGGGATAACGAGATAACCTGATGAAGTGTGTTTCTGTGTTTCCCTTGTCTCTTCCTATTCTTTTTATTGTGTCGATTTTTGCCTTGAAATAAAGGAAAAGCATGCCGAGGCTTTTGTTGATTTGTTTGTTTTTCCAAATTAAAATTCATTTGAAAATTTCACAATTTTCATTTTGCTGCCAACGGAAATCACAATAAATAAAAATTAATGAAAATTATTGGTCATTGTTACTTTTTCAAGTTGATCATTGTGTTTAAATGATCCTTTGACCTTTTAGTTACTTCATCTTGGAATGAAAGCTTGATTCTTCGCTTGAATATTTTATACACAATCCAATCTTTACAATTCCAGCGGCATCGTGCCAGAAATACACAGTCCGCTCTTCATAATAAATAAATGCTGGAATGAGGGTCCTTGAGACATTAGCTGAAGCTAGGTTAGGTTAGATTTGTGGGCTGATGCGGATATTACCTGATCACACTTAGGTCTTTGACGACCCATTGTGATACCTATGATGTTTCCTACTGCGGTTTTAATTGTTCGGTGTCAACCATTCGGCCGCCCTTGCAAATTTGAAAATTTCTGACGGTGAACCATCAGATATTTCGTCGGTATAATCGACATTCTGCTTCTTATCGGACAGAGGTATTGGCAGTGACAGAGAAAATGGGCTGTGTCCTCATAGGCCTCCTCGTCACCGCATCCCCTGCATGTGATATCTTAGCATGTTGTAGGCAGTAAGTATTCCCACCAGAATCGACAGCGATTTCCTGTCCTTTTGTAAAATCTTGCTGTCATATTCTGGTCAGAATCTTCTCGATATTTCACAGGTGGTTAGCGATTTCCACCTATTATTTGCTTCTATTAAGGTTTTTGCCCTTGGATTGCAGAGTAGAGGTTTGAACGTATCATCCTCTTCCTGTCTGTCTAGGGCTGAACTTATTCTTGCCAGTTTGTCAGCTTTTTTATTACCTAGTATTCTGCTATAACTAGAGACCCAACAGAGTTTTACATTACATTACAAAGACCCATGAAAAAGGTCTTTCGAACCCCAAGTGCGGGGCAGTGTAATCCGAGTTGACATTGGCGCCCAGATGATTGCTTAATACCTCGACATGTCCATACGGATTTAGTCTCTAGTGCTTAGACTGGCTGAATCTGAGAGCACTCTTCGCTGCGGCCTCCTCTAGAGACAAAAGGTTGAGAATTACTTCCATCCCATTCTACTCTGTATTTTTGTAAGCGGTTTTCGTGGCATCGTGCCACCAGACCCGTCCTCCGTATGTGAGTATAGGTCTAACGATAGCTGAGTCCATCTATAGGGTTCTTATAGATCTGGATCCCCAGGCAACAGGAGTCTTTTTCACCCTTAATTTGATGTTCAGCTTTCAGTCGAGTATGAGACCTAAGTATTTCGCACTTCCAGACAGTTTAAGGGGAACTCCATCAATAGTTAGAAGCGTGAAAGTTGGTATCACTCTTTTCTTGGTAAACAACACTTGTTCGGTTTTCTGGGGGTTCACCCCTATTCCACATTGCTTAAGGGGTTAGGTGGGTTTCAAAATTTCAAAAAAATTTTTTTTTTTTTTATCTTATTAAAATAGTACAATATGTCTAGAATATGCTCCCAACATTTCAAATCGATTAAAGTAAAATTCTAAGAGATAGGCGCTACGGAAGTTCCACCCATCAGGCCACGTCAGCCTGGCGCGTCGCACTTCAATCGCCTTTTTCTCGAAACTCTATTTTCGAAATCGGTAGTCAAGATTTCTCAAAAAGTTATGAACCGATCTTGTTGAAATTTTGTACACTTCAGAATAACATTATCTAGAACCTGAATTATTATTTTTTTCATCACAACTTATTTTATGAGGCAAAATGTAGTGAAAATTCGACCAAAAAATTGGTTTTTTTGTTCACAACTCCGCCAAAAATTCTAATTTCAAGTTTTTGGTTTTTTTCTTCGTTCAAGTTCAAGCTTTATATATCTACTAACAGAAAAAAATTTATTTTTTTAATTTCGGATGAACCAGTCCTAAGTTATCCTGACTACGCCGGGAGACATTTTTTTTTTGAGAGGTCAAGGGAAATGAGGTCCCACTGGCTGAATTTTCCAAATTTTTAAATAAAAATTTCACAAAGAATTTGTTAAATATGTATCTTTGATATGAAAAATTGTTTGAATGAAATATTTCATTTGATATATTTAAAAAAAATCAGTAAAAATACGCTTTTTTTTGCCCTCGAAGCCCACCTAACCCCTTAAGCTAGGAACCAACAAAATGATCATAGCCTTTTAAGATATCTTAACTTTCTCTTAAGTCAAGCTAGATTTTGCTATAGAACTAGGACACTTGACTGGGCTGGGTGAAATTAAGCGTTTCAATCTTCTGGGACTTAAGAAGTAAAAAATCCTCAAGTATGCTTCGTAGTCTGGTAGCGATGTATTGGTTTTCCAACATCACTCACATGATTATCTCTAATTAATTGCAATGAACGGTTTGCACCACATAAATTGATGCGACTTCCAGTACGGCAAATCGATGAAGGGCCGACAATTCACACTTTGACAAATTCTGGAAAAGGCCAGTGAGTACTCACCATCTCACACAAGCCCCTATAATGTTCTGTGATTTGTATGTCAAGTCAAACTGAACGTATCCTTTCTACATTTATAGAAAATTGAAACAATCAACGACTTGTTCAACACTTTAAGGTTCAAAAGTCCTGTTGTCTATAAATAAAACCCTTTCCTGACTGTGTTATTGATTGTTCTATGCCAGTGCTTTAACATTGTGTGGTGAAAGCAATGAAGGAATTCAACCTTAAATACTAAAAGTCATCATGGAAAAAGGATGAAAGGATATCGTCCTAACCATGGGTGAACACAATAATATATGTACTGTTTCATTGAAATCTGTGCTATGCTTGATTGGGGATGAACATTGTTTAAATTGACAGAAAAGTGATTGATGGTAAATATGTAGATGCTGTTTGTAACCAGTGTGAAGGGAAGGAAGTTTCGAGAAGGCCGTGTCAGTAGTGGTGGATTTAAGGATTTAAATTCGACTCTGCTATTAATATTCATTTTTCTTTGAAGCAAATATCCCTTCTTCATTAATTTCCAGAACCTAATCAGCGAAAGTATGGCCTTGTGCGTGGTCTGCTGGCTTCAATTCTTATGTCAACTGGGCCTTATAAGCATGTAGGCCAAGATCTTTATGCAAAGTGGTTGCGGGTAGGCCCAATTCTTGTGATCGTCTCGAAATCGACGCACCTGGGATTTCAATGGAGAGTACTCCAGTTGCGGCGGCGTTATTTTCAGTTAACCTTGCCGGACGAACACGAGCATCACTAGCCTGTCTGAGATTTTGAAATTTATCGAATAAATTCACGACATTTACGAAGTGTTTTCCTGATATTTTCACTATTTCAACACGTTGTGCGAGTCTGTATCGATCCATATTTAATAACCCCTGGCTTTTACTTGTCAAAAGTATTTTCAATGTTAGTTGAGTCTTGCCAGTTCAACAATGGAGAGAAATTTAAGATGACACCTCTTGTTGAATGACCCTATACTTGCTCGCGCTTTCTCTACTGCGCAATCTCATCGATGCAGATTCGTAAATTCTCCGGGTCGGGGTGCTGCTGTTCATTCACTCTACATCTCAAAGCCATATAGTTGTTGCACATATGTATGTATCTGACTATTTCTGACTAGGTCGATGTACATGGTTTTTCAATAAGAGCGCTACAAAAGTTTTTTTAAATAAAACAAAAACGGTTTGGATATCAATGAAATTCTTTATTCCTGTGAAAGTACGTTCGATTCCATTATATATGGAACTCGATTTCTTTTGCATGACCACCACGGGCACGCTTGCAGAAGTCCAGACGCTGAACCCAATTTTCGACGGTTTTCAAGCATAAATCGGACGATACTGCTGCAATTTCACGTTCGATATTCGTACGAAGTTCATCAATCGTCGCTGGCTTGTTGGCATAGATCATAGACTTGACGTAGCCCCACAGGAAATAGTCTAACGGCGTCAAATCGCACGACCGAGGCGGCCAAGCGACTGGACCATTTCGTGAGATAACACGTTCTCCAAACTTGGTTTCCAATAAATTGATTGTGACATTCGCTGTGTGGCTTGTGGCGCCGTCCTGTTGGAACCACATGTCCTCCAAGTCCATATCATCCAATTGGGGCCAAAAATATTCGGTTATCATTGAACGGTAGCGATCCCCATTCACAGTAACGTGCCGGTCTTGATCATCACGGAAGAAGTACGGCCCAATGACGCCGCCGGCCCATAAACCACACCAAACCGTAATTTTTTCGTGATGCAATGATGACTCATGGAGTACGTGTGGATTGCTGCCTGACCAATACCGCATATTTTGTTTATTGACGAAGCCATCCAGCCAGAAATGAGCCTCATCGCTGTAGATGATTTTTCGATGAAAATCCGAATCATTTTCAAGTTGTTGCTCAGCCCAATTCACGAACATACGACGCTTCTGGTGGTCAAGTGGCTTCAGTTCTTGCATCAATGTAATCTTGTAAGGATGTAGGCCAAGATCTTTTCGCAAAATTCGCCACAACGACGTCACAGAGATGCCCAACGCTTGAGAACGACGTGTGAGAGACACATTTGGGCTTTCTGCAACTGAAGCCTCAGCGGCAGCAATATTCTCGACACTACGGGCACTTCTTTGTCTCACTGGCACGGGAACATTTTGTACTGTGCCTGTGGATTCAAATTTTTCCACTCTACGCTCAATTGTTGATCTGCTAGGACGATTATGACGACCATAAATTGGACGTAGCGCTCTTAACGTTGAGGCCACTGACTCCGAATTTCGGTAGTAAATTTTAATAATTTCGACTCGTTGTTGGCTCGTATATCTTTCCATCATGAAATGGCAAACCTTACTGAAAAGAAATGTCAAAAAACCGCAAGAAAAATATGGCGTCGTTTGCTGTCCCTGTCGCTCTACTTTTGTAGCGTCCCTATTGCAAAACCCTTTATTTATACAGCTCGTACAGTTCGTCGTTGTATGTAGTATCTTCTCCTCATTCAGCGTCTATGCAGATGAGACCAAAGGTTACACGAAGGACAACATGGACGGCCTTATCCATTCTGACAATGAACAGTTTCTTCACGAATGTCTTTCAGTATAAATTTTCTACAGGCGCATAGGTTCGTTTCAAGATGAAAAAAATTAACGATTCGAGAATCTGTCGTCACTGAACATATCTCTGTGGTGCCTCAGTAGTTGGTGCGTCGGACTGCTGTGGGTATTCATGGTTCAAGCTCCATCCATGCCCACAAAACATTTTTCGCGGCACTACCTCTTGTTGGGGAATGATAAACCTCCGGAAGTATAATTTGTCGTGAAAAAGCTTCTCAATTCGACGTCCCTTAGGTGCCTTCCACTGCATACGTGCAGTGAACAATCTAACACGCACAACATGAATGGTTGCGAGAACCTAAGCCTTGGCTCATGCCGAGCTGTCGCCCCAAAATGAATTGGGTTTTGTTCACTGGAGCAATGGCTTACAGGTAAACTGACTGATTGAAATTCTTTCCTCTATTTTAATTACTTATGTGAAACTGTACGATACTCTAATCCGTTTCATGTACCCATTGCGGTTATAACTTCTTCGCTATAACGTATTTCATAGGAAATTGCGTTTCATTTTATTTACATATGTACTTGTTACCAAGTGGATTCAAATAATCCCAATTAAGCTTACGATGAATCGCACTTGCCATGGATTATTTACTTCCTTAAAACTTACTTAGCAGACATTTTCCATAGTTACAAATAGGGTTGCCAACACATCTGATCAAAATTTTTAAAAGAATTTATTTTAGAACCTTACTCTACTTGCCTCAGTGTTTGGTATGTTTGACTGCTGTGCGAGCTGCTTACGTTCTAGCACCAGCAATAGCCACCGAATGGTTTTCGCGGCACCACCTCTCGTCGGCGAATGACAAATTTTCAAAGTCCGAGGTCCCTTCTATTTGTGCGAAAAATGTAACACGGGCAACATGAGTCAGACTAGTCCTGCATTCCGGAAGTAAGTCTACACTTAAGCACAGACTTTGTATTGCGATAGACGCAGATAGACATTTTATATTTTTCTTTTTCGAACCAATTTGCAACGTAATGTCGGCAAAAACTGTCCTGAGAACAAGAAAAGTCAACCGAAATAGGAATCATGCTATCAGATGGTGCATCCGTAAAATTGGAGTCAAAGGATATTCCTCGTATAAGGTCCTTAAATGTCCACTGATTTAGCATTTACAGTGAATATAGAAGATCATTAAAATTATGTGAAAAATGTTTTCGGTGATGCGGCAGTCACCCACTTATGTCGGTAGAAGGCTTTCAACAATTATATGGAGACGGATCAATGAGCGTAAAGCAAAGATCGACGCACTACCCTCGACGGCTGAAGATGCAGCAGCAAAATCGACAGCAGAACCGTCTACAACATCACCAAGGAACTTATCGGAGTGGTAATCGGAGTTTCGAATAAGAACCAATGAAGTGGTAAGATGGCAATCTATTGCCTTCCGATGCGGAACAAGCGGTTGGAAGGAGGGACGTGGTTTCCTCCTCCTTTTCATCTCTACAAAGTCTACAGAAACCGTTTGAGTGGACCCCCAATCTGAGTGCATGTCTGCCTATCAAGCAGCGTGCAGTGGACAAAATTCTCTCCATCTTTTTTAAATCCAGCTTGAGCCAGATTTGTTTTGACGAAAGACAAGTACTGATGTTGTTCCACCTATTATTTGCCAGTTGCCAAAACCTTGCTTCTCGCAACCATTTATGTTGTGCGTGTTACATTTATTGCACGAACGGAAAGGACCTACAGTTTACTGTCGATTCCGAACGCCAAATTGAGAAACTTTTTCATAACAAATTGTCCTCTCGGAAGCTTGTCATTCCCCGAAGAGAGATGGTACCTCGAAAAATGTTCGGTGGATTTGGCTGAGGCATGAACCCACGCAGCTTGCACAGATGTCCAACGCACTAACCACTGAGCTACTTCGACCACAGGATTCTTGGACGGCCATGGTCTTACGGGCTTGAAAAATTACTCCAAAGGACAGACCCTTACCTTCATCAGGAAGGTCGAACGCCTTCAGGCTTTTGTACAGTTTTTGTGGTACAATAGGTCTAAAAAGTGGCATTTACTCGCTAACAGGCAAGGGTAGGTTAGGTAAGGTTATGGGGAAAAGTGTCCAGTATAATGACTGAGCGTCCACGGAGGCCTACTGGTCCATTGTGTTCCCTTTTGTGTTATGGTCCATATCCCTATCTATCTATGAGGAAACCACGCTAACAGGCAAAGTCGACGTTAAAAGACATGTGTGTCGCCTGAGGCAAAGACGTCGCTTATTCCGTAGTCATTTTCAGGTGGTTTAAAAATTTTTTTTTTAGCACCAGAGAGCTAGTGTCCTACTTGCAATTGTAGACGTGTAATTCTAATTCGTATACATACATATTTAGAGGATAATGGATGTAACTCTCGTTTTGCTTCTTCTTTCTCACTCCAGAGACAAACTCGCACAACTCGCATAGTTGGCATCCCTACTCTCTCTGTAATAGTTTTGTATTTAATTGGAATTCTAAAACGAAACGGAATTATTTGCTCTAGCGATTGTAATAAATTTAAATTGGCATTACCCTCCGTATAAGTGGAAAATTTAAATGAAAAACTTTGTGTGCCAAACTGAAAGTTTCACGGATATCAATTACAAGTTCCACGTAAGTCAGCCAATTAGGGTGCGAAACGAGAGAAACCCTATAATTATGTTCCCATTGCTTTGTTTCGCTAAGGATAATTGCTACGAAATTCGAAATGGAATTCCCCGAAAAGTGTCCCGACTTAGTATCGTTTGATTGGTTTCTCTATTTCGGATGAAAAACGATTGCACAGCACACGGATCAAATAGTACTTGTGCACCATAAATATTTGATTTACTAAGATTGGCTGCCAAATTGCTGAGAGGAGTAACTCGAGTTACCAAATTCGGGACAAAAAAAAAATCTACATAATTCAAAATCGTACATAGCCCACCCTCCGCCCTTTCTTTTGTGCAAAGGAATCGATTTAATTTTGTTTACTCTTTCCGGCTGTGCTTCTGAAAGGAACAATCGAGAGATGATTTCGTTATGGTATTCCTTTTGCTTTTTTGCTGTTTTTCGTGCTCTCGGGAAACAACAATAATGAGAAGAAAAGTTCCTGCACAATGTTTACAATGACAAGGAAAAATATTTAGAAAGGACGAGAGACGTGAAGTGCGTCTCCCGCTGTCTTAGCTCCAATCTAATATCCTTTTTGCTTTCCTTTATCATTTTTAGTTCGCATTTGTGCTTTTGTATTTGCTTACAGTGTAGGCAGTGTACTTGTGCATTATTTAAATTGGGGAAATTTATTGAATATCCGATTATGTTCGAGGGATGTTGTGAAACATTACTGACTGAAGTGAGGGAGCAGTTCTGCGAGTTAGTTCCTGCGCCGCACCGGATGAATTCAACCGAATTATGCATGCGAAGAAAGCTAAATTCTGTAATTTATGGAAATTGTAACTTCAGTGGAAAGTATCTTCGCGTGAAAGGGGTGAATTTGGAATTTGAAAATTTAATAAGCGCCTCAACACGAGCTTTTTGGGTGGGATGTAACCCCCGACTTCCCCTGGGTATACTGGGATGCCTTGCAGGCGAGAATATACATATTATCACGCATAGATACTCTGCTGTTGAAATGACAACTTTAAACCTCGATGGATGACGGTTTATAAAATGATGAGGAGGAGATATCTTACATCTATAAGTCAGACATAATCATAATATTATCGTCTCCGCCTGGGATATCACAGAAAAGTGGAAGGAGGCATGCGCCTTAAGCGCAACGTACTTATTTTTACTCACCTTAGATTCTACATAGCTCCAGAGCACCTCCACCAGGTCCAACATTTACACTTAAACAGGTCAACAGATTTTTTGGATTCGTCTGAAACTAATCCAATACCCATGATGTCAGTTTTCCCAGCTGAATCGAAAAAGGCAAGCAACATTCCAACATTCTTAATGTTGTAAATGGAGTGCCGCAAGGATCTATTCTGAGACCTTTACTGTTCTCACTTTACGTAAATTGATATCTCATCTAAAATAATTTTACTGGTTCTTGAAAGTTTCGATCTAATTGTCGCAGAGTCCAGAATTTTCACAGCTGTCTTGCTATCTACATCTGTTCATATGTAAACAGTGATGATATTGCCGACAATGTCGTTCCACAGCCCGGAAAAGAGCCGTGATCTTGCCTTCGAAGAAACGGTACTCGCCGCATCAGAAATGGTTTACATCTTAAGCTTTGCAGTAGAAGCCTCTCTTGCCAAATGCCAGCATCGAAATCGCGTTATCATGTTCCTTAGACCTCTGGATACGTGCTAGGGAAGGTTCTAGTAACCACAGGCATACTTCCGTCAACCTTACAGCAGTTTAAGCCATGGCGGCTTAAATTATTGTACAGATCAAGCTGAATGAGACTTACCTCGCGCACCCGAAAGAACATAGATAAGGCTTCTAGTGATTTTCTTAAATGCCTTGCGGCCGAAAGTACCTACCCCATAGGTGAATGCCCCAGGTGAATCCCTGAGTCTTTCCTAGTGGGTATGAGGTTCTCGTCGGCTATATAGAGCTCAGGATTCGTTGTCTCTGGCTGAGCTTCTGCTCTGTGACACAAACCATCCTGTGGATTTGATGAATTTCATAATTTGGTTCACCGGTTTATCCGATAGTTCTTCAATCTTCTTCTCTTCTTCTCAATATATAAAAAGAAAAGTCCTGACTCACTCACTGACTCATCAACGCCCAGCCCAAACCCTTGGACATAGAAAGGTGAAATTTTGCACAGAGGTTCGTTTTGTGATATATGCAAGGAATAAGGAAGGACATTTCGAAATTCAGCTTCTACAGGGTGTTACAGGATGTTGAAGTTTGTATGGAAAAAAAAAATTAAATTGGATTTTGAAGTTGAAATTTGGTGAGTATATTCTAGAACAGAAATAAATAAACACGTATTTTACCGTTTTCCAAAATTATAACTGTGGGCCAAGATATAGGGCGTTAAAGTTTGGCCTTATATAGTAATGCGCAACTGTAGTCGGCGGCATTGCCGTTGCCATTGCTTCCTCAGGTACTGCAGCTACCTTGGTTAAAGAACGTGACGGCTCACTCTACCTTTTCAAAGCATCTCAACCTAATTCATTCTGAGTCTACACTTTTTAACATCTCTAAGGAGAGTGACTTGGTTCAGGTTGTTTCGAGAAGCCAAAATTAAAGTGTGGGATGAGTGTATCATGGCTTATAGAAATGAATAGAGTATCGAAATAGGATGCTTCGACAGTGCTTTTGGGTGGTGGCTTCAGACAGACCAAGTTGTTGTGCCACGGGGGACACAGCAAATGAAGTGAAGGCCTGTCTCAAGTCATCAATCTGATAGCCTAATGTCGAAATCCTCTCCTTGAAAGTTAACATCTTCTCCGTGACTTGAGGGAAGTATTTCTTGATATTAACGATGGAAAGAGGAGGAAAGAATAAATGTACCGAGTAACCCATGCGATGTTATGGAAGATCTGATCGGTTTTTATGACAGAAAATATATAATGTACCTAATTGTTCTTCGTGCTGGAGGGGATTGCGTTTCATGAGTGAGGGAAAGAGCTATTTTCACTCAAATCCACGACTCAGCCAACAGCACCAATAATCTGAGGAATGACTTTTTGTCCCTTAGCGGGATCAGAGTCAATTGACTTGATAGCATGGCCATCCTCGAGCTAGAAAGAAAAACCAAGGAATGTTGTTTACAAGAAGGTCTTGCAAAGGTAATGTGAGGAATTGATAGTCTGTAACTACTCATCAATGTCTTGAAACCCGGAAAAGGACTTATGATATAATTTGACGTCTTTCCACGCGAACGTAGTCGCGGGTATCAGCTAGTGTCCTATAAGAAGAAGTGTCGTCTTATTTCTTAGATGGTGAGGAAGTGGGTTGTTTCATTGTGGACCTCCTCCTCGTCTCACTCCTTACAAAGGTCGGGGGATATGCTTTGTAAGGGTAGATGGGGATCTTCTGTCAATCTGCAGAAGTCTGTCGGTCCTAGCCTTAGCAAATAATAGCCATATTTTCATCAAGTGTCTAGAGAGGTCCATCTGCTATTTGCCTCCCTTAAGACTCTTTCCCCGGCTCAAGCTTACGTGTGCAAGGCAAGATGTTCATCGAAGTGTCAACCTGTTCCGAGTTTGTTGCCAAGGTATTTCTCGAGAGTTCGTCGCACTTCTCGATTCCTGGTATGTCCTCATCTCCAGGGACCCAGCAGAGTGCCACCTTGTGCTGTGTTCCAAGAACCTCGAGCTCTTCTCGACAGCACCACGCAAGCTTCAATTTGCCTTCTGTAGCAGAAATTGGTTTTATAGCTGCCTGGTTGTCGATGAAAAAGGTGGTATCTTCTCGTGGTATTGTCCTCATTGCAGTCTCACGGGGAGCTAGAGTCACTGCAAGGACCTCTGCTTGGAAAAAAACTGATTTAGTTCGGAAGGCGGGCGGAATCGGAGATGCCCAGCGGTTCGGAGAAGATACCTGCACCCACACCATTTTGATCCATCGGTGAGGACAGCGAAGGATTGCGCGTTTGGCATTTGCCCGCTTTTCCATTCCTCCCTTCTTTAGTTGGTTGTGGATACATTTTCGAGATATTTCTGTAGAATCGCAGTACGTCCTTGAATACTAAATTTATTCAAAATACAATCTAAAAGTTTTGTCTTGGAATATTTCTTGCTTCAGTTCTCTTTTATTGTCACTGTAAGTCCCTGTGACAGGAGGAAATGACTAAAGCTTAGTGCAGTCTTAGTCACACCACTAATTAACCTTTGATAAGTCGGACATTTGCATAAACTCCTTGCGGTAGAAAATGGAGAAAAATAAAAAGACCCGCCATCCAAAAGGAAGTAGAACTTACTTCACGTAAGCTAAGTGCCCATTTACAAAATGAGGGAAGAAGGAGAAGAACTTCTTAGGGGGAATTCCTGCCAATCTTACAACTTATGCATCAACTTGTTCACTTCACAGTTCACAGCGACTTACATACTTGGTACGAAGAACTGTAAATGACTTCCCTTCTGTTTTCCCAATTTGAGACCTTCACTTGAGTACTCCCCAATCAGTGGGATAATGAAAAACTCAAAGAAGTAGAAAAACATTCTCCCCCTCTCACTTTAATGGAATTGGAAGTGGCGTCTGGTAGCTACCGGCTTATATCCCGCATACGGTTTTAGTTATAAAATTACCGAGATGCTGCTCGTAATAAACTCGGTTATCACTCCTTATCATCGTCGACCGTAAATTGTTGGCAAGGAGCGACAAGGGAGCCGCTCAAATTGTAACACTGCCATGGCGCGACTATGGACTATGCGATGTTGCACAGCCATTGTATCCTGGTTGCACATAAACGTTTAACTACAAATTATTTTTATAGGGGCTTAACTTGAATTTGTTTTCGCTTCGGATGTTGTGATGGTGATGGTGGATGCGAGAGGATGTAAACACTTTGCTGGGTGTTTCCTAGGGGATTATGTAAATTATGAGAGTTGGGTTGAAAAACAGATCTCGTAAGTGTTCACAGATGGAAGTGGAATGGTTATATCGCTTAAATTAGCCTGTAGGCGCTGGAGTACGCTGGAGTAGTTAAAACTTGGTTTTGGTTGTAGAGTAAACAAATTTTTGTCATTTGTGGCTTTTTATCTATCATAGGCTCGAGATCAAAAAAGGCAGTTTTTGATGAGTATTCAACACCACCTGAGTCTGAAATAATGTTCGATAGAAGCAATGAAACACCTAGAAACTCCTTGTATACATCGGGGCCCCTATCACAAGACGATTGGCATTGCGGAAATGTACAAATTGTTCGCGGATTTCATCGCGGCTTCCTAGTTACTTCCCGAGGCTTTCATTGCCATTGCTCACCTTCTTACTTTGCTCGCATTCAAGTTCCTCGTCACCATGACGAAGTCGCTCCCAACGTTTTAGCTAGGAGTTTGGTGGTTTATTCAAGCTCTAGGCATGCGAGAATCACTAACGTTTCCGTCTAAAAAACGCAGTTGAAGTCCGGGAACTAGAGTTTCCGGGAACTAAAGTTTCGAAGGGAATACCCGCAACGACTCCGCTGTCCGTTTATAAAAAATTAGATGTCAAAGTTCACCCATATCATCTCAAGCTGAGAGCAAAAAGGCGGTCCACTGCCTCACACCATGTCAGTAACCACTGAATTGAAGCATCTAATGGGCAACGCAAAAGATTCTAAAAAATTCCCCCTGCGAAGCAAATCACTTTTACTCCTTTTTTCCGTGAGATTCTGTGGATTTTGCTGACGGTAAAATGGCATGGCATGACATGGGGAGAAAACTCCGGCTTATGACGTACCTCTTGTTAACGTTTTCCTCAGACCTAGGTTCGACGCTTAAGTTGATAATCCTGCTAGTGAGCATACTTTCAACGCAGTTGATGAGGGACCTGAGGGTGAGGCTTGTGGTTGCTTCTAGATGCTGAACTGGACACGGTTCATGTTGTAGAACGGTAGGCAGTTCAGACTCTTCAGCGAATGCACTGAGCAATCATCCATCGAAAGAGTCAGGGCAGTTCCTTGAGGATTCACTACCTTCCGAAGAACTTTCCAGTCCTTGGTCGGTAGGATCAAGTTTTGCGTCGTTAAAGGACGAAGAATCACGTCTACTGGACTGAGCTCGCCAGGGAAGTATGCCGTGGCCACGCATGGTTTCGGGAGGTTCTCTCCTTCAACCATGACAAGCTAGGAATTCTCCTACGGCGTCAGTTTTTGGCCGATGGCGACCAACCAGTCACGACTCTTCATGCCCGCACAGTTCACTGTTAGCCAACCCGGTTTGTGCGAGCAGCCCAGAAAGCGAATCTGCGGGCCAGCTTATAGCTTATAGCGTTCTCCACTGCTTTCTGTTGCACAGTTTCGAGAAGGCCATCAGGGTAACTGTCCAAGAGGATACCTACCTTAATGGCGCCAGCCACTTCGTCAAAGAGGGGTGCTTCCGGCTTGATAGGACTGTCCAGACTTCCTTCGGTCAGAGTTTTATCAATCTCTTGTAGCAGACGGCCTTCATTCCATCTGCGACAAGGAGTAGGTTTAGTCGAGGGCTGGCAGACGCGGTTATGACTTTCCAGACCACAGTCAGGAATAGTTATTGCTTTTTTTGAATCTATTTTGATCCCAGGAGAAGCTAGGGAAAAACACTGTCGATTCACGCAGAGCCCCGAGTGCATGGATAAGGCTAGATAAAACTGGAGGACGCCTGTTCTCCAGAGTACACTGTTCACGACTGAGCTATTTACGGGCCCCCAGCCTGGTAGGTTCTCGACACGGTTCGATTAACACGTTGATCCAGCCCTACACAAGAATTTTTCTGCGGATTGGACGAGCCGTTACCTCAAACCCGCCTCCTTTATCCGGGCTTGGGATCGGCAAGTTACTTACGTAACCAGGCGGAGTTGGTCTTCATAAGCGGCTTTAGAGATTCTTGCATTATATCCACTTTCCATCAGACTTCAAGATATACCTGGCAACACTTGGATCTTTGGATAAAACGTCACGGAGTCTCTCGGCTTTATTGGCATCCTCTAGGGATTCACAGAAATTTTGCCATGATTTTCGGTTCGCCTCCCTAATAGCATATTTGAACTCGATGAAATTCAATCTGTCCTCTTTTCTTTTACAGAAATTTCTGGCCTTGGTCCTTAGTCGTTTTAAATTGACTGATACTTTCTGGTAAAATGTTTGAATTTTTTCATTGCACTTAGCGGTGTATTTTTATTTCAAGACCCCAATACACTTGTTCTTAAACTTTTTCATAAATTATTGAAATCTGCTTTCTTTGCCAATTTTAAATTTCAACTAATGACTATAAGTAACATAATTTAACGGTCATTATCAAAACATGTCATTTATGTCAAATGAATGTGTCTTCCTGCATTAACTTGGAATTTATTTTTAAACATTCACAACTTGTGTGCAAGTTCACGAGCATAATAACTATTAATAGCTGACAAATCTAAGAAAATGGGATAGTTTTCCTGAATCAAAGAAACAAACTAAGCAATCAATGACACAATGTATCACTTTTAGTAGGTGGCCGCTAATTTAGGTAAATTTCAAAGAAGATGCAAAAAATCAAAAGAAATTAGAACGTATTTTTACATGTGGAAAAATACGCATTCTACATATACGTACACATAATATATTTGTCAACTAGGAATTTGTTAGTTTTAAGAAAAAAATATTCGCTTTGAATATCAAAAGAAGGCGTTTACGTCCACAAAAATATTCATTTGATATATGAATTGACATAATAATTATTGTTTATAGCATTTTATGTTGCTTTGATTTTGTACGTAATTTATTGGTTTTCTTTTCGGCTCGTGATAACAAATGAGATTGATCTTTTAGTTTCTGCTAATTCATTGGTAAGTGGAAATTTTCCTGGATGAATCTTATATGTATGGACTTTATTTTTGTAATATTTAAACAGAATATAATTAGAAGTCATAATTAATTATGATTTTTAGTCTAGCTGATGCTTTTTTCACCATTTACGTATCCGAGCTCGTGTTAGTATCGCATTACGTCGATCCCGTGTCCTTTCCTTGGGTTGATTAGATAAGTATAAATATATAGTTAGTTGAGTGACCTCTTGATGGTTTATTTCTAAATAAGATAAGAGTATTTGGTGAAAATGGTTGAGATACCTCTTAATAGACTGCATTACTGGCTTTCTTGAGCTAGGATCACAAAACTGCTAGATGAGCTCATTACGTGAGCAGAAAAGTCCAAGTGAGAAATAGTCCTTCTTCAGATTCATCGCCATTACCTTCGACGACAGTGCCGCGTCCAACTGATTCCTAAAATAGGAAATTTTGCAACGTAATGACTATCCCATAGCTTTGCGATTAATGTTTTCAAAATAAATAGTCGACTACTGACCCATTCAATCTCTAGACACTACTGTAAGAGCTGTGTTCGTGTGAACGGCGTTATATCAACACCTTTCACTAAGGATGTTGGATTTCCTCGAATTAGGAGAGATAAAGATAAGTCATCGGCTTTTCGCTGGCAGAAGATCGGGGGTTGTGGAGAGTCAAGCGGTATTTAGCGACTGACAATATGGTTTCCTCAGCCCTCGTTCGACTGGGGATATTTTAAGCTACCTAAGCCTTCGACATCGTCTGGCAATTTCTTTGCATTCTATCGTTTCGATGTGGATTAGCAATACGTTTGTCACTACGTTCCAAAGAAGAGAGGATAGAACTCCACCCTGAAGTGGGCCACAGCTGGAAAATCTTCGAACCCATGCTCCACTCTGGTGCTAGTACTTCTGCTAGTAATGGTTGGACCACTCCTAAGCGAATTATCAGCTCTCAGATTTTAAACCTCTGATCTTGAATTGTTAAATGCTTTTTAGTATTTCTTAATGCTCAAAGATCACACTAAAGGGCAAATATGTCAATTGACTTACTTGGATCTTGGGATGCCATAGTTGGGTTAATGCTAAACTAGATATCAATCAGTCTCTCTAATGGGTCGAAGATTCTTTTAATCTACATGAGAACTTTTAGCTCCGTGCACATTTAAGCAATTTTTACCTAGATCCACGATTTGCGAATGTGATCTAAGCAAACCGCTAAAATGATCCTAAGCCAGGAAGCCAGGAAAGGACCACATATGCAGATCTTAAAACCTCAGCAAGAATTATTCCACCCGCCTGAGTATGGCACAGAGATGTTTCCATGAATTTGTAGAGCATCCACTAGAAGATCGACGGTTTCCATGCTAAATTCTAACCATTGATCGTCTGGTATCATCACATAGCTGGGTATTGGGTTGTTTTGAACGGCATTCTGCATAGTCTTGAGGCGTCGAATGGTCAAAGAGATATCTCTGGCGTTAGAAAAGATCTGGAAGGAGCTTTGATATTGTTTAAGACACCGATAGACGCCTTCAGACCCCAAGTGAATAATGCGGGCTGTCTTCTCAGACAGTTTTTAAAATATATTTCCTTACAATATCTAAGGTTCCTGTAAAAGTCCTATTTTCGTCAAATCATCTCGACATTATTACTGACACACCTTGTCTTTCGTGAAGATTGGTGACGTTGACTCCATCGAACTCTTTCGATACAGTTCACTGTGTATACCTCACACTATACCTAAACTTTCATAATCGAAGTTTCTCTTTTTAAGCTAAGACCACCCACTATCGAGAGAAATTTTTAAAATTCTGCTTCTCATTCGGAAAAAATCTTATAAACTTTTCACCATAAACACAGATCCATTACTAGGAAACAACTTATGATGCGTAGGTTAAGCACCTTTATCCTTTTGTAAAAAAAAAAAATGATAAAAACATCAAACTTTCTCAGCTTCAATTAGCAGACTCATTAACCCTCTAAAAGCACTTTTCTCGAAAGCGTTCAACTTCTCGCCTAAAGAAACTGTCGGATATCCTTTTCAACATTAACCCTAGACCCATTAATAAAGTGCCCCCTAGTGCGTTATTAATATTTTTCCATTTATCTAAATATTTAAACTGAAGATGTTGAGGAAATAAGCAAATATTTCCCATAAAAATTCGCTTTTTTTTTTTCTTTTTGGGTAATCATAAAATCATTATCCCGAAATATTTTCCTCCCAGCAGGAAGGTAATTGCAAGGTTTATCTGTTCTTAGTTGGCTACCATCTGCTCATAAATCTAACCGTGGAGGTCTTAGTTTTAAATTAGTAAGTTAATTAATCATTCACATTTTTTTAAAGGTATTTCTTTGAAAAAGTTTGGAGTATATCCAGAAAAAAAGTGTACCACCAGCTGCCACTCTTTAGTACACTTTTCTGTGACGTGCCACCAAGCCAGACCATAGAATTTTAAGTAAAGCCGATGCACATGCTAAGCTGCTCGCTACAAAGTAACGACTTTAGCATGGTAGTAGACGACATGCTTCCTACTTATTACTCCAAGCGAAACTAAGTAATTAGAAATTTTCCTCTAAAGGGACTACATCCTGGGAGAAGTTCAAAGTCCTTCAAAATTAACATCGCACTAAACGCGACGCGATTGCTGACACCTGCAGCAAAATCATCTCTTTATTCTCTGATAGTCATTCCGCTCTTGAGGCATCTACGATAAAATCGCAGCCAGTTTCAGAGATAGTCAAAGTGCTTTTAGAATTAGTAGGGAAAATCTCAGCAATGCCGCATTTGATCCCTGCAATAGCAATAGAACTCAGTGCCCAAGTTCAGTGGGTTAACCTGCTTTGATGATCCCGAACCATTCTGTGGAGTAAGGTAATGCCTTTTCAAACACACATAACTTAAAGTGATGTGTGGTGATGTGATGACAAAGGCAAATTACTGCCAAAACAGTACGAAGCATGATTCTGTATGTCTTCTCCCTTTCGTGGCTCTCCTTAGCTTCCATATAACACTTTTCCCATTCCGCACACATATGAAGCAGATTTGTAGAAGACGCTATTAATAGTACATCCTATTTCAGACTAAACACTGACCTTGCTTGACCAGCATTTTTATCAAAGCCTATTTATACTTGTGCCCCCCTAAATGTACCTATGTACACACATCTGTACTTATGTACTAAATTGCAGTTGTATTCCAATTAAGTTTAATCAAAGTAAGAACAAAGGACTGACCATAATTGGGCTATTTTTGTATCTGTTAACAGCATTTTCTGAGAAAGGAAAAAATAATCCCACAGGCACGAATTAATGTAGGCACATGGCATTCATAGGAAGGACACACGAGAATTGTCCACTTAACGCGTTTCAAAGTATTATTACGTATTTTTTATTTTGGGTTTCCTTATATCACATTTTTCCAACTTTCCCACTACATGGATGGTTAATTTGTTCAAAAAAATATTCCTTTGGGGTGTTCTTGAACAAACCTAAGGTATGCGAGCAAAGTGTATGACTGAATTATTTTAGTGTGGTCATTGTCAGAACGATTTGATACGTGAAGTTGAACGTATGTACCTAATTGTTTATTGTCATCATCATTATTTTCCAGTGGTCGGTTTATCCACTATGATGGTCACGGGTTTACGGTGTTCAAGTGGACCGTCTAAATCTCCCAATTTTCCGCCATCAACTTTTTATCAACTGAGGCCATCCCCATACGGGTAGAGGTGAGATGTCGGACTTGGTCGAAGCATATGATCCTGGCCCTACCCAGTGGACGACTACCTGATAGCACATCTTGAAAGCCAAGTTGGGGACATGTGTTTAACGTGCCCAAACCAGCGAACTATGGATCTCTCCTTTCGAAGAACTGCATACCTGTTCGACATTGAGTGCCTCGCGTAGTATTCCTAACTCGGTCTCGAAGAGTTACCCCAGCAATATAACGAAAAAATCTAATTTCGGCAGCTTGTATTCGTAATCATGTTCTTTCGCTCATAAGCCAAACCTCTTGACCATAGGTGAGAGTCGGAACAAAAACTGAAGTAAAGACCGATAGCTTAGCTCCGATGCCAAGTTCGGGCCTCCTGATGACAGCTATCTCAAAATTGCTTCAGCCTGACCAAACCTACAGGATAACTCAGTATTGCCCCCACCATCACTCGTGAAGAAGACCCCGAGATACTTAAATTTCTCCACTGGTTTTAATGGGACTCCACTTATATGCAGAGTACATTGAGCAGGCGCTCCAGAAATGACCATTATTTCTGATTTGTTCACATTTAGCCTCATTCCAGCCTTAATACACACGACTACGAACCTGTCAAGTTCGCGCTGAAGTTCGGTCTAGGTGAACCCCAAGATGACCAGTGAAAAGCCAATGACTTATCTTTAACTCTCCCAATTCGAACCGTTCCTCGCCACGGCTGCGCTGTAATATCCAATCCCTATGCACAATGAAAAAGAAAGGTGACAGAACGCATCCCTGGCGGTGTCGATTTTACTCCTTTTCCCGAACAGAGCTCTTAAATGACCCTCAGAAGAGAACCGTCAATCCCATACTCCTGCAGTACACTCCAGAGATTACCTCGAGGTCCCCGATCATATGCTTTCTCCAAATCCACAAAACAACTATAGACAGGTTTGACATACTCCTAGGCCTTCTCAAGCAGCATTCTGAGAGTGAATAGCTGGTCGGTTGTGCTTCACAGCTTATGAACCCGCTTCCAACGCCTTTGCAAAGACTTAACTTCCTAAAAATTACTAAAAAAAACGTGAAATGCTCATCGATAGGTCCTGATTTCGTTTATCAATATCTTTGGGTCACAATTCTACAGGATCTACTATCACGTCCAACAATTCGTCCATTCTAGTTAAATTTTTTAAATTTTTTTTGCACTAAAAACAAAGCAACAGCTCTACTTGTACGCCATTTGGATAGAGAATCCTTGTAAAGCAAATGACGCAACTCATCCTTTGCCACAGTTAAAAACAATTATCGTCGCATGCTACTCTGTTACTTTGTTGTTCAGAGTCCAACTCGCATCCGAAACAAAAACAAACTTAATTGCCGAGAACTCAAAGCAGAAGGGCGAAAGGAAAACAGAAAAGTAGAAAACCAGAATTGAAAATGCAGTAAATTACATATTGCACTTGCACACTGCACACAGTTGTTGTATGTAGGTTGGTCGCACACTTCCTGTCGACGATTGCAGACTGTGTGATACAGAAGTCCTGTAGGAGTTCAACCATGCAGACTGGCACCAGGGTTCGGTATTGTGTTCTCCTTCTTTTTTTCTTTTTTCAAATTTAAAAATAAAATATCGATCTCAGGAAAAAAACTTCCTCCCACCATATTTCGCTCGAACCTGAATACTGCAAGGTGCAGTAAGGAATATTTTATTTTATTGTGGAGGTGGAAACTAACGAAGCAACTTCTTCTCCTATTGTTTCGTCGTGTGTTTTCCCCTTTTTTTTGCTTGAAATTAAATGATTTGATAGCATGACCACTTGCAATTAGATTCGACGTTTCAACAGAGCTTTTGCATGAAAAGTAGTTGACTATTTGTCAAATGGAAGTCACCTTTTGTTATTAAGTGAAACTCTGATTGTGCACAAGGTGAAATATCCTTAACAGAATGAATCAATTCAAAGGGTGGACATGTGCCAATTTTAATGACACAAACGTCAACAGGATGTGCTTTAACAGCTTCAGTAGGGTTTGCTTTTTAAAGGAATTCCGTCATATACTGTTAATTGTGGGAGATTATGTAAAACATGGTGTGAAAAATTCCAAAAATCATTACCGAGCTGGTGTGGACAAGCCTTAGGCAAAGGCTGAAATGAACACAAAAAAATTATTAGCGGAGCTCGAACCCACGTAGTTCGCACAGTAGTCCAATGCACCAACCACTGATCCAAAGCGATCATATCTAAGACGGCGCAAAAGTCCTCGCTCGAGCCGGGAAATGCAGAATGTCCACTGTCGCTCGTGTTATCGTTTAAAGCTTAGAAGGGCTTGGCTATAATTTGCATGCGATTGGTGGTCTAGAGGCAATAGCTAATGCACTTTTCATCTTTGTGCCTGAAAATACACAAGTATTTCACCAAAATTTACGATCGTCTTCTAGAGAAGAACACAATCTCGGTTTTGGGGGGGTAACCTCGCTTTTTCGCCCAGCCGCTCATCAATGACAATGTTTGATTGAGCTTTTCGTTTAGTGTGGGGGTGGCTGTGACGTAAAAGCTCTTATTTCCCATGTCTTAACGCTTTCGGGGCTATATCAGCAGAGATGGAACTCCTCCTGCTTCTGTTTAATTCACAAACGTCAAAGTCGCAATGACGTAAGACGACTTTATAACTTTGTCTCTGATTTGTTAAAGGTCACCCCAGTCAAGATTCAATAAAAAATATTTCATAGAAGCGTTGTTCCAAACGTATGGATTACAATTTCACTCCCCCAAGCTGTAACTCCCTTATTCTCAAATAAAGCCATTCGAACCTTCCTCACTCACCTTCCACATGATACTTTAGGAAGGGGGGTCACACTGGGTCGATCTTAAATTTCGAAGTCCTACTGTCTTTCCTTCTAAGCTTTAAAATTAAGAATTTATTGGATCTGCCCTACCACTGTGTGCCATCAACTGTTTCATAACCACATGTTCAATATTCACTCGTAAAATTCCTAAATAGTCACCAGTACCCCATCAAATTTGCATTTCCCATGAATTCCTCCAACACAAACGTTCATTCATCGGAACAATCGAGTTTGTCCTGATTGTCTGAAGGGAAAAAGCACTCAAACCCTCTCTATGATGTGATTGCCTAATCGCCCATGTTATTATTATAAAATTTGTGCCAGGAAATCGGATCCATAAAATTGTTACTCCATGAGCCACGAATAATACACAATACGTATACACACGCTCGACATAGTGAATCGCGCGACTCACTTTGATGAGATTTATTAAAAATTCATCGAATTACCGCCTTCAGTAATTGATGATAAGCGCTATTAAATCCTCAGTCCTTCGTCATTGCCTGGCGTGTGTTTAGCACAACAAAAGGATATCGTTAGTGAATTACACACAAATTCAGGGAAAATAATGTTTTGACTGGATTCCTAAGATAATGTGAGGATTACACTGCATGGGCGTATGAATAGAGAGTATTTTGGTGCGAGTCCTTTGATAGGCTTCTCTAGATTTTGAGGATTTTGTTGGAAGAAAAAATCAATAATCTTTTGAATTATTAAGTGACAGCACTCTTTTCATTGTGTTAGAGCCTTGAGACAGTCCTTAGTGAGGTCTATTATGGAGGAATGTCAAGCATTTAATGTGTAGTTTGATGCATTTGAATCCTTTGCCAATGAACGTGACCAGAACAAAATCTCCCTGAAATGAATAATCAAAATGAAAGCATAAGGTAGACCCACCCAAATCAACCGAGATGTTTACATATTTACTTCAAGTTGATTGATGTCCTTATAGTTGTCTCACTCTGAAGGATTTTTCGGGATTCCACGCGGGACCACTCTTAAATTCTACTTAATGTAATCAAACATATGGGGCTGAGGGCTTCACATCGATGAATGATGAGACAGCTAAAAGTTGCGTGGCATTCCAATCAATCAAACATATTTTGTTTCCTCATTTCGTTTTGAGAACTTTTTCGACAAGTAAATTAGGGCGGCAATGATGTTAAGTCGGATGCCAAACAATTCCCCTTAACAGGAACCAAAAGGTAACTCATTGCCTACTAATATCCTACAAAGGCTTATAAATTTCTGTCAATATTTATCATCACCAGATTAATCTTTAAATATCCACCGAACCCTCACACTCCGGGCATATTTTCATCAATCCCATCCTTAGAGCCTAAGTGCCTTTTATACAACAGTCCATTAAAATTAAATTACTTAGCAGCCAAACCGTCTTATTATCGTTTCGTAACATCTTTGTAAACAAACACACTTTGACGTTAACCACCTTTTGCTCTCTATCTTCTGCGCACCTTGCTTCGTTATCGCTCTTTGACTTACGAGAGTGTATATCTAGACAAAATAATTCCACAAAATGGATTTCATAGGACTTTAACGTGAGAAATAGAAATAGGAAACAGGTTGCCCGATCAGAAGAGGGCGGAAGGTAAGACCTTCGAAGTATATTTTGATGGTGAAAGGGGTTTTCAGTTTGCAGAAATCATTTACTTTTCGATGCCATTAAATTCAATGGACTCAATGTTTTTAAAGAGAAATCACAGGAACAGAAGGGTCATCGTTAATTTGGATGTTTTTTCAGGGATTTTAAGATTAAATTTTGAATTTATTTTTATGTGTTGATGTTCTAAGGATGAAAAAGACAATCTTTTAGTCTAGGTTATAACGAAGTATGGTTTTTCTAACCTTCCTTACTTAATTAAGGTGGCGCTACAGTCCGTGGTGGACCTGGTCCTCAACGAACAAGCGTCTCCAGTCAGCTCGTTCTTTACTCCTGTGCCTCCAGTTTCGCACGCCAAGTTGGTTAAGGTCCCCTTCCACTTGCGTGCGCCACCTGAGTCGCGGTCCTTCTCTACTGCGCTGTCCCTCGGATGAGTCGCCTTGTCTAAATCCTTTTTTGACATCAAAGTTCTCGGTGAGGTCTTGACCGACCTTGATGGAGCAGCGTGCATTCTCCATCGTCATCTTGCGAAAACGGACGAGTTTGGCAGGGGTGCCAAAACTAGATATGGCTCTGTATAGCTCGTCTTTATAAATGCTGTCATACGCGGTCTTAAAATCGATGAAAGAGTGCTAGATATCGATTTGAAGTTCCAGGGTTTTCTCCAAGATCTGCCGCAGTGTGAATATTTGATCGATGGTGGACTTTCATCAGACGCTCACACAACACGGCAGATAAGATCTTGTAAGCGATGTTAAGAAGACTGATGCCTCTGTAGCTGACGCAGTTCAGAGGGTCTACTTTCTTGAGGATCGGGCAAACGATGCTGAAGTTCCATTCATCACTTTCCTCCGAGCATATTTCACAGATGAGTTGGTGCATGCTTCTTACCAAGTCATCGCCTGCTGGTTTGAACAGCTCGGTAGCTAAGCCGTTAGCGCCAGCGGCTTTGTTGGACTTAAGCTTAGATAGGGCTGTCTTCACTTCGTCCAGGTCCAGTCGACGGAATTAGTGGTCTTCGTCGTCCAGGTTGAATGGTACATTCTGCCTGACAGCGGGATTTGGTTCGCGTCGCCGTTAAACAGTCTGCAGAAGTAGTCCTTCCATACCCTCAGCATCGACTGCGATTCTACTACGATGTTCCCTTGTTCATCCTTGCAGGCTCCGGTTCGGGCTCTGTAGCCTTTACGGGTTATTTTTACCCTTTGGTAGAACTTCCGAATCTCTCCATCTCTCTATTACCTCGATCGCGGTCTTTTCATGCTTCTTTTTCTTCCTCCTGAAAAGCTGGTGTTCATCTCTCCTCTTCTGTTCGATGATCTCGCGAGCAGCTCTAGTGCTTCTTTCCTGTGTCGCTTTGTATGCCTCTTGTTTTGCTGCATGTGCCTGCCGGCAGTCGTGGTGCGCTTGTGAAATCCAGCACGTCAGGGACGGCATTTCTGATAGCTTTTTGGCAATGTTGCCACTGATTTTCAATACTTGATGCTGGCCCTGCCGGCATAGGACTTCTTAAGAGATTGAGAGAGATTCGATCGGAAAAGGATCTGGTGGTCTCTTGCGATAGCAGCCGTTCGACGTCAAACTTCCTCATCGTTCGGGATATCCGCAGTCGTACCTTAGCTTCAACAAGGTAGTGGTCCCAGTCAATATTGGTCCCTCGGAACGTTCGGACATCCATAATACTGGATGTATGCGGTGGTCGCAATGTGGTCAATATTATTGACGGTTGACTGATCAGGAGATCTCCATGTTCCTTTGTGGATATCGAGATGTTGGAACGGCATACTAGCTACGACAACGTTCCGCTCCGCAGCAAAGTCGATCAGCCTAAATCCGTTATCGGAGGTGGTGTCGTGTAGGCTGTGCCTTCCGACAGTATTACCAAAGATGCCCTCTCTTCCTAGCTTTGCGTTAAAATCGTCTAGGGCAATCTTAATGTCATAGCTAGGGCACTGCTCGTATGTCTTGTCCAAGAGCTCGTAGAATCTGTCTTTGGTGTCGTCGTCTTTCTTCTCTGTGGGGATGGATGGATGGATGAACTTGCCTTCAAGCTGGGGTATTAAGAACCTTCCTTTGGAAAGTCAAGGAGCGTTCTGCTTAAGTAAGCTAACGCGTTCTTATTGGAGGCATTGTTGTTTCGTTTCGAAGGCTGATTGTTTGTCCCTGAACAGGTATTACCACACAGAAATTACTTTCAAACGAAGCATGGTTATCCCTTACGAAGTTTTCCGTGTGAAAATGAATACTAAACAGTCAGTTGAATTGCTCGTAATTTCCCCAAGTTAATTTCAAAAAATCTCATGAATATTTTAATTCCTTAGTTAATTAAACGAAAGGAAGCAGCACGGAACTAAATATTTGTCAGAATGACAAGGACACAAAATTACAAATCCAATTTGCATTCATAACAAAACAAGTCGAGCGGAAATTCACCCAAGTCCGTAACAAGTTCAGAACCAGGCCTCCACTCTGACACAAATGGACTATAAGTCATAAGCAATGGAATTGCCTTTGAATGGGAAAATTGTATTCAATCAGTTCTAGGATGACGGATGTAAAAGTTTTCGCTTTCTTTTTCTTCTAGAAAGGATTCCCCTAAGGAGCAGTTCACATGAACTTCTGTTTACACAAAGTTACTTCTATTGGATTCGCCATAGAGTCTGAGATTTGTTGGGCTCTCTCCTGAATGGGCCGCAATTCAAAGTTTTGCCATAAATTGTTTTGCAAATCGCTTCCATGAAATCATCCTGAATGGCTATGATTTGTTATTTTGTAAATTTGGGGTAAAGATTCAATAAGCGATTATTGAATCAGACGCTGCAGCCGGATGAAGACAATTTAAATGAAAAGCCGGTGATTCTGGTTTCTGTATTCAATCTTGATCCTTCCTCTCATCGAAAGGACTAATTTGGGCATACCACAGACAACTCTAGTCTTTCATAGCAATTATGTTCCTCCTTCATCACAAAAGGACCCTGCATCCGGTGGTAAAGGGACTCCTTGCGTTCTCCATCGTTGGAGCCCTATTCAAATTATATTCCCATTCACAAGCTCATATCTCCTGCATGGAAAACAAGTAACACATCCCGTCAACACTGCATATGAAACGACGTCCTGAATTAAATTTATTTTAGAGGCAGATTCAGAAGTTGTCCAAAGTTATTCATTTAAACTTTAATGTTCGGTGGTTTCCATGCCATTAAAGGAGTTTGTTGCTCTCCATGGGCACCGGTAGCATGCTCTCAACATTCCCTTTACCTTTTCCATCAGTAAAACCAATGTTTACTTGAACCTTTTACACAGTGTCCTTGTGGGGAAATTTATTCACGTCGTATATTACTTTGTCCACAAGGAAGCACGGAACATGGTTATGGAAATGATGTACCATGATAAAATTGGTGTGTGGTGAATATGAAGTTCAGTTTCGAATGAATTGTTGAAAGAGTGTCCAGGCATGCATGCATTCTTCGGTTTGCAGTGGGCACTTGGGTGAAAGCAATCGTGAAATTGAGAACAAGTCACACGGTATTTGCGAGCCGTCAAAGTCACGTCATGTGTGCACAGTGCAAGCTGATTGATTGAATCATTTGACGATCTGAATAAATATGGATATCGCTGATTAAACATTGTAAACGAAGGACACGGGGAAACATGTTAATTACATGTAAACAGAAACCAGGTATGTATGAATTGATCGGAATGGGGAAAGCCTATAGGGGTCTGTCCGTCCTGAGAACGCGCTTTCCAACTTGAGTGGAATGGGTTGCAGAACTCATTTCAATATGTACAGATGGATTGAAAATGAAATGACTCCTCTGTTGCGGGTAATAACATTGAAACTTTGAAAATATCGAAGCTGGATTTCGCCAGCTTGGAAGCGATTTTCGTTGAATTCCTCGAACTTAAAAACCAACTTAATCCTAAATGAAATGTTGCAGTATACAAGGACAGCCAAGGGAGGAGCAAGACCATTACCTGTGTAACCTTACTTACTTACTTAAGGTAGCGCTCCAGTCCGGGGTGGACCTGAGCCTCAACCAACAAGCGTCTCCAGCCTGTTCAGTCTTTAGCCAGCTGCCTTCAGTTTCACACGCCAAGTTGGTTAAGGTCCTCTTATAATTGCATGCGCCACCTCCCCTCCCCATCTATGCAAACAGGACCAAAAATCACCTGAAGAATTTTCCTCTTGATACAGCCAAGTGCAACCGTATTAGACAGAGTTCACTCCTCTGCGCCATAGAGCAGGATTGTCGCCTTGTCTAAATTATTTTTTAACTTCAAAGGTCTCAGTGAAGTGTTGACCAACCTTGAAGGAGCAGCGATGCTGTGATACGCCGCCTTAAAATCGATGAAAAGGTGGTGCGTATCGATCTTAAGTTCCTGGGTTTTCTCCACGACCTGCCGCAGTGTGAATATTTCCTTTAAGTGGTCGCTGTGGCTCAGCGGTTAGTGCGTTGTACTGCTGTGCGAGCGACGTGGGTTTAAGCCCCAGCCATGTCCACTGAACATGTCCGCGGCACCAAATCTCGTCGGGAAATAACAAGCCTCCGGGATTATAATTTGTCATGAAAGAGCTTCTCAATTCGCTGTTCGGAGTAGGCAATAAATTGTAGGTCCCTTTCATCCGTGCGAAAAATGTAACATCAAAAATGGCTCATCCCGAGCTATCGCGCCAGCTATGTATGTGTGTGTGTAACGAAGCCTTATCCTGACTTAGGCAAAATGTGGTATCCTGCAAGGGCTTCACAATTTTTACCGATACCCAGGCTCCTATAAAATCTCTGGAATTAGTACCATATACATATATCAAAAGTTACCTCTATTTGTCGCTCGTCTCTCATGGAGATGGCATAATATTTTGACATTCATCTATGTTGGGTACCCGAGAAATTTCAGGGGACTGCTGTGGACATCTTGCTGAAACGAAGGAGTCTGGGTATTTCACTGGCTACCTGTAAACTTCTATTAGAGTCCGACGCAATCAGCAAGACAAACCAAAAATGAAGGAATAGTACCACATGCCGTACCTCCGGAGAGATCTGGCCTGTGCTAAACTTTACTCGGTCTAAAAATTGTATCTTGCTTTAAAGGTCGCTCATAAGCACCGACATCAGTGTTCTCACTGGCCACTGTCCCATCGGTCTTCATGCCAGAACGAAAAAACCTCTTCTCGAATGACTTTTGCAGGAACTGCGTGGACGCAGAGCAGGAACAAACGATCCTCCATTTCCTCTCTACCCATCCTGCCATATCTCAAAGGAGGAAGCTCTGTCTAGGAGTCTATCACTTCGACAATTTGGACGAATTATCACATACTGATGTCAAAAGTATCCTCAACTTTATTTAGAACTCAAAATGATTGCAATAGATGAAGTGGCACCTAGCGTATAGATCCCAGTGCCATCACAAAGACCTACATTTGGACAGCCACTTGATCTATTGTACCTACCTTTGTAGCTATGACATGATTTTTAACCTGGTTCTTTTGTCCATGGGTTTCGAGTATTTTGTTCTTCGCACAGAGCATGCACCATCTGATCAACAAAATATGGTCGGGCGAAAGGATTCCCCATGAATAGAATCTACGTATTGCTTGCCCGATCTTCCAGAAAGGAAACTCTTGAAACTGAGCCTTCTGAGTATATATACGTGACTAAACATCTAATCTCTAGGGTTTCTAGATAATATTATCTAGAGCAATTGCTCGGCAAAGGCTCGGCCTGCACAATATCGTCATCCAGCAAAGAGGGACGGTGTAGTTAAGCAGAAGCGAGACTCAGGTTGTGCGCGAATACGCAAAGGAATCGAGCTGGTTTAGATTTGTACGAATAAAAAATCCTTTACGAATTTAAAGGATCTATACGTGATCATTCGAGGTAGGTGGGTAGATAAATACGCCTGGCGGTGATCAAGAAATTAGCGCATTTGGCTTCATTTTGATACTCGCCATTTTGGTGAGCCAGGACCACGCCAGGGTGCAGGTGAGGAAGACGGCGGCACACTTGTAGTTGGTCGGCTCAACTCCTGGGAGGGAATAGATCTTATCAACTCTACCTAGCATCACAAAAAATCTCGTATCAGGTTAAAAGAAGAAACTAGCTGATAGAAAAGAAATTCTCTGAGTCCTTAAATTCGATCGCAAACGGACGAAAAGAAAGAAAGAGCAGGACAATTAAAAGGAGAAAAGATCCCTGCTCTAGTACAAAGACAAAAAAGGTCCCGAAACTAATCTTACCTTTAACTAAACCAAAACTATCCCTAACCGACTAATCTCAACTTTCCCCAAACGCTTCCGCTCCTTGTCCACTTCTCTTCAAGACACAGGTTCGTCAAGAAAGCGAGACACGCCAGATTTCGACAGCAAAAGCTGTTCAGCTGTACCTTTCGGCACAACCAGTAGCTCATATTGGAGTGTGTGTCGTCATATCCCAGTCAGAGAACGTTCGTTTCGCCCTGTCGTACCCACAATTAAGTTCAGTTTTACTTCCTCCAAACCAGATGGACAGAATTGTTGGTACACATCGTCCAGGTTGGCGACTATCGTAATTAAATTCGTCACATCCATTAAACAGTCTCATTCTTGGGACTAGACTTCTTCTATACAAGTCGTTTACACAACATAAGCATCACTCGAAAACGTTTCGTGATTCATTCAGTACAAATCAGTACCAGCACCTCGTCTATCATCTTATCTAATCAGCAATTCGGTTGCAATATGTTCACGCAAGTAGGTAGTTCCCACTTTACGATGTTCTTCTATTAACCACCGTAGGGCGCACTCCAAAGTCGCATGACTAACTCAATTAAAATTTCACCGCACTTTGCTCAGCTCTAATGAAGAATGTTGCTCTGCTCAGCATCCTCATTTATGGCTCAGTTCCTTGTACACAAATTCAGGGATTCCTTCCGTCAATCAACTAAAGACAAAGGTATTCATTCAACCAACATACACATCCTGTGGTGAAACAAACTTATTATGGTTGCCTTTCGGATTGTGGCAAGTTTTGAGGTTTTCCAAAATATTCCTATGAATCCGCTCTAGACGACAGATATTGCATGCCTTGGGTGAAAGTCTTAAAGTTTTAAACATTCATTGCAAGACGAATCTCGTTTTCTCCTCCATTCGCGCAGGTGAAACTCCTTCCCAGACGACATAAAGCCTGTAACTACCTACACCCCCCATAGGCGAACACCCAGACGGAAGCCCAAGATGAGCCTCCTGGCTGTTGAATAATCATCAACACTTCCATAGGCATTCATTTCCTGACAGCTGGCGCAGCAACGTTGAGGGAAAATTTCATTACGTACATAGCCACCACCCCCGAAGGAACTGATTAAAGCCTTAAAATGATTTCACCGATGAATAAATGAGCCCTTCACCATCCTTCGGCTGACGAGGCACACTTACCCGACGTGGAACCTTGTGAGAATGATGACAACGCATAGACGTTGATGACGATGGGTGGATACTCCAAGCGTTGTCGGTGCTGAGATAAAGCTGACAGTTTTAGCACGCAAAGCAAAGTATTCAGGGCGGTAATTACGCTTAAGGTGCACGTGAGCTTTAATCAAAGGCAAACCGTTTGAAGGGATGCTGAATATGGGATACAATGGGTGCCATATGCAAAGTGGCAACTACGCAGGAGGTTTGTCCTTCGAAATTTATGATTGATGCATATTTGAAGTTTACTTGGAGTGACATCGACAGCGGTGGGTTGTAGTTGGGCGTCAGGACATCATGTGCAGCTGATACGTATACCCACACAATTGACGTACTCACAAGTCGACTTTTTGATTGGCATGCCAATGCGACACTTTTACCGGGGCGTATGTGCAGAGGATATGTCGTGTCAACTTGAAAACGCAATAACTAGGAACATTTTCCGCACACACAATTTTTTTTTTTTTCAATTTTAATCCTAACGGGGAAGGATGATTATGATGGTGATGTGCTGGAGGTTGTCGATTTCAAGTTTTGGGATCCAGGAATCTTTGTTTCATCAAATTTCTGTGCAATTCGTGGCGAAAAGTATTGGATGAGGTCGTTGCTAGAAATTCATCGTGGTACCTGGCCAAAGACCTGAACGATGGCTTCCAGTGAGATTCTTGAATATTATCTTTGTGACTGAGGAGCATATTAAAATAGAAAAACATTTCGCTCAGTCTTCTACGATACATATAGAAGGTAGCTTGCGTCGTGACCCAGGTGACGAGGTGTCGAAAGCTATTGATTGCCAAATCCGTAGGGATTGAGTTGCAATCAAGGCACTAAAGAGGAATTAAGAATTTGGAAAGGATGACAGCCAAGTGCTTCAAGTGGTTTATGGGCTTAAGATCGACCTGAACTCAATAAATACTATGTTGGTCATCCTAAAGAACGCGGGCGTCAATATTTATTCCAACATTTTTGGAGCTCTAAAGAGCACATGTTTTTCTCCCTTTGCCGAGAAGGGTGTCTATGTGGATGACATCGCAAAAGCCAATCGGTCAAGTTTCTCCTTGAAATAAATGATCAGTTAGGATAGGATCTCAAGTGCACGGGTTATTTTGGTGTTAACTACATGCACCAGGAAGACCTCGATGGTCTCATACAAAGGCCTCGACCTTACAGCTACGGGCCCTGTTTTAGTTTCCAGCACTACACAACTAATGCTACATTGCTCTTTTGAAGCAGCTGTGTAACGAGAACACTAGGCGCAAGTTCAACTTCAGCGCTAGGATTGTTAGTTCACTTCTTGCCGTTTAAATCATTGGACTGAAACAGCATTAGGGAGTCCCAACGGCTAGCTTGTGCACGAACTGATCACTGAGGGCCTCTAAAAAATAACGGCAATGAGCCAAGGGCTAGCTTCGCGTGTTACATTTTTCGCACGATTGGATGGAACCCACAATTTATTGCCGACTCCGAGCGGCAAATTGAGAAGATTTTTCATGACATATTATATCATTTACATCGTGGGTCTGGGTGGGTCCTTAACTGTGTTTTCGCCTAACTTGCACCGTTTCAAGGGCGACGACTAGCCTTACTGGCAAAATTGTAGGATGCTGACCTGGAGGATGCTGAAAACGTTTTCTTCCAATATGCAAGGTTCTAGGAAGAAAGATTATCATTGCAAGAAAGATTGAGATCGAACGAAGTGGTCACACTCGAACATATCCTGAAAACACAAGCCAAATGGGGCACTGTAAAATCACACGTCACATAGAGCAAAAAAAACAGAAGAAGACGAGAAGTTCAACGCAGCGGTGGTTTTAGTTTGAGATCAAGTCGATGCTTTCCATCTTCCTTATTTGAAGACTGTGTTGATCAGACTTCATTGCATATGGAGCAGGAGATGCTCCTAAAGCCCCTGCCATTGGTGTAAAGATGGTCATTTCGACTGATGAAGTTTTCTTGGACCAATCCGCACTTTAGTAAAACCGCTTAGGATAGGAAGCCTGGTAGCAACCCAGGAACCAATTAGGGGATGTAGCTGTTGAACAAAGCTGCCATCTTGTCTTTGTCTTTGAATATGACAAATCCTACTCATAACGTGATGATGTCTGATCAAAAGCGCAGTTAGCACATTTGTCGTCCTTGATTTCCTTCTCACTGTAGTCGAGTGTGTGACCAAAGATCAGGGGCACGTTAACGAATAACTCGTCATTGAAATGTGAGGATTTGGCATTACGGCTCCCAATCTTTATCGATTGCGGTAATTCGGCCACAGAATTGCGAGATATTCGTCCTCACCTGCCGGTCTCTTAAGTGATGCTTTCAGAAAATTGTTTGGGCGATATTCCGCTTTAAAGTATTTGGTTTACTGGCTCACCTGTAACGCATGAAGGAACTCCCTTTACAGTATCGTCACGGATAATGACCTCTCTAGAATGTCGATGAATTTTCAAAAGTCTTTGTATTTTCCTTTGTAAATACCTAGGATGGGCGGTAATACCTATTTTTTCATCTGCTACGCTATAAGTTATTCTCGCAACATAGTCGCCATAGATCGAAGTGTAACCATTCCCATACTTTTCCTTTCAGATCGATAAAACAAAGATATACTCCAGTAAAACACTTGAAGGGTAGTGTCGGATATGCTAATGTTACGTACGTGACACATTCGATACAGTATCTATTTCCAATGAACGTGCTCTTCATCCCATATTTGCTGTTGGCTGGGTGTGCGGAAAATGTCATTGCCATTATTATCATCCCTTCCTACTGGGATTTGTTTCGTAAATACTTGAATGATATTTTCCTTCAGCCATTTAAAGACAATCAGTGGGGGTATGATTCTGTTCCCGGATAATAGAACAGCTTGAGGGGATAGACTTTCCATAAATCTCGTAATTGCAAGAAGCAACACATGAGTTATCTCCGTTTATAGTCATAAGTTAGTGGTCACATACATTGACACTACAGTTGAATCTAGCAGAACTTTCATGCGTTGAAGAAGAGTTTTCTTCCTTTTCATCTGCTTGACTCGCAGAACATTCATCAGGTTGGAAAGGATTACGCTTCATGGCTGAGCAAATGAGCTATGTTCACCCCAACAAACGACTCAGCGTCAACCAATTTCTGTTGGAGAAACTGTACGATGACCCTGTAGAGTTCCGATACACTCTCGATCCACCTGGAATACCACTTCAAGTCCTTTAGATCAAAGTTGGTACTCTAATCATGCTGTTGTGCAATCTACGTCCACCAAACAATGGCACTAGGCTTCAGGTGAAGACACATAATAGAAGCCAAGATTTTCACAGACGCCAATCAGGCGGAAATCGCCTTCATGCCGCGAATTCCTCTGATCCCATCAGACTACCACTTTGAGTTCAAATGTCTGCATGACCGTCGATAAGGTTCAGAAACAGCCTTTTAGAGTGCCTAGTGCGGATGTAAGAAGTGCTCTAGAATCAGTCATCCTATAATCCGAACGAAAAATAAGAATGTTGTTTATCTCGTCTTGAAAAAATAATATGAGGAATTGAAAGTATGTACTCACGCGCCAATGTCTTGAAACCGGGGAAGGACATGGGGTATTTTGTGATGTTTTTTTCAACTCGGACGTAGTTGTGGGTATCAGGTAGTGTTTGATTTCGAACCTCTTCTAGCCAGTTCCACCCACCAGAGGAGGTTTAGCTCATTGCGGCATCTCATCACCAATTAGTCTTGACTTTATCACTGTGGAAAAGGTGGAGTTCGTGGGTATCAGCTGGTGTTAGTGAATCCTTACTACCACGATCCAAATTGGGATCAGAGTAGCGGATTATCGAAGTCGCTTAGGTCATGGTCATGGTATTAACAAAAAATAAAAATAAATATTTGGCGAGGCAGCTTGGGATGAACCAAGGCTTAGCTTCTCGCAATAATTTGTGTTGTTCTACATTTTTTGCACGAATGGAAGGGATCTGCAATTTATTGCCCACTTCGAATGGCGAATTGAGAAGCTTTTTCATGACAAATTACACTCCCGGAGGCTTGTCATTCCCCGACGAGAGGTGAACATGCCTGTGGCTTAAACCCACGACGCTCGCACTGCAGTCCAACGCAGTAACCACTGAGCCACGGCAATCACTCATGGTATTAAAAGCTCTCAGGTATAAAGAACTTTTTTCAACTCCCAGTGAAAAGTTTAAGTGGAGCATCGGAGTACAATCTCCTTCGAGCACCTTGACTTCGCTGTTGATGTTTGAATATTCACACATTGAATAAGGAACACATGGTGGGGTTGGAGATTAACTTCTCAGCTGATTACGAAGTCTAATGAGTACAAAACTTTCAGTACGTTCGAGGTATTATATCAGTCGAACATGACACCCAACTAGATGTATGCAGACGAATCAGGGGCAGCAAGAGATGCGTTAATTATGATGTCAAAGATCTTGAGACTGTTCCGTTTCTGTCTAGAAAATGACCGCAAATTCTTAACGAAACGAAAACCTTGGACAAGGGAAGAGCTTAGATCGAGTCTATGCACGCAGTTCTATCCTCGCAAAGGCACTATTCTGATGTACGAACCCTCCATCGTGTCGTAGTTTTCGGAACAAGACTCATATGTTGGGTTCTCCATGATTTCCCTATTGTGCCCACATGTATTATTATATACTGTGAATTTTGAGAAGGAACTCAATGGTTCTGGAGGAAGTTTACAGAGGGAGACTATAAATGGGTCAATCCAGCGCAAGATTTTCTCTGTACGTACTCAATAGAATAAGTTCCGAAATCTTATTGACTGAAATTTCCCTGTTACCCGGAACCAAGTTAAGAAACAACCCGTTCCCTTCTTTCAGATTGTTTCGACATTCAAAGGACAATCATTGGGTGTCATTTCTCTCCAATTGTCCAATTTCTTCTCTGAGTTTTGTAATTTAACATAGCCGGCAAGATCACTCGATCTGAGGATTCCACACTTCTCAACAAAATAATACAGCGGGCCATGATCTAGCTTCTAGAATCCATTCGAGTGGTTGCGTGTTATATCTCTTGCACGAGAGGAAGTGCTCTTCTACTGCGGCTTCAGAAACTTATTGTGATAAATTATATTCTGGAACTTCAAACAGTCACAGTTGCCTCTTCAGTCCGAGGCATGAACCACTTCAGCTCAAGCAAGCAACGTTTGACGTCACTATTATATGCTAACAAGCCATTGAGTCTGAACTGTGTAAACGAGAACATCTGACACGAGATGATATTTAGTACGGATGCAGGTTCATTGTCGGTGGTAGATTTAGACAAAACGTCTGAAGCTTCAAATCTGAACAAAACTTCATTTCAATCAACTCAAACAGGGCATAATTTCACCCCGAATGCTTACTACCAGCCCCGACAACGCAAAAATTATTGAGATTCCCCCAAGCCTGCCTGCTATCCACAATCGGGATTTCCTTGTTCAATAGCAAGTGCCTGATGTACTTTTCAAAATTAACAGAACGAACCGCATGTTAGCAGAATGAACCCAACAGAACGTCACCCCACTGTTACGCGCCTAAAATAAAGAGAAAGTCTCCACCACCCTCACTCTCTCTGAGCGTTTAACAGAATTCTGTCAGCATAAAACCCAACCAGAGCTAGTGGGTACATTTTCAGCTTTCGCGCTGAGTTTTTGCGCACAAAACTAACAATCTCCATACGAGAGTGTAAAAACTTTAACACACTCTCTCTCTGCCGGTAGAATTCCACCACACTAGGTGCTCTTCCACTGGCCATCGAACAATGCCTCAACCAGTCGAATACTGTGAGTCGTTCAGTGAATGCTGTTCTGTAAGAGAACGCTAGCACGCGCGCGAGCATCAGCAACCGAAAGCAAAAAAAAAAAATTAAAAATGATCCGTGAAACCGGAACCGCACAACTCGACTACTAAAGTCGCCCACCCCCCACCGTAAGTAAAGCAACACCCTCCACCTTGCCGGCCCCAGGATAACTTGGTTTGGAAATGTGAGACAAGGATACTATTCGCTCGCTATTGCATTCGAAAACAATACGCGTTTTGTCTTGGGATACGCTTTTTCCCACGCTCGGTTTTTTGTTTTGTTTGTTTCCGTTGATTTGTTTGGTTTTTCATCGTCTACGAGTGTTAAGATATTACCTCCGTTGTGAGTGCGTATAGTTGCACGGAATCACCTGTCGGTGTTGTTGTTTCCTCGCCCGGCATCGTTGAAAGGAGATCAGATCGGAAGTGGGTGTGTATATGTACCTTTGACTAGTGGTCATCATTCATTTTGCCATCATCCTGTTGCGTTTATTCATCTCCACCACAATAGCTTGTGGAAAATTTTTTTGTTCATAAAAATAGTTCCTCCCGAGAGAGTCCTGTATTGTGAGCTCTGGTAGAAAAAGAGTTTTGCTGAAAGAAAATCCCTGGAACAAAAAGGACACTCAAGTGTAACGATTGGAAGCTTATTTCCGTCGTCCCAATTGATTGATGTGATAGTGAGTGATTCACACAAAAAAAAAGTATAAAAGAAAAGCAGAAGATAAATGGGAAAATAGGTGCGAAAAAAAAAGGATAAGTGCATCTCAGTGCAGTTAGAAAAATAGATAGAGCTCCTGAGAGGAGAGCAACACAAAGAGAAATGGAAAATTCTATCGATTGTGTAGAAGTTGGATGACGGATTACCATCACAGGTTGTGTGGTCCGGCATCAAGTGAAAAGTGTGGGAAGAATTTTTTGCGAGAAAAGTTTTTTTTTTCCAGAAAAAAAATTCGAAAGACACTTCTTTCCCGATTGTGAAATGTGAGTTTTTTTTTATCTTGATTTTCCTTTTCCCATCGTATCTAGTCCTTTAGAATCGTTCTTCGACAGTGATCTCCCTATTTTTGTGTGCTAAGAAAATATAAGAAATAATTCAATTTATTACAGTGTCAATGTAGTGTAAATTATATAAAATTTAATAAGAAAAAGAAAATATTAATTCAGTGTGCATCCTGTTTGCTGATACACACGTATATCGCAGAATTTATTCCAATAAATCCCGGCGAAAACAGGATTTTCAATGTACATATTTTGTTCATAAAAAAGGATATTAATTTTGGAAAACAGCTTATAAATCATCCTGCGTAAACTAACGAATGTGAGTTATTTGAATTTTAATTATTTTCACTGACACGTAAATTCTCCAGTGACAGGACTAACTTTGGCTTTGGTGGGATTAAATTTTATTAGCATAATGAAGTCAAATATGTACAATATTTTCATAAATTGCCACTATCAGTTGGGAATTGTATTTTCGAATTGCGGTCTTTTGTCTATATTGTGTCAATAATCCGATTTATCGCCAATGGTTTTTCGTTGATTTATTTATGAAGTTTGGAACGTAAAGTGATGGTATTCATTTGACTAATTACCTGTTGCACTTGATTGCTATTAATTTTGTTTCTGAATTTTTTTTTTTCTCGAATTTTATGTGATTTATTCATGATGTTGGCATTTGAATTTTAGTTGGATATGAGGAGTGTCATATGAATTTTTTAATCAATTTGTAACGATGATTTATTTTTTTTGATGGGAAGTTTAATAAATTAATTGAATTGGGTTGTAGGGATGAACTTTGTATAGCTGGGCAATCAGGTCAACTGGGTTAGGTTTGGGTATGGGATAGGATGATGACAGCTACATAGACGGTTTCTCCCATGAAATTGACTTGGTAAAATAGTCATTTTTGTACACACGATATTACAAAGGGTGATTTTCTAAGAAATTTTTTAAGCTCATTTTTGACCTTCGTGATAAAGGTGAAAATATACCCTATTGAGGCAGTGGTTAAATCTAGAAGAGTCTTCTTTTTAGCGCAGATGAGAAACTAAGTTTTGTAGTGGCCTAAACAGCGCTTTTTGAATTAAAGAAAGTACATATGACGTCTCATGGTTAAGTGGCCGAAATACGTACAACACCGATGTTCGATTTGATTTCACTACGAAATGAGACTAATAACTCGTACAGAGAATATTTTTAAGGGAAAAATTTAAATTTAATTTAAATAAAATTTAAATATTAAAAAAAAGAATCAAAAATTCCTCGATCGCTTTCTACACTTTTAGTAGGATTTTTGGAAAGAACTGGGGACCTAAACCCAGTATAATTCTATGGCTGTACTCTTCGATCGATAGGCCGATATTAAGGTATGGAGGTTTAGTCTGATGGAGGTTTGGTCTGGTCAGGCACTAAATAAGACTGCCCGACAACAATAGTGTTTTCCAGGCAGAGGTTCTAGCAGGGAATTTGTTTGTCCATTCCATCCAAATTATACTCCCGGAGGCTTGTCATTCCCTGACGAAAGGTGGTGCCGCGAAATTTGTTCGGTGTTCCTGGCTGGAGCTTGAACGCACTTACACTTAAAAAATAGTGTATCACCCCTCAGAACTTTCTGAATTTCTATAGTGCATAACCCTTCTGTATTGTTCTGCATTCATTTTGAATTGTAATCACATCAAGGTGATGTTTTCGTAAAAACCAAAAGCACGTGAAACCATTACACTTTCACCTCCGGAGTGCCGGCTTATTTTTACAGCTTTTTGCCTCAGAAAGGACACCTATAAAAGATGAAACCGGTGGAAGTAATGTTCTCCTGTTTGCAAGGAGTTAAGTCCTTGAGTAGATGCTTTCTTCCCAACTGATTTCAGTGAGTTTTCACTGGTTTCGTTCTTTTTTAAAGTTCGGTTGGATTTTGGTGGTGGGTTGTTTTTTGATCGAAGATGCTGTATCACTATCGAATAAAATGTTCATTTGGTCCATTAAGTGAACGTCGAATTTTGTTAACCGATTTAAATCTTCTCTTGCGAACTGGAACCATAGCAGCTAGAAAAATCCCCATGTTTTACGAATTAAACAAAAACTTAATTCTACGGCTCCATTGACCGGTTCGTGACATATATGTACAGGCCACCTGCATTACTAGTTTCGTCCACTCAATTGCACCGATTTAATATCGACATTACATTTATCGACAACCAGGTTACGTAAAGTGGCAGTAAACAAGCACTGTTTCAATTCCTGACAAGATGACTGAAACAACTACTTCTGTCTTCCTTTTTCCTTCCTAGCTTCCACCCACTCATATGGTTGTCAAAGATGATTTCCAAGATTTGCCTAGAAATCTTCGCAGATTCAAGCCCACTTATACCAATATCAGATCTAGGAATTCTGTGGTTGACTTTGACATCTTTTTCAACTTATCTGCAGAATAGAGATGGGTTGCAGAAAAGTCTTTGATTGACGCATATATGTAGTCCCAATGAGAAGCTACAATTTACCGGCTCTTCCTGAAATTTATGTACATTCACTTTGTTTCAGTGGTTTGTCTCATCGTGGACTTTGATCAACTTTGTCTAGTTTCGTTTGTTTCCCCCTTGAGACGTTTAAAGAAATCCAACTGTGATCTGAGAAAGGTTTTAGATTGAATACTCTTCAATTCATCACCGTCAGGCTGTCATAACTGGTGGTTATGCACACATCATCTCTCATATCGTTCTGCTTGACGATTAACAGTCAAGAATGACACTAAGAATTGTGATGAAAAGTTATTAAATTTCTTTACAACAGATACACTATAAAATTTTATAATAAACTTAAAGGCAGAGTAAAATGCACTTTTATGTTAGCTATGCGCCATCGACTTGTATGCAGATATGAAATATTCATAATTTTACTTATTTTTCATTATCATCAACTAGCAGGTGCAAACAGATATTAGACAATCGATTATATAAAAAAGTAGATGTAAACTAGTAATTGTAAAATACGTGACCAAGTTATAAAAAAAAATATTTATTACAGCTGTGTCTACTTGGCATTATTCGAATATAAGTAGAAATGATGTAGCAATACCCGACAGTTGGTGGAATAAATTTTTAATTGCATATTGGTGTAGTCGCTAGTATTATCCTTTGTTCAATTCCTGATGTCGAGAAACATCTATTTCATAAAAAATAAATAGAATCACTTAACTGTGAAAGCCGATCCCGACTCTACTGCCCGGCATAGCAATGGCAACAGAATGTCGTGGCAAGCGTCGATTGTAGCCATATACACAAGCCGATATTATTACTCGCCCGCTATCGGTGACTTGGTATGGTATATGAAGGGCCCGTTGTGTTTCTGTCTTTCAAAAATCAAAACTGTAGAGATAGGTTAGGTTTGGGACGAGTTTTGGGAATGATCTAGGGAAAGTAGACAGAATTATGGAGTTGACACTTGTGTATTGTGATCTAACGAATCTTTCTGCTTCTTTGGCGAAGGACGGGAAATCACCGATTCCGTTGTTTTTGAATTGCATCCTTCGTATTCTGGCTAGGTAAAGTATTCGAGGTCTTCTTTTTGTTCGTCACAGTGCCTGCAAATCTCTGCGGTGAGGCCCAGTCTATGCTTGTGTTTGTTGATGCATGTGTCCTGTGATTAGTCCCACCATCAGTCTCAATTGCTCTCTGCTTGGACCTAGAACTTATCTAGTCAACAGGTTACTTGGTTTCTTTAGTCTTCGAAATCCCTTTGTTTCGTCTCGTAGGTTGCTTTGATGACTATTGTCAGTGCAACTCCCACTATGTTTTTTTCTCTTACCCGGTATGGTGTTCCCAGAGAACACCAGCTCCCCTAATGACAAGAACTTCTGTCTGGAAGACTGTGACGAAGGGATCTAAATGAGTCTCAATTTCCACCTGTGGGTTGTTTCAGTATACACCAGCCACAGAGTTGTCTACGGTGTCACAGCCGTTCGTTAACATAGCTATCCTATCAATTAATTGAAGCCCAAAAACCCCTCAAACCCTCTGTTAGTATTGCGGCAGAATGTTTCGTGAATCTCCTTGACTGTATAAGTATCCCGGTAAAAGGTTTAGTATCGCTTCCATGGCAGCCGTTGGTGTCGAAGCTTGAACGCCGGTGACTCGCAGGCAAGCCATTCATTTGGTTGGGATAAGCGTTTGTTTTGCGTATTTGTCTTTAAGGCTAGCCTCAAGAGCACTATGATATAAAAGAGGACTGGCCACATGGCACAATTGTATATCCAGTGAATTTGTTTCTGTTTTATCCCTCATGTCTTGCCGAAGGCTCTCCAGGATATCTAGAAGGCCCATTTAGCTTTAACTGTTCGTTCTTCCACAATCCTAGCTACGTGGACATCACTAATTTTGGACTTCTCAGTAAATAGTTCCGATTCCGTTTTGCTCAGCTTGCAACTGTTCGGAGTTTGCCTTGCGTGAGCTTCCCCTTGATGCTCAGGTATTGGCCTTTAATCCCCCCCTTTATGTATTTTTCTTGAGTAACCCATTGGCACTTGAGATCCCTGAGGGCTTGCAGCCATGACGTTGCTTCAAAATGTTCTCTTGAAATCCTGAAACCAATCTCAACTAATTGTGTGTTATAACTGTAAGTAATACAACTTTTATCTTTAACTAATTGTTTAAAGAGTTAAGTGTTAAAGTCTTAACATTTCCCAGTATAAAAAATAATTATGTCCACATTAACGTATACAACTTAATTTGCATAAATAATTTTCAGTTGTGAAAATACAGATATACGTACATACGTCAATCTGTCAACTGTAACCGAGCGAAAGGCGTTAAAAAATTAATTATACATTCAAGTGATGAGCCGACTTCCGGTTCTTAAAGTGAATACGTTTTATCATATCAATTTGGAACTTGTAGTGATGGTTAAGAATTTTAATTTTTATATTTTTCGTTTGTTTTTATTTTTATTTTTAATTTTTTATTACATAAACAAAAGTGAGGTGTGATGAAACAGGTTTTGTTGCGTTTGATAATTACCTTGACCATTACGACACATGTTGTGGCCATTTGGGGCCTGAGCTTTTGTAATATTTTGCATTCATTTGGCATCGTTAAAACGAAAGAAGATTCTAGTATTGCAATTGTTGAATAGGAAGTACAGTATCTGTAGTGACACCTATGTACACAAAAGCTACGAGACAGCTGCTTTTCACGCCTCACTTAGTCTTAGTTTTATGGATCACTGCCCCCGGTGGGATAGAGAGAGCTACTAATTAGAAGATCCATAGTAAACAAGAAATGGTGATTAAATAATGCAAGGTGTTTTCAAGTTTAGTGGACAGTTGTTGGCACTTGTAATAGAGGTGGCGGAAGAACACAATGGCGTGTGAATTTATGTGTATAGACGGTGAATTATTGTTTGATAGGCAGACAGATGGAGGGTTTCTATTAGGAGATTGTTAACTAAGTCAGAGTATGCTATGACACACGACCACTGGTGATAATTTAAAAGGTGAAAATAGTCAAATTTTATTATCACGAGCTTTTGGCAAGATCATGACAAAAATCGTGAAAAGCGTGACATGATAAGTTTCTAATTATTTTTAATCGTCATTTCCAATACAAATATAGAAATGATGAATTCACCCAAGGCCACGAATGCTTGTGAAAAGCGTCGGGCTCTATGTCAGCCTACCTGGTTGTTTGGTTGTCATTTATCTATGTCCAGCTATCCAGTCGGACGAAAAAATGTATGTTGGGTTGAAATTCGCCGTCAATCCTTACATCACATGGCATAAGGACATATCCAACATTGCAGAATCGGCATCCACACTTATGAAAGGTTGAAGTGGTTACCAGCTAAAGCCAACACCCAGTCGTTGAACCCATTGGAATTTCTGACAGGGCGTAGGACACTTCTGACATTTGTGTTAATCAGACCGCTCCTTCTGTGCGATGTAAAAATAAGGTGGAGAATAGCCTCTCAAAGTATCCCCGAAGCTAAGTTATTTTTGTAGAGGCAAAAAATACTTCACACCATCGCAGCTACTTCTTTTTTAAAAGGCCCAAGTTTGACCGAAACTCGAGTACTGTTCGTTGCAAAACAGTCTTTTCATTTCCGGGTCATAATCCATGAACACTAAATCTCTAATCCCTGATCACCAAAGACAAGTAGAAGACTTACATAATAACGATAGATGCTCCGAAGAACTCAAGGTAATAATCGCCGTTAATATTACTTTCGAATGTCCAACTAAACACGCTACTAGATCCTATCATCTGTATGTGCACTTGGCAATTACACGAACTGAGGTTAGATTAGGTAAATGGGTGCCTTGTGACATTCATCACTTCTCACGTAGACCAACAATAGGGTCCATTGTGCCCATTTTAGAGTTCCACCCCGGGAACCTGTAAAGGCAAAGGGGGCCGCTGATTTAAAACCACCCAGATCAGGATATGAATCTCAGGAGGTTCCTCAGCTTAAAGATATGCAACTCCTCCAGTTCAGTGAAGAAGTAGCTACCAAGAGTCTTCATTCTTCTATCGGCGAGGACAGAACGTTCACACAGCAAGTGATGGACAGAGTCGATTTCTTCCTCGTCCCTACAACGTTTGCAATAGTCGTTGTGATGTATACCCAAGCTCTTCGCATGAGCACCAATGACGCAGTGTCCAAAAAATATGCCGAAGACTATCGTTCCTTTGAGCCAACTAAGCCTGTGAGGCTTGCAGCGTTGGCCCCCTTTGTGCAAGTTCGTCAGGCTTTTCGTTACCTGAGATATCCATAGGGTATTGGCTTTTGATATCTCATCTAGATGCTTTTTGCAGATTCCTACAAGCCTCGACCTAAATTTCGCGGACTCCAGAGTCCTAACGGCAGCATGTCTGTCGATGTAAACCATAATAATTGTCCTTCCGATGATTTTTGTACGAACTTGCTTCTGCCAAAATTCCGTTTGATATACAACTAAAAAATTTCGATCGATTTCCAGAGGTTGGAAAGCAGAATCAGCAAAGAATGTCTCCGCACGCTATATAAGCATTCTAGGTCTGTCATATGTCGGACGGTGGTATACATAACATCGCGCCGGGTCACTCAAAAGTGCTGGGATCTCTTTCTTGGTATTATAGGTAAAAATTCTGAAAATAAATGGAATTAAAGCAAATTTTTAGAATTTTCTGAGGACCATTATCCTGGTTTTGCCGAAGGCGCACTCTTTTCAAATGAGCTGCCAGAGAGTTGTTTAATGTAATGGCACCTCTAAGGAGTCTTCTTTGTGGTTCTTTCAGCGCGAGAAGGTTGTTCTTGTTTCCGGGAATAACTGTATGTCCAGCAACCGAACAGCGTGTAAGTCATGTCTTGGGCTGAGAAAACTTAGCTCGTATTGCTACTATAATGGCGGTACAAGTTGGGGTGAGCCAGGGCCCTAACTCACCGAATTGAATGACGTGGCTCTTCATTTGCACACACGATCGTAAATAAGGGTCAGTCAGAGAGTGGAATTGAAAACTATTTAGGCTGTACCATTACCGTTCATCCTGGTAAGTTAGCGTCATACAACTTAGCCATTCTGATCGTTGTACTCGTATCTTTTTGTCCAAGTCGATGTCGCTGTAAGGCTTATATAGCTGATAGTTAAATCTTCTTCTCCATGAACCCTCAAAGGTTGAAACAGTGAACTTTTCTCTCGAAAACTCCAAGTGCATTTTCATCTGAAGGCCATGCTTCTGCACTGTATTATGATTATTAGAGTCCCCCGTATCACCTCTTTGGTTATTCTCTTAAAGGCCTTGCTGAGTAGTTATCTTGTGCTATTCTTGCTGTTTTACGTTGGATTTTCGCAGTAATGTTGTTGGCAGAATTCATAGCAGAGCCCAGGCAGTCAAAGTCTAGGTGTTCAACACAAGTGTGTGCTTTGACGGCATTCATGGACAGCATATACCAATTTTTATCAATTTTAGCAGCTTCTTGGAAGGTGACTGCTCGCTTCGTTTTTGACAATGTCGTCGGCATAACCAAGTTGTTGTACCGATTTGTAACAAACTGTACCCCAGTCATCGGCAACAATCGCAAAAGACCAGTGACACGATTGCAACGAGAAACGAGTAAAGTTTACCTCATAGTTTCGCGAGACACCTCTGGTTTTATGACACATGCATACAGGCAAACGTAGAAAACGTCGCTCTGCAAAAAATAACCTTGTGGTCGGAGTTGGAGCATTTGCACATCCTTTCCTAAAACGCGACGTTACCAACTTGGTTGGCGGTAGTTGGATCAGGTGGCTTGCTAACGTTGAGATGTATTAACATCATGCCCCACGTTTTGCTCCGCGGAAAAGTCGATGAATCAGGACTCGTTTCCGGAGATCATGAAAGGGATTCATCCCGACTTGTCTGCCCCTCCGACGGATGGCCTTGCTCGCAGAAGCACGTCTAGTCTAAGCACAAATGGCGATGTTGAAAAATTTTACCATCTAACTCACGTGGCTGAAGCTTAAGACTTTTTGCCCAAGTCTGCCATTTGACAGCAAAATCATATCCAAGCATAATTTGTTAGCTGTATACCCAGATCGTGAAGATCACTCACTTTTATATATTTGCTGTGTTGGTACGTTGCACTGCTGACCGAGCGACGTAGGTTCAAGCCCCAGTCATGTCTAATGAACATTTTTCGTGGCACCAGTTCTCGTCGGGGAATGATAAACCTTCGGTAGCATAATTTGTCATGAAAAAGCTTCTCAATTCGAAGTTCGGAGTCGTCAAGAAACTGTAGATCCCTTCCATCCCTCCTAAAAATGTAACACGCACAACATGAATGGTTGTGAGAAGCTAGACCTTGGCTCATTCGGAGATGTCGCTCCAGCTTTTTTGTTTGTTGTGATCGCAACCGTTATACACATTGGACTCTTCCGCGTTTCGTTTTGTAGATATGTGTTCTTTCGGGCCAACAAGTGACGCCTAAGCACAACGTGAAATGGACATTTTATCGTTTCTTCGTCTTGTCTTAATGCCCTACCTATTTAGAAAATAGCCAAAAACTCGTCGTAAGTTCATTCAACTGCATTTCTGCCTTCCAGAATTGACTTAATGCCACTCACAATGAAAAGAGAGCAGTTAGTAAAAAATTGTAAACTCCCTTTAAAGGAATTCTGCCTAAAGGCTGTTGTCTGGCTGTGTCGACTAAACAACATTCTATGGATCTCCCTTTCTGTATAAATCCACTCAAGCATGCAGTACACATCGTATCTCAAAGTGCGACATCTTCCTTAAATCATTTTTTTTTACAAAATTAGCGAACATTTAATTAAATGTGAACCGAAAGTCCACGCGCTCCGCGTGAAGTGACGCGTGCGATTAAATTTGCATACACACTGCTGGATAATTATATTCCTGATGGCTTACTCTCCTATTAGTGATGGCCACTTGGATTAATAAATCAATTTAGATCCGGACGATTGAACAAATTTGTTACAATCGATGAATGAAAATGGTTTTATCTATCTTGGGACATGCGATGTTCAGAGCTACTGTGGCGTATGTGCAACATTTTTTTATTTTTTATTTTTACTCCAATTTATGGAAAACAATTAACTTTGAAAAAATATCGATATTCATCTCGTGTGCATTTTGATTAAACGTTGAGCTCTTGATTTTTTTTTTTTTTTTGTTAGATTTACTCGCGTGAGAATGAATGGTAAACAGATTTGCTGGCCGAGAGGAGTGTTGTGATAGCGCTGATTTATTTATATTTTTCGTTATGCGATTTAGTCAGCTCGTTGATGGTTTGTTTATTGTTGTTAATTTTTATGGCGCTATTATGACGATAAAGTAGATAATAAAATTAATTGTGCTCTCCATCTTTGACACTTGACGAGAGAGATGTGTTGTAGTGACGGCTTTTAAGGTGACCAATTAAGACTGATTGCTGGAGTTTGATGGTAGTCAAATCTGTATTTGGATTTTTTATTTCTTTTACATAAATTGAATAAAGTAACAGAGTTTATTTCTGGCTCAGTCGACGTTACAACATATTTTGTAAGTCAAGGAATTTTTCTAATAATAAAGTCAAATATTTATACACACAACAAGAAACACAGAATTAAATTGAAAACTTAGTCTTCTATCTGATCTTTGTTGTCGAGGAAAGAAAAAAAAAAGGGAAAGAATTCTCAATGAACCCACCCAAGCGAGGAATCCCCTTGAAAGGACCAACAAAAGGGACAAAACCTTAATAAATTATTTTTAGCGCGTGGATTTGTGGTTTGTTTGTGTATCCTGACAACAGAAAGTTGGCTATCCTTTTTTTTTTTACACAACAAATAAGGGTTAGGGTCGTGATTCAAATTATCACAGTTACATGACAGTTTTATCTGGATTTACTTCGTGTATTTACATATTGGTTTTGGGTTAAGAATTTGTGTTTTTAATTTGCAAATTTACTGAGTAGAAGGAGTAAATAAAAAAATGTTTGGGATATTTAAAACATTTTTTTAGTCACTCCATAGATGGAGAGAAAATCTTGTTGGGGGTCCCTACACATATTTTTTTTTGTGGAGTCTACGAATTTTTGACTCCAAGAGTCAATCTTCATTTGTATAATTCTTGGCGACACCTGAATTGGAAATTGGGACAATTGTCCTTTCTTTTGAATACAATTTAGGTGTGGTACGTATAAACGTTCAGCTGTTTTCGAACTTCTTTGGCTCTTATCTCATTCTGTGTCATAAGGTGATGACCACATGTTCTGTGTAATTTCCAAAACGTCCTAAAATACGAAAAGCACATCCTAAACTACAAGACCTTACAAGTGTACTAGACATGCATATGGCAAATGTTGTTGCAAGTTTTTCTAGATCGATAGGATTGGGTGGGAAATCCTAAGTGATCATATTCTACTATATACTGATGGGTCTTATACAGACAATAGCAAAGGAGCTGGTATCTTTTAAATCAATAGCAGCTATTTAGACAGCAGTGTGTTCCAGGCAGAGGGTATGTCCAGTCGTGAAGCCATTGAACGATTGTCCATGAGTTCGGTGCTCGATGAAATCTTAGACCGAGTTGGGTTCCAAGAAAAGCACTAAACACGAATTTGGCATGATTTAAAAAAAAAAAACTTTAAATAAATACGAAAAGGTTGCCTTGGTCTTGGAAATGCATAGGCTCTCGACTGCAATATGTGAACACTCTCTTCCACTGCTAGATATAAACTGCTTCTGGGTGAAAGGTGGTCTCTCCTTGCAATTACGCAAACCAATCTTGATTGCAAAGAAACTGTACAGTTAATATACTTGCTACCAAACTAGGATCCGCTCCAAGCAACTTCTGCCATCCTTGCATGGGAAAGGAGCAATAGGAAACACCAACTGACCTTACTTACTTAATGTGGCGCTACAGTCCGGGGTGGACCTGAGACTCCACCAACAAGCGTCTTCAGCCAGCTCCCTCCAGTTTCGCACGTCAAGTTGTTTGAGGTCCCCTTCCACTATCGTGCGCCACCTGAATCTTCCTCTATTGCGCCGTCCCTCGTGTGTGGATTCGAAGATTTTCCAGGTCAGAGCATTAGTTCCCATCCGTTCTACATGACACAGTCACTTCAGTTGTTGGACCTTCACTCTTTTGGCTAAGTCGATGTCGCTGTACATCCCATACAATTCGTCATTGTGTCTCCTCCTCCAGTCACCGTCCATGCAGGCGAGACCGAAAATCACCCGAAGAATTTTCCTCTCGAAACAGCCAAGAGTAATCTTATCTGCTTTGACAGGCTTCATGCCTCTGCGCCGTAGAGCAGGACTGTGACGATTAAAGTCTTATAACGGGTCACTTTATTTGCTCGAGAGAGAGAGAGCTTTGCTAGTCAAATACCTTTTTAGCACAAAGAAACAGCGATAGGCAAGGGTTATTTTTCGTTTGACTTCAGCGCTGTCTGAATTGATTGCGGAGCCTATGTAGGCAAAGTCCTTAACTACCCCAAAGTTATAACTGTCTATTGTGACCTTCTGTCCGAGACGTCGGTGTTGAGTGTCTTTTCTTGTCGACCGCATAAACTGGGTCTTGCCCTCTTCTATCGCTAAACCCATCTTCACCGCCTCCGCCTCAAAATTCACGCACACGCCAGTGACATCACGCAGCGTTCTTTAGATTTTGTCAATATCGTCGGCGTATTCGAGTTTTGCACAACTCTTTCAAGAACGATGTTGCAGAAGTCACATGACAGTGCGTCGCTTTGTCTAAATACTTCCTTTTTTGACATTAAACATCTCAGCGAGATATTGACCGACCTTGATGGAGCAACGTGCATTCTCCATCGTCATCCTGCACAAACGGACGAGTTTGGCAGCAATGCAAAACTAAACATAGCTCTGTATAGCTCGTCTCTATAGATACTGTCATACGCGGCCTTAAAATCGATGAAAAGGTGGTGCGTATGGATTTGAAGTTCCTGGTTCCAAGATCGGCCGCAGTGTGAATAGAATTTGGTCGGTGGTGGACTTTCCTGGCCTAAAGCCACACTTATATGGACCGATCAGATTATTTACGACCGGCTTCAGGTGTTCAGACGACAAGGCAGATAAGATCTATTAAGCGATGTTAAGAAGACCGATGCCTCTGTAGTTGGCGCAATTCAGAGGGTCTCCTTTCTTGAGGACCGGGCAAACGATGCTGAGGTTCCATTCATCGGGCATACTTTCCTCCGACCATATTTTACAGATGAGTTGGTGCATGGTCCTTACCAAGTCATCGCCTGCCGCTTTGAACAGCTCGGCAACTAGGTCTCCAGCTCCAGCATCTTCATTGGACTTGAGCATAGATATGGCTATCTTCACTTCGTCCAGGTCGGGTGGACGGAATTGTTGGTCTTCGTCGTATCAGTCTAATGGTTCATTCTACCTGACAGCGGAATTTGACTCGCCGCTGTTAAACAGTTTACAGAAGTTGATTTTCAGTATCCTCAGCATCGACTGCAATTCTACTACGATATTCCCTTGCTCATCGTTACAGGCTTCGATTCGGGCTCTGTAGCCTTCACAGGTTCTTTTCACCCTTTGGTAAAACTTCCGAACCTCACTCCTGCAGTAGCATTTCTAAGGACATATGTATATAGCTGAAGATGATGAAAGTAAAAGGCCGACTAAATTTGGACGGAACCACTTATGAACTCGTACGGAGTACGGAGTCCTAGCATACTAGAATCCATATCAGGATCTACCTTGGTATGTACATATGCTCTGTCCAAACATGACAAAGGCAGCAATATCGAATCATGCCAAATTTCATTAGAAGCACAAACTGATTGACAGGACTGGTGCCGAATAATTTCTTCTTTTTTTCTTCAAAAATCATTGACCCACAATAAACCTCAAGGTTTACGAGTGGACGTGATGTGATTCTGAATCTATGCACTGTATGATACGATAAGATGTTTTGGGCCATACTAAGCTGAGACTAAAATGGATCCAAGTACATTTGAGTGAAGGTAACCCACCTTTCAGATTATGAAGACTTTAGAGACCTTACATCCGGCATTCTATTATAATCCACTCCCTCTTAAAACTGCAAGAAGATCAAAATTTAATATTCTACCAGTAAATCAATTGTTTATTTCTTTTTTTCTCCTTCAATCCAATTACAAAATAATTCAACAATCAACTTACTATTCATAGCGCGTTAGTCCATGAGTAATTGAATCACTAAAGTATCTCGGCGGAGCGAATAAAATAGTTTTGTTTTCGTCCAAACGACTTTTTATTCAATCAAGTATCAAAATCAAATCGCAAATTGATACGAATTTGATTCGCTGCCACTGGATTGGGATGCGGACGCGTGTGTTTGGCTCTCGATTTTGGTGAATTTATTCAACAAAGTCCTTTTTGGCATGAAAATCAATGAATTTATGCAAAGAGAATGAGATAAGTGTTTTGTGGATTGAAACAAGCGAACAATATCGATTGATGGTAGTCCTGTGGATATTAAATATGTATGTGCACAGTGAGTATGGTAATGGATGACTGGATGGCCATTCCAGCGCTTGTGATGGATACAGAGCAAGAGTGCGGTTTGTATCCATAGGCCAATGAACTTGCATTGAAATTTATTTATTCATTCGTTTAATAAATGTGTGTGCGAGTATCCTCAGAGACTTTATTGAAAATGGATCCTGTTTTGGGATGAAAACTCAAGGCATTGTTAAATTCAATAGCACAAAGTCCATTCATTTTTATTTGGGTCACTTCACTAGATGTCTTTTCAGAGGATTAGGACTTTTATAGAAAAATGTCAATGGCAATCTGATACTGGATAGGATATGGTAGTTGAAAACAATACTATTAGAGTGAGAGGGTTTTTTCTATTAATAGATTTTTCAAGCTTATAACTGAAATAGAATAGAAGACCTATCTCTGATTACCCTTTTACGTCCAGCCAACAGGTACAGATGAACGTCAAAAGTCATGATGTTTCTGTTAGCAACCTTAAGCAGTCAGGTGATGGCAGAGCATCTAAACAAATTGATCATGTGTTAATTGCAGGAGGCACCCAACGTGTTGCGTACACAATATTTAGGAAAAGCTGACGTTGATTCAAACCACTTTTTTTTGACAACAAATCATTTGAAAGCTGCGACTTGCAATCATCTTCAAACAGATAGAATGAACAGAGAACACATGAACTACTTCTACCACAATGATCACTGACCATCCAGCAGCTCCAGTTCAAGTTTTTTTCTTTATACAGAGTCATTAATTAAGAGCGATGTATCTTTGAATTTAAGTAGAATAAGTTGTGGTTGAGGTATCGCGAATCTTTTTATTTCAGATCAAAGAGCATTCGACACCATTATGTTTAAAAAGTAAAATCGTTCATATGGGCTCCACGGCTTTGATTGACGGCGGTCATCCGAGAGGTCCACTTTTGGATGACTTGGGCACATATGTTGTCCTCAATCTGGGCAATGACGCGAACAACATTGTCCTCAAGGTCGGAAATTGTTGCTGGCTTATTGATTTAGACCAGAGATTTAACGTTATCCCAAACACAAAAGTGTAAGAGCGTCAAATCTTTGCTCTACAGTAGCTCCTTTATCTGCCTATCGTCTGGGATGGAGTGGAATCTTCTCTGTCACAACCACTATCTCGTTTAATATTCCCTCTCTACTTCTTGTGTTATATGTACAACAAATCCAATTATTTTAAATTTATAGATATCATTGTAATATGCCAAATTGTCTTCATAAGCTTATTGTATGTGCATTTGAATTATTTTTGCTTTTATATGCATGTTAAGCACTACACGCCTACAATTTTGGCAGCTATTCGGATTGCTTGAATCTATTTTTAAAATAAATTTTATAAATTAACTTGTAAACTGTTGGTTCAAGTTCATGCAGTAGATTCTGTTTCATCTAATTTTATAGAAAATTATCTCCAAGTATACTTGCACAAAATGTTGCAAGCTTTGGATATATTTCGAATTTATTAGAGAACCTTGCTCGAGTGATTTAACCAGCGTCAAACAATGGCTAATATTATCCAACATGCTCTTAACAACCTCAGTACGTAAACAAACAGCTGTGGCCTTAGTGTCAATCCATCTTAAACGGAGCTGGTCCTTTTCAGTAGGAGAATCAAAATTCCAATCATTATCCCACCCAAGATGAACGGTATTCCTCTGAACTTTTCAGACAAGGCAAAATATCTAGGACTTATTCTGGAAGTTGCCGAACGCGCCAGGAAATCCCTGGTAACACTCTACTCATGCAAAACAGCAGTAGGTACCAGACGGGGCCTTTAACCGAAAATCATGCACTGGCTCTATACTGTAGTTGTACGACTGATTTTGGTGGACGGTTCTAGAAAATTAAACCAGCACTAAAAGTCTCGAGAAAGTTCAACGCGTTGCTTGCCTCAGCATTAATGGTGCGCTGAGAACTTCTTCTACAGCTTCTAAAGGGCAGCTGTGCTTAAAACTAGCCTCCACCTATTGCCAATAGATATATATGGCATGCAGCAGGCCACTAACGCGGCCCTTAGACTGAGAGAAATTCACTAATGGTGTGAGAAAAATGTGGGACATTTCAGCTCACCGCAGCCTTCCCAAATCAAACGGCACGCTGGCCACTGAAAACGAGGATATCGGATCTCAACAATCTATTTAAATATCAGTACCTTTCAAGTTAACTTTAGGAGCTGAATGGACAAATGAGTAAGTTTAGCAGATCAAACTTATTATTCGGAACTGCTCTCCCGAAAAGTCATCATGTTGGTTCGGATAACTTATTTGGATTCATCGAAATAATTTAGACTCTTTCTACCATCCGTGCTGATGCTGAATCTCAGTAAGAAAAAGTTCATATTCTTAACTGAGCGGTGCTTGAAAGATAAACCACTGATCGAGTCCTTAAGCCTTTAAGACTTTATAGGATCATACGGCGTCCTTCGTTTTCTTAAGATTGGTTCGAAATCTAGAAAAATCCTCGATACACTGTGCAAGTTCTTCATTCGGCAGAAAGTAAGCTAGTTATCATCCTCTAATCGTGCAGAACAACCCTCCACCATCTGACAATCCATTCCCAGGACTGCTTCTCACATTTCCTCAAAGTCGTATCTTTTTGTTGGTTGTTATCTTATTTGTCCTTTACGCAATAATATTCTTCTCCCTCTTCCTCACCTTGAGCACTTCTTTTATGTTGAAGCAGACTTGGTACCAGTACTCCTAAACCGTGTTCATCAAACTCAATTGATTTCACCATCTCAGTTAAAAGTGAGGAGATTCGCCTTACTGATCAGATGGCGAATTTACCTTCTTCATCTCGTGTATGTGTTCGTTGAAATACCCCTGCCTTTCAGAAAATGTTGATAACTCCAATCAGCTTCATGCCCATCGTCCCACCAGCCTTGCAGGGTAAGCTGCTCTTCTTTGAAACGCATTCAAGAATACTTCTACCGAAACCATCAGTTCAGCTTTACCTGGATTAACGTCAAGTAGAAATCTTGAGGCCCATAATTCAGAGCTCATAATGATAACGAACAGAAACATGATCGATACAAAAATGTCCCCGTCATCTATGGGCTTGTGAAAATGTTCTACACCATCATTAGTCGTTGTTGATCCATAGAAAGAAAATCGTACAAAAATTTAAGAAGGGGGTCATTCGATGTCCGGATAGCCCTACTTACTATACCTTAATCCCGCAGCCGTCCTCGGTCACTCTAAATATGCCTCCTCATTGCCAGAACCTATTTAACTGAAAATGTCTAATGGTTTCTGCCATCAGACGAAAATAAAGACTGACGGTGTCACCGAAATAAAATTAAAGTGGATAGCTGCGCAATAAATGGATATCTAATCCTAATAATTCCTAGAATGACATTCCAAAGGTACGCAACATCGACAAACAGAATGGACCATGTCCAATACCTCCGCCACTCACACAGTGTGAATGACTCATCTTACAGGTTGTTGAGATCCTTTAAGGATTTAACAGAAAAAAAAAGAAAGAAAACACCGGACGCCTTATGATTCAATTCCCCAAGCAATGATGCCACAGCAATTTCTGCTTCAAGTCAATTCTTGTTGGAGTATTTCTACTTGAAAGGACTCCTTCCTTTATGTCATAACGAAGTCCACCCTCTTAACCTTGATTCTGTGTGAAATGGAAATTTCAACATTGTCAGCATTCGATTGGAGGAGGATTGGGTAATGCGATGAGTGGCTAATGTTTGTGTGCTATATACTGGGTAAAGCTGTTTTTTTCTTCCTTTTCTTACATCATATTAGTCATTTCGTTTCGAATAAGGATACTCTCTCTGGGGAAGAGTCATGAATATAGAGTGGATCCTGCAGTGGGACAATGGAAATGGAATGAAGAATGACTCGAGGAATCTAGATTGTTCTCGGAAAATGTTATGAATAGTCCAATGGAATTGATGTAATCATGAGTAAGAAGGATTTCAAATGAACAAACACAGGGTAGTTAGGACCATTACTGGCAGTGTGATTTGCTAAAATTGACTGAGATGATGCTGATGGTGGTGCTTTAATACCTAATTGGCTGTGACGTGAATTGTGAGGAAATATTGAAATGATTACTTGAAAGCCTTGTCAGGCAGCAGGAGAGTAAACAGTTTACATCTGCGGTTAATTGTTAGTCGAGGCAGCTTTCCACGAATATAGTCTTCTAATGTAAGGTCTTACGCTACTATGCTCACTACCGCTAGAATGCGCCGTTTTGTTACCACGAAAGTCGTGTAAAGCTATTTGTGAAAAGGTGTCAGATATCTCGCAACGATTCACAGAACGGTTTGCCCAAAGTGCGCTGTCTGACCCTTGCTAGAGGTTCTTTTTCATTAATATCCTTGAACCTTCTAAAAAAGGTGTTGTGAGGAAAACCAAGCTTGATCGGATGGTCTCCAACTGGCCAGTGACCTGTGATGATGGCTACAATTCTGACATTATCTGGTCTTGACTTATCAAGTAGCTTGCTTGACTTAGGTTTGTTGTAATAAGGGCATATCTTTCTTGAAATGGCGCAGCTGGTCAGGCCGTTCCACCCATGATTGGCAAGCTGGCGGAGGTGAACATGTATATAGCCCTTAACAATGCCCAGCGAAATATCGACTCTTATCGCTCCTAGCTAGCTCGTTGGAATGCTCATTGCCCTCATGGGTGCCGTCTTAGTTGCACTGCTGTTGCTTAATGACGTCTGAATGATTCGAGTCGTTAGCAAAGAAACTCTCCATATATTACACCTAGCTCGGTGAGAGCCTCTTGAGTTGTTAAAGGCTTCATCTACATCAAGAATGGTAGCAAGAGATGACAATAAAATAAAACTAAAGGCTGCCCCAAACCTTAGCCGGAAATGAAGGATGGGGTAACAGGATTTTAAGGCGAATGAATTGAGCAGCAATACGAAACTTAGTCGAGCTATCATAAAATTGGCCAATACGTAGATTTATTGAGTACCAGGCATCTCTGCAGGAGGAATCGCGGAGCCCAGCACATCAGTCGCGACATTTTTTATAGCTTGGTGGTAGAGTGGTCGCCGTGGCTCAGCGGTTAATGTGTTGGACTGCTATGCGAGCGGCGTGGGTTCAAGCCCCAGTCATCTCCATCGAACATTTTTTCACGGCACCACCTCTGATCCGGGAATAACAAGCCTCCGGGAGTATAATTTGTCATAGAAGAGCTTCTCAATTTTCCGTTCGGAGTCGGCAATAAATTGTAGGTCCCTTCCATTGATGCGAAAAATGTAACATGCATAACATGAATGGTTGCGAGGAGCTAGGGCTTGACTTATTCAGAGCTGTTGCGCCAGCTATTTATTTATTTTTTAATTCGCGTTGCTGAAATCCACAAATTGCTTTCCATTTGTCATTCCAGTTGTCTAGTCCGTGCTTTCCGATAGCATGTTCGAGCCTAAAATAAAACATCTCCTTTTCCATCAGTAAACGAGAAATTCGTTAGGGGGTAACACTCTGAAGTCCTTCGTTCTCCGAGTAGGAGGCATCCCTACAGTCGAGAAATCAATCTTAATTCGGTTTCAATAAACGAATGGTCATCAATTCTGGCGGCGGCCACTAAGCCGATATCATTTTCTCGACTGAATGGAAAAAAATTTAAGACATCGAATAAACATAATCCAAATGCAGAACCAAGGTTTTTTATTCATAAAAAAATTACAGCCAAAGAACATCGGGTGACAACTTTTGCGCCACCTTGTATTGTGCCAACATTGAGTTTACACGAGAGTGAGCAGAACACTCCTCGCCCTACACATTGTACATATTTCCTTCCTTCATTCATCAAAACTGCAGGGGTAAACCAGGTTTAGAACCTTTGTTGGGAGGGATTTAGGGAGAGTGGAAACAATTATGGAGTTTCAACATTCGTCGTTAGTTCATTCGCCTTTGATTTATACACGTCGTCGCCTTACCTAGAAGTGACTATGGAGTTTTGTCCCCAACCTACACCCAATTCCACCAGATAACTTCAATAGATTTACCACCTGTGCCAGGCTGTTGTGATACGTAAAAAACGCCTTAGGCGATTTATTGCAAACTAACTTATCAAACTGTTTAAAAACTGTTAATCTTATCTCCGAGATGGGTTAGCTTACCCCTCCGCTAAAACAAATTTCTCCACAAATTCCAATCACACGTACATACATGCATGAACATCAAAGTTTGCCATGTAATCAATGAAATATAGACGTCTAGTCATATATTTAACCTCGGTCTGCCGTGTCCTAGAGAAAAAGTTGATTTCTTGACTCCCGCAGGCTCATAAATTATTTATAAATCAATAATATCTGGAATCGTTTCCAGAATATAAATTTATACTTACGTGCCCTGAACTTTGTACGTCATGCCATTGGTATTGCTGTGCTCTAGGCAAACTCATGGATTCATGTGTGATTAATAATTTAAAATACACAAACCCCAAACGGTTAAGGATGTTCTATCAAGGATTGATCCTGATTTATGAATTATTTAATAAATTTTCAATCAAATCAAGTAATCTACAAATGGAGAAAGTAAACTTTGGTTTGACATAAAGTCGGCTTCTGACAAAAGGAGGACACAAGTGATACATACTTCATTGTCTTAAAAAAAAATTATAAAATTCTATCTCAGAGCATTATTTGACTTCTCCTCCATCGAGTTCATGACAAACGATTATGAATTTGCACAAAGAATTTCCTTTTTGCTTTTTGTGATGTTTTATCGCGCGCCCCGTCAAAGTCGACGTTTTTATCTAAAATTCAAAAGCCAAAATAAGTAATTTCTCATTTCTAATATAAATTTATTACACCGGCGATTCAATGAGACTCAAAGGTGAACAAGCACACACACAACACAAAACCCCCAAATCCGAAGAAAGGAACGAACAAATCTTATCAACTTTGGGTGAAGAAAGTAAAAAAAAAAAAAAAAGATATCACACAGGTGCCATAGTGTAGAAAAAAAAGGGGTGTACGATCGCTTATCTTTGCTTAGAATTTATTATCTAATTTTTGACCGTCGTCGTCGTTGGTTCTGTTTTTCTTATGGAATTGTGTGAAAGTGACGTCCTCTTGCGGTGGATTCGGTGTCTTTTCTTCTCAAGTATCATGCATTGATTCGGAAACACTGTAAATATTTACATACTTTTATATCGTCTTTTGTTGCGCTGCCTGATTCAGTCTAGATAGCGGTTATACACTAATGAATATGACGCACCTGTGTTACCTATTTCTTCTTAGCAAATCAGCTCTCTAATAGAATCGTGAAATGGCTATGACTTGGGAATCTAATTGATTTACAATCGAAGTTTGTAAATCGCTTTTAGATTGATATGCGGTGCAATTAGATTTGGGTGCGGCACGCGTTATTTCTTAAAAGTACAATAGAACGTTCGCGGTTCGTGGAGTGATTTAAAATTTGCTTTATGGCATTAGACTGTTGGACGTTGTTAAATTTAATAGAGATTACAATGACAGTAAAGCAGTCGAAAATAGGGTGAGATACGTTAAGGAGAACGATGAACTTCGACTGCAACACAAGGGATGATTCAATAAGAAGTGTGCAATTTATTTTCCCAATAAAACACTGAGATACTGCGAGTTTATTAACTTCGAAACCTGAATATTGTGTGATTGGAAGCTAAAGTTTCCAATTTCCCATCACTTTTTGACTTGGCATTGTGGTTCTTTGATAATTCTACCTGATACCTGCTCAGTAGCCGCCGTGGCTCAGTGGTAAGTGCGTTAAACTACTGACCGAGTGGCGTGAGTTCAAGCCCCAGCCATATCCACCGAACATTTTTTCACGGCACCACCTCTCGTCCAGGAATGACAAACCTCCGGAAGTAAAATTTGTCATAAAAGAGCTCGGTGGAGTTGTAGGTCACTTCCATTCTTCCGAAAAATGTAACACGAACAACATGAATGGTTGTGAGAAGCTAGGCCTTGGCTCATCCCGAGCTGTCACGCCAGCTATTTGTTTTTTTTTTTTACCTGCGCAGATGGTGTTTGAGTTTACAACATCAAATTATAAGCTCTAGGCGGCCACATGATGGCAGCAAAATGAGGAATGACTGTGGGTAATCTAAAGCGCATTCAACTGATTGTGTCAAGTGCTGTTTGACATGTTGCGCCATCTTGTTAGATCAACTTCATCCCATCTAATTGAGGCTATAAAAGTTGTTCAGATTTTTTTCTTAATCTTTTACATTGTGTTCGTGTCGATAAGACATTCTACAGGATTAACTAGTAATTTGCATAATTTAACAGTGTTCGTAAACGGTTAATAGTAGCATAGAAAATTTCCAATTTTTTTAGTCTGCCACAGCCACGAAAGAAATAAGCAAAATTTTATAAAAATAATATGAAATATATTGTAAACTCTACAATTCTTATTGAATCTCTGTTAGTTTGTCATTCCTCGAGGAGAGATAGTGCCGCGAGTTCATCACAACTACCACCAAATGAACCAAATTGCTCCTATGCACCGGTTAAGAGCACATAAATCTCAAAAGATTACAAGGCGTGACAACAATATGGTGCAATTCAGTAAACCCAGCAACCAATCAACCTGATGCAAGATCTTGAAAGGTGATTGCGAAATTGCAGTACGCTTCGCATTAGATCTTTAAACTAAGATCACCGTCGTTGTTAGATAAATCACTCTCTAGATAGCTCATTACAAAAATCCAACTAGTAGCATGTCTCAACACCGTCAGAGTGCCAACAGCTATGTACCATATCCTGCTTTCACTCAAATCTCCCCGAAGGCTCATAGATGATGCTATATTTACGAACTTTACACTTGAATTTCTGTCCGATAAATTAATTTCAACAGACCCTTCGAGCGATCTATGCCTGACAGAAATTGTTGGAAACACAAGAAGATGCTTTTTGTCAACTCACTGGCACAATGTTCATTTGAAGAACTATTTCCTGTAATTCTGTCTGGACACATGGACATTAACCACTCATTTAGTCGCTGAAAGCACTCGAAAACAGTTTCGATATTCCCGAATATCTCTCGAGGATCATGAAACTGTTTTATGACACTACGCACGCACTGAAAGAAAGGAAATCACTCCTGGAACCACGTAAGGTATGATTCTGGGAACTGATTTATGGAACTTGTCATGGCGACATACTAAAAAGAGACACCGATAATGCGCAAAAAAAACACAACTAGGATGGAAGAACGTAGACTAGGTCTGGCAACAGAAAAGACGGAGATAGTCTTTCTGACTAGGAAAGGAATCCTGACGATCGTAAATTTCTGATTTGATAACCAACATGGAAGCGGTGAAGTACGTGGGGCTGGCTCTTTATACAGAGCTCACTTTCTGGCATGGGCGAGGTGCGAAGGTTACAGCACGAAGACTAATAATGACAATTACTTGCGCCATTCTCCTATATGATAGTAAGACAATGGCCGACGGCAAAAATAATGTAGGAAGCCAAAAGCTGTTAAACAGCGGCACGGAGTTCTACGAGTTGCAACCAGCTACCCTCGTAGTAGCGGGATTGACTCTTTTGTGGCAGAGAAAAAATACGTCTACAATAAAAAGACGGAAATTGGAATGGAAGCGGCAAAGAACAAAGCTAAAAAGCTCACCAAACAGCAATGGCAAGAGAGATGTAGCTAAAAAAACAGAAGGCGTCGACGCGAGGCTGATGGCAACATGGCGACTTAAACTTGGCGTGCGAAACTGGAGGCAGCTGGCTAAAGATCGAGCTGGCTAAAGATGCTTGTTGGTTAAGGCCCAGGTCCACTCCGGACTGCCGCGCTACCTTAAGTAAATAAGAACTGGAATGGAGTATGTGCCTTCATAGGAAAGGTACTTAAAACAAATAAGAGAGAAAAATACATACATACACATACACCTTCAAGCCTCACCAGCAAGAATTCCCGACAGGCGAGAGAAATGAAAATGATCTTTAGAGCAGAGTCGGCACATGTCTAATGGACTCAGTTAGTGTCCAGTAAGGTTTCATAATAGACCTACCCCGAGCTTGATCTAACTGACAGAGAGTCGCTTCCATAAACGGGCTCAGGTCTTGTGTGAAATTTAATCTAAATGTTGGCTTCTATCTCCCAAGCTGACAGCTTGGCTCTGCGTGATACCGAAATGTTGATCATTAGCAACATGGATCGTCAGAAGTGGTGTTTTTGACTTATAAACACCAGTTTTGACCTTGCAATGAAGTTCTACTTATCATCTCAACAGTTTGGCCTTTAAAGACTTAATTAAGTACTCCTTCGTCTGGCATAACGCTCCTTTCACTCTTGTTGTTCCGGTGTATGCTGCATCCAGTTCACTGCATTAAGGCTTCTGGTGTCTTCCACCACATCATCTTCAAAGTAAAAGCCCTATGTTCCTTCATTCCTTGTCATCACGAAACTGAACACTGGCGTCTGTGTAGAAGGAAATGAGTAAACTGGCAAACTTTCGAAAGTAGAGACAGGAATGAAGGATGTCTGCAAAATAACTTCAGTTAGGATTTATCTGCAAAGTAGGTGCCTGTCGCTTGAAGTGCAAGTCACGTGTAATGACACGTGACGATTCAATAGATTTGTGTGCAATTCGCAACGTTTTCAAACTTCAATTTCCTGAATTAGTAGATCCGCTATCCGCGTATGCATTCAATTCACCTCTGTTCACTTTACCCACAAATAAAAGTTTCACCAAACTAATATACCCAACCAGTGAAACCCCCGTTATTAAGCCCTCAAAACACCGAGTCATTGGTTTCGATGTCGAAAATGCATTCACTGCAACACCATTTCCGACTGAATAAGGAATTATTCAGCTAAATGCATGAGTGCCCCACAATTACCAAATTCGTCCTTCGGCTCCGGTTCCTTTAGCCGGATCGCATTCAACCTAAACTCCACACGCGCCGTCCCAGTTGAATCGAATCGAATCGAGTCGAGTCTTTTGAATTTTCCATGCGGACAGGATGCCCATTTCGTGGGGTAGGACCACCATCCAAAAACACCGCACGGACACCATGAACCTTTAATGAATTTCATCTCCCTAGTGCTGCCCACAGCGCTGATTGAAAAAGCACGCGAGAACTAAATTGAATTCCTGATAACTGACCGCAGGTAGCTCGCGTGGACGGTAATTGAATACCCGTTTCCAAGAAATAAAACAAAGGTGCGGGGAAGGGGAACTACTGCTGCTTAGATCCGGGAATTAAAAGCAAAAGCTTCATTTCCGGTGAATTTTGTATTCACGCTTAGCGGCGGATGCTATTTTAGGTGCCACTACATAAGCGGTTAGAATGTTTCTCTCTTTGGAAACGATGACTTAAAGGGGAGCAAATTGTTAAGGTGTTCGACAGCGTTGTGCGAAAGTGCTCATGGGTGTTTTTTCAAATCACAGACATCGCCGATTCATCCAGGAGCTGTGGGGAGGCTTGGACAATGGTAGTCCAAGTGTGGTATGTAAGGGTGAGCCGAATGCTCTTCACTAAAATCTTAGTGAATGAGTTGTGTTCTCCAAATTTTGAGCTTTAGAACGGTGGGACGTGCATATGATTGGGCAGATCAAACGAAAGTGGTAACAATTATGGAGTTGACACGTATGGGCATGGGCTCTGGCAAATCTTCTAATTTACTTCGTGAAAGCCAGGACACCGCCAAAAGCAATTACCGCAAAAGTGCCCTGTTTGGTCTGGGAAACAGTAGAATAAAATTAAATTACTTCATTCATCGAAGAAATTTTCAAATGACGAAAAAATAACGATTCGCTTTGAATTTCATTTATTCGTGTCTTGGGTGGGAAAGTGATGGACATTGATATTTATGCTATAGAATGGAACCATATAAAACCTCCTCTACTCGGTCTGACTCTCTGACCTTAAATTCCATTTTTTATTCCCATCACTGAAAGATTCTGTTGATTTAAAGGTTTTCAAAAAATTTGCTGTGTAGTAGTCGTGTATACTTCAAGGCCAAGTAGTACATACAAATTTCAATTGCAGAGATACACATGCTAGTGCATCTGTTACTTATTTCATTAGAATCCTTTCTCATCCACTAGAAAAAATACACCATCGAATACAAACGATGATACGGTCTTTGCTGTACAGGTTAGGTACAAGAGCGCACTCAAATTCTCGAGTTTTTTTTAATGACAAGTGCAAGGATAAGATTTGATTAAATTTAACGAATATTCTAAGCAACGAAAACATACTCCAATGTTGGTCTGGGAAAAAATTCTTATGACTAGATGTAATTTATGATGCAGGTGTTGTTGTGCCCTGACACTTGAAATTTGACAAATTCTGCCATGGAAATTCATTAAAGAATCCTTGAAGAGGTTTTATCGATTTTTAAACTGCCAAGGGGTTTGTTAATTGTGAGGGGATTTTCAATGGCCACTTGGGGGAAGCTTGTATATTTCCAATTAGTGGACCAATAGTAAATTCAATTTTTTTTTCGTGAAATGAGGAAAAGACTTCCTAGAAACTTTATAGTAGTCAGTGTCTTAGAATATGGAGTCTACCTAATTAGAAAGTTCTGGCAGTTCATTTTTTCCCAATCGAAATTCTATTAAGCGAAACTCTTTATATCCAATCTTTTCAGTACTTTCTACGAATAGTCTCTCACAGAGGTTTGAAAGCCTTCCTTCCAATCCCAAACATGTTCTTGCCATTTTCTAACCAATTTGGACATTTATAGTCATCGCAATGCCTGTGATGTAATATAGGCCATCCTGCTGTTTTGTAAAGCTTTAACCCACTGATATGCTGGATTAAGGGAGGTATGCACTCCTTACCTAAGATAACAATTTAAATGTCGACATATATATTCACTTAATATTCAATTCTCCTCCCTTCTGGGGTTTGAAGCCTGAGAATAATATTGTGATTCCATTGAAAGTGGCTTATACTTGTGAAATTTTTCTCGCGGCTGTGTGCTCTTGCCTTCGTCATATTTACAAATGGATCATATCCCTAAAGATGTCTCTGACTTAACAGTCTTTAGCTCATGTAAGCGTGTATATCGGGATATGAACACCCTTCTGATGTTTCCACACAGCGCGAGCGAGATGCAGTGGTTTGAAACTCAGGTAGTATTAGGTTTCAATGGCGTCCGAGGGTAGTGTCCAGACTAGCTGGGGACATTTGTGGTGTTTGTCATTGCTTTAACTCACTTCCAGTTTTTTTGAATCTCCTGATGTCTTCGTAATCATTATCAGCTCAATCAACTCTTCAAGCCATAACACTCTATTGGCAGTGTTATGCCTTTGCAGTAGAGTCGATATCAGCATTCACAGTTGATCGATTTTATTAATTTTCTTAAGAAATAAATATTTTCTGACATTAAGAGTTAAACCCCCACTTTCGGCGTGACAAGCGATGAGGCTAACCACTGCACCATGGCCTACCCCATATCTTCTCTTCTCAATATAAAAAAAGAAAAGTCTTCACTCACTCACTCACTGACTCATCAACGCCCAGCTGGAACCCTTGGACCTAGAAAGTTGAAATTTTGCACAGAGGTTCCTTTTATGATGCACACAAGGAATAAGGAAGGATATTTCGAAATTCAGCTTCTACAGGGTGTTACAGGGTGTTGAAATTTGTATGAAAAAAAAAATTTAAATTGGATTTTGGAATTTAAATTTGGTGAGTATATTCTAGAACAGAAATAAATAAACACGTGTTTTACCATTTTCCAAAATTATAACTGTGGGCCAAAATACAGGGCGTTAAAGTTTGGCCATTTATTGTAACGCGCAACTGCAGTCAGCGGCATTGCCGTTACCATTGCATCCTCAGGTACTGCAGCTACCTTGGTTAAAGAAGACATGACGGGTCACTCTACCTTTTCAAAGCATCTCAACCTAAGTCATTCTGAGCCTACACTTTGTAACATCCCTAAGGAGAGTGACTTGGCTCAGCTGCTTCGAGAAGCCAAAGTTATAATGTAGGATGAGTGTACCATGGCGCATGGAAAGGTATTGAGTATCGAAACAGGATGCTCCGAGAGTGCTTTTGGGTGGTGGCTTCAGACAGACCAAGCCTGTTGTGCCACGGGGAACATATCAAATGAAGTGAAGGCCTGTCTCAAGTCATCAATCTGATAGCCTAATGTCGAAGTCCTCTCCTTGAAAACTAACATGCGTATCCATCTTCGCCATGACTTGAGGGGAGAGGAGTTTTCTAACTTATTTCTCGATATTGGTGATGAAAAGAGGAAGAAAGAGTAAATGTACCGAGTAGCCCATGCGATGTTATGGAAGATCTGATTGGTTTTTCTGACATAATATATTTAATGTACCTAATTATTAATGCTGGAGGCCATTGCGTTTCATGAGTGAGGAAAAGAGCTTTTTTCACTCAAATACCCGTCTGACGTATGACGGTTTCTCCCTTAGCGGGCTCAGAGTCAATTGACCTGATAGCCTGGTCATCCTCGAGCTAGAAAGGAAAACCAGAAATGTTGTTTACAGGAAGATCTTGCTTAATTAATGTGTGGAATTGCAAGTCTATAACTACTCATCAATGTCTTGAAATCCGGAAAAGGACATAGGGTATACTGTGAAGTCTTTCCACGCGAACGTAGTCGCACGTATCAGCTAGTCTGTTATGTGGCGCATTAACCACTGCGCTTTTGGTTTTTTTTGCCTCCATCTTGCATGCATTCTTTTCTTTTGCCCTGTCATATCTGGCTTTTACTTGGACTTGCTTTTCTTGACGGAAAGTAACGACCTAACATGTGTTGAATAAATCAACAAGGGTCTCGAGGCAATTCCTTGTAGGTACATACATATGTATCTTGAAGGCAACATTTTGCAAATCTCCATCAGTAAAGCGATCGAACTAAGTTAAAATTGATATGGGCTCCTTGAAGTGTTGTTTTAGATGAGTACTTTTCATGAACTTGAAGTGATCAAATTCTTGCAAAAGGATGTGTGAACCAAATCCTGGCTACAACAAAGTTTCTTATAGTCACAAAATCCGAAAGCAGAAATCGTATCGCGCAGTCTTTTCTCAATGAGCGTGCCAACAAAACTATTCTTTCTTTTCCAGCCAGGACATGTAATGTCTTCTAAGTTGCTGGCATCGTGTTGTCGTGTCTTTAAAACAGTCTTCGCTGGTTTTACATATGCTTTTGGTCTGTTAACAGACATGACCTTTGCTCTGCTGCGAGCTTTAATAGCCGTATTCGACGTTTTTCCTTTTTTTCTGGCACAATTTGTACTCCTTCCTGACGCAGGTTTTTCTTATAAAACACTTCTAAGTAATTCCTTTCCTTTTTTACTTACAGACGAATACAGAGGACAAACATCAGCAACACCAAAAATGTAAGTAGTACGCCTTTCAATAATTTAACTGTGAACGGAAATCTTCAATTCAGTTCGGGATTAATTTACATGCTCTAATGTGGAACGTTATCTACGCTAAACAGACAGCAGAGGGTCTAAACGTGCCCTAAGTATTTTTTTGCAGCATCGTCTATCTGAAGTAATTGAACTGAAAAACCTCGGGATCATATGTTTCCCATCACATAACTCTGATTGCACTGCAATATTCTATTTGCCTCACGTTGAAGGAAAGGGAGAGAACGAAAAAAGTAGCTAATAGCTACTTCTGTATTCTGTTCCAAACCTCTCCTTGTTTACAGATCTTCACAATTTTTGTAAAATCATCTCCTACTATCGATAGGTATCTTATCGAAAGAAGCGCTATTAGACATATGTCGCATTTCTGCTATGATAGATCCTTGCACGAATGTAGAAGAAATTCATTTCCGCACTAAATCCAAACGAACAACAAAATGATGAAACCACTCCTTGAGATTTTCAAGCCCATTTTCATAGATACAAATCAGTCGCGGTTGTATAGTAGCCCCATTTCAATATTCCTTGGAAGCAAATTCTTTTGATTAATCTACACCCGCGTGCTAATTTTTGACAACAAGTAGTTTCTGTTTTGGTGGGGAATTCTCGTAAGGTGCTGTTGATTTGATTCAATAAAGTCCGGCTCAAATATTAACCGATATCCTCTCCTCTATCAAAGGAAAAATCTCCTGTATCACTACTTGTGTGTTGCAAAGACTTAAAAAGACACTGATCTGATCTGACGGTATTTTGTTCGAATACCAAATAGAGGAAAAATATTTTAGTTTCATACCATGCGCTCTGTTTACCAAAAGAATTAGGGGACTTTCGAATAAGTATATGACTGCTCTCTCTACTAAACTTCAAAGAGCGACTTGTCTCGGCTGCATGGGAGCTATTCCGAGTACGCCTAGCGCTGCTCTAGATGATCTGCTTGATCTACCTTCCCTTGATACTTATATCATGGGATGTACTATAAAAAGTGCGACTTTTATTATTATCCGTACTGGAGTTTTGACGACCTTGTGCGACACTTATCCTACGACCCCGGTTCCATTGCCGTATGATGCAATGACACCAGAACTTCAGTTGCTGCAAAAATTTAGAGCCGACTTTTGTTACCTTCAGGACTGGCTTTGGCCAGAATCTGAGCCTGGACTGGGCTGCAGTCGAACTGTCACGGATGGCGAATGGCTGTTATTGGCTTCGTGGCTTCGTGGAGACTGATAACAACAGACTTCACTACTCGTTAGGCAAGCATGCCTCTGTTTTTCACGCAGAAACCTTTGCTATTCGAATGAACCTTTACTTGTAAAACACAGCCCTGAGCCTCAAGGTTGATTATCTTTGAAGGTCCAAGAAAGTCGAAAAAGATTTTCGTGTCAATATAAGAGCACTTAACTTAGATGGAGATCGATCTAGCCTTGAACACCTTGAGGGGTTTCCTCCTACATTTCTAAACAAAAATGTTTCTGAGAACTCCAAGTAAAACCTGTAACAATTTATACACTGTCTAAGAATGTGCTCAGTTGTGAGCCCTCCTGAACTTGTTGTTTTATCTTTAGTGAAAATTAAGCTACAGATGTAAACTCCCGAAGGTAAACAAATTGAAAAACGAAAGGACGTCCTTGCTCCTTCTCCTCAGGTCACCCCCGAAATCTTCTGTTAAACTCATAAATATAATAAGTTCCATTAATTTACCAAACTGTAATTATCTATATCATTTTTGCTGTCATAATTATGTATAATCATTTCTGCTGTGCGGTGCTTATTAAGGACAATCAACATTCACAACTGTTTACAATAAGCACAGACATTTAGAAGGCTTGTATGATAATGGGAAAACGTAGAAAACTCATCAATTTCTAAAGGATACAAAACCTATCAAAGACATTATGAAAGTTGAGGCATCGAAAAACAATGCGTATAGATAACGTGTATGTGTGTGTATATGCTGATATAGACATTATCCGGAACGTGACCAGAATTCGGCGTCAGCTTGATGTTATCAATACACTCGATGAGCTAAATACTTCAGTTTCATATAATTGATTGCTTTTCCTTTTTGTTTGCGAATGGAGATATCATGAGAATTGGCAAAAGAATTTTTAAAGAAAGATTTCTTGTCCCCGCAGATGTCTCCTTGCTGGAACATAACAGTGGCTTCTGCATGTTTTGAGATAAACATACTACAGCGTGGGCCAAATGAAGTCGAACCATAAGTTTCGACTGTCATTTTGGTTCGATTTATAGCCGGCATTTGACATTTCACACGTGGCAAATTGATTGTGGTCCACCAACGGTTTATTACTGTGAAAGCATTTTAGCCAAATTTGTTTCCAACCTCAAGAAATTCCGTGAGATTTTGTATCAATAGTGTGATCAAAAATCTCTCCCAGCAGACAAATTTCTTGGGAATGAGAAAGTTCTTGGAAGACTGTGCGCAGCATAATATCGAGAGATTTGCTACCATATATCAAACCGACCGTAAATCTTTATCATCACTAACAGTTCTGTAGTCTGTGGCTCCCAATTGGCTAATCATTCATAGTAATGGTCACAGTCTTTAATTGATCTAAACTTGATCAGTTTGCCTATTTCTTTCTGATAGTAAGCGAATTGAATCTAAAGTACTTATGTATGTTGTGACGTCAGAGAGATTTCCTCACCATAGGTGCAGATCGTTGCAATCCACTGGTATCGAAACATATGGGTCTTTTAGATATGAGCGTTAAGTCATTAGACCCACAAGAGCACGTTCAATGCTTTAGTCAGAATCAACCGCAAGGCGAAATTGTATCTGTTTCTATTGTTTTTTAAACTGAAACCCTTTTGGATACTGAAACCCTTGCTCAAGGCGTTCCCACTAGACACAAATAAGTAGAAAACACCACGGCAAAGCTACTCAGCTTATGGCCCGTATGGTTCAATTAGAGATTATAGGCTTTTTTATATACCTAGCCTTAGGTTCGATTTTTCGGGTAGACCCGCGTCGAGTGGAGTAATCTTTTCCTTGCGGCTCCTAGACATAGACGCGGAATATGTTCAGCGGTCTCTTTCTGTTCTCCACAGAGCCGGAGAGATTGAGATCAAATAAAGGCTTGGCCTTGTATAGGTTGGGGTTGATGAACTTTTCCGCTTGTCTGAGGCCCCGGAGGTTGGCCCAGTAGTCGGCGTGGTTGTCGATCTCCCATTGTGTTATCTTGGAATTGGCACTGTTGGATGGTACCCCATAAATAGGGTTGAGGACCAACAAGTTCACGGCAAGCGCCTCTTATACGATAACCTTATTTACCGGTGCAAGAGTTTTGAGAATGTTGACACAGTCCCAGACAAGCTAGAACCCTACCGTATAGGAATTAAGGGCTATTATTGCTGCTTGGTTGTCAAAAAGTTGTAGATGCGGGTTCCTTGGGTTCTTCTCCGCAGGCATTCTCTTGCATATAGTTCAATACCGTATACTTCTGCTTGAAATACTGTAGGTGACTTTCCAATTGCTGTTGTGCGTTGGAAACTGGGACCATAAACCCCAGCAAGTGTGCTGCCATTTTCAATTTTTAACTATCTGTGTACCAGATTTGGGAATTTGGTGGTGTAGTACGCCCTTCATTTCTCTATTCGCTGCGATCGCCATTTGATTAACCAGTTCAAGAATGGGCTCTGACCAACATGAATTTTCAGTAGATAGTCCTACCTGCGATACGATGCGTGCAGCTTTGATCAGATGTTGGTTTAATTTTGTTAAGAAACAGTTCCGCATTCAACAATCGCCCCTGAAAGTCTGCGAATGCTTTTCCGTCTGAACAGTGAGATCCTAGTCTGGCTAATTCGTCAGCAGCAAAGTCCGATTAAATGTCACAGTGACCAGGAACCCAACAGAGTATGACGCTTTGCTGGTTTGTGATTTTGTTTAGGAATACACTGCTTTTATTGTGTTTGACACGAAGGATCTGATCGCAGCCTAGCTGTTGATATAGATCGCACTATTTATGCATGATATTGGGTTAATCTTCAGCCAAGCAGAGGGGCTTGATTGATAGCTGCGACTATGACTTGGAAGACCCTACAGTGGTTGGGGAGACTGAAGGAGTGGTAGATGTCTAGGTCTTCTGAAAAGGCACCGACTTCTTCGGCTGTTTTAGAGCCGTTCGTAAAGATAGAGGTACACTCATGGAAGAGGACTGACTCCAGGCGCTTCTGTCAGGTATCTTGTGCTTAAAGCCCATGTTGAAGTCATTCTCGGTGGGCATCGTGTCTGTGTATTTAGGAAGGCTGCGGTGATTTGATAGGTTTCTACATTTCTCCCACACTATTAGTGCGTTTCTCTTAGTCTGTGGTCCGCGTTAGTGCCCTGATGCATGACATAAAAATCTATTGTAACCACATGTGTAACGGCTACAATTTTAACAGAAGTTTCCCTAGTAGAACATACTCAAAAGAAGACGTTAAGATGAGGACATGACATTAGTCATGAAAATGTAAGATGTACATCTTTTAAGTTCAGATTGTCATTTGGCTTATACCGAGGTTTCGGGTCAAGGCACCGCGGTATAGAAACATTTTGGACAAGTTTAAGGCAGACAACTCGCTAAGCATTACAACTTTTATCAGAGAGGATAAATCTAGGCCTGGCTCTAGAAAAGTAGTGATGCCGCGTTACCTAAGCACTATTCACTGTAGAAGCTGTGGAAATAGATGGAAATGAAATCCAGCCCCATCTCTCGAATGGAAACACTCATGAGATGCTTTTTTCATTAAAATCTCAGTGAGCTGAGACAGGTGAATATTAATGTCAAGAGCGCTCTGTATTTGATTGACAGTATCCTTGCATGTTGGCATTTTTTTTTTAATTTTCATTCACATCTGTAGTTTCAATTCTTTCTCTAACCCTCTTCTCTTCCCCTTTTGATTGACGAAAAAGTAATTAACAACCGAGGACAGCAGTCGAATGAGTCCCTTAGATGGTCAATTCATGTCACCAATCACCGCAGACCTAATAACCGTAAAATTCAATTTCATTTCCAAAATAATCCCACATGCGACGTGTTCTCGTCCTTTTTTTTTAATAAATAATTGCATTGGCTCATCAATGCTGGAATCCTGCCGCAATGGAAAAACCACGTAAAAGTTGAACCAACAGGGACAGAGACACACAATTTTATTTTTCGTAAATTCCATCTGCGATATTCTACGTGACAAGTCCATCTGTGGTGTGACAATTCCAAAAGCAATTACCCGTAACCAATCACGAAATGCCTTTCGGAAAATAAAGCGCTCCTCTGTCGGAAACGGTTGCGCGCGCCCTACAGCCCCAAATGTGAAATCGAATTTATGAAGTTAATGGATGAAAATGTGTTTCCGGGCCATTAACAGCGTGTCGTATGCCGAAGCTATAAACAAAAAAATAAAAAATTGAAAAGAAACGAATTAACAGCGATTGCGAGCGAAATTTCTATTTTTGTGATGTGCTGCGATTGAATCGATTCGAATTTAATTACTGCGACCAGGCCATACCTTCGAAGTATTTGCGTATCAATCACGTGGATACAGATACACATGTCAGTGCGGGAACATCGATACCATTATTATTCGGCCGTGATTAGCGACGAGTTAACCCACTTATAAGCAGCGAAACTATCATATCAGTATCAGGCTCACCACTCGATGGACAAGCTAACAAAACTCTGGCTGTCAAATTATTTAACAATTTAATTTGTGATAAGATTCTTGATTTAACGGTTCTCAGCGATATGGAAAGTATTTGATTGATACGGATTAGCGACGACTAAAAGCAGAACATGACAAAAACCTCAGCGTTTGTTTTGATTTCATGTGTCATGTACTTGAAGATAGGAGTGGTGTTGTCAATCAGAGATAACGAAAGGTGGGGGTTGGTGCTGTTAACCTTGGAAGAAGTTGTATCGTTTGGCTAATTTTAGGTCTATGAGGACATTTTTCATCATTTTTTCATCAACATGACTAAATCCGATCTTGGGGGTTTAAGCGATTGAAATTCCTTTTTAACCCATTAGATCTGAGGGTGCCCTAAGTCGAAAATATTTAATTCTACACTCAGCGACATGAGTGTTAGGTTAGACATCCAGGCAGACTTGAAGGCTCTGAACCATGCGATCGAGGCTTGTAAAACCCTGTAAAAGGCTTTTGAATAAGATACGCAGAGGCAATATGATGACCCTTTGTTTCCTTTTTTCTATTTACCTCGCGCTACAACTCGCGTTCGTGCTTACACACTTGAATATCTTACTACACGGCTATGATAAGACGTTAACTTTGCTTTGCCAAACCTCTCAATGTGCCAAACTTGAGTCTGCGGACTGTCTGAGACCACTGTGGAGAGGGTGATGATACTTCAGATCATTTCCTTTGCGATTATAATGGCTTTGCTCGGGTCAGGTGGCAGTAAGCTAATCATCACTGAAGTGCCTTCTCAGCTTTTTCCAAAAGTCGATAAAATTCGAATAAAATGGGTAAAACCTGGGTCCTACTTTCTGATAGTACAAAGTACCAGTTACATTCATTAAGGCGTTCCCCAGCCGTCCTGGCGCCGCCTATTCCCCCCAACGTAAGGGCTGACGAACCTGCAAGAAAAGATTGCCGCTGCATATCTCACAGGTAGGAGTTCCAATGACCTCGTTCAAAAAGCTCAGGAAGCCACCTGTCTAACAATTGTACGCCGACAGCTAGGCACATGCGTACTGACTAGAAATGTATGGCCAGTGTATAACAAGAAGAAGTCTCTTCACTGGTCAAGCTTGGTCGGCAAAATGCACCGGCCATCTTGGACATCATTACTGATCACAGCTCCATCGATATTCACATAGAAGGTCTTGGTGTTTATCGTAGACAAATGGAATCTATCCATGCGAATATCCTGTTTTGCCCAGTAGGAGAATGTGAACTGTTGGCAGTTACTTCTTTTCGGAGCTGGTCGACCGGGATGGACCGAAATATAGCTTTTCGAAACCATTCATGTTGTGCTTGTTGCATTTTTCGTACGAATGGAAGGAACCTTTATACAATTTGTTGAGAAGCTTCGTCATGGCACATTATACTCTCGGAGATTTGTCGGAGTCTCCATGTGTATTTTGGACCGTTAAAGACTAATATCAATCTATGTGATCCAGAAGGCAGTACTTAATTGTGTAGAGCGAGAATCAGGAGTCTACAACAATCATGCCAAGGCTGGTAAAGCTTTGTGAGGAATACATAGACGGCATACAAGTAGCCAATCTACTGACACTATTTTTTTTACCAGGGTGAAAGTGCTTAAGCATCTCTTCAATGATCACCTCATTGAAGAAATCCCGCTCACTGTATGCGTCACTATCAGAACACATCGACAAAAGAAATCCTTCCTGCTGATAAGACCTAGTCGGAGTTAAGCATGAGTTATCTCAGGCATCCTCATGGCTTATTATGCCATTAAAAACCATTCGAGAAAAATTTCGGTTAAAACCTATAAGGAGCGGACTGCACATGTGTTAGATATGTGGCGTACTTCGTTAGCTAAGAGAAATCCACATCACAAGCCGCATCTCTGGGTTCTTGGCAGGGTTGTCACTGATCTTCAGTTCCTGCTTCTGGCGGCGCAAGACTTTTTGAGACTTTGAGGGATACTCGATCGGAAAAGGATTTAACGATATTTTATCGTCCGATTCAATGTTCGCTCCTTGGAGCGCTCGGACATCAATTTTACTGGAGCAGTGCCTTGGGTCGTTCGTAATATGGTCCATCTGATTGACGGTTGATCAGGAGATCTGCATGGCCCTTCAGGACTACCAAAATACGGAAATTGCGTATTTCATACGAAAACTATGACTTCCAACTGTACTACCAAAGATGAACTTTCTTCCACCAAGCTTTGCGTTAAAATCGTATTTCATAGCGTAGGTCTTGTATAAAAGCTAATAGAAGCTGTCTTTAGTGTCGTCACCAGTTCCATTTTGCTGATTTGCTGAGGTCTTGTATTCTGTCATTCGGAAGATGTAATGTACCGTGCGATGATGTATGCCAACCATTTCGAAGGGACATAACCTTTTCGGACACCTTAGATATGTCCCCTCATTCTTAGACTCTACTCCTGCCATTTTTCACTTTAACTGTTACTTGATTGATGATAACGTCCGACCCTAGGTGGCAATCTAATCTCCCTCTTCGGCATTTGAGCAGACCACCTTGACAAAGAAAAACAACATTCCCAGCAACTGCTCAAATGAAGCCAGTTCTCATAGCTCACTTTTTCATTCCCCCAAATGAGAATGTGATACACCCTCCCGGTGATATAATGTCGCAACACCCCAACAGTGTGCGGTGGTGACTTAACTAAAGGTTACACTTTAAATTGATTTACTACCCCCCCGTGCAGCCCCCTTGCGCGTGACATCCATTATCGCTGATTTCCCTTCTTAAATGATGATAAAAGATGACTTTCCTCCCTAGCTGGTTGCTCCTTACAGCACTCCAGTACGGTGGCACAAAGGACGAAACTATGTTTTCATAACACTGACAGTAATAAAGGCGGAATACATAGGTAAACAATGCCTTTCATCAGTAAACGACATTCGCGCAGTGTCTACTTCCCGTTTTCCATTAGGTTCGGTGGTCTCCGTCACGAGGGAATAGGAAACAAGCGGGACGAGGGCCCGCTTTTCTTATCTTTGTACCGGGTTTGTTATGTTTTGGGGACATGCTCGTATCTCTCCCCCGAAATTGATTGTAATGATGGCTTCATTGTGCCTGTTGGTTGTACCTTCTAATGAAAAAGGGTGCGCAGTGTGAGGCAAAGACAAAGGCTCCGCTATACAATTTTGTGAATTTTAACTGCAAGGCTTTGATGGAAACGACTTTTGTGAATAATTTTGTGAAATGAGTCCTAGGGGGGGTTGGAATGTGAGATGAAGGAGAAAAGCGGGTGGATTTTGTGATTCTATTCATCATACGATGTAGTTCTTTCAGTCGAGTGGAGCTCGGGTGGTGATGAATCGCCGAGACTACTTTTGGCAAAACGAGGATTGGTCCAGGGGGACCTTGGCACATCGATTTTCTATTAATCCTTTCTCAAGAAATGGGAGTTCAGCTGCGTAGGGCGAGAAGCTCAAGTTATCAGCTGCCACCAAATCAGCCCCAAAAATCGAAAACTTGACACAAGCAAATGTAAGACAATCAAATTGAAAGTATTTCGCAGTCATCATAACACGTCTCCAGTTCTTCCTATCAATCCCCAATAGAGGCTTTATTTAAATATGTTGCCAAATCCAACGTAGATTCAGGGCCATAGAAGTTGCCCTTTGAACCCTGTTTTGTAGCTCATTGAAGCTCACATCGAAATATCATGAGACCCAGACTAACCTCAGGATAATAAAATCGTCCAATCGAATTTAGATCCGTCTTGGATTCTCCAAAAAGACGCCAGTACCTGAATCACCGCTGGTTTTGAAGTCATATGTAAGAATTTTAGTACGTTCCTTATTCAGCTCAGAGTCAAGCGAAAACAAGTCAGCAGCATGGGGGGAATCTACCGGAAGTACTACTTCAGGCAGCATATCTATAAGATTGCAGTCATAGACTACCTTTCTCTCTTTGATGGATTAAGGGCGGGTTTTAAGCTGATTCAGACGGGCCGAGGAGCGAAAACAATATTTTGACATTCGTCGCTTTCTTGTGTCAAAGCTTTTCCCATAGAACTGTTTTAACAAGCTCCGTGGTTATAAGCTTACACAAGCAGAGAGCTGACAGTACCTGGGCCGCCTTAAACCAAACGTCTTTGGATGAAAGAAATGTTCTATAGTTCACCATCGCAATGTGTTTTGTTGTACTATTGCGGCCAGGAAGGTCCGAATTTTAGATCCCACTCTGACTAGCACTGCCACCTAGAAAAATCTGTCAAGTTACTCCATCCTTTAGAGAGAAGAGGCTGTCCGGCAGTATAGTGCCGTACATTTACAAAGAATGTACCAAACAGAAATGTGTGTATCTGAACAAATGTTTAGTTTTGAGATGGTATCGCAATGGCCACCAGCTTCTTTAGGATTTTCTTGTTAATTGCGAGAATTTCCTTATAGAAAAACGCTTAAAACGCTTTTTCAACGGAGTCGCCGCTATTAGTATTTCTAGTTGTTGAGCAAAGTAATAGCGTTAGCCCAACGACACAGAAGTGATCGGCTCCTTAGAGTGCGCAAGGTAGGCCGGCACTAGGCAGCTCATCCGCAGATTTATAGCTTATAATGCCCTCGTTTGACCATATTTTGCCTGCTAAGTGCTTGTAAGGCATTATGAAAGCACTTTCCTGACGTAGATTCCACAAAGAAAGGTGCTTTAATCGTGATTTACAAATGCATTCTAGCTACAGTTTTATAGCACAACGGGCAGCAGTCTTTCTAACAATGATCTGTAAAGGTAAGAGTCCGATTGCAGCCTCTGTAGCTGAGACAGGTAACTTTCTGTAGCTTCTCAAACTTCGTTGCCATTGGGACCACTTTCGTGGCCACAAAACTATGACCGCATATGTTGCTATGAGTCTGTGCCTGTGCCTTTCTAATATCCGTTGAGGTTAGCCACCTGCCTAAGCTTCTTCGACGAAATGGACAACCGTCAAAGGCATCATTCTAGCCCTGTATGGCACAGTACATATTTCTCGAAGTTAAATTTGAAAATTGTACAGCACTAAAAGGAAGGCCGTGAATATCAGGATCTTTGACGCATCAAATATGCAAAGGACATGCATTTTCGAAAGGTTTTGTGAACCACTGTCTCATTCATATTTTTTTTTTTTTTTTTTTTTGTAGGAGCTTCATAAGAAGCTCCAATTGGTTTCAATGAGTAGGCAGGAGATCCTTTCGAGATCCTGGTGGTATCACAACGGACCCCTCATGGGTCTAAGTGTGTTGGCTTTGGCTGGCAGCCACTTCAACCTAACCTAACCTAACCTAGGAGCTCCACCGATGTTTGCATTGCTCCAGCGAGGATATTCCTTATACTCAATAGGGTTTCAATTAAAATTCCGTACTATTATGAGGATATATTTTCGTCCTTCTCTCTCATTTTTGTCTGAGGCACTGACTCGATAAAGGAGCCTATTTGGATCGATCTGTCATTACGCGAGATCATCATTTTCACGATATTTTCTCGAGTGATACCGCATGTCTCTAACTCCAGCATGCTTCTGTAGCAGAGGTGAAAAATGAGTGATTTGCGCTGTCTACTGGAGAGTCGCCATCCCAGCAAGGCAAGCTCCCAAGTCCGAAACTGGAAACTGGGAGATGCAGTCGTTTCTGCTCCATCCATTCAGCAACATGCCTAATCAATCTCCCTGTCTACTTTCCTCTAGATTCGAAACTCCATCGCCTTTTCCATTGCTGTTTAATCAGGTCCTACGGCGACTGCAGAGGTGAATTGTGATGGAAGTCACTCATATGACTACAAGGACGGCTGATTCCGACACCGTACGGTAAGAGCTCGCAACTCAGAAGGCTCACAGTCTCTATACTCCAGACATCTGTTTGCTGCAAGTCTCTTGCCTGGAGTGCATCGGCCCAGATCTCGAAGCCATAGCCATGAGTCTGCTGAGTAACGTAGTGATATCTGCAGCTTGCTCCGAAAAGGACTTTATCTGCGGCCAAAATCTGAGTTAGGAGTCAAGGGTCATACTCAGGTATCATCGAGAATCTTAGGGAAATTTTGAAGATTTATGAACACAGTGTTCCGATAACATGTCCTATTTATACAAGGTACATCCAGATAATCATTGAAAGTATTACTGCTGTCAGAGAAAAGCTCTTAAAGCTGTATACGTCTATTTGATGTTCATATTCAGTATAAAGCACTTGAACCTTAATGGAATACATCAATGCATTCAATTTCTCTTTGATTTGTTCAACGAAAGTTGCAGAACCTTCCAAAAATCTCCCCCTACCTTGACCATATTGGCCAAAAATCCCCATTAATACACGCCATCGTTGCTTTGCTTTAGAATGATACAGGATTCCCTTTCAAATTCTCTCATAAATTCCGTATTATTTTCTCTCTTAAATATTCAGACACTAAATACCTTTTCCATTCGAATGCCAGACTATAGGAACACCATGCCAAGGATATGTTTTCAAATCTCCACCCACCCCATGTATTCGCCTCATAAATTCATATCCTAGTGCAAATATGAAGGAAATGCGGATACGAAGAGAAAAGTCCTCCAGTAGTAATATTTCAAGCAAATAGAACTTCTCTCCCCGAAGAGCCATACAAATACAACGATTGCATTACGTCGAGGCAACATTTAATGTGAAGCACTTAGTCGTTCTTTTTTCACCCTCAACATTCTGAGATATTTTGCCTGCAATTCTACCTCTATGTGCCTTATGACCTTTGCCAGTGATTTATTATTTGGACAGGTGTACATAGAGTATAAATTTAAATATGCACAGGTACTTCAACTGTTAAGTGTCCGTTGAGATATCCTCGGAAGCAACATTCTGTCGAAGAGTGTACTCGTATCTAAGAAAATATGAAGCATTTCTCAGAACATAGGTAACTGTGTGTTGAAGAGACCTCTGCTGTTTGGCATTTCAAAAATGTATGAAAGGTAATTACAACTGTCGAGGTAAATTTCCGATGGGAACTCTACAGACGTCCTTCCATGAAAAACAAGCTCTGTATGGAGTTGTTGCCCACTTGCCAATTAGACTACCCCGTGGAGTCGTCATGGCATTATACCACTTAATTGGATAACATTAACACTGTATCCGAACAGGAATAGACCATTATCTGACCCCGACCCCACTTGTGTGTGTGTTCGCAAGCAAACCTACAATCGTTTCCACATCATCCGGCCGCACATCTGCTATCAGTCGCAACATCATAGAGAAAAGGTGGCAAAGCGATACGGGCCATCCATTAAATGGATTCACACTTACCGGCCATGAACAGAGCACGCCTTCCCATTTCCCTGCGCGCAGAGTGTGATCTCTGATAGGAGAATCACGCACCTCACTAGCTGGCAAATTTAATGGCATTATTAGGAACCGCACACAGCTCCTAGGGCGGGAGAGCCAGAAGTGGGAAAAGAAAATGAAAGCACTCCGCAATTGGTCGAGGATGGTTGCCTTTTTACGGTCCGTAAAGAGGCGAACGATACGAGTACGAGTACGAGTACGAGTGGACTGCCACCTGTTTTTACGGTGACGACGATTATCCGGATCGATATCAATTTCATGATTAAAGTTGGGACATTATGAACGTAGTGTGTGTGTGTGTGTCTTGTGCTTGGGGCGTCTGTACCTGCGGGACGTGTCTCTCCCTGTGGATATAAAGCAATTTTTTAATCTACCGATAACTATAGAGGGTTCATCGTTGCGAGGATTTACGAGTCAATGAATTATCCTACGTGATGCGTGGCACAGTCTCAAAAACGGTGTGTGGTTTTGCACGTCACGGCGGAGGTGGTGAAAAATGCACTAGAAATTTTGCAATTATCCTTATCGATCCACGACTTTTGTCCTTTATATCTCATCAGATATTCCAGGCAAGTTGTACTAACTTATGCCCTGTTTCCATTTGTTCTAGGAATTTTACCACACCAACACGTTTTCATGTAAAGTTTCTCGAAGTGTTCCGCAACTGCCGTGACTCCTTCTCAACTGTGACATGTGTTCTTCCGCCATTTCACTCTTTTGGCATCTTGTTCAAGGGGATTTCATTGCATAGAGTAGTGATCTGCTCCACATGGACAGCTGTGGGGCTTTAGGCTGCTCAACCTTTCGCTTCTAAACTGCGAAAAAATTTGCTTTCCATCGTTTTAGTTGGTTTACGAGACCTACGACTGGGTATTAGCTAGAGCTTAGTTATTATTATTGGGGAGCGGTTTTGTCCACTCTAACACTGCGGTTTCATATAGAGGCCTTTTGTGCTGTCCCATATATTTAGAGCAGTTTGCCTGGTCGGGAGGATGTCAGGAAGCTAATCAGCCAAATTTTTATCTTGCTCGTCATAGCAAAGGGTCTTCATGAACCTAAGTAAGATGAGGACCATCCATATCGTCTTCATTAGCCCGCTAACCTAACCCACCACAGACAGGAGTGGTTGGGTCTATTCATTGCGTGTCATAGGAACATTCATGCTTAGACTTCAGTCGAGTCCACTGTACCCACAAGCATTTGCTCATGAGAGTCCGACCAAGGGTGGGTTCGAATCCTTAGGAGTTTCCCAAAATTAGCCATATGAAGCTCCTCCAGTCCATAGAAGAAGCTTCAACGAAGAGTACGCAGTGTTCTAGTGCGGCAAGTGCGAGATATTTGCACATTCGGTGAAGTATTCTATTTCCTCCTCGATTCGCCAGCCTCTGCAGTAGATGTTGAAGTTTAAAATAAAAACATAGCTGGTGCGACAGCTCGAGGTGAACCAAGGCCTAGTTTTTCGCAACCATTCATGTTGTGCGTGTTCGCACGAATAGAAGGGTCCTACAATTTATTGCCGACTCCGAACGGCGAATTGAGAAGCTTTTTCATGACCACGAGAGGTGGTGCCGCGAAAATAGTTCGGTGGACACTGCTGGGACTTGAACCCGCGCTACTTGCTCAGCAGTCCAACGCACTAACCACTGAGTCACAGACGTTGTAGGTTAGCCCAAGTCATTTCGAGTGGATTCTGATCACACTGCGCTGTAAGAACACTTGACAGGCTTCGTATTTCCCTTCGACTAAGTTGTCTGGGATTTCTGGAGATTTTTTTGTTATTGTGTTCATAAGGTACCATCGGGTATTAGCCCGGCTTTCCTCATCCATTTCTCTGTAAAGATGCTGATCGATGCCTTTGTAGCCGGCACGGTATATCTAGGATATATTTCTGCATCCTTCCTTGCAAGTTCGTCCGCTGTCTCATTACCTGATAACCTAGTCATGGCTTGGCATTCCTTGGAATATGGAGCAGCAGGAGCTGTTACTTCAATCGTCCAGTCATACTTGGCATGATTGCCAATTGAAGTCCGTAGCTTCGAGGGTAAATATTTTGAATCGATGGCTGTATGGTTCTTTGGATTTTTTGTGACGTTTTGATTCTCATCAACTGCTCTTTACACTCCTTCTGGTAGTTGCTAGCAATGCCCCTTACACACGTCTTCCTTTTGGTTAACCATCATCCTATTAGCCAAACGAAGCCACGTGAATGCACATACACGACAGTCCTCTGAAGATTTCTGGTTCATCAGGCGGCAAAATTAAAGGCAGTCCCTGCCCACCACTAAGTCAGCACAACAATTCTATAAATTATCCATCCATCAACCATAAACCACACATCAATTCTTGTCTGGTTACTCGTAAGCTGAGGAAATTTTTGAAATTAAAACTCCACATGTCCTGTTGAATGGTGAATTTTCCCGAAATACCACTGCACGTAAGGATGGCATCAGCAAAAATGCATTCAATTCAGGATGTGAATCTCTCTTCAAACTCACCCCTCCCGCCGTTGGACGGATACAACAGGATCAAAATTGCCAACGATTTCTCTGCAATTCCATTGCAACATTTGACAAAGACCAGCTAGAAATGTGATGCTCAGAGATACCATACGGACTCGTGAGGTTTATTTATTAAAGTCAACATGGAGAGGAAAATTGAAAAATCATCTCTGACATGGAGAACGAGGAGAAGCTGGCTGCCGGAATGTTTAAATTTTTTTCTAAAAAGATACGGATGCGGATGCGAAATTCATCCGGGAATCAGATGGATGGGACACCATTTGTCACTTTTCCCAATGCGATGCATAGTCAGCATTCTTGCAATCCGCTGTATTACATGTCACATCTTCATGAGGACCCATGTTGTCCTGGGAGGGCGATGGAAGTTTCTGGAGAATCGATTATTTTCCAAATGTACCTGCTCACCCGCTTAAGAGAAATTTAATTAAGAATATCAAAACTTACACAAAGAATGCATTAAAAGAAAATGAGACAAGAGACAAAAGGAACACAGAAGAAGCCTGTAGTGTAGTGCAACCACTCAACAAACCCTGAGAAGTAAGTAATGGAAAAGTTTTCCATTCAACTCCCAAGTATCCAGACGAAACAATAAAACACCAAATCTCTGGGAAAAGATCTTGGGTCGAATATCCCTTGGGCGTGGGTGAAAGTTTCTTTGCTCATATTGTTGGGTAGCTGTTATTATTATTTCGTCCTTGACAAAGGGTTTTACAAAGAAATTTTCGGCTTAGCCTTTGGGTTTGTGTGCGGATCAACAGTGCCAGGGTCGGCTTGTGGCCTTCATTATGAGCACAGGTGGACCCAGATTAGAGTTGACCAACTCACATTGGGGAATCGTACAGAGCGAAGGAGGCCCCTATTCATTTGGTCCAGTTAAAACGATTGGATATCCTTTGTTCAGCTTTGCCTCGAACTAAGTTTGTAAAAGTTTCTCCTGGCTCTTGTCGGTGAAACTGTTGAGCAAATGGTGCATCGTGCTAAACAATCTGCTGGATTACACTTGTTCTTCATCTGATGGGAATACCAGAACAAGTCAAGAGCTATTCAGGACTCGAGCGTGTCTGTGAACTGTCACAATTCCAATGTCTACGATGACAAAGGTTTCGAATAACCCTCTCGATGGCATGAAAATATTTTCTACCTCCTATTCTCCAAAAATTCTCTCTGACTCTGTCCTCGTTTTCCTTCATCCGTTTCCTCATCATCAATTCCTGTCACCTCTCATCTGACAATAACCGCACCAAGAAGCAGGCAAATCTCCAGCAAATACATTTGTGTGTGACATGAACTCCGATTGAAACGTTTGAAAACAGTAAGCCTTCGGAAGGCAATTTAACTTACTGTAATCCGCTGTCAGTAAGTCTTCATTTCGCATCAGTGCATCCGAACTCCACCGAGCGCCATTGACAGCGTAAAATACTCGTATTTTGTGGAGTCCTTGAGTGCCATCCTGCATTATATCACCGCAATCGAAGGAGGAAACACTGGATATGGAGCTGAACATTGTGCTACCGGAACTTGTAACCAACAAATTGATGGACAATGAAAGACTTTTCGTTTGCTGGCTAGGCTCTCGTTCAAATTACTTCGAATCCTGAAAGTCAGCATTGATGCGATGAAAGGATTTGTTGCCCAAAATGTATGTATGTTGTCCTTCCCTCTCTCTTTCTCTCTCTCCGGGTGTGTATAGGAGAATTTCACACAAACAAGAAGAACAACAAATTGAACTATAAATCTGCGATGGAGATTCAATTTCGTTGAGGTGAACCCATTGTTTTTCGGGGGAGGCGGCTTCCATTGGGGATGAAGATTTTGTGTAAAAGGGCGGAAGTTGGCCGATGATTCTTGGGTTTCATTATTCATTAGGCATTCCATTGCGAATCCCGGCATGAGGAGGAGAACGTTTTAATTGGCTATTGGTAGGAAATTCGTAATTTATTCTCCGGAATTTATGGAAAGTCTATTTCGGGGCGCAGGCTGAGTGTGAGTAACATGCGTGGAGTTAAAAGTTTCGAAAGATGAAAGTGGAAATGGTAACATGGGTGCCGTTCTGGTGAAATTGTATGATTTTAAGGATTCTGAGGGAATTTGAGAGAAGTTCGAAGTAATTACACAACTTCGCACGTGTAACCGAGAACGGAGAAATGCGTTTGGCTTCAGGAAATAACGAACTGAATGGGATATATGTATAAAGACTGACTTAATTCTCACGGTGGTGTTTAGCTCCTAGCGAGAGGAAAGAATAGCGCAGTTTTATTTAAAGACAACCAGCTGCGAAAGAGTTCATGGGATCGACCTTTCCTACATCTATTGAAAACTAGAATGACAGAGGTGATAGGTTAAGTAAGGATGCGTGACTTTATACGAACAGGCACAGCTAGACCAATGTAGCTCCGTTGTGATACTATGGGATCTGTCATCTTTTTCACAGAAAAGAAAGATTAAAACCAACCTGAGCTTTTTGTGAAGCGGTGGATACTACTGACGTTAGTGTTGGATAAGTCTTCCAGATCATCGTAGAAGAGAGCTCCTAAATGCAATAATATTCTTTTCTACAGTGCTGGACAGGTGCAGAGGAAATAGAAAATAGTTAACTCCTCCTCTTCGTTTCTCCATTTCCTGCAGAAGTCGTTTAAAAAGGGACCTAATCTCTTGGCCTACTAGAAAATGTCCTACGGGGACACCGACATTAGACATCGCTTCGGATCGCTTAAGCCAATCCTTTGGACTGTTACTAATCTAGCAAAGGCCTAGTCTGTCTAAAGAAGTGACACGTCTTGCTTATCCCTCATCTTCGATTGGTTTTGTGTTCAGCATCTTGCTTGGTTTTGTAAATATTTCAACGTGGCGAGAGGAGAACCCAATTCTAGCCATTTTGGTAGGACTCGTAGGGTAATGCCATATCAGGCGAGTTCCTGAATCTTGCAGCTATCCGACATGTCTTGGTCGCCTGGCACCCAGCATAAGCTTAGGCTAACAAGACTGAGGACCGCATCAAGTGTAAATTACATGACTTCCTGGCTGTCGAATTCGCTTCCGAGAACTGGGATACAAAAATTGTCAAGTGAAGGCTTTCATTAGGCAAAATTTGGACAATTTGAAAACTCTCCCCTTTGGTCGGGAGGAGGGAATTTTCAGAGAATGTTGAAGGACCGACTAAAGTCACTTCCCATTTCCTGCCGTTTTTTTCGCCTGAAGTCCTCACTCCGTTTGTCCTCTCGGAGGTAGGTGTTCCTTTTCCTCTTCCTTGCTAAGAGCTGTCTTGTCCTATGCATCTACAACACAGCCAAACTGTTTTTATCATTTTTAAGGCGAAAGTGATAGCTTGTTCATTGACCTCTGTCCTTTTAGGTGGATTTTTTTTCCTCTTTTTCTTATACCCATACATGAGAACTATTCTCGAAATATCCTGATAGCTGATTGCAGTCGTGTTCTTACAATGCCAACAGCTATGTAGTCAACATATCTAATTATTCTGATTGGGTCAGGTCTTTTTGTTCTACAGAAGCGAATTTATCAAAGAGCCTTGAGGAATGCCGCCTGAAACGTTATATTGCCTCATTGTATCTTCAAGCACACAGAGCAGTACACCATTTATCCGTTTATCGGTAATGACTCGTAGAACGATACCCCAACTAGTGGTTTTCACGGCTTTTTGTTTCCATTGTCTTGAGAACTTCACTAATGGCGTCGATTTTAGAGCGTATCTGCGAGTCCTCATGCTGATCCTCTTTTCCAGTCTATCGGTTATGATGTGCCTTAGTGAACCTACTTTGCAGATTATGTACGATGAAGGAGTTTCCATGGTTTTGTTTCCTCTTGACTGTAATCGTTTTCGGTTGGGAAATACTTCCCTTTTATAGGCACTTGTTCTGGCCATCTGCGAGTCCTTTTCGATTGCTACCTACCTTTAAAGGAATTCATGGTTTTCGATGAACGCCCGGGGTGTTTTTTCCACGAAGAGAGAACTTTACATTTTCAGATTTTCTAAAGAAAAAACTACGAAATGTACAGTGGTCAGTGGTCACTATGTCCAGCCTCAAAACTGAATGAATTACGAGTCATGCCAAAAGTCCTCATAGGGAAATCGTTAATAACTTGAGCTACCTCAAAATAAACTACAGAGACAAATAGGAAATGGAATCAGTACGATACCAGCTATACGACTGTCCTGCACTGGCCACCAGAAGACTCAGCGTCAATGGTTTCTTCCATAGACTGGGGGACCTTCAAATTGGTCAGTTTAAGAAATTCGTTAGATCGCTATTGCTTTCATAATGACTCGTTGACTAGATTGCTAGGTTGTAGGGAAGGCAGTGAAGTAGAACTGCGCCATCTCACTCTTTGCATCCATCCGTGGTGTTTTATATATGTGCAGCTCTGAATGAAGCTTAAAACACTTTTAATGTCAGTAAGTGACAGTTCACACAAATTACAGAGTAGGTAGACTACCAAAGAGAGCTTTCTTCTTCTTTCAGATGGGGCTAAACAGGTATAGATGATTTAGACGCTTGTTTTTCCTCCTCTTCGTCCCTGAAACTCTTGCAGAAGTCGTTTAAGAATAGGCTTATGGCCGATGGGAACAGCAATTGCCAGTGAAAACAGACCTCTAGATCGAGTGAGGTTAGGCATGGGCCCATTTCTTCAGGAGGTACGGTATTCCGTCTTGGATCGACACGGATCAGGGTGTCTTCTTATTTCAGAAGTTCGTTCCATAAATGTGTTGCATTTTTGGAGTAGGAGACTCTTAATCTTCACTACATATACATACAAAATATAAACCGCCGATTAAGTTTACGTGCATTACATGTTTGAAAACTCGTCACCCTCTGGCAAAAAAACAGCTGTTAGAAGTGAAGTAACTACACTTGGTGTTGACATCTTCCTCCTTCTTCGTACCCATTTGTATTCGTCACCCAAAAAGTAGGAAACGTGATTACATCGTTTGTCACCTTTTTTCTTCGTGCACAAAACCAACGAACCCTATACCTGTTGATTTATTTGCATAAGTACTTTCCTTAATTTATTCTCTGCCCTTAGCAGCTCAACAACAAAAACAAAAAAGGAAAAACGTACACTGACGTAAGTAAGACCTACCGGTCTGTCTGCAGGCAATTTAAATTATATACTTTCGTTCCGTCCTCAAGGATTTAAGGATTTTTTTTGTTTGTTTGTTGCTCTCCACGCATGCTGTGATATATTCTAAAATTTCCTTCTCCAGAAAGTGGAATATTCATTTTTATTTTTAATCTTTTTTTTTTTTTTGTATTTAACTCCGACCTCTATGGCTTGGATGATAAAAAAAACGAATGCCAGTGACAAGCCCAGGACATTATATGTTTTTTACATTCCTAACCCGCAGAAGTCTGGTATGTACAAACCTGGATGGAGTGTTGATGGATTTATTTTTCATCGTGTGGTTGTTCGGTGTCGCAACGCAACTAGGTATGTGGTCAATGATTGTGGTTACAGGAGCTTTGATGTTCGTTTAAGGACACTTGTGTAACGTGTGTGTGTGTTTTTTTTTTTTTTTCAAACAGTGGATTACACTTCGAGGAAATCCTTTAAGGGAGATTGGATTTTAACTTAAAAACGCATTTAGTTCAAGGATCAGATTTCTAAGGCAAATGCATGTGTAGATTAGTCGTAGGGAAATCCTTGTTTTATACGTATTTCATTTAATAGAAAAGTCATCAAGTCTAGTTTTTCTGAAGAAAGGAACCAAACTCAATTGTAAAGCCTGTTCCAGAGGGACAGCCAGTTTCAGATTTAGGGCCAAGCTGTTAGCAGCTAGTCCCATACAGTCCCTCATGATTTAAGCTGAACGATAATGTCACAGCTTTAATTGAATAAATCAATCCATTTACATACGTTTGGCTTTGGATGTGCCTTCTTGTGAAGATAGATAGTTACTTATTTAACAAGGCCATATTCTAATGAGGTAGTTGTGTTGCAAGACACCTTCTGGTTATGATTCTTCCTGTCAGGTTACCTTGTGTCATTCTCTCACAACTTTTTGAATTTGATTCCTTGAAAATTGTGGAAGTTCTTTCGGTTTTTATTTTTTTTTTTGATAATTTTTTGAGGAAGTCGTTGGTTGAACGATATTCGCTTGTCTGTTGTTTGAAGCAGTGGCTACTTTGTTCGCCTTTTCATTGCCTTCACAGTCGATATGTTCTTGCGAGAGAACAATTAACAAAGGAACGAGTAGAAATTACAGATTTCTCATATAAAGAGATTGCTCTCGTATCGACCATAGTTCGTCCTTATTCGGTTCAGCCTGACCCACGTTTTTCTTTTTTCTCTGAAGCCGGCAACTTTGCTGTTGGGTACGTACAAATATATTTACATACATTGGTAAATTTTTCCAGAAGTTTGTCCATGCAGGCCTAACCTCGAAGTTTCTTTGACGAACTTGAGGAGTGGCTTACTCGACTTGAGTCTTGTTGAGCTGCTTATTTCTATGTCGGAGTGGATCAAGAGTTCTACATAACCTGTTACTTTACCGTTTTCTCTTACTAGCTAATTGTGATGTCTGATTACGGGTGGTGCGATGTTACTGAGAGTCGAAAGCCACTGGATTGGGGTGGACTAAACGGCACCTGTCATAGTTCTCATTGCAATGTTTAGCTGTCGGTCAACTTTTACGACGAGGGCACTATTTAGTCAGACTGGTGCAGCATATTCAGCAGTACAGTAAAAAATGTCAAGGGTCGTTGTGTAGGGCGGGTTCAACCGCACCCCTTGTGGTACTGTTTCTGAACTTCAGTTTGTCAACAGTCGTGTTCGACAGGTGTTTGTTGAAAGACACCATTCGATCAAGTATTTCGCCAAGGTACTTAGGGTTTGAGTTATGATTGGGTATAGCTCCGTGAAATAGCATCTCGGGGTTGTGTGGCAAAGGACTGCCACTTGGTTTTGTTTAAATGTTGTTTCGTCTTGAAGACGGTATTTACCAGTGGGACTTTTATGTCGATTTCAGTCGGTGGCGGCTGTTTCGGAAATCTTGGAGTACGCCACTGATGGCATAGAGATGTTTGTGGCAATTGTCGCTGGTTACGAAACACAGGTCGGGATTATAGCCTCTAGTCCATCTAGCTGACCTGAAAATAGATTCATCTTTAGTGTCAGGTAATGTAGTAAGTTGCAATCCATTTTGGTCGCTTATCTCCAGTTCGAGTGGTGGCTGATTAAATCTCCACAGTACACAGCAGGATGGGTTTGGATGGGAAGAGTATTTCTGGGCCAACTTGCATTGTGCAGCTTGTTTATATTTATTATTTTGATGTCTGCAATGCTGATGGAGACTGAGACAATTAATGTTTTCTGACAAGAGCGTGACATTATAGACGTTAGATAAGTTGCTAGCGCATCATCTTTGTAGTGCCTTTTGAGATGAACTTTGATTATGAAAGAAAGCTCTTCTCAGTTGTGTTTCCTAAATGCACTCGAGTACTTAACATGTTTCTTGAGTAATTACTTCAACAAAAAAAAAACTCTACACACACTTTGCTCCTGGAAGTACAACTAAGAGCACTTATATCATGGAGTGGAGGATCTACCGACTAGAACTCTTGAGTAATTTCAAGTACATTTTACCTTAATCCTTTCTCAGCACCCACGAAAACAGGATTAAACAAAACTTAACTAATTAAGGACTTCAATTGCTTCGCGTAAAGTGTACACCCTTAACAAAGGCTTCAGTTCAACCGCATTAAAAAAAAAAAAACTCTAGATGGTGTCCTAATCATTAACCGGAGTTCTACTTGTGGTTTATGCATAAGTACTACTCCTGTTAACAAGGCAACCAGTCCACAATACAGAAAAAAAAGGTTTTAATTGAAAAGGACTGCTGTTTGAGCCATGGAAAATTTTAAATTCAACAAAAAAAGATTTGCGCTTGAATGCGTTTTATCGAGTTTGCATGAAAGTATCTCGTATAACTTCTATTTGAAGAGCAATTACCAGTAGGGATACTGAGACGTTTGATGGATAGAATTTTGAGTTATTACCGTCTAAGAATGTGAAATTAAGTACCCGTAATATGTCCTTGAAACTAAGAGCTGTCCAATGGTTGATTTTACATTTTTAAGCTGACCGCTTTGACAGTATGAACGTAGCACTCTTCTAAAGGAATTTACATTTTCCGGTGAAGCTACGAATTTTGATCCTCCAGTATAAGCAATTGTAAGCTCAAGACCGACATCGTCACCTAGGCAATTTTTTTTTTTTGCCGGGTTTGGAAACGCTTCTCTGGAGCACTCACACATAACTGGTCTGTGTAGTATCAAAAAACAGTTTTCAACCATTATTCCGGAATTTTCTAGGGAAAACCGAGTATGCGTTTTATTGATAAAGAGCCTACTGTATCTGTACTGAATCGGTAATAAATTGTAGGTCCCTTCCTTTCGTTCGACCAATACAAACAAACGCACAACATGAATGGTTGCGAGAAGCTAGGCCTTGGCTCATCCCGAGCTGACGCGCCAGCTATTTATTTATCTGAGGAATGGTATGGTATGGTATATGAGGGTGAGCGAAAGGCTCTTCACTTAGGCCTCAGTCGGGCCCGTTGTGCTCCCCTCTTTTAATTGTCGGAACTGCAGGTATATAGGGAAGGTGAAAACAATTATGGAGTTGACACTTAGTGTACGTGTAGTCTGCTGAATCTTCCTGCTCCTTTGGTGAAGACTAGGATGCCGCCGATTCCTTTATCCTTCAGATATCTCAGGTCCGGTATCCACTTAGAGCCTTCTGTCGCATTCTCTCTAGGACTAGGCAGTGGCATAAGGAACTGTCTGAGGAATACGTCGAAATGAAGTACATGGCACCAAAATGCCAAGATACATAAGCATATACTTTGGACTCGACTTAATTTTCAGAGGTTCTGCCAACAGACACTGAGCGGAACACTCTTTTAATATCAACCTAAAGATGCCCTGAAGTCTAAGCCTAAGACCTATGTTTTAAGACTTTTTCAGACCATGAGCAGTCTTTCTGTTTCTTGCAGAAAGACCGAGCCAAACAGGCATTATTCTCCACGAACTTAATCATTAAAACTCCACAGCCACCACTGATGTCTTCCAAAACGTCGTCCTTCTATTCTTCTCCAAATGTGGATGGATTAGCAGCATGATGTAGACGGGGGATCATTATCCCATTCTACCCCTGCCTATATAAATTGACTTCCTTCCGAGGTACCGTCTCAAAAGTACCTGACTTATCAAACACAGTGGGGTAGTAGGTTTCCTTTTTCCTTCAAAAAATGATTACTTACCAGCTCTTTCATTTCCTCCGCTGTCATTGTTTCGATTTAAGTTCCACGAAATTTACCACGCAAGTAGGTGTCACCCACTCGCTTTAATAGTCTAAGAGGTTTCTTTTTTTAATATCTCCAATCAGGAAGTGATAAATTCATACAGCACATATGAAGATTCTACATGGAAATCAACACGCCTCAAAATGTTGTCTCTAACTTCTAAGAAGTATCCCACTTAACTTCCTTCACGTGGCACCCACGACTAACCACCGTAACATACCGAATTTGAGTCCTTTCGCTTACTTGTTCACTTCCGGCCATAATGTGGGGAAACTTCCCTCCATTTTTCATACTTTTACTCGCATGACAAAGTTTGAGAAAAAAAAAAATAATTTCTTTTGCCTTGACTTCTCATATGTGCTTAGGTATTGAGAAGGACGAAATTTTTACGAGAAAACATCGTAAAGTTACTTCATAAGGGTGAAACGTGCCGCACATGGTTGGGTAATTTCCGCGGAGTCATAATTCAAGGGTTTTTGCTGCCGTCAATTTTATATACATATATGTATGCGCATACCTTAAGTGATTTGGAAGATTGATTTTGTTTTCGTTCCCAGGTTCAGATGTTCAGTGTGAGATGAGAAATAATGATGTGAAGCGGAGATGTCAATGAAAAAGACAAACTTCATTAGGCTTCTCCAAGATAATGTCCCCTGCAGTAAATGCAAAGAAATATGTACATATGTCCGTGGTACTCTTAAGAACAAGAAGACTCCCTGGACCATGCGATCGCTTGGCCTGTAGAGGCTCCACATTGTTATGCAAATTGGGTTCCATTGAACCGCCACTTTTACCTAGCTTCTCGCAGCCATTCATATTGTGCGTGTAACATTATTCGCACGAATGGAAGGGACCTGCAATTTATTGCCGACATCGAACGGCGAATTGAGAAGCTCATTCATGATAAATTATACATCCTGAGGTTTGTCGAGAGGTGGTGCCGCGAGAAATGTTCGGTGAACCTGACTGGGGCTTGAACCCACGCCGCTTACACAGCAATTCCACGCACTAACCACTGAGCCACGGCGACCACCTCTCTGAGATTAAGTCAGTCTAAATTCTGAATAAGGTTTTTTTTTTCTGAGAAGCTAGGGCTCAGCAGCTCAAAAAAACAGTGATGATTTTCAAACAGAGGGTCTAGTTGTGACCAAATTCACCCAATTGAGTTAAATGCTGACGGTATCATGGGAGGGGAGAGAATCTCATAGACAGCCAGGCTACTTAAATCACATTTAAGCTTGTAAAATACTGTAGCGAAGAACTATTGATAATCTGCACCCAGCATAATGTAAAACTTTACTGGGTCGCTGGCCACAGTTGTGTACAAGAAAACGAGATTGCTAACGAACTAACCAGAAAAGAATCAGCCCTGGAACGACAGCTAGCGGATGGTATAATTAAACCTCCACTTCGTCATTTGAAAGAAGCAGTAAAGCTAAGATCCTTAACTGAGCCGAATAACAGGTAGAAACCAGTTTACCATCTGCGAATCTTCCTGAAGGCTATGGCGAGAATATAATAAGGCTAGAACCACCAAGCTACTTTTTATGGACAGAAAATCCCTGTCATATTCCCTGTGGGGTTAAATACAGTCCACAGAATGCTCGAGTATGATGCAAAAAAGGAGCATCTCACCAAAAACTATCTATGCAAGGGATACCGGAACGAAGAAGTACACGAGAACACGACTCATGTCTATGCCCAAGCCTATGCAATTTTAGAAGATGAACTCTGGGCAGATTCAGCTTCGATGATATAGTGGAGCTATCCGATGGTTAACTATCGGCTCTGCTCAAGTTTGTAAGGACAATCAGGTGGATATCATCTGTAGTAGATAGAACCACGCAGGAGGAATAAGTGGGTAAATCACATGAGTACTTCCTAGCTGGGAACAGTCAACAAGGAAATGATGGCTTTAAGAATCGATGAGACGAAAATCAAGGCAGATGCACTTGGCCCCTAAAGATTAAGAGGGTTGACCCGAAGTAATTTGGGATTCAACGGTGATGTGAAAGAAAAAAAAGAAGAAGACAACAGGACAACGAACTTTTTTTTAACGCGGCCATTCCGTCATTCGATTACGTAAGTGTCAGACCAGTGGATGCAGTGCATGTAAGGATTTTTAAGTATAAAGCTTCGTAAGACGCACTGTGCGCACTTTTTGAATATTCAGATCGATCTTCTTTTTATGCAGAACAGTAAACTCCTAGACCTCGACCCAGCTAGTGACAATGCATGATTGAGTATTTCGCTAAGTCTGGATTAGAAGGCCTGGTACCAGAATAACACTCTTTTTGCACACACCACTTCCTTTGCCCTCCTTTTCGTCACCTTTAGTCGGCTTATCATCAATTTTGCACGTCCGCTTAAAAGATTTTCAAAAATCTGTTCAAAGTAACTTCTTGTACAATGCTTGGGTAAATGGGTGCCTTATGACATCCGTCACTGCTCTCTTAGACCAGCAATAGGGTCCATTGTGCCCATCTTCTAAATCTACTCTGGGAACCTATGAAGAGAGGGCCGCTGATTTAAAACCACCGAGATACGGATAAGAATCTCAGCAGCTCCTTTAGCTCGATATCACGAAAGTCCTCTAGTTCCGTGAAGAAGTTACTACCAAGAGAGCAAGACATTCACAAAGGAGGTGACAAACAGTTTAAATTTCTGTTTCGCAGTACAGGCCCCTCTATTTAGCCGTCAGTTGTCATTCCTTTACGAAGCAATTGTCCCGACATCCACTTTGCTTTGCTGCCCCCCTAATCTCCGTTCAAATTCCATATGATTGCCAGTAACCATTAAACCTGTAATTGAGGTCAAAGGCATTAAAAAAAAAATACAAAACAAGGACACCATTCCGCCGATTGTACAAATCTCCCATATCCATTATAGTAATTCGCCAGAAATTCGTTTCACTTTTATCGTCCAATACCACAGTATTTGTGGGCGCAGGAGTTGAAGGTCCTGTAACGCGCACAAACAATAACAAGTCTTCCGCGATTGCCACTGATTGCCTTAACCTTACCCAACGGAATCATTATTTTCGGTCATTACTTTCTGCAAGGATGCGCGTGCTTTAACATTTTATCGTGCAAAATCTCTTTCATTATCGCCGCGCGGAGGAAACAGCACCCATTTCAAACTCAGCACAAAAAAAAAGGAGCGAATTTCTTTTAATTATCCTTCGAATAGAAATTCGTAGAAATACGAGTTACGTATCCGACGAATGGTGGGTAATTTATGATAACTTACCGTGTGACGTTTCGGCTTTTTTTCGTTAATTAGTTGACTCGACTTAATTTACGTAACGAGTGGTCGCATTGATTTATTTTTTCTGCTTTTATTTTTATGTCGGACTCATAACTTTACGGGTTTTATATATGACTGCCGGTTTATGCGGAAAGTTCAGGGGCAGTTAGTAGCACACTTCGTGCTTTAAGTACCGGAAATGTCTATTTTTGGATATTTCGCCGGAGGAATGGTGATTTGTGATGAGGACCGTGACGTCGAGGGGTGTTTTTATGGGCAAATATTCGCGTAATATGTTCTTTCACATTCAAAACCAGACTGTTTGCATGCGAAGGCAGTCTATCCGCCTTCCATGCTACACCATCATTTGTTCCGAAATGGGTTATGATAAATGAGGTATTTGTTGAGGGCAACCGAGGAGTTAATCCAGACTCAACAACGTGATTAATTCGTCAGTAAATTTCATTCTGATGCATTTACTTATGGAATGAGAAGCATATCGCGAATAATTATGGAGTTGGGTGGATCTCTTAGGGTAAGTTGGATCTTAAACGAATTAATTTGCACTTAGGTGTCGTTTTTTTTCACAGCTTATGTGACCTGATGTTTGTGTGAGTATTTACTCTCAGGAGTCATCACCTTATCAAATAATTTTTTCTCCAATCCATCGCTTCGTCTATGTTAGAAAGTTTTGATTTCCCAAACCATCGCAATGAGTGTGGGTACAAAGGGTTTGACAAGATCGATGGAATACTATTAAGCCCATTTGTCTCATTTCTTTACGATTTATTCCGGAATTCATTGCTCTAAATAGCTCAACAAAACGTCCTATTCATCTTCGTCTGAGGTTAACGAGCTCTCTCAGCTCCCTCATGATTTTACAAGTTACTGACAACTTGGTCAATCTGTTATCAGGAGGGCTGAACTTGTCATCGAAGCTATGTTATCGGTTTTTAATTCAGTTTTTATTCCGACCCTCACCTATGGTCATAAGGTCTGGGTGATGAACGAAAGAATAAGATAAAGATAATAAGGGTAAATCGTCGAGATCGAGTTAGGAACACCAAATATCAGCTCCGCAAGCTTAGCTGTTACTTGAGTTGGATGCTACCCATTGATGAAATCGATGAAGACTTGAAACTGAGACCCCCTGCTCCTTGCTAAGCTCTAGTTAGAGAAAGATAACTTCAGAGGAAGTGAGCGAGAGTTTAATTTTCCTTTCACTTCTGACAGCTACAGTCAGTCAGTCAGTGTTGTCCCTTGTATTTTTTAATCGCGCTTCACCCTATTTAATGTTATTTACACAGCGAGACCGAGGTGCAGTGGGTCGAAACTCAGGTAATATTTGGTTTCAATGGCGCCCGAGGATGGTGTCCAGACTATCTGGGGACATTTATAGTGTTTGTCACTATTATAATTCACGGGAATTTATTTGAATCTTTAAGCCATGACACTTTACTGCCAGTGGTATGCCTTTGCAGTAGAACCGACACCAGCTTTCACAGTTGATCTATTTATTTATGCTCTTTAAGAAATAAATGCTTTTCCGACTCAGGAGTTTATCACGGACTTTCAGCGTGACAAGCGATTGTGCTCACCACTACACCACTTGTTAAGGGAATTCATTGTTTCCTTGAGTCTTCCCCAATGACCGGTAGTCACACTATTTCCGTGAACGTGCTCTTTATTAATTTGGTTTGCCTTGCAAATTCGTTTGTCAGACCATCCAAATTCTTTAAGAGAGTGTGCAGAGATACCCCTCTTAACCGCTTCCCAGGGACTAAAAACAAGCATTCGTCGCCAGTTCGTAAGCTTTTTCATTTTCTTCAATGTTCCCATGCCCATGGCGACACAAAAGACCGCTTAGAGCTCTAATGGCGGTTTGGTTGGATCTTTCTTTCCGCATTACTCGTATCTCTGCATAAAATCTTGAGTCTTGGTAGTTAGAAGTGGCGGTTCAATGGAGCCACATTAACTTTGAGATGTGCCTTTGTTTTACCACGGCTCACATGAGTCAAAAGTTTGTCCACATAGCTGGGTAGGTTAAGTTAGAGAGGCTGTCAACATAGCCGACGCACTTACACCAGCAATAGGTCCATTGTGATGCCTCTGGACCTAGGTGTGATTCCGCTTCCTAATCGTGGAACCAGTGAAAGGTTTCGAAAAAGAAGTCTCCAAGAAGAAAAAGAAAGAAGACACCGAGGTGGGTGGGTTGGGTCTTTTGGGAGAGATCGCGAGGAGGTACACAGGAGATGGAGGCTCATCTCCTCCTTCTCCTCGTCCCTGCATCTTCTGCAGAAATTATTTGCAGGGAAGCCCTACCGAATGACATGTCTTCCTTTGAGGCAGTGTCTAGTGATGACCAAATTTGTCTTCTCGTTTCCTAGCTGTTGCCATTTGAACCGTCGATTTGCTTTGCTGACTGTATCCACCTTTAACTTCAATTTGCATAGTGGCATTTCGAGATTTTCTTGTTCAGTAAGAATCTCAATTGTAGTTCCACGCTAGGCAAGTTGATTGACCATATAGGTTCTCGGAATATACCTGTTTCCTGAAACCGAGCAGAGGAGTATATTGAATGGGTCTGCCATCTTTAGAGGATGGAAACCAACCTTAAGTTTGTCCCCACCTTTGCCTTTAATTAAACAAACTAGACCAGAACGTCATCCGCCTTTTGGGTTACGAGGCAGGAATAGTTTAGGTCATTCAGGTGCTTCATTGACTCAAGAAGTGTGGAAAGAGCCGATGGTTCTCCTACTTCTGTCTAATGTCTTAATGGTTTCTGAAAGCAATTTCTCGAAATGCTTCAGTGTTCTTCTTAAGACAAGGAAGGGGTTCTACGTTAAACTTGCTTAAACTGATTTCTGTTTTTCTTACTGACGACATTTGTCTGCAATCTAGAAGGCTAAACTGTAGATGTCAAAGTTCTCAAAACTAGCGCCGGCTGCCGATAAAAGATGATAATGACTCAGGTAGAGAAACGCTTAAGTTTAAGTATCCACATCCATCATACTGCACACGGGATTATCATTTTCGTTATAAATGCGACATACGAATCCAAATTACGACAAACTACAACCAAAGGACGAGAAAAAGCTGTTACTTCAATAAAAGTATCCCACACCCTGCCACAAAGTACCACATACGACACAACTTTACTGTCAATGGTGAGTGAATAATTACTGCAGCATCTCCAGAGAGCCATCATGCCGGCGTTCGTAAACAAGAAAATTGCAGGACCAGTACTCGTCCCGCACAAACTGTGTGCTTTTAACGGAGCAAATACATTATATAGCTGGAAATGGCTTCTAACATTGTTACACACATGTGAGATGCTTATGCACTTGAGTCATCACAATGACTTTTCCACAAGGGAGACGTTACAGGAGTACAACGCGGCAGGACACACTTTCATCTGTTGATGATGGTGTGGCTATAAATGGTTTTTCGTCATAAACATCACCATCATTACATCCTTATACTCCTTACAGGATATACATAAGCGAATTGTGCCATTTTTGTTTAACTGTAATGGACTGTGGAGTTTAAGAAACAATAGTTGACGCAACAAAATGGATAAAGATGGCTTCAGATGGAGGTTTACGGTAATTTGTGCTTTGGAAGTCTTAAGACACCTTTTAGAAAGTGTAGGCATGTCCACAAGAAATTAAACATTATAACCCTAGCAAGGACTTCCAGCATCATTTTCTGTTGAAGGATACTTTGGTTCGATTTCACTAAACTCTTCAAGAAGATTTCTCGAGTCTCTCACAGCTTAAATCAAAGTCTTCCATTCCATTTCGAATACATTTCCTGGCTTATGCCTGTTCACATTCAATTCTTATGACCTGTTCATATCCTGTCAGGAATTTTCATTTCCATTCTTCTTAATTACAAACTGTAGGTGGTTATATATTTTCTGGTCTCCTTCTCAGTTGTGATTTCTTCGCCATAATTGTCTAGGACATGAAAAAAGTTGCCACCAGGACCAGATGTCCTAGTTGCCACACAACCAGATAGTCATTCTTTTTTCACTACACGAGACAACAGCTTCCTTTTGCAATAAAATTTAATCGTAAAGTACGAGCTATGAGGTCCTGTGTGTGTGTGACCTTCCATCTGAGGGAAAAGTACAAATTGGAATCCTTATTCCTACCACATATTGGAAGTGATATTAAAATTGTGTACACAATTGCACACTTAATGAAAATGAATGCAAAAGGAGGTCGGAAAATTGAGTTTTATTGGTGCAGTAACAAGAAGTTTTGTCTATCTGTGGTTGTTATGTGAAAAGTTATCTTTGCATTTGAAATTGAAAGGAAAGGTATCCTTCCGTTGACCTTTGAAACGATGAAATGTGAGGTGAAAGTTTTTCAATTGAAAGCTTAAGCGTTTGTTTAAATGGGAACATAACTTAAGGGCAAAGAACACATCGCACGTGTTTGACCTTAGGCAACCGAAAACAGTTAAGTCGCTTAGAAATATTTTATACGGGTTTCTGTCAAAATTCAGTGACGTGACCAAGGATTTATGTTGAAAAAAGCGTACAACTTTTTAGCCTTTTGACCTCAGAGAATTCTCCCCTATCGAAGTTAATGTATTGGCATACAAAAGTATTTTTCAGGTTGTGAAAGATAGTGTCATAGTTAAGGGCTGACAGTGACGTAGACGCCAAAGGTTACTTTTCGTTTTACAAAATATTTGGGTTAGCCGCTTAAGCATGATGAGTCCTTGCGCTTTACAGGAGATGCAGAAAAATTTAAGAACTTACTCTCTTGCCAAACGGCTGTTTATAAACCAACCCCCATGTTTTTTTCACACAAGCTGTCGAGTTACTGTAACCTCCATCTAACCTCTAAACTCACTTCCTGTTTCCCAGAAATCCTTTAAAGTTTAAAGAATCTCACTTGCCTTTCAAATTCACCCGAAAATAACATCAAAAATATAAAGCACATGTGTACATATGTGCACAGCACATGCATGTAGGTGTCTCATTAAATCCAGCACAAATCTGTTTATCTTTTTAAATTAAACTATCTTACTCCGCAAAAACTAGTAGCAACCGCAATTAAACTAAGCAAACAAACACGACTCTAAAGCCGGGGGAGATAATTTAAGTAACATTATGTAAGCATGTGCTCTAATCGCATGTGTACGTGATTACTCATTTAATCAAAAGATTCTCAAAGTATGCCTTAGGCCACCTCGGATTCGACAACGTGGATTGCTGCCGCTGGTATCTTGGGTTATAAGATGCGTCTAAATATAGCAGAGACGCAAGGTAGATAGGGGATTGTACCACATACGAATAATGCTTTTAGTTTTTGTTGAAATAAATCATCCCTTTGACCTCTTTTACCCTCAAGTCAGAGTTAGAAGATTTGTATTTTATTTTCGAAATCCAATTATCCAAGAGATTTGATTTTGAATCGAATTAATGAAAATGCTTATGGATATCTATCTTGGAGTAGGCTAAACGAATAGATATTTGTGTCTACTGCGTGTTTCTGTTGATTCTACTAGTTCTTGTCTTCTATCTCCGCCTCCATTCATCGTCTATGTAGACAGAACCGAAAATCACCCGTAGAATTTTTCTCTTGAAAAAGCCAAGAGCAACCTCATTCGCTTTTGACAGAGCCCATGCTTCTGCGCTGTAGAGCAGGATTGGGATGATTAAGCTCTTATACAGGGTCAATTTAGTCGTTCACGAGAGGGTTTTGCTACTCAATTGCCTTCTTACTCCAAAGAAACAGCGATTAACAAGAGTTATTCTTCGTTTGATCTCAGCACTGGTGTCATTGTCTGAATTGATAACGGAGCCTAGGTATACGAAGTCCTTAACTACCTCAAAGTTATAACTGTCTATTGTGACGTTCTATCCGAGACGTCGATGTTGGGTGTCCCTTCTTATTGACAGAATATATTTCGCCTTGCCGTCATTGACCTCTTTAACCCATCTTCGCCTACTTCGTCTCACAACTCACGAACGCACCATAACGCTGCGTTCTTCCGATTATGTCAATATCGTCTGCGCATGCGAGTAATTGGACGGACTTTTGGAAGATTGTGCCTCTGGTGTTAGCCCGTGAGTTTAGCACTATTCTGTCAAGAACGATACTGAAGAAATTGCAAAACAGTGCACGCGTCGCCTTGTCTAATTTCTTTTGTGACATCAAAGATCTCAGTGAGGTCTTGACCGAAATTGATGGAGCAGCGTGTATTCTTTACCATCATCCTGCACAAACGGACGAGTTTGGCAGGGATACCAAAACTAGACATGGCTCTGTATAGCTCGTCTCATAGGCGGCCTTAAAATCGTTCAAAAGATAGTAAGCATCGATTTGTATTGCCTGGGGTTTCTCCAAGACCGGTCCTCGTCTAGTGCAGTTTTTATACAATTTACTTCTGTCCTCTTCAGATCGTTGAATATTCAAATATCGGTTCGTCTTTCTATGTTGGTTCCCAAGACAGCAAATAATGGTCACAACAGACCTATCTACATTTTGTTTCACCCCTGCTCTTTAAATACGACAAACTACTGGTAGCCACTATCAAAAGTATCCACAAAACAGAAAAAATCTTATACCAAGCGGGCTCATCGCTATGTTCTTCAAGAATGGGTAGTGTCTACATCCCAGATGATTGTCTTTTCTCCTCTGACGGAGAGTTCACTTACCAAACATGTTCTTCTATAGGCATCTCAATCAGTTGGACTGTTTGACCTCATTCAGCCGGAGGTGTGTTCCTTATACCCTCAAAATCTGCCCAGAAGTAAATTCTTTGCCAAGCAGTTGCCATCCTTCATTTCATTCTGCCATTGCTCCGGCTCACCATTTCTGTAATTTCCTCTCCAGCAACTTCCTCTTCTTGTGCATCAAATTTTTGCTTCTTTTGTATGTTAATATTCAGAGATTTGTTTCTAAGCCCAATCAAGCCCTTCGCCTTTCGTCAAATTCAAGCTTTCATTACTTATATCAAAATATTCAGTTTGTTTTTTAAGTACTTGTTTCGTTGAATAAGAGTTGAGTAGTCCAGACAAACATAAACTGTTATCTTAACCTATAAAACAAATGGTTTTCAATCAGTCAACGAAGCTATAAATCCCATGTAATCCTAAAGCTTTCTGACAGCCTTCAATCTGAGCAAAAACGCTACCAACCAGAAAACTAACTATACATATGTACATGTGTATAATCAGATACGAATTCTAAGAAATTTGTTTCGAGGCACTTAGGCTTAGGCTGCCTTAACAGTGAATCCAATTATTTTCAAAATCTTTCGGGCTCAATTTGTGTTCAATGAAGTACGGAATATACAGTGTTTTCCAGGAGTAAAGGGTCATGATAGCTTTTCATGGTGTGCGTCACGTGAACTGTGTTAATGTCGCTAAAGACCCCTTAAACGGAAGAATTTCATTTGAAAATAGCATAACCGAGCATTTTTATTCAAATTCAGTTAAACACAGAAGCATGAAAATTACATCGACTCTATATCATGAGACCGCAGTGTAAAATAAAAATCCTTCATGTGAACAATTTTCTACCGAGAAAAAAGGAATATCTAGGAATCATTTAACATTCCTTCCATACGATTGATTCTTAAAGATACATGTGAAATATTCACAGATTCTTCATATCTACCGAAAAGATACATCTGCAGGATATTAAATATGAATTCACACAACAAAAAACACGAAAACCTGAAAGAAGCTTTAAATATCCTTTTTCCTTCATATGATGACAAATAGAAAAATCTGTCTACTGGTACTTTCGAAAATACCATTGTGAATACATAAAAAAATATTCAGGTATCATGAACCCAAGTCAGTGGCCCCGGTCTTCGTCTCAAAAAAAAAAATTCATAACCATGGGAGTGGAATTCTTGTCTTTTCAAAAGAATGAGGGACATGTGAGTGTGAGTGATCGCTACTTATGCAAATTAAACTGACTGGGTAAGGTAATCTCTAGGACATATGGCTGGCATTTTCGGCGGCAAAAAATCCTTTTTTACTTTCCAGGCTTACAACTGTGCACACCACCCGATTATTTGGGTGGCTTATTAAGTGCGTGTGGAATAAGGACACAAACGCGAATTTATCTCACTTTTTCTGATGGCGGCACCTTCTTTCTTTTAAAAAGCAGCTCACATGTGAAATTGTTTTCTGTTTAAGCTCTCGTCTCATTGACACGGATCATTGGCGAAATTCAAGACAGGATAGACTCGTATATCCTTATGGATGTGACAGTCAGTTTTCGTAGACACAACTCTTGTAATTGTATAAATTTGCAAAAATTTACTCGTCCGTGTCATCACACACAAAATTCTTTTCAAGGATAATCATTGTTATTCTCTGGTCATAAATCTCAGCGTAATGTCTAACAAATTTGGATTAAATGGAATTACGTCATCTTGGGGTAGGTTTCCACCGCCCCCGGGAGAAAAAATTCTCAAGGGTGCTGTTATGTGTGTGTCACATGAATAAATTCCATTCGCTGATGGCGTTGTGGAAATTTATGACTTGGTAACAGCATGCATTGCGAGAAAACAAGTCTTTTATTAAGCCTGTCGTTCTCCGTTTGTGCAGAGGTCATGAGATAGGTTTGTAGCGTACTTAGGACGTGTTATATTTTATCATCAAGTCTAAATGGCATATTTATACTAATTTTTAAATTATGTAATTATGTAGGGTGACAGTGAATATGCATTTTGAGTAGCTAATCGCTTTTAACCTCTACCCATATACATACGTAGTAAATAATTTAAAAATTTTTTTATGATAAAGAAGGACTCGTTGAAATCACGGTGGCTCTCCCACTTGCAAAATAATTTGTTTGTCTTCCAAGAATTGCCGAAGGATTTGCTTTACTTTGCAAACATGGTACTAACTACCTTGCCATGCGAACATGCTTACCCACAACAATTAAGGGCACGTACAACTGTGGCTTGTGTTCGTCGTGGGTCAGTGGTTAGTGCAAGATACGGAGCTTCAATTCGAAGTCAGCAATAAACTGTTGGTCCCTTCCATTCGTTCGAAAAATATTGCACGCATCACATGAATGGTTGCCAGAAGCTATGCCTTGGCTCATCTCGAGCTGTCGCACCAGCTATATTTTTTTTTAAAGCTGTCCACGGACTTTATTGTAGGAAGAACATGGGATCTAGCTATCCATTGTGTTCTCTTTGAGTTCCAATCATCTTTACTCCATGCTAATAGGCTTTGCACTATTACTACTTACTTACTTAGGTGGCGCTACAGTTTGACGCCAACCTTTATACTTTCAGAAGCTATCAGCCTCTAGTTCCGCATTCCCACTTGGTTAGGTTCCTCTTCTACTTAGATTCACTTAAAAAAAAACCGAAATAGCAAGAATAATTCTTAGTTTGATTTATTAAGACACGTCGTTGTCAGAAGTCATAGCAGCACCAATGTGGACAAAGTCCTCTGTCCTCTGATAGCTTACCACCGTGACGTTCTTTCCGATTCGTCGATTTTAGGTGTACCATCTAGTCCCATTATTGTAACGCTTTAACTATTTTGAGAACATGTGTGTCTTTACTCGTAAAGATCCACTGCTCCTTGGGTCCACTGCTCTTTGGGTTCTACCGAAGATGTTAATATCGTCGGCGTATGCATGCGTAAATGCATAGACTTTCGAAAGACTGTACCTCTGATGCTTACCTAGGAGTTTAGCACAAAAGTTGAAAAGCCACATGACAACATGCCAGCTAAATTTTTGAGGTGGACCTTGGTGGAGCAGATAGCGTTTGCTACTGGCAACCTGCTCAGACGGACGAGTTTAGCAGGGACGTCAAACCGAGACATGGCTTGGTATACCCCGTTTCTATAAATGCTGTAATAGACAATGCTGGGTATCAACTATAACTTCTTCGGTTTTCTACAATACGACTTTCTTGGCCAAGAGCTACGTGCTGTAATAAGCGACTTCTATGCTCACAAAGTGGTGACTAGGCTAGAAAGAATCGGTGAGTTTCTTCAAGATTTGGCTAAGATTGGAAATGAAATTCGTAGACGATTTAGCGACACGCAAGACCCTTAGGTAGCTGCCAATGAGGTGTACAGCTCTGGACTGGATTTTGTATGCTACAAGATCCTTCTTTCATAGGTTAGGTTATGTTCGGTTGAAGTGGCTGGCATCTAAAGTCAGTAAGACCCATGTTATGACACCACATGGGTCTCGAAAAGATCTCTCGCCCATTCATTAGACCAATTTGAACTCCTTATGAAGCGTAGGGGGCTACTAATCGGTATTTATTAGTTCGTCCAAGTTGGTGTAGAAAAAGGCTCCTAAGTGAAGTTTTCTTTTGCGAGAGAGAGTTGCAAAGAATATGGAGAACAGTCTTCTCCTCCTTTTCGTCTATACAGCATTTGCAGATGTCGTTTGAGTAGGTGCCACGCCTTGCTGCACGCTTTCCTGTTAGACAGTGTCCAGTAATGACACCTATTACAGTGCTATCTTCGCAATACGCTTTTCAGATCCGGCTTTGGCTAAGTCTTCTTTGTCGCAAGACATGTTGTACCACTTGTCTACCTAAGATTTGTTCTTTCGGTAGCATCCAGCTTCAGTTTAAGTTTCCAAGTAGCGATCGGTATGCCTAGGGTGCCCTTATCAGGCCCAAAAGTTAATGTTATTTCTTATCTGGCGAATTTATCAGACTTACAGTTTCCTGGAATGTCACTGAAGCCTGGCACCCAAAAAAAGTGAATATTTAACTGCTCCGCCATTATTTTAAGAGACGATCGGCAAATTTAGGGATATTTGTGATTTTATCCTTCTTCCATAACATACATATAAATATATGTATATTATTTCCAAATCCCAGGAGCACTTAGACTCATTATCGGTCCATTGTACTCCCAGGCAGAAACCTCTATTTGGTCCAGGGGTTGTTTTGTTTCGCTGGCGTATGTAGAATTTGCTTTTTTAAAACATTTTTGTCAGCTTGCTGTTTTTTTTGTGCGTGAAAAAAAAAACTCTGAAGGCCCTACTGTAACCGAAACCCAAACGTACTTCTAGTTTGAAAGAGTAATGAGGGGGGATGAAACTTTCTTTTTTTAAAAAGTATATGACTCTTCGTCTTAATTAAATGTAACTAACGTGCATACAAGTTTTGGACAAACTTTAAACTACAGCGACTATGTCAAAGTTTAAGTAAGTCTTTTACAGTTTTTCGTATCAAAATTTCTCAAAATATACGTCCTTTCTTCATTAAAATTGTTCAGTTTGATAATTTTAAAAGGATAACCCCAAAAAAACCATTATAACAACCAACGTTGCGTAATGCTGTTCCTTCTTTGGTCATGAAACACTTCCACACCAAGAACCCACCACCTGCTATAAGTAATTGCTGCAAAAAAGAAAGGCAAGTGGTAGAAATCCGTTGCACATGGTCGAGTGGACACTTTTTAACTTTATAGAGCATAAAAAAGTTGGGAGATATTTTCCAAAAAAAAAAAAATCGTTTTCTTCCATTTAATTTTTCTAATAACAAATCCTTTATCATTCCAATTCTCTAACGGAATTTCTCCTCTCTTTCAGATACGCCTTGGCACTCACTAGGATTCATGTCTATTTAAAAGGTAAAACAACAAGAAATTCAAAATATTTGTCCTCCAAAATCCCCAAACACACACTCTGTGCTGTGTGTAGCCCTTGAAATATGATTCTCATAAATATTCTACGCAGCGTTATAACCAAAAACTCGCAACTGAAAAACCATCCTTACACCCACCGAAAACTAATTCCTCAAATAATGAACATTGCTTTCTAATTAATAATACACATATTTTGAAAAGTTCCACACGAGGTAAAGAATTTAATTTTGTACGCATCGCTTTAACTACAAAGCATGTACCTTCCTACGAGTATGTGGCTATGTATCTTTTTCGAAATACATTCACTTATTTCAGAGATCATTAAAAATTTCGTATTTCACTGACAAGAATTTCTTCAAAAAAAAAAACGAACTAAACAACACAAAGTACACAATACGTTGCTTTGTCAAGTTCAAGAAAACAAAGAAGAAAAATATTGATATTGAAGATTTCAATGTCGGGAACAGTGGTTTTGAAAATTAGAAGGAAAATGGTTCGGTAAAAGCAGACGAGTGTGTGGAAAATGTTTGGGGAAAACACGAGATGATGATTGAAGTTTGAGAAAATATTATTTTGAATCTCACTTTTGATTGATGTTCGTCTGTGGGGTGTACTTCATCAGTACATGAAGCATTTTTTCCCCTTCTAATTATTTGTGTTATTTCAAAATTATTCATGTAGTAAAATTGATCGTTTTAGATAGTTTCTTTTTTTAAACCACAGCCGCTAGACTCGTCAAAAATGAGTTGGGCAATGAGATCTCCATGCAAACATCGATTTCGCAACTGTCTTTACCGATAAGTTTGAAGAGGCTGAAACAACATATGATTGGTCACATTCAAGCAGGTCGTTAGGTTAGGACTGACGTAAAAAAAAATGTCGAAGAAGGTCCGAAAATTCCTTTGCAAAGGTGGACCAGAGAATATAAAATGTTATGTAGCGTAGCGGCACAGCGTCCTACTAGAAGATTTTTACTGGAACCGAAAAGAAAGGTCTTTCTAGCCCTAGTATCCACCTTTCATCAATAGAAGAGGTTGCGAATGCCCTCATGATGTTATTTACTTACCGTTGGGTAAGGTGTAGTAGTTTGAAGCTCAGGTTTGGTTTGGTGTCCAGACTAACTTCTTTGAGATTTCGGACTTGGTCCAAACATCTTATGCTGGGCCTACCTAGGGGACGCCTAATTGATGGCACGTCTTGGAAAAAGATTTGAGGGCATACGTGCCCAAACCATAGAAATTTGGACCTCTCTGTTCGAAGAAATAGCTGTTCAACATTAAGTGCCTCGTATATTCTGGGGTTCCTAACACGATCTCAGCGAGTCACCCCAGCAATATTGTACAACGAACAAATCCCATTTCGGCAGCTTGTATCCACGACCGTACTGTTTCGATTATTATCCAAACCTCATGACCATAGGTGAAGAACAAACACTGAATTCAGGACTGATAGCTTAGCTCCGATGCCAAGTTCTGCCCTCCTGATAACAGATTGACCAAGTTGACTCAAAATTGCTCCAGCCTGACTAATCCCCCTCAGTATTGTTCCTTCCTTCACTCATGAATAGGATCCCGAGATACTTTTACTTCTCCACCTGTTTCAATGGGACTCCACTATCATGCGGAGTGAATTAAAGTTGGCATTCGGGAAGTTACCATTATCTCTGATTTGTTCACGTTTACCTTCATCCCAGCTTCAATCAAAACGACGACGAACCTATCTAGTGGGCTCTGAAGTTAGGTCTGGGTGGATGTAAGGATGACCAAGTCTCCCAATTCGAACCGTTCCTCGCCACGGCTGCGCTGTAACATCCAATCCATATACACTATAAAAAGGAGAGGTGACTGAAAGAGGAACAATCACCCTAGTTTGTCAATCGCTAGGTGTTTCACCGCATGTCCAGGACACTTTAATGACACGAGAGAGCCATTTCACTCCCTCTTTACCCAAAGCCTTGAGCATTTTTGGCCGGATTTCATCCACTCCAGCAGATTTGTCGACTTTCAGCGCTTTAATCGGCCAAGTCACCTTCTCTGCTGTGGGATTATTCTCCGCCCTACTCAAAACCATGGGTCTGCCATCTTCAGTGCCCTGTTCTGCATTGAACAGTTCCGAAAAGTGCTCTTTAGATGGCAGACGGATGGTCTGCCAGAACACCTTGTTTGCAGGTCTGTGATCACAGTCCAACTTCTCACCGAACTCCTTCCAAGACTGCTCCTTAACTGCTTTAACAGCCATCTTGCAAGATCTTCTCGCCGCCATGTAGCGGTTTCGAGAAGCTAAGTCCTCCAAGTGCATCCAAACCAGGAAGGATTTCTTCTTCTGTCTGATGGCTTCTTGAACTCCAGGTGTCTTCAACCTGGAGTTGCTACGCAGAGAAGGGGTCAGGAGTTTCTGCATAGAAAGTGTGAATGGTTCACACTCTTTTCCTGGAAGATGAAATGACTTACCGGGTTAAAACGCTCACAGTGCTTATGATATTCTGATCTGAATATGCTGTTCTTCCATCGCTTTCTGTCAGTGATTGGGACAGGCAATCAAATCAAATCGCCAACTAACAAATTTGATGGCGTTTTGGGGTAGAATGATGATAACATTGGGTAGAGATAGGAAGTTTTGCATCAGAAGGGTGCTTCCCTTCCAAAAATAGAATCTACATTTCGTGGGGCTTTAAAAAGTTCATTGGAATAAAATCTTTATCACAAAATCTAAATCTACATTGGGTCTTATTTCTGATAATTTTATTTTTAAATAGAAATTCATTACTGAGTCATGAGAAATTATATGGAACTGATTAACGACATAGATTAATATCGTTGATGAGTATTAATTTGACACACTGCTGACGACAAACTTGAGTACTGAGTCAGAAAGATTTGATCGTCTAAAGTTGCTGTCTAGGCGTCAAACCGAATTTTATCGGTTTCTGTGACATCCTTGTGATAATTTGTGGCAAAACCCTCTTGAGTTAAAAGGTGCTCAAGCTTTAAGCTCAAAACCAATCACCTCCTGATGAATATACGCCCCAACATCCCTTTCGTCTAAATTCAATTTCAGCCAACTAATGGAAATTTTAAACCACTCACCAGGGGTGGAGGAAACTTATTATTTCGAAAACCTAATTTGGAGTTATTGCAGGCCTTGATTATTCAGAGAGAGGTGAATGAGTGTTTTCGATCCGGAACATCATTCGACAGAAAAGATCGCAGAGAGGGTCAAAAATGTCATTAACTTGTTAGCACCCGGCACAGTGTCCTTTCTTCTCCACCATCAACCCGGTGGCAGTGCTGCATAATTAATAATCTTGTTTTTGGACACGTTAATTTGATGTTATACAACCACGTATGTTCATGATGACAACGCAACTAAAAGCAAGAGTGACTGGCATAATTGATGTTGGGTTGGCTTTCCCTCGGCGGTGCTGCCATTAAAATAAATTGAGCTCGGGATATTTTCCTAGTGTATAAAGCATAGTTCACTTGATGCTTGGATGCCCTTGTGGTAAGGAATAGGAATAAATAAACATCATTGCCTTACAAAAGCACAATATCATCTCAAAGTGGGAGCTGTTGGATGGAATGTATTGAATATGTGTACATTTTGAACGGGTGTGCCATTGAGAGCGCATAATAGACTTTTTTTATGGAACGCATCCTATTTTTATTTGACGAACGCATGCTCCAATTAGTTTAGTTAATGTCTGCCATCCAACGGCTTGGTCCTGCTAAAGCGTTCGCAACTTGGTAATGCTATCGGTGTCCTCACACGATACGGTCCTACAACTCTTCATACAAAGGGCCTAGGCTTCTGTTATAATAATTTCTGCAGAAACTGCTTGGTTGAAGAGGAGGAGACCACCACTCTTCACTTCCTCTGCACCTGTCCAGCCCTGTCCAATAGAAAACTGGTCCATCTGGGACCACCTATTTTCGATGACATTAGGAAAATTAACGTCAAAAGCATCCCTCATAAACAGCTCTGGTTAGGCAAGGTTTAGGCAAATGTGTGCCTTATGACATTCGTCACTGCTGACTTAGACCAGCAATAGGGTCCATTGTGCCCATCTTTTAATTCTACTCCGGGAACCTGTAAAGAGAGGAGAATCTTTGGTTTAAAAACACCCAGACAAAGATATGAATCTCAGGGCTCCCTCAGCTCGATGTCATGCAAGTCCTCCAGTTCCGTGAAGAAGTAACTACCAGGAGTCCTCATTCTTCTACCGGCGAGGGCAGGACATTCACTCAGCAGGTGACGTACAAATTCGATTTCTTCCTCGTCCGTACAACTTCTGCAATTGTCATTGTAATGTATGCCGCGGGGCTCCGCATGAGTACCAATGGCGCAGTGCCCAGTAATGATGCTAAAGACCATCCTTGCGATGACTAATTTTGACCAGAGACAAAACGGGTCTTATTATAACCCGTCCATAAGTTTCCGACCGTTGCGCATGTGTCTAGCCGAATCCAACATGTATTGGATAGAATGATGGCCTCAATATACCTTTTTGACGAGCTTATTGGGATCCTCGAAAAGGGTAGAGCCTGTGAGACTAATTATCACGGACTCCAGAACCTTTGCGGATGTCTGGCTTTCGATGAAGACTGTAATTGTCTTTGCGGTGATACCCTTCTCGCGGACACTTTTCGAAGCCTCGATGATTTTGGCCTGAAAGACACTGCAGTTGTCGTTTATTCTATAGGCTATTCCTTCAGTCATCTCTTTCAAAAATTCTGATACTGAACTTCCTGTCCAATGCCAGAGTCTGAATCGTATGATCTGTTTCTATCGATCTGTCGACATTCTCCCATCGAGGCAACATGGAGGCGTGATCATAGGGAGCTGGTGTCCACTGTCGTCCTTCTCTCAGTCTTCAGTACAGATCCAGCGGAACGAAACTTAGCATGGTTTCCATTGCCGCTGTTGTTTTTGTTCACATTAATCCCAGGATTCCTATAGACGCTGCCCTCTAAATCTTTGAAAGCTGATATTGCTTCTCAGGCACCTTCCACCGGACTTGTGAGCCATACGTTAGAATGGGTCACACAACCGCCATGTAAACCTAATGTACAACAGTCAGTTTAAAACCCCATGTATTACTGAACGCCTTTTGCCTGTAGAAGGCTACGCATACCTTCTTGATGCGCTCACCGATGTTCTCCTTCCAGTTTAGTTTGGAATCAAGAATAACGCCCAGATAGCTTGCTGATCCCGCAAGTTTAAGTTCAACACCCCCGATGTTCGGACGCTTGAAATTAGGGATTGATCTCTTCTTAGTTAGAAGCACAATCGCACAATCGTCAATCTTTGAAGGATTGACTCCCAGCCCTTCGCTGCTGGCCCAAGTATTGACCAGTAGTAGCGCATACTCGAGGTAACAGCTCTGGTTAGTTCAATTTGTTCTACTATCTGCATCTTAGGTACGGACAGCCTAAGATGGACCTAAGCTAACGTGACCAAATATCGCCTCTCTGCTTTTTATAGACCTTCATACCGCAGCTTCATTGGTCTTCATACCGCAGTGCCCGTCCTTCATATGAGTCAGGAAGACCTCGATCACTTCTAATTAATTTTTATTATTTTGGTTGAACAACGGATGGAGCTTGATCGTTCCCGAATTACACATAAGGTGACTCGACTTTTTTATGCAATGAAACAGTTGATCCAAGCTCTACGTGATTATGGCAGTACAAAAGTAGGCAATATGCCAATACTCAAGACAAGCTGTAATGGGATTGGTACCATGCTGGGAAAAAATATTGAATGCTTCCGAACCAAATTGGATAATTCCAAAAAAGTATCTCCATGCGACGTAGAACTGTCTGTCTATCAGTACATAGATGACGACAGATAAAAGGTAGCTACAGCTCGCCAACAAAGTGCAGACATCTGACAAACACTGTGCACGTTCCTCTGCAAATGTTATTCCTTTTTTTTTTCCATTTCATTTCCTTAAATCGATTTTGCGGTAAACAATTCCACAATCGATGAATCAAACCACAGCCTTGCATAACTCTGCGGAGGCTTATGTTTCCAACCGGGCCAGCTGTGCCGTTTGGTCGAACTCAATTAACGAAAACTAACAAAAAAAAAAAGACGAAAATTTGGAAAAACTTTTTAAGTCAATATGGGCGATGTGCGGTATTTTTAGTCGTCCGATTGTGGCAAGTAAATTCTTTTTTTATGTACAAAATTTGTTTGTAAATTCATCTTGTTTGTCTGTCTTTGAAAAACTTCCATCTGGAGATTATTTTTGGAAAACATTTTAAAAAAAAATTATGCAAATAACCGATTGATCGCATCACCGGCATTCGTCGGCGGCGATGGCGATAGGCTATTTGTGTGTCGGAACTCGGGACTCGGGACACGTGCTCATTACACATCTAGGCTGCGCTAAGGTGCGATGAATCTGTGGAGTATGTAGTCATTCGTCAAGTAGACCATGAAAGACGCCTACAACTCATTCGGCATTCAATTTGCCGTAAGTACATAGTTTGGATTTTATTTTTGGAATTTTCCGAGGATATACGGGAGGATTGCGGATTTCGTTTTTTTTTTTAATGGTCCGCTTGCACTTTCTGAAGACATAAAATATTAAGTGCCACTAAATGTGCGTTTTATTGGCACTTCCCTTACGGGAAATACCGAAAGTGACACTTAAATTTGTTCTGTAATTTCCCCGGACTGAGTTATTTTCTCCGAAAACAAAAAAATTGGTTTGTCTTTATGGCGCTGATGACAGTGGAATAAGTGACAAAACCGATTGCCGATCTTTATTGGTTTTCGGTCAGCTGAAGGTTGCGCTCTATCCTAATTATTTATGACCGTCCTACAGTGCAGCAAATTATTAGTAACGCTTCACTAATTGATATTTGGCGATAACAGAGATAGGACGTTCGATAGGACTCCGATGAAGTGGATAGTATGGGGAGTGCTGCTTGAAAATGCATAAAAATATCAGATTCATTGAGTTGTTCGAGAGAATTCTAATATAGTTTTGGGAAGTTTTGGGGATGAATTCATGAGCAATAAGTCGTTGAGGTGAAGTGAGCCTCTTTGTTCCTTTATAAATCAGTTTTACAGGCAGAATGATCCAGTCCTGAGGTCTTATATAGAGCCTCCTTAGTAGGATAGGGCCTAATTACTTCGTTTGACTTCCGACGAGATGTCATTATCGGAGGTAATACCAGAGCCAAGGCAGACAAAGTCCCTTTCCACCTCCAAGCTGAAGCTATAAACGGTCACCAGAAAATTGCGTACCTTTGGTAATAGCTTCTTCCATGGGTTGGAGGACCTTCCCATCGGTGATTTTAGGAAACACCTGAGATTTCTATCCCTTTCAGAGTGCTTTCCAGATTAGGCAATCCTGCCCCTTGGTTTGAGTATACTTTGTATGGGTACAATGGACCCGCTTGAGGTCGATGTAAGTCTTTAGGACACCCACAAAACCAACCAACTGTGACCAAATCATCGGTGTAGGGTGTCTTGTTGACAGCAAATACTTAGTTTTGCCCTCTTTTACCGCTAAACCCATTTTGACCGCTGCTGCCTTGATACTCGGGAAAACACCTGTGATAGCTCGCTGCGTTCTGTCTATAATGTCGGCCTACGCAAACAGTTGGACAGATTTATGAAACATTGTGCCTCTGGTGTTGGCTTGAGAGTTTCGCACAATTCATTCAAGTATGATGTAGCATTCTCTATCGTCATCCATTCGTGCATACACCATCGTCAACACAGTCGGATAAGTTTGGCAGGGACGTCAAAACTAGACATGGCTCTGTATAAAGGTCGTCTCTGTAAATGCTGTCATAGACGGCCTTAAAGTCGTTGAAGAGATGGTGGGTATCGATTTCCTGCCGAAGTGTGACAATTTGGTCAATTGTGGACTTTTCTAGCCTAAAACCGCACCGATAAGGTTGTCGACGAAAGGCTTTAGGCGTTCAAACAGTATGACATTTAAAATCTTGTAAGCGATGTTGAGAAGGCTGATACCCGTGTAGTTGACGCACTTTTGTGGATAAGGCAAACGATGCTGAGATTGTATTCATCAGGCATACACTCATCTGTTTAAACCTTAGAAATGTGTTGGTGTACGCTCCCAGGTCACCTCCAGCTGCTTCAAATAACTCGGCCAGAAGGTTGGCAAACTACTGAACTGAAAACTCCATTGGAACTGAAACACATAGGAAAGAATTAAAAAAGCTTGCAATGACCTCTTCACATTCAAATGACGGAAATACGCTGAAGGTTTTATATCATGATTGTCAGACCCATACTCACATATGAAGCACATACCTAGTTGAAAACCACAAATAGAAAAATTACGCTAGGCAGACCAGCCGTGGTACAGAGACCGGCTAGTGCATCCATCACAGGTGCACTTGGCAGAACCCCACCGACTGCACTGGATACTTTTCACCACTCTCTGCCACTTGATTTACAAATAAAACACCTTGCAGGAAACACTGCGCTGACGGGAGCTAAATTTGACTTTTTGAAAAATAACAGCATAACAGACCAATGTTAAGTGAAGTCTTGACAGACAATCCGACATGAACGAACAAACATCCTTTTCGCATTCGATTTTGATGTGCCAAACGGAACTGTATATCCAAAAATGAAAAGTTGGCAACGGAATGCAGCATGAATGCAATTTTTACAGACGACCGATGGAACCGACTCTGGAGCACACTCCGCGGATTCAGTGATGGAAGAATCCCTAAGATTGTCGTATGCGAGCCGTGTTTCAATCAGAGACTCTCGCTATACATTGGTATATTTATACACTTTCCAAACAAGAAAGAAAGACTTCCGATCGTGGGAGTCGGGCGACTAACCATCGGTCACTTCATGAGGTAGCAGCCTGCGGGATAACAAAATTCGTTGAACCGGCAGTGATAAAATCAACCTCGGGCACACAATAGGCAGTCATTAAAGACACGGCCACCAATTCCATGTCATACGGTCTTTTTGTCCTACTTTAGATATTGAGAGGACCAAGACCACCTTGGCAGCTGCGAATAGTTTGTAGAAATCTGAACACTGCCTACTGCAAAAAGAAGCCAAAAAACAAGGAGTTTTAAGACCAGGCGTATGCAGATATTGTAACGAGAGCTCAGGCTTCCCCCGAAGGAAGGAGCTCTTTTTGGAAGACACTGGCAAAATGGAAAGGATTTCGACAAATTCAGTTTCTCTGAAAAAATGCCTGCGCCAACTCCGCATTCCACTTTCGAACCGTCTGTGAAAATAGTCGGAACAAAATTCTTGATCACTTTTACGTTTTTCCAGTCTGCCTTGGTTGGAATTGGTGAGGTATGTGATATGCCTTTACATTATGTAGAGAAACTCAGAGTTATCGAAAATTTAGAAAAAAAAAATACATAGCTGGCGGGACAGAATATAAGCCAAGACATACATATGAATGGAAGAGACCTATGTGCAGTTTATTGCCAACCCCGAGCGGCGAATTGAGAAGCTTCTTCATGACAAAGTATACCCTCGAAGGTTCGTCATTCACCGATGAGAGGAAGTGCTCCAATCTATGCAGCTCGTACAACAGTTCAACGCACCAGCCACTGCAACCACGACTTTTAGCCTCTAGTGGCTATAATACTAAAAATTATTTTATTGTTAGCCCGGAAAGATAGAGTTGTACAGCTATGAGTGAGTATAGGCAAAGAAAAAAGTTCGGTGAACAGAGGCTTGTTAAAAAATTGAATACCTTTCTGCCAGTACGGGTACCGAAAAGACACCATGAACCAGTATGTTGCAGAAACTGCATAAGTTGAGAAGAACAGATATCTGTATGAATCGATTGCCTTTCTTATAAGATCTTGTTTGCATATTGCCTTTACCCTTTCATTCGTCCTTCTCTTCGTCGTAAAGGTCAAGAATGATTGTTTTCTTAACCCAAAATGCTCTTGATAATCGAAGAACCATCTATTTATCCATCAGTGACTTCTAAGAAGTTGAGTGATTCTTCGAATTAAACGTGAATTCCACAAACCACACCCTCGGAGAGTGTCGAAGGAAAATGATTCCAGGAAATCGTTGTCACTTCTACTCGAATTGACGAGAATGAGAAACTTGCACGTATATTTCTTTTTGAATATTCAAATGAATCCTTGTCTCTCTTTGTTCCCCCACTTGACAAAGCAAAGATATTAAACAATTGGTCGTCTCCATCAATTTAAATCCCACCATGAAAGGCTTAAGTCAAAAAGACTGTTTACTGACCTTTCATCGCCTATTTGCAAAAACCCACGTGAAAGCAAAACAATTACCGAAGGAGTACTGTGTACAACGCCTCCACTTTGTTTCCATCATGTCTGTCCAGAAGGAGCTTCTCCGAGTTGTACTACTTCATTTGCATAATCTAAATTATACGAAACTGCAAGAAGCTGTCCTTCGTAAGCCAGGCAACTCAGTGCCCATGGAGATGGGTATCATGTGCTTGGCAGTAGAGCATGACGGTACTAAGATCCAGTATACATGGCTGTTGTTCAGGGAGTTTCTGGTGTGAGCCGGAGTTTCCCTCTTGCAGCAGCAAGACTACGAGGATGAAGTGGAATAATCTATTCACGTTAATAGCTTTCTAATTGCATAACTACCTGCTGAGTGGTTCAGTGATTCAATGCTGTGCTTGCTTCTTCCTATTTTAACAAGAAGATCCCCCACTTGGCATGGATAAAGCTTGCAGGTTTTTTTTTTTTGTCATATTTACTGCAAGTGATGCTTGTAATTAGTTTATTAATGGACGCCCCTTTGAGGGTGGCTTGGATCAATTTCTTTTAAGTTTTCACCGGGAGATTGTTTTACGGACGAAGAGAATTGAATACATTACCAATCTGAAATTGCTTGGAGGATTTTTAAAAGATAAGATTCTTGGACATTGTAAACTAAAATCCCTACCAACGGCATAGAAAAATCCTTAAACTTTGATTCTTCTTCAGGTCTGTAGGGAGATCCACTCCATGATGAGTATAAGGCTCGCGTTGGCTCAATGAGTAGTGCATTGGTTTGCTAAGTGAAGTTCGAGTCCCGCAAGTACGATGCTAACAACAATACCGAAGATGCCCAGTGGGCCGTACAGATGGCAATGTCTGTTCGGGTTCTAGTAAGGAGATCTTTTGTTTTCGTGTGGTTGTATGTCGGCCAAATTAAGATTGATATGGCGCAGCCGGTAAGGTTGTTCCATTTGTGTTTAGTTACTGAAAAATAATGTGAGTTGATTATTCTCTTAAAAACTCTTTTGCAAGTGAGCTATTAAGAATCGAATCTTCACGGATGGCACCAAAACCAGTCATGGGTTTGGTGGTGGTGTTATCGTGGAGGTGGACAACACCAGTCTTCAGTACTCATTGCGAAAGTATACCTCTGTTTTCCAAGCAGAGACCTTTGCTTTCCTAATGGCCACGGCCTATATTGTTAAGAAAAGGTGGAAAGGTCGGAGCATCTGCGTCTGTAGCGATAGACAGGCTGCGCTTAAAGCGTCGCTCAACCCTTTAACCAGTTCCAAAACAGTACGAGAATGCAAGAACTCTCTACATTCGGTCCTTGACTCTTGTCTGGAACCTAGGTCATACTGGGATCTCTGGAAATGAGATATCCGATGAGATTGCTAGACAAGGCTTAGTGGAAATGAGCGGCATTCTTGCTGTCACTCAGCAGAAGAGACTGTAGACAACTTATTGGCGTTCTAAGGGAACATTTCGCTTTTTCCAAGCATCTCAGTGTTTAAGTCTTAAGTGACACAACTCTCTGCGACGCCTGTGGAGAGTAAGTACTGGGTCCTGCTCTCTGGTAGGCAGGAAATTGCTCTGATGCCTGCATGGCTATCGGTGACGATCGTGATGATTGACGTTGGTCTTGGAGTTTCATTAAGTACACAATAGGCCCGAAGCGTTGCGAGTATTTTAACTTCGCGCCGCTGGCGGAGTTTTAAAAACTGTTTGGTCTTTATCTCGTTCAGGATCATTATAATGCCCGTCCACCTGTGAAAGGTCAATAAAAATTGATGTGTCGTATTCCCTCATAACATCACTGTTGCTTCCTTCCGTTCTTGTTAAATACGTAAGGCGAAGTCTTTGCTGAACACGGTTCGGGGGACGAGATAGTCTGTAGGGGACATAATCGTCTCCCTGGGTAAAATAAAAAAAAAAATAGCTGGCGCGACAGCTCGGGCCTCGGGATGAGCCAAGGCCTAGCTTCTCGCAACTATTTATGCTGTGCGTGTAACATTTCTCACACGAATGGAAGGAACCTACAATTTATTGCCGACTCCGAACGGCGATTATACTCCCGGAGGTTTGTCGTTCCCCGACGAGTGTTGGTGCCGCGAAAAATGTTCGGTGGACATGGATGGGGCTTAAACCCAAGCCGCTCGCACAATAGTCCAACGCAGTAACCACTAAGCCACGGCAACCACTAGTAGTGAAACCAAAATATTTCAGTAGTTTTTGGACGCCATTTCATTTATCTCCTGTAAATAGTTGCCCTCAGTAAAGTATTCTTTCGGATATCTCGTCTATCTAGCGTTGGGCTATGTGTCGGTATCTTCTTGTCCCCTAGACACAACCTGCATTCGTCATTTTCTATAAGACACATCATCATTCTGAATGAATTTTCCTACGGATGTTGATTGCCATTTGGCTTTGTTTGCATCTGACTGGCTTAAGAAGTGAATTTCAAGAAGCTTATTACCATTAGGGAATCCTTGATTTATTTTAGTTTTAATTTTAAAGTAAAAAATGAAAGTGTCTTCTCCCATTTTCTTTAGACACCATGAATATAATAAAACACAAGTTGTATATTTAGAATTTAAAACTGTCACAAGTAAATTGGATCGATTCCATGCCACGAACGTGTTCGTTCGTCATCGGGACGTGTATCTCAACCGCGCCGGCGAAAATTCCAATGGTGCACCCCCTTATCTACCGCCATCCCCCATGGTTTAGTGTTGACACTAACATTGATTGACTTTCATGTAGCCACGTCAGAGTACGCAGGAAACACTATACCCTATCGTGTGAGCGCGACAACATACACATACGCTTGGGCAATGTCAAGCAGCGATAGCTTTGCAAAAAGTCGACAGCTGACATGCAGCAGCTCCGCACATGTTTGCGCTGCGAGACAAATGACATTGGATGCATGGAAAGTGGTACACTTTTGGTTTTGCAATCAAATGTCAAAGTGATTGTATCGGGTGGTCTTTTGGTGGCTTAGTGGAATGGTGCTACGTACGTAGTATTAGAATTCTGTTTAAATGGTCAAGAAGTGTTCCACTCTGATGAAAACGTACAAGGGTTACTTTTTCAGAATCAAATCCAGATCAGAACTAAACTCTAACGAGAGCGTCGATGACTGTAGCAAGAGAGCATAGGTACCCTTCTATTCATCCAAAAGAGCTTTCAATAGTACATGGGCCTTCAAACCAGCTGTGGTGCACTAACACCGTCTCACTGGCAATCCTCCATCGCTATAGATGGAAGACTGTAAGTAGATCCACAGAAACTCATATGACAGGCAGGATACTATCGGAATTCCTTGCAAAAATGATAAGAGGAACCATAACTATGATTATCTACAGGCGTTGCTTCTCATTTGTGTCTTTGCAGCAGCGGCAGTGTGGGTTGAAAGGAATGTCGTGCTTGGCTATGTAGGTTCCCTAGAGAATCGTACAGATGATCACAATAAACGCAATGTCTGTGCGTTCTCTGCTAAGGAGATCGTTTGTTCACATGGGGTTGTATGTTGACCAAGTCTTTCTACTCAACACGGAGGGAAACAATCGTGTTACTAAGATCACTAATTCGTCTGAATAGGTCGTAGGCCTCCGTTGGTAGGGCGAGAATGAGATGCCTGAGACAAGTCTGAAATCTCACCTCTATCCGTATGGAGATAGCCCCTGATGAGTTACAGTCGATGGCTGAAGCTCGGGAGATGTGGAAAGTCTGCTTAAGCACCCTAAGTCTGCGACATTCATAGTGGATAAGTGGGCCATTGTAAAGTAATGAATGATGATAATGACCATAAACAAAGCAGGTGTGAGATAAGTTTACCCTCAGGAGTTCCTCAGTTTACGTGAATTATTTGGTGACTATAGATTAGTGTGGATTGGATGATTCTGGTTCTTAACATGCATACAATCCATCTGCCAAGATATTCCCCAACTCCTAGAGTGTTAAAGGACCCTTAAATAGGCTCTGTACGTACATTCTTAGAGAGAACTTCTACATCTAGGAAACTGCTAAAGTGAATTCTTTTTGGTAAGTCGATTTCTCTCGTACTCACCACGTGGTGAGGAGCCGTTTCGGTAGATTTTCCCTTAAGGTATGCGTGTTGAGATTTAGATAATTTTTTCGTTTCTACGGTCTGTCGCAAGTGTATATCTAGAATACCCCCTAGTCTTGAGCACAAACGGTGAAAGACTGATGGGTCTGAAGTCCTTTGCTGTCTCATGACCTTGTCTACCTCGCTCTTGCCTCTAGTTTACGAGGACGTGGTTGAGTGGGATTTAACTTAAATACAATAAATTACTGTACCATGCAGTTTCTGCAGAGGGATCGTTTGTAGACCGCAATGACCGGTAAGGTAGCCCGCTAGCTTCCTAATGTGGTTCTTGTCAAGGTTTAGAATTTCCTTGTAGGATAAAGGCTTAGATTGCCTAAAACTGGGGACATTTTCCCAATGGGCTAGGCGAAGTCGGTATTCCCAGTTCTTTAACAAAGCTGTAGCGGTAGCCCAATTAACGGATGCCGAATCAGCCCAAGCCAGCTCATTCGCAGTTTCATTGCCTGGTGGCCGGGCACCCAACCAAGCTTTATCTTGTTGTGTCTGGCAAGTGATTGTAGGGTATCGTTGTAGCACTTGACTGACCTAGATTCCACGAAGTGTATTTGCCAAGGTATTGTCCAGAACTTCTTCGCACCTTCTGAGATTTATCGCTTTCTTCTCCACAAATTTCAGTGGACACAATTGCTGTTCAAAGTGAGCAGACACCTAACCTTACCCACAAGTGTGATAGTATCGTTCAGATCCCATCGCGAAATGAGTTTAATTTATGTAAAAAATTATACATCACTCCCTTCCCTTACATGTACCATTTAAGAACTTTTTTATAGGGATAACGACTTTGACGACCACCTTCCCAAGCTACCCCCTATCCAAAGTGAAGTCCGTTTAAATCAACGATTATTTTATGCAACAAAGATGAAAGAAAATTTTACACAAAATAAAGTTCGAAAGAGAAATTATTCATAATTTTCCGCTTGACAGTCAAAAGTTTTGATAGTCACACGCCCACAAAATGTGCCCGGCCTAACACCTCCCGGCCAAGTGTATAGGTAATGTCACTCTTGCCATGCTTCCAAAATTATGTGTGACAATTTCTTTTTTTTTTTTTTTTTCACTTTTTTGACGTCATTTAGGAGATAATATAAAACACATTTTAATATATACATAATTTGCAAATGTTCATTGAGGTGACAAATTACTTTTTTTTTTCGTTACGGAGGTGTGTGACAAGTATGTGACACAGAAATGTTTAAATATTCCGCTTAATATGCGAGGAGGAATGTTCTAATGAATTTTTATGATACGCCATGGCAGCGGAAATGTAGGGAAATTTTACTTTTTTTTTAAAAAAATATTGAGAAAATAAAATCATATGTGTACGTGACGAACTGGTAATTTGGCGTCAGTATTCATGAACACTCCACTTTAATAGTGGCAATCTAAAGTCTGAAATTTAGAAATGACAAATGTCTATGGTGTTGCTACAAAGATTCGTTCCCAGATTAGGAAGACCTTCTTATCTTAATTCACACATTTTTGTGAAAAATTTTGAAAGAACTGACTGACTGAATGGGAATCTTATTTGGATTCTCAGCACGCAGAGGTAACCCTGTGGATCTGCCGTCTGCCCTTCACCCACTTGTGGAAATCCTGGGAAGACATTTTAATAATAAAGAATGAACGACGGGTTAAATATTAAGCTGGGCATCCACGAACGCTCATGAATAGCATTCCGGGCATAAGTGCGGAATTCAAAAATGTTCATTCATTCGCGCTTGAATGCACACTCTGATACGCAGCCACATCCTCCGGCATTCACGAATGCACTCATGCCGGGAATGGCGTTCATGAGTGATCGTGGGTGCCCAGCCTTAGATATTGAAGATCAAAACTGAAGCTGTAATTCGTATGTTGGCTGAGAAGGGGCTATGTATGACTGCTTAGAAGTTTTATGTGCAGGATATATCCCCACAGAAGCAAATCATCGACACTGCTTGGAATTAGTTTTCAGTAATCTTGTCAGAAACAGCCACGCCTTGGTTGGTGATCAATCCCTCAAAGAGGGTGCTAATGGAGACAAGTTCTCCTTCACTGCTCTTTTGGAATTAATATTGAAGTAAGCATGAACCTGTATAGCATATACGTTAGCTAAGAACAACTTCAACATGAAAACGATGCTCTATCATATTTCTTCTTTGTCTACAACTGCAGCATAAGGACTTAAGACATCCTTCCTTTCCTAAAAAGAAATAAATAAATAGCTGGCGCGACAGCTCGGGATGAGTCAAGGCCTAGCTTCTCGCAACAATTCATGTTGTACGTGTTACATTTTTCGCACGAATGGAAGGGACCTACAATTTATTGCCGACTCCGAACGGCGAATTGAGAAGCTCTTTCATGACAGATTATACTCCTGGAGGCTTGTCATTCCCCGACGAGAGGTGGTGCCTTGAAAAAATGTTAGGCTGGCTGGGGCTTGAACCCACGCCACTCGGTCAGCAGTTCAACGCACTAACCACTGACTCACGGCGACCTTCCTTTCATACTAAAGTTAAAAAGTCGTCGGCTATCTGCGCCAGAAAGCTTTAATCTTAAGGCAGTTACTAGTTGGGAAACCTGACCTGAAGATACAGTTTATTTCAAACTTCTTGGTTTTACAAACCCATCCAATCGCATAGAATGCAACAAACTGAAGTTTAATCACTAGCAACTCCCAGCGGTGTACTGAAGGACGAGAAGCGAAAAATGGATTTAACGCCCGTCAGCTCCCTTAGCCGCTTTAGAACTGTCTTTAAGGCACAGTTATGTGCAATCAAGCTATGTGTCGGAAAGTTTGTATGTACCTTGGCTTTAAAAGGAATGCGACATTCATTTCTCAAAGATTGATAGCTACGAAGAAGGACTGAGCTCCAGTTCACTCTCAGCCGAACTTAGGCCAATGCCACGTGAGCTCTGTTTTCCGGAGTATACAGAGAACCAATAGAGCTGTACACACGGACATCTGCTTTCCATTTGTTTTCTTTATCATCAAGGCGCGCTATGGAATGGGAACGCCTTAGATGCATTGGCATTGGCCTTAGACCAACTGCAACCAACTCCGGTGAAGATTCACATCCTAAACCTGAAAAGGTAGCAATCTGCTAAGGCCAACCTGTTGCCACAAATAAGAGATGGAGTAGGCTAAGCTCTATTACTCTTACTAGACGGAAAATATGACCTCGCTACGAGAAAAATAAGAGAAAAAAGAAATTAGCATAGAGATGAGAAATTAATTTTCACTCTAGTAGGAACTCTGACCTAGGCTAGCTAGACTGTCAAGAAAGTTGGGAAAACACTTCTTTCTCGGAATGAAAAAGCTTTCTAATACATCCGTAGAAGAGGTTTTATCTTTTTAAGGGACTCAAGCATAACACTGGCAGTAGAGTGTCATGGTTTGAAGAGTTGATTGAGCTGATAATGATTATGGCTGACACTGCGACCTACTTAGCAAGGTCTATTGTGTCTATGGTCTACTAACCCTAATTACTTAGCAAGATCTATTGTGTCTATGGTCTACTAACCCTAATAGGGCTACTATCTTCCTAATAAAGGCGAGAATGTCATAAGTAGTCATAAGTAACGAACAGAACTCACTATGAAAGATCCATCTGCCTAGCCAGTATAGTGCCGGACATTCATAGAGAATGTGCTCAGAGGTTTCTTTCTCCAAACAGAACCAGCATTCAGTATCTGAACAAGGGTTTAGTTTGTTGAGATGATATCTTAGGCCGCAATTGCCGGTAAGGAAATCCACTAGCATCCTCATGTTGTTCCTGTCAAGGTTTAGAATTTCCTTGTAGAGAAAGGGCTTGATTAGTCTCTTAGATTGGCTAAGCCTGTGGCATAGCCAATAGGCTATGCGAAGTTGGTATTCTCAGTTGTTTAACAAAGCTATGGCGGTAGCCCATTTAATGCCACAGAAGGGTTCCGGTCCCAAGAGGGCGGAAGCCGAACTGGCCCCAGCCAAATTATCCGCAGTTTCATTGCCTACAATGTCGGGTAGCCAACCAAGCTTGACCTTGTTGTGCCTGACAAGTGATTACAGGGTGTCGTAGCAACACTTGACCTAGTGACCATGTGAATTATAGCAATGACAAGCACAACAAATGTTCCCAGATAGTCTGGTGAAAACATCATTAGGGTATTCATGACCCCTTGAAGTGGATTACAAAAAAATACCCTCCCTTTGGAGTTCGATTGTATGATCGGCCAATTCATCTCAATTTCTAGCACTTTTCTGCCAAGCATTTGTTTTTTTTTTTTGCCAAATTTCTCGGTCAAAGTCCGTCCAACTAGAAGCGCTCTTCTCAATCAGCTCCAAATATATTCTCATATTCTCAATCAAAGACTAATCTTTCCAAACGCTTTTAATCTCCCCGCCATATCGAGCTGTCACAAGCGACGCGGCAGTGAGACGCGCGCTGATTAATATCTCAAATAGCTGCAGCTCTGCATTAAGCGCGAGCATAAAGTATCACCAGATATAATATTTCATTTCATTGTCACCTTATCAGCTAGTCCGCTCCGCACTTGGCTGTCTCCACATCCAAGCAGAAGCACAACACCAGCCAAACATTCTTATCACAGTGGCCCGCCCGTCCAGATACACCAAATAAACCGCTTGTCCAAAATTAACACCACTCACACACACACACACATCGACGCCTAATTTATTAATTTAAATTAATACACGAAAAGCCCATGGAATTCAGTATCTATTCCAGTGGGCGCGATGATTAAACTCATTCATTAACTAATTATCTGCGGCATTTCGCGGGGTTTATTTACTTTTCGCTTTCATTTTCGTTTTCGTTTTGGTTTTCTAGAAAATGTGAAAATGTTTACACAGAACCGTGGTATTGTCTTCGCGTGGAAAGGGGCGAGTTTCCTTGTAACTTTTCTCGTGTGCTAAGCTTCTAGTGCGGGACGTTTTTCTCCGCGTGTTTACAAAGGAAGTCGTCAAGTTGTCGAGAATGATAAGCTGCGGATGGAGAGAATTTTTTTTATCTGCGTTTTATTCGAATTGAATATGTGGCCACGAAGGTACGTAGATACTAGTTTGAGGATCGGAAAGTGCGATTTGAGTGAATCACTAGCGGTGTAGTGAAGTGTGAGCGGATGTTGCTGTGTTTTTTTCCGACAAGAAAGTGTGAAAATTCTGTGGAAAGTGGAGTGTACTCGTAGAGTGACGGAAACATGCAAATGAAATTGTGGTTATGGCAATGGCACAAGCATTGTTTGGAAACTTTGTACAATCAATCTGACATCTGGGAGATGGCAGTGGCATGTGGGAATACGCGGTTGAATTGAAGGTAAGATGAGGAGGAATTATGTGTCATATCATGTATCAGAACTTTGAAATGACCTGTATGGAGGGATGACGTTTGGTTTCCCACTAAAGTTGCGGTGAAACCCTATGAAAATTTCAATTTCTTGACGAATGTTCACCTCTGAAGGCTGTTCTATGCAGAAAATAGTCACATCTACGGATCTGGGTGTCAACTAGGGACCAGGGCGTTTACCAAAAAGCCTCTCGTGATACTTAACTAGCTGTCTTCCGTTGTGTACCCCAAGTTTTTACTTCGTTCTGCCGATAATGTGATGTATTGGTCTGGGAATTTGGGATTGTTTTTTTGACTACCAGGCGGAAGAAACTGCATGACAGTGCATCGCCCTGTTCAAAATCTGATATATAAGGTGTCGGTGGTGTCTTTCCGACCTCGACGAAGTAGTGACCTTTCTCCATTGTTACCCTAAATAATCAAAGAGTTTTGCAAGAGTACCACAACTAGACATGACGCAGAATAGTTATTCTATGATAGGCGGCCTGGAAATCGATGAATAAGTGGTGGGTTGCGATTTGGTAACTTTGGGTCTTCTGCAGGAATTGGCGTTAAGTGAAGATCTGGATTTGATGAAGACTGGTAATTCCCCACTAGTATTCGACGTGTGGTTTTCAGCGCTTGGGCTTTACACCCGACCAGATTTGCGATGTTCAGAAGACGCATGCTTCTGTAACTGGCGAAGGTAATACGGTCCTCTTTCTTATGAGTACAGCCAGGCGCAGGCTATGCATGTGTTTGTTGAGGTTAATGTGTCCTGTGGTGAGTCCCACCATCAGCATCAATTGCTTTCGACTTGAATCTAGAGTCTGCCTAGTGAACAGGTTGCTTGGATTCTTTACGAATGATTTAGCTAATTTGTACGTCGGGAGGTGTGCCCAATGATCTTCGAAGTCCCTTTGCATCTTTTCGTTGGTTACTGTTTTAATTGCTGTTAGTCCGACGCCCACAGTGGCTGAGTCTCTTGCCAGTTCGTTGACTTTCTCATACTCCGTGACACCTTCGTGACCCGGTACGCAGGCTGGCAAGAGTGTGGTGTTCGAAGAGAACTCCAGTTCGCCTCAAAATGGCAAGGGCTTCTGCTTGGAATACTGTGATGAAGGGATCTAGATAAATCGCAAATTCTACCGGTGGGTTATTGCAATATACGCCTGCCCATCCAAGGGTAACAACCACGCTGTTGACAATGTAAAGCTCCTGATCAAATTCCCCTAAATCTAAACATTTATGATTGTAACAACTACAGTGAAATCTCCCTTAGGACAACGGACAACGACGGTGCCAACATTTTTGTCCGCCCAAGGGAGTTTTCCGCCTAAGAGAACTGTCCACAGTGGGGAGAGATTTCACTGTACCTGCATTAGCAATTCTTCTGACAATCACTATACCTGTGCATAACGTCTGCAACTGTAGTAAACAACAACCAGTGTCTGTCTATTTCGATTTCGCAAGTTCCACATACAGCTGGACTTTGATACAACCACCCGCTGTTTGTATCTCAATTTGTTTTCATTAAAAAAAAAATAATAAAAATAAGCACAACAAAAATATGTACTAACAACTCCAAATATTATTTTCGCAGCACACGATTCAATTTTTCATTTTAAATAAACACAATTCCGTGTCACGAGTAAATTGCAAACATCCCTCTTCATTAGTATCACGCCATGGGCACGGTTCTCCAAGAATGTAAACAACATTAGCCACCTATGCATGCACCATCCTGGGAGTGGCTAATTCAAATGTCTGCCAATGATTTAGTATTCCCCATGAAAGCTGAATATTTAACCTAAAATATCGACTGCGCTCTGTGCTCGCATGTCCTGGCAGGATGTTTTCAGTGAAATTCCTGTTCCGAGTTAATCGCCGCCGTCAGTGACCAAAGTCACGTTGAAAGGTTTTAATATATTAATCAGTCTCTCGCCCAATAAATCAATACCCAGACGTAAACAATTTTGAGCAATGCGCTCGAATATCTTTCCCACGCCATGTACATATGTAAGTGCGCAACGTGTAAACAAAATAATTTACTCTCGGTACAAGGACGTGCCGAGCACGTAATGAGCCCAAGGGACATGTAGGAGTGGAAGGCTAAACCATATTATCTGTGCGACAAGACAGTGGTATGTTATTCACACGAGTGTTTTCTGGTAAACAAATCTCAACACTTGAATCCTCCTGTTGTGTCCACAAATGGGGTGCGCTCCAGGGAAATCCAACGGATTTGTGTGTGTGTTTACACATTTACAATTGATTTTCCTTTGATTAGCCACGTACGAGTATGCAGAGGTGAAGAAAATAAATTCTTAATTTAAATTGATGCAACAAGAGAATGGAGACTCGTGCAACGATCTTGCTTCACCCAACCAATTGTGCAACAACCATCTCAACATTCAACTGTCAACGAAAGGAATGTAAATTCTACAAATGTTTTATCTGAATTTGTAACAAACTTTTTTGTGCAGGAAGGATGTTCTTATCTTTCTCTTTTTTTTTTTTTTTGCAAATAAATTCCCTTCGACAGTTCTGAACATCCTTCCTGCAATTTAAATGCTTGGATGCACATAAATAGTTTTACGGCTTTTGCGCATTGGGGGCGAGATTTATTTGTGTTCATGTCCTGAAGAGATACATTTTGGTCTTTAAACAGTGGGAAAAAGTTACGTAGCTCTCTGGTAGGGAGTTGGAAATAGTTTTAGAGGTTTGTTGCTGCATTCCCTATACTTATCTGGCAATGATTCATTTTAGTTCGATGGGAAGGAGAACAATTGTAAATAATTACCTTGTATCTTCGATATTCTGTAAGCTGAAGGGAGAAAATGTACATTTCGACTGCGGGAAAGAAATTACTTAAATCTTTGTCGTCTTTATACCCAGAACTGCTATGTACCGTCATAGTTTAGGACGGTACAGATTTGAGGTGACCTGTGAAGGTTATGAGCGGCAACGCGAAGCCTATCTGTAGTCCGACAGCTCGGCATGAGCCAAATTTACCATTCTTGTTGGGCATGCTACATTTTTAACACGAATGGCTGGGGCCTGTAGAGCAGATTAACACCAATGCTTCAACCTGGAAAATTATTGAATCCACCCACACAGGGACGGCACAGTAGAGGAAGACCGCGACTTAGGTGAAAGGGGACGTAAGTGGAAGGAAACCTCAACCAAATTAGCGTGCCATACTGGAGGCAGCTAGATAAAGATCGAGTTCGTCCTCCGACCTACTCCGAACTAAGAACTGAGAAACCTATTTATGACAAATTCTACTCTCGGAAATCTGTCATTCAATGCACAACAAGACGATGACTTCATGCTATTACTGCGTAAATCGTAAATCGTTTAAAGGATTGTCTTTTCTCCTCTTCCGTCTAGCCCAACCTTGGATCGTTTTAAAAGAAAAGACGGTTGTCACCCAAAGTTCTATGACTGTAACTTTCTTTGTGAATGAAAAACTTTGGTTCTGCTTTTGGATTATGTTTATTTGATGTCTTGAATTATTTTCCATTAAGTCGGCTAAGTGGTCGCCGCCAAAATTGATGACCATTCAGGCCCGATTTTTGGCATTTTCCATCACTCTTGGCAGAACTTCCGGCTATACGTTCTTGCATTCTTGACGGATATTCTCTTTGAGGGCTTCAAGAGTCTGAGGCTTGTTGGCATAGACTCGTGACCTCAAAAAACCACACAAAAAGAAGTCTGGAACGGTTAAATCAGGCGATCTTGTCGGCCAGTACAAATCGACAAACCAAGAGATTATAAGGCCCGGAAATGTAAATCAAAACAATTATTTCGCGTTCTTTAGGAGTATAGCGATTAATGTCTTATTGACGTGTATTTTGTATCTGTTTACTTCTCAAACGTCAAAGTAGAATTGACATTTGCAAAAATTATAGCATCTTCCGATAGGGTAATGACTTTTGCGCCACCTAGTATATTGAAACTTATTGCATTTTGTAGCTTGAGGACTGTCGACTGGCTATGAACCCTGAAGTTTGTTGTAGTCTTCAAAGCGTGGTGCTTACTTTTATCCGTCTGGTCCTTAACTTGCGTATGAATCACCAGTACTATGAGTATGTGGTCAACGGCCGCTGAAGGAGCAATGTCTAACCTCACGCCGCTATATCTGACAAAAAAAAGCTATGCTTAGTGCTCTCAGGCTGCCTCAGCTGTGGGCCATCATAGTCCATGACTTTATAGGTCATCTGAGAATACTAGAATACACTCATCGCGACCCAATTCTTAAGATTCCAGTCGCTCAAGCGATTCCAATCGCTCTAGCGATTTCGATTCTACAGAAGTTTCGAAGTTGTTATAGGCGACCGCATCGAATGGAGAACTAAAGGCCCTATAACACTACCAAATTACCAAATCTGGTATACAGATGGTTCTTAAATGGAAAAGGGCAGCACTGACGCCGGGGTTTATGGTCCTAGTTTCCAACGCGCGATCACCAACAATATTTCAAGCGGAAGTCTACGCTATTGAACTGTGTGCAAGAGAATGCCTGCGGATAAAAATCAAAGGAACCCGCATCTACTTCTTTTCAAACTACCAAGTAGCACTATTACCACTTAAATCCTATACGGCAGGGTAACTCTGGTACGTTTCCTGCTCATTCTGGCTGAAATGTTAAAAGGGAGTAGGCCCTGACTTAAATCTTCAATAATTATTTCCGCAGGGAAACTAATTCGTATATAAACTCTGGTACATGCAATGACAAGGTTCAACTACCAGGGCTCCACAGACTGATGCTTTACTTGGTTATAATAACCAAATTACTTATTTACTTACTATGCAATTTTAGCAACTGATTGGAACGAGACTGCTCTTTCTCCACTTCCACTACAAATCGATGCACGAAGTGCAAAGCTGGTTTGCATATGTGTGACCTCTTGTTCATAGAAAAAACTGCTCTCAGATCCATAAAATGCACGCAGTTCCATACAGTCCTTGCGAATGGCAGCTGTCATCACCCTTTTAAACCAACTCCACCAATCAAACTTATTCCCTTATTGACAAGAAGCCTCTTTGTCAGGACTTTCAAAAAACAAAAAAAAAAAACCGCTCTAACAACAAACAAACGTCGGCAATTCTCATTAAAATTTCAATAGCCGGTCCCTATTAATAGACCTCGAGACCTCTGTCAAGGCCAAAAGCAAAGCAATTAAGACCTCAATACACGTAGGAAAATAAATTATTTAACACATGCTGGCGGACGGTGCAAATTGCTATTCCCGAAGAGAGTTTAGTGTAACAGCTAGGCCAAGGAGGTTATAAATATTTTAGCATAACGGTAAACAAAATCGATTTCTTAGGCCCAATTAGGCCGAAGACATGTTAAACGAATTGGCTTCGGTGAAGTAAATAGCCTCTAAATTGACTTGAGCGGTTTTTAAATAGCGGAAATGGTTACAATTAATTTCCTAATGATTAAGTGCTGCGGTCGATTTAATTAATTTGCCAAATATATTGCTGAGTTGAGGAAAGCCAAATGGGCCGGGTGGTCCATGGAGAAATGTAAAATCAAAATGTTTGCCGTACTTAACCACAATGTAATGGATGAGGTGGAGATTATTTGTTTAACTTGATATACATAGTTGAGTGATTATTGATGAATGATTGGATTAACAGAGATGTTTCTTCCAGATACCAATTGGTATTAATTGGAAAACGTAGAACGTACATAAGATGTGCATATGGGTATAAGACGAAGTCATTTAAACACGAATGGATTAAGTAGTCTTAGAGCAATCTCTTGACCTAGAGCAAGTACATCACACAACCAAAGTCTCGCTGTGTAAACTTAAATCGAGGTGGGGAATAGGTCAACTTCAGAAACAAACAGCGGACGGAGCTCTTTGCTCTATGGCCAATGTACAGTGTGGCACAAAACAACTCACCCGATGTTGTTTTGCTATAGCTTTAAAATTAAAGGACATGATTTCATAATTTTTTTGTAAATGGTTATTTGGACCTTTAAGTGTTTTTCCATTGCTTTTTGAAGATGATATCGTTCAAGTGGACGGCGCCATTGTTGATGAACCGTTGGTCTCTTTGTACAGCATTTTCAATCGTTTTGGCGAGAATTTCTGGCTATAAGTTCTCACACTCTGGTTGGATATTCTCTTTGAGAGTAGCCTGAGTAAAAAAAAAATCCCAACGAAAGAAGTCTGGAGTCTGCAAATCCCCAAAACATTAGACATTGGGTGTCCCTGAAACGCGTCCTTCAAAATGTCCAATGTCGCGCGAGCTGTTTGTGTGGTTGCACGGTCCTTTTGGAACCACATGACCTCCAGTTCCAATTAATCAATTTGCAGCAATAAAAACTCGTTGATTGCGTGGCACGTCATCTGGTCAACGTTGACGGCTCATCCAAGACATCTTCAGCCACAGCGGCGATATTCTCGTTGGAAAAAGCACTACGATGTGGCTAAACGCCTTAGTGTTTGACTAGTAAGCGTAGAACGGCCGGAAAATCTGCGCCGAAATTCACGTTGCGCCAAAATCACCGACGAATCATACCGTAAGAAAATTGAAACAATTATTCTGCGATCTTAAGGAGTATAGCGATCCATGGCTTGTCACAAATATCAAAACAAAACTGACAATCGCTGCCATTTGCAAAAGTTATAGCATCTTCCGATAAGGTGATCATTTTCAGGCCACCTTGTATAACAACCCCGAAACTAATACACTAATGCATCAGAAAAAAAAAATTCCTTCGACCCTGGAAGGTGTGATTAGAAGCCATAATAGAACAAGAAAAGGTTAGTGACAATGAGATGGCTCTAAGTCTGATGATCATCATCATCATCATCATCATCTTCCAATAGCCCGCTTATCCACTATGAGGGTCGCAGGTTTAGGGAGCTTAAGTGGACTCTCCACAATAGCCGATCTTCCGCCATCGACTCTATTTCATCAGGGGCTATCCCCAAACGGGTAGAGGTGAGATTTCGGACTTGGTCCAGCCATCTCATAGGCCTACCCAGGGGACGTCTACCCGATGGCACGAATTCAGCAAAAAGCAGATGACTTATCCTTAAGTCTCCCAATTCGAACCGTTCCTGATTTCATTGTCTGATGATTTGATTGTCAAAGTGTCAAAAATGCGCAGATGGAGCAAATACAAGAGATGGTCAGTGAGAGCTCTTCTCAGCGCACTGGTAAGAGATACTTTCCCCCAGTGGGCATCGAATAGGTCTACACTGACCTGAGCGTGACGCAGAGTTTTCTCTCTTCCCTCTCTAACACATCTACTTTACCTAACCTACACAATTGAACTGGAACGATGCCATCTGCACCCAGTAAATTTTGCGGTTGAAAAGTGTCAATCGCCTAATGCATTCGTTGCTCTGTAAAACTTTCGCAGCCATCTCGTCGGCAGGGTGTCCTGCTTTAAATCGAAGAGTGACCCGCTTGCTCGTCGCCTTTCATACTGCTGCCAACTAATTTTTTTAAGTCAAATCATGTGAAAAATTAAAACTCCTGCCAAAATGTGTCCAGCAGACTTTTGGCAAAGTAGAACTATCCTCGCACTGCTCATAGTTATGTGACTGAAAATCGTAAGCTCTCAGTTTTTCTTAGTTCACTTTCAAGTGGCTTTGGGTTGTCAAAAAAAATTTGTATTCTTTCGCCAGAAAAATTCGATCAAATTTAGCAGTAAAGTCCTATAATGATTTGTTGCATCAGAGAAGTCTTGGCTTACCCGCATGACTATTTTGATGAATCCTTTACGATTTCGAATGGTAAGCAGATAATTTCCAGGTCTTGAGTCAAGGACTCTCCTGCTCCACCCACAATAACACCGACCGCAGTGGCAGTACATCGAAAGATTGTTGATAAGCGATCGTCTTGTCGGTGTGATCATGGACCACAAATCACAAATCAATTTCTGTCCAGGAGCCTAATTACCACTCGATGTGCCTTTTTGTTTCCACAACCTGGTTGATTACGTGTGTTGTTGAAAATGGGTTAAACAGCCGGGAGTGCCTAGATCCAGCCTGTAGAGTTTAGAAAGCGGATTAGATCCCGTATCAGTTTACCCGATGGTTAAGTGCACGCAGTCTGGCTCTTGGTAGTGTCGGACATTCGCAGAGGAAGTGGGAGAGAGTTTTCATCTCGTTTTCGTGTCCAGAGCTGCGGCAGAGGGTGTTGTATGAGCATGGGTCTCCAATTGGCCAATGACCCGTGGTTATCGCCGTTATTCTGGCGGTATCTGGGCTGGTTCTGCTTTGGAGATCTTTTGTTCTAATCTTATCATATGTCAGCCATATCTTCCTTCCTATGGCGTAGTTGGTTAATCTCCTCCGTTAGAGGTTGGCCTTCTGCAGGAAGTGTGAGTAGATTTGTCCTTTTACCGCTCCTAGTGGAGTGTAGACACTTGCGGCGAGTGAGCCGCGTAGAGCCGAGCCCTGCCTGTCCCGTTCATCTGCACCCCCGTTTCCTTTTATGTCACTGTGTCCTGGGACCGAGAGGAGTGTGACTCTGAGCCTTTTGCCCAAGCGTGCAAGCTCGTTACGGCACTCTAGTAACAGTTTGAAAAATATTGTAGCCAAGTCAATGGCTTTGGCAGCGGCTTGGCTATCAATGAGGATTGCAACATTTTGTTTGTGCGTTGTGTCACGCCCGAGTTGCGTGCAAGCCCCGCCTGGCTGCGCTGCATAGGGCGGTGTTTCTTTGTGTGTGAGTTGAGAAGCAGAAAATGCAAGAGCACAGAAAGGACATCCGTTCGGGCTGACCTCAAAGCGTCTATACTCACTGTTCTTTGGAGTCTTTTGAGTTTTGTAAAGTTCCCTTGCTCAGCGCGGGCCACCATAGTAGCGACACGTAGGTCAGAAATGGACTCACTACGACTGTGTATATCCACAAAGTCATCTTTGGTTAAAGTCCTCACTTCTTTCTAAAGGTTTTACTGCATGCAAAGAAGGCTACACCCGCCTTCCTTTCACTGTGTTCAATGTTTTGCTTCCAGTTAAATTTTGGGTTGAGCATGATACCGAGATACCTCGCGCTGGAGGACTGTGTGAGTGGTTGACCATTAAGACGAGGAAGGGTGAAGTCAGGTTTGGTTTTGGTAGTGAGTAACATCAGTTTTGATCAAGTTTACACCGCGTTCTTTTCTAGAGCTGCCTCCATGATTCGCTTATCACAGAGAGAAACATCTCTGACACTGGTATCACCACGTCGTCCGCATATGCGACCACTTCGGCCCTTTCTCTGTCTAGTCTTACAAGAATTTTGTTCATAACCATTAGGCGGAGTAGAGGAGAAATGACTGTCCAGGAATATTTTAACAATATTTTCTCCGCACTAAAGAACACCATCTGTACAATTTTTCCCTAACGCACTTCAACAGTGGTCGCCGGCAAAAAAAAAAAAAAGTAACAAAAATGTTACGTATACGCAACCGTATTTTGTTTAACCAGCGTCGTCTACGAAAAATCTCCTTTTTTATTGAACAAGGATAAGCAAGGATCACATTTTTTTAACTTGTTTATAGTGGACCCAATGTCCATATGTCAATGTCCTTATAGAATCAACCTGATCCCCCACTACCTTGCCAAACAGATTTAGGTTCATTCCACAAAATCACCACAAAGAGAAAAAGCACAAGAAAAGTAATTTTGCTGGCAAATCAACTGCAAAGGCAACGGAAAAGTCTTAAATCGAATTGTAATGGTAAGCTAAGCCACCATCTGGTACGTAAACGTCAAAGCAATTTGCCTTCTCAGTCCTTGAATCCTAAGTGAATAGTAGAGTGCGCAATCGTTTGACTATTCCATGCTTGGGTGGGCATCACAAGGAGTAAGTTCTCCTTCGTGTCAAATACAAATTGCATTCACATGTGTGACACGACTGTAATGACAGAGAGTCATTGCAGACGTTTTGAAAACGACTACGAATAAAACGAGTATGCTCCTTTGTTTTCCTGCATTGATTAAGGACGATTTTTATTTCCAAAGGACGACGGGATCCTTGAAGAAATTTTCTAGTGCAATTTATAACCGACATACTGTGTGAGGTCCCCCCTTCAAGGAAGACGTTGATTTAAGAGGAAGTGAAGGGAGGAGGATTTTAATGTGAAATTCTTTGAAAATTATTTCTCAAGATGTGCATTGATTGTAGTGAATTACATTTGACATGTTTATAATAAATAAAATGCCTTTCCATTCAATTGTTCGGGACATTGAAAACGTTCTGTACATAGACGATAGATAATTAAACTTAGTCCCTCCCTTTATCAACGATTTCCAAGAAACCTGCCATTGAGCTGAGTGAACCGCAATTGGACCTATAGGTTAGGTTAGGACAGGGACACAATTAGACCATATTGGCCCACATGATCGTTAAGATCATCGTAGAGTATTCTCCGAGTGTTATCCTTCTTAACGTCGCAAGGGCAGGGCACGTGCACAGTTGGCGCGTTGTATGTAGTTTCCCCTTCCTCCTCGTCTCTCCAGCTTCGACAGAAATCGTTGGAGGGAGCCCCCAGTCTGAGTGCATGTCTGCCTATCAAGCAATGTCCGGTGAGAAGCCCTATAAGTGAGCCTACGTTTTTCCGGTTTGTGGATAAAAATCTCTCCATCTTTTTTTAATCCAGATTAGGCTAGAGACAAACTTTGAGATGCTACCATGACACATTTTACTTCGGACAGATGTTACGCCATCCATTGTTTTCTTAACAGAGTATATCCGACTGAAATATCTTCCTTTTTGGTGTGCTAAACTCAATATCAAGTTCATCGGTCACGCTCCTCCTCCTCATGTTCTGCTTTTTAAAACCTCATACGTTTCCACATTTCCACATCTCCGTTGCTTTCGTTTCCCCCCACTCTCCTTCTCTCATTTGCTTAAGTGATTTTCTTCAATCTGAGGCAATAAATTTACCTCCTTTCACTCCAAAAGCCATCAACCAGAGAGAAAAAAAATTCCATAATCCCCTAGCTAAATGCTTACGGATGCTCAGTTCGATTGAAAATGGATTTCGGTATTCACAGAGGACAGCCATTATTCAATCAGAATTTTTTTTTGTATATCCCTATACCCTGTGTGACAGTTTGAGTGTCACCTAGACATAATTAATTACCTATAAGGATACAATGAAACCGCAACCGCTATTATCGTTTTCACCTCATCCCTATGGCATTGGAGCTTCCTGCACCCAGATCGAGGTCATTTATCATGAAACCAACAATTAGTCAAATGAGCTTCTGAATAATGCTTATGCGGATCATTCTATTCCATCGAGCACGGGGTCCTCCCACGGGAGATAACTCGTGTAATCTTTCTCGAGATACGTGACGTGAAATCGAAACCCAATGGAGTTTCCATCGTGTAATTTAAGGAAATTTACACCAGAAGGTCTCCATGAATGATGAGTCTAAAAATGGCGATTGATTAACTCTCCGACCGCCATGCCGCCGTGTGCTTGTGTCAATATTGTCCTTGCATGTAGATTTTTCAATTCACTGAGCTGAATATTCTTGGTTTGCAAGGATGACTTGTGCTAAGCCACACACAGCAACATGTAAGAGAATGTCCGCTTTGTGACTCTTTGACATTTGCTTGACCATTTGAAGTGAAATTTTGGGATTTTGCCTGCAGTCTTTAGCATTTGCGGGTTCCTGGTCTTTAAATCATTGGGGGCTTCATACCGTTCGCTTTGAAGTTGGGTGAAAAGGGTAGCCACCCAGAGACCTGTAGAAGGCAACAATAGGTTGGATGCGAATTTTACGGATCAAACGTAGTCCCTCAGCGGGCCACCGGAAAACACCTTAAGGGGTCGCTCGCTGTTTTCTCGAGAGAAATCTCAGTCCATTAAAAAGTATTTTGCAAGGCTTCCGGGACTTTTACTGAGGAAGTGGACGATGCCTTTTTTGTGTACCCTCGTCACCACAGACATTGTGTGGAGGTTAATGGGTTTTTGGGGAAGGATTTTGTCGTCATATCCATAGGCGTAGTCATTGTTGTTATTTTTGTCTGGTGATAGCCTACAGCAATGGAGACATGGTGGCATTAACAGGCAAATCAAGAATACTATCGACAAGGCGAGAAATTGCTCATAAGGAGAACCATATGTATACATAAATATATGTACATACATGTCCCTTAGACTATTTTTTGAGAAAAATCAGAAAAGTTAGAAAATTTTACTTAAAGGAACTCAAAGCTCGCACATGCAATGCCTCTCAGACTTAGGAGGAGATCCATGGTATTGCCAGTTGCAAAATAAATTCTTCTTCTTTCAGACGATGACGAATAGAATCTTCTGCGATGAGGAGTTCCATATAAACCACTGCTTGAAAGGCAGGTGGACAAGGACAGTATCCGCAACCATTGTATCCAGAGCGGTAGATGCTGTCTGGATAGAACTTTTGTGGAAATTTTGTTAGACTTTTTCACTTGTAGGTCCTCATCATCTTCTCGTTGGCCGCAGCTTGTTTGGAATGGAGATAGCAAAACTTAGACTCGCCCAACCCTTCACTCATCTCGGTGGATGTTCACGTGGTCGTGCAGTCTCTCTCTATAGTCCTCTCCGATGTCCCTAACATATCCACAACGATCAACTTCTTGATAGTACTGCTCCTCAATTAGCAGTGTCTGGTTAGTCAGCCCTTGTAGGCAGTCGGTAGAGTTTCTGGAAGCTTTACTCCATCTTTCCTTGTGACTGGTCCAGAGGTTATAAATAAATAAATAAATAAATAGTCGGCGCCCCAGCTCGGGATAAGTCAAGGCCTAACTTCTTGCAACGATTCATGTTGTACGCGTTACATTTTTCGCACGAATGGAAGAAACCTACAAATTATTGCGAATTGAGAAGCTTTTTCATGACGAATTGTACTTCCGGAGGCTTTTCATTCCCCGACAAGACCCACAGGACTATCTCCAGAATTTCATGAACTGACACCAACTTCACACTTCTGAACATTTCACAAGCGAGCCCTCCTGTGTGTTTCTCCTAGACGCAATCATTTTTATCTGGAACACACATTCTTTCAAGTCGTCTCCAGTTCCCTGCCAGAGTTCTCGCAGCCTATCGTGAATGTGCACATCATTTTCCACTGAAGGGAAGTTCCGGCAGAACTCGTCCAGAGATTCAAGCGTCATGCTATGGCTTCACAATACGGCAACACCGCCATTAACAGTGACCTTATGCTAACGTAAAATTGTTCACATTGATTTTACCAGCAACTAGCTCGGGGGACTAGACTTCATTCGTTCATTGCTATCTAAGATGATTCTGGTATGTAAATAGAGTAAGATACCTCTCTAGTGTTTGTCCTGTTTAAATATGACAACTGCGAGTACATCAGGCTATTCTCTGGACATATGTAGTTCCAAGAGCTCGTCAGCTTTTGATGATACACATTCCATGAAAATAAGTTTTCCCATTGCGATTTTTGTCAAATTATCACACAACCTATTGTCTTTGTTCAAGAAGTCCAATCTCCCTTACCTGCTAGGCCTGATAATTTTTTTTTTTTTCATTTTATAACTTTCTCCAACATACTTACAATCAAAAGTACGTAACGACATTTTTTTTTATTTACTTTGCAGTGTAACAACATAAACATCGTGTCATTAAAATCAACATTTTTTTCATTAAAGAAGGAATACAAAATTACCCTTAGGCATATAAGTCTTTAGAGACGCAGAAGCAGTTGCAAAAAATTAAAGGTTAGTTACTGTAAAGACATTTTATTACAAAGCAAAGTACAGGGGCAGTGATTGTCCTTGTTATTAAAAAACATTAAACGACAGGAGAGTTTTTAAGACATTGAGCACTTTAATAAGGAAGTTTCTTTGATTTGACTTGAAACAGTAAAAAGCAAATTAATAAAAAAAAAAAATACGGAAACATATACACTTCCCTTGGGGTAGGATATTTGTGAAAAGAAGAAAAAGAAAAAGAATCCTTGAAAGCAACCGGAAAATTTTCACGAAATGCTAAGGAGGATGAAAAGGTTTTATGCTTCGCTTTTGTATGTTATGTCATAGGGTAGGTTCATTTTGATTCATCGATTGAAACAATAAGAAATGTTAAGAGGAAAGGGAAAGTTGCAGCACTAAAGTTGGCAAACCTTTTAAAACTTTCGGTGCCACACTTGCTACTAATTGATAACCTTGGTATGCAACAAGTCACTATCGCAGCCTTAAGTCTGCAATACGCTTATCATTGGAGTGAAAAGTACGTGGGACATGCCAAAATTCTAACTTCTTACTAATTTAACCGATATGTTGTCCACTGAAACTAACTTGACGCTGCAAACATCTTATACAGGATAAGAGTACGCAAGGTTATGAAAGAGTTCTTTGTTGATTTTCATTGATGGCAACAGAGTGTGTCGGTGCGAGTGTCTTCTCAAAAGACATTGACATCCATCGATCCTAAACACTGCTGCGTTTGTTAAACCGACGCTTTACGTCTGGCCACCGCATGGCTCGAGATAAACCTGAAACCATACGAGAGTCCTGGACTCCAGCACAATAAAGCTTAAGACAGTGAAGGAATGTCGCGTGTCTCTAATCGAGATCCCTAAACACTCTGCTAGGTCCCACGGCGCAACGATATCCCGGGAAAATATGCGACCGATGAAGTAGTCTGAAAAAGCTCTCTCGCAAGGCATCTTTGTCATTTGTTAAACACCTGACTTACATCGACTCTCTGTCGAAAGTAAATCGGAGATGGCTGAGGTCATTGGCCTATCGAAGATAGGATACGAAGAGGTTAAAAAATTCGATTCAGAAGAGACAACCTTTTAAAATTATTCAGTGTCATTACAGAACACTGCACTCCAGGGAAATATGCTCAACGCATGGACACTGCCTGTAAAGATTTCTCCAGAAGCTGCAGAGATGAGGAAGAGGAGAAGTCCATAGTGCGCTTTCTTTCCACGTGCCAGGATCAGAAAAGTTACCTTAAGAGAATATCTATTTAACGTTTCAAATGATCTCACCTTCTTGGGTCTGACTTGGATCAAACCTTGCGCTCACAATGGTACCTATCAGAATGAACCAATCCATCCGGAAAGACGTTATTGCCTGAAATGACTTTCCTCATATACACAGTGTACCAAATTGGTGTTCCAAATCACTTTTTCGCTTTGATGGTTCCTTATCCTTCTTTGCATTGGCACTTCTGGTAACATCTTTTCCTACCGACATGTACCAAGTTCCGTGATTTATTATTTTTGAATTTCAGAGCTGCAGCCTGCAACTTAATAGGACATATACACTTTCTGCTTATTCAAACCAACTAAAATCGTCACTTCATTAGATTCTACAAGCACTTTTCAAGTAACCATCTTACTGCCTTCTAAAGAATACTGGAAGCTGCGCTGTTAATTTTCAACACCGTTACTGTACCTTGAAGATGCAGTATAAAAATTTATTTCAAAGTTGACAAAGTACCGAAGTCGATAAATTTGAAGGAAACCCTTCTTTCTAGACAGCGCCAGTCTCTGTTTTACTTCCCACCTGCATAGGGGAATTATTGCAATCTGTCCGAGATGAGAAATGTCATATATTTTCCTCTCACTGATTCGGAATGTAAGACAAATTCCCCTCTATCGATGTAACGACACCCCGCGCTTTACCATAAAACCGTCTGCTGAAGATAGAAATCCTCAGTGGAAGAACCCATTCACACACGAAATTCGACGTATCGCAAAGCTAATGACGTTACAAGCTCAAACAATTCATTAGGGTCCCACGCAGTGTAGCAGGCAGGCTCAGCTGTATATTTTTGGCAAAGCAATTGCATCAGTTTCAAGCTGGAAGGTCGCTCAGAATTGTCAGCTATCTCCCTCGCATTCATTCTGAATGTAAGGCAAGTTCCCCTCTATCTATGTAATAACAACTCGCGCTCTACCATCAAGCCGTCTGGAAAGTTAGAGCAGGATCGAACCAAAAGTCACTAACACATCTAAGTTACGCATTCTCTACAATATTACCATAGAATCAATCGTCAAAGAGTCGGACATCAAAGTCTTATATGAGGTCTTCGTCGATCTTGGTGAAGCAGTGTGCATTCTCCATCCAAAAGTACATTATAGCTCGTATTTTTTCTACGACCTGCTCTAGTGCGAATATTTAGTCGGTGTACTTTTCTGGCATCAGACTGTTCGCGTTGTTAAAGAGACGTATACGTCTAATAAGTTGGTGCCAAGTCAACTCCCACTGCTTTTAACAGCTCGACATCAGCGCCGTCGGCTTCAGCAGCTTTGTTGGACTTAAGTCAGGTGTGACCATCTTCGCTGTGTTAAATGCAAGTAAATTGTTGAATAACATCTTCAGGGTTCATGCTGCCTGACAGCGGAATTTGATTCAATATCACCCTAATACAGTCTGGAGAAATGATCCTTCGATCACCGACAGTGGTTCTGCTATCGTGTGTCTTCAGATTCGGTTTCAGACTTTGTGGCCTTAGGAAGTTGTTTTGTTTTGGGCAATCAGTTCCAGTATAAATTATCAAATCCCTGCGACCTTTTTAAGTCACCTACCTACCAAGATCCAGAAGATAAGAAACTTCATCTCTGGAACGAAATGGTTGAGCTCTTAGGATTAATACCGGTGCGGTTGCCCATCTCTATGTACCATACTCTGTGTTATATACTCTGATTTCTGATGCTAGTACGCCGGTTGTTCATCGCGGTATCACAATGGGCCAATCTGATGTAAGTGTGTCCCTGTTTGTGTGGGGGGTAGCCACCTAGCCTAACCTAAGCTTCCTACCAAGAGGGTTTAGTTATTATGTAACTTGTACTGCTTCGTGCCCTCCAACCACCCTTGATATAGTGCACCAGTAAAAAAATGCTACAGAGCCTCATTTGATGATTTGAATGGCTTTTCATCTGCCCGTTGCTGTAGTTGTTATTTCTCCGTAAATTGATACGCAGGCCCTGCCGTCGTTTATTAATATATTTCAGTAGGATCCTACCCTCGCCCTTAATCTAAAAGTCTTCCTTATTTGTCACTGAATCCGACAATGTTCTCACTGCCTTCACATCATCCCCCAATTGGATTACCCCATAACCTTAAATACTTCACACTCCCACCATAAATGTCACTTCGGCACTCCTTAGAGCACAAAGATCGTAGTAGGGTATAGTACAATCCCTTCCACGGGGATTTAAATGTTTCTATGTGTTTCCACAGCATAATCTCCTTGTTAATATGTTCCCAATGTTTACCCAGGAGGCTACAACGAAGATTGTACAATGTCAAACCGAGAACTTGGGGTGCGCAAGGCATTATTTGGGTTTGTTTCCGGGGAATTCCTGAATGTATTGCGATTGAGATTACATACGTATCCTCCTCGTTTTATTTCTTCCTCTGTTTACTGAATTCTTCATTGAACAATTTTTACGGAATTAAATATTTATGTACGCATCTTTCGGATGGTATGGAGCCCATCCCAACCAGTTGATGCCTTAGAGGAAAACAGATTAACGGAGAATTCGATTAGTTTGTACGCACATGTGAGCACGAATTATTGTTTTCCTCACAAGTACCTACAAAGGCATCGATGGAGATGTCTTTTGATTGAAAAGAAAGAAACTCACTCCTGTCGCAATCACAGATAAGACACTTTCGAACGAATAAACTGGGTCGTGATCCTGATACAAATGTTGCATGACTCCATTAAATGTTCCTAGGAAGCTTCCTAATTTATCTACCAGCGTAGAGTCATAAAATTGAGATAAAACCGCGATAAGATAACTTTGTATCCACTGCCTGTGGTTTAGGTTAAAGTGGAGGAGATAATCAAAATCACAGACACAAATTCAAACATTAAAAGTGGCGCACTAAACTTTGCTGCCATTGCCATAGATGTCGTTTGTAGTGAAGCACTGAGATTGAGTCGTTCATCTTGAGTTTCCCCGCAAAAAAAAAATAAAAGATTTGCAGTAGCAATTAATGTCAAAGTAAATCCGGGATAGTGTCCTATAAAAATTTTAAGGACATTTCAGTTGTTAATTCGCTTAAGTCGAGGCAGTTAGGAGTACAAAGTAGGGACAGACTTTTGAAATTTGCTTAAAATCATTGTGGACTTAGTTGCCAGCTTGAAAGTGCATTCGATCTTTTGTGGGTTTCATTGATGTGACCTACCTCCCTCCTGATACTTTCTACCTACAGAATTTCTCCTTCGACATAATTGTGTATCCAACCTGAAGTTAGCAGCGTTAAAAATTTCAGCAGAAACTTTAAAAGCTCGGAAAAGTATCAAAGAAGAGGAGAACTTTAGAGAAAGGATTATGCAGAGGGACTAACTTAGAAGAGCAATTTCGACATGTCAGGAGCTCAAAACATTCTGATGTGCTTTTCCGCTCTGTTGCACTTGGCCTTTTAGTCAGAGGTGACCTTTGGATTCCTCCGCAGTTCTTTTTAAGTGCTATTTTGACATATTACCCCAAACAATAGAAAGGGCTACACAAGTGTATACGGACGGATCGCATAGCGATGGAAAATCGAGGTAGGGGTTTACTACCGAACGCCATCTCTCAATGTCACTATTCATCTGAAGCAATTCGTGACTGTATTTCAGGAAGAGATATTGGCAATACTCAAGGATATAAGACAGTCCAGCAGCCTTTTTGGCACCTGCAAATTCGAGAACCAACTCGAAACTGGTGTGAGAACGCAAGGTAAAACTTACAATCTCCTCCCAAGTCAACCTGCTCTGTGTACCCGGTCACTGTAATACAAGAAGTGATGGATGAACTAACGAGGAAAGGGGCAGGAGATAAGGACACTATCACTAAGACTGATAATCAATCTGTACATTGGACATGTTAACCTGAAAAACATCCCTACAGACTGCGACTTGGTGACATGTGGCACTTGACAGAGATATGAGGAGGAGAAATACAGCTTCTAGCATTTCTTCTGTGGCAAATACCTGGAAAGATATGTTCTGCTTGGACGAAATTGTCTAAAACGTTTTAATTTCGCAAACATCCCGGTCTTCATTATACAAAAAGGATGTATTCCGTACCCAACTTTCCATTGAACTACCTTTTTACCTACACTCTTTCTCCAACAGTTCAACAGAGTAGTACACAATGGGCCCAAATGGCGGTCTCCGTGGTGAGGATTTAATTTCACACTGCCAAACCAACGAACCAACTTTGACATACTTATAAGGAGCTCAGAACATTCTGATATGGAAAAGGACCCCATTTTTCAGTGTCTTTTCGTCTTTCTCCAATGAATCGTCTCGGCCAGAGATGCCTCCACAGTTCTGTCTTTGTCCAGATTCCACGAATTAACTCATCCTGAAAATGAGAAACAGAGGATCCTTTTCCTGTGTATTGTTTCAACTACAATATTGTGTGTTGAAAGGACTCACTAACTTGGGACACTTCTCGCTATCTCAGCTAGGATTCTACTGATGGACCATGTGCTTCAGGACATGACACAGCTTTCTAAACTGTTTCAATTAGAATTAGCTGTTGATAGAAAGTGCAATAAGGCTTTATCCTAGACGACGCCAATTGACGAGTACACTTCATCTGCGAAAGAGTCGTTACGGGCTAAGCACTGTCTGGCTAGCTCGTCAGCATTTTCATTCCCTTTATGCTATGAGGGGTATGAAAACAAACGAGAGGGATTTTGCACTGAAGCCTTCCCTGGCAATTAAGTATTTACGTGATTCCTGTATAGCCCATGACTGTGGAACTGAAACTGAGTATCTCAGTGTTGATAGTGTTGATAGTGGTGTCTAGTGGATTATTTTTGCATTTCCATTGCCTTAAGTTCACAGCTCATGTAGTCAGTTATGATCGGGGGCAGTGCCCATGGGATTCTGAGTTTTGCGCTCCCAGTCAAGATCTAGAACCTGCTGCTGTATGTCTGACACCGATCAAGCACTTACTCCTTCCAACAGATCTTATGATCCAGACTCTGGCAGGAGTTTCAGTATCAAAAATCCTGACAGAGATGACTGGAGGAACCACAAAGTTACCAATGAAAAGGAACTGTCGTTCTACACCGATTGTTCTAAGATGGACATTGGTACAGGTGTCGGGGTCTACTGCAAGGCATGAACCACTCCAAGAACGAAAGACTGCAATGTCTTTCAAGCCGAAATCACAACCAACATCGAGGCTTCGAAAACTGTCCGCGAGAAGGATGTCACCGGAAGGACAATTAAGGTGTCAGCCTGGAGTCCGCAGTGAGTCCAATACGGTGCGCCCATGTTTAGTACCAGGGCATATGGATATCCCAGGTAACGAAAGGTCTGACGAACTTGCACGAAGGAGAGAAGCGCTGCTCTCCCTTTTGCGAGGATTCCAATAAGCTCGGTGAAGAACGCCATCAGTTGAGTCAATACGCGTTGGATCCAGATAGACACATGTGCAACGGCTAGAAACTTATGGACGAAGAAGAGATCTCTATCTCTGGTCAAACTTGGTCGGCGCAAAGCAAAGACAGTCTCGGGCATCATTACTGGGCACTGCGCCATTGGTGCTCATGCGGAGCGCCTTGGTATACATCACAACGACTATTGCAGAAATTGTAGGGACGAGAAAGGAATAGAATCTATCACTCAGATGCTGTGTGAATTTCCTGCCTTCGCGGGTAGAAAAATAAGGACTCTGAGCAGTTTCTTCTTCACGGAACTGAAGGTCTTGCGAAACATCGAGCTGAGGGACCTCCTGACATTCATATCCCTATCTGGGTGGTTTTAAATCAGCGGCTTCCCTTTCTCTCTGCAGGTTCCCGGGGTAGAATTATAAAAAGACCACGATGGATCCTATTGCTAGTCTACGTAAGCAGTGACGAATGTCAAAATAGCTCAAGAGTACAATGGACCTTAAGTAAAACCTTAGAATACCAAAACCAACTAAGCCCTCTTTGACGATAAACAAAATCTATCAGCGCACACTCTAGTGAAACAACATTAGATCTCCTTGTTTACCCTGCAACCATACCTTTGACTTAAATGGAGTCCCAAGGCACCGTAGGGTGTTTTCTTTTTCCAAAGGACGATTGAAATTGTTCACTTTGTTTTCTGTTGTCACACATAAAGGCACTCCTTTGGTCCCTCAGACAAACAATCACCGGCTTTCAAACGCTCAACTGCATTGACAACATTTCCCGATCCAGTTGTGCAGGGCAAAGAAGAAATCCGTGCGAAGTAATGGTTACATCCGTTCCCCCCGCACCAAAGCTCATTAAGTCTCCTTTTCCCTTTTTTTTTTCATTACTTGTGTTTGTGTGTACTGCCAACTGCAAGTTAACTAACCACCACTAGGTGTGCTAGTGCCTCCATGCTCAACACAACGTCAACGACCATGTATGCAAATCCCTCTGTCTACACGGCCTTTGTAAACAATTTCACTTCCCTTTACCCCATTGACATGTTCGTCACTATGTAAGTGCAAAACCAAAAAGGAGCAAAAATGCTTGATAAACGAGAAATTGATTAAAATGAGGGAAACGTTTGCACATGCACTCCTCGGAGGATGACAGCAAAGGACGGCGAATTGATGTGTCAATCTATTTGCGAGGGAAGCATGAATAAGGACGATTATGCACAGCTTTATGGCTGCGGCAGTGATGTGAGCTACAAAATGACGTCTAATACCGTATCTCTGAGGTTTGTGTACCAAGTTTCAAAGGCACACCGTGCTCAAGTACGAGTGGTTGTAGTTGTCTACAGGTTTCCTTTCTCAAATAGAAATCCCCTTTGCGTGCTCAGTTGCAATCAGAAGCTTTCGTCGGTTAATCCCTTTTGTGGCGGTTGAACCTAACTACTTCTGTCAACTGTGAATGCAATGCGATGGAGGTGTTTGTCACTAATGTGTTCGTCTTAGCGGTAATTACTCTGACAGAGCTGCGACCTCATTCCTTTGTCGATTAAGGTATCTGAAGCTCATTTTAAATCTCTTAATAGGTTTCCATAGATAGCTGCGTTGATTCTCGAATTGATGGGACATCGACATGAGATTTCTGTTTGAATCGATACTGAAAAGTCCATTCACCTCAAGCTAATTGTTCCAGGACACGATTGAGGCTTAGTAGTGGTGGGAATTTTCACACGGGCAATGGAATCTGGAAATCACCGGGGCTCAGTGGTTAATGAGTTGGAATGCTGTCCGAATGGGAGTATAATTTGTCATGAAAAAGCCTCTCACTAAAAAAGTTATGTTTTTTTCATAAAATCTGCAACTATGGTTGACCATATAAATAAATCAATAGCTGGCGCGACAGCTACAGATGAGCCAAGGCCTAGCTTATCGCAACCATTCATGTTGTGCGCGTTGCATTTTTTTCCCCGAATGGAAAGTACCTACAATTTATTGCAGACTCCGAACGGCGAATTGAGAAGCTTTTTCATGACAAGTAGTATTCCCGGAGACTTGTCCTTCCCCGATGAGAGGTGGTGTCACAAAAATGTTTAATGGACATGGCTGAGGCTTGATCCACGCCGCTTCGTCTTCTCGGGAATGATAGCTTCATAACGCTTCATTAAGCCCATAGATCTTACCAATGCGAGTGCGATTACTTAAACTGTGTTACGTTAGGAAAGCAAAGTGGTTACACGAATAGACGTTGGCGCAACCCTGGTGATCATAGCTGTCCACTCGAACCTAGGTGAGGTTAGCTAACGTAGGGGTGTGATAAATAGGACGGATATTTACTCGAACCTAAATACTTACTTACATACTTACTTAAGGTGGCGCTCTTACATCTAATTCCCTTGGATATTTTTGGCAAGCAGTCAGCTGCTAACGCAGCCCTCAGACTGAAGGCCTCCTCTCAATGGTCAAATAACCATATTGGCCACTCCGCGATCTTGGATCCCTTAACATTCATCCCGGAAAACACCGACTATACACCGTCTAAGTTGAACTTCAATATCAACTTTCGGACGTCTATCCCCTCCCGAGTGGTTTGGGAGAATGATGATGGCATAGACGAGCACTCCGTTCACTTCTACACCGACGGTTCCAAAACCGAGAACGGAGTGGGTGGTGGTGTTTTCTCCGAAGTGCTTAATTTGAGCATCTCCTTCCGTCTCCCCGATCATTGTAGCGTTTTTCAGGCGGAAATTATGGCGATCAACGAAGCCTTATCTTGGCTTAGGCATAATGTAATATCCTGCAGGGATATCACAATTTATACCGACAGCCAGGCTGCTATAAAATCTCTGGAATCAGTAACATATACATCAAAAGCTACCTCAGATTGTCGCTCGTCTCTCATTGAGATGGCAGAACATTTTAACATTCACCTATGCTGGGTACCCGGTCATAGGAACATTCCAGGGAATTGTAAGGCCGACGAACTCGCCAAACGTGGTACTACTCTAGAGATCCTACCAGAACAGAGGAATCTAGGTATTCCACTCGCTACATGTAAATTACTCTTAGAGTACGACGCGATCAGCAAGACAAACCAAAGATGGAGAAACGGCACCACATGCCGCATTTCCAGAGAGTTATGGCCTCTATCAAGCCTCACTCGATCTAAAAGTCTCATCTTGCTTAATAGGTCGCTCATTAGCACCGTTATTGGTGTTCTCCCTGGTCACTGTCCTATTGGCTTTCATGCCAAAAGGATAGGCCTCCTTGCAAATGACTTTTGCAGGAGCTGCAGGGACGAAGAGGAGGAGGAGACGATTCTCCATTTTCTCTGCACTTGTCCTGCCCTGTCCCAAAGAAGGAAGCTCTTTTTAGGAGCATACCACTTCGACAATCTGGGCGAACTATCACATACTGATATCAAAAGTATTCTCAGCTTTATCAAGAGCTCCAAATGGTTTCATTAGCCGCAGTGGCACCTAGGGTAGATTCCAGTGGTATCACAAAGGGCCTTCCTGGCCTACGTGTGTCCGTGCCTCGCATGGACAGCCACCTTACCTACCTACCTACCTAAGGTGTCGCTACAGTCCAGGGTGGACCTGGGCCTCAACCAACAAGCGTCTACAGGCTAGATCTTCTCCTTTCTTGAGAACCGGGCAAACAATGCTGAGGTTCCATTCATAGGGCATACTTTCCTCCGACCATATTTTGCAGATGAGTTGGTGTATGCTCCTTACCAAGTCATCGCCCGCCGCTTTGAACAGCTCGGCAGTTAGGCCGTCAGCTCTAGCAGCTTTGTTGGACTTAAGCTTAGATATGGCTATCTTCACTTCGTCCAGATCGGATGGACGGAATTGTTAGTCTTCGTCGTCCAGGTTGAATGATTCATTCTGCCTGACAACGAGATTTGATTCGTCGTCGCCGTTAAACAGTCTGCAGAAGTAGTTCAATATTCTCAGCATCGACTGCGATTCTACTATGATATTCCCTTGTTGATCTGGTTCTCGAACCTAAATAACAAGTTTTAATCTAAGCTGCGTTTAAAGAGATTGGAAACCCATCTCAACGCCGCCGTATACAAGTGACAAGTACCTACACTTTATCAAGAGTCAAGGAGCAAGACGACACACTACAAAGGCATCACTTCTTCGTTCACGTGAACTGAAACATGGTCATGGGTGATGTGAATCGACGCAATCAGTATATGAATACACAATCGACAGACAAAAATAGTCTTCGGAATCGTTTTCCTTTTCAATCTAAGAAAAATGTTGTTTCTTCGCTTTCAGCACTTCTGCATAATCGCGATAAATCCAACACAGATCCAACCGACTCCTTCTCCTCCAGAGGGCAACCACTTAACCCAAATCGAAATCTATGCCTACGCATGGTAGCTCAAATGTGCCAACTCTTACGTAGACAAAGAAAAATTATTGTGCCCATGATAATCGTCAACTCTTTCACTCACAGGCAATAAAAGTAAATGGAAAACACTTTGGAAGCGATATCGAATATGTTAATGTAACAAACGTGACACAACCCCGCCGATTTATGTATCTTTTCTCGCTCTAGGATGTGGCATTATCCTTTCCCAGTCACTTGCCCCTGTTCAATGTATCATTGCCATCCTGCTGTTGTACCATTAACATCATCATCACCATCATCATCAACTTTTTTTTGCTAGTTGTTTGGCAAACATTGGAAATACTATCTCAAAGCAATCAGTACGTGATGCTACAAGAAATACATTTTTTTTTCTCCTTTCTCCTGGGTGAACTGCACAAACTGTCCAGGATCTGTGTGACAGGAGCAATGGAGAAAAAAAAGTATCTCTCATCGTTAAGTGATGGAAAATTGTCGAAACTTTCTTACAAACTTTGCCGATTGTTGGAAATGACTGGAAAGTTCTTGTCACTTTTGCAAGGGGAGGGCAAGGTTTGGTATACCTCTTGTGGTTCAGGCATTCAACATGAAAAGTTTCGTGAATGTGTCCCGGTTTTCCATCAAAATTTTCGATAGCTCTACAAATAATAAGCTCGACGCCATCAATTTCACAAATCTGCTTATGAGTGTCAATACGCCGTTTCAATTTCAAAAGAACAACAAACCCACATTCATCCGCATCCTGTTTAAGCTCGGATCCGCCATTTGTATGAAAAGCCATTTCCGATTTCAGATACCGTGTGTTTGTTTGAGCATAATCGTAATTTATCAGCGGTATGACACGACGTCCTCACAGTTGTTGTTATTAATTATCAATTCCCTGGTTTGCGCCCGGTAGCGATACATTTGCAATTACACTTCATTGGCGGCGATAATGTGTGTAATGTGTGTACACTGTACACACCGTTACAGTTCGCTTATTTTATTTGCTAACATTCGGTTATCATTGGAGATATCGAGACGTGCGGTACAACCAACGCCAGTCAGAAGCACCGCTGGCAATAATGGATGGCAAACAAAAATAATCGTTAACTGGAACGGTGTATCTGGGTGTCAATTGATATATAATCCACTTCTCAAGTAACACACGGAACGGTGTGTTAATTATTTATCTTCCGGTGGAGTGTCATCCCAGTGTTAAGTGGGAACTTCATTTGGGATTCGCTTTCTGTTCGTGTAAAGTTTTCCCTGCGGTCGGGGTGCGTGTAAGTCCTTTTTCAATTAAAACCAACATGTTACACGACGGTATTGCAGTGTCAGAAGTGAGGATGTCCTTAAAGGTCAGGGTGTATACGTATGTAGTATTTATGGCAAAAAACATAGCTTTCACCAGTAAAACGAACTACATTTTCACCTGTATTGACTTCAACGTCAGGTACAAAACTCGGACTCCTAGCAGAAGCTCTTGGAAGTCGGCTAGAGTTTTGAGCGATTCCGCGCTAGAAAGGTTCACAGACGGATCTTAGAAAGCGGCTGGTATGGAGGCAGGAGTCTTTCCCAACGCACCTGGCTCAGCCATTACCACGCGACTGCCAGATCACTGTAGTGTGTTTAAAGCTGAAATGACGGCAGTATGCGAATTTGCGGTTTGGCTTTTAATTAACGTGATAGATTCAAGCGCTGTTGTACTATATATAGATAGTCAGGCAGCTGTTAAAGCCTTGGAATTGCCGACAATACGTCCAAGGTTGGTAAAGCAGTTTCACAGACCTCGTAATGCGATTGCAGATAGGTGCGACGCAACATTGTCCCAGGAAACAGGGACATTCCAGGCAATTGCAGAGCGGACAAGTTGGTAAAAGAAGGTGCAGGACGGCATCTTTCTGAAAACCCGGGGGAACCACCTGCGCCTATCGAATCAATCCAATTCCTCTTTGATGCTGATGCCAAGAAATTGGCAAACCAAAGGGGAAACAAAATCAACATCTTGACAACACAAATCTGGCATAACCTGGATTTAAAGAAGACGGAGAGACTTTTATCCACAAACCGGAAAAACCTAGATGCACTAATAGGGGTCCCCACCGGAAACTTCTTGATAGGCAGACATGCGCTCAGACTGGGGATCGCCTCCAATGATTTCTGTAGAAGCTGCAGAGACGAGGAGGAGGAAGAAACTGCAGCCCACTTACTATGCACATGTCCTGCTCTTGCGACGTTGGGAAGAAAAACTCTCGGGGAATACTTCAACGATGATCTTAACGATCTACCCGGACATGATATCCAGAACATAAGAAACTTCATCTCTGGGACGAAATGGTGCAACTCTTAGGGTTAATACCGGTACGGTTGCCTATCTCGATGTACTTTGTCTTACATACTCTGGTTTCTGGTACTGGTATGCCGCTTCTTCATCGTGATATCACAACGGGCCGATCTGGCCTAAGTGTGTCCCTGTCTGAGCGGGGGCAGCCAACTAACCTAACCTAACATGACATTCGCAGTCTATAAAAAATGGACCGAATTCAACGCTCTGTGACTTTTCTTCGCAGTGAGTAGGACAATAGAAAAAATAGTCCCCATATTTATTCAATAGAACCAATAAATGATCCATTGCTTGTGGAGTTAAGGATCGTAAAACGACAACTGACGACCAATGACACCGATAAGAGTCTTGAATGATCTTCATATGTAGAAAGGACGATGTAATCTACAAAAACGGCTATCAATCGGTTTGTCAGGAACTACTAGGACATGTTCAATTGTTCCTTACAACCTCTTCCTTTTCGAGTATCGACGCAAGAGCATGGTATGGCATGGAAGATAGAGGCGTACATATGTTCCTCAATTTGACCCGGTCGGGCCCTTTGTTTTCCTTTTGGGGCAGGTTTGGGTCGGGATAATCCTTCTGTTTTTTTTTTTTTTTTTTGTGATGTCACTGTTTCCTTTATTTATGGGATCTCATGTTTTGCCATATTCTATGCCTGGGCATTAATTTTTTACTTTTTTTTTATATTGATTGCCCTTGACCAACAGTTGTGGAGACGGTCTTCTGCGTTGGCTAATTCTGACACTTATGAAATAGATCTCCACTTTCTCACATGGTAAGCGTGAGAACAACGTCGGCGCATATTTCACTTGCTGGGGGAGAAAAGTTCAAATGTACACAATTCGTCAGAGGTGTTTAGGCTTCGAAGGAATGTGAATGTGGCTTCGAAAGAAATGTGTCAATCTTGACTAATCTTGGTCGGTGTTTATGCGGAGGAATCTACACACACTTACGTAGCCAATCGCTGAATACATCACGCGAAACTGTCAAAATTCACCAACACAATGCAGACCTAGTCTAGCATGAAGTTAAAGCAAAGTTGCCAAAGTCTCCAGCACGATGTTACCCCAGAGCCTAGACTCTATCGTCAAATAGTCTCACCCTCCCACTTTCTCTCTATTTTAACTTTTTTTGTCTTCTACAGCTTGACTTGATGTGACCATGTGTGCCACCTGCATAGGAGAAGAATCGAACAAAATGTTTCGAGATTTACGAGATTACGATATACTAGTTTGCAGCCATTTTCGAAATGATGTCTGTGTGTGTTTGTTCGCGCATGCCATCAATATTTTCTCCTTCGATATATGGAGAACGAAACAACATGGGAAATTTAGAGCTGAGCATAATCGGTCAAGCGGATGCTGAGAATGTTTTCTTTGTCGTTAAATTGTTTATCGATTTATTTTATGCAAAAATAAATGGAGACCCTCATCGTCGGGGTTCAACCATTAACCGTATTCCACCTCTATCTATCCCGTATCCTAATCGCTGATATTTGTAAGTCTTTTCACAGAAAGTTGGGGGGTCCAATCGCTAATCTTGATCCTTGAACCATTTTTGGCTTAAGGTGAAAAAAAGATAAGGTTCCAAAGCCTCTAAAATGGCAACAAAAATGTGACTCTGCTCTTTCAAAGGGGATTATTGAGCATTGAGGGAGAAAAAAGAAAGGGACTATGGCGTTTTGTCCGCAAGACTTCAGATCATTTTCTGGAGAAAACGAGCCTCTCACAGATGCAACTACTCCCAAACCTACGCAGCACGTCCAACTCAATAATCACTGAGCCACCATATGTTAGGGCGCCAGGAACCAGGAGGAGAGATACATATGTATCACATGTCGATTGAAAAAATAATCTGACATCCTTAAAGAAAATGCTTAGTGGAGCCTTGGAGGAAAATTTACAAAGGTTATCCTGGACTAAGATACATATCTGAGGCGGTCGCTTTGAACATCATTTCCAAAATGTTCGTAGTAATTGGGTGCATTAGAGACCAGTCTACATCGCATTTTCCAAAGATATCGCAACCCACAGCAGTGACGTACAAGCTGATGCTTCCGCTGAAATTTGCAGAACGTCATTCTCCCATGCAAACATCTAAGTTTGAACGCACGGATAACAGTTTGCAACTACACCGCGTTTAATTTGGTTTCAATTTCACAGCCGAAACACATCGTTAGATTTCATTTCGCCCCCACCCTGTGTCTAGCCCATAAAGACTGCTAAGTGAGACCACCATGGTTGCGCCAAAAGGTGCATATTTCATAGTCCAATTTCAAATTTTCTAACAACATCTGCTAACATAATTGGCAAATGCCCAATTCTCGGTTGTGAAATTGAATTTTCCAAAGCCAAGTTATTAGCAGTAAACCTCGGAACAACCCCTTTCGCATCAGAGTTTCCCGTCCTTTTTTTTTTTTTTTAATTTAAATTTTAATTTTTTCGCGAGCTAAATATTCCGACCCGCTAATGAGATTACACGAAACTCTGATAACCTGGTCGATACAATAAATTCGGCATTGTAATGCCTCACCATTCACCCATCCGCGGCGCACCCCTACCACCTACCACCCAGGCTAACCAAACACAAAATGTAATTAAGGGCAAGAACAATAGCGCCATCATCATCGTCCCAACCCCTTTAACGGTCTGGAAAATATGTAATATTTGATTGTTTATTCCGTCGCCATTGCGCCATTAGAAAGGGGTTAACCGGGTAATCCGCCCCCGCAAAGCCGGCAATCGTGAGATTGTGAGGAAAATTTAATAATATGTTCATTAGGGCCGCCTTTGTTTGGCGCTGTTTAGATGAATGCGACGCCTGAAACGTAATCAGCAACAGCTGAATGATGATGCGTAGGGAATCTTCAAGCGCCCGCAAAATATCCGCGGTGATAGCACTTTGAATTCTCCATTCAGCGGATGGGTAATGATGCTGAAACTGTTGGCGAATTATTTTGGAAAACCGCAGTAATTTGGGAATGCGAATCGAACGCCCTTGTCCCTCGGAAATTGGCATGTTGCGAAGGATTCAACATCTCGTTATACGAGAATTTTATCGAATGTGGTGTGTGCGGATGGACATGACTTTATGTGGAACATGACTGCCATGGGATTTCAAATCGAATCCTGTGGGCCATATCATGTGTCGGTGAGTAAGTTTCAGGGGCAAAAACCACCAACAGATGGAGTTAAACGGTGCAAACCCACTTGTAGTCGATTCGAATGCAATTTGTACAGATATTTTGAAAACCACCAGAGTGCGTGGAGCAAATTTCGCTCTGAGGGACATTTACCAATTGAGTTCGGGTTCTGTCAATCGGTGGGAATACTCAACAAACTGCTGGTCGATTGGTTGCGCGTACAGGATTGACCACATGGCATGGCGGAATTCCCCGTGGGTGTACGATTATGGCATAGAGTTCAATTTCGAAACTTTCGCAAAATGATTTTTGAAAGTATCATCAAAGCATCTGCTCAGGTCCTCGATTCAGTTTCATTTCCAATACCACCAACACTTTGCAATCCACTTAAGTTGTCTCGATGCCTCTTTGAAAGGAGCACACGCGCTAAGCCAAACAGATTACGACTCCTGAAATACCAGCGGAAATCCGTTTGTCTAATATGGTGTAGGAAATCCATTCATATGCTCACCTTAGCTTAAAATTACATTGCGTTACGCGAGGATGTGCAATCACCTTGATCCTCGAAAAGCAGCACGTAAGCCGATTTTTACTTAATGCCAGGGAATTCTTACAATGTCTTGATGGGGAAGAGCTGTGTAGAATTTGAATACATGTGGGAAAATGGATAATGGGATTGAAAATGTTGTGGCAGTTTTGTGTCGGGAGCGCGTGTTTTGAAAATTTCGATTAAGTTCACCAAATCAGAGCGAGGAATTGTCCTCTCAAGTCGTTATTTCAAGGATTCTATTTATTTGTTTGTTTGGATTTGCTTAAGGACATTGGAAAACTAAAGTGGTTTTCATCAAATCAAATTTACTGGACGTTCTTTTTCATTGGCATTGGACTGATACATGTCCAAATCCAGCGAAATTTCTTTCCAATGCAGCTATTCAGCCACGACGACCACGAAATGTTTTACTCGAAACGGCGAAAGCTATCTTCATTCGCCTTCAACAGAATGTATGCTTCGACGACATAGGGTAGACCTGAGATGGTTAGGATTTGATTACAATCTCCTTAGTTATTTGTGGTGAAGCCTTCTGAGCCAAAAGAAAAAGCGAGTAGCGATTGGCAAGAGTTGTTTCTCGTTTGATCTCACCACTGGTGGTGTTGTCTGAATTTATAGCAGAGCCTAAGTAGACAAAGTCCTTAACTTCCTCGAAGTTATAACTGTCTATTGTGACGTTCTGTCCGAGACGTCAGTGTTGAGTGTCCTTTCTTGTTGTCAGCATATATGTACTTCGTCTTGCCCTCATTGACCGCTAAACCCATCTAGATCGACTCCATTTCAATACTCACGAACGTTCCAGTGACATCACGCTGCGTTCTTCCGATTATGTCAATATCGTCTGGGTATGCGAGTAATTAGACGGACTTTTGAAAGATTGTGCTTGTGTCGTGTTTTTTTTTTTCAACGTCTGAAGAGTCTTACCTCAGCCTGTTGCTTGCCACCAAATATTTGGTCTCCTCAGGTCACAGAACGTAAAACAAGGTCTCAACTGTTGACATCACCTTGGCCCACCAAAAAAAAAAGGGAAAATCATTTCCATAATCAATAATTTCTGATCCATCACCATTTTGCTCCCAATTTGTGTGACAATACCGATTCGCTGGTATCCCCTTAATAAAGAATTCAATTGGTTAATTATTCCCACACCCCGTGTCGGTTGCCCAAACAATTAGTACGATGAATCAACTTTCAATCGAATACGCTCCTTGTTCGAGTCCTTTCTCAACCTCTTTCCTTGCTCCCTAATTGAATCGACTTTATTTACTCATCAATTTTTTTTTTCCTCTTTCTCTTTCGTCTCTTTACAGCAGACCCACGACAATCAATAGCAGGCATTAAGGACGATACCTACCCCAACTGAGAAAAAAGGGTTTCGATTTCTACCCCCCGTCCGTAGCGAATCAAGTTTATAAAAACTCAGCAGAAAAATTTACTTTTACAACCTCAGCCAGTACCAGTACCAGTACGTCGCACAAGCACAAATCGATTTCTGCATGAAAAAGGAAGGAAAACCGCTCGCTTATTACGGGCAATTTCTACTTCGAGGCAAGGCGACGGAAAATTATTATGATAAATGGATTCGAGATTGAATCCGAGGCTTACAAGCGAACCAAAGACGCGCGAGCAGTACTCTGAAGACCGACCCCGTAATTGTGTCGCCGCCACACGACGAGAGACATCACTTTAATGATCTTTCATAAATGGATACAGACGAACCGGCACACAGATACAGCATAATCGCATTTACCATTACTGTAGATACACAGATACATCCGACCAGAAGTAACATTAGTCGAGCTAGTGAAAGTCTCATCTTCATTATCGCGTTCGGAGGCAGTGCGACATCCATTGGCATTGTAGGGGCCACAAGCGACATAATCATCCCCATTAAATCGCCGACCACATCGACTACGACGACGACGACGACGACGCCACGACTGCCATCGTTGGGAGCAGCAGCAGTACAAGCAATAAAAGTCGCGTCTACCGAGGGTACATAGTAGAAAATTACTCAGGAGTGAGCGGAACCCATAAATCATTTTAGAGTCTCAGTCGTAGCTACAGTCAGAGTTGCAAGCGATAAAAAGAAAGCCGCCACCGTGACGATGGGGCCATAAGGGAACGGTTTGTGTGTACAAAGATAAACCACCCCCAACCTCAACCCCACCTAAGTGACAAAACGGTGACCGCCGCATATCGCCGCCTCATCTCCGCCTGCTCTGAATGGATCCGTTTAGAATCAACGAGGACGAAATTGCCGCCGCCGCCGCAGAGACGCATCAGTACAACATATCCACGCCGCTGGCATTCCTTTTGCAACCGATAACCGCCTCAGTGGATGTGGGTCGTCGGGTGTTCGACGAGGACGAACTGTCGCCGCTTCTGACATCCACAACGCAAATAGCAAACTTAACCACCCTAATCGCGTCCATCACGAACAGCAGTCCCGACTCGAGCGCGAGCAGTGTGACCAGCGTGCTGTCCAGTTCCCTAGGGCCCCTGCTCGATGGCCATGGAACGTATGGCGAATTCGATGGCGAAACAGAGCTGCCGCCACTCAAGACAATCATTGTCAGTCTCATCCTGCTGGTCGTGATCCTGGGCACTGTTGTGGGCAACGTGCTAGTCTGCATCGCCGTGTGTATGGTGCGAAAACTGCGACGACCCTGCAACTACCTGCTCGTATCGTTGGCTCTCTCTGACCTGTGTGTCGCCGTTCTAGTCATGCCGACCGCCTTGCTGTACGAAGTCCTACAAAAGTGGAACTACGGTCCGCTCTTCTGCGACATTTGGGTTTCCTTCGACGTCCTCTGCTGCACGGCATCGATCCTCAACCTGTGTGCCATTTCGGTGGACCGCTATCTGGCGATAACCAAACCCCTCGAATACGGCGTTAAGAGAACGCCCCGACGCATGATGCTCTGCGTGGCCCTAGTGTGGCTGGCGGCCGCCTGCATATCACTGCCACCACTGCTGATCCTGGGCAACGAACACATCGGCGAGAACGGAGAGCCCATCTGCCGGGTGTGTCAGAACTTTGCCTACCAGATCTACGCAACAGTTGGCTCCTTCTATCTTCCACTCTCGGTCATGCTGTTCGTGTACTACCAGATATTCCGGGCCGCCCGGCGCATCGTCCAAGAGGAGAAACGCGCCCAGACTCACCTACAGAACGCGCTGAACGGAGCCGCAGCCCAAAACCAGCGACTGGAAATGTGCGGCCTCCGGCATAGTGGCAACTCACTGAGCACGTCCACCTGCGGCGGCGGCACCCTTGTGAGCGGTAGCAGCAATCTCCTCGGCTCACCGCACCAAAAGAAATTACGGTTTCAATTAGCCAAAGAGAAGAAGGCCTCGACTACGTTAGGGATTATCATGTCAGCATTCACAATATGCTGGCTGCCATTTTTTATACTAGCACTCATCCGGCCGTTTGTCGAAAGCGAGACGATTCATGTTCCCGAGGCCCTCTCTTCGTTGTTCCTATGGCTGGGCTATGCCAACTCCCTGCTGAATCCGATTATCTACGCAACGCTGAATAGGGATTTCCGCAAGCCGTTCCAGGAGATACTGTACTTCCGGTGCTCGTCGCTGAACACAATGATGCGCGAGAACTACTACCAGGATCAGTATGGTGAGCCACCATCGCAGCGAGTAGTATTGGGCGGTGAGGGCCACGGCGCGAGAGAGAGTTTCCTCTGAAAGTCGATGTAGGGTTTAGTTTCTAGGATGGGGGGTTGTAAATGAATAGTAGTCACGGGGCTGTGGATGGTGGGATAGTGGATTATACACGCAGTAGGACTCGTAAGTAGGTACAAACAATCATTGTAAAGAAAATTTTGAAAACCAATCACATCAGAACATGTGTGTGTGTGTACACACGTACCAAGTACTTCAAGATAAAGGATTTAAAAGTAAACTCATCAATGTTAGTGTATTTTACTTTGTATAGGTAGTTTTAAGGATTAAAGCAGTGCGAAGGAGACTTTACCAATCACTAAATGGTTTCGGAATGCGGAAGGTTGAATACAGTTTGACAACTGGAGATTAAAGGACTCTAGACACAGATTCATATACTCGTACATAGAAGTTTAAAAAGACAACCAAGGACAGCCAAGTACCCATCCATTCTATTGAGGAAGGCGATCTCTTAACCTAGAGGCTGGTGATGTGTAAGATGTCGCGCTCGGTATTCCTAATTTTAGACCCATAACTCGAAAGCCTATTGATTGTGACTGCGGATGTCAAGAAGCCTCAACGGAAGTTTAATTCGGATATGTTAGGGATTTGTGCTAATGGCCGTAGCTCAGTGGTTAGTGCGTTGAAAAGCTATGAGAGGTGTATAGATACTCGCTAAACATACTTTGCGACATCACCTCTCGTCGGGTAGTGACAAACTGCCGAAAGTATAATATGTCTTGAAGAAGCTTAGGCAATAAATTGTTAGTCCCTTGCATTCGTGGGAAAAAAAAAGTTAAACACACATCTAGGAGAGAAGCTTGGCCTTAGCCCATTTCGGGATGTCGAGCCAGGAATTTTTTTTTAAATGTCGTCTACAAGTATCGTAGACCTTGGATTTCATTGTACACCATCTATTTCCACGTTAAATTTTTAAGTCCCACGATGGTGTTAACATAAATCAATTCTAATTAGTATTAGCAGCGATAAAGTCCTGAACTCCCTTGGGGCAACTCTGTTTTCATTGTCCTACGAGCGGGAATGAAGGCTTTCAAATTGGATCTTAGATCCTAATCTAGATACAGAATACAGCTTGATTGGTAGAAATGGCGGTTTCATGCATCCTGTCCGGCCCTACTTAACACTTTATTACGCCATGACTCTCATGATCTGTCCTTTAAAATGGATGTGATGGGGCTATCGGTCATTGGCCTTAAATCACCACGCTGATTTCAAAATAGAAGAATCTTGTTCCGTTCGCTAAGCGGAGCAGAATCAAGCGATTCTTCTGATCACGTACCTGCAACTTCAGCTGTAAGTGTTGAAGAGAATACCATTGGTTTCAACTGCCAAATAGTCCCGATAAGTTACGCCGATTCATCCAATGTCATTACGGATTTATGGATTTTACTGAAAAAAATGGTTAAGATTGTATGTCTGCTCCGTCTCTGTTCTCGGTTTTGATAGACTGCATGAAGCGATATTGCCATTGGTCTGATTCTGTTCCAAGTCGGCAATATCCGCTTGTTCAGTTCATCAGTTTTCTCGTTTCCATCTATGTCCCAATAAGCAGAGCCCAAGTCTAAGAAAATGGAGACAGAACTTCCCAGTGACACAGATTCATTTCAACTCTGCTCCATCAGTTTAAAGGACATGGTTGCCGAAAAGAGGGCCGTGGTGGTTTTCCGACTGTCAGTATATTTTTCGATTCAAGGTTACTATGGATTAAAACCGTCTTTGAATGCGAAGAGCAAGATAAATCAGAAGTGGAGGAGTAGCCTTCATCCAGAAGCATGAGCCTTTTTTGAAACACAGGATGAAGTACGAGGGAGAAACAGTCCTCCACCTTCTCTGTACCTGTCCAGCCCTATCCCAAGAAAAAAGCTCTATCTTTGAGCCTATCACTTTGATAATTTGGGCGAACTTTCACCTATTGACGGTAAAAGTATACCTAGCTCCGTCAAGAGCTCTAAATGGTTTCAATAATTTTAGTGGCACTTTTTGAGTATAAATTCATTTGGTATCACGAAATTCCTACCTTGGCCTATGTATGTCTGTGCTTTCAATGGGCAGCAACCCAACTACCTGTCTACCTAACCCAAGGTCATGGAGCTGAGTTTCAAAGTTCCGCCGTCTCCCTGTTCTAGACCAAAGAAATCCAATGCAAATAATTCCACGGTACGATGATGAACATTTTGGCGGCAGCAGTTTCCTCTGAATGCGGTGCCTAAAAACATGAGCCACTTCACTTGCAGCAGATAAGTCTGGAAATAGTATCAGTTTTTGACAAAGTTACAGATCCTACTAAAAAGTTAGTGTCAGTCGTCCATTGACGACTTCGGCTAAAATTATAATTTCCATTCAAAGGTAAGAAAAAGTTCAACCCCATTTGGTGGTCGAATGGCTGGACTGCATACCTTAGCCAGAAGTTTTGAGGATAGGTACCAACGAGTGGAATTGGCACACCGAAAGCAAAGATTGGTTTAAATGTACGTGTGCAAAAAAAGCGGCCTAGAAAAAATGTCATGACAAGCTCTTCCATCCAACCTAACAGTATTTGTCGAACTACGATTAATTTTTTTTAATTTGCGCGCACTAAAGGGGTTATAATAACCCTTAAACGAGAGCACGGGCACTAGAAAAGTTAAAGGACGAACGAAGAAAATCCTTCAAGAAGCCGGCTTCTGGTATGATTTGATCGCCTTGCGTTAGGCAGAGCATTTCTAGTCATTTTGTCACGCACATACATACTTTCTTCAAGATTAATTTGGAATTTCCTTTATCGCTTCCAAGGATGAAAAATTTAACACGCATAAACATGAACGGTTGCGAGAGCTAGGTCTTGGCTCATTCCGAGCTGCCAACTATGTAGGAGTTAACTTTACGCCTTCTTATAGCCAGGGTGATCCTTCCTATAGTATTCTAGACTATTTCGTCCTCTCTGTCTTCGGCAGATGATATGAAAACTAAGAAATAGGAATCGCAAGAGACTTCATAAGCAATACAATCTTCTGTTCACCAAAGCTGGATACACGCAAGATTGTAGATTCTACTCCTCTTTCCAGCCTCGTCTATAAGTGTCATTTGAAAACTGACCGAGACTGTTGCTTAGCACATAGAGTCTAGGAGTGATAGGTATCTCGTGTTAAACAACAGTTGGCCAAAATACTGCAATATCGTGAAGTCCTCAAGTATAAACCTTCGCGAGCCATTGTAATGATGTAAATGACATTCAAAAAAAGTACTCTCCCTGCATTGCAAAATAAATTAAACAAAATTCTGAATAACTATGTACATACATACATATACATACATTGGCAAATACTAATTTATTTTCATTTATATTTATTTGTTTATACACATATAATTAAAAAAAAAAATAAAGAAATTCTTCCAGAAAAAAAAATGTATTAAATCAAACTAAAATGAGTGTGAACGCAAAATACCAAATAGCAAATCGTTAAATCGAAATCAGTCTACGTAGTCAGTAAATGTTAAGCCTAAGTAAAACAAATAAAAAAATCTAGATAAACAAAAACATACTACAAATTGTTTCTAATTAATATTTTGTACAATTTTCTATTGATTTTTTTAGTTTCCTTCTTCTTTTTGTATATATTTTAGCAAAGCTCTTTACCTTTTTCAATATAACTACTTAAACAAAACTAAATTTAAGGCAACAAAAGTCTACTTTCTATTATTATATAACTTGTGTAAGCATAAAGTCACGTCTCTCTGTGATACTGAAAATATAAAATTACTATAAAAAAAAAGTGAAAAGCAAAAGTTAAAATTAAAAAAAAGAGAAAACCAAAATGAAAAACCTATTAAGCAAAAATATTTTCATAAACTATTAAATTATACACGAAAGGAAAATAAATTTATTAAAAATCTGATGCAGTTTTATGCAATCAGTAGCTCAAAGATTAAACATACATACATACATATATATATTTTTTTTAATTATTAAATTTTTTTTATTTTGTTATTTAGTTTTAGAACTTTTCCTCTTTTATTTTTTGGTTTTTTAATTGTGTAAGAATCTTTGCAAATGTATCTAGGAAAAAAAAATTAATAAACCAAAAGAAAAAAAAACGAAAAATGTATGTAATATAAAAAAAATAAATAAATCTACAAAAACTGTTGTAAAAAGCTTTTCAAAAATTTGTAACTGCTACAGTGATTGTCCCCTATGAGCAGTTTGCTTTGTTTTTTACGAAAAATCGTTGTGCAATATTTGAAAGTATCATTAAACTAATAAAATAGATGCCATACTCTCTTTGTGTTTTTTTTACATATATAATTTAACATAGTTATGTTTGATTGATATGAAAACTATTTAATTTTGTTATATAGTAAAACTGATAATTCTATGTAAAAAAAAAAATTTTAGATAAACTAATAATAAAAATTAAATCGATTTAAGACAAACAAAAAAGAAAACTGAAACTAAATGGAAATGCAAGTATAAATGGATGTAGGGAAACTACCAATGGAGTGTTAAGAAACAAAGAATTAAATTAAAAAGTGAAAATGAAATGTTTTTATTTTTATTCTTCCTGACAATTATACCAAAAATTATTTACATAAGTATTTAAATATAAAATGAAACAAAATTTAATAAATAAAAATGAGAAAAGAAAACACAAATGAAAATAGGACTAAGAGTGGTGAAGAAAATATAAACTTTAAAAAAATATATAAAAAAAACTCTTTTTTTTTTTATTTGACAATTGGGTCGTTTTGGATGTATTCCAGTATGTAAAAACGCTCTGCATAGTGCACTGTGAGGTTGCCGTCGAGCAAGTTTTCATCGACAGTTTAGCTAACCGATACCGTTGGAACTGTTTTTGGGTTTCGAGGCTATTTTCATTGTTTTCGGTCACCATGTCGGAGATGCTTAGGTGGTTATTGGTATGATAATGGGCCTATACTTACTATCTTCCGTTTCAGGTCCCAAGTTTTGCCGTAGTTAAACATTTTGTCGAGAATCATTTCAAGATACTCCGCTTCCCCGGATAAATTGATGAGGATGATATCCCGCAAGATTTACCAGAGATCGTTCTTTCCGGGAAAAGAATGCAAGATCAGTTTTTCGGTGGTTGATGGTCACCTTAGTCCTGCACCAATCTGAAGACAGCTTAAACCCACCTTGCATCATGTGATGTCTTCTGACAACATGCTGATGACAACTAGATTTTGCTATTAGCCTTGGAAATTGTCTGTAACCAAAGTCCAGAGCAAGAAGAAGAGCACAACTCCCTGCGGACGTCCTCTGCTAGCTATAGGTAGCGCTCTCCGTTGATGGTGATGGCATTGCCATCGTCGTTTTCGAAGAAGTACGGACCGATGATGCCGCCGGCCCACAGTCCACACCAAACAATGACTTTCTGCGGATGCATTGCCACTTGGTGGACCTCATGTGGATTAGCATCGTCCCAAATCCGGGAATTTTGCTTGTTGACGTACCCGTTCATCTAAAAATGCGCCTCGTCGCTGAAGACGATTTTTTTGCTAAAATCTGGGTCCGCTTCCAACTGCTCCAGAATGCAGTCAGCGAACACATGGCGTTGTCTATGGTCGCTTTCCTTCAGCTCCTGTGTCAGTTGAATTTTGTACGGATGAAGGCCCAAGTCCCGACCCAAAGTTGGTGTCTGCGAAAGGCCGAGTTCTTGTGCTCGGCGCGGAATTGACTGCCTCGGATTCTCCTGCACACTCTCAAGGACAGCGGCGAATTTTCGGCAGATCTTGCGTCTCGTTAACGTACGGGTGTTGGCTGATTGTTCACTGAATTAGTCGACTCCAATTTAACCACCAAATGTTGAATAGTAGAGTGGGAAGGACGACCATGCAAACCGTAAAATGGGCGCTCGTTTATCGTTTACATGGCAATGGTAACAGAATATTGAACTTATTGTTAGATTTCCTGCCAGAGAGGTGCATTTCTCATTGGCTTCCAAGCCTCAACACACTGACTTCCAAGTATCCTGCACACTATCTAATGAAAAATGCCACAGAAAACCTACGCAAAGTCAAACCCCACTCCCTCCAACAAACCACAACACCTTAATTATCCTTATTAACTCTGATAACCAACACTCAGTTCCACTCAACATCATTGTATAACGACTACGCGCTAACTTTTCTCCAATCTCGAAATCAAATTACCGCTTAATGCATCTCTTGCGGCAGATTTCCTCAGATAATCTCCCTGATCATTACTCAAAAGTTCCTGATCCAATTAAAAGGATCACAAGGCACGCAGTCAACCTGGCTCCCAGCGCTAGTCAAAGTTTCTACGACATTAACTGAGTGGTCGCACGCAAGAAGTCAAGCTTCGGGTGTCTATGCGGAAGAGTAGACAATTAATTCTGTTAGCGAAAGTTACCATGACCCCTTCAGGATAGGATACGCGGGAATCCTTCTCACAAGCAACTGGTGATGCCATGATGAATTACAACTAGCACACACGAAGAAATGAGATAAATAAAGGGAAATAGGGGGTAGTAGGCACTGCCAAGGGTGTGGGTTTTGTATGTGTTATGGTGACAGTGTCAACATTAATAAAACGTAACACATGCTCCAGGCAGCTACATCAGAAGAAACGATAAAACAAGTGCTGCAGGCAGTGATGTGGGTCTGCAAAGGACTCGTTTCAATGCTACAGTGCGACACATTAAGAGCGATGGCAGTGGGGGGCGGCTTAGAAAACTTATGACCCTTGTGGGAGTTGTAAATTAAAGTGTAAACTTAAAGGTTAAATATGTGTGCACACCTTTTTCACGGAAATGGAGCCAGCGGGTACCACGAACGCTTAATACGGAAACTCTAACGACGTAGTTGCGGCTTTGGAGGTGGAAAGTAATGTTATGCTCCGACGACTTGGTCCAATTTCGAGCTTCACTGGTCGTTATCAAATTGCATTTCCTTAGTAAAGATACCGCCACACTATGGATGTGATGCATAAAATTAAAGACGGTTTGGGGGGACTTCGAAATAGTTGGAGATAAATATTTTCGGTGGTTAGTTCAACTAGGATTCAGGACTTGTGGCTTCCTGTCTTATAGTGTGGGAGGAAGAGATACTTACTTAAGCAGGCAAAGGGAAAATTCAGAAACCAATTGTTGGATTCGATTGTAGATACCAACGAGGTTTCGAGACTTTCGAAGCAAAAGCGGTTGCTCTCCAGCTTGAAGCACACGGAAAGTAGAATCTTATTTCTCAGAGTGCCCAAAGATAGCAAAGACAACCATCAGTAGGCCAATGTACATGCTTTCGCCTGTTACTTACTAAGACGAGGATGGATGAACGTATGAGGATGTTCCGATGGCGGTTTTTGTGGAGCTAAAATACGCCTTCAATAATGTAGAGGGTAGAACTGTCAAATATACTCCAGTAAGCCAAGAATTTGTCGCCGTGGCTCAGTGGTTAGCAAGTTGGACTGCTGTGCAAGCGGCATGTTTTCAAGGCTCAGCCATGTCCATCGAACATTTTTCGCTGCACCACCTCTCGTCGGGGAATGACAAGCCTCCGGGAGTATAATTTGTCATGAAAGAGCTTCTCAATTCGCTGTTCGGAGTCGGCAATAAATTGTAGGCCCCTTCCATTCGTGCGAAAAATACAACACGCACAACATGAATGGTTGCGAGGAGCTAGGCCTTGGATCATTCCCAGCTGTCGCGGAAGCTTTTTATTTTTTCATACTTAGTTACCGTCATTCCGGCAGGCAACTTTGGGTAGAACAGTGTTTAGCTAGCTCATCATTTTTTTTTCTCTTGACATCTAACACATGTAGGTGAGAGGCGACCGACATCTACATATGTAGAACAAACTTTATTGTAAGTTCACTTTTAACTAAATCCATCCAATTAAAAGTGAACGTTAAACGTTTTCTTTATCACAATCATTCCCGAATTTCTTGGTTCGCAAATAAACGACTTTCTTCAGCACTTGGTCAACCGCATCTTGTGTCTTCGCAATATGACCATATTTGGAATCCGGGTTTTTAACAATGCGCCTTGCTTCTTCATGAAGCGTTCATTTACTTGAATTGCAATAATATCAGATGGCAAGCATCCTAGTTTGAGAGTTGACAAGGTTTTCCATTAAAAACCGATTTGGAATTCAAATAGTGCGCTCCTTCAAACGCCCAAAGCTCTGTTCACATAAATAAATTTTTTTTTTTTTTTTTTTTAAATCAATGTAAATGAAATTATATGCAAAAAACAAATTCCTCAGAAAATGTGCAAACTCATTAGGTAATTTAAAAAGATATCTCATAACATCAGCATTGCTAATGGACTAATAAAAAATAAAATTAATCATTTTGAATCCATTATTCTTCCCGAAAACAAAGTGAACAAACAAAAAAAAAGAGAAAAAATGCCCAATTTCCGGTAGCAATTTTTATCCTCTCTACATAATTAATCCTATTATCCATTAACAAAGCGGATTGGGTGCAAATGAACAAGGTAACAAGGCACCGTTGGTGGTCGCTTTCCCGTGGCATATTCAATTAATTATCTGGCAGCATTTTTAGTGTCGATAAAAGTCACAGTGGGTTTGGATTTATCTCTTCCACACCATAAGCCACACAGTGCCAAATGGGAATTATCATAGAATTTTCACGAATTGACCTTAATTGACCTTCACTCGGATGGCATTAGTTTAGAGAAGATAATCTAATTACTACATTCGAGAAAGAATTGCACGTTTTCGTTAAAAAAAGAATTTAGTTCAATGGACTGAAGGCGTTTTTCTAATGTCTTTGGAGGTCGATTAAGCAGAACTTATACATTATGGATAAATGTTAAGATGGATGGCTAAATAGAATACATGGAAAGCAGTCAATTTGACCATAGTATTTCAAACGGATACATTTCCTTTCGAAATTTTGCCTTCATGAGGTTTGAAATAGAAAAAAGCTTGCAAGACTGCACACTGATTATGTACCGGTTATCCCAGACAACAAAATGACCTGGATTCTGTAGATATTTAGACCAAACAATCAGCAATCATGAGAGCTATTAACTCCAGCCCTTGACCAGCCCTTGAATCCGCCATAGAAGTATTAGACCCAGGACCCTCGGAAACTGAAGACATTACCACCGCCTAAACTAGTCTAGCGCTTAGACAGAACTTGCATAAAAGGCAAAAGCAAGGCACCACCCCAACCGGTGCCTTAAATATCATGTGGAATCTGAAAAAACTCCGCATCTACATTTCAAGCAATCTCAACCCAAAATTCTACTAAAGAGTCTTCCATGTCCCTGTCCCGGTCTTTGCTTGAAATATTGGAGCTTGACATAGTATTTACTACTCATAAATCTGCTCCCCAATGGGACGTAATCGCGTAGACTTCTTATTTTGTTCCCCAGAATCTTTTATCTGTAATTTATGTATAGAGACTGACGACGATAAGAAAAAATTTCAGCTTCAAAGACTCTATCCTCGATGATAAGCACCTCAATGTTGGTGGATTTATACTTGTTCATTAAACGATTTTAACTTCACCAACTTTCAACATAATTTAAGACGTATTCACACACAAACGAATTGATTTTTCCACTGAGGTTATTGGTGAGAAGGGTCAACGTTTTTGGATTACTGAACCGCCTTTAGACATGTAGGGATTTATACGCACACTAGGATCAAGATTATTTGCAAGAATAGCAGAGGTAACAGACTTACAGTTAACGGACCTACTCAGATTCATAAAGAGCACTAACTGGTTCACAAAACAGCCAACAATACGATATTGATATTCCCACAATATTAAAAGGGTACTCACAAGGGACAGCCAGGTCTCCGACTGAACGTGAGGCATTATCACACACCCTACGTAACCTAACCTAACCTTAGACAAACCAAGAAGCAGTTCCCGATCATGGGTGACAGAACGAAGGATGATATGGAAAAATTACAAGAGCCCTGTTCAGTTTCTTAAGCTTCCTATGCCTTAGGTGACTCGTACTAAAGTCTAAACGAAGCTGATACCTTGTATCCTTTCGTTGCATTTCTCTGAATCAATCCAGATATCTGAGTCATACTGGCTTCCAGACTCGTAGAGGGTCTTCCAGGCGAAAGTACTGGCAATACTCGAAGCTTGTCACTTATTAAAAGTTAACCCTACATCCATCCAAAACAATGCCATCAAGCCTGTAAAGATCTATTGTGCTCCTCCGAACTCGTGTGGTGGCACGGGTTCCGAAATTGGGTCATTTCAAGGCAGATGTTGCCCAAATACACTTGGTCCGGAACACAAGATTAACAAAACAGGGCTCACACAGACATTTCAAGGATCGTAGCAGATAGTATAGGTTATATCCCTGGCATACAGGAAGACGTGCATCCAGACTAGGCATCCCGTTTAAAGCCCATAGTCGCAGCTGCAACAATGAGAGTGAGAAGTAAACAGTGTTTCATTTCCTTTGGGGGTCAGGCAGGGTCAGATGTAGCACATTAGGTACAACCTTTTTTAACAACCTTAGCGAGTTCTAGTGCCACACAACAACAAGAGTCGCATTCAAACAAGCAGGGAAAACCACCAACAAACCAGAATGATAATCGTCGACCCAACACGACTTGCAGGAAAGGTACATTTATAAATGCTCGGCTCTCACCAAAACCAGGCATCGTACATCTTTGAAAGCCTTGATGACCTTTCGAGGAAAAAAAAGTTCTAAAATCCACAGACTGGATATAAGCCCTACCAAACGTGTTTAAATCAGATTCCCAAGAGTCGTCGCGTCAAAACGACGACGTCATGTGCGAAACAGGTAGCAGGTACACCAGAATAATCACAGCCTCAATTTTGACCACAGTTCTGACTATATCCGACGCATGTTTGCGTTGAAAGATTCCATTTCTAACGGAAGGGGACTGATATCCTACAGACATCTGATCTGAGTACACTCTTATTGTTATTTTGTTGGTGTACCTGTAAAGCTCTCCAGTTTGAGATCATTTTTGGAGGTCGAAACTTAATATTTCTAGCCCAAGAACAACCCTCAAGGATTCAGACTGATGGAACCCTCCTTGTGATGCAAACTGGTCTCATACTTATCACATGGGCATGTGTAGGGTCATCCAACAAGATGTGTCATTTTAAACCAATTGTGTGGTTTGCCGGTTTCAATTCTTGTGTCAACTGGACCATATTAGCTTCTAGGTCAAGATATTTACCCAAAATACGGTGCAAAGTGGTTGCGGATAGGCCCAATTCCTATGATCGTCTCGTTTTCAGTCACACTCTAAGCTACAGCGGCGATATTTTCAACTGATCTTGTAGATTTGGAGTCTTCACATCACCAACCTGTCCGAGACGTTCAAATTTTCACCGTTTTTGTAGTAAATTTTCACTATTTTAACACATTTTGCGAGTGAGTATAGATCTATATTTAATAACCTCCTTGTTTTTAAATACTTATCAAATGTCATCGCACTGGTAGTTGAATGTTGACAGTTCAACAATGGAGCGAATTTTAAAATGACACCTCTTGCTGGATGACCCTATACGTATGTACGTTCATACATCGAATGGAGACTGCAAAGAAGCTTTAAGCATCCGCTGTTTTCTTGTTAAAAAAGCATCTTCGAACCTTGTCCAACGAGTCCAACTTCACCCGCAGCCGCTCCTATAAGTCGATTCATACACATCTGTCGTGTCGCATAGGAACTACACAATTTCCAATTTTTTTAGTTCCTGTCTTCGTTCCAATTGATGCCATTAGTCATTATAAGCTCGTGCAATACTGGATGGATAGCAACTACTACGGTCAACTCACATCCAATAAAAAAAGGAAATTAAAAACTTGAACTCAAATAGTTTTAGATACTTTTCCAAACACCTCCTTGCCCACCTGTACTCACATTCACCGTCGTCATTGAAAGTTATCAGACCTCCTATCGCAGAAGTAGTTTTAATGAAACTAATACTCTGCGCCACAGTTTATCCAATTATGGAGTATCCCCCGTCTTAGAAAAAAGACGACTGCTGGAGATATTATGGTTTCTCCCACGCTTGCACCTTAGGGTACAGTGGTATCCATCGTCAATGCAATTCGCCCAAGCGATGACTAGTTAAAGTGCAACTGGTGCATGAACAACCTTCTCGATGAATTCTTAATTAGATTTCACCTCCCCCGGCAGGAGCCGAGTTGGAAATGAAACGAAAATGACTTGAGCATGTAGGTATGTATAAGTGGTTTGTGTTAATGTTCATGTGTCGTGTGTGGCAATTGTTAATGGGGTTGAAGAAGCCATTAAGGTACTTCAAGCAGTCATTGTCGTCAACATTAACCTACGAGGATATGGAGGAGTTGTTAGGGGTTACACTGTGCTGAATGACTTCACAGCTTCACAATGAAATTACACGCGATGCGATTAGATTGAAACAATGTTGGAAAAATTGACTCGATCCATAGCGCTCCGGGCGGCTTCAGTGCGAGGGCGGATATAATCTTTCATAAGGTGGTAATCTGATGTCGGCGTCACGCACTTTACTGACATCCAAGAGATTGATCGTCATATGATCAATTTAGTTGGAATTTTACTGCCGGTGTATGGAAACCCATCCGTTTTTGCGGCAGATTTTGTGTTCATACCAGGTGCCACCTGTGACAATAGCCAAACGTCGTCAACGTATTACCGTTACTCATTCGAGCCGTGGTTGGCGTTTCGAAGCCACATTTGTCTTTCGGAGAGGTAGGATCCCATCCTCCGTTCCTAGACTGATTTCTATGCTCCAGGTCAGAGCACGCACTCGCTATTTTAACGTGTAAAGGAAGTAGGCACTCCATCAAGGTCGGTCAAGATCTCACCGAGAGCTTTGATGTCAAAAAGGACAAAAGCGCAACGCGCTGTCGTGCGGCTTCTTCAACATCGTTTTGAAAGAATATTACAAAACTCATGCGCCAACACCAGACGCACAATCTTTCAAAAGTCCGTCCGATTACATGGATACGCCGAGGATATTGACAAGAAAGGACACTCAACACCGATGTCTCGGACAGAACGTCAGTGTAGACAGTTTTAACTTTGAAGTACAATAGTTAAGGACTTTGTCTACCTAGGCTCCAGCGCTGAAATCGAACGAAGGATATCTCTTACCAATCGCTGTTTCTGTGGGCTTTGAAGGCAATTGAGTAGCAAAGCCCTCTCCCGGACGATTGAAGTGACCCTGTATAAGACCTTAATCATCCCAGTCCTGATCTACGGCGCAGAGGCATAGACTCTGTCAAAAGCCGATGAGGTTTCTCTTGGTTATTTCCAGAGAAAAATTCTCCGGGTGATTTTCGGTCCCGCCTGCGGTTAGTCGAGAAGGAGATACAACGACGAACTATACAGCGACATAGACTAAGTCAGAAGAGTGAAGGTCCAACGACTGAGGTGATTGTGTCATGAAGAGCGGATGGACACCAATGCTCCGACCCGGAAAATCGTCGAATCTACACCCGAGGGACGGCGTAGTAGGGGAACACCGCGACTTAGATGGCGCACGCAAGTGGAAGAGGACCTCAAAAAACTTGGCGTACGAAACTGGAGACAGCTGGCTAATGATCGAACTGGCTGAAGACCCTTCTTGGTTGAAGCCCATGTCCACCCCAGTACAAACAACGCTGGACAACCGATAGAGAATGTAGAGAGCTTCCAACATCATGGGAGTATTGTCTCGAGGAATGATGAAATCGGACAATTTCAGAAATCCAATTAGCTTGAATTTCGGGCTTCCACTGTTCCGTTAACGTGTTGAATGCGTTCTGTTTTATGGGTACATCACTTGGAAAGTGTCCTCTTACGAGACTTCATACCTAACCGCACCTCTAACGAACATCTTTACCAGGAAACGGATCAGATACTAGTGATAATATTTACGCGGCGCTAAACAGTTGGGTGGGAGGCTTACCAACTGGAGAAGAATTGGAAAGGACTGAAACATATTGCTCGAATGGCACGTGAGCATATTAGAATCACATGTCCTAGTTAATTCAAATAATTTTTACTTAACATTTGCAATTCAAATCAAAACTACACATCACTTCATAAAAGGACCTAAATCTGATCCTGTTGAAGAAATCAATATGCGTATCCAGTGCCCGTCATATTCATCAAACCAACAGTGAACTACTCACCGGAAAATAAATAAATGAAAAAAATAAAAAAAGCAGAAAAAGGATATCCCCGGGGGTGGGGTTTTTCTAAATCAATATTTCTAAGTTGAACGAACCCCGTGCCCGGTGTCGGTCGTTTCAGTTTTTGTTTTACGATTTCTTTCCCCAGTTAAAATGAAGAAAAAAATATAAAAAAATTCAACGAGGGAAACACTTCTGCCCAAGAAAATACAACTCAAAGTATATCTCTCGCGTACTTTTTCAGGACCATTGTCATTAATGTTTCAACAAATAAAAAAGAAGAGCAGCACTCCTTGGATTGTCACCCAGTTTTCGAGAGCACATCAGCCAGGTAGGTATGCCACTATCATAAAAACAAAAAAAAATTACGACAAACGACAAACGTAACCGGCACCCCCTGCTTCCTTAACATGTGCCATTCCTGCCTAGTGTCGCATTCGGTATTCTTGTGTACTTTGATGATGACATAAATTAAAATGTTCCCCGGCTCTAACCGGCCGTCTGGAAATGAAATCAATGTCGCACGGGCTTTTACTGCTTTGTTATGTTTCTGTCGCCCACTTTTAGGGGGGGCACAGGCGCCCAACTCAGTGCGCGTGTGTGTGTGTGTATGTCAGGGTCGTGTAAAATACACACTTTCAGGAGAACGCAATAAATTTCCCTTTAGATTCTCGTCCTTATGAAAGGTGATGTCATTTTCAGAATTTATTGGATTTTATTATGTTAGTGCCGGGCGCGCGATTGTTTTCAGATTCTGCCCCCTTGTGGAGGATTCTTCTCGAGTCCTTTTTGTGCGGGGGGTATACAGGTGTCCACGAATCACGAATCAATGGCGTAGGTGAATTTAATGGCCGGAATTGGGTTTTATTATTGCGAGCAGGAAACTTAGGCTTTTCTTTCGAGGAAAACATTTTGAAGGCAGGTGTGTGTCGGCAGGACGAGGAAGTTTATCACACTCTGGTGACTTTATGTGCACACAAAGGGAATCTATAATTAAAATCTTAGGACGATGCTGAGATCTCACTAAATGCGAAATGTGTTCGTTTCAGTAATTCACTGATATGCCATGTGTCAGATTCTTTTTCAAGAAAAAGAAAAAGGTAGAAATTAATGCCAACACGTTGCACAGATTAAACCAAACCGGTCTTGGGTGAGAAAAGTTTCAATGGGGCTGGCATTTGGAATTGAATATTCCACAGATGGAATAGGTAATTGAATCTCCACGTGGTTTAAGTGCGCTCCGAAGTACACATATTTTAGGACCAAAAGATGTAGAATAACATCAGTATCAGCATGTAGTTGTTAGACTTGTAAAGCGGTGCAATCAATAAATCAGAAGAACCACAAACATTCCAGTATGTTAGTCACTTGAGTATTTCAATAAGGACATAACAATGAAATTCAGGATTTTATTCAAACTTTTGCAGAGCTCGATGGAAGAAGTTTCGGTGCTTCAAATGGTCAAGAGGCTTCAGTTGTTGGGTTAATTTGATCTTGTAAAGGTATAGGCCAAGATCTTTATGCAAAATGCGCCACAATGTGGACTAAGAGATTCTCAATTTCAACTGAAGCACTTACGACTGCGTTATTTTCGGTACTTCGACCGGTGCGTTATCTCACAGGCACAGGAACATTCAATAGAATTTATCCACTATAGCACGCACAGCCTGTCTGGTGAGACGATGATTACGACCGAAAAGTGGAGTAAGCGCTCTTAAAGCTGCGACCACCGACTCAGTATTTCGGTAGTAATTTTTAATAACTTCCAAACTTTGCTCGTTCGTGGGCTTGATTATAATAAAAATGTAAACCTTGACTGACCTTTTTGAAATTGACAGATCATAAAAAAAGTTTAAGAATGCGTTTATATTATAATACAAAATTGTTATGTGCCTATTTAAAAACTGTGTACTTCACTCACTAAAACAGATTTATCTAGTCGATTTTGGATAAATGAGTTCTCACCAGGTTGAGCCTTGAACCTTTCACACAAACAGGTGTTACCGGGCTTAAAAATGATACGTGTTGGTAGAGTTCAGCTGCGTAGGTTCGAACCCTAGGAATATTCACCGTACATTTTTCGCGGCACCACTTTTTCTCAGGGAACCTCAGAGAGTATAATTTGGTCAGTTTTACCGGACTGATAGGGGCTAACCAGATTGTTGACGAAAGATCTCAGGGGTTCACGTAATTTTGCAGATATTTAGAATCGTGGACGTAAAGTTGAGGAGGCTGATATCTCTGTGGTTGGTGCTAAAGTGTTGAAGGGAAATTATTTCTTGTGGCTCTGAAATTAAATTCATCAAGCATACACTCGGCTGACCAAATCTTAGAAATGTGTTGGGGTGTGCTGTCCACAATCCACACACCTCCTTCACCACATTTACAAACTTCTCCAACAGATACTTGAGGGGAATCACAATGGGCTTAACTGAGGCCTAAGTAAAGAGAGATTCTCACCCTACAAAACCAACCAACCAACCATATTGTCCACAAAGCCATCTTCAGCCATCTCAAATAGTTCTGCCTGCTTTAACTTCAACAGACTTTTTGGGTTCTAGTTTACATATTCCCCCCCAATTCGTGATGGTTCGTGCTAGTACCTGAGAGTGGGATGTTAGTCTAATCTATCGCTTTTTACTCTGCAGAATCTCCATGATAGATATGAGCATTTTTAATTTCCCTTTTACCTAGCCCTTTCCACCGCACTTCCTGAAGGACTGTTCAATTATAATAGTAGCGTAGAGCCTCTGCGAATTGTTCGACTGCACACAGCCTGTTGCGGAAGAACTGAAAATCTTTGCCCTATTCCCAGGTCGTCAACAGTAGTATCATTCTTATCCGGGGCTTGTAGTCGGCTCTTAACATTTCTTTTTTCTGTGGTCGGGACGGCCCCTAAAAAGGGTTTACTAAGTAGTTCAACTTAACTAGAACTGTAGTCCCGGTCAGAAGAGGAGTATCGTAGTTGAAAAACTTCTCCCCTCTTCTCTCGTAAGCTACCCTGTATATACAATTACAGCAGTAGTGTTTAATGGGGTTTCTGTCGAGATCTTCAAAGCTTCGTGAACAACATCGGCATATTGCATCTGCATATTGAGGGGAGGAAGACAATGATCGTCAAGCTCCCAACAAAAGTCAAATAATAGCCAGGATACCACCTTAACGCATTGTAAACACCTTGAAGTTTTGATAATAAACACGCAGGCTTCCATTCATGGTCCTCCTAATTCGACTATATCACCTAAAGGATCAATTATAAACAATGCGCGGAAATCTTCGATAAACCTGCTCTTTATCGACTTTGACGACGCTTAATAATTTTAAAATGAAGTTCATATGGGAGGCTTTGTGCAGGAAAGTCGGTTAGAATACGTTGTATTCGTTAAGCAAATAAATCTCGAACCACACATTACCAACTCACTCGGAGGGACAACGCAGTAGACGAGGACCTCACCTAAGGTGGCGCGCATAAATAGAAAGAAACCTTAACCAACTTTCCTTTTTTCTCATAGTGACCGTATGTGTTCTACCAGATGTACTATCGCATAACAAGCCTCTTTCAATCCTTTCAACAACTTAGCCAGTTTGTCAAATGTTTACAAGATTCCACATCAGTGTTAAACGTGCTCCTTACACCCATCAATTGCAGGATTTTATCTCACCAGCTAAAGCTCCCATACCCCAAATTTCATTCTTGCAAATCGTGCAGAGAATCCCTCTGTCCCTACCCAAGAAGCCGCTGATAGGTGTTTGCTCCATTTCTAACGTTCAAATGTTGATGCATGGTTATCTCCCCATACACCTTATCATTATTTCCCAACTGCTATTCAACGATGTTTGCATACAAAAATCACTAGAACCCTCATCCTGTTAGAAAATTCAATCCTCCAATGATACCTGCAACAGAATGCAAATCCACAAAAGTTATTCCTCTCCAGGGCTTCCAAACAAAATTGCAAATGTAAAAGAGTGTTGTTGGGTACACTATCCCTCAAAGGATTGCTGACTGCAAGCAGCACGCTCTGTTCCATTTATTAAATTTGTACGTCCCTCGGGCCATATAGAGAACTAGAATCCACAAGATACCCCCCCACATAATTCGGCGGTACCACCAAATTTGTTTCCTTTTTACGACCGCCCTATGGATCTCCATGAAAACAGAGTTCAATTCGAATCTGCATAAGCTCCTACCTTCGTTTTTTTTTTTCCTGACGGGAAACGCCACAAAATGTGAAATGGTGCATTCCAGGATACACACAACTAGGAGGGGAAAAAAGAATTTCAATGTTAGTCGTCGTCCCTCTAGCACTACATTGCCCTTTAGTCCTAATCCCCTGCCTCGTCATCGACTTATCCGGGGTCCAAAAACAACACGAACCAGCTCGCAGTTGTGCTGAATGTGGACCTCCGGCTTCTGATTCCCCACGGAGCTGTAATAAACCATGAAACGTAATACAATGCACACAAAAAGGCGCCGGTATCGCTTCGCTGTTTCTGTTGCATGCACACATGCACATACGTGCATCCTGTGGTTTAACAAGCTACCAACATAGTCCACTCAAACCGGACAAAGAGCATCCACATTCAAGCGCCTGAAGGCGGCAGTAATTGGACAAACACAAAAAAAAATTGAAATTTTAATTTGCACCTACATACTCGCGGATATGCGAAATATTTCGTTGCCGAGAGGCCAATTGGTGGAGAATCCCCACCTGACTGTCTGTATGAATTCAAGTTCTGCCTCAAGCGGAAGTGGTGCTCCTCGCATATATCGAATCCTGATGAAACCGTTTTCAATTGTCTAAAGTGCATTGGTTCAACGTCCAAGTAGAAGGACATGAAAGCACGGTAGCATCGGTAGCACAAATGTTTGTGAAGAGATAAGAAGATGTTTGGAACTTGGGCCGCGTTCCGCGTTTTTATGGAATCCGAAGTTGAAGTACAAACCCCATTAACGTGAATTTATGGAGTGCTTCGCCGCGCAGTGGGTGGTGGTATGGAATTGGCTGTGTCTTCCGTTTCTGTGGCGAACTCACAGGGAGTCCCGTTTTAATGCATTTTTTTTCCAGCGAAATGATGTGGAGAGATGTAAAATGTGAAAAAAGATAAAAGAAAAAAACCAAAAATGTTTTTTATGTGAAATATATTTTATTGTTTTGTCTTTATAGCAGCTGCCGTGGTAATGGTGGATCGTGGTTGCGGGGCTTTAACTTATTTTATTAAACAAATGGCCGCGGTTTTCAAATCAGGTTTGAGGCTACTTGATGGAGAAAGTCTGACTCTCTCCAGCTCCAGCTCGCTCTGCATCAAGTTTGGGGTGACCATTTGTAGTCATTACCATTTTCTTTATCGAATTTTTATGCCTATTGTTTGTGGTAACAAAAAGGCACATCTTAGTGGAAATTGGTTTCCTGAATCACCACTTCCACTTCCTCTACAGCTCGAAGCATTTATTTATTAGCGGAAAACTTTTTTTTTTTTTTTTGGTGCACAGTGGACATTTTTTTCTAAGCAGCAAATAAGTCTGATTCGTCGGACAGAAGAGTGAGCATCAAGCTCCAAGGCGAAACGCCGTAAAAACTGGTAGGAAAACTGGTCATGTTATACTGGTTCTACTTACCACCCAAACTTTCATAAGAAAGGAAGCTAAACCAAGCATCCTTCGATTCTTCCATTCAAGCGGGAACTGTGCGAACTTGATTAGCTGATTTTTTCCCACTCAAATCTTGCTTAGCATTTCAACGAAAAAACCACTGAATTACAGCATCCGTTAGTGGGTGAAGAATTATCAGTTAGAATTCTCACAATTGAACCTGTAAGAGAAGTAGTCTCCCTCGAAAACCTCATACCCATGTATCCAGAGAACATTCTCGACATCCTAACTGCCTCTACCTGGATTCTCTCAGTGATCCGACGACAACAGTGCCAGAGCTGTAAACTAGAAAGAAAAAAGGTTCGTCCCATCTACTCTGTTAAAACTCAGTACTCTAAAGCTCCTTCTCACCCCCCCCTGTGATTATGCATTTCGTAGGACTACTTTATATCTCAACTGCACAGGAAATGCTTATAGCCTTCCGCGAGCATCAAGTGCATATACCCTTTAAAGCGGAAAATGTCGACCTTATTTGCTTTGAATTTTCGGAAAGTACACAAGCGGAAGTGTCAGCAAGGCAGAAAGGCAGAGAGCATGCTGTCTCATCATCATCATTTCTAGGTCGCGGGTTTATGGTGCTTAAGTGAATACTCCACATCTCCTGATCTACCGCCATCGATTGTTAATTATCAGGGGCTATCCCCATAGGAGTAGAGGTACAAATTTCGGACTTGGTCCAACGATCTAATCCTGGGCTTACACAGGGGATGCCTACATGGTGGCACGAATTCCATGGTACATCTTGGAAGCCGAGTTTTAACTCTGAAATGCGTTTAACATGTCCAAACCATCGATGTAAAGACTTCTCCGTTCGAGGAAGTAGCTGTTCGACATTAATACCGTATTCTGGTGATACTAACACGATCCCGACGAGTCACTCCAGCAATACAGCAGCTCCACCCACTGACTGCGGGGCCACGCTGAACAATATAAGCTCCACTTTGGGAGTTATTAACGGACGCTGTCTGTGTAGACCTATTGAAGATCCTTCCAACGACTTCGGCAAAACTACAGAAAGCAACTAACCCATACGTCCCACGAATACTTGTAGCAGAGAGTTGGTCAACGGTTCAAGGTAAACCTGGTTCACGAAAATAGCAGTTGGTACTTTCAGATTCTTACGTAATGCAACTCGCTAATCCAGGATGGCAGATGATCGGTTTAGCTACGATAGACATGGAAAGAGGCATTTTGCCAATTTTGAAACAGCTGAGGGAGAATGTACCAATACTTGTGGACACCTTAAGCAAGTTACAGATCTTGTTGTCAAGAAACCAGCTTCGAAGCTTCCTGCCCTTGATTTTAACTTCAACAAAAAAGTACAGCTCAAAACTTAGGAATGCATAACAAACCTCTATGCAACTTTTATTGTTTATTGCGCAGTTCAGTTCAATAAAACATTCCACAGAAGGAGCAACCAGTGTGACTAATGCTCACTAGAGACCCGTCTCCTATTCCGGTCTCACATTTCACCCTAAAACTTTGTGTCAACAATTTAACACAAAAAAATCCTTAATGTATGCAAACAAATCAGTCTAACTTAAGTAAAGGATGGCATCCTCTTGAAACTCCCTCTCTCCTTCTCTGCTTCACTTCCAAGGAACGACCAACTTTTCGTCATTATCCGAATTCCAACTGAAAAAACTTTTTTTTTTTTTTTGTTACAAAAAAAAACTCACTCATCTCTTTCAATTCTCACATCCCGACACATCCTTGCAGTGCCAGACGTATTATTTATCGCCTGCCCATGTTTCGCCAACAACGTGGAAACAAAAACAACAACTCACACCCGGTTTGAGAGTAATCCATAAATAAAAAAAAAAATCATAAATAATGTTTCGATACTTCGAAGGAAATTTGTTGGCAATTGCTTATCAAGGATTATGAGCGCAAAAAGGACCACTTGCCGGAGTGCCATCGCAATCCATTCTCCCTCTCAGTTCACATGACATTATCTCCAGCTCGATGTATGAACAGGAAATCTTCCGACTGGAATCCATTTAAAGCAGTATTCCATCATTCCTCCCTTTCGTGCCCCTGCCCGCTCGGAAAGGAACTCATTTATCATCTTTCTTTACTGTGATTGAGATGTGTCGCCTCGATATCCTGAAAAAAAAAAAAAAACACAAACACAGTTGCATCCAGCGCAAGGCAAGAAAAATGAGAAAAAAACACCATCACTACTGTCGACGGAAGGATTAAGGATTTTGCATTACACAATCTCTTTCGCGAATCAATTATGTCGTCCGGGAAAGATTTTAATGCTCACAGGACTGCGGGTAAAAAACCAATTAAAGAACCTTCTCCGAGCTTGAGAACAGGAATTCTGGCACCAACCAGTCGGAGGGAAAATTACAACTGGTCGGCATGCAAATGCACAACTAACCAACTCAACTAGGAGCATGCACCTAGAATGAACACAAGACACAAGGACGACATCGTACTCAGTGCATCCAGCCAGTCCTCACAAAGTAAATATTTGCCTCGATGCTAAGTGCAAACAGGGTAATAACTTGAAAACCCATTAAAGTAGGAGCGTTCCTTTGTGCGGAGATTGCTAAGCTTCATCGAGAAAAGGATGCTCACTCATGTGAGCAAATAGCTGCGGGTTGCATTAAAAGTGCACCAACAATGACACAAATGCGGGTTTACAACGTTCCTGTATGGCTTTACGAGCCCAGAAAGTACACATAATTAGCATGTTGGAGTTTTTGGCAGAAAGCTATTAAAAGCCTCAACACAAATGTACGGTTTTGGGCGGCAACACACACATAATGTTTGTATGGTCGAACGCATCCTGAAAAGCACTTACTGGAGTTACGATGTGGAGTGTTTTAGCTGCGGTGTTCTGGAGGTTTTTTTCGGTTAATTATAACTTTGACGGTGCATCTGATAGAGGGAAAGGAATGACGACCATAAAAGGAAGCGTAAAGGGATTCTCCTTAAGTTTAATGGACGGTGAAAATGTGAACTCGTAGATACTTACTTTGCGATAACTCAATCTTGCATGTGAATACGCATCAGATGTCCTACCTTCACGCATAAACCCAAGTGAAATTCCTATTCAATAAGGCTGAACTCTATCCCTGAATTGTTTCTGCATGCCATGAGTGCCATGAGTAGTTTTGGTCACCACGTCGTATACGTGTCTTTTTCTTTAGAAATTTACTCCACCTTACCTGCGTGTATTTGGATTAGCGGAACACTAAGAACTACCCCATCCGCGGCACTTGATGTGCTCCTGCATCTACTTCCTCTAGATATTTTTGGCAAACAGTCACCTACTAGCGCAACCATCAGACTGAAAGCCTCCTCCCAACGGTCAAATAACCATATTGACCACTCGATCTTAGATTATCTTACTTTTATTCTGTGAAAACAATGACTACACTCCGTTCAAGTCGAATTTCAACCTCAGAAATCCATTCCTTTCCGCGAAGATCGGGAGCTTGTTGCCGTTAGAGACGTTCACTCCGTTCATCTCAATACCTATGGCTCTAAAAGCGAGAACGGAGTGGGAGGTGTTGTTTTCTCTGATATCCTTAACCCTTCCGTCTACCTAACCACTTTAACGTTTTTCAAGTGGAAATCATGGCGATCGACGAAGCTTTATCCTGGCTTAGGCATATTGTAATATCCTTCAGGGACATTACAATCTTTACCGATACCCAGGCTGCTCTAAAATCTCTGGAATCGGTAACATGTACATCAAAAGCTACTTCAGACTGTCGCTCATCTCTCATGGAGATGGGAGAACATTTTAACATTCATCTATGCTGGGTACCCGGACAGGGAACTGTAAGGCCGATGAACTCGCCAAACGTAGTACTACTCTTGACATCCTGCCGGAACAGAGGAGTCTGGGTATTAGGTAAGGTTAGGTTGAAGTGGCTGCCAGCTAAAGCCAACACACTTAGACCCATGAGGGTCCGTTGTGATACCACCAGGATCTCGAAAAGATCTCCTGCCTACTCATTGAAACCAATTGAAGCTTCTTATGAAGCGTTGGAGGCTACTAACATCAGTCTGAGTATTCCACTCGCTACATGTAAATTACTCATAGAGTGCAACACGACCAGCAAGACAAACCAAAGATGGGGGAATAGTACCACGTGCCGTACCTCTAGAAGATCTGGCCTTTGCTTAATGTCACTCGATCTAAGAGTTTGATCTTGCTCAATAGGTCGCCCATTAGCACCGTTATTGGTGTTCTCACTGGCCATTGTCCCATTGGCTTTCATGCCAGAAGGATGGACCTCTTCTCAAATGACTTCTGTAGGAGCTGCAGGGAAGAAGAGGACGAGAAAACGATCCTCCATTTTCTCTGCACTTGTCCTGGCCTATCCCAACGATGGAAGCTCTATTTAGGAGCCTATCACTTTGACAACTTGGCCATACTGACGTCAAAAGTATCTTCAGCTTCATCAAGAGCTGGTCTCAATAAGTAAACCGAGTGTCGTTTTTCAGGGTATAAATCCAAGTGGTATCACAAAGGGCCTTCCTGGCCTACGTGTATCTGTGCTTCGCATAGACAGCCACCCTATCTACCTACCTGAGTTTCAGGTCTCTAATGTCAGTGAAATGCACACGTTTTTCATCTCTAGAGAGAAAAACTACTCAACACTTCCATCAGCAAAAAGTCTATAAAAAGCTCAAGAATGTAAAAAGTCCTCTGATCCAAAACTAATAAATAGAGTGCTTCCCCATCCGATTCAATGAAATTCAATAGCCTAAAAAAGAATTCCCTCTAGATCCCCGGTTAACCCCAGCCCTGTGTGTATATGTACCGCACTTACATTTAAGTGCCAACACAGACAAGCGTTAATTTCATTCGAGACCCTCTAACGCAAAACAATGAAACGAGGCAGTTACTTCTATGAATATTGCGAGCTAAAAGGCTATCCGGTGCCGGTCCCAAAATAGAAGCAAAATGTCTTCCAAATTAACATCAGAAATGAGAGAGCCGCACCACATTCAACGGATCGCCATTAAGTCTAACAATAGTCTCTCTGCTCGAATTTATCTTGTCATGCCGCAACATTATAACCGGCGGCGACGTCGGCTGTGTTATGCTCTAAAGGACGAATGAAAATGGCAGCACACAAGCGGAGGAAGAATCATCATTCGTTTCCATTTATGTATCGAGAGGTGTACCCAACCCTCGCACGCACCGTTGTTTCAGATTGTCTACTTCTCACGGTGGTACATCCCTTTAGCCTTAGGTGTCGTAATGAGATCCGCACCAGAGAAGAAAAAAAACACGGAAACTTCCTACTTTCCCTTGAGTTAGACAACTTTATCGCCCCCTCATAGCCGCATCCTAATTGAAGCGGTACAAAAGCAATTAATGCCAAAGTCCCTCCGCGCACTCCCTAAGGAGGTGAGGGATATGATAACTCTTTCGGTGCTTACACCGAAAACACAATTAAAAAATGTTTCGGTATCCTCCCCAACTCAACAAGAACAACAACTGTGCCTGAGTGCAGTAAATATTATCCCTCAGCCGGCCTGTGGGTATCTTAATCTTTTGCTCATTTGCCCACTGCACAACAAAAATGTATTTCAATTAATGTTGCATTAGGACTCATTAGCTCTTTGACCATAAAATGGCAACCGACCCTGCCACACAGTTACCAGCAGCCGCCGCGAAGGACCAGCACAAGGAAGAAAAGTTTTATCGCAGGAATCGAGGAAGTGAAAGGAATGCACTCGGTTGTTAAATATTTTAGAACGTCTGTGTGTGTATTCTTTTTGTCGTATGCGATTTTATGGCAAGAATCCAGTTCACTTAGTAGCATTGACAAAACCTCTACAGCTACACAGTAGGTGCTACAAGTCAAAATCCTCACAATCTCCATCAGAGAGATCCCTGATTTTATTTGAAGAATTGGACGTCTTATGGGATTTAAAAACCGATTGCTTGTCACAAACGAATTTCGGATCTGTGGAATGTAAGGTCCCTTCACAGACCGCGTGCAGTCGAGCGGAGGCCTTAAACTGCTGCAAAGAGGACAGCACCTTCATTCACGAAGGGATGAGCCCGGCAAAAAGAAAGATGAAAGACTGTAAGATTTATTACGGCGATTGCTGCCGGGAACAGTAGCAGCGCTTATTTGGGTGTGGATTCGTCCACCTCGTGGGAGGTAGACTTAGGCAAGAAGTCTTAAGTTACAGATATGTGAACGCACGCCTCACGACAATCCGCATCAAGGCTAGATTCGCCAAAATAAGCCTGATATGCGCGCATGCCCCCACAGAGGAGAAAGACGACGACACCAAAGACAGATTCTACGAGGTCCTGGACAAGACTTACGAGCAGTGCCTTAGCTATGACATTAAGATTGTCCTAGGCGATTTTAACGCAAAGCTAGGAAGAGAGGGCATCTTTGGTAGTACTGTCGGAAAGCACAGCCTACACGACCCCACCTCCGATAACGGATTTAGGCTGATCAACCTTGCTGCAGGGCGAAATTTTGGCGTAGCTAGTTCGCGGTTTCCGCATCTCGATATTCACAAAGAAACATGGAGATCTCCTGATCAATCAACGGTCAACCCCATTGCGATTGATGCAAGGCAATCTTCCAGTATTGTGGATGTCCGAACGGTCCGAGGGGTCAACATTGACTCAGACCACTACCTTGTTGTAGTCAAGGTACGGCTGCGGGTATGCCGAACACCGCCAAGACAAGGAAATACTGAGAGTAAGTTTGACGTCGGGCGACTGCAATCGCAAGAGATCACCAGATCCTTTTTCGATCGAGTCTCTCTCAATCTCCTAGGATGTCCAATGCCGCCAGCATCAAGTGTTGAAAACCAGTGGCACCATTGCAAGAGGCAAGTAAGTCTACTAAACGTAACCCACTACCTTTTTCTCAAATATTTACTCAGGTCAAATCTCCTGTTGATCTTGTCAACAGCAGACTCACCTAACTCACATAGATGAGCCATGAGTGTGGAAACGCATCTGTGGTCTTGAGTTGTCATGACGGCACTCTATGATGCGTGGTTCGAAAAGCCTGAATCTTATTTTATCTTTTCGAATCTCCTCTTCGCAAGTTTGGAAAATTGTGTGACCAAAAATTGATTTTTTTAAGTCGTGTTTAGGATCAGGTGCAGCTGGTCCATTTAACTACTAAGAAGCAAAACCTAGTTTAACCCTTTTTACCAGAATTTTCTCGACTTTCGAAGAAAGCCAAGAACGCACTTCAACGATGAGGAGCTTCTGGTACAACCACTCATCACATTAGCACCGAAGATCTGCCACCTGATCCGAGCAAAGGTAGGACAATCAGAAAAGAAAGCCTAGCACATTGGGATACTTAGCAAAAGTCAAGTGTTTCATTAGAATCCCAATAAATTGTCTACAGTCTTTGCTGGTAAGAGACAGTAAGAACGCTGCGGATATCTTACCGAGGTTCTGGAGCTTCCGCTTAGTCTGCCAACATCCTGAAGAGCCATGTCACCACGTACTTGCAAGAAACGCATTCCTCAATGAAAGCCCTGACATAAGACGCGATATAACCCAACGCAGATTCAGAACCCAGTGTGACCCAAACACAAATCGAAGCGTTCAGCCTTGTGACCAAATTCAGAGAGTTGTAGCATTCTTAAACTATTTTGGAACTGATTACAGCAATTTCTCAACCGCAGCCTGGGTATGGTTACAGATGCTGATGCTTTGCCTCCTCCACATAATCATTACAATACAGTCCATGGCGTGGATTAGATAAGTCTCCGCTTGGAAAACAGAGGCAGAGTTATCGGTCTTCACAAAGACATCACCGCCGGACCTATAAATGATTTTGGAGCCATCCATGAAAATTCAATTACAGTCCAGTACAGGCTCAGACTCTGGCCGATGCCAGTCCTTATACAAGGAAAGTCCATTCCGCATAGCAGCCGAGGTTCGAGTGTTATTGTATCAGACGACATATCCTTGGAACCAGGGTATGTTTTACTCAGCTCTAGTCCAGATAATTGGTTGCTGTTTTGCTCTTACTGTGAGACAAACGAAGTAGGTCTACTTGTTTCAAAATTGCCACCTTTTTTATGAACGCACTGTTAAGCGTTCCATGACTTATAATCGCAATAATAGTAGATGACAAGTGTCGTAGTTTGTCGTGTAATTTAAATTGTGCGCTCTTATCGGGGCACACTTTGGAATGCCCATAAAAGGCTAATACCGATGCCTAGACAACTTTATCCCTAGGATTTGATAAAAAAAATGCGTCAGTACTCTCGTGTCCTTTGTATACACCAGCGTTGAAGGAAGTCAACAAAATTCAACCGAAAGAGCCTTGGAATTCAGGTCCAATTGCGACTCTTAAAACTGAACAAGTGTACTAAGAGCCACTGCAGTTTTGCTGTGTATAACCGACACTTTGGTCAGATAACAACCTCTTGCCAGTCACACTGTAGGTACAACCAAAGTGCCCTTCAAACAAAGTTGCCGAAAGCATCCCTTAAGGGTCGTAAACCAAGATATTTTTTCTATGTTACCAGTTTTTGCAGCTCTTAGGATGATCCTCTGCTGAAGCTTCCCAACCCAAAGTGCATTTTTTCTCCTCTACCACAGTTGGGTTGGTCCTGCGACCAGAAGCAGTAACTCTTTCTGGTGAACTTTTTCACCGGAACAAAAGTACCTACCGGTCGAGTGAAAGTTTTTACGAAAAAAAAACTCCTCGAAGAACACCGTTGTAGGGATGAAATTGATTATACTCCCCCATTGTCGTCCTTTTCGTCCCTTTGTGTTAATAAATAAGCGTATTGATTAAAACCGGTAGCTACAACAATCCGAAGCGGGAAAAACAGACCCGTAGAGATACCAGCTTCCGTGTGCACGTGTTCGCTGAGTTCAAGGTTAGATTCCTGTTCCGAGTGACACAGCCCGATGGAATTGTTATCCTTTTTTTTTCCACCCTCAAAGTCCACTCAATACGGACGCCGCAAAGTAAATGTAAATGTAAACTTTTTTTGTCAACTCTGGTGTGTGTGTGGGTGACTCATCTCTGGGGCCAGCTCACACAAAAACGGCGGTGGGGACCCGAAGAAGCTTTGTAGGATTCCAGCGCAGCGTTCCAAAAAAAAACACAGAAGCAACGGCAAATGCCGAACAATGTAAAATTGTCGGTTTGTCCCCGATTGTTACAGTCGATGTTGTTGCACGACAATAGTCAATGGGCACACGCTGCTTGGGACGGAATTTTTCGTCGCCTCGTTCGGGGGGGATGGTGTGTTCTGACAGCCCCTGGATCCTTGTGACCTTTTAAATCTTATCCAGGCAGGATGGGATGTTGTTCTTTTTTTCTGTTCGCAAAAGCTTTGTGTTTGTGTGAGCGAGAATCGCTGTATTATGTTATACCACGGGAGAGTCCTTAAAGTGAGGGTGGACCATGGGAAACTAGGACAACATCTTTTCGGTTTACTTTCGTTGCAGGTGTGCTTTTTGTACGTTCTTTCACTTTGGTGTGTGTGGGGATTTATTTCCTCCAAAAGGTGCTGGCGTGCCTGAAATATCGCCACAATATTTCGTATGTTCCCAGGAAGGGTCCTCCGTATGAGACTCTGCAACTGTTTCATTGGATTTGCCGTGGCTTCAGTTTTAAACAAAAGTTCGGTGAATGTGTTGAGCATAAATGCATGCAGGAAACTAACTGTAACTGAATTAGAGGAGTCATGCATGGTATTCAGATGCGTGTTGCAAACGATGTTAGGGAGAACTAATGCTTGTGAGATGTGAAAAGTTTTGCTGCTGTAAGAGCATTTAGTGTTCCATTATGGCGGTGGAATTGAATGCGACATGTACTCCTAGAGGATGATAGTGTTTTTGGACAATTTCAGTGGTGTTTGGGTAACGAAAATACCAATTAGAGCTGCTTCAACACATTCAGAGGGCCACGTCAGTGAGATTTGGATCGGAACTGGGGAAAACACATGGTGGCGTACGAGCTAACGATTTTCGAAACTAGGTTACATCAGTATTCGTACATATGTTGAAACAACGAGGATTATAGACATGATTCATGGGCCTCACAAGCTGGTACGGAAGAAAAGCAAATGATTGCCTCGGACTTTTGCCACGACCTTAACAAATTTTTCAAAGGAAAAAGGGGCAACTATTCGATAGAGTAGATAGAGGTGACATTCCAGTCGTCGGACATGGTTTCGTCCTTCCAAATTTTGCGATGTGTGCTCCTTACCAACACTTGACAATCAGCTTTGGAGCCTTCTGATAGCCTTACCGACTTGTTTTAAGCTGGGTGGGGGGACACTTCATCAAGTTGAGTTTTCCTCATACTTTATCACTTTCCCTTGGTTCCTTGGTCATGCAGCTGTTGGAATGCTACTTAACTAATTCCACAACTCTTTGCGGTACGGTAACAAGAATACCCTGATTATTTCGAAGTGCCTGGATCCCTGGATTGTAGGCTGCAGCTAGCCTTTTGGATTTTTTTGATAGAAATTTCGTACAGCAGTTCTATTCGTACACTCTTATAGGTCCAAGAGCTGGGAGACTGCGAAGAAACACTTTTACCTACCTTCTTTCTGTTAGGTTCTCATCTCGCGTTGCACTGGTTTTTCGTTGGAGCGCCTTCTGATATGCCTTATCAGTCGCAGCCTTCCTCGCTATGTACTCCTCAGCATACCATTTGTTCTCGTAGTTGGGTGGTAGCCTAAAGTGGTCTGAGTCTCAGCCACTTCTTTGGTGCTACATTGTGTCCACATGTTGTTGGTGTTTATGGTCGGCAAAGGGATATTGGAGAGTCTCTTACTCAGTTGCTCTCTGTCTATTTCCGGTTTGCTTAGGCGTCCAATAATGAACCTTCTTTTCGATGGCTGCTGTAGCTTCCTTTCGTTACATAGTCGAGTTAAGCTGCAAGTACAATAAAAAGTGTTCAGAGGCGACGTTTGTGCCCCACGTCGATTAGCACGTAGTCGAATAGGTTGGTTACTGTGTGGATCCAGGGTATTTCCTTACTGATTATGGTATTGAAGTCCTCGCGTACGATTTTTACAGCGTAATCCGGACAAACTCTGTAGGTTCTGTTCAAGAGGTCGTAGAAATCCTCGTTGGCGAGGCATGTGTGCCACATACTCGTACATATGAGGCTTATAGTGTCGGTTGTCGGGCTTAAGCTAGATCTGTACCCCTGTCTATAAAGTGAGCGAGAGTTTCGCTGTTGTCTAGGTTCGCCAGCAGGGGATGTTCAAGGGCATTTCCAGTTTTTTGAGCCTATTAACCGTACTAAGTCTGGCTTCCTCTGTAAGTGTTTTTATTCTTTATTGATCCGGTTGGTCTCAGCAAGTCGTAGGTGGACAAATTGTTGCCGGCTATGCTGCTTCACCTACGATAGTCCTCTGAGTCGAGTGATAGATTCCACAGCGTGTCCACTAATTTGTAGCCAGTTCGTCCGCTCTTTCATTGCATTTAAAGTCACTTTGACCCAGGACTTATATCTATGTTATGTGAAGCTGGCGGCTTTGGCATTCGAATTCTGTTTTACACTGTTTTTCCAGCTTAGATTGAGTTTATCTTAATTTTCTCGTCTAAAATCTTCAAGGTTTCCTTTATGAGAGGGATGTAGGGATGTAGATTTATAGGAGACGTGAAAAGGACCTTGAAAATTCTCGTTAAATTTGTGTTGTTCTTAGTTTCTTTGTGCCATCATTCGCTGAGGCTTGAAAGGATATACCGGCTGACACTGTGATTTATGCATTCCGACACGAAACATAATGCCAGCTCCGCTCTTTTTCCAAATCGAGAGGCCCCCAAATGAGAGATGAGAGTTCCACTCACCTTACTCTTGCTAATCGGCTTTCCTTCTAATTAAATAGTAACACTAGCTGATTTACAATTACGTAAATGCCTCCGATAACAATAGAACCTTCACACATGAGCCATGTATGTCCTAGTTGTATCCTGTCTATCATTGGAGAGGGGTCACACACCCCTCATTACAACCGAAAACCGATTTGAATTGCCTCCTAGCTGGGGAATTAATTACACATAATTAAACCGAACAAAAGATTCCTTTGGCAAGTAAAACCAATACACGCACACACGGATGGCGGATGGCATTGGCGGTAGATTTACACTACCTTGCCATTAGCCGGAGCCTGTTCGAATCATCACGAATTTAATTAGGGTAGCTGGAGTTTAGTTGTTCATTAACAACCCAACCGCACATAGAGCGTTCGCCTCTGTTCGGTGCGGAGCAACAGACAGAGGGAGGTGATTTACACGTAGCACGGTTCGACAAGAGGTAAGTCAATGGCAGCGACCCTGCGGAGGAATCCTCTTAAGGAATTAGGTCATACGTTCGATAGACGTGAATACGTAGAGGTGGCCCTGGGGAGGACTTCAGGGATGTGCGATCGGAAATTCTACGTTAGATGCGGTGAGCACTTCACACGAATTTTTTTTTTTTTTTGGAAATCAATCTCAAGGGGGTATCGTGTGTAGTTATCCTTTTGGAGGATTTTTCCTTGTTTTTTTTTTTTTGCCACGCTAATCGTCAATGAATTTTAATTTGAAAAGTTTATGCCTATGGCGGAATTGTTTTTTAATGAGTTTCTCGTGCTTGACATATTGGTGGGAAGTCCTTAATTGGAATTTGCTCTCATGAGAAAGGATTTAATGGGAAGGGGATGAAGAGGGCATTTGTTAGAAAAATTGTGAAGTTGCTGAGAAAAAAGAGAATCTCACGTGTGAGGAATGTTTGAGGATGTGTGGAATCGTAAGAATTGAAGAAGTGTGATTTCTGCCACCTTGTTTGTGGACGAAAAATGGTTCTTGGGGATTAAGAATTCCACACTACCTCTCTGTCTTTGTCTCTTTCACACCTTTGTAGATGCCGCAACAAGTGCTGAAAAGGATGCCTAGTCTGGCCTACATGGTTCCCGACCACCCAGTGGTCTGTGGAAATTGACACAAGGAGAGAAATGTCCCTTCGATTTTTGCTAATTAGGTCTCTGGTTCCGCTTTGGTTACATGTGGGCCATATCGTCCTAGAGCTGACGCAGCTATCTAGTCCGACTCGTTTTTGGCTACTTATTTTGAAAAAGAATAGTTTTCGCTTGACGGATCCAAGTGGAATGTTTTTTTTTTTTTTTTTTTTTTTTTTTTGCGAGGGTTGGTGAAAATCTTTCATGAGACACCATGAGGATCTACCGCACGTGCTCATGGTAGTGTGAGATTCTTACTCACTAAAAACATCTCCCCTTTTCGTGTTGACTACGACTAAGTACAAAAAAAGCCTTATCAAGTAGTTTAGCTTTCGACAATAAAAGTTCGCGTTGTGCAGGTAGCTTTTCAGTAAAAGCACCTACTAATACCGTCATTATAAGCGGTTATCCCTTATTGCGCTAAATCGAACGGTTTCGTTCTTTGTAGTCGGCGCACAAGGTTTGTCACGTCCAGAATTTGGAGTACGGCGTTATTGCAATGTCCCTGAAGGCGAACACGGAGTTTGCGTGCAAAATTTGTTATTTCATCTTCGACGGTAGCTAAACCGAGGTCTCTATGGATATCGTCGTTTCTAATGTACCACGGCGCATTAACGATTGTTCTGAGCACCTTATTTTGAAAGGTTTGTAAAATATTTCTATTGCTGGTTTTGGTACAACCCCAAAGTTGTATACCATACGTCCATACAGGTTTTAAGACTTGCTTATATAAGAGCAATTTGTTATACATGCTTAATTTGGAATATCTTCCAAGCAGCCAATACATTTCTCTAAATCTAATTTCGAGCTCGTCGCGTTTCTTTTTAACGTGCGGCTTCCATTTCAGTTTCGCATCTAGTGTCATTCCTAGATATTTTGCTTCGTTTGCATACGGTATTTGTACCGAGTTAATGAAAACGGGTAAGTTGTTTATTTTCTTGTTAGTAAAGTTAACATGGGTAGATTTGGTTTCATTGAGAACAATGCGCCAAACCTTTGTCCACTCGCAGATTTTATCCAAAGCTCGTTGAAGCTTTACAGTTGCTGACTCGACTGAATTATCTGTTGCCAGAATAGCCGTATCGTCCGCGAACGTAGCAACAACGGTGCCTTCTTCTTGGGGTATATCTCGAGTATAGAGCAAGAACAAGACTGGACCAAGAACACTCCCTTGTGGAACTCCCGCAGCGATTTCCTTGAATTCCGAGTATTCGGCTCCGTGCTTGACACGGAAGAGTCTATTCTCCAAATACGACTCTAAGATCTTGTACAACTCTTCCGGAAGTACCTGTCTAAGTTTATAATTCAAGCCTTCGTGCCACACCTTGTCGAAGGCTTGAGAAACGTCAAGAAAAGCGCTAGAACATATCTTTTTCTCTTCTATGGCCTTCTCAATTTCGTTGGTTATTCTATAAACCTGGTCAATTGTGGAATGTTTGATTCTGAACCCGAATTGATGATCAGGAATCAAACGTCTTTCTTCAATTACCGGTTTTAACCGTTTCAATAAGAGTTTTTCGAAAACCTTTGATATTATCGGCAGGAGCGATATCGGTCTGTACGACTTTTTGTCGTTTGGCGGTTTTCCGGCTTTGAAACCATTATAACTTCGGCGACTTTCCATTGCCTTGGAACGTATAATAGTCTTAGCGAAGCATTTATAAGGTAAACAAGTTTTATTAAAGCTTTCTTTGGCAATTCCTTCAGGACCTGTCCGGTTATTAGGTCATATCCAGGAGCCTTGTTATTCTTTAGATTTTTTATTACCTCACAAAGTTCGGCTAGTGACACGCTTCTTATTTTAAAGTTGTCTGGAGTCATAAAAGTATTATTAATATTTTCTATTAATGCTTGCCCGGGAAATGGCTTAAACGTTTCTTCTAGATGCTCAGCAAATAAGTCGGCTTTTTCTTTATCGCCTTTTGCCCACTCGCCATTACTTTTTCTTATTGGTAGCGATTGTATTTGGGGTTTTTTGACACCTTTTATAGCTTTCCAAAGAGAATAATTCGAACTTTTTTCAGCAGACAAGCCTTCGAGATATGTAGAAATCTCGTGATTTTTAAAATCTCGTATCGCTTTTTTGAGCTTATTGCATAGGAAGTTCGAATGGGTTTTATGCTGAGGAGCGCGGGACTGTTGCCATCTTTTGCGTGCTCTCCTCTTTGCCAGCATCAGTTCTTTTATTTCCGGCGGATATTTAATTTCGCTATTTCCGACTACTTTCCTTTTATATGGAGTGTTGGTCCACGCGGCGCTTTGTAAGACTTCAATAAATCTGCCGACTTCATCCTCTATTTCGCACGGTGTTCTAAGCGACACATTCAGGACTATATTTTCTTCACAAGCTTTCCTAAAGCCGTCCCAGTTAGTTTTGTTGCTAGTTAATCTGGGCGCGCCTTCCTTCTTCATTAGGCGTTCACTTATTGTCAATATGACTGGTGAATGATCTGAGGAGAGATCAAAGCTTTCCTCGACGTTCGTAAAGGTTTTCGCTACCCCTTTTGCAATAAAGAAGTCTATGAGGTCAGGCGTTTTTGCTATGTCGGAGGGCCAATAAGTCGGTTTCCCCGTCGAAAAGAAGTCAACAGCAAATTGCATGCCGATTTCGTAGAGAAGTCTGCCTTTAGGTGAAATGCATCTCGAACCCCAAAAGGTGTGTTTCGCATTGAAATCACCACCAATAATAAATTTTGGTCCAAGTGAGTCAAATAGAAGTATTAAGTCATTCTTTTCTAGCGTGTATCGCGGAGGGCAATAAATGGACGCGATATTGTAATACATGTTTTTATTTTTTACGCGAACCGAAGTTATTTGCATTGCATCGAGTTCTATCGGTGAATTCAAAGAGTGCTCAATACAGTCTTTAATTAAGAGCGACGATCCGCCCCTAGCCCTTTCGGATGGGTGGTATGCGTGATAAGCATAGTATCCTCTAATTTTAACCCGAGATTCCTTTGTCAGATGGGTTTCAGAAATCAAGCATATGTCAATGTTCTGCTGGCGTAGGAATACTTCCAGTTCGTCGATTCTTTGCTGAAGGCCGTTTGCGTTCCATGTTAAGATTTTAAGTAACTGGTTCATGTTCATAATTTCGTTCGTGGTTTGCGAGCGTTATGCTCAAGGTTACTAAGTTTTTCGAATATAAGCTTATTTGTCTTGCTTTGCTCCTCGAGTTTCGCGAGAATTATAGAGAAAACTTGTTGCATAGGATCTAACGCAGGCCTATTTTGCTTGGTTGCTTGCGATGCGGCTTGCGCGTACGTTTGGGCATCAGCAGATGGCGGATTTTCCTGAACTTTTTTCGTTTTTTCCTTGACGGGTTTGCTTTCTTTCGCCAACGATTTTTCGGATTTATTTTTATTCGGTTTCGGTAGCGGACGAATGTTCTTTTTAAGCGTATCGTGCCTTTTTTGAAGTTCTTTGGCCACTTCGCAACCTCGATAGTTCGCTGGGTGCTTCCCCTTACAATTTGTGCAAGTCGCTGCCGTCTGCTTGTTTAAGTGGCACTCATTCGAAAGATGTGTACCGGCACATTTCACGCATCGTGGCTCTTTTTGGCAGTATGTCTGCGTATGGTTGAAACCTTGACAGTGTTTACACTGAGGGATCGATCTTGTGCTTTTACGCATCGGTTCGATTTTGATAACAATATTTAAAATCGTTTTAATATTGTAAATATCCTTTATATTCTCGCTTTTATCGAAACTGAGCATAAAAAGCGGAAGACCACGCTTAACAAGACTTTCCTGATCTTCTTCCGTTTGTTGCTTTTCCTTCTTGATAATATTTACGGCGTCAAGAATTTTAAAGCCTTTCGCTTGAAGATCGTCCATAACGTCTTCTTTGGTGCATGAAGGATGGAGTCCTCTTGCTATAACTCGCAATGGTCTTTCTGACTTATTTTCGTAAGTGTACCACTGAATTTTCTCGGTATTAAGTTTCCGAGAAAATGCTCGGTAATCGTCGGGGTCATCGACGTTTATTTTCCACACATTGTTGCGAAGTGAGGTGACCTTAAACTTCGAGGCCAACGTTCCTTTTAGGAGGCAATACAACTTGTTATAGTCCGTAATCCCGATGACGTTTATTGGAGGCGGTGGACTTAATTTTTTTGTCTCTTGCAAGCTCTTGTTTTTTTTTAGTGGCTCGATTTCAGGTGAAGAACCGGCTTTTCGTTTCTTGCTGGGTCTTTTCTTTGAGACCCACGCCGTTTCCCGTGTTAGCTCTTCTTCGTCCGTATGATATTCGCGAACAGTTGAGCCAGACGGACTACCGTCTTTTGGAGGATTTACGTTTCTCAGAGCTTTATTTTCTTGTCGAAGTAAATCTACCTCTTTCCTAAGTTCTTTGTAGAGTAACTCCATTTCGTTAAGCTTCTTACGGAGTTCGTTGTTTTCCTCCTCGAAGCTTTTACATTTCGCTGAGTCCTGTTTATCGCGCGTTAACGCTTCCGGCGGACTTCTTTTCCCGGAGACATTCGATCTTGGTGGTGGCGATCGAAATACCCTTACACTTTTTGTAAAAGGGTTGCATAATTGCAATAAATGGCTCTCCCCAGAATCCATAGAGCCGACCTCCGAAGAGGGTGGATTTTCCAGTAAACCTGGAGTGCCACCTGGGGTATTGAATCTCTTTGTTTTGTTCATTGCATTGTTTGTATACTTCTTTAACCTCGGTATACGGAGGGTGGATTTTAGTCGCCTCTTACGACAGGCATGCCTACCTCGGGTATATTCTAACCCCTACCCGAAGGGGTAAGTGGAATGTGAGTAGCCGAGTTTCTAAACTCGAATTCCGAACGAACAGAATTCCCTATGAAAGATCCGTCTGCGCAGCCAGTACAGTGCCGGACATTCACAGAGAACGTGCTCAGAGGTTTCTTCCTCTTCCAAACAGAACTGATAAATCTTCTTCTGTTTCCAGCAAAACTCCAGGGTGCATCCGATCACTTTGCTGTCTAGGTGCTAGGTTAGGTTTGGTTTCCTCATTGATCCCTGTCCTCTTCCAGTGGCTGGGCAATGACAGAAGCTACTGCTTCTCCTCATCAAATTTTTTTGCAGATTGCAGTGTCTGCTAATCGAATTCTGTGTGCATGCATGTTGGTATGACTGCCGATAGGTAATCCTTATTTATTCAGAATTTATAAGCGCTGTAAGCAGCTTTGCTTTTTGGTGTGGCACCCGATATTAGCCTCTGTCCCTCTCAGGGTATCAAAGATTTTTGCCTGAAAGACTGTGACATGTGGTTTCAGATGTATGACGAGTTGGATTCGTGGCTTTAAGCAGTATATGTATTTCCAGCCCCAATCCGTTCGCAAGATAGGAACCCTTTCGCATTCACTGGTGATGTTTGGAGTCTGTTGGATATGATCCCTGTGTCACTCTTATTGCCGTTGTGAAGGTTATATTGAGGACTAGCAGACAAATTTCACGCTGGAGCTGGCACACGTGAGAAGAAGTTCTTGATAAGGTCAACGCCCTTTCGACGGCTTTAGCAACTTCTCCTGTTGTTGTAAATCGTCATGACGAAGCGAACCTTTGAGGGGATCTGAAGCGCTTTAACCGAAGTATCAGTTAGCATTGATTGCATTTGTTTGTTGTTATTGACTGTCACATCCCCATCCAATTGATGTATCAGAGCCGAAATGAGATGCTCACATATAGGCATGGCGGGGATTCCAAGATAGCTCTTCGAAACTATCAGGCTCTCTAAGAAGATACGATTCAGCACCAATAAACTACAATGATAATCAAACCCCTTTAAGAGAAGTTATCAAATAATTTGCCAGCTTATAGGTGACCCATTTCCATCCTAAGTTAAAGCCTATTCAACAATTTTGGTCAACTTGTCCTTCGAAATAAACGCTTATGAGCCCAAAATATTCCCTACCAAGACAGTCCGCAATTAGCCACAAGTTCTCACAAATCTGGGAAAACCCTAACAAGCTTCTAATTAAAGCTAATTTATCACGGAAATTGGACACTTCACCACCTACACAAGAATACCCATCTTTCATCGCATTCCAGGAGCGATAATGCCACCGCCAATCCACCTTAGGAAACCAGACCAAAAACCAACCAAGACGATCCCACTTGTGACACATCCACACATATCTCTGTTTCAATTGATTTATCATCTTTGCAATCATTTTCTATTCCTCTTTTTTCTTGCAGAAGGAACACCGAATCAGGACAATTCTCTCTGAACTTGAGAGGATATTCACCTAAGGATTCTCAGTTGCCATATTTCATTTGACTTGTCACTTGAGCTCGCGTGTATGTTTCAACTGTCTTCCTTGGAACAAATTTTTTTTTTGTTTGTTTCCAAGTTCGGTAGTGTATCCTTATCGGAGACAATCCAATTTGTCATCTCGACGGTACGGTGCCCTTTGAGTTATCCTGGGAGGTGGAGCGTTTGATGTACGACCTTCGTTAGGAGGAATTTGTCAACTTGTGAGTGTGCCTCGTGCACTTTTCTTCTGGTTTTTTTTCATGTCTTCATTTCGATGGAGAATTTGTTTGTTTGCCAAACCGAATGGGAAATATTTTTATGGATAAAACAAATAAATCATATTAAACTGGAAAGGAAGTCGCCACGCGATAGGGAAGCCGTGTGCGGGATACACGCACGAGCACAGGAAGGGGCGAGTTTTAATGGATTTTTTTTCTGCGATCAATGTGTCATGTAAGGGGATAATGGTGTCGCTGATTAATTATTTTCATCGAGTTTCCTTTGCGTGGGCATGACCTGAATTTTGTGACGTAAGCCGTCACGTGTACGTATTGCCATGTGGTAATCTACTACTGTAAGCAAGTGTCATGTCATAGTGTGACTGGATCCGAGTGAGGCTTGTGCATTGCCAATGGAGAACCAATTCGATCGACATTTTGGCTATCAGATGTTGAATTCACATCGAAGTGAGCATCAATCTTCTAATGGCATCCTTATGGAGCTACAACGAGCTATACGGGAAAAGGCAAAATAATCACCAGTTTAGTGCAACTAAGAATGAACTAGTACTCAACGGCTCAGTGGTTAGTGCGTTGAACTGCTTTGCAAGTTGCATGGGTTCAAGCCCCAGCCATGTCCATCGAACATTTTTTGCGGCACCAGCTCTTATCGGGAAATGACAAGGCTCCGGGAGGATAATTTGTCATCAAAAAGATGCTCAATTCGCCGTTCGGAGTCAGCAATAAATTGTAGGGTTCTGCTAGGCCTTCGCTCATCCAGAGCTGTCCCGCCAGCCATTTGTTTGTTTTTGTTCACTCTAAGTTCCTTTTTGCCTTTTAGCAGGTCCCTAATGGCCCAATACAATTTGGTAGCGAATAACCCTAGGCAACCGGTGTTTATTATTATAAGTGGGGAGCGGTTTGTCCACTCTAGCACCGGTGTTACTACAGTTTGTCTAAGGAACTAAAGTCCAAATTCCTAACACAACCGTGCTTTACAAAACGCTGAACTTGCCGGTTGTCCTTTATGGAGCCGAAAGCTTAAGAAAAATTCTACATCGGATATTTGGTTCCGCCTGTGAGATATACCCTTCTGGAAGTGAAGATTTAACCATGAACTCTACGAGCTGTACAAAAATGGGGATATAGTCCAGAACACAAAAATCTGCTACTTCAGTAGCTCGGCCACATCGATCGAATAGCCACAACGCTCTAGCCAAGAAAGTGTTCGAATCCCAGGCAACCTGATTCGCAAATAAAATGAAGACCAAGCCACTGATTTAAGAATCAAGTGATCGCGAACTCAAGAAAGTTTGATCCCACCAATCAGTGAGCGTGCCCGAGACAGTGGAGAATAGATGGGAGCAGTTCAGGCTCTGATCCTTTAAGGCCCCTGCCACGCAATGAGCGGCAAGCGGCAAAGCGGCAGAACGGCAAAATTAAAACGTATGAAATCGTATAGTTGTAGCCACACAATCTTTGAGCGGCGAGTGACATTTCTGAGCATATTTTCTGCCGCTTTGCCGCTCTGCCGCTTATTCCGTAGCAGGGGCCTAAGGGTCGTTAATGGTGTTACGGGACCACCACTCCAACCAACCAATCCCCAGACTAAAACTGACGCCGAAACTCAAACACGTAAACCTACATTGACACTGAAATCGAAACTAAAAGTGAAACGGATGCTGAAATTGGCTCTGAAACTGAAACTGCCTTAACGTGAATATCAGCGTTTTCGTGGTATAAGGACTATATAGCTCCATGTAGGTCCTTTCCCAAAGGAGACACGAAGAGAACAGGAAATCGGCCTATTCTCCACTTTTGATTTCTCTATTGCACCTCATCTTCCTCTTACTTTCTTGAGTTCTTCCCTTGAGCTTCAATTAAGTTGATATGCGAAACGTACCGAGAACCAATAAGGCCAAGGAACCCATTAATGGAGCTTATCAGGGCAGCTGACTGCCATGGGGTTGCATAATCCAGTGCAGTGGGTAGTGAGCATCTCGCTTGCCCCTGTATACTTGTTATCGACTCGTTCCTCGAATTCAATTTCAAAGCCTGACACTCGTATGCGTTTCAGATTAGTCTCCTCAAATACCTGCTCCAAGTACGCCGAGCACTCCCTTTACATGCAAAATTTCTTTAGAAAACTCCCCTTCAAGCAGTCCTTACTTATCCCTGGCAACTCAAATGCAGTCAACTACGAGCCAAGTAGTTAATAAGTTGGCAATTTCAGTTTTCCCCTCTAAGTAACTCTATATCAGCCACTAATCTCCTACGATCCAACCCCTAATCTTCTCACAACTTTATACAATGGCTCCCTTTCTACCTGCACACACACACACACCTCAGAAGTCAAAGCATTGTTCTCTGTACACGCCTTGAGCTGTCAAACTCAAACTTCCACTAAATTAAAAAAAAAAAAACGAATAGTGCTTTCAGAAATTTTTTAAAATTTCCTTTCTCCTCCTCTTCCCTCACAAGGATAAAGTTTCCTTCCAACCTAATATCGAGATTCAATCTTTTGCCGCTTAAGGTTCTCCTTTTTCTACGAACCATCCTTGCAGAAGTTTTTGCAAGCAATACACTGTGCTGTGCAGCATAGCACAGGACGACAATTAATTACACGCGTTTGTGGACGAAAGGAAATGAAATTTTATTTCACTTCTAACGAATTCCTTTCCGTCATAAAGTGCCAATTAAATTTCGCAAGGATATGCGCGCTGTACCATCATCTGGAACAGCATACTCACCATTGGACAAGAACGGTGCAAGAAAAATAGCCCTCTCAGCAGAAAAAAAAAATTAAAAAAATCCTTTCCGTCTTCCGTAAGGACGAAGCGAATGAAAATGAATTTAAAAAAAAAAATGACAGAAGGAGATGACTCTGGACATTAAATTTTATCTCATTTAATGGCAATGGACATTCCGTCAGCACAACCATCACCACCCAGTTGTCGGTCGTCCGTCCCCACAGTCATTTGAGTAATCAAAAATAATCCTTGGCCATAATTTCGCAAATACCTTAAGGACTGACTGCTGCTGCCGCCGACGAGGAATATTGAATTTCCCTGCTCTATGGAAAATTGAAATGTAATTTCTCAGCCGATCGTAAAACACGTAATGGCCCGCTCGAGAAAGTCCTGCCGAGGGACTCGGCGTGGGTGACTGAGTAACCCCCTGCGTTAATGCGTCTAAATTATAGAATAATCACCGGTTGATTTGTGATACTGAACACACACAGGGGATGGGGAGAACATTTCGTGAAGGATATTTCGTCCTGACAACAGGAATCACTCACTTGCCCATGCTCCTCCTTCCCATCGTTGTCAGTCCAGCCGGCATTTTTGGCTCGAGGCGATGAAAATTTCAAACAAAAAAAAAAATTCGTCCACGAGTCAGTGGCGGCGGTCTGCTTGTTGTCCTTAATGTCATTTCCGTTCTCTCACGGCTGAATATGCCGACGATGATGATAGCGATTCGCCGTCCGGTCGGCCGTTAATGAACATCAGTCTCCGGTTCATTTCGTCAAAAAATATTAAATCTCATATTTAGCCCGTCCGTGGCTGGGGGTGGTCCCATGTCAGCATTCCATCGGGCACGATGCCAGCCCAATGGAACACACAAGCAAAAATGTTTTCATTTCGGTCCAACGAATATGATTCGGAGGAGGCGTTTTGCGTAGCTTCCGTGAATCCTGTGAAATTTTGTAAATGTGTCAGATAATTGACAAAGTCAAAGCGGTAATTACATCTCAAGATGTGGCTGCGTTGCTGCTAATAAATAAGTTATCACATTGAGCGTGCTGGCTGGGATAAGACGGGGGTTTGGGATGTTGGCACGCTTTGTGTTACTAAATGTCGAAAGGATTAACTTTTAGCGAAAGGAAATGTATTTTTTGTTCTCTTTTTTCTCGGAGAAAGTGCAAAATTTTTAATAATTTATGTGTGAGTGAGTCCTTCCGGCGGCATAATCATTGTTTGGGGGGCTTATCGCACGCAGCGTTCAGCGATGGGGGTGGAATGGGGTAATGAAGAGCAATGGGCACGTGAACAAGACTGACAAGGCGTGGTATTTTGTTATTAAAACGAAAGTTTGCATCTCTCCCTCCTTCTTGGTTATGTGATTCTTGTCTTGACAGTGTCCTCAAAAGGCTGAAAAGGGTAGAATTTGTGACAAACAGCGGCGAAAGGGATTAAGAACAACCGCTCGATGTGACAGTTTATAAAGAAACTTAGGCATTGAAGCTGTTATGGGTCACGAACACACAGGAACGTCAGTTACTACCTTTTTGTGGGACATTGGTTATGTTGAGTTTCGCTAGTAACTTTCGGGCAGAGCCTTTTTTCTGCATTTACGTTGTTTTATGGACCTTCGTATCGAAATCAATTATTAGGTTCTTGATCCTCCCCTGCAGTGTTGCCGAAAATACTGCAATATACTGTATTATACTGCTATTTTGTCATTCCGTACTCCGTACTGCCCAAACACAAATTATACTGCTTACCCCAACAGTGCAATGTCTTATGTTAAACTACCAATGAGAATGCGGATATTGATGCTTCCTGTCATTGTCTAAGCTTTTATGCTGAAATTAATTTCCCAACACACTCTTCTACCTGTCATTCGTTTTAAAGCTACATATGTCATTGTCACTGTAGTGGTGTGTGCCTGTGTGTAGGGCTTGGGATCATAATAAGTCAGTTTAAAAATTTGATTTGCACTATTTATGAATAGTATTGCCTAGTACTGCCCAAAGAGTTCGAATTATACTGCCCAAGAAAACTGTGAAACGGCAGCACTGCTCTCCTGTGAGATGGGGTTTCGAGAGAGGCTTACGGAGCCAGACGTTATTATAAGCTGGCAAAATCTATACAGCCATTAGATCCGTAAATGCGAAAGCATGACTGTTCAAACACCATTCTTCACTGGAACGCAAGATCTATGATTACTATCTCCGAAGTGTAATTTGGCTGAGTTTATAGATAGTTCTCTGATCCACGCCCTAGGATTCAAGGTTTCTGCACGAGAGCTGTGATAATTTTATAAAATTTCTAAGCATCATCGCTGAAGCTGTGTTAGGCCAGGCGCGCACTGGCGATTTTCTATTGCAGTACTATTCAGAGTGCGTGTGCCTGTGCGCGCCTAGCCTTACTGTGACGAAGATTCAATAGACAGACGTTACGGTTTTTGCCCATACGACACAAGCGCTCACAGAAATCTGACAATGATGTCATCGGCAAAATTCAGCGAGCTGTCACCAGTGCGTCCGGGAGTACAGAAACAGAAGTGGCTAAAATAGTTTAAGCGGCGAATAAAGGGCAAAACCAAGTATTTTTTGTCTTCAAGATAGAATACCCGACATCGACGAATCGTACAGAAATATGCAATGGACAGTCGTAACTTCAAGGCATTAAAATTTAACGAGAAACGGGTTCCTCGAGGTAAATTTTAGAATGAACTGCGGGAGTATGGGATTGACGGTTCTCTTCTGAGGGCCATACGATTTCTATCTCTATACACAAACTGTAAGAGCAGTGTCCGGGTGAGTGGCGCTCTGTATTCTGTATTAGGGGCCCTCAATGCACGCTGCGACCTATGAGGTCTATTGTGGTGGCCCATATGGTTTGCGCAGAGGTTATATTGAGGCTTTTGATAAACCTCAGTACAGCCTTAGGTTCGATTTTCCGAATTTCCGCTGGGTTGACCGAGGCCCGCGTCAAGTGGAGTAATCTTTTCCTTGCGGCTCCTGGATATACGCGAAGAATATGTTCAGCGGTCTCTTTCTGTTCTCCACAGAGCCGGCCTGTGAATGGGTGGCGTTAAATCGACAGCTTTCACTGTTGGCTTTGGACTTCGCCAGTGGTCCGTTTTGTCACCTTTCCTTTTCATTGTATTTTCCGGCGCAGCCATGGTGAGGAACGGTTCGAATTGGGACACTTGAGGGTAAGCTTTTGACTTAGTCATCCTTGAGTCCACTCAGACAGAACTCCAGCCCGCACTTGACAGATTCGGAGCCGTTTATGTTGAAGCTGGGATGAAGGTTAACGTGAACAAATCAGGGGTAATGGTAATTTCCTGAACCCCTGTTCAATGCACTCTGCATGTTAGTGGAGTGGCATTGAAACAGGAGGAGAAGTTTAAATATCTCGAGGTCTTATTCACGAGTGATGGAAGGAGCAGTACTAAGTTATCCTGTAGGATAATCAATCTTTCGGAGCTAAGCTGTCGGTCTTCAATTCAGTGTTTGTTCCGTCCCTAACCTATGGTCATGTTGCCAAAATTATATTTCTTCGTTGTTTTGCTGGGTTAGCACGCCGGGTTAGAATTGGAAACACGAGCAACTACTCCTTACAACAGAGAAGTCCATGCTTCGATGGTTTGGGCACGTTAAGCGCATGTTCCCAACTCGGCTCGGCTTCCAAGACGTGCCATAGAATCCATACTATCAGGTTGATATAGATGAACCAGGTCAAAAATCTCACCTCTACCCGTATGGGGATAGCTCCTGATGATTTAGAGTCGATGGCGAAAAATTGAACGTTATAAAGGATCCACTTTAGCACCCTAAACTTGCGACCCTCATAGTGGATAAGCAGGCCTGAAATTGATGATGATGATGCACAGAAAGCCGGGCTCAGGACGGGTAAAAGGCTTATTGAGATTCACGCAACAGCTGTGCGATGATATTCCCTCATAGAGAAATCCACACAGCAACTTGGTTATCTCCGGACAAAGATGCAGGCCAAACTTAGCAGGCGCCGACTCTTCCACCTAAACAACATCGGCTCCAATCACTTCCCCGACGGCCATCTAAACATGCTTACCTCGAGTAGCAAGTACTGCATGCCATTGGTCAACATCCTTTCAAAACATTGCTTCAAACGAAACTACTCAGTAGTCATCCCCCCGAGTGACGACTCGGAAAAGTTCAAACCCCATCCCTCAGAGCACGACCGAGTATGGTACATACACGGCTCAAAAATGGACAGTGGATCTGATACTGGAATATTCAGCTAGTCGTTTAGAACTAATATATTGGCTAGTCTAGGCATATGTATTCCTCAGAGTGATTGGATTGGAGGAGGTGATATAGGTCGAGCTTATCGGCCAATACGAGTTCGGGGGAGCACAATAGATCTCTACAGGTCGCAGTGCATACACACATCCCAACTTTTAACATCTAACATCGAGGCATATGTATACTCAACCATCTTCCATTCAGAGATATATGCCATTAATCTAACACTACCCGTGGGAAAACCATCTTCACTGACAGTCAAACTATCCCAAATCAACTAAACTCAGCAACGATCAAATTAAAACTAGTTCTAGAGGCAGTCAAAATGCTTTTTAAACTGAGAGGATACAATGTGGTCATACTACACTGGATTTCTGCACGCAAAGGCCACATTGACAACGAAGCAGTAGACTCATTGGCCAAGATAGATGCAAAAACCTCCCTCATGAACCAACCTGGGGAATAAGCATTCGTTTTTTTCAAAATCTACGCAAGAGAACAAACCCTGCTCAGATCCAATGCGATTTGGATGAACAGAACAGGACAGAAATATACCAAACACTTTTCCCTACTTTATCCCAAAAGGAATTTGAGTTTATGTCCCGAGTCTGGGCAGAAGCCATCTTAAAATCCTGTCCGCACACTACCGACTTAAAGGGCATCTACACAAACTTAACCTATCACCGGACCTTATCTGTAAACTATGTATGGAGAACGATGAAAGCCCTCTCCACATTTTCACAGAATAAGCCGCCCTCATTCCTGTGAGAAAACGGATCCTAGTTAGTGAACTTTTCTCACCAACTGCTCTTGTCACGCTTCACCCTAAGAAGCTGATTAGCTTTCTGACAGCCTCTGAAGCAGGCAAACTGCTCTAGAAACATTCGGACTAGTCGGGTTAGTCGACCGACTAGTGCTGGAACAGACCAACTCCTCCCCACTAATAGTTGATAATAATCATAAAAAGGTTCTTCTATCTGAGAAGCACTCCAAGCTTGCCATTCCCACCGAAAAGTAAATGAAAAAGCCCTTATGTTCCAAAATCCTTAGTCAGAAGTGGAAAGTCGCCAACAAAAATACAGTCCCTATGTGAGGCTTTTGTTGTTAAAATTTCATACCTCAAATTGTTTCACGAGCGTTTCCCTTACTCTTGGAGCAAGTAGCAGTCCCACGATCGCTTTCAGGGTTATGCGCGGTCCAGGAGGATTTGTCGATTGAAATTAAATTTCCACACACAAATTCGCTTAGACCTACATATGCACATGTGTACATCTAGCTCCAAATGTATGCGCCTTGCTGAATAAGGAGTCACCTTCCCTCTGAATATTCAGAACAGCTACCATGTCACAGAATCCTTAAACGAAGCCTGATGTTTTCAACGAAAATTCTATCATTTTCCGTCCCAGGTCAGGTGGCAATTGTTCATCTGTGCAAGTCTCTCACCTTCTCTAATATGAATCCTTCCTGCTTTTCATATTCAATTTATATGAAGCTCTTTCGTCAAAACTTCTCCCTTCCTACGCTTTTTGGGAAAACGAAACCACCTACTCCCATACTTACCACCGGAAAGTGATTTTCTACACTGTAAGACCGGAAATCATCGTTCACTCATGTTTCGCGTGTTAGTTCCTTGAGCGTATCCGCATTCCGCTCAGCCATTAGTAAATCTCCGTCTTGATTTTCATCAGCTTGCGCTAAATCAGGAAATGATTCTTTTCGAAGAAGACAGCGCAATAAAAAAAAGAAATACAATGCATTAGTGTCCAATAAAGCTCCGCTAATGGAATCGCAGCTACTTGTCCTGTACATTGTCGACTTGGAGTGTCCTCGAGCTATAGCACAAACTTTGCCATTGTGACTTTCTGTCGTCGCCGGTCGTCACCATCATCATAACCCAAGTTAGCCACTCATCTCAACAAGGAAATCACTTAAGATTCGTTCCTTTTTGCACTCATAACGCTTCACGATCTCATCAACCCGAAGGAGGGAACACATCAGGAAGCGAACCCGAAAGGACACAGCGTAATAAATGAAAAATAAATCAAATCCTTGCGAAGTTTTCAACTCCTCAGATGCATCATAGTGACGGAACGGGGTTAAATTGCAGGATCAGAGCAAAGTCAGCTAAGTGAATCCTTCTTTTTTTTTTTTTGTCGCCCTCAAGATGGAGTATAACGACGACGACAACGACGATGGTTTACTGTTCTTTTGTTGAAGTTTGTTTGCTTCGTCATCTCCCCTCGTGCTACCGATGACGACGATGACGAGAACGACACAACGCAGTTGCTTAAGTAATGTATTATGCATCGGGATTCGGGAGAAGGATATAAAGTTTTCTTGCTTTCAAGTGTATTCGGCTGGTGTGTGTCAGAATCAGAACTCAGAGTTACCCCCAGCTTGTGGCTGTATTAATGAATCCTCGGAAGAGTGGGCAGGTTCGTCACGATAAATTTCTGCGGCAGTAGGGCAGAAGTTGGAAGTTTGGAAGTTTTCTATTTTAGTTTTAGGTTTTCTTTTCTGTTGGCTGCCTCTTTCGTCCTGGAAGATAATGTAAATGAATGCGAAATGCCCATGAAAGTCATGAGGAGGCCAAGAGGAACATTTTTCCACAGGACTTGCCATCTTTTAATGACTGTTCATCTTTCATTTGTACGTGAGCCTTGCGCGAAATAGTTGAGTCATTAAATATTCAAGGATATGGATGAAAAATGAAGGCTTCCTGGTTACATAAGCCGTAAAATCTTTCTTTTCATAATGTGAGATGAGAAATCGAAGAAACATGAATCAACGAAATCGGAAAGAGAATTTTAAATCGACTGATGGATATGCATCGGGATGATGTGAAGATATGTATTCTTGTTTCTAAAAATATCGTCGTGATGTTAGGGGCAAGAATACGTTAATTGGTGACCCTTTTACCAAGTTTGTGCCAAGCCTGTGATACTAAATACCCTCGTGGTGAACTAAAGGACAAGCGCCAGGAAATCCGTGATAGCACTCTATTCATGCAAAAGAGCAGTAGGCTCTAGATGGGACCTTCAGCCGAAAATCATGCACTGGCTATATACGGTAGTTGTGAGACCGATTCTAACGTATGGCATAATGGTTTGGTGGCCGGTTCTGACAAAGCAGACCAGCATCAAGGTTCTCGAGAAAGTCCAACGTGTGGCTTGCCTCAACATTACTGGTGCGCTGAGGAATTCTCCTACAGGTGCCCTTCAAACCATGCTCCAGTTGTTGCCAATATACATCTATGGCATACAGCAGGCCACTAACGCGGCTCTAAGGCGGAGAGATACCCTTCAATGGTGCGGAAAGAATGTGGGACATACCAGAATCCTATCAACTCACCGCAGCCTTCCCCAATCAACAGGCACGTTGCCCACCGAAAACGACTTTAACATGGGCTACAAACACAAGCTACCGGACAGAAGCGCCTGGAGTCAGTGCAAAGTCCTTTTTAATGAGTCCATCTCTATCTTTTCGGACGGCTCTAAAACAGCCGAAGGAGTCGGTGCCGGTGTCTTCTCAGAAGACCTGGACATTCACCACTCCGTCAGTCTTCCAACCACTGCAGTGTCTTTCAAGCTGAAGTCACAGCTATAAATCAAGCCGCCGCTTGGCTGAAGGCTAACCCAATATCGATCGGATATTGCGATCTACATCGACAGCCAGGCTGCGATCAGGTCCCTCGTATCCAACACTATAAAATCTAGGGCAGTGAAGGACTGCCGCGTGTCTCTAAGCAAGATCGCTAAACAGTATAACGTCACACTCTGTTGGGTCCCTGGTCACTGTGACATTTAAGGGAACTGTGTGCGGCTGACGAATTAGCTAGATTAGGCTTCCAATGTACAGACGGTAGAAAGCTTGACCATGTCAAACCGCCTATGTCGTTTGTTATACACCTGACCCACACCGACGCTCTGTCGAAAGCAAACCGTAGATGGCAACATCTCGATTATTGCAATAATGCCAGGCTAATCTGGTCTGTCCTGGATCTGAAAAGATCAAACGCATTAATACGACTCAAAAGAGACCAGGTCTCAAAACTCATCAACGTCCTCACGGGGCACTGCATCCTAGGAAGGCATTCTCAACGCCTGGGGTTAGCATACAACGATTTCTGCAGGAGCTGCAGGGATGAGGAAGAGAAGGAGTCCACCGCACACTTCCTCTGCACGTGTCCCGCACTGCCCACATCAGCTCCAGCAGCTTTGTTGGACTCAAGTTTAGAACTCTGTGTTGCAGCACACATTGTTTCTATTCTTAAAGACAGACTGTTCTTAAAGACGTTGTTAAGGACAGATCCGATAAGGTGACTCACTGGCTTTTGAATCAGATTCCAAAGTAAAGACGACTTCAATTTCTTATATGAGGCCATCGATGAAGGTAAATACGGCTGCCTATTCTCCGCTGAGGTCAATGTTTACTTATGTAAACAATTCCATTCTTCATATCCATTAAATTCTAACTCTTACCCCCTCTCCCCCCCCCCCCCCCCTCCTTCCTGCCATTTGCTCACTGAATCGAAGAACACACCTCCCACCCCCAAACACAAACCCTCTCGTAATCACAGGATCAAAACCTGTTTTCACTTACAAGTGACAAATGTCTTCCTGAACCCATTAGCATGGCCACAAAAACACAACCGTGAAACCACAAGAAAAAAACAAGACAATGCACCATGTACAGTCATTTGTCCTAACACAAGACACATACACAGGACGAAAAGCAAAGTACGGGGGTAATGCAGTCAGAATCCCTGAGGCATAGTTCTACACAGTTTCACATACATTTTGAATCTCTCGCCCACCGGGCGACTTGACCACAAACATACAAACAACACACTCCAACGAAAGCAAACACACCATCGCACCGTAGGAAAACCCTTTGCAGGATGTAATTAAAAACGCAAAAGGGACACACATGCATTGCTTGATGTAATTTACAGTCACCGGTAATTCCACTGTGGCCAGCAATAGATCTTCACTCTTCTTTCCCCCAGGATGACAGGACTGGACAATGAACGAAAATTTTAAGTGAACTTCCGTTCCAGATGGAAGTACTAGTACCCACCCTTTCTGCAAACGGGATGATAACCACGTTGGGTCCTTAAATAGTTTTCACTTTGAATAATGTACGCATCCATGTCAAATGACAGATGATAACCAAACGAGACGATGCACAATCATCGTGCATACACGTGTGTCCTCAGTGATTTACTGGCTGAGCACTGACATGGACGGAAGTAAAGTTTCGCTGCTGTAATGGATCCACAATCTGACCGGTACCACCGCTGTTGTGTGCCTTTAGACCGCAAAGTCATAAAATATTATATCTCCTCGGGGGGAGGTAGGACATTAGCTTGAGAAAAGCGCACTGAGCTCCTGTAGACCATGATTATGAATAAATGAGAGCGAGAGTGTGGGAAACTGGGAAGCCAGGTGGTTACACATCCGATGCCCATGCACATGGACATCACTGCAGCTCGCTAGATGTCGACGACTAATGCGTTGGGGCTCCTCTTTGTGCTGATGGAAGTAGTGATACTGTCTTTTCCGATTAGGGAACCAAACATGATTATGCTTGTAAAATCGTTTAGGGAAGTGGCTCAGTGATAGGCCTAGACTTTGAAGAGAACTTGCTTTCTGTGGTTTGGAGTGGGCATTGATAAATTATTCATACGTCACTAATGCACGAGTAGTTGGAATATCCTTTCAGAACAGGACTTATTGAAAAAGAAATCTCGATTGTAATGAAATTTCATTCAAATAAATTCAGATGAAAAACGATTGCGACATTTATATTTTCAACCGAAAGAGAAGAACCTACGTTATCGACAGCAGACACTTAAGCAAATGTTAGAACCAATTTTCGGTAGACATCTATTGGGAAAGGGAAAATATACTCTCATCAAATGTATTGAAATGTAACTTGGTAAAGCACAGTGGTGCCCAATCACTGGAGGTCACTCATCCTAAAAAAAATTAAACAAAACGAAGGCGTCATTACAGTACATAGAAGGCATTCAATATTTTGGATGAAATAACATTTTTACAGGGAATCACCTTGCAAATTTTCGACGGATAATGATTTTCTATCACCAAAGAGAGTAGAAAAAGATGACAGGTGTGACCATAAAGGTTTCCTAAGTAAAGCCAAACCTTAGAAGGAAAATCCCGGAGTTAAAAATGGAACCTAATACTATTGAGAGCGGTACTGCTCTGATGGACCAGAGCTCGCGAAATCTACGGACAAAAGAGATCGCCAACAATAGCATGAACAGCACACAATAGAGGAAATGGAGATATGCTTCTGCAGGAATGAGGCGACAAAACCCGAGCCTGGACGAACAAGAGAGCTAGTAGAATCGGAGTCGGTGCTGAGGATTTTGAAGGACCTCTGTAAACTGTATTACGGCCGAGATTTTCATATTTCATTTCGTGTGATCGCCATGGGTCAGTGGTTAGTGCGTTAGACTGCTGACCGAGCGGCGTGGGTTCAAGCTCCAGCCAGGAACACCGAACATTTTTCGCGGCACCACCTCTCGTCTGGGAATGACAAGCCTCCGGGAGTATGATCTGTCATGAAAGAGCTTCTCAATTCGCCGTTCGGAGCCGGCAATAAATTGCAGATCCCTTCCATTCGTGCGAACAATACAAACACGCACAACATGGATGGTTGCGAGAAGCTAGGCCTTGGCTCATCCCGAGCTGTCGCGCCAGTTATTTTTTTTTTTTTTTTATTTCGTGTGCATACAGTTTCTTGAGTTTTCAAAAATAGGCAACATTATGTACACACAAAGTCTGCCTAATTGGCGATAAGCAGTTGAATGAGCGATAGTTAGCGATCTTATTGCTTTCAATGTACTTGTGGGCAGCTCAGATTGTTTGCAATTCCATATAGACAGCAGTTTTCAGTAAAAGCTGTATGAATTCACAACCCAAATCGCCGCCTGGCTATCGATTTGTTTTAGTTTAGTCGCTGTGACTTAGTCGGACTAATGTGCAGGCTCCGTGGGTTCTTCATGTCCACCGAACATTTTTCCGGCATCACCTCTAGTAGGCGAATGACAAATCCCGAGGAGTATAACTTATCACGAAATAGCTTCTCAATGCGTCATTTTTGTAAATCCCTTCCATTCGTGCGAAAAATACAGCAAGTAAAACATGATTGCTTGAGAGAAGCTAGGGCTTGGCACACGTCTAGTTGTTGCACAATTTTTTTTTTATTTTTCTGGAAAACAGACAGAGATGCTGTTAGTTTATAGTTTGGGATATACGTAGACTCCCGGACCTGACAGAGCGCTGTTGTTATTGGACTACATTTGCTGTTTCGTATGGAATGGGCTCGCGAAGTCAGCCGTGATAAATTCATAAAGCACGGTTCAAAACAATCGGTATAATCTTTGGGATCTTTAGACGTCCAGTGACTACACAGTTCTCACCGTCACACAGTCTCAGGGCTAAATTCTTTCAACCGCACATCCATTCTATTCTCTTAACCCTGCAGGGCCAATTTTCTGCTGTTACTTCGAATTGTTTTGCTTCTAGCAAAAACTTCCTTACTTCTTCATGAAATACGTTTTCCACCGCCTTTTTCTAAAGAAGCAGCAGAAGTAAATACAACAAAAGGTTAGAGTTCTTCACTGGCGTTGTTTTTGGTGCGGAAGACAGAGCTTACATTAAAAATAAGAAAAATCTTTGCATAGCTTATGGAGCGTCCGCCATAAAGACCGCGGCAACCCTTATACATCTCAACTGCGCCTACGAAAGACAAAATTTGCTCAAATTTTTATTTCACCTCTGTCATCTACACCAACCTGAGCAAATTCGGTTGAAAACTTTGCTGAAAAGTGCTGCAACATTTTATCCAGCAACATCTAGCAAACGCACGCTACAAAGTCACATTTCTCCTCAACACCAGTGCAGCGCTGGATGTGTGTATCTATGAAATGGCTCACTCGCTCGCTTGAGGTTCGTTGAGAGCCGCAGCAAATCCACAGATTCATTAGTCCATGATTAGCGAACAAGTGAAGAAGTGCAATTGGTTCGTTTCTGTTGTTGAGTTTCTTTGAGTTTTTCCTCATTTTTTTTTGTGCTGCTTGTTGCCCCAAGTGAATGGTGTCTTGTGGTGAATAGCAATTATGTTCGTCAGCGTATCCGTCGTCTCCGCCGTAGCCGTAGCCGTTTGCGTCGTCGCGCGGGGTTAAAACTCTGTGTTGCAGCACACATTGTTTAATTAATTTCATTTCAACTTTGGATTACAATCAACACTGGGAGCAGATACCACACTCATCACCTATATCATCATCGTCATCAACGTCGTCTCGTCAGCATAAAAATGTAATTTAATTTTTTTTTTTGTGTGTGCCAAAGAAAATAAAATCAAAAAAAAAAAAAGTATCTCATACTCATTCTTGCAATGCAATCCATGTGAAGAGGAAAAAAAATCGTTGTATACTTAACTAGATTGGAATTTCAAGTGAAAATTATTGTGTCACACCAACACTCCGATGGGTGTTTACTATACCGAGTCGTGTGTGTATTGCCAAGCGAGTGTGTGCAGCTCTGATACTCGCTCGCCGTGTAAATTGAGTAGAAAATATGAAATTTTTGTGGAAAAGTTTTCAAGAAAAAGTTGAAAAAAAATTGTTAAATCACATTCGCTGGGATTGATCCGGTGATTGCTTGCAACATTTCCGTTGATAAAACTTCTGTTCAGTGTTCAGGTGATCGATGCAAAAGGTCCCTTAAAAAGGATTTCAGTTCGAGAAAAAAGAACAAATATCTCTTGCGGTGCCTAATTTATGCGGCACGGATACATAGATACTTTTGTGATCCGCTCTGCCTCTCTCGCTCTGTGGATGTTGCTTGCACCAGCAGCATAGCATAGATACATCTGCGCTATCTCTGTGTACACACAATAGAAATATCTGACGTAAAAAAAAATCATAGAAAAGATACTCCTCGTAGGATAAAGAGTGAGGAGACGGGAGTGGGTTGGGAATACGAAGAAGAAGGCGAACGAAACAAGAGAAATACGAAGAAAAAAAAAATTATTTGTAGCGATCATGTTGCGCGCGGTGGCAACAGGATCGACCGACCGTTCTGATGGATACGATTTTGTTGTTGTCGAATGGAATTTCTTTGCGCGGCACAGGCACACATGCGAGCGTACATAGGCTGCTTCTCATTTGACATACGTACGATTGGAATGCGCACACTAACACGCACGCACACAGCGTTGTGGAAAAGTGAGAAATCTCTGTATACATGGGTTGGATGCATGAGTGTGTGTGCAATGTGGCCGATCCACTCACTGAAGACGCAGAATGTTGCCAGTTGTTGATAAAAATTGAAATAAACTGGGCGTTTTATGATTCTTTAAACACACTTATAGGAAAGATAAATTTGTATACAGAAACTAACTTAAATGTCTGCTAGAATTCCTTACAACTCTAAAGGCCAACTCACCCTTAAAATATCAAACCTCAGTAGATGCGTTTTAAGTTAAACCTGACATATAGACGCTCGGTTTACTGTCATAACCCACGTGGTCACTCGTCACTCTAGAGCTTCATCTAAAAGAGTGTTCAGACGATTGGAGGATACCTAACAATTTCATTGTCAGATGGAGGTCTTACAGTGACCTGACAATGCCATTCTTACAACGTTGTCAGACAAATATTGTCATTTTACACGATTGTAAGACATTTGGGAAATTTTTTTTTATTAGAAGGTCTGACAATATTGTAAGATCTTACAATCGTCTGAACGTAGCTTAAGTCTTTATCGGGAAAAGAAAAGCCCAGTGTTATTTTTTAGACGAAAAATAGTCTAAAATAGACAGTACAGGTCCTTTCTTCTGTTACAGTGACCTTCTTGATCCAAGACTTCTCTGTTTATTTCACACATCACCAAAACTTACATTGGTTACAGACTCTTTATTTTTCAGTAAGCCCAAAACTTTGGCCTGAATGTGCAACGAATCTGCCAGAGGACCTAACCAAAATACTTCCCTCTTTTGAAGGAAACCTGATACACATTACCTGTTGGATGCCACCAAAAGTTCTTTATTAAGGTGCCAGTTCACTAAACAATCCACGGTTAGACCCCGCTCGAAGCACTGAAATCGAGTGTCATGATATCTGAAACACTCAGGAAAAGCCTACCAAAGCGTTCGAGCGCAAGCAAACCAATCGGATGCATGATGTCTACTTTCCTTCAAGATGGTCTTCTTTTACTCACGTTTTCCTTCCTTATTTTTAAAAGTGGAAGATGTGTGTGAACAGCTGCTGAAAAACATGTAATACGTATACGAGCTGTTCAGAGAAGCTTAAGCAAGATGACTGTTAGGAATACAAATGTTTGCTGCGGTATTTGTATGAATTATTCCAGCATTGGCTGGACCAAGGTACTGCTTAAGCGAACCTGATTTTGAAAACCTCAAAAGAACGACTTATGTGTCTACGATTAACTTTGGACTAACTTCTCAAAATACTGCCAAGCGTAAGATGTCACGATCTCAGGGTTCCTCCACGACCTCAAGCTTGCTCTATACCACAGTACTCTGGCTTTAGATCTATTTCTCCAAATTTATAATTCAAAAAAAAAACTTCTGTTTTTGAGGGAATTAGTCGATTTATGATTGACGGATGGACAAAGAATATTTATTCTTCATCTGGTCTCCGAATGACTTTCCATTCAGCAACAAAAAGACCCTCGTTCTAGGATTTTACCTCAGTGAGAGCTGAAAGGTGATTTTATGCTGCTAAGAGCCTCTTAAAGCAGTGAAGAGGTCTTGGTTTGTAAATATTATTTAACCATGGTTCACTCTGCTGAATTTGACTTTTTGCGTCTTCCCGGTTAAGTAAGCGTCAGTTCGAATATTTCAGCTTGGAGCGAAGACATTTGGGTATCCGGGAGCTGAATATGACTCAATATAGAGTAGACTGTGTTACCTGGTGTACAAATGAAAGAAAGGAATTATATGCCCCAAGGCTGGTGCCGCGAAAAATGTTTTGCTGGGGCAGCTACTGAGCCAGGCTTGAGAAGATACCAATTTTATTTCGATAGCTTGAGAGCGAAGAAATCTCTTCATATTCCTGTAGGCTATCGCGTGCTCTTTTATCTCATAAAATGAATGTTCAACAAGAGATCTCGTCACCATCTTTCCACAGAAGATGCGTATCTGACTTTCTGTCTGCCTTTGGGGCAAACACACTGCTCAAGGCTCCAAACGAAACTGAAATGGTAAAGCAGGGAAAAGGTCTCCTGCATCTAATATTATCTTATCCAAGACCTGTCTTATGCGCTCTAGAATTCGGAGGAAAACGCAGACCAAGAGCTAAGGAAAGTTCTTCCGCATACTTGGGAATTCAATTCTGTAAAAAAAAATGTGAAGAGATTTCTTCAAAGCTTGAGGAAATTTGAGTAAAATTACAAAGACCAAAACCTGTGTAAGTCAGTGGTTTGGTTTGTGTTTCAGTGGCAATTTCTCTTATTGAGTGCCATGAAAACATCTACAGGCACTAGTGTTTGAAACAGTGTTTGTGGGACAGACTATAGATCCCAGTGATAAATTAAGTTGACGCCATTGAAACGTGATTTTCGAACCAACACACCTGACTCCCAATGGCCACTCAAATGGTTCCTTTTTAGATTCAGAAGAAATGTAGATAAGTTTCTTCAGATAGCAGAGTGAGGAAGTATTTGCTACCTTTCTGCTCTGATTGCGTGGAATTCAAGAAGGTTCCTTAAATGGATTCTGAAAAGGTTTAAAAATGATTCCGGTCCAGTGGAGGTTGTTAATCTGTCGATGTTGGCCAATAAGTCGGCCATTTTATTCTGCCTGTGTTTCCCTGGTAATTCTAGAACCATTTTGACCGGCTCAAGAACTCCAGCTCAATGCCATTGATTGAGTTCAATGGCTGACGGTGGCTTGATGCGACGTGTTTACGGATGCTCTGTTTCGCTTCGCCCTGAATTAGTCTAAGTCCATCGGTACGTAAGCACTAGTACTGTGGATATGTAGCCATCATAGCACCTGCTGACAGGGTGCCATCTGAAAGAGACATCTTATCGTATCTATCAACAAACTAGAGCATGGCAACACTGTCCATTGAGTTGATAGTAGATTCCAATCTAATCCCATCTATAGTTCTCGAAATCCCTCAAATGTTTGGATGCAAAAAAACTATGATAAGAGGGAAAACCAGCATAAATCTGAGGGAAAATGATGTTCCCTCCTATCACTTTGAAACTCCCCTCAGATCAGAGCATTTTTCCTACGTTTCCACTCCTTTTAAGCTGATATGTTGATGTTCATACTCCGCTTGTTTTATTTGTTTCTTCGTCTGCGTGTTCACCTTCTTCTCCCTAAAATTCCTTCTTCTCTTTTCATTTGCAATGGCTCAGGCTGGTGGGATCTCGTCGACTCGATTCGATTCTCGCTCCGTCCGTTTCGTTCGTCACTTTGTCCATTTGTTTCGTTCTTCCTCTCCTCATCCCCTGTGCTTCTTTGAGTTTTGTGAGTTTGTATGTATTTGTGGCTTTACTCTCTGCTCTGACTCGAATGGGTATTGTGTTGTTTTTGTAGATTGGAATGCACTGCGAACGGGATAGATAAAAAAAAAAATTCATTCGACCCGCGAATGAGTAAACGAGATGCAGTGTAAAAAATATTCAACCCCGCGAATAACGAAATAATATCAACACGACATAACAGTGAGAGAAGCAATTACAATTTACAATTTGTGTGTTTTACACATGAAATTTACTATCAAGAGTGCGTGTAGATAGGAAGGCAGGAACGCGTGTTTATTTGTTTTTTTTTTCCTTCAAAGGAATTTGGTTCAAGGGATACACAGAGATACCCGCAGATGCTCTCTCGTCTAACAAAACAAAATAAATTCATTTCCAATTATTTATCTCAACATTTTCTTTCTCTTTCTCTGTTTTAGATACAAGAATTGTCTAATATCGCGTTCGGCAATAATTTCAAATTCGATTTCATAATTGAACCGCAAAAAGAATATGAAACTCATGGATACAAATTCAATTCCATCGAGTAAGTGTTTAGCTACGCGTGTGTTATTCCGCCGATACGATCGTGTGATATAAAAGAAAATCTCTCCTTTCGAAAGCGAATCGAAAAAAAAAAAAACAGTGAATCTGGGAAGAAAAATTCCGAAAAAATAGAAAAAAAAAAAAAATTCAACAAAACAGTGTGGAAATTTCGACAAAAATTCAGCTTTTCCCGTTCGAATTCCGCTTGAAATTATGCCAAAAGTACACAATCATGGTGAATTTCCACTGCCAGATGGTTGGGATGTTGCTAAAGATTATGATGGAAAAATTTACTACATTGATCATAATAACAAGAAGACAACATGGCTGGATCCGCGCGATCGGTACGTATCTCTTTTGACTACACTTTGAGTATCTTTTTTGTTTGAATTTTTGTGTGACTTTTTTACCGTTTAAAACTGAGTTTTTTGGCTTTTTGTTGTCATCATCATCATTCGTTGTGTTTTTTTGTTGTATGTTCTGTGTAATAATACATTTTTTTTTTTTGTTTCTCTCTCTCTCTATTTTTCGAAGAGACCACAACGAGACATGAATAATTGATAACTGAATGTGATAAAAGACGAAAAAAAAAAAGAAATATTTGTCCTCTCAGAGTGTGTTACCTACCCCTCTTCCCACCCCATCACATCCCTGTGTGTTGTGGGCTTCTTATCAACATGTTTATAGAAGAAATCAGTGAAACAGTGCGCGGCTCATAAATTCAACTCGAGAGAGAGCGAGAAGTTGAATACAATTGTTATGATGAGTGTAAGCAAGATGGAGAGAGTATACAATTTACGACATAACCTATGGGGGCTACACACCATGGATCGCATTCCATTTGGGTGTTGCCAGATTGGAATTGTGTTTTTTTTGTTTCTCAAATACCAATTTTGTAATTTCAAATGTGAAGTGCAGAGAGGGGTTTCGGTTTTACCTTGAAAGTCAATTATATTGAGTTTTTTGGTCTTCTCGTTATTGTTTGTGTGTTTATTAGTAGTGGTACAACAATAACAACACGAAAGCCAACATTCCACATCTGTTGTTTTTTTTTTTTTTCGAAGGAATTTGAAGGGAATGATTGAGTTTTATAACGATTGGGGGATTTTTTTGTTTTTCGTTCTCGCTTCATTTGTTGGTTGGAATTTCATTGTGGATTTTTTTTCTTTGTGAACTTTAACTTTGGTTTGAGTTACGTTTTTTTTTTTATTATAAAAAATTAAGAAAAGGGGGAGATTATTGTTCTATATGTAGTTAGTTATGGGCAATCTAAAGTGATTGTATGGGGTAAATTAAGGCAATGAGCGTGCTTACAGAGGCACTCGGGGTCACTTAGGATTTGGTACTCAATATTATTTTTGCAATTGAAGTGTTTTTTTCAGCCGAGTTGGCTGTAGCACGCCAGCACTGACGCACACTTATTCAGCAGCTCTTTGAAATAATGTTTCCTGCATAGTTCCTCAAACCATCAACTTCAAATTAACAGCTGAACAATGCTAGCGACATTGTTTTTGACATGCATTGTTCTCAGTTTACAGCCTCCAGTTGCGTACTTCAAGTTCAACAACCTAAGTCATCAAAAAGGGTCACTCTACGCCTCGAAAAGTACTACCGAGTAGGATTCCTCGGCTACAATTCTGGCGATTCAGGCTTTAGATCTGAGATTCATCACTAACAGACTTTAGGCCTAGTAGTCTTTCTGGAGCTGTTTAAACCAGAGGTCACACATACTAAAAGGTATGTACATCGGTAGAAACCGCCCTAGCAGTGTAGTGAGAATTGAATTCTTAATCGCAACCCAAGGAGTTTGCTTTGGTAGTTTTCAAAGACGTCGATTACGTGAGGCTAAACAGGGTTTTGAAGCCATGCCATACCACAAAATCTGGCATTTGAAGAGCACCTCCAATTCTCCTCCAGAATTTTGTCAATTTATATATGTACGTGTGTCTACTCTACTTAAATCCTGTTACATTTGTCGCACAAATGGAAAGGACCTACATTTTATTGCCGACTCCGAATGGCAAATTGAGAAGCTCTTCCATGACAAATTATACTTCCTGAGGCTTGTCATTCCCCGCTGAGAGGTGGTGCCGCGAAAAATACTCTGTGGACATGACTGGGGCTTAAACGCACGCCGCTCGTACAGCAGACCAACGCACTAACCATTGAGCAGCGGCAACCACATGTATGATCTTTATTGTCCATGTTGGACCCGTTTTGATTCTCCAATATGGTGTCTATAGCGCATATGGAGGAGGTTCTTGCTTCTTCATTTTCTGCAATTCCATAATGATCAGGTACGCGGCATTGCTCTCGAGGTAGAAAGACGTAATGCGTAGAGTCGCCAGAAATCTGAGCTTGGAGAACTTGCACTTATGACCCCTCACTTGTCTGACGTACCAAATTTAATTGGCTTTGGACTTGATCACTTCACCACACTTGATCACTTGCCCACTTACCCAAACTTAGTTGGGTCTTTTTTTAGCTTTATTCGTACCTTAGAGCTTTAGCTCTTTTGTTTTTATAGATGGAATAGGGGCACAATAGGTCACCAGATCGCAGGGCAAGATGCCATGTTCTGCATTGGCTTCCTCACACCCATAGCGCATTGAGCCCATTACTCTTGTTTTTTACAGACGGTGCTGAGCAATAGACGTTTAACATCTCGTCGATAATAGCTATTATTGCCGCCATTTTCCTTTTTCAAGTGGAGAGATTTGTCATTCGCCTTCAAAACTGTCGCTACCTGTTATAAGATACGAGCACCATAAACCGATTACGGCAAGCATAGGTATAGATACAAAGTCTGCACTTCTGTCCGAAAACATGTTCTGCGTAGTTGGTTATCTGTTTCCAGACGTTTTCAAGAAAATAAGAGCTTTCTTCCGGAGTGTTCAACTCTAAGCACTGGAATCGAGGTAGTCTTCACTTCTACTCATTTTCGAAAGGATATCCAGTTTTTTAGAGACCTTAATAACAGACAACAAAGCTCATCTGCAAACCTTAATGTTTGTTGAAATCTTATTCGCATCGATGTACAAGGTCAACAACCGAAGCTTAACATAAAAGAAAATCTGAAAAGTGAAAAGCACGTCTTAGGTCTTAAATAACTGACACCCTAGACTGTTGGCAATCATTTAACAAGCCTACCTTGCGCTTGTTAGGAGAATTCGTGCCTACCTACAAAAGGTGTTTCGTCTTGCTTTGAGGGATCCACCACAGAGTTTGATCGCAATGCTTGATGGGATGGGTCAATTCACCAATATTTTCAGCTCATAAGACGAATTCGATAAACATCACCACTATGACAAGCCCCTTCACCTCTCAATTTCAAATGTAAATCCTTCTTGTTGATTCTCATCGCTTCGAGTCACATATCTGCAACTCCAATCCACTAAACTTTTTAGATCTTTTCTACGCAACTCCTGTCTGGCAATACCTCCTACACGGCCCATTACAAGTGGAAACATTCACAATACCTCCAAAACGAGCTAAATTCCAACAACAACGTCAGAGCAGAGCGACCAACCAGCAGCAGTAGCAACACTTGGGCACAGCAACTGTGGAGAGTGTTTATTATCTCTATACTTGGACTGTTAATCATCGCATTGGAATTTAAACGTTCGCTTAAGTATACACAACAGTAAAACGCGCTCATTAGATATCTCTATCTGTGGCCCGTCGTCGTCGTCCGCCCGTCTTGGTTCCACCGCCCGCCTTGTCAGGCCCATCGCATCTCTCCTTGCGCGGTCTGTCACTCCAACCACCACCACCACCCCCCACTTGAATTGCTGCTTTTGGGTTGTGATGTGGAGCTCTGGCGCACAATATTGGGGGCGCGAGCGGATTCAGCTCGGGCATGCGTTGAAGTTCCAAGTAAACACTGCGCAGCTCATGCTGTACTTAGCACTATGGCTGGTATCTCGCGGTGGGTTGGTTCGGAGAGTTCTGGATGAATGGCTTTTTAGTTTTATACTTTATTATTTCAACTTTTCGTTGTTTTTTTTTTTCTTTTGTCGATGTATTGTGTATTAAATAATGATTGGGTGTGCGAGGAATTTGTATTTTGTTGCCGGTTGCACATTTCTGAATCCCCTCTCGCTGAAGTGACAGCGACGACAGTGGCATGAAAGACAATAAGACACACTCGTCTCCACATTCTAGTCCGCTGAGTATGAGTCGGAGGAAAGTTTTTTCGACTGGAACGCGCGCACATCACAAACAATAAACAAAGGATTAATATGTTTGCATTGTCATCTTTCTCTCATGTTCTTGATTTCCTTTTTCTTTTCTGTTTTTTGGCGGAAATCGCCATAAGAATAGCACTGTGTCGGACTGTGTGTGGCAGATGAGAGTATGAAATTGACAGACATTTTGGAATTTTGCCATTTTTCGGTCAAGGGGGTCAGCATGGCTGCTGTTACACAGACTTTCTGAACGGGGCACCGTGGAGTAACGATAAATTACACAATTTTTTTTTTTTTTTTTGAGGATACTTTGTCGAGAGTGGTGAGATTTTGAGAGAAACTTACATTTTGAAAACCTTAAGGGCGAGCCTACACTGAATACAATTTCCTATTGTTTTCGGAGGGTAGATGGTCTTACAAGATCTTGCCTACAATACAGAAGCCGAACTGAGAATATAACTGAGTCTCGGTGTTAGCACTTATTCTCGGTGGTTCAAGTTAATCCTTGAGGAGATCTAGTGTACAGCTTAGTCCTTAGCATTGAGTATTTTGACATGAACTCATCTTCAGATTGTCTTGGATTAAAACGACGTCAAACACGAAATGTTAAAGCCAGTCTTGGAGTTCGTAAGATTATGAAACAAGCCGTGCATGACTAGGAGATACTAAAAGTTACGTCGAAGAGCAGGATACAGGAGTGTTGAAGGAAGCGAACCATAGACAGTCTGTACTGTAGAGGAAAAAAGATCTGTCATCCGCTCGTTAGCTCTGAACCCTTCTTTTTTCTTCTTCTGCGTGGCCTTGTTAAGTTTCACCTACAAACAACGAATGTGGAGGACGTTTGCGAGCTTTTTACAGCTCTCGCATTCTTTCAGAATCCTATTGGTCCGTTCATTGATGAGTCTAAAAGGAGCTGGTCTTTACTCCGAAGGCTGTTAGGATACCGAACGTTTTCTTTTGGTCAAGATGGCAGACTATATTTGATCCTCTGAGAAGACACCTGCTTTCACTCTGTCATCCACAAGTGATCCGCCTGTGAAAATGGTCCAATTTCCTTCGATGAATTAATCCATTCGCTTCTAGCTAGGTGCATAGTATTCGTAGTTCTATAGATGGTTCCACACCAAACCCAGTTGGCGTTCTGGTGAAAACAAAGTGCTGTGCTTGCCATTGTTTTCTTAATGAGTAAGTCCAATGGCATTAGCCCTAGCAACACTTCTAACGCACATGTTATAGTGGTTCGAAACAAGCTTGTTATCTGAAAATATTAGGTATCGTTGTACCCTTATCAGTCGTCTCTTCGTGGTAATTTACAATGTTTTATGCCACTACATTACCAAAACATTCGAGACAATGTTGGACCTGGCACATATTTCAATGACATGGCAGTTGGACACTCTCAATGGCATGACAGGGGGACACTCTCAATGGCATGACAGTGGGACACTCTCAATGGTATCAACGTTTTGGAGTTTGGTTAGTCGCCAGCAGCAGCTTTAGGGCCCATTTTTTGAAACGTCGGTGTACCTGACCATGCTTCTAAGATCTAGTGATCTAGGACCACCATCAGAAATTAAGTTTCTTGTCAAAGCAATCCGTCTGACATGCCCTGCCAAGACTGAGTAGGAAAACTATGGGACAGTACTTCTAGAAGGTCTGCGTGACCTAAGCCAGGCTTAATATTCAACAAATAAAGAGCTTCGTCTCTGATTCTAATTGGTTCTGCACATTGTGGTGAACAGTATGAAGTTATCCATAAAATATTCCCCTTAAAATAAGAGCATGTAAGATTCTTGGTGCTGATAGTCTGGGGCTCTACGTGGTATCACAATGGATTTAACGAAGTTTAAAAATGTTGAACGTGGTCCGTTGGGAGATGATTACTGAGTAATTTAGCTTGAAGTAGTAATTGGAAAGCACTTCGTTCAATCACATACTGCCATGCAGCAGGCTTCTAAGCAGATTAAGATGACCGGCGGCTGCATGTTTAGAACCGATGATAGTTAAATGGAAGAGCCTATGTACGCAAAGTCATACTTGCATTGCTATGTGAACTTGTACCGGAAGTAAGCCTACGAACGCAAATAACCCGTCATGCTGATTTCAGCTTGGCCTTGAACCAGCTTAAGCTTTTTGTAACAATCTCGTTCGACTAGTAGGTTTGTCGACCAATCAATTTAAGATCTTGTCTCCAAGTTATGTCACTGATCCATAATGCTCGACTCAGTCTTTTTGAGCCGCCAAGCAACAAGTGACACTGCTGCTAGCAATTTCAGCCCATACCATGTCGTTTATAACCATAATCAACACGCAATCCTTTATGGCTTTTTTTTTTATCTTTTGCCAAATGGAAGACATGCGTTTTCTTTATCGCCTCAACCACATTCCACAGTTCGAATTTCATCAGAGATAAAACAAAAAAAATTTCGAAAATTTCCTTTCGCCTTCGTCTTATCTTGCGCCTCTGGGTTGTTTGGTCTACATTTACACTTGTCTTTCTTGTTTCTCCTATCATATCTTCTCGTTGTCAAGATTCTCAATTTGATTCATTGGCATTATCACAACAAAAAATAAATAAAAAATAAAAGAAAGATTTTCAATAAAAAAAAATAAACTCAAGACTTCTATCTCTACAACCCTGAGATACTCTCGTTGAGGTGGATTTTTATTTAAAAAAAAAAAATAAAATTCCTTTGCCTCTATAATTTTCTGTTATAATTCAAAAGGAACGCGACGGACGAATCTATTTTTAGATACTCCGCATTCGATGGAAATTGAAATTCAAGTACCACAAGATTCAAACATTCTTTCTCTCTTTCGACGCACATCTTATTTACCCCCATATGCCGAGACTCATAAATTCGGAATGTGTTGCTTTTTTGACGCATTTTTTCCACAAAAAAAAAAACTCGAAATGAAATGAAAGGAATTTTTGTTAGCAAAGAGCTCAGGGCAGCGCACAGATAGATTCGTACAGATACAGATACTTTATTTGGGATCAAGAAAATAATTAAGAAATTCTCTAATGAAGCCAAGGAATATGCATAAGTCGTGTTCCGTGTGTGTTGTGTATCTATTCAGTTTTGTTTGTTTATTTTGTTTTTTTGTTTTTTCCTTTTTTGGCTTCCTAATGAAAGGGTTGCCATCAATTATAAAAAAATGTCGAATATTTTTAGAACACCTATCTGTCTGTCTTTCCTCGTTTTGGTATTTTTTTTTTTGTGACAGTGATAGTGACAGTCAAGAAAATTAAAAAAAAAACTAAAGGGGGTAATAAACGCAATGTTAAACGCCTCGATTGGGGTCTATTTGGTCCGTCTGTTTTTGTTTTTTTCTTCAGAAAGATAAAAGTGATAGATTGCTTGCTTGCTTCGCAGGAATTTCAAGTTTAGTCGAAAAATTCTAAAAATATAAGTCAGGGCTAAGTGAATTTTTTGTTTACATTGTGAATTTATCGGAAATTTTTGTTGAGATTATGTATTTTGCGTACACCTGAATGAAGTTGTTGGGAAAAAACCCCACAGTGATTGAAAATACAGTCGATTTTTGCTTACAATCGTAATGGACAAACTGCTTAATGATCTCTGGTTAATTAACCTAAGGCTACACCTTATGCAATGATTACTAAAGGGGGTACAGGATAATGATTAACTGCAAGGTAAGCTAAGCCCTAAGAATCTAGCCTTTGGGAAGGAAATACTAAATCTCCTGACTCTATCTTTGAACGGTATGTTCGGAATTCAAATTCAATTCTCAAAGGAAATCAAGTATTTAGAAGTAGTTCTACACGAAAAACTACATATTCGCGACTATTTGGAAAGAATAAGACTCGATCACCAAGATCGTGGCGATCTTCTTGATCCACTGAGCCATAGGGTATCAATGTTAGGTCAGGCAAGCCTCGACCAAGTGTATGTAGATCCATTGCTGAGCACTGGATTACCAACACCAGGAACCTTGTATGATGAATGCCTTTTTTACGGGGGTATTTTATCGGTGCTAACTTCATACTGTTTACCAAAATATGCGGAAACACTTCTAGCCGAAGAAAAAGCTCCTTATTTTATGAATATTAAGCCAGAGAATCATGGAACGGAAATAAAACTTCATGTCTTTCGACGTCCTTAACGAAATCTCAAGAAGAGAAAAGTCAAAACTTGCAATTGTTTCGATCCTGGACTTTAAAAAAGTTTTCAAAACATAATCAATGGGTCACGCAATTCGCAGGGCTGTCAGTTTGCTGTGACACAGTGGTTAATGCAAGCTGCCTAAGTTCAAGTTCAAGCAATATCCGGCAAATTGTTTTCGTGGCAGCACCTCTCGTCGGTGAATAACGAACCCTTCGCGAGTAAAATTTGTCATGAAGAAGCTTCTCAGTTTATCATTCAGTCATGTGAAGCACATAACAAAAAAAAAACAGTGTTGTTTAGAGTTCCAATTCGCAAAATTATGTAAACAATTTGAACTTTCGAGCTCGATTTGTGTAAAGTCTTTGGTTTAGAAGGTCTAGTCTAGTCCAGACTGGTACCAGCTCCATTCAAGGACTATTTTCCCTTTGCGCGTAAAAATTTTATCAAGATCGGTTCAGTAGTTTGTGATCCAATTCAGATCAAAAAAACACGCGATCAAACCAAAAGTGATCAGAAATGCTGTCAGTAAGAATTCCATAGGTGGAACTATGGAATTGTCTCTCAAACTGTGTTCCCCTCACATTCCAGACTACAAAGCGCTAATCAATATTATAATCGTCCACCAAACCTCTCTTCAATTGAATCAAAATAAAATCTCTCGTCTGACTGAAAGGCGTACGTGACCCCTGTCTGTATAAAAAAAAGAAATAGAAACAACTTTCGCAATGTTTGCACAAAAGTTTGATGATGCATTTAATTGGATTCTGCGTAGGAAGCAGATGTTAATTTTAAATAAAAATAAATCGTAAAACTAGTAAAATACTGTGAAATTAATTAGCATCTTTCTTTCTTTCTCTCTCTATCCCTCACTCTTTCACTGTGCGATTTGATTATTGGAAAGCAAAACATTTTCGCTGGCATTGTTAATTGTTATAAAAAAAAAAAAGAAGAAGATAGTGATGAATACAGTCCAACTATGATACTCGTAGCCTTTTTGATTGCCAGATACATTTTACTTCTGACGAATCACTGTTGGCTTGAGTTTAATAGGAGCAAAATCAGTTTTTATCTATACTTTCAGGTCGTTGTAAGGTTTAACAATATCATTTGATTTATTTGCAAACAGTGTTTGCTTGCAATAAAATTGTTTTTAGATAACAATAACTTGTTCTGATTGTTGAACAGTTGGTCGCCGTGGTTGTTGTTTTTCCTGGTGAAGTTTATTCGTTTTTTAACAGATGTTAGATGCAATCAACCTGAAGTTTAACGATATGGATACAAATGACACATAGCTAAGGTGAGGTAAGAGAGGCTGTCGACATAGCCGACGCATTTAGCCGAACAGTAGGCCCATTGTGATGCCTGAGAATCTAGAAGGAATTCTCTTTTCTAATCGTGGAACCAGTGGGAACTTTTAATTAAGCGAACAAGGTTTCCGACATCTTGTTGTGCTAGGTCGCCAAGATTGTCAAAAAATAAGGCACCGAGATGGTTGCGTCTTTTGCGAGAGAGCGCGGGGCAGATACAGAGGAGAGCCAAGACAGGGCCTCCTTTATCGCCATGATCTCCGCCTGGAAGACGAAAGGAGAACTCGAAGTTAAGGTCATCGGAGAAAACACCTCCTCCCACACCATCTTCGGTTTAAGAACCGTCCGTGTAGATCTTCAAAGTTTTTTTTTTCGTAGGTGGTTTTGGCTTCTCCCAGAAATCTCTTGTACGACACATGGCTAAGGTATTGTATCATTTACAAGAAATTGTAAAGCCTCCAGTAAAATATCATGTCTACTAAACTGTATTGTTATTTAGGAGTTGGATATCGACAAATGAGGACAGAATTCGTCATTTATTTATATCAATCCAAGACCAAGAAGCGATCGTTAACGATTGACGCTTACAGCTTTAAAATCAGAAAGAAACGCTCAAATTTAGGTTTAATACTTCGACAACGTGCAAGTTTTTTTTTTTTTTCTTAAAAAAAGCAATAGATGGTAGATCCCGTGGTTGTCCGGTGCTTGCAAAAACCTAGGCTGTGGCTCACCTCGGATTGTCGCGCCGAGGTTTTTTTTTTGTTTTTTGTTCAAGTCTCAGTGTTTAAGGCACTTACACAACTTCGATTTCTGAAATTTCCAGTGCAGATTAAAGGTGCTTTAATTATTTCATTAATAGATTCTCGTTAATTTTTTTTACTAAACTAGTGACTGTAGGCAGCAGAATATTTCATCATTCAGTGTTTAAAGGTGAACCACAATATTGAAGTCATTGACTCTTCTGATACACCCTGTACCGGATCAAACAATTTCTAATGCAATATTTAGGGTTCAAACAAAATTTAGACCAGGTCAAGGATTCTGAAACTTCCTAACCTGAAGCAACAGATCTCTAGTCCTTTTTTCAGAAGCTTCTCGTTAGTTTTGATACCGAAAAACTTCAAATTTATTGTACCTTGACATTCCAATTAGCGTCACAGATTTCGTTTCTTTTAGATAGCCATCCCCATCAATTATCTATCATTCTCGAAAATTTACACTTAAGTTAATCAAAAACTGACGTAGAAAAGCCAAATGACTCTACTTGGGTCTTTCAAATGTCAAACTGTTCATAATTTGGATACGAAACAAATTTTTTTATATGACTAACATAATCGTAATTTCCCAAATTTTGTGGCTAAACAACTTAAATTATTTTCGCCACCATATTTGATCCACAGAATTGTCAAAATTCAAATGACTAACACGACGGTTATTTGCTCTGACCGGAAAAGATAGCGTAGGAAGTTTGACATTCGAAATCGAATATCTAAATCTCAATGACTGTTTTTTTTTTGTTCGAAAATCTCCTGTCAAAACAGTGAAATGAAATTTTTTGACACTTGAACGCATAGAATGGTGTAACACTTACAAGTACTGCTTAACCTTGGAATGGGAAATATTTAAACTCGTCACCATTTTGCTTGTAGTAGCTGCTGTGCCAAGTACAAAACAATTTATGTGACATGCGTGTGCTAAATATTTTAAATACTCTTAAAACCAACTTTTGGTTTAAGAAAGCTGCTCAGACGGGGGGGACTACTTCACGCGCAGAAACAGGTGGGTGGTGTGTGTTAAGTTGAGAAGTGACATAACTCTTGTGGTTACCACAGCCAAACACGCTCTGCAGCGTGTCACATCGAATGGAATGAATGTTGTTTTACGTTTTTTTTTCTCCATTCCCCTCTTGTGTCTTTCTTTTGCTGGTTTTATGCATTGATTACACTTTGATTACACACATTTTCCCAGGGGGGGGGGGGGCTACAGGCACAGACGGATGCAACAAACGCATGTACAGAGAGAGACTGTAGACCCAATTCTAGCTAAAAGGCCATTTGAAGTTAGTTGCTGTTGGAAGTTGAAGGCATTAAACCCAGCGCGCGGAAAATGGTAAGATTAAGTGGAAAATTTTGTCCAAGTTTTTCCTTGTCTTGTCGTTGGGAGGCTAACAGGAAGGTAGGCAGTTCGCTTGCAGAAAAACTTACCACACACACCAGCAACATGTTGCTAAGGCGGTTGGTGATATTTTTCTCCTTTTGCACTTGTTTCTCGTGAGATGACATGGTGTTCATGATCATGTTCTGCAAGCGTTACGCTTTGGTGATTTGTTTCACTCACTTCTTTTTTTTTTTAATAAGAATTAATTAATTAAATAAGAGAAGTGGGAGGAGAAAAAGATACATATTCTGGATCATGAGGTGTGGGAATGGAATGGTAATTGCCTGCGACAGGTAGTTGTGATGCATAGTGTGTGGGCGGTTAATCTAGTGCTGGGGAAGAAGAAAAAGAAACAGAAACTTAAGTGTGGGTACTCTCGGCGAGATGCTTGACTAAGTGGAAAAGTCAAGGCTTCATATTGAATTCCATTGCGGAGGAGGAGAATTGGTGCGTGATGACGTGGAACTTCTTTATCTTTTACACATTTTTCTTCTCCCGTTTTTTTTTTTTTTTTTTTGTAGACAAAATCTTGAAAGACTGGTTAGAGTATCTAGTCGTGGAGATTTATCAATTTGTCAAGTTTTTTTTTTTCAGAAGTGAGATATAAATCTTGAAGTTCGACTGCTGAAAGTGGTGTAGAGATGGTTATGTGTAAAAATATTAGGAGTTGCACGCTTAAGAATCGAACAGGCCATCAATTCTTAAGTTGACAGGTTTACAACCGACGACAAATAAACGACAGCATTGATGACGCACTTCTGTTAGGGGGGAATAGGTTTAAATGACGCAGGTAATACAGTTTGTGAGTTAGTAGACCCGGAAAATCGGACACGACAAATCAAAATTAACACGAATGTTGAGTTGTGAGAGTATCAGTACGATGATTATGTTGCTGAAACTTGTTTCGAAGTATCGAATAAAAAGAATCAATGAAAGAACAGAGCCTTGTGGAATGCCATCTTAAAATTAATAGAAACTCTCTTAAAAGTAGGGGTGGAGCTTTTTTTCCAACAACGACCTAATCTAAAGAATTACAGACTTTAGTTAGATGCATGTCACAATGGGCCTAATGACCTTTGGGTCTCATACTTGCTACAAACAGCCCTTTTAACCTGACTTAAAAGCAGTCCAACTGGAGGAAATGTCTGTATTCTCATGGCACTGTGTTCAACTTTTCTTATGTTGAATGAGGAGGGTTGTCGGAACCAAATAAAAAGAAAAAAATTAGTTCATTTTCGGAAAAGATGAGAAAGATGAGCATAAGTACAATGCAGATAAGTTTACGCAGAAGCTCCTTAAGCTGCGGACGTTCACGAACTTGCATACTTTCATCTCTCGTTCAAATGAGAAGCGAAATGAAAGGTGCACTATAACTATTCACATAGCTTGTTGGTTTACGTTGTCACTTACGCCTAATACGTTAAAGTCCTACAGCTTAACGCACGCAGTGTGTCATAAGCCTGGCTTGCGCTTACTTACTCACTTAAGTGGACCTAGGCTTCAACGAAAAGGCATCTCCAGCCAACTTGATTGTTACCTCCAGTTTTACAAGTCAAGTTGGTTGATGTCTCTCTGACTCTAAGGTCTCTCTGACGCCACAAAAGTCCGATTTGGTCTAAAAGGTTCCAACTAACATTAAAGGGGCATATTGAGCTTGTTAGTAGTACTCCTGATTGCATGGTGTAGCGCAGAAAACTCCTGATGAGGGGCTTCTGACGTCAGCATTCCGAGAGTTGTCAAGGTGGTCACAAAAGCACTCCCAAGTGTGGAATCTTCTTCTTTTCAACAGGGTAAAATCGATTCGGAGGAATTGAGTATAAGTTTCTACTCCCGGATCTTATGGGGACACACCAATGACAGTACTAACATGTCTGTAACCGCCTTCGCAAGATACCTAAGCCCCTGTTGAGCTGGAGAAAACGTAGGTATAGGGTCCCTTGAGAAGAACTTTTGGCTTGTTTCCCTGATGTATACACGCAAGGAGGGTTAGTATTTCCCGCTTTGGCATTTTTGGTTGCAAAGGAAACCGAAGACAGCTGGCGTGTTGTGTTTGTAGAGGAGAGTCACAGACGATGTGTTGGATAGGCTCTGCTAAGCACAGTCAACAAAGACTCGAGAGAGGAACAGTGATTTGGCGAAAAATCAATTTAGATCTTGGGTTTGCACGTTATTTGGGAGAATTGTGAACCTATTGGCTTGACGATTGAATCTTGCTGTACGCTAGACCTGAGTTAGAGTTCAGCTATTGGAGTTCATGTGGTTAGTCTAGTTGATAGCATTTTTATTTGCAGTTTCAGTAGTAGTTAACAAGTTCGCTTACTTTTTGTCCAGCTCGTCAGTCTACGGGGGCCGAATTACCACAATCGATAACAAGTGAGGGAGTGGGACTCGTGATCGAATGATCCATAAACTTCATTAGGAGCGATAGTGCCAAATCCTTACATTTCGAGGACGCGTGTGGTAATTCGGCCCCTGACTGCCTAGGATTTTGCGAAAAGTCAACCTTTAGAAGCAGCCCACATTCACTATATGTTAACAGCGACGACTATCCACGTATTTCAACGTATCTACACCGCTTTAGAAAAGAGTATGTACCTCCTGTTATTTCAAGCCTCTCCATCTTGAAACAGAACCCAATTTAAGTCGACATTTGAGTATAAATCAAAAGTCCCCTTCTCACAGAGTTGACATGGAAAAACCCGCTTCCAACTGCATTCCTTCACATCAAATCACCCCGCCCCGTCCAGGTCATATAAATTCCATAAATTCCTCACAAAACGTCATAACATTAAATTGGAAAAACCTCAAAGTCAGATACAGAGACAGAATTCTATAAATTCACTCCCACCCATTATCTCTGCCGCCGCCGCCGCCCGCCGGATTAGGCTTAAGTATCTCACAGTGGAATTCCAATCGAGCTACTCTTACGGTCGCGTACACATTCATTTTATTCTTCAAAAAATCATAAATTTCCCAATCAAGGGAAGGGAATTCTTTTCCGATTGCGAAGCAACCCAGCATTTGTATCTGTGTGTATCCACTCTCCACTGTGTTTTGTATGTGAATGCGCGCGTGCACACTTTATTGCTAAAGGTTGCCTCAAAGGTGAAAATCAACAATAATCACCCATCGGCCGACCATTGAAAAGCTTCATGTCGAACATGGAATGTGAAGAGGAAAAAAAACGATGAAGAGAATATTGAGCTACCGAAAAATAATCCAAAACGAAACGAAGAGATGAACAGAAAAAAAAAAGTATCTTAACCTGGTGGGGTGGTGGTGTGTATCTGTATCTCTCTCTCTACAAACAATACAGCAAGATCACAACATGGTAAGGAATTTCGGGAATTCACAAGATAAACCGGCTTCAACTTAAAAATGATGGACGAAGCAACCGAAAGACTGAGCCGAACCAAGTCAAACAACAACAACGAAAAGATTGTTTTGTATACACACAATTGTGTCGTTTTTTTTTTTTCTTTTTTGTTGAAATACTGCTGCGGGTGCTACTTTCCATCTGGAGCTGATCGAATGGAAAAAATACTCGCTCGCATTACACACGGTGATCTCTGCTCAATTTGTATCTTTTTTTTTGCCAGCGTATCTGTTCGGTTTAATAACTGAAATTCCTGAGAAATTAATAAATTTTTGCTGCCAATGGATATAGTAGCGCAAAAAGAAAATGTATCTTCGTGTATGTATCTTATTAAGCAGGTACGTGTACTATCATTTTATATTTCCTTTCCTTTCATTTCAATGAAGAGAAGGAAAAATGAAAGAAAAAAATGTAAATTACATCAGTAGTCAGAATGCATAGATACAAATGCATATAATTACAAACAAAATGCCTATGTTGCTAGATACACACATACCTACGGATATGTGTGAAGAGAGATAGCCTGAGCTAGAGCGAGACGGAGGCCAGTTATGGTGTAGATATGGGTGGAATGGGTGGCTAGAGGGAATGAAAAAAAAAAAAAAATAAAAAAATAGAATGGAATGCGGTCTTGACGAGTTCTTCGACATCAACCGTGAGTCGTTGTCGTCGTCGTTATCGTTGTCGGTGTTGCGTTGTCGTCGTCGTCGTCGTCGTCGTCGTCGTCTTGGCGGTGCTATGTTGAGGCTTTCCAGCACAGAGTGAGAGGGCAGAACCGCTGCACCAACTACACTGCCTTCTGCAATAAACTATTTTCAACAGTTTTGTCTCTTTCCTTCTGGTTTTATACAGAAATACGAGCACCGGATTGACTTAACTATTTTGTTCAACCAACAACGACCACGACGATGGCGATCAATTTGATCGTACTTCGACATAGCTGAGGCTTGAGGAATATCAAATGGTGGCTTGTAGGGTGAATGTCAAGCGGTTTGGCATTACAAGTAGACGGTTTTTTAACGCGTCTTGGTTGTGGAACATATTTTCTATGTGGAACCCATCTCATCTTGTGATAATGGGCGATGGTGTAGATAATGCGACTAGGATAAATCTACTGTGCCCCCTTTTAACCAAGAGGCTTTGGTCAATGTATGGTTGAGTTAGAGCATATCCTCCAATCAAATGGCTCTGACAAATTGGAGTATCTTAAGTGGACCTCGCGAGAGTAGATCTTTGCCAGACAGTAGAGATTTCCCTAGATGAGCCCTTATGCTGTGAATTTCTGTATGCCGTACAGTCTTTAAGGAGAATTGCGATATAATCGTTGTTGAAGGGCTGTGAAGACGGGAGATGAAAGATGTCAAGATGTTGATTTAAACCTATTGGTTATCTGCTTGAAACTCCTTCCTTCAATTTTTAGTATGAAAAACCTTTTGGAAGGCGTCTGGTATTCTCTCGCCATTCTTACAACAGTGCAAGACTTCATAGTTTACAAAAAACTTTAACAGTTCTTCTGAAGACCTTGAGTCCTTAAAGTTCTAAGCCTGTCATAGGTGCATCGATACCGCAGAATTTAGAAAAAGTTTGGGCCTTTACAGACCTGAGTTGGCAAAATGTATGATAGATATCCGTCATTGCCCTACAGCCTGTCGATTTTAAAGCTGTTTCGATGGCGCAAGATTTTAGCTAACGTGGTGGCATACAAGAATCAGGTCTGTACGCCAACAGTTCCCCATTGAGCTTGTTTAGACCGATCCTTGCTTCAAGTTAAAGCAGTAATCTCAAAAGGTGATTTCACAAAATGTATTGTGCTATCTAGCTGTGAGCTCAGGTTATTGGGTTTGTTCCATCAACTAGGTTAGGTTAAGGTGGCTCTTTGAAAAGATACAGTTTTAGACCAATATACATACATAGCCCCATTGTGATTCCCTGGGATCTACCATTTTCGCGGTTACTCTCAGGCGAAAATTCTACTCGGCAATAAAATTCGCCATGAACACTGGGTGGTGAGTTAACAATGACACTGACTCTAGCTTTTATTTCAACTTCCTTGTTCATGATGATTTCCTGTCAACAACGAAAAATGTTACACACAGAACTATCAACGGTCTGACTTCGTACATGGCCTAAAACACACACATTTTCGAATGAACCGGGAGGTTGATGGATGACAGGTGTCATTTTCCACTTCGAAATTTTCTGCAATAGCTTCTCACACTTGAAAGGCTTACTCTCAAATGGGTTTCCCGTCTCCTGGAGCTATGTTCTCCAAAAAGTCCTTTCAAGTCCTCCATTCTCAGGGTCTTCACTTCCTGTCACAAATGACATTTCATCTTCACAATCTTCGAAGAAAAGAAAAAAAAAAAAATCATGAATCGACTCCATCTACAAAACCAAAATGCGCTGCACTTACTCTATAACTACAGCCCATCGGATGAATGCTAGCTATGCCAAATCGAAGCTAGTTGCAAAGGCAGGCAACGTGCTTAGCCGGTTTCATAGATTTTTCTTATGTGCAACTGTGCAGCAACATTTACCTTCTCTCTAGAGTGGAGTGGTGTGTGCAACCGGCAGCATCAATTCTACTATTTTATTGTTGCGCTGCATTAATATCGAGACGCGGAGAGTGGAGGACGTGTCGGCATGGAGTAGGCATACATTGCAGATATGAGATTGTTGCTCTCCCATGCTATGCCACCGCGCTGACTTGGCTCCATGCCTTCGCCTTTGATTTTTTTTTTTTTTTTACTTGCTTTCCTATGCTTCGAGTCACCCCACGAGTTAATGCAACCATTCAACTTTGCCAACGATTTGGTTGTTGTTGTTGTTTGTTGGCAGCCAGGGCTGCTTGTTGCTTGTAGCTTACATTATTGCTATTTGATGATAGTCGTAGCTCGATACGTTCTATGCCCACCATACCAGTTATGTATAAATGTATCTATGCGGCCAAATACGGACCCAAGAGGGGCACAACTATTCGAGTATGTGGCAAGGCACATAGTGCAGTTGATTAGATATACAACTTTTTGTATCCGCAAGGTATGAAATCAAACATTCCATTCTCCTCCTCGCGTCTGGTCCCTCCCTCTCTCCAGACGGACGAGCGAACGAACGACGGCGTCAAGTTGTGTACCTCGTTTGGGGGCTCGTATACACCCATTTGACAGGTATGCGCTGGTTGTTGTTGCTGTTGGACTCTTTGGCCTGGGCATAGATAGAAAATTGCACATATAAGGCCATGCTAGGTATTTTGCAACAGAAGTTAGTTACCTTACAACAACAAAAATTAAATAAAATGCAACAAAAAAAATGCTGCAAAAGAAAAAGGAAAACCCACACTTGGTATTGGTGGTGTGTGCGCGCGAATTGCGAACGCGTTGTCGTCGCAGGCTTACCGGGACCGGCGACCGGGGGGTGCTATAAAGTTGCATTGATTGCAAAGGAAAAACTCAATATCGCAGCGAAAAATTGTTTCCTTTCCGTGTGTTTTGTTTGGTCGGGCTAAATTGGGCAAAAGAATTTCGACCGAGGCATGTGGAAATTGGGCGGAAATGTTGGACGTTTTCTGAGACGGTCTGAGGTTTGCAAATTTTTGCCATAAAATGCGTGCTTGCCGGGGAATAAATTCATTGAAAAGTCTGTGAACCCAAAGCGGACAAGGTGTTGACAATTTTCCCTTTTTAGATTGCCAGCCGATAAGGCACTCTGCACCTTTATTTTCCGTCAAAGCAAAGTGGGTTTACAGTTTTGTGAACTTGGACTAGGAATAAGCTGTCAGCTCTTGTGAATCTAAGCAATAGAGCAACGACAAACTTTGGATTAGACCTGACTTATTGGCAAAAGTAATACTATCAAGTCTATCAGTATCAAAGCAAATTTAGACATTAGGCAGAGTAAAGAATGTTAAAACACTTGCGTGGCATTCCGAAGAGGAGCCAAGGCCGATATTCCATAAGGATTCATGTTGTGCGTCCTATATTGTTCGTACGAGAAGAAGGAGTCTACCGTTTACTCTCATATATTCATGGAGGTTTGTCATCGCTTACTGAGAGGTGGTGCCACTGCTACCACTCCTCGTCGAAATGTGCAGACAACACACATTTGTGGCTAGCCTATGAGGCTGAATCTATGCAAGTGTTTTTTTTTAAAGATTAAAGTGTGATTTATCCCCTCAGTCAATCTGCTTGAATCTAGAGTTTTTGTCTCCCAAGGAGTGATCTTGTCATTTTGCAGGTCGAGAGATCCGTCCAATAATCTTGGAAATCCCTTTGCAACTTTGTCAGTGTGATTTCCAATGTGTTTTCAGTAATTTCCTCTTTCTTCTAGGAAAATCACAAGATCTGGTGGTGGTCAGTCTGGTGGTACGCCAGTTCCCGAGGAGGTACACAGTCTTCTTTGGTTAATTTAAACTCAAGACATCCTTGGGGGGAAATCTGCAAACTCTTTACAAGACAGAATTTCCAAGTGCAAAAAAGACGTGAAACAAATGTCCCTGGACTTCCTAGTTTTCTGTCATTTCTTTTACTTTCACGCTCAGTGCTTATTCCCATTGTCATAAGAAAAACTCTTGTCCTTTGGCGAGGAATAGGCAGACCAATGGCAAATACAAGCAAACAATGCTTTTCTGTCGCAAGACAAGACCAAGCATACATAGTATCAGACGCGGAAATGTGTCCATAGTGTTTCAAAACTCTCCCATTCCTAGTGACAATTGACAAACGACAATTTAACACCTAAATTGACAGCAACAGAACCCCGCCAGTGGATCTTCTATTCCATCCAGAGTGCTTCCCAGTAAATAGCTGGATGTGTTATTCAGCACGATCATAAACGTCAATTAGCAACGTGCTTGCGCGACTTTACGTTCACTGCCGCCTCTTGTGCGTCTTTACATTTCGTTTTCATCACCCCTAACACACGCTACTGACCGTCGACCTAAACAACAACAACCTCAAATCAACGCCACAATTCAGTCTAATTATATTATTTTCTCGACAACCTCCATCGTCGTCGATTTTGTCGTCCCCATGTGACGACATTAAATACCAGAATTCCAACACTTTTTTTAACGACTAAATAAAAAAATAAAAAATTATTAATAAAAAATATTCATAAAAACCAGAGCAATAAAAATAAATTAAAATAAATATACTTGGGTCTTGAAAAATGATTTGATTTTCTTCAAAAAAAAAAAATGTGTACCTAGACCGCAAGAAGCATTGTTAGAGAGAAAGACGACCCGCAGCTACATAGCCAGAGCTTCCATTATAAAACACTTAAGAACACGTTCAACTGTCTAGCACTGTAAAAATTCCCATTTTCACACATAAACCACTATCCCAATGGCCTATGTGCGCGCGTATCGAAATAAATAACATTTGAATAAAAAAAAAAAAGAAGAAGATAAAACCCTACACGCTACAGTGTATACTGTATGGCGGTCTAAAATAGCCGCCATCATGACCGAATGACGTATGAGGCTGAGGAATTTATTTCTCGCATTCTTTCTGGTGTATTTGCGTCTTGTGGCACATTTTTGTTTTCCGTATTTTTACTCTCCTTCGATTTTTTTTTTCTGTTCGGGGCTTCTATGTAGTTGCTTAATTTATTTAAAGAAAAAAAAAATACAAAAATTTATTTATTTTTTTCGCAAGAGGAGACGAGACCCAGAGGCGTATAGCAAATATGTGCGCCGGGCACTTGGCTCTGACCAGGCAGGGGGAGGGGAGGGGGAGACAAATATATTGTATCTGCCACTTGAGCGTCGACACAGCATTCCTCCGAACACAGAGGCGAGCAGGGGCAACAAATAAAATATAAAATTGTTTGCAATTTAATTAAATAAAAAGAAAAACGAAAAATAAAAATAAATTAGAATTAATTGGTCAAAAATTAAGTAATCGTTTATTTTCATTTTATTTTTATTTGTTTATTCCTTCCCCCGTGTGCATTGTGTGATTGTCTATTTGTTTCGGTTGGATATTTTATTTCGTTCGTTTTGTATCTTTGGGGTCAATTGAGGTGATAATTTAATTCAGGAATTTATGTGGAGGTTTTTTATTTGTCATCTAGAGACGTCAGTGACATTTTTACGAATAAAATTGTTTATTTAATACTTTTATCGAGGCGGAGCGCGCACTCTTCGAATTAACACTGATTTATGCTTATAGACCGTGAGGCACTGTTCACTGCTAGGTTTATGTCAAGTGTAAATGGTGTCTTATAGACGGGAGAAGTGGGTAGACAGAGGGTCAAGGAGATTTTTTTTTTTTTTGTGTACAAATTCTGCTATAATTGCTAATATTCGAAAGGGTTTACAAGCATGACCAACGATCGGAGACACTGACTACTTCTATGTAGAATCTGAGGGCTGGATCTTTAAACATGGGTCATGCCAACGTTTTAGACACGATACTTAAAAATCCTAACGCACCCACAACCCACTAAATCATCCCAAAAGCTTAAGGAAAGACAAATCAGTGCTGGTATTTACTTACGCGAATTAAATAAAATATCCAAATTCTTGTCTCTGTCCGATTCAGGAAGTTTTTTTCAGATTGGGGTACTAGGAAGGCATGTCAAGCGATATGCCCTCATCGAACACATATTTATAGTCATCTGCTCCATATAATCTTCAAATGTGATCGCTGTGCTCAGTGGTACGTTGACTGCTTTATGAGGTATGTACGTAAGTTTCGAGCACTAGGTAAGATACACAGGTGTCCCGTATAGGACTCATTTAAGCTCAAGATTGGTACATTCACACGCTTTCTATCAGAGGCGCATCCCAGCTGAGTCTACCATATACTCAAACAAGATCACTGGAAACTGGCGTTCCTCTTCAACATTCATCTGTCAGACATTAGAAGATCAGAGAACGCTCGCATACTTTATGGTCACCTATCCAGATCTGCCTTGAACACGACAAGGCCCGATTGGGGAACTATTTTTGACGACCTAGACGAATTACCCAGTATCGGAATATTATCTTCCAGGTGGGTCCTCGTTTCAGCGACATTCAGGGGGAGTTTCACTGAAACTCTGTCCTGTTAGTTATAAATCGATGCGCTGCAGTCCTTTTCTTACTGGGAACCAATTAATGTCGATCTCCTCTTCGTCCATCTTCGTTTAGTGGGATTTATAAAGCCGGGTTGGCTATGTAACTTTCGCCTTTTTCACTTTATCAACTACACCACTGTCTACAAGCGACGTCGTAAGTCTCTTTTTTTTTTTTTACTTACGTACGCACAACCTTATGTTGTGCCCTTTCTACTAATCCACTCTTAAAGCAAGCCTTTAAAGATTGTAGAAGCTTCGAAGGTAGGAGTTCTAGGAAACTTTTTACAGAAACGACGGTAGACCCATTGCCATTGCCTGTACTCTTCTGTGATTGTGTGGCTCGGTCTTCCTACGATTTCCGGAGGGAAAACCACTCTAAACTTTTTCCTCTGTACTTACCAGATGTACCTTTTCAATAAGCAACTCGTATAGATTTTTAATAGATGCGGTACAACCTAGACCAGGGACTGTCCGGTTGAACAGAGTTTTGGGGTTAGGTGAAACTTATTGCACATGCAACCTGAACCTAGACTACTCAACTTTCTTTAAGGTATAGATTTACCCCCTTGGGATGTGATAAAATTTCATTACCTCCAGAGATCGTTTAGTACCTGGGTGGGTCCGTTGTCGATGCTGAATTGTTCTGTCATCTACAGCTACATTCAAAGCTCGTCTGAGGTCGCTTGATACCCTGTCTTTGATGTTTGTTGTAGAACGGAAGGGCATCTCTTTGAAATCAACAAGCTGTTTTATCGACACTTCGGACTTGTACTCATCAATTTTTTACAGACTGTTTTAGCCCACTCTCTGCTTCGTAAAGTCAAGATTTTTTAGTTTTATCGACATTCATTTCTTATACAACAATCTTTATCCATCAAATGTCTATCGATCGATCATTTCTTATGGTGCAATAGGTGATGTCACTTATCACTAAAAAAAAAATTCCTCAAAGAAATAATGATAATGAAAAACCGTACCAACTCACATGCTACTAAAACTTCATTTTTTTATCGTAAAAAAAAATTAAAAAAAAAAAAATAACCTTAACTCATAAAAATTCGGCCATGGACCTCGATGAATCGAGTTCCATCGAATCAACAAACCATAAAATTTTAAAATAAAACGACACACATACTCGTCGTCGTTGTCGACGTACACCCCTTAAAAATACAAAAAAAAAAAAAAATATCTTTATATTTATACGTAAAGAATTTCTTTATATTCTATAATAAATTTTCCCTGTAGATAGTGTGAACAAAACAAAACAGAAAAAAAAACACCATAAACATTCCAACGCCATTGTTCATTAAAACCGGACAGCAAAGTACACAAAACACCTCCCCATCTAATTAGCTAATGGTTTCTCGATAATTTTTTGTGATAAACATTTTTTTTTATTTATAAATATAAAAACAAAATGTTTAATTAAACATGAGAAAAAGGGAGAAATATGAATTTGTTTGGGCAAGAACTGGCATAATTTATGCAACCATCAGATAAATAAAACCGTAAGATGGCGCCATTTTATATGAAAATTCCAATGCTAATCACGGACTATAGAATTTTCCATAAAAAAAAATTTAAAGCAAAATCCAAGAAAAAAATTCTCAAAAAAATGAAAAGAAAAAAAAGAATGAGGCTATCCACGCCTAATAATAAAAACGAACAACAATAACGATAATAATAAAACTAAAAACCATAGAAACATGTTGAAAATACTAATAGCGAGCCACCACCAATAATCGTAGTCTTTGGTGGATTCTAGCGTTCTGCACGAGCAGCAGTAGTGAAACCGCGTTTGTGTTATTGAAAAGAGATATGGATAAGAGGAAAAAACATACAGAAAGGTTAAAATGCGTGTGGAATGCATCATGTCAGTCCCTATAGGTATTTGGGAAAAGTCCTTTTTTTTATATAGAATAAATAGCTGGCGCGACAGCTCGGGATGAGTCATGGCCTAGGTTAGGTTAGGTTAATGGATGCCTTGTGACAATGTCACTGCGCACTTAGACCAACAAAGGGTCCATTGTGCCCATCTTCCAATTTAACTCCGGGAACCTGTAAAGAGAAAAGGGGTTGGAAACCGCTGATTTAAAACCACCCAGATAAAGAAATGAATCTCAGGAGGTCCCTCAGCTCGACATCACCCAAGTCTTCCAGTTCCGTGAAGAAGTAACTACCAAGAGTCCTCATTCTTCTACTGGCGAGGGCAGGACATTCCCTGCAGCTTCTGCAATAGTCGTTGTGGTGGATACCGACGCGTTCCGCGTGATACCAATTGCACAGTGCCCCGTAATGATGCCAGAGACTGTCCTCGCGTCACGACGACTTAGTTTGACCAGAGACAGAGATATCTTCTTATTATAACTTGTCCATAAGTTCCTAGCCGTTGCACATGTATCTAGCTGGATCCAACGTGCATTGGCTCGACTTATGGCCTCGTCATCAATATACCTTTTTACCAAGCTTATTGGAATTCTGGCAAAGGGGAGAGCCTGTGAGGCATGCAGCGCTGCCCCCCTTCGTGCCAATTCATCAGCTCTCTCATTACCTGGGATATCCATATGCCCCGGTACCCGGCATAGGGTCACCGTATTGGCTCTCGATATCTCATCTAAATGTTCTTTACAGATTTTTACAAGCCTAGTTATCGCAGACTCCAGAGCCTTAACGGCTGCCTGGCTGTCGATATATGTAGATCGTGATTGTCCTCGCGGTGATACCCCTGTCTCGGACAGTTTTCGAGGCCTCGATGATGGCCGTAATTTCGGCTTGGAAGACGCTGCAATCGTCGTTTAGTCTAAAGGACTGGTTTATTCCAAGGGCCTTGCAGTAGACCCCGGAGCCTGTACCAACATCCATCTTATCCATCTTGGAACCGTCGGTGTAGAAGGCCAGTTCCTTTTTATTATTAACTTTGTTGTTCCTTCAGTCTTCTCTGTCAGGAATTCTGATATTAAATCTCCTGTCAAATGCCAGAGTCTGGATCATGTGATCTGTTTCTGTCATGGCCTAGCTTCTCGCAACTATTTGTGTTGTGCGTTTAACCTTTTTGGCACGAATGGAAGGGACCTACAATTTATTGCCGACTCCGAACGGCGAAGTTGGAAGCTCTTTCATGACAGATTATACTCCCGGAGGTTTGTCATTCCCCGACGAGAGGTGGTGCCGCGAAAAATGCTCGTTGGACATGGCTGGACTTGAACCCATGTCGCTCGCATTAACCATTGAGTCACGGCGACCACCCCACAAAGGTTCATAGACAATACAGTGGCACTCAGTAGATGATTTGTGGATCCTAGAACTCTTAGAATCATATAGAAACCCGACTGTTGTATCGAAATAAGTGCCTTATTTGGAGTAAAGAAATAAAGCATTTGCTTGAGCATGGACAAGTGGTTGCCTCGCTAAGATAGAAACACACTTATTCCATAGTGTAGGTCCACACCACGTAGAGAGCCAGATTACCAGCACGATGACGTCCCATTCTTTCCATCATAACGTGTCCAGAACTACGTAGACCAGCTAAGAAGCCTTTTATTTTGTAAATTTCGAGCTTTTATATAAGTTTTATAAAAGTACTTCCCGAGATTTTTTTTCTCTCAGACTTGAGAGGACAGGATAGATACATAGAAGGTGGATTATTGTTTCTTCCTCCTCGTCTCTTCAGTTGCTGCAGAAACCGTTGAACGAGACACTAAATATTTAACGTAGCATCGTCCCTAGTTAGGCTGGGCGCCACCCTCACACGCCATATCAACTGAGATTCGAACACTCACGCTGTGTGAATAAAAAAAACTATGCATTTTATAGAAAAGCTCAACTTTATCGCAGTCTCATCTAGAACTCGTTTGATAATTGAAGTCTGAACCTTGGTGATTGCTCTATTTAAGTCAAAGTTTGCGGTGAAATGTACATACTCTTACTGTAAGTTTAAGGCCGTTCTGAAGAAAAACGTGATATCCAGGTAGAACTAGTTGTTCCATTTGACTTTGTACCTGTCAGAACTCCGGGGTCTTGATAAGAAGAAAAAGCCGAAAGATAATTGCAGCAACCAGTTGGATGAGCTAGAATGCTAGATAAACTAGAAACTCCAGGCTTACTGTGAAACGTAAAATTTATCTCTGGATGGGATAAGAATGTGTGGAGCCAAGGTTGAGTGACTGATGCAATCGCTTCTCTGTTACTGTTTACTTAGTGGGTCCGTCTTTAAAGTTATAACGATTTATTGGGATTGAAAGTCCGTGCCCTTAGACTAAGGACTGTTTGTTATTCGCCGTGACGAGGCTGGATGTTCCTGAGTCTTAATATCATCGGATAAGAATTGCTTTGTGGTGTTTATGAGTTACCAAACGGTTCTCATCGAAAAGTGCTCGTTGCTAATATGCGATCTTTTAAAACTAATTAGGTACTTAAAGCGTTTCAGATCCAGCTTTGGCCAAATCTGCTTTGTCACTAGACATGTTGTACCACTTGTCCACCCAAGATTTGTTCTTTCAATAGCACCATCTATCTTTAGTTTAAGTTTGCAAGTAGCGATTGGTATACCTAAGGTGCCCTTATCAGGCCCAACAGGTAATGTTGTTTCATATTTGGCGAGTTCATCAGGCTTACAGTTCCCTGTCACTATGCCCTGGCACCCAACAAAGGTGAATACTAAACTGCTCCGCCATAAGAGAAGATTGGGGATCTAGTAAATTCAAAGGGACTGATTCCAAAGACTTTATTGCCGCTGGGCTGTCCGAAAAGATGCGGATATCGCTGGCTGATATCACGTTTTTCTTCAGCTATGATAATACTTTTCTGATCGCCATGATTTCCGCCTGGAACACACTGCAATGATTTGGAAGAAGGAACGCTAGGCTGAGGTTAATCCTGTCAGAGAAAACACCATCAACTATACTCAAGCTGATACGTATAAATTATCCTCTCAAGAAGCTATTTAAAGCACAAATTTCGTCCTAGATCTATGGGGCACATATAACCTAAATTTTCGGCATTAAATCGAGATCAGTCAAGATTGGCCCAAAGTCTGTTAATCCGGTAGACAGTACTGATGATGATGGGACTCAATTCAAACATGTACATGCGTATGTATTTGCTCTGTCGGGGAGTAAGCGCGAGGGTGAATGTAGGGTTATGGCCAAAGAAACACTATCACCTTCAACAACCTGAGAAGCGTAAATTTAACATGTTCATCTCTGAATATGAATCCACTCCTGACAACTTAACTAGTTATCAACTATTTTAAAGTCATTGAAGCCTGACTTAGTCTTAGAAAGGTTCTCATACACATACACATACATATGTCTAGTCAGACATGATAAAATCAAAACGAAAGTTATCAAGTCTAAAACGTCAATCAACCAAAATGACACCACGTGTAGCTGTAGAAAACTCTAAAAAAAAATCCAATCCAATCCATTTCATCAGAGTTTTGTGAAATTTCAATCCAAAAACTTCAATTCACATCACACAACAAACGATGTCTCGCTATTTCTATGAGAAAAATGAACTTCTCTCTCGCATGCATAAACAACAATAAATCTACGACTTATCACAACACGTGAAATATACAAAAAAAAAAAAATGATCAAATTTATATGCATATTATATTCTCTCGGCTTAATCCGATTTCTCGAACGGGGGCACACCAAATTCCATTGCATACACACTCCTCTTTTCAGTCAAAAGATTTAAAAACAAAAAAACGAAAACCATCATCTTTATTAAAATGCACACACGTATCAGAGTGGTGTCTCTTCGCGATCATAAGCTTGATTCCTGACTTGATTTTAACCCTCCTATAGAGTTATGGATATTTTTGTTCACGTGAAAAACGTACAGAAAGATTTTAGAGTGTCTGGAGCGAATTGTGTTGTACCCTAGTTCACTTGAATTCAGGGCGACTGGGTATTTTCAGTTCCCCAGAAACTACAGAAGAGGCGGCTGCAAGGAGCAGGAAGCTAATTCTGTCAATCACCTACTCTGTGATTGTTGAACTTTGAGTAGGTAGTTGTTTTAAAAATTGACGATCTAAACCCAAAATGCATGTCACACGGCACCCATCGATTTAACGACGTTGGTACTTTACTTACTTACCTAAGTTGGCGCTGCAGTCCGGGGTGGACCTAGATCCAAATCAATAAACTTGATCTTTAACTAGCTGCCTCTAGTTTCACTCGTTAAGTTGGTTGGGGCCTCCTTCCACTTGCGTGCGTCACCTGAGTCACGATCTTCTTTTACTGTGCTGTCCTTTGAAGGTGGATTCGAGAATTTTCCTGACCGGATCATTGGTGTCCACCCGCATGACCCAGCCCAAGTTCCTAGCTAAATTTGTACTATTTTGACACCGCTTGGCTAATTTGATCAATACTCGATCGAGAAAGTAGGCAGCACAATGAAACAACTGTAAGTCCACTATCGCCTAAAAATTGTAAAATTTCTGAACTTTTTTGAGAGTTAGACATGGGTATTTCTGACTTTATAATCCCTAGATTTTTGTGACGAAATTTAGAGTATTTATCAAAATTTCAAAATTTCCTAGCTCAACGATGTTATAGACTTATATACCCTATGAGGCAGGAGCTAAGTTATTCAATCAGAATGAAAAAAAAAAATCCCTTCTTCTTTGTTGAATAACCATAAAAAAAAAGTCACAAAATAGATGTCGTGGCTATGTAAAGGTTCACACCCATATTATCCAGCTACGACTTTAGTTTGACCGCGAAGAAAACAAAAAAAAAAATAAAGACGAGCCACATAAATATCTTTAGACGATAATATGCAAATTTGTGTACACAAAACAAATTTTTTGTGCATAAGGTTTCGTTTTTATGTGTCTTTATCACCTCTTATTCCATAGGGTGTATTCATTTAGATAGGAAAATATCGAGAAACATAATAGTGGACAAGCTGTGACTGTTTAAGTTTTTTTTTTTATAGTCATAATTTTTTTTAACCTTTTTAGCGAGATTATAATTCGAGAACCGCCCCCTTGGACTACTGGGTCCAGAGGTTAGATTATACATCTTTGGAACTATGGAAATATTCTAAAAAAATGATCTCATCAAGCTTTACTAACACCATCCTCAAAATGACCTTTAACATTTGCAAGATCATACTGACATCCAAACAGCGTACTAGAAACATAAGACGACTTTCAGTATCATCCTACAAAAAATAAATGGACGTCGTATTCGACTATCCATCGCTGGTCTAGGCCGTATTCCATCATCATCATCTTCATCCCTTTCAATGATCCGCTTATCCACTAGGAGGGTCAAGAGTTACGGGTGTTGAAGTAGACCCTCTAAACCTCCCGATTTTCCGCCATCGGCTCTAAATCTTCAGGAGCTATCCCCATACGACGTTGAGGTGAGATTTCGGACTTGGTTCCACCATCTCATCCTGAGCCTACCCAAGGGACGCCAACCTGATGGCATAGATTCCATGGCACGTCTTGGAAGCCGAGTTGGGGACATGCGTTTAACGTGCCCAAACCATAACCATAACCCGTATTTCATAAACGTAAATGTTAAGAAGCAGTGGTCAATCCTAAGATGAAAAATCGGTCTGCAGTAATCCCTTTCATCATGTCGATATTAACTCCAAAAGAGTATTGAGTGGAAGCTTACAGATGCTTATGTTTCGCTAGTAAGCTTGAGTTAGTCCTCAGTTCCTGAATTGTGTCTCTGTAGACCATGTTCAAATGTCAATTGACTTCAGACGACTGCAAAGAGGCAGTAGAATGCTTACGATTCCCACGTTTATCTTGCTCGCCTTGATAAACATTCCCCTTTAAGCCGTGTTTGGTGCTTGCTTCACACTGTAGTTGTCTTTTAGCTTTTTATGTATAGCCTATGTCCGCACAGAAAGCATAGGCTATGAAACATTGAAAATTTCATCAAGAACGGTTCAATGGCTTCCGAGTCATTTCCGCACAAACAGCGAAAGAGGAGATTTAAATATATAATTCCTATTTGTACTTTGTTTACTTGATTTCTTATGCAAACAAACTTCGAAAATTCGATGAATAGTTCGAAAAATATTCAAAAGATACAAAAATATCTCCTTACCTACCAGTATTTATGTAGATATAAACAAATTAATTTTATATTCATTAGATTCATTATAGTTTCAAATTTCAAAAACAAAAGTTTTCCATACATAGATCATATAAAAGTATCTTATGGTTGCAAATGTGCATTCAACAAACCCAATTCAATGGAAAACAATAAAACAACTAATTCATCAAAGAAATATCACCCCACAGTCGTCACAAATGTGCTCAGACAATAGGTAGAGAGATACAAAAATCGTATCTACGTACGAACAACTTCCAGCGCGTGTGAATACTGACGATCGGAATGCGAGAAATTTATTCCTTTCATGTGATGTGATTTTTTTTTTTTTTCGATTTTTATAAGATTCATTCACACAAACAACTCGCACCCCGAGGTGATCATACAATGTGTCGATTGAGAAGAAACAGCAGTTAGCAGGTTTAAGTGAAGGAGGCACTCGGAGGAGGTCCATGTCGGAGTAGAGGGTGAGACCCAAGGAATGCAGGAATAATAAAAAGTAAGAAAAAAGCGAGGAGGAGAAATAAAAAAAAAAAAAACACAAATTACGAAGAATAATTTAATAGGTTGGGTGGGTACACCGGAAAAATTCCCTCCAACCAATCCCCTTGGCTTCTCATCTATCCACCACTTCACCTCCATCACCCGGTGTATACAGTAATCGTCCAGATTTAGCTTATATCCAGCGCACAGTGGTAGCCAGCACCAGATAGGCGCAAATGCTATTTTCTCAAGATAATATGTCGAGATTTTTCACAGGAAGAATTTACATACTTGCTTGCACAGATTTTTTTTTAAATTTTTCTACGCGCGGATTTTAATTGGACTGATCGATGTTTTTTCTTTCTTCTCCCATTTTCTATTTTTCTTCTCTGCATTTCTGTGTAAATTACAGTAGCGATGAATGATTTAATTTCTGATTTTATGTAAAACATCTCTTGTATACAGATTTTTTCCTTTTATATTTTAATTAATTTAATTCTCAAGAATTGTTGGTAATAAAAAAAACTTTTTTGTCTTTAAACATTAAAAGATATTTAATTTTGCTAATGAGTGAAATTGAGGTTCTATTGATGAGGGGGATAATTAAGTAATTAAGTTTGAATGTGTGGGATCGTTGACGTTGGTTGTAAAAAGACAGAGAAGTTTCAATCAAGTCAATTGGAAAAGAGCGTATAATAAATTTAAATCGAAATTTATTTGAACAAAATTGAGGAGGAGATGATTCTTTGCCGGTCGTTGAAGTCAGTGAAAGTGAATAAAAGATTCTGGAAGTCCAGAGTTTTCCAATAGGGACATAACAATGAAATTAAGGATTTTCTTCAAACTTTTGCGGAGTCCAATCGAAGAAGTTTCGCCACTTCAAATGATAAAGAGGCTTCAGTTCTTAAGCTAATTTGATCTTTTAAGGGTATAGGCCAAGATCTTTACGGAAAAATCGCCACAATGTGGACTGAGAGATTCCCAATTCACGTGAACTGTGTGGAATCGACTGATTTGGCTCATTTTGAACTGAAGCACTGAGGCACCAAAGAGGCCTCTGATATGGCACTACTCTTTCTAAAGCCTAACCAACTTTAAATAATTTTTTGCTGACTCTAGTGCCTTAGCGGTCGCCTCTCTAGGACAGACAAAACTTCAAGATAGTGACTTCGCTACAAGGTCAGACAATAACATCAGTGTTCAAAGAAGAATAACTCTTGCTAACTACTGTTTCTTTGAGCTCAGAAGGCAATCATAACAATATACAAGTCCCTCAGCATTAGATTCTTGCTCTATGGCGCAGAACCAAAAGATTTGTTAAAAATGGATGAAATCTATCCACACAAGTCCAAATAGAATGACTAAGATGGATGGGACATGTGGAGCAGATGAACACCAGGGCTTTGACTCGTCGAGTTGGACAATCTACTCCGAAGGGACAAGCGCATTAAGGGAAGACTGCGATTCAGGTGGCTCTCGCGAAGAGAAAGTGACCTCAACCAAATTGATGTGCAAAGCTAAAGGCAGTCTGACAGGTCCCGGCCTGTAGATTCACTTAGTATGGAAGATGAGGAAAACAGCTTCACTGTACCTATAGGGGCCTGTTAGGAGTGGTTTTGATACGGCGAGTGTATCTTTTCGGTTGTAGTTCCCGAGGAGATACTTAGACGGTCGGATATCAGGGATTTCATTCCATGATTTTGTTCTATTTTGTCCCTCTTCTTTTCTTGTGGGGACCTAGCCCACAAAACGACTCTGTTTCCGATCCCTTGCAAATTCATCTGTTTTCTCATAACAAGACGTGGCCTAGTACATATTTAAGAGTACCCAATGGATCCTCATTCTTTCTAAAATCCAAGTTCACTAGTGCACACCGAAATCAAATAAGTTTTGCTTGATTTCGATAGTAATCCGTGCCTAACAATGTTGTGTGGTCACAGATCTGTCCATTAATCCTTGAGTTCAATAATGGCAAAAAACGCCCTCTTACAAGAACACGACAAAGACAGACGTTGCGACCGATCTCAGTATATAGAACGGTTTACATTATGTCGAAATACTTTCAAGACGTTGATTGATGAACTGGAACCTAAGCCAACTGCGTGGTGATTCAACTAGCGGAAGACGATGATTCAACCAATAACCACAGAAATGCTTCTAAGACTGTCAATAAGCCCTTTGTCACGAAGAGTCTTAGTCGCTTTAGTCATTTTCTATCATGCAGGATGCAAAGGACATATACCTAGTTTGTTCGTAGTTCGGTTCGAATACCACCAGAAGATGACAAAGTTGTAAGACGAGTACTGTTTCTCTAGTGATCACAAAAGGCTTAGTCACTTATGCCATGTGAGTACCAAATATGAGTGGAATTAGTTTATTTGCTTGTCAAGTAAATGGTTATGATTCCAAGCGCTAACATTGTTTTCCTCAAAGAAATCCTTAAAGTTGTGTGCACTTGTCCCAGTCATTCAAGTCCTTTCTTTCTACAATTCAACGTGAAAGATATGTATGATTTGCAAAACTTAGATTCAATAACGTCAACCAGATGTAAGAGGTACTCAACAGCTCTTGGTCCGTCAGATGCGACTGCATTATATCCCTCAGCTTATGTCCACAAAAACGACCAGAGCAAGACAAAATGTCTCCTGGCTATGAATAAAAATTATACTCGCATTCTAATTGGGGTACTGATGGAACATTGTGCTATTGGCACTATGGGCGCAAGACTCGGCATCAATCCCCAGACTACTGCAAAAGCTGTTATGTCAGGATTACTCTGTGAGTGTCCCAATCTCCATAATCACCGACACTGACATATGGGAAACAGGCTGTTTGCAGAACCAGGAAACCTAACAGAAGTATAAATAATGGACATACTCCACTTTATTAAGGGTACAAGTTGGTTTTGCGATAGACCATCCATCTAGAACCCAAGGTTGAAACAAGGACCACAACACAAAGGGGAACACAATGGACCAGTAGGCCCACGTGAAAACGAAATCACTGACTAGACACTTCTACCATAACCTAACCTAGTTTCAAACCCTGAGGTCTTAATCTGAACTTCGGCGAGGACTTCGAACTGAACTTCGGTATTTTGAACCGTATGTGTGTTTCTTTTTAAGTTTCAGGCACCTCTCTCTGTATACAAGTCGCCCCCGAATCAAGGAAAGGTTCAACCAAACTCCACATGTCTAAAGCTTTCTACTCATGGAGTCTACACCTAGTTTTGTAGTCACTGACGGTACTGCATGGATCTAAATTAGCCTCTTTTTTTACACGCTACTAAAATTTGTTATAAGACGTCTTGAAAAAAAAAATCATCTAATCCACGTCACAGATGCTCGGCAAAAACCCATTTAAAATTAATCGTTTTCAAGAAGCAATAAGAAGGAAAAAAAAAACTAAAAGAAATTGTATATTCCGATCTCGCAGTTTGCACAATTTGAAATTCGTTGAGAACTATCTTTTTTTTTTTTTGAAAAAAAAAAAAAAAAAAATCCCAAGAAATATGTATTCCATCCTCTTGATCTCCTATTGCCTCAGCCTTCGCAGCACTGCCTGCCCCTATTCAATGAAATATCTAACAAAAACTAATCGCGATCGCGAATAGTTGATTTTTGTTCTTGTTGTAGTTGTTGTTGGCTTTTGCACTCTCTTATACGGGGCGCTGTCATTAAAATACAACAAAACAACAACTGTTGCGACCTTCGCATTCCAGAGCATACGAGGTTTTTAATGGTTGGATGGTGGCAGGCGAAGCGGGGCGCGCGAACCGGGCGGCCGGCGGCGGACAGCTGAATTTAACACAAAATAGCAAGTGTATTGCGTTTTTTTATGTTTATTTGGACGGTGGTTTATGTGTGTTTGTGTGTATCTGTGAGTACACAGAGGAAATGGGAGAGGCAAGGCAAACAGATAGAGAGAGCCAGAGTATCTACAGAAATAGCATTTATAATGGTAAGCATAAATGTTGCTCTGAAAGATGAGGAATTTGGTTTTTTTTTTTGATTTGTAATTTATTTTTGAATTGCCTAACATATTTTATGAAGGTGTCTACGTATGTGTTATCAATGAGACATTTAGCACGTGGGATACGTTTTTTTTAATTGTCGGTCAAAATATATTTTGGGGCAGTAGTCGGTTTCGTCAAGGACTAGCTAAAGGTTTTGACAATGATTCTGTTTGAATGAATTATTGTGGAATTTATTCGTCATGGTTATTAGATATTCTGTGGATAGAGGGCAAACGACCATCGATCAAGGTCTGCATTTTCACATAACCGAATAGTGGTAATTTCCTTAATTCCTTAACGACTCTACAATAAGGGGTTCGACCTAGTCGCATCGACATCGTTTATAACTCTGATGTATAACATGTTTCTAGTCTGAGTCAGTCTTCCTGTATATAAGCCTGACTTAGACTACATACAAATCTCTCCTAGAAAATCCAACTTTCTAATGAGTTTTGACAGGAACAACCTCAGAATCCTAACCGAAGCAAACACCAGCTCCGTATACACCACTCAACAGACTGACTTTGTAGATTCCAACACTTTAGTGCAATTTTTTCATAGAATGTCAAACTCTCCTGATTATTTGTGGAGAGTATATCCAATGTACCGTCTATTAGCGAGTTTTGATGGCACTACAGTCTGGTGTCAGCCTCAGTTAACTCTCCTCAAGAAGTGATATTCACTTTCTGGATCTTCATAGACTTGAGAAATAACGAAAAAAAAAAATCGAGTTTTACGAATTGAGAAGTCTTTTCATGACAAATTATACTCTCGAATGTTTGTCATTGTTGATACTGGCTCGAACCTACGCAGATCGCACAGCAATCCAAGGCACTATTCACTAAGCAATAGCGACCATAGTGTACCAGAAATATTTGTCTCCAAAGTCCGTTCAGGCGCTCAAAGAAATATTTGCCTAATGTACGATCCCTGGTTTTTGGCGAGAGTCGGATATTTATTGAAGAAGTGGTCGAGGGCAGTAAATGTGTATGGAGATGCCTAGTCCTGCTGCATGATTATCGACCTGAACACAGAATATTTTAAATTTTAGCTAAGGAGGTTGGGTTATATCGCCTAAGAAACGAAGCAGCTATCTAGTCAGACTCATCATTGATAAGCAATTTCTAGGAAGTATAGGAATAGGTCTCCCTTGACAGATCCAAGTCGAATGTAAACTCGCGTCACGGGAGAGCTGCCAGGACGGTAAACTCGTCTGACTAATTCATCTTTCTGGGATTCAGGTTAGAGTGACAGCAAATCATTTGCAAGTTTCTTCCGTCATTTATCTACCAATTTGGAGAGTCTATGGCCTTAATGGTAATTTTGCTATCCGTATGTGTATATTGCAATGTTTCGCTTAGAAGTTTTGTGTTTTTTGAGTTCGAGGCATCGAAAATCGCTAGCATTTCCACCTGGAAGACGCTTCCGACAATTGGTAGACTGAGCGATTTCGATATGTTTCAATTTTGCGGTAGACAACCCGTTTTCTTTGATCACATCGAAGAACTGCTTGATGGTCCACTATCAGATCTACTCAACTTTGTAGCAGCGTCGAGATGATTGGCCCCACGTAGAAGAAAAAAAGCAACCATGGGTACCTGAATAGGTCCACTTAGATCGAAGTGTGATGAAGAGGATGGAAATCGTTTTCACCTTTAAATGGCTGAAATTGACGCAGGGTTATAATTCCACAGGCCGAAAGCCTGTCCACAGGCCGAATGTGGAGTAATTTCCCACTGGCAGTGGGAAAAGTTCGAAAAGTGGATTGATTGCCCACTAATGGTAGAGTAAATTTCCAAAAAAGCATGTAAAATCGGCAGAAATAAAATAGTTTTGTCGAATATCCTGAATATCATATCTTGCTTGAAACTTGAAAACTTTCGAACGGCCGTAGAATATTTAGTTTGAAAACCTGTCAACTGCGAGAACATTACATTTCATAGAATTTCTGAGTTTCAAAATGTCATCAAAAAGAATTCATTTTCCAAAGAAACACGTCTTACTTGGTTTTCCACTTCTCAAATTTAAGCGAAATCTTCTCATTTATTTGAAGTGAAAAAGTATTATTACTTCCTTATTGACAAATCGGTCCACTTGGCCTAATCTCTATATCACGTTCCGAACAATTCTCTGAGTCACTCCAAGCTCTAGCCCTTGTAGTGGCTCTTGACCAGTTACATACCTCAAAATCAAGTAACATAAATCTCATGGTCACGGTTTTTACATTAAAAAAAAAAAAAAAACTTATCCAGCGGAAGTCACACACGCATTTTTACAACATTCTTCATCTTCTCTGATTCATTTCCGGTCATAAAAAAAATACCTCAGACATAATTTGATAGCATAGATAAAATTCGTCGCAGCCATTTGTCATATTGCTACTATCTCTGAACCCTACGCAGTAGCATTTCAATTAAAACATTCAAAACTTGCTTTGGAATTTGGCAGAAACAACAAGTGATTCAAAAAACAAAAAGCCACCGGTCACATGGGGAATGTGTACATCATAACAATCTTTCGCCGATAAAAAGTGAACGTTATTGCGACAACAGCCGACGTAATAAACAACCACAGATATAGATCGTTCTCTTAAGCGCAGAGACTACACTTTTTTTAAAAACTTAAGTGTAGTTTTCAATTGTTTTATCTTGCATATTTTTTTTTTCGAATTTTTGTTTAACCTGAAAAGTTTTACTTTAATAAGTTGTTTGTCTGCGGCATTATCGCGCATAATATCCCCGCCCATTTAATTTTTTTTTCTCACTATCTTGACACATTCCTTTCCTATTATTTGACTGTCTTAAGTAAATATCATAACAAGATAAAATAAAAAAAATTCTTAGAATTCCAAAAATACAAAAACTTATTACGCACACGTTAGTGGAGAATCATCTCTCATTCGACTTGTAAACAAAATTTCAAAAAAATTAAATAGAACTCCCCCCAACTGTCCAAAAGGTCAATGGCATGATTGTATCTGTGCTTAGCTGCGTAGAAGTGTTTTTTAATTAAAATTCAAACTTCGACAACAGTAAGATATTCCCACAAAGGGATTAATTGAAAATCATATACATTCATCAACCCACCGGAACTTCTCCATCGACCACCAAAGACTTTGAAGTTCGTAGACACAGGAAATTCCATGGAATTTTTTTTTTCTTTCTTTACCACTTTGTCATTTAATTAAGTATCTAATCTTGAGAATAATATTTCTAAAAAAAAAAAATATCTATCTATCTACAAAAAAAAAAAATTTTAAGATAAGATACGAAGTTTTGTGTGTAAAGACGTCGTCGTTCAGCCATGTTTGTCTTACCCTGTTTCATAGATTTATGTTTTGTTTTACACACTTCAGCAACATAAATTTGTGGTTAAGGTATGTCAAGGTGACAATATTGATATGAGCACTGTACAAGCATACACATCTTGTTTCCTTTTGTAATTTAATTTTTTTTCTTTTGGTTAGTTTCCTTCGGTTTCTGTTGGAAAAAATAATTTTTGAATACTCGTACTCGTACTTGAGAATTCAATTACAACGAACTGTGCATGATTGAAGTTTTTTCCTTCGTTTTGTTTTTATTGACCAATTTCCGTTCGGATGCTTTTGACAAAAAAAAAAGGTACGTGCGTCGTTTAAACCGGATGAAGGTAAAACACCGGATCAACACAAAATATTCCACGGAAATCAAACAGCAAATTTTGTTCGTTTATGTAGCATTTCCGGTTTGTTTCGAAAATGTTTCAATAAATATCCACAAAGAGTTACGAACAAATGCTTTTGATTTTTGTGTTTTTTCTCTCATTTTCTGCTAGATGTCACTGTCTTTTTGAAAAGAAATAGATTTTGTCAAAACGTGTATTTATTTAAATTCTAAACACACGAGTTGACTGGAGATTCTTGCACAAAAAAAAAGGAATAGATTGGTGATCAATTTGTTAGTTTTGTTATTTGCTACAATTTATATGCGGGTTTAGATACACGTGGGTCTATTTTTAGAATCAAAGAATCAAACCACGTATTTTAGTGACATTCCTGAAAGTTGTTTGGTTTTTTTTTTTTGACTTCGGAAACCACAACACAGACATGGGGTTTCCAAACGGCTCATCTCAAGCAAACAAATGTGTTATCCAATTTTGCAAAAGCACCCAAAATTTGACTTAATTTGGTAATGTGTTCGGTTTTTCAGTCGTATCGCAAGTCGACTGTGAAAAGTATGGACAACTGACTAGAAATGAAACACTTTAAGCTGCGCCAACTTATTGATTGATTAATTGATTCGGGGTAACACGCACTGCCCTTTACTGGAGACAGTCGATTCGTGCGCAATCTACAGTATTTCAATCATCTCATTAGATCTTTCCAATTTTGGTATCTTTTGGGGATTCGCTTGACATTTTGGAGGTAAACATCTAAGCAGTTCCTCTTATGACGGAATGGTGCCTCGTACTTTCCTATTAGATCAGATCTGTAGTTTGGTTCTCATGAGTTGCAAAATCTACGACTTCCATCTTTGTTCAAGCTTTGCAATCTGATACCGTTATAGTTTCCGAGTAGGATCTTAGGGTACGGGTAGGTAAGGAGGCTGTCCATGCGAGTCACGGACACATGTAGGCCAGGGAAGGCCCTTTGTGATACCACTGGGATCTACCCTAGCTGCCACTGCGGCTAATGAAACCATTCGGAGCTCTTGATAAAGCTGAGGATACTTTTGATATCAGTATGTGATAGTTCGCCCAGATTGTCGAAGTGGTAGGCTCCTAAATAGAGCTTCCTTCTTTGAGACAGGGCAGGACTAGTGCAGAGAAAATGGAGAATCGTCTCCTCCTCCTCTTCGTCCCTGCAGCTCCTGCAAAAGTCATTTGCAAAGAGGCCCATCCTTTTGGCATGAAGGCCAATGGGACAATGGCCAGTGAGAACACCAATAACGGTGCTAATGGGCGACCTATTGAGCAAGATCAAACTCTTAGATCGAGTGACATTAAGCAAAGGCCAGATCTTCTAGAGGTACGGCACGTGGTACTATTCCCCCATCTTTGGTTTGTCTTGCTGATCGCGTCGTACTCTAAGAGTAATTTACATGTAGCGAGTTGAATACCTAGATTCCTCTGTTCTGGTAGGATCTCTAGAGTAGTACCACGTTTGGCGAGTTCGTCGGCCTTACAATTCCCTGGAATGTCCCTATGACCAGGTACCCAGCATAGGTGAATGTTAAAATGTTCTGCCATCTCAGTGAGACACGAGCGACAATCTGAGGTAGCTTTTGATGTACATGTTACATCAAAGTCCACTAGTAGGATCTTGGATTGCTTAAGTCTGAGAAGTTCTTACTTTCCTGTCTTATTCCTCCTTTTGTAATTGCTCACGGTGACATAGTCGCCATTCCGCGAAAGGGCTTTGGTCATAAAATCAGCGTTTCCACCCCTTCCTTTGCCAGTTTATTTGCCTCTTCGTTTCCCTTCACTCCGATGTGGCTAGATATCCCTTGTAGGGTGACCTTGTTCTTTTTTTAACAGCTAGCAAAGTCCACCATTGACCATATTATTTACACAGATGTTGGAGAAAAGTCGGAAAATTCCCCACTGTCATATCCAGGATCTCTCATCCTAGTTTTTCATAAGTTCCTATGTCAGTGCAAGCCAAGTATTCGAAATATATGAGCTAGCGGCAGGATAAGGTGTCATCTTATTTTAGTGGCTACTGCTGTAAAAGCTGCATTTTTCGTGACACCACCTCAACTCGAGGACTGACAAACCTCCGAGTGTTTAGCTTCGCTTTCTGTGAAAATCGGATTGCTTTGCTTTATAAAAGCAACAATAGTTCACTCTTTGAAGCCTCCAGAGAGATATTTATTTAGACACCATCGGTCTGCTTCAACAAGTGGTTACTTCGTCACCTTCACGACGTTGCTTCTACAACTTTCATTGAGGAGGATTACTAAGTCCTGCAGAAGTATTCTGGTTCCACGAAGGAAATTATAGGGCAAAGGCACATTTTTAAGGACAAGACGCACAACATAAATGGTTGCGAGAAGCTAGGCCTTGGCTCGTCCCGAGCCAGTTATTTTTTAAAGTCCTAATTGTGGTCATTTTTTATAGTTCTAAAGTAACATACATCTCTCCGTTCCATTTGTGTGTCATAACATGAATCCTTTCCCACCCACTGAACCTGCGTGTACTAATTCTTACACAACCTTCAACTCGTTAAGCGACTACAATTTGTCTTAAAGGTTCAGAAAATCCAGTAGAGTCATCAAAAATGATTGATTGAATTGTGGTAGTTTGCCCTCTTCGAAAGGATTACATGCTTTAACTGCAAGATAAGTCAAGACAGGGCAACGACGACTCGTCATGCACATCCACGTTGCAAAAAATCGATAAAAAAGAAAAGGGAAAACAAAATGTACATTCTCTCACCCAGCCCAGCATAGAAATGGCCAACAAGAGAAGCCACATAAGAAGCGAAAAGCCATTCCGTGCCCCGATAGAATTTCAAACACCCAACTCTTTGTGAATTTTACTTCGTATCTAAGTATCTAAGAATCTTATGCATGTACAACTGCGTGTAGTTTACTAAAGCTATGTGTGTGAACATTGTGATAAGCTTCGTTGCGGTTGGATGCAGCCCTGCAAAAATTGACCAACCACCACCACTTGGTGAGACCCTCCATAGAATCCAATTTGGTGTTGCAAGGGTGTTCTGGTTTCCTCCTCCCCCCATCTCCAACCCAGTGCGAATGGGTCATACACATGGAGAGACCTACTAATACCATGGCCCCTGGCTGACGACATGTAAAATAATTCCACAGAATTTAATTATTATTCTCCTCTAACCTAGCAGAAGTCAGCAACTTTGCCATTTTGAGAGCGCGACTTGTGCACTTTTTTTTTTTTTTTTTGCAGCTTGTTGTCGACGTTCGGTCTCTTACTCTATGTCGGTTCTTTGAGATTTCGCTTCTTCTGTGGGCTGATAGTAATAATTCAACAGAGATATCGTAAAATAACAATGTGACGGAAGGCATTCCAAGAGAATGTTCATTGTTTTTTCTTTCTCTCGGACAGACGGTCCTTACAGTGAACGTGCCAATCAACACGACTCACTGTGGAACTTTGAACGCCACCATACGCTGTGTTATCAATCGGAAAAGTTTTTTCTTATCCGCGCTATTGAAATTCAGGTTTATTTTTAGGAACTTTTTCAAAAATGTTGCGCATACTTGAAAGATAAAAAGAAAACAATCCAACCACGCCACACATTCCATTCGAGGACGGTCACAAGGAATTCTGAAGAGCACCAAGCGCGCACTTGACATGGCTTATTGATAAAAAGCCCCAGCAAAGCCAAGTAGACAATGGAAGCTATCGTCAGCCGGGCAATAACAAATGATGACGGGGTTTGACTTGGAATATCTTAATTATTCGTCGATAATAAAACAGAGTTTGACGCCGACGAAGACAGTTAAAAGTAAATTAATGTCGGCATGTGGGCATGTGGGACTGTGCACGTAATAGAAAAACCGCGCGTTGAGTCTCTGTGACTCTACGTCAATGGGGGTGCTCTCTAATCACTCTAGACACCTTATTTAGGAGTTTTAATGAGTCGAAGCTTCTTGGAATTTTCGATCACTTACTTGGCAGTTGATTGTGTAATTAGAGTGACTTTTGGGGGAACATTGTTTGATTCTGTTGGTAGACTTGTGGTCTGGGAATTACAGAGGCAAGACACTCGACAGACAAATTGATATCAAATTTTGAACGAAAGAAATATTCGATTGTGCGTCACTCAGAACACCGGTTCTAGAGATTTGTTTCAGTCTAGATACGATGACTCATGTGACAGAGATATGAATGGATTTAGATAGAACTCAAGTGAGAAAAGTTTACCATCGACCAAATATTCACACTGTGGCTGATCTTGAAGAAAACCCAGAAACTTCAAATCGATACGCATCACCTTTTCATCGATTTTAAGGCCGCGTATGACAGCGTCTATAGAGACGAGCTATACAGAGCCATGTCTGATTTTGGTATCCCTGTCAAACTTGACCAGTTGTGCAGGATGACGATGGAGATTGCACGCTGCTCTATCAAGGTCGGTGACGACCTTACCGAGACCTTTGATGTCAAAAAAGGATTTAGCCAAGGCGTTGCGGTGTCAAGCAATTTCTTCAACATCGTTCTTGAAAGTGCAAAACTTACGCGTTAAAAAGGAGACAGTTATAACTTCGATTCAATTCTGGCGTGGAACTTCGCTAAGATTAATTAAGGCCAGCTGGAGTCCATTCCGTTGCCAGTGTCAATGCTTGGTAGTGTTGGAACATTGTGCTTTATTGCTGTAGAAATTGCAGCACAGTCATGTTTTTCATTCTTGCAAATGCAACGGAAGAAGGAGTTCTTAGTCTCCTGTAATCAGGAGCTGTCGCCCGTCTGTTCCACTTTTGGTCGTCGATTTATGATAACATGCTATAATGTGGGGCCATCTGCTTTCAACGTATTGCGCAGATTTTGTACTTTATGATCTTCTATCACCTTTCACAGTTATGAGCATTTTATTGCCTAAGTCGTCTACTTTTTAGTCAAATAAATAATCTATCTATAGCCAGGAATCCAGCTCGGATCCAAGGTACACGTATTCTCTGTTTCATTTAAGGAGTTACGACAGTTTTAACTGATTTGGATTTTATTACTGCTAATTCGAGTGCTTTTATTGCTGTTTGACTGTCAATTCCATATCAATCTCATCGACAGCTACTCAGTCATGATCTCTGCATAACATTCTCTGCTTGACTGTCAATGTAAACGACAACAGCTACTCGGTGTCGTCAAGACTTGCAATGATCTCTGCCCAGAATGTACTGCTCAAAGTCTGTTTAACTGCTCTGTCACATTAATCGTTTGACAATAAGAAGGTACATTGCCCCTGGAACGACATAATCCACGGTTTATCGCTCAATATGAAGACTCTCCACCAAACACTATCAATTAAACGAACTCGAAATATCATTCAATTCTCCTCTGATTATGTATGCAAATTTCTGTAAAACAAAAACTAATTTGATTTCAAATTTTTTGGTTCGATTTAGTGTTGTGGCTCTAATGTATGCACACCTAACAGGAAATCGTAAATTTCTGGAGAAATGAAACCCAATAAAAACCGAACGACAAATTAAAATTAAAATTAACATTTTCTTCTAAGAAATGATGTAAGAATTTTGTTTTGGCCTTAAGCTGGTTCGATAGAGACAATTAAATAGATTTTTTTACGAGACACATACCTTCCAAAGGTTTTATTTTTTTCAGCCAAAATCCATCTGTTTATACTCATTTTATCTTTCTTTGCTTTTGCAGATATACAAAGCCACAATCTTTTGAGGATTGTATTGGCGATGAGCTACCCATTGGTTGGGAGGAATCCTACGATACAAATATCGGTCGTTATTATATTAATCACATTAGTCAGACAACACAGTTGGAGGATCCAAGACAAGAATGGAAAAGTGTCCAAGAGGCGATGCTTCGAGATTACCTCAACGCCGCACAGGACGTTCTGGAGAAGAAGAGAGAAATCTATGATGTTAAACAACAGCGTTTGCTTATAGCTCAAGATGAGTTTAATCATCTGAATACATTGGCCGCCAGTCGAAGTAGCTGTAAGTATTTTATTATCTTTTTGTTACACCTATGCTTGGCATAAGGGTTATTAGCCTGTCAATTGAGATATTACTAAACTTGTCTTGTAGATCCTTAAATGGAGTTGACATCGATCATTGGATGCCAAGAAAGTTGGTGCAAATCTATTAATTTCAGACATAAATGGTTAATCTCTAGATCAGTAGTAGTGGTCTTTGATTTATTGAACTTCTTTTGGCACGCTGTCGGTTGAAATTTGGTTCTTAAAATGGAAGAAAGAGTGAGATCTATAGCCGTTCGACTAATGACCATGAAAATCAAATTTAATAAAAAGTGGCATGACTTGCGTGCTTCATTCCATGGTGAATCCTACAATGGCAGCACCTCCTACCTGTCATGCTTAATGATAAACATTCTAAGTTCCTAAGAGCGTGCAAATGATTTACGTACTCACTTAACGGATGTGGGCGCTAGCTTCCATATTTGTCAATCGCAAGCACACTGCTTCCAATCTGCGATGTAGTCTTACGAACAAATTTATTCGCGAAACCACCCAATCTCTGCTTCATGCCGTCTAAACCGATTAAGATTCATGCAAAACGTTGTCCATCATCAAGTGAAGTCATAAATAAGATGAGGCACCGCAGTCGGACCGGGTTTCTAACGAGTTGCTCAAATGGAAGGAAGAGTGAAACCTACAGAGCATCAAATTGACTAAAGATTATCCTCGCATGAACGAGGTTTTCACATGCTTAACACTCTAGTCCTTCTGAATGTGGAAGGTCGCCGATGTTATTGACAGAACGGACAGAGATTATTTCCCTCTTCAATCCATTTCCAGTTTCGTTAAGTCATGTCCAACCAGTGATATGCAGACCTTGCTGAGACCGGGCACATTTCTTTGACCTCCTCCTGTTTCTGCCATTACTCTGCTAGACCTTCCTCAAGTGCCACTATAACTGATTTCTTTTACTCATTCAGACAGCTTATACTGATCTTAATTTCCTTTTTTTTTTTTTTAGTATGTTCATCATCGAGCTCGATCAATACCCGCCATGATCCAGATCTTCTGCGTGCCGATCTAGTCCTAGCCAAGGAGCGCGTTCGTCGTCTCAAACAAGAACTCAATCACATCAACAACGACATCTCGTATACACAACGTGGCGTCAATACACTGTATTCGGTGGGAGAAAAAATCAATGCCAGACAGAATGGTTGCTACAACATTGCCGAAGTTCAAGCCATCCACGAAGAAATGCTTAAGGTGCAGAAGTCGCTCATTTCTGGCGAGAAAGTACGTGAAGAACTTATGCGAAGTCTTGTGCAAATTAAAAACGAACTTAGTCGACAACAGTACAGTGAAGAGACAGCAGCTGATCTGCTTAATGCCACGTCACCATTCGATCGTGTATGTGTTGCTTCTCAGACAGATCTGTGTGGAGCGGCTAACGATAGCATGAATAGCGGTGCTAGATTCGCTGAAATGTTCAAAACAAAACTACAATACAGTGAATGGCGTAAGAGGATTAAACAGTTGCAACAGAAATTGGCCGATCATGTGGAGCGCATTGAGCCCGGTCAACTGGAATCGGACAAAGATCGTCTTTTATTGATCCAAGAGAAGGAGAAGCTACTGACTGAACTGAAGAGCATTTCGTTAAAATCAAAGTCACAGCAGGAGATTCATGTAATCCAACAGACGAGACGAAAGCTGGAGGAAGATCTAAATGAGGCACATGAGGCTACCAATCAATGCATTGCGAACCGATTGCGGTTGCACGAGGAGAAACAATCTCTACTCGATAGGCTGCAAGAGGCATTAAAATCCACAAAAATGCTGGAGGAACGACTGAAGGCGTTTTCGTCGGAGAGTACCTTTTCGATTAGCAGTGGATCTAGTTTGGGATCACTGTCGACTGCCAGCAGTAAGAGTGCATTGAGTTTCACAGATATTTACCTAGATCCATTGTCAGTGGATCCACAAATCGATGTGGTGGACTTACATCGAAGATCACAGGGTCTGTTCCAAATGCAATCAGCGATGTCGTTGTCTCCGCGTAGTAGTCTGTCAATGGAAACACCACCAGCATCGCCGATGAAATACACCGACGCTCTGAAAGAGGAACCAACATATGCGAATGCGTCGAACTTTAATTTACCTGTAGCGTCTGCCGGTCAGGTGGCGCAGCAACAACAACAGCCGAAAGCACCAAAGTATGACCTGGACTCTGCTGTCTTTGACGTTATGATGCTGGAGGAGAAGCTTCAAGATTTGAAGACAGTGTCAATCAATCTAGCTGCACCACTATCGCCTATTTATGAAAAGCCATCGTTGTTGGATCTGCCCCAAGATATGCTCAGTCGATCATCGTCGACATCAAATACCCGCTCTGTATCGGCTGCAGTCAGTAATGAGTCTGTAGCTGGTGATTCGGGTGTGTTCGAGGCATCTAGAGCTCACCTGCCACGGAAGGAACTGGCTCAAGTCCAAATTGGATTGAAATACTTCAAAAATGAGGAAATCTTTGCCGTCTCCCTTGAGAGAGCAAATAATTTAGCTGCCCTGCTGACCACAGCGACGGACAATTCACAAGTGTAAGTTATTGCACCGATATCTGTTTTGGCAGAGACTCATTTTGTTAACTCTTTTAGGTACCTTCGTGCTGCTCTCCTGCCAAATTCACTGCAATCCATACGAACGAAGAGTGTTCCTGATTTCCACAAACCAATGTTTGGTGATAATTTCGCTGTGCCAATCTCTTTGAGCAAGCTGCTCACGAAGAGCCTTCATGTGACCGTCATCAGTGTCAGTGGACAGAAGGAGGAGATCATCGTAAGTAAAGAATTAGTGTCACTTTGAAAATAGCTACAAATGCCTGCTTCTCTCTTTTCCCTAGGGAACTGTTCAAATCAGTTTGGCTGAATTCAATGCGGACGACTTCACTCTGAAGTGGTACAATGTACTCAGCTCAAGATTTATACCAAGCTTTGATGGCTTAGAACTGCCTGCAACCTGCAAAGAAGAATCATCTGATGAATCAACGATAACCTCGTCACAGACCTCAACACTGACGAGAAATCAAGCTCCGCCATTTGAGATGCAAGCACAGATAGCTGAAGAACTGAAAGAGCATCTTAATCTTAATGACGATGCCGAGGAGGACGACGAAGAGGATGAACCAGAAGATGAAGAGGAGGACGGCACTGGCGATTATGGTAATAACTGAACTTGTTCCTTTTTAGAATCTTTTCTCACATTTTTGGTTACTCCACAGCTGAATTAACGAGAAAAATGTTAGATGCCTACATGAATAACGTGAAACAAGAGTACGCCGACAAAGAAACGAATACCGAGTGTGCCTTCCCTCCAGAAAAATGCCGAGCCCGGCTAAGTGATCCCACCTCCCAACAGCAACAATCCGCAGACGATAGACCCGTTAAGCGATCACAAACCTTCACACCCAGCGCTGCCGTTGGCAAAAGTCGTTACATCTGTCGATTGAATCGTAGTGATTCGGACTCTGCTATGCATTTTGGTGTCACTCCACATCCATTCCATAGGGGAGCCGTCGAAAGAAGATCATTGCGATTCCACACAAAGACTTCAAAACCAGTCACAAGTAAGAATTCTACAAGAAGTGTGTGCTATTCTCAGGTGTACTAACTATGTTTCTTTTGTAGAACTCCATCATACTCATATCCCAAGAACAAGTTTGGATCTAGAATTAGATTTACAAGCGCAACACAGTAAACTGGATTTCCTAAACGATGAAATCATTAAATTACAAAATTTGAAGCAAACGTGAGTACAATTGAAAACGAAGACTCTTGGAGCAAGTTGTTAAAGGGTTTCGCTCTATTTACAGACTCGAACAAGCCCGTGATAACCGAGATGCACGTATCGCTGCCTGGGCAATGGAAAATGAAGACTTCCAACGATTGGTTGAAAGAGCCGATCCAGCTAAATGCCCCGAAGAGAAACAACTGCAACGATTGCTTCACAAGACATCAAAGGAGATCTACAAGTTGCGCAAGACGAAAGTCGCTAAAGGATCTGTAGATTTGATCTCTTTCAAGTAAGTATGATACATGATTTTCCGAAAACTAAAATCTATAAAGTTTTTCGAGACAATGTGTGTAAGCATGCGGAACACAGACGCTTCTTTTAGACTGTGTCAGCAAATCAGCCGATTGAATATGCTTTTGCTCGCAAGCTTCTTTTACTTTTAAGACGAATACAACTTTCTGAGCGACGTTTGCCGATCATTTTGATTTGTATCAGAACTTGAATGTCTTCTTAAGAGGTATTCATAGAAATCACAAGAACTGCAGATTTGTATGGCTGATGGATAATGGCAGTTTTGTACCGTCAGTGTTGCTCATACCAAAGATAATTGTGAGCACAGCTTTAAAAGCCTAGAGCCGTCAGTCTATGTGTACGCCTACGTACCAGTGTGTACGACATGCTTAAGCTCTTTCAAACTCTTCGCCAATTGCAATTGCGGATTCCACTACAAACTGCAAACTCCTGGTTTAATAATTTTTTGTAATACTCTGACCTTCGCTCTTTGAAACTCGTTCTTCTGTATAATCATTTATATACGGTCTTTGCTTGTCCAGAGATTCGTTTCGGCTAAAACACACGTAAAATGTTTCTAAGACCAACATTTCGAAATACTACAACCACCGTCTCCACTTACTCATTTGTTCGCGTTTGTTTTCTTTTCTTTTTCAGAGAGAAAATAGCCTTCTTTACCCGCAAAGGCCTTTCCGTACCCGAATTACCCCTCGAATTTATTGTCACCGAGGAGGACGTCATCGAAGAAGATGAAGCCGAGTACGAAAACGATGATGGCAGCAGCAGCAGCAGCAGCAACAATCAATCACCTGCAATCGCCATTAATACCGCTCTAGTAGAAGCCAGCGCCAAAAATATTCAACCAAACAAGAATCTCATAACAACATCATCATCAATGTCATCAACGACCTCATCGTCATCAGTCTCTGCCAATTGTATGCCAAGGGAATTACCTACCTATGCGGCAGCTACAGCTGCTTCGAAATCCAGAGCGGCAGCACTAGCTGCAGTTAATGCGTGCCAACCTTCAACATCAGCTGCTGCCATCGCAGCCGCTGCAGCAGCAGCAGCAGCATCAGTTCAAACGACGTCCAGCAATACAGAAGCTTCCACCGAAAACAGCCGGTTCGACTACGTAGTGGATCGTACCTATGGCGTTGAGGTGTAACCACTTGTTGTGTTGAATTTGTCTTTCAACTGCTGTTATTCAAATTGTTAATATTTAATGATTATGATGCATAAAATGAAATATTTAGAAATAGAGAGAGGAACGAGAAAGAAAAAACCGATAATCTATTGTGCCTTAAGAGAGGATTCGTTTTTTTTTCTTTCAAAACAGAAAACAAGGAAATTTTGAATTTGAGAAAGGAATCAACAAATTTTGTAACTCGTAAGTTTATTTAAATTAAATTATAAAAACAAACAAAAAATATCTGATACATCTATTTTTATACATATTTAAGTAGTTATTCAAACAATGAAATTCTGAAAAATGAAAAACAAAACAAAACTAAATAAGTAAACAAATTTTATATAAAAAAAAAACAAACAAACAAACAAACATAAATAGTAAGGCTTGCGTTTTTGTTGAGCTGAAATATTCTAAAGAAAACATTTAGAAAACAATTTATTATTATTATTATTATTATTATTTTTGTAGTAGTTAGCGAAGATATTACTATGTAGTATATAGTTACCTATTCATTGTTATTGTAGTTATAGTTTGTAATACGTTTTACTTCTTAAATTATAAACAGCTAACAAAACCGATTGCGAAACAAAAAGCAGCACAAATCAATGCTGCGTTCTTCTACTAATTTTATATTAATTTCTCTTCATTTATTAATATTTTTATATTAAAAATAAACAAACAAAAAAACACTATAACCAACCACCATAATGGAAAATAACAAATTTTAATATATATTTTAAGTTAAAAATAAAACGATGAAAAGCATTAACTCGCTTTCCCTCTAAATTAACGTTGAATTTTCCCAAAAAAAAACAAAAAAAAAAAAAAAGAATTATAGCAATTGTGCAATAAAACAACGGAAACATAAACTAAAAAAGTAAAACAAAAAGAGAAAACAAACTAAACAAAACTAAAAATCTATTAATGAATTATATTTTTTAATTTTTAAGTTTGTAAGCCAACTAAAGAGAACCATGTGTCTGGAATTTAAATCAGAACAAATTAATTTAATTTTTTTCTTATATAACTCTTGTATGTTGTTAGAATGTGAGCTGAATACTGATGATGAGAATATATATATATATGAGCGAGAGAAAGAGAGAGAGTGATAGAACCAAACTGTTAAAGAAAAAAGAAAGCTAATTGCGCAGTGGAAATTTATTTAAACTTCCTTTTTGTCAATGCTGTGTCTGCAGAAGGTAATCGGCAATTGAGAGATTCCCCTGGGCCGGCTTGGTTTTTTTTTTTTTTTTTGTTGTACTATATGATGAATGAAATATTTGATGAATTGGAATTTTGATTAGAAGTTTAGTTTACATAATTATTAATATATAAACCCATACATATACATATTATGCCAATTGATGAAAATATACAAAAATGACATAAAACCAAAAAAAAAAACTCGTTTATCTTTTAATCAACGCCAGAATGTGTGGTGTCCACCATCGACCAAATATTCACTCTGCGGCAGATCTTGGAGAAACTCCAAGAACTTCAAATCGCTTTCCACCACCTTTTCATCGATTTTAAAGCCGCGTATGACAGCGTCTATAGAATTAAATTTTGGCATCCGTGGCAAACTCGGCCGGTTATGGAGGATGAGGATGGATCATTAAATGCACGCTGCTCCATCAAAGTCGGTAAAGACTACACCGAGACCTTTGATAGTGAAAAAGCATTTAGACAAGGCAACGTGCTGTCATGCGACTTCTTCAACATCATTCTTGAAAGAATAGTGCAAAACTCACGCGCCAACACCAGAGCCACTGTCTTTCAAAAATCCGTCCAGTTACTCGGATACGCCGACGATATTGACATAATCGGAGGAATACAGCGTGATGTCACTGGTGTGTTCGTGAGTATTGAGGCGGAGGCGGCGAAGATGAGTTTAGCGGTCAATAAGAGCAAGACAAGGTACATGCTGTCAACAAGAAAGGACACTCAACACGGAAGTCTTGGACAGAACGTCCCAATAGACAGTTATAACGTTGAGGTAGTTAAGGACTTTGTCTATCTAGACTCCGCTATAAATTCGGACAACGACACCAGCGCTGAGATGAAACGAAGTATAACTCTTGCCAATCGCTGTTTCTTTGGGCTAAGAAGGCAATTGAGTAGCAACGCCCTCTCTCGAACAACTAAAGTGACCCTGTGGAAGACCTTAATCTACGGACCTTAATCTGGACTCTATCAAAAGCGAAAGAGTTTGCTTTTGGCTGTTTCGAGAGGAAAATTCTTCGGGTGATCTTCGGTCCCGTCTGCATAGACGGTGTAAGGAGGAGCAGATACAATGACGAACTGTACGGGCTGTACAGCAACAACGACTTAGCTTTTAGGCTGAACTAACTGTTAACAAAAAAGCAGACGAACTGGCTTGGCAGGGATCAGTTTTGGAAAGTGAGCACACCCACACATAGATAAACAAAGTAAGAGAGCTAATCAACACCTCTTGGTCCACCAGACGCGACTGCATTGTCACCCTCAGCTTATGGCGAAGAATTGACCAAACAAACACAAACTGTTACGAAGGGGCAAGCGCTAAAGCCGCTGGTGTTTATCTAAAGACCAGCTAATTCTGGCACGGTCAACTGTACGTCGCTCGCGTCGTCAAACCTTACGGTCTATATAATATATTTTAGCACAGAAAGAAAAACATCAAATACTGTTTACTAAGAAATATGTATATACTTTTTGCGGACCACGCAGACAATGTCGCAAGCATCATCTAGTGTTTATATAAAATTACAGTTATACAACTAAATATAAAAACACTGCCAAAAATTTTGCAAGAAAAAATGCGTTTTATTACTGAGTTTCTACACGTATGGTATAGAAACTCAACGGTTGCATTAAAAAATTATAATTTTGCACTCCTAATTGCACATCGTTTATAAAATTTGCTCCGTATTATCGACTGTACCTAAAGTAGTTAACGTTTCGCCTAAAAATATGCAATTATTTTCATGATTTCATGAATCATGATGTCCGTGGTATATGTATACACTTTTCAAGATGCTATTGTTCGCTTTCGAATTCCATTGAAGTGCATGCTTTACAAATTTCTTTCTTTCTTCGTTTTGTGATACCGATTGGCCTTTTACTTATTCTCATGTTCTCTTAAGATGTGGTTCAGCCAGTAAATTCCTAGCACACCTACTTGCGAAGGGCTTTCGATTTATTTCTTACGAGGCTATCTCATGTAGCTCATGTGTCGATTCCATAGCGTCACGACTAATGACTAATACCTGACGCGTTCGTTGCGGCCCCCGAGTGAAACTCTGCACGTCGGAGGCGGCATCTCTGATGACATATTGCTGGCGGCATAGGACCTCTTGAGAGATTGAGAGAGACTCGATCAGAAAAGGATTTGGTGATCTCTTGCGATTGCAGCCGTCCAACGTCAAACTTTCTCACAGCATTTCCTTGTCTTGAGACAAGAAGAACAAATGACAAGTGAAGGTGTTGATCAACAGTCGCCATAGAGAAGTGGTATGCTTCCACTCACTCGTTTAGTACACAACAAAGCAATAGCACGTCTTTGGAACAAAATCTTCAACTTTAGTGTCGATGTTGTTCTTGTTGCCATAGAAGATTTCTGTTAGTCCTTCACAAGAGATTCTTGCCAATTTCTTATGAAAAATAAGAAAAATACAAAATACAAATTCCATTACAAAAAAAAAGTTTATTTGAAAAAAAAAATAAAATAAATAAATCGGAATATAACAATTCACTGATAATAATTTAAACATTAAGTATGACAATATTGACATTTATGGAGTGAAACTGAATTTAACAATAAAAACAGAATCGATTTTTAAAAATATGGGCATTTTAACAGAAACTAAAAATAATCGTATGTACATTCATTCATTTTGAGTATTTTTATTTTATTTTTAAACATTAGTCTACAAGATATAATGATAGTTGCTTGATAAAAGAAAAAAAAAAAATTAGAATAAACAAATGGAAAATGAAATTGTGCGTGAGAGAATAAAATTTTAGAAAATACGAGACGAATTCAATTTTGTTGATGTATCCTTGCTTGCATTTCGATCACCATGAGGGATTGACTTTGAGTTGGCAATTAAAAAACAAATTGATTAAGACTTTGAAAGACGCGTTTACCAACCTTTCATGTTGTGATTGTTACATTTTTCACACGAATATGAAGGACCTACAATGTATTGCCGGCTCCGAACAGTGAACTGAGAAGCTTCTTCAGTGGATATTTTCCTTATTCGACCAGACCAACTCACATAGCAGATCAACGCACTAACCACTGACCCACGACGACCAAACTCATCAAGACTGTTAAAACTCTGCAAATGGTACCTTAACAACATATGGATGCGATGACAGCAAACTAGGTATCAGGCAGCGCTAAGGGTCCTTAAATCCTAGACGGTATTGTAAAACTTCGTTGGAACTCTCTTAATATCCTCGAAGACACTACGTTCACAAACGGTTACTGCGATGTGGAGCCCAGGACACGGAAGTTTCGAAGGAAATTAATGGGCAGCTCATGACCCAGTCGTTATTCATATTCCACTTCGAAATAACACAATAGGAATTCGACGGGCTCATTGAATATCTATTGGGTAAACGTGAAGGGCTTGAGGCAAGCCAAATAATGCATCGACTACAATAAAGATAGTCGCTGTATGCTTTTCCAGACGCTTAAATTGCAATCAAGTTCGCGGCTGATCGTGCCACTTAAGCCTTTTGGGCTCCTCTAATGGAGAGCCCGTTTGGAATGGTTTACCAACGGATTAAAAATGGCTTCCAGAGTGGGTGCTGGCGTAGCCCAGCGTGTTCTAGGCCGAAATCCATGCTACTGAAATCTGCGGCAGGATAAACCTCGATAAAGGTATAAGGGGCGCAAAAATACATATCTATTCAGAAAGTCAGGCAGCGCTTAAAGCATTGACATCACACTTCGTTGTAATTTATGTCAGTCAAGTCCTGCTACGATACTCTACAATCACTTGCCAGCCACAACAAGGTCGAGCTTGCCACCAGGGCATTGTAGACAATGAAACTGTAGATGAGCTGGCTAGGGCCGGTTCAGCTTCCACACTCTTGAGACCGGAACTCTTCTGTGGCGATAATTGGGCTTTCGCCACAGCTTTGTTAAACAACTGGGAATACCAACTTCGTCTAGCCCATGGTCTCCGGGTTTAGGTATCCAAGAGACTTATCAAGGCTTTTTCCTACAACGAAATTCTTAACCCTGACAAAAACAACATGAGATAGCTAGTGGGCTTAGATGTCATCTCAACAAACTAAACCTTTGTTTAGATACAGAGTGTCGGTTCTGTTTGAAAGAGGACGAGACCTTTGAGCACATTCTCTGTGCATCTCCAGCACTCTACTGGCTACGCAGACGGATCTTTATAGGAAATTCTGTTCGTTAGCAAAGTTAAGAAACTCGGGTACTATTGACATACTCACCTTCACTAGAAAGGTAGTAGACCTATTAGGCTAAATAGACCGGAGACACAATATAGGTAGATTTTGCTAAGTCCGAGTGTGAGTCATAAGGGCGGTTTCTTTATAAGCGCTGCTTCTGCTTTCCATAGGGATCTCCATAGTAGAGTCCAAGCTTAACAAACGGATATTGATGATACTCCCCTCGAGACGTGAGATATTTTAAATACTGCAGACAATCCGTAGATCAGAAGATCTCAAAATCAAGGAAAACTAAGTGGATAGAATGTACAGAAGGCTTAAAGGGGGCAGAGCATCAACTGCTTTGCCAGATTAAAACATTTCTATGTGCGAACTTCTACTACTCGAATGAAAGCTTCAGATCACGTTCTAGTACTTACTAAACAGGGATGTAACACAGTTTTTAATGGGTGACTGTCAATAAATGTCTTGGGGGAATCATCCTCTTCGATTTGGAGGACCTGAAAGGGTTAAAACGCAGGCTTCTACAAAGTTGACAGTGATATGCCTTAGCTGTGCGAATTCGAATGACAAAACCTTTACAATTCTCATAGCTCGCCATCATGAATCTAATGAAATACAAGCATCAACACAACAAACGTCAATATTACGTCCAAACAAGACCATGAAATCCTTAAGCATATTCCATGAACACTTACACGCTAAGAAAAGTATGGAAACCGAAATCAAAAAAAATAAAAGAAGCAATTCATCTAGAAGCAGGAAAAAAAGAAGACGCATGCATGCATGAAGAGTGCAAGTAGAAGATGATGTGACAGACTACGTGTGCGTGTGTGTGTTTAATTCTCAGGTGCAGCCCTAGAATCCAGCCTGTCCTGGCTGGTATCTCAGATTCTGCGGTGTATACGGATTAATACCGTGATTCAGTGCTAAAACTTTACTAATTATATTAAGTTCTGGAGTATGATCAAAACGGATACCTGTTTGGTAGGCGGCTGCCACACTTTGCAGCTGATTGCTGTTCGCTGTTGTCAGTTGTTGTCTGTAGAAGTTTTGATTTTGACTCGCTGAGAGTTGATTCAAGCCGAAGTTTCCGGTTCCGGATTCTTGACGAAACTGACGTGAACGTTGCTGCTGTTGCTGCTGCTGTTGTTGTTGTTGCTGCAATTGTTGCTGTTGTTGCTGCAATTGCTGTTGCTGTTGCAATTGTTGCTGCTGTTGCTGAAGCAGATTATTGCTGCCGGTGAGGAATGGAAGATTCTGAAAGACTTGGTAGTTATTTTGGGGAAGACTCTGAAATGGTGACAGCTCCGGTGGTTGAGACACTAGAGGTTGCGATAAGTTTGGGACAAACGAGAGCTGGTTGGACGGTTGAATTTGAATCGCTGATTGTTGTGTTTGCGATTGTTGGAGACGTTGAGCGTTCGCGGAACCAAAGACGTTCGGATTGCCATTTTGAGTGAACAGCAGATTACCATTGGTGTTCGATCCGAAACCGTTGTTTCCATTGTTATTGGATGTGAAGAAATCGTTGGAATTGAAAAGATTATTGTTGCCATCGTTGTTGAATTTTGTTGGCTCCTTGACAGGCAACTGTTGGTTTGTTGAGAAGGCAAAGTTATTGGGAGACTTGGTCACCTGAGGAATGAACTCAATCGATGGCCGAATAGTGAAGCCGTTATTCGGATTCGAATTACCCTGAGTCGTGGAAGTGGCTAGAGGTGGTAGAATTGTTTGTACTGGTAATGGCTGTTGTTGCTGACGTTGTTGTGTTTGTTGTTCGAGGATTTGAAGTTGTCTTGCGATTTGCTCCTGTTGCTGCTTGGCTTGAAGTTGCAGCTGATAGATCTGTTGCTCCAACGCACGTTGCCTCTCTATGAAATAGTTATTCACCGAGGGGAACTCCGAAGACTGCTGTTGCTGTTGCTGTTGAAGAGCCTAAAAGGAAAGGAAAGCAATCAATGAATATGTCAAGACAGAAAGAAACAAGAAAAGTCTTTCAAACCAAATCAGCTCTCAGGGCATTCGAGACAGGAATCCTCGAATCAAGTGCAGATGATGACACCGTGTTCAGCTGTTGGATGTCATTTGGTCGATATTGTGGGACATTTTCGCTTGGCAAAGGAGTTGGAAGCAACAGACCCGCTGGTAGCACATTCAACCTTGCTATAGTTGGTCCAACATTTGAGGCTGCCTGCACCTCTTCTGGCTTCTTAGTCGTCAGCGGCCGGTCAATGATGGGAATGACGTTTTTCGCTGCACCATTTGCGTCAAGGTCCACAGTGAACGCTGTGACCAAGGGTGCTGCCTGAATCTTGATGTCATCCCTATCGACCAATTCGATATTCTCCCCGTCTTCGTTGTGAGTCGGTCTAGGAGTGGTTGTCGTTGTTGTTGTCGTGGTCGATGGCTTCGCCTGAACCGGCTTCTTCTTCACTTTTGTGATTTGAAACTGAATATCGGCTTTGTTTTCTGAAGTAATTTCATTTGTACGATCAGATGCTATGCTTCTGGTAGCTTGACGGTTGTCTGGTACTGCAGTTCCAGTCACATTCACTATGTCCGGTGAGCCCAGGCTCACAGTGCTGGGAACTTTCTTTTTCAGTTGTTTCTCTTTGCCTATGAATGATAGAAGAGATTGTTCCTTGGACAACTTCTCATCAAAGGTGGCAGTGAAAAATTGCACAGTTGGTGCTACATCGGGAGTTGTGCTTTCTTCAAGGATTTCATCAACTGGACTGGAAGTTGTGGGAATCTCAACAACTTTCGCCTTCAGTTCGGGTTCATCGTCATCCGAAGTGTCTTCGTCAGAGGAGTAACTTTCTGCTGCTTGTTTCTCTAGTTTATCTATGGCACGGAGCAGAGCCTGGCGGACGGTATCGTCTATATTGTTGATTCTCTCTTTCGGTATGACCTCGTTATTCTCTGTTGAAGAGTTATCTTCGCAAAGACCCAACGATGATAACATGAGAAGTAGGAGACAGATCGATGGCTTCTGGAATAAAGAATGAGAAGAAAAGAAACTTCAAGTAGTTATTTATTATTAAGGAGTAGTTGACTGGCCGTCATCAGCCAAAAGCGGAAGGCTCATCATTAAGTATCCTAATACGAGCCGTTTCTCGTATCCGCTCCCTGTACACAATGCAAATGAAGAGGTGACAAAACGTACCCCAGGCGAAGTCCAACGCCCATAGTAAAATATGTGAAATTAATGTCGTTCAGCCGAATACAGCTCTTACAGTTTGTCTACAGAAATCTAATGGCATTCAGGAGAGAGTTGTCAATTCCATACTCCTATAGGTCACTCAAGAGTTTATCTTGACAAACCCGATCATATTCCTTTTCCAAATCAAGAACCAACTGTAGATAGTTTTGGCACGTCCTATGCCTTCTCAAGTACCATTCTGAGAGTAAATAGCTGGTCGGATCAGGACGGAACCCGCACTGCTCTATCCTCAACCTGGACTCGACCAGCAATTTGATACGCGCTTTCACTTTCATGACACAAGAGAGCCATTTCATTGCCCCTACCTCCAAAGCCTTGAGCATTTCTGACCAAATATCATGCACACCAGCGGATTTGCCAACTTTTAGCACTTTAATGGCCGAAGTCATCTCCTCTGCGGTGGGACCTTTCTTCATCCTACTCAAAACCATGGGATTGCCATTCTCAGTGCCCTCTTCGTGATTGAGCGGCTCCGAGAAGTACTCGCCCTATCTGCGTAAGATGTCCTTCTAATCGAAAAGATTGGATTGGATTGAACACCTTCAATGATATTGAATTTTTTTCCTTAGAGACATTTGGTAAAATTGTAAGTTCCTGCCACATAATAATATGCAACGACAGATCTGTAATGGTCGTTAGGCTCTTTTGTCCTTTTCAGTCAATGAGGGAGCTACACGACGTAGAACTATCCAGGACGACTCCAAGGTACTTTAGAAGACAGTCGCCTACTTACTTTTCCCACTTTTTGCTGGCATAAATGTAGAGGTGAATGAGAAGATTTAATATCCATCCTCAGGTAAAGGGAAGGTACAACCGTTCTGTTTTCGAGCTCAATCCCTTGATTTAAAAAAAAAAACAAAACACTGGAATAGCTTGTATGTAACGAGAAAGATTGGGAGATTCTTCTTCTCTTTGAAAGCGCCAACATTTCAGAACCACCCGTGCTGGTGTGTATCAAGCAACTATTCAGCGCATTAGCCCATTAACGAACCTTTACGAAGCTAAAACTTTAGGCAAATTAGACTCCCTATCACTCACGTGATCACGTACATAACTGCTAAGTCGTAGCAATATTTCATGCATGAAAAATCGCTAAACATCTCCTGTGGTACATATTTGCAAAGTAGCTAATTAAATTCGCAGCACCATTGCATCAAGGTACGTCCAGCGAACCGAAAAGTAGATACCCAGCCGCACCTAGGCCAAACAATTTAAATTTGGCACAGTTTGACCCCATCCGGGTACTGCATCATCGACACACTGCATCATCGGTATCCGCCAAAGCTAAGAATTCACATTGCATAACCCTGTGACCTATTTATTCCCAGCTCTGCCGTTTCGGTTTTCTAAATACTATTAGCGATCAGTAATTACATGAAATTACCATTTTCTAGGGTCTTCCGCGGGGTGGAACACTTAATGCCCCACAATTGTGTTGCCATTGCTGGATACATCCGAACCAAAAGAAAAACAAAACCTCAAGCACCTGCTCTGTGAACCTGCCTCACGTTTGAGTAACCTTTGCCATGGCATCGTTCAATCGTCCGGGAAATTTATAATTTCTCTGCAAATTCATTGTTTTGATGGTTACATTCGAGGCTTATTGTGACTCAGGCTGTCTGTTTGTTACACGGCAGTAATCCATCGAAGGTGTCGAATCGACAGTGATGCCCTAGCATTTCGAAATAATGTGACTCGGGTTGAGTATGGTGAGTGTGTGCTCTGAGGAGGGCAGATGCATGAAGAAATTCTGGACAAGTGATTGAGTGTCATAGATAGTAGTACTTTGGCCCTTAGTTTCTGGTGATTTGTACCGTGGGAATGGTTATTTACTTCGGATAACCTCTTGGGAAATATGAAGCATGAAGCCTCTAAGTAGAGAATTAAACTTACGAAGGCAATTGCAGACCCGGAAATGAGTTGTAATGAATTGGATGAGCTTGGATTTAGGTTCATTTTAAAGCGTAAACCAATTTCAGTTAACCGTTTTGTCATTTCCTATAGCTGCCTTATCGACTATTGTGCTCCACAGCAGACGGATGAGAAAACCTGCATCAGAATGTTTTGCAGATCGCTAATAAGTTGACTGAACAAAAGATTAGTTAAACTCGAAGGAGTGACCCTAACTGCTGGTAAGGTCAAAGAGTGGAGAATGACTGTTACACTCTCAAGAGGAAGACAAACATACGAGGTGGTTCTAAGTCTTGTACTCAGCGTATTGAAAGTGGAAGACGAATCAACATTCAGACGAGAAATCTACTTGCCGCCAATTTACAGGGTTGTTAAATAGAGACGTTACAATTTTGTATTTTAATACAAACGCACTGCGTGGTTAAAAACACACGGAGTTCAAGAAGCCATCAGAGAGAAGAAGAAAGCCTTCAAGGTGTGGATACACTTGGGGGATTGAGCTTCTCGAAATCGGTACATGGAGGCGGGAAAAACTTGCAAGCTGGCTGTTAAAGCAGCTAAAAAGCAGTCTTGGAAGGAATTCCACAAGAAGTTGGACCGTGATCATAGATCTGCAAACAAGGTGTTCTGGCAGACCATCCGCCGTCTCAGAGGAAGGAAGTTTAATATCATCGAAGGAATCAAATCCAAAGATAGTGTACTTCTTTCCGATGAGAAGGACGTCTTGCGCAGATGGGGCGAGCATTTTTCGGAGCTACTCAATCCCGAACAGGGCACTGAGAATGGCGGATACATGGTTTTGAGTAGGGCGGAGAATAGCCTCACCGTAGAGGAGGTGGCTTTGGCGATTAAAGCGCTAATAGTCGGCAAATCTGCGGGTGTCGATGAAATCCGGCCACAAATGCTCAAGGCTTTCGAGGAAAGGGGAGTGAAATGCTCCCTTGTGTCATTTAAATGGCCTGGGAATACGGTGAAACTCCTAGCGATTGGCAAACTGTGGTGATTGTCCCTCTTTTTAAGGAAGAGGATAAGAGGAATTGGTCTAATTATAGAGGTACATCTCTCTTAAGTCTCTCCGGAAAAGTCTTTGGAAGCGCGTTACAGAGCTGTAGTCGAGTCCAGATTGGGCGACGAGTCTTTCGTCCAGGTAGAAGGACAACCAACCAGCTGTTCACTTTCAGAATGGTACTTGAAAAGGCCTGGGAGTATGCCAAACCTATCTACAGTTGTTTTGTGCATATGATATGGTCCCTCGAGGTAAACTCTGGAGTGCATTGCAGGACTATGGGATTGACGGTTCTCTTCTGAGGGCCATTTAATCTCTGTATACTAACTATTAGAGCTGTGTTGGGTCAACGGCGTTAAGTCAGCACCTTTCCCTGTGGGCGTTGGACTTCGCCAGGGGTGCGTTCTGTCACCTCTCCTTTTCATAGCGTATATGAATTGGATGTTACAGCGCAGCCGTGGTGAGGAACGGTTCGAATTGGGAGACTTAAGAATAAGTCATCTGCTTTTTGCTGATGACTTGGTCATCCTTACGTCCACCCAGACTGAACTTCAGCGCGCACTAGATAGGTTCGTCACCGTCTGTGTTGAGCTGGGATAAAGGTAATCTTATTTGGGTTTCAATTTAGACCATTGTACTCTGGTCTAAAGCCTTTCTTAGAATTAACAGCCCGAAAGTTATCCCGAAATGGACTGACAAAGAGCAATTCAGTGTCAAAACTTAGCCATGAGATAAAAGTGAACGTTTATGTAAAACTATTTGACACCTGGTCTATACATCATTGGACGAAGATCTCGGCAGTGTGTCACTTGTATGTGTCAAGTCTTATAATTATTCAAACATAGTGGTGAGTAAACTGTCACATCACTGATGTTTATTGTGTCGAAACGTTGATTAATGTCATCAACTTCACGCCTGAACTGCAAACAAATTATGCGATGTTTTGTAGTCAAAGTTTTGGCATGTGTCACGCTCACGGACTGTGTCAAAATTTTTGCTTACATGTACTATGTATGTGACTTCGAGTATATCCATGATAAAGTTTCCACTTAATCCATCAAAACACTAAGCTATCTACGACTCCATCTGTCAAATTAAGCCAGGCCCTCTAACCTGTCCTGAGGAATTTGAGAAATGTCACCACGCCCAGTAGCTCTGACACTGCAGCTTCTTCAGGCTTTTCTCCAGCCATCATTAGCTTACGCCTTGCTTCTGAAGAAATCAACCCAACCTTTCAAAAAGTCGCTTTCAAATGCATGCCTGAGGCTCAAAAATCGATTTGTCTGACGTCTTCGATGAAATCAATTCAACAGGGCCCCCCTCATAGGTCCATCTGCCCTCGAGGCCAGATATGTTTGTCTAAATTGAATTAAATTAACAACCAATTGGTACCATCAATCAGCCGAGACCCAGAGAAATGCTGTAGAAATTATTAAAATTTCTTTTGAGAGTGAAAATCAGTTTCCATTATTGAGTCGACAACAAAAAAAAATACGCTAATTAATTACAGACGTCAGTGTCAGCAGAAGAACATAAATTCCCCTCGTAACGGGTGAATAGTGAACACGATTGGGAACAGGTGTCTTAAAGAGTGCTGGCCATTAACATTTCGTCGGAAATATGCTCCTGCCTTTAACTTCTTTTGAATTATTATCTAGATAACTCATCGCTAATGGCCAATTGTTATTGAAATGGAATTCTGTTGTAGCCGCGAAATAGTTTTACCGGACGGAGGTGGGGACAAGGCAAATGAGGCGAAGTAATAGATCACTGTGATTGGTTAAGTTGGTCATTCCCATTTGTCGGACTGCTGAAGTTCGATGATGAATCGAGATAATCACGATGGAACTAATTTTTTGTTGCAAATTTCACCCGTGGGCTTGGGCCACCATGGTGGTGGCGGGAGCTAGTCAATTTGTTAACCATTCAGCGAATATTCGATTGGATGTGATTGATGGAATTTGGATTATAATCGGTGGTGGTAATGATTGGCTATGCGGATGAAATTTAAATTTGCAAGCTTTTCGCCTTGTGGTGCTTAGCGGGCTTTATATCTGCCAAAATTTGCCGCTTGGGATGGTATGGCCTACATAAATTCAATAACAATATGACAGGCAAGATACAAACTTCAAGACATTTTCAGATTCTGTCAAATGAAAATTCAAAACTTCCAAGGCTTCACAAGATTGAAGTTGGCTATCCTGGAGCAAATACTGCAAGGCGTATTCATTTACTGATTGGTAGCGATTAATAACCGCAGTTCCATTGACTTGCAGATGCGCTGAATTTTGATTTTTGCAAAGGCTGATATGAATTTGCAAAAGTCTTTAGTTCAATGACTTTATATTCTATCAACTACAGGAAGTATTTTTCGAACCAGTGTGAAATATAAAAGCGGTGCGTTAGGTTAGGTTAGGCTTAGAGGGAAATACACTTTAAGAGTGCTTGCAGCTGTGCTGCCCTCTCTTACTCGTGCATCCTTTTGTTGATCTATTCACAAGCCATCCTGAGATCTTGATGAAACATTGGAATTTAACCAAGATTTTCTTGTTCTCTAAAAGTCTGTTTCCCATTTGACGGAGACGATGTACTCGTTGATGTCGACATTCACAAAGTACCTTTTGGATAGTTTCTACGTTTTCTGTAATAGTTCATATTTTTGCCCTTGAAATTCATAAATAGAAGCCAAGTATGAATCTGGAACTCTTGGGTTTTCGCTAGGATTTGGAGTCAAGTGACGACTTAGTCGATCGCCAATTTTTCAAGCCTGAAGCTGGCCTTAAAATTCGCTACCAGTTCGTCGACGTATGGTTTCAGGCGCTTAAATATTAAAGCAGATGTACAGGAGATTTATGCCTCTCTAACTTGCGGTGGTAAGGTCTTCTCGTTTCTTAAGGATCGTGCCAATGGTGATTAGGTCCTATTTATCTGGCACGCTTTCGTGGGACAATTTCTTAGAGATGAGTTGGTGTATGTTCCCTACCAAACCATCTGACACAGCTTTACCAGCTCAGTTCTTAGGCTGTAGGCTTTACCGGCCCTATTTGATCTAAGCCTGGATAAATTGAATTCAACTTTGTTCAGGTGGAGTGGTTATACTGACAAGTGACTGCCTGACAGCAGAATTTTATATTCCGTCGCTGTTCAACAGTCCACAGATGAAGTAGTCTTTCCATCTATTTAGCACCCACTGTTTCTTGACTATGATATTCCTGTATTTTTTCTTTTAGTGCCCGGATGCGTTATCTGAAACTATGGGTTGCCCTCTTCACACTTTCATAAAACTTTCTGATCTCTTTCTCTTCATCTCATCGATCCCACGTTTGTCGTGCTCGTTATCCTCTCATCTGAGAACATGCGCTTCATCTCTGCTTTTCGGCTCGTAGAGCTAGAGATCGGTTTTCGTCCTTTTTTTCTAAACCGCTTAATAGGCAGCCATTTTATCTGTGTATGTCTGTACTCATTTAGCATTAAACTAGTGGGTTCTAGTCTATTCTCGCGAGTGGACACTAATGCTCCGGCACGCAGAGTCTTCGAATTTAATCAAGGTGGCGCGCACAAGTAGAAGGGGACCTCAACCAACTTGGCGTACGCTACTGTGGGCAGTTAGCTAAGGACCAGGCTAACTGGAGAGGCTTTTTGGTTGAGGTTGAGGCAGGTTCACTCCGAACTGTAGCGCCACCTAAGTAAGTAAGTAAATGGGTTCTAGCAGGGTAAAAAGATTGAAACCAAACACATCAATCACGGCATTACTGATGGTTTGTTGGTTTTTTGTGTTTTACGTTACAGGACAGGACTGTGTTTTATGTTACAGGACTTTTAGTACGCTCTAGGGACACAAAGGATCTTGCAATTGGTTGCGATTGCAGCCTTCCAACGATAAATTTCCTCACAGTTGTGGTCATGGTGGTGTCATAACTACCTTCGTTCTTTCGCTGAAAATAGGTTATCGCCTAAATTGATGTTTGTACCTCGGAACACTCGAACACGTTTTGCAGTTGAAAAGTTAATTCCGTGGTTCGAAATGTGATGACCTATGTATATGGGCGATGGTTTGATGAGATGACTTCCAAATTGTCTTAGGATGAGTGAATTTTGTGCTGTATATTATCATGGGTTATCCTGCACCAAAAATGATGAGTCTGAATCCGTTTCCGAAGGTGGTGTCTTAATACCTCTGCCTGCCGATGGTCTTACGAAAACCGTCGTTCTTTTCGATCCTTTCGTCGAAATTTTGAAACTCGATCTCAATGTCATATACAGACCAATGCTCTTGGGTCTTCGCGAGCAGATTGTCTTTCTCCTCTGTGGAGATGTGAGCAAAAAAAAAAGGCTAAGAGTATGAAACTGATCATTGATGCGTGATGGAAACTCAAGTCTCTTTGCCCAAGCCTACCTTTGACAACAAAACACCTACCTTGACCCAGCGCTCATTTTTATTTCACCTTTTGGTTTAGCAAGGGTGTACTGCATGGAAGCGACGATACGTTTTCGCTTCCCATACTAATTTTTTTCAAACGTCTCATAGTTTGGCTTTCACTTCACTTTTGACATATAGAATGTTGAAACATGGGCACTGCATTCAGAGCTAATCCCACATTTGTTAAAAGCAAATTCATTAACAACCACCCAAATATCTCTGCCTCAAGCGCGGGTATGACTAACACAAGAAATCATTATTTAAACAATAATTTCATTCTACACACGTTAATTGTTACCCCATTTCGGCATTTTTGACACTCTTGCTGTCATCCATTCGAAATCCAGTTAACTTTCACACTTTCAAGTGGTGTAGGTATACCGTAACATAATTTAATTATTGGCACCATCTTCCCACAAAACCATGAAATTTCTCACGCACAAGTATCTACAGAGTTATGCTGGATACCGAATCCACCTCGAATTATTATCGAAACTATCGATCAGCAAAATAAATGAAGATACGATCAATAGATGGCCGATGGCCCACTGGCGATGTTTCTCTTCAATTAAATTGTTTGTAAGTACGAGGTAGAGGAAGAGTACTCAGTGCCACGGCTTAAGCAGTTTTTTTTTTGCTTCTTCTTTTGTTTACCCTTTGCGATGTCGGATTTTTATGAAAAAAAAAAATTCACTTCGAGTGAAGTATCTTCCATCGGAATTCCGTCCTCATTCACAGACCGGAACATGCAAAAGCAATGAAAGTGAATAAAAATGAAATCTGGCAAATAAATGAAAAAAATTTTAATTTTTGATTGGCAACCGGTTTTTGCAAAAAAAAAAAAAAAAACAATAACCATCTGCCGATAAAAGCATCAGTAAATTATTATTAAATTTTCGTTTTATTTTCTACAAGAAAAATCCATGACGTTGCACGTGTTTGCACTCTCCCTTGGCAATAGGAATGCTTTGACTTTCTTTGGAGTGAATTTTATAATTGAGCTACATACTTGCGTAAGGTGGCTGGAATCGAAAATATGCATGCATCAGGAAATGTTAAGTTTAAATAAGTTGGTTCACAAGACCCTTCTTACATGCATATACATATAGTCAACTATGCAGAGTCTTTAGTCATTACACAGGCGTATTTCCATGTACAATTGTAAACAACATTCAAGAAGTGTAAGACTGGACAAGTACGCTCAGTTCCAGTTCCAGCATTCGATCTGAACATCTCTCCATGAGAAGCTGATAAGTGAAACAAATACTTTAGTTTTAACTTGGAAAAAGCCGAGAAGGCACTTCAATGATGAGAAACTTACACTATCAGCACTCACCACATCAGTGCGGAAAATCTGCCACCTGATCCGAGCAAAGGCAGGACAATCGCAACGGAAATGCTCCGAAGTATCGTCGGACGTCCTTTCCACAGGCGTGACAGACAGTGGTGTCACTTAACTAAGATGCTTGGAAAGAGCGAAGTGTTCTGTTAGAAGTCCAATAAGTTGTCTATAGTCTCTTCTGCTGAGAGACAGCAAGAATGCCGCTGATTTTTTACAGACGTTTGGGAGCATTCGTTTAGTCTGCCTGCATCCTGGAGAGCCGTGCCACACACAAGTGTGTTTGTAGGAAAACCAATCGACAATGGAGCCGCGGGAAGGCCTAATGCAGGTTCAGGTCTTGAGAAATTATGCTCTGAGCCTTGTCTAGCAATCTCATCTCAGTGTGACCTAGGACCCAGACAAGATTGAAAGAATTCAGCCTTGCCACTCTGTCGAAGACGATGGATTGCTTTGATGGTACAGGTCATGATATAAGGAGGTCATAATAAGGAGGTAGGTCAAGCGGAGCGTCTAGAGCAGAGCCATGCATACTTGGAAAAGCTCCCGTGCAGCCGAGACAAACCGTTTTGCCATTTGCTTGTGTCACCTGAGTCACGATCTTCCTCTACTGTGGATTCGAAGATTTTCCGGGACGGAAAATTAGTATCCATCTGCTTCAGCCACCTCAGTCTTTGGACCTTCACTCTTCTGGTTCAGTCGATGTCGCTGTAAAGCCCGTACATTTCGACGTTGTATCTCCTCCTCCACTCACCATCTATACAGACGGGACCGAAAATCACCCGAAGAGTTTTCCTCTGGGAACAGCCAAGAGCAACCTCATACGGTTTTGAGTCCATACCTCTACGCCATAGAGCAAAACTGGGACGATTAAGGTCTTATAAAGGAAATCCTAGATGTTTGTAGTAAATTTGAAGATAAGAAGGCGCTGTGGGTGGATGGTATACCGAACCAAGTCCTTGAACCTTTGGAGGATACCACGGAGCATCGTTTTGGGACCTGGGAGGCGGCTTAAAGCATATCAACCAAGTAAAGAAGGGATAGCTCAATTCCCAGTTGGATATTTACTATCAGGGGCTCTGCCCACTCAGTCCATCTTTCTTTTTTTACTTGTGGAAACAAAATGTATGCCACCAATGATCGAGGATTCGGTAGAGCTCAAGCCTACACCGAAGGGTGATCCAAGCCAGGAAAAAGTAAGCGACTCGTAGAGATATTGAAACCCTTTGACAGAAAGAAGCAAGCCAATGCTAGAGGCTAATACCTTTGCTATATCGACGGCGATAAAAATGTTGTAGAATGAAAAATTTAACTAGCATGCTGCAAGTCAACGAGTCTGTCCACTCGCTAGAACATATAGTGAATATACGCTTCCAGCCCAGAGAATTGTCAAATCTACTTCGGAAGAAGACCCAGTAGAGACAGGTTACAGCTACGGTTGCGTATGCCTCATTCAACTGAGAATGAAACTGGTGACTCTTGTTGGTTGAAGGCCAGATCCATCCCTGACAGTAAGGTCATCATGCGAGTAAGTAAAAGTGATCAGTCGTCCACGTTCGTTTACAAAAATTTTATGAGTTTATATCCGCTTTCCAATGTCTTCCTCATCCCGAGGTAGAAAGTTGAAACAAATGACCAAGTAAAAGCCTAATTATTTCACAATTACACCCAGTGGTGGTTGCACGTTCAGAGTTCCTGTCCAATGAATTCCAATTTCATTATCAGCTCTATGCGACTTCCCAGGGGTCACCGAATGGCCACAATTCCATGTCCAGCAAAACAATAGAAAACAACAACAGTCGCGCAGCGCAGCACCAGCAAGACAGACCAGGCACCATATTGACGCTAAATGAAAAATTAATTCGAGACCGTACAACGCGTTATTAGCGCCGCACCGATGTTGCTGGCAATTCCATTGCCACTGTCGTGCTTCCTTTGGTGGAAGATGATCACTTCTTCGTCTCGTGTGTTGTTTTGTACACGCAAAGTGAAATCCCAGTCCATTGAGATGCCATTGACATTGTTCGGTGGCTTCGTTCTCACATTGGGATGCAATTGCAAAAAAAAAAAAAATCTCGCCTTCTTTGTTTGGAGAAGTAACTTTGTAACCGAATTGCCAATAAAGTTTATTGAAGGGCACGATCCATAACCATACTTTCTCAACTCGAAGCTGGTCGGCCGCCTTTAGGGATTGTTAATAGTTTTCCCAGTTTCAGTTTTGGGCACTTTCAGGGGAAAATATGACTTGCAAATCGGGTAAAACCCAAGACAGACATGACAAATTACCCATGATTACCGCTCTCGCGTCTTCTTTTCGGTGCAACACTCGCAAAGCCAGTTTGGTGTTGCCTTCCGATTCCTCACTGAAGATGAACGCTGACAGGGAGAAAGTTCAGTTGGAATGCATCCTCGTTGTACCTCCAGCCGATGGAGGTGCATTTAGCAAAGAGGTGCCTCCTCTCATTTCTCGTCATAACCAATCGGTTTACGTAAGGTGGTGTGGCAACTAAAGCCAACAAGATAACGTGATGGTATGTGCGGCAATAAAAGCCACGATTATGTAAAAAAAAAATACTTTTCTTCAAAGCGAAAACTATTTGGAATTAACACACATGCCGGGCAGTGCTAGGAGAAGGAACTACATGGGCGTTGGCTAGCTCGAGTCATTGAAGACAAGTTGGATCCATGCGATGGGAGAATACGGATTTTTGATGAGCTCAACTTAGCTACCAAGAGCGCACTGAGGTTGCTCTTGTGAACTTGATCTTCAATCGCAACCAGTGTGAGACTCTAGTGTCAACTGACTAGGAATTAATAGCATCTACGGATGGGAATTTCAGCGTCGCTGTTCAACTCGTTGCTTATGTCAATGTAGATCCAAAAACCAGTCCAGAATCGAGCCCAAATCATCATCATTTTGCCAAACACAAGTTTTCAAGCGTCTTGAGATCTCTGAAGTATATTCCAATCCGTGAGAGAAGGCCTCAGCATCCCCTAGACGTGACAATTCAAAGAGGGAGGTGGCAGTAGATCGGATATATAATAATTTTCGAAAAGGCGACACCTGCGTTGCTTGCCAAGTGATGTGGTAGAATCCGCAAATTCTGAACCGAAGAAGAGCGGGTACATCGACAAATACAAGGCGAAGTGCATTCAAAGAGGAGTCTAGGCAGCTAGGACGAGGTTGGCCAGAACTACGACATATTTCCAGATGAATGATGAAGAGAATGAAATTAAGTAGAAGTACTCATGATAGGGCTTTGGTCCGGAATAGACCTGGGTCTCAACCAACAAGCATTTCCAACCACCTCAGTCGTCAGCGAGTTTCCGACGTCAAATTTTTTAAGATGTCTTTCCATTTGCGTGTACATATCACTTGAATTGCGGTCTTTCTCGGAACCGGAGAGCTACCGAATATCCGCTCTACATGCCATTTCATTTGTTCCATTTGGACTTTCCTGACTTGATCGATGTCATTGAATCTCCTTCTACACTTACCTACTATGTAGATGAGACCTTAAATCACTTCTCTAGAAAACCTCATCCATTGAGCAGGACTGGGACGACGAGAGTAGTACACAAAGTCACTTTAGTTGTTCAGGAGAGGGCGTAGCTATTCTTAGGCGTTTTAAACCAAACAAACAGCGATTGTCAAAAGTTGTTCTCCTTTTGATCTCTCCGCTGACGCCCGCCGTTGACTAAGAAAAATCCCTCAATACATCAAAGTTGTATCTTCCTAGTGTTAGACTCTGTCTAGGAGATCCTTTCGTCAGACACCCACTTTCTTATTGACAGCATGTACTTTGCTGACCGTTCGACCCATCTTGGTCGCTTTCACCTCAAAAGCCACGAACGCAGTACTGACGTCACACTACGTCCTCCGATAATGTCAATATTGTCATCGTATGTAGCAGGGATTTTCGAAAGATTGTACCTCCCGAGCTGACTTCAAAAACGTAGTGAAAGAAATTGAACAGCACATGGTTTTGACCCTTCTGACATCTGTAGCGCTCATTATCCATCCTTATCCTGAATAATTGAATGAGTTTGACAGAGATGCCAAAATTAGACATGGCTCTGTATAGCTCGTGTCTATAGATGCTGCCATACGCGGCCTTAAAATCGATAGAAAGGTGGTGGCTATCTGGCGTAGTGTGAATATTTGGTTGGTAGTGGACTTTCAGGGTCTAAAGCCACACTGATATGCACCGATCAGGTTGTTGACGAACGGCTTTAGGCGTTCACACAACACGACAGATAACATCTTGTAAGCGATGTTAAGAAGACTGATGCCTCTGTAGTTGGCCCAGTTCAGAGGGTCTCCTTTCTTGAGGATCAGGCAAATAGTGCTGATGTACCATTCATCGGGGATACTATCCTCTGACCAGATTAGTTGATGGTGCATGCTCCTAACCAAGTCATCGCCTGCTCTCAACAGCTCTGGAGCTAAGCCGTCAGCTCCAGCTGCTTTGTTGGACTCAAGCTTAGATATGGCTATTTTCACTTCGTCCAGGTCGGGTGGACGGAATTGTTGGTTTAGATAGATAAATGGAATTTAATTCGTAGTGGTCGTTCCTATCATAAAAATCGAATAGAAGAAGGTGCAGCATGGTATACAAAAGCCACATTGGGAATTGTTTGCACAGCTCTGGTTATGCAAACACCTAATTTTATTTGGAAGATTGAAGTTCATAGCCAACTTTGTCCTCCGTGGCACAAAGCCATTTTCTTGTAAATGCACAGAGTGTACTGGCAGTGTACGAAATTCGCAACTTTCCTGTCCGTTGTTCAAAATTAATTATCTTGAATCAAGGTTTGGTTTCAGTTAACTCAAAATCTCTGAGGGCCCTCCGCAATGAGAAGGATTTTTGGCACGCTTTCTGCAAAAACCAACATTCCAATTCAAATGCAAATGATTAGCAATTTCGATATTCAAAGTCATCCCCAATGTTACATTATTCAAAATTAACATTGAAATGGCCAGCAGACGACCTTCTGCCAATTTACCCCACAACACGCTTGCACAAACCGAATTAATTCGGCCCAACTGTCACACCAATCGATGTTTCATTGAGGATTTACACCTAAAGACTGATGGCCTAGCCCATCAGCATATTCATTGGGCTAAAACTAATTTTTAGCTCATCACAGATTCGCCGGTCACCAGCACACATGCAGAAACATAAATTTTAAATCCAATCGATCGTGTGTAGCAGATCGTTTAATTTAATATTTAAAACCAACATAAGCGGTGTGACAGATAAAAAGCAGTTTCATCCCGAAATTTGGTTCGTAATTCGATACCCGACTAATGAGTTTCTGATTTTTTATAGATTTCTCTCTGATCTGGATATCGTGGTGTGTCCAAATTCAGTATTTTCCAAGCCCCGAAGCTTGAATAGAGCCCGCCGTTCGGTGTGTTAATTTGGTGGGAAAGGCATAAAAGTCAACATAAAGATAAGAGTGTTGTAGTCTTCTGAGTTTTAGTGGCAATAAAATAATTTTTTTCGGTGGACGATTATGCATTTATGAGTTTGCTATAGATGGGACTTAGTGTCATCTCGTCATAAGCTGTGGAAAATTATGGAACAGAGTTTTTAGTGCCGTAGAAGGTGATGATTTTATAGTGAGAAAGAGTCATACAATTATGGAATTATTTGATTATCGACAAAATCACCTTATCGACATTACCGACGTGTCAAAAAATTTGGTTTTACTTTGACACAGACGGAATAAACACGGTTGCGTACACGGATGACGTTGTGATTTAAGTATCAGGTATTTTTCCTTTCGTGATAAGCGAAATCATGAAGGGTGCACTTAGAAAGGTTAGCACCTTTGCAACAGGCTGTGGCCTTAGTATTAACCCCACAACAATGAACTGATGCTTTTTACGACAATAACCAAAGCACTCAACTTTACCCTAACGCGTCTAAATGGTCAAGAACTCTCGCTAACGTCCAGTGCATCATTCTCAATCCCAAACTAAATTTGAAATCAAACATAGAGCAAAGGGCCGCAGAGGCATGCATAGCCTGTAGCAGAACCGTTGGTAGAAAGTAATGACTTAGATCGAAAATGACATATGGATCTTTGGTCTGGTGGCCCGGACTAAACAAAGGCTACCACATCATTAAACTAAATCGAATCCAGAGAACCGCTGGTATACGTACCACGGGTGCAATACGTTCATGTCCGACGGATGCACTGACGGTTATCCTAAACATCCTACCACACGCCTTTCACGTCAGAAAGATGGCAACCTGTAGTGCGGTCAGACTCTGAGAATCTGGGTGCTGGTCGGCCAGGCCCCATGGTCACTGTAGCATTCTGCCTTCTTTGACTCAGAAGGCGGTAGCATCCCCCACAAACCCTCAGCAAAGACTTCGCCGTGCGTATTCCATCAAGAGCTGAATGGAACAGCGGGGTGGTCACGAAAGACTACGACACATCAATTTGCACGGATAGCTCGAAAATGGAATGCGAGGTATAAATAAAAATTAAAAAAATGGCTGGCGCGACAGCTCGGGATGAACCAAGGCCTAGCTTCTCGCAACCATTCATGTTGAGCGTGTTACATTTTTCGCATGAATGGAAGGGACCTACAATTGATTGCTGACTTTGAACGCGATTTAGGTGCTCTTTCATGACAAATTATACTTCCGAAGGCTTGTCATTCTCCGACGAGAGGTGGTGCCGCGAAAAATGTTCGGTGGGCATAGCTGGGGCTTGAACCCACGAAGCTCGTAAATCAGTCCAACACACTAACCACTCAGCCACTACAACTAGTGCTGTTGACAACACAACATGTCTACAACGCTCTAGACGACAAATGGTTTCAATGGTGAAAAGCGGCTTAAAAGTCCAGCTAAGAAGCCCTCTGATCTATTTACTTGCTTCAACGGCAAACTTGATGTATTGTAGTACCTGCAACTAATGCAGTGAATTTTCGACCCCGCACATCTTGGTACACCACAAACCATCGGCTTGTCATAATTACATGCATTTTTCCCCGATGCACACACAACGATCGAAGTGAAATGCAAACTAAAAGTGAAATCGATTTCCATGTTGCACGGCATGCACTGCGCACACATCACTGACTGAAAATACATACACCACACTCGCTGAAGATGATTTTTTCTCACCACATCGCCGCTGCTAACCGCCCACTGCAACAAAACAACAAAATCAAGTCAAGACACGGAACTTGGTGGCGCCGACGACGCGCTGGCGCATCTTTTCGATTTTCCTTCTTTGCAGTTTGGGCGCACGCGGAAAGTGCAAACTCAATTAAATTTTATAACAAATTTTCGAAACCCCACCAAGCAATGCAAAATTTTTGCGCAAAAGTACATCGCCGGGAGACACCTTGGCAGCAATTTCATTAATGAACCGCTGCATTCGATATAAATCACCACTTCAGTGTTGTGCAATCAAAACTTCGATTGTTTCGATATATAAATAAACATAAGCTCTTCATTAGAAAACCGTGCGTTATCGGTGACAATCGATTTATGAATGGGCCTGACATGATGTTTTAATGACTTAGCCAACGTTTTTTGATGCAACCTGGCGGTGCGGGGATCCACCTCCTCCAACCCATCTGCTGGCAACAGCGATAGATTTTAAATGGTCAATCAAACAAGCATTTGAATTTAGATCGCTCGATAGATTATGCAGATGTGCGTGTCTGTTATACAACCTCTCAGCTTGTAATTCGCTGTTTTGTTTGCCATACCCAGCTGGAGGGCTGATCTTGTTAATAACCATATTTTTTCCTTGTGAATAAATTAAGAGCTCATTTGGTTTAAACGATAATCTGTGGGTATGGCTTGGTCCACAGCGACTGGGACGCGAACTTTCTACGGACAGAGAGACACGACCATTTTGATAAAATTAATACTGATACGCATTTTTCAAAAATTATGAATTTCTTACAGCGAATATTCGATATTATTTGCACATTTTGGACGTTTACACACGTTTAAGTGCTGCCAATCATCAGTTGCTGTCATGAAACAGGTGGGGGTTGGTTGATTATAAAACAAATGACAGCCAAACCCTTGTCACACGAGTGCTTCTACAGGCCAATTAGGGTTTTTCTCGCTTTGAGGATACGATTATTGGCAACAAAGACAAATGGTGTTAATGAAATTTAACACCGGCGATATATATTCATGGGAAAATAAAAAAATGATTGCAAATTAGGCACGATGAATGTCAATGAGCTGTGATGCCTATCGAATGGCTGCGACTACCGTTTTTTTATTGCTTGTCCAATGAATTGAATGTAAATAGCTCAGAGCTTGATTGGAATCTAATAATAGCGCGTGAAAAAGAGATGACGAAAAATACGTGTAGTTACCTTCATCCAAGCTCAAGGAGAATTAAGAGCTTAGATGGGACCTACCTCCAAATTTTTGATGCAAAATATCCGTACACACGAAAATTCGAGTTCATTTGCCGTCTGTCAAATATAATAGAAACAGTATTCACGCGATGAATTACGTATAGATGACCCATTTTTGTTTATTAAGGCGTCCACTACTATTGTACTATACGTAGATGGTCAAACAGCAAAAGAAGACTTGGAATCCCATCCAATGTAGTGAGACAATACCGGAGGTCTTTGAATAAGATCGATGACGAATGAGGTGACGTTTCTCTTTACTGGGTTCCAGGAGACAGGGATGTTCCAAGATACTGCAGAACGGGCGAGTTACCTTCGGAAGGGACACGCCAGAACTTCTCTGTAAATAGGGAGGAACCTTCTGCACCTAAAAATTAATTCAGTTTTGCTTAGATACTACAAACCGGCAGAGTGGCAAACAGCAACAACACTTTTCTTTCGTCAAGGCACATATGGCTTATCCTAGATTTCAAAAGAACTGGCAGACTTGTGTCATTTAATGCTTGATATGTAGACATACTACACTGCAAGTCATAAGATTAGAAGCAGGCATTTTTGAGAAGTAAAATCGATATTTCTCCCGTTACATGATGGATTAGGAAAAAAATTGCTATGGTAAATGAGAGACTATTTTGTCAGCAACAAAATATAAAACGTGTGTATAGAAGAGATTTAGCTAACGGAACTTTGAAGACAAATTGTAAATTGAGTAAAGAATATGCGGAAATAAATCGGGTCATTAGATTAGAAGCAGTGAACAAATCAACGTTGTTTGTGAAGTGAATACATTTTTTTTTTCGGTTTAAACGGTTTATTTTATAAAGTAATTGTTTTTGATTGAGTGTTATCAAAAATGGAAAAAAAACAGTGGAGGAAAGGGCAAGAATAGATGTTTATTGCTCTGAAGGTCTTTCATGCCGTGCTATAGCCCGAAAAATAAAGCGAAGTGATCATTGTGTCAGCAATTATTTAAAAAACCCGTCGTCTTACTCAAAAAATTATAAAGGAAACACTTCATCTGCCTTAACACTTCGCGAAACACGAAGTATCCTTAGAATAGCGTCAAATTCAGCTTTATCGGCAGCTAAAATTAGAGAGAAAGCTAATGTTAAGGCCAGCTTATCCACTGTTATCCGCACAATACGCAGTGCTAAACACTTAAAGCGCCTGAAACTTAAAAAAAACCACCACTTAATGACGCAAGGAAGAAGCAACGCTTGTGTTTCGCGAAAGATCACATGACCTGGGATGTGCAAAATGGAATGAGCACAAATGATTGGCGGAAGGTTATTTTTTCCGACGAAAAAAAATTTAACCTAGATGGGCCGGATGGTTATAATTATTATTTCTATAACCTGAGGAAAGACGAGCGGTTTTTAAACCGTCACCATAGCAGGGAAGGAGGCGTTATGGTCTGGGGTTCAAACACAAGCGTTGCTTCTTCCTTGCGTCATTAAGTGGTGGTTTTTTTTTAAGTTTCAGGCGCTTTAAGTGTTTAGCACTGCGTATTGTGCGGATAACAGTGGATAAGCTGGCCTTAACATTAGCTTTCTCTCTAATTTTAGCTGCCGATAAAGCTGAATTTGACGCTATTCTAAGGATACTTCGTGTTTCGCGAAGTGTTAAGGCAGATGAAGTGTTTCCTTTATAATTTTTTGAGTAAGACGACGGGTTTTTTAAATAATTGCTGACACAATGATCACTTCGCTTTATTTTTCGGGCTATAGCACGGCATGAAAGACCTTCAGAGCAATAAACATCTATTCTTGCCCTTTCCTCCACTGTTTTTTTTCCATTTTTGATAACACTCAATCAAAAACAATTACTTTATAAAATAAACCGTTTAAACCGAAAAAAAAAATGTATTCACTTCACAAACAACGTTGATTTGTTCACTGCTTCTAATCTAATGACCCGATTTATTTCCGCATATTCTTTACTCAATTTACAATTTGTCTTCAAAGTTCCGTTAGCTAAATCTCTTCTATACACACGTTTTATATTTTGTTGCTGACAAAATAGTCTCTCATTTACCATAGCAATTTTTTTCCTAATCCATCATGTAACGGGAGAAATATCGATTTTACTTCTCAAAAATGCCTGCTTCTAATCTTATGACTTGCAGTGTATAAGAAAGGGTGTCTCTTCCAGTGCAGAAGAAGAGGAGGAAAGTATCACACACTTTCTAAATACATGCGCTGTCCTATCATGACTGAGAAGGAAAATGGGAGAAAACTACGTTTACGAAGATCTTAGTGACGTATCCAGGATAAAGAACTTTGTTTCCGGATCTACCATAGTACATAGCACATGGTGGTGAGCAAAAAGGAATTGACACCGATAGGGTTACCCATAAAATCTTCCCCTTTAAAAGAAAGAGATTCATCGTGCTAGGCTCCCGGACCTTGTAATCCGATGCTCTACCCACCTTTAACATTGCATGTCACTCCTAAACTGGCTCGGCAACAGTGGCAACACATAAGAGGCTGCGTCACAGGCCACCACTTGTGATCAGTACTCGATATAAAAAAAACAACGTGTCTTCTGTTTCTTGGAAGGAGCAAACGAACGAAGGTTTTGTCGGTTTAATACCTGGTCACTGCGCTAAAGAAAACTTGGTTGGAAGATTATGCATCTTCACAAACAATTTCTACTGGAGGAATCTCTAGAAACAACGATTAACCTGTATGACTGTCAGGTTTTTGATAGTTTGAACGACTGGAGAAAACACCACAATTTAGGTGGCGCGATATTATGTTGAGAATTGGTAAATCCCAAAATCACCCCTATTGCAGCTGTGGGATAGCTTCTTTTTGCCCCTATCATGCAGATGTATACCAGTCTCTCTAGGTTTTTTTTTTGCTCTACTCAGTTTAGTTCTTCCTTCCTAGGCCACTATCCAGTAGCTTATGACTGGTCTAACCATCACAATGCACATCCATCTCAACATTGCTGGATTTTCCTGAAATGTGCCTCTATATTATAAGTGCTTGGGTGGCTTTGCTTACTACCGACTCTATATGTGCCTTCCATAGAAGTTGCATAACGTTATGCCTAGATACTTGAACCCCTGCTGAAGGTCAATTGCGATTCCACTTAGTTCGATCGGATGCCTACTCCTAGTGAATGGTACTATCGTGGTTTTCGTGGGATTAATTCTGAGTCCCACTAATATACACTATTCTTGAGTGACTCGTAATCCTATATTACTGAGGGTGTCTTCGATGTTTCTTCTAGCTATGATGGCTACGTCGTCGGCGTAAACTTGGCAGTTTATACCGATCTCTTCTAGGTTATCAGAAGTTCGTCTACCACCAGGCATAAAACTCCTCCTTGTGTACATCCTAGAGAAATGACAGCTCTCGAAAGATAAACACAAAAGTTTCGTCGCAGCATTTAATCTCAAGCTACTTTATTAAAAACATCTCAATAATTCCAAAAAGTTATCAAATCATTTATCTAAATTGTGGTTTTCATTTACGCGAAAGTATTTTCTCACGGATTGAAGTAATTTTCCCGTAGTTTGCAAACAAAGTTTTACAAATTGTTTCGTTTCAAATTGTTGTTGTAATAAGTGCAAATTTCTACTAAATATGTCGTCTGATGCCCAAAGCGCCCGTGAAGTCAGACTATTGGCTAGAAACAAGCAAACGAATTCACCCTTGCTAGCCGCCATGGACAATAAATCTGACAACATGTCTGAGCTACGTCTAAAAAGCAACAAGCCGCATTCACCATCGCTGGCAAATAAGGATCAGCCAAAAATCTTGGAGCTGCGCCTAACAAAGCAAATCGATGACAATAAAACGCAACTGGTCAAACTGCTTGAAGATAATAACGCTCAACTGAAATCTACAATTGTGGAAACCCATGCAAAACTTGAAGAGTTCAACCAACAGCTTAAATCGACCATTCTAGAGACTCACAGCCTGCTACTTGATACACTCAACAAAACTATCAAAGACTTCAACAATCGTCTCGAAGATGTAAACAGAACCATTTCGGCTTTATCTGTGCGTATCGAAGTACTTGAACAAACATCGGAATCGGTTTTATGCTCCCAGTTGGAAAACGAAATAATTGAACTACGCGGGAAAATCGATGAAATTGAGCGGGAAAAACTAATCACTGATGCAATTCTACATGGTGTCCCAACAAGAGAAAATGAAGATCTCCATTCCCTTTTCACTGCACTATGCACTTCAATTGATTGCACACCAGCACCTTTGCCTAAGGAAATGTTTCGCACTAAAGCCAAACGAAACCCGCATAGTCCTGCAATCATCATAAAATTTGCAACTGTCGCAGATAAAATAAAATTGTTTAAATCTGTAAACTATGCGTATAGGAAAACAAGACAGCCGCTTTGTTTACATAACATTGGGATGGAATCTGACACTCGAGTGCATCTTAATGAAAGTCTTTCTGCTACCAATCATGCAATCTACAGGAAAGCTTTTCAATTAAAACATCAAAAGCTTCTTACTTCTGTCTTCACTCGAGGTGGGCGTGTGTATGTGCGTGTGAAGCCAAATGACAAAGCTTTATTGGTAAACCACGTTCAGCGCTTAGATGTTCTTGCTGCCGCTGCCGTCGCTAATTACTCATGATGAACTTACACCGATCTACAAGTATTCGTAAGCTGGAGTCAATTATTAATTTTTTTCTATTTAAATTTTATTCTTTTAAATTTTACTCTTTCTTTCTTATCTATTCTATTTCTTTATTCTTATTCTTATTTTGTAAATTTGTTCACTATCTGCTTTTTGTTATTTCCTGCTTGCCGTTTGAGTTGAGAGTCTACTACAACATTCGTTGTTTGAGTCTGAAAGTGTGGGGGAGATTTTTCGTCCGTACCACCAATGGGTGATACAGGTGAGATTTCGCCCGGAGGTCATGGCTTAAATGATAACTTGCGTGTACTTATTAATATTTTTTGTAGACAGCGTGAAGGGCTAAGAGTGTGTCACATAAATGCACAGAGTCTGTTTGGGAAAATTGACGAGTTTAGATGTTTGTTCGTTGGTTCTTGTGTTGATGTTGTGTGCGTCTCTGAGACATGGTTTAACCCTGAAATAAGCAACGAACTCTATTCCATGAGTGGCTACAACATTTTTAGAGCTGATAGGAAAAACAGAATCGGTGGAGGTGTTGCGATTTATGTTCGTGAGTACCTAACCGCTGATCTCCTGATTGAGTCGGCCCCTGATAGTCCTTTCGAGTATTGCTTTATTGAAATTGCGAAGAAAAAATGTCTTTTTGGAGTTGTCTACAGACCGTATGACAACATTGATTTATCACGACTGTATAATTTACTCGAAAACTTATCATCGTCATACTCAAAAACTATCATCTGTGGGGATCTCAACTGTAACATTTTAAATCATGAGAGATCACGATCATTTCTTGAATCAATGCAAGCTCTCAGTTTAGATCTTGTTAATTCGAACGTTCCAACGCATTTTACTAGCTCTTCTAGCACTCTTTTAGATCTATTTCTTGCGAGTGACAGTCAGGAGGTTTTCTTCAGTCAGGCACCGGCTCCTGTTTTCTCCAAGCATGACCTTATCTTTGCTACATTTAACTTCACAGATTGCAGAAAGCCTTTGACGTACACCTATAGAGACTTTAAAAATATGAATGTGGAGCTACTTGAAGACGATCTTCAAAGTGTTAACTGGCTGCCCGTGTATTGCGAAACTTCGGTCAATGCCCAAATTGAATATCTTCAAGATACCATAGTCCAGCTCTTTAATAAGCATGTTTTACTTAAAACGAAAGAAGTTCGATGTAGCCACATAACGTGGTTTAGTCCCGTAATATACGAACTAAGAAAAAATCGTGATGTGGCCTATAAAAAGTGGAAGCAGTTCAAACTCCCTGAGTTTTATGAAGCTTTTCGGGTTCTACGAAATTTAGTGAACTCTAAGATTAAAACAGCCAAGCGTGAATACTATAGTAGGCACTTTGACCATAGGCTTCCAACTAAAACGCTTTGGAAGAACCTCAGAGAACTAGGTGTAGGAAAGCAAAACAAGCCTAAGATGGATGATATCGATCCCAACCAGCTAAATAAAGAATTTGCTGAGATTCAGACAACATCAGGTGCACTACTGCAGGACATTCAAGTGTCGCAAAGTGGCTATTTTGAATTTTGCAGAGTTGAGCAAACTGATGTTGTTAAAGCAGTGTTAAAAATAAAATCCAAAGCTGTTGGTATTGATGGAGTTCATACTTATTTTATAAAAATTATCCTGCCGTATCTTCTGCCTGTCATAACCTATGCTTTTAACAATATTTTAACAAGATCTACCTTTCCGTGTGCTTGGAAAATTGCTAAGATCATTCCAGTCCTTAAAAAGAAAGCATCAAATAACTCACCTGCTGAATACAGACCTATTGCGATCTTGCCTTACCTGTCAAAGGTCCTGGAAAAGTCTTTGCATAATCAAATGTCAGTCTATTTTTTGCACAACAAACTGCTGAATGCATATCAATCTGGTTTCAGACCATACCATAGCTGCACTTCAGCACTACTTAAGGTAACCGATGACATACGAGTTGCAATGGATAAGAATTTAGTTACTTTCCTGACACTTTTAGACTTTTCCAAGGCCTTTGATACGGTTAATCATAAGCTGCTTGTTTCAAAGCTTTCAACCTTGTACAATTTTTCTCCATCAGCTGCAAAATTGATTTATTCGTATCTGTTTGGGAGAAAACAAGCAGTCCTAGCTAACAATATTATGTCTGAATTAATTGCAACTTCAGCAGGTGTTCCTCAAGGATCCATCTTGGGTCCCTTACTCTTTGCAGCATTTATAAATGATCTCCCTAAAGTAATTAAACATTCCAAGTTTCACATGTTTGCGGATGATGTCCAACTTTACTCAAGTTTTGCGCTTGGACAAATAGCAGATGCGGCAACTAAAAGTAATGAAGACCTACAGAATATTCTTGCCTGGGCTCAAGAAAACTATTTACGACTTAACCCGGTCAAAACGAAATGCCTTGTCATAAATAGAAGTGATCTCAACACAAGCAGCTTTCCCGCAATTTCCCTCGGTAATGCCTCTATTGAGTTTCTAAATAAAGTTAAAAATCTTGGAGTTTGGTTTAACACAAGTTTGCACTGGGATGACCATGTGCGTACAGTCATCGGGAAAATTTATGGCTGCCTCAGGAACCTCTCGCTGTCCCAAAACTTCACTCCAGTTAGCACTAGACTAATGCTAGTTAGGTCCTTACTCATTCCGTTAATTACGTATGGCTGCGAAATCTATTGCTGCCACAATGCACTTACCAAACGTAAACTAAATGTTGCATTTAATAATATTGCACGTTATGTCTATGGCTTAAAACGCCATGATCATGTGTCGACATTTGCGAAAAATATTCTTGGGTGTTCACTTGATAAGTACCTTGACTATTGCACGCTCAAGTGTCTACACAAGATTATCACCAGCAAACAACCTCAATACTTATATGAAAAACTCAGCTTCTCGCAATCTAACCGCTCTTTAAGTCTAATTTTGCCACTTGTTACTTATCAAGTCTGTGAACGACAATTTTTCATTCACGCCATACGCCTCTGGAACTCACTCCCTCTCACGTTAAGACGGCTCTACGATACGAATGGTTTTGGTGACACTCTCTTTCGGCACTTAGCAGGTGGTAATTAAGATTAATATCTTTTATGGTAAAATTTGCTTCTTATAAATATCTTTCTTATCTTATAATTTACTCTTTGTCAATCTCTGTTTCTGAATACTCAAAATTGGAATTCATAAATAAACTAAATTTAAATCACATTATTGTAAAATTCACATTTATAGCATAAAGATTATGTATAGTCTATTATAAATGTTGTTATATTAATTATAATAAATACTGAAATACTGAAATATATCCCACTACTGTTTTAGCTGTCCTGGTTGGGTGTTGTGCGGTTTACTCTTTTTCTTTCAAGAGCTTTCTTGATTGCCTCATGGGAGGTAATTTCTCCAGCACAGTCGTCTTTAACCAGTTATCTGTGACCTTTTCCATTGTTTTCAGTGTAAATGAGGTCAACAGACTAATTGGTCTAAAATTCGGTGTTGTGGTGTTTTTCTTTCTCATCTTTGATATGAAAATTACTTAAACTCTTCTTCGTATTCTTGGTATGCATTCTTTACCTAAGCTGCTTCATATTGTTTTGAGAAGGTATGGCATGATTGTAGAGCGGGAAATATATCATCTTCAGCTAAGCTGAAAAGTATTTGATGCCCAAAATCAGTCGCTTTCCTTCGCAGATGTGTGCCTGCTGCTATCTCTCAGTCTTTCCTGTTGGGTCCTCGAATGGTTTCGATTGTGCCCGGGAGGTGGGATGTTCAACTACCCGGGAAGTTAGAGTCGAGTAAGAGTTGCTTTGCTCATCATTCATCATAGTGTGGCTTCCATCCTGCCTTTTCAATGGCCAATGTTGCATCTGATTTGTTTCTGCCCTGTGTAGCCTGACAGCCATGGTTTCACAGAATGTTCTAAAGTTGGCCCTTTTTCGCTTTCCGTATCTCTTTATTGTACACGGTAAGCTGTAATTTCTCTGTAATTTTGTGACTACATTTAGCCCTTTAAGAGTGTCTGCGTGCTTTAGGCAAAGTATTTTATTCCTTTCCTGCTCTGATGTTGAATAAAGGGCAGCGGATTTTGTATGCCTGCAGTATTGACCTATTGAGCGTCTCGAGATTATGTTCTAGTTCAAAGGGGTGCCATCTAAAACCTCAAAAACGTATTCTAAGAGGAAGGCCGCACATCACACACTCTTTTCCCAAAAAAAAATATTCTTTGTCTTTGCGGCATTTTTTGTCCAAACAGCTCAACGTTATTGACAATGCAACACTTATTAAAATTGTGAAACCTCTCTGGCGACTAATTTCCCTCATTTATGTGTTTGTTTGTAGCCCGTCCAAGTGTCTTTTAATCTAAGATTCATCTCCTAATGACATCCAACAGCCGCAGTAAATAAATGCTAAGCTCTTGGCTCGGTATGACGCCTACACACTTTGAAAATCCACACTTCAGTTTCCACGAGTGTGTCTTACAAAACGTAATAATCCCTTGAAAAATGTGAATCCCCCAAGCGAGAGACAGAAGTACATATTTCACCTCTTATTTAATATCGTTATGATATGACAATTTAATGGACACCAAAATGTGTAATCCTCAGCTGAACAGCGTTGGCCCATCAAGCCGCTCCTCGTCCACCTGAGGGACGCGTACTTAGCTTTCAAGCTTACACCCTCCCCCACAGCGCATATCCAATTGTATTGTAAGCAGCCTCCATTATCCATTATGGGAACTTTGCATAATTTAATTAAAAAAAAATATATTAATTACTTAAGGGCAACCCCATCAAGTTGACGGCTTCTGCATGCAACCGCCGCCACTTTCTGGGTCAGACTCGTCTTTTGTCGTGGTCGCGCAGTCTCTGTCACGGCTTTGTATGGAAATTAGAAAACGTCTTTCCCGACAAGAGAGACACTCGTGCATCTTCATGTGTTTGTTTTGTGGGATTCCGTGGCGCATTCGTGATGCTTAAAAACCCGACCCTTTTGTTTAGTTTGCTCCGTGTTTAATAGATGACGCTACTATTTGTTATTCCGTGCTTAGATGGCACAACGTGTGATGGACCGCTGGACACGTTTTCCGACGATCCGTTTGCCGAATGAAGTGGAGAACGAGATGAATAATAGAGCCATCCTAAGATTTATCACGAATTTATTGTCATAACATTTGAAGGCTTGCATCTGTAGCTTTGCGGAATGGTACATGGGTTTTCGTTTTTGAGTTCGGAGTCATGCAAAGCTATGCGGAGAAATCTCGGTTGAGAAATGAAATATCTGCACGGTGGGTTAAGAGTCATCAATTTCGTAGACGCAGGTACACTCCCTCAACTATCGGAACGTTTGTTCAGTCAATTTATCTTTGTGCGATGGTACCAGCATGTCTGATGGAAGAAAAGAGATACAATGGTAACCAGAGTGACCCTTGAGCAATAAATTCAAGCGCTGATTAGGACCGCTAAAGACCAAAGTGTTGGGATCATGTGTATACATGTTGCGTGCAAAATTTCTTTACAAATAAATTAGCTTTTCAACACTTTTTCGCAATGGGCGGGGAGGTTAATGAAGATCAGATGTGCCGGAACCGATGTTTGAGAGTGAGAGAGTGGCCAGAAGCACGTAAGGAGCGTGGGCTTGACTGATGTGGAAATATGATAGCCATGCATGCGGATGTCCAGTCAACCAAACAAACAAAAAAGCCGCCGGTTTCTATGAACGTGAAGCGTTGCTGGATCGTGCGCCATGTTGCCATTCTAGATTGAACGATAGAACTCTGATTGACTGAAATATCAGGTCCATCCACAAGTAAGCCAACTGTGAGACAGTGGATCACACTAAGCAAATACTCTACCATTCTTCACTGCCATTTGCAACAAATCGCATGCAATTGATTGACTAAGCGAAAAGGATCCAAGGATTCGTCTAGATACAAACAAAGAACAAACTGTTTGTATTGGAGTTACTGCCGCACGCTTTTTGGGCATAATACGTCGAAGAGCCTGTTCAGTGTCGGCTGGGTGTTAGAAACTAATGAAGACGAAGGGTTTAGTTGAGGACTGTCGCAATGCTGAGCTCGATTACCAGAAAGTGGCCGCGAACTCAGTGTCTGCATTGATTCGCAGCATCAAAATCACGGTGTCAACTAGTTTTCTATAGTAAAGGCACGTCTACGATCTCGATCCTCTTTCTATGTTTCCATTTTTCATACAGTGAATGAGTTGAAACGAAATTAGATCTAAACTGGTAATGAGTGTCTGGAAAAGATAAACAGACTGGACTAGAACAATAAAGTCACCCTCTACTGGGTGCCAGGTTATCTAGGAATAGAGGGAAATGAGGCAGCCGGTGAACTGGCAAGGAAAGGATCAGAGGCCCCATTCGTTGGACCCGTGCCATTCTGCGGGCTTATACCGCATCGAATCCAAGAAAAACTACGAAGATATTAAGAATGCAAAAGAAAAAGGCTGTAGGAAGCACTCCCAGTACAGGCAGACAAAGGAACTTCTCATAAACTACGATCGAAGGAGGGGCAAGGCTTACTTAGGCACCAACAAAAACCATCTTCGCAGCACTGATCTACAAAAGAAGAGCACACCTGGGAGCATACACTTTCCAGATGCTTTGAATCCTCAGAGCAATTGGGTTGGAGGAGGCGCTATAGGTCGAGCCTCATCGAACAAGACGAGTTCAGGGGAGCACAATAGATCTCTACATGTCGCAGTGCATGCATACACCCCAATCTCTAACATCTAGCATCTAAGTGAAGCCGATTCTCGGGCACTTTGACAGTCCACTAGCCCTCTCGATCCTGGGTATATCTTTGTAAATCAGAAACATTTGACCTTTCTCAAGTTTCGTAGAAATGTTTTTCCTTTCTCTAACAAATGACTCTTTCGTCCGACATCTGTTTGTTTGTTGTTGTTTTTAAAAAAATAACCGAACAACGATAATCTAGTATTACAAAAGAAATCCATAACAATTATGTAAACAGTTGCATGCAATTGACAACATTAAGACATCTAAACAAAAGACGATAAATATGTTGCCCTTGCATTCCAATTGTTGCACAGCTTTATGCTAAAAACACATTTATTGTAACCCCTGGCTCAGCTTGGATTAGCTGAATCCACATGGGATAAGCTGAAGAAAACTCTCTTTAATTAGAGCCCCTTCATCATTGACGTTTATATATTGAGTGCACGTGTGAATTTTACAACCCATGCCATCTTCAGCTTTCACAACGCAAACACTTTACTCAAGACATCTGAGGTGAGGCAAACCAAACTTGGCCCAATAAACATTAAGTTAACATTGTTAACAAATAGAAATTAACACTTCTGGCCCTGGCAAGATGGTCTTGGTTGTTGGAATGCTCAACGTTTAACTAATCATGAACGGCAAGTGTACGTTTCTCCAAAAAAAAAAAAAACACTCAACATAACTTAACAAATCATTTGGGTCAGTTGCGCGAATTTACAAAAAATAACTCTAATTGTCAACGGCAAGAAGAAGTGCCACGCGCAAGTCAAAAGCGACAACGACCCCTTGGACATGGAGATGTCAAATCGAAATCTATTGACACATTGTGTAAGCAAATAGAAAAGAGGAAAGCTGTCATTACACACCACACATCCTCGTCAACTGTTGGTTGAATGAACTTTGTACAACCTGTCAGAAAAATTCAAAACAACTCCACGAATATGTCTGCTCAACATGGTAAACAAAATCTTATTTGTCACATGCGGTGCACACCTGGGGCGTTTTGTCAACAACCTGTTTGGCCCCGAGCAGTATGGTCTTAGAGCCAAAAGGTCGCAAGCGAATGAATTTTCACCCTTCAGCAGATGGTGGGGAAAATTAAAGAAGTCATCAATTTTCAGACCGCCTATGACAGCATTTATAGAAACGGGCTACATATACAGAGCTGAAATCCATGCTATTGAAATACATACATATCTTCTCAGATAGTCAGACGGGGCTTAAAATTCGAGGAATCTAGGTCAGGCTGCTTTAATGCCTTATGAGCACTTGCCAGGCTCAATAAGGCCAAACTTGGTTAGGTGTCTTGCCACCAGGGCATTGTAGCCAATGAATATGCAAACCGGAATCGGCTACCACCTTAAATTCGCCAAGCCGCTAGGAACACCAACTTCGCCTAGTCCATTGGAAAATATCCTTGGACCTATGGAACCCAAAAGATTTATGAAAACCTTTTCCCACAAGGAAATTCTGAAACTTGACAAGAAAAACATTACGAAGCTGGTGAGGTTTCTTACGCCCTAAGATACCATCTCAACAAACCAAACCATAAGGAATTCTGTTCGTTAGTGGAGTTTAGGAACTCGGCTACTAATGACATACTAACCTTCATAAAAGCGATGGTAGATGTATTAGGCTAATTGTACTCATGACACAATAGATCCTTCTAGGTTGCAGGGTGAGTTGTTGATCCCATTTCATCAGAAGTCAAACGAAGAATAGCTCTTGTCGATCGCTGTTTCTTTTAGCCTGCCAAAGCAAATGATTAAACAGGTCTTACACCGAACAACTAAGAAGACTATGAATCATCCCAGTTCCGCTTTATGGCGCTGAAGCTCTATCGCAAGCGAATAGAGAAAAAAATTCTTCTGAATATATTTAGTCGCATTTGAGTTGGCGGATTTTGGAGGAGAAGATTCAATGACGAATTGTACGCGCTGGACAACGACATCGACCTAAACTACGCATTGCACGTTTGAGATGTCTAGGACATGCAGAGCGAATGGACACCAACGTTCCACCTCGCAAAGTTTTCGAACCAACATACGACCGGGCTAACTATGTCCACCTCAACCTTTCAAATTTCACCAAAAATCAAGGGAAATGCTTTCGAATGACTAACTTATCCCTCCAATATTCCTTTCTAGGGCCGATCAAGTCAAAAATTTATTTTCAAACACTGCACTTTCAGTGAAGGCGACCAAGGAACTGTTATGAATGATTTATCCAGGTTTTAATCTGCTTTGAAATGTTCGATGATGATGATCTTAACTTCCTTTGACATCGTCTCAATACCCCAGCCCCAACTTAACCGATTGAAACAAACTGCATATAATTTTTGAGAACTTTGACTGCTACAGTATGACCATTTCATTAAAATTGGTTCAGCCATTTAGAAAAAAAAGATTGACAGGCCGCCATACGTCAGCCCTACGATTTATTTAAATCATGTATGCATGTATCACGGTAGCAATCATTTACAGAGCCAAACTTACATCCACGTCGCTTTGATGGTCATTTACTTTAAAACCGGCGAAATCTTGGATGCATCATCGCGTGCCTTGTCTAATAAAAATGTCAAATAAACTTTGTTATGAAATAACTAAAACAAAACGAAAAAAAAAAACAGTTCTTTCCGAGTCAACTGGTTTCTTCTCTCGTTCTAATTAGTATGCAATTAAATTGAATAGAAAATGAATATGGATTTTTATTCTCGTGAAGTGTTAATTAATTTATATAACACATTAAGTAATGGCCTGAGATAGATATGTATATGCACATCTTCACGTTTACTTTTGAAGCCATGCAAAGCTGCTTTTATTGCAAATGAATGCTAGTAGGCATGTATACCATCCCTGCTAATTGGGTTCGGTGATGAATGCAGTCATCATCTTTATTATCATTATCATCGTCATCATCGTCGGCAAAGTAGGTGACGGATGCTATATGAAGACGCCAAGTCTTGGTAGTAGTCAAAGCGGTCTTTATAGAAATTATACCTGTTAATCGTCTCTCCATCACTGACTTTGCACAAACTGTAACGGACTTTAGTCCTAAGTGTAGAAGCGCATTTAAGAAATAAATCCTTCTAAGACAAAGGCGAAGCAGTTTAGAACAAGGATGAAGTAAGATTATATGTTTTTTGAGCACTAGTGAATTGGAAATTGTACGGGCCGTAATTTAACCTTAGCGCCATAAAACGTTCTCCAGAAATTGAAATTGTCAACACCCCGAGTGTAGATATTAAAAACAGGGGCTTTTGGAGGTTCTCTGCTAGAGAGGTTCAAGCTGAATAAGAAGAAGACATGAGATAAACTTCGACTGTGGATGCTTGCCAAACGCTCCACCCAGAGAGGCTGATTAGCTTCCTGACATCCTCTGGAGTAGACAAACTGCTCTAAACTCTCGGGAAAGCACAATAGGCCTCTGTATGAGACCGCAGTGCTAGAGTGGACAAACCGCTCCCCACTAATAATAATTGCCAAACACTTTGACATTGCTATACGAAAGATAGGCAGGTAGAAGTGGTAGCTTTAGCATTCCAGACGGTGAGACCTAATAAGCGTTTCAGCGCCATTTTAAAACTGCAAATAACATGCCCTGAATATAAGTGTAGTTGTAAACCTAACAGAAGGAGTGCTTGCATTCATCCTGTGGCATCAACGAAACTGATCTTTTTCTTCGAGATTTCACTAAGGTTGCCAAAGAAGGTGTTACCTAGTGCGTGGTATCTGAGCCTGCCTATAGCCGGACACCTGCAGAGAAAATAAAACACTGGCTAATTCTTGCTTTCATTATTGCACCTGCAATGTTTGTGCAAGTCCTGTTTTGTAGATTTTGTGGTCTGGGCCAATACTTTATCCAAAGTTTGGAAGGTTTGGCAAATGTTTGCCTAAGCTGACATCGATGACAGTACCTACCTTCTGATCGTCATACTCGACAAGGATCTGGTGTGCATCGATTACTAAAACAATGAAAGGAAAGTATAGGCTCTAGCCTGTCTAGCTCACACAGCAGTTCAATGCTCGACTCACTGAGTGACCAACAAATTCGAGAAAGAATTGTATAGCATAAAACGCGTTTATCTTCCATTTTTGACTTGCATCTTGGCCCTTATATGAACCAATGTGGTGGAACCTGCGACCCCTTGCCGTGGTCGAAAATAATAGAACTAAGTAAATGCCCAGTTTCCTTCAAATTGGTAATTTATTTTCATCTATTGACCATCTAACCAAATGCCAACAGAAAAACAGAATCATCCACCTAACATCAAAGAATTGGACAGAACGTCACTGTGGACTGCGAAAACTTTGAACTTCTTTGAAGCAGTAGGCTCAACTACGATTTATACGAGTTTTACAGAGACATCGATCTGGTCAAAAACCATTATACTGGACGTTTGAGGTGGCTAGCATGGCTAACATGTATAGACAATGGACACCAACGTTCCGGCCCGCAGAGTCTTTGAATTTTACCCGGATGGACAACGCAGTAGAGGAAGAACTCGCCTAAGGTGGAGCACACAAGAAGAAAGCGACCTCGAGTGGTGAACTGGATGCACTTGCCTTAGGACCGGAGTATTTTTGGAGGCTTGTTCGTGAAGGCTAAGGATCACGTCGAACTGTGCCGCTCCCTAAGTAACTAAATAATTGGCGCGCAAAACTTAAAAGTGATCCAAACGACTTGATGTGAGAAACTATGAACAGTAAACTTTCGATGAAACAACTTTTACAACTAGTCATGAGTCAAATTCTAACAGTCACAGGGTTCCTTCTGCGGTCACGATTAGATCCCTGCATGTGTGTGCGACTGGATCCCTCCAAACTGATAGAAGAGCCCTGTGCTATAAAACTCAAGAACCGGATCTGAACTTCATCGTCAACAGAATTGACTTGTTTGTCACTTGCACTAACACATTAGACAACGCCGTACAAATTTGGTATAACCCTTCCTCGCCGATAAAGACTTTCAGGAAACAATAACCGAATGATGGACAGATCTAGTTTCAACGAGGTGATGCAACTCATCGTGAGGAGAAAGTGACATCTCCCCATGCAACACTCGCACAGCCAGTTACTTGTGAAGGATGATGGTTTGGAACTCCTCGGATGTAATGATCATTCCAGTTATTTGAAGAGGAAGTTGGCCGAAGCAGAATTAGACTCACAGACCAATTTTCTACTCAAAACTCGCTCAAAAAATGTCAAACTCTAAGTTAATGATAGTAACTCTAACTAGTCTAATCGACTGTCATTTCCTTGCAGCAAAAGTTCATTAACTGATTTCTTCATGGCACCCTTTATCCAAACAACTTCCGACAATTACCAAAACTATGCGTATACCAACTTTGATTCCCTTTGGGTACGTTTCGAAACCCAAATAAAGATCACCGCCACCTCTATCGCTCCTAGTACCATTATTCACGTTTGATAATGAGCTTTTCCACAGATAACATCTCAATGGTCAATTACACTGTCACTCAAGCGCGTATACTAAATCTTCCACAAATCGCCTCCAAAAATCCTATTAAGGTCTCAGAAAATTATTAACTTAACACGAAGCTTGTCAGCCTGCACGGGGCGAAATGAGTTATTGCGTGTAAGCCAGTAGCCGGGCCAACAACAAAACTTTTTTCAATTAACATGAAAACCTTCCAAAAACCACACACAATAAATTTTTGTTTGTTTTTTTTCCCACAAAGAAAAAAAAACGACGTAACAACCAAAACTTACCAACAACTGCATCTTAACTAATCCAACTGATGGCGGTGGTGGTGGTTTCTGATTGACAATTGAGGACCGAAAATGATAGTAATTGAGCGGCGCAGTTCAACCGAAAACAAAACTAATTTCTACAAACAGAACGCCAATTTGGACGAGAGGCACTCAAGACCACAGCCGGAGGAGGTTGGAAATCGTGTCTTAGGCTGAATTGCAAATGACCGTTTCGCAAGAAGCTAAATCACTGGGTTTCTCGAGAGCGAATAGTAAACAAACCGTCGTCGTCACTAAGTCACAATTGGAATCTAGGAAACACGCGCGTTATGGGCTGTATCCACGAATCACACTCAAAAGTCGAAACTCGACTCCTTGAAGATAGGTAGAGAGTGTGTGAAAGGAGCGCTCAGTGCTTACGGTTGGAAAGTTATTTGCAGACTGTTGGTCTGCAGAAATCTCAAGCGCACAGCAGATGTTTTGTGTCATACCGAACGAACCGGCCAAGAGATGTTCGACTGCACACCCCACCAGCAGATAGACAGTTGGATGTCAGAGGCACACACAAGCAGCAGCAGCAGTGCTATAGTGAGAAGAAGATATGATAGATTCGTGATGCTCACTACACTTCTTCGTGCATTTGCCCGCACCTCTTCCTTAAATCGACTTTTGGCGTTAAGCTTCTAGCTCCGTCGAGTCGTTGTTTGATTGTCCGCGCGGCCAGAATGGGTGTGTGAACACTTTCGATGGTGATTTCGCTTCGCTTACACCACTTTCTTCTAAGCTCCACGGAGGTGGTTAATGGGAAGAACCGTTTCGGGGGGTGTGCTGCATACGAACATTAGATACGCGCTCGCGCTGTTGGATGCATTCATGATTAGGCACAGTGTCACACAATAATGATTTTCTGGTAATCAAGCCGCTCTGTGGATGCATTTAACGTTTGATTATCTGCAAGAGTGCATTACATTTAGGTAGACTCTGGGCGATGTTGCAATTAGATTTGTAACGGTATTTTGTGGAAAGATTCCACATGGCGTAGAGATTTATCGAATTTCAGCGCATTTCTTGTTGCGCCTGCCGCTAAGCCGATCAATGGAATGATGGATGGTGACATCGGAAATGCTGCGCTTGGACGTTGTGCAATGTGACTAATCAACGAGAAAGTTGAGGCAAATATCTCATGAATACCGGAACAGAGGGGCAGAAATAGATTTTGAATTTATGTTTTGAATAACAGTGTTATCTGTGTCACGTCAGGTTTAGAGAAAAGCCGCTGTAAAGTTGACACTACTCGTGCTGGGTGGAAGATTTAAGACTTCTGTCACATCCATAGATCTTGTGTCATTTGACGCTTTTAAGTATCTGACATGGATTTGAAGTAAAAATAAAATCTGGCACTATGATGGCTTTGATATGTACCAAGGAATCAATGCTGGAATCCTTAATATCCAAAAAAACGATGACGTGGACTGGACAATAGAAGAATGATAAATTCGGACATCTACGGTCACTGAATCCGGAGAGTACATAGAAACGTCGTCTATTAAGGTGCGGATTTGTCATGAAAGGGAGATTTAAGCGAGAAGTCGTAAAATTTAGGCATATGAGATCAGCATGGAAGCTTACTTCACCAGCGTCAGTGTAATAGAAATAGACTTACTCTTGATTCAGGTAAGGCAACCAGTCAGGATCGGAGAAAGCGTCACATAAAAGGAAGAACAATACGAAACCAAAATCATCCAAACAAGGAAATCTACTATGGCAGGCAACAGCACTCAACGAACGATGTGTTACAAAGTCGTACAGGGACAAGGAAATAGAAATATTTTCCCTCGTCCTAGAACGACACGTTTAAATGCTGGCCCTGTAGGTTGGTGGCTGTGCTGCCGGGGTAACCGGCCGATGACGGAAACAGCTTGTGGCTGACAGCTAGTTGGTATGGTATGGTATATGAGGGTGAGCGAAAGGCTCCTCACTTAGGGCTCAATTGGGCCGGTTGGGTTTCCTTCTTTTAATTGTCAGAACAGAGATAGGTTTGGTTTGGTTTGGGACATACATATGTTGGGAGGGATATAGGGAAGGTGGAAACAATTATGGAGTTGACACTAGTGTACGTGTGGTCTGGCGAATCTTACTGTTTCTTTGGTGAAGGCCAGGATGCCCCCGATTCCTTTGTACTTGAGATGTCTCAGGTCCGGTATCCACATGGACCCCAGGATCTTCTGTCGCATTCTGGCTAGGACTGGGCAGTGTCATAGGAAGTATTCAAGGTCTTCTGCTTTTTTCTCGCAGTTCCTACATGTCTCTGTGTCAGCGAGGCCCATTCTATGTATGTGATTGTTGAGGTTAATGCGTCCTGTGATGAGCCCCACTATCAGCCTCAATTGCTTTCTGCTTGAACGTACTGCTACAGAGCAGATATCACCGTCATCCAAGCAGAAGCTGTTGACGATCCATGCATAAGCGTTATAGGTTCACTTTCCCGAGAAAAGTTTAGAAATAAAATAAATAGCAGCTTGTTCCTAGGTAATGTTTAATTAAAAGGAAATAAACGATAAGCTAGAGCTGTTCCACCGGAGCCCTTGACAACGTTAACAACGTGAGTCCCAGGTGCTCTTAAAATTTACCAGGATTGGCTTGAGAGGGATGGTCGTTACCACGTGAACTGTGGATGTCTGCAATTGATGGAATCCTTAAAAACACTGATAACCGGACTGACGAACTGCCACACTTGCGGTCATACCAGTAGAGGAGCTCCTGGTATTTACTAGAGTAGCCGTATGGATCCCAGGTTTAACCGAGGAACCTACAACTTTACTAACACATTGTGGCAAGGTTAAGCCACGTTGTGTCAACTGGTGGTCTTGAAAGTCAAGTGCACTTTGTGATCCCTTCTTTCTAACTTCATCATAGCAGGTTAGCAAATGCCAACCTGTATGCCTACCTCTCTGAGCGTAAGGCCGACATTTCCTTCATTCAGGAACCATGGTGCCTCGATAACAAGGTAAATGGGAAGGAAAACATGCCTCAAGTGGTTGCTATCACAGAAAATGATTCAGCACAAAAACAAAGTCTTTTTCGTCCCACAGATTAGTACAGATTATTTAGCAGGGCCTTTCCCGGAGTTTAGGGTGAAAAACAGTAGGTTTGAACAGAGTGCTCTTACTACCTCCTTGCAAGAACTACCACCGATCGTAAAGCTGAAGACTGGTGCGAGGCTTAACAGGGGCATCATCGATGAAACAAATGCTTGCAACATCTGCTGGGAGAGTAGAAACATCAACAAATGGGTTTCAGATTCTTCACCACCCAATTTCTATGTACCAAGTCTTACTCTTACGTACTCGTAGCAAACGTCGAGTGCCTACTAGCTCAACTTAGAACTGAATTTTAGTCACTTTGCAAAGTTGTGGGTGGTACCTAACCATAGAAAGGGGAAGGAGTGTTTTCAATAAAACACTCGTCCTTGAATCCTCGCGATAGAATCCACAGTGGTGTCTACAGTTGAAGTTAAATCGAACTTCTCACGTCGTATGGGCTACTATCATACAACCTACACATTTAGAGCTCGGCCAACATGGTATGGTTTATCCAGCTTTTGGTCCTACAAGTACACTTCGAGGACTCGGTCCTCTAGCTAAAAGATTGTCCTGACGGAATAAGTGTTCAGAAGTTTTACCAAAGTGTATACAGTTGTCGTGGCTCAAGTGTACGAACTGCGTTGGTTGAAACCTCCACCAAACAAATTCTGTACCAGTTGCAGTCTGTGCTGAGGAATCAGAAGAACCGCTTCTGTGGACTGTATAACAGCGATGTGAAACCAAATTCCGCTGTCAGACAGAATAAATCATTCAACTTAGGCGATGTTAGTCAAAAACTCTATTCACTCGACCTGGACGGATTGAGCGAGTTGGAGATTCATTCGGTTGTCCATCATTTCGTCTGCATGCCGCAGTAGAGAAAACTAACTTGAGGAAGTTTTGGTAGTTTCGCATTCCTTAACTCCGTGAAATCTACGTTCAGTAAGTCGGCATATGCCCCTGCCCTTTCTGGAACGTTTTCTGCCTCGTTTTGGTTGGCGAAGAGGTAGTTTGTTGTCGTCAATATTTCTGCCTTTCCATATGAATATTGGTTTGTCGATATGCCCATCTCTAGTTTGCGGAGTTTAATACTCACACATAGATTCTTCCTAAATTCCATAAAATAGAAGCTGGGTTCCTCTCTTTAATACCAGCTGGAGATTGTCTGTTGGTTCGCAAACCTATTCCTTCAGTTCGATAGGCTCCTAAAATGGACTCTCGTTTCCCATTGCCATAAAATCGAATTGCGACACAATTTGACAACACGTTCTGAACTCTTCGACTTTGGTGTCAATGTCAACCGACCCTGCCTGTGGCATCGAGTCGATTGCCTCTGGGTGTTCCGAGTGCTCCGATTAATTAAGTCTCCTTAACCGTTTGTCACCACATCATTAAACTCTGCTTAACTAATGAAAAAGAAATCCTAAGACTGCAAACAAATCTGTGAAAGATCCGATATCTCTTGTCCGGCAGATGCCATTTAATAATTAATTGCTTGGCATAACTAATAAAACTTAAATGTTTCAGCCAAATATTGACTTTATTTGCCGAGGCATCGCCCGCACAAAGCGGAGGTGTACGTCTACCTCAGTAGGGAGCTCAATCGAAAATATGTTAATCTTTACATCTATTCGTAGGTGTTCCAAGAGATATTTACTTTTAACAATGCCTGACAGATTGGAATGACAAATTTCCTCAAAACCCCCATGAGCAAATGTGTTAAAATAACACACGACATGTTTCCGACCCACGTGTTGGTGAGAATTCAACTTAGCGTAGCCCGAGGTTAAGTTCCCCAATTTCTAAGTGGTATGGGATCCAATTTCACCAGACCATGCTGCGCCAATGATTTATTAAATCGTTTCGCTCGTTAATCCATGGATTTATGCCTTCGCGGAGGTACACCAGTAAATGTTTCCCACTTTAGGGAAAAAACGTGCACCGGCTTACCTCAAACTTGGACCACTAAACGGAAACTCGCCATCGTTTTTTTTTCAATTTTCACCATTAGTCGGAAGTTATGAAATCGATCGGCAACTCACCCAAACGGAACTTGAACCTGATTGCAGCGAAAAAAAAAAAAACTGGAAAGTACGCCAAAACAAAACTCAAAAGTATCTAAAACAAGAGTCATCGGCAGCATTAGGAGTGTGGACAAGCAGCCATCACGTTGTCGTGGCGTCGGAGTTGCAGTCTCGATCAGATATTGCCAACTTTGGCTACAAGTAGATACTGTAGCGTGGTTGCAATTTCACTTTTCTTTTCGAAACAAAAAAAAAAAAACATCAGTATCAAGCTGCCGCACATCAAAACAACGAAAAAGAAGATGCGACGCAAACCATTAACCACCACGGTACCACCGAAGAGGGAAGTCGTCTGTGATGCAGTGTAGACCTGTGCAAGTCAGTTTCTCGCGGTTACGACCTCAAGCAACCTGCTTTCTTCGTGATGGAAGTTGGAACTTTACCACAAACGTGCTCGTAGCAGGAGATAAAAATCGTGTGCTGTTCCTCGAATGTGCCGAATGATTACAAAAACAGACGTGTCAGCAACGAAATTAGGTTCGACAAAAGGTATGCCTTACTGGTTTTGCTGATTGGATAAGGTTACCTATCACTTACCACTAAGCGGCGATAAGTTTAAACGTTTTTTCTTTTCCTGAACGGAGGATGAGTCTGGTTTAACAGGATACGTATGCACATACGATTGGGCAACGACAGTCAGTGTGGGTTGCATACGAGTTTTGTTTTGGAAGCTGAAAGGTCAGAGGTGGCGTGGTATTAGGAAGGAGTTGCTTCTTCATACTTGGAGTGTTGAAAATGTTGTTTTCTTTGAAACTGGGCGGGGGAAATTTGTAAATAATTTGGTTGCAGATGATACATACGTTTCACAATTCTTTACAAGTCCTCGAGTTCGGTTCCTGCCACTTCCCTTTGTGCACTTCAAATACCTTGCACGCCATTTTTAAGGGCGATCTTCACCTTTTTACAACTTATTTTAGTGGATTTGGTATGCTTCCAAGGTGGAATAGTCGCAGCTTGTCTCGTATAATATTGCCTTCAGCTTTCTTTCCAATCGTCACAATATTTTTAAGACACTAAACCCAGTGCTGTTTATCAACTTGTTAACTATATAGACGTGTCTCTGCATAGCTCGTTTTTACATATGCTAGCATAAGTGACTGTAGAATCAAACAAGAGTTGGCAGATACCGATCTGGTATTCTTGCCGCAGTGAGAATGTATATCGATGCAGACGTTTCTAGACCAAAACTCTGATTATTATATTACAATTTTTAGAGGTCTGGTCAATTTTGGACAATCACAGGAAAGACAGCGCTTGACTTTTGGAGACAACATGAACAAGGATCGGTGAACGAAGACAAGTAAAAACTTGCTCGTCAAGCAGCAAGGAGATGCGAGCAAGAGCTTCTGTATCCAATGAAAAGGGACAGGCATGAAAACCGCAGTAACATAAATTCGCCGGCCACTATAGCTAGGCCTGCCAGACTCAGGACTTTTTCTACTTAACGTTTGATTTTTTCTTTTTTTATTCTACTTCGTTTGAAAATTTTCAAAAATTAGAAAATCAAACAACATTAAAACCCTATTACCACCGAAACGAAAACAGGGGTTTCAGCAAAAAGTTTACGAAAACTTTCTTTACCATTCCCACCCAACATTGACTTGGTTTCGCTTGACGTTTCAATCATTTTGCCACTATCTGCGAATTATTTATGTAAGCTAAGGATTTTGTCTTTGGTAACCTCTGGTAAATTTCTTATATTATTGTATAAAAAAATAATTCAAAAATTTTTCGACGCACAAATATATCTAAATATGAAAATAAATTTCAACACATCAAAGGAAAATAAACAGCTGTTTTTAACACCTATTCTCTAAGGTGATCTCCTGAAATTCTCTCAGTTGTTCTGCTGAATGTGTCAAATATTTTAAAAGCAATATTTGCTTTGACTACCTTACCATTGCGAGAGGGTTTCAAGTAGGTTTCATCGAAAACTGCCGATAACTGCCGAAAACTCGAGTTTATGAAAACTAACAAATGTATACGTAGGAATAATTCGGTCTTGGATGAAGGTTTCGCGAGTTTTCGCTAAAACCTAGCTTTCGTTTCGGTGGGAACTGAGTATAAGATGTATTACGAGCCTAACCCCAATAGGAAATTGTAATTGTATTCTATTTTTTTGTCTGTATTTTAAGTATTTAGTTTAATAAGGACAGCAAACATTGGAAGCAGCTTTTTAAAGGATGATCCAATTGGTCAGACAATTACGTTCCTTCAAAATAAGTTCAACCGATAAATATGCGTAGTTCAACTACTGAGAACACCTGACAAATCGGCTAAAATGTTCCACATACGCCACAGTATTTTAGGTTTAGCGATCCCTTTGAGCTTTACTTAGACGAAAAAGAACGCAATTTTTATAAAACTGAGAGGATCTATTGAAAACTGACATGTTCAAGAAACATATGTATTTGTATCTGCTCCTTGATTGCGTGTTTAACATTTCATACTATTTCTAAACGTTCTGATTTGTCCCGATTTGTGGGCTCTGAAATTCCAATTTGCATGTAGTTTAGTTTCATCTTGCAGACCTAACTGTGGCGTGATAGAACAACCGCCCACAGAATCATTTATGACCTTATATTTATGTTGGTGGTCAAAGCTTCTGTTAACGGCTGGATGAAGGCCTAGACGGGTTTCTTCTTATTTCGGATGAGGGCTAGTTTAAACTATGGAAGGAGCATGCAGTATCGTGTATTCATTAGTGAATTGCAGCCAAATAAGGTAAAGCGGCCGGAAGCAACAATTGCCCAGATAGGCACCACAACTCGCAGTAATGGGGCAATCACGATCAAAGACACAGGAAACAACAAGGTGGTAGGAGCAACGCTAACAACGCCTGGCGAGCTTCTACACACTTTTCGATAAGACCATGGGGTGTCCAGAACTTTCCCGATGTGTTCAAGAAGGGATTGTGCGCTCCATTATGCTGTGTATCTTTACTAAAGAACGGGCCAGAAATCGATAGGCACAACCATTCAACGATGAAAATGGTGTAGGATGGGCCATACATTTGGTAGGGGCGACAGCTTCATTGCTAACTAGGCTATGCAGCTTCTCCTCTTATATAAAACAAATAAATAGCTGGCGCGACAGCTCACGATGAGCCAAGGCCTAGCTTCTCGCAACCATGCGTGTTGTGCGTGTAACATATTTTGCACGAATGGAAGAGACCTACAGTTTATTGTCGACTCCGAACGGTAAATTGAGAAGCTCTTTCATGACAAATTATGCTGCTGGAGGCTTGTCATTCCCCGACGAGATACGAAAAATGTTCGGTGGACATGGCTGGGGCTTGAGCCTATGCAGGTCGCACAGCAGGCCAACACACTAACCCCTGAGCCACGGCGACCACTTATGTGTCGATCGGTAAACCTTTTCATGCATAGTATAACAAACGACATAAGGCTGATGGAACAGAAGGATTTTGGACTTGAGTCTGAAGCTGTGCTATACTTAGAAAGATGTACGACAGCAGTTTCAGACTACAAGAGAAAGGAAGCTTTAGCATTTGTTCCTTGTTGAATTAATACCAGCGGATTGAAAAAGGTCTGACAAATACATACATGCGTAATTAAGCTGACACAGGAGCAAGAGTTGTCTCCATTCAGTCTCCACTTGCTTTAACCAATATTTCTATTGTCTCATGTGCACGCATAGGTAATCTTGCGACTCTGACCGAGTGTGTGCATTGGCGATCCCGTACTCTACAGGTTCCATGGAGGAAATAGTCCACAGGATGGTTCTCGGAATTACAGACTTCTTCACCTTGTCAATTTTCAATTGTTAGCAGATAAAAACGATTCCATTGAAAGAGGATCAACTACGATTGATCCTCGGGAAGTGAGTGTTAAGAGTTCAAGAGTCGATCTGACTTCGATATTTTTTTCCTATGAGCCCAAGGAAGTGATCCTGTCAGAGAACTTTGTGTGGTGGAGTAATCGGTTTATTTGACGAGATCGATTTTTATGCTCGCCCTGATGTTTACATAGCGCTATCCTGTGTCAAGTGTTTTAATGTTCCAAATGTCAGACAGCTTCCCTACCTTGATCGTAGAAGAGCGCCAAAATCAGTTTGATAGTAAAATTAACGCACGTTACCACTTTTATAACAATAATTTAAATTTATTTAATAATATTTGTATAATAATAGTATGTCCTGGATCTATTTTACTCTTAACTCTTGTATACATAAGTCTCTAAATTATCCTAATGGAACACGATAAAAAAAAACCCTATAACCTTATTGGCATCACGTACAATGTACATATGTATGTCTATTGATATTTATATTCAGCTAGATGTTTAATAAAATATATAATTCTCTCTCTATTTATTGCATTTTAAATGTAATACTAAAAAATTAAAATCTAACTTACACTTTCAATTGTAAAAATTTTTTATTAAAACAGAAAACGTATTCACCACGAAGTCAAGAAAATTTAAATTCGTGTGTGCATGGACTCTGTTCTTAACCAGTTCAACACAAAACGTTATTATTGTCCTTAAGGATTTAAACTGTGTTTTCTGAGGAATCAAATTTCTCTGTGATTATGTGTACGAATGTGTGGAATGACGTTTGTTCAGGAAGTCTTTGCTCTTGAGGGAAAGGGGAATTTATTTTCCATAACTTGACACTGACTGTGTGTCTGATTTGGACTCATCTGATATGGAATGACTCAGTTGGGCACGTTTTTTCGCCGCCCATTCTACAATACAGAAGCACGCTGTTCCAATGGTTCCGAATACAACGAGAATGACTAACTGAGCTCGGAGACCCAGGTAGGGGGAGTAAAAGAAGCTAATTGCTGCAGCAACCGACTGAAAAGGAAAAGAAGAGCCATATTTAAAGAGTTTAATCGGGTTAAAGTCACATCCACCTACCTGTGTAAATTTGAACAGAGCAAACGCTCCAACGGAATTCTTAACGAAAACTCCACCCAACATCGAGTAGATTTGTGTGTTGAAGCAGGCATCGCCAAAACCGAGAAGGAAAGCACACAACAATGCCAGCCATGGCTTTGGTGGATCCAAATAAGAAACATCTGTCGTACTACGGAATGGTGCACTGTCGGGTAGATTCAAGAAAATCAGGAAGAATGCAATCAGATGAATAATGTATCCAGCGATCACAATCGGATCCCGTCCAAATCTTGTTGTTTTTGAACCCAAAAGTCCAAAGAGACCACCGCCAAGGACCTCACCAGCTCCGATACAAATTCCAGCTAATCCAACAATTTCCTTTGGAGTTTCAGAGATAGCTGCTGTGAAACCAATCGATGAGCCATACACACCACTAAAGAATGATAGCTCAAGACCTAGAAATAGAGAACTCATTTCCAAATTTCCTTATAGTATATGAAACACCAAATCATACCGGAATAGAAAAACGCCAAGCTCAACAGCAACATGTCTCGGGTCATGAATAGCTCTCCAGCTGATTTCATAGCAAACAGTGCACTGCTAAATCCAGATTGAGTTTCTTGCAATTCCCTGTCGTTCGATGAGTTGTCCTCAACTGGTCTCAAAGTGGACAAGAAAACAATACCCAACACAGCAACTGCAATTAGCACACCAATAACCAATTGCCGTGTCTCAGTGTCAATGGTAGTTTTATCCTGAAACTGATAGTAAACGAAGAGATTGCCAAAGAACATGCTGCACTGTAAGAGGGCCCAGAATATCCCCGAATTCCGGGATATATTCGACTGATCACTGCATCGAGCTAAGAAAGTGCCTTGACCGGTCCATGTAATGGAAGCTCCAGCACCTAGAATCGCACTGGCTAGATAAAGAAGCCATGTGCGTGGCCAGAGGAAGATCACCATGAACAAACTGTAAGGAGTATAACATATTTAATGACATGGAGTTTAAAGAGTGATTTGGATTAAACTTACGTGTAGGTTAAGGAACCGACTAACATGGCACATCTTGGTCCAGTAAATGAGATGAATGATGGCGCCAACCAATTGCATATCGCAAACGATGCATATATGACGGCTAAACTGGTGTAGCCATCGCCCTTAAAGTCATCATCCTCTGCCGAAATGCTGTCTAGGATGGTTTTCTGTAAGAAATAAATAATACAGAATTTAGTAAAGGAGATGTATGCAGTATATTGAGTAAGAGGTGATAAAATCTTTTTGCAATGCCTTCACGAAAGCTGAAGGCTTTTTGAAGTCCGGTAACAAGTGGCCTATTATTTGAAACCTGCAAAGTGACGACGAAAATCACCGGTAGACCGATTTCAATGTGAATCTTGATCACATTCAATGTCGGTAGAGGGACCTACCTCTGTGGGTAGATGATTCTGAGCCGATAAACATGCTGTGAATGAGTTGAATCTAGATCCTTGTACTTTGTGAGGACTCCAATTACATACGCTACGGCCAGAGCTCCCTAAGAACGAAGAAATCCTACAATCTCGTTAAACTTGGTGGGAGAGGAATACGAACCGTGTTAATCGTTAGCAAAAGGCACTGTGCGATACGAATTTGCACAGAACGACTACTGTAGAAGCTGGAGGGACGAGGAAAAAATAGTATCCATACGACTCCTGATGGGCCACTGTCCCGCTTTAGCCGCCACAAAATTGAATAGCCTGATTTTAAGAAACTTGTAAGATTCCTATCCCTTTCCAGGTGGTTTTCACATTAGCCGTCACTATAAAGGACCCAATTGGTAAAACTTGTATCAATGAAATGGACTGGATAAATAAGATGTCCAAGTTATTCTTAAGAACACCAGGAAAACTAACCAATCCTAATCTTAAGCTCGAAAAACTCAAGAAAATACCAAGAGATCTCAAGGTACGCAATGAATGAAGTACCTTCACAGACCTCGATCTCTACTCATTATAATGACAACGGCGCTGATGCGGTCACATTTACAGGAGAAGCACCTTGCGGATGATAATTGATAGAAATTGACTGCCCTTCCATCTGTCTAAGGTCTAGTTTGTTGTCTGACACTGACATTGAAGCATAAAATGTTCACAACTATTTTGAGAAACGTCATTCGTAACCCAGAGACTGATTAAAACAACCACTTGAAGGAAACGAAAAGGTTAAAACGTTCACGGATGCACACTAATCTACACAAAATGTGAAAAAAAAAAACATTCACGGAAAATTAGTTGAAATTTGTATTCAAATCACGCCGTTACGTTCAACAACATAAATACTTCCGGTCGCAAAACATTCGCATGAAAATAGAGTTAACTTTTCACCTAACCTTGTGAAGTATCGTTTTAGGCGCTGTCGACGACGACGAGTATGTTCAAAAGAGAGATGTATATAAATTAAAGAGAGTTTGGAAGAGAATGGTAATTTGTGATACAAACTTTGTGTCTTTGTGTCTTCTAATCACAACGAATGCGTCATTTTATTTGTAAAATATATCAGCATCGGTGTAGGTACTTGTTGTATAAAATACAATTACTCGCAGTCATCTTCTTCTATGTAATTCAATTGGAATCTTTGTCAGAATTTTTTGAGCATTCTCGACTAAGTTAACAAAAGATTGATTACTCACTAGAGAGCGAACATATTTTTATCATGTCCGAGGATGTACGTCGTAACCTAAGAGGTGAATCTGTTTTTAAATGCGTTGCCTTTTTTTTCAATTTAAGATACTAAATCATAGTGACGATGATTATTTCAATACCGGCAAGACGAATGTGAGCGATACGATTTAGAAGTCATGGAAACAATTGTTTCTTACTCAAATGTCATGGTCAATACCAAAAACAAGTGGGACCCTGACAGCGATGCTAAGGAAACGTCACTGTGGGGTAAATAGTTTTACTATCGACCGTAGATGGAACGTTGTATGCTTCTCTATAAAAGGAAATTGACACCTACAAGCCAGCGCATATACAGCCATCGCCGATGCCGATAAGGCCGAAATTTGTAGTCCCTTGCAAGTGGGGAACGTCCGAGAAATTCCTTGAACTATCAATGCGATTTGAAATACTTAAATGGGCTTCTTCGACCATTTCGGAGTTCAGGCCCACGAGGACTGGTTTTATAAAGCTCCTTATCCTGAAGGATCTAGTCCCCAGGAGTCCCGAGGCCAAGGATAAACAAAAAATATTTCGAACCGACTTCAAACGTCAGATAAGGACAAAACTCCTGTTGATGATCCTGGCATATGAAATAAAGACAACATTCTAAAACGTGGAATGTTGGGACTCTTAGTAGGGCGAATGCAGTCGATCAATGAACAGAGGCCGTAGACTGCAACAATGTAGACGTAACCGTCATCCAAAAAGTGCGATGGAATAGACCGGGAAAACGCAAAATGGAAAACTGTGGCATCTACCATACTATAGAGATTGCTACAGAAAACAGAGGAAGCGCTTACATAGGCAACAAGTCTTTTTTTTATAAAGAACCTGCCCTTATGGCTGACACTGCGATCTAGCAAGATCTTTTGTGTCTCCGGTCTAATTAGCTTTATAGGTCCACTACCTTCCTAATGAAGAATGAAGACTAATGACATTAGTAGCCGAATATAACTCCAGAATTTCCTATGAAAGAACCGTCCACCTAGCCAGTATAGTGCTAGACATTCACAGAAAATGTGCTCTTCTTTTCCAAACAGAACCGACGCTCTGTAGCTGAACAAAGGTTTGGTTCATTCAGACGATATCTCAGGCCCAAATGGCCGGTAAGGAAGCCCACTAGCTTAAGCTTGTGCGTTAAGACCCATGTTCACTCAGAACTGTAGCATCACCCAAATCAATAAGAGAGAAAGGTGCCACCTTCCTTTTCAAGGGAATGACAGAATATATATATAAAATAAATAGCTGACGCGACAGCTCGAGGTCAGGCCTGGCTTCTCGCAACTATGTACGTTGAGCGTTAAACCACGGGAATAGATTCTTTTCTCGCGATGGACCAAATTTCCGTCTTTAAGGGACTAACTCCTAGTACATCAAATAAGTTTAGAGTGACAATTGACACTGTCTCATGTAGGAGCACTTATTGGATCATGGCTCGAAAATTTCCCCAAGACCAACAGATTAATGACCCTATCATGTGCTTCCATCAGAACCTAAAACCCAAAAATCTTATCGGCCCCATTTATACGTCATCTAGTCGTATATTAAACTTTTTAGACAATCCCTGACCTGGTTATCAATTTCAAGAAACAATAAACGTTCGGTCTAATCTCACACGCTATGCGACCATGAGAATTCTTAACTTGATCTACTTTTCGTTTGCAAATCTGTCAAATCGAAGTGTGTCTCGTCATTTAAGCTTATCAATGTGGTGGTAAATACACATACGATTATTTCGACACTGACTGTCGTGTTTATTGATTAGGGGGATCACTTAGAACTTGGTCAAGATTTTAAACGATCAATTAAACATTTAAAATGCAAATTAATGCACACATAGTATGTACGTGATCATGGTGATGTCATAAACATCGATCGACAGGTAAAAGCGATCGCTGACATTTCTAATTTCTATTCATCCACCCACTTCGGTTGGTCTGGCCAAGAACAGAACAACGTCAAGGTGAACGTGAAACTTTTCGTTCAGCTAACCGTTAAATGCCACTAAACACGGTCGTGGAGTCGCAATTAGTGTTGCTAGTGTCAAGTACCCGGTCGATGGTTTGACGTATGAAAGACAGATCGGTTATAATGTCGGTTGCCAGTCTTTCAGAAACAAAGGTATTGTCTGCGAAATGTCACAATTTAATTAATTTAGAAATTCACAACGAGTCAATGGAGTGAAACGGAAAACCGGAATATGGATACGATTCAGGGAATTCGCATTAGAGCAACGCTTTTATATTTTTTTTTTTTGCTGCGCAAAACCGATAACAAAATTCCATGTCAGCTGTGGAGCAATCTCTCGTGAATGGTTGTTGAGTAATTGCCTGCATTCCACAGGCTAGCAGATGCTAGAACGGAAAAAGGAAAAAATATGTAACAAGTCCGGTCTTTTTATGAATTATGCCAGTGTTCTCGTCGATTTTAATTCACAAAACGGATTTGATTACATACTCTGCAACGAGTGAAAGGAAGTATTATTATGAAATGGAACACTTCTGTCGTTTATAAGTTCAACAGTGGAGGTCCATGACTTGTCGATGTATTTTTCACTACAAATTGCTTCAGAAACTGATGTGACAGACAGTGATCTTGCTGTTTACGACGACAAATCCCTGCAACAGAAGATGAGACGGTCTGTGAAAATGTGCCAAGAAGTGCTCAATACGTGGATTGTTTCAAGAGCTGTATGGGGTTTACTGTTCTGCTCAAACTAAATGGACTCCGGCTTCACTTTTTTCAATTCTGGTGACAAAAAATCATGTAACATGATCCTGTAGCTATCGCGACGTATACAAAGTAAGTGATGTCCACCTTTCATGAATAATGCTGCACAGCTGTCAAAATCCCGAATACAAAAGATGCGATTTGTCCCCAAACGAAAAATAAAAAAAAATAAGACAACAAAATACAAGAAGCTTGTAAAAATTCAGAAGAGAGTATCTGGGTGCCTTAAGGACGAAAGGACAATTTTATATTCAATAAGGTGACATCTACAATTTTATATCTGAAAGGGACATCGCAGTAGTGATGGGGAAGAATTGACAACACGGTGCTTAAGAAAGCGTAAACTGTTTGTGTGCCTCTCCAATACCAACTGTCTAGTAATTGAAGGAAAACTATTTGAGTATAAAGGTTAGGTTGGATCTCACGTGAAAAACAGCAAAGTTTTAACTAGATCAACCAAATTACGATCAGCCAACGTGTTAAAAGTAGCATCATGCTTCAGAATCCCGCAGTGCGCCAACAACAGTCAGCTCTATCGCTAGCTAGATGAATTCAGTTTCGAATGCTATCCAATTCCCCTACTGTGCTGTGTCGTTTTCTTCTTATTTCGGAGAAGGATCGACTCAGGAGATTCAGACTGTCGCCTTGAAGAGATTGGGGTGATTGAGTACACCTGAGAGAGGCATAGGTAACCAGTCTCTCCTTGTGCATGTGTATCTACACACTCTCGGTTTTCGTATTTGTGAAACCAAGTGGAGCCCCAGTTTTATTAATGGTATGACACCGGGTCAACATGTTAATCGAACTTAACTGAGGACCTAGTAGTCTCAAAAGGTATACTGAGGCGCATAGAAAACCTCCAGGCTATCTATCCAAGTAGGCGGTGTTCCGTATGAACAGAGTATTTCCCTAGGAACAAATAACTGACGGTGCTTTTGAAGCCCGTGATCTCATCTGTCGGCACTTCTTATCCCAGATGCAGTAGTGATTATCATCTGCTGCAAGAAGTTGATAAAACATTGACCGATGGAGAAATAGACAGTCTTAACTTTGCCGGTAACCAGGATGGCTCCAACAAACCAGGATGGCTGACAGGGAGAAGGAGATAACCTCCCTAACCTACGTACATACATTTGTGTAGCCATGTGATTCTTCCCTGTTTATTCAAGTTTTGTAGTCAAGATACTTAAGTCTCTATGACTAAAGAACATGATCCTACTGGAAGGTAACCAACCTCCAACGAACTGCATTGCAAAACTACAGGTAGCTCTGTGGCTTTCTCCACAACAGTTTGAGAACTTTTAATTCCAAGGCAGAGTACGACAGGGTTGCGTTCTTTACTACTGCTATTCCTGGCGGTTATTAGTGACGTAATCCATGTAGCTTTGGTAAAAGAAAGCCGAGATATATAGGCTAAGGCTGTAGAGGTGGCGGTGCAGTAAATCCGCGATGCCTCAATCTGATTGTGGTGTTGGGATGTCCGAACAAGAAGAGAGATGGGATTAATAATTAATGGTTCGAGGCCTACCTGAACCATATGGAATCCAAAATGAAGTTAAGAGAAATGTTTTCCAATAGCTGTCACTCTTGTCCTGCGCGCCTTCGACACTCGAATTTGAATCGAGTTGTGCCAATAGACTTCTTCCACATGACTACGTAAACAAACATCAGTATGTTTTCACCCAAGGTGATGGATCTACAATAAATGGCTCACAACCTGGAAATCGGTGGACAGATTTCGAATGGTTGACGGTTGTAGATAACTCCATGTGGCCAACAGAAGCCAAAAGTTGCTTTGGGATGCTTTCCAAAATCTAGAGATTGTTCCGATCCAACATTTAGTTCTTCTTTACGAGTTAAGTACTTAGGAAGCAACCATTGGTATCTCTCGTTAGCTGCAACCCATTTGTAACCAGATATCCCCGTCCAAAGAACAGGTGCACATGAAAGAAATGATTTTGGGATCGGACACATTTTACAAAGCTTCGTCCATTGGGAAGTATGCCATGCAATGGAATCCACTCACCCAGTCAAACAGAAGAGTAAAACGCACTGAGGAGGAAAGAGATTGCAGAATTCCCCAAAGGACAGTGCACCAGGGTTGTTGATGCTCTATATACCGTGAAGGATGAAAGGATTGTGGTTGCATCCTTGGAACAGCTCCGGTGTCGAAACGATTTAGAATTCGATGATGCAACGTGAATGCGGCCCTATTTCTACTTTCTAGAGATGAATGACCAGTACGTGTGTTCTGATTCACGAACTTAGTTTCTTCAACCCTATTTTTATTTAAAAACTCGGAAGGAGTTTGCGTATTCATAAACGCAATACTAAATCCATCGACAATTTACACTTTCCACTCGGAACAGTAAAAGTTTCTTGTCATGAATCTCCACCTCTCTACACACTTTCCTCGCCACTTTTTTTTTTACCACGAAATGTATCTCTTTCAAACAATCATCGCTCGTACTGAAAACCCTAAGGGTTCATTGGCCCCCGCAATAAGTATCTTAATCGGCTATTGGCTGAAGACCTAAATTGAATTGAATTCCATTCACCGTAGAGTTGGTGGTTTTGCTTTATGCATTTTACCATCTCCACGTGTAAACGCACTCCAAAGCAGTTTTATTATTTTTTTTTTTAACTTTTACGCCTTTCTGCTTGCGGCAAATGAGGGCGCTCCACTAACCTTGTGCAAAAAACCGGTGTGTAGTAATTCAAGCCCAAGTGTGAGTGGGTTTTTGCAATAAAAAGAAGAAGAAAGATCCGCAAGTTACCTTTTGGTTGGGTGGCTCTGGTTCCAAAAATAAAAACGTACTTTTGCGGTTTAGGTGATTATACAGGAAAGTGACACGTGTAGAACTTCAAAACGAGAAAGGAGTCTGCGCGCTGAATGTACCAATCTGCTAAATGACGGTAATTATCTTGTCAAACCGGTTGTTCGACAAGAATTTCTCCACTCTACATGACCTTGACGTTTGAATATTTTACCATGAAAAAAAACCATCGAACTGTCATGCTTCATTGACTTGAAATGTCATTTGAATATAAATTATCCTGCTGAACTCACGAAACTGGTCCTTAATTAATATTGTTCAGACGGTTTTTCTTGCATAATAGACAACAATTGCATTCTGATAACTTTCTTCTTAAAAAAAAATCGAAAAAAGTTTAATTTGATTACACTGACATTATCGCGGTATGCGACTCCCCAATCAAACGTGTATAAATCCAAGTTATTTACGAGTTAATTCTTAGCCTCTCCTCGTAAAATTGTAACTGATTGTTGTCCAACCTGTTTTTACTGTCACTGGCAACAAATTGTTTCCTTTTTTTTTGTAAATAAAGTGCAATGCAAACAAATATGGCGCTCGACGATTGAAATTCTTGCCGCATTCTGACAGCCGAGGGCTTGTACGAGCGTATATTTGTTTATTTTTCTTTTACGACTAAAACACTGAATTTTGTGTAAATAAAAATTCTTATAACAAAAAACGAAGGAAAGTGAGACAAGACACAATAAAATTAAGTCCGTCGAGTGTCTTTGGACTTTTATCAACGATCGCGATCCTTCAAGTTGGGTATATTATTAGAAATTAATGGGAACACCTACTTATCGGTCAATCTTTCGATAAGAAAGTCTTGTGTTCGAGGGAAGAACTGCCCTGCGCTATCTGCAGTCATACATCTGGGGCTTCAGGCAACTTTGCCTTACTAATAACGCATTTGTTTGCTGAAGATATGTGGACATAGGCAGGCCGTACTTTATCTAAACAAAGCAAATGGAACAGGTCTAGAAAGATCATTGATATCGACTTTTGACAGTCGTCATACAAACTGTGAAGCAATAAAAATCAAACTGATTAACGTTGAATGAGAGATGAAACACAAACAAAGGGAATCTTGGGGTAACTTTTGGTTTTACTCGATATGAGTTGTTACATTTTCCCCTTTAAGGAACCCTATGCCCGAAATCTTTGGTTGATTTTCTTAAGATTCGAATCTCTGTTAGCTCGCTCAGTAGCCAAATGCATTACCAATTGAACCACTGCGACCGTATGATCCATCTCATTTAAGTCTTTTTTCCTTAAAGACAGTAAGAAAGTCGCGGACTGGGTACAGACGTTAGGAAGTATACATCCTGGAAAATAATGCCATTAATGTAGAGTTGTATTTGCTGGAAGTCCAACCGTCAATGAAAGACTTATTGGAAAATGTGGTCGGAAATCAATTTTTTAGGTAGAGCCTGACCGAATTGAACGTAGTTCTGCTTTCTTGAACTACAAGTTTCGTCACTCTGTTGACATCAAACTCCGCAATTATGTCTAAGGCAGAGTGCAATATGGGAATGCAATTGCTTATTGCTGCAATTCGACGCACCCATGCCAACCAACACTCGAATGAACAGGAATAACAACAAAAGACTAAAGGAATGGAAGATGAAATCAATCATTCAGCTCCCTAGCATCTTAAGTGGTATAGCATGCTTCCTGCAGTAGCAAGACACATTTGAGAGAATAATTGAACACTCGATGACGAGTAAGCACTCTGGATCCTCCTGATACCCTCCGGATCACCATTAAAAAGTCAAGGTGTCACATTTTGAACAGAGGAAGTCTTTCAGAGGAAATCAAAGTCTAAAGCGGCGTTTAATAATGTTTGTCGGTAGGAATTGATGGACTTCGATGGAGTCCGATATCTCAACTACGCTGACGACTTCTGCTTACTATTACGTTGGATAATAGAATCCCAACTTCCGCAAAAGTATGAAATTGACTTGGCCTCGTTTGTTGTTTGTTAGTCTTCGTTGGAACAGAAGTGTTTAAAGTCGCCGAGGAATTTGGGTTTTAGGGTGAGGATCTCGTCAGCTGCATCAAACTCTGTCTCTTCCTCTTTCTTAGCAACCACCGACTTTTTATCTCGCTGGTTCAACACCAGTTATGTCCAAAAATTCGGCATACTTTTTGGGATCGTAAGCAATAGCCTTCTTGCGGAGGATATAGCTGTCAAGCACTGCCCAAACCTGTGGCTGATTGAGGATAGTGTTAAACCATTTGTTTAGGTTGTCATAGGCCAAGCAAAGATATGGATGCAACACATACTGGTATAGATAAAACCGACTAGTGAACAAGACATGATCGGCCAAGGTGATGCGCTTACTCGCTATATACCGAAGTTGTAGTGACGAAACCGAGCAGGAAACCCTTGATCACTTTGTGCTGGTATCTGACACTAGCCACACGCACGATGATCTGAAGCAAATTTCGAAGAACGAAGACCCAGAGCTGATCGGTTTTCTCAATTCCTTTAGTTGTTGATTGGATTTTCAGCTGGGTCACCAGGAACGTTGTCTCAAGAAGAAAACTATGAACCTTATGTTCCCGATGTAAAGATGATCCAATTTAGTACCATATCTCAGCCCATAAGCCCGTGTCTCATCCTTCATTTGAACATGCCTCGGATAATTGCAGTTCTACGATATAATCAACAAATACATTTGGAGACGTAAGAGGAATCAACTTACTATCTGCATTCAAGTTAATTAAAGTAGCTGACCCCAATAAAACTCCGTCTGTGTGTGGTCTTTTAAGTTCACTTTCAATTGATTTTGATTACATTTCCTTATCTCGATAATATTCATTCCAATTCCAAATCAAATCACAGCGTGATAAGGATCTGCCCGACTTATGAACAATCCTTTACGCATGTTAAATTCAATCAACTCACCGGCGAGTTCTGTCGGTGAAAGCAATTCTTTATCGATGACGACGAGGTGTCATAAAGTCCAACATATTTACCAATTGTCATGTGAAGTGCAGATAAGCCTCAATAAATGAGGGTATACCCAATCTTTTATTGTTTACGGTTGACTTATTCAGATTTATTCGATTTTATCGAGTAGCGACGACAGAGTGACGTAACAGAAATAATCGCTCTTCCGTGAGTGGCTTGCTACTTGAGGACCAGTTTGATCCCAAAATGTAGTGACTTAGACACTGGTTTAGATACAGATGCAGTTTAGGTACTCGAATAAACAACCGGTTGATTGCTGTATCCATTTGGAGAAATAAAATCAGCTGATAACGCATGAAATCATTTTCAATTTATCACTTATCCGGTTGAGTGTGACTAATTTTTATTGCGGCGTGTGATTCTGCATAATATAGACGTGATGTTACAGTAGAATATTTGTACAGAAACGTCTAGACCACACTATTTCCTTGTCGATCGGATACCATTTTGCGCTATTGTACTGATCAGACTCTATAAATGACGTGATAGTCTGTAGCCCTTGAAAATCACGTACATTTTTATCTTCTAGGAAAAATTCAAAGATCAGCATGCATTGTGAAGGTGCAGAGCAATCGGAACCGCTCACACCGCAGCTTTAGACATAATGTTTCATCTTATGGTTCTGTGTGCAAAGAGGGAGACAAACAATGACAGGAAAATAGCGGCCTTCGATTGACAAAACCCATTTCCCTATTAAGGGAATCACGAACCATCTCAGGCGTCCTCAATGCATCCATATTACCATTGGCCTCTCCAACCGTGCAGAAACTGCTACAGCGACGACAAGGAAGTCGAATCTGTCTGTCATCTGCTTTGTGAAAGCTGCGCTCTAGCTAACACTAGATTCCGGACTTTTGATAGTTGTTTCTGTGATGATCAATGAGATTTTAGCCCAATTGAGTTGAAAAGCCTCCTGATTTTCATATCACCAGGTAGCTCTAAGTCAAATGCACCTTTCTTGCCACGTGGTCAATTCATCAACCTTTGTAACTACCTAAGTGATTAAGTCAACTTTGTCTGCACTCTGTTAGGTCAATAACGGTGCCATGGCTCTTAATCAACACAGTACTTAGCTATTTTGGAAGAAGGCTTCTACTTTGCGAAACCTATGGGGCTGTAGCACATATCTGGCGAAGTTTCACAAGGATCTATGTACATATACTACGGAAAAGAGGCTTTGACTGTATAATTGTAGTGGAGGCGAAACACCTGGAAGGAAAATAGAGACCATCTGTAATTAATGTATCCAAATGGAGATTTTCACTAAGATAACCGGACCACTGTAGCGATTTTTATGCAGAAATATCCGCAATTTGGGAAGCAGAGAGCAAGCTCTATTTGTGTATGAGAAAAACTATCGTCCTATACATACATAGATAGCCAAGCAGATATAAAGGCCGTGGAAGCGCCAACAAGTGGATCAAAGTTGGTACAGAGTAATCTTACACCTGCCTGCAATCTCGTTAACTCTGTGCTGGATCATCAGAGAGACTTCTTTCCATGAACAGAAAGAGCATAAGTTCCATCTTAGGAACAGTCACTGGCCACTGTTTGTTACGCAGGCATGCCACTCGAATGGAAGTCTCTTCCAACAACTTCTGCAGAAGTTGCAAAGACAACTAGTAAGAAGAAACCAACTTACACCTTAGCCACCTGCTCAGCATTAGCTAGATTAAGATAGAACTTACTAGGTGAATATTTATTCGAGGATCTAAGCGATTTGTCCAAAATATATCTATGCTGCTTAAGTAAATGTATCACTAAATTGAAATGGTTTAGCTGACACCAACATGGGAAATTTTTAGGAGCGCATTCCTCGGTTCGCTCCCCCCTTTTCATACCTCGATCTCTCCGATTAATAGTATGAGGTTTGTACTCGAACAGTCAATTCGAACTTTAACCAGGGGGCTTCCTCCTCCATCTAACTAAGAACTCCGCAAGAGGATTTCCAGAAACCCACCACCATCCAAATCAGACCATTTTATGTGGTTATTCAGCAGCAACCAAGGTTCGACTAATCAGTCACCCTAGGACCTAGGTATCCTACTGTGTACATGTCCTGCTCTTGCGACGCTAAGAAGAAGAACCCTCGGAGAATGCTCTTATGATGATCTTAACTTGACTCGACATCCAGAAGATAAGAAACTTCATCTCTGGGACGAAGTGGTTCAAATCTTAGGGTTAACATCGCTACAGTTGCCAACCCTCGTTGTACTTATGCTACATATTCTGGTTCCCTGGTGCCGGCAAGTCAGTTTTCTTCGCTGTGGTATCACAGTGGGCCAAGCTGGTCTAAGTGTGTCCCTGCCTGAGCGGGACCCGACTTTTAGCCTGACCTCATCCAGAGGTTAAATTGTATCAATGACTGCCCCTGTTTTCAATGGCGACACTAAGTCTGCTTACGGAGAGTCCCCGTACTAGATTTTGGTTAAATCAATCACCTTTTCTCCTTACCACCTTTCATGAGATGAGATCTCTCATGCACTCATCTATCTGCAGAAGCTCCAAAAACTTCCTACAGGCTGTATGTTCGGCATTTTGGGCCCACTCATGCGGTGTCACAAAGGACCTATCTATGGTCTAAGTTCACCCCGGCCCTACCAGGACAGCAGGACTGTCGAAGCGGGGTCAAGGAAATAAGAAAATAAACTAAAACCTGAAGAGAATCGAGGCACATCGTCAGAACTTGGATACAAAGTACATCGCCAGAGCTTGGATGCCCGTAGACGTGATAGATGCCCTACAATCCATAGAAAACTTGAGATCTAAGCCAGAAGGCCGATAAATGTACCATTTTTTTGCTGGTCACCAGGCCAGAGCCCTATACGTTAGAATTGGTCGTTGGATTCTTGTTCTTAATGTTTCCAGTGTCCTGTGATAATACATACAGTAGTCTTCGCTTACAACGAACTTGAGGGGGCCGACAAAATTAATTCGTTATAAGTGATAGGCTAAACGAAAAACATCAGTTTTTGCTTAGAAAACCCAAAAAGGTTTGTTGCAGAGTATGAGTAGGTTCATAAGTGCATACATATGTAGAGATCTGCAATTCTCGGTGACAAAAGAGGTGGATTGGCTGGTATTATAAGGTAAGAAAATCATTATCCGCTCTAAACTTTTCGGCGCACTGCGGAAATTACTTATGGGACGCGTTATAACCAGACGTTTTCTTCATTTAACAGACAAAAAGGATTCGTAAAACCGAAAGTTCATTTTAAGCCGTCATTACTGTTACGAAATCTAATATGCTGTCCCTTCTAAGTCCAATAAACATTTTGATGCGCTTATTGAACCAACAATATTTAGACCTATGCACATGTGTACATACCCATGTATGTACATGACGACGATAGTACAAAATTTGAGCGCAAAATATTAAATAACAGATGGAAAACATTACTTTCTACCCCTCGGGGTGATAGATTTCGCCTCGAAAGTGGTAACAATTTAAATTAAAGGGAAAAAGTCAAAGAAATACCATTAGAAAGTGGTCACTCTGAAGGTGGATGCCGCCTACATTGGTGATACATGTAAAAAAGTGTATTACGTCGCCGGCATTTTGTCCTTATCCTCGTCCTCAAGGCTCCTTGCCACGTGTAAAATGTCGACGAAGTTTCTGTATCATTTGGAGTGATGCAATGTTTGCACAACATGGATACATATCCAATTGAATCGCCATCCTCCCACGTAATTCCAAATCGAAATCCGTCAACCACATGAATCCACTGAAAACGAAACCAATATTTTACCGTATTTTGGGGCAACGACGTTGTGCAAACCAATGTCCATCGAGGGGAATTGGCGGATATACTAGGTAATAAAACAAAACAATAATCTCGACAATAAAATGATGCAACACCTTTATCTGTTTTAGATGCGGTGAAAGTAAACATGTTTCTTTTTTTCGCTTCAAATCGATTTACATAATTGTGAACCCATTAAACACGAGCGCCATAGTTTAGCGTGAAATTTTGGATTCGAAAAAGAAAGTTTCGATTCGCAAAAAAAAAACTCCCACAGTCCCACCACCATTCACCTACCTCGATGTTGCCCATCGTCTGAAACGATGTGAACACGAACATGAAACCGAATCCCAGAATCAAGACGTTCACCAGCTTTATATCCATGATGAGATGTCCGATTGTTTATTCCAAAACAAAGTCGAAATTATTTATTTTTTTTTTTTTGCAAATCACTTGCGCACAAAACAAGAGAATGTATTGTTTTTGCTTTGGAGAATCACTGGATCATCACCCCGAGGTGGTAGCACATACAGATTTATCACGATAATTTCAATCTAATGCGTTTTAATTAATTACAAGAGATAACCAGCACTTCCGCATTTGGGGACAGACTTTAGTTCGTTTATTTCACGAGTCGAATTTAGTTTGCAGAGTAAAACACACAGAGGAATGCAATGCAAATGCACGGGTACAGAGTAGTTACAACACGCAAAACACTGGACGAACTGCCAGTGCCAAGTGTACACTTCGAAAGGAAAAAATGTAATGAAACTGAGAATGAAAACAAAACCGAAGAAGGTGTTTGATGGTGTCGGTTTTTGTAGGCGTTTTCAGTGGGTGCAAAGTGCGGAACAACAACAAAGTTCCAGACGAGAATGCATAATAAAATAAGTACAAAGGAGGGGAAGATGTTGGAGAAAATCGCTGAACGAAGTGGTGGAGAAAGTGCGAGAGATGTCAAAACAGAGAAGTGCTTCGTATGCTGATTAAGACTGCGTCGATAAGGTGGTTTAGTGTTGTAGAGAAAATTTAGAGAAATAATCCTTTTCAAACTCATGTCCAACATTTTTAGAAATACCTCATTGCTCTACTTATCTTTATGTTATGTAGTGAGGTAAAAGGCTCCACACTGAAACGAAAATTGAGTTTTCGGAAAAAAAAAAGATTGGGTAACTTGCATTTTGAATGCAAGTTTCCTGATTTCTGATTTCTGTGGGAATAGGCTAATAAGAGAGAAATAAGTAGACAGGGTCTGGTTAATAGGCATCGCCTGAGTGAACAAACTTTCTTCTTCATCGTACGTATGCAACTAAGAACTATCCCACATAAGATCTAAAGCCAACACCAAAACAACGATCTTTCAAAACATTTATGCGGCTACTTATAGACGCCGACGATATTGATATGGGTGTTCGTGATTAAAGTCACAGAAGCAGCCTAAATAGGTTTATTGGTGAAAAACAGCAAAACCAAGTATTTTGTGTAAAAAAGAATGGACACCTCATCGATTTCTCGTGCTAAGTTTATGATGTTGTGCTAGCAAATCCAAGCTATACAAAATTCCTTACTACCTTCATGTTACAGCTGCCCACCGCAACGTTCATTAAAGTCCTCAAAGAGCTCTTGTTTTTTAGTTCAGTTCTCTGGTCAAGTCCTTTCTATACTTGTTTTAGTTCTCTAAAAACATCCTAGCGATATTCAAAAGCTAAACAATTATTTAAACAAATTTCGTTGCAAGACTCAAAATTATTTCAAGGATATTAATTTCAAATCTCCCCTAAACGCTGCTTTAAATTTCTCCAAATAAATTCTAATTGCCTCTTTAACAATCCTGTCTATCAAGCAACTGAACTACCCACTTGGCTGAGTATGATGGCTACGTGACGCGTGTACCGTTGACATGTTGTTTTTCGAACAGCAGCTGCAAGCAAAAATACATTTTGATGGCCACACAAATGCCAATTCTGACATTTCATTCGCAAATGGCGGACGTCTTTGTGTATTTTCATACGTTCTCGAGTTGAGTTAAAAATTTCCACTCGTGTTTTATCGCTAAATCATAAAGACAATTGAATTTACGTGCAAAATAAGTGAACATTATAGATTAAAATCTCCAAAAGAACTAATTCGTTTATTGGAATTTCACTTTTGTGTGTGTGGGTCGATTTTTTTTTTCCTCGTATAATGTCAGCTACGCGCCTCAACGCAGCCGAAAAAGATTTGGAAAAATTTATTAAATTCCTCGCTCTAAAGTCCACTCAAGTTGTGGTACAATCGCGGCTCGGTGAAAAAATCCAAACACAATGCAATCCACTTGCAACTGGTAACGATTGGTTCAATATTGTGATTCAAGATCATCCAGACGTGTACGCCGAAACGAAAAAAGCCCTAAATCTAGCACCAGGTGAATCTATTCTCGCACGATTGCCTCTCTGTGTGGAGATTTCATTGAAAACTGCTGAAGGGGATCAGATGATCCTTGAGGTTTGGTCATTGGACCTACAAACGCCTGCGGAAGGTAAAAACGACCAGATTCTGAGAGCTGCCCACGCTATTTACAATCGTATGGGAATTCTATTGAAATCGTTGATTTCTCTAACGCGTGCAACACCTGCATACAAATTATCGCGTCGTCAGTGCCCAGATTCGTATAGCATCTACTACAGGGTTTACGCGGAAAAGCCATTAGTGCATACATTGGGCGAGGGCTACAAGAACGTTAAAGTTGGCCAGTTGAACACCATAGTTGGCAGCTTGACCATGTCGGTGGCATACCGCACCAAAATGACTATTTCCCCGACCACTCAGCATACAGATACTGCAATCATGTTAAAAAGCGATCATTTCCTGAAGGATCAAAGTCCAAAACACATCCGATATCATCACATTAAGAAGGCGGGCGAGAAAAAAGTCATCGACATCGATAAGCCCCTGAGGCCGGGTGCCTTTGTTGATGTCTCAAAGATCAAACAGTACACGGAAGACGATTTTATATTGCCCGAGACGCCGCCATTCGATTGGCTGGTTAAGAGAAACCGCGCCGAAAGTGGTAGCTCCTCGCACGAGGACGGCACACAGTCGCCAATTGGCACATCGAACAACAATAACAATGTGAACTTCAAAAACTACGAACAACAGTCGCCAATCAAGAGCCTGCTGGTTCCTGTTCCTGTGGACGAAAGGAAAAGCAGAACTCCGTCAAGAACATCACTACCCCCGGACGATGACAACCTGCTAAAGGAGCTGAACTTCCCCTTCGCCAGCCCCACGTCGCACGTCAACGATTTGGCGAAATTCTACCGCGACTGCTATCACGCTCCACCCCTACACTCCTGCGAACTGAATGTGGCATCCGAGTCCGAAGGTGTCACTGTCGACCCCGTCGACGACCTATCCAAGCAGCTGGAGCTGTTCGAGACATCGCTGGAAGACTACGAGATCCTCGTATCGCAGCTGGGCTGCTCAACGACGTCCTCGAAGAGCAGCAGCACGAAGAGCAACTAGAGTCTGCCGCCGCACACCCCGCCCCCAAGGAGAGAGTCGCTGATATTGATATTTAAGATCGCTTCTGACTATTTTTCGATGTATTTATCACTAGATAGGGATATTTTTATTATATTGTCGCGTTGATTTTTGTACACTCATATGTATTTTACTGAACGTTACTCAATCAGAGAGAGAAGCAGCGGGCCAACGCCTCTCGTTCGGTCTTGCTAAACACGATAGGTTATTATTATTACTAAACAAGAGAAAAAAACTATTATTACTATACATGTAGTGAGGGTAGATCATGGCTAGTTCTCTTGATTTACATCTGAGACACACACGAATGCATAATGTTTACTTAATTGTTTGTTATTTTTAACTTGTTTACTTCAGTTTTGACTATTTTTTCTTAAGAGATTCATCCTTCTCTTGTAACTTTTCCGATAGAATACAAGTTAGGCTACAAATATTTTTGTAAATAAAACTAAAAAACAAATTACGGCTATTAATGGACAGCTTAAGAAAGAAAAGAATTTTGTTTTCGTCTTTATTCGGTTGTTTCTTTTGTGTTTGTTTTTTTTTTTTTCTGTTGGTGTTTACTGTGCCCTCTTGCCCCCTTTTTGATCCGGTTGATCTGTTCAGCTGACGTCGACGCTTCGTATTTACCTTCCCATTAGCAACAAGTTGTGCTAAACTTCTCTCAGCTGCACTAGGTTTTTTGTTTTTCTCGCAAAAAATGTGTGTGAATTTGTTGTTAGATAATTAAATAATTTTATTATTCGCCGGGCAAATGTTTACGTACACAGCGAATATTTTTAGATTCGTTCCTCGTGGAGGAATTTTTTTTTTTTTTTTACAACTTGTTTCAATCGGCAGAAAAATTTTTGCATTTTTTCTTTTTCCGATTTTATTTTGCCTTGTTGCTATCGGCGAACAAATGTGTGTGGGTCGTTTCTAGAGGGGCGTCGTTTTATTCATGTAGTTTGGACTGTACATGGGTATATACCTACATACACACTTTCTGTTGCACTTCATGGGTCGTTTTGTATGGTTGCTTGGCTTGGCGTACGCTGGTTTATTAATTGTTTTCTTCCGCTTGATATGGGATCTGTGGAGCGGAAGAGTATAATGCGTTTCGAGTAGATCGTTGGAATGTGAAGACAGATGACTTATCAGTTCAGAATTTTGTGCACTCTCTCTCTTGCGTAATAGGCATTGACGCGTTGTTGTTGCTTCAAAGTCCTTCAACTCGGTCGATTACCTTTCTGAAAGTTTTATAACTAAGTGACGCGGTCAGAAGATTACAGTCCATTTGATACGTTCGAGGAAGTAAACACATCCATTTAAATACATGTGATAATGTTTTCTTTGAATAACACCGTCCTTGAGGGGAGAATAAAAAAAAAAAAACAAAAAAAATACCTACATGATCAGAATATTGTACACTCTGCCTTGCCTTGTTTTCGAGAGATCCAAGTGCAACTTGAAACGATTTATTATATTTTATTGTTGTATTCAAAAATATTTTTTAGGCAACGAACGAGAAGACGACACGTCATGGTGAGAAACTAGTTTATGATGGTGGCACCCGTTTGAAAAGATTTATAATGAACATTTTAGTTCAAGGTCATAGTTGGATCAAAAACAAAACGATCTACTTTCTGACGTCAAGAATGTAATGAGGTAGTCATTTGTTCAATTAGAAACCGGTTATATAGTGTTGTTTGAAATTGCTTAGCCGAAATCCTAATTAGTTTGTGTTGTTTTTACTGGTTAAGCATTTTTGCCTGCTGCTGAGGTTGTTAATCGAATGACAAGGAATTCAATTTTTCAGCTCTCATTGTTCTTAGAAAGGCTGTGAATATGAATAGCATGTAATTTTAAGTACTGAATGTAACGAAAAAAAAAACTGAACAAAGAAGGCGATAACAATGATTGGAACTGCACAGATAGGAGAAAATATTAGGTTTCCAAGTGTGAAAAAATAGAAAACCAGGTAGTGAAACTGGTCGCAAAAGTAAACTATGAACGCATGTACAAGCATACAAATGGCAGGGAATTTCCATGTAAACATACGGGAAAACCCATCGATAACCAAACTAGTTATTATAAAAAATGAATAAGACCCGATTTCAATTGTATATTTTAAGCATCCAGTACGGCCTTCCAGAACAATCGGTGATCTAATCCCTATACAGGAGTAGAAATAATCCTTACCGAAGAAGGGAAATCAACGGGATACGTAGGGACATGCATACATATGTACATATGTATGTATGTACACACGTATGGATATCATTCGATCCACAGGGCTCTTGTGGATGAAAAGGCCGACTACCTACCTGTTTTTTATACATGGATTCGATTTCAATTGGAGAATACATGATTCAACTATCAAGAGCATTTGTAGTCGTTTACGAGCTCGCTGTGTTAATACATGTGTATGTACATATATAAAAATATTTGGTCGTCAACTTAAACTTATAAGAAGTCACTCCAGCCAACAGGATTCATAGCAAAATACTTTCAATTTTGCACATCCGGCTGAAGTGAGTGTCTTCACTAGGAAGTGAAAGCATGCCACAGTGTCAATGTTTAATTGTTTTACGCTCTCTAGCCACTTTGGGCATAGCCGATATCGCTGTATAGTTCATACAGCAGAAATTGTACACTCATTCTGATAGTAGTTAGTTAAATTCTTTTTGTACTCAACTAGATTGCGGTTTAATCTCAAATAGATTAGACAAAAAGGGAGAGTCCATTGCAGTTAGGCGTGTCCTTATAGGTTTAGTTGCGAAGTTATTATAATAAACGCACTAATAGCTGTCTGACTTAGACTAACGAGCTACAATTTGCCCACGGTTATTCACTAGAAATATAAATCTAAGCCTACTGATGATAACCGTGACCATCCAAATAACGATGAATCTTTTCATACCTGTGGGTAGCAGAGGTCTTGATCATGAAATGGTCGATCAAATTAATTACATTGCGGTCGACCCAAGGCACATAATCTCATTGCAGCTAAGGTACAAATGAAGAAGAAATGTGCAAAGATGCAACGACGATGGACTGACTTAAACCTAAGATTTGACCTAATGAATGGAATTTCAGCATCTTCAGATTTTCAAGAAAGGAGAACCCCTGACCCAAGATCTTATTCGCCGTATGGTGTGAATATCTGAAGCCTTTCGTCAACAACCTTATTGGTCCATGATAATGTGGTTTCACGGTAGTTAAGTCCACAGTCGACCTCGGTAGATTCTGGAGAAAACCCAACAAGTCCAAATAGATACTAACCATCTCTTTGTCGATTTTTACGTCGTGCATGACAGGGTTTAAAGAGACGGTCTTCATACATACATACATATATGTAACCATACCTAGTTTTGGCACCTCTGTACAAGATGACGATAGAGAAAGCTCGCTGCTGCATCAAAGTCGGTAGCCATATCATGTCAACAACAGGGACACAAACTTTCTAAAGTCTGTGCAATTACTTTGAACGACTTTATTAGGGAAAAATTCTTCGCAAGCTGGTGTTATTAGCCTCCTTTGCGTTGACGAGCTTTGTAAGAGGTGGTATAACCATGAATCATAGGAGCTACAAATGTATACACGAACATGTTTGAGATGACCAGGATATAAAGAACGCATGGATAGCAATGCTTAAGCCCGCAAAGTCTTCGAGTCTAAGCCGAATACAGTCAAACTCTGCTGGGTTCCCGGAAACAAGGACATAGAAGGGAACAAAAAAAGCTGATGAATTGGCAAGATTGGGGTCGGTTATGAACATCGAAGCAGACACATCTGTAATGGCACCGATAGGGAAATTGCATGGGAAAATAGACAGCATAATAGAGGACGAAGCTTATTCCTCCTAGATGGTCAGAGAGGATTGCGCCAGCTCTCGAACGAAATTAAATTGCATGGGAAAATAGACAGCATAATAGAGGACGAAGCTTATTCCTCCTAGATGGTCAGAGAGGATTGCGCCAGCTCTCGAACGAAATTAAATAAAACTAGAACAAGGTGCCTTCTGGCATTGGACAGATCCTCTATCCGTGTGCACACTAGAGTTATCACAGGACACTACGTTATCGAAATCGTGCTCCGCAAGTGGAGAACCGAATCCAAAGATTTATGCAGAAACTGTGGGGATGAAGAACAGGTAGAATTAATCCATCATCTGCTGTGCCACTGTCCCAGTCCCGCCCTGCAAGAACGACGCCTACGCGCATTAGGATCAAAGTTCTTTGCAAACATAGCAGAGGTAAGAGACTTATAGATAACGGACCTATTCAGATTCCTAAAGAGCATTAACTGGTTCACAAAACAGTCAACAATAGGATAAGTCCTTAGGTTGTCTCGAGAACCATGTTGCTATTCTTACAACATTAATAGAGTACTCAAAATTGACCTTCGGGTCTCCGAGTGAAAATGATGAGGCCTATCCATCACACACCCTTCGTAACTTAACTTAACCTAAGCCGGAGGGAGAACGCATTGGCAAAAGATCACGCCTAAGACGTAAGACCTCATTCGATTTGAAAATGAGCAACTGAAGCCAGCAAATGACCAACATAGCAGCAAAAGTTTCCTGGTTGAAGCCCAGCTTCATCCCGAAATGGACCGCCACCTAAGTAACTAAGTCATCATCGACAACTAGGTAAAGCCGACTATTAGCTGTGCTTTCTAGAGCACTTATCAATCATGATTAGAAACTAAACAATAAGAGCCTAATCAACACATAATTTGAATGTTGTTTTGAATCAAAAACAAAAGAAAAAGGTCAGCTTAAAGGCATCTCTATAAATCTTTCCAAAAAAAAAAAAAAAAAAAAAAAAAACAAAACTAGCTAATCACACATCTGTTCGCAATTGATTTGCAATGACCTTTAGCAATATTAATCATTTTTAACAGTTACATGCGGCTGATATTTCTAAAAATATAAATATGTATCAAAAATAACTAGAGCCCATAGTAAAACAAAAACACTTTGAAGAATTTACAGACCAAGCATAGCAAATAAACTCAAGGGGAACTATTTACGGAATAGATATGGTATCAGGTGACTTAATCAAAAGAAGATAAAAAGCACAATGCTTAAGTTGATTATCAAATCTCACGTTTCGGTAAAGACTGGCGACAGAAAATCGCGGATAAAGTTTGCCCCCTAAAAAGAATCAACGAGCTACACAAGTGTTTATTTATTTGTTTACACCAAACTCAACAACCTGCTAATCATTTTTTTTGTTTCTGATTTTTTTCTGCAACTTTTAACTCCTGTCGGTATACATACATATGTATGTACTTATGTATATGGAAAATAGTTTGAATTGACGCTGATAACCAAGTCACCTTATCGTTGAACAAAATGTTTTCGATCTTGAGTAAGTTCACTTGCTACATGTTAATCGTGTCCCGCACTGAAAAATAAATTAAAATATTTAGCGATGAAAATGGAATCGGATGAAATGCAAATTGAACGGAATGCAGAAGAACTGCCCTAGGCTTTAGATAGAAAGCGGACTGTCCCAAAACGGACAACGCGATATCGAAGAGTCAGAATGCCATCAAGTCAGTACAACATCAGGTCCGAGCTAGTATAGGACTGCGTGGAGAAGTTAAACAGACTTGGTCAAACCAAAAAGGTCACCTTCTATTGGATGCCAGGTAGTACAAAGAAAGGAGTTAGAAACTCTATTTGCCGGTCCAAAACCAATCTGTGGGCGTGATTTGCATAACAAATCGAAAGGAACTAGGGAAAGAAGAACAATAAAACGAAAAAAGTTGTAGGAAGGTCTACGAAGTCAAGGTTAGACTGGCTGCCTGTTTAGATACAAACCCACTTCGACCAATGTATGTAGGTTCGTTGTAATACTATACTGTCTACCTTTAACAGAAAGAGATGTGAAAACATGATTAAGCATCAATAAGCACTCCACAAGTTTCCTAGCTAGGAGAAGAGGAAGCTACAAACTATGCAGCGATGCCAGAGAGACCCTATCGCATCGAGAAGGGCAGTCATGTGAATATAACAAGTAAGGAGCTGGTACAAAAATTCGTTCCTTTTCTTTCCTGTTTCGAAGGGCGTCTCAATCAGAGGTGCTCTCCGGATTTTTCGACAATTATTCACCTCAACGCTGACATTTGTCTGAAAGACACATTATATGTATAGATGTCTCCTTGTCCTGGTCGCCGTGACACCGTTGTTAGTGCGTTGGACTACTATGTTAGCGGCGTGGGTTCAAGCCCCAGCCAAGTCCACCGAACATTTTTCGAGGCACCACCTCTTGTCGGGGAATAACAAGCCTCCGGGAGTATAATTTGTCATGAAGGAGCTTCTTAGTTGACCGTTCGGAGTCGGCAATAAATTGTAAGTCCCTGCCATTCGTGCGAAACTTGTGACACGCACAACATGAATGATTGCAAGAAGCTAGCCATTGACTCATCCCGAGCTGTCGCGCCAACTATTTGCTTTTTTTTTGTCTCCTTGTCCTTTAGTCACAACCTCCTTTAAACGACTCGTCTTTTTCAGATGACTTTCTGCGTCCAGCGAACAATGCTACTTTCTATTTGAGAGTTCCATGCGACGTGTTTAGAATTGCCCTTCTTTCGTTTATCTAGGCAGCGAACGGACTCAGACATGCAAAGGTTGAATTCTGGTTTTCTTGAATTAATTCATGTCGTCTAACTCAGCCAGTATCAAGATTTTACTGAACCCATTCGATTGCAGACAATAACCTTGTCTGTGTTTTTAGACTACTTTTGAAAGGATGGTTTGAAAGTGAATTTAACCAAAATAACCTAATAAGCCCTGAATATTTGCTTACTTAGGTGACACTAAAGTTCGAAGGTCTCCAACTAGTCCGATCCTAACCTAAATGCCTCTACTTCGAGTTACAGCGGAAGCTGTCCAAAGTAGAGATAAGGTAATTGCTCTTAGAGACACTGAAGTTATTGTCATCGGATGAAAGGACAAGGTCAAATTGTATTTTCAGGTTATTACTTGATATAGGTCAAAGTCAGAGATACTAAAACCATGTTGTTGTCACTTGTTTGCATAACTTGAACATATGTATTTTCAGCCCTACCGATCTATAAATCATTGCTCACCTAATACTAGTCTTGTAAACTTTTTTCTTCAACTTAAGGGCTATTCTTCTTATTTACTTATTTATGATGGCGCTACAGTCCGAGGTGAATTGCCTCCAGTTTCACACGCCAAGTTTGTTGAAGTCCCTTTTCACGAGCGCGATACCTTATTCGCTGTCTTCCTTTACTGCGCCGTCCCTCGGGTGTGGATTCGAAGATTTTCAATACATAAATGATATTTGTAAATATTATTGAACAAATTTAATTGCATAGGAACAATGTTAGTCTCCAGAACAATCAACTTGTTTTCTCAATTTTTTCATTGCGATGGACGATTTATATTCGAATCTACTTTACCCACTTCCGTTAAGATGGCACCATTTCTATCTATTCGACTTGGCACTATTGATTACAACTAGAACTGTAAAATGTTGCCAGGTACCAAAACTTATTTCTGACAGTTGTCAACTAATCCCACGAAACATTGCACAAAAATCTTCCTAGACTAATATTTTCTTTCATTTAATCTCCTTTTTAATTTATTTATTTGGTTAAATAAGGTAAATAATTAAAAGTGATACTCATATCATTTGGGTGCAATAGAAATATCTCCTTAATTTCTACACTACGCGGTGTATTTCTCACAACAGAAACCCACTCCTACGTTAGAAAAACGAAAAAAAATTTCTTCTCAATCTGTCTTCATCCCAAATTAGGGAGAGGCTCCGTGTCGCGACATACATCATCGTATCTTCAGAGGAAATTTTACAAAAATTCAATTAAATACCTTATCAGCCATTATGCCACCCGTCGTCCAGTAAGCATAAATTTGTGCAAAACATTTCTAATCCACAATATCATCTCGCCAAGCATTTTATCGTGTTTTAACCATTCAAAAGAAGTAGAAAAAGTAGGTTCTCTCACAATGGCCATGGCATTCTTCACACCTTGTACGGAGAAAAAACATTTTCCACATAATTTTATCCCTTTTTTTTTTTTCTTCTCTACATCATCGCAATTCAAATAAACATAACATTTCTATTTTTAAGAATAATGCTTATGTTGTGTCGTTACAGCCGCACCTATCGCTTGATTAATTTGATTTTTTTTCACTTTTGCACTGTGTGCCAGATGTTTTCGTCACACAGATGACGTCATGTTTATTTATTATTGAATGAATGAATGAAACTATGATACAAATCCGCCAGTGGGAGTCGTCTAAGCCACTGGAACACTGAAATTAACATAAACCACGCATTGGTAGCACATTTCAGTGGTCGCAAAAATGTGGCATCAGCAGGTTTGTCAACAAAAATATGAGGAGGACTTTTGCAAAGTGTTTCGTGATATGAAGAATCGAAAGAACTCGCTTTAAGTGTGATTCATGTAACTGAAGTGTTTTTTAAGATAAGAAAAACCAGGCATTTGTTTGCTTTAGCTATAGACAGTCTTAAGCTAAATTTGTAACGCTACTGACGGGCTTTCTCTAACTAATTTCTCATCAAAATGATGTACTCAACGGCTGAAGTGTAATTTTCATAAATCATTTCGCTTTTAACAAACAAATTGTTGATGATAGTTTTGTGAAATTTCTTTAATGATTGTTTATTTCCTTTTTAGAACTGAGGCAGCTAACATGTCCCTGGGTACAATGCAGTGTACTCGCTGCGCCGAGGGATTCGAGCCACATGAGAAAATTGTGAATTCCAATGGAGAACTCTGGCATACCCAGTGTTTTGTGTAAAATTGTAATGCTTATTGAATTTCATACTTACTGACCAGTTTGGATTTCAGATGTGCACAGTGCTTCCGTCCATTCCAAGATGGAATTTTCTACGAATTCGAGGGGAGAAAATACTGTGAACGTGACTTTCATGTTCTCTTTGCCCCGTGTTGCAATAAGTGCGGTGAATTCGTCATCGGGCGGGTGATTAAGGCGATGTCAGCTAATTGGCATCCGCACTGTTTTCAGTGTCAGATGTGTACCAAGGAATTGGCCGACTCTGGATTCATTCGCAATCAAAATCGGGCTCTGTGTCACGAGTGTAATGCTCAGGTTAAGGCGGTTGGATCTGGCAAATATGTCTGCCAAAAGTGCCAGTAAGTATCAACTGTTGCATTATATCGAAAGCTGGGTTTGAGGAAGCTTTCATTTTCTATTTCTTTTAATCGAATTTGATTGATAAGATAAAATTTCGATAAGTGTTCGTGTAAAGTTGCATTACCTCAAAATAATCTGTATTGAAGTTAAGGAAACTTCAAACCCATTGGGCGCGTTCTTTAGCTTGATACAAAATATTCTTTGTACTCCCGTAAAACTAGGGAAACCCGTGGTCGTTTGTTTTTTTCTTCACCAGCTGCTGTTATCATTTGTTAGTTCTTGTCGGTATCTTGATTGAAAACTTACTGTTATGAGAATGGGAGACGGTCTATATAATTCCGCAGACAAATCAGGGAGAGTCTAGATCAATTTACAAGCGTCTCAGTGTTCCAAAATAGTTTTTACTTGTTTCCGTGTTAATTGTCACACTTGAAGCAAATTGATTTGGTAATTTTCTTGACTGGATCGAAGTCATCTTCCAAAAGAAGTAGAATACACACGTAGAATTGGTGGTCCAGTGACTGAAGTACGTTCGCCTAACCGTGCTTGAGCGAAGTGTAAAAATGCAGCAGCTTTCTATCTTCTAGATGCGAATGCTCTTCCTGTGTAGACCTCCTGCATATTACGTGCTCATTGGACGGTGGTGATAAAAAATTGGTCTCAACTCAATCAATAAAAGTCTCCAGGTGCATTGATTGTTAGCAAATTGTTGCAGTGTGGCGCACCAAGATTGGCTAAGGCCACTTTCCAATTGCATTCGACAACGTCGCTGGCCGAACAGCTCGTAGTTGTATCTTGTCCCCTCGGGGTTACGTAGGTGCTTCAGTGCGAATTTGGGTCTATGCCCGGGCTTTCGCCAATGATGGTGAGTATTTGATCGGTGGTGATTTTTATGGCCAAAAGCCGAGCAAACAGGGACCTATCTGGTTGCTAAAAAAAGCTTTAGACGTCATTTCTTGGTCTATCGACTGACTGTCTATAGACTACTGAGCGCTTATCTAACGCCGTTTACCTACCTGCGCACTGGCCGGCTTTCTACCGATTACTGGCCGATCGTCTAGCGTCTACTAGCCATCTCTGTACAGTCTACGGCGGCGTTTATCTATAGTCTGATCGAGTGTCTACAGTCTAAGGAAATTTGTGAACAAAATGAATTTATTTTCAGCGGTCTCATCGACGATGAACCACTTCGGTTCCGTGGAGAAGTTTACCATGGATACCATTTTAATTGTACATCATGTGGAGTTGAATTGGATTACACCGCAAGAGAGGTTAAGAGCAGGCCGGGATTTGCTGCGAATGATATGGTAAGTGTAACTTTCCCAAGGCTTTTCCTCTGCATAATTATCTATTTTTTTTTTTTTTTAATTCCCAGAATGAGTTATACTGCCTAAGATGCCACGATAAGATGGGAATTCCCATATGCGGTGCTTGCCGTCGTCCAATAGAGGAGCGTGTTGTTACAGCCTTGGGCAAACATTGGCATGTTGAGGTAAATTTGTATGAACACCATCGATGAGTTGATAAATATTTTTCACCCTATTTCAGCATTTTGTTTGTGCCAAGTGCGAGAAACCCTTCTTGGGTCATCGTCATTATGAAAAACGCGGCTTGGCCTATTGTGAAACGCATTACCATCAGTTGTTTGGTAATTTATGCTTCGTTTGCAATCAAGTCATCGCTGGAGATGGTAATAATTCACCCACCACTTCCCTTGCTCCCTCTTATAACTTACTGCTCCTTTCCTTTCTTTTTTAGTTTTCACAGCGCTGAACAAAGCCTGGTGCGTTCATCACTTTGCGTGCTCGGTCTGTGACATAAAAATGACACAAAAGTCCAAATTCTACGAGTACGATGAGAAACCAGTTTGCAAAAAGTGCTACGAGCGTTTCCCCAACGAATTGCGACGTCGTTTACGCAACGCTCATGAAATGACCATGAAAAAGAATATTTAATAAATAATTAGCCGTCGTCGGCCACCGTTAATGTGCCTAAAGAGCAAAGCCAATGATTGTTGTTGATTTTGTTTTTGTCTCACCCCCTAATCCTCAAGAATTTAAAAAAAAAAAAGTCTCGTCTATAACAGAACAATGCATCTCGAAAGTGCCCTTACATGTACTAATAGAACAAAAATAAAAGTAAAATATTAGTGTTTACTCGTAGAAAGTTTAACAAAGCTATTTTTTATATAAATTTTATTTATATGATCGTATGTATATTTTTTTTAAAATATTTTATAACATATTGCATTGTTTTTTTATTATTTGTAAACATTAACAGTTTTTGTTAGTGTGTGGTTTCTTACAGTTAAAGTGTTTTTAACAAACAACAAGTTAAGCATGTTGCAGCTTATAGTTTACGTAAAATTTAACTACATAATCAATTTTTGATCAAACATAATCGAGTATTTAATTGTTTAAAAGTACATAAAACAAAACTAATAAATAAATCAAAGCAACAGAATAGAATTTGGAACTTTTAATTGGATGCACTGGAAGGAAGTAGGGTTAAAATTTAGGATTTGGACAGCTGAACAGAAGAATAATCAGCTAACAGAAAGGAGAGGGTACTCTTTCGGTCTAATGCAAGAAGTCCCAGTAAGATGGACGGGGAAAATGGACATCGATGGGTTGAAAGTCAAAGAGGTGATAGAAAACAGGAAACAGAAAAACAACACTTGCGACACATGCTTAACAGCAGAGACACTGAGGCCAGTGAAGAACAGAAAGATAACTTTTTCGAAGGGGGATACGAGCAGTGACGATTAATTGGCGACCACGCAGAAGAAACAGAACTCTTCCACAGCGATGTTTGCAGAATCTGCAGAGGCAAAGATGAAATCGAGTCTACCTCAACAGCAGACTAAGTACTCTAGGTAGTGGCATTTCCTTAATTTTGGTGGGAACTAAAGACCCTATTTATTTGACTTAATACAAGCTATTAACTTAAACACAAATTTAAAAAAGCAGAAGAAGGAGTTGTATGGTAAGGTTTGTGTTAATCTCTTGTAGCATACGGGAGATTGGTTCGTTCAAGCCATAAGAGGTGTGGTGAGTCGGTAAATAGAAGACGCGAGGGTTTCGTAGATTGCGAGTGTAATGTGAAAGGAAATGCAATGGATAAGGAACGCACAATTAACTTGACCCGAAATGAGTCGTTGAATGAAGAGGATGTTGGCTGCGTCTCTGCGTTTCTCAAAGTTATTCAAGTTAATGAGATTGGGGCGATTTTCATAAGGCGGCAGTGTAACAGGTTCGTTCCAGGACAGACCTTGAAGAGTAAATGCCCTCGATTCTCGTAATATGGACACGATGATATGAGAACCATACTTGACTTGCTTACTGTAACAGAGGGCGAACAAAGGTAATGTAGAGGGATTTGGTTACGTATGGATTGGTGAATTCTTTGGACCATCATTTAACAAAACCAAGAACATAGTTGGCGTTAAGGATTATCAGTCTCATCTATATGTGATCGGAAGTTGAGTAATCTGTCACACAAAATGCCGAGGTCCCGAAGAGATTGAACGGGGTAGATGGGTTGGTTAAGCAGAAGGTAGAGACGGGGAGGATATTGGCGTCGCTTACGTGAGAAGGTGATGGATTGACATTTGACGATATTAAGTTCTAAGCAGTTTTTTTAAGTACTAGATCGGAAAACTATTGAGGTCTTCTTGAAGAAGGATGGAGTCTTGGGGTGAAGAAATTGTTTTGAAAAATTTAGTATCGTCGGCATAAAGGGAAATGGATGAATGTTTCATGATTCTATCTAGATCAACAGAGTTAATAAAAACAGAAGAGGGCCGAGATGGCTGCGTTGTGGAACACAAGAGGTGCCCGAAAACGGAATTGAGTGGGCGGACCTGAAACGAACACAATAAAAATGATTTTCCAGGTAAGAGGATATCCATTTTAACAGTATGGGTTCAAAGCCGATGGCAGACAGTTGGAAAAGTATTAATTGATGAGAGATTTTGTCAAAAGCCTTGCTGAAATCGGTTGCGATGACATAAGTTATAAATTAGCGAGCAAATGATAAATTCCACGGGAAACAGCAATATGGGAACAATGCCGCAGCATGTATGTAAGTTTTAGTAATCCATTCGCATTTGCCTTAAGGTGCCCTAAACTTGAGGAAAGTGGTTGCAAGAGGAACTTTACAAGCAAGATTTGCTTCACACTATACTTTACTTGAGGTTCTGATGACTCTTAAGAACAAAATTATCGACTTAGGCGTATAGGAATCGATATAATCATTGAAAGTTGGAGAGTTGTTCTTCAGCCCTTGTACGCGGATGCATATGAAATCCATTGTGGTATCGCTTGGTGTTCACTCCGTATTGAGCTTGTCGATGTGATGAGTTACTTCCGAGAGAACTAATACAATTTCAAGGGCTAACTTTGATTACACCGTACCATGTCAGAGAAGGTAGACTTCCCATAAATTTCATAAAATATTTAGACTAAGATGAGACGCAGTACTTTCCCCTTTCTTTAGCTGAAGAGTTTAACTTAATAAATTGGGTAAATTCTTTCGTTTCTAAGAAACATTTCACTCTAGAGTTTCCAAATAAACAGCAGTGCCACCAAGAAATTAAAATTTTAAAAAAAATGTCTCTTCCCATTTCTACTCGCCTAAACCTTCCAGCAGCGGCGCAATTAAATCTAAATTTCTCACCGCAATCAGACCGCCAGTGTTGCACTTTTCCTCTTCATCCAGATATGAAACAGCCACTGGTTCCTTTGCTTCTATGCTCTTTCGATAGTCGAATATATCACCGCCAAGTGATTTCAAAATTGCTTGTGGCGCACAAGTGTCCCATTTGAACGTTGATCCCTTGCTTAACAGATATAAATCCACTTCTCCTGTGATCACTTTTAACGCCTTATGGCCAGCTCCAGCGGAGAATGCAAATTCATAACCCAGACCCAGAATAATTTGCAACAAATCTGAGTTCTCTGAGCTGGAAAAAATTCCCAAATTACTTGGCCGAAGTGGAATGTCTTCTGGACAATTGTGTGCTTGAAATGATTCCAAGCAGACACCCCAAAAGAGCAAACTGTCATAGATGTTTTCATCCATTTTCCTGTGAAATGGTTGTGAAACAATGCCGATGATAGGCTGCCCTGTAGTTATGCTGTACGCTCCGATGAGAACCGTTACGCAATCCAATCCAGTCGACGTAATGCCGGGGAAATTTGTAAATATGGAATCACCCGATATGTACTCAGCGGTGGCATCTGTGGAAACACACATTGGAAATAATCGATTTTTCTATTTTTATCCACTTAGCTCACCAATTGGATCAATCCAGATGCCTATGTCTGAGTAGTCTAAGTCATCTGGCAATTCGGGAATTTCTCCAATTGTCTCTATGTAGTTTACTTCTCTGTGCACTTCCTCAGCTAGAACTTCAGCAGCACTTCTGTTCCCATCCAGTACTTTCTCCAAGCAGTCAGCTGTACTCTCGACAGACTCGCCAATTTCAACAGCTACTGTTTCGTTTAAGGTATTGGTGAACGAAGAGGTTTCCTCACCCTTAATGTGGTCTTGAAGTTCTAGAAACTATTAAAGGAATTTAGCCAATGACACAAAAATGGGATAGGATTCCATGCACTCACCTCAATTCCAATGTCATGTCGCACAGTCTCTTGAATAAGGACATCCGCAAGAGTTTTAAAATCATGAATAAATCTTGGATTAGCTTCATCTGAGGATTTCTCCTGGACCAGCAGCGACAGGAGGTGCTCATTTGCGCGGCAAACTCTTGCAATGTTAGCTGCCTTTTCGGAAACGTTAATTAAACTTCTCAGCAAGTTTTTAGACATAGCGCTTGCAGGCGACGACCAATTGGACACAATACGAGAAACACTCGTTGCAAATAGGAAAACTAACTTCAAATCCAATTAGGAATTACAGGCGGACGGTAGGGAGTTCGAAAAAATGATAGTGCGCTGGGACGGATATCAGCTGGGTCGGGGAATCTATTATGCGATGGAAAATTAAAAACTTTTTTATTCGATTAGGGGTGGCTTTGTTTGTGGGCTTTGTGGACATGGGCATAGTTTTTTTGGGGGTTGATTGTGGGTTCACCTGTGGAAGCTTTTCAAAAAGAGACACAAGCAAATATTTGGCAAATGACAGTTCATAACTGCAAAGGAATCCACTTGGGGCGGTGATTTCGTTGAGGCGTGTTCAAGGGACACATTGGGCAACTTTGTCTTTGCAGTTAATAAATGAGATGACTCAAGAGTTGTGGGAAAGGCTTCTTGCACCGGAGGGGTATTCTAAAAATTGGTTGTTATCATGAAAGCAGGCTGTGAACTGTGAAGGTGCCAGATGTTACGAGAAGACCGTATACTGGCTCTATTACTGTTTTTGTCGGTGGAAAGCGGACGAGTTCAATGGAGCGTTAGGACTTACGCACATCAAACAACTTGATTCCGATGCACTATAGTGGCACCATATTTTTACCACCGTTGTGGGAACTGTGTGAGCTTTGCTTTAATTTTATAAGAAATTATTGCTTAATCGATTACGCGACTATGAATACCTTCGGAGATTTGTATAAGCTGCCACCGAATTGGTAGGAATGCACGAGCAATGTTTTAAGTAGTACGCCTTTCGTTTTGTACCTAAACTGATTAGAAATTTTTTAAGAAAAATAGATACGGAAACCGTAGTCGGTGTTAATACGCTGTAAAGCCATTTCTATTGCACTTTAATTGAGTTCTCTTCTCATTGCACTTCCGTCTTCAATTTTTCGACAGTCTCACCAACAGATGGCACTACAGTCGACCCATAATTTGACAGTTTAGAAATTGTTGTTCAAAAATCTTTATTTATTTTGTTTTTATCGACCAAACAGGAATTAATTTCTAATTTATTTAATTTTTTTTGGTTTTTTTTGTTTTGGAAATGTCTCACATAAAATACCCAAAGCACTACACAGATCGAACCAAATGCCAATTGGTTGACGAAGAAGACCGTAGCGCCAAGATTAAAAATGATGTCTTCATGCGAAGCACCGAAGAGAATCCTTACCTTCGTAAGGTTCAATCTACCACCGAACTGTGCAGTGAATTGAAGGAAGAGGCACGTCGGAAATTTCTTGAGAGTAAACGCCGTCAACAACTACGTGAAGAGAATCAAGAACTTAAGGAGTTGGAGGCACAAATTCGAACAGCGTGCATTAATAAGGCTTTACAAGCACAGATATATGAAAATGAAGCTTTACGAAAATTAGAAGAAGTAAAGGCTCACGAAAGCAACGTTGCTTTGCAACGTGCTCGTTTACAAGAAGATGAAAAGGCTGAAAAGTCCAAAGAAGAAAAGCAAGCTAAACAAGCAGCTTTTAAGCAGGATTTGCAGGAGCAAATAGCATTAACGAATGCAAGTCGAATGAAGAAATACGAAGACGTGCTGGAGGCTAACCAGAAAATGGAAGAATTGGTGAGGAAAACAAGAGCAGAGGAAAAACAGGAAGCCCTTGATGCAATCGAAAGAAAGAAAACGGCCCAAGCTGAGTTGAGTGAGTTCAGACGGGCTCAAGAGGAATCGCGTAGGACGCTTAAAGAAGCCGAGGTCAAAGAAGAAGAAAAAGCAAGAGAAGTTATTAGACAACGAGAACTTAAGCTACAGAGAGAAGCACAGGAAAAGAAAGAGTTGCAACGCCGCAAACAGGAGATCAGCGAGAAAATTGGACAACAAACCTATGAGCTGGCGGTAAGTAGCGCATTTGTTTGCTTCTTAAACTATAGGATTAGTTTCAAATCCTGCATCCCATTTTTTTTAGTCAGAGAAAACTCGAAGGAATGACCTTCTTGTGGAACTTCTCGTTGACGAATCTCAAGCCAAGGAAGAAATACGAGAACGAAACGATGTAGAACGACGAAAACAACATCAAATCGATGTTCGTTATCAGCTTGACCTCGATCGTGAGGCGAAAGAACGTCAGAAGCTTAAGGATAAAAAGATGGAGGAAGAATTTCTCCAAGAACAAATGCGTATTTTCGCTGACAGTGAAAAGATTCTGCAGTTGTCCGATGAGAAACGAAGGAGGAAACAATTGGAATATCGAAGAGAGTTACAAAAATGCTTAGACGATAGGAAACGACTAAAAGCTGCGCAAACCATGCAAGTGCTGCATCAACGAGAAATGGAATCCAAAGACGACGCCAGAAGGTACAAGCAGTTGATGCCTTTACATTGTTACTTTTATTCATTTTCTCTTTTTTTCCATTTATCAGACAACAACTTGTTGAGGAGGAACGTATTAAGATGCTAAAGGAATATGGTCCCGGATTAATGGGATTCTTTGCGCCGGGTGTCTTGCGCGATTCAGATAAGGAATTCTTGTCGATCCCATCAAGACAAAATTGACACAAGATTTAAAGAAAAATTTAAATAAAAAGTATAGAAATTCTAACTCTTGTGTACAAATTTTTTTGAGGGCAGTTGGAGCCATTGCACCCAGTCAAGGGGCAATGTTATACCTTAATCCATTTCTATTTCTCTGGCTCTGTATTGAAACAGGGCTCCACACAAATTGGCAAAAAATCAATGGATTTCAAGTTAACCCCCAAAAACCCATGATTGTGCTATCCAAGAGCTTGCTTCTTAGGCAGGAGCAGAGGCTTGTTAGATTCTAAAAACGGGTACCTTATATCAGAAGAAGGAACTTACATCTTCTCATTCACCTCTTTATCTATGGCGAAACTATCCGTATCGGAAGAAGCAAAGTACCTTGAAATAATTCTAGATAGTAATTTTATTGTGGTCTGGGGTCCAAACAAGCGTCTTATATCCTCCAAATAGTTTGGAAATGACTCCAAGGATTAAGTGGTCTAAAGCACAGCACAGGTTTTGGTTAACCATTATTAAAGCCAAATGCTGTAGCCCTTCAAGGCGGCAAGCGCCAAATACCTAATCAAAGCCGTTCATGAAGTTTTAAACGAAACGAAGGCAATAGATTACTAATATTTTTAGATAGAACAAGTTTCAAGTGAAGTTAAGCGTATTAGAAAACTCGAGGCTTCAGTTAGGGCTTAAATGCATTCTGTGGGTGACTCTGGATTGGTTATCTTACTAATCAGGTACTTGCCGAGCAGGAGCTAAATCGTCTCTTCTGTGATCGTATAACTCATCACGTAAATACCAGGATTCTGGGGCCAAATCGCCTCATTTTTAAGTGACGAGTTATACGATCACGGCAGAGACGGCCCAAGTCTTAAAAACCTTCCTCATCTGACCGAATTAAAAGACAATCTGTTATTAAAAATAATGAAAATATAATTAATTCACTTGGACGAGAGCGACGAAAATACTATTTTTTCGACAACTGATCTCTCAGATTTTTTGGCAGAAAACCTTCTAGTACAGGGGCGTGCTCGTTCAATATTCGCATGTATTCCAATTCATTGAGCTTTTCTCTAAAAAAAAATGTAAACAATTTATCACACACTTGTTTACAAGCAACCGCCTTACCTCCTGAGATTATTGTCGTTTAGACTCTCATTCTCCATTACGGCTCGTTTGATCTCCTTTGCATTGATTATTCTCCGCTCATCCAAGCTGTTCGCTAACCCCTTTTGATATTCCAGAGCCTTCTGACGTCTTTTCTCGTCCATAAGCTTGTCGTGCTTTTTAATCTGCTCCAAATGGAGTAGTTCCCTGCGACACTCTTCTTCCATCTGTTTCTTTGATTCTAGCTTATGGCGATATTTGTTCTTTTGATAATTTTCAAGATCACGACGAAGGTCTGAGCGCAAACTTATTCTTCGCTCTAGGTTTTGTTGGTCTCTAAAATCGTCCTTAGCTTTGGATTCATTTATAAGGAGATCCATTAAAAATTCTTCGAAATTACGTTTCTGTTCCTAAAGAGATCCGACTTATACATATATATTGTGTTAAGAGGGAGCATATCCGAAAACTTACTGCTTTCACGTGTAACTTTGATCCGATTTTCTGGCTTATTTGGTATCTCTGGTCCTGTTTCTCTTTCCTTTTTTGTACAAGTTCATGTTTTTTCAATTCGCATTGAGCCAAGTATTTTCTGTCCTCTTCTAACTCTTCATTGCTCGACTTAGCTTGGGTGGTCCTGAATTCATTATTCTTTCGTATGAACGCTATCATATCGGCTTTGTTTTTCATTTTCTTTTCAAGTGCTGCCCGCGCTTTTCGTTCCTCATCTTCTCTATACTTCCGCACTGCCTCGTCCATCATCCTTTTGTCCTCCTTTACTTGGATCTTTTCCTCTTCTCGTTTGGCTCTCGTTGATGCTATCTGATCCTGAAGATCATGCCTGAGAATGGCTTTCTTCTTTTGATTTTCCTCCACGATCTTCTTATTGTGTTCATCTTGCTTTATGGTGGCTTCTTCTAGGACAAGATTTTGAAAATGTGCAGTTGCACGCTCCTCCTCTTTCAGAGCTTTCCTTTCAAAATTCTGTGCATATATTGTTTTTGATACATATGCGTCTCGAAGTTGTCTTCCCAATCGCAGCAATTCCGCGTTAGTCTGATGTCGTTGTTGGACACGTTTCGCGCTTATAAAATTCTTTGTTTGCTCTTCTTTGATCGCATTGCAGATGGCAATGTTCTCTTGGATCAATTTGTGGTAAGGATTCTCCTCGGTGCTTCTCATGAAAACATCCTCGAGAATTTTATCGCGGTTATCTTCTTCGCGAACTTTTTGAATAAAATTACCGTTGAAAGTGTTATTCTGTCTAGGGACGGACCTTAAACAAAGTTGGGTCTTACGATATAACATATTATTGGGGGCAAAAATAACATAAAATAAAAGACTTCCCTAAAGCTTAGCACTATTGCTATTGAACCAACGACGAATGTACATGAATGAAAAATATTCATGACGAATATATATTTATTTGCAAAAAAAAATAGAAAATAATGCAAACATATTTATTCAAATTTTTAATTTCCGCACAGTGCAACAGTACAAGTTTTCTATCTTTGGAAAGCCCGGAACGGTTTCTGGATTTATAAATGGCGGCACTAACGACGCTAAGAATTACAATTTCTTTAGTTTTCTGTTTATGTTTGACTAGATCGAGGCACTACAGAAGACAAAGAATGTTTATGTATATAAGGTAATTGAAAAGCCCTATGAACAACGTCCTTGATGTGACATTGAGACCGTGTTAGGTTATAATTCGGGTAATGAAGCGGCTGTATAACTCATTTTCATAACTCATTTTCTCTGTTACTGTTCTAACCTCTGTCACACAAGAAATAAGAAGCAAACTCGTTCCATGACATCGAAGAACTATGCCATAGTTCGCCATGATATGACGAAATTCGCAAGGGCGACGGGATAGCTTGAACCGTAATGTCGTAGATCCCATCGAGAGTAAAGGAAAACTCCTGAGGGTACCACAATGGGTCTATAGAGAACCTTTATGGGTCCTAGAGCCTCTACTTCAAGGCCTTGTATGAAAGCATTTATCGAGAAGAGTTTCAAAGAGCCATGTCTAACTGGGGCAAAGTGCTCTCATGCGATTTTTTCAACATCGTTCCTGAAAGATTTCTGCAGAATTCACAAGCCAACACTAGAGCCAAGATGTAAAACCTTTCAAATCTTTTAATCGCAATCAACTGAGTTACATAAACCGTTCTTAAGCCATTAAAGAAGTCGCTATTCATCTAAGTCCCGCTTTATAACGAAAAACATGGTCTTCAACAATAATGGATGAGGTCGCCTTCGGTTGTCGCATAGACGGTGAAAGGAGGAGAAGGTACAACGATGAATTGTATAAGGTGATCAGCGGCAAAGACCTTGTCCATATACAGAAATTAAGATGGTTCCGGTGGTCGCCGTGGCTCAGTGGTTAGTGCGTTGGACTGCTGACCGAGCTGCGTGGGTTCAAGCCACAGCCATATACACCGAACATTTTTCGCGGCACCACCTCTCGTCGGGGAATGACAAGCCTCCAGGAGTATAATTTGTCATGAAAGAGCTTCTCAATTCGCCGTTCGGAGTTGAAAATAAATTGAAGGTCCCTTCCATTCATGCCAAAAATGTAACACGCACAACATGAATGGTCGCGAGGAGCTAGGCCTGGGCTTATCCCGAGCTGTCGCGCTACCATAAGTAATATATATTCAGCAAAACACCGAGCTACTACTGTTGCGTTTCAACGTTGAATCCGTGCTGTTCTATGAGTACAGCTCTTGGAAAGTGAAACACTCGTTCACAGGTGCAAACAACATCGAGACTCAACAGGTACAACCTCTCAACGAAGAAAGTGACAGTGCATTGTTTATTCATTTATTCATTTTCCAATGGCCCGCTTATCCCCTAGGATGCTGGTTTAGGGAACTTAACACACATTTCCCGATCTTCCGCCATCGATCCACCATCCACCAGGGGCAAACCCCATACGGGTATAGGTGAGATTTCGGACTTGGTCCAGCCATCACATCCTGGGCCTACCCAGGGGACGCCTACCTGATGGTTCGGATTCCATGGTACGTTTTGGAAACCTAGTGGGGGACATGTATTGGTTATATATTTCGAAAATGCGACAGCTCCACTGCGAAGAGGAGTCATTGCATTTGAAAAAAAGTTGAAGAAAGTTGAGGCATAGTATCTAGAGCCTTCTGGATCCACTAGGCACTAGGGGATACTAGAGAATTGTACTTGCTTCCATTTTGTTCTCCCTAAGACTATCAAACAAGCCTTGAATCTACAAAAGGAAAATTCATTCGACATTTAGCAACGGGAGCGTAAATTGGGCGCGTTTTAGCAAACGATTTTTTTTTATTTTTATTTTTTTTTTTAAAAAAATGTTTTCTAAAAAATCGGAAATATATTTGAACGGCGCCCACCGCCATGGCAGCTTGGAAAATAGTATTTTAATAACAAAAGTTCGCGAAGGAGATCGCCACGACAAAATTCTCGAAGATGTTTTCATTCGAAGCACCTCAGAGAATCCTTACCACAAGAAAGTCGAATCCAATATAATGCTTTGTCAGGCCCTCAAAGAAGAGATGACAAATGATTTCTTAGAGGAACGACGCAATCTTATACGCCGCCGAAATGACGACGACTTAAAGGACGTAGAACAAAAGCTACGAGCTGGTTATGTATCGAAAATAATCGCTGCTCAGAATTTTGAAAAGAAAGCCATGGCAGACGAGGCACGTGCAAATTCACATTTTCGAAATATTATCCTGCAAGAAGCTCGACTGCGGCAAGATGAATACGCTGAGGACGATTTGAAGAGGGAGCGTAAAAGGAAGCAAAACTTTAAGGAAGGGCTGCTTGAGCAAATGGAGATAAAAAAGGAAAAGCAGAATCAGGCAAAGTTAGAAGTAATGAGAGAGAGGGAGATGATGGAGGAAGCTGTAAGGAGGTACAGAGAAGATGAGCTTCGGGAGAAACGCACCGTTATCGAGAAAAAGCAACACATTAGAAGGCATATAGAGGAGTTTAATAGAACCCAGGAACAATGGAAGACTGAACGAAGTCTAGTTAACCAGAAACTCGAGGAAAAAGCGGCCGATTTGCAGAAACAAAATGAATTACAACAGCAACGAGCTGCCCAAGCGAAGCGGGAACGTCAAGATCTTAAAGACAAAATTAGCAGAAACATAGGGGAGCAAACGTACGCGATCGAAGTGAGTTGAAAGAGTTGTTATGTATTTGTTGCAGGACTTACCTCCGACACTTTCAGAAGGAAAAAATGGCGGGTTTCGATCAGCTTATTGAGCTCCTCATAGACGAACGCAAGGCCAAAGATGAAATTAAGTCTTCTGAGGAACGAAAACAGAAACTTCACGAACGTGTTATCGCACGTAACAATTTAATTGACATGCGCGAACAAAGGGAAAGACTAAGGCTAGAACAAAGGCGGGAAGAGGAAGACTTGCATCAGGAAGAATTGCGAATCCTCGCTGAGCGTGATAAGCTTCAGGAAGCTTTGGATGAGAAGAAGAGGAAACGAACTCTCGAATATCGAGAAGCACTTCAGAATTCCTTGGATGAGAAGAAACGTCGCAGAGCCGCAGAGATGAAGAGGCTCCTAACAGAGAATGCATTGGCGGTTCATGAAAAAGAGAAGAGGTATGAGAGTCGTATTTGATCTTTGGTAATGTTTTCGGTTTTGGTTTCGTTTTAGGGAGAAACTTGTGGCCGAACAACGAATGGAATTGATAAACCAACACTTTCCCGCAATAAAAGGATTCTTACATCCAAGAATGCTAAGATAATAAAAATCATAGTTGAAAATTAAATAAAAAAATTAGACAGTAAAATGTTTTTTGATTCACCCTGCGTGCGACTTAGGGTATTGACAACACACGCAAGTTTCTTGATTTCTCCTGTTTTGAGGTTAATACGTACGAGCTTAATCCTTAAGTTATCCTTAAGAAGGAGCCTGAGAACATTATTGGATTATAGCTTTATCGGCCCAGACGAAGAAATACCGTTTTTTATCCGAAATATAGGCAGGATACTCCGCGTTTTGAGGATTTCTCTGATGTTTTAACAGAGCTGATTAAGACAACGGAGCAAAAAGACAACCTAATGGCTTTGGAAATCAGGGAATACTGAATCTGAAACTGAAAAATGGCATACCAGGTTGTAGTGAAAGTTTTGAGGATTTTCCTAGAACCAGTTTCCACCGATCCACAGATGCTAAGGCAAGAACACTGTTCATCGGATAATGAAATGGTTGTAGACTTTTAATTGATTCCGGTGATTGCAAATAAGCTTCAAGACGTTCGGAGATAGGAAAACAGCTGGGTTGAATGGTAGTTTCAACGTTGCTTCCAAGACCGCTGTTAAGATCCGACCAGAACCTTTCCGTGGACATATACGACACATGCTTGAGAGAAGATTTTATTTCGGATCAATAGCAAAGTAAAAACTGGTGCTTGTTTTTTCTTATGATGTGCTTAGTTCCTCTAAATGACTCTGGGTGGGTGTTCAGACTAAGCTAGGCAGCATGGTAGTGGATTTTAAGCATCGTTTAGGCTTATGATATAACATATTACAAATAAAAATAAAATTTCCTAAAATTGAATCCCTGCTTTCTTCTCTTGAAGCCAATGTCGAATATTTAATTATTTTTAAAAAAAATAGAAGGGCATGTTCAAATTTTTAATTTTCGTACAGTACGAGTGGCACAGCTATGGCCAAATCAAAGCAGTCTTCCAAAAATATACCAATTCATCTATTGTTGAACCCACAAAGCGTTGAAAGCCCTAAGTCAAGTTGGAATACGACTTTAATTCACAGCAGACTACATTCGCTACATTTTCCAATTATTTTCATATCCACCACAGAACATAGTTTCTACCACAAAACAATCAATCACACTTCCTTACCTACACCAAAGTTTGCTGTTTTTAGTTTCATACCACATCTCGTTGCCTAACCGCCGTATTTCGTCGAATACTTTTGCCTTAAGGTGACATCTGTCAAAATATTGTATGTGGCTGTCGCACGTGTTGTTTTAACTCTTGTCTCAGGCTGGTTTCGTAGTTTTCATATTCATATTCGTTTCGTTAATATCGTGCAAAGTACATTCAAAATGCCACCAATTGCAAAGAAAAATAAAAATCAAGGAAAAGAGGTTCCAACTTCCGCTGCAAAACCAATCGATGGGAATGAAGAGAAGCTGGTAATCTCTGGCCAAGTAAGTTCTGATAGTCATCTCTGCATAACTGTTGATCTCAAATACTTTCATTTATTACAGTTAGATAAAAAAATAAAAAAATCTCAAGCCCGTACCGATAGAGAACGTGGTGTTGTGGTCATCAGGCATTTACCACATGGGTTTTTTGAGGAACAACTGAAGAATTACTTCCAACAATTTGGAACAGTAACACGCCTGCGTTTGGCACGTTCGAAGCGTACCGGTGGCAGTAAGGGTTTTGCGTTTGTTGAATTTGAATTTCCTGAAGTTGCCAAAGTAGCTGCCGAAACAATGGACAACTATTTGATGTTTCAAAGAGTGGTGAAGGCATCGTATATACCTCCGGAGAATCAACTCTATAACTATTTCAAGTCGTCCATTAGGAAGGTAACCAATAAGGTGAGTTTTTAAACGTGTTACGGTCAATGGAATTGTCATTGGGAGTTATTGCTAGATTTGGATTTCCGCAGATAAATCGAATTCTACTAGGATTCAACTGGGGCAACAACGTGAATTGTTTAGTGTTTCTCGTAATGAACAAGATTTCTTGGTATCTTGCCGATTCCTAAAAAGCTAAATGAAAATGTTTGTTCGTGTTGAATCCACTACTACGTGGTTTTTTGAACGTCGACATGGAATCAACGAAGTTTCCATGTATCCCAAGTGCACCGAGTGTACGCCGAGAGAGACTTTAAAGAAGTGTCTTACATTACGACTCGTAGAAAAGTTGAAGAGTTTGCAATGCTAAGGACTTTTGTCTTCGGACTATAGGCACACTAAATCAAAGATAACAACACTTATGATACCACAGTCTTTTAGTGGTTCTATTGACGGTTCTGATATTGCTCCTGCTTGTTGCTTCTTTTGCTACATTGGCCAAGGTATTGATGTTTCGTCACACACTGCGTTGCATGCGATATAGGGACTCCAGCTCACTTCTCGCTGCTGATTGAATAACCTACGATCGATCGGTAATTCTTTCAGCGGCAGATTTGAGAACATTTTGGTTTTGAGTGGTGACTGGATATGAGTTGCTGATTGTTTCCACCCTTTGGTCGCTGAATTGTTTATTCACTGAGTTGTCGTTTAGTCTGCCGATATTATACCTCGACATTTGTTCTAGGGCGTGGGTAAAGATTTCGTTTGCGGTGATCTAGGGCGCTCTTCCTGATAACTACATTCGTTGCCATTGCCTAGCTTGGTATCGAAGTCCCTACTAACATAACTATGTCTCCGTTTGAAAAACAAGACTTCCTACTCGTCGTTGGGTGAGAGCTCCACTGGGAGTAATGACGTTTCTGATGAACGTTGTGTCTGAATAAAAAGCTACGGAACAATGTCACTCAAGAGCATACTCAAGAGATTTTTAAATGGTCAGCAAGGCGGCCCACTTAATTTCTTATCAAAACTTTTGTTGTCCTTAAATTGATGTCCGCTTGTTCTATTTCGCAGGTGGGTAAACCAATCTATGTCTCTGGTCAAACAGCATGCATTCAAAGGAAAGCACTCGAACACAACAACTGGACCGATGAAGCATACCAAAAGCGCATCGCCTCAAATCTTCGCAAATTGCAAAACCTGAAATCAAAATACGCACATTTGGGTATTGATTTTGATAATTTCACCGTGAAGCCGAATATCCAAACGGCGGAACAAAAGAAGGAACAAGATAAACAAAAGAAGGCAAAGGAAAGTGAAGAGAAACCAGCACCAGGAAGTCTACTTTTAGTTAAAAAACGTAAACAACCCATCGAGAAGGCAAAGAAAGAAGTCAAGAAATCGAAAGCACCGAAAACCGTAAAGAAAATCGATTTGAAGGATCTCTTGGAGGGAACATTAAACGATGAAGACTCCTCAGACGATGAGGAATTCATTCCAATGGCCGAAGATGAAGATGAGGATGATGAAACTTCCGATGAGGAAAGCTATGGAATGATTAAAGATTTGGATTTAGATAAACTTAATTCCGGCGAAGACATCGATGAGAATGAGAGTGTGGAAGAGAAAAATTCACCGCCGCCGAAGAGAAAACCCCAACCAACGAAAGTTAATCGGTTCGCTGAACTTATCAAACGGAAGTCAAATTTCGGAGGAATTCAAAAATACAACAAGAAGATTCTAAAGGACAAGCAAAAATCAACAAAAGTCTCCAGTGGCATAAAGAATACGTTAAAACAGGCCGCAGTAAGGGAGATCAAACAGCAGGGAACTGTGAAGCAACTGAAGAAGGCTGACTTGAAGAAAACAAACAAGAAGCAGAGGGTGAAGTAGAGTAGTTTCCAGTTTTTGTTTTATTAGGTTCTAAGTAATAAATACATATTTTCTCTCTGCCCCTGTAAATTGGTGAAACTGTCCCGCATATGATGTCTGCCAGATGATTCGTATTTTAATTTCATAAATAAAAACAAAGTTAAATTAAATTATGTGGTGTGTTTTGCTCTTTTATTGCGTGCTCTGGTGTAACTTGCGGGTGGACTTTGTAGTTCGGGGGATGCCAGTTTGTTCTTCCATCACGAGACGTTTCCATTTCATCCGACGATTCTGGAACCATACCTTTACCTGAGAATAAAAAATTAAATGGAATTTAGTATGTTATATGCATTTGGACACGTAGATTTCACATGGGGATGTAGCTCAGATGGTAGAGCGCTCGCTTAGCATGTGAGAGGTACGGGGATCGATGCCCCGCATCTCCAAGACTTTTTTTTTTTATTTCGTTTTAACTCACATTCAGGATTTAATACATGAAGCAAATATTTTGCAGACTGCACCAAAAAGTAAGTTTTGAAGTTGAAATATCGTGCCCGTGGAAAAGTTGTACAGGTACGCTCGTATTCTTCAGCAACGCGGTGAGATCTGTAGCTAGATACGTTGCCACGGTAGGTAATAAACATCTTAGTGTTAGTTGTGACATGCTATGTGTTATCCCTTTATAAGTTTCCGTTGAAAAAGGAGATCAAGTACAAGCTTAGAGATTTTACGTCACACGTGAAGCAACTAATTATGTTAGTTAATGACTTGCAAGAGGTTAATGTCAAAAACCTCACTTTTATAGGTTTGCAAGGAATAATGAAATCATTTCATACAGCAGTAAGATCCGTTCTTACTTCTCTAATTCAGGTAGTCTGCAGAGTTGTTCTTTGTTCTTCACTCTTAAACATGGAGTGGACATGACATGAATTTCAGGGATGCAAGGTGATATGAGCGTTAGAGAGGTGTTATATTTTAATCTTCCCGTTAGTCCTTCTTAAAACACTTAAATGATTCCTATTGGAAACTGGTATATTCTATAACGCACAGAACTAAGCTTTCACTACAAAGAATTTGTCCTAGCAGCAGTCCTAGATTCTACATTGTCTTCAATAATAGAGATCTTAGGGATAGTTGGTTGGTTGTCAATCAACTTTGACTTTGTCAAACGACTTGGTTATGATGCAGTTAGTGCTATATTGCGCCGTTGTCAGTAGACAATTGAAGACGACACACTCTTTAAAGAAAATGATCAAAGGTTTCTTAGTCATGGATTCCTACTGGTATAATTGGGCTAAATCTTTCGCGATTTAACGCAGCTCCGAGTGGAATTTAGTTTCACTCGGCAAAAAGCTATTAAAGGCCGATCGTCGTTTGTCTTGTTTATCGCGTTCCTCGTTTCCTAAACTGGAATTCAAATCCAGACAGCCGGTGAACATAGCGATTGTGTGTAAGGTCCTTGCTGAAAGTATGAAAAGACTCGCCAATTTCCAGCAGTTCTGTCTGGAAAACGTAGGCGAGGTTTCTTAGTCTGTAGGACCTGAAGGTCGCGGAAAAGATTCTAATTGGCCCATAGCCAACGATATAAGAAACCTTTATGTAAGCCAGGAAGTTGAACAAGGAATAACTTAACCAAGTGGATATGAAAGAAATTTCGGGAGTAAATTACATTATTTCTTCAACGTAGTCATCGTCAAATAGCGATTTAATAGTCTTAGCATCATAGGGGAGCTCATGCAAGGCGCACTCCAAACAGTTGCAAGATGTGCAGAGAGAAATGCCCTTAGCATAAATCTAAAAAAATCGGAATTGGTTCTCTTCACGAAGAAGATCAAAATAAATTATTTCCACGTACCACGGAGGTGTACAATTGGAACTCGGCGTCAGCGTCAAGTAACTTGGCTTATACTAGACAACAGATTAACCTAGGGAAAGAATCTGGAAGAATGAACAATTAAAGCTAAAAGGGCATTTTGGATATGCAGGAGAACTTTCGGCAGGACTTGGAGTCCAAAACCGAAACAATTTCACTCGACGTAAAATTGTCATCATCATCAAATCAATTCTCTTTTATAGCGTATTGGTCTGTTGGCCACCGCTAAAGAACAAATACACAATAGTAATGGTTTTTCAAGCACAACCCGCCATGGAGGCAAAAGCTGTCATGGAAATGATGTTAAACATTCTATCAGTAAACCTCGTAGCAAGGAGTCTGGAGGTACACTCAGCCGCAAAACTGAAGGTCCTTGGATATTCCGACACGACATAGGGCATTGAAAAATTATTGAACAGATCAAGGTGATCTCATTACTCATCAACCATCAGGGTAATTTTATAAACAAGCAAATCAGCTTTGTCAAAACTTTTGTAAAAGAATTTCCCTCGAGGGATTCTTGGGCTCTAACGAAACAAGAACACATGATGGGATACCTGTATTCACCGACGGCTCTAACATTGCAAGCAGCTCTGGAGCTGGTGTGTACTGTGACAACCCACAGGTAGAATTCGCGATTCATCTAGATCCTTTCATCATAGTCGTCCAAGCAGAACTCTTCACCATTTTGAGGGCAGCTGGAGTTCTCTTAGAATACCACACCCAAAATAGGAAAATAAAAATCTGCTCGGATAGTCAAGCAGTACTTCAAGAATAGACAGGGACTCACCGACGCAGAGACCTGCAGAATCAGCGAGCAAGAAGAAGAAGATCTCTAACACTTTCTATGTAATTTCTTAGACAGAAGACCCTAGGGTCATGTGAATATCGGACCTGAAGCAACTCCAGGGCCAATGGAATCGATGACATCCCGGTCTTCACCAAAGAAACGCGAAGATACGTCAGATCACATGTACACTAGTGTCAACTTCATAGTTGTTCTCATTTTCCCTAGATCCCAATACACGTCCCAAACCTACGTAAGGAAGGGAGCACAATGGGTCACACTAAGGCACTGAGGTGCTCACCCTGGGTCCGGCTTAAAAACACCAATAGGAATCCTGTATGTATGCCAACAGACCATAACTCCCATCAAAATATCCCGTTGGAAACAATCACATACGATTCGCCAAAAGTGTTGACACAAAAAAAAAATGCCCCTACCTGTCGTTCGGATAAATCCAATGCCACTGCAATCTCATATCTCCTTAGCCTTGTCAGATAGTTTGAATGCATAAACTCTGCTTCTAGTTCTGTGATTTGATCCTTTGTGAATGTGGTACGCTCCTTCCGGTTTGCAGATGTTGTTGAACTTCTACTGTTCTCCCTCTTGGGTGCCAATGTGTCTGGTATTGTGGTTATGGTGTCTGAAAGACAAAACAAAAACAAAGGGCATGTAGGGCATAAAGTTTTAAATTTATGACCATGAGTCCTAATTATGATGCAACTCTGACACTTGAATATATTTAAAATATGGATACGGCCATTGTTCTACAATAAGGTGCTTCATTTCCTGTTGTGTGTTGTGTGTGTGGTAAGAGTACGATGCTTCAACGATAATTTATGAGTTTTGACAGGAGTTGTGTCAGTGGAAGTGGATAGGTCCTTTCGTACGATGGTATTCGAAAATTTAAAAAAGTTTGAGGATGATTTTGTAGCACTAATGAAGCAAAAAAAAGTTGAGACACAAATTTGGATATAAGGAATCTTAGCATCGTTTGCCCCATTCACAAGAAAATTCTGTGCCGTCGTGAAGCCTTTCGCCGATAACCCGACTGGGTCCTATAAATGTAGCTTCTTCATTGAGAAAACCCAAGAAGTTCAAATCCATACCCACCACCTTTCTATCGATTGCGAGGTCAGCAACGGTCTCACTGATACCTGTACTTTCAAAAAAGGATTTAGACAATATGACATGCTGTCATGTGACTTCTTTAACATCATGGTAGGATAAGTAGGAGTGGCGATAGTCAGGCTGGCATGCCTGAGACTCAATGAGCGCATTAGACGCCGTCGTGATAGCATGACCGTTTCGAACCAGGTTTGTTTGAAAAATGTGAGTGGAGTTGTTGTTTGAATATTTGCCTACCGTACCGTGTATGGGTTTGGCGCGAGCCTCCGCTCTTCCAGAGACAAAATCTCTTAAAAGGATGGAGGCGGCTAAAAAGAGTACAGGGTTGAACAATGCCAAAACCAATTGCAGCCGATGAACTGGCAAGGAAAGGGTCAGAAACACCTTTCGTTGAACTTGATCCATTCTGCGGGCTGGGGCCGGATCAAATCCAAGAGGAACTGCGAAGAGAGGAAGATTGCAAAAGAAGGAGACTATGGGAAGCACTCCCAGGACTAAGACAGGCAAAACAACTCCTCGGGAACTACGACCGAAGAAGCAGCAAAGTCTGCCTAGGTACCAGCTAAAACCCAGCTTCGCATTCTAACGTTCCATTGCAGACTCAGGGAGCATCTCAGGAATGTGGGAATGGAAGCAAGGGGAAACTGCAGATTCTGCAGCGAGAAACCGCGTCACATCTTCTTATGCACCTGGGAGTGTACTCCTTTTTTGAAACGGATCTCCCGTCGTTGGACCCAATCCAGATAGTCTGATTTCTCAGAGCGCTTGGATTGGAGATGGTGCTTTAGGTCGAGACTTATCGGCCAATACGGGGGAGCACAATAGATCTCTACAGGTCGCAGTGCATACACACACCCCAACTTTTAACCTCTAACATCTTATCTAGAAGGAGATTTGAACCGAGTTGGTTGTCGTTCAGGTTCATCCCGAACTGTAGCGTCATTTAAGCAACTTAAGCAGTTTAACCTTTAACTCAAGATGGCAGAAGGCCTAACCTTCAATGCATGACATTGGACACTTGAAGAAAAATTACGCCAATTGGAAAAGAGTTGAGAAGAGCTGAAGCGACACAAGGCTATAAAGCCAGAACACATCCTTGCAAATACAAAGAATCCAAATAGGAAATTGGCAGTGAATTCCTCGAATCACGCCCTTCAGCGCTTTAATATTTCAGACTAAAACATAATTTTTTACAAACCTTTCAAGGGACTATTCTTTTTATCCGTACCGACTTTGTTCCAAGTCGCCTTCTCACATTCTTGCAAATTTCGAAAATTACCCTCTGTTCCATTGTTGTCACCAGCGCCACCGACAGCAGCACTTAAGAACTCCCAATCGCCCCCAGACAAACGACAATTCAGGTCAACATCACTCAACTGTGCCGCACTCTCATTACCATCCTTTGGATTGTCCTCACTGCCAACTGTGCTCTCATCACTGCCATGCTTCAAAGGACAATTTTTATTTTGGAATAAATCCAAATAGTTCCTTAAAGTGGAGCCATCCGTGTAGACGTAATTTTGATTCAAATTAAACTGCGTTTGCTGTTCGCCCGTGTACACGCATTGATTGGGAAACGTCATCGGGGTATAACTAGGATAATCACTTGAACTGGTATAAAAATTCTGTTGGCACTTTCGCTGTTGTTGAAAACCGTTGTCAAAATTGTCTTGAACGAACTTCTGATTGGCGCGCAGGTAATAGTCAAAAGTTTCGAACTTAAAATTATGATTCGCCGTGGTCGAGTACATTTTGCCGATAACTTCTTCGTCTACAATTCACTTGAGATCACCAACCGAAACTGTCAGATCGTACAGAATTCTGTAGCCTGCGGTCGGTCGGTAAGATGCTTGGATGTATTATTTTTTTTGTCTCTTGTTTTTGTTTCATTTGAATGCACACCCTCTCAGCCAATTGCTGAGATTTGTCTTGTGCGGCAGGGAGTTTGTTTTCCCTCGAGCGCGTGCTGATTGGTCCGCATGGTTTCTCGATCAGTGTGGCTTGGGGTTGGTGGAAGATTATGCTGTCTTCTGTCAATGTGTCCCGATATTTATGGTCTAGAGGAAAGATTATCAAAAAATGGGAGTGTTGCCTACTTATGGTCATGAGGATGAGGATGAACGAGATGTGGACTTTCTTATTTTTTTTTTTTTTGAAAAGAAAATAATGATGTCTGTTTATTTTTCAATAGTGTTGGGTACTCAACGTGAAGTTATTGTGACGTAAGCATTTTTGGATGTGGTAGGCCAGTGGCTAGACGGAGAGTGAAGGCAAGATACCTGCGAATCAGGTTCTTAAAACCACAGATTTATCTGCTTCAAAGATATAATTAAACCACAGAACTACCTACCGTAGCGAAATCCAAAGAAAAAGGCTGAAAAGTTTTGTCTGGCAGAGTGAGGGATGGGTTAGATTAGGTTTGAGACCAGTAGTAGGGTCAAAGTCGTTTAACCAGTGGGAGCTGACCAACACTTTGTTATGCTAGGTCGTCAAGATTGTCAAAAAAGAAGGCACCGAGATGTTTTTTTTTTAAATAAAAGCGCCGGTCAAATACAGAGAAAATGGAAGATTGTTTCTTCCTCTTCGTTGTGCCTGCAGCTTCGGCAGAAATCAATTGCAGGCAGCCCCAACCAAATGGCTTAGCATATAAAGTGATATCCTGTGCAGTAATGACATCTTTAGCAACTGTCGTCTCTTTAGCGAGATCAATCTCTTGGGGCGTAGAGCAGTTTGTTGAATTGCTCTGCTAGAACTATTTTTGAGTTTCTCAAAGACTGATTCCAGGGACTGTATGGCGGCCTGGTTGTCAATGAAGAAGTTAATATCCCGAGGAGATATTGCATTCCACCTCACCTTCTTTCACCGCCATAATCTCCATCTGGAAGACGCTACAATGCTCCGGATGGAGAAAGGAGATACCTATTAAGGTTCAAATTTGGTTTTGGAAACGTGCCTATAAATCTTCAAGGATTCTTTCGTAAGTGGTGCTGACTTCTTGTACTAAAGTGCTACCGTCGTTTTTCTGATGCGGCTTCCAGCTTAGCTTTCTATCTAACATTAGACCAAGACATTTGGCTTTAATAAGCTAAAGAACAACAAAGCCGCCGGCTCTGATGGCTTGCCATTGGAACTCTGCAAATATGGAGGTGATGTTTTGGAAGGGTGCATGCACCAAATCATCAACCAAGTTTGGTTTCAGCTCTACATATATGCCCTATTTACAAAAAGGGCGACCCTATGTCTCGCGACAACTGTAGAGACATATGTTTGTATCCCGGCTTAAAGTTTGATATAAGATCCAGTCCAGCGTACTGTGTGAACGTCTTAACTCTTTTTGCTCCACTCTAATCAGCACGTACTAGTGTGGCTTCCATCCCCGCAAATCGGCTATAGACCAAATATTCATACTAAGGAATACCCTGGAAAAGACCAACGAGTTTCAGATCAAAACACGCCACCCCTCAAAGACTTTAATACCGCTTATGACAGCATCCATCGTTTGGAGCTCTACAAGGCAATGGCCAAATTCGGGATTCCGAGAAAACTGGTCCAGCTATACCGCGTGACGCTGGAAAACATGCGGTGTATCGTGCAATTTCGGAGCACCTCCTCGGAAACATCCACCGGATCTTGTGCGTGCAATCTGGCATCAACACGGAAGGCACTATCTTCCACAAGTCAGTTCAACTGTAGGGCTACGAAACAAGTTCGGCTTAAAATAAACGAAAACAAAACCAAATATATGTTCTCGACAAACAAAGGTATATCTGTCCACCGCCAAGGGCAAAACGTCACTATCGACAGCTATAACTTTTCACCTACCTCGGAGTAAAAGTAAACTCCACGTCTTAGTGCAGATCCGGCGAAGAATAACCATAGGCAACCGCTGCTACTTCGGTTTATCGAAACACTTGGGATTGAAAGTTCTAATACGAATGACAAAGGTGATGCTCTATACGACTCTAATCCTGCGAGTCCTGCTATATGTGCTTGAGCATAAGTATGAATGAAGGTACACTCCGCTCAGTGTCTTACTTAAGGTTAATACGGACACAAGTTTCAATGGCAAAATATTTTCTAGACTTTGTGTTGTGACCCATATACGTCAACACCCTTTAAAGTAAAGTTGCGTACTACCGAGGATCCGAGGATCACCGCTTGGGATCTTGATCTAATCTTTACCGTCGCAGAGGCTTTTAAACATTACTCTGATCAAGCAGTTGGTAGAAAAAATTAGCCGATCCTGTATAAATATTGACGAGCGCACTGTCTAATTGTCAAGAAATGAGTGGCATAGGTACCTTCTTGTTCCAAAATTCAAAAAATCGGGCCTATGAGGAGAAATTCTTATCAAAAAAAGCATGCCAATGACGCTGGCAGTGAATATTTTGCAGTCTTTAACGAAAAATGCCTTACCTACGGGATGAACAAATTGCTAATCGGAGTGCCCAATGACAACGTTAGAGGCAGTCTGTGCACCGTGGCGGAAAAAATTGACCAGAGATAGGGTTTTCTTCCGGTCATGGGCTTCCCATACATTTTTACCCGATACGCTTGTATCTATGTACTTAAATCAAGCATCTGTTAGCTCCAGAAAAGGCCTCAAAGGAGATGCATTTTCTTTTACAGAGCCAAGAGAAACATGAAAGGCCTGTGAAATATTCAGCGCTGATATCGATATACAACTGCATCCAGCTGAGGGTGATAGTATTGGCTGATGAGTCTAGACCCGCTGCCTGGCTATCAATGACAGTAATTATCCTTTCCACGACATTGTCTACGATGCAAGTGTCAGCAGCATTTATGAGGCCTGTGATTTTGGCTTAGAAAAGGCTGCGAAGTTGAACCCAGCTCCTACCAGCTGGGGTCCATGTAAATACCCGAAGGATCTCAAGGACAAAGGAATCGATTACTTCCTAGCCTTCACCTAAGAAACAGGAAGAAATGCCAGATCACCTACAATAGAATCAACTCCATAATTTTGCCCACTTTTCCCTCGATCCCCCCCAACATTCGTTTCAAAACAACTCTTTCTCTACAGTTTCGGAGAGTCCTAAGTGAAGAGCCTTCTGCTCACCCTCATATACCATACCATAACTCCAGCTCCACTAACAGCATCCACTTTGGAACAGTCTGTGTAAAAAACTCCCTGCTCTTTGTTGTTGACTCTGAAAGTGAACCTCTTGACAGGTTAAATGATTTCGAAGCCTCATCAACACTCATCATTAGATCACCTTTTGGTTTATTCAGTGGCACTGGCTGGAATTGATTGACATTGGATTTTTCCCTTATAGTATCTTATCTCCAGGTTAAAGAAGCAACACGACAGCTTTCTTTGCTGGAGAATTTTGAAAACAGTTTTTAGGGGCTGCTGTCAAAATACATGTACACACATGTATGTGCATATAATGCAACAATTAGTCTGGAAAAAAGTGGATAGGGCTGATCATTTAATCCTCGCGCATGCTTCCACTTCTATTTTCAATTTCGCACCACACACTTCTTCCGTGTGCCCTCCTTCAGTCTAGAATCAATTTTGGACCAAAGATTTGCGATCCGAAATAGCTCCTTAGCACATGATATTCCTGTCTCCTAGGTTTCTTAAAGAATACTTGGTGCAACATTTTCAAAATCAACGCCGCCTGTATTTCATTGCCCAGCCCTATGTTTATCTAGACGCATCACGAAGTAAGTAAATAAAATCACTTCTGTCCGTCAGTCAAGCTTGCGACAATCTTTGACACTTGCACTGTTCGCTGTGAAATCTCTACTTCGCGCCAAAATAAATACATAGTCATGCGCGCCGGCAAGATGATACACATCCGATTTAAGAAAACAAGTCTGCAACATGAATGAATTGTTTTGTCCAAAGTCAGATGCTGCACTAAAACATATCCCATCTGGCATGGATGCCGCGTGAGGTGGTGCCAGTGCCCTTATTGCACTCGAATGTGGAACAAAAGGGCGTTGAGTTGGTCGTTCTCCCTCATAGTTCACTGCGTTCTTACACATCTCGAGTGGAGATCTAAACGTATTTCACAGAATGCGAATGGCGGTAGCAGTCGATGCCGCCCTATAGTGGACACAGTGTCTGGAAGGATTTGCTTCTTCCGACGTTTGCTGGGTGAATAGTTGTTTATAATCGTTTTTATTGCATTGCGCTGGTGGGAAATCCGGTTAGTTGGGAATATCTCTTTAATTTCTGCACAGCTGCAGCGGAAGTATACCACCGAGGAAGAAACGATGAATATTTTTACTTCGAAGAAGGAAACGCAAATGAACCGAGGGAGTTAAGAATGCATTGTCTGTGATGAATCACTTTAAAAGCAGATTCAAGTGCTACCATTAAATATGATTGCTCCTAACAGTATGTGAAAGTTAAGTGTAGGCATTTTTGTGCATTCCCACCAGTGTAGCCGGCGTGACACTACTATCGAATTGATGTCGCTTTACTTTTTCTAATCAACTTCGTCACTTTAGTGGTTTTTTATTATTTATTTTAACCTAATGGACAATAATCACTAGATTATAAAACGCCACACGAACGCATATGTTTCCAGGTGTTTTGTTGGTTGGTTGTTGTAAGTTGGATCTTTGATGGATTTTATTTTGAAATTGTGTTCACTATGGCTATAGTGGCTAGTGGCAACAAATAAGTAAATCTCGAAATGGGCCTGAATCTACATCTATTGTATTGAATTTGGCCTTATTTTATTACAGAACTTACCCTTGCGTCATTTTGTCGTTAGATATATACGAGTATTTGTGATTCACCATGGCTTTTCTGGCCTAGGTATACTCGTTGGTATCATATATCGCAATTTGGTCCTGCATTCCTTTGTCGAATTCAGGTTCTATCAGTATTCTATATTACTGCTCTTGAGAAAAGCCAAAGAAGCCTGAGCGCCTTATACCAGAAACTATAACAGGTTCATGATGTAGTAGCACAAAATTGACTTAGGTCCTCTTCCTTTCTCTAAATCATAAAATCTCTGCCCTGTACTTGGTCTCTTTAGAGTCTTTTTTACCCTTACCAGTTCGTCGTTGTATCTCCTCATCCACTCCCCGTCTATGCAGACGGGACCAAAAATCACCCGAAGAATTTTCCTCTCGAAACAGCCAAGAGCGACCTCATCCGCTTTAGACAGAGTCCATACCTCTGCGCCGTAGAGCAGGACTGGGACAATTAAGGACTTATAAAGGGTCACCTTAGTTGTTCGAGAGAGGGCTTTGCTACTCAATTGCCTTCTTAGCCCAAAGAAACAGCGATTGGCAAGAGTTATTCTTCGTTTAATCTCAGCGCCGGTGTCATTGTCTGAATTTATAGCGGAGCCTAGGTAGACAAAGTCCTTAACTACCTCAAAGTTATAGCTGTCTATAGTGACGTTCTGTCCGAGACGTCGGTGTAGGGAGTCCTTTCTTGTTGACAGCATATTCTTCGTCTTGCCCTTATTGACCGCGTACAAACGTATGCGTATTCACTTTATAAATTAAAATTGCCCCGATTATCGTGTTATGCACAAAACCGTGCATATCACTGCCGCCTTAAGCCTACTTTTCTGACTATCTCTTTGAATATGAAAAGAAGCTTGTGGAATTTTTTCGTCGATTTTTCTTGTCTCTATTGCGAGAACTGGGCTTTTACCTTGAGAGAGCTTCCCAAAAATCAGTTCTGAGAGCTTAAAGGGTGATTTACCATTCCGTAAAACATTTAAATACGTAATAAAAAAAATTGCCTAATTTTCTCCTTCGTATTACTCGCCCCAATATTATTCAGCATTGCCTGCCCTCAGGCGCAATCAAATGTTCTATAACGGTTCGTTTTCCAGTCGCTCAACAGGCAGTAGTGAAATGTTCTCCAAAGTGTAAAGTTGTGAAGTGGATTATCAGCAATTAAAATGTTTGTGAAAAGGTGTTAAAAAATTGCCAAAATATTCTAAAAATATATTATCAACTCTCCTGAGGTGTGTGCGAATATTTTTTTGTGCGGAAATGTATAAAAAGCTGTGTAAAAGTGATCGAAAACTCGTTTTAAAATTTCGCAATAAATTTATGACAAGATGGCCGAAGAAGAGCAGTATCAGAAACTGCATTACCACGGTGAGTTTCACTTTTTTTCACTTCTTTGCGAATTTCATAATGGCGATTGGGAATAGGGCCTTTGCTAATTTGTTTGTATCGGGTGTGATCACTGACAATTTCTATTCTCTGTGCTTCAACTTTATTGATTTTCTTTCAATTCTGATTTCACCTTAAACATGGGAACACTGATTCCCACTTGTTGATTATTAATTGATGAAATACTCTTAGGCGCCAAATAGATACATGCCGGCGGCTGTATCAAATATTTTTGACAATGGCCGTCAACTGCCCGGCTAGCTCAGTCGGTAGAGCATGAGACTCTTAATCTCAGGGTCGTGGGTTCGAGCCCCACGTTGGGCGAGTACTTTTTTTCGGTTAAATTCAAGTATTTTATGAGGATTAGTTAACAAAGTAAAAACACTGCAAGAGGACGGAAATTGTGGAGCGTCACTCGAGAGAGGACTTTGCTACTCAATTGCCTTCTAAGCCCAAAGACGCAGCGATTGGCAAGAGTTGTTCTTCGTTTGATCTCAGTGCTGGTGTCGTTGTTTGAATTGATAGCGGAGCCTAGGTAGACAAAGTTCTTAACTACCTCAAAGTTATAACTGCCTATTGTGACGTTCTATCCGAGAAGTCGGTGTTGGGTGTCCTTTCTTGGTGACAGCATGTATTTCGATTTGCCCTCATTGACCACTAAACGAACGCGCCAGTGACATCTCGCTGCTTTCTTCCGATTATATCAATATCGGCGGCGTATCCGAGTAATTGGACGGACTTTTGGAAGTAGCTGGTCGCGAGCAGCTCTGGTCTTTCTATGCAGCGCCACCTTGTACGGCTCTTGTTTCGCCACATGTGCTTGCCGGCACTCGTCGTTAAACCAGGGGTTTCGTTGCGGTGGATGAATGACGGCTTTTTGGCAATGTTTCCACTGGGCGTCAATACTTGATGCTGGCGGCGTAGGACATCCTAAGAGCTTGAGAGAGGCTCGATCGAAAAATTATCTGGTGATCTTTTGCGATTGCGGCCCTCTGACGTCAAACTTCCTCACAATATTTTCTTGTATTGGCGGTGTTCGGGATATCCGCAGCAACAAGGTAGTGGTCCGAGTCAATTTTGGGTTCTCGAAACGTTTGGACATCCATAACACTGGAGGAGTGCATTGCGTCGATCACAATGTGGTCTTGTTTAAAGGCTAGGTAATCCAATTTTCGCATCCGCTGTAGAAAAAGACCAAATAGACCTCTCAAAAAAGACACATATTTTTTGAATGCACCTCAATCTTATCTCCAAATAAATGCAACACGAAGCGGTTCCACTTATCGTTTTACCAAAAAACTTGAAGACAGTGAGCATACCCATCAAAGCCTTATCATATTTCATTCAGACGATTTTCCACAGAAACAAACATAATTTCTTCGTACTTTTACATCGACAGTGCATCGAACTCCCGCGATAAGTGTGTCATCCTCACCCAAGCGTGCAAAGCTTTCATCATGGAGGGCACTGATCATCACACTTGACACTTTTCAATTTTGACAACTGCCATTTGAATGTTATGTCGTCACGTCATTTCATTTAGTTCGACTTTGAACAAATTTAACCGATAGCCTTCAAAGTGACATTTGAACTTCAAATAATCAATTCCTGTCTTGGGCGTTCTTCTGTTTCCAAATCTGTCATGAATAATTAAAAAGTCATTTAAAAAATTTAAATGACGAAAAACTTTTGCAATCCAAAGGAAAATTCGAAAATCAGTTTCGAAAACTTTTGACAATTACTCGCAGTTCTCAACTGTCAGTCGATAATTTGTGATTAAATTGACTAAATTGTCGGTAATCAGTGGAGCAAAGAGATAAAAACAATAACGGCGGCCGAGATTGCCTCTTCTGCTGGAGCATTCTTCTCAAACAAACAAACACTAATCTGTGGTTCCAGCAATTTGTCATCTCTCATGGTGGTCATCATGCTGTCGTTCGATTCAATCATTTCATTATCACTCGAAACGAATTTGTTAAACCGTTGTAATTTGAATAAATCGGATAAGAAAACACGACCACCATCCATTCATCCAGTAGCTTAGGTTCGCCGCCATAAAATTCCATCGCAGAGGTCACGTAAGGCGGTTAAATTCGAACACAGAACTGAGTCAATTCGGCGCCACGCACAGAGTAGACGAACTCTCCAAATCGATTGGGAGGGAGTCGCGTCGCAGTCGTTGTGTAAGTTTTCCCTGGTGTTCCAAGCATTTTTCGGGTGAAAAATAGAGTTGTGTTGTTGGAAACGAGACGAAACTGGGTCAGTGAAGTCCTGAAACGAGGATAATACAATTACATGATGGCTGTAATCCAAGTAGCGCTTCCCATTTAACACAGGGGGTTGGGAACGAATTCCTTGCTGACAATTTGTCACGCCGTGTATTTAGGTCAGACTTGTGTGGATACAAAACATACCCCATGGAGCAAGGGGAATTTCTCAGAAAGAATTTCTCAACACAAGTGGATAGTCCTTTGCAATGAAGTTGTGTTACTACTGGGAGCTAATCAATAGTATAGTTATGTCTAAACTAGGGGAAGCACCACAAGTGGGAATATAAATGGGTTTAGACTGATGTAAGTGCCTTTAGGAAGTTATGTCGCTTTGAACACTTCTGGAATTGACTGAATAAGCAAAAGTGTCTGCGGGGGGAATCGCTGTTGCAGTGGAACTAGGGTTCTTTTCAGACGATGCGAGCCTTGTATGGAAATTACTTGTGGAGGCGTGCCGATGAACTTTAATGCTAGACGTTAAATTTAACGATCAAGTGGTTTGATGGCTTTTCTTTGCGTTAAGTTTACCCCACGATTTCCTTAATCGGGGAAAATGTTATTACGTACCACAGGCACACTTTTAAACTTTTCTCGTTTCACAATAAGGGAACGAAACTCATAACTTAATGTGCTCCCCACCTCCTATTGTCGTAAGAGTTCTCCTTGAAGATCTGCCATATTCAACTCTAGTTCGCTAGATCAGGCTTGTAGAGAAGGAAAAGAGATGCCTGGTCGTATTCTTGACAACACGCAGGATTTCGAACGAATAGGGATTCAAGCAGTTTGCTCAGTAGTCTACGCACTAATCACTGAGCCACAGCCACCACCAAAGGATAATACTGAAGCACGGTTAAAAATATAGTTGACTCCAGCTAGTAACTTTTGTCACCAACAGCTGCATAAAACGAAATGTGAGTTAGAAAATGTTAAAATCTGGCTTTCGTGTCTTTACGTGGGACTCATAGACAGAAGCATTTGCCTTGCTAGACAGAGGAAATTTAATCGGCAAAATACAAATGCTTGCAGGCATCCACTTTAAACGCACGTTCACTGTAGAACTGTAAAACTTTATCCACATTGCTCACCATAAGTCTAAGAACAATATTTGGTTACGAATATTTGCGTAGAAATCAAAATTTGTCACCCAGTGACACTGGTCCCGTGACTCATTAAATGTAAATCACTTAACCAAATCCGTCAAATTGTGGGCAGCACTTCTAATTATTCTGTGGATTACTCATGGAATTATGGTATCATAGTACTTTCTGCTGACTTAAGACATTCAGATACATTTCCAAAGTGAATGACCACACGGCCGCGGCGCTAGGAAGTCTTAAGTCACCGCAAGTTAATTAAGCATACGATTGAGAGTTCACAGAAACCACAACTCAGAAGGATTACTTCATGAAGTTGGCAATGATTCATTTGCTATTCTGGAGGAACGTCATCTCCCGCTGCATCCAAGGACAGCCAATTTTTTAATGAAGTTGAGAAATATGGATGTACATACACGGTAAATGTCTCTTTTGACATGAACAGTCATCTTATGGTAAATAGACACGTAGTCATACTTGTCATCATCTTCAACACGAGGGAGAAGCTTACTTTTACAATGAGGTCATCGTCGGTGAAGCTGATAAGATATCCGTGAGGTGTTTGCTTTTTGTAAATAAACTTTCGCGGAAAATATATTTCACAAAGGCTGGTCTGGTTTATTTATGATGCGACGAAGCACAGTATGACCAGGAGTTGAGCAAACAATATTCGCTCTTGTTTTTCTTTAAAAGATTTGCAAATAAATATTCTTTGTTTGGATACAGATTAGAATCGTTACGCTGGCGAATGATCTAATGTGTTACGCATCACAGTTCATAGGGTGCATCCTGATCTGTTACTGATCGCAGTTTTAATCCTTTGGAGGCAGTAAAAGTCCATCAGGGTGAAAAGCCAGCTCTGGTGACTACTCTATTCACAAAAATTCTGGTTTAGAAACATCTGTCAAGAACTAGGCTCCGGGCTGACTAAAGCCCTGTCTCATAGAGCCAAGGTACGGTTTTCATTGCACCACAGAAGCAGTGGAGAACTTATGGTAAAATTTTAGCTCGTCTGTAATGAGAACTCACGATGCATTTGTGGCTGGGAAGGCAAACACTAGTCGTCAAGTTCCTTTGGTGGAATGAAGAGATGACAAAACTGCACAGAACATGCGCCAAAGGGCCAAACACCGACGACGAATGACTGAACCTCAGGAAGCAATTCTCAGAAGTAAATTGAGCAACTTTTCTGAGCTTTACGATCAAGTAGACATTCGTCAAATTGGAAGCGAGTACAGGCTAGTTATCGTCGCCCATCTACCCTTGCATCAACCCTTTTCCCAGCACAGAGGACAATCATATTGCCAGTGCAGCCTATAAGAAAGGTGGAGCTGAGACCACCATTAACTAGTGATGAGATCCTAGATGCTTGCAGTACATTCGGAGACAAGAAGGCACCAGAGTGGATGGCAAAACCAAAGTCGGAGCTAACATAAGTTCTGAGCTGTTTTCGAATGCCTTCAACTCATGCTAAAGAAGAATCTTTCTGGAGCAGTCAAGGAAACAGGGACAGGCACTACAGCCAAAGCAATAAAACCATTTGATGCACCATAGTCTTACCGTCCGCTTTGTACACTCAACACAATGACCGCAAAACTGGAGGGAGTTACATATATGCAACCGATTGGATGCAGTTATCAACGAAGTAGGAGGCCTGGCGGAATTCCAATACTGCTATCAACAGCGTAAGAGCAACAGCAGGTGAAAAGATGAAAAATTTGTCATGAAGAAGCTTCTCAATTCACCGTTTGGAGTCGATGTTAAATTGTAGGTGCTTTCTAATCATGCAAACAATGTGATACACACAGTTGTGAGAAGATAAGTCTTGGTCCAGCTCAGACTGTCGCGGCAGCTGGAGAAGTCTTATGCTTCCGTACCACTTTTAATCGTATACCTTTTAATTCGCATACTTAGATTGCTATAGTCTCGGGAAGACAGAAGGCACCTATCCCGGCTTGCCCCAGGATTGTCTTGGGGGGCCTTCTACCTATTTAAACTGATCCCAGAGAAAACTTAGACCTGTAAAATCTTTAGTGCTTAACTTGCAATGCATGCTTTAAGTAGTTTTCGAACTGCTACTCTGTATGGCTTCCATAAGCCCTTCAGACAGTACCTTCTGCTTCAAAAACAAGTATCTTTTTCAAGGGATATACTCGTACATACACGTTTATGATCGGTGATATCGTGATATTGCGACCTATGAGGTCTATTGTGTCGGCCCATATGGTTTAACCACAGGTTATATTGAGGCTTTTGATAAACCTCAGTATAGCCTTAGGTTCGCTTTTCCAAATTTCCGCTGAGTTGAACGAGGCTTGCCGCTCCTGGACATACGTACAGAATATGTTCAGTGGTCTCTTTCTGTTCTCCCAGAGCTGGCAAATACCGGTATCTGATACTTTTATTGTTTGCAGATGGTTTTTGAGTGGAATGTCCCGTTTAATAGCCCGTTAAAGTTCTTAACTTGCCTTTGGTGAGATCAAGTAAAGTCTTGGCCTTGGATAGGTTGGGGTTGATGAATTTTTCGCTTGTCTAAGGTCCTGAAGGTTCGCCCAGTAGTCGGTGTGTTTGTTGATCTCCCTTTGTGTTATCTTAGAGTAGGCACTGTTGGGTGATACTCCAAAACAAGGTTCGGGACCAACGGGTGGGCGGCAAGCGCCTCTTCTCGCCAGGCAATCAGCCCGTTCGTTATCCTATAAGCCTTATTTACATATACAAGGCTTTTGAGGAGGTTGAGACAGGTTGAGTTGGACCCTACCATATAGGATTTAAGGGCTAATAGGGCTGCTTGACAAGCTGATGACACACTGTGTGACATCTAAGTCCATCGATGTGTTGTATGCTCACCAGTTTAGGCGGCTACGGGACAAAGATAGACATAAGCCCACATGAGTGGATGATTGGCTTGCAACTCCTGTGATCAGTCGAAATCCAAATAGTTTTGCTAAATGGTTTTGTGTCCGTGGTGTTACCTTCGACAGGGTGACTAATCTTGAAAAAATCATCGCATGTGATGGTGGAAGTCGGGCTTTCAATTGGTATGACGATAACGCCATTAGTCATTGAACTGTGGGCGGTGCAGGTCCAGGTTGACAAACGTGTCGGTTCAATTAATACTTAATATACGTTAGTATACGTTTTTAGGGTTTTTGGTTACTTGCTTGAATCTAATCTGGTCATCAAAGTGCTTTTGCTTCCAGTGGATTTTAACAAATTCACCACCGTTTTCCTAATAAATTAAGATAGCGTTTCGCATCAAACCCTGTCACATCACGGACAGTTTCTATCGGATGACCTTGTGCTGCAGAACTTGTTTAGTCTAAAAATGCTAGATATCACGTTCTGATCGAGAACTACAGCCCCAAGCGTGATTATTTGTTATCCAAGATATCACACCCTTAATTTCTGAACTTAGAGTGTAGTCTAGGATGATGCATGTAGAAAAAAATGATAGTGCAGTTGACTGGGCGCCAATAGATGAATTGTGTGATGTAAATTTACCGCAGCCGTCTACATGGCTTTTCTCACGTAGCCTTAGGCCTTCTTGAAACCAACAATTGACGTGTCCACATTCTCCTCACTTGGTATGCATTCCGTTTGGGAAATGCAATTGAATTGCAATCATGCGGCGGCGCTACAGATTTATGACTAAAACTTTGTAAATAAAAATTCTCTCCATGATTTGGAGAAGTAATTTCAACTTGTGAGTCAAGGGCATTTATTTCTGTGGCAAATCTAATTTCGCAGATATTCTGCAGCAATGTTCTATTTTTACATTTTTTATGATTAATAATGCAAAGTTGGTTGCATAGTCGGGGGTTTCTCAAATCACGAGTGCTTCGATAATTTACTTTCTTCTGAGTGTAGCTTAGATGATAACACTCAAATTTCGATTGGCAGTATGAAGGAGTTACCATTTTTAACGTGATTTAGCTCTGTCGACGGGCAGGCACAAATGCATCATAACCTCTTCTCGGTTGATGATTATTTAATAGAAGGACTAACGATGAGTTTATTTCAAACTGGCCTCACAAATGTAGATTTGCGCATGTGCAAGCAGTCTTTACACATCAGAGTTAGTGCGTCGCTGGAATTAGCCGCGAACGAAAATGAAAAGAATGAGCAATTGCGAGGAGAATACATAGTAGTAAACCCCAACCCCTTTTTCGTACACATTCATTCACAATCTCTTGAAAATGCTCTCGAACGACTTATCAGATTATCAGGTAAGGGGAATGTTCCAACCTAAAAAGAGGCAACTCTTCTTCTCTCTCCAACTACCGACCTATTTTCCTAACGTCCCTTCTTTCTCATGGAAGGTCAGGGAAACGTCAAGATGAAAAATCTTGATTCACAAAAACTCCTCGGCAATACGGTTTTCGTAGGAACAGGGCTACTTGTGATTTGATGGCCATATAAATGTTGGTGTTCCCCAAGGCTCTGTTTGGCCTCCTACTCTTTTTATCATTTTCATAAATGATTAATTACTAGTAGATAGATATGTATGTGAACGTTTATCAAGGATGAAAGGATTACGAGCTACTCAACAAGACCCACGAACTATACTCTGAACATGACGTCAAGATTGTTCTCGCTGATGCTAATATAGGAGAGGAGGGCATTTCCGGTGACAAAATCGGAAAACACAGCCTTCACAAAATCGTATGTGAAAATGGACTGAAGGCTTTTCGACTTTGCGACCGGGCTAAATTATAACTGTACGAGCACATGTTTCACAAATCTCAATATTTTCTGACAGTCCCCTGACAAAGGAAATTTCAAATACGTTGATCATGTTGCGATTGACGTAAGGTATTCCTTTAATATTATCAGTGTCCAGATGTTTCCAGGAACCAACATTCACTCTGATCATAGCCAGAGTCCATGTGGTTTTTCCAGACACAGATGTAGATCTGCAAGCGCAATAGCACTGTGACCCAGTAGATCTTTTCTGCCTTCGTACTTGGCCTCCAGTCGATGTTATACTTTAGTTAGATAACTTTCTCCAGCCCAACTGCATTGGTGAACGGGAGTATTCTGTGTAGATCCAACGATGATAGATCATTCTCTGAAGCAGGCACCAGGTGGTTTCACAGTACGAGTATTTCTTCAAAATGCCTGCAGAATCGGTCGTGCGTATCTTGTTCTATGTTGAGTTTCCTTATGTACTCATTGTGTCTACAGTGAGCTGTTAACGCGCCTGTCAAGATGCGAATCCGGCTTTAAAAAAGTTTTGCTTCAAAGAACCACCCTTGGATTACCTCAATTGGGGATTTTTATTCCAGTATCTAGCTTAGTTCCTCTTTAGCTTTTCCCGTTTTTTGTGCTGTCCTCAGAACCGAATTTTCTGGCTATTCCTTGCTCATCAGAGGTTTACTCTATTGGGTTGACACAGTTTGTTGATTTTGGTAGGGCATTCCCATACTTATATTGATATGATCTTGTGCGAGTTCAGTTCAAGTCATTGCAACCTACCTGCAGGACAGAATAGCGATGCCTAAAGTCTATAGTTCCTGCCAAAGTTGAGTTCACCTTTCGATTTCGTGAACCTCTTCTTAGAATATGCTGGAGAACATCCCAAGAGATTCAAAGTATTTAATTCTGGGTCCATATACGCTTGATACTGTTATTTATCGGATTGATTGCTCCATTATTTCTTGCTACTCAGGCTTGTGTCGAAATTCCTTTCAAATAAGTGTTTCTTGACTATGTAATCCCTGGGCCAGTTGAGAAGTGGCACTGATTTCAACGCATTTGCTTAATGATTACGGTTTAAAGGACACCACAGTGGTTTGCGCGTTTTAAGGAGGCATGCCAAGGTCTTCGTAAAAGTTGCCTGTACTAATCTTATATTTGGACGCAACAATATCGATAAAATCAATAGTATGATCCGATTTTCATTGAGCAGACGACTGCTTATATTTGGGAGAAAATGAGGCGCTAGAAAGAAGGTTCAATCCAATTACAAGCGCGAACATAAAGTTTGTGCGAGAAGCAAGGGCAGCCACCGAAAATAAGAAGAGAAGCGAATACATGCTCAGAGACAAGTTACCAGAAGAGCTTGAGCCTTGAGACGGCAGCACATTCTGCTGTAGTTGACGTTAAAGACGTGTGCCGATCCAAAGAGTTTCAGAAAATTTCGCAAGCAGCGATTCCAAAGGCGTGTAGTTGAGTTTGGTTTGTGTGCTTCTTTCGTTTGTGGTTAACTCTTTGTGAAATCGCCGAAAGTGAAACTTATTTGAATTCTGCGCCCCAAACTTTTATACAACGACGTCGAAATTTGAAGTTTTCTCTTGTAAAGGCCAGAATCACCGCCTTCCTTTGACGTGATCATAAAGAGATTAATCTTGTCTCTTTTGCTCATCCGGTATATTCAACGTATTTACGTCGATTTAGATACTATGGCGCGTTAAAACCAATTTCGTGTCCTGGCTGCTTATTGACACATTATTATTTTTTTCTTACATTCACATTACATTCAGGACGTATTCTCTCGTAAAAGATCCGCGGCGGTACCTGCGACACAGCTCCCGTTTTTTTATACCACAAACCTTCGACCGTAATTTTAGCAATATGAACATCAAATCTCATACCATTTCCACTCATAACAAGAAATAATATTTTCATTTGCACTCTGGCAATGCCGCCTAACTTCCCACTCAAAAAAACACCACTCACTACAGCGGCACTCATTTTTCACCCTTCCACGACAACCCCACTTGCTGTATTCACTCGAAAAAAATGTAAACAAACCGCCCGCATTCGAATTCCATCCAGCAAAACAGCTCAACCCGGTCTATTTCCCACGCACCACACGAACCAACTCAATCTTCTGCGCACCCAACCACACCAGCAACAGCAATCCAACCAGCTACAGCGACTCGTTATCCACTCGAACCATTCCAATTCAGTCTGCAGCTAGACTTTGCGTCTGTCGGTCGTGTGTGTGTCGTCGCAAGGTGCCTGTCGTACAACTCTGTGTCTATCTCAGATTAATCGGTTTTTTTGTTGTTGTGATTCGCGTCAAACTTGGACAGCAAGTTCAACCCATTGACACCTCATTCCATCAGCTGTCGTCGGTTGCTGCAAGTGTCCTTCAAGAAGTGCTTCCACCAAGAGTCCTTGTGACACAACGTTAACAGTTCGTTTCAGATTTTTACTAAAAATATCTTCTCCTCCGCAAACAAGTGCTTCCGTGCGCCGTGTGTGTGTGTCGGTGAAAATTTGGTGAATATTCCGTCAGAACAGTGCCCGTGATCCGGCTAATTAAAGTGTGTTCAGGTTGGTTACCTTCTTTTTTTGGAAAAAAAAACTTAATTATACCTCGTTCGACTGTATCTGCGTATCTGTGTGTTGCATCTTCCGTGATTTGATTTCATGGTCGTTTCCGATTGTTGTTTACGGGCCTGCTACTGCACAGGTGAGGTAATTATTATGATTATCGAACGGGAAAGCAGTAAAATTACGAAAAATTTACGGTGGGAGTGCGGGGGGGATGCGTGTGTGCCACACGGGCTAATGAAGTTCATAAACGCGTGCACGTTGTTCTAGAAGTTAGAAGTCACCCCCGAGGCGGAGAGTTGGAAAATTCAATAATCCACCAAAGTAGCTTCAAAAGTGGGGTATTTATCGATTTGGTAAAAGGAACACAAGGACACACTGTCGTGCTGTTGCTGCTGCAGTGGTACCCTTGCAAAGAACACACACGTCATAGTCGCCGCTGTTGTTGTTTTACATAAACAAGGGCGCTGCACGTGAAGGAGTGTTTTTTTTTGGGTGTTCCTTCTTCCTATGGTGCAGGTCCCGGTGCGGGACTTTTCGCTCTGCATTTTTGCATCCTTCCTGTTTCGACATTCGTTGGTTTTGTCAGTGTTGCCGGTGTGCATCGTTAAGTTTTGACGTGTTAAAATCCATGAAGTGATTGGTGTCGGGGTCAAGCTTTTTGTTTTTTTTTTTTCTGTTTTACTTAGGTCATTGCACTGCAAAGAAAATTCCTAAAATGTTGCGTCAGTTGTCGTGAATACTAGGAGACTCCCTTTCGTCATGGATTTTCATCAATTACTCACAGCTTACAAGTTTGCTCTGAGCTTCAAAGAAGGTTAGAAGGGATCATTCCAAGACAAGAAAGGACTCCTAATGAGGAACTGGTCAAGATCAGCCCTATGACCAATTTATATCACCGCCATGCGGCCTATATTTGTGCGAGTTCCGCTCTTGGGTGCATGTGAATTCTATTTCAGCTGTCTAATGTGAACAAATTTTTTCCTTAACAACTTCAAGTGGCATAGGTATTTTTTCACAGAAGAGCTGTCAAAAGGTGGTCGTCGTCTCGCAAGTTCGTTAGCCGATACCTTTGCGGCTGAGTCTCTATCGCCTGGGACCCAGAAAACGTCATTTTGGCCTTGTTCTATCCTTTTGGAGAGTATGGTTAGCGAAAGGAGGACCTTTATGGTTGTCTGACTGGACACGTGGTACGCGGCAAGTAAGTTTGACAATCTATACAGCCAAGCACGGCACGTCGAATTTGGACTAAAACCCACCCATTTCTGCCCCTTTTCTTCATGATACTGCCGTCAAGCGTATCGCGACGAGGGATTCGGGATTAGGTGTTTGACTAGTTTGTGTTTTAAGGCGCGTGCCTTGCGTAGTCGCTCATATCGACGTGTTTTTTAATCATGATGCAGTGCTTCCCTAAAGGCTTCAGCCTTAGGTGTCCGGGTCGTTTACATTTGCACGCTTCCGCAGCTACCCAATCTTCTTCAGTGTCCATCATCTGTTTGTGTGGTCTTCTTTCAACTCAAATGGTCCTTCAGGTCTCCGAATGAACGTGATGGGTCCTATCCATCACACACCCTACGTAACCTAAGTGGGTGAAAACCCAATTTCTCTTCTGGCAGGTGTCGCTTTTCTGATGAGAAATGACTCGTTGTGAGTTATCGATTATAACCAGGCATCTTGAGCAATAGGAGTTGTCGTCATGGCTAAAATTGTACAGATTTGGGTCAAAGGCTCCATGGTCCGTAAGGAGTTGGGTCAGTTAGAAGCTTATTCATACATCGATGTCGAGCATAGATCTGTGTGTTCATCTTCTTTTATTTTTATGGTCCCATCTCAGCTGGAATGTCAGTTAAGATCCTAGAGTGTCTTACATAAGTAGGCAGAATCAGAGCTCGGCATTCCGTGGAAATGCTAGATTTGTACCAGAGCGCGTTTGGAATCCGAGGGTGGCATGTTAGAGGGTTATCCGACCTTTGCCGAGTATTTAGAGTGGGTCCTCACCGTTCGTGTGATGCTCATGATGCTCAGGAAGTCAGTCCACTATTCGTTTAAAACCCAACCATCAATGGAAGTCCTAACCGAAGACGCTGGCCAATCCAAGGTCAGTTCAGGTTCTTAAAAAAATGTGGGGCTCAAACAAAATTCAGTGTACTAAGTTGTCCTACTAAATTCAAGGTGGTTTTGCACTCTTTTTATATAAATGCATTTTGGATGTCTTCAAAATGATGAGCAAGGTCTTAAGCCCGAAGCCTGAATGCCGCCTTTTTTTGCAACTTTTACTAGCTTTTGACAATACACTCCGCAGTCCTTCGGGCAGGAATCTGCAGTGAAGGTAAAGGAGACGGATTTAAGCGTCACTACAGCCGCACATAATTAGCCCATTCCACCTTCTCTTTAGACGACTGTCCACAGCCCCTACGATGGCATAGCATGTCTTCGCTTGGAAGACAGATGCACATTTGTCTAATGAGTACTGAAGTCTAATATCGTCAATACACTAGCTCCAGAACACTGTCCAGCACTGAAGCCGTCTCTTAAAAATACGACTTGGTGTCCATTCACTTATCACGTCCTATGTATCTCAAATTTTTTATGGGGAGCTTTTGACTAAATCTTCCCATCCCAAGTCTGTCAACGCAAACGGGACGGAATTTCTTAGGAAAATTTTCAACTCAACACGATAAAGGATATCTTCACCTGACTGTAGACACTATGGATGCTTCAGCGTACCATCTTGAGCGATAATGGGCTCTTTCCGGGTTACTCCAAATTATTTAGCTTCCTTGGACAGACGAATAGTCCGAGGATGGTTACTTTGGATAGTGGATAGAACTGCTCTTAGGATTCTCCACGACATTGCAATAGACCCTTATGGTGCCTAGTGTCTCTCTATCGCACGTCAATATAATATTTTTTTCCCTCCACGATTCCAGCACATAGGGCACACTTTCTAGCAACAAAGCATCAGAGGTGTCACTGTCATGGTTTTCCAACCCCCTCCCCCTCAACCCCTCTTCTCTGTGTTCCTCTCAATTGGTCGTGTGTTCTTATGTCTACATTCACAGAATCCTTTTCAATTTTATTGTTTCTGGTATCTCGTTGGTATGTGTGTCCAACTACTGCATTGACTCTGGAGGGCATGTGCTGCACTGTCAGCGATTTGTCGCAATATTTATGTGACATATCGGTGCGTGTGCGATGTGCGTATAAAATTTCTACCAACGAGTACCATTGTCTGTCAGAATAGGCGAACGACATTAACCATCATGATAAACGTAATGATAAACGTTTATCTTTCAACGATTTTCCTCCACCCTCGCTCTGTGAACACTTCTCTCTTCCATTGCTTTTGATGGTCCCCTTGACATGAGTGTTTTGCAGAGTACCTCACGCACTATTTCGAGGATTTAATTAATTTTTTTTCCCTTCGTTTACAAGCGTCCTCACTGCCCGAGTGCGTGTTAATGTCCTGGAAATGAGTTTAATTGGAGTTTTTCATGTTGACGTTGGCAGAGTGTTTCTATGCGAATTCAGAGCAGATGTTGACATTTTGTGCAAAAATTTTATTGAAAGGTGACCTCGTGTCATTAGTGAATGGCGTCACGTTAACTTCCTGTCAATTCTGTCAATTTGTTGTCAGGTGATTGTCATACAGTGGGAGAATGTTTATAACAAAACATCTTCAAGTCAAAGTTTGTTAGCAATAAGTGTTAAATGTGTTTCATGAAAACGTAAACAAATACGATCCAAAGTAATGTCTGCTCAATTTCAATTGAAATTAAAGCTCCAATTCAAGGGCCTTTCAATAACCCTTGGAATATTAATTGTAAAACTAAAGAACAAAGTGATCTATAGACACTTGAGAGTACAAAGTACTCGTAGAGACTTCATTTGATAATACGGCCGAGTGCCGAAAAATAGCAATAAACGTGCGGTTTTATTGCTCTCATTACACTTACTGTTCGTTTTTTGTTTTGTTTTGTATTATTTGTATAAATAAAGGTGCTCACACTGTAATTAAGACGTTAAATCATGGGAATAATGACCCACAGATGAAGTCATCAGTAGAAAATAGATTGGAAGTAACTCATCCAAAGAGAGAAGTGCTGCCCAACTCCATGAAGTCTTGTTGTTTGGGATGTCATTTTATACAAGATTGACATTCGACCTGAGTCAAAAAAGGACTTGGCCTTAATTGACAGGTTGATGACATCTGTCATTCTATCGGGATAGGGGAAACTTCATTGGAGAACTTAGACGTGGTTTATTGCACTACCAGGATGCAATCCATATTGGGCCCATTTGACTGCGAATTTTCCATCTTTCGTAAAAAGCTGAGTAAGCACTCCTCAAAACCCAAGATCTGCCATCACCTGACACGAGTAAATGCAGATCAATCGCTGACGAAGCCTTCTCTGGTATTATAGCCTTCTGGTATCGCAGAATGAAGTGGCACTTATCCGATTACGCATGAAGGCCAAACGTCTTGTAATCACACCGTAAATCTCATTCCTGTTGATCACAGTAAGATCTGAGACTCAAGTAAGAGTCTTAGCGTTTGTCAGAATTATCACAGACTGAAGTAGGCAGACCAAACGTCTTGTAATTGCAATATCCCTGTCACCAATAAGTCGAATTCTATCCAAAATGTCAAAACGGTTTTGGGGGCACCAAATGAAATTCTTGCATGCCGAACTGTGATAGAGGTGAATAAAGGCTTGAGCAATGTTTTAAGTGCTGCCTGGCTATCGCAAGAGACACAGATATTAAGACCCTTCTGCGGGATTTTCATTCTTTGAAAATTAAAAAATTGTGAATTGAGAAGCTTCTTAACGACAAATTATACTCCCCGGAATTTGTCATGCCCCGACGAAAATTATTGCCACGAAAAATGTTTGGTGGATATTGCTAGGGCTTGAACTTACGCAGTTGAAACAGCAGTTCAGCGCAAACTTCTAAGCCACGGTGTCGTCGCTAAGTTCTTCAAAAATTTGTACGGAGTAAGTCATACATCGCATTAAAATGTTGACTTTTGGGCGAGAAAAATTCATTCTGAAAATAATTTAACATGCAAGTAGAATAGTCAATCCCAATTGTCTCTACTTGATCTTTAACGACATTATTATTTGGCAGCACTTTTTGGACATCATTTTACGGTTTATGGGAAATTTATTCAAATGGGGAAATTTGACTCCTCATTCGTAAATTTTCTCAAAATAACCTTATTTGACTCTATGAAACACTGTTAGTCGATAATTTTTGATTTGTAACATTATTGTCAAATGTCACTTCCGGGAATAACATCTAATCACTAATTGTGCTCGACAAACAGCCTAACCCTATCCGCGACTTGTTGCAACATCAATTTTAAGGCACCTGTCACTCAAGACGCACACATAATGCAAGACGCCTGGTTACACCAATAAACAGTCGACAAAACGAATGCATTATCACACAATGCATGACGGAACGAAGCACACAGATAAGCAAATTGAATACAATTTAGATGATAACTTCTCGTGATAATAAGATCACAATTATTTATAGATTTTATAAACAAAATAAACTTGGTCATCCCCTCAACCGGCCCCGAAAGTCAACAAATCACCTTCAGCCTCTGCAACGCGAGCTGCCCATATATTTTTTTTTTTTTTTTAATTTTTGATTATTTTTCTTCTTTAATCGCATCTCGCAATGAAAATTTCGTTCTCACATTCGTTGCGTTTGTTGTTTGAGAATTTTTATTGTCTTTTCTCGTATGCGAAAAACATTTGAAGCAATAAACAGTGTTTCCCTCACTCTCGCTCCTACACTCGAAACTATCAGTTTCATCGTCTGGCATCTCGCGAATGTGATTAACAATTTCGCGTCAAATTGCCTCAATGTCATGCTGACAGACAGAGAAAAAAAAAAAATAATAATCCCACTATGTATGATGTGTCATGTGTCAAATTGGTCATTTCGCGTTAAAAGCCCTCTCTACCCACATGAGTACACGCACACAACAAGTTGGGGGCGAAAATTCGCTTTCAAGTGACCAAAAACTAGGTCAATTCGCCGCCGCTTTTGAGGTAAGCGGACGCTGTCAGTGCGAAAGTGAGAATATTCTTATAATTAGCGCGATTCTATTCTCGGTTACTGTTGATTCATTGTCTTTACAGAGTGAGTGTACCGAAGTGGGATTCAAAATCCATGCCAACGAAGAAATGTCAGCGTAAAAAAATGTTTATTTCAAAGTCAAATACCCAATTTACATGAAAGGGGCTTATGTCAAAAATAAACTGTCAACACAGGGAAGTGACGTTTAAATTTTGTGTGTTTTGCTTGGCCACCTGGGTAAACCTCAAGCCCACCGCAAAATAAATTGTGACTACACGCGACAAGGACAACGAATTCGTGTGTGTGTCAAAAAAAAATCCTTAAACTGTAAGGATTCCTTAAATAGCGGTGTTTAGTGTCATGCATAGTTATTGTTATTTTTATGACAAAACAAGAGCGAGAACTTTATTCACAACAAGAAAAAAAAGGTTTTCATGCTTCATTGACGTTTGTGATGACAGGAAGGTCCCTGGTATCATTACCCAACCGGTGGTGATTTAATTTCGTTCCACCTGGTGGATATGTTTTTTTTTTTTTTTGTTGAAACATAAAACCTCGACCGTAGCGAAATACCTTGTTGTCTTCTTTCTTAAATTAATGGTAATGCGAATCGATATGATGTGCGATATTGTAAGAAATATTGGGGTGAGCCTTGTGGGTTCTTTTGGGACTTCAGATAGCGATATCCGATGATTGAGGGACCAAAATCACAGTACCTCCGCATTTTTGCCTTCGAAAGCCACGTACGTAAATAAATAAATGCTAATGCGATTTGGATTTCATGATTTAAGTGAACCGGAGTTTACCATTTACGAGGTGTGCCTGCAAGTATTGCCTTGGATCATGTGAGAGATACTCATGATGACAATTCATATTTTATACGTGTCAAAAGTAATCCGTTTAGAATTTTAATTTTAATTTCTAATAAAATTGTATCTCCATTGCTGTTGGCTTACATAAGCAGACGGGCAAAGAATTTATTTGTGTCATTTGCTGTCTCATAGATAAAGTTGATTGCTTTTGACAGAACAATGACAGATCACGTCCGGGTATAGAAATTTTAGTAGAGGTTATGTTGTGATGTCTTCCACTTCTAGTAGTTGTAGGGATGTTCACTAGGAAGTGGGTGAAAAACTTAACGGCCAAGTTCGCGTGTTAAGAAATGGCAGCGTGACAGAAAGTGAAACGCAGTAGCGACCAGATGCAATGCAAGAAAGAACCTTTTAAACATAACATGAATATGGTTAGAATGCTGAGCAAGCTGGTACAGGCTCAAGTTCCAGCCAGATATTTCCTTTTTATTCAGTACAATCCTTCAAATTCCATCCAAGAATTCAAATCCACGATGATAAGAAACTAGTGATCTTCATAATAAAACACTGGAAGTTCAATTAAAGACACCATCACCGTAAAAGGCAGATTTAGGCATCACCTGATACCATTGTTGCCAAGTGATACGTTTAAAGTAGTCGCCATGTCGTCGGAAAACCAGTAGAAGCCGCTGGAGCCAAATCGACCACCAGGTCGCAATACCCGTCCAATTAACAACGTCGCATCTGGAAATAGAACACATGCAATGCAAACTTTTGACATCTCAATTATATTTCCCCTGACTATCACTCCAAAACAAAAAAAATGAATTGCGAAATAAAAACGAGTGATGCCAATATCTGAATTTTTATTTGTTGATTTCGTTTGCGTGACGCGGCTCCATTTGACATAATTGCCAACAAAAACATTACTACTTCCTGTACTACAACAGTCATGACAGATGTGCTTTGCTATGTCACTGCCTTCTTTAAGAATGGCCCCAACTCTCCAAAAACTCTACTTTTCACTCTACGTTTTATTTTATCCGCCTCTTCTCTACACAGTTCTTTGGCGAATGACTAAGCATGCGAACTCGTGCGAGAATTTTCAAGTACCTAACCCCCCGTGACTGACGTTATGTTTTGTTTAAATTTCGCTCACGTTGACATAATCGATTAGAGAATCTCCAATGGCGAACAGTTAACCGTTTGGAGTGTTTGACATTAGCGCCATAGTCGCGTATAGGCTAAAAAGTACTTTGAACTTGTACAACACTTAAGTGCGACGATCGCTTAGATAAGGCGGATACTGTCCCCTCGGCTATAACGACTGATATTCGATATTATTTTGTATCTATTTACGACCATTTATGTGCGGAGAAATGGGTTTAATGGTGACGAATTTAATGGGCGTAGGTGGGTGGCGCAACATGACGTCAAATGATCCGATTTGGTAGACGGAACAATATTTACAACAAAATGTAACGCACTCTGCATAACTTGTGTTACAAAGGTGAATGGACTAACGGCGGCGGCAGTGGCTCTTAATTTATTCCCAAGAAAGGTCCACTCGAAAACGCAGCCACTCAAAACGAGTTTTCCACTCCCGGCTACGGCTAGATGTCAACAACTTGACACAATGTGGCCACAAATGAGAAACGATTGTATGAATGTCATTATTTTTTAATAAACACCTTTGTAAACCGTTAGGTTGTCATAATGCGCATGAGTACCTACACTCACTTGTCAGTGAAAGTAATTTCACCATTCGTCATGTGAGACATGCGCGTGGAGCATTCATAATCGCACCGTCATCGTTCTATGAAAAGACCATGTGAACCAGATGTCACTTGGCTTCGACACCTACGAAGGAAACGCAAAGTACGCCGGGTGGTCAAGCATGGAAAACAAATTATGACAGTTGCCTGTCAAACGGTGGAATTTGTCTATAAAATGACGGAAATGTTTGTCTCACTCTCGCTGACCATCTGCCACAAGTGAACGCCCAAGAGGATGATGGAATAGATTGAATAATCATGCGTTACATCAATCATCATTTAGCTACTGTCAGACAGATAGCCAGTCAGTCAGTTAGTGGGGCAATGATGCTAATGCGTCACGTGAGCGATATTTGATATTCAGACTTTGAAGTTGGAAAATTAGCGAAGCAAGTTGAATATACTGATTGACATTGATTCGGATTGGACGGAGGCGGTGGCGTTAGTTGGCAATTGCCAGCGATTTGTCAAAAGCAGAGACGTGGGTTTACTTTACAAAAATTTGTCACTGAATTGGATTAGTTTGACAGATGAAGGCTGGATGAGAGAAGTTTTTCATGGGATTTTAATGAATTAACGAGGTGTATGGAGTTTATTGGTTTCGTGATAGGAAGTATCGGCGATTAACGTGCGGTATGACGTAATGGTAACAGAAATCAAGTGAAATTTTGACCAGAAAATGATTTAGGCTATCTCTTCGTGAAGTGGACTTCATGTCAAATGGGATATGCAAGCAGTTCTGATAAGTGTTTAAACTGTGAAATGTGGCTTTTCGCTCCATGCGGACATACATAGACCAGACGAAGTCTATTGTGATACCATAGGATCTGTCACTTATCCAGAGCTACACCGAGGAACCAGCTGCAACTTTCTATTAAGTCAATATTGCAATATTGGGAATGTCTTCGACCCTAATTGGCGAATTCTTCTTAGGATAGAGCCGGGGGGCGCAGAGGGACTGAAGAATGGCCTCCTCCTGCTTTTAGTTCCTGCAGCTTCTACAGAAGTCGTTAGAGAAGATGCTAATAGGACAGTGTTCTGTGAAGTACTCATCTACAATCGATCGATTTCACTTGTCCCATTCATAGGCTTCTTCGTCTTCACTCATGCTGACTTCTACCTGTAACCCAGTCTAGAGTGACAGAGAATTAGGTGCCTAGTGTTGCAAGTTTCTTACGACATTACGAAGACCTTATTCTAGGCTTCACTGGTTGCCTTCAATGCACCTCTTGATTTTCTAACCAAAGAATTTTCTCAATTTCCCTCTCCCCAAAGTCATTAGCTAAGGAAAATTAAGAACTTACAAGTTCTATTCTATTGACACAAATTCCAATCCAATTCAGTGACACGAAAGTTTTCTAATGAATTCCCAAGCCAACAACACTTGTAAATTGGCTCCCGCTTCCACCATCCACAATGATTGATGACAATCCAATGTCAAACGGACAATTTATGTCCAACAGCCAATGATTAAATGGAAGGCTTTTCGACCCATAAAGTCGTGTATCTCACGCAAATCTTTTTGTCATTAATTCGCTTTAGTTAAAATTCCAAACCGATACGAGTGGTATAACTCTGGAGTGGATTCTCCTCTCCAGACATCCATCATTCGATTTTCATTGAGCCGAAATCATAGAAAGAACAAGGTTAACCTAACCTCCGACGCAATTTTTGAGGTTAAATTGGAGCGGGACGTAGAAACATCACTGACTAAGCTGACGTAATGAAATGTCAAAAAAAAAAAATTTTATTGTTTGTAGAACGTAACGTTCGCCCCTTTTACGAATATAGTGCGTGTGTTGTGTTGTGTCATTTGGCACCATTGTCGGTGGAGCAATAGACCGTTGTTTCTTTGTGGAGGCTTTCCCTCTAATCAAATGTCATGGAGAAGTTCATCGCTGATTTTTGTTTTTTTTTTTTGGGCACCATGGGAAATTTCTTTCATTTCGTTCAATTAAATGCGTCGAATAGAAATTTGTCATCATGTGGTTAATAATATTATTTTCGTAGTGTTAATGGAGCGCTGGCATGCCAGGCAACGGCAACGACTATAATGGGTGAGGACGCCCATGACAGCGTCATTGATATGACTCTGTATTGACTTCTATTTTTAATTCGATAAGTTATTGCCTTTTGTGATCAGTTTTGCGCAATACAGTGGGTGGTGGTGTATCAAATGAATTCCACTCGGACATGTCTAACCTTCGTTTAATCCGCAATCAGGTGATGCCACTTCCTACGCGGTTTTCTACGGAAGTTGGTGGAAAATAAATTTTTTTTTATAATTTAGTGCAAAAACAAAAAGAAGCTATGCGTGGCCTACATAAACAAAACGTCCCACCACTCTTGCCAATAAATCCGCAAAACAAATAAATAAAAATAAAAAAATTTTATCCACACACGACTCTGACCAGATTGCTCATCAACACACGGGCCCACAAACAGATGGTGAAATACATAATACTGCAGGGTGACCTGAAAGTGACAATTGCCATTGACATACTCACAGAAAGCAGACTTAAGGAAGTGGTCAGTATTGTTGAAGTTAAACCAGGTCTTGTGGAATTTGTTGAGTTCGAAAGCTTAACTATTAGGAAGTGTCTATACACAATTGCCGGTGGCTTAGAAGATTATTTTGTTTGGAAAATGGCTTGAAAAGATTCGTGTTTCCTTACTAAGTTTTACAAGACTTCTAGAATTCTTCATATTACAGAATGGCCATTGTCTGTACATATGTATATCTATGGCACCATCGCCTTATCCTTTTCTCTATAACGAGTGGTGATCGGGGTCCTTGCAACCGGCAAGGTGTATGCAGGGTTTAGTTCTCCACCCTTGCAAGCAAGTTCGTCGCTAGCGACCAACAAGGGGTCACCTTGTTGGTCGTGGATATAAAGTTGAGTGTTTGTCGTTGTTGCCTGCAGAGTGCTGATGACCATCTGACTGTCAACATAGATGGAGGTAGTTTCTCTGACAAACTTTGCATTTTTCAATAATTTTGTGGCCTGTAAAATTGCAGTTATGTACCTAAGCTTGAAAGACGCTGCAGGTGTCTCCACTTTTCAACTAGGCATTTCTCAACGGGCATCCACATAACATCTTTTGCCACCATCGACCTCTTAACTTACCCTTGAGAGGAATTCAAGTGCAGTCAATGAGTGGTCTGAATAAAAACTGAGGGAACACTCTGAACAACCACTCTTGAGGGAGGTGTTTTCTCAAACTTGATGAAATTCATTTTTATTCAACTGAAATTGAGTGTTTTATCCAAAAAGTTGAGGGAACCCTCTGCCTCAGTTTTTATTCACACCACCCAATGGCAGCACATCTTTTTGGAAATATCCGAACTTGTTTCTTTTTTCTGAGTCCACCTTCTTAATCCTCTTGAATTTTCAACCCAGCTAAGCAGGGGGAGGTTTAGCAAGAAGTCACTAGTGCAGGTGTTGGGTGCTATCAGTAGTGTGTGCGGAGGTTGTTTACTCTTTGATTCGCTAGTTGTCTTTTGTGCGTCACGAATTAATTAAAAAAGCTGCTCAATCTGACAACCTAATTGACGCAATATTTTATGATGGATCAGTACGGAGTATGTACCAGCCTTTCTACAAAATGTAGTCGAACGAATGTATTTATTTTCAAATTTCCCACATTGTTGCTCGATCACTACGAGGAGGTCATCTGAACTGCATCTTTTGAAAATGCATTCGTCTTCCCAGTATCGCAAATAAGGATAAACAATGCTAGTTGCTTTTATCCAGGCCACGTTATCCTGGTTATTTAAGAAATTCTTTTTTCAGGCCAGCTGCTGCAAAATAAAGGGTTTTCTGTTTCTCTTTCGTTCAGCCGTTTTCGTTTTTCATGGCAGCCTATGAGTGATGACACTTACTATTGTCTAGTGACATGTCATGTGCATCTGGCTGCATACCTACACAACTCCATAATTTTGTGTTTTTCCTGTCAAGTTTGTCACTTTGACAGTTTGGAAGTAATAAATGTCACATTTTGTTTTATATCCACCAACCTGTCTAGTGAGTCACATACATAGCTTTGCAACCACTTATGATGAGATAGACCTGCACGCGCTACAAATCTCCGAAACATTTCCAAATCTAATGATACAATTTCTAAAAATGGCACGCCATTATCAAGTAAATATATGTACAACTGCAATTCGCTCGACACGGCTAATTAAAACGAGTTCCACAATTTTTCTCTACCGTGTCCGCAAAATCTCAGGAGAGGCGCATTTAAACAATAATTTAAAAAGTCATAAATTAAATAGAAAACAAAAAGAAAACCTGACCCCCATAACTAACTTCAAAAGAACGATGAAAATGTTTATTATAAACAAAATTAACTTTTGCATTTTAAATGGGTTTTCCTATTTTATTTATTCAAAACACCTTGTCAGTGGAAGTGAAACAAAACATTGCTCGCATGTAGTATCTGCTTTCTTCGGTGAAACACTTAAGTATAATTTATTTAGAAAATTTAAGTGAAAATACCTCGTGTCATCATTGAATTGATGATGATTTTCGGGAATGATTTTGTTTTTTTATTTATCAATTGGCAGTGGGACTGTGAAACGTCTCTGGAGGCGGATGTTTTATTGACACCAACTACCAAATCAAAGTCAAAATGAATCACATGATGAAGGTTTTGCATCGCGGGACAAATTTTAAATAATTTTGTGATAATGTTGTGATTGCTGACGGCTGCTGGACTCACACGCTTATTTTTATTTTCCCATCAATTAGTTCCAATAAATTGAGAATTGGTAGGAAAAAAAAAATTCGAAAAAGATTTCAATAGGACGGTGGTTCTAAATAAACCAAAATAATTGACAGCGTTGTTCCTCAGAGTTAGAGTTCCGGTGTTCATTCGCTAGATCCATGTCCATGGTAGTTCGTCTCTACATTCTATCAGTAGAATGAAGCAATGGAGTCATTTTTCACTCAAAAGAGTTTCACCCACATTTGGTAAAATCCATGTAAGACTGCTTGGAGACTCTTGAGAAAGCCTAGTTACTCAAATGCTTTCTTAGTCCAAAATCTTAAAAATAGATAAGGACAATAGCATTAATGTGACAGCATACGTCGACGACGTGGTCACCTTAGTATTGGACAAATTTATTCCAGCCTTGCTACGAGAGCCAAGATTTACTCCAAAGCCCTAGGAGTAAACCGTTCCATTAGAGTAAATAAGAAACCTTCCGTACCTTTCAAGTCGAAAACAAGGCTACCATCGAGGCTTCAAAAACTATCCTTGAGAAGGATATCAACGGAAAAACTATAACTGCAGTCCGCGATAACTAGATCGAGGCTTGTAAGAATCTGCAAAACGTGTCTAAATAAGATATGAAGACGCGATACGGTGAGTCTTTGCTGGGTACCGGGCGAATGAATATTTTTTCTCTGGTTAAACTCAGTCGACGGGAAAAAGGGGCGTCTTCGGCGTCATTACTGGGCACTGCGCCAGCCGAACGCCTGTGTATACATCACAACAACTATTGCAGACGTTGCAGGGACAGAAATTAAAAAGAAATTGAATCTGTTCGACACTTGCTGTGTGAATGTTCTACTCCTGCCGGGAGAAGAATGATGACTATTGGCAGTTTCTTCTTCAAGAAACAGGAGGACTTACATATAAAGCATTAAGCTCAAAGACTTCCTGAGACTGATATCCTTGTCTAGTTCGGTTTGAATCAGGAACTTTATCTCTGTTCCAAAGTTCTTGGGGTAAAATTTTTGAAGGGGGCACAATGGACCCTATTGTTGGTCTACGTAAGCAGTGACTAATGTCACAAGGCACTCATTTACCTAACCTAACCTACTGCTACGTGATTTTAATATTTGTTCGATGGTACACATTCCAAGCCTCAATTCGCACTGTTAGGCTACGCGCACAGTGATGCGAGAAAGCGAGAAGCATGCGATAAAACTTTTCGCATGAATTCTTATCGCTTCACTGTGCGCACGTACATTAGAATACAAGTGAACAGTTTTAGCACACGCTTCTCGCTTCTCGCATCGCATCGATTTATCGCTTCACTGTGTGTGCAGCCTTAAGGTTCAATCTGCAGGTTACACGCAATGGATTTTGATTTCAGCAAACGAGAACTTGCCCTTAAATCCTATTGGCTATCCGTAAGTTTGTGGCAGGAGGCACCTTTAATATCTGCGTTGGGTTTAATATAAGCGCCGTGCCCGCTTGAATTGAAATTCACGCTGTTTAAATGGCTTTTTTTTCATTTATAAGGGACGAGCCCGCCTTTGGGAAATGATCGTAATGGAAGGTTTCGCTGTATGTACTTAGGTGATTCTACTGTTCAAGGTGAACCTCAACCAATAAGCTTTTCCCAGTTAACCCGGCGATAACTTCTTCCAGTTGCGCAGTACTAATTAGTTGACGTCACCATATACATGGGGTGTCACCTTAGACAAGGTCTTCTTTGTCACTTCTTAATACTCAATTGTTTATAGCGACGTTTTGTCCGACACGTCGGTGTTGGGTGTTGTTGACAGCATATACATACAAACTTCGTCTTGCCCTCATTGACCGCTAAACCCATCTTCGCCGCCTCTGTCTCAATACTGATGAACGCACCAGTGACATGACGCTACGTTGTTCCGATTATGTCAATATCGTCGGCGTATCCAAGTAATTGGAGGAACTTTTGAAAGATTGTGCCTCTGGTGTTGGCTTGAGAGTTCAAGTATGATGTTGAAAAAGTCGCATGATAGTGCGTCGCCTTGTCTTAATCCTTTATTGATCAACGGTCTCGGAGTTTGGCAGGGATGTCAAAACTTGAAATGGTTCTGTATAGCTCGTCTCTATAGATGCTGTCAGACGCGGCCTTAAAATAGATGAAAAGATGGTGGGTATCGATTTGAAGTTCCTGGGTTTTCTCCAATATCCCCCGCAATATGAATATTTGGTCGATTGTAGCTAAGTAATAGAAGTAGTGGTCGCCGTGACTGAGTAGTTAGTGCGTTGGACTGCTGAGCGAGCGGCGTGGGTTCTAGTTCCAGCCATGTCAACTGAACATTTTTCGCGGCACCACCTCTCGTCGAGGAATGACAAGCCTTCAGGAGTATAGTTTGTCATGAAAAAGCTTCTCAATTCGCCGTTCGGAGTCCATTCGTGCGAAAAATGTTACACGTACAACATGAATGGTTGCCAGAAATTAGGCCTTGGCTTATCCCAAGCTGTCGCGCCAGCTATAAATTAGCTAAGTAACTTAAAATTTCGGAAATGAACCTCGTGTTCTGGTTCCCCTATATTCCACAATAAATTTCACTACGCGATGCTACGCAGTACAGCCTAACCTGAGTGGAATCCGATAGTTGAATATCTCGACTTTTTGTTCTCGCCTTTGAACGGATCGGATCTGTAGAATATCGTCGTTCAATACAGCAGATAGATGGTAGGACGTTAATGGATTGGATGGTTAGATGGCTGTATGTAGATGAAAGATGGCCAAGTTCCTGAATGGCCTAGATAATTCCTTTGAGCTTTCAAGAAATACTATTCGGTAATTAAGCCCAGTTAGCCAAAAATGATTGAAGTACAAAGGAAAAAACTAAACAGACCTTTTCACGTGTCAAATTTGCAAATTCCCCAACATTTTCGAAACACTATTCTCATCGATGATTGAGAATTTCTATTTCTATTCCACAAAAGATCAAACGCTCCACATGTTGTCATCTTGCCCCAACTAAACCAAAAACCACATCTGACTAATTTCTTTTAAGACAATAACTACATGCAGAATGCCCAAAAATAGACGCCGCCGTCACATGCACATCCAATCTGAGGGGCCAAACACTGCACTCACTTGATCTCCATTTGCAAATCGACCTTCCTTTCCTATAAACTTGGAAGCACTACATCGTCGTCGTCATCATACAAAATGCAAATGTCAAGGCAGACCCAGGCATGATTTGCGGGTCCGCTAAATGCACAAACACACAAGAGTCGCTCGCAAAAGTCTTGAAAAAAAGAAAAAATCCTGAAAATACAAGTACACCGCACGAGAAAAACTTTATTTTTATGGACGCCAGCGCGGAAATGATCATGACAGCGAATTAATGTTTGCATTTAAAATCCGTTCCGCGAGCAATACTGACTGTGTGCATCTGTACAGATCTAACAGATACGCTTTGAGCTTCATTATGTTCATATGGTTTTTTTCTTCTCTCATTCCAGGTTCAATTGCGATAGTGGAAAACCGCAAATGCAACTGCATCTGCTCGTAGATACGTTTAAACCACAGGAATAGGGTCACATTATCTCTTGGAAAAACCACTTTACCTTCGATAGTGCCCCGGTGGTATCATCATCAACGTTTTATATCTCGGTTTGGAGTGCATGCAACAGAAATCGTGATGAAATGCGATGCGTTCTTGAATCGAAGGGATACAATTTTGCCACAAATTTGATGCTTGTCAGAGGAAGTATCTCAGATACAAGCCAAAAGTGTAACCTGTTGAAAAAGCTTGAAAATTGTGAAATTCAACTGTGAAGTGTGTGTTTTTGTTTTCCAAGTGTTTTGTCGGTATTTCGGATACAATTTCTCCGGTTCGTGGATATTTTTAACAAAAATTCGTTGTGTACGAGTATTTCATATCTGTGTGCTACTTTGTCTGTGCAACTGAATCCGGTAGCTGTACGAAGCACATTATCTGTGTAGTGGCAAGTCAAGCAGAAACAAGGGTCATATTGTGTTACAAGAGGAAGCACCTACAGAGTGCATTGAACATCGTGAGGAGAGGAGACTCATAGACACAAATCTCACAATGGATGGAGGATACGTAAACGAAGGTAAGTCGTTGACAATAATTTTGTATCGATGATGGGATCTTGTTTGTTTTTACGAGTTTTTGCATCTTTTTTCTGTTGCTTGGTGTACGTTACGTTCTCCTGAGTAAAGAAGAATTACAGGGCTTGCCCGGGGAAGGTCAACAATCTTCTTGCTCGGAGTTGGTTATTTATCGTTTTAGCAGGCATTCAGCGATCTAAGTGGGAGATTCAGAATGTTCCCTAAGTAGATACTTTGTCGTTGTACAATACAAGATGCTAGCGATACGTGTTGAGGGGCATGTCCTTAGAGCCAACAATGGGAAGAGCTCAGCGCAACGCTTAGATAGAAGCATGCTTCATGTGGGGGCATCGGATTGTGACCTAGCCCTGGGATATCTGCTTTGTATCTCCATTCGGTTGGTTTAAACCCACTCATGCCCCACTGTCTCTCTATCTATCCATCCACCCACTAACATCGAAAATAATGAAAATTAAAAATTAGTTCAAAGCAACAGTGCATCTGTTTTGTCGGCAGAGAAAAATGCAAAAAAGACACGTACGAGTACATTTTTATTTTTATAAACATTTATCCAATCCATCGTTCATTCAGTATTTCGAGACAGATCTGCGGTATGAGCAGCATGTGGGTCGGCAGATTCTCAACGAATCATTTAGAACATTTGTTAGGTGTGCTTGTGGGCATTAAATGCAATTTAAACATTCTTTTGCTTGTTTTTGCATTATTTTTCTTTTTGTAGAAAATTTAATTTTGTTTAACATTTCGAATGAATAATTAAAATTTAAATTGTATTCCATTCATGCTGACATTAACAGAGGATTCAGATGCGATTATTGGAGTGGATAGTCCAGGTATGAATTGTATAAGATATAATTTTGTAGAAAATTAAATCACAATGAACAATAAGAGTTAATAATTTTTTAAATTTAGTACATTTTCTTAAGCTTAGTACAGTTTAGTACAATATTTGTTATTTTAAGCTGGTTTTTGAGTTTCCAATCGAATAAAATTGTCTTAAGGCAAAGAATTCTAATGAATTGGCCAAACTTAGAAAAGACCGGCAGAGACAGATAGAAATGATCGGGGAAGGATGGGCAATAAGCTTCGTCTCATCGTACAAATCTCTTGCTGCAGACGGAATTATTCCACCATCACATCATCAATAAAGGGCACTCCACTGAAACTCTCTGACAGAGCTAAATATCGGGAACTCGGTTTTGATAATAGACATGCGCTCAGCTCCAAGTAAAGTCATCAATCTCAGGATATTGACCAGAGTATAAAGGACAACTTCTGTGTCCATGACTCAGTGGCAAGCGTGTTGTGAGCTATGTAGGTTCGAGCCACAGTAAAGGCATTCACCTCTTGTCGGCTGTACTATCAAAGCAGTCTATTGTCTTAGACGAGGCGGCTTTTGGTATCATCTGCACTGGAGTTTTGATGACCTTGCGCGATACTAATTCCATGGATATGCCTTCTGATGCAATTACATCAAACTTCGGCTGCTGTGCAAATTTAAAGTCGACTTTCTTTGCCTTCAGGACTGGCTTCGGCCAGAGTTTTTGTCTGGCTGTAGTAGAATCTTCGCAGATGACCAGTCATGGGTCTGGTGCTCCACGAAGACGGAGGTCGACAACACCAGACTTCACTTCTAGTTAGACAAGCATGCATGGACCGGGTGGAGCTTTCGACTGGGCGTTGAACCCGTGGTCGACACATTTGTCTTTGTCCACCAGACTATTGTCGCATAAGTCAGGCTAGATCTGACGACCAAGGCGTAGATTTGGAACATAATTTTGCGACTTAATCCCCAGTTGTTGCCACAAATGCGGCGGCAGGTCTTTTTCGGGTTTACAGAGAGGCCTTCTGTGGTGCATCATCTCTGTATCTCGGCACCCTCTCTGTGGAGCACTTCCGAAACGGCGCTTTCATATTTGCCACTGATGATGACTACAACGTTATCTGCGTAGCCTATGGCCTCAATCCCTAGGTTATTTAGGGATCGAATAAGGCTGTCAATGACGAGCGACCAGATCAGTGGCAAGAAGGTCTTGAGGACACCCTCAATTTGTGAGCGCCGATCGTCGATGTTAGTGTGAATTACCCTTTTTTTCAGCATGGATATAATCCACTTGCTTATGGTTGGTGAGAGGTTCATATTGCTGAGTACACGTTTAGTGTATTCATATGAAGCGTAATTAAAAGCACCTTCCAGATCTAGACAGGCGACATGGCATATCTCCTTTCTGCCGATTGAGGTTTCAATTTTATAAGGCGGCTAGGTCAGTTGGCTCTATTTGATATGCCAGTGTAACCTATGTAACAGGAAACGTCTCGCAGACTTTTTCTGTCAAATTTTTTTCATTTTGTTGGTTTTCTGTCACATTGTATCTGCTCACCAAGTAAATCTCTTCGTCTATCAACAATTTTCGACAAAAAAAAACAATAAAATCATAAAATTTCCCAACATTCTGCTGTTTTAAATTTTTAATTACTTATTGCGAAACGTGAAATGCATTTCGATTTCGAAACACATGACATGTGTCCTTATGCAATTGCAACCAAAAACCATGTCCATCAGTCAACACTGCAATCGTTTTTACTTTCTCTCAAAACTCAAATGTCGCTCTAATAAACCGGAGAAAATGCATTTTCTTTGCACAACTTTGCAGTAAATTAACAAAGTGTCACATAAAAAAATTATAAACCATTTCGAATTCGAAGTAATTTTGATTTTATATGCCTACGCCTGTCCCCAGGGGACAACTTCTTTTTTTTACGACAGAAATGTAGTAAAATTTTGCTCATAAAACTCCATGCACGAGACTTCAAATAAGTGAAACCGAAATGTTATCCAGAATTGAGCACGATTCCAGCCAATTAGCGCCTTTTCTCGGGTGCATTACATATCGAATAAAAAAAACTAAAATACTCGTACGGTAATCAATTTAAATTTAATAATTCGACTGCCAAACGATCGTATTTCCCTCCGGTGGCTGTCGGTTAACTCGACTAAAAATAAATTAATTGTTATTGCCTTCGTTGAATTTAAATGTTCGTTTCGTTTTTCGCTGAGTTTGACAGAATTACAATGAATTTGACACGAAGTGGCGCACGCTGAATAACATTCGAATTCGAATTGAGACTTGTGACCGGCATGGCGGCGCTTCATGATGTCATTTTTTCGAGGAACAAGTGTCAGCTGGAACTTGGAAAGTTTTGCATATTTCAAGAACCATACGGCTCAGGCCGGAGTGCAGTTTTATGGCGTTTGCCAAATGTATGCCAATTGATTTTTAATTGGTCAGCAACCGGGTTGGAGTGTAATGTGATGTCATTTGGTTGGGAATGCTTTTGGATTTCCTGGAAAGTCTGGGGGTTTTGGTTGTCGGAGTTAACAACTTGTCAAGTGGTGATTAATTTATAAAAATGTTTTTGGTCACAAGTCCAAAAAAATAAAACGTCGTACTGGATTTACTTTTATGTAGCTTTGAAGGGATTTAAGCAGTTGTTAGCTTTACAGTCCAATAGACTAGGGACCTAGTTGTATGGTTTATCTAGTTTGGCTGCTAAGGATGTGTGAACAATTTGGCTTGCCATGTTCTTGCTAATCGAGAACTTAGTCTTTCTGAGGTTAACACTTGGCCCCGATTCTAGTTTAAAAGTAAATCTTTTAAGGCAAGAAAACAGCGACGAATTGACCTTCACCTTCATTGCCAACTCCCTGGTTTTGTGCTCTATGAAACTGTGTCTTGACAATTTTGAAGATACGACAGCCGCTTTGGATATAAATGAAAAAAGAAAGAGACCTACAGAATTAAGAAGATTGTAGAGCTCGATGTCCTTAGTACTTCGTAAGAGATTCTCGTACCAAATTCGCAAATCTCTGTCCTACAAAAAATCCTCAACAAGATTTCTCTGGAGAGACTCCACGAATGAACTATGAAAAGCGCTTAGAGAAACAGTCAGTCGAAGGAAGTATGGAGGCACTAATGTTAGTTACAATCTTAAGAGCGAGCACTCAACTACCTAGTAACTAAAAGCGCCCAAGGGCGCGGAAACTGAACCGGTCCTAGCCAGCTCATCCGCAGTGTCATTGCCTATAATGCCCTGATGGTCGGGCACCCAACTTCTCAAAGTTTACTTACTTACTTAAGGTGGCGTTACAGACCGGGGTGGTCCTGGGCCTCAACCAACAAGCGTCGCCAGCGATCTCGATCTTTTGCCAGCTGTGTCCAGTTTCGCACGCCAAGTTGGTTGAGGTCCCCTTCCACTTGCGTGCGCCACCTGAGACGCGGTCTTCCTCTACTGCGCTGACCCTCGGGTGTGGATTCGAAGATTTTCCGAGCTGGAGCATTGGTGTCCATTCGCTCTACATGACCCAGCCACCTCAGTCGCTGGACCTTCACCCTTCTGGCTAAGTCGATGTCGCTGTACAGCCCGTACAGTTCGTCGTTGTATCTCCTCCTCCACTCCCCGTCTATGCAGACGGGACCAAAAACCACCCGAAGAATTTTCCTCTCGAAGCAGCCAAGAGCAACCTCATCCGCTTTAGACAGAGTCCATGCCTCTGCGCCGTAGAGCAGGACTGGGACCATTAAGGACTTATAGAGGGTAGGGTCCTTAGTTGTTCGAGAGAGGGCTTTGCTACTCAATTGCCTTCTTAGCCCAAAGAAACAGCGATTGGCAAGAGTTATTCTTCGTTTAATCTCAGCGCCGGTGTCATTGTCTGAATTAATAGCGGAGCCTAGGTAGACAAAGTCCTTAACTACTTCAAAGTTATAGCTGTCTATAGTGACGTTCTGTCCGAGACGTCGGTGTTGGGTGTTTTTTCTTGTTGACACCATATACTTCGTCTTGCCCTCATTGACCGCTAAACCCATCTTCGCCGTCTCGATACTCACAAACGCACTAGTGACATCACGCTGCGTTCTTCCGATTATGTCAATGTCATCGGCGTATCCGAGTAATTGGACGGACTTTTGAAAGATTGTGACTCTGGTGTTGGCGCGTGAGTTTTGCACAACTCTTTCAAGAACGATGTTGAAGAAGTCGCATGACAGCGCATCGCCTGGTCTAAATCCTTTTCTGACATCAAAGGTCTCGGTGAGGTCTTGACCGACCTTGATAGAGCAGCGTGCTTTCTCCATCGTCATCCTGCACAGACGGACGAGTTTGGCAGGGATGCCAAAACTAGACATGGCTCTGTATAGCTCGTCTCTATAGATGCTGTCATACGCGGCCTTAAAATCGATGAAGAGGTGGTGGGTATCGATTTAAAGTTCCTGGGTTTTTTCCAAGATCTGCCGCAGTGTAAATATTTGGTCGATGGTGGACTTTCCTGGCCTGAAACCACACTGATATGGACCGATCAGGTTGTTGACGTACGGCTTCAGGCGTTCACACAACAAAGTTTACAACAGTAGAAATTCGCTTACCATCTGTGAAACATCAAACGAATTTTGTTCAAAATATGACAAAGCCAGAAATGGCAAAATCCTAAAAAAAGATAGAAAATCTCTGTCGATGCTTGAGGAATAGATTTTTCCACCCTGCGGTAGTTATAGTAAGCCCCAACTCTAGATTCAGTCCTCCAGTTTCTTTGTGAAAGCGTTAGAGGAACTACCTTTCATTTTTCATCTGCGTGACATAACAGTGCTTGCGAATACTTGAAAGCTTTTGTCTGTACAAACTTGAAGTGCAATAGATTCCCTAAGATTATGACCACATCAAATACAATGTAGCATCTCATTAAAAATTCGTTTTGAAAAAAAACATTTTTTTTTTTCTTCATTAGCTGGGTTTAAAATTAAATTCCACTTGACACCATTGACACTCGAGCGACAAAGCCCCTCCGCTTTAAGATAACTCTTGCTTACCGTGCACCACAGTTCTTTGGTCTTAAATCATCCAGTTGGCTTAGCTTAAATGACCGCGACAATAAAGTAGCTTTACTATGGCCACCTTCTCCGGTTACAACAACGAACAGTGTACTCTTTTGTTCGACTTGTAGATACTTTTCTACTTAAATGCACCGTGCCAGTCAGTGGTGCTGGGATAGACTTTAAGGCGCCGTTGCACTTACAACCGATGATGGCATTCATGAGGGATTTTCTTCTTTTTTTTTTGTTAAAAGAATTTATTGAACTGTTTTATGGTAATTGATTTTACAATGTGAGTTGGAAGTTTTGAAGGAATCTCTTTACGGATGTAAAGTAGAAAGAATCCATTCAAGATGTGGTTAAGCGGTAAATTAATTTTGTAGATTTTTCATAGAGTTGTGTGTAGTTCAAGCCACTAGAAGGGTTTTCAAATTTGGTGTGTCAAAGTGGAGTGTAACAAAGTTGTATAGTGGTTTCGAGGAAGTAAATATTTGCAAAGGGTCATAGTGTTGTAAATTCTAAATGATGAGCCTGTGGAAACGTCAGTTTAATTATCAGGGTGAGAAAAGTGATTATTTGATTACAAATCCATGTAATTGTGACTGAGAACAATTTTAGAACAATCGCAGTGTTTCGAAAATTTAAAGAGCGATCGACTTATACTGATGACACTCCGCAGTATAAGTCAGTGAAACAACCAACATTTTGTGCTGATGAAAGTTGAGGTTATTCTGCAAAATTCTGTGGAGACGTCGAATTAAAATTGAAAATGCGTTCCTCTGGCCTGAACAGCATATCCCAGGAGTATTGACTGATTTTTAGAAATTTTAACATCTTCAGGCTAAGGACACGCACTGAGCGGCGAGTGATAGAGCGATTAAGCGACGACCGACTCAGCGACTAGTGGCCTTTTATTGAGCGTCATCGCTTGATCGATTGACGAGTCTCAGAGGATGTTCTCTCAGGGCTTGAACTTGTGTTTTCTCAGTACTTGGACCGCGTTCTCGGTCAGGACTCCCATTGATGATAGGGTTTCCTGCAAATACAATTGTATGCGGCACGACTCTCCAGGATGGAGGCGAACTAAACGAATGCTCCCGAATGTCTGTAAGAAATCAGCGGTATTCTTGCTGTCGCTCAGCAGAAGAGACTGTAGACAATTTATTTCTCGTTCTAACTGGCCAAGCATCTTAGTGTGCTAGGCTTAAGTGAAACCACTGTCTGCGACGAATGTGGGAATGGTGACGATACTTCGAATCATTTCCTTTGCGATTGTTCTGCCTTTGCTCGGTGGCAGGTGGAAGATTTTCGGTGCAGATGTGGTGAGTGCTGATACGGTAAGTTCCTCATCATTGAAGTACCTTCTCGGCTTTCTTCGAAAAATTCCAGTAAAATAGCTAAAAACTGGGTCTTCCTTTCCGGTAGTACAACGGACCACTTGCATCTGAGTGCTGCTCCAGTATAGAGTTTCCAAACCCGACAAAAGAAAAATCGCGGCTTTGGACAGCTGAAAGCAGAAAAGCTTCAAAATTGAAACAAAATTTAAAACAGAGCGACGTCGCTCTGACGCTTACTAAAATCGCTCATCGCTCAGCAACTACGTGGCCTGACCACAACCATCGTTCAAACGCTCGCCACTCAATGCGTGTCCCTAGCTAGATAGTCCACCTCGAATCTCCTCGGTGTTGAAACATAGTGCCTCGGAATTTGTGATAAGATAAAGAGCCTGATAAGGTATGGTATCTTCCTGTGACCAAGCTGCGAGTTTAGCATGTCATTGGATAACAGTCTTTCCAGGTACTGCTTCAAACTTAGTTATCACCCCCCGCGTGGCTATTGGGCAAAGTTCAAATTCCGTCTCTAGCTTTGGTATGCGGACGGCTTAAGAATGGACAGTGGATCTGGGGCTGGAATATTCGGCGAGTCGTCTAGCCTAGGCATATACTCAACTAACTTCCAGGCAGAGATATTTGCCATCAATCTTTGCATAGGCTTATACTGTTTTCTAACACCCGAGCCGTGGCAAAACCCTGTTTATCTTCTTCGACAGTCAAGCTGCCCTTAGAGCACTAAACTCAGGCATCAAATATTTTAGAAACAGCCAAAATCAATCTTAAGCTAGAAAAGGGCCACTTGGTCATACTACACTGGATTCCTGCACACAATGGCAACGAAACAGTTAATTCATTGGCCAAAATAGGTGCAACAACCCTTCTTGTGGAGTAGAAAGCGCTTTTTCAGAATCCACACGAGAGAACAAACCAATGCGATTTGGATGGAAAGTTCAGGAAAGTAATGTGCTAAAACCTTTTCGCTACTCTATGCCAAAAGAAATCTAAAGTTCTTCACAATCAGAGCTGAAACCGGCTTATAATCTTAACCTGTATCCTAGGTGGCCCTTGCCTATTAGAACGACACCTCTACTGACTTGTCCTGTCACCGGAGAGGACCTGTAGACTGTGCTTGGAGAACTATCACAGAATGCCTCGGCCTTATCCATACGAGAAACGAACGAGAAGCTGATGAATTTCCTGATAACCTCTGAAGTAAGCAAACTGCTCTAGAAACAGATCAGTTGGCACCATAGGCCTCTCTGTGAGGCAGTACTAGAAAGGTATTTCTTTAACTAAGGCAATTTTGCTCAAGCTTATGCATAGTTTAGATCTTTTTCGATTATGGCTTCCAATTAGATTCTTGGATTGCTCAAGTCTGGGAAGCTTGTTCCAAATTTTTGCTCTCAAGTCTTCTTCTTCCTTGTGTAGTCGTTCACGCATGACATCTCCGATTCCGCTAAAGGGCTCCAGTTTCAGAAATGCCAGTTTCCAGTTTAGCTGCCGCTTTGTTTCCTTCCACTCCGATGTGGTCTGATATCCAAATCCCACACTAATGTGGAAGTTGGGTGGTTGGGTGGTGCACTGATCTTCCTATTCCTTACGCATCTGCCTGATAGCCATTGGTGTGTTTTTGTTTAGAGGGACTCGCTACCTGTGCCCCATGTGGTTGTTGCTAACCAAACGTCGAAATACACTACATGTCCTTAGTGTATTTCGACGACGAACGATGGATTGAACTTAGATTTGTGGTTCGTACCTACCTGCGCCTAAGAGAAGTTTGCCAACTTGTATCTGCTTTACAATCTAGTATTGACCGCGACAGGATTTACGTGTTGCTGTCGGCATTAGATCACCTGCATTGGGTATAAAAACTATCTTCACCTCAGTCTATTGCACCAAGAGGTAGACAGCTCCTCAGAATACCCCCAAAAATGTGTTTTGGATCTTCGAAGGCTCTTAGAAGTTGTTCATTTTTGAAACTGCAAACTGCCATTTTAGCCTGTCTCCACTGATCAGATTGGTAACAAACTGTGACGAAGCAGTGCTGTAAAAAGCAGGCAAATTGGAAGCAAACAATGATGTCCATTACCAGAATCAGAGATTTTTCATCTGAGTCTATCCAATGATTGTTGTGTGTATTGTGGTGTTAGTTTGGCTAGTTTCAACTGAAACTCAGCATTCTACTAGTCTGCGCATTTGTCTTTCACTAACGGACGGGATTAAGTGGCACCAAGTCCACCAAGTTAACTGGAACTTGAAGACAAAACTTCCAAAAAACAGACAAAACTTTTGTGGGTTCAAAGCCAAGTAGCCAGAGGCTCGTCTTTTTATTATAAACATTTAAATGATTTAAAATATATTAAAGGATAAAAAATACATTATGTGATCTATCATTGAATTCTATTCTTGATTTCGCTGCCTTTTTGTCCTGGTGGCGGCCGTTTTATCTGCAAAAGAATTTTAGAATTTCCACAACGTGCTTGAACCTACTTTACCGACATCACCATTACCACAGTCAACCCGTCTCTTTGGTGTCAATTTTAAATTCTTCAAAGCTGCCAAAGGCTTAATTTGTTTAATACTCGTCATCGACCTTAAAAGTTTATTACACGAAACAGAGTACAGACTGGGGCTTTTAAGACCCGTGTCTGGCCTCCGGGCGCTATTTGGGATGCTTTGACACAAAAAAATGTACGATCTTGAGTTGAACCAGTGTTAAACCATTTAAATTACCGCACATCGATGAAGTAGTAGTGACTCTGTAACCGTGTTGAATCGATTCTAGTTTCTGGTAGATAACTGAGGCACTCCTTGAGCACGTTCAGGCCAAGCTTACTAAGATTCGGCAGAAGTGTAGAGAATTTAACTGGCTCCACTTTTGGGAACATGCAATTTAATTTTCTGAAAGAAAAAACGAATTAACTGATGTCAGATTCGACGAAGAGCTCCGCTCTACTCACAAGTGTCGGAATCTTCTCAAAACACTGTCGCTGGGAGAACCCAGAATTTTATGAATTTTATACAATTGATCGAGTTCGCTGTCGCCAGGAAATAACGGTTTCAGTGTAAGCATTTCATAAAATACACACCCCGCCGACCAGATATCCATTTTCGGTCCATAAAATCCATCGGTGATTAGAATTTCCGGTGGACGATACCATCTTGTGGCAACATATCCGGTCAAGGGAAATACATTTTCAGTGCTTTTCACCGAACCAAAGTCACCCAATTTTATCATTGCCAGCTTGTGTTCCTTCAAGAGAAAATGAGTCAGACATCTATTCAGATGAGGATTGGCCTACCCTCCATACCTGAGAGATGCCATTGGTGGATTTCGGAAACTTAATCAAAACATTCTCTGGCTTAACGTCACGATGAAAGACGCCATTCTTATGGAGATGCTGAATTCCACAGACAATTTGATAGAAAAACATCCTGGAAATCGATTCGGAGAGGGGTTTTTGTTTATCCCTCAGGAATTCATAGAGATTCATGTCCATTAGTTCAAAGACAAGGACAATATTACACGGAAAGGAATCGCTAAAAAGAAGCGACAGCTCAAAACTGACTCCGGATGTGATGTGACATGTGCCAATCTTACCAAACGAGATCCTTCAAGTTCAGGATATTTGGGTGGTCCTCGATGCGTTTCATGACATTAATTTCCGAACAACTGATTATATCCTGTTTCCTGCGAAGGAATAGGGTTTGATTTGGGTCATTGATGGGCAGATTGTTAAGGCATTTACCCTTTGAATACCTGTTTGAGGTGTTTGCCAGCGAACTGCATACCGCTGACTTTGTGTTGAATTTTGAATACTCGAGAATATGATCCTTCGCCAAGGATTCCTTTCGTAATATAATCTGGAATGGAATTGGGTTGAGTAAGAGGATACAGGCTGAATGGAGTCTCACCCACCACTTGACATCAGAGCCATTGTTAACCGTTGACAGTTCAAGTTGACTGGAAAATACAAAATTATACCAAGGCTATCGCTTTTGAAATTCCTGACAGAACTTGAGTGGAAAATCGAGCATCACGACTATGAATCGTTAGGTTTGGCAGACAAGTTGTTTTTGAAGAAAATCTGTAGACTTGACTTTTTATTTTGCCGATAGCTGATGTGTGTGGCTGAATAGTTCTGCAACGTCCGAGAGATCGTTTAGGTTTTTTGTCTGTCGATGTTATGGGTTTTGAGCGCGACCAGCATTAAAGTTTTGACAGAGTCCAAAATATAAACCACAGTCGACGGTGTATACAACCCATTTACGCAGAGTGCTGCCAAATCAATCGGAGACTGGAGCTATACCCACAATTCTGAGATATGAAGCTCTTGCAACCCTATGCCAGCTATGTCCACTTCCAAATTCAAAGATATTGGATGGGAAGAAGCTCTAAAGTAGACGGTCTGCAATGCCAAGCGGTTCTCCACCAAATCAACATGCAGTCGTTGCATTTAAAGGTTTAACAGATTTCAGACTCTTTCGTCAGACGTTTCCAGTTTCCGAGCAGTTCGCTTCTAGAGCTTCTGCCGGGCACCAAGAAGAGTTTAAGGCCAATTGTGTGTTCCGTCAGCTCCAGAAATATTTCTAATCAGAAGCGCTGGTGCATATACTCACTGCCCACCTTAAGATGTGGGAAGGAAATAGCTTGCATCCCCATTTAATGGACCACAGCAGCGGCCCATCACTGGCTATCTCAACGACCTACACTTGAACGTTTTACAGCTGGCTGAGAGACAGGAGCAAGCACCATTACCACCTGATAATGCAGCAGGTACTCCTTCGCCTAAATCACATATGCCGATCTGATTTATTGTCTTGTCACCTCTCAAGGTTGGTTCAAGTTTTGATTCCATGATGCACTCGTCAATGGCACAGGTTGGTCCACCATCTCAGGACTACGCCATTTGCGAAAATTTGGGACCTAACTCATGCAAGTCAAAGCCGCGAATTCTTGTCAAATGCGTTTCACAGTTGTGAAAATGGCGTGCTTAATGGTATGACAACCTGATCATCCAGCTCATGTGACGTACTGTTAAAAAGCTTAGATTACGCGGGGGAAGGCAATAAGTGAGTGCATTGAGCAATATCATGAGCAAGACTCCATGACCTGTATGGTCATAGACTCTTCTTCTTCATGGTGCCTACTAGTTTACGATTACTCCAGGACTCACATCAGATTAAAGGCATTCGTTAGTCACCTTCTCAAGGTTACTCCATACAACTTGAGAAACTCCTCCAAAGTTTCGAGATCAGTGCTGGTTTTGAGCTCTTTCCAGATATGCACACATTGTTCTGTTCATTCCTTTCGAAAATGGGATTGACGAGTCGTTCGTAGTTTGGCGATGATTGATCCTGGACAAAATTCTAAACTGAAGTCTCAATATCAAGCCAGAGCTAGAGACCATACCCGTATAGACCCATTTGCCAAGGTGGAAACTGGATATCCAGGTTTTCAGGCCATGCACAGACTCTGCTATTAGCACAGACTACACAACACCCTTCTCGGACTTTAGCAGACCATTCTCAATCTCCTTTCCTAGGAGAGAAGTGTGGGAGACAAACCACACCTTAATCGATAATCCTAGGTCCGTCTTCGTACACAATAGCTTTCGGCTCTCTGATTGGGGCTGGATTATTCTCCGAAGCTCTCAGACTATTTTGGTCAATCAGGCTCCTATATTACAGCAACTTTTTCCAAGTGGAGATTTAGGCAGTGACAACAGCGCCTCATCAAGCTGCATGAAAGGCGATATCACATGATGATATTACCATTTGCATTTACATCCCGGCAGCAATAAAAGCAATTTCTGCCACAGAAATGAAATCGAAGCTTGCGCGTCGCTATTGCTACGGGTAAAGGCTGGTGAATTAAAACAGAAAGGATCATCCTTAAACCCAGATCTAGGCACATCCCGCCTTGTAACCTTCAACATGCAGTGAGGAATAAAATGGCCGAAAGAATGCGCCAAGCTCCTATGTTATTACAAGAAAAGTGTGGCCATTCTAGAACAGGAACAGAACCGAAAAGATCCTTTAAAGGAACACTGCATCTCTATCAGCTTTAATAGGCATAATAGGCTTAGGTACAATACCAAGAAACTTAAATTTAATGGAAATGACTTCTACAGAGAAGGTGCTTGGGGATACAAGACACTTTCTTTGCTACTGGCTAACCTAAAACCTTTCACTTAATCCCCCTCGCCTTACTACATTTCTTCTCCAACAGATGCTGGGAACATAATGGGCCCAAATGGCGGCCTGCATGGCGAGGTTGTCCCGAACTTCACCCTTTTAAACCAACCTACCTTCTCTGCCACTGCCCTGGACTCTTTCTTATAAAGTTTAAAATTCTTAGAAGGCACTTCTTTCAGGATCTCAAAGAACTTTCCAAAAGGTTCATTAAGGACCTGTACAGATTTAGAAATGCGGCGGGATGCCTTGAAAACCCGTAGGTGCATAGTTCAGATAGGACTCATAGCCTCACACGGTATGGGAATTATACCCCCATGGGCATCACATTGATCTTGGTGCTGTCCTTCACTTCTTGCACCGAAAAAGCTAACCTTAACTAACTCTGATGATGCCGACTTCTGAACTCTTCCAGAAAAATCGTTTTGAACTTCCATCTTTATTGCCAGTTTTTGGTTAGTGTATTGCCCTGCGGTGTGTTAGGTTAGGTTAGTGGGCAGGCGAAAGGAACAACCATATCGCCACACTCAGGTCAGTTCAGACCCATTTTGATACCCGTTGGGGGAAGAGAGTGCCCCTAGCCGTAAGAACGCCACCCAAAAGTTACAGTTGCATACATATACATATGTATCAGTAGAACATAACGCAACTTACTGCGTTGGTGATATAAACCACCCTGTGGATTTGATGAATATCATTATTTGGTTCACCGGTGTATCGGATAATTTTTCAATGTCCTCGAAAAAGTGACGTCTGAGGAATTTGTTTCTTAGATGGCAGAGACTAGGGCAATGGCAAAGGAAGTGGGTTGTATCCTCGTGGGCCTCCTTGTCGACATACCCCCTACAAAGGTCTTCTTCTGCTGTGTGTTACGCCAGCTTTTTATTAATTTTTTCAATGTAGACTGTGTCGAAAGTTTTAGACGACTTTACGACTGGTTTCGAGAGGCCTTGAGATTGGAATTTAGACAATTTTACTACAAAAATAGGTTGACTTCATCCATGCATATGGTTCGCATCCCTTAGCCAGGAAAACGAAGAATGCTAATTTTTCCATTTCTTCTGACAGCCTTCGAACGCCAAGAGGCGATCTGTCCTTGCATCTGAGTTCCCTTTATTCATTTCAATCACACGTGCCATTACAATCTCTTCAATACCTCTTCCGTGTTTTCGTCTTATCAGTGATTGCTAATGGCGTCATAAACCATGGGACTAGGCGTCGTCTTTCGTTTATTGTTTTATGGCTCTGGTTACAGACAAAAGCTTTTCACACACCCTCTTTCCCTCCACTTGTCTTGCCCTGTGTTCCACACAGTGTAACCGAAAGATCTTACCTCATCCGTCCGGCTCACGTGCATCTAGCAACTTCCCACTTACCCATCTATTAGATGCACCTGGTGCTAGTACCTTGTGAAATTTCAAACTGACAGCGCTGATATCATCCGCCTGGCATTGGTTCATCCGCTCGGGATCTGGAAAATCCCGCACCAGCTCTAACAAGGGGCGTTTTATGGGGCGCTTATCTGTTCCGCACACTCTGTTACGGATGACTTGAGTTATGCAAGCCATTTGTTTGTTCCTCCACCAGAGACGGGGTGGATTGCTATTTCGTTTGTGAATTTATTGGGTCACAACGATCTACGACAGACACAAGTGATATTTTTACTCGAATTTATTTGGTGTCTTTCTACACTTGACCTTGATCGAATGGGGCGCTGAAGTGTGAGTGCGAATCCACACATCCATTGGATGGATGCCAATTAAAAACTGAAATTTCTCAAAAGTGTTACGCTGCTCCGATCACGATCAAGTTCTAAGGTAGTTTCTACAGTTCTCGTTTGATTCTAAAAATAGACCGCCTCCCGAGGGTATTTTTAAAGTGTGGGCGCACACTATTTTCTTTTGTTGTTTTGATTATGAGTGGAGAACACGGAGCCGAATCCGAATCCAAATTGCATGCTAATTTTTTTCGTAGTTTGCATGCGGCAGGCCAGTGATTAATGTGGAGGAACATTCCAGAGCTAGATTAAGTTTCATGTTTACGCAGATCCAACACAGCACGCACTTTATCTTATCGGTGAACGCAAGCAAACACAATCGTTGATTACAGACGGTTTTTTAATACCCGAATTAGATTCGCTTGTTGGTATCCAAGTTAAAATTTCATTCAGGTATTCATGCGAAATGATAGCACGGCTGACTTAGATGATGTCACGAAGGCAAATATTTTTTCGTGGTCGAATCTGAAAGATGCTAAATGGATGATTTAATCTTTTTTTTTTTCTCCAAAGAATCAGTTTATCTACTGCGAATATTTGCTGAAAAGTAAAAGTTATTGACTGCGGCAACTTGGCGAGAGGCAATGACTCAGAGGATTTCTTGGCACGAATTCGGAATTGGATCCGACGTGAGAATGCATTAAAGTCGGTTGAATTATAGTTTTGAGTTTTTAATTTGCCTTGGCTGACGGAAAATTCAATTTGGATGGTGCTTATGGATTAATGGGGTTAAGACGTCTTGTCTCGTATATTGACGGGATGGGAGATGAGCTCAGAGATAAGCTCCTGGAAAGTAGGTGGGTTCAAGTGAGTCAAGAAGTTGGCAATGCATAGCAATCTATGACAAATACACCTCGGATGAGTGTGGTCCTTCCTCCTCCTCTTATGAATTTTTCTGGTGGCGCGCAAAATAATGTCACCTGTCATCTGCTGTTGTTGCGATTATTTGTAGTGGAACTCTACATGAATGTCAAGAAACAGCGTCAGAAATGGACTAAGAACCTTATTTGCGTATTTGTCACAATATGCGTGTTTTTTTTAAACCTAGCTAGCCAGTCGTTCATTTAGATTTTTTATACCATCAAGTTGGTGCGTGTGACTTCGTTCCTATGACATCCAGCGCTGCCAGCGCTGCCGCGATCGTAGCAAAACTGCTACACGATTTCCAAAAACGTCAAATTTGCTACGCTGCTACGCGCTCTCCCTAATATCCCAATTTTAACAAGAATCTTGTAGTTTTTTCAAACAATTCACTTCCACGACTTCAACTTATGTTACTGTTCTACCTTACCCTACACAAGCAGTATATATTTCTTCGGATATGTTTGAAATGTGACTGGATGCGGGCTGGAGTTCCACTGGAATTTCAATGGCTTCCCCTTTTGCTACGCAAATTTAGTTTAGCTACGCAAATTTGATACGGGATTTTTTTTCTTCGTGGCAACACTTATGACGTTCAAATGTCAAAAAAACCGAACAATTTGGCAGTGATACCAACGCTATGAATAAAAAACATCGCTTTCGGCGCCCCCTGGCCATGGGATATCGTAAAATTCCTGGCCAGTTGCTTCTGACTGGGGATAAAATCAAGAGTTGTAGCCAGCTGGTTGTGTTATTTGTTTTACGTATAAAACAACTTTGCTAGCAACTACTGGCTGGCTAGGTTTAAAAAAAAACACGCCTATTGAAAGTCCTGGAATACCAATTCAACTTCAATGATAACAATAAGGCATTTCGGGAGCTTTTAGCACCAAATTCACACAAAAGATCTGCAGCTCCAAAGACGATTCAGATGAAACTGAAACTTAATAAGGAAACCATTCAAAGGGTGTGGAGAATGTCACTTAGTTTCTTTGATAGCTAGTGATGCTGGATTCATGCACAAACCAAATGGATGCACAATGCATCCTAAACGAATCAGTTTACCAAACTATTTCGAAAACAAGTTAGGTCCCGTTGTATTGACATTATTAAGGGTTTTTCAATAAGGATATAACTATGAAAATCAGGATTTTATTCAAACTTTTTCAGAGCCCAATCGGAGAAGTTTCGGGCATCTAAATGATTAAGAGGCTTCAGTTCTTGAGTAAATTTGATCTTGTAAGGATATAGGCCAAGATCTTTACGCAAAATTCACCACAATGTGGACTGAGAGATTTCCAATTCCTGTGAACGGCGTGGAATCGACTGATTTGCCTTATTTTGAACTGAAGCACTTACGGTTGCGATATTTTCGTTACTTCGATCGGTGCGTTGTCTCACTGGCACAGGAACATTTAATAGTGAATATGTTGACTCGAAGGTATCCACTATAGGACGCACAGCCTGTATGGTGGAACGATCATTGCGACCGAAAATTGGAGTAAGCGCTCTTAAAGTTGCGACCACCGACTCAGAATATCGGTAATAATTTCCAAACGTTGCTCTTTCGTGAACTTCACCATGATAAAAATGTAAACCTTGACTGTCGGTTTGACATTGACAGATTACAAAAAAAGTTTAAGAGTGTGTTTATATTGAAATACAAAATTGTTATGTCCCTATTTAACAAATCTCAGTGGGTTGTGGTCTCCGGTGTGGGATACTTGAAATTATATAGCAAAAGGGTTTTGAGTAAAGAAGGGGTTTTGTAGTGGTCTTCGAAGATTTGTTTAACGTGAATCGTGCCGAAGGGCCGATGGGGGATGAAGAGGATGAAAGGCTGCTGTGTCTCAAGCAGAGACCCTTCACAGGTCGTGAGCACGCTAAATAAGTAAGTTCCTCTGTTGACGAGTTTCGCCTCTTGCCTGTCCGAAAGTAAAAGTGCAGTTTCAATTGATTAAGTCTCTGACAAAGAGATCTTCTGTGGGACCTTTTGCTTTATTTGTTCCGCAGGTTACAAATCTTCGCATGGAACTTATTTTTCCTGCTTGGCCATTGGGTCGAATTTCGTGTTTCCAACGTAAAAGCAACCATTTTCCAAAGCTCATGTATTGGATGACAGGTACTCCCTGACCGCGTTTCCTTTCATTTTTCTTATTAGAAACTCTTGGTCTCTTCTCAAACCAATTATTACGACATCAGCATTACATTCGCAATTTCATATGTTTTCCTTCCGTCCCCTTTCGCCGCAAAATAATCCCTAGTTTCAAGTCTCAGCCTCATAGACTTTCCTTTTTTTACCCACTTAATCCTCACTCAGTCATCTATCCAAACAGATTAATGTAAACAAATATTCGGTATCCATTCCATATGTGTGGCAAATTCGAGGACGACCACACCATGGGAGGAACACAGAGAATTTTGTGTCTACAACGCACCATGGAACAGTGTCTGAAAGCATCAATAAATTAGGATCATGTTGAGAGCATTTTGCTGTAGATACATAAATTCTCGACAAACAACCACTTGCTGCCCGGCATGACAATGGACGTCTCCATAAGGTGGGGCCACATGTTCCACTAGTGACCAACAAAACATTTTTTTTTAACGTTTTACGGTCAACACTGACCTCCGGTTGAAATGCTCACCCAGACTAACGCTCATTTAAAGGATCTTCTTGGCAATTTGTTTCCTTTGCCTGTTGTTGTTTGAGAATCTTTTTTTCCTTTTGGTTTGGTCTGGAACAATTTCCAAGAACTAATGATCTCATCAGTGAGTCTATCGCCGTTTGCTTTCTGCCTTTCTACCTACCTGCACTTCGCTGGCAATCTGCTCAGTTGACTTAATTAACCCAATAGACACAGAGAGTATCTGCAAATCCAAAGTTGGCACGACAATCATAAAATACGATACGAAACGACACTCGCATCATAGAATATCCATTTGATATCCACTTCCTGTCATCAGACGGATAGACGCACTGAAACATGAGATAGTAGGACTGGAGAAGTTGGCGAGTTGGCAGGATACAGTGGGTGGCAGGCATTTTTGTACAGAGTTAAAAATTTAGTCGACCGAAAACCCCTTTGAAAGTCGTTAAGCTGTCTGTAGCAGGGAGACAGCAAGAATGCCGCGGAACTCCTAACAACGTCGTTGTCTAATACGACCAAGGAGAATCATACGACTTTCAGTTAGAAGTATAATTGATCAAACTTTGGACGGTCCACTGTCTCACACCATGCGGTTGGGTTGGACACAATCACCAAATTGTGGTATCTTAAGGCTGAAAAACTTTGTAAAAGGATATGATCGGATTCAACGCGATTACAGTAGGGCAAGCCAGGTTTTTTAAATTCATCGTTTCCCAAATCTGAAAAGGCTCAATGAAATGAAAGGCCAGTGAACTTTCTGGCAAGAGGTTGAAGAAGTCTTAATCTTAGCTAGCGAAACAGACTTAGGAATACTCTGTCTGCTTCACCCGTTTTACGACATAGTGCACATGATAAGAAAAGTGTAGCGGACCTATGTAGATATAGTTAGAAGTAGACAGAGCTTTTCTTGGCGACGCATATGCCAGGAGAGCTCTATTCAGCGCCATTAGGAGCCACTACATATATCGTCAGAATTGTCAGTCCGTCTTTAGATTCAACATATTTCGAGCGTAGAGCTATTAAGGACTCGCTTTTAGAGGCTTGGGTTGGCGGCTACCTGAGCTTTAGTGCAAAAATGGATCATACTGGCTTAAGTGTGAATCAGCTTCAAATGGAGCTTGATTATCCCACCTGAACTTAGCCTTGATATGACTTGCGGGGAGAAAAAATATTTCCGAATGTGCCAAAAACTCCTTAGAAGCTCTCTTCTCGTCCCAAAATGCCTTACATCTCAAATGGTACCTACAGTTGGTAATCATGCTCTGGCTACACGCTGCCGTCTTGGGAACCAAATATTGGAGACCTAAACAGAATGAATATGCTCAAGAAAATCCAATGAGTAACATGCCTTGGCTTTTATGACATACGGCAAGCCACTAAGCTGCAAACAATTCTTCAGCGGTGTGTGAAAAATGTGCACATGAAAGAGATTGTAAAACAACATAAAATCATGTTCTGATGGGTCCTAGGTCGTTTCCGTTCTTGATCCTCCTAAGACGACCCTGCGGATTATTACTGAACAGTGAACTGAGCACAGTACGATGGGTCAAGGTGGCACCTTCTGCACAGAGTAAGGCTCCTAAGTGGGTTCGACAAGGCTGCATTCTTTAACGACAAGTCTGTGAAGTCTGAACTGATTGTGAGCATCTGTTTCCATCTCCCAGATCACTGTAGCGTATTTCAAGAGAAAATAATCTCATAGTAAATGCAGACCATTTTAACATTTACCTGTTGATATTCCAGAAAACTTTAGGTACATACTACATAGTTAGTTCGTTACGTCCTGTCTCCTTGTGAATCTTAGGGCCACCACGACGCCTATATGCTATAGAGTTCGGTTTCTAGAAATATGTAAGTATGTCGCAGCTCTGCCTTTCTTCGTCCTAGCTGCCGTGACTCTTCTTCCTCTTTCCTTTTCCATGTGCATACATATGTCTCGTTCGATCCGCTCTTCTTCTGTCCTTGGTTAGCAGATTCAATTGCATTGCTTGGCAAGCAATTGAGGTGATCGAAACAGCTATAGCTTGGTCTTTTAGCTACTAGCATTGCTTCTCCATATTTTGGACAACTTTGGTAGGTACCTGGCTGAAATGACGGCCTATGCTGGATGATGGCTAGTAGCTCTAGGGCCGTTCTAGGTTGGTATCTTCACACATTTCACTGGAATTCAGTGCACACTCCTGGCTAAATGCTATCAACGGATTCAACTGTATAAATACAATGGTACCATATGGGTGGACAGGTGAAGATTTAGTTCTGTCTCAAGGGTTTGCAAGCGTTGGAAGGATGACTAAAAAGAACGTGTTTAACTTTCTCTTCAATTATCTCGATGAACTGGTGAACACCTTCACTCAACCCAACCACTTTCGTGAGAAGCTCCAACTCCAGCTCCAGCTGTAAAGGTGAAACAGTGGTATGGCTTGCACAATCTACGTTCATGTGCCAGCAGCTAATGTAGGCTAATCTTACGGACTTAAGCCCTAGCAGCTCAACCCACTTACAAGGAATTGGTGTCTGACCCTACCTTAGGTGCTATTAAGCTCACTAAAGTGAAACCAAAGCTTGAATAGAGAGCCAGAAAGGTGCCTCTATTGCCAATTGCATTGCACAGCTGGTGAACCTAATTTTACTTAAACCAACTTGAAGGACTCATAGAGGCGATATATACTCGCTCTTCCACAGAATAGTGCGTTTATATAGCCATCATTAGGTAACCCACTCACTGTACTCTTATGTCTCCAATTAATTGGTATTCACCTGAGCTTAGCATGTTTCACATAGAATTTCTAATACGTTCCAACATCCATGGGACATTCGCTTAATTTGTCGTCAGATAATTTGCGGAGCACCTTAGATGGCAAACACAGGTCGAGTGTGTATAGGTAGGTATCATCCAGACTGCTACCCATCAAGTCCAGTCCAGTCAGTTGCAATGTTGACACAGACTTATTGACTAGCCGCTGGTGACGATGGCTGTATACCTGCATAGCACCACCACGCACTGATGCAATCCGAATGCTAATTCAACTGATCAATCGATTTGATCAGTTGCTGCGATGTGTGTGCCGAGCTGAAAGACTGTGTGGGACATTGTTGCCATTGGCGCCAGATAATTATGCGTTCTTAGCTTTTTATAGATACTATTTGCATTTGCATTCGGATAAGTCCCACATGGGGCCCCCGGTTTGCATAAAAGCTCATTATCGGTGGTGTAGTTCACTGACTGATCGGCTGATGCCGCCATCGCTTCATTAGATGTTCACTGACCGTGTAATGGAATTAGATGGGGGGCGGTGATGCGAGGGAGGCGTACATTTTCGAAATTTATTCGGTAAATTGAGAAATTAAAAGTTTTTTTTGCTTTTTGCACACTGAGAGTGCGGTGATGATGCTTGATGGGTATGGTAATTGCTTTGGACATTGGTAATGGATTGACGGTATAAGTGGGACAAGTGAAATTACAATGTGATCCTTTCTAAACAGCTTGTGTTCAAAAACTACCGCCATAGACTGAAGTCACTCGCGGGATTTTAGTAAAAGACAATCTAGAGCGGATTTCATCCAAAAAAGTGTATATCGTGCACATGAGAATTCTTCTTTATCTCAAGACGTGCCACATTGATCTTTCCAGCCTCTTCAGCTCGTTGTCGCCTTCCTGTGAGAATGCCTCGGTTTAATTGGTTGTAACCCGGCAGCATTAACATTAATTAAAAATGTATATCTCTGCGTCTTCCTGAATGGTTCCGTCAATTCGTCTAATAAAATCGAAATAATGGTCCAATAAAAAAAACAATAATTTCTGACAAAACGTGCCATTAGAGGGCCTGTCTGTTGGCCACGTAATCCCCTCCTCACAGTTTATGGCTCTTTAAGGGCCACTTGTGCTAACCCACACGAGTTCTTTTCAAACCCATGCCTACAATCATTTGTTTGGTAATAAAACTATTAATCCACATATTATGCCTCCGATGAGGTAAACAACGGAGCACAAGCACACCAGAGCAGGTGTCTCTGGCCCTCATTAGCATGACAAGAGTTGGGTGACACACATTTCTGGTGCCGTTTTGGAAGTTTCATCACGAACTTTTTAGAGAGGAAAAGCAACCAAAACAAACAAACAGCACTTTCATCCGCATTGTCTTGGCCGACCCGGAACGCCCTGAATGTCGATGATTTGGAATGCACGCCGCCAGCACCCGAAGTCATTCGATAGCCAATCAACCACATGAGGGAATTTGAAATTCCAGAAATTCACCCAAAATATCGGTCCTACTGACACCGTAACGCTAAGCGGACGGTAATTTGTGGGGAATTGGGTGAGTACCTAGTTGTTGTTTCTTCTCCTTTGCGAGCGAGCGCTGGCCTCAAGTTCTGCACACACAGTAAGTGGTCGGTCGATGCTCGGACGCCGTATGTATCTGGAAACGGTTTCCATGATGAAATATTCTATTTTTAGAGCCTTCGAGGTGGTGAGGCACCCCAGGTGTCTGGACTGTGAAATGGGAAAACAATTACTGAATCGTGTTGGCACGTTGCTGACATAGAACCCGCAAGTTGCTGGTTAATATGGCCAAAGTGGCATTGATAAGGGGCGCCAGTTCAGGGAAGTACCGATGAGTCGGGGAAACGAGATGAAATGTTGATAATAAATTTTATTTTCATGAGCAGCTGATATTTTATAAGAGTCTTGTGATGATATTGAAATTTTTAAACACAGGGATGGTGAGGGTTTTGATTCGGGTACAGGGTGGGCGATAGTAAAGTGATTCGAATCCAAACGAAGGAGCACACTGTGGATTTTTGCAACTCGTCATTTGGCCTAGCCTGATGATTTTATGCAAGTCCTGCCAAATGACTGCTTATATACACCCTTGAGGCGATCTCACACGTTCCAACATTTACTTCGACAAGAGCGTCTCCAATCTGCGGCTTGAGCTGTGGAATTGACTAGAATTGTGCGCGGTGCATTAATACAGACCCTGCTCCATGCGTAACCTCTGAAAAGATAAATGGGTCCTCTTAGATCCGATAGCCAATCTATGAGGATCTCATTGAAGATTTATTGTGGCGCTTGGTGTGTGGCAGGTTGCGCCATCTTCCTCCTACCATAAGTGGCTTTTCGTTGTTCGGTAAGACCTCGTGTTTGATCGTGATGGCAGAAAATCGCCTTCAAGCAGCTTCCTGCTGTAAGCCCAAAAACGAGCTATTAAGTCCAAGTCTGTGTAGGAACATATTTCCGATAGTTGCTATGACCAGGAAGAAAATGTGTAAGGTGTTCAGATGCGTTTTTTTGGGCCAAATCTCTTTGGTCAGAATCAACTCCTGGGTCCATCTGCTTTTTATTGTGTTGCCACACCAGGCTTGTCACGACGGTTTCAATGGGAACCATTCCAGCTATGACAAATGGTTGCTTCGTCCAAGATCGCTTAAAAATCACTGGGCGACGAGCAGTGCGGCTTTCGTCCAGGTAGAAGCACAACAGATCAGATATTCACTCTCAGAATAGTACTTGAGAAGGCCTGAGAGTATGCCAAACAGTTTGTTTTTTGGATTTGGAGAAAGCATATGATCGGGTCCCTCAAAGTAAACTCTGAAGTGTATTGCAGTAGTATGGGATTGACAGTTCTCTCCTGAGGGCCATTCTATCTCTGTACACTAACTGTAAGAGCTGTGTTCGGGTGAACGGCGTTAAATCGACACCCTTCGCCGTGGCCGTCGCCAGGTATGCGTTTCGTCACCTCTGCTTTTCATAGTGTTTATGGATGGATATGGATATGGATTGGATGTTATAGCCCAGCCGTGACGAGGAACGGTTCGAATTGGGAGACTTAAGGATAACTCCACTGCTTTTCGCTGATGACTTTGTCATTCTTACGTCCACACAGATCAAACTTCAGTGCGGATTGCTCAGGCTGGAGCAATTTTGAGGCAACTTGGTCAATCTGTTATCAGGAGGGTTGAACTTGGCATCGGAGCTAAGCTATCGGTCTTTAATTCCGTGCTTGTTCCGACCCTTACATATAGTCATGAGGTTTGGGTAAAGACCGAAAGAATGAGATCACGGATACAAGCTGCCGAAATGAGATTTCTCCGTTGTATTGCTGGGATAACTCGCCGAGATCGGATTAGGAACACCACAACACACGAGGCACTCAAGGTCGAAAAAGTTCATACTTCGATGGTTTGGGGACGTTCAACGCATGGATAATGATTTAGAGTCGATGGCAGAAGATCGGGAAATGTGGAGAACCCGTGACCCTGATAATGGATAAGCGGGTCATTGAAAATGAATGAATGAATGAATGATCGTTTTTAATGCGCATAGTTTCCTTCGTCGCCAATTTCCTAGTTTCAACTGGGGCAGCGTTTTGAAGGACTGAATTGGTTGTTTTCGATATTAAAACTTTTCTAGCATATCCAGGTCCACTGACTTTTGGTAGTAAGGGGGAAAGTACTCCCTGCTCGAGTGGCCTAAATGGGCTTTGAATTGTAGTCTCTTGTCGAGGATTACTTCCAGCTATTTGAAGCTTATATTTTACTTGAGGATATATTCCACAGTTTTTCGTTTTGTAGTCAGCTAATTCTAGTCCGGGAGGTCCTTGACAGTCTTTGATTTGATTGACTGCTTCATTCGTGACTAACAGACTCATTCTAGTGAACGTGTTTTGTCAGGATAACAGCGGCGATGTCAGCAACGAAACCAATTATTTTCACTCCTCGCGACAAAGTTAGTTGTAGAACTCCGTCACAGATGATCTTCGATAAGAAGGGGCTCCGTAACAATCCTTGAAGTACATTGTTTGATATTATCTTCAGCAAGTAGTACGATGTATCCATTCTGGCAACAGATCTTCTTACACGCAAACAATATGCTGAGCAAAAAGCGTTTTGAATGTCACTGCTGCACAGTACTCCGTTGTCCCCTATCGCCATCTTTGTGTCACTTCAGCTGCAGTGTCGGCAATTTCTACATATAAAATGGTGGTCGGACAACGGTCTCCTCCAACTGTGACCAGTCTGTCTTGTTTAATTCGTCCAAGAAACTATTCCATTGTGTCTAGTGGTCATATTGGCCGATGGTCCTTCAGATAGCTTGGTGCCCTTTTGGTCCTCCCCAGTTCAAGTTTCCTTCTTAGAGTTTTTCAAAGACCTTAACGTTGTCATGGTCGCCGTGGTTTATTAGTTAGTGGACTGAACTGCTGTGCGGGCTCCAAAGGATAGAGTCGAGCAATATTGACCCAACTTTTTCGAGTATATTGTGCCATGAAGAACCTTCTCAGTTTGGGGTTTGGAGTCGGCAATAATCTGTTGGTCTCTTTCATTTGACCAAAAATGTTAAATTGGACTGGTGCGCCATCTATCCGTTTTTGTTTTTGGAGGAGATCTAGAACTGAACGCTTTTATATCCCTGTCATAAGTAATATTGTCCAACCTTAACCGAGTTCACGAGTTGCTTTATCAGTGTTAGACCGTCGGTAACAGTAACTTCTTTTCCTAATAAGTTCTTGTCCTTTCTGAAGTCTAGTTTGGGTTGTTTAACCTTAGAAGTCATAGTCACTGTCATTTCATTTCCTTGAACTCGATAGACTATCTGGCAGCTGAACTATTCCTCCTCACTATCATTTGTCTTCAATTTCGCAGACATTTGTTTCTTCCCAGGACCAGTCTACCCTACCACTCTTTTTTTTTCCTTACAGCCTTTCTCTCCTAATTGGTCAGTTTCAAGGGCTCTCTTCACAGAGGTAATAAATTATTCGCTGGCGTCTAAACCATTAAAATATGTGCTCCCCTCCAAGGGTGTCACAAGTCGTCAAAGCTTACTTTGAACTTATGCCTTAAATTAAACCAATTGCTTTCATGTTAACTATAAATAAAATTTTTTTCTTAAAAATAAAACGACGACGCAATCCATTCCAAGTCCAATTAAGCGGAAATGTATGTCAAATTAAGATATTTTGAGGGCGTTGTGTAGCTCTTCTTCAATGAAATCCTTGAATTCAACCGCACAGTGCTGTTGGCATATGGAGAATATCTTTTTTCCCACATGTTATGCGATAGTTTATACAATATCTATCGTGTCAAAAGTCACTTTGTTTTATGAATTTATAATTTTAATTAATAAAACGCGGCAAAGAGTTTCGGTTTAACTAACAGTGCCAAACTGGCAAGATCGACGAAAATAGTTTTTGTGAAACTAAAGACGCCCTTAGAAGTTGTAAAGAAAATAAAAGTTTTAAAAATAATTTTTTTTTTTCTTATTTCTTGAGTCATCATCGTGGGGATTTTGTGATTCAATTAATGAGTTTTGAAGTGTTTATTTGGAATATCTGCCGTGCCTGTTGAGGTAGGGTGTATATGGAGGGCGGAAGATATAACACATCGGAGCTCTTTGTACTTATGATAAAGCAGTGGTTGGACTGGGGAATTAAAAAGTCTCGCCTTGAATGTGGAGATAATTATTATTCCTGTCTTTTTTATATCACACCACATTATTTATAACACAAGCCCTTCCATTCAGAGAGCAGTAAAAACTGACTTTGTCTAAAAACAAGTTCATAGCGATGCCCCGTAGAGTAGCTGAGAGTACATACTCCATTCTGTGGACTTGATAGTTTGTACTGTAAACGTTATATAAGTGTGCCCCGACATTTTAAAATATTTTCTATCAAATAAGTCTGATATACGCACTGGTTGAAACAGACCACCATGTGGAATGTATGTGGAACGTATTCGGATATCTTAGTTAAAACTCCAACCGATGTCAAGGTATTTCTAAGAATTTGGTCTAATTTATTGCTGAAGGTTATCCAAATTGTTTAATGAATACAGTGAGACGGAACGGAGCACAATGTCCTTGCGAGAGGCAATGAACAAGGACTGTTTTAGCTCAAAAAACAAAGACGTCAACGAAAGAAAGAAAGATATTCAGCCTGACTCCATATACTAAGATGCTGCCTTTTCACAACACCTTACCAAGAGACACTTGTGAAAAATAGAGTGAGATGATAATATGTGAGATGTTGGGTTAACCTAGTTCAAGGTTTTGAGGCAGAAGGATCAAGAAAATTGCTCTCAACGTTTAGAAGGAACATTTTAGCGAATGAAGTTTTTAGCTAAACACGAGACTTTTCCACAGTTCAGACGCTAAAGTTTCATTCACCATTCTATTGTTGCATCTCTTGATGAGTTAACCCCAGAAATTGTTAGGAAGTAAAGCATCTTTTCCTAAGCCACTCTAGGATCCTCAAGGGCAACCTTGACTATTCCTAGTAAAACGGACTACGTTGTCCCCTATATTGACTTCAACGTCAGGTACAAGATTCGGATTCCTAGCAGGTGCTCTTGGGAATCTGGTACAGTTTTGAACGATTCTGCGCTAGAAATATTCACAGATGGATCCAAGACAGCGGGTGGTATGGGGACTGGAGTCTTTTCTGATGCACCTGGCTTTACCATCACCACGCGACTGCCGGGTCACTGTAGTGTATTTCAAGCGGAAATTACGGCAGGCTGCGAAGCTGCAGCTTGGCTTTCAATTAAGTCCATAGATTGTAGCGCGATTGTACTATACATACATAGATAGTTAGGCAGCTATTAAGGCCTTGAAATGGCCGCTGAAAATAAAAAATCGGGAAAACAAACAACAGATAAAACCACATAGCTGCCATGAACTCTTAAAATCTACTCGTCCCTATTGAAAAACCCTTCATAAAGATCGAAGTGTGCTTATATAGTGTTCGATACGGACGTTTTGCTTTATACTCTTCGTTTTCCACCACCTGCGTTGCTTTTATTATTTACCTTCACAGCATCCATCGCCGACGCACACGTAGCCACACTGGCATGATCTTACTTAATCCTCATGACCATTCTAAGGTTTGCAGACTCTCTGGTTGGAAAGACTTAGTTCCCAGTAGATACTGAGGTTCCTAAGAGAAACTAGACTGAAGGAGGTTTTATGATTCTATAAGAACAGATGCGCTGGGGTTGTAATTCACTTAACCTCTAGGTTGGTCTCTTTATTCATTCATTCATTCATTTATTCATCCGTCTTTTCATTCAGTCATTCACCGTTGTCGTTCATTTTTTTGATTCATTTATTTAATGATTCTCAATTCCTCGTCTGAATGCTTCCTACAGTCCATTGCACTTTAAAATTTATGTTGGTCAACAACGTTGATTATTGTCAGTCATACCCGCTACACTTTGAAATACCAATTATCCGAGGTGACACTATCCATCACTTATACTGAGTTCAATGACTTTCAGTGTACAAAATGAACCGCAAAAATCAATCTCTCATCCATCAGAGGTTGCTATAGATACGAGTACTTTTCGTATTGAATTTCTCCACAATGACATGCAGATGAATGCAAAAGAAAAAAAGAAACCACAAAACATTTTCCATTTGAGTTTCACATTAAATTGGAACACAGCTTCAATTGGAGACCATCAGCAGTGTCATTCTAAAACATTTGACATAATGAAGGAAAATAGTTAATCCTGTTCCATTTAATTTGATATCCAACAAACAGACATTCGGTGCGTGATAGGATTTCCATCTTTTTAGTCGTAAAAAAGTTGCAAAACGCTGACAACATCAAACCCAACCATCACCATCATCAGTATCGGCAGCATCATCAAAGAACATACTCAAACCAAAGAAAAAGAGAAATAATTTATGGCTGCCGCCAGGGTATAACGAATCGACAGAGAGCCCATTTATTTAGCCATGGTCTAGCGCCTTTGGTTTCCTGTTCGGGAACAAATTTGTTGGATATTGGCACATGATAAGATGACTCGGCTTAGATACTTGACCCGTGTGCAGCGTAGACATTACCAGAAGATGGAGCAATAGCGTTCTACGATTACCGGATGAATTCAGTTCTGACGAGATATTTTGATGCGAGGGATTCGTCTTTATTGGTCCGGATAGAGGGATTCTTAGGCGTAATTTATGTGATTATGACTGCGCTTTGATGTTTTTTCGTTTTTGACTTATGTACGAACGCAATTTTATGCTCCGATGGTGAGATGTTTTTTTTTATCGCTGGGGGTATTAGCGGTTTAGAGGCAACAATTTGCTAGCTAAGGAGGAATGATTGCTGGTAATAAATTCTGCAACATGTACAGGAGGTATCTAGAGCGTGTTTCGCAATGCGTTGTCGGAAATGAGTTTGGTTCGCTTTAAATTTTCAACTGGGCCACTCTGGATGTTAATCTCCCTCAGTTGCATTGGTTTGACCGACACAATTTTGAGAGAGGTATCGCGGGCATTGGATGTTATTCTGATTACGAAGAATTTATGCTTAAATTGCTCACAACCTCGAATATACAAGAACAGCGAAGGGTGCTTTTTTATGAGAATTTAAAACATTTCAAGGCTGGTCGTCATTATGGTAGGGGAAGAAAGTTCAAGTAACTCATCATGCAAGTTCTCATGAAGGGGGACACGATTCTCAGAGGACTTTACTGAGTCGATGCAGTTTCATAATTTCCGATGTGGTCTGAATCACTTGAAGTTTCCACAGCAATTCTTTTTACTGGTGACAATGGCGAAGAAGCCGATAAGTTTCAAGCCACTCAGTACAACTTAGCGCGCATCGTTGTCGACAATCACTTCGGAGCTTTTGTTTTTGCTGCCAAAATTATCTTCTGAGTCATCAGTCAGCAACCTGGCACTCTTGGATAACATACTGGGCAGCGTTTTCATGTAATGAAGCCGCTGTACTGATGAGAAACTAATTTTTCTCGGCTTGAATCGACACCAACAAAAAGTCGCATCATAAGGACCTTTGCAGCAGGCGGTATTTCTTCGAAATTCACTTAAAATCCTGTTGTAGCACCTGTCATGTAGGAAAAGTTTTTCTCAAAAATTCAGGCGATAAACTCTCTACTTCCTATTGGATCTTTTTCCTTACGGCCGCTAAAGTCTGTAGCTTGTTCGTATAGAACTGTGAATTTAATAAATCCCCTTATGGGTAGCCATGGTGTAGCGGTTAGCATCATCGCTTGTCAGGCTGAAACCTGTTGTCACGTCTACTGCAAAGGCCTAGCCACTGGTAGTAGAATGTCATGGGTTAAAGAGTTCATTGAGCTGACAACGAGGAGATTCGAAAAAATACTCGTATATTTAGCAGTAACAAACACCTCGGACGCCATTGAAACCTTAAACCACCTGAGTTTCGAACCCCTTGAAGAGTGAGTGGATTATGAAAAAAGAAAGAAGTCTGGAATGCTCACATCGGGCGATCTTGCTGGCCAGTGCAAATCGCCAGAACAAGAAATTAAACGGCCGGGAAACGTTTGTTGCAGAATGCGCACTATCCCTAGTGCTGGTTGTATTCGTACAGTTGGTTGGTTTTGTGGATGCCCTAGAGACATACTTAGACCTAAAGCAGGTCAATTGTACCCATCAATAGTATATTCATGGGAGTCAAACCAAGTGGTATGGCTGGCTAATCCGAAAACCACCCAGAAAGGGATAGATATCTCAGGAGTTTCCTGTCATCAGCGATATAAAGGTCCTCCAGCCCATGGAAGAAGCTACTACCAAGAATACGCTATCTTCTGGTGTCTTGTTTAGGACATTCGCATGACATTCTATTTCGTTTTCGTCCCTGCAACTTCTGCAGGAGTCATTGCAGGGTAATCCAAGATGCCCCAGATGGAATCCTATTCCGCAATGCCCTGTAACGACACCAGAGAAGATTCGTATTTCCCTTCGACTTAGTTCTACGAGATTTTTGGAATTCTTCATATCGGAGACTGGCCATAGTGATCTCGCTATTGCACATATGTCCATGTCACACCATCGCCTATAAGCCCTGATCATGGTTTCCTCATCTATTTTCCTAAAGAGTGCTTATGGGTGTCCTCGCGACCGGAAGGGTGTTTGCATATGCTAGTTTTACACCCTTTCTGGCAACTTCGTCCGCCATCTCATCTGATATACATATCTTTGTGCCCTGGTACCCAGCATAGAGTCACCTTATTGTGCGTTGATATATCGTTGAGAGTTTGTCTGCAGAACTCTACAAGCTTCGATTTTGTCGATGCTGACTGCAGGGACTTGATAGTCGCCTGGCTGTCTCAGTGCGATAATTTTGTCCATTCATTTGTCTGCTACTGTCCCATATTAAGCCAGTCTTCCCGAGGCGGTTGCCTAAACGCCACAGAAGCAACGACGTTCACATAGCACCAAAAAAACCACCGATCGAGTTATTTGTCAAAATCATTGACACAATTATTCCGCATTCTTGAAGCGTATAGCGATCCACGGTTTGTCTAGGTGTATTCTGCTTCTGTTTACTTCACAAATGTCAAAGTTGCGATGACAAAAGACGCCATTTGCATACAATGAATTCCTCAGTGTCCTCAATAAATTCATAAGCTTTGAACTGCATGACAGTCAATTAGCAACAGATAGACCAGCACCCAACAAAATTGTTTGATATACAAAACGGCGACTGTTTTCTTCATTCTAACACTCAGACCGGTCGTTACATCTGATAACGGTGAACCAATTAAGAGCCCAATAAAACCAATTAAGTCAAAAAAATCTGGACACCATAACCAGCTTTTTGTCGTAACTAAAGTCATTAAATGTCACTTTGACAGTACTGAACTACAGATACTTTGACATTTAGTGCTCCCATTTGCTCTCAAATTTATGTTTAACGCCTTTTTTCCTCCCAAGTTATCTCTCGGTTTGTCATAAACTTTTTTTTTTTTCAAAATTCTCCGCCTGTATAGAATTTGTCCGTAAAACGGTATCAGTTAGTTGGACTTAATTACATCCAACCGATTGAATGCTTATCGCTTTTTAAGGAAAATTTGTTATATTGTCTCCCGTAATTAAACGCAACCAATTTATATTCAAATTAATCGTCCGATTGTAATCCGACACGATGCGTGGTTCGTAAATATGCATTTCTTCACTGGAAGAAGACGGCCCTACAACCGTGGGTTTAGACTTGATTGGTAAAGAATTTCGTCCCAGCCTACTCGTGTGTCTTTGTTTACTTTTCGTCTTTCTAAAGCGCGTCGCAAGCAAAATTCATTTGTCTTAACTGTGTTTTGATTGTTCCTTCCTGTTGCCGTTTGCATGACAATCGCGTCTACCCATCTCCAGCGCCAGATGTGTGTGTAGCGAAGCTACTAAATAAAATAAATAAATAAATTTACAAAAAGCAAAGCACTGTTCTCTTTCGCTCTGCGAAGCAATGTTCCACTTGGACATCTGAATCTCAAGTGATTCGCTGACAGCAGACAAGCTCTCTGACAGATGGGGCGAGTTCTCTCTATAATCCATTCAGAGTGACTTAATTCAATTGAAGTGCACGTGCAACAGAATAATTTGACTAACAAAAGAGCATACGTATGCGAATTTATTTAAACAATTGTCATGCGATTGTGAGGCAGGACAGGAGGCGAACAATATGAGATACATAAATGGTTGTAAACGTTTTACAAAACGATTTGGCGTGTCTGTACATTTTACAATTATGTACGAACGTCGTTATAGGACGTCGCGCGCATAAAAAACAACTCAAGGTTGATCCGTGCAGACACGCTAATAAGCATCTACCCAGCGTCATACACACGAAACAGGGCAGAATTAAGGCATAAGCATGTAATAATGCAAAAATGAGCGAGGTAATAACAACTTTAACAAGCGAAACCAAGGAAAGTGATAATTTATTCAGTGCAAAGGAAAAAAAAGTGGGAACTCATGTCGAAGGGAGTCAATGACGCATGCAAAAATGTCGTCTGACAGCACGTAAAGCCAGTCGAACTTTATGTTTCGATTTTAATGCATTCGACTGTCCTAAATTCGCATAGTCTGTGACCTCATGGTGGGCAAATACAGTGCCGTATCCACATGCTGTTCTTGGATCTCTTGACCTGGGCATTAATCCACAAGCGTCTCCAACCTGCTTGATTCTTAGCAAGTTGCCTCCAAATTCGTAGGCTAAGTGGTTTGAGTTTCCTTCCTTTTCATCTTGCGAGCGTGGTCTTGCTTTACAGCGACGTCTTTCATGGATAGATTCGAAGATTCACTGAGGAGAAGTCCTGGTGTTTATCCGTTCTATGCCGACTGGACGTGGGGGCTTAGGTTAAGTTAAAGGGGTGGAGGCTTGATGTTAGGCACCGCCTCATTTGGATTTTCAACGATCCATTGTATTCCCCGTTGTGGGACCTACATTCATGTACCTGTTGGGAAAAGAATAGAGCCACCTTGAAGTATACATTTCAGGATAGCCTTCGGTGCCATGTTTTAGAATTGGGCTGGGTGACTAAAGAAGTAAGCGCCTAGGGTCTTCTTTCTGCTTCTGCTGAGGCCTGGACAGTCGCAGAGAAAGTGCGTCGTGTCCTCCTCGTGACCATCATCTGCAGAGGTCAGTCGTGTTTAGTCGCATTTTCCTTAGTTGGGCCGCCAGCAGGTTGTGGCCTGTGAGGATAGTGCACAAGGAAGTGTGTTCCATCGATCATCGGCAAGCCTCCGGAACTCCAAGTGTATCTCTTGCTTTAGAACTTCTATATGGCTCATAACCGTGTGATCGACTATTATTTGGTTCAGTTCCGATCCCTTTCTTGCCAGTTCATCGGCCTTTTCATTGAGATCGATGACTCGGTGCCCTGGGACCCAACAGAGCTGGCTGTGACAATTCTTTACTGCAAGTGATTTGAGAATTGTGGATGACACGGCTTTGATGGCGGCCTGGCTATCGATGTTTATATCGACGTTTCTTCTCGGGATTACCGAGGATAGTTCTCTTGTGGCCTCAGTTATCGCTTGAAACACAATGGCGTGGTTTGGAAATTTTATCGACCGGGCAAAGGCGAGTTCTTCTGAGTATATTCTGAAGCCTACCCCCTCATCCATTTTTGAGCCGTCAGTGGATGTATTGCCGGGTTTAATGACCCTTCCTTCATCCAACTTACCCTTGCGGGAAGAAGAGTTTAGAAATTGAGTTCGAAGTCGGGGTATGGCGTCATGAAATCAGTTTCTATTTTCAGCTTCGCCCATCTAGCGATACTGATGTGACCTATTTGGTCCTTTTTCCAAAACGCTAGATGCTTGCAGTCGTAGGGCGATTTTTGCTTCTTCTTTAGTTTATAGAGAGAATTAGTGAGAGAATCGTTTCGAGGGCTGCTGTCGAGATCGTTCTTATGGTGATCGTTGTACCGATGCATGCTAATCGTTTGATTTTTGTGAGTGCCCTCAGGTTTGTGGCTTTTCCGCGGTCGGCCACCACCCACCAGACCAGACACTCATAGCTTAGAATTGGCCTAATGATGGCCGTATATAGCCAATGGATTATGGCGGGTGACGTTGGGTGTTACATTCAATCCGCGACATTTCGTCACAGTATTCAGCTCCACACACGTGCTGTTAGGCTCAGCATACGCTGATCGTTCTTTGACTGTCAGAGAGCTACCAGCAGGTACGACGTGACAACCAATTCGTTACCCAAATAAGTGTCACCCTCTAAATAAACTTCCAACTCCTCTTTTAATTAAGAATCAGATTAACATAGTCATAGATGTATCTTTTGACACGTCCAATAATTATGTCTGTCACATGACAGCAAACAAACGAAACTCATAAAATTCTTATCTTATCCCTGAGACACCTTCGCCAGTTATCTTTTCAAGAGAAAAATACTGAAAGAAAATTTCTTATTTCCTTTCTCACTATTGACACTGCAGTCAGTGTGCATAAGGAAGGAACGCCTCTGACTCCACAGCATCTCATAGATTAGAACACGTAATAGAATCAGAATCCCCACAGCTATACCCAACACCACATCTGCTGAGAGGCCATTCAACGCCCATGCATTGGGACACCGCGCGCAAGTCATTAAGGTAAGGTACACACTGCATTGTTGAATTTCTCACCAGTGTAACGTTCGAAAACTGGTTTGGGGAGCCGCCTACATCCCTGTGGCTCAACGAATGCATTTCTTTTGCATCTGAAATATGAAACTACTCCAGGCAAAAGTGGTTTTATTTACTTAAGGTCGACTAAGGGCAGGGAACTACACCCGCTTCTTGTGACAGATAACGACAATCCCCCTTCGAGGTATTCTTGTTTTTGGCGGACAAAATCCCAATAAAAACCCGTGTGGACTTTGTTTGCGTGGGCCCGCAACGAAAAACAAAATTCCAATCCAAACGTCAGACATGACTAGGTGACGTAATTTCAGACAAAGTGCGAAAGAGATGGCACGTCCGAGACTGGTTGTTGGTGGCCAATTTGCATGGTAAACCACTTGCAACCTCGTGTGTGTACAAAATCATCGTCGTATCCGCCGCCGCCAGCCGTCGCCATGTCACACTGGCCACCGCCAGTGCCACGCAATTAAATTCATTCATAAAAATTAACTTTATTACAAGTACAGGCCGCGACAGTGGTGGCTGACATATGAGCCTCTTTGCCTCTGTGTGTGTCGCAGTCGTTGTGTCATGTTTTGAACATTGAAGCGGCATTAGTCGGGTGCTTTATGTTGACAGCTAATGGGCAACACTGCTGTGGGTGATTCCAAGTTCGAACAGAATACCAGATGTTTTCGAATTCGGATTGCGTTCATCTTCCACTCAAACACACGTGACGTATGCACATATGACAACTTGAATGCAAAACTTGATTTGAGTGGAATTAACCTGTCAACCTAGATGTGCCGAAAATAAAAAAACAAAAACATTTGCATTTGCATACGAAATGAGGAGTTTAAATTAGGAAATTAGATAAAGTGTCTGTCGAAGTTCGAAATTCGCATTTAAATTGAAAAAAACTTGTTCTAGAGAAAACTGGGTGACTCGACGGCGTGTTGTTGATGAATATTTAGTAGCGCTATTAGAGAATTCATTTGGTTTGACATTGACATTGGCTACCTAGACCATTTTTGTTTTGCCGGTCGAAAAAAAAAACATGTGAAGCGACTGTCTACACAGAACAAGTTTGACAGCTGAAAAGGTTATAAAATTGTCAACTGTCATCTGTGGTTGCTACTTTTGACAGCTGATACTATATTTTTCGTGTACATTTTTCATTTTGACAGTCAGTCACCTTGTAGATCTCGTCTTCCGCCACAATCCAGGGTTAGATTGTTGGTGATGTCATTCCTGAACCAAGACTTGTCATGCTTCCATTTATCTTTATCTCACATCACATTGAAAATGCCTTCAAGTGACTATATCAATTTTTTTTCTTCTCTTTCCAGGTAAGATGCACACCTCTAGCAAATGTCAACTTTGACGGTAACGTATGGAACTTATTACGGACGCCAAATCAATTTTTCTAGTTTGCACCGTGTCGAGTGCATAATGCCCCATATGTCAATGCTGTACTCGTACTTAAAAACAAACAACACACCTCTCTTGGGCGTTGTTGCAGCTTTTTTTTTAGGTCACAGCTGCTGGATGATAAGGAGGAGAATAATTGTACTTCCAATGTGAGTCACTCGGGCAGACTCGTCTTCATGTGACATGTGGAATATTGTTTAAATATTTGTCACGGCAGTGCAACAACCCTTCTTTCCAGTGTGCATGAATCCATGTTGAAATGAAAAAGTTTCGCAATTGCATTGTCCGCGTGGAATGTTAAACTTTGATGGATAGCTTGGGTGTCGTTTCTTATCGCCTGAGGTTTGTTGATCTTTTACACAATAAATTTTCCCCTGAATCGATATTCTTATCAGGGGAATAGTGCGAGTGTGAACTGATTTTGGGTATTAATTGGGTTTTTGGGCGTAGTAAAGGGCAGATATGGGCGTTTGTCATGAATTGTAAATATGTTGCGTAGAAGCAAAGGGGCTTAAGTATCGCCATTGTTCAAAGGTCAGTACAATTCCATGAACGTGACTGAGAAGGGGCGTTATCGAGGAATGCAAAAGTTCGTGGGAATAGAATACATGGGGCAGTGTGATGAAACAGGTTGATCTGACTTTGAAGATAGGCATAGATTATGACTTTTAAGGAAGCGGTGTATTGAACAGTGGCTCTAATCTATCCTTTCGGTGAAAATGTCTATCGGAATATTTTCGAAAAATCCTGCGGTGTTGTCCAATTCTAGTGTTTACTAATGAATTCACACTTCCGAGGCTGACAGAAAGAAAAGGATCTCTCCTAATTGACAGGCAGTAAACCCCAAATATTCGCTTTCACTAAAGGCAGGACATTCCCTTAGACTGTCGAAAGCCTGCTGAAGAGTTCTTCGTGTCGAATTTACTTCTTGCAGGCATGAGGCAAGTTCGACATGGAATCATCAAACAGGTCACAAAACTAAGTGTTCTTCAGCTTTCATCTGAAAGCTGAGGCTTATGACGGTTCAACTCCATAATTTGGAATTTTTTTGTGCCGGGGTCTACTTCCTGAACTTCCTATTCGATTATGGAGAAGAAATCAACTCAGAGCAGACAATTCTTCCTAGTAAGCCCTTTTTTATCACAATGAACTTATTTTTGATCTAAGTGGGCCTCCCTAGAGGAGTACTCCAAACGAAGGTATTTTGTCGTTTTATGGATTTCAGTTAATCTCCCATGGCTACGTGTCACCTAGAGAGACCTCCTCTCATGATCTTAGTCCGAGACCAACCTTAGCCCAAGCCAACAAAGCTCTTTAGCTATCCCGGTGCTTAGCTAACTGACTCTAGATGCGCACTTACCCAACCTAACGCAGCAATAGTATTTGCTGACAAAGTCCCTATCTAGTTAGTATAATTTTCTTTGATTTTAGTGTACAAGTTGACGTTAATGACATTGTCAAGCATCAAAAGGTCTGTGGCCTGTCAAATTAATTATAAATACATTTTTCAGCTCATTTACCTCAAGACATTCCAATTTCAAATTGAACCATAAAATTTCTCCGTTCGTTGACCGCAAATTATTCCTCAATCTCCTCCAGAACATCCTCCCAGTTCCCTTTTTTTGTTATTTCTATTCAAAAAGAAAAAAAAAATCAATGAAGCGGCAACAACTCCCATAATGACAGGGAGAAAGCTCATAATGACAGATGAACTTTTGAGCCACGCGACATGCCGATTGCTAAGGCCAACGACGACACCCGAACAAGTGTTACCAGTTGCCACATGCCACACATGGTTTACAATGTTGTCGCTGCTGCTCGTGTTTGTTGATTCTTGTCACACCCTCTGGAATTCCCAACAAAAAGTGCGAACAACAATAACTAATGCAACAGACACGAAGCGATGCAATACAAGGCGCATCATAGATTGCGCATGGTGGATGAAGCATTATGGAACGCGCATCCATTGGATGCATTTTTTTATTGCATTGCTTACAAATTGCTCGGCCAGAGTTGAACGCTCGCGGGACACGCACTTTTTTCTAGACGCGTTTCCTCCTCTATGTCGTTCTGAGAATATTCCCATTTGTTCCTTTCATCTGTTCGGGTGAGTTGTCTCTCCATCGGTTTGTATCTTTTTTTTTTTTGTGGGGTGGTAAGGGCCAAACCTTTTTCTGGGAGTGTGCCTGCAGAGCCTAATCAGCGGATGAATAATGGCTCATATTTTAATCAGTTGTCACGACAAAGTGGAATTTATCAGATGTGGACTCAAACGTTTTGTCAATCTGCCAACAGAAGCCGATTTATTATTGTTTTGGCGATTGGTAGTCATGTCACGTTGTAGCTGAGAAATTAATTCAGACGATGTTTCTTTGGCTTGGTAAGATGACAGTTCGGAAAATGAATCGCGGAATAGAGGATATTGTGCAAAGGAAGCAGCAAGCGAGGATAAAAGGGCAGAAAAAGTTTGACGTTTGAGAGGAATGATGGCTTATAACGGTTTGTTGGTCCCTTGAGATCCAAGCGTAACCCAAAACCAGTGTAATATGTATATTCATCTTATGGAACGAGGTTTTACTTTGCCAGTTAATAGGAGGAGCGGTATTAATCTTTGATGTGCGCACTGAGAGACCGCTGTAATTGCTTTACATTATCCGTTATGTCAAAATTGAGGTCCAAATCCTCATCACTGTGAAGCGTTCACCAAGTCGGCCTTACTTACATACTTACTTACTTAAGTCCGGGGTGGACCTGGGCCTCAACCAACAAGCGACTCCAACCAGCTTTATCTTTAGCCAGCTGCCTCCTGTTTCGCCTCCTGAAATTGGTTGAGGTCCCCTTACACCAGGTCCCCTTGCCCCATCTGAGTCACGGTATTCCTCTGCAGTCCATCGGGTTTGGATTCAAAGATTTTCCGGGCCGGAGCATTGGTGTCCATTCGCTCTACATGACCCAGCCATCTCAGCCGTTGGACTTTTTAAGTGGCCTACGTATAAGACTCGGATCTTCAAGGATCCATTGTATTCCCCGTGGTGGGATCTATGCACTATGGTCTTACATATATGCCTATTGTCTTATCCCCAATGTTTCAGAGCAGTTTGTTTCTTACAGAGGCTGTCAAGAACCTAAAGTGCGGTCGGTGAGACGAATTCGGTATCTACGGTCCGCTTTCTCACATAAATGAGGGCCGGTCATTCTGTGATGATGTGGAGAGATCTTTCATTGCTCTCCGAGCATAGTCTGCAGGTAGGGTTAATTCCATTCTTTCAAAAAATATTCTGCAGATGAGGTGGTGTACGTTCACCAGCAAGTCATCTCCCATCACTCTAAAAAACTAAGTCAAGGTCGCTACCCGATCGATTGGGTGGACGAATTCCGTTGGCTCGCATCATCCAGAAATCCATAAATGGTTTTATCTGTCTAAAAGCAGAAATCAAATGTCGTTACGATTATACACTCTACCGAGCACCGACGGGAATTTTCATATGGTTCGAAGCCTTGATTACGTTTTTTACCTGTAGGTAAAACTTTCAAGCTTCAAGTATCGATCGCACGCTCCTTGTGCTCCTTCTTCTTCCGTCTGAGAAGCCTGTGGTCGTTCCTTCTCTGTATAGCAGCATTTTTGTGTGTTTCTATTTAAAGGTTTCATTGTGATGAAGAGATAAGATCACAGGTAAGAACTCCGATGTTCTTTTGGCAGTGTTGCCACTGGTTTGCGACAGTCGCCTTTTTCGTTTTCGTTTTCGAGACGCGTTTGGTTTATTTTGCTGAGATTCGAGCCCGTGTCAGCTCGCTGAGCACTAATTACTGGGTCTTCGACCTTTTAAATCTTTGGGAGAAGTGTAAAAATGGTTTTACTAAAGACAGCAGGTGGCAGATAGACAGATAGAGAAAGAGTTGAACGGCAGTACACTACATATGACATACATGGTGTATAAGGTATAATATAATGGACGGCTATTGCTGGTTTACCCCGACTAAGCCCAAAGCATTTCTGAGTGACAGGGAATATCTAAACAACTTACGTTACGATACAAACTTCTTGACACAATGAGTCGCAACTAAAGGCATACGAACAGCTTGGTGAATGTCTACAATTTGGTCGTTTATAACGTTACTGAGGTTATACAGATGTCTTTTTCCCTAGATCCTCCTGATGGAACTGCCAAATCATAATTCGTTAACTTGATTTTTGTTGTTGCATTATTTTGTAATTATTATGAGTGGAGTGAGGCAAGACTGTCAACGGTGTCTTAAGCTGCACCATGGCCCATGTTCAGCTTGATCCTTAATTCACTATTAGTTGTACTATGTACTATGGTGCATCAGAGGAGTGGCAAGACTCTTAAGACACCATGAGAAATTATGAACTGATGGGGGTTTCACTGTGCTGCTATCTAGGGATTTCTAGTAGAGAAACATGAGAGAATACGGTTACGATATGCATCAAGTCATCATTTGTATCTATGGTCACTCATTTAAAAAATCTCCGTCAAGATAAACACAAGGCTTCACTTGAGAAGTTGATTCTTGCAATAGGCGATGGAGCGTATTCCATATTTGAAGGTAAAGTGACTGCCTCTTTAGACTTCGTCTCGATCATGGCTATCCTACCAGACCTCGCAGCCAAAATTTTACCATGATGCAGAGAGCATTATGAAGAAATCTGTGAAATAATTGTGTGAGCATGAGATATTGACTTAATGAGAATCTTTTTTGATTTTTTAAGGACGCACAAATGGAGTACATGTCTGTAGGCCAAGAAGTTTAAACAGACTACTAACGGGCTTTGAGAATAGCTTACATAATCCAGACTCTGACCAATCAAGCATTTTCATAAGCTTCAGCTTGTCTAGCTCCACTCGGAGGGCTTCAGTTCCCCTCAAGGTTTGCTTCACCATTACTTTCTACAAGCAGACGCTGTAGTAGTAGCAGAAAACAATCACAATTTTTGCTATAATGCCTTTTTCATTTTTGTTTTATTAATTAAAATCTAGAATTTTATGCATGACACTTAAAAATTAAGGCGTCAGTATTAATTATAAATGAATAAAATATTAAAGTGTTCATTTAAACTTAAAAAAATAAATTAGACCGTCGTTGCTCATGAATTTTATTACTCTACGATGATCCTAAATTAAATTGTTAATATTTTTTTTTTTTGCGAAATGGCGTTTTGTTCTTGATGAACATATTAAATTTAATTAAATTAAACTTTATATGCACGCTAATGTCATTTAATAACGTGGTTGCATAAGCAAAATTATAGCATTTTTCAAAACTTCTTGTTAATCTAAAAATCCCCATCAAAACAGGAATGTTGCACCTCTAGATTTAGATTTTGTTACGTCGTGTAGGTTCTTTTGTGACCAAAACAAGGTCCAAACGGCGATAATTTGACCAAATTTGTGCAAAATTTTCATCCAAAAAAATTCATTGTTGTTTGGTCTCAACAAGTTTGAGTGAACAGACCATATCGCATTACAGTCGCCGAAATAACAAAACCTGAACGGAGCAGACCACATGTTAACCGCTCGCGTGGAACCGGTCTACGGTTCCGTTTTTTTTTTGTCTTCGTCTCTTGCTGATCGCAAAACGTGACAAGACACCGAACTGACTATAGCGTCATCATCATCATCCACCAAAACCACCTACTCTTCGCCAGAGCCCGATGGCACGATCGAGAATTGTAAATGCGGGACGCGATCAGTGTGCCTGGTGATGGCGTTTGTTTCTTCTCAAAGGTAATAGATACATTTTCCGTCTGTTGAACTTGAACTGATGACGAATGATTCGTAACTATGAGTAACTTGTTCTGGTGCTTGGGCTGAATCACATTCACAACGTTTTGGATGTTTTTTTTTTCTGTTAAACGCCAGATCAAGGTCAAGAAGGTAATCTTCGGCTGTTTGGATTGGCCCACTCAGTGAGGAAGTATTTAGTCAAAATATCTTTGACCTCAGCGAAAGTGAAATCGAATACAAGCTCGTAGTCGTACCTTTGGATGACGTGATTAGTGTCCGTAGTTGGCGTTAAGGAGTGGAATGGATTACGCTGATAATTGCGAATTGAATGGAATCAGTTGTGAGCTGTTTGTTTTGTTAAGTAATTTGTTGAAGTGGGCCTTTCAAGTGTTTGTTTGTGGACGGGATTACGAAGAGTGTAATTAGTTGGTGAACTGGGTAATTTGGGACCACCCAGTTGGTTAATCATCAACTCGTCAAGGAGACATTTGAAGGTTTATTGTGACAGTATAATTGTTGTCGGGAGGAGCTAACGGCTAATAAGCACTTGGATTAGTTTCGTGAAATATTATACCGCTTTCGTGAAGCAATTTTTATTTTGCTCAACAATAGCAATTTAATTTATTCAAATGCTTCTAATTTATCATCCAAATGCTCCTGACTGCTGCTTATAATTATGACAGACAAAATTGCGGTCAAAGCAGATAATCGAAAAATTATGACATACGGAGTGTACAGAGAGGGTTAAGACCTCCGTTGGCGATGCCTTAGGACTACAGGTTGATCTAGCGTAGCCTTCGAACCACTTTTATTCGTTTATTCTCGGAGCATACCCTTAATTCGCGGTCTATGGAATTTTCACGTCTTAACATCAAAGGATTCTTTTTTTTTTAACTTTTAAAGTCGCTGATAGACTCGCACTTACGCTGTAGCATGGATAGCAAACTCTTATCAGCGTCTCAATATGCTTATTGCAAAGGCAGATCTGTCGAAACTGCTTTGCACGTACCATAGAAAAATCACTTAGCGTCAAAAAGTTCATTACGGTTGCCTTTTTGGACATCGAACGAGTCTGCAACAAAGCAGAGCCGATCACCGATAGATTCACGAATCTAGGAGTATAAGCTTCGCTCAGACTTTTAATTGAAAATCTGCTCGTAGGCAAAACGATTAGTGGGGCCGCAGATCTGTGAGCTGCGGTACGTTGCAATGCTGGATGCGAAGTGATTGCTCATGCAGATGATGTTGCGACTGCTGCGTCCTGTAAATACCCGGCCAACCTTGGTGAACTTCTTGTTGAAAACGCCCTTTAAATCCTTTCGAGATGATCAGCTAAAAGTAGTCTGAGAATTAATACCGAGAAGACCGAACTGGTACTTTTCATTAGGAAATACAAAATTCTTCCAATTGACCCACCCTCTCTAAACAGCATCAGCCTGCGCTTAAAGCCAGATTTCGGGGTTTCAATTTGGACAGTAAACTAAACTGGAAAATCAACACTGTTGAGTGCGTTAATGTATGGTGTGATCGTCAGGTGGACGGCCTTAGAAAAAGCCTTACACCGTAACTTATGGGGGAAAGTGCAATGATCAGCACGCGTATATATGAATTAGCGCAGCACTAGAACCTACATCTGCTTCTCTTGGATATTTTTGGCAAGCAATCAGCTGCTAGAGCAGCCCTCCTCTCAATGGTCAAACAACCATATTGGACACTCTTCGATATTGGATCCCTTAACATTCATCCCGGAAAACACCGACTACACACCGTCTAAGTTGAACTTCAACCTCAACTTTCGGACACCGATCCCCTTCAAAATGGATGGGACAATGATGACGCCATAGACAAGCACTTCGTTCACTTCTTTACCAACGGTTCTAAAACCGAGTAAGAAGTGGGAGGTGGTTTTTTCTCCGAAGTACTCACTTTGAGCAGCTTCTTCCGTCTCCCCGTTCACTGTAGCGTAGTTCATTTTGCTGTCTAGGTGCATTAGGTCTGGTGAACATCCAAGCCTAATGCACCTACCAGAGTACTCTTTGCTGTACTCTAAGAGAAACTGGTCTATAACAAAGCAAGTATTCCAGATAGAATACCTTTTAGCAGCTTTTGCAGATTGTGCTGACCACTAGTACACTATCGGCGTCGATATTCTTGTTTGGAGTTTTATGCCGTGTTTTTGGCCCATAAAAGACTCCTTCACAAACAATTTTTCTTCAGAAATCCTAATGTAGTCCTAAAATTGGTCTTATAGAAGTGAACTAGGCAAGGAAGCTGTGAAGTATCGTCACTGCTTCCATTTAAGAAATTGTTTTGCTGTCACTTGAGTTCAACGTCGAATTCTAGTACGGGTCGCTCTCAGTTTTAGCCGACATTTACAAAGATGAATGAAACTTCATAGCCTCCAGAGACTACCACTGGGAGATACCTACGAGACACTTTTTACAAAAAATATAACCGAACGTAAAATTTATCAAAAATACTATGCACATGAATTTCTGGCTCAAACTTGGCAAATGTCACAATATTCTCTGGCGCATTCTCATCTCATTGCTGAACAAGTTTATTCACAATTGTGACACATTGTTGTAACGTCAACAGACACGTCAAATCTTTGACACTTTTCGTTTTGAAAAATTCATTTTTGAAAGTGTCACTGGCACGCTGATAGGCACTCAAATGGGTTTTGCAAGTAAACAAATGACACTTTCAATGACTGCTTCGTGTTCATGTGTCAAATCTTGATCATGTGTCAAAAAATTAGATTGAAGGTGTGTGGCTTCTCTTTTTTGACAGACAGTGCACACTTTTAAACTACGAAACACACCCTGTTCGTTCAGAAACACTGACTTGTCCATCAAAGTTGCAAAGGGTGAAAAAAAAAACTCAAACAATAAACACAAACAATGTTGCGTTTAGGTGTTAATACGTTAACGCCTTCAGGCGTCTCAATTCACGGGTCGTTAGCTTCAATTAGACCGAAACCCAAATAGTGTGTATTGTTCAGATATTCGCCTTAATTATGAACGTCATCAAAACCGGTGCCTAGGTAGTTTATTCGAAATTGTATTCCAGTTTATAGCAATTAAAAAACCACATTCATTCAAATTGAACATCGTTCAGGTTTTTTGTAGAACAGTGAAGGACTACGGGTATGTCGATGAGGTTCTCTTTTTGAAGTGACGACTCTTTCATTGTCTTGTTATGAAGGGGACTCTTCAATTCAATTGGCTTTTTCTATTCAAAGGAACATTGGGAAGAGGGTTTTATTTCCATTCGCTATTTAGAGATCATATTCGTTGCTTCTTTTTTTTTTTTTGCAAAAAGCGAAATCAAAAAAAAAAAATGCCATTCACTTTGAAAAGTTTTTTGGATTCCACTTTTTAATGGAATCACATCGTAAAATTTGAGTCGTAAAAGTTTATTTCCTCGCCAATTTACTTCCTTTTTTTATTTGTTAATGAAATTGAATTAAGAGGTGGACTAAGAGGTGGGTGAGCAGCTTCCTGGATTATGGGCAGATGACAGCATTCACAAAAATACAATTTTCTCAATTTATTCGGCCTTCTTGACGTGGTTTGAGGTATAAAATGTTGAAGAAAACATTTAAAATTATCTATGACCGACGTAGTTAAAAGCATGACTAGGAATTGCTTTCAAGACTGGTAATGCTTTGTACTAGGTAGCGCAGAAATTGACAGAAAGGACATAGGTTTTAGCCGTCGCGCCTTTACGATACACTTGATGCTACGAAAGAAGGTAGAGTAAAGTAAACTACAGTAAACAGATGCTGGGTGGGTATCGTTGGCGGTGTTCCGAATCATTTCGCAGGTACATATACTGTCTTCTTGCTTCGTTCGGCTTCACCTGATTTGAGCGCATACCTCTGGCAATTATAGGGTTCAATACCGTAGCAAAATGGGCCTTCCATCGCTTGAGTTGATCCTCAGCCAAAATTAGGAGAAAGCCATCGGAGCTTTGGCCACCTAAGCTCTTTGGTGATTCCATAGACGATTATGCTTTCCTTAATGCTCCTTCTGCTTCGTTGACAAGCGTATTGATATAATTGCCCTTGCTCGTCGCATATCCCTCATCTTCATGCGACAGTAATGATCATTGAGTTCTTGGTTGTTTCCACTTCTGTGAAAGGTGGCCGCTGGGTTATTGAGGGCGCTGAGGGATCCTTTAGTCTTTTAATGGTATTCGTGTGTTGCCAGTTGTATGGTGGCTATCACAAGGTGGCAACCTCGAGCCATTCCCTTATCGTTTACGGCGGCTGATGGTGGAATATTCAATTTGTTTGTAGGGTTTTTGCCTGTCAGTTGACTCCCAGCTGACTTTGTGGCAAATTTTGTACTGAAATTTGGTGATAACTAACAAATCTTTCGACGGTGTCGTCGCGATTGCTTTCCGCATGCTTCCCGATTATATGTCTCAGCCCTTCGTTGTCATTGCTCACCTTGGCATTAAAGTATCTTATCTCCAGGTAGATGCCACCATTTAGTGTTTTGTCGAAGATGGTGTCAAGCTGATCATAAATGGTCTTCTTCTCGGCATCAGACACGATCTTGTTCGGAATCTGACCGTCTGAGGGGATTTAGACGGCCAGATTCTGTGTACTTGTCACGAAAAAGCCATCTTAAATCCCATGAATCCTTGTACAATTTGTAGGAATCTAGCGTATCCGAGTCGAGGACCCTCCTCACAGTCTAAAATCCAATCTTAGTCCGGATGCAATAGCTTAAAGTCGTCAACGTGTGTTCAATCATTATCCGAGGCCAGTTCCAACTCCCATCTTTAGTCTTCGAACACCTTAATTACTCGTAAGCCACCGCTTTGAGTACCAACCTCTCTTGGCACCAGTGAGTGCATTCAACGCCGCATTGTGGCTTTACCGTCACAAACAATCGACTTAATGTTGCTTGATAAGAATAACAATTAAGCCAAACAAGTCTCCCCTGTGGTATTCCATCAGTCTCCCATTTGACGCAAATACAAGACAATGCGCTCATTAAAGTGTAACAACACGACCCTTTGGAGCTGCTTCAACTTGTTTTTAGAAAATTCTGTCTCAAGTGTACACTGTGCCAGTGAGGCTTTTATTGTACCACGTAAACAAGCAGCAGACAGTCTGTTGGCCAGATGTTTCCCAAGTCAATCCGCCTTCACATTCCCTGAGCACTATGCCTGCAATAAGCCACAAATTGATCAAACAAAAGAGAAACAAACACATAATTGCATTCGAATGAACTTCGTTAACTCAAATGCAATCGGCCAGAGAAACAATAAACATGTTTCGTCTATCCAACCAAGCTATCAAGCCACTATCCATTAAGGCTATGCACTATCGCAGGAAATTACGTCACAAAATGGACATTAAGCCGCTCCAAAAATGCACCTGCCATGCATGCTACACTACTGGCTGCATTCAATGCCATAAGTCTGCTCAACCATACTGCACTGTGAACTGACAATAGGTAGACATGCATTGACACTTGCATTGTGTCGATGGCGGCGACCTCGCCGATTGTCACTTCTACTGTCACTTTCGGTTGTATCGCTGTCAGTGGTGCATTCGATTGGTTGCATTCATCGCAGATTATTGACCCCGAAAACGACTTTTAGCATTTTCCGTGTTCTAAAAATAGTTTCATCCGCAGTGAGATACATTTTCGCTTGAGAGTATATCGCACTCTAGTGCGCCAAGTTATTCACCCACTTTTCGCTTTTATTTTTTGTTTAGAATAATTGCCGCCCCAATTATCGTTATTGATGATCCAACACCGTGTGGCTTGGCCTGGTAGGAGAGGGAGATATGCATTCGGGCTTCGTTAAACTACTGAACGCCTCAGTTTCGAAAATGCAGCGCACGTTCGCCTGCACTCATTCTCACACCTTTCCCGCTCCTTTAATCGACTTTGCGATAAGAATCTATCTAATTACAGAATTCCTACAGACGAACACATGCAGGCCTGCTGAAGCAGCAGGCCCAACACTGCTCACGTAATAAACAATTGAGAGTGAGAAGAAGAATTTCCATTTTGTAAACAATTTCATCGAGGGAAATGAACTTCACGGTTCTGTGGATTTTTCTGTGGAATTTTTCGCCGAAAGGGGAGTCGAATTATTTTTATCGCTAAGGTGGGGGGTGATTTATTATAACAAGAGCTACTTCAAACTTTTTTTTTACCATTAATTGTGTGTTAATTTATTGCAAAAGAATTGGGGGTAAAAAATAATGTTGGTCAAGGTTAGCGATGAGATAGGAAAAGATGCGGAACGGTTCAGAGCCGCTAACCAACACGTGTGTGTGGTAAATCTTTGAACGTATGACATGACGATGATAAATGCTTTTCTTTTATTTATAACTACATTCGCATCCATTGAAACGTGCTGAACATATGACAACTGTGATGACAATTGAGGTCAGAACAAAGTATAATTAATTTTCCTAGCTGACGCAGTGATCAATTATTAAGTCCATTGGCAAAGTTTCTGCCTTGGTAAACGTCATACTCAATTCGCCGGGATTGCAAAACGTCAATCTGCTCTCTATCAATCGAATTTTCGTGAATATTCCTTAGATTATTGGAAATGTTTTTCCACACGGAAGAGGTGATGTGTCTTTGGATCAGTTTCCACTCATGACAGATTACGAAATCCGAATTTGTAGTTCCCACTACACTGTGACAGTTGCGACTGTTCCGTACTACTACCATGAAGTGTAATGTAGTGACATACTTCGTTATAAATTGGTAATTCAGCAACCCACTGGATATGTCATTTTCTTGTGACTGTCAATGTCAATTGGCATAAAGCACACTGCAACTTCCCACACACGATGCAATTTGTTCACCAAGTTTGCAACTGGCAAATGGGTTGCATAATGTGACGAGTTATCCAATCAATGTGACGCGTAACAATGTCACTGTAAGTACTGTAATAGTCTTCAGTTGCAGCGAGTATTGGTCGTATTACAAGATGTCCTCAGGCGAATTGTCAATAATGACAGTGACATTTTCTGTAGAATTGGGAGGACAGGAGACGAAATTGGAAAATTAGGGATTTTAGGGAGGAAGAAAAGTTTGTTCTATTGGACATTCCCATACATATATGACCAAGGATGGCCCTGGGTTCTGGGTTGATGAGGGAGAAAGCACTTGACACTTTTGTTTCCCATTCTTCTCTGCTTGGAAAAGTGCAGGAGAATGGTTTTTCGAAGTCGAGGACAGACATGATCTTAGGCCTTATATCAAGAATTTCTATTTTCGCGGACTCAGCCGGAAGGCAACCATTTCTGGTGTTCGCAACCAGAATTAGGATCTCCGGGAGTCCATGCTTAACTGACGATGTCCGGTAATACACTGAGCCCTAAAAGATCGTTTGCGTCAAGCAAGTTCTCCTAAAACTGAAAAAAAATGGAGTAAGATCGAGGGCATTGCGAAGTCATCGCTGTCTTTCTGCCACGAAAAAAAAATGCGTGGCTAATAATTCCGGGTTGACGCAGCTCGCACGGAGTCACGACGCTGGTGTGCGTCCTGTTTGGTTGTCATTGGTCCGCGGTTGGCTTGACTCAGTGGTGAGTGCGTTGGACTCCTGATCGATGCTGGTTCAAGTCCTGGAAAATAAATCAAACAATTTTCGCAGTACCACCTTTCGGCAGGCAGCGATAGCGATACCCCTCCGAGAGTACAATTCGTCATGAATAATATTCTCAATACGCTGTGTTGGTTTGTTGATTGCAACAGCTCTAGAAAGTGTCTTTTAATGTTGTGGGTGTGTGAGATTGCAATCCAGAATCAAATGCCATCGTAGTATTCCAAGATAGTAGTCATCTCGTAGACTCAGTTTATGTCCAACACTTTAAAGCTGTTTTTGGGTGTTTTTAATGCGCTGATTACCAGGATATTGTCATGACACCGTCTTTATGCCTCTCAAAGCACTGTTTAGTGCCTAAATGTATTCCATACTTCGGTGGCGTAAAACTTTTGTGATGTCATTTGCAAACTCGGGAACAACATTAGGTACTTCCATGGCATGTGATCTATGTATTATATAAAAATCGTTCGTTATAGTCTGCCGAGTGTCATTGCAATGATCAGGTGTTGTTTATGTTGAAGGCTGTAGATGTTTTTCATCCCCAGTATTCTATGTTAAACAAACTTAATAGCCCCTTTATCATCTCTAGCTATCTAGCGCTGGAAAATAGTATATCGGTGATTCTTTCAGCTGGAGTAGTGCAAAGAAGTTTCTTTCTTCCTTATGTGGTGAGAATATATTATTTCACGTCTTCTGAAAATGCAAGCTGCCTTTTTGGAAGAAATACTTACACCAGCCGCCCCCTTATCGGTCTAAGGGTATCTACAACGCCTGGTCACTATCGTATTCGTTCCCTGGAGATGTGCCTCAAGCTTTTACTCTTGCCTTCTTTGCGACAGTCCTGTGGCTCATTTTTCTTGGGCTGCCCGCATCTAAGGTTAGCGGATTACATTGTATAATTTTGCTGGCTGTACAATCTTCTCATCCTGTAGTAGATTGCCACTTGTGTTCTTGTGCAATCGCAATCGCAATCGCAAAAACAATCGTAGCTTGGTGTATACCAAAAGCAGCTGTTGCTCTGTGCTGTGTGCACCCGATTTAGTCCAGTTTGTTAAAAAAGGGTCGATGATGTTCATATGAACTACGCTATCCAGCAGTTGTGAAAGCATTTGTTATAGATGATGCCTCCTGTGTTAACATTTGTGCTGTATGGGTCAACTGCAATCGACTGTCTATAGTTCCAATGGTGCAAAGTCTCGTCAATATCCCTGCTCTGATTCGGACTTTGGGTACAAAAGATCTTCTAATTCTTTTGCATACGATCATTAAAATCAAAAAGTCTCCGCAACTGATAAAACGTTGCGTCCGTTGATTGAATTCCATAACCCTAAGGAAATTGAATGGCGAAAACTGAAACAGCGCTTCACTACTGCTTGAGCAATGGAAAACAGCGTTAACATGATATTAAAACTATAAGGGTCCAGCTTTTGTTTAAACTGATTCCAGTCAGACCAACGCTCTAAAGATTCTAGATCCTGCAGTCATGTTAAGAAAAAGTGTCATCAACTTTCTGCTAGCTGGGTCACATAAGGATAACAAAAAAATGCACCTTACCGTCATCTCATCACATGTCACACCTTGTGTCCTACTGTCCCATTGGACGTTTCGTGTACATTAATCGTTAAATTTTCAGTTTAATTTAAATTTTCAGTGTCAGCACACCTGCACCTGCATTTTTGTAGTAAGTTCTCCCCCACACCGAGTAGTTGTTTGTTAAATGCATGCACATCCACAGAAAATCAAAAAAACGAAACCACCACACCGCTTCCTCTGTCCTTTGCCCATTTAATTCGATTATCACCACAAACTATCTATCACTCTTCGTTCATTTTCAGCCATCACTAGCAATAGTAACAGCGACAAACCCCCATCATCATCATCGGCGGCATCGAAGGGGATTTTCTCGTTAAAAAAACTCGACGATTGGTTTCACGTTGAATTGTTTTCCAAGGACTCTCCTCCGGGTATGTGTGTCCTCATTATCATCTCAATCTATTCCAAATCAAATTGTTTGTGTTGGTAATGTTATTTGTTGTTGTAATGCGTAGTAAATTGCCTAACGTATCTGTGTATCTATTGTGTGTTGGTGTGTGTATTCTGCATGAACCTAGATAATATTTTGCACTCAATTTTCTTTGTTATTCGCTGCGTGAGTTACGCCCGAGTATCTATTTGTTTTTCTTAGTTTTGTTTGGGGGTAATGTACACAAGTAAACCACCTGGGGGCGTTAACCCGCTTTCGGGTTGGATCTGGCTTCTAAAAATAGCACCGAAAAGTGGAATGTATGTCTTCCACTCTCTCTCTCTCTCTTGGATAATTGATATTCCGACTCCACCAACAAAAGAGCACACACGGCTTCGGTTGGTGATGGTTAATTGGTGTCATCGGAACGGTGGTGTCTGTTCAATCGACGAAGACGCCTACGTACATCCACAACTCCACAGACAAGTTCATAGATCAATGGATGCCTCTGGATGAACACAAAAGATCTGGATAATGAGGCGAGTGTGACCCAACGATAAACATTCGTGTTTTATGAGCAATCGTATCTTTCGGATACATTTTCGGTTCATAATTTTCAGGCGTGCGATTGGAGGTGGGGGGAAACCTCCAACGACGACGGTGATGCACATCTGTTTGTGGATAAATTTGTCGAAAACGGTGCGTGATTAAAATGCATAAAACTTCAACGATGTCTTATCCACACGGGTACGAGTTTTTATGATGGCTTGCGGTGAGGTCTGCGCAAAAACCCAGAAGTGTCTTTCAATTTTTGCGGCTTAGGAGGAGTACATGGTGTCATTGCAATGTATCGGGCACATCCCATCTTCTATGCGGATACGAATTTCGATTAGAATTTGTTGCTTTGTCGCGTGAGAGGTGTTAATCGACCGCAAAATTCAATTAGTCAACAGAAAAGGATTGTATGGTGGTTTCGACTGCCCGATGAAGTCTTTAGAATTTTATCACGTTTTTGTCGAGATTTTATTGAAAATTTTTGCGTTTTACGATTATCTACACCGCGATGGAACATGCTATTGACAAGACGCAAGTTTACGACCAAGACATCAACGGGAGCGTCGAAAGTATCGTAGTAAATTGAAAGCTCCTTTCATTGTGGGTGATTGACACCGGGGGTGTGGTGGCCGAAGATTTGAATGTTTTTTTCTGTTGAACAACTCGTAACAAATGTTTCCACCTTTTACGAGAATTGACTAATTGAGTTGACAGACACAATTGGCGACGGTATGTCTGAAGACTGCCGATCTTCATTGAGTTTTTCAGCTTCAAATTTAGGAACTTCAAGGTTTTCCGTAGAAAGGAAGAGGTACTTTTACTTTCAGATCTTAATTCTTCGTTTTTGGTTCTGTAAAAATTAGCTGAACAGACAAATCATTTCAATCAGAGTTTGAAAGTTCAACGCTAGCACTTGAAGGGTGTTAAGCTCAATATCCACGTCTTTCCTTATCAACAATATCAGCTCACAAGTCAATCGCCGCTAAAGATGTGGCTCCATCTGCACGTCTGCTGAATCATATTCTGCTTGCTTTCTGCACTCGTCGTATTCTAGACCGAGCGTGACTTCCTTGAACGTTTATTATTGCAGTGAGTGACACAGTATCTTATCGGCAAGGAGTGGCTAATTGTTTTTTTTAAGCTGAAATCTTGAGTCACAAAATGTGGATTTGGTTGGTTTTGGAGGTTGCGACATCGCTCTTTACTTAGGCGCATTTCGTCAGACCAGACAAATCAAATTCTCGAGTCGATTTCTCGCTTAAACTGCTCATAGGGCAGCTGCTTACCGGTGGAATTGTTAACACAAAACCGTCTGCTGCGGAACACCTCAAGGTGGCTCTGCTCTGGAATCTAGTAGTAAACGAACTTCTCGTCATTGTAGAAGAAACAGGTTGTAAAGTAATTGCGTGTGCAGACGAGATTGGTATCGCTACCTCAGGGAAATACCCTAACACTCTAAAGGACATCCTTCAACGTACTCGCCTTTTGTTCTCCAAATGGGCCTTCAGCAGTGGTGTGGGGGTTAACCCCTACAGAACTGAACTTTTTCTCTTTACTCGGAAATATAAAATTCCTCACGTAGACCCTCCGACTATTAACGGAGCAGAAGTTCATTTAAAGGCCTCTTCTCAGTGGTCTAGCTTTTTTAACTGGCCGCTCCTCTATTATTTTCGAAAAAAAATTTAATTCCGAAAACACCGATTACCGAGGGGTGTATCCTCTAAAACTCAGCTTTGACCAGAACTTCTGTGCAACCATTCCTGCCCGCAATGAGTGGCCAACTTCTGCTGTCATAGATGCTTACTCAGTTCAGTTTTATACAGACGGCTCTGAAATCGGACATGGAGTGGGTGGTGGTGTCCTCTCAAAAGAGCTAAATGTAAGCTTCTCATTCTGCTTCCCTGATCGTAGAATATTTCAAGCGGAAATCATGGCGATTAAGGAAGTTTTGTTCTGGCTGAAATGTAGTATAATATCTGATTTGGATAAGCAGCATCACTCAGCATCTTCACGGACAGCCGAGCGGCCAATAAATCGCTGGAATCGTCCTCATTTACTTCAGAGGCCGCTCTAGATTGTCATTTGTCTCTTTTAGAGATTGGAAAATTGACGTCAGAAGTATCCTCCGCTTTATAATGAACTCAGGTTGGCTCAATTAGTCCTTGGTGTAGCTTTGGATTAGTGATGGTATCACAACGGACCTACTCTGGGGACAGCCACCTATACCTAATCTTTCCTAACTTAGGCCTTATTTAGACTCATTATAAGTGTCTCCAAATGACTGTTGGAGAATAGAGTGACTATTCGGAAAAAATGTGCCTGTCTATGATGTCGCCGATGCCGGTACCAATGCGTTAGGTTTGGTACCTGCACAGCCCTGTAAGGACTCTTATGACAGCTATGCTCTGTTACATCTCATCACTCTTTTGCGCAGAACAATGTTTGCCTTGGCTATAAGCGTCAGGTGTGTCTAGTAATTGTAAAAATTCCGATTAATCCTGCCTCGATACAACTCCTATCTTTTGATATTTACCATTGGGACTAGAATAGCAATCTTTAGGTATTCGGGGCTCCACGACTAGTCTTACTTAGCCTACAGAAAATGGTCTCATGCACCTTGTACATCGCCTGGATGCGTCCTATTCTTACTTATGTGTCAGAAGTCTGATGGGCCGGTTAAGATCCTTTTTGATTACAGTTCTCGATTAAATCGCGGATCTTTCTCTCTTTTTTCTTTGATGCTTTGACGGCAGGATGCCTGAGTGAATAGCATACGTTGTTTGTGTAGTTCCAAGCAAAGCTATATATGTGATCTACTCGTGGACAGTGTCCAAGGTCTAGTCTAGCCACTGTTAATAGCTACCCACTAGTCTTCGTTGGTTATTCATCGGTGCGTGTGAAGGAGCAGCTGAAGTCTTTCAAAATCAATATCCATGTAGCTATCGTATGTTTTTTCTTCCAGTTCCACTGAGTCGTTAAGTAGCATTCATTGAGTTCTGTATCAGCAAATTGTCAGATGGCTTTTGCAGTGAAGCTCGCTCCCATCTGCTACACTCAATCACTTCACTAAAAGCTTCAAGAACCACCATGTCTTGCAGCTATTCTCATCGTTATCGAAATCGATAAACTATCTGTGAACTGTCGGTCAAACATCAAAGATACCCATAGAAGGACAACGATTACCACGAAGAAGAACAGCAATCACAAAAAAAAAAAAACCAACTTGCTTCGCCTTTCACTCTTGGAGTGATTCATATTTTTTTCCTTTTGATTATTCATTCATTTGCATCGTAATTCGAATAACTTTTCCCAATAAGTCCTATCGATTAGTTCATCTCTGCAACAGTGCACTGTAGCAACAATTAATTGCATCTACGCATTCAAAATGCAAATTAATCACTTAACAAACGGAAATGAATGAAACCATAGCACCTGAGCCATGATGAAAGTCATTCCGCACCTGATTTCATATGTTGGACACGTTTTTCATATCAAAACTCTTCCCACAGCCTTATCTGACAGCGTATAGTGAATTATTATTGTTGAGTGTTACAAGTGCAAAAAAAAAGAAAAAAAAAAACTGACACAGAAAATAACTTGTGTGTGTATACAGGGAAATTAATTAATTTCGCAGAAATTTCTTAAAAACAGCGATAGAGACACTACATGACTCTGCATGTGCAGAATAATCTAGATACAATCAAGAATGGAGGAGGCCACAGGCATGTTCGCAAGCATCCGGCAATGCTGTGGGGGGCCTCAAACCATGTACAGAAGCCCGCACAAATAACCGGCATTTGTCATCTGAAAGTGCAATTTCATATGGCACATGTGCTGGCGGGACATACATATCTTTTTCTCATTTCAAAAGTATCTGGACGAGAGTATCTGCACTTAATTTCTGTGCAGACATTCATTTTTTTGGGGTGCATTCTGGAAAGGAATTCGTACGAATTTGTTCTCACATTTCGGCGGTATTACTTGGTTGACGGCGGTATGCCTTTCTGGTCTCAAAAATTAGGGTCAAAAGTTTAATTGCGAAAACTGTGGAGACTTGAGTGTAAATGACCAGACCATGTGGACTACTTAAAAGGATAAAAAAATCGGCGGACAGGAAAGGAAAGAAAGTCGGAAAGTCATTGAATTTAGTTGCGGATTAGCACAGAATTCTTTGAAAAGGAGCACCACGATGGTAGTAACATTTGCTGTCAAGAGTAATGATCGAACCTTGGTTTGTGTATGTACTAAATTGTGTCGCATCACGAGCGGATAGTATAATCTTGGAATAAAGCTCATCTATCTGTAATTGGTTGACGAAATTTTGTACTTTATTGCACAGTAGACAGGTTCCGATTAATTTCGAAGTACCACATGTCTTTCAAGACCTTGGTGGTAACCTTGTGTTCGGTTTATGAAATTTTCGATGACATTTGAGTAGAGATTCAGGAAAATCTTGCCAATAACGTGTTGGATCTCGAGAATTGTTTATTATTTGATGTCATAAACCCGAAATTTCGCAAATACTTCTGAAAAGGGTTCCTATAAGGTTAAATCGCAGTAATCTCCTATGTTGCCGCAACATAGAATTGTCCATTGCTTGATGTTAGAGGCCCCGTCATCCTGCTGGAACCACATACCATCAAGATTTATACCAATCAGTTGAGATTACAAAAACTCTAACATCAACAAATGTCGTTTATGGTTGACGCATTTGATTTATTCTTCGGTCCAATCATTCATCTTGCCAAGAAACTCAGGGTCGGCAAGGGGGTATCGCTATCCTTTGGTTTTCTCGAAAAATCCTTGTGCCCCCATCCGCCAATTTTGTTTGTTCACAACAACGTTCTCGCCAAAATGGTACTATAATTCTTCCTGAAAAGAGAACCTCGGAGTGCTACTAGCTACATGCAATTTGAAGTTAAAGGCAGATGCAATCAGCAAAGCCAATCTAAGGTGGTCCAATACCTGTAAAACAGACAAATCTGGCCCTCAATAGACCATAAGCGCTCCAAGAGATTAATTTCGCTAAGGAGATGGCATCTCGGGGCTACTAAACATAGGTGTCATCACAGGACACTGCCTCATAGGCAGACATGCCACTTGCATGGGCATTCATGCAAATGATTTCTGCAGAAACTGCAAAGACGAGGAAGAGGAAGAGACGATCTTCCATCTCCTCTGTACGTGCCCCGCGCTCCCTCGCAAAAGTCGCAACCATCTCGGTTCCTTCTTTTTTTGTCAATCATGGCGACCTAGCACAACAAGATGTCGGAAACCGAGTTCGCGTCCCTTCCATTCGTGGAACATGCACAACATGAATGGTTGCGAGAAGCTAGGCCTTGGCTCATCCCGAGCTGTCGCGCCAGCTATTTGTATTTGTAGCCGATAAAGGAGCCTATTTCGTTCCATCTGTCATTACTCGAGATCACCATTCTCACGAAATTTTCTAAAGTGATGTTGCCAGTCTTCGGTTCCCGCCCGCTTTGTTCTGGTTCTGATGGTTTGCGTCATCTTCAGCAGAGTATTCATATTGACAGACTGTGCTCCCTAAATTTCTCCTCATAAACGTTGAAATATCCATTTTGAGTTTACAACCGGGTTATGTAGTAGTTTATTTAGCGAAGTGACGTTCAGCAACGCCTTAATCAGTTTCGCAGTATATCTTCCTATTTTTTCAAATCGTTCCATCGCCCTTGTCACCATACCTTGCCTTTACAGTCAGCGTTTCCTTTCCTATTTCTGTCCTATGTTCCTAAACCTACCTCCTCTGGCCTGCTTAGATTTTAGAGATTTCACTGCTGTGGGGATGAGGACGGGCGATTTTAACACCGTTCGGTAAGAGCTGCTACTCAAATAGCTCTACATTCTTGTATTTTTCTTGCCTCAACACAAGTTCTGCAAGAATGATGAGATCGACATGACAAGTCTTCGTCTACTAACCATGCTTTCTTTGAATCTGGGAAGTGATGTAGTGACCTTTGCAGCTCGCTCCTGGTTGCGAACAGTGTAATTTCGAGCCCAACCGAGAGAACAATTTGTCATCTCTCCTCTAACTTCCGTAATGCCCGTGCTCTCGTTTAAGGATAGTCATTATCAAGCTTCTCAATTCGCCGTTCTGAATTGACAATAAATTGTGAGTCGCTTCCAACATGAATTGTTCCGAGAATCTGGGTCTTGGCCCTCCTCGGGCTGTCGCCCCAGATACAGCCCAAGTAGGCCAAAGCCCAGGGGAATAGGATTTGAGATCGTCAGCCATTCCCAGGTACTTCACTCCATTTTTGCTGATAATCACCTCTGTACCTATGTATGTCTTTTCTGCTGCTCGACTAATACCACGATCTTCCATCCAAACGTGCAATCGGTCCATGAAAGTTTCGCTTCTTTACAATTCGCAGAAGATGTTTCGTGGCATCTTGGCTGAGTTAAAGGCATTTTTCGTTTAGAAAACCCTGAAGCAGACGATCGTAGCTTTAAATTTGTTGAAGTTGCTCGTATAAGGTACCCGTTGACTTCGACAAATTTTTTGTTGCCGTCTGTGAACCCATCTTCTAAAAGACAATTATTGCGACTTTCGAGTATCAAGGCAACAATAAGTTATAAGCGGTGCTTACAAAACATTCACTGTTTAGGTTCACATACTCGGCATAGTCTCACCATGAAGTACATACCAACCACGAGTACGTGATGATGCAATTTTGCCCACCTAGCCGTGAATAGTTCGAAGGCTTAGAATACATTAATTATGTGTTCTATTGGAGGCGCACATAAATTATATATAATCCATTCAACGTTTAATGTAAAGCCACCGACCAGCTCTCTAATAGTGGTCTGCAATCATCGGCAATCATGACAGGGAGTGCATGTCTGGTCCGAGAACGCCACAGTGTGCCACCATACAATGCCAATCCCATTTGTCGCACTTTGAATAATCGACTGAGTGACTAAATCTGCTTACACAGACTTCATTAAGTCGTAAATTTTAATTTAAGGTTAAAACATTTAAACGAGTTTTACATCTGTTTTGTAAAAAAAAAACCAAACGATCGTACCTATGACGATCGATTTAAAGTTTTTGCTTAAGTTTTTCAATTATATTTTTCAATTCCAAATTAACATTCTTGTCATTGTCCTTCCAGGTGGTCAACTCAAAACCAAAAATGGCCAAAAATACGTGCTGAATGGGAAGCCGGAGAGAATGACAAGGTCGTTCGCCATCCTGTCAGCTGCAGTTGTCTTATTGGCAATTCTGATCGCATGTTTAATTACATATTTCATCACAGCCAGTGCATATGAATCAAAAGGGTAAGCGTTACAAAGTTAATTTTATAAAAGAAATACAGGAGGGGTAAGTAGGAGTATGTGGACATAATTGCATAGGTTGACTCAATTTGTATGATTATGGCTTCAGAACCAAGTATTATGGAAATAAACTGAGACAACTATGTAAATTGAAGAACTGAAATAGTAAAGGCAACGTATTTATAGATCCTCAGAGACAGATCAACCAAGGCAATCAAGAGATTTCAATAAAAAACGTCTGAATGGCTGAACTGAAACTGGAATTATAGGATTCTTAAGGACGCAAAGCTTCACTTACGGAATTTAGTACACGACAGTCGAAGATCAATGTAATGATGGAGTCAAAATCTCTTACTTGATACTCCGTTGTTCTGTTATTAGGCTAACGACCCTTCACGTTCTCGTGCACGCTGCTTCCAGTTGATGAGACCAAGCTTTCTTGCCTCCGCGATCACTTCATTCTTGAACCGGAGGATCGGTCTCCCTTTCCTTTGCGAACCAGATTTAGCTGTTTTGCTAACTAACTACCTGGGTCGAATTACCACACTCGGTAACGAGTAACTCGTCATCGAAATGGGACGATTTGGCATTACCCCTCCCAATGAAGATTATCGATCTTTCGATTACGAGTCCCATTCACTTACTTGTTATCGATTACAGGAATTCGGCCCCTGATCGAAGGTCGGCCTACTCTCATGTCTGACTTGGTGAGCAGATGCCATAGCAGGGCATATTTCTGAACCGAATTGTCTTAGCGCCCCAAGGTGTGTCTAATCCACTGCTACTTTGTTCGCCGTATTGTGATGGTCTTCGGCCAAAAATCCCTCAGTAGACTAAGTAGAGACGTAGTTATAAAGTTTGCAGCTTATGAGTAACAGCTATGAGCACCTTCCAAGTACTCCGTTCAAAACGAAGAACTGACTCATCGGCCAAGAAAAAATGTCGACTTTCTCCCAGCTTTGTCTAGTTGAGCGTTTGAGTTCGAAAGGTTAAGGGGCTTTGATTCGCGTATTCATCTTCAGCTCTACGCTGCCAGTATCAAGTTCCAGGCTGTTTGATATATAACGTCAAGGAGCTCCAATTTCTTTTAAAGAAGATGTGCTCTGCAAGCTTTTCTTCCGCCAAATCCCCATGGACAACATCACTAAAAATGACCAGGAATAGTAGTAGCGGAAGCCAGTCTTGGAATTCAAAATCCTTGGGCATCCAATCTTTGTACAGCACCTCTGGTCTTTTCAGTAGCGGCGTGAACTGAGCATATATCAGGCTGAAGTTAGAGAAAGTGGCCTTGATGCCGATTGCAGCCAGGCGATTGCTTAAGATTAAGAAACTGCTTTGAATATTATATGCGATTGTTCCACCATACCTTGGAGCAGATGATAACATTTTCCTCAACCTATCATCCAAAAGCACGATCTTCCATGACCTCGATGTAGCGGCGGACTAAAATGTCCTTCCATTGTTGAAAAACTTTGGTTGGGAGAAAAAATTTAACAGGTTGAAGTGCTTTCTGGTCTCAGTTGGAGTAGCTAGGAGGCACTGCATAGCTTATACTCTGCGAGGACAGTTTCTTCTTCTTGAGTTACCGCCTGAGTATACAATGTGTCAATATTACAAGCCGTTGCCATTTAAGATCGTATTGACAATTGATATAATTTTTTTCGGGCGTTGGACAGCTGTGTGCGTTGCATAGGTTCAAGCTCTCGGAATGTCCACCGAACAGTATATTCATCGCGAGAGAAGTCCCAAACTAGTAATTGACGACTGATAAACCGATCCTTACCGCCTCGAGCTCCGAATTTTCCAAAGTAGTCCATATGAGGTGTTCACTAAGCAGTTCAGCCGGAGTCCACTAAGAAGTTCAGCAGAAAATCCCTTTAGAATGCACGTCCTAACTGCTATAGGTAGTCTTACTGATCGGGAGGTTATTGTCTAAACCTTTTACAGAGTGTTGCTCACCTAAAGGTCCCTTGATGATACTGAAGACAGTCCAAATGTCACACTTGCCTGCTGCTTCTTAAGCTTCATAGCAGATTCATTGATGAGAATTCGCTTGTGTGTCTACCTTTGAATGATATAGTACGTTTCCCGATCCTTCTTCAAATTTCAATATGGTCTAACCACCGAATGTGCCACAATTTCAAAGTCGAAATTCACGTAGTAATTTGTTCCCAAATCAGTTTGCACATGGGAATCACAATCATTGACTTTGTCGACATGCAAGGACATGATTTTCTTTTCAATCTGAAATTGCAAACCATTGGATATGTCAGCTTCGACTTTCCTTAACCAGGTTCGATGGAAGTGTTACCTAACCTAGAAGCCCTAAAGCTGAAAGGAATTCAAACTGCCAGCTTAAGCAATCGGAAAGCGTTATGTAACTGTGAAATAAATAATCGTTAGAAAAGTTTATTGTCAGGTTTGGTCTCTCCTAAGTTGTCTTCCATTCTTAAGGCTGACTGTGTTTTTTGTGCAAGTCACCTTCCTCAGAATAGCTAAGCTAAAATCCATAATTCTGTCCAAAATATCACTTTATTGGAACAAAGAAAAGACCTACCCTACCCACGAACGCCATCAAACCTACCCCATTGCCAAACATCATAACCCTTTCTTGTGAAAAATGACTCAATTAACACTCCCCTCACTCATCCCATTGGCCATTACCAAAAATATCCTTAATTAACCACCAGCGAAACCAATCGAAAATTGATTTTTTCCCAACACCTCTCACCCTTAGGCCACCCCCAAACTGGCCTACAGTTTAAGGACCAAGCCTTTCTCTGCTTCGCACAAACAGTTGGAGATAACCTATCGCAAATTAACATGACCCACTCTACTGGTCTCGTAAATCGTCCCAAAATAAAGGATTGGAATCAGTTCCCTTAACGAGGTGTGGTCAGTCCTCTCTGCGTGTGTGATGTGTTTTTTTTTTCCAAAACCCTTCTAAAGAGTTTGACCCAAATGTGGATAGTTCCTTCCTGGACTTGTACTGTTGACCTACTTTGGTTGTATTTTTGACAGGAAAAAATGAATTTCCTTTGAGAAGGGATTGCGTTGTGGACTGGGAAGTTTGCGTGTTGGGAAGTATTTTTCTCATGAGGTTTAAAAATTTGCATAAGGGATGATGGTTTCAGTTGAATTAGTCTCGTGTAAAGTATTTTAACAAAATTGCAAATCCTGACCCGCGAAAGGTCAGTGCTTATCCTAGTGTTGCCGAGATTCATTCACAGGAGTTTTTATACAGTAAAGGGACTTGGAACCTAAGAGGTAGTAGTAGTTCTGTTTTGGCAATAATCTGACATCCGTTTGTAGCGAGCCGCGACCATAAGCCCAGATCATGGAAACAGCAAATAAACCATAAACCATGTCAAAATGAATGGATGTGGGTTTGGATCGTTTCGAATTGCGACAGCACCTCTAAATTAATAGACGGCGCTCGAACGACTGCAAGAATTGAACATTTAAGGCAACTCTCGCTTGAGGTCAAAAGAAGTAAATTTTATAATTTTTAATGTGACAAAAGTGGGGCTGTAGGTTCGTGTTTCTTGCTAATGTCCATGAAATTGGTGCACTTTAGGGTCTTCCCTGGGCTTTTCTGCGATTCCAACTCGATTCCAAGCCTAGCGTAGTCGCCGTGGCTCAGTGGTTAGTGCGTTAGACTGCTGTGCGAGCGGCATGGGTTGAAGCCCCAACCATGTCCATCAAACATTTTTCGCGGCACCACCTCTCATCGGGGAATGACAAGCCTCCGGGAGTATAATCTGTCATGTAAGAGCCGTACATAGTACATTAGTATTATCGACGCCCAAATTCTCCTAAGTAGCTTACTTTTTTTTTGGCATAATCCTTGGCAGTATAGGATTAACTTGACTGCCTTGTCATCCTGTTTAGAAGTTAGCCTTACATTTATGGCGAGGGTACTTTGATGGTAAAGGTGACTTCCGTCGTCGTTTCTGCATGTTGTTAACCCATGGATGTCAGACTATCCCGAAATTTCAGGAGGTTGGCCAGCACCGTAGTCTCCACATATGTATGCATGTAGGTCATCTGTGTAGCCAATGGATTCAGATGAGATCGTGATCTTCAGTTTTAGGCCTTCACCATACATCAGGTTTCACAACATAAATTGGGACGCCACCCAAGATGTCAAACTAAGTTCCAGTCATGAACTAAGGCCGTCTTGTAGGAGCTATCTATCAGAGATTCAGGCTTTTAAAGAAGTGTGATCAAGACAAAAAGTTATAAATACTCTCAACCGTACAAGACTTCCCAACCACTGATTACCAATTCTTATTAGTTGAGACACGAACCCGCTGAAATGGATATTATAAGTCACCAAGTCGACTGCTCTCTAGACAACGTCTTAAAACGCATTATGGACTAAAGACAGCTAAGCTTTAGCCCTAATTCGGTTTTCTAGTTGAGTCGCCAGTACCACCACTTCTACTAGTGTCTCAAGATAACTTTCGATCCACCAGTACCCTATATCGAAATGGTGCTCAAAAGCACCACGAAATTGAAAAAAAAAAAAAAAAAAAACAATCACTGTCAGAGTCTATAGACGCAAAATTACATCCTAAAGGGCAGTCAAATATTTACTATAGTTCAAGGTGAACCCGGTCCTCAACTACCAAGCCTCCAATTAGTTCGATCCTTAGCTAACTGACGCAATGACCATCTAGGGTCATACCTCCCGAAAATACTGAAACGAATTTATAAGTGAACTACTGACCTAAACCACACGAGGGTTCACGAGTTCATCAACCCCACATTGTTGCGGACGACTACAATATCCTTCTTTTCATTTCCCATTACGTCCTTTTCGAATTTTAAATTTAATAATTTTTTCCTTTCTTGGCTCTCTTCCAGCTGCACAAATGGCAATAGTGCATCCAAGCATATCACCAACGGAGAGAACTTCAGTGCTACAATTGCCAGCGCAAGTACTTTTGGTTTGCCATCGCGGTCTCCAGGAACCAACCCAGCAATCGCCGAAGGACACGACCTATTCCCCAATGACTCCAGTAAAAACGAGGAGAACGTCAGCAGCTCTATCGATCGAAAGTTGCAGCTCTACGAGGGATGGACACCCGAGTTGTACACGTAAGTCATGAATACATTATGTGTCCCCGAAACATTGAAACACCCTGTCAGCTGTCACATGCCCTTTCACTAAATTTCTCGAGTGTCGACATCAATCACATCAGCGCGCATACCAAGTGAGACGCATGACTTTTCCATAACTTTTCAGTGCATAACCAATTGAATGTCTGAGGATACTTCGTCATTTCTGGAGATGACATCACTTCTTGGTTAAGGCTGCTGTATGCAACTTGCCTTGGTGGCCTGGTTTCGGTGCTGGTGCGCGACGCAGAGTCACTAAAATAAATAAACCAGTTCGCCTCGTGTCATTGTTGTGCTTAGTGGAGCGAGATTCAACGCACTAAGTCGCCGAAGCACTTTTTTTGTTTACGACGTCCATGGGAGCATGTGGAGCTCCTTGCTGTCGCTGCTGCAGTGGACTTCACTCGGACTACTTGTGTTAATTGCATAAGTTATTGACCATTCCGGGTGCTGGATAAAAGTTTATGACACTTTTATTGGTTAGGAGCAAATAGCTTTGAGTTTTTATTTAGGGCGTGATTTTCCAATCAAGTCGGAAAATCAATAACGACTTAGAGGGCTGTAGGTTCTGGACGAGTTCTCTAATGGGAGTTTGGTGTTGATCGAACAGACTGGTCAGGCAGTGCGTAACCAGCTTTAAGTGGAACTGCTTTTCACAAATTGACACTTGATTGCGTTAAAAATCTTACAAATGATGATGTAGAGAGCGAGAGAGGCTTAAAGTCGAAAACCATTGGCGACAAAGTTATCACGAATTTTTGCAATTCGGTTGAATTAAGTCTGAGTCTTCGGCTTCGTGAATCGTAAAACACTTTTTATAGCCAGATAATCAGAGATGGGCTAAGCAATACCACTTAGTTGTTGTCTTGGAATGAAGGCTTGAAATTCAAACAAGTTAAAAGAGGAGTCATCATTAAAGCTTTTGCGAGGATTAATTCGCGCTACTTTAATGGTCAAATCAGAGTGAAAGGAAGTCGGTTGTGATCAGCATGAAAAGTAGCATCGACATTGGACTCTTTCTCAAATGTTTTCTCATTACCGCCATCAATGGTGTTCTCACCGCCCATTCTCCCATTAGCCTTCATGCCAAAAGGATGGGACTAAAATGATTTCTGCTGTAGCTGCAGGGATAAAGAGGAGGAAGAAACGATCCTTCATTTCATTTGCACTTGTCCTTATCCCAAAGAAAGATAAGGATCTAGGAGGCTATCACTTTGACAACTTGGGCGAACTATCACATACTGATGTCAAAAGTATCCTTAGCTTCAACAAGAGCTCCAAATGGTTTCAATAAAGTGAGTGACGTTTTTCAGGGTATAGATCCAAGTGGTATCACAAAGGGCCTTTCCTGGCCTACGTGTGTCTGTACCACCCTACCTACTTAGTCGATGTCATTGCTGTAAAGTACGTGTAGGTAGGTAGGTAGGTAGTGGCTGTCTGGATTGTCGGTCTAGCGAACTAACTAGCGCTAATGTGCCGTATTGATACCACAACTCATTAAGGCTCATCTGACCCAGCGTTGGAAATCAGTTGAGGTGTGTTCTTTAGCAAGTCAGCTCCAGCTGTTTTGAATAAATCGGCCAGTAAGCCGTCAGTAGGACGAGTCGACTCGTTGGACTTCAGTTTAGATATTGTTATCAGCACCTCGTTGCAGCTTGTTAATGATCAGGCCACTGCCAACTTCCACGCATATCAGGGTTATGTGACCTAATTCAGACTTGTAAAGTTGACGGATAGCCCACTCGAGGGAAGAAGTTAAAAATATTGTTTTACCCAATCTGTTAGGGGTTTGATTAGGTCTAGCACCCTAATCGAAAGGTCTCTGGTTTGAATATGGACGAGAGTTCTAAGTTCGCACAAGGTGATTCTCTAAACTGCATTCAGATCCTGACGTCCATACACCAGACGAAGTCGAATAAAGTAGTCCACCAGCTGCTCGAAAAACGCGACGCTGAAGGAGAGTCGGCCTGAAAAGCTGAATTAAACTGCGATAGGTGACTAAAAGGTGCTGAAAATCGTAAAAGACATTATAGGTGCTTTGAGGACATATTTAAACGTTAACGCATCTGCTTTGCCGACCTTTGCCATTAAAAAACTCCCCATCCATAAATTTTGTAGATACCATCAGGAAAACCACCAATACCCCCGCCCTTGCGACCCCGTTTCATATTTTCTGGCGTTTAAAAGTCTGGAGGTGGCACAACAAAACCCGCCTCGCAGTAGGAGATAGAACATTAAAACGCCATAAACCACCCAATCTGCATAGAGACCAAATTTCGTAACGGATATCCCATAAAGCTCCGATCTGCTGGTCTGTCTAGTGAAACCTTGGCGCCAATTGGAAACCAATAGTTTCATGTTTAAACGAAAATCAAATTCCAATTCAACAGCACTACCAACGCGCCGCTGCCGCTGCCGTTGCTGCAGAGCTCATGATTTATGGTACTTTGCATAAATTAGCTTTTTGCTTCGCTTTCAAGGTGTCGCGTGTACCGAAGTGAACCCACATCAATGGCTCTGGCATTCAAAACGAAGGTTTACGTCATTCTTCTGAAATCAGAACAAACCACAACGGACAAGCGACATTTAACGCCGTCAACGCACATACCGCAGTCGATAGAACTCCCCGGAGGCAGCACCAAGCGTCATAATCAATTGCTGCCAGTGGAGATAAAGCAATTAGACGGCCGACGTTCACTGAATGGTGGCCCACTGTGCGTGAGGAAAAAGACGAGAAACCATTCTTGGACCATTACCCATAAGACATCGTTCAGGTTCTTGCAGTTGGCCCCCGGTGGCATCTTTCCATTCAGCACGCAATCGATTGTGGAACGTGAATCCGCATCTGTAAGACCAGAAGTCAATGAAGACCATTTAAGCCGAGAACACGCATCAGAACTGAGGATCAATGACGACACGCTCACTGAACAACCAGGAAGAGATCATGGGTCGCATAAATTGTCCGCAATGCCTTGGACCAGCTGCTGCGTCTGCGTGGACTCAATTGAATTCCGAGGTCTGCACACAGAATTGCGTGCAGTTATGTAATTAATTTTGCGCCACCGACTTTAATTCGCCGATAATGCCGCGTAATCTTGGGCCAGATACTGGATCTGTAATGGATTCGTGTACTCGCCCAGCCGCATGTTGAGCATCTGATTTGTGGTCGAGCGAGGCTTTTGCAAATATTATGTCATCACTGGGAATGAGTGTGTAGCCTCCGACGACGACGGCTGGACAATTGCGCGGATTGGCTTAATTGATTGGCAAGCATCTCCGAGCGCTCGAAGGAAAATACATATTTATTCTTCTAATGGGAGGCTTTCGCCGAGCCAAGTGCAGGTGCCGTTTTCAAATGAAGACGTGTGTGCATATCGTTACAAGTAATTGCCTGGCAATTATAGCTGCTAATGAAGTGCAGAATAAATGAAAGGAAACAGTTAAAATAATGCCAAAGTCAATACACAAATTGTTGCGCTTTAGAGGGGTGGGTGCACGTCTTACGTTGGCCATACGCATTAATCTGACCTTCCGGCCTAAAGCAACTTCACAAAAATGGCAAAAACTTGTCACGATTTATAAGTTTTTTCCATCCAATCATATCGCTGTGTATTACAATGGCACAGGGTGGCACGAACTCTGTGGTTCATGAAAGGCTTCGTAAAGAGAAAAGACCTCATCCATTGAAGATGAAAAAATTTGCATATAAGTGCTTTATCCAATGAATCGTGTCACGAGATCGACTCTACAGCCTCCACGTTCTCGATTCTTAGTGATAGTGGATATCCAAGGAATTCATCTCCTCAACGCAACGAGTTTTGACACTAAAACCGTTTACAGAGACATCAGAGAACTGGTCCCGTCAATGAATGGGGTGGTCTTGAATTTCATCACTCGTCACAGCCAACAAGATAGGTAAAATCTCAAAATTCGCCTTGAATTCACTTTAAAGAAACACACCCAGAACAGTTTCTGATGTTGGAAAATGTTCAGGTTAAACCGGAGCACTATCTGGTTTCGGCCTTCGGTAGAACATGACGCCTATAACCGAAGAAAATTTCTTTGACTCTTAAAGAAACTCCTTAGCAAATGTCTTCATTGCTTGGTGGAAGGAGCTTTTAATCAAAAAGAAGAGAAGGCACCTCAATGATGAGGAGCTTACCGTATCAACACTCACCACATCAGCACCGAAAATCTGCCACTTGATCCGAGCAAAGGCAGGACAATCGCAAAGGAAATGATCTGAAGTATCGTCGCCCTCTCCACAGGCGTCGCAGACAGTGGTGTCACCTAAGCCTAACAAACTAACATACTTGGCAAAAACAAAGTGTCCTATTAGAACACCAATAAGTTATCCACAGTCTTTTCTGCTGAATGACAGCAAGAATGCCGCTGATTTATTGCAGACTTTTGGGAGCATTCATTTAGTCTGCCTCCATCCTGGAGAGCCGTGCTACACACAATTGTGTTTGAAGGAAACCCAATCGTCAATGAAGGCGGGAAGGCCCAAAGCAGGTACAGGTCCTGAGAAAACATCCTCTGAGCCTTGTCTAGCAATTTCATCAGAGATTCCATTTCCATAGATCCCACTGTGACTTGAGACCCAGACAAGAGTCAAGGAGTTCAGCCTTGCGACCGAATTTAGAAAATTCTTGCATTCTCGCACTATTTTGGAACTGGTCAAAGGGGTGAGCAAGGCCTTAAGCACAGCCTGGCTTTCGCTACAGACGCAGACGTTACGAATCTTTCACTCCGTGGTCATTAGGATAGCAAAGGTCTCTGCTTGACAAACAGAGTCAAGCTTGCCCAACGAGTGGTGAAGTTTAATGTTATTGACCTCCACAAAGACACCAGTACTGGGCCAATGACTGGTTTTGGAGTCATCCGTGAAGATCCGATTACAGCCAGGCTTAGCCTCTTGCCGAAGACAGTTCTGAAGGCAAGAAAAGCCGAACAACCGAAGTTCTGCTGTCATTGCATCAGACGGCATATCCATGGAACAAAGGTCGTAGGGTAAGTGTCGCGCAAGGTCATCAAAACTTCAGTGCGGATGATACCAAAAGCCGCCCCGTTTAAGGCGTAAGATTGCTTTGACAGTACAACCTTTGATAATAGTATCAAGGGGAGGTAGATCAAGCAGATCGTCAATAGCAGGGCCAGGCGTACTCCGAAAAGTTCCCGTGCAGCCGAGACAAGCTTTTCTTAAAAGTTTAGTGCAGTAGGCAGTCACATACTTTCGCGAAAACCCCCTGCACCATAGCCGTATGGATTCAAAGAACCTTTTTCGGTGATTGTCTTGCCAAATGCACTCTTATACTGCCAGAAAACTGAGAGGGTCTTGGATGTCTTCGAATTGACATGCTTTGCCCAAAGAAGTTTTTTTTATCCAGGATCTCTCCAAGATATTTGGTTTCATCGGAGATTTTGATAGTGACGCCCTGAGCTGAGTCAGACCGGTCACAACCCTCCTTCTCGTAAGGAGGGCAACCTCAATTTTCAGAGGGTTGACTGAAAGTCCACTTCTAGTGCACCATTCATCGATCATGTTGTATCGAAGCCGCTTATGATAGCCTCCTTCGTCTGTAGCTGCATAGGCCGATGGCTGAATTGGTGATTTCGTTAAAAGTGTTCCAGCTGGAAAACATGTCTTCTGAACTTTATCAAACATGTACCGTGTTTCGGAAAGGTTGGGCCCATGTAAATAAATTTTGTTAAGTTCGTTTCAAAAGTTCACGAGGTTCTTGCTTGTCTCTTAAGACACACTCTGCGTCATGTTCAACTCTGTGACAATCCCCAAGGTAGGAGATGTAAATTACATGCATTCCTTGCCTCGCCTTAAGCCGCAACAACTGCAGCTAGTTCGGAATGTGTGGCAATAACATTGCCTAGGGACTTGATCAACAGTATTCCTATTGCCTTTGTGATTCATACCACAAACACTCAAAGCCTTCGTCCAACAAAGCGTCCCACTTGGCATTTGAAAAATTCCTAAAATTCCACTTCAAACTCGAGAATAAACTTTTCGAAAACTATTTTCGGAATCTCGCTCTCGTTGAACTCCTGTCGGTCCCGCATGTGTGTTGCGTGTGTTGTGCACACATTGCAACAACAAGTGCTGTACTCAATCTCCTGGAGAGAGAACATCGTGCAATTAAATTAAAGCCAAACCGTACGATAAACAACACCGTTGGTCGTCGCCACTTACTGGCACCGCACAGCGCACTTTTCCCCAAGACAATGAGCGCCACATATGCATTTTCCCACCCAACGCAGCGCGAAAGTAATGTCAGACATCAGTCACCCTGTCCTCCGTCGGTCCATGTGGTTTGGGTGCATTTAGCGAGCAAACAAGCCGCAATTGCTGGGATGAATTGACTTGTTTGTGTTGGAAATTGCACTTATTAATAACCGACCTAAGGAGATCGGATTAAGAGGAGCAACGACGGCCACCCCGCGCCGCCGGAATGCAACGCGGCACACTAATCTTGGGTGCATGCCAAGGAGCATTATTGAAATATTGATTCCTCAATTGCATGCGGCGTTTGCTGACCATTTGCCGCATGAATAACACTAAACAGCACTCGAATCAAAACAAATCGCGAAACGCGCTACGTGGTCGATTGAGCGATTTGACTAAGATAGATTGGCTGCACTTTTCCAGAGAGAGGGTGGTTTGCTGCAACCGTGTAGGGGGCTATTTGGAGTTGCAACATCGTGAGACTACTAATTTGTGTTGTTGAACGTTTATCAGAGCAAGTCTTAGGTAATGATCAGTCTCCAGACGTATGGCGAGTGGCTGTAGACGATCACAATTTCCAAGTGGCTAGAATGAAAGCTTGCATCGAACACAGATTATAGAGCTCGCTATAGTGAATTGCCATAATTACATGAAGGGAGTAAATTATGATAGACGTTGCTAAGGATTCTAAAAATCTAGCGATTATCCAACGATTTCTGTTTACAATATTGAGCGACTTTTCTCATACCACACCTTTTGCCTAAAACTCTCCTGTCTTACACCCTTTACGTTGACATTTTGCCAAAAAGTTGCATCTGGAATACTAACATTTCCTTTTCTTGTGGTACTCGAGTTTGGATTCCAAAAACAAGAAAATTATCCATCTTGTGTGTATTTTGTTCCTCAGAATGCCGTGGAAATTATCTTGGGAAAAAATTAGCCTGATTAAGGCCTAACTTCGATCTGACCTATCATAGCGTTAAAATCGGCGAGGATGATCTAAACGTTACGTTAAGGCTCGTGGGTCTTGTCAATAAGCTCGTAGAAGCAATCCTTGCTGCCGTCATCTTCATCGTCCAGGTTGAATGCCTGACAGCGGAATTTGATTCGTCATCGCCGTTAAACAGTCTGCAGAAAGAGTCCTTTCATATTCTCAGCACCAGGTGTGATTTAACTACGATGTTCCCTTGTTCATCCTTGCAAGCTTCGGTTCGGGCTCTGTAGCCGTGACAGGTGCATCGCCGCTTTAGTCTACTGTAAATGTAAGCCCTTACCAGTAAAACTCTTTAGATAGCTCGAGCATGGAACACAATATCGACAAGTTCAAAAAAAGTACAGCAATCAGCGAGTGTAGGTGTTACAGGAGCATTGAGGTCTTGCCCAATAGATGCTTTAAGTGTGATCCTGCTCGAGATTCCCCTTGAACTTCACATCATAAACAAAGTTATACGCAGTTCGACTTATCGAATCTGGGTGCTAAGGGCCCTTATGAGTTCTCTAGAGTGTTGATATTCCGCTGGGCATTGTTAAGGGCTATATGCAACTTCACTTCCTCCAGCTTCCTAATCAGGGGTGGAGCGGACTAACCAGCTGCGGCATTTCAAGTAAGACATGGTCTTATTTCAATAAACCTAAGTCAAAAGAGCTCCTTGGCAAATCAAGGCCAGTTATTGCCAGAATTGTAGCCATTATTACAGGCCACTGGCGAATTGGAGACCATGCGGCCAAGCTTGGTATACCTCACAGCACCTTTTGGAGAAGCTGCAAAGACTTTAATGAGAAAGATTCTCGTCTTCGTTTCGTCTGCAGGTGTACGGTCCTGGCGCAGAAAGGATGGTGCATTTTAGGCAAACCCTCCTTCGTGGATCTCATCGAGATTTCTGAAAAAAAAACGATTGGATAATTGATCCTGTATCTGAATTCCACATCCCAACACAACCAATCAACACTCACACACAGGTAGGTTTGATTTTGTTTCGTGGTAAAAAACGCAGCACGCTAATTGTGTTCTTATGAAGGGCTACTCTACCTACCTACCTTCCCATCTAGATAGTCGATTGATAGCCACATAGCTTATTAGTTGATGACCATTTCAATTTTTGTGTCCCACGCAAAGTAAGGCGATCCTTGCGTCTTTTTTAAATGTCGAAACTCTGTATCTACACAAGTCCTTGTATTCTTATGCTTGGGATAAGGTCAAACTCAAAGAATAGCCTGTGTAGTTTTTAAAACTCGGCTATAAAATTATAAACCCGACGTTCTCTAAGGAGCGCCATAATAAGCTACTTTTGAATAACCACGGCGTCGATGCTGTTCAGAAGCACTCGCAATTAATAATTTACCCGCATGACATGACCAATCATTGCAAAGAGTAAAAGTTGTCCATAGAGGTTTGTAGTGGGTATCTACACCGTTATATCTTACTTTGCCTTGAACTTTAAACACTCGTACGTGTGTAGATACAATTCCCTGTTCGATGGAATATTTGAGAAAAAATCTCGGTAAACAATTATGGCCACACTCACGTGACTCGTGTTGACTCCCCAGACATTCAAATTAATCACTTTGCTCATGTTTTGCCAGTTTAAACCGGTCTAGACAATCGACCTATTCTACGTGAAACTTCTTAACGATCTACAGTCAGACAACCGCTCAAAAATCGAATGACAAACATCGCAAGGAACACCTGTGATTCTCCTGCTATTTTTTGCATGCAACTGCGTAACTTGATTAAAATTTATTTATTGTTTGGTTCAATTATTATCGGTGTACAAAGAAAGAATAAGCGAATAGATGCGATGCTACGTCGAATGAATTATGCAAATTGTCCGATGAAAAGTCACACTTGAGTGTCATCAGTCAGATGAACGCTTGTGATTGTGTCAATCGAAATCGAAACAGAGATGAGTGTACTTCCGTCGTCAGTTGCTAATTTTAATTCAAATGACAGACCTCTACAGAAGCGCTGGCGAGATCATTGTTTTGTGAAAAAAAAATGGAAGAGGCGCCACGCCACTGCGCTTATCACTTAATTTGAGAAAACAAAACAAATAGCAAAAAGTTGCATAATTAGCCTTGAATACATTAATCGGTTTATTTTTAAATTTAAGCGTTTTTTGTTCAGAATTAAATTGGCGCGGAGAATAGAGAAAGCACTCCCTGAACAGAGATGCTCGAGACTCTTGTAGGATCCACAAACGCTTGGCTGACATACATAGACGTTGAGTTTGTACTATGAAAGTAAAATTTTCTGTCACTCAAGCTAATATAAGAAGGATGGATACTCATTGAGGAGATCTGACCTTACCCCTAGCAGAAGTAGTGAAAATGGTAGGAATACTTGGGCTTGATTTCCATTTCCGTAAGAAAATGTCCACTAAACTGTTGAAAAATCTGGCGGCGAAAAAAGTATACTTCCTGTCCAACTTTCTGAAGTTGGAATAATCGTCATTAAGATGCTGAAACGAATAAGTGGCTTGAAGAGAAGAAGAGCTGACCATGATTATGACATCAAGAGATTTGAAAAAATTCCCCTTGAATTATGAAAATGACAAACACCACAAATGTCCCCAGCTAGTCTGGACACTATCCTCGGACGCCATGTGAATAACATCAAAAGGAACGGTTTTCCCCTTGAAATCGCAAATAAATCTTAACAAAAGGGAACGGATGTAGAATTGTAGTACTCCTTGAAAATGTGGAAGCGAGACTGTGGATTCTTAGCGAAAAAATCATCAACGTTCCACTAGATTTATTCGAGAATAGGATCGTGACAACAAAAGGAGGCTACACCTTACTTTCACAGATCTTGAAAACACCGTTGCACAAAACCTAATAAGGCAGTTGTTACATCTTGCTGAGCTAAGTTAGGAGGGTGGGGGGCCTGCGACCATGTATACCAACGGGGGCATTCATTAATTAATGTTTTGAGAACCAAGAAAGAGAAAACACTGCAAAAGTCATTATAAAATATCCCGAGGGGCTTCGCATGTACATGTATCTTTGGCACAGTAACTGGAGCAGACGTCAGAAAATACTACTCTATCCGCAGAGTTTCACTAGTCGTGATCATTCTGAGCCTGTAACTGCAGATTGAAAGTTCCATCTGGCAAACTCATTGGCAATCTATCTGGCATCAATGTTCTTACCACAATGAATCCAAGATAGCTGTAAGCTATTACAGCTCTAGGGGGCTCTGGTCAGTATACGTTTGACTAAGACCCTATCCAATCGCTTTGACAAATTGGAGTATGTTGGCGAGGGTAGATCTTCGTCACACAGAATCACTTTACCTTCTGGACCTAGCCTGCTCATATGCTTATTTAGTCTGCAGTAGCCCTTTCGGAATCCCGTGAGTAAATGCAGCTTCAACTTGGCCATGCTGTTCCCAAGGAGTTTCTGAATTGAGATGTAAGAGTCCATCGATTTTCTCCATTTACCATCGACAGCGCAGCGCGAAGCACATCGCTTATCACAATGTAAAAACACATATTAGTGAAAGAACGCAGCCTTGTCGAACCCCACTTTGGATCTTGAATTCCTCTGACAGCCTTTCTCTGTGCATAACGTGTAACCTTGACCCTTCGTTAGTTGCCTCCTGCGCAAGGCAACCCAGATAAAGTCTTTGTTGACACTGTGGAACCCCTTCTCGAAATCGATGAACAGTAGGTGAAGTGGCGAATGGTATTCAACGCTCTGCTCAATGATGATCCGTATAGTCATGTTCCAGTCCCATAAAAAATTCCATTCTTTCAGAAGTTTAGTTCAATTGTCACCTTTTTGTCGCGTACTAAAGCTGCCCAAGCCCTTGAAAACTGCCGTATTCACCTATGCTGGGTACCCAGCCACGAAGAAATTCGAGGAATCTACATGGCTGACAAGCTCGCAAGACTCCGGGAAGTAAGCTACGTGTAGAGTTACGTAGACAGAGGGGAGGTGCGATGTGCCAAATATTCCCACAGATCTGAGCAAGGCTAGAACAGAATGAATCCAAAGGTTTGATCCCGCTTCAGAGTTTACAAACCTTTGCAGGATAAGTACAGCTACCAAGAAACTGGGACTCTTAAAAAATTACTTACTGCCTCTTCTAAAGAAACTGCAGGGATGAATACAAGGTTGATGGTATTCTCCTGAAAATATTCAGGCATGTTTATAAAAAAAACTGCTCCATACGTAGGATTGTATCTTCAAAGATCTCGTCGACGACGTGGCAAATAATTTTGGCAGAAGTATCCCCTGTTTCACAAAAAGCTCTAATTGGATCAATTAGTCGTCGGAGTAGTTCTCGATTTGTGAAAAGTCATATGACCTCATCTACCTCATCTAGGTATGGACAAACACGAAACTCAATCTACCGAATTTCCTTAAACATTTTATGCCGAACTTCTCGCTTAAGAAGGTCAACATTCAGGTTTCTATTCAATATCTATTCAAATCATGTGCTCAGACATCCTCGTGTGAGCTCTGCCAAAAAAGGTTGATATCGCCGGATATAAGCTGCTTCTTCATTTTTTAAGCCACCACCTCAAACATGCCTACAAAACTCTTGAATGACATTCCATACAAATGTCAAAAACCGTGTCAATGAAGCCTAGACCTTTTGGCGCGATTTCTCCCACAAAACCCACATGTTTTCCTTCCGCATAAGTTCTTGCTTACGGCATCGGGTAAAAAACATTGACCAATCCACTTTAAATGGCAGCCCACCTAAGCCCTATTTGCGGAACCAATTAGCCAGCCCATGTGAAACAAAAATAAATCTATTTAAACACTGTAAACGACAACTTGTATTCGCTCGCTTGGCAAACATTGGATCATCCAAAAAGCAAACAGATACTCACTTCCCCTTCAACCAGTGCATCCACATCTCACGCGCTTTTGCTTGCGTCTATTTGTTTTTCCACGGTTGCATGTGTAAAACATTGTGTCTCTCCCCATCTATTAATCACTTTAAAATTAACAAAATAATCATTTAATGGATTTACAATTTTTTAAATTCATAATTCGTTCGCTCTCGGCGCTGAAACAAACACCCGGCGTAGCCACCAAGAAAACAAACATGCAACGCCCGCCTAACCTAACACAATTTTTAAATTGTTTTAACCCCGCAGATGCTATTTATAAAAAAAAAATAATTATAAAGCGAGATACAGACGTAAGGCGAAAAAAGAATTGTTGGCGCTAAATGGGTTTCCCTCAGTCTTGTGAGGTGGGAGGGCTTCACAGATACTTCAGACGAGTGGGTGGTAATTCAGGGAAATCTCATGGAAATGTCAATCAAGGATTTTGTTTATTTTGATAACATCCCTGTTGACCTGGGAAAAGTAGAATCCGTTTAGGAATGTGGGTGCAGTGAACTTGGATGTTGAGTCAGGCCATGTTGAACGGGGTGCAACTGAGTTATTTATTGAGGAAGTTATTAAATTTGAATTTTTTTCTCTCTACCTACAGACTCCTCATCGAGCCGAACTTGAGTACGTCCTCAAACAATGGCACAGTGTCCATCGTGATTGCACGAGACTACAAAGTGAAAGGTCTTCAGCCGATCGTACTGGATGTCAACAATATCACAATTCTCGACGTGCGAGTGGTGAAGGACACAGCAAACGGCGCTGATTTGGAATTTGAGAGTGACTATGGGGACAATAATGGGTCATTTGTCATCAAAGTACAGAAGGATGTGGCGGAAGAGCAGGACCTGAAGTTGGTGGTCTATTTGGATTTTGTTAGTCAAATTACAACCACTTTGCAGGGCATCTACAAGACCAGCTACATCAATTCAGAGACACTAGAAACAGAGTAAGTAAAGACAGGATTTTTACGTGTAGTTATCGGGGATCACCAGGAAAGGGCAGGACAATTTCTGAACAGTCAACATTTTCCTGATGAATCGCAGTCCAGGCCTCCTAAATAAAAATAAATAGCTGGCGCGACAGCTCGGGATGAGCCAAGGCAACTATTCACGTTGTGTATGTTACATTTTCCGACCGAATGGAAGGGACCTGCCTTATTGCCGCCTCCGAATGGCGAATTGAGAAGCTTTTTTATGACAAATTATACTCTCGGAGGCTTGTCATTCCTTGACGAGAGGTGGTGCAGCGAAAAATGTTCTGTGGACAGGGCTTGAGCTTGAACCCACGCATGCTTGCACAGCAGTCCTACGCACTAACCAGTGAGCCACCGCGACCACCCGGCCTCCTGGACACCCATTTTCTTTAAAGTTGCCAGCTTCTGTGGACACCAATTTGAGTATTCCCGGCTCTATGCTCTAAATTTCGTTCTAGCCAGAGCCAATATTTCATTTTTTCATCATATCTTTGACCATTCCACTTCCTATGGCCAAAAATAGTTCAAAGCCAGGGAATTCCAAGGCTTATCCTTTCTTTCCTCGAACTGCCGCTCTTTGCGCCTGATCCAGAGTCTACACCAGACCAACCTTATTGGAATAGTTCTTGCTTTTCGAAGTCAAGCTTCAGTTCTTTCCTTCTGAGTCTTTCAAACAGAGCCTAAGTTCATCTAGTCATATTCCTCTATCAACAGATACCGTAAGCTGCTCCTAATTAATCTCAAATCTACTAAATTTGTATTTTTCTTTCTTCCAGATGGATGATTAGCACACAGTTCTCGCCGATTGATGCCCGTCGTGCCTTCCCATGCTTCGATCGTCCCGATAAGAAGGCCAATTTCTCCATCAGCATCGTCCGCGAGAGAGGGAAGACTGCACTGTCAAATATGCCTTCATACCGTAGCACGTAAGTTATTCGCTTGTTTCTGCAATCCTGGTTTAACTCCCTTAATCTCTTTTAGAAAATTCCGTTCCGGATATGTAAGGGAAGACTTTGAGACCACACCCAAGATGCCAACGTACCTAGTCGCCTTCGTCGTGTCAAACTTGGTGAAAGCTAATTTCTCCGTTTCCGACAGAAATGCACAGCCGCGCATTGAGTTCTATACACGTGCCGAGGGCGTCGACATGACAACTTATGCGTACGATGTCACCCGTAAAGTACTGCCCTACTTCGAGGCATACTTTGGCATCAAGAATCAATTGCCCAAAATCGACATGGTCTCGGTGCCTGATTTCGGCTTCGGTGCAATGGAGAACTGGGGACTGATCACATTTAGGTGAGTGATGCACATGACATCCCGCATAGATTGACACATTTTACCCTGAGAGAGATCAAATTTCTTTGCGATACTTACAACTTGTTAGGGATCCGGGCAAGCCTACCCATAACTGTCAATTAAAATGCCAATTGAGATGTCAAAATGCAATGTATCTGTGCCTGTGACTCTTTTTCTCGACTTAATTGCGGTGAGAAAGTAATAAGTCGGATTTCATGTTTTCTTTTTAGGGATTCATCCCTTCTGGTGCCACAAGAGCGAGAGAAGATGTCTTCGGCTGAACACACTGAATTCGTGGCAACAATTGTCTCTCATGAGCTGGCACATCACTGGTTCGGCAACTTGGTCACACCCAAGTGGTGGGATGATTTGTGGCTGAAGGAAGGCTTCGCCACGTACATGAGTTACATTGCGACGAATTTCATTCACCCCGAATGGAGAATCATGGACAGTTTTACGATCTACGAATTCCAACAGTCAATGGCCAAGGACTCCGATAACAGCTCACATCCGATAACCTTCGATGTGGCATCGATAAACGATATTCGACGAATTTTCGATCCGATCTCCTATTCAAAAGGCACCATCCTCCTGCGAATGTTGAACTCGATTGTTGGCAGGGAAGCATTCCGCATTGCCACCAGAGAGCTGCTGAAAGCCTTCGAATACAAAAATGCCGATCGGAATGACTTGTGGAGTTTCATGACATTCCATGGTCATGCCAAACGCACCTTACCCCTCGATATGCACGTCAAAGACATTATGAACTCATGGATCTCACAAGCGGGATATCCGGTGGTGACAGTGGAGCGAAATGAGACGAATCTGATACTCACTCAACAGCGGTACACGTTGCCACAGAAGAACCTCACAGACGACACGCGCTGGTACATTCCGATCACTTTTGAGACCGATGAGACCAGGAAGGGTGATGACATACCCACACATTGGATGACAATGAATGACAAACAGATCATGATCGAGGATGTATTCAGCAGTGACAACAATTCCGAGAATGTCATCTATGTCAATCTGAATCGACAGGGCTACTACCGGGTGAACTACGATTATGCGTCTTGGATTGTGCTGAAGAAGAAGTTCAGCAGTTTGCCCAGGATTACGCGGGCACAGCTGTTGGATGATTCGTTCCACTTGGCACAAGCGGAGTACTTGACTTATGACATTCCGCTGACGTTCCTATTGGAGATGTTCTCGGCGACTGAAGATGAACTGTTGTGGGCAGCGTCGCAGAAGGGGTTGGACTATTTGATTTATATGCTGCACAGGGAGCCGGCTTATGAGACCTTTAGGGTGGGCATTTGGAATTTTTACCAAAGGGAATGTGATGAATTGATTGTTTTTCTTTGCAGGCTTTCATGAGATTCATTGTTCGTCCAGCTTTCGATCATTACGGACTGAATGAACCGGATGATGAGACACACCTGCAACTGATGCACCGGGCGAGAGTTGTGAAAATGGCATGCAAATTTAACTACGACAGATGCACGAACGCAGCCCAGTTGAAGTACAGGGAATGGATGGCCAACAAAACTAATCTGTGAGTTGAGTCACAAAGAATTGCGAAAGGATTTTCAGCGGCTGGTGGTTACCAGAGGGTCATAGGGTAGCAGAGACAACTAAGTTGTACTTTGGAAGTCTCCTTCTTAGCATTAAGAACCAATGTGCATCGGAACTCCTTTTTTCGTTGAGTCCTGGTCAACTTAGCCTCCCAGAGACGGAGACACCGGCACACCGCTGACTCAATGCGATTTATATAGGAACAGCCGAGTCCAGCAAGTTAGCCAATTGTACAATCAGAAAAGAATGAGGTTCAACTGTTCAAAAGATGGTGTGCTCTTTCCAGGGCAACAAATGGTCCAGGATCCAGAAATCAAAAGCCCCTTGAACTACTTCGATATCTGCGTGTGCTCTAACTCAATCAATTTAAAGACTAAACGATTGTTGTTCATAAGAGAGTCCATAGTAGTGTTACACAGAATGGTCGAAGGAATACCTCCCTTTGAGACATTCCGGGCAACTACAACGCGGGCGAACTAGCAAAGCAATTCACTGAGCTGTACTTTACTGATAACACGGGTGTACCGGCCGCTCCTATTCAAACTATAAAATACTGCCTGTGGAACAATATAAGCACCTGGAGATTCACAGAACCTCTGTTCATTAACAGAAGAAAAAACTTTAGCTCCATCATAGGAGACGTCTCCGGCCACTGTCTGATAGGCAGACGTGCCATACAAATGCGAGTCTCTTTCAACGACTTCTGAAAAAGCTATATAGATAAGGAAGAAAAGGAAATCAACCTTCACCTCTTAAGCCCCTGCCATGCAATGAGCGGCAAACGGGACAGTGGCAGTATTTATTAATTCTTTGCCGAGGAAACCTTTAAACTCTGGGGTATAAGATTGCACCTAAGAATTCGATCAACTGCTCCATAAGTCTGTTTTTAAGCAAAGCTGATGCATTACTTTTAGCCTCAACTGTGGTGCTTTAAGCTCATTCAAAAATTACATGTTCATCAGTTGCGACCACTTCGACAACTGCCCGGCTAGCTCAGTCGGTAGAGCATGAGACTCTTAATCTCAGGGTCGTGGGTTCGAGCCCCACGTTGGGCGAATTATATTTTTTCTCTAAAACTCTACAAAGTGTATCTTGTATCTCTAATTTGGCCTTCTCTTCCCTTTCATTTCTTTTTTTATTAACTAGAATCAAGCCAAACCTCAAGGGTACAATCTATTGCACAGCACTATCTGAGGGTTCATTCCATGAGTGGTATTTCGCTTACAAACAATACAAACGCACAACCAGCGCGTCGGAGAAGGAGCAAATTTTGATGGCCCTTGGATGCACAACACGGCCCTGGCTTTTGTCAAAGTAAGTAGAATTGTTAAACGTTTATTTTGCAGAAATAAAAACGAAAAAAAGTCGAGGAATGTTCCAGGTTCTACCGAGATTTGAACTCGGATCGCTGGATTCAAAGTCCAGAGTGCTAACCATTACACCATAGAACCACATAACAGTTGTTGGTCCAAGTGCATAATTGAATTGGCTGCGTGGATATTTGAAGAAATAATTGCAAGCGAAGCATATTGTTTGCACTCTATAGGGCTCAAATTCCAAATTTATGTAAATTTTTGGAACAAATTGGTGTCAAATCATGTCTGGAGTACTGAATGTGGACGTCTTCTAAACCTTCTTCCGTGTTCCAAATAGTAAGGATCAGATATCAGCGTCAATCCAGTGCAGAATTGTGCTGAACTGACACCAATTATGGTTTCGGATTGAAAAGAAACAACACCAAGTCCTCTTTCGCTCATCCATCTGAGACCTTGGTGCTTACAGTATCCCTATGATCTAAAAAAGAAGTACGACAAACCCGGTTCCATTTGTAATGGATGTTCTGCATAACTTTAGGTTCTAAATCAAAATCAAACTTTGATGGGAGTCTCAAGAGTCTGACCGTCACCGCAGATGCAGCTTCTTCTAATTCTCTCTGATAATTCAGTTCAGTACTTCGAGTGGGGCAAAAACGTCCATTTGGCAGGGAGTCGCTAATTTGTCTTAAGCGCTGGAGTGCATACATAAGTCAGCTCCTTTACTGCTTGTAGTTCTATACATACAGCTCTAGCACACATTAGTAACATCCTTGATCCTGTTTGCCATATGACTCTCTCAGGAATTTCGCTCCACATAATATCTCACATCTCCTTTCAAATATCATAGTCATCATCATCATGAACAAATGACATTTCACGGAGTAGTAGTAGCACATACATATCGCTACTATCAAACTCAGTTTTTCCTGAGCCGATGCCTAGCTTCCATTACCTCCTTCTGAACGGCCATGTCTAATGGTAGCAAGTTGATTGAAACTTTAAGAGCATCGCCAGGAGTGGTGTGTATGACTCCAGTCATTCCAAAGCAGACTTCTTTTTGCAGTCTGGTGAGTGTACTGGAAGCAAATTAAACAACAGTCCCTGGCCCTTATATTTGGTCTAATGAGCAGTCTATGTTACAGCAGGCCTCAGAACCTACGACTTACCAAACTTTCCAAGCCACGATCACTCTTTACTCTACTGTTACGCCTTGTTGACATCAGCTTTCGCAGTTGATCGATTCTATTTTTTAAATATTTCTTGCCATCAGCCGTTGAACTAGAAACCATTAGCATAGGGTGGGGCCACTACACTAGCCACACCCCTGCGGCTTACTAAAGACCAGTTTTTACTATTAAGATGTTCAGTCAAATTCGGAGGCACTGGTTTTCTCTTTCTTCTCTATCAAAAGACATTCATGAAGGAAGATTCTGTTTCCAAAAATTTCAACGCAGATATCTCTAGAAGGCACTAGGGCCAACTTCAACGGAGTTCCCCTGTTCCCCTGAACCATGAATAGCTAGGTCAGTCGATTATGAAGTCGGGCGAGACCGACTGGCAATTGGCCATCAGGATGTCTTTTCTCTATTTCCTCATTCACTTACTTGTTTGTTTTTTCTTCAAAACAGATACCTCAACATGACCATTGATCCCACATCTGGAATCCTTAAACAGGACGGTGCTTGGGCATTCAGTGCCGTAGCTCAGAATCCAGTTGGATTCGAAATCGCATTCGATTTCCTTGCAACGAATATCAAAGAAATCTCCGAATAGTAAGTACACATCTGCACAAAATATCTGAAATTCTTTCTTAATCCATATCTCATCTCTTTCCAGCTTTGGAGATGGTTTCTCAACGCTCACCAAGATGATTGACTCAATCACCTCATTCATGAATAAAGACTATCACAAGGATCAGCTGGAACGCTTTGCCATACGTGCCCATGACCTGGGCCTTACATCCGTAGAGAACACTATAAACCTCGCAATGGAACAAGTGAATAACAACATATTCTGGAGAAAACGATCCTACTACAGTCTCAAGTCCTTCCTCGAGGCGATAGTCAGTGAATTTAAGATAAACATGTTTTAAAATTAATTTCTTGTTTATTTTTTTTTTTATAATTTAACTTAACACAGAGTATGTACTACTTATTGTTTCAATATTAAGTGTATTTTTAGTGATTTAAGTTGAAAAGAGAGGGGACAACGGCTTCTAGACAGCGTCCTCCGTAAGGAATAGAAGGATTAGAGATACCTACATACATACATACAATATGATTTGCGAACAAGTGATATAAATTTTAAGAGTAATTTGAAGCTCGCAACGAGTTTGTTGGCCTTTTGTAAGATTATATTTTAATTTTATTTCGTTTTTTTTTTTTTCTTATTTATTTTTCTAATATCCTTTGGGGGTGCAAAAGAAAAGGTTTAGACTTTAAACTGAAGGCTAATGTTCCTATTATTCATTACAAGGCAATTTTTTTTGTTTAAACTTTTTTTTTTTTTGATTTTGTTTAACGTTGTCTCTTGTGAGATGCCATTCCAAAGGAGTTCGAGGGAAAGATACATACACACACATTTATATATTTTTTGTTTGCCAAATTAGAAGTGATAGTTTGAGACAGTCGTGAATCATTTCCTGACTTGATCATCATCCACAAATAGCAAGAAAATGACAGGATTCGGAATGTTCTTCGGGGGTGGAATCACGCATCCAATTTGATGTAAGAGTCCATAGAATGCTTCGATTTGGTATGGACATGGCAGCACGAGGGACATCATCGCAATCTAGCGTTTTTCCGATTTTTCCTTGTCTGAGCAGAGTTCTTATATTCAAGAAATCAATCTTAATCTGGGTACAATAGCCAAAGGTGGCTAATATGTGCTCAATGCATGTCTGAGGCGCAGCTTCGGTTTCTTTAGATTTCTCATGACATAAACCCGAAATGTTCATCCATTTAGAACTGCTAGGACGTAGGTACTTGCATTTTAACCTTCATACGTGAGGATTTGCCACAGAGTCATTAAAGAGGTAAAGCAAGCGCTTAGTTACGGACTTGATTGATGCACTGGTCTCTCCAGGTAGCTTGCTTCTTACCGAGTTACCTCCTGTTAAGAGCACGTAGAATGAAGGACGCCCCTAATCGGAGTGTTGATGTGCTCCGAATGCCGAAAGAGTACTAAAGTTACAAAGGTCAACTTTATGGTTGTCATTGGGATTCTCAAGGTTGTGAATTTCTGTGAGTATTAAGAAAGCGACACAACGAATATGCCCACAGTGTTAGGAAGTCCACCAAAAACCCCCTAACTCAGCTGACTAGTATAGTGTAGAGTCCAGGGATGCGGCTATCTGTGTTTTAACTGAGTTCATGAGTTCAAAGAAACGGCTAATAGATAGGTCACTTCGTGAGCCCTTTATGCTCTTGTGGAAAGGAGCACCGTTTCCTATTTGTCTCCAAACTTTCTGTACGAGAATCTAGAGGAATTCTATTTTCCACGAGTCTATCACAATTCTGAGAAGCAAGGTAGACATTATCTGCGAAACGTATTCCTTTCCAAATCATTGCATTTTGTCCAGTTCTTTGACACAGAGTGGTAGCCCTTAGTAATTCCCTGAGATCCTTTGATGATTGTTCTTGATTCTGTAAGACACTCACGGTTTAAATTATCACTGTCTACTTGGCGATTCTACTTCAGACTACAATTTCGTTTGCACCTTCCAATGGCTTTTTCTTCAATTTCTTTTTTTTTTTTGTTTTTTAACGCGAACCTACAAGCAGCTTATTAGATATAAAGTTAAGAAAAAAAAATCAATTAAATAAAACAGAAAATAATATCTAAGAAAACTGCCCAAAAACAAAAAAAACAAAATAAGTGTTCCGCCAAAAAAAAAAGAAAGATTATTAATCACACTATGTACACTACTATTAATTATACAAGAAAAATATAAATAGAATCCTTCGCAGGATGATTTTTTTATAAAACTTTTATTCTCAACTTAGATGTAAAAAATGTCACCTTAAACTAAACTGAAACCGTCTCAAAAGAAATAAAGTTAGAGAAAAACACTACACCACACACTTAAGTAGAAAAATAAATTGTTGAACTAAGTATTTTCCTAACACAAAACTACTTAAACTAAACTTAGGACAAAAATTAAATTTCTTTTAACCATTTAAAGTATTTTCATCACAATAGAAAACATATGCACTTTTCGAAAGTTTTTTTTTTTCAAATTTTTTCTAAGTTTTAAACACTTCATCATTCATAAATAGAAATATACTTACAACTTCATATGCATTGAATAATATTTTTATTATTTTTATTACTTAACCTTAAAGTTAATTTATTTTATATTCATATGTTATACGCCTTAAATAAATAATAATTGGAAGAAGTATATATGTAGTAAATAGCCTTAAAATGAGTGTCCTTAATCAGATATTAAATCCTTAAGGTAGGGTTGGAGAAGAAAATTCTTAAAATAAAAAAATTCGCAGGAAATTGTATAAGTAAAAATGTTTGTGTATAGAATAAGAGGAGAAATTATATTTTAAAAGAAGTAATCATCCATCATGTCGTTATTTATTATCAATAATTAATAAATAAATGTAAAACGGAGAATTTTTTGTTTTATTTGTTTCCATTTGCAGAGCTTATGGGCAAACTTTCGCAGAAAGTTTTTCGATTTCCAACTTTTCACACAACGTTTCGACCGAAGTAGCAATTTCTTCATTTCGAATGGTTCGTACCGCCGAGCCGTAGCTCCTTAGCCATTAGACGCAGGACAAAACTTCCCAGAACGGAGTTGTAGAGCGGGAAATTTTCAAGAAATGCAGTGCTTACCCCACCCCGTAGCTTCAAAAAGGGAGATATTTGGGTTTTTCGATTTCCAACTTTTCACTAAATCAGCCACAGGCGGTTTCGACCGAAGTAGTAATTTCTTCACTTTTCCATGGAACTGAAAAGGGATAATCTACATTCTACAATAGGAGGAGGCCTTTTCACAATATTTCCCAAGCCGGGGGCTGTAGGTGAGTTTTGTCGCATGGTTCGTCTCGCCGAGCCGGAGCTTCTAAACCATTAGGCGCAGAGAAATATTTCCCACGGTGGTAGAGCGGGAAATTTCCACGAAAAGCAGACCTTACCCACCCCATAGCTTTAAAAGTAAGGGAAATTCGCCCAATCGGGCAAAGCGAAGTCAAAATGTTTGACATAGGTTGTATGACTCCATTGGATTCAGCAGCTTACCACCGACATAGCATTGTGCTTCACATCGTTGACTACCACTAAGAAAATGAGTGAAGGTGGTTTACAGCCTTTTCGGATCCTGCTTCAAATTTCATCCTCCCCAACAGTGTACCCCTGTGCAGTACGTACATTTTGCTACCAATTTATCCGGGATACCTCTACTGCGTAAGACCTTCCATATGAACTCCCTTTTGACACTTTCGAAAGGGATCTATATGCCGCTCATCATTTGATGCCTTAACGTGGTCGACGCAGGACTACCCAGAACGGAAACCTGCTTGTTCGTTATCTAAAGTGCTTTCAATATGTTCCTTAATGCATTCGAGAGTCATCCTGGCTATTAGCTTAGCAATTGCGGAAAGCACACACATGTACATATACATCTCCTGTTGTCACAGTATGCTAGGTTGCTTTTCGCTGGGAGCTTGATCATTTCCTTCTTCCATTTGGGTGGGAAGGTCTCGGTGTCCCAGGTGCTTACTATAAGTGGACACAGAAGGTCTATCAATGTTGTAGACGTCGCTTTATGGAGCCCGTCAAAAATGCATTCAACCTCTGTTGTTATAATATATTTTTTTTTTTGAATGTACCGATCGTAGCAACAGCCGCCTTATCTTTATTGAGTGCTGTGGGACGTCTTTGAGAATCGTGTATACCGGCAGTAAGTTTGACGGAAATGTGGTCCTCCTGTTTTCTCAGTTGATCCTTATCTGAATTCAAGAGAAAACCGTCTTGGTTTTACACCAGATGTTGACGTTAGCTGTGTCCATCTTTCAGTTTTTTTAGCGATTCTGCCGTCGGCCGCACCTACTTGCAGCTTCTTCGACCTATTTAGCCATCGTTTCTTCTATTACAGTGCACGCTACGCTAAACTTTTTTCATGTTCATGCGATACTGAGTCTTAAGCTAACTTCTGCCATCTGCATGGGCCACTGTAGTTCGAACGTTTAGTCGTTTTCGCCCTCACTGAGTTACTGAAGGACTATTAGTCTACCGGTGTCATACCTGGGTTCTCCTGGAATCTTTTGATGTGAAATGATTGGAACTCCCAGAAGCTCCAGTTTTCTATCGTAACTCATAGAGTTCTTTGTAAGACTGTTTCAGCCACGATATAGTGGTGTCGGCTCACCCTTTCAGCAGCCCAAGATGAATGTTATCCATTCAACGAAATGGTTGGCGAAGCAATGTTGTCGATTAAATTGCCAATTGCACAATTCGTCATCCAGGATCCTCAAGGACGAAACTGTTCCCATTTCTCGAATCATACAAAATATGTATCTGTCGTAGACTGTGCATAGATATGTAATTTCCGTGTGACGTCACGAAAGAACGTCGACAACCCCAAAATCACTGGATACCTACATAAGCCATTACGTGCTTTGACGATCCTAAAATTTATTTTCTAAAAATACACAACCACCTGTCACTTCTAGTAAAAATGTTCCTCCATGGAAAAATTTAAATATTCGACTCGGACTGTACACATTTCCCGTATGGTTTTGTTCATTTAGCGAATGCACACACCAACGGTGAAAAAATTCAATAATTCAGGAAGATATTAACACTGTCAACATTTTACTCAGACCAACGGTGCCTACAAGGGGATGTAGCTCAGATGGTAGAGCGCTCGCTTAGCATGTGAGAGGTACGGGGATCGATGCCCCGCATCTCCAGAAATTTTTTGTTTAATTTTCAACATTTATTTCGTAAAATTCATCATCTCGACTACAATTCTTCAATCAAACAACCCCTTCCACTCTGATCCCTGGTTGCAGAATCCTCAATCATCAACTTAATTTCGGGCGCAGATTGCAGCAGCTGAGGCTTCCCAATTGGCTTTTCCGTCTCACCCTTGTTGTTTGGTGCCAATTTACCCAGGGTCTCCATTGTTTTGATTAACTTGCTCTTGACCAACTTGTTTGGTTTGATCAGCTCAGCCAAGTCATAGTCAATCGCAGGTTTCGGTTGATTTTTCGGTTTCGGTGGAACCTTCGGATTCTGTTCCTCGAAGGGCATATCCTTGCCGTCCACAATTTCAATTCTTGTAGCATGCGAAGGCGCTACATCACCCAATTCAGCGCGCAGGTCTTCGACTGCCTTACGTGCTACAGCATTCTCAGGGTCGATGGACTTGACCTGCTCGTAAGTTTGGTACGCATCGAGCTTCCTATCCAGACCCAAAAGTGCTTCTGCTTTGCGCAGCATTGCTTTTATATTTGTCGGCTCTCGTCGGAGGCACTCCTCACAGTCGGAGAGTGCATCAGAGCATCGCAACAGTCGCAAATCTAAAAAGTCGAAAAATTAGTTGTAAATCCTCGGGCAAACAAGATAACAAAAGTAGCACACGTGGCCACACTTACTTGCAATCGCACGGTTATTGTATCCGGCCACGGTCGGTTGAATTTGAATGCAACGTGAGTAACGTTCGCGTGCATTGTCGTACTCTTTCAACTTGAAGCACTCGTTTCCACGAATTCTGTAGCTGTAAACAAAAACAGAGATAATGACTCAAGTATTGCAAGTAGGGGATGCCCCGAACAGCCGGTACTGATCGCTTGTGCTTTAACTTAAAATTGACTCGCCATTGGAAAAAAAACTCGTAGTCCAGTCGACGTACTAAGACAAGAAACTTTTCGGAAGCCAGCGGAAGCCGCACAAAAAGGGAGTTGACAGGGAAACGAATTCGTAATGAGCAGTGTTGGAACCAGTCGTATGACGACTTCCAAGTAGCAGCAAAAGATACATACGTCCTTCCACTGCAGCAGATGACTGTCAAAGAGGTGAAGGGTAGAACTGGATATGGACGGTGTCACTCTAGATAGCATCGCGAGAATGAGCTGGAGTGAGGACCACTGAGACCGCGCTATCGCAAGCAGGTTAGTAGGATTTTGTCAGACAGCGAAGCCCTGTTCAGTTCATGACAGGTCAGAACAGTGGAGAATAATGACGAAGGCCACTACTCATGATGGCCCTCTGAAAGTCAATCTAAATTCGTAAGTTTTTACTTCAACTACACGATTCCTTATCTGGACTACCTCAAGCTCGTCTCTTTCCAAGCAGAGAACAGTGGCAAACAAAGAAACTTCCATCTAAACGAATGGCTCCAAGATGGACATGGGCACAGGAGCAGGTATCTCCGAGGAGCTAGGACTCAGCAGTTCAATAAGAGTCCTTCACAACCGTAGGGTTTTCCAGGCACAGGTTCTAGCAGTCACCAGTGCTGCTCAATTAGAGTCAATGCTCACGGTGTCACAGGAGTATGCAAAGCTCTTCATAGAAAGCCTGGAGGCTAAAAAAGTATTCGCTGCTACCCAAATGACATCCAAGCTTGAAAATGCTGTCACGGAGAGCTGAAGGTTCTAAGCAAGCACCATAATGTAAACCTTTGCTGGGTCCCTGGTCACAGTGGTGTCAGGAAGGAATCAACCCTAGAACGAGAGCTAGCGGATGGTAGAATTGAACCTCCATGTCACTTGAGAGAAACATTAGGCTAAGATCTGGACAGATATATCATCGAAAATCTCGAGGAGCTTTGATGGTTCACTATTGGATCTGTTCAAGTTTGTAACGACAATCAGGGGCAAGCAAAATGTAGATAGAACCACACAGTAGGAAGTAGTGAGTAAAACACATGGGTACCACAATAAGTCTACACAAACCTAAGTGTGATGAAGAGGGTCTCAACGTTTTCATCGCCTCGCTAACCTAACCTAACTGCGGCTATATCCCGCAGCTTATGGCAGAGAATAGACAAGAAGAAAACAAAATGTCTCCTGGCTTTGAATAAAAAAGATACTCGCATCCCAATAGGTGTACTCACAGGACATTGCGCCATAGGCACCATGGCCAGTACACTCGGAAGAGGCAGAGACCGTCAAGCACTTACTCTGTGAGTGGCCCAATCTCCAACACCGCCAGTCCCAACACCTGAGAAACAGGCTGTTTGGTGCTGCAGAACGAAGTGAACCTGGGCTTCGTCCAACTTATTCCTGCCGAATTGCATACACCACCTGCGTCGTAGGCTTCGACTACTGATCCGTGCCTTCAGCGTAGATTGAACGACGCCAACGAGATGTCTATTCCTTTCCAAGCTCCTCTGCTGGATGGCTAAACTTCTTGTCGAAAAGGCAAAAGGTCTGCTGAGCAGAAAACTTCAGAAAACAAAGGCAGAGGCAGGCTCCGATCCACAAAAGCATTTCGTATTGGATAAGGCTTCAGCTTAAAGCAGTGATGACTCCTGAAAAGTCCTAAGGTCTGGCAAGAAGCCGCGAAACTTTGCACTATTTTCTTTGAATCCGACACCCACTGATTCTTCGAAAGATGAAACATTCTTATTCCGTGTAGGTCTATTTATAGTTTGAAAAGGAAACTAAGAAGGATGCTTCGCTTTGATTTTTTGGTAAGGAAATTGGCAAGGTATGTTGAGTAATCAAAATCTCTGTTAAAACTTACTCTTCCGATAGTTTCTCCCTCTCGATTGGTGTTAGTTTCTCGTAAATACTCGACTTGTTCTCCTCGATTGACTTAATCTTAGCAGACTTCTCCTGGTTGATTCTATTCATTCGTTCAACATGTTCCTTTACTCGTTCCTCTTCCAAATCCATCTTCAGTAATTCCGCATCAGGATCGTACTTATCCCATTCTTTGTAGTCAGTAGCAGCGACTTTTTTACCTCCTGTGCCACTCGAAGGCGGCGAGGGTTTTTCTTCCTTTTCCTTCTTCGAAGTGACCTTACCAGTCTTCCTTATCGGCGGCAGCTCAATTTCCGCAATCTTTTCGGAATTCTCCTGAATTGTTGTGAGAATCGCATCCTTGTTCTTAATTTCCGTCGACCATTCCTACAAATAACAGAAACAGTTTCAGTCAAAATTTCCAACACTGCATTCCAAAATGAGATTACAATCAAAGGAGCACTATGTTCCTGCCATTCCGCCGGGCTTAGGGAATTTTTCGTGAGGAGCCTTTCTTCTATTCGGAGTACCTTGCTCTGGGGTTTCAATTCTTTAAGTTTGTTCTCGGCACATTTTGTCAGGTCGGGATAGTAGCCCTCCTCGCCGGATCGGAGAATTGTGACAATCCTCTCCAGCTCCCTGGTGTCTGTGCAGGTTTTGACATAATCAAAGTCCAAATGGGAAATGGGTATGTCGTACTTTTGCAAAAGTTTACGCTTCTCCATGCTTCTGTGTACCTCTTTGAGGGTTGCCGTGGAACAGAGTAATGATTCGAGGATATGGCGTCGTCCTTTAGTGACAGAGAATTCTCGGCTCAGAAAATTTATCGATCAAACTTTTCCATGAAAATTATCGTAAGTAAAAAACTAATGGCACGAGTTTTTTTTTTTTTGTCGAAAATGTTTTTCTTTACAAAGTGTGCGACCGCGAGGTGGTGGTGATGTTTTGAAATGAAAGGACGAAAACCTTGCCTTAAGCTTAATTTGTGTTGGTTTCAGTCTTTAATGAGAGGTAAGGGAACTTTGTGATTGCAGATCAAGGTCAGGGGTACAAGGTCTTCTAAATTAAGAATGGCACGGCAAGGATATCTTGTTATCCTGGTAAAAAGGAAACGAAATTCACAATTGCTTTAGATGACGGTGTTTGAACTTGGTTTATGGTGGGCGAAAATGAAAACGAATGATAGGCTTCGTCCTACTTACCCTTTAATTGCTCAAGATGACGTTGAAGTTCGAGATGAAATGCAGCCTTAACCAACAAGCTTCTTGCTTGATCTCTTTTATGATGCTGGAGCTATGAACATACCAAAGAAATAGCAGCATCTTTAAGCATCCAACTGAATGAGCGAAAAATGAACCTGAGATGGATTTTCTAATCCCATATCCTGACTTCGACATAATAAGTTGGACCGAAACGGTCATCATCGAACTATGTACGTTTTAGAACAGAGGCGCTTTGAATGACGTAGTTAGTCCGATTTAGAGAGCTCTTTGGCGAAGAAGAGGAAAAAGATGACTCAGGTTCTGAGCGTAAGTCGAAACGGACCTCAAGCAAATTGTGCCAAACTGGAACCTGTTCGTTAAGGATTAAGCTGATTGGAGACGTCTGTTGGCTTTTAATTGAGGTTCAGGTTCACTTGGCTGTTTGTCAAAATCTCCGAAGCGGGCAGAATGCTACAGAATGCTAGACAGCTTGCCTATTGATTTCAAGTATAAACAACATCCTATTGGCGATCCATCTCAAGTGAATTCCACGAACTGATCCCTACAATGAATATGGTGACGCAGACGTAAAAGAGCACACTATATACATACATACAGTAGGTACACGTCCGAGTATTTATTTCCTCCGGAAATGCTAATGCATCGTGTTTCATTAGGAAACTGGTGATCGCCATGGTGTGTAAGACTCTTACTAACTAATCTCTTCACCTTTTTAAGCATCACCCCAATCAGGAACCACTTCTCGCATTATTTAGGCGTGGCCCCACTAATGAGCTGTTAGTCTCAATCACCTCGATGTAGAAGAAGAATGTGGGGACTTCAACAAAAGATAACTTTGCGGATGCACACAGCCATATTGTGTCCAATTCTCACTTATGGGTCAATGATATGGTAGCCCGCGTTGAGCAAAGGCTGACACCTTTCGAAACACAAAAAGCTCCAAGGAACAGCGAGTATGGGCACCACGGGCGCATTGGGGTCGGTTCCAATGGATGCCCTTACTGTGTTCTTGCAAAAATACCGCAGTATGTAGCGCAGTCAGACTCAAAGAATCTCGTGCTGAATTTTGCCACCGTCTTCCAGACGGAAGTAATGGCAATCCGAGAGGTTTGCATGCAATTCGGGTGTAACACAACGCACAAATAGGACATTGCTAGAAAGCCCCCATCACAGCTTTTACTCGACTACCATATCTTCCAAACTGGTGCAAGAATGCTGGATCACACTCTGAGTTTAACGGGAATAGTGACATAAAAGGAAACGATCGGGCAGACGAACTGGCCAGGCAGGGCTCAGCTCTACACGACTTACTCACGGCAAGGGTCCACATTCCGCTAGGACCGATTAAAGGACAGACTCACTCAAAACAAGAACAAGAACAAGAGATCTCCTAAACAGAACCCGTCCAGATATCGCCAGAAGACGGCCAATTGGAGACTGTACGGGCAAACTAGGTATCCCATACAACTCCCACTGCCGCAGTTGCGGAAACGAAAACGAGAGGGAAAGAGCCACTTCCTCTGCAAATGTCCGGCACTAGCAAGACCCAGTCTGCGTGCACTAAACCAACCCTTCTTCGACAACCTCAACGACATCTTGGGTAAGAGGATAAGAGTTCTAATCAGTTTTCTAAACTTCACAGGCTGGATCTATGCACTTCCGGCTGTCTTACCCTCACTCAATCATAATCATATATCAACCAGTCACGCCAGTTGTGGTAACAAAAAGGCACATCTTAGTGTTGATTGTGTTCTGGTGAACCGCCACCTCTACCTACCTATCTCTGTCTTGCCTGTTAGTGTTCTTGCTTGAAGGTGAGGATGTTGAGTATCAATTTCAGTGAATCCCAGTCAGGCCATTGGTTGTGTTTGAGTTAGCATTTGTTCCAGCCAAGAGAAACTTCGAATCACAGCCGTCAGGTGCGAGACGATCAGGACGACCGAACCTCCGGTAAAAGGACTAAGCCGTCGCGGATGCTGGAATGCTTAGCCAGACAAACTGACAGCCATAAACCCGGGATCGAAGAGGATAGAGAAATGCTGTGTCTCAGGCAGAGGCTCTTCAGGGGTCGGCAGCCCGTTTAGCACGTAAGTTTCTTTCGCGTAATTATTTTTCAGGATTGGCCATCAGACCATTACACTTATAAAAAAGCATTGGCTTGATGTCCGTTGTCCCATACCCAAAAGCCCCTTCTAGGCCTGATAGTTGTTCTTCCTGGTATTTCTTCACCAGGTTAGTCTCTTGTCTAGTATGATACTGTCGCAAACTTGCAGTTGTGCACCTCCTGTTCTAGTTGGCTTCTTAGCGGAGAATGGTTCTATAAACGTTCATCGAAGCCAGTCAATCGTAGCGCAAGGTAAGCTTCTCTGTCATACCCTCTACCAAGACCAAATTCAACTTTCTTTTTTTTTTCAACAAAATTGAATTATACTATGACAATACAAATATCGAAAATAGATTACATTACATTATTAAAAATATTCAACATAAAAATTTCATACAAAACAAGACTTGGTCATTTAGAAGCTTTAGGAGATTTGTCGGAACAAGCCATTTGGTACAGAAATTGTATAAGGGTTCTTGTTGGCCGACCAGTCATTCGATTGCGATAGAGGTAAGGTATAAGACCCGTTCCAGTCAGCATACCCACTCCTCTTATGTCCAAGTGCGCCCAATCAGCTTTGGGTACAAATTGCTATAAGAAAAAAATTAAATCAATTAAAACTTAAAGTGACACGAATTTTTTTTTAATATTTACATGCAAAACTGCGGCTGCTAAACAGGACGATGCAAGTCCACTACCAGTATTACTGACGTCGTAGCTGACGCTATCTAAAATTATAAAAAATTAAAATTATAACGAGTTGTTGATGGGTTGACACTCCAAGTCCAATTTCTCAAAAACCCCCTCCGCTAATCATTTATTCCATTGTTAAGCCATACTTGCTTCTTTAACTCCAATGGGTTCCCCACTCAAAAAGAGCTTATGCGTGAAAAGTAGCTGCCTGTCACTCTCTTTAATTCCAGGCAGCTAGCTGCCAGTTTGTTAGGTCAAGCGTTGCATTTGGGCTTTTTTAAGGTCGGGAGAAGGGACACTGCTCTGCCCTCTCTGACTTCCTACCCGGTAGTCCCCATAAGACAGATAAAAGCCGTATATACAGACGACTCTAACACACCAGATGGAACGGGTTCTGGAAAATATCTATTAGACTTCCGGATATATAAAGTTCTAGTCGTGTTCAAAGCCGCTGAACAACTGGAATCGAAGGCGCTATCCGATAGGAACATCTACGTCGATAGCCCGGCCGCACTCAAGCCGCTAGAATCGAACGTCACTCGATCCAAAACAGTTGTAAACTGCCGGACAGTACTTAAGGTACTATGCTCATGGAACCGGGTAAGGCTATGCTGGGTGCCTGGACATTGCAACATAAAGGGTAATGAGCTTGCGGATCAGCTAGCTAGAGACGGGGGAGAACGACTCAAATGCGACGATGTAGTCATCAAACCGCCATCCTGCGTGGTTAAGGAGAACTTCTTTGGCAACATAAATGGGCAAGCTAACCACAGATGATCAAATATAAGAGAACATAGGGTATCCAAAGCTTTACATATAGTTGGGCTTAAATAAGAAAAAGATGAGGGAAATTCTTAAGCTAGAAAGATCAAACCTAAGAATAGCTGTAGGAATTCTGTCCGGGCATTGCCTTCTACGTTACCACGCTATGAGACTGGAGCTCACAGAATCGAACGTGTGTAGATACATACATTCACTGATCCCCAACAAAGTGACTTCTAACTTTTGGTGGATTGTACTACGACCCAGTCCAAAAAGACGTTAACAACTTTCACTTACTTTTTACATGTTTTTTAAAGTACTTCCATAACGGCATTCGCCACACTCTATCGCCAGTCACCGATCCTGCCTTCTGGAGTTGTTTCCACAAATAGTGTGAATTCGAAAATACTGCGGTTGCTCCGCTGCCGAGACCCTTTTTGACGCCATTGCACAGCGTTGCCACGTCTACCACCAAACGTGGCTTGTACGCAACTTGAGCATACATCAGTGGATCGGCCATCACAACGACTCCAGCTTTATTCGTTTGCTATGGGAGGAAATTGCACATCATCTCTCTGCACTTGTGGTGAAAACTTCAAAATCGCTCACCTCAATTGCCAGTAGTTTCCCATCTAATAGGGTAATGACATCTCCAGGCTTACATGACATACCTGAGGGCATATTTTCACACAAAGGTATCACAGCCGCAATATTTATCGGAAGTGAGAGTGCAGCCGCTGCACGAATTGCGGCAACAACGACTGCTGCTCCAGCCATTGAGCCACGATACTGATCCATCCGCTCCGAGCGTCTCAACGAAACTCCACCGCTGTAACCAGGACAATAAAGGATAATTCGGTCCCACTTCGCTCCGTTGGATTTTACCTGTTAAATGTGATACCCTTTCCGATCAGCAGAATTGGCTTGTCTTCCGGCGAGGTTCCACAGTAGTTTATTTCGAGCAGAACGGGAGGCTCACACGACCCCTTCGCCACGTACAGGAACGAGTTGAGATGATTTTGCTGAATCCAGTCCATTGCACGAATCTCCACGGTCATACCGCACGGGCACAGAGCATCAACTGCTGCCTTAAAAAGACAAAATGCCAATGAGGAACCTATATCCACAAAGCCTGATCGTAATCAACGTGTCTTACCTGGGCGAACATTGTCGGTGTCATTTGATTACTTGGAGTATCGGTCAAACGTCTAGCCAAATTCTGAGCGTCGGCCTTGAAAATACCCCGAGTCCACGCATCGGTCTCGGTTGAATCATAAAGTTCCAATTTTGGAACGTGGACTTTGTCTTTCTTTTTTTTATTATCCTGGTAGCGATACAAGGATAGAGCGCTTCCTTCGGCCGCCTGCTCCGGATAGTCCATGGAGTCTACAAATACCTCCGCGCAGCCCTGCATTTGAAGCTTTCTTGCACCAATCCCAGCAGCTACCCGAACGTTCTCCTGCAAAAAAAAAAAAAAGTATCCCTGTCACGATCCACACTGCTTTGGATACTTGGTTTCACACCAACCATTCCTTCGTCAAGCATTTCCAATTCATTGAATCCAGCTCCTTCGCGTCCCAGTCCAACAACCGCCACGGATCTGTACTCCTGGTCGATGTTATTGAAAACCTTACACTTGGTGGACTTCCCATTCATACCGCATCTGCAAAGCCCCGTAAACATTAGAAATCACTTACACAGCTCGTGTCTACTCACTCCTTCAAGAGTTTCTTCACAGTTCCATTCGTTTTGGCATCGAGTTTTTCCCCAGCTGCTGTAAATTTCAGGGGCTTGTCGTCCTCCTTTTCATACACCCCTATGACCAAGCCTTTCTACACAACACAAACACTCATCAGCGGTTCGCATTGCCAAGGGCATAGTACCTACCGAGAATTTTTGCTTATCGTCCGATGAGATGAAGCGACGAATAAATTTTGATAAACACACCCCTTCGGGTCCGGGAACCTTCCGGATAGCTACTGTGCAATAGCGTGTTGTCCAAAGAACCATTTTACCCAAAATGTTAACTAAATTTAAAAAACCAACAATCTTATGCGTCGCTATACGCGAATATTTTTTTAGGCTATGAAATATAAAAAGTAAAATTTTCGTTTAAATAAATTTTTGGTTTTTCACTTGGAATGAAATTCCAAGGCTTGTTTTTCATATAAAAAATAGGAAATCCTCTGAGTGAGCGATAGGCCCGTGTATGTATATAGTTCGGGAGGAGTTTTCAGCTGAATAGTTCCGCCATCGAGTCGGATCGAGCAAACGCTGTCGGAGCACTCAGACTCATTGTATATACCACAGGGTAGAGTCTTCCAAGAGAGTACTTAGGAAGTGCTCGCCGTATTTTTCACAGGAGTGCCAGATAGTGGTGTTGCTTGAGCATGATCCATTGGAGTTATAGACGAAAGCTACCACCACTTGACCTACATATCAAAGAAATATTATTGTGCAGCGCAGTGCGGCTCAGAGAATCTGGGTGCTGGACCGCAAGAGCCTACGGTCACACTAGTCCTGGCAACAATGCCAAACGAATTGGTCGCTTCCTCGACTGACTACTTAACTCCCAAGTTAAACTTCACGAAATGTTTCTTAAGAGGTTTTCAACCACGGCAGACGACTCGAAAATGCACTGCGAAGTTGGCACAAGCATTTTCTCAGAAAAACTGAATATGTCGACATCCTTTCGACTTCCGAATTTTGCCAGTGTCTTCCAAACAGAACTCCTTGCTATTCGGGAAGCCTGCAGTGTGCTGAAAAAATCTCCAACACCCATCTACAATACTGCTATCTTCATTGACAGTCAACTCGGTATCAAAGCTATTGATTCGGTCACTACGTCCTCCAGTGCAGGGTCACTCTCACTTAGGTCCCGGGCCATAGTAAAACTGACAGCAACCAAAGAGCCGATGACCTGGCCAGGCGGGGATCAGTACTTAACGACTCACTAGCGGAAGTTGTTAATATCCCGCTAGGAGCTGTTAAGGGCAATATTCAACACGATTTTCTGAAGACAGCCAACCAAGCGTGAAATAGACTTAACAACTGCATCATACCAAGGAAGATCTGGTCCCGTTACAACAAACAGAAAACAACCGAACTACTGAGCAGATCAAGACAAGATATTGCAAGAATCGTAGCCGCTGGCACAGGCACAGGAATGCAGGAAACACTCCAATCGAAACGGTACAGAAAACTGCGAATGAAAAGGACAAAACGTCCATCAAAAACACTTTTAGCTCTTAAAACTGGAGTCACATCCTATGGAGATGACTTACTTATTTAGTTAAGGTGGCGCTACAGTCCGGGGTGAACGTGGGCTTCAACCAACAAGCATCTCCACCCAGCTCGATCTTTAGCCAGCTGCCTCCACTTGCGTGAGCCCCCTGAGTCCCTGTCTTCCTCTACTGCGCTGTCCCACGGGTGTGATTTCGAAAATTTTCCGGGCCGGAGCATTGGTGTTTATCCGCTCTACATGACTCAGCCGATGTTGCTGTACAGCCCGTACAGTTCGTCATTGTATCTCCTCCTCCACTCACCGTTCCTCTCGAAAAAGCCAAGAGCAACCTCATCCGCCTTTGACAGAGTCCATGCCTTTGTGCCATAGAGCAGGACTAGGATGATGAGGGAGAGTGGGACGAGGAGAGCAGATAGAAATGTAGAAATGCCAACGTGTGTCACAGGACTCTCGAGAAACAAAATAGCGTTGTTATGCCTTTGCAGTAGAGTCTAGAACATGTAATTTAGACGGGAACCAGCAGATGGCCCACCCCTTACAAAATACATGTCCCACTCGAAAGTCAAGTAGGTAGTTGAACTGAACCCATCGTCTCGTATGATTTAGAAAACGCGAATCGAAGCAATTCGAACAGTGAAAACCGAAACTCATAAGATAAGATAATGAAATATGTATCTCAAGTGACTCAAGTGACTTTCCTGCAAAAAGTCGACGGGTAATCGATGTGCAGAAAGTGTCGAAATTCGGGTGTGCACGAGTTACGGTAACCACCTGCACCCGCATGACCCCTCAAAACTCATGAACATCCATAAGCGTATCCCCCCAAACTGCAATTCTTTAGAATGTAATTTAATATACATATGTATGTATTTGACTATTGTGACTTCATATGGGATTCCACGAATGCTGAATAAACATCTATCTGGCTTCCGGCCGGCATTAAATTCGTCGAATCACATAGCAAAGATAGGTTAGATCGTAAGGAGATTCAATTTTCTGTTACTCATATCATATCATAACACGCGCATCTTTTCATTTCGTTGTTTACTTTGGCAATTGCCGTCCGCGCACAGGGGTTTCGCAACAATGAGATCTCCGATAAATTTTCTAAACGAGACTCAGAAGAGGACCACACTCGGTCAAGCTCCCGTTGACAATTTCTCGTAAACACAGGTTAAGTTAGGTTAGGTTAGGTTAGGTGGCTGCCCCCGCTCAGACAGGGACACATTTAGACCAGATTGGCCCACTGTGATACCACGATGAAGAAACCGACTTACCGTACATCAAAGGTGGTAACGGTGTTAACCCTATGATTTGAACCATTTTGTCCCAGAAATTAAGTTTCTCATCTGGATGTCGAGTTCAGCTACATCGTTAAGATCATCGTAGAAGTATTCCACGAGGGTTTTCCTTCTTAGCGTCACAAGAGCAGGACATGTACACAGTAGGTGGGTTGTGATTTTCTGTTCCTCCTTCTACAGAAATCATTGGAGTCTGAGTGCATGTCTGCCTATCAAGCAATGTCCGGTGAGGACACAACGGTAGACAAAACCAAATGAATGCTTACAGAGGTTCTCCACAAACAAACAGATATAATGGATATAAAAAATAGACATAAGGACATTTTATTGAATACAAAATAGCTGTTAACAGAGAAATAGTTTATGACTGTGAATTTATAACTTTTTTAACAAAACGTCCAATAATAATTAGTGGCCTCTCTTCCAAAATGTCCTTTGGTTCTTTGGCTTGTGTTACCTGAAAGTTTCATTAAAAAAAAACATGAACATCTCTTTCATCTTTGATTGATAGAAAAGTTAAACCAACCTGATCACCCTTAAGTCGATCCACTAATGTGACACATACTTCGCCGGCCTTTATGCCAACATGGTGGGTCATCGAAGAGAACATTGTTGCTTCCATTTCAATATTAAGTACCCCGTTGTCGTGTAGTTTTTGTAAAAATCTAAATTTATCGTCTTCGCTATGCACACAGATGGCACCGTCTGTTCTTCCTTGACCTGCAAATTAAAAGTTTTAGTTAAAGAATTACAGATACAGAGGGCGTTTTCACAAAACTTCCAGTTTCAAACGTCGAAAATTAAGAAAAACTAATGGATGCTAGCAAAACTACTAATCTCACGGCCATCACAAAGATACAGGCTAGCGTGTATAGCAGCTACAAACGCCATGAGAACCACGCCAACAGCAAGACTATAAGCTAGATTCTAGTTTCTCAATCTGCTTCCACTAGACAGGAATCTGTGGTCAGAAGTGCTCGAAGAATCAGCCAAACTGTTGACTGAAAGTTTACAATGGCCTCCGAGGTTGGTGTCCAGACTAACTGGGGACTTTATTATCGTGTTTGTCATTGGTATAATTCTCTTTGTGATTGGCTTGGAAGTTAAAAAAATGTCTTTAGACTTTCTTTTGGATGGTACAATCAGATTGAAAAGAAATCGCAATGTCAGATCTACGAAAATCCTTCCAGCAGTCAATGTAATGGCAAATTACAAGGCACCAGGTAGGATACCACAGTTTTCGTGTATACAAATATGAATGTAGGTAGTCACCCCTTTTGTTTCAAGTGACTCTGAGCGATATTTTCTGGCCGGATAAAAGTGGTGATATCCTTCCTCGAGCATCTTGAAAAGTCTGCGATACCCCTACTAGTTAACCACATCCGACCAAGGACGCACAGTCTTTCGAATTCCTGTGAACTAGATGATTTTTTTTCGCTTAACTTCCCTTCACCTTTTTAAATTTCAACGGATTGCTAAAAGTTTCCAACTTACCTTCATAAAAATCATCACTTGCCATTGTGTTTCCGAGAAGAGTCTTGAAATTATCCGATGGTTCAGAGCACGACAAAAGCATATTATAGACCTCCTCGTTGAATTTCGCTGGACGACAAACGCGTTCTCCAAGAATAGCCTTGTCAAGGGAGCATTCAATTAGTTTTTGTAAGGGCCTTTCCCCACTCCACATCAACTTACAAGTTCGTGTTCATTTTTAACGTATCCATTGTAAGCATCCCTCGTGACTACAACGGTCCCAACTGGAACTCCCAATCCGCCGGATGTGCCAACTCTGAGGAATATGGGATCCTTACACTTGGCGTAGGTCACCAATTTAATCATCTCATGCAAAAGGATACTCATCGATGGCATACCAATGCCGTGACTTGCACATAGAACCGGACCGACCTGTCACAGGGAAATTCACTTCAGATTTTGTCAAAGAACGGCAATTAGGGTGGTTACCTTGAAGACTGCAAAGCGATGGGCTTTCTCACAGAGATCAACTAATTCGCCATGGAAGCCTAAAACTTTTTGGATGTATCTAGCCAGTTGATACATTCGGTTTCTGGTTCCACCCATACAAATGAACTGTCAAAATGTGAAGGGATTTGTCAATTACACTAAATCATAGGGCAAGGGACTTGAACTCACCTTGACATCTCCGAATAGCTTCTCAAGATCACTGTTTTTGCTGTCAAAGCCAAGGTGGTAGAGGAAATCGGATTCGATTTCTTGTAAATGCATGTTAGGCAATGGAATAGGTCTGTATAGGATGGGTTGCAAGTGAACATTATAAAGTCGGACTTGAGCTTGTTACTTACTTCATTGGATTCATTGTACTTCGTACGTGTCCTGGAATGAATGTTTCTCAAAGTGAAGCTGGAAATAAGCAAAAAAAGAGATAATGAAAATTTTTTGACAAGCCTTTGGGTCTAGGTTAGATTTTGTTGTCGAAGCATAGTTAGAAGTAACTATGTGAAGGATTTATAGGACCTTAGAGGACGAAAGATGCCGAAAGATGCCGTCAGACTAAAAAAACCTCTATTGAATGAACGTGGTGCACCAAGGTTGTTCAATCAGGAGGATGACTAATTTGCACAGCAACCGAAGTTATGGTGTCATTGCATCAGACGGGATGTCCATGGAACTAGGGTCGTAGAACAAGTGTTGCGCACGGTCATCAAAAATCCAGTGTGGACGACACCAAAAGCCTGTGTCTTAGACAATAAATTGCTTTGATACTACAGCCCATGATATAACTATCAAGGGGAGGTAGATCAAGCAGCGCATCTACAACAGAGCCAGGCGTACTCAGAAGAACTCCCATACAGCCGAGTCAAGCCGTTCTTTGAAGTTTAGTGCAGTAAGCAACCACACACTTACGCAAAAGTCCCCTCGACCAAACAACCGACGCATAAGCTAGAAACGGTCTTATCATAGCCATATGGATCCAAAGGACCCTATTCGGTGATAAGCCATGTCTTGCCAAAAGTACCCTTACACTGATAGAAAACTGAGAGTGCCTTGGATGTCTTCGACTTGACATGCTTTGCCTAAAGAAGTTTCTTTTATCCGGGATCATTCCTAGATATTTGCCTTCATCGGAGATCTGGATGGTGACGCCCTTTAGCACTGGCTGAGTCAGACCGATCACAACCCTCGTAAGGAGGACAACCTCAGTTTTTAGAGTGTTGACCGAAAGCTCACCCCTAGCCCACCATTCATTGACCATGTCAAAAGCCGCCTGCGCCTTAGCACAATCTTGAGGCATGACCCGGCAGAAACTATGGCAACATCATCCACATATGAAATAACAACATCATCTTGCAAAACTTGCACTAATAACACTACACTACACTGTAGATGACTTGTAGTTTCAACCAGCGTTGCCACTATAGGACTCTTTTTTCGCAGTAAATTCTCTAAAAAAATGCAGTAGATTGAACTTTTCGCAGTAGATTTTTATTTTCAAGCCAAAGCGATACGGTAGTCACTTTGACAATATGCAGTGGCAGCCATTAGCCGATGTTATTGTGTAACGTGAATGGGCTCATTTATGGATAGTGAGTTCACTACTGCGTTCAGATAAGAAATTCAACTTTTTCGAAAAGTTTTGTTGTTATGTTTTGTGCTAAAAGGATCAATTTTCTCAATCTTGAAGAGCATATGTACAAGCATACTACAAAATGCAGTAGATTTAAATGTTATGGCAGTATATTCAAATTTTGAAATAAATGCAGTAGATCTACTGCAATTGCAGCAAAGTGGTAACGCTGGTTTCAACAGGATGGTGCAACGTGCCACACAGCGGGTGAAACGAAAACATCATCCCAAGAAATGGACCTGTGAATTGGCCTTCAAGATCATGTGACCTGACTCATGATCTTGAAGGCCAATTCAATTACTTTTTGTTGGGGCATGCGAAATCAGTTGTTTAAGTTGATAAACCACAATCGATTGATGCCTTAGGACATAACGTATGTTATTAAAGGAATACCGGCCGATATTCTCGAGAGGGTGCTCAAACCATTGGACTCACAGAGGGCTAGTTGCGGACAACATTTACATGAGATTACATATTTCGTCATCATTATCATCATCATCATCTTCCAATAGCCCGCTTATCCACTATGAGGGTCGCATATTTTCAATTATTAATTGTCATAAATCAAACTAACAGCTCAAATACATTTTTCGATTATTTAACAGATTTTTGTGCATTCTATTTAAAAAAAGAACTTCATGAAACTTTTTATTAACCGCACCACGCAGAATTGACTAATCGCGGAGAAATTCCTTCAGTTCTATTCTGTATCTAATCGTGTGATCTGTCGCACGATCTGTTGTGGTAGCATTTCATATCATTTCATTTCATTTCATTTCATATTTTCTTAAAACTATTTCTCGGTAAACAACAAACAATTTTCATTCTCAAGAATGAGAACATTTTTTTTTCTGGCTCAAGGTCAACGAAATATTTCACTGAAAGTACACCGACGTGCAAAATAATTGCAAAATAATTTCACGGATATTTTTTTACAAAAAATTCATTGTAGCAGGTCCGCGCTTTGCACCGAAATGAAAAATGTCATCGTTCACTTAAGAAAATATGGATTTTAATTTAAAATTTAATTGGGATGCAACTTTTTTACTCCACTTCGCGACACAGTGGATGGAAAACAACTGCATTACGTCGCATTTGTTGCAGTGGTTAGTGCGTTGGACTAACTCCGGGAGTATAATTTCGTTGCGAAAAGAATATAACACAAACAACAAACACGAGAAGATAGGCCTTGCAAAACTACGTGCTGGCGCGCCAGCTATTTATTTATTTTAACGGCCATACAATTGCATATTAATGGCTCGTTCACAATACGTTTTTTTAATTGCACTTTCAACATGACTCACACACGGTCATAAAGGCACATAACATTCACAACTCACCAAAGGAACACAACTAAAGTAAATTTTGTGAAAAAAAAAGAAACAAACAAATATTTCCCCTTCACTTTTGAGTAGAATGCAAAATACAAGGAACTCTTTTATAGTTGGGCACAAGCTTGCCCAAATGAAAGCGAAATTACACACGCGGCTATCTAATATTAGACGCCATAGATACTGTCTCGAATGTTACCCACTCAAAGATATCAACGTCTTATCACATAACAATTTAATTTCGTACACCAATTTTGTTTGTCCGCCTAATGAGACAGTGGCCCATCTGTTGAACTCTCATGGTATGACAAACAAAATCACATACTCAGCACTGACACCAATTAGTTTTCAATAGAATAAGTGGAAACGTTATTTGTTTTTTGCATAACACTGATTATTTGTTTAAAAGAAAATAATTTGCACACCGTTGCTGACGCAAGAGTAAGTAGATTACATTTTTTTTTTTCTTTTTTATTCGTATATCGCACGACTGTAACTGAGCGACGAGTTTCCGCTTTTCCTAACCGTGACCCTCAAATTCGTCGACGTATCCAAATGATATAGAACTCGACCGTCACAATTGGCGACTAAAAGATACGCGTCTTTGTCGCAAAGATTCACTTTTCTCACACCCTGAACGTGGGCGTGTGCGTTTATGTTTGAATATATCGTCGTCGTGCGGCTACATCGAGCTGACCCACTCAGATTCTAGATACATCTACCTATAGTAGTTTTAAAGTACAGTGTGTCAGATAGATGGATACGTAGTTTAGCATATGAAATTAAATTTAATTTACCAACACGTGCGTAGCGGAAAAAAACAACAGCGATACAATTAATTACAAGTAGTCAAGTGGCACTTCTGCTTTATAGCTGAACAGCTAATGGACTGAGCGAATTTCTGAGCTTAACATGCATTTTTATACGGCAAAAGGCAGATTATCGGGAATGATAATGGACATATAAGTTCTCTACTGATTTGAGTGTATGCACGAACGTTTCAAGAAGCGATAAATGATGAACTTATCAAAGTTTATAGTGAATCAGCCCAATGTGGGATTGTACTTTCTTTATACCTGGTGACCTTCTTATGTATATCTGGCGTTACAATCCGGGATGTGTCTGAACCTCAACAACTGTCTTCAGCTAGCTCGATTGTTAGCTAACTACAATACTTTTAGTTGCGCACTTCAAGTTGTGCCAAGTGCAGTACAATTTTTTGGTAATTTCTCCTTCAAGATGTGTTTTCTGCACGATTCGCAACCAAATCAACGGCTTCAGATTGTGCTCTGACTCCCCCTGTACTTGAGAGCGTCAAATTTTCCATTGCACAAGTCCACTTTCGCACTCGTACTGTCGCAGGAGTCCTTAAAGGTCTAAACATACACAAATCCGCTGGTCCAGATGGTATTCCACCCATGATTCTGAAGAGGTGTTCCACTGCGTAAGCTTTTTGATGCGACTTGAGAAGCTACAAAAAATTGCCTATCTCGGCATTACAGGTGGTATGCGCACCTCCCTTAGAGGCTGTCATCAGGCTCACACCCCTACATATTTTCCCTAAAAAGACCACTGCCCATTGTGCTATAAAGCTGCAGCTAGAACACAAGTTTAAATCAGGTAATCTTTGGGTCATCTGAATATACTTCACTCAATTCGAAATACAGACAAGACATGTTCTGCACTATCCCCGACGTTATGACCAGGGAGTATAGTTTCGGAAAAAATATTAGACCGTGTCGCCTGGTCTAATGGAGAACCCGTATCAGACCCAGGATGATTCGTATGTTTTGCCGACGGATCAAAAATGGGTTTCGGAGTGTGTGCTGGCCTCTTTGGACCAACACTAAGGTCTCAGTAACAATGGGGATAAATAAATAAATAGTTGGCGCGACAGCTCGGAATGAACCAAGGCCTAGCTTCTCGCAACCATTCATGTTGTGCGTGTAATATTGTTTGCACGAATGGAAGGGACCTACAATTTATTGCCGACTCCGAACGGCGAAGTGAGAAGCTCTATCATGACAGATTATACTCCCGGTCCAACGCACTAACCACTGAGCCACGGCGCCCAATGGGGATGGTCCAGGATAAACCCCCATAAAGGTATTAGGGGCGCAAAAATACACATCTATTCAGATAGTCAGACAGCGCTTAAAGTCAGTCAAATCCTGCTACGATACCCTACAATCACTTGCCAGACACAACAAGGTCAAGCTTGGTTGGATGCCGACCACTAGGGCATTGTAGACCATTAAACTGCGGATACGTTGGCTAGGGCCAGTTCAGCTTCCGATACCACTGATACCACTTGGATCTATACCCTGAACAACGACACTCACTTTGTTGAAACCATTTGGAGCTATTAATGAAGCTGAGGATACTTTTGACGTCAGTATGTGAAAATTCGCCCAAGTTGTCGAAGTGATAGGCTCCTAGACAGATCTTTTTTCTTTGGGACAGGACAAGAAAAGTGCATAGGAAATGGAGGACAGTTTCTTCCTCCTCTTCGTCACTGAAGCTCCTGCGAATTTTTAGGTCGAGTTAGATTTAGCAAAGGCCAGATCTCCCTTGGAGGTACGGCACGTGGTATCATTCCCCCATATTTGGTTTGTCTTGCTGATCGCTACGTACTCTGAGAGAAGTTTACGTGTAGGGAGTGGAATATCCAGTTTCCTCCGTTCCGGGAGGATGTCCAGAGGCGTATCAAGTTTGGCGAGTTCATTGGCCTTACAGTTCCCTGGAATCTCCTTATGACCAGGTACCCAGCATAGGTGAATGTTAAAATGTTCTCCCATCTCGATGAGCGACAGTCGGAAGTAGCTTTTGATGTACATGTTACAGATTCTCGGGATTTTATAGCAGCCTAACTATCGGCAAAAATTGTGATGTCAGGTAGCCGGAAGGGGATGCTCAGGTTAATCATATCGGAGAAAACACCACCTCCTACTCCGTTGTCGGCTTTGGAACCGATGGTATAGAGTTGAACGGAATGCTCGTCTCTGGCGTCATCACTCGCCCACTTCTTTCGGGAAGGAAAGGATGTCCAGAAGTTGAGGTTGAAACTCAACTTAGACGGTGTGTAGCCGGTGTTTTCCGGAATGAAAGTTAGGGGATCTTAGATCGAGGAGTGGCCAATATGGTTATTTGACCATGGGAGGATGCTTTAGCACAAGACTATCACAGCGGAACCTAAACCACTTATCGCTGAAACCGAAAGACTTTTCATTCTCGGTATGTGCGTCAGTGACAATTTTCACCAAAATGCTGTGAAATTTCTAGAGGCATTTATTCGTCCTTAGCTCGAGTATAACGCTCATATCTGGTCTGGTGCACAAAAAACTGTGTTGCACATTCTGGATAGATAAAATCGGGAGACTCATTGGTGACAGAGACATAGCGAAGTCAATGGGCCAGCGCACATGACGGAAGATGAAGTGTAGTGTAAGAAACGGGGTAAAATGTTCATCCAGCGTTGAAGTGGTTGAACATTGACTGAAAAACAATACACACACATAAGTTGTCAATTTTGAGATGCAAAAACTGAATATGTCATATGCATACAAGGAAAATTGGTTGATTGTTCATCCGGTGTGCGATTGAAGTAAAAGATACCCCGATCTAACCCCGGGAGAAAATTGATCCAGTGTGCGCTGGCCCAATAGGGTCGGTTGAACACCGACGACATATTTCCTGTCTCTCACTTAAATACCCACTTGCCCTCCAATACTTGACTTTACCAACCATTTGTTCGAAAGTGAAAGTGAAGTGAAGCGATTGTTCTTCTTTTTTTTTTTTTACAAAATTTGCTTTGTGTTCCTTTGATGAGTTAAGAATGTGATGTGTCTTGATGTTCTCCTAACGACCGTGTGTGAGTCATGTTCAAAGTGCAATTAGAAAACATATTGTGAATGACCCATTGAAATGCAAATTTATGCCAATAAATAGCTGGCGCGTCGGCACGTATTTAGTTTTGCAATGTCTATTATCTTCTCGTCTTTGTTGTTTGTGTAACGGTTTTATTCGCAACGAATATAAGGGATGTACATACAGTGCATTCTCGATTATCGCAACTAATTAAAACGAGCGAAGTTGCAATGACCGAGTACATTATTTTTAGTCTCAATTCGAGATGGAAAGCGAAAATCAGAAAACCAACACTTACATACATATGTATTTAATGAAACCAGTTTTTATTCAATCCACTAATAATACTAATAAAAAACGAAACAAAAGGAAGTAAATTCATTAAAATATAAGTCCATAAATATGTACTTATATGTAGTTCTCTATATGTACATGTGTTATTACAGTCAAACTTCCATAACTCGAACTTCTATAACTCGAATTTTCTATAACTCGAATAAAAATTATGGCACGACCATTCCATAACTCGAATTTTTAGGGAAAACCCCCGATTAAACTTGGTTATTTTTGTTTCTGTTTCAATTTTTTTTGTCTTGTTTTGAGTATTTTACTGTTCGGGGAAATCCCAAAAATGATTGTTTTATGTTCCACCTGGGACGAAGAGGACGACATTCCATTAATTTTCTTAAATAGCGTTGATGAAAACCGAAACTTGATGGAAGATGATTACGAAACATGGTTAAGAGTAAATAAAATAACATCCAATGCTACCCTTCAGGATTATATTGATGTGGACAGTGAGGTTTCCACATCACAGTTTCCGACAGATAACGACATTATTGAGTATTATAGCTCTGAAATAGTTGAACCGATTTTAAGCGCAACAGAAAGTGATGAAGAGGGTTCGGTGGAAGGAATTATTCATCATCCTTCCAAGAACGATGTAGAAAACGCCTTCAAAACGTTGAATGTATATTTACAAACGAGTGACACTACCACTGAAGACCACTATAAGGCTTTGAACAAACTTGAATCTCTTTTTGTTGAAAATAACAAGAAATTTTCAGTCACTAATTTCTGATTTCTTTAATACTCTGTAACTTGTGAAAAGTTTTCGTATTTTAAAATAAATATACAAGTATACACAATTGCAGTTTCATTTAACAACCATAAAATAATATAATTTCTGTAAGTCGAAGTCTCTATAAGTCGAACTTTTACCTTGGATAGTGGTGATTCGAGTTAGGGAAGTTTGACTGTATTTACTTTTGAAAAAATGTGACATTTTTGTTTGTTATATTTTTTAAAATCGCCGTTTCTCGCAGTTTTTGAAGATTTAAAATTTGTTCTATAGGGGCTGAATTTTGTTCAGCCCATCGAATTGCTGTGTTGAAAGCTGGTATTGCAGTCTCAGCCTTTATTTTGGGAGCAGGAATCTCAACCTCGGGCCCACTTTCAACTGATTCATTTTCTTCATAGTTTTCGTCATTGTTATAAATGGTTTCGCGTACCCAATCACTTATGTTTTAATTCGAAATGGATTCGCTGCCGGAAATATCATTGAAGAGAGTTGATATGGATTCTACGACCGCGTGTTCACTGATAATTTGAACTCTAACTGTGCTCAAAGGAAGCTCATCTTCGTCTTCCCAATCACTATGAGAAGCCATCAACACATTCCAGCATTTTTTGACCATCCCATGCGTTATATTGAAGGCAAATTGCATTTCGGAAATTGAATGCTTTAATTTTTTATTTCAAGGTCTGATCCCTCACATCCAACTAAAAACGCCAATAGACTTTTTTTTGTAGTGCAACTTTGTCAAATTTATAACGTTCTGGTCCATTGGCTGAAGGATAGCAGTACAAATTTCAGGGAAACACATGACAACGATCATGCCGTCATCACTTTTTAACTCGCCATCTTTTGGATGGCAAGGAGCGTTATCTAAAAGTAAAAGCGCCCTTCTTGGAAGTGCTTTCGAACTTAGAAAGAGTCTTACCTAAAAGAAACAAAAAAACGTATGAAAAAAAGACCTGCATAATTGTGGCCGATAAAATGTTGTTACCTCAGGGACAAATGTCGAGTGGAACCATTGTTCAAAGAATGCTAACGTCATCCAAGCATTTTTATTTGCCTTGTATACAACGGGCATGTGGTCAAAATTTTTAAAACATCGTGGGTTTACAGATTTGCCGATGACAAATAGCTTAAGTTTGTGCAAACCCGAAGCGTGAGTGCAGGCGAGAAACGTGATTCTTTCCTTGCTTGTCTTTCGGCCAGGAGCTGACGATTCCTTAAAACCTACAAGGGTTTTGTTGGGCATAAGTCGGTAGAATAACCCGGACTCATCGGCATTATAAATTTGATGGGGAGTCAAATCGAGCTCTCTGACTTTTTTCTTAAATTTAATCAAGAAAGGATCTACAAGCTGCGGTTTGTTTGAAAGTTTTTCTCCACAAATTTTCAACAGGCGAATTCCGTTTGTTTTTTTTAAAATTTGTCACCCAACCATTACTCGCATTAAAAGATCCTGGCTTCTCCTTAATTTGTTCATGCAATGAGCACGCCTCGCTGGAAATTGGCACATTTAGCTTTCTTTGATTTAGGAACCACTTGTACAAAGCTTTTTCCATCTTTGGATATTCGCACCCCTTTAATGTAATCCTCTTTCCGGGTCCACATTCAGCATTAGAAACAAACTTTCTTATTGCATCCTCTTTTCTTTTTATTCTGCTTACTGTAGATTTATGAATATTGTACTCACGGCATATTGATTGGATTAAAGCTCCTTTATTAATTTTTTCTAAAATTTCACTCTTATTTCTAATTGATAGTTTCACAATATTCTTTGTTATACCCATTTTTCGGAACACAAAAGCGACTGATCACTAAACAAAATTCATTAAACTGACACCAAAGTCTTGCATGCACTAGATACATACATACATTCATACAACTTCATTGTCCCATCTACTAAAGGCGCTCAAAAGTAGCGGTAAAATAACTGCCCAGACAAAAGGAAAACATATGTTTAGAACCAAAGCAAATAAAGATACATAAAAACAAAAGTTGCAGTTATCGAGTCAAAATTATTTGAAAAGTTGCGATTACTGCGTCAACAATGATGTAAATTCAGCTGTTGCGAAAATTGAGGAGTTGCGTGGATCGAGAGTTGCGTTAATCGAGAACGTACTGTATGTATATCCAATCTACGTCCGACATTGAATGGGGAATTTAGATGCTTCTTCAGGACAAATTATACTCCCGGAGTTGTGATATTCTACAACGATTGTTTGGTGGATATTTCTTGGGCTCGTGCCTACACAGCTTGCACATCTAGGCTAAGTCATCTTAGTTTTTAGTATGTGCGTGTAAGACCGCATTTTTCGTCTTCGATATCTTGAGAAAGAAATAACGAAGGATCATTTTGTTTTATTTGTCAACGTGAAACTTAGAGCTGATAAGATTTTGAGCATAATCGGTCTAGCGGGTACTGAGAAAATTGAAGAAAAGTCTGCTTCTTGAGTTCGTGCAACAACTCTATGTGTAACTATTAAACAGTGTTATGTTCAAATTTTTCGTCTTCGATGAGTTTTTTCTTTAATTATGAAATAAATAATAATATAACTATTTTTGATATAACACAGTACGAGGTGGGAAGTATAGGACTGGCTCCCAAGTCGAATTTTTTTTCCTGTCTCGTTCGTTCGGTTTTTTTTTTTTTTAAATTGTCATACAAATTTGGATTTGACGATAATAGAGTCAAGCGCTTTGATGGATGCTTGATTATATAACATTGCTTCATCGCCTTCAGATGAAAATAGAAATGTAGGAACCGGATTAAGAAGAAATTTAGAGGAGCGAAAGATAATTGAGACAATGATGGATTAGAAGTAGCAGCACTTCAACATAGGTAAACAGCACACACAGGTACTGACGGAATGCAAAATACGAACGACAACAGTTTCGTTTCGTGGTCTTCAACTTTTCCCACTTCGACGTGCTTTAGTTTTGGACAGAGTCTTCTTGCCTTCAGTTGTACGAATTGTTTGGGAAACGAAAATTTCTGCGGAATAAGCGAAACCGTCGTCCATCGAGACCAAAGACGTTCCTGAAAACCAAAGGAGAAGTGGAGTACTAGGGAAACTTACATATTTCTTTCTAGCTAACGCACGATAACCAAAGTTTGGGCTGTTTTCAACCATGGGGTACTAGAAAGCCGATTACCTGCTTCTTGAGATTTAAGCCCCACGATGAACATTTCTAAAAGCTACCGAGCTGGTTGAGATACTAATAGACTGGCGGCGAATCGACGCCTTCAATGGGGTACACAAAGGATCTGTTTCACGTTGTAGTGCGCATAAACCCAGGGGCCAGAGAATGAAACACAATACTGCGTTGGTGCTAGCGTTTATGCCTGAAACACAATACTGTGTTAGGGCTACCGGTGAATGACGTTTAATGTTCAACCAAAGGCATTCAATGGCACCAGCCACAATCGTACGTCGTGCCACCGTTCTAGTTAAGTGGTATACGTAACAATACGTAACAACACACTCTGTCTGAAGAAAAAAGCGACTGCGTTGACCTTTTGTGTGCATTCAGACATTTCGCATCGCAGATTTCTTTTATTTCAGAAAATTTGTGCGGAATGATGTGTAAACAGCTAGTAAATTTGAGAATGTCAGTTCAACACATCTGTGAAGCAGTATTGTGTTTCAGGCACAAATTGTCTCTTCGATGATCGTATAACTCGTCACGTAAAGACGAGGAATTTGGCCTCAGAATACTCGTTTTTATGTAACGAGTTATACGATCACGGAAGAGATGATTTGGCTCCTGGGGCTCAAAATCAATCAAAAGTGCCATCGTTGTGATAACTTTTTGTAAGTCGTCAGGTCTGGCTAGTATCCTGATTTATTCTGACATTGACAAGACAACCTTGATGATGGCTGGTGGGACTCCTATCTTATCGTACATTGTTCACTGCACCGCCTTTCGCCAATTCGACAAGCATAGCTTATTCCCGCATTCCCGAACAACTAATGATTTTGGTATTGGGTTTGTTAGCACTTTGATTGCCGCTTCGCTATTAAAGTAGATGTCTAAACGCTTTCCTTGGGTGAAATGACCCATAAGGGCCTATTCCCCTTTCTAGATTGCGAAGACTTCGTCCTGAAACACGCTTATATTTGGATATGGCGAGTTCGATTTCAAAACTATTCCTTCTAGGTGTCTTGAGTTGCTAGTGTGCTTCCAAGTCTCCCTGTTGGAAAAAGCCGCGTTGTGTATCCAGTGAAAACGTTTTCGTTTTAGGTCCTGAATTGCCAAAGGCTTTCCTGCATATAGGATGGCGATGTCAAAAAAGGATTTAGACGAGGCGACCCATTGTCATACGATTTCTTCAACATCGTTCTTGAAAGAATAGCGCAAAACGCACGCGCCAACACCAGAGGCACAATCTTAATCGTCCCAGTCCTGCTCTATGGTGCAGAGGCATGGACTCTGTCAAAAGCGGATGAGGTTAACTGTTTCGAGAGGAAATTTCTAGACGGTGAATGGAGGAGGAAATACAATTGCGAACTGTACGGGCTGTACAGCGACATCGATTTAGTCAGAAGAGTGAAGCTGGGTCATGTAGAGCCGGACATCATGGACATCAATGCTCCGGCACGGAAAATCTTCGAATCCAAACCCGAGGGAAGGCGCAGTAGAGGTGGACCGCGACTAAGGTGGCGCACACAAGTAGAAGGTGACCTTCATCAACTTGGCGTCCGAAATTGGAGACAGCTGACTAAAGATCGAACTGGCTAGAGACTCTTGTTGGTTGAGGCCCAGGTCCACCCCTAGGTTCAAATGGCTAGGTCATCTCTCGTAATTAGGTATCAGAATGTTATTGAAGGCAGATTCGTAGTCAAGAAAGACTCCTGGGACTGCTTATTAATTTTTTCAACGCCTTTTCACGACCTCGTGTAGTAAAGATTATTTTAACCATTAAATTGCAATAAAACTTTTTGCTTTTATTTATGTTTATTTAAAATACTGAATATAATGCATTATATGTAATGGTAGCATTATATACAAATCACAACAACAAGTATTAAGTGCGTTTTAAAAAAATCGCTTGCGGGCTTAACATTTTTTTACCAATTGCAAGAAAAACAAAATTTACATATTTAAAAATAAAATTAATTTAAAAATCAACTGCACGTGTAAGCTTGTATTACAATAGATCATATGTATGTACGAATATAATTCAGCAGTTTATTAAATTTTTAACACAATTTGCTATATATAACAATATTTTTCATATTGTTCTAATTTTTATTTATTAATGTGAAAAGTTGTTTGGCCATTTTGCTTTTTTTTTTTTTTTAAATATTTAAAAAAACTTTTTTTTTGTCCAGAATGAACTGTATAAAACTTGGATATGTCACGATGGAAATCTTTAAGAATCCAAATTTTGTACATCCTTAACATTGGATGCAACTGTTTGTTGTTTTTTCTTTTTTTTAATTTATTTTATTTATGAGAAAATGAATGTGAAGTGCTAAATTAATATAAAATTTCATTGAAAAGAGTAAAAAATTGTAAGAAAAATAATTAGAATGGCAGTGCATTTATTATGCCGCTATGTCAAATAAATTTTTGACTTAGAAATGTATAAACGTCTTGAAAAATAGGACGAGAACATCTTAGAAGGCTCCACAATTTTTATATCTTTGACGTTAACAAGTAACTAGAAAGTGTCAAAAGCAAAAATTTCGTTTGCTCGTGAAGCCAGGATGATAGGAAAGGGGAAGGATTTGGTAGAGTTTTTACAACAGTAAACATTGGTTTGATTGGGTCTATTTTGGGTTTAATCTTTCGAACAAATCCAAAGAAGCCCAAACAGCATGAAAAGAAGAGTAAAGCGCGTTTGTCATGATGAGACTCCCTAGCCTACAATAGTTTAGTCAATTTTAAGGAAAGCTCTTTGACCCTCACTTAATAATAAAGTCTCAACGAGACCAAAGGGTTCAAATAAACTCAGATTCATATAAGTAAGACGTATAAGAAGGAGTAAGGCTTACAGTTATGCTCAAGTTTTATCCTAAGCTTTTAAAGTTCCAAAGTCCTCGAAGCGTTCTTTATTGATACACTTGGTAGAGTATCTTCATGTTGTACAACTATGTCCTTTGTTCTTTTAGGATTCCAGTAAAGCGGAGATAGACAACAATATGCTTAGTCCGAGATCTAGAATAATTTCATCATCCTGCGATTTATTTTTGCACAGATTCGCGTTTAAATGGACTACACCGCTTTATAGGTATATAGGCCATTTCAGCTTGCTTAACTTCATGTATTCAACGGGTACAGCTTGCCTCTATCGAGGCCGGAATAACGAGAACGTGCCCACAAACGGGAATATTATGTACCCTCTCATGTGAAGGCAAATTGTAAATGAACTCCTTGACAAGCTTACCAACTTAGGCGAAAACGATCAAGCTAATGCCGGTGCCATTGTAAGGATCTTCAGAATAAGCTTTAGGGAAACACTTTCTAATATCATCGAAGTGGTACTTTGGGTGGGATATGTGTTTGATATGTCCAATTCAAGTAACTCAACTGAAACTTTAACGAGGGAAGGAAAACCACAACAATCCAAACCAATGCAATTCTTATGCACGCCCCTTGACAACAGTCAAAAGAGTCAAGTACCTAGGACAATGCTTAGACAGTAAACTCGTCTGAAAAAAACATACACACAGAAAGTCTGTCAGTGGTCTCATAATGCATAAGTGCCAAGAAGGTACTGGCAATGAAACTGTGACACTAGTCACATGTGAAACAATGGCTTGGAAAAAATGGACCATTCTAAACTAAGACTGGCATGCTTCTGCATTCTTGCTGTGTAGCACAAGAATTAGGGCTCTTGTGGAATTGATTTACGAAAGTAACTCTCTAGGGAATGCCCAAGAACGTCGAAAAACATGGCAACAAAGCAGCAGATAGTTAAGCACGACGTGTGAAAGCAGAACTCCTCATAGAACATGAACCATTCTTTCAAATTAGTGATCAGACTTTTAAGAACAAATTCAGGAAAATGGAGCTGGCAAACAGGACCAGAACCTAGAAAAGATTCAAAGCTTGATATGAATATCCTACGTATCCTTACAGGATTTCTATTGGAGCATTGCGAACTCAAGAAGATACAGGGAAGTTCCAAATATCTCTCATTCGCAGATTCTATAGAAAAACTTCTTCTTATTCTTAAAACGCAAAGAAAATTCTGATAGGGGAACAAACTTTTCCAAGAGGCTGTTATAGACCACGATGTTCCAGCTCGCCGCGTGTTCATACACCAACCGGGCTCTGATACTTTCTTCTACGGCGTACTGTAATTTTCTTCGGAATCACACCACTTTTGCATGGTTCTAAAAGATACACCTCCAGAATGAGCTTCAAGTGAGCTCTACTCAAAGGATGGCTAAAGAAATCTGATATTCTACCCCTCAAAATATCGTTGAGTGTACTGATGATTCCGAAATTACTCACTGTGGGAGAATATTTTGGAAGTACAACGCCTGTGGAAATATTGTTGCGAATAATTCTAGGCTGCCTGTGCCCTTTTCTGGCTCCTTGGGCTTATAATTCTCCATTCCTAGGAATGTTACAGGTCTTAAGCCACTCAATCTTAAGAGCAAGTGTCTGCACATCTGGATACATGAATCGACAAAGTTAACAACACTTTCTTGAAGTCCTGAAGCCTTCAGAAATCCCTCGCTGGACATTCTGTCCTATAGATATTTATGTAGGTGTATTAGAAGATCAAAAGAAGACTTACTCCATGAGTAATGAAACTGAATCTAAGTCCTAAAAACATACTGATCGCGGATAGAGCCTAGATCAGTTAAAAAATGTCTTTCATGTTTTGTCTATCGTATAGCCTGTACATGGTATATAAACTACAACGCTACCTTATATGATATTTAAATATTTTTTTGGTTAAAAATTGCTAAAACATTAATGCAATATTGAATTGTTGACACACTGAAAGCTATTCTTACAATGAAACCTGACAAAAGCCAACAAAAAAATGCATGGCCCAGCCAAGTCCTGTGGGGATCAAAATTTGATCTTCGTTTATGGTTTAAGGCTTCAATTCTTTTGTTTCACTTCTTTCTTCTATCGGAAGACTTGTAACTTTTTTTTTTTTTTGTTTTGGGCATAATTTGATATATTTGTTTTTTTCTTTATCCTTTTTGATAACCATTTTTTGAAATAAAAATGAATTAATAAAAACCTTTCACTATATGAAAACTTTTGTTATCTTTTTGTTTTATTTAAATAAAAATAAAAGAAAATATAAACAAAATCTATAACATTAACTTTTGTATAACTACATGTATTAACAAAAAATATGCGTGCACCGGTAAACAATTACACAAATATATTATAGTTTATTGTAAGTATACATATATATTTAGGAAAAAAAAATTATAAAGTTATATTTAATGTCATTATTTAAGCGATTTTAGTATGTGCTGGTTCAGAATACTGGTCTGTCCCGAGAACATCACAATTTTCTTTTGGCGAACGCCTTCGATGAACATTTTTTTTTTTTTTTTAACTAAATTTTTTTGAGGTTAGAATTATAGATGAGAATTTTTTGTTTTGACAGAAATTTATTCATGAGCTTGTGACTCTTGTTGCACTAGTTTCAAACGTCGTGGGGATTTAATCGAATCTGGATGATCGGAACCCAATCGTAGTTTCTTCTGCGATAGCACTTTACGAATGTAACGTGAGACAAGAATTTGTGGCCGCTCTTGCCATTCCAACATAACCTCTTTGGGTGAGTTAACCTGTAATGAAAAAAAGAGAAGGTGATGAGTTTTGTAAAGTTAGGTTTTCATTTCATAAAGTATAGGCCACAAAATAACTGTAGATATGTGTCCCAAATTTATATAAATTTTTTAAACTGTTAGAAAAACGATATGCTTCAGTGTTTGTTGGACTCTAGTTTTAAATAAGTTGAGGAATTACTAGAAGTGGGATTATTTTCAATCTTCTTTGACGAAATATTTCAAAAACTTTGATAAAACTAAAAAATGCTCCCTACTCTTAGATGTTAGATATTAAAAGCTGGGGTGTGTGTATGCACTGCGACTTGTAGAGATCTATTGTGCTCCCCCAAACTCGTACTGGTCGATGAGTCTCGACCTACAGCACCTCCTCCAGTCCAATCGCTCTGAATAATCGGAGTATCAGTATTGGGTCTAACGATAAGAGGCCCGTGTGCTCTTCTTTTGCGGATCAATGCTCCACAGTCCATAAGGAGGTGTAATGATGTCTCCTCGGCATCGCTGCAGAATCTGCAGTTTCCGTTCCCTTCTTATCTCATTTTGCCGAGATGTTAGAATGAGAAGCTGCTTTTTGTTGGTGCCTAGGCAAGCCTTGGTCCTCTTTCGGTCGTAGTTCCCGAAGAATTCGTTTGCCTGCCTTAGTCCTGGGAGTGCTTTCTCTTGTTTTGCACTCTTCGCACAGCTCTCTTCGCAGTTGCTCTGGTATTCGATTTCAATAGACAGCGAAGCAGGTATCAAGGCTTCTTTTTGGCTGCCATATCCATCAAACTTGGTCGTTTTTGTTATGTAAGTCTTTAGTTCTTGCGATAGTAAGCGATCGGACAAGCTAGGACCACTCCTTGAAAGGTCGCTTTATATTCTTCCGCATTTTTTATGAAGATCTAATCAAAGGCCTAGCTAAACAGCGATATGGTGTACAAACAACTTGACCTAAAGGAGAACAAGTAAAATCTACAGCAAGCCTTGTACCCAGAGTGTGGCGACATGCAGCCTGACTTCGTGGATCATTCAAGTTGTGCTGTGAGCTCTGCAAAGATGTGACCGAGGAAAAAACCATGAACTGTGCCGGCCTGGCTCGAATAAAACACAGTGAAGTAAGTACATATGTACTCGATGTCCTTCTTTGAGAACCTAAATTAACTAATGGGAAAAAAATGTCGTTGACTCTTTTAAGAAACCACCGATGATACCTTAGTAGAAAGGTTCAAATCGTTCTGCCCAAGTTTGTCAGCTAAATCAAAGAAGGCAGTGTTTTGGATGCTGTTTCATTTGTTTGTAGGACGTAGCTCTGGCAGCTGCTTCGAAGACATTGGAAGTGTCCGCCAGGGTGAGAAATTTGATGTCTTCGTGATAACTCCATCAAAGATGCCATTGAACATTACAATCAGTCAATCGTTCGAAGAGCCAGTCAATACTGGCTAATATTTAGATCTATCTGCTTGCACTAGTGGTCGCCGTGGTGTGAGCTGTGTGAGCAGCGTGGGTTCAAGCTCCAGCCATGTCCATTAATCATTTTTCGCGGCACCACCTCTCGTCAGGGAATTACAAGCCACCGGGTGTGTAATTTATCATGAAAGAACTTCTCAGTTGTGAGAAGCTAGGCCTGGTTTGTAGTCTTAGGAGCCGAACAATTATCAGGCTGCAGGTCTACAAAAATCTATTAAGAAAGTACGGAGTGAATGATCGGTTTGTCAGAGGAATGGTGAAAGATGAGAATTAGGACACCTAAGTAGAGCACACGTTTCTCTCAAGTGTACCTGTCATCCCCAGAGAGCGCATCCCCAGTTAGCGTATAGAGAAACATCCAAGGGATATCGGTGTTAGGAGGCAAATGGAATACCTTCCGCTGACCAAACAGGTTAACAAAGTCTGTCTGGAAGGGCCTCTGATATATTCAGAGCAAAGGTTACGAGCAGAGTTGTGCACTCAGACAGGAGTACACTAAACAGTTGGCAACCGAAGAACTACTCGTAGGCTTTGGCGTCAGGTGGCCAAAAAACACAGCAAAAAGAAGAGACCAAATGCTAGGGCGTCTCCCATAGCCAACGAACCAAATTATATCAACAAGCTAAAGCATCAAAGTTTCAAGACGAAAACGTGAACGACTAGAAGCTTCTTGGCTCAGAATAGTCAACAGCTAAATGAAAGCTTCAAGAACTGATGAAACGACAACTAAGCCAGATACACTTGGCGCCTCAGGACAAAAAGGACCGACCCCAAGTAGTTTAGGAGTCCATGTAAAAGAAGAAGAGGAAGTAGAGCCCACGCCTGTTGAGATGCAATGAAGTGGTCGATCCTATACTCCGAAGAGAAGTTGTTCGCCTTTAAACAGTACTTCAGTGTCCAAAACAAAATTAAAAAATGGATGGCATGGCATCCCGAAAGGGATCCAGGCCAAGCTTATCGCAGCCATTTATGCTACATGTGTAAAAATTCCAGGACCAAAAGCCAATCGTCGATCCAAGATAAAAACTCAATTCGGGTGGAGTTCCTAGCATTCGAGTAGGACACAGAAGTTACCCTTGCTGTTTCAGAATTGCATGTGTCTTCTTTCTTTTGGACTATTGGACGTAGGAGACAGTATTTGGCACGTTCTTTGTAGTCATTTCCAGGTGTCGTCGTCAATAGGAAATAGAGATACCAAAAGGATATTTTTTACGATTCAACCACTACTGGACAAACAACTTTTCCGTCTTATACTATTTAACATTCCACAGTTCAACATACCTGATCACCATTCAATCGATTTAGCAAAGCCACACAGACAACGGCTGCTTTGATGCCGGCATGATGCGTCAACGCTGCAAATACTGTACTCTCCATTTCAATATTCACAACGCCGTTCGAACGCAGAGTTTGTAAATACTCAAGCTTATCACTTTCCGTATAATCACAGAATGCTCCATCCAATCGTCCTTGCCCTAGAGAACAAAATTGGGTCAGTAAGAGGCCAATGCCACCAATTTATTTCAACCCACCTTCGTAGAAATCATTTGTACACAGAGTCTTGCCAATAACCGTGTCATAGGGATCATCAGCACTAGCTAAGGCTTTCAGTTCTCGGGCCACCTTCCGGTCCAATTTGGCTGGACGATGAACAGTCTTACCAAGGATTGTCTATAAGAGAATACACAATCAATTTCAAGACTCCTGGGGTAACCATTTCCATACTCACGAATTCCTGTGAATTCCTCAACTGTCCATCCAGGGCATCCTCAGTGATGATCACAGTTCCTCCCTCCACACCGATGCCACCACAAGTGCCAATACGAATAAATACCGGATCCTGGCACTTGGCATGATACATCAGTTTGATCAGCTCATGCATTAGGATACTGACCGATGGTACGCCCATTCCATGACTGACCGCCAACACAGGACCGACCTAAGAGCAGTTTCCCTTCATTAGTGTCTTTTGTTACACACGCTCCTCACACACTCACCTTATACATCGAGTATCTGTAGGAGAACTCACTGATATCCTGCAACTGGGTACCAACTGGCAGTGTATACTCAATCTCCTTCATGATGTAGTGGGCGAACTGCTCCATTCGTCGAGGGGTGCCACCCATGCAGACGAACTGTTAAGGAAGACAAAAACACACACACACACACAAAATAAAATTCAATTTGTATCCTTGTTTGCCTTAGCTCGGAGGTAATTTACATTGATAACTCAATTAAACAGTTTCGCAATGATTTTCATTACAATTCTCCAGAGAGGAAGGAAAATTGTTTTGTCTGTTGATTTTGAGAATGGGGGGACTGTTTATGCCGAGGGCGAAGTTGCGCCGAAAGCGAAGGATGATGGTGACAAATTTGCATGTGGTGGTCACACATTGCACATGCAAATTGGAAAAGTTAATTAATTACCCGAAACACACACATTCTGTTCGGTGCACAATAATTGAAATGTTGCGGCGGTTTTGGACGCAAATGACACTTTAATTCCTTGTTATCAGTTGTAGTTTGGGAGAGTACCATACATGGATTACAGCTATCATTCCATTAAAAGTTCGACATGCAGATCGAAATTGGAGCAACAGTGAAGCATACTTTCTATAATCCAATTTTAGATACAAAAAATTCGATGACATCTAAGGGTGTATTCAGATCGAACTATGTACCTGCGTATTGTCAACGGACTCCTTTTATGCATTCAGGAACTGCGAGCTTAGGTCCATGCGATAGTTTCGACGAATAGTCAAAGATGCACAAAAGTAACTGGTGGCAGTTACCCTTCGCATTAGTTTCACATTTTTATGGATTTAGAGATCAATTTCCTCAAGCAAGGGACCCTCTCAACTGCGCCAACTACAGAGGCATCAGCCTTCTTAACATCGCAAGATCTTATCTGCCGTGTTGTGTGAAAAGCTTCAGCCATTCACCGATAACCTGATCGGTCCATTTTAGTGCGGTTTCATGCCAGGAAAGTCCACCATCAACCAAATATTCACACCGCGGCAGATCTTGGAGAAAACCCAGGAACTTCAAATCGATATCCACCACCTTTTCGTCGATTTTAAGGCCGCGTATGACAGCATCTATAGAGACAAGCTATACCAGAGCCATGTCTAGTTTGCCCATCCCTGCCAAGCTCGTCGGTTTGTGTAGGATGACGATGGAGAAGGCACGCTGCTCCGCAAAGGTCGGTCAAGACCTCACCGAGAGCTTTGATGTCAAAAAAGGTTTTGGACAAGGCGACGCGCTGTCATGCGACTTCTTCAACATCGTTCTTGAAAGAAGAGAGCAAAACTCACGCACTATTACTCGGATACGCCGACGATTTAGACATAATCGGAAGAACGCAGCGTGATGGCGCCTTCGTGAGTATTTAGACGATGGCGGCGAAGATGAGTTTAGCGATCAATGAGGGCAAGACCAAGTAAAAGGTCTTTCAATAGGGTAGATTTCGATAGTTCATGGCAGCTATGTTGCTTTATTTGTTGTTAGTTTTTCAGACACTAAAGACAAATCACCATGGCAAGTTACAGCGTCGAGCAACATGGATGTTCTGTGGTGGCAACGATGCGCGTGTTGCGCCCATTTTACGGTTTACATGGTCGTCCTTCCCAGTCTTCTATTCAACGTTTGGTGGCCAAATTCGAGTCGACCGGTTCAGCGAACAATCAGCCTACGGCCGTACGTCAACGAAACGCAAGATCTGCCGAAAACATCGCCGCTGTCTATGAAAGTTTGCAAGAGAACCCGCGCCGCGCACAAGACCTCAGCCTTTCGTAGACATCAACTTGGCGAATTTTGCGTCGGGACTTGGGCCTATATCATTACAAAATTCAACTGACCCAGAAGCTGAAGGAAAACGACCATAGACAACACCGTTTGTTCGCTGACTGGGTTTTGTAGCAGTTGAAAGCGGACCCCGATTTCAGCAAAAAAAAAATCATCTTCAGCGACAAGGCCCATTTTTGGATGAACGGGTACGTCAAGAAGCAAAATTGCCGGATTTGAGACGATGGCAATCCACACAAAGCCCACCAAGTGGCAATGCCGGCGACATCATCGGTCTGCACTCCTACGAAAACGATGATGGAATTGCCATCACCATCAACGGAGAGCGCTATTGATCGATGAAAACTAATTTATTTTTGCCCAAATTGTATGATATGCTTGTTAGATTGAGCGATTTGAGGGCATGGTTATCTCACGCAGAGGCCATGTGAACTCGCCACCGAGATCGTGCGATTGGACCACGTTAGACTTTTTCTTCTGGGGTTTCCTTAAGTCGCAGGTTTATGTCGATAAGCCGCAAACGACCAGTGCCCTCAAAGTCAATTTCAGAATGCATAGAGTGCCTGATCATGACAAAAGTCTTGAAATTACGAACGTAGTCAGCTCCTCACCTAGAAAAGCGCTACGAACCACTTCCTCTCAGTAGATATTTTTGTGTGGCCCCTGCAATATAATTAGGTGCAAGGCTCATGGACACTATACAATAGGAAAAGCAAAATTTGGTTCTTGTGCTGCACCAGAGCCCGCCGATCTTTTGCCCACTGAAATCGGTTTCAGTTTGACATTGTGGGTCACACGACACCAGCCAAGCCAAGATATTGTGATTTATATCGGCAGTTAGGGCTGCGATGAGATCCAAAGAATTAAACCTGCCCTGCATGCTTCTAAAAAGTGCACCAAACAGCAGGAACTTTGCGGTAGAAGAGCTACCTACACAAGGCTGCATAGAGGACCATTCTACCACTGGAAGACAGCCTTGTGTCTGCCTGGTTCAAATGCATCTCAAAGAATTTAATTTTTTCTAAAAAAAACTCTTTGTAGACTACGTGTACGTTGCTGATATTACTTTCAGATGCTTAGGACATCATACTGAGCTTACTGTAGGCGGTAGGACCCTCAGAAAAAACCCCTGCTCTGATATCGCCAGCCATGTTCTTCTGAGCACTACTGGTCGATACTGACGGAAGTCTTCAGCTGGTAATATAATGACTCCTTCCTTCACTTGATCGTTAGTCCCAAATTTACTTCAAGAATTGTTCAGAGTCATAAAACAGCCTTTGTGCTTGGATGGAGATGTTATACAGGACCGTTCCTACTTGGAATTTTTCTTAGCGACGATTTGAAAGCCGTGTTGGTTTCGTCCAACAGCTGAAGGTTTTCTCATTGTCACCAGAAGAATTCAAGAAAAAAACAAACGCAATCCTTCTAATGAACTGTTGGTCAACAAAAATGTTGCTTATTCATCAGGCGACCCTTTGCCAAAGGTTATGTTTAATATCCCACAGCATATGGCCACAATTGTTGATGTGACAGCTTGGAGAGGACCAAGGCCTAGCTTCTCGCAAACATTCATGTTGAGCGTGTTACAATTTTAACACGAAGGGAAGGGAGCTGCAGTTTATTGCCAAATTCGAGCGACGAATTGAGAAGTTCCTTCATGCTCTCGGTGGCTTGTCAATCTGGGATGTGTATTCGATTAGTTACACAAAGTTTTGGTTTAGACACTGTGGAAGATGTAGATTTATTCGCCGCGACGCTAAATAGCCCTCGCTTGGATCTATGGACACTGATAGATCCTTGATCTTCTAAAAACTAGGTTAGGGATCTTCGTATACTGATAAACGAAAATAAAAGACCCATGGCTACACCAAGTTGGTAGACAACTTACATCAGGGATAGATTGCTTCTGGATAGAGGGCTAGGAAAAACTTGGTTATCTTCACGGATGGTGCTATGCATCAGCGGATAACTGTAGCTTGTATCACAGAAAACAATGCTGTCAACCTGAAAAAGCATCCTAGTTTCCGGGTTCGAAATCATTCATTGGCCAAGCTTAAGGAATGGTCTAGATCATGATCGGTAGCTAGATCAGACCGAATGCCCGGTTAAATACAGACAGGCTATTCCAAGAGAGAAGTTTCAAGCAAGAACTCATGTATTGGTTGAAGTTTTTTCCGCAGGTAAGGGTAATATCTGAGAAAGCTGGCTCTAGAAAATTGCAGGCTGTGTCTAGAGGAAGAGAAAACTGTAGTTTAGCAGAAGGCATGATATTTCCGACTGCCATTGAAAAGAACCCGAGAGGATTGGGCCGTTAAAATAATTGCTGGTGGTGACCTGGGAAAACTTAACAAAAATCTTCAGTTCCCTCCGCCACTGGATCTTAATGATTCCACGATTCCAAACAGCCATTCAAACCAATAAAATCGTATCTGCCTTCTGTCGCGTGTGCCAAATCTTCTAATGAATTTATTATGACACCCAATCCAAAGCAAATCGGGATGACTCATTCGCGTCTAAAATCTCCAACTTGGAAGAAACCCATGATAATTTGCGGTTAAACGTCATTTCTGACGTCAGTTTCATTGCCTAAAACTGTGGGAGTGCAAAGTTTCCAAAATAAAAACCACACTCCGTGAGTAACCCCAAACGTGTCCACACACACTTGATTCGGATTTGCTATCAGTAACAACTTAGTTCTCATCAAGTAGAACAGCCTTACGCTGCAAAAATGTTTCTCTCTGGGTAATAAAGTCCCTAGGTGACAATTTATAAAACCAGGTCAGCAGTAGGATTGTCTATGAGCAAGGGAATATGAAAAGTTTGGGTAAATATATTTTCCCATAGGACTTGGAGTTAGAAACAACCTTTTCCATCCGTATTTCCATTAGAATATCCCCCTACAGGTGAAGGAAACCTGTCCATTCCTCCTCTTGTTTTGAAAAACTCTCATTACACTTCTATCCTCTTAAATTCGAGAGAGGATCCATTAGAAACTTTTTGTTGACAATCCATAATGTATGACATGGACGTGCCGGACAGGGATCAAAGTAAGTTTCGGAGAGAAATGTCAACATTTGCTTTGGGGCAGCATCAGAATAGAACTCGGGCGAGGAAGCCTCGGAAATGCGATTACTCGTGACAAAAATGAAGAAACATCAAGTGTCCTGGCCGAGAAGCGATAGTAAATCATCAATTGACATACAAACTATTCTCAGCTCAGAGTTGGAGGTCCATTCGACGAATTGTAATCGTAAAGTGAAGGCAAAACTTTCTGTTATCAGCTCATATGTATGCATGACTAAACAACTTGACCATCAACATACCAGGAACATAGTTCGTATCAACCAATATGTGTAATCTGTTGGGCGGCTCCCTTGGGAGATCTATGTATTACCGCTATCGGACTCTTGACCCAAAATTGAACTTTTCCCATCGAATTCGGACGACAAATTCACAGAATTGTTATGCTTTGCTGTGCTTCCTTAGGACAAAAGTCTGTCCCGAAACGATAGGGGAACTTTTCTCGAGTTTTCGAGTGTTTTGTTGGTGAACTCCGAGTTCTTTTTTGATTTAGAGAAAATCAATGCTCGATGGGAGAGCTTCGTAATGAACACTCGAAGGAAAACTATCAATTACTGCAGAAGATGAGGTTTTTGGGAAGCAGAAACTGCGTTGCGAACTTTTGTTTAACTTTGGAGTGCTGGCTTTTGAAGAGTTAATGTGTACTTGGAGTATTCAATTAGTGGAAACTTTAACAAAATGTGCGCAGCAACTTAACCTTTCACAGAAGTTGCTTCTGGTTAGCTGCCATTTTGTAATTAAAGTTGAAAACTTAACTTAATTTCGTTGCAATGCGGGTGAGATAAAAGTGTCTTCGAGACAATGGCGATACAACAGCGAATATTATATCGACATGGCCTTCATACATAGATACAGCTGTTCAGAATGCCTGAATGGACCAATTCCGTTGCTAGGTCAAACAATTCCGTACTGATTTGCACTTTTGGATCAGATTTAAGATGCCAGTGGGTTAAAGTCAATTCACTGTGACTTTATCTAATATACACCTGCTCTAGATGTGCAGCATAAGTCGTCATCCTGACGTTCATCCCTTAAAATCTTCATTATGAAGATGTTTGCCTGATATGCTGTAAAACTCCAGCTAGAACGCAAGTATCTTGCAGGCAATTTTGCGCTGAAAATCGTCATCATTGTCATCATCAACAATTTCAATGACTCGCTTCTTCACTATGAGGGTCGCGGGCTTAGGGTGCGTTGATCATCCAAACCTCTCGATCTTCCGCCGTCGACTTTTAATCGTCTCCTTATGCGGGTAGAATTGAGATTTCGGTCTTGGTCCAGCAATCTCATCCTTGACCTGCCCAGAACACGCCTACCCAAGTTCCATGGCACGTCTTGGAAGCTGAATTAGAGCATCATGCGTGCCCAAACCATAGAAGCATGGACGTCTCTGTTCAAAGAAGTAGCTGCTCGACATTGCGTACTTCGATTATTCTGATGTTTCTAACTCAATCTCCGCGAGCAAATCAACGAAGAAATCTCATTTCGCGCAGCTATTTTTTCGGTCATTACCCAAATCCCATGACCATAAGTGAGAGTCGAAACAAATACTGGTAACAGATTGACCAAACTGTCTAAAAATTGTTCCACCCTGACCAATCCAAAAGGATAACTCAGTATGGCTCTTTCTATCACTCGTGAATGGGATCCCGAGATTCTTTAACTTATTCAACTGTTTCGATAGGACTCCACTAACCAGGAAGGGATACCTATTCTGTACTATCCCCGACTTTCAAAAGCTGCACTCATGCTAAGAGAGTCAGGGTCAGGGAAGCACAGTTCTTAGGGTCACGCGTCCATGCCTCATCAGACGGACTTGTTGATCTCGAAAGGAAAACGGACTATACCACACCATATTTAGACCTTGGCAAAAAAATACTCCACCCTTATACACAGCAGACACGATTGAGAAGCCAACACCCTAACGGAAGAACAAGCTATCTAAGTCTACTCTGATGGTTCTAAGATGCAGAAAGGTACTGGAGCAGGGGTGTAGAGTAGTTCGCTAAATATTTATAAACAATTCATATAGACTCCCGGAAGACTGTTGTGTCCGCTGAAAGTTGAAACGTTCCCTATTGATAGAGCAGCAAGGACAATAGATTCTAGGAGACTAAGCCCAACTAAGATCACCATCCTCGTCGACATTCAAAGACTACACCACATGACGCAGGCCTCGATCAAGCCAGCGGCAATTCGGAAAATTGAACCTAATGCTATACTGAGTTTTATCAAAAGCCTCAAAATAACCTCTGGTTAAACCATGTGGGCCACCACAATAGACCTCATAGGTTGCAGTGTGCATTAAAGGCCCCTAATACAGAATCCAGAATCATCGAAAGTCAAGCAGCTATCAAGGTTTCGGTGTCCACCTGTCGTGAAATCCTAAACAATAGGCGTCATCCACGAGGTCAACATCTGCTAGGTCCCCGGACACAGCGACACAGATGAACTGGCTCGGCAGGGATCAGCTTTGGGAAGTAAGCACACCTACACATCGATAAACATCCCTATTGGTGTACTGACTACAAGATGAGAGAGCTAATCAACACCTCTTGGTCCGCCAGATTCGACTGCATTATATCCCGCAGCTTATGGCACAGAAACGACTAGAGCAACACAAAATGTCTCCTGGCTATGAAAAAAAAGATACTCGCGTCCTAAAAGGTGTTCTGACGGGACATTGTGCCATAGACACCAGACTCGGTATCCACTCCACAGACTACTGCGGGAGATTTCAGGATGCGGAAGAAGCAGAGACCATCAAGCACTTACTCTGTGAGTGTCTCAATCTACAAAACTGAGAACTGGGTAACCTAACAGAAGTACCAATAACAAACATATTCCACTCTATTAAGAGTACAGGGTGGTTTCGTGAAGGACCATCCATCTACAATAGAACCCAAGGTTGAAACATGCACCACAACACAAAGAGGAACCTAATGCACCAGTAGGCTCCCGTGGAGGCTCAGTCATTAGACTGGGCACTTCCCCAATAATCTAACCTAACCTATCCCCGACTTAGAACCTGAATCGTGACTGGCGACACAAACTTCGCCTCGGCTTAGACAGTTTAAAAGACTAATCAAGTCCTATTTCTACAAAACAATTCTGGCTTCCTCACAGGCTATTGGGCCTAAGGTACCATCTCAACAAGTACAATTTGTGTTCAGGGACAGAGTAGTGATTCGGTCTAGAGAGGGAAGACACTTCCGAGCACATTCTCTGTAAATAACCAGCGATTTACTGGTTTATCTCTCATAAGGAATTAAGTTCGTTTGTCGTCGCTGCTAAGGACTCACCATAATAAGGAAGGTGGCGAGTCTATTATGCTGATTCGCAACAATACATCCTTTACGTTCTAAAGTCAACTGGGTAACTAGGCTCATTCCAAAGGCTGTGTGTAAAATGTTATCACTAACGATGCTCGCTATGTATCTATGCCACTAGACTGCAACAACAAGTGTTCATAAATAGGGAGAGGGATCCCTCTCCTGAACTCGATGATGAACAATGAAAACTTTACCATTCTACCAATTCCAGCCGATATTGGCATTCTGTCACTTTATCCTGTTTCATTTTATTTTGTCATTTCTAACTTTCCCTTGAGCCCTTTGAATACTTTTAAACGTGATCCTTAATGGTTGCCCATTTGACGCTGTATATGGATGCGAAATCACGTAGCTAAAAAGTCCCATGTCATTCTGAGTGATTTATGCCCTTTCGATCGATTTTCTGCGATTTCTCTCTTTTCTGAGGGATGAAAGGATTTTCAATTTTATTTAGGAAATTTCCTTACATTTAATCTAAACTGCAGAAGGGTGTGTCTACTTGAAGGTTTTTTCTGCAATAAATCTTGATTCTTGGAAATAAATCTTCAGAACTTGGACTTCCATTAAAAAGTGGTAGCTTAGAGAATCACTTGACTGTTTACCACTATATCAGCCATCTTGCTGAAATGAGATGAGATGTCGGCCATCTTCCTAAAATAAATTCAGCAACATGGCCGACTATGAAAAATCATCGAATTTTGCAGTGATGCCGAATTGCTTGAAATTTTGTGAATTTTTTTCTGGAAATACAAATAGCAAAATGCACATCCTAACTGAAAATGGGAGAATTATCAATTCAGAGGTATTGAGGTATGCTAAGAACGCCTTGAAACTCAGCGAAAGCACCACTTAATCCATTGAAGGTCATGGTGATCGCATTACTAGTTCCTGCAATAATGTGAACCCATTGCGACAGAGTTCTACTGGTAGCATACATTTGACGTCTCAATTTAACCGCTCTAGCATTCTTGAATTGAATATTTTAATAAATTCTGTATCAATGAAACATTTCAGGGTCAGTATGCTAATTTGTGAAACTGGAAATGCTCGATTTAACCATAAATGAGGCGGTGGCAGTCTTACCACTTTTGCATTTAAATCGAGCAATCTGCGAGCCAGTTTAACCAGCAATATTATAAATAAACCAGCAACAACTGGATTGCGCAATATTTTCGTGCATACAACTCCACAAGCTGCCTTCATTACCACAGCCCTACACAAGTCTGTCTGTGGTAGATTTTTACATAGTAAATTACAGAAACAAACAAACCATCTTCCGATTTGATTTGTTATTAAACAATCGTATAGCGCGCTATCAATTAATTTAATAGTCGTGTTTGGGAAACGGAGGTATCAGAGGGCGGTAATGAGGCGGCGATAAGATAAGGACGGATGGGCGCATTCTAATCGCGCTTCTAATTACGTATCACAATTAGTGTGATAGTTGATAGATTCATTTTTTTATGACGTGCGCTTCATATCTATCGGCGGAAGAGTGCCAATCGACTTAATGACAGAGCGGTTATAACTTTTATTATAAGCAGGGTTCACGCGTAAGGTGAACTTTTGCTTTTATTTCGTAAATTAACGATGAATTAGGCTATTTTTTTTATGTTTGCTTTATTAACACCCAGTAGGCGGTGAATTTCGCAATGATAATCAACTTGGCGGCAGTTAGCTTTTAGCTTGCCATCTGATGACGTTCAAATAAATGAGAGAACAAGTCTAAAAATGGATCACTGGATTAGTGTGGGCATAGTTTAATCAAATGTCGTGGTGGTTTATTGGTAACACGATTGACTGCCGGTATGGAGATTCCACTAACTGTCTGACGGGCTTTAAACATCATTATAAGGAGTTGCCCAGTTTAGAATTAAAACGACTAAATGACAAGAAATAAGAAGACTGGAGGCTCCATTTGATATTTGTCGGATTCACTTAAGAGTTAAAAAGTCGGATGTAGAAAGACTTTTGTCAAAGACCCAGAAATTCCACCTGTTATTCACTTTCGCCGGGCTACAATGTTGCATTTTGCTATTTAATATGAAAAATCATTCTAGCGTGCGATAAGTTATTCTTCATTTCCGCTTTTAGTCTAAGATTACAGGTCGCTGGCTACAACACCCAAAAAAAATGATGTCTTCGCAAGCCCGTTTGTAGCTAATTCCACACTATACCCCATGCAAACTGAACCATCAAGTATACCTATCGGTCATCGTTGTCAGATTTTAAACCCCAACCCCGGACTATTCGACGGATTCTTTAACAACTAACTTGACTACAGGGACTAACAGCCAAAGTCGTCAAAAACCGTGCACAAAAGCTATTACTGAAGAAAATGTTACCCTCTTGCTAGAAAACGATCCGCGTTTAACCGATTCCTAAAGAGGTAAAGTAGTTTTTGCACAAAATTATCGTCCCATAGCTTTGCTATTCATGTTCGAGAAAACCAAATGTGTACTCAGAAAGTCATGGGCTAAGTAATAACCGACAAAATTGTTCCCGTAGTCGCCGTTTTTGCATATTGCACTGCGTGTTTCCAATGATACGCGGCACAGCTCGATCAGTTGTGTAGGGTTCCCGAATCCGGCCATCGCGATCGTCGAATTTATAGAAAAGTGATGAGTCTCGGGGTTTGTCTTAGTGTGAAGATTTGGTCTATTGTCGATCTGCCGGACCGAAAGCCACAATGCGACTTGCGATTAGTGTGTTTCAGTGGGCATACAGACAATAGGTTCATACATAAGGAGCAGTTTACTGCTATTTTATTCCCGACCAAAAACGCCCCCCATTCTGGACTTATTTTTTTTTGAACTAGATCCTAGAGGAGGCCAAAGGTTTTTTAAAAGTTCGAAAAGTATCGACGGTCCAAAAATGGATTCAGCTTGAAACAATGTTCCCGTGTGATCTTCACCCATTGAAACATGAAGTCAGTCATTAAAGATGCCTACACCCATAAACTCATGAAAAGTTTCCTTGTTGACACCAGTGGCATGCTGCTTTCTAACCGGGGAAAGTAACACAATTGCTGAAAAGCCTCCCAGAAAACGTTTTTGGCAGACTTACATAGGACTTGGTCGCCGTGGATCAGTGCGTAGTGCGTTGGATTGTCTACCGAAATATTTATCGCGGCGCCACCTCTCGTCGAGGAATGACAAGACTCCGGGAGTATAATCTGTCATGAAAAAGCTTCTCAATTCGCCGTTCGGCATCGACAATAACTTGTAGGTCCCTTCCATTCGTGGAACAGGCACAACATGAGTGGTTGCGAGAAGCTAGGCCTTGGCTCATCCCGAGCTGTCGCGCCAGCTATTACTTGAATATTTTTAAAGGATTCTAGTGGCCTGATTTTATAGAGACTTTCGAGAATGCTCGTCGATTGAAGAATTATTGGCTTTAAAAATTTTTGTTTTAAAACATTGCTAAGGTTGAACGATAGGTGTACAATCTAGTGAAAGCAGGCTTAGTCACGCTTTAAGCACTTTCAGATTAGTGACCCAAATTATGCAAAATCATCGCAAATTGATAGAAATGGATTTAGATATTGAAACTTACCTTGACATCATTGAACATCTCGTAGAGATCATGACTTTCACTTCCTAATGCCAAATGATACAAAATATCCTGATCCATTAGTTCAATATTTGAATTACGTAGCTTGACACATCCATCGGAATATCTGTAACAAAATAGAATGAAGAAAATGTCAGTAAATGTTAATTCAGACAGCTTAAGAATGAAATCTGATTCTCCAAAGAAGAAGGCCTATAGAATCTATTCGTCTGAAAGAGGTCCTTCACAAAGCTCCTCTACAGATGTGTTCTATGAAGAACTGTGATGATAGCTAAACAGATTCTTGTGAACAAATTATATGTTGGAACCTCTCCTTAAATGCCATTTTTCTGGTTGTGCTACGGTAGAGACATCAAAAGCGATCTTCACAACCACATGCATACACCTGCAGTTAGCTAACGATCGTACTGGCTGGAGATTCCTGTTGATTGAGACCCAGATCCATCCCAGATTATGGCACTTGTCAGTTTCCATAAAGACACCACATCGTATCTATGACCGGTTTTGGAGAAATTCACAAAAAATTCTACTACAGCTTAGTCCAGGCTCGAACTCTGACTAAAGCCAGTTCAGAACGCAGGGAAAGTCGACTCTAAATTTGCACATCAGCCGATCTTCTTATGTACGATGGCGAAAAATACCGTAATCGGCTGTGTATGTCGAAAGATTGCTTTGATAGTACAGCTCATGATATCGGTTCCACTAAGTAGGCCAGTATGAAATTTGAAATTGGTTGGTGTGACAGTTAACGGTTTTAGTTCTTTCCGCTTTGTCCGCATGCCAATTGTTCAACTGGCACCATTTTCAGTCGAATAGTGTTTAACATTTACTCGGACTCCAAATCCCGCAACAAGTTTTTAATCACAAGACTTTCCAAACGGTCGCTCTTTCACACTCCAACAAATACAACAAAAGACAAAATCTTGAATTCGTTAGCATACTGATGACTAATATTTCTCCGTCATTTATTTATTCAAAAAACGACAACCACCCTACATATTTATTGACACTTAACACCTTTTGTTTGTTTATAAGGAAGGTGATTACTTTATCGATTTGATACAAGAAGTAGTTGACACTTTGTTTCAAGAAGGCAGCTGAAGATGCTTTTGAATCTTAGTGTACTTCACTGTCAAAAAAGTAACTCGAATAGTGTAAATCGATATGAATGTATCACTCAAAAGAATTTTTGTACCGGAAAGTTTAACATTGGATCCGTTTCGTCCACAAATTCATTCATATGTCGATATTCTGTGGGCGCCGAGAAAGGCTACATTAAGATATTAAATTTTCTTTCTCACTTTTATATTCTCTTTCACTTGGCTGTCATCCGTCTAGGGAGGTTATGTAATGTAATATGGATGCGAAGCCGGTTGGCGAGAATTAATTTGTATCGCATTATCAGAGCTGACAGCTTGTGATTAGCGAATCTGACAGCATGTAACGAAACCGACAGCTCGTAATTTGTTCAGAGTAAACATTTTATCAGTTAACACCGTATTCTATCATACCGAAGCGCGTTGTATTTCATTATAGTTGACATTAAGCTGACAAACTATTGCTGTTGGGAGGCCTTTTGGGCAGAAGTGTTTGTTTTCTTTTTTTATTAAAAATTTTGGATATTTTACGAGTAATCCGCACCAAATAGTGAAATGTAGTGGATGAATGGATGTTTCTTAAATTTGTCTCGATTTTTCAGTGGTAATTTGCTTATTTTTAGACAAACTCAAGTGCAATACTCGGAAAACCCCTCTCTCCGGGGCACATTACATGCCATGGTTGTGACCAACCCAACCGTAGACAGTCCATTGCTCATTTGCTTATTTACTTAGTCATTACATTGACTCCATTCTGAATAATTTCAAAATTTCCCACCATGTCCACACTTAATTTTGAGAAAAATTTCGAAGTCGCCATCTCTTCCAGGTCATTCTGGGATATGGAAGCTTTTTTAGAAGACAAATCGGTTCACCTCTACACCGACGGAGATCAAAAACCAACGACGGAGTAGGTGGAGGTGTTTTTTTTGATAGGCTTAATCTTCACATCTCCCAAATCATTGTAGCATATTCCAAACGAAAGTAATGGCGATTAAGGAAGTATTGTCTTGGCTGAAGAAAAACGTGATATCCGCCTTAGATATACGCATCTTTTCGGAAGCAAAGCAGAAATCAAGTTCTTACAATCATTCTCTACAAATTCACTAGTAACCCTTCGTCTCTAATGAAAATGGTGAAGCAGTTTAATATTAATCTCTCTTGTTTGCCGGGCCATATGGTCCTGGGAACCGTAAGACTGATGAACTCGCCAGAGATGCAAACACCAAGCCCGATTCTACTTGAAAAGGTACCTAAGGCATATGTATCTATCGTTACATGTAAACTTAAAATTACCCCGATGCTTTTGAAAGACCCAATCTTTGGCCTAAACTGGAACTAATGATTTGATTTCTCTGATTGCATGTAAGCGTTTGCATGTCAGCGTTACTATAGGTAGCATCACTGGACACTGTCTAATCGGCAAGGATGCAACAAGGCTTAGCTACTTATCAAATGATTTTTGCAGAAGCTATATAGATGCAGAAGAGGAGGAAAACTTTTCTCTCACAGTTTTTGTAGCTGCCCCATTCTCTAAGTATAGATTTTCAATTTCTCGTATTCCAAAACCTTCCAGTAAACAATATTTCTGGTTTTTGTTTCTGGCTGGAGGATAACCAAGCTATCAGGTGAACTGACTCTGAAAACGCTATGGCAGAACGATTACTCATCAGATTAGTGACTATCTGCGCCACAAAAAGAAACTACTGTCCAAATTTTATGATTCTAGCAGCATGTTGCCTAACTACTTGTTAAGCAATTATTTCTCTGTTTTCAAGCGAAGACTTATGCTAGGCAACAAACTTTATTGCAAAGAATACGTAAAGGGGTTGGAGTACCAATCTGAGTCTAAAACGATAGCCAGGTTGCGCTTAAGACCTTTCCCAACCCTTCAACCAGGTCTAAAATAGTTTTTTTTTTTTAAATTTGGTCGCAAGGCTGAACTCTTTAACTCTGGTCTGGGTCCTACAACTGTAGATCGACTGTAGACAACTTTTTGCCATTCTTCGCATTTACCAACCATTTCAATACGACAGGCTGCGACGCTTGTGCAGAGGACGGCGATACCTTGGATCATTTCACAATGTCAGTGCATAAAGATTTATTTACTGGCTCTAGTGATTGATGCGACTATTCAGTGTTTTACTATTAGTTGTAGAGTCCACAAACCACACAAAGGACAACCAAAAGCCATCTAACGACGCCTGGTCAACAACCGATAGCAATGACAACAAGTGTCATCAAAATTCCAAACAAGATTGATGGAATACCTATCAGGAACAAATTTCCATGAAAATATGATTTAATAGTGGAAAACCCTGTGTCATACATTAAAAATGTGACACATAAAGCGTAAATAAGTGCATCACCCTCCTCATTAACACCCCAAAACTGAATCTCTTAAAACCACCAGATATCGATTTCGCTTTCTGCTCACCTCGAGAGGACACACTTTTCACGTCATGCAAACGAGACGTTTTCCGTCACTTCACCCGTCACTTGAGCACTTAATGAAACCGCAATTAACGCTTAATGAGGAGTATTTGCCGCAAGGTAATTGTGTTCTTCCTATTTAATCATCCGAACTTGGCATCACTTTAATGCAATTTTGACAGATGAAAAAACGCCTTCAATAATTCTCTTTAACGGTGTTCTTCAATTGAAATCTACATCTTTCGCTAATTGGAAAAAAAAAACACGAAACGTAAACAGCAAATAAATCTCCGAAAGGAGCTTCACAATTTCTTTGCTGTCTCATTTCGAGATTATTTTTCACCGAAGACGCCACGAAAACCCTCACCTTGGCACTGAAGCATCTGCTACCTCACATGGATGTCTGGATATATCCACGTACACATAACGACGTATTTTGTATTAAAATTTGTCCTTGCTGACAAACACACGCACCAATAATTTACAATTTTTTTCAACATCTCACCCATTAAGAAGGATTTCTTGTGTGTGTTTACGGTGTTAGTACAGTGAGTAACAGAATGGCTCGCATATTAATTAAGAAATCAACATAAAAGTATAAGAGGATGGGTTTTCTTTTCACTTGAAAAGTGTGTTCCATTAATTTTCATGTGAAATTATCCAAATGAAAGTAATGAGAGCAAAAAACACGGCTACAATTCGGGCGGGACGTACTTCTGTAAGAAGTGAGTTGGCAAATTTATGCAAAATTGTTTGTTTCGAAGAAGTATGTAAATTTTTTCATCTGACGTCGGTATAAATTTACACAGTGATGGAAGGGAAAACGACAGTTAAGCTGGGGTTCTTTTGAAGGGTATGAAAAATAATATTGAATTTAAATTTTCGTTGAATTTAAAATTTGGAAGATTTTGACGAGTTTTAAAGGTCAAGAGTCTAGGAATTTATTTCTGAATCCGATAGGCTTTCATTTCCGATTAATAGGCAAGATTAGAGGGGGCGAAAGTATAGATTATCTTGATTATCTGGCGGATTTTCATCCTATCTAGATACATAGGTGCTAGATAATCCGAATGAGTTTGAGGAGCATGGGAATGGTTCATCGTTTCATTGATAAAATGAACGGGAAGGAACTAATAAAAAACTTAAGGCGAAATCAATCATTTCTAATGTTGTGGATTCATGTATGTGTTGCCCAATGTTGACCTTACCCAAGATACAAGTTGAAGGAATCAGTCAGAAATACACCCAAGCCAGCCAGAAACTTCCACCATCTGGTTTGATTCAAACTCTATGAAGATTTTCCCGGAGAGTAGCATTCCCCACATCCTTTTCAACACACATCCCAAACAGTGTGGTTCCTACAGTTCTGTCGGATGCAAAAGAAAACACAAAGGGCTCGACTCAGGCTCAAGTGAAGGGTACCTTCTTTAGCTAGTTTGGTTCCTTCTTGAAAGAATAGTGCAAAACTCATGGGCTAACACCCGAGGCACCATTTTTCAGAAGTCCGTCCAATTACTCTCATACGCCGACGATAATGACATAATTAGAAGAATGCAACTTCATGTCACTGGCGGTTTCGTGGGTATTGGGACAAAGGCGGTAAAGTTGGATTTAGCGGTCAATGAAGCAAGACGAAGTATATGCTGTCAACAAGAAAGGACACTCAACACTGACTTCTCGGACAGAACGTCACAGTAGACAGATACAACCTCGAGTTAATTAAGGACTTTGTCAACCAGCCCTGAGATCAAACTAAATATAACTCTTGCCAATCGCTGTTTCTTTGGGCTAAGAAGGCAATTGAGTAGCAAAGCTCTCTCTCGAACGACTTAAGTGACCCTGTATAAGACCTTAATCGTCCCAGTCCTGCTCTACGGGGCAGGGGCATGGACTCTGCCAAAAGTGGATGAGGTTGCTCTTGGCTGTTTCGAGGGGAAAATTCTTCGGGTGATTTTCGGTCCGGCCTGCATAGACGGTGAGTGGAGGGGGAGATACACTGACGAACTGTACGGGCTATACAGCGACATCGACTTAGCCAGATGTGTGAAGCTCCAACGACTAAGGTGCATGGGTCATGTAGTGCGGATGGACACCAATGATCCGGAAAATCTTTGAATCCACACCCAAATGACGACGCAGTAGAGGAAGACCGCGATTCAGGTGGCGCACCCAAGTGGAAGGGGACCTCAACGAACTTGGCGTGCGAAACTCGAGGCAGCTGGCTAAAGATCGAGCTGCCTGGAGACGCTGGTTGGTTGAAGCCCTGGTCCGCCCCGGACTGTAGCGCCACCTTAAGTAAGTAAGTAATTAATCGGCTCTGAGTGGAGTAGAAATAATTCTATTTATATTGCAGTATATCAATGTTGACACATGCAATCCTGTCAAACTGCAGAGCTTAATATTCCTTCTCTGCTTCAAACTGTAACGATATCACAGTCAATCGAAAGGTTTGAAAGAATTCGTGCAGCATTGAAGTCCTTCTTGTCATGCCACCGAAACCAATCTATAGGCCGTCACGCCAAAATCTCTATTCCAGAACGAAGTGAATGAGACAATAGAGTGTTAGTAGTATTTATGTTTAGTGCTCTGACTGGAGTCAAGCACTGTCTGCGTTTAGCGTCTGTCTAGTTCGTGTACAAACAATAGGCTTTGGTTTAGGCCTCATTTTGTTTCAAAACATGTATGAGTCAGTTGAAAGCAATGAAGTTTAGAATAATGAAGGCAAGATCATGACAAGATTCGATGGCTTAATTTGGCGGACGAGGCTAGTTCTTCAACATGTTTTAACGATATTTAAAATTAAAGACAATGTCGAAGGAGACACAAGAGATATTTGAACATTTTCAAAGTAAATTATTAAATTAGACTACTTCCTTGGAAAACGAACCAATGATCAGCATTTGTAGGCCAACTTCTCCGATTTCAGAATCTTCCAGACGTTTGACCAACTTCTTTTATTTTTTTTTCCACACTTATACCATCAGTTTCGTCTCTTAAATTACCTTGTCAATTTATAAACGCAACCATCGCCACAAAAATCAATCTCATCACCATTATCATTCTTGGTTTCATCATGACAAATACATCGATTTACAGTTTCACAATGATTTCTTGAGCATTGAGCTTCAATTACAACTCCAGTTGGTGGCATTATTTTTATCACAAATAAATTATAAACAAATTAAGTTAATCTAAAGGAACGACTTCTTCGAAGTCAAACTACAATCGTCCACAAACAATAAAAAAAAACCGAAACCAAACGATCCGAACACGTCCAACGTTTGAATTTTACTGAGTCCGTACCGTCTGACTGGGTTTCTTTTATAAATTCCAAATCAGTCAATCGGCTTCGTATACAAATGGCATCGCGCTTCTCTTTGCCCACAAATTGTTTGTTTGAAAATGTACTTATTCGCTTGAAATTAACTCTGTAGATGTGTGATGTATCTTTTGGATGACTGTACTCAGCAGGGTTACCAGGCTTGGAGTAGGAGATTTATAATAATTCTCTTAATGTACTGTGGACATAATAATGACGAAATTATGTCAAGCTATACCTTCGCACAACGACAAAATTACAAATGACATGACGTTAGTAGATGTGAATTTATTTGACAAGTGTTACCCATAAAAATCATCTGCAAGGACAGAGAGAGAATTCAAATGTCAGTTTTTCTTCGTTTTGACAGCAGAATGTTAGTTTTGTCACCTAGTTTTGAGAGAGAAACATGTTATCGCTGATTTATGTTCAGAAATCTACAGGGAATTCATTTGACTGTACTTCAGTTTAGAAGTACAAGACTTCGATAATGTTCGCATCTATAACGTCCTACGACTTACAAGCAGTTTTCAGCAAAACACAGAGAAAAGTCTATCAAACGTGTATGCCAAGAGCTCGGCTCAAAATTCCATTATCTCTTGACAAAAAAAAAAGCAATTGGCAACCCTAACACTCATCCGAGCATTAAACCTGCTAATTGCTACTCAAGTCCACCTGGAGTGCGAACGAGTGTTTCTGTATATGCTGCTGTGATGCCGCTTCTGATAATGGTTGTGTCATTGTGTGGTGGTATTCGAAGATTGTTGGGATTTTGCAGTCGGAATGTGAAGTGTGTGTGTGACGAATTTTAGATACTTTAGATATCGCGACGCAAGGGGCAAATAGATGTCGGCCTGTATTGTGTTGCGATTCGATTAGAAAAGGGGCTCGACCAAGCCACAGTCACATGATTGGATATCTATGTGCGTATGTTTGCTTCGTTTAGTTGTGTGTCGGTCATCAGTTGATGCTAATTAGAGTCAAACGTATGTATGTATGTACATGTGGACGTCGTGTTACAGTGAACGAAACTTGATTAGATTCACTTCGCAATTGACGACATTTGCTAATAATTTTAGAACACTCAAGACCAAGGTTAAGGATTTTTCGAAACGTATTCTTGTTAATAGCTTCTTCCATGGGCTGGAGGACCTTAATACCGCTGATTTTAGGAAACTCCTCGGATTTCTATCCCTTTCTGGGTGGTTTTCGGATTAGTCAACCGTATCACTTGATTTGACTCCCATGAAGTACACTTTTTATGGGTACAATGGACCCGCTTGAGGTCTAAGCAAGTCTTTAGGAAACCCACTAAACCAACCAAGATAGGATAAGTAGTTTGACATCTCTTGTGAACTCTAAATCCAACTCAGTGTTTGCAGAAAAGGCCGCTCTGCTTTTCATGGCTACAATTGTAGATAAAATGTCTACCTCAAGATCTAAGTATCACCAGATGTGTTTCACATGTTGGCTATACCTACGAAGCTTATTACAACTTGTTGCACTGGTAAGTGTCGTCATAAAATTAAAAGCAAATCGATATCAGTTGATATTTACACTTCAACTCTTGCGATGTTAATCGGTTCACTTAAAATATTATGAGGCACTGGGCAACGTTAATTGGAATTATTATCTTCTACTAGCTATTGCGAGCTGTTTTATTACTCAACTGCTCTGCCAAAGAGCTATGTAGATAAGTTTTATTTCTGCGAAATGGATTAAGCACTCAGTAAAAGAATGATGGAGTCCTATTCTTAATTATACTTGGGTGAGTTGGGTGTTTCCTTGTTTGAAAATTTAATTCTAATTCGCTCCATCCAAAAATGTTAACGCTTCGCCAGATAAATAGTGTGGGGCGAATTAGAAGATTAAGCTTTTGCCACAAAAAAAAAAAATCGTAAATGACGCTGTCAAATAACTGGACAGACTTGGGGATGTTAGGTTATGTTGAAGTGGCTACCATCTAAAGCCAACACACTTAGACCCATAAGGAATCCATTGTGACACCACAAGGATCTCGGAAAGATGTCCTGCCAACTCATTGAACCAATTGGAGGTTCTTATGAAGCGTGAAGTTGATTTGGGATGAATACCATCTTCTGGTCAAAATACGACTAAACATGTCGGTAATGTAGGGTCGACCAACAAGAGGTGTTATTTTAAATCCATAGAAAAACGCAACATGTTTGTGAAAAGTGATAATATTTGAATTTTAATCTACAGGACAGACTGTTGTTAGTAATAGAATACAACATCTGCCAAATGTAGGCCTCCGCTCTGCCTAAAAATGGTCATTCTTTTGATGAAATTTTTCATCATGTGCTTCGATTTCGCGAAAAATAGTTCTGATATTTTCTTTTAGTGCTTAAATCATTGGTTGAGCATTGGCATAGACTTTATCTTTAACGTAGCCCCAAAGAGAAAAGTCTAATACTTTTAAATCTCACAATCTCGGCGGGCAATTGAAATCTCCATTTCAGGAAATCACACGTCCAGGAAATTTGTCAGGCAAAAGAGCCATTGATTAACCAGCTGGGTAGCATGTGATGGCGTCTTGCTGAAAATAAACGTCGTCCACGTCAATAGCATAATTTCAGGTCAAAATAAAGTCAGTTAAAATCATTCGGTAATGCAATACATTCACTGAGACGGTTGCACGAGCGTTGTCGGCTTCAATTCTTGTGTCAACTGGACCTTATAAGCACGTAGGCCTATATCTTCACACAAAATGCGTTGCAAAGTGGTTGAGGGTAGGCCCAATTCCTGTGATCGTCTCGAAATGGACACACCTGGGTCTTCAGTCACATTCTCAGCTACAGCCGAGATATTATTAGCTGCCCTTGCCGAATTAGAGTCTTTACGTCACTAACCTGTCCGAGGCGTTCAAATTTTTTGATTAAATTCGCTATAACTGTGCAAGAGGGCGCTCGATAATGACCAAGAGGAGTACCAACTTTACAAAACATTTCCACGATATTTACACCGTGTGAATTTTCATTATTTCAACACGTTGTGGGAGTGTGTATCGATCCATATTTAGTAACCTCCTACTTTTTACTTATAAAAAAGTCATCTCAATGATAGTTGAATATTGACAGTTCAACAATGACGCGAAATATAAATTGACACCTTTTTTTTTGGATGACCCTAAATGAACAATGAATATACATACATACATTGATCCCCAGCCAGTCATTGCCTAAAGTTCGCCTCGGCGATGCATATCTCTCGGCGAAACATCAAAGAGAATATCAGTTCTGGTTCAAGTCGGAATTGGCATTTTATTTTGAGCTCTGTGCTCAAATTAAGAGTCCAGTCTTGACGTCAGAATACAATACGACATGACAGTAAAATCTACCGTCAATCTTGTTAACAAAAAGATGAATTTATTGTGCTTGTGGAAATTCTAAAACATATCTAGAAGCTGAACATTCCTAAATGCACTTGTACACATAAGCTCTCACGTAGCACTGATAGCACTGAACAAAAGTCACACGACATAATGTAACGAGAATGTTTTTCAATTGACTCATCTATAAAATGAAAAAAAAAAGTATTTCGCGTACTCATACATGTATTTGATCATAGACATCACTAACAAGTTCATTGATTGGGAACAACAACCATTTTTTGCAAATGAAGCACACTACAGTCGACTGATATTATTTGTTTATGCAACAACAAATTGTGCAATCCAGTTGCCTTTAATAATGTTTGAGACATCATTTAAGAGTTAGATGTTATCTGTATCTTTTTGTACCTCAATTTTTTTTATTTCCCGCGTCTTGAATCTATTTAAGGAAGACGGTGTAATGTTCAACGAGTTAATTATGATAATAATAAGATCTCATCGATAATTAATGATTTTCGTTCAGTGCGCCTGAAATTAGGGATAATTCTACGACAAAATGTAGTAATTAGTGAAATTGAATATAAGTAAACCATGGGGTAGCTGTGTAATGAAAAATAGACGCAATAGGATTACATAATTTCTAATAATAAAATGTAAAGGGATACAGTTACAGTATTCACCACACACACAGATGAGTTAAAAACTTTCCCTTAGAAGCAACTTTTGGAAAATTAATAGTTGACGGGACAGCTCGGGATGAGCCAAGGAAGGGACCTACAGTTTATTGGCGACTCTGAACGGCGAATTGAGAAGCTTTTTCATGACAAAGTTTACTCCTGGAGGATTGTGATTCCCCGACGAGAAGTGGTGCCAAGAAAATTGTTTCGGTGGACATGGCTGGGGCTTGAGCCCACGCCGCTCGCACATCAGTCCAACGCATTGAACACTGACGCACGGCAACCACTCCTTTACTAACTTGATATACATACAAGGTGGCCCAAAATGTACCACTCTATCGAAAGATGCTATAACTTTTGCAAATGGTGGCAACTGTCAGATTTGTTTCGATATTTGTGAAGTAAACAGATGGAGAATAAACGTCAACAAGCCATGTAACGCCATATTACTCGTGACTGTTTTTTTTATGCAGTAATTCGCAGTGATTTTGCGGCAGATTTTCCGACCGTCCTACGCCAAAGGCGTTCAGCCGCTCGCCTCGAAGAGACTGGAACAACAAGTGACGGAAGCTGCCGAAACGAGTTCTTATTGCCACAAATTAATGAATTGGGACTGGACTGAATTGGGATATCCGACAAGAGTTCGAGAACTTATTGCCCGAAGCTCTCGCCAAAAAGATTAAAAATGCGCTAAAATCAGACCAAAAGGTCATCAACAATGGCGGCGCCCACTTGACCGATACCATCTTTAAAAAGTAATGGAAAAAAAAACTTAAAGGTCCAAATAAACATTTAATAAAAAGTGTTTTTGGGCCACCCTGTACAATTTGTTCAAGTTAAAGTTGTTCTGGCTTAATACAAAGACCGGGGTGGACCAAGGTTTAGCTTCTCGCAGGTTGTTTTACCTTCCGACCACATAATTATATACATTTTTGAAATTTTTTTTACACCGTTGCGTTCGATAAGTGCGCAGACTGTGTTGGGAAATGGGTGACTAGATGCATCTCTATTCGGGGAGTTCCCTAAATTGTGTACACATTAATTTATAAAAACAATTTAAACAAGTGCATGCCCTGTGCACTTGATTGGCTTCATCAAGTCACATCAGGTTTCATCATCAAGTCACAATAATTGGGGCATCCCCTAAAAACAGCAACTTGCTTACTAAGTTCCTTTGTTTGTTTGACGGAAATCGTATACACTTGTGTAAACATTTTTAACTCTTTATATTGCTTTAGGAAGTGCCTACACTTGTAATTTATTTCTGCGAATTTCGATAATCAAACTAAGCCACTTTATAAGTGATGACCTAAGCATGTCTTTTCTGTTGCACATTAACCTTTATTTGAAGAACGTCCAGTCCGGCGATATGTGTTACGAACTTCATGCCCACTATAATAAATTCTAGAGATACTGACGAATCAGAAATGGAAAACCCAAAAGGTTACGTATGTACTTCAATATAGCCTTTGGCTCACAGCTTCTTTTTTCAAAGCTGAGGTTTATGCTAAAGACTCCTGTGCCATAGAATGTTTTCCACGTAACCTTCAAAGAACCTCTTTTGACGTGAAAAAGACTAAACTGTGACTTTGCGTCACGCTGAGCGTCACATGCGTGGGTTTTGTTTGTCGATTATAAAAATAGAAATTGATGAAACTTGTGCTCTGGGTTTATTCAGCATGGAAAGAAGTTTGGAATAAATTTACTCACTCATGACAAGACTACTTCAGCAGCCCATGACCTCGTAAAAGTAAGTAATTGGAAAAGACGTAAGGTAGCTGTATGATTACTAAGACAACAAGCTTTTGAAAGATGCACTGGAGCTCAGTAGTGAGATGATTGTCACTATTCAGCGTTATTTGGCAATTTATCAGGCATCTGAAATAAATATTTACCATTCATTCATTCATTTGGCAATGGATTTCTTTTCCACGGGGCTTAGGGTGCTTAAGTGGAATCTCTTCACCTCCCAATCTTTCGCCATCCACTCTAAATCATCAGAGGCTATCAACCATCTTATTTTTTCGACTTCGTCGATGTACAGCCCGTATAATTCGTGTTAAAATTTCCTCAAAAGCCCCTCAACGCCAAAGGGAAAAAACGCTCGAAATGATCAAGGATAACATGGTTCGATTGATTCCATATCCGAGATGTTTGAATATCTTCAAATGCCCGCATCAAGCCCATAATTAGTTAAGAATCAGTGTTAATAGCTTGTGTGGTGTCAATATTTTCAAGGAGTCCCCTCTTATATTCATTCATGGCATGAAGGCCGACGAGGAAGTCCTTTCGGAAGCACAGATTTTAAGTTGGATCTGACTTAATATTTTGGTATTATGAACATGGCCGTATGTTTTGGAGATTCAACAACCAGATTCTGTCTTACTACGCTAATACATCCATGCGATAAATGAAGATTTTGTACTTTTGTTGAACTCCGCACTTTTGTTAGAACAGGACGCACTATCGCGATATACAAGGTGACCCAAAATGTATCACCCTTTCGGAAGATGCTATAACTTTTACAAATGGCGGCAGCTTTCAGTTTTGTTTTGATATTTGTGAAGTAAACAGATGCAGAATACACGTCGACAAGCCACGGAACGCTATACCGACTCCTCAAGATCGCGGAATACTCATCATTATTTTTTTACTTCCCACCTTGGTAAGGGAAGTATTGTAATCGGTCCGATCAAAATGTTTCGAGATATGAACAGGGCTTGACATTACTATATACTAGAAACCGTTTGCACCCATTTTTGGAATGATGTGTGTGTGTGTGTGTGTGTGTGTGTGTCTGTGTGTGTGTGTGTGTGTGTGTGTGTGTGTGTGTGTGTGTGTGTGTGTGTGTGTGTGTGTGTGTGTGTGTGTGTGTGTGACAATATTTTCCTCCTACGATATCTGGAGAACGAAACAACGTAGGACCATGCGGTTTTTTGTTTTATTTGTCAGCGTAAAACTTAGAGCTGATTAGATTTTGAGCACAATCGGTCTAGCGGATGCTGAGGAAATTTAAGAAACGTTCTTTTTTTTTTCGAGCTCGCGCAACAACTCTTTGTGGAACAATATTAAACAGTGTGTCTTCGAATTTTCCGCTCTCTATGCATGTTTTCTTTAATTATTAAATAAATAACAATATCACTGTTTTTGATATAGCATAATATGAGGTGGGAAGTATAGGACTGGCTCCCCAGTCGAATTTTTTATGCAGTAATTCACCAGTGATTTTGGCGCAACGTAAATTTTGCGCAGATATCCCGGCCGTCCTACGCCAACTAGCCAAATACTAAGGCATTTAGCAGCTCGCCTCAAAGAGACTGGATCAACGCCTGACCGAAGAGGCGCCAGAAGGCCTTGTAGTTCTCGTTCCAACGAGATTATCGCCGCTGTGGCTGAGGATATCGCGGAAAAGCCGTCAACGTCGACCAGACGACATGCCGCAAATTGATGAATTGGAACTGGAGGACAGGTGGTTCCAACAGTATGGTGCAACCGCACACACAGCTCGCGGAGCCGTAGATATTCTGAAGGATGCGTTTCCGGGTCGCCTAATGTTCGGTTTTGGCGATTAGCACTGGCCGGCAAGACCGGCCAATTTGACCGCTCCAGACTTTTTTCTTTGGGGTTTTTTTTTTAAGTCACCGGTCTATGAGACCAAACCACGAACTCTGAAAGCTCTCAAGAGAATATCCGACAAGACTGCGAGAACTTATCCCCTGAAGTTCTCGTCAAAATGATTGAAAATGAGGCAAAATGAGCCCAAAACGTCATCAATAATGGCGGCGCTCACATGCCAATATTTTTTTTTTTTTTTTTATAATCCACGCGCGGATCAAGGGGATATGAATACCCTTATAATGTTATACACACACCGCGAGCGAGGTACAGTGGTTTGCAACTCAGGTTTCGTTAAGTTTTTTTCATTGGCGTCCAAGGGTGGTGTCCAGGCTAGCTGGGGACATTTGTGGTGTTTTTTTCATTTTCAAAAAGTAATGGAAAAAAACTTAAAGGTCCAAATAAATATTTAAAAAAAACAAATAATGAAATTATATCGTATCATTGCAAAACAACATCGAGTGAGTGTTTTTGGGCCACCCTATACATACACAATAGAACCACCTTTGGTTTGAGGCCTTAGTTCCTAAAGAACATCCTCTTAAAACTGGAAAACTGGTGCTCTGTGTTTATTACAAATTTTTATGAAAAATTATTCAATTCCCAGTATTGCCATTTCTACCCAAAATTTAGCTAATGACATCATGCAGGACATCCGATTTAGGGAAATTTTGTTGACGTCAGTTTATGTATTTGATGTTAATGGTGGACATTAATGATAAGGTCACGTTATAATAGAATTCATTGTTAAATTGGATGGTAATTTGGAAACGTTTTCCAGGAAAGCCAGCCACGAACGTGATTCATAAGCATTAGTAGTTCAACTTATCTTATCAACCACAGCGATGCGAAATGAAAATATATTTTAGAACGCGCAATTTTTCAAGTTCAGTGTCGCTTTCTGTCTTATCAGTGAATGGGGAGTAGGCCATAATATTGCACGTTATGTCTATGGCTTAAAACGCCATGATCATGTGTCGACATTTGCGAAAAATATTCTTGGGTGTTCACTTGATAAGTACCTTGACTATTGCACGCTCAAGTGTCTACACAAGATTATCACCAGCAATCAACCTCAATACTTATATGAAAAACTCAGCTTCTCGCAATCTAACCGCTCTTTAAGTCTAATTTTGCCACTTGTTACTTATCAAGTCTGTGAACGACAATTTTTCATTCACGCCATACGCCTCTGGAACTCACTCCCTCTCACGTTAAGACGGCTCTACGATACGAATGGTTTTGGTGACACTCTCTTTCGGCACTTAGCAGGTGGTAATTAAGATTAATATCTTTTATGGTAAAATTTGCTTCTTATAAATATCTTTCTTATCTTATAATTTACTCTTTGTCAATCTCTGTTTCTGAATACTCAAAATTGGAATTCATAAATAAACTAAATTTAAATCACATTATTGTAAAATTCACATTTATAGCATAAAGATTATGTATAGTCTATTATAAATGTTGTTATATTAATTATAATAAATACTGAAATACTGAAATACTGAAATACTCGTGTGGTATTGCATTACAAGCCATCAGCTCGTTATGGCCTGACAAACGTTGCTCCTTTGATGTACGTTATTCTATTGCACAATTCAATTAAGGTTAGTTGTGCTCATTAATTGCTTAGCGGAACTTCCGATCCGCTCCCCGTTGCCTCTAGTTCATGTGAGAGTGCATTTTCATTCGCATATGCCACGCCTAATTGCACAGATCCAAGGGTGAAGCGTGTAATAATAGGCCTTCAGCTTTCTCCCTGCCCTCTCACCGCACCTTGGAGGAACAGAATTTCTTCTTGTTTAAGTTTTAGATTCAATGAATGTAGGGAGCACAGTCGGGGGGTGCCTCCCAGTGGGTGGGTAATTATTTTGCGAAATAATTTTACTTTTTAAAATTGTCCTCGAAGAAAGAATAGTTGGTTTCTATAAATATTGTGACCTAATGCCTGACGTAAGAAGGAGTTTATCTGTTTGCGTTTAGTTTGTGCATATGACGAAATTTGGGCTGGTAGTACGTAGACATTTTTCTAAGAAAAGTACCGAGCTGAATTGGAGTATCTTATCAACTTTGGAAGGCGTAGTTTTACAATAACTATCTGCCTTATCAGCGAACTGGGAGTGTAATGTTTGTTTTTGTTTTAATCTCGTTAAAAGCTACTTGAGTTTCCTTTAATAGCGCGGATTATTATGACAGAAATCAGTCAACAAATAAGTGATCGCTGGAGACCTTGAGGGGAGGTAATCAATTTAAATTTAGCCTAACCTTCAAGTGATGACCGAACATACTGTTGGATGATTTTAACGTCAGAAAAGAGTTCGTCTTTGTGTAACCGGACCGACAACAACTCCGGAAATGGAATGAGATCAATCGGCCTTGCGGAGGGATGACATTCCTAGCAAAAGCAAGGATCCAAAACCGATGATCAGCGTCCTGTAGCCATTAGATGTGGATACGGCGTAAACTATTTCGTATCAGGATGGAGAAGATTGGTGAAGAAATGCAATAACCAAATCCAAACAAATTACATACACAAGGTCGACGCACGGAAGGCAATGGTTCTGATGTATACATACTTCGCAGACCCGAAAAATTACTGAATGACTGGAGTGTGTTACAATCAGAAGCAATTCTGATTACGGTGCTGAGGCCCAAATGAACTAGCATCTCTAAGACCTTCAGTGCTGATCCAGTGTTTAACCACTAGCCAAATTGAGCCTCTTGATAAACCTCAACAACGCTCTAGGTTTCAAATTTCAAGTTTTCACTGGGTTTATCGTGTCCCGCGTCAGATGGAGTCTGAGTGAGTCTTCTGGGAACTTACAAAGAAAATGTTCTGCCCCCTCATTTTCCTCGACCTATGTCTACATCTGTTGGATTCATTTTGCATATTGTACCTGAATGAACAGTCTACTGGGATCCAGACCACAATTACCTTGTTTGTGAACGCAAAATCTTTAAGGAGATTTAGACTATTTCAGACGAGCTTTGACCCTACCGTGAAGGATTAAATTAGACCTCAGCGCTGTCTGACTGTCCAAAAAGATGTATGTAAACACGAACACATATGTACGTAGTTCAGTTGCATGAACCAGTACTTGAAAGTTAATCTCTGCTTGAAACATAGCAGGTGACTTTCTAAGAGCTACTGCACTTTAGGGCTCGGATTTAATTTCCAATTTGGAGCCATCTATGTACCAGACTAGTAGTCTTGCTGATAACCTTGTTCAAGTGAGAGTACAGCATTTTGCCGAGAGTTGTTTCCAATCCCGAGTTCTAGCCTCCAATTATATAAGCTTAGGACCGTGATTTATCTTCTTGGATCAAAGTGACAGGATTTCCAGGACTGATGGTCAGGTTCTTGGTCCTGCACCAATCTAAAATCAGGCTTAGCGCACCTTGCATCAATTTCTATATGATGTCTTCGCATTTGCTCGCAATGCTACTTATCACTGTGCTCTGTAACCGGGTAAGACAAAGCAGAGCAAGAGGGGTACAACCCCATCCCCTTCTTTTGGTGTAACCTCTGGTCATTGCGGAATAAGAAATGCAGGAAATGATCGAGCAAGGAGCAGCGGTAAAAAGCCATAACACGATGAACCATTTTTTGGCCAAAAACAAATTATTAAAGAAAGAGTCGCCACAATGAAATCGGGGTATGGCTGATAATAGAAATTCTATCTGGACAGAGTATTTACGTCAAACAACTAGACATTGCAGACTTGAACATGTGCAGGTACATATGCGGCGCTTGACTAAAATGCTTAGGAAACTACTTTTAGTCAAAGTTTGTAGGCCGTAGTCCTACTTTATGACGGCGAAACACGCACTTTTTCTTTTGGAGCAGACAATTCTTTGTCCCGTTTGCTTTTGACGAGTTTTGGAGGAAAAAATTCGACCACGAATTGTAGTGACATCGACCTGGTCGAAAAAAAGTGCATTGGACTGAGCGAATGAACACCAAGGCTTCGGCCGGCAGAATTCTTAAATTTAAAAGGGAAGGCCAAGGCAGTATAAGAGAACCTCCCCTAAGGTAGAGCAGATAAACAACAACTTAAAGCGCCTTGGTATGGTATGGTATGTATATGAGGGTAAGCGGAAGGCTCTTCACTTAAAGCTCAGTCAGGCCTGTGGTGTTCTCCTCTTTTAATCGTCAGAACTGCAGAAATAGGTTTTGGTTTCGGATGTGTATTGAAAGGGATCTAGGGAAGGTTAAAACGAATCTGGAGTTGACACTAGTGTACGTGTGGTCTGGCGAATTTTCCTGTTTCTTTGGTGAAGGCCAGAATGCCGCTGATTCATTTGTCCTTAAAAAGTCTCAGGTCCGGTATTCACATGGACCCCTGGGTCTTCTGTCGCATTTTCGCTAGGGCTGGGCAGTGGCATAGGAGTGTTCGCGGTCTTCTTCTGTAGTTTGGCGAATCTTCCTCTTTCCTTGGTGAAGGCCAGGATGCCGTCGATTCCTCTGTCCTTGAGATGTCTCAGGTCCGGTATCCTTATGGACTCCTGGGTCTTGTGTCGCATCCTCGCTAGGGCTGGGCAGTGGCATAGGAGTGTTCGCGGTCTTCTTCCCACCATCAGCCTCAATCGTTCTCTGCTTGAACCTAAAGCCTTCCTGGTGAACAGGTTGCTTGGTTTATTTGGAAGTGATCTAGCCACTTTGCACGTCGGAACTTTTGCCCAGTGATCCTCGAAATCCTTTTGCATCCTCTCGTTGGTTGCTGTTTTAATTATTGCTAGTGCGATCCCCATTAATTATTGCGCGTGCGCCTCTTCTCATGCCAGTTCATCGGCTTTCTCATTCCCATTGACACCTTCATGATCCTCTACCCAGACAAGGCAGACGTCATTGTGACTGTCAAGCCTGTTGAATTTGTCTTTGCATTCCCTGACCAGATGAGATCTGGATGTTGCATTTGTGATGGCTTTAAGTGCTGCTCGACTATCCGAGCAGATTTCTATCTTGCTTCTTTGGGTTGTTTCAAGAGAACTCCAACTCCCTTCAAAATGGCAAGGACTTCTGCTTGGAATACTGTGACCAAGGGATCTAAATGAATCGCCAGTTCTACCGGTGGGTTGTTGCAATATACGCCAGCACCAAAGTTGCCTGTGATGCGCCTTACATGAAACCGTTTTAAGGGACTAGGCCGATTGGGAAGGGTTGTTGATTGAGGTTTCGAACTGTAAAGACACCTAAGTAAGTATGTATGAAGCAACAACCCCTATACCGATTGGGAGATTTGCTGTGTTAAGCGCTTATGCAATTTGGTATTTTTCAAAAAACCTTGACGTTCTTTCTTTTGGTAAACTCGGCGAATTCCCTCACCCTAATTTCAATCTAAAATTTCGTACAAGTACTTTGAAGTTCATGGTTCAAAGCGGATAAGACCAGTCGTAAACCCACAAATCTAATAACAAACTTTTTTCCCACTTAAAGCGTTCCAACGATAAAATTCTTTTTTATCGTTTGTTAGTACTTTTACGAAAGAAAAAGAAAGCAACCATCTCGTCCAAGTGCGTCACATCCTGCCGCAACTCAAAAAAAAAAAAAGAGACTTCGTCCCATTTGCTCGTTGACGAGTGCAGATTTAATTGTAAGCAAAAAATGTTATCCAACGGTTAAAGTCATTCGTGTAGTGTGCGACAATTAATGATAAGATAATCAATTCTCTTTGAAATGGGGGTGTGGTGCGGATGGCATAAAGCCACAAAAATTGTGCACACTTTGCGTCATGACGAAGCTTTTATGTACATAGTGTGACTCAATGCATTATGTGTAATAAAATATCCAATCAGCTGTAAACTAATTATCGAATGTTGATTAGCATAAAAGATGTATTGCGTAGATATTCGTGAGGTTATGGTGAGGTTCTCCCTGCAAAAATATTAATTTAACGCCACCATTGGATGTGGAATATTCAAAACCGTCTAAACTTTGGCTTGGGTTAAATTAATTGACGTTTTGGAAAAAAAAAAATTAATTAATTATGTTTACAGAAAAAGGGCTGACAACTTTTTCCATTAACCCAAAGTCAAGGGGTTTTAAGAGTTTTGCTGACGGTTTTTTCTATAATTTATGCCAACCCTGTCATCAGCAGGCTTGTGTTTTATAAACACAACAGAAAAATCAGGACAAAAAGGATACCACGGATGTGTACACAATTTGAATTCATGTCAAAACCTCTCTTTTATGTGAAATTATGCCACGTAGCATTTGGCCGACATAAAACGTTTTAACGGCGAGAAATTAATGGCTTCTGTCACACGCATGTCCTACGCGTGTGAGGTGTTCAAATGCAACGGGGTTCAGGTCAACATTTTAGCAGGCAATCTCGTTATTCGTTTCATTTGTCAAAATTTCGAATAAAATTATTGAAAATGATGGCATTTCGATGAAGGCGTGTTGTATCAGGTGAACTTGAACTTTAAACAATGAACGAGGAGTTGGAGTGTGCAACTGCAGGACATCTTGTAGAAAACCATAATGTTTCCTTCTGTACTCCTCGGAAATCCCTTAAGAGGTCCATCAGGAGAAGGGTAATATTATTTAGCTGAAATAGTTCGAACCATTAAGTATACCAAAGGATGTATGTATGTACAGGGTGGGCCAAAAGGAATGTCACAATATGAATGTGCTATAGTTTTTGCAAATGGCGTCAAATGCCATTATGCTTTGACATTTATGTTGTAGACAGATTGAGAATTAGTTGACAACAAGCAATGGAGTGATACACACCTTACTGTTTATTTGACCAATTTGCGGTCTGTAGTTTTAACGCAGCGTGAAAATCGTCATCGTTTTCCTCGTCATCCTGCACCATGTTCGCGAACAATCAAGCCTGTGGCTGAGCATTTAGTGCAAACTCGATCCACTAGCAATGTGGCAAGGAATGACCGGCCCCGTATTGCTCGTTCGACCGAGAATATCACTGCTGTGGCCGGGGACGTCCGAGGAAGTCCACAAACATTGACGAGACAACGAGGCGTACAATTTGGCATCAGCAGACTTTCGTTGCGTCGAATTTTGGTGAAAAACCTGAAGATGTTCCCATATAAAGTGCAAATCGTTCACCAATTGCTGCCTGCTGATCGTCAAGTGAGGTTAACTTACTCCCATGCTCTGTTAAACCTGGTGCAAGAAGAGGATGAATTCGTATCCAAAATGAGCGACGAAGCCCATATCCACTTAACCTTCGCTTTCATAGTATCTACCCGGGTAGATATTTCGCTTTTCATTTGCTAATAACTCAGTGAGTTTTTATCAAATCTGGAAACGCTTCCGACTCAGATGTTAGTATACACCCTTGAAAACACTACAGTGTATATTGAAGGAGCCTTTAACGACGTCTTACCAAAAGCTTGACAAACAAGGTGACGCTTATGATACAAGGTGAATCCGCAAGGTGATGTTCTACCTCCGTTTTTCTAAAACCTAGGTGTTGATTCATTTCTACTTATCCAGGAAAGGGAACGCTGCAAAATAATTACTTATGCGGATGACGTTAACGCGCTCTCTGAACTTTCCAAATGGGCTGACAGGTGTGATCTTAAACGGAGCTAGTTCTTTTTACAAGGAAGTAAAACACTCCTCGTGTTACTCTTCTCTCCTTAGAGTTAAGACATTCTTTTCTATCTGATCTCCCTAGACATTTTCGGCAAACACATGGCAGCTAATGCAGCTTTTAGACTTGGAGCCATCTCACATTGGACCAGTAGACTAACTGGTCATGCTTCGATTCCGAAAACACAGAAAACATTGTCCCAAGTTATTTTTTTTTAGGAGAAACTCGAATGTCGCTAACACCACACGAGATTTCTGTGAGACGTAAGCACCACGAAAGAATCCGTGCAGATCTTGAACCTCAATATCTCCTTCTAGAGCATTGTAGAGTCTTCCAGGTGGAGATTATGATGAAAAAACAAACTTTGTCTTGGCAGAGGTGAAGTGGAATATTTACTCGGAGTGTTACCACATTCACAGCCAGTTAGGCTATAAAAATCTACAATAAATTGCCGCTCGTCTCTTCTAGAAATGGGAGAGCAATTTAACACACTCCTCTGATGGGTACGAGGATATATTGGCATTCCAGGGAACTGCAAGGCCAACGAAGTCGGTAAGCATGGTACTACAATACAGATTCTTCCTGAAAAACTCAAACTAAGGCTGGATGCAATCAGCTAAACAAATGTCAGGTGGTCAAATGGCAGCATTTGCCAAACAAGCAGACAAGTTTGGCCTACGACAGATTAAAAACACTTGAAGAGATTAATTTTGCTAAATAGACGAGAAATAGAAGCCACCATCAGCACAGGATACTGCCTTTTAGGCAGACATGCTATTCGCCTAGGCATTCCTGGAGTAAACAATTTTCCATCTTTTTTGTACCTGTCCTCCATTCTTTCGCTTTTGGTGCCTTCGGTTGTCGAGTATGTCGAAGACATCAGGAAGGGGAATGGACCTTCTACTGGTCTAAGTGCGTTGGCTACGCCGACAGATTTTAAGTCAAAGGATGGCCCAATGAGTTGCCAAAGAAATACACCAGCCTGCATAACCATACATGTTATTTAAATTTACCATCCAGCTTGGATTTTTTTTATAACAAACTCTCGAGTTGTAGTAGGCAGAAATCAACGCAAATTTCCCTCATAAAACTCTTATCGTTTTTAACGTGAAAAATCATTTTCCATTGTATTGTTTACACTTGAACTAAAACACCTGGTATTATCGGGACGCTATATACAACATAAACATGACTCAACCAACCTATTGGTGGAATGTTGGCCCCTCTCTGAGGACCACCAACGTCGTCCATAAAAGAAATACCAGAACAAATATTGACCTTAAACCGCACAGTACAGCAAATAGAATACACAAATGGAAATGAGGAATGCACTCATGCAGTTGACATGGATGGAAAAGTATAACAAATGACTAAACACGTCAAGTTGCTCCTCTAAAGGGTAAATATTGGTTTTTCGGAAACAATTTTCTAAAAAAAAACATCAATGAAACATTCCTTGTCCGCATTAAAAGTTTATTTGTATTGACACTTGTAAATATATAAAAGGCTGTCATCAATATTTATGTAGTTTCAAACGATCAATAATTATTTGAAGAAAAGGGAGAGGAATGCGAAAACATGGTGTCTATGTTCAAGCAGTAAAATCCCTTCCATTGATGTCCTTTACACTTTACACTGCCTTTCCAAGCAGATGTAGTTTAAACTTGACAAAAACGTCCAACAAGCTAAAGCTATTCATTGATACACACGTGCGACACGGTCCTATAAGCCTTCATGCTATCCTCTTCTTTTGTATCTTCTTATAGCTGCTACGAAGTCGTTTGACAAAATGTAAATACCTGTCTGGACCAATGAAAGAAGAAGGACACCACTCAGGAGCAGTTTTTGACTCCGACGGACATTGGTTTCAGGAGCCTAATCGCTTCATCAGAACTTCTGCAAATGCTGTTGTATCGCAATAGACTTCATTATGTTGAAAGTGTTGCTATGCCAGGTACCTAAAGCAGTCGATTTTCGGAGCGCATCTGCCGAAGTCGAAGTTAATTGATCCCAAAATTATCACGACTTGAAAAACGTAGGAGTATGACAGCTTGATTATTCGAATCTTTTGATGAAGAAGAAGTTGACGAACTGTCAAAATCTTACTACTTGAGGGACAAAGAGACAGATCGATTCCGCAGACGAGAATAGGGTGAAATTAAAGTTTTTACTGATGGATTGCTGATAGATGACAGAGCGGGGGCAGGTGTCTTCTTGGAGAAACTTAATCTAGCTTAGATGCTGGGTCTGATCCATGCCAGATCATACGCATCAGGTTAGGGGAATGCAAGGCTTAATCGCACTGGATAATCAAGGTGTTACCAGGAGAAAGAGACTGTAATTCAGTCATCCCTTTCGATGGCGTGTGTCCAGAAATTCAATGTATGTGCAGCCCGGAATGAACTGACACGGCAAGTAGGAATCGGAGGAATCAAAAGCCAAACCTCCTAGTGGAACAGTGGTCAACCTCTTAATTTTGTAGGCTCGACCCGTTTGCTACTATAGCTTAAAAATTGACATGATTCGGAAACGAATGAACACTCAAAAAGGTGTGGTCACACTAGGCAAATAGTAGACAAGCCACAAAAGGCGATAAAAGTGTCTGCTAGCTGCACCAAACCAGAAGTTCTAAGTCTAACATGGGGAACTGCTAGATTGATTGTAGCGCTTTCCACTGGGTATGACAATTTCAAATACAGACCATGCCATAAAGATGAAAAGAAGACTGATCAATCTCGGACCTATTATCGTCAACTTCACCACTGTAGGTTATTCCAAAAGCTGTGGCGGTAGCCACCAACTTCTAGCCCCATTGGGAAAATGTCCCCGGGCTTAAACAATCCAAGAGATTTATAAATCCATTTTCTTACAAGGAAATTCTAAACCTTGACAGGAACAACATGAGGAAGCTAGTGGGCTTTCTTACCGGCCATTGTGGCTTAATAAATCACCTCAAAAAACTAAACCTTTGTTCAGATACGGAGTGTCGGTTCTGTTTGGAAGAGGAAGAGGAAGAAATCTGGTAGGAAAAAAAATGCCTTAAGAATGTGGAGACAGCCAATGTCTATCTTTAGCTAGCAGAAGGTGTGGGAATTTTCTGTCATTGCACGGAAACCCAGAGGATAGGTTAAATTTCAATCAACCAAATGCTAACGATGACAGGAGAATTCGAGATTAGGAAGGCTGTACTAGAGTACTTAGACGAAACCGGTCCATTGCACTACCAAAAACCAGAACCCACTCTTAACCCATTTTACTGGAATTTTCTCGATTTTCGGAGAAAGCCGAGAATGCGCTTCAATGATGAGGAGCTACAGTGTCAGCACTCAACACACCAGAACTCTGTCACCTGATACGAGCAAATGGAGGACAACCGCATAGGAAATGATCCGAAGTATCGTCGCCCTCTCCAAAGGCTTCGCAGACAAAGAGACGAAAAGGAGGTCCACTCAAGGTGGCCTGGTTCGAAGTCTCCCCTTGACTATTCAAGTATTTTCTAATTCTTAGGACACATGACGAAAGTTTCTATAAGCAAAAACATTCGACACACTTTTGCACTTTAATTTTGTCTTAATGGATTCGTCTCTTACAAATTAGTTTTAAGATTTGCAGGCCATTTGTTGTTTTCTCTGCATTCATCCGTAATTTAAAATTCTGTAGGTCAGGTCAGTATGTAAACATCTTTTGTATTGTAATTATCATGTTGTGCTGTTCTGAGTACCAGAAAACGCAGTTGATAAGGTAATTTCTCAGAACAAAAAAACCTTTAGTCCCAGAGAAGTGGGTTTAGGTCTTGTAGTCTATTAAAAAAAAACATGAAATCAAATATTTTCGAAGTGGCAGTCGACATGGCTTGTGCCCTTAACGATAGTTCGACCCGGACAGTCCACCGACTGTTGTCTACGGGTATGCTGCTGGAACCTCTGCACGCTGACCAATATGGTGGACAAGGTTCTGAAAAACTGTTCAAATAGCTTTAGTTATCGGAAAAGTGACCACTGCCATATTCACTAAATGGTTTTTGCGCAATACCCCAAAAATTGGTCATTAACCGAGAATCTTGTGTTGCTCTTAAAAAGCAAACAGCTTAAAAGCCTCACAATGAATATTTAAGGACGAAAGTGTTCAGTAGTGCCATGGAATCGTTTTGCTACCATCTCTTTGCATAATTGATTGTCTGCGGGCGTGTACCTACCCCGTTCGGAAGACTTTTCCTAACCGACAGTAATTAAATTTTTTGAGAAACTTAACAAATTTATTAAACACCCGAGATCCGGTTCAGGTAGTAAGGCGGAGCTTTTGAAAGTCTCACCCTGTAATGGGACCAGAGTTCGCAGGAAAAGGATATCATGTTTCATTTTGCCACTTAGAGAGACAGAAAATTACAAAAAGTTGGAAGATGAGTGAACATTTAGGAAGCGCTTAAACCCTTGAGACTTTTAAATGAGTTTTATAACTTTTGACACTTCCGATCACATATGTGTGCGTATCTACTTAACTTCTGTCACCCACCGAGTGACAAAACAACGTCACAACGAGTGGTAGTTGAATATTAAGTTCAACGAACGCTAAGTGATTCCACGCAAATTGCATGTACAACGAATTTATTGATTAAAAAAAAGTTGAAGCCATCAGAAACATACCACAACCACAATCGAATAACACTTCAATTCAACAATATGACGAGCAGATAATGACACTTGTCATTGTCATAAACAGAGCAAGTGTCACCTATTTTGACAACTACGCAAACAGAATGTCATCATCACTATCGATTTGTGTATTTTTTTCTTTTTGTTTTTGCGTGACCCTGTCCGTGGAACTATACTGACAACAACAGGATTTGTTTGTTTTTGCTTTGCCGTGAAATTAGTATCAATAGACTCTGGCACATCCTTACCCCCATGGGAATAAGGGATAACGAGCTACGAAAATAATGTCTTATACTCACTCATCCATCTCATCGTCAGATACGGAAAGACCATTTTTATTTGCCATCCTTTCTTCTAGTTATTTATCTTCTTTGGCGGTGTGTATTGCTAAAAATAGAAAAACGAAAAGATATAAATATTTGGCATTAAGATGGTGCCTGGGAATATAGGGGATAAAAAGCAAACATGTCGAAATAAAGATTTGTGGGACATAAAAGAGGTTTCACTTCGATGGAAACGTAACAATGGCGCCCAATGAACTCTGTCAAACAAAGAAGCTGTCAATTATGGACTTTTTTCGTAACGTAAGGTTTGGTTTGTCAAAGTCTGTTAGTTATGGAATTTTAATATTTTCAGATTAGGTGTAGCGGGAAAGGCCTTAAGAAAGTTTTAGTTCATTCATTTTTCCGAAGAAGTACGAATCAAGAAAGAATCGACGACATTACGGACACCTAGGGCCAACAGGGAAATTCGACTTAAAATTCTTTGGATAATCATGGGTGGAAGCATGAATAAGTGAGACTGTTTAAGTGTTATGTGACTGTCCGTATTCCATCAATACATCGCTAGACTTTCGTCGACTCTTAGCTCTGAAGTTAACCTTTTACACTGAGACAATCTGAAGCTGTGAAACAAATGACCAATCCTCCGAGTCTCACCATCTTTTGAGGGAAATTTTACCAGAGATGCAAAATCGATTAAGTGCTTACAATTTTTTTAGGACATCTCCACCTTCACCAAAAATGGTTTATTGCCATGCAATGTGAGGACTCGAAAAAAGCTAAGCAGTTTCTCCTAGAATCTCGCCAATGATGGGAGATGAGGGAAACCCAGATTAGCTTCAATCAATGCGGAAGCACTTACACCACCTAGCATGAAAAAACTCGATGGAGACTTAACATTTATCCGTTGTCAAAGCACGCAAAGGAAGACGCGATGGAGTTAAGTGTAACGAATCTGCAGACATCTTGGGCATGGGCAGGTGTTCTGCATTTATCCTTAAGGCTTAAGGTCATACAATTTCGTTGAATCACTTATTGATTGTTTACCAATCTTCAAAATTAAACGAACCGTAGAAACTGGACAAGTATTCGCATTCTTTCCGTGTTTTTTTTTTCGAAAGAGAGATCCTTGATGTGCCGGACTCTAACAGACTAAACTTTTTCCCATTTCAGTGATCACAACACTCTGGGACATCGTTTTTCACTACTTCAGGAGATATTTCCTTCTCCCTCCGTCATATTTGTCATATTTCTGACAGCATAAGGACATAAGGACAAAGAAAGGAACGAAAAAGCTGATGAATTGGCAAGATTGCGGTCGGCTATGAACATTAGCGAAGCAGACACATGTGTAATGCCACCAATAGAGGGAGTGCATGACAATAGACAACATAATAGAGAAAGAAGCTAATTCCTCCTGGTTAGCCAGAGAGGATTGCGCCACCTCTCGCACGCTATGGCCGAAATTAAATAAAGCTAGAACAAGGCGCCTTCTGGCACTGGATGGATCCTCTAACCGCATGCTCACTAGAGTTACTATAGGACACTGCGCTATCAGAGTCATGCTCCGCAAGTGGAGAATCAATTCCAACGTTTTATGCAGAAGCTGCGGGGATGAAGAAGATGTAGAATCAATCCAACATCTGCTGTCCCACTGTCTCGCCCTGCAAGAACAACGTCTACGTGCATTGGGATCAAGGTTCTTTGCAAGCATTGGAGAGGTAACAGGCTTACAGTTAAGCTGGTTCACGAAACAGCCAATAATAGGATAGGTCCTTAGATTGTCCCGGATAACACTTTGCTATTCCCACAACATTAATAGGGAGTGAAAGTGATAAGTCCTATCCGTCACACACCTCCCTACGTAACCTAACCTAACGTAACCTAATCTTGTCAACACAAGAACCAGGCTGCGATTGTTTTTCTCCGAAGACGAATTGGTATTGCTCCTGGCACCGTACCTAGGAAAGTGGCAGCCTCTACTCAGGCTGCAGTCCTTGGTTAAATTCGCGAATTTTTTTCGAAAGAAGTTCTAGAAGAAACACAATTGTTCTTTGAAATATTATGCTCCCGTCATGACTTCTACATAGAACGTACAGGGGTACTCGTAACAGTAAATAAACTTCCCAAAGAAAACTACGTTTAGGTGAACTAATTTCTTCCTGTAATAACCTTTACGTCCACCTCCTCTCCAAAAAGTGATTTGAACACAGTCACGTACAAAATTGATTTTCGTAATAGACCACGCAAAACTCGTTTTGGCCGAGGTCGAAATGAGTGCTTTAAAAACTCATAACACTGCTGTTCCATCGGAAGTCCTTACACCACCGACTAGAGGAACTAGTTCCGTCGAGAGTGCATTCGTCCACTTCTCCCTCATGCATGTTTAACATGCTTAACCATGTAAACGGTCATTGGAGCAACTTAACCACAAAATTTGTGGTTAAATTAAATTATCCTGCCCAGGATAGATGTCCTTCTAGGTCTTTTTTTTCCTTTCCGTCTACTCAAAGTTGATGTAGACGTATGTACATATGTTTGCGGGTGATGGAAACGTCGTTCAGTAATTACACTATTAGTTTCAAGCACCAGCCATTACCGTCAGTTTTCTGCTCAAGTCCGTAGGCATCTGACAATAATTGACGACAAATGAACTGAATTATGTACGAGGCCGAGTACTGATGGGCTCGTGGCAATTGTATTGAATTTTAAAGTCGAATATGGCCACTTTAAGGACTTCCTCGTGCGCTATTGCATGGAATAGGATTTTTCACCGTCGTCGGGGAAAATTTAAATATGAAACATTTATTGCGAACGTTGATGTTGATGAATTACAATTCTCGCTACAACCCACTCGAGCTTACTTTAGATATAAGCCACAAAAACCCCCTCTGGTGTTGTGAAGACAACACAAAAAGATATGAAAAGGACACACACACTCCCAGCCAACCACGCGCAAGTGGTGTACAATTTTGACACAAAAGCGTTGCTCACTTCAAGGAGTATGCTCCATAGTTATAGGATGAATGTCCTTGACTGTATGGTGATAAATTAATTTTCATCTTATGCCAGGCGTATATAGGTACATAGACAATGCATAAAAAAAAGGATGGTTGGAATATGGAAAATGCGAAAAGAATTTTCGCAATGAGTCCCAGGACGAGGCGGAATGAATGGAGAAGTTTATACCACGAGTTTTGTTATGAATATGAATTGGCAAGAGAAATGTCTTGGAATTTTGGGTCATTTCCTTGTTTTTATATGCGAAAATGAATCATTTTTTACGATAAGCGTTCAAGATTTAAGAGGAAAATTGAGACGAAAATTCCAAAGGAATGTGAAACCGAAAGGAGCCCTGGAGAATGGATTTTAGTATGACAACGACCACAAGCAGTGACAAATGGGTTTATTGTCCTTTCCTACAGCTGTGTTGGATGTTTTTTTCTTTTTTAAATTCCTTGTCATAAATTTCTCCCCCACACATCTATGGATGACAGTACTTGAGGGATAATGTAGTGGAAAGTATCCTTTCCCTACAGAATAGAAAATTGCTTTTAAAACACTTGAAATTTGGAACGCAGCTCTGAGGGGGCCCGTTGCAAGAGGTGGTTAAACGGATAGGAGGGGCATTACTATTATTCCCAGGCAACTGATTTTGAGTAAAACTTTTCATTCCCAGGAATGAAGCATGGAAAAAGTTTGACCTAACTCAACTGTTATGGCTATAACGCCTAGGTGGTTCTACACGTGTTGGTAACAGTACAATAGTTAATGTCTGATGCTGACCTTTTGTCTGAACTTTCGCAAGATGAAATAGCTGATTTTGCCTGGAAGGTAAACATTTTCCAACTTATACTTGATATGGGAAAAACCAGATTCCCCTCTCTTCCTTTAAACTTGTAAAAACTGTTTACACTCTAAGCTTCCCTAAGCAGCTTACAGGAAATCCACCAAGCATGCAGGTGGATATTAAATAATCTTTTCTCGGAAAGTATAAAACACCCAACGAGTGTCTGTAGTGCAGCTGTCTACCACTTCAACTGCAGGTTAATTCCAACTGACACTTTGGCCTTCTTAAGGTCGCAACACAAAACTACAAAAACAAACTTTTTAACACAGATTAATGCAACAGATGCAAGCACATGTAACCTTTTAACACTTTTACCTTGCAATACATTTTACATTGAGTACAAGTCCGAATTTAGTTATAATTCTCCACCTGATGGCTATAAACCTTCTCACATTGTTTTACTGTTTTATACAAAAGATAATTGCAAAAAAATTCTCTCAAAATCCAGAATACATCGCAAAATGTATGAAATAAATCTAATTTCAGTTTTTCAGATATCAATTTAGATAAACAAGTTTTCAGATTACAAGATAACGTTAAGCGGTTAAGGGGAGAAAAGTTTCCCACAACAATATTTTATTTGTTATCATTTCATTTCATATGAAACGTAAGAGGATATCCGCAAAAGTTCCCCATGTCAATAGGAGCTGGTGGGTTTTGAATTTTCAATACTTTTAGCATGACAAGAGGTCAACCTCAATACGTGTGAGTTTTGAGGTTTTGGGTGAAACTTTTGGGCAAAAGCAACGTACACACACGCCTTTGTTGAAGCCTTGGAAATAAGAAAGTTTTGACTAAATTAAATGTACATAGGAACCGCAACTTCAAAGCCCTAAATGAGGGCATACATATGTATTTATTTGATTGGGAAGTTTTAAAAAGATACATACTTTCCATTCTGGAAGGCATAGAGCTTAACTAAAATCGACGAGTTTGAAGAGCTTTGTAGGAACCTCTTGTTATTTATATCGGCCTTCCGGATGCAGGTTATGATTATAGAAGGAATGGAGGGTGTTAAGGATTTCTTATCTCTCTACTCTTCTCAGTTAAATAGGATCTCAATTATAGTTAAGCCCGTAGGTACGTAGGAGTGATGGTGATCATGCTGGCGTGCCTGCGACCTAATTAGCGCATTTGGCGCGGTTTCGATACAACGGCTCTAGGGAAATTTGTTGTTTGGTAGCCCTTATATCCAGGTTGTGGATTTAAGGAAGGGTCACCTGGTTTTGGCAAGAGTCGGGAATTTACAAAGAAATTGGTTGAAGGTTTCCGGTTCATTTACATCTTTGCAGCTATGGCAGTAAGTGTTGAAAGGGGTGTTCAGTTCTGTTGTATAGCTGTGGATTACCACTGAACTGCACAGATTCCTACAAGCCGAGAGATGTTCCTTCGATTTTTGCTAACGGGGTCCTTGGTTTTATTTTGGTTGAATGTGGCCCATAGTGAGTTAGCCAATCTTAGGAAGTGTAAGAATAGTTTACGAAGTAGAAAGTGAACCCGTTCCACGAGAGAGAAAACAGTCAAAGGTTAAACTTTGCCCAGGTTAGAATGACAAAGAACCGATTGCAAAAATTTCCAAGTTCCTTCTGACATTGTTCCAGCTAATTGAAGAATGCGGTTACAAAGGCTATGACCTTAGAAACTGCTTGGCTAACTTAAGGTGGCATGCTTTGAAAATCACTAGCCTTTTTCGCCGAGAAAACGCTGGCAAAATTCAGTGCACAGAGCAACTTCTATAACTACCAACATGTCAGAGTGAATACCCGCACCGGCCCCACAGTTAGATCCTACAAAAGCATGACGCTAACATAGGATACTGAGAAACTTTTTGAAAAAGGACACAGTCGTGCTGTTTACCAGGTCCGCTACTGTGGAACATAATGTACGATGAGGTTCAAAGACTCAAAATCCCAAGCTTATTAAAACTAATTCGCTTTGAAGATGACACATGTAGCTATCGTGGTGAGACCTGCAGCATGCAACTGATGAAGAAGGATTGGCAAGGATCATACCCAACATTTGCGGGCCAAAGGCCAAAGAGAAGATTGAAGGAGAAGATTGCTTCTAACAAGGGTTTCGGAACCGATAGAGCGCTATGGATCTCAAAAATGATCCGGTGTCATGAAAGTGTAGGACTATAGAACGAAAACTGAGGACAGATGACCTGCCGAACTAACTCGCTAATATCGAATATCGCCTTTCGGATAACATCCTACAATGCACTGTGTGTGATGGTTGCTTTGGAAAAGAGCTTTCGGCCACAAGTCTGGGTCGGTTCTCTGGTTATTCTTTGGACTAGCAGGTCCGTTGAACCTATAAAGATAAGTCGTAATGAAAGGCAACAGAGATGGTGTAACTATGACAAAAGGAAATAAACGCAAAGAATCAACCTCAATACCGACATATGGATTAACAAAAGAAATGGAGAGCTAAACGACTATTGGATGCAACTGCTAACAGGCAATGGCAATCTCCTAGATTTTGGACATGACCAAAACCTCCATTGTCCAAGAAGCATGGGCCGCGGTATGAGAAAGAACGACACCTACTGAAACAAAAACTGGATGAGCCCTTAACCCCAGATACTACAACCAGATAGACGATGGATACAGATGAAGGTTAGAACGCGATTAGTGACACTATGGCAAACAAAATGAGAAGACAACGCCCAAATGAAGGACAACGCAATACAGTGCAGAAGCCCGCAAATGCAATCGAGACGAACACAATAGTTTAGAGCCCTCCTCGCGATGAAATGCTTGGCCGGTAGAACTGTAAAGGAAAAGAGCAGTAAGTTATTTCCTCTCTCTCCCCACCAACCGAAAAATTGACTGATTACCGTTTCTAGACAAAAGTAGTTAGAGACTCTACTGCCTTCGGTGTAGAGAAGCTAGTCATTGGAAGAAAGAGTGTCAAGACTAGGCAAATTCTAATCAAAGAGTACGCCTTACCAAAAAAGACAGACTATGCTTCTTATTCTTCTGATTTGGACAGTGAAACGAAACATCATCCAAATTTCGAACCACTGCACTACGAAATTGTCTTCCTATCTTCTCCTACAAGGAAACCAATAGGAGCAGACATTATTCTTATCAAATCCAATAAGAGGATTAGCACGGACAGCTTGAATTGTCAAGTAATTCTTGTTTTCATTGAAAACCTTGTTTTGCATTGTTTCTTAAGACCCAGAGAAGAGTCATTTGAACTCTGCCTTCTAACTTAACTTAGAAACGCATGTATAGCTGAATTGTCTACTAAAATGATGTCGTGGAAATATAAGTAAAGATTTAACTACAATGCTTGCCTGGCGACCTCATTCAGTTTGGCTGGTCGATCGATGAGAACCTATCCGAGAAAATTTGACTTAAAATCTTCACATCAGTTGCGCAAAGCTAAAGCGTCTTAGACTCAATCACAACCGTCCTTTATTAGACAGCAAATGTGCCATTTTATTTTATATCTGGCGCGACAGCTCGGGATGAGCCAAGGCCTAGCTTCTCGCAACCATGCATGTTGTATATGTTACGCACGAATGGGAGGGACCTACAATTTAACACCGACGAGATGTGGTGCCGCGAAAAATGTTCTGGGGCTTGAACCCACGCCGCTCACACAACTGTCCAACACACTAACCAGTGAGGCACGGCAACCTCAAAACACAAAATATGCCATTAGAGTCTTGGAAAAGGAGTTACAGGACTTTTTTTAGTGACCACATGAGAAGTATCGCGCAGTTTTGCCAACATTAAACTTTTATTTCCAAGAAAAAGTCAACAATTTTCACAATAACGAGGGACTTGCAATCGGGTGAACTTGAGTTAATCAAAGGATAGAATGATGTAGGGTCATTCCATTTCTTCATTTTAAATTTCTTGCTCCAACTAGGCAAGGTTAGCTGAAAATTTCGCCACCGTAGACGAGTGTGACTGAAAACCCTGTAGTGTTCATTGCAAGACAATCACAGAAATTGGGCCTACCCGCAACCACTTTGCACCGCATTTTCATAAAAATCTTGGCCTACATGCTTATAAGGTCCAGTTGACAAAAAATTTAAGCCAGCAGACCCCGCACGTTACTAGCCCGTCTCATGTCTCTATTTTTTGCGGCTTGTTTTGGCTCGTGACGGATGCACGCTACTTTCTTTTAAAGCTATTTGAAGGCATTTGAATTAGCTAATAAGCGACCGATCGTAAAGTCCTTAAAGGAAATTATACGATGGGAGAGTGGCCGTATTACACCGAAAGTCTTGAGAAAAGCCACGAACGACTGAACTTTGCGTCAAAACTAAAAGTAAATATGTATGTATTTGCCGGACAACATCGTCAGCGTCCAACAAAGTTAAATTCATCCTTTAGCCTGTACTGTGTTCTGCTCTATCGTTAAAATCTTTAAAGGGAATTTTCCTTCCTTCGAAATAAAGTCCTCAAAAAGGCATCGCTTCCAATGTTTCATTTTGCAACGTGACCACTGTAATGAGACCTCGATTTTTTTGTGAAAGGCAAGATGTTTTTTTTGTTTTGTTTTTTTTTTCTCTGCAGAACCATGTGATGCCTTTCCTTCCTATGAAAAAAACTAATATTTTTCCATTAGTCAGAGCCCGCACATGCATTTTGTGGGTGTTTTTTGTACGTTCAGTTATCACCGTTTACAAAATTGGTTATCGCACAGTTGGAAGCTTCTGGTTGAATCTTTATGCAAGTCCTCCAGAAGGGGTAGATATTGATTTCCTTTAAGGAAAACAAGGATGTAGGGAGAAGAGTACAAACATATGTACATGTGGAGAGCAAGGACACATCCGCGTGTTATAAAACTTTAATCGAGATGTGAATGAAAATACATTGTAAACTAAAAATGGCTGTTTGAACTGCACAATTTTCGTCAAATAATGGCCACTTTCACGATTGGGCGAAGCTATCTACCTATTGATCACTGAATACTGAACTCAAACCTCCGTGGCATGAGAGAAATGAATACACGATGTGCTAACGTGCAACATCATTACGTGTTCATGTGGACACGTTCAAGATGACTCCAGTCGAAAAGGTTTCAAAAAAAAAATAAAATGTCTGCAGTGTCTTCACAGACATTTACTATTCACTCGGAACGACAAACTAAAGAGATGAGAGAAAAGAATCAAATTGAGCATGAAGATAAAATGAACATCACTGCTGCGAACAGAAATTAGGCACAGACCTGCTGGGGCCAAATCGTCTCTTCCGTGATCGCATTAACTTGTCACGTAAAAACGAAGTGATCTGGCTTCAGAATGCTCGTTTTTACGTGACGAGTTATACGATCACGGAAGAGACAATTTGGCGCCTGAACTCTGTTCGTCCTTCAATCAAATAAAACGTCACCTTTTGGAGCATTTGGAAATCGATTTTACTGAAGGAGTGCCTTTTGTCGATCGCAATGCGGTCACCCTGGTTGATGGTTGATTGGTGACCTATATGTTCCCTTATAAATTCCGCGTTATTGCTACGACAAAACTCCCTCCGCAAAGTCGATACGCTGGTGTCGTGCAGACTGTGCTTACATACAGCACTACCAAAGATGGCCCCCGCTCGCTCTCCTTTCCCAAATGTGCGCTAAAATCGCGCAGGACAACAATGACACTGCTTGTGTATTTTACCCTAGAGCTCGTAAAAGCTGTCCTTCGTGCCATCGTCTTTCACCTCTGTTGAAGTATGCGCGGCTTTAAGGCTCCCATTGGTGATTTTTACTTTGTTATGAGCCGCTCGTTTGATGAATGGAATCTCAGCACCCTAGCATTTTTTGCCCGCTCCTCAAGAAAGGAGACCCTCTGAACCGCGCCAACCACGGTATCAGTCTTTTTAACATCGCTTATAAGATTTTATCTGACGTGTTGTGTGAACCCCTGAAGCCGTTCGTCAACAACCTGATCGGTCCAAATCAGTGTGGCTTCAGGCCAGGAAAGTCCACTAGAAAATCTTCGAATAAATACCCAAGGGACGGCGCAGTAGAGGAAGACCGCAACTCGGGTGGCGCACGCAAGTGGAAGAGGACCTTAACCAACTTGACGTGCAAAACTGGAGGCAGATTGAGTTGGCTGGGGAAAATGTGGAATGTTGGTTGGGGCCCAGGTCCACCTCGGACTGTAGCGCCACCTAAAGTAAGTAAGTATAAGGCGCTCGTTTACATATCGGAAACTCAAAACTGAATAACAAGTTCGCGTTCAAATGAGTGCTGCTTTTGTTATCATCAACCGCACTGGACGTCTTCAGGTTTAAATGAATCAGTGCCAACCCAATTTCTACAACATTCAACCATCAGACAGGGCCAAGAGTTTCATACAAAATAAAATATCAATCCAACAGATGGTGAGTATGAAATTGTAACAATACCACGGAAGATGTCTACCTTAGATATTGGTCCCTAAAATGCTCTACGTATAAGGCACAAAGGGGCATGGAGTTAAAAAAAACTGATATTCATAGCCCGAGGAAAAATGTTTATGTTTAAAATGTTCTACCCTATTCCAAAATATTATGCAACACATTGTCCTTTTTTCCTCGCCGCAGGGTATATAACCTTTAAAAAGCCATTCAAACTATTGAAAGGATCCATCACCCGTGAAATTTTAACGATTGACAGGGTCAACCAAAAGTGTTCGTATCATGCTTATGCACGTATATATATCCTGGCATTGTATTGAATTTAGGGTTCCACCCTAAAAGGATTGAAAAAAATGAATGGTATTGTAAGTAGCCTGTGAATTTCTTATTATTTCTTTCGATTTTCCTTGATGTAACTATGATTTGATGCTTTGATCTATTACAGGAGGTACATATCTACATATCTATATACAAAATGGAAATTTAAGATGAAAACTTTCACAAGGAAACGGAAAAGACCTTAGAAGGGAGAAGGAACCTATTCCTCTTGGTTATTTCGGATTCAATATCTAAATTTCCCATGTGGAATTAACTTTTCTATTTTCTTTTATACTGCAGTGCCATTACACAATGTAGGCGTGTGGATGTATCCTGAAAACTTAACTCAAAGTAATGGAATCCAAACATTTTCAAACGAAAGATGTATGCACACAGAGGGAGTAAGTTTTGTGACGAAGAATGAGGTTGGTTAAGAGCTTGAAATCGAATTAAGTCCTTAGTCCTCTGTTAAATGTGCACAAAAAAAAAAGATTTCAAATTTAAACAGGAAAGTTATCCCAAAATAAAGTCAACAGTGTCCCTTAATTCATTTCATAAATTTGGCCGGAATTTTTGGAGGAAAAAGTACCAGGCTAGGTTAGGTTGGATACGATTTGACGACTTTTATAATGTCGATTGACAAAATAGCGAACAAAAAATTCCAATTGCCAAAAAGTTGATTTTCAAAATGTCGACTTTTAAAGTGTCGATAATGCTTTAATGAATGAATGGGACAACAGCTGTCAGGCAGGCGCCTAGTGTTAAAGTTTGAGAAATTAAAATTCCCGGTGAATCGAACAGTATTTACGTGACCTGCTTCGTGGGTTGAAAGGATTTAAACATTTTCTCACCCTGATTTAACCACTCACCCGACTTCGTCGCTCCGATGAGGGTATCTTAACAACAACTGTCGGACAGGCGCCTAGAGCTAAATTCTAAAAGTCGAAACTTTTACCGACATTCTTCTAATTCTAAGCGACATTTTGGTTGCCGACATTTTAACCAGTCGACATTATTTTTTGTGATGTTAACCGAACAGTGCTAAGAATTAACTAGACTAGAGGTACCCACATGGTTCAGTTGCGAATGGTATACTCAGAAGCCCAGCTTTTGCTTGGAAAGCCAACATTTCTAAACTTACAAATGCTCCTCCATGGGCAATTCTTGCTGAAAGAGGTGGATAAATAGTTCATCCTGTTTGGGCTACATTTTCTACTGTGCTTGGTAGAGCATTTATCCCTCCCTATATGTACTAAAGTTTTTCACCAACGAGGCCAAAGCCTAGCTTTAGCCTTTCTCGACGTCCCCAGTGCTAGACAATTTGGTACTTGTACTTAACCTTGGGATGAGCTAACAACTAAACATAGAACAACACGTCAAAAGAGAAGACTGGGATTTTCATCTCAATAGAAATGTAAGTCAACCAAGGTTAAGCAACGTAATGCTAAGTGAAGAATTCAAAAATTTAAGGGCAGTGATCGCAAAAAGCCGATTGTGGCCGACGAGGGACTTAACAATGAAGGCACCGGTTGCTAACTAAACAGCTGATTTCCAAAGCAACGACAACGATAATGGCCCTAAACGCGTCAAGAGTAATTGCCAAGGCAAGTTAGGTTGGCAGAAGAAGATCAGGAGATCAGACGACCTCGACGGGTATAGCCAGTGGAGAAACATTGAATAGAAGTTTCAAGATGTTCTGTGGACAAAAATTAACATCCACGGAGTAGAGTGACCATTAATTTGGTGGCGCTCTTTAGAAATGAGGCCGCAAAGTTGTTGCTCGAGTAACACACCATTAGAGGAATTCCATAAGCGATTTTTTTCCAAAGCCATCGAGGTGTGTAAGGATGGGAAACTAAAATGTGTCAAGGTGTCGGAATTAACTAAATACGTTGCGACCAAAGCTTGGGTCCAGTTTAGTTGACAGTAGGTATTCCTGGAGGAACTGTTTGACCTTCTCCATGGACAGAACAGGGAGCCAAGGCCTTACCCATGGACCGTCATAAAAATCGAACAAAAAAAGGCAACATGGCGTAACAAAATGAGAGAATTGTCAAGGACATTGCAAAGCTTGGTCTGCCACTACTCACAATTCCTGAAGCCCTTGTCAGTGGGGAAATATTTCATCACTGTTATCGCTTAACCAAACCCAACATAACCAACGAAAGACGTGGAGTTTTGACGGCAGATTTTGGCAGCAAGTTTTGACAACAAATTTTAGGTTTCCTTTTTTGGAGAACTAAGAGTCCTGCGCCGCGATTGATCGAAAAACTGCTGATAGCCCAAAACTTGGTTTGAACTAGTAGCACATCAATTAAGATTATAGTCCGGTGCTGGCTTTACCTGCTCGTGGGTAGTTGCCATGAATAAATCCTCGCACTCCCCACTGCAGCAGAGCAAGTAGCCAACAGAGTAAAAGGCCTAGACTGCTTTCTGCTAGGTTCAAGGATCAACCCAAACAATGGAAGGAGCATTTTGTCATGGTTTTGAACGTATATTCGACATCAATACAAACCCCAATCAGGATGAGGCGTTATAAGCAACTATTGCCTGAATAAACACCACAAGTCTCAATAAGGTTGTTGACACTGGATCCTCTTTACATCAACACCCTGCGGATCATCGCTTAGCAATGCGTAGAATATCGTTTACCACTTTACCTGCTGTTCATCGATTATCAGAATCCCTCCAAAGTTTGGAGTCCTTGCGCCGAAGGGAATCACAAGAAAAAAGACGCCAGAGAAAGGGATGCTCGACAAGGTTGCATTCTTTCAGCAAAAAAAATTTCTATTGATGATTTGCGACATGCTTCACGCTACCTTATCGTCGAGGAAAACAGAAATGGACTCTTACACCTCAACTAAAACATCTTGAGTATGGAGAACGCTTACCTAAAATCGCAAGAATGCGTCGATCGAGGAATACATGGCGCAAAACAGTTAAGAAGGTGTTCTGGGTTAAAGCTAGACATAGTAAGTAAAATTAAGTTTTGGAAGTACTGGAAATCATACGTGTCTGATGGATGGTTTTGTGGTGAAAAATTTAAAAAGACTGCACCGTCTCAAGGGCTCTTAACTTTCCAATATTTCCGTTGCCATGCCATGAAGCAGTTTTTTTCTTTCGAGAATTTTCCTGACAATCTTTGAAAAAAAATCTCCCATTTGACTCCCCACCATAAGTCAACCATATTGTTCAACATTGCCAGTAGCCAGCTTTTTCTTCCCATATCTGGATCAGCTTAAGTAGCAATGAAAACCCCAGACGTTGAATGCGAATTGAACCACTTTGCCTTTCCGGCAAAAGCTAGTTTCCGTTCACGTTCTCCGTTCGTAAATTTAAAATTAAATTTCGAAAAACCCCCACTAAAGCACTACATCAGGGACCATGCTCTTCTCCCAAACCAAATAGATTCTATCCCTTAATCCCATTCGCAAATCGAATTTAGCCAGGGCTATGAAAAGCTTTAATGCTCAGCTGGTGCTCACTGGATTTTTGTTCTGTCAATCGTAGCAGACCCGCTGTTTGTTTTTAATTTATGGTCTTCACCGCTCATTCCAACACCCGGCTCTGTGCCCAATTGTTGGGTGGCAACCTTAATTAACCCCATCTCAGCTTTTTTTGTTTTTTTCTTTAAAAAATTATCGAACCGTTGAAAGTGGTTCACCGTTTACGGTTGACAACTTTGAAAAAGTGGATGAACAGAAATTAATTCGCACACATGCCAGCAATTTCTTCGATTAAGCCCTTGCGCCCTCCCCATCATCAATCAGAGTACTACCCTCCCATACCCGGTGTATCAATAAAACGCAGAGAGAGAGAGAGAGAGACTGTCTTGAACTCATAGCAACATCACCAGAGGACAATAGCTACAAACAACAGGAATGAGAACACAGCCAAGGATAGGATAATCCTTAAACAAAACGAGTACCGTACCGACCCAGAGAGCTTCATAATTTTCTCATGCGTAAGACAAACAGGATTTTTTCTTTTGAGAAAACACACTTCCCTTTGCGAGCAGTTAACACCTCATGGGGCTTAGTCTATGTACATACCTTCTGGGAAGCCGATGAGACTCCTCTTTACTGTCAAAATTAAGGACTTACACCGAAAATTCAGCACCAATATCCTCTGGCAGGACTGTGTCTGTTTTTTTTTTTTTTTTTTTATTGATTTTCTTCGCTCCCTTTTTGCTGGTAGACCTCCTGCTCCTCTCCTGATAAAGTTTTTTTGTTCTGTTTCGAGAGAGAGAGAAAGTGAGTAGTTTCGTTCGCAAAATCCTTTAAATCCGCGAAAACTTCGACACGACAAGGAAACCGAAAAATTGGTTAAAAAAAAAGTATGTCCTTTCAAAGAGGTACGCCCGAGAAATTGAGAGAAATAGGAAAGAAGCTAACACTTGACTGGTGGGAACTGGCTATGAGAGCGTGTCCTGATTTTCTTTTCTTTTTTTGCTCTAGAGGAGAGGAAGCCAAACCAACACGATTAAACGTTCAACGCAAACTGAATTTAGCAGCCGTAAATGTTGGCCAACAAAAAAATGTAAAGGCAGACACATAGTGTTACATGAAACTTAAAGCCTCGACAAAACACTCAACTCAATTTTGGAGTTGTGACTCGAAAATTTTAAGTTTTTTCGAGTGAAGTTGAGAATTTTACTCAAAAAAAAAAAAAAAGAAGAAGAACAGTGCGTTCGATGTTCCTTTAAAGATTTATGTGTGTACACACCCTCTGAGATGTATATATGGAATCGGCCTATGTAAACGTAATCACGTTTGTCTGACACTTATGTAAGGGCCCTCGGATGGTATACACAACTTCGAAGATAAACGAAGTCTCTGCCGGAAGAGCGGCATGTCTGACGGCTGGCGGTGGGGTGGTTTGGTTGTCACATGTAGAAATGTGCGTATTTTTTTATGGAGTTCAACCCGTCTTCACAGCAACAGCCCACCCCCTGCTGTTGACTAATTTTGCTGGGACAAAAATTGGATACTAGGGCTATAAATGCGAACAAACTTAGCAACAGCATAACGATTATCTAATTGTTGACGAACGCCCGCACCCATCTAAAAGGGGTACGCGGCTTAGTGGGTGTGGCAAATGTTCGGGGGGAAACTATTGCCCCAATTTATTTGTATTTTATGTGCTAGTATGTGGGGGGCAACAAGTGTCTTCTTGAACTTGGCATAGGATGGAGGTTTTCCGTTTTTTTTTTGTGGAGGTGACTTCATCGCTTGTCGTCATGGACTGGTACCTCCTTCTGTTCGATAATATTTTTGGCAAGTGTTTTGTGACAACTGGCTTTTCACAATGATGAAATGACACGTTCTTAACTCAAATTGGAAAAGTGAACCAACTTGCGATGACAACAAATCATAGGAGCATCAGTAACTCAATTTTGAATGGAAGATTGGAGGTCTGATTGGAAGATTTTGCATCTGTTTTGGAAACTGGAGACGACAACTAGAGGGATTTGGGTAATTAGTTCTCCTCTGAGGGATCCATTGTACCCAGACAAATGTTACCAATTAGATCCCATTAAGTGACAACTAATTTAGGAACCCCAAAGAAAGGTATAAGAATTCGCATGAGTTTCCTTAAATTAGCAGTTTGAACGTCTTACAGCCACTGGAAGAAGCAACTCCCAAGAAAACTCAATCATCCAGTCGTTAGTGCGGGACGAGTGTATCGTTTGGATTCCGTTTCCTTTTTGATCCTTTCTGCCCTTTTATCCCTGAACCTGGGATATATGTACATACATTGTAGAATCCATCTATTTTGCATTCGTCCTGTAAAAGGCTACCATACCAGAATCTCATCTCAAAATAATTAGCTAAATCTCCTTTTACAGTCTAAAATAGGAATGAAATAGTAGGCATCCCAACGCTCGTCCATGGTAGACCATCGGGTTCGACTACAGGCTTTACCGAAAGTATTGATAGTTAAAAGTTGCGAACTGTCCATTCTAAGTTGGTTTTAATGATCGGATCAGTTGAAAACCGAGGTTGCCTATTGTTGTTCGAAACAGGTAAAGTGTCAGTGATATCTTTTACCAACTATCATTTGGGTACAATAAGACCCTCGGTATGGACGGCTTTCTACCTCCTTTCACTCCTCCCACTTGTAACTTTAAATCAAATGAAGTCCAAAGTCTAAGCGTAAAATCTGAAAAATTGAGTCAAGTCTTAGAAGTCGTCATATTTTTTTATAGCGTTAGGACAACTCCAACAGCTGGACTTAAAGCTTTTCTTAATCTGCTGGCCTTAGACCTCCCAGTACACTCAGGGAATCAGCAAATAAAAACATTGGAGAGCGAACTCAAGCGGACATGCCAATCTACTACACAAACATCTATGCACCGTCATTAAAACCGATTACACCGTATCTTAGTTGGACTTCAATAAACCGTTCTCAAGTGTTTTTCTAAGAAAACAGTGGGACAAGGATTATGGTCATAGGCACAGGAGCGGGTATCTTCGCCGAGCCAATGTCACAGCAGTGTTTTCCAAGCAGTGAAAGTGGCCCCAAAAGGCCGTCTGACGAATTCACATGTAAAAGATCTTGCCGGAGAAATAGCTGACCATACAGTTAAATCTTAAGGAGATAGTGAGGAGGAAATCCCTAATGACAGCAATCATCAAGTGGAAATCTCTAAAGCGATAGAAAATCCCAGTCGATGTTAAAAAAAATAGCTGGCGCGACAGCTCGGGATGACCCAAGGCCTAGCTTCTTGCAACCATTCATGTTGTGCGTCTTACATTTTTCGCACGTATGGAAGGGACCTACAATTTATTGCCGACTCCGAACGGGGAATTGAGAAATTATCCTCCCGGAGACTTATGACTTCCTGACGAGAGATGGTGCCGCGAAAAATGTTTAATGGACATGGTACCTACACAGCACGCACAGCAGTCCAACGTATTAACCACTGACCCAGGACGACCACCCCGCCGCTGTTGGTAGGCATATTTACTGGTCGCGACACCAGCTGAAATACCACAAAAAAAAAACTGGGTCAAAGCGACGATGACCTATGCAGAGGATGCAATGACAAAGAAATCCATGAGAACGAAGAAATTACTGTCCCACAAGTAACAAAACTTTAAGAAAATACTCCTTCCATGACATTGAGCAACGGTCCAACTGTGGTCAGTCCACAATGGGTCCACATAGACCTAAGTGATATAAAGACGATCTACCACGTCATCAACAACCTGCTAAGCTAGCTTAAGTTTGTCTAAGTACATAGATCATTCTGTCCAATGAGCGTTTGGAGAATAAGTGTACGCGTGATCTAATCACACAAGGTAGTAAGGGACTTTGTCTACCTTGGCTCTGCTTCATCTCCGATAATGACACCACGTCGGAAATGAAATGAAGAATAACTCTTGCCAATCGCTGTTTCTTCGGGCTAAGAAGACAATTGAGTAGTAAGGCCCTATCTCGAAGAACTAAGGAGATTCTGTTTAAGACCTAAATCATCCCAGTCCTGCTTTATAGCGCTGAAGTATGGACACTGTCGAAAGCGGATGAAGATATCATTGGTTGCTTCAAGCGAAAAATTCTTCGGAAGATATTCGGTCCCGTATGCGTTGATGGGCTTTGGAGGAGAAGATTTAATTACGAACTATACGAGCTGTACAGCGACATCGCCCTAGTCAAGAAGATACCTATCCATCGGCATCGACGCTCCGGCACGCAGAGTCGTCGAATCTAACCCGGAGGGACAACGCGGCTTGAAGTCTTATGTTCGTCTGAAAGATCACTGGCATAAAAGGAAAGCAAGGCGTGCTTGACAATGGATCCTTGAAGATCCGAGTGAGGCGGTGCCTAACATCAAGCCGCCACCCATTTAACCAAAGGCAAGGTTTTTTTTTGGTTTGTTGAAAACCCTCTCATTCTAGAAGAAGGCATTGCACGTTGGTATACCTTAACGACGGTATGGTATGGCTTTACCCACTTTGAAGATGCGGATGATGCACCACATAACTAAGTGGGATCTACTCGTCATCTCCTCTCTGAAAGCCTACGGAACCCCAACTAATGTGGAGATCCAAACTCACTTGACCAAAATAACATACATACATACGAGTATAAACACATATGTATTTCTAGAATTTCCAATGGTAACGTTATCATAAAAAAACACATGTTATTTATTTTTCTTTCGCCTTTCACACATTTGACTATGACAAGCAAAAATCCAGAGTGCAAGTTAGTTTGATAACATACTCCCACTCCTACAAGGTTTTTTCTTTGGAAGCCTTTAACGAAGATATACTCGTATGCATGTAGTAGATATTATGTAGATAACACCAAAGGGTATTCGAGAAAATTGGATTATATTGAAAGATGATTGGAAAATAAACTGGTTCATCCCGGACAAAGTGGAAGATCCTTAGCTTTGTGTAACCTCATGAGCGGAAGGAGAATATGCAATTCCTCAGGAGAAATCACACCTTCTGAGAATACAGGAAATTTTTTCTTCTCTGACCACCAGAGAATACGGCACGTCCCCTTTGTTATGTTCCACTTAAGCTCGAGGATGACTTGACCAATTAAAAGAGGATTTCACAATTGCATAAGAAAATGTCGTTTTTGAATGGCTGCTATTGTTTTAAGTGGACACATAAACAGAAGAGGAATCGGAGGATTGGAATTCCTATAAAAAGTCCCTCGCAAACTACAAAAACGTCCTAAGGAAAGCCAAACGCAAATCTTGGAGAACCTTCTGTGGTAAGATAGAAGAGTCCTCTGAGGCGTATCGGTTATGCTAAATTCTCTCTAGTAACGCAGCTAAACCTAGGTAGGTAGGTAAGGTGGCTGTCCATGCGAGGCACGGACACACGAAGGCCAGGGAAGGCCCTTTGTATTACCACTGGGATCTACCCTAGGTGCCACTGCGGCTAATGAAACCATTTGGAGCTCTTGATAAAGCTGAGGATACTTTTGATATCAGTATGTGATAGTTCGCCCAGATTGTCGAAGTGGTAGGCTCCTAAATAGAGCTTCCTTCTTTAGGACAGGGCAGGACAAGTGCAGAGAATATGGAGAATCGTCTCCTCCTCCTCTTCGTCCCTGCAGCTCCTGCAAAAGTCATTTGCGAAGAGGCCCATCCTTTTGGCATGAAGGCCAATAGGACAGTGACCAGTGAGAACACCAATAACGGTGCCAAAGAGCGACCTATTAAGCAAGATTAGACTTTTAGATCGAGTGAGGCTTAACAGAGGCTATAACTCTATAACTCTCTGGATGTGGTGCCGTTTCTCCATCTTTGGTTTGTCTTGCTGATCAGCTATACCTAGGTTTCTAAAGAAAGTCTAGGCTTTCTTCTCTGTATAAACCATAGAATTACTCCTTAACACCAAATTTTCTGATAGTTGCTCGGTTGCAAGACTTCAAACGCATCGGCAAACCGGCTACTCGTCTTGAAAATCCGATGGTCTGATCAGCAGAGACACAATACTTTGAGCTATTCAGTTTTTGAGCTAGAAGTTTTAAACCCTGTAAAGCTGCAGGGCCAGACATCATTTTTCCAGCCGAATTTTAACAGGCTTCGGATATGGTGGTTTCTATACCCAAAGCAGGCAAATGCTCGCACATACACTACAAGAATCTCAGACGTATTACCCTATCATCATTTTTTTTAAAAACTTAGACGGACTGTAAATGAAAGCCCGTGGAAACAACTTTACACATGTTATAGTAAACTCCATTGAAAAAACATTGCATTACCTTTATCAACTTCCTACCAGTGGCGATTACAAAAGCCATAACGGACCTAAACGTATGTAGATCAATCAGTAAGTAGCTGATCTATCGAATGCTGACTAGCAGGATTAGCAACACTAAGCTAGGTGAGCCTTGCGATAGAAGGATGTGTCAATAGAGGCACTCCGCACGGTGATGTTCAGTCTCCCCTATTCTGGAACCTAGTCGTAAATGCACCTTTATGTATTAATCTTGGAACGATAAACGAACGGACGACGTTGCTATTGCCGTCTCTGGAATATATCCTGATACCCTGAGCGAGCTGCTCCAAGACGCGCTCTCTAAGCTCTCTAAATGGGCGGTTGAAAAATTCACTCAAAACAGAATTAGTTCTTTTTACAAGGAAACACTATACTCCTCGATTCACTCCTCCTTCTCTAAACAGTACCAGCCTAGTCCTTATAGACAGTCTCAGGTGGTCAAATGCCACCAGCTGCCAAACCAGCAGACAAATTTGGGCTTCAATAGACAATAAGCGCTCGAAGAAATTAATTCTACTAAGTAGACGGCTTAACGGGTGCTTTGAGAACAACCCCCACTACCGCACTGGAGGTAATGCTCCATCTGCTTCCTGTTGATATCTTTGGGAAGCTAGTGGCAGTTCTTCCATGTCCTGGAAAAAGTGTCGTCTGAGGAACTTATTTCTTAGATAGCAGAGACTAGGCCAATGGCAAAGGAAGTGGGTTGTATCCTAATGGACCTGCTCATCGCCACACCCTCTACAAAGATCTTTTTCTGTAATCCGAAGTTTTTTCATACGGTACATCAGCTTGTTATGCCCTGTTATCACACCTATTCTACCCTTATAGGGATCTTCTGTCGATCTGCAGAAGTCTGTTGGTCCTAGCCTTATCGAATTAAGGTCATATCTTCGTTGTGGTTACATAGGTGCACAGAGAAGCCCATCTCGTATTTACCTCCCTTAAATCTCTTTTCCCCGCTACGAACTTAAGTGTGCAAGGCGGGATGTTTTTGATTTTTTGCTTTATCTACACAGGAACAGAGAATTATAGTGACTCCCCCCTCAACGTGTAGCCGTTCTCCACCTAATCGGGCCAGTTCGTCAACTTTTTCGTTTCCGTTAATGTCACAGTGACCCGGTATCCAAAAAAGTCTTACTTGATTTCGAAACTAGTGCAGATCTAACGACATTTGATTCTAGTGCTTTAAGGGCGATTCGTCTATCAATGTATGTAAATGACGAAATCCCTTCCAGATATCGATTTCATCCCTTGTGATTCTGCAGCTATGAGCACAGCCTGAACCTCTGCCTGGAATATGCTAGAAGTATCCAGGAGACTCATAGATACTTTGAGGTCTGCCTTTTTGGAGTAAGTCCCGGAAACCGTTCCGTTGGTGGTTTTTGAACCAACGTACGGCGTTTCTCTGCCAGTCTTTCCTCCCAGGATGGATGTATAAGTTTTCACACCTCTTATTGAATTACCCGTTACAATGGCACTCCTCTGATAATTTGGCACTCTTGCATAAAAGCTATCTAAGCGCTCATCATGTCCAAACTTCAAGGATTTTTTTTAAATCAATTATAAGCTTCTCATCCTTGATCGATGGAAGCTCAGAGTTTAATTGTAAAAAAGTACATATACGCCACCATATCCGTACATAATTTGATCTGCGTAAAACACTCAGTCTTGAGTCATCCCGAGTTTTTCTTTTGAAAAACTTAGTGGCTTCGATCAAAATCGCCCTTTACAGGTCATGAGATATTTCCTTTTTTCAGCTAAAAGAACTGACGAAGCACATTTTACCCCGAAAATCTTAGAAATGTCAGGGCTATTTCAAGGTTTCAACTATCTCTGCACTCCTATCCGTGTGGTTGTAAGTGTTAATTGAAATTCTTAAAATAGCTTTACCCGTGATAAGCGACTATCGTGATGTCATACGCGGTAGTGTCATTCAGCGGTAGTTAATTCTTTTTTTTTTTTTTTTCTATGTATAGCAATGATTTTCTGCTCAAACGGTTCACTGATTTCATTTGCTTTTTGCGAACTCCATGTTGTTATCTATTTTTGCACATTTTTGTTATGTACTGACGAGGTAAATGGAAACAATTGAAATGAGTATAGTAAGGAAGTAGCTTGTTATATGAAATGGGAATGCTCAATGCTCGGTTATATCAGGAGCAGGAGCTGACAAAGGCCGAAAGGAGACGTCTTAATCGATCATCTGACAGCCGCACGGCAGACAGACAGGCAGAAGCAAGAACGGAAGCAGCGAAGATGAGTTTAGCGGTCAATGAGGACAAGACCAAGTATATGCTGTCAACAAGAAAGAACACCCAACACCGACGTCTCGGACAGAACGTCACTATAGACAAACACAACTTTAAGGTAGTTGAGGACTTTGTCTACCTAGACTCCGCTTTCAATTCAGACAATGACACCAGCGCTGAGATCAAACTAAATATAACTCTTCCCAATCTCTGTTTCTTTGGGCTAAGAAGACAATTGAGTAGCAAAGCCCTCTCTCGAACAACTACGGTGACCCTGTATAAGACCTTAATAGTCCTAGTCCTACTCTACGGCGCAGGGGCATGGACTCTGTCAAAAGTGGATGAGGTTTCTCTTGGCTGTTTCGAGAGGAAAATTCTTCTGGTTATTTCCAGTCGCGTCTGCATAGATGGTAAGTGGAGGAGGAGATGCAAAGACGAACTGTACGGGCTGTATAGCAAAATCGACTTAGCCAGAACAGTGAAGGTCCAATAACTGAGGTGGCTGGGTCATGTAGAGCGGATGGACACCAATGCTACGGCCCGGAAAATCTTCGAATCCACACCCGAGGGTCAGCGCAGTAGAGGAAGACTGCGACTCAGGTGGCACAAGCAACTGGAAGGGGACCTTAACCAGCCAGCGAAACTGGAGGCAGCTGGCTAAAGATCGAGCTAACTGGATTAAGTAAGTAAGTAAATACCGTGGGAAGCGGTGATTTATTTGCACATAGCCCCAGTTTACGCATATAAGGCTCGGTCCTCCTAAGGTCGCCAGATATTCGAAAACTCCTCTAACTAATGAGCCATTTTTTTTTTGTCTGGGCTCTCATCCGACACGGGCTTATAACACCCAGATCCAACTCACGAGTAGAGTAGAGGATGGTCAAATGGGACTAAAGGAGTGATTGCGTTCACTAACGCTTACCTTTGTCTCTTATCTGAGGAATAGGCTCTGAGAATCTTTGTTTTGCCAAAGTCTCTTCACAATGACAATGTGAGAAGTAGGTGTCCCTCTAGCTCATCATATGCCAGACATTTTCTTTTCCCAATGACCTTTTCTAATAGTGGTAACCTTGGTGTTTCCTTACATGTCGATGTTTGCTATGTAGCATCAGTTGCCATTGCTTAAAATTCCTATCACCGACCTCTGCAACACTTTGAAATTCAACGCCCTTTGAGCTAACTCTCACGTCCGATGACACCTATTTACAGAGTCCTTGCTAAATTGTCTCTAATAAATAATTAAACCAGACACCGCCGAAATCCTTGAAGTCAAATCACCATGGTAACGTCCATCCTTAAGGAATTCCATTCGAAACGAGAACAACAGGAAGCGAGTCCAAGATATCCACGAATCCCGATGCGCTCAAGAGTTTCTCCGTTCAATGGGAAAAAGAAAATCTAATTTCCATCCTATCATTCTGTCGAAGGAAATCCAATACCAAAGGATATCGCTGTGAATTTTACAAACCCAATTAAGCATACAAATACCCGTACACCAGCCCCTGCAGAGTGTCCAGCGACAGCTGTCCTCCCAGATGGTCGGCAGTCCCTCCAAAGGACGACAGAAAGGTGACCTGAAAAAGAGAAGAAAAAAAATGTCCGTCAGTAACAACAACCCGAATGGTAAACATCGGAAGCTTATAAGTTACATAACAGGTCCTTGAGTGAAAAATATTTTCTCACAATGAGTGAACCATGAGAAAATGTCGTTGCGCAGAAGCCAGCTTGAGTGCGAGTGCGAGTCTATAGCAACCAGGGTTTTCATTGAAAATTTCAATTATCCATTGTCCTTTAAATTTTCATCAACAGCCTCGCGGTGGGAGGGAAACTTACGATGATAAGTCATGTGCTAGGATGATAATTTTTTTCCCTTACTAATGGATCCCATGAAATTATTTAAAAATAAACTTCCAGTCGATGAGCAGGGAGTTCACAAGCGGTTGGTTAAGCGACTTACCACCCATCTGTGCGGAGAAAATGGAAATCTTTTGTTATCCTTTTATGCAGCAACTCTAACACTTTTATGTGCTGCGGATGCCAAGTGGCTAGTACAATATGTCTGTTGCTCATTTAGCTTTGTTCACACAATACAGATGAGAATGCTGAATGGTGGAATGAGTCGAGGAAACATTATTCTTTCACACAGAAGGATGTGTCGCAAATATATATGTATGTACATGTGCAGACGAACATCCTTGTTGAACAATCAGTAAGATGAAAATTGCAAAGCACCATTGGTGGTTGTGTGTATTCTTAGAAATTCACAGAGGAAAGGATTTGATTGCATCAAGCATACGATGTAGGTATGTATGTACATGCACGTGCATTATTCCAACACTCGGAGTGAATCCATGACTAGATAGTCGTGCCCTTTGAATCTGCATTGAAGATGATATGCACAAAGGATTTATTGACTGAGTATCGTCTGGGGGATGAGTGTGAATGTGAACAAATTGCAGAACAGACGATGGAAACTAGGTGATCACCACAATTTTTGCTTTTAGAAGTCGCGACAATTATTGAGAAATGGAAGAGCAACAAAGCACCGAGGACCAGAAATTCGGCAGAATTTTCGAGCTGCATGAATGAATTGTTTAATTCTCAACAATTTGAAAGGACTTATTATAACGATACCAAAAGCAGTAGTTCTGGGTGATTGCATAGTTCGAGCCATAACCTATCAGTGCTCACAAACCAACTGCGAAGAAAATGAACTTGAATCGGTCAAACGTTCTCCAAACCAGAATAAGAAAACGCTGAGAGAGTTCGCAAGCTGACAGAAGGCGGCGTAGACCAAGACAAACATGAATACGAGCGCACCAACGGTGGAGAAAGATCATTCAAGACTTCCCCGTTTGATTGTAAAGTGAAGATGTTCATTAATTGTAATAATAGATTTTTCCTCCACGGCTTTCATTCCTTTGATTGAAAGGGTCCTCGTCGAATCAACAATGAACCTTTCAACGGCACCCCAAGAACACCTAGACGTGTTTTTGGCTTGCCTAAGGCACTTTATTGCTTTTCTCATTTACTAGATGGTATACAAAATATAAACATTTAATAATTACTTCGAAGGTTATGAAGACGCATCGTTTGGATCCTCAGCATCCCCTTCATCATCCACAGCATCCTCTTCACCATCCTCCAGTCCTAGCCGGTTTCTTCTAGAATGCAGCACAACATCCAATTCATGGTCACCACAGCGAAGTTTATTATTAGCGTCTACAATAATTTCATAAGACTGAGAGTCCATGCCGAACATGAACAATTTCGCCAGACCATCTGCTTGTTCTTCGCTCCAAACACGCCTCCATTTTTCTATGCAAAACTTATTGTTGCTCTCCTTACAAAGCGCAATGAATTCGGAGAAATGAAAGATTGGCTTCGGAACTACAACCTTAACAAAGTATTCATCGTACCCATTGTACACGCATTCCAAGGCTGCACCTGGCCATGGTGGTGGCATCTGTTCAAGGTATGTCTTTACAAATTCGCCTGAGACATAGTTCGCACACATAATGACGAACAATCCTTCTTCCTGGTTATAACCAAGAAATTTCGGAACTACAACAGCCGATGATAGGATCTTCTTTTCTAATTTAACTAAGAGTCCCTTGATTAAAGTGGCAACTTTCTCAGGAGAAATCACTTCATTTGGATTACCATGATCGAATATGTACGCTTTAATGGGCTTAGTCTTGTTGTATCTTTTCCTCTTTTTTGGCTTCCCTCTCCCTCCGTTTCTTCTTCTGCGTCGAGCTGACTTACTTCCACCTTTCATGAAAATGCTTTGTTTTCGAAGACTCACCGGGTTTTGAGAATAGGAGTCTGTTAATTGTCGAAAGCTTATTCCTTCTGGAGAACGATCAACTCGATCGCGCCTGGAATCAAATGATCTGGTCGGAGAATGGCCTACAGGAGGACGTCGGTTGTCGTGAAAAATTGGCGATCTTCTGTCCCGAGGATGGTGTGAACTTCTGTCGCGGGAATGGCGTAGGCTATTTTCGCGGGAACGGTGTCGAGGACCTCTTTCGCGATTAGAACTTCTGCCATTGCCTCTATTTTGGGGCGACCTATTGTTATTTTTACTAAGGTCACATCTCTTATCTCTGACCACAGGTTGAGTCTGCTTGCGTGGAATTCGAAATGACTTTGAACCGTCTGCTTCAGGTGCTGCAGGTTTGCCGGAGAGCGATTGTATAATTTGTTGTGATTGAATGAAACTGTCCATCAGATGTTTATCGGTGCCAAAATGATTACTCGAGCTCGATGGTTGTTGACCAGTTTTTCTATCGGAACCATTGGATATACGTCGCCGTTCGTCTATTCTCAGCCTGTCTCTGCGATTCATTGTGAGATAAGGCACTCTTCAACGGGAAAATGTATTATTTAGGATACAAGTGAAAACAACACAAAATTACCTCTTGCGGAAAGAAGTTGAATGGCACTTTGTTTGTTAATTCTCAAGGAAAATGTTTTTAAAATCTACGCAAAATACCCGGTAAACAAATGTTATATGTCAAAAGCGAGATGTAGATGACAGTAGTTATGGACACGAAACAGGGATGATATATGGCTTAAATTGATTTCAAAGGCTGTTGCATACATTTCGGTGTTTGGGACTGTGTACATGAGTTTCTTTTATCAAAGACCGACTTTCAAGTTTCAAGTGACTCGATTAGTGTTGCTTCGGATCCAGCCTGCCCGTTTGTCTATCCTGCCTTAAAGGTTATGTTTTGTGGATTTCAAGTATAGCTTTACAACGCGAATGTGGAATAATCTACATTGCTCTGTGTTTTCCTATCACTACAACCCGCAAACATTTAAAACCAATGTGCATCGGTGTCTCCTTCGTCTCTACTCTTATTTTCCTAATGCCCATGCTCTCATTAAAAGTAGTCACAACCCCATTAGCAAGCGGAAATTATAAAAACAAGAGAAATCTTTAATGCACATTTGAGTAGAATGGAAGATTAATTTCGCCAGAATTCAATTCTCCGAGTCCGCAGTTATAATTTTCGAATTCGAAAATATAAACGGATATTTCTCAATATTTTCTTCTCTCGCGCCTCTCTAAACAATTTATATTTTCATTTTAATCCACTCCCCATGTTTCCAGCTGCCGAAGATCCCTTAAATCACAAAAAACTCGAAGAAAATACACGACATTCGGCATTTTTTTGTGCCACACAAAATCGGCAAAAAAATGCGTTGGTTTCAGAAATGAATTCACTGCACTTTTTGGCAGGATGCGTGTCGCTTGGAATTATTTTTAAAAAATAAGTTTTTCGATGGAAAAATTGTTGGGAATTGATGCAAACAATTGGTTTTGTATGTAAATGGAAAGAATAAGTGCATTCGGAGTTATATTTCATAAGAAAATTTAAAAAAACTGAAGAATTTGTGCGTCTTGACGTCATTACGAGATTATTCAACAGTACTAAATAGCAGAGGGTGGCTTTCTGTTTAGCAGAGATTTATCCTATCACAGGAATAATCGGTTTGGTACGGTTAGGCACGGCTACTGTATGAATTATTTTTGTTTTGAAGGAAAAAATACATTTTTAAACCTGGATAACTCCTAAACTAAGCGATTAATCAATTTCTTTTACTTAATATTTTGTGATTATTTCGTCGAGATCTACAAAATGGCTATTGCAAAACTTCAGAAACCGTAGACACGCCGACGTTTCTGCACTACGATTGCCATCGAAAATTTAACCAATTGTATAAATTTAACGATATCAGATCCGCATGTATGAGTGTAACGTTGGTCTTAATCCTGAAGCAGTGCATTTGATACTCCGATTATGACAGATGTCACTATTTTGTTATTTTCTCGATAGAAATTTGGAATTTGTTTATGAAAAGGTACCAACATTACAAAGTCGGTCAGATTATAAATAAATTCATATTTACACTTCCAGTTGACCTAATTAAAAATGGAAGGGAACTTCATGCCAGATAACTTTTTCGGAAATTCCTACAATAACCAGATGTCTTGTAACCAACAATGGCAATCGGGAGGTGATTCTAGAGACTTTCAGCATGACGCATCATTTGAGAATCAAGCCGAACAATGGAATTCAGGAGATGAAGATGAAGATTTTGAAGACTTCGACCATAACACATCGGATAATTATGCTGAACAAAATGTTAATCAAGATTTCCGCTTTGCAATGATTGATTCCGGTGATCCGGATAAACAAATCAATATATGCATACTCGACCGAGGCGCACCCGGTTCCAAAATGACCGGTGGAGGAAAGAAAAAGGCTTTCATGCAAGCCCTATTCGCAATGATGTATGAAGAACTCCTCTCGGACGCAGATATTGAGCCAAAATTCCATTGGGGTTGCATGGTGCAGGGCCTTTTTCGAGGAGCAGCTGTTGGTGAGGCATCAGCTGAATGGCTGAAGGATAGAGTTGAAAACATGCCACCACCATGGCCAGGTGCAAAGTTGGAAGTATTTTACAGGACTTCAAAACTATTTAAGCTTGAGGCATATGTTCCGGGAGAATTGATTTCCATAAAAAAGTTGGTGGAAGTTGTAAAAAAATTTGACCGAAAGATGAGCACGAACAAATGGCGGGAATTGGGTGTTCGACCCCATGGTGCAGGACAAGTGTTTACCTTAGCCGTTGATGATAGATCTTTCAAATTTCTCGACAGGGCAAGAGGATATGTCCCCTTTCGTGATAGCGGCATTGAGTTTCGAGTGCTGAAAGACGGTTTATAAAATTGAACGTATTGGAGGCGTTTAGAGGTGGATGGGAGCATGACAAAGGCCGTATCAAATCATAGACCAGCGGATTATGGAAAAAGCAGTTTAAGTTTGTAGTTTTTTAGTTTCACAAATAAAGAAAATAATATTGTAACCCATAGTGCGTTTTTCATCTTTCTATCAACTGTTTGCGAGGCTAGCATTCACCATATAAGGAGGAGAGACGACACACTGATAGCTTTTGCCAAGTATAAGCGCAATGAATCGGTGTAATGACGTGTCCTATGGCACATTACGCTGCACTTCACTCACCAGAAATTCACAAATCATTCGCCATTGTCATTGCGCCACTCGCCGATAACATGCGCAATCCGTTGTCGTTTCATACCGCACAACAGTGGGCTCTAGATTCCTTGAACGTCTGGCAGAGATAAGAAGTTAACAACAGACGTCTGGTCCACAGAATTTCACAAGGAATGTGAAATGTTTTACAAACTGCAGATGTCCAAAACGGGGAGGGTGTTTACAATCACTTTAAGCTCATCTCTGAAGGACTGTCGATCGTTCTCCGTTCAACGTACGTCTTCTCCATTATCGCACCCAGAAAGTAACTGATCTGTTTAAAAACAATGTATCGTATGATTAGGCATTAAAGTACTGGTTGTGCGAAACTATTATCTGAAACCAATCACATGACGCAAATGATTCATTTGTTGTCAAGAATTTATTTTAAATTAAATTACATGCACTCATACAAAAGTCAGACGATAAAACAAACTAAAACTAACTGATAACTGAGTATTTTGCCCACTTTCAGGGAGAAGAATCAGGATATGTTCTCACTTTGACACAATGCTCTTGATGTAGTCCAATACTTTATCGTTAGCTAGAATCGTCATGTGATCCGCACCGGGTACTTCGAGCATAGAAATGTTTTGACGCTGAAATCCCTTCCAATGCATGCAGGCCTTCAGAGATCTAGCATTCACGGTGCCATCGCCATCTCCTTTGATCAGATTCGGACTGCTTCCCACTATGGTGTCTGATTTGAATACCATCTTTTCGACAGTGCCCACGCCTGATCCATAAATGCAGTGCAATTCAACATCTGGAGGAGCGAAATTCAAGGAATACTTTATGTTGTCCTGGCGCATTTGCCAGCCGGTTTGGTAGTCGATGTCGTTGAAAAATTCCTCCAGTTGCGACATGGTGTACTTCTTTGATGGTGTATCGATCAACACCTCAGACGGTTTCCAAAACAGTGGCGACGGCAGGAGATACGCCGTGGAAGGATTTGAAATTTGTTGCTCACGCATTGTTTTGCCACTCAGTGCGAACGAGTCTAAATCATCACCGATTGCAAATACTTTGACAGCTTTCGCACTACCCGCCCAGGCTCCAGCGATACTTATCACTCTAGCAATATATTTTGACTTCCATTTTTGTGTCTGCTGCTGCAGAAACACCAGAGACATGGGACTTCCCATGCTGTGCGTTATGAGTGTCACCGATATCCGATTATTTAGTTCATAAGCGTCCTCGATTAGCTTCTTCAAATTGTAAAACCAAGCTGTGTTTTCATTCGGTGCTCGCCGAAAGTCGTAAGGTGCTCCAAAAATCGATTTCTTCCTCTCATAGCCCAGTTCAACCAGTCGATTGGCTACATCCTTGAAGTAAGCTCCTTTTTTGGCGTGTGTTGGGTCTATCCATTCGACTACTTCTGGATCTCCCCAGCCGGGAATATCTATATCCACACCTGGGGTATTGTGTGTCGTCTTCGTTATGTTGTCGTAGCTCAGCTTGATGTTATCAATCCAGCATCCGATGACCAGTGGCACTAGCAATTCCATATTCAACCAGATATTAAACCAGTCCGAATGTTTCTCACAATAGACATGTACGCTAGAGTTTTTGTTAAGTTGTGCATTCACTTGAGTCCCTCCATAGCCAGGGATGAATACGACCGGCGACACGGGACGATGTTGGCCAGTTGTCCTTGATAACGCAGAACTAACACCGATTAAAACTATTATAAGTACGAGATTGTGGTTCATTGTTAGAGATGGTTATATGATGTAATTATATGCTCCGATGAAGTCTAGGAGACAACTGCTGGCCCAGTCACTGACCAATTATCATGTATTTGGATATTTGTTATTATTATTGCTGATTAATGCAAAACCGTCCAGTTCAAGTCCCAATCGCGAATTGAATTACTTCTTTGTTTGTTGCGAAAACAACACAATTGGTGTTGTCTGACGTTTTGTTATCAATCGGAGATTATTTTAGGGCACATGCACCAAATATTGGCTGATAGCGTTCGGAAATGTTTGGTAAAAGAATTTGCGAGCAGAGTTTTACGTTTTTCAACAGTCGAGACAGAACATAGAGGGCTCTCAACTATGGGTTTGTTAGTATAAAGGGGAGACGTGGTAAAAAGAAAGTGTGTAGTAATGAACGAGAGTAAAACCAAGAGTTCACCAAAAGCAAGAGCGGACTCACAGTGGACAGGTATAACTTCAAGGTAGCAAGGGACTTTGTCTATCTTGGGTCTGCGGTTACTTCTAACAAATTAAACAAAGAACAACTTTCGTCAATCGTTGTTTTTTTAAGCCGAGAATGCAACTGAGTATCAAAAGATGTTATCCCGACCAACTAAAGATACTGTCTATATGGAACTTTATAGCCCCAGTCCTATTTTACAGTGTTGAAACTTGGCCTGTATCGAAGGCGGGTGGAGGAGGAGATTCAACGATAAACTGTACGACATGTTTAGAGTCATCGACTTAGTCGAAAATTTGTACATTGGACGCTTTAAAACGTAGTGTTCGAATCCAGTCTGGAGAGAAAACGCAGCATGGGAAGAGCTCGCCTAAGTAGAATGGGCCCTCTGATCTCTATTGCGATAACTTCGCAGTAGTTGGCACCTTTCCCTTCTTTATTGGTGCATAACCCAGGATGATTGTGATGCTTCTTATGTGCTCTTGCTTCCTACTTGCTGTTGTTATTCGGTAACTCAGAGGTTTCCAAAATATGAGGCTGCTGCGGGCTGTTGAAGTTAGCATGAAACCCACTCTCGATTAATAAATACTTCGCCCTGATTTTCTAGAGTATAGCTGGACAGTGTTTTTAGTTGGCGAGTGGAACACTCAACCGTTCAGGTAGCTTACTCAGCCCCAAAATATTCGTCTGGAACTGCATGAATTCTCGCTCGAGGTGAAGGTAACTGGCGTGTTTGAGTGCAATCATTGCCCGTAGTCGATACAGAGAGATCGTCTAAAATATCTGTCCGTATCCGACCGCATTAAAAAGATTTACATGATTTACCATTTTTACCATTGTATATGAAACTAATAGTAATGGCAGCCGGCGAAGAAAAAAGTTACTGCAGTGTGTTCAGTGGTGGCGCTGTTCAATTCAAGAAAACAAAGCAAAGAGAAATAATAAGTCGAAGAGAATTCTCTTATCGATGGTTTTTTTTTTCTTGCGGTTTTGTATTTCTTCTTTCGCCTCTTTTTCGAAAAAGAATTTGGATTGATGTTTTGTGTGGGAATTTTTCATACCCAATGCATATTGTACACAAACACAATACATGCCTATGTGTGCATGGGTATGTACGCACGTCACACATTGAGATCAATTCGGGTGGCTGTGCTTTCAATTTTTTTCTTCAAAGAATTGTGAATGATTTTAAGCCTCAGTCGAATAGGTAGAAGAGGAATTTTAGGAGGGTGGACATGTGGGTAGATTTGCATTCTTTTCCACATCAGCCAGTGGGGTAGATTGTTGCTGCTGGAGGTAGATTCCGCTGTCAGGCAGAATGATCGACTTAATCTGGATAATGCAGACCAACAATTCCGTTTACCCGACTTTGACGGCGGGAAGATATCCATTTCTAAGCTTTAGTCCAACAAAGCTGTTGAAACTGACGGACTTCCGGACGAGTTCTTTAAGCAGCTGGAGATGAGCTGGTTGAGAGCGTACACCAACTAGTTTCTTAAGCTCCGATCAGACGATTTGCAGATATGCGTAAAATTTCCTCATAAGCAAATGTGTGCAAACCATCGGCAAATGCCCATTTGCAGAAATGTCATTTGCAGGCCGATCACACGATTTGCTGAATTTGTCCCAAAGCTGGAAATTTTTGGGTATGGGCAAATGTGAGCAAATGACATATCTGGAAATTTTTTCAGAGCATTTATTGTCCGATCACACGATTTGCCGACATATGCAAATAGCACATTTGCAGACCCATTTGAAGAAACGTCATTTTCATTTATTTGGAGGGATGAAACAACTCGAGATACCCTCGCAGTGGTATTGGCTGTGTATGTATTTGTTTGAGAGCAGCGGCGAACAGGATGGCCTCGAAGCAGCGCAATTTCTGGAGAAAGGATTAGGTTGGCCGGCGCGACAAGGAAGGATTTTGAGCAAAACTTTATTTTTTTCCTGTTTCTATTTTCTGAACATAAATAGCAAAAATATAAATGAATCAAAAAATTCAATGGATTTGTACTTTTCCTGTCGCGACTCGTTTTTAATTTATTTTTTCTTTTTGTCAGAAAATGAATTCCATTTAATCAAATGATTTATTTAATACTCTGGTGATTAAAGTTCGACGATGTCCAATATAGTAGCGCAAATATTGGAGAATTGTTTGATAAAAATCCACATTGTATCACAGCATTTGCAGGAAAAATTTGCCATTTGCCTATGTTTCTTCAAACCAACATGAGCAAATCTCAGAAGTGTGCAAATGAGAGTGGGCAAATGTCTAATGGGCAAATTTCCTCACATCTGCAAATCGTCTGATCGTAGCTTTAGATTTGGTCAGATGAAAAAAACCAAAACAATTTTTCAAAAAAATTTTTTTTCTTACCCCTCCTTTCCCCTTTCGAGTATTTCCGCAAACCAAGCATATGAATTTTGAGTCTGTTCTTTTGTTTTATTTCGCACAAAAAAAAAAAAAAACAGATTTTACCGAAAACCACCAAAAGTTTTTTTTCTTGCCCTTTCTTTCCCCTCCCGTCCCGTATCCAATCAATCCATGCATATTCCTTTTCCCTCTGCTCGTTTTGTATGTGCATTGTGCACAAAAAAAAAAAGAGTACAAACCATATTTTTTTTGTTTAGTAAAGGCAACCCATTTCTGTGTGTAAAAGATTTTTTGTGTTTGTATTGTAAGAAGTCATTAGCGAAAATAAAACGAAGATGAGATTAACTGTGCTGATGCCAAATTTAGTGTTATCCAATAACAAAACATAGACTAAGTTTGACTTGACAGCAAGTGCATATTCCAGTGTCGTGAACTTTGGTAAAGCCTCGCTCGACTCAGCTACATAAACTGCGTCACACTCCTTCGATATCAATCAGCAGAGATTAGCTGTATTAACTAATCTCTGTCAATCAGTTTTCGTTCGTTTGTCATTTGGTAAAGACTTGTGTTATTTGTTTTTATTAATATGGCACCCAAGCTAATTGGAAGTAGTTCGAAAAAAATGGGCAAGCCGCAGAAGAGCGCAAGCAAGAAATTATTGTACTTCGAGTGAATTATACTTGCTTTGTAAAACTGAGCATTCAAAACAAAGTACACAGGTACCACTCATGAAATCACTTAAAACTCTTTAAACGAATTATTTGTCGTCCTTTAAAGGACGTTTAAAAAAAATAAATAGCTGGCACTTTCAGCATTTTAGGCTTTTTTCGCAAAGCCATTTTTTGGTAAAAGCACTGATTGTATATTCGGAAAGACACCTCCTTGGGATATTATAACGTGAGATAGTAATTTATCCAATTCATCATCGTTTCTTATGGCCAATTGCAAGTGACGAGGAACTATCCTAGACTTTACATTATCTGGCGCAGCATTTTCACCTAATTCAAGGACTTCAGCCGCCAAATGTTCCAATACGGAAGCTAAGTAATCAGCTGCACCGGAACCAATACGATCGGCGTATTTGCCACTGCGGAGGTAACGCTCTATGCGCCCAACGGGAAAGGTAAGACCAGACCGACTCGAACGGGCCTGTGCCTAAGCTCGCTTTCTGCCGGAAGCACCACTGCTACTCATTTTTTCTTAACAAAAGCACAAAGAAAATAAAATTAAAACAAATTTAACACAACTTGTGAAACACAACGAATGAAACAATCAAAAGTTATCCCTTCTGCAGTCAACACATAAGTGATAACAGCGATCGAAGATTGAGACGGTATTTTCCAAAAAGTCGCTAGAATTCAAAGTCAGTTTTGCTGTCCAAAGTTAACACAGCGAAGAATCATCTATCCATCGTCAATCTTCATTTCAAACACGGACGGGCATCGGGTTCATTTTGAGTGAATTAAAAGGCAACATATCTAATCTCTATACCGTACTCTCGAATGAAGGAGACCAGACACACTATAGCACTTATTCAAATCCCTCACATCTCTTTAAACGATTTATTTGTCGTCCTTGAAAGGACGTTTAACAAAACTGTACGCAGCTTTTTCACCCAATTCGAGAAGTTCTGCTGCCAAATATTCCAATACCGCGGCTAAGTAAACAGACGCACCAGAACTGAGACCATCAGAGTATTTACCGTTACGCAGCATTTGATGTATGCGTCCAACGGGAAACATAAAACCAGCCCGATTTGAACGGGTCTGTTTTTTACTCTTATTTTTACCGGAAGTACCATGACCACCCATTTCTTACAAAAATAACAATAAGAGTTAATAAAAAAGATAACGAAAATAAAAACAGTACAATTGCATTTCCTAAGTATGCAAGTACCACTTTTCAAAATTGAGTACTATTTTCACAATTTTTATGAAAATCGTTTTTCATTTCTTTTTAACACCCCGTCTCCACGAGAAAGATTTCCGTCTAACTACAAATCAGACTGTATGTCCGACTTTTCTTTTTTTTCCTTTGCTGGGCAATCTCTATCAAGAATCGTCATTCTGAAAATGCCATTGAGAAGGAAACAGCGTGCAATTCTTGCATTAAAGCCTTTAAAAGCATTGGCAGAAATAGAGAAATTAACTGGAAAAAAGCGAAAACATAGTTTCTGAGTAAATCAATTTTTGCCAAAAAGAGAATTGCATAATTTGGAAGAGCATCTGCTAAGCGATATACGCCAATCCGCCATGCTCACTCAATGAAAACCAACAAACGAATGAAAATCTACCTGCCAAACGCTCAAATGTCAAAAATCCGTCAGGGTTTCAGTCTGGAACCGAAGACACGAAATAAATCCAGACGGAAGTGTCGCGTCGGAAATCTGTCTGGAATTTACCCGTCTCCACGAGCAGTTTTTCTTTCCAGTTTCGCTTCTTGTCTGAAATTCCGACTCGTGGAGACGGGGTGTAATAAAGTAAATGAATTTACACTTCACAATAAAAAAGCCCAATTAAAAAAAATTCGCTCACATGAGCTGAATGCACTTCTTTGCTCTAAATCTACTCACGCTTCGTTGAAAATTTACTTTTGACACTTGACTTATCCATTTCCACTGTTTTCTATTTGGTCTCGCGCTAGCGTCTCAACGGTATTATTTTGTTTTGTGTGGTTTTCGGCAAATGGAGAAAATTGTTGCTAGATTTATTTATCATGATGGAAAATACCTGCTTTCACCTGATACGTATTTGAATGTGATACCAAGATAAGCATTAGTTTATGTATTAAGGTTTAGGTTAGGTTAGGTTAGCGGGCCGATGAACATGCTCCTCATCTCACTTAGGTCTATGTGGACCCGTTGTGATACCCATGTGTTTACCAGCTACTTCCTACTACGTGATTTTATATGCCTGATGACAGCCAACCGGCTCTCCTTGCGAACTTGAGCAGATCCGACAGTGAACCATCAGACAACTCCTCGATGTTATCGAAGAGGTATCTGCCCAATGTTCTTTTCCTAATGTTGCAGAGGCTTGGGCAGTGACAGAGGAAGTGAGTAGTGTCCTCATGCACATGCCTCTCTAGTGCGGCTGCAGACTCCCCGGCTCAGCAAAAGGCTCTCTGCCTCCTCTTAAACCTCTGTTTTGTCGTTAACACATTCTATCCCGTCTTACCATGGTTGATTTAGATCAACCTCTCTTTGTTGCGTCTTATCCTTACCTACAATATTTTCTAGCTTGCCATTCGTCTTCTCCACTTCCGAAGAAACTTTTAGATAAAGCCGCTAAGTGTTACTAACAAAGCTTAAAGATGTTCGGCTGTAATGGCTTTTTCTGGTGTTTCGGTAGATTCTGCTTTTACGTGGCCTAATGTTAGCCATGTCATCTGACACTGTTCCTAAATTATTTTCAGTAGCTCGTACAAGCAATCTTCCACGACTTCATTCTTCGGAGGTGCACAGATATGATAAATACCTAGTCACCGCTCCTTCTTTTAACTGCCTTGAGTTCAAGGCCACTTGCCTCTACCGGCTTACATGTAAGGATAGACAATCATTTTATTTTAAAGACGTTATATTTCAATCACAGCACAGAATACAAAGAATATTTAATGTTTTGTTTTTGTTTGTTCAACGATAATTATTTCCCAAACTTACTTAAATGTTAATGTTATTCCTTTTCTTGTTAAACTATGTGTATGTATGTAGTATAATATAGCGATTTGTTTTACATGTATATAAGTGGAATAGATAGAGAAATCAGGACTCTAAAAGAACACCCCAGTTTGAGATCTGCCACGGAAGAGTCCAGGTCTAGGTGTTACATTTTCTTTGTAGGTAAGCACGTAGCAACTAATATTGAAACTACACGTCCTTTAGCGCGCATATACACACGAAAAAAAAATTCTATAAAATCTGTGATTCTCTAGTAAAATGACTGACTTCAAGGAACAACAATATGACTCGGTTGTGTTAAACAAAATAAAACAGTCTTAAAACGAAAGCTGACACAGGAAGCTGCCATTTAAAATAAAATAAAAAATATATAAATAAAATATACATACACTTACAATAACTGTGTAAAAACACAACGTAGCTCATAAAATAATCTCAGAAGTTTGTAAATTAAAGTAAAAAAAAAAACGTAAAATAAGTAGACCACCGGTCATTTGGTCGACGTAGATTTATCATCAGCCTTTGTGGAGGAGTGTTTTTGATTCGCTCGATGTCTAAGATTTTTTGTTTGCAAAACTTGACGAAATTATGTACACCAAAGAGACTTGGTGAACAATTCGCGGTTTTGTAGCTCTGCAGGGAAGTCCTCTCAATAAAGATAGTTGCTGGCGGGAAAAACAGCGCGAGCGGGTAAATAGCTAGGATCCTGTTGATTTCGATAACGACGGGCTAGAAAAACAGCAAGAACCTGAAACGAATGGAAAGATTATTGTGTTTGAAGTTTACGTTTCTGGGATGAACGTACAAAATACAAAGTAAAAAAGAAAATAAATAGAAAACTGAATCAAAGATTTGTTAGTCGTGACTTCATATAGCAAAACGAAGGTTCGGTATGTGGGCTTTTATGAATTAATTTGAGGAACTCTGTTGTGATAGAAGAAAGCCGATGAACAGCGAATATTTAACCAGATTGGAGGATTGTTGAATGAATTTCTTATACAAACTTCAGTGATTTTCAGCCATGAGCCCTCTAGAGGTCAGCAAATTAACTAATGTAACCAATGTCATCTAGAACTACTATCGTGACCGTGCCATATTCCGCAGCTTATGGTTAGTACTGCAAGACAAAAAGGGCCAGAAGCCTATAAAAACCTAGAGATCGTTGTTCTTAGTTGGACTTCTACCGCAATAGTATCAGAAAAATAGAACCAACTTTGGAATACCTTTATCCTAACCCACTCGCATTCGTCACATGGGAAGGGGTCAGTTTTCGTTCGTTTGTCATTTGGTAAAGACTTGTGTTATTTGTTTTTATTAATATGGCACCCAAGCTAATTGGAAGTAGTTCGAAAAAAATGGGCAAGCCGCAGAAGAGCGCAAGCAAGAAATTATTGTACTTCGAGTGAATTATACTTGCTTTGTAAAACTGAGCATTCAAAACAAAGTACACAGGTACCACTCATGAAATCACTTAAAACTCTTTAAACGAATTATTTGTCGTCCTTTAAAGGACGTTTAAAAAAAATAAATAGCTGGCACTTTCAGCATTTTAGGCTTTTTTCGCAAAGCCATTTTTTGGTAAAAGCACTGATTGTATATTCGGAAAGACACCTCCTTGGGATATTATAACGTGAGATAGTAATTTATCCAATTCATCATCGTTTCTTATGGCCAATTGCAAGTGACGAGGAACTATCCTAGACTTTACATTATCTGGCGCAGCATTTTCACCTAATTCAAGGACTTCAGCCGCCAAATGTTCCAATACGGAAGCTAAGTAATCAGCTGCACCGGAACCAATACGATCGGCGTATTTGCCACTGCGGAGGTAACGCTCTATGCGCCCAACGGGAAAGGTAAGACCAGACCGACTCGAACGGGCCTGTGCCTAAGCTCGCTTTCTGCCGGAAGCACCACTGCTACTCATTTTTTCTTAACAAAAGCACAAAGAAAATAAAATTAAAACAAATTTAACACAACTTGTGAAACACAACGAATGAAACAATCAAAAGTTATCCCTTCTGCAGTCAACACATAAGTGATAACAGCGATCGAAGATTGAGACGGTATTTTCCAAAAAGTCGCTAGAATTCAAAGTCAGTTTTGCTGTCCAAAGTTAACACAGCGAAGAATCATCTATCCATCGTCAATCTTCATTTCAAACACGGACGGGCATCGGGTTCATTTTGAGTGAATTAAAAGGCAACATATCTAATCTCTATACCGTACTCTCGAATGAAGGAGACCAGACACACTATAGCACTTATTCAAATCCCTCACATCTCTTTAAACGATTTATTTGTCGTCCTTGAAAGGACGTTTAACAAAACTGTACGCAGCTTTTTCACCCAATTCGAGAAGTTCTGCTGCCAAATATTCCAATACCGCGGCTAAGTAAACAGACGCACCAGAACTGAGACCATCAGAGTATTTACCGTTACGCAGCATTTGATGTATGCGTCCAACGGGAAACATAAAACCAGCCCGATTTGAACGGGTCTGTTTTTTACTCTTATTTTTACCGGAAGTACCATGACCACCCATTTCTTACAAAAATAACAATAAGAGTTAATAAAAAAGATAACGAAAATAAAAACAGTACAATTGCATTTCCTAAGTATGCAAGTACCACTTTTCAAAATTGAGTACTATTTTCACAATTTTTATGAAAATCGTTTTTCATTTCTTTTTAACACCCCGTCTCCACGAGAAAGATTTCCGTCTAACTACAAATCAGACTGTATGTCCGACTTTTCTTTTTTTTCCTTTGCTGGGCAATCTCTATCAAGAATCGTCATTCTGAAAATGCCATTGAGAAGGAAACAGCGTGCAATTCTTGCATTAAAGCCTTTAAAAGCATTGGCAGAAATAGAGAAATTAACTGGAAAAAAGCGAAAACATAGTTTCTGAGTAAATCAATTTTTGCCAAAAAGAGAATTGCATAATTTGGAAGAGCATCTGCTAAGCGATATACGCCAATCCGCCATGCTCACTCAATGAAAACCAACAAACGAATGAAAATCTACCTGCCAAACGCTCAAATGTCAAAAATCCGTCAGGGTTTCAGTCTGGAACCGAAGACACGAAATAAATCCAGACGGAAGTGTCGCGTCGGAAATCTGTCTGGAATTTACCCGTCTCCACGAGCAGTTTTTCTTTCCAGTTTCGCTTCTTGTCTGAAATTCCGACTCGTGGAGACGGGGTGTAATAAAGTAAATGAATTTACACTTCACAATAAAAAAGCCCAATTAAAAAAAATTCGCTCACATGAGCTGAATGCACTTCTTTGCTCTAAATCTACTCACGCTTCGTTGAAAATTTACTTTTGACACTTGACTTATCCATTTCCACTGTTTTCTATTTGGTCTCGCGCTAGCGTCTCAACGGTATTATTTTGTTTTGTGTGGTTTTCGGCAAATGGAGAAAATTGTTGCTAGATTTATTTATCATGATGGAAAATACCTGCTTTCACCTGATACGTATTTGAATGTGATACCAAGATAAGCATTAGTTTATGTATTAAGGTTTAGGTTAGGTTAGGTTAGCGGGCCGATGAACATGCTCCTCATCTCACTTAGGTCTATGTGGACCCGTTGTGATACCCATGTGTTTACCAGCTACTTCCTACTACGTGATTTTATATGCCTGATGACAGCCAACCGGCTCTCCTTGCGAACTTGAGCAGATCCGACAGTGAACCATCAGACAACTCCTCGATGTTATCGAAGAGGTATCTGCCCAATGTTCTTTTCCTAATGTTGCAGAGGCTTGGGCAGTGACAGAGGAAGTGAGTAGTGTCCTCATGCACATGCCTCTCTAGTGCGGCTGCAGACTCCCCGGCTCAGCAAAAGGCTCTCTGCCTCCTCTTAAACCTCTGTTTTGTCGTTAACACATTCTATCCCGTCTTACCATGGTTGATTTAGATCAACCTCTCTTTGTTGCGTCTTATCCTTACCTACAATATTTTCTAGCTTGCCATTCGTCTTCTCCACTTCCGAAGAAACTTTTAGATAAAGCCGCTAAGTGTTACTAACAAAGCTTAAAGATGTTCGGCTGTAATGGCTTTTTCTGGTGTTTCGGTAGATTCTGCTTTTACGTGGCCTAATGTTAGCCATGTCATCTGACACTGTTCCTAAATTATTTTCAGTAGCTCGTACAAGCAATCTTCCACGACTTCATTCTTCGGAGGTGCACAGATATGATAAATACCTAGTCACCGCTCCTTCTTTTAACTGCCTTGAGTTCAAGGCCACTTGCCTCTACCGGCTTACATGTAAGGATAGACAATCATTTTATTTTAAAGACGTTATATTTCAATCACAGCACAGAATACAAAGAATATTTAATGTTTTGTTTTTGTTTGTTCAACGATAATTATTTCCCAAACTTACTTAAATGTTAATGTTATTCCTTTTCTTGTTAAACTATGTGTATGTATGTAGTATAATATAGCGATTTGTTTTACATGTATATAAGTGGAATAGATAGAGAAATCAGGACTCTAAAAGAACACCCCAGTTTGAGATCTGCCACGGAAGAGTCCAGGTCTAGGTGTTACATTTTCTTTGTAGGTAAGCACGTAGCAACTAATATTGAAACTACACGTCCTTTAGCGCGCATATACACACGAAAAAAAAATTCTATAAAATCTGTGATTCTCTAGTAAAATGACTGACTTCAAGGAACAACAATATGACTCGGTTGTGTTAAACAAAATAAAACAGTCTTAAAACGAAAGCTGACACAGGAAGCTGCCATTTAAAATAAAATAAAAAATATATAAATAAAATATACATACACTTACAATAACTGTGTAAAAACACAACGTAGCTCATAAAATAATCTCAGAAGTTTGTAAATTAAAGTAAAAAAAAAAACGTAAAATAAGTAGACCACCGGTCATTTGGTCGACGTAGATTTATCATCAGCCTTTGTGGAGGAGTGTTTTTGATTCGCTCGATGTCTAAGATTTTTTGTTTGCAAAACTTGACGAAATTATGTACACCAAAGAGACTTGGTGAACAATTCGCGGTTTTGTAGCTCTGCAGGGAAGTCCTCTCAATAAAGATAGTTGCTGGCGGGAAAAACAGCGCGAGCGGGTAAATAGCTAGGATCCTGTTGATTTCGATAACGACGGGCTAGAAAAACAGCAAGAACCTGAAACGAATGGAAAGATTATTGTGTTTGAAGTTTACGTTTCTGGGATGAACGTACAAAATACAAAGTAAAAAAGAAAATAAATAGAAAACTGAATCAAAGATTTGTTAGTCGTGACTTCATATAGCAAAACGAAGGTTCGGTATGTGGGCTTTTATGAATTAATTTGAGGAACTCTGTTGTGATAGAAGAAAGCCGATGAACAGCGAATATTTAACCAGATTGGAGGATTGTTGAATGAATTTCTTATACAAACTTCAGTGATTTTCAGCCATGAGCCCTCTAGAGGTCAGCAAATTAACTAATGTAACCAATGTCATCTAGAACTACTATCGTGACCGTGCCATATTCCGCAGCTTATGGTTAGTACTGCAAGACAAAAAGGGCCAGAAGCCTATAAAAACCTAGAGATCGTTGTTCTTAGTTGGACTTCTACCGCAATAGTATCAGAAAAATAGAACCAACTTTGGAATACCTTTATCCTAACCCACTCGCATTCGTCACATGGGAAGGGGTTTGTTGGGAAATACAAGAAATTATCATGAAAGTTCCAACATCAAAAATGGTGTCCGATCCGCTTTGCCCTTCCAGCCGCCACTGAAAAAGAGCATATGGTATGATGACGATTGCATTAAGCTGAAGAAGCTGGCAGAAGACGAATGCGAAAAAGCAGACAGCGCAAACAAAGGCAGCGAGAGATGGGTATCGACTCTGAAAAAGGAAGAAAGGAAAATTCTGCATAGAAAGAAGAGGGCCTGAGTGATTTTTCAGTTTTCAAGGGGGTCTTGCAAGCGCAACAACGCCTTCGACCTGAAAGCAGGCACATTAAATCATCGAGATGCAGATAGCATTTTCTTCAGGAGCTGCTCAATATGTATCAGATAGAGAGAGTGATAGAAACCGAAGCCCAAAAGCAAATTCAGTCACCATATCTCCTTCTATTTTAGAAGAGATTGGCAGATTCATGAAAAAGGTGAAAAGCAATGAAGGAGGCCTGCCAGTGAAAGTGAAGTTTTATCGCACGCTTCTCACTTCTCCCATCGCATCACTGTGCGCGAAGTCTAACTACGTCAACTGCTGAAGAAACAAAATCCTCGAATTAGGTATACGGCAGCAATTAAACGTTCAAAAGTTATTCCCCCAAAAATTTCAATTTTGCACATTTATGGTCCTGATATGAGGGGGACGATAATTTCTCGACGTCTAAGTGGCAGAAATGGGACGAGCGAAACCGGGCGGGTCAGCTAGTACTTTTCATTGCCTCAATGTATTCCGCATCGTTGTCAGGCCCTCTGCCTCGTCTTAAGCTTTTCAGCCTCGTCTTAAAGCTCTCTGCGTCATCTCAAGACTCCCTGCCTTGTCACAAGGTTCTCTGCTTTGACTTAAGGCTCTCTGCTTTGTTGTAAAAGTTTCTGACTCGTTTAAACCGCTCTGGTGCGTCTTCAGGCTGCTCGGCTTATCTCTGCGTCGTCTTAATCCTCTTTGCTTTGTCGTAAACCATTTTACCTTGAGACTCCCTGGCTGGTCTAAAGGCACTCTGTTTCGTCTTATGGCTCTCCGCCTCATCTTTAAGTGTGGCATCAATCGTTAGGCCAAAAGGGCATCTTCGGCTCTCACCATTGCCACCTGGCTCCCAACATTACTTCAAGGACCTCGACAAAGCCTCAAGGCGCTAAACACCGCCTCAACGAAGTCTAAGTTGCATTGTTGTACATCTCATTCACTCACTCACAAAGCACGCATGGAAAGAACAAGGAATTAACGCCAATCTGTCGAAGAACTGTAATCGAGAAAAGTTCGGAGCTTCCTTGCGGCTCCTGGACATATCTACTCACAAAATATATTCAGCGGTCTCTTTCTGTTCTGCACAGAGCCGGCAAATATCGGTATCTAATACTTTCAATTTATGCAGATGACATCTGAGCGGATAATGTCCTGTTAGATAGCTTGTTAAGGTTCGTAACTCGTCTTTGGTAAGATCAAGTAAAGTCTTAGCCTTGTATAGGTTGGGGTTGCTGAACTTTTTCGCTTGTCTAAGGCCCCGGAGGTTGGCCCAGTAGTCGGCGTGTTTGTTGATCTCCCATTGTGTTATCTTGGAGTAGGCACTGTTGTGTGGTACTCCAAAACAGGATTCGGGACCAACGACTAGGCGGCAAGCGCCTCTTCTCGACAGGCAGTCAGCCCTTTCGTTACCCTTGAGGCCTTCATGTCCTGGAATCCAGGCTACGGTAACCTTATTTATCGATGCAAGTCTTTCAAGGAGGTTGAGACAGTCTCAGACAAGCTTGGACCCTTCCGTATAGGATTTAAGGGCTAATAGTGCTGCTTGGCTGTCTGAAAAGATGTAGATGCGGGTTTCTCGGGTTCGGGACCATAAACCCCAGCACCGTTTTCCAATTTTGAACCATCTGTATGCCAGATTTGGGAATTTGTTAGTGTTGCATGGCCTTAATTTCTCCATTCGCTGAAGGCGCCTTATAACAACTTTGAAACTTCTGTAGAAACGATATCTCTGGAATCTTAAGAATTGGGTCACGATGAATCAACTTGCCTTTACTAGACAGCAGGACTAGTTAGGGGGTTGGAAATTTTTGATTTCAGAAAATATTTTCTCTACTAAAATGGACACGGCACACGGATTGTTTAGTACCAATGAAAAGTCAATGCACTGTTGAGCATGGTGAATGTCCGACTAGCCGTAGAGGGGTGAGAAAAGCACCCTAGATCCCCTTGATGCCTTCAACTGATCACAACAAGATGGAAAGCATATAAATCTTTGATTCATATTTAAGCGCAAATAATGTAGGTAATGAAATAAAAATCATAAAAATTAGCATAAGCACACCAAAGCATAAAAGGAAAAGGCACACAGTATTCGTCATGAAGTCTCCAAATAAACAGCTCACCTATAGAAGCATGTTCTCTAGACAAGTATTTTCGATTTCGAACAGTCCACAGGATACATAAAACGAAAGCAAGAATCTTTATCGTCCTTAAAAATAATGTCGACAGCTTAAGATTATTGTATCATAGTTCACAAGCACAAACCAAATAAATACGAATGACTATTATTGTTGTCTTCTAAATAATACTTTCGGTCAAATTATGGACACGCGTACGGCGTTTTTTTTTTTTTTAATGGAAATATGGTTTTTATCAAATATACAAACGCACACGCACACACGTATAGGTCCTGCCTCCAGTTTTCTTGAAACTTTCTTTAGGAAAATCATGTTAACTTATAGCGATGTTAAATATTGGAGAGAAGATGAAGGAAAATTATGAGATTCAATTGGTTTTGTTTTTGTTTTTTAAAGGAAAGCACTTGGCAGACCGCGTGGATCCTTTTGATTTCTATAACGAACTGTTAACCAAACACCAACAAACTGTTAAAGTAGAATTAGTAAAATGGACTTTTTGTGATTAGTAAAAAGGTTTTTTTCTATTAAAAATGTTCGCTTACCTCTGTGAAACTAAAGAAAATACCAACTCCTCCGCACAATTTGAATGCATAGTCGATCTTATCCTCGAGCATTGGTAAACATGGAGGACATTGGCAGCTCTGGTCAAATGAACCGATACAGCATTGTTTGTTTATGATATCGCATGAGGTATCGTCTGTTGAGATTGTCGTTGAATTGAATCCGCAGCAAAAGAATGTGTCTTGGACCTCTTTTCGGATTGAGTTTGGTACACGATTCCATCCTTGCTCGGCGAATTCTTGTTGCTGAGCTGAATTAACTGCCAGGCATGAACTGGCAATCGAGAATTGGATGAGGAACAACAGGAATAGTATGATCATGTACTGATCGAGCGGCGAGTTAAGGAAAATAATTCAATTGAATGGGGTAAGGGAAAAAAGAGTTTAGAAAATGAGTAACGAACCACTCCCACTGTAAGTTAGAAACCTACTCGCCTACTTGATTGATTTCTCAACTTGATTGATTTCACACCTTCCAGCTGATGGCGGTATACGAATGGGGCTGCCTTTGGCTTTAACACCAAAGTTTGCCGTAAAGTACTTTGAGGTAATCCTGGACTGTTGGAAAAGCCACACGAGCGCTTTGGACCTATCGCCGCATCTGTGGCAACAACTGGGGATTAAGTCTCAAAATCATGCTCCAAATCTAAGCTTTGGTCGGCAGCCCTACTATGACCTATTCGGCAATAGTCTGGTGAACAAAGAAAAATGATAGCCAAGAAACAGAAACGGGTTCAGCGCCTAGCTAAAATCTGCCTGACGGGCTGCCGGCGCTCCACCCCCACCGCCTCGCTTAACGGCATTGTCGGTCTACCGCGAGTCCATGTAGAAATCCAGGAAAAACTCAGCCTGCACAGGCTCTTCCACCTAAACAACATCAGCTCCGAACATCCCCCTGACGGCCACCTTAACAGGCTTTCCTCCCTACTCCAAAGAAGCAAGTTCAGCATGCCGTTGGATGACATTCTCCCAAGGTACTGCTTCAAACGAAACTACTCAGTAGTAATCCCCCTGAGTGACGGCTGGGAAAAAATTCAAACCTAGCTCTAAAATAGACAGTGGATCTGGGGACTCAGAGAGTCGTATATCCTAGGCATAAATTCATCGACCTTCCAGGCAGAATATTTGCCATTAATCAGGTTAAACTTGCTTTCTTCCGTGGCAAAACCATCTTTATCTTCTCTGACAGTCAAGCTGCCCTAAAAGCACTGAACTCAGTGACCATAAAATCGAAACTACTCCTAGAGACCAGTCAAATTGCTTCTAGAACTGAAAAAAAAAAAACAACTTAGTCATACTACACTGCATAGACAAGGTCTCACCGACGAAGAAATCTGAAGGAAGAGGAGGATCGAGGATCCCAAATATGCCGCTCTTCAGCCTTAGGGAGAACGCGACAGAAAACCCTACAGTCTGTGTAGATACTCGACCTGAAGCATCCCATTACTTAATGGGAGACATTCTGGCTTTCACCAAAGAAACAGGAAGATTTTCCAGATTACACGTATGTACATATGTAAGTGTCAACTCCATAAGAGTTTCAACGCTCCTTTGATTCCTCTCAAACCAAGGGGAACACACCGATCTGAGGCCTAAATGAGGAGCACCCCACTCACACTCGCATACAATGCATAATCTGCCAAGGTTGCTACACAAAGCACCTTTAACAAAATGCAAGGTTTGGTCATGTACAAACCACTACACCTATTTGGCCTTGGGGTATGTTATGAACATCTGGTTGAATGTACCGCAAGACCATTGTGCTAAATGAGATCAGGGCTAAGATAGAAACATATCGTTGTTTACAGGGGCACTAGCAAACTTAACCATCTTTAAGATACCACAACTAATTACCCATTGCAATTGGATTAGTTTCGATATGAATTTAACGAAAAAAAAGCCAGTGGCTCCCCTATCATATCGGATACACATCCATCCGGTCCATAAGTTCATTGGCAACAGTCAGCAATTAAATATCTTAATCAAGTCTAATTAGTTTGAAGAGCGACAAGCAGGTTCCCCTCAAACTGTTAATAATCTGTTCAATGGTTCCCCTTATCATCGCTTGCTATCTCTTATGAAACAAAAAACTCTGCCAATTAACTGAAAAGCACACGAATATGGATTAAAAAATCACCAACTAAACCAATTGTTTACTAAACAAATGAAAAACTCATCTAAAAATAGGTCTCGAGAAATTCTTCTTCCAAAAAAAAAAAAAACCTGCTCTATTTAAATCGTTGTTTCGATTTGCCCGTGTGCATAGTCATTGAGCAACCAACAAAATTGCTTATGACTTGTGACGCCACTCGTAGTCGTAGGTAATATACGCAAGCCCACACAACTGATAAGAGATTAAACACGAGCCGAGCACAGATAGTGTTTTTTGGTCAAAATTCGTCGTTGTCTCTTCGTCATGTGATGTAAATTCCACACACGATTGAAATAAATTTAAAAAACTCTTTAAAAAGGATACGAAGAACAGCATAACTTGATGATGTTTTACAGCTCCCGCCAGTCCCAACATCGATATCATTATCAGTATAATCCCACATGCCAGTATACCACCGACAATTGGAAGATTTGTCACTATCGAAGCAGCACGTCCATATACTCCAACTCCAATCAGCAAGAAGCCCACTAGCTGCAAATATAATCGAGGAAATAAGATAAGAATCTGAGCCAATGATTTTGCGAGGGAAATGATATTAACTAACAAAGGAAAAATCAATAAGGCAGCAGAAAGTCTCCCCCATTCCCCCAAATTCGAATGGCTTACCACATAAAGAATGTTGAGCGCAATCAGAGCGTTCTTTGAACACGTAAAACCCCCACACATTGTTGGATATTCTATTTCCAAATTTAATTAGTACACTAGCACGCAATCAGTAAACAAAGTTTTCACTTAATTTAATAATTTCAACACAGTTTAACTAGAGAAAAACCACTGTACTCTGGCTGCGGAAGTGTACACTGTACAATGTTCTTCAGTTTTTCGTTCAACTCTCTTGATGCACTGGCAACTCTCACTTTTGTTTCGCCATGAGAAAAAGAAAAAAAAACTCATGTACTGTCAATACAATTTTGGACAGTGGGAGTGAGCGAGAGGAGAACAACTGTCTGTTGGATTAACAAAATGAGGTTGTCAACACATTCGGTCATAGATGGCAGAATGATAGCAAATGAATTGTTTAACAATTTTTCAGTGATAAATTATTTAAAACGTTAAAATCAAAATGAAACGAGATGTACAACTCAAATTTCTTAGCATCCACAGTATGCCACACCGTCTTGATACAAATTTTTGTGGAAATAATTTGCCCATTGCAGGGAAATATTTCTGTAGAATTGCTTCGTTCTGTTAGAATCATGTGTAAAGGTAAAATTCTCTGCAATAAACCCCGTACATATCCCGAAAAGACAAGACAAAGACAGTTAGTGATATGTGATATCTAACAACCACGTCATGAACATCGATTTTAAATCTCATTGTATATTTTTATTTTCAGAGAGAAACGATTTTTACCTTGAAATGGTTCAGGGATTTGAATTTCAAAACCTCCTTCTTATTAAATCACAAACACTTAGCTTATACTTCCACCATCTACTCAAAATGTCTAGTACTTTTTACATAATTTTATTTAAATTTTCGTACTAGATTTTTGTAGGAAGATCTTTACAAAAATATACTTCGCCCAACGTGGGGCTCGAACCCACGACCCTGAGATTAAGAGTCTCATGCTCTACCGACTGAGCTAGCCGGGCATATGTTAACCTTACAAATTAGAAAGTGTCATAACAGGATTGATCGGGATGAATTTATTTTTAGGGGTTGTTGGAGAATTTTCATTGAAAAACGCTGCGTTTATGGGTTTGTTCGATAGTTCCTCGATATCTCAAAAATGTATGTTTAAGAAATAGAAACGAGGTGCATCTTCAAGTGCTTCCTCGTCTATGCAACTGTTGCAGCATAGACCTTCACCAGTTAGCTGCATTTTTTATGCTCTGTTATCACAGATAAGGATCTCCTGTTCTCTTATTGGCCATAATTAACTCTATCTATTGTCTGCTTGACTTAGAGCTTATTTCCTCATTTTGTGCCCAAGTAGATACGCAGATGTCGACGGAGTGGATAACTTGGAGTTCGTTGCAGTCCATCAGTCTTTTCCTTCCGTTATGCCCAGGAGTTCTGTAGAATCGGAGCCTATGCTGCCCTTGCTACGTAGGTATAAACACACATAGGCCAGGGTGGGGGCTTTAAGAAACGACATGGAACTATTACCTGGCTGCTCCTACTAGCCTGCCAATCTTTTCATAGTGTGTGGGCTGAATGCGGCTAAAGCATCTCTGGTTCATTGCTCCAAATGAAACAATGGAGTGGCCGAAGAATTTTCTAGACTAGAAGACAAATAGCGGGACAAATTTTTTCAGGCTCTTGAAGATTATAAGGTTGAAGGACCTTTATAAGGCAGCATTCTCTAGATTAAGGAATGTTAAGATAGGACCACAACTCCAGGTTGTGGAGACGGATCAAATTCCGAACCGAACGAGAACATGAGCATCCGCGAGCGATCTGACCTGGGACCAACAATGTATATGTACATTCCGAAGAGCGACTCCGGAGGATTCTTTATTGCCATCAATGAACAGTCTATTAACGTTCTTGCTATAACGTAAACCGTCTAGTCAATGATCTAAACTTTATAACCTTGAGAAACTATAGCTGCGCCTCAAAAAATTATGGGAAAGTAGCTCTTAGTCAGTAATTGGTGGAGCACGGTTTCAGAGTTCCCAATCAGAGGTACCATCTTTCCCAACCAGTTATCTGGTCCCTTTGCAAGCTTTACGGAGACGAAGTCGTTCTGTTGTGCATGTGGTTATAGCTATCACCAAGTCTTCTCTCTTGGATCTATCTTGCCTTTCCACTACACCCAAGCTTCTAAGTAGCGGTACTTCGTGTAGAATAGGGGCTCTTTACACTTCGTCCTTGGTGTGGCTATCGTCTTGTTTTACAGTTGCATGGGTTGCCTGTTTATCCTTTAACAGGGCCTTGTAGGGTTTGACTCTATGTTCTCACAGAATGCTCTAAAAGTCAAAAGGTATTCCTCTTAGCTTAGCATCACGGACTGGCCTCTTTCCATCGCGTTTAGATTTGTTGAAGAGTTTGCACGGTTTGGATCTTAGTTCTTATTTTACTGTGGGTTATCTTCAGCATGGGTTATAGGGCAGCTAGTCTCTGACGTCGCTTTCAAGTTACTCTCTATTTCAAAAGGAAACCATTCACATTCTTCATCTTCCATTTAAGTGTGGATCTTTATTTGTTCAAGTCTACTTTGCAAGAGTTCCTCTTAGAGTTAACCTCCCCCTGAGCCTTTTAATGTCGTAGATGATGATTCAATGGATTGACTTGGAAGGCTTTGACATGACAAGGTAAAGCAACCACTTGCGCGACTAGTCCATACAGGGTTATATTACGATCAATAATTATCCGATTAATCAGACCAAATGTCGCCCTCTAGATGCGGAAGCAATAAAATAAAATAAAATAAAATAAAATTATATTTTTGCTACTCAACAATAAGGATGCACACAAATTTTTGAATTTCTATAGCACAAGCTATTTCAAAAAATCACTTAAGTACACAAAGTACACTACTTATCATCAATTATAATACAATGCGGTTCTGCTTAACAACAAGTCGCCCCCACAACTGACAACTAACAAATAACAGAAATAACTTAAAAAATTATTCAAAAAAAAAAACGAAACATACACTTATACAAAACAAAACAAAAAAAAGTTAATTAACTTAGGAAGTTAAATCTATTCTTAATCACTCAATCCAATTATTGAACGTGTATGCAACTAATTTGTTTATTTCGTTTGGTGGACACAGCAACTGTGTAATCAGATTCTCTTTCCGTTTTTTAATGTAAAAAATTGCAAACCGTCAAGTTTCAAATGGAAAAGCGTCAAATTTAAAAAAAAAATCAAAAACAGCCGAAATGATGTCATGTTCAGCGTGCCAAACGTCAAGCAGACTTTGTAAAAAATCCTTGTAGTCCACATAGTATTTTGTAAGTCAAGTTCACATAACAGATTTACTGTAGGTGGGGACGACTAGAACTTGCTATTCTATTACAATTTTCGAAATTCGACAAGTTTGAAACAAAAATATTCTACGCTTTCCTGCTGTTTAACACTAAAAGAACGAGAATAGATTTAAACATATAAATTTTGTATCTTACCTCACGCACTTCTCTGCTTAACCACAGTTGATCTAATACATAACGTGGTTGTTACTATTTCTTTTAAAAATGAAATAAAATTTGAGGTAACATTTCTATAATTTCATCGCTTTTTTGTCATATCTCACAACATATTTGACATTGACACTTCCGGAAATTGCAATCATGGTAGACAGCCGGTGTCAGACACACTCAGCTTGCTGCTGTGCACAGCACCATAACCAGCTTTTAGCTGACACATGTTCAGCAAAAGTTGTTTTATTTCAAGTTAATTACGATTAAATCTAGAGATTTTATCAACTACGCAGCTCTGGTCCACATTTGTATAAAATTCTGAGTAAAGGATGCCCAATTTGTGTAAATGTCACATAAATCATATTTCCGTCAAAACAAAATGTCACAGCATAGATTTACATACTCTAAATTGCCTAGCGCTTAAAGTTAGTTAATAGCATAATAAATATCTTACTTAGTACGTGCCTATTTCGGGGCCATTTGCCCTGAATTAAAATTAATCTTTGTTTTGACTCTTTTTGTTTTGTTTTCTAATACTAACGTCGAAATAGTTAACACAAAACCATTTTTGTATGCGAGCGCGTTACACTGTCAATTGTTTCGTCTGCTGTGTATATTTCCGCTCTTTTAGCAACTCGTCAAGCTGTTCTTCTTGATAGTAGACAACAAAGTCAGTAGGTGTTAGACTTTCGAAGATTGTGCAAATACTGGGCTTCAAGTTGTAGAAGAACAAAAGTTGACCACGACTGGCGAAATCATTGAAGAGTGACTCGATGACAGTTGCTGCTGTGAAATCGGCACCGTATACATGCGATGCATCGATTACGACGGGTAGATTTAGACGCAGCGAATGTTTGGTAACCAGATTGCGGACGTAGTCGACCGATGGGAAGATAAGGCAACGATCGGGAGTGATCATGAGATATTCAACTCCACCGGGAGTGGTAAGATTTTCCGTGGTCAATTTGGGTCGAGCAGCATGGTAAAGGATAAAGATGACATTTAAGCCAATTCCGAGGAGAATTCCGATTTCTAGCGGCAGGGCCAGGCAGGCTAGGAATGTACTCAATCCGGGAACTAGATCGCTTTCTGGAATGAGAAAATTTTTAAAATGATCAAGTGGTACATGTTTTTTTAAAAGAATGATGAAGGGTTACTCCATTTGTGCTTGGTAACACCGTTAAATAAAAGTCAAAAGTTGTTAAAAAAAAAAATAAATAAATAAATAGCTAGCGCGACAGCTCGGGATGAGCCAAGGGATAGGTTCTCGCAACCATTGATGTTGTGCGTGTTACATTTCTCGCATGAATGGAAGAGACCTACAATTTATTGCCGACTCCGAACGGCGAATTGAGAAGCTCTTTCATGACAGATTACACTCCCGGAGGCTTGTCATTCCCCGACAAGAGGCGGTGCAGAGAAAAATGTTCGGTGTACCTGGCTGGGGCTTAAATCCACGCCGCTCGGTCAGCAGTCCAACGCACTAACCACTGACCCACGGCGAGAAGTTGTTAAGAGAAGCTTTAAATTGAGTCTTGAGTCGGAGCTTAATCATATTGGAGCAAAGGTACTAACGCGAATATTCACGACCAGAATCACCATTGCGAGGACGCTTAGCGCAAGAGCCTTTGCCTATTAAGTTTCTATAGAGCTCCAGCAGGAACCAGTTTCAGCACTACCCTGTAACCATCAGTAGTCCCGCTACTGGCATGTTAAGTTTTACCCTTCCACCTAAGAGAAACTATTAGTATGATGCTAATGCCAACAGCCGAAACCGAATATATTGGTACCCTATAAGGCGGTGCTGCGTGAAGGTCCTAAAGACGCCTGGAGACAGATCGAAGAACATACTTTACTTAAAGTTCGGATCGCAGCAGCTTCAGCAGGGTAAAAGCCCAAACCCGAAGCCAAGTATCGCATTGAAGGAAGCACAACGTACTATTAGGCGTGATAAGAGCGAAGCCACATATTCTCCTAATCAATGGAAACCGAAGATTCAGCAAACACTTGTAACTGTCTATGGCATTACCAGATACTTGAACTTAAAGTTAGCGACTTAAGTGTTAAGATCCCAAAGATATCCAACTAACTTTCACGCAGAGATTTACGCAACTGAACTAAGTGTACGAGAATGCCTGTGGAGAAAATTTAAGGAAACCAGCATTTTCATTCTTTCGGACAGACAGGCAGCGCTGCGGAATACTCAGCGATCTCCGAGCCGAGGTCTTAAGGAAATAAAAGAGGTGGGCATTGATAAACCTCTGCTTCGGTCTTCCTGTTGGGTTATAGGAAACTGAGTGAAGGAATTAATCATATACGTATCAGCGAAGGGAAATTCGATGGAATGTGGAAACTGGTAAGGAGTTTTTATTCTTTCAGAGAGCATTTCAACTTATCTCTTGAAATGAAACAGCCTTCTGCGACGATCATTATAGAGCAATGTGTCGAGTACAAGTCTCCCCTTTATCTGCTTTCCATCGACTTTGAGAGGCTTTCGACAACGTTTCATTTGCCCGGGAATTAGCATTCCGAGAAAACCTATGCATATCTAAGGCTTCGTACGAAGGTGTTAAGTGTGGCTTTCTTTTTTATGATAGGGTGTTTGAGGACTTCAAAGTCTAAAAGAGGGTAAGTAGGGCTTACATACCTACATAACCTTTGCTATTCCTGGTAGTTATCTGAGAGGTAACCAGTTCAGCTATTATAGAGGAAAACCGACGAGCACAATGGACAGTGATGTAATGAAATGTGCCTCCTGTCAGGTGTAGAGACTTTTATCAAACACCCACTTCCTAGCAACCAAAGCTGACAGAGTAGGCTTGTAGATGAATGCGGTGAAAGATCTAAGATTCAAACAATTTCAAACTCAAACTCCCAAATATATGTACATTGCTGGATAGAATCGAGGAAGTCGATTGCCTTCTTTATCCTGGATATTTGGTCTTGGCAGATAAGGCGGCATCGAACTAAATATCCTCAGCCAAGTCGTCAAAGCATAAGTTGACTTCGGGATGCTTTCCAAGCTGAGGATACATCATTCCACCATTGAGTCAATACTTTTTTAAAGGTGTAGTATGCTTAAATCAGCTCCTTTTTCGGTGTCTTCACAGGACACCGTCTAACCGAAGCCTAAATTCCGAAAGATAAGGTCTTTTGCAAATGGAGTTCTGCAGGAACTACAGAAATGATGACGAGGATGAAAAAATGGAGTAAGTGTGTCCACTTGACGTCATAGTTCCATTTCTCGTTCATCAAACAATTTTATGACATGTGAACGGATGCACTAATTTCGCCGACGGAAATTTACTTATTTGCGTTTGAATAACTCAAACTAAACGCAGTCATTTGTAGGATTAAGCGGATGCTTCAGGTAACAACTCTCATTTCGAAAATTTTATATAATTTACCATCATTACATTTGTCATGTGATTTGTGAACACATCCATTACGCATTCAGAATGTGAAATTGTGCAAAATTGTCGCCATAGGAAACATTTCTCCATTTATGAAATTTTCCATCTTCAAAAGTTTTAGTTTTAGTCACATGCCAATTACTATTCTTGAACAGACACAACGGCATATTGTCCAATGCCACACCTAAACACGATCCATTTACACATTCAATGCGCGAAATCACATCGCGTAAACGTGCTCAAAAGGCGCCGCCGACAGAGTGGAAAGACATAAACAGTGTACGCGCTGTTCGATTCCAACCGTTTAATGTCGATAAATTGGTCAATAAAACATGGGATACTCACTTTTAGATCTCCACATCGGTTTGATGACTTTCACCTCCACCATGAACACCACGGCGGCAATAATGATGGCTGCCAGGGTAGCCTTCGGGATAAAGGAGAAGTACGGGGTGAAAAACATCAACGCTAGGATCACCAGAGCCCCGGTGTAGATGTTGCCCATTGGAGTTCGCACTCCACTTGCATGATTCACAGCCCCTCTGCTGAGAGCACCAGTTCCAGGGAATCCTTGAGCGAACGAATTGACAATGTTGGCAGCACCTATCGCGATGAGTTCCTGAGTGGCGTCAACTGGCTTCCCATTCGCTATTAAGAATCAAAAGTCAAGTTCTCATTCTTGGAACAAATTTCTGTGTCACTTACCGAAAGCCTTGCAAATGGCTATGTTCTCCATCAATGAGATCAGTGGGACAACAATCAAACCGGAGCCCATACCTTTGACCAGTTCACCAAATGATTCCGTCTTCAGGCCATCTGTTGTGTTCGTTGTAATCGAGAATGGCGGTAACTGAAACGTTGGCAAGCCGGGAGGAATGTATCCAATTACGTTGAACGGTGTTCCATGATCGGGTGTGTGGAAGTAGTAACCCATTGCTCCGCAAACAATCACCAAGATCGCATTCCTCGACGTTCCAATGATCCAAAAGATCTTGTTGACGCAATTTTGTGTCTTGCTTCGTAAAGTCTCGTCCTTTGGACCGATTTTGCAAGATGCCAACAGCTAAGGAAACAGCAGAAAGTGTTAGAACTTGTCAGGAGATCTTCCACAGTCAACTTACTTTCATTGCCAGAAGAATCACAATGCAAATGCATCCCAATACCGTATCGGAAGCACGAGTATTTTTAATATTCTCAAAGATGTTCCTCCAGATCTGAATGAATGTTGATCCTTTCGCTGAGATTCCTAGAATATCCTTAACCTGACTCGTCACAATGATTAGCGATACAGCTGAGGTGAATCCCGAAGACACGGGTCCCGAAACGAAATCGATTAGGAAGCCTAAACCAAACAGGCCCATCAACATTTCCACTACGCCACAAAGAAGGCAAAGTAGCACCGATTTTTCCCATGATCCCTGGGCTGTTTGAAATGTCAACAGGGCAGCAATAGCCGTCGGACCAATTGGAACGTCCTTACAGCTACCGAGGAAAATGTACACAAAACAGCCAAGAAATGAGCCATACAGCCCGAACTGTTAAAGAAAAGCGATAATTTTGACCGGTCTGGTGGCAGGCGAAGGAGTGTGTCACTTACTGCCGCTGGAAGTCCAGCGATGCCTGAATAGGCCAAAGCTTGAGGTATCACAGTTAGACCGACGGTTATTCCCGCAACCAGATCTCCAATTGCATCGTCAGCTGAATATTTAGGCAACCATCGCAGGATAGGTATACGTTTGTGTAGGATCTTTCTGGTAAAGGCTCGTTTCGTTCTCTCTCGAACCCAACTTTTAGCACAATCTAAGGGCTTCGTGGGCGGGATGATTTTCTTACCATCTTCTGTCACTGAAAAGAGGGAGGTTATAAGTTAGATTGGTGCTTAGTCTTCAGCGGAAAGTGTAAAGTGCGTCTGAGAAAGTCAAAGCAGTTAGTATGAGTTTTGTGTAAGTGCTAAGGCAGTAGGGGTACTCAATCGAGGCGTAGAAAGATGTTTGCAAAAGAAAGTTCAGCCAGCGAGGGCTTATAGGGAAATACACTGCAGGTCTATGAAATGGAAGCCCACGGTGGCATGCTGCTGTTCAGAAGGAGATCTTGAGGACAGAAGGTCTACGAAAGGTTTTCCAAATCAAATGAGATCCCTTTCCACAGGAAAACCGTGAGGCTATAATCTAGAGACGCATAAAACTGCTAAGTTTTAACCACCGAGATGAGGATCTCAAGAAGTGAAGAAGTTATTAGCAAGCAAATGTCGGACGTGTTCAAACTTTTCATCATTCAAAGGAAGGACACGAAGGTTTCGAGGGTAATAAACGGGCGGAGTGTCTGGCGGGAAGAGAATCTGGACGCCCATTTGTTGGTCCTGGGCCTTGTTTTGGGGTACCACCCAGTAGTATTCACACCAAAATAGCACAATGGGAAGATGATATGCTCGCTAAGTATTGGGCATACCAAAAGGGCTTGAGGCAAGCGAAAATGTTCATAAGTCCCAACAAAAACAGGGCAAAGAAACTACTTCAACTGAAAAAGGAAGATCTAAGGACCTAAACGGGCTACTTAATAGGACATTGTCAACTAAGGTACTATCTGCATAAGATATCAGATGCAGACATGTGCCGACCTTGCGGAGAGGAAAAAGAGACCGCTGAACATGTTCTCTGCGAGTACCCAGGGGTCGCAAAGGAAAGATTACTCCATCTAACAGAGGAAGAGATGGATACTTGGAACATGAAGCGTCATTGAGGTACATTAAGAGTCTGGATTCTGGTTAACCACTATACCAGTACAATAGATCTTAGAGATCGCGGTGCATCTGGACCTTAGCATCGTGTCATACCTATTGCTTTTCTGATTTATCCAGTCACACTCGTCTAGCCGTCTGGTAGATAACTTCTGTCATGGACCACAGTTGGAGCCATATACTCCTTTTCAGTTCACATGATGGTAACGCTTCACCAGGACAAAATGGAAGCGTGGACTTAGTGAACTTAAGGTGAAAACCAGTGGGAAAACTTTCAAGAAATAGGCATCGATTGACGACCACAGGTTTTCACAAACCTGCCTCTGTTTACCAACTCCTGCTCTTACCCTCTACAAATTATAGTTGACAGCCTTTGTAAACAAAAAGGACAACGACATATCGTGCTGAAGTGACCATACTGGATTGATTCCAGATCTACTCGCTAAAGCACGCTGACGATCTCTACTTAGTTTGCCAACATCTGCCTGGCATATGCATACGCTCCCACAGAGAAGAAAAGTGACGACACCAAAATTAACATCTACGAGCACATTGACAAGAGACGATTTAAAAGTCAATATAGGAATATAGGGAGTCTAAGGTAGTAGGGTCGGAAAGTATAGCCTGTACCACATCATCTCCGATTACGTATTTAGATCGATCGGCCCCTTCTTGATATTCATAAGATGGCATGTAGATCTGTTGATTAATCAAACATGGACCAGACAGTTTTCGAATCTTTCCATAAGTAATAGTGCAGTTTAGGTACCTAGGTTACGACTTGCGCCTTAGGGTGGAAACTGACTTCAACCAACTTGGCGTGCAAAATTGGAAGCTGTTAGTTGACGATCAAGCTGGTTGTACTGGACCAGATGCTTCCAAACATTTTCTTCGGAAATTGCCAAGTGGACAGTACGAATGACGAGTCCACTCCGTCACAAAGGAGAATACGTATCAGATAGTCTAGTGAGTCCGAAATATCTCAGTTCACAGAAATAAGATGAATATTGAACCCCATCTCTATGTGAAACGAATGGCAATTTCGACCTGCCAGTGAATTTGTAGAGAATGATTCCAAGGACTTGATGGCTGCTAGTGTGTCCGAAAAGATGCCGACTGTTACGTTTTTGTTCAGTCAAGCTAAGACCTCCTTAAATGCCATTATATCCGCCCGGAACACGCTACCTGATTTTCTTAACTGAACCACAAGTTACGAATAAAATTAGCAACGTTCATGTGGATACTACAGAACTCGATTTCTTTTGCATGGCCACCATGGGCACACTTGCAGAAGTCCAGACGCTGAACCCAATTTTCGACGGTTTTCAAGCATAAATCGGCCGATACTGCTGCAATTTCACGTTCGATATTCGTACGAAGTTCATCAATCGTCGCTGGCTTGTTGGCATAGACCATAGACTTGACGTAGCCCCACAGGAAATAGTCTAACGGCGTCAAATCGCACGACCGAGGCGGCCAAGCGACTGGACCATTTCGTGAGATAACACGTTCTCCAAACTTCGTTTCCAATAAATTGATTGATAAATTGACATTCGCTGTGTGTCTTGTGGCGCCGTAATGTTGGAACCACATGTCCTCCAAGTCCATATCATCCAATTGGGGCCAAAAATATTCGGTTATCATTGAACGGTAGCGATCCCCATTCACAGTAACGTGCCGGTCTTGATCATCACGGAAGAAGTACGGCCCAATGACGCCGCCGGCCCATAAACCACATAAAACTGTAATTTTTTCGGGATGCAATGATGACTCATGGAGTACGTGTAGATTGCTGCCTGATAAATACCGCATATTTTGTTTATTGACGAAGCCATCCAGCCAGAAATGAGCCTCATCGCTGAAGATGATTTTTCGATGAAAATCCGAATCATTTTCAAGTTGTTCCTCAGCCCAATTCACGAACATACGACGCTTCTGGTGGTCAATCGGCTTCAGTTCTTCCGTCAATTTAATCTTGTAAGGATGTAGGCCAAGATCTTTTCGCAAAATTCGCCACAACGACGTCACAGAGATGCCCAACGCTTGAGAACGACGTGTGAGAGACACATCTGGGCTTTCTGCAACTGAAGCCTCAGCGGCAGCAATATTCTCGACACTACGGGCACTTCTTTGTCTCACTGGCACGGGAACATTTTGTACTATGCCTGTGGATTCAAATTTTTCCACTAGACGCTCAATTGTTGATCTGCTAGGACGATTATGACGACCATAAATTGGACGTAGCGCTCTTAACGTTGAGGCCACTGACTCCGAATTTCAGTAGTAAATTTTAATAATTTCGACTCGTTGTTGGCTCGTTTATCTTTCTATCATGAAATGGCAAACCTTACTGAAGAGAAATGTCAAAAAACCGCAAGAAAAATATGCCGTCGTTTGCTGTCCCTGTCGCTCTACTTTTGTAGCGTCCCTATTGCAAAACCCTTTACATACGGCTACTCACGTACATATGCATGTGTTTCGTGAGTATCCATTCCAAATGGATGCGCTTCAAAGTAGACCGTTAACTCAGGAACACTCTTTTAGTTTTAATTTACTTCTCAAAAAACTGCGAAGATATTGAAAAATCCCCCCAGACCTTCCCGGTCGTTCATCTAAAGAGGACAGTGTCCAGGGAGAAGAGGATGAATTGCAAGCCTATTCGTAGCCAACTATGAGTGGTTCAAGCTTTCAGCTCTCGAGAAATAAAAATATTAACAGCCATTGCCCTATAGCGTGGATTTCGTGCTATAAAAAGTATAAATCGCAGGAAAAAAATTCCATAAAAAAAGCTAAGCTTTACCTGAATGCTAGAGTAAGGTATTTGTCGGTGTCACAAATGTTAAATAAACTCTGCGATATTCATCATTTACTTCGGTACAATAAAATTCATAAAAATATGTGATTCATTCACACGCCTTAATTGACAAAATTTATGGCAGAAATTTCCGCGTCCCGGTTTATAACCTTCTCACAGTCCGATAATCTTCACGATGATCGTTGGCACAAATAAACGTATAAAGCACTACGGTTTAATGGTTCTGTGATTTTTCCAACGAAACCCAAACAGTTGGCTGTGTACCGATAAAATTATCGCCTGTGGTACGTGAAAGTACCCAACCGTTTAGACGGATTTAAAGACGAATTGACGCCGTTGTGTTAATAATTTTAGCAACTATTAGCAGATGTTCTCAAGTCCACCAGACGTGGAAGTGCATTTTATGCGCTCAACTATTGACATTCACTTAGTTTTCTGCGTTCGAATGCAAATTTAAAAATCAAGAACGCCTCACCCCCTTAAGGACACATTTGCTTTTTATTTATTGTGTTTTTATGTCGTAATAAGTTCACAAGTTGTAATACTGCTTACTCATTTGAAAAAAATCGCCATGTTCACTGTCAAGGTTAGTAACGTACAACGACCGGGTATATAGGGTTTTTTCCAGACACTGTGTGACGCTCTTTCCTCCGATAGAGGAGGGTGTCTCTGAAAGCGATTTGGATGCGCATGAATGATTTGAGCTTTGGCGACTTTGCCCTCGATCATGGTCGATCATCGGGTGGGGGAGTTATGTGATTATTTACGACAATCAAATCAATCGATTGCACTTAATTGAATTGAATGTTTCATTTCAATCAGATGGAAACACTTAATTGCTCTTCCTGTGTACTGACTGGGACTCGTAAAGTTTTGTTCTTCGTTTTGTTGTAACAGTGACAAGAACTCACATATGAATTCATTTGATCCTTGGGACCCACCATTTTGGTCTGGATTCGTTGTAATACTATATGATGAGCATTTGAATCCATCGTTGAAGTACACATGATCGGATGCTGGGTTTGTCTTCATTTTGGCGGCCGTGAGTGGCTCTTAACCACAATGTTCTCTCCTTCCGCCTCACGTTGTGCTTTGGTGGATGAGATAGTCTGAAAAGAGAAATAGACAGAGGGGATGAATTTCATTTTAATTATTATCTGCAACTTATCTAGCCCTCTAACCCTTAAGTACAACCCCCATTTCGAAATTCGGCAACTCCCTTCGAAAACTTTAATTACCGTTTAATTAATAGAGATTAAGATCAAGACAGTAAGAAAGTATGCAAGGTTGCATGGCGCACGACATCGTATCGCTATGACTGACAGGAGATTTTTAAATGCAAACTTGTGGCATGTTTCAATTAATATTGCGAGGAGTAAACAATTTAATTGACAAGCAAAACAAGTTATTTGACAGATGTCTCCTATATCTTTCTCAATTTGTCTGTGATTTACATTCAATCAAAACTATCCGCATGACTGGATGATTGACTGACTATTACAATCCCAGTTGCGAGAGGGTGTCTATGGTGCGCAATCGTTGTTTCGCAATAAAAAATTGATTTAATTTTGTTTACAATTTTTAGGTACTGTGGGATGTAAATACCAACAATTACATTACACTTATTAATTTAAAAGTCAATTGGACAAAGTCTCCGATGGAGGAGACTTATGGCTTTTTCTGTGGAGGATTAGACCATTTCGCCACGAAATGTAGGTAAGTTTTCAGTCAATTATAAGATTGTAATTTCTTATAAACCCCGAAAACATTTAAAAATCCCCCCAGACGTCCACTGACGTTCGTCAAAAGAGGACAGTGTCCGAGGAAAAGAGAACGAATGGCGTCTATTCGTGGTCCAAGCCTTCAGCTCTGGAGATCATGCGAAAAACTCCGTAAAACGGTTCTGGAAACGGGTTAATGGGCTGGCACTGGACGAGAAAGAAATCACGATATGTCTTCGTTTGGTAAAATATTTCGAAGGTAAATTCGTTTCTCCGTGGGGACTGTCTTAAGAAATAAATCATCCGAAATGCAACTACTGCGTTGGTATTCGTAACGCTTAAAACGGCATTTTTTTTTCTCGGGGACTAGGATTTTACGACCTAAACGTAAAAAGCGTCTATCACCACCTACAAGAGAAGAAACTGCATGCCTTAGCGTTAATGGAGACTCAAGCACAGCGCTGGTACATCTTGTAGAACGAGGTCCTACGCATGCCAGTACCTGAATCATTTTAAGCGCCAAGCTACCGGAAATACTGATCATGGTATCAAGAATGTTTCCCTCTGTGTTGTAACATATGGCTCACTAGTCTGGTGGAAGGTGCTTGAGAAGCAATATCATCTTTCAAAACTCACTAAGATTCAGAGGGCAGCCTGTATAGGAATCCTGGGACCAATGAGAACAACATCAACGGTGGCAATGGAAACCATGCTAAATTTCGTTCCGCTAGATCTGTGTTGTTATAACACGCAGCTAAAACTGCTTTGAGATTAAGAGAAGGACTACAGTGGACACCAGCGCCCTACGGTCACGCTTCAGTAGGGAGAATGCCGACAGATCGACAGAAATAGATCTACTAAGTAAGGGCAATGAGCTGTGAACTGATACGGTTTACAATTAAAATGAAAGTAAGTGACTTTACTTTACAATGTGTCATTCACGGTCCCACATAGGGAATCTTTTTCAATAACCCTGAAGATATGAAGGCGTATAGACTTCCGAAATTCGTCAGTGTGTTTCAAGCCGACATACTCGCAATCCTGTCATGCGCTCAAAGTAGACCCAAAACCCAAGCAAAACCTCACAATTTTATCCGACAGAAGCCCTCGTCTCGCCAATCATCTCAGAGCTAATAGTGGTATGCAAAATCGAACTATCGCCACTAGAGAGAATCTTCTTCCTACGCTTGCGTGTCAATTTATGGAGTAATAAATGTTTGGCCCCCCTATTATCTTCCATACCAGTCTCTATCGACTTCTCTTGTTCTACCCTTCAGTAGCCACAACACAAGAGAATCATCTACTAGGTGCGCCATATCCAGAAAGACTAGGTCAACTTACTGCCACCTGAAAACAAACGATCTCTTTAGCAGAGTTCAAACAGACATGTAAAGTTGCCATCTGTACGAGTCACTAGACAATAGGAACCCACGCCATCCCTTCTAAGCCGCACTGCCGCCGCTGCAAAGACGCAGATAAGAAGGACCTCGACCACTTCCTTCGCAGGTGCCCGGCATTTGCCAAATATAGTCACCGTGCGTTGGACAAACCCTTCCTCCACTCTTTCTCAAATCCACTGTTTGGATTTAAGGCTAACCTAGGCGGCTGTCGAAATCCACAGACCAGTCAAATTGCGATAACAAAAATGGTGGAATGCCTCCGAAAAACGCAGGCGGACTCATATGTTCATACCACACATCCAGCAATGAATAGAAAGTGGGCATAGTGAAGTTCGGCCTCGCCTTATTCTCTAGGTGACAGGTAATGCATGGTTTTGTTATAAGTTCAACGCCGAACACACGACAGGAAAGTATTGACGTAAGAGCGCCTAGCGTCCTACAAACCCCGTGAAAATAAAGTTGGAGAAAGCATTACAATCTAAAAGCCTTTGGACTAAATTGCTGACAAAAACAAAGGAAGAGAAAAACCACCTGCGATGAAATGCCAGAGGGAAAAATGTGAAGCATTTAGTGGGTACAAATCCCACACTGTTACTGGGTACGGGTTAAGCCGAAAAAAAAATCAACTCTTCAACAAACTCCATGCATCTTCTTTGTCTCGACTAGAAATTGCATACTCAACTTCGTGTTTGCCATATCTGGCCTTGCTTGTCAGAGAGAAGAATCATGTGGCTAAAATTTATGCTTCACGGGTTTATTAAAATTCTGTATTGCCGTCATCAATGACAACCGACTTGTCTTGTTTGGTATTCGACTGAAGAGTCAAATCTTAAACTAGACGGATCTTTCCTGCAACTACTTTTTGACATTTTCCATGGTGAGTCAACTATTCACATCATTATCACAATTTTAATCCTCTGCACGCTTCAGAAGCCTTGAAAATTGTCAAAAATAATTTAAAAATGACAAACTGTGTGGGAATTTTGAGATCTTATCACGGAAAAACTGACTAATTTTCATTGTTAAACCAATTCATTTGAATACACATTGTGTGCATTCACCAAATGCAATGTCAACACGATTTCATTGTGACAGTTGAAATTGACTTAAGTCTGTCACCGTGACAAAAGGCCATAAATAGCAAGATGGCATGCGGTGCACAGCTTCTGCCATTTGCTAATTAGACAATAAATAAAAAAATGACACATTCCATTTCCGCTTTTGATTTTGAAGATTTACTATGACTGTCGGCGGCGAACGTTAAAATGATTTAGTCAACTTTTTGTTTCTTAAATTGAAATTAAGAGTTTGGCTTTTAATTGCAATAAATTGCCAAGTGGCAGTTATTGCTTTTTATGAAGTTTTGACAAATTCAATGTGCACACAATGATGACAGGAGTGCTTTGGATTTTTTTTTTTATTGTAGTGCAACCACAAAGTTTGTTTGACTCAATCATAGATTTCATCATTTGGATATAAAAGTTGTACAAACGTGTTTAACTTGTTTCGGTTAAGGGTCCTCCACAGCTTAATGTAAATTGTTTATTGATGGTTTGCAAAACTGGTGTGATGTTTACACGATTGTTATGTTTATTGACACAATTTAGTTAACAAGTTAATTGAGGGTGAGTCAGTATTGTCAGATTGCTGCAAAAACTTTGCAAACTTCATAAGAGTACCACAATGTTTAATTAGTTAGAAGAATGATATGCTCCATCTTGAAGAAGCAAGTGAATGGCTTTAATCCGTCCATGGATAACATTTACTTACGTAACTCCTGTACCTGAATAATGGTTGGATGTCATTGGGTTTGTACAAAATTTTAGGTCAGGAGGATTGAGGTCGGAAGGCTACATTTGCAAGAGACCTCTAATGCCTTCTTTGAAGTGCTATGACTTCAAGTACTAAAGACCAGTGGCAACACTGCCAAAAAGCCATCAGAGATGCCGCTTCTGATGTGCTGGGTTTCTCTCGCTCACCTCTTTGATTGCCATAATTTCCACCTGAAAAATGTTACAGTTTTCAGTGAAGGGGATGTTCCGGTTAAGCATATCGGAGAAAACACTACCCTCCACTCCGTTCTCGGTTTTAGAACCGTCGTTATAGAGATCGAATGGAATGATCGTCTCTGGCGTCATCACTTTCCTCGAGGAGTGGGCAATATGGTTGTTTGACCATTGGGAGAAGGCTACCAGTCTAATGACTGTTTGCCAAAAATATCTAGAGGAAGTAGATGTAGGAGTACGTCAAATGCCGCCAATGAGGTGGTTTTTAGCATGCTGATTTTTGCACTTTCACCCATGATTACCGTTTAAGGCTCTGTTTTATGCCGCCCGCCAGAAGTAAGCCATTAAGTCCCATCACTTTTACGTTCGTCTATGGTGAACGAACATCTTCTTGGTACAGAACAATCAAACTTTGGAGCCCTGCCACAGTCATAACTGATTCGAGCAACCAGTGTTACCAGAACGACAGAAAATCCAATGAAATCCAAGCCATCAGAGCGTGCACTTAATTTTTTACTAAAGTTTCACAGATTTAGATCGAAAAACCATTTAAAGCTGTGTGCGTTGTGTTTACCCCACTTTAATTCGATTATCTCACTCTGGATATCTAGATACAGGTCTTCAAGTAAAATGGTAATCCGATCCCCAATACACAGCATATCCCCCTTGTTGTTAATTTAATCATAATAAATCATCTGACTGTAGCTCAACGTATGACAATCGCCAGAATGATTTAATTGTTACGCCAAAACCACACCAAACTGGATTGTTGATATTCACGTCCAGGAATGCAATCGGACAGCAATTTAATTGGGAATTCCTTGCTCTTGTTGTGGTTGTACAAAAGTCGTTATAAAATGACGTCTGTGTTACGTTTAATCACCCCAAAGCCAAATCAACCGAAACGCTTTACATTTTGCACAAATTATCGCCCATCACTGATGCCAGTGTTGTCATTTTAATTAATTGACACCACGGTACAGTAACGTCTTTGTTGATCATCAATCAATTTTCTTCCGTCATGACAGTTGAGGTTAACTATTCAACGGTAATGCAATCGATAGGATGACATCATGCTCGGATATCGATTGAACTAATTTAAATGATTTATTCATTACCACAATGCGGATCTTCTATCGAGACTGTGCTGCACTCCCAGAAATCCATCTTTTCAATCATTCTCACCTCGGACTTCTAGATCGTGACTGGAATTGGCAGACAGACTAGCATCATGCCAACTGTCAGTTAGAAACTTCTGGACAACTGCTGGTTTCCCTCTTGATTGTGCCTTAGAATTGAAATGTGGTACAGGTACAAGAAATAGAAACAGTATCACCGGGCGCCGCCGTCAGGCTTAATGAAGTGAGACATGTTTGAATTGCTAATGTAGCGCCATTACCGTCGCCACCGTTTCGGAATTACCATATACTTTCCATACCGCTCGTGACAGTAACACTGAACGCAAAGTGCGTGTGACTACACTTTACACCGCCTCCAGATTACAACCAGCTACTGGTGGCAGACGAATCCTTCAAGTGAAACATTCACCTTTGGCTGGCTTATGCGTGGATGGACTAATCAGAGATCACGTGATTCGACGCGAGTCGCATTAAACAAGATCGAAATCGAGAGGCGAGATTTCAAGTTCACCTTTGGTCGCATTCGTGAGATATTACGGGTTTCGAGAGCTTTTTTTAAGTTTCATTTTATTTCAATTCACGATACTAAAACTAAATGGAAATATCGTATGCAAAACGATTTGATTGTCATTTGTGACAGATGACAGTAGACAGTATTCACGACGTCAGCGGATTCAGAGTGCAAAGCAGAGAGAGGGTGCAGTGTGCGATTTCATCGCTCTGTGAAGTGTGGGAATGGACAAGTGTTATTTATGACAGCGATAGGAATTCCGTGAAAAAATATATGTAGTTGATTTGTATAGAGGGGGAACAGCTGAGTGGAAATGTGACAAAAATGTCGTAAATTTAAGTTTTATAGTTCTGGTACAGTAAGGGAAATGACACGAAGGGGACATATACTTACACAGCTTATGTAAGGTCTAACTAATGTGGGCTCATAAGCAAATATGATGAAGTCTCAAGAACTAGATAAGTAAATAGTTGACGCCGCATACAGTACAGGGCCAAGCTTCTCGAAACCATTCGCGCTGTGCCTGTTACGTTTTTATTAAGGGACTTGCACTTTTATCGCATGCCTGTTTCGTAGAAAAGTATATCAGATGGCATAACTCAGGTTTGTGACTTCCAGCTCCTTTCCTGATGTCTCTTGGTCCATTTTCGTTTTGGTTAAGACTGAACAAGCCAAGACAATGCCCGACCAAGCAAACGCCTTCAGGAGGATGTTTGCTTTGCGTTTGTGGTGCCGTAAAGTTGACATATTTTTTGACATTAACTGTCTAGACCGACGGCTAGAATGTCGCAATGATGCAATTATGAAAACTATCTCCTCAGCAAACAAATGGATTCTGGAACAAATCAAAACATTCTCGATATTGAATGATAATTGAAATTTAAAATTCAATAAACTAAAACAAGACTTTCCATCGAATAGAAAATTGAATTAATTTTTATTTCGTTTTTTTTAACGACCACACCACTGGAGAGATCAGGTTTTCTTATGAATTTCCATTAAAAATCCATCAGCTGACGCTAATACAGTTCTTGGAGCGTATGACGCCATTGAGTAGGTGCTAAACTGAAATATATTCTTCAAGAGGCTTTTCAGACCAAACTTCAACTAATTGGACTTAAAATCCAAACCAAATCCTAACTTTATGTTTAGAATCTATAATTAATGAGAATAACATTAGCCTGGATTAGTGTTAATTGAATTACAATCAAATCGCTGACTTTTTGTCGGCTTAAAATTTATTAAAACTCACAAAGTACTAATTAGAAAATTATTGCAATTATGCAATATCTACTTGGAGCGCAACGATGATTAGAAATGACGCAATTAAATTGAATTACAATAATTTTTGCTGAATGCATTATTTGCAAAAAGATTTATTAGTAGGTTGTGCTTCTAAGTTGAACTTGTGGGTCTACATTCCTTTGATCAGCTCACACTTGAGCGCTGACTGCCCCTTTTAGAAAACTGGTAGACTTTTATTTTTCACACTTGTAATAATAAATCTTTAATAATTATCAAGTACTTTAGTTTAACAGATCACAATCTGCAGTGTCATTCTAAAGGCACCCAGTAACCCAGGGGAGGGGTCCTCTCTCAGAAAATGTGTAAGACATACTTGGAGTCAGTACTAAACAAAAAACTAAACTGGGGGCTTAAGAAGAAAATAAAAATCAATATTCTGTGCTATAAGTGCAATAGGATATTCCAAATCATGGAGGCTCTTCTAGTAAAGGAAATCATTTGGGCTTCTAAATACAGTTTTGGTGCAAAGTCCACCAAAATCGAACTGATGCTATTCACTACCAAAACCAAAACACCTGACTTCATCTTTCCCCGACTTAATGCCCAACCATTCACACTATTCTCCAGGGCTAGGTATCTGGGTGTCATGCGTGTCTCAAGCTTAACATAGAATACAGACTTATAGAACATAGAGTCTGCATATTTATTAGAGCTACTGGTGAAGTAAGAATCACGTATCAAACCCAACTCCATTAAATTAACGGCATTAGGTCATGAAGATTTATGTGTCCAAGCATAGTCCATATTCAAGTGAAAATGCGTTCGACTTTGCAGCATGCTTATCTGTAGAAGCATCCCTACACTCTTTACTTCAATAATATCAAGCCAGATGCTATTACTGCGCTCGTGACAAGTCACTGGATCAAACAGTTACTTTTAAGCAGAGTGATCAATTTAGAACTGGAAAGCTATAAATCGAGAAGGTCAGTGCAATACATATATCTTCCAACGATACGATCTGACGGAAGCGGCTCTAAGTTACTAATGTTTACGAAGAAGAAGCACACAATTCCTGAGATCACACCCTCAAAATAAAACAAAACTTATCTTAACTTCTTTGAACATGCTAAGTACTTAGTACGCCTGGTCCTGAGAGCAGCTACCGCATTGTGCGCGTGCAATAGAGCCATGGGGAGTTCGTCCTCAGATCAAGAACTGGCTGTATACTGCGGTGGCAAAACCCGTACTTCATTATCATCATCATTTTCCAATGGGCCGCCTATCTACTATGAGGGTCGCGGGCTAAGTGAGCTTAAGTGGACTCTCTACATTTCCCGATCTTCCGCCATCGCTTTCCCCATATGGGTAGAGGTGAGATTTCGGACTTGGTCCAGCCATTTCGTCCTGGGCCTACTTAGGGGACGCCTATGTGTTGGCACGGATTCCATGGCATGTCTTGGAAACCGAGTTGAGGACATGCGTTTGACACGTCCAAACCATCAAATACCTCTCCGTACGAAGAAGTAGCTGCTCGTCATTGAGTGCCCCGCGTATTCTGTTGTTCCTAACCCGATCTCGCCGAGTCACCCCAACAATACAACGAAGAAATCTCATTTCGGCAGTTTGTATCCCCGATCTTATTCTTTCGGTCATTACCCAAAACCTCACGATCATAGCTCTGATGTCAAGTTCGGCCCACCTGATAACAGATTAACCAAGTCGTCTCCAAATTCCTCCAACCTAACCAATCCTACAGGATAAGTCAGTATTGCTGCTTCCATAACTAGTGAATAGGACCCCGAGATACGCATTGGAAATCTACACTGACGGGTTTAAGACAGGCGATGGCGTAGGAGCTGGTATCTTCTCGATACGCCTCAACATAAACCAGTCTTTTAGACTACCGGATCACCGCAGTGTTTTCCAGGCAGAGATGTTGTCTATTCGGGAAGCCGCTGTAGGGTTGTTGATGAGATCGGTGCCAACCAGTGGCATCATTATTAACACCGAGAACATCTTAATCGCCATTAGTAAGACCGAAATTGGTTAAGCACTGCCGCGCATCTTTAAACGAGACATCGACTTGATGCACCCTTAGCCCGTGCTCGGGCAACCAAGCGAGACAGACTTGGCATCGATTTTGTCAAAACAAAACTAAAAGTCTACTAAAAATTGGCAGAGCACATACATATAAGCACCCTAGTAGGTTTACTAAAAAGCCACTGCGCAATCGGCAGGCACGCGAAAAGGCTCAGAAATTCGGCCAATGATTTTTGCCGCAGTCGCATGAACGAGGAAGAATCACCCTCGTACCTGGTATGCAACTGTCCGGCACTTTCTTCCTCGAGAACACAAACTCTCGGAAAGTATTTCTTAGAAGAACTCCAAGATATTTCCGAAACGGATATCAATAGAATCTGGAAATCTAATCTAAATTCTAAATAGATTCTAAATTTCAAAATGGTTCCAGGAGTAGCGGACCCGGTCTAAGTGAATTCATCCATGATGAATGGGCACCTTACCACTTAAACCACTTCATGGTCGTGTTTAAATATTTATAATACTTTTAACCAAACTGCCATTCTTGCCAAAAGTATTACTAGATTAAGAAAGTTAATTTACTTGAGGGATAAATAAATAAAAATTCCAATTGAAACAACTATGCAATCACGCTCGACTTTTTTTTTTTTTCTTTCTCTTTGCCGATTACTGCACCTTGTATCTGTTAATTTTAATTGCATTTCACTGTTTAACCGTAAAAGCCTGCCATGATATAAGAAAAAGTTAAAATAAAGAGAAAAAAATTGCAAATTTCTCACGTTTTTGCATTGCATGTATACAATTTTTTTTTTTGCATAACATCAACTTGAACAGTGTTGTACAACATTTTACCAGTTTGGTTTGCATTTTCGCCTTGAAATGCATCAATTGTGACGTAGACGCTGGCAAAGTTTATTTTATTTCAACCATTAGAGAGAAAACATATTTCTAGTTATTTTTTTGCAGTGAGGCTTTAAAAATGCAGAAAAAAAAAATACGCTTTTCTGTCTAGTGTCTAGTGATGCAACTGGAATATTAATTTAGAGTTGCCCGTGAAATGTGCATTGCAGTGATACCTTAATACTTGTATGGTCTGCTTGCATGATTTACATGCGAACTCGTGACTTGGTTTTATTTATTTTTGATTTATGAACATTATTTTCATTACTTACCGAAGAAGATGTTTAAATTTTTCCAGAGATATGTGGGATGGGAGTATGTCAATGTTTATCTGTAACGAAAAAAAAAAGGAAATTTAAAAGAACTGTTTAATTAATATTTGTGTAATTAAGGTTGTTTCTACATCGTCATTTCTAAGCGTTCGCTTTACCTTTACATTGTCTTTGAATTTTTCTTAGCGCGACTAGGTGTGCTTCCCGTGAGTTTACTTTTTTTACTGTTAAAAGAAAGATTGAAATCAGGCTTCAAACAAATTCATGTGGTGAAAGCTTTACGTGAATATGCGACAGTTAGCAAGTACTTCATGGCTTAACACGTCCCTGGGAGGGGGACACATACCAACGTATGCGTTTTGACATATTTCCCCAGAAACACTGCAGCATGCTTAATTTATCTGTCTTATTTTGAGTTCGGATGAAGTTTTGACAGAAACGCCTGCCTTCCCTCCTGTATGTTTTCCTTGGATTCAGAATATTTACTCTGAAAAAAACTCCGAAGTACATACATTTCTTTCCGAATATCAGTGACAGATGGCATTTGATTAAAAAGCTTTGTTCAATGCGAAGACACCAAAACAAGACAGAACAGATTTGTGGAAAACGTCAGATCAAGTTAGAACAAAAAAGTACAGCATTAACACATGAAGAGCTAACACATACGTAGTTAACAGCTGACTTTGACATTTTTCACAATTCTGTTCTACCTCCACAGTAGGTGCAAGATTTCTTGTTCCAAACTGTTCGGAACAACCTCATTGAACACAAAGCAGAATATTTCGGACAGAAAATTCTCTAATTGAACACAAATTCTTGTACTTTTCTGTTCGGAAAAGCCTCATTGAACAAAACTAATATTCAATTACCGTCTCGATTTGCAGCTGATTTCCAAAAACAAACCGTCAACCACGATGATTAGTTTTGTATAATTTATTCATTAGAATTATAAATAATTAAAATGAAATTTGTTTCAACCTGACGTCCATAAGCTACTATCTATTAGCAGCTGCTTTATGTTGCCAAAATTCACACGACACGGCCAATTGGTTGTTATGTTTAGCACAGCTCGTGCACCATTTACGGTCTTTGAAGGCGTTCCATCCAATCACAGCCTTGTGACAGTTATAGCCGTGTTGTATATTTCCTCTAGCGGATTGTGAATTGGTTTTATCCAAAATAGTTGTTGTCTGTGTACTTGCGGAGATCACTTAAATTTTTTAATTAAATTGCGGAGAGATAAAAGAATTTTATTGGATCCATGGTCGGTCTTAGGCATATAGTACTTTTAAAAGTCATTTCTTCTTTTTTGCAAACTATTGGAGAAAACTTGGCAACCAATGCATTCATCAGTACGGTGAATTTAGAATAGTCGCTCTAGATTTTTCTATAGATTGTGGCATCAAGCCCTTTTGAAAAAAAAAAACTAGCACATGGTATCAGTACCATCTTCTCTATCCGGCTCTGTCCCCTATCCAACACATTTTCTAATATTTATCAATGATCTTCTCTCTCTTTCTCACATTCCAATCCATTTCTTTGCGGATGATGACAAGGACCGCATGTCTTAGAGGTCCAAAAACAGCGTATGTATGTTAACCGAACTTAACTTCGACATTGATGCAATCATCAAGTGGGATGCTGAAAGCAGAGTGGAGTTCAACGCGTTCAAAATCCAGGACTGTCTCTTGTCTCTGAAGCGGGATACTACCGCGGGAGTTGATATTGTTGAATCGAATCGTCTTTTAATGCTTGGCATGCATATTAATTGAGGTTTCCGCGGCTCAGTGGTTAGTGCGTTGGACTGCTGAGCGAGGGTTCAAGTCTTAGCCATGTCTATTGAACATTTTTCGCGGCACTACCTCTCGTCGGGGAATGACAAGCCTGCGAGAGTATAATCTGTCATGAAAGAGCTTCTCAATTCGCCGTTCGGAGTCGCCAATAAATTGATGGTCCCTTCCATTCGTGCAAAAAATGTAATACGCACAACATGAATAATAATAAATCAGATAGACCTTAAGTGAAGCTGAAACAAGAACGACCTGACGCGAAGAGCTTAATTTTTAGGTGTTCGCTTGTTCGGAACTTGCAAACGTCGCAGTAGAAGTAGAAAATTCTGACGAAACAAAAATCAAAGCTGGTGATGAAGAAGTAATCGAGCCCAATGTTTATTTAGAGCCAGAGGTATGATTTTCAAAGCTTCCGGCAACGCTTCAAACCTATCTTCTGAGGTGCAAGATATGATAGATCCACGATTAATCGACATTGTTCTAAGTAACTGCAAGTACTGACTACTTACTTGCAACAGAGTACTTAAATTATCTGTAAAGTGTCTGTAGAACCAACTGCGGCTAAGCTGGTTTAACGACCCCGACCTTGTGAAACCGGTACCGGTATAACGCAGTTCAAAAGCACACACCTTGAACTTGAGCATTCTCTGACCATTTTTTGTCAGTCTTTTTGGTTAAATGCAGTTAAAATCTTAACACCTACATGCTGACATTTAATGTTTGCTTACGTAAGACCTCTCAAAACTTTCATAATCCACTCCCTTCTCCCATTTGTATAACCTTGCACCAGAAAGGAAAGTATATTTTAGAACGTAAACCACCGCCGAAACCCTTTCTAAACAACGCGTACTTATCTAGTCTCCACTTAAGCCCAACTTTCAGTCATAAATTTTAATGAAACGAAAGCAAATTAATCACCTCATCGCGCTGGAAAAATTGCAGAAAACAAAACAAGTTAATTACTAAACAAGTTTAACATTTACTCGCACTCTACGAGCATGTTCAACGCTCCTGTCACATAGACCCAGCCAACAGCACACCGTAGATCTCGCCCATTTGAACACAAATCGGAAGCCGGTGATTAATGTTTCACCATTTTCAGTCAGCTGGCTATGGCCGCGTACGCATCCGCCTGAGTCTCAAAAGACAACAAACTTCATGAATAAAAATGCGATCCGTTATTTTCTAATTACAGCGATCGCACCTCTTGGACACGTGCCTCGCAACGTCGAATTGGAACAATTTTCTGGCTCGGTTAAGCGTTGCAATTACAAGATTTGAGTTCCATTCACGAGTATCTAGGGAACTGAAGGCTTTATAACTGCGAACAGATGTCACAGGAAAAAAGTAAAACAACTGAGTAATTGTGATTGTTCAAGAATTCCAATCGAGATACAGGTGGCAGTTTGAATTGCGATCGATTTGTGGAGTTAATTGCAGTTCGATCGGATCGGAGCTCGGAGCTTGGGTAATTAAAGAGGAAGTGAGCTTTAACAAAACGGTGCAGCGCTTAAATTGACAATTGTTTGTTGACGAAATCATTATGAAATTTAATACTGGTTGCTGGTTGTGTTTGTGTAGAGTCATTTGCAATTCAAGGGCAGATTACGAGAATGGGAAGTGTCATCACGTGGTGTTCCTTGAATGTACTGACGCATGGAAATTGTGCTAGAAGAGTGGACTGGTGATATCGTCTTTGACAGGGCGACTTCAAGAAAAAGATAAAGGTTCAGAGATCGGCGTGTGTAGGTGTTACGGGAGCATTGAGATCTTGTCTGACTGATGCTCTGAGCGTGATTTTGCACCTGATCCCCCATGAACTTCACATCAAAGATACAGCCAAATGCAGCGTAATCCGGCTCAGGGAACCTGAGTTATACGACCTGGTCTTGTCTTCGACCGATTACATGACACCTACCCTCAGTTTTACGAAATTGATGGATGGACTGCGGAGTCGGCGCAGGCATCTTCTCTGACCAGCTAAATTGTATCAAAATCTTTTCGTCTCCTAGATTCTGCTAGCGTTTGTCAGGCGAATCTTCTCGCAATTCAGGAAGCCTCCTGCTTGCTGAAAAATCTCCAAACATCCACCAAAAATACCGATATTTTCTCGGATAGCCAAGTCGCTATCAAAGCTATTGATGCGGTTACCATATTCCAAAGCTGGTAGAGTTTGTTATCAATCAACTAAATACCCACTCCATAATTACACTCATCTGGATGTCAGGTCATAGCAATCATGAGGGTAATGAGCATGCCGACGAGCTCGCCAAGAGAGGATCGGCCCTTAGAAGTTCTCTTACGGAGAGTGTCGATATTCCGCTGGGCACTGTTAAGGGCTATATACATCTCCATTTCTTCCAGCTTGCCAATCATAGATGGAACGGCCTGTTGCGTCATTTCAAGAAAGACATGGCCTTATTACTGAAAAACTTAGTCAAGAGAGTTACTTGGCAAATCAATACCAGATATTTCCAGATTCCAACACTGGCCAGTTGGAGACCATGCGGTCAACCTTCTTCAGAACAACTTCTGCAGAAGTTGCAAGGACATCAATGAAAAGGAATCTCTACTCCATTTCCTCTGCAAGTGTCCGGCTCTGGCGAGGACCAGACAGCATACTTTAGGCAAACGCTTTTTCTTGGACCTCGGCGAGATAGTTGAAAAATAGATTGGAGTGTTGTATCAGAATTTCAATGCCTGGATTTAGCCATATTATCCGAACTCAACCAATCAAAACTCACACGCAATAGGTTTTTCCAACGAGTTTCGTGGTAACAAAATGGCGCAGCCAAGCGCTATTTGGGTTATCAGGCACCGCCACTCTAGTACCTATGCTCTCTTATTGCCTTCAATATTACAGACCGTAATATAAGTACATCAGTACTAAACTCATGATTTAAGGTCTGTCGGCATAATAGTCCAGGCCTCTCAGTCTATCGGCCGAGGTTGCTGTCTAGTCTCTTCGCTTCTAAGTAGAATCTTTCGTATCGCCTCTATGGCTACTATGGGTGTAAATTCTTGTAGATCTGTTGCTCCCAGGCATGGAATTTGCTGTTCGCTTGTTGACTGCATATTTTTTGTCCGTATCATGGCGCTGTTGCATAAGAAGTGAAGTTGTTTTGGTCTTAGGCCTTATGACCAACCAAAGGCTTTCCTGCATACCCAGTACGCTCCCTAAGGGAGTGGCTTTCCCGTTAATCTTTTATCCAGCATCAATCCTAAGACTGTCTTTGGGTTGTAGTAGTACACCTCCTAGATGATAGACGTGGAAGCCACAAATTTTCAGCCAAAAGTTTTCTGCTGAACTCTGTCTAGTGTTTAACTGATCTGCGGGTGACCCGGATAAGTTCCCGATTTAGGGGTCTTCATAAGGACGCTGTTTGTTGGGATCATGGATCTTAAGGAGAAATAATATTGATATCCTTTTGCAGTCTGTCTTTATCTTCTAAAGACCACCTCTGCATTAAACTCCTGTTTGGTACTATCGTTGAACATTTCATCAATGAGAGGAAGTATAATCCAAATACAGCGAGCCCCTCAAGCTTTGTGTTAGCTTTGAATTTGTTTAGAAGAGGCTTACGTTTGTCGATGCTCGCAAGTGAAATACGATGTCTCTTGATAAATATTTGTTATGTACGCCGGGTGCATACTATTTTTTATCAAAATGCATCGCCGCTTTTGTACTTCCGACAGCCATTAGAATGCGAAATGAGTTTTGCAAAACTACAGATTCACATCCAGCGGTAAAGCCCACTGCCTGTGAAAACCGCGAACTTATTGTTTTTTTCTTAAAGATTCCATTTCCGGTTTTGGGAAGAAAAATTCCCCATTTTGTAAAATTTTATTGGAATAATGTTCTGTAATTTCTTTTCATAATTTTAAGGTAAATGTCTTAATTAGCTTGTTTATGAATCCGTGAAACAAATGAACTTCAGCGAATGATGGAGTACATTTAGACTCAGAACCTATTGTCTCCGAGTGGAATGTGTTCTCACATAGACTGCAAATTAACCAGTGGAAGTATGCAATTAGTTATTAATTAAAATTTAAATATTTATCCATCGTTTGGTGGAAGAAATTTGCATGTAAACGTCGTGCGATTCACAAAGTTTGTGTTGTACAACATTCGGATCATGATATACAACACGTGTTCTATTTATCGCAGGATGCTGGAGAACTCGCTTTGAAGGATAGTTATGAGGTTGATTTCATTGCCACCGACTTTAGCAAAGCTTTTGACAAAATCCCTCACCAAGTTATTCTCTTTAAACTGAAAGTTATTGGTTTTCAACTATGATCAAATCATACCTAGACCCTCTCATAACATCGGGTGTCCCTCAAGGCAGTCATCTCGGACCTCTTATTTTTATCCTGACCATGGCCGAACTCGTCATTAGAGACTCTGATCTATGGGTTTTTGCTGATGATATGAAAATCTTTAGACGCATATCATCCCCTGCAGACACTCACCTTTTGCAGCACGATTTGAACAGATTCTCCATCTGGTGTCAACAATTTTTTTTTGAGCTTGATATCACCAGCTCCATCATTTATTCCCGTAAGCTCTCCCCCCACCTCCCAGGATCTCTTTCATTCGCGACGAATCTGTGCCTATAGTCACTTCAGCGCGGGATCTAGGTGTTATCTGCTATCGTGAACTCAACTTTCGTTCTCATATTGATAATATTATAAGTAGAGCTAACTCTGCACGTGGCTTTGTGAAACATTACATTCACTAGGCCCCTCCTCGAGTCGCAAGGCAAGTATGCTTGCCCTATCACGCTGTACATACCATGAGAATCGAAGCTGTCCAGCGGAGATTCCTTCGCTTCGCTTTACGCGGTCTACCTGGGATTGGCAACCTTAACTTACCGCCCTACGTTTTAATGCTTATGCGAGGGAGTGACCTTATCCTTGACTAGTACGACTTGCCAAAAATTAAATGCGATGAGATCCATTGTCGTAGCGGTCTCTGTCTATTTAGGCCATATCTTTCAAAGCCTTGAAGCTCATCACTTGCAACAGGCTGAAGGCAGCTATTAAAATTGTCCAAAATCCCTACTCGACTGCCGATGTGACAAGGGTCGTTGTTAAAAAGCATAAAATACTATAGAAGGGAAAATATGAACTAAGGAGCTCGGGCACTTCAAAACACTTCAAAACACAAGGGTGCTGGATTATATCAGAGAGTTTGGAGTGGTTCACTAGAGAGCTGCACTTAGATCAAAGGTTAGTCCATTGTGAAACCACTGTGAATGAAAAACAACAAGTCTTCAACAACTCAAGTCGACTGTAGTGGCAATGTTCAAATCATTTTGATCATTGATGCTAAGGTGGCTATTCTGATACTGACGAAAATGGCGCACGTGTAGAGGAAACGACACTGATGGCAGTGAGATAAAATCGTAGTTAAAAGAGGCGTACTACAGGCTGACTGTTGGCTCCACCTCTGTTAAGCTTTAGGAACTTGCCAATCGTGATACTACTCTAGATATCCACCAAAATGGTGGAATCTGGGTATTCCACTCGTAACATGTAAATTACTCTTGGAGTACGATGCTATCAGCAAAACAAACCAAAGATGAAATGGTACCACATGGGAGATATGGCCTTGGTTAAACGTCAATCGATCTGGAAATGTGATTCAGCTTAAAAGGTTCCTCATGCGCAATGTTAGCAATGTTCTCATCGTCGCATCAGCTTACACGGACGAAAAGGGGGAAGAAACAGTTTTCATTTCATTTCAGCTTTATCTAGGAGCCTATCACTGCGATAACTTGGGCCAACTGTCACACACCGACGTTAAAAGTATCGTTAGCTTCATTAAAAGGTCCAAATGGTTCTAACAACAGAGCGGGACTCTTCGGATACAGATTCAAGTGGAGAAGAACATTCAATGACTTATGATGCGAGGTGTAGAGCTACATCAACGTAGTCAGAAAATTGCACAATAAACCTTTGACGTGGCTAGGACATGTAGAGCGAATGGACCTGAACGCGTGAGCCCCCAGATGACTTGAATTTAAGTCGGAAGGACAGCGAAGTAAGGGAAGACCTCGCGCACAATTTGACCTTAACCAACTTGCGGAACTCGAAGCTATTAGTTCAGGGGCGGGCTAACTGAAAAGAACCCACGTTCACTCCGAACTGTAACTTAGTGATTCCAATTCCTTGACGTTCCTGCAGCTTCAGAAGTATCAAGTTTCTTACAACAATTTTTGGTCTAAAACAGGTCATGTGACTTTAAAAAACCCTCTGTCCCTTGTGACCAACAATATTCAGCTCGTGTTTCTGTCTCTGATTAAATCATTTTAAAATGTGTGAACCCCCTGACGCCCTTTTCTCGAAATGAGGCAGCAAATTGAGTTTTTCAAAGCCCTTAACTGATTCGTTTACCCTTTTTCATGTGCAAATGTTTTATTTTTAAGAGCTAAAGTCAGTTAACCGTCAAAATTGAATGTCCATGGTGAATTGGTGACAGCAATGTACACCTATAGATGTCACATTGTACAGACATGTTTAAGCATGTGCATGCTTTGTCACAATTTACTATCTCGTTGCTAAATTAGTGGTTAATTCGTGGTTAAGAGTAGATTGCTCCAATTTTCTGCTTAATTTGATCAGAATCGTGTGGAGAATACACAAATGGCCGTTGAGATCATCAGTAGAGTGACGTTTTTTTTGCGTTTAGCCACACTTAGTGTGACCACTTTGCAATTAATTCAAATCTGAGGGCACACATGCCCCCACTATGGGGTGAAGTTACATTCATTCTGATAGAAACCATGAGAAAAGCTTTTGGGGGTTACTAAGCTCAGGTATAGGTGCGATCTCTTTGCCAAGGTGTCAGAGTCAATGAGGTTTTAGACCGATTAGTCTGTTATCATTTTTAGAACTCATTGTGGTTGTGGATAAATACTTGAGATCGATGGCATTGAAAACCCTTGAGTAGATGTCGATATGCCTATCACTGTACCAGATCCTGTAAATTCACGCCCCAAAAATTTTTGTACAAGAAAAATCGAGAACGGACTGGAGGAGGGAAACTGCACTCTTAGCTTGTTAGACTTGCGGCAATCTACACGGTGCGGTTGACGATGTTGTTGATTTAATGTGCTACAACGTCAGAAAACATATAAATAAAGTTAGGGTTGGCAAAGACTGCATTGATGCCCGATCCTCAAGAAGATCCTCTGAACTGGCATCAGTCTTCTTAACATCGCCTACAAAACCTTATCTGCCGTGTTGTGTGATCGCCTGAAGCCGTTCGTCAACAACCTGATCGGTCCATATCAGTGTTGTTTCAGGCCAGGAAAGTCCACCATCGACCAAATATTCACGCTGCAGCAGATCTTGGAGAAAACCCAGGAACTTTAAATCGATACTCACCACCTTTCATTAATTTTAACGCCGCCTATAACAGCAACTATAGGGACAAGCTATACAAAGCCATGTCTATTTTCGGGATACCTGCCTAACTCATCCGTTTGTGCAGGATGAAGATGGAGAATGCACGCTGCTCCATCAAGGTCGGTCAAGACCCCACCGAGACCTTTGATGTCAAAAAAGGATTTAGACAAGGCGACGCGCTGTTATGCGACTTCTTCAACATGGTTCTTGAAAGAATAGTGCAAAACGCACGCGCCAACACCAGAGACACAACCTTTTAAAAGTCCGTCCAATTACTCCCATATGCCGACGATATTGACATAATCGGAAGAACACAGGGTGATGTCACTGGCGCTTTCGTGGGTATTGAAACGGAGGCGGTAAAGTTGGATTTAGCGGACAATGAGGGCAAGACCAAGTATCAATAAGAAAGGACACTCAACACCGACGTCTCGGACAGAACGTCACTATAGACAGATATAACTTTGAGGTAGTTAGGGACTTTGTCTACCTAGGCTCCGCTATAAACTCAGACAACGACACCAGCGCTGAGATCAAACGGAGAATAACTCTTGCCAATCGCTGCTTCTTTGAGCTAAGAAGGCAAAGCCCTCTCTCGAACGACTAAAGTGACCCTCGCAGAGTCATGAGCTCTGTCAAAAGCGAATGAGGCTGCTCTAGGCTGTTTCGAAATGAAAATTCTTCTGGTGATTTTCGGTCTCGTTTGATAGACAATGAGTAGAGGAGGACGTACTGTTCATACAGCTGTATAGCGACATCGATTTGATCAGAAAAGTGAAGGTCCAACGACTGAAGTGGGTGGGTCATGTAGAGCGGATGTACACCAGTGCTTCGGATCGAAAAATCTTCGAATCCACACCCGAGGGACGGTGCAGCTGAGGTTTGACTCAGGTGGCGCACGCTGGTGGAACGAGCTTGGCGTGCGTAACTGAAGACAGCTGGCTAAGGATCGAGCTGGCTGGAGACGCTTGTTGATTGAGACCCAGATCTATCCCAGACTGTAGCGCCACCCTAAGTAAGTAAGTAAGTTAGACAAATGCTGCGTTCAAGGTGTTGTTCTTTGGTGCTTTATGACTTCCTTGCGCAGGTTTGTTAGTTTGAGACTACACAACTAAGCATGTGCTGATGACTTCTATGCTTAAGAATTTTTTGTAGTTAAGTGCAAGCTGTGACAGATAAAATCATATCTTGGTACACAAAGCGGGAACAAGCCGTCAGAGTAAGTATGGTCCATGGCATCATACTCATGTGAAAAACATGCGCCGAATTACAATGTATTCATGATTTCAGTCTTATGTAGTTTGTACATAGAATTTTTCAAACATTTCTTCGACGAAAGCATGCTCAATGATAGGAGCTTTAGTTCTATATGCCTGATCTAAAAGAAAAGAGATCTGCGTCAATTATAGAGGCACAAGTCCCCGGAACATCACACTCAAAATTTCACCTAGTGTTATGCTGCACTGAATGAAACCATTCGTCAACGAGCTGGTGGAGAACAATCAGTGCGGTTTTGGGCCTGAAAAATCTATAATACGATTGACCAAAACTTCACATGATTCCGAATCCTGGTTAAGACCCAAAGGTTCTAGATCGATACCCATCCCCTAGTTATCGGTTGTGACGCCACGTATGACAGTAAGAATCGAGATGAGCTCTTCTCTATCATAGTTCATGTCTAGTCTTGTAAAACTCATTTGATTATATATGACGGATGATGAAGGAAAGCACTCGCTGCTCCGACCCAATAGAGACTTTCTATTTACCTACGATCGGTTATAAGTTCTACCAACGACATCAGCGCGGAGATCGATTCTAGGAGACAACACTGGCTAAGGCTCTTACAGGTTGAAGAAGCTTGTTAATTAAGGGTCTGGTCCACCCCGAACGGGAGCGCCATCATAAGTTAGTCGTTTGCATGGTTTAATGCTGAGGAGCCCCCAAATTTGTATATCTAATTCATTGCAGGCTGCATAGGGATAACAGGATCGATAAGATCAACACCCACAGCAGCACTTGAAACAATGCTGAACCTAGTTCCAGTGGATATCCACTGAAGTAGTATGGCGACAAAAACGGCACTCAAACTAAGGGAAGTAGGTCTCTGGCACCTATAGTCACGCCTCCGTTCGAACCGGATGGACTACCACGAAGGAGAACATAGACACCGACTACATCATTCTAACCTCAGACTTCAATAGGCGATTTGATATAAAAATACCAGGGGACTGGGATGAGGGTATAGTCTGCACTGAAGAATAGCTAGTCTTCTACATCGACGGATCCGAGATGCACGCTGGTACTGGTGCCGGTGTCTTCTATGAATCCAGAGGGGTAAACCAATCCTTCAAAACTCGAATTTGATGCAGTGATTTTCAAGCCGAGATAGATGTTATCTTACAGGCCGCAAAGCTAATCAAAAATGACAACATTGTCAGGGAAACCATTACTGTCTATGTTGGTAGGCAGCTATTAAATCTCTGCAGTCAGCATCGACAAAATCTAAGCTCGTAAAGGTCTGCAGACAGAATCTCAACGATATATCAACGACCAACCAGCACCTGCTATGCGAATTTCCCGCACTGGCCAACAGAAACCTGCGTATTCTTGGTATTAGTTTCTTCCATGGGCTGGAGGACCTTCAAATCGCAGATTTTAGAAAACTCTCGAGATTTCCATCCCTTTTTGGGTGGTTTTCAGATGCTTTGTATGGGTACAATGGACCCTCTTAAGGTCTAAGTAAGTCTTTAGGACACCCAAAACACCAACCAATCAACATCCAATATATAAAGTTGGCTGTGTGTATGCATTTGTCATGTTGAGGCCAGTGCTACCGACACCTTTAGACACCCATCTTCATCGTAGACCCACTTTAACTCATGATTACGATCTTACACTTCACTGTAATAACAGTCAGATTAATTGGCAAAATTCAGCACTATAATTGCACGTGATTTAGTTTTATTTCAACGCTTGATAAACTCTGACTTAACTTAAAACGAATAAAGTGACATTTATGTCATTTATGTAGGTCACGTCACCTGTCACATGATAAACGCAATAAATCATCACAAGTGTCAGTAAAAGACACTAAAAGTCAACTTTCATATGTAAATCCAACCCAAATGCAAAACAACTCGTCGTCGCTAGTCGACATTTTTCTTAAAAATCTGATCACGATCGATGAAATACATACTCGTACTGTTGTCGGTACTCAATCGCGATTATTTCATTTCTTTTCCCCCGATTTATCGATCCAAAATCAAGATCCTCTGTCATAAAAGCCAACAATGATGACAGCGAAGCAAAGTTTTCAAATGCTTAACAGCTGACAAAATGAAAAAGTTGACAAAAACAACGAAAAAAAAGGAACAAATCGTCTAAACAAAAGATAGTTTCATCGCGATAACGTATAACAAAATAAATAATTACAAATGCATCTACTACATATGCAAATTACAAACTTTGATGAAATGAAATAACCAGGTCTCTCCACCCGTGCCCCACTGTCCGAGCACAACCGATCGGAATAAAGTTAGATCATCCGTATAAAACACAAATCCCGGGTTCACTTCATGTCAAAATGCAGAGCAATATGGTGACCTACCTGTTCGTAAATTCCCGGAAGTTGATTTTTTGTGATGTGACGATCGTTTTGAATTTTGAATTCAAAATGTGACTCCCAGACAAGGAGGGGAAAAAAAAACTGGAAACAACTGGAAACAGCAAAACGAACGGATTACGGAATAAATTAGTTTCAAACTATTTTTTTTTTGTATCTTTTTTCCGAAACTTAGAGAGGAAAAGCAAAGATCTTTGATCTCCTAACGGAACGATCACTTAAGCTCGACTTAAAACTTGGCACCGTGGAGCGAATGGAACGTTTTCGGTGTGCGAATTTCCACGAAACACGCGAATCTGAGAATTCAATCCGAAAACGAGCACAAAGAATACGGAAAAGTAATGAACAAATAAAAGTAAAATAAACAAAAGAAACCGTTTCATGCTATAGGTTGGTTGGTTTAAGCCAACTTTCTATCGTCTCTCTCTCTGTGTATCTGCGTGTCTACAGTGCGCGTCCGAATCAGACTGAAAAAGCTCTCGAATGCAGTTACTTATTTATTCACTGTAGTGAGTACGGATAGGTTTTGGCTTTTTTTTGTTTTTGTCGCAGTAATGGTGAGTGGTGACATCGACACCGATCGGTTAGTGGCTTCTTATTTCCGACAGGGATAGCTCACACTTTAATTACTCAGCCAGTATAACAGATACTTTTCTCTTAAACAGTCACCGAGACTTTGTTTCTCTTAAGACGCTTAGTATGCTGCATGAGGAGGGGACACTGGAATTGGCATACGTACGAGACGACGGACCGCATCACAGATTGAGTTCCGATCGACATTTATGAAGCCGGGATTGGGTTTATTAACTTGTATACCAGCACGTGATTTTGTTATTGTTTACACTTGTAAAATCGTGGCCAGTGATTTCAGTCAATTATTGTGCTGGGCACGCTAATTGGTTTGTTGCTTCTCTTTTAATGGAGCGCGCCAAGTGGCTCAGCAGAGGACGAAGGGCAAGATTATTAGGCGGCTAGTGCGAGTTAGAATGTTTCCATTTGAGGAGCCTTGTGCGTTTCCGATGTGATGATGTATGTAGCAATTTGATTTGATTATCAATTAAATGATGGAGAAATTGATGAATTTGTGACACTGTGTACCTTGTCAAGATCACGTTTTACGTGGGCATTTGAACTCACGTTTTTAAATGTTAATTCGAACTAAGGCTATGGTATGCATTTGTTAATATCTTAGACTGAGAATGTTAATTGAAAGTTCAATTTTTCTTAACATTTTCTTTGCATTCTTGTGCGACTAAGGCAGTTGGGCAATCAAGGGATATGCAGGCAAACTGTAGTGACAATCGGGTTTGTCTGAGCTCTTGGATGTTTGACTCTATTGCAAAATGCTTACAAATGCACATTCCGTGAGGCTTATATGATAGTGGATGTCATTCTTACCTGTAAATCGGCAATTTTATACCCTTTGTCATCGGTTGACCTTGACCTTGAGTCCCTGCATGTCGTGGCGAAGATCAATTTATTAAGTCCACAACCAGTTTTATCCAATTTTCTTTTCCCCTTATTTCTGACCCTCGCGATCGACTCTTCCTGAATAGTCGCAAAAAAACTCAGTCCATCTAAGGGCAGCATTGGTTGCTGCCTCACCTCTTACTTTAGTTGCGATTTCGATTGCACAGTCAGCAGGGTAATAGGAGCAGGATGCTGTTATCTACCCTTACGATAGAAATAATGAAACTGAAGAAGAGGACGAGGCAGATGAAATTGAGGTAAAAGTAGAGGAGTCCACAGGCAGCCCATAGCGCCCGCCGAAGACAAAAATTAACCTCCGTTGGCTACGACTGATGTGATTAATACTACCACCAAAAAATTAAAAGACCTGCCCAGTCTCGAGAAGACAGATGCACTTTCAATTACCACTTATCCGTGAACGAAGACTTCGCAAAAATCCTAGGTTAGGTTAGGTTAGGTTAGATTGACTCATTGTAATACCACAGCGAAGAAAACCGGTTTACTGGCACCAGGGAACTAGATTATGTAGCATAAGTACAACGAGGGTGGGCAACCGTAGCGGTGTTAACCCGAAGATTTGAACCATTTCGTCCTAGTGATGAAGTTTCTTATCTTCTGGATGACGAGTTCAGCTAGATCGTTAAGATAATCATACAAGTATTCCCTGAGGGTTCTTCTTCTTAGCGTCGCAAGAGCAGGACATGTACACAGTAGGTGGGCCGTAGTTTCCTCTTCCTCCTCGTCCCTGCAGCTTCTACAGAAATCATTGGAGGGGACCCCCAGTCTAAGTGCATGCCTGCCTATCAAGCAATGTCCGATTAGTGAACCTAGTTTGTGGATAAAAGTCCTTCCGGCTTTTTTAAATCCAGGTTAGGCCAGATTTGTTTTAACAAAAGGCAAGTGCAGATGTTGTTCCACCTCTGGCTTGGCAGTTTCTTGGCATCTGTGTCAAGGAGGAACTTGATCGAATTACAACAACAGCAAAGACAGTTCCTGTGGACAAACCCCAATCCAACAACAAAGACTCGCAGGCGTCGAACGATGCCAAGATGGATGTGGACTCGGAGGCGATCACCAATGCAAGTGCAATCGGAAGTATTGGCGGTGCTCTCAAGCGGGAGCGAGAGGAGGACGATTTCGAGGTCGTGACAAAGAGAAACACATTGTGTAATAGAAAATTACGAATATATTTGTAAATTATGTACTTGACGAGGTTTGTTTTATTTCTGGAGCGCGATTATGGTGGCACAGCCCAGGTCCATTATTTTAAGGTACTCTGAGCCGTCGTCCTGCAGGTGGTAAGATGTTGTGCACAATTTGTCGCATATGATGGCTTTCTGTTTGTTACTCAAGTCTTTCGAGCGTATGACGTGCTTTTTGAGTTGTTCCATCATTCGACCAACGCTTTACGCTTTGTAGGTCAGTCTCCGCACGAAATCCTCTGGCTTCGTGTAGTTGTTGCCGGAGCGGCAAATCTGCAGAAAGTCTTCCAAATACATTTGCAGAATGATTCCCGAGATCGTAAGCAGGTCGTCGGTGGTTATTGCTGTTGTGACACCCTTCAGTCGATAGCAGGACTGCAGCGCGGTGATGGCACGATCCATATCACCCCCGGATATGTCCACAATCGATTTGTTGGCGCTCTTCTCGGAACATATATCCTTCTAAGGAACATATGTTCCGCAGACTTTCAATGAACTAAGACTCAGAGTGTCAGTCAAATCAAAGCAAAAGGCAACAAGCCATCTCACCTTCTCCTCGCTGAGCAATTCGAATACGAATTTCGTACTACGCAAGGTAATCGGACACGGTAGCACGTTCTAAAAAAATCTCAACTCACACTCCAATTGCTCAGCCAGTATAACAGCCAAATAGACTGAAGTTATGCCGGAAGTACACGAAGCATGAAGCACACACACGCGATTTCCCTACAACCGGCATACAACACAAGTTGTACACTCAAGACCATACAACCACAAAATATCGGTACAACAATCGGTTGGGTGGATACAACGCGTTGGTGCAGTGGTTGTGTGTTTTCTACTTTATGACGTCTAAACTGTCGAGCTGTGATTGATACACAATCGATAGCATTACTGTTCCGATCCATAATCCATAGCCGCGCCTCGAGACGCATTGCCTGCCCATGAGAGAAGTTCCCCTCTAGGTCAATCCACCATTCCTTCATTGACTGTCCCCACGATTCTCATTTAAATGTACATATGTAGGAAGTGGTCAGTGGGAGAGTGGTAACAGTTATGCGGAATAACCACCCCCCGTCCCTTCCCCATCAAAAAATACTGAAAATGAAGGAGAGAATATATTTCCTCAGACACGCGCAATAGTTTTCCTCTACCGATCCTAAATATCAAGCAGCGCTGGTCGCTGTGAGCGAAAAGATGGGGGACCGCATTGAAACACAGTGTCTGTTGGAATCCCCCCTTGCGCACTGGTGGAATCCGGTTCTCTCTCTCTCTCATCCGATCACAGGAGCAATCACTTCCACCTGGGAAGACATCGCGAGACCGAATAGTCTCCACCTAGCGTTTGTCGGGGCAACACGTGTTCCTAGAAAATCCCCCAAATAATTCAGAATTTACAATAAAATTGGCGGGAGGTCTTGCCGCCTTGGCCCCACCTCTTAGCGCCAACTAAATTATTTGTTTATCCCACTGGCGTAGCTTTTTGTTATGACTATGCGGTGGTGCGAGGCGGTGTGGAGCGGGTCAGAACCACAGTCTCGAGGCGGCCGGCGGGCTGATCACGTCATGGAGTGCTGAGGTGAGTTGTTAACAAAAATATGGGGGACCGCATAGAAACACAGTGTCTGTTGGAATCCCCCCTTGCGCACTGGTGGGATCCGGTTCTCTCTCTCTCTCATCCGATCACAGGAGCAATCACTTCCACCTGGGAAGACAGCGCGAGACCGAACAGTCTCCACCTAGCGTTTGTCGGGGCAACACGTATTCCTGGAAAATCCGCCAAATAATTCAGAATTTACAATAAAATTGGCGGGGGGTTTTGGCGCCTTGGCCCCACCTCTAAGCGCCAACTAAATTATTTGTTTATCCCACTGGCGTAGCTATTTGTTATAACTATGCGGTGGTGCGAGGCGGTGCGGAGTGGGCCAGAACCACAGTCTCGAGGCGGTCGGCGGGCTGATCACGTCATGGAGTGCTGAGGTGAGTTGTTAGCAAAAAGATGGGGGACCACACAGAAACACAGTGTCTGTTGGAATCCCCCCTTGCGCACTGGTGGGATCCGGTTCTCTCTCGCTCTCATGCGATCACAGGAGCAATCACTTCCACCTGGGAAGACATCGCTAGACCGAACAGTCTCCACCTAGCGTTTGTCGGGGCAACACGTATTCCTGGAAAATCCGCCAAATAATTCAGAATTTGCAATAAAATTGGCGGGAGGTTTTGGCGCCTGATGGGGGGCCGCATAGAAACACAGCGTCTGTTGGAATCCCCCCTAGTGCACTGGTGGGATCCGGTTCTCTCTCTCTCTCATCCGATCACAGGAGCAATCACTTCCACCTGGGATGACATCGCGAGACCGAACAGTCTCCACCTAGCATTTGTCGGGGCAACACGTATTCCTGGAAAATCCCCAATCCGCCAAATAATTCAGAATTTGCAATAAAATTGGCGGGAGGTTTTGGCGCCTGATGGGGGGCCGCATAGAAACACAGCGTCTGTTGGAATCCCCCCTAGTGCACTGGTGGGATCCGGTTCTCTCTCGCTCTCATCCGATCACAGGAGCAATCACTTCCACCTGGGATGACATCGCGAGACCGAACAGTCTCCACCTAGCGTTTGTCGGGGCAACACGTGTTCCTAGAAAATCCCCCAAATAATTCAGAATTTACAATAAAATTGGCGGGAGGTCTTGCCGCCTTGGCCCCACCTCTTAGCGCCAACTAAATTATTTGTTTATCCCACTGGCGTAGCTATTTGTTTTAACTATGCGGTGGTGCGAGGCGGTGCGGAGTGGGCCAGAACCTCAGTCTCGAGGCGGTCGGCGGGCTGATCACGTCATGGAGTGCTGAGGTCAGTTGTAAACAAAAAGATGGGGGACCGCATAGAAACACAGCGTCTGTTGGAATCCCCCCTAGTGCACTGGTGGGATCCGGTTCTCTCTCTCTCTCATCCGATCACAGGAGCAATCACTTCCACCTGGGATGACATCGCGAGACCGAACAGTCTCCACCTAGCATTTGTCGGGGCAACACGTATTCCTGGAAAATCCCCAATCCGCCAAATAATTCAGAATTTGCAATAAAATTGGCGGGAGGTTTTGGCGCCTGATGGGGGGCCGCATAGAAACACAGCGTCTGTTGGAATCCCCCCTAGTGCACTGGTGGGATCCGGTTCTCTCTCGCTCTCATCCGATCACAGGAGCAATCACTTCCACCTGGGATGACATCGCGAGACCGAACAGTCTCCACCTAGCGTTTGTCGGGGCAACACGTATTCCTGGAAAATCCGCCAAATAATTCAGAATTAACAATAAAATTGGCGGGGGGTTTTGGCGCCTTGGCCCCACCTCTAAGCGCCAACTAAATTATTTATTTATCCCACTGGCGTAGCTATTTGTTATAACTATGCGGTGGTGCGAGGCGGTGCGGAGTGGGCCAGAACCACAGTCTCGAGGCGGTCGGCGGGCTGATCACGTCATGGAGTGCTGAGGTGAGTTGTTAGCAAAAAGATGGGGGACCACACAGAAACACAGTGTCTGTTGGAATCCCCCCTTGCGCACTGGTGGGATCCGGTTCTCTCTCGCTCTCATCCGATCACAGGAGCAATCACTTCCACCTGGGAAGACATCGCGAGACCGAACAGTCTCCACCTAGCGTTTGTCGGGGCAACACGTATTCCTGGAAAATCCGCCAAATAATTCAGAATTTACAATAAAATTGGCGGGAGGTCTTGCCGCCTTGGCCCCACCTCTTAGCGCCAACTAAATTATTTGTTTATCCCACTGGCGTAGCTTTTTGTTATGACTATGCGGTGGTGCGAGGCGGTGTGGAGCGGGTCAGAACCACAGTCTCGAGGCGGCCGGCGGGCTGATCACGTCATGGAGTGCTGAGGTGAGTTATTAACAAAAATATGGGGGACCGCATAGAAACACAGTGTCTGTTGGAATCCCCCCTTGCGCACTGGTGGGATCCGGTTCTCTCTCTCTCTCATCCGATCACAGGAGCAATCACTTCCACCTGGGATGACATCGCGAGACCGAACAGTCTCCACCTAGCGTTTGTCGGGGCAACACGTATTCCTGGAAAATCCCCAATCCGCCAAATAATTCAGAATTTGCAATAAAATTGGCGGGAGGTTTTGGCGCCTGATGGGGGGCCGCATAGAAACACAGCGTCTGTTGGAATCCCCCCTAGTGCACTGGTGGGATCCGGTTCTCTCTCGCTCTCATCCGATCACAGGAGCAATCACTTCCACCTGGGATGACATCGCGAGACCGAACAGTCTCCACCTAGCGTTTGTCGGGGCAACACGTATTCCTGGAAAATCCCCAATCCGCCAAATAATTCAGAATTTGCAATAAAATTGGCGGGAGGTTTTGGCGCCTGATGGGGGGCCGCATAGAAACACAGCGTCTGTTGGAATCCCCCCTAGTGCACTGGTGGGATCCGGTTCTCTCTCGCTCTCATCCGATCACAGGAGCAATCACTTCCACCTGGGATGACATCGCGAGACCGAACAGTCTCCACCTAGCGTTTGTCGGGGCAACACGTGTTCCTAGAAAATCCCCCAAATAATTCAGAATTTACAATAAAATTGGCGGGAGGTCTTGCCGCCTTGGCCCCACCTCTTAGCGCCAACTAAATTATTTGTTTATCCCACTGGCGTAGCTTTTTGTTATGACTATGCGGTGGTGTGAGGCGGTGTGGAGCGGGTCAGAACCACAGTCTCGAGGCGGCCGGCGGGCTGATCACGTCATGGAGTGCTGAGGTGAGTTGTTAACAAAAATATGGGGGACCGCATAGAAACACAGTGTCTGTTGGAATCCCCCCTTGCGCACTGGTGGGATCCGGTTCTCTCTCTCTCTCATCCGATCACAGGAGCAATCACTTCCACCTGGGATGACATCGCGAGACCGAACAGTCTCCACCTAGCGTTTGTCGGGGCAACACGTATTCCTGGAAAAACCCCAATCCGCCAAATAATTCAGAATTTGCAATAAAATTGGCGGGAGGTTTTGGCGCCTGATGGGGGGCCGCATAGAAACACAGCGTCTGTTGGAATCCCCCCTAGTGCACTGGTGGGATCCGGTTCTCTCTCGCTCTCATCCGATCACAGGAGCAATCACTTCCACCTGGGATGACATCGCGAGACCGAATAGTCTCCACCTAGCGTTTGTCGCGGCAACACGCATTCCTGGACAATCCACCAAATAATTCAGAATTTGCAATAAATTTGGCGGGAGGTTTTGGCGCCTTGGCCCCACCTCTTAGCGCCAACTAAATTATTTGTTTATCCCACTGGCGTAGCTATTTGTTATAACTATGCGGTGGTGCGAGGCGGTGCGGAGTGGGCCAGAACCACAGTCTCGAGGCGGTCGGCGGGCTGATCACGTCATGGAGTGCTGAGGTGAGTTGTTAGCAAAAAGATGGGGGACCACACAGAAACACAGTGTCTGTTGGAATCCCCCCTTGCGCACTGGTGGGATCCGGTTCTCTCTCGCTCTCATCCGATCACAGGAGCAATCACTTCCACCTGGGAAGACATCGCTAGACCGAACAGTCTCCACCTAGCGTTTGTCGGGGCAACACGTATTCCTGGAAAATCCGCCAAATAATTCAGAATTTGCAATAAAATTGGCGGGAGGTTTTGGCGCCTGATGGGGGGCCGCATAGAAACACAGCGTCTGTTGGAATCCCCCCTAGTGCACTGGTGGGATCCGGTTCTCTCTCTCTCTCATCCGATCACAGGAGCAATCACTTCCACCTGGGATGACATCGCGAGACCGAACAGTCTCCACCTAGCGTTTGTCGGGGCAACACGTGTTCCTAGAAAATCCCCCAAATAATTCAGAATTTACAATAAAATTGGCGGGAGGTCTTGCCGCCTTGGCCCCACCTCTTAGCGCCAACTAAATTATTTGTTTATCCCACTGGCGTAGCTTTTTGTTATGACTATGCGGTGGTGCGAGGCGGTGTGGAGCGGGTCAGAACCACAGTCTCGAGGCGGCCGGCGGGCTGATCACGTCATGGAGTGCTGAGGTGAGTTGTTAACAAAAATATGGGGGACCGCATAGAAACACAGTGTCTGTTGGAATCCCCCCTTGCGCACTGGTGGGATCCGGTTCTCTCTCTCTCTCATCCGATCACAGGAGCAATCACTTCCACCTGGGAAGACATCGCGAGACCGAACAGTCTCCACCTAGCGTTTGTCGGGGCAACACGTATTCCTGGAAAATCCCCAATCCGCCAAATAATTCAGAATTTACAATAAAATTGGCGGGGGGTTTTGGCGCCTTGGCCCCACCTCTAAGCGCCAACTAAATTATTTGTTTATCCCACTGGCGTAGCTATTTGTTATAACTATGCGGTGGTGCGAGGCGGTGCGGAGCGGGCCAGAACCTCAGTCTCGAGGTGGCCGGCGGAGTGATCACGTCATGGAATGCTGAGGTCAGTTGTAAACGAAAATATGTGGGACCGCATAGAAACACAGTGTCTGTTGGAATCCCCCCTTGCGCACTGGTGGGATCCGGTTCTCTCTCTCTCTCATCCGATCACAGGAGCAATCACTTCCACCTGGGATGACATCGCGAGACCGAACAGTCTCCACCTAGCATTTGTCGGGGCAACACGTATTGATGGAAAATCCCCAATCCGCCAAATAATTCAGAATTTGCAATAAAATTGGCGGGAGGTTTTGGCGCCTGATGGGGGGCCGCATAGAAACACAGCGTCTGTTGGAATCCCCCCTAGTGCACTGGTGGGATCCGGTTCTCTCTCGCTCTCATCCGATCACAGGAGCAATCACTTCCACCTGGGATGACATCGCGAGACCGAACAGTCTCCACCTAGCGTTTGTCGGGGCAACACGTGTTCCTAGAAAATCCCCCAAATAATTCAGAATTTACAATAAAATTGGCGGGAGGTCTTGCCGCCTTGGCCCCACCTCTTAGCGCCAACTAAATTATTTGTTTATCCCACTGGCGTAGCTATTTGTTTTAACTATGCGGTGGTGCGAGGCGGTGCGGAGTGGGCCAGAACCTCAGTCTCGAGGCGGTCGGCGGGCTGATCACGTCATGGAGTGCTGAGGTCAGTTGTAAACAAAAAGATGGGGGACCGCATAGAAACACAGCGTCTGTTGGAATCCCCCCTAGTGCACTGGTGGGATCCGGTTCTCTCTCTCTCTCATCCGATCACAGGAGCAATCACTTCCACCTGGGATGACATCGCGAGACCGAACAGTCTCCACCTAGCATTTGTCGGGGCAACACGTATTCCTGGAAAATCCCCAATCCGCCAAATAATTCAGAATTTGCAATAAAATTGGCGGGAGGTTTTGGCGCCTGATGGGGGGCCGCATAGAAACACAGCGTCTGTTGGAATCCCCCCTAGTGCACTGGTGGGATCCGGTTCTCTCTCTCTCTCATCCGATCACAGGAGCAATCACTTCCACCTGGGATGACATCGCGAGACCGAACAGTCTCCACCTAGCGTTTGTCGGGGCAACACGTATTCCTGGAAAATCCGCCAAATAATTCAGAATTAACAATAAAATTGGCGGGGGGTTTTGGCGCCTTGGCCCCACCTCTAAGCGCCAACTAAATTATTTGTTTATCCCACTGGCGTAGCTATTTGTTATAACTATGCGGTGGTGCGAGGCGGTGCGGAGTGGGCCAGAACCACAGTCTCGAGGCGGTCGGCGGGCTGATCACGTCATGGAGTGCTGAGGTGAGTTGTTAGCAAAAAGATGGGGGACCACACAGAAACACAGTGTCTGTTGGAATCCCCCCTTGCGCACTGGTGGGATCCGGTTCTCTCTCGCTCTCATCCGATCACAGGAGCAATCACTTCCACCTGGGAAGACATCGCGAGACCGAACAGTCTCCACCTAGCGTTTGTCGGGGCAACACGTATTCCTGGAAAATCCCCAATCCGCCAAATAATTCAGAATTTGCAATAAAATTGGCGGGAGGTTTTGGCGCCTGATGGGGGGCCGCATAGAAACACAGCGTCTGTTGGAATCCCCCCTAGTGCACTGGTGGGATCCGGTTCTCTCTCGCTCTCATCCGATCACAGGAGCAATCACTTCCACCTGGGATGACATCGCGAGACCGAACAGTCTCCACCTAGCGTTTGTCGGGGCAACACGTGTTCCTAGAAAATCCCCCAAATAATTCAGAATTTACAATAAAATTGGCGGGAGGTCTTGCCGCCTTGGCCCCACCTCTTAGCGCCAACTAAATTATTTGTTTATCCCACTGGCGTAGCTTTTTGTTATGACTATGCGGTGGTGCGAGGCGGTGTGGAGCGGGTCAGAACCACAGTCTCGAGGCGGCCGGCGGGCTGATCACGTCATGGAGTGCTGAGGTGAGTTGTTAACAAAAATATGGGGGACCGCATAGAAACACAGTGTCTGTTGGAATCCCCCCTTGCGCACTGGTGGGATCCGGTTCTCTCTCTCTCTCATCCGATCACAGGAGCAATCACTTCCACCTGGGATGACATCGCGAGACCGAACAGTCTCCACCTAGCGTTTGTCGGGGCAACACGTATTCCTGGAAAATCCCCAATCCGCCAAATAATTCAGAATTTGCAATAAAATTGGCGGGAGGTTTTGGCGCCTGATGGGGGGCCGCATAGAAACACAGCGTCTGTTGGAATCCCCCCTAGTGCACTGGTGGGATCCGGTTCTCTCTCGCTCTCATCCGATCACAGGAGCAATCACTTCCACCTGGGATGACATCGCGAGACCGAACAGTCTCCACCTAGCGTTTGTCGGGGCAACACGGGTTCCTAGAAAATCCCCCAAATAATTCAGAATTTACAATAAAATTGGCGGGAGGTCTTGCCGCCTTGGCCCCACCTCTTAGCGCCAACTAAATTATTTGTTTATCCCACTGGCGTAGCTATTTGTTTTAACTATGCGGTGGTGCGAGGCGGTGCGGAGTGGGCCAGAACCTCAGTCTCGAGGCGGTCGGCGGGCTGATCACGTCATGGAGTGCTGAGGTCAGTTGTAAACAAAAAGATGGGGGACCGCATAGAAACACAGCGTCTGTTGGAATCCCCCCTAGTGCACTGGTGGGATCCGGTTCTCTCTCTCTCTCATCCGATCACAGGAGCAATCACTTCCACCTGGGATGACATCGCGAGACCAAACAGTCTCCACCTAGCATTTGTCGGGGCAACACGTTTTCCTGGAAAATCCCCAATCCGCCAAATAATTCAGAATTTGCAATAAAATTGGCGGGATGTTTTGGCGCCTGATGGGGGACCGCATAGAAACACAGCGTCTGTTGGAATCCCCCCTAGTGCACTGGTGGGATCCGGTTCTCTCTCTCTCTCATCCGATCACAGGAGCAATCACTTCCACCTGGGATGACATCGCGAGACCGAACAGTCTCCACCTAGCGTTTGTCGGGGCAACACGTATTCCTAGAAAATCCCCCAAATAATTCAGAATTTACAATAAAATTGGCGGGAGGTCTTGGCGCCTTGGCCCCACCTCTTAGCGCCAACTAAATTATTTGTTTATCCCACTGGCGAAGCTATTTGTTATAACTATGCGGTGGTGCGAGGCGGTGCGGAGCGGGCCAGAACCTCAGTCTCGAGGCGGCCGGCGGGGTGATCACGTCATGGAATGCTGAGGTCAGTTGTAAACGAAAATATGGGGGACCGCATAGAAACACAGTGTCTGTTGGAATCCCCCCTTGCGCACTGGTGGGATCCGGTTCTCTCTCTCTCTCATCCGATCACAGGAGCAATCACTTCCACCTGGGATGACATCGCGAGACCGAACAGTCTCCACCTAGCATTTGTCGGGGCAACGCGTGTTCCTAGAAAATCCCCCAAATAATTCAGAATTTACAATAAAATTGGCGGGGGGTCTTGGCGCCTTGGCGCCTTGGCCCCACCTCTAAGCGCCAACTAAAGTATTTGTTTATCCCACTGGCGTAGCTATTTGTTATAACTATGCGGTGGTGCGAGGCGGTGCGGAGTAGGCCAGAAGCACAGTCTCGAGGCGGCCGGCGGGGTGATGACGTCATGGAGTGCTGAGGTCAGTTGTAAACAAAAAGATGGGGGACCGCATAGAAACACAGCGTCTGTTGGAATCCCCCCTAGTGCACTGGTCTGATCCGGTTCTCTCTCTCTCTCATCCGATCACAGGAGCAATCACTTCCACCTGGGAAGACATCGCGAGACCGAACAGTCTCCACCTAGCGTTTGTCGGGGCAACACGTATTCCTGGAAAATCCGCCAAATAATTCAGAATTTACAATAAAATTGGCGGGAGGTCTTGGCGCCTTGGCCCCACCTCTTAGCGCCAACTAAATTATTTGTTTATCCCACTGGCGTAGCTATTTGTTATAACTATGCGGTGGTGCGAGGCGGTGCGGAGCGGGCCAGAACCACAGTCTCGAGGCGGTCGGCGGGCTGATCACGTCATGGAGTGCTGAGGTGAGTTGTTAACAAAAAGATGGGGGATCGCATAGAAACACAGTGTCTGTTGGAATCCCCCTTGTGCACTGGTAGGATCTGGTTCTCTCTCTCTCTCATCCGATCACAGGAGCAATCACTTCCACCTGGGATGACATCGCGAGACCGAACAGTCTCCACCTAGCGTTTGTCGGGGCAACACGTATTCCTGGAAAATCCGCCAAATAATTCAGAATTTACAATAAATTTGGCGGGAGGTCTTGGCGCCTTGGCCCCACCTCTTAGCGCCAACTTAATTATTTGTTTATCCCACTGGCGTAGCTATTTGTTATAACTATGCGGTGGTGCGAGGCGGTGCGGAGTGGGCCAGAACCACAGTCTCGAGGCGGTCGGCGGGCTGATCACGTCATGGAGTGCTGAGGTGAGTTGTTAGCAAAAAGATGGGGGACCACACAGAAACACAGTGTCTGTTGGAATCCCCCCTTGCGCACTGGTGGGATCCGGTTCTCTCTCGCTCTCATCCGATCACAGGAGCAATCACTTCCACCTGGGAAGACATCGCTAGACCGAACAGTCTCCACCTAGCGTTTGTCGGGGCAACACGTATTCCTGGAAAATCCGCCAAATAATTCAGAATTTGCAATAAAATTGGCGGGAGGTTTTGGCGCCTGATGGGGGGCCGCATAGAAACACAGCGTCTGTTGGAATCCCCCCTAGTGCACTGGTGGGATCCGGTTCTCTCTCTCTCTCATCCGATCACAGGAGCAATCACTTCCACCTGGGATGACATCGCGAGACCGAACAGTCTCCACCTAGCGTTTGTCGGGGCAACACGTGTTCCTAGAAAATCCCCCAAATAATTCAGAATTTACAATAAAATTGACGGGAGGTCTTGCCGCCTTGGCCCCACCTCTTAGCGCCAACTAAATTATTTGTTTATCCCACTGGCGTAGCTTTTTGTTATGACTATGCGGTGGTGCGAGGCGGTGTGGAGCGGGTCAGAACCACAGTCTCGAGGCGGCCGGCGGGCTGATCACGTCATGGAGTGCTGAGGTGAGTTGTTAACAAAAATATGGGGGACCGCATAGAAACACAGTGTCTGTTGGAATCCCCCCTTGCGCACTGGTGGGATCCGGTTCTCTCTCTCTCTCATCCGATCACAGGAGCAATCACTTCCACCTGGGAAGACATCGCGAGACCGAACAGTCTCCACCTAGCGTTTGTCGGGGCAACACGTATTCCTGGAAAATCCGCCAAATAATTCAGAATTTACAATAAAATTGGCGGGGGGTTTTGGCGCCTTGGCCCCACCTCTAAGCGCCAACTAAATTATTTGTTTATCCCACTGGCGTAGCTATTTGTTATAACTATGCGGTGGTGCGAGGCGGTGCGGAGCGGGCCAGAACCTCAGTCTCGAGGTGGCCGGCGGAGTGATCACGTCATGGAGTGCTGAGGTCAGTTGTAAACAAAAAGATGGGGGACCGCATAGAAACACAGCGTCTGTTGGAATCCCCCCTAGTGCACTGGTGGGATCCGGTTCTCTCTCTCTCTCATCCGATCACAGGAGCAATCACTTCCACCTGGGATGACATCGCGAGACCGAACAGTCTCCACCTAGCATTTGTCGGGGCAACACGTATTCCTGGAAAATCCCCAATCCGCCAAATAATTCAGAATTTGCAATAAAATTGGCGGGAGGTTTTGGCGCCTGATGGGGGGCCGCATAGAAACACAGCGTCTGTTGGAATCCCCCCTAGTGCACTGGTGGGATCCGGTTCTCTCTCGCTCTCATCCGATCACAGGAGCAATCACTTCCACCTGGGATGACATCGCGAGACCGAACAGTCTCCACCTAGCGTTTGTCGGGGCAACACGTGTTCCTAGAAAATCCCCCAAATAATTCAGAATTTACAATAAAATTGGCGGGAGGTCTTGCCGCCTTGGCCCCACCTCTTAGCGCCAACTAAATTATTTGTTTATCCCACTGGCGTAGCTATTTGTTTTAACTATGCGGTGGTGCGAGGCGGTGCGGAGTGGGCCAGAACCTCAGTCTCGAGGCGGTCGGCGGGCTGATCACGTCATGGAGTGCTGAGGTCAGTTGTAAACAAAAAGATGGGGGACCGCATAGAAACACAGCGTCTGTTGGAATCCCCCCCTAGTGCACTGGTGGGATCCGGTTCTCTCTCTCTCTCATCCGATCACAGGAGCAATCACTTCCACCTGGGATGACATCGCGAGACCGAACAGTCTCCACCTAGCATTTGTCGGGGCAACACGTATTCCTGGAAAATCCCCAATCCGCCAAATAATTCAGAATTTGCAATAAAATTGGCGGGAGGTTTTGGCGCCTGAAGGGGGGCCGCATAGAAACACAGCGTCTGTTGGAATCCCCCCTAGTGCACTGGTGGGATCCGGTTCTCTCTCGCTCTCATCCGATCACAGGAGCAATCACTTCCACCTGGGATGACATCGCGAGACCGAACAGTCTCCACCTAGCGTTTGTCGGGGCAACACGTGTTCCTAGAAAATCCCCCAAATAATTCAGAATTTACAATAAAATTGGCGGGAGGTCTTGCCGCCTTGGCCCCACCTCTTAGCGCCAACTAAATTATTTGTTTATCCCACTGGCGTAGCTATTTGTTATAACTATGCGGTGGTGCGAGGCGGTGCGGAGTGGGCCAGAACCACAGTCTCGAGGCGGTCGGCGGGCTGATCACGTCATGGAGTGCTGAGGTGAGTTGTTAGCAAAAAGATGGGGGACCACACAGAAACACAGTGTCTGTTGGAATCCCCCCTTGCGCACTGGTGGGATCCGGTTCTCTCTCGCTCTCATCCGATCACAGGAGCAATCACTTCCACCTGGGAAGACATCGCGAGACCGAACAGTCTCCACCTAGCGTTTGTCGGGGCAACACGTATTCCTGGAAAATCCGCCAAATAATTCAGAATTTGCAATAAAATTGGCGGGAGGTTTTGGCGCCTGATGGGGGGCCGCATAGAAACACAGCGTCTGTTGGAATCCCCCCTAGTGCACTGGTGGGATCCGGTTCTCTCTCGCTCTCATCCGATCACAGGAGCAATCACTTCCACCTGGGATGACATCGCGAGACCGAACAGTCTCCACCTAGCGTTTGTCGGGGCAACACGTGTTCCTAGAAAATCCCCCAAATAATTCAGAATTTACAATAAAATTGGCGGGAGGTCTTGCCGCCTTGGCCCCACCTCTTAGCGCCAACTAAATTATTTGTTTATCCCACTGGCGTAGCTTTTTGTTATGACTATGCGGTGGTGCGAGGCGGTGTGGAGCGGGTCAGAACCACAGTCTCGAGGCGGCCGGCGGGCTGATCACGTCATGGAGTGCTGAGGTGAGTTGTTAACAAAAATATGGGGGACCGCATAGAAACACAGTGTCTGTTGGAATCCCCCCTTGCGCACTGGTGGGATCCGGTTCTCTCTCTCTCTCATCCGATCACAGGAGCAATCACTTCCACCTGGGATGACATCGCGAGACCGAACAGTCTCCACCTAGCGTTTGTCGGGGCAACACGTATTCCTGGAAAATCCCCAATCCGCCAAATAATTCAGAATTTGCAATAAAATTGGCGGGAGGTTTTGGCGCCTGATGGGGGGCCGCATAGAAACACAGCGTCTGTTGGAATCCCCCCTAGTGCACTGGTGGGATCCGGTTCTCTCTCGCTCTCATCCGATCACAGGAGCAATCACTTCCACCTGGGATGACATCGCGAGACCGAACAGTCTCCACCTAGCGTTTGTCGGGGCAACACGTGTTCCTAGAAAATCCCCCAAATAATTCAGAATTTACAATAAAATTGGCGGGAGGTCTTGCCGCCTTGGCCCCACCTCTTAGCGCCAACTAAATTATTTGTTTATCCCACTGGCGTAGCTTTTTGTTATGACTATGCGGTGGTGCGAGGCGGTGTGGAGCGGGTCAGAACCACAGTCTCGAGGCGGCCGGCGGGCTGATCACGTCATGGAGTGCTGAGGTGAGTTGTTAACAAAAATATGGGGGACCGCATAGAAACACAGTGTCTGTTGGAATCCCCCCTTGCGCACTGGTGGGATCCGGTTCTCTCTCTCTCTCATCCGATCACAGGAGCAATCACTTCCACCTGGGATGACATCGCGAGACCGAACAGTCTCCACCTAGCGTTTGTCGGGGCAACACTTATTCCTGGAAAAACCCCAATCCGCCAAATAATTCAGAATTTGCAATAAAATTGGCGGGAGGTTTTGGCGCCTGATGGGGGGCCGCATAGAAACACAGCGTCTGTTGGAATCCCCCCTAGTGCACTGGTGGGATCCGGTTCTCTCTCGCTCTCATCCGATCACAGGAGCAATCACTTCCACCTGGGATGACATCGCGAGACCGAATAGTCTCCACCTAGCGTTTGTCGCGGCAACACGCATTCCTGGACAATCCACCAAATAATTCAGAATTTGCAATAAATTTGGCGGGAGGTTTTGGCGCCTTGGCCCCACCTCTTAGCGCCAACTAAATTATTTGTTTATCCCACTGGCGTAGCTATTTGTTATAACTATGCGGTGGTGCGAGGCGGTGCGGAGTGGGCCAGAACCACAGTCTCGAGGCGGTCGGCGGGCTGATCACGTCATGGAGTGCTGAGGTGAGTTGTTAGCAAAAAGATGGGGGACCACACAGAAACACAGTGTCTGTTGGAATCCCCCCTTGCGCACTGGTGGGATCCGGTTCTCTCTCGCTCTCATCCGATCACAGGAGCAATCACTTCCACCTGGGAAGACATCGCTAGACCGAACAGTCTCCACCTAGCGTTTGTCGGGGCAACACGTATTCCTGGAAAATCCGCCAAATAATTCAGAATTTGCAATAAAATTGGCGGGAGGTCTTGCCGCCTTGGCCCCACCTCTTAGCGCCAACTAAATTATTTGTTTATCCCACTGGCGTAGCTATTTGTTTTAACTATGCGGTGGTGCGAGGCGGTGCGGAGCGGGCCAGAACCTCAGTCTCGAGGTGGCCGGCGGAGTGATCACGTCATGGAATGCTGAGGTCAGTTGTAAACGAAAATATGTGGGACCGCATAGAAACACAGTGTCTGTTGGAATCCCCCCTTGCGCACTGGTGGGATCCGGTTCTCTCTCTCTCTCATCCGATCACAGGAGCAATCACTTCCACCTGGGATGACATCGCGAGACCGAACAGTCTCCACCTAGCGTTTGTCGGGGCAACACGTGTTCCTAGAAAATCCCCCAAATAATTCAGAATTTACAATAAAATTGGCGGGAGGTTTTGGCGCCTGATGGGGGGCCGCATAGAAACACAGCGTCTGTTGGAATCCCCCCTAGTGCACTGGTGGGATCCGGTTCTCTCTCGCTCTCATCCGATCACAGGAGCAATCACTTCCACCTGGGATGACATCGCGAGACCGAACAGTCTCCACCTAGCGTTTGTCGGGGCAACACGTGTTCCTAGAAAATCCCCCAAATAATTCAGAATTTACAATAAAATTGGCGGGAGGTCTTGCCGCCTTGGCCCCACCTCTTAGCGCCAACTAAATTATTTGTTTATCCCACTGGCGAAGCTATTTGTTATAACTATGCGGTGGTGCGAGGCGGTGCGGAGCGGGCCAGAACCTCAGTCTCGAGGCGGTCGGCGGGCTGATCACGTCATGGAGTGCTGAGGTCAGTTGTAAACAAAAAGATGGGGGACCGCATAGAAACACAGCGTCTGTTGGAATCCCCCCTAGTGCACTGGTGGGATCCGGTTCTCTCTCTCTCTCATCCGATCACAGGAGCAATCACTTCCACCTGGGATGACATCGCGAGACCAAACAGTCTCCACCTAGCATTTGTCGGGGCAACACGTTTTCCTGGAAAATCCCCAATCCGCCAAATAATTCAGAATTTGCAATAAAATTGGCGGGAGGTTTTGGCGCCTGATGGGGGGCCGCATAGAAACACAGCGTCTGTTGGAATCCCCCCTTGCGCACTGGTGGGATCCGGTTCTCTCTCTCTCTCATCCGATCACAGCAGCAATCACTTCCACCTGAGAAGACATCGCGAGACCGAACAGTCTCCACCTAGCGTTTGTCGGGGCAACACGTTTTCCTGGAAAATCCGCCAAATAATTCAGAATTTACAATAAAATTGGCGGGAGGTCTTGGCGCCTTGGCCCCACCTCTTAGCGCCAACTAAATTATTTGTTTATCCCACTGGCGAAGCTATTTGTTATAACTATGCGGTGGTGCGAGGCGGTGCGGAGCGGGCCAGAACCTCAGTCTCGAGGCGGCCGGCGGGGTGATCACGTCATGGAATGCTGAGGTCAGTTGTAAACGAAAATATGGGGGACCGCATAGAAACACAGTGTCTGTTGGAATCCCCCCTTGCGCACTGGTGGGATCCGGTTCTCTCTCTCTCTCATCCGATCACAGGAGCAATCACTTCCACCTGGGATGACATCGCGAGACCGAACAGTCTCCACCTAGCGTTTGTCGGGGCAACACGTATTCCTAGAAAATCCCCCAAATAATTCAGAATTTACAATAAAATTGGCGGGAGGTCTTGGCGCCTTGGCCCCACCTCTTAGCGCCAACTAAATTATTTGTTTATCCCACTGGCGAAGCTATTTGTTATAACTATGCGGTGGTGCGAGGCGGTGCGGAGCGGGCCAGAACCTCAGTCTCGAGGCGGCCGGCGGGGTGATCACGTCATGGAATGCTGAGGTCAGTTGTAAACGAAAATATGGGGGACCGCATAGAAACACAGTGTCTGTTGGAATCCCCCCTTGCGCACTGGTGGGATCCGGTTCTCTCTCTCTCTCATCCGATCACAGGAGCAATCACTTCCACCTGGGATGACATCGCGAGACCGAACAGTCTCCACCTAGCATTTGTCGGGGCAACGCGTGTTCCTAGAAAATCCCCCAAATAATTCAGAATTTACAATAAAATTGGCGGGGGGTCTTGGCGCCTTGGCCCCACCTCTTAGCGCCAACTAAATTATTTGTTTATCCCACTGGCGTAGCTATTTGTTATAACTATGCGGTGGTGCGAGGCGGTGCGGAGTAGGCCAGAAGCACAGTCTCGAGGCGGCCGGCGGGGTGATGACGTCATGGAGTGCTGAGGTCAGTTGTAAACAAAAAGATGGGGGACCGCATAGAAACACAGCGTCTGTTGGAATCCCCCCTAGTGCACTGGTCTGATCCGGTTCTCTCTCTCTCTCATCCGATCACAGGAGCAATCACTTCCACCTGGGAAGACATCGCGAGACCGAACAGTCTCCACCTAGCGTTTGTCGGGGCAACACGTATTCCTGGAAAATCCGCCAAATAATTCAGAATTTACAATAAATTTGGCGGGAGGTCTTGCCGCCTTGGCCCCACCTCTTAGCGCCAACTAAATTATTTGTTTATCCCACTGGCGAAGCTATTTGTTATAACTATGCGGTGGTGCGAGGCGGTGCGGAGCGGGCCAGAACCTCAGTCTCGAGGCGGTCGGCGGGCTGATCACGTCATGGAGTGCTGAGGTCAGTTGTAAACAAAAAGATGGGGGACCGCATAGAAACACAGCGTCTGTTGGAATCCCCCCTAGTGCACTGGTGGGATCCGGTTCTCTCTCTCTCTCATCCGATCACAGGAGCAATCACTTCCACCTGGGATGACATCGCGAGACCAAACAGTCTCCACCTAGCATTTGTCGGGGCAACACGTTTTCCTGGAAAATCCCCAATCCGCCAAATAATTCAGAATTTGCAATAAAATTGGCGGGAGGTTTTGGCGCCTGATGGGGGGCCGCATAGAAACACAGCGTCTGTTGGAATCCCCCCTTGCGCACTGGTGGGATCCGGTTCTCTCTCTCTCTCATCCGATCACAGCAGCAATCACTTCCACCTGAGAAGACATCGCGAGACCGAACAGTCTCCACCTAGCGTTTGTCGGGGCAACACGTTTTCCTGGAAAATCCGCCAAATAATTCAGAATTTACAATAAAATTGGCGGGAGGTCTTGGCGCCTTGGCCCCACCTCTTAGCGCCAACTAAATTATTTGTTTATCCCACTGGCGAAGCTATTTGTTATAACTATGCGGTGGTGCGAGGCGGTGCGGAGCGGGCCAGAACCTCAGTCTCGAGGCGGCCGGCGGGGTGATCACGTCATGGAATGCTGAGGTCAGTTGTAAACGAAAATATGGGGGACCGCATAGAAACACAGTGTCTGTTGGAATCCCCCCTTGCGCACTGGTGGGATCCGGTTCTCTCTCTCTCTCATCCGATCACAGGAGCAATCACTTCCACCTGGGATGACATCGCGAGACCGAACAGTCTCCACCTAGCGTTTGTCGGGGCAACACGTATTCCTAGAAAATCCCCCAAATAATTCAGAATTTACAATAAAATTGGCGGGAGGTCTTGGCGCCTTGGCCCCACCTCTTAGCGCCAACTAAATTATTTGTTTATCCCACTGGCGAAGCTATTTGTTATAACTATGCGGTGGTGCGAGGCGGTGCGGAGCGGGCCAGAACCTCAGTCTCGAGGCGGCCGGCGGGGTGATCACGTCATGGAATGCTGAGGTCAGTTGTAAACGAAAATATGGGGGACCGCATAGAAACACAGTGTCTGTTGGAATCCCCCCTTGCGCACTGGTGGGATCCGGTTCTCTCTCTCTCTCATCCGATCACAGGAGCAATCACTTCCACCTGGGATGACATCGCGAGACCGAACAGTCTCCACCTAGCATTTGTCGGGGCAACGCGTGTTCCTAGAAAATCCCCCAAATAATTCAGAATTTACAATAAAATTGGCGGGGGGTCTTGGCGCCTTGGCCCCACCTCTAAGCGCCAACTAAATTATTTGTTTATCCCACTGGCGTAGCTATTTGTTATAACTATGCGGTGGTGCGAGGCGGTGCGGAGTAGGCCAGAAGCACAGTCTCGAGGCGGCCGGCGGGGTGATGACGTCATGGAGTGCTGAGGTCAGTTGTAAACAAAAAGATGGGGGACCGCATAGAAACACAGCGTCTGTTGGAATCCCCCCTAGTGCACTGGTCTGATCCGGTTCTCTCTCTCTCTCATCCGATCACAGGAGCAATCACTTCCACCTGGGAAGACATCGCGAGACCGAACAGTCTCCACCTAGCGTTTGTCGGGGCAACACGTATTCCTGGAAAATCCGCCAAATAATTCAGAATTTACAATAAATTTGGCGGGAGGTCTTGGCGCCTTGGCCCCACCTCTTAGCGCCAACTTAATTATTTGTTTATCCCACTGGCGTAGCTATTTGTTATAACTATGCGGTGGTGCGAGGCGGTGCGGAGCGGGCCAGAACCACAGTCTCGAGGCGGTCCTCGGGCTGATCACGTCATGGAGTGCTGAGGTGAGTTGTTAACAAAAAGATCGTGGAACGCATAGAAACACAGTGTCTGTTGGAATCCCCCCTTGCGCACTGGTGGGATCCGGTTCTCTCTCTCTCTCATCCGATCACAGGAGCAATCACTTCCACCTGGGATGACATCGCGAGACCGAACAGTCTCCACCTAGCATTTGTCGGGGCAACGCGTGTTCCTAGAAAATCCCCCAAATAATTCAGAATTTACAATAAAATTGGCGGGAGGTCTTGGCGCCTTGGCCCCACCTCTTAGCGCCAACTAAATTATTTGTTTATCCCACTGGCGAAGCTATTTGTTATAACTATGCGGTGGTGCGAGGCGGTGCGGAGTGGGCCAGAACCTCAGTCTCGAGGTGGCCGGCGGGGTGATCACGTCATGGAGTGCTGAGGTCAGTTGTAAACGAAAAGATGGGGGGCCGCATAGACACACAGCGTCTGTTGGAATCCCCCCTAGTGCACTGGTGGGATCCGGTTCTCTCTCTCTCTCATCCGATCACAGGAGCAATCACTTCCACCTGGGAAGACATCGCGAGACCGAACAGTCTCCACCTAGCGTTTGTCGGGGCAACACGTATTCCTGGAAAATCCGCCAAATAATTCAGAATTTGCAATAAATTTGGCGGGAGGTCTTGGCGCCTCGGCCCCACCTCTTAGCGCCAACTAAATTATTTGTTTATCCCACTGGCGAAGCTATTTGTTATAACTAAGCGGTGGTGCGAGGCGGTGCGGAGCGGGCCAGAACCACAGTCTCGAGACGGCCGGCGGGGTGATCACGTCATGGAGTGCTGAGGCGAGTTGTTAACAAAAAGATGGGGGACCGCATAGAAACACAGGGTCTGTTGGAATCCCCCCTAATGCACTGGTGGGATCCGGTTCTCTCTCGCTCTCATCCGATCACAGGAGCAATAACTTCCACCTGGGAAGACATCGCGAGACCGAACAGTCTCCACCTAGCGTTTGTCGGGGCAACACGTATTCCTGGAAAATCCGCTAAATAATTCAGAATTTACAATAAATTTGGCGGGAGGTCTTGGCGCCTTGGCCCCACCTTTTAGCGCCAACTAAATTATTTGTTTATCCCATTGGCGAAGCTATTTGTTATAACTAAGCGGTGGTGCGAGGGGGTGCGGAGCGGGCCAGAACCACAGTCTCGAGGCGGCCGGCGGGGTGATAACCGTTGCTCACGACTCGCATTGTGGGAGGTGGGACTAAGAGGCACTCGGATTTGCTTTGTTAAAACAAAGTTGGAAGATTTGTATTTCGGCTCTTTGAACGTCTCGCGATCATCGGAAGCAATTGCTGTGGTGATTTCCGTGTGAAAAGCCGAGAAATTGAGCGAAAACGGATGGAGAGTTTGTGGAAAATTGAAAAAATCAAAAAAATCCGGGAAATAACAACAAAAACAACACAGGGAAAAAAATTCAATTTAATTGTTGTTGTTGTTGCTGAGTATAAGGGCGGTGGGAGGTAGGCCAGAGCCACAGTCTTGAGGCGACCGCCGGGGTGATCACATCGTGGAGTGCTGAGGTCGGAGATTCTTTGTTGTTGTTTTAAATACACAGGTCCATGTAGTGAGAGGGCCTCGGGTCTTAAGGTGAGAGCAGACAATAGAGAGAGTGAGAAAGACAGAGACTTGAACATAACCTCTCCCAAATTGTCAAGTGTTTAGACAAAGGGTTAGGCAAGTGATTTGTTAATTTTTAATTTTTTTTTTAAATTTTTGTTTTCATACACTGATGCAAACCTAGTACACCCCCACACAGGGGACGCGCCTCTGCCCATACCCATACATAATCCTCCCCCCACATGTACGCACCACCTCATGCACTCATATACACTCATATACTAATCCATTCAAGCACGAACCCGCGCACTCTATATAATGCGATCCGCAGCCGTGAGTGCAGTCCCTCAAATGGACATTATGACGTATTGAGCGGACTTGTGTATATACATATGTGTGTTCCTGAAGCTGAGGCCTAATGGCCATTTGGGTTTCAGTCAGTGTGAGAAAGCACCACAGCAGCGACAAGCCGACTTCCACACAGACAAACCCACACATCATACTACAAGACACATCATACAACAGAACACATCATACTTCAAGTTTATTCTTCAAGACCATCGCAAGTTGAACATGGAGCTTGCTGTGATACCAGGTTAGTACCCTTTTTTTTATACTATATTACCTCTTATATTGCCCCTGAATAAGTCCACCCAAGTCTGCAAGCCTTTTCACACTTAAGTAAGTGGCTTTCCTTCTGAAACCACTTTATGACACAACACCCAAGTCTCTTTCCTTCTGAAAGCCCCTGAACAAGCCCACCCAAGTCTGCTAGTCTTTCTTACAACACACTTAGTGTCTTTCCTTCTGAAAGCCCCTACCAAGCCCACCCAAGTCTGCAACCCTTCTTTACATATATATAAGTGTTTTCGATTCTAAAGGCCTTAAGCCTTCCTTATAACAATACATGGGTTTTTCCTTCTGAAAGCTCCATCAAACCAAGGCCTTACGCCTTATTTGCAGCAAAACATAGGACTTTCCTTCTGAAAGCCCAATCAAATCAACTCAGGGCCTTAAGCCATTTTCACTACAAAACATGAGTCTTTCCTTCTGAAAGCTCCATCAAACCAACTCAAGGCCTTAAGCCATCTTTGCCATAAAATCAGTGCTTTCTTAAACAGCTACTTTCAACGATCACACCAAGCCGACCATGCAACTTGCTGACAAGCTGACAACACAATACTTGGTGAGTCTTGTGGTTATTATATTGCTAATTATATTATATAAACAATTATATTTTATTTACTATATTGCCCCTGACATTTATATATATATAAGCCCATGTCCCTGAACAAGCCAACCCAAGTCTCTAGGCCCCTTTCCCATTAAACAAGCGGCTTTCCTTCTGAAAGCCTTGCGAATTTCCCCCAGTCTGCAAGCTTTCCATTTGAAAGCACTTAGAAAAAACACCCAAGTCTGCAAACTTTCCTTCTGAAAGTACCCAATGAGCCCACCCAAGTCTCTTTCATTCTGAAAGCCCCTGACAATCCAACCCAAATCTGCAAGTCTCTTTTGAATAAAATCAGTGTGTCGCCCTATCATTTCCTTCTACCTATCCTTTATTCCCAGTTCCTTTCAATCACTAAAAACCTCATTCAACGGAAGGGCGGGTAGGGTCAGGGGTATACACTTGCAAGTGTTTTGCTTTAGCTAAGGGTTGATTTCGTTCGGTAAACCCTTAGCCTAGAGCCAGACGGACGGTCTGGAGTCTCTTTCGGTCGGAGGGTCCAACCAATTTGCGTACTACGGTGGGGTAAAGGCGGGAGTATAGGAAGGGCGGAAGGAAAGGGCGGGTAGGGTCAGGGCATGCACTTGCAAGTGTTTTGTTTTAGCTAAGGGTTGATTTCGTTCGGTAAACCCTTAGCCTAGAGCCAGACGGACGGTCTGGAGTCTCTGTCGGTCGGACGGTCCAACCAATTTGCGAACTACGGTGGGGAAAAGGCGGGAGTATAGGAAGGGCGGAAGGGAAGGGCGGGTAGGGTCAGGGCATGCACTTGCAAGTGTTTTGTTTTAGCTAAGGGTTGATTTCGTTCGGTAAACCCTTAGCCTAGAGCCAGACGGACGGTCTGGAGTCTCTGTCGGACGGACGGTCCGACCAATTTGCGAACTCTTGTGGGTCAGGGGCGGGGGTACAGGAAGGGCGAAGGGAAGTGCGGGTAGGGTCAGGGGCATGCACTTGCAAGTGTTTTGTTTTAGCTAAGTGTTGATTTCGTTCGGTAAACCCTTAGCCTAGAGCCAGACGGACGGTATGGAGTCTCTGTCGGACGGACGGTCCGACCAATTTGCGAACTACGGTGGGGCAGGGGCGGGTGTACAGGAAGGGCGAAGGGAAGGGCGGGTAGGGTCAGGGCATGCACTTCCAAGTGTTTTGTTTTAGCTAAGGGTTGATTTCGTTCGGTAAACCCTTAGCCTAGAGCCAGACGGACGGTCTGGAGTCTCTGTTGGACGGACGGTCCGACCAATTTGCGAACTCTTGTGGGGCAGGGGCGGGAGTAGAGGTAGGGCGAAGGGAAGGGCGGGTAGGGTCAGGGCATGCACTTGCAAGTGTTTTGTTTTAGCTAAGTGTTGATTTCGTTCGGTAAACCCTTAGCCTAGAGCCAGACGGACGGTCTGGAGTCTCTGTCGGACGGACGGTCCGACCAATTTGCTAACTCTTGTGGGACAGGGGCGGGGGTACAGGAAGGGCGAAGAGAAGGGCGGGTAAGGTCAGGGGCATACACTTGCAAGTGTTTTTCTTTAGCTAAGGGTTGATTTCGTTCGGTAAACCCTTAGCCTAGAGCCAGACGGACGGTGTGGAGTCTCTGTCAGACGGACGGTCCGACCAATTTGCGAACTCTTGTGGGGCAGGGGCGGGAGTACAGGAAGGGCGAAGGGAAGGGCGGGTAGGGTCAGGGCATTAACTTGCAATTTCTTTATTTTAGCTAAGGGTTGGTTTCGTTCATTAAACCCTAGCCTAGAGCCAGACGGACGGTCCGACCAATTTGCGAACTACGGTGGGGCAGGGGCGGGAGTTTAGGTACGGCAAAGGGAAGGGCGGGCAGGGTCGGGGGCATACACTTGCAAGTATTTTCTTTTAGCTAAGGGTTGATTTCGTTTGGTAAACCCTTAGCCAAGAGCCAGACGGACGGTCTGGAGTCTCTGTCGGACGGACGGTCCGACCAAATTGCGAACTCTTGTGGGGCAGGGGCGGGAGTATAGGTAGGGCGAAGAGAAGGGCGGGTAGGGTCAGGGCACGCACTTGCAAGTGTTTTGTTTTAGCTAAGGGTTGATTTCGTTCGGTAAACCCTTAGCCTAGAGCCAGACGGACGGTCTAAAGTCTCTTTCGGACGGACGGTCCGACCAATTTGCGAACTCTTGTGGGGCCGGGGCGGGAGTATAGGTAGGGCGAAGGGAAGGGCGAGTAGGGTCAGGAGCATACACTTGCAAGTGTTTTGCTTTAGCTAAGGGTTGATTTCGTTCGGTAAACCCTTAGCCAAGAGCCAGACGGACGGTCTGGAGTCTCTGTCGGTCGGACGGTCCGACCAATTTGCGAACTACGGCGGGGCAGGGGCGGGGGTATAGGTAGGGCAAAGGGAAGGGCGAGTAGGGTCAGGGCATGTACTTGCAAGTGTTTTGTTTTAGCTAAGGGTTGATTTCGTACGGTAAACCCTTAGCCTAGAGCCAGACGGACGGTCTGGAGTCTCTGTCGGACGGACGGTCCGACCAATTTGCGAACTCTTGTGGGGCAGGGGCGGGGGTACAGGAAGGGCGAAGGGAAGGGCGGGTAGGGTCAGGGCATGCACTTGCAAGTGGTTTGTTTTAGCTAAGGGTTGATTTCGTACGGTAAACCCTTAGCCTAGAGCCAGACGGACGGTCTGGAGTCTCTGTCGGACGGACGGTCCGACCAATTTGCGAACTCTTGTGGGGCAGGGGCGGGGGTACAGGAAGGGCGAAGGGAAGGGCGGGTAGGGTCAGGGCATGCACTTGCAAGTGGTTTCTTTTAGCTAAGGGTTGATTTCGTTCGGTAAACCCTAGCCTAGAGCCAGATGGACGATCTGGAGTCTCTGTTGGACGGCCGGTCCGACCAATTTGCGAACTCTTGTGGGGCCGGGGCGGGAGTATAGGTAGGGCGAAGGGAAGGGCGAGTAGGGTCAGGAGCATACACTTGCAAGTGTTTTGCTTTAGCTAAGGGTTGATTTCGTTAGGTAAACCCTTAGCCTAGAGAGAGACGGACAGTCTGGAGTCTCTGTCAGACGGACAGTCCGACCAGTTTGCGAACTTTTGTGGGGCAGGGGCGGGAGTATAGGTAGGGCGAAGGGAAGGGCGAGTAGGGTCAGGAGCATACACTTGCAAGTGTTTTGCTTTAGCTAAGGGTTGATTTCGTTCGGTAAACCCTTAGCCTAGAGCCAGACGGACGGTCTGGAGTCTCTGTCGGACGGACGGTCCGACCAATTTGCGAACTCTTGTGGGGCAGGGGCGGGGGTACAGGAAGGGCGAAGGGAAGGGCGGGTAGGGTCAGGGCATGCACTTGCAAGTGGTTTCTTTTAGCTAAGGGTTGATTTCGTTCGGTAAACCCTTAGCCAAGAGCCAGATGGACGGTCTGGAGTCTCTGTCGGACGGACAGTCCGACCAATTTGCGAACTACGGCGGGGCAGGGGCGGGAGTATAGGTAGGGCGAAGGGAAGGGCGAGTAGGGTCAGGAGCATACACTTGCAAGTGTTTTGCTTTAGCTAAGGGTTGATTTCGTTCGGTAAACCCTAGCCTAGAGCCAGATGGACGATCTGGAGTCTCTGTTGGACGGACGGTCCGACCAATTTGCGAACTCTTGTGGGGCCGGGGCGGGAGTATAGGTAGGGCGAAGGGAAGGGCGAGTAGGGTCAGGAGCATACACTTGCAAGTGTTTTGCTTTAGATAAGGGTTGATTTCGTTCGGTAAACCCTTAGCCAAGAGCCAGACGGACGGTCTGGAGTCTCTGTCGGTCGGACGGTCCGACCAATTTGCGAACTACGGCGGGGCAGGGGCGGGGGTATAGGTAGGGCGAAGGGAAGGGCGAGTAGGGTCAGGAGCATACACTTGCAAGTGTTTTGCTTTAGCTAAGGGTTGATTTCGTTAGGTAAACCCTAGCCTAGAGCCAGATGGACGATCTGGAGTCTCTGTTGGACGGATGGTCCGACCAATTTGCGAACTGTTGTGGGGCAGGGGCGGGAGTATAGGTAGGGCGAAGGGAAGGGCGAGTAGGGTCAGGAGCATACACTTGCAAGTGTTTTGCTTTAGCTAAGGGTTGATTTCGTTCGGTAAACCCTTAGCCTAGAGCCAGACGGACGGTCTGGAGTCTCTGTCAGACGGACTGCGAACTCTTGTGTGGCAGGGGCGGAGGTACAGGAAGGGCGAAGGATTTCGTTCGGTAAACCCTTAGCCTAGAGCCAGACGGACGGTCTGGAGTCTCTGTCGGACGGACGGTCCGACCAATTTGCGAACTCTTGTGGGACAGGGGCGGGGGTACAGGAAGGGCGAAGGGAAGGGCGGGTAGGGTCAGGGCATGCACTTGCAATTGTTTTCTTTTAGCTAAGGGTTGATTTCGTTCGGTAAACCCTTAGCCAAGAGCCAGATGGACGGTCTGGAGTCTCTGTCGGACGTACAGTCCGACCAATTTGCGAACTCTTGTGGGGCAGGGGCGGGAGTAGAGGTAGTTCGAAGGGAAGGGCGAGTATGGTCAGGGGCATACACTTGCAAGTGTTTTGTTTTAGCTAAGGGTTGATTTCGTTCGGTAAACCCTAGCCTAGAGCCAGACGGACGGTCTGGAGACTCTGTCGGACGGACGGTCCGACCGATTTGCGAACTGCGGTGGGGCAGGGGCGGGAGTATAGGTAGGGCGAAGGGAAGGGCGAGTAGGGTCAGGACATACACTTGCAAGTGTTTTGCTTTAGCTAAGGGTTGATTTCGTTCGGTAAACCCTTAGCCTAGAGAGAGACGGACAGTCTGGAGTCTCTGTCAGACGGACGGTCCGACCAATTTGCGAACTTTTGTGGGGCAGGGGCGGGAGTATAGGTAGGGCGAAGGGAAGGGCGAGTAGGGTCAGGAGCATACACTTGCAAGTGTTTTGCTTTAGCTAAGGGTTGATTTCGTTCGGTAAACCCTAGCCTAGAGCCAGACGGACGGTCTGGAGACTCTGTCGGACGGACGGTCCGACCGATTTGCGAACTGCGGTGGGGCAGGGGCGGGAGTATAGGTAGGGCGAAGGGAAGGGTGGGTAGGGTCAGGGGCATGCACTTGCAAGTGTTTTGTTTTAGCTAAGGGTTGATTTCGTTCGGTAAACCCTTAGCCTAGAGCCAGACGGACGGTCTTGAGACTCTGTCGGACGGACGGTCCGACCAATTTGCGAACCCTTGTGGGGCAGGGGCGGGGGTACAGGAAGGGCGAAGAGAAGGACGGGTAGGGTCAGAGCATGCACTTGCAAGTGTTTTGTTTTAGCTAAGGGTTGATTTCGTTCGGTTAACCCTAGCCTAGAGCCAGACGGACGGTCTGGAGTCTCTGTCGGACGGACGGTCCGACCAATTTGGGAACTCCGGTGGGGCACGGGCGGGAGTATAGGTAGGGCAAAGGGAAGGGCGGGCAGGGTCGGGGGCATACACTTGCAAGTGTTTTGCTTTAGCTAAGAGTTGATTTCGTTCGGTAAACCCTTAGCCTATAGCCAGACGGACGGTCCGACCAATTTGCGAACTCTTGTGGGGCAGTGGCGGGGGTACAGGAAGGGCGAAGAGAAGTGCGGGTAGGGTCATGGCATGCACTTGCAAGTGTTTTGTTTTAGCTAAGGGTTGATTTCGTTCGGTAAACCCTTAGCCTAGAGCCAGACGGACGGTCTGGAGTCTCTGTCGGACGGACGGTCCGACCAATTTGCGAACTACGGTGGGGCAGGGGGCGAGTACAGGAAGGGCGAAGGGAAGGGCGGGTAGGGTCAGGGGCATGTACTTGCAAGTGTTTTGCTTTAGCTAAGGGTTGATTTCGTTCGGCAAACCCTTAGCCTAGAGCCAGACGGAAGGTCTGGAGTCTCTGTCGGACGGACGGTCCGACCAATTTTCGAACTCTTGTTAGGCAGTTGCGGGGGTACAGGAAGGGCGAAGGGAAGGGTGGGTAGGGTCAGGGGCATGCACTTGCAAGTGTTTTGTTTTAGCTAAGGGTTGATTTCGTTCGGTAAACCCTTAGCCTAGAGCCAGACGGACGGTCTGGAGACTCTGTCGGACGGACGGTCCGACCAATTTGCGAACTACGGTGGGGCAGGGGCGGGAGTATAGGTAGGGCGAAGGGAAGGGTGGGTAGGGTCAGGGGCATGCACTTGCAAGTGTTTTGTTCTAGCTAAGGGTTGATTTCGTTCGGTAAACCCTTAGCCTAGAGCCAGACGGAAGGTCTGGAGTCTCTGTCGGACGGACGGTTCGACCAATTTGCGAACTCTTGTTAGGCAGTTGCGGGGGTACAGGAAGGGCGAAGGGAAGGGTGGGTAGGGTCAGGGGCATGCACTTGCAAGTGTTTTGTTTTAGCTAAGGGTTGATTTCGTTCGGTAAACCCTTAGCCTAGAGTCAGACGGACGGTCTGGAGACTCTGTCGGACGGACGGTCCGACCAATTTGCGAACTACGGTGGGGCAGGGGCGGGAGTATAGGTAGGGCGAAGGGAAGGGTGGGTAGGGTCAGGGGCATGCACTTGCAAGTGTTTTGTTTTAGCTAAGGGTTGATTTCGTTCGGTAAACCCTTAGCCTAGAGCCAGACGGACGGTCCGACCAATTTGCGAACTCTTGTGGGGCACGGGCGGGAGTACAGTAGGGGCGAAGGGAAGGGCGAGTATTGTCAGGGGCATGCACTTGCAAGTGTTTTGTTTTAGCTATGGGTTGATTTTGTTCGGTAAACCCTTAGCCTAGAGCCAGACGGACGGTCTGGAGACTCTGTCGGACGGACGGTCCGACCAATTTGCGAACTCTTGTGGGGCACGGGCGGGAGTTCAGTAGGGGCGAAGGGAAGGGCGAGTAGGGTCAGGGGCATGCACTTGCAAGTGTTTTGTTTTAGCTAAGGGTTGATTTCGTTCGGTAAACCCTTAGCCTAGAGCCAGACGGACGGTCCGACCAATTTGCGAACTCTTGTGGGGCACGGGCGGGAGTACAGTAGGGGCGAAGGGAAGGGCGAGTATTGTCAGGGGCATGCACTTGCAAGTGTTTTGTTTTAGCTAAGGGTTGGTTTCGTTCGGTAAACCCTTAGCCAAGAGCCAGACGGACGGTCTGGAGTCTCTGTCGGATGGACGGTCCGACCAATTTGCGAACTCTTGTGGGGCAGGGGCGGGAGTACAGGTCGAGCGGGTAGGGTCAGGGCATGCACTTGCAAGTGTTTTGTTTTAGCTAATGGTTGATTTCGTTCGGTAAATCCTTAGCCTAGAGCCAGACGGACGGTCTGGAGTCTCTGTTGGACATACGGTCCGACCAATTTGCGAACTACGGTGGGGCAGGGGCGGGAGTATAGGTAAGGCAAAGGGAGGGGCGAGTAGGGTCATGAGCATGCACTTGCAAGTGTTTTGCTTTAGCTAAGGGTTGATTTCGTTCGGTAAATCCTTAGCCAAGAGCCAGACGGACGGTCTGGAGTCTCTGTCGGACGGATGGTCCGACCAATTTGCGAACTCTTGTTTGACAGGGGCGGGGGTACAGGAAGGGCGATGGGAAGGGCGGGTAGGGTCAGGGCATGCACTTGCAAGTGTTTTGCTTAAGCTAAGGGTTGATTTCGTTCGGCGGGAGTACAGGTAGGGCAAAGGGAAGGGCGAGTAGGGTCAGGAGCATGCACTTGCAAGTGTTTTGCTTTAGCTAAGGTTTGATTTCGTTCGGTAAACCCTTAGCCTAGAGCCAGACGGACGGTCTGGAGTCTTTGTCGGACGGACGGTCCGACAAATTTGCGAACTCTTGTGGGACAGGGGCGGGTGTACAGGAAGGGCGAAGGGAAGGGCGGGTAGGGTCAGGGCATGCACTTGCAAGTGTTTTGCTTAAGCTAAGGGTTGATTTCGTTCGGCGGGAGTACAGGTAGGGCAAAGGGAAGTATAGGTAGGTATAGGTGTGGGGCAGGGGCGGGAGTATAGGTAGGGCGAAGGGAAGGGCGAGTAGGGTCAGGAGCATACACTTGCAAGTGTTTTGCTTTAGCTAAGGGTTGATTTCGTTCGGTAAACCCTTAGCCTAGAGCCAGACGGACGGTCTGGAGTCTCTGTCAGACGGACTGCGAACTCTTGTGTGGCAGGGGCGGAGGTACAGGAAGGGCGAAGGATTTCGTTCGGTAAACCCTTAGCCTAGAGCCAGACGGACGGTCTGGAGTCTCTGTCGGACGGACGGTCCGACCAATTTGCGAACTCTTGTGGGACAGGGGCGGGGGTACAGGAAGGGCGAAGGGAAGGGCGGGTAGGGTCAGGGCATGCACTTGCAATTGTTTTCTTTTAGCTAAGGGTTGATTTCGTTCGGTAAACCCTTAGCCAAGAGCCAGATGGACGGTCTGGAGTCTCTGTCGGACGTACAGTCCGACCAATTTGCGAACTCTTGTGGGGCAGGGGCGGGAGTAGAGGTAGTTCGAAGGGAAGGGCGAGTATGGTCAGGGGCATACACTTGCAAGTGTTTTGTTTTAGCTAAGGGTTGATTTCGTTCGGTAAACCCTAGCCTAGAGCCAGACGGACGGTCTGGAGACTCTGTCGGACGGACGGTCCGACCGATTTGCGAACTGCGGTGGGACAGGGGCGGGAGTATAGGTAGGGCGAAGGGAAGGGCGAGTAGGGTCAGGACATACACTTGCAAGTGTTTTGCTTTAGCTAAGGGTTGATTTCGTTCGGTAAACCCTTAGCCTAGAGAGAGACGGACAGTCTGGAGTCTCTGTCAGACGGACGGTCCGACCAATTTGCGAACTTTTGTGGGGCAGGGGCGGGAGTATAGGTAGGGCGAAGGGAAGGGCGAGTAGGGTCAGGAGCATACACTTGCAAGTGTTTTGCTTTAGCTAAGGGTTGATTTCGTTCGGTAAACCCTAGCCTAGAGCCAGACGGACGGTCTGGAGACTCTGTCGGACGGACGGTCCGACCGATTTGCGAACTGCGGTGGTTCAGGGGCGGGAGTATAGGTAGGGCGAAGGGAAGGGTGGGTAGGGTCAGGGGCATGCACTTGCAAGTGTTTTGTTTTAGCTAAGGGTTGATTTCGTTCGGTAAACCCTTAGCCTAGAGCCAGACGGACGGTCTTGAGACTCTGTCGGACGGACGGTCCGACCAATTTGCGAACCCTTGTGGGGCAGGGGCGGGGGTACAGGAAGGGCGAAGAGAAGGACGGGTAGGGTCAGAGCATGCACTTGCAAGTGTTTTGTTTTAGCTAAGGGTTGATTTCGTTCGGTAAACCCTTAGCCTAGAGCCAGACGGACGGTCCGACCAATTTGCGAACTCTTGTGGGGCACGGGCGGGAGTACAGTAGGGGCGAAGGGAAGGGCGAGTATTGTCAGGGGCATGCACTTGCAAGTGTTTTGTTTTAGCTATGGGTTGATTTTGTTCGGTAAACCCTTAGCCTAGAGCCAGACGGACGGTCTGGAGACTCTGTCGGACGGACGGTCCGACCAATTTGCGAACTCTTGTGGGGCACGGGCGGGAGTTCAGTAGGGGCGAAGGGAAGGGCGAGTAGGGTCAGGGGCATGCACTTGCAAGTGTTTTGTTTTAGCTAAGGGTTGATTTCGTTCGGTAAACCCTTAGCCTAGAGCCAGACGGACGGTCCGACCAATTTGCGAACTCTTGTGGGGCACGGGCGGGAGTACAGTAGGGGCGAAGGGAAGGGCGAGTATTGTCAGGGGCATGCACTTGCAAGTGTTTTGTTTTAGCTAAGGGTTGGTTTCGTTCGGTAAACCCTTAGCCAAGAGCCAGACGGACGGTCTGGAGTCTCTGTCGGATGGACGGTCCGACCAATTTGCGAACTCTTGTGGGGCAGGGGCGGGAGTACAGGTCGAGCGGGTAGGGTCAGGGCATGCACTTGCAAGTGTTTTGTTTTAGCTAATGGTTGATTTCGTTCGGTAAATCCTTAGCCTAGAGCCAGACGGACGGTCTGGAGTCTCTGTTGGACATACGGTCCGACCAATTTGCGAACTACGGTGGGGCAGGGGCGGGAGTATAGGTAAGGCAAAGGGAGGGGCGAGTAGGGTCATGAGCATGCACTTGCAAGTGTTTTGCTTTAGCTAAGGGTTGATTTCGTTCGGTAAATCCTTAGCCAAGAGCCAGACGGACGGTCTGGAGTCTCTGTCGGACGGATGGTCCGACCAATTTGCGAACTCTTGTTTGACAGGGGCGGGGGTACAGGAAGGGCGATGGGAAGGGCGGGTAGGGTCAGGGCATGCACTTGCAAGTGTTTTGCTTAAGCTAAGGGTTGATTTCGTTCGGCGGGAGTACAGGTAGGGCAAAGGGAAGGGCGAGTAGGGTCAGGAGCATGCACTTGCAAGTGTTTTGCTTTAGCTAAGGTTTGATTTCGTTCGGTAAACCCTTAGCCTAGAGCCAGACGGACGGTCTGGAGTCTTTGTCGGACGGACGGTCCGACAAATTTGCGAACTCTTGTGGGACAGGGGCGGGTGTACAGGAAGGGCGAAGGGAAGGGCGGGTAGGGTCAGGGCATGCACTTGCAAGTGTTTTGCTTAAGCTAAGGGTTGATTTCGTTCGGCGGGAGTACAGGTAGGGCAAAGGGAAGGGCGAGTAGGGTCAGGAGCATGCACTTGCAAGTGTTTTGCTTTAGCTAAGGGTTGATTTCGTTCGGTTAACCCTTAGCTTAGAGGCAGACGGACGGTCTGGAGTCTCTGTCGGACGGACGGTCCGACCAATTTGCGAAGTACGGTGGGGCATTGGCGCGAGTACAGGAAGGGCGAAGGGAAACGCGGGTATTTTCAGGGCATATACTTGCAAGTGTTTTGCTTTAGCTAAAGGTTGATTACGTTCGGTAAACCCTTAGCCTAGAGCCAGACGGACAGACTGGAGTCTCTGTCGGACGGACGGTCCGACCAATATTCTAACTACTGTGGGGCAGGGGCGCGAGTACAGGAAGGGCGAAGGGAAGGGCGGGTAGGGTCAGGATCATATACTTGCAAGTGTTTTGCTTTAGCTAAAGGTTGATTACGTTCGGTAAACCCTTAGCCTAGAGCCAGACGGACAGACTGGAGTCTCTGTCGGACGGACGGTCCGACCAATATTCTAACTACGGTGGGGCAGGGGCGCGAGTACAGGAAGGGCGAAGGGAAGGGCGGGTAGGGTCAGGATCATATACTTGCAAGTGTTTTGCTTTAGCTAGAGGTTGATTTCGTTCGGTAAGCCCTTAGCCTAGAGCCAGACGGACGGTCTGGAGTCTCTGTCGGACGGACGGTCCGACCAAATTGCGAAGTACGGTGGGGCATTGGCGCGAGTACAGGAAGGGCTAAGGGAAACGCATGTATTTTCAGGGCATATACTTGCAAGTGTTTTGCTTTAGCTAAAGGTTGATTTCATTCGGTAAACCCTTAGCCTAGAGCCAGACGGACGGTCTGGAGTCTCTGTCGGATGGACGGTCCGACCAATTTGCGAACTACGGTTTGACAGGGGCGGGTGTACAGGAAGGGCGAAGGGAAGGGCGGGTAGGGTCAGGGCATTATCTTGCAATTTTTTTATTTTAGCTAAGGGTTGATTTCGTTCGGTAACCCCTAGCCTAGAGCCAGACGGACGGTCTGGAGACTCTGTCGGACGGACGGTCCGACCAATTTGCGAACTACGGTGGGGCAGGGGCGGGAGTATAGGTAGGGCGAAGGGAAGGGTGGGTAGGGTCAGGAGCATGCACTTGCAAGTGTTTTGCTTTAGCTAAGGTTTGATTTCGTTCGGTAAACCCTTAGCCTAGAGCCAGACGGACTTTCTGGAGTCTTTGTCGGACGAACCGACCAATTTGCGAACTCTTGTGGGACAGGGGCGGGTGTACAGGAAGGGCGAAGGGAAGGGCTGGTAGGGTCAGGGCATGCACTTGCAAGTGTTTTGCTTAAGCTAAGGGTTGATTTCGTTCGGTTCACCCTTAGCTTAGAGCCAGACGGACGGTCTGGAGTCTCTGTCGGACGGACGGTCCGACCAATTTGCGAAGTACGGTGGGGCATTGGCGCGAGTACAGGAAGGGCGAAGGGAAACGCGGGTATTTTCAGGGCATATACTTGCAAGTGTTTTGCTTTAGCTAAGGGTTGATTTCATTCGGTAAACCCTTAGCCTAGAGCCAGACGGACAGTCTGGAGACTCTGTCGGACGGACGGTCCGACCAATTTGCGAACTACGGTGGGGCAGGGGCGGGAGTATAGGTAGGGCGAAGGGAAGGGTGGGTAGGGTCAGGGCATGCACTTGCAAGTGTTTTGTTTTAGCTAAGGGTTGATTTCGTTCGGTAAACCCTTAGCCTAGAGCCAGACGGACGGTCTGGAGTCACTGTCGGACGGACGGTCCGACCAGTTTTCGACTCCATTGGGGCATTTAAGGGAGTACAGGAAGGGCCAAGTTAAGGGCGGGTAGCGTCAGGGGCATATACTTGCAAGTGTTTTGTTATAGCTAAGGGTTGATTTCGTTCGGTAGACCCTCAGCCTAGAGCCAGACGGGCGGTCTGGAGTCACTGTCGGACGGACGGTCCGACCAGTTTTCGACTCCATTGGGGCATTTAAGGGAGTACAGGAAGGGCCAAGTTAAGGGCGGGTAGCGTCAGGGGCATATACTTGCAAGTGTTTTGTTTTAGCTAAGGGTTGATTTCGTTCGGTAAACCCTAGCCTAGAGCCAGACGGACGGTCTGGAGACTCTGTCGGACGGACGGTCCGACCAATTTGCGAACTACGGTGGGGCAGGGGCGGGAGTATAGGTAGGGCGAAGGGAAGGGTGGGTAGGGTCAGGGCATGCACTTGCAAGTGTTTTGTTTTAGCTAAGGGTTGATTGCGTTCGGTAAACCCTAGCCTAGAGCCAGACGGACGGTCTGGAGACTCTGTCGGACGGACGGTCCGACCAATTTGCGAACTCTTGTGGGGCAGGGGCGGGGGTACAGTAAGGGCGAAGGGAAGGGCGGGTAGGGTCAGGGGCATGCACTTGCAAGTGTTTTGTTTTAGCTAAGTGTTGATTTCGTTCGGTAAACCCTTAGCCTAGAGCCAGACGGAAGGTCTGGAGTCTCTGTCGGACGGACAGTCCGACCAATTTGCGAACTCTTGTGGGGCAGGGGCGGGGGTACAGTAAGGGCGAAGAGAAGGGCGGGGAGGGTCAGGGGCATGCACTTGCAAGTGTGTTGTTTTAGCTAAGGGTTGATTTCGTTCGGTAAACCCTTAGCCTAGAGCCAGACGGACGGTCTGGAGTCACTGTCGGACGGACGGTCCGACCAATTTGCGAACTACGGTGGGGCAGGGGCGCGAGTACAGGAAGGGCGAAGGGAAGGGCGGGTAGGGTCAGGATCATATACTTGCAAGTGTTTTGCTTTAGCTAAGTGTTGATTTCGTTCGGTAAACCCTAGCCTAGAGCCAGACGGACGGTCTGGAGACTCTGTCGGACGGACGGTCCGACCAATTTGCGAACTACGGTGGGGCAGGGGCGGGAGTATAGGTAGGGCGAAGGGAAGGGTGGGTAGGGTCAGGGCATGCACTTGCAAGTGTTTTGTTTTAGCTAAGGGTTGATTGCGTTCGGTAAACCCTAGCCTAGAGCCAGACGGACGGTCTGGAGACTCTGTCGGACGGACGGTCCGACCAATTTGCGAACTCTTGTGGGGCAGGGGCGTGAGTACAGTAAGGGCGAAGGGAAGAGTGGGTAGGGTCAGGGGCATGCACTTGCAAGTGTGTTGTTTTAGCTAAGGGTTGATTTCGTTCGGTAAACCCTTAGCCTAGAGCCAGACGGACGGTCTGGAGTCTCTGTCGGACGGACAGTCCGACCAATTTGCGAACTCTTGTGGGGCAGGGGCGTGAGTACAGTAAGGGCGAAGGGAAGAGTGGGTAGGGTCAGGGGCATGCACTTGCAAGTGTGTTGTTTTAGCTAAGGGTTGATTTCGTTCGGTAAACCCTTAGCCTAGAGCCAGACGGACGGTCTGGAGTCACTGTCGGACGGACGGTCCGACCAGTTTTCGACTCCATTGGGGCATTTAAGGGAGTACAGGAAGGGCCAAGTTAAGGGCGGGTAGCGTCAGGGGCATATACTTGCAAGTGTTTTGTTTTAGCTAAGGGTTGATTTCGTTCGGTAGACCCTCAGCCTAGAGCCAGACGGGCGGTCTGGAGTCTCTGTCTAACGGACGGTCCGACCAATTTGCGAACTACGGCGGGGCAGGGGCGGGGCAGGGGCGGGAGTATAGGTAGGGCGAAGGGAAGGGCGGGTAGGGTCAGGGGCATGCGCTTGCAAGTGTTTTGTTTTAGCTAAGTGTTGATTTCATTCGGTAAACCCTTAGCCTAGAGCCAGACGGAAGGTCTGGAGTCTCTGTCGGACGGACGGTCCGACCAATTTGCGAACTCTTGTGGGGCAGGGGCGGGGGTACAGTAAGGGCGAAGGGAAGGGCGGGTAGGGTCAGGGGCATGCACTTGCAAGTGTTTTGTTTTAGCTAAGTGTTGATTTTGTTCGGTAAACCCTTAGCCTAGAGCCAGACGGAAGGTCTGGAGTCTCTGTCGGACGGACAGTCCGACCAATTTGCGAACTCTTGTGGGGCAGGGGCGGGGGTACAGTAAGGGCGAAGAGAAGGGCGGGGAGGGTCAGGGGCATACACTTGCAAGTGTTTTGTTTTAGCTAAGGGTTGATTTCGTTTGGTAAACCCTTAGCCTAGAGCCAGACGGACGGTCTGGAGTCTCTGTCGGACGGACGGTCCGACCAATTTGCGACCTCTCGTGGGGCAGGGGCGGGAGTATAGGTAGGGCGAAGGGAAGGGCGGGTAGGGTCAGGGGCATGCACTTGCAAGTGTTTTGTTTTAGCTAAGTGTTGATTTCATTCGGTAAACCCTTAGCCTAGAGCCAGACGGAAGGTCTGGAGTCTCTGTCGGACGGACGGTCCGACCAATTTGCGAACTCTTGTGGGGCAGGGGCGGGGGTACAGTAAGGGCGAAGGGAAGGGCGGGTAGGGTCAGGGGCATGCACTTGCAAGTGTTTTGTTTTAGCTAAGTGTTGATTTTGTTCGGTAAACCCTTAGCCTAGAGCCAGACGGATGGTCTGGAGTCTCTGTGGGACGGACGGTCCGACCAATTTACGAACTCTTGTGGTTCAGGGGCGGGGGTACAGGAAGGGCGAAGAGAAGGGCGGGTAGGGTCAGGGCATGCACTTGCAAGTGTTTTGTTTTAGCTAAGGGTTGATTTCGTTTGGTAAACCCTTAGCCTAGAGCCAGACGGACGGTCTGGAGTCTCTGTCGGACGGACGGTCCGACCAATTTGCGACCTCTCGTGGTTCAGGGGCGGGGGTACAGTAAGGGCGAAGGGAAGGGCGGGTAGGGTCAGGGGCATACACTTGCAAGTGTTTTGTTTTAGCTAAGGGTTGATTTCGTTTGGTAAACCCTTAGCCTAGAGCCAGACGGACGGTCTGGAGTCTCTGTCGGACGGACTGTCCGACCAATTTGCGACCTCCTGTGGGGCAGGGGCGGGGGTACAGTAAGGGCGAAGGGAAGGGCGGGTTGGGTCAGGGGCATGCACTTGCAAGTGTTTTGTTTTAGCTAAGGGTTGATTTCGTTCGGTAAACCCTTAGCCTAGAGCCAGACGGAGGGTCGGAGTCTCTGTCGGACGGACGGTCCGACCAGCGTGCTGGCACGGGTGGGGGGAATTCGCAGTCAAATTGGCGGGAGGTCTGGGCGCCTTGGCCTCATTTCTTAGCACCAACTAAATTTTTTGTTTATCTCAATGACGAAGCTATTTGTTATAACTATGCGGCGGTGCGAGTCGATGCGGAGCGAGTCAGAACCACCGCCTCGAGGCTGCCGGTGGTGTGATCACATCGTGGAGTGCTGATATCGGTTTTTTTTTTTTGTTGTGTGTACCCGGGCTTATGTAGTGAGATTGTCTCGGGTCTTGAAGTGAGGACGGGTCATGAGGTGACAAATAGAGGACAAATTGTTAAGTGTTTAGGCACCGGGTTGGGCATTTGGTGACTTTGCATTTTTTTCATACATGCGCTAGTACACCCCCACTAAGGGGACTCGCCTCTTCCTATACTCGTATCCCCTCCCCCCCGAACGTATGCACTAACACACACTAACTCGCATATTCATCTACACACGTGCTCATGCACTCTTTTTTTGAAGCACACACCCACGCGCGCTATATGCAATAATGCTTTCCGCTGCCGTGAGTGTAGTCCCTCAAATGGACATTATGTATTGAGCGGACTTGTGTATATATGTGCATATGTGTGTTCCTGAAGCTAAGGCCTAATGGCCATTTGGGTTTCAGTCAGTGTGAGAAAGCACCACAGCAGCGACAAGCCGACTTCCACACAGACAAACCCACACATCATACTACAAGACACATCATACAACAGAACACATCATACTTCAAGTTTATTCTTCAAGACCATCGCAAGTTGAACATGGAGCTTGCTGTGATACCAGGTTAGTACCCTTTTTTTGTACTATATTACCTCTTATATTGCCCCTGAATAAGTCCACCCAAGTCTGCAAGCCTTTTCACACTTAAGTAAGTGGCTTTCCTTCTGAAACCACTTTATGACACAACACCCAAGTCTCTTTCCTTCTGAAAGCCCCTGAACAAGCCCACCCAAGTCTGCTAGTCTTTCTTACAACACACTTAGTGTCTTTCCTTCTGAAAGCCCCTACCAAGCCCACCCAAGTCTGCAACCCTTCTTTACATATATATAAGTGTTTTCGATTCTAAAGGCCTTAAGCCTTCCTTATAACAATCCATGGGTTTTTCCTTCTGAAAGCTCCATCAAACCAACTCAAGGCCTTAAGCCATCTTTGCCATAAAATCAGTGCTTTCTTCCACAGCTACTTTCAACGATCACACCAAGCCGACCATGCAACTTGCTGACAAGCTGACAACACAATACTTGGTGAGTCTTGTGGTTATTATATTGCTAATTATATTATATAAACAATTATATTTTATTTACTATATTGCCCCTGACATTTATATATATATAAGCCCATGTCCCTGAACAAGCCAACCCAAGTCTCTAGGCCCCTTTCCCATTAAACAAGCGGCTTTCCTTCTGAAAGCCTTGCGAATCCCTCCCTCAGTCTGCAAACTTTCCTTCTAAAAGTACCCACCAAGCCCACCCTAGTCTTTACCCCCCTTTCTCATAAAACAAGCGGCTTTCCTTCTGAAAGCCTTTGTCGTATCGTTTTTGGTGCAACCGAGCAGCTGCTCAAAAAAGTGTTGTCAATACTTGACAAGTTCTACTGTCATAGTGTCCAGCAAGAGACTTCTATGCCAAAGTCTTTTGCCGTGATTTGTTCTCGCTAACGACCTGAGTGCAGTGGTTTGCTTGATAATTGATCCCCAGAGTTACTACAAATTTAGCGTCCTTGGAGTGAGCTACAGCACTTAAGACACAGGATAACGCTACTGATGGTAAGTACCTGAATTGTATCTAAAGAGACCAAGCATCACAGTGATGTTTAGGACACGGATGAACTTGAAATAACTTCGTTATTTGGAACAACTGTTGAATGTTTGAAGGAGTAACAAGCTGATGTTGGCGTATGGGGTGCGATGAATAGACAAGCTCCTCGCGCTGCACCCTGGGTAACTCTAAAAGTCTATTCACATCGAGCAGCTTTCAACTTACCATCCAGAATTTCCCTGGACAACGACGAGTAGATGTTACAAAATTCATCAACTACTACACTTTTCGTTCAGAAGCTGATTTTGGAACTGAGACGATACTTAGCCCCCAGTGAAGATATGTAGTACGGTACAATTCAATAAACAGTTTTCGATAAGCGTTCTGTGTTGCAGAGATTTATCGTGGGTATCCTGCGAGTTTAAATCTGACGCTGAATCTACCTTAAATTTGCCCATATCTTCAGTAAGAAGTTCAGCTGATGGTTGATTTCTCGGTCGTGACTCCCGAGGATGTAAACAGATCAAACGTATTCTTCCAACCGACTACTGACAGACTATTTGCACAAAAGACTGCAGACAACGTCTGGGACGCTTGTGCAAAGAAGTGCAGGAAGTTAAGAAAGCGGTTTATTGGTTGCACAAACGATGAAAATACATCGCCGATACACTACAAGTGAAGCTAGTGATGGAGTTAAAATTAAGTTGGCGCTGAGAAATTATCGTGAGGCCAGGGGTAATTTGTGAAAAGTCGGTACAGATCCAGGGGTTCAAAAAGAAATCCGGTAAAAAAACCACATGCTTACGAGTACATGGATACTTCAGTTGGTTTCGGCCGCTAAAACTAAACTTGGAGAATTATCACGATGTATCTGAGGGCATTGTGGTCACTTTGACGCCGTGGCAAGTGGGTTGGACTGCTCTACGAGTACCAGCAATGTGCACCGAACATTCTTCGCGACACCTCTCGTCGGAGAAGGACAAACCTCTGAGAATTTAATTGGTCATGAAGAACTTTCCAAATTCGAAGTTCAGACTCGGCAATCATTTGAAGACATTTGTTGATTGCTTACGTGAGACCTTTCAGAACTTTCACAATCCACGCATTCTCCCATTTGTTTAACCTTGTACCACAAAGGAAAGTACGCTTTAGAACGTAAATCGCCGCCGAAACTCTTTCTAAACTTACATACTTACTCGTATGTAGTCTCCACTTAATTACAACCATGAATCATAAATTGTAATGAAACAAAAGCAAGGTTAATCACCATCATTACAAAAACAAAACAAGTTAATTGCTAAACAAGTTTAACATTTACTCGCACTTTAAATGATCTTGTCACACGAGCGGCATCGGCACACTGCACCGTAGCACATTCAGCGCGCCTCAGATAATAGTCTGTCAACAGCAGAGTCTGTGTCTGCTTGCAACAGGTGAATTCCTTTGAATAGGTGGAGCCCTCAAGATGTATCCTGCACGTGGAATAGGAAACATGGACTGGCAGTAAACCCATTGATATCTGAGCTGGTACTGTTCACAAATAAGAGAAAGCTACCGCCATTCAAAACACCTTCTGCATGGGAACATCCTCCTAAGGATCCCCCTGGCAATGCAAGACACTTGGGACTTGTACTTGTAAAAAGTTGAACTGGCCACGAAGAAGGCCACCTCAGCTTTCTACACGTGCAGCAGAATATTCCAAATAAAACCTGGGAACGAAGTCCTAAAAACATCCTATGGACGTTTAGGATTATCGTATGGTAGGAAGAAGTTGGTGAAGCCACCAAACTTAATGTCATCACAGAAATACTTACCTACTTAAGGTGGCGCTACAGTCCGGGGTGAACCTGAGCCTCAACCGGTAAGCATCTTCAGCCAGCTACCTCCAGTTTCGCACGCCAAGTTGGTTGAGATCTTTTTCCAATTGCGTGTGCCACCTGTGTCGTTGTCTTCCTCTCCCCCTGCGCCATTCCTCTGGTGTGGATTCGAAGTTTTTCCGGGTCGGAGCAATGGTGTCCATCACTCTTCTGGCTAAGCCGATGTCGCTTCACAGCCCGTACAATTCGTTGTTGTATATTCTTTTCCATTCACCATTTATGCGGACGGGACCGAAAATCACCCGTAGAATTTTCCTCTCGAAGCAGCCAAGAGCAACCTCATCCGCTTTTGACAGAGTCCATGCCTCAGCGCCGTACAGCAGGATTGGGATGATTACGGTCATATACAGGGTCATTTTAGTTGTTCGAGAGAGGGAAGTGCTACTCAGTTGCCTTCTTAGCCCAAAGAAACAGCGATTGGTGAGAGTTATTATTCGTTTGGTCTCAGCGCTGGTGTCGTTGTCTGAGTTTATAGCGGAGCCTTGGTAGACAAAGTCCTTAACTACCTCAAAGTTATAGCTGTCTATAGTGACGTTCTGTCCGAGACGTCGGTGTTGGGAATCCTTTCTTGTTGACAGCATAGACTTCATCTTGCCCTCATTGACCGCTAAACCCATCTTCGCCGCATCCGTCTCAATACTCACAAACGCAACAGTGGCGTTACGCTGTGTTCTTACGAATATGTCAATATCGTTGCCGTAGCCGACGTTGTCCCTCTGGTGTGAGCGCGTGAGTTTTGCGCTATTATTTCAAGAACGATTTTAAAGAAGTCATGTCTAAAACGATGTTGTCTAAAACCCTTTTTGACATCAAAGGTCTCAGTGACGGGTGAGGTCTTGACCGACCTTGATGAAGCAGCGTGCATTCTTCATCGTCATCCTGCACAACTGGACGAGTTTGGCAGGGATGCCAAAGGTGGACATGGCTCTGTATAGCTCGTCTCTATAGATGCTGTCATACGCGGCCTTAAAATCGATAAAGAGGTGGTGGGTATCGATTTGAAGTTCCTGGGTTTTTTCCAAGATCTGCCGCAGTGTGAATATTTGGTCGATGGTGGACTTTCCTGGCCTGAAACCACACTGATATGGACCGATCAGGTTGTTGACGAACGGCTTCAGGAGTTCACATAAAACTTCAGACAAGATCTTGTAGGCGATGTTAAGAAGACTGATGCCTCTGTAGTTGGCGCAGTTCAGTGGGTCTCCTTTCTTAAAGATCGGGCAAACGATGTTGAGGTTCCATTCATCGAGCATACTTTCCTTCGACCATATTTTACAGATGAGTTGGTGTATGCTCCTTACCAAGTCATCGCCTACCGCTTTGAACAGCTCGGCAGCTAGGCCGTCAGCACCAGCAGCTTTATTGGGTCCAGGTCGGGTGGACGGAATTGTTGGTCTTTATCGCCCAGGTTGAATGGTTCATTCTGCCTAACAGCGGAATTTGATTCGTCGTCGCCGTTAAACAATTTGCAGTAATAGTCCTTCTATATCCTCAGCAGCATCGACTGCGATTCTACTACGGGTTCCGTTCCCAATAACGTGGAAGCCGAACCGGCCCTAGCCAGCTAATCCGCAGTTTCGTTGCCTACAATGTTGTGTCTTACGTCAAACAAGTGATTGTAGGGTATCGTAGCAGGACTTGACTGACATACATATCACGAAGTGTGATGTCAATGCTTTAAGCGCTGCCTGACTATCTGAATAGAAATGTATTTTTGCGCTCCTAAAACCTTTATCGAGATTTATCCTGGCTCAGATCTCAATTGCATAGATTTCAGCCTGGAACACGCTTTAGTCGTCAGCACCCACTCCGGAAGCCATTTTTGATCCGTCGGTAAACCATACCAAACATCCTCTGTCTGATACGGGTTCTCCATTAGACCAGTCGACACGATCTCAAATTTTTACCTCAAATAGCCTTTCGAAACTGTACTCCCTGGCCATAAAGCTGGGATACTTCCATTAGATAGAAGTGCCCTGAGAATCAGCCGAACAGATGACTGGAAGTTGAGCACGACGGGATGTACCTACGGCATTGGCATGCTCTCATCGTCTTCACTCTCAAGAAACTTCACGTCAATCGACGTTTTGAGGGATTTGGGTGGGGTCACGTCCATCCGAGATGTGTTTCTTGGAGTCAAAGCGTTGTTCGACCGTTGTCGTATTTTCAACTGAATTTCCTGCACCAATGCTATCTGGATTTTGATGGAAATGCGCCATGGAGGACAGAACTGCATTTGGCTGCTGTTTCTAAGACATATGTCTTAATGGGTGTGACACCGACGGGTGCTAACCCATCTTTCGATTGGCAAATCGACTAGGATTTTCCTCACACCCAAATCCTTGACAGAGGTCGCTTTGAAAACGTGAGGCATTTGTTTTCACTTAAAATGAAAGCATTCATGATTAACTTGCATTATCACGTAATACAGTGATTTGAACGGGGAAAACATTTTATTTAATTAGAAGTGCGCGGTGATTTGATTAACAAATTTCGAGATAATAATCTCTGTTCAGTGCTCTACACGTTTGCAATAGGTTCTGAACCGACTTGATCCACTTCAGTTTGAAACTTTGCACCCGTCGTCGATTAGAACACAAACTAATGATCTGTAACATTTCCTGATTCATCATTTGTGAAAAAACGTTTCAAATGATGTTTGTGTTTCTCCTACGAAACTGAACTGTCTTGGGACGGAGCAACAACAATTTGTCTTTTGACAACAAAAACATGAGTCAATGCCCAGCTCCTCGGAACCATTCATGTTGTGCGTATTACTCTTTTTTTACCTGCAATTTATTGCCGACTCCGAACGGCGAATTGAGAAGCTTTTTCATGACAAATTATACTCCCGAAGGTTTGTCATTCCCCGACGAGAGGTGGTTATACGAAAAATGTTCGCTGGACATGGTTGGGGCTTTGACAACAGAGTATTTTAACAAATAATGATGATTTGACTTTAATTTTGCACTACAGAATCAGAGCTCTAATGACTTCAACTAGCGTAAGACAGGTTGATGATGATGATGGCTGATGAGATGACACACCGGTATTATGGTCAAAAGATTTGCGATGAAACAATTACGAGCAGAATGTAATTTTAAGAATTTACTTACATGTGTATAGATGACGCAAGGGTGAGAAGTTGACCTTGAATTCAACACCAACACACTTGGACCAATGATAGGTACGTTGTGATACCACATGGATCTTGGAAATTACTTAAGCCTAATCGGTTTTGTCGCTATACACGTTTACCACCTGTCCACCTAAGATTTCTCTCTTTGAAGGCATCGAGCTTGATTTCGAGTTTACATGTAGTGATCGGTATATGCCTAAGGTACAGTTCTCTGGTGGAATGGGTATCGAGACCAAGCAGGACAAGGAGGATGAGGACATGGATGCACAGGAAAAAAGCAGTGGCATGGGGATAGCTGTCTTGAAAGAACTTCGATGTTTAGAAGAACTGGGAAATGTTAGAAGAAGCAAGAGGCAGATGTTGGCGTACGGGGTGCGATGTATAGACAAGCTCCTCGTGCTGCACCCTGGGTAACTATAAAAGTCTATTCACATCGAGCAGCTTTCAACTTCATCGTCATCATCATCATTTTCCAATGGCCAGCGGGTTTAGGGAGCTTAAGTGGACTCCACACATTTCCCGATCTTCCACCATCGACTCTAAATCATCAAGTGCTGTCCCCATACGGAAAGCGGTGAGATATCGGACTTGGTCCAGCCATCTCATCCTAGATCTACCCAGAGGACGCCTACCTGATGGCACGGATCTCATCAGACAGGCGTCTCAATGGAGTTGTAGACATGCAAGTATGGACCTCTTCGTGTATGGACTTCCGTGTGTAGCTGCTCGACATTGAGTGCCTCGCATATTCTGGTGGTCTTAACCCGATCTCAGCGAGTCCCCCCAACAATACGAAGAAAAAATCTCATTTCGGCAGCTTGTAACCGCGACCTTATTCCTTCGGTCATTACCCAAAACTCATGACCATAGGTGAGGGTCGGAACAAACACTGAATGTAAGACTGATAGCTTAGGTCCGATGCCAAGTTCAACCCTCCTGATAACAGATTGTCCAAGCTGTCTCAAAATTGCTCCGGCCTGACTAATGCTACAGGATAACACGGTATTACTCCTACCACCTCTCGTGAATATTACCATTACTTCTGATTTCTTTACGTTTACCTTCATCTCAGTTTCAACACAGACATCGACGTACCTATCTTAGTGCGCTCTGAAATTCGATCTGGGTGGACGTAAGGGTGACCATGTCATCAACGAAAATCAGATGACTTATCCCAATTCGAAACGTTTCTTACCACGGCTACGCTGTAGCATCAAATCCATATACACTATGAAAAGGAGAGGTGACAGAACGCACCGCTGGCGAAGTCCAACGTCCACAGTGAAAGGTGTCGATTAAATGCAGTTCACCCGAACACAGCTCTTATAATTTGTGTGTAAAGATTGGATAGCCTTCAGAGAGAACCATCAATCCCATACTCCTGCTGTTTGCTTTCTCCGAATCCACAAAACAACTGTAGATAAGGTTGGCATACTCCCAGGCCTTCTCAGGTAACATTCTGAGAGTGAATAGCGGGTGGATTGTGCTTCTACCTGGACGAAAGCCGCACTGCTCATCGCCCATCAAGGACTCGACCACAGCTCTGAAAAACGCTTCCAACACCTTTGCAAAGTCTTGAGCATTTCTGGCCTGATTTCACCCCCATCAGCACACGATGGTACCATGAAGAAGTCTATCAGCTGCTTTTCCTGATGACTCTGACGGTACCATGTGTGCCACCTGTTCTAAGGCGGCATCTACTTCATCTAAGAAAGTTGCATACTTCGACTCTAGTTTCGCGCATAGACCTGCACCAGAGCCAGAGTTGACCTTTCAAGCTTTAGCTTCAAGATCGCAGCTCTCCCTCCTAATGGTCCAATACTCTGCCTGCCAGCCTGGGACTTTTGAGTATCCTCACTCGCGCCTGAGCAGACGTTAAAGGTGCTTCTCCTGACATGAAGAGTTACCACCGATCCGTAAAATCCACAGTTCTAGAGCTTCCTTGCTTTGTTGAGGAGATAATAGCTCAATAAGCTCAAGGTATTTTCCTGTGAGTGAAGAAACGCTCCATGTGCCTATCCTACGTCGATGCCGTTGTCGAAAAGTCGAAGGTCTACTTACGCCCCATCGGTGCATAGCGCATTTATCCTTTGAATGCCGTAATGGTTTGCGGGATAATTGGCGGGAAGCTCGTAGAAGTTTCGGGTTGAACCCCATCGGCTGCCGAGCGGGACAAGCCGACCACCAAACGCTCGCATGCTGCCACCCTCTAGGACTGGTTCCGAGGCCGTCCTGGCATAACAGGCTTGGCAATATCCGAGGCTTGGCTTACTCTTCTTGTCATCATCGGGTTTTGCACTTCTTTCGCCATATCTGGGGAGTACGAGTAGATGAACTGTTTAGCTACTCAACCCACACTTCCCAGACATGTTACTCTCCCCCGACTGCCGAGGGGGCTTTCAACTTACCAACCAGAATTTCCCTGGACAACGACGAGAGGATCTTACACAATTCATCAACTACTACATCTTTCGTTCAGAAGGTGGTTTTGGAACTGAGACAGTTCTTAGCCTCCAGAGAAGATAGTACGGCACGAATCAATAAACATCACTATCAGCTTTACAGTCGCCTCGAACGTTCCAATGCCCGGCACCCAAGAGAGGTGAATATTGAAAACTGCCATCTCGACAAGAGAGGAAGAGCAATCTAGGACTCTAGGGACTTGATTGCTGCTTGGCTGGCCGAAAAGATGCGGATATCTAAGGCGGGTACCACCTTGTAGGTGTGTAGGTGTACCTCCAAATCTATCACAGTCATGCTCAAGGGAACCGGAGTTCTTTCTTGTCGCACGCTGATGCAAAACATTGAGGTGGTTTCAATGGATACATATTAGCATTTACGCCTAGAGAATATTTCAAGCAATCTTAGAGGGATTGACAAACATCTAGAAAAGGGAGCTCAACCAACTTGATGTTCAAAACTGGGGACAATTAGGTAATAAAGCGAGTCAACACTTTCTGGTTAATTTTTTTTTTTTTTTTTGTAAATTTCATGTTCAAATCGTAACAGATGGATTTCCAACGCCACCTACCACATGATAGCACTGAATTACTCTTTGGAAATTCCCTTCTTAGTGTACCAAGTGCACGTGTGATTACCTGTCATCCGATGTGTGACATATCGTTTGTATATTTGGAATAGTCGACAAGAAGGATTTAATTTCGTTAGGAATCTTCGCAATTTTCCTTAATTTTTAATCCATTTTTGTACATAGTTTCATTTTATTGCAACATGAAACGTTTAAGCGACGAAAGAGCAAAAATTCTCTTCGAAAAACTATCCAAATAGTGAGTATAATCTTCAAAACTCCTTTCAGTCGCAAATGTAATCTTTCTGTTTCTTTTCTTTTCCAGCGTTGGGAATAATGTAAAACAACTTATTGATCGTCCTGATGGTACCTATTGCTTCCGTGAACACAGAGACCGTGTTTACTATGTCTCAGAACGTATTCTTAAGCTCTCCGAATGCTTTGGCCCGGAGAAATTAGTCTGCGTTGGAACGTGCTTCGGAAAATTCTCAAAAACCAACAAATTGAAGTTTCACATCACCGCTCTGTATTACTTGGCTCCATATGCACAGTATAAAGTGTGGGTAAAACCATCATTCGAACAGCAATACTTGTATGGAAATCATGTTCCCAAGTCTGGACTTGGTCGGATTACTGAAAACACAGGCCAATATCAGGGAGTTGTAGTGTATTCCATGAGTGATTTACCCCTTGGCTTTGGTGTGACAGCGAGATCAACCACTGATTGCAAAATGGCAGACCCACTGGCGACGGTTTGCTTCCATCAGTCAGACATTGGGGAGTATATTCGATCGGAGGACACGCTGTTTTGAGCGGTGAACTCAGACTCTCGATGTGTTAGGTGTAAGTTAGAACAGTTAAGGAATTGTTTTATTAAAATGTTTCTAAATACGTTTGGGTTTTATTTATGTATCGGAATCTGGTGCTTCTGGAGGTTGAAGGGGTCCTTGTACAGGTATTTCTTTGCTATATAACGAATCTGTGCGGACGATCCTGGAACATAGCTGCAAAGAGATAGGTTTTGAGTTAAGGGATTAAATTGACTTTTCCTTTTGGAGATCAACACTTTACAATCTTAATCGTCCCAATCCTACTCAGCGATGCTGAAGCATGGACTCGAACAAAACTGAATGTTCGATTTAAAAATTCTTCGTCTTGTATGCATTGAGATTCAGGAAGAGAGTCAAGCTTTCGACTTTTCCCTACTTGAGGTCGGCTCTTCTTGTCCTAAAATGACATGGTCTTGCCTTGTCGCTTGTCCAACGTTTTGCTTCTTTACGTCTCTCATGCTGTCAGGCCTCCTGCGGTCTCTCTCTTGTTCTTGACGGTTCCTCATTATTCATTGGTTATTCCACTTTTGCCTGTCGCTTCTTCGCGTCTTATGATCGAACTACTTTCTCCTAGATTTTCCTGTATTGGTACAACGTTTGAAGCGGAGGTGGAGCAGCATACTTTGATTAACTCGATCGGGACGTACTGATTTAGCAGCCCTTTTGCAGTCAAGAGGCGTCTCTCGAGTAACCATATAATCGTGCTACAGCCGTAGCGCTTCCATATCGCCTTGAACTCAAAAGCTTCACTTGATTCCTTCAATTTCTTGATTTCAAATTCAAAGAGTTAATTCGTTATCAACAGTTTGACGACGACTGGTGAATACCTTGCCGCATTTTGACATTTCTCCTCGATGTATTTGTTGATTGCACGAGTTTTATAAAGTCAACAACCCAAACCAGTTCCACTAGCTTAGCCACTTCCACTTGATCATCGATAGTTACCACCCTGAAGCTATCGGTATTCAAAGTATTTAAACCAAGTAGATTTCAAAATAATCACCATCACGTCCACAAAATCAGTCTAATCTTCAATTAGCCTCCAATTTAGTCATTGGAACCCTTGACTAGAGACAGTCCAAAGTTCATAGACAAGGTGCGTGTGCGAAATATTTGTTTCTTTCAACTTTCTCACATTTCATTTCTGTTTCAAGTGAGTGGCCAGCAGTTTTTGGATGGCCGCACCTGTGGGTGGTACACACTGACATAGCTGCCTCAATTCATTTCGCATTGTTTCACAGACGTGTGATAAGTGATATCTCCTCTAAAATCAGTTTGTCATTACATTGATAAGATCGTCCAAAGCCGGCATATATTAACCATCGCAAGGCTATACCTGTAGTTTTGTTTAAACGCCCTACAGGCCTCTCTGGACACTCTGGTAGTTCCCAAGGCGAATCGCTTCGAAACGAATTGCATTGCATCTATTGGGTAAGTTCCAAGCGTGTGTGTGCGATTGTAATCAGATGCGGTTCCCATAGTTAAAGTTCAATTATTAGCAATTAAAACTTATTTAATCGTTTTTGTTGGACGTTGTCCTTGTCACCCCTAATCGTAATGCATTTGAATAGGAGCACAAACGTAATTAAGCCATTTGGAGACTTGTTAGGAATTAATCTAAATACTCGACCGCGATAAGAGCTTTGTCGATGAATAATCACTGCAATTTGATTAGTATTAGCGCAGTTCATGCCCAAGCGAATCTATTATTGGATACACTCTTATCGGTTTGTCTTAAGGGAAGAGGTTCAACAAACTGACGCGACAGTGGGCGCCAAATTGGGTTACGTTTTTTTTTTTTTTTCTTACTTTAGACTTTAGTCTGTCGCAAAGATAATGAAGATAATTTTTTTTTCAAATGATAATCTTATCGTTTGCAAGAAAAACATATGTTTTCGTGTTTGTGTGTAGTCACGGTTTGGGATAAACAAAATTTTATGTCCGTAATATAAGAGTTATTGCTGTCATTATTTGCAAAAAAGATTTAATTTTTTCTTGTGTTCTTGAAACTTTATTGACTTGCACTCAGAGAGGCTTAATGTACTATGATCGGTTTTGGCAAGAGCCAAATGTTTATAAAGGAAGTGGTCAAAGGTTTCTGCCTCGTTCCGGTGCGGCAGAAGTGATGAAGGTGAGGCCCAATATTGTCACAGGGTTGCCAGGCATTCTGTGACGCGGGCAGATTGCTACAAGGCGACAGATGTCCCTTCGATTTTTACTAAGTAAGTCTCTGGTTCTGGTTTGAATGCCCCTATGTCCTGGGAGCCGGTTGCCCAGATTTACAAGTTTGTTAAGACATTGTTCTACCAATTTGAAGGATGTGGTTACAGAGCATGTCGCTGAAATGGCCGCTTGGTGGTCCGCTTGCGAGTTGTGTGTTTGTTGAGCTTTTGATATGCATCAAGATTTGCTAACGTTTCCGCCTTGAAAACACTGGCGAAAACCAATAGCCCAAGCGACTTTGTTATCTTCAAAGTTTCAGAGTGAATATCCCGCAGTCCATTTTGATCCGTCTGTCTAAGTTCTGCATCCCCTTTCCACTTTCTCATTCCTTTTTGGTTGTTAAGCGTACTTCGAAGGTCTTCGGAAAGTTTATTCTTGGAGTTATGTGGTCAGTTTGGTTCGTTGCCACTTCTATGTGATTCGCGGCACACGACGTGCTCCTACGACTACTTCCTCTAGATATTTTTAGCAAACAGTCAGATGCTAGCGCAGCCAGCAGACTGAAAGCCTGTTTATTCTCCGATACGCTTACCCTCAGCATCCCCTTCAGTCCTGACCACTGTAGCTTTTTTCAGGTGGAAATTATGGCGATCAACGAAGCCTTGGCCGATGAACTCGCCAAACATCGTACTACTCTGGACATCCTTCCGAAACGATGGAATCTGGGTATTCCACTCGCAACACGTAAATTTCTCTTGAGAGTCTGACACGATCAGTAAGACAAACTAAAGATGGAGGAATGGTACCACGTGCCGTATCTGCAGGGAGATCTGGCCTTTGCCAAATCTCAGTCGATCTAAAAGTTTGATCTTGCTCAATAGGTCGCTCATTAGCACCGTTATAGGTGTTCTCACTGGCCACGGATGGCCAAGGATGGGCCTCTTCTCAATTGACTTCTGCAGGAGCTGCAAGGACAAAGAGGAGGAAGAAACGACCCTCCATTTCCTTTGCACTTGTCCTATCTTAAAGAAGCAAGCTCTATCTGTGTGCCTATTACTACGACACTGACGTCCAAAGTATACTCAGCTCCAGATGGTTTCAATAAAGTGAGTGGCGTTTTTCAGGGTATAGACAAATGTGGTATCACAAACGGTCTTCCTGGCCTACCTGTGCCTGTGCTTCACACAGTCAGCCACTCCACCTGTGGCCGTGTTTTCTGGTGGTCCTGCATCCAGATTCTCTGAGTCTGATGGCGCTGCAAATTACCATTTATAAAGGTCGAGTGGAAGAAGGTGCAAGAGAATAGTTACCCCGTTCGTTGGGCAGGAAAGGAGCGTTTCAGTAAGGCCTATGTTTGCAGTTCTTTGAACGCTATTTAGTTTGGTGATGTTATGTTGACTCATAAATGAGTGTGGGACATATGTACTACTAGTACTACTGTGTGCGTCCATAGCGCTATTTTCAGACCACGCTCTCGCCAAGCGTTCTGTTATAAGCAAACACGTACCCAGACACCTTCTCATCTTCTTCACCGAAATGGTGTAGATGTACTTGTTTTGCTTAACTTTTTCTTTCAGTTATTGTAATTTTGTCTTAATCTGTTCGCTACTATACTTTTTCCACGACACCGCCTCTCAGCAGGCAATGACAAACGCTCAAGGGTATGTAACGAAAAACTTAGTTCGGGTTCGATGAATGACGCATACCACAAATAGTTGCAACAAACTAGGCCTTGATCTTCCACGCTGAATTATTTGTTTATTTTTCTAGCAGTCCACTTAGAAGCACAGATGTTTGTTAGTTTATTTTAGGATGGACGGCTGCCGATGAAATTTATCCATCGGCGCCTAAACGTAACTTTGGAGAGTGCAAACAAATATAAGAACTTGTTTTGCATGATGATGGAGGTGTTGTGTTTCCTGTGTCATAGAGGAATCACTCTCATCCTAGTTCAGCACAATATTTTATGACGAATAAGACCGGACTTTCTTCTACTGCTTAAGAACACTAACATAGGAATCGAAAGATTTTCTTCCTCCTATGCAAGCTTGTCCTTTCTGTTGGATTTTATGCCAAAGTCAGAATTTGTAAAAGGTTATGAATACCCTTATGAAATTATTTACACTGCGCAAATGAGCAGCAGGCTAGTGGCAGCAGGCCAGTGGCTACCAGGCTGCCAGGAACTACAGTGGTTTAGGTATGCGGCATTGTCGTGTGCCCGCTTGGGACTTCTAAATCCTTTGACGTTCTAGTGAAGTCGTAAAAGTATGTACGTAGTCAAAATCGGAAGATTCATCGAGAACATCACGCTAAATGGCTTAGCATTGTTTGGAGCTGCGTCCGCCTGTAAGCTTCTTTAAAAGGTATGATGATGGACATTGTACCGATGTAGGCTTCACGCTTGCTTCGGACGTCAAAGATGCAGCACGTCTGCTCATGGCAATGGTGTCGAACACTCAAGCTCTCTTCAGGAATCGTGATGGCTTCTTCGGGTACCTAGTCTTTGTGTCAGCTCTGCTCTACAACCCTGCGTAACCTAACCTAGGATGGTCAATTTGCTTGGAGCCTATAAGACCTTACGCAATAGGACAGGTATAAGTCTTACTCTTTTAATGACTTGGTTCGGCCTTGTAGAGGTCCACCGTTCGTCATTTTCGTTTCGGTCTCCAAAGCCGGTCTCCCCATTATCATTACCATATACCCGCCAGGCAGTATCTAGTTGGCTGTAAAAGTTAGGCTCTCTGATTTTTCTTACTCTGCTCTGGAATCTTGGCGCCATTACTCGGTCTTTGAGGGTTTCAAGGTATGATGTAAGCATCAGTCCATTACCTGATTCGCGAATGTTTCTGACTGGTTTTCAAGAGTGGAGCAACACTGTGCTTTTAGTCGGCGAATGGTATTCTGCTGCGTCCAGCCACCTTAATTCAATCAATCCCAGGATAACTGCTCAAATCTGGCGTTTCAGACATCTTTATCCCGCGACTCAAGGGTCCTTATGCTTAAAAATCGAATTGTTGTCCGTAGTCATCATTTCTGATAACTTGTCATTGCCGCTCTTGCTCTCCAACATTCCCTGTTGTGTGTCCGTAGACTACGCTTTCTAATTCCTTTGATTTCCTTTGCAGAACATGGATCGTGCGAGCAATTATATTTGCAAGGAGGGAGAACCGTCCACTTATGAGTTTGATGAAAGTCTTCCATCACTGCCACTGCCAAGCTTAACCGAAACACTTGTGCGGTACTATGAAACTCTAAAACCATTTGGTACCAAGGTGGAACTATATAACTCCCGTAAAATCCTCGCTGAATTCAATAAAGGAATTGGTGCGCATCTGCATAGGAAACTCGTTGAACGAGCGTCGAAGAAGAAAAACTGGTTGGACGAATGGTGGGATGCATATGCCTATCATATGTTGAGGTTTCCTCTGCACCCTTATGTGGCCATGTCGATGGCCTTGAAGTTAGATTGCATTGGAATCGCAGAAACTAAAGAAAACTCTCTGAAAGTCATGGCGAGAGTGATGTTTCATACATTTGAGTACTGGGATCTCATACGAACTGAGAGAATGAAACCTGCCTCATCGGGTGGTGGGGCAATCAAATATTCCTCCGCCCTGTTCAAACGATTTTTATCGACGACACGCATTCCCGGTGAATCCATGGATAAGGTGGTTAGGCATTTCAGATCTGGTAAGCAGTCCACCCTTTAATAGTTTGGTGAATTTCATTACTAGTCCTTCTTCCAGTTAGTGAAGGAGACACTCCACATCATGGATTGTTGCTTGGAAAAGGCCGAATTTTCTTGTTTGACTGTGTAAACGAAGACGGTACAATCTTGTCCCCACAAGAGATGTTAGTTATCCTACAGCAAGTCAGCGGTATCTTGGAATCTGAAGGCAGGGGAGATTGTGTTCCTGTTTTGACACACGATGAGAGAACTTCATGGGCAAATGTAAGAAGAACGTGGATCGGTCTTGAAAGCCTGTTAGGGCCTAATGTATTGTGTTCCATAGAATCGTCAGAGACTATTGGAGATCTCGCCAAAGAACAAAGATTACCTGCATTTGGTGGAGAGCTCGCTGATTGTGGGTGTTTTGGACGATAACGAGCCCAAGGACTACGAAGAGGTGTGTCAAGTCGCTATCAACGGGGATTACCATTCGAAATGGGCAGACAGAAGCAGTATATGTGTTGTTTACAACAACGGCAAGCTTGCTCTTATCGGAGAGGTAAGAAAAATAATGTGGACACAGCCGAAGAGGGTTTTAAGTTCGATAACTTTTTCAGCACTCGGCTTATGATGGAACGATAAGTGTTCACTTTGCGTTCTTTGTCCAACTCAGTTTGCTAGAGAGCGGTGAACCCGACTGGAGTATTCAGCCTAAGAATTTGTTACCTGTCAAGGAAATCAAATTTGACCTGGATGATACTTTGAGGAGTGAAATTCAGAGAGTTATGGACGATTGTGAAACTCGGGTTGGTTTTCTACCTTGTTGAAAAGTTGTGAAGTCTTTTTTTATGCAATTTTCGTTTCAGCGATGGGATGTGCTCGTAACGGATGCAACATTTGACGGTTTTGGCAAGGACTACTTGAAGACGTTGAAACTTCATCCTGACTCTTTTATTCAAATTGTTATTCAATGGGTGTACTACCTGATACATGGAGAGTAAGTATTTTGCGCACCACGTTGTGAGTTTATGAATGATTTACTACATCATGCGATTGAAGGCATTTACACAGTATTTACACAGAATCTGGAAAGAAGATAGATGTATTCGCAGTTTGCTGTTAATTCTAGATTCTCGTCTTGCCGCATACCACAAATTCTTTCTCATTTCTGTGTCTCCGATTTTCACTTTATGAGCAGTTGGAAGTACTCAAGGGTTAAATGCTAAATGTTATGTGTATAATACATCGATGAGTGTGAGTGAGTTCCTGCTCTAAAATTGGCTGCGAGTTGGTAGAATTTTTGTAGGATCTTCGGCTATTTGATTCGCTCGTAAAACCCTTTGATATCAGAAGGGAAGATACAGCCTTATGGTTAAGTCTTTTAAGAAAGCTAACCCGATTCCCATTTTTACTGGATTTACCCTTAATCTCTCTTCTCCATTTCCAGATTTGCACCAATTTATGAAACCGCCCTAATGCGTCAATACTACAATGGTCGCACGGAAACACTTCGCTCCTGCACCCTTGAGGTTGTAGATTTTATCAAACTCGCCACCAATCCTGATGCAAACAAACAAAAAGTTGCAGAAGCATTCCGTAAAGCTGTCAATCATCATACGCACATGATGAATGAGGCTCGCCAAGGTCGTGCTGTTGATCGACATTTATTTGGATTGTGGTGCATTGCCTACGAAGCTGGTATGCAGGTCCCTCCACTGTATACAGATCCACTGTATGCCAAGAGCGGGGGAGGTGGTAATTTCGTTTTATCCACCAGTACGTTGGGTTACACTAACATCAATGGTTATGTAGCTCCAATGGTAACAGATGGTTACGGTGTATTCTACAGCATCGTGTCGAATGCGTAAGTTGCCTTATGAATGAATTTTTGGGTTTTTTTTTTTTTTTAATTATTTCTTTTGCAGAATTCACTTGCAAACGACAGTGTTCCGTGGAAGTGAGAAAACTAGTGCACATAAGTTTAATAAGAAGTTCGCTGAAGTTATGATGCAAGCGAAGGCTTTGTTCGAAGAGGTTTCTACCTCTAAACTGTGAACAACAGGATTAAGGACAAGAATGTGTCGTGTTTTTCTTGTTTTGTTTTTTTGATTAATTTTTAAACAAATATGTGATAACGTCTTCAAAATGTGTAGGGCTTTTACATCCCCATATGATTTATAAAACAAACAACAATCTTTTTGTACAAGGAATAAAACTCAAAATTGTTTTTTTGCACACAATTGCAATTGTTTTTTTTGCACACAAGAAAAAGGGTACCTCAACTTATTTGTAGTGTGCAACTTAAGGCAATGATACATATGTACATATGTATGTTGCTTGAGTTCCACATTTACCCATACTGAAGTGCCGCCTAAGTATCATCGTCATCTTAACAGCATCACAAAGGCAAAGGAAGACCATAGAAAACCTTCCCGACGTCAATCGTGCTGGTGGTTATCACTCCCCCAACTTGCTCTTAGAGCTCTATATAGATTTCCAAAAGTATAACAAAAACTGTGTCCAAATTCATTAGAAACAAAATATTCATGAAAAAATGTAAACCACTGTCTTCTTCTTTTTGAAGATTTGCCGTTTGTCGTTAATTTTTCCATGTTTTCAGCACATAACGGTATATGTTACACAATTTTAAAAGATGCCATGTTGTAGACTAGCACTGGGTGACATACTACTGGTAACAATACCATGGTATAAGTACTGAATTCCACCAACAATTTCGGAGTCACAATACCAAGTATGGTGTGTGGTATTAAAATTAAATTAAATTTTATTGGTGTAACGTGCACCCTGTGCTGAGCATGGCATTTTTGTGGTGTTGTGTATACTATACACTCTAGTAGACGTCGTGCACCTTTTCTTCAAAATCCCGGTTGACTATTACAGGGTTGCCAAAGACCTATGAAAAAACTTCAATTTTGCGGCAGTTGTTCGTTAAAATCTCAAGTTGACTGTTTAAAACATTAACCTGCACAATGAGTCAGAAGACAAATGACTAAGTGCCTTTAGGAATAAAATTAAAAACCTTTTCTGCTAAATCGTGGAGGACGTCCGTTTACCTTTAAAAAATAAACTCTTGTTTAACATGAAATCCCTTGGAGGTGTGGCCTTGTTTCTCCGAATTGGCGCACATTCGGCTCCCAAGAATTCTGGTTTGGTATATCTACCTACTAGGGGGAGTGTTGGGACTTTACCACAATCGTGGTAGATCTACCACTATTTCTCTTATATTTTGAATCTACCACGTTTACCACCCTGGTTAAAAAATCTACCACGTTTTTGACTTTATCCAGTAAACTTCGTTTTTCACACTTTTAAGTGTTTCCTTTTTTCGCGCCGTTGTTAAACTGTCAACAATCAACTCTCGTTGCGATGACTTTTGATAAGTTCGCACAACGTGTTAAAATATAATAGTAAGTATGCACACGGTGAAAATATCGCGAAAACGTTTCATAAAATTCGATTGTTTTTGGTCATCATCAAGCCCCTTCTTGCACAGCTATAGTGAATTTAATTGATAAATTTGAACATCTCAGACAGGTTAGTGATGTGAAGACTCCATCTCGTGTTCGTCCAGCAAGGTCAGATGAAAATATCGCTGCCATAGCTGAGAGTGCAATTCAAAACCCAGGTGTGTCCATTTAGAGACGATCACAGGAATTGGGTCTATCCGTAACCACTTTGCACCACATTTTGCAAAGATCTTGGCCTACATCGACTTCGTACTTTGGTTGATTGGGTGCCTCTCTCTTGCTTTATTTACTTTTTATTTACTAAATTGTGTTCATGGAACATGGAAAGCGTTAAATTGAAAATCTACCACTCTTTTTTCAAATCTACCACCCATTTTTTTCCACATCTACCACACTTTAAAATTCTCAAGTCCCAACACTTCTAGCTTCGGCTGGTTTCTGGTGGCCTGGTGTTTCTGCGAATTTTTTTGTGTGGATACTCAGTTTTCGTTGTTGGCTGATGACGCTGGGTGGCTGGTGCGACTTTTTGAATGAAGTGGTTTTGGATGGACATTGCAGGTTTGAAATTGTGGTTTTCCGAAGTCGGTCGGCGGATTAAAACGTGTTTATGTCACTGTAGAAGGGTCGTTTGTTGCGGTTAGTTTCGAGCGTGTAGATGGGACTCTGACAAAAAAGTTAGCCAGGCATAACAGCACGATGAGAAGATGTCACTGAGCCGTGAATAGTGATGCACAGCTAAAGTTTGAATCCACCTAAACGCATAAGTAAATAAAACAACCCATTTACATGCTTTTTGTATACAAATATCTTTAAAATATTTTATTTCTCATATAATTGGCTTAAATCTACGCATGAAAATATGTCGATTCGATAATAATAGTTCCTTAGCGCTAACAGATAAAAATTCCTTTTTTTTTTTTGTGAAAACTTCGTTTTGCATAAATAAATATGAAAAGATATACAATACTAGCGATTTGCTTTTAATACATACAACATCGAACATTTAATGTATAAAAAACATCGAAAACTTCATTTAAAAAAAAAAGTTGTAGGCTTCACTTTTTAAAACAAAACAAAAAATTATACAGTCTCTCTTTATTTAGAACGTGAATTGTTATAGGTTTAAAAAAGTTCAGGGCCAGCAGGATACTTTTGCGGTTCGCCTAAACATTCATGTAGTTGTGATTCTCCTCACTGACATTGGTCTCGGTTGATAGGTTGCCATTTGGTAGATTCTGATAAACCTCGGCTGCAATAACCTCCTTCTTGACCTGTGGCACAGCCTGTGGCTTAAAAGAACTGCACACATCCTTCGGTTGGGCTTTAGTTAGCTTTCCATAGATTATGTTCGATCTATCGCTGAGAGTTTGTACTTTAATCGGCTGCACGGTGACGCCATTCTGATAGTTGTGCTCATTCTCTTTGGCCTCGACAATGGTATTCAAGTAGCCATTGCTGTTGAGTGATGATGAGATGGACTGATCATTTGGCGTTTGGAATACTGGAAGGTTCGATGGAAACATGTAGTACTGATCACTGCTGCCATTTGCGGCCGGACTGGGACTGGTTGGTGTGAGAACACGCTGATGGTGGGGGAAGACAAGTCGTTCCTTTTCATCACCTGGAGTTGAACTGGGCGTTAGAACCGGCCTGGGTGGTGGTGGAACTAGGTAGTTTTCCATGAGGCTGCCGGGTGTACCGACTCGACACGCTGCAAACCGGCGATCTTCGTGATCTGAATGGGTGCCGCTGTCACCAAGGCTTGCACCACTGCAAGCGCTGCCCGTGCTCAGGCGCCCCGAGGACGACGACGATGAGACGCTTTGCAGGCTTAGAGTGCTTATGGGACGCTGGCTTGACTGGAAGGAAGAAGCTATGGAGGACTTTGTCTCATCGGGACTTTCAACAGTCACCTTGTGTACGGGTGGCTTGTGCCGCGAGAATAGTTTCTTGATCTTCTCGAAGGGAGTTTCACGCTTCAGTTTGGATTTGATTTGCTCTTGAATCCTTTCGTATTCCTGTCTCAGAACTTCGATTTGTTCTTGTTTTTCCTTGAAGCTTTGCTTAACATCATTGCGATGCTTCCATTTCTCGACCAACTGTTCCACATCACGAATCGACAGAACATTGTTCTTGAAATCATTCATAATCTCGACAAGTTCATCATCGGCATTGCCCTTGCTGCTGGATGCATCACTGCCGGTTCGCTTGAGCGTCCCCAACCGGGTGCTGGAGCCCATCTTGTTCAAACTCAATCGGGATTGATGGATTTCCTCGGTCGGAAGCTTTTCAACTTCAACCGGCTTGTTTGAAGGCTGGAATAAATAGTTACCATCGTCTTCGACTGGTGGTGCCTGAACTGGGATATTCGAAGGTTGAAGCATGTAATCGTTCATTGAAGCGTTGCAGTTCTCCAGGACATTCGAGCACTCCTGGCTGAACTTGTCCGTTTGATAGGGCGACACTTGCAAATTGCACTTGTTCTTCTCCTCAGACTGGTAATATGGCGGTTCACTGATTTTCAATTCGTTTGTGGTGACTTCAGCCTCGGTAATCACCTTCATTTGATCGAAATTTTTCGTCATTTCGCCGGAACTCTGAAGATTGTCATCCTCGGTCTCAACGCTTATATAGTTCAGATTCGACACTGCCATGGTGGTGATAATTTTGGACGAGGACGCCGCCGCTGGGCATGGTGAATTATCTCGATCGCTGCCACTACTCATCTCCATGTATTCGGCCTGTACGGGTTCCTTTGCTTCCTGAGATTTCTGCTTGCTTACCACTTTCTTTGGTGATTCTCCTCCAGCTTTTGCTTCGATCATGACCTTATTTTTGTTGGTAGCATCACCACCTTGAATTCCCTTGAAATAGTGGTACATCGTGGTGAGTTCGTGAAATTCCGAGAAACTATTAATGCTCTGTGCAAGTTTGTGGAATCCTTCAAGATCTGCCAGTTCCGCGGGTGTTTTTCCAACGCAATTACGAATTCCGCAAGCTGTGTCACCCCCTGGACATTCCATCAATTGTATGCACAGTCGATCGAAACCAAATCGTGCTGCAAAATGCAGGAGCGTGGGATACTCTTCAGGACTTGATTCGCGGTTGGTAAGGAAGTGATGTTGTTTCTCGAATGGACCCGTCAACAGGTGGAAATTCGGTGGCATATTCTTCTGAAAGCACTGCAGCAAATGGAGATCCAACGAATCCCGATCAGTGGGTCCAATTCCCAGTGAATGACACATAAACTCGATTGGTGAGTCTTCGGTGCGTAGCAGTTGCTCCAGTTCACGTAAACGACTCTCACATTTAATCGGTCGACTTCCGAGACTTTTTTCATTTTTCTCGATGCGGATCTCCACCATTGTTGAGATTTCCATGCAGGATTCTAACGAAAGAAAGGGAAATCTGTAAAAAGCGATCTGAAGGAAGGTATACATGACAAACTCACCTGGAATTGTAAATTGAAGAGTAAACGGATTCCTGTGCTTGAAGTTTCGCACCTCAATGAGTTCCCCAGACTTTTCGATAACAATTTTCACCACATCGTTCTTATCCAATGGTTCATTCAACATTGCCACAACTTTATTTTGTCCAACTTTCACCTTCCTCGGCAATACGGTGAATCCTTCAGAACTACTAAAACTTTTCGTTTGACTTGTACTCATATCTTGACAGGGTGGTCGTTGACACAGTGCCCTTCCGAGAATATCCGTAGCAATCCCAAGAATATTACCGATTTGCGATTGATCATTGTCCCGGACTACACAACGACGCCATTTCCGGAATGATGGAAGAGCTGTTAACAAAAATCGTGGTAAGTGATGGTTCAGGTAATGGAATGGGTTAAGGACTCACCACTCTTATGAAACTCCAGTACTTTCTCCTCGCTTACATCCAACAATATCGCCAGAACCTTTTCAATTTTCAGTATAGCCAAGAGCTGTGACTGCAGATATGAGTGTGATATGGCCAACAGTGCAGGACACAGAATAACAATCTGCAATGCAGTGTCTTGATATTTCCTTGCAAGGTCCTCACTGAAGGGGCCATCGTCAATTTTAATGTGAAGAAAACTGGAAAGGAAAATGTTTTAGATTAGAAACGGGTCAAACAGCGATACATACATATGTATGTAGATTCAAGGAAATGCAAGAGTTGGAGGCTGGGAGAGAAGGCCCTTCGGATTTAATTTTAGGACTTAATGACCAGAATTTGAGGGAGGAAAGGGGAATAAAGTCGCATGATCGCAGATAGCAAATCAAATTAAGGATTTGTTCCTAGCGTCTCGAGTAGAACAAAAACGATAGATTCCACATGTCTTCCAAAAGGACCCTTCTAGCATCAATCTGTTTGAGATCAGAATCTTCAACATCTTAACCAGTTCGACCACCGGAAAGTGGGGAAATGGTAATACCCAAGATGAAAATTGAAGGGGAGACATGGACATATCGATCCATGTTATAGTCGCAGGTCGCAATGCGATTACTAGGAAAGAGATATATGGCCAACTAGAAAGGGTTGAAAGGGGGCTGAATTGTATAAGGTTGTGTTCTCGCAACCGCTTCCGAAAACATTAATGGTTTCCAAAGTTCACAGGAAATGTGCTAGAAATATCTAAGTGAAACCTCAAATATTTTGAAAACTCACTTCAAGACGAAACAAGAGCCCTTCGCCTAAGCAAGTACAACTACAAATGTCCTTCAATATTTTTCTTATAGAAAAGAACACAGACCTAAAGAGCTAAACTACCCTTTCGAGGCGAGGTTCACATTGAATTTAACTCAACAGAGGCAAACCAGATGACCAAACGTAGGGATACGGACCCGGGGCACCGAGGCGTCGATGGCAATGAAAAGGCCTATCAATTGGCAAGAAAGGGATCGGAACTGAACCAAATAATGGGCGTACACTTAGATTTCTGGAGGTTTGCCGATGAGTGATGGAGCATACATCCGTCCCATATGTCCCATATCAAGAAAGATGAGGCCAAAACTCAATAATAAAAAAAAAAACAATGGAAATGCAGAGGAAGAATGGCGGTTGTTTTCAACAGCAGGAGATGTTTGCGGAGTGAAGCGGCTCGGTGTGGTGGCTGGTGGTGAGAAAAGAACTACGTGGTTTAAAACAGCTGGAGTTCAAGAAGCCATCAGAGAGAAGAAGAAAGCCTTCAAGGTGTGGATACACTTGGGGGAACATGAAGGCGCGAAAAACGTGCAAGCTGGCTGTTAAAACAGTTAAGGAGCAATCTTGGAAGGAGTTCGGTGAGAAATTGGATCGTGATCACAGATCTGCAAACAAGGTGTTCTGGCAGAAATCCAGAAGATGGCGTACTTCTTTCCGATGAGAAGAACATCTTGCGCAGATGGGGCGAGCACTTTTCGGAGCTGCTCAATCCCGGGACAGTCCCACCGTAAAGGTGACTTTGGCGATTAATGCGCTGAAAGTCGGCAAATCAGCGGGTGTGGAAGCAGGACATAAGGAAGAAACCTCGCGTATTTGCCACATAAGTTAAGACCGACACTCTATGCAAGCCCTCGAGAGCAAAATCTTCATGGTTTGCACTGGATGGATGCTACTGTTAGTTCTCTTCATGAAATATTTATCCTGGACACGACCACGGGGTCTAAATGGAGCACAGCCACGTTTAAATTTCAAACGAAGAAATATGTTTTGATTTTACTGATCACTAGATCCTTAGGACCAAACTTAAACTTTTTGTCAATCACTCACTTGAAAGGCTTCCGACCGCGTTGTTTGGTAATTTTATCGAAGTGATTCTTGAGAAAATTCGCTCGCAATATTGCACGTTCGCTGTGTTTAGCTGTTATGATCAGGATGTCGTCCATATTCGAACTGGTTCCACAGTTATCTGAAAATAAAAAAAAAAAGGACTCGGTGTTAAAAATCGCTACAAAGGTGGTCTGTGCACAATCTTATCGATCAAATATTTACTTAGGACGTTTTTTGCAATTCTGTTTGAAGTACCTACTTTATCTCACCTTGAAGAGCGGCTACGCTTGCGTGTAATGCAAACACCGCCCTCTTATTTGCATATTCAACTCAAGAAGGTCTTGTGTTCTCCTTTGAGTCCTTTTGGTTTATCTTTTGGAATGAATTTTATCTCAGACAGATATGAGCGCACGCTTATTCTATTTTTAAAGAGAATAAGTACGAGTACATATCTCTGGCACAATAAATGATTACAGCAGATCAAACAGAAGAGACAGAGGAGGAGGAGGAGGACTTCTGTGTGTGTGGCTTGGAAGGGAGCACCAGCACTCTTGTCTGTTGGAATTATTAATATTGTCCTTGAGAGTACGCTTTGCATGACGGGGTTTTTCTTTCTAAAAAAGACCACATCATGAAAAAGAAGACATCACAAGCGATTGTCTGGCGCAGAACGAAGACACGGATACATAATTTCCATGCAAAATGTGGGCAAAGTACCGCAGCCGCCGACCCAATCGCTTTAAATTGTCGCGACGGATGTTTTGCTGTTTTTTTTTGATTTAGTAATATCTGGTAGCAATATGATGAAGATGACAAGGCCATTCTGTCTTTCAGAGGAAGAGTGTCTAAATTAAGAACACAAACATTAGAGTTGGGTTGGCTTGAGTGCCTCAATGGCAGCAATGGTATTCTATTGTGTGCTAGGAAACAACATGACCATCGGGTGGCAATAAATTATAAAATTTCGTGAAAAGAAACAAATTTATTTGCATGGATGTCTGTGAATACGTAATAATTTGTTTTTGGCATACATTTCGGAGTGTGAGAACGGTCAGTGGAACACGTAAAAGAAAAATGCACTACGCGCTGAATAATAATTAAAAGGCTATTCGAATGGAGTGGGTATGGATTGAGGTGTATACCTGTCGGCATACACTCCTATGCTTTGGAGTTCTATTCAATGCTGGACTTTCGCTTGAGAACCTCAATGATCGTGGCCTGGTTTAGTAGTTGGCTATGGATTGGTTTGGATTTGCTTTCGCCACAACATGTTTGGGCCTTTGCACAAAATCCCTTCAGTAGCAAGTTCTGTTCTCAAGTCCATGAACCTTGAAGAAGACGGCGAGAAAGCCAACGAGATCATGAGGAAAAGGTTCTTCTAGGCCTGGATCTCAGTTATTCTAACAAAGGTTACGCTCATAGAATCCTAATCGTCTTTCTACTAAATTCATTCCCAACTCGGGCGTTTTAGATCTTTTCAAAAGTAACTCAGGAGTTGTAAGAAAAATAATCAACTGGCGCGACAGCTCGGGATGAGCCAATGCCTGGATTCTCGCAACCACTCATGTTGCGCGTACTATATTTTGCCCACATATGGAACGAACCTACATTTTATTGTTGACTCCGAACGGCGAATTGAGAAGCTCTTTCATGACAGATTATACTCCCGGAGGCTTGCCGTTCCCCTAAGAGAGGTGGTGCTATGAAAAATTGTCGGTGGACATGGCTGGGGCTTGAACCCACGCAGGCTCACACAGCAGTCCAACACACTAACCACTGAGCCACAGAGACTACATATGCACATACATATATGTACGTATGTATAATATTGTATAATACATTTACTTCGCAATATAGTCAGGTTCGAATAGTGGTGCAGAAACTTTATGTAAACGTGTTGATAGGTTGAGTGTTTTCCATATTTTTCGGCGTCATCTTCTCAACGTTCGAAAAGTTGCAATAGATGCCTTAAAGTTGCATTCTAGTTACCATCTCTCTGCTAAATAGACTGCACGTGCCTAAAGGTTGAATTTAAGCCTGCGAAAGACTGCATGACTGTGAACATTCTTAATTTTCTTTAAAAGTAACTCATGGATGGTACTGACAGAGCTTCTTCGAACTTTATTAGTCAATATTGTGATTGATATTTGAAAATGAACACAGACAAGCAAAATGGTAGCAGGGCTTCGGTCTCCTGAGGACTAAAAATCACTCAGACATATTTGGCGTCCAGAAATTCCATAGAGTCTCCAATATTTTACAAGCAGTAGTCGCCGTGACTCAGTGGTTACTACTTTAAAATGTTCGTTGGATATAACTGGGGTTCGAACCTACACAACTAGCACAGCAGTATCCAACGAACATTTTCCGCGGTACAACCTTTTGCCAGGGAATGGCAAACGTCCAATAGTTTAATTTATCATAAGAATTCCAAATTCATGTTAAGCGGGTGGACAGCAATGCTCCGACCCGGAAAATCTTCGAATCCCCACCCGAGGGACGGGGCAGTAGAGGAAGACCGCGACACAGGTGGCGTGGAAGGCGACCTCAACCAACTTGGAGTGCGCAACTAGAGGCAGTTAGCTAAGGACCGAGCTAACTGGAGACACTTGTTGGTTGAGGCTCAGGTCCACCCCGGATTTGGAGCTTCCAAATTCTCCGTTCAGAATTGGCAATAATTTGTAGGTCCCTTCCATTCGTGCCAAAAATATAAGAAGCGCAACAAGGACGACAGATCAGCCATGGCCCATCCCGGAATGTTGCACCTGCCTTTGTTGTAAGCCAATGAGCACGTTCCGTGAAAGAAGGTGACAGAAGATGCACCTAAACAAGCACTGCTGCGCAAAAACAAGGGCAGCGTTAGATGTTAATCGGACCAGAAGAAGAAAAGAGGATAAAATCCGACGTAGAAAGAATAGAACCTACACAGTTTCCCAGCTCAAGGCAGTCAAAGAGACTCTTAAGTGCAATAACATTCGAATTTTTTACAGGATAACCTAGTAACTGGGCGCTGATTATTAGTCCAAAACACAGGCAATATAGGAAATATGCCATTGTAAAGGCACCACATTCGCTTTGGGAGCCATGGATGTACATAGAACTGAATCAAAATCCAAATCAGCAGCATTTTTCAATTCGGTTAGAACTAGAATAGTAGGTCGGGAGTTTTGATCGAAGTTTCAGGTGAAGTCGGTAAATTTAAAAACGAAATCGTATACAGTCAGGAGAGAGATTTGGCTGCACTTGCAATCATCTATCATTTTGGAAAAAAATCTTTATGACCTACATGTCACGAGACAATTTAGCTGCTATCGTTCTCAGCGAACTGTATTAAAGACCTTTGCTGTAATCTATGAAAAACCTCAAGAAGTTGGTCTTGAAATCGGATTTCGTTATCGGTCGCTTTTACCTCGAAAAGGGAAAGACGTTCGCCTACATAGCTCTGAATAAACAAAAATTCCGCGAAAAGGAGAAAAGGTTCGGCAAATAATAAATGTGGCACTTCGGTTTGGCAAAATAACTGGCGTCAAGAGTCTTGTTTGTTAGGAAGTTTGGTTCGGTCTTTTAGAAAAGAAGTTCGCCTAGAGTAGCTCTTAATATAAAGAGCAAAGATGATGTTCTTCAGACTGCTGATACTGCAGATGCTGCTGCATAGCGTTGAGTGCTGGACTGTAAGCAGGCAAATAGAGAAGACACTAGGTTCCTTACCTATTTGGTTCCCCTATGGGGTGTCGATCGGATCTAATCTTTTTTCCAAAAATGCAAAAACACTTGGCAAAGTTATCGCTTCAGAAGTCACAAAGAATACGTCGCTGGTGATCAAGACCAAGTGATTGATAGAAAAACAAGATTTCCATTGGGCTGTCCCAATCTTGCTCAATATTGACGTTGCCACACTTATTTATTTAAGTTGTCCACAAAACTCTTATTTTTATCATTCCCTCTAAGTCCAACACTAGTCACGATAGACAATCTAATTACTCAATCACCTTTTAACTTTGGCATGATTCCAGGATTTTTATTCATCCGACAGCAACCACAGCTAGTCATTTATTATTGTAAACACATATTAAGTAGATTGTATCTTTTCGTTTCTTTCAAAACACCCAACCGGACACACAGAGACACCAAACTTTCTTCACTCTCTAAACTAACGAAAAACCCATGAAACTTTCTTCAACTTCCACTTAATCCCGATCAAAATAACAAGAAGCAGACAAAAAGAAGAACACAATAACCGCCAAAGAAGCTACTTCATCTCAATCCGATCTTTATGGCCACTAAATCGCTACTACTGCTCCCTACTAATTTTTGTGGAAAGAAAAATGCGCCCTCGTGATGCATCGGAAGCAGCAGAAGCCAAAGCCATAGCCAACACCATCATCATCATCATCATCATCGTCTTCGTTGTCAAGAAAGCCAGATGCAGCGAATAAGATTTTTGTTTTCGAAAAAAAAAAAAAAAGATTTCAATTCTCTTTGCTCTTTCTCTCGGAATCGGTCTCAAGTTTTTATTTTGAAATTTTAAAAATAAAAAACAAAAAACATCAACCCAACTCCGAAATGGAAAAGAAAACATTTTTAATATTTTGACTATATAATGGCGCCCGACGTCGGCGGAACGCTGCAAGAGGATCGGCTGGTTATCCAGCAGCTTCTGTTCGATTTTGAGGGCGGTCAATGGAATACACACAAAACGCGATCTGCAAACGTTGCAAATTCGGGCGAGGGCAGTGCAATATGTACACATTTCTCTCCCGAGAGAGTGTTTCGTTTTGGCAAGATCACCACGCTGCAATCGAAAATTTTGCGTTGGCATTTTAGTTCACTTGGGACATCTGCTAAGTGTTATGTGTTTGATGGCGGAAAAAAAGAGGAAAGAAGAATGCATCTGGCAGCAACCCCCCAACTGAAGACAACTCACAGCTTGAGGGTTGTTCGCTGAATCATTGCGATCGGCGGATCGTGATGGTGGATCGCTTCGGTTGGTATAAGTACGAGTGTCTTTTCTTTTATTTCGGTTGCATATCGATTGCAAATAAAAATTTTAAAGTTCAAGGACCTATGAGAATCGCGTACTAAATTTAGCGACTATAACAAAGGGATCTCGGATGCACTTCACTTGGCGAGGGACAACAACTTTTCTTCCGTGTTCCGTGGTCTCCGCTAGACGACGGACAATTAGCAAACTGAAATTGATTAAGGAATTCGTTTAGAGTTTTCATTTTCATTCGACAAGAGAGCGAGAGAGAGGTTTGAAATTAATTAAATCATCACTTTATGTCCGCGTGCTATGTGTGCCCACTCTCGGCGGAGTGTGTCTCTGTCCTGATCAATTAAATTCCCATTCCAAGCAACATAATGTGCCTGTATATCTGCGACAAACACTGGTCTGTCGTTGAGAATTTGAGTCAATTGGCGGCTCTGTCCGAGGATTCCTCGGATTTTTCGTCAATCTTATCGAGTTGCAGAAAATCATTTCGTCATTTATCAGAATTTGTGTTGAGAAGTTTTCCTTCGCCTTTCCCGCATGAATTAAGAGATGCATACTCGTAATCCTTCCTTTTGCTAAGGGCAGTGTCTCCTCTGCCTCAATTGAAGACTTACTTCGAAAGAAACAACAACACACAATAATTGTCAACTTCCGGAAAAAAAAAAAGTTAAACGATTGTGGCATTCAAAAGAGAAAGGGAGAAACCGAGATAGAGGGTGTAGGGCCCTTTACTAAACGTTTGTGCGTGGAGAATGAAGACACTTCCGGTTATGGTGGTCGTGGTTTGTTTTGTATTCAATGGCAGCGCTATATAAGTTTATTTTTTCCCGCCGTTTATTAATAGTGTTGTTGGTGTTGGAGGCGACCACCCAGAGTCAAAGATTAGGTTTTCTTCAGTGACCGGCGGTCATGTGTCTGCTACTCGAAAGGGCGCTCCCGCCTATCCTTGACGAACATCTCATTCAGAAAACGGATTAAGAATCAGTAAGCATTGCCATTTAATGACCAAAATTGCAGTGAGTTGATAAAAATTAAACGAGTTTTCGGCTCAAAGCAAAAAGAGGAACTGCAGCAATGAATCTACTACCTAGACCGGACAACCACCACCATTGAAGGACCATAGACGCTTACAACTGTAGGCTGTTCTCAGTGTTTTTTTTTATTTTCTTCTCTGGTTTTCTGAGTCTAACCCCGTGGCCATCTATCTAGAGAAGATGCTTGTCCGCCTGACTGCCACTGGAGCAAAGAAACTACTCTAGATCCCAAAAAAGACTGTCAAAATACGTTCGGAAGTGATCGAAGTGTCAGAAGTGAGAAAAACTCTGCTGCATCTGATCCTAAGACAAATGGATCAAGTACTAAGGGCGCAGATCCATTTTACACATGAAAAAACAACTACGAACTTATTGGCAAGTTCACCCGCTTGACGGTCTAGCAGCCATCCAAGCACCTACGGCCCACAAATTATAGTCAACTTGTGTTGACGAACTAAGCAGAATCGACAAATGGAAGGAAGGGCCAGCAGAATACGACATAGACTATTCTGTGGATCACACACTGAAGGAAGAGTCGATGAATATGTTGAAGAAAAACAAGACGACAATCTTAAAAAGAACACCTTGCATGTCATACCAGGCCTCACAACGGAGCATTTCAAACTCACGAAAACTGTGTCTACAACAAGCCCAACTAGACGTTATGTACATATGTATGCATATCAGAAACATTGCAGATGTCTGAGTCATACCAGCTTCCAAACTCGTTCAGTGTCTTTCAGGCGAAAGTACTGGCAATACCCGAAGCTTACTGCTTATTGACAGCTAACCCTAAATCCATCTAAAACTTTGCCATCCTTACTGATAAGCTGCCATCAACGCCCGGGGGTGGAAGACGACGTCTTTTAAGCTGGTAGAACAGTGAAAAGAGGAACATGCTCCAGTAGGGCATCGTTTCAAGGTCAATTTACTTTGGGTACCGGGCGCAATAACATAGGGACGACCGGGCTGACGAATTAGCGAGGCTTGGCTCAGCCAAGTAAACAATCCTCTCACACTTTCTATCAGAGGATAATATCAGGTGGCACGGCTTGCAGAATTGTGTCATATTAAGGCAGATGAGGGTTAACTAGAATACAAGATCTACAAGATTCGCACATTGGCAATCAGTACAGGTCCTATAAGTTAGGATAAGACACTAGGCACCATAGTGGGCCCATCGCGATCCCTGTGAAACCAAAAAGGTAAAACCTAAACCTATTGGCCTATAGGAGTACACACGTCCAAACGAGGAATCCCATTTGAGGGAAAGAGTGTTTAATTTTCACTGCGGTTGCCCGGCTTTAGGCAGGGTCAAATATCGCACACTAGGTAGGTAAAACCTTTTTTGACAACCTCGGAGAAAAAGATTAGCGAATTATTCAGCTTCCTTAATACGAGAGATGTAAGGAGGGGAGCGGTTTGTCCACTCTTCATGAGGGTTTGCATTTTTCCCTGTCGTCCCCGGATGGACGACTACTGAGTAGTTTCGTTTGAAGCAGTATCTTAGGAAAATGTCATCCAACGGCATGCTGAACTCGCTACTTTGGAGCTGGGAGGAAAATATGTTAAGACCATCAGGGGGTTGTTCGGAGCTAATGTTGTTTAGGTGGAAGAGCCTGCGCAGGCTGAGTTTTGCCTGGATTTGTACATGGACTCGAAAATGGCATTAAACGAGGCGGTGGGGGTGGAGCGTAGGCAACCGGTAATGCAGACTTCAGCTAGGCGCTGAACCCGTTCCAGTTTTTTGGCTGTGGTGGCCATTAGACTGTTTTTGTAGATTTGGAAGATGATTTTGGGACTTAATCCCCAGTTGTTGCCAGAGATGCGGCGACAGTGCTCACGTAAGTTGTGATTTAAAAAAGACGATAAGGCGCCAATTAGGTTTCAGCATCAAGAATGTTGACCCTACCTAGGATGTTTCTAGACCTAAACTTCGAACAAGCGCTTTGATTCTACAGTATCTACACTCTAATCCTGATTTTACTTCAACTAAAACCGGCAGAAGTGACCGTAGACAACTTATTGGCGTTCCAACGGGATATTACGCTTTTGTCAAACATCTTAATGTTTTAGGCTTAAGTAACACTGCCATCTGCGACGCCTGTGAAGAGGCGACGATACTTCGCTTGTCCTGCCTTCGTTTGGATCAGGTGGCAGATCTTCGCTGGTGACTGCTGATATTGTTTCGGAAAGCCGAAAAAATTCCAGAAAAATGAGTCCTGCTTCCTGGTAGTACAATGGACCAGTTGTGTTTGAGTGCTCCTGTGAAGTGTTTCCAAACCCAACAAAAAAAAATGTCTTGAAAATACTTCTTCACGATCAGTGCGTCCTTAGATCTGTAATGAATGACATCCACAACATTTCACGACTTTCAGAAGCCAAATTTAATATTCAAATCTGAATTTATGGGATGCTTTACTTTCATTGACATAAATTGGTCATTCCCTCCTCCCTCTGGTGAAAGATCAACACGATCAACGTGATTTGTCCAACTTCCATTCGTTTGGCTAATTTATGAACGAAAAGAACTAATTTTTCTTTATAGTCCTCCCTGAACGACATTCCCCCCTACGGACTTTGTTTTGATATTCAAGTCACCGAAACTTCAGAGGGACCATCCATCAGCAAAACAGATTTCGATAAATGTCACCCCCCCTCGGGACTTCAATCCGAATCTACTGTAATAAATGGTAACTTCCACTCCAAATATATTCCAAACTACCTTATATATCAATGAAATTACCAGGATCAAAGAATTTCCATCCCACATACCATAAATTTGAAGACACTTCGCCTCCGAAAATAGTGCATTCTCTCATTTCCCTAACCTCAAACTTCCCATCAAGCTTTGTCCACATTTCATCCACCTAATGTTTGTTTACAAAACAACCTAAAGTCACACTAATGCCTCCTGTAATGTTCCCCCTTTTCTTTTCCTTTTTTTCCGTCCAAAAAACCGAGAGGAGTCTCCTCTAAATAAAACACGAATTAATCTAATCCCGTAGCCGTGGCAGTGACAACACTCCATTGCGCTTTATCGTCCGTCCATCAATCAAAATCACATTTCGTTCCAATTTTAGACGTGAGTTGTGCCTGTGAACCTCCCTGCAAGAGGAGTGTTTGCTGGCACTCACCTTTAGACGGGAATTTGTCCGCTTCCACTTTAAGGCGGTAAAAAGTGAAGAAAGTGAAAAAAGTATCTAATAATAAATGTCCTCGTAAATTTCATTTCGTAGCTCATTTTTCGGAATAGTTCCTCGGAAAATGCTTATAAATTATAGGAAAGCACGCGTGGTTGACTCGCGAGGGGAAATGGCCAGAGCACTCCGCCTGCTGAACAAATAAAATCGGATACCGTGCATATTTGGCAGATGCCAGCAAGTGTGCAACATCTGCGAAAATAGCTTATGCATGTTTCGGTATGTTGCGCCTAGACCAAGCCGGATGTTAGAAATTAGACTCTCCCTTTCTGGGGAGAAGGCACGAGACATAACGATCGGAATGGCTGAACGTTGAAGTGCATCTGTCGATGGGCACTCATTCAAGTTCAATTTCAATTTTCCACTTCCCATTCCCGATGTGAATAACCTCGGGCCGATGCGAATGACTGCGGATAGGGTGCAGTTTTATTTCGATGACCCTGCAGCACTACACAAAGATTTGTAATGGAAAAGGAAGTAGCTCCGAGTGACGACTGGCGGTACTTAACGATTTTCAATTAGCCATGAACAAGTTTGAGGTTAGATGGTAAATGATTTCTACAGGGATGATGTGAGGTTATGAGAAATGGATAAGTGGGAAACGGACAATCGACTCAAGGCATAGGTACCTCCGATATAATGGATATGGATGCGAGGAGCGAAAATTGATTCAAAAACTTGCTGTAGCCAAGATTCGGCTGCGAACATCCAAAACACCACAGAGACAAGGAAATAATGTAAAGAAATAAATCGTCGGATGGTTACAATCGCAAGAGATCAAGTGATCCTTGATCCCTCGATCTTTCAAAAAGTCATATGCCAGCGGATGGGTGGCGTCTGAAATTCTGGGTTTCCCCTGGATACTACAATGGCTCATGAGCTCTTTTCCTCAAAAGACAAAAGGGGCAAGAGAAGGATGCAGTTCAGGTCGAGAAAAAATAAACATTTTACTGCAGATCGGAAGAAATATTACATGACAAGGCCGCAAAGAACTAACCGAGACCTACAAGCACGAACAAGGGTACACGGTAGTAGAATCGCAGTCAGTGCGGTAAATGGACTACTCCCGCAGACTGTTTCTATAACAGAGACGACGACTAATGTCAGAGGACGGCTACCTGATGGCACTGCTTCCATGGCACGTCTTAGAAGCCGAGTTGGGGACATGCATTAAGGGTGCCCAAACCATCGAAGTATGGACCTTACCGTTCGAAGAAGTAGCTGCTCAATATTGAGTGTCCCGCATATTCTTGTGTTCCTAAGTCGATCTCGACGAGTTACCCCAGCAATACAACGCAGAAATCTCATTTCGGCAGCTCGTATTCGCGATCTTATTCTTTCGGCCATTACCCAAACCTCATGAACCTAGATGAGGATCGGAACAAACACTGAATTAAAGACACAGAGCTTAACTCCAATGCCAACTTCAGCCCTATAACATGATCGACTTTAAGATTCCTCCTATAACAGTTTAAATACAAGACGTCCTTCTTGACAAAACTATAGATATCACGGAAAACAGCTGTCTTATTTGTTAAGAAAGTTGTTTACAAAATGTCCAAAGACATTCGGTTTTTCCTGGTTCAATGATCCATTCAGCACCTGTTTCTGTCAGTTTCGACTCTCCTCCGGAATACCGACAACCATGTCTACACCATTCCTCTTCATCTCTAAATTTCCAAGAACAAGTTCGACATAAAGTCAAAAAAAAAAATTAAACCCAATTTCTTCCCCATTTTTGGACACATGGACACCTCCTGGAACATCCGCCGTGCAGCAGTGCATCAGTGCATCAGACATAGCACACTCTGTTTGTCTAATTTGGGATGATTCCCATTGCCAACCATTCACCAATCTTTCTCTTTCTCTCTCCTTGCCACGATCCGATCCTACGATGCAACACGCGCTTATGTTCATTTAATGAACGAATTTAATTTTTTTTTCTTCTTCTCCGTGAACTGATTTTAATTTTATTTTTTTCTAAATCGAGAAATCAGCTTATGTCGGACAGAACTGCTGTTTAGAGTCAGGGGGGGCGGCAGTAAAAAAAAGAGACACGATCCATAGAGCGCGTGTTCGCTTCCCCATTTGTAGATTAGAAACGACAGGAAATCGCTTGTTTACGTGCTCTACATGTGTGTAGTGGAGTCCATCCTATTCCATCACAGATGTGTAATATGTTCCTTTCATTGGGGCCCACACTGTAAAATTGGTTTCAATGATAAAAAAAAAAAACGAGATGTGCGTCTACGAACAGACCCTCATAATGCCTCATTCATTTAATTCGATGGAACTTTGTTATGTCTGCTGTGTGTATGGAGAGTTAATCGGCGTGGCTACACTTACCCACACTCTGTTCGATTTAAATTAGTACAAGAACAATTTTCGGGATTCGTATGATCGGCAAAATACACGCCATCTGTGGGCAACGGTGTCAGACCGAAGACACTGGATCATTTGACAGTTGGAGATTGTGATTTATGTCATTTAAAGTTTAATTTACGACAACTTAATGCCCATATGTGTGAGCGAAATTACATATATTTTTTTTTTGGGATGAAAATAGCTATGTTTGAGGACCGACTAAGTAGTTCTCTGAAAGTCACACATGAGGATTAAGATTCAAAACAAAGGACACTCAATGTGTAAGCGCAGCATGGGTATTGTCACTCTAAAACAGTTCGGTCGACACATGGCACCCGTATTTAATGAGTTAAAGGATGTTGTTTTCGACAGTTTTTCGGGAATTTTCAATTGAACTGCCCTTGTGCATGGTAATTTCGTGAATAAGAGAAGAGAACCCGCACAATGATGCGACTATACTTGAGAATGGGATTTGGGTAGATTGCACTTGAGAGTTTGGGACAAAACACTTAAGACAATGGATGGATAGGCTCTTGGTTTTATTGGCACATTTTTCCAAAAAAAAATGTTCACTACGCACTTGACAGAGAGAGTGAGGGAGAGCAAAAATAAGAAAGAAAGAGAGAGTGGAGGTAGGTACAGGTACTAGTCACTTCAATGTCTCAAGTGATTATTTTGTGTTTGAAGTGTCGAATAAGGAATGCCAAGTTAGGCCGAGACAACACATGGAAGAGAGAATCAAACAAAACAAAATCAGATTAATGACATCTGTCAAAATGACCACTGACAGCGATTCGTTTTGACAAGTGTTTCACATGCTACAAATGTACAACTGGAACACTGACTCCAATTATACGCTATGTTTGAGATAACATCACCGAAGTCGATGAAATTGGACATTCCCTGATTGCATCTTGTCAGCTGCGTTGCGTGTGACAATTGGCAATCATTTCGCTGCAAAGCAAGTGAACATACTGAAGAACACAATTAAATGTCAGTGCATATGTAGGTCAACAGTTTCGTTATTTTGAGGACATCAAGGAAAATATCTCGTGTCAAACAAAGGGGTAAATTGATGCTTAAAACAAGAATCATTCAATCAAGCCTATGTACGTAACGGCAACTACTTCTCAGTAGTCATCCCCCCGAGTGACGACTAGGAAAAAATTCAAACCTCGTCCTTCAGAGCATGACCAAGTATGGTATATGGACGGTTCTAAAATTGATAGTGGCTGGAATATTCGGAGAGTCGTCTAGCACTAACATATCGGTTAGTCTAGGCAGATACTCATCGATCTTCCAGGCAGAAATATTTGCCATAAATCAGTACACAAGGTTAAACTTGATGTCTTATTTCCGAAGCAAAACCATTGTTATCTTCTCTGACAGTCAAGCTGCCCTGAAAGCAATGTACTCAGCCACGATAAAATCGAAACTAGTCCTAGAGACAGTCAAAGTGCTCTACAACTGGGAAAAAACAACTTGGTCATACTACACTGGACCACTGCTCACAAGGGCCACATCGCTGGCCAAGATAGGTGCAACCACCCCCCTTACTGGTCCTGAACCAGCCTGTGGAGTAAACAAATCCATGTTTAAACACTTAATGAGGGAGCAATCCCTGCTCAAATTCATCACATCACTGCCCAGTCCAATCACTGAGCGTTCACGGGAGCCTACTGGTCCAATGTATTCCCCTTTGTGCTGTGGGCGATGTTCCGACCTTGGGTTCTAGATTAGTGGTCTGTCAAACCACCCTGCACTCTTAATGAAGTGGAGTATGCTCGTTATCGGTACTTCTGTTAGATCACTCAGTTCTCCAAACAGCCTGATTCCCATGTGTCGGAGTCGGTGGTTTTGGAGGTTGGGACACTCACAGAGTAAGTGCTTGATGGTTTCTGTCTCTTCCAGATCCTGACCTGGGCTTTAAGTTGTACATACAATCGGTGCCAATCTGACCAAGACGACATTCTCCACTTATATCGATCACGTACTCACGCCGATCTGTTTTCTTCCATGGACATGTCAAAATCTCTACAAAAATATTCTCACCGTCTCCCATTTCTTATCGCTTACAGCTCCTAGAAGCAAAAATTAAAACTGATATCGCCCCGTCCCTAAGTGGTCTGGGAAATCCACATTCAACCAACAATAACAACTGAGATTTTTACACAGCAAAAAAAAAAAAGAAGTAAAATGCATAAATTTAATCTAAAGTGGTGTCAAGCCACGACATCACCGATCATCATCATCCTCATCATCATCATCATCGTGATTACTTCAGATTGAAATAGGAAAAATCTCTTCCTTCTGGCAGTGATACGAGTACGAGAACCGAACGATATACGATCACAGTGTAGATAGATAAATGAGTCCCAACCGAGAACTACTTATTCAAAGTGATCTCGCACTAAAAGGTATCTCTCCACTCTGGTGTACACATATTACGCACTCGATGAGACGAAATTGCTCGCCGCGCACCGACAAACGAAGGCCGACTCCGAAAGAGGGTTGTGAAATCAACCCCAAGCATGTTGTTTTTCATTCATAATCCACTTGAGTGAAGGAGATGAGACTTCTGTAATGCAGTTTCCTTTGGGTTTGGTTCCCACTGACAGTACCTCAGTGGTGCAATCAAAATGAAAGAGTTATGTGCGTACTGAGGGACGCCTTTGGAGATATTTAATCTGTTGGATTTCCTGTCGTACCTTAGTACCCCATCTGTCTGGCTGAACAGACACAAGGGGGTGAACTGGCTCGTGCGTCCTTAACTTTTTCAAATCATCTAAAAATAAAAACAATTATGAAAGGATGTGTTGCTATGGTTTTCGATTTACTCTACGAATCTGAATTTTTCTCCGGAAGTTTATATGGCTCTACAGAGTGACAACTTGCCTGCTTCGTATAGCGTCGATGGCATTTCCTGCGCGATACACACTCGTAGCTGATTTCTTATGCTAACTATCACGCTTCTAACTCTTGCTTGCCAAAATGAGCAGTCGAATGTGGTAGGCCTCCGGCCGACACACAAAGTGTGCTGCTCAGTCCGCCGCGGACGCACCCGTGGGTGTACATGGCTTAACATACTTTTATTCGAATCACGTCGATTGTTTATTTGAATTTGAACATAAACCAATTTGTAACATTGTTTGTTCTAGGAGGAGGGAAGCGTTGTTCGATAGTGTAGTTGTTTGGTTTGAATCGGAAATTGGAAATGGGCGAACGGGGGCATGTCTGGACAGACCGGCGGCGACCGCAGTAAATTATCGGAAATGCCTATTGGATGAGTTTGGACGATGATGATGGGATATTTTAATGCGGATGCACTTTCTATAAACTTTTTGCGATTAAGTACACAAACAGATAAAGCAAAACCGATACAGATGGCAGTGTTGACAGTTTTGAATGTTGTCAATCGTTTTGGACGAATTTCTTGAAGTTTTGAGTGACAACCTATGGCTTTAGGCAGGGAACTTACCATATTTCAATCTGATGTTTACTAAACAGCACAAGTAAATCGAATGGTTCGTATAGGGTAACAGGGTGAACCAATTGATGTATTTTCACTGGATCCAAATGTGACAATTTGCACAAACTAATTTCGTTTGACAGGTGTCATTCAAGGAAGAAATGTTACAATTTCTTCATTTTGACAGCAAAATTGAGGTTTCGGATTTAATTCAATTTCATCTGGGTTTTTCTCTGAGGTGAAGTTTAGGATAGTATGGCGCTTATTGGAATACGCTTAGGAAAGAAGTGCTACAGAGTAGACTGTGGCAATCAAAACATAGGTCAGAAGTCCATTCGTGATGACCGTAATTGAAGGGGTGAAAGACAAGGCGAAAGAGTTAGGTATACCTTTTGGTTGTGGGGATTGCTATTGAAAAAAACTATTTGCGCAGATTAGTCAAAATTCCAGATAACTCTCTTACGTGACTATGTACCTTGCCGTTGTATATGGGCTTAAATAGGGACTACTGATAGACCCATTCAGCTTGCAGGGTGTGCCACCAATAATTGGACTGTTTGGGCTTGGTCCAGAAATTAAGTGGTAATCAACTTCTCCTCTCTTGGCTGAGGTGAAATCGAGATCTGAGCATTCTCACAGACAGCCAGGCCGCCATAAAATCCCTGGAATCAGTCTCTGTAACATCAAAAATAGTTCTAGAGAACCGCTCCAACATACTCCTGTCACACAGTGCGTTCCAGGGAACTGCATGGCCGATTAACCCACCAAGCATGGTACTACTACTAGTACCACTAGCTACATAGACGCAAACTGAAACTAAAACTGGATTCAATCAGCAAACCAAATCTAAGGCAGTTAAATGGCATCACCTGCCAAATTAGCAGAGAAATTTGGCCTTCAATAGACAAAAAAGCGCTTCAAGAGATTTAAGTATTTCGCTACGTTGATGGCATCTCAGAGCAACTTCAGGCGGCATTATAGGACACTCATAGGCAGAGATGTCCTTCGTCTAGGCCTTCTTACAAATGATTTCTGCAAAAACTACAGGGGCGTGGAGGACGACGAGATGATCCTCCATCTTCTCTGTACCTGTCCTACGCTCTCTCGCAAAAGACATCTCGGTGCCCTTTATTTTAGTAATCTTGGCGAAAATATAATTTACTTTGCGTTTGACGATTAGGAAAGGAAATTCTTTCCGATCCTGAGGTATCACAATGGAACTACGGCTATGGCGACAGCCTAACTTAACTTAACCTCCTTTCTCCTCTTTTACCTCCTTGTACAATTCATAGTTTCCCTGCGTCTTCTTTTCTTTTCGCAACAACTGAGCTGGTCAATAGTGTCAACCATACAGTGCCGACGATCAACCAGTCAGTTTAAAAAAAAAAAAAGCGATACTCTGTACAAATCGACCGACCTTTCTCTTGATACTCGTGGGATCATCATTTTAAACTTCCCAAACAAACCCCGACCCTGGGACCGTGCTTCACAACGATCCAGGAATCCCTTTATCGAGGGAATCGGGGACATTTTACGGGACAAAAAGCATCTACGAAGTCTGATAATAACCCAAGAGTCTCTTTGATACTCTCGAATGATTGCACTGAAATCTCCAGTTGCTCAGCACAGTGCGAAGCTGCTGATCATATAACACCCAAGTCGGGTAGCCGAGATCCTAATCTTACTAAAAATAATCAAGGCAAACCGAGACAAACCTTGGTCAGAGACGAGAAAGGATTAGAGTTAATCGGATAGGGACTCGTTCGCCTGGACCAATTCGACTGTGGAGAAGTTCACCACTGACTCAAATCCTACTAAGAACCCATCAAAATTTCAGGTAAGAAGTCTGTAAACATTAAGCCCCGCTTAAAAAAAAAAAAAAACTCGGCATACCCCTTGCACTTTCCCAAAACCATACCTAACCTAATCTAGACAAGTATTAGAAAAAGCTAGTTACGATCTAAAAAAAACCTCTAAATGAGTTTATGAACGCGACCCGCACAGTAAGAATCAAATTTTTGCTTAGATCGCATTGCAGACAGAACTAACAATGGTTTGTGACAACGCGATAACTAAAGAACTTTTCAGACAAAATTTCAATAAATTTAGGTGAAAATAAATAAAATATGCTATAGGAACTCATTTTATTTTGCGTAGAGTTTTACTCCTTAAAATATTTTCATTAGCTAAGATCTTGTGACAAAGTATTTTAGGCTGAGCACTTGATGGTTATTGGTACTAACTAAGTGGTAAAATATGTCAGAATACAAATTTTATATTGAAAAGTATTAGGTAAAGATGAAATCCACAATAGCTCCATACATTTTTCAAACAAAAACACAATCGAACAAAGGACTCACCACAGCAAAATTCCTTCATTTCCATTTCCTCTACTTTCGTCATTTTTTTGATTTTTTTAAAGAAACAAAAAGAAGTTTCGTTTAATTCTCTTTCGAATCTATGTAGGTGGGTTAAAATGTTTTCTTATAAGAAAACTCTCACTCAATCCAGTCAGTAGCATTCAAAAACATTTCTACACAAAAAAAAAATTAAGACACCCTCACAAGGTTTCAATGCACTTCCTATCGCACACACTGCACTTTACAATACAACCGATTGAAAACTGCAATAAATTTGCCAAAAAAAAACACCCGATAGATAGATGATATTCCGCTAAAAAAATTCCTTGAAAACAAATGGCGTCTAACCACTTGACTACCGTTCCGATATCTGTTGGCCATGCAGCTAAACACCAGCTGAACACTGGCCCGCAGAGAGACAAGCCGCACAAGCGGCAGTATCGCGTGCAAAAAAAAAATCGACGAAAAAAAAAATACCAACGAACGTGTTAAAAAATCACTATAACGCAAAAAGAACAAAAACAATTAAAACAAAATGGAGAATCGAAAGAATAAAATAAATACAAGTGCGCGTACATAAACAGAAAAAGACAAGCAACGACGTCAAAGTCGAAAATTATGGCAATGCTAGCCATGCCATCACCATAGCCCATCACGGTTATATTCTCCATCTACATGTACACCTCCATATTGTTGTCATTGGTATTCTCCACTCTCCAAAACAAAAACAAAAATATTAATAACTTTTATGAATAAACAATAATGGCCGCTGGACGACCGAAAATGACGAACAGCGACAGAAAAATTCGAAATTAAAAATGCAACATATGAGTGCCTCCGTGTGTGATTGACAACGGATCAAGACACCCCTTGGGGACTTGAGACCTGCCGGGCGTCGAGAGGAAACGAAACCCCGAAGCCCCGAAGCCACTGGACACTTGATTAAATTAATAATAACTTTTTTATATCCACTTGACTGGAAAGTAAGGAGAGGAAAACAGAAAAAAAAAGGAAACACTTTTCCCGTGGATACGTGACTTGTTGACATAATGCCTGCTCTATGCACGCGTATGCTAAGTCCGAATTCACCCCCAGAGAGAAAGACAATCGAGATGGGACGAGGGTTTCTTTGAGTCGGATAGGATCTCCTGATGGGGACAATGAATTAGGTATTCCGAAGGGATTCACAAAAGCCGAGAGGCGAATAAAGGGCTTAAGGACGACGAGCATGATCTTTTGGAAGGAATCTCTTTCATTGAAAGGTTCATCACGATTTGGATTTCGGTCTTAAAAGAGGCTTAGAACGAGAGTTTGAATGGGGGACAATGTTTCGAATCAAGTGGTGCGATGAAAAGGACGCCGCTGAGGATTTCGTCGTGCTACCGTGTTCGATTGATCGAGAAGATATCGAAAGGGAATGGTGGGATAATTACACAACTTAGTACACCTCGATGAGGACGCTGAGGAATGTAAACGGCTATCGAAGTTTGAGAATCTGGAAACCTGTCTCCAACCAATCCTTCTGAAGTTACAGGCTTGCTGACAATATTCGAACGATAGCAGGAAAATAAGACAAAATATCTCTTCGCGTTTTGGGGTGAACTCGCCTATAGCACACTCAAATGCCCATTGCACAATTCTTTGACTAGATAGAAACTTTGGATTATTTTATTTGTGATTGTAGTGCCTTTGCTCGGATATGCCTTCGTTCAGATCGGCACAATCCCTATACCTTACTCAGTATGGTTTGCATGAGGTTAAAAAAAGTAAATTCGTGATTGCCTTTCATAATTATAACCAGGTCATCGGGGTAGCCTTAGATTTCGGAACCACTCAGGCAACCGTTATATCTGTGATTTGTGGACATAAAAGACTATTCTGGCTTGACAGAAATGATCCTGTTGCTTGACATCGAGGGAAACCATCTGGTGCTTGTTGAATCTATTTCTTTCGGCGTGATGGATCTCACGGAAAATGTTGTTTTGTCCAGGTCACAGTAATATAGAGCGAAATGAATAGATCAACAAACTGAACAGCCGAGGATCGAGTCTTCACGAATCCATTGCAGCAGTATAGCATTCCTATGAGTACTGTAAAGGGGTAAAACTTATCAGACTTTCTATCAAAGGTCAATTCTTGGTGGAAGAGTTTAAATAATTGCTCCATACGCAGGAAGAGGAGTCCCCCTCTAAGGCTAGTGCAAAACACTAGGACTTCGAATCTGGATTGTGCAGATATCAGAAGGGTTGTGGCTATCTGTATTAATTTTACAAGAAAGTGATAGTGTAGAAGGCCCCAAGTCTACCTTGGACTTACCTAAAAAATAATTATAGGATGGCATTAATACTTAATAATGAAACCTTTGCTACATGGAACTCACAATAAATTTGGCTTTTTATGGTCACTATGCAACAACGATTCTGGGCTGGACGCAAGCTAAAACAGAATATCAGTTGAGTATCTTCATTTCTACAGATATAAATTTTAATTTTTCACCCTCGTGGGTATTAAAAAGAGGTTCCATTGTCAATATTGTGCAAGCTGTGAGGCTGACCTTGAAGTTTCACGGTATAATACTTCCGACTGGCGCCCAACAGTCGCCTTAAAAAGTTGCTCTAAAGGAACAACTTCGATTTTTCTGTTTTGGTCAGCGACTGATTTTCCTATTTGTTTCTATTTTAAATCAGAAACAGTTTCCCAGAAAAAATTCGGAGGGCTATAAGACACGGAGGTAAGGAGAGAGCGACAAAACAATAGCTGCTACCTACAGGATCAAAACCCGCTCTTTGGTAAATCCTCTTGAGACGTATTTCCAAGTATGAGTTTAAAAGACCTATTTGAGAAGAACTTAATTCCATAAATGAAGAACTGTCAGTTAAACGCTGTCACTAAACAAGACGAATTGAACAATGCCATCGGTGGGTAAACTACAGAAGAAAAAAAGGCCTATCAATGCAGATTTGGCTTCTTGTCTGCTCATCGGCGATCTCATTGTCCTCAATTACAATACCTCGTGACCTGGAGCCCTCTAAATGCTAGTCTTGTTGAAAAGAGCTAGTTGCATATGAGTGTTTAGGCAGCTCCAGACAAGTAGAGCCGAAGTGCAAAGAGTTTAAAGCTTTAATCGCTGCCTGATTGTCAGAAAAGATTATGAACTGTTTTTCGGCGGTTGCGTCTGATGCATTCTCTGACACAAAGCTCAATTACATATATATATATGTATGCAACGCTGCTTGAAATACAGATATGGAACAGCCAAATTACCCCTTACAGGCCCGCATTTTGAGCCGAGGCTTGCTTTAATTACTTCCAACACACAAGTGATGTATAGTTGATTGTCGGGACTATGATAGTGACATAGGTTCAGAGTATCATTCTGGGCCTCAGGTCTGACTTGTTCCCACATAGTCTTTAATAGGTTCATGATAATGTTTAGTGATAATGTTCGTCAAATCTTGTTACCAGTTGAGTCTTTGGCCTTAAATTACTTCTGATTACTTGATTTCTGTTCAGAATGTCATTTGTTCGGAAATCAACAATTCTCTTATTGGTGAAAGGGATGATGATCGTTTAAGCAGGGTTAACACTTAGTCTTTCAGATTGACTGCACAGCCACACCATGTTTAGTGCACTTTGCATGAGGTTGGTGAGAGCCGTTTCATGACTGCCTTTTGTTAAGACAGACAAAAGAGCAATAAGGAGTTTTTTATCTAGAGCTTGTTGCTAAGTTGGTTTACGAGAATGTGAGCAGAATGTTTCACTCTGTACAGAATGTTTCATACTGTAGTGGGAGTTAGTTGCCTGCGCCATGTGTGAACCTGTTATGCTCCGACCCTCGTTCATAATCCAACACCGAAAAGAATTACCGACTTAATCCAGCATTTACTGAACTTTTGATGGCGCTACAGTTCGAGGAGAACTAGAATTTTATTCAACGATTCCTTTTTTACTCGGCAAAATTCTTTGCCAGCTGTCTCCTTCAAATTGGTTAGAGAGATTCTTTTATGAGGGTTTTTTAAGTTAGGTATAGAATATGCTCCAGAATTTTTAGTAGGAAGGACAACCTCCTAAGTAGTCTGAAATTGCCCGAGGAATAATGACCACGCTTTCCTGATTTATGAGCAAATCCAACTCGAACGCCTTTCTCACTCATAGGTACGTAATCAGTAGAGTTTACCTATTGACGGTCGAAATCTTGTCCTTGCAGTCTTCCATCTTTGTCTGTCATGAATACGTATGTCAGTCCCAAAATCTCGAAAACAGGAAGCAAGTATACTTCCTGCATTAATGCATTCCGATAAGTGCGTTCAGCACTTTGACATTGAAAGTCTTTTCTGTCATTTCTTTTGAATATTAAACATCCAAGTCACTTCAGGCCCATTTAAAACCCATTTAGCTCGTCTTAAAATGTTTCTTTGCGTCATCATCAATGCTCATTATTATTGCATCTTCGTAAAACAATTGCAATCAGTTGACACCTCATAACATCGCAACATTACCAACCACCACCAACCGGTAGCAATTCGCTGTCAAACTGACGCCAGTTCTCACTCAAACAAGGAATCACATTCATCTTTCAGTCTCCAGAATGTATGGGCGCATCCATTGCACACTTATCTACACCACGCAACCCCTCCTTAAACATTAAATCAATCACTACAAGTACTCCAATATTCACCCTCGGTCATGATGATGATGATGGGTAGGAGCCAAATCTATTTAAAAAAAAAACTAAAGCCCCCATTACATCACACCGTCTAATCTTTGTCATGTGTCGCTACCATCGTCACTGTCTCCGTTGAATTCATTGCCGATATCTCTCCCTCGGATGCCTGATGATGGTGATTTGAGACCGTATTAGCTCGGCATAAGCTTCGTTTAAAAAACAACTTTATCCACATTTATTTCGTATTTATTCACAATTTTCTCGACAAATTGTCGTAATAACTCGCCGTAGCAACCATGCGCCATTAGCTATGTGGCGCCAATTCTTCCAGCGCTACGTGAGCCGTATTCCCAAGTAAAAAATGCTACACAATGCGCAACGTTGTCGTCGCCACCGCCACCGCTGCCGTTCACTGTCTCAGGTTCAAAATCGAAATCATCAAAAACGTTTTGCAAATTTATTGCAAATGGACGCTTAACAGTTGCCATTTACAAGGATATGCATTACGAAAGTGAGAGTTATCAACCGAATGGTGCCCATCGATCATGGCGGCGCGTCTACTTTTGTCACAAAATTTATGAGATAATTTCTAAAGACGATACCTTGTATGTGACTGACATTTTGACCGTCTTTTGTGCACCTCCAATTATTGGGGAGAGGTCAGTGCTAGATAAGAAAGAGGAACAAGAGAAAAGAAAACAAAACATGGAGCTGCATTACCGTAATAATTGTCAACTGCAGTTTCCGCTTAACGTTGAAAACACTCATTATGGTCTGCACTCACTGCAGTACAAACAAAGTACTAGAATAATAATTATTTTAAGTTCCTGTTACGTTGTGCGCACGCTGTCAATCGGACGGAAAGGAGTTTATAGTTATAGCCATGCCTGCTCCCGAAAAAAAAAACATGGCACGTGCCAGTTGCCATTGGGGAGCCCTCTGTTGTTGTATCATAACACTACCATTGCGGGTAATGTGTGTTTAAATTTGCATTCTCCAAAATGGACAAGAGAAACCGTTCTCTCGCGAACAAAAAATAATGGATAGACAGCGCTACAGCAGCCATTTTGGTTGATGGTCTAAATTTTGTTATGGTCGTGTGTCAGAAATGCGTCGTTAAAAACCCTTTGGGTGAGAAAGGGTGAACTGTAAGGTGGAATGTCGATCAGCTGTCAAAATTGGGAGAGCACATGTGGGAAAAGTCATCGAGATTATGTTTTGGCTTGTGTTCGAAATTTTTTTTTTTAGGACAAGCTGCTGTGGAATGGAAATGGGAAAACTTAAATGGTTTTCTGGAATGAGTTTCAAAAATAGAACTCAATTCGGAATAAATCAACTGAAGTTGAGACTTCCGTGTTTGTCTTGGGGAGGCATTTCATTTTGGTGGGCATCAGGTAAATGTAGGAGCTGGTATTTTTCGAGCAATAAACAGCGGGAGTTTCAGGAAATATGTAGAAAAATTTCGGAATTAAGTTTGTTTTTTCAGCGTTTCTTGGAGTTTATGTAAAATTTATCACTAGATGGAGGAGGAGGTTTTCGAAATTCGTAAGAAAACGCAGTCATTAATCAGTTTTCGACGTTAGTCATCGTTTCGAGTTTTAGTCCATGTATTGGATCGGAAAGAGGGAGAGCAGTCATCAACCTGGATTTAACCAAAGAAACTAAGAACAATCTCACAAACAGACGGCAAGTGAGTGAATTACATAATAATTTTTTTGCATACAGAGAACTTACGAATTTATTAGCCTGCTTATACTAGCTCCAGCTGAAAAGCCAAAAGGATTGAATCAGTCTCCGTTTCTGCTACTTACAATCCAATCCACCCACTTGGCGCTTGTCTGTCCGAGATGAGAATTGTAGCAATTACTTTCTCCGTCTTATAGGAAGGATCGTGTAGATCCATAATCTAGCTCCAGTTTGAGAACCCACCGAAGGATTACACCGAACCAGCCACCATATTTCACCTGCGGCCGGGCTCCCATGCCCCTTCCTTATCCATAGGCGTTCTCAAATTGAATCACAATGGCCGACCTTAAAAACAAGGCTAGTCACGATCGAAAGGTAACGAACGTCAGTTGATCAATTGGCCTTCAAAAGATCACATATTTGATCCTATCAAGGAGATCCTCGTTACAATTTTGTATGATCACCACCGCTATCACACTTCGCTGAAATTAATGGTTTACATCACTTAAGCGAAATTATTTCACAAACCAGAGAAGTGGCTTTGGCATCCCTTTATCAACAGAGGAGAGGTTTCAAATAAGCTGACTTCCAAGGCGCAACAATTAGACGGTTCAATGATGAAATTGGACGCCAAAAGGCTATCATCACCACTCCACTTTTTTCAGGCATACCAACACTATGAAAGGGGAGCACAACGTATTCAGCGATATCCCCCGAGTTAGGCGGCACGGTTCTTACATCACAGCCACTCTTGCAACCTTACCTAACCAATGTCGGCTTAAGATTTTGATTATAAGGTGGTTCAAGCTCGTCTTTGATGTAAAACAAGAATGTAAAGCTGTTTTCGGGCAATGTCTGCATGGAAAACTAATTCAACCCCATGTGGCCGAACGGAGCTCCAAAGCCTTACACTCCGTTGCTTCCCAGGTCACTGAGGTATTCCTAATAAGGAGAGGACCGACAAACTGAACAGAAGAGGTTTGGAACCGAAAAATATACTGGTAGGACATCAACTTTAACCTTAACTTCAAATAAGAACTCCAAAACATCTGTTTTTCCTTATTGGTCTAAGGCCATCCAATCAAGAAGGTAACAGATAAGTCTAAGCCTCTAAAAATACCCTATAAAGTAACTGCCTAGAGAAGCTATTTCGTTGTGGCGCTATAGTTGAAGGTAAACCTGGGTACATTCCTCTACTGCGTTATTCCTTTAAGTCAAAGTTACTTATTCGGAGCGAAATGTTGGTGTTCATCTCATTCGTTTCTTAAGACCAATGTGCAGTTCTTTGTCTAGGTCAATACCACACATATATGTCATATAGAAACAACGGGAGAAGGGCGTGATCATAATAGTGTGATTGGCTAATAAGGAAAAAGTTTCAAACGAATCAACAAACAGTACTAAGTCCGACTTCCACAAGGCCTTCAGACATGAATTCTGTAGCACAGCAGAAGAGCCGTCCATTGACGTTTCAGAACTCAACTACCAACAAACAACAAAGATCAGCTTCCTAAAAGATCTGTATCAACTCCGAGCAAGGAAAAACTAAGCTTAACTTTCACGACAAACTTTTAACAACGTTTGGCTTCCGAATTAAGTCGAAAGGCAAAAGAAAAGTGCTGACAACTATATTTTGTCTTCATTAAGTTGTAAACTTAAACTTCTTCTGCTCAATCGTGACTTACGAGGGGCCTACGAGGTATTCTGGGTTATCTTTCTGAAGTTTGAGGTTATGACCTGATTCTAGGGCCAAGTTCTTATTAGGATGCAAGGGTAGGTAAAACTTTTAAAAAGAGGAACAGAGGGGCACCACTCAAGCCTTTCTTTTCATACGGTCTACTTCCAACAAAGACCTCAAGTCGGTGTTGAGCATAAAACGGTATAGAAGGGAACCTAGTTCCTAAGCCTTCTTGAAGTTTAAACTTTGAATTAAATGCAAGTGAAAGTGGCCAGGCGAATATGCATTAGACAGCCCAAAGCGCAAGGCAACCCAACTGGATTCATTTCGAAGCCGTTTTGGGCTACATATTGGCTCGAGTTCTTTTGAAGTAATTGCTACCCAAATGGGGACTTTAGGCCCATTAACGCCGTTGCTGGAGTACCCGATTTTCCAATTGCTGAAACACTTGATGTCAGGGTTCCGGTAGAAGGACATCGGAGTGATACGGCACGTTTTACACAGCACCGTCACTCCCACAACTAAATCTAATCGAATTTGGCTTAACATTTTGAACTAGATTCGATTAAGCCCAAGATTTTAGGACAAATTCTACCACAGAACTCTCTAGGATACGGAAAATTTCCCCAGTTTCTAAAAACTTATTTAAACTACATTCGAGTCTTACAATGTGAACTTAACCTATGACTTACCCCTTCTCCGTCCACTGGTCCCACGATATCTACTCGGTGATACAACTGGTGGCCTTGGTGCAATCATATTCGGAACCTCGTCCGGTGATGTTGGACTCTTGAAACGATCCCGATGACTGAAATTACCAAACGAATGTCTACGTGATCCATGGCAAGGCAAGGTATGATGATTCTTGCTGAAAAGACATTTTTTTTATCAATATGTGAAGGCTCGTGAGATCGTTCCGACTTACCTTAAGGGTGACGCATTAAACACTTCATCATTCTCAGGATTATACGATGCAGATTCATTGTAAGAACCTAATCTCTCACGAAATGACTCAAAAGGAGTTAAACGACGTATTAACGCTCCATTTATACTTGTTGGTGAACCTAATTCAAAGGCCTGCAACGAAGTAAAGATAATATTTTGTGAAAAAGGTCATGATGAGATCATAGAGCGGTTCAACTTACATGCACACACCCTCCTCCACCGGTGTAGGAACCCAGTGATCCAAAACTTCCACGAGGGCTGCCTAAAATCGATGCAGCCGAATCGAGATTCGCCGAATTGATGGGGCGTATTTTTTCCGGAATTGTAACACGAGGGCTACTGCCTTTGGAGTTTCTTCGCTTGAAAATGGAGAATCCCTTGCTGGAAGTCGATGAATCCGGGGTCTTTGGTGATGTTTTGTCATTCAAAAAATAATATGGATTATCTGGAAGAAAAAAAAAGAAGAAGGGACGAATGTAGACAAGTTGATGTGGGAAAGTTTCAAAGTTTGTAAAGGTCTTGCTTGGGGTAGGTTTGGAAAATATAAAAGTTGGTGATGTCGCGCGGTAGATCTGACACCAAGGTTTGAGAACACAGAAGGCGTATGGACAACTTTGAAGGTAAAGAGAGCTCTTAAAGTTAGGGGAAGCAAACAAATATAAACTTAACCCAAACCCGTCAAAACTTAAGATGGAGACACCATACTGTTGCACAACAGCAAGTCAAATTTCTAGGACTAACTCGACAGAAACTTTCTTTGAATTATACGCTTGGAAATCATAGCTTCCAAAGCCCACCCAAGCACTCATGGTTTGTAAAAATCTGTCACGAAAAACCTGTGGCTGCAAACAGAGGATATTCTTATGAATGCACACAATGATCAAAACCACGAGACTAGTGACAACTAGGAAACCACTGAGTAAAAAACAAGGCCTGACCCGGTGCAATGCGAACATGTCCTAGAGCTATTACATTACAATAAACAAACTGCTAGAAATATCGGAAAAAAAAACCAGAGAGGGCAATGTACCGCAGAGAGAGAATTTCAGAATTCAACTTCTCTATGTACTTATTTTTTTTTTTTTTTTTTACTACTGCTTCGAAGTAGGTTAGGTAAGGTTAGGTTGAAGTCACTGACAGCTAAAGTCAACACGCTAAGACCCGTAAAACGTCCGTTGTGATACCACATGGATCTCGGAATGATCGCCTGCCTAGTCATTGAACCAGTTTGAGCTTCTTATGGAGCGTAGGAAGCTACTGACATTGGTTTTTACAAAGTCACCCAAGTAGGTATGGAAGAAGGCTACTAAGCGGAGCTTTCTTTTGCGGGAGAGAGCTGGACAGGTGCAAATAAGATGGAGAATAGTCTCCTCCTTCTCTTCGTCCATACTGCTTCTCCTGAAGTCTCTAGGTTAAGATAGCTTTCCGCACCTAAGATGCAGACATACTTAGACGAGATCTGTCACTAATCCACAGCTATGTATGTACCCCAAGGACTAATTGAACCAATCAGAGCTAATTATGAGGCGGAGGATACTTCTGACGTCAATTTTTTCCAATGTGGACGAGCTCATCGAAGAAAAGTGCTCCCAGATGAAGCAGTTTTCTTTTTCGCTGGGCTGGACAAGTGCAGAGGATGTTGGGTATAGTCTTCTCCTCATCTTCATTCCTGCAGCTTCAACCGAAATCGTTAGAGAAGGGTCCTAGCCCAGAAAACCAAAACTAAATTTTTCCTTTCAAGTGTCAAGTCACACTTACTGGTCTTAAAGGACACGCAGGTGCCAAACAAACAAACAACACACAAAGTGGGCAAACGGGTGAAGCTGGGGTCAACCTCTGAGTTTTGATTCTCGAATCATTTACTACATGATAAGCGCAGGAGTAGCAATTATCATGAACAAGTTTCACTGTTGAGCTCACTAGACAAGAATTCCAATTTAAATCCGTTTTTCTTACCACCCATGAAAAATTGGTTCTTTGCTCATACATATCAGGAAAAGATGTCAAAATGGAATTCAACAACAGAATTTCAACAAACTTAGGGTATAAGTCAAGGAATTTCGGCACTTAGCAGCATGATGCTAAGCTCCTAACTATTACCTCTGGAAGCTGCTTTATTTCAAAGATCGAGCAACCGCTGAACACATCTAGTACTGCGATTGTCCCGTCGTAGCTTAAAGGATACAAAGACACTTCGACAGGGTGTTCATAAACAATTCCAGACAGGTACGTCACCGTCGATCCATTGTAGGGCACATTGAACTACATAAATCCCATTTTAGGACGGTTTTTCGTGGCTTTACTGACAGTTCACCCAGTCGTTGAAGAAAGATTTTTCAAGGAATGTCGTCTCGATTCTGATGAGACTTTATGAAGAAAGTGGCCTGAGCCCTCCTCTGCGTCCAAATCGCTGCAACCTATGAATACATCTGTCGAACTTAGGTATGGTTTACGTAGTGCGAGGAGGTCCTTTGTGTTCCTGTTGCCATAGTCAATCTATTTATTCGCAAGCGGGATCCTGAGGTTCCTCCATGACTTCGATCATGCTCAGGATCATAAAATTCTGCAGTTTTATGAAAACTTTGCTTGAAATGATGTGCTTTTCTGATTTCGGCCATAATGGGGAAGAGATCCTATGGACCGAGCGGGCACGGACCTGCGGGCACTTGTTCTCATATACTCAGAACAAGTGTCCTGAGGTTCAGCCTGAGAAAATAGGAATTCTGATCTAGAGAGAATGCCACAGTTGTGATATAGTGAAGATTTAAGGGTTTAGGTTTGGTTGGGTAAAAATTCTACATCCTGGTAAGTACGTCAAGAATAGATGAAATGTTCTTCGGGTGGTCTTTGGTCCTGTTTGCCTAGAACTGTATGGGCTATAGAGCCACATCGATTTAGTGAGAAAAGTTTAAACAAAAAGATTCAAATAGCGGACAGCAGAGAAAGACGTCGACGTAGAGGACATGCGTTAATTGAAAGTGACCTCAACCACCTTGACTTTTCACAGGGAAAGGATAAGTCTGACACAGTTATCACAGATTCAATTAAAAAGGGCAACACATTTGGGAGGGAATACTTAGTATTCTTCCCTGTTTATGGTCTAGCCAGAGCTTTACCCAAGGATAACGAAAATAGTCTTAAGAAAAAAATTTCCAAACTGCCATGGCTGCAAAGCCTACAAATAATAAGGGCGATGTGTTCGGTAAAAACCAAGAGCAGAAGAGCGAAACTCCAAAAAGAGAATATCCTTCCAAGTTCGACTCAAAAATTGTACGCCCAAAATTTCTAGGACATTTGCAGAGTGACTAGTTCAGATGACCAGCAATTGTAACCGTCTGCATGTTTAAATTTCTATGGTAACCACTTCATGGCTTCTGTGAAACCTTAAAAGGGCTAACACAAGTTTTAAAGAGCTGTGACTTACCTGATATAAAAGAACTGGTATTATCCACAGTAACAAACATTGCAATGTTGTATCTTCTCTTTTCTCGCTTATCAATCTCAAAACTATATTCCAACACTGTAACACGTATTTTTTTTATCTCCCTCAACTCGTAACTTGCAAAAAACTCATGTTTATCAAACAAAACCACACACTGACAGTCACACAATATCCCTCGAATCAAACAAACAAATTCCAATCCAAAATCACTTTCACTATCGTCGCGTTGCGCCAAAACAAAACTTCCAAACGACGAAAAAAGAATTCAAAAACAATTTGTATTCCCACTGCTTGAGGAGGAGACAGTTAACGACGACGTCATTCGAATCAAAACGCACCAAATGCACTGAACGAACGAGAACGGGTCACACCGTCATGTACCCTTAGAAGTTTCCAAAGTAAGGAAAAAAAGAATTTTCAAAACAATCCACAGATAGGTTACGCATACCACTACTGTGAGATATGCTCTAGCGATGCAGCCATTGAGCCACGGGCCACAAAACAAAAGAAATGTGCATAGCACCCGAGCACCGGCCCGCTGAACGTCTCTTGCGCCTCCCCGACACAGTCGGTTGTAATTATCCCATATTGCACTCACTCTACCTACGATGAGAACAGGCAGCGCGCCGTGTGTGTGTGTGTGTGTCGGAAAATCTATGGGACTTTTCCTTTCCCTTTGCATACACAGATGTAATCATCGCGTTTGCATACACGAAAGACAGTGTCTGACAACCTTTATGTATGCAGCGGGTATTTAGGGGGTGCGATCATACATGTTGCAGTTGTTACAACACAATCAGTGATCGTTGATCGATGTTTTGTTTTGTTTGAAGAGCGGAGGTTTAATGGTGGTATTTGAGGCATTAGGGTTTCTTTTGATCAGCTGTTGCACTAGAGAAGGTGATCTCACTCGAGTATTAGATTGGCTATCGAACAAGTAGGGAGACACAAAAGGTCTATTAGGTCGCAGTGCAATGGTATGCATAACGAACTCAACGTGGATCACGAAATAGAGCGCAAAGCAAATAAGTCCTGGTCGGTATCTCGTCCTATAAGCCAAGACGTGACCCAAAATCTCTACGGACAACTATGTGACAGCATTGCTATGATCCGCCTTATACTTTCTATGACATAAGCCTACTGTTGGCCCACGCGCCTATCGACAAGGCCAAAAACCTTAGTGAATAAGAATTTGAGGGCTTATTGTTTGGAGGCTACCCGGAATTCGGTTAGGTCATCAGTCGACGTGATGCATCGAACTGGATGGACAGGAATCAACCCTACAGAGATTCAATGCAGAAGTTCATTTCATTTTCTAATTGCCGCTTATCTATTATGAGAGTCGCGGGTTTAGTGCTTGAGTGGACTCTCCACATCTTTCGATCTTCTGCCATCGACTTTAAATCTTCAGAGGCTATCCCCATACGGGTAGAGGTCAGATTCCGGACTTGGTCCAACCATCTCATCCTGGGCCTACCTAGCGGACGCCTACCTGATGGCTCGGATTCCACATATTCTATCAAAGTCCAAGACTGGGCGAAACCACTTAGATGAGTGGACCATGTCCAGAAAATTATGGTCCTAGAGCGACCGAGTTTAAACACCATGACTTTAAAACAGGGCTCAGACAGATGTCCTCAGAATAATCACAATCTGCACGGCACAGTGACCAGTGGGCTGCCAAACTTGGCACATCCCTCAATACCCACTTTTAAAAAAAAAAAACGAACCTGCCCTTATGGCTGACACTGCGACCTAGCAAGGTCTATTGTGTCTCCGGTTTACTTAGCATAATAGGTCTACAACCTTCCTAAAGAAGGTGAGTATGTCATTACTTGGTACTAGGTAGTTTCTAAACTCCGCTAACGAACAGAATTTCCTATGAAAGATCCGTCTACGTAGACAGTATAACGCCGGACTGGCAGTGGTTTCTTCCTCTTCCACACAGAACCGACACTCTGTGTCTGAACAAAGGTTTAGTTTGTTAAGATGAAATCTTAGGTCATAATGGCCGGTAAGGAAGCTTCATCATGTTGTTTCTGTCAAGGTTTCGAATTTCCTAGTAAGAAAAGGGCTTGATAAGTCTCTTGGCTTGCATAAGCCCGATGGGCTAGGCGAAGTTGGTGTTCCCAGATGTTTAACAAAGTTGTGGCGGTAGTCCAATTAACGCCACAGAAGGCTTCCGGTTCCAAGAGCGCGAAAGCCGAATCGGCACTAGCCAGTTCATCCGCAGTTTCATTGCCTGCAATGCCCTGATGGCTCGACATCCAACCAAGCTTGACCTTGTTGTGTCTAGCAAGTGATTGTAGGGTATCGTAGCAGGACCTCACTGACATAGATTGCATAAAGTGGGATGTCAATTCTTCAAGCGCTGCCTGACTATCTGAATGGATATGTATTTTTGCGTCCCTAATACCATTATCGAGTTTTATCCTGGCACAGATCTCAATAGCATCGATTTCAGCCTGGAACACGCTGGGGCACATCCCCATTGTTACGAAAACTTTAGTGTTGGGTCCAAAGACGCCAGCACCCACTCCGGGAGACATTTTTGATCTGTCGGTAAACTATACCAAACATCCTGGGTTCTCCATTAAACCAGTCGACACGGTCTAATATTTGTACCTCAAATAGCCCTCCGAAACTGTACTCCCTGGCCATACATCGGGGATAGTGCAGAATATGTCCGTACTTGGAATCCAGTGAAGTATCCACAAGATTACCTGATTTATACTTGTGTTCTAGCTGGAGTTTTATAGCACAACAGGCAACGGTCTTTCTAGTAAAGTCATGTAGGGGCGTGAGCTCGATGATAGTCTCTATGGCTGAAGTAGGGCAGGTGCGCGATACCGAGACAGGCAATTCCTTGTAGTTTCTCAAGCTTCATTGCCGTCGTTCTTTCAAGTACTTTTGGCCACCAAACTATGGCGGCGTATGTTATTATAAGTCTATCTATCGAAATGTACAACCAATGTATCATTTTGGGACTAAGACCCCAAGTTCTGATATAGAGACGCCGAGTAGCCAACAAGGCTCTACAATGGTGCCTTTGACGATAATAGGTCCGAGATTGATAAATCCTCTTTTCGTTAAAGCCACGAGAACAGTCTTGCAAGGATTGATAGGAGTCCTTCAATGTTATAATACCCACTTACTTATGATGGCGCTACAGTCCGGAGTGGACCTGATCTGGGCTTCATACCAACAAGCATCTTCATCCAGCTCGATTGTGAGCTGCAATTTCAGTTAGTTAAGATCTCTGTCCACTTCTTACCATCTGAGTCGTTATCTTCTTCTACTGCGCCGTCCCTTCTGGCTAGATTCGAAGAATCCCGGAAACCCAATAAGTGCTTAGGCGATTTTTCGATTTCCGGCGATGTCACTTGAAACCATCACTTCAACATTCAACAGTGGAGCCCAAGATGTGGTAGTAGAGTTCATTACTTTGGACTCTTTGCCGCAAGACGATGTAAGAACGAGTCGTAAGAGAAATATTGAAGCACATCGACAAGAACCGAAAGCGTTAGTTCGTGAGGATACCCCGAGATCCACGAGTACATCTTTACCACTGAGATCTGACAAAAAATGCGATGCTAGTACACAGCCCTGTGGGACTGCGACTTTGCCAGAAATAAAAAAATCTTTTGATGTTCTTTTGTCCTTGCAGAGTTCGCCTGGAATATTGGCCGTACAATTCTAAAATGTTGCAGCATTTACATACATATATGCGGGCTTAGTTAGTTCCAAGAAAACAATCTAATAAGAACAAACCTAGGGAACAATACCTGCAATATCAATGCACCCACATGTACGCGCTCGTCTCTTTAGTTTCCATTTCGAGGACCACACATGGAATCTCATCTGCAACCTTTCGAATTCCCCTCGAATGCACTCGGTAATGTGTGCAATAAAAACTCGGGGAACTCAAGGGAAACGTAATAATTTAAACAAAACATGTTCGCCCAACACCGCCGCCTTGCTTCCGGGATTGCTTCGACCGAAGCAAAATGTAGGTAGGTTCGCGTACAGAATTCTCCGCCTTGTTGCTAGGAATCGTTTCCGAAATTCTTCAATCTTTCACCGTTTCCAGTAAACAAAAAATGGTCATGCGCAAGGCACAACTCTGCAGCGGCTAGATCCATGCTTCGTGTTCTCCCCACATTTTATGCATTTTTCCGATTCAATATTCCATTACCATCATGGCCATCATCATCGTCGTCATCATCATCATCATGGTCGTCATCGTTGAAGTCGTCGTTGTCGTTGTCGTTGTCGTCGTCATAGTCGTCATAATCACAATAATCACAAATTCAATGCGACCTCTTCCTGTTTTCTGTTTCAATAATAGATTTTTATAGGGCTCGCTGCACAAAGGAACCCCAGAGCTAGAGCGATAGAGAGAGACACAGGCAATGCGGAGATGGAGAGAGAGTGTAGCCCCTCATAAAACCGAGTGGCTAGGGCACAAGTGCGGAACGATCAACGGACGAAAACAACCCTAGTGCTGCGTGTACGCTGTCAGCACTGGAAGACAATAATGTCCAACGGCATGGAATTGGAATTGTGCTCCGGTGCATCTTAATTGCGCTCTGGTCGGGATCTAAAGGGGCAAAAAGGGCTCCACGATCAACAAGACAGCCTACCACCATCCCAGAGCCGCCACTGCGATCATGTGAAACGTCCTGTTTATTTGAAATTTTTTTTTTCCCAAACAGTTGTTATGCGTCGATCTTTACGTTCATGGTGCTTCTGATGCTTCTGTGCTGCGTTGTGCTGGAGTGGAGCGTCCCAGTGTAATGGAAAATCTTCCAATTGTTTATCTTTTAGTGCGTTAACACTTTCGTCTGGAGAATTTGCCGATAAAAATAATTCAAATTAATTTGACCGTTAAATGCTGTTTGCGCGTGGGGAACTGTGCGACTAGTGGCTAAGGAATGCGTCCATGAATCAGAGTTTGGACTAGTGGCATGGTGGAGTGGAAGAACGAATGGTTGATTTGTTGTGGAACTGTGGGCCAGGGAAGACTATTGAGAGTACTGACTTTGGTATGGATACGATGGCGTGGAACTCAATGATGTTTCTTAAGTTTTCAGAAAGGAAAATGGGCCAACGAGGGGTTGAGTAAAGTGCATAAGCCTTGATGGTTTAAGGCAATGGATGCCTGGAAAAACATTAAAAGAGAGTTTACAACGATTGGCATGTTTGGAGATTGTACATAGATGCGATGCAATGTGAATTACACCTATGTCCGGTAGAAGTAATTCTGAAGAAACGCAAATACATAGCCCAAAATGAACATATGAAGAAGAAGTCTAAGTGAGAAGAATTCCTCTGGTAATCAAAGTCACTCGAACCATTTTATACAACGACGAACTGTACGGGCAGTACAGCGACATCGGCTTAGCCAGAAGGGTGAGGGTCCAACGACTGTGGTGCCTGGGTTATATAGAGAGGATGGATACCAATGCTCAGAGGCGGAAAATCTTCGAATCCACACCCGAGAGACGGGGCAGTAGAGGAAGACCGCGACTCAGGTGGAGCACGCAAGTGGAAGGGGACCTCAAACAACTTGGCGTGCGAAACTGGAGGCAGCTAGCTAAAGATCGAGCTGCCTGGAGACGCTTGTTGGTTGAGATCCGGGTCCACCCTGGACTGTAGCGCCACCTTAAATAAGTAAAATCTTCCAGCGGTATAAGTCGGATAAAAAGGTTTAAGTTCGATTTGCGATACCATCAGCGTTGACGGGTCATGGAGGAGAAGTTTTAATCAGTGTTTAGTGTCACTGACCTGGTCTTAAGGACACCTGTAGAACGATTACAGGGGCTACGTCGTATAAAGCGGATGAACACCAATGCTCAGCCCGAAGAATTTTCGATTTCACCCCTGAGGGACTACAAAGAAGAGGACGACCTCATCAAAGGCTTAACTTAACTCGTTTCATGTTGTGCGTGTTGTTTTCATACGAGTGGAAGGGACGTTCACTTTTTTGGGAGTTAGAAAGCTTCTTCACAACAAACGCAGCTCGCTTAGCAATCCGGCGCATTAGCCACTGAGCCGCGGCCATCGCAATCGGTTCCAAAGAAGCTGCAATTTGGCCAACTAAAGGTGGCCAAAGTGCACAGATTGTGGTCTACGAGAACTTCAAGAAGTCTGTTCGTTGTAAAAAAAAAAAAACTGGGGCAACAGCTCGAGATGACCCAAGTCCTAGCTTCTCGCAACCATCCATACTCCCGGAGGCTTGTCATTCCCCGACGAGAGGGGTGCCGCGAAAAATGTTCGGTGGATCTGGCCGGGGCTTGAACCCACGCCGCTCGGTCAGCAGTCCTGTTCTGTTCCTATCTGTTCGTTGTATCTGTGGCGTATTGAGTGGTTTTACCTAACCAGGGGTTTATTCAAGTAGCATCCTTCCTTCCTTCTTACACTTTTGTATCTTTTACTTACATAGTTCCTCTGCTTTATTGTGAGCACTAAAACATTTCCTCATAAAAACCAGGTGATGATAATGACCTCGCCTTTCCAAATCCCATCAATGTCACCATCAACACATGGACAGCATAAAGGCTCTCTCACCTCAGAATCCTAATTTGATGCGTCCCCCACCAGATAGTAGATCTTTTGCAGCATACCTGCTTGGTTCTACCTCTATTTCTCTTCCTCCTCTTTCCAGTAGGAAGTTAGATCCTTATCCTTCGTGTTTATCCACAGTAGGCTGTATCAACAAAGGTCGACAATAAAAATTGGATACGTGTTTTCACAGACCACATCCGTTATTTGCGCATCATTGAGCCAAACAAGGATCTGTGACAATAATTGAGATGTTTTCTCTTTTCTAACGGAGCTACCACCGCACGTCGCAATAAATCCTGACCTGTATCCTGTCCTGTGCCATGTCCTTCCACGGATGAACACAAATCCCTAAACACATCACACGCACATTAATACAAGTGCACGCACACGCAACTAAAATAAATCTTTTGTAATGATCACGGTGATCACTGATCAACATGCGGGATGTCGGTGCATCTCTCTATCTATCGGCGATTTGAAATTCAATCTGACACTTCGGCGCAAAACGATCCTTCAGACGATAGGGAATTTTCAGGATCACGGGGCAGCCGTCAACCTGTGGTTTCGGGAATTGTTTATTATTCCTTCGGGGACTTTCGGTTCGGGCCTGATACGTTAGAAAAGTTATTTTTAATTTTCTCTTTTGGAGTGGGATGCTTGCTGCATGTGGTGTACATTTGCATCTCCAGATTCATCTTTGAAAAAAGAAAAAAAATAAAAATACAAAGGACCGGGACTGTTTTAGAGTTTTGAAAATCTGTTCAACAGATGCATGTACGTACGCTTGTGTGGAGTCGTTCGTTGCTTTTTTTTTTAAGTCTGGAACGCATACCTCATGTACCTCAGCGGTAAACGAAAAAGTGAGCGCGCTTGAGTTCCCTGATTAGGGGACAGAAATAAGGTGCCATAGGTTGGGTTCTTGGCTTCCCCCTTGTGGCACGCGTCGTTGATTTTTTAAATTCGAATTTTTTTGATAAATTATATTTCGTTGCGTATTTTCTGTTCCGTAAAGTGGAAAATTTGTTTCCGTATTGGGGGAGGCTATACATATATCCCCTTGTAGGGTCGGTATGGCTTGTATGTACCTTCTTCCGTATTTGGGTGTGTAATTAAAAAATTGTTATGCCATCGTCCATGGAGCTTGTCGTGTGGTTCCTTAAAGGTAATGCTCGCATTCGGTGATAATGAATGGTTACATGATTTTTAGGTTCTTTTTTTAAGGGAACAAACGATAAAGGAGGGTTCCAATGTTGGAGGGAGATATAATGGCTGAATTTTTTGTTTTTCTCCGATCAAGTCAGGCTAGAGAGAGGTTCCGAAGCTTGGCTTCAAATCAAAGGAACGTATTACTGCTTGAAGGAATGCATGTACGGAACTATTAACCCCGCCTTAGACCTCTCAGTTCTATTTGAGAATTCATAGGTATAGCTACTTCTGTTCATTTCAGAGTTGCTTGTCCTCCTTAGTTCGATGTAGATCCACAGATTTTCCTTGGCTCTGTTGTAATTAGCAGTAAGTCTTTTAGACTAAAAATATCCATTAGAGCTTGAAAATCCTTTAGAAATATTCCTCTGACTTTGCAGAAGTTCTCTAGAAACTCCGAATCTCTCCTGGTATAACATCTTACGTTGCTTGTGTAAAATTTGGTTAAACTTAACGAACAACGATTCCAGCGTAACATTTTAGTTCAATAGGATGCGGCTGAGTCGCCATCAGCTTGCACTTAGGTTAGGTGAGGTGGCTGTTTTCTCAGGCCTGAGACGCACTTAGGCCATAGATACGGCCTTTGCTGTACCACGTGAACGGACCGGACCCTACTGTTAAAAAAACTGTATCTGTGGATAGGTGAGTGTATGAGAAGACACAGAAAACCGATTTGGAGCTAGTGGTGGAAGGGCGATTGAGTCAATCGAATCCTGGTATGGGAAGTGTTTAATGGCGAAATACAATACAAAGCTGAGTTGAGGCTAATAGTCGGGTACCTAGAATAGCTGATTAGTGGAGTCTTGGTTGTAGGTTTGTGCAAATATCTTCTTGCGAAGTCCTTAGTTGGGTAAAGGAAGAAGGCCCTAGTTGAAGTTCGAGGTGACTGCTTTTCAGCGCAAAGCGCGTGTTGTTAAACGGGGACGGTCGAGGAATGAAGGTGAGAAGGGGAAGGATGTGCTCCTAGAAGTTGCCTTTTTTAGTGTCAGCTAAACTATTTCGATTTAGCGACAAATTCATTTAGGTCCCGTCTGCATAGATGCACGCAAGTGGAAGGGCACCTCTACCAACATGCTGTGCGAAACTTAAGGCAGCTGGCTAAAGATCGAGCTTGCTGGAGACGCTTGTTGGTTTAAAGAAATATTTACCTAGTAAGTTATATCTTAATTTAGCTAGTGCTGGGCAAGTAGCTAAGAGCTGTACACTGGTTTCTTTCTCCTCTTCGCCTCTGCAACTGCTCCAGGAATAATTGAAAGGGACTTCCAATTGAGTGGTATGCTTGCTTAGGAAGCAGTGGCCACTTAGTACTTATGAAGCAAGTCTCTCTAATTTTTTTTAATCAAAGGGGGGCCCTTCCGTGATCTGCAAATGTTACCTAACGTTTCTTAGAGCTTCTGTGAACAGACGAAGTTTACGCGTTTGATCAGCTTGAATTTGGCTGGAAAATATTTTCGGCGAATAATGCGAATCTTGTGAAATTTCCTTATTAAACCACCTCATTAGCATACCTGACTTCACAACAGCCATTACTGACAATTCCTTCCTGCTTGCTACCAGTTAACATCAAAATAATGGCTGACAAATCAAGATTTTAGCGGCGGTCCCACCATCACTAAACATACATAAGTGGTAAATATGCAATTAATCTGAAAAATAATCGACTATTATTCAATAAAATTAATAATTTATTACTCCCCAAGCCCAATTGTGGGTAATAAAATTGACTAGACGTTACAAAGTTTAAATGAAAAATTGGTCAACCAACAGTCGCATAATAAATTTGCATAATAAATTAATAAATTCAATAAAAAAATAATAATAAAAATGTTGTTTAATATTTCATTTTGTTTTTTCTCCTTTTTTTAAACTAATAGCCTTTGAGTCATTTAAGCATTAACGATCGAAGTATCCTTGTAAACTGTACGTGCTGTGAGCGAAGCAATAACACCTGAAGCGCATTACATGTGTTTAAACAAAAATTTTTATCAAAACAGAACGGCGCATTGGTCATATTAATTCTGTTTAAAGACTCAAAATTTAATGGATGTACAAATTACCTTTTCAGTAAAGATCCTCGATAAGACAGAAAATGTTCACCTGACCGTTCCATAACTTGGAATGGATCGGTAGCGCAACCATCAAGATGGTACCCAAGTGCTTGCTATACCTCTAGAATCATAACAATTAAGCCAAGAACGTAGGGTGGTATCCTAAGTTTTTAAAAACAATGTGCCTTTGAAACGTAAACAATCACTCAGATAAGAAGTGATCATAGATTGGCAACTTTTGGTTAGTGTACCCGGACAAAGATTGATTTCTGGATTGTCCTTGACTCTGAGTAAGAAAGCCACCAAAACGCTTCTAAACGAAGTGTTTCGTAATGAGTAAACTCAGTCTCGGCAACCTGATGGTGAAAAATTTGTTGACATCTTCTATAATAACCGCCTTGTCATAGGCGGCACCATGTATGATATGGACACAAAGTCTGTCACTAAAACTCAGTTAGGTTTCCACAAATCTGACAGCAGAACTGGTTTCAAAGAGCTGATAGATAGTTAGAGCTCACGTCGACATCTGGTGAAAAACTCAGCCGATTCTGTGTTGGTTTTGGATAACGATTAGCTAAAAAGAGAGTTAGCCAGCATTTTTCGCTGCTTTGAAGCACATTATGGATGAAAACTAGGTACAAAGTAAGAACCAGCTTGGTTGATGCATTTAATTTCCGAATATCTACCACAGCACACAGTAAAAATGATATTGTTGTTCAAGGCACATAAACACATTGCCATTCAAGACACATAAAGTTGCTGGGCTTAATGACATTTCTGCCGAGGTCTACAAACCTTTGTTCGGTGGACCTTCTGCATAGTAGGGATTTATGTAAAACCTTCCCTGTCAATTGGAGGAGGCCAATCATTGTCAGCTCCCCAAAGATAGGAAACTAAACGGAGTTAGAGAACTGGAACATACATATGTGAACTTCCCACAAAGAGATAACAGTCAGGATAAGTCTTGAATGTGCTAAGGGATTCTTTGAAAGGCTTTTAGGGAATGAACAATCAGGTTTCCGTTCTAAGTCCTCGTATGTCGACCGCAATGAACAATGTACAGAATATGGATCTCTGCTACACCGGCTCCTCATAGATTTCAAAAAGGCCTTTGATCAAAAGGCAGTTTATATGGTAAGCCTTACGCGGGAGAGACATTCCGGATAAGCTCAAAGCAAGCTCTGAATTGTCTAAATATTACTTGCTGCACAGAGCTAAGCTGTTAAAAGAAGTTGAGATTTATTATGGGGTCCAACAAGACTGCATACCATAACCACTTTTATCCACAAACCGGAAAACCTGGGTTCACTAGGGGTCCTCACCGGACACTGCTTGATAGACAGACATGCACTCAGACTGGGAGTCCTCTCCAATGATTTCTGTAGAAGCTGCAGAGACGAGGAGGAGGAAGAAACTAAAACCCACCTACTGTGTACATGTCCTGCTCTTGCGAGGCTTAGTAATCCTGGGGATTACTTGTAGAAGTAATGATCTTAACGATCTACCCGAACTCGATATCCAGAAGATAAGAAATTTCATCTCTGGGACGAAATGGTTCAACTCTTAGGGTTAATACCGGTACGGTTGGCCGTCTCGATGTACTTTGTGTTACATATTCTGGTTGTCGGGCTGGTAAGCCGGTTCTTCATCGTGGTATCACAATGGGCCTACCTGGTCTAAGTGTGTCCCCGTCTTTTTTGTGATCTAAGGATCTACGGATGTCATTATTTGAATTCATAGAAGAGCTTAAGTAGGCAAAATTCCTCAAAAAGACATCAATGTTGAGAGTCCTTCTTTGTCTATGAAGCAGCGTGGATTCTTTGTCGTCATCCTTTCATTTAACTTCTGAGAAGCCGGCGATCGTTCCTTTTCTTCTGCTTGTAGATCTCGCGAGTAGCTCTGGTCCTTATATGCAGTGGCGTTCTGTATGCCTCCTGTTGCAAAATCTGACAGTGAGGTTTCCTTCGAAACGTGGCAGTTGGTGATTTGTTTTGCAGACAGCAGAACTTTGTAGTTGGAGACAAGCCTACCTCCTCATGTCTGATTGAAAACAAACCCATGACCAAATGTTTGCCTGTTGAGCTGCAGGTCCTAACCAGCTCCTAAGACTACTTATTAGAACTTGGATTTGTTTCAAAACTCGTCAACTTTCGTAGAATGGCGATGGCTTGTCCGCTGTACACTGTTAGGACGGACTACACATGGTTGTCACGGGTCATGATGGGAAGCAGTCTGGAGCTGAACCGAAGATACCAAAATCTCTTTCAAAGTCTAGAATTCCTTACATCAATCTTGGACATGTTATGCTTCTCTGCGATTTCACTTGGAAAACAAAGGTAAATTAACTTAACTTTCATGGCGTTTAAGTTTTTACCTATGATCACTCTAAACGAGATGAAGTTTGAAGTCGAAACTTAGCTTGGTTTGATCTGAGAGTAACCATGCAAAAATGTCAGAACTAACCCCGGTTCTGTTTCCAAGAACATCACTGTGATTGACTGCCTGACTGCATCGTACTAACCACAAAACCGTGTAAGCAACAAGTGCGCACAGTCATCTGTTATCTTCGAACACAAAAGTCGCATGAAAAACGCGTCTTTAATTGAGTCCCTTGTAGGCAATTAATACCTTACACATCCGAAGGGTCCGCTCTAAACGCCTCTGCAACTGGAATCAGCAGTCAAATCCCCGAAAATGATTCCTCTCGCTCAAAACATCCATAAATCAAAACGACCCAGTCCCACAGTCCATTGACACCGATCGGTCACTTTCCCAGAACCTCCCTCAGCATAAAAACCACTTTCCCTCGTTTAAGGGATCTATTAGTAGATTCAACCCTCTTTTCTCTCTCAACGACGACGACGCTGATGATGACGATGACGATAACTAGGAAGCAAAAGTAGGCGTCTGCAACATGGACAAAGTACAACAAAACAGCATTTCCCATGAAAGTGCCCTCTCCGCCGTCACATAATGAAATCATAATCTCTCGCCCAGCACCACATTTGGAATGTCTTCAATCTCGGCTGTGCCAACTGGGGTCATCCATCAATTTGTTGTTCTCCACCACCACCACGGATATGGGAACTGCACCAATTAATGGCTTTCATTCATATTGAACCGAACCCAGCGACGACGACTGGAGGAGATTCGCGCATGCATACATACGACCACTCGTATCGCGCATGCAGCGTACACTGTCGAGGAACAACCTCAGCACCACCAATACCACAGCAGAGACACATTGAATCTAATTAAGGATTTGAGTCAAGGTTTCCCATTTGCGACAATCACTGACGCTAGCAGTGCATCTCCTCCATCCAGCTGTCGTGGCCGGGATATTAATTAATTGCATAATAGCGGTGCCAGAGGAAGCTCGCCGATTGCCTTAGATTGCCCACGCCACGCTGAGCTGGACGACAGAACTCCCGAGAACTTCTATTGAATTCAAATGACGCGCTCGTTGTCCATTTTCGGGACAATCGCACTTGTAATAAATTATTCCACAAATCAATTACCGTCATATAAGTGCCTCCGGGCTCAGCTTGACTGTGTGCATATTTTGTTTCTGGACGAAATGGACGGAGGCTTCCCAAAAAGGGCAGGAACCGATCGAGAGGCATTTCAAAATGCAAAAGATGGTGCTATGGTGGGAAGGGAGGGCAACTTACCTACGGACATCTTCGACGGAGTTACTGTGTTGGTGTACAGTTTCGCTGCGGCTTCTAATGGTCTTTTGTGTTTCTCGTTCTTTCACCAAAGTCGTACTTCCGCCGGATGGACGAGTGGTTCCGTGTTGAGATTTCTTAATTTTCTTCAGTTCCCTGTAAAGAGAGCGAGAGGAGAGGAAAGTTCATAAATTATATTGTAGGCTCCGAATACTGGATGTGGGTGAGGTGTGATTGAGTAACAATAAATAACTGGTAATGAGGGTCTGTCCCTTATTTGGAGAAGTTTGATGCTTTGAGGTTGTAACTCATTAAGTGGTTTAAACTTTCGAGGGTTAATTCGATTTGTAATAAAACAAAAGGGCAACAAGGTTGGACAAGTTTATTGGTCGTAAATATTGTCAAAAGTTTTACTGGTCTTTTGAGACCCGTCAGCCCTTCATGGACACAAATGGCGGCTTTTATTTATTGTAATAGATGACACAATTTTGATTGCTGGCAGTGTTCACGGAATATCAATCACAGTATTCCCCCAAATACGGCTTTGGACGGTTGTAAAACAGTGTTTAGGGCCTACATGGCGTTGAGAAGAAAGTGGGTTCGTAGATAAGCAAAAAAACTAAGACCTAGCTTCTCGCAACCATTCAAGTTGTGCGTGTTGTATTGTTCGCACGAATGGAAGGGACCTACAATTTATTACCAATTCCGAACGGCGAGAAGCTTTTCGTGACAAATTGTACTCTCTGTTCAGTAGACACGGCGGGGCTTGAAGCAACACAGCTTGCTCAGCAGTCCAACGTACTGAGCCATGGCGACCACAGCTATACACAAAAGCGAGTTGAAATTCTCAGTCTAGAAACCGAGCTGTAGGAGATAATCTGACCGCGAATTTATGAGGCTTAAGCTCCATGCTCCGGCTTATCTATAAAATATTATAATCTTGTGCAGGGACAGGGTTAAAAAATGTATTCTACCCTCAAGGTGGCCAGGCCATAGAGCAAGCAAATGCACACTTATGACTCGTCTCGATGGATTTCCTAGAGCCACGACACAAATAGACTCAATAAGCTTGAAGGATGTGAAAAAACTATACATCGAGTTATACCTAGGCTCAAGACCTAGGCATGTGGGCTATTTTTCAGCTTCAACTTCCAGAAAAAACGTGGATTGTTGATTGGTTACGACATAAACATCGCATTGGATCTAAAACTACTTGAAGAACTGGTGCAGATCAGTAATGAAAATCTTCGAATACTCCAACGTTGACTTATATGTATCTACTGACCTCTAATCTGCTGATCATTAGATCGACAAAGTCCTTAGGGTTGATAGACAAAAAAATATATTGAATAAGTCAGTAGCTGGTAAAGGATGCTATTTGCTATTGCTATTGCTATGTGTTAGGTTACGTTTCGCCAAAAAGGCGCTGAAGCAAGAGTTCTATCGAAGGCGAATAATCTATTAATTTCGAGAGAGAAACTTTAGATATTCTGTTTCGTTCGCGTTGACGAAATTTGGAGAAGGCGACTCAACCGCGAATTATCAAGCTTTACAGCAGCATCCATCTAGTAAAAAAAATGATTATGACTAGAACACGTAGACCGAATGAACACAACGTTTCGGCTCGCAGAGTCTTTGAATCTAACCAGGCGGTACAATGCAAGGGAGGAAGACCTCGCGTTGGAGTGTGTAGCTAAAAACCGTGAACTTCGGACCAGGCTAAGTAGAGACACTTGTTGGTTGAGGCCCAGATTCATCCCAAACTGTAGTGCACCCAAGTAGGAGGATGCTAACCTTCAAAATCTATGCATGGACGGAATTTATCTGACGGTTACGCAAGAGTGGAAGAGACCTAAGCAGAAGTGGAAGAGACCTCTTATTTATTGCGGAGTCAGATTTTATTTTATATTTTGCCCTGTGTAGGGACGAAAAAAAGCCCCCTATGTAGAGAAATGGATGCGGAAATTTTAACCAGGGTTAGGAAGCGATGATGTCATCAGACATATGAAAGCCTTCAACTCTTAATAAGAAGAAAGTGTATGTAAATTGTTTTAGTTGTCCATCCAGCGCATTTTGCGATCACTTGACTACTTTGGTATCACAATGGGCCAACCTGGTCTAAGTGTTTCCCTGTCCTAGGGGGGGCAGCCACCTAACCTAACCTAAATACATAGAAAAATAACTTGAACCGCCAAACAAAGACTGCTGTAAAAGCTGCTAGTACAAAAAGGTAATGGAATATGGAACTCCTGCGAAACCTTCTGGGCAACTATCCCACATTAGTCACCAAAAGATTGAGTAGTCTTCGTAGCAGCTTCTATTATGACGTAAAGACCTTCAAAGCTCTGATTTCACCAGGAAACTCACAAATCACACCTTATAACTCCTCGGAATGCGAAATATTTTTCATACTTCGCAAACTGTCACTGCATCAACAGAGTTGAATTTATTGAATTCCTGAAAACGATTAATTTTTAGTATCCACTTATTAAAAAAACAATTGTGTATGCAATTATGAATTCAAATCACAAATTAAAAAACTTGTTACGAAATATTAGACGGTTTGATTCGAGAATGACTGATGAATAACAATCACCAATCAGAGCGTTGACAGATTTGAAAGCTTTGTATTTATCCAGGCTACAACACGGTAAATGTCATGTTTTATATTTACCCAGTTTGACAGAACTAAACACATGTTTCGAATACTCATCGAACTAATTTTAAACTCTTTAGCGTGATCCGGATAAGCAAATCCAATAGATTAAAACAGGGTCGTTATCTGAGAGGCTGACATGTCAAAGATGGCAAAATACCTCCATGTTGGTCAACTTTTACATAAAATGAACTGAATTACGTCAAAAACTGGAAAGAAATTTAATTATAAAAACCAACCACCACCAGGCACGACTTTCCGTATAAAGTTTTTAAGGCAGTCTCCGTTTTTTTTTTTCAGTCGCAGTGTTCGGAATTTGCACGTGAATTCTATTTACCGCTTTTGGCCATTTTGAATTAGGTATTCAGCAATCGTACCAAGAATTCTGTCATCGAAATATTCCTGTGTATCGCAGATTGGTAATCGACTTTTTTATTGAGTGCGATATAAATATGATTACAAGCAATATACTCGCTACCTGCGGTTTGTTTCGTGTCCAATTTCGAAAACTTACTTCATCTTTCTTTGTTTTGGTCGAGTTCATGGAAAACCAACATTTCTTAATCGCGTTGATGAAATCAAAAACTTTGCAGATTGCTCAAGTGAGAGGCGAGAACCGAAATTGTTTTATTCGACAGAAATTTGAGTTTCTCAGATTCACCTTTAAAACAAACAATTCCTAGAATAAACTTTGCGCTGTGCGGTGCGTGAGTCAAGCGCACTGCTACTGGAACACCTATGGAGAGGAAGATGAATCAAAGGGCTTCAACGTGAACGTGTGTGCGATGAGCTGTTTGTTAAACAATATCGAAGTTCTTGAATTTTAGTATTTTTTTCCTGATCATGCCAATTGCCACATAGCCAGTTGAGTTTTAAGAGCGACGGAAATGTAGTTTAAGCACATTTTCTTGGTACAAGTTGAATGCGGTCTATTTTGGGGATGCACGCCATCAGTCAACACCGAACTCCATTTTTAGAAAAAGGGAACTGTAACCCTGACGGATAATATCCAAACTGAAGGTTAGACCCACCATTATCCATTGGATACACACAGCTTTTAATATATATGTACATATGCCAACTAGATGCCACCGTTCACGTTGTGCGATTTATTGTCGACTCCGAACGGCGAGTTAAGAAGCTTTTAAATGCCAAATTATTACAGGTGGTGCCGAGAAAAATATTCGGCAGATATGGCTAAGTCTTGAACCCACTCACCTCGCGCAGTAGTTCAACGCACTAACCACTGAGCCACGCCAACCACTCTCTGCACAACTATCCTCATATATACTTTCAAAGTGAAATGTATACGTTTATGCTGAGGGGCAAGTAACAGTCAAAATCGTCTCATCACGAGTCATAAATTCAAGCCTCTCTAGGTGTCATAATCAGCCTAAAGTCCTTAGCACAAATCACAACGTCACACCCTGCTGATTCCTGAGACACAAAGGCATACACAGGAAATAAATAGGCAAATAAACTGGGAAGAGCAGAGTCCAAACCAAACCAATCTATGGTCGACTGCTTAGTTCTTATCCCCAAAAAGGCATAAGCAGGATAAAAGAGCACAAGAAACAAATACGGAACACTCATAAAGATAAATTCCCCATACAGCACAATCTATTTGCGGTCCATCTCAAGAGAATGCACCAAAGCTCAACTGACATTTGCCGGTGCTGTGGAAGAAAATACGATGCCCTTGGTCTGTGGTTGCAGAAAGAGGGCCATAGGCACATACTTATTCAACGGCCCGGGCGAATTTTGAACTTTGCCACAAAGGTCTTCCTAGAAATCATTTTGAAATCAAAATGGTTTAGGAAGACGAAGACGGAGCTATCTAGAACGACCCATCTTGGTTACCTATTTTGAAAAGTATAAAAATAGTTTCCGCTATACAGATCCCAGTGGTCTGCGAACTTGTTCCGCGTGAGAGCTGTCAAGAGTTCGTGCCTGGCCAATTCATCGGCCTTTTCGTTACCAACAACTTATTTCCCAGGTTCGAATGGCAGAGAACCGGTTGCCAGGATTTGCAGGTCCATTGCTCTTACACTGTTCCGCCAGTTTGATGAATGTGCTTACAGAGCATATACCATTTAAACCCGTTGGAAGCGCTTGTAAAGTCACCTTAAGTATTTCAAGCGGAAGTCCACGCTATTGAATAGCGTGCGGAGAAGAACCCAAGTAACCCGCATCAACATCTTTTCATACAGCCAAGTAGCACTATTAGTCCTTAAATCCTATACGGTAGGGTCCAAACTTATCTCGGAATATCTAAACCTCCTCGAAAGCCTTGCATCGGTAAATAAGGTTACCGTAGCCTAGATCCCAGGGCATGAAGGCTTCGAGGGTAACGAACAGGCTGACTGCCTGGAGATAACAGGCGCTTGCCACCCACTCGTTGGTCCTGAAACCTGTTTTGAAGTACCACTTAACAGTGCCTACTCCAAGTAAACAAAATGGGAGATCAACAAACATGTCGACTACTGGGCCAACCTCCGGGGCCTTAGACAAACGTAAAAGTTCATCCACCCCAACCTATTCAAGGCCAAGACTTTACTTGATCTCACCAAAGACGAGCTAAGAACCTTAACGGGCTGTCCAGATACCGAATTTGCCAGCTCTGTGGGGAACAGAAAAAGCCCGCTGAACAAATTCTGTGCGTATGTCCAGGAGCCGCAAAAAAGGCAAAAAATATTATTCCACTTGACACCGGGCGTCGGTCAATCGAGCTGAAATTCGGAAAATCGAACCTAAGGCTATACTGAGGTTTATCAAAAGCCTCAATATAACCTCTGGTTAAATCTTATGAGTCACCACAATAGACCTCATAGATCGCAAAGCGCCTTTAGGGCCCCGAATACAGAATACAGAACCCGTTGGAAGCTATTTAACCTGGCTAGCGTTGCCGCCAGTTAGACGCTGGTGAAATATAGTAGCCTGAGAGGCTTTCAAAGTGAGGCCGGGTATAATAATAATACAATAGTCTGGTCTGGTCTAGGACAGTAGACCTTTCCAACTCAAACGCTCAACTGAACGCGCAGGAGGCCGATAAGTTCACTAGTTTTGCGAAGAAGAATTTCAAGCTGTTCCATATCCAGATCCCTTTCCTCAACACAAAATGTCAATGACAACAAGCATGGACCTTGAAATGTCCCCCTAATTGTACACAGACCTTGATTTACTCACAAATCAGACTCCCCGTAGATACATTTAACCTCTGATTCAACTAAATTCAACCCTTTGAGGTCATTAGAACGCTGTATCATGAATCAGAAGCTCTAAATTAATTTTCATCGTAATAATCAAGCGCAATTTCAAAATTGAACGGACCATTGATTCTTGTGAACGTGAGAATTTATAAAACAAACGCCGGCGACTCCTTTTGCTCCGCTCTGCTATGACCTGCGTCTCCCACTCATCAAGCATAATCGTTGCGTCAATTTTCTTAAACACTCGACATTAATACTAATAAATCCGAGCGTTTCTCACATCCCAAATCGTACGCAAATTTTCCTCAACTAAATAACCACAACAGTAGCGTGCACAGAGTGGCACTGGCACTGGGCACACACAGAGCTTTGGTCATTAAAAAAAAAATCCATCAAGTCTCTAAATTGCCCTATCGAAATCAGTACACAGAAGGAGCACGAGAGAGTGACCAATACACTGTGACGCCAAACAGGGGAACCTACATTACAAGTTCGAAGAACGACCTCTGGATGATTGACATCATTGCGTGAATTCTAGGGTTAGAGAAGCTTGATAGGGAGAGCTTCCTTGTCTACGAAAAATATTAGGAGCTGATCCTGTGGACAATATGTATGCTCTTCGCAGAAATGATTTAACCAGTTCAGTGATACATCGCGCTGGACAATACGTTGAAAACAAGAACTTAAGCTCTTCTGGAAAAAAAATCCTGTGTCAAATATTTGCTTCTATGTACGGGGTGACCTGTGTACTGTCAAAGTGTGGTATCAATACCTGGCTACAGGAAAAAGCACTTCAGTACTGGATGGCAACTGAAGGTAACAGACAAACCAAAAACTATCTTCTTATGTCTTCCCAAAAGAGAACGAAACACCTCTCACAGCTAACAAGGAGTCAGTTGGAGACACGGCTGAGTAGAAAAAATGCTCATGGCTATGGGAATAGCAAAAGAAATTATCTGCAAAATCTGCAACGGAGATGAAGAATCAGCAAAGCACATCACATGCCAGTGAAACTGTTTAAATCAAACTCGTCGTTGCTAATAGGTATTTTGTACCTTGAATCGGAGGACATGTCTGCGAGCTCACAACTCCGGCCCCATAGCCCCTTCTGTGGCTGCCATCATTGGGGACTAGATTCTTCCTCAACAACTACAATCTAAAATCTGTTTGATTCTATTCTCTCATTCATGGCGATAATTACGAATGATCGTCGTCGTGGCTCAGTAGTGCGTTGGACTGCAGTGCGAGTTGCGTGGATTCAAGCCTCAGCCATGTTCACCGCACATTTTTCGCGACACCACCTCTTGTCGGGGAATGACATGCCTCCGAGAATACAATTTGTTATACAATAAAAAAGCTTCTCAATTCGTCGTTCGAAGTTGGCATTAAATTGTAGGTCCCTCCCATTCGTGGGAAAAAATTTAACACACACAACATGAATGAATGCGAGAAGCTAGACCTTGGCTCATTCCGAGCTGACGCCCCAGCTATTTATTTATTTTTTTTAATAAGGAATAATGGATCAAATCATGACGAGAAGTTAGTTTATCATGTGTCCGTCAACCCAGAAACCGCACCCAACCTAGTGTCTAAGCAAACTCTGAGGGCATGTGGAAGTCCAATGAAACTAACTCAAACCTTTCCAGATCCACTAAAACAGTTTGTAGCCAGTCCTTAAAGAAAGGTCCACATGGTACTTTCCACCAAAGACAGATCATTCTACAAGGTTTTGAGGCCTTAACCATACGATACGATACTTAGGCCCAAATGCGCAGTGATCTGTAAAATCTTTTGCGGTGGGCCAGGGGTTAACCAGAAGCCAAATTGAGGCTCTTCATAACACTCTAGGGTTTGTCAAGTCCCTCGTTAGATGGAGTGGTCTTTTCTTTGCGGCCCCCGGGCGCTCACGAAGAATATTTCTGCCGTCTCTTTTTCTTCACTGCTGAGTTGACATGGGAGAATGCCTGCAGGCGTCTGATTGCCTGCGTTTATGTAAATTGTAACTAAGTAGTCAATGGCTTGCTACTTAGCTCGTTATGATTCCCAGATCTTAGTCTTCATTGGTGAGTTGAAGCGTTTTGTCGCTTGCCTCAGGCCCTTAAAGTTTGCTCTACCTTCAGCAAGTCCGTCGACTTCCCAGCGTGTTATTTTAAAGTGAATACTCCGGGATAGCAGCCCAAAAAGAGGGTTTAGTGCCACCGAGTGTGAGCCAAGAGCTTCTTCTCGCCAGATAGTCCACCTGCTTATTTCCTATGACAGACGCAAAATATTCAAAAAGATTGAGACAGTCTCAAAAAAGGTTTGATCGTGTCTGCCTGTCCGAAAAGATGCGGGTAAGGTTAGGTTGCTGTCCCCGCTATACTTAGACCAAGTGTAGATCTATTGTGATACCACGCAGAACTCCAAATCATTAGTTCCAGAAATCTTGTATTATGAGTTCTCTTGTTTAAGAAAGGGGAAGATTCTGTTGGTAGGCGTATTGGTTTCAACCCATTACTACTCCCCACTATGTTTAGAATCATTAAGATTCGGAGACAAAGCTCTTAATTTTGTAAACGATCATCCTGATCCTTGATCCTAAGTCGCTGAGATTTTCGGTGAAATATTATACGTTCTTAGGATTTTCCTTCTCAATCATGATAGGGCAGGGCAGGTACATACAAGGTGGGTTAACGTTTTTTTTCCGTCTCCTCGTCTCTACAGCTCTTGCAGAAGTCGTTGGAAGAGACACCCATTCTAACAGCTACATATCAAACACCGTGCAGGCTCCTACTATAGATCACAGGCGTTGGCTTTTAAGAGACAGAGATTTGCCCTTTCTTTGGAGTTGATGACCCAAAAAGATCTGTCTGATTGCGTGGCCAGATGTAACCCTAAACTTCATCGGTTCGAACTCGTGATCAAGCATAGAAAGGGTGTGCAAAACGCTGTTATGATACATTCATCGATATATGAAGGAACTCAATCCTGTGAGCGTGATAGTAGACCTTAGTTCACCATTATTTTTGTTAAAGAAGTATGATGAATTGAGAAAGCCAAGACAAAGGTTTGTGCGTAGCTAAATATATACCTAGGTAAGAATGGCAGTGATATCATTGAAGTACCTAAGCCCTAATCAGCGCATTTTGGCACCGTTTTGATATCACGACTCTTGGCAACATAATTTGGTTGAAAAACTAGAGTGGGGTTGCTGCTTGGTGGTCCTCATGTCCGGTCTGTAGATTAGAACGACAGAACGTCAAAGATATTTTTCCTTAAAAGGTCTTCAAGGCTATTGAAGAAAGGTTTGCCTAATGTATGATTCAAACTTGGAGAGAGCCAGAAATTTAAGAAAGTTTTGGTTATGGTTTTGGCATGGTTATCGACCGTCAGACTTGCTTAAGGGGACTCTGGTTCTAGCTTTGTTAAATATGGGCTACGTCCTAAAGATAACGCAGCGATCTTATCTGACCCATCTGACCCATCTTTGGTTAATCAATTTTAGACAGAATGAAATATTAACAAGTTTCGTGAGAGAGCTGTCAACAGTTGAACCTCGCCTTGCCTATGTAGAGTATGGGTCCCACGTTGTTGGAAATAATTCTAGCATTTGACCTCCAGGCTAGACTTCTACTTCTACTACAGATGAAACTAACTTCAACCCCTACATGGTGCCACTGTCCAATTACAGTCGACCGATCATCATCTCTGCCACACAGATGATGATAATGATGATGATGATGGGTACGACGTACAGATGTACATATTTTTGCACCCCCGCTTCACTAAATTAGTATTTCCGGCGAAATGAAGACATAACCAATTTTTCCATTTATAAAGAAAATTATGAATTATTTCCAACTCAACAGAAAAAAAAATTCTATAAATAGGTCAAACTGCATAATTTGCAATTTATTTAACCAAAAATCCACAATATTCGGCCAATAACTCACCTTCGACATGTTTACATGCGCGCAGGGTATATAGTTGGGAACACACTCGCACTCACTCCCCCGTCACTATTAATCACAAACACGTACAATTTATGTAGACTTTTCGAAAATTTATTCGGTGTCATGTAGAATTTTGTTTCTTTCGGGGGAAATTTGGTTTTTTTTTTCTTTCAGTTGAACACCACGACACAGTTTTTTTTTTTTTGGTTTCAGCGAATTTATCTAAAAACAAGCTAACAAGCCCGTATCTCCCACTATTGACAGCGCGGCGTTTTCGAAAATACAACAAACAAAATAGAAAATGACGGCCACCGTTTTACGATGTGTCCATGGCGTTGTTCTTTAAATGTCTTAGACGGTATAGTCCCAAGGAATTTCTCGCTGCCGCTCACTAGTTCTAAAGTTATTTTCAATTCTTTTTACACCTTTAGAGCGAAGAACCGCCGAGGAAGACGACGGGAAACGTGGAGCGGACCGACCTTTTTGCTTTTTTTTTTTTTTTTCTACGGATCGTCGTGAACGCGTATCGATCGCGAATTACTACCGTTTGGGAATACTAATTGCGCGCGCGCGTCTTGGCGTTTTTCAATCACCACACAACGATCGACAACAGCGCAAAGACAACAAAAGCGTATCTCTCTACACACGAGAATAAAAGTATCTTTCACTTGTTTTTAAACGATTTTCTGTTGCAACGCGAACTTCATCCCTTCGCGATTACTTTCGATTAATTTGTGCGCGTCCTAAAGATTCGTGCCACGATCCTCTTCCCTTTGCAGTCGCGTATGGGTATGACTCTTGGTACGAGTCTGTACTGTCTCAGAGTATCTACAGCCCAGACAGAGTATCCCAATCCCAGTGCGCGAGCGAACTTTAGAGAATGAGTCGAAAAAAATTAAAAAAAAAAACCGCGATGGCTGACTGGCGGTTGGTTGGTTGGGTCTGGCTATGCACAGTATTTGTGTAGACATTCGATTCGAATTTTTCAGATTTTCCTTTTTATTTTTTTTTTAAATTAATTTATTTTTATTTTTCAACGAGCGTGTAAGCAGAGAGAGAAGAGTCTCTGTGGTCTAGTAGTGGCTGTCATTACATGTGTAGCGTGCGGACTTTTACGACGAGAAAACAACAGCGAAATAGGCCTTGATGGGAGCGAACTTTTTGGGGGTGATGAGATACTTTTCGATTTAGACGTAGTTGACTATAGTTTTCGCTTTGAAAAGATAATCTAAATGAGTTGACCCAGATCAGTTCTGGCGGTCGGTTTGCAGGAAAATTAGGTATTCCAGTGGCGTGAGGTCGTGGCTTGAGATCATAACTTCACGTAGGTAGAAGTAATGGCAATTTGAGCCGGTTTTGGACTAGAAGAATGTGGTAATGGCAGTTTGTATACTCTTCTTTGGGCATCTAAGCAGTTTTATGCAGAATGAAGCGGATAATGAGGCTATCAACCCCGTCTATTGGCAAATATGACTTTTTCGCACCTGTCACTACGATTTCGCTGGGGCGTTACTTGGCAATTCCTTAAATCCGGTGCTTAGTTTACCTCCAGCTGTTGCTGTTCACACGGGCTCGACTTGGTGAACTAATAATCGTGAGTGTTGACCACGAGATATACATAGCAGCACTAGAAACACGACGAATTCCCTAGGTGGAATCAACGGTGGCGTTAAAAACTTTTTTAAGCAGCCTATCTGGGCTACTTCGACATATCCGGAGCTAGGGCTGATAAGGATTTTTTTCAATTACCTAGTCAGGGTCTCGCAAATGAGATGAGTCTCCTAAGGGGCCACTGGTAGCTCTCACTCCCGGAAGTGAGATACTGACATTGGTTTAACCGACCCCCCAACGTCCTGAGGGTTTTTCTACGCGGAACTTGCTGCAGGCTGCTCGATTTCGTAGAAAACTGCATATGACATAACGACTAAAAGACTTGGATAAGGATAAAGAGGTTATTAAAGACTAGTTTATCTATCTTCTTGTCCTGAGAGTACAGATATACAGATATCTGGCCCTCCGGGTTAGGGGTTAAGTGGAGGTAAATGCGTTACGAAAAAAGATACGCTACGATCCGACACTCCACGGATAAGAATGATTCTACTGTTGATGAGCCCGGCATTCGAAATGAGGACAACGATCTGCGAAATTCGGAACTTAACCAGGTCGCGTCCGGGCGAACAATTGAAAAAGCTCGTAGACTGCTACAATTCAGACTTAACCGCCATCCAGAACTTGTGATGGGATGCGCCAGACGAAAGGAGTATAAAAACTGTGTCATCTAGTATGGAGATTGCTACAAAGGGGTTTTGTCGTACGCAGAAGACTTTGACAACAAATCTTAAACTTCCAAAACATGAGCGAGCGTGTTATTACAGTTCGTGAACGCCGTGGCTCAGTGATTAGTGGCTTGAACTGCTGTGAGCTGCGTGGATTCAAGCCGCAGCCAAATTCAGGAAACATTTTTCGCGGCCCAATCTCTTGTCGGGTAATGACAAGCCTCCGGTAGTATAATTTGTCGTGAAAAAGCTTCTCAATTTGCAGTTGGGGGTCGGCAATAAATTGTGGGTCCCTTCCATTCATGCGGAAAATTTAACACGCACAACATGAAGGGTGGCGGGAAGCTAGACCTTGGCTCATTCCAAGCTGTCATCCCATTTGTTAATTGAAAACTGTAACTGTTTGCCAGATTGTAATGCTCCATAGTCTAGTGTGTAATCTCGCCGTTATCGAGAATTGATTCCACACTCTTTTTGTGAACCAGATTTTATCGAAATTATTTTTAGTTTCCCCTTTTTCTGCTTATCATAAACCCCAAAATAATAAGAGTTCTCCTTCAACCTTACTAAGTCCATTCACCTCTAAATATTCGCTCAGTTCGAATCAATTTTATTTACCACAAGCATCTCCATCTGTTTCGTTGTCTCTCTGATCTTTTTTCTTTTTTTTTTATAAATTAAAAGCGACATGTACAAATCACAAGTCTCAGATAAGACAACTTTGACCTTCTTCAACAATTACTCGCGACATTTGTTTTACTGTACTTTCTATTAATTTTTTATTTTTTTATTCATGTATCTACTCGCAGCACTTGATGAGTGATGAGAGATTCCATCTCAATAAAGTTATCTTTGTGCTCTCAATTTCTCGAAATGAAAACAATTTGTATGCGCAAACTCGAAAGAATAAGAGCAAACAATTAGAAATATTCTCCCTCTCTGAAGGCAGCCCCCAAAAACGATGAACCAACAAGTGTATCGAAATATTTGTTGAGAAATTCTCTCTCATTTGATGATGACGATCTAATCTGAAATTTTTCAACGTTAGATAGACGAATTGGATTTATCTATGGAAAAGATACATACACTCCGGGACAAAATGGTAAGACACCTTGTAAATTTGATTGAATCACAGGATGGCAACAGGATGTATGGCATAAAATAACTGCAGGAAGAACCGTTATTTTTCCTATTTTGGGGAATACCCCAAAACTAGGTCTGAATACATCCTGTTATCTAATGATTAAATCAGTTTTGGCAATGCTACCTGCAATTTTTCTTAAGAATTCAAGGGGTGTCTTATCATTTTGTCCCGGAGGGTAAACAAGTTGGCAAAATATGTTTGCAAATTTGACAAATTCCTTGTCTCACGTAAAACGGACTGAGAAATAAAAAAAAAATATTATGTTTGTGCAGTTTAACTGCGATTGTGTCAAAATTTGAATTTTTTTTTTTTTGACAGACCTCGTCTTTTATTTATTTTATTTTATTTTTTTTTAAGTTTTAACTTCATGTAATATCACAACATACAAAAGAAAAATTCTATGAAAACAACAGAAATAGGAAGATTTGTGCAGTTCTGTTATGCACTTTGTAGGGCAAGAATCTCTTCTTTCAATTTTGACGGACTATACACACCCATTTCGGTGATGATTCCTGTAATGAGGGCGGCTGGAGTTACATCAAAGGCTGGATTCCAGCAGTTGATACCTGAAAGAAGAAGAGAAAGAGAATTGTTCACCCAATGCAATCGATAATGTGTCGTTGATGGAATTTGAAGGGAGGAAGTAGCAAGGAGAAGAAAGTAGTAGAGGTTCGACAGTTTGTGTTTAAAGTGTAGCGTGGACGTCAACAGATTAAAAACCTCTTCAGTCCCATATTCATAAAATGCAAGGACTACCGTGGCATATTCATGCTAAATGATGCATATCAGATCGGCACATATCATTTTGGCGTGCGACGCTGCAAATCGACCAAAGAACAAATCCTCGCACTGAGACGAATCCTGGAAAAAGTCAAGTTGAAGCTCACCTCTTTTTCATTACATAAAAAGCTGCAAGTGATAGCATTTATCATCTTGAGATCAATAAGTCGATGGCTGGTTCAGTGTCCCACAACGCTGGGCAGTTCGAACAAGGTGTAGTGTGACTCTTTCACTGCGACAGTAACTTGCTATATTCTTTCAGCGAGCTGCGCTTTGAACAGCAAACTGCGCTTTGTACAGATTAGGAGTAGGCACCGAGACCGTTTAACATTACAAAGAAAATGCACTCTCCTGTGGGTTCTTTAATCTAGTGCTGGAATAGGTAGTGAGCAGAGCAAGTTGTCGAAAGATTCGATGGACCAAATTGAAGCTCTATAGAGGACCGATCTTATTAATCCATTACGTGGCGCCGAGTGGTGGACGATAAGTTGGAGCAGATACTGAACTTTTTCGAGAGAAAACAAATTCGTAGGATATCAGGTCAAGTGTGTGCAAGGCGTGATAGAAGATGATTAAGCCGCGAACATGAGCTGTACCAAGATGTGGATGTATAGTTCAAAATTCCAAGACAAGACGACTAAATTACCTCGGCTATAACGAACGAATGGATAACAATGTTCAAGCCAAGAGGATTTTTGAATAACATGTGCCAGATTCGAGAAGATAAGAAAGACCGCAGCGTATTCCAGCAGCTTGGTCCAGAGAATTGGAAACCGATCGAAAAGGATGAAAAGGTACAGTATCTGATGCAGAGACTCTTCACGATTTGGGAGCCCGCTAGCCATTCTTCCAGTCTGTTCTCAAAAAAGTTACTCATTTGAGACACAGTTCGACCTTAGGATTGTGTGTAGACAAAAGATGGTAGCTTTCAAATGACTCAATGACGAATTTCCATGCAGATTGGTTCCTACTGCTGATTCGGACGGAGAAGAAATTTTTGACTACAACGGAAGAAAAGAGGCGGTCAGAAGTGTTAAGGAGAAAAAGGCGGTGGAACCAGATAACACTCCCTCATAATTTTGACTAAAAATTGATACCCTCGCGCCGGGTGTGAGTGTTTACTAAACGAAGATTAAACAACCAATCTCGGACCGATGGAGAAGGAGCCTCCTTATTCTGTTGTATAAAGGTAAATGCAAAATTTGCTAACTAATGTCACATAATATGAAGATAATTCAATGCAAAAGCAGACAGATGTCTTCCAGGTGCTTTAGTGCCGACGTCATTGTCTTGACTTATTCATTCACTCCGACGTTAAAGCCCATTCCCGGTCCTCCGGCTAACTCTCGTCATGCCTTTAGAAAATAGCTCATTAATTACAACAGGCCGGAAGGAAAAATTTGGACGGCGAAAATGCCAGGAAAAGCAAGGTTTTTTGCATGAACACGGCTCGGTAGGGTTGTATCAAGGGCTAAAGCCCGGAAACTGACCTCAAGTTGCTTAACACGATCAACCGTTCGATGTACTACCTACATAAGCCATAGCTTCTACTGCCACGAGTAAGATTCAATCGATCGTTAAAAAACTGCGAAAAGATTAAAGCCGAGTTGATAAGAATTGAAACAAGTTGTAGGACCATGGACGGTATACGTTAAGCGACCTAAAAAAAACCCCGTCTAAGCAAATAACGATGACACCAAATGTTTCTCGACAAAAAATAAAAAGATCTACAATATAAATTCGTACCTGGTGCAGCTATTCTATGCTCTCCAACGTGCGTCATCTCTCGATCGGGACGTTCTTCAATAATAATATGATCACCGCTTGGAATATGCAAGTCAATGGAAGTCAAAGGTGCTGCTACATAGAAAGGCACATCGTGGTGTTTGGCCACCACAGCTATTTGGTACGTTCCAATTTTATTCGCTGTATCACCATTGGCGGCCACCTTATCAAAGAAAATGAAAAACACAAAAGTCATGACGGGCAGTTTTTTTTATTTTTTCTTAAGCACTCTCTTACTCGGTCTGCACCCACAACAACAGCGGCGATATTTTTGGCTCGTATCAATGCCGCCACCATACTATCCAGCACCAATGTTGCCGGAAGTTTATCGTGAACCAACTCGAATGCTGTCAGACGTGCGCCTTGGTTATATGGGCGCGTTTCGGTGCAGTAAACATGCTCTACAAAAACACACAAAGAGGCATTCTGTTTGGTTAAAATTCTATCACCACCACAACACTCCGCACAGATTCCCTCCGTGTCTCACCTAATTTCTTCAGCTCATGCAATTTCCGCACAACGCCTAGCGCTGTTCCATAGCCTGCTGTTGCCAACGAACCAGTATTACAGTGCGTCAACACTCGAACAGATGTTTCTTTGGGATATTGCTCCAGAATAGCGGCGGCACCATTCGCTCCGATGGCTTTGTTGTCGGCAATGTCTTTCTGCAGCATTGCCTCTGTGGCAGCCAAGAATCTGCGAAAGAGCAATAATGCAACATATACCCCCCCTCCAAAATGAGACAACAAACAGATGCAGATGAGTTAAGTGTGCTTGTACCTCGATTTCATGTCTTCCACTGTACACTGCTCATTGTTTGTCAGTTCGTTTGCCAGTGCGATTAATTCATCGGCGGCAATTTTCATGTTCACAGCTGTCGGTCGTGCTGACACGAGATAGTTCAATTTGCCCTCGATTTCCTGACGCAGGGATTTCTTCGAATCGAATTTTTCCGGATAGATTTCGACAGCCAGCGAGAGGCATCCCACGATAGCTATAGCTGGAGCTCCTCGTACCTGCAACAACAGAGGAGAAAAGAAAATTAGCAAAAGGCAAAATTATAAACTTGTCATGTCCCACAGATTGACACACCACGCCTCCTCCTCCACCCATTGGCATGCAGTGTCAAGTGAGTAATTTGCATCTAAATTTAGGTAATTTGTTAAATATTTGAAAATTTTATATTTTTAACCAAACAAATCACCACAAACGACGTGCGGGTATCGAGGATGTTCCCCTCGACTTGAAATTAGAAATTTCATGTTGGCATAATGTGGTAATTGTTCTCTTCGTAGGACGGACAGCATTAATTGATGATTGTAAGGTTCTTACATGCATATGATGGGTGTTGGCAAGAGGACAAGTTTACAACGACCAAACAATAAAGATGTCGGGAAACTGGGTGTACCTGTCGGAAATGGCAGCCATTTGTTAAAAGTAAAAGTGCTGCAAGGGATACTTGAGGAAATTTAAACAGCCAACTAAGAACTATAACACTATACGAGTACAAGACTTCGCCTCCAAAGCATTTTGAATGTTTTTGAGAATTAACGACTTGTTTAGAGCATTCCACAAAATTTATACGAAGTCGGGCATCCAATTTTATTGAGTGATCTTCTTAACGACCTCAGATCCACAGGGTGGTTTGTATCACAGACGCAGTAAGTTGATCATTCTACTAATATAATATATATGTATGAAAATAACTATTGGGTAGCTGTCTTACGGGTAATGGACACTCTTTTCCCCCAACGAGTATCACAATGGGTCTGAATTGACCTTAGTGTGGCGAATGGTTCTTTCTTTCGCCTGCCCACTAACCTAAACTAAATCAAAAACAGCGGAATTAAGGTCACAGCATATGCGGATGATGTGGTCCTTCTAGCGACTGGCAAATTCCTTCCAACTCTTAGTGAGCAAATAGAAGGAGCCCTTAAATTGTTGGACACATGGACCAAGAAATGTGGATTGGCTGTAAATCCCCAAAAAACTGAGCTTGTACTGTTCACAAATAAGAGAAAGATACCGCAATTACCTTCTGCTGGGGGAGCAGGTATATTCTCAGACAAACTTAGCCTCTTCAAATCAGTCAGACTCCCGAACCACATCAGCGTTTTCCAGGCGGAGGTCCTAGCAGTGACAACCGCTGCCCGTGAGACTGCGATGAAGGTAATACCACGTGATGATATCACGTTTTTCATCGACAGCCAGGCAGCACTTAAAGCGATTTCAGCTACTGAAATAAAATCGAAGCTTGTGAAGTGTTGTCGCGAAGAGCTCAGCGCTCTTGCCACACAGCATGAGGTAAAATTATGTTGGGTCCCTGGACATGAGGGCATACCAGGGAATGAGAAGGCTGATGAATTGGCAAGGAAGGAATCTACGCTAGACCTGGAGCAAGCTGATCAATCAGTGAAAATCCCGCCATGTAAACTCAAACATGACGCGGGGATCAAGACTCTAGCGGAAGCAAATGAAAGATGGAGTTCTTTGGACTCCTGTAAGATAACTAGAAAATTATGGCCAAGATACAATGGTGGCAGAACTAATACACTGATGCAGAGGGACAGGAAAACCCTCTCCATCCTTGTAGGAATAATTACAGGTCATAATACTCTGCGTTATCATATGAAAAAGCTAAGGCTCAGTGAAGACGACTTTTGTGGAGACGAGGAAGTTAATGAGGACACAATCCACTTCCTCTGCCACTGCCCAGGTCTCTACCACCTCAGAAATAGATCCTTCGGAAGGCACTTCTTCCAAGATACTGAAGGACTAAGGGATGTACCCATCGGGGACATCTGGAGGTTCATTAAGGCTTCAAAATGGTTCGAAAGCCCGGAGCACTCGATTCCGTGAAATTACTCGCCTCGACAACGATGTTAACGCAGCTTTAGGTGAATGGTGGATTCGTGAATATTGAGACGGATGCGGTGAAGATGCAAAGTACATACATGCTGTCAGCAAAGGAGGGCACCCAAGACCTACGTCTTTGCAGAACTTCACTCTCGACAGATATAACTTTGAGAAAGTTAAGGAGTTTCTTTGCCTAGTTTTCGCTATAAACTCAGGTATTGACACCAGTGCTGGGATCAAAAGAACAATTACTCTTTCCAATCGATATTTTTTTGGGCTTAGAAGGCAATCGAATCAAAAAGTATTTTTCCGAACAACTAAAGTGAACTTATACACGATCCGAATCATGCCAGTCCTGCTCTATAACGCAAAGGCATATACTTAGTAATGAATGGATGCGGTCGCCCTCTGTTGATTTGGGAGTAAATGCCTTCAGTTGATCTTTTGTCCCCCCTGCATAGACGTAAGTGAAGAATAAGATACCAACATCGGTTCAAAAACAACGACTAAGATGCCTAGAACACGCTGAACGAAACACCAGGGTGCTGTCTGGTGAATCTTAATATCTATCCCGGAGGTATGAAGCAATAGTGGAAAATCTCAATTCAGCTGCCGCTCGAGAGTGGAAGGGAAATAAATTGGCGCCCGAAACTGGACGCAGATAGCCAACGATGGAGCTGGCGAAAGGATTATTGGTTGGGTCACAGGTTTATGCCAATGAACCAAGAAATAGAGACAACATTGGTCGAGTTCTTAGTGAAATGTGTCCTTGTACGTAAAACAACTTCAATTGAATTCCACTGCAAACAGAGAAACCTACTGAACTACACCATCGCCCTCCTGCTACAGCTTACGCCAAACCAAACAAATGATATGCAAAAACGGAATCATCTTGACTTACTATCGTGTAGTTTTTTATTGGCTTCTATTTAAACAGATATTTTTAGTCATTTTAGTACAGCCCCTCTGAGAACACCCGTGTGCGTTTCAACTTCACAGATAAGTCGCCTGGCAAACATTGTGTATTTATTTTATGATAAAGAAAATAACACATGTAACAGTCTTACCTGCATTTTGTTAATCACCTTCCACCCATCTTCGACTCCTTTCACAGATATAAACTTCGACTGAACTGGCAGCAACAGCTGATCTAAGATCTCCAACTTGGCATCCGCATACTTGATCGATTGCAAGCTCATTGTACTTTCAAGTTTTGTATGTCTAGTGCTAAGAATATCACTCTCTCATGCAACACTTAACTGCAATAAAACAATTCAAATAGAAACTATTAAGCAGAAGGTCAACGCAAAACCCACCGAAAAAATAACACAACAGGGTCTAATTGATCACTCATAAAAAATTCAATTGAAATAGAAATTAATAAAAATAAAAACTAGAAACACTTAAATGTAGGAAGTAGTGTCGTCGCAAAAATGTCCAACGCAGTGGCCCTGTAACAAATTCGTCGTCGTCTGACAGCGATTGATCCGTCTGGCGACCAAGAACTGAGTGCGAACAAGTGCTTCACTGAAAAAAGAGTCTCCTCTGCGAGACAACGAGAGAGTGAGATGATATCAACATCACCATCAAAACACATGGCAATTGTACGATGCCATCGGAAAAGAATAAGCAGGGAGGAACTAGAACTACCAAACGAGTAGCACAGAAAGCAAGAGCAGGCTTGTAGAACGTGTAGATCTTATCAATTGATGGACAATTTTAAATCTGAAAGAGCAACCGAAGAGATTGGGTTCTAGGGTAAATGTTTGCTATGCGGTTTCGAGAACTTATTTTCACGCTCGACACTTGACGGCGCTAATCTTTATAGAGTGTCCAACAAATGGTGGATTGCACAATATACAGGGCACAGATCCTTCCTGGGGCACGACACCTTCACGCGATTCTAATCAATTTGTGTTTGGATTATATAATGTTACGTAGGCAGCGAAGAGCGACCAAAGATGCCTGTTCAATAATTTTTTTGGCGCGGAAGCCAGAAAAAGAATCTCACACACGTAATTGGTGTCAATTTTTCATGTTTTCTTTGAACCGATAGATGAACACTTTGAGTGCTTACAGTAGAGAGTGAAAGAAGAACACCAATCAAACGTTTGGACGTTGCAAAAGGCTGATGGATCCAATTTTGTTGGTTGTCTATCAAAGGAAATATGGACGAGTGAATGGAGAGATTTGTCAACGAACTCAGTAAGGGCGCTTAAAACTAGGCTCGCTAACCCCCTATTCCAATTTTAAAAATGTCCTTATTAAAGCAACCACAGCTTAAGTATCCTTCTCAAAACTTTTGGGGAAGAATTGAAATTTAAAGCAAGTACTGATGCTCTGGACTTACCGGACTATTATATAGCTGATGGGCTGTGGATGCGTCAGGACTCACTGTATGCGTAGCCATGATTTAAGACTTCGATGATAAAAATGAAGTTTAAAGAGACTTTGGGAGGTAATGCGACCATCGATTGACAATACTTGGGGACACAAAAACGGGTTTAACAGCCTGCACTGAATTTCAATGGTAAGTGAGTGGTTCGAAGAGACTTCGAGCTAACAACCAGCCCTGTATGCCAACAGTACGGAAAAAGTTTGAGGAGGCTTTGGGATGCAAAGAAAAACTGCGGACAGCGCTGTACGTCAATGGTAAGCCAAGGGTTAGAAGGGGGTTTGGAACCCAAAAAACGGGAAGCAAACAGCGCTGTACATTGATGTAGGAGGAGCGTCATATCACTTGCCTCATGCCTCATATCACTTAGGTCCATGTAGACCCATTGTGATACCCATGATATTCCCTACTGCGGTTTTTAATTCCATGACGCCAACCAGCCAGTCGCTCTTGCAAATTTGAAAAGTTCTGATGGAGAGCCATCAGCTAGTTAGAAGAATTTGCCTAGGGTCCTATTTCTTATCTGGCAGAGGTATGAACAGTGACAGAGAAAATGAGCTGTGTTCTCATGAACTTCCTCATCACCGCATCCTCTGCATATATCGTCGTCATTCAGGCGTAATTTCTTTGTGTGATATCTTAGCATGTTGTGGGCAGTAAGTACTCCCCCCAGCATTGATAGTGATCTCCTGTCTTCTATTAGGGTTTTTTGTGCAATTTTCGCCCTTAGGTTGCAGAGTGGCGGTCTGACCGTACAGTCCGCTTGCTCTCGGACTCGGGTTGAACCCAGTCTTACCAGTTCGTCAGCGTTTTTATAACCTGGTACTCCGCTATGACCAGGGACCCAGCAGAGCTTAATATTGTGCTGCGTGCCAAGAACCATAAGCTCTTCGCGACAGCACTTCACAAGCTTCGTTGTTATCAGCGTAGCAGCAAAAGTGACAAAGAAACATATAACTCGGTTTAAGCCCGAGGGTACTTTTTGGTGGAATTACTAAAATAAGACTCTGTGATTCTGAGACTCTCTGTCCTACCTCTACAAACTGAGACTAGAGAGCACTTTGACAATTGATTGATAGTGCTACGTTTCAACGATGCTCTCAGCTTATGACGAGAAGAAGACTTTCTACGATCTGTTTGGCGCCGTCTTCAGCACAATGTAAAACGAAGGTATTACCTGACCACGCACCATCAGGTTAAGACACCCGAAGCAACTATTACCTGAGTACGCACCACAATTCCTAGTTAGGGCTACGTTTCGGTAACAATGGAGATGTGCCCTAACGTGGATGAAATCCATGCTATTGAGATCTGCACCGGTATAAACATCGATAAAAATATGTATTAGGGGCGCAAAAATACATATCTATTCAGATTGTCAGGCAGTGCTTAAAGCATTGACCTCTCACTTCGTGGCATCTAGGTCAGTCAAGTGCTGCTACGATACCCTACAATCACTTGGCAGGCACAACAAGGTCAAGCGTGGTTGGGTGCTCGGCCACAGCGGATGAGCTGACTAGGGCCCGTTCGACTTCCGCCCTCTTAGGACCGGAATCCTTCTATGACGTTAATTGGGCTACTACTACAGCTTTGAAGACCAACTTCGGCTAGCGCATTGAGAGAATGTCCCCTAGCTTAGGCAATCCAAGAAACTTATTAAGCTCTTTCCCACAAGGAAATTCTAACTTTGACAGGAACAACATAAGGCCTAAAATATCATCTTAACAAACTAAACCTTTGTTCAGCTACAGAATGTCGGTTCAGTATCTGAGCACATTCTGTGTGAATCTCTGACACTATACTGGCTACGAAGACGAATCTTTCACGGGGAATTCTGTTCGTTAGCGGAGTTTAGAAACTCGGTAGGTAGTACACCTATTAGGCTAAGTAGACCGGAGACACAATAAATCTTGCTAGGTCGCAGTAGTGTCATCCTTAAAGACAGGTTAAAAAAGGAGAGATCATTCCAGTGATGTAAGTACAGAAAAGTAATAAGGCGGAACGGCGTGACAGTGCACCCACTTGTAGAAAAGATATGGGATTCTGAAAACTTTACCGATGAATGGAAGAAAGTAATTATCGTCAAGAAAGATAATCCTATACTGTGCGAAAACTGGAGAGGTATTTGCGTGATGTATGCTGTAGTCAATGTAATAGCTGAAGTTTTTTCCTTAGCAAATAACTGGAAAACAAACTCGATGCCGAACAAGCAGGTTTACCCTGTGCGGATGACCAGTTTACCTACTGTTCGTCGATTTTGGAAAGGTATTCGATAGTATTGTTAGTATCATGGCAATATGTGACGGATCACGGCTTCACTCAGTCTCGTTTCTTCTGCAAATTTTACGTTCTTGTCAGAGAAATTCGGAATCCAAAGTGTGGTGCGACAAGGATGCATTCTTTCACCAATACTGTTTTCTTTCGTGTGCTTCACTCTGCCTTGTCGATAGGAAATGGAAGAATTCGATTAAATCTTATATCTCAACTCAAACGTCTTGAGAAAAATTTTGTGACTCAAGTAAGTAAGCATTGCTGGATAACTGCTAGAGAGAGTAGAGGGCGTCCAATATCTTGGGTATATTGTCTAAGCCGATGTAATACACGACGCAGAATAGTTGAGGGAGAGTCGCGGCAATTAGGGAAGATTTCAGGAGAACAAAGACCTATTATCCGATACCGTTTTTGATGGTTCGTAGGCATTATGAAAGGTTCAAAACCCAACAGAGGTAACAGGATGTAAGTAAAGTAAGTACCGGTTTTTAATCAAATGTTGGACATGCGCTCGATGTTTCTAAACCAAATGGCTATAAATCAGACCTTATGGCACTTGTGGATGAAGAGTGTCCCACAGCACAATAACCATTCGTGCAACTTGACAAAAAGGTGCTATATTGCACAGAAATGCCTAAGATATCCTTTGAAACCCCACATTTTAAAGGTATTGCTTCTTCTCAATCACCTTGTATCAAGTTTTCCTCCCGGCACTGTACTGTATTTATATTTATTTATCCGCCTTCATCAACGGATATCACTGCTTTCAAATAAAACACGAATCGAAAGTAAAATTTACAAAATAAAACCAAAAATGTGCCTCGGAATAGCTTTCAACAAACACTCGCGGCGCCTCTTAGAAAATGTCACGGTGAAATATGCAAGAGGAAAATTGTCGTTGCAATTCCCACCAATAGTGCTGGCTAGGCAATTTTAAAATTCTCCTAATAACCACAAAAATTTGTATACAATCACCACACGGCAGCAAAAAGTTGTTTTTACTTTGGAATCAACTGGTGGTTTTTGTCTTCACAGACAGCCGCCCCACCGGAAACGAGGTGACCACACAAAGCACTGATACGACAAAAAATTAGAACAAACTGCAACAATAATTTATCATTTTGACCACTCGAATAATTAATACATCGTCCAATCCAATTTTAATTCAGAAAAACAATCGCTACCAGCTGATCAGAGGAAAAGATAAATGAACACATTTTGTGGTTATGATTACGAGAGACTGCCGAGGAGACACTTTTTCTTTGATTAATATCCCCGACGTTTAGAATGAATTTATAATTTTTCTTACCTTGAGATGTAAGTTTAATAAATCGATGTTTTATTTATAAACTTGTAATGGGTTGAAACAAATTGGACGATGGTGTAATTGATGAAAATTTCGACGATGGACAAGAAACTGTTTGCAGTGAAAATTCGCTAAGAAAATCCACCCGCACCGGTTTGACGTACTTTTCGATGTGACAGGTTTTTATCAGTCAACATAAGGGTGGAGATGCAATGAAAGGAATTTCGGTTATGCATTCTTTGTTAAATTTTATAAGTAAAATTGGATTTCTATCGTTGTAGCTTAAAGTCTTTAAAACAATGACGAAGACATATTCATCAAGGCGAAGGTGGAAAAATTATATGAATATCATCTTTCCAATGGACTTGAAAATGCTCTGATTTGCGATGGAACTTTGTCAGGAAGCAATTTCGCATAATAAATGAATAGCTGGTGCGACTGCTCGGGATGAGTCAAGTTGTACTTGTTAGCAATTCCGCATGCTTGACATGAAAGTTAAATTCGAATTTTGTATGCCGTTGCCAAGAAAACATATCCATCCCTATAAAATTATATATTCTTCTTCATGAACACAAGTGAGAGACCATTCGAATAATTTGCATTTCGACACAAATGTACTTTCACCTTAAGAAGTCTCCACTTTTGATTACACCCTAGACACCCTAGGAATTGAACCTATCTACTACAAGTTCTTGGGTGTCTACTTGACAGCTGCCATTTGTGCATCAGTCGCATCCGTCGCATTGATTTTTTCTGAACAGAAATAGTTTTGTTTAACAATAAATCCTTTCTACTTAATAAATTCGTAAAAAACAATGTCAATAACAGTAAAATCGGACAAGCAAAATGGTACACCCGACCTGGAAACACTTTGTCGGTTGTGTTTACAGCCCGAATCGGCGAATCTCAACATCTTCGAATCGGGGCAACTATCGATTCCCGTGCGAATTATGGCTTGTGCTGCATTAGAAGTTCAATGTACTGATGGTTTGCCCAAATCCATATGTGAAGGATGTCGTTTTCAATTGGAAAAATCCTATTATTTTCGTAAAAAATGTCAAATTTCTGATGCGAAGCTACGAAAACACATACGTCTGTTGAATGCTGGAAAGAAAAGTCGTGTTTTTCTCAAATCAAGCGATGACGACGACGATGAGGACGAAGAAATGCTTCAATTGGAAGACTCACTTACATTCATACAGAACGAAGAGGAAAAAAAGCAGAAGGAAGAGCTGGCATTACGATCGGCATGGTTAGCAGAGCAACAAGAACAGTTTCGTAAAGATGAGACGCAAAGGTTATTTGAGGAATTTGGAAATTTTGTAAACAGTCGGAAGTCTGTAGAAAAAGTGGTGTCATGCAAGAAGGAGAAAATCGAATTTGAGATCAAGGAAATTCCACCACCAAAGACACAATCATTGGTGACTCCGCAGTCCGGTACCAAGCGCCCTAGAATCAAAATAGTTCCGCAGAAAGTCGAACAAGAGCATGCAGAAGTAGAGGCGGATAATGAAATAACTTCTTCGGAACAAATGCACGACGATCACGAACAGATATTAATATACAACGATGAAGAGGAAGAGAATACAGACGGTACAATTCAAACGTTTTTCTTGTACGGTAAGAACGATGAGGAGGGCAGTGGTCAGTTTATCGAAATCGAAAGTGAACGATTGGATGAGATGGATGAACTAAATCAGGACAAAGAGGGTGATGCTGTAGAAGAAACTAATATCGACCTGGGGGTAAACGATGATGAAGGAAGTGAGGATTTCACATTTACCAGCGAATACGGAGACACCGACAACAGAGACGAGGAGGACAGTCGTCTGAACATTGAGTCCGTAAATATTGTTCAATCGTATCAAAGTAGGTTTAACAAACGTCTTTGGAAGGTGGATATGGTTTGAAAAATTTCTTATCGTCCTCACGTTTTATTTATCATTTCAGTCGAGGAGAATGGCGAAATTCAGTACCTGAAGGATGAAGTACCCGCAGATACACTTTCCATCAGTGATGACGAAGATGTTCAAAATATGCTCGTCAACTCAGGCATGCAATTGGAACAGATTGTCGTGGCGCAGACATCAAAACCAGTAAGTTCTCTTAATCCACACATTCCCAACCATCACACACACTAACCCTGTCATAGAAACTAAAGCGTAAAGCACCTGATTTACACAATGGTACACAACAAGAGAAAAAAACGCCCACCACAACCTCGTTGGACTTTGCCAGAATAACAACAGAAGATTTGAAAATTTTCAAATGTAGCGAATGTCCCCAATCGTTTACCCGTGAGAATTCACTACTGCGACATCGGTCAGCGCACAAAAAAGGACGCGAATACAGCTGCGACAGGTGCGATAAGTGGTTCTCGTGTAAGAGCTCCCTGGATCGGCACATACGCATTCACACGGGGGAAAAACCATTTACCTGCGACCAATGCGGTAAGAGTTACATGCAAAAGGAGGTCCTCAAGCGTCATTTAGCTATTCATTCCGGCGAGCGACCACACCCATGTCCGCATTGTCCAAGGGCGTTTGTGCAAAAGCTGATGCTGACGCAGCATATCAATGCGACGCATTTAGAGGTCCCACAGATCCAGAAACATGATTGCCATCTATGCCCCAAGGTATATCGCACGCTGAAGTTTGACTTGACAAAACGCTATCCTATTTGTTTTCCTTGCAGAGTTTCCATCATGCATCGGGCCTGAGTAGACATCTGATAATACATTCTGGAATGAAGTTTCGCTGTTCCATTTGCGATCGTTTATTTAACGATAGGAGTTCGATACGACGGCATGTCATGTCCGTACACTCGAAGGGCAGAGAAAAGGCGGTGATCCAAGCCACCAGGGTGTCGACGAAACCCCATCTAAACGATGCTTCTACGGAGTACATTGCTTAATCTAATTTTGTATCAATGGATTTTTATTTTGTAGTACAAAGAAATATGCATAAAGTATTTCAACAATAAACTGTAATTTATTCTATATGGCAAATGCAGTTGTATTCATTGTGAAAAGCCATGAATTATGGTAAAAGCAAAGAAGTAAAGTGGTCTACTTAGCTAGGGTAGGTAGATGGGTTGGCGAGGGGAGAGAGAACCCTCTGCGCCACACTCCAGTCAGTATAGACCAAGTGTTAAGCGCATTGGGGGAAAAGCATTCCTTGCTCGTGGACCAGTCCCTAAAGCGCTTTCCTATTGCTGCTGGATGTGGTATCACCCTGACGCTTTGCTGATCCTAAGGCCTAAAATTAAGCTTAACATTTATCTATCATCAGTTACCTTTGAGAGGACCGTGATGGGTGTTTCACTTGAATTCCTGGAAGAAGTGTCTTCTATAGCACGTGCTTGCAAAGTGGGGCAGCGGGTCTCCATTGAATTCCACCACTTCACAGCCACTACAAAGGTCACTTTGCCTTTGCTTTTCATGTGGTATCGCAGGATAATATACTCTCCAATCACTAATATGAGAGTGAAAAGGTTTTTTCTACCGTCCTGCATGTGCATATGTATATTTTAGTCCTATGCTCATTTAACTCTAGTGATCAGCATTCTTACAGGCCACAACCTACTGGCGGCCCATCTAAGAAGAATGCGACTAAGCACGACCGACCTCTGCAAAGGATGTGGAGATACAGACGCGGAGGAGGACACGACGCACTTTCTCTGCGACTCCCCAAGCCTCAGCAGATCCAGAAAGAAGACTCTAGGCGCTTTCATCTTCAGTGACCCAGGCCAACTCTCAACCATGCCACCGAGAGCCATCCTAAAATTTTTATTGATTTAGGGTGGCTTAGACCAAGGCCGCTCAATGAGCGGCAAGCAAGCGTCGCAGAGCCCTAATAACGATCAATAAATAATTTCTTCTTTTCCCAACAGGTACATCAATGCAGGTCCCAAAACGGGGAACACAATGGATCCTTGAAGATCCGAGAGAGGGGGCGCCCAACATCAGGCCGCCACTCCTTTAACCTAACCTAACCTAGATCTGTTCTTCTTGTACGTTGTAAGTGGTTTACCTATTCTATACACTATTTCGTTCGTACATTTCGGCAGTCGTTTTGAATACAAATTTAAGGCTGCTCTGCGATGTGGTCCTTGGATGTTTTTGGTATTAATCACAAGCATATTAATCATTATCATGAATGGAGGTCCAACTAATGCGGTGACTGGGTCATGTAGAGCGGATGGACACCAATGCATCAATGACCGCGACTTAGGTGGCGCACGCAAGTGGAAGGGGACCTTAACCAACTTGGCGTGCGAAACTAGAGGCAGCTGGCTAAAGATCAAGCTGACTGGAGATGCTTGTTGATTGAGGTCCGAGAGGGCGAAAGGTTCTAAGTAGTAAGTGCCAAACCATAAGCCATCAGCCCCGCCTATAGCTGTATTTATCAGAGAAACTACCTTTAATTTTGAAATATCAGTTTTTTATTTTTTTAAATATATAAACGTTGGCCATTCAACGGTAAATTACATTTTCACATAATGTATTATGTATCATGTAGTTTTTTTTTTTTTTTTTAATTTAATTATTGAATGTACAAACAACTTATGGGTAACTCTTTCGGATTCTCATTGTACGAAAGACGAGTCAGATAAAGTGCTGATATATACGTGTACACATGTTGAAAATTATTAATTATACTGTTATTAGGCATTAATTATTCGTTGGGCATGAGTTTATGTGAGCGGATAACGCAACAAAGTGGTGATTCCACCATAATATCATCGACTCCAAGAACACTTTTCGTCAACATAGGCTGTGTGTAGGTTATGTATCATGATGTCTGATTTATTACATTTTTTTTAATCTAAATAATGTAATACGTGTGTAAATATATATAACATGCATTTGTTTGATAAAAAATTATAAAAAAAAAAAAAAAAAACAAATTAGCCAGCTTGGAAAGGCCAGCACGCATAACATTAACAATGACACTAAACGTAGAGTAATAAATACAATAATGTACAACTTATGGTCTTAGGAATAACTGAGATAGAAAAGACAATCAGAAAAAAAAAAAAAATAAATTGTTAATAATATATTTTAAACAATCACGAGAGTACTTAGGGAGAAGAGAAACAAACGGCGGCGGCGTGTGCAGCGAGACGACACCATTTAATATCAAAAATATATTCTTCGTGAGAAAACGAAAGTGTAAATCTTTCTCTCAATTATTAAAACGAAACATAATGGGGCACAACAACAAAGAGACATAACTACTAAGCTTAATTTGCAGGTATGTATATCACTTAAACAACTAACGGGGTAAACAGCGCTGATAAATGTTTTAGAAGACTTGGCAGACGGGGGTGGCGCAGTCGCAACTCGAGAATACTGGAATAGCGAGTACAACTTAAGCATATCTCTCTTTCTCTCTCTGTGTGTGTGTTGTCACTTCTTCTGGCTTAATCGGAATTCGTCAGTGAAGATGTTTGCGATTCGAGTGTATTCGTATCGGTGCGATTGCGTAGCATTCGCGGCTGACTTGAGGCAAAATTCGAAAAATCCTTCATAACATCTTTGTAGGTTTCGTCTTCGCCATTTCCCTCGTCACTTAGACCGATTTCATCGTTGAGTCGGGTTAGTCGTAATCTAAAATAGAAGGAATTACACAAATTGTTTGGTATTTGGTGATGTGATGTGCTTACAGTGTAACAATATCGGCGTTTCGTTGATCAACAGCAATGTCCAAGGGCTTTTTGCCATCCTTCGCAATGATGTCGTACTTCGCCTTGTGTTTTAGCAGGAGGTATGCTTGAGCAATGCAGCCTTTTTGTGTCGATAAATGCAGCGCACTGTAACCGAGGTCGTCTATCACATCGATTGGCACTCCGTTAAGTAAAAGAAATTCACAAGCCATCACTGAACCCTGAAAGTGGGAAGAATATTCATATTAGTTCGAGATTCTACGGAGGACAAACGCAGTAGAGAAGGAGCTGATAGAAGAGGACCTCAACCAACTTGAGCTAACTGTAGCTAATAGATTCTGGATTAAGGAAAATGTACTTACCGACAGAACGGCCTGATGAAGATACGTTCTATTCGAATCGTCTGGATTCTTCCAAGCCTTATCAGCTCCTAGAGCAAATGCCATACACATAACTGGTAAATTATGCGCAGTCGATGCTTTGTACAATAACAAATTCGCACTGAGTTTCTCGAAATGTTCCTCTTCAATGATACAATCATCTTCGCCCTCTGTAGACTCCTGATCAGAGCCAAGAATTCCTGGTTGATCGAATGTTTCCACTCGTAAATTATCGCCAATTATCACTAGATCCTCGTGTAATATACTGAACGACATTGATGGAATGTTTAAAGATTCATCATCACCATCTGACTTTGAACTCGATCCGTTGCGATACCGGCGTCGGAACTTTTTCACACCCCATTTGCGAGTTATCGCTTCCTCACCGCCGATACATTCGATGTTTTCCAGTACGTCAACCTTTGGCATGCCACATATGAAACGTTTTTCAACGTATTTGGCCTTTATCCACGCCTCCCGCACGCTAATATCACAATTCTCCGTTGCCGTCTTTAAGTCACAATTCTCGTCGATGTGAGCTTCGTAGATTCGATTCACAATATCATTACCTAACTCCATCATGACCTTTACGTTTTCGGCTTCCCAAGCGTCCAGAGTGAGCGAACGCACTTTGCTGTAGTGAACTCCTAAGCTGCGATGCACTCCAGAACATTCAATGCATAATGTGATGCCAAGGTTTATCGATGCCCACCGGGGGTCTGAGCCTCTGCAATCGCAGCACTGATGATTGCCGGGGATTTTCAAGAATTGCTCCCAGTGGCTAGAGGAAAGAAGTTACAACTTAACAATTTTAGATGATTCATGGGCTTCACTTACATTTTTCTTCTCATATTCAACGCGCTTGATGCTAGTGACGATTGGGGTCGTGAATTTATACTGTCATGCTGAATGGCCGCACCAATGCTCCTCTGTAATGCACCAATCCAAGCTTGAAGCATCTCTGACGAGTCCGCTTGCAGTGTATGGGATCTACAACAAATAGTTTAAAGTGATGACATTGCAGAACAGAGATGGACGTGCACAACTTACTTTGTTGGAGAAATCACCTCAAAACAAAACCGTCGATCACCATCACTAACCGGACGCACCGTGCATATCCTCAGATCCTCTTCCATAACCGAGAATGAGTCTTCGTTGCATCGTTTCCTGAAACTCGTCAAATCACTTATGAGTCACAATGAAATACCGATTGTCCCCCAAAGCGAGCCCAGCACCATGTGAAATTACTTCTCACCTGTACACTAGTTGATTGTCATTCAAATAGAACCATCGTCGGCACCAGGTTTTGAAACCTTTTGATTTCTTCTTAAACAGATATCCTTCGAGTTTGTTGGATGAACTATTGGTGTTGTTGTCGTTAAAACTATTTACACTGACATGTCGATTCTGCATTGATTTCTCCAATTGCTGATATTCCGTACGTAGGCAATTTATATCGTCCGAGAGGTTCTTGAAGAATTCATCGAAATCATTGCAGAGATCTGAACCTTGATGGTAGTAAGTACCGCATGCTTGGTAATAATCTAAAAGCTGGTGTGAGAAGATAGATAAAAAAAAGGATTAGTTTGGTTTTGAACGAAAAAAAAAAACCCGAGGCTTCCTTGGTTGAGATCACTATTGCAATAAGTAAGAGTACCTGCTTATCGGGATAGTAAGGCATTGTTGGGCAAGATGCTCCACCAGAACAGCCAGAAGTGTATGCTTGCCTACGAATCCCTTCCAAATGTTTATTTTGCAACAAAACAATACTACGAAACGCTCAAGTCGCACTGTTTATATAAACTTCCTACTTCCAACAGTGATATTTGTTTATTTACTTTTGTATTGTGTGGAAAAAATGCAAAGCTTTGCGAAGATCTATCGGGGTTTGGAAGATCATCGTCGATTATTCCATGACATATGGAGACGGGTTTGTTGAAACAGGAATGCGTGGTCTGACGAGGCAACGCTAGAGGAAAGCCCAACTGATAACAATCATCCAAGAGGTGCCTGTATGCCTGATATTGAACTCTTCACCGAGTGATTAAACAATGCAACTCCTTTCGTACCTGACTAGAATCAACTACAAAACTAATGAACATCGCACTTGAGCAGTAGATAGGCGCGATATGATGATATTATCGTATGGACAAGTTTTCATGCGCTAAACATCAGCGTTCTACTGTTTTGACCTAAGGCTTTATGTCTCGAACAATCTCTCGTTAAACTTATTTCGGATGAAGCAGAAGAGAACATCTATTCTTTGGATCGAATGAGCATCACCAAAAAGTTAACGTCGCACTCTGTTGGGTTCCGGGACAGAGCCTAAGCGAGAGATACACTTATATTCAGCTTTGACATGGATTTTCGGAACCTCACCGATGAGAGATGGAGCGAACTCACATCATGCCGTATATAAAAAAAATGTGACTCTCGCTGAGGTGGCCGCACATCTAAGGATGCTCCCAAGCACAACGAACCTCTGCAAGGGCTGTGGCGACATAAAGAAGATTCGGAACATTTCTGTGCGACTGCCCATGCCTCAATAGATTTAGAAAGAGGTCCCTCGGATGATACTTTTCCAATGACTTAGACGAACTCTGTATTGACGTGATTCAGTGAGGCAAATCAGAGGTAGAAACGCTGATAAATACTCTTTTCTTCTTTAAGAATGGGGAACACAATAGGCACTCTCTTAACATAACCTACCCCAGGTTCGATGGCATTGCTTGCTTCTTACACTGGTTTTCATTTTTGGAACCACACTGCACTGTACGAACAGTGGTTTACTTAATACCTCGGAAGGATGTCTTAAAAAAAAATGCCTGCCATAAACCATGGAATCCGTGCCATCAGGTAGGCGTCCGCTAGGTAGGCCCAGGATGAGATGGTTGGACCAAGTCCGGAATCTCACCTCTACCCGTATGGAGATAGCCTCTAATGACTTGGAGTCGATGGCGAAAGATCAGGAGATGCGGAGAGTCCACTTAAGCGCCCTAAACTCGAAGCCCTCATAGAGGATAACCGGATAATGATGAAACACTTCGAATGTTAGTAAAGGCTTCTTCCGTTTCCTGATAACCACGGTATATTTATCCCTTTCACCAGACTCGGTCAAGATCCTTGCGTCTCATTTCTGTTAAGTTCTTGCCGCTCTTCTTCTACACGATCTGGACCCAGTGCTCTAGTCTTTGGTTCTAACCCTCGGTGCGGTGTCTCCCACATTCTTGACTAGTTCATCCGTTGCAGGTAATCGAACCATTTTAGCTGCTCTTCTTCAGCTCCTTCTCTTATGGTAACCAATAATGGTAACCACTCACAATCTTACATTCTAAACTTCTACGGGCGCAGTGTATCGAATAACTTTAACGTTTCCTTTAACGTCAAGGATGCAAAATGATCTCACGATCGACTGTTAGACAAGATGATTAAGCAGAACTGTCACAAAATACTGGGCACCATATCGAACCTTCACGATCTTTGTGGAACTTTCTTAAAAGTACGATGGTAAACCATTTCATCGAAGCATTTGAACTGGTTGTAGGCACCTACAACTCATCGATAGACAAGAACGGGGAGCAGATAGCGAGTTCTTCTCCAACTGCATCAACAAAACTCCTTACAAGCACCAAATTCGACCGAAAGCATGTCAGCAAAAGATAATTTTCATTGAAAGTGGAGCGTTTGATTGCGCCATATTGGGTGTGGACGCGATGTCGATGAAATGCTGTATATGATAAGCATACGACAAAGATCGTTTTCTAGTACTTTGATAATCTCTGCCACACCCGCCATTCTACATGCGGCCTTACTCGTCTTGCAGTAGACGCATAGTATTCGGGTAAAGCACACATTTGTGACCCTGTGTCTGAAACATAGACGCGAAACTGGGAACCATACGCAGTCTTATCGCAACCAGATGCAAGGTCGCACCGGAATGAGCAAGCAACACTACACCTTCATCGCTTAAAAAGTTAAATTAGATTGTTTGTCCGCAAATTCACTTAAAAATTTGACACACACACACGATGATTCACACCCCAGTTCCAATGGACATAACATGATTGAAAGAGTCATGCGAAATTTAAACCAACAATCTTGCTCGACTATACAACGATCCGTTGAAGCTCACATTATCTGATTCGTATTTATTGACTTACACCGACTGTGAAACAATGGAACTCTTTCACATCGATCGAACTAGTTGCGTTCTCTTGACTAAGCGAATCGTAGACAGACTAAACTTCAATGCTTGAAAGCCAAACCGTTTTATTTAACACTGCGCCTAAAGCAAACACATAACAGGTGACCACCTCAACATCAGCAACTCACTAATTAATCAAAAAAATGTTTTCGCACCTATACACACTTGAGAAGACCCAAACAGCATATCGAATCACCGACATAGCTTCACTTTTACTTGGTCTATACCTATAATTGGCCCCTAATTATGGAATCATGACCGCCTGTTACATGCAAACAAACGAAACGCAAAAATATTTCACTAATTACTGAAAATAAATTAAAAAACAACTCACTGTGGATAGTATCGATGGGACCTTCCGTGATTGTACTAGTGTTATATAATTCACATAGTCTAATGCTGTGTGTTGGAAGCACGATTTATTTGCCGAGAGTATGTTCACAGCTTCCTGCACCTCTTGCGGTCGATTTTTATTAGCCTGCATGCGATATGGGGGTGAAATAGCGTATGAATCATCTAAGTACAACTAATTTACCTGAGCGTTTTTTATGAGGGCGTTGTCATAGCACTCGGAGATTTTTAGAAAATGTCCCCGATAGTCTTTCACTTGGTTGATGTCGTCCTTGACGAATACACTTAAGTTCTTTAACACCGTTCGACTGGCCTGATCCAATAGTATCGTGTGAAATTTATTCATTTCCTACGGGGTGATAACGACAGACATCATCAGTTAATTGTTATTTTATTAATCATTTCGCGACAAAACAAACCTGAAAACAATGAATGATCTTTCCCAGTGCGTTATGTGCGTTCTTGTTATCAGCAAAATGCTGCTGCAGATCCCACAGCGACATTGCAAATGCACTGTAAATAAAAAGGCCAAATGAAAAAAAAAAAAACGCTAATGGTGGTGTCTGCCTGCGTATATGGCAATGGTAAGTTTGCAAACCTTTGATTCTTTACATATTCCTTGCCAGAGTCCACGGCCACTGTGCACAGTTTGATGATCTTTTCCAAACGCTGTTCCAAATGCTCGATTTCAGCTTCCTCCTTAGAGATGTATTGTCTACGGATGCAAGATACATGTTTGTTTATTATTTGCAAATCTCGTGAATCATGAGTCAGCGGGTGATATGAGAATCCGCTTAGGTTTTCCACGAAATACATTTGAATATCAAATACGATTGCTCACCTGAAGCGTGGAGAATCCTTTAGGCACTCTTCGAATTCTATTAAGGTACGCATTTTATTCCAGTTTTACCTATTGACACTGGGAATTCGTTTTTTTTTTTTTTTTGTGGGCAACTGAATGAGAAATCTAATCAAGGAGAGAAGAAAAAAAAAAAACAGAGAGGCAACACCGAGGAAGACAACACAGCAACTTTTGTTTTTTTTTTTTCTCAGAACATATTTTGATCGTTTGCGGATGGCGAGGGGTTTTATTAGGGCGAAATTATTTGAACTGAATCTGGTTATTTGTACGTAGACTATTGAGCGGCAGATATGTGAAATTCTTTTTGAAGAAAACACACGTAAACTTTGCTATTTTTTTTGTGTGCTAGCTTCTCGGACTTTCACTTGGAAATTTCTTCGGATTTGGCAAAAGGAATTTTGAAAGTTGAACTGTCAGTTTGCTGTCAAACAAGTGGCAATCAGCAGAAGGGTACGTTCAACTGAAGAGAGAGCAAAAGTTACAGTGAAATCGGATTAGGTGGCGCTGTATGCAATAAGGAGTAGAAAGCATGGAGAAAAAAATCGTTACTTGAGACGAAATTCAAGTTGGGAGTAGAAAAATAAGACAGTTATAATGATTTTAGTTGTGAGAATAATGTTAAATAAATTATGTATGTCAGTGTAGATTGAAATAAACTATATTGATTTCTTTAAAGAAGCGAGGTAACTCCTATTCATTAAAGAAAGGTGCGGAATTTACAGGACCACTTGTTGACCATTTCCCTGATTTTTTCGACCCACTAAAGTTGTACAGGTCGGATTGGACGGAACACTACTCAAAAGACACAGGAAGAACTCTTTTATTAAAATGAATGTTTCGATTGAGAAAGCCCAACGCTTAGCATGTGTTTGCATTCGCGGTGCGCTTAGAACTTCTCCAACTGCAGGGTTTCAAACTGATGTATGTGTATGTATGGCATCTATTTGCAGACTTCCTAATTTAACCGACATGGTGGCCACTGAAACTGACTTCAGTATGTGCTACAAACATGGATACATATGTACAATATCGGAGAAGAGCTCTTGAAGTCAGTGCGAAGACCTATAGGATAGCTCTATCTCGATTATCACAGATGGCTCATCAACAGGCGCGGGACTCAGTGCAGGCCTCTTTGGAACCTTAGAATCCACCACTCCTTCAGGAAGCTGCAATCCACTACTGCGTTAAAGCACCTGTATATGTATTTACATTCATAAATATGTCACAGCAAATCATAGATTGTTACATCTTGATTATGGCAACGCTCATGTTTCATATCCGCGAGATCAAAAGCGTTATTTCGATTAAGAAGAGACAACCAGGCTACTAGGCAGGCTACTAGGCGGGCACGCTCAACGGCTGGGAATAGTCTGTAACAATTTCTGCAGGAGCTGCAGAGATGGCGGAGCGGATGATTCCATAGTGGACGTGCCCCGCCTTTGCCAAAATAAGAAAAACCCCATTAGGAACCTCGATCTAGAAGACCTCTTCGAACCAACAAAGGTTAGTGTTCGTGTTCCTGGTCGTCTCGATCCTGAGAGCTATGTTTTTCTTCTCAAGAGCAGTGTTGTCCATTCGCTTGATGTATCTAACCCAACGTAGGCGACGTGATTTAGCTTCACTACAAAACTACTTTCACATCTTGGCATGGACGTATTTTTTACTCCATTATCCCTCATCACAAATAGGACCTTGTACTTGTTTTGTTTTGGATACCCAATCGCGTCCCGAAGCACTTCGTGGAGAGCGCTGCTAGTCTGTGTAGATCACGCGATCTGTTCAGAGTACGAAAATTGGCATTTTTTTTCTGGTCACTTTGCCAAACCTCCGGAAGTATAATTTGTCATGACAACGTCTTTTAATTCGCCGACCAAAATCGGCAATGAATTGTAGATCCCGAGGGCATAAGTCTTGACCCTGATTGGCGCGCCACCTGTTCCCTTTCCCTTTCGTGATCGACAAGTATTGTCGATAAGCAACATCAAGTATCTTCACTGGTTCTTTGTAGGCGCTCTTGGCAGTTTAGGTGATACGAACACTTAGTGGGTCCCACAAGGCACAAGTTCATAGTTAGTTCACCTTTCGGATTGTCCAGAAAGCATTGCCTGGAAGTAAGGAGTCATTTTCAGGAATTATGCTGCAACGCATAGGTCATTATGTTTAAGCGGAGATAGAATTCTTTATTGAGGAGCTCCACTTTCCAGTTTAGGGCGATGTTTGCAAATCTTCCTCTCGCATGATTTATAAACGCGGGTATAACCCACTTCAGGGTCTTCAAAAGGAAGGGGGCTGATATCCTTAGCTGTTATGCAACCAGCTTTACCTGATCATTTGCCAATTCAATTCACTAGCAAAGTTTATACCTTCAAATTCCTGGGTTGAGCTCACTTCCCGTCCAATTTCTCAAGAAAGGCAAATAAAAAGTTCTAAGAAAGCTAGATATGGTCCCACAGCAATAAAAGCGCAGATTTACAAATTTAAATTCTTAAACGATCAATTTGCTGATCCCATTCTCGGGTGTATCGACCAACAACGGTTGCTTATTCAATTGACTTTTATTTTTAAATCTAAAGGTAATTTTCCACATGAACGATCTTCGCCAATCCCGGAGAAGATCCCAAAACGAAAGATGAAAATTTATGACGACAATTTAACTGGAGGTGCGTCTCGCAAACCCAATCTACTCGGAGTAATATGTATCTCTTGAGCAATTAAGATTGATTCCAAGCTTAGATACATACATACGTACGACAACAAACTGTAGCCCATGTATGGCGTTATTACTCATTGAACTTCTTTCGGAGTGAAGCGAGCATTAATGGTCTTTCGCTTGAATAGCTTGTATATTTTCTTCCATAAAGAGTCGGACATTGGGGAAACTGTGTTAGACCAATCGATTAGTTTGGATGTCTTGTGGCTGTGTAAACATACTGCGGACGCATTAATTACACGTTTGGTTGTTTTAATTTCCTGCACATGGGACGTGGGCATCAAAATAAATTAAATGAAAATTTCTATATTGGGCGACAAAGTTAAGTTGATAAGCAAGCAATTTTGAGGAGATGTCTAACATTTAATTGCCATCTTCTGACGTTTATGAGAGATCGGTTGACCTAAATTGGAGACCATGCGCAGGGGTTGTTTGTTCAACGAGTGTCGTCTGGACTGCAATTTGATTGACTTATTATGAATTTATTCCTATATCGACTTAACTGGTGGAAGTCGCTTTAATTTGCTTAAAAATATCTACTTCTCATCTTAGAGGTGCTTTTAGCTAGTGACATGGACTGGATGAGTTGTGGAATAAGCTTGTAACCAACATCTCTTGAATCTTTGGTACTTGAATGGTCTCCTTCTGGAAGATACTTTTTCTCCAAGTTTGACCGGAACAGTGTTAGATCTTTGATAGCATATCGAAAACAGCTTTTGCTTTCCTATGTCGGCTGTTGAGTCCCACCATCGATCGATACAAATCTCCTGAATTACTAAAAGTCTTGTCCTCGAACAACTTCTTGATTAGCAGAGCATACTATTGAAGTTGAGGTAACTCCCCTAGGTTGGACTCTTTTAGGACACAACACCAGTGGTTATTTGGTTTATGATAGCCATTATGCAATGCGTGCGTTTATTATTTTTAAGATTCCATTAAATATCTTCGCTGTTCGCTAATAAGGCACTGCAAAGTACGTCCTGTCGGGCACCGTTCTGAATTTTAAATTCTCTTTCCTGTGCAGTACGTGACATTTTAAACCTTGATGGCATCTTAGGGTATTCATGTGGTCTTCCTTAAAGTACCTGTAAAGGAAACCGATAAGTTAATATTCGGGAGTTCTTTGATAATGTTTTTCATTCAACTGAAAATAATATTGCCTCCAGTTTTCGCATTCAGCCAAATTTCTTTCCTTCAGGAACTTAATAATCATTACCTTCTTCCAACTCATCCGGGAAGGTCTCGATCACCCAAATCCTTTCTGTAAGTGAATGCAGAAGATCTGCCAAAGGTAAGGTTTTACGTAATTTGGCTGATATGCCATCAAGCCTGGCCCCCTATTACTTTTAAGCACTCTTAGCGGTGTTATGCGAATTCTGGGTATAACACCATCCAAAATGTGGGTCAGAACAGAACTGTACCATTGGTTCATCATGGCACTGGGGCTCTAGAACATACATAAAACAAAATTGCTGGGCGACAGCTCGGCCCTAGTTTCTCGCAACCATTCACGTTGTGTGTGTTATATTTTTTGCACGAATGGAAAGGGCCTACAATTTATTGCGGACTCCGAAAGGCGCATTGAGAAGCTCTTTCGTGACAAATTCTATTCCCGGAGGCTTGTCATTCTCCGATGAGAGGTGGTGCCGCGAAAAATGTTCGGTGGTCATGGTTGGGGCTTGAACCCATGCTCTTCGCTCAGCAGTACAACGCACTCACTACTGAGCCACGGCGACCATACATAGGTCGCTCTTATGTGAACTTAAAGCTGTTATCGCTTTTTAATTCATTGCCACATATTTTTAGCAAGCCACGTGCTATGACTTCTTTCCGTCTTACCGATAAAACAATCTGCACTGGAAGCAAAACCCTTTTTTCATAGCATTGCAGTCCTCTTCTATCGTTAGGGGACAGTGATGCTGCTTGTGCCAAACGGTTCCTAAAATATTGCTGCGCTATGAATCGCCAACTCTGTCGGTGTTATCCTCAGAGCATTCCACCATAAGATGGTAATTTCGTTCCATAGCTACATACCCATATCGGTTTGTTTCGGACATTTGAAGGACGATTTCTAAGCCTGAGGCTGATTGCCATGTGATCTATAATACTTAATTGCCGGTCAATCGAAACCCAGGTGATTTTATGACACGTTTTGTGTTTAAGCATTGTTCACCCTAAGACAGGGCGATTGTTGCTGCAAAAATCAGTCATTACTAGAACCGTATCTAAAGAGGTGCAAGGGGATACTCAGTATCCCCACAGAGTTCGTCAGCATCCCCTGAACATTGAAGCTTCAAGACTCGGTGGATACCCCAAGATTTATCTTGAGCATCCCCGAGATAACTGGATATGGCCACAATGGCACTGAAATCCGCCATCATCCTTCTCTTCCTTAATCGCTGACTCAGTTGGCGTGTAACGCTATATAATAAGCATTTTCCTTACTCTCTTCCTTTATTTTACTATCAACATCCGGTCAATAAACGGTTGCCGGTATATGACGCGACTTGCACTCCCGAACTATTTTCCTGAGTAAAGTAGGTCAATGCTTTGCGTAGGTGACTTGAACCGCATCTGACCACCTTATCTTCCTTAGTGCTAAGATTTCATAAATACGTAATCTAGTTGGTGGAATCTGGCGTTTTAACGACCATCTTTGTCATAATCAAGGAGGGTTCCCACATTCCAAAATGTGGTCAGCAAATTATCAGTGTACATCTACTAATGCATAATGCTAACCCAGGTTGTTTACCGAGGGTCATAGTGTCGTATGCTTTCAGGTTCACCACCAGATAATACTCCAACCCGGTTATAAATGGCCCGCAATACAATATTTTCTTTAAACGCTAAAGTACGCTGTTTCGTACCAACATTGACTTGACGATTTGAATGGATTGATTGGGCCTGACGCATGCTCTACATTATTCCATTTTTTCTTAACAAGATGCTTCACTACAAGACGATCCACAAGACTAGACCCATTGATAGTATAGCTTTCAATTTCGGTTCGTAGGCTTTCGCATTTGAAAAACATTCAAATGCGAAGAGAGAACTCAAGAAACTCGTAAAGAGGACACAGATGTATACACCACCATATAAGTCTGGAGTTTTAAAATAGTTGAAGGACACTAAAAAAAAGACTAGTACTTCTATAGATAGTTCATTGATTGAACTTTTGACGTATTTGATTAGTGATTGGATTCTCCATCACACTATAAGTATAAGTACTTGCACAATATTCTTGTTTACTCTGCCCAACTTGTCCCCAAAAGAAAGGACGAAAATCTCCTCAAATTAAATGAAACCTCCACCGCCTCCTCACTGCGCAACACCGTGAAATCCATCATTCCCACACTACACCGCAATCGGCTGAAAAGAAAAAAATCCTTCTCACCGACTAACGAACACTTCTCGAGTGGGTTGCTGGATGGTCCTTCTGGCCATGAATTGTATCATCCATCGTCTGCCGTGACGAACGACTCTAAGCCACACTGTTTACTTTAACCCAAGAATGACTCATCTTCAAGGATTATACCCACAACCGTAGTTGTTAGTTGGAGATTTACCTGAAAAGGGCAGCGCATGTCCCATAGTTGCGGCAGTTCCCCTTGCTGCTCCTACGAGAACATGCACAAGTAGTTGTACACCAATTTATTTAAAAAAAAAAAACGTCATATGTGCCGCCCCCAGCTGCATTATGTAAGTCGCTCCGTGTATGTAAATGAGAATCTCTTTCAGGCTTTGTCAGGCCATACAATGACATTAACGACAATTTCATTGAAATTAATTTCAAGATTCTGCTGAATAATTAATTATGACTTCAGCCGGGCAGACGACGACGACAATGAGGACGACGCGACGCGGCCGACGGCGACTGCTTCGGCGGAGTTATGGCCTCAGCGCTGGGTCGTGATGTAACCCATATGACCCACAAAGAAGTAAAAAGTTTTAATTTCTTTAAATTGCAGTCGCAGGGGGAAGTGATATAAAAGTGCGTGTGGGAGTTGCTGGGCCATGCTAAGGGGCAACCTTCTGATACACAAGTGTTGTGGTTGCGAGCGCGTGTGCCGGTCGATTGGAACCGGCAAATGGTTCTTTCCAGTGGCGAGTGTGGTGAATTTAGGGTTTCACTGTAGCTGTGGTGGTATTGGGGAAATTGTGGGACTTGACTCTATGGTTGACCTGTAATGCGTATGCACTTGCGTGATTAACTTTTATTAACGCTAAAACGAGCATTTCAAGGAAGGTTCTTGGACTAATTATCTAATTGACGGAGTTATGTACGAGTATATGGAAATTTGTCTCGTTACAAGGGACGCTATATCACTTTTTATTAAATTGGACAGCTGCACGAAAGGGCGTTATGATTTGACATTCACAATCATGTGGATTATGCACAATGTGTTTGGAATTAAGAGACAAAAACTTACCTACACCACTCGTAGAGTTTTTCAAGTCAATTTGAATCATGGTTTACCCAGGCAAGGCTAAATATTTTTAAAATGATCAAAACCTTCAAGGACGCACGGCCGAAAGCTGAAAATAAACAAAAATTCGAACTGCTCTGTCGGTTCTCATGGCAAGACTAATATTAGGCCTAGAAAGAACTTCTGCAGACAAACATCTTGTAGCACTGTTAGTAAGCCCTATTTCAAGCTTTCTCGCGAAGTCATCTATAAATATCTTTTGATACTGGAAAGTGAGGAAGATGAATGGCGGAGGATGGACATTGGTCCAGTGCGATAGAGCTGTAAGAACCCTAATTGCTCCGAAATAGACAACCACGGACTAAGCCGTTCTTGACGACCATTATCGACTAAGGACAACGTTTGGATTTCGGAAACGTTAAGACCATCTTCGACTAGCAGGGTGAAGGTCTCAAAATGCATGATTCGGGCACCTTGAGCAAGACTTCACGCGATATCGATATTTCTTACAGCTGAGTGAAACGATGGATAATGTCACTTGTCAACTTAAAGCACTGTTTACGAGGTTGTTAAGCAGCTGCTCCGGCTGATCTGCCTAAGGCTCAATTGTATTACGCCCCGTGTTACCGGCACAATTTGTGACCCTTAGGTGTATATTTATGTGTTCGGATGGGTCACGGTGCGAGAGTTGGCCTTAGATTCAACCTGTGGATTTTAAAAAGATTGGTTTATATGCCAACAATTTTGTTCACCGAAAGTTCGTTATGGTTGTGCTAAAATGGCTTAACCAGTGCCCCAAGTTTTACTACAGCTAGCGTAGAGCCTTTTCAGAGGTAATGATCAAGTCCGCCCTTCTCCTTTATGTTCTTACAAGTACGGCAGTGTGTGTGCCTAGCTGGATGAATTTCTATAGGTCAATGATGCTAAGGATCCTGCTAAGACGGACAATTGCTTATTTCTGGTTATATGTGGCCATATCTTTCTGGAAATAAAGCCGCTGGTGTAACCCTCTTCTCTTTTGCTTACCGTGAGATGATACTTTTCTTGACGGTTCTGAATGATGTGTAGACTTATACCGGAAGAAAACTATAAAAGGTCCATCCTAGTTTATTGGTTTTCTCATTTCGTCCATGCCCGTATTACCTAGGACTTAGACTTAGGTCGATGCAAAATATAGACACACGTAGGCCAAGGCAGTGACTTTGTGATACCACTACCCGGAAATTGCCACTCAATGTATTGGACCCATTTGGAGCCCTTAAATATACTTTTAAAGCCAGTATGTGACAGTTCGACTAAATGCTCGAAGTGAGAGGCTGGGAGCGCGCTGGACAGGTACAGAGACAGTGAAGTATTGTTTCTTTCTCCTCTTCGTCCCTGTAACTCCGTCAAAAGTTGTTTGAGAAAAGGTCTATTCTTCTGACATGAAGGCCGACGGGACAGTGGCCGGTGAGAACATTGTCCATAGTCCTGATGAGCGACTTTTTAAGCAAGATAATACTTTAAGATCGAATCAAGTTTAACATAGACCAAATCTTTTCGGAATTACGGCATGTGATTCGATTTCCCCAAATTTGGTTTGTTTTGCTAATCGCATCGTAGTCAGAGAGTAATATACCTAGATTCTGGTAAGATTTCTAGAGTAGTACCACGTTTTACGAGTTCATCGAGTTTATAGGTCCCAGACGCTCACACCATGAGTTTTGAGTCTGATAATGGACACGTTACGCCATTGTGTAGTACGAGGTTGCAGCCCAATCCTTTCCAATAGATTTTTTTAAGTGGCATTGCACTAGGGGGCCATTTTAACGCATTCAAGAGTGTTGGATTTCCAGCCTAATTTACTGTCCAGAATGAGCAAAGCACAGGCGGAGGAGCAGGTCTGCTGCAGGAATTTTGCACGTCATGGTGAAGACGACTAGTTCGGCTTTTCGGGGTTAGGCCCTAGATCGCTTCTAGTTGCTTATCTTGAGAGAATTATAAAGGTATTTAGAAGAAGATCAAACAAGCTTCAGTCGGAACATCATCAGCATAAGAAATCACTTCGCATCTAGCCCTTGCCAAGTCAAGCAGCCGTTTATTAATCCGCATAATCCACGTAAAGGGGGGCAAAACTCCGCTTCGTGACGTACAGCAACTCATGGAACTGCGGGCATTGCTCAGCTTATTACTAATTGTTCTGCTTGTGAACAGTTTTTCATTTAAAAGTCTGAGCGAATTTTCAACTCCCAGATTCATGCGTGCATCGGTGATTGCTTCTAATTTGACTTTGTCGAAGGCTCCTTCGATGTGCAAAAAGGCAATTACGGTGCAAAGCAATTTCGATGGATCTACCTCTGCAATAAGCAGCCTACATGGGAGTCTGACAGCCTTTACAGTGTTTATAGACTAATGGGACGCAGATCCCTAGGGTTAACATGCGAGCTCTTTCCTGTCTGAGAACTCATTGCCTAGGGCAAGAGTATAATGGAGGTTTCTTAAACTATATGCATGGATGTGCAGTCTTTGTTTTATCTATTATGTATATCTTTGTTTCTGAATTCTGTAGATGGATATAAGTACTGATCAAATCTTGCCATTAAAACGTCTAAACACTGACCTGCGTTCGAAAAAGATAATTCTCACCCATAGTCCTACTAAAAATCTGGTTAAATAAGAACTTTTTAGGCCCTAGAATTCGTACTATTTTCTCATGTGTTGCTTCCCATTTGAAGAATTCTGTGACCGCTCTATCTAGTCTTCCAAATATTCATTGCAATCAAACGTCTACCAGGCATTCATAGCCCACAGCATTCAAGTAACGAGAGAGGGTTCTAGACAGATGACTTGAAAATACAGATCGGGACAATGAATACGTCCTTTAATATTCCGGAAATTTAGAACTATAAGACGAATGTCAAACCAACTCGCAGGGTATAACTTTGTTCTCGAGAAGTGCGCCTTAGATTATGAAAGCGTTATCCAACAAAGGAAATACCATCCTCTCCTGAATTATATCGAAATAGCTGCTGATAAATTTATTTTCAAACAAAACATGGGAGTACTCAACGTGATACATAGGAATTTCTTAAAAGAAAGAAAGAAAATAAAAGCATATCGCCCGCGTGTGATAAGTCATTTCCAATAGTGTTGCCATTGTCTTTTCAGGAATTGACTTATAGCAATAGACTACTTTATCCATTTTTGCTTGACAATGAAAGGGATCGATAGACATGGGTTGGCTCTATCCTCATTTTCAAAGTTCTAAAACTAAAAGGCCTGACACCGATATTTGAGAACAGAAGGCTTAGGGATGGTCAACGCCTATTCGGGCCACTCGAGGATCTTATCATCCCGCGCCTCAATCATAATGTCAAACCGCAGATTGAGAAGAAGACCAGGGTTTCTGGTAAAAGCCTTTGGGAATCCGGTGTTTCTTGGATCTTAAATAACATGTGGTACGGTGCCAGGAGCCTTCATCATTGCATCCAATGTGAAGACCACCAGATGGCTTCCGGATCACTGTAGTGTATATCAGGTACATATATTGACTTCTTCTGCGAGCAAGCTACCGACATGTGAGCCCTTCCTGGCCAGTTCGTCAGTGCGTTCGTTTAGATGTCCTTATGGACAGGGACTGGCAGAAGAGTGTACCTGAACGGGCTGTCTAGACATTCAAAGTCTCTTTTTGATTCTTCGTTTTTGATTCATTGTTTAGAGGATGAAGAAGCCGAATCAATGGCTACGACAGCAGCCGATGGTAAAATTAGGATGGTGGTCGGTTTGAGATACTAAGTTTGGCTGCACAACACCCAGATTCTAGTTGACTTACACAGTGCAAAGTTTTTGATATGAAAGTAAAGGGGCAAGTGGTGCAGAAGAACGACAAGAGCATCGGGGACAGATTTTGCAGAAAATGGTTTTCATTTACGACTCAAAAAGCATAGGTTGTTCCCCATCGGCAACACTCATACACGTTCCCCTTCATTTTCATCAAAAAACAAACACAGGCACAACATTCAAAATCCCATTTCACCACACTCAACTAACAATGAATGCAGTATAATCTGAAATCGAGTGAAGTGAATCCAGCGAATATCAATATACTTATCCACACTATATCCATCCAAATCCATCTTCGTCGTCGTCGTCGTTGTCGTCGTGCGTGTCGCTTCGTCATCATCCTCCTCATCCAGACTTTCTAAGTGCGTTCTGCTGCTTCTCGTCTTAACACATTACAACTACACACACCGAACTTTCAATTCAAAACAGTCCACTGTACTCGTATCTAACCACACGGCACACTCTCCATAGTTGAACTTCGAATCCCCCAAAGAAAAAAGAAAAAAAAAAAATACTTTCCTTAGGCGGGGGTCGGTATAAAAACTCGTTCACATTCTGAAAAGATTTCAGTTGAAATCCACATTTGTTGCATTGCGGACAAATTTTGCGGAGACCTCTCGTGCATTGTTCAGTCAAAGAATTAGAATTTAAACAACTAAATACAGTCCAACGATCAATAGTTTTTTCCTTAATTATTTATTACGAATATATAAGTTTTTTTTATATATACAAGTGCTGTTTTGTGATCAGCGGTAACAAAAAGTAACCGGTGAACCTTCAAACGTGCTCACGTGTGTTAAACCAAAAAAAATCTATCAGATACTTTTCCTACTTTTTCTACAAAAAAGAAAGAAAAAAACATCCAAACTAATTCATCATGGTGAGTTTTAGGATAAGTGATGATGAAGAAATACTACTGCTGGTTCTACGGATAAGAGAGGAGTTTCAGATACTTTTTTGCCTCGAGAAGGGGGTGGGAAAGGAGTCCAAGTTGTTGTGTCTATTGAATGATGTCACACTATTATTGTCGTAGTCCCTTATTCCATTCTCTCCTCACACTAGGTACACACCCTAGTCCTGGACAAAGATAATTGCCACCCCACTGGGGCAAATGGGAGGCTTTTGTGAAATGCCGGCTGATACTGTGCATAAATGTCTGACAAAGTTTTGTGATTTGAGGTAAAATATGAACAAAGAAATCAAGGTCTCTGTTACCAAGTAGGCAGGCAGCTTGTTTTTTTATGTCTTGTACATATTTGGTCATCACAGATGAATTATTGTGTTTCGGCTTCTCTGTTTCTCTTGAAAAGTCGTCATAAATTGATCTCAGTGACATTGTGTGACTAATTGGTCGACCATATGAATATTGTTGAGATTGCTGTCTGCGATTCCTGATGAATTATGGATGCAGAATGCTTAGGGGTGCATACTTAATTGTGTGGAGCTTCCTTGATTGAATTCCATAAGTAGTTCTTAAAAAAGGACGTAGGATGGTTTAGTTACGTCATCTTTAAATCGTTGTTCCTCTGAATTTTATGGCGGTCTTTTGGAAGTTCGCTTATAATTCGAAAACCACGGAATCGTTTTTGATTACTTCAGCTACGGTTTAGTGGAGTCTCTCGGGTGTAGACTAATTGAAAATTATGTTTCGTTTCTTGGAGGCTAAGTAGGACGGAGCAAGACAATAGGCCTCTCTGTGATACCGTAGTGCTATAAACGGATTAACTGAAAAATAAAAAAATTAAGTAAAACGCTTAGAAGTTTTCCTTATTTTCCGCATAAGCGGTGATGATTCAATTTAAAAAAGAGAGATTCCGAGAATAAGAATACAATTTTGGAAGTGTAAGGAAAGGTTAAGTTGACACAACACAATGATGCGTTGAAAACAAAAGATTTTGTAGCTGGGCTGACATAAAATACACTCGGCTTCATAAAGGGCGCATTGCATTATCTGGAGGGTCCGGCAACGTAAACTTATTTAACGAGATCCCGATCCAGTCTGCATAAGACAATCCTCTGCCTTCAATCCTCTTCGATCGCGTTCCCACAGCTTTCAGTTTGCCAGACTAAGGGTTTGGGCATTCATGATCGTTTGGTCTTTTGAATGGATGTACGGTCTTCCTTGCCATCTTGAACCTGTGTTCTTAAAGAAACTTTTGCCTGGAGTATTGTTGTCCAACGGAGTATCTGCGATAGCCAGGCAGAGTTTAAGGCCTTGATTGACCCTTTAACCAGTTCCAAAATAGGTCCAGAATGCAAGGGCTCTCTAAATTCGGTTGCAAGGCTGAACTCTTTGACTCTTGTCTGGGATTCGGGTCACACTGGGTTCTCGGAAATGAAATCTCCGATGAAATCACTACACAAGGCTCAGAGGATGATATCTCAGGGCCGGAACCTGTGTCCTTACCCGGAGGATTTGATAGAAACTGGGTCCTGCTTCCCACTTTCAGTTGTGTCTGAGTGCTCCAGTGAATAGCTCCCAAACTCAAAAAAAAAAAAATCGTTGTCCAATTGCTCGATGTGGTCGTTCGAATGTAGTCGACCTCTCTTTGCTTGCAACTACATCTTGACGCAGTTCATGATATTGAAAGTGATAGAGTTCGCAGTTAGAAGTCCGACGGAGTATCTGCGATAGCCAGGCAGAGTTTAAGGCCTTGATTGACCCTTTAACCAGTTCCAAAATAGGTCCAGAATGCAAGGGCTCTCTAAATTCGGTTGCAAGGCTGAACTCTTTGACTCTTGTCTGGGATTCGGGTCACACTGGGTTCTCGGAAATGAAATCTCCGATGAAATCACTACACAAGGCTCAGAGGATGATATCTCAGGGCCGGAACCTGTGTCCTTACCCGGAGGATTTGATAGAAACTGGGTCCTGCTTCCCACTTTCAGTTGTGTCTGAGTGCTCCAGTGAATAGCTCCCAAACTCAAAAAAAAAAAAATCGTTGTCCAATTGCTCGATGTGGTCGTTCGAATGTAGTCGACCTCTCTTTGCTTGCAACTACATCTTGACGCAGTTCATGATATTGAAAGTGATAGAGTTCGCAGTTAGAAGTCCGACAAAGCATTCTTCTCTCGAAGGAGTTCAATATCTGCTCTTCTTTTTACTCATCGGGAAGCCCTTGATAAAATATATGTACTTAGTCTGGTAAGATTAACGTTCTGTGGAGCAGCAATTCTGTTCCTAAGAAGTTTTAAAGCCCTTTGTTTTGTTAAGCCGAAGAAGCAGCGCCTTTCTAGAATTATTCTTTGTGGACTAATGCATTTCATCTTCACTTACTACAGGACAAACCCATTTCGCTTTATCATCGATTGTCGTGCCACTATGACAGCACAGATTATGTCAGTAGTTGGATGCGCTTATGGAACAAGGATTCTTCCGCGTTCATGCCTGCTCTGCGCTTGTTCCAGCACAAGATTGATGAATTTACGTGATAGAACATTTAATTCCCGGAATCCAATGCAGAGTTTTTCACTTAGGTGATTTTTGTAGATTGTAGCTACTTCAGGTGAACAGCTGTTAATTTACATTACATACTTAAGTCGTAGCTTGGCCTTCTAAGCATTCCTAGTTCTGTTCACCGTATCTCCTTGATCGCTGTTATATATGTATACCTTCTACTGTGAGAGGACAGATTCAAGCATTTGAGTGCTGTAAAGACTGCTAGAGACATGCACCTTCCCAGTAAAGTGCATTTGGGCTAAAGCTTACTCAGCTATACTCGCTTAGACCCAGTAGTACATGCTCATCGGTAACTTCTTTCTCCATATCAGTTAAAATATGGTCGATCTATGACAAGGTTAAAACAAAAGATCTCCTAAAAAGACCCCGTCTAGATATCGCCAGATTAATGGCGATAACCAAAACCACGGTAACTAGATATTCCATACAACCCCCACTGCCGCAGCTGCGGGAGCGAAAACGACAAAGAAAGTCTCTCCCACTTTCTCTGCAAATGTCCGGCACTAGTAAGAGCCAGACTGCGTGCACTAAACCTACCGTTCTTCGAAAATCTCAACACTTCAACGACATCTCGGGTAAAGAGATACGAAATCTCATCCGTTTTCTAAACTTCACAGGGTTGATTTAGGCACTCCCGGCTGTCTCACCTACCTTCATCAACCAGGTCACACGAGTCGGGGTAAAGAAAAGGCACATCTTAGTACTAATTTGGTTCTCTTGAACCGCCACATCTACTTCACCTACCCATACGCTCATCGTTAGATAGCTTAAAGATATGTGATACACGGATACCATCTTAAAGTGATGATGTGACTCCAGCTTGGAGAATGTTCTTTTCTAAAACTCTAGTAGATGAGTCTTTGTGTATTTTTCTTTCTTCTTCTGAAGAAAGATGGGTCGAACTTTAAAGATGGGTTAGCTGAGTAAGGTTTCGTGTTTTAGTTGGAATCTCTCCACGCCCGTAGTCAGGATTGAATTCTCGAGAGTGCTCAGAAGATTTTAAAGGGAGGTCACACATAAATCGAGAAATTCTTTTCTCGGTGAATAAAAATTTCCAAATCTCAAAGGGAGCTCAGCACTCTTCAGAACGGGCGTGAATCTCTCTAAATTCACAACTTACACCATTTTTGTTCTAGATGAAGTAATAGTTGCAGGCTTTAGTTGTCTGTTCGGAATGCTTGCAGCTTAATCTGTTCGTTAAGCTTATTCTGTTTTGACTGACTCGGTGGTGGCCTCGTAGCCGCGTTGCCAGTAAAATGTTGAGTAGGTAAGGGGTTTCGTTGAGACAAAAGCAATTAAGACCGAGGTTCAGTTAACCTCGTCTACGTTTGCTTCCTAATAAGTACTTGACAAATCAACAGAAGCAGCTCCCTAATTAATACGCGTCCCACTTTCAATTTCAAACACCAATTAGTTTATCCATTTCACCCACTATGTCGCTTTCAATTTAATTAACTAATTACCCTCGTCACAATCTACCCATCCACGCAAGTAAACTTATCTGAAACCCCCTACTCACCCAGCACATCCAACTTTGTACAATTCGTGACAAATTTTCGATTTCATTACCAAATCCCCTTAAGGAGATATAAACACAGCGAGACGCTTCACATTTGAAGAATACCACCGCCTACACGGTTCGCCTATGCGTCGTCATTTCGATGTCATTTCCAAAGAGATTTACAACGAAAAAAATGACAAACCTGCGGAGGTTTTCTATCAGTCTCCAGACTTCAGAGTCCACAGACGCACCGCCATCAAAGTAAACAATTAAAAAACGAGAGAGAACCCCAATAAACATCTTTTATCGACTCACCCAGAACAGTACAAGCTCGATGGATGAATCATCGATTGGCTTATGCCCAGATATAGCTGCATCGGAAGTAGCCACACAAACCTGAGGCCTTGCGACCAAATTTAATTGAATAGGTCTGCTCTGCAAGACCGGATTTGCGCTCTTAAATTAATTTTAAACGAATACATCCCCTGTGTGTGCATGAATTCGAAAAGGAGCTCTACGCCACATGCCATTGAAAGGATTCTTTTTTTGTTGTTCTGATTTGAAGTGTCCTCAGGGATATATTCGTATGTACATAGCTGCAGGGCGTGCACCTTTCACAACGCAATGCGGTCGTACTTCCTTCCTGGCAGGCGTTGTCGATGTTTCTCCCTTATTTCGGTTGATTCTTCGATACATGGACGGAGAACTGCATACTTGATGGAATATATAAGGACTTAACCACACATATTCCCTCCATTCTTTCATTGTTCGCGTAATAAAATAACTTTAGCGTAGGTATGGTTCCTTGCGCCAACCCCAACCCCCAAAGACGGCCGCGTTTGTCATCTTTGCCTCTATTGTGTTTGGGGTGTTTAAAGAAATGCATGCCTAACGAGGCGTTAATTACTAAATGAAAGCATTCGGTGGGAGATGTAGAAGAAACCAGCCGAACCTATAAAAAGTTCAACGTTCCACACCGGTCGCGTGTGTCAGTGAGGCGACATCGACTGGGTGTGGCGCAGAACCTCTCTAAAATTCAAATGAAGCCCGACGAAGTCGAGAATAAGCCCGGAGAATGTAATGAATCATCTTTTGATTTCCCGCTAGAAGCACCCACCCAGTCGATACAATGATCGTCTATGTCGATATCCCAGGAGATCCCATGGAGAATTGTTGATTGAAAATTTGATACTTTCCCTACAACATTCCATCAATGAGGAGTTTTTCGTTTTCCATGTCTCTTCCCCTCGAGAGCTTGTCGTGATTTGGAGACGGAGACGGAGACAGCGATGGCGAAGATGATGAGTTGTCATGCAATTATGAAGTGGACTGCTGCTTGCTGGAGCGATAAGTTATCTCATTTCGTTTTTTTATTCAAAAAAAGAGGATTACTCTCGGATTAAGGAGGGGCAGTGGAGCAAGAAGAATCTCTAATGATTGACATATGAAATTGTGTTCAATCAATGCGTCCGATGAACCATAAAGTTTACGAGGAGGTGCAATGGAACGGGAACGAAGTTTTTCATCGTTTTTCATCGGACGGATGTCGGTAATTATGTGCCGCCGCCGGTTGCTTGGAGTACTCCAAGAAGAGAGTGCCATTAATGGGGTTCGGAATGGAAGAATGCTATCGTAGATTGTGTCGAGGAAATTAGTGAGGAATTCTTCAATTTAAATTCTAATGGCTGTACGAAGTGGAGGTATAAAATATGTTATTGCAATGGAATCTCGCATGCTCGAGACAGAAGATGAATTTATGCAGATTCTTCCACTACACTGTGTATTTCATTAAGAAGTTAGAAAAAAAACATTGTGAATTGTTGCCATCAAAACCACTACAAAAATGTCTCCAGCTAGTGTGAACATCATCTCGGATGCCATAGAAATCGAATACACCCTGAGTTTTGAACCACTGCACCTCATTCGGGCCGTGTGAACAACATCATAAAAGTATTCATAATCCCTTGAGATCAAGTCGATTACAAAAAAAAACTAATTCAACTCGGATGAAGGTCTTCAGAAGTGTATTTTGTTTTACGAAAAAGATATCTGAAGACTTTCGCTTCGACATCCGTGGTGACTTCCTGCCAACATCCCTCTGAGATTCAGAGAAGCGGGATCAACGGTTTCCGTCACGGTTACAGGTGCTGAACAACTTGACGACGATTGACTATCTATCGCCCCCACTAACATTTGAAGGGAAGTTCTATACAACGATTTCTGACAAAAGTTACTGGACAAGAATTCCTGACAGATGTCACTGGTAAAAACAGACAGCCATTCAAAAAAGAAAAGCTGCCATTGTTCACTGACCCAATCTAAAACGGAACTTGATATGTATGCTGGAGTCGTCTGCGAACTCTTAAGGCTAAATTACTTGCATTAAGAATGAATGTTTGTATCAAGAAAAATCATCACAGTCAGGCGGCCATTAAGGCTCTGGAGCCGACAATAGTTTACAGCTAAATGCGACAAGAAATATCTAGATATGGCAAAGCGGATGCCGTATGTTAAGTGCCCGGCCCTGGAGATACCATGGGCAATGCAAAACTCGATGAACTTGCAAGAAAGTGGTCGAAACTAGATCCTTCCCACGCCTTTTCCTTTGCACTCGTCTTATAATCAATCACTAGGCCAGCACAATAGATCTTACAGGTCACAGTGTATCCCAGCCTTAACATCGTTTTCGTAGAACCCTAAATGGGGCTTGTATAACGTGGATCAATAGCACACGTTGGCCAACCCTTAATAAGAAGTAGGGCCTCTCTCTGATGAAACCTAGTCGAAGAACTGGACGAGTCGTTTCTAGTGTTCTTAGGGCACACTTTGACATCGGTATTCACGCAGAGCGGTATGGGTAGGTATGTAAGCCCATCCAGTTAGCTTTGTGCTTGGCAAAGTGCCTTCAGTTGTGCAGTTCAAGTCGATTGAGATTCGTTTCCCCATTTGCGCGTCACCTTAAACGAGCTCAGTCTCTGCTGCGTTGTTCCTTCCGGTTATATTCAAAGCCTTTTGTGGGCTCAACGCGTAGTTTTTAGTTTAGATCAGGGCTCGGTGTGCAGCTTGTTCAGTCCGTCATTGAATCTCCTAGGAAGGAAAAAAATTCCCTCGAAACGATCCACCTTCTACAGAATCTATGCCTTTTACAAAATTTCCTCAGCAGGATAGAGTCTAACTAGTCAATTGTCTTCCCAGCATAGGAAAACAGTGGTTGGCAAAAATCAGTGTCTGTCAAGTGGTTGTCAGAAGTAGTACCAGAGTCAAGGTAAACAAATTATCTTGAAGTAGGTAATAGCTGTCCATTTCGACGATGACATTCTGTCCGATTTGTCGATTTTGAATGCCCTTCTTGTTGGCAGCTATTACTTGGTGCTACCCTCGTTTACTAGCTAAACCCTTTTTGGCGCTTCTCTCTCTTGATGAACGCACCGGTGACCTGAGTTCTGTCAATGACAATAATATCGTCGGCGTAAGCGTGTATGTAGTTGCATAGACTTTTGAAAGCTCGTGACTCCTTTCCTTTTTTGACATTTGAATTCTCGTTAAGATCGTTGCCGCTTTAGAAGAAGCAGAGAGCATTTGCCCTTGTCGTCGTGCACGCCACCACAGGACGAGTTTGTCAGTGATGCAAAAACTAGTTACATATGGCTCTGTATAGCCGTCATAGGTATCGATTAAAATTTCTCGGATTTTCTCCAAGATCTCTCGAAGTGTGAATCGTTGGCGATGGTGGACTTTTCTGGCCTTAAACCGCACTGATGGTAACTTATCAGGTCGTTGACGAAAGATTTCAAGCGTTCACACCTTATGACAGATAAGATTTCGTACGCGATGTTAATAATTCTGAGTTTCAGTTCATCAGGTACATGTACATACAAGCATTTGACCAAATCTAGAGAAATACCAGGAACACCGAAAATGTTTGCGGCACCACCTCTCGTCGGGGAATGACAAGCCTCCGGGAGTATAATCTGTCATGAAAGAGCTTCTCACTTCGCCGTTCGGAGTCCGCAATAAATTGTAGGTCCCTTAGATTCGTGCGTAATATGTAACACGCACAACATGAATGAATGCGAGAACCTAGGCATTGGCTCATCCCGAGCCGTCGCGCCAGTTATTTAATTTATTATTATGTATATGCTTAGTGGCCCTACTTTGCTTTGCCCATTCCTAGAACTTCACAGCAAAAGAAATTTGTTTTCCGCGGGCATTGGCCTAAATTTGACACACTTCCAGTAAAGGTTTAGACGACTGCCATGGATCTCTACCTTTTCTTTTCTTTGGTTTTACTGTGCTTAAGTGAAACGTTCAACTTGACTTGTGATTTCTCACATAAGTAGTAAACATTTTAGGGTTTGTTGCACACAATTTTTATCTGATTTCACATTACACGACCAAAATTTGACCGCATGATGAATATCATTAGAATTTCTAAGTAAATTACTTCCATTTCAGGGTGAATGAGCTCAAGCCTCCAACCAACAAATCAGCCTCTAGGGCGGCTATCTTTGTAATTATCAATTCAAGAAATTCCGGAAACTCTTTTCTTTTGCTGAATGTTATGTAAATGAACAACACAGCACGTGCGTTATGTCATAAAAAACGCAGAAGCTATTATAAAGAAAACATTTTACCAAAGCATCTAATTTCTTATCGCGAGTATTGTATTAATTCCTCGGTTCGTTGAAAGTTTTTCTTCAACCAAAATGTGCTTCTGATTTAAGGTTTCTGGATCTCGCATTTTTGTTTCAGGGCGACCGACGCAATAAATTTATCCACATTACATTAAAGTTTTGTTTGTAAATTGTTTTACTAACCCACATATCGCATGTTTATTCACTCGACCAAAAAAATATGAAAACAGAAAGGTTTTCTGATTATCAAACATTGCGTGCTCCATACAAATGTCTCGTTACAATTAGTCGTCGAAATCTACAGCGATTAACGCCTAATGAAAGTTTATACAATGGTTCCTGTTTGCTTTAAGGATTAACATGGATTTGTACCCGTTTCCCCTTTTCCAGGAAATAAAAAGTAATCATTCATTTTTTTGTGCTGAAATAACTCTTTTTAAGGCAAACATGCAAAACAGTTTAGTTTGCGAACACATCTGGCGTGGGAAATTGAAATATGGCTTCATACGGTGTCACTTTCACAATGGTATCAAATGTCGTTCAGGAAGTGAGTCAACTGTTTATTTATTGATTGGTTTACCTACCTAATCTCATATTGAATGTAGATGTAGAATTGGCGGGTGCAGTAGTACTGCGATCTAGTGGAGCTATTGTGCCCTAGTTGATGTAATACTTGAGTTGGGGAACCTGCTCCAGTTCAATTGTTTTGATGAATCCTGTGTGGATCCTACTGCTTTAAAGTATCCTGTGTGTATCTATGGGTAGATAGATCATTCTCCCATAAGAATGTTCGGGAGCTGTTAGTGATATTTTATAAGAATTTTAAAGCTGCTTGGCTATCGGTGAAGATACAGATATCCTTAGTAGACACTAAGTATGTTCCTGTACTGCCATAGCGTTGGGTTCCTTCGAGAGAACTTTTTTTAAAATTCAACTCACGGTGTTGCAAAGGAATCGTTCGCAATGGACATAATTTTGTAATAAATCTGTTTACCTGGGGCCGAATTATCGCAATCGATAACGAGTGAGTGAGTGGAACTTGTGATCGAATGCCCGATTAACTTCATTGCGAGCAGTAATGCCAAATCCTCCATTTCGATGACGAGTTACTCGTTAACGAGTGTCGTAATTTGGACCCTGTTTCTCAGAATTTGAGAATCTAATCGCTTCAAGTTCTAGAAAAAACGTTGTCCACATATTTTAATTTTTTAGGCAGCATTCTAAAGATCTAAAGGATACCGCCCTTGTTACTGTCTCATCAAAAATTATGGGGAACGACAAATCATTGTTAAATCCAGGAAAGCTTGAGATGATGCATTTTTCATTAGAGGGGCGACTCAAAAAAATTCTACCCTGACATACAAATGACAACCACTCCCATTTGTCAAATGTAACCACCACAGTGTCGTGTCTAATAATTTTTCAGAGAAGGGAACTTAAACATCTGATCCGCGCCAGTCCGCAATAAATTCAAATTTTTTATTTTTTAGTAATTACAGTGTTTATGTTCCCAGAAAGCACATAAACAAAAGAAGAAGAAAAAAATATGTCGTCCAATTTGATGCAACCAACTTTGAAATTACAGTTCCGTATTATATGCTCGTTAGTATCATTCCTTTTTCTATTGTTTTTAACGGTCGAAAGAAGGAAGTGTGAAAAAAAAAACCTCATCGTTTACTTCACTTTTTCATGGATTAATGGATAAAAAGAAAAAAAAAAACAAGAATTTTTCTTTTTAATTGTTTCCACAAATAGAAATTACTTTCTTTTGTCTTTTTTTTTATAGTTTATTGCGATAAACTACAAGACATTGCTAGGAGTTTTTTGAACATAAAATTCCGATGAAAATGTCATCAATTTAAACAAAAAGAAGTTGTAAATTGCTTTTTGCCTACGTAATTCTTTTCACAGCCATGTTTGCATAAACGTTTAACTAATTGTTTTATTTTCATTTAAAGAATCTGACAGAACAACCATTGAAATAACTTTATGTGGTGATTTATGATTTATTCATGAAATAAACATTTACATACACAATAATAAATGATTGTGCAGCCGACAATAGAACATTTTGCATTCTTAGTTTAAACTTTGAATACAAATTAGCATTCAAGAATCGTTCTTTGTATAGTGCGTTGGAGTAAGATGTATATTTTGCAGAAAATTGAACACGGACATCCCTGGTAATCAATTGGATGTGTGTTCACAATAGTTAATTGAGCAGTTAGGTGGGTTTGGGTTTCTTTTCGTTTAAAGCGTTGCATCTGCCATTTGCTGAAGCCAGCGTTTGTTCTTCAAGAAATGAAGTACACCACGGTTTAATACATCTATTCGGTAACGAAATCTGACTTTAAACATCTAGACCGCACTGACCATCACTTACCGTGTAACATTGTACTGCAATTTTTTCTAATAATCCATGAATATTGGGCAAAAATTGCCTTCCATTCACCACCGTCCACCGCACGATAGGTGCTTTTTAAGACCTTTCAAAGAAGTCGGCCGTTTCACAATCGTTGAGAACCATGAACTGAACTTTAATCAGCAGCCTCCGACAATTCTACCCTCACCTAACTCGCAGCAATCTTAGTCCAGGGCTGGTCAACAGTAGCAATCCACCTTTTACAAGCGGCCAACAACAAGAAGGCAACATTCCATCTCATGGCGTACTAGGACATTACCAACAGCCACCTCCATCGAGCAGCACGGTCATTACCAAGTGGACATGCCGCAAACGCAGCCCTAACAGCCACAAGGCAGGTGGTATCTCAGTGATATTCGCCCACCAGCCACAGCTTCACATTCAGGCTTGCAGTCGGTACGCGCCTGCCTAAAATAAGATTAATACATCCACCCAGGTTATCAGCAACCAGCAGATGGAATCATATACACCGCAGCCGCAACAATCACTCTATCAGCAAGGTGCTTGTGGGTATCAGCTAATAGCAGCTACCGACTGGGACGGGTCTTCTACTATCATCAGGGCCAAATATGCTGGTATGTGGTCGCTGTAGCGTCACAGCACTACTTCCAGTAGTGTGGCCGGTATTTCATATTATCGCCTAGCACATGCCAAACGCCTCCACCAAATCAGGTGAACAGCACTCTATCACATTCTTATCGGAATTTCCTCCCTCACATCTAGCCCCATCCTGCAGCCCTCTCCAGTCCGTAGGAAATAAGCCTTCGACTTTTACTACGACATTTCCTTCCCCCACCACAGTCAAATTCCTTAGTTACAACCCCGGTTCTACCGTCAAATTCAGCATCAGCCACCAACTGGTTGATTCCATTATTCCACTGTAGTCGCAATGCAAGGAGGAATGCCTTAATCTAAACACACATCCCTCCAATTAGCTACCGTCAACAGATCTTAAAGAGGTACTCTCAGGTTCAGGTACGAGCCACTCGGTGTTCACCACGTAAAGGTGAGAGTAGGAGTTGGTAGACAGAAGTTTGTTTATGAAAATCTGTGGCCGCTTGTGTCCTCTTGGCCTTTGGATACAGCATCTCTGCTCATTTATGATACAGTCTGAGAGAGCATAGGAGGAATGTCATCAATATCCATCGGTTTGCATTGCTATTGCAATGGTTGTGTTTTGGTGCATCTGATGGGCCGTTTAGAATTTTTTCCGTCGGAAAACTTGTTCTATGTAGTTTGAGACTATCACGTGACCATCTGAATGAGTAACAAGGAAATCATCTAACTCTTGACCCAGGGCTGTTTGGAGGTACATATTTACACCACGTAAATTCCTAGTTATGCCATTGACGGTCCTATTGTCATACTTTTTAGCTGAATTTTCAGCTGCTAGAGCCTTGACCTTGCTTTCTTTTTACCTTTGCAGGGCTACGACTTTTGAAATGGTTTATGTCAGGATACATGAATATTTTCAAATGTATCCTTCACGCTAAGCTAAGCTTGCTATGAACTTGGTTGTTCCACTTTCTGCTGAAACCATCAGCAGTGGCTCTGGCCACCAAGGAAGGTCCCAAAGCTGAATTAGCTTCTGAACATTCTATAGGAGTTGTACACCTACCATGAATGTCACCAGTATTAGAAGCAATTTGTCGACTGTCCTCTTAAAAAGCCCACAAATGTCTCAAGTAATCTGCGAAGTGGTGAATCAATTTATTAAGCAAAGTTCCGGTTAGGTTGGGACCATTTTATTTATCTTTTCTTAGGTCATTTCTTAACCAAATCTTGGCTGTCCTAATGGATTAGTGGACAGGACATACACATCATGGCCTTCCTCAAAATCCACACAGTTTACTTAAAACATACCCCACTTGTCCTTTTCCATTTCATTATAAAAATATCCACGTTCCCTTGGTGTGGGCTTGAGTAAGTAAGTGTTCATGGCCTTCTCAGGGGAGGAACATCTCTTCGTATAACGTCTGACTATCACTTCAAGAGTCATTAACCAAGTGGCATGAGTATTTCTACTCTTTCTCCTTGGACGTGGCAACCAGTAAAAATAGGTCCAAGCATTGGTTTTCTCGTACCCCAGCAGATTCCTTTTGCACTGTGAAGCACGAAGAATATACTTATGTGCATGTGCTTACAGTGCCCAAGCAAAGCCCTCATTAAGTTGTATTTATAGATAATCTATCTGTTCCATGGAACCATGCAGCTAGAACTAAAATTGCAAATAATTTCTTCAAACCGAATCATCGTGTTCCTATGGGTGTTGATTTTCTGTTTTTGTTTTTTCTTGTCTCGTTTCAGAGGGAATGCATCTCAGTACATATTGGCCAAGCTGGTGTACAGATCGGTAATGCTTGTTGGGAGCTCTACTGCCTGGAACATGGTATTCAACCCGATGGACAGGTTAGTATACATAAATTATTATCAGTGAATGCAGCCGTATAAATCTAATTTCACACTCGCAATGTGCAGAATGAATGGAATGAAAATTGCTGAAGCCTCTTGTTGGAGAAAGAAAGAAGTTTTCTTTCAAGTGATTTGGGGGGGGGGGAGAGAATCTGAAAATAACTGCATTTTTAAGCAGCTACACATCTGTCTGCAGTAGTTGAGTTATTTTGGGAAAGGCGTCGTGCATTATAAATTGAATTATGTGCTGTGGAACCTATTCCGGGAATGGAATCCACAGAGGAGAGATGGACGATAGGGATATGTTCATAGCCTTACAGTTGATGAATTAAAAGTTCAGTTATTGAAAGATGTCATAGTATGTCAGAGAAGACCTTAGAATAGCAGAACAAAATGTCAACGACGGATTTAGTTAAACAACAGAGTGTTGGCCCTCTGTGCTGCAAAATGATGGCCTATTTAGGTCTACAATAGAATAGTCTCGTCCGGAGACACTGAAGCCTTCCATCCTCTTCAAAGCAGGGCACGCTAGTTTTAAGCCTTCTGACATACGTGATCGCTTGTTGCTTGAAAAGTTTGGTCTTCCTTGTCGCAAAGAGGACAGGCATCGATAGCCGAGTAAGTAATTTTTACCCAAAACAAAGATCACTTTTCTATAGAGCGTCATCTTTGACCTTCATGTTGGAAATTTTGACTCCAGTTGGTCTGAAGCCGTAGACTCAGATGTGTCCAAGAGATTAATTAGTTTGGAGTGGTCATCTAGAAGGAGGTACGCTTAGACCAAAGGTAGGTTCATAGCGTTACATAGGGTTACTCCTCGTCAAATCTCTTCTATGGTGCCTCTCGCAGAGTTTACGTTTACGGTAGGTAAACTCCTTTACCACTTCGATGTTAAAGCTGCCGATAGTGACGTTTTGTTCTAGACGATGGACAGGCTTCTCTTTGTCCGTCGACGGCATGTATTTTATTTGGCCCTAGCTGATCTTAATACCAACTTCTAGAGCCCCGTTTTCAATTCACGTAAATCTCTCCGTGTGTTATCTACTGTAACGCGCTACGGCCGGATCTTTCAGGATTTGCCTAAGTGTAAAAATGATGATTGATGTCGCCATAGCATGAAAGATGTTCACCTGGACTATCTGCATTTTTCTGACAGACTTCATAGATCTTATTTTTATGCGAAGCAGCTGATGACTGTTATTCCATGTTCTTCAAAATTTAATCCTCCACTACATGTTCGACAGTAGCAACTGGTGTACTCGTATCAATCGGTAGCGAATCCAGTTGTAGGTTAGGTCCCTGTAAGTTGGCTCCCTTGACCCATGCATACCTCCGACTTCAGTCCATTCTCCGCTACTCTGTCAAAGTGGAAGTTTAGCGATCTATTTTGAGTCTTAATCAAACGACTTTTGATCGATTCCAAGGGTCAGTGCCTGTTGCAGTCTAGGGATTTTGCCTACTTTTTACCTGTACATGACATGTTAAGTGTCCAGACTTTCCACGTGCATCCAGATCCAAAAGTCTTTTGTCCTTATTTCGTTCCCAGTAATATATTCTTATCCGAGGTCTGTTATCAATAAGATGGCGGCAAATCCCTGAACTTGAAGGCCAGATCCTTGTCTAACAACTAGGATCATGAGCTGGGAATTTCGACATCAGTTACCCACTTTGGGAACGTGCGAACTGCCATTTAGTTTATTTAGGATTCATTCGCTATCATTTCCATCTATTCTTAGGTCCTGACTCAGTCTTGAAAAAATCCTAAAATTTGTCTAAGAAGCTCATACAAGGTTTCTACCATTTCGTCTGTTGACGCCACCGTTGATTCTGTCAGGCGAAATCATCTGTCGAACGTCCCTGTTCTGAGAAACTCTTTTTAGATGCCAGATTTGCATCGTTTGGTAATCAGGTCAACGAGAAATGCATCCTTTTCTTCATACATGTGTACTCAAGCTCACTCGGACAAACTTGTCCAATTTATGGTGTTTAACTCCACACGCAGAGTCAGATCCAGCACTGGTTCACTGTCAGATATCTAACAGGCGCTGGGTGTAGGTAATGATGCGATTTTGCTCACTGTTCAGCCCATGTGTAGTTGTCTGTCTTCCAACACTCCGATGTCTAGGCTAAAAGCAAGTGACGTTTATGAATTTCCATAAATAGTGTCAAATCTTCCTCAAGGTTCGTTAGATCCTCAAAGACTTCCGTATCCCTCCTCCCTTCTTACATACTAATTCATCCATGCAAATTTTGACAGGTGTCACTTGCCTTCGTGTGCATCATTTTGGCATGTCACTTCCTGCAGCTGCATCAATGCTGTCAATCAAGTTAAGTGTAAATGGAATCACTTTTGACGTCGTAGAGCTTCCCTACATGGACATTTGACTTAACTTTGACACTTTTGACTGTGCCAATCAGAGGAAAATCAATACAATTCAAGTCAATTAAGCGCAAGTTTTTCAAAGAAAAATCATGACTTGAACGTCATAAAGCCGCGTTCCAGTCCTATGCATCGAATGCTTCAATGAATTTAAAAATTGATTTCGGAAATTGATTATGATTGCTGGTGGTCATTCTGGTCACTGGACAGGCACGTTGCATTCACTTGAGTTAATAAAACCAAAATGTGTTTTCACATCATCAGCTGTTTTGGTTTTTTTTTTTCATCCGCCATCACAGAGCAATGACATCATGACCATTTGCCTTTTTTTTTTTTTAAATGTTTCACGGATGAGAAATTTAATATTTTTTTATGTTCTATTTATTTTTGACACAAAAAAAACAAACAAACAGATGCCATCGGACAAAACCATTGGTGGAGGTGATGATTCATTCAATACATTCTTCAGTGAGACTGGTTCGGGAAAGCACGTACCAAGAGCTGTCTTTGTTGACTTGGAACCGACTGTAGTTGGTAAGTTTATTCTTTTATTCTTATTCGCGCTATTAACAATATTTTTTGTTTTTGTTGATAAACGAGGGACTAATGATCTTTGGTTGTGCCACAAAGTGGTAAAAATCCAAGATCATCTTTATTTTTTTTTTTGACTAGTAGGTGGGTTGGGAGATTAGGTATTTTTGCATTTAAATGACTAATTTTTGACGGTTTATGATGATGATGAGAGTTCAGCGGTAATAAAATATTTGTGAAAAAAGAAAAAGAGTGGAATGTGTTGAAAGATCGAGTAATAAAATGAATTTTTTTCGCTAAACGGAATGCGAAATATTGGAGAAACACATAAAATCTTCTTTAGAGTTCATTGTCCTTAAAAAGCTTTAAATTCCTGAATCTAGAGTGAATATCCTCCTCCTTTTAGGGCATTATTTGGTTAGAAGATTAGATAAGAATGGCTGTCCTTAGCTAAAAGCACTACGCTTACAAAAAAAAGGATCCTCTGTGCCCATAGGATCTTACACTAATCCAGAACTACTCAGGAGACTTAATAACTGACCAACTGGAGTTTTTTATCAAGCTGAGAAAGTCGCTGACGTGAATACATGCTGGAATTGTCTCCTCCAAGAATAAATCCTCCAGAAGAGGCTGTCTTCTTTTGGATAGGGCGGGACAGGTGCACCGTCTCGTTGTCTCTACTATTTATGCAGAAATCGTTAAAGAAGAGCTTCTTCATGGGCAGGCCCATAGGATCGTGCGAGCGTTTTAGCACTATCAATCAATTTGATCAGTTCTAAATTAACATTGTTAAGGGTTCCCTTAATTCAAAGAAAGGCTACGTCTTGATGCTGTGATCTTTTCAATGAAGTCCTCTTTTTTTTTCCTTTAGGGGAGAATGCATCATGCACCGTCAGGTGGGTTGTTACACTCACCTGGTGTATCAGACTCCTACTGACTAAACTCCCACTTTACCTTTGATATCCTCGGGAACCCTCCTGGGACCGCTGTTGGCATTACTTGAGGTCCTCTAGCGAATACAAGGTGGTTTCAACTGATTTGCTTTCAATTTGCTTTCATTTACGCCGCAAAAATCAAATTCAGGCTGATGATGAATCGTAGTTAAATGGGACGAAGAAAAACTAATTGATTGGAAGTCCTCATGGTTGACTTGCAAGCAGTTTCCTGTGAGCACATTGACTTTTAACCATAGGAGGACCGTTTTAAAAGATTGTTGAGTTTAAGAAGGTATGATACAGGTCATGGTCACATCGCACTCAGTTCAGTATAGACCCATTGTGATGCCGGAAGATGGAGTTTTCCTTGTCCGTGGAGCATTCCCGATTTCTTACGGTGAGTTTGTTTAAAACCATGTATATAAACAGAGCAAATCTATTTGGATTATCTTTGATGAGCCATAGCATTGACCAGGTTTGTAGCACTCTCCTATTGCCCTTAAGTTTCAAACCACCTTGAAGCTTTAATCAGCCTACAGATGTCCTTGTTGGCTATGTCCCTTAGTTCTTCGATATCCTGGAGCAAGTGTCTTCCAATGAATTTATATCTGAGATAACAGAGGCTTGAACAGTGGCTTCCTAGTCTCCGTGGCAAGGTCGTTCTCACTTAGCCTTAGCTTTTTCTTGTAGTATCTGTATTCCTAAGGTTTTCTTGTGCCTCTGCATCAGTGTACAGTCTGAACAGTTTCCGCGAGAGATCTCTGCTCTCCTTCGTGTTTGAGAGACTTTTACTGAGTTATCATCTTGTAGGTCAATGTTTAATGCGTTGGACTGCTGTACGAGCTGCATAATTTCGCGAGCCCGAGCGAACATGATTTGTACTAATCCCTAACCAAGAACACAAACTTGAGTCTCCTTACACCTTCGCTCTACCTTTTAATTTTTTGATGTGGTCTAACCGTCTAAATTTATCAGTAAGTTGGATGTGATTTGGCTTTTGGAAATGATTTTACGTAGCCTGGATGCGTTTTAGGGTTCTGCTATGTTGTCACAGACGAATATTCAGGGCAGACCGTGTTTTTCTCAAGGACTTTTAAAAAAGTTGGAAACCGTTCTGTAGGTATCCCTGTCAGCAGTATTTTTGGAGATTTAAGCTTTGAAAAAGTTTTCTGTACTTTTTCCCAAGAGTTCTGATTTTTTTTATTGTCGGGGAGGTAAGGTCACGTGGGAGTTTTTGCGACGATGTCAAGATTTGCCGGTGGTCTTAAGTTTCAGAGTAAATTATCTGTGAAATGTGGGGACAGACAAGTGTCACACATGTCTAAGACTACCTGTCTGCTGCGGGTGGAAAAGGTTGGTTTGGTTAATATGTAGGTGCTGCTCAATCTTAAAGAAAGTAAAAGGTAGAAAGCAGTAGGACTCGGCTAGGCATAGAGCAGGGGCCGAATCACCGCAATCGGTAACGAGTGAGTGAGTGCGACTCGTGATCGAATGATTGATAAACTTCAGTGGAAGCGGTAACCCAAGTGGTCACATTTCGATGACGAGCTACTCGTTAACGAGTGTGGTAATTTGGCCCCATTACTTAAACTTGAAGCGCATACATTTTTTCTAAGAAAACCGGAGAGCGGGATTTACACCCACTTAACACAAAGTCTGAAGCTTGATTAAAGGATTTCAGGCGGTTCTAGAACCAATACCAAATGATTGCAATTTTGGCCAATAAATTATTTTCGGACATATGGACGGGTTTTTACCAGCGAAGATGTCGCCTTTCATATCCTCCAATTGCGAGCACGTTGCTGCCAGTTTTCTAGACAAATCCCTTTATCATCAATCGTTGCTTGGTCTTTAAAGCAATGATTAAGCTTTGAACCAGAGCGCAGTGCCTCGAAACCACTCTTCACTAGACACATCCGAGCTAGTGGATGCGATTTAACTTGACTCCAGGCTTGGATTCAAAAACCTTTAAACCGAATCCAAGACTACTAAACCCAATTTGTAACATTTAAATATATTTTTACTAAAACTACGCTTGTAAAATTAGTTACAACTAATGTTGTCTTAATTATCAAATTGTTCTTTCCACTACCATTATTCTCACAAGTATATTCTTTCTCTCACAGAATACGTGAAGAAATTTCTGGCTAAAAGCATTAAAACATAAGCCTTATGTAGACAACAGACAGGCGCACACCCCCTTTGCACCCAGCCATCAGTATTTTAAATATTTTATTGAAAATTAATTTGTTAAATATAAATAAATGCGTTTTAAAAATAATAAATATTAACTACATATAGAATGAGTTCAAACCAATATTTAGTATTTTTTTGTAAAGTTTTCGTCGGGCCCTTCGTAAACCGGCATTACGTAAGCCAATGAATTGCCCAACATCGTCCAGGGGTGAGTCAAAAGACCCATAAATTTCAGCACCATGCCTCTATCTCCGTTTCATCTTTGGTCAGTGTGCCACGTTAACTAGAAATTCGTCAAGATACGACCTCTATTTTCCATATGGTGAATTGCACGTCAACCGTTGAACGAGTACACACTGAGCATTTTCGTCAATAAATGGGTGTACATTGGACAATGCATTTTCTGACTGCATTCGCAACTTGAATCTCAACAGCTTTACCGCCCATGCTTAAGCTCTCAATCAGATCATGTCTAAAGACTCTCTGTTTATTTGCTTGCTGCAGATAGTCCTCATAATAAGGGACTTTCTAATAATAGTGGCACCATCCTGATGGCACATCCAGATGTGTTCTACTTGAGCAATTCGTGACGGTTGCTCAAATTGATCTTCAAATACCTGCCTGTTCCGACCACAATATCGGTACTATGCCAATTACTTTCTTGCTCTTCCTTCAAACGTCAAACCTCTCCATCCTTCATGACTAAAGGTAAATAAGGCCTCGAGATACATGAACAGCTGTACCTGTTTCAATGAGACTCTACTGAAGTGCAGACTTTTGCTTACGTACACGTGCATTTCAGCATCAGCTACAAACTTTTGGGTTTGAGAGGCCCTTAGCAGAGAACTTTTCCATAAGCTACGGCTGTTACGTCCAATGCAATATCCACAGTCAGAGCATCGTACTCACGCCCTTTATCAGAGCATAATTTCTGCAGTTTGTTTACGAGCATAAAAATCGGAAGGTCCATAACAGGAAACTATCTGCCTACACTCCTATACGTTAGGCGTACATGTCAATCTAACAAGCAGAGACTAATGAATCTTTTGCTACAGTCAGAAAGCTCCTAAGGCCTTGTTGAGTCTTTTAGTCATGTCTTTCACAATGCAAGGTCTTTAAATTAAAAGCCTGAACTCATTTAGTCCTGGTCGTAGTGAGCTTTAGGGTAGAACTCCGACGAAGTTGGGACACAGCGTTCACTGATAGATTTTCCAGGACCTAAACCTGCATTAATTCTGCCTTTTTTGCCATCGATAGCTTGGTTTCTTATTCACAGAACCTTAGGTGACCCTTGAAGACGCTTCATAGAGTCCTTAAGAAACTTCGGAATTTTTTGCTGAATTACAGTAAGAAAGACTGCAGACTACAACCATCAGAGGACTGGTTGTCATCCCCGGTGTGTTGCAATCAAATTGACTAAAGTCTTCTTTTCAGAAACAAGCTCGCCCCAGAACCGCTGTTATCTTTACTTAAGGCCTTCAGAGTGATGCCACTCCTGAGCGGTTAGTCCGGCTCCCTTTTATTTGCGTTTAGTACTTCTTTACCGCCGTATACGGTGGTGATTGGTGTCGTAAATCAGCTCCCTGTCCCAAGGTATAATTTTTGGACCGTGAAAGTGTTTTCTAGGGTGTTCAGCTTGTCGCATTGCCTGGTAGTTTGTAAAGCGCTCCTCATGTTCGAAGTTCTTAATACGTCGATCCTTCTCGAACTGTGGTTCCCCTTAAGTTAGGAAGCCTGCCCTCAAGATGTAGCATGGTATGATCTCAACATCTTTTCTAATAGTTTCCATGCCATGTCCGATATGCACAGAAGTTTGTGCGCTAATTGGGCTCATGGGTAGCGTTGGGTCTTTCAATTCTTGTGGAAGACACCGTCCTTCGAGTATCTATTGTATATGTAAAGGAGGAATAGCTGGAAGAGAGGGCAAGTTCGGCCGATCGTGAGCTTAAAGAAGTCATTGCACTTAATTCGAATGTCAACCTCTTGAAGTTGTTACCACACATCAAGTCCAATTAAAACCAGCTAACCTATCGATAAAGAAAAACTGTCACCACAACCAGCTGCATGTCTCTAGCTCCAGCTTCAAACTCTAACTTCCCAACCAATCATCATCATCATCGCAAATTTGTTTCTTTATTGTGATGACACGTTGTCAACATTGCATCCATTGGAGCCACAATAAAACTCATCAACAAGTCGTTTTGCACAAAACTGCCCACTTCGTCCTCCCAGTCGGTGTTGTGGCCAATTCCCTCTGTGTTTATGTTTACACGTCGATGAATTGTTTATCGAATTCTCACTGTTCAGCGCCATGGCCTGGCACAGGCATAACAAGCTCCACACGCCAGCCATCCGCTCTTCAGTTAATAAACAGCCAAGTTAATTTGTTTTCTTTCTCTTTGAACTCTGTGCAATAATTTAGCGCGGAGAACAATATGAAATAATAAAACCTATGCAACACGCGATATGTAGTCGTAGTGCAAGCCTACTCCGTGGGTGATGATGTTGGGTTGGGATGTGCATCCTTGTAGGGAAAAACTCGAATAGTTCGTGCTGCGGCGCTGTTACATCTCTGCACGGTGGTGGAGTAATATTTACGTTTTCATTGTTTACAAGCTGGTACAAGCAAATTGACTCTTTTGTTGCATTCATATTGGTATCGATGGGAGGCTATAGCTTGGGTGGCGCTTCCTTTGTTATCCAAACAATAAATAAGCGAGTTTGCTTCGTTGTATAAACAGAATGAACACGAAACTGCACGGAAACTACAAAGTCAATTCCTGGTTCAAGTGAATCCTTACAATACTTTAGTAGCCTGTGACAAACAGCTCAGCAAATGTGATACAAGATGAAACGAAGAAAGAAGATTAAACAGATGGCATTTGTTATGTTTATGTCTTGCAGATTCTATTGAACTCACCTATAGCAGTCGAGAGCCTCTGTTTAGTGACTTTGTTGGTTAATTCGTTAGCTTCACAGTTTCCTAGGATACGACTGTGCTCTTAAGCTCAGGATAAGATGATCCTCGACAGTGCCTGTCCAGTTCAAATGTGATAAGTGGTGAATCGAGTATTTTTAGGGCTGCTTGGCATGGCCATTACCTGGCGCTACATTTCAGGGTGAACCTGGGTCTCAACCAACAAGCGTCTCCAGCCAGCTCGATCTTTAGCCACCTGCCTCTAGTTTCGTACGCCAAGTTGGCTGAGGTCCCCTTCCACTTTCATGCGCCAACTGAGTCGCGGTCTTCCTCTACTGCGCTGACCCTCGGGTGTGGATTCGAAGATTTTCCGAGCTGGAGTATTGGTGTCCATCTGCTCTACATGACCCAGCCACCTCAGTCGTTGGACCTTCACTCTTCTGGCTAAGTCGATGTCGCTGTACAGCCCGTACAGTTCGTCGTTGTATCTCCTCCTCCATCGTCTATGCAAAAGGGACCGAAAATCACCCGATGAATTTTCCTCCCAAGACCAACCTCATCCACTTTTAACATACTCCATGCCTCCGCGCCATAGAGCAGGACTGGGACGATTAAGGCCTTATACAGGGTCACTTTAGTCGTTCGAGAGAGGGCTTTGCAACTCAATTGTTTCCTTGGCCTTAAAAAAAGCGATTGGCAAGAGTTATCTTCGTTTAATCTCAACATTGGTGTCGTTGTCTGAATAGCGGAGCCTAGGTAGACAAAGTCCTTAACTATCTCAAAGTTATGGCTGTCCACTGTGACGTTCTGTCCGAGATGGTGGTTTTGAGCGTCCTTTCTGGTTGACAGCATATACTTGGTTTTGCCTTCATTGACCGCTAAACTCATCTTCGCCGCCTCCGTCTCAATACTCACTTACGCACCAGTGACATCACGCTGCGTTCTTCCAATTATGTCAATATCGTCGGCGTATGCGAGTAGTTGGACGGACTTTCGAAAGATTGTGCCTCTGGTGTTGGCGCGCGAGTTTTGCACTATTCTTTCAAGAACGATGTTGAAGAAGTCGCATTAAAGATCTTGATGAGGTCTTGACCGATCTTGATGAAACAGCATGCAGGCGACCACATCCATTCTTGACAAAGTCAATGTCTCTGGTTTGTGCTGTTCAATGCTGTTCAATTATCTTTGATGCCGGTATCTTTGTCGTGGTATCACAATGGGCCAATCTGTTCTAAGTGTGTTCCTGTCTGAGCGGTCAGCCACCTAACCTAACCTATCTCTGATGCACCATCTGGGGAAAATGTCTATTGATAGTCAAACTCTTGCTTGAACTCCCTGACAGCTACTTACATACATTTTAACAAAAAACCACCACTTGTTCTTCTTTTCAGATGAGGTTCGTACCGGCACTTATCGTCAACTCTTCCATCCCGAACAGCTGATCACTGGCAAGGAGGATGCCGCCAACAACTATGCCCGTGGACATTATACAATTGGCAAGGAAATTGTTGATGTAGTTTTGGACCGTATTCGTAAATTGGCTGATCAATGCACCGGTCTTCAAGGATTCTTGGTATTCCACTCGTTTGGTGGTGGTACTGGAAGTGGTTTCACCTCTCTCCTCATGGAACGTCTATCCGTTGATTATGGCAAGAAGTCTAAACTGGAATTCTCCATTTATCCAGCACCACAGGTAAGAAACAAATTCTTATGTGCACTTGCGTGTTGTGTGGTCAGCAGTGTGGGAGATGGACACGCGAACAGCGCTAAAATTTATGGGTTTCGCTCACCGGGCAAGTCCACGAGTGACTCATAAAAGCAAGAAATTGTAGAAAGAGGTGCCGAGTATATATCTAACAGGCAGACCAAATGAAGTTCATTAACCTGGGAATCGATGGAGTAACTAAATTTGTTGGACAGGGTGTAGGCGGCCCGGGAAATGCGTGGACTTTTATTAGACGGAGTTTCGAATTCATTGTTTGGAATGAACTTGTTATTGATTTTAATTGAAGGTTTCATGGGAGAAATTGCCACTGCACAGTGACGGTGTTTGGGGTGCGAAATAGGTTCGCATGCGAGGGTGATTGGTACGCAGCAATTTGACCGTAATTACCTCGACTATTCGTTGAATGGAACGTAATCTTGATTGCTAACCTTTAGGGGGAATGAGGGAAACAGGTTAAGCACCCAATCGAGGGTGAGTTGCATGTCAAACCACCCCTGCTGACCACACTATCGCCTACACATTCCATTCGAGTTCTATTCCTAACCACATCCATCTCTCTTTCAGGTATCTACAGCTGTCGTTGAGCCATACAACTCCATTCTTACCACCCACACCACTCTGGAGCATTCCGATTGCGCCTTCATGGTCGACAACGAAGCCATCTATGACATTTGTCGTCGCAACTTAGACATCGAACGTCCAACGTACACCAACCTGAATCGCTTGATCGGTCAGATCGTCTCATCGATCACCGCTTCGTTGCGCTTCGATGGCGCCCTCAATGTCGATTTGACTGAATTCCAGACCAATTTGGTGCCATACCCACGTATCCATTTCCCATTGGCCACATACGCCCCGGTCATCTCCGCCGAGAAGGCCTACCACGAACAACTGACCGTTGCCGAGATCACCAATGCATGCTTCGAACCAGCCAATCAGATGGTCAAGTGCGATCCACGACACGGCAAGTACATGGCTTGCTGTATGTTATACCGTGGCGATGTCGTACCCAAGGATGTGAACGCAGCCATTGCCACCATCAAGACCAAGAGAAGCATTCAGTTTGTGGACTGGTGTCCGACTGGTTTCAAGGTGGGCATCAACTATCAGCCACCAACTGTTGTGCCCGGTGGTGATCTTGCCAAGGTCCAACGTGCTGTCTGCATGTTGTCCAACACCACCGCCATTGCTGAGGCATGGGCTCGTTTGGATCACAAATTCGATCTGATGTATGCCAAGCGTGCTTTTGTTCACTGGTATGTCGGCGAGGGCATGGAAGAGGGTGAATTCTCCGAGGCTCGTGAGGATTTGGCTGCCCTCGAGAAGGATTACGAAGAGGTCGGCATCGATTCCACTGAAGAAGTTGGCGAGGGCGACGAATACTAAAGAGGAGACCTATCATTGATCATTCAAAAAATTTATTTAAGGATGTATTGCTTGGACAGATACATACAAGTGATACGTACGGTACGAGAAGTTTCTTTCGGTTGAAGTGGATTTATTTGCTCCCTTGGAGCCCTTAACTAGAACTAACGTCTCTGCACATACTTACATTTGTTTACTTTTATTTTTTAATCTCATCATCGTATACATATTAAACGAAAGCGTAGTGATTTTATATTTTTATTTGCTTACGTATATCATCAAAGAAATAAAAAAACAGAAAATGCTTTAACATCACGTGACATTAGAAGGATATTGCGTTTCAATTTGTCTGGCTGTGGGGCTTGACACAGCAATCATCTTTAATTAGACACAAGTGCAGGGGAAATATGCACGTGCAGATAATTATGGACAGGATTTTTTTCTAAAAGCGTTAAACAGAAACCACCAGACGGACAGACTGTGGCAGTAGAATCGATTTCTAATGGAATCCCAGGAGCCTTTGAATGTTTTGTGACTCACCAAACAGGCGGTGCGCTAACAGTGGAATTAAAATTGCACTGCTGTTGCTTGAGGTAGGGTGGAAATTCCAAAACATTTGCAATTCCCGGAACTGACCGCGGAAGCCATGAAACTGCATATTTAAACTGACACGCCAACACCAAAGCCACAATCCTTGAAAAGTTCGTGCAATAACTCGCATACCTACTGTGGTCTTGACGACAGAATGCAGCTTGATGTCATTACCGCGTTCGTGAGTATTTAATTGGAAGCAACCAAGAAAGGAGTACAGGCTGTCAACAGAAAAGGACACCCAATTCAAACGCGTCACTCCGTCATTTTCCAATTCCCATTTCACTGATTTCGTAAGATGATTTATGATGCAATGCCATGACCTTTGCAGGGAATGGATGACGTCGCTCTTAGGCTCGAGAGAAATATCCCTCGGGTTATCTTTGGTACTGACACTTAGGTGAAGGAGAAGACAGTAGCAGAAGTCGTAGAAGTAGTGGTTTCTGGCATTCCAATCAGCCCTTAAGCTTCGTTTAGTAATGCCATGACTCATGTAAACCCGACCGTCCAATTGTACAGGGTTTTTCAATAAGAGCGCTACAAAAGTTTTTTTAAATAAAACAAAAACGGTTTTGGATATCAATGAAATTCTTTATTCCTGTGAAAGTACGTTCGATGCCATTATGTATGGAACTCGATTTCTTTTGCATGGCCACCACGGGCACGCTTGCAGAAGTCCAGACGCTGAACCCAATTTTCGACGGTTTTCAAGCATAAATTGGCCGATACTGCTGCAATTTCACGTTCGATATTCGTACGAAGTTCATCAATCGTCGCTGGCTTGTTGGCATAGACCATAGACTTGACATAGCCCCACAGGAAATAGTCTAACGGCGTCAAATCGCACGACCGAGGCGGCCAAGCGACTGGACCATTTCGTGAGATAACACGTTCTCCAAACTTGGTTTCCAATAAATTGATTGTGACATTCGCTGTGTGGCTTGTGGCGCCGTCCTGTTGAAACCACATGTCCTCCAAGTCCATATCATCCAATTGGGACCAAAAATATTCGGTTATCATTGAACGGTAGCGATCCCCATTCACAGTAATGTGCCGGTCTTGATCATCACGGAAGAAGTACGGCCCAATGACGCCGCCGGCCCATAAACCACACCAAACCGTAATTTTTTCGGGATGCAATGATGACTCATGGAGTACGTGTGGATTGCTGCCTGACCAATACCGCATATTTTGTTTATTGACGAAGCCATCCAGCCAGAAATTATGACGACCATAAATTGGACGTAGCGCTCTTAACGTTGAGGCCATTGACTCCGAATTTCGGTAGTAAATTTTAATAATTTCGACTCGTTGTTGGCTCGTATATCTTTCCATCATGAAATGGCAAACCTTACTGAAGAGAAATGTCAAAAAACCGCGAGAAAAATATGGCGTCGTTTGCTGTCCCTGTCGCTCTACTTTTGTAGCGTCCCTATTGAAAAACCCTTTATGTTTTAGAAACTATTTCTGATGCCAGTGGAATTTAGAAAATTGTAAGTTTTGAAATTTCATTCCTTGACTTTTCCTTTAGACCATTGATGCAGATTTTTAAAGTGCTGTACGTCTACGGTAAGTAAAGAAAGGTCTCCTGCTTGCTTTCTTTGTCACTATTTTGGTAGTGTGCGCATTAGACCCTACTAGCCCTATCTGCAAAAAGTATGATCTTAGGCTGCCAAGACCGTCGCGTCGTTAATATTTTATAATCCACCCCGGCATCCAGGGGATATTCTTTAGATATTATTCACTCAGCGCGAGCGAGGGGCAGTGGTTCGAAACTCAGGTAATATTAGGATTCAATGGCGTCCGAGGGTGGTATCCAGACTAGCTGGGGACATTTCTGGTGTTTGTCACTACTATGATTCACTGTATTTTTCGATTCTCCTACTTCATAATCATTTTCAACTCAATAAACTCTTCAAGCCATGTAACTCTACTGCCAGTGTTATGCCTCTGCAGTAGAGGCGACATAAGTTTTCACAATTCATCCGGAACTCAGAAAAGAGAGACTTTGAACCCAGGATCCAACTGACTGAGCGTTCTAACTCAAATAAGGAGATAAGGTGATCTAGGGTTTTTCATAGAAGCTTGACTATCACTCAAGCCAATCAAGTCAAGTCGAGGACATCCTCCAAGGCCCTCTCAGTTTTTTGACAGTGTAAGGATGCTTTTGGTAAGAACTGGGGCTTATTACTGAAAAAGGTCATTTGGATCTATACGGCTATGACAAGACCGTTTCTAGCTAATGGTTTGGTTTGTTGGTGGAAGGGGCTTTCGCGTCAGTATGTGAATTCTTCAATAAACTTTAGAGAACGGCCTGTCTCGGCTGCATGGGAGCTTTTTCGTTTACTCTTGGCGCTGCTCTAGATGCTCTGCTTGATCTACTTCTCCTGGATATTTACGACCTTGCATGACACTTATCCTATAGCCCTGGTTCCATGGATATGCCGTCTCATTGCATCAAACTTCGGCCATAGTCTGAGCCTGGACTGGGTTATAATCGAATCTTCATGGGTGATTCAAAAGTTTTTGGTCCGGTGCTAGTGTTTTCTTGGAGACACGTTGGGCAAGTATACCTCTGTATTTTAAGGAGACACTTTTGTTATCCTTATGGGTCGAGGAATGATAAGCCGAGAGTATGTACAATTTGCCATGAAAAAGCTTCTCAATTCGCCGTTTGGTGTCGGCAATATATTGTAAGTCTCTTCCATTCGTGCGAAAAATCTAACACGCATAACATGAATGGTTGTGAGAATTTAGGCTTTGGCTCACCTCGAGCTGTCGCGCCAGCTAATTAACTAACTAATGGGTTGGAAAATCTGCGTCTATAGTCATAGCCAGGCTGCGCTTAAGACCTTGCTCATCCCTTTAATCAGTCTCAAAATAGCTCGAGAATGAAAAGGCTCTCTGAATTTGGTCTGAATTTGGAGGCTAAAAACTCTTTGACTCTTGATCTCCGGCGACACTCCGTTCTTTCGAAATGAGATCTGCGATGAGATTGCTAGACAAGGCTCAGAGAATGATTTCTCAGGACTTAAACCTGCATTCGGTCTTCCCGCGTCTTTTTTCAAGGTCTCCATTGAAGATTGACTTTTTTACAAACACAATTGCGCATGGCACGACACGAATGCTGCCGACTGTCTGTAAGAAATCAGCGACAGTTTTTTAGTCACTCAGTAGAAGCGACTATAGACAACTTATTGGCATTCAAAGTGCTAGGCTTGAACACTGACACGCCTGTGGAGGGGGAGGTCGACAATACTTCGGATAATTTCCTTTACGATCATCCTGGCTTTGCTCGGATAAGGTTGACGTTCTTCGCTGCCGATGTGATGAGTGCTGGTACAGTAAGCTCCTTATCATTGAATCACCTTCTCGGCTTTGTCCCAACACATGTTTTCTTAATTCAATGTTCGGAGCTTAGGATTGAGAGTGACTTTGCGCTGCGGATAAGAAAAATAAGTTTATGCGATGGAGGCGTTAAGGTCGGTATTCGGTACTTGGATCACCAATAAGTCCACAGCTCATGGCTCACGTATATACTTTAACCAACGTCCTGTCCAGGATAAAGTGTCTTACTACACTGTCGAGGCATCTGGTTAAAGCTAAAGGCTTATTGCCGGATTTTGTTTCAAATGACAAATCCATATCTAAGTAAAAAGTGATATGTCCTTCTTTGCTCTGTCCTTCCCAACGTGCTACTTAGTGGCAGCACTTCCGATTCTTAGCTTTCCAAGGCTCTCTTAGTTGTTTGGAAGCATTCGGTCGGCTAATGTTTTGAAAATTCCATGCACAGATCCGACCAGTGGACAGTCTCTTCTTGAAACGTGGTCGTGTTTCTTTCACATGAATACCGTACACGTTGCTTCTGGTCCTATAGACCAACATTTTTGCCAGTACCGTGTGCTTGAAGATTCTGTTTATGTACCTTATGATCTCCAATTTGGATTTCACAACTGCTTTGATTGAAGAATTGTCCAATCACTCGTTGTGTGTTTTGGGGCTTCATTCCCTTCACGAACTTGTTTGTTAGGTGTGTCGAGCATTTTAAGACTTTTTGCGACATCCAGACCTTCAAGAAGTCTGGACCTTAGTAGCTGGTGCGTGCAGGACTCTTTGAAGAAATTTAAAAAAAATTTCATTACATATGATGACTCATCATTCCGGACAAAGTTCTTATGTAGGCTGTTTCCCTCGTTTGATTTTTAAGAAAGTATAAGAGTGTTAGGGACATCTATTAAGCTACTGGAAGTTGTTAATAGACGATCATAAAACTGAACCGAGCTACAAAGGTCATAATTTCTCGTTCGAGGGCTTGCGAAAAGGATAAAAACCTGCAAGAACGGCTAATAAAAACAAAATTAATTTATTTAAATAAAAAAAAAAAACCAGTGCTTGTGTAGAAACCTAATTATGAACTATTTACTGCAACATTAAATCACAAACTTATGCATATGTATGTGGGTATGTCCTGTGCATTGCAATGGATTCATGAAATGGTCGTGTGAAAATCGAAAGACTGAATAAAACTGCCAGCCAACGTGTAACATCTTGGCATCTTTAGGTACACAGAAAATTGCTCCAGAAAAGTACGTAGTTGACACCACTCCTACTTCCCCATAAACTTATTGTCATTCTGATTAACGGTCTTCAGGAAATTATCCAACCACTTCTCGATCACTGGCAGATTCTCATCGCTCCACTTGGCCTCCTCCTTGATGTTTCTCAGGTTTTTATCGATAATGTGTTCCGCACTTCCGAACTCACCACGACGTTCTTCTTTCAACTTTTTCACCATGTCATAGCCTTCCTGGGTGGTGAATATACCCGTCGCTGATCCGATAAGATTGTCCCACAGATTGGTTTTGTTTTCGAACCTAGAATGAGAACACAGTTTAAGAAAACCCCGAAAGGGTGCATGAATTTCCTACCTCTGTCGGATGATCACCCAATTGTTGGACAAAAAGTTAAACAGACTCATGTAACCACTGGAGCCACCTGTGAGCATGGAAAAGATCAGAAATATGTCATTCTCGGTGAAGTTGCCGTTCTCCTCAAGGATTGTGATGTTCAGTAGTCGCTCGATTTTCTCTGCTTGCACTGGACAACCGGCTAGAGTCTTGAGCAGGTAAGTCCTCTCACTTTGAACCCGCGATTTGGGGAAATTGATGACTCGCTGAAGACCGAACTCCCACTCCTCCATGGTGCCCCATTTGAACACTGGACAGATGTACTGATTTGGAACGCTTTAGAGAAAAAAAATGGATATATGTGGCTGTCTTGGGAGGGTCTTGTAAGACTTACGGATTACCCTCATCTGGATTCTCACTTTCCATCCACAGTTTAAAGGCCTCCTGGGCCTCTTCAATACATGGCCTGTAGCCAGCTCGACAGAGGAATGTCTTTGCCAGTGATCTCAAGTCTGACTTCCAATTTTCCTCATTTTCCAGAGGCTGTCCAAGCTCCTCGTATAAAGGTGTCAAAAGGACTCGTACATAGGTCTACGACGGTAAACAATTCTTCAGTCTTTGCAAGCAATTCGCAAAAATCTCACAACAAACCTCGAACTTCTTGTGAACTGCTGACATATCAATGTGCCGTCCAATGTGATCGATGAAAGTGAACACCGGATTCCAAGCGATATGGTCACGCTCGTACTTCATGAAGAGAGTCATGTCAAACGCCGTCGCAAAGCTCAAGTCTCCAGCGTAAGCTAGATTCCATGCATCATGAAGGAGCTTGGCTCTAGAAAAAAGAAACAAGATTCCATTTCAACACTTGGATGCTCCCGACTTCCGACCGCCCTTACCTAGTATAAATTGGAATCTTCGTCCTTCCATCTTCGGTTTGAAGGAATTTTGACAGCAAGTCCCAGTTTTTCTCATCATAGTTCACGGGGAACGGTCCAATCTCCTCTGGATTCACAATGATGAACTTATCCGACGCGGGAAGATCCCTCAATGTCAGCTCTCTAGTCTTTTCCATCCAAGTATGCGGAGTTGTGTCGTTAAAGTTCAAATCATCCTGTGTAACCAAAACCAATGGAATCCACCAAAGCATCTTATCCTGCTCTGGCACATCATGCGGACGTTCCCTTAGATAGACTTTCTGCACCACCTTTGCTGTTCTGTCATTGTAGTTCCGTTCAATTTTAACCACTGGCAAGCGATCTTTAGTGATCCACGATCCGGCGATCTCGTTGATTGCATACTTTTCATCTAGAGTGAAGTCTTCGTGAGCTTGCTTCGTCAGCGCATCCCAAAGATCATCACCAAAGAACGTGCTAAAGTGACGATCGGCTATGAACTTTCGAATCCCTGTCTTGAATGTTTCACTGCTTAGAGTGTAGTTAAGCATTCGCATGACCAGTTCCGTTTTGAATGATGTTGTCTCCTGTTTCATCCCGGTGATGCGAGAGTGTGGATATCTTTTACTGAACTCGTAGTACAGCGAGTAGAGGACTGTCATGGGATACTTTCCATTAAACTCAAGGCCGTTGTCGATCTTTTAAAAAATGAAAGTTCACTTGACGTTGCAACTAGCAAAAGTCGTGCAAATACTTACATCAATGACGGTATAGGAGGCCAAAAAGCTTGCTAAAGCCTTGTTAACATGTGCATCACTCCACCAGTATGGTGTAACCCATGATCCAAGCCATTGATAGATGAGCTCCTGTGAGAGTCCATAGTAACCTTTCTTAAGCAATTCAGTTTCTCTGTAAGAAGAGGATTGTAACAGCGGTCAATTGTAGGGCGTGCTGGGATACTTACTTGAACATAAGGACGCCCCAATTGTCTGCGGGTCGTACCGATGATAGTCCGGGAATGGCGAGGACATCGATTTTGCTCAGGGGAACTGGAACGTTGAAGTACGCTTCGAGGTGATTGTACACTGTAATCAGTTTGGTGTAGATTTCCTAAAGAAAATTGATTTGAAACTTTGGTTATAAAGAAACGCTGTCATTGGAAGGCAGCGCCATCTATAAGTAAAAGGAGTAAACGCCAGTAAAAACATTTTGAGTCACTGTTTCCGACTCCAAAAAGACAAAAAGTATTGCAAAAACATAAAATAAACACAGTCACGACGCTGATTCAGTATTAGAAGTCCACTGACCTCAAGCTTCGACCTCACCAACTACTCTTTTCACCGATGATACGTGGGCGTTTTCGTGACACAAAGCTAGCTCCGTACAGTAAATTTAACATTTTTTTAAAAAATCATCTACGCCTAGTTCGTGAATGCGGTATAGTTACATGATATGAACCGGAAAGAGCAGAGAAGATATATGTGACAGATACTTCGAACGAGCAGAAACTCTTGTTAAAGCTTGAAGGAAAAAAGAAAACTGCTCGGGACATGGCCAGGCCATCACAACCTTCAATCGTTTCTATTAAGCATCGATCAGGACAAGAAGAAACTCAGCATCAAGTTGATCAATGATTTCGAAAGCTCTTTAGACCTTTTACAATACCCAACGACTTGAAAGCTTGGGCCACCAAATAGGGCAACAGAACACTTTTAGAATATAGGTCTAGGCTCAACTCGTAGATCTCACCTTGGCCTACTGTTGAAGTAAGGAAATTTCTTAGTTAACGTGGGAGACGAGGGATACAGTTGACCGTCGACTTCAAGAACGATACAAAATTCCGCGCAGAACACTAAAAATAACAAGTTAAACCAGCAAAGTAGGGAAACAACTGTCCGTCTTTAGACACTTCCTTTGCACCTCAAAGAATACTTCCCCAACTGTCTAAATGATTAGAATACTGCCAGAATGGCCAACCTAAACTATAACTTTCAACTTCCGCGCTCTCGGTGGTATCACAATGGACCTGCCTTTGGTCTAGATGCACCCCTTTAGAAGACAACTTCCAACTAACTTACTATCTCTTTGGAGTCCACTATCATTTTGTGATTCCTTGTTGCTTTCTGAAATTTGGAACCCTAGGAATATTGACTTAAACCGCCTTTGCGATTTTCTAAAACTAAATTAGGGATTGCACTGCTATTTTAAGTGATCCGCCTACCTATCCATCAGAAATCCTTTCCTTTGAACAAAGGCTATTGCAGTGAAAGTATAAGAATAGCTATTCGATAAGAACCCGTTGCAACCTTACGCTGTCAGAAAGCCTTTATTGCTCAAACCGATTTGGGTCAAATATGTTTTCTTATGAATCAAAACTCCCAGACACCAGTGTAAGGTTTCTCCATCAACAAACGCTGTGCGTCCTCAAAATGTCAAAATGACAGGCAGATCACAAGGTGTCTCAAAAATCACCCAATCAATCGAATCAATTATTTAACAAACAAAGTAATTTGGTAAAAATTACCAAATTATAACAAACAAAAATTTATAATTGACGTTCCATTCGAGAACACTTCAGAGCTGATCTTCACATTGCAACGAACTAATATCCTACTCCAGATCAAACTAGAAGCTAACCAGTCTGACTGCAGACAACAAAGTCATCGCTCCACTTCTACGCGTCAGAGTGTTTTCGGTGGAATTTTCTTCTTACATGCGTAGGCGCAACCGCCTGGCTTGGCTGCTCCCCCAATTGGAGGAAAGATAAACAGCGTCGGTCGTGCTCGAGAGGTGATCTCTTCAGATCAATCAGAAATTGAGTGGATTTGTCGAAACAATCGAATTCATTCAACGCAAACGAGAATCACAAAAAAAAAAACGAGCAAGGTTATCCATTATCTTGTGGTTGTGGTTTTTCGAGACGGACGGAGCACTACTTCCGTTGCGGCCGCTCACCGACAGGCACACTTTTACTTTTTATGCGACGATTACGTGATCGCTTTCTGTCATCAAAGTGGGAAAACAGATCCATCATACATACCTGAAGCGAATTGTGAATCTCCGGACGAGCCCAGATGTTGATTGCAGGCCTCCTCTCCACTGGTATTGGAGTGTTGGGCTGCAGTTTCTCCAGTTGAGAGATCACAAAACCAAATGTGAACGATGACATTGCTGGCGTTGTCTCAAAGTAATCGATTATGTAGTTTTTGCCACTGGAAGAAGAGAGAATAAAATGGAAGGGTGGGTATTTAAGGTGAAAGGGGAGTGTCGCTGAAGCGGAGCTTGAAAATATGATCTGGGATTTGTTCGTTTTAATTTTTTTTTTTGTTGAAATGCGAATCTAACTCTGCTGTCAACTTAGGTGTCGAATCGCTCTAAAAGATTTCGGCTTAAGCCTGAGAAAGGGTCGAGCTTCAAGAATAGATTGGGTAGTATTCCAAATAGTGATCCCGTATTCCAGAAACAATGTACACACAATACATTCGAGTCTGGATGACCACTGGAGACCTGTGCAGATCGTTCTTGAAGCTGAATCAGAAAACTTTTCCGGTGGAAAACAGAAGTCCCGCGTGATATGGTTTTCTATAGACAGAAGATCGTATAGCATCAGCTATATATGCCGCAGAAAGCAGATAGAAGCCAGCTTAGTGTGAAAAGCTTGACAAGCTCCTGTATCATGTATTTGTACTGTTTGTAGAATCACTGAGGAGACCAGATAGAAAAACATCTCCACGCGTTTTTCTGATATCAGGTTAGAAACCCATTTCTCCGCAGTTTTGAACCTCTAGGCGGTAGCGATTTGGTCTCGAGCTTAAATGAGGAACATGTCTGAATCAAGAATTCCTTGAACAAACATCGCTTCTCCCGGCACCATTGAGGTTCTAGTAGTGCGATTTGATAGTCGGACTTTTCCAAGTATCGGATTTGTAGCATCCACTCAGAAGGATCGCTTGAGGTACTGATAGGTTTTTGAAAGTTTGTCAAAGTGGTAAAAAAGGCATATTTGTCAGAGTGCGGAACTTATGTTCTTCTTGCAATTAGCATAGTTCTTAATTAGGGAGTAGATGGATGCAGCTCAAGGCACTGACCACTTAAACATTCAATGGATGACTGGATGCTGGAACGCGGTGATAAATGTTTTTTTGGAATAGCCAAAGAATAAGACCAAGAACGAGTCTATTTTACTTAAAGCTCGGATTACAGCGGCCTCAGAGAAGAACGAGTTCAAAACCCAGTATCATGTAAAATTGAAATAACAACAGTCTAGACTCTAGAATGAGGAGTAATAAACGTAGCCCCATCGATGCTTTATCAAGCCGAAGATTCAACGAACCAGTTCAGGAGATGAAGAGAGCATTTAACAGGCGATATAAACCAATTAGATGACAGCGTGATGTTCTTTAGTTTGGAACTAATTCCAAAATACTCATCGATCTAGATGCAGCAGCAATCAGAGCGCTCCAGAAAGGAAAAGCGGTTTATCTTGGGAGGTCAAGATGGATCAAGAACCGATAATAGATAGGTAGGTACGCCAACATCGCCCAGCCCTTAACATGTGCCAAATGGATGCGTCCAGATCTTGATAGGAATCAGATTTACTCGGATGCAGTCATCAAAGAATCTCCCAGTCTCTGCACAAACTCCCAACAATTAACACCCAGATCACATTTTACCACCCACTCACTGCACTTACAGCGCGTCAGATCTAACTATGTCCGTGTTAAAGAGCGTTGTATGCGTTTTAGGTCTTGAGATGCTCACTGTATATGGGACCTGGAAAATAAAAACAAAAATCCACATAATTTCTCTTGTAACCCACTTTTTAGCTCTTTCAACCTTAAATCCAGGCTCATCAAAGCACGGAAAAAGTCTCCTCGCATTGTGCGGTCTCATATAAGTCGCCAAATAGTGCTGCTTCTTTCCACCTTCATCCGCATAGCTACCCTTGAACAATCCCTCTGTACTCTCCCATATTTCCCCATTAAATGACATTTCCAGCTCGCACTCGCTGCCCTGTGCAATCGCCTTCTTAAGATAAATCACATAGACCGTCTTCTTCGGCAGCCGATCCGCTCGCTGAATGGTAACGTCCTCATACTCGATGGCAGCATCCGAACCCCTTCAATGAGACGGAAATTTATTTCTGACAATTTTACGAATTCAGTTCACCAGTGCCGACAGCAATTTTTTGAATATTTACTCTGTTCTCCGTTTGATTTTGCGCAATTTGATGTTTGACTCGTAGATGTTTAGATCGTAGTGCGCATGTAGGGAGATTTTGCTGGTCTCCTCATTCCAGCTGAGATTCATGCGAATGTTGCCAGTGAAGGTGCTCTCCTCCAGATTTGGTCGCAGATCCAAGACATACGAGGTCGGTATGACATCTTTTGAGAGACGGGCGTCGGGTATTAGAGCATGTGACGCGGATAGATCAATGCTGCGCTTTTGTCGTATCTGCAAGTGGCAACATGCATGATGACCGATGACATTTGGTGGGACGAATACTTACGTCGACAATGTATCCATTGCATAGGGATAGAATCGTTCCTAAAAGTAGGAACGATATAATGGAATTCATACCGTCAGTCGTTCCAAGTGATCTGAAAGTACAAAGATTGTGGGTAAATGTTTTCCATTCTTGAGTTTATTTTTGGGATGAGTTTTGTTTATTGTGACGCGGAATCGCATGAAATCCGCCCACGACAAGTCGATGAGGAATTCACTGATCATGACAGATGGGGCAAGTGATCGATCGAAATGAAAAAAAAAGAATGTCACTAATTTGGATTGCACTGGGCATGGATGAAATGATCAGTGCTAAATATGATGGCTAGCGATGCGCGAGGGTCTGAAATCTTCTCACACTGCGTCAAAGAGCAAAAGCGTCCAAGCACAGGACTCTAAATATCCAATTCCACTAGCCCGCGATGGCTGATGACTAATGTGGACTAATGCGAATTGGAATTAAATCTATGTATCAGCCTTCTAGGATGTCGAGCACAGCACCACTGCAAATCGCAGAGAAATCTGAGACAGTTTGCTTCGTTGGATATCGTTTTCGTCATTTCTGGAAGCAAGCAAATCTTCACCAAGAAATCATTCAGGTAAGCACGCGTCCTGTATAAAAAGTAAGCTCCTGAACGATTAAGTACGAACTGCCCAGCTCTGGGGAAAACGGAACAGCACCCTGGAAGCAAAATAACTTCAACTGATGATATTATGGACGACGATACTTCTTCCACGACGAGTGAGCTGACCCTTCCATGGCGGGTCAGCTCACTCAAGGAATGAAAAGACCTTATGATGGATCGATACAACAAAGGACCGGAAACGCGGATTGGCCACCAATCTGTTAATGTGATGAGGAGATCATTCAATGCAAAGCCTTCGCATGCGCGTTGTAGGAAAGGAAAAGTTCTGCACTCGTCAGCATGGTTCTTCTCTTGTAAAATTTTGGCCCTAGTACTTTTTGGATAGCTCGGGTCTGCTTTCTTCGACTACACCACTGAGGAGCTACACTTCGATGGCATGAGCAAGTAAAGGCTGAACCAACTCAGCGTACGAAACTAGAAACAGCTGGCTAAGGATAGTGCTAGCTGGAGAGGCCTGTTGGGTGATGCCCTAACTCACGGCACGTCAAGTCAGGGCGCTTTGTGATGGAAAATGTTTGCACCTGCGATTGGCTGGCCTCCTTTGGATCAGATTGTACACTAATCGCAGGCGTTTATGCCTGTACTCTCTCAGCGTCAGCAAAATTACTGCTCTCCTGTTCAGGTTTAATCGAATTCTCAGGTCTCGCCTCTTATATAGGTAAATTCAGGAGAAATGGTGGATTTGGTTTTAGTAGTTATTTTCTGCTTTAGCCGCTCACTTCTAGTCGGAGTTCCCATCAAACCAACAGGTGTGGTTTCCATTGCATCGCTTAACCTCTTAGTACATTGCAATACGGAATTGGGTATCGACACCGTGGTCAATGCGCTGGTTTCCCTTCAATCTCCAACTAGCTCCGTCACATGACAGCGCCCCGTGGCCACTGACAGATCTATCCACAACCTTCCACTCCTCTAAAGCGTTTTTTTGGTTATTCTGGTCTCAAGAAAGAAGTATACCACCTAACCCATCCAACTGTGAGATTGAGCTTCCCCAGTTTGATCAAGAGTATTTTAAACTCCTGATTGGCCGATCGATTGATCGATAACAAACGGAATATCGGCCTGAATTACATGCAACTATGGACGTCGACGCCACGCAAGGACGTTGCCCACCACAATACATTTTATTCTCTAAACATTGACACGGAATATTTTTAACTCAAATACGCAGTCGAAGTTTTATATTTACAATCTATTTCGATACCGGATATGCCTTGACCATCTAACGTTCACAGAGCACCAACTTTATTCGTTTATTTCATCGTTAAGCAAATAAATACAATCGTTCGGCGTTCGATACATTCCTCACTCTCTGACGAGATCTAAATACGCAACAGTCGTCAACAGATAAAAAAAATTCCAAGAAACCCGCAACTGCAACTTTGTTCTCTTGTGGATTTGATTCTATTCCGCAGAATATCAACACCGGTGGCAGACCATGACGCTTGCCAATCATCAAATCCCCATTACCAAACCGGCCTCCCATTGATTGGGCTGTGATTGATTACACTCTTTGTTATGCCCTGCCAAGTGCGAGTACACATCTACAGGTATAGACAATCCGGTCCACACCGCTAGAAATCCGAGAATCACATCTGATCTCAGTGCGAAATCCGAAAGATACACGCAGTCTGTATTCACAAACAAAACCACCGATCAACAACAAGATGCGGTGTATCGTGTACTCAAGTGGATCTAACGCCAACGTGATCACTGATCATTTAGGGGTGGGTGCTGAAGCCAATGGGGCTAGTGGTGCGTGTGAGATCCATGCGTAAGTATCTCCAGCCACTGCGGCAAGTGGATGCCAATCTTATTTTAGGGCCATTCTCCGACCTGTCGGAATGGAAAAATAAACAAAACAATAACTTACAGGTTAATCGCTTTGCGTACCTCGTTGAATTGCTGTTTTGCAGTTTTTTTTTTTTTTTTTGTATCTAAATTTCTTTTTTTCGCGAGTGTATTGTAAATGTACGTATCTGTGCCAATACCACTCGTTGGCGGGACCAAAATTTATTTTCGGGGCCATGTGGATGGGTTGAGTGAAGCAGGAAAATAAGAAAGAAATTCCAATTTGAAAACACTTCCCGATTTGATTGTGGTGATGCCAGTTGTAAGAGGGCACTTGAGGTCTTTTTGTAAAAAGAATTATTTATTTACAGTGAGTGACGTTGATTATGGAGGCACACCCTCAGAGTTCGACAGCAAATAGGTAGTTTGATGATAAATTTAAAAAAAAAAACATACAACAATGCACTAGTTTGGGTTCCGTCAAATTTGGAGTCGAATTTATTGGGGTGAAATGAAACTATAAGCGATTATCAAAGCTATTCAAGAATCTAATACCCATACAATTCGTTGCTCTTAGACAGGTGGACATTGATCGCTTCTGCTTCTGAAGAGCTCGTTTGTGGCGATACCTAGTATTCTAACCTCATGTCCAATCTTCTGGCGGAGTGACCAATATTTACTTCGATACGCGTTCCAATGGCACTCTTTTCGAGACACACTAAGCCCGTTGCTCTTTTTATATCGAACACCAAATATAATACCACGTGATGATATAATCTTTTTCATCGACAGCTAGGCAGCACTAAAAGCGATTTCTGCTATTGCAATAAAATCGAAACATGTGAAGTGCTGTCGCGAAGAGCTTATTGCTCTTGCCACACAGCATGAGGTAAAATAAGGCTGGTTCCTTGGACATGAGGGCATACCAGGGAATGAGAAGGCTGACGAAATGCCAAGGAAAGGATCTACGCTAGACCTGGAGCAAGCTGATCAGTCAGTGAAAGTCCCGCCATGTAAACTGAAACACGATCAGGTAAACTGAATGGATCAGGGTTCTAGCAGAAGCGAATGAAAGATGAAGCTCTTTGGACTCCTGTAAAATAACTAGAACACTATAGCCAAGGTACAGGGGTGCCAGAACTAAAACTCTCATGGAGAAAGACAAGAAAACCCTCTCTAGCCTTGAAGAAATAATTACAGGTCATAATACTCTGCGTTATCACATGAAAAAGCTAAGTGAGAACGACCTTTTCAGGGATTGCAGATACGAGAAAGTCAATGAGGATACAACCCACTTCCCCTGCCAATGCCCAGGTCTTTGCCACCTCAGACATAAATCCTTTGGAAGGCACTTTTATTCTACCTCAAAATAAATTTCCGTAGCTGAAATATATATTAACTTGACTACTGTCTTTTACGTGCAAGACACGGCTGTGAAAGTACCAGAACGAGTCTATTGGAACTGATTGGAAGCAGCCATACTCGTTCTAGTACTTTCACAGCCATGTCTTGTACGTGAAAAACAGTAGTCAAGTTAATATATTTCAGTTACGAAAATGCATTCACACTCCAACAGGGCCTCCGGACCACTGACCGCTTCAGTCTTCAAGGATGCATAGCCTAGGAGAGTGGCAAAAACGCTGAAATTCTTCCAGACAAGGATAGAAATACGGCACGGTGAAAGTTCATTACTCAATAAGTATGAGACTCTTATTGACATGATCTTCATACTGACTGCAGACGAGAGTTTAAACCAATGTCAGCCTAAAGCAAACGAGCATCTGCTGACTAGAGCTTATAAGGATGAAGTAGACGAATGTTGTCCGACTCAGAAGAGTCTAAATAAAAAGTAAATAGCTGGCGCGACAGCTCGGGATGAGCCAAGGGCTAGCTTCTCGCAACCATTCATGTTCTGCGTGTTACATTTTTCGCACGAATGGAAGGGACCTACAGTTTATTGCCGACTCCGAACGGAGGCGTGTCATTCCCCCACCAGAGATGATGCCGCGAAAAATGTTTGGTGTTTTCCCGGCGACCACATTCAGAAGAGTCTATTCTCAGAAAATTCAGTTGAGAGCTGATATCCAACAAGGTCGCTGGTGTCCTCCTCATTGCCAACGACTTAAGAACGAATCAACTAGTAAATGGAACAGAATTCAACAAAACAGTGGACCTCTGCAATAAGCAGGGGCATCAGGTTGGACACTAGGGTGCTTATGCTCTAACAAGACCAGCTTGCCACTTCTTGACACTCTTCGACAAATACTGGCAACTCCTTTCAGCTCACCTCAGTCGTCACACAAAGCGCATCATCACCCGCGTGCTATGCATAAAACAGTTAATTCGGGTGGCATTTCGAAATCACACGTCGATCAGCAGCTCGTGGAAATCAAAATAAACACAAGAGTTCTATTCTGCGAAAATATTATCGCGAAAATGCATAATTTATGAGAAAATATCTACACATCGGCGGATACTGCATAGACAGCAGGCACCGGCTGCACTGGCAGGAATCCCCAACAAAGCCGCAGTGCGCGACGACATTAGCAGCGACAACGACGACGACGACCGACGCCAAGTGCAGAGCTCTAGCTACATTTAATGTTTACATTATGCACATGAGCTATGTGCACAAGTGTATCATGTATATCATGTGGATGAGCCATGCCCACCAAGTGTTGGTTGAGGAAACAAATTTATTAAGCAATCAGCAGGAGATGAGTACAGGTGCGTCAAGATTTATTTATTTTTTTCCATTTCTAAGCCAGAAGTGTTGAACGATATGGTAATACGAGGTCTCAAGGCATTGTTCTAAGGGGGGATACTTGATTGGGTAAACAATCTGTAAACAATTATCAGCACAACTAGTCGATTGGAATATCGACGATTGGCGAAGGAGTCTCTTGTAGAATGCGAAGCACACACCGGCAGTGGGGTAATAAATTGTGAATAGATGTATACAATGTTGGAGTGAGTGTTTTATCAGCGCCAGGCGGAGGTCTTGAGCGGGTGTTATTGGACACTCCAGGGCAGTTGTAATGATTCATGTCCACTCAAGTTGAAATTGATACTTAGAACATGTCACATGTCAAGTGTAAGGCGATTGTGGGCGTTGGAATTTATTCCGTGATGGACAAATAGGGAACTCTTCCAATAGGATGCAATCCCAGGATCCGAACCATCAGGAGAGTCGTTTTAAAAGTGGTCGTCCATGAACTCCTGCCCTTTTCTAATTCTGTGTAACGGTCATCACACTCTTGGGCATTTTTCGAAATTATTTGAACGTCATCAATGTACTTCGGCGTAATCCTAGACTCAAAATTGAGCTGGAAAGCCAGTATCGAGGACCGCATTAAAAGGGCTTACATTGCCTTCTACGCATTAAAAAGGATGGTCGGAAAAACTTGGGGCTTTAAGCCGAAAGTAGCACACTAACTGTGACTACTGTGGTACGATCCATCCTAACATACGGTTCGATTGTTTGCTGGAAGGCACTTGAGAAAAAATGCCATCTTACAAGTGTACCCAAGATTCAAAGAGCAGGCTGTATAGGGATAAGATCACCACCCACAACGTCACATGAAACAATGCTGAATTTAGTTCCAGTAGACATCTACTGCAGTTAAAAATAAATAAAAAAATAAATAGCTGGCACGTCAGCACGAGGTGAGCCAAGGCATAGCTTCTCGCAACCATTCATGTTGTGCGTGTTGTATTGTTCGTACGAATGGAAGGGACCTACAATTTATTGCCGACTCCGAACGGTAAATTGAGCTTAAACCCACGCAGCTTGCTCAGCAGTCCACGACCGAGCCACGGCGACCACTACTGTAGTAATAGAGCGGCATAAAGATCACTCAAACCAAGACAAGTAGGTCTTTGGACAACTAGCACCTATGGTCACGCCTCCGTTCGATAGGTGATTTGATATCAAAATACCAAGAAATGAGGACTGGGAAAAGGGGGTGTACTCTGCACTGAAGAACAACTAGCCTTCTACACCGATGGAAACAAAGTGGACGGTGGTACTGGTGTCGGTATCTTCTGTGGATCAAACCAATCCTCCAAATTTGGAGACGAGTGCAGCGTTATGCAAGCCGAGTTAGCTGCCATTCCACAGGCCGCAAAGCTAATCAAAAACGATAACATTCTCAGGGAAACTATCACTATCTATGTTGACAGCCAGGCGACTATCAAGTCTATCTACTGTTGGGTACCAGACCTCAAAAATATATCAGGTAATGAGATGGCGGACGAACTTACCAGCAAGGGTGCAGAAGAAGCATAGGAATCCATGCGAAGCGTCTTGGAGTCTGGACAATTGGGGAAGAATTAGAGCTAGTGGAGATTTCTTTTCAGAAACACCATGCATTCGGATGGGAGTAGTAGAAGCTCAAGGACCCACAAGGGAAAACGGGACATACTAGTATGTATGAATGTAAGTAGGAAGACAGCGCGGGTGTCAGGATGATTAGCCTAGCGAATTGTCAACAAAGTGACCGGGACTACGTACTCTTCACGGGTTGGAAGTCTGTTTCATAGGCAAGTAAGTGAGGCAACTGTATGGTCAGATACGATCTTCAGCAGCTATTAAATGGTGAAATCGAAATTTAAATGTTTCCTTGGCGTTGCTTTTCCGAACTGAAAGTTACACCAAAGTTATCGACGATAGTAAAGAGTCTTGGTGTCTCAGTATGAGACTGTTGGACAGTAGTAATTCTCTCTACCGTCGTTGACAAGCCGCGTCCCTACTAAATATTGTAACACGGTTAGTCATGTGAATTCACAACCCCGCTGTTATCTATTTCCAAATTTACAAGAGAATTTGCACAAGACTGATCTTTATTGATTCAGTTAACCAGATCAGATTATCTCGAGACATTTAGAGATTAAAGCCCTTCCGGGAAAACTGTCAGATAACATTCCCCAAGGCTGTAATGTTATCCGTCTCCTACGTGCTCTTCCCCAAGTTGGCCAAATCCATCTTCCGAAGACTTATTATTCCCATCCGAAACCGGATTTAAGAGCTTTCTAGCAGTAATTTACGATCTTGTGTTCAAATCAACGCGAGTATGACTCAAAAACTCTTTCAAAACATTTAATTCACCTCCGTCTGCGCAACCATCTCCTTAAGTCACAATAAGTAGCAAATTTCAAATCTGTAACCTAATGTAATTTTTTCTAAATCAACACAAGACCCCCTGAACTTTGAATAAATTATTGACAACCCTAGAGTATCTGTAGAAACAAAACAATATTAACACCAACACCGTTGTCATTACTGGACGTAGGCAGGCAGTTGGTTGGACGAGATAGCCTCTGTCCCGCCATTCGATTGGATGTGTTACAATCGACAACATCGCCACTGTTTGTATCTGTTGTGATGATTGCAATGGCAATTAAGAAGTTTAAAAAAACAGAAAAAAGAATCTCTCAAGCAGCAGAAGTTCTCACAATCAGAATACGATTCGGACGACTCATCCGTGTGCGACAGGCCACCCCTCACCTTCCGATCGTGTATTCCTTTTCCTCCATCCAATTTGCGAATATTTAAATAATGATAAGAAGTAAATCTACAAAAACAAAGCGAATGCGGACCATCTGAGACTTAAGTTACACGCGAACATTCCAATAGATACGTGTTTTTTGTTTTATAGATACTTTTGCTGTACAGATAGTACACTCGAGCTAATCTCCTCGAGAATCGGATAATCATCATTGTTCACTTGGCTTCATTAGTTTTAGAAATTCACTCTCAATTGTAGAGATACATCCGAGAGAGAGAGATAAGTACCAGAGCACAGAGAGTACTGAGTACATTTGAGAGATGATCGTACCGATCTTGCTGTGTAGTTAGGTCGAACACAATTTTAATTATTCGACCCAAAACACTTAGTTCCGTGGTCTTATATCGTAAAGGTGTGCACACCTACCTACTGCTGGAGGTAATCGAAGTGAAGATTTTTTTTTTAAATATTTCTCCGCCGGATGATCGGCGAAGATCGTTCTCGAGGTGAAGCATTGTCTTGTTTTTTTTTTTTTTGTTTCAAAAGTTTTGTGGTTGGTCTGATCCGTTTTTGGTTGTGACTGTATCTTTCGCGGCGCGATCTTATCATGGAATGTGGCAGATTATTTGGATTTGTGACGTTAATGATGCCAATGTTGGTTGTGGGTGGTGGAAGGGATCCCAGTGTATGTATATGTTCAACCGAAAAACCAAGACACGATCACTTTTTTTTTTAATACGTTTTATCTTTTCTAGCTTCCGTTTAGTGAGTGCACCAAAGAGATAGCCCTTCTGGGGGATCAAATGTTTACATGGAGACACTCCAAGAGTAGTGAGACAGACTATGTGATATCGGAGCCTGCGTGTTTATTCGACAATGGCACGATCATTATGAGGAAATGTGCGACGGTAGAGGGCGCGTGGGTCCCAAAAGATTCTCCAGCATGTAACCGTTCACCGATGACATTCGGTGCGAATCAGGTGTGTCCTGAGGATCTTCTGGAAATTCCAATGTACGGTGATTCACGGCCATTATGCGTGAAGATATCTGATGAACCGGAAGAATGGAGTGAACGATCGTGTTTCGGTTCGGATGGTACAATTTTCGATTTGGACAGTCATGAGCGTGAGAAACTCTATAAGTATCTGCGCTCACTTGGGAAAGTTGAGGCGTTTTGGATACCTGTCCAGCGAGCGGAGAACAACCAGTACAATCCGTTGATCTGGAAGCTACCAGGGTGGCGGTGGGGTGATCCCTTCACTATGGTCGAGTACAACGAGCTCTCGAATAAAAGTTGTCTCATCGCAACCGTGAATCCAATGCCTGTTTTCGAGATGAGTCACTGCAATGATCGCCATCACGCGGTGTGTGTCTACAGAAGCGAAAATCTCGCCATAAAGTCTGTTTGTCCCAAGAACTATGGAGCGTTGAGTTACAAGCCAAATATCTGCTACGGCATCGAATGGGATGTGGAGCCACACCAGGGGGCCAGGCAACTGGGCACCGGAGAGTACTTCAAGAATCGCAATGCGATCCGTCAAATCCTTAACATGATCGATTACGACGATGACGAGTACTTTCTGCTGAACCCCACAGTCATAGCTGGAGTGAGATACAACGTCCTGATGAATATAAAGGAGAAGTTCAAGATCGGTCTTGGCTACCGATCGGTGAGGTACTTGGGTCAGGAAGTGATCCAAAGCAGCAAACGGGTGGAAATGTTCCTCAAGATCGATCGAGAGCTCGATGGACTCCTGCTGACTGTGTATAATCGAAATATGATCTGGAGAATTCATGATGACCATGATGACAACGACTTTGGGATTAAGTGCTTCACAAATGCCGACTATGACGAGATACGATCGGTGAAGATCAAAGACAAAATTTGGGAGAACCATGATCAATCAAAGAGTATGTTCGAGCTGAAGCTCTATGGAAATGGTCCGGGATACTATTGGTGTGAGGCACACACCGTGTTCGACTTTGCCTTGGTCCAATCGGCAAAGATCGTTGCGACGCGGAAGCAAAGGGGACACACATTTGCGTTCTTTTTTGACATCCCATGCGATGTGGAAAAATGTCAACGGGTTCATGGGAATCTCAAAAAGTTTAGCGAGCATGTCGAGCAGACTTTGAAAATTCTAATGAACGTTCGGAGCGAGAAAAGGAAGTACAGAGCTTTGGAAGTGCACAGTGTGAGGGTTATGAATGTCGAATCGATCAGTGATGATTTGAGGAGTATATCGGTTCTGTGTCATGCATCGGCGTCGTTGAAGAACTCGGCGGTAGACAACAGTGATGAGGACAGCAGTGAGGAGGACGATGAAGAAGAGGATGATCATGGAATCAGGCATGACACCAACATTCGCATGGAACTGAGGAATCTCCTAAGTGATCTTGTCAAGCTGAATAATTTTAACAGTTCATCGGTGAATAGTACAGAATTTTGTTTTCCAGAGTTACTACCCGACAATAACAACAAACATTGGTCCACAGCAGTCCTGGGACAGACTTCCACCACAAAGGAGCTTTGCCTGCAGGCTAACGGACTTCCAGTCACCAGAAAATGTGTTGGAAATTTTCTCTACGGAGCCATCTGGGAGGATGTCGATACCAGAAAGATCAATTGCATCCGAGAACTGCCCTCAACGTTGATCACGCGAAACTTGTACGAGATCGATCACTCGAAACGATCCAAAACAGAACCTGAGAAAGCGATCAAAGATGTCAAGGCGATGATAAGGAAAAATGTCGATCACTTGATCCCAGCCGATCTGTTCTACTTGGGCAAGATCCTACGCAGTATCTCAGCCGAGATCATCTCGTCAATGCGACTTACAGTAGTGGGTGTGACAAACCAAACGAACAACAACAGCAGTAGTAGGCCTTCCTCAACGTCGAGCTGTGTACTTAACAATACAAAAGCGGCGACCAGCGACATTGTGAGCATCTACAATTACCTAATGAAAGTCAATGTGGATATAATCAAACCGTCAATTAGATTAAACTCAACAAACATCCTGCTTGACGCATTCGAGAGGCTAATTGATGAGATTTCAACGACACCGCAGCTAGCGGCGACAGGCACCACCAACAGTAACAACACTGATCGTGTCAACAACAACGACGACAACGATGATGCGGACTTGGATTTCGACATCACGGAAAAGAGCGACGAAGACGAATTAATTGAGAACATCAACTATCGCGACGGGGTTGTGGTGAAGATTACACCAAAACTGATCGTGTTCGTCATAGATCCCAATGTCGCCAATATCACCGGAGTTGCCCTGTACAAGGTGAAGAGTGATAAGAGCGCCCATCGCGGGGTCTTCGAAGATGACTTCTATAGATTCTTGCACTCGAATCAATCGATAGAGGATTTGTTGGAAGAGGAAGGTCTTCAGTTGGCTACATTTGTTCCGGAGACACTGCTCGATCGTTTGGATGAGATCACTCTGTTGTCGAAGAATGTGTCTGTGGTGAATCTGCCTGATCCTCGGGTTGTGATCAAAGTCTACACGAATGACAACCTGTTTCAAGAAGATCGTGATGTAACCGACAGCAAGGTGTATAGCAAGATAATTTCGATCTCAATACCAGGGCACGATCGGGATCTACCAGAGTTGCTGCCGTTGCTGCTGAGGACTCCAACTGCTCCAAGTGAGGGCAATGAAAGCGAAACAAGCTGCCGATACTGGGACTACAAAACCTGGGCCAACGATGGGTTGGTATTTATGGGAAGATCACAGCAGGACGATTACTTAGTTTGGTGCGGTTGTTCCCATTTGACACCGTTCGCCTACCTCATTGGAGGTTCGTATAACCTCTCAGTGCCGTCAGACGTTGTGGTGATCACTGACATTCACCGCGAAGCTTTGGATATCATCACTCTCCTGGGCTGTTCCCTCTCACTGATCGGTATCATTGGAATCTTTATTACCGCCATCACTTTCCAGTCGTGGCGGGAGAAAGCCTCATCGAAGGTTCTGCTTCAACTGTCCGCTGCCATTGCCCTGCAAATGATCCTATTCTGCTTCGTCAACACCGAGGACTACTCCATGCATCTCATCGAAATGGGAATTTTCTCCAGCTGTGTTGCACTGGGAGCCTGTCTCCAATACTCGGTCCTCGTTCAATTCTGCTGGATGATGATCATCGCTTATTTGCAGTTCAAGCGATACGTCAAAGTCTTTGGAAACACCCGACCAAAGAGATTTTTCATCAAATCCTTCATCCTTGGCTGGGGACTGCCACTGATTCCGGTGTTACTTGTGGTTTTCCTCGATCGACAGTCATACATTCCTCACGAGAGTTCCGGATCGGCGATCTGTTACCCCACCGGTCGGTCACTCTACCTGGGTATAGTCCTTCCCGTAGCGCTTGTCATCGTCGGGAATCTGCTGATTTTCATCGCAGTAATCTACAACATAGTCCGAGGGCCAAACGGTGCTATCCGTCACATTGAAAAGAAAATTGCGATATCCCAGATTCGCCTGTCAGTGCTGCTGTTTTTCCTGCTAGGATTCACATGGATCTTTGGCCTACTTACCGCGATGAAAGCAGGAATCGTGTTCTCCTACCTGTTCTGCCTAACTGCCACAATACAAGGCTTCGTGCTGTTTGTGTATTTTATCATTCTAGACCCGGTCACGAGAAACATGTGGAGGGGCTACCTGGGAAGGATGTGTGGCATCAAGGAGGAGAATACTATGAAGGATTCCACTACGACTCTATAGGGTGCGCCGCGATACAGGGAAAAGGGGTTTACCGCGTCACAAGTATTTTTTTTTTCTCTTTTTTTTCAAAGTAAGTGTGCGTCTGTTGTATACCTTGTACTTAACTATTTTATTTTTATTTTTATTTTTATTTTTAACGAATTTATGTATTTATTTTTCTAATATACGATGAATCTCGAACTGAAGGGTGTTTTTTTTTTGTTCGTTTTTCACTTCACAAAGATGCGCTTTAGGGACTACAAACCGAACCGACCGCTGTTGGAAGACTGAATATTGTTGAAGATAACTTCTGAGTCTTTGCACTCTGGCGAATAATTTTTTTTATGGGGAAGACGACTTGATTCAATCAACTGGACGATTGGGGATGTACTGTGATTATTTAATTTAAAATAAAGTACGAGCGCAATGAACAATTGTGTGGAAGTTGACGTAGGCTTAACCGACTATTGGCGTTGTAATAATGACTTTGCGGTCATGATCGGTCACAAATGCTCAACCGAGTAGAATTTGGTATCGGTGATCATCAGGGAGCGTCAGTAGAAATGCATGGGCTGGTGTTTGAGAAAATTAAACCTAAAACTTAACCTAGATGGGGATTACCTTGACCTTTTCTAGAAGAAACATGGACCAAGATAGGTTGGTAGGAGGAGCAGTGATCTGACTGGGGTTTCGAAGACCCAATTAGCGCATTTGACGCCGCTTTGCAGCCACCTGTCTTGAGAGCCTGATTTGCTTGAAAAAGTTGGATTGTTGTTTGCTGGTCTCTATATTGCAGTCTGTGGATTTTTCTTCGAAAAGTCGTTAAAGTTGTTAAATAAACGTTTGCCTAATGTACGACGCCTGGTTCTGGGAAGAGTCAGGCATTTACAAGGCAAGTTGTCGAGTTTCTGCCTCGTTTACATCTTTACAGCTGCGGCAGTAAGTGATTGATGGGATGCTCATTGTAACTACATAGTCGAAGATTCCTACAAGCCGATAAATGTCTTTTCGAGTTCTGCTAAGGAGTTCTCTGGTTCTGGTTTAGTGGTATGTGGGCCATCGTGATGATGAAGTGTAAGAATAGACAGTTCATCAGCCTCTTCGTTGCCACCTATGCGCCGGTGTCTTTGGACCCAAATTAGAGCGACAAAGAACCGATTGTCTAGATTTGCTATGGCCTTAATCTCCGCTCGACTCTCTCTGTATACTGCAACTTTTCGTTCTTGGAGGAGTTCGGCGACGAATTGGACTGTGATCATAAATCTGGAAACAAGGTGTTCCGGCAGACCATCCGCCGTCTCAGAGGAAGGAAGTTAAATATCATCGAAGGAGTCAAATCTAAAGACGCTGTACTTCTTTCCGAGGAGAAGGACATCTTGGGCAGATGGGGCGAGTATTTTTTGGAGCTTCTCAACCCCGAACAGGTCGCTGAGGATGGCAGATACATGGTTTTGAGTAGCGCGGAGAATAGTCCCACCGTAAAAGAGGTGACTTTGGCAATTAAAGCGCTAAAAATCAACAAATTTGCTGATGTAGATGAAATCCGGCTAGGAATGCTCAAGGCTTTGGGTAAAAAGGGACTGAAAGGGACTGAAAGGGCTCTCTCGTCTAATTAAAGTGGCCTGGGAATGCGGTGAAACACCTAGCGATTGGCAAACTGGGCTGATTGTTCCTCTTTTAAAGAAAGGGGATAAGAGGGATTCCTCCAATTATAGGGGTATATCTCCTTTAAGTCTTCCCGGAAAAGCCTTTGCAAAGGTGTCGGAAGCGCGTTCCATAGCTGTGGTCGAGTCCCGGTTGGGCGATGAGCAGTGCGGCTTTCGTCCAGATAGAAGCACAACCGACCAGCTATTCACTCTCAGAGTGGTACTTGAGAAGTTCTGGGAGTAGGCCAAACCTATCTACAGCCGTTTGGAGAATTTGGAGAAAGCACATAATCGGGTCCCTCCAGCTAAACTCTGGAGTGTATTGCAGGATTATGGGACTGACGGTTCTCTTCTGAGGGACATTCAATACCTATACACAAACTGTAAGAGCTGTGTTCGGGTGAACGGCGTTAAGTCGACAAATTTCACTGTGGGCGTTAGACTTCTTCAGGGGTGCGTTCTGTCACCCCTCCTTTTCATAGTGTATATGGATTGGATGTTTCAGCGCAGCTTTGGTGAGGAACGGTTCGAATTTGGAGACTTAAGGATAAGTCATCTGCTTTTTGCTGACGTCCACCCAGACCGAACTTCAGCGCGCACTAGATAGGTTCGTCGCCGTCTGTGTTGAAACTGGGATGAAGGTAAACGTGAACAAATCAGAGGAAATGGTAATTTCCAGAACACCTGTTCAATGCACTCTGCATGTTAGTGGAGTCCCATTGAAACAGGTGGAGAAGTTTAAGTATCTCGTGGTCTTATTCACGAGTAATGGAAGGAGCAATACTGAAGTATCCTGTAGGATTGGTCAGGCTGGAGAAATTTTGAGACAGCTTGGTCTATCTGTTATCAGGAGGACTGAACTTGGCATCGGAACTAAGCTCTCGGTCTTCAACTCAGTGTTTGTTCATACTCTCACCTATGGTCATGAGGTTTGGGTTTTGACCGAAAGAATGAAATCGCGGATACAAGCTGCCGTATGAGATTTCTTCGTTGTATTTCTCTGTTAATTCACAGGGTTCGAGTTAGAGACACAAGCCACTACTCCTTTGAACGGAGAGGTCCATACTTCGATGGTTTGGACACGTTCAACGCATGTCCCCAACTCGGTTTCCAAGACGTGCCATGGAATCCATGCCCAGGATGAGATGGTTGGACGAAATCTCAGCTCTGCTTGTATGAGGATAGCCCCTGATGATTTAGAGTCAATGGCGGAAGATTGACAGATGTGGGGAGTCCATTTAAGCACCTTAACTCCGCGACCCTCACAGTGCGTAAGCGGGTCGCTGAAAATGAATAAGAAAGAACGAGGGCCTGGTTGTTTATTCTAGGAGGAGCAAAGTCGGGTATATTGGTCTTCGTCGTTCGTCGATACAGTTTTATTTGATTTCACACCGAGGCTACAGTTGTTAGCTCATGTGCTAATCTTCTTCAGAGCCGCCTCATAATTTCTGAACTGTGCTAAATTAAAATCATCACGTCGCGACGACGTACTCGTCTTCCGCGTATACCACTGCCACAATTTTACTCTATCTTGGTGTAGGTCGATTTGACAGATGTCAGTAACCCAATTCTGGGATTTTTAGTGCTGCCTGTCGCATGCCGTGTTCAATTTGATCGGAAATCCTTATCTGCGAGTATGTCACAGTACCACAGGTAAGGTGCTATTTCCGTTCTGGCAGCTTTTGACGCCACCGTTGATGTCATCTAACGCATTCGTCTGCTGGGTGTTTATAATGGTGGTATTTTTCTCTCGTGGTCAACAGTCGAGCTCATAAGTTTAGCAAGTCGAGTCGGTGTAGAGAGTAACCAGTAGTTGATGGCTACCGCTTGGAGGTTGTTTCTATCTTCCACGGTATCATATGTATACCACACCATCTTTCAAACTACAGACCAACAGATTAAGAATGAGCAGACAACAAAAATATGCCAAGGTTTGTCGATAGTCTTAACATCTCAGATATTCCACGAGATGTTTTCATTTCTCCTTACATGACAAAATAAGAGCGTACGCACAAATTCCCTCCCCTGCTTTTGGGTAAATTATGTTTACCCGACGTATAACATGTTGGACAGCTTATTAAATCACAAAGGGATTATCGAACAGCGAATGAAATTATTGATCAACATTTTTACTCACAATGTAAACAAAATGTCAGATACGATTAATCTTCGAGCTATGTATGCCGTATCGTTAATGTTAAAACTTTATTTTGAAAAAACCGTGTTGAGATTTGCGGAGTTTGATTTGCTGCTTTAAAGACAATTGAAGCAAATCGATAGCGTAGACGTAGAGAATGTTGAATTCTTATTCTTTGGAAATTTGTGAAAAGAGGCTTCAATGATGCTCTTGACTAGAAAGAAGAAGATCGATTCCATTTTTCAAGAACCCATGGATGGATGGAGCCGATTTGACACTTAAGAAGGCGGCAAAATACCTCGGTTTCGGTGTAATTCTACATAGATGAAAAATTGAGCTGGAAAGTAAACATCGAGGACCGGATAAAGAAGGACTACAATACCTTTTATGAATGTAAAAAAATTTTGAGAAATACCTGGGGCTTTAAGCCTCAGACTAAGGGCATAAGGGAAGTAGAGACATCGACTTCATTTTCCTAACTTCAGATTTCGATAGGAGATTTAATATCAAAATACCAAGAAGAAAAGACTGGGTTAAGAGTACAGTGTGGGCCAAAGAAGAATTAGCCTTCTGCACTGACGGATCCTGGATACTGGTATTGGTGTGAATCCAAATCTTTTAAAATCGGAAACAGTTGCAGCTGAAATAATTGTCATTTTAGAGGCCACAAAAATAATCAAAAATTACAATAGTGTCAGGAAAACTATCTATGTTGACCGTCAGGGGGCCATCAAGTTTCTGGAAGTCAACATCGATAAAATCCAAGCTTGTAAAACTTTGCAGACAAACTCTCGATGGTATATCAACGACCAACATGGTGACCCTATGCTGGGTACCAGGCCATTAATATGCCTGTATATGTATACGTTCCCGGCTGCAAAGATCCCGAGAAGCACTCTTTACTATATAATAGGAGATGGTGCCAAATAGACACATGTACAGTCGGTAAATCACTGTAGCTGAAGAGAAATACAAATCGTGTCAAGTGTCCTTACAGGTCACTGTGCGGTAGGAATACACCCGGAAGGATTTGGACTACCCTACAACGGCTTCTACTGGAGAAACGGAGAGCAAATAGACGTACAACATCTGCTGTGCGAATATCCGGGTCTAGCGCCAGAAGAATGAGTAGTTTCGATAGTAGCTTATTCTGTCGGCTGGAGGATATTCATATCGAACCAAAACAGAATGGCCTTTATTCTTATTGAACCATGAGGGAAACAAAAAGGCCTGCTGAACACACGAAACTCATGACATTACATCGCTACTGCCCTAAGACTACAAAATTTCTTTTTTATACAGGACCAAATAACGAACAACGAAGTCCTAATCCTAGTTGAAAGTACCGCTCAAGTACTGGAAAGTATTGTTCGAGTACTTGAATTAAGTTAAATTGCAGTTTACAATCGGGCCGGTTTAGTTTTGGGGATTAAGAAGGATTCAGGGCCCGAAAAGGGTGTTAGATCGCCATATTGTCTTTATGAGTCAAGTCTTTCATTATTAGTAAATTCACTGTGAACTGTGAGAGATAACTAGATCATTCCTTTTTGGTTCACTGAATGCTGTATGTTTTTTCCAGATTTGACAAGTGAGCTGCAAATTTGAATACATTTTCATTTTCATAAAGTAAAAGTCTTAAATAATAACTCCTGATGTCAGCAATAATTTATTTCGCCTAAATAAAATTTAATTCGACATCATTAAACAACTTTTTATCAGCACCCAGTGCGATTGGAACAAGTGTATTCCACTGAACACACTTTTTCTCTGTGGAGAGTCTCCTCTCCACACCTGTTTAGTGGAAAATGTCAACCACCGCCGCCGGTGGCATTTGCGCAAGTCATAAAATTTGTTTGGGTTTTGATAATATGAAATTTGTTGTGTATACACACCGCCGATAAAGTGGAAAAAATAACTTTTTATTGTGACGCAGTTGGCAGCTGGTAATAATTTTCATTTCAATCGCCGGTAAGTGCCACAAACTAAATTCGTAGTGAAATTAAATTTACAAAGTTATCTTAATTTCATAGAGAACTTAAACTTTTTCGTAGAAGTAATGTTTGCTAGAGCACGCAGTTTCCTTTGCACTATTCTTGCTCCGCCACAGATTAAGCAGCCTATTGTCCGTCCACAAGCATTGGCTGTTGTAATGGAGGGTAATAGGTTTGCCTGCAATATACCCGATGATAAATCAATTAAAGTTGTCCACGATCCGAATGGGCAAGAATTTCACATTGAATTCGTAAATTGTCGGGCCTTTCTGCTGTACGAGAAGGAGGGAAATCTAATAAAGATAATGCACACCGAAGTACCAGAGGAGCTGGGTGGACGGGGTATCGGTAAAATTTTGGCAAAGGTTGGAACACTATTTTTTTTGTTATCTGTTCTCTTAATTTTTTTTTTTTAGTTCTGTTTTGCACTTGTAGTCTTTGTTTGGTGAATGGAAGTGTAGAGATGTAGGATACTTGCTTTTTGTGTTTCATTTCCGCATTACCATCATGAATTTATTGGCTCATTTGCTTGTTAATTTTGGTCATCTTTAGAAGAACTAGTGTAGCTGGTAAATTGGACAAAGTGTGGGACAAAATCCATTTGTTATGTCAGTTCATTGCATAACATAGTGTCCAAGCCTCATTAAATATCTGATACATACTTTTGGGCGTGGAGGAATTATAAGAAAAATATACACACAAAGCAATAACAAGTCTCATTGGCTGTGGGTTGGTGTTGATTTCTCGCTGCAATTAATTTCATGATATTCCAACGCAGAATCCGCTTGTCTGTTGTCCTTGGTAACAGGTGGGTAGACATTATTCACGTGTACGAGGTACCCCCTGGTACTCGGGTATACATAAATCATGGAGTGAGTATCCATTAGAGACTGTCGGCACAATTTAATAAAGTTTCTCTCCAAGGTTTTCCTGAGAATTATGAAATTTGCTTGCGGTCGATAGAAGGAGTGTTTAAATATTTTTTCCAGAAATTCAACCAGTAAAAGCTACAAAGGCGAGATGACAACTGTGGAGGCAAAGAACAAATGACGACGAGAAAAATTTCAAAGCATCTACAGGCAGCATTTTGTGTATGTCTTCAGATGATCCAAAGATTATTGATGAAGTCCACGCAATGGGATCCTATCTTCCGAGAGACAGTAGGGTCGTTGTTGTTTTGCTGTCGATAATCGGCGACAGACTGCAAATAATGACGCAGCCTCTGATGTATTGTCATAGTTTCTCAGCCAGTATTACACCGACATGTGTGAGCTTTTCCTGACCAATTCATCTGACTTTTCATTCCCTTTCACTGCATCGTGGCCAGGTGATCAGCAGAGTAAAACTGTGTGTCGTCCTATAGGCCATCTGAGCCACTTTTCTCCCATCTACCCGTATTCTTCCATCGCATTTTTAAATGCCTGTCTCCTTTTGGGATGTGTACTGGATTACTGCAGAACTGTTTTTTGCTATTCATGTCACGATTGATTCCTTTAGGACCAACCTTTCATCAGTCCATTTGCGCATGGTATGCAAGGTCGAAGATCTTTACCTCAATCGTGGTGATTTGGGTATAACAGTCGGGTCCATACTTAGTTTAGCTCTGGTAGTTCTGTAAAAATTTCGTCGTTACCGCTTCGCACTTCGTGTTTTCCCAGGTCACAAAAACTTGAGCCCACCTTCAGAGTAAGTTCATAGTTTTTTCCAATTTTATGAATGCGTCATCGAAAGTGTCCACACCATCATGCTTTTCATTTTTGTTTTCTTCTTATTATATTCACCACACATGCAACAAATTTTCATCAAGAGAAACCACTTAAAGTTTTAAACTTTTTTCCTTTCAGGCTGCACTAAGGCACATTGAAAAGCACAAATATCGCGCCGAGACCTATTGCGACTATTTCCGGTATTACATTGAGACTTACGAGCCAAAATACTTGAAGTATCTGGAGAATTAAAAAAAAAAAAAGGCTAAAGAGTGACCACGGTAACGTAGTACCACGTAATCCAAATTCTAAAGAGATACATCTCAAAAGTCAATGATAACTTATGCATTTTGAATTTTGTGAATAAAATTGTAACTGTAGTGTGTACCTTGGTTTCGCTTTAATTTGTCAGTAACTCGATTGGCATAAGTCCTCAGTCGGCTAAGGTCTGGTTTCCCCTCCTCAGCAATGGATGAACAAGATTTCGCCAGCCTTATCTTGTACTATGGACGTGCAAAGTTCTTTCATTCGATGCAGAAGACGGCATTGGATGGTTTGGCGAAGTTTCCAGCGAATTCGGCTTTTCGGCTGTACAATGGGATTTCTTTAGCACTGGGCAATCGTGTTCAGGAAGGTATTCGGGAGTTGAATCCTTTGAAGAATGAATCGGATCTAGGATTGGCAGCGATACTGGGTTTGATTTATGCCCACAAGCGATGCAATTTGGTGGACAACGATGCACTGGTGAATTTGGAGGCGAAACTGAAGGAGGAGCGGAAGAATTTGACGGCGAATTCAGCTTACTACGCAGCGGTGTTTTTGTTTCTGAGTGGAGGGAAGGTGGACAAAGCAAGGGAGTATGCCGAAAAGGCGATTAAAATCAATCCTGACCTCATGAACGCTCATGTTCTGAAGGCCTGGACCGAGTTGAATACCGAGGGAAGGATCAGTAAGAATATTCTCATTTCTCTAGAACGGGTGTTGAACAAGGGCAAGCACATCGACGCATCGCTGGGTCAAGTAAAGTACTTTCAGTTGAACAGCGACTATGAGAATGCGATTTCCGTGCTGAATAAGCTTTCGGTACGATTGCCTGAGCTGAATATTCCACTTATCGAGAAAATGGAGACTCAGCTGGCCAGCTGGAATTGGGATCACGCGTATGAGACAGCTCTGCGAATAATCAATCTGGAACCCACAAGTATAGCGGCGCTGAGAGTGAAGGGTTTTCTGTTGATTTGTCGGGAAGGAAACATCCAAGCGGGCGCACAGACACTCCAGCAGTTGCTCAATGCCGCCGAGAGGGTGGAGATGGGTAACTTCAGTTTAATTTTACAAATCTGCCAGCTTTTCTCCAGGATTTGCGGTCGTCAGAAGGACATTCTCACCATCACGAACAAGTACGTGGACAAAATCGTCCAACTGAGTCCTGGAAATGCAGAGTTCCTCACTGAACTCGGATATCAGTTTGTTTTGATGTACAACTACAAGGAGGCAACCAAATGTTTCCGCTCAGCAACTAAAGTTGATGACAATCTCTTTTTTGCCCTCTGCGGCTTGACTCTGTGTCAGATTGTGGAAAGTGGTATCACAGACCAGGTGCGACAGCAAGTGGAGTTTTTGAATGAAATCAAAGGAATCAACAAGGAACCCATTCTGCTATTGCTCTCATCGAAGATTGCAGAGAATGGCGATCAAGCTGTGACGTGTCTCATCGAAGCAACTGAGATTCACTTCAAGAATCTGAAGACTCTCTCCTTTGGTGCTGACTATCTTTTACGATTCGATCCGGATTTTCTGTTGCAAGTCACGGCGGAGCTAATGCAACACTCACCGGTGCAAGTGCAGGTCAAGATGGGAGTTAATCTTACAAAGGACACACTGCACATCTCACTGAAGCATTGTTTGAATATTCTGGAAGCCGTTTGCAAGGCTTGTCCTGGTTCGGTGAAAGCTATTTTCATGATGGCAAAGGCGGAGTTTCTCTGTGGCGAGATAAGTTCAGCAACAACCACGCTGCAGAAGATTCTAAACGACATCGATGCTACGTACACCGATGCTCACTTGCTGATCGCTCAGATACAGATTCAACAGAAACAATTTTCGAAGGCATTGCAGTCCCTGGAGATAGGATTGTCGCATAATTTTGCTGTTCGCGAAAATCCATTGTATCATCTCTTGATTGGAATAGTGCAGAAGAATCAGCAACAGTATGTGGAGGCACAGAAGAGTTTCTTGAACGCAATGAACTTGACAGGAAGTAAATTTACCAGTGACGCCCAGGAGATGAATGTTGCCTCTCCGAAGCGACACAGGAAGTCGGACATTGGAAGTTTTACTCTTGCCGATAAGGTGACATTGTATTTGGAATTGATTGATGTGTACATTCAGCTGGGTGAGGCGTATGAAAGCGAGCGGTTGCTTCAGAATGCCATTGAGGAATTCAGTGGTACATCAGAGGAAGGACGTTTGGTTATTGCGAATGCGGATTTGGTATTGCAGAATGGAAATGTCAACAAGGCAATCGAATTGCTGGCGGAAATACGTCACGGGCAATCGTATTATATTCAGGTGAGTACACTTATTAATTCACCTTGCATTTGCACACTGCTGCACGTGGGTCTGTCTCGTCACTTTCACGGATCTTTCACATTTACAATAGGCTCATTTGGCGTTCTATAGCCCCGTTTGTTTTGCAAGCTTCTATTGTCACACTTGTCCAACTTTTCAGGCTAAGACGCACTTGGCAAACATTTACCTTCATCATCGGAAAGATCGCGTAGCTTTTGCTAAATGTTTCAAGCAGCTGGTGGAGACATGTCCAGAGCCTGAGAGTTATCTTATGCTTGGCGAGGCATACATGTCCATTCAAGGTAAATCACATTATGCAATGCATTCGAAAATCCCCTCACAAAATTCAATTTAATTTCAGAACCAGACTTAGCTGTGGAAGCTTACACACGAGCACTTGAGCTGAATCCAAATGATTCTCTGTTGGCCAGTAAACTAGGCAGAGCCTATGTCAAGACTCATCAGTACAAGAAAGCAATAAAGTACTATCTAGAAGCCGTTCAGAATCCTGATCATTCTGGACTGAAGTTGGATCTGGCAGAACTCTACTTGAAGTTGAAACAATTCCAAAATGCTGCTGACATCCTTATCGACGAAGTCGATCAGAAGAGGGTGTAAGTAGCGTCCTATCTAGGCGATTGATAGATTCACTAATGCGTTTGATTTTCTAGTGACGATAATGACATATCCGCTCTGCAGTTACGCACCAAACAGTTGTTGCTCTTGGCAAGAGTTCATGAGAAGTCTGGCAATATTGCATTGTCCTTGATCAGGCTGAAGGAAACTCGTGATAATCAGTATCGCGTGCAGAAAAGGATCGCAATTGATCAGTCGGGGAATTTACAAGAACAGAATCAAGTTCTAGTCAAGTGAGTGTCGTCTCTTATAAAGGCATGTCATCTGGTAATCAGTCGATTTTTTTAGGATCTGCCTGCTCATAGCTGAGCAATCGATCAGTCTCCGTGAGAACGATCAGGCTGTGAAGGTTTTTAAGGAATCCCTCAAGTATTCACCCAATGATATTGCAATTTTGGCAGCCTTAGCCAGACTCTATCTGCAAATGAATCAAATGGACCAATGCAAGGAGATTTGCAATCAAATCCTTCATATGGATAGTAACAATGAAGCGGCTTCTGTCATGATGGCTGATCTCTCCTTTAGAAAGGTAAGCCCATCTCCATTCCAAGGAAACTTATGATTTATACTCACATTCTTTATAGATGGACTTTGAAAACGCCGCTTATCACTTCTCCCAGTTGCTGATCTCTCAGCCGTGCTACTGGACCGCTTTGGCTCGCCTCATTGAAGTCATGCGTCGCTCTGGTACTCTCTCGGAAGTCCCTTCATTTCTACAGCGAGCCGAACAGGCTTCTGTTAATCCATCTCACATCGCCGGTTACAATTACTGCAAAGGACTCTACGAGTGGTACTGCGGCAATCCCAACGGGGCCCTTAGATTTTTCAACAACGCTCGTCGTGACTACGAATGGGGACAACAGGCAATTTTCAACATGATTGAGATTTGCATTAATCCCGATGGAGACCTTCCCAGTACCACCGACGCTGATACAACCACAGATTCTGGTGAATTCAACGACTCTAGAATCATTGCCTTACGCACGGCTGAGAGATTACTAAAAGAACTGCGTCCTCGCCCCGGTGGCATGGATAATGAAGCCTTGAATCACAGGCTATTGCATAATTTTCTACAGTTGGCCACTAAGCAAAAGTTCCAAATCGAATCGGCGCATCAAGATTTCTCCGATCTTGCTCTGAAGGATGAGTATCAGAATTTAGTTGGACCCATTCTTGGGATGGCATCTTCGCTCATGATGCTGAAACAAACTCAACGGGCAAAAAATCAACTCAAGAGGATTGCTCGGAATTCCTGGAATTTCGAAGAAGCCGAGTATTTAGAACGCAGTTGGCTACTCCTTGCCGACATTTACATGCAGTCGAGTAAATATGATGTGGCAGAGAGCTTCGTCGATAAAGTGTTGGAACACAACAAGTCCTGCACGAAAGCATTTGAATTTGCTGGACATATTGCAGAGAAGACACAGAATTACCGAGAAGCGGCAAAAAACTATCACAGCGCTTGGAATTGTGGTGGCAAGTCAAAGCCCCACGTGGGGTACAAGTTGGCCTTCAACTACATGAAGATTAAGAAGTACGCAGACGCGATAGATGTCTGTCAACAGGTGATAAAGGCTCATCCGGACTACACAATCATCAAGAAGGATATTCTGGATAAGTGCAGGAATAATTTGAGATCCTAAGCCGGGAAGAATTTATGTTTATTTATTGTATGCACGATTCCGTCCATTTTATGTCGTGAATAAAATTTTCTGTGTGATATTGCACTGCTTGAAGGATTTTTGTTTCACTTTGGAGCAGGATGATGTCACAAATTTGGTTGAATTCTTAGTCCATTTGTGGACTGCGTTGTCACATCCAGTCGGACACTAGTCCTCTTTCTATGTCATGCATTTCAACTTTATTGACTACGTCTTCTTCATCTTCTTTCTGGTTCAGTCACGGTAATCACAGCGTCCATGGAATGAATTGAATAGTTTGTACATCATGACTCGTTAAAAGGAATTAGAAGCTCATAACTAGTATTGCTAAGTTGGTTTCGGTCCATAAACTGTCAAACGAATAAAATACAACTAGTACATCTAGCTAAATTATATTTTAAAAGTTTTTACTATTATAATACAGACAATTTAATACTCATTAACACTTTTGTCTAAAATTTAACTAGATAAGTACTTTTCTTTAAGATTCAGCTGTGAGTTTAACAATTTAAAACGAAGTTCAATTTTGTAAGCACAATTATTATTTTCAAAATTTAATTACAACACATTAAATTTTTAACAATTTAAAGACACCAATAAGGATTTTATTTACAAAACAAAAGTTTTCAACAAAAAACTATGTAACTTGTGGTTATTTAAAATTCACTTGGCCTTATTTATTAGACAACTTTGTTTGTGAACAAGTCTTACTCAATAGAGTTTGTGATTGGATATCTTAGAAAAAAGGTGCTTCACTGTCTTAGAAGATTGACAGAATTCGGTAGTTCGGACCCTCAGTTTAGAAATAGAAAACATTGGTGGAATGTAGCTTTTTTTTTTTTTAAATTTTTCAAAGGACTAACGAACAATACGGCGGCGGCGAACCTTTCTAGTGTGCGCTGAACTTCGATCTGGTTGGACGTAAGGACGACTTATCCAATTCGAACCCCTCCTTGCCACGGCTGCGCTGTAAAATCCAATCCATATACACTATGAAAAGGAGAGGTGACAAAACACATCCCTGGTCAAGGTCCAATTTCTCGGCGAACTCCTTTTAGGACTGCTCCTAAAAGGAGCTATCTTGCAAGTTCTTTGCGCCTTTGTGCATCGGTTGCGAGAAGCTCAATACCCCAAGTGTATCCACACCTTAAAGGCTTTTTTCTTCTCTCTGATAGCTTTTTGAACTCCGTGTGTTTTAAAAGACCCAGTTATTTTCTCACCACTAGACGGCACACCGAGCCGCTTCACACCGTAAACGCAAAGAGTGCTGCCATTCTTTCTCTACATGTGTCGAAACAATTGGAATTTGTTTAAACATTTCAGATACCTGTCGTGCAATCTCCTCCTGTATCCTCCTGAGGGTTTAAAAACTGGTAGGCACCAGACAGAAATGGCTCTGCAAACACTTACATAGGATTTGAACCTATTTGTGGAATGGAAAAGATGGGAAAACTAAGAGTCACTATAAAACAAAGTCAATAATACTGTAAATATATTTAGAAGGGTGATATTAGGAGGCATGTGTGTTTCCTTTCCAGCCACTGTCAACTAAGATATCAGTTTACTCGATGAAAGAGTTTCGGTTTTGCAGTGTCTTTGGAACTTCTTCGAGGAATAATGATAGGCCCGTGATATTCTAGCTTCACCTTATTAACCTAACCTAACAAATTACCTCAACAAAATTAACTTGAACAGAGAGAGTCCTTATATGAATGCTGAGTCTTCCTGAAGAAGAATGGAACTACTTTTGGTTCCATGTAAAAAATATGTCTTTACATACTTATACTGCGTGTGTGAATGTGACTGTGTTCAAAACTAAGTTGTGAATCTTCTAGGGACGTCCTTGCTTGTTTAGACCAAAAAAAAAAAATTTCCATCATCAGATATGGGATTTACAATTGACTTCTGTGGTATAATAGAACTTCTAGGTCGTAGTACCTTCCATAAACGACGAACCCGATACCCTTTAAGAAAAAAACCCTGTAAAATTGATTCATGTGTGTGATGAGAACGTTACTACCTCCACTAAGATCGAAAAAGTCACCGTTTAAACACCTATCTTAACCTCTGAAGTGACAGTGACATTGGTTTGAAGAAGCAACAACGCATCTGGTGCGTTCAGTGTCTAGACCTATGTTTGCGGAATCATTTCCAATATTTCAGGGGGAGTCCTCAGAAGAGACGGAAGTCATACTTCCACCATATGGCTGAAGAAGGTTATTGACTGACTTTCAATTCCATCCTGAACTTTACTGCCACTAAGCAATGGGGATCATTTCGGTGGTTTCACAGAGCTCGTCGTGAGCAATAGTGAGAACTCCAGACTATTGGCCATTCATTAAACTTATCTATAGATTTGAAGAATGGAACAGCAGAAGAAAAGAGAAAAGGCGAAGCAAGAAAAGAGGCTTTATCACCATAAAGTCCAGAGAGATGAAGTCAATTGTTCAACCCAAGAACAGGCCTGGAAAATACATAAAAGGAAGAGGAGGTTGGTGTTGATAATCCACCTAAACCTAAGTCCGATTGAAACGAGAGATCAGTCAAAAGTCTATTGCGTAACGCCCGTGAAATGTATTAAAACTTTAGTTGAAAATCTTGCTATGTGCCTTACAATCGCGGGAGCTCTTTGCAACATTTAAAGACACACTAACTGGTCTTCTGGTCTTGCAGAGTGACAGAACTGAGTCTAAAAAACCACTTAAATGCTATTAAAATAGTTTCAGCTGAAATAGGAATAGGAGACGAAAGTAACCCCCTACTGTGGGTAGTATTGAGCTGCGATCCTACTACTTCATTAAAAGGGAAAACCTGCAGAGAAACTTGATTCTCACACCTGGCATCTCAAGACGAAGACATGCAAAGTATGAATAGTAAGATGGTCAATTGAAGATATCCGAAAACTCTAAGCATTTTTTGGGAACTTCGAAGCCCTTTGAAATGCGATCAACTTCAAGATTGGATCCATCAAAACTTAAAATTATGAATCCAACATACATAATTTGAAGTAGTGCCAATGCAACTGATATCCTTAAACAACATCATTCAGTAAACTAATCACAAACAAGATTGATCCAATTCCTCGGCTAGTCAATGTCTACATCCTTACAAATCTAAATACATAACTTGCGTCGCCGACAGTGCTCCGCAAAAACTCAAAAAACTCGCCGTGCTAACCACAGCCGTTGTGGTTCCTGAAATAGTAACAATCGTTCCCATGCAAATGGACAAAATGAATTGCGCCAGGAATACCATGCTGCTCACGATAGCGATGTCAGTGCCGAGTCCACGCACTTCAGTGCCCAACTTCGGAGATCCATCATAGTCCAATTCAAACTGAAAGGAAACTTGAATCACCACCTGAGTCACACACATTTATTTTCAATTTAACTTACAGTTCCCTTGGCATGATAGTGGGCCACCAGTAGATATGGCATCGTAAACAGCGTCGAATACATCACACCTGCTGCCCAACTGAACACAATCACACTCGCCTTCGCCCTTGTCATCGCCATCAACGTCATACCGACACAATAGAACAACAGTCCACCAATGTACACCGGCTTAGCGCTATTCAAAGTGGATTGTCCAAGTCAATTAGTGGAGATGACAAATTGTTTCCCTGTCGTCGTTGTCGGGACTCTTACCTAAATCTCTGAATGAGTTTTTCAATAATAAGCGAATAGCAGGAGCAGGACAAGGAGTACATGGCCATGCCCCAGCAGCCGAAGCGAACGCCCTCTTCGTAGAGGATTTGCGGTTCTGTACCCTCCAAAGCCTTCGGATCACCGCCAAAGACAGCCTCCCCCACGAAGTCGGTGAAGTACAGCGAGTAACAAACATGTGCCATCCAGCAGAAGAGATTTGTCAGGCAGACCATCCTTAATGAGTGCGGCATGTAGACAATCGATAGTAAGTAATGCGACAGGCTTTGCACGGTCTCCGTGGGCAGGGGTTCACCGCCCTCAGTCGAGGGATTTAACGTGGGTGGAAGTTCATTGCCAGCGGCAAAGGATGTTTCGCTGATATTCTCCCCGGGGACTGTGGTGTATTCGGATTTCTTGTCCTGTTGTAGGAGGGTGAATTGTGTTCTTTTAGAATTTCTTACGGTGGGTTGGTGTTTCACTTACCTCATCCAACATGGATTCGTTGGCTTCGGTGTCGTTAGCATCGTCCCCGAGAGCACCGTAGGATATATTATTTTCACCTGGTCCCAGTGCATCGGACTCTCCTTTGCCGGAGGACTTGGGAGCCACAAGAGCCCACAGTGGTATTTCTCGAAAGCTCGTGATTGTGATCGATACGCACGCAATGAAAATGAACGTGATGATGGTGAAGACGGCTTTCACGTGACCGCCTAGTCTTCGACCTAGAAAAGGAAAGAAAGTGGTGGACGTTAAGACGGTTGGTTTGGAGACATCGTCGTAGTCCTTCACTTAAGACCGATTTCGATGCAGCAGTCATGTGGAAACATAACCATGAAACTTAAGCTTACCTATCGACGTAGCATCCCAATTGATACCTCCCATGGAATAGCCCATGAATCCACCCAATCCAGCCATGATGGTGAACGTTGACAGCCCCTTTGCGTGATCCTCTGCAAAGGGTCAGGAAATTCTTTGAAAAATGGTCGAGAATAGTTTTAAATTCCATACCTGGCACACAAACATCCAACAGATAGGCTCTCGCCGGACTCTGGCAGGCATCCGCATCAAAGTCCAACAACACCGTGCCCAAGATCGTAAAGAATATCCCCCAAGGATGTGTAGTCTTCTGCACAACCTGCACCTCAGTCTCCGACGCCGAAGCCCGATGGGGTGATACATTTATATTGTTGTGTGTCTCATTCGCTGTCAGATTCATCGCGGCAATCTGTAAATATGGGTCAACGTCTCCGAACGTGTAACCCAAATCCTCACCATTCGGCACAAGCATTAATCCTAGAAAAGCCAACATTACATATCAATTTCCCCTTTGATTACATGTCGTCCGGGATACCTATTAGCACACCAATTGAAAGGAGAATAATAAACGGTCGCCTCCGTCCCATGTTCAATTTGCAACGGTCACTCAATGATCCCAGAATGGGACACAGAAAGAATCCAACTAAGGGCGACAGTGCCCACACCAATGTCATGTGCTGATGTTCGACTCCGATTTTCAAAAGGGTTGGCGACACGAAAGCCGTCTCCGCGGCATAAGAGAACTCAATACCCATGACTGCGGCTGAAACTCGGACAAGTTCCATGCGAGTCTTGTGTCTGGAAGAAGAGCAAAACGTGCCAAGGGCGTTTCGGTTAAAATAGGGTGGTTTCTTGCGAATAATTTCAATCAATTGTCCCGTTTGGCAAATTGGAAGGAACGATAGGATTTGATGGGATTATGTGGGGGATTGTGATTTGTTTTGCCTTTTGCACACTTTGTTGTGCTTGGTGATAAATTTCACGGCGTAATCTTGTTCGTAAGCAAATTGATTGTTATGGCGTGTGATGGACTATGCTGACGGGCTTTAATGATCCAATGAAGCAGTAGAATTTAGGTCAGTTGTTAGGAAGTAGAAAACCATAAGATACAACGAAAGATTCATTGAAACAAGGTCACAGTATCGGAGAATGCAAAGAAAGTTTGAAACCCATTTCCAATATTTTTACAATGGCGATGATGTCTGTCTACTGGCAAAGGAGGCAGGAGTCATCCCTACCTTACCAATACTCATCTCGACCACGAATGCCATCGTGAATATACTGTAAACTGTAAAGGTATTGCGGAACAAATAATATATACACACAAATAGACGGAAGCGTCCTCTGTCCATCAACTTCACAGTTCCTACAGGACCACAACCGAAGATTGGATTTTACATCTTATTGACAGTTTTTAGGGTAACTAATATCGAGTCTAATGGAAAAGTAGGAAACACGCTTGGACCCAGACAACAGAGGACGTTTTTGACATATTCGAAACAAGGACCAAAGGACCAGTTTAAACAATTCCTTATCCTGGGGGAATAAGTAAAGAACTGACCCTTTAAATTGAAGGCTTTTCGTAGGGGTATAGTGCTCTATCAGGTAACAAGAGTTACGAAGCTAGAAAAAATCTATTATAAGGAGAATGTCACTGCTAACGATGCACTCAACTGAAATAAGGGCTATCATCTCAAAACCTGAACGTAGAATGTTAGGACCGCAGCCGACCGAACAACACTAAAATCCCCACCAACTAAAAAGCGTGATAGGACAGAGAGTGCAGCTACTTCGATTGCTTCTGACAATAGAAACAAAGCTTATTATGATGCGGTTTAGTGAACGGAGATAGATTCAATCAAGAAGCCTTGTGTGTACGGCCTGTGACGATTCACATCAAAGCTGAAGAAATGTCTTATGAGTTACTCTAGAACGACTATCAAAGAAGCTGCAGAAATGAAGAGGAAGCACAGTCCATACAACACATACTGTGCGACTTTCCTCTTTAATCGCCAGAGAATCGTGGACTCTTCGTAGTAGCTTCTTCCTTTGACTATAGAAACTTTAAATTACTGATACCAAGGAACTTCTGAGAGCGCACAGAAAATCCAACATGCCAAACGCACTCTTGAGCAGAAGGGTAGCATGACCATGACCACACCAAAGGCAGCTTCTTTAAACTTCTGGACAAAACAATGAAGCAGTGCCCTGCAGCATGCAACGATGATTAAAATGCAAATCTGGGAAAGGTGGGCATCTTTTGTGGTACTATTGGACAACTAGTCAGACACTACCCCTGAAAATTGAATGTTTTCATTGGTAGAACAGAGTTTCCAAATGCCAATTTCACAAGAAGACGCGTAGAGGGTCTCTGGATCAGTCAATCACAGGCAGAGTAAGCACGCTACGATCGACACAATGTGCGTGATGGCAGTTCGAACGTTCCGGGTGGTGACTGGTGACTTACACCACCATTTTGTTGTAGTCAAGATATGGATGGCAATATTCAAAAGATCGCTTAAACTGAGATACTGTAAGGAAGCTACCGTTGGATGGCTATATGCAAGAGTTTCTTCTGTCATACGTGGCATTAATTTGCCAAGACTACCTAATGGATAAACTGCCAGAGTGTCGTCAGAGATACCTCCTCTAATAGACGGGGTTTTACTCACTTAATACCCTGGTCTGACGAAGAATACTTAGCCATAAAGAGCAACGCTGATTACGAGCTAAATTTACCTGCAGAAGAGAGTGTACACTTTTTATATTCGATTAGATACAGTCCAGCTGACAAGAGCTGCTCTCCGCATTTCTCCGCAGGCCTTTCTTGACCTCGGTAGACAAGCACGCAACCAGGCTTGGTGCAAGATCTGTCGAAAACATCGTGAGACTGTGCAGGAGAACCCTAGGCAGTCAATTCCGCGACGCGCACAAGAACTCGGCCTTTCGCAGACATCAACTAGGCGCATTTTGCATCGGGACTTGGGCGTACATCCGTACAAAACTAAGCTGACCCAGGAATTGAAGGAAAAGTTGGAAGCGGACCCCGATTTCAGCAAGAAAATCATCTTCAGCGAAGAGGCCCATTTTTGGATGAACGGGTACGTCACCAAGCAAAATTGCCGGATTTGGTGCGATACCAATCCACCAAGTGGCAATGCATCCACGGAAAGTTACTGTTTGTTGGGGATTGTTGGCCGGTGGCATCATGGGTCTGTACTTCTTTGAAAACGACGATGGCATTGCCATCACCATCAACGGAGAGCGCTACCGATCAATGATAACCAATTTCTTTTGACCCAAATAGGAAAATATGTATGTGAACGACATGTGGTTCCAACATCACGGCGCTACGTGCTACACAGCTGATGCCACAATGGACATTCTGCACGAGCGATTTGAGGGCATGGTTATCTCACGCAGAGGCGACGTGAACTGGTCACCGAGATCGTGCGATTTGACCACGTTATAACTTTTCTTTTGGGGTTTCCTTATGTCGCAGGTCTATGCCAATAAACCGCAAACGACCAGTGCCTTCAAAGCCAACATAACCCGTGCTATCGCTAAAATTCAACCTGATCTATGCGCCAGAGTCATCGAAAATTGGGCCTCTCGGATGCAGCTCTCACCCAGCGAAGCCGCGGCGACCATTTGAACGATGTCATATTCCACACATAATGTCATTGATAGGCCTTTCAAATAAAATAAAAAAATCGTTGATATCTCATACACATCTTGGTTTATTCAATTTGAACATCTCCCCTTCCCTATTGGAAAACCCATTACATTGATTAAGGTTGCTAGAGGTAGATGGATACCAGCTCACCGGCGCGGAAAACCTTTAAATCTGAGTTTTCCTAGATGGAAGTTTTCGATACCGGCATCTAGATGAGCTTAAGCCTTAACTGAGGAACTGCTGGTCTGCTTAATTCTCTGAGCAAATGCCCATTCGAATCCACGGCAGGTTATACCATACTAATCAATAACCTAGCTAGGCGAGTGTCAACGCTTTACAGATTCAGAACGAAAACAGTTCACACTCTGACGAGTACTGTGAAGGGTAATCATTTGTGAGACTTCATCTCAAAGACCAACTAAGAAGCCCTCCTATATCCGAACAGATATCAATATGCTTCTTTTAGGGAAAGACTTGGCTTTAGGTTAGGGATCTCAACTAACTTGGCAAAACTGTAGGGAGTTACCTAACTAATGAGCTAACTGGAAAGATTTAATAACTAAGACGCAGGTCTACCTGTCGGCGTGAGACCTAAAGCTTCAAGCTTCATTCTTGTCGGCACCAGTTTTATGAATTCGCCGTGTATTTTAGAAGCAGATATTTAAGCGATGATATGGTGACGCATGCCATTGGTGAACGAGTTAATTAAGAAGGAAAAAATTCATCTGGTTGCGAGGATGCGTTACATCTAAGTCCTCAAGGGCGCGTCCAGCATTTTAGTTTAAAACAAAAATTGTTGTAAGATTCTACAAGGATAAAGTTTCAGCACGCACAAGTCGTGGAATGCACATCAAAGTATGCTAAGCACCAACTATGACAGTAGTAGACAACAATAAAGGCTCTATCAGGCTGATTAAACAACTCGTCGATATGCAGACCATATGCGCATCCAACATTCTATCTCGTCAAACACTTTTAAAACAAATGGAACTCCTACCTTGTTTGAAAGTCAATCACACCCCTACCCTTCGTTATCAGTTGGCTTCTGCCATTTTCGTTCCCACATGTCACTTAACATTCAATCGGTTTTGTTTATACCCACTCTTCTATGACATATGGTGTCTACCACTCAATTTGATCAATAAAAATGGAATTCCACCACTCAGATCGATTACCAACTGACATTGGTTGATTGCTTCCCACCCAGCCCAAGGGTGGCTTCGCAATCTCAATCGCAACACTTTACCTGTAAATGTGAGAAAAATCCTGTCCTACACTGGCGTTGCCTTTCATCTGATCGGAGGCTACAGTCTTTGCCATTTCCACCAGACTCTCGGGATGTTGTTCACGAAAGCTGGAAAAACGCTCCCGTATGCCATCACGCCACTCGTGGAAGCGTCCCGACCACCCTTGGTATTCATGTAGTTTTTCCATATTTTCACGGCAACAAATTTATTCACTTCAGTTTAAGTTGGAAAAACTTGCACACACTCTCACTCGCTTTTGAACGTTGAAAACCCGTCTAACTCTCGAACTGGCTCATATTGGGACACAACCTTCCCACCCTTAGTGTGTAAAGGTCGACGGTATAATTTAATTAGTCCCGAGACATGATTTAACTCTTTTCCTGCTGCATACGCACACACACACAGAATGAGGGAAAATTTCAAAAATTTAATTGAATTTCTGGAACTTTTCGCAAGCAACACTGGAGCACACAGTCTCCCCGGGGAGTTGAGTTTAATCCCGAGCGCAGTTTGTCGTAGTCGTAGGTCTTCGTTGAACGATCGTTGGAGAGCTCCCGCCTGGTGGAGAACACTGCTCTGGGCTTTGAAACGAACTGATTGATAGTTCCAGTGTTCAATGTTGGTCTGCCTTTTCGCAGGGAATTAGTGGGGTTTGCTCCATTGTCTTCTGATTCTGACCGGCCAAGAGCATGCGTTGGATGGACGAATTGGTGTTGTTGGGTATTGTTTCCATGCGAGCAGCTGATTGCGGTTGGATACGAACGTGGGTGGATGCCGTATGGAAATGTGTTTTTCTAACACTGGACGTGTGTTTATTTTGTGAGTGGGTGACATTGATCCACAGGTCGGTGGGTGGGATTAGGTTGTGGAAACACTTTCTTTTGGCGGCAAAACAGCGTGAGCATGCATTATAAGGCGGCTTGTTAAAAAAAAAAAAAGCGAATACTTTTGGGAATAAATGGAATCTTTACCTGCTTTAGATAGAAAATGTCAGGACATCCATATGATTTAGAAGGGAAGTGGACCTTTCGATAGACCTAGCAGACATGGAATCTCCTCGTCATCAATGCAGAATTAGAAGGTTCCTTCACACGACACGAAAGACGCTTAGTTTGTGTGAGCTTATCGAAGTCATAAGACCAATGCGCTCTTTGATAGAAGATGGCGGTCTAACCCTGGCAGCGGAGAAGATGAAGATGACTGGGACATCGTAGAGCAGATTTTTGACCACTTTAAGCGACCCAATGGCAAGGACGTGAAGTCTTCTGACGTTGATAACGAGCCTGTGGGAGTGAGATCTTAGCAGACGCACTTCGACATGAAAAGCCAAGGAAACGAATGGTATTCGTATAGAGAAGTGAAGCCTTCCGGGTAATGTGTTCCTACAAAGCTTTCTCGTATTAGTAAAAGTGTTCAACATCGGCTTCCTTGTTGCGGGAAACATGACAAGGTACTTCTTAAACAAAGTTGGTAAAAATATTTTAGTACTGAGACCAGGGAAGATGGATTTCGAGTCTAATCGGAAACATGACTGACAAAGAAGAGGCATGGGGGAATGAAATACCACATGACCGCACGAGTTCCTCAATGCCTATATTTCACAGAATGGTAAAAGTTGTCCCTTTACATGGTGGAAACCACATGTTCTTCTATGGTAGCAGACGCCTGGAATGGAGGAGCATGCTGGAACCGAAGATGGGCGATGTACTCCTGTCAATTTTCTTAGGATCGCTGGAGCCGAGTGGTAGGGCCCGGTTTTAAGAACCCTAGAGAGTTCTTGAACCAAAGGGGGCCGGGGCAAAATTATCAGACGGTTAGAGCTCGAACTTTTCAATAATAAAATTCCTCCGGTCATTATGTACATCTCAAGCAGTACGCTTGGGCTACAATACGCTGACAGATATCATCTTCATGTGAGTGGAAGAAGTCTTTTTTTAGAGTTCTGTTGTCGGCAATAAGTGAGTTTTTAGTTTAGATTTTGCTCACAAAAGGTCGCTCATTAGCACCGTCATTGGTGTTCTTACTGGCTATTGTCCCATTGGCCTTCATGCCAAAAAAATGGGCCTATTCTGAAATGACTTTACAGGAGCTGCAGGGACGAAGAGGAGGAAGAAACGATCTTTAATTTCCTCTGCACTCCATACGAAGAAAGCTCTATCTGGGAGCCTATAATTTCGACAACTTGGGCGAACTATCGCATACTGACGTCAAAACTATACTCAACGTCATCAAGGGCTCAAATTGGTTTCAATAAAGAAAGAAGCGTGCTCAGGGTATAGATCCAAGTGGTATCACAAAGGGCCTTCCTGGCCTATGCGTGTCGGTGCTTCGCACAGAGAGCCACTTTACCTATCTATCCAGCTACCATAACAGAGTCTCCAAGATATTCGTTTGCTTTTCTTCTTTTCTTTTTCCTCACCTTCGTCTTATTGTGAAAGAGCTACCCCATTTCCTGTCGATTCGTTGATAAATTCAATCTTCAAAATGTAGAATGCATTTTTACCAAACTTCTGGAACTACAATAGTCTCCAGTAGACCTTTTGGATCTTTGGTTAGGGTGAATTCTAAATATAAACGACAGCTTGCCGAAGTTGAACAAGGATTATAGGGACTACTCATTACGAATTTTCATCTATATGTATTGCGAGAGTTTATTTTGCTCAAGATTGTGGGCCGTATCACTGCGGCCACCGATGGGCCTATTGTGATTTTCTCCAATTAGACCTTTTTTATGATACCTGAATTTGATATGAATTCACAGATGAGTTGGGGTGAGCTGGTAGATATATCCTCAGTTTCGGGGTAGAATTTGCCTAAGTGACGATGACATATTCTAATTAAACAGTTACAGTGACACAAAATGTGTTTTGACTCGACAGTGACAGTGTTATTTTGTTTAAAGAAAACTCACTTTTCATTTTTACTAGACTTTTATAAATTCTTTTCTTTTCTTTTTCCTTAACAAAACCTAATGTCTAATTGCTTGTCTTTCACATTTAAGAATAAATAAACTAAATCTGAAAATATAATTCCATTCCAAAACGTACACAAATTTATTTAATTTTATTTCTTTAAATCAAAATCAAACTATAGTTACTCATTTTATTTATCAAAAAAAATAACAAAACATTTAACTACTCACTCCAATTCACAAACAGACATATTTCATATTTTCTCTTTTTTTTTTAATGTATAAATCAACAAGCATAATTAACATAAAAATAACATTTTTTTTTCTTCTTTACTTTAAGGTACTTTATATTATTAAATTAAGATTTTTTGTTTTCAACATATTAAATTAAAAAAAGGAAACGGAAAATAAATATTATAACTACATTTAAACGATAAACAACCGATATAAACAAGTAACAGCAATTATTCTTTACGTCGTTTCATAATATATTCACTTGGTTTTTTGTTTTAAGTTAAACTTAAACTTAGTTCTTAGTTAGTTTTAGTTTTTAGTTTTTAGTTGTAGGTTTTTTTTTGTTTTGTTTTTATTTGATTCATTAAATTTAAATTAAATTCTACTAATGTTTTTGTTTTGCTTAAAATTTAGAATAAGTCTTATGCTAAGGCCTCATTCCCCGTACTCGGTAGGAGAATGCACAATAAGCCACATACTGAAAGTTAAAAAAAAAGTTAAAATTTGACTTAGAAAACGATATGTTTTAAAAATTGTTTGCGTTTAATGTAGGAATGGGGACAGAAAAAGTAATTTGTAATTTTAGTGTAGAAACACTTAGAAATGTATTTCTGTTTGATAGGCGATTTGTCTATACAATAAGACCTATACTTTGACATAGAATTCCGTCCGCGTCGGCAAGAAACTATCGGAAGGGGCCGAAGCCGGTAGAAAACTCAAAGATTGGCAGGGTGTATGGCAGAATCGAGAAATGATGACAAATGCATGTCAGCACGCTCTTCGAGATAGAAATTGTGTACACATTTTGTAGCACCAATCGCAGCTATCTTCTTAAAAACTACATTAGACCGGTTTAAGATCCAAGCAGGGCGTGCGTCGTCTTTAATTGTAAGGCATGAAACGGAAATTTTGTAACGAACTATGTCAATGAATAGAATGATTTTACTGTTGATGACACCAGGAAACGTATAATATAAAAGACATCTATTTAAGGATTTGCACTCTTCGTAGTCTTAGAAGACCACATGCAGCTACTGAACTGGCAAAGATTCTCGAACTTCATTAAGAGCGATGGACTAGGTGTCCGGAAAAAAGTACCTGCGGCATCTGCTATGGCGACGAGCAGAGAGTGGCTGTGTGGATGCAATTTTACTATCAAAGGTAGACTTTAGGAAAAAAGTCGTAAGTAAGCGAGTAATGACGATCAAAGATCAATTTCATAACATTGATCTCATTTGCGGTCGCGCTCCCATAGAGGAGAAAAACGATACCACCAAAGATTGCTTATACTACCTTTCTGCGAAAACTTAGCAATGCAAAAGATATGACGTAAATGTCGTCAATGCAAAGAGCGGGGAGGAGTATGTTTTTGAAAACACATAGCCTACACAACACGACCTTCAAAAACGGATTTAGGCTCGTTGATTCTGCCGCTCGGCAACCTGGTATTGTACTTATCATCCACAAATTAACTAACAAGTCATTCGATCCATCTACAGCAAACTAAACTAAATCTTTGAACATGCCCGAGGTGCAAACATTGACTCGGGCTACATTGCAGCAAACGTGCGAGTGCTGCCACTACCACCACTATCACTATGAAAGACTTCACCGTTGAAAGGCTAGAATTGACTTTGCCGGTCGAGTTCCTCGAGCCATCAAGATTGCCGCGACTAATATGTTAAATTTTACTCTGAATGCGTGCAGGCAAACGCAAACAAAATGGCTGCCTTCAAGAGCCGCTCGTTAGCTCTACGAGACAAAGACAAAAAGCATCCACAAACTACCGAAATGCGATTTCTTCGTTGTATTGCTGGGCTAACTACTCGCTAACTAACGCATACCCCCAGCTCGGCTTTTAAGACGTGCCATGGAATTTGTGATATTAGGAAGGCATCCATGTCCCAAATCTCTCCTCTACCTGCAAAGGGAAAGGTTTAGAGTCGATGGATGAACATGGAGAGATATGAGGGGTCCACTTAAGCACTAAACTCGCAAACCTCATGGTTAGGCGAGTCAAATTATGATGATAATTATGAAGTAAATTATAATCTGACGAAAGCACGAATCTTTCCACCAGACCGCCTCACATTGACCTATTTTAGACTTACAAGTCTCATCGGTATAATGGGCGAGGCGCCTGAAACCAGAGGATAAAAAAAGGAAATAAATGTTCTCTACGAACCCCAAAACGTCTCAATCTAAACGTTACGAAGGGCTACTATCACCTGAAACAGTGAAAGAATTCGTCTAACTAGGCCAATGAAATCAGCCCAGAGATTTAACGTGAAAAAACACTCACCAATCGCTGTTACTACGGTCTTAAGAGGAAACTTTTCGGCAAGGCCCTACCGCGACGCTGTGCAAGACCTTCATCATTCTCGACTTGGGCTGGGAGAAGCATGAACTTTGTCAAAATCGGGTAAATTTGTACATGGAATTTTCGAAGGAACATTTCAATTTTGATAGACAAAGTTGTAAAGCCGATGATCACCAAAGTTCGATTTTACACCGGAGGCACTATGCAAAAGTTCATGACCTCACCTTCGATTGCACGTGCATGTTAGCAACTGAAGACAACTGGTTAGGGATTGTGCGTACAGGAGAGGTTCTTAGCTAAGACCCTTCTTCACTCCAAATTGTAGCCGTTTTATAAATAAGTAGGTACGTGCAGAAGGTAGCTTTCCAATAGAATCGGGGTCCGTGCTGAGAATAGTGAACATTTTTTTGTGGACCAAGACTATTAAAGTGATCGATCAGTCGACGATTGTCAATAGACATCCTGAAATCGATGGCAATACTATCTGTTTTAGCATTTTTTAAGGCTTAGACCAATGGGCCTACCTATACAAGTTTCGTATTCGACACTCACATTAACGTCAAAAATTAAATTCATATACTCACCAGCTAACATGAAAGCAAATATGACAATTGGTACCACACAATTGAAGTCAATCAGGAATCCAAATAGCAGGTTTCCCAACAACGCCCCACCGCGGCCAAATGTCATTGACAATGCTGCTGCCATAACTCTGAAAATGATAAATAATTTAAAGGTCAAAGAAAGTACAGTATAAACCAAATCATTGTCAAGAGCGAAAATAAAAACAGTCGCTGAACATGTCTTTATGGTGAATACCGAACCTTTACAGCCGAAGACAGGCCCTTAGGCCAATGAAGGACGAGCTCCTTTTTTTCGACCAAAAACTTCAGCTGGTTTGGTTTTCTGTAAATTCACGGCCAACCAAATGAGAGCGGGGAAAAAGAAACTTGTGTGGCATTGGCCTAGGGGCCAGTCTTCGATTTTAAAAGTTCGGTGTTCACCAAAAAAACGTGTTCAGCGACTGTGGCTCATGTGGCATTGGCGTTAAATTTGGCTACTCAACAGGTTTCGGATAATTCTTGCAAATGTCCTACAATCCACCCTTAGCCTTCAATTCAATACAATCTGACCGGAATCATGAATGCATGTCCACTTCGGCGCTGTGAACATTGAAAACTTACCTCAAGTTCGTTGGAAAGAGATCAACCATGACGCAGTACACCGTACTGATACTGAGCGATGTCAGAGCCTCAAATATACACGACAATATAAGGTTCTGCATTGCATTTTTGACAAAGTACAGGCCAATGGTTACCGCTGCGGCAGCCTCTAACCCAAAGACTGTAAGAAAAAAACCAAACTCAAAGCAAGCTTCGCAGAACTCGTAAGGCGTCAACGAACCCAAAAAGAATTTAATTCCCAACCGATGAACACAGAGAGGAAGCCAAAAGCTAGTCGGGATACAGGCCAATCCAATGATCAAAGTGTTCCGATACACTCCCTCTTGTAGAGTTGAATCACAGGTTTCAGTCGTCTCTGCTATTGTCCTAGAGACAGGTAGGGAGAGATATGAGACTCATGATTTGAAATTTGGTTCAGCTACACTTACTCATTCGATGACATGTAAACGGATGACACTGCACAGACTGATGTCGGTGCTCCTGGATTAATTTCCTCAAAGTCAGCGAAACGTTGGAATAATTCAGGAAACCACACCATCAATGTGTAATAGCTGTAAAGGAATAGGAGACATGCTGTGTCTTCAAAATTGGATTGAATATCGCCCCAATCCTTACCTCGATGTCAGTCCGAATTGTATCAAACAAGTTAGTATGGTGGTCCTTAAGTATGGCTTCCGGCAAAGCGTTTTCGTCTGTGTCCATATCTCTCCAATGAGAATTTTCAGTTCCTTTGGCCGTTGTAGCTTAAGCCTTCTTACGCTGACACTATCTCCCGCTAAAATCTTACCACCTATTAGATTCGTAAACTGGAACACACAGAGAAACTATAGTTAAGCCAGGCTTTGCGAGTTAGAAGTGATTTTCTTACGGGAAAATTATCCTGACTTTGTCCAGTATTCTTTTCGTACATGTGTTTAAGGACTGACAGGGCCTTTTCGGGTTCTCCCACTTCTAGTAGAAATTTTGGACTTTCGGGAAATGCAAAGAGCCATAGACCAAGAAACAGGCTAAAAGTTGAAAAAGATTTTAGACAAATCGGGAAAGAAACCAGAAAAGGATGCTTACCTTGGTAGGGCACATACTGCCACGAATAAGTTCCAACTATGAAAGTTAAAGTGTTGATGCATAAACCTAATGTTCAGGGGAATAATAGCCCAAGCGATCACTGAAAGGAAAAAGCAAGAATTGAGCTTAAAGCGAAAAACTGAGAGCTGAAGGCAGTTTTCACATCGACATGTGCATCTATCAGTATGCCTATCAGTAAGGTCTATGGAAATGGCTCAAGTTGAGGTGATAGGTGGAGAAGGACGATAAGATGGAAGTGAGGAACATGTCTTTGCTATCTTTTAAATACAGAGGGGGCCTTAAAGAACTGGACTCAGTATCTTAGGAAATTGGGATACTTGAGGTGCTTAGGAGTAGATAGCGACATCTATGTTCGGTACCAACAACAAGACTATGATAAAAAAAAAATTGATAGCTGGCGCTACATCTCGAGGTGCATGCTACACTTTCCGCACAAATGGAAGGGACACATAGGCACCGCTATCAATTCAGACAACGATACCAGCACTGAGATCAAACGAAGAATAACTCTCGCCAATCGACTTAACCAGAAAATGAAGCTTCAACGACTGAGTTGGCTGGGTCATGTAGAGCGGATGGACATCAATGCTACGGCCCGGAAAATTTTCAAATCCACTCTCGAGGGACGGGGGAGAAGAGGAAGACCGCGACTTAGGTGACGCACGCAAGTGGAAGGGGGGCTTAATCAACTTTTCGTGTGAAACTGGAGGCAGCTAGCTAAAGATCGAGCTGGCTGGAGACGCTTGTTAGTTGAGGCCCAGGTCCACCCCGGACTGTAGCGCCACCTTAAGTAAGTAAGTCAAGAGGACACCTTATGTTCGTATATGTTAGTATGAGCCAGCTTGCTCAAAGACCTCGCCGGATTCATCAGTAACTGCGGATTCGCGAGCGAACTTCAATTACAAATAAATCGGACCCTCCTGTCCTACAACTACATACAATCTACAGAAGTTCGATACAAAATGTCGAAATGCAGCTATGACTTAAGACCTGCGTTAAGCCAATATAAGGTTTAGGAAGCCTGTGAGATTCAACGCGTTCTAACAAAAAAAAACCATGTGTGGAAGTTCTCTAAACTTCAGCAGACTTTTCACCACTAATTTGTCTCCCTGAGATCTGACATTCTAGTACAAAAATCAAGTACAAGTATTTCACAAAATATCAAAACATTTGTGTGTCTGCCTTTAACAACTCAATTATCCATTTGAAAATGATTCAAATGAAGTGATCAACCAATCCAACACTCGTTACGATCACTTAGCAAAAGATGCTAATTGAAATTTTGGGTCCGTTTTCCAAATTCAACTGGAACAAATATTTGTCCACGTCATTATATACCTCGAATGTCAAGATGAAAACAACCATCGCAGGCAATGATTTAGGATGTGCTAATGAAAATCAAACTATTCCTGCTCTAAACTGAAACTGTAACAATTAAACCGTACGAGTATCTGTCGAAAAACATCCAAACAGCACGAAGGTGATGTTTACATGTCAATTTGGACAAATTTTCAAATGGTCAGGCCCTGCTCTCGGTGCGCGTCCAACTTGTTGGTTGTTTTGAATAAAATGCTCGTAAAGATCTCATGATCGTCTCGTTAAATTTTCTGTTTACTTGACCAAATCGACTGGGTAATCGGTGTTTTTGGCAGATCGGTTGGAAACAAAATTATTTTTTGGTAAAATCCAATAAAATTCGGGTAATTTCCATTTTGGAATGTTTTTTCTAACACCTCCTGATTGAGCCATCATGGTTAGGGATAAACAGAGGCGGACAGTTCTAATTGGTTTTGACACTCTTTGACGTCGTCCCTACGAGTCTGCACTAAATGGAAAAACAAACACATTTTGTAAAAACACATTTCTTACGTGGTAGAACGATTATTCCAATTGTCCAGAACATTTCCATCCAGCAGAGGATCTTTTCACGATATTTTGTCGGTTGGAATTCACCCAAGTACGGAAAGCAGATTCCCATCGCACCAGCAACACTGAAAGTTTATAAAAAATATGTTAGTGGTGGTCCAAGTGCTAAAATGAAATGGGGGTTGATTTTGATGGTTAAATGTTGGATACAGCTTCTTCGGGTTTTTATATTTTTAAGTCTGCATTCGACTCTAGAAAGCACTGTTGTTCACTGCTCGTAGCCTGTAGTGTAAAATGAGGACTTCCGCCACCTTAATCTTCATCCTTTTACTTCTAATTGTTAATCATTCTGTATAAATCTCTCTTTTCTTCGGTACCAGGCCTTAAGCATCATTTGAGGTTTATGGTCTTAGAACTTCTAAACCAATCTTGTACAAGACAGGCTTGCATACCCATTACCTGCGAGTTTGGCTTTTAAAACTGTCACCAGTCTCTACTTTTTCGACAGGACTTCCAAAATGTGGCACAGTACTTGAAAAAGCAGGACTAACCATCGTCGGAATATCTCGGAAACTATGCCTTCTAGAAACTCCTGAAAGATTATCGGCATTTATGTGGGTGATAGCCGAGATGGCTCAAAGCTTTTAAATGAAAACACAACATATTATTGGGATAAAGAGTTTGTTAACATCGAGAGAAGGAAGAAAGGAAACTAGTACTGACATGGTAGACACGGATGGCCCTAAAAACCTAGACCGAACGGGTTCGGCCATCTTCAGTTGAGACCAGAAGTAAAAATATTTATAAAGCTTCATGGATACATGCTGTTTGTTCCAAGCTGAGGTTCTACCCCTGGACTACTGGTACAAGTCAAATTGGTATTCGATAACAACATCGCCATTTACATCGATGATCAGGTTGCGCTCAAACCGCTGGAATTAAATGTTATCAGATCTAGACTAGTCGTCAATTGTCGTTTAAGACATTAAGCGCACAGAACAGTGTAAGATTATGTTCGGTACTTAGAAATTGCGATATAAAGGGAAATGAGCTTGCCGGTCAACTAGCAAAAGAGAATTACTTGCTGCTCTTTCACGCAGCGCCAAATAAATCAGCAGAGCTTGTAGGCTTTTGGTAGGTCCTGAATCCTAGTATCCACACAAAAATGAGACAATGGGAAGCTGAAAGGCTCGCAGAACATTAGGCACAATTAAAGTTCCTGAGGCAAGCGAAAAAGTTCATCAGTTCAACAAGGCTGATTTAAGGACCGTAACGGGCTACATAATTGGTTACTGTCGACTGAGATATCATCTGCATAAAGCCATAAATTGTCATTTTTAGATACATGAGGCGACTCTGCGAAAAGTAAAAAGAGACGGTAAGACATGCTCTTTGTGCCCAAGGGCGGTAAAGAAAAGACTACGCCATTTAACATGAGACAAGATATGTCCAATGGACACTTTGAACAAGGAACCTGAAGCATTATAGAGGTTTATTGTGGGCCAATCTGGCTTCTGATAAACCATTAGGCCAGCACAATAGATCTTACGGATCGCAGTCCATCCGAGCTTTAGCATCGTATTCGTATTCGTATAACCACCCATAAGGAGCGAAGTGGATTGATCATTGTCGGTAGATTTCCGTACTTTGGCTAGGTTTTGATGAGTTTTGAACTGCGAATCTTGATAAAATGACAAAAGTAGGTTTCGGAACAATGACTTGGTAAAAAGCTACCTTAAAACGAAAATCTAATGAAATGTGGGAAATGACAGTCTTTTTGGATGCAAAATCTAAGATGATTCTGTATAGGATCGACACATATCAACATTTTGAACTTCTTTACAAGTCTAGTACTAAAAAAGTGAGGACTGCTGTCACAAGGATTTTTAGATCGAGCCATTTCTCAAATGAACAGCTTCCACACATTACGTAAATAGAAGTGGGAATGGATCGGACACAACGTATGGCGCGAAGTCAGCTCCGTTGCGAAGTACGCTTTGCCTTGGAATCTACCTTAGAAGCGTGGGTCTCAGACACCCATTCCGGTAACGCGAGGTAAAGGATTGACGAAGACAATCTTGTTTCCTTACTAAGACCTCTATTAGCCTACATAGGTAATTATGATCATTCAAGAGTAAAAGTCGCAGTGGATTTGATTAATCACAATGCTATAGAAACGTTAAATCGAATAAAGGAAGTGCACAGGGAAATACATGACGTGAAGCAATGGAAACTAACCTGCAGAAAGTCAGCCCGCTTGAAGCGGAGCTCAATTATAAAACCGACAAAGCTTTCTTAAAATTATCTCTTAGGAAGTAGAGCTAAGAAACGATCATCTTATGTGTACGTGGCACATGCTTACATCTAACTTCGGGCTGATAATTGAATTAACTGCCAGTTTACCTTGCCAGAAATCGGAACTGTGGTTCTTAAGGGCTGTGCATCCCTTACTCACAGCAAAAGGACTCATCTAGGAACATATCTACTATTTGACGAGCATCTACTCTAACTAAGTCCACTTCAAGTTGTCAGACTCATTGGTTTGGAGGATAGGCTCTAACTCAAGCATATATCAACCAAAGCCCCTAGGATAGATCTATCCTGATCGCAATGCTGTCTAAACCAATATAATCCTTGTCACAATCTTTTACATCTGTGCTTGACAAAACCACTTGAGCCTACATAGCGGGTCATCCAAAATAAACCGCAAGTAGATTTGGTAGAAATGTCTCCACAAAAGTATACAAAGATCCCCTATCTTCCATATGAATCCTTCAACTTGCTCCCTTCCTTAAAGTGGTTATGACTTAAAATGAAACGATTACAATGCCATCAATCATCACCAGAATCAACTGGAAAATATACTTACTTGAATCCATTTAGCAGTCGTATCAATAAGAAGAACAAAAAATGCTGTGCAAAGGACGAAATGAAACCACAAAGTGCATCACCAAGTAAAGTTGCAATCAGCACCTTCTTTCGTCCTTTTGTATCGGCTAGACAGCCCCAAAAATACGAACCAATTAGCATGCCCAGCATCGGTGATGCTGTCAGCCATCCTTTATCCGATGATGTCATTTGAAAATCACATGTTGCCACCGGCAGGACGAACGAGATTATTGTCACACCAATCGCTGTATTCATGTAGATGAGGCCGCACAACGCCAGCAAATTGTAGTGAAACTTTCCGAATCCTGTTTGTAGCAAGGCTTGCTCATAATCAGTAACGGTATCGTCCATAAAATCAAGCCCTGAAACACATCCCTTTAAACAGTGTCCTGTAACGAGGATATCGGTGCGATCCTTACCCATCTTGTGGCGGTGAATATATTCGCCGTCCGCACTGCTAGGGTATTGTAATTTATCGTTGTTGCCTGTAAAAGCTCCGTTCTGGTTTGGCATAAGGTCCTCGGTGGTGGAGAAAAAAATTCGGTTCCCTTTTGAACTGTGACAACTAGAAAACCGTGCCTCACAATCCTTCTCTCTCCTCTTGCAGTTGATGTGTGGCGCTGTTTTCGTACTGCCTTCTGAATGATATTGACGTGGTGTCCCTCAGTTAGGAGCTAATATCTAGCGTTGAGCAATCTGAAATTAAAAACAAACGGGAATATGAAATAGGATCTATTTCCGGTTGCAAAGGACATTTTTTTTTTTGTGTTCTAATCTTATCTGCCCCGTCGTTTCGAAATTAAATCATGCATGCATCAGCCAATTAGGTGTGTCAATAGTAAAATAGTAAAACCGAGTAAAGCACGAGTGTTTCAAGGATCCCTAGTTGTTTTTATGCTCGCATACATGGTAAAGTTTATTTTTGGATGCGAATGTCGTTCGGTTTTGTCCTCCAGGGCGTGGTAACTTTCACACGCTAGTTGATAAGTACCTAGAGGTACTCCGTGAGCCAACCGGACATAAATAATAGATTTTCCATTTATTTTCTCTGAGTGAGTAATCAAAAGTTGCAGAGTTACGGGTTCGAGTAAATAAATGATTTGGGAGAACCCACATCTTGGTTTGGTGTTGGAGGCGATAAATATCGATGTGTGGGGAATTGATCTGAGAAGAGAGTGCCATCACGAAATCTGGGTGCGTTGTTAAATTTGCCTTACATCGCTGAGATGGATGAGAAGCCATCTAACGACTGTATCTTTCTTCTTGCAAGGATGACAGCACAGGTCTAACTTTTTGACTCAGCTGCTCTCGAAATAGTTTTCAGCCTCGTATAGTTCTGTGTAGTCTGTGTGGACGATGGTATACCACCAGCAACTTCCACTGCATTCTAAGGTGCTATAGCGAGACACTGAAACCCATGGTCAAAAAGTTCTTTGAGCCACACGATCCATAAGCACCAAACGAACCTTCTGTCCACTTATGCTTTCAGAACCTGTAGCACTCTAATCGGCACGTGCCAGTGCGGCAATTCGACTTTAGAACAAATATTCATGTTTAGGCAAATCACAGGGAAGACCAACAAATTATAGGCTAAGAACAGCCGCACATGGCAACATTCTTCGCTTAAGGTTCTACTCGTATAAGAGGGCTAGAAGTGGCATCCCGATAAAAGTGTTCTATTTCCAAACACTTCCTAACGACTATTTTCAGACATGCATCGAATTTTGGCAAGATAATATGATGTATTCAATCTCATCCTGGAGCAGATAATGCTGGCACCAACACAGAAGACGCTTCCTTCTGATAACAAGCAGACGTTATCGGTATCAACACGTTGTCAGAGAGCCGTTGAGGAGGCATTGACGGAAAAAGATCAAGAACTTGGTCCTAAAGTCAACGAGGACAAAGCCAAATATGTGCTATCGACCACTTATAAGCATTTAGAACTTAGCAGTGGCAGTAACAGCATTTACTCGGAGTAAAAATGCAAATTCCACAAACGACAGCTTAGTGGGTACCCAGCAAAGAACACCTTAGGATATCACTGCTAAAAAGAAATAGCTGGCGCTACAGCTCGTGATGAGCCACGGTCCAGCTTTTCGCAACCATTCATATTGTGCCTGTTACGCACGAATGGAAGGAACCTACAATTTATTGCCGACTCGGAATGGTGCATTAAGAAGCTGTTTCATGACAAATTATACTCCCGGCTTGTCATTCCCCGACAAGAGGTGGTGCCGCGAAAAATGTTGGATGGACAAGACTGGGGCTTGAACACACGCCGCTCTGTCAGCAATTCAATGCACTAACTACTAAGCTACGGCAACCAGGAAGTCACTGCTACTTTGATTTAATAAAACAGTTCATAACCTAAGGAATAAACATGATCCTTTAAAAATAATAAATAGCTGGTGAGACAGCCTTTTTCAACCTTTTGGTTGGTTACTACACAAGGCTCAGAGGATGATTTCTCAGGACTTAATCCTCCCTTAGCTTGTGCCGCCCCTAGTCAGCGCCTTCATTCTCGGTTATGGGCAACATGACTCTCGAGGATGCAGGCGGACTAAACGAATGCTCCCGAACGTCTGCAAGAAATCAGCGACATTCTTGCTGTCTCTCAGCAGAAAAGACTGCATATACCTCTTAACGTTCTTATGGGACACTTGCTGTCTGCTGTACTAGTGGAGAAAACGATGATTCTTCGTATCAGTTGGCTGATGTGGTGAGTGTTGATACTGTAAGCTTCGCATCATTTTAGCGCCCTTCGCTTTCCAAAAGTCGAGAAAATTTTAGTAAAATGGGTAAAACTGGGTCTTGGCTCCTGGTAGTCCAATATACCAGTTGCGGCTGAGTGCGCCAGTGGAGTGTTTCCTAGCCCAATAAAAAAAAATCCTGGGCTCTGCTTATTAGTGCCGAGTGCTGGATGATAACCAAAAACGCGGAGTAGACACTGGGTGCTTTCTTGAAAGAAAAATTAAGGAGAACCTCTATAGGTTCATCAGTTCTATAGGCCTGATTAAGGAATTTGGGTGCTGAGCTAATAAATTGGGGATTCCAGAATAAAGCTGTGTGGGTCTTCTGTCTATTCTGACTGAGACTAGAAAATCACTTTAACCTAAAAGACTTTTTGTAGCAAAGTTCTTCATCAGGTAGACATTTCCTGGGTAGCCTAGCAAGTCCGAGTTCATAAGGGTATATGTAACTCCTGATGATTTAGAATCGATGACGTTAACTCGGGAGGTATGGATGGTCATGGTGGTCGCCGTGGCTCAGTGGTTAGTGCGTTGGACTGCTAAGCGAGCGGCGTGGGTTCAAGCCCCAGCCGGGAACACCGAACATTTTTCGCGGCACCACCTCTCGTCGGGGAATGACAAGCCTCCAGGAGTATTATCTGTCATGAAAGAGCTTCCCAATTCGCCGTTCGGAGTCGGCAATAGATTGTAGGTCCCTCCAACTCGTGCGAACCAAACAACACGCACAACATGAATGGTTGCGAGCACGAGGCCTTGGCTCATCCCGAGCTGTCACGCCAGATTTTTTTGTTTATGGATGGGCATTGAAAATTAATGAATGAATAAAAAAAGTTTTGCGACTCAAGAATTTTGTGATTCAGCGCTTGCGGGTGATAAAAAGCTTGCGATGAATATAAACTCCTTGCCGAAATGTTTTTATCTGTTTAAATCTTAAGTGGAACATTCGCACATGTTTCTCGATCTTCCAAAAATAATTGACGCATGGCCGAAGGAACCAAGCAATGTCTAGTCAGCTAGTCCTCAAGCACATAAAAACTTTACAGTTGTAATAATGTGTAGAATTATAAGGGAATCTATTGTATATTATGTTAGTGCGAAGGCCCGATAGAACCACCTGAGTTTAGCTTTATGAATACGCCACGACCGACGTCTGATACTTGCAATATCTTAGCAGAATATATTCAAGGAAAATTACGGATACTCTTGTGGGCTACAACGCTTTTGCCATGCACCTGAGTCTATTAGATTTAAGTGAGACGGCGACTTTACTGGGGAATATTTTTAATATCCTGTTGTTGAGTGGCGACGACCTACATAAGCTCTCTATTACTGAAGCCCGTACTGGTCTTTTGGAAAAGGTCACAGTTGAACTTTAGGGTTTTTCAATAAGGACATAACAATGAAATTCAGGATTTTCTTCAAACTTATGCAGAGCCCAATCGGAGAAGTTACGGCGCTTCAAACGATTAAGAGGCTTCAGTTCTTGAGTTCATTTGATCTTGTACGGGTATGGGCTAAGATCTTTATGCAAAATTCGCCACAATGTGGACTGAGATATTCACAACTTCTGTGAACGGCGTGAAACCAACTGATTTGGCTCATTTTGAACTGAAGCACTTACGGCTGCGATATTTTCGGTACTTCGTTGTCTCACTGGCACAGAAATATTCAATAGTGAATACGTTGATTCGAATAGCGCGCTCAGCCTGTCTGGTGGGACGATTATTATAACCGAAAATTGAAGTAAGCGCTCTTAAAGTTGCAGCCATCGACTCAGAATTTACTTTTCATACTTTCTAAACGTTGCTCGTTCGTGGACTTTATCATGATAAAAATACGAACCTTGACTGACGTTTTGACATCGACAGATCATGAAAAACGTTAAAGGCTGCATTTGTATTAAAATACAAAATTGTTATGTCCCTATTTAAAAACCTTGTTCCTTTAAGGGGTTAGGTGGGTTTCAAAATCTCAAAAATTTTTTTTTATTTTTTTATATCTTATTAAAAAGTACAATATGTCTAGAATATTCTCCCAACATTTTAAATCGATCAGATTAAAATTCTAAGAGATAGACCCTTCGGAAGTTCTGCCCATCGGGACAAATCAGCCTGGCGCGTGGCACTTCAATCCCGTTTTTCTCGAAACTCTATTTTCGAAATCGGTAGTCAAGATTTCTCAAAAAGTTATGAACCGATCTTATTGAAATTGTGTACACTTGTTCGGAATAACATTATCTAGAACCTGAACGAAGGATTTTTATTCTCTTTTATCACAACTTATTTTATGAGGCAAAATGTAGTGAAAATTCGACCAAAAAATGGGTTTTTTTGTTCACAACTCCGCCAAAAATTCTAATTCCAAGTTTTTGTTTTTTCCTTCGTTCAAGTTCAAGCTTTATATACCTACTAACAGAAAAAAATTGGTTTTTCAATTTCGGATGAACCAGTCATGAGTTATCCTGACTACGCCGGAAGAACTTTTTTTTTTTGAGAGGTCAAGGGAAATGAGATCCCACTGGCTGAATTTTCCAAATTTTTAAATAAAAATTTCACAAAGTACTTGCTAAATATGTATCTTTGATATGGTAAATTGTTTGAATGAAGTATTTCATTTGATATATTAAAAAAAAATCAGTAAAAATACGCTTTTTTTAGCCCTCGAAACCCACCTAACCCCTTAAATCCTAATGGTCCTTTCGAAATCGACGACAAAAAAAGAAGTCGGCAAAGGCACAAGAAAAATGTCCTTGAGTTTTGAAAAAAAAAAACCACAGAAAAAGACATCGAATAAGAACCGAACAGATAAACGTTAAAATTTAAATTCCAAAACATTTCCACACACAAACATCTGATACAGACTCCATTGTTTTCCGGAAACCATTGCCAATTTTTAAGGTCACCACACAATTTATGTTTCCTTTAATTTGATTAAAAAAAGCCAGTCATTGACCACAGATGATTGGTATACGTATGAATTCCACCACAACACCACTCAACACAAACAAACAATTCACCAATGGCTTTTGCAATCACCGCCGGTCTGGACACTTTGCATGTGTGCCGTATCGGAAGAAGCATACAAATCTGATAGCGTCATGGTTATTTCTATAAAAGAGTCCTCTCTAGTTTTGTCTGAATTAAGGAAAAGAAAATTCTTACACTTGAATATCTGGGCTTTGTTCACGTTCATTGGTTTCCCCGTGGAATAATACTGAGTAGCCGTCATCATGCTTCTAGGGTGAGAATTTATATCACAACGTCACATAAGGACACATTCCGTTCGCCTTAATTCGTTTCAAATCGTTCGTCATTTTCACAGAAAAAATAAACAGAAAGAAATCACTTCAAAGGTTAACTGAGTTTGACGACTGCAATGAGAATCATTATACTCTCAACGGTGTCGTAATGAAAATCCTTTTACGCTTTTTCAACTTTTTTATTCACCACAACACACATATGGCACTTTACTGGGGGACACACATTAATGTCCATCAGTTGTGACCGAAAGTACTCTCCTCCTTGTTGTGTCAATTAAATTAATTGCTTAAACACACATTATGCCACGCACTATTGCTACAAAAAATGAAAATAAAAACAGTAACGTGCAAACAAAACAACAATCCAACCAATTGTACAAGGACGAGCAGGTGTCCTTAATCATCCAACAAACTAATGGCACTCTCTAATATTTTTTTTCCATTTTTCATAATTAGTTTTCGTCCTCCCACCCGGTCAGTGTGAGTCTCCCTTTACAGAAAAAAATAACCGAATCCTTATTCAGTCAGGAAGTGCAAGTTTTTCGCTTCGCGCTTTAGTAACACACGCACGCTGCTTACAGTTCAATCAATTGACCGAGACTACGTTGAGCAGGATATGACCAGATACTAGAACTAGCCACACAGGTCCTCTCGAGTGACAAAACAGGACACAGTCACAGGATAGAATTTCACTATCACTATCAGTGGTGTCCTTTTGTCGTTTTTTTTTTCGCTTTTTTTTTACTGAACATCCACACTCAGCGGAATATAAAAAAAAGGAGCAAAAGAAAGAAAGAATAATAATTATGAGTGTGTGAAGGAAGCCCTGATGGTTGGAGGAGTGGGGTTTTAGCCACCACACACCAGTGTATCTATCTAGTTGGCATTAGGTGTATCAGTGATCGTTGGCGTGTGTTGGGGTGTGTACGGTGCGATGGTCTCGTGGATGCGATGTGAAGGTCCTTGTATCGATTTCTAGGTGGAATTTTTTTTTATTAATAATTAATGAATAAAAAGAAATATAACAAGTTCATTACCGTTATTGTTGCACCTGAGTTGGCTAACAACAGTTAAACACAGTCAGAGACAATTGAGGGCTAAACAGGTTCGTCCCACACAATTATATCGAACGTGTGGAGCAGCTGCATGATGGATTTTTTATTCCACGAAGAAGTTAATTAGAGTGACAGGATGTGCGAGGTTCAGTGGAAGGGTCAAGTGAAGCACTTGTTGCGCAGATAATTGCTGTGGACTTAGGCGGAGTACTTGGAAGTTTATCCAGCAGAGGAAGTCAGTTGAAAGTGGCCTTCAAACATTGATTGATTTGGTGGGTGTTTGGTTTAAGTTTTGTCACAAAACCTGAGTAAGATTCATGGTTCTCGCCTGATACCACGCGAAGAAAAACTAAGAAGTTTGGGGAAAATTGCATAAACCAAGCCGAGATGTTAGCATCTGCCTCCAAGAAGACGGAAGGGATTTGTATTATGAAATCCATTCAGGAAGGTAGGGTTAAGGAGTGATTAGGTACATCCTTTAACATGCAGACCTCAATCGAATCTCTATTAATCCATTGTCTCCCCCGGGGCGTTAAATGTCCAGTATAATGAGAAGCAGAACAAATATAATAAATATCCTAAGTTTGTAATGGGTTTGTTTGTTGGCTTCATTACCATGTGAGAACCTCCACTTAAAACACACTAACGTGGTTCTGAAGACTGATGAGCAGATGAGCTGGCCAGGCAGGGGTCAGCTTTACACGGCTCACTCGCGGCAGGGATCCACACCCCACTGGAAGTGGTTAAGGGACAAATCCACTCACACTTCTACCTACCTACCGAAGACTGGTGAAGATTAATCAAGCAATATCGAACTTGTGGATGCCATTTAGTGGCTGGATATTGACGGCAACTTGACATTACCGGCCTCGGAGCAATGACGACGGTGGAAGCTTTGTGGAATTCTGCGATACTAATCACCTTGTCATAGTTGACATCACGTATCCACCCAAAGTTTGCCACAATCAGCTTCATTTCCATTAACCGATAGCGAACCGAGCACTTAAAAGTGTCACAAATCCAGCATCCAGATCTTATCTGCTCAAGGAATGTAATAACAAACTTAACCTGCTCGTCATCAAAATGAAGTCCGCATTTTCGGGATACCGATGAGCTGCCTAGAGAAGAGACGCACGCGACAGAGCAAACGACTTAAAGCACAATGGGAAGCCCACTGACAACGATTAACAGCTACCAACAAGAAGATGCAAAGAAATTCAAAGATTCCTGGGCAAACCTCTCAGCGAGCAAAGTGGCTATATAACTCGTAAAGAAACTGAGTTACCTGCTCACTCAAAGGACTCTAGGTTCAACCAAAGACCATTTGAGATTAATGGTGAGATTTATCACAGGGCACATCAACCCCAACAAGCGTATGCTGGGCCTCACAGACCCAGAGATTTGTAGAAACTGCGAGGAAGAAGAAGAAGATCTCTTACACTTCATAAACCACCGCCAAGCACTAACAAGAATGCGACAGAACACTCCACATGGACACCGGTGGAAAAATAAAGGCCCTACTACACTACCAAATTCCCAAGTCTGGTATACAGATGTCTCAAAATTGGAAAACGACAGCACAAGTGCTGGCGTTTATGGCCCCAGTTTCCAACGCGCCACAGCGTTTGGAAAGTCACCTACAGAACTTCAAGTGGAAGTTCACGCAATTGAATTGTGTCCAAGAGAATGTCTGCGGAGAAGAACCCAAGGAACCCGCATCTACATATTTTCAGACAGCAAAGCAGCACTATTAGCCCTAAAATCCTATATGGTAGGGTCCAAGCTTGTTTGTGACTGTTTCAACCTCTTCGAAAGCCTTACATCGGTAAATGAGGTTATCGTAGCCTGGATCCCAAGACATGAAGGCTGCGGAGGTAACAAACAAGGTGACTACCTGGCTAGAAGAAGCGCTTGCCACCCACTAGTTGGTCCCAGACGCTTTTTTGGAGTACCACTCAACAGTGCCTATTCCAAGATAACACAATCAGAGATCAACAAACACGTCGACTACTGAGCCAACCTCCAGGGCCTTAAACAAGCGAAAAAGTTCATCAACCACAACCTATACAAGGCCGAGACTTTACTTGATCTCACCAAAGACGAGTTAAGAACATTGTCCACTGCATACAATGCATCGGTCCACCCAGCGGAAATTCGGAAAATCGAACATAAAGCTATACTAAGGTGTATCCAAAGCCTTAATATTACCTCTGGTTAAACTATATGGACCTCCACAATAGACCTCATAGGTCGCAGTGCGCATTTAGGACCGCTAATACAGAATACAGAATGTGGACACTTGACCTAAATCATCTCAATGATGAAGCCATCGATGGCATCCTGTACTGCACCAAAGAAATAGGAAGATTCCCCAGATCACACGTACACTAGCGTCAACTCCATAATTCTCACTTTCCCTAGATCGTTCCCAACATTCGTCGCCCCCTTTTTAAAAGAGAGGAATACAACGAGCCCGACTGAGGCCTAAGTGAAAAGTTTTCAGCTCATACCAAGACTCTTGAGTTGGAAAGCTGCCCTTGGTCCATCCGTAGATGTCAATTTAAGCCAACGGGCCACAAGTCGTAGTAACAAAATGGACCAATTCAACTCTAGGTGTAGGTGCAGTTATAACCAAGCTGTTTCAACGGGCTGGATGCCTAATTCACCGTTTTTTACCGAAAGTTTCTTCCAGATAGTAGCCAAACATAGTGGAATCTCAGGCACAGTGCTCTGGCGGGACATAACTTCTAAGGTAAGTCAAGACTCCTACATAGAAGAAAACTTTCCTCGAGACGAATAGGTGACACCACAATGCGTAGTTCAAGCTATTTAGATGCGCAACAAGGCTTTCAAACAACACTCAAGGGCCAACGTCCTTTACCAGATCCTAATGCGTAAAATTCGCCTTATAACGTCATTGGCATTCATTAAGCAATACGCCCAGATAATGTTAGTCTCGTCAAACGTGTTACGTGTTTCATTAGTCAGTCAGTCAATCATATGCAAAGGAGACACCAAATTCCCTTCAACTTAAGTATTATACTATTATACTTTATGGAGTGACACGCCTGCTTTTATGTCTTTTTATCGGCGAATCAGGACGCTTATGAATGCCCTAATGGGGTCATGGCGCAAGCCTCTTAGGTGTAAGTTTTTTGAATGCGTTTTCAAGTCCTGAAAAAATTCCCTTCTATTTTTTTCGGCAAAACCTTGATGCTAGTGAGTGCATTCACATAAAAATAGAACTCTGCGAAACTACCCCACCGTTCCATCTTCCGATGAGAACATCTGGTTGATTTGAACTTTCACCCAACTCCCACACACGAACACAAAACCACAAATACCATCGAAATCGGCATCGTAAACCTTTTAATCAGTAAATACCACCCACAAGCGTTCAGGATTGCGTGTTCTTCCTTGGAAATCCATTTTCGTTTTCCAAACACAATACGTATCCTTTATTACGGTTAACTGCGCCCATTTTCTTTTCTCTGTTCTCTCCATGCCAGCAGAGCCACGACCTTCAAAATCTCTTACTGAATCCAATGTACATACGTACGCATTTCCAAACTCCACATGCAATGTCCTTGACTCATAGCGCCGACAGTAATTATTTATCGAAAGAGAAGCGTCCCTATCAGCGGCTGTAGCAAATCGGACAAAAACCTGTTAACCTTTCTGTAGGTGTGTGTGGGTTCTGAAGTTACCACTATCCTTACACCGTGTGGTGGTAATTTTTTTTTTGCTTTATTTTTTCCTCCATTATTATCGCAATAGCCTTTTTGCTCGAGGCAGGCGTGTGTCCACGAGGCTGTGAGTAAGGACGATTGTAAACTAAATTATGGTTCGAGGAGCAACAGTTAGCTTTTGGGTAAATACATAGTTGGGGAACAACAAATGAAAACACTACCTTTGTTGTGTTTGTGTGCCAATTAGGTAAATAAGAGAACGGCGGACAGATACAAGGTAATGTCCTTGGAAGGTTCAACGAGAATTGTCAAGTGCTTTTCCTAGGGGGAATGTCTATATTTAGGAGAAAGAATGTGAATGAAATGGTTTGGGGTGGAAGGGTGATGGTCTACCACGCATCGAACATGTTGGATCTGTCCGCCTAAAGCAGTACCAGACGTCAATTGTCGCCATTTCATTAGATGGGACATCTACGTCGTACGTATCATAAACACCCCCAATGGTTATTTCGAGAAAGCGGCAAATATATGACAGGTGAGAAGACCATTTACTGAGGAGTTAGGAAGGTGCAATTGCGTCGTCACTCCGAGGACCAATCAAATTTTAGGCAGCACAAACCCTGCCATCGTGAGGCATCAATTTCGTTTACTCGATTTCCTTAAAGTAAAAATGGCCTTGGAATCTCTGAACCTCAAGCAGCTGTTGAAAGGATTCTCCAGTCGGCGACTGGATTTCTTTGACTTTTTCAAGTTTTTAAGCCAGTAGCTTGACTTTCTTATAAAACTCCTGAACCTTGTTCCTATTGCGCGGCTTTTTAAAGTCCTTGAGCTGGAAGTAAACATAGGCAGTCTTTTGACTCAGTACTTAGTTCCTTTTGTTTTCCACTTCAGTGTGTATAGGACACTCATCATCATATCACGTCTCGACTATTTCCTTCTTGAAGGTTCAACACTGAATTGTCAGCTCGGTCAGCAGTCCAACGCATTAACCACTGAGCCATGGCGACCAGATGTTCGCCATACAGATTTCAATATTTAAGGCAGAAAAGGCTGTTCAATGACAGAAGATTCAATGACTACAACGACTGCGTTCCAGTTCGCACAACCTTCGATTCTACATCATGGGAACGACGCAGTGAAAACTCGGGCAAGTCTAAATGTATAGTGCGACTAGAGATTGCTTTCTATCGACAAAGTTAGTTGGAGACTCTTGTTGGTGAGAAAATAACCCACCGAATACAATTTTGGTGTCATTTCTGTAGAGAGGCCATAAAGTCCGTCCTACTGGTCAAAAAATGCCTCCTTGTCTCTTCGTTATAGATGGGTCAAACTTCCATCTGAGTCTGAAGAAAATAGCTTCGATATGGATTCCAGTAAGGCAATCGTTTATCAAGTTGAAGTCTTGGACGATTTTTCGCACTGAGCTCCATCTCACTTCCTGGAATTCAATATGACTCCGCAAGATTAGTTTCGAATACTTGGGCTGCCCCGTAGGACAGAATGCGAGGACAAGTTTATTCCAAAAGCAGATTCTTAAATCTTGACCTGCCTTCGTTCCGGATCTTATTGTAAATTCAGGGTACATAACGTATATGCGGTATTTGAGGAGTAGGGCGTATCCCTATAGTCCATTGGTAAATTACCCCTTCACGTAACTTCCAACGTGCACGCCGGAAGTTGCTAGAACAAAAGAAAGCGGACAAACCCATCCTGAGCTAAGAACATACCAAATAATTCCCGCTACCAACCGTTGTAGGTACTCCAACGCCTTTCGTACGAATGGAAGGCGATCACCGAAGATCAAACAAAAAATAACTCTTGCCAATCGCTGTTTCTTTGGGCTAAGAAGGCAATTGAGTAGCAAAGCCCTCTCTCGAACAACTAAGGTGACCCTGTATACAAATTAATTGTCCCAGTCCTGCTGTACAGTACTGAGTCATGGACTCTGTCAAAAGCGGATGAGGTTGCTCTTGGCTTTTTCGAGTAGAAAATTCTTCGGGGGATTTTCGATCCCGTCTGCATAGACGGTTAGTGGAGGAGAAGATACAACGACGATGTCGAACGAGCGACATCGGCTTAGTCAGAAGAGTGAAGGTTCAACGACTGAGGTCTAAAGAATTTTTTCACAAAAAAAGTTGGAACATTCAAACTGTTGGAGAATGCTGCTCAAAGTTTTTTTTTTTTTCTTAGGGGAAGTGTGTTTCCCAAATGTGTCCATTTCAATACTTGAGAGTTTGAGATCCTATCAAAAATCTTCGAGGGCCATTGATGCATAAAAAGTTCAAGAACCACAAGTCCTCAGACACTCGCAAGCAATAATGTAATTCTGTGAATGAGTTATTTTCTTGTTTCAAACAGCTCAACAGTCGATGCTTATTTATAGACACGTCAGCGCCACATACAAATATTTCTCTCTTTCGGATTAGACCACAAAATGGTTGGCAGGGTTTTCAAAGTCGTTGGGACTTGTTCTGGGTACCGCACAAGTATTTCATTCTATTCTCGTTTCGATACTCGAAACGACAACATTGTTCAAGTTTAATGTCGGTCAAAAATAAAAATTCTGACTACTTCCGCTCGACGTTGCCATTTTTTTTTTGATATGAATAAGGACTGCAGGCCGGTACATTAATATTGCAGGACTTAAATTTGATGACCAGCCGAATATAAATCGACTGTTTAAAAAATTATTTAAAAAAAAAAAGACACAAATATACACTTGTAGGGAAAATAAAAATAATTATCCTTCGTCAGCATTCAAATTGACGGCAATTTCTCACTTTGAACTTGTTTCACTGCGACCTAATTGAAAAAAAAAAAAAGTTTCTTCAGAAAGGTAGACCGTTGTTAAGTGCTGTTGTCTAAACAGAATCTTTGCCAAAAGACATGTTTCGAAAGACTGATACGTCAGAGACGAGTGGAATTTTTCTTAAATAATTGTGATTCAGTTTGATGCGAGAAAATAAAACGAGTACTTAGCTTTTATTATCTTTAAACTGCAGTATTTCAGGAAATCGTCAGCAAGTGAACAAGCAGCCTTGACATTATGACATTCAGTTGCAATTAAAATGTTCTCTTTAAATTGAGATGCATACGTACGAGTAAACATCTCGTGCATTAAACTCTATGTGGCAACGAGCGTGTTAAAATTTTGTAGTAGATTTTGAGAAAAACAAGTTGACGCAATACAAGGAAAATTTGGACCCAACACAGCAAAATAAATACCAACGCTTAATAGGTTGTTCTTAGTACTCTGTGCTATTAAAGACATGAAATCGCCGACATTACGATCAAGATTGGTAAAGCAATGCCGCAGATCTCTCCGATAACCTGGGAGAACCTTCTGTCCCTATTGAACCAAACAAATTCCTCCTTGACACCGATGCCAGAACACTGGCAAACAATAGGGTGAACAACATCAGTATTTGTCCCTTGTCAAAACAAATCTGGCCCAAACTGGATTTAAAAAAGACGGAGAGACTTTTATCCACTAACCGGAAAAGCTTAGGTTCACTAATAGGAGTCGTCACCGGTCCCCTCCAATCATTTCTGTAGAAGCTATAGAGATGAAGAGGAGGAAACCACTATCCAGTACCCACCTACTGTGTACATGTCCTGCTCTTGCGACGCAAAGAAGGAAAACCCTGGGGGAGTGCTTCTACGATGATCTTAACGATCTAGCCGAACTCGACAGCCAGAAGATAAGAAACTTCATCTCCGCGACGAAATTGTTCAACTCTTAGGGTTAATACCGTTACGGTTGCCCATCTCGGTGTGTTTTATGTTACATACTCTAATTCTCTCGGCTGGTAAGCCGGTTCTTCATCGTGGTATCACAATGGGCCGACCTGGTCTAAGTGTGCCACTGTCTGAGCGGGGGCAGCCATCTAACCTAACCTAACTGAGGCTACAATGTCAATTGGATTGGCTAGCATGGCTTCAGTTCTCACGAAAGGTATGGTGAAGCAAAGCCTATTTACAAGTCCTAGTGGCAGTCGCTAAAGGTGGCAAAGATTGATCTGAGGGAGGACCACATTATGCATGGGCAGTTCTACGTAACCGGACGAAATTCACTTAGCACTTAAGCAATCTATAAAAACTTGGGCAGATAAGTACAAACAACGTCTTCACATAGCCTGACTACGACTACTAAATATTTTTAAGAGCTACTAAGGCGTACCTGATGGGAACAAAATCGAGTTTAACTTGTTCGAAGCTGACGGCATGGGATACAAAAAAAGAAAATTTTACAATTTCTTAAACTTCCACGGATTCACAAGAAACACTGCATCCAATTTTGAACTGATTACTAAATTACACGTCCTCGAACCACTATCACTCTTTTTTTTAGAAACCCACTCGAGCGTGTTGCACCAGTTGGTTGAACATAAAAACACGTTACCACTAAACAGTGACCAAACACATTAAACTATTAATTAAATTCTCAACAAAACACTTTGTTGCTTCTGCAATTAAAATCCACACAAGTTCAAACGTCAAAAAGGAGTCACCGCAGCCTACTGTTAAATTTAAAATTCAATAATTACCACATTGAACCTTGCTGGAGGTTAGAAATAAAATTAATGAAATTATCCTTTTTGTCGCCTTCATTTGTTGTTATTATCAACAATTTCCTCTGGGTATTGAATTATTATTCTAATTGCATTTCAAGGACACCCAATAAAAGAATATTGTCAATCGATAGAGTTGATGAATTTTTTAAAATATTTCAGTGTCACCCATTGTCAGTGGCATCCATTGTCAATGTCAGCCATTGTCAGTGTCAACCATTGTCAGTGTCATCCACTTACCAATTTCGTTCAAAATGAACGGTGTAGGGATGCAACAAGATCTCTCACGATGCGTGTGTTCTGTTTAGGTAATCTCTTCACCAGTTGCACATTCGTATTCACTACACTTAATCGTCATTTAAATGAAATGTTTCCCTTTAAAAAATTGTTGAATGTCGCACTTCAATTAAATCATGACAAGATCACTAGGAGAACCGTCAAACCACTAACCAACTTTCAGGGACATATTAAGCAAAAGTTATTTAGTCTTTGTCGATTTTTTTGGCAACAAAATATGATTTTCGTATTTTTATTAAAATTTTCTGTATAAATTTACAAAATTTTCAAGGTCACTCGTGTCAAAATTACATAATTTTGACAAAATGCTTTTATAACTTCACGTCTCGATTGGGTTTCAGGATCAAATTCCTCTCAATTGGTTTAGAGCCTTTTTTTTTAAAAAGAAGTCGTATCCCTTTAGTCAAGGTCTCGATTTCGACAGTTTATCAGCCGGGTTTCCGCAGACGTCCGTTTAATTCAAAAGTTTTACCGACACTGCACCTTAATTTGCCCGCTACACCTTGCACATTCGACACACAAACGGAAATAATTTGCGCACACAATTTGTTTTGGTTTGAAGGTGTTGGGGAAATTCTCAGAAGGAAATTTATTTTCTACACTCGCGTTGCGACAAACTTTAGTACAAAATTTCTGTTAAAAATAAAAATAAATAATTTTAATGTTTTGGTTTTTTTTTTTTTCTAGGAAAACGATCGGCAATTGTTAAAGCTCCTTGCGGGCCAAACAGTGTGGGTATAGTTTTGTCAATGAACACGACCTGTCTACGCAGGGGAGGGACAGATTTTTCTTTTTAATTGTCATCGTGTCGTCTGACATTGAAATCGCGAATCGAGAGCGAAACTGAGCGAATTTTTCTTGTAAATAAAACTAAACTGAGCGTCAAATGTCGGGCAACCTACCGCATTGTTATTAACAAAAAGCTGTATTCTCGTTTAAAAGATTTATTGCGATCATTTCGGACAGAGAAATCCACTCGTAAAGGGTGCTTAAAACATGATGGGCGATGAAATTACAGAGATTGGCATCAGTATCAGATTTAATTGTATCTCATTTACTTATTAACTGCAGTCAATTAAAATTGTTAACTTTATGTTAAAATTAAAATTGTTAACTTTATGTACCATGCTTCATTTGATTGAAGTTGTGCATAAGCATGAGTTGACTTGTGCGCTTCATAAAAGCGCTGATGACAGTTTTCTGGAAACAATTCAGTGAGTGAGTTGTCTAACAATCAACAGCACTCTGACAGCTTGCACTTTTTGATGACTCAATAATACCCACCATACCAGCTTAACGACTCGAAAATGTTCAACAGTAGAATGTGCAATCTATTGGAAATTCCAAAATCTCACTTAAGTACCAGACACAACTAGACTCCTACTGTGCTCTTCATCGCATACAGGTGGACCAAGACAAGTTTAACTAAATACTCTGTAAGCGTCTCCAGGGGTGTAAGTCGAGTTGGTTAGGGTCCACTTATGCACGCCATCGTAGACTAGGTCGTCGTCTTCGTAATCCCTCTAGGGAGGAATCGAAAATATTTGTAGCTGAGGCTTTGGTGTTTATCTTAGCCAGGTCTCTCTTATGTAAGTTAGGCCTGGCCATCATAATCAGATTGGTGTCACTATACAATTCGTACAGCTCGTAATTACATAAATCCTCGCCTTGAACCGTCCACGCAGGTAGACCATAAATCGAACGTAGAAAAAACTCAGTGAGCTTTCATTTGTTTTCAACAAAGCCTTTCCGAAGACCTTGACATCCGCCACTGTAGCGTCTTCCACGCCATCTTCCAGCTATCAGTCAAGCCGCCGCTTGACTGAAGGCCAACTCAATATTACGATCAATAAGACTCTCACGTATCTCTAAACGTAATCGCTAACCAGTGCAATGCCACACCCTTTTGGGTCCCTGATCACTGGGACATTCAAGGAAACTGTGCGGCTGATGAATAAGCCAGACTAGTCGTTTGTTAAACACCTGACCTACACCGATGCTATGTCGATAGAAAATCGTAAATCAACATCTCAATTATTGCAACAATCCCAGGCCGATCTGGCCTGTTTTGGATCTGAAAAGATCAAAAGCATAAATATGAGACCAACTTTCAAAACTAACCAACGTTCTCAGAGGGCACTGAATCCTAGGCAGGCAGGGCTTCCTCTGCATTCGTCATGCCCTTGCTAAAATCAGGAAACCCACCTTAGGCGAATAGTTCTTTAACGATCTAAATGATCTAAAATCTGACAGTAAGCTGGCGTCCAATCCTAGTGTTCAGTGAAATCACAATGAACCTACTTTTTGGTCTAAGGGTACATCTTCTCAGAGGACCACTCTAACAAACCAACTGACACTAAAGTAGCAACGATTGACGAGCGTTACTTTACGTTGGATATCTCCGCTGGTGTCATTGGCAGAACTAATAGCAGAGCCCATGTTTCATAATTACCTCGAAGTTATAGCACTTGATCTGCATGACAGTACTTTTCGTTCATGTGAAAAATGCAGCACGCACAACATGCATGGCTGCGAGGAGCTAGGCCTTGGCTTAACTCGGGCTATCGCTTCAGCTATTTATTTATTTTAATGCAGGCCATTGACCAATTGGCGATTACTCAGCAAAGCTTAGTTTAGGTAGAGGGGTTGGCGAAGAAACAGAGTATGCTGCAGAAGGTGCGGGAATTTATCTCCACCGGATGGATAAGAGGGTCCTTGATCGAGCTTCTTCTTTTCCTCTCTTTCTTGACCTGAGATGTGAAATCAAAACGGTGGCGGCTTAGTGCTGAATCAGTTCATATGAACATCAACCTCTATCTATCTGATTCTGGCTGAAACATCTAGAAAGCATGCATATCAGCATCCCTGTCTGGAAAAGTTCGAATCAACTCCGGAAAGACAATGCAATAAAAGAAGACCGTGATTCAGGTAGTAGGAACCTCAATCAACTTAGCGTACAAAAGTGAAGGCGGCTAGCAAAGGCTTGATCTGGCTGAAGACACGTGTTGGTTGAGGAGCAGGACTAGTCTGAATTGCAGAACCATTACAACTAGATAAGGTTTAAAGATCTCCTTGGATTCTCTTCCATCTCAGAACTCATTGCTTCCCCTTTGGTGTGAGTAACCCTATTCGCTATTCGTAATCCGAATCCTGATCCCACCTTTCCAATTTAGCTAAGCAGACCTTTTATTTGCTCTCCGCAGCCAAAAATATGGTTGAATACAAAACCATTTCCACATCCCACATTCACCTGTCAGAGGCTTCGAAATCGTCCCACAAATCATTTTTGTAGTCGCATCTCACCCAAGCACAAAGCATCAAAGTGAAAATATAAAAATTAAAAATAAATCCCGCCCAAGTGCATTCTTTCCCATGCCCTGACACTTTTCCTTGTTCAACACAGCCTTGCTACGAGTCCAAGGTCTAGTCTAGCATTGCACGAGACACATGCCACTGATCGCATGGGTTATTTATTACGAAATTTGGCCAAGCACATGTCTCTAGCATGGGCATCATGAAGCCCCCCAAAGAAAACCACCCCTAAACCAACCCCAGACACATAGGGCTACTTGCCAAACTAACACTTTCTGTGTTTTGCTTGCTTTTAATTAAACAAGTCGAGTGAGTGCGCATCATGGATCTTAATTAATTAGATTATCTGTTGAGTGGTCTTTGTAAGGATGTGTCCGAGAGTGACTCAATCAAATGGGGAGGATCACACTGTCGAGGCCACTTGATATTGAGAAATCGCGAAATATGTCACGACGATTAGGGAACGAAAATAGGCGCAATACTTTGTTGAGATATCGGAAAGGTGGGGTGAAAATGTAAACACCTTCCAACCGCCCACGCTGGCGGTTTATTTAGGGACTCACCTTTCCCACTTTTTGGTTATGAATTTCGACTTTCCACGCTACTGCCAGCTGTAATGGCAATGAATATATTTCACTGCTAATTGGGGACAATGGACGGAGGGATCTCCGGAGGGTCTAGAAATAGAATTCAAATGGAATGCAAGTTGGCTGATGGCTCAAGTTTAAGGTAAAGGATAGATTTCTCGTTAGACAAGTGAGCTAGAAAATGGATTACATTTGGTTATGAATGTTGAGGAAACAGAGTCATTCAGGATGTGATAGGGTCGTCGAATCAAATGGTTATGACTTCCTAATGTACAGTAACAGTGGAACCAAGCACTGAAAACCATCAATTCAAAATGGAAATGGAAATGGAAAACAAAGAACAATACACTTAGAAAAGTAAGCCTTACAAAAACTGAACTGATGCTTTTCACGACAAAGTATTGAACTTTACCCTACCGCGTCTAAATTGTCAAGAACTCGCGCTAACGTCCAGTGCCAAATATTTTAGGCATCATTATCGATCCCAAACTAAATTGGAAATCAAATAAAGAGCAAATAGCCAAAAAGGCATGCATATCTTTTTATGTCAGCAGAACCTTTGAGAACAAGTGGGGACTAAGACCGAAAACGACTCTGTGGATTCTTACATACGGGTCTTTGGTCTGCGTCACTAAACTAAATCGAATCCAGAGAACCGCTAAATAGTATAGGAACCACAGGTGCAAAACGATCATGCCCGAGGGATGCACTAACGCTCATCTTTAACTTTCTACCCCTCGACCATCACGTTAGAAAGATGGCAACCTGTAGTGCGATCAGACTCAAACAATCTGTGTGTTAGTCGGTCAGGCCCAATACCCACTGTAAGATTCTGGCTTCACTGCCTCAGGAAGCGTTAACATCCCCCCATAGACTATCTTAACGCCCGCATTACGCTCAGCAAAGACTTCGCCATGCGTATTCCATCCAGAGCGGAATGAAACAGCGGGGAAGGCACAAAAGACTACGACACATGAATTTTCACGGTCGGTTCGAAAATGGCATGAGGAGTAGGTTCGGGTATATTTTCAGCAGTCTTGTAAATATCAACATAATTCAGACTCCCGCAATCTACGAGGCCTGTCGTGCGCTCAACAACGCCACCACCCCCAACCGAAATTTTGCAATCTTCTACGATAGTCAGGCAGCCATTAAAGCTCTTGTTTCCACAGCCAAAACTGGCATCAAAGGGAATGGTGAAAAGCTTGCCAAGCAAGGGTCGGCCCTTGTTAAGGAAAAAATCAACCTACACTACCTTTCAGTAGCCAAACACCAAATGAACAGCCTTACTAGTAGCGCCATATCCAAGAAGAATTGGCCAACATACAGCCATAGGAAAACAAACGCCATCCGTAGAAGAACCCGAACAGACATTCCGCGCGTAGTTGCCATCTGTACGGGTCACTGGGCAGAAGGAACCCATGCGGCCAAGCTTGGCATCCGTTTTAGGTTGGATTTAAGACCAACAATCATGGTCTGTCGGTCTTCTTACAAGATCTTATTTGCCGTGTTGTGTGAGCGCATCAAGCTTCAAGACCGGAAAGTCCATCATCGACCAAATATTCACACTATGACAGAAATTGGAGAAAACGCAGGAACTTCAAATCGATACCCACCACCTTTTTATCGATTTTAAGGCCGCGTATGAAAGCATCCATAGACACGAGCTATACACAGCCATGTCTAGTTTTGGTATCCCTGCCAAGCAGTATGGCAGCTGACTAAAGATCGAGCTGGCTGAAGACGCTTGTTGGTTGAGGCCCAGGTCCACGACAACAAGCGCCACCATAAGTAAGTAAGTAAGCCATGGACTGTCGACACCCGTCCATACTCATCTAACAAACCGGTCACGAGAACTGTGTTAACAAAATGGTGCATGGTCCAGCACTAATTGAGTATCGGGCGCTCCTACCTTACAACCTGGTTAACCAAACCTAAGCTAGCCAAAGGGCCATCAGCAATCTCTCCAGCAATTATGTATGTAAGTAAATTCGACAAGTATTCGTGGAGCTAATGAAGTCTAGGGCCAATATATCGCCGTCACTTTAATTTGACTAAGGGACATAATAGACGCATGGAACTTGAAACTGTTTGCGAAAAAGGTAAATGCTAGGAAAGGTGTGTATGTATAACCTATCGATACAAGGAAGACCGACACCAAGATAATTTTTTTAATTTTAATCGATCAACCGATTGTGAGTGTCAGAAATAAAATTCACGGTAAATCAATCAAAATTTCATCCTGAATGTGTCCCAACTGAAGCATATGAGTATGCATGTACTTACTTGTGACTTTTTTTCGGATAACTGTGTAGTACGGCGTCTGCCTTCATATCTGCACAAAACCCATAGAAATGTTTCTTTTTCTCTCCCTCTTTCTCTGTCTCTCCTGTTATACTGCGTATGGTTTGCGAAATAATTGAAATCCCGATCGCAGGACTCACATTCGTCTCGTGTTAACAAGGACTAATTAAAGTAACAAATAACACATCCGACTACACACACATTAATCTCATTACGAACTTGAGTGTGGAATACATTAATCCATTTGCGAAAGAAAAAACAAGCCAAACTGTATATTTTTAAAACAAAATTCACTTCACTTTTGCAAAAAAAAAACACTTCGCCACCTAAGAGTGGATGTTGCGAGACGAATTTGTTGGTGAAACCGTCGCACGTTCTCTCCTTCCGACACCGCGCGACGTAATCGCAATCAAGATCAAGTGCAGTACCGCACAATTTAATTACAAAAACAACGTTAACATTCACCTTTTCTTATTTACTGTCGAAGAATTAAAACCAAAAAAAAAAAAAAAAAAATAACGCGCTGCCAAGACAGATGACACACACACGCAACTTCCTCCTTTGAAAGACCACTAGCGCACGTTTTTCTTAAAATCGAATGCACAATGCAATACGCGTTTGCATCAAATTTAACGAAAATAATTTGTTTAGCGATGGGTTTGTGTTTGAATTGGTTGTTGTACGTTGTTCGGTCTGTTTACCACTGAAGGCATTAAACAATGTTGTCACTTGGAAGCGAACATCATCTCGTAACTAACAGAATCCCTAGATGACCGTTAATTAGATTGACAATAATTCTTGTGGTATGGGGCGACTGACACGGTGGCCGGGCGGGCGGGGTGGGCGGACTCTTGTAATCAGAAATATTTTGGCAGTTCTGTGCCAACCCGAAAGGGGTTTCATTTGTTAGCTGTGCTTTATTGTATCAGTGTGCTGGGGAGGGATGGAAATAAACGATAGTGGTTTGGGGCGATGATTTTTAACTCCTCTAGAATTTTTACAAGTAAAATTTAATAACATAAGTCATATGCAAAATTTGAGTCCATTGTAGTACCAGCAGCGACGTGATAGCAACTGACTATCTGACGCCAGCACTGTGTTTTGAAAGGAAATTAAATACACGAGTCTCTGGCCATAAAGAAAGGAAAGCAGGCCTCATTCACTAACGGACCTAAAGCGGTGGACGCTACTGGAGCTGAAGTTTTTTGAAAAATCATTAACAGACTGGAGGATCTCAGGTAACTGCAAGCTAGGGTCATATGGATACGATGAACGCAACGAAAGAATTGATGAATTCATCGGAACCTGATCCTTCTTAACCCTTCTGTTTGTAGACTTCTCCTAGAACCCTCAGCCGAAAAGAATCACACATCGTTCCTGGTCCCCTTCCGTTTGTTGATTAAGGTAGGTGAGGTGCAAAAGAACCTTGTCACTCAGGCCACTGTTTGGGCCCGTTGTGTTCCCTGTAGAAAGTTGTAAGGGTTTTGTGTTTGTTTTATGGGCAGGTGGTGTGAAAATCCTTTATGGATACTCTCCGGCCCGTGCTGAATGAATGAGTCATCCAAAGGTAGAGGAAGATGTAAGTGAAAGGTTTTATGTGAGTCGAATGGGGTTCATAGACCCGAAAAACTTCCTCTATGTCCGGCGTACTTCAGGATTTTTTCAGAGCTAAATAGCCTAAGAGAGCTTAGACCCGAGCAGAACACGTCCTTTTACGTGTTTGTTCCCGGACTTGTTACAGTGATTTGGTACGCAAAGCAGGTTTGACCTGCTTACCGTGCTAAGTAGGAACTGAGTACCTTTCACTGTCGCGAAAATCTCTGTCTGGAAGATTGAGAGGTGGCGTTCGACGGTAAATCCCCGCACCCGATTCTCCAGTAAAGTGTGATCTATCTGTATGCACTAGAGATTCCCCTCTCAGGGATGGCGATGGCAGTGCCCTTTTGCCATTGCTCTCATTTTGGGGAAATCTGACTGTGTAGCCTATTCCGAAAAGATAGGCTTACTAAAGTGACAGAAGCCGCCTGTGCTTCCTTCCAGATAGCCCTGTGTCCGTTCGTTAAAATAGTCTAGGGCCTTGAGTTTTACCGCAGCCAGCCCAGCTGTCTTTTTACCTCTAGCCCCGTTATCCCAGGCAGACCATGCATTGGCGGTTCGATACTACAGCGAGGGAGAATTTTTTCTCTACTATCGAGCACCAGACAAACACAAACTTTATATCCACTGGACTAGATTTGGTCTCAGACCCCAGGTTTTGCCCTCCGGCATAACATGTACGGCCTTCTGGCTTTTATGGTTCTGTTCTTTAAACTCCTTCCCTAAGCTAATTGTCTACGATGACCTCAAAGGTATGTACTTCACTTGAAAATCACAGGTTAAGTTGGGCCTTTCAGCTTGTAATCTTCTACAGAAGAGTATCAAATCGATCGTTTTAGGGTTAACGCTCAAAATTTGGGGGAAAGAATTCTCCCTTGAAGAGTCTCGTTTTGGACTTTCTGTACCGAGTTCCCTTACTGGGGATTGTGTGTTATGAGTATTCGACTCGGGGAACGTCTTGTGTACAAGCTGCAGCTAAGTTTCTGGAGACGTTATCTCAAGAAAAAGTGGTCTGAAAGAAAGTCTTTCATTCTAAGTCCAAGACACCCAAAGTATCTCTGTTTTCCCTTCTATTCCGACAAGAGTTATCCCCAACTCACAATTTAAATCGTACCATACCATCCTAAACCTTCCCCAAACTTAACTGATTTCTGAATTAAAAATAAATAAACAAACCGCCATTCAATTATCACATTTCCTATTTGTTGATTTATTTACACTTAAGACTATTTGAAGTACAGTACGAGGTTTTATTGCACTTTTGATCCCACTCTGGTCCCCTCTGCCGTCAGAGACATCAATTTGCACTTGATGGTGATAAACTGTTTGTTGAGGTACTTGCCCCTCCGCTGCTAACAATACAAAATGGCGTCGTGTAGTAATGTGGTAAAAGTGCGGGAGGTGGTGGTGGTGCTGCCCCTGCCGCTGCTGCCAAACCCGCTGGAGTAAGATACAAATGACTGCCATAGAGTCCTTGTCGTTGGGCGATTTTCAATCGAGACGTGAGTTGTTTCTTCCATTTCGTGCGACGATTCTGGAACCAAGTCTTGATTTGTACTTCGGTCAGACTTAGGTTTTTCGACAGCTCCATTCGCTTGCTCACACTGAGGTACTTATCCTGTTTGAACTCATTTTCCAATCGCTCAAGCTGTTTGGCACTGTAGGCTTGTCGCGGTTTACGATCGACGCCTGGCTTACGGAACCGTTTTCCACTCGGTTTGGGAACTAGGAAAGAACTGAAATTTAAAAGGAATCCTTGCTAAGATGGGCTTGTATGCTTACCTTGAAGTCCTAGAATGTAATTGGCATGATGAAAGTGTGTTTGTGGTATCACTTTTGAAGGAATTCCAATCCAATTGCTGTACAAAAGAGTGGATGGATGTGCTGCAGGATATTCATGCATAAGATGGGTGAATGGACGAACTGCTTGCGAGAGTTTTCGCTCGTAGAGCTCTTCATAACTAGAAAGCTCTCCGAGAAGAAGATCTGTTTTTGTACTCAGGACATCGATTACATTTGTTGTTGTCGCTGTGGAAATGAAATAAAATTTGAGAAAATAAAGCGAAAGCCATTGGACTAACTCAAATGAAATTGGAAAGTTGTGAAGGTCGAATTTTAAGGACTACGAACAATAATTAAAACAACAACCAACGAGAAGATGCAAAGGAATTTCGAAGATCACTGGGCAAACCTCCCGACGTGGAAAGTGACTAGATCACTCGTAAAGAAAGCAAGCAACCTGCTCATTACAAAGGCTCTAGGTTTAAGCAGAGAGCAATTGAGCAATTGAGCAGAGAGTCTCCAATAACAATTCCATTATTGAAGTAATGCCGTCCGGGACGGCAAAAATCGTCAGAGCTTTTCCGTAAAAAAGAAAAAGTACAGCGTAGTATAGGGTGTGATAGTCACATCAATGATTTGCCGAAGATACAGCAAAATAATGTGAAAGTGGGACCGTCTATTGCGTTACCAAGAAGCTAACAGGTGCACGCAACTCTGAAGTAAACCCTGTCACAGATCTTGCCCGTCCAGCTCAGGAAATAAAAAGGGCATTTCACAAAGATTCGAAACCATTTAGACAACAGCGTGTTGTCTTTAAACTCGAGCGAATTTACTGAACAAACAGACCACCGATAACGCACCGGACCTCCCAGCAACACAGGGATTGAAGTAATGAAGCCATCTCTGCTGAACCCTTCCAGATGGCTTTGAATATGTGAACGGAACTGCCATAGAGTACATGATAAACTGAATGCTTCCCAGAAGATTGGGTTCCAAGATTGATCGTCAAGTTGTCACAGAAGTGACATTTAAAAGAGTGTAGGGGCTGCTGAGGTACGCATTTCCGTTCTCCCAGTCGTAGTCAAACTAATAGCTGATACAATTCTAGATAGGTTAGGTTAGGCTAAGGTGACTGTCCGCACGTAAGATGCAGAGTAGGTCCATCGAGTTACCACAGGACCTGTTACTTCTGCATATCTACACCAAGAAATAATTGAACTAACCAGAGCTCTTTATGCAGCGGATAATACTTCTGACATCAATTTTCCCAATGCCGCCAAAGTCATCGAAGTCGTCTTGTGGACAGGGCTGAAAAGGAGCGGTAGATCTCTCTATCTCCATAGTTTCTGCACAAAATTCTAGATAGGATCAGAAAACATTTAAGTTGCTCCCTTAAAGTTGAACAGGCTGGCTTCCGCCACGACCATATGAGCATCTTTCGTCTGCACTTTGTCTGCTTTTTATTGATTTAGAGTAGGCTTTCGACAGCGTAAAAGAAAACTGCGAAAATGTGTCGTGTTCTGCGCAATGGTTACTAGGTCCGAGGACTTTGGATTCCAAAGTGGGGAGAGACAGGATTGAATAATTTCACCGCTGCTATTCCAAGTCGATTTCAGTGACAATAGCCGTGTAGCTTTGAAGGAAAAAAGACGGGGTACATAATGGACAATGACATATAATGACATTAAATGACTCTCAACCTGGGAATCCAGGCTAGTAGGGCTTAGGGTGGACTATGGTGGCAAAAACAAAAGCTCCTTAGCCTTTTGAATTCAAAAGTTCATGTCAGTACTGCTTGTTGACGCTGTCGATGACTTTCTTTGCTTTGGAAGCACAGTCTCGGCCGACAGTGGCACAATACTGGATGTGAACAGCAGAATCGACAAACAAAAAGTGGTTTTCGAAATCCTATCGAGAATTTGGAAAATGTATGTTCTGAGCACAAAGATCAAGTTAAGACTGGGGCCAAATCGTCACTTCCGTGATCGTATGACTCGTCACGTAAAGATGAGTATTCTGGGGCCAAACCATCATGCGGTCACGGAAGAGAAACGTACTTCAAATGCAAAGCTTCTTTAGAAAGAGATCCACTAAGACCAAAGGTAGGTCCATTGTCATACTACTATGAGCATTAGGGTTGACTCCAAGTCTACTCCTGAAGCCATTTAGATTTCCTAAAGCAACATTTAAGGTTGACCATACTGGCAGGCCCCAGCCAGGAACACCGAACATTTTTCGCGGCACCACCTCTCGTCGGGGAATGATAAGCCTCCAGGAGTATAATCTGTCATGAAAGAGCTTCTCACTTCGCCTTTCGGAGTCGGCAATGAATTGTAGGTCCCTTCCATTCGTGCAAACATTACAACACGCACAATATGAATGGTTACGAGAAGCTAGGCCTTGGCTCATTCCGAGCTGTCGCGCCAGCTATTTATTTATTTTTATACTGGCAGGGTTCATATCATTTAAAATATTTAGATCATTGAAGAGTAATTCTCCTAAGGTGGCTTTTGTTTAACTTTAGCAAGGGTAAAATACTTGCAGAGGAAGTGCACTATGAACATCTAGTGGATACAAATATTACACTCTGCTGGGCAGTGGTTGGGTAGCGTCCTTTAAACATTTTCTTCTTCCAAAGAAACAACAAAACGTAGTTTTCAGTTACACTTACAGTTTTAGCTTGGCGAAGTTAAGCTTCTACAAACGTTTGAAGAATTGCAGCTTTTTTTAGAGAATTTCTCGGAACCGTGGGTGGAACCGATCTAGTGACATCTGGCCAAACCAGAGAGAAACTTTGCATTTTAAAGCCGAGTAAACAGTGATGTAATCAACTGAACGATCAACTGCCGACGGCTACACTTAATGCTTAAGAGGTGGAACTACACACCAGAAAATGATTGAAAGACCGAAGTTGCGATTCATTATGATTTCTATCGTCACAAAAAGGCAGAGCAGTTGAAAAGAAGTGTTAACCGCTATTGAAGAGACAAAAGGATCCAATATCAATTGTCGAAAACGACAACGAGTAGATGTAATAAGGCGCAGGAGAACCAGAGTAGGTCCAGAAATTCGAATTGCAACTTCGTCAGTGAATGAACTCATAGAACCTTTTTTCCGGTTAGAGTAGTGTTAAGAGTAGATGGGAGATGGGCCGAACTACCGCGATCAATAACAAGTGAGTGAGTGAGACTCTTGATCGAAAGATCGATTAACCTCATTGGGAGCAGTAATGCCAAATCCTCACATTTCGATAATGAGTTACTCGTGAACGAATAATTCGGCCAATGAATGCTCACCAGATCGAGACTTGAGTGGGAACGCACTTGAGAGCTTCATTGATCCGTCTTGCCACACAGACTGTCCCCGACGCGAAAATTTAAAAGCCATTACAGTTTAAACCCCCATTTGCATGCAGTGATAATCGAAAAGGTATTTTTGCACATGTGAAACTCTTCAAGTCAAACAAACAAATAGAAATCCGTTTAAAAGGCTCTAACTGCCTGAACATGTTTCACCTTTAGAACAATTGCGCGGTTAAAATTTTGCAAACACGCCACACTACGGACCGGCCGGCCGTTGACAATGCCAAATGTGTGACATTATGGAGATTTACACTTCCACTTGTGTCAACTGTGACACAAAACAAGCATTTAACCGCGGTGCTAATTGACGGAAGAGACATCTTCCCGTGTACACTTACAAGTTCCACATATGGATGCAGGTGACACTGCGGCTGATTTCACTGATTTCGTCAAATCCCTGGCATGTTTCGCAGCATCGTCTCTGGTTTGTTTGTCTATTCCAAGGATACTGTCGATACTAAACGAATTCTGTCGGACACTGTTTTCACATTTCACCACACTCTCCGTCACATCACTCTCATCGTCACAAATAATCTCCTCCGAGGCACAACTGTCCGAAGATGACAGGAAATTATCATCGACATCGCTTAGTTCCCGGTTTATCTCCATTTCACGCCCGTTGTCACTTAACGAATGACCACTTAATTATGGTCTAGCTGGCACCGGCCCAGCAGCATCCATTCCACCACAGGCCACAGAGTGGAAGCTCCGCCCTAAAAATTAACACTGCCGTGTGAAATGTGTATGTGCAACCCTTAGTGGATGCGAGAGAGCAGGTAATGAATTTTTTTTAGGACGAAGGTGAGACGAAGAGCACATCTCTGTGTCTAACAAAAATGGCTGGTTTCCTCCACAGCATCCCTTGTCCAACCAATGGGGGTGGAAATAACAACATGCGCGTCAGAGAGCGATATAGAGTTGTTCCTCTTCGGACACCGATTTCGTTGGCCATTGATGTGCTAAATGGCTCTTTGTCGGTTAATTTAACCATCATTTGGAGTGTAACTCGTGGTTTAGATGTTTTTTGCTGCCCGCTTTGGGTTTTATTGTCAACCAAATGAGGTTTTGACGATTTTGTTTGTCAACCTTTGAGCGCATAATATTCTTGGAATTGAAGTAAACACGTAGCCGAACGGTTATGTTAATCTAATTTTTTAGATACGAGCCGAGAATTGATTTATTTTCGTCGAAAAATGTTTAATAAAGTGTTTAATACGGTCGTACAAGGTCTCAAAGCACGCACTGGGTCTTACGGGCTTTGACAATGCTAAGTATCAGGCAAATGATAATATTTGGCTGATACAGGCTATCACGAATTGGTTATAAGTTGCGACAATTAGGATGCGATATCATTTCAACAAATAATCGTTAAAAAAGTACAAATTTTGGGACATGAGGGCCGAGGTATTTGACAGCAAATTGCAGCCATTTTTGACGGGTGCTTGCTTGCAATTTTTTGACATACCCTACTAGGATCATCCGACAAGTAAAGAAGGGAAGGAAGTCTCACTTTGTTACTTGGAAAAATCTATTTCATTTGCTTACACAGTCTCTATTTGAGGTTAAGCACAGTTCATGTCGTTAAAGAAAGGAGCGTCTGTCATACTCAATGCCGACGCTAATTCGAAGAGAGTTTCTGTCTACCGCGCTAAATGTTCAAATTTCCAAACAGGAAGGAGGGCTATATGAAACATTTGTTTGAAACCTACTCGTGATGGTCTTGGATTAACACATATCGATGTACTGGTGTTGGTGAAAGAGGACCTTATTGTGTGTCACTCTTGGCCATTTACGAGTATGTTTCAGCTCTTCCTTCAAACAGACTGCTATGCTTCTTCGTTATAAGCTTTTGTTAATATTTGTTCCCTTCTCCAAGTAGTTGCCCAGGATGATTCCTTGAAACGTCAAAACAAACAGTGGCCATTACTTTGCCCGGCAGAATGCAGTCTGTTATTTTTGTCAGCGGGAGTCTTCTGTACTGGGATACTGGGCAGAGGAAAAATGTCTAAGCACTTATCAAAAAGAAATCCAAGATGGGAGACGCGTAATTAAAATTCTTTAACAGCGTCGTCTGCAACATGAAGGTATCACAATCCGAGGCCCTTGCTCTTCTTAGGTGGCGTTACTATTGCAGTCGAATTTGGGCCCCAAGTTTCGCCAGTTAGCCCGGTGCTTAGCTGACCGCATCAGTCTGCACAGTCCAAGTTGTTCGATATCCCCTTCTACATGTGCGCTGCATCTTATACGAGGTCTTACTTCAAGACCCTGTGACCCACATTACATTTCCTAGCCATCTCAAGCGTTCTTTGATCAGATCGTGATCGCTGGATTGCTCGTAGAATTCGTGATTGAATCTCCGCCTGTAAAAACTCGTCAACGCAAACGAGACCGAATATGTTTTGAAGAATTGTACGCTCATTACGACAGAGGATATCTTCATCCGCTTTCGAAAGAGTCTATGCTTCAGCGCCGTAAAGCAGGATTGGGATAATTAAGATCTTATATAGTCTCCTCTAGCTAGGGCTTCGCTCATCCCGAGCTGTCGCGCCAGCTATTTATTTTTTAATTTTTTTTTATAGAGTCTCCTTAGTTGTTTCAGATAGGACCTTAGGTACTCAATTGTCTTTTCAGCCCAAAGAAACAGAGTTATTCTTCGTTTGATTTTTGATAAGATGTCATTAACAGAGGTAATAGAAGAGCCAAGGTTTACAAAGTTCCTTACTACTTCAAAGTTATTGCTGTGCACTGTGACATTCTGTCCGGCTTGTCGATGTTGGATGTCAGTTGATGACTTTCCTGGTCTAAAACCGCACTAGATAGACAGGAATCAGGTTGACGAAAGATTTCAGGCACACAATACAGCAGATAAGATTTTGTACAAGATGTTGAGAAGACTGCCAACCGCAGGGGAGGCGGTCTCCTTTCAGGCACTCACTAGTTTGATCAAATTTGAGAAATGTTTAGGTGTATGGTCTCCACAAAAACATTCCCAGCTGCTTCGAATAGTGCCAGCAGTCATATTGCTATCCGCACTTCCAATTGATCAGGTAGACGGAAGTTTTAGCCACCATCGTTTAGGTTGAAACTTTTGTTGTGCCTGACAGCGGGATTTTTTTCCTCGTCATCGCTGTACAAATGTAGTTTTTCAAATTCTCAGCACCGACTCTGACTCTACTACAAAATTTCCTTTCACGTACGGTCTTTCCGATTCCGAAACATTTTAACTTTGGTTAAACTTCCTTGCATTGTTCCTGAAGTATAATTTTGAATATCTTTGAACGCGCGCTTCTCATGCTATTTCTTTTTCTCATCTTGTCTTTTGTGTGTACAGCCCCAAGCAGCCCTCGTCATGCTTTGCAGAGCCTCCTTGCTAGCCTCTTCTTACGTTGAGTGTGCTTACCGCTAGATTAGGAAGCTATTTTGTCAAGCATCAATATAGCCGAAATCATTAAATATAGTTCACCTGATTGGTGAGATGTTAACTTGAAGACATGCCCTTGCATTGCTACTTCAGGCTTCAAAGCATTCAACGTCTATAATTTGATTTGAGTTTTGGAAAACTGAATCAATTGTGAGGTGAAACAATTGTTGTACGGTTTACCTATCCATTTTGAACAAGGATATGTCCTAAACAAGTTCAACCACCTAGAGTCAGTCATTCAGTCAGCCAGCTACAACTACATACAATATCGAAAAGGTTGGGCGATCTGAATGAGTTCTAATAGAAGTTTTTATAGGAACATGAAACCAAGTTGACAGCTAAAATGTCGAAGAATTTACGTTCTCGGGGTGAACTCCAATTTCAACATTGACTCTGACGGAGATGAACACTTAAAAACTACTCCTTCTAGTCTCCTCCTCCTCCTCCTCCTCCTAGAGCGACAAGGAGTAGTTTTTGGCACGCACCGTTTATGCTTTATGACGAAACGTCACTGACATCTGTCATTCCTTTAAAATGGCTGACTAACGAAATGTTCGTTAGTACGACTATAGTAAAAGGAAAACTTGTTTAATCCCTGAAATATAATATTGTTCGACGAGAAATCTGATGAAGACCATCGTCGGTCGATTTCAACTTCATGTCTACTCCGCACTCCACTCAAAGATACGACATCCACTTCCAACAACTGAATTATAATTTCCAATCAAAATGCCCCCGAAATCGATTAATTTCATCCACAGATGCTGTTCACACCTCAGCTCTTCCGTGCAAGTAGCCGTATCATCATCACCTCGTAAGTGGTTTAAAAAACTTCCTTAAAAGGGTCATTACGATCATTACTCTTATCCCGCCCGAAGGGACGAGCGGAGGAAGTAAAATTGATGTACTCCCGTTGGAAATTGAATCATTCCCAGAAACTTGAGCACGCAATTGTTTGGTCACGGTCGTCCCGCTGTGCCTTGCGTGTGTGCCATTCTTCGACCAAGTGCTAGATCTCTCAAGTAGCTATTACACCTTTTAGCGGACTAATACTTGCCAGAAACGAACGAATATATTTCTGCTGGGAGATGGGGGTGTCCATCCTCTGACAGTCTTGTGTCTTGAATGGAACGAACACCTTAGGTGTTCTCACCCCACACAACCGGAGGACGTATAATGTGATTATTTATCATAACGAGTTTGTAAAAGGATTTTTATATCCGATTCCATGATTCCTGGTGCTGCATCATGGTTTTGCTCCCTTCCGGTCTTGCCTGTCGACACCTTGGCGAATGTATGTATGTATGTATGTGCGGGATGCTGCTGTGGTGGTGTAAAATGATTCTTAAAAGCACTGGGAATCGGCCAGGTGGTGAAAGACCCTTCAGTGCTGGTAGCAGCACTCTACAACACGACCCTTGACTGGTGGATTAGGTTTGTGGTTTCTGTTGGTTTTGATAAGGGGGAGGGGGTGGTTATGATGAATGTATAAGTGGGATATGGTAGCACCAGCATAAGTTTGCTGTTTGAGATTAGAGAGAATTTCTTTCCTCTTGGACAAGTTGTTGTGTTTGATTCTGATGGGATGGGCCGAATGGCTGGAGAAGGACATGTGTATTTGAATTAGGTCTGACGATGGTCTGTTGACGCTGTAAACTGATATTAGCAATAAGTTGTACGCAGTTTTGGAAGACGTTTATGATGTCATAATGCCTATGTTCGGAACGAGAGTGATGTTGGTAAAGGAGTCTTGGAAGAGTTCCTTCAAAAAATGGAATTCACTCACGATATGGAACATATTTCGCGCATGAAGGGACACAGGAGGTAGATCAGTGAAAACTGGCTGCAGAAGCTCGGTTGCATTGATCAATGGATGTTATGGAACGAAGAATTCAGTTAAGCTAGTTTCTTGCTTTCGACTGGTCCTTCGGCAAAGGAAAAAATCCATTCTAGCATCGTCTGAAAGGTTCTAGTGAATTCAATGTCAATAGGTACTCACCATTTATTTCTTGAGTTCAACGCGAAATCTCAAGTGAAGACAAAATCTGGTTTTCCTGTAAAACCTTCCAATCAGAATCAATCTTCAGACAGGACGATGTAATCTCAGCAAAGTCTTCTAAATCTAGAGGACTCTGTTATTGAAACTGGTGAAATCATCCCTCATTCATCATCATCATTATCATTTAGGAGTTGCGGGTTTAGGGTGCTTAAATGGACTTTCCACATCTTCCGATTTTCCCCCATCGACTCTAAATCACGGGCTATCCCCATATAGGTAGAGGTGAGATTCCGGACTTGGTAAAACCATCTCATTCTGAGCATACCTTCCTTTTGCCACGAATTACATGGCACGTCTAGGAAGCCAAGTTGGGGACATCCATTTAACGTGTCCAAACCATCGATGTATAGGGCTCCTCCTTCTAAGAAGTAACTCGACATTGAGTGTCTCACGTATTCTGGTGTTCCTAACTCGATCTCGACAAGTAACCCCGGCAATAGGTTAGGTTAGGTTAGGTGACGCCTCCGCTCTAACAGGGACACACTAAGACCAGATTGGCCCATTGTGATACCACGACGAAGAAACCGGCTTACCGGCACCAGGGAACTAGAGTATATAGCACAAGTACATCGAAGGTGGGCAACCGTAACGGTGTTAACCCTATGATTTGGACCATTTCGTCCCAGAAACGAAGTTTCTTATCTTTTGGATGTCGAGTTCGGCTAGATCGTTAAGATCATTGTAGAAGTATTCCCCGAGGGTTTTCCTTATTAGTGTCGCGAGGGCTGGACATGTACACAATAGACCAATCGTACACTCATTATTGCTACTTCCATCACTATTGAATAGTACCCCGAGATACTTATACTTCTCCACCTGTTTCAATGGGACTCCACTAACATGAAGAGTGCCTTGAACGTTGAACGAACTGTTCACGTTTACCTTTATCCCAACTTCAACACTGACGCCGAAGAACCTTTCAAGCGTGCGCTGAAGTTTGATCTGGGTGGACGTAGAGACGACCAAGTTATCCGCGAAAAGCAGATGGCTTATCCTTAAGTCTCCCAATTCGAACCGTTCCTCGCCAGGCCTGCACTGTAACATCCAACCCATATACACAATGAAAGGAAGAGGTGTCAGAACGCGCCTCTGGCGACATCCAACGTCCACAGTGAAAGGTGTCGATATAACGCCGTTCATCCGAACACAGCACAGCTAGTGTGTAGAGATTGAATGGCTTTCAGAAGAGAGCCGTCTATCTCATACTTCTGCAGAGTTTACCTCGAGAGACCCGATCATACGCTTTCTCCAAATCGACAAAACAACTGCTTTAGCATGTTGCCATTCTGAGAGTGAATAGCTGGTCGGTTGTTCTTCTATCTGGACAAAAGCCGTATTGCTCATAGCCCATCCCCAACTCGACCACAGCTCTGGAACGCGTTTCCAACGCCTCAGAAAGGACTTTTCCGGGGAGACTTAAGAGAGATACACATACCCCTATAATTGGAGCAATTCCTCTTATCCCCTTTCTTAAAAAGAGGAACCATCACTCCAGTTTTCCTAGTGTTTTCACTGCATTCTCAGACCACTTTAATGACTCGAGAGAGCCATTTCACTACCTCTTCCCACAAGGGCTTGACCATTTCCGGCCGGATTTCGTCCACACCAGCAGATTTGCCAAGTTTTAGCGCTTTAATCGCCACAGTCATGTCCTCTAGGATGGGACTATTCTCCGCCCTACTCAAAACCATGGTCGCTCAGTGGTTAGTGCGTTGGGCTGCCGAGCAAGCTGCGTGGGTTCAAACCCCAGCCATGTCCACCGACCATTTTTCGCGGCACCACCTCTCATCGGGGAATGACAATCCTCCAAGAGTATAATTTGTCATGAAAAAGCTTCTCAATTCGCCATTCGGAGTCGGCAATAAATTGTAGGTCCCTTCCATTCGTGCGAACAATACAACACGCACTACATGAATGATTGCGAGAAGCTGACCTTGGCTCACCCCTAGCTATCGCGTGAGCTATTTTTTCCTCAAAACCATGGGTCTTCCATCTTCAGTGCCCTGTTCGGTATCATCTCTTATTAATGAACACAACTCTTCGGATCTCTCCACGACCTAGACGTCATCGACTGCTGCTTCTGGAAGGCCTGAGAGTCCCTTTCCCCTTGCAATTGAAGATTTTCAATGTGCGGTAAGTTTACCTCAACTGCTCACAAGTAGTGTGTCAAATCAACGTTGTCAACTTGGAAAGCATTGAACTTCTGTGTCAGTCCATCACTTACAATTCCAACCCAAGTATGCAAGCTCCGACTTAATTGGAAACTTTATTCATCAGCACACAACTTAGTTTCGCACAATTAGCCTCCACAGAGCACATCATCTCATTAGGCCAACTGTGGTCCTGATGTTGACTTAAGCAATTTCGCACCTTTTGACCGTTTAATGATTCGTTTAGCATCGAGGTGTCAAAATTAAAATTAAACGTGCATCACCAACAGGCTGTGGGCTGTAGGCTTTGTCTTTAGTCCGAGGGACTGCATGAGCGAACCCGTGAGCACACACACCGATCACCGATCAGTCAGTCGGTCCAAAAGACTTTTTCACTTAGGAAAACATTTTTAAACGAAAATTTGGGAATTTCGTTGTTTACCCCTGGTCATCATCGCTTGGAACAGTGCTAACCGTTAACAATCCCTGTTGGCGTGTTTGTCCACAGAAAACGAATGTGTGAAGCCCTCCATTCAGCGAAGTGTGAAAATTCAGACACTTGGTCTCAAACCATTTGATCGCAACTACAAGTGGAGCAAGTAGAGATGAATGGTGCTGCTGAGACACAATTAGGTTACAACCGTATGCCGCACCATCATGCCAAATTAATTCGTCTAATGAGTTCTCAACGCTCGCCGTTGCATGATGTGCATCAGACCAGAAGACCAAGAAGTTATTGTCACCACTGGCATCGACTGTGTCTGTTCCAGAAAACAGTTTAATTCAGAACTTCTCTGCGTGGAGACATGATGTCTTCTAGTCCGGTAGTGTGCTTCCTTGTCGCGGTGATTTGCAACATTTCCCTTGTCCATGGATCAATAGATTCCTTCCAATTCGATGTGAATGATATTTTGAATGAAAAATTCATGCCAGCCCATATCCTGGTGCAGGAACTCGAATCATTTCTCAAAGGATCACCGAACATAACACGGGAGGAGTTTTACAAAAAGGACAACACGAGCTGTAACTTCACGACGGCATTCTCCACGATGGGTTTTCACAGGTAGGGTAAGGAAATTGGGTCTGCTAACGCGCTACTCATGTCTAAATTCTAGAAAAATGATGAACGAATACTTGGCGACGAATTTCTTGGCGAAACAGATCTTAAAGGAGTTTCCTTTGCACCCTGTTCCACTTGAACGACGCATGGGAGAAGCAACTTCGAATGCAACAGGAGGCACTGCAAAGGGCGACAACAATAATCGCAGAGGGAAATACATTCCGAATGAGTTGTTGGAAGATTCTGGATCGGCTGGCTATCGCAGTTGGTTGGATAAGTAAGTAACTGTCACAAGTAAGTACCTGAGGTCAAATCTTCTCTTCCGTGATCGCGTTACGCGTCACGTAAAAACAAGACGATTGAGAACCAGAATACTCGTTTTTACGTGACGAGTTATACGATCACGTAAGCGACCCCTGGTCTACTGCTGCCAACTTCTTCCTTTTCCTAAGGGGAGTGCAATCCCCTCCATTCCGATGGTATATGTGTCCCTTTCCAGATTGTCATTTCTGAATTGTGGGAATAGATGGTGCGAGAGTAGGGTGGTGAAGGTTAATTGCAAAGATTACGCGTGGATCCTCTTAGCTTACCACAGACCTTACCAAAATGCGTCCTTTGATTGTCGTATCCTTAATTTTTTTTTTTTTCAATTTTACAGAACGACAACCCTAGATGACATTCAACGCCAATTCTCTGAGAACAAAAATGCAGAAGTAAAGGATTTTAAACCTCTTCAGCGTGAGGCAGGTAACCGTCGAAAAAGCATCGAAAGCGATGACGATGGCTTGGAAGAGGAGGACTTTGATGATGGGGATATCACTGGATATGCATACAGCGGAGGAGGACTTGATTCGGTAAGACGAAGTTAAATTTTTACCACTTTTTCGTGTCGTTGCTTTACGGCTTGCAACGCCGTTGAGTTTCTTGAGTTCCTCATTCCAAAAGACGGAACTACCTAAGAGGACTTTCTCAAACCACCCATGTATACATTTTATTAGTTGTTTCGTCCTCTGCCATTGTGTCCATTGTGTCATGACTATGGCTTCCTGGGCCGTTTCTGTTAATTTTTTCGTTTGCAGGATCGTTTAGTCATCTTTCGGATGCAGCCTGCGAACCTCTGGCTTTGAGAACGATTAGCAGGTCCATTTGCCACGGTGTCTTCATTTCGATAATTCCTTTTGCGAACAGCTACCGGCTAAATTCATCTTGGTGGAACCTCTTTAAGTTTGACTAGGGTCCAAAGAACGGCAAAGGGCTGGAAGCATCATTAAGGGCCACTTCCATACTTGGCTTCTTCGGAGACTTATTGGTCGCCTAAGAGAGGGGAAAGTAACCACAGAATCTGTAGTTCTCAGCGTCTTGTTGATTGCTGTCGAGAATATCGTCAAGTCATCTTGGCGTCTTCCGCTTGAACTGCACGCAGTCAGTTTTCCCATGGATCACCCTACCGTTTTCAGATCTTGATGATCCGAGTTCGCACCGGTTTTAGACCGAAAATGGCAGGTGATGCCAGATCGGAAGTATCAAAGATGACGAAAAGGTTTTAGCATCTGTTGTGATTTCCTTGGTCCCGCCTTACATGGAGTTTTCGTGGCTTATGACGGCCTTCGTGGAATGATCACCTCAACAAGATTAAAGCTCTCTAGGCCGATATAGGAGTGGCAGAATCTTTGTTTCCTTTGTGGGTCGTAGGGCCCCTACTTCGACTTCGTAGCCATATGTCTTAGCACTCTCAGCCTCCCAATTGAAGAGACTCCTTCTCAGCTATTCTGCGCAGTGTATTTCTACACCGACTCACTCTTCTACTATCTTGGGTAGGTAGATTCCATTGCATAAAGTTGTTAGCACTGGAGCTGTCACTGACACTTTCGGCGTTGGATGGTAGTGTCTATTGGTTCCTGATAGCGGTGGTGATCACATTCTTACTAGCTTGTCTCGATTTGAGTGCAGCTCACTGGCGAATACGTACAAATCTGAGGCTTGAAGAAATCTATGGTAGCTTGGTTGCCAGAGGTCACACTTTGGATCCGGTTTGAGGTGAGCTTGGGACAGTACAACAGCTTGCTGAATGATTATTTTTTCGTTATCAGCTTCCATGTTTAATTGCTGATCCTGAACACTCTTTGGTCAAAGATTCCAAAGACCAGATTTCCCAGCCTTTATTCAGGGTGTTTGGAATGGCATTTCACTACTTGGATCCCTGCAGGACCGCATTGACATCCTTTCTTTAGCTTTTTTGTTTTGGGTGGTCTACCTCATTTCCCATCTTTTCACACAGTACCCTGACTGCCCTTCCTTTCGAGCTTTGATTTTGCCAAGTGAAGAACTTGTTGTCTTTCTGATTCCAGTTTGCTTCTCACTTCTTTAGAGGGCAATGGCCATCGAACGAGGCTGTCAGTTGGTCAGTATATTTTGCTAAAGGTTCTAGCGCACTCCACCCTGGCAGAGTGCGCAATTCCTTAGGTTCGGCGCCTCTTAGTCAATTTTGGGGAAAGAGTCCGAGTTAGAGTATACCAATAGAATAGAACTATCAATACGAACTATCTCATTGATGTTCAACCTTTAGGTCTGTGATTACATCAACTTTGTCTTGTTTCCTGGACTGTCTTCACACCTCTTACTTGTTCTCTGGACAATTTGTTTAAATTCACGAGTAAGCCGGTAGGTTAAAGGTTAATCGCTGCCTAGCCGGTTCGACAACGGACAAGAGAGATGCCTAATTGAGCTCATTTGCGGCTGATTTTGTCCAACTCTAGCATCAGTGGGCACGGTTTGCTGTTTGGTCACAACTCTATTGGAATCAGGTTAAGCTTAGGACCTACCAGGTTCGGTAACAAAGCGGCAATCGCTCACTGGGTTTTCTAGGCACCCAACACTGCAAGGTAACTTGGGCACAAGAATTCAGCATCCAGTTAGCAGCCTTCGTTTCCTTCTGATGTGAATCAGTGCAACAAATCTCCTGCTCTTTAAGATTTCCCCAGAAGCTGCTTGGTTGAGTTAATTGCGTTTGAAAGCCTTGTTTGACGCCTTAAATCAGTGGAAGTTTTGGATCTTCACCTTCACAACTTCTTTGGCTAAGTCCTCAATTCCTGATGTGTCTCTGTTGCCATGATTTCGCGTTCCACAAAGAGTTCTGGATGAGTTGTTCATTCTTCAATCAGCATATCAGCTTCCTCATTGAAGGTTTGTACTCAGGAGTCGCTATCAAGGTCCGGCCCAGTAGGAAGGCGCTGCAAAGTTTGCCCTTGACTAAGAGAAACGTAGTCTTCTCTTTCTTGCAGTTGACTTTGTTGCCATATAACGAAACGTAGGTCCTCGTTAAATCAAGGCACGCTATCCCCACCTTTTCCTTTAAATTCCAACGCTTTTCCACTGTCAGCTAATGCTCCTTCCATCAATATGACCTCATTTGAGACATTTGTAGGTTCCAAGCTATCCGCAAGCGCTGCCACCACCTCGTCATCACTTGCCCTTTGATGCCACCAACAACGTTCCGAACTTTCAACCACCCTACCCGACTGCAGGAAGTAAAAATGGTAAAATCAACTCCCCTCCCTTTCCTCAACAATTGGTTTTAACATCTCGACCAACCTCCACAGGCTACTACCCACCAAGTGGTCATGAGAACACCTACAGTGACAACTACGGCCCAGCACATCACGTGCAGCCGCAGCCACAACAACACCTCAAGGAAATCGGCCTAAAGGACATCCTGGACATTGCACTGACAACATTGGCATTTCTGTCCTTCGGCATGTTCATTCTCCAGGTGCTCATGTGCATAACCATGGTAAGAGGAGGCGGCGTACCCGTCTGTCACCCTGGTTAACCCATTGCCTTTCATTTTTAGAACAAGGACGACACAAGTAACATGATGATGATGCCAATGGAAGCGGCAGACGGTGGTGCTATGATGACAACAAATAACGAAGCCACCGAAGAGATTCGCAGACGGAAGAGGAACTCCCCAGAGAATCTGCGAATGGAAATGGTTGGTAGTAAGATCCACACACCGTGTATGTTTAACTTGAATTTTTCAGATGAATGACTTATCCCGCCGTGTTCTACACTCGATCGATGCGGTTCTGTTGATGCCAAAGGACGATGGACGATGTCATTACCATTCGTTGTGTGAAAATAATAAATTCGCACGTCAGCAGAAAAATGGTCAAAAAATTTGGATACCAATGTGGAGGTCGGAGTTTATTGCTTTTTTCCTTTTCTTTTGTGTTACGTTACATTGTGCTGTTCTCTTTTTACGCAGTTTGGGAATTAGCTGGTTCTCGTCAAAAATGAATTTATCGAATACAACAACCGGTAGTACAATTTTGGAAAGTTTGAAAGCCTCTATTGTTGGCCTTGGCAATGGCGAATGCACACAAATTTATCGCAGCTGTCAAATGGAAATTATTGCAGATGAACGTAGTCAGTTGGAAAAACGTATCAGAAAGCGGGACTTGGAGGATCATCTAGAGTCGAGAGCTTAGTTCAATAAAATTGACTTTGTTGTAATGGGGAACATTTTGGTAATAAATACAACTTTTGGCATCGGACTATTGAATAAATGGTCTAAGACTGAACACGGTAGTATCTATCTGTTTGGGAAAAAGAAAACATTGGAACTTTTGCCAGTGGGAGGATTTCTGGAAAGAAGTTTCTGAAAAGAAGATGATTCTGTTACTTTTTATACTAATTTTCGGACCCAAGCTACTACGAAGTTTCTCCCAAATTATTTGCATTTGTAGATAAGAGGAGACTACGATGACAGCTACCACAACAAGAGATAACGGTGGATTGTATACTATTTCGATGTCAGGGGTAAACTCAGGCGCCAACTGTTGTCCTGCTTCCATGCAAATAAGGAAATAATAACAATCCACATCAAATTCACACATTATCTCGGGCCATTATCTAGTTGCAGTAGAAAATCGGAGCCGAATATACCACCAAAAACACTACTCTAGGAAAAAGCCTTATTCATCGAGCATGACCTCGACTGACAGGGGAACCGAGTTTGGAAAGTGTTCCGAAATCTCACTAGTCTCATTGAGGAATGTATAAAGGACTTCCTTAGTTATCTTGGAAGTCTCTTGAATCTGCATTACACCATGAGCAAACCTGTCAAGATTTACTTACTCAGACTAATACGTGCTTTGAATCTTTGTTTGATGATTGTTAAATTTCTGAGTATTTCCAATAAGATGAGTCAAGTCCGTGATTCATAAGCTTTCATTTCTTTCAAATTATACCACCAACGACAAACCACATCGAGACAACTCGTTTGATTCCAACTCATCACGCAATACTCTGTGAACACAGCCCACATTAAACTCCGGCTACATTGGAATTGTCCAGTCTAGCACTTAACCAACTACAAAAATCTTACTCATTCGCCTCATGCGTACACGCCACCGGCATTTGTGTTCGTGCATAAATGTCGTCGCCATCTTTGATTCCATAACCTGGCTTCTTCCGTGCGATTTTTTTTTTTAATCAAAAGAAGTCTAATTAAAATAATACGAGCAGGAAAAAACTTTCCCCTCGATCAAAACTAATTGCCAGAAGCCATTATCCGTGCAAATACCGTTCAAGTTCATTAATCGTAACGCACCCGTCATCCATACAAGTGAAGTAAAAAAAAAATTCCAATCGCATTGCGGTCGCCGATATTCAAAAGAAAAGGCAAAAAACGGAAAAACGCAAGTCAAATAAAAAGAGCAACAGAAGAAGAAAAGCCAAGGAATAGGAGAAAAATAGAAAAAAAGTAATTACGAGATTATCGTCTTGTTCATCGTCGTCGGTTGTCGCCTGCGAACAGCGCGAACGAACGAGAAGGCACCCGCCGAAGCCGAACGAAAGAAAGAATCGGTCAGTAAAACGTAAGAAAATTTCTCCGGTGTGTGGATTTTTGCTCACATTCGTTCAGATATCTAATTTTCTCTTTCTCGCCACCGCCAGAATTGTCACACGCACCGTGGAGTTATCTCGCTCCCTGGTGCTCCTTGGCGTAGTAAAACGAAAGGGATAGCTTCAAAACATCGGGCACGTTCAGGTGCGTGAGGGAGCCCACCGCAATCACTCGCAAGTATAGTCGCCTCCATCGCCGTCGTCGTCGTCGATTCTACTTCTCTTTTTTCTTTTCTTTTCGACAAAAAAAAGTTTTTCGTTCCGTGCGGTCGAGGAGAATAGTTTTGGAAAATAATTTTTACGCAAAAAATTTATTTTGCTGTTGCAAAGGCGGGCACTACAGCAGCAGCAAAAGCGACCAAACAACGCGAATTTGTGGCAGCCGAAGCAGCAGGTGAAGGCTTTTGAACACACCATCATTACCATCATCATCGCTAGGAGAACCATCCGCATTTGCAATTGGCCAGGAGGAGGAATTAATGGAAGCGGAGCGCACCGCGGCCTGAGGCTTCTTCCGACCAAGACAATCTATGATTTCTTGGCCCAACCAGCAGCACCACTATCCTGGGCGAGTCTATTTGACAGAAGGTGCCAGCCATTTCTGCGCCAGCAGCAGCGCTTGTGTTCAACTAAATTCGACCGTAAACGCATTGAATCGAGGAGGAGTCCACCACCACCGCCAGCACATTGCGAGCAGCTCACAAATCTAAGGTTAGTATTCGCATATTCGCAGTGTGACGAGAAAAAATTCAATTTCTTTGATCGGAAAACGCCAAATTAGCCGAAAATACTTCCTCGGCCATGGATAGAATATATTTTTTTTTAAGTTTAAGGTTGCGTGTGCCGCGTTTACATGTGTGAGCAAAGTTTCACTTCACCACTCATCGCCCTCTGTGCCTGTGCTTGTGTGTCATATTCAAATTCATTAGTGTCCAACGCAGAAGACTTCGTCGACGAGGGGGGCCCAATCTGCGACTTTTTACGCTTTCACCACGTTTTTTTTCCAATTTTTTTTCTGCTCACTTATTGAATTTATTTTCAATTAAAAGCGCCGCCGACATTTTGCTTGAGGGGTGACATTCGGTTGTCTCCACCCGTCCGATAGTGTGTGATAAGCCATAAGTCACAGTGGGTGTTAGTAGTTTTCCCCCTGTGGCCAATCCCATTGCAAAAGAATGCACTTGTTCACTGCCAAGTGACCACTTGTGCGTGTCCGCGGTATGTTCTTGTTCAACCTCAGTGAGCAGCCACTGTGGAATGTGTGTGTGGTTGGAGTGATTAATGCTTTGTGTGCGTCCGGGGAAATGCCAAGAAGATCTCGTTTCCAGAAGAGAACGCTCGTTTTTATGTAACACTTTCTAAACAGAAATTTGTTTGTTTATCTTCAATCGAGAGAGAAAGAGGATGGGGATAAGTGGGTCTTGAGATTCCGCGGAAAAGATTTGAACGGCGCTGCAATTAGCCGGGTGGAAATGGGTGTCACTAATGTGTAAATAAATGCTGCTTTGTGCTGACTCACTAAGCAGCCAGTTGCTGAGCATCTTCATTACTTAGTCTCACGGATTTTTTGAAATACCTAACATACACTCAATAGGAAGCTAGCAATGTGTTCAACACAATGGGTCACCTCCCCCCGAACTTTGTCCAATCCTTGAACGACATCATTAAGTACACAGTGTCTGTCATCTGGTCACGCATGACTGATGCACTTCAATTAGTGTGATGATGTACTGTACACTACTCTATGTTCTGTTCAATTTGTCAAAGGTTAACCACCTCCCTTTGTCGGCAACGAGCCTACTACCACTAATCATCATAAGGTACCCTAAGACCTAAGACAAAAGGAAGTCTTGTGGGGTGGTTTACATCAGCTTGTATATGCCACCATGCTTTTTCTGTTACATGTCGCTGCTCAGATCGTGGAAGAAATGTTAGCCAAGTGTTATTTTGTTGATGCCAACGAGAGAAGGTACAAGGGAAAGTGAACTACAGACTTTCCTTTCACTTTTACTGGCCAATGCTTGTTCGAATACATTTTGTGCCAACGATCGAATGAGACTTAGTCCACTCAGATCTTGTACAAGACCACACCCAAATCGCTGGCGCCGCTCAGTGTTGTCGTGCTTTGTTCTGTAAAGTTGCGATTTTACTGCTGCATCAGGTGATGCTACGTTAGGGTGGTACTCAACGCTTGAAGGCAGAGGTCCTCTGTGCTGGTATATGAGGGTGAGCGGAAGGCTCTTCACTTAGGCCTCTGTTGGGCCCGTTGTGTTCCCCTCCTTTAATCTTCGGAACTGCAGGGATAGGCTTGGCTTGGGACGTATGTTGGGAGGGATCTAGGGAAGGTGGAAACAATCATGGAGCTGTCACTAGTGTACGCGCGGTCTGGCGAACCTTCTTGTTTCTTTGGTGAAGGCCAGGATGCCGCCGATTCCTTTGTCCTTGAGATGTTTCAGGTCCGGTATCCAGATGGACCCCAGGGTCCTCTGTCGCATCCTCGCTAGGCCTGGTCAATGGCATAGGAAGTGTTCGAGGTCCTCTTCTTCTTCCTCACAGTTCCTACATGTTTCTGTGTCAGCGAGGCCCATTCTATGCATGTGTTTGTTGAGGTTAATGTGTCCTGTGATGAGTCCCACCATCAGCCTCAATTGCTCTCCTCTGCGCTACTATAGAACTGCTCAGAGGACAAATTGTAGCAGATTAAGCTTCTTATGAGGCATAGCGCATTTCTGACGTCAATACTTGTATTGTAAAGCTAGCGAATGGAGCAGTTCTCGTTTGGTCAGGGCTGGTCCATGGAAATGGAGAATATTTTCCTTATCCTCTTCGTCTCTACAGCATTTGCGAAAATCATTTAAGATGAAGCCTAGCCTTTTGATGTGTAGATCTAGGGGTCACTGTGAGGACACCGATGATTATACTCACATGCGGTCGCTTAAGCAGAATCAATACATCAGGTTTAGACGGATGCTGATTAGGCAAGATCACCTGTGTGGAGATATGGCACATAGTAATCTTCTCTTATCCACGACTAATATTTTTGCTTGCGTCCAACTTAAGAATACACGTAGCGAAAGATACACCAAAGCTTGTTAGTTCCGACCGGAGTCCTATCGTATCATGTTTGGAGAGGACATCAGCCATGAAGTTATCAAGAATGTCGTCGTACGACCCTCCTGGCTGACATTGCTATCTACTGTGGCACAGATGAAATCAACTTAACAAGTGTTCTTACTGCCTCCCTAATGAAGGTGAATAAGTCTTTAGTAGCGAGGTTCATTAACTCCGCCAGCACACGTAATTCTTTATGAAAAATTCGAGCATTTACAGAAAATGTGCTCAAATTTGTCTTCCTTTCCCAGAGATAACTTGCATATGGAATTATTGCCGCCACGCTATGTGAGAAAGTCCCCAGCTTTTTGATGCTTTAATTGTCTAGTTTTCTAGGAATAGGCCGAACCTGAAGAGACGAAGTGAGATCGATTCCAGGAAATCAATTTGTGGGCAAGCCGGACGTGGAACCCGAGTAAGAGGCACCTACAGAGTGTGTTTCGGGATGTTTATCGTATGATCGGCTGAATGTAGTTGCTGCCTTCTGCTGTGCTCTATTCAGTTATCTCCTCCTCCTTTATGGGTTTGAAATAGCTGGCGCGACAACTCGGAATGAGCCAAGGCCTAGCTTCTCGCAATCATTCATGTAGTGCGTGTTACATTTTTCTCACGAATGGAACGGACCTACGATTTATTGCCGACCCCGAACGGCGAATTGAGAAGTTTTTTCTTGACAATCTATACTCTCGGAGGTTTGTCATTCCCCGACGAGAGGTGGCTAGTGCTTGAACCGATGCAACTCGTACAGCAGTTCAACGCACTAACCACTGTGCCACGGCGACCACCTTTAAGAGTTTACTTTCTTCTTTTTTTAGTTTAAGATGATGCACTGTAATCATTACTGACAGGACTTCTGATTTTGGTCAATACATTCTATTTTCGGCCTTTGCAATGCTCAAGTTGTTCATAAGTTCTTTGGACATGTGTCGGTCGTGTTTAAAAGATCAGGAGACAGATTTTATATCATCGATTGTCGGGTCATAGAGGTTCACAACCGCAGCCTTAGTCAGCCAATCATCCACGAGTGCGATCTGGGGGTTCTTCCAACACTTCGATCTTGCTCCGGACCATAATTTTTTCCAGTGGAGGAAAAGCTTGCTTGCCACGAAAGATCTTTTTCCTCAAAGTGCTCCCTAGTCTCGGTCAATATACATAGGAGACCCCTACAGGGCCTAATTATGGTAACTTCACATAAGCTGCCTTCCGGCTGAGCACTCAGAAGATAGCTGTACTGATACATTATTAATGGGATTGACGGCACAGTTGTTCATAAGACCAGTTGCCGTCCCAATCTCCAAAACCACCGACTCCGACACATGGGAAACACGTTGCTTGGAGAACTGGAAAACCAAGCAGAAGTACCAATAGCGAACATACTCCACTTTATTAAGAGTGCATGTTGATTTTGCGATACACCACCCATCTAGAACCCAAGATTGGAACATGGGCCACAACACCAGTTGGCACGCATGGACGCACAGTCATTAGACTGAGCACTTCCCCCTAACCTAACCTTACCTAAGACCTGTTGCCGGTGCAGGTTTAACTTGCTGGGATAGTACCGAAAGTAGAATAGACCGATGCGTGCGATATGGTCTGTTCTAGAAGTGACGATGTATCCAAATCTACTTGTAGAATGGGTAGACTGATGGTCAGTAAAAATTGGACAAGACTATTATCATGTCACAACTAGTAGTCATCGTTAAGATGGACTCTATTTATCGAGCTAGCTCCCATCAGATGGATGAGCGTCGACATATTTTGATAGTATGGAGTTAGATATTTAAATGAATCAGAGGTAACCGCTGTGTTTAAAGTCAAATGTCCTACCACTAGAATAGGAAGTTTTAGGAAAGAAGACTAAGGGTATTTAGTCCAGTTTGTTCACCAAAACTGCTCATGCAATGCTGGAGAAATCGACTTGGTGAAGTGAAAGAATATTGTTTTCACTGACGAGTCAATAATATTTTACCAGATGGCCCCAGCGTTACAGGACTGTTTGCTCTTGTTGTGTCGGGATAACTGCCATTCGAAAACATTGAATGGGGTTACTACCATTTTCATTGACAGCCAGGCTGTAATAAAAGCTACATTTCTACCGTAAAGATAGAGTCGAAGTTTGTACATTGTTCTCGCAACGAGATCGACGTTCTGTGGTCGCAGCACACGGGTAGTCTCTACCGGATACCCTGAGGCAAAGGTTAATCCTCAGCACTCAGCCTTTGACCCAGAACCCAGAACAAGCTAATACATTGATTAATGTCATTGAGGAAACCATTACCCACTTACTGTGCACTTGTGCTGCCTTTGCAACATTAAGAAGGAAAACGATGTAGCTGAACTCGTCATCCAAAAGATAAGGAACTTAACCTCTGACTGATACGGTCACTCATCTCAGCACAACCGGCGTTATACTCTTGGTCTCTTGTGTTGGTAAGCCGGTATTTGAAGTGGTATCACGATCGACCAATCTGGTCTAAGTGCGTCCTTGCTTGAGCGGGGGCAGCCACCTAATCTAACCTAACCTAACCCTCAGTAAAAAGTGGGGAAGAAAATACCGCCGCCAACATCAAGTGTAGGACTGTGATTAGCCCATGAGTGTCCAAGCTAATTGACGATCATTTTGTGGGGTGGGGAGTGGGAATGATAGGCCATACTCACAAACTGAATTGAAAAATCGGTGGGACCAATTACGTTCTAGTTTTGTTATTTTCTCAGTTCTGGCTCAATCCCCAAACAGCAAAGATCTTCAAAATGCCCTGTCGTTTCAAAAATGGATCTCGTCTTTGTTGGTTTTTCCTAGTTTCAGCTATAGCCTATTCCACAACCAGAAAAATAGTACATAGGTGAGCAGTACGCTGTGGAAACACGTCGCGGGTGCCCAATGCAGACTGCGCACCGTTTAGTGCGTTTAGCCCCTGCACACTTACCAGGAAACTCTGGTCGCTTTATAGCCAAACTAGGCCCGATAGAATTGGTAAATAGTACAGGAACACGCTTTCCGCCCTTTTAGACACGATCGACAAATACCTACAAAAGGAAAGAAGGTGACTTTCTGCCTCTACACAGGCATCGCACCGGACTCAACGTTCTAAGATGTTCCACAAAGAAATTGGGCGCTGTGGCGTTGTAGATCTTTAGTGTCTTAGGCCAAGGCAACGCAATGAGCGGCAGAGCGGCAAAATTGAACCGTATGAAAACGTATGGCTGTGGCAACGCAGTCGTTGAGGAGCAAGTGCCATTTCTGAGCATCTTTTTCGGGCGCTTGCCGCTCTTTGCGTGGCAGCGGCCTTATACTGCTTTTGGAGTAAATTTTTCAAAAACGCTTTTGGACAGACATACAGTCACGGAACCCGTTTTTAATACTTTCTCGTATTTCTCTTCTCTGCGATTTTAAATATTCTCCTAACGCAAACCTCTGACCAAACGTAAGCTGTCCTGCTTGGAACAACATAATATCTTTAAATTTTTTACTGCGTGTACCTTCCATAACGGGTGAATCTGTTTGAGAAGTTAGGCATTTGCTCACTGCGGGCTGTCCTGTCAAAGATTAATTTTTTCCTGTGATAGAGGATTCATTCAAGTGCAGTGTCCACATTCGCCATTCGCCATTGGTAAACAGACAAATTATTGTCTCACAGATTACTATGAGTTGTATCGGCATTAATGCTGCCAGCTGGTTTCGTGAAGAGCCGATTTAGGTAGACTAGGCACTGCATGCTGAGTTTATTTTGCATGAGACTATGTAGTCCAACAAAATTTCATCGACATGTTGCTACTTGCCGTGTAGCACGTGTTAGCCTCCGGACTCTTTCATAAATTTAAAATAACACTTCCGACGTTGATTTAAAAAGAAACTAAAATGAAGGACACAATGGGTTGTAGAGTCGGGCGACACGATGAACATAAACTTTGCATGACTGAGCTTAACTTGCGAACTCATTGCACTTTGAAGGGCACACAACAAATGTTCATGAATTTTGAGAAGCCCTTCAACTCAGCTGATTGATTACAACTCGCCTGAGATATTTCCAGAGTATTTTACCGGTGCATACATTTATATTGCGTTGTTAGCTAAACAGCGGCAATGACTCATGAGCTCCTACCGAAGAAAAACTCGCGTGTTATCGCGAATTTTTCCTTGTTCCTCGTTAATTTTTCTACACTGTCTTCCGTCTAATTTATTATTTCAGTTTGGGTGTAATTTTAGCACCCGAACTGATCAATAATATCCGTACTCAATGTTTACGGTAACGTCGTCGTCGTTGCTGGCACAAATCACTTGGCCCACACATACAGAAACTATGCCTCGTCTCCCCAAATGGATGAGGGAAGTTGTCAAGAGCCCAACGTGAAGACACACTTCGATTGCGTCACTGTAAACAACCAACTGAAACACAATCGCATCGATTTGTGCATCTGTAGGCAAAAAAAAAAAGAAAAACATGCAAACGAATCACTAGACATGGAAATAAATCCCGCATTCGTTTGCATGAGGTCTCTTCCATTTTGAAATTGATCCACTATAATGTCTAATAATCTTCCGCATACTATCGTTCTATTTCCAGAGATTTTTTCAAAAAACACGATTACGGTTGGCTACCATACGAATCGGAGAGCAGTGAAGACTACTATCCGAGTTCTACAGCACAGCACATACTAGAAAAAGGCGTCGGCTCCATCACGAGCGCTAGAAAAAAACGTTCGTTGACTGCCACCATCACCACCGATAAACCTAGCATCATCATCAACAGCAGAAGGAATCGTCGAAGCAACAGTCTCGATTCACTAGAAACGATGACATTACCAAGCGCAGCACGTGTCTATACGGATGTGAATGCACACAAACCGGACGAGTATTGGGACTATGAGAACTATGTCGTGGACTGGGCCAATCAAGATGATTATCAATTGGTCCGTAAGCTGGGTCGTGGCAAATACAGTGAAGTCTTCGAAGCTATTAATATAACAAACAATGAAAAGTGCGTCGTGAAAATCCTCAAGCCAGTGAAAAAGAAGAAAATCAAGCGTGAAATTAAAATTTTGGAAAATCTACGCGGCGGCACCAATATCATAACACTTTTGGCCGTCGTCAAGGATCCCGTTTCACGTACGCCAGCTCTCATCTTCGAACATGTCAATAATACAGATTTCAAACAACTGTACCAGACATTGACCGACTACGAGATACGCTATTATCTCTTTGAGCTACTAAAAGCGCTCGACTACTGTCACAGCATGGGCATCATGCATCGGGATGTGAAGCCCCACAATGTGATGATCGATCACGAGAATCGTAAGTTGCGTCTTATCGATTGGGGTCTAGCGGAATTCTATCATCCCGGACAGGAGTACAATGTGCGTGTTGCCTCGCGTTACTTTAAAGGTCCCGAACTGCTTGTGGATTATCAAATGTACGACTACTCGCTGGACATGTGGTCGCTGGGTTGTATGCTCGCATCGATGATATTCCGCAAGGAGCCATTCTTCCATGGTCACGATAATTACGATCAGCTAGTGCGTATAGCCAGGGTACTGGGTACCGAGGAACTCTATGCCTATCTAGATAAATACAATATCGAGTTGGATCCGCGTTTCCACGACATCTTGCAAAGGCATTCACGCAAACGGTGGGAACGATTTGTGCATTCGGATAATCAGCATTTGGTGTCACCGGAAGCATTAGACTTTCTTGATAAATTGCTGCGCTATGATCATGTTGAGCGACTGACAGCTCGCGAAGCTATGGCACACGCATACTTTTTGCCGATTGTTAATGGACAAATGAATTTGCATAATTCATCATCGAAAGCGAGTAGCCAACAATAGGAGAGATCAGATGGGGAGCAACACAGTGTAGTAGCAGTAGGTGTGGTAACAGTCGAAGAAAAATCAGAAGATGTAGAAGTGAAACCAGTAAATGAACCGATGGGGCAGGACGATAGTAATCATACCGCTGCTAGAGGAAGCCACAACTCTTTTAGCAGCTGCAGCAGTTAGTGTAGGCCAGAAACATCAGCATCAACTATTCACACCACCCCGTCGTCCACAACACCACAGAATCATTCTCATTTTCCGATAAACAAAACTGTAACTGCTTCGAAGGAAATTATAAAAAAAACACATAAGATATATAAATACTATTATTTACGACAAGAAATAAAAAAAAAACTTAAAATTTAAAAGTTTCCAGGAATAAAAAACAAAAAATACAAAAATGCAAAAAAATACTAGAAACAATAAACTGTACATTTTTCTCCACTTTCTCTCTAGTTTCGATTAACATTTCTCTCTCTTTCTCTCCCGTTTTTGGCTGCTAGTGTTTTCCGATCTATATTTTCGATTTGTTTATCATATTCGCTGGAGAACCTCAAGGCGGGGCCTTGTTGTAATCTTGTTTTCGTGTCCATACTGTTCCACACCAAAAGGAGAGAAGTATATTTTTCTTTCTAGTTTTACATATGCAGTTCAGTGTTTTTTTCTCTTTTATTTTGTATCGGAATCGGGAGAGAAGGTAGTAGACAAAAAAAAAATTTAAACAAATTCCTGCATCGAAATACAATTTACTTCGCCACCATTGTCTTTGTTTTTCCTTTCCCTCTTATTTTTTTTTTATTTTGTTGCCGAAATTGTATTTACTAACATTTTGTTAACAATTTCCTTCTTGTTTTTTTTCCAAAATTAGCGCAGTAAATTGTAAAACAAGAAAAAAAAACTTTAAACACACGCATATTCAATTGAAAATAAGAAAAATTATTAAAGAAAAGAAACAATATGAGAAAAACCCATTATTATTATTATTATTATAATTATAACAGTTATTATAATTAATAAATTAAAGAAACAAAAAAAAAAAAAAAAACGAATAAAAAAAATCTTAAAACAAACAAAACAAGGATTTTTTTTCTAAACAAAAACGAAAAATCTAAAGATAAAGAGAAACTGAAGTTTAAAATAAAAATAAAACACATGTAATAAAACAATTGTTAAACTATATATATAAAGAAAAATAATAATTATACACAATTAAACGACAAAGAAAACATTTCTCTTGTTTTTAGTTTGATTTTCTGTTTCATATAAGAATTAACTTTTCTCGAACGACACACGAGTCGCCATTCGAGAGGAGGTAAGGAAGGCAGAGCTTCGTCCTTGCCTCTTTATTTTTGTTAGGCAGTTTCTTTTTTAATTATTATTTTTTTTTTTTGTTACACTTAACAAAATAAGATTAACAAACTGATTTTAATTTTATGCAATCTTAATTAATATTTACGTACTATATTTTCTGTTTTATTTCTTTTCAAATTGTGTTCATTGCAAATTGATTTTCCACTCAATTCATATAGAAAATAAAAAGAAGCAAAAAGATTGTAAGAAGAAAAACAAAATGATGTTTCCTGTTTTATAAAAAAAAAAAAAATAAACGCAAGAAAAGCAAAAAAAAAAAAATAAACATTTTTTTAAATAGAAAGATAAACAAAAAAAAATTACTTTTTAAGAATGAACAAAAATTTTAGATATCCTCTGAGGTTAAAGTAAAAGAAGACGAAGAAGAAAAAACAAAGAATAAAAAATAATTTCAAAAATTAAAAAAAAACTTAAGAAACTTTTCTCGCTATCAAGATGATTACAGCCCAAAATAGCGGTGTAGTAGTAGAAGAAACAAGAAGAATACTACCAATCTATATATATATAAACAAAAACAACACACAGAGAGACACGTACACATTTTGCGTATAGGAAATTAAATAAATATAATAAAAAAAAATACAAAAACTAATTATAAACAAGAAAAAACCAATTGAAACATTTTTTGAATATATATATATATACAAATATATGATGATGATAATAATAAACAAGAAAAAAATAGTGTAATAAATAAAACAAAAAAAAAAAGTAATGCTAAATATAAAAAATCAAATAAAATGCATTATGTAATTTTATAAATAGCAAACACTAACCGGGTTAGAGGTCTAAGTACGTAATGGATCCGCGATTGAGGCAGGGTGAGGGGTGATTGGGCAGCGAGCAGAAAACCGATCGGCGTGAGCTTTAGGTCCTTCAACATAGCTCCTCCCCATGTGTCTCTATTGAACGCCCTGGAGTCTTACGCATATCTTTTTCGAACCCATTTTTCTACCTCGCTTTCGTTCGTCCTTGTTTTCTAGTGTAAAATGGCTTTTAGTTCATTACTGCTGCCGATAGTGAATCCATGCATATTTTGGTAAAGTATCTGGGTCTTCGGCATTTCTCCTCGATGGATTCAGAAATTAATCGGTTTTTCTTTGTCTCAAATTCCCATAGTTGTTTTGTTTAGCACCAATCGTTTTTTATATAATTTACGTGCCAGACCAGCTTATACAGCTCGTCATTGTATCTTCTTTTCCACTTTATCCCATGCAAACGAGACCAAAAATCACCTGAAGGACTAGAAACAACGAGTACGTCCCTATCCATTTTTGACAAAATCCATCACCCTGCATATGCGGGTGATTACATGAACTTTTGAAAGATTGTGGTTCTGGTGTTAACGCGCGTGTTCTGCACAATCGCATGACAACGCTTCTAAATCTTTTTTTGACATCACGAGGTGAGGGGTTTACCGGTCTTGATAAGCCAGCGTCCATTGGAAGAGTTTGGCAGAAATGCCAAAACTAGACGGTGCTCTGTATAGCTTGTATCTATAAATACTGTCACTCACAGCATTCAAATCGATAAAAAGGTAGATATTGGAATTTTTGTGTGGCGACCTTGGTGTATGCACCAATTGGGTTGTTAACGGATTTTCTAATATTACAGGGAGGACTCAGAACACCTCAGCAAGCGAGGTATTGAAGCGACGAAGTTGTGTTAATAAATTTTGAATTAAGAAACTTTAACGCATTAACACGCGGCGGAATAATCGAACTTAAGACCAATACTTTTTTCTCAGTTTCAGCTTTGAAAAGAAGAAGCCTTCGGAAATTTCAAGATATGGCTCAAAATAGAGCCAATCTCGTAGAACAGCCAGGCCCCTAAATATACTCTGCTTCTCTTCACATTGGATGGAATTACGTGATCCTAAGGTAGACAGTGCTAAAGGAAATATTTTGGTCGTGACTTTGGATTTCATCCTGTCGCCATCCCACTGGTATTAGCCCTTAGTAGGATGTGGCATCGGTACAGTATTTGTGGGTTATGTTGAAACTGCTGTCTTTGAAAAAGACAGTACTCTTGTGATTGTCCCGTTCGAAATGCACCAGGGAACTTTGTCTGGAGTCTATTCACAGGACAGCTAAGCAAACTAAGTTTCCACCAAGCGGCGAAATTGAAATTGAAACCGCATTTCAACCTGTTGGGCAAATTCAGCAATATGTACATATGTACGTACATACTCTTATGTAGGCATTCAAAGAAATTGCACAGAAAACACAAAACTTGTCCATATTCAGAAATCAATCAAAAATGGCAAAGATCCTTCTGACTGTGCCACTCCGAAACCTTTGAAATGTTTTCAGACCTCTCCGCCATGTTCTAGTCAATAAAGTTTACGGACCAGGCACATATTTAGCGGATGCTACACCGGGGCGAACCTTGGGCTAAAACAAGAGCCGGATAGGGATAGAAGTTGTGCTATCAACCTACACGAAGTGAAAAATACTAATGATCTCATTAGTAGACAGCCTAAACCTTCTTAACTCCTGAAACAACGTTATTTTTTGTTGGGTCTCTTCTCTGGACATAGAGGTGTTCGTGAAAACGAGAGGGCCCTCAAATTAGTTCGAAGCTTAATAATGCACTAGTGGATCTTTCAGTTCTAACTCCAATGCAACTTCTAACACTTTCTAAATATAACCAATAAAATATGGTATGCGTGGAATGAGCTGAAACGCGATGTTGCCTTGATAGACACATGCGGTAAAGGAATCAAACTTAGTCATAGGAAAGCCGTTTCAGGTTTCCTCACAAGGGACGCTGTGCGATAGAAGCTTACGCAGAACGAATACTACTGTAGAAGCTGCAGGGATCTAGAGGAACTGTCTTCCATTAGCGACCAGGAGATTTAGTGTTACAGCTTATTCCATGAGCTGGATGCCACTTAAATCACTGGTTTTAGGAAACTCCTGAGACTATTTGCAGGTAGTTCTTAAATTCGATGTCACTTTACAGCATTACAATGGGCATAATGGACCCATTAGGGGTCGATGTAACTCTCTAGGGTAAGCAGGGTACAAATGAAGGTTTCATTACAGGCCACAACTCTAGCAACCCACCTGGAAAAAGAATGCATCTAATCACAGTAAACCATAGGATGCAGCGATGTAGATTCAGATCAGGACACGGGTTAATCTTTCTGTGTTAAAGCGGGAAAGAGTAGCAGCCCTCATCATTCCTTTAACACCTTGGGCGAATTGATACCAAATCAGTTACTACCATGAACCCACTAAAAACCTTAAACCCTGGATTCCAGATGGTTCACGGAGGCCCTGAACCATTTACTACCACGAAATGTCATTAAAGCCCCCGCAACCAAAATCCTAGTTAAATTTGGAGGAAGGTCATTTCCCACCAATCAATCAAACAGAAGAAAATGGAAACACAGTGGATCCATGGAGATCTGAGTGAGGCGGAACGATTTGCAGCACATCCACCCCTACCGAAACCAATCCAAACGAATCTAAAATAGGTTATCGATCACGTCCTTGAAAACAACGCCCTTGACACAAATAATTATTTTTTCCCTTAAATCCATTGCTCACCTCTGCACTTGTGTGACTATCTCAGCGCCACGTATGCAGGTACCTCACTGACAAGTGATATCACGTCGGCTGTTAACGGCAACCCATCATCGGTGAAGCTGATGGCTAACCCGAACCACTTCCTCGCTCTGCATCAATTCCGCAACAACACATCAACACCGTGCGTGATTGAAGCGTTCCAGACGTGCGGACGAATATAACACATTTTATGGAGTTCGGAGATCCGCATAAAACCTCTCGCACACACATGGAATGGATGGGAACCACTGAGTAGCTATTTCCCGCTCAGAATGCTTGCATGACTTTCCTGCGAATCGCTCTGGACCAAGAAAATCCTAAGCACGTATCTGTGAGTATTTTATTCGGTTCGTTTTTCTTTTATTTTTATCCTCGGCTCATCCGTTGACACCGTCACTCTATCCTTGCTCTGCCAGTTCCGAGATTGTATAAACGTAAAAACGAAAAACTTATCTCTCGGTTCGTAGCATACAGAAAAAAAGGCAAAAAATTGCTGAAAAGGAAGTTACTTCATGTCTACCTTACCTATGCGGAAAGTGGCAAAGTGGCATGCTAGCTGCAGCAGCTCCTGCTCATGCTGGTGCTGCGTGTACTTGAGGTTAGTTTTTTCCACTAGTTAAAACTTATTATATCGTTCGTTTCATTAAAAGCCGCACCGTGGCACCCCAACGCTCGTGTACGTAATAATTATTATTATAAGGGATGCGCCAGAGTCCTGGCGATGCTACAGTGCATCGCTCCTGCTCATGGGGAGTTGCAAGTGAAATAAAAAAATGAAAATGCCTGCATTAAGTTAAATCACGTAACTGGGCCAAAGAACTTAATTTTTGATGCCGCAAATGAAGAGATGGGATTTAACTTTATATTTACTCCTGTTGTATGGAGATATGATGTACATATACGGGCAGGCGGCTCAGCGTATTTAATTTGACGTTTATAGGGCGTGGTGTTTGCTGGTTAACCAGTAACCTGCAACCAACAACTAACAACCAGCGCCACCAGCCGGGGAGCGGGACCATTATGGTGATTTGTTTTAATGGACTAATAATTGTGGAAAACATATATTTCATGTCCTTGAGTGTGCATTAGGTTGGTTGTTAGGATGGGAGGGGGAGAAGCTTATAAATGGCACTGGAGCAGCAGATGGGTTGCGGTTTTTCCCGGTCTGATTTATTTTTTTTCGGTTGCGAATTGCAGTGGGAGTTTGTGGAGTTTTTAATGCGATTTAGTGGGAGTGGAGGGGGGACAGGGAAAAATAAATAAGTTTTTTTTTCTAATTTGTTCGTTGTTAAGCTTTGTTTTCAATTAATTTTTTTTTTTAAAGTGGGCGGACATGGGACTCGCATTCATCATAACAAGACAGTGATGGATGGGATGGGGTTTTACCCTTTGTTCTGTTTTTATATATACAGTCTGTTTTTTGAAGTCCTGGATCCCCTAAACCCTTAAAGTTTGAAGAGATTTGTTTTTGGTAATATAAAGCGATGTTCAATGAAAATTGTTTCAGTAAAAGGTGTGGAATTTGTTTTTTTCATAAAACGCAAAATAATTGGAAAATTTTAGGTTTCCTGAGATGGAAATAAAGTTCAGACGTGGGAATTATGTATGAAATAGAATATCAGGCAAATGCTCTCCTCGGGTTGCTTGGCACGATATCATCTATCTTTCTAAGTTTTCCATCATTTGGACACTATATCTGCGATGTCGTCTTTGAGCTCTTCAATCGTCTGTGGCTGTGTGTATGTATCTTCTTCTTCAAATAGCCTTAGAGAAAAAAGATGTAATGTTGTCAAATTGCAGGATCAATTCGAACACTAGTTTGTGTTGCCTCGGTCTTTGGAAGGTGGACTCCCAAACAAAGGCAGCGCGATTGATTCTTTGGCAAGGCGATGAGAATATTGTCGCGTGGGTAGTCCGTGGTGTTAACTGGCTGGAGGTTGTCGCCTTCCCGTTGCAGGCGACAGTAAAGTCTTCGCGCCAGATGGCTACAATCGCAATAGATATAAAGCTTCTTTTCATATTGATTTTCCCTTAATAGAGGAGAATGCCGCCAGCACAAGTTACTAAAGACCAATTGCCAAGAGAGTAAGCAGAAAATTACAAGGCCACAAAGAAGCGCTGTAAACTGGGAGTCTGTGAACACGAGTATGAGAGCATTGATATATGTAGAATCGCAGTCAGTGCTGAGGATATGGAAGGAATATTTCTGTAAAATTGTCACGTTCTCTCACACAGAATGAACCATTTAACCTGGACGACGAGACCCTATCCAACAATTTCGTCCACCCAATCTGGAGGAAGTAAAATTGTGTCAAACAGTAACAAGTGGCGCGAGATGACTCGGTAAAGAACGTGCGCCAACTCATTTGCGAAATATGGTCGGTCGAGAGCATAACCGGTGAAGGGACCGATTTTTAAGAAAGAAGATCTCCTCAACTGAAGCAACCTCGTTGTATTGTTTGCCTAAAGCGATTTGTTAACAACCAGATTGGTCCCTATCAGTGATCATGGGAAAAAATACAAGAAATTTAAATCGATACCAGCGATTGGTTTTGGACATCGTATATCTGTAATACCATTTAAAAAATAAAATAAATAGCAGACGCGACAGCTCGGGATTAGTCAGAGCTCGGGATTAGTCAGAGCTCGGGATTAGTCAGAGTAATTCATGTTGTGCGCGTTACATTTTTCGCACGAATGGAAGGGACCCACAATTGATTGCCGACTTCGAACGGCGAATTGAGAAGCTCTTTCATGACAGATTATACTCCCGGAGGCTTGTTATTCCCTGACGAAAGGTGGTGCCGCGAAAAATGTTCGGTGAACATGGTTGGGGCTTGAACTCACGCCGCGCATATAATACCATTTATAGAGATGTACTTTAAAGAATAATGCCTAGTCAGGATTGCCTGTTGGATCTGTTAGCGATGTCTGCCAGGTTGCCCAAACTATCAAAGAACCTGACACCCATACAAAATCCTTACTTATGTACCAATGATGGTGTTACTAGACTTGGGGTTCAACAAACAAGCATCTCCAACCAGCTCTATTATTAGGTAGCTGCATTCAGTTTAGCAAGCCAAGTTAATTTAATCTTTCGATCCTTGTCCAAGAACGCAGTACAGGAAACGGTGTGCTTTCAGTTCCGTAAAGTAAATGACTTCGATGTTTTGAAAGTACAGTCTGCTTGACTGTCTACACAGAAGACAATTCCCATCGCTGGTAGTTTAAATGTAAGACATCCTACTGCACTGCCTTCCCCTTAAAAAAGTACAGCAGTAGGCGGTCAGTTCGTGCAGCTGGTTTATGTAGAGTGCTTCTGAGAAGACTTCTGCTCCGATTTGTTTCTTCGATTTCCATCTGCCTGCATAGATATGTATATGTATAGAGATGACATTAGGCGAATGCTCCAAAAGATCATCTGCTATGAAAAACGAGGAACAGAACTTTACGATTTCGACGTGCCATACCGGAGAGTTGATGATACAGGAGAAAGAAGGTAATGATGGTGTTTGCAGAAAGCATCACCGATGTGATTAAGGACTTCCAAGACAGCATAAAGGCACTACTGACTCGACGTTTCCCACAGTCGATGCAGAGGCTCTCATCGTCAGACTACATACAATCAACTGAGAAGTGAGAAGCCAATCGACTTGGTGTACAGCGCAAATTCGCGGCCTCAGGAAGTGGGGACTCACACTAAAATCAATGTCCACGGACAGTTTCTTCTTCAAAATCATAGCAAACTTTTGTGACTCTGGGTGCTACTGACAGAATTTGGAGGAGAAAGGGGCAGATGAGAATGTCAACTCACTGCGACCTTTAAACTGAGATTTTGCAAAGGAAAACAAAGAGCCTCAAAATTTTACACAATGGAAAAGAAGCTGCAGCTCTAAGGGGATAATTACAGCTCTGAATAGGTAAATGAGGAAATGTCTTCATGAAGAGGGTCTGGTAGTACACAGCCGTCTGTAGAAGTCGAAGAAGCCACAAAAGTCTTACAAACCAAAGGAGCCAAATGAGTAAGGACCGTCAAAGACTTCCACGCAGTTAAAATAAACGCGAAGGAAGTTCGTGTCAAAATTAAAACACATCCTGCCAAAAAACATAGAACCATCCAGCACCGCATCAGTCTGTGACCCAATTGTATGCATTGATATGCATTTTCCTGGCGAATCCTTTTTCAAGAGTGAAATGTACTGTAACGATGCGATCTGAAGGCTCACAAATGTGACAAAATACAATTATCCTTTGAATCCTTTCCATCTGGCACTGCTGCAACATCGAAACGCTCTTTTGCCCAACGCCAAACTTTCCACAAATGCATTTGCCTAAACCCATTCTGTTTAACCCTACCTCCGGCTGATGCTTTCACAACACCAACTCACAGTCTAATCAAAAGCGTTTAATTGCATCTCAAAAGTACCTTTGGGCTCTTCATTGTCCCGCTTCAAAACTTGGCCACATTCGGTTGAACAACAGAAGCCTATCACAGAATAAAATGGACTAAAGAGCTCTGACCTAATTAATTGACACCACAATAACAGTCCTCTATCGGAGTTGCACTTCCCTCATTCGATGCTCTGGCATGGACAAACGTGCGCCGACAATGGATAGGACAACTAAACTGCAGGGCATGCTTGGGTCTCTTTCATCATTTACAACAAACTTTGGGGCAAAGCAATGATACCCATATACTACAACCACAAGCTAAGCATCCTTTGTCACATCACCCATCCCAACAAAATAGCCTCACCCCCTTTTGAATCCTCTGTGGGGGTGATGTGCTCCCTGGTGACCTCCAAACCCACAAGCCTTCGGGACCGCCAGCTCTCTGAATTCTCGAAATCAACACAATGCGTTCGATGTTTTTCTGTTTGTTCGACAGATTCGATGTTTCTACGAGAGAGGGAGAGAGTGTGGATATCGATTTGGAGGCTGCAGTGAATTGTGGATTCTTCAGCTGCGCAACTCCTCTTCTCTTTCGGTCTTAAGGTGGATTTAAAAAATCTCGCATGTTGTTGCTATTTTGTTTGGCGCTCCCCAATCGAAACATGCTTCTCATAGTCGATTGTGCGCCGAAGAGATGTGCCACTGCTGCTCCTGCTACTGTCGTCGGAGTCAACCTCATGGAACGGGAGCACAATGTCATCGTCGTCGCCTTCGAAAGTGAACACACAGGCCACGTGGTTTTATGCTTTTACAACATGGGACTTGGGCAGCGGAATGCGAATGCTAAATTTTCGTAGAGACTAATTACTGAGTGTGTCCCCCCGAGCATGTTGAAATTTAAGCACTTTATGGGGAATCTGTGGTCCCGGCCCAGCACTGGCGTTTAATTGTGATGTTCGGAGGGTTGGGGTGGGGCCGTCACTGGGCAGTTAAGGGATTCCCCCGCCCGAGGTTTATGTATAAATTAAATTGTGATTAATGGCAATGTTATTGGAATCTATAGGAAACAGTTAGATTGGTAATTTATGTGATTTCGGGAACGGCGTTTATTGTTTTTTTTTTTCCTTTTTTTTGGGGGGTGGCAGCAAGGACAAGGATTTGCGTGAAATCAAATGCACGACACTTCGTGGAACTTGAAGTAAAGAGTTGATTTTTGGAATTTTCAAAGGCGAGTGTTATTTGAAACGATAGAACGGTAATTGGTTTGTTATTTCCTTTGAAGATTGCCCATGCGAAACAGAAAGTGATCTGTCGCTGGGTAAATTGACAACAGGACGCTTATGGACTTTGACGCTGGAAAGGGTTACAAATAAGAGTGTTGTTTGACTTTTATTGGAGAAGTTTGTAAACTTGAAATAGGAAAGGACGTCCATTTAGAAAGAGATAATGAAAGGACAACTTGTCGTTTAATTTATTTAATCGATTTAAACTTTTTTTTCAAATCGATAGTAAACACGTTTGAGTTTCATGCCAATTTGGCACCATTGGTAATGACACCAATAAAATGGTGCCGATAAAAAATGGCTTCAATGGCAAATCTTTGACAGATGAGTCAGGAAGTGATAAAAACAGGATTCAGATTATTCTTAAATTTTGTTAGATCGAAACATGTTTCAGAGACGCGGATAGGGATTCATACAGTCAAGACAGTCTATTTCGCTTGGCTACCGAAGAGGAATAGAAAATATGAGGAATCGGTAAGAGAAAGACTGCAGGCGATGGAGAGAACCACTGGAAATATAGCCTAAGTCACGCTGAAAGTGGTGAAAACTGCAACCAAGGAGGGAATGTAAAGGGAACTTTAAAATCAATGAGCAAACCTGTCAGATCATTCCTGAAGATCATTCGTAAAGAATCGAAAAAGACTCCTCACTAGCGGAAGGGAAAAGAGACTGATGGGTGGAACTCATCACAGGACACGTTAACACCGACAAATACGTGCATAGACTGGGATTGCATTTCTGGACAACAATTTTTTTATATCCAAACTATTTTGTGTTTTGGTGGCGGCGCATTCACTAAGCCGCCCAACATAATCTCACAGCTTGTTTGATACACCAAATGCTCCAAGGTAGATAGCGGATAGGGGTCTGGAATAATCTACTTACTTACTTACTTATTTCGGTCCCGTTTGCATAGACGGCAAATGGAGGAGGAGATACAACGACGAACTTTACGGGCTGTACAGGGACAGCGATTTAGCCAGAAGAGTGAAGGTCCAACGACTGAGGTGCTGGGTCTTGTAGAGCGGATAGACATCAATGCTCCGGCCCGGAAAATCTCCGAATCCACACCCGAGGGACGGCGCATTAGGGAAAGACCGCGACTTAGGTGGCGCACGCAAGTGGAAGAGGACCTTAACCAACTTGGCATGCGAAACTGGAGGTAGCGCCACCTTAAATAAATAGCTGGCGCGACAGCACGGGATGAGCCACGGCCTAGCTTCTCGCAACCATTCATGTTGTACGTGTTACATTTTTTCGCACTATTGAAAGGGACTCACAATTTATTGCCGACTCCTAAAGGCGAACTGCGAAGCTGTTTCGTAACCGATTATAATCCCGGAGGCTTGTCATTCCCCGACGAGAGATGGTGCCGCGAAAAATTTTCGGTGGATTAGCTGGGGCTTGAACCGACGCCGCTCGGTCAGCAGTCCAACGCACTAACCACTGACCCACGGCGACCAACCTACGTCGTCAAAATTGCGGTCCATTATTTCCTTTACCAAAAATAGTTTTACGAATCGACAAAAGCTTAAAAATCAATGCCGGAGTTCCACAAGGTTTGGCACTCACTCCTTTACATTGCCTGTTGTTAGCGATTAGAAGAGCACGTGCCTATGATATGCTTAAACAAGCCGAGCAGCAATAAGGAAGCACAGTTCTAAAACAAAGGAAATAAATTTCCTTAGAATTTGTGGCCATTGGAACATTTCCCAGCTAACCGCATCTGCAGTGCTCATGCGATAAAGCCCTAAACTCTTACGGGTCAAGGTTCTAATCTCGATTATTCCTCTCTGACCACGTACGAAAGTGTATAATCTGAGTGCACTTATAGTGTGCAGTGCGTTCCATCGTACAGTTGTACAGAACATACCCCCAATCGATATTCTTATTCCACCTAAGCCGATTGAAATTTCATCATCCCTTACAATTTGGGGCAGATATCTAATCTTATTCCTTACACATCCAATTTCACTTGATTTCCATTTCGATTTACTTTCACTCCATGACCGAGACATGGCCGAATCACATTTACTAGGTGTTTCGCCACCAGTAAGCTCCCGGAGAAATAATCATAAACTTCACATTATGTATACCGTTATAAGTTTCCAATCAATTCCTATCTCTAACGTTGTCGGTTTCGTCTTTCGTCCGTGTCACGGTCACAATGATCTGACAGTTACATCAGAGTAAACATCCCGCCGCAATGTCTTCGAATAGATATCACAAATTGTAGAAAGAAAGGCAGCCATGGTTACAACGTCCTGTCGACGGAAGACCAAGGGTGGCGGATGAGGGCAGGATAAGACACCCTCCCACGCATTACAGCGCATCGCGTTCGGAAACAAATCAACTTTATCGAGCATAAAACGTTGGTCGTTTATCTCTCCCTTCCTCGACATCATCGTTCCGCAATATTTTCTTTAGGGGCAATTGAATTTTCGGCATCTGATGGTATCTGTTAGTCGGTCGGTGTTTGTGGTTGCATTGCGAGGAAGACAAATGCCACCAGCCTTGATTCCAGATGAGCATGCATATATTAAGGAGGTCATAGTCATAAAATCATTCATAGTTTGGCCGCATCACTTAATGTCATGGTGACCAATGGACACGGCCGTCATCGTCGTCGTCGGATGGATATTTAGTGAAATGGAAACGATTGTGAGCATATTTTCAAGGACTCGCACACGGAGAAGGAGCAGGAGCGGCAGCAGCAGCAGTGCCGGATGGTGTGCGGAAAAGTGTAACACATTGAAAAGTAATAACATGGTGAGAGCGAGTGAAAGGAAGTCTTCTTCTCGCACCAAGTGCGAGTCGAATCGATATTCAATTTGGAACTTGTTGTGGAAGGACTGGCGGGTAGGGCAGGGCGCCCCGACGGACATACAGGATGAACGCTTGTTCGTCATTTAAAGTTTTGTAATTTTGCTGCGCTCAGCGTGTTCCCGAAATTCGTAGCCAAAACTTTTCAAATTAAAACGGGAGAGATTTGGTTAAATGGATCAGTTTTGTTTTCGCAGAGCGAGCGGGGGTATGGGGGTTGTACATCCAGTCAGTGGGGAGGTCAAGGTGTGATCCTTTAATAAGAAGTTTTGGGAAATTGAGAAAATCAATGTAACAAGGTGATGAAGAAGGTGAATCATGATGAAAACGAACACCAACAATTAGTCTAAGGAACTTTAACCAGAAATTAGGTGTCAGTGAGTGCTGTGTCAGAGGATGGTTACATAATTCGATGAAATCATGTGTGAGATGTCCTGTTGGCGGGAACTTCTGAGTATCTGCCAGAAGAATCCATCAACTCATATCCTCGGTGATTGGGGACAACCTTTTCGTTTCAAATACATGGATTCGGATGTGTTTTGCAGGTGATTGCAAACAGGACGAATTTGTCAATGAAGAAGGTTTGAGTTTCGTGGTTTTATAGGACAAAGTACCAAATTGTTTCCAAATCTCCACTGTCTCCCCTGTGGACCCGAAAGAGCGCTTGAAGATAGGACTACCTCCCTCTGCATCTTTACGCATTATAGCGAGATTGTAACAACACAAATTTTTCCAAAATTTTGTGCATGTGTGGGAGATTTGTCCGACCTCAGGACCACTCAGACATGCCTCTGTCAATGTTCTCATTGCACGCATCATTTACTAAAGATATACCTGGACAATTCTAGCACTCAGAGGTTTGCCGGTGGGTTTGGGGTTTTCGCTTTTTGAAACCTTCGCAGGTAGATCTTGTCCTTTCATTTTTCGGCCACAAAATGTCGAGTAAATTCTTATTTTAATTATATGAGTCACCTACATATGTATGTCTAGGTCTGTTGTTCACATAGGGAATCTACGATGAACTATTGTGTGAACCACCTCATAATAAACGATGACGTGGACTGCTTTTTGACATCCTGTATAAAGCTCTTCAACGTGGAACCCCACTTTATTATCTTGAACTAATAATTTGCTCCCTCTTAGCTTGACAGCAGTTATCGCTGTTGTGTTAGCCAATCTATGATACTACCACGGAAGCAGGTCACCGGTTAGAACCTAAAATTCCCCTCGCCTTTGTAGGACGCCACATCCGTCAAAGTAGTCACCAAATGAATAGAATATCTCTTTTCTCTAAGGCAGTCCGTCAGGCAAGGATAAAATCCTTGGAGTTATCGGCAGTACGATGTAGGTTCGTAGGCCAATGGACAGATCTCTTAATAACAGATGTGACTCTTCCCTGTGGTGGAATCCAAGACACATGCTCTGGTCAACTAAGCGGACGAGCAAGCAAAGAAAGAGGTAGGCTCCTGTTTCCTCTGCTCCAAAAAAATTTATTAAATTTTACCTCGATACTGAAATCCAAAGGAGTGGCAAACAACATCTGGCTTATCTTTCATCATTAGGGTCAGGAAAGATCAGGCAAATTGCTGTCTTTATAGTCCGATCAGGATAGAATGGGTGTTTCTGCCAACAGTTTCTGTAGAAGCTCTAGAGACAAAAAGAAAAAAATAAAAACTCACCTTCTACGCACCTGCCTTGGGCTATGAAGGCTGCGAAGGAAAATTTGAGAAGAGTACATCAATGAACATCTTGCGACCTAGCCAGACTCGATATTCTCATAATAAAGAGCTTCTTCTCTGGATCTAATTGGTTCTGTACATAGTGTGGAGCAGTAATAAGTTAACACCGATAACAAAACGAGAAAGGGACTCATCATGTAAGATTCATGGTGCTGATAATCCGTCGCTGTAAGTGGCACCACAATGGACCTTCACTTAGTCTAGGTGTGTCCTTTTATTTGAGGCGGGGACACCCACCTAAACTAAGGCAGCGAGTCAGGTTTCTTCATTTCCCTAGAATGCTATATGTAAACAACCACTTTCTGTGTGCAGGAGGTCTCCGAATGTTAATGGTGATACTCTGTAGTGGTCGACTGGAACGTCGTCAAGCCCTGCCACATTGCCATGTATGAATTGCTGGTCATATTGCAACTTCTTCCGCATTCGATGAAAAAATTTTAAGTATACGCCACCTATCAATCGATGATTTCTGTTAGTATTCAGTGTCTGAGTCACAGTCAATGACAGAGAAACTCGGTAGCAGTGATCCTTGGCGGGAATATTATCCATTCTTTGCTACAGACGGCTCAGTCAATTTTGATTGTTCTTGCTTCTAACCGTTTTGTATTCGATTTTATGCGGGAAGACTGACCTGCGGGTTTGGGTTTTCAATCAAGGTCGGTCAAGATCTCACCGAGACCTTCGATGTCAAAAAAGGTTTTAGATAATAATTGAAAGAGTTGTGCAAAACTCATTCACCAACACCAGAGGCACAACCTTTCAAAAGTCCGTCCAATTACTCGCATCGATAATCGGAAGAACGCAGCGCGATATCACTGGCGCGTTCCTGAGTATTAAGACGGTGGGGGCGAAGATGGGTTTAGCGGTCAATGAGGGCAAGACGAAGTATATGCTCTCAACAAGAAAGGACACCCAACACCGACGTCTCGGATAGAACGTCACTATAAACATCTATAACTTAGAGGTAGTTGAGGACTTTGTCTACCTAGGCTTCGCTATAAACTCAGACAACGACACCGGCGCTGAGATTAAACGAAGAATAACTCTTGCCAAGTTAAGAAGGCAATTGAGTAGCAAAGCCCTCTCTCGAACAACTAAGGTGACCCTTTATAAGTCCTTAATCGTCCCAGTCCTGCTCTACGGCGCAGAGGCATGAACTTTGTCAAATGCGGATAAGGTCGCTCTTGGCTGTTTCGAGAGGAAAATTCTTCGGGTGATTTTCGGTCCCGTCTGCATAAACGGTAAATGGAGAAGGAGATACAACGTCGAACTGTATGGGCTGTACGGCGGCATCGACCTAGTCAGAAGAGTAAAGCTCCAACGACTGAGGTGGCTGAGTCAAGTAGAGCGGATTGACACCAATGCTCCGGCCCGGAAAATCTTCGAATCCACACCAGAGGGACGGCGCAGTAGAGGAAGACCGCGACTGAGGTAGCGCACGCAAGTGGGAGGGGACCTCAACAAATTTGGCGTGCGAAACTGGAGGCAGCTGGCTAAAGATCGAGCTGGCTGGTGAGACTTGTTGGTTGAGGCTCAGGTCTTTAGCGTCACCTTAAGTAAGTAAGTATCTCTCTTCTTCCTTCATTGCACAAATCTAATGCTCGTTCTTTTTCTTCCTGCGAAGTTGACTTTCTCCTCTTTTTCTACATATCTATCACACACCCACACCCTCCATGATTGACATATAATCTGTTACTTTTAACTTAGCGCTTGCAATCAATTACCCTCCGTTCTGTCTATGACAGAGAAATGTACAAAGACTTTGCACCCTTCGACATGGCATCGCTTCCCCGATAAGACTCAATAATTTGTTCGCAACGAGATTACTGCTTGGTATGCATACTTTCTTCTCATATCCCCATCCATTAATCCTCCCCTTGATCCCGTAAAATTGATTAATTATAACTGACATATCAATCAACATCGCTTGTACACACACACACACATCGCATACGTTTTATATCCTTCGCACCTTAATTCTCTCACACACACACATTGACTTGGTGGGAATAAAAAGCCATTAAATATGCCATACACAACAAAGCGTCCCATGATTCTGTGTTATCTTCAATTTATTATCCTTCCCCACCGAAGCGGAGTGTATGGAACTCACCATCAGACATCATTAAAATTGATTGATCATCTTTTTATGCGGAGAATATTTTTTATTGCGCCGAACCACCGCCAACTTCACTGTGTTTCGCATCCCCGCCATTGATTAGATCAATCAAATGTCAACCGTTGCTTGGTGTTTTGCCTTTCGAGACAGCGTACATTAACGACCATCAGAGCGCAGAGATTTTCCCAAGGCAGGCACTGCCATAAAAAACGAGATATACTCACACGAGATGTAGGCTCTGTCTCGGAATTGCCTTCTTGTAATCTCGAAGCCGCTTCAATCCTACACTCGTCGTGTGGTGTTATCGCTGCGGTTATTGCCGAAAAGGAGGGTGCCACTGGAGGGACGCAATGCCACTAGAGGGACGCGGATCCCCACCATTGAGATGAGATGCCACCAAAGGGATGCGGTGCTTATATATTTTACGAGGTGACGTATCTAATGGGGTTTCATGAGCTGTAGTTAAGTCTCGTGATGTATATTTACTTTCGTCCTGACAGACAGTGTTGTGTACTTTCGCCGGAATCAATGTTGACAGACGCTCAAAAATCTCGACAGGGATTATAATTAAGTTTTCCATGACAACGACGCGGGGCGCAGCAGTCCGGAATGGGGGATGGAATCGATAATTCGGTAAAACAGCGATAAAAATAGGTCACAACGGTCTTTGTCTGCAAAATAATACAATGAAACGAGTCGAAGGAGTCGGTTTCAGGTTTAAATGGGCTCTCACGGGACAAGGGATGAGGGACAAGAAAACAAAAAGGATTCTCGTTAGCACTTAGGCCATGGATAAATTGGAGGAATACAAGGCCTACGGTGACTGGGGGCGGGTTGTTTGTAGATTTAAATGCGAATGAGTTTTTGAAAGTGAACTTGTAAAGAGGACTCTCGGCCTTTTTTTTTTTTTTTAAATGGGTTCGTTTGGGATTTAGACAAATCTGCTGGAATGATTGAGATGTTGAGAGAAGTTGCATTTTTAAACAAAACCCTTTTAAGCGAGAAAACTTGAAAATTTAATGTTTGTACTTGGGGGACAGGCAATGGGGTGAAAGGACATTTCCTTAAACAGTAATAGGGCAGTGAAACAAATTAAGAGTAATCCGTCAAAGTGATGTTAGTTGTACTGGGTTTTGGGAAAATGTTATAGTTCTACATTTTATACCCTTTAAGAATTTTCCAACGACCGACGAAGGATTGTTGGATATCTGAAAAATAAGGGGAGTTTCCCAAAGTGATGGATCCGTTTCGAGGAAATCGTATTACAGTGCGTCGCCTATCTAAATCATATTTTGACATCAGACGTTTCGGTGAGGTCCTTTCTGACTTCTTATTGAAGAGCGAGCATTCTCCATCGTCACCCTGGGATGTCATACTCTGTATAGCTCCTCCCTATAAATGCTGTCATACGCGGGAGTGGTTTACGAAAGGTTAATGTGACCAAACCAGAACTACGCTGAGGACTAAATTTGGTAAGGCGGAACATATTTTTGGAGTCGATACCCGCAGTGTGGCTAAGGTCATCGCAGAAAGGAGCCTCCAAATGGAGCGTTCCTTAATTTTTCTTAAATAAGCAGACAGGATGACGTTTAGAGATACGCGGCAGTCCTTCACCTCAGTGATTATGCTGGATGCAATTGCTTTTCAGTGTTGAGGTGGCTATCCTTACCTCGCTTAAGGCAGATGGATGGAGTTGTCGTTCTCAGCTTGAGAATCACACTGCCTTTTAACTGTTAAATCTCAAGAAGGTTTGCTGTGATGTTTGATAAAGTCGATGAAGAAATGAAGCCCAGTGGGTTACATCGGATGCAAGGAAAGTTACGTCAAAACTCAGTATCTAGTACGTTGGACTGCTGTGCGAGCTATGTAAGTTCCAGCTTGGCGGTGTAACGTTTGGCTCTGTTGGCTAGAGGAAAGAAAGAAAGAAGGATTGAAGCCTTTTTCTCACCGTAGTGAGTGAACATTACCTCTGTTCATGGTGTCAAAGGTTAGCGGGCTCGGCCTGATGACACGACCCGTCTCTCATCTTTCACTTAGAAGCTGTTGAGTATTGGTTGGTTTGTTGGGTTTGGAGGGTGAGAATCTGTCGTTACTTAGGCCTCAGCTTGGCTCATTGTAATTCCCGCCAAAGAACGGTTGAAGAAGTTGTAAGCGTAAACGGGGTGTGGGTGGAGGAAGGTTTGTGATGGGGAAGCTATGGGGTGTTTGTTATTTGTGTGTGGGGTCGAAGACATTTTTCTATGTTTCTCGCAAACTCCAGGATGCCACCAATCATTTTGCCGTCTAGTTGCTGAAGGTTTGGTGTCCGCATATAAAGAGCGGCGCAGTCTTGCAGTAGATAGACAGTGACAAAGGAAGTGTTTCAGGTCCTTCTCCTCCTCTTTGCAGTTTTCGCAGATTGCGGTGTCAGCTAGTCCAATTCTGTGCCCTGTAAGAAGTTCTACCATTGACCTCAGTTCAGCTCTGTTGCAATATATCGCTTTCCTGCTGAGAATATTCTTTGGTTTAGCGATGACGGATCTTAAGAGTCTGCTTCTCGTCAGGTCTGCCCAGAATCCGGGTGAATTCTGTTATCAATTGCTGTCTTGATGACTGTTGATGCGACTTCTATCTTGTCATTTGTGGTACACACGGTTCTTCCTGATCCTTCTCCTGTCAGGTCGTCTGCTTTCAATTGTTTTTTCCGGTATCCATGAGCTTTGCACATTTTATCGGCTGCCGAGGAGGTTAAGCAAATGTTTGCATTCCCACACGAGTAAGGATTTCGACAGAGGATTGGTTATCACTTAATTGCTGCTTTGCTGTCAGAGTAGATGTCTATGCATTTTGCTTGGATTTGGTGTCCCATGATGCTTGAAAGTCTGTGACAAGGGGTTTGAGATCGATTTCGATATGCGGTTGTAAGCAGTACACCCCCCTCCCGAATCGTTCGCGATTTGGGAGCCGTGTCTGTAATGCTATTTCTTCGTGGTGTCCTGTGTATTGTGCATTCAGGACTCCATCGAGGGAAAAGTCGCTGAGAAGTTGCTGACAAAATTGAAGCTCTTGTCAGCAACATGCTTTCAATGCTCTATCAGCGGTGTGATTTGCTGATGATTTCGCGATGTCTTGTGGACGATCTGTCGTCACGGGTCTCCTTGCTTCTGGATGTCTTCGAAGAATGTTCAGTATCCCTTGTGTAGAGGCTTGTGCATCTTCACCATACATTGCGTGCTTCTGGACTACTTTTACTCACGGAGAACGCAAGTAGACCAACATAAAGTGGGATGAAATAACCCTCCGAGCATCACCTAACGTTGATAAAATTGTCAGTTTTCAAGTTAGGCTTCACGCATACCTTAACTGAATTCTCGTGCTCCAAATCCTTAATTAAATCGCTGAAAAATCCTATTTAACTTTAATCTACGCGTATTAATTCGCCTTAAGCTCACCGTGGCGTATACGCAACAAAAAATTCACACAAATCCTCTCGTAAAGTAACAACAATACACGTGGTTGCGCCGCTACTACCGCATGGAAATTGGTTTCCATTTAAACAGTATACCTACGATTTTTTCTGATTATGAGAACCGTTCAATCGAAATAACCGCATTACGCCCACCGGACGATATTGATCGCTTCTCGGAATTATGAACTCAATTTATGGAAAAGAAAAATTGTGAAATTAAATCAAAAACGCAATCTATGTGTAAAACTCGCGATAAGCCTGGCAAAACCTCCGCGGTGACGGGGTAAAGCTCCGGCAGATTAATTTAAAAAAACCAGAAACACCGCTCACAGCAGCATCATACATAAATCAGCAGCAATTAACACCACAGTGCCGCAGGACATTTAATACAACATCGTTTACCTTCCGGAAAGTCCTTAAACATTTGACTTCCTTGTTTTATGGAAAAATAAAATAAAAATAAAAGCAACCAACACCCCACCGGGGACCTCAACTTGGGCACTGAATTTATGGCCCCCCAGTGGCAGCCGGAATGTCCTTAATTCGGTTATAATGTGTTGTACCTTATTGTCTGGCCGATACCTAATCTAAATCTTGTGTGAGCTGCGAGCGCCGGCATATGTGTGTTGACTTTGATGCCCTTAGTGAGTTTTTACTCGCCATTTGGAGGATCATGAAATGTCCTCTTTTATTACCCAATTGTCACATTGTCCAGGCTGTTCTGATTCTTAATTTTTATTCGGTTGCGTGATAAAACTTTGCACATTATCCTGTCGATGCTAATTTGTCAGATGAAAGTCAGTCGATGGCACACATTGTCAGGATTTTGCCATTTGCGACCCACGCTTGTGGCATGATAAGCATACAGCAGAGTTACTGCAGTCAGTCAAGTTGTGAAAGGACAATCGGGAGACATGAAACACAGACACATGTACGGATGTGGCACAGAAGGGAGGCCAAAGTTGGCGATGACTAAACACATCCTCGGTGCGCAAGTATTGATGGTATCGAGCAATGAGCATCGGCATCATCACCACCACCACGTATCTCATCATCATCATCATCATCATTATCATCATTATCATCGTCATCAGTGTTGTCCTTGTGAGCAGCTGCTGCTGCTGCAGGAATTTGCCGAGATGGCAACCTTCGAATTCAAAATGAAATACTACTGTGTCAACATAAATTGGGAGGGCAGGGAGGTTGTCGACGCTGCTCTGGGACTTACTCTAACCATCGGCTTAGATTTGTTGTCTCCATCATAGGACCACCTGTCTGTCGGTCTGTGGTGACCGCATTCGTATTGAAGAGAGAGCGTTCAGCAGAGGTCGACAGTTAGAAGGGTACATTCAATGGACTAAGTGCGAAAATCTGTGAAGTTACCACCTCTGGGGTGCCTTTAGGACAGGATCGAGTACCAAGAGTCTTGTAGGCAAGAGGTGGAATAATTTTCATTACCAGTTATTCGGTGACGGCGAATTATTAGGTTGAATTGGTTTGTGTACGATATGTGTGTTGGATGGAGGAGAAGCTTTAAGCAGATTGCTCGTCGTCAGAAAGCATCGGCACATGGACGACGAGATTTCAGAGGTCGTTTGCTGTCTATTTAGGGATTCCTAACAAAATGATCCTTTGAAGCTCTTAGAGGTTTGTGACAATTTTCAGTCTTAGTGGGATAATGAGTGCAGATAAGTGGCTGCTGAGCTGGTAAAACTTTTGAGTCTGGCCGGGCTTATGCTGTAAGCATGTTGGGTAGGATGTCAATTAATTTTTATGATACGAGGCTATGATGTTTGGTTCGTAATATTGTTTCCTTGGACACTATTTATTCCGGAAGACGTCTTTAATAAGTGTGACTTTTGAAATGAACATTGAGACTTGGTCTTCATATACATATATACAAATGTAAGACGGAGTATACAAGCTTTTTAATTGTGAAACCTTAGAGGCCATGGTTGACTCATCTCGAGCTGTCGCGTCAGCTATTTGTTTATATTTGTTTCCTGACTTTAGTTTTCAATAATCTCACTAAGAAGTTTTTTCTCTCATTCAGGCCTTGAAATCTTTAAACTGTTGTAGCAATGCTAGACTTCCTTCTGCGTGAAGGATCCCTGCCTGACATACAGCACTTTTCCATTTTTTTGGGCCTATTGGTGACAGTTTGTCAGGGCAAGTATTCTGGCACCCGCGATAGCTTGGTCTTTAAAACGAAGGTTCAGTCTTCCTAGTCTTTTCGAAACTGAGGGCTACGATTCGAAGACTTTCTTGGCTGGAGCATTGTTTTCCATTCGCTCGATGTGTGCAAGCCAATGTAGTCGAAGAAATTTGAACTTCCGAACTACGTACACATCTTGGTACACCTCATGGAGTTTGTGCTTATATCTCCTCCTCCTCGTAAATAGGACCAAAAATCGGACGAAGCATTTTTCTTTCGAAATAGGTTAGTACCTGCACTGCCTTCCTGCTTATCGTCTAGCACTCGACGCTATCGGACTGGCAGAACTGCCAGTATTAGAATCCTATATAGCGTCAGCTTTGACCTTCGTGTTAAGAGCTTTGACCCCAGCTGATTCGCTAAACAAAAGTAGCAGAGGTTTCCTAGCATTAATATTCTTCCGATTTCCACTACAGTGTCATTCGTAGAGATTACGTTTACTCAGTGGTATGTGAAATTCTTTACTACATACAATGTGTACCATCACACCCAGTACTAACCAAAGACAATTCTCTGGTTTCAATCCCTCCTCAGCGTCCGTTCCCCTTCGCATCAGTTAACTCATTTCTCGTGTGAAACCACTGTCTGCCAACTACCCACATCGATGAAATATTTGAAAACTCTCCAATTCATCATCCATCGTTACTGTGGGAATAAAATATTTCAAAAATCTCCCGTGATTTATGAACACATCCCCCCGGCCCACACTGGTCTCCTGTTCCAGGTAAAACTTGAACACAGTTAACGGAACGAAACAAAATCCCAGAGTGAGAACTCGAGTGTTTAACGATGTCCGACATGAATAATGTTTCTCCATGCCCACCATGCCCACGAACACTATTGAGGACTCTGGCTGAGGATGAAGGATGCCTAAAATTATCTCTTTACTATGCATCGTTACCCGTAGGCGCGAAGTGGACGACGGGCGCGGCAGCGCCTGACGGGAGCGAAAAGTGTGCCATGCCCAACTCTACTTTGGGCACTTAGTTCAAATTTGCATTGAAAACTCTGGGTGCCTCGTCTGTGTGGACACACTCTAAGTAAATACACTCGGCGGTGTGTAAACTTTTGTGGAATTGTGCAGTTGGTTGACGACCGACGTTAGTGTTATGCTCCCACCAGTGCGGAGTAATTAAATTTGAAAGTTTCAAGTGGCCCTGGAATAAATGTGGGGTGATTCTGACAGATGTGTGAACATTTGATTGCTTTGTAACTATCATTTTGTTTTAAGTGGTTTTCTGGGGGGTTGTTTGCCACTGGCAGAGGGGAGATCCTAATGAGGTGAGTTGGGATGGAGTTCCGGGTCGAATGTATACTTAAAGTGGCAAAACAATATCATCTCTGTATAACGACTTGACAAGCTTAACAGAAACAACCTCATATCCTGTAATACTTAGTTGGTAGTGATTTTTGAAACGAGTCCCGATTGGTCGGTACCTATATCTAATCTTTATTGAGGCTATCAGAAAGCTTTCACAGAAATAGATATTGCCGATCAGGAAGTACCTAGTCGCTAGGAAGTCCCTAGTAGCACCCTACTCGTACAAAAAGGTCCTAGTGCCTATATGGGACTGCGAGGTATAAATTAATAGAGTGAGAAGAACGTGGGACATGCCAGATATCTAATTCTTCTTTGCAGCCTTCCGAACCAACAAAATTTGACTTCAATATGGACAACAAATATACAATATCAGATAAGAGCACCTGGAAGCATAAAGTTACTCCATCCTGATGTTCACAGACGTTTTCAGAATAGCTGAATCGGTGTAGGTGCCTCTTCTTTTCAAAACACCATGGCATCCACTTTTTCTTCGGCCTTCGTAGCAACTGTAGCGTCTTTCAGGGCGAAGTTGTATCTGTACAGTAAGCTCAGATATGATAAGGTCCTCCGGCCCACGAAAGAAGCTACTATCAAGAGTACGCAACCTTCTGGTGGCTAGTGCCGAACATTTGCATAGCAGGTGCTGGAGAGATTCTATTTCCTCGTTGTCCCTGCAGCTTTTGCAGTGGTCATTGTAGGGTAATCCAAGACGCTTGTTATTCCACAGTGCCCTGTAACTACACCGGAGACGATTCGTATTTCTCTTCGAATAATATGCATGAGATTTTTAGAATTCTCCTTATCGAAGGCTGGTCATAGTGACCATTGTGGCATAGTGGCTATTGCACATGTATTGCACGACAGACGTTGAGTAGCGCTGCTGTTCGTTTAAAATCCTTCTCACAGTGGTCTTATTATAAAACTGGTCACTCCTCTATTGGTACTATAGTAAACTTTACATCCGAAAACAACGACTACACTCCTCCGAAATTTACACGCAGTGAATGCTGCAACCATGATTTCTGACTCGGTAAGACATGCCAAGCCTAAGCTAGACCAGAATCGTGATGATCTCAGCGACATAGCGCGTATTGAAGTCAAAAGTGTCCTCCGTTTTACAACAAGCTCTAGTTGGCTCGATTAGTCCTCAGAGTGTTTCTGGATTAGTGATAGAACTGGACGGCTTTTTGTCTAAGTGTGTCCGCATCCAAGAGCTACTTTAACCTAACCTAACCATCGCCATTTGAACGTACCTAGTCTGTTTCAATAAAATAGTCTTAATCCCAGCACTTCCTTTTTTGTTGAGCCTTTTATGAATAAATCAAGGCGTAGGTAATGAAAAATCGCGTGCATCGTCCCCGTGGTACCAATGGCTTTTAACCTTTCTACTTTGTCACAGTTGCTTGCAATCCATCAGACAATGGACCCGTGGATGATGACATTTCTGACGATTACACTGTACATGTGATGTATGTTTGCAGTCTCCATTATTTGCCGAATGTCTCTGTTTAACATTTTACCTATAAGACAGCAGAAGTTTTGCCGCGACTTGGCCTAAGGATAACACAAGAGCTGACGAAGGCTCCGATTTCAGACACTGCAGTTTGTTGTACATAGCCAAAGTTAACTGCAGAGAATATTGGCACATCCTGAACTGGTTTCAAAAAAGAAAGAAATGGTCTGGTTAATGTGATGATATTTCCTTTCGACACTCTCCTGAGTTATTAAGAAAGCGTCTCTTTCCTCAAAAAGTGTCCTGGAGTTTGTAATTTCCATTAAAGAAACATCAAACTCTACGAAAACCATTATAGAACTGCAGAACTGTAATTTAGTGCATACCATTCCTCCCTCAGTTTCATTGCAAGGATAACACGTGTTTTTCCTTAAACCTTCACAAGTCACCGGGAAGAATTATGGCGCACACACTACAGGTACAGAATTTCTCTTCCCCTGCGCCAATGCATATGAAAGGAAAGGTGTTGAGCCAAGAAATATTGAATCCTGCATCCTTTGCATATTTAACGCGCGAATTTTCAAAGAAAATTCACTTGTAACTGTGCAAAGCTTATGCTGAAGCAAAAAAAAAAAAAAAACGGTTTCAATTCGTTTCATCCTGCGAAATACACGCCCGTCGACACCTAACGGGAAATTTATGCATAAATTCCTTGTAAATTGAAAAATGTGTATTCCTGTGATTTGTAATAAATTTCATAGAACCACCGAGACAGCGCTTGCAACGCCAACAAACCGCGTGCTGCAACGTCCTCCCTTTCTTGGTTGCACTACATCCCAATGGCGGGTTCACACGTTCTCCGTGGGGTGCAGTAAGGGAAGAGCGGTGGCAGCCATTAAAATAATAGCGGGTAGTTAATATTTTAATGCCGTAATGTGTATCCCGTGGATTTGGTGAAAAAGGTGTTGATTTTCCACCGACATTGCTCGGAAGCCAGCAGAAGCTCATGGCGTGTCGGTACGCTTTCACACGTAACCGAGGTATGAGATGAGTGCCTAGAATGTGGGTCGTGTGGAAATGAACAGCTTAATTGATGGGGAGGGGAGCGTCTGTGTATTATGTGTGCTGGCAACACACACATAAGAGTGTTGCCAGAGGGTGTGCATAAAAGTGTAACTCGTTAAGTTTCTTGTAAAACATACTGAATGCGGTATTGAGAGCGTGTTCTTGGTCTCCGGTCGTCACCCGGCTTCAGGTGTAATTGCTGCAGTTTAAGAAACTAATTGGGACAAATGTTGCCAGCACTTGAAAGCAATTACAGTGAAATTGAAACATTGAGAGGCAACTGACATTGTGCTTCGTGTACGATGTCTCTCCTTCAAGTGGGTGTCAGGGTAGTAAATATTACATTCGAGAGTATTACATCTGTGAGTGGCTGATGCTTTGCCGGTGATTAATTACTGTTTCAGCTTCAGGGTCATATGGCAGCTCTTTGTTGCTCTTGTGATGAGATTATGCAGATGAAGGGGATACGTCGAGAGAAATTGAAATGGACCTATGCCTTTCTAGCAGTGCATCTGGGCCTCAATATCGTAATCATACCCTGCAAGTTTTCGTTATTGGGTGTTTAATACATGGCGTAGCACAGTTGAGAAGAGTTGGACGGAGCTGAGACATATTGCCAAAAATCGTACATGACTGCACTTAGGTATAGTAGATGTTGAAGGACTCACAAGGTGAAACCGGGTATAAAGAAAAAAAGAAGTCAGCGCGTGTTAAATAAGCCAAGGGGCTTGATTTCTATTTAGATCCTGCATGCTGGTGTAGTGATGGCTTTGCTCCTAGAACCACTGTTCAATTACTCGAAGAGCATTCCTCACAACATCAGTTGCAATATTTACATATAAGCCTGTCACATCATCAGCATGATCAATAGCATGGAGGGAGATCCTCTTCAGCTTGTCCAGAGGAGTGTCCACAATAATTATCTGCAGAATTTCTTTGTAAGCATCCCCACTGAGCCTTGGGACTTCCGTCTGAATATGTATTGCCCTGTTTTTAAAGTACAATGTTTTACCAGTTAACAACAATCAGATCAATCTTACGGTTTTCCACAGAAAGGTTTAGGTGCGTATCGTACGGCGGCTTAGTTGACCATGAGGTGATTACAGCGAAACCTCTGGTATTTATTTCCAGTTCCGCAACTCGTACAAGTTAATGTAGGGCTGTTTACATAGACACGCGAGCTGTATAATGTTACGCTTTTAGTATAGTGATCTTCATATGGTAAACCTCATGTTAGGGACATGCGACTTTATTGTTAATTTATAGGTGACGAGGTGAGCCCAACTTATAGTCCTACGGAGCGATAAAGATCTAAGGAACACCTTTAGGATACTGATCGTAGCAAGAGATGAAAAATGTGAGTTCTATAGAGAAGATATTTGATGGTATTCCAAGAAACTGAGAAGCACCGACTTGTATTAACGTAGATGAGAGATACGTTCCATATTCTTAATTTTTTTTAAGAAAATGAAGCTGAAAATATGCCACAAGAAACAGCCTCATCTTCCATCAAAAAGAGGAACAAAAAGCGTACGAAAAGCGTTAAATGGGCCAGAGTGGAAAAGCACTTTCGCTTTTTCTCGAAGAAAGCGTCAATAGTTGCTACTACCATACGACAGTGGCAACACAGGTATTTGGAAGCAATCAAGCATAAACAAAACCTGACGTCATAAAAGTAGTTTGGCACACTGACCGATCTCACTAAAGTTCATAGACCAAAGCTTTACCAGATGTAAACAAATCCACCAAGTTGAAGAACAGTCTGGAATTGGAATCAGCTGCTGAAAGTTTTTTGTCTGCAAGCTTTTCAATCACTGAAGTGTTTATCTTTTGTGGGACCTTCAATTCACCCAACTAACGCACGATAATTGATGTGTAATCAATGAAATTCAAGGGCAGAGATAATTGAACCGATAGTGGCCCCTGACCAGGAATAGAACGATATCAGCAATTGTTGACATCGAAAGAAGTCTTTCACTTTGATAATCTTCTCTCCACTATATTTTACACTCAAGTTCTTAACAATAAATAGAAATTCTTCTGATTTAAATCCGTTCCACGCGCAAATGTAGACCACCCTTGACGGCTGGTACTGAATTGGTTGCATCCATAACCAAAGGATTCGGTGTTTTGTCACAGTAGTGAAATTTATAGTTCCTCAGGAGCAGCGCCAGCCCAATGTACGTCTGCATCTTTCCGAACCTCAAACCAATGCAATTTCTCGGTCCATCACCGAATGGCAACCATGCAGTTGGATGACGTTTCTGCATCTCTTCTGGGCTAAACCGTTCCGGATCGAATTTCTCCGGATCGGGGTATATCTCGGGATCCCGGTGAATTGCATCGGATGGGATAAGGATCAGCCGTCCCTTGGGTATTGTGTACTTTGGATCGGATGTCGGGTAGTCATTGAGCGACAGACGCATGAGACTAACGACGACTGAATATTTTCGAAGCGTTTCTGCAAATTTTGATTCGAATTAGTGGACTCATTTGACGAATGAAAAAACCTACCTTTGACGACCTTTTCCATGTAGTGCATGTCGGCCATGCACTCATACGTGAATTTCCCTCCGTGCTTCTCGAACTGCTCGTTGATCTCTGCCCTCAGTTTGTCCTGAACATCCTGATTGGTCGCCAATTCGAACAACGCAAAGCCCATTGTCGTGGAAGAAGTCTCGAAACCGGCCAAGAAAAATATAAAGCACTGCGCTGCTATTTCCTCAACGGTCATTCCCTCTTCTGAATTTTTCATCTCGATCAACAGATTTATGAAGTCATTCCGCTTGACGGAGTTCTTCTCACGATATTCCACAGTTTCCCGCACCATTCGCATGAAAAACTGATGTACATCTTCGTGCACTTGACGCATTCTCAATTTCTTGGCCAATTCCGGAAAACTAAACATGAATCCCTCAACCAATTTGGTATGACGTGTGATTTTGAACGCCTTTGCACCCATGACTCGGAACTCGGCATTCGGATCCTTAAGACTGTTGCAATCGATGCCAAAGGCACATGTCCCAATGACATCGACTGTATAGCGCGCCAAAATATCCTTCACCTCAATCACTGAATCCTTTGCAATAATTTCACCAAGACTGTCCCGCAACTGCTCGCCCACCGACACAACCGTTGGGAACATGAATTTCATTTTTCCCGTAGTAAATGTCGGTGACAACTTATTGCGGAGGTGCCTCCATTTGGGGCCATCCAAGGCGAACAAGTGCCCGGTCAGAGGATCATCCCTCTCATTGTGGAACAATCCACGATCAGTGAAGTTATGGAAATCTTTGATGAGAATGTCCCTCACTAAATCCAAGTCAAACACGAAAACAGCAGGAGAAAATACAAAGTAGAAGCCCGCATATGGCCCTGTTCCCTTGTATTTGTCGTAGTACTCCTTCATGATGTCCCGGAAATGACGGGTTCGCATGAAGCCCTTCATATTACCAACAGGGAAACTGGGATCATCGTGAGGAATGCCAAGTTTTTTCCAATACGAAAAGCGACGCTTGACAAGATACACCAGCACTGACGCCAACACTATGACAATGGAACTAAGAACTATAGTAACGCCCATGATGACAAAAAATTTAACGAACCGTTCACATGGAAAATTTTCGACTTACTGAATCGGTTGGTGAAGCCATGAGAGACGAAAGCTCCTCCGCTTCAAGTATTTCACCACGCGTATCGAAAAGTGCTCAGCATATGATTATTTGATGACATTCAGATACTTGTGGCGGTGGGCAGTATCGCTTTTGGTGGTTTGTGGCTTATGAGTCTTATCGATCGATTTCAGTGTGATGTATAGTAAACGAGGGAATAGCGCTGAGTTTCTGTCAATATAATTACAGTCTTTTATCGACGCTGGATTCCTCATCAGATTGAACGATGGTCTGATGGGCCTTTTGTCGGTGGAACGATCTCACCATAGAGAACACTTTGTAGTAGTAGACATCACTATCTAGCGAGAGATTTTGCATGGGCCTAAGTTTAACAGGCAATATGAAGTCTCCTTTGGGATCAGAATCTTATTTAGAAAACGGATGCGATGAGCCTTAACTTCCTAAGAAGACCATCACGCTGAATCCGCGATCTGTCTATCAACCTAAAAGTCCTTTCGGTGTTGGAGTGGAGGATTTGCTTGGGATCTGAGAGAGAATTCTTGATATTCTGTGCTCTATTTGCAATGATTGTACGTCCTTTGGTTGTTGCAGACGATCAGCTTTAGGCCCTCCGAACGACTTAAGTTTTGTTCTGCATTAAAGGTATCTTGATGCCTCAGATAGAGACTCTTCATAAGCATTAAAAAAAGAAGAAAATGATTTTACTTTTGTTACCCACTGTATCAGCGAGAATTCCACTCAAATAAATTACACTAAGTTAAGTTGGAACGATAGTCGGTGGCCTTATACTTCGAGCTTTATCATTTTCGTTGCAACTGCGTAACTCTAGATCTCTAGCCGTGGATTATGCAGGTCATGGTGTACAAATGATGCACTAGACTTGCGCAGTCTACACTAATCCGGAAATGATTAACTGCAAGCTCTATGTAGGCATCACAAGGGGCCTTGAGGATAGACGAGTCCCCTAGTGGACATCTCTCCTAACCTAAGCTTCACTATTGCTTTTCAACTCAGTGCTTTTCGCTTTCGCTACTTCAAGCGACTAGTTGACTTCAAACTCTCATCGCGAATAGTTCAAGATATTTTGATGTCGCAATGGCAATAGCCGCCAGCATATTATACTTTCTCATAGCATTGGTGTCAGTGATAGTGTTTTACTTCAAACGCCATCTTGACCTTTGGAAACGTCTCGGAATACCACATGATCCACCTACCATCCCTGAAGGAAATCTCAAGGGTATGATGCGAACGAGAGTATACCGTGACATTATGAAGGATCACTATGACAAGTTTAAGAATGTCGGACCGTTCGGTGGATTCTTTTTTATGCTCAGCCCGACGGCGGTCATATATGACTTAGACCTGGTGAGAGACATCCTCATCAAGGACTTCCACAACTTTGTAGATCGTGCAATATTCCATAATGAACGAGATGATCCTCTGACTGGGCACTTGTTCGGTTTAGATGGAGCCAAGTGGAAACACATGCGTCACAAGCTATCGCCGACCTTTACTTCCGGCAAAATGAAGTTCATGTTTCCCACCGTGGTTGGGGTTGCTGATCATTTATTGGAAACCTTTAATAAATTGATTGAAACAGATCCACTTGTTGAAGTGAAGGATATTTTTGCTCGTTTCACAACCGATGTTATTGGGACATGTGCCTTTGGCTTGGAATGCAACAGTCTAAATGATCCGAATGCAGAGTTTCGTACAATGGGCGCGAGAGCCTTCAAAGACAATCGCCACAGTAAGATAGTTGACTTATTGATGTTCAGCTTTCCAGATCTAGCTGTCAAACTCCGTATGCGGATGATCCATGAAGATGTTCATCAGTTTTTTATGCGGGCAGTACGTGACACTGTCGAGTATCGTGAGAAGAACTCCATCAAGCGGAATGATTTCATGGATTTGCTGATTGAGTTGAAGAATTCCGAGGATGGCTTGACCATAGAGCAGATAGCAGCACAGGCATTCATATTCTTCTTTGCGGGTTTCGAGACCTCATCCACGACCATGGGATTTGCACTGTACGAGTTGGCTCTGAATCAGGACATCCAGGACAAGTTAAGGACGGAAGTAAATGCCCAGTTCGAGAAGGGCGATGGGAAATTCACCTACGAAAGCATGGCTGAGATGCATTATATGGAAAAGGTCATCAAGGGTAAGGTGATTTTCCCTTGGACTGGTTTTAGATTTCACTCTTCCATTGAATTTTCACAGAAACTCTGAGGAAATATTCTGTCGCCGTCACTCTCATCCGGAAGTCGCTTAACGAGTACCCAACCAGTAATCCAAAGTTCACCATTCCGAAGAATACAAGGATCCTAATTCCGGTCGATGCAATTCAGCGTGATCCCGACATCTACCCGGATCCGGAGAGATTCGATCCGGAACGCTTTAGCCTGGAGGAGATTCAGAAGCGTCATCCCACCGCCTGGCTGGCATTCGGTGATGGACCGAGGAATTGTATTGGACTGAGGTTTGGAAAGATGCAGACATTCATTGGACTGGCGTTGTTGCTGAAGAACTACAAGTTCCATTATTGCGACAGGACACCGAATCCTCTGGTAATGGATCCCACGAACTTCTTACTGGGGGTCAAGGGAGGTATCTATTTGAGGGTTGAACGTATCTAATAAAAGGTAATCGATGTGGTTGACACGGCGTAAAGCAAAGTCAGTTATTTCAATTGTTCCCAAGGCTTATCGGGACTAAGTTTCAAGTAGTCTATCGGTTAATCCTCAATTAAGGTTTCCACTAGCTTTTCCGAATTCGATTGAGACAACGTACGTAGGTAAGAAGATATAAGTGGGAGTTCGGCTGAACCCAATTTACACTGCGATGAGCCTTTTCGTTACCACGATTTACATGAACTAATTGATAATATGTATCTTTGATGGAGAGTAACACAGGGTGCCCAAATCCAACTTCTGGATTTTAGAAAGCAGATTAGATCTTGGGAAATTGCAGGGTGATGAACTCTCCAAGAATGGTACTACAATACAGATTCTTCCTGAAAAGAGAACCTCGGAGTGCCAGTAGCTACATGCAAATTGAAATTAAAGGCAGATGCAATCAGCAAAGCCAATCTAAGGTGCTCCAATGGCACCACCTGCCAAACTCGGAGACAAATTTGGCGCTCAATAGACCATAAGCGGACTGGGTGTTCCTTCAAATGATTTCTGCAGAAGCTGTAGGGACGAGGAAGAGAAAGAGACGTACCTGCCCGCGCTCTCTCATAAAAGACGCAACCATCTCGGTGCTTTCTTTTTTGGCAATTCTGGCAACCTAGCACAACAAGATATCGGAAACCTAGTTCACTTTATTAAAAGCTTCCACTGGTTGCACGATTAGAAAAGAGAATTCCTCCTAGATCCTGAGGCATCAAAATGGACCAATTGTTGGTCTAAATGCGTCGGCTATGTCGATAGCCTCTCTAACCTAACCTAACCTAGTATCTTCTCTTGTATCTGGGCCCTCTGCAAAAAGTGTAGATGGATTTGTCTTCCAACCGCTCTTAGCCTCACGCTCGTTTCCTTTTGAATCATTTGCCCTGTGATCCAGAGCGGTGTGACTTTAAGTGCGCAAGCTCGTTCCGGCACTCTTGCACCAATTCGGAGGGTGTGCTAGCCGAGTCAATAGCTTTGATGGCGGCTTGGCTATCTATAAGGATGGCAATGTTCTGTTTGTGCGTTGTGACACGTCCGACTGGCGGTTCCTGAGAACCCAATTAGCGCGTGTGAGTGTACGCGATCGTATGATATGTACATACATATGTGTATTTCACACCATGACATAGAACCCTGTTAAAAAACCGGCAAAGAAAACAGTAAAAAAGAATGCAACCTACTGATTTTTATTCAATTACTGAGGTGTTGCTTGATTACGTCCCGAGAGTTCAAGAAAAACTAGAAACTATTTAAATTAAAACCAATTATAGAGTGGGAAAGAGACAAGAAATGGGTATGAGTGTATGACTGTATGAATGGAAACCTGTAAAACAAGTATGACCAATTTTTTATTTTTGTTTTTATAATCCACAGGCGGATCAAGGGGCTATGACTATGAATACCCTTTCATTGTTATTCACACACCGCAAGCGAGGTGCGGTGGTTTGAAATTAAGGTAGTATTAGGATTCATGAGCGTCCGAGGGTGATGCCATGACTAACTGAGGACATATATGGTGGTTGTCATTGCTATAATTCACAGGAATTTTTCGAATCTCCTAATGTCATTATCATTGTCAGCTCAATCAACTCTTCAAGTCATGACCAATGTACAACAAGGCTAGATCTAATACACTGGTGCAGACGAAAAGCAAAATCCTTTCCACCGTCGTCCTATTTTATTCCAGCATATCGAAGAACTAAGGGACATACACATGTGTCCCTCAAGGTCATCTACAGTTCATCAAAGCTTCAAGATGTTCCATATGGCGAAAGGAGAGTGGTTTAGGGATTGCTTCGCAGGCAAGGTATATTCCCTACACAAGAGGAATGACAATGGGTCTATATTGACCTGAGTGTGGTGCCGAGGGTTTTCTCTTCATTCACCCACTTATTTGCCTAACCCAACCTTACCTTTTCATTCTTACAGTTACATACATATGAATGTGTACATACACAAATACTATATAAGATTTTGGTTAGGCTCATTTTTCGCAACTGTTAGGATTTAAATACATAAACCCTTCTATTATGAAGTTCAAGGCTAGAAAGCCTAGCGAGGAATCGGCTTAGGAATATTTAATGCGTCTTAAAGGCACTCAACGATGAAACATGGCTCCGATATGAGGACACTGGGAGCAGATACGAAGCCTCAGACTGAGACTTTTCATAAGATAATGTAAACTTCGATGGGTAGAAAGAATGATTTTACTTTTGCTTCCCACTGTATCAGCGGGAATTCCACTCAAATCAATTACACTAAGTCAGTTGGAGTGATAGAAAGTGGCGTAATACTATGAGCTTTACCATTTTCGTTGCAACTGCGTAGCTCTAGATCTCTAGCCAAACCACACTAATCAGAAAATGATTGATGTGCTTTCGCATTCGCTGTTTTAATCAAATAGTTGACTTCGAACTTTCATCGGGAACGGTTCTGTTGTTGTGAAGCCGCAATGGCTCTAGCCGCTAGCATATTATACTTTCTCATAGCATTGGTGTCAGTGATAGTGTTTTACGTCAAACGTCATCTTGCCCATTGGAAACGTCTGGGAATACCACATGATCCACCTGTCGTACCAGCAGGTAATCTCAAGGGTATGATGCGAACCAAAGCATACCGTGACATTATGAAGGATCACTATGATAAGTTTAAGAATGTCGGACCGTTTGGTGGATTCTTTTTTATGTTAAGTCCGAGTGCGATAATATATGACTTGGACCTGGTGAGAGACATCCTCATCAAAGACTTCCACAACTTTGTAGATCGTGGAACATTCCACAATGAACGAGATGATCCTCTGACCGGGCACTTGTTCGCTTTGGATGGAGCCAAGTGGAAACACATGCGTCACAAGCTATCGCCGACCTTTACTTCGGGCAAAATGAAGTTCATGTTTCCCACCGTTGTTGCAGTTGGCGACCATTTACTGGAAACCTTCAGCAAAATGCTTGAATCGAATCCATTAATCGAGGTGAAGGATATTCTGGCACGTTTCACAGTCGATGTCATTGGAACCTGCGCCTTTGGCTTGGATTGTAACAGTTTGAACGATCCGAATGCAGAGTTTCGTACAATGGGCGCGAGAGCCTTCAAAGACAATCGCCACAGTAAGATAGTTGAGGGATTGATATTCAGTTTTCCTGATCTAGCTGCGAAGCTTCGTTTGCGGATGATCCATGAAGACGTTCATCAGTTTTTCATGCGGGCAGTTCGAGACACTGTCGAGTATCGTGAGAAGAACTCCATCAAGCGGAATGATTTCATGGATTTGCTGATTGAGTTGAAGAATTCCGAGGATGGCTTGACCATAGAGCAGATAGCAGCACAGGCATTCATATTCTTCTTTGCGGGTTTCGAGACCTCATCCACGACCATGGGATTTGCACTGTACGAGTTGGCTCTAAATCAGGACATCCAGGACAAGTTAAGGGCGGAAGTAAATGCCCAGTTCGAGAAGAGCGATGGAAAATTTACTTACGAGAGCATGGCTGAGATGCATTACATGGAAAAGGTCTTCAAAGGTAAGGTAACTCTTCGTTGACTGTTTTCAGATTTCAGTTTTCCGTTGAATTTCTACAGAAACTCTGCGGAAATATTCTGTCGTTGTCACTCTTATTCGGAAGTCACTCAACGAGTACCCAACCAGCAACCCAAAGTTCACTATTCCAAAAAATACAAGGATCCTAATTCCGATTGATGCAATTCAGCGTGATCCCGACATCTATCCGGATCCGGAGAAATTCGACCCGGAACGCTTTAGCCCGGAGGAGATTCAGAAGCGTCATCCCACCGCTTGGCTGGCATTCGGAGATGGACCGAGGAATTGTATTGGACTGAGGTTTGGAAAGATGCAGACATTCATTGGACTGGCGTTGTTGGTGAAAAACTTCAAGTTCCATTTTTGCGACAGGACACCGAATCCGCTGGTAATGGATCCCACGAACTTCCTGTTGGCGGTCAAGGGAGGTATCTACTTAAGGGTTGAACGTATCTAATAAAAGGTAATCGATGTGGTTGACACGGCGTAAGGCGAAGTCAGTTATTTCAATTGTTCCCAAGGCTTATCGGGACTAAGTTTCAAGTAGTCTATCGGTTAATCTTCAATTTAGGTTTCTGCCAGCTTTTCCGAATTCGATAGCGACGGCGTAGGTAGGTAAGGTTTGGCGAAACCCCATGTGCTTTTCTATTACCACACGTAATGTGACTTGACGTGACGTGACTTAATTAATGTTGATGGAGCGTTAGACAGCTGGAAGTAAAGTTTAGAAAGCAGATAAAACCTCGTTTTTTTTTATCCGAGATCTCATTGAGTTTGCCGAGAATAGTTGGGTTATGGCGCGCAATCTCCCTCTTGCTAGTGGTAGTCTCATTCTCGTTTTGTTTTCGCAGCTGCGGCAGTGGGGGTTGTGTGGTACACCCAATTTGGCCGCATAGTCCTCGATTGGCCTTTGCTCTGTAGTAATCGGACTAATTCTGTATCTGTAGATACAGGTTCTGTTTAGGAGACCTTTTGAACTAGTCCTGTCGAAGGTTGGGCCATCTCTTGCTTAATATGACACAGTTTGTTACCCTTTGTCATTTTACATTGGTCTTCTGCAAGATGTGTGAATGGATTTGTACTTTAATTGCTCCCAGTGGGACCTGGACCCTTGCCCCAAGTGAGCTGTGTCGAGCTGAGCCTTGTGCAAGGCTCCTTGGTGTGGAGCAATGTAGTCAGTTTGAGACCTAACCACGGCAATTGGTAACGAGTTCAGAATATTCATGTGATGGTAGGGCCTTGCAATCCACCACCCAGATTATTTGAGTCTGACTGCCCTACGTAGGGCGGTATTTAGGCAAAAGATGTAAGAGCACAGTAAGGTCACCTGGCTGTACTTTGGAGCCTTTTGAGTTTTGTGAGGTTGTAGCCTTTGCTTAACGAGAAAGATGGTCCTTCAACGATCCACAGGTGAGAATTAGATGCACTATGGTTGTCTTTGGTTTAAATCCCCACTTCCTGTCAATGGTTTTGCTACAGGCATAGAAGGCTACACATGCCTGCCTGACTCTATATTCTATGTTTGGCTTCGAGTCAAATTTTGCATCAACCATATTTCCCAGATACCTAGCTTTGGAGGATAGTGTGAGTGGTTCAGTCGAGGAAAGGTAAAAGGTGTCAGTTTGGTTTTGCTCGGACCGTAACTAGCAGTCCAGGTGTCTATTTTGTCTACAGCAGCCTTCCTAATTATCACAGAGAAAAACATCACTGTCACTAATACCACCACGTCATCCGCGTACGCGATCACCTTGACACTTTCTCTGTCTAATCTCAAAAGAATTTTGTCCATAACCATTAACCAAAGTAGAGGGGAAATTTCGCCACCCAATGGGGTTTCTCTGTGGGCCTATTCGGTTAAGTGACTGTTATGATTCTCGTTCTGAGCATAGAGACTATCAGTATCCAGGCTCCTTCATGTCTAAGAAGGAAGCTTGGGTATACATACTCTTTATCGTGGATTGCTTTTTCAATTGTTCGCACAACCTCGTGGGAAGGCGTTTCTGTGGATTTTTTGCATGTGAGTGTCTAAGATACACTTTAGGATTTTAAGTATGAAAGACGGTAAATTTATTGAACTCGTGCCTGCGACTGCGTATATTGTATATAACCACCACTCGAGGGCGTCTCCAGCGATAGCTCAATTTGTTTACCTTTTGTGCAATCGGCCGGCGTTCAAGTTAACTCTCAGATCTGTGTGACTAAAAAAGAGGTGTGCGTAAGTATTTCATCACATTCCCAGGTAATTGAAGTTTTGTCAGCAGACCACTGACTGATATGGTCGACCATGTGGATAAGCATATGGTACACTGTGACTAGACCTGCGCAGACCACACTTATCCGACAATATTTGACAGTAAGTATTTAGAAGCTTTTCGTTTTCACTATTTCAATCCACTAGTTGACTTCAAACTTTCATCGGGAACGGTTCTGTTATTGTGAAGCCGCAATGGCTCTAGCCGCCAACATACTATACTTTCTCATAGCATTGGTGTCAGTGATAGTGTTTTACGTCAAACGCCATCTTGCCTACTGGAAACGTCTGGGAATACCACATGATCCACCTACCATCCCTCAAGGAAATCTCAAAGGAATGATGCGAACGAGAGCATTACGGGACATTATGAAGGATCACTATGATAAGTTCAAGAATGTCGGACCGTTTGGAGGATTCTTTTTCGCACTTAGCCCGACAGCGGTCATATATGACTTGGACCTGGTGAGAGACATCCTCATCAAAGACTTTCACAACTTTGTAGATCGTGGAACGTTTCACAATGAACGAGATGATCCTCTGACCGGGCACTTGTTCGCTTTGGATGGAGCCAAGTGGAAGTACATGCGTCACAAGCTAACGCCGACCTTTACTTCAGGCAAAATGAAGTTCATGTTTCCCACTGTGGTTGCGGTTGGTGATCATTTATTGGAAACCTTCAACAAATTGGTTGAAACGGATCCACTTGTTGAGGTGAAGGATATTTTGGCACGTTTCACAACCGATGTCATTGGGACATGTGCCTTCGGCTTGGATTGTAACAGTCTGAACGATCCGAATGCAGAGTTTCGAACCATGGGCGCCAGAGCCTTCAAAGACAATCGCCACAGTAAGATAGTTGAGGGATTGATATTCAGTTTCCCAGATTTAGCTGCCAAACTCGGAATGCGTATGGTTCATGAAGACATTCATCAGTTTTTCATGCGGGCAGTACGAGACACTGTGGCGTATCGTGAAAAGAACTCCATCAAGCGGAATGATTTCATGGATTTGCTGATTGAGTTGAAGAACTCCGAGGATGGCTTGACCATAGAGCAGATAGCAGCACAGGCATTCATATTCTTCTTTGCGGGTTTCGAGACCTCATCCACGACCATGGGATTTGCACTGTACGAGTTGGCTCTAAATCAGGCCATCCAGGACAAGTTAAGGACGGAAGTAAATGCCCAGTTCGAGAAGAGCGATGGAAAATTCACCTACGAGAGCATGGCTGAGATGCATTACATGGAAAAGGTCTTCAAAGGTAAGGTAACTCTTCGTTGGACTGTTTTCAGATTTCAGTTTTCCTTTGAATTTCTTACAGAAACTCTGAGGAAATATTCTGTCGTCGTCACTCTCATGCGAAAGTCTCTCAAGGAGTACCCAACTAACAATCCAAAGTTCACTATTCCGAAGAATACAAGGATTCTGATTCCCATTGATGCAATTCAGCATGATCCCGACATCTATCCGGATCCGGAGAAATTCGACCCGGAACGCTTTAGCCCGGAGGAGATTCAGAAGCGTCATCCCACCGCTTGGCTGGCATTCGGAGATGGACCGAGGAATTGTATTGGACTAAGATTTGGAAAGATGCAGACATTCATTGGACTGGCGCTGTTGCTGAGGAACAACAAGTTCCATTATTGCGACAGGACACCGAATCCTCTTGTAATGGATCCAATGAATTTCTTTTTGGCGGCCAAGGGAGGTATCTATTTGAGGGTTGAACGTATCTAATAAAAGAGAACGGTTGATATTTGGTAAGAGAAAGTCAGTTTATTCAATTGTCCTCAATTAAGATAACATATGTATGTACATACATTGTTTACGTTATTCGGGATCGACGTCCAAGTTGACTCACGGGATTGTGTGATTATAAAAGGCGTGTGCGCCCGTAAATATTTATCTAATCACTTGAAAATTTCCAAGTAATTTGAGTTTTATCAGCGAACCACGGCCTGATATTGTCGACCGTATCGATAACACTTGTTGTGGTGAATCAATCAATCATTCCGACTACGGGAACAATGTCGGGGCCACTAACTACTAGGCGATTGATCTATCGTGCCCAGTGTATCGCTTGTGCATTCGCTTCTTTATCAGTCGCGTCAGTAACAAGCAGTTTAAACAGCGATATACATAAATATGTAGATAATCTTGCACTGGAAATAGCTCTGTACTTAATGAACGACGTTCTAAGCGAAATCAGTGAGAAACCAGCTGATGGTGTAGCTTTTTCACCACAGAAAGCTCTCCAGCGACATGCGATTAATAAATGTTTAAAGAAGATAAAAGCGAAACAAAAACAAGTTTGTTTACGAAGAGCAGATGGCAGACAGTGGCGTTAAAAACTTTTCCCACTTCGTTGGCATTTTAAAAAAAAAGAGAAGTGGTTCGTGATTGAGGTCAACTCGCATACTGCTCTCTTTTCTATTTAATTTGCTCGAGAATGACCACTTATTCAGTAGAAGTATGGAATTCTGACCCACTTAAAACAATTGGCAAACCCCTCCTATACATACATAAATCACCAAATTTCAGCGCGTCTTGATAGGGAGGTGTGTAAGGTTGCGTACGCCGACGATGTGGTTAGGTTAAGCCAACTCATGGAGAGTGCTCTGGAGCACAAGTAGTAAATCCGAATAAGACCGAAATGATGCTATTTATCACTAAAACCAAGGTTGCGATATTCACCTCCCCAAACTTTTTGGTCAGACACTTTCATTAAGTCCTAGTACAAAATACCTACATATGTAGGCACAGTGACCCGAACCTGAGTTGTAAGTTCAATATAGAACAGCGGCCAACAAGATAAATCGAAGTCTTTCGTCTGCCAGACTCTGCTAGTGTTTTCCAGACGGAGTTTCTTGCGATTCGGGAAGCCTGCCGCTTGCTGAACAATCTCCAAACATCAAACCAAAATATCGCTATTTTCTCGGATAGCCAAGCCGCTATCAAAAGCCATTGATGCAGTTACCACAATCTCCTGGTAGATCAATGCCAGCTTGTAATCAATCAACTAAGTTAAAAAAAAAAAATAACTAGCGCGACAGCTCGGGATGAGCCAAGGCCTAGCCTCTCGCAACCATTCATTCATGTTACGCGTGTAACATTTTTCGCACGAATGGAAGAGACCTACAATTTATTGTCGACTCCGAAAGCCGGAATGAGAACCGTTTTCATGACAGATTATACTCCCGGAGGCTTGTCATTCACCGACGAGAGGTGGTGCCGCGAAAAACGTTCGATGGACATTGCTGGGGCTTGAACCCACGCCGCTCAGTCAGGAGTCCAACGCACTAACTACTGAGCCACGGCGACCAACACATATAGCATTGTTAAAAAGAAAACAGGTGGTGGCCGTGGCTCAGTGGTAGAGATAGATTAAGTTTGGGAAGAATGTTGGAAGGTATCTAGGGAAAGGTGGACCCACAGGTCTTCTATTGCGTTCTCGCTGGGGCTGGAAAATGGAATAGGAAGTTTTCGAGAATTGCTTCTTCGTCCTCGCAATTTCTGCAAATCCCTGCGCCAGTGAGGCCCAGTCTCTGCATTCGTGTTTATTGAGGTTGATGTGCCCTATGGTTAGTCATTAGCATCAATTTCTCCCTGCTTGAACCTAGAGCCTTTCTAGTGAGCAGGTTACTTGGTTTCTATATAAGTGATATAGCCTCTCGTCAAGAGGTTTGCTTAGTGATCCTCGAAATCCCTTTGCATCTCCTCGTTGATTGGTGTTTCGATTGTTGTTAGTTGGCCCACACTGTGTTTTCAGCGGCTTGTTCTATAGCATGCGTCCCATCACTTGCCAGTTCGTTAGCTTTCTCATTCCCCGTGACACCTTTGGACCCGGTACCCGGACTTCGTTGTGGCTGGCGAACAGATTGAGTTTGTTTTTGCATTCGCTGACCAGATGAGATCTGAATGTTGGATTTGTGATGGCTTTAGGTGCTGCTTGACCATCCGTACAGATTTCTATTTGGGTGTGCTGTTTCAGAGGAACTCCAGCTCCCCTTTAAATGGCAATTATTTCTGCTTGGAAGACGATGAGGAAAAAGTGTAGGTAGATCGCAAGTTTTACCGGTGAGTTGTTGCAGTATATGCCAGCTCCTGAGTTGCCTGTGATGTTAGAGAAGTCCGTGAATAAACCTGTCCCGTCATGGTTTGTTGTTTCATCAGTTTGGGTTCAAGAATCCCTAAAACGCTTGTACGAGGCTTGTGGTCGATATGTAACATTCCTTTTTTCACCCTGATGGCACAACCACTTACCTGGCGACTCCGCTGTCAACTCGGACGAGGATACCAGTGCGATGATCAAAAGAAGTAAGGATCTCACCAAACAAAGGTTCCCCTACTATTGGGTTGTCATAAAAGTCATGACGCATTGCTCGAACAGATGGTTAATTTTTTTAAAGTAATGGATTAAGCCCATCTTTATTATTGGTAATCCATTTGACAGTTAACGGTTTGAGCGTAATTCATTCAGTATGCATTTTCGGTATATTTAACTCTTTTATTTCCGTAAAAGGAAGAATGCAAGTGAAGCTTGTGAAAAGTTGCGTCAAGTTTACGGTGACGAAGCTCTACAAAGACGTCAGTGTCAACGCTGGTTCCAAAAATTCAGAGCGGGTGATTTTAACCTCAATAACGCTCCTCGGTCAGGAAGGCCCACCGAGGTTGACGACGACCAAATCAAGGCACTGATCGAGTCAAACCCACGTTACACGACACGAGAGATTGCAGAGACATTGAACATTTATCATTCAAGCGTTCATGACCACCTGAAGAAGCTGGGATACGTAAGCAAGCTCGATATTTGGGTTCCTCATGAACTCAAGGAGGTCCAATTGACGAACCGCATAAACATCTGTGATATGCTCATTAGACGTCAGGAAAACGATCCTTTTTTGAAGCGACTGATAACAGGTGATGAGAAGTGGATTGTTACCGACAATGTTGTACGCAAGCGGTCTTGGTCCCATCGTGATAGAGCGCCTCAAACGAGAGCGAAAGCCAACATTCATCAGAGAAAGGTTATGCTGTCAGTGTGGTGGGATTTTAAAGGCATCGTGTTTTTTGAGCTCCTACCAAGGAATCAAACCATCAATTCTGATGTTTACTGTCGGCAGTTGGACAGTTTGAACGAATGCATCACCCAGAAACGTGCAGAGCTCGTTTATCGTAAAGGAGTTGTGTTCCATCACGACAATGCAAGACCACACACAAGTTTAACCACCCGCCAAAGTTATTGGACTTTGGATGGGATGTGTTGCCACACCCACCATACTCACATGACCTTGCGCCATCGGACTTCCACTTGTTTCGTTCTCTTCAAAACTCGTTACGTGAAAAAACGTTCAATTCAGGCTGTAAAACAGCACCTTCTTCAGTTTTTCGCCGATAAAGACAGGTCCTTCTATGAACGAGGAACTATGCAACTTACTGAAAGATGGCAAAAGGTCATCGAACAAAACGGTCAATATGTTATTGATTGATTTCTGTTCTTTATATAAATAAATAATCTTTGAAAAACATAGAAAAATGCGTGATGACTTTTCCGACAACCCAATAATACCTTTGACAGGGTTGCTTCCTGCTTCCCCTCACCGTAGGTCTATTGGAAATTATACCTGAAGGTCCTGTACTCTGAATTATCTTCGACCAGAGTATTCCACCCTGGAGTTCCCGGTTTTTTTTTAAGGAATATGAAAATGGGAAGCTGTTCTTTGGTTGGAGTATCTAAAACTGGCATTTGGGACTTGTAAGTTGGTGTCCATAATGTGCCCTTGAATCTCGTTGCATTCAATACTGACTTGAAACTCTATTCCGTAGAATCGTTAAGCTTCTTGTCTTCTTAGACTACATGCTGTTTTATTATTCTCGATTCCGACGAGTTCAGGTGCACAGTAGAGGGTTACTTCGGTATTTCTGCCCAAAATGTAGGACTGCCTCACACAGCATGTAAATTGTTTGCCTCTTCCCATTATTTTGCAAACAAACATCAATCGTAAGATGGTAACTCTTCGAGGTGTGTGCTCCGCGTTTGCCATCATTAACCGAAATAGCAGCTGAGAAATATTGTTCGACTGTAACACACAATCATTGCTACTCTTTATTTTCGAAGACAAAACCATTTGATTGGTCATAGATGGACACATTCTCGGCACAGTCTTATACTTTTAGGAGCTTCAACCCTCCAGTGACCGTGTATTGGTAGCTTACCACTCCTATCGCTAATCTTTAGCTGAAATTTCTTTGCAATAGTGGTGAAATTGCAATTATCTCTTCGAATTTCTTGCATCACAAAATGTATCTTAACCATTTTGTAGCTTCGCGATACTCTAAGCAGCAATTTCAGCAAGTCACTGCTGGAACCACAGATAGGCAAAGTAAGTTCCATATGTTTACACCGTTTTGCGTTTGTTTTCAATTTTTTCAGTCTTTGAAGCATTAAATCGACTTGGACAAACGATGACAATCAGAAATTCAAAACGAGATAAGATACACAATCCATTTGGAGAGCTCTGCGTGTTAGTGGAACGTGTTGCCCACTATTAAAACTAGGCAAACCTAATAAAAGCTTCCCGCGACCGGTTGTTACTCTCAGTTGGTTTCTTGCAGTTGAATTCAAACTTAGTGGAACTAGTTGCGCGGTTGAAAACAGAAATTTATTTAACATGGCGGTCTCCCCGGCTTTGCTTTACATAATTATTGCGCTGGCCTCTGTGCTGGCGTACTACTTTAAGCGCCACCTTACATTCTGGGCGCGTCGTGGCATTGCGCACACTGAACCGCACATTATCTATGGAAACATGAAGGGTTTCGAGAAAACCCGACACTTTCGTGACATTATGAAGGAGTACTACGACAAATACAAGGGCACCGGACCCTTTGCTGGATTCTACTTCTTCCTCAATAGAGCTGTGTTCGTGTTGGACTTGGATTTGGCAAAGAATGTCCTCATCAAGGATTTTAATAACTTCACCGATCGTGGATTGTTCCACAATGAGAAGGATGATCCTCTGACCGGACACCTGTTTGCCTTGGATGGGGCGAAATGGAAGAACATTCGGAACAAGCTGTCGCCGACTTTCACCTCGGGAAAGATGAAGATCATGTTCCCCACAGTGATGTCAGTTGGAGATCAGTTGTTGGAGAGGTTCGCCAAAATTCCCCAAAACGACCCAATCGTCGAGGTGAAGGAAATTTTAGCGCGCTTCACAACCGATGTCATTGGGACGTGTGCCTTTGGTCTGGAATGCAACAGTCTCAAGGACCCGAATGCAGAGTTCCGGATCATGGGTGCTAAGGCCTTCACACACAAGCGTCACAATAAATTGGTGGAATCGTTTTTGTTCAGTTTCCCGGATTTGTCCCGTAAAATTCACTTGCGTCAGGTGCACGAGGAGGTGCATCAGTTTTTCATGCGCGTGGTGAGGGAAACTGTGGACTATCGTGAGAAGAACTCCATTAAGCGAAATGATTTCATGAATCTTTTGATTGAGACGAAGAACTCTGGGGAAGGTTTGACTATTGAGGAAGTGGCTGCTCAGGCTTTTGTGTTCTTTTTGGCCGGATTCGAGACCTCATCGACAACGATGGGTTATGCATTGTTCGAGTTGGCCACCAATCAAGATATTCAGGACAAACTGAGGGCAGAGATCAACGAGCAGTTCGAGAAGCATGGAGAGAAATTCACATACGAGTGCATGACTGACATGCATTACATGGAGAAGGTTGTGAAAGGTGAGTACTTCCAGGTCATGGCGTCACATTTGGAATACATTTTCTGTTTCTTCTAGAAACCCTACGCAAATATTCGATTGTGATCAACTTGTTCAGGAAGGCGCTGAACGATTACCCCACTTCCGATCCAAAGTATACAATTCCCAAGGGAGCGCTTGTCCTCATCCCAGCCGATGCGATACATCGTGATCCCGAGATATACCCAGAACCGGAGAAATTCGATCCGGAACGGTTCAGCCCAGAAGAGACGCAGAAACGTCACCCTACCGCATGGTTGCCTTTCGGTGATGGACCGAGAAATTGCATTGGGTTGAGGTTCGGAAAGATGCAGACATACATCGGACTGGCGCTGCTGCTGAGGAACTACAAGTTCCACTACTGTGACAAGACACCGAATCCCTTGGAGTTTGATGTAACAAATTCGTTGCTCTCGGCAAAGGGAGGAATTTATTTGCGTGTGGAACGTGTTCGTTAAAGAATAAACATATAATTATTGACTTTTGATTTAATTGAGTTGTTTTTCTGTTCCGAGTTCATACCTGTCGGCCTTGATGTACTTAAGGTCGAATGTATGTCTGTCTGTCATTAGTGACCAAGTTATTACACAGGTGCTGTATCTCCGCGTTTTCTCATTCTTTAGACACATCAATGTGCAAAATGTGTGTTTTGTATTCTAACGACCAAAACCCAGTTGGCCTTGAGATATCGAAAAATATGTTTAGCATTATCTCAAGCGATATGGACAGCATTTGTTACGCAGATTGTTTAGCCTGGGAGCTTTTGAATTGTTTTGCGTGTGTAAAGAGGGCCTCGAGATTGTCAACGCCTCTCTTGAATTATTATTTATTTGCTTAATTGGTTGATAGCATGCCAGAGTAGTTGAAACTATCTTATCTTTATTTTAAGTATCTGCACATAGCATAAGTACTTTATTGTTGTCAACAATTGATCTACACTACTGACATACGTTGTATGTACACAGATTAAGATTTAAATCAGTTCAGTCTGGTCGCATGTGGTCGATGCGTATCTCAACAAACACATTTATTTGTCTAGAGAAGGGAGACGGTAAATGCAAAGTTCTTCTTAAAGCTCGAGATAGACGATTCTTGTATCTAAGTGTCTGACACTGTAGACAGCAAAAGCAAGAGCCAAGCCTGCACAGATAAGGGTGTGTCATATGCGACAGACTTGGGTAGGAATCTAAGCTTTACAACGAAAGCCAATGTTTAACGAAAATTTGCATCAAGAAAAAATTTGCTGTTGGCGGTGGTATGCCAACTTCCAACAGCAGAAATCAACACAGAGAACATGGGTGAAGCCGCCAAAAAATATTTCTACGAGTTTGTTGACAAAGCATTTGAACAATCGTTTAAGACGATTTCAATGTTCAAGGTCAGCTTCATCAAGAGCTCAATTCGTGATTGACCGTTCGATGCTCAGAAGACCGTCACCTTCCCTTTAAGTATTGAAATTAGTAAACCCTGCGCTATAGTGAAGTTCCGCACCGCACCAAAGTCAATTCTTTGGCGACACCACGATTGGAAACGGGCTTAGGCTAACGTTTGGCGAGTTCATCGGCCTTTCTTCCATCTGCAGGAGAGATGAGCGACAGTTTAAAGTAGCTTTTGATGTACATGTTACCGATTTCAGGGATTTTATTTGCACGTTTACCTCAGCCCTCAGCTTGTCCTGAATGTCCTGATTGAGGGCCAATTCGAAAAGTGCAAATCCCATGGTCGAGGACGAGGTCTCGAAACTCGCAAAAAAGAATATAAATGTCTGTGCGGCTATCTGCTCTATGGTCAAGCCATCCTCAAAGTTTTTCATCTCGATCAACAGATTCATGAAATCATTCCGTTTGATGGAATTCTTCTCGCGATAATCCACAGTCTCCCGTACCACTCGCATGAAGAATTGATGAATATCCTCGTGACTCAGTCGCATACGGAGTTTCTTGGCCATTTCTGGGAAACCCATTATGAGGCCCTCCACCCACTGATTGTGACGTTTCTTTGTGAAGGCATTGGCGCCCTTGGTTCGAAACTCAGTATTGGGATCGTTAAGACTGTTGCAATCGATGCCAAAGGAACACGTCCCGATGACATCGATTATGAAATGCGATAAAATATCCATAACCTCAACAATAAACGACCCTGCTTCAATGACCTAGAGAGTGCTTCTTTATCTCGTTGTTTGGCATTCAAACGGGCACCTACATAAGTAATCACAAGAAGATTTTGCGTACTTACTTGTTGTAATTACTGTTTGATTGATTCCTGTATCAGGGGGTGAAACAAACCAATTCGGGTATTCAGAAACTTCTACGAAAAATCCGGCAAACCCACCCCCTGCCAAATAGTCAAGTCGATCTCTCAAGTTGACTTCTCAAGCCATACAAACTCCTGCGAAAACAACCCCAAAGTGACGAGAGTGCTCTAGAAACAAAGTCATTCTATTAAATTTCCGGTAAATTAAAGAGTAGCGGAAACTTAAAATCTAAACGAGAGTTTGTTGAACTGAAACTGCATACAATTCAGGAAGACTAAGAAAGGAAAGGAAATTCTCCTTAAAGAATGCCGGGTCAACGTTTATTTGAAAGGGAATTACTCCGAATGTCTTGAAGTAATGTAAAAGTATATCTCTCAGTGACACCATCCGCAAATGCATAATTCTGTCGCAGGATAATCCAAACAAATTCTCGACAAATTTACCTGAAAGAGCAGCCATGACATGCCAGCACGTAATAGTGTTTCTTCACGCCCCCACTGTACCTTACAGGAGTCTGTCATGTGCAATAACTTTGGAATGAGCACTGCCGACATTGCCATATATCAGTGTGAAATATATTGTCATTGCCTTCACGTTTGTAGATAATTTAACGTTTCCTCTGGATCGGTATGCTGTTGTTCATCCTCCAGCTATGGCCTACAAAACCGCTTGTGGAACTGTTTACCATGTTATCAAGGTAATCAAATTCTTCCTAAATCATATATCATTTCATTCCTAAGTTTTTTTTTCTCTCTCGTCCTTTTTTTTTTATCTGTGGATGTGTTTTGATTTATGATGGCACGTTGCCTCCTTTATGCAGGGAAAGGTACAAGGGTACCTACTCCTTCTTTGCGTTTTGCCTCGCGAAGGAGGTTTTTGCTACAATAAAGAGAAGGATTTTCGTGACGGTGTATACTTTTTGGGGAAATGTTCCATAAAAATATCCTTTAAGAGGAATTCTTGTGAATATCTACCCGGTTTTGAATGAGTCCTTTCATGCATCCCACCGCGGTGGGGGATGATTTTAAATTTTTTCGTTTTCTTTCCAGGACAATATCCCTCGTTTTGTTAACTATTTGTTCAAGGAGGAGAGAGAGTTTAGCTCAGGCACAGCATCATACGCGCTGTCATCCTTTGATCACTTCTGCCTGCCTCTTGCAATTGGCAGTTTAAATCAATAGGCTGTCAGCCTGTACATGTTTTGAAGCGAAATTAAATTAACATCCTTTGAAGGAGATTTCTCCAGAAGTCTGTGAGTGAAGTTATTCGAGAAGAAGAAGACAAGAAGTGTTTGGACTCTCGGCAGGATACAAGATGTACATTTTGAATGAACGAACAAATTTCTGCGAAAAAAAAAATGAGAAGTTTCGATGGGCTAGTGTTTCTCTAGAGAGTTGATGTTAAGGCTATAGAATAACGAAGAGATTACAGCTACATATATGCGTATACAAATGTCAGAAAAGGGAGTAAAATTGCTTCAGGAATTCTATCGTGATAAAGGAACAAACATACCCTTAAACCAGTAACAAAATTCTTAGAAATTAGGGGACTATCGGCCATTTTCTGATAGTTGATAGATAGGTGTTGTTTTGTCTCTTACGGTGCGCGATACCTAGAACTTGTGCTTTACAAAAAGTTGAACTGGAAACAGAATACCAACAAAACAATTAAGAAGCTTTCTTCAAGGGCAGTAGAATATTCAGCAAAACCTGGGAACCAAGCCTTAAGAACATCCTATGGATTTGCACGACAATCGTAAGACAAGTTGTTAGCAAAACCAAGAACCTCAAAATATGTACAGAGAATTGCATACTTGGCAACTGCAAGTCCTATGAGAACCACACCAACAGCAGGACTGAAATCTGCATGACGGGTTTGCTGCTCTCCACCCCCACTCGGCTAACGCTATTGTTGGTCTACTGTCAGTTCGAGTTCATATAGAAATGCAGGGAAAACTCAGTCTGCACAGACCTTTCCCACGTAGACAACATCAGCTCTAAACATCCACCCGACGGAAGCCTTAACATGATTTCCTCCGTACTTCAAAGCAGCGAATTCAGCATGCCGTTGGATGACATTCTCCCAAGATACTGCTTCAAACGAAACTACTTAGTAGTCATCCCCTTAGTGACGACTGGGGAAAATTCAAACACCGTCCTCCAGAGCATGACCAAGAGTGGTATGCGGACGGCTATAAATGGACAGTGGATCTAGGGCTGGAATATTCAGTGAGTCGTCTAGCACTAACATATCGGTCAGTCTAGGCACATACTCATCGATCTTCCGGGCAGAAATATTTGCCATAAATCAGTGCACAAGTTGAAACTTGCTCTTTTGCTTATATTTATCTTCTCTGACAGTCAAGTTGCCCTGAAAGCACTGAACTTAGTCACGATAAAATCGAAACTAGTACTGGAAATAGTCAAATTCCTTCTCGAACGAGGAAAAAAACAACTTGGTCATATTACACTGGATCCCCGTGTACACTGGCAATGAAACAGCGGACTCACTGGCTAAGATAGGCCAACAACCCCCTCACTGGTCGCGAACCAACCTGTGGAGTAAACAAATCCATTTTCGAAAGCAACATGAGGGAACAAACACTGCTCAATTCCAACACAATTTGGATGGGAAGTTTGGGCAGAAATGTACCAAATACTTTTCAACAATCTATTCCAAAAGAAATCTAAATTTCGTCTGAATCTGAACAGGAACCACGTTAAAATTCCAACCGGTATCCTAAGTGGCCACTGCCGACTAAATCGGTATCTAGACAAGCTTGGCCTGTCACCGGATTTTACCAGCATACTATCTTTGGAGAGCGACGAAAGCTCTTCCCATATCGCCACAGAATGTCCCGCCCTCACTCATGCCAGAAAGCGGACCCTAGGCAGTGACCTCGTCTCATCAACCGCACTTACGATGCTCCACCCTGAGAAGCTGATTAGCTTCTTGACAGCCCCTGGAACAGTCAAACTGCTCTTAAAACTTATGACACGGCACAACAGGCCTCTATGCGGGAACGCAGTGCTAGAGCGGACCAACTGCTCGTCACTAATAATAATAATAGCAGGACCACATGCTATTCTCAACCCGCTCCCATTAGACCTATGATTTAAACAGGAATCTGCGGCCTGAAGCGCCCTGCGAATCAGCCAAACAGATGGCTGAAAGTCTAACACGATGGGAAAAATCCAAACCTTAAATAAATTCCTGGGCAATGCAACAACCACTGACTGCACCTAGACTTCAAAAGTTTATTCTGCTGTTCATTCCCTAGAAGGGAGGAATGAGTAAATGGAACAATGCCAAGTACACAAACCAAAGTCGTCGATACTGGTGGTTTCAAAGGTATAGGCCTATTTTCTGACAAACTTAGCTTTTTTAATCTGTTGGACTCCAGACCATAACAACCTTTTTCAGGCGGAGGTAGTAACAGTGACAATTGCGGCCTGTGAGACTGCGCCTTGGTTTCAATCCCCAACCATGTCCACAGAAAACTTTTCGCAGGGCCACCTCCTCGTCGGGGAATGACAAGCTTTCGAGAGTAGAATTTGTCACGAAAGAGCTTCAAAATTCGTCGTTCAGGGTCGGCATTCCATTCATGCAAATAATACAACACGCACAACATGAATGGTTGCGAAAAGCTAGGCCTTGGCTTACCTTGAGCTGTCGCGCCAGCTATCTATTTACCACTTTTCTTGTATAGTCAGAGTTTTCTTGGTATCCGTTCAGAATCTGAAGTTTTCCTGAGACTCTATAATGACTTGTTTGAAAATTTGTAGGAGCGCACGGGTGGTGCTTGTCCACGCTGATGCAGATCTTGTACCGCTTTGCTTTAAAACTCGGGACCTTTAACGAAAAGAGGTACGAGATTCCTTAATTTGGTCTTAGCTTAATCAGTTTCGCGTTTCAAAATCGTTTCGTTTCCTTACTTTGGACTTCTTAAATTTTTATAAAATCCGGGTCAGATGGTTAGCAAACTCTATCCCCAAACCAGTGTGTGCCTCACATTCCATTATTGCATTGGTACGTGTGCCTGTGTGCGTAACAACTATACAACAATTCCAAAACCAACAAATCCGGGTTTAGCTGAATTGAAACTGGAAACATACACACACATTACCACAAGCGCACATCAGATGTGCGAACATCGATAAAAAGGTTTTACAGCGAATCCTGATTGATGAGTTTGCCTCCATCATCGCTGCTGTCGCCAATTACCCGAGATCGGCCTTCGATGAGCGCTTACCCATATCCCTGTACAACTTACTCACAGCCTGATTCCTTTGTCCTAAATATAGAGGACATACACAGTTTCCTTATAAATGTAACGCACGGGGCGACCCCCGTCGCCGCCATTACAATTGGGAGATAAATTTCGCCTCCGAAAGTGAAACACAATGGATAATGGCATCCTCCGAAGGATCGATAAACCGTATTTCCAAAGTTTGAATGTACAACACAAACACGCAGACTGTATATGTGCTGGTCCACATTATTTTCAACGGGGGGAGGGAGCATCAATCAGCAGGCAAATCCAATCCATGTCTACCTGGTGCTGGTGCTCCTCTCCAGCAATTGTCAAATAATCCAAAATCATTCTCGTGGTGGATTTGGGGGTGATAATGGTGTGATGGGTGATGGTGACGATTTTGGTTTTTCATTTAAATTTACTCCGAGCGTGGATGTGCTTTGTGTTGCGTTGAAACTTTTACCTGAGAAAGTTGAATAGCAAATAAGAAAACGTGAGAGTTTCACACGTTAGTTATGCTTGGGAGTGCTCCCGTGGGAAATGATCGATTCATGATGTTCCGCCTTAGCGCTTGGGGCACGTTTCATTACCTTGATTTGTGAAATGTTCTGGAAACGTTCTGGGGAAGTATGTCTTGCAAGGATAATCACACATGGATTGATTCTGATGGAGGTATGCGGTTGAAAGGAAAATGACATGTTTCAGGACATTCTCGAGCAGATGTTGTCAGAGTTGTCAAAGTTCACTGTGAGTTGTTTCTGGGGAGTGAATTACTGAAAAGTTTTTGACGATTCTTAGGGACACAAATCCAAGTTGTCATTACCAAATGCTCTTCTTAAATTGTTTACAATTCGTGGATAAGTTTTACTGCCAACAAATTGTTATAAAGACAGGACGTAACGGAGAAAGTGTTGCTGGTAGTGTCAGTTATCAGCAAAACTTCACTAACCCGGAAGCACAAAAAACAATAATGAAAGCATTAGGAGGGAGAAAAGATTAATCGCGACCACTACGTTGTGCTCTGGATTGACCGAACGGTAAGGCGAACGACGAGTGCAGGTCTAGAGTGACCTAGTTAACGTCTCTTTTCAGAGAGCGTTCTCAGAAAATTTAATAATCAGTAGAATTATTCCGCGCATAAGCGTTGCTGGCTTACCAAGAAAAAGGTACCACTTAAGTGATAAATTTGAGTTCAGATAAGAGAGCTGATTTTGTTTGACGCCCTCACCGTAAATATTACGGATAACGACTTAACGATCTTCAAATAGAATGCTCGTCCTTCTGAACAGACCACGTGAAGCTAATGCACATCCAAAGACGCTCCACTGGGAGGAGCCGAGTGACGGGAAAAAAACAATATGCGATAAAATTTAGACATCCTTGTTTAAATAGGAGTCATAAGCATAAAAGAACGCAACCATAAGCATCAAAGGCGTACTGAGATCCTGCATTTTACAGAGTTTTTCAATAAGAGCCCTACAAAAGTTTTTTTTTAAATAAAACAAAAACGGTTTTGGATATCAATGAAATTCTTTATTCCTGTGAAAGTAAGTTCAATGCCATTATGTATGGAACTCGATTTCTTTTGCATGGCCACCACGGGCACGCTTGCAGAAGTCCAGACGCTGAACCCAATTTTCGACGGTTTTCAAGCATAAATCGGCCGATACTGCTGCAATTTCACGTTCGATATTCGTACGAAGTTCATCAATCGTCGCTGGCTTGTTGGCATAGACCATAGACTTGACGTAGCCCCACAGGAAATAGTCTAACGGCGTCAAATCGCACGACCGAGGCGGCCAAGCGACTGGACCATTTCGTGAGATAACACGTTCTCCAAACTTGGTTTCCAATAAATTGATTGTGACATTCGCTGTGTGGCTTGTGGCGCCGTCCTGTTGGAACCACATGTCCTCCAAGTCCATATCATCCAATTGGGGCCAAAAATATTCGGTTATCATTGAACGGTAGCGATCCCCATTCACAGTATCGTGCCGGTCTTGATCATCACGGAAGAAGTACGGCCCAATGACGCCGCCGGCCCATAAACCACACCAAACCGTAATTTTTTCGGGATGCAATGATGACTCATGGAGTACGTGTGGATTGCTGCCTGACCAATACCGCATATTTTGTTTATTGACGAAGCCATCCAGCCAGAAATTATGACGACCATAAATTGGACGTAGCGCTCTTAACGTTGAGGCCACTGACTCCGAATTTCGGTAGTAAATTTTAATAATTTCGACTCGTTGTTGGCTCGTATATCTTTCCATCATGAAATGGCAAACCTTACTGAAGAGAAATGTCAAAAAACCGCAAGAAAAATATGGCGTCGTTTGCTGTCGCTCTACTTTTGTAGCGTCCCTATTGAAAAACCCTTTAGATGCATTAGAGGTGATCCTACACCTTCTACCACTTGATCTGTTTATCAACGAAATTGTACTATGCAGTGGAATCTCGCTCAGGGAAACTGGGTGGTGAACCGCAAAGCACTATGACCCTAGTAACGTTTTGAAGACGATAGCAAACAAGTTGATTGTATCCTCAACTGCCTACTTAACTCGCAAGTTAAAGTTTAGGAAATTTCAGTCAAGCTTCCAAACAGACAAGACCGGGAAAATGATGGATAAAATGGACTGTAGACTTCACGCCGGTATCTTGTGTAAGAAGCTGAAACTATCAAATTTCTTTCGGCGAGCAGAGCTGTTTTTCCTCCCAGGAAGCTGGAAAATTTTCCAGCACCCATTAATAACACTCCCATCTTTATCGATATCTAAACCGCCATCAAGGCTATTCATTTGGGCACTTCATCCTCAAAACTGGTAGAGTACTGCCAGCAAGGACTGAACTAACTGGGTGTTCGCACCAGAGTCATTGTCAGCTGGATCCCAGGAGAAAGACTTGGCCCGGTTACAACAAACCAAAATCAAACGAGTTGCTAAGCAGATCAACACCAGATATCTATCAACCTAGCAACACAGAGCTGCGCATCCCAGCGTTAATTGGGTTCCAAGATCCTATCAGGTGCAATGCTAAAGCGCCTGAGGCCACATAAACGAACTGATGGAGAATTATTAATGCGGATTGAGGCCTGAAAAGGAACTTTCAATTTTTCGAGTCGATACTACACTAATCAGTCAACGGCTGGACGACAGGATTATCAGGATTCTAGGTGAGGCATCGACACGTAGAATTTTTAAGCTTAAGTTTAAGTCCCGAACCCTGTTTTGAGGTACCCCCCAATAGTGTCTATGCGAACGAGTTCATCAACCACAACCTATACAATGCCAAGACTTTACTTGATCTCACCAAAGGCGAGTTAAGAACCTTAATAGGCTATCTAACGGGACATACTCCACTCACATACCATCTGCATAAAGTAAAAATATCGGATACTGATATTTTCCGGGTCTGTGGAGAACAGAAAGAGAACGCTGAACATACTCTGTGCGTATGTCTAGGAGAGGCAAGGAAAAGACTGCTCCACTTGACGCGGGCCTCGATCAACCCAGCGAAAATTTGGAAAATTGAACCTAAGGCTGTACTGAGGTTTATCAAAAGCCTCAATATAAACTCTGGTTAAACCATATGAGCAACCACAACAGATCTCATAGGTCGCAGACCACATTTAGGGCCCCTAATACAGAATAGGCTGAAGTGTCTGCCAGCTAAGCCCAACACATTTAGACACATGAGGGGTTCGTTGTGATACCACGAGGATCTCGCAAAGATCTCCTGCCTACTCATTGAATCAATTTGAGCTTCTTATGAAGCGTAGGAGGCTTCTTACATCGATGTTTATCAGGTCGCTTAACTTTGTATAGATGTCGTTCCCAAGTGGAGTTCTCTTTTGCGGGAGAGAGCTGGAGAGGTGCAACCAAGATGCAGAACAGGCTCCTCCTCCTTCTCGTCTATACAGCTTCTGTAGACGCCAAGCCTTGTTGCATGCTTGGCTATAAGACAGTGTCAAGTAATGACACGTATAGAAGTGCTGATATGCAATCTCTTGAGGGAAATCAAAGCGTTTCAGATCCAGCTTTGGCTAAATCCGCTAAGATTAGTTCTTTCGATAGCGTCTAGCTTTAGTTTAAGTTTGCAAGTAGCGATTGGTATACCTAAGGTGCCCTTATCAGGTCCAATAGGTAATGTTGTTTCATATCTGGTCTGGAGTTCATCAGCACTGCACTGCCATCTCTATAAGAGACGATCCAAGGACTTTAATGCCACCTGACTGTCCGAAAAGATGCGGATATTCGTGGTTGATATCACGTTTTCCTTCAGCCAAGATAAGACTTCTCTGATCGCCATAATTTCCATCTGGAAGACGCTACAATGATTTGGAAGACGGAACGCTAGGCTCAGGTTAAGCCTGTTGGAGGAAACACCACCACCCACCCTGTTGCTAGTTGAGGTTGGCTATCTAGATGACACTGTATTTGTAATCGCTTTTTTCTGTCCTAAATGAACCTCTAGTAGGCAACCACCATAAAACAGGCCCGGTGTTCTTCCAATTTCTATAAATGGCACCACGCACTGATAGCTTATTTCGGGAAAGCTGCTGTCGGTCAACTGCTACCAACTCTCTTCAAATATCCTGACTCAGTACTGAAAGTTCTTATTGACCTGACAGCTGATGCTACCGTTGACTCCATTAAAGAAATTCTCCGCTGTATTTCTTTCTTCAAGGAAAACGAATGTTAGACATCTGAGACGTATTGCTACACAATCTGGTCAATGAGAAATGCCAAGGCCAGTTAAGTTCATGTATGTTAAAGTCCTTGCTTGCCCATGGTCAAATGTTCAATATGCTCATTGTTCGTTTACATTTAGAACGTGGAGGTGAAAATACGATTTAGTCCGCTACAACAGGTACCCCAAACTGATAAGTCTACCGGCGATTTCAGTCTGCGACAGCAATTTATAATCAGCTGGCCAAAGCAGTGAACTAAGGCCTAATCGCAATCTTCCACTTTGTCAAACGCCGGAGCAAACACTAGGGTCAAGGTAAATTGAGTTCCAATTAGACATCATTCTTTGTGTGGCTGGTGCTTTACTCGAATGAATTTCACCCCTGGAATCGGTCAATCTCTCGAGCTGATATCGCAGCGAAGCAACTAGAAAAAAGACTCCCGAATACTTCTAGCGTATTCCAAGCAGAGGTTCTAGCTGTACTCGTAGCTGCGGAATCACTAGGGATGAAATCGATATCTGGAAGGGATATCGCCAATTACATTGATAGTCAGGCTGCACTTAAAGCGCTAGAATCAAATGCCGTCAGGGAAACGAAAAGGCCGACGAACTGGCCAGGCTAGATGGAGAACTGAATGTCAGTGAATTACCAGAACACGCATGAAACTTCTCGGCAACTATTTCTTTAGTAATCTGGAGGAGCTGGGCTATGACAGCTATAGGAACATGGTAAAACTCTACAGGGAAATCAAATGCTTTCAGGAAATGGTTTGAGTTCTGCCATTTTGGTTTTACAGGGATCGCGGTGAGCCCACTATGATTCCCAGGGGACATATGCAAGCGCTGGCATAGGGACTTCAAGGACCTTTGCTAAATGACAGAGCTCCTTAAACGACCAAGTAAGTGAGTTTGCCGGACTTTTTCTTAAGAGTTTTACAATACTCGAATGGATTTCATCGCCTGATACCGAAATCGGTCAGACAGTAATCGCTACAATTGAATGTGTAAGTGCTTTCTGTGATTAGGTGCCCGTTCACCTATTTGAATGCCAAACAATGAGATATAAAAGCAGTCTCCAGGTTTGGCTAAACGCGGAATGAATATCAACACTGGAGTTCATCTCTATCTCTACTCAGTCGGGAACAGTTGGTTATAAATACATCGGCACTCGTTGAGGCAGGGTCGTTTCACGGTTCGCAGCAATCATGGATATTTCCGCCAGTTTACTTTATATTTTAACTGCATTGGTCTCGGTAGTGGTGTTTTTTTTCAAGCACAAGTACACTTATTGGAAACGTCGCGGTATTCCACACGATCCGCCCAGTTTCCCCGATGGCAACATGAAGGGCTTCATGAAAACCCGTCACTTTCGTGACATTATGAAGGACATCTACGATAAATACAAGGGAACCGGACCCTTTGTTGGGATGTATTTCTTCTTCCGTCCAGCAGTTCTTGTTCTGGACTTGGAATTGGCCAAAAACATACTCATCAAAGATTTTCACAATTTCACGGATCGTGGAATTTATTGTAATGAACAGGATGATCCACTTACCGGGCACTTGTTCTGCTTGGATGGAGCCAAGTGGAAACACATGCGGAACAAGCTGTCGCCGACTTTTACCTCGGGGAAGATGAGGCACATGTTCCAGACTGTGGTTGGAGTTGGAGATCACTTGCTGGAAGTATTCAACAAAACGATCGAAACGGATTCAATTGTTGAGGTTATGGATATTTTATCGCGGTTCACAACCGATGTCATTGGGACGTGTACCTTTGGCATCGATTGCAACAGTCTTAACGATCCGAATGTAGAGTTTCGAACCAAGGGCGCCAAAGCCTTCACGATGAAACGTCACAGCCATTGGGTGGAGGGTCTTATAAAGGGTTTCCCAGAACTGGCCAAGAAACTTGGTATGCGACTGATTCACGAGGAAATTCATCAATTTTTCATGCGAGTGGTACGCGAGACTGTGGATTATCGCGAGAAGAATTCCATCAAACGAAATGATTTCATGAATCTGTTGATCGAGATGAAAAACTCTGAGGATGGCTTGACCATAGAGCAGATAGCCGCACAGGCATTTATATTCTTTTTCGCGGGTTTCGAGACCTCGTCCACGACTATGGGGTTTGCACTTTTCGAATTGGCTCTCAATCAGGACATTCAGGACAAGCTGAGGGCTGAGGTAAACGTGCAATTGGAGAAGAATGATGGAAAGTTGACCTACGAGGCGATGAGCGGAATGCATTACATGGAAAAAGTTCTCAGAGGTAAGTAAAGCAGATTCCTAAGCACTCAATTTCAAGAAACGATCGTGGATTTTCACAGAAACTCTACGCAAGTATTGCATCGTGCAGGATCTAACGCGTAAGGCTACCAACGACTATCCAACCGGCGACCCGAAGTATGTAATTCCGAAGGGAATGATGGTAATTATTCAAATCGACGCCATTCAGCGTGATCCTGAGATATACCCGGATCCGGAAAGATTCGATCCGGAACGTTTCAACCCGGAAGAGATTCAGAAGCGTCATCCAGCCGCATGGATGTCATTCGGCGATGGACCGAGAAATTGCATTGGATTAAGATTCGGAAAGATGCAGACGTACATTGGGCTGGCCTTGTTGCTGAGGAACTTCAAGTTCTACTATTGCGACAAGACACCCAATCCAATAGAAATGGACAACACCAATGGTCTACTGACATCCAAGGGAGGTGTCCATTTGCATGTGGAACGTATTTCTTAATTGATTTTATTTAAAGCTAAAAGAAGATTTTTACAGTATTACAATTCACTTCTTAAATATCCAACTGTTTTTCATTGCATTATTGATCACCCAATGATTGGCCAACTCTCGGTTGTAATTTCGCATGTGACCAACTGTGTGCACTCCAAATTCGAATGCATGTGCATGGTTGATGTCACAAAGTCGGGTTAATTGGTTGTTGTATTGACTAAAAGCTAATTTGTTTTTTGTACTCTCAATTATTAAGCTTAATGTGCTTAAGACAGACAGACCTTCGAGAATAAACGAACGCTTATCGTCTTTTCACTAAGCTATCTCCTGGGGAAGTTAAGAAGCAAGCATGGAGCGTCACCAAATTCCAAAGGCACGAAAGCATCTTTTAACTTTCTTCTTCGAGACCTTTATATGCAGGAAGACACAATGAGAGGTGTTCCTGGAATTAACCAGTTTATGGTAAAGCAAGAACCAACAAATTTCTACAAAAAGACAGGAAATCCCTATAATTGTTGGTGGAGGTGCTTATAGACACGGGGATGAAGAGCCTTATTTTCTCTGTCATTGCCCAACACTGTCAGAAGTCTAGAAAAGCTCTCATTCTCACTCCCTACGCAATCTGATATTCCGACACTTCCGGAAAACGGAAACCAAAACGAAAACCGATAATCCTTCGATTCGCCTCTACCTTACAGCTCGAAGGTCTTGTCAACACTCTTAGTAGGCCTTTTAATATGACAAAACCTCCATGGTGAAATACCAAAATTGGGTATCGCTGGTGTAGATCCAAAAAAACTTTTTAACAAGGTTGGCTGGGAGAATGCTTCTCAAACTATAAAAAGATATAAAAATTGAACTACCTCCGGTGGTAAGAAAGAAGAATAATCTGACGCTCCTCGGCTATGCAAAATTCTCTCTAGCAGACCAGCTTAATTAGGTTTCCCAGCAACGCATCGACCATCTGGGTACTTATGTTGCCTTGGGCCATTCAAATTTCAAATCCCTTTAAACTACAGGACCGGGCGGCATAATTCCCGTAGAACTTCAGCAAACGTTGATTCAAAGATATTATGAAAAGTTGTGTGAACTTGATCTCGAAAACAGGGACCTCATGTACCTCAAAGATCTCAGACTAATTGATACAAGTCCTCGTAAAAATGTCGATCCCAAAATACTTCTTACATCATAGCCTGCTCATATTAGTATACTGCATTGAAAATGAACTGCAGTGTAAGAAATACACAATGGTGGCCTTCCTGAATAACAGAAAGAAGAGCATAAGAGGAAGCCGCCAAGAACCGCAAATCACTACACAGTACCATGGTTGAAAGCCTAGAAAGGTATTTTGTGTCGCTGGTACAATTAGCCTGATTGGCAAACCCCATACATCCTCCACGAAAGTGAGTACAGTGTAATTTCTCCTTACGGACACCTCTCATAAGAGGACACCCCTCATAAGCGGACAATTTTCTCGAAACCGTCGGTATCCGCTTATGAGAGAGTACACTTTATATCTTTAGTAGCAGAGTGCCTGGAGTAAGTAAACGTGCTAACCACACTTTACGTAATGTACGACTTATTCCATGCATCAATTGTTCACGTTTGCGAATCGTGCGTTCCAGTAGCCCAGTCTTTAGAAGGTTACACCTCCATTGGCGTAACTAAAGGAAATATACGACCAACTCAGGCTGTTCAAGTATGAAGGAATATATACACCTAACGCAGACATGTTAATTTCAAACTGAGTAGCCATCTGATTAAGCGACAAGCGACGGTCTGAATATAACTAAAGCAGTCAAACAGCAAGTTCTCTCCTAATGGACTCTGGAAACAAACATTTTGCTCAAGAGCCTTCTTCATGAATTTAGTGTACTTGCACAGCTCATTAAATTTCTGCGAAAATTCCACGCCATGGCCTTCCTGGCTAACACCCATCCTGTACACAGTTTGATGAAAAAACAATTTTTCTTTAATTTTTTTCTGATGGAAACCGTCCTGCTGCGCTTGTGGTTTTCCACTGAACTTATAGAGATTTCGAACCACGAAGCAAGGAATACATGTTGGAAGGATGAACGCAACCCAATCCCTACCACTGTGGTCATGAATTTTGTTGGAATTTGTGTGTGCGTGTGTGGGTGGGTTGAAAAAAACCCCTTTTTTGTTTGAAAAGTTTTTTGCAGTCCACGCGTAGAACTCTGATGATTTTAACTGTTGTGAATTGAATTTCGAACGAGTGAGAAGCCTGACATCTGTTGGAGGAGATTGAGCCTTTAAACTTCTGTCAGAATGTTTGAGGAGAGGTTTGGCTTTAAATCAACTCAGGGACGAAGTGTGAAGAGCGGTTGGGGTTAAGGAAACTAGTTTTTCCGCTTAGACAGAGAAGAAGTCCATACATTTATATGGAGAATCAAAGATAGAATTCACTCCTAAGCCCAAGGCGTCTACTAAATGACACTTAAAGCTTCTGAGGTGACTCCTTATAGAAAGTGTAGCCCATATGTATTCATAAATTAAATCTCAAAAGAAGTAGGTGATTCCTTCATTTCGAAAGAAATTCCCACGAAAAATACTTGAAGATTCAAAGAAAAACGCACTGTCAACGGTTAACCATCTATGCAAAATCGGGGACAACAAACTTTTCAGCGTGATGTATGCGAAAATCCAGGTCAATGCTTCCATCAACAACATCAATAAGTTTTTGGAAGCACACACCCACTTCTGGAAATTAATTTAAAGTTTCACGTAAAATTTACATTTCTTTGGATGAGATGAAGTGGCCAATTGGCAAATGAAAGACCAGACTGCGAGTGTTTAAGGAACTTTACTCTGCCAAGTTTGTACTGAGACCGTCACCTCATCATTTACCTACAACAGCAAACCCCAGTTCCCCCCACCGAACTAAGACCTCCGGCAATAGCTATTTACAGACCTACAACTCCCAGCAGGTTAGAATTACTCAGCAGGAGAAAATCGTGAGATGTGGAGGGTTCACTTAAGCACCCTAACCCCGCGACCCTCATAGTGGATAAGCGGGTCATTGAAAATGACGATGACTAACAAAGGTTGCTTAGTTGCGCGACTACTTGTTCCACGTGTGTTGAGCATAGATTTGGGGTCCTTGTAACATAAAAGTTGGGGTGAGGACTGATGGGCTCAAATGCCTTGTCCTTTACGAATTCTTCAGGAAATCAGTATCAATTCCATTGGGATCTGTTTAAGGCCAAGCTTAGGTGGTACAGGCTTGAAATTCGTCCGTACCCTTAAAGGGTACACCAGGTCGTATAGGTGGGGTTCGTTTGACTAAATCTAGACATCACTTCAAGCTTTCTATGTCCTTCGCATCGATGATCTATTTGGTATATCCCCAGCCTCCTCTGTAGAAAATTCCGCAGAAGATGCTAAAGCATCCGATGTTCCCTCTGTGATGTGAAACTTTAAAAAGATCCACAGACTCGCAGCAGCTCGTTGCGTTTTGTTTGGTTCCCGGGGGGTTGTGTAGCCTTCAAAAAATCAGGAGGAAAAACACTAGTTCCAATTATAGCCCATTCTTTCTGTGGCTTGTGCTTTACTTGAATGAATTTCACCTCTAGAATCGGTCAATCTCTCAAGCTCATATCGCAGCGAAGCGAGTAGAAAGCTTTTTATCAGCAAATGCCCGCACACCCCCTGATCGGCTTTAAATTTCAATACCAAACAATGAGTCAGAAAAAGCGCTCTCCGTAGTTGGAATAATTTTTGTACCAGCGAAGCTTCTTCCCACGCGCTCTCTATCTCTTAGTTGTACACTTGCACTCGTTGAAGCGGGGTCATTCCACTGATCCACGCAATCATGGCTGTTTCCGCCAGTTTACTTTATATTGTTATTGCCCTAGTGTCGATTGTGGTGCTCTTTGTCAAGCACAAGTATTCCTATTGGAAACGACGCGGTATTCCACACGATCCGCCCAGTTTCCCCGATGGTAGCATGAAAGGATTCATGAAAACCCGTCACTTTCGGGACATTTTGAAGGACTACTACGACAAATACAAGGGAACCGGACCATTTGCTGGCATGTATTTCTTAGTCAACCCGGGAGTTCTTGTTCTGGACTTGGACTTGGCGCGGAACATACTCATAAAGGATTTTCACAATTTCACGGATCGGGGCCTGTACTATAATGAACAGGATGATCCTTTGACTGCGCACTTGTTCGCTTTGGACGGAGCTAAGTGGAAACATATGCGGAACAAGCTGTCGCCGACTTTTACCTCCGGTAAGATGAAGTACATGTTCCCAACGATGGTTGCTGTTGGAGACCACTTATTGGAAGTGTACAGCAAAACGATCGAAACGGATTCGATTGTTGAGGTGAAGGATATAGCATCGCGCTTCACAACCGATGTCATTGGAACGTGTGCCTTTGGCATCGACTGTAACAGTCTTAACGATCCGAACACAGAGTTTCGAAAAATGGGCACGAGTGCGTTCACTAAGAAACGTCACAGTCAGTTGGTTGAGGGCCTTTTGATGGGTTTTCCAGAACTGGCCAAGAAACTGGGTATGCGACTGATTCATGAGGATGTACATCAATTTTTCATGCGCGTCGTACGGGAGACTGTGGAGTTTCGTGAGAAGAACTCCGTGAAGAGGAGTGACTTCATGAATCTTATGATTGATGCAAAAAACTCTGGAGATGGAACGTCGATTGAAGAAATCGCCGCTCAGGCTTTTGTGTTCTTTTTGGCCGGTTTCGAGACTTCGTCCACGACAATGGGATTTGCGTTGTTCGAGTTGGCCATCAACCAGGACGTTCAGGACAAACTAAGAGCTGAGATAAATGAGCAGTTCGAGAAGCATGGGGGGAAATTCACGTACGAGGGGATAACCGACATGCATTACATGGAAAAAGTCGTCAGAGGTATGTAGGTGGTGTCATTTGCGAAGTGTATCCACTAATTAGAATGAAATTTTGCAGAAACGCTGCGAAAGTATTCAGTTGTGATAAGTCTCATGCGACGGTCGCTCAGTGACTACCCGACATCCAATCCGAAGTACACAATCCCCAAGGGAAAGCTTATCTTCATCCCAGCCGATGCAATTCACCGGGATCCCGAGATATACCCCGATCCGGAGAAATTTGATCCGGAACGGTTCAGCCCAGAAGAGATGCAGAAACGTCATCCAAGCGCTTGGCTGCCATTCGGTGATGGACCGCGAAATTGCATTGGATTGAGGTTTGGAAAAATGCAGATTTACATCGGACTAGCCTTGTTGTTGAGGAACTTTAAGTTCCACTACTGTGACAAAACCCCGAATCCGTTGGTAATGGACATAACCACTGGTATAGCGGCGTCCAAGGGAGGAATTCATTTGCGTGTGGAACGCATTAAATAAACAAGATGAACCTTGCACACTTTAAATTTTATTTAATCAGTTTGAATGCATGTTTATAGTACAATCAGTGGATTGCGATTAGGGCGTTTAAAAGCTTTCATCAAGAAATGTTTATTTAGTTGATGTGTTTAATGAGAGCTTATAAGCTTTTTGTCTGTGATTTTGCTGAATATGCTTGGAGTCTAATTTCGGCAGACAAAGCTTAGGTACTTAGAGCATCTAGATCTTAGAAAGTATTTTCCTCAATTCTGTGGAGCGCAGTCGCGAAACTTAATTTTTATAAACGAGATTCTTCGCATTTAATTTGATTGGGTAGGTTGCTCACTTCATCCGCTCCAGCAGAGATTGATTCCTACGTCCATCGGTTTTCGTTTTCGAATTCCCGACCAAGATTCGTTCGTTAAATTTCTTTGGTTAACAAGTCTCAATTGTGAAAAAATGTATTTAAGTTTTGGAATGATATCAGCATCGGAACGACGACGTCTGAACCTTTGTTTGACCCGTTTACACATGTAAACTACTCTTAGAGCACGATGCGATCAACAAGACAAACCAAAGATAGAGGAATGGTACCACATTCCATTCCTCCAAAGAGGTCTGGCCTTTGCTAAATCTCAGTCGATCTAAAAATTTGATCTTGCTTATAAGTACCGTCATTGATGTTCTCACCAGTCATTGTCCCATTGGTCTTCAAGCCAGAATGAGGGGCCTTTTCTCAAATGAATTTTGCAGGAGCTGCACTGTAAGTCTTTTAGAAGCTTATGCCACCTAATCTGGCGTCTTTGGTAGTGAGAATGTTTTTTGAATTAGATAAGTACATTTTCCATGGCAGAGCACCTCCAACGACCAAGTTAGTGGGTTTGAAGGAATTTTTTTGTAAGAGTTTCACCATACTCGAATGGATTTCACCGCCTGATACCGAAATCAATTAAACAGTAATCGCTACAAGTAAGTGCACAAAAGCTTTTCTGCTTAGGTGCCTATTTGAATACCAAACAACGAGATAAAAAAGCACGCTCTAGGCTTGATTAAACGCGGAATGATGATATCACCACTGGAGTCTATTTCTACGCACTCGGGAATGGTTAGTTGTACACTAGCACTCGTCGAGGCATATTCGTTTCACAGTTCGCAGCAATCATGGCTGTTTCCGCCAGTTTACTTTATATTTTAATTGCGTTGGTGTCGGTAGTGGTGCTTTTTTTCAAGCACAAGTACACTTATTGGAAACGTCGCGGTATTCCACATGATCCGCCCAGTTTCCCCGATGGTAACATGAAAGGATTCATGAAAACCCGTCACTTCCTTGACATTGTGAAGGACATCTACGACAAGTACAAGGGAACCGGACCATTTGCTGGGATGTATTTCTTCTTCACTCCAGTAGTTCTTGTTCTGGACTTGGACTTGGCCAAAAACATACTCATCAAAGATTTTCACAATTTCACGGATCGTGGAATGTACTGTAATGAACGGGACGATCCACTATCTGGACACTTGTTCAGCTTGGATGGAGCCAAGTGGAAACACATGCGGAACAAGTTGTCGCCGACTTTTACATCGGGGAAGATGAAGTACATGTTCCCGACTGTGGTTGCAGTTGGAGATCACTTGCTGGAAGTATTCAACAAAACGATCGAAACGGATTCGATTGTTGAGGTGAAGGATATTTTATCGCGGTTTACAACCGATGTCATTGGGACGTGTGCCTTTGGCATCGATTGCAACAGTCTTAACGATCCCAATGCAGAGTTTCGAACCAAGGGCGCCAAAGCCTTCACGATGAAACGTCACAGTCAGTGGGTGGAGGGCCTTATGATGAGTTTTCCAGAACTGGCCAAGAAACTCCGTATGCGACTGGTTCACGATGAAATTCATCAATTTTTCATGCGAGTGGTACGGGAGACTGTGGATTATCGCGAGAAGAATTCCATCAAACGGAATGATTTCATGAATCTGTTGATCGAGATGAAAAACTCTGAGGATGGCTTGACGATAGGGCAGATAGCCGCACAGGCGTTTATATTCTTTTTCGCGGGTTTCGAGACCTCGTCCTCGACCATGGGATTTGCGTTGTTCGAGTTGGCTGTCAATCAGGACATTCAAGACAAACTGAGGGCTGAGATAAACGTACAATTGGAGAAGAATGATGGAAAGTTGACCTACGAGGCGCTGAACGAAATGCATTACATGGAAAAAGTTTTCAAAGGTAAGTTAATATTTTCCTGAATCACGGGCTTTCACGTATTGACGATAAATTTACATAGAAACTCTACGCAAGTATCCAATTGCGCTGAATCTAATCCGCAAGGCTACAAACGACTATCCAACCGGCGACCCGAAGTATGTAATTCCGAAGGGAATGTTGGTAATTATTGAAATGGACGCCATTCAGCGTGATCCCGAGATATACCCAGATCCGGAGAAATTCGATCCGGAACGTTTCACCCCGGAAGAGATTCAGAAGCGCCATCCAGCTGCATGGTTGTCATTCGGCGATGGACCGAGAAATTGCATTGGATTAAGATTCGGAAAGATGCAGACGTACATTGGGCTGGCCTTGTTGCTGAGGAACTTCAAATTCTACTACTGCGACAAGACACCGAATCCCTTGGAAATGGACAAAACCAGTGACCTGCTGGCGTCCAAAGGAGGTATCCATTTGCGTGTGGAACGTATTTCGTAATTGATTTTATTAATGAAACTAGCAAGTACCCGTGGCTTTACCCACATGATGTGTATACATAAATTGTTTAACGAACATTTTAAACAGTTCGAGTTGTATAGTTTGTAGTGATTTTCTATGTTTATTGAATATATAACTTTTTTTCAACTGTGAAAACAACATTGCGAGTTTTACTGTCTACATCAGAGATAATTATTGTTTGGTTTTTGAGCAAACCAATCCGTGAGAGTCCAGAATATAATTGACCGTGAGAAAATACTTCGTTAAGGAGGTCTACGCCGAGTACTGTAAAAGTTTGCCCTTGGGACTTATTGATTGTCATGCCAAAAACAAAAACATTTTGACAGGAAATTGTAGTCTTTTAAATGAAAATGGCAGATCCGTAGGTGCTTAAGGTATCCTTGGTATTAATGATATTTCAACTGCGGCAGGTCTTGTCAGAGTAGTTGCCTTTATTGCTGGCATTAGACGACGTATACAAGCACACAATTGTGTGCATATGACGTCAGAGAAAAGCATAACATACGAGACACATGTTTGGATGTGGAACAAAAGTGTCGAACCACATTATGTGTGTATAAGACGATGTGTGTATTATGTAATGAAATTCACATCAGAATATGTTCTCCCAGCGATCGAATATAATGAGATACACAAAGTTTGCTCCATATTTTTGTGCCCATTGCACAGTATGTTATCTTGGACCAATGATGTCAATTGGGTCACCAAAAACTCCTTTACTTCGCTGACGACAGGAAAATTTACTCCTTCCCGGTCAGTTCAAGATGACTTAATCTAATTTTCGACCTGGCGCTAAAAAAAATTGTTTGCAGCAAGTGGCAAATGGCAAGTTATCACATATGCCCGTAAGCGTTTCCCTCCACCTCAGTGTTATCTACAATCGAGTAGCCATTTTTCGGTATCAATACCATTATTCATAGAGCCAACTTTGCTCTCGGTTTTGTAAAGCCTTGGCCCAAGGAATGTTAGAACCCGTATGTCACAAAATCAAGCCCCTGCATGAATATGCTACCCAAGTGGGGTATTCTTATTCTGAAATGCATCCGCTTTGACCTACGTAGTCTTCCTTGGGTAGACACCCACAACCTGCCGCCCTACAGAGACCGCTTGAACCTGATCTATCTCGAATTCATTGAAAATGTCGCACGGTTGCCGATATACTATTCATTCACCAGCTATTAAACGGCAACATAGATTTTCCCCCGCTGCTTCAAACAATAATCCCCGGAACCATAGTTCTGTTCCCCTCTTTCGTCTTGCCCCCCACCGTACCAACTATTGTTTGCATGAGCCGATGTCCAAAATGCTACATAAATCTAACAATACGCATAGCACTTTTAATTTCTACTGGAACAGATTAACACTGCGAAATGGCCTTTACAGCCCCTCTACCTCCTCTTAACCTAGTCTCATCTACCCTTTCACAGTTTTAACCTCTTAATTGTTAGCTAAGCTCCAATAAAAGAACAATAAAAAACTGATTACAGAAGAATTATTTATTAACTCCCTCCCCCCACACTTCGTAAAGTATTTTTTTTTCCATTTAAGTACTTGTTTATATCTATTAAGCTGAATAATTAGATAACTATATGTAATTACATTTTCCACTTTGCTAAATGATCATCGCTATCCGAATCATAGAAACGCTTACCCCAAGGTAAGATCCACGGAAACGGCTCTGTCTTGTCTGTCGGCTCTTGCGTACAATTGAAAAATCTATACACTTCAAAGAATATAGCCTAGCCTCCTTCTTAGACATAAAGGGAGCCTCTCTCTGATCGAGCTAAGGATAGAGGCATTCATTAGTCAATTTCTATACTCAGAACTAGAATCATTCAGACAACATTAGGTAACAGTAACTTAACCAAATTTGCCCATAGACGAACGCCACAGGATGGTGTCATCTCTCCTCTACTCTGGCAAATGGTCATGAACAAAATTCTTGTAAGATTAGACCGAGAAAGGGTGAAAGTGGCTGCGTTAGCGAATGACGTCGTGATACTAGTGTCTCTTGTTTAAGCTGCTCTTGTTTAAGGTAAGGTAAGCAGCTGGGTCGCAAGTTGTGGTCTCGGTGTAAACCCGAGCAAAACTGAACTGATGCTATTTACTACCAAAACCAAAATACCTGACTTCACCCTTCCCCGACTTAATGGTCAACCACTCACACTATCCTCCGGCGCTAGGTATCTGGGTATCATGCTTGACCCAAAACTCAACGGAAAGCAAAGCATAGAACATAGAGTCCGGAAGGGTTGTCTAACCTTATATGCCTTTAGAAAACCTTTGGAAAGAAGTGGAGACTTCAACCAAAGATAACCGTTCAATTCTCACCTAAGGGTCACTAACGAAACACAAAAGCCTCCAAAGAACAGCGAGTATACATAGGCAGCACGGGCGCATTGAGGTCGGCTCCAATGAATGCCCTTACTGTGCTCCTACATCTTTGCCTCTCGACTTACACACAAAAAAATACCGCAGTCAGACTCAAAGAATCTGGATGCTGGATTTCACCGCCCGACAGAGTCATCCTGGGCTCGTTACCAAACGACACAGTCACGTTTCCAACCGAATACACCCCAAACTAAACTTCAGGAAAAACTTCCACATGGGATTCCCCACCAGAGCACAGTGGAAGAAAGACGAAGTGGTGAAGGATTTCGACACGGTCATCTACATCGACGGATCAAAGATGAACTGCAGTGTGGGGGCCGGTGTCTACTCCGAATCACTGAAAACATCACGATCATACCGCCTGCCGGATTTTACCGGCGTCTTCCAGGCTGAACTGCTAGCAATCCGAGAGCCTTGCACGCAACTCGGACGTGGTACAGCACCATAACAGAATATTGCTTTCTCCATAGATAGCCAAGAAGCTATCGCAGCTATTGTCTCGGCTACCATATCCTTCAAATTGGTGCAAGAGTACCGAGTTTAACCACTTGGGCGAGCAATTCAGGGTCACTCTGCTCTGGGTTCCAGCGCACAGTGGCATAAAAGAAAACGAGCGTGCAGACGAACTGGCCAGGCAGAGCTCTGCTCTACCCTTAGCTGTTAAAGGACAAATCCACTCACACTTCCTGCAGATGGCCAAACTCCAGTGGAGGGGGTTAACCAATTGCTGGAATACCTACCAAATAATTAGGTAATGAAAACTTGCTCTGGAAATGTCCGGAACTATCAAGAGCCAGATTGCATGCACTAGACCTACCACTCTTCGACATATTGGATAAAGAGATACGAGACCGAATCCGTTTTCTAAACTCCACAGGGTGGATCTAGGCACTCCCGGCTGTCTCACTCATCCTCAACAACACACATCCTCAACGAGGTCACACGACTCGTGGTAACAAAAAGGCACATCTTACGTATAAGGCATCAAGTGACAAAGAACAGAGACAGAAACTGAATCCAGTACCTACCAACTATTGCTAAATGACCTCTAAGCATCAAGCACCTCCGTCCTCCAAAGACCAAGTTAGTGGGTTTAGCCGGGTATTTTCATAAGAGTTTCGCAATACTCGAATGGATTTCACCCCCTGATACCGAAATCAATCAAACAGTAATCGCTACATGTATGTGCACAAAAGCTTTTGCGCTTAGGTGCCCGTACACCTATTTGAGTGGCGAAAGACGAGATAAAAAAGCACTCTCTAGGCTAGATTAAACGCGGAATGATGATATCACCACTGGAGTCTATTTCTACGCACTCGGGAATGGTTAGTTGTACACTAGCACTCGTCGAGGCATATTCGTTTCACAGTTCGCAGCAATCATGGCTGTTTCCGCCAGTTTACTTTATATTTTAATTGCGTTGGTGTCGGTAGTGGTGCTTTTTTTCAAGCACAAGTATTCCTATTGGAAACGACGCGGTATTCCACACGATCCGCCCAGTTTCCCCGATGGTAGCATGAAAGGATTCATGAAAACCCGTCACTTTCGGGACATTTTGAAGGACTACTACGACAAATACAAGGGAACCGGACCATTTGCTGGCATGTATTTCTTAGTCAACCCGGGAGTTCTTGTTCTGGACTTGGACTTGGCGCGGAACATACTCATAAAGGATTTTCACAATTTCACGGATCGGGGCCTGTACTATAATGAACAGGATGATCCTTTGACTGCGCACTTGTTCGCTTTGGACGGAGCTAAGTGGAAACATATGCGGAACAAGCTGTCGCCGACTTTTACCTCCGGTAAGATGAAGTACATGTTCCCAACGATGGTTGCTGTTGGAGACCACTTATTGGAAGTGTACAGCAAAACGATCGAAACGGATTCGATTGTTGAGGTGAAGGATATAGCATCGCGCTTCACAACCGATGTAATTGGAACGTGTGCCTTTGGCATCGACTGTAACAGTCTTAACGATCCGAACACAGAGTTTCGAAAAATGGGCACGAGTGCGTTCACTAAGAAACGTCACAGTCAGTTGGTTGAGGGCCTTTTGATGGGTTTTCCAGAACTGGCCAAGAAACTGGGTATGCGACTGATTCATGAGGATGTACATCAATTTTTCATGCGCGTCGTACGGGAGACTGTGGAGTTTCGTGAGAAGAACTCCGTGAAGAGGAGTGACTTCATGAATCTTATGATTGATGCAAAAAACTCTGGAGATGGAACGTCGATTGAAGAAATCGCCGCTCAGGCTTTTGTGTTCTTTTTGGCCGGTTTCGAGACTTCGTCCACGACAATGGGATTTGCGTTGTTCGAGTTGGCCATCAACCAGGACGTTCAGGACAAACTAAGAGCTGAGATAAATGAGCAGTTCGAGAAGCATGGGGGGAAATTCACGTACGAGGGGATAACCGACATGCATTACATGGAAAAAGTCGTCAGAGGTATGTAGGTGGTGTCATTTGCGAAGTGTATCCACTAATTAGAATGAAATTTTGCAGAAACGCTGCGAAAGTATTCAGTTGTGATAAGTCTCATGCGACGGTCGCTCAGTGACTACCCGACATCCAATCCGAAGTACACAATCCCCAAGGGAAAGCTTATCTTCATCCCAGCCGATGCAATTCACCGGGATCCCGAGATATACCCCGATCCGGAGAAATTTGATCCGGAACGGTTCAGCCCAGAAGAGATGCAGAAACGTCATCCAAGCGCTTGGCTGCCATTCGGTGATGGACCGCGAAATTGCATTGGATTGAGGTTTGGAAAAATGCAGATTTACATCGGACTAGCCTTGTTGTTGAGGAACTTTAAGTTCCACTACTGTGACAAAACCCCGAATCCGTTGGTAATGGACATAACCACTGGTATAGCGGCGTCCAAGGGAGGTATCCATTTGCGTGTGGAACGTATTTCGTAATTGATTTTACTAATAAAATGGAGAACAGAAAATTGTTTAAGTATTACAACTCACATGTTTTATTTCCGTAATGATAGTGTATTCTGGTTCTAATTGCGCACTTGACCAAGTGCGAACTGTGTGCACTCCAAAGATTAATGAATCAATCCGAATGCATGTTTACATTTCAATTAGTAATGGTTGATGTCATAAAGTCGATTAAAGCTTTCAGCCATTTCGATCATGAAAAGCTTGTGCGATGTGAATTGGTTGTTGTATTTTCTAAAAGCTTATTTGTTTCTTTTACTCCCAATTGTTTAGCCAAAAAAGCTTTAGATAGACAAAACTGCGAGAATAAACGAACGATTATCGTCTTTTCACTTCGCTATCTCCTTGGGAAGTTAAGAAGTAGGAAAGGAGCGCGACCAAAATACAGAGGGTAGTATGCATTAGAACTATTAGGATCATTCAGTAAGAGGTGTCATTTAGAATTCCGCGTCATGGTAGAATTGTCAACATTCAACTACCGTTGAGATGACCTTCTATAAGTACGAGACTATTAACTATAGATCGATGCATACATACTTGTACGGCGTGTTGAAATAGTAAAAATTTACTACAAAAAGGCAATCGATAACGAGTCAGTGATTAACCCCATTGGGATGATGGCACTCGAAAGCCCACGTATCGAATGAAAATCAAAATTTACTAGAGAAATTCTACTACAACTCACAAAGTGACGTTTCTCCGGTTGATATATTATAAGAGATTAGATTAGATTAGATTAGATAGAACATTATTTGCAGTGAAATTTAAGTAAAGAATAGATGTAATGGAATAAATTAACTGGCATTTCTGCATTTAGCATTCCTGTCAGCTGCTGCTATAGTCGTAGCGATGTTGCTTTTCCCTGCCTGCAGTTCGGTAAAATATTCTTTACTAAATCGGGGAGTTTGGCCATAAAATCGCGACAAACGACGGTCTAAATATAAGTAAACCAGTCAAACAGCAAGTTCTCTCCTCAAGAAGTCTGGAAACAAACATTTTGCTCAAGAGCCTTCTTTATGAATTTAGTGTACTAGCACAGCTCTTTAAATTTCTGCAAAAATTCCACGCCATGGCCTTCCTGGCTAACACCCATCGCAGTGGAAAACTCTCCATTACTGTGCTAGTGATGGATCCTGTACACAGTGTGATGAAAAAACAATTTTTCTTTAAATTTTTTCTGATGGAAACCGTCCTGCTGCCTTTGTGTTTTTCCACTGAACTTATAGAGATTTCGAACCACGAAGCAAGGAATACATGTTGGAAGGACGAACGCAACCCAATCCCTACCACTGTGGTCATGAATTTTGTTGGAATTTGTGTGTGCGTGTGTGGGTGGGTTGAAAAAAACCCCTTTTTTGTTTGAAAAGTTTTTTGCAGTCTACGCGTAGAACTCTGATGATGTTTAACTGTTGTGAATTGAATTTCGAGCGAGTGAGAAGCCTGACATCTGTTGGAGGAGATTGAGCCTTTAAACTTCTGTCAGAATGTTTGAGGAGAGGTTTGGCTTTAAATCAACTCAGGGACGAAGTGTGAAGAGCGGTTGGGGTTAAGGAAACTAGTTTTTCCGCTTAGACAGAGAAGAAGTCCATACATTTATATGGAGAATCAAAGATAGAATTCACTCCTAAGCCCAAGGCGTCTACTAAATGACACTTAAAGCTTCTGAGGTGACTCCTTATAGAAAGTGTAGCCCATATGTATTCATAAATTAAATCTCAAAAGAAGTAGGTGATTCCTTCATTTCGAAAGAAATTCCCACGAAAAATACTTGAAGATTCAAAGAAAAACGCACTGTCAACGGTTAACCATCTATGCAAAATCGGGGACAACAAACTTTTCAGCGTGATGTATGCGAAAATCCAGGTCAATGCTTCCATCAACAACATCAATAAGTTTATGGAAGCACACACCCACTTCTGGAAATTAATTTAAAGTTTCACGTAAAATTTACATTTCTTTGGATGAGATGAAGTGGCCAATTGGCAAATGAAAGACCAGACTGCGAGTGTTTAAGGAACTTTACTCTGCCAAGTTTGTACTGAGACCGTCACCTCATCATTTACCTACAACAGCAAACCCCAGTTCCCCCCACCGAACTAAGACCTCCGGCAATAGCTATTTACAGACCTACAACTCCCAGCAGGTTAGAATTACTCAGCAGGAGAAAATCGTGAGATGTGGAGGGTTCACTTAAGCACCCTAACCCCGCGACCCTCATAGTGGATAAGCGGGTCATTGAAAATGACGATGACTAACAAAGGTTGCTTAGTTGCGCTACTACTTGTTCCACGTGTGTTGAGCATAGATTTGGGGTCCTTGTAACATAAAAGTTGGGGTGAGGACTGATGGGCTCAAATGCCTTGTCCTTTACGAATTCTTCAGGAAATCAGTATCAATTCCATTGGGATCTGTTTAAGGCCAAGCTTAGGTGGTACAGGCTTGAAATTCGTTCCGTACCCTTAAAGGGTACACCAGGTCGTATAGGTGGGGTTCGTTTGACTAAATCTAGACATCACTTCAAGCTTTCTATGTCCTTCGCATCGATGATCTATTTGGTATATCCCCAGCCTCCTCTGTAGAAAATTCCGCAGAAGATGCTAAAGCATCCGATGTTCCCTCTGTGATGTGAAACTTTAAAAAGATCCACAGACTCGCAGCAGCTCGTTGCGTTTTGTTTGGTTCCCGGGGGGTTGTGTAGCCTTCAAAAAATCAGGAGGAAAAACACTAGTTCCAATTATAGCCCATTCTTTCTGTGGCTTGTGCTTTACTTGAATGAATTTCACCTCTAGAATCGGTCAATCTCTCAAGCTCATATCGCAGCGAAGCGAGTAGAAAGCTTTTTATCAGCAAATGCCCGCACACCCCCTGATCGGCTTTAAATTTCAATACCAAACAATGAGTCAGAAAAAGCGCTCTCCGTAGTTGGAATAATTTTTGTACCAGCGAAGCTTCTTCCCACGCGCTCTCTATCTCTTAGTTGTACACTTGCACTCGTTGAAGCGGGGTCATTCCACTGATCCACGCAATCATGGCTTGTATCGCGAGTTTACTTTATATTGTTATTGCCCTAGTGTCGATTGTGGTGCTCTTTGTCAAGCACAAGTATTCCTATTGGAAACGACGCGGTATTCCACACGATCCGCCCAGTTTCCCCGATGGTAGCATGAAAGGATTCATGAAAACCCGTCACTTTCGGGACATTTTGAAGGACTACTACGACAAATACAAGGGAACCGGACCATTTGCTGGCATGTATTTCTTAGTCAACCCGGGAGTTCTTGTTCTGGACTTGGACTTGGCGCGGAACATACTCATAAAGGATTTTCACAATTTCACGGATCGGGGCCTGTACTATAATGAACAGGATGATCCTTTGACTGCGCACTTGTTCGCTTTGGACGGAGCTAAGTGGAAACATATGCGGAACAAGCTGTCGCCGACTTTTACCTCCGGTAAGATGAAGTACATGTTCCCAACGATGGTTGCTGTTGGAGACCACTTATTGGAAGTGTACAGCAAAACGATCGAAACGGATTCGATTGTTGAGGTGAAGGATATAGCATCGCGCTTCACAACCGATGTCATTGGAACGTGTGCCTTTGGCATCGACTGTAACAGTCTTAACGATCCGAACACAGAGTTTCGAAAAATGGGCACGAGTGCGTTCACTAAGAAACGTCACAGTCAGTTGGTTGAGGGCCTTTTGATGGGTTTTCCAGAACTGGCCAAGAAACTGGGTATGCGACTGATTCATGAGGATGTACATCAATTTTTCATGCGCGTCGTACGGGAGACTGTGGAGTTTCGTGAGAAGAACTCCGTGAAGAGGAGTGACTTCATGAATCTTATGATTGATGCAAAAAACTCTGGAGATGGAACGTCGATTGAAGAAATCGCCGCTCAGGCTTTTGTGTTCTTTTTGGCCGGTTTCGAGACTTCGTCCACGACAATGGGATTTGCGTTGTTCGAGTTGGCCATCAACCAGGACGTTCAGGACAAACTAAGAGCTGAGATAAATGAGCAGTTCGAGAAGCATGGGGGGAAATTCACGTACGAGGGGATAACCGACATGCATTACATGGAAAAAGTCGTCAGAGGTATGTAGGTGGTGTCATTTGCGAAGTGTATCCACTAATTAGAATGAAATTTTGCAGAAACGCTGCGAAAGTATTCAGTTGTGATAAGTCTCATGCGACGGTCGCTCAGTGACTACCCGACATCCAATCCGAAGTACACAATCCCCAAGGGAAAGCTTATCTTCATCCCAGCCGATGCAATTCACCGGGATCCCGAGATATACCCCGATCCGGAGAAATTTGATCCGGAACGGTTCAGCCCAGAAGAGATGCAGAAACGTCATCCAAGCGCTTGGCTGCCATTCGGTGATGGACCGCGAAATTGCATTGGATTGAGGTTTGGAAAAATGCAGATTTACATCGGACTAGCCTTGTTGTTGAGGAACTTTAAGTTCCACTACTGTGACAAAACCCCGAATCCGTTGGTAATGGACATAACCACTGGTATAGCGGCGTCCAAGGGAGGTATCCATTTGCGTGTGGAACGTATTTCGTAATTGATTTTACTAATAAAATGGAGAACAGAAAATTGTTTAAGTATTACAACTCACATGTTTTATTTCCGTAATGATAGTGTATTCTGGTTCTAATTGCGCACTTGACCAAGTGCGAACTGTGTGCACTCCAAAGATTAATGAATCAATCCGAATGCATGTTTACATTTCAATTAGTAATGGTTGATGTCATAAAGTCGATTAAAGCTTTCAGCCATTTCGATCATGAAAAGCTTGTGCGATGTGAATTGGTTGTTGTATTTTCTAAAAGCTTATTTGTTTCTTTTACTCCCAATTGTTTAGCCAAAAAAGCTTTAGATAGACAAAACTGCGAGAATAAACGAACGATTATCGTCTTTTCACTTCGCTATCTCCTTGGGAAGTTAAGAAGTAGGAAAGGAGCGCGACCAAAATACAGAGGGTAGTATGCATTAGAACTATTAGGATCATTCAGTAAGAGGTGTCATTTAGAATTCCGCGTCATGGTAGAATTGTCAACATTCAACTACCGTTGAGATGACCTTCTATAAGTACGAGACTATTAACTATAGATCGATGCATACATACTTGTACGGCGTGTTGAAATAGTAAAAATTTACTACAAAAAGGCAATCGATAACGAGTCAGTGATTAACCCCATTGGGATGATGGCACTCGAAAGCCCACGTATCGAATGAAAATCAAAATTTACTAGAGAAATTCTACTACAACTCACAAAGTGACGTTTCTCCGGTTGATATATTATAAGAGATTAGATTAGATTAGATTAGATAGAACATTATTTGCAGTGAAATTTAAGTAAAGAATAGATGTAATGGAATAAATTAACTGGCATTTCTGCATTTAGCATTCCTGTCAGCTGCTGCTATAGTCGTAGCGATGTTGCTTTTCCCTGCCTGCAGTTCGGTAAAATATTCTTTACTAAATCGGGGAGTTTGGCCATAAAATCGCGACAAACGACGGTCTAAATATAAGTAAACCAGTCAAACAGCAAGTTCTCTCCTCAAGAAGTCTGGAAACAAACATTTTGCTCAAGAGCCTTCTTTATGAATTTAGTGTACTAGCACAGCTCTTTAAATTTCTGCAAAAATTCCACGCCATGGCCTTCCTGGCTAACACCCATCGCAGTGGAAAACTCTCCATTACTGTGCTAGTGATGGATCCTGTACACAGTGTGATGAAAAAACAATTTTTCTTTAAATTTTTTCTGATGGAAACCGTCCTGCTGCCTTTGTGTTTTTCCACTGAACTTATAGAGATTTCGAACCACGAAGCAAGGAATACATGTTGGAAGGACGAACGCAACCCAATCCCTACCACTGTGGTCATGAATTTTGTTGGAATTTGTGTGTGCGTGTGTGGGTGGGTTGAAAAAAACCCCTTTTTTGTTTGAAAAGTTTTTTGCAGTCTACGCGTAGAACTCTGATGATGTTTAACTGTTGTGAATTGAATTTCGAGCGAGTGAGAAGCCTGACATCTGTTGGAGGAGATTGAGCCTTTAAACTTCTGTCAGAATGTTTGAGGAGAGGTTTGGCTTTAAATCAACTCAGGGACGAAGTGTGAAGAGCGGTTGGGGTTAAGGAAACTAGTTTTTCCGCTTAGACAGAGAAGAAGTCCATACATTTATATGGAGAATCAAAGAGAGAATTCACCCTAAACCCAAGGCGTCTACTAAATGACACTTAAGGCTTCTGAGGTGACTCCTTATAGAAAGTGTAGTCCATATGTAAACATAAATTAATTCTCAAAAGAAGTAGGTGATTCCTTCATTTCGAAAGAATTTGTAAAGACCTTCCCACAAAAAATATTTGAAGATTCAAAGCAAAATGCACTTTCAACGATGAACCATCTATGCAGAGTCGGGGACATCAAACTTTTCAGCGTGATGTATGCCAAAATCCAGGCCAATGCCAACAAACAAAGTCATACACGCACTTCTGGAAATTCTTTTGAAGTTTCACGTAAATTTTATTTTTCTTGGGATGATATAGGTACAAGTAAAGTTGCCACTTGGCAAGACTAGACTACGAGTGTTTAAGGAACTTCACTCTGCACGAAGTGCAAGGTTTGTACTGAGACAGTCACCTCATCATTTACTTACAACAGCAAATCCCATTTCCCCCACCCAACTAAGTCGTCCAGGAAAAGCTGTTTTAAAATAAAAATAAATAGTTGGCGCGACAGCTCGGGATGAGCCAAGGCCTAGCTTCTCGCAACCATTCATGTTGTGCGTGTTGTTTGGTTCGCACGAATGGGAGGGACCTACAATCTATTGCCGACTCCGAACGGCGAATTGGGAAGCTCTTTCATGACAGATAATACTCCCGGAGGCTTGTCATTCCCCGACGAGCGGTGGTGCTGCGAAAAATGTTCGGCTTTCCCGGCTGGCACTTGAACCCACGCCACTCGGTCAGCAGTCCAATGCACTAACCACTGAGCCAAGGCGACCTTAGCGACGATACACACATACTGAAAAACGCGAAAAAAAACTTTCCTCTCTTTGAATATGATCAGTTCTTTGCCCCGACCGCTGGTGGCTGTGGGAGCTTTCAATTTTGAGTGCCAATTGCACTATCTATCTTGGATATAACGAAAGGCAAAACATGTTGGTCAGATAACCGATAAATGGATGGACTTAACGAATACTAAAATAGACGATGGTAGACAGAAGGAATAAAGCAAGACCACCTACGAAGACACGTTATCAAGTGGATGAATTGGATGAATTCGGCATAAAGCCGGAGCCGGAGGAAGCATTGAGAGGAGGCCTATGTTCAACACTGGACACTGCATGCAACTTCGTCCTGCCCCAGCAAGGGGCACTTTTTGGTTAACAAGATTTATCTGGCACATCCCTTTGCGACTTTTAGAAGTTTAAAGCATTTTGTCTGGCGTCTTTGGTAGTGAGAACGTTTCTTGACTTAGATAACTAATTTTTCCACTTTCCTAGATGACAGAGCTCCTCCAACGACCAAATACGTACATAGTAAGTGGGTTTGTTTGGTTTTTCCGTAAGAGTTTCGCATTACTTGAATGGATTTTACACCCTGATAAAGTAATCTCTACAAGTGAGTAAAAGCTTTTGTGTTTAGGTGCCCATACATCTATTTGAGTGGCGAACAACGAGATACAAAAGCACTCTCTAGGGTTGATTAAACGGAGAATGATGATATCACCACTGGACACTGGAGTCTATTTCTAAGCGTTCGGGAATGGTCAGTTATACATTAGAACTCGTTGCCACGGTGTCGTTTCGCGGTTCGCAGCAATCATGGCTATTTCCGTCAGTTTGCTTTATATTTTCATTGCGTTGGGATCGGTAGTGGTATTTTTTTTCAAACAGAAGTATTCCTATTGGAAGCGTCGCGGTATTCCACACGATCCGCCCAGTTTCCCCGATGGTAACATGAAAGGAGTCATGAAAACCCGTCACTTTCGTGACATTATGAAGGACTTCTACGACAAGTACAAGGGAACCGGACCCTTTGTTGGGATGTATTTCTTCTTCAGTCCAGGAGTTCTTGTTCTGGACTTGGAATTGGCCAAAAACATACTTATCAAAGATTTTCACAATTTCACGGATCGTGGAATGTACTGTAATGAACGGGACGATCCACTTTCTGGACACTTGTTCAGCTTGGATGGAGCCAAGTGGAAACACATGCGGAACAAGCTGTCGCCCACATTTACCTCGGGGAAGATGAAGTACATGTTCCCGACTGTGGTTGCAGTTGGAGATCATTTGCTGGAAGTATTCAACAAAACGATCGAAACGGATTCGATTGTTGAAGTGAAAGACATTTTATCGCGGTTTACCACCGATGTCATAGGGACGTGTGCCTTTGGCATCGATTGCAACAGTCTCAACGATCCTAGTGCAGAGTTCCGAACCAAGGGCGCCAACGCCTTCACAAAGAAACGTCATGGTCAGTGGGTGGAGGGCCTTATGATGAGTTTTCCAGAACTGGCCAAGAAACTCCGTATGCGACTGGTTCACGAGGATATTCATCAATTTTTTATGCGAGTGGTACGAGAGACTGTGGATTATCGCGAGAAGAATTCCATCAAACGAAATGATTTCATGAATCTGTTGATCGAGATGAAAAACTCTGAGGATGGCTTGACCATAGAGCAGATAGCCGCACAGACATTTATATTCTTTTTTGCGGGTTTCGAGACCTCGTCCACGACTATGGGATTTGCACTCTTCGAATTGGCCCTCAATCAGGACATTCAGGACAAGCTGAGGGCTGAGGTAAACGTGCAATTGGAGAAGAATGATGGAAAGTTAACCTACGAGGCGATGAGTGAAATGCATTACATGGAAAAAGTTCTCAAAGGTAAGTACAATAATTCACATTCCAAAGCACTCAATTTCTCGAATCGATTATGGATTTTCACAGAAACTCTTCGCAAATATTCTGTCTTGCCGCACCTAATGCGTAAGGCTACTAACGACTATCCAACCGGTGACCCAAAGTATATAATTCCGAAGGGAATGTTGGTAGTTATTCAAATTGACGCCATTCAGCGTGATCCCGAGATATACCCAGATCCGGAGAAATTCGATCCGGAACGTTTCAGCCAGGGAGAGATTCAGAAGCGTCATCCAGCCACATGGTTGTCATTCGGCGATGGACCGAGAAATTGCATTGGATTAAGATTCGGAAAGATGCAGACGTACATTGGGCTGGCTTTGTTGCTGAGGAACTTCAAGTTCTACTACTGCGACAAGACACCGAATCCATTGGAAATGGACAAAACCAATGCTCTGCTGGCATCTATAGGAGGTATCCATTTGCGTGTGGAACGTATTTCGTAATTGCTTTTACTAATAAAAGGGAGAACAGAAAATTGTTTAAGTATTACAACTCACATGTTTTATTTCCGTAATGATAGTGTATTCTGGTTCTAATTGCGCACTTGACCAAGTGCGAACTGTGTGCACTCCAAAGATTAATGAATCAATCCGAATGCATGTTTACATTTCAATTAGTAATGGTTGATGTCATAAAGTCGATTAAAGCTTTCAGCCATTTCGATCATGAAAAGCTTGTGCGATGTGAATTGGTTGTTGTATTTTCTAAAAGCTTATTTGTTTCTTTTACTCCCAATTGTTTAGCCAAAAAAGCTTTAGATAGACAAAACTGCGAGAATAAACGAACGATTATCGTCTTTTCACTTCGCTATCTCCTTGGGAAGTTAAGAAGTAGGAAAGGAGCGCGACCAAAATACAGAGGGTAGTATGCATTAGAACTATTAGGATCATTCAGTAAGAGGTGTCATTTAGAATTCCGCGTCATGGTAGAATTGTCAACATTCAACTACCGTTGAGATGACCTTCTATAAGTACGAGACTATTAACTATAGATCGATGCATACATACTTGTACGGCGTGTTGAAATAGTAAAAATTTACTACAAAAAGGCAATCGATAACGAGTCAGTGATTAACCCCATTGGGATGATGGCACTCGAAAGCCCACGTATCGAATGAAAATCAAAATTTACTAGAGAAATTCTACTACAACTCACAAAGTGACGTTTCTCCGGTTGATATATTATAAGAGATTAGATTAGATTAGATTAGATAGAACATTATTTGCAGTGAAATTTAAGTAAAGAATAGATGTAATGGAATAAATTAACTGGCATTTCTGCATTTAGCATTCCTGTCAGCTGCTGCTATAGTCGTAGCGATGTTGCTTTTCCCTGCCTGCAGTTCGGTAAAATATTCTTTACTAAATCGGGGAGTTTGGCCATAAAATCGCGACAAACGACGGTCTAAATATAAGTAAACCAGTCAAACAGCAAGTTCTCTCCTCAAGAAGTCTGGAAACAAACATTTTGCTCAAGAGCCTTCTTTATGAATTTAGTGTACTAGCACAGCTCTTTAAATTTCTGCAAAAATTCCACGCCATGGCCTTCCTGGCTAACACCCATCGCAGTGGAAAACTCTCCATTACTGTGCTAGTGATGGATCCTGTACACAGTGTGATGAAAAAACAATTTTTCTTTAAATTTTTTCTGATGGAAACCGTCCTGCTGCCTTTGTGTTTTTCCACTGAACTTATAGAGATTTCGAACCACGAAGCAAGGAATACATGTTGGAAGGACGAACGCAACCCAATCCCTACCACTGTGGTCATGAATTTTGTTGGAATTTGTGTGTGCGTGTGTGGGTGGGTTGAAAAAAACCCCTTTTTTGTTTGAAAAGTTTTTTGCAGTCTACGCGTAGAACTCTGATGATGTTTAACTGTTGTGAATTGAATTTCGAGCGAGTGAGAAGCCTGACATCTGTTGGAGGAGATTGAGCCTTTAAACTTCTGTCAGAATGTTTGAGGAGAGGTTTGGCTTTAAATCAACTCAGGGACGAAGTGTGAAGAGCGGTTGGGGTTAAGGAAACTAGTTTTTCCGCTTAGACAGAGAAGAAGTCCATACATTTATATGGAGAATCAAAGAGAGAATTCACCCTAAACCCAAGGCGTCTACTAAATGACACTTAAGGCTTCTGAGGTGACTCCTTATAGAAAGTGTAGTCCATATGTAAACATAAATTAATTCTCAAAAGAAGTAGGTGATTCCTTCATTTCGAAAGAATTTGTAAAGACCTTCCCACAAAAAATATTTGAAGATTCAAAGCAAAATGCACTTTCAACGATGAACCATCTATGCAGAGTCGGGGACATCAAACTTTTCAGCGTGATGTATGCCAAAATCCAGGCCAATGCCAACAAACAAAGTCATACACGCACTTCTGGAAATTCTTTTGAAGTTTCACGTAAATTTTATTTTTCTTGGGATGATATAGGTACAAGTAAAGTTGCCACTTGGCAAGACTAGACTACGAGTGTTTAAGGAACTTCACTCTGCACGAAGTGCAAGGTTTGTACTGAGACAGTCACCTCATCATTTACTTACAACAGCAAATCCCATTTCCCCCACCCAACTAAGTCGTCCAGGAAAAGCTGTTTTAAAATAAAAATAAATAGTTGGCGCGACAGCTCGGGATGAGCCAAGGCCTAGCTTCTCGCAACCATTCATGTTGTGCGTGTTGTTTGGTTCGCACGAATGGGAGGGACCTACAATCTATTGCCGACTCCGAACGGCGAATTGGGAAGCTCTTTCATGACAGATAATACTCCCGGAGGCTTGTCATTCCCCGACGAGCGGTGGTGCTGCGAAAAATGTTCGGCTTTCCCGGCTGGCACTTGAACCCACGCCACTCGGTCAGCAGTCCAATGCACTAACCACTGAGCCAAGGCGACCTTAGCGACGATACACACATACTGAAAAACGCGAAAAAAAACTTTCCTCTCTTTGAATATGATCAGTTCTTTGCCCCGACCGCTGGTGGCTGTGGGAGCTTTCAATTTTGAGTGCCAATTGCACTATCTATCTTGGATATAACGAAAGGCAAAACATGTTGGTCAGATAACCGATAAATGGATGGACTTAACGAATACTAAAATAGACGATGGTAGACAGAAGGAATAAAGCAAGACCACCTACGAAGACACGTTATCAAGTGGATGAATTGGATGAATTCGGCATAAAGCCGGAGCCGGAGGAAGCATTGAGAGGAGGCCTATGTTCAACACTGGACACTGCATGCAACTTCGTCCTGCCCCAGCAAGGGGCACTTTTTGGTTAACAAGATTTATCTGGCACATCCCTTTGCGACTTTTAGAAGTTTAAAGCATTTTGTCTGGCGTCTTTGGTAGTGAGAACGTTTCTTGACTTAGATAACTAATTTTTCCACTTTCCTAGATGACAGAGCTCCTCCAACGACCAAATACGTACATAGTAAGTGGGTTTGTTTGGTTTTTCCGTAAGAGTTTCGCATTACTTGAATGGATTTTACACCCTGATAAAGTAATCTCTACAAGTGAGTAAAAGCTTTTGTGTTTAGGTGCCCATACATCTATTTGAGTGGCGAACAACGAGATACAAAAGCACTCTCTAGGGTTGATTAAACGGAGAATGATGATATCACCACTGGACACTGGAGTCTATTTCTAAGCGTTCGGGAATGGTCAGTTATACATTAGAACTCGTTGCCACGGTGTCGTTTCGCGGTTCGCAGCAATCATGGCTATTTCCGTCAGTTTGCTTTATATTTTCATTGCGTTGGGATCGGTAGTGGTATTTTTTTTCAAACAGAAGTATTCCTATTGGAAGCGTCGCGGTATTCCACACGATCCGCCCAGTTTCCCCGATGGTAACATGAAAGGAGTCATGAAAACCCGTCACTTTCGTGACATTATGAAGGACTTCTACGACAAGTACAAGGGAACCGGACCCTTTGTTGGGATGTATTTCTTCTTCAGTCCAGGAGTTCTTGTTCTGGACTTGGAATTGGCCAAAAACATACTTATCAAAGATTTTCACAATTTCACGGATCGTGGAATGTACTGTAATGAACGGGACGATCCACTTTCTGGACACTTGTTCAGCTTGGATGGAGCCAAGTGGAAACACATGCGGAACAAGCTGTCGCCCACATTTACCTCGGGGAAGATGAAGTACATGTTCCCGACTGTGGTTGCAGTTGGAGATCATTTGCTGGAAGTATTCAACAAAACGATCGAAACGGATTCGATTGTTGAAGTGAAAGACATTTTATCGCGGTTTACCACCGATGTCATAGGGACGTGTGCCTTTGGCATCGATTGCAACAGTCTCAACGATCCTAGTGCAGAGTTCCGAACCAAGGGCGCCAACGCCTTCACAAAGAAACGTCATGGTCAGTGGGTGGAGGGCCTTATGATGAGTTTTCCAGAACTGGCCAAGAAACTCCGTATGCGACTGGTTCACGAGGATATTCATCAATTTTTTATGCGAGTGGTACGAGAGACTGTGGATTATCGCGAGAAGAATTCCATCAAACGAAATGATTTCATGAATCTGTTGATCGAGATGAAAAACTCTGAGGATGGCTTGACCATAGAGCAGATAGCCGCACAGACATTTATATTCTTTTTTGCGGGTTTCGAGACCTCGTCCACGACTATGGGATTTGCACTCTTCGAATTGGCCCTCAATCAGGACATTCAGGACAAGCTGAGGGCTGAGGTAAACGTGCAATTGGAGAAGAATGATGGAAAGTTAACCTACGAGGCGATGAGTGAAATGCATTACATGGAAAAAGTTCTCAAAGGTAAGTACAATAATTCACATTCCAAAGCACTCAATTTCTCGAATCGATTATGGATTTTCACAGAAACTCTTCGCAAATATTCTGTCTTGCCGCACCTAATGCGTAAGGCTACTAACGACTATCCAACCGGTGACCCAAAGTATATAATTCCGAAGGGAATGTTGGTAGTTATTCAAATTGACGCCATTCAGCGTGATCCCGAGATATACCCAGATCCGGAGAAATTCGATCCGGAACGTTTCAGCCAGGGAGAGATTCAGAAGCGTCATCCAGCCACATGGTTGTCATTCGGCGATGGACCGAGAAATTGCATTGGATTAAGATTCGGAAAGATGCAGACGTACATTGGGCTGGCTTTGTTGCTGAGGAACTTCAAGTTCTACTACTGCGACAAGACACCGAATCCATTGGAAATGGACAAAACCAATGCTCTGCTGGCATCTATAGGAGGTATCCATTTGCGTGTGGAACGTATTTCGTAATTGCTTTTACTAATAAAAGGGAGAACAGAAAATTGTTTAAGTATTACAACTCACATGTTTTATTTCCGTAATGATAGTGTATTCTGGTTCTAATTGCGCACTTGACCAAGTGCGAACTGTGTGCACTCCAAAGATTAATGAATCAATCCGAATGCATGTTTACATTTCAATTAGTAATGGTTGATGTCATAAAGTCGATTAAAGCTTTCAGCCATTTCGATCATGAAAAGCTTGTGCGATGTGAATTGGTTGTTGTATTTTCTAAAAGCTTATTTGTTTCTTTTACTCCCAATTGTTTAGCCAAAAAAGCTTTAGATAGACAAAACTGCGAGAATAAACGAACGATTATCGTCTTTTCACTTCGCTATCTCCTTGGGAAGTTAAGAAGTAGGAAAGGAGCGCGACCAAAATACAGAGGGTAGTATGCATTAGAACTATTAGGATCATTCAGTAAGAGGTGTCATTTAGAATTCCGCGTCATGGTAGAATTGTCAACATTCAACTACCGTTGAGATGACCTTCTATAAGTACGAGACTATTAACTATAGATCGATGCATACATACTTGTACGGCGTGTTGAAATAGTAAAAATTTACTACAAAAAGGCAATCGATAACGAGTCAGTGATTAACCCCATTGGGATGATGGCACTCGAAAGCCCACGTATCGAATGAAAATCAAAATTTACTAGAGAAATTCTACTACAACTCACAAAGTGACGTTTCTCCGGTTGATATATTATAAGAGATTAGATTAGATTAGATTAGATAGAACATTATTTGCAGTGAAATTTAAGTAAAGAATAGATGTAATGGAATAAATTAACTGGCATTTCTGCATTTAGCATTCCCGTCAGCTGCTGCTATAGTCGTAGCGATGTTGCTTTTCCCTGCCTGCAGTTCGGTAAAATATTCTTTACTAAATCGGGGAGTTTGGCCATAAAATCGCGACAAACGACGGTCTAAATATAAGTAAACCAGTCAAACAGCAGGTTCTCTCCTCAAGAAGTCTGGAAACAAACATTTTGCTCAAGAGCCTTCTTCATGAATTTAGTGTACTAGCACAGCTCTTTAAATTTCTGCGAAAATTCCACGCCATGGCCTTCCTGGCTAACACCCATCGCAGTGGAAAACTCTCCATTACTGTGCTAGTGATGGATCCTGTACATAGTGTGATGAAAAAACAATTTTTCTTTAAATTTTTTCTGATGGAAACCGTCCTGCTGCGCTTGTGTTTTTCCACTGAACTTATAGAGATTTCGAACCACGAAGCAAGGAATACATGTTGGAAGGATGAACGCAACCCAATCCCTACCACTGTGGTCATGAATTTTGTTGGAATTTGTGTGTGCGTGTGTGGGTGGGTTGAAAAAAACCCCTTTTTTGTTTGAAAAGTTTTTTGCAGTCCACGCGTAGAACTCTGATGATTTTAACTGTTGTGAATTGAATTTCGAACGAGTGAGAAGCCTGACATCTGTTGGAGGAGATTGAGCCTTTAAACTTCTGTCAGAATGTTTGAGGAGAGGTTTGGCTTTAAATCAACTCAGGGACGAAGTGTGAAGAGCGGTTGGGGTTAAGGAAACTAGTTTTTCCGCTTAGACAGAGAAGAAGTCCATACATTTATATGGAGAATCAAAGATAGAATTCACTCCTAAGCCCAAGGCGTCTACTAAATGACACTTAAAGCTTCTGAGGTGACTCCTTATAGAAAGTGTAGCCCATATGTATTCATAAATTAAATCTCAAAAGAAGTAGGTGATTCCTTCATTTCGAAAGAAATTCCCACGAAAAATACTTGAAGATTCAAAGAAAAACGCACTGTCAACGGTTAACCATCTATGCAAAATCGGGGACAACAAACTTTTCAGCGTGATGTATGCGAAAATCCAGGTCAATGCTTCCATCAACAACATCAATAAGTTTATGGAAGCACACACCCACTTCTGGAAATTAATTTAAAGTTTCACGTAAAATTTACATTTCTTTGGATGAGATGAAGTGGCCAATTGGCAAATGAAAGACCAGACTGCGAGTGTTTAAGGAACTTTACTCTGCCAAGTTTGTACTGAGACCGTCACCTCATCATTTACCTACAACAGCAAACCCCAGTTCCCCCCACCGAACTAAGACCTCCGGCAATAGCTATTTACAGACCTACAACTCCCAGCAGGTTAGAATTACTCAGCAGGAGAAAATCGTGAGATGTGGAGGGTTCACTTAAGCACCCTAACCCCGCGACCCTCATAGTGGATAAGCGGGTCATTGAAAATGACGATGACTAACAAAGGTTGCTTAGTTGCGCTACTACTTGTTCCACGTGTGTTGAGCATAGATTTGGGGTCCTTGTAACATAAAAGTTGGGGTGAGGACTGATGGGCTCAAATGCCTTGTCCTTTACGAATTCTTCAGGAAATCAGTATCAATTCCATTGGGATCTGTTTAAGGCCAAGCTTAGGTGGTACAGGCTTGAAATTCGTTCCGTACCCTTAAAGGGTACACCAGGTCGTATAGGTGGGGTTCGTTTGACTAAATCTAGACATCACTTCAAGCTTTCTATGTCCTTCGCATCGATGATCTATTTGGTATATCCCCAGCCTCCTCTGTAGAAAATTCCGCAGAAGATGCTAAAGCATCCGATGTTCCCTCTGTGATGTGAAACTTTAAAAAGATCCACAGACTCGCAGCAGCTCGTTGCGTTTTGTTTGGTTCCCGGGGGGTTGTGTAGCCTTCAAAAAATCAGGAGGAAAAACACTAGTTCCAATTATAGCCCATTCTTTCTGTGGCTTGTGCTTTACTTGAATGAATTTCACCTCTAGAATCGGTCAATCTCTCAAGCTCATATCGCAGCGAAGCGAGTAGAAAGCTTTTTATCAGCAAATGCCCGCACACCCCCTGATCGGCTTTAAATTTCAATACCAAACAATGAGTCAGAAAAAGCGCTCTCCGTAGTTGGAATAATTTTTGTACCAGCGAAGCTTCTTCCCACGCGCTCTCTATCTCTTAGTTGTACACTTGCACTCGTTGAAGCGGGGTCATTCCACTGATCCACGCAATCATGGCTTGTATCGCGAGTTTACTTTATATTGTTATTGCCCTAGTGTCGATTGTGGTGCTCTTTGTCAAGCACAAGTATTCCTATTGGAAACGACGCGGTATTCCACACGATCCGCCCAGTTTCCCCGATGGTAGCATGAAAGGATTCATGAAAACCCGTCACTTTCGGGACATTTTGAAGGACTACTACGACAAATACAAGGGAACCGGACCATTTGCTGGCATGTATTTCTTAGTCAACCCGGGAGTTCTTGTTCTGGACTTGGACTTGGCGCGGAACATACTCATAAAGGATTTTCACAATTTCACGGATCGGGGCCTGTACTATAATGAACAGGATGATCCTTTGACTGCGCACTTGTTCGCTTTGGACGGAGCTAAGTGGAAACATATGCGGAACAAGCTGTCGCCGACTTTTACCTCCGGTAAGATGAAGTACATGTTCCCAACGATGGTTGCTGTTGGAGACCACTTATTGGAAGTGTACAGCAAAACGATCGAAACGGATTCGATTGTTGAGGTGAAGGATATAGCATCGCGCTTCACAACCGATGTCATTGGAACGTGTGCCTTTGGCATCGACTGTAACAGTCTTAACGATCCGAACACAGAGTTTCGAAAAATGGGCACGAGTGCGTTCACTAAGAAACGTCACAGTCAGTTGGTTGAGGGCCTTTTGATGGGTTTTCCAGAACTGGCCAAGAAACTGGGTATGCGACTGATTCATGAGGATGTACATCAATTTTTCATGCGCGTCGTACGGGAGACTGTGGAGTTTCGTGAGAAGAACTCCGTGAAGAGGAGTGACTTCATGAATCTTATGATTGATGCAAAAAACTCTGGAGATGGAACGTCGATTGAAGAAATCGCCGCTCAGGCTTTTGTGTTCTTTTTGGCCGGTTTCGAGACTTCGTCCACGACAATGGGATTTGCGTTGTTCGAGTTGGCCATCAACCAGGACGTTCAGGACAAACTAAGAGCTGAGATAAATGAGCAGTTCGAGAAGCATGGGGGGAAATTCACGTACGAGGGGATAACCGACATGCATTACATGGAAAAAGTCGTCAGAGGTATGTAGGTGGTGTCATTTGCGAAGTGTATCCACTAATTAGAATGAAATTTTGCAGAAACGCTGCGAAAGTATTCAGTTGTGATAAGTCTCATGCGACGGTCGCTCAGTGACTACCCGACATCCAATCCGAAGTACACAATCCCCAAGGGAAAGCTTATCTTCATCCCAGCCGATGCAATTCACCGGGATCCCGAGATATACCCCGATCCGGAGAAATTTGATCCGGAACGGTTCAGCCCAGAAGAGATGCAGAAACGTCATCCAAGCGCTTGGCTGCCATTCGGTGATGGACCGCGAAATTGCATTGGATTGAGGTTTGGAAAAATGCAGATTTACATCGGACTAGCCTTGTTGTTGAGGAACTTTAAGTTCCACTACTGTGACAAAACCCCGAATCCGTTGGTAATGGACATAACCACTGGTATAGCGGCGTCCAAGGGAGGTATCCATTTGCGTGTGGAACGTATTTCGTAATTGATTTTACTAATAAAATGGAGAACAGAAAATTGTTTAAGTATTGCAACTCACATGTTTTATTTCCGTAATGATAGTGTATTCTGGTTCTAATTGCGCACTTGACCAAGTGCGAACTGTGTGCACTCCAAAGATTAATCAATACATGTTTATAGTTCAATTAGTAATGGTTGATGTCATAAAGTCGATTAGAGCTTTCAGACGTTTCGATCATGAAAAGCTTGTGCAATTTAAATTGGTTATTGTATTTACTAAAAGCTTATTTATTTTTTTGTTTAGCCTAATAGGCTTTAGATAGATAAAGCTTCGAGCATAAATGAACGCTTATCGTCTTTTCACTCCTCGGGAAGTAAAAAAGTAAGTATGGAGCGCGACCAAAATTCAAAGGGTAGCATGCACTGATACTACTAGTGCGATGAGAACAACACCAATAGATGACATAAAAGCAACTTTTGACTTTCTACCTCTAGAGCTTTACTACAGACAGGAAATCGCAGTGAACAGTGTTTTTAAGTCGTGCGTACACAATAGAGAAACATTTTTTTTTTTTTTTTGTCAAATCCGTCCTCTTGCATTTGTTGTTTTTCGTTGAATTTATAGAGATTTGCAATACGAAGCAAGGAATACTTGTTGTAAGGACGAAAGCAACCCAATCACCACCATTGTGGTCGTTAGTTTTATTGGAATTTATGTGTGTGTGTTGCGACGACTTGAAAAAAAAACCCTTTTTTTTGTTTGAAAAGTTGTTTGCAGTCCATGAGTAGAGCTCTGATGACGTTTAACTGTTGTGAATTGAATTTTGAACGAGTGAGAAGCCTGACATCGGCTGGAGGAGATTGAGGGGAGGTTTAGCTTTAAATCAACTCAGGGACGAGATGTGAAGAGCTGTTGAGGCCAAGAAAATTATTTTTTCCGCTAAGACAAAGACAACTTAAGGTTTCTGAGGTGAGTCCTTAAAGAAAGTTTAGTCCAGATGCGTTCATAAATTGAATCTCAAAAGAAGTAAGTGATTCCGACGAAAAATGCTTGAAAATTGAAAGGAAAACGCACTGTGTAGAGTCGGGGACATCAAACTTTTCAGCGTGATGATATGCCAAAATTCAGGTCAATGCTTTCATCAACAACATCAACAAACAAATTAAATTAGTTTATGGAAGCACACACCCACTTCTCGAAATTCATTTGACGTTTCACGTAAAATTTACTTTTCTTTGAATGAGATAAAGTGGCCAATTGGCAAATGAAAGACCAGACTACGAGTGTTTAAGGAACTTTACTCCGCACACAGAGTGCACATGGAAGATGGATTCGCTGACAGAATGTAATTTAATTATGTGCCTTTCGCCTTTGAACTTGTGAAAAACTTTGGCGATGTTTTCGGTTTTTTTGTTTTGTTTTTCTTTTGAGAAATAAAAGTCAAGTGGAGCAGAGAAGAAAGCAAATGAATATGAGAAGTGACGGTTGAGATGGATGGGTGCCTTGGAAGATGTGAAATTTTTAGTAATAGAGGTCCGGAGTTGACCTAAGTAAACAAATACTTAGCCTTCAATTGCTTTTGAAAGTATTTTTTTCTAAGCAACTAGGACTTCCTCCGTTTTTAAGAATGAAATCTAGACGTACATACCTCTTCACTGTCGTTTTTATTGGTAACTCACAATGGGCCTACCGTATACCTGCCGTTGAAGACACTATCGAGGCGCTTTTTTGATGATCTCCTGGAGTGAACATATGGAGTCAGTGGGAGGTTAGACATAACCACTGCTTTGTCATAAGAGACCTGGCCTTGTCCAATAATGTAATTTTTAATCAAACTGCCTAGTCTATTACAGCTGGAAGTTCTGGTTCTCACTTTTCGATATCCTTGAGCTGAAGTACCTTATGTTGATGTGGGATCCCACATGATTATATGAATAAGAAAACATAAGGGAGGTACTTCAGCTCAAGGATATCGAAAAGTGAGAACCAGAACTTGCAGCTGTAATAGACTCTTCGAAATACTTACGGAAGTTGAGTCATCGACCTGGAAATGGAATGAGATCAACCACCATCTTATGGTAGTTACCGAGCAAATGGACCGCTTATCCACTATGAGGGTCACGGATTTAGTGTGTTTAAGTTGATCCTTCATTCATCCGATCTTTCGCAATCGACTCGCAATCATCAGGATATATTTCCATACGGGTATAGTTGAGGTTTCAGACTTAATCCCAGGCGATTCCTACCTGATGACATAGATTCCATGGCACCTCTAGGAAGCTGAGCTGAGAGCAGGCGTTTAACGTGCTCACATCATCGAATTATCTGAGGTCATATTCTTCTTGTCATTGCCTAGGTAAATCTCATGACCATAGATGAGGATTAGAAAAATCACTGAATTAAAGACCGATAGCTTAGCTCCTGTTCGAAGTTCGACCCTCTTGATAACCGATTTACCAAGCTGTTTTAAAATTCATCCAGCTTGACCAATCATACAGGATAACTCAGTATTTATCGTGCCACCACGCATGAATGAGACCCCGAAATACTGCAACTTATCTTCCTGTTTCAATAGGACTCCACTAACATGCAGAATGCATTAAACAGGCGTTTAATAACTCTGATAACTCTGATTCCAGCTTCAACACAAGCGGCCATGAACCTGTCAAGTGCGCGCTGAAGTTCGGTCTGGGTGGACCCAAGGACGACCAAGTCATCAGGGATAAACAAATGCCTTATCCTTTAGTCTCTCACTTCAAATCGTTTCTCGCCGGGACTTCGTCGTAACATCCAATCCATATGAAAACGAGAGGTGACAAAACACATCCCAGAAGAACCAACAAGTAGGCGCGAGAATAGAAACTCGAACCCGCCCAGCTTACGTAGCAGTCTAACGCACTAAACACTGAGTCACGGCGATGGGTGACGTGCCGATAAGTGTGGTATAAAATGGGTTAAGAAGTTTTCGCAGTGGATTGGGTAGGGCATTTAGCAAAGATATGGCTCCGCAGTTTTTAGAGATCATTCGTCCACGTTTATGATTTGCTGCATGAGCCCTACTAGGACATGAAAACTCCCTATGGTAAGTTAACAGAGATTGGTGCTTTCTTGTGAGGGAACTGCTTCTTTATTGACTGGGCTTCCTTTGGGGTCTATAGCTTTCTGTTTCTATCTAAAGCCCCTGCCCCGCAATGAGAGCAAGCGGCCGAAAATTTGCTTAGAAATGACGCTTACCGCTCAGCGACTACGTGGCCACAACCAAACGGTTCCATACGTTCTAATTTTATCGCTCTGCCGTTTTGCCGCTTGCCGCTCATTGCGTGGCAGGGGCCTTAGTGTTTGATCCATTCCATTGTATGTCGGTGTCGAGATTTCGCCTGCAACTTGTACTCAAGTTTTGAAGCCGGGCCTTGGTTTTTTTATTTCCATTAAATTTCTCAATGTTTTTCCTGCCGCATACCTTCGGTGAATGGAGGAGGAGATACAACGACGAAATGTACGGGCTGTACAGCGACATCGACTAAGCCAGAAGAGTAAAGCTCCAACGACTGAGGTAGCTTCTTCCTGTGGGGTGGTTGGTAGTCTAGACCGGTTTCGGCACAGGTGCTACTAGTAAAGTTGGATGTTGGAGGAAACTTTGAAAGTCCTTAGCTTAATCCAGATATGCTTATCCGTTCAATGTTAATCTAGTTTTTCAGAAGGACCCTGAGCAATTGGACTCTGAGTGGTCGCCGTGGTGCAGAGGTTAGTGCGTTGGACTGCTGTGCGTGCGGCGTGGTTTCAAGCCCCAGCCATGTTCACAAAACATTTTTCGCGGCTCCATCTTTCGTCGGGGAATGACAAGTCGCCGGACCTATAATTTGTCATGAAAGGGCTTCTCAATTCTCCGTTCGGAGTCGGCAATAAATTGTAGGTTCCTTCCATTCGTGCGAAACATGGCTCAACCCGAGATGTCGCGCCAGCTACTTATTTTTTTTTTAATCGGACTCTGAATCGAGTGGTTGCCAGAAAATGTTCTGAGGTGATGTTGGCTCCTCTGAGATTACAAGAATATTGTTCCAGTCTTATGATAGGCTTCAGGCTTTTCCTTTTATCGCTCTCATCTGACTAGAGTGGTGTTCATTGGCGATCCGTCTTCGAGTACTAAAAGCTTAAAGCGAATGGTGCATCCGCCCGTAAGTTTATCCATTCAATCATCCGTCCGTCAATAATTTCATCTTATGTTTATTTCTGACGAAATACTGTGTTCTGTTCCTTTTTATGATTTTCAATTTGTCATCTCAAAAGTTGACATCTTGACTTTGAAGGCAAATGCAGCTTCGATGGCAATTTCCAACATCTAGAACCTACCGGAACTTAATTTCACCTGGCACATCACAAGTGAGTGCAATGAAATCTTCTTACAGCGTTCAAAACGTTAGATACATAGCACAGTACCCATTCTGCCACTAGGCGTGGCCCTACGTTCAGCATCCTAATCAAGATCAGATTCGTTCACCAAGTTTTAAAAATGTTTAACATCAAACTAGGTATCTAAGGACATTATGCCCACAGCGGAATCAAGAAGTTTCCAAATGCGTTCTGTAGCACCCATTGTATTCTTCCCTGACAACGCTCTGCAGTTGGATTTATGTAATTGTAATGCTTTGTAATGCATCAGGTGATTGTAACTTTCTCAATGTAAATTTAAATTGAATAACATTTACTGGCAGCTCCAGAACATAGTATACGCTTTCCATTTGACCTCCTTTATCTTTACACGGCAACAAGGAGCAATTTGAGAGCTTTCCACACACAAAGTAGCATCCTTTGGAAAGCAAACCATCAACCAAACAAGTTATCCACTTGTAAATAAACATGAAGAGCGCCGGGCGGTGGGAACGAGAAAGAAGGCTGAACGCACACAAGAAAAGGGTTTCTGCTTTCGAAGGCTTCCTGTGGCAGGAAGCAGCATCCAAAGGGCTGTTCTTGGGTGTATCTCCATTTGCTTATTCAGGATTGCGAATTCATTAAAACCAACAACTTCTCAAGGGGCATACCTTTGTGTTTCTTTCGTTTCCCTTTTTTTTTTTATTTTAATTCCTTGGATTAAGTTCAGCCGATTGGGACAAGAGACCTCCGGAAACAGAAGGAACCCACAGAGAAATTCAAAGTCTCGCTCTCAAGTATGATTTCGCACATAAACCGGATGTACTGGGTTCACCCACAAAGAGCCAGAGAGGATGGAATTGACTCAAGGATCCCTGGAAGATTGCGTAAATACTTTTAAGTGGAATTTGATTTTAATCTTTGTGTTTAAATTTTTAAGTAAAAGTGTACATAGAACTATAGGTAGTAGGGATACACCCACCACCCCCAAACATAGATGGCAAGGATATGGGTTAAAGTACATTTTTACGATAAATAGCTGCACTTTGTTGGTTTCGCTTTGTTGTTTGGTTGACAGGGATTGTTTCAGCGTGGGATTTCATTACCCCGGGAGTGGAGGACGGCAACGGCGCGGAGGGCAATCAACAAAAATGGCGAAAGTTTTCGGAGGAGAAGCGCGTATTTTTTTTTTTTTTGTTTTAAAAAAAAACTTTTCACACGCGAAAGTAGCAAAATGGGTTGAAAAACTTTTATCAGAAGACATTTATTAAGGAACCTGCCTGGCAATGACAATTTAAGGGACGAAAAAAAAGTAAATTCGTTGCTAGGATAATAGGTATTTATATCAAACAAGGACACGGAAGTTGCTGTTAAGTAAAACGAACGAGATGATGGGAATTTAATAATGCTTGACGATGTCGATGGGACTTCTAGTGCGTGAATAAAAAGGATTTCACTTAGATATTTGGCATCAGAGAGCAGTCCTAAGGAGAAGGAAAATTGAAATGAACTTCTGATTAGATTCGATTGGAAAGTATTAGTTGTCTGCAATCGGGTTCTTGAACACAATCTTCGCGTCAGAAAGAACCGACTAATCAGTTGAGACTAGATTCTACTGTGGCAGATACCTTTGCATTTCTTTCCTTTTTTCCTTCCTGAGACTCTATTTCTCGGGCAGTGCCTTGTCATGTGATCAGTTAGTGCATGAGTCAAGTGAATAAGGAAGACGGTGGAAACGTCTGGGACTGGAAGCAGAACGCTCATCGATCTGAGTTCAGATGACGACGCTTTCAGCCCTCCGACGATTGCATTCATTCCGGTATATTACAGCAGTAGAGCTCAGACCAAATCTTCTCCAATCGAAGACCAAACACAACCCAAGTTGATGCCTGTTCAGCAGAGCAGTAGAGCTCAGACCCAATCTTTTCCAATCGAAGACCAAACACAACCCTAGTCGATGCCTATTCAGCAGAGCAGTAGAGCTCAGACCCAATCTTTTCCAATCGAAGACCAAACACAACCCAAGTCGATCCCTAAGAAAGATGAAGACAAGGCCAACTCCCGAGCATAAAGACTCAGAAGATCTACCTCGGCAGGTAGAACTTAATTAGAATTTCTCGATCATGTTGTCATGATTTGGTTGGACCGGGTTGATACCATATTGCAGGCAAAAGTCAAGCAGGCAGCTAGGATTTTAAAACATCGTCCTTTCTACCCCAATACATGGCTACATACCTTCAAAATTCAATTAAAACAAGATTGTTCCCCAGTAGTGCTGGACGGAAGGCATTCATCGTCTTCGATGCTTTTGCGTGACATAATTCAAGAGGAGAGATCACATTTTTTCAACGAAAGTAACTGCAGTGATAGCAAAGTGCAGCTGGTTGAGGAAAGACCTGAGACAGTGACACCAGATATTCCGGTAGCGGTATGCGAGCTGAGTAACAGTGAGGGGAAACTTGTTGGCCCGATAGAGACCTATGATGGGACATTGGACTGTTTGAAGCTAGTGGAAGACTACTGCTTATGTGTCTGGAATTAAATGGCTGTAGGACTGATAGTTCAAATAGAAAAGTTTATAAGAAAGGACAAATAAAATGTGATCTCCTTTGAATGAGTCTGTAGTGATGGTAAACTCTGGGTCTGGCTCTCTGTGTTTTTTGGAAGACGGAAATCGTTTAAAAAAGAAACTGAACCCGATCTCAGTGAAAGTGATGTCCATCACTGGGTCTGTTACAGAGTCTGAGTCTGAGTCTAGGTGTGGGTGTAAGTCTAGTTCGGTTCGTTGTCTTGCTCTTTAACGATTTATGCAAGATTTATAACGATTAGACGGAAGAAAAATTCATCATTAATTTGTCCTGCCTGTATCTACCTCTTGCTGATTTGGAAAAAGCCACCTAAGGCCAACTTCAGCTAACTTAAAACTTACCTGTTCGGCTGATCTTTAATGGAACTAAGGTTCCAAGAATATACCGGCAATCACAATGGTATCACAATGGACCTAGTATTTTCGTAGAGTAACTCTTTTCTGGTTTTGGTTAAACTCTCAAACACATGCGCATCATGCTCATCAATACTAACTTACTAAATTAAGGTGGCGTTACAGTCCGGCGTGTACCTGGGCCTTAACCAACAAGTTTCTCCAGCCTGCTCGATCTTTAGCCAGCTACCTCCAGTTTCGCACGCCAAGTTTGTAAAGGTTCCCTTCCACTTGCGTGCGCCACCTGAGTCGCGGTCATAAGGTTGTTTAGGTTTCAAATTCATCCCTTACCCTTAAAGGATACACCAGCTCGTGTAGGTGGGGAAGAATAGTAATTTGGATCTCAGACCTCAGCGCTCGACTAAATCTAGACATCACTTACATCTTTGTCCTTTGCAAACCACTTTTCATGTCCCTCTCCTAATCCCGATGATCTATTTGGTATATCCCCAGCTTCCTCTCTAAAACAAAAAAAAATGAAAATAAAAATTTACATCCGATTTTCCCTTTGTGACGTGACACTTTAGCAAGATACACAGACTCGCTTGAGATAAGCTGATTGATGGCAGCTCGTTGCTTTTGGTTTGGTTCCCGGGGGTTTTGCAACTTTTTTCCCCGCCCTCAAAATACCGGGAGGAAAAAAACGGCACACATTTGTCATAGAAGCAAAGATTTACTAATTGCTTGCGATTTATATTCATCAAAACGAAAATTGTTGAAATAAATCTCAAGACTAATGGCTTTACTTTAGCAAATAACATAATTACCACGATTGTATCTGTGTGTGTGTGTGTAAGACTTGTGATGGGTCTGTGTTGAAGGCTTTTAGTGAAGTATTGACTCTGACTGGATTAATGGAATTAAACCGAAGAATTTCAGGTCCACAGTGTGTCGGAATGTTTTAGACACAAAAATGAGTCATTAATTCTGCGGTTTAATAGATAAGAATGTGTTTCGCTAAATGAACGATTAAATAGAGTTCATTTTGTCATTTTTAGTGCAGGATGAGAGCCTTTGGAATCCTGAAAATTAGTTGCAATTTATCACTGTGGTAGTTCATGAATCTGCGTCAAACTGAGCTTTGTTACAGCGTAATTAATTCGAGTTATGACGGATGAGTTCATTTTTAGTCGTTAAATGTTGTGACCATGAACGTTTTACAGGAATTTTGCACCGTTATTCTGGCTGATTATTAAATCACATTTGGCTGTAGCGGCGATGATGTGGCGAGGTGAGAAGGCTGAAGGGACATTTTTTCCCAAAAAAACTGGAGCTACAGACACAAACCGCATTCAAATTGATATTGTGCGAGTAACACGAAGTGACGAAAGGTATTGGAATCAACACGCAACAACACTTCAGACTAACTTTTTGCTTTGCGGCTTTCCTCTCATTGCATGGCCTTAGCCTTAGACAGGAAACGGAGCAAAGCACCGGCTGGTCAAAACAATTTTCCCGTGTCCTTCTCTCCTGTCCGTCTGCTTTCCTTCCTTCTGCTAGGCTATATCAAGGTGTCATATGATCTGTGTTGAAGATCGACCTGGCTGAGAGACTTAAATTATTTTAAACTGCCTAAAAATAGCTTAGTCCTTACCGGAGTTGCTGGAAACTTAGCGACCTCCACATCAGAGAGGCTTTTCTTCATAATGCAGTGGTCTATGCAGATGGACTATCCCATTCCATACCATGCGTAAGACTCAATTAAGTACATGACAACACAAAACGAGAAAAAATTAAAAACAAAATTATAACTGACGTAAAAAAGTCGAAGAAGAATCGCAGCAGTAGAAAAGAGAGGATGATCTAAACCAATACCTTGTCGGTTTTGAAATCACTCAGACTTTGAGGAGGAGGCTGACTACCATTGCTGCACCCACCAACGTCGTTCACGATCGACAGCGAAAATTATTTACCCAAGGCGCTGACTTAAAAAACTACAACAGCAACAATCTTATGTATGCCCAAGCCCGACGAAAACTGTCAAGAGTAGTGCCTCTCGCGGCTTTAATCTGGTTCTACATTCCATTCCTCGTCTAATCGCCAACTAGAATACAAAAGATCACGGAAGACTAGAGTGGGAACAGACTGACCGGCTGTGGGACATCTTCTTTCCTTAGGAGGTTAGACAAGACCAAAGCAGTCATTAGACGGTCCATGATAGATGCCGTCTCTGTTGGACTCGCAAGTTTATCAAGATAAACCATTAAGGGACCATATAGCCACACGAAGACCGCAAAGCCAAAACGCGGCTGAAAAGTCTCCCAATCGAACCGCTTTGCCGATCACAAAATCCAAGTCCAAGCATTAGGATTCCCAGGTTTTAATACACAAGACAACTAGGTTCTGAAAAAAAGCATTGTAAGACGTATTGACTGATTGTAAGCATCTCGAGACAAGGAAGCTTAGACATCGAGAAACTTTCCACAGTGACAAACAAGAAACCAAGTAGTTAACGGAGTCAAAGATTACTTGCACGTTGCTCCTAGCCAAGAACAGCTTCTCTCAAACATGGGCTTTCGTGAAAGCAAGATTGCTTGATAAACGAACTTGGCTTTCAACGTTGCTGTTCCCCGATCAGCATTGTTGCCCGTCAAGATGCATTCACTTTCAAGCGGATTAGGGCAGAAGTAAGTGAAATCAAGACATCATATTAAAGCGTCTGCCTACAAGTTTGCAACAAAAAAGGACACACCAACCCATTCCAAAGCCAAGACTCATTACTACGGGGCTTGTAATACCCAATGACACTCTGGAATACTTCTTGCACAAGCTGAACCTGGAATTTTCGAGCAGCGATTGGAAGGTCTTGCAGATGACAGAAGTTGGCCAGGAAGCCATTGTCATGCTAAATGTGCACAATGGCTCTGTTTCTGTAGAATATGGCCGAGTAGTAGTTAAATATTTGAACGCAAACCGTTGATGTGCTTTCTAGGAGGAGTTTCAACAATACAAGCTGCAAAAGCTCTCTAGAACATGTAGGGCAAATGGACATCAATCCTTCGAACTTAGCCGGCTGAGACAACGCAGAAGAGGAATAGCTATTCCTACATACATATGTAGGTGATGTGCGCAGATAGAAGGAAACTTAACAAACGTGGAGCCCGCAACTGGAAGCTCTTCTATTAATTAGGCACTGCGTCTTCCTTGAATGAATTTGAGCTTGGATTCCCTTCTTGTCCTATCACTCTACCTGATTCTCATTGAAGACATTGACGAAATGTTGGCTAAACACATTTACAATTTTCAGCGTCTCCTTGGGTCAATTCTCTCTGCCGTTTCTTGCCTTGCCTTGAAAAATTCAACATGTGGTTGCGCTGATATGACTCTCCGCTTTCCTTAAGCTGGGAGACCGAGTTTTTCATCCCTTCTTCTGATTTGATACACATCTCTTGCTGTCGTCTTAATCATCATAGCACGTGGCTCTTTTTCACTGGTTCAGCTACTACCTCGATTATAGCACGGTACAGGATGCACCGGTTGTCGACATTTGTGGTTTATAAATGTACGGAGAAGAGTTTCCAAACAGGTGCTCTCTGCAGAATTTATCTACTCCAGCCATGCTAAGCCAGGCACAGTTTAATTTCGTTAGAAAGCTGACTTCTTTCGAACTATCGCACAGCACGGTTAGTCAACCATTACCCGTTGTCGTATCGTGGAGGCTGTGCAAGTCGATATCGGGAATATTATCTGCTACTGCCAAATAGTGCTGTGTCCTTGACTTAAACTCCATTAAAGAGGTCATAACATATTTCCTTGATACGGTCTTCAGCTTCCTGATAAGGAGGTAGAGACTTAGAGAGTGACCTTGATGTTCATCACAACCAGGTGGTATTTTATAGGAGGCAACCTTCCAACCTGGAGGTCACGACGGAGTAAACTCTGACTTTTATAGAGTCGACATTTTTCTGGCCTGAAAAGTTCTACGAATTGGGGACGAAGTAAACTTAAGGCTTAGGTGAGCCAACTAAAACTAGAAAAAAGCTGAATTCTACATTAGCCCAAACCAAAAGGCACCGGAGAATACTAGTGCCTACAGATTGTGCTACGAAGCGAAGAACACTGCCGTCCACTGATCCGTAAAAGAATTAGCTGACTGCTGGCATCATAACTCGAGAGAAGTTTACCCTCTCGAAACTCACTTCAAACCCTCTAGTTCTGAAGGACATTCAATTAAGGGACAAGTTGCTCTGTCATCAGTCAGCACCAGAAGGGGGAACGATATATCCCCTTAAATCGCAGAGCACCCGCTACTTGAAGGCGGTAAATGTCCTTTCTAATTATTTAGGAACGTGGTACGGAATACGGATGCTGCTGGTCCTTTCCTGCAATCGCCTTAGTTTGTGGCAAATACTTTCGACACAAATGTTCTACAGAAATCCTCCTAATTAAGTCACGTGTGCAAATGCGGACCATCCCGGCTCCCAGGAGAATTAAATTCTCCGAAAAGAGATAAAAAAAAAAAAATCAAGAAACATTCAATTACAATGAATTGTTCGGCCAGGACAAAAGGAAATTTCTACAAATACACCGAAAACCTTGAAATAGGGTAGTCTCCATGGTGAAAAACTCTTGAGCAGACCATTTATTATCCGGACGGCGAAACTTCATCATTTTTGACGCAAATAAAACCATTTATTCCAACAGCTACAGCCCAAGTGACATTCGACAAAATAAGTGAAGGACACATAGGCACAACAATAGCGATTGTGTAGTCTAGGCAATCAAATTGGTAAATGACCTCCTATGTCCCATCGGAGGAATCAAAAAGCCGAAGATTTTCGGGTCACGATTGTGACCATTGTGTGTGTTAGCTGACTTTCCGGAGACTCTCCCCTACCTTCACTCACTCCTAATTGATTTCCAGAACCATATTCCCCACACTGATACAATGGAATCTCCAAAAAAAAAATCGAAAGCGGGCTAATGGTGCTTATGAACGCCCGCCATCAACAAGACACAATAGGAAAACTTAAAAATACATTTAAGGCGCAACGAACAAGAAGAAGAAGAAGAAGTAGGAAAAATAATAAATAAATGTAGTGGAAATAGCGTCGAGCACAATATCCTGAACAACTACCAGCAGCCACCCGCATCCAGTCCCATTCACGAGCTGTAATCTTGCGTTCCATTTGCGCGAGAAGTAAAGTAATTTCTCATTTCTCGTTTCAACAAAGGCTATTGCCGTCTGGCGGCCAGCACTGACACACCGTTTTCCATCATCACCGGCAGGATGTAGTAGTGGCGCAGTAGTTGTCGCGTTGTCCCACACTAGGCGACCGAGAGCACTATGACAACAAATATGAAGCGCTTTTCCATTCCAATTCACACCCAGCGTGTCCTTCCACAGCTACAGCGCCGGGTGACAAGGATTAATGAGAAGCATCTCCTACAACGCCTTCTGCCTTCCGCCTGTCTTCTTTCGCCACCCACGATCTGATGGATAACAAATAGCAAGTTTTTTGTACGCTATGCGAACAAATGAGCAGGTCACCTGGGTACATGTCGAAGGTTTTTATTACTCCCAGCACAATGGCACCTGGATCCTCTCAAATCGTGTCCTGTTTGAGCCTTCAATTGGATTGTCATCGCGGATGTGTTTCATTCTTCGTCAAATTGACTTTTTGTTGTGTGCGAATGTTGTCACCGTCGGTAGCTGTGGAATACAGACACCTAAGGACGACGACACGTTGGAAGGAACTCTTTCCTGATAAATACGCGCTGACTAAGGCTCGCGCAAGCACATCAATATCAATTTGCTTGGCTCATAAAATTTGCATAAAGCTACGTTAGTATCTGTAGCAATGAAAGTGCGGATAGCTCTTTGGATTCTTTAAAATTTAATATCTGAGAGGGAAAAATTTAAATTCACGCCCCTGTGCTGACAGGTGAAACGAAAATAAACGACAAGAGAGATATTTGCACGAATGCAAGGCAGGCAGAGGGGAAAGTCCTCGCGAAATAGCTACGTAATGGTGAGACGATAGTCGATCAAGGCAACCCAAATGGCATCAATATTACATGTCAGGATAGTAACACGTCTTGTGACAGTGTGGTCAACAAAATATGGATGTGTTGGTGTTTAAAGTCTTGTGAAAGGGTAATTAGAATGTAAAGGACTTTAACCCCTTTTGGTCATTGGGTCTTTATTCGGATTGGGACAGAAAAGAAAAATTGAACGAGGCGTGTCTATGGAACTAAAAATCCTGTAAAAGAACTTCAGAAGCTCCTTAATCGTGGTATCAGTAAGAAAGGACTTAAAAAATAGAGATGAAGAAGGAGGAGTCGTAGAGAAAGCCTCGAAGATAAATCAAAGGAGGTCAGCTTTATAAGATATACCGCTGTTTTCAAAATAAGCCCTTTTTAGGAAGGAATAGGAAGGACTGCTGAAACTTTAACGAAATGGTGATAGAAAACCTTTTGGTCCGAAAACAACAAGTGAGAGGAGCCTCTCCCCCTCTAGGTTGTAAAGATTGAAATTGAAGAAGGAACTTTCAGGAAGCGAAGGCGAAGCTCAAAACTAAGAGTCCATGATTTTTGCATAAGACAATCAAACTCAGTAATCTAAACACCAAACGCCAAATAAGGACTGTTGTTGCCTTTAAGAGCTCTGGATCTTGTAGTATTGATGGGAACTTGCCCCTTTGTATGCATAATCGTGTCAGCCCGTTCTCCGTTCAGACAGGGATAGACTTAGACCAGTGTGGTCTATTGCAATATCACGAGGAAAAAAACCGGCACCACGAATCAAAGAATACAACGCAGAGCGCGTTAAAATGGGAACGAAAGTGACTCTTTGTGTTAAACCATTTTGACCCGGGGATAAACTGTCCTATCGTTTGGACTTTGAATGTCGAGTTCGATTAGATAGTTAAGGTCGTCACCAAAGTATTCCCCAATGATTTTCCTCATTTAGAAAGAGCTGGGCAAGTAGACAGTAGGTGAGTTGTTGTTTCCTCCTTCTCTTTACCTTTAAAGCTTCTGCAGAAAACTTTAGAGGAAATCCCCAGTCTGAGCGCATGTCTAGCTACCAAGCAGTTTTTTGGATAAGTCTTTCAGTCTTTGTTAAAACCAGGTTGAGTCAGAATTGTTTTGACAACAGACAAGTGCTGGTATTGCCCCACCTATTGTCTCGATAGGATCAGATGGTTTCCCTGAGCTTTTGGCGAGATGTCGTCATGTACCTTTCTATTGCCAGTTCCTGCGGTCTGCACTTGCCTGGAAGGTCCCAATGTCCTAGCACCCACCACAGAGTTATGTCGCATCTGTCTGAAATCTCGATAAGAAACAATGCCGCCATTGTTTTACCAGTCTTGATCTTATTGTCGGCGAATTCAAGGCTTTAATAGCTGCCTATCTTTCTATGCGTACTAAAATAGCGCTACAATCGATGTTGATAACTGAAAGCCAAGCCACAGCTTCACGGACTGCCGTAATATCTGCTTGGAAGACGACTGCCGAGTCGTATGGTATGGGCTATGTCAGGTACGTTGAAGAAAACTCAGCAATCTGTAAATATTTCTGTAAAGATTTCTAAATTTTTCTTCAAGGAACCCAAATTTTGTATCTGACGTTGAAGTCAATATGGTGGACGATGTTCTTCGTTTTACTAGGAATAGAACTGTTAGCCTTAAGGATCTAAGAATGGCCTGTTACTAAGCTGGGAGGATACTTTTAGCCTAAATGCTACTTTGATTGCCATAAGCTCCCCAAAGATATCAATAGAAAACAGGTGGAGCATTGTCTTCTATCAGTCAAGCCCTGCTACGATACCCTATAATCACTTGCCATACACAACAAGGTCAACCTTGGTTGGGTGCCCGGCCACCAGGGCATTAGGTGGGCAATGAAACTGTGAAGGAACTTGCTAGGGCTGGTTCCGCTTCCGCCCTCTTGGGATCGGAACGCTTCTGTGGCGATAATTAGGCTACCATCACAGCTTTGTTAAACAACTGGGAACACCAACTTCACCTAACCGGGTTAGTCAATCCAAGAGACTTTTAAAGCCCTTTTCCTACAAGAAAATTCTAAACCTTGACAGGAACAACACAAGCAAGCTAGTGGGCTTCTTTACCGGTCACTGTGGCCTAAGATATCCATCTCAACAAACTTAACCTTTGTTCAGATACAGAGTGTCAGTTCTGTTTGGAAGAGGAAGAAACCTCTGAGCACGTTCTCTGTTAATGAGACGGTGTTACTTCAGCCTTAGGAGACACTTGGAATTTTTGTGGGAGAAATTCATCTCTGGGAAGAAGATGTCACCATCTTCGAGCTGCTTGCTGTTTCAACCTCAGTGACAGAGTATCTTGATTTTGGCGTGGTTAACATAGGCGACAGCTTTGCACGTCGAGTGTCTAATTTCCTCGAAAATCCATATGAAATCATATGTCACAGCAGAGGACCCATTTTGTTTGAAGCATCACCTGACCCTGTCCATCATTTTGCACACCACACTGTAAAAGAAGGTGTAAGATAAAATATTGTCGAAATTCGTGCGCTGTTTTCGGCTTCTTTCCTTCGCCTGCCTCATGCATCTATTTATCCATCCATCCATAGTAATCCTTCGTAACATTTGTGAAACAATATTGTGGACTCATCTTGTCTCATCGACCGCAAACACTGCGATGAAAATAAAACTAACCCCACACCGGATACATCCATGTTCGTCCCTTTTTGTAACTCTTTCCGCCCACCATTGCCGAAGCTGTACCCAGGGAGAACTCTCTTTCGGATGCAAAAAGTTTATTGAATCCCTGTGCCGGATATATGTATGTATGTATACAAAGGTAAAGTCTGTTGTACGTCAGTTTCTCTTACTATAGCTCTCGTCATGAATTTTAAAGTCACCTTTCATGCCTTAACCTACATCATTGTCTTCATCACTGTTGCCGTCACATGATGGTATACCTTCCCTCTGTTGGCTAATTTCATTTAAACAATCTTCCCTTGAGTAATCCTCGGACGGGTTATATCCTTTTTCGTAGCCTTATGCCAAACTATTATGTGCGGTGTTTAACATTTCAAAATGGATGTGCCTGTTACTCGGCATGTAGCCAAATATTGAACGGGACCGAGCGGCTGAGCGAACAGAAGGAGGAGTTTCCAATAGGACGTTGTGGGCTTTTAAGGATTGTACCAAATCAAACTAATTGGCGTTCAATGTCTGACAGTGTGAAGTGATTTCTGGGAATAAAATACTTTGGACAAAGGAACGTTTCGACACCGTTGGCAGCTGAAAAGGACTTTGATGTGACCTGTTGTCGTAGTTGAGAGTGTATCAAATCCTTGTGGTTTAATAGTGGAAGTGCCTATGAAGTGTAGTCACAGAGACGGAAATTGGAGGAAATGGAACGGGGCATTCCTTTTCAACTAAACTGAAGTCCGACACAACTGAGGTCATCAATAAACGTGGAGACTTCAAAACGTTTAAATGCTTCTGGTTTGCTGTTAGAAGTTTGTTAATCTTTTCATGGAGCAGTCTTATAGCCACGTATTGGCAGGTGATGTAGATGGGATGTAGATTTTAGACACTACTTGTACTGAACTGAACTGAAATTATAGTTGGCTTCTTTATCCTAGAACTCGATTCATCTTCTTTGACAAAATCCACCACGAGCGGGAGCTGAAAATCGTAAGGCTGTAGACCGTAAAGTACGAGGAGACGGACGAAGAAGGCTTAAATAACTCATGAGATGTGTTTATTTCCGGATAGAAGACCACCTGCGCAAGGTTAATCCTCACTGCCTTTGAAGTCAAAGCAGGAACGTATAAATTGTCCTAGCGAGTTTTACGCAAAGCTAGGAAGAGAGGTAATCTTCGGTAATACGGATTTAGGCTGATCGACTTTTGCTGCGGGGCGGAGCGGAACGTTGTCGTTCTCTGAACATGGAGATCTCCTGATCAACCAATCTTCAACCAGGTTGACTACAATCCGATTGACGAAATGTATTGTGGATATCCGAACGTTCCGAGGGTCCAACATTGATTCGGACCATTATCTTGTGGTAACTTGGACTGCCTGCATCATGGAGACTCACGCCACGCACAAGGAAACATAGTCGCCAATAAAGGGCACTCGACCGAAGACTCAGGAAGACCAAATGCAGGTTCAGGTTCTGAGAAATAATCCTCTAAGCCCTGTCTAGAATCTTATCGGAGATCTTATTTTCAGGGATCCTAGTTCAACCCGGGTACCCGGACAAGGAGTTCAGCGAGTTCTTGTATTCTCGAACTATTTTGAGATTGAGATTCAGGTTAAGAGGTTGAGCAAGGCTTTAAGCGCAGCCTAGCTATCGCTACAGACGCAGATTCTCCGATCCCTTTACTTCTTCTTAACAATTTAGCCCGTGGCCATTACGATAGCAGAACTCTCTGCTTGGAAAACAGAGGCGTACTTGCCTAACGAGTAGTTAAGTTTAATATTGTACAGTCCCACGAAGACATTAGCACCGCACTCGTTTGCGTTCAGTCCCGGCTCAAACTCTGGCAAAAGCCTTTCCTAAACGGATGTCGACTTTAAATGTGAACAGCAGCCGAACCCTTGCATGTTCATGGAACCAGGGTCTTAGAAACAGTGTCGCACAAGGTAATCGAAACTCCAGTGCAGATGATACCATAAGTTGCCCCGTCTAAGACGATAGATTGCTTTGATAGTATAGCCCATGATATAAGTATCTAGGGGAGGTGGATCAAGCAGATCACCTAGAACAGCCGAGACAAGCCATTCTCTGAAGTTTATTGCAGAAAACTGGAACTACCTAGAATAGCCGTAGAACAAAAGCACACTTCCACTGCCAGAAAAATGAAAGCGACTTGACACGCTTTGGCCAAAAATGTTTATTTTTATTTTATCCAGGAAAAATCCTTGACATTTGGCCTAATCGATGGTCTGGATAGTAATGACCTTTAGCAGTGACTAAGACCTCAGTGGGATCTGGTGTGTTCCCCTCCCTCACTGTAGGAAAAAGGTGAGTTTTTGGTATGCATGTTGGAAAGAATTTAGGAAAAGCTGCGAACGGGAGAATATTCTCACTGTGTTAGTAAAAAGAAGGACATCACCGGTTCACTTATGCATGCAATGATGAAAGCCTGATATCCGTATTGGCTCCGGGATTTACGTTAAAACTGTGCAGGACGTAGGAAGTGTTGTAGATTCTCCTCTTCTTGAGGTGACTGTGTTCTGTGGTTATATCAACCATGCATCTCAAGTGCTCTCTGTTTTAACTCTGCCTATCCTTGATTGCTGTTCTCTTCCTATATCCTATCCTTGATTGGTGTTGTAAATTCTTAAATCTGTGTGACTCCCACCATATATTTAGTTCGAGTACTGTACATCGTTCACATTCAACTTCATTCTACATTTTAACAGCAAACACCGTACAAACCACGCAGAAGTCCGCTTCCTTTGATTTCACAAGAATAGTTAACATGTATTCTCCCTCCATGCCTGGAGGGCAATCAAATGTGAACTCGAACGTCCTATTATGAAACTCGTACCTGGTCTGGAATAGAAATTCCTGACTTGAAGACATATATCCTTTTTGAAAAATACAACTTACACCCTTTTTTAGTGGACACAGGCGTTGATCGCCCACAAAATCTTTGACAAGTGGATACCAAATCTCTTCGGGATCCATGAAAGTAGCACAAGAATCCTTGCGTGTCAAACTGGGTGTACTTGTCCATTTCGTTCCGACTCTCTTGGCTGTTTTAATCAAAAGCTGGAAAATATGCAAGGAATATCATTGAACCACCATAACTGCTGCATCGCAAACAACTCACTTCGATTTTTTGTTTCGGATCAATGTCACCCAGAAAAGTCGTATAACCATTGACAACTAGGTTTCCGTTATCTGTCCAGTCAATGCCAATGTGATTGGTGTCAAAGAAATCCGATGGTGATGCTCCTTCCTTGCCTGGGCAATCTTTTATATCGTCTGGTCGGCCGAAATACTTAGTTCCCTCAATCGGTAGAAATAACTGCAAGAAAATGGAGAAAACAATAACCGGAAAGGTCGACGCCATTTGAAAGAGACAGTTTTACTTGGGGAATGTCGGTTCGATGCGTGGGTATTTATATGTCCCGCTTGCATGCATCGAAATAAGTGATAACGAAAGACAACAGCATAACGTAATCGAATACAACGCAAATTACTGAAAAACATGATGTGTTACCCGGTTTAAGAATTTTATTAGCCTCAATCACGGGGAAGCTGTGTTCACGGTTTTGAAGAAAGAACTGATGGTAATCGAGGCTTTAGGGGAATTTTGCTAAATTCACACCTGGGGCTCTGCAAGTTGAAAGTTGAACTGGTCGGCAGGGGTGCTGTGGGAGGCGTCTACTTGTGTATATACATATATGGCTCATGATTAGGAATCGCCACGGGCTGAACTTCAATATCTGGTGAAACTAACAAAATAGACGTAATCGTGGGAGCTGATTCCAATGGGGGAGCAGCGACGCCAACCTTAAAAGTGAGTCCCTACTTTTATTCCTAAACAATACCAAATCAAACACTGCAAATGGGGTCACTAAACCTCGTTTTGTAGGCCCTTGCTTGGTTGGTTGGTTAGTTTAAGTGGTTGAATCAGGCGGAAAAACACCCGATACACCATTTTGTTACCATAGTTTTCGGGTGCAGGGAAATTTACTCCACCTGCGAATTTACTCCACCACATGAGGGAAATTACTCCACTTTTTGAATGTGGCAACCCCCCTGCCTGGGATCACTGTTGGATTCGGGGTAGGTGCGAAGTTGGACGTATGCAAAGTTTTTTTTTTACAAATGTTGTTCCAAAATTGAGGTTTGGGGTAAAAGCCTTCCATTCAACCAAATTTTCATGTTGAGCAATTTCGCACTGTCACATTCGAAAAGTGGGGTAATTCCCACTGGTTGTGGGGTAATTTCCCATTGGTGGTGGAATAATTTCCCACTAGTGGTGGAGTAAGTTCCCATCATATGTTACATACGTGGGAAACTACTCCACCAAATTTTCGTGGAGTGGAGTAAGTTCCCACTTGTGATGGAGTTAATTCCCATAGTTCTCGTGACTGGTTTGGTGGCTAGTGTGGACGGGTGTCGACAGACCATCACTGTTGGTCTTAAATCCAACTTTTGGAGTTAAGGAAGAGTAGATTGCTAGGAATTTTCTTCTTCAAAAGTTCCCTGAGGTTGTCGAGGAAGGGTTTCCTCAGTGCCCTGAATCTTGCTTTGGAAAGTTCCGGACAGTTGCAAAGAAAGTGTTCTAGGGTTTCCTTCTCCTTTGTGTCTTTGTAGCTATGGCAGTGGGGATTAAAAGTGACAGCAGGCTTGGCTGCATGGGTTCATACTGTCCAGTGAGCCGTTAAGAAGACGTCTACGCGCGCAATGTCTGTTCAGGTTCTTTTAAGGAGGAGGTTTACTTGCCTATGGTTGTATTTTCGCTAAGTCCAAGTTCCGCTTGTATTTGGCTACTGAAAGATAGTGTAGACTAATTCTTCCCTTGACAACTCCTTATGAGATGAGAACTTCTCTTGCGAGTGAATTGTCAAGAGCCTGCCCTTGCCTGGTAAGCTCATCCGCCATTTTGTTTCTTTCGATGCCTCTATGACCTAGGACCCATGCTAGAGTGAGGGAGGATAGGCTCTCCAGGTGGGCGGGCAATAAGACTTAAAGAGTTAAAGTCTAAACCTTTTGGGTATGGTGACGTTATCCAATAACCCTATTTGACCGAAACTTCTCAATTAAAATACCCTCTAGAGAGTGTTGAACACAGCGTAAAGCTGTTTCATCAGCCTCAATATTTATACGGGCTGCTCGAAACAGAACAAAGACAGTGCCAACTTTCACTGTAGACAAGGAAGCTGAATATATGGCACGTGGTGTTGTGTTTCTTCCTAAACCTTTCCACAAGTGTTCGGAGGCATACCTAACATCGTCGCTTACAGCAAAAACAAAATGAATCCAACCGAAACTAAAGCGAGACATCAATGATCCCATGCCGGTACTAGTAACTCCCATAGGACAACTTAGAGCATTTCAACCCTATATTTAAATTACATACACAAATCGTGCCTGAGAATGGGTTAACAAATGCAAGAACCCAGCGGCTCCCATCGGTTAAGACGGAAACACGTTTCGGCATGCCTGCTCTGCGCGCCAGAAACTTTAGCATCTAAATCAGCAAATCGATAAGCAAATCCCCGTCACGTTCCCTACGCTATCTCCTATCCTATCCCGCCCCGAGAAAATCAGAAGAGAAAAACAAAGAAAAAAGAAATAAGTAATCCCATTTCGGCACACACACACTGTGTGCCCTAACACCCGCGCAAGTAATTGTAACCGATTCACTCGACAAGAAGAGAAAAGGACAATCCCAAGGAAACAAACAAAATGAAAGTCAGGACCAGCAAAAGGAAAAAAAAAGTCAACCTCCCGCAAACTGCCAACAGTTTCCCTTATCCATTCATCCGCCGCCACCGTTCGCCGCACGCCGTCACCGTCCAATCCGAGCGCCTGTCAATCCAGAGCTCAATAGTCCAACTAACGATTGTCATCAGTACAATGTCGGATCCGAAATAATTTATTTATGCCGTCTACACATCCCGACGTACACTCACTTGAGTTTTATAAATCGTCCTCGATTCCATCCACTTTGGTGTTTAGCACTTACAATCATTTTTTCTGGAGAAGAAAACGGAAATCTACTTTTCCTTTCGTGCACCTTTTGCTCACTTCAGCTCACCTCGGCTTCCCCCTGCATCCGTGTCCCGATCCCGATAGAATGGGAATTTTTAATGAAATTTTCAATCACATTCATCAGAGTAGAGCACGGCTGCGGCGCGGTGGTGTGATTTGTACAGATACTCTGGTCCTTGCAGGCGTCTCCAAGTGCATTTGAAATATTACTCGATGCTGGGTATTGGATTTAATGGAGAAATTAATCTAAGAGATACTCATACTCACACTACTCAGACCGACAAATTAAATTGTGAACATCGTCTCGGGGACCCATGTCAAGCGCAGGGTCTCTCTGACGGACATCGACGGAGGGTGGGCTAACATTTGGATGAAAAACAATTAATGGCCAATGGGATGAAATATGAATTCCATCCCTCATCAGAAGGATAAGTCAACCAAGGATGGATGGATATACTTATAAATTTTGGGGGAGGCCGACAAGGTCGGTCCGACATTGAGGGAAGTCTGCATTTTTTTTTTTTTTACGAGGGGATATTGGAAAAGGATTCGCCAGAGGGACACGCTGTGAACCGATGGATTGAAAGGTCTCCAATTTTGTTAAGGATCACTGTGATGTGTGTTTAATTTTAGAGTGTAGTGACCTTTTGGAAATGTAGATGTTAACGGCTGAAAGGGTTCGTTAATGCTGATGAATTGATAATTGGTTATCTTCTGTCTGACGCGAGAAGTTTTGCATTTAAAAATAGATTGGGAATGGTAAGAGGAAGGCAAGAGGGAAATGTGATAATACGAGGAAGAGTTTTTGCTCTTTAAGTCGCTTTAAGGACTTTCACTGGAAGTGAGCTGCCTCCTAAAGAGGAAAGTTATATATTTCATCTCTCAGCGCGTAGTGGAAAGTTTAGAAGCCGACTTTGCAGAGGGTGGGCATGAAAGGCTGAAGTTTAAACATCAGTATTTACCAAAGAAACTTTACTTATACAATTATGTTCCGCACAAATGAAACGACCTTCAATCTATTTCCAACTCTGACCGGCAAATTGAGAGGCTTGTTCATGACAAATTTTACTCTCCCAACGTGAGATGGTACTGCGAAGAATGTTCGATGAATATTGTTGAGACTTGATCGTACAAGATCGTACAATAGTCCAACGCACTAAACACTCAGCCACACTGAATGAAAACGGGGTAAGTGCATTGCGACCTAAATAGATCTTTTGTGCCTTTCACTCTAGGCAGCCGTCTATAGCATTTCCTATAGAAATTTTAATACCTATGGGGCGTCCAGTGAGGGGATCTTCTCGGTGTTACTGTGGTCAGTCTCTTCTATGATGAAATGGTGCTTCGTCCTCAAAGCTGCAGAATCTAGAAACTCCATTCTCCTTCCTCTATACCGTGCTCCTTAAAGTGTTTCTTAAGCTTACAGTATCCTGCAAGGGAACTTGTTAATATTTTAAACTTATTTGTGGTTGCAGAGGCTCTGCGGTCATCACGTTGGACAGCTGTTCTAGTGGCGTGGGTTCAAGCCCGAAGCATGTCCACTGGGAGCACCTCTAATCGGGGAGTGACAAACTCGACATAATTTGTCATGAAGAAGCTTCTCAATTCGCTGTTCAGAGTCGAATATAAATGGTAGGCCCCTTCCATTCGTGCGTAAAATATAACACGATCCACATGAATGGTTCCGAGAAGCTTGTCGTTGGGCCATTCCGGGCTGTTGTGCTCAGGCATAGTTTGGATTTTCTACGGTTACATTTCCCGAGTGGATTGCCTAAGTTGATGAAGAATACTCTTCCTTTTGTTCACAGGCAAAAAAACGACGCTCAACGTCCTTTGGCTTCGAATCATAAGGAACCGAAGTTGCTTGTTTTTGAATCATTCCCAACGCATGCAATCGCTGGGAAAAGGCTTGGCGGATAACTCTTAATGCTGAAGCAAACTGTTCTTGCGTTTGGCACGGATCCTCATCGAGCAATGCCTCCAATTCAGCGTCTTCGAATGATTTTTGCCTACTTTTACGCGAACGGTCGTCAACAACGGCATGTTGTTTCATTTAGGGCAACATCTCCATAAACTTTTTGGATGCGCTTCAGCTGCCTTTTTCTTCGAATGAAAGAAAAAAATCAACACTTCCGCAATTGGCATTTGGCACAAAATCAGACATTTTCACACAACCAAAAGTATCTATATGACGGCAAAACAAAATCAGAACGGTTTGTTTGCCATATGTCTAAGCTAGGTTCATGACGTTTTGGATATGTCAAAATCGACCAGCGCATACTGCTGGAGCCATCTATTGACAAACAGCGAGAACTTACTTGCGCATCTAATAAGTCCCTTCCATTAGGCCGTGGCTTATCCTGATCTGTCGCGCCAGTTATTTATTTATTTATTTTAATTGTTGGTGTCACTGCTCGAACGCATAGATTGACTAGGGAACAAAACTGCCATTAGGACAGATCGTAAAAAAACGAAAGGCCGTCCTAGAGCCCGAATTCTAGGAATAAAAAAACCTTCCATCTCCGTACATAGTGTCCATAAAACAGTAGCAACATAGATTTCCCATAGCCCTCGTTAAACGGCACAATGCACGCCATCTTCCTTTACAATCCACTACGAGAGCAACCACTTTCGGTACCCGTAAATTTGCTTCTGATGCGGAATCAGGAGTCCTTAATTGCAACCAATTAATTATTTCCCAACTCTAGATTACTTCCTTGCCACGATTACAACCCAACAGTCGGACAATTAAAAGGGATTTCCACGAACTCCACTAAAAATCACTCAGCTACGATGATCACAATTGATTAGAATAATAAACGACGAAACAAATGTCATCCTCAACATCGCACAGCATCCTTCAAAAAATGATGCTCGACTCGTTGCCAGCAGAGAGGATTTTTATTATTTTTACAACCAAAAAGAAAGGCAACCTCTCTTGTGTCCTATCTGCTTATTCATTGCTTTTAATTTTGGAACATAAAATTTTGCTTTTTTTTATGAACCACAACCGTAAGATTACATAGCAACCGAGTGGTACATAAACATTTGCTTTTAATTGTTCACCCAACTGCCGAACAAAGAAGGGATTAAAAAAAAACAGAAGGAAACGCCAAAAAGTGTAAAATTAAAGCGCAAAAAAGGTTCAAGGATTCCGCACCGAAAACATTTAAAAAAAAAAATACTTCCACTAGACTGAGTACATAACAACAAACTCCATATGGGCGCCCTGTTAAACAAAAAGGATTCCTACGTATGCGACCTCAAACACCCCATCTTCCCATCATCCCCGCCTGTAAACGCAGCTTACACACCAAAGAGCACACAGAGCTATTCAACATAAAACGTGCCACAAAAATTAAGCTAAACCAACAAAATATTTATGTGCGTACAAGTGTGTGAAGCACGTGTGTGTGTGTGTGTGTAAGTGTAGAATCCTTCTTGAAACCTCTTCTACTGACCCACTTTTAGTACTCTGCTGTACTCTGGGTCACTTTATCATCCACAATAGCGTGCCTTCGTGAAGGCCGCAATCATTGCCACCATTTGCCGTAGCACCCAGTACTGGCACAACAGCAATAGCAGTGGCAATCCTTTATCAGTATTAAGAGTTTCTGGGGTAATTTCCATGTGTCCTGGCAAATATCGTAAACCAAACACTAAAACCGCGCGTCCTTCGATTTAAAAAAAAAATAGAAAATTGGCATCAAAATTTCTCTTCACTTTCTCTCTATGTATCTTGCTCTCATTCTCTGTCCGTGAATATCCTTTTTGATGAGGAAAAAAGGATATTCAAAGGAAGCTCATGCGTCAAAACAGCTGTTTGATGGAGCTTTTGATGCCACACGCCCGGTGCCAGGAGGATGCTTACAATCCACACGAGAGTATATTGTGGTCCTTCGAACAGGATTCATTGCGAAAAAATTCACTTCGAACTCAGTTGGTGAATGGATATCGTCGTGTTTGGTTGATAAATTTTGTCCTGTCCAACGGGGGCTTAACAGTAGTCAAGTGTTGTTTTTGGGTGTTTTCTTCGAAAAAGCAAACGAATGTCCTGTGTCTTAGACGCATTATAAGAGAAAGAAACAGTGTCGCCTCAGTGTGCATCCTTTAAACATCTTCATCATCATCATCATCATAGTAAATTGTGTCTTCATTTGGGAAGGAAATATCCTTTGGATAGTGTGTTCGGCTCTTTTCCTCTCTCTCTCTCGCAGTTAATTTCTCTCAAATCGACACCGTTTGTCGTTGGTCGTCGTCGTCCTTCCTCGGCCGTAGCGTTGTCGTTGTCGTCTCTTCGTCTGACCTCGCGTGCACAGTGAATCATTGAGTGAAGTGAATCGCACAGTGCCTTCATTCATGCAGTTGTCCTGTGACGCGTCGCTACTGCACAACGTGCTGCTCCCTCTGTGTAATAAGTGAGCAAGTGTTTGTTGAGTGTCCTTTTTTTTCGCTGCTCTGCCTCTCTCGCTCAAGTAAAAACAAAAGGATCCTTCATAGGATAGGTGTGGATTTCGTGGGCGGCGGCAGACCGCATTCAGAGCGCCTGCTATGCCATTGTCAGTGCAATAAGATAATATCCTTTTTTTTTTTGCTGCTCTTCAAAGAAGTGAGCATAGTGTGAGCAAGGATGTATAGAGAGAAAGAATAAAAGTGTGTAAAGAAGGAAAATTATGTAACACAGAGCACGACAATGGTCGGGGTGCAAGAAATGGAAAAGAAATACGAAGGAGTACTTCGTCGCAAAGGTGTTTTGTCCTCGCGGCAGTGAATGAATGAATTTATCTTGTTTGCTGCTGTTCAGTGCATCCAGTATCAGATCCGAATCATTATCCTTGCTGTGCCATAGTGTTTTGCGACGGTTTTGTTTGAAAGTGTGTCTTTTGCTTTTGTGTTTGCAAAAGGAATAAAACGCGTGTGTGTTTGTGTGTCGGAGGATAGTCCTTTTATTTTTCCTTTTGTTATGCAATAGTTCTTTTGTCTGTGCGGTTAAATTTTTTCAATTTTTTTTTTTTGAGGTACACTTCTTTGTATCTTTGATTAAACAAGAGAAAAACCGCCCATCTCGTGTTATATAAGCCAGGCGAAAGGATACCCCACCACACTCATCATCCAGTCTTCTCTAATCAAAGTAAGTAAAGTGGTTTGTTTTTGTATTCGAATCCTCCCCGTCGATCTCGACACGTACTCGAGCTTACTGTGGTTATTTATGTCCTTTTTGTGCGGTCGAATTCACACGGCACAGGGATATCGCCGAGATAAGTGTACCAATCCCGGGATAAGTTTGGTTTCTTCTTTTTTTGAAAATTTATTCTAAACATTGGCATAAGCTTTTGTCGTTTCTGTGAGGAATCCGAAATCCTCGGTGTTAATGAATAATTCATGATGATGGCGATATAGTAGATGATGGTAGGACAATTGGCAGGGATATTCCAAATGATATTTAGCATTTCATCTATTACAATTTTTTTTTTTTCTATTCCTTTCTGGTGAGACCAGGCTAATCTTTTCGTTTTGCCATTGTAAATGGATTTTAATATATAAATCCACGAGGATACAAAAGACGATGAAATATGTTTCCCACGGTGGGGGGAAAGGGAATTGAAGCAAAAATTTAATTAAAACTCCCCAACCCTGTCTCTCAATACTGTGTAAGTCTCGGGGTCGTTTGTATGTTAAGTCATCTTAATTGGACCGCGCGTCATACATGTATAGTTGAGGAAAGGAAATGGAATTCATTTCTCAACGAGACGAGGAAAAAGGATTTAAACGCTGTGAAGTGAAATATTATTTCATTTTGAATGGAAAGCTGATGTGTGTGTGTGTGGTAGAGGTGCTCCACTGTCTGCTGGGGTGGATAATAATACCATAAGCTCATGTAAACAAACATGGAATAAATTAGTTATATTTGTTATGTAAATATAGAGAGAAGGGGGGGGGCGAACAAAAAAAAAAAAAAAAGAAGAAACACGACAGGAAACACTTTTTAAAATCACATGCGAGTGGTACTCTTGAAGTCGCACTTGTACTTGTGATGTGCGGATGCCATTGGGTGTGTCTGGTTGAAGATGTGCTCTGTTAAGTGGGAGTAATTTGCTATGAATGTCGGTCGGAGGGATTTTGCTTTTCTCTTTCTGTAATTCTATTTAGAAAAAATTTGAAAGGAGTTCACTTATACAAAAAAAAAAGGAGAAAAGAAATGAAATGAAAGGATGCTACTGTCAAGGATTGGCAATTCCGGAGATTTTCAATCGTTTTGTTGATGAGGATTTTTTTTTCTTTTCTTTGAATATTCCTATGATATGTGCTGTGCCTTGACATTTGTGCCATATGCTTGACTTTTAGTACGGTCATTTCATACTGAAGTAGACACTACATCAGCTTTGTTTTGGAGGATGAGTTGGAGCGACTGACAAAGGGAGGGTTTTTTGTATAATTTTAGGTGAATTCGAGGTTTCTGTCCACAAAGCCTGCTTTTTGATTTGTCGCCGCTCATCACTTTCCTCCATAACTTGATCTCTTTTAACGTTACTTACGTGTCGAGGGGTTTTTATAGGTTAGGACCCTTGGCCTTCTTCCCTTATTGAGCCTAAACATATTACTTGCTATTTGTAGGTATTGCTGGATGTATGTATGTAGAAATGCTTAGCCTTCACTTTGCATTTTCTATTGCCCTTGGAGTGGTTTCTTCTCTTTCATTCAGAGTTAATTAGTAGTAAAGCCGCTTAACTTCTGTAGTTTCTATTATGAAACAATATAATCTCTCTGAGAGATCCCTGAGTGTTAGGGTGTCAAGTATCTTACCTATGTTGCATGGTTCTCTAAGAAAGTAACTTCATTCTTCTTAGTTCCTTTCATGCTGCATGGGACGGAGGGCCTTTACCTAATCGATTGCAATTCTTTTGCGAAGACTGTGATTTCTTTGAATGTTTTCCCTGAAGCTCCACAGTACTCCTCTGAACTTTTCAGACAGCACCAAATATCTAGAACTCATTGCCGAACGTGTCAGAAAATCCTTGGTAGCACTTTACTCATGCAAAGGAGCAATAGGTATCAGATGCGGCCTACAACCTAAAATCATGCACTGGCGCTATACTGATTACTTTTTTCGCTGATTACTTGGTCATCCTGGGGTCCATTCAGACCATACTTTTGCGCACACTACACGAGTTCATACTCGTCTGTGTTAAAGCTGGGATGAAGGTAAACGTGAGCAAATCAGAGAAAATGGTAATTTCCTGAACGCCTGCTCTATGCATTCTGCATGTAAGTGGAGTTCCGTTGAAACAGGTGGAGAAGTGTAGGTATCTCGGGTTCTACTCACGAGTGATAGAAGAAGCAATACTGTGTTATCCTGTAGGATTGGTCAGGACGGAGCAATTTCGAGACAGTTTGGTCAATCTGTTATCAGATGCGCTGAATTTGGAATCGGAGCTAAGCTGTCGGTCTTCAATTCAGTGTTTGTTCCGACCCTCACCTATGGTCATGAGGTTTGGGTTTTGACCGAAAGAATAAGATCGCGGATACAAGCTGCCGAAAGGCGATTTCTTCGTCATATTGCTGGGGTAACTCTTCGAATGGTCGCCGTGGCTCAGTGGTTAGTGCGTTGGACTGCTGACTAAGCGGCGTGGGTTCAAGTCCCAGCCAGGAACACCGAACATTTTTCGCGGCACCACCTCTCGTCGGGGAATGACAAGCCTCCGGGAGTATAATCTGTCATGAAAGAGCTTCTCAATTCGCCGTTCGGTGTCGGCAATAATTTGTAGGTCCCTTCCATTCGTGAAAAACAATACAACACGCACAACATGAATGGTTGCGAGAAACTAGGCCTTGGCTCATTCCGAGCTGTCGCGCCAGCTATTTATTTTATTTATTTATTTAACTCATCGAGATCTTGTTAGGAACACCAGAATACGCGAAGTGCTCAATGTCGAGCAGCTACTTTTTTGAACGGCGAGATGCATTCTTCGATGGTTTGGACACGTTATACACATGTCCCCAACTCGGCTTTCAAGACGTGCCATTAAATCCGCGTCATACAAGGTAGGCCCTGAATAAAATGGTTGGATCAAGTCCGAAATCTTAACTCTACCCGTATGGGTATACCCCCTGATGATTTAGAGTCGATGGCAGAGGTTCGGGAGATGTGGAATGTCCGCTTGAGCACCCTAAACCCGCGACCCTCATGGTGGACAAGCGGATCATTGAAAAATCACGGTGATGATGATGATATTCAATATCCACATTAGTTGGTAAAATTCATCTTGTTATTTTCAACTGTGAAAGGTTTGAAGACTCTAAGTCTAATACAGTGAAACTCATCATTAAAGAACTGCTGGAAAAGCTATCTTACGTGTCATTCCACCAGACTTCTTCCTCTCAAACAAATAAACATTCGCAACACCATCGGTGTCATTAAAGGCCACTTCCTAACAGAACAACATCCTAGGAGACTAAAGACTCTCTTTACATTTTATGTGTTTCAAAGGTTCGTGAACTTCAAACCGTGCACCAAGTGTTCACCAAGCTTCATCTTCATGTTCAAGCTCTTGTTCATTCCATAAATCAATAGACCTCGTGGAAGAAGCAAAAGATAATGTCCACTATCCACCGGAGTCTCTCCACGCTCTTAAACCTCTAGACATTCCTCCTGACAAGCTTGCATTAAAAGTAACGTCCTATCATCCCGTTTGATTACCTCTTTTAGTTCAAATGACTAAACTTCCCAAAGTACTAAAGTTGTAAAAGATTTTTTTTTGTCACTATAACTATAAACAAGTCCCATGGCCATTTCGGAATGCAGGGAGTGGAATTAATATTTCACAGGATCTTTCATGACCAGTTTTACTTGGCGTGCTCCAGAGTCAACTTATGTCATAAACTTGTTACTCCTTAGTCACAAGGAAACATAATCTAAAAAGAAGCACCTACTACACACGTAGCACATACAACGCTGAAGTAAAATCCGTCAACAAAAAAAATAGAAAAGGATGAAATTCACGGACGCCACTACGAAGGAAATGAAATTCTCTAAATAATTTTCTGTCATTTAAATGACTGAAGTGTCATAAAATGTCATTGCGACGAATGTCCTTCTCCCAAGTTTCTTAAATGAAAATTCTCAAGAGTTTTATATATATTTTTTTTTTTTTTAATTTTCCTTCTAAGCTTACACTTGTACGTGGTTCCAAAAACTGACCTAGTTTTTGGCAATGTAAATATTTGAAATTCCTCTGACGGAGTGAAACAAAAGATGAGAGTTATAATTTCTAAATTTTCTCAAGTGTTGTGTGTGTAGAAAAAAACGAGCAGCGTTAGTGGCATATACTTTCAGCAGAGAATTCTTGTCTTCTGATGCGTGTTCATATTTAAAGGGACAGTCCACACTGCATTCAGGCCAAGGCCTAACTTTTCGCAACTGTTCATGTTGTGCGTGATCAATTTTTCGCACAATTAAACGGACTTACAATTTAACGCCGACTCCGAACGAAGAATTGAGAAGCGTTTTCAAGACATTTGCTGACGAAAGGTGGTGCTGCTCAAAATTTTCGGAAGATATGGCTGCGGCTTGAACTCACGCAGCTTGCACAGCAGTCCAACGCATTAACCACGGCAACGAGGTTGCTACGTATGAAAATCGAGTTAATTCGATGAAATATTGAAATAAGGTACCCACCGAAATTTTTTAACGAAATTTTTTATGTAACCCCTCTGAGGCGATAGCTTCGTTGTCCTTAGATGGTGGTCTGACAATGATCTGACAATGTGTTTTCTGCAAATGTTGTCAGACAAAATTGTAAGTTCACACGGTTGTAAGACATTTGGGACAATTTTTTCACTGACAATCGTCTGAACGTAGCTTTAGTTCGAACTGCGCCAACGTCTTCCGAGTGGGTGGAGTAATTCTTCCTTGGCTGAACGTAGGTGCTTTTGCCCCATCGATTTCTCAACACTGCTTAGACCCATCGGCACTCACAAGCATAATAAGGATTATTTTTAACAGTGGCTGGTACCCTACTTTTGTTTCAACTTACGTCACGATACTGGTGGCACAGATTACTGCCGTTTGTGGATGGTGCTCTTTGTAATCTCTGGTTACTCCAGTCATGGTTAGGCTTCCAACGCTGATTCCGTTTCCTGGGCTGTTCGCAGCTTCTTCTGGTGGAATAGTGGTGCTAAAAATTTGGTGAGAGTTGACATTTGCCTCGATTGGCACGTGGTCGATTTGCTTAGCGGTTTGACCATCCGAAGAACACCAGGTTGCTGCAAGGATTCGTTGTCCTGGAAATCTAGTGCTACTTGTCAACGCATTAAAATCACCCAGTCGGAAGTCCTTGTCTGTTATTGTATCGTACAGGCTGCCGGCCTCCCGATTAACCAGCCAAATATGTTTTTTTTACCGATTTAAGGATTGAAGTCTCCGGACATGATTTTTACATCATACTTCAAACAAGTTCAATTCAGGAGCTCATAGAACTCCTCCTGAATAGAGACTTTGGCCTTGTCTTTAGAGGCGTGTGCACATAATTATCCTAATGTTTTGTAACGTTGCCTTGTTGCGGGTTATAAATGCGCTATGGATAAGCGATAGCCTGTAGCTAGAACCCCTCTTAAAGTCAATTACCATTGATCGTGATCGAATTCTTGCAGTTGTTATAAAAGCGCCTTTTTTTCTTCTTATTTTTACATACCTGACCATATGCGTCGTATCTCCCGGATTGCGGTAACATTGGCCTTGTATCGAGTGAGGATGTTCCAGGTGCATACTCTTGATTCATAGTCCGTGGGCGTTCCGCGTCGTGATCTAAAATGAGAGTATTCATTGTTGTTCAGGGCTAGTGTCGCTCTCGGGCCGCGGATGAAACAACTTCCAACATGAAAGACCAAAGTAGATGCAACTTGTCTAAGTCCCCTTGCTGATTTGTCGATGCAGGATCACTGCGAACGCTTCTAATGAACACTCTCTGATTTGGCAGGATGAAGGACAAAGAGAAACCTACCCCCTCGTTACAGCTGTTCCTCATCAGTAAAGTTAGTCGCACTGCGGTTGTTGTTACTCCAGTTTTTTATCACTGCGGTTACTTGTCGCTGCGATTCCTTGTCGCTGCGGTTTCTCTTCCCTGCTCCATCCCCATCACTGTAGATGTGACTATTCACAAAGCCTCTAGGACAAATCGCTCCTTATTACTGTAGATTCTATTAAAGGCATTGCAGGATACTCCAGATAATACTGGGTAAATTCGCCGGTCAGAATCTAAACCTTCCAGCAACCGAAACTTACCAGAGAAAGAGATCCAAGCAGCCAGGGACAATTGGTCAGAGTTCCCCAAAGTCCTTGAGTGCACTCTGTAAAAGTTTATATCTCATATGAAGGAGAAGGACCAAAAGGAGCATTCACTGAGAATCTCCACTTAACACGACTGAGACACCCATGTCCCATACCCTCGCTCAATGCCGACCATTGTACTAATGTCCCGCAAGTAAGACGCACCACGCTCTCTCTGTTTAGAGATTAATTTTCCACTTTAACTGAAGTGCCAACTAAAATTCAATTTAAAGTTAAATCCCCGTCCACATCCGCAATCAGATGCTAATCCCACCCCTAATCCCCCATCAATTCCAACTCGATTTTCGTTTATCTTGTTTAAAATTTCCGATGTTTACCCAGAGTTTTGTCCCCGGATAGGAAGAATGAGTGCGCTCCCGAAGCTCATCACCATCATCATTCCGGGAATTACACGTGGCTGGTATACATATTTCTCGGGCCCTGTCGCAAACACCCTTGATCCATTAGGCCTAAGCCCACTCATTAGATATTAATATCACGCACTTCATTCGTTTGCACAAACCCGACAAAAAATAAACATAAATACGTTAACAAATAGCACACACCACACACACACAATATGGAAGCACTCACCCCGACCCGGGTGTCCTTTGGCTCCGGCACTGCGCTGCTGGTGCGCTGTCTAAATAACTTCTATGGCCAAAGAAATGAGGATAATAAATGTTTCCTTAGTCATAATCTGTTCATCATTTAAGGCAGAGGGCATCTCCGGAGCATATCTCTTCATTACGTGTACTTGCAGTGGGACGGGCGATATAACGATGGAAGATCACAGCTTGATGGCTGTGTCCCATTAAATGGGCGGTGGCAATGGGGGCCAAAGTCAAAGACGTTCTCATTCATCGTGGCACTGCCACCCGGTCACTATTATTGTGCCAAGCAAACTTCAATCTTCCTCCCTTGAAATGGGATGAGAACCGAAACTGAAAGAAAATGCAAGCTAATATCTCACACATAGATTTTTAGATTTTCTTTTATTTTTATTTTTTTAGAGAGAGTATCCTTCGTCGCAAATGGTTTTTGACGAGTTACAAACCCAGGGCGAGGCATGCTGGGTTGTGGGTGGTACTGAGCACATCCTTCGGGTAGCATCCCCCGCTTTGCATTGTAGTCACGATTATCATAATGTACACGCATTTGACGTGATGAAATGATTCTTTGGAAATGATGACATTGCTGGCGGAGGCGAGGCAGAGCGCGACTGAAAAGCGAAAAAAGCAAAAACAACACGAGAAAATTTCATTCATTTCAACGAGGAGATACGAGAATAAAATAAAAAAAAAGAACACAAAAATGAGGAAAAAATGGGCATCCTTCCTCGGCGCTGAGTATTTTACCCGGCAAGTCCATGGTCAAAAGGATGATGGGAGTTTAATCTGACGATTTATCATCGTGGGATTGTCGTCGGTGGGTGGCTGATGCATGGTACGTGTGTAGTTCAGCTATGACCGTATCTAGCTTGCATGCGGATTTTTGTGTTGCCATAGATACATTTTTGGTCGTAAATCCATTTTAAATTAAAATTATTTTACACACACAAGGATGTATGAGAGGAGAGCATCCACCTCGAGGGTCATAGCTCACCCGGCATAATAGTTGTCAAACATGATTGGGGCTGGGTTTGTGCTCTATCTCGGATACAGCAGGGGTGAGAGAAAGTGGAGGAAATAGAATATTTAAGGTTTTTCGACTTAAGATGTTGGAAAGATCAAGGAAGGCATTGGAATCTGCAATGACTGGTTGTCAAGATTCTGAAGCGGCCTCACACCGCTGAAGTGGGTTTCAACTCGGGCTGCAAATACTTCAGGGATATACCCTCTCCTGGGTTACTACCTAAGAACTATACAAGTTTAAGAACTCGCTGGACAAGGCTCCTCGTTTGGTATTAGCAACAAGGAAATATTCACTATGCGTCCACCAGTCAGTGATCAGTTACCGCTCTTAACGGGCCAAATGAACTTCTATAACCAGGGAAAAGATATGTTCCCTTCATCAATGGACACTATACTTCGGCATGCTCTGGGATTTGGCATATTGTACGGCGAATTCTGTGGAAGTTTTAAGAAATGACGATTCTAGCACTCGCCCATGCTATGCTTCATTGCAGTAAGGAATTGGTATGAACGAGATAGGCTACCCTCTTTTTCTGATGGTGTTAAGCCTTTTTCTTCTTCAGCCGTCAACGGAGATGGGACCATAAATCGAACGTAGAACTTTTCACTCGAAAATTCAAAGTGTGCTTTCATCCGATTTAAACAAAGTCCATGCTTCTGTCCCATAGAGCAGGAAAGAGGTTTGGTTTGGTCCTTGGTTCTTCCCGATTTGCCCTTGCTGTTCCAAAGTCATATTAACAGTGATTACTTAAGGTGGCGCTACAGACTGGGGTGATCCTGGGTGGACAGTGATTGGCGAGTATTATTCTACATTAGATCTCTGAGCTGATGTCGTTGGCAGAATTGATAGCAGAGCTTAGGTAGACGAATTCCTTCACTACCTCGAAGCAATACTTATCCATCGTAACTTTCTGCCAGAGACTACGGCGTTGTGGCTTGTTGTTTGGAGACAGGATGCACTTCTTTTATCCTCGTCAATAAGCAGATCCATTTTAGCAGCTTCTGATTCTATGTTTGCAAAGGAAAGTGCCTTAAATCGATGATGTCAATTTGTTCAGCGTGACCAAAGAGTTGTTATGATTTTTTGAAGACTTGTGCGCTTACTTTCCTCTTCGGTTTACAGAGGCTCTTACGGCTGCGTTTAATGACTTTCTACGTTGAACTTCCTCACAATGGTGGTTCTACTCACGACATGATATTTGTTGCAACAATTATATGGTCTGGGTTGGACGCTTATTCTTTGAAATGTTTGAGCATCCAATACACTGGAGGACTATCTTCCGTCGACCGCAACTTGGTCAATTTGGTTGGCAGTAAGTTGACCAAGTTGCCTTGTGAATGATGAGATGTGGTAATTTCATTCTCCACATTAACATGTTTTGCCCCGCAGCAAAGTCGATGAGCCTCAATTCGTTTTCACAAGGCATGTCGTGGAGAACAAGCTGTGTCTTGCAATGGTCCTAACGAAGGTATCCTTCATTTTGATCTTGGTGTTGAAATATCCAAGGCAGATTTTAATGTCACATTTTAGGTAAGGTAGGTTAGGTTATGGGGCAAGTGCCTAGGTAGTGAATGTGCGTCCAAGGAGGCCTACTGCTCCATTGAGTTCTCCTTTGTGTTGTGCTCCAAAAAAGTGGCGGCATCATATTCTTTTGATGTGGGTGCGTGAGCACAAATAAGGTTGATGTAAAGCCATTGAGCTTTGATGTGTATCGTCACCACTTGTCGGGAGCTCAAGACTTTTTGTCCAAGTCTACCTCTGACAATAAACCCACATCCAGACAGATGTTGTTTCTGCTTGTGATAGCAGTCACCAACGGATTCTGGTGCATCCCAACGCATTTCTGCGCCCGGATCTCTGTTGGTTAGCTAAACGGAGGTTCAGAGTACGAGCATTTCAAGCGCAGGACCTTAAATCGTTGTTCTTTATTCGTGTATTGGGATTGCCAAAAATTAAATCAGTCCTTCTACGACAAGCGATGCCGATGAATGACGTGGCTTAGATCTTTACTCGGTTTCTCTGGTCAGTTACTTCTTGAAAAAATAACACAGGTTGCATGGTTTTCTCACGGTCTCACGGCTCTTCCGACGGTTTCAAAACCCAGAACGGAACACCACCTCCTCGTGTTTTCTCCAAAACGCCTAACCTGAGCATCCACTTCCGTGTACCTGACCACTGTAGCGTTTTTCAGGCGGAAATTATGGCGATCAACGAAGCCCTATCCTGGCTTAAGCACATTACGATATCCTTCAGGGATATTACAACTTTTACCTACAGCCAGGTTGCTATATAATCCCTGGAATCGGTAACAATTACATCAAAAGCTACTTCAAACTGTTGCTCATCTCTCATGGAGATGGCAGAACATTTTATCATTCACCTATGCTGGATACCCGGTCATAGGGACATTCCAGGGAACTATAAGGCCAATGAACTCGCCAAACGTCGTACTACCCTGGACATCATGCCGGAACGAAAGAATCTAGGTATTCCACTCGCTGCATGTAAACTTCTTTTCGAGTACGACGCGATCAGAAAGACAAACCAATAATAGACGAATGGTACCAAGTGCCGTACCTCCAGGGAGATCTGGCCTATGGTAAATCTTACTCGATCTAAAAGTTTGATCTTGCTCAATAGGTCGCTCATAAGCATCTTTATCGGTATTCTTACTGGCCACTGTCCCATTGGCCTTCATGGCACAAGGATGAGCCTTTTCTCAAATGATTTATCCAGGAGCTGCAGGAACGAAGAGGAAGACGACATGATCCTCAATTTCCGCTGCACTTGTCCTGCCATATCCCAAAGAAGGAAGCTCTATCTAGGAGCCTATCACTTTAACAACTTGGACGAACTATCACAGATTGACGTCACAAGTATCCTCAGCTTCATCAAGAGCATCAAATGGTTTCAATAAGTGAGGGGCTTCATCCTTAAGGTACAATCAACGTTAGTTTTTCCCATAAAAACTCTCTCGATTGTCTTCGGTATCTCCAACTCATTCGAGCCGTTGAGTGTCCCGGGGAAACATTACAAATCTCCCACTACACCCTAAAGCTGTACACATCCTTTTTATTTTCAAAGTTATCCCACAATTTAGTAACTTTACTGCTCAGGATACTGTAAAATCGTAATTTCTCGCCCGCCCACTCTCAACTGTGCATGACAATGATGTCACATGATGGCAATGGCACATTTCCTTTCGTTTCGGGACCTGGCGTTATGCGTAAGGAGTTACCCAGCACTGTCGAGCGGAAAAAAAACGTATTTATAAGTTGATCCTATTAAATGTGAATTCATTTTGTTTTCCGGGGATAAGTGAAACGAATGTTTCCGTGTGGCGGCCCCGACTTTGTTGTACACTTTTCGTGTACGCCAAAGTTATAATTTATTTTTCCCATTTTTTCAAAAGAGGATTTCGATGCGAAAAAGGGGACTAAGTGCTCCGACGACACACTCGGGCATAAAGTCAAATTTTTTTTTGTTCAAATGGAGGAATATTTTATGTGGGACTCGGCCTAGGCTGCTTGGACTCCTCTGTTGTCGTGGTCTGACGTTTCTTAATTAAAATAATTCCTGGGGAGGAGATTTAGAGCAGTGACATCACCTTGGGGGTTGACAACCAGCTCTCAGAGACACGCATATGCAAATTATATTCAATTCAGCATAACTACGACCTTGGACTGGGCCAATTGATGCAAGGATGGATGAAGACTGCAAGGACATCCGAGAACGTATGTGCGAATGGATGGAGGCCTTGTTTATTTTGTCATTTTAACAGTTTTGCTTGTGATGTGATGTGGATGCATGAGGTTAGACGACAGAGATCGGAGAAACATGCATGATGAGTAGTTTATTGCTTGTGCCAGAGAGTGTCTAGCATACATCTCTGGTGAGTCATTGTGGTGGGGTGTGCTGACGGTAACTGTTTTCAAGTTTGCAAATCCAAAATGGTTAAGCTGAATTTATTACATTTGTCTTGTCGTCGTCATCGTCGTCGTCGTTGTCGTCGTTGTTGTTGTTGTGGTTTTTCCAAGACTCCTGTCAAAGTGTAATCCTTGGAATTTATCTATTTTATGAGTCGAAGGGTAGGTATGTGTACGGAATAGGCATGCTGTGAGCAAATCCCATAAGTACTTCACTAATTGTTGGAGAAGTGACTATTTCAGGTTGTGAACATTGTTCAGGATCCTAACTAACTGGTGAAAGTTTTCGTGAGGGGATTTGCGGATAAAGTTTGGAGGCACAGTAGTTGGGAAAATTTAAAATATTCAAAAGTGGCTGCGATTTAATGGAACTCATGTCGCTATCGATTGAGATGAGGTAGCAGGGCCTATTTTCGGTGGGAGCGTAAGATCTCTGTCCGAAGTTTGGACTGAAATAGAAATAATCCTCTCACAAGACAGTGAAATTGTCATAAAATATCTCAATGCTCCAAAGGCGGACCAATTTTATGGTTTTCAGTGAAGGAAGAATCATGTCTTGTGGCAATAATCATGTATGAGGTTGCTCATACCAAAGACGCCAACACCTCCTTCGGAATCCATTTCTGATCCGTCGGTAAACCATACCAAACATCCTGGGGCTGATAAGGGGTCTCCATTAGGCCAGTCGACGCAGTCTAATATTTGCACCTCAAATACGCATTCGAAACTGTACTCCCTGACCATAATGTCGGGGATTGTGCAGAACTTGTCCATACTTGGAATTGAGTGAAGTATTTACAGATGACCCACAAGATTACCTGATTTATACTTGTACTTATACTTGGCAGCGGTCTTCCTAGTAAAGATGTGAAGGGGGGTGAGCCTGATGACAGCCTCTATGGCTAAAGTAGGGCAGGTGCGCATAGCATCTGTAATAACGAGACAGGCAATATTTTGTAGCTTTGGTTAATTTGATAGCCTACATTTCACAAAACCAGCACTCTGCTGGACGAACTGTTAATTGTGCAATAAGTTCGAACTGAGATACTTCCGATGCAATCAGTTCGATCACCTCGCTAAAGACTACTAAAACCACGACTGATCTGATCATTGCTTCAGATGTGGTGAAATTGGGTATAAACGTAGTAAGAATTGCTCCTCAGAATGTCCTGGCTTCCAGCTTTGTTTCTATTAAATGAATACGAAAGTCATTTAAGCGAAGTAACCAAGAATCTTCTTCCTATTGGTCTGCGAGTACGACACGGATTTTGCCATTCTTAACGAACCCTACAAACTGTTTTTACTAGAATTGGACATGCATATAGACATCGGTCCGCACAGATGAAGTTGACACCGACCACTCGAAGAGCAGCTGACAACGGCATGGCTGTGTAAGCTTCTTGCTCAAAGCTTTAAGGAAGGGCAGTTCATTATTGAGTTGCAGGAGGAGATCATAGCGGAGGACTTAAAGACATGGCAGGTTGATTAGAGTACACACACCATTGTTCTACGTCGTTCTTTGGAGGATTCTAGGCTCTTCACTGGGTATTGAATGAGGGGTGGCCTCCACTTTTTACCAACTGAGCCAAAGGGTACTTTAACCTGCATAATCTGTTATTCTGAACAAAGTTCTCCTACAACTGAAAAAAATAAAATAAATAGCTGGCGCGTTGTGCCTGCTACATTTTTCGCACAAATGGAAGGAACCTACAATTTATTGCCGACTCCGAACGAATTTATTGCCGACTTCACACGGCGAATTGAAAGCTTGTCATTCCCCGACGAGAGGTGGTGCCGCGAAAACTATTGGGTGGATATTGCTGGGGTTTGAATCTAAGCCGTTCACACAGCAGTCCAACGTATTAACCACTGTGCCACGACGACCTACAACTCCCACAATTGAAGAAAATATAGGTCTACTACGAGCTGTGATAGCTTTTACTTTCTCCAAGCATCGTCGTCTTATGACCCAAGAGGCGTTTTGCAGTGCTGTAGGTTTTAAAAAATTACCGACTTCCCTGTGTCTGTGCGTGTAAAAGTGGCATTAGAGCCCATCCGTCTTTCTCAACAACGACAGTTTGGAATATTCCTGGGATAAAATTTTACTTACACCTACAGAATCCTTAATGGATTCTTTTGATTGACACTAGTCTCCCCTGCCTCTTCACTTTTCTCCAATAAAATTTCCTACGACTCACCTCCAATTCTCAACGCCTAATTCCAAAATATGTGTTATCACCAAATACCTGCCTAATCCCACATTCTACGGTTACAAGTCGGCACCAGGAGCCATCATCAAAACCCGTCAATTCCCTCACTTAAATCGTCTTTCGAAGGAATTCCTGTCATTCCCCGACAGGACCATCGAACTTCTCACCTCCGCAAAAAAAACACACTTCACACCGATGGAAATCAATGAAAAGCTCAAAGTGAATGTCATTCGTGGAAAAGAAAAACGGAAAATCTGAATGAGATTGAAAATTTTATTTATTCGTTCCGTTCGCCCTTCGTTGTCCTGGAGGGCTCTTCTTCCCATATTTGCGAAACGCAGCTGCGACAAAAGAAAACCAATATTCTTCTCTCTGTGATTCATCTGTCGCATCGTTGTGCCTGCGGTCGGGTGGGGATGGAGCACAGAGTTTTTTTTTTTTTTTTTTTCTACAGAAACGACCCAATCGCCTGGCAAATGGAATACCCGAATCGAAAGCGATTTAAAGGACCACCCCCGCTAGATCGGCTTTCCTTGACACATTCTAAAGATAGGTGGGTGCACAGTACGTTCTAGTTACAAAATTAGACCTCCGACAGTCACCTGTGACCGGCTCCTGCCCTTGTCCCGCATTTTGATCCTTTTTTTTCCTTACCTTTCGCTTATAAATTCCTTATGAATAGAATATGAGAATCGGCCAAATGCCGGTAAAAATAGGTATGCAAAGGCACTGAGAGGGATGTCCCCACGCCACCAGGACATTCTGCTGATCAATAGGGAAATATTGTTATCCTTGCCGATTCACCAGAAGGGATATGAATGGAATGATGAAATATTCAGTGCCGGGTCGAAGGAGGGATGTTGCCATCCCCCGGGCAGATTGAGGAGTAAAAAAATGCCAATGAAATGAAACTTATTCCTAGGTGTGCACATAAAATTTCCATCGAAGAAGTAGCGTTCTCACCTTGACGTTTGTGCAATAAACAGATGGAAGAGTGGAGATGCCCCCATATCAGATGCAAATAGCGCGTTGATGCGTAAAGCAGTCGTGTGAAATTGAAGCATTCATGTGAGAAGTTGTGGATTGTTTCTCTTTCGCTTTGTGTGTGTGAAGAAGTTGGATTTTTCGTTTATCTAGTGCATTTGGCTTGGATAAACTGTCCTTGGATGGGAGCTGTGTGGGGGTGGCTGTGCAGTTTCTGACAGTTTATAGTGAAAAATTAACTTTTCGAAACATAAATCATTTTTAGAGATGCTTTGCTGTGTCACAGAGCGTTCGAAGGCAATGTCGGGACAGAGTTGGAGATTAGATATTTTATTAATGGTGAGTGAGTTCCCAAAACATAAATTTCAGCTCAGTTATAATAAATTATGTGCTCTCGAACCGTTGGAGGATCCTCTGACAGGGGAACTGCGAAGGAGTTGTGAAAGTCAACATGAAAGTGTGAGTGATAGGTTAGGAGGTTCTTAACTTCTCTTCGAACCAACTTACACAATGAAGATGAGGACATTCACCGAAGTAAACACTGCCACTCTGAACGCTTGTCTGTAGCGTTTAATCTCCGAATCTTGTTGAAGGAAAAACTGAGCAAATACTCACCGATAGGAGCCAAATTTCTATATCATCCGAGGTTCGACGACGGTTGTGGGCTTGGATGGGAAGTTCACAAGCGTATTGTGTGAATGTTAGACAGTAACTGCAAAGCTCTGTACCGACTTCTTTCTTCTTACACGCTCGTTGGGCATTATGCATCAGCAATACTTGTGTCCATCTTGTGCGGGGTTTTACAATGCGTTTCAGCTCCTTAAAGCGGTTCAACTGTTCTACTTGATTTTAGGCGATTCTACTGCAACGAAATTGTCTTTTAGTCGAAAGATTTGTTCGATTTGCTACTACTTCCGTTGCCATATTGGGCTTTTAATTGGTTCCTAACCTTTTCTCATGCTGTTAGCGCTGTTAGTTCAAGATGCGGTTCGCAAGAAAATTAAGATTTGTTCCTAATCTGTGATAGAAGTGGTCACAGCAGAACAGTCTCAGTCTTGTTTCAATGCGTTTCGTCCATCCAGACAGGTTTCCCCTTGTCGCTCTGGCTACTCACAGCCAATTCGGTGTTGCCGTTGGACGATAGCTCTTAGATAGATAGGAGGAGACATTTACCGCATTTGGTTCCTTTTTCGTTTTTTGTGAATCGCGAAAACGTAGCGCAGGTTTCTTTACACTTGTCTGACCAAATCTTATAAATGGAAGTCACCTCAAGTTGCTTTGTATAGCCCTGTCGGTGAGCCGTCAGGTCTATCAGCCCTGTGACTTCCTCGACTTGGAACGATGAATTTAAGTGTTCTCTGATCTTATCCCGAATTCTCTGGGTTGTTACATAGTTTGACTGCTAAAATAATACAAATACCTCGCCAGTTCAAGCAGTTTACGACGTCTTAGCTTCGTTGGTAGCTTGATGTTGAATCCATTGTGCCACTCTTCTGAAAAGTGCTTAGCTTTTTATGCACTTCTTTGACCCCAACTGGACGGGTGCCAACAATTCCCATCGCTTTCACCAACGATTTAGAAGGCATTAACCTTCAGATGATGCAGTCTTCTTTTGGAAAGGGCTTGACAGGTGCAAAGGAAGCGGAGAATCATATCTTCCTCCGAACGACGAATTGAGAAGCTCTTTCATGACAGATTATAGTCTCGGAGGCTTGTCATTCTCCGATGATGGTGTTGCGAAAAATGTTGGGTGGATATGGCTGAGGTTTGAACCTAAGAAGCTCGCGTAGCACTCCACTGACCACTGAGCCACGGTGACCATCGATCTCCTGAAAAACAATGCCAAGATTATCTACAAAGACTCGAAAAAGCAGAAAAAATGTTAGACATATGACTACAGTGCGCCTGTGGTGCTTATTTCAGTAGTTCTCTGCACTTTGTTACCTTCTTCAGCTCAAGCTACCAAACCAATTAACTGAAAGCAGTGATCAGTCTTTCCAAGGCTCTGTACGTCCAGAGGAGAATTTTCGTTCGGAGTCCCCACAAGTTATCAAAGGTTCTATTGAATTTTCTTTCGATACTTGACATTATTTGCCAATGAGAGGTATTGTGCATCAAAACATGGGGAAATTAGTCATTTTGGTCCTTGTTCTTTTCCCAAACCCGAAAGGAAACATCTCTTACACTAGAATCGTGACAAAGTCCTTGTACTCAACCTCCTTAATCATTTCTCCGTCTAACCTCATCAATGTTTTGTTCATGACCATCAAGGGAGGAAGATAACTGAGTGAATCCCGCTGTTAACAAGTTTAATTTGCTGGTTGCTACCCCAAATCCCACTATTAGTTTATCTTTATCTCAAAATGTTGTACTGCACAAAGACTGGAACGTCTTCCTGTAATACTATGCACATTCTGCCTTTCCTTGAACCGTCAAACCCAGGTGCCTTGTGAAATGCAGTAGTGAACTATTGTGCAAAGCAAAATTATCTCTGCAGCACTTTGCGTGTACATCATGCATTGTACTCCATTTACTTCAAAACCATCCCTCAACAATGACAGACACAAGATGGAACCATAATTACTTTACAGCACACATCACACCCCCGCCAGGAGTAATAACATTCGAAACACCAGTAATCTGTCAGAATAGATAAATTAATTGTTTCACTGTATTTACTCCACTTACCGCCTGCAAATCGGCACATCAACCAATGAAATATATGTAGGAACACATCGAAGCGTACGTAGTCTATTTGAGGAGTGTGTTCTCTCCACTGGAAAACATCACTCATACCAAATGGAAAGCTTTCAGCAGCAGGATATCATTTTCCACTTCAAGGAAAACGAATACTTTTAATATCATCTTTCCCTCCCTTCGGAGGAGCGAGAAACACTTCATTAAGTCCGGCATCAGGAGTAGCATCCATCTGAAAGGATGTGAAGCCAAAGCGGGATAAAAAAAAAATCGAAATTCCCTAATGAACCAAAAGCATTAAAAATATGGAAGTGGCAGCATCCAAAGTGATTCACTTCTCGAACACACTCCGCTGATTGACATTAGAGACGTCAATTATCGCAAATATGATACGCCATTAACCACTCGTCGCGTCACCAATCCAGTGACGTGCATGCAAAGGTGAAATGTGAACTTTTGACAGTGCGCGGTGACCTTAATTAATTTCGTCCTCTGACAGAGTAAACTGATTGATTTGTGCAAACAGGACGTTGGAAGTGTCAGCCCCAGTCCTGTCTCGCTATGGGGTATTTTTTCTTTTTTTTTTTTGAGAGAAGCGCTGATTTATTTGGTTAACTCGATGAGCTTGTTAGTGATCCTTTCGAGTGGATTGGACTAGAAAATTCAAATTAAAAAAAAAAGCGAAAGAAAAACAGCTCCGAGGGTTTGCCTTCAATATACGGGCATCAGTTACAGATACAAGTCAGTCATGCCAGAGGCAAAGGCAGATAAAAGGAATTGACAGGGGACGGTCGGTGGGGTGAATTTAAATTTTCGCTTGAGCTGTTCAGTCAGACAAACTTGGGCCTTAAAATTAAGACTGGAATCTCTCCATCTGACACGAGCGTTATACAGCTGGCTGAATGGATGAGAATTTCTCGGTGTCCTATCGATGTCCATCCTGTCGCTTCAAAATCCAGACTAAGTTAGAATTGTGTTCTCAAATATGACAGCTGGGGTTAGGAGACACCAAATAACTCAGGAGCAATGCATCAAAAGGTCCAGTAAAATAGTTTGTACGACCGCTTTGAAGTGTTTTGGTGTAGTGCATGCATTCGTGGATGAAATGTCAGCTTCATATGATCAGTCTACAAGAAAGGCGATCCTACGCCTTGTTCTAAGTAAACTCTGTGAAATGTCCTATCTAACGAACTGAGTATACGTCTTAATTCCTTCTGTAACATGGATCGGCAAGTATGCAGGTCGACGATGGATCACATCTCCACAGTAAGGCAAATCCTGGCAAAGACCAATGGATTTTCAGACGAGACTGACCACCTTCTTATCGACTTTAGTGCCGCATGCGATAATATTCATCGTCTTGAGCCCTACAGGGCGATGGTTGAATTTGGGATCCCGGCTTAACTACTCCAGCTGTGCCACGTAATGCAGGAAAACATCCTGCATCTGTCGACTTTAAAATAAACATCAAACTCAGGAATGGCAAGAATTCGACGAAAATCAACCCTAGAAAATCCCTGCGACTTTGGCGGTTTGATACTCTTTCCTCGAAGAACGAAATACATGCTTCACGAAACCCTGAGCAGAGTAGCTATTGAACAATTTTGAGAGAAAAATCCTTCATTGGATATTAAGTCTTGTATGCGACAAGGGAAAATGGACGAGATGACACGGGTACGATTCGTATAAGCTGTATCAAGGTGCGGATGCAGTCCAAAAATTCGAAACACGTCGACTGCACAGCCTCTTTCACATCAATAGAATGGACTAGAATGCTACAGCTGAGATGGGCTTGAAATCACACCCTACAGGTTCAAGACAGTCTCCAGGTCTTAAGAACCAAACCATCGCGAATATCCGAGCCCTTGCTCTGAAGAACTGAAATCAGCTTGATTGCATTCGAAAAGAATACAGTGCTTCTGTACTTTGGGCAGAAATCATCTACGGCCATTAAGCAAGTAACCTTGATCCTAGTTCAGACATCCACTTCAGGCATCCTTATTGTTTTAGAATTGATATCTTTCTGGAGAAAGACGTCTATTCTGCTATTCGCAATCAAAATTTGTTTCTATGAGGGCTCATACCTTACTGGTGATCTTTTGTGTCAAGCGATCTTTTGTAACAGTATCAAGGTCATGGAAGAACCTCAGAACGGACTGTGGTTGATTGGGAATCCTCTCCCGAGAGTTTTTCAACCTGCAGCGGGGACAGTCACGCAAAATATGCTCTGTTGTTTCTTGATCTTTTAAGCAGGGTTGGCACATGTCCGACGGACTTGTAAGATTATAGTTAAGTGAATAATGTGAACAAATTCATGAGGGGCTTAGGATCACTTTAATGTTAATGTTGAAGAGCTATTCTTAAAGTTCCCATGCGTTGAGCTCCGATTTCTGGTGAGCTTATGTGCGATCTTAAATAAATAAGCTGGTGCGACAGCTCGGGAAGAGCCAAGGCCTAGCTTCTCGAAACCATTTATGTTGTGCGTCTTACAATTGTCACACGAAAACAATTTATTGCCTACTCCGAATGGCGAATGGAAAAGCTCTTTCATGACAAACTATAGTACCGAAGGCTTGCCATACCTCACAGAGAGGTGCTGCTGGCTGCTGTTCGGTGGATATGGCTGGGGCTAAAACCTACATCGCTCGCACAGCAATCCAACACAATAACCACTAAGCCACGTCGATCTTATTGCCACTGTATTCAGTAATCGAATGAAGTCACGTCTAACATACATAGAGGACAGGCGATGACACCTGATTAGTCTGCGGTGGCTATTTGACTTCACCCTTACCACCGATGCGTTTCCCTATTCGTCATATTGCGAAGCTCCTTCTAGGGGTCTCAAGCTCCCTCGAGTGATGTATAGTTTGTTCTTAAAAAGAGCAATGTTCAAGGCACTCGGATCATAAGGTTTTACAATGACGAATTTAGATGACCTGGCGACGTCTTGAAGGCTGTCAATGTAGCACAAGCCACTCTAACCAAAATATAGGGCCAGTTAATTAATAAGATACGTATAACATCGTCAAGTTGTCTCCAACAGACTGGTTCTAGAAGGTTGTCCAGCGTCGAGCAGTCTCCAGCAGGTTATCCTTCCACATATCATCGGAAAATGATTTTTGATTGTGTGAACGAATGATGTAGTGCCTTCAGTTCATTGCATGTCTTCTCATTTAGCTGGGTAATGGCCTAGAGTATAACCTAGCTCTTTCGTCTCCTCTGGGTCAACGTTACCAACATTCTGGGAAAGATCTTCTCGCTCGTTTTCAGTTCTGTTCATGAACCGAATTTTTTGAATTTTTTTACAGAGTTCCAGGTGACATAATGACCCTCAATGGGACTGAAAAACTATAAATGTGTTCACGGGAGAAACTCTTGTTGAGAAGGTAAAATGATCGTAGTGAGATGTCAATAAGGTGTTGTAAGGTTTCATCTCCCAGCCGACTGAAAATGGGGATTGATGCAATAGCCTGCGAAAAGGCCTAGTTGAATTTGCTGGGATCGCAACTTGCATATCCTTGCTACAGAAAACGGCAATGAAAAGGACACTACCTACACACTTTATGTTGCCCGTAAGATTGCCAGCCTCGGTGGAGCACGAATGCTGTTAGTAATGATTTTCATTGAAAACCTTCGATTCTACCTCGATGATTCTTTACTGGTGTGCAGTCAAATTTGCTTGCATACTTTTGCTCACCACTATTTTTTCTTATTATGATACCTCACCGAAGCGATCAAGTAGCCTCACATCCACCGAGAAGTACCAACACTTTCGCCCACTTAACCTCGAATACCACACACCAAGTTGCTTGGGGCTGTATAAACCTCATCATCACCCCATAACCTTTAAAGTTGTTAAAAAAAAACCCCACTCCACCCATGACCATAAAAGTCCTCACTCAATACATTTTTCATTAAGTGAACAATCCAACCCAAGCCCAACTCGTCCTAATGAATTTCACAGCATTAAATCTGCACTAGCTTCGACGTGTGCATACACAAACCCCATCCTGAACACAGGTGTGGAGCTGAGTTGTTGTACAGAACCCACCAACCGGACGTGATGGTCGATGCTTAGGGCCAATGTACAGAGGAATTTATTTCCCAAGTGAAAATGCCGATGTACTCGGTTGGATTGGGACCGTATGAAACCACCTCTCGTGTAGCTATTCCACGCGAAAGGACCGTTCATAAATTATGCGTACTTACTGATGTAAACAGTTTTGGAATAGCTTCCGCCGAAGCCCTACAGCAGTTGTGGGCAAGGACTTTGCGCGAAAATGGAAAACGAGTACCTAAACCTGAAATTAGCGATGATGTTAGTGAAGCACGGCTAGGTGGATCCTCTGCATGCGTGTTTCGTGTGGCACTGGTTACACCTTAGCCTTTCCCACATCAATTGGGGATGGCTGTTGCTTGCATACAATTCCTTTGACCCAGAAGTGTTTGTGTGTTGCGTAAGCGGGAGTACACAAATCTAGGTGAAGTGCTTGCAAGAACTTGAAAAATTGTAATGCGGTCGGGACAAGAGGGCCTCCCTCCTCCTCTTTTTTTTTGAGAAATTTCTGAATGTTGAACAAAGTGTTTCCGCTGTAATTATGTTTTGGTTGGGGCGCCCGCTCCAAGAGGTGATTATTTATGGGAAAAAAGTTTTTGAAATTTGTTAAGGGAAAGGAGATGCTTTGTTTGCTTTTTTTGTGTCAAGAGTGCCAGTTGAAAGAGGACAATGGAAGAATGGAAACTTTAAGCAGAATTCGGTTCGGTGGAGTTTAACAGTTTTGAACCGCAAAAAAGCAGCAAAAAAAAAGGTGCGGAAATAGCGCAATTGATATTGAAGTGGAAACAAAGAGGGCAGAACAGGCATTGCATCGTGAGGGCGGGAAGTAGAGCAGGGAATTAAGTATCATTTTGTGCCTGAAAATGGCCTTTGTGGATGTTGAAAGGGCTTTGTTTAGACAGTTATGTGTACGGCTGTGCAATATGGAGTGGTTGTGGAAAAATGTTATGGTGTTTCCGGTGCGTTTACAACGAAAACTTTTACACAATTGCGACAGTAAATGCTTTGATGGGGGTAGTCAATGACTAACGTGGCTCAGGGTTGATTCTAAAGAGGTTTCGCCAAAGGCGAGTGCACTTGGTACCTTTTTATGGAAGAATATGCGTAGTGAGTGTATTCAAGAGTCTTTCAGTCGATGACTGACAGCTTGGTTGGTTGGTTTTGACAGGATGGGGCTCTTTTCTGACACCTTTTCAGTTACTCAGTGTGTAACTACCTATAGGTAGACTTCCACGTTTTGGTGGAAGGTCATTAAGGAACCAAGATCTAAAACGTGACCTGCATCAGATTGATAAGAACAACACCCACAGAGGTTATAAAACTCAAACTTAGTCTCACTCCGCTTGATCTACACTGTAGAAGCATGTCGGCTAAAACCGCTGAAAGGCTAAGGGAAGGACGGTTGTGGTCTTTCCAGTTCCTTATGGCCACGCCTCCATACTTAATCGATGGGAAATTGCAAACATGTTTACAGAAGCTGATTACTTGACTTCGATGCAGGGATTTGCAAGGAGATTCACTAAAAGAATTCCCGACAGAAATGACTAGAGAAATCCAAAAGTTACCAGAGAAAAGGAACTGGCCTTCTGTACTGATCAACGTTGTCACATGAACCAAGGTTTCCTGTTAAATTCTTAGAGTAAACCGGACCTTTACATAAAGTGCCTTCTAAGCCGTGTTCACAGCCATTATCCACGCTGCGGAAGTAGAAGAATATATAGAGAGCCAGGCCGCTGTCAGGACTCTAGACTCTACGTTAATTTACCGAGATTTTAGAGAACCTGGAAAAGGCTTCTAAATGAGCTGTCAAGAGCCAGTATGGTGACCCTTTGTTGGGTACCATCGCATATGGACATCCCACGCAACAAGAGAATTAATAAACTTGCAAGGGAGCAGTCGGTGCTGCATATTTCACAGACCCTATCCCATCACAAGAATTCCAATAAGCTCGTTCGATATAAGCTGGGTTCAGCTCGACACAAGTGTAAGGGGTAGGACTTCAAGCCGCTCCATAGCAAGAAGAGATCTCTCTCTCTCTCATTATTAGGTGCTGCGCCATTGATGTTTATACAGAGCTGGAGAGCTGAAGAAAAGTTATATCTGTCTGTCATTTGCTGTGCGAAGATCTCGACTTCTCGTTACGTTAGGGTGGTTGTCAGCTAAAGCCAGCATACTTGGACCAATGATAGATTTGATGTGATACCACATGGATCTTGAAACACTGCCCTTACCTACTCGATGAATCAATTGGAGCTTCTTATGAAGCTTCAGGCACCACTAAGGACCCTTGAATCCTACACAACAGAGTAAAGGCTCGTCTGGGACTGTCTCAACCTCCTCGAAGATCTGGTGTCCAGATCATAGGACGAGAAGGTTTTGAAGGAAGTCAATGGACAGATTGTTCTCTGCTCTGGTCCTATGCTCTAATTTGGGGTGCCAACTAGTAGTATTCACTTCAAAATAATAAAATACAAAGCCGACAGGCCCGCTGAACTCTGGGCAAACTTAAAAGGCCTGAGGCAAGCAAAAAAGTTCATCAATCCCAATAAAACAGGCCCAACAAAATTACTTAGCAAAGAAGGCTTCGAGACCATTATGGGTTTTCTAGCTGCACATTGCCCGCTCAGTCACAATCTGCATAAAATGAAACTATTAGACACAGACGTATATACATATGTCTGCTTTGCAATGAGAAGAAACAGGCGGCACCCAGAGACGGCAAAGAACAGATTACTCCATCTAACTTGGAACACGCCAAGAACCTCAGTTTGCCCTCTGTTTAACCACTGGGCCAGCACAAGATCTATAGGTCCCATGCATCACAAATGTCATAAATGTCCAAAGTCTGAGGAATATCTCTGAGACAACTAGCCCAATGGATACAAAACCCAAGCACACAACCCAACGAGGTGGAGATTAACTTAATCAGAATTTCTTTGACAGTTTTCTTTGACATGCACTAGCACAGAGGAGATAATAATAAGATTTCACTGTTCTTTAACATTCTTAGATCTCCTTCTTCGAAACAGGCTCTACCAAGGTCTGTTTCTTATAATTTTTTTAGGTTAACTCGTATCCGGACACTTCGACGCGTTTAAAATTTAAAGGACAGAAAATCCAATGAAAAATCTTGTCAAGTGTCTCTGCAGGTAGAAGGTTGCAATACATGCCGGGTCTAGACCACTCTGTACTTTCGCTAAGATTGGTAAATCCTTTTCGTCATTTTCACTGTTGAAAAATGCTTTGAAAATGAACGTTCAGCCTTCACGTGCGTGTCTATAAATCACAATCCTTTCCCTTTTTTGGTCAAGCTTCTAACTGAATTGACAACTGGATATACCATCATAAAATTTGAAGCTACTACGTTCTATCAGGTCACTTGATTACAACTTATAGATCAAAACTGAATATAACCCTAATGGGATTCGGTATCAAAGGGAAGCAGAACTTGTCACTCCATAACTACCACCCCATCTCAACGGATATGATGTGCAATTAACCTACATTACATTCCAAACTTCTGGCAATAAGCAAATCCAAGAGATACGCCAGCCAGCGCTACTCGTATACCCCCAAAATGATGAAGATAGTTTGAAGAGAGACACCCGACAACTTTGGATAAATTCTTGTTGAACGACACACGTACGAGAAAGGAAAGAGTTTTTGATACACCATCGACCCCACCACATCAAGCAGAAGCAAGCAGCTCAAACTGTCCCTGCATAAGCCATCTCTCTTGATTTGCCGTTGCCTCTTCTGCTGCTGAAGAACTTTTTGACCTAAATTCTGGAGAAGAGCTCTGAAAAAAACGAAAAAAACGAAAAACACTCATCTCGGCAACGAAAAAGGACAGCAAGCAGTTCAGAAATACCCATGAAAAGATTCTATGGATACACGAATGTTTATGACAAAGTCCCGCCATTATTTGACGCTGGTGGTGGCGGTATTTGGTGTCGGCACTGCCTTTTCAATCCATAAACGCTTCAATGACGAACAATAACTTTTCGGAGGCATGTCGATGACGGAAAAGTCCAAAAACGAACCATAATTTCATGGATACACTTGTACACATCTTGAAATAACAATGGCGTTCCACTATCCAGAGAGCCGCTCTCCTTACAGCTTGTCGTCAATCCAGGAGGAGGCCGCATTCAATTGAATATCGAAAGATGGCACAGGGAAGGAAATGAGGAGAATATTGAAATATTCGATGTAAGATGTACGTATCGAGTGCAAACGAGAGAGATGAAAAGAGCCACAAGCATGAGCAGATAAATTGGAACAAGGACCCCTTGTGGATTAGTGCCAACAAAAATTTTTCCTGCAATTCGCCATAATAAACGATAACTGTCATAATGCAAATTGTGCAGAAGAAGGAGCAGCAAATAACGAAATTTGCGAAACGATACCATCCGCTGTGGCAGAGCAGACAGTGTCATGGTGAATGAAGGAGTCCCCCAAACAAAAACAAAAAAACCACCAACAGATGTGTATGTGTGTGTGTTTGGAGGTATGCTAATATTTTGGCAGTTGAATTTGTCGTGGATGCGAAATAAAAGTGAAAATCCAACCAAATCACAGTGGAGTGGTTCGGTGAAAAAGGGGTAAAAGAGACGATTTAATTTTAGCGATGCTGTTGATCTGCTTTTGTCTCTGTCTCTGTGCCTTGGTCGTCTTTAATAGAGCCGTTGGTGATAATGGAAGCCTTGAGGACTTTGCGGACTCTCATATATCTCATGACTTCCTTATAAAACTGATACTAGACACAAAAGCAAAAGAGTGCGCGGCGTGGCTCAGTGGTTGGTGCATTGAACTGCTGACCAATCGGCATGGGTTCAAGCCCCAGCCAGGAACACCAAACATTTTTCGCTGCACCGCCTCTCATCGAGGAATGAAAAGCCTCCGGGAGTATAATCTTTCATGAAAGAGCTTCTCACTTCGCCGTTCGGAGTCGGCAATAAATTGTGGCAAACAATACAGCCGAGCTGTCGCGGCAGCTATTTATTTTTATTTTTTTAATACACACAAAGTGCCATCATAAGCAATTTCGCTAGCCAAGCAACATTTTGTAGTTATGTCTCCTTTTACAGTCGACATGCACCACTGTCCACTTTTCAATGCACATTATCATGTCAAGGAGAAAATTTTGCTTTTCGCATTGCACACCACTTAATATTCGGTTGCAGTAACAAAGACAGGACCCAAATTGTACGCCATAATCCTGCGAAATATGATACTAGTTCAGAAAGTTTGTTTGGCACAGACCAAAAATGTCTCTTTTCCCTTTTTTCTGCGCTCGACTGTCCCCTCCAGTGGAGGTTCAGTGAAACAACTCCTCTCTTTTTTAGATACCCGATATTTTGGAAGCGCAGTCTCTTTCGTTTGTTTATTTGTTTGTGACTAAAGCAAACAGGGAAACGGGGAAAGCACAAACCCAAACAGAAAACAGGAACAGATTGCATTTTGTCAGACACAATCATTCACTTGACTAATTTTGCATCTTTAATGAGGATGCAGCAGCAAAAAATAAAAATAAAAGGATAAGAAAACTGAGAAGCAAGACAATATTATTTCTCCTCCCTTTGTCCTTGTTCTTGCTGATTTAGTTTAAATAACTCATTTCCGTCGTCGCGTCTAGATGAGTGCTTTGTGGCTTAATCTACCCTCCTGCTCGAGACTTGCATTTGTTGCACTTGTCTTGGCAAGAGACATTAGAGAATGTAAAAGAGGTAAAGGATAATTGCAATAAAGTCATATTCTACTTAAAATGCAAAATTTTTCTCAAAAAAATAAGAAAAAAATTTCATGTGAAATATAATCTTCTTGGGGAAAGAAAATTGAGCACGTGGATCCCGTGGAGTGAAGGTTCTTGTGTTTAATCCAGTTTAGCCTTTGCCTTTGTGTCAATCATCAGCCTCACAGAGCTTTGATGGAGATGCACTTTGGGTTATAAGGTTCTAGGTTATCAGTGGATAACCACAATCAGCTCAAGTCGAATTGGGTAATTTGTGAAGCGCATCTTCTGATCATGATAGGAGGGAACTATGTGTTTAAGTCGTCAACTCGGTCTGGTGAATTACTCCCAGTCGGTATTGGACACCTGAACTGAATAGGGAATATTTTGCAGACGACAATATTTACATATGTGCAAAGTGGTGGCATCGGGGGCTATGTGCACTGGCAGTTTTAATTTCAAATTTTTTCTGTTCAAATTATCTAGAAAGAGATGTGATGTTTAGTGATCACCTGTGCCATCGAATTTAACCGAATACACAGGAGAAATTAATGGTTTACAGTGGGCTTCGTCAGGGTAGAAAAGTAAAAGACTCCTCCGTAGCAAATCCAAAGAATGTATGCGCAATAAGGCGGAAGTATTTCCTAAGAAAACCCTTAATTTCTGAGAAAATCCTCAACATCTTATGGTCGCAGCGCTGAATTTCTTTGTCATTGACTGTGACTGTGACTCGGACATTCAGTACTAACAAAAATCACAGAAAGAGCGGTGGCGTATACGTAACATTTTTTTATTGAACGCAGAAGAAGTGCTGATATAGCCAACAAGCCATCATTTCTGAAGAATGTTTCTGTCATTGACTGTGGCTGTGATGTGTCATCACCTCACCGATTATGAATTTACTACAATATTTCTCTCGGTATTTATGCAAGCTTTTGTGTGTGTTTCTATCTTTGGCATGTTCGTTCAATCATTTGGAACATCACTGTCATCTCCGATGACTTTCTGACGTAGTTGCCACTAATTTTCTGTGTATCATGGCGGTGGTATAGGATTCTCGATAGAGATTCTGGCAGTCCATTGTGATTTTAACCATTTTCCCGTTTTGGTTGTTTAGATTCCGAAAAATCGGCATTTGAACTCTGCCTACAACTGAGAAGTGATCAGAGACGATATTGGTTACGTGGGGAGTTCGGACATTAGAAATGCTTGGATTACAACAGGATTGACGGCTCGTTGATTAGAAGAATACCAGGTCACCAGGTATTGAGGTGTATGAAATGCTGGCTTTCTACAGTCAGAGGCGATTAGCAGAAGTTCATTTTCGGATGTGGTGTTGTGAAGGCAGTTCTTTCCGACTCTGTGCTCTTCTTTTCTATCTTAGCGTTGAAATGGCCAAATCCAGCCCGAAGCAAAGCCTCTCAAAAATGAACAAGGGAACATCGTAGTAGAATCGCAGTCGATGCTGAGAATATGGAAAAACTACTTCTGCAGGCAGAATGAACCATTCAACCTGGATAACGAAGACCAACAATTCCGTCCACTCGACCTAAACGAAGTGAAGAAAGCCATATCTAAGCTTAAGTCTAACAAAGCTGCTGGAGTAGTTGCCGAGCTGTTCAAAGCGGCAGGCGATGACTTGGTTAGGAGCATGCGCCAGCATCAGATGCATAATCTATCAAAAATTTGTCCAATTACTCGGATACACCGACGATATTGACATAATCGGCAGAACGCAACATGATGTCACTGGCGCTTTCGTGAGTATTGACACGGAAATGGCGAAGTTGTCATTGCATGGAGTTCGTTGAGATGCTCAATTTATTTGGGGGAGCTCTCTTCTTTCTCCAGCGAGGTTTACTTGATCTGATGAGTTCTTTGCTGATGATTCTGATAATATTCAATCCTACACTGATAATATTCAATCCTCTGACAGACGTTCTGCACTAGGCAACTGTGATAATTTTCTGCTGACACTGTCAAACAAAGTCTAAAAGTTGATAAACAGCAGATGAAGTAGTGCACACCGTGCTCAATAATGATCCACAAAATGTTTATGTGGTCAACACAGAAGGATCCGGTTCGAAAACCTACTTGTTCGACGTTTGCTCAAGAACTACTTTACTTATTGCAGGCAGCCCCCAAATACCTCTCCAGTTTTTTTTAAACTGCATGAGGTTACCTTGCTTAGCCAGCTTCACGATAGCACGATAGCGGGTTAGGCCCACCGGAATACGCAAGGCACTCAATGTCGACCAGCTAATTCTTCGAACGGAAATGTCCATACTTCGATGGTTTGGGCACGTTAAACGCATGTCCCCAACTCGGCTTGCAAGACGTGCCATGGAAACCATGCTATCAGGTAGGTGAGATGAGATGGTTAAATCAAGTCCGAAATCTCACCTCTACCCATATGGGGATTTAGGGTCGATGGCGAAAGATTGGGAGATGTGGAAAGTCCACTTAGGCATCCTAATCCCGCGATTCTCATAGTGGGTCATTGAAAATGATGATGAGCCAGCTTCACCATTGTTTCTCTCTGCCACTCGTTGGGAAGTTTTCGGCATCTCACCCGCTCTCTACAAATAAGTGCAGAAGCCCAATACAGATTGTTGGCACTACTCCTAAGAGATTTGTGCGTATATCGTCAAGTCCTGCCGGCTTGTTGTTTCTCAGTACTACGATCGCGATAGCGATGACCTTCTGCCTGCTGGGAGTTGTAGTGTGTATTCGTATGCAAAACTCTTTCCATTGCTTTAGTCGGTTTTTATCCGTGGCATGGTATTTTCAAGCTCCAGCAGTGGTAATCTCAGGATATTCTCGGTTCCGTATATCAGGTTGTCCGCATTCCTTAACTTACAAGTGTGTAAGCACGAGCAAAAGTTGTACCCATTGAGCTAAATAAGTAAAAACAAGAAAAAATATATACCTATATACCCATCGGCTTTTTGTCTGCTCCGGACGTCAAGGCAATGACCAATTTGACCGTAGATTGCCTATCCGTTGACATCCATCTTTGGGTGACTGGCAGGTCTTGTGCTCAAACAAGAAATCTGAAATCCAGAAATTGTTCGTCATTGTTTGCCTAGTCCGTGCTCTCCTCAGATAAGGCCTATCTGACTTAAAATCATTTGCTTTATTGTATTGAAAACGATTACCGCGTTTAAAACACGCCCCCGATTTGTGTGTATCCTCGAGTTTGATTACCACAAAATTGCATAGCCTTGATTACATAACAAACCGGGTCAATAAATGCCTGGATGAAACCTCAGTCAAACCTCTTAAAATTGTTCCAACAAAACATCATCACAGCAAAATTGATTAAGCAGCCATAACTCCTAGTCCTTCAATAGTAACCCAAGCCAAAGTGGGTGTACAATGTGTAAATGCACAGATTTTCGTCCGATAAATTTAATCGTTAGAGGGGAGCATCGGCTATAATTAACCACTCCCACCCGCCGACAATACGATGAAAGCTAATTACTAAACGACCACTAAACACGATAATATCATGTCCTGCATCCTTGTAGATACTAATAATCGTATTTACAAAACGTGTATGCCCCAGACTCCCTCTCGGTTCGTCATTTCATTCCGTCAAATCGTTCACAACTTAATTATCCCAACATCAAAGGACGTTCTCGAAACGTGATCGTTTTAAAATTTGAACTTTTAATCTTGTTCCTGGACCCTCCGTCGAGTCGAGTGATACATAATTCTCGCATCATTATGTCCTGATGATGCAGTACACTTCATTAATCTATTTAACGAGAAATTTAGGATTTGTTTTAAGTTTTTCTTTTTCTTTTGCTTTTTTTTTTTTTTTTGTATCCTCATTTCCATTTCCAGCATCAAATTAAGGGCTATCATCCCGGGGACCTTTCCCCCGCTTAAGATGACGAAAATGAAAGGAAAAAAAAAAAAAAGTAAAATCAACAAAATCTTAATGGGATTTAGGATACAACGGAATTTCCTTCCTCGTCAGCACACCACCATCAACGAGGCATACACAAGGCAATAAGATATTTGCATTCCTCCGAATGGAATTTTTTCCGCCGAGAAAGGACCTTCGGGAGTGTTGTAAATAAATTTTTGCCATCCGAGTGATTATGAGTTTTCTTGAAAGGAATACCAATACGTAACCACCACAGGACCAATAGGAACAGCAACAACAACAACAACAATAATAATAATCTCCTAATTACTTTTTAATTATAAACTTCGGGAGGATAATATAACTTTTCATTGTGACAAGACGGCGGCGCCAGAGAGTTGCGTGTATCCTGCGGAGCTGCTCTGTGTTTGAAATTCTACTCGAAGTGAAGTTGAATCAGGAGGAGTCGGTGGATGTGATGACTGTGGACTTATTGCTTAGCCATGTGTAAACTTGAAGTTTGAAGTAATATTTGAATTTAATTTGAATTGTTACTCACACTTTGGGTGGAGTCCTTTTTGTTTTTTTTAAGCATGTCTCGAGAAGATAGCACGTTTTGTCAAACGAATTTAATCGACAACTGGCAGAGTGGAAAAGGGGTTCTTAGCGTGTGGGTGTGGAAAATTAATGTTGTTCGTGAGACCATGACGAGATGTTGATATAAATTAAACTATTTAAAGCTAGATTTACTTAAAAAAAATATTTTTATTTACTTCTTTACGAACTACTTCTTACGAACTACTTATGATTACTGAATGACAAAATATTTCATATCTTAAAACTAAGTGCATATCCCATACTGCCAGACGACAGGTCAGCATACCTGTTGGTGGCTCAAGTATCCGCTCGTTGTCGATGCCTCGTGTGTCCGGTTGAATATGATTCGCTGCATTCCATCACGTACGGAGTTGATGTTGTTGCTCGTGGGAACTGTATCATGCATTGTTTGCATGATGAAATGTTTCTGGCGTTAACTCCTCCACCCTTAGAATCTTACGTCCTCGTGAGATGTTGTTGACGTCACTAGGTGAGGGATGTCTTCAAGTCCTATGGTTATTGATGATGATGATGGCATGTTGGTATTAGACTGTTCGTTTTTAGTCATGCCTTTATTTCTTATCAATTTGTATGCGAAGGTTGCGATGGCTAAGACTGTAACCACTAGTATGATGTTCACGGTTAAGTTGATCTCGTGTTTCGTTTCAAGCAGCTTGATTTCCTTCGTTCGATTAACATAAAGATCCTTGATCATCTCGAGAGACAATACTTCTTCTATCTTGTCAGGTTTATATGACGGTTGGAGTATCGCTGGTAAAGGTTGATGACTTGTGACTTCTTTTGACATGATCGTTCTTCCTTTAACTTGAATGGTAGTGTTGAAGTGTTTTATGATGAACGTACCCTTGAGCATGACAGTATCGTTGTTGATGAATATTGGGCCATTAAACTGATTTAGTAGTAGGATTCCTGGAGCTATTTCATCTACATCTGGGATGTGCTCATTGTTGATGATGGGACATGTTGCTTTCTGACTCTTTATCAGCATTGGGATGCACGATGAATTTCTTAAACTTACAATGTTATTTTCGTTACAAATAGAAAGACTATTATATGTTTTACATTTGTTTGTAATGCCATGAATGTCTGTATCGCATTCCAGTATTGAATCGTATTTAATTTTATTGATTATTTTATTTACTTTAACAGGTTTTATTAATGACAAATTACATAGTTCTTTAGTAGTTGTTGGAATGCTTAAAATATAAATTAAGTTATTATCATTTGAAGCGATTTTTATCTCGGCAAATTCTAATGCTTCATCTACATTCACATAGGGAATATTTTCAACTTTCATAATTGTTTCTGTTATATTTATTTCGGTGTTAGATAATATAAAAGAGTTTATTACATTTACTTTTGCCCAATGAATGGCATAAACTACATTAACTATTTCCTCCTTAATTATATCTAATTTATATTTAATTTTTGTAATTAATTCACTATTATTAAGTTCATTTTCTTTGAATGTTTTCATAATCTTATTTGTAATGTTCGTTAATTCATTGATCTTTTCTAATGACATTTTATTAATTATTACTTGATTATTATTATTTCTTAATACATTATTCATTTTATTAGTAATTATTTCATAGTCGTGGTGGTCCGGGCTACCCGCAATCCACTTCCACGCTGAACCTAAAAAATCTAATGATCTCTTACTCTTACTTCTATTATTTATCTTAAGTCTATTTAGGTAAGTTCGTATACGGGATATTTCAAAGGAAAGGACAGGAGTTAGGATATGGTTGATAGTAATGGATGTCTTTAACGTAGCTTCCAAGTTGTTAAGTGTTGTTTCGTAAGCTTCGATGTCGATCAAGTGTATTATCTTGAATGATCCGTTCTGCAATTTCGCGCGACCTGTATTGATCTTTATTAGCTGTGAATTCGAGTAGTCCAGAATTTGTGCCTCGCCATTGCAGAGTGGTAATAATGTTCTATTGAAAAAGTTAATTTTTTATAAGATTTTTATGAATGATTCTTCCTGACTGGGTAATAACTGTTGTATTTCTATCTTGTGCAACTGTCTCCTTTTTATATCTAGAATCGAGCTTATTTCCTATTCTTTTGTTAGTTTTTACGTAAATGGTTTCGCCAATAGAATATGTTTTAAGTGGACTCTTTCTTGCATTATGGTATTTTAAATCTGCTTCTTGTTTATCGCGTAGTTTATTCATGTTTTCTTGTCTTTCTTGTCTAAGTTGTTCTGGATTGGTTAGTAGCTCTCTACCGAAAAATGTGTCTATGGGTTTTTTGCCTGTAGTGGTGTGAATGGATCGGTTGTATTCATAGATTGATCGATCTAGTAATTCTGAAAAGGTGGTATGAACATTATCTGTCTTAAGGCAGCGGATTAGTTCTGAAAGTGTGGAGTGGAATCTCTCCACTTGACCGTTGACGGAACTTGTGTAGGGGGGTGCTTTGAAAACTTTAATACTGAACGTATTCTCTAACATGAATGTTATAGAATTAGAGGCTAGGGATTTTTCATTATCCATGACAATTGTTTGGGGTACTCCAAAAGCCAGTATAAGTTCTCTTAGAGGTTGCTTTATGTCCTCTGAAGCTCTTGATCTTAGGATTTTGACCAGGGCATATTTAGAGAACTTGTCAATTGCAGTAAGGATAATTTTTTTGTTAGTGAAGTAGATATCTATATGAATAATCTGTCCGGGATATTCGGGGATAGGTGTAGGTTGTAATTCATGCTTGTTCGGGTGTCTGTCATATTTATGCTCTTTACAGATTTTGCATTGTTTTGTGACTTTCTCTATTTTGGCTCTCAACCGTGGAAAATAAAACTTTTGCAATAATTGCATTTTATTTTCGCGGGAGTTGCGATGTGCACGATTATGTTCCTTGATAATTTCGGTTTCCTGCTGTGTTTCGTCGATTAAGTCTATGACTTGGTTTCTTGCGAAACGTAATCGGTATTGGCTAAAATGTGTCGGGTAAATTTCTTGAAGTTTGCCTAAAATTCTTTCATCAGTTTTGATACCATTAATAACGGATGGATTAAGGTATCGTTTAAGAATGTCAGTTAAAATTTGATCAGTGAACTCAGTTTCAACTATTACATGACGGTGATAGGTAGGGAAAATAATTTTAAATTCATAGGATGGCGTTGTTCCAAGGGAAAGGATAATCTGGTTTTTAAATACGTTGATCGGCTCATTTGCTATAGGTATTAGATATTGACCGGAACTCTCATCGCTATGTTGGGTTGCTGTTAAACTATTTACTTCAATGGTTCTGGGTGGCCTTGACAAAGCATCTGCGACGACATTCGATCTACCAGGCTTATATCTTAACTCGTAATTATATTCCTCGAGTATAGCCTTCCATCTTTTTAATTTGTTGTTGGAATTTTTATTGCTCAATGCATATGTCAGCGGTTGATGATCAGTAAATATTTTCAGAATCGTAGGACCGTAAAGGTAATTTCGCAAAGTTTTTAGAGCCCATACTATAGCCAACATTTCTTTTTCGTTTGTGGCATAGTTCTCTTCGGCTTTCGATAGAGTTCGAGAGATGAAGGTTATCGGCTTATTTTCTTGAGCGAGTACCGCACCAATAGCATAGTCCGAAGCGTCTGTAGTCAAATGGAATTCTTTACTAAAATCTGGAAAAGTTAGAACAACGTCTTCTGAAGTAAGTGAATTTTTAATTTTGTCAAAAGTATCCATGGCCTCATTATCCAAATGTATGAATTTTTTGTTTGACATTTGTCTAGACGTACGCCCATCCTCCCCTCTTAAAAGGGCTGTAAGGGGTTTTGCCAGCTTCGCGTAATCTTTAATAAATCTGCGGTAAAATCCCGACAGACCAAGAAATGATCGCAGATCTTTTAAAGTTCGTGGATATGGAAACTTGGTAATCGCTTCCACTTTGATTGGGTTGGCTTTTATACCATCCGAAGATACGATGAATCCGAGGAATTCAATTTCTGGCCTTAAAAATTCGCATTTATCCAATTGCACCCTAAGGTTGGCTTCTTGAAGAGTCTCGAAAATAGATGCCAAATTTTGAAAGTGCTGTTCAACGTTCTCACTGAACACAATTATGTCATCAATATAGACATAACATATCTTACCGATGTGTTCTCGTAAGATGTCGTCTAGAGCTCTCTGAAAAATAGATGGTGCATTTTTCAGACCAAAGGGAAGTCTTACGAATTCGTACTTTCCATTGTTTACCGAGAATGAAGTTTTCTCGATGTCGTCCTCGTGTAGAGGTATTTGGTGAAAGCCACTTTTTAAATCAATAACTGAGAAATATTTGTTCTTCCCTAGTTGCGCTAGTACTTCATTAGTTTCAGGAATCGGATAACGGTCTGGTATTGTTATCGAATTGAGTTTTCGGTAGTCAATAACCATACGGTATTTCTTTTCACCAGAGGCGTCCGTTTTTTTTGGTATAATCCATACCGGAGAATTGTACGGTGACCGTGAAGGTCGAATGATTCCATCATTTAGTAGCTGATTGATTTGCTTATCAATCTCTCCTTTAAGCGCCATAGGATACGGATAATGCTTCGAGTAAACGGGATCTTCCGTCGTCGTGCGAATTCTACCTTTGACTTTCGTAGTGAAAGTTAATTTTTCATTTGGTGTTCCAAAAAGCTTGGCGTAATTCAAGGTTAAGCGATTAAGTTGTTGTCGTTGTTCTTGCGACAAGTGCTGCGTTCTGAGATTAACATTATGGATTGATTCTGATACTTGTTGTTTCAGTTTAATTTTAATGTTTTTGTTTACAGTCATATAGCTTTCCTTAGCATGGATGACAGCTGACAGTTCTTTAAGGGTGTCATTGCCAAGAATTGCATGAAAAGATCGTAGTGAGGGTAAAAGGAAGAATTTAATATTTGTGCCTGGTTCAAAAAGATTTATTATAGTATGATGAGTAATTTCTATAGCACCACAGACTGAATTTGCATTAAATATTTTTTGATTTGGGATGGGGTTTCGAACTAAATCTGGTTGTATGTAATTTTTATTCGACCCTGTGTCTACTAGGAATTTTAGGATTTTATTTTCTCTCGTCCTACATTCAAAATAAGGTAGTGACGAGTTCGTCAGTCTAAAAAATGAACGTCGACAAAATCAGAAAATGTTTCTGTCGGTTCTCCGCTTCCTTGTTGAACTACGTACTGATTAAGATCTTGGTCATCTTCTTTCTGATTATTCATAGCCGAAATCATAGCATTATAGTTACTAACTTCTTGAGATTCTATGGATGTGTTATTATTGTGGGGGTCAACTTCTGAAGATTGCAAGTGGAAATTTCTTTGCATCTTGTTGGGATTTGGATATTCTCGTGAAGGAACCATAGGTCGTTTTGGAGCTGGTGGGAAATTTTTCATCACCGGCCGATTCATATAATTTACATTGTGTGTACGGATGGTTGTAGCATCCATTGGTTCAGGCCTTTGAACAGATTGTGGCAAAAAGTTACTAGTTGGTTGAGGATTCCTTCGGAATTGATGTGGATTTATTTGAGAATTCGATGGTTGGGTAAATTGATTTGGGGGGTATGTAGGTCGTTGGTTAAAATGTTGACGCGGTGGGGGACGCGGTGGAAAATGTGATGATTGGGGTACATATGCAAGTTGTGGATAGAAAGGTTGCTGTTCTCGGGTTCTCCGTGAAGGAATTGGAGGAGGAGGTGGTGGCCTCCTAATTTGGCTGATATTATGGTGAGCATAGTTGGCTCTAAATTGCTGATTTTCGAGTTTTAAACAGAGATTAAGAGCTGTAGGAAGGTCTTGCGGTTCCCTTATACCTAAGAGTCTGGGCAAGTCACCTCTTAGACCTCTTATAAAGGTATCTAAAGCCTTGGCTCTGTATGACGATGTAAGGTGGTATAAAGCATCAGGTGGTAAGTCCATACTCGAAATTTTGTTTAGTATCAATGACAAATGATTGTATACCGACTGATAATAATGCTCCAAGCCATTGTTGCCTTGAATAAGAGTCGTCATCTGGTACTCCAATGTTCCCAGATCACGCTTATCCGCATAGTGAAGCGTTAAGCATTTCGAAATACATTCCCAATTTAATGGGGTGTTATATGACTCTAAAACGGCATCCGCATTACCCACAATCTTATTGCGGATTATGTTAAGGATACCAAAATATTTTGGTGTTCCTCTAAATTGGTTATAGATGCTTAAAACCCTTTCAACGCTCTTGCGCCATGAACTAAATTCGCCGGGAGTTCCGGAGAACTCTCTTAAACATCTCACGACGTCTGGTACCTTGTCCAGGTCGCTTAAGTTCGTGCGCAGATGTTCATGAATAGTTTCATCGGTTCCCCTATGAAACTGATTATCAGGATTTACTATAGATTGAACGAGGTTTCTGCACTCAGTCATGCAGAAGCGACTTACAATGCTTGCGATTAGCGATTCTAGTTCTGGAGTTGCGTTAATCCTCGCATTTGGATTCGAAATCGATGAATTTTGATTAGAAACTGATGGAGTCGGATTTTCGATGTTCAACATCGGTGGACGCAAAATTGGATCGGTCATAGTTGCAGGACGTTTAGACATAAGAACTCAAATAGATACGTTAAAGGTTTTCGAAAGGAACGGGAAGGATATTTTTAATTGGTTTACAACTACGGTTAATATGATTATTCTTTATGACTTCTAAATGTTTCGTTTTCGTACTGATTAATAATTATGTCTTAGGGCTATCACTTTATACTATTACGCTTAGTACACTATTACACTATATATCGATCTCAATGTGAAGAAATATAAATCTTAAATTTAGCTTACATTAGGATAAACCAACGCTGGTGAAGGGGCTGCATTCCTTTTTACTCGTAGTTACTTGGGGGCCTTTCTCCACACTCCCTCGTTGGCGGCAGAATCTACAGATGCTGCTTCTTCTTTGTCCGGAACCCAGGTTTTTCACCACGCACACGCTGGCGAGCTTTTATAAAGGTCGTCTTACGGTAATGATGTTCAAGGTACGCGCACTGCACTCGCGGCGAGCTTATGAGGTCGACTTATGCGTTTACGACAGAGCACTTTACGCGACGCGATTACACTTTGATGCGATGATTTTCCTGGGCCCCACGTTGGGCGCCAATTAAACTATTTAAAGCTAGATTTACTTAAAAAAAATATTTTTATTTACTTCTTTACGAACTACTTCTTACGAACTACTTATGATTACTGAATGACAAAATATTTCATATCTTAAAACTAAGTGCATATCCCATACTGCCAGACGACAGGTCAGCATACCTGTTGGTGGCTCAAGTATCCGCTCGTTGTCGATGCCTCGTGTGTCCGGTTGAATATGATTCGCTGCATTCCATCACGTACGGAGTTGATGTTGTTGCTCGTGGGAACTGTATCATGCATTGTTTGCATGATGAAATGTTTCTGGCGTTAACTTATACACATCGACCCTTATGCGGTATAATCTCGAGTTCAAACAGAAGAAGGAAAGATGCAAACTGCGTGGGAAGCTTTATGATTTGGTATACGTATGAACTTTGCATTGCGCAATAGTCCTGGAGGGTCAGAGCCAAAACAAGCTGTCAACCCGTAGTTTACATCTAGATAGGACTTTATAGAGACGGTAGTGACAATGAATTAGTCACACATTGTGAAAGGACATAGCAAATCAAACTATGCAGTGGATCCCATTAACCGAAAACGGATCGAGAATGTGTCGCCCTTCGAAAAAGTAGACGTCAAACAGTCGATAACCAGTGATAACCAGAGCTGAAGGGAGCTTCAAAATATTTTAAGAAACCTCACACGATGACACATAAGCGTCAGGTGACTAGGAGGCCCAAATGCGCTGTAAAACAGATATTACCGCCATCCATGAAGTTTGATTTGTCAGGCCGGGCAAAAAGAAGACGAAAAACTCTGACTACTACAAAAAGAAAAAAGCAGTCCTCGTTTGGGTGCAGATTCATTGTCAGCGGCAAATTTGAGCAAGAAGTCTTTTTTTTCCTTTAGGAGAGGAGGGGCATCTGGTCGCTGTGGCTCAGTGGTTAGTGCTTTGGACTGCTGCGTGGGTTCCAGCCCTAGCCATGTCCACCGAACATTTTTCGCGACACCACCTCTCGTCGGGGAATGACAAGCCCCCGAGAATACAATTTGTCATAAAAAAGCTTCTCAATTCGCCGTTCGGAGTCGGCAATAAATTGTAGGTCCCTTCCAACACGCACAACATGAATGGTTGCGAGAAGCTAGGCCTTGGCTCACGTTGAGCTGTCGCGCCGGCTATTTGTTTGTTGGTTTGAGGCGGAGAATGCATCATGAAGTTTACTTCTCCATGTTTCCGCTCCATCCATTCAGCAACGTAACTAATCATCAGTCTTGCCGTCCACCTTCCTCAAGTTTCAGAGGTCCACGGCTTTGACATTTTTGTTTGGTGAGCTCATTTGCCTCTGCCGTCGCCACTTCCACTCCTGTTTCGGCTTTATGCTCGTGGACGAATTTCCTCTCTGCCGCAAGGAGATCGATGGGAGTCACTCCTGCCATTACGAAAACAGCTGGTTCCGACACCGTTCGGTAAGAACTTGCTGCCGGAGGGATCCGCGTCTCTGTTTTATGTGCTATGAGCAAGAAGTTTTTAGCTTTTTGAACGTCTAGTAATAGTCCTCATCAAGATTTTCCAATATAGGTCTCATATAAGCACACGGACCCACAAAGAATAAAGACGATTGCACCAAGGATTGCTTCTCGCTAAAATCTACCAGTAGAGTTGCCATCAGAAATTTAAAGAAACTAAACGCTGAGTGGAGGAGGAGATGCAACGACGAACTATACGGGCTGTCACTGCACAGTGACAACGACTTAGCCAAAAGAGTGAAGGTCCAGCGACTAAGGTCGCTGTCGGATGGACACCATTCCTTCCGGCCCGGAAAATCTTCGAATCCACACCCGAGGAATGGCGCAGTAGAGGAAGACCGCGACTCAGGTGGCGCACGGAAGTGGAAAAGGGACTTTTATTGGAGGCAGCTGAATAAAGATCGAGCTGGGTGGAGTCATCCTTCAAAAGAGACAGTTTCGAGAAAAAAGAGGACGGATGGCAAGTCTACCGAAGAGCAATGTCCGAAAATCGAGGGTAAGACGACGGTTTTAACGTTAAAATTGATAGCATGGTGATAAGGTTCACCGTGCTATCAATTTGGGGACTTTGTGGGCGGTGCGGAATGGGACTGTAACAAGCAGATATTTGCTAGACTTAAATATTCATAAAGGGACCTGGCAGTGTTCTGGTCAACAAACCGTCAATTCAATTGATTATGTTGATATTGACGCGAGGAGCCAGTACCAGCTCCGATCAGTTGTAGCCATAGTGTGATGGCGGATTCCCGGAAAATCAAGGAAGCAGCAGCACGGGAAACCTTAATATGCGACGGTTATAATCGTAATACGCTGCCAAATTTTTAGTCTTGAATCTTTCGAGAAGTCCTATGCAACAGTCATCAAGTGCAGAACACCAGTGGCAACACTGCCAGAAAGTCACTAGGGAAGCATCCACTGATGTGCTGGGTTTCACTGTGCCTCCAACTCGAAACCACTGGTTTGGTGAAGAGTGCAGACGGATTGATGCCACAAAATAGGATGCCTGCTCTGTAAAGACCGACGAAAGTTGCTCGCGAGCTCTATGAGCAGGAAGAATAGAAGAACAGAAGCTTTTTAGGAAGAAAAAGGAAAATAATACGAAAATCTATCGATTGAGAGGGATTGCCGCAGAGGTGATGTTCCAAATGAAGGAATATGCCATGGCTATAATAGAGATTCATAGTCGCTGCTGAGTATCTGTGGACTGGTAAATGGCGATGACGATCAAGATACCGCTCAGAGAGAAAATGTCAATCACATTAGGTAACAGGAGGCAAACCATTCACCCATCCTATACATAACTATGGCAGCGATACTCTAGCTGAGGTCCAACAAGGCCGCTGGGCAGCTGTGGATTATATGGTTGGGTGCACACTAAAGTATGGTCGGACGAAACTGTGCCCGATGAATGGATGATGACATCGTTTTTCCGCTCCTTAGGAAAGCAATCTGCTTAACGCCTTGCATAAAAGTCTTAAAAAGATTAAATGTCAAGGATGCTACCTAAACACTTAGCTTTTTAGAGGAGTTGTATACTGAGACTCAAAATCGAGTTAACTTCCTTCTTTTTGAACAAAAGCAAAAGTACTTTTGAGAAGTTTAATTTTCAGAATGGTGACATCAATTGTGAACCCTTTCCAATGGACAGTTTTTTTTTTTAATCCTTTGGACAGTGTCCTTTCTTTGGTTTCCTCTTGTCCCAAATATTGACATTTTCTTCCTAAAAGTCACAGACATGACGTGGGTACAGCAAATGTGTTGGGGAAAGATTTTTCAAATCACACAACAATCTCCGAAATCCCGACACATAAGCAAGAAACTCAAGAATGCCATTAGGGGACAACTTTTGTAAGATTTCGGTAAGCTAATCGCCTAATCGGTTTGAATAATTTATTTCGCCTGTATCGAGTTACAACTTCGTCAAAGTATTCATGTTTCCCTTCACCCTCAATCTCGTCCTTTCCTTTCGAAAAATGTTTACTTCTGTTTCGAAAGCAAAACAGAAAAAAAGAAAGAAAACATCTTTGAAAGATTTAAAGGATTATAACAGGAGGGCTACAACTTTGGTGGTGGCATCTTTTTTTTACAAGACACAACGCCAAACAAACTTCAAACCCTAAGACGCATTCACTTTTAATTTAATCTCTCTTCCCGCCCCATCCCGCTGGCGGGCAAAACTTCACATACCCTATGCTCGGCACACACTCTCTCTCGTTTAAGACAACAATCCCGAACAATCCAAGTAAACATTTGAAAATGAGTTTGTACACTTAACAACGGAAGGGATACGGAGGGGGAAAGCCTTCGAAATCCACATTCTCTGGAGCGTGAATGCAAACACCGAGAAGCAGTCTCGCTTCTCGGGACAGAAGGCGAAGAGGAAACAATTCCTTTTCTTACAAAGTTAGCCATAGCCGGAGCCATTGCCATTGCCATTGCCATAGTCAGAGTCAGAGTCAGAGCCACTCTGCCTAATGTTATCCTCTGCTTCAGTTGAGAGGAACTCCTTCCTTCGTGCTCCTACTGCAAAATTTTCATTTTGTAATGAGAGTCCTTTTTTTCTGTTTTTGTTTTTTTTTTTGTTGAAACAATTTTCAAACAAAATCGAAATCGATTCCTTTTCTATTGTTGTTGTTATACGCTTGAGTTGAGAATAAACAGAAACTAGGGGCAGGTCCTTCTAATGGGACCATGCAGGCGAAACTATATCGACGAGATGATAATAAAAGAAAATAGGAAAATAAAACCGGCAGTCGGGTAGGGTCGCTTTTAACCGCTGGCAAGTTCCCCTGGGGAGTATCCCTATGATTTCATGTGAAAACTGGACAGTGCACGGCGGGGGGGCGAGCGGGAAGGATGAAACAAAAGTAAACAGCGGGATTGGAATATTTGAGAAAAAGAATAACCAATTCGAGAATATGGTGGGGTCCGTCGGGCAAGGGTCATCAATTTCAAGGCGTGGAGAGTTTCGTCATGGACAAGGTTTGTTATTCATCCCTTTTGACCCAATTAACGTGGTTTAATTTCCATAGGTTGGGTCTCTAGGGGGGAGAAAGGATGTCGTAGAGAGATCGAATGGTCACTAATGTTGTTTTCTTTTTATCTGTGGGCTGACTACGTGCCTTTAAATCTGCTGTTTGGTTAGGTTAACAGTGGAAAAAATTATGGCCACTCTAATCCATCTCTCTACTAAGGGGAACGTCCACTTTTATTTTCACAATTTCACTTGGAATGGAAATCAGCAGAGGCATATTCTGGCCTTAAAGCAATCGTTGGGCAAGAATTTACCTGGAAAGATGGATGGTCCTGGAGGACAACTTGATGGTCATGCGATCGAAAGTTCTGAATTGTCATCAGCAACTCGACCTTATAAGGCTCTAGTTACACTATAAGCGGCAGAGCTGTGATTACTCAGTTAAACTGATCCTTATCCCAATTAGAATGACAAGATTAATGCAACGCAATGATAGACAAGGAGTGAGCGTATGGTTCATTAAAGCCCTCTTCCAGAGCTGTCATTGAATTGGGTAATCATATCAAGAATTTATACTCGCTCGACGAAGCCCAAAAGAATTCTCATACCAAGAGTTCAGTGCCAATAAACATCAATTCGCATGGTTGTGTCCTAGGAAAAAACTCTTTACATGATGTCGGGGTGTGGTCGCCGTGGCTCAGTGGTTAGCGCGTTGGACTGCTGTACGAGCGGCGGCGTGGGTTCAAGCCCCAGCCATGTCCACCAAATTTTTTTTGCGGCACCACCTCCCGTCGGGGTATGACTAGCCTCCGGGAGTATAATTCGGCAATAAATCGTAGGTCCCTTTCATCTGTGCGAAAAATGTAACATGAACAACATGAATGGTTACGAGAAGCTAGGTCTTGGCTCATCATTTTTTGATGTCGGGGCGTGGCCACAAAGCGCTTGATGGGCAAAATATAAATTCTGCGATGACCAGGTGTTAAAAACCCTCGAGACCATCCCAAAGTAACTAGCGAGGTGCAGTGAAAGAGTTTGTTTTGACCTAGAACCTCTAAAGCGATAGATTTTAGAGGCGGCGTACCCACCCATCGTGTTGTCGGGACTTGTTTTTCTTTGCCTCCTGGAGGAGCTATTCAAGTTTGATGCGTTGAATTATTCAATTATTTCATCCTTCCCGATCCCTATAGAAAGTTTGACAGTCGGCCCTGAACCTTTCCAATCTGATTGCTTAGAGTCTCTAGTCAGTCCTTGAGTGTCTAAAAGAACCGAACTATCACGTTATCTTGTTGTCGGATAAAGACGGACTTTATTCCTCCTTGACAGAATGTTGGAGATCAAGATCCCAAGTCGTGATTCTTAGTCCGCTGCTGAGACCTAAAGTATTCTGTGGTATATTCTGGTTGCCGTAACATTAAGTGCGTTGGACTGTCATGCGAGCTTCGAAGGGTCGAGGTAGATACACCTTAAAGGGTTTAATTTCCCATTCAAGCTGGGTAAAACACTATTGGTCACCCCTAAAACAAAAAATTCAAAAACATTCTAAAGAATATCTGGAAAATTCCTCCTTGAACTCGTCCGTTGTACATTAGTTAAAACACTCTTCCCCCTCTCTCAGTAGCTGCCTTCAAAAGCTTCGACAGGAGAATTAATCTAAAGTCGATATAATAAGTTCTCATTATTCACTCAGAGTATGAGTTAGTAGACAGATGTGAATTTGGAGAAACCTGTGGACGTCTTATATCTTTAAGAACGCACGTGTCTTCCCTTTAAACAACACGTCAGTCTTCTGAACATTTTATCTACAATATTCTGTCAACGGCCATCTCGATCAGGCCGGCAAAATTGACCAAATGTTCAGAAGAAATGAATTCGATATCCACGATCTCCTTATCGATTTTATGAAAGCCTATGGCAGCCTTACTAAAAATACACTAATCATGTTTCGTTTTGGCATCTCCGACGATTTATGACGATGAAGAATGCCCACAGCTCCATTGAGGCTGTTAAAAATCTCACCGAGACCGTTGATGTCAAAAAAAGATTTAGACAGGGTGACGCTCTATCATGTGGTACTTGAGAATTGTATGAAACTCTTAAGAACTCAACAAACTACCACCGGAATGTTCACAAAAAATAGAGACACAAACTTCCAAAATGATGTGAACTAGGTATGGTAAAACCAAATTTTTGTTGCCAACAAGAGGAAACGCCCAACAGTGCACAGTGGCAGCCATTATCTCAAGGTACCTTATTTACCTTGGTCCTACTATTGTCTGTGACAAGGACATTGAAGAACAACGTTTGCCAATCGCTGTATGCTATTGCAAATAGCTAAGTTAAGGACGTGGCTAGCTAGAAAGACTTGTTGGTTGAGGCCCAGGTTTATCGCGAACTCTAGCACCACCTATGTAAGTGAATTAGTTATAAGCACTAAAGCCTTTCGCTGTCGTATTCTATGAACACCAACACACCACCGCTAGACTTGTATACAGCTTTGGAAGAATACCTCGTTTCTTTACTGTATACATTTAGACTCTGGTCAAAGACGAACGTTTTATTTTTATTGTCATGTCAGTCCTTAAAGACCTTTATTAGGCAGACAATATCTGTCTTACAACAGCCAGTCAGTATATCACAGTCGGTCTTTTTGATTTTTCGTGGAGCAAGGTCATCGAAACTCCAGTGTGAGTTGTACAAGACTGTACAGCCCTAGTACGAAACCAGGTTTAGTAGGGAAGTCGCTAAACAGACGAGACAGACCGTTCTTTGGAGTTTAGTGAAAGGTTAGCGTATATTGTAGATTGTATACGATGAGTTCAAATGTGTGCTTAAGTTAGAACCTATCCTCCAATCCAATGGTTTTGACAAATTGAGTGGACTTAGCGAGGGAAGATCTCCGCCAAGTAGTGGATATGTGCCTAGATGAGTCCATCTGCGCTGAGAGTGAGTGCCACATAGTTTTTAAGAAGACGTGTTCGAATTTGTTCATCCTCATAGCAGAATTTGCAGTTCCCATTGTCTTCTTCTTCTAGTCTGCTTATATGCTTATATAGTCCAAAGGGACCCATCTGGAAGTCTGTGAGTATACGCAGCTTCTTCTTGGTCATATTGATGTACTTTGTGTATATCTCTCAGTTGTAGTTCCCAAGGAGTATCTTAACCTGTCAGAGGCCACCGAGTTCTTTCTTGCTCCTGTTTTTCTCTTAAAATATGGTGTCCTAGCCGACAAAAAGGTTTTTATTCTATGGGTTGACTTTGCGACCCTTTCTTTCGTAGTTCATCATCTCTTGTTACCCTTGATCCCAGTGTGGCTAGATAAGATCCACAGTGGAGGGTAACTTTATTTGTTTGTCCCAGTTTATTGATTTTCTCAAGGCAGTCCCATACTATCTTTGATTTTATTTCATGGCAATACAGTGCCTTGATAGCTGCCTGCCTGTTCAAGAGTTTCGCTATAATATTCCAGTGATACTTGCTGCTCAGGTGCCTGTGCATCTTTCGATTATTTATTAGGGAATCCGAGTCCCTTATAATTGGCCCGTTTTCAGTTCCGTAAATGTTCTTGAATCACTTGATGCAGTTGTGTTCAATTGGATATATAGGTAAGTCGGATTCATTGCTAAATGTATCCCCTAACCATATAATCTCTATGTACATTGAAGAGGGCAATTGTTGCTGAGAGGATCGCGCCGTCCCGTATTTTATTCATTGCCGAGCTTTCTAGCACGATGTGAAGTGGGGATAGGTAGTACCAGAATCACTTCTAGTTCTGCCGTAGGACATTTGCGCATTTCATTGTTCATAACTACGCAAAACTAAGCGTAACGCTGTAACGTAGATATTTCTGCAAACGTTTATTCCATTTGACAACCGACTTGTAAGATAGGAAGGGTTATATCATGACCAAATGGACCAAGGAAACCTTCTTTGACGACAAACCCAACATCTTCCCGCAAACCTCTTTGTATTGCTAGCAGATTCACAATAAAAATTTTCAACACGACTTCTTTCAAGTCTACTGTGAAATTGAGCACATCCTAAGTAGGTACTCATCTTCCTGGTTAATCAGGATATTAAAGCCTTGACTGAGTTCAATCTTCCTGTAAGATAAAGCCATGGAAAGAAAGAAATGTAACGGCAAGAGGGGCATGAAATTATGTAGACAAGTTTGAAAGAATCAGCTACTACTATGTAACCCAGAGAAACTGCCAAATATCCTTCGAATAAATAACCTTCGTCGACATGATAAACTCAGGTCATGAAAGAACTCGTAAAACAGAGACATGCCGCGCCATCCCTTCCAACGCCCGTGTTAATGCTTACAAGTCCCATCGACGCCATGCTGGAGTCACAAGTCTTGTTAAATGAATTCCAGGAGTAAGTACCTAATAGAAAAACAAATCCACACCGTCGTCAGTTGACAAAAACACGCGAATAAAAGTATGTTTTCACTCCAAAGGCATCATTCACTCTCCAGCTAGATCCTCCACCTGCCACCCATTGCTCGTTTGGGAGGCTCCCATTGATGTGGTAGTAAAACTGCTGTCAAGGGAAAATTAAATTTCCACTGTGTCGTCTCGTCTGTCCGATTTTTTCAATCCTTCAAGGTCTGCTGATTAGTTTCCCTTTTTTTTTTCTACTTCTTCATCAACTGCCATCTGGCAAATGAAATTAATCCAAAGCCAATGGCTTGAAACGGCCCCCTCCCGTGCAGCGGCGAATTCTCCTGAAGTGTTGCCAACGCCCGCAGTGCTATTAATTAATCAAATTATGGCGCTGCCGCCGCACTTTGAAGTGTTCCATTCATTAGCCTGTTTTCATAATCAAACGCAAAGTTTAGATTCGATTAAAAGTCAAAACCGGCGGAACAGAAACTATCCGGGGCAGAGTGCTCGTCCCTGGAAACCTATCAACGCCAGCACCTAAGATAGTAATCTTCGCAAACACGAACACAATTTTTACTACCGCAGGCGAGTAATAGAACAGTGGAAGCATCCCCCCGCTTTGAGTATTCCCCATGGAGTCGAGGACTATTTCGCGTCACTCGCAGGGATTCTTGAGAAAACCTAGACCAAGGACTAGGTGGATGCTACCTCCTCGGTTTTACATCTCACGACGAGTGATGTAGGGTAAAAGTTTGCCTTGCCACTTCAAGAGTTTCGATCGTAGGGCTCGGGATTTATGAGCACACATGCCCCCAAAGGGGTATCTACACACATACTTCCGATAGAAATCGGTGAAAAGAGTAACCGTGCAGGATTTACTCGCAGCGGTCCTACGAAAGTTTGTCGCTGTTTCTATGACAAAAGATAAAAGAATCTGCAATCCTAAGAGAGAGCGTGACAGAGTGAGTGTGTGTCCTGTGAGTGATATAAATGTTCGCACATTACTTACACTGTTTGCTTATGGTCTAACGAACAAAAGGATAACTTTGGCAGCATAATGGATGAGAAGTTAGCAGTGCAACACGAGAAACAGTATCCTCAACCAAAACAGTATGCATCAAGAGGAAGAAAAAAAAAAACTTTTCCTTACGGTTGCAGTTTGCCGTTTACACACTGCTGCAGTGCAAACGGGGGTTCGTCCTCTTTGTTTGGGTTACAATCGCTCAAACAGTGGCTGTCTGTATGCATCCTGTGAGCAAGGGGAGGTCATACGATGTTAAGGAATTAGTTCAGGAGTCATCTCTTGTGGAATTGAGCATGTTGTGTTGTGTCGTCTACAATTCTCATTGGCACATCACAAACAACGTAAAGTTTTTTTTGTTGCTATTGCCTGTTTTGTGTCCTTTTCTTCGATGTAATCATCCCGTGGGATGGAGGAGTTTCCTTTGTTTTGCCATTTTCCCCGGATAAATGCTCTACAGCGACACTTTATTGGGGTTGTTGTGTGTAATTTAAAAATGAAAATACAAAAAAAGTTAAAAATAAAATTCCCACTTGTGTTTCTGTTTTTATTTGGAGCTTTAAGGAGGTCATTTCGTCGTACCACAAAGGATGAAACCACAAATGGGAGAACGATGACTGTAGGGACATCTTAAGAAATTACTTTTCATTTTGAACTCTCGGGCTGGGACTGGGCGGGCAAAGCGTGCTCTTACGATAATTGATGTGACACATTTGTGGGTCTGTCAGTGGAGCTGGAACCGATACGTTGCGAGACTTGGTTAAGGATGCTCGCACATAAATTGATTAAATTGGGGTAATTGAGAGAGAAACAGGGATCGTTTTCCAATGTCGACAATTGTTCAGACTGTGTTGGCTTGGGATGCGCTTGAACTACATATATTTTCACATTTGTATCCATGAAACTAGGATCTCACCCACTTTTAGTGGAGTCTGTTTTGTAAGTCATAAATCCCGGAGTCGGTAACGTTCATTTTAGGGTCGTGTGGTGTGAATCGTTGAGTTTCCAGTTTAGTTCACTGAAAAACTTTTCCTCTTACTCAAGTGCAGTGCAATTTTATTTTGGCTTTGCAGTCTAAGAGAATGGCTAGATGAAAGAAAAAGGGGACTTAGGATGGCAAATTCATTCTACTTAAGTCGTTTCCTCTTCAAGGAAAGAATTGAAAGGCAAAGTTGTCTCGGCGAGAAGAGACTAGCACACCACATTTGAAAGCAAAGTTTCAAGCAAATGTTGCCGAAGTGTTTTGGACAAAAAATTAATAAATAGCTGGCCCGACAGCTCGCTATTAACCAAGGACTAGCTTCTCGCAAGAATTCATGTTGTGCGTTTTAAATTTTTCGCACGAATAGAAGGGACGGACAATTTATTGCCGACTCCGAACGGCGAATTGAGAAGCTTTTTCATGACAAATTATACTCGCGGAGCCTTGGTTTTCCCCGAAGAAAAGTGGTGGCGCGAAAAATGTTCGGTGAACATTGATGGAGCTTGAACCCACGCAAGATGCCTCTATAGTCCAAAGCACTAACTACTGAGCCGCGGCGAGGACTAACATCTCTAAATTTAGTCGCAAGGGTGAACTCTTTGACTCTTTCCTGGTTTCTAAAACACACTGGGATCTCTGGAAATGGGATCTCCGATGAGATTATTAGACATGGCTCAGAGGATGATTTCTCACGATCGGTTAAAATGTTCCAAATACATCACAGTATTCTAGGTTTAGACGAAAAGTAACGTATTTTTATGCAAATGAAAGGATCCATTGGAAAGTGCCATGTTCGAAGTTCAAAATTTTGCAAAAAATTTGACATGACAGCGTGCCACTTAGTCTAACTAAACCATTATTTGACATCAAGGGCAACGAGCATTCTCCAGCGACATCCTTATTAGTTATCGATTTGGACTTCTTGGGTTTTCACTAGGATCTGCCGAAATATGGACATATGGTCAAGTGTAAATGTTTCTACCCTAAAACAGACAATTGCCAATTAGGTTGCCAGCGATATTTTTTTTTTCTTAAGGTGGCGCTACGGTCGGACCTGGGCCTCATCCAACAGCCGTTTCCAGCCAGCTCGATCTTTAGCCAGCTGCCCCCAGTTTCGCACGCAAAGTTGGTAAAGGTCTCCTTCCACTTGCGTGAGCCACCTGAGTCGCGGTCTTCCTCTACTGCGCCGTCCCTCGGCTCTGGATTCGAAGATTTTCCGGGTCGGAGCATTGGTGTCCATCTGCTCTACATGACCCAGCCACCTCAGGCGTTGGACCTTAACTATTCTGGCTAAGCCGATGTCGCTGTACAGCCCGTACAGTTCGTTGTTGTATCTCCTCCTCCATTCACCGTCTATGCAGAAGGGACCAAAAATCACCCGAAGAATTTTTCTCTCGAAATAGCCAAGAGTAACCTCATCCACTTTTGACAGAGTCCATGCCTCTGCGCCATAGAGCAGGACTGGGATGATTAAGGTCTTATACAGGGTCACTTTAGTCGTTCAAGGGAGGGCTTTTCTACCCAATTGCCTTCTTAGCCCAAAGAAACAGGCAAGAGTTATACTTCGTTTGATCTCAGCACTAGTGTCGTAGTATGAATTTATACCGGAGTCTAGGTAGACAAAGTCCGTAACTACCTCGAAGTTATAACTGTCTATTGTGACGCTCTGTCCAAGACGTCGGTGTTGGGTGTCCTTTCTTGTTGACAGCATATACTTCGTCCTGCCCTCATTGACCGGTAAACCCATCTCCGCCGCCTCCGTCTAAATACTCACGAACGCACCAGTGAGTTTTGCACAACTCTTTCAAGAACAATGTTGAAGAAGTCGCATGACAGCGCGTCACCTTGTCTAAATCCTCTTTTGACATCAAAGGTCTCGGTGAGTTCTTGACCGACCTTGATGAAGCAGCGTGCATTCTCCATCGTCATTCTGCACAAACGGGCGAGTTTGGCTCGGATGCCAAAACTAGAAAAGGTGGTAGGTATTGATTTAAACTGTCTCCAGGATCTGCCGCAGTGTGAATATTTGGTCGATGGTGGACTTTCCTAGCCTGAAGCCACACTGATATGGATGGATCAGGTTATTAATGAACGGCTTGAGACGCTCACACAACACGGAAGATGAAAACATTAGTGGTACAATGTACTCTTTTCTTACGGACACCTCTCATAAGCGGATAATTTTCTCGGAACCGTCGGTGACCGCTTATGAGAGAGTACACTGTATTTGGTTGGTCAAAACTGTTCATCTCTTCGTTGCTTGTTCAGTATGATTTTTCAACGTTGGTAGGGCACTGAGTTCTTCCAAGGACTGTCAGTCTGTTTTAAAACTACAGGTCACTACGAAGTCTGAATAGCTTCAGGAGTAAACTTGGATTCAACCCAAGCCCTCATAGTGGTATCACAATAAACCTAGCTCTGGTTTCAGTGCTCTCTCCTAACTAATTATTGTAGCCCTTATTCCTGTGAGGGAATTTCTTGACCGTTGCTCAATCGCCAAGGCTAATAACTGCCGAATAAGTGTAAAATCAATAACTGTCACGTACTCAAAGCGCAAGAATATAGTATTTGTCACATATCCGGATCTAATGGAAGGTTATGGCAAACAGTCACCAGATGGCGTAGGTAACATCTATGATGTCCAGCACTGGCAAAAGGCTCGACTTTGTTATTTTCTTTTGCCAAACATAGTACATATGTAATCTAAGTTAAATAGATTCAACTCGACAAAATTCGTTGCACCTGAACAAATTAAGTCTATACCCTCTACGATTACAGTCCGAAGGACAAGTAAGCCTGACACGTCCCAAAGTCAGTGGAGACCTTCTGCTTCTGCATTCACTCTACTGCATGAAAGCCTGTATGACAACCTCTGTACATCCTTTAACACGCCTGATGTTTTTAAAGAATTTTTCGATCATCTTCACTACCATACCCTCGTGTGTTATCCTAGCCCCAATCTATTAGAGCACTTTAGATAAAAAGCACGTATCATCCCATCTTATACACAGCCTCTGTGTAATTCCTACACGAAGCCATGTTTTCCTTACACACACTCCTACACACTCCTGATTGCCTTTACACTTTTGCGAGAGTTCAACGATATCCTATAGCAAGGATATCGCACTCTCGCTTTGTGTATACGGGGCTTCGTTTGTCGAATTTCGAGACGCGAATTCGATCCGCCACCAGAGTGATATCAAAGGAAAAAAAAATTACTTTTCCCAATAGTGACGTCCTTCCTTGGAGTATCCTGGGGGTAATTTATTTTATGCTCCTTACTTGGCCTTCTTACGAGTACGTACAGTGGTTTTTTTTTTCTTTCCGTAGCCAAGTTTGTTTCGAACCTCATCATCTCACATGCGTGCAGGAGTAAGGACGGCACAACACGAAACCGAATACACTGCAGCAGGAAACTTTCCCATGCGATGGGCGAGAAATTAAGTTTTAAAGTTTATGGCACATCCGGTGGAGCATCTTCCATGCGGCGGTAGGGTGTGTGTGAGTGCCCATGTTCAATCTGAAAGGATACGCTCTTAGAAAATCGATTTACGTTGTGTTTTGTGTTACTGCGGTGTATACACAGATCCTCAACAGCATCGCCAAGGAATCAAACTTTATTGCGGAAGTTTTACTTTTATTTTTTTTTCATGTGTGTGTACACCTTCCCTGTCACCCGCCCGGGTCCCTGCAACAATCCCTCAAGTTCGCTTTGGCCTTACTTTACTTTATGAACGTCTTTACGATGTAGCAGCTAATGTCGATGATACCGATGATAAAATTAAGTTTATCCTCTTTTACTTTGCTTTGGTCCTTGAAGGCACAATAAATCTTTGGGGCTACATGTATTTGAGTGGCTGCGTGGTGACTCTGTACGTGTGCCTGTATGAAAGAAGGTATCACATGTGTTGAGCACAAAAAAAAAAGAAACACACCAAATCTCAGCTACAAGGTGCGCTCCTGGGCATGGGATGAGGGATATTTTATCGTCGGGAATCTCGAAGGCGTTGCCTCTTCATTTGCAATAAAAGAAGTTATAAGAAGTTGATACTCTGCGCTTGTGTGTATGTATATGATATTTGTTGTTTTTTGCTTTCAACATATAAAAGATTACGTCACAAAAGGACACTTAAGATCTGAGATACATTGACGACGGCATCGGTATTGAGAAATTAATTAATCGGAACTCGGTATTTATGTTTTGGTAACGGGGGAGCAGCATTGCGTTTTGGTTGTCGTAAAAGTCTCATAGATTTTCAATTTAATGAACAGAATAACTGTTAAGGATAAGAAATTGCATACTTTCATCGCCACTCCTTGATGGAATTGCTTTTAGATGGAAAAGGAATGAAACAGGATGTTGGCTTCGAGGTGATGAATCACCTTTTTCGTGATTCATATGGTTGCTGAAATGGTTTTCAAAAAGGAATAGGAAAAACGTACTCGTTGAAGCATGCGTCGTAGCCCTGCGAGTATGATGCTTTTAGAGTTCATTGACGGATGTGGAGGCAGCATCGGATTTCATTGAGATTTTTCCTGAGAACAGCCAAAGATGACTCTCTGGATGCAGACAGCCATTGTAGGACCTATTCTCACCTTTAGGTATCAAATCTGGAGGCTCGTTCTGTGTAGTGCAAGAGCCCGATACTACCGGTCTCGTAGCCGTCTTCCTCCATCTCTCACCATTTAATTTAATCTCTAGTATCTTCTAAGCCGAAATCACAGCTATTAATCAAGCCGCCGCTTAGCAAATAGCTAACCCAATGTCACGCACGGATATTGCCTCCACTACGCGTCATTAGTGGAGTCATAGGTGGCCAAAAACCCTACAAACCACAACAGGAAAAGCTGAGCAACGTCTGTCGCCTAACCGGCGCAGGAATCACCGGGGCTATGACAATGTTCCCGACGGCAGCTATAGGAGCAGCCATGCTTAACCTCATACCACTACATCTGGCAGTACAAAAAGAAGCTATGATTTGTGTTCTTAGGCTCCCTCAGATATTGAACCTTACAGTCGGTGACTTTGCAGGTCATCTGAGAATACTGGTTTACATTCATCGTGACCTGATTTTTAAGATTCCAGATGCCATTCTCAAGAGATTTCGATTCTGCAGAAGTTTCGAAGTTTTTATAGGCGACTGCAGCGAATGGAGAAATTAACGCCCTACTGCACTACCAAATTCCCAAATCTGGTATACAGATGGTTCAAAATTGGAAAACGGCAACATAGGTGCAGGGATTTATAGTCCCAGTCACCTAAAGTATTTCAAGCGGAACTCCACGTTGTTGAACTGAAGAACTAGAAGAACCCAAAGAACTAGCATTTACATCTTTTCAGACAGTCAAGCAGCACTATTAGCCCTCATATCCTATACGGTAGGGTCATAGCTTGTCTGGGACTGTCTCAAACTCGTCGAACGTCTTGCATCGATACATAAGGTCACCGTAGCCTGGACATGAAGACTTCAAGAGTGACGAACGGGCTGACTGCCTGGCGATAAGAGGCACTTGCCGCCCACTCGTTGATCCCGAACCCTGTTTTGGGATACCCCCAACAGTCCCTACTCCAAGATAACACAATGGTAAATCAACAAACACGCCGGCTACCGAGCCAACCTCCAGGGCCTTAGACACGCGAAAAAGTTCATCAACTTCAAACCTATACAAGGCCAAGACTTTAGTTGGTCTTACCAAAGACGAGTTAAGAACCTTAACAAGCTATTTAACGGGACATTGTAAAAGTATCAGAAAGCGATATTTTTTGGCTCTGTGGAGAACAGGACGAGACCGCTGAACATATTCTGTGCATATGTCCAGGAGCCGCAAGGAAAAGATTATTCCACTTGACGCGGGTTTCGGTCAACCCAGCAGAAATGCAGAAAATCAAACCTTAGGCTATACTGAAGTTTATAAAAAGTTTCAATATAACTTCTGGTTAAAGCATATGGGGCACCACAAAAACCTCATAGGTCGCAGTGCGTATTTAGGGCCCATAATACAGAATGTGGTGGTCGCCGCTGACCGAGCGGCGTGGGTTCAAGCCCCAGCCAGGAACACCACACATTTTTCGTGGCACCACCTCTCGTCGGGGAATGACAAGCCTCCGGGAGTTTAAATCTGTCATGAAAGAGCTTCTCACTTCGCCGTTCGGAGTCGGCAATAAACTGTAGGACCTTCCATTTGTGCGAAATATGTAACACGCATAGCATAAATGGTTGCGAGAAGCTAGGCCTTGGCTCATCCCGAGCTGTCGCGCCAGGTATATTATAATACAGAATGTAGAAGAACTCCACCGGATGGATCTGAGGACCCTTTGATCACACTTAGCCTCACTTATAGAAATATAAGCATCAGGTCGCATGAGCTGTAGAATCATAACAACGCCTTAACGAGTTCTTTTAACATAAACCTCTACCAAGTAGGCATGTTACTTGGTCAACTTGCTTGCACACATAAGGTCCTTAACTACAATACTTACCGTCGTCCGGTTGTCTACTGAAGACCTGCCGTGTCCTTGTTGTCAATATAACTTGGCTTTCTGCAGATCAATGACAAGTCTGCTAAGTTCTGTAGCCCACAATGATTATTTTTATTATCCACACCACGAACGAGGTGCAGTGGATTCTGGTTTGAAACTCCGGTAGTATGGCGTCCGAGGGTGGTATCCAGACTAAATTCGACATTTGTGGTGTTTGTCTTTGCTATAATGCACAGGAGTGTTTTCGAATGCTTTTGGTGAGATTGTCAGTTTCGCAAAAACATCATCCTACTGACTACTGATTCAGGGGCGAGAATTGCACCACCTTGTTGTGATCTGAATAACCAGATCTCGAGCTATAAACTTTTTTCGCGTTCGATTATGAAAGACTGTGTTCAACGAGATGCTTCAAGCCCACTGTTGTATATCAGGGTTCAGTTCCGTATTTTTTTGACACACACCCATGACAGAAATGTGGACACCCCGACGAGATCTAAGTTTTCCTTATCCTGTGGTTGATTCTTAAAAAAATGAAAACTGTGTTATTATGAGGCTGGATTGCGACTTTGACCCCAATACTTACAACGCACATTCGTCTGAAGATTGACTACACCTACCCTGTTTAGACGGAATTTTTGCATAATTTCAAATCGAAAACTTAACGAGCAGCCCCAGTTTTCCTCTTTTTTTTTATCAATTCCCAATCCTTTCCTAGTTAGCTTGATTTATCTAAAAAGGACTCTGCACAAACTGCATCATGATATCATAATGACTTCCTCTAGGACAAAAAGAAAAAAAAAGGACTCACACCCCAAAGCACTTTCCAGTGTCTCGTTACTTTATTACACTAGCGCACCATCAGCGATTTGCAATTCATGTCACTGCACATCCATTTACGTTTATAACAGTTGGGCATTTCGTCCTTAACAAAGAGCGATGCGATTTCCAGCACCACCATCATGTCAGTCCATCGTCTCCCAGCACTCTTGCAATTTCTTGGCAATCAAAGTCTCATAAAGTATTCGAAAATCATAAAAAATTTATTTCACCTAAAAAGGATTCCGTGGCAATACCAACAAAAAGCAAAGCATCAATTCTTGAGAATAACAGGAAGTGACATCCAAATAAATGTGAAAGGACGAGCGAAGCAGGAGCATTAAGCGAGCGATTCCGAATGCGATTTTCCTTCACTCTTCCTCCCTTCGATCTGGTCTAACCTAGTTCGATGAGCAATTTTTATTTATTCCATCATTCCGCGGTCGGATGGGTGTATACATAAGTATTTCATAGGATTCCCTTGTAATCCTTGAATTGAGTCAACGAATCTCTTTTCGGGGGTGGCAATGGCTAGCCCCAACGAGCGAATGCAATTGACAAAATCTACCTGATAAGGGACTGATATCCCCGAGGGACATATGCCTGTCTAGTTGTGAATGTACGTTTTGGATCAGAGAAAGTCCTCTCGATTTCCAGGACATTATTTTTCATTCATTCATGATTTGCATTTTCGCAACTTATTCCCTCTCGAAAAAAGGGAGAAGAAAAATAAACTTTTTGTAAATCCTTCGGTAGGTTTAACCTTTTCTTGTAAGTAATGCCATCGCGTGTATTATTCGCCAGAAAGGAGGACATTCAGTTTATATATGTACGTATTCCATGGCTGTGAGCAGAGTGTGGTGAAAGGATTCCAGTTGACAGATCCAGTAGTGCTACCGCTCGTGGGAGGGAGGTGTTTTTTTTTTTGCAAAGCTATTCCTAAGTGTACGACAATTTGCCTGTAAATGTGCTGTGTGGACGAGCTGCTTTGTTGGGGATTCTTTTGAAAGTAACTCGACTTTATGCCAAAATACAGTGGGGTCGTGAAAAAATTAAGGCGTAGAAATAAAAACTGAAATTTGTCATCAAAAGCTGATGCTGTCGATGTGATGTGACATTTGATCCACGTTGCCCATTAAGGGTTTCATAATTCATCTTGACTTCAAGTGTCAATGCACCAACCAAAACCGATGCCACCAATCGTTTAAGATGAAACCGTTAACGTCTAAAAAAAAACAAAAGGACCGGCCATGGTGTATTGCTTGCCACGCTGCGGGCGGTAGCTCCTACGATGGAACTAATGTTCCTTCTGTTTGTGGAGAGAAGTCTTTCCGATTTTCATGAATCTGGGACAGGGTAGGTTTGTTAGACGTTAACTGCATTCAAAATATATAGTTACTCTTAATGCTTCCCAACGACCTCTGGGACGCATTCCTCGAGAAAAGTCTTCCTACGGTGGAGAACTTGCGAAGTAAGTGCATTGAAGACTTTTTTTTTACAAAATCCTTTGCAAAGATGGCCTAGGATGCAGTGTCTGGTGATTTATTGGGCGAAATTATCCTTTTGTAGTCATAGTAGCCCCTTGAACCTGCTTATATTCAGGATATCTACAGCACTACAGCCTGTAACAAACGAGAGCTGTCAAGGTCATTTATTATCTTAACAAACATGGCTGTCACTTCCTTTATGCATTGTATTACAAAAAATCTCCGACGATTGCTTTCGGATTTGAAGAAAAATTCTGCGATTTGAAAAAAATACGGTTCCAATCATATTCAAGTCTGGTACACTCATGATGACTCTAACTTAGGCATTCACATTCACCGCTCGACCTATAGACTATAGAAGTGGCAGCAAAAAGCGCCCTACGATTGCAAGCATCTAGCTTGGGGAAAAAGGGCCCAACTGGTCACACCAGTATCGCTAGATGGGCGAAACTAGAAACAAAAACTGATTTCATGACGCTGTACCGCCGACTTGGAACTCAATTTCCAAACTTTCTTTTCAGCAAGGGAAAGTGGGACGAAGGAAAAGTCACTAAATCCGTTAATACACCCATATTCACCGATGGCTCGAAAATGTATGGGGGGCTAGGCTCCGGAATATACTCAAAAGAACCCGCCATTTCCTGGTCGATCCAAACCACGCCAGTGTGTTTCAAGCTGAAGTTCTAGCGATAACCAGGGCCGCAAGAGAACTATATTCGGTAACCCTGAGGAGAAATATTGACATATTCATCGATAGCCAGGCCGCCATTAGAGACCTGTCATCCACAATACTCAAGTCACTTATAGTAAAGAGTTGTCGCCTAGAATCCTAGGCTCAAGACATAATGTATTACTCTGTTGGGTTCCGAGCACCGAGGCATCGATGGTAGTGAAAACGCCGAAGAACTGACAAGAAGGGGATCGAAAGTGAACAAAATAATAAAAGAAAAACAAAGGAAATATTTACGCTGAATAGATGGCATTTACCTCTAGTGATCAGCATCCTCACAGGCCACACCAGCTGCTGGCGGTCCATATAAGGAGAATGCGACTAAACACGACTGACCTCTGCAGAGAATGTGGCGATATAGACACGGAGGAGGACACGACGCACTTTCTCCGTGCCCAGGCAGAACCAGAAAGAAGACGCTAGCGACCCACCAACCATGCCACCGAAGGCGATCCTGAAATGTATGGTAAATTCGGGGTGGCTTAAAGGGGCTAATTAACGATCAATATATATGTAGGTAATCTATTTTTTTCCCAAAATACTCAAGTCCACTTTTAGCGGCGCGGTTGCTTAAATGGACCCTCCCTACCTCTCAATCTTTCGCTATTAACTTTAAATTTTCGGACTTTGTCCAACCATCTTATCCTGAGGCAATCCAATGGACATGTAGCTGATGGCACGAATTCCATAACACGGAAAGCGAGTTGGGGATATGAGTTTAAAGTGGCCAAACCATAGAAGTATAGACCGCTCCGTTCGATGAAGTAGCTGCTCGACACTGAGTTCTTCGCATATTCTGGTGTTCCTAACTCCATCTCGGTGAGCTTGTATCCGGCATCTTATTCTTTCGAAATTCACATTATTTTCCATTAGGAAAGGCGGAGATGTGGTGTGGTCGCCGTGGTTCAGTGTTTAGTGCGTTGAACTGCTGTGCAAGCCTGCGTGGGTTCAAGCCCCAGCCATGTCCATTTTTTTAAAGGCAGAGAATGCATCATGCACCGTCAGGGTGGTTTTTATACTCAGCTGTTGTGTCAGCCTCCTACTGAGTAAACTTCCTCTCTACCTTTAGTATCCTCGGCAACCTCCCTGGAACCGTTTTTTCACATTACTTCAAGGGGATCTTCCTTTTGCCCAATAGGAACCTTATGAGGTTATGTTTTCGTTTTCATCTCTTTTTTCCCCTCCCAGCACGAACTCGATGAAGGAGGCTATTTGGTTCCACCTATCGTTGCTTGAGATCATCATTTTCACGACGTTTTCTGGGGTGATATAGCCTGCCTCTAGCCTGGTTATTTTTGCTACCCACCTGCTACAGGTGAAAATAGTGTGGTTGGTTCGACATTCACATACTAATTACCATCATCTCAAAAAAATTTCTTAACTTCACAGCTTTCGATTGCCACTGAATCTCTTAGCTGACCCCACTGTGCATATGTTTCCCTTCTGGGTTTTTTTTTTTTTTCTGTTGATACCAATTCCCCGTGGAGAAACGCTTTTCACCCGCAAACAATCTGTTTCAGAGTGAATTGTGCACAAATAAAGTTTCTGGGTGTGTGCCCTTTAACGAGGAATTCCAGAGAAAAAGTCCTTTTTTTTTTTTTGCTGCTCGTTGTTGCCAACACACGAGCTATGCTCAACTGAATATCATCGGACATACACATGTATGTACATCCATACATATGTACGCGAGTGTTTGCCAACGAAGGTGTGTGTTCTCATGTGTACATCCATTGCAAATGCAATTTTCTAAATATTTTCTGTCATACACCGAGAAGCTGGAGATTCAAACAAAAAGGACGAAAGAAACTTCGAGGAATTCGATGTGAAATCGAATATTTTTTTTTTCCCACGTCTAATATTTATATACTAAGTTACTCTCGACTGGGAATAGAGTCCTTTTGTTTCTTTTCCAGGTGAGCAATTTCGAGAGTTTTATTACATTTGGATTTGCAATTCAAAACTACAAAAGGATCTCAGATATTCGAAAGCAAATTGACAAGACATTGAAGCACTTTGTAGTCACAAAGTCATCAAAAAGGATTCCTTACTGATTTTCTGCGAAATATTCAAATTAATTGTCCAATTCCATTCAATTGCCACACGTAAATGCCTCCCAGGCGTACGAATAGCAATAACTGTTTGCCCCACCCCATCCTCCCTGCGGCTCCTGGTATTCATGCCAATTTCCAGGATTTCCATTCGGCATTGAATAGATGAATCCACTTTGGGAATTTGACTCGAATAACCTCACCACGTCTTATGTGTGCCAAGAACGGTCCCTTAACCATGAGCATATTGATGAAATTGCCACAGTGCCCGCCCGCCCGACTGAAACACAGGACGACATTTTAATAACATAATTTCCATTTTACACTCAAAGTTTACGATGCAAATGTATAGGGATTGCAGGTGAAATAGGTGAATGTCGGTGCGATTATGTATGCCTCATGTCCTGGCCAACAACCCCTCCGGCATGACAGGCACAGAGGAACGTGCCAACAGTAGCAATGGCCTCGGCTCCACTCCGGGGACCGATAAACGTAGTTGTTTCGTTTTAAATTGTAAACATTGCCTTTTATTGTAATTATGATAATTATCGTAAAAATTAATTGTTTTGGGATGAAGAGCGCCGATTAAGAAGGAGAAGTAGGTTAAGGTAAAGGGAGCCGCACTTCTGCGGCAAGGATTGAATGGAAACGGAGGGCCGGGGGATAGAGCCTGTTGAATAAGTAAATAGCTTGATTGTTTTACGAGTGTATGACATGAAGATTTACATTATTATGACATGGCATGACATGCACATCAGGCAAAATATTTCGAGCGAAGGAACCCTCCATGAAGTCATTGAAATTATTCAAGTAAGCTGAAGTGAAAACAAAGCTAATGAAGGCGGCTTGGTAAGGAAAGCATTTTCAATTTCTTAAAAGCTTGGGGCTGTCTTTATCTTGCCAGACAAATATGTGTTACATTGGGTTAACATCAATGGCAGGATGAAGAATTTCTTTGCTTGAATTTCTTTGAGGGCAGGCTATGGATGTCCAAAGGAATTTTTCGCAAAAGGAAGGCACTGATGGTAAAGACAGGACTCGCATGTCAATTGCCATGTTGGTCATATGATGACCACTTGTATTGTATACAGTGATTTACCTGGCATCCGCACTGTCGTCCTACTACGTGGGTAAAAGCATTTGATTTGGTGAGCGAAAGCCTCGACAATTCGCATCAAGTCTAAATTCTCCAACATTAGCCTGATATGCACGCATGCCCCAACAGAGGAAAAAGACGACGACACAAAAGACATACGAGCATTGCCCTAGCTATGACATTTAGAATGTCCTAGGCGATTTTAACGCAAAGCTAGGAAGAGAGGGCATCTTTGTTAGTACTGTCGGAAAGTACAGCCTACACGACACCATCTGCGATAACGGATTTAGGCTGATCGACTTTGCTGCGGGGCGGAACGTTGTCGTAGCTAGTATGCGGTTACCACATCTCGATATTCACAAAGGAACATGGAGATCTCCTGATCAGTCAACCGTCAACCAGATTAACCACATTGCGATCGACGCAAGGCACTCCTATAGTATTATGGATGTCTGAATCTTCCGAGGGGCCAACATTGACTCGGACCACTACCTTGTGGTAGCCAAGGTACGACTGTGGATATCCCGAACACCGCCAAGACAGAGGAAATACTGTGAGGAAGTTTGATGTCAATCGCAAGAGGTCACCAGATCCTCTCAATTTCTCAAAAAGTCCTATGTCGCCAGCACCAATTATTGAAGACTAGTGGCAACATTGCCAAAAAGCCATCAGAGGTGCCGCCTCTGACGTGCTGGGTTTCACTCGACCACCGCAACGAAACCCCTGGTTTGACGACGAGTACCGGCAAGCACATGAAGTGAAACAAGAGGGATACAAAGCGGCGCTGCACAGGACGACCAGAGCTACTCGCGAGCTCTACGAGCAGAAGAGGAGAGACAAACACCGGCTTCTCAGGAAGAAACAGAAAAAGCATGAGAAACGCGCGATCGAGGAATTAGAGAGATGCTACCGCAGGAATGAAGTGCGGAAGTTTTACCAAAGGGTAAAAAGAACCTGTGAAGGCTTCAGAACCCGAACCGAAACCTGCAAAGATGAACAAGGGAACATCTTGGTAGAATCGCGACGAATCAAATTCCGCTGTCAGGCAGATTTAACCATTCAACCTGGATGATGAAGACCAATAATTCCGTCCATCCGAACTGGACGAGTTGAAGATAACCATATCTAAGCTTAAGCCCAAAAAATCTGCTGGGGCTAAAGGCCTAGCTGCCGAGCATACACCGACTCATCTGTAAAATATGGTCTGTGGAATGTATGCCTGATGAATGGAACCTCAGCATTGTTTACCTGATCCCCACCGCCGAAAAATCTTCGAATTCACACCCGAGGGACGGCGCAGTACAGGAAGACCGCGACTCAGGTGGCGCACACAAGTGGAATGGGACCCTAGCTCACTTGCCGAGCGAATCTGGAGGGATCTGGCTGGAGACGCTTGTTGGTTGAAGCCGAGGTCCGCCTGCAGCAGGACGAGTTTTTAGGAATTTGATGATTCTTTTCGTTTTCAATACCAAGTTCTGGCAAATATTTCTTCATCTTTAACTTACTCGGTATCCATCGTTCTTAGTCGACGGTTGAGGTAATTTTTGGGTTGGCGTTTTACGTCTGGTTTTATCTGTTAGTTTACAAGGTGTGACAGTCTCCACAGAGACGATTCAGTTAAGAAAGCTCATTTTAGTCAAACCAACTGATGGCCCTCTCGACATTTTCTAGCTTTCTCGCCTTCGTTTTGTTTTTCCCGCTCTGTTGTTTTTTGGCTTTGGGAGCTATACCACTGGAATGACTGGTGGAATTCGATTGGAACCAGTAGAGGTACTCATACTCGACTGTGTTTGTCCGATTTTGCGTAGAAGAAGTTGTTGCAGATGTGGCCATCAACGCTTAAGATGAGGAAATTGAGTGGTGATCTCTGTATAAGAGTTTTCAGAGCTAGTATAGGAGTGGAAACTGTCCTCCCTGAATGTAATTTTTTCTTCACCTGTTCAATATTGTCTTCACTCTTTTTATCGAGTTTGCTGTCCTTGATGTATTGGCTTATATTATTCTCTTTCTCTACTTAGAGTTGGCGTGTCTTCTTCGCCTTTGTTGCCTTTATTGCTTTTTCGTCAGGTTATGTTTTTTCTTATGGAGATATTTGTGAGATATTGTGTTTGACTACCTCTTAGCGTCGAATATCCTTAGTCTCACTCAGCGTTTTGGTGAAGAAACGTCTATTAGCTCCTGATGGAAGCTGTACGTTCGTTTCTTTTATAAATGTCTACTATCCCACCTTCAAACCGAATAACCTTTCCAACCTTTAAATCTACAATCGTCACCACTTAATTTTCCAACTAAAACTAACCTCAATCTTTTCTGTTTTTTTCCTTTCAGATGGATGACCGCAATCACTTACGAATACACAGCAGTTGTTGCCAAATACTTTTGTCACTTTCGAACTCTTAATCACAGTGCTTGCTTCAAGGAAATTGCATCACTAAATCCACATTAGGACCACAGATTACAGATAAGAATTCCAAATTGAATTACAAATAAAAACTGAAGGAAACGAAAAAAGAAAATCATGTCATCAAGTCAACAACAACCGCAACCAAATCTAACAAATCTCTGTTGATGCAGCGCTTCATCTCCACCCACCCGCCGAGATACTCAACGTAAAGCTTTAAACGGCCTTCAAAATGAAAATGTCACCCACAACCGGGGAGACGATACGAGCGTGGCTTCTATCGGCTCTAATGGTGCACGGTGCGGTGGCGGGTAATCCCGATGCGAAGCGGCTCTACGATGATCTACTTAGCAATTATAACAAACTCGTCAGGCCCGTGGTGAATACAACCGACGTGCTAAAGGTCTGCATAAAGCTGAAATTGTCACAACTAATCGATGTGGTGAGTGTCGTTTACGGTTTTTTTTTTGTTCCGCACCTCACTTTCATCCATCAAATTTTCGTGCATCCCCCTCGCGTGTCCCGAATGTATACGTGTCCCTCTGGGCCATTTAACGTTTTAACCTGTCATGTTCCATTTTGATGTACCACATGACATGTAAAAAGAAAACTCGGTCGACCTGACTTTAAACGGTTACAAGCGAATAAAAGGAAAGGTACGCCCGCCCCCAGGCAATAGAGCAGAGGTGACTTTCACAAAAGATGGAACATGAAGTGTATGCCCGCAATGTCCCTTGAACGGTTCTAATTGAGAAAGGTACCTTTTAAGAGCTGTCACAGCGCCCCAAGGGTCAAAAGGATTTACAGTCTCCTCGTGCACTCATACAATGCCAGCATTGGATGGCATTTTCCTCCGAACAAAGGGTGCTTGTTGTTGAGAGCGTGCTGAACTATGACGCATTTCTCGTTCACACGTAGACACCAACCCAGAGACTGATGACGACTTGGTGCGCGCCTCGAGGTGTCAACTCTTTGCTTGTGTGTCTGTCATTGTCTTCGAGTATTATTCGTTCAAAGGACGAATCCTGCCGCACCGCACAGATGAGGCTCCTTCCATTTCAATTAGGATTAAGTAGACAAGACACACGGACGCGTTAACATTTTCTAAAAGTTTTTCCACCAAAATTATGACAGCCACCAATCAGTTGGACTTTGTGCGCCCTATCCACCCACGCTGTTGTCATCCTTCCAGGGTGCCATTCAAATGATCTGCTGGACAAATTCTCACTACAAAATGGCGAAAGTACTTTTTGCATCAATGTTCGAGAAATTTTCTATTCAAGGTAACAATTTGGAACTTTAGAAACTCGAAAAGTATCTTTTGGATTTTTTTTTTGTCTCCTTTTTCTCGTCCTGTTTCCGTTGCCGGTCGCTTGTGAATTTTATGGAATTATGAAGACAAATAAAAGAGGTAAAATATACTTTTGTGTTTTGAGCTAAAGTTCGACTTTGGAATTTGAATAGGGGCGGAAAGACGACGATGATTGCTTCCATGGTCAAGCAAGGGGAGCCTGTAAATAAAATAAAATTTCTCAAAAACTTTTTTTGGGGTTTCTCGCTTGTGTCCCTAATGTGAGAACGTTTGTGCAATGAAATTGATTCTTTTTTTTGTTTTTTTTTTTTGGGAAAATTTAAATTGGTAAAAGTTTGTCAAGAGTCGCAGAGTGGGAGACTTACCTCACCACCAATGGGTAAAGGAGTGTATTTTTGGAAATATTTACTTTTGAAAGAATAAAATACAACACAAATAGTAAATTGGGTCTACCTGGAACGACAAGGAGCTGAAAATGTATCCCACAAGATTGTGTGAGTGAAAACTTATTGCCAAGCAATTGACCCAAAAACTTTTGTCCATGTGGAAAGAATGAATATTACTGAGGCATTCATAGGTTTTTTTTGTGAATTGTAAGGGTTTCCAACTTTATCTGTGAGGATACAAAAGGGTGTGTATTCCTAAATGTAAAACGAAATTAATTTTTTATGTAAGGAAACGAGTGGATAGAGATACAGTGCAGTGCCTGATCCCAATAGAGTAAACGACACGACAGCGACAAGCAATTTCGCAGGGTACTTCTCGTTTTGCTAAAGGCGAACTATCACCCCGCCTGAAGTCTTAGTGAGTAACTTAACCAGAATTTCCTTAATCTTGCCATCTTTGTGGTCGCCGTGGCTCAGCGGTTTGTGCATTGAACTGATGAGCGAGCGGCGTGGATTCGAGCCCCAGCCGTGTCCACCGAATATTTTCCGTGGCACCACCTCTCGTCGGGGAATGACAAGCCTCCGGGAGTAAAATTTGTCATGAAAACCCCTCTCAATTCGCCGTTCGAAGTCGGCAATAAATTGTAGGTCCCTTCCATTCATGCGAACAAAACAACACGCACAACACGAATGGTTGCGAGAAGCTAGGCCTTGGCTCATCCCAAGCTGACTACTGTGCTTAAAGATTTGTCAAATATTCTACAATAATCCTTCTCACAATCACTTCCTCTCTTAAATCGGATATCCTATTTCACGATTCAAAAGACTGAATGTTTTCATTTCTTTTTTAGAATCTAAAAAATCAAATAATGACAACGAATCTCTGGGTGGAACAGGTAAGTGTGTCCCATCGACAATCTCTAATCAAAAAGTTTAATCGCCAAACTTCGAACCGTATAGTCCTGGTACGATTACAAACTACGATGGGAACCAAAAGAATATGGCGGTGTTCACATGTTACACGTACCCTCCGATCACATCTGGCGACCAGACATAGTGCTTTACAATAAGTAAGTATTATTCCACTACCACCAATCTCTAATCGAATTAATAAACCTTAAACCAATTTTAAATTTTTTTAACTAATCAATTAAAAAAAAAAAAAACGAAAACAATTTAACGAACACTGCAACAATTGTTACAAATCTTAATAAATATATATATATTATAATTGTCAACGGAAACCCGCTCTATATAGTACCTGTATAAGTACAATTTCCTTGTTTCGATTTATGTTTTTTGTTTAATTTTCCTCTCTCTACTACTATCGTCAATATAACCTCTCAATATATACTACATATTCTCATCGTTTATTTTTAAATGTTTTATTTTTAATTATATGTGAAGCCAAATTTAATTTCAAATCAAAAAGAAGAAAAAAATCAAAATATCCTTGCATATTTAATTATAAATTTAAATAAAAAAGAGAAATATAATTGAAAAAGAAAACTTTTAGGGAAATTTTTGTTTAGGACTCACTAGTTTATGTACCAACAGGATATTATATGAACACACACACACACACTCAAAAAATGAAGAAAAAATCACTACATCAACACCCATATCCATAACAGTATACGCTTGCTAGGATATTCTTTGACAGCCAATCCACATTTAGTAGAATTTTATTTGTTTTATAAGACAAATTTTATACCATAAAAAGTTTATATTCTACAAAAAAAGCAAAAAAAAAATTTAAAACAACAAAAAAAAATTATAAAACAAAAAAACTATAATTAGTGCCGATGGTAACTTCGAAGTGACACTTGCAACGAAAGCGACTATTTATTCTGAAGGATTAGTCGAATGGAAACCGCCGGCTATATACAAGTCATCATGCGAAATAGATGTAGAGTATTTCCCATTTGACGAACAGACATGTGTCCTGAAGTTTGGCAGTTGGACATATGACGGGTTCAAGGTAGGTTTACAAACCAAAAAAAAAAACAATTACGAAGTATAAGAACAAAATAAGAAGTTTCTACAAAAAGTAAAAAAAAATTAAGACAAAGTTAAGCTTGTTGTGTGAAATGTACAATGGTATTGTTTGGAAACCTTTGAGAGAAATCTTGGCACAAAAATTATAAACACACAGACTGTGCTGATTTGCAAGGATTTTGAATGGAGCGGAATGCATATTTTGAAGTCTAAAAATGTTGTTAAAATGTAGTTAACCCTCACGATCTTGTATGAAACTGGAAAAGTCAAGTTTCGATTACATTGAGGCACAAAGACGAAACGTAAATGTAAATACTAAGTCATGATCCCTTCGTTGACAACCAAATGGTTGTTTCAGATTCCTGTGGTCGCCGTGGCTCAGTGGTTAGTGCGTTGGACTTTTTGCGAGCAGCTTGGGTTCAACCAACAGCCAAACTTTTTCGGTAAAAATGATGTCCAGACTAACTGGGGACATTTGTTATGTTTGTCATTGCTGCAATTCATCGTATTTTTTTCCGAATTTCCTGACGATAGGATCATTACAAGTTCAATCAACTCTTCCAGCCTTGACACTCAACTGCCAGTGTAGTGCTTTCGCAGTAGAGCCGACATCGGCTTTTGCAGATGATCGATTCTTTCTAGACATCAGGAACCTTCAGCGTGGAAAGCAATTATGCTACCATCCTTCTTCTTCTTTCTGGCTTTAGGTCGCAATTAGTTTTCTAAGTCTATGTTTGATTTGATTCTCGACTCTCATATTTGGTTTTTCGTGTGCCCTTGGATACCGTCTCTTCTCATTGCTGACTTAAGCCACTTTCAGACGTAGTGTGGATTTGCTATTTGTACTGGTTTCCTCTTAAAAAGCAACTTGAATGAATCGGAGACAGCTACGAGAAGCTAGCTCAATTGGGTAACGAATCCCGCCTCGACTTAGGCAGCCTTAGCAAATAGGTTGACCAATGTATAAAGTCTTGCTTTAACTCAGCACATAATTCAGCAATTTCCAAACCAAGCCATTGTACATTCCACAATCACACATCTAGGTATACCCAAAAGAAACCCCCAAAACAAGTGCACACTGCTGCCACTTATATTTTTACTAAATTATTCCAATATTCTTATATACACCTAGTGTTTAAAACAAATTAAAAATAATAAGCATTTTACAAAATTAGTTTTCCTCTTAATTTTCTTATACTCATATCCATATCGTTACATGAAAAAAAAAATTTTTAAGTTTAATTTTTTAATTTTGATTTCGTTCTACAACGTTCATCTCATTTTTAACTAAAGGCAAAAGCTTTTGATAACTTGACTTAGAGATAATTTGCTTTTACATTGCATACATATACATATAGTATAATTAAGCCTTAAATAAAATATTTTAATTAATTGAGCTCTATTAGTTTAAACAGATATCTTATTAATCCATTTCTCTTGCAACGTTCATCATCTTTACATCAAAAGCTTTCGACCTTCAAAATTCAAATTTTTTTTTTTTTTGTTTAACTTTTTCTTTCAAATTAAATTTTTGATATTTTTTTAATTTTAATAAAAAAAAAAAAACTAATTTCTCAAAGAACTGTGATTAGATACTATGAAATTCTACAAGAAAGTAAAAAATTTACTTCATAACTTACAGTTCTTTTTTGGATTTAAAGAAAATTATGAATCTCAACATTTTATGAGACAGAGGTTAAAAATAAATTTTATATTTTATTTTTTAAAATGAAAAAAAAAAATACAGATTCAAAGTATATATAACCTACCTAACCTCTTACACCTGTGTGCTGGTACAAAATAATCTTTCCTAATCAAAATACTTTGTACATAAAAAAATAATATAAATACATATTTTCTATTATATGCCTATTCCACTTGTATAAGTAAAAGAAACCAACAAAATATTTATATATTTAGTAGACTTGTTAACAAAGAAACCTTTTTCATTGCGAGTGAATGTGTGACCGTTGGTAAAATTATTCTTACAGAACTCTTTACAGAAGCAAAACAAAAACAGAACTCACTGTATGGACGTAAATGAGTTTTTTTTTTTAATTTTAATTTTAATTAGTTTTTTGTTTTTAATATTCACGAACAAAGTTATTTTATTTTAACACATACAAGTACAAGTGCATAAGTTTCAAAACAAACAAAACAAAATCACTCCTTATTCACACAAAAAAAAAAACACACTAAGCCAGAAAACTTCTTTGGAAAACTTAAATAAATTTTGTAAATAAAAAGAAAAATACTTCAACCTTAAAACTAATAATCAGCTCTTACTCATAGATAGTAGAAGTTTGCTATATAGTTAATGATTTTTTTTAAGATTTTACTCACCGATTTTTATACTCGTATAATTGAAAGACATAATATAACATTGGGTGTTCGGGCAATATATTGGTATTAAGTATACAGAAACCTATTTCTCTGAGAGTTTGTAGCGAATTTACTTACGTGGCAGGCTTCCAAGAGTCACTTTATGATTTTTTTTTTAGTTTTATATGCTGATAAATGATTGTTTTACTATAATTTTTTAAAAAAATATCCTGCCCAGCATCCCATCGATGCTTAAAAAAATTGTTTCAAGACAAGCTTGTCAATTTGTAGCTAGATCGTTGTGATGTCTTTTAAAAGAATGCAAGACTGGACATTTCAGGATTGGCACTACGCACTTTGCATGACATTACACCTGGGTATTGATGCAATAACAACGTGACTTTTTTTTTTCATCTCCTTCCCCATGTATTGGATACATAGCTTCCTAGATCGGGACGTATGGAGATTCCGATTAACTCTAATCTGACTCTCATAGTGCAAGAGTGGATCAATGAAAATGAACACGCCTTTCCAATTTTATAGGCCTGGGAGGTGAAAACCTTACAAAACCGAAAGTCAAGTGATTAACTGTTCAAAACCATTTAACCATAAATTAATTTAATTTTAATAAAAATCATTTAAAGACATGACTCTTGGAATGCCTTAATCATACCCCTGTCTGTCTTCATCACCTACGTCGTTCTCAAATAAAAAACAATCTCTTCTTAACAACGAAAACCGATCTGAAAAAAACAACCTTACACACAAAAAATTCTAATTAAGATATTTTGAATGACTTGAATGTTCAAAATATCCTCTCGCCGTAAAGTATTTATTTTTATGTTTAATTTCAAAAATTTTATTTTCCTTTTTATTTAAAAAAAAAAAAAAAGTGATATAAACCAAAAAAAAAAATAAAATTTAAGGAAAATTGTAAAAACAAACAAACCCAAATATATTTTACAGTGCTGATGGTCATTATGAAGTAACACTTATGACAAAAGCAACAGTCTATAGTAATGGTTTGGTTATATGGCAACCACCAGCCGTCTATAAGTCATCCTGTTCAATCGATGTTGAATATTTTCCATATGACGTACAGACGTGCATCTTAAAATTAGGAAGTTGGACCTATGATGGTTTTAAGGTGCCCATACATGATATATACTATTATTTTCCTACTTAAAAAAAAAATTAATAATAACAAAAAAAAAATTAAAAATAAATCGAAATCATTGCAAATTAATTACGTGAAACTAAGTGAATTTATACATATATATTGTTACCATATTACGAATACGGAATGTTAAGTTTTATTTTTTTTTTTTTAATTTTAATTTTAATTTTGTGATAGCGTTCTTCTTAGTCCAGTGAAAGACAATCGTAAATTGAATTCTGTGGAGCACCCACCCACAAAAGCTTATAAGCTTTCATTTTTGTTTTCAACGTTAGTTCATTTAATTTAATTGAAATAAATAAACAAAAGATGTACCAAGTGTTGTTTTAGAATGAACTACAGAATTCAATGGGAATGATATTGTCATGTTTTAGTTGATTTGAATATTCAATGAAAGTTATTTTCCTTGCATGACGGTTATTTTTGCATGTTTATTTATGATTTTCAAAATTGGTCGACAATTATTTTTGTTTAATCGAATGAAATTCAAATGAGAAAAAGAAAATCTCGTGAACCATTTAATAAAGTGACAATATTTCTGCGAAGAATATTTGAGGGTGGAATCTGACCATTAACAAACCTTACCTTTGTTCAAACTGTTCCAATGTTTGCTGCAGCCAAAATGAAGAATTATCGTGTCCTACGCAAGATGTGTATTTACAAGGTGCCTTCTGACACTACATAAATCCTCTATCCGCTTGCTCACTGGATTTATCACAGGGCACTGCGCCATCGGAGTCATGCTCCGCAAGTGGAGAATCGAGTCGAACGATTTATGCAGAACCTGCGGAGATGAGGAACAGGTAGAATCAATCCAACATCTGCTGTGCCATTGACCCGCCCTGCAAGAACGAAATCTACGCGCATTAGGATCAAGGTTGTTAAAAAGTACAAACTGGTTCCCAAAACAACCAACAATAGGATAGGTCCTTAGGTTGTCCCGGGAACCATACTGCTAATCCCGCAACATTAATAGGGTACTTACAATGGACCTTCAGGTCTCCGAGTGAAAGTGATGAGGCCTATGCATCACGCACCCTTCGAAACCTTAAATTACCTGATGAAAATTTCCAACCCTACTGCATGTCAGTAATTCTTCCTTTTTATCAGATCCCATCAGACCCTCACGAAGTTGCCATTTGTCCTTGTCGGTCGACAGCTTACTATAATTTTTCCTTTCTGTTCTGCTCACTTGCAGGGCTGGCATGATTAACCACGTAAATAAAAATGCTAGCCTGTTGCTTAAGTTCGATTCAAGATTCAAAACGCAAATTGAATATATTGTTACTTTAATTTAAACGTAAAGTCGCGAAACCGGTAAGAAAAAACTATCGCGTGCATGATCCTTATTAACGACGTGTGTGACAAAAATTTGTATCTTTTGATTTAAAAAGCATGCCACCATTATTTCCTCAATCAATACCTAACAAATTTACATTAGTTAACGCGGAAAAGCTAAAGCTTCAAAATTTCTCCCCACCGAATTCATTGTGGGTGAAAATAAAATTTAATTTATGTTTTGCATGCTTATTGGCTACTAAATTACGAAAAATAATTGATTTGCATGTCATTAAATGACCGAAATCAACTCTGACAAAAAGCATCGTATTCATTGAATATTCAAAATGAATATATACATACTTTAAATATTAATATACAATTATTAATTTTGAAATTTTATGGAAAATTTTAGCTACCATCTTATAAGTGTTTTCTTTTTCGTGTTACTTGTTGTTGTAAAGGAAACTAATGATACATGAGATGAGAAAACCTATAAAGAAAAGTAAACAAACAAAAAAATTATATATATATCTATACCTGTTTATTGGAAATTTTTTCTTAACAAAAAGCTAAAGAAAATTTAAAAATAAAAAGAAAATTAAATTGTTTATCTTTTTAATTATTCTGTTTGAATAAAAAAAAACCACCGACATCAACAAACAAATCTTAAGAAAATGTGAGAAAAAATTTTCAATATTATGTGCACTTTAAAAAAAAAAAAAAAAAACAGTTTAAACTAACAAAAAAAAAAAAAAAATTTTACTCCATTAAAAGTCAGTAAACATTTGAAATTTTTGTGTATGATTGATGATGATTATCGGAATTTCGTAGCTAATAAAATATTTCGTTTAATTTTATGGAAAATAAAAAAATATACATATACTCTACTTATAATGTAATTATGGAAGAAGCGCTATTCAGTTGATTGTGTTGTGTTTTTTGACTACTAAATCAGTTTTAGACCGAAATTCGTATGACACTGCTACAATAATTTTGAAATGATAAATGTTCTAAAATTTTATTTTGTTTACTGGTATTTTATGTTGACTCGTTTTTGGAAGGCTTTTGCTTAGAGCTAATGAAATTTTATTATTTTCATTCTTGACCTTGGCCTGATTAATGGATTTTTCGAGTGAATAAAATTATTCTGCAGCTCCGTTGGGTGCTTTAGTCACGGTTCGACCTGGATAGTGAGCTGATTCATATTTTTCTCCTAAACAGTGATGCGGAACTTAAAACGAACCTCTGCTCTTGATTCGCTTAACGAATATAGCCCTTATGCATCACTCGTACGATGAAAGATAAATATGAGAAGGTTTCGCTACTTTCCGGGGGGACCTGTGCGTCAACCAACAAGCGTCTCCAGCCCGATCAATCTTTGGCCTGCTGCCTCCAATTTCACAAGCCTAGTTGGTTGAGGTCACCACTTGCGTGTGCCACCTGAGTTGCAGTCTTCCCATACTGCGCCGTCCCTCGGGTGTGGATTCGAATATTTTCTGGGCCGGATCATTGGTATCCGTCCGCTCTACACGACCCAGCCACCTCAGTCGTTGGGCCTTCACTCTTCTCGCTAAGTCGATGCCGCTGTACAGCTCGTACAGCTCGTCATTGTACCACCTCCTCCATTCACCGTCTATGCAGACGGAACCGAAAATCACCCGAAGAGTTTGCCTCTCGAAATAGCCAAGAGCAACCTCATCCGCTTTTGACAGAGTCCATGCCTCTGCGTCGTACAGCAAGACTCGGACGATTAAGGTCTTATACAGGATCACCTTAGTTGTTCGAGAGAGGGCTTTGCTGCTCAATTGCGTTCTGTCCGAGACGTAGATTAAGAACTTTAGATTTAGATTGACCGCTAAACCCATCTTCGACGCCTCCGTCTCAATACTCACGAACGCGCCAGTGACATCACGCTGCGTTGTTCCAATTATGTCAATATTGTCTGCGTATTCGAATAATTGGACGGACTTTTGAAAGATTGTGCCTTTTTGACAATGTTGCCACTAGTCTTCAATACTAGATGCTGGCGGTATAGAACATTTTGATAGATTGAGAGAGTCCCGATAGGAAAAGGATGTGGTGATGTCTTGCGATTGCAGTCGTCTGACGTCAAACTTCCTCACAGTATTTCCTTGTCTTGGCGGTGTTCGGGATATCCGGAGCCGTACCTTGGCCACAACAAGATAGTTGTCCGAGTCAATGTTGGCCCCTCGGAATGTTAGGACATCCATAATACTGGAAGAGTGCCTTAGTTAAGGGATCAGCAGATCTTCATGTTCCTTTGTGAATATCGAGATGTGGGAAGCGTGTACTCGGAATGAAATACTAAACATGTAATAGTTACCTAGTGGCTTACGTCACCTATGCCAGTTTCTCTGGTTTTTTAATGGAACAGATCGTGGCCTCATAAATGTCGCCCTTTTTGTTTAATTACTACCGTTGGATTTATTATTTACATTATCTAGTACCTTGATATCTGCTTGAGGCTCGGAGGCATGTCATTACCCGATGAGTGGTGGTGCTGCGAAAAATGTTTGGGGAACATGACTAGTGCTTGAACCCACGAAGCTCGCACAGCAGTTCAACGCACTAACCAGTGAACCACGGCAACCATGTTGATTATTTATTTCTCATGGTGTGCCTTACATACCGGTCCTCTAAACTTGCAACTTTAATGTTATTCCATCTGGCACCTGCAAGGATGCGGTATGAGCGTGGGATCTGAAGTCAATATAAGAACAAAATCCTTACATGTATTATCAACACTAAATTTTTAAATCGTTTGTAACCATTTACGCGTAACACCTAACGGGCTTAATACAGGCTGATAATTTCATGAGGTATGGGAAATACACGTAAAACCCTGCATTCGAAATGTCTTTGTTATTAATATTCCATTCAGGACAACTAAGAACATATATGTATATGTATTTTTATAGCTTTGTGTATACCCAATAACCCTCAATATAAGCGTTGAAAAGAAATTATTATTTTAAACAAAGTGAGTAAATAACAATTAATTGCTAATTGATTAATCAGGCCAAGGTTTCATATTTAATTAAAATTTTATTTTATTTTAAACGGGGATAGTGTGAACTGCAGCATGACAGAATAATATTCAAAGGATTTCCGAGACTTACTACGTACATAATAGAGTAAAATTTTGTTAATAAATTGTGACGACTTGGGTTGAATATTAATTAAATTTGATTTTGTAAAATTAAAAATTTAATAAACAGGTCTACAAACAGAGTATTTATGTTTGGATGGCTAGTTTAATTAACAAGGCGGACTTGTTATTTATAAACTCGACTTTTCTTGTGAGGAAATAAAACAGTGATCTTGTCATTTGAAGCTGCTGATCCGATAGACAGAAATTTAATATATTTTTTTAAAACATTTTTAAGAACTATTTATTATATTGCCATGCGAAAATCTACTTCTTCAATAAACTGTAAAAAATTTCTTGTACATTGTCATTCAAAACCCAATGCAACTTCTTTGAAACACACAAATACTTGCCGGATTTATCAAATTATTCAAATGCATTTGCACACTACATATGTACAAATGTATATGTATGAACGTTTATAGAAGGGAAGTGTCGATTTTTCTTTAGTTTAGTGATTGACAAAAAAAAAATTTTTAATTGTAGTTGTTGTCACATAGAGGGCGACACTTCTTAGGTGGGACGGTATAACATTTCAAATGTGCAATTTTTGCAGTGCTTATCTGTTAATCAAATTAACGTCCGTTATGACTTCGTTCTATGATCTGTTCAAAGTTGATAAAAAAAATTTGTTCAGAACAATCAGACATCATCGGTCTGTGAGTTCCGCGACTTTAGTCCATTTATTGAATCTGCGGGCATGTTGGAAAAGATTCATGTAAGTACTCGTAGTTCTTGTTGTCTGAAATTTTCCTGTAATTTCCTCCGGCTTTCGTGAAATTCAGCCACAAGCGTGAAATTTTTTTTCCTTTAAAGCCAGCATTAGGGGCTTGTGATCGGTGAAGATGATCAGCTCTGAACTTCAGCAAATTTCCTTTTGTTAAGTGCGTCTCTCTGCGCATTATACTGCTTTATACGAGTCTATACTTTTTTTGCCCTTTCTCTGTTCTGGCGCGCGGTCAGTTCAATTAGAACTCCGAGTCTTTTTCGAACTGGGACCCAGTTGCTACAATTTTCAAAAAATCATAAACTCTTAATTTTTCTTTATAGTGTCTGACTTTGCATAATTCAAGTCGATTAGCTGGTGGCTTGATATCATTCCTATGAAGATATTATCACCGGCATTTTTCTTCAGAAAAAAAATCCTATCAATTATTTTATTGCTTTCGCCCAGGTGGGTGTAGAAATTTCACCAAATATACGTATGCACATTTTTAGAGTCACCTACACACTTCTGAAGGTGGTTGTCAACATACATTTTTCATTTGCGTTGCGTGTATATATGTATGTATGCCAGCTGCTGATTAACAGAGTGTTTGGATATCTTAGCTTGGGTCTTAAAAGAAAAAGAAAAATTAGCTGGCGCGACAGCTCGAGGTAAACCAAGGCCTATCTTCTCGCAACCATGCATGTTGTGCGTGTTGTATTGTTCGCACGAATGACTTGGGTCTTATTGTATAAAATAAGAAGTTTTGCACTTTTTAACGTTTATAAACTGCGTTTCTTATATTTCTCAAATTTCACAAATGGTAAATTCAAAACATCAGTTGAACTTTTCGAACTTTGTGTTGAATTGTCCGTTCTCTGGCCGTAAATATTTTTCTTGAATTGTATAATGCCACGGGTTGATAAAATATTGTAAAGACTATCCTCCTCTCTGCCATCAAATAAGAATTGCGAACAAATGATTCGGAAAATATTTTTAATTTTCTACTTAATCGTTAATGTCATACTATCCCCAATTTATAGCAAAAATGTAATTAATTACGTTTCTTTATTTTTTATTTTTTTTTTTCAATTGGACTGAACGCATTGCTACATTCATTTTACATCAACTAAAGTGGTAGTTAGTGAACTATTTAAATAAATTAAAAAAAAAAAACAATTAAACAACACTCTTCAAAAAAAAATTAACAAGTTCTCTTAACAATAAAAAAAACAAAACAGCATTAAATGACAGTGTAGTGCATCTGGTTGTAGACAAGCCTGAACGTTTGTTACATTAAAACACACTCGTAAACCGTTGTGAAGTATGAAATAAATTTGTTATTAAAACAGCTCGCGCATCCTTTACATATAGGACAACTTATTTCAGCGATCAATAATCCGATACAACACTGTCGTACAGCATTTTTGAAACGTTTTATGGTTGAATAAAAGCAAAACTTTTAGCATTTCCGTTGGAAAACATACATATATCTGGGAATGTCGTTGTTATCTAGTGAATTTATTCAATTTAAAAAAAATTTTTTTTTTTTTCATTTCTTTACAGCTTTAGGCATTTTAAAGAGGATTAATACTAAACAAAAAAAAAAATCGAAATAAATGATATCCATTCAGGTTAAAGTAAAATTAAAAAAAAAAAGAAATAATCCACAACTAAACACCCATCCCACCCATCAAGTATTTTTTAAAAGAAAAAAAAAACCTCATTAACATAAAAATTGATTAAATATTAAAACAAAATTTAAGCGAAACTACGATTGACAACAGTTTTCATTTTAATTTCTATTTTGGTTTTCACTAAACACAGACATAGCTATACACTGTCACCGACACCCGACACTCACATGACACTCAAAGTAAAAAAAAAAATACTCTGTATAAAAACATGTTAAGTAATAAACTATTTAAACTAAATAATGACCAGCATAAATAAATAAAAAAAACGAATGAAATGGATACTCTCTTAACTAGTTATTCTCCCGTATTTTGATTTATTTTCAACCACATTCTGCATGCGGATATGATGCATGTATGATTATTTTTTTATGTTTCCTCATTCATTTTGAATTAACTATTGATTTTTAATTTAAAAAAAAACATGTAAATAAGCATTTAATTTTTCAATGAGTTGTGATGGTGCTTTTTTTTTTCTTTTTACAATGTTTCTGTTTTTAATAAAAAACAAATAAATCTGTCATCTAAAATTAACTCGAAGTTGAAATGAAAATCAACAGTCAAAACCTATTTGTATAATGTCAGGGATTTATGTAAAAATATAGATTAACAAAATGTTTACACTACAAATGTCTAAAAACTAAAATAAATTAAATATTTTAGAAATATTTTAAGAAACTGAAGATTTTTGTCATGGTGACATTCACTGTTGAAAAACGCATAAAGTAGTTCAAATCGAAAAGAGGAGACTTCTGGAAAATATTAAAAAAAAAATATTCTGATGGTAGAGTTGGCACATGTGTATCTTTGTACCCTAGGACATATTTTAAGTCACTGAAATAAAGTGATTACGTAATGATAGTATTATTACTCAAAAACTTGCTACGATATCCGCAGATTTTGCAAAAAGACGAAGAGGAAGCAGAATCACTACGGAGAAACTACACTTGGACTCAAGGTTCTTCGTTAACAATGAGATCGAACCTGTAAAATAGACGAATATGATATTCAAATCATCCCAAGACTATGAAAGTATATAAAAGGTTCATAATGAACATTAAACTGTTCAAGTAGATCTAATGTTTTCACCATCGTACAACCTTAACTTCATCTTACTCAAGTAGTCAATTTAAAGTAAAAGAATAAGAGTATTAAACGGTCGCTTCAAATATCAAATATTTCATTGGGAAAGACTTGATTTTCTGAGCAAACTTGTCTTTTCACTGTTTACGTTACAAAACGACTTGTGTCACTCGAGGTACCCCTCAAGAAGGAGTTCTCGCCCCGCTGATCTTGCTCCTGGTAATAGGCCAAATTATTAAAACGCTAAAAACAACGGCTTCAACGTGACGGCCTATGCTGACGACGTCGTTACTCTCGTTTCAGGGAAATTTGAACCATACTAAGCAAAAGGCTCAATCACGCACTGTCATTGGTGAGCGGCTGGGCCAAATAGCAAGGTCTGGGAGTTAACTCAGTCAAAACCGAGATTATGCTCTTCACTAGAAGAAGATCGATTCCATAACAGGATCGATGAGATCAACACCCGCAGCTGCCCTTGAAATAATTTTTTTTTTTTATAATCCACTCGCGCTCGAAGGGGTTATTTACACAACGCAAGCGAGGTGCAGTGGTTCAAAGCTCAAATAGTATCAGGTTTCAATTCCGTCCGAGGGTGGTGTCCAAGCTAGCTGGGGATATTTGTGGTGTTTGTCATCGCTATTATTTACGGGAATTTTTTCGAATCTCTTGATGTCATTATCATGGTCAGCTCAATCAACTCTTCAAGCCATGACACCCTGCTGCCAGTATTATGCCTTCGCAGTAGAGTCAACATCAGCTTTTCGTAGTTGATCTTTTTTATATTTATTTTTAAGAAATAAATGTTTTCCGACTTCAGCAGTTGAACCCGGACATTCAGCGTGACAAGCTATAATGCTTACCACTGCACTATGGCTACCCCTGAGCTCTGAAACAATGCTGAGCCTAGTTTCAGTGGACATCCACTGTAGTAGTAGGACGACAAAAACGGCACTCAGACTTAGGAAAGTAGGTCTCTGGACAAATAACACCTATGGTCATGCCTCTATTCTAACCCGATGGACAACCACAAAGGAGAACACCGACTACTTCATTCCAACCTCAGACTTCGATAGGAGATTTGATATCAAAATACCAAGAAGGGAGGACTGGAATGATGGTATAGTATGCACTGAACAAGAGCTAGCCTTCTACACCGAAGGATCCAAAATGGACACTGGTACTGGCGCCGATATATTCTGTGAAACCGGAGAGGTAAACCTTCAAAATATAAGACGAATGGAGCGTTTTTCAAGCCGTTTATCAGAAAAAGTATCACTATCTATGTTGAAAGCCAGGCTATCAAGTCTCCCTATGCAGAGTAACAGGCCACAAAAATATATCAGGTGATGAGAGGACGGGCAAACTTGACAGAAGGGGTGCAGAACTAGCCTTCCGGTCGCAAAGACACCCATTAGCACTCTTTACGGGGAAATAGATAAGGAAACCATGATCAGAGCAAATACGCGATGGTATCACATGGACACATGTGCAATAGCCAGATCAGTTTGGCCAGCCTTCGATAAGAATAATTCAAAAAATTTCTCGTACAACTTAGTCGAGGGGAAATACTAATCGTCTCCGATGTCCTCACAAGGCACTGCGGAATAGGAATCCATGCATCGTAGGAGCGTCTTGGACTACCCTACAATGACTACTGCAGAAGCTGCAGGAACGAAAAGGAAATAGAATCCATCCAGCACCTGCTATGCGAATGTCCCGCACTGGCCACCAGAAGACTGCGTGCTCTTGGTAGTAGCTTCTTCTATGGGCTAGAGGACATTCATATCGCTGATTTTAGGAAACTCCTAAAATGTCTATCTCTTTCTATGTGGTTTCCGGATTAGCCAACCCTATCACTTGGTTTAACCCCCAGGAGTATACTTTTATGGGTACAATGGACCCGCTTGAGGTCTAAGTAAGTCTTTGAAACACCCACAAAACCAACCAACCAACTAAAAAGACTTGTGAAGCGTTTCATAACTACCAAAAGGTCGTAAGTTAATCCACTTTACCAGCGAAGAGAATAATTATCCCCACCATGTTTATTTGCATATTCTTCCCCTGGTAGATGTACAGTTTTGTCTTTGTCCCATGTAACTATCGGTTTGTCCCGATAAAAGCATGAGGCTTTGATGATAAACTCTCCGCAATTGCTTTGCGAATGTCTTTTCCGAAAACCTAATCCTTCGAAATAAATTTAAAACCGTTCGTAAATTGTAAAACGACAGAGCACAATAGCACTTCAATGGTTGTTTGTTGTTTGTGTGATCGCATTGAAATAATGTACATGAACAAGTTTATGTACATATCGTGCAGCTCCTTCGTGCAGAGTTTACCCACAATTTGCTTCGAAGTGCACCATCAAATAGTCATCGTATTCAGTTTTTATATCTCAACAATCCAATGCGTGTATTTTCCCATAAGACATCAGCCATCCTTAATGCTAGCAAAACATCTTAAGAAAATTTCTCGTCAAGGATACCATTTTCGCTAGAATGGAGATCGTTGTGTGCTCTTGGAGTGAGGCAAGAAAAACATCCTTCAAAATGAATTCAATCCGAACTACTAGGGAATATTTGAAGTGATTTATTTATCGTTTGGCGTTTTTCCTTCTTTTTTCTTGTGGCCAAAGTCAATTATTCCAACATTTAACGGGAATAATATTATTTCCTTTTTGCAATTCGTTTTTAATTGCAGTCGAGTGTTTGGCAGCACTGTCGGGTGGCAGGGGAGACACCAGGAATTTGCATATCGTACCACCCGCCTCGGGCGTTATTGGAAATCAATACAAAAATCATGTTTACACTTCATTAGTATGAAACGCCAAGAGCTATGCGAGGTAGTGTATCTTTTAGAGTTTGCATTAACATTTAATACAAAAACTTGTATAATCACCCATTGCATTCATAGAATCATTTCCGCGTGTTTTAATGAAGTGCTGGCCTTTTTTTAAACTCAGTTAATGCCAAATTCCGAATGACAAGGCGGTTAAATAACTTTTTTATTTCGTTGTAATGAAACTTTAAAACAATTTAATGGTGATGATGAAAGCTTAAATCAATTTTATTGCAGTTAAAAAACAAAACGAGCGAAATAAATTGAATAGAAGAAGTACTGGAAATAATGTTCTTGACTCACCGCAGGATGAGTGAAATAAAAGTTAAATTCAGTGGTTTTCGGTTGCCATTTTGGTGGACTATTATCATCAGCTGGGACTTGACAGTCGAGTGGGGAATTTGATATGGAGGCCAGTTTGTTGAAACGACTGTGTTTGGTGTAATGTAACAAACTTTCGTGAAACTTATTCTTGCGACGATCAGTCAGTGAAAGTCCCGCCATGTAAACTCAAACATGAAGCATGGATCAGGATTGAATGAAATATTGAGCCTTTTGGACTCTTGTAAAATAACTAGAAAACTATGGTACAACGGTGGCAGAACTAGTAATCTCATGCAGAAGGACAGGAAAACCCTCTCCATCCTTGTAGGAGTAATTACATACTCTGCGTTATCACAGAAAAAGCTAAGGCTAAGTGAGGGCGACCTTTGCAAGGGTTGCGAAACGAGGAAGTCAATGAGGACACAACCCACATCCTTTGCCACTGACCAGATCTTTGGCACCTCAGACATAAGACCTTCGTAAAGCACTTTTCCAAGACACCAAAAAAATAGGGGACGTACCTATCAGAGTTCATTAAGGCTTCAAAGTGGTTCTAAAGCCTGGGAAAATAGGAGAATACTTTGGGTACTGCTCCACGAACAAGGGGTACCTTTCCCCCAAAAATGGGCATCACAATGGGTCTCTACTGATCTGAATGTGGCGCAGAGGGCTTTTCTCCCCTCGCCAACCCATCTTCCTAACCTAACCTATTCGTGCGAAAGACTACATGATTCCTATGTGGGCTACGTAAAAAAAATAAATAACTCGCGCGACAGCTCGGGATGAGCCAAGGCCTAGCTTCTCGCAACCATTCATGTTGTGCGGGTTACATTTCTCGCACGAATGGAAAGGACCTACCATTTATTGCCGACTTCGAACGGCGAATTGAGAAGCTCTTTCATGACAAATTATACTCCCGGAGGCTTGTCATTCCCCGACGAGAGGTGGTGCCGCGAAAAATGTTTGATGTTTTCCTGGCTGGGGCTTGAACCCACGCCGCTCGGTCAGCAGTCCAGCGCACTACCCACAGAGCCACGACGCCCGAACTGCTCAAGTAAATAATCCCCTAAATGGAGCATTAGAACGTCTGCCTAGACACTCCACCAGAGGTCATCATTTTTACGTGAAAACTTCACCGAGTAAAGTTCGTAAAAAAAATAAAAATGACTTTTAACAATATACAGTCAACACTTACTAAAATTCTGTAGCGGAACGTAGTATATTTGCCACGGGTCTCCTACTGAAATGTCAAATCGTAACCACCACACCAAAATGTCAACCGAAACACATCGTTAACTTCCGCTCCGCCGTCGCTGGATATCTATCGGAACTCAATTGCCATATTGTAATTTCATGTCATCCGCGCTGACTCTTATCATTGGCCAGGGCCAATTTGGAAATGAAATTCAAGCTAATCACTTAAGTGCTACACACGCCGCCGCGCTGTTTCAGTAAACTTCGACTGTAAAATCAAAAAAACCACACAACCCATCCATTAGTCCTTATCTGCCGCCTTTCACAACCCAGTTATCCCCGACAACACCATACCATCCTTAGCACACATGATTTATTCAATTCCAATACAATTCCCAGTCTCGATCCGTTTGTGTTTAGTCAATTTTTGTTTACCTTGACCAAGTTTATTGTTGCACCCAAGGACATGGCCCAAAGGAAGCGCCGAAGTCGACCACCTCCCCCGATGACAACGAGTGTAAAGTGACTTTACGGCTGAGTGCTCCCAACCTCAACAAACATTTTCCTCTATTAGTTTGGACATTAATCGCTTATGAGTTATGACATCCTGCGCCTCTTCCTTCGATTTCCCATTGTTTATGGCATTTTCCATTTCCTGAGGAAACAAAAGGAGAACACAAAGCTGACAGCCTGCTGCGGAGGGCGGGTGAGCTGCAGGATTAAGTAGAGCCTTTCATTAGGCGAAAGTGAAAGGCATTTTCTTTGCTCGTATTCCTTAACAATCCTCCCTATTGTTCGAGAATATTCTTTGAGAATGGGACCTGTCAAATATTTGCCAAGACCGGGATGAGGCGGGGTACTGCAAATAATTATTGTAATTATCAAAGTTAAGAGATTGACAGTGTGGATGCTGGCGGGGAAGTGTCCTTTGTTCAAAGTTATTCCAAGGTGTAATTTAATCGGGTGTACACTCGTACACTCGGATGGAGGTCACCTTTCAATGAGTTCGGGTTTTATTTTGGCGTGTTCTCCGGAATATTAATAGAAGTGTCTTGGGTTAGATTATGGCTAAATGAAAACCTTTTATTGTGTTAAACAACTCACGGATTATTTAGGTCAAGAAGCTTAGTTCTCATACTCATATCGGTATTTAGTTGAAACAAAGGAGCCCGCTAGACGCGTCGGAGGGGACGAAATTAAGTTTCGAGATTAATTTACTTGTGTCGCCGAATCATTAAAAATTAATTGAGTGACGTTTTCTAGTAAGTAGAGCAGTGATTGATGTCTGTGGTGTGTTCAGATTGCCGGACACTTTGATCTGAAAGACATGCTGGAGATTAGGATAGCACATGTATTTCGAGTGGAAATATTTGGGGTTCCGATGGACGACGAACAGTGGTGGAAAGTTTGCACAAGTGCAACTGAGCTACTTTTGATAGATTGTAACAGAGCAAGCAGTGGTAGAATGTAACAGAGCAATATTGGGCAATATCTGAGGTTATACTTACTAACTTAAGGTGGCGCTACAGTCCGGGGTGGACCTTGGTTTCAACCAACAAGCATCTCCAGCCAGCTCGATCTTTAGCCAGCTGCCTTCCGTTTCGCAAGCAAAGTTGGTTGAGATCCCCTCCCACTTGCGGGTGCCACCTGATTCTCAGTCTTCCTTTACTGCACCGTCCCTCAGGTGTGGATTCATAGATTTTCCGGTTCGGAGCATTGTTGTCCATCTGCAGGACTGGGACGATTAAGGTCTTATACAGGGTCACTTTAGTCGTTTGAGAGAGGGCTTTTCTACCCAATTGCCTTCTTAGCCCAAAGAAACAGCGATTGGCAAGAGTTATTCTTAGTTTGATCTGAACGCGGGTGTCCTTGTTTGAATTGATAGCGGGGCCTAGGTAGACAAAGTCCTTAATTATCTTAAAGTTATAACTGTCTAAAGTGACGTTCTGTCCGCGACGTCGTTGTTGAGTGTCCTTTCTTGTTGACAGCATATACTTTGTCTTGCCCTCAATGACCGCTAAACCCATCTTCGCCGCTTCCGCCTCAATACTCGCGAACGCGCCAGTGACATCACGTTGCGTTCTTCCGATTATGTCAATATCGTCGGCGTATCCGAGTTATTGGACGGACTTTTGAAAGATTGTGCCTCTAGTATTGGGGCATGAGTTTTGCGCGATGAACGATGTTGAAGAAGTCGCATGACAACGCATCGGCTTGTCTAAATCCCTTTTTGACATCAAAGGTCTCGATGAGGTGTTTACCGACCTTGATCAAGTAGCTTGCATTCTCCATCGTCATTCTGCACAAGCGGACGAGTGTGGCAGATATGCCAAAACTAGACATGACTCTGTATAGCTCGTCTCTATAGATGCTGTCATACGTTGCCCTAAAATCGATGAAAAGGTGGTGGGTGTCGATTTGAATATTTGGAATATTTGGTCGATGGTGGACTTTCCGGGCCTGAAGCCACACTGATATGAATCGATGAGGTTATTGACGAACGTCTTCAGGCGTTCACACAACACGGGAGATAAGATCTTGTAGGCGATGTTAAGAAGACTGATGCCTCTGTAGTTTGAACAGCTCGGCAGCTAGGACGTCAGCTCCAGCAGCTTTGTTGGACTTAAGCTTAGATCTTCACTTTGTCCAGGTCGGGTGGACGGAATTGTTGGTCTTCCTCGTCCAGGTTGAATGGTTCATTCTGCCTGACATTGGCATTGGTTCGTCGTCGCCGTAGAACAGTCTGCAGAAGTAGTTCTTCCATATTCTCAGCATCGACTGCGATGTTCATCTTTGCAGGCTTCGGTTCGGGCTCTGTAACCTTGACAGGTTCTTTTACCCTTTGATAAAACTGCCGCATCTCATTCCTGCAGTAACATCTCTCTTTTTCCTCGATCACGCGCTTCTCATACTCTTTTTTCTTCCTCCTGAGAAGCCAGTGTTCGTCTCTTCTGCTCGTAGAGCTCGCGAGCAGCTCTAGTCCTTCTGTACAGCGCCGCTTTGTTTGTCTCGCCGCATGTGTTTGCCAGCACTCGTCGTCAAACTAGTAGTTTTATTGCCGTGGCCGATTGAAACCCAGCACGTCAGCGGTGGCATCTCTGATGACTACCAGGCAACTGCCTGGTTAAATCACGACAATCCGAGAACCCTCTATTTGGCTTTGATACTGAAGCAAACGACAAACTTGCTTTTCGTTGAGGACCATCCGACCCGAGCTCAATTTCAAAAAACGAGCAGCTTTCTGTCTATCCTCGCAAAGTATTGCTTGACAGACAGACGCACTATAAAGCTGGAGGTCCCTTCTCAGGAGCAGTTCAACCCAAAACCTGGCAAATTTGTTCTTATGTCCTCGAGAATTTAGATTTTTTTCAACAAACCAAAACTGATTGCCATTATATCCCGTTCACCCCACACAATCTACTTAAGAAAACTATTCAATGTCGTTCACACTTCGGGTGTTTTCGGTGTATACGAGACCATGGCTCCGAGAATATTCTAAAATACTGCAGTTCTCAAGATAACTACAAATACCCAATCCGCATTTGACTAAATCCCCCCAAAACAGTTCAACCAGTACATACATTCCCAATTTGTTAAACATCCCTCCTGCTCCCTGCTGGCCATGACAACATGGAATCCTTCCTTCAGTACCACATTCTTTGCATTGCACATGTACAGAACTGAAGGATCGCTTTTGTGCATTTTGCTTATATTTTCCGGGGATTTATGCAAAACTATCTGTCGAATGTTCCACAAATACAGCAGCGCTACATCCAACTTTTATTGCACTGTAACTGCTTTGAATTTATCTAAGCGATTAGTCGCTCGTTTTTTTTGCGTGTACGTGTGTGTGTGTGTGGGGATGTATATGTTTTACTTGAATTTGGAATTTATCTGCTCCTGCAGGATGTCACGTCACAGCAAATTGTCGAGGGGTAACAAATATGTACACACATATGAATAAATAAATTTTAAATTTATTATTACAAAACATGTGTCGCAAAATGTTACGGATATTTGATTGATTTCGGGAGTGGAATTCCGGGAAATCACATCCGAGATGACTCCGCTTGAAATCATAATTCAACCGTTTAGGTGGAAGCTACACAAAAAAGTGAATTGGAAACGTTTGATTAATAAAGGAAATCGGAATTCATTACTTCAGTTTGACAGAAAGGGATTTAGTTTCCGTTTTTTTACAAAATGAATAAGTCAATGTACAAAAATATCGATCTTTTCTCTGGGAGTGAGTGTCAAAAATCGTGACTTTTTAGAGGCCAAGTAAGAATGAAAATGACATTCAACTGGAAGGCATTAATTCTCTCATTCAAGTGAACGATTATCCAGATAGGAAAAGACTTCAGGATTTCTAACCACGCGAAGAGTGAACTGTTCAAATATTTGACGTTTTAGGAAGTTCCTGACAGCTATAAACGTCAAATTGATAAGAAAGCTACACAGCGTTATTGAAATCATTCGTTACAAAAAAAAATACGTTTCTCGTTCATCGTTTTACCCAATTAATTGCAAAAACTGTTGTGGTAGTCAATACATGTCTGGTTTACTTACAAGAGCTTGAAGCCAGACCCTGTCGAATACTTTTAAGATATCCAAGACGACGGCTTGTGATTCCCCTTGGTGTTCGATGTTCGATGATCAACGACCGAGGCAACTGCGGAATAGCGTTTTCCTCCACGTAGAGAGAAAAGCTAAAGGACCAAAATTTTGCGGCAATTTTTTTCTTTTTTCCTAAATCGGGTGAAGACGGACCGCTTTTCAACAAAATGGGACTGTCATTTACGCGACAAAGAGAAAAGTTTACGGGGAACTGAGTATAGTTTTTAATGAGGATTGCAGGTATTTCGTATGGTCGGACTGCTTTTAATTTTTGTTTAATTCTGGACCAGCATTTACGAGTTACAGTAGAGCGTCGATTATTCGAACGTCAATTAACCGAAATTTCAGTTATCCGAACGCAACATCGGAAGCAAATGGTTATCCGAACGCCAATCAGCCGCTAAGTCAATTATCCGAACTAAACTTTAAAAGGAGGAAACAAAATATGAATGTTCCTGAATTAACGGTCTACTTTGAAGCGCATTGATTTGAAACGTCTGCTCACGAAAGACATGCATACTCGTTTATATCGAGTGTCCAAGTGAACGTTGTTGCTTTTATTTATGGCTTGTGGTTCAGTTAGGAAAGGCAGGTTTTAAAATGCTGTCACTAAAAAAAAGGAGCCAAAATCCCGTTTAATTTTTGAATATACATATTTTCCTTTGGTTTCAGGCCCATGTGGAGTGGCCACACCCCTGATTTTTATTCAATTTCCATATGTGTTCGATTATCCAAATTTTTTGATCAAATTTGCTTATCCGAACTACCCTTGGTCCCAATTAGTTCGGATAATCGACGCAGTAAAGCGTCAAAAATAACACACTGCTTCGTTTCATTAATTTAAGTATAATATTTCTTGAGGTAATAAAGAATTTCAAACGCAAATTCTTTCTATATTCTTACACAATTTACTCGATATTTAGTACACGTCTCTTAGTTTTAACACCACTCATCATAATATAAGAATCTAAATACATCGCTTATTCTTACACAAATAAATTATAATTGTAAAAAAATCTTTGAAATTAAAAAAAAAGAACGTAAATATATTTAGGAAAAAAGAAAATGTCTGTAAAATCTACTATTCAATTATTAAATATAATTTTGTAACAAATAAATTAATATTTACCTATAATTTTATTTCATTTTCAAAAATTTTTCATTTGTTTTTTCTTCAATAAAAAAAAATTACAACGCACATATTTATATGTCTCTCGAATGTGCCTGTACATTTTTTGTAATGGACAAAAAAGTTGACAAAATTCTGCACAGCTCCCCTTCCAAACTGCACAAAAAATCAATTTATTATTCAAAATGATTGAATGCAAACACAAGTTTATTTTTATTTATATTCTTTTGGTTTTATTTTGTGTTTTTTTTTTTTATATTTTCTTATTGGATTGCATTGAACACCCATGGGAATAAAGAAATTTTTTATTTTATTTCATGCACTGTCACAACAATGGAGTTTGTCACTCTTTATATACACAAAAATGATAAAAGAAAAAATTGAAATATTTAAATTCAACCCTTGTATGCATCCATCCGTCTATTCGTTTCTTCCCAACCCCAATAAAAAATTAAGAAAAAGAAATCGAATGTGAACTAATGTCTTAGCAAAATGACGCATGTATCTTGAAAAAGTCTCATTGCATCTTGAATTCCTCCCCCCGCCCGTGACTCTCATGAAAAATGTATGCGAATGCAGAAAAAAGAAATGTATCAATGCATGCAGTTTCTCCGTAGACAAGTATAATCCTCTCTCTTTGAAAAATGCATGCAAATGTTGTACCTTTTTTTACCTCAGCATGTGCCTGTCAAGCATCTTTTGCATTGTGATATCGTTTAACAAATTATAGATACAATACACTCTCTTAGTTGCATCTTGCATAATGGAATGTCGGAATGTTTTCTGTTCTCATCTCGTACCTTATGCATGTATATTTTAATTTTTCTTTTCCTGCACGCTCTTCAGTTTGAATGGGAATGTGAACATGATTTTTTTTTCCATTTCTTTTTTTTTTTTTTATTGCAAATGTCAATGTGTTTTTTGCTGCATCAAGTTTAAAACAAAAAAAAAAATACCAAAGTAAATAAATTCGAAACACAAGTGTTAAATAAAAAAATATGAAAAGAAAAAAAAATATATCTATATACCCGCTTCATTGAATATAATTTAAAAATCTTTAGTTTACCCTCTTTGGATTTGTTTTCGCTAAAAAAATTTATTTAAATTCAAACAATTTTAACTTTTTCGTTTCTTAATTTAACAAAAAAAAATTTCCATATTCAATTTTGTTTCCTATAATTTTTCCTGATTTTCATCTCGAAAGAAAACTAACCAAGTTCTATTACAAGTTTAAAAAAAATCGTTTTAAAAAAAAGTAATTAACATTAAATTAGAAAAGAAACGTGTAACGTTATGAGGCAAATTTAAATATTTCTATGGAAATATTAAAAAAAAAAAATGAATGAACCTACAGTCTTTTAAGTTTTCTATTTTTCTTTTTAATTTTTTTAACTTTTCGTTGATTTCTTTTTTGAGTTTTTATTTCTCAATTTGGAAAGAAAAAAAAAACATTAAATCTACAAAAAAAAGAAACAATTAAATAAAAAGAAGAAAAAAAAACAAACAATGAAACTGCATGCTTTCTCGCTTTCATTATTCATTTTTTATTATGATAAAGAAAAAACATTATTATTATTATTATTACAAGAAAAGATATTTCTTAGTTTGGAGATTTTATTTTTAGACTTTATTGTGTGCAATGAGGATTCTAAAATGTGTTTCTCTATTTTTCTATCTTATCGACTCGATTACTCTGATCGAATTGACAATGAAATGAAATCGGAAAACGCATTCAATTGAATTTGCAATCCAATGATGGGACCAAATTGAATAGGTGGACTTGCGGCACATGGACGAACAGCAGGGAAGCAATATAGTCGATGTGGGAGTTGATCTTTCAGAGTTTTATATGTCTGTCGAATGGGATATCCTGGAGGTGCCAGCAGTGAGGTGAGTTTTTCTGATGAATTATTTATTTTGTCTATTTATTTATTTATTTATTTACTTGAGCTTTTCATCGAATTTTCATTGAGTGGAAATGGTGATTGTGTGGCTTTTATTTTGTCAGCCATTGTGTTATAAAATTCAAATTGATTTGGAATCGAACAATATTTCACTCATATGTGTGCATAGCTTGTTTTTATTCGACAGCATGCTGGTTTTTATTTTAATCTTTATTTTCGCACGTGATGTTTATTCACGAATGAAATCTTTTTTTTTAAATTTCTAATAAAAAATTAAAATCGCGCGTTCGAGTCAATAGACTCGCTTGAACACCAACAAGATGTTTCCTGTCTCTCACTGGTTTATCGCTTCTCCCAAAAAGACTGCTCACTGAAATGAAGCGACCATTATTGCCTCACTATAGCTGTATAAATCCAGTGTACTACTATAGGCCGGAAGCTCTACGACAGGAATAAAGGGCAGCCGGGGCCTTCCTGGCCAGTTGCTGTATATTCAATTTCCAACTGGGCGTTTTAGTGAAGAGTGAGCTTCAAATATCTGGAATATTCCGAGAATAGAAGTTTTGTGCCATTTAACTTTGAAGTGGTGATGTTTAAGTTCCTTCTGATGATTGACAGCAGTTCGGTCTTTATTGCCTTAACTGACAGACCAGCTTTGTTTGTCAAGGAAAGACATCGAGAAAAGACAAAATCGTGAAATCCTTTTTTTTCTTAGAAAATCTTTTAATGCTTCGTATTAGTGAGTTAAGGACAGTTTTAATCGATCTATGCTGAGAAGTCTATGAGACTACCGTCTAAATTCGATCGAATGTGAATATCAATCTGCCAAAAGAGGAAAACGAGCTGGGATTGCAGCCAAAGGTTAGGCAGCTCATAAAGATTGATTGAAGCGAGAGATTTAAGATTTTTGTTAACCGAAAGAAGTCGCCAATATTTTCCATAGATTAGAGTAGGTAAATGGGTATGCCTTGTGACATACGTCACTGCTCACTTAAACCAGCCCATCTTCTTATTCTACTCCGGGAACCTGTAAAGAGAAGGGGAGCCGCTGATTGCAAACCACCCAGATAAGGATATGAATCTCAGGAAGTCCTTCAGCTCGATGTCTCGCAAGTCCTCCAGTTCCGTGAAAAAGTAACTACCAAGAGTCCTCATTCTTCTACCGGCGAGGGCAGGACATTCACACAGCAGGTGACGGACAGATTCAATTTCTTCCTCGTCCCTGCAACTTCTGCAATAGTCGTTGTGATGTATACTGAGGCGCTTTGCATGAATACTATCCTTGCTTCGCGGCGACTATGTTTGACCAAACAGAGATCTCTTCTTATTATAATTCGATCATAAACCATTGCACATGTGTCTAGGTGGATCAGATTTAGCTGCCGTGTTGCTGCAGTACAGATCCAAACAGTACAGAACAAAACTTAGCACGGTTTCCATTGCCGCTGTTGGTGTTGTTCTCATTGATCGCAGAATTCCTATACAGGCTGCCCTCTGAATTTTAGTGAGGTTTGAAAGCTGATATTGCTTCCCAAGCACCTTCCACCAGAGTAGTGAGCAATATGTTAGAATGGGTCTCACAACCGCTGTGTACAGCCAATGTTCCACAGCCGGTTCAAAACTGAATGTCTTACTGAACACTTGTTTGCATGAGTATAAGGTTAAACATGCCTTTCTGATGCGCTCATCGATGTTCTTCTTCCAGTTTAGTTCGAAATCAAGAATAACGTAAGAATAGCGTGCTGATCCCGCAAGATTAAGTTCAACACCCCCGATCCTCGGAGGTTTGAAATTAAGGATTGATCTCTTCTAAGTGAAAAGAACAACCACAGTCTTTGTAGCCCTTGTGCTGCTGGCCCAAGCGTTGACCAGTAGTAGCGCATAGTTGAGCCTCTCGCTTAGGACTGGAAGGAATTTGCCTTTCCTACCATTGTGTACGTCGGACTTCACCACGGAGGCTTGCCTTCATTGCTACATATGTTTATTGGGAAGCTCTCCAAAGGGGCCTATTCATTGCGTCAGTTACTAAGTCATTTAATAACTCCTCTAGATCGCTGGTTTTCGACAAAAAAGAACCATCATCTTATTCGCAAGTATATCGTTTGGTGAAAGCTATAAAAATTGTGACAAGTCGTTCCTTGTAACATACTTCGCCCTATAAAAGTATAATTAAACTACGTGACAAGATTCGTCCTGGAAAATTACAGTCCCAGCAGTTGGTTAGTACCTGCAAAATCCTTCTCTCCTGTCTGTCTCCACTGTATTTTCTTAAGTTTTTAATTTATTTTAGAAACTAATTAAAGTCAAATTTTCGTACTATTTTACTACAGTAAATATTTGACTCTTAAATTACTTCAACGTTTATCCTAGCACTTGAGATCTTTTGAAATTTAGAAAACTTAGTACTCAAGAAATTAAAGTCTCCCCTCACCGTTCACTGCTTCACAAGTTTGCACAGCAAGTCCTCAAAAGTTAAACACCAACAGCTCGCAGCTTTTCCTCTATTTTTTTTTCGAAAGAACAATGTAAACCCGTAACCCCTTCACTTGAACTAAATCAAAAACTTTTCTATAATTCTTTCAAAGTTTGACACAAATCTCTCACTGCCAGTGTATTTAATTATCCTCCTGGTTGCATTAACTATGAACCATCCCCAGCCCCAACCCCATCAACGAAATAATTTTCCCTCCCCTTCTCTGCGGTTCCGCCAGAAGAGAAACTTTCACTATCCCCCCACACACACAAAGTGGAAAACTAATCGTTGCTTTATGATTCATTTGGTGTTGTAAAAAATCGAAATTCAATTTCCAAAAATGTCTGCTTCGCTTGGATTACATGTACCTCACGAACGCGCTCACACGTAGCCGTGGTACAATCCGACCAAAACAATTATAAGCTAACATTTGCCCCTACCCCCGCTCTGAGTAATTACATACAGATACTTAAAATTTCATTTTCTCTCCGGGGAATAAAGGACGAAGGAAGTATGAAAATATTTAGCATTTCGGTGAAAATTTGCATCGAAAATGTTAACCACACTTGAGTGCAGTCGTTCAGACAAAGTTCGCTACACATCGCATATGTGCGGATGGAATCGGTTTTTTTTTTTAATTGCCAGTAAGATATTAACGATTGCAATTATTTTGTAGCTACACAGTATGGCAACGTCACCCTCAAGTTATTCCATCATATCCCTGACCGAGAGAGTAATGTCGGATTCCCTCCACAATTCCAAGTGAAGAATGCAGAGAGAAACCCGTCTAGGGCAGTCTGTGCACGCAAATTATGCACCACATTCTCTCTCTGATGATGAGGATTCTGAAATATTTTTCATAGGGTTGCCAGAGTTTTTTACTTTGTGAACTGTGAGTAGTTTGTTTTATCAAAATCGGACTGTTGGCAGAAGTTCATCACTTGATTTAGAAAAATGTCGCAAGCTCAAGTGTCTTCTGTACTTATTCTGAACAAAACCCACATGACCGCCTTTTTGCTCAGCCTCGAGTTCAGAACTAATAAAAGGTTCTAAGAAAAAAGCGGAGCCTTTTTCTCTATGACCTGGCAATCAGCATGTTCACCTGCTGATAGACAAGTATCGTTGGAAAAGTGACTACAATTTCGTTGCAATTAAGTCAACATCAGGGCTTCCAACCCGCAAAGAACCTTTGTTTTCCGCCGAGGTTTCTGGTCACTTGGACTCTGTTGATTCAGGAATGTGAAAAATTACACTGAACCGTAAATCTTTCAGCGTTTGGGGTGTACCATGTTCTCTATTGAATGAAAAGTACGGAAAGGAAGCACTTTCGGATTACTTCAGATTGATGGCGTTATTGAATATTTAGTTCTACTTCCTCCTCTTTGCTTTGAGCACTTTCTCAATGTAGATGGCCCACCTAGTCTTAGCAGTTGTCTCTCAGGATTGCCATCTTTGCGATATTGTCAGGAATGACGCCGCCAATATTAAATTTTAACCTGCACCTTTCTGTCAGCCACGTGCTGTACTCACTCAAGGTTTATTTCACTTCCACGAACAAGCTGGAACATTCAAGTCAGTGTAGACGCATTGTGATGATGGGGTATCTCTTGCTCAGGGATCAATCCCTAGAGCGGTCTTCTATTGCCCTTGAGTTTACAGATGGCATTCATAGGTATTTCGCTTACTTCGTCGATATCCTGGAATAAATAGTATCTGAGAGGTTGTCTAGGGTTTGTCCTCATGGAATTCCTCATCTACGTAGCCCTGCAAAGGCCATACTCACTTAACCATAGTTTTCCTGAGATATTGCAGAATATTATGCCCTGAAATCACTCCTACGAAAGTGGAAAAGAATCTGTTCTTCTGCATCAGTGTATTAATTTTGGCCGTGTCATGTATTGACCATAGCTTTCTGGTTGTGTACAGATTGCTCAAAGAACTCTATATTCTGTTCTCTTCCGTGGGACACCTTTTCCCTGCTTAAATTGCGGAACTTTAACTAAGTGGTCAGCTTGCTCTTTGGACAAGGTCAGATACATTCTTGCTTGTGAAAATAGCGCACTCAGTCCAAGCGTCTCTCGAGTACATCGTCCTTATCACATTGTCCGGAGTGAAGTTGTATACCTCCAATTGCAGCTTTCATGCTGTCTGCTACAGTTTTGTCGCCATCTCATTTTGTAAAGATAAGCATTGATGCCACCGCACTGGGTAAGGAACTGAGTGAAGAGTAGTTGAGTTCCTCATGCCCTTTCTCTGTCCAAATTGAATACGTTTTCGATCAAATTCGCAGGTCATCTCTGCTCCTATTCCACGGCTCTTTTCTCAAAGGCATCTCTTTCCGCTGAATTATCACGAAGATGTTTTTTGGTTTTTTAAGCTTCGAACATTAGTTAGCTTCCCAAGCAATTCAATGCTCTATGTATCACTGTGTACTTCCTGTCAGCTGATAGAAGTTCAATGGGACCTACTTTCGTCGCTGCAGGAACAGCTGGGTTCCGACAGTTATCGATTTTCGAAGAGCTTGTTTTCTCTATTGAGTGCGTATTTAGAATTGTTGAAATTACTTGTCTTTGGGCATCCTGCGTTTACTATAAGTGTGTTCAACGAAGCATTGCCCTCCTATCGGATGCTGACTTAATTTGCAATCAAATGTGGGTTTCATGTTCTTCCCGACACTTCACTTAGACTACGCCCACAGTGATGCGATAAAGGGATGCAATGCGAGAAGGGAGAAGCGTGCGATTAAACTTTGCACATGAACTCTTATCGCTTCACCGTGCGCACGTACATAAAAATGCATGTGAACAATTTTATCGCACGGTTCTCGCTTCTCGCATCGCATCGCTTTATTGCATCACTGTGGGTCTTCTCAGAAAGAAGACAGTCACTTCCAACGGGTATCACCTTTGCTCCATCGTCGATTTCATCATTAATTTCTGTTTCAACTCGTCCTTACTCCGGTATCCAAATACCCACGGACTCTATAGCATTCGACACACAAAGAACGAGTAGAGTCTATTCGGTTTGGAAGTTTCGCCTATCTTGGATATATAAGCCCTCTATCAACTGGCAACACTATTGTATCGCATTTGTTCCGCATTGATTTCCTCTGTTCCCCGACAAATATTAGCACCGTTATCAGGAAAGCATACATATTAACGCACATTTTTAAGGGCAACATTCAGAACAGCAGACAACACAAAAGTCCCTTCCCGCAGGGAACAAGTTGGGCCGCCGACAATGAGGGGGCCAGCTCCCTAAGGAAGAGTTGAATATCCTCTTCCTCTATTCCAGCTTCCCGTTTCCAATGAACAGATACCGCTCCTGTGCCACTGTTGAATCGCATTTATTCTGTGTAATGATTTCCGTTTTAATGAAAAACATGGAAATTTTCTCTGTGTCTCTTCCCGTGAACCACCCACGTAACCTACCCTTCCGTTCACCCATTCCCTTTGTACGGGACAGTGAACGTTAAGTTTATGTTTATTTATTTTAACTCGTGTTCATTCATTTATTCTCCTTGCTGTCATTTTCGGTCTCTGCTCGGATGCTACTACTACTGCTGGATGCGCTCCAATACACAGAAATGAAAAGTTCTACACATGCTGTGACGAGCCATATTTGGATATCACATTCAACATAACGATGCGAAGGAAGACCCTCTTCTATACGGTGAACATTATTATTCCTTGCATGGGTATATCATTCCTGACGGTGTTAACGTTCTATTTGCCATCAGATAGTGGAGAGAAGGTAAGTGACACTTTTTTCCGTATTTTATTGCTTTTTCTATATATGTCCTGCCAAAACTCAAGGGATAACCACCCCATATCACTCCTCGTCTTAAAAGGACATAAAAATGAAATAAAAAAATATGTATTGCATATAAAAAGGAGCAAAAGCCGACATGATAAAATGAAGACGCGCACTTGATTGTGGTCGGAGCCGGAGACCAGGTCTGGTTGCGCTCTGCTCTGCCGGGGATTATCCCATGACACTACCCTGATCCCATTTGCACACAAAGTGCCAGTGCCCGTGACCATAGAAGGCAAATTGTAAAAGTATGTAGCTACCGGAGGTCTGGCTTAAGCGGTGTTTAATTGAAATTGGGTACATTTTTAATGCCAGCTCTCGTCTTACTTGCAGACCGCTTTGGCGGTAAGCTCTGGGCAGGAGGATGAAAGTCCATAAAAAAGAGGAAAATAATAAAAAGGATATGTCTAGTGGTTTGTCGGAGGGACACACACACACTAACAGACTCATCTGGGGCCTTTGTGTGCTAAGATTATGTTTTGAATAGACCGTGATGTGCTTAGAACACTGTGAGGTAAATTTGTAACCCGGTAGAGGGGTGACAGAGCATATGTGATTATCTTGATCTAATCTAACACCATGTATAAGGGGTTGTAGGGACAGAAATCGGAAATTTTAATCAGAATCGGTTAGGTGCGGGTCAAGTAAGATTGAGTGGTGGGTTAGGCAATTATTAGTAGCTCCGGTGCGAATTTTAAAATTAGTAATTACGTTAGGAGTGCTACGATTGCAATTAGTGTCATTATTCACCACGACCCGCAACACCCTCTTTTGGTGCTCAATCGGGTAGGACTACTTATTGAAGTGTGTTAAGCAGGATCCAACCACTGATTATGGATAAAATAGACAAGGCAGGGTAGTTCAAACAAACTAAGGATACGATACAGAAAAATAAAGGAATCTAGGAAGCAAAAGGCCAAAGCTACGGCAAATGAAAGTCGAATTAAATGCCAAAATTTTGACAAAATTGACGACATCAAATCAAAGTTTAACAAACTGTGCGATGAAGATAACGGGTGCCAACACCAACCACAAGAAATGGAATTGAAAAGATTTTCTAAACACGAGTCTAGATTCTTGTCTTGTCGTCTTGGAGAGCCAAAAGAAATTGTTGTATTTACGGAATGGTACTTTTTCGACACAGATTTAGCCTTAAGACTTTTTCCTTCTGTTGTCTTACTCTTACCATTTCTGCCTCTGCCTTGAATAATTAGCAAGCATCCCATTTCGTTTAGCTGGTGCCTTATCATTTTAGCCTCGCTTTTATTTATTCGAGTGGTGTTCACTTGTGCTTATTGCAGTAAGAAGTAGGTGCTCTTCGACCTAGACGCTGGTCATGTTGTCCAACAGTTGGATCCGTAGAACGAATTAATTGCTGTCCTAAGAAACCTAAAAAGAGAAACCGTAGGGTGACAACCACCAGGAAAATAACAGAATTAAAATTGCAGCTAATCAAAGAAGCGAGTACTGAGTCGCCTTGGGTTCTACTAATTATAGCAGTGCAATCGCAAAACAAGTGTCGAACAGCTCCTACAAAAATCGTTGTGAGGTATTTCAATCGCCTTCACGTGAGTACCCAAAAAGGACACTAGAAACGACTCGTACACCCCTGTAACTAAGTTAAATCAGAGAAAAAATTTCTTTAAATCGAGGACTACCCAAAGTGTTTCCGCTTTAATGCACATTTCTGAACCATATTTGATCTCCATTTTGAGTTCAATGGTCAATTTAAAAAAATGTACCAAGCTCCTTGCAAGTGAACAAGATTTCAGGATTTCTCTTCTGGCTAAGCTGAGGTCGCTGTACAGCCCGTACAGTTCATCATTGTATCTCCTCGTCCACTCAACGCCTATGCAGATGGGTCCGAAAATCACCCGAGCTAAGAGCAACCTTATCCACTTCTGACAGAGTCCATGCCTCAGGGTCACTTTAGTTATTCGAGAGAGGGCTTTGCTACTCAACTGCCTTCTTAGCCCAAAGAAACATCGATTTACAAGAGTTATTCTTCATTTGATCTTAGCGCTGGTGTCGTTATCTGAATTGATAGCGCAGCTTAAGTAGACAAAGTCCTTAGCTACTTTAAAGTTATAACTGTCTACTGTGACGTTCTGTCCGAGACGTCGGTGGTGGGTGTCCTTTCTTGATGACAGCATATACTTCGTCTTGCCCTCATTTACTTTAGCGGTCAATGGCCCATCTTTGCCACCTCCGTCTCAATCCTCACGAACGCGCCAGTGCTGCGTTCTTCAATTTATGTCAATATCGTTGGCATATCCAAGTATTTGGACGGACTTTTGAAATATTGTGCCTCTGGTGTTGGCGCGTGAGTTCTGCACTTTTCTTTGAAGAAATAGCATGACAGCGCGTCGCTTTGTCTAAAACCTTTTTTTGACATCATAGAGCTCCGTGACGTCTTGACCTAGACTAGACATGGTTCTGAATAGCTCGTCTCTATAGACGCTCTCATACGCGGCCTTCAAATTAATGAAAAGGTAGTGAGTATCGATTTGAAGTTTCTCCAAGATCTGCCGCAGTGTGGATATTAGGTCGATGGTGGATTTTCCTGGCTTGAAACCACACTGATATGGACCGATTAGAAACCTCGTCTACCCCTCTTTAAATCATACAGAGGCTTTTCTTCTTTCCACTGAGGTAAATGTCATCTAGTTTTCATTCAAGCATCTTCAGGAAGGTTCCCCATCGTTGTCCACAAACTATTTTATGCTTTCACATTCCAAAATTTCTACTCAACTTAATAATTCTATCCAGACACTTGATGTGTCCATCATATGAGCATGACCAAGTCACCGCGTATGTGATACAAACCATTCTGTAGATTTGATGAATTTCATCATTTGGTCCACCGGTGTATCGGATAATTCTCTTATGAACTGGAAAAAGTGTCTTTATTTTTTAGATGGTACAGACTTGGGCAATGGTAAAGGAAGTGGACTTTCTCATCGCCACACCCTCTACAAAGATTTTCTTCTTTAAATCTGTGGTTTTTTATATGGTATATTATACCCTGTGATCACTCCTCTAAGGGTTGTTAGGAATCTTCTGTCCATCTGCATAAGTCTGTCGGTCCTACCCTGTGCCTGCATAAGTGTTAAGAGATGTCCATGTGTTATAAGCCACCCTTAAGGCTCTTTTCCCCGCTACGGGAAGGCGGGATGTTCACCGAAGTGTCAACTTGTCCCGAGCTTATTTCTCGCTAACTCGTCAGCATTCTCGTTTCCTGGTATGCCCTCATGTCCAGGGACCCAGCAGAGTGTGATTTTACAAACGTGTACATCCACAGGACAATTCTCAGGTTAGGCCCCCAGGATTTTTCCAAATATCCTGCTGCACGAGTAGGCAGCTATTGTGGCTTTGCTAATTCTTTCATTAATGTTCAGCTTCAAACTGTGCTTATAAATAATAATAAAGCTAAATGTAGCTCGATTTTGGTTTCACAGCGAGTAAATATGACAACGATGACTTCAGACACGGTTTCAGTAGTTGACAGTCGAATCTAACGATAAAACCGAATCAAAGTGCATGTGGTTATTACCTGATCAATTCAGCAGACAATGTAAACGGTCCCCTTTTCTGTCTATTGGTCAATAAAATTTATATCTGGTCCAAACCTCAGGCCAATTGACTTAAAACCGTCACCCTTAAATGTTACATTTCCACCCCTAAGAATACATAACCCTTTAATATTAAAAAAAAATAACAACCCATTCGAAACGGCTCAATAAAGTGAACAATTCACTTGTAACGACAGCTCGCTTTATAGTCTAAAGGGGTCCCGATTCATTGCACGGGGTGCTGTAGTGTTTACCCCCACGCCATGTGCCATTAATTTATTTATAGTAAACAACATTCCAAATGTCAACGCTAATAAAAAAATTTTATTTATTTTGTCTCTTTTTTTTATCCGCAGGTAACACTCTCGATATCGATTCTTATTAGTCTCCATGTGTTCTTCTTGCTGGTTGTCGAAATTATTCCACCAACATCTCTAGTTGTGCCTTTGCTAGGGAAATATCTAATATTTGCGATGATATTAGTCTCAATAAGGTAAGTCGAAGCATAACACACACTCGTGTCGTGTTAACAAGTAATTTCATGGCACAATTTATGGCCTAATGCTGCCTCGTAAAATGTACATACACATCTCGAAACATTTCACATTCGGGGTGGTTGAAGGCACGCGCATTAAAACTTTCAACCCCCGGTGCCTCCATTTTAAATCGTTTAATCAAATAAAAACCACATGTGTACGGGATATGATTCTGTGAGTATTTGAACGTTTTATTGGCGCACTTCAGATGTGACCGCTGTATTTCGTGTACGCGATTAGAATTTTTTTTTCTTCTAATTTTCCACAAAATACACACTAAATTGTTGGTCTTAAAGTTAAAGAAATAAATAAATAAATCGTTTAAAAAAAGATTAATGGACTAGAAGCCAGTCTAGCGTCATCAATATTCAACGACAAAAACTATGCACCCTGTGTGGCAAGGTAGGAGCACCAGGGAAGCTGTGAAAATTAAATATTAACTGTTATAAGGGCTTATGAATACTGTAATTGGGAAAGCGATGTTTTTGTTATGAAAAGACCATCAAACTTTTAGGAGCCGTTTTGGGTATTATCTGTAACAATTTTTATGTACCTTCATAGTGCGCCATAAACACTTTTATGCCTCAGGTTAGACGGAATAGGAACGAAGCGTTTAACGCACCGTAGTCAGCACAAGGAAGTTAATATTCATTGAATTCACTTTATATTGACTTTGGTTGAGTAGTCCGATAAGGATTTGCACACACTGTATTGATTTATATTCAAATGAAATGCAAGCCCGGAGCAGTAATACGAGAATTTCTTTAGGCAGGAGTGAGCTCAATCCTTCTGTGGTGGTCGCTCATTGTTAATGGTTTGCTTTGTGGAAGTAATTGGATTTGTTTGGCAACATTATAGGTAACGACTAGCTGTTCTTGTGCCAAGGGCGGTGACGGTATTATACAGTCAAATACCTCAAAGTTATTAATGGCCAAGAGATCCCCTTACTCGTCTTATCATTTTCTGAGTTCGTTGGAATGCCGAAAAATACAGGGAGCAAAGTTTCATGTCCTGTAATCTGGAAATATTCATATCATTATTATTATTATTAGTGGGGAGCGGTATGTCCACTTTAGCATTGCGGTCTCATATAGAGGCCTATTTTGCTGTCCCATTTGTTTAGTGCAGTTTGTCTGCTCCAGAGGATATCAGAAATCTAATCAGCTTCTCTGGGTGGAGCGTTGCAAGTGCCTTTGGTGAGACGAGTTCATTGCCTAGAGTCCGATTTCTCACATGAATGAGTGCGGGGTACTCTTTGACGATGTGGAGAGAGCTTTCATCGGTCTCCAAGCACAGTCTGCAGGTAGGGTCCAGTGACAGGCCAAGCTTGTGTAGATATGGTTTTAGTTGGCATTGGCCACTTAGGATACTAGTTAGAATTCTAAGGTGGTTCCTACTCAGATTTAAAAGAATCTTGGTTTTTTTTTTTTTTGGGCTCGCAGAAGCCCGATGCCGCACTGTGCTACAACCTTAAAAAAGATGGTTGTCGAGGCGAGGGCCTTAATGACTTCCTAGCTATCGAAGATTACGACGCTTCAGTTAGGGGTTGAATAGAATGCCGAAGCTACCTCGCACTGCATTTTTAAACTGTCGTTTTCTTCTAATCTCACAGTTGTTTCATTCCGCTCTTGATGGGGTGTTCAAAAATGGTGGATTCAAAGATTCTCCAGGCCGAAGCGCTGACATGCCGGTCGTAGCCATCTTATTGGTTTTTCTTCGACAATGGCCCATATAAATCATCGTAGTACCTTTTTCTTTGCTCAGCACCCATGCAAACGGAAGCAAAGATCCCCCAAAGGACAATTTAGGGCAACTTCATCGACTTTTGCTAAAGTCCATGATTCGGCGCCTTAGAGCAAGATTGGTATGATTATGGTCTTGTTATGTCTTCAGTTGTTCGAAAGAGGGCTTTGCTCCTCAATTGTTCTCTTGACCAAAAGAAAGAGTGATTGAGAAGAGTTTTTTTCTAGTAGTGGACAAGTCCCCTAATTACAATGTTAGATCTGACCTTTTGTTCAAAAGTTTGTTTCATTGACCTTTGAACAAATCTTTGCCGCTTTCAATACTCACGAACGATAGGCAGATGCAATTCTCTGTACATCTGCCTACTCTGTATATATAGTGACCTCATCAAACCTAACCGCTTCCTATATAACCTCTAGAGTGTCCATAGATCTGTGGTCAGGATGAATGGTATCGAAGTGAAGTACCCAACCAAAATGATGCCCACAGCAGCACTGAAGTTTAATTTTTTTATTGGAAGAACAGAAGAGCAGAGCAACTAATGCCGTACTATAGCGCGACAGCTCGGACAGAGTCAAGGACTAGCTTCTTGTAACCATTCTCGTTTTACACTTTTTGCACGAATGGATGGGACCTACAATTTTTTTGCGACTCCGAACGGCGAATCGAGAAGCTTTTTGATGACAGAATATACTCCCGAAGGTTAATCATTCCATAACTAGAGGTGGTGCCGCGAAAAATATTCGGTAGGCATGGCTGGGGCTTGAACGCACGCAGCTCGCACAGCAGTCCAACGCACTAACCATTAAGCCACGACGACAACGACAAAGTTAAAAAAATCTGAGCTGGAGTTCAGAGTTTTTTAAACAAGTAAGTTTGCCAGAGGCTCATTCAGTTAGGGTCGGGTGTATTCTTAGACGAGTACACAACCATTATTCACGCTGTGGAAATTATAGAAAAAAAGGAAACTTTGGCCACTAAGGCTCTGGAGCTGACAAACTGCTTAATGAGCTCTAATGCTGGTCTAAGTGAGCCGCATGAAAATCAACGAATGAAAATTTAGCGAGTACATAAATCATTGGATTTTAAAAAGAAATAAAGACATGAAATTCCTCTGGTCGTTGGGGTTCATGGTGAACATTTCAAAAAGTAACGAGAGTTCGAAAGTTGTAAAAATTGTTATTGCACGATTGCCATGCGGAAGGTACCTAAAAATACGATTGTAACCTCACCAAATCTAGGCGTTTACAACGCCCTCCATTAGGACGCATCAACTGGCATTAAAGGATCAATTCATATTTTCCTCCCAAGTCCGCTAATGTTTTCCTCCCTCCAAAAACATTTTAGGGCGGAGGATATCGTCCTTTTCCTTCTTCGACTTAATAAAAACAAATTTAACGACACTCTCGTTTTGTTTATTCTTCTTTTTTTTTTTTTCAAGGAAAGAATAATCACATATTTTCACGTAGCATTCATTTAACGCTACGTCATCCTATTCTTGTCCATCCCGAAGCTTATGCCGACTTTAAACATAAGACCTTCTTTCGAAAAAAACGTCGCCATTAACGTTTAATGACAGGAAACTTGAAATAAAACACATTCACAAAAAAGCGGGACATGAATAGAGAATAAACGAATGAAATAGAGATTCCCTTTCTCGTTCGGGAATTCCAAAAATACATATACACAAAAAGGACGCAACAAAGGAGGTGGAAAAAATCTCATAAAAGATGCGAACTTGGTGTAATTATATAAGAGTGTATTGCCTGCCGCCTTATCCGAATCCATTAATTCATGGCAAGGAGACACCCTATTTCATCCTATTTCGTCCTTATTCGTTACACCCCGCCCGCTCCAGAAAACGCCGCGCAACCTTAAGCACTGAGAAGCGTTTAATTTGTGCCTTTTGTTGGCAGTTTTCCTGCGACAAAAAAACAGCCGAGCGACTGCGATTTCGAGTTCGAATGTGCAAAATGGTGAAAACGGCGCGGTGCGGCCAAATTAGGATTATAAGTTACAATAATTTATTCCAATTATTGCCCCCTTCGGGGTGCTCGCTCAGTCCCGTAGAACACGGACGCAGGACATAGACGATGTAAATGTGTCAAGGGACTTTGGTTGGACGTATATTTCGGTTGTTTTACAGGATGTTTCCCCCACCCCTTTTGGCTTGTTTTCGGGTCACAATGGACGCTAACCTTGAAAGGATGGCCGCGCAACGATGTCACAAGTAGAGCGCGAGGTGAATGGTGAGCACGGTTTTATGGACCATTCCGGGAGAAATAAATTTTTGAATAAATTTTAAGATTGCACACAATCTACGTCGAGAACTGAATTATAAAAAGTTGGTCATTATTTTTTGGCTCATGCTGTTTGTTTAGGGTGGTCCCGCGGAATTTATTGCTTTCCGCTCGGAGAAGAAGCGCTTTAGTGCGCTGAAAATTGAAAGCGTGCGAGCACTATAAGGATTTTTAGTGGTTGGAAAAGAAAGGAAAAGAAAAAGGATTGCTAAAGGATTGCGAAGTAACGGTGTGGCAGTGATAGAAGGTGGGTACTCTGCGTGATTTTTATGTTCTCAGGCATGTTATGGAGGAATAAAATTTATTACCCTTTGCGAATACAAATGATTTTCGTGAAAGCGATAAGGATTTGACGTAACAATTTAACTTTAAACCATGGGCTTCTGTTAAAGCTGCGAAAACAAATCTCAAGAGGACTTAAATGATAGCCCCACTAGCGCACATGATACTTATTTGATAATTGGAACCCAAGAGTGCAATGTCAGGAGAGTGCGAGGAAGATATTGAAACTTCATAGCCAGGAACCTGAAGCTTTACGAAAAAATTGAGTTACACAATTCCTAAAAGAACAGTCACCTGGGAAGTTCTATTTCCCAAGACTTGCACCGAAAATAGAGTTTGCACTGACAGCCTTTGAGTTCCAAGTTATAAAAAAACCTTGGGCACTTAGATTTTAAGTCTCTAGGGAGGAGATCAGTGTCTTGCCTAGGAATTTGAGTCTGCTTTCAGTTTATGACGGAGATTCCTATAAAATTAGCTTGGTGGTGTCTTGATCTGTTAACCACAGTTGACAAAGATCCGATGGCGTTTTACCCGATTCCTTGAGATGAAAATTTAGTGTGCAGTGTTCTTCAGTTTATTGTTCTTCAGTTCAGTGCTTATTGTTTGAGTGGCTTATGAACCTTTTTGGCGAAGCAGAGGCACTACTTAAAAGGGTTAAAGAAGGGTTTCTTAAAAGTCCAACGAGTAGAAAAGAAGGGAGGACCACCGGCTTCTCAGAATAAGAAGGAAACGCATAAGAAATGCGCGATCGCGAAATTAGGCTCGAAAATGTTACCGAGGGATCGAAAGAGTATAAAAAAGCTACAAAGCATAACTTTGATGTAGTTAAGGACTTTGCCTACCCAGGCTTTACTAGAAACTCAGACAATAATACCAAGTAGAGAGATAAAAAAAAGAGTAACTCTTGTCATTGAGTAGCAGAGCCCTTTCTCAAAAAAGGCCTTCGGGTGATCTTTGGCCCTGTTTGTCTTGACGGTGAGTGAAGAAAAAACACAACGACTACATTGACTGTACAGCATCTAGTCCATATACAATGACTAAGAAGGCTGCTGCATGTAGAGCGAACACCAGCATTCTGATCTGGAAAATCTTCGCATCTCCTCCGGACAGGCGACGCGGTAGAAGAAGACCACGACTCGAGCGCGAACGGAGACCTTAAACAACTATTGCAAAACTGGAGACAGCTAGCTAACGATCAATGTGGCTGAGCCCCTTTAGTGCCATGATAAGTCAATTGAGGGACTGAAATGGTGCCAGCTCTTTTGGTAATCAAATGCAGTAACTTCTGACCCTCGACGAACACTTCTCACGTGTCTGTCTTCTACTAGAGATCCACATGGTATTTTTGGCATCAACACAGTTGGCTTCTATTATCCTGCGTTAACCTCGTTATTTTATTGTCGGTATGGTCAGGCATTAACCGATGTCAAGTATTGACAGTTGCCTTGTAATAGCCTTGAGCTTGAAAGAAAATGGAATCACTCGAAAGATTTAAACGAAAGGTGGTGTTTATCATATCCCTACTTTATTGGTAAGACTTTACGGTAAAAACCATTTGATGTGCCCAATCTGTGCATTGGTATGCACTGGTGGTTCTAGGTGATTTCGCCTAAAACAGAATAGTCTCCTAATAGCTCCTGTAACGATTAAATTATGAGAGCAGATTTCCAGAAGAGTTTGGGTTTTTTCCAAAAATCTAAGAGCCCACTTTGTTTTGGTACTTTTATCATAGGAAATCATACTCTGTCAAGCAAAGAAGCACCGAGATTTTCCACCAGTAATCCGTCTATTCTCTGAGAAGCCACCACATTAATTAACTCTGTCGTATACGTAACACCCGGTTTTCCATAAATCCACATCCTGCAGCCCATGTAATCCAAATTACTTTTCACTAATTACCCCGAATACAGGACCCCCAAAACTGGATAAAACTTTTGGATTGAAATTACCTCCATCAATAACTCCCCATGATAGTGGTGAAGTGAAGCTCACTCGTATGTAGTATGTACCATCTTAACCAACTGCAATCAATATTTCCTGTCACTAACCCTAAGCTTCGGGACTTCAATTCAGTTATCCTATCTCTTGGGTGTGTGTATGTGTGTAGCTGAAACAAAAATAATGAAATCAAAAACTCTGCAAGCAACCATCCTTTCACGGAGTTACTCATATACCTTCACACACACGCTCCCACAAAAGCCAGTCCCTTTGGTTAATTTGCCTCCATTCACGTGTGTGAGTTTTTGTCAAAAGGACGAAAGCCGAGAAGCACCTTCGTTCATTAATCATTTTTCTGCTTTTCCCAGTGACAAGTACCAAAATCAGAAAAAGCCTCATACCCCCAGCACCGTCACTGAGGAGCCCATTTTCACTTCACAAAAAATTAAAAGTTAATTACCCCAATGACAAGTTGATTTTTTGTTGAATGTTCTGTTCATTCCTCCCTCGAGCGGGCGTGCGTGTGTGTGGCTGTGTGAGGAAAGTTTTAGATCCCGCACCCGGCAAAAGGTACGGGTGCTCGCTGGTGGTTTACAAGGATGTGGGCTCTAGAGGGAAGCGAGCAATTTTCTATATTCACCCCAAGGGTATGCATTGTATACACACACTCATTCCACACACCGGAATGAGGTCGTTTATTTTACAAAGTAGGTTTTGCCTCCTCCCACGCTATGCAAACAGGCGAAGGATCCCCCTCACCCTCCTCTACACATAAAGGCACAGTCATAAGTCAGTGCCGGTTTATTTGGTCACACATACTAGATGTGGCTTTTTTTCCGATTTAGTACTATCATTGCTCTGGTGAATGGGCGATGGGCAATAATGGCTTCAATGAACAGTAGCTGGGAGGAGGTCGTTGGCGGTGGGTTTGGTTTTTAAGGTCAAAACAGATTTTTTGAGTGCTTGTACATGCATGCATAAACAAAAGCAGCCTCGTCGCACAAAAAATGCAAATACCGTGAGGTTTTCTTGTTTTGGCTTTCCGGCTTTTGTTTTTCGCTAGGATATGCTAATAAGTCACAGTCTGGGGGACAAGAAATGTGCTGGTAGAGTCAACATTTATTGGCTAGGCATTGAAGGACCAACGTTATGTTTTAGTCATTTTACAGGTGAACATTGTGTTCATTACTTAGGCTTGGGAAAGTCTTTGGTTCTGGTTTGGGCATATCTTCCTTAGGATGATGCTCGACCCATCTTCGACTTACTATTTCTAAAAAAAAAGGATGAGAATAATGGAATGTGTACCCTTTCGAAAGAAGGCTGTTAAAAGTTGAATTCCGTCTTCCTTTTCATATATGCATATGTTCTGGGATCCAGATTAGAGCAACAGAGAACCAATTACTCAGATTCGCTTACGACACTGTTCTACTAGTTTGGAGAATGTGGCTGGCTATTCGTCTATGTATCTATGATTCGTTGAGGAATTGATTAGTTTTTGATCTCGGGGCACGAAATTGAAAAGCTTAAGCAACTTGGATGAAGGCCTGTCAATATTCGCTTCGTCTGTTGAAATCAAGATTTCAAACTTCTAAATCACCCCTCTGCTTATCCATTCCGCTCTGATTAAAAAAGGTAACTTGGAAGTCTTCTTGGAGTTTAATCTAGGGGTGAGGTATTCAGTTTGGTTCTTAACCACATATGGCCGTTACAGCTCATAGTGGCAGCAATAAATAAATTAACCCTCTTCATCGTTCATGGTCCTGCACAATTCGATCAAATACCCCTAAGACGCTTGTTGATGAGCACTTGGAGTTTTTTTTTCGTCTGTCTGTGAGGAAAGTTATTGTATTTGCTCCTGTTAAAAATTATGATTTTAGCCTAAGATCCAGGTTAAGACGACTTCGTTTCAAGATAGAGTCGTTACTGATGTAGAGTGTAATATTTGGAAGTTGTAGCTTGAGTGGGTTTTCATAAGCACACCTCTAGTAGCACACCACAGGTTGGTGTCATATCCCCCTGTTACAGATTCTAGTTCAGAATAAAATACTTTAGCAAATCACGAAATTAAAGTCAGAGGATATGCGAGTGATTTAGGACTGACAGATCCAGGTAGGGCATTTTTATCTTTTCTGACAAACTTTGCCTTTTTACCCCACAGGTCACAGACATGTTTTCCAGGCGAAGATCCTACAGTGAAAATAACTGCCCGTGAGACTGCGCTGAAGGCAGTACCACGCGGTGAAGTCACATATTTTATCGACGGCCAGACAGCAATAAAAGTGATTTCTCTTCTACAAGTAAAATGAAAGCTTACTTACTTACTTAAGATGGCGCTACAGTTCGGGATGGACATGGGCCTCAACCAACAAACGTCTCCAGCCAGTTGCCTCCAGTTTCGCACGCCAAGTTGGTTGAGGTCCCCTTGTACTTGCGTGCGCCACCTGAGTCACGGTATTCCTCTACTGCACTGTCCCTCAGGTGTGGATTCGAAGATTTTCCAAGCTGAAACATTGGTGTCCATCCGTTCTACATGACCTAGCCACCTCAGTCGCTGGACCTTTGCTCTTCTGGCTAATGTCCCTATACAGCTTACACAGTTCGTCAGTGTATCTCATCCACCACTCACTATCTATGCAGACGGGGCCTAAAATCACCCGAAGAATTTTCCCCTTGAAAAAGCTAAGAGCAACCTCATCCACTTTTGACAAAGTCCATACCTCTTCGCCATAGAGCAGGACTGGGGTGATACAGGTCTTGTACAAGGTCACTAGAGAGGGCAACTAATTGAGTTGCCTTATTAGCCCAAAGAAACAGTTTAATCTCAGCGCTGAATTTATAGCGGGGCCTAGGTAGACAAAGTCCTTAAATAAAATTGAGGCTTACAAAGTCTTAAATTCGCCTTGTTGACTGCTTAAAGTCAACTTTTTTCTGCCCGAGAAGTTTAAGGTTTCTATGCAAGAAAAAAACCCAAGTGGCAATTTCGTATTTTTGCCAACACCACCAGAGCGGCACTGCTATTACTCCGTTTTACCTGACATTACATGGTCATAACAAAATCATTTCAATAAATTGAAGTCTATGACCATCGGAGCCTTGAAGCAGTATGGCGACATAGTCAGAGAATGTCTGTGGATAAATCTTGTAACTGTAGACAATTTTTAACAGAGATCATGGTCTTCGAGCCTATCTTCCGAGGCTTTTTGTCACGTGTAGATCTTGATCTCCTCAACCATATCCGGCTTCATAGCAGCTTTTGTCCTTTGTCTAACGCCTTCAAAGCTTTCCATCACCTGCATTCTCCAAACTGTTTGGAAGAGAGTCCATTAAACCTCTGATGCACTGCAAAATCAGGAGAAACTTTAACATCCACTGCTACTGCTGCCAAATTAATTTCACGAAATAAATTCATCACACGTCCTCGAAATGGGCCTTTCGTGCCTGCCTCACTGTAATGGTTGTTTGCTTAACCGAGAATATGCAATGCAGATACACGTATGTAATTCAATTGAGCAATAAAAATATTTTTGCCACGATAATCAAATCTACTGGCGCCAAAAATTGTGCATACGTTCGTTAAGCGTGATACACCACCACCGACACCCCCCGACCACCAACCGCCCCCAACCACAATGCCTCACACCAGCTTTGATATTAATTTCCACAGCAGAAGAATGAATATGTTTATTTTTAGCCCCTGGGGGTGCCACACCATCGCGTGAAAGACAACACACAGGGAGAGCGAGCGAAAAAAAAGCGGTTCACACCGAGTTTCGAGGGAACACCTCCACTCCCCCTGCTCCCGAGCGGTGGGACAACTGACACAACCGTGGGTGGTGAGGGTGGCGGTGGCTCGAACGCACGGAACCCGATAAAAAGAACGAGCAGCAGCAGCAATTTTTTGGAGTATTAATCATGAATTATTTTGCACCAGGGAATGGGGTGTGTGCGGGTGTGTGTCGAGTGATTGCAAGCGGGGGGTTGTTATAAATTATTCACCAATTCGGCGCTCGATGTGCGAACACAATTGGAAAGGAACGCGTGGCTCACACGTAGCGCGAGGCTCTCCCCATTAACGAGCGAACAATACACAACAGCGCGGCAAATTGTTGTTATTTTACGCATGCATTAGCACGCTTACTCATATTGTTTTACATTTTCTGATAGAGTCAGCCCAGATTGTTTTGATAAATTAACTCATTACTGAGAAAAGTTAACAAATTGTTGCCGTCAAAACAAGGACGTAACCTTAAACGCAGGAGGAGGTGGGAATTTGAAAGAAAAAGGCCTCAAGCAGTGTGCTCCTCGGGACGAAATTAAGCAATGAATCAAATGGAGTGTCAAACTCGCTATCTGATTTCTGTGTCATAACTTTTGGAAAATAAACGGAAATTTTTGCAACGGCTCATGATCCCACTGAACACGAGCACCCCTAGGCATAAAGAAGTTGACTTTTTTTTTAAATTTCGAAACATCATTCTGACATGACGATGTTAAGGAATAATCAGTGTGCTTCGCCGTGGCTTTGCTTTTTTAAATGCCTCTTGGAAATGGTGTAGCAAACAAAGTGGCCAGTCTTCTATTCTTTCTATACTGCACTTTACTTCCCTTTCGAAAACACCGACTACACACCGCCGATGTTTATTTTACTTGTATAATCCACATATCTAAGGTTAAGTCCAACAAAACTGCTGATGCTGATGACCTAGCTGCCGAGCTGCTCAAAGCGGCAGGCGATGACTTGGTAAGGGCAAGCACCAAATCGTCTGTAAAGCATGGTCGGGGGAATGTATGTCCGATGAATGGAATCTCAGCATTGTTTGCCCGATCCTCTGAACTGCGCCAACTACCAAAGCATCAGTCTTCTTAACATCGCTTACAAGATCTTATCTGCCGTGTTGTCAGAGCGCCTGAAACCTGATCAGTCCATATCAGTGTGGTTTCAAGCCAGGAAAGTCCACCACCGACCTAATATTCACACTGCGGCAGATCTTGGAGAAAACCCAGGAACTTCAAATCGATACGCACCACCTTTTTATCGATTTCAAGGCCGCGTATGACAGTATCTATAGAGACGAGCTATACAGAGCCATGTCTAGCTTTGTCATCCCTGCCAAACTCGTCTGTCTGTGCAGGATGACGATGGAGAATGCACGCTGCTCCATCAAGGTCGGTCAAGCCCTTACTGAGACCTTTGATGTTAAAAAAGAGTTTAGACAAGACGACGCGCTGTCGTGCGATTTCTTCAACATCGTTCTTGAAAGAGTTGTGCAAAACTCACGCCCCAACACCAGAGGCAAAATCTTTCAAAAGTCCGCCAGATTGCTCGCATACGCAGACGATATTGACATAATCGGAAGAACGCAGCGTGATGTCACTGGTGCATTTGTGAGTATTGAGACGGAGGCGGCGAAGATGGATTTAGCGGTCAATGAGGGCAAGACGAAGTACATATAAGTTGCCATCAAGAAAGGACACCCAACACCGATGTCTCGGACAGAACGTCACAAGAGACAGTCATAACTTTGAGGTAGTTCAGGACTTCCTCTACCTAGGCTCCGCCATAAATTCAGACAGCGCTGAGATCAAACGAAGAATGACTCTTGCCAATCACTGTTTCTTTGGGCTAATAAGGCAATTGAGTAGCAAAGCTAAGGTGACCCTGTACAAGACCTTAATCATCCCAGTCCTGTTTCGGACTCTGTAAAAAGCGGATGAGGTTGATCTTGGCTGTTACGAGAGGATTTTCGATCCCGTCTGTATAGACGGTGAATGGAGGAGGAGACACAACGACGATCTGTACGGGCTGAATAGCAACATCGGCTTAGCCAGAAGAGTGAAGATCCAACGACTGAGGCGGCTGAGTCATGTAGAGTGGATCGACACCAATTCTCGGACCTGGAAAATCTTCGAATCCACACCTGAGGGACGGTGCAATAGAGGAAGACCGCGACTCAGGTGGCACACGCATGTGTAAGGGGACCTTAACCAAATTAGGGTGCGAAACTGAAGGCAGCTGGCTAAAGATCGGCCTGACTGGAGACGGTTGTTAGTTGAGGCACGGGTCCACCCCGGACTGTGAGTAAGTAAGTGTATTCTTCAGGTAGCACTTTGCCGAAATTATTGAAAGTTTCGATAGATGAACAGAGTTGTCTTCAAGACTAAGCCTTGGCCGTTCTGAAGGTCTCGTCTTAGGTTCTTAAAATGTGCTTGATAGACGAACGCTTAGTCTAAGATTCACGAAGAAAGCTGAAAAAAAAAAAACTGTAGCTAGTCCACAAACCTTAGATCCATTGAATACAGCTTTTACACACTAGATGACGCTACGACAAAGTTGTTTAGAACCTTCTCTATTAAACCGAATGTTTATCCTGAACATTTTTGAAGAAGACTTAGACGAAATAACACAAAAATACCATAAAACAATTTATCGTACTCATAACCTTATTACACACTGTAAGTCTATAGATTTATGGTCGTATTCCACTACACAAAGTTTCAGTGATGGTGGTGATGATGATGATGTTGATGTTGATGATGTTTTGATAGAATTTTATGGGCAAAGGATGCTTCTATCGTCCTAATTCAATTTGTGATGCATTGAGGTTATGGCAAGCATCGAATTCACTGCCTAATAATTTATTAATGGAACAGTTTTGCCAGTTCATTATGCAATTCATTAGGAAGTGGGCTTTATACCCACATATCGGGGCAAACATGGTGGGATACACGCGTGCTCCACCACAATAGTATTACTCCCTGTCAGTAGACAACCTAAACCGATGTATAGCTGCATCACTATGGACAGATATGTGATGTACTCTCGTGAATGTCATGCATTTGATGGGCTGCGCCAGGATGTGAATGAAGCCACCGCTTGGGTACCTACTTCCGAACATAATTGAATTTAAATTCCAACTTTTCAGAACTTTCTCGCAGATTGGCAAGCTGTGTACATGTATGGTTTTTGGCCAGCCAGATGCTGCTGGGTCGGAGAGGCATTTGCATTCTCGCTGATATGCCATCAACTCGTTCTGGTTGCATTAATTGAATTAAGTGTTTTCGGTAGTCCCGTATCCGTCTTGTGGTGATGGTCGTATCGAAAACGGTTAGCTGGAGACATGGAGTGAAGAAATTCAATAGACGAAGCGGAACTCCATCAAGTGCAATCGGAATCGATGAGCTATGTATCCATCATTGACAGTGATGTTGGGCTATAGGACTTCGAGTGGATGAGGGGAAAAGGAATTACTTGACCATGGTTCGGTCTTTGATTCAAATGTGTTTTGGCAAAGATAAGTGGGTTCTAGGTTTCGGGAATACAGGGCACGTGTATGTCAGAGTTTCGCTGGCTTAAGTGCCAGCAAATGATCATCCTAATGTATTTGTTCTAATGGAAGTAGTGGCTTATGGAAAGGAATTAGGAACGGGAATAGAGAATCATCAATTGACGTGAATTAGCATAGCGACAAGGATAAGAGAAAGGATGATGTTGAGCGGGGTATTAATACAATTGTGTGGACCTTAGTAATGTAACTGTCAATTAGTTCTGAAATACTTTACTGGCGCTTGAAAAGATGCTTTGTTTGTTGAAAAAGGAATTAGTGTTCAGTTGGATTCTTTGCTATTTGGGAGACACATTTATCTTCACTCAAACATTTTGAAACATTTTTCTTTTCAGTTCACAGCTTTCTACGTCAATGCAAGTATTTTTCTCCTTGGCCAGCTCTTACAGAAGATCTCCGCATGATTATACTCTCCTGTGTCCATGGTTTTGTCTTGGCAAGCTCTATCAATACAGATCGTCAGGGGGGGAAGCAATGCTAACTATTCCTGCTTCTTGTATTCCTTCATTTCCTTGCCGATAAATAATCCAATTTTGTCTAGTAGCACTGCACTTGTTTTATTCGTATTTTGTGCGCACTCCTGCGGTCCGCCTCTTTTTTCCTCTTAATTTGGCACTTTATTAAGAACCCATCGGAGCATGTCACTTCGCAGATCTTCTCAACTCTTATTAAGGTCACAGTCAATGACAGAAAAATTCGGCGGATATTTGGCCATATTGCCACTTCTTCTGCATTCGATGAAAATATGTTACGTATACGCCACCGCTCAATCGATGATTTTTGTGAGTAAATACTTAAAGTTCAAGTCACAGTCAACGTCAATCACATTTCGGCGGAAATGAAGCCATTTTGGCCATATTAGAACTATTTCTTCATTGGATAGAACAATGTTACCGTCATACACACTTTCGGGGGGCAAGCATAAACTCTGCACATTTATGTATGGTGGCCCTTTTCAAATTTTGACTATCGAACGAATATAAGTTGCAACTTATCATTCCAATGATAAGAAAGTCTTCAGCTATGATTAACATCAGTAAATTCTCCGGTTCTGTTGTCTTCCTGCCGGAGCGATGATATGGTGAAGTAACACCTCTGTAGGACGATTCTCTGCAACTTAACAACAGACATTCATATCTATGCAGAATATTGTCATGTTGATGCTTCAGCCGCCGTTGAATCGACCGCAGAACTAGTCTTTTCATACATTGTAACCAATTGCTTCTCCACGCTGTTATTTTCTTTTCGTTTTTATCCTCGTGGACTCTGGTTTGGAAGCGAATTCTTGGATAGGGCCTTTTAGTCTTTTTAGAAAATTCAGGATCTCTTTGTTGGCGTAATATCTCTGCCTCTCCTCCATCTCACGTATCTCTTTTTTTAGCTTACAGAGGTGTCGAACAGTTTAAGTCGTTTTTTGCAGGAGCGTTTATTTGAATACATTTACCATCAAACTAGCAGTTTTCACACATCAATCGCCGCTGGCAGTGCTGTAATTAATTTCCTGCGCCTTTTGTTCCTGCGATTGCAGACTTTTAACGTTGAACTTCTTCACAATGGTTGTTTTGGTCGTGACATTAGCGAATATTTATATCTGTGCCTTTGTTGCAATGAGGAAATAGTCCGAGATAAGGTTTGACAAACCTTCGGGAGTACTAACTTAATGATAAAAACTTGTGATAAAAAAAACTTTCCAATCAGCCGTTCGGAGTCGACACCTAAAACTGGAGGTCACTGCAATTCGTGTGAAGATTAAACCCGCACAACATGAAATGTTGCAAAAACATAGGGCTTGACGACTCAGACTGTCGCTGCAGCTATTTTTTTATCGTCTTTCTCCTCAGTGAGGTGTTAGCACATGGCTGACGTTGCGGACTGTGATTACTCGCTCACTAACATAAAGGGAGAGTCTTTTTGCCTTAGTGTACCTCTGACAGCGAACTTCCTAAGATTTCTACTTAAGCTACACAAAAAGGAGCCTGTTCGCCTCCCAATCTGGTCGGTTCGTCAGCCCTTTTGTTTCGCTCCACAGTCACAGTGACCTGGTACCTAAGATCTCAGAACCGCGCACTGTTGCCTGCCTAGTGTTTTTAGTGCAAGTCTAGCTTAAGTAAATGCATAAATCTTTCTAGAGAAACCGAGGGTGTGGTGCGAAGAGCACCTACATATGATAGCGATACGGGAAATTCTTTGTACTCCAGCTTGCTTTCTGGTTGCCTTCCGCCAAATGAGCGCTCCATCCGTGAGGCTGGGTCTGACTGTAGGTGTGTATAGCCAGTATATCATACTTTGTTTGGGACCATTTCTTCTTTCCTACCTTTTTGCGCGCATAGAGGAGGACATTAAGGGCGTTTCGGACCCTTTTCTGCGAATTAAGATTTCAGTTGAGTTCTCGTTCAGGAATTAACCCAAGATATCTGGTTTTGACAGGGACATGATCCCAACGCTTGTCGTTAGTTTACTTTTGAGGAGAACTGTTCAACGTTGATGCGTTTCCTCCCGCAATTCGAAATATCAACACCACCACTGTTCTCTAGACTCCGGAATTCCAAATTAAATATTTCCCGGCGCAATAAATGTTACGGACCGACAACCTGGCGAAATGTCCTCTATGGATGCCGCTTTTACGAATATACCTGCAGTTGTAAAATCTATTCAAATTCATGAGATAATTTTGTCAGTCACTCCAATGGTTACCAAATGCCTTTTGTACAAAATAAGCGTGGTTTCAATTTTGTGACAATTAGATGTATTCAGCTCCAAATATCCCATTTGTGGTCCAAACAGCTCGTCCGACGGGAGCTGATTCAAATTCAATGGAAATAAATTTCCCATTCGAGATTCATTCGAATAATTGAAATGCATATTACAAATGTTTGGCTGCATAATACTCACAGAAGCACCGACATCAACCAAAGCTGTCCCAAAATAGTTAAATCACAGCAAACAGGATACAGCATAACTTTAATTTAAACGACTTTTGGCGACAGCAGTCATCCGCAACATCCTCCATCGGAGGAGATGGGGGAGTGATTTATGAAAATAAAATGGGCGTATTTGCAAAAAGAAAACACACACAAAACCCTTATCGAATTTATCTACAACACTAATACATTCGTGCAGCAAAGTCGCCTAAATCGCCACTTTGACATAGGGAAAGTTAATTGAAATCCAAATCACGTATTCCTCCACCTCGGTGCGCACCGAACATCCCATTAAGTCGCATAAAACAACCCGCCCTACTCGCTATCCGGTGTAACATTGATGTCGATTCCATTAATGAGATAATCTATCGATTTTCGATTATTCCTGGCTCACATGCCAGCCGCTCCGCCCACCCACAAAACTGAGACACATCTCATAATTCAGCTGAAATAATTAAATCACTTTGATTATCCTTGTCACGTGAATGGGAATTCCAAGAAGTCACCCCCTTTCGCTGTCGAATAAGTGAACTAAAACACAAAAGTTACTCTCGTTCCTCGGGATGGACCACCTACTACCACCGACCATGGACCACCTGCAAATGAGCAATGATGGTCATTAACCCGAGCGAAATGCTAGAAATCCACGTCACAGCAGGATATCACTCTCGTCATCATTATTCTCGGAGAAATCCTGATTTAATTAACTTTGTCCCGCATAAAAGCTCTGCTGATTGGAACCATTTACCCGGTTATGAGTGGTATTCCTGAAAATATGGAGGCCACCCACACCTCTAGGGTGTGGGTATGTGAACTCCGTCACAATCTAAATTAGGCAATGAGCCGATTTCTCTTCATTAAGGGCGCACACAACTCGCCCCAAAAACCACTGCTGATAGGACTTCAAATCAATCACATCAACCCAGAGGAAATCCTATTACACTGGATGGGATTAAACAGATGACATTATCCCGTTTTACCTGTACACAGAGATATTTTGAAGGTAAAAGATATGCTGTGTGCCACCACCGACAATCCATCGTTGTCGTTCTCGGTTGCCGACATCTCTCTGTGAGCTATTTCGCATGACTCTGAGATTCATGGGGTTCTCATAAGAGCCCCGTTAAGGTACTCCTCTAATTGATCCATTTATTGGAAGAATATATTTGGATGCATACAGCAGAGTGGTGGCGGCAATTCCATCATTTTTGTTACAGTATGAGCAAGAAGTAGGGATCCCACAGTATTTTAGGGTTAACGAACTCCGACGAGGTTTACTTAGACGAAAACGGGCGCATTTTTATGCAAATGAAAGAGTCCATTGTTAAATGTCACGTTCGAAGCTTAAAACTTTGCAGAAGCGAGTGGAGTCACAAATGGTCAAAATGTTCCAAATACGCCACAGTATTTAAGGTATAGTCCCGCAGCGCCCTATAGACACATTCCGCGGGTATAATTTCTTGAAAAAATCATCTTTTCCAAATAGCTGAAGTTTCTATGTCATGCTTAGAGTATTCCTTCTGATGGAGCCAGTAAACATTTTAATAAACATTTCGGTTAGTTTTCATTTTGCACGCTTTTCCACCCTCTCAAGTGTTCTCTCGTAGCCCACTTATCCAGCTTGTCCCTTATTATTCCTTCTAAATGGTTAAGTGACCAGAAACCCAGAGGCTGCCTCCTACTGATTTCGGGAACTCTGTCGCTGTCATGTCAGCCCAATTTCTCCAGATCCTTCAGCAGTTCTGTAGACAGCTGGTTGTTGGTTTTTCGGAGCATTTGGATGCATATTCTGATCTACGAGTTGGTGAGAAATTTATGGCCCTGATAAGTAGAAATCTATACATAACCTGCCCTACTCAACTATACAACTACCATGGGAGTGACTTTATCTGCATGACAGAATTGTTTCACTCGAAAATGATAACAACGTCGAGCGAGGCTACGGATAGAAATACCCCGCCATTACCACTTATTTTCAACAAGACTTCACTTGGGGAACAGGTGCAGATTCTCCTTTCGAAAAGTGAAGACTAACGCTGTCGTCCTCCTTAAAAGCCTAGACACTAGTTACTGTGCTATTTTGTGAGCTATCCGGGTTCATCCTTTGCTTAAATTTTGGTCAAGACCAATTCGAAGTCGAATTTCTGGCATCATAATGTCAAATGTCGTATCCATACGTCAAAGCATAAAAGAGGCGTAGGTTTCTTAGGTGGCTTTCAACCCAATGCCAATCGGGACAAACCATTCCTTCTTCGTTCAATCAACTTAAAGAGATTTACCTGAAAATCTATAACTGTCAAATCACTCACGTGTGGTGTTTGCTCACCGATCATAATTCAACAAAGATGACGAGCCAGTTATAGAACCCATTTGCAAGCTCATCCACATTTTCCTTTCATTTCATATCATCATTTCCACAGAGGTTTTCCTCATCCAACAGATGTGACACATCGATTTTTTTTTCAAATACCAATCAGACAAATTCCATTACAATTAATTGACTGTCCAATCTAATCCCCTGTATTTTTTTCTATCTAACAGTATATGCGTCACCGTGGTAGTACTCAACGTCCATTTCCGGTCGCCACAAACGCATCGGATGGCGCCATGGGTAAAGCGAGTGTTCATCAATTTCCTGCCGAAATTTTTATTCATCAGGCGGCCAAAATACAACTTTGAAACAAGGTTAGCCCTGATGCAGGGTTACAGCGCTACTCCAGCATAAGCAAACATTGAAAAAGTTGGATTTACGTTGACACTCTATTCTCGTTTTTCTTTCTAGTAAATTACTGCTGAAGGACACACACGCCTGTTTCTATCCATATTACTCGACAACGAATCTCGACCACAGTCCAACAGCATACAGTCGAACGCCGTCAAAAGAGGATTTGTCACCATCCAGGTACGTTAGCGAGGTGGAATGGCGCGTCCAATCGGAAATCGAAAATGAATTTCCTGAGTTTTTAAGTTCTGTCACCTCACACCCACACTCGCAAACACCTTCTATCGCTGTACACTCTAATCAAGTTGATTTTTATTTTATTTTTTTTTTTAAATTGAAAATGACAACGAATGTAGGGAGAAATTCCCTTTTTTTCTGCACACACTTGTACAGTGTTTTCCTGTTAATTTTTGTTTCTCTTTCGTGTCTATATAGCGTTGCTTTTTGCAGCTTAACCGGAACAGGACCATTCGGCGGTAGTTGTCAAATTCATGGGCCAATTCCAACTCTGCCGCAATCTGGATCGGATGATTTAACTGCCGTTCCAGACTTGGATATGGGACCACCTACGGGCATTAAAAGTCCCATTATCAATAATCCAGCATTCTCCCATTCGAAGTGTCCACCGAGAGTGCATCGGAGTTGCTTCTGTGTACGATTCATTGCGGAGCATACAAAAATGCAAGAGGACTCAACTAAGGTAAGTGACTGTGATTTTGAATAAAAAGTTGTTTGCGATTCGATTTGAAGGATGGAAAGGAACAATTTCCGCATTTCGGATAAATTGGTTGAAACATGGTAATGGCTCTGCTTTGAGCGATAACCGGTTCGGAGTTTTCAAAACTTCATGATGCACCTGGAACTCAACAACAATAAAAACGAAACCAGTGTTGACACGAACAAAATGTTGATTGAAGTTCACTTTCATTTCAACTGTCGCTCTTTGAGCCAATTTCGCTATAACTTGACGTGGCTTTGTAGTTCTAGTAGGATCGAGGTATTGTATTTTTCTATCCTTAAAAATCGCAAAACCATTTTTAACATTCGCAGTCAAGTTGAAGTGATCCATTTCGGGTGCCATAAGCTTTAGACGTAAGGTCTTTGTCTACAATCTAGGAAAAGGGATAGGAAAAGTTGTTCTTGACAAGGACACGTTTTCCTACTCGGCAAATACTTCCATCACTGAGGTTATTGGTGCTCTAGATACCGTCATAGAAATGTCTGTGGTACAAAGACTTTAAGGGGAAAGATAGGTAGGCGGCGATCAAGCTGTCGTACCTAAGACCGAATTAACACATAACGGCCTTACCACAACTCTTTGGAATCTGATTGGGTTGAACAACGTAAGTGGAGTTGTTGTTTGGTGGTCCTTATATTTTTCCTGTGGCTTTCAGAATATGTGGTAGGTCATTAAGGTTGTTCGAGAAAGATTTGCCGAATGTACGAAGTTCGGTTTTTGGCGAAAGTCAGGTATTTGATCAAGGTTTTCTTCCTCGTTTACATCTTTGCAGCTGCGACAGTACGCGTTGAATGGATGCCCAATCTTTCTGCATGGCTGCCGATCGTCCAGTGACCAGCGCAGATTGCTACAAAACGAGAGACGCCCCTTCGATTCCTGCCCTTGGTGGGGTCCCAGAGATGGCACAGCTATCTAGTCCGGCCCATCTTTGGTTAGACATTTTTCAAAAGTGTAAGAATAGTTTACTCTTGACTGAGTAAAGAGGAATGAACTCGTTCTGCGAGAGACCTATCATGAGCTGAACCTCGCCTACGTAGTTTATCGGCCTCCTACGCTTCTATGTCCTGGGACCCAGGTTTGAGTGACAAAGATAGGGTTTCGCGCGCTTTGGTCTAAAGGTTCAATATTTAACAGATGTTGCTTGTTTGCTGATCAATGTTTAGCTATTGGACTCTGAATAGTTATGAACCGCCTTCACAACCGGCGAAATTCTCACCGTTCAACAATTTTAAGAGCCAGAATAACCGCTTCATTAGATCACTTTTAACAGCCTTTGCTTCCAACTCTTATCTGTTTTCTCTTCTTTTTTTTTTTTTCAGGTCAAAGAGGATTGGAAATATGTCGCCATGGTGCTCGATCGATTATTCCTCTGGATATTCACATTGGCCGTGCTGGCCGGTACGGCTGGTATTATTTTACAGGCGCCCACACTCTACGATGATCGAATTCCTATTATCGAACAAAAGTCCATTGATTTTTCGGGAACATCAGCAGGCCGTTGTCGTCCGCCTCAATAGCAGTTTAACTGTACAAAAATCGTATTCTTAATTCCTCCTATTTTTGTGCAATGGGAATGAGTGCCTGTGTTTTAATGTCTGAGAGTTATTACGCGTTTGTTATAGAAAAAAATAAATATCTAGAACGACTGTTTTAGAGGAGCGAAAGAGAAATAAAAGTACGAGAACCAACAAAAGATAAAAAAAAAAAATCAAAAAAAAAAAATTAACAAAAAAATTGGAAAAAATGGAACAAAAAATAAGCAAAAAAAATATATATGAAACGAATTATGTAAGAAAATATATATATATATTAAAATAGTTGATATAAAGAAATGTTGAAAAGCAGTTAATTCGTAAATAAAAATATAAATGAAGAGATTGTTCAATTAAAAATTGATTTAAAAAAAATGTTAGTTTCTCCTAAAAACCACGCACAGAAAATTTAAGAAAAAAAAATTAAATTTTTTACCAAGTAGACAAGGGATAAATTCTAAAAATAAACGTGAAATCCTAGATCTCAATTTCTGATTTTTTTTTTACAATTTGCAATTATCAATTTGTTTTCTAAATAAAGTTCTTAATAAATTATAATTAATAATTTTATCCAAAGAAAAAAAAAAGTCCAGCATCATGCGTTCGATGTATATTTCACATATGTATCTATCCGTAGGTTAAACGTAGTATTATTGTGAAACGCACATAGTTTTTGAACTCCAAAAATATCATTTTGTTGTTACAGGATTATTTAAAAAATACGGTTTGTTTTATTATTGTCCACTTATCTTTTATTGGCAGATGTTCGCTTACGTGAAACAGTAGACTGATACCCACAGCGATCTATTTTAAAAGCACGGCTTCTGAGAAACAGTAGAGAACTCAACAATTTAACAAAAAGACTTAAATACGATGTTGCAGTCAGAAGTCTTTCTTTACTTTTCACGGCGGTTTGGACTTGTAATTCAAACAACAAGTCTTTTCAGACAAGTCGATACGAAGAAAAAGACTGGGTTGATGATTTACTCGCACTTACTTTCATAGGTGGCATTACATATCGGGGTGAATCTACATAGATCTCAACCAACAAGTCTTTCTTTCCAATTAGCCCGGTCCTTAGCCAAATGCGTCCAATTGCACACTCCAAGTTGTTTGAAATTCCCTTTGTTCCTTGCACACGACAATAAGTGAGGAGTTTCTTTTACTTCGGTCGCCGCCGTGGCTCAGTAGTAACTGCATTGGAGGGTTAAACCCCAAACATGTGCACCGACAATTTTTCACGGCACTACCTCTCATCGGGGAATGACAAACATCCGAGAGTATAATTTGTCATAGAAAAACTTTTAAATTGGCCATTCGAAGCCGGCAATCAATTGTAGGTTCCTTCCATTCGTGCAAAAAATGTTACAGGCGCAACATGAATGGTTGTGAGAAGCTCGATCTTGCTTCATTCCAAACTTTCGCACCAGCTATTTATTTTTTTCTTTTACCTCCGGTTAGATTCGAAGACTCTGCGCACCAAAGCCCGTCAACGCAAACAGGACTGAAAGTCTTAGGAAGATAATGGTCTTCTTTTTTTGTTGTGGCATTTATGATATCGGCATTCGTAGCTCAGAAAGTACGGGCATCCAGATGACTGGTCTTGCATCGATCGCAATCAATCGATCGCATGTGATCAGTTTGGCTGATCGTTTGATGATCAGAAGAGCGTCATGTGAAGTTTGAGATGAGGAAACTGCACTAAGTGCACTAAGTCCGTTTCCAGACGTGGTGTGATGTAGGCTATGTTTTTCAACTGTCCTGGAAAAGATGTCCTTCTTATATATTTGGACGTTCAAATCATCCAACACGATATCAACGTCACATTTAGGACATATGGACATGTTCTGTCGAGAAGCTTATGGTAACATTTTTGATGGTCTCGTCTTTATTTTCTGTGGGGGAATGAGTGCATATCAGGCTGATGTTGACGATTTAAAATTGAGGTGAATTATCGTTCACTCATACTCTACCGCATACGACAAATAAGCATCCGAATAAGCGCTGCTTATTCTCTTTGTTGCAATCTCCTTAGAACATGTCCTCGTTTGTCATTCTCCTTTTGTTCGCCCCAACCCTTTACACTTCCTGGATGACATTTAAGCATGCAAAATATCAGTCTAATGGATCCGCTAGCTATTCGGCTGCACGACCTGTTAAGAATTCGATCATTCTATGATGTTTAAAGAAAAGAAGATCGTAGTCCTTATTTCGTGTGTCAGTTTCATCATCCATATCCAAAGCTTGTGGTCGGTACGTAACAACCCCCGACTTTAAAATCGTGTGCTTACCAGAAAAGATCGTGTTCCGGTGCACATATTTTTTGGTTGAATGAATTTATAAACTGCCATAGGCAATCCTTAGCCTTCAACGTCTTATCATTGGACCCCTTTCTATCTGTCATGAAACACTGGCAAAGAGTGTGAAAAAGTAAAGCTATCAGTTCAGTTAAAGATCGAATTACTTTTCAAATCCTCTTGGTAATCTCAAGTTTTATTAATAAGTTCAAAGCTTACAGTTTTTCATAAATTCAGTTACGTATTATCCTTCACTTTTGTCTCCTTTTAGTTCTCGTTTTAAAAAAAAACATAAAAGAAATTTTAAAAAATTAATAAATTTAAAAAACTGCCAAATACAACAATATAAATGTATGTATAGAAAAAAAAATTATTTAACATATTACTTTATGTAAAAGAAGAAAATTATACAAACATTACTATGTAAAATAGAATTACATTCTAGAATCTACAAACATACATCTAACCAAGAAAACAAAGCAAACAAAAATGTAACTACAGGGCGGTCTTTTATTTATAAAAAGCCGAAAACCTTCAGTCTTGGGGCTGAGTGTTATGCCAATTTTCTTGCCTCGGAGTGTAGTCGTAGGATTTTGAGTATGGCCGTCAGCTCTCAAATTGTTTCTTGCCGATTGCTCCACCAAACTGAAATGCACACTAAACAGTAAGTTGTTCGAATGCTATCGGCACTTTAAGATCTTCCGTGAATTTGGTAAGGTTAAGTTATCGGGCCGAGGAATTCGATGAGACCGTGTTCATCTCACTTAGGTCTATGTAGACCCCGTGTGGTACCCATGTATTCTACCTACCACATCCTGCTGCGTGGTTCCATCTACCTGATTACAGCCACCTGGTTGTCCTAACAAACTTGAGCATATCCGATAGTGAACCATAGGACAGCTCCTAGACATAATCGAAGAGAAATCTGTTATTTTTTTAATATTGCAAGGGCTTGGGCAATGATAAAAAAAATTGGCTTGTGTCTTCATGTACTTCTTCGTCGCCGCAACCTATGCATAGATAATCTTCGGTTGGATGCAGCTTTTTTGCATGATATGCCAGCATATTGTGGCAGGAATTTCCTGTCCATAGGTAGGAGCTTGGTGGTTTTAACCTTATTATATATTGGCCATCGTTTTTTGGATATTTTGCAGATGGTTAGTGTTTTCCACCTGTTATTCGCCTCAGTTAGGGATTTTAGTCTTACTGTTTATCTCGCGTGGATTGGTTTCATATTCTATCATTTCTTCATTAATAAGGCCTTTAAATCAAAGATGTGAATTATGTATTATCACTAAGGGCGGAATAGTCCCCGTGGTTAATGCGTTGGACTGCCGCCGAACATTTTTCACGGCACCACCTCTCGACGGGTTATGACAAACCTCCGGGAGTATAGTTTGTCAGGAAAGAGCTTCTCAATTCGCCGTTCGGAGTTGGCAATTAATTGTAGGTCCGTTCTATTCGTGGGCAAAATATTACACGCATACCATGAATGGTTGCGGGAAGATAGGCCTTAACTCATCCCGAGCTATCATGCCAGCTATTTGTTATTTTATTTACTAAGGGTGATTTTTCCAGCGAAATACCGACGCAGCAAATGGTCATTCGTCGAAAGCTCCTGCGTTAACTGAGTCTTATACAAGTGAAGGATTAAGTCTTTGTGCAAAATTCTCCAGGTGGAGGTCTCCGAAAGATCCGTTTCTTACAAATTCCGAAGCATTGAGAGTCTTGGTCTGTTATACATAGTTAAGAGTTATACATAGAGCAGATTAGAATACACCAGTAGTTGATCTGTTGTTAGTGCTATGAGAGTTCCGCAGGACATCTCGTCAAGGAATGACAAACATCCAACCCGGCAACAACGTGTAGGTCCCTTCCATTTGTGCGAAAAATTGTAACACGCGAGAAGCTAGCCCCTGCCACCGAGGGTTATCCCTTTTGTATTCAGTACGATTCTTAGCCACTTGGTAGCTTCCATGAAAATGATGATCCAGAAGAATATCCATGCCTTCGATATTGCCACGTTGAGCGCTCTCATGCGAGTTGCCACGATGAAATCAAGTTCACCAGGACTTCTTTATTGTAGATGTACATACATACATATATCAGAAGGAAGATACCTGTAAAAAGACCAATTTGTCTTCTTGTAGGCTCTTGGTCAGCAGGATAATCTTCTAGGCCAAATAAAAGTTAGCAATGGTGTTCTTCTGGCAGGACAACGAATGTTTGCTTAGAATCTTGCCGAGTCTTTAGTCCCCACAGCAGGCTGCCAGTATATATAAAATCAGCTTTTAAGTGATGCAGGTTAATTTGTATTAATTGTAGCAACACAGATATGTTAAACGTCAGAGGCAGATACCATAATGGCGGTATTGTTAGCCTACGTGACACCTTTAGAAGCTGCTGAACTTCCCAACTGCCTTTGGAGTCGTCAACTCTAAACGAGGCGACACAATACGTTTCTCCGCTGTGCTAGAACTGGTCTGTTACCCCCCAGTAATCATTAAGCTAAACACCCTTTTATGACTAAAAGCCCTCCCTGTATAACACGAACCTCTTAAGTATCCACTAAATTCTTAATTTTCATCGTAAAATTTATAACAAAACCAAAAACAAGAAAACCCGAAAGGATAAACTTAGTAATTGTTAAGTAAAAAAAAAAAAGAAAAATGCCAAAAATGGAAAAAAGAAAGAACAAATAATTAAGAAACCGATATTTAAAAAAAAAAATTGTGAAATAGAAAGTTAACATTTTTAGTAAATAAGTAAAAAAAGAAAAACAAAACAATTAAATAAAACCAAACACTAGGTCTTAGGTAAGAATGTTAGAACAATTTTAGCCAAATAAACACAAACAAAAATAAATATTTTATCAACTAAAAAACCCCAATTTAAACAAAAAAAAACATAAATAAAACAAAAACAAAATCGTATTAAATGTACATAAAAAAAAAACACTAAATACAAACTAACTAAACAAATTAAAAAACCAGACAACATTAGTAAAAAAAAATTTTTGTGGTTTAGAGGAACGAAAAATTAAAAGAAAATTATATATATATACACACATACATACATATATAAACTAATTGATTTTTTCAAAACAGAAAAAAGGAAAAACATAAGCGAATGTATTACTTTAGTTTTTGTATGATTAACTGATGAATTAGTAAATAAGTTTTATTATCTGTATACTCGATTAGTTATTATTTCATAAAAAAAATTTAGTGAACGATAACAAAAGGCATAACACACAAAAAACAAAACATAGAGACTTAGTTTACAAACTAAAGAAAATCCAAAAAAAAACAAAATTGATGTGTTAGAAGAAATCTGAATTTTTTTTTTTTTTTTTGTTAACAGTACAATGTTCGTGTAAACTTTAAACAAACAAACAAAATATGGAAAATAACACAAATTGGACATAAACGTCTGTAAAGGATGTAAAATAAGGAAAACAAAAATGTGAAAATAGGATAGCACCTACGGCAACTAGTGTGTAATTATTAAGGAGAAGATACTATGACAAAGAATTGTTAGTTACGATGTTTTAAAATTATTTTACAATAAAAATGGAAAAAAAAAGGAAAAAGTGTTTAAATAGCTATAATTTCTTGCTCGTCGTAGCCTCTTGCGACCTTTCATGTTTTGTGTGTTACATTTTACGCTGGAATGGAAGGAATCTACAATTTATTGCCAATTCCTAACAGCGAATTGAACAGGTGTTTCGTGACAAATTATACTCTTGGAGGTTTGTCATTCCCTGACGAGAATTCCACATATTGGTAGGACTCATTTCGCTAGAACAAGCAACGGAAGAAAAATAATAAGTGCTACCTCTTCCTAGCATCGAGCTAGTCCATATCATCCAATCGGTGATTTGATCTCTACTTCGACAAAGCTCCAAAAAAAAACAAAACAATAAATTCTCCTCATTCTAGCATTTTAAATCAGTTCGGTTTCAAAATTCAAAAAAACCAGTTCGTTTATTTAAATTTAGTGAGCTCAAGCCACAACAGTCAATGGGTCCACCAGACACATTGATTTTTGGCGTTTTAGCGGACGAAGTAAGTTCCTAACAAATTGCTTCCTGTCTCTCTGACCGTTTTCTATCTCCAACTCAGGAAACAGTCGCTGGATTCCTTTTGGCAGCGTTAGGGGTACATAACAAATGCCGAAACTACTATGCAGTTAACGATGGTAAAACCTCATTCGTTCATGTAGAAACGGTAATTTTTAAAAACCTTTTTGCAGAAACGCCCATTGACAGGCTTAAGAAATATTTCGCAAATCTGTATGGGATGAGGAACCTTGGAATTCTAATAATCTCGACGCATATAGCAGACAAACTGAGACCCCTCGTGAATAAGGCAAACAAGGTTCTTCCTATTATCTTGGAAATACCTACGAAGCAGTCGCCAATATTTGCAACACGTCAGAATACAGTAACTCTAGCTAATTTGGCTTAATTTTATTTATGTTTGGGGAAAAGATGATTAAATTTAATTAGATGAACGATTGAGATCCTTTTGTGTTTAAGATACTTTTCAACAAGATTTAGCAAGATGGTACTACTGGTAGGGACCTGACCTGATGACCTTCCTGCACAGATCAAGAGCAAAGGTAAAAGACTCGATCAAGTTACAAACGAACTCACTTTACTTTTATATCTTAAACGCTCGTGGGGCATAGAGCATTAACAACGTTTTTTATCGGGAGTTCTGCATCACCTTTCGGTTCCCTCGAACCAACCCCGAAAACCTCTTTTCCTACCCAACTTTTTTGTTCCATGAACGTTCCACTTTTCTGTGGAAGCGATTGGATCTTATTTTAGGCACCTCGCAATGGAGGAGTTCTCAGACGTGTGATTGATCAACTTTGTTCATCTGATGGTAAAGTCTATTGGTTTCTAACTAGTTCGCATTCCGACCTTTTTTTTTCGAAATACGATGCGGCTACTTAGGGTGACGCTAAAGTTCATGGTGAAGCCAGACCTCAAATAACAAGCCTCTCCAGTTAAGCCTGTGCCTCCAGTTGCACCAAGTAAACTAATCAAGATATGCTGAAAACAATAAAACAATAAAAATGCTTATGCTTAGATTGAATTTTATTTCGTAAGTTTCATCCCACGATACATAAACTTCGAAATATATTACTAACTTTGAAAGAGTCAATAAATTATCGTGAACGACTCCTACGCCTTCGTTCATTATCACGACTACGACTGCGGCTCTTGCGCCTTTCATGTCGTTCTTCCTTCCGATTTCTGTCACCAAATCTACCTTCTGGTTTTCGCATCTGCAAACTCGAACTGCGACTTGCATGTTTGTCCTTCTTTGTCTCTTTTTCAGTTTCACTCTCAACAGATGATCTACTGTCCGAAGAGCTCTCATCCGATGAGCTAGACTCAACTTTCTTTTTCCTCTTTTTCTTCGATTTTTTCTCCTTTTTAGATTTCTTTTCCTTCTTCTCCTTCTTCGATTTCTTGCTTTTCTCTTTCTTTACTTTCGCATCGGACTCCTTTTTCACTGTTCGCAATCCACTGCTACTTGTGTTTTGTTCACGCTTAATATTCTCATCTGAGATTTGTGGCTTAGGAGCACATCCCTCCATATACAGTCGTCTAGTTTCTTCGTCGGTTTTATCATTTTCTTTTGGAGGTTTATAATCAGACACATGATCGACACGAAGGGATCTGTTGAGGATCTGTTAGAGATGGCAAATGATTAACGGGGAATGTTAACTAGCATGCAACTTACCTTGATTCCATTTAAATTGTCCACAGCCAGTACAGTGGAACGCTGATCTTCGTAACAAATAAAGCAGAAGCCCTTCGATTTGCCAGACGCTTTATCACGGACCAAGTTAATATTGACAATCTCTCCGTATTGGGAAAATACTGCAATGATGTCTCCTTCAGAGAGATCAAAAGGCATTCCACCCACAAATATCCATGCAGAATCCCTGTACATATCATGCCAAGAAGATTTGCCACCTTGTTTGAGGTCACGCTCGCTGAGCTTAAGGACGTTTTTCATGTTCCTAGAAGAGAATTGTGAAGATATAAAAAGGCTAATATGTGCAATAAGTCTTTACTTACGTTAAGGGATTCATGTTGAATTGCTTTTTAGTTGTTTTTTTTTTCGGTTAAAACCAAGTTTTTATTTTCTGTGAAATTGTAAACAAAATGTAAACGATTTCTACCGACAAGTGGCAACTGTCAGTGATTTCAATGACCAATTCACAATTTATACATTTGATAGTGACACCTAGTGTTTAATTTAAAGCAAAGTTGTTTGTAACGTAAATGACTTTAAATTTTACGCAAGTGTGCCCTTAAATGAGAAGCATTGAGAAATATGAAAATCCAAAAGTCCTTAAATAATTTGTATAAATAAATCTCGGTGGAATGATGCTGGAGGAAAGGCTTAGCGCATTGTGATTCTACACTTTTCAGCGCATTCACAAAACCTGGCAGTACTCGCAGCAATTGGCAGCACTCTGTCTATCATAAGATTCTGGCAAGTGTCAGCTGACCAAAAGTGAAAAATTTTATGCGTTGCTTGTCGTGCAGTTGATTTTTCTTAAATTTCATCCCAAAATCTTTAAACTAAAATGGCTTTACACTCGGCAATGAAAGGAAAACTCATCTCTGTTATTGGAGATGAGGTAAGTTAAATAAAAAGAACCCAAATAATCTCCCATTTTACTGTAAAAATTTTCTTCCATAGGATACTTGTGTTGGTTTCTTACTGGGAGGTGTTGGCGAAATCAACAAGAATCGCCATCCTAATTTCATGGTTGTCGACAAGAGTTAGTTTTAATATTTAACTGACATTCACGTCCGTTTATTACATTACTTAATTCATTTATATAGACACACCAGTAAGTGAAATTGAGGATTGCTTCAAGCGTTTCCTCAAGCGCGATGACATCGATATCATTCTGATCAATCAGAACTATGCTGAGTTGATTCGTCATGTGATTGATGCGCACACCTCACCAATTCCAGCAGTGTTGGAAATTCCTTCAAAAGATCATCCTTATGATGCTAGCAAGGATTCGATCTTGAGACGTGCCAGGGTAAAGAAAAACTAAACAAAAATCATCGAGGCGTAGCCCTTAATTCATTTCTTTTGTTCTTCTAGGGTATGTTCAATCCGGAAGATTTGGTGCGTTAAGAGTTTTCACTGAGTATCCCTTGGTGGCAAAAGTATTATTAATCCAGTTTGTTAATGTGTACTATGTGAATAATCATCATGTTTCTCTAACGTTGCTGCTTGTACATTTTCATTCCAATAAAAAACAGTTAACGAGTTTTGGTTGAAGCAGATGTGTTTCATTAAGATCTGCATGGCCCCATTGTTCATATCCACGAGATTGCATTGAGGCTGAGAGGACGGTAAAAAGGTCGACTAGCGCCCATAAAAGGAACCCTTCCAGTTCGCTAGATCAAGAAGCCCAGCGTGCGGAATGGCTTTGTCTTTATTATCACGAATCTGATTACTATGGCTGGAGCAATCCAGACTCAACCCCCTACAAATGAAAACCCGGAAGAACTTGCTGAAGAAATTTTTTTTTTTTTTATTTTTCATAGTTCAGCCTGAAACCACAGACGGTTTGATCCATTTAAACATTGAAACAAAAATAAAACAAAATTTAAGTAAAACAGTGTAACATTAGAAGCGTTTCTTGGCCACAACACCATCATCGGATACGTCAGCTTTACGTTTTGCAGCGCTTGTCTGCGAACGCGTAAGTGGCCTAGCACTCAACCTCTGTCCAACAGGTAACTTATCGTCGTCAACGTTTTCTTTACTACTAGAGCTCTGCATCGAACCCCTTTGAGTGGACCTGGTTTGCGAAATATCTGGCGGTTTTTCGCTCAACGTAGTCTGACGCACAGCATCACACCGCTTTGAATGAATCGTCAGCGACCGACATGTTTTGAAGAGCTTCCGACAGTTCTGGCACTTCATTGATTTAACCGCCGTCAGCGGAGCATCATCGGAATCCATGTCGGAATTGGATTCCACCTCTTCGATTGATTCTTTTGGTGAGGGCACGTCCTGAACCTCCTTCTCCTCTTCCACCGAATGCGACGATGTGGGTGTCTTAACACGATCCTGATGTTGTGTATTGCGTCGTGCACTGAAGCCTCGGCGCTTGCGCTTGAAAATCTCATCCAACTCTGGAATTTCGGTCTCTGGATACAATTGATCGCCGTTGTTGTTTATGTCTGCATAACTATTCTCTCCCTCGATCGGCTCTTTATTTCCCACAACCGTTGGCTGAAGTTGAACTTCAAACATCAAGTTATCTGCGCGGGGAATACTGCGCAGCTTTTGCTTGCGGCGATTTGCGTTCTTACAGCGTGGTCGCTCTCTTATCATCGGAATCGTAATAGTACTTGTGTCAAAGTACGACGAGAGATCAAAGGTCGGACGTGACGACATAACTTTACGAGTGCGCAGTGGTCTCAAAATCATCACTTCCGATGGCTGAACGAAGGCCTTTCGTGGAACAACTCTCGCCCAGTCAAAACAAGACGTCTGCTTCTGGATACGAGGGCGCTTTTTCGGGGGGACTGCAATAGGCTCCTTGAGCATCAGGAAATTTACATTGTTCTCCATGGGAGGAAAGAATTGTGTTGTAGACTTATCGCATTGCTGGACAAAATGGGGATGTCCCATTGGCGGAGAAAAGTTAAAATGAAAATTATTAAAAAATTGCAATGGAACAATCGGCGTAGAGGAAACCAATTTTGGTTCGCCGAAATTTAAACTGACATTGATCGTTCCAATTTCAGTTGCAGCCTCCTGTGGTGTTGGCGATTGCGGTGGTGGTGGTGGAGGTGGAGATGGAGGTGTAGGAACTGATACGAGCTGCGGTATCTCTGGCTTGATATTCAACGCTGATGGTGGCGATGAAAGATACTCCGGCCATTGACCCAGGGGCTGAAGAAAATCAGTTTGATTTGAAAAGCTGCAATCGGGTATGTAGTCTCCATCCTGCAGACTTATATCGGGCATGTGAAAGAAGGCTGGCGATTCCAGTGGCAAGTCAGTAATGGGCGGAAAAGGAAGCTGTGAGTTGGATGTTTGTGATGAGGCCTGTTCCAGTTCCATGGTTTTGTTCATTTCACAGATATCGTCCAGGATATCGTTGAATGAACACGATGCGCTGCACGACCTATAAGAGAAAGGCGTGAGAAATTTACGAAAACTGCTTCACGACAGAGGGCGATACGATCTATGAGCCAGTTGCTGAGCAAACACTCTACAGCCATTCACAGCGTGACAAAAGGTTTTCATTTACATATGGGTAAATTCGCACAACTTTTCTACCTCAATGCAAATACAAACCTTGTTTGTTCCATGGAAGAATTAAGGAGACACTCCTGAGCATCGGATATAACCTGGTCAACATCCAAATTGGGATAATTTGTTTTACTTTGAAATACAATACCATCCATACTTCCGATGGTAGCTGCATTACTGAAATCACCAACAAAAAGAAAATTGATTCAGGCTTCGAAATGAAAACGGGAAAGTAATACGTCTTACTCGGACATGGCTATTGCTAGCTCCTCTATGTTGTCGGCTGAAAGTTCCATGGCATGAATTCTATTTTCAAACTTTTAAGGACGAATGTTGTGTGAAAATTACGCTCGCCAGTTCGTACAAAGCACCGAAAGGAAAATTCGAAGAAAAAATAAGACTTCCGGGTGGGAAATATGTGGCATAACGCCGCAATGACATTTAAATTATAACTAACGGTTCAATTTGAAAGTTGTTTTTTTTTTGCAAAACTTTGATGATGTTACCAGAGTAAATCTACTTACAGTGAGTAGGGACCAGTGTTGTCACTTTACCACAATTGTGGTAGATCTACACAATTTTAAACGTTTTTTAAATCTACCACATCTACAACGGAACACAAAAATTCTACCACATTTTTCAATTATGTCCTGCCCATATAGAATCAACCAATTCAACTCTGTTTCCTTGAAAAATATGTACACATGCACTTGTATGTTGCTCAGAATTAAAGAGTTGTGTAATGCTTTTCTTTAAATAAAGTTAATTCTATTGTTTCGCTGAATGAATTTATGGATTAAAATTTTTTGCTGAGCGGGGGGGAGGTTGCCATATCAATGTTATCGAATCTATCACCTTTTTTTTCAATCTATCACATTTTTTTGTATAATCTAGCACTTTTTTCAAAACCCGAGTGACAACACTGGTAGGGACACTCTCTCCACCAGAGTATATCTACTTACAGTGAGTAGGGACCAGTCATGGCAAGTGACGTTTTCCGAAAAAAGAAGATACATATATTTCATTAGTTATCGCTTTGTCAAAGTCATTATTAAGCGATTTTTTATTGTATGTTCATCATTTTCTACCTGTTAAATTTTATTAGAGCTGGTTACACTAATTGAGTACTCACATTGGGGTGAGCGTGAGGGTTGTTTACATTTTTTTCGCACGTCTTTTTAAAGGCGTGTTGACTTGAATTCTGATCAGTTGAGCGAAAGAAATCAAGAGAAGTAGTAAAGGGTGTTATTTGTAAGTTCCAATTTGAAAAATATTCCAATGGGTCAGGGGGAAAGGTGAAATACTCTACGATACAAAAAAATAGTGAGAGGTAAGCAATAATCGAACAAAAAATCCTACTGAAATCCATATTAAAAGAGCATTGTTTTTTTTTTCAATTCTAAAAGAGCAAAGTGGTTAAATTCGAAAAACTAGACATATTGCATGAGAAGACTTCGAGGGATTTGGGGGTCTGTGAAAAGCATTTCTCGGAGGAAATGTATTCAAAGTCATAGCAGAGGTTAAAATTTTTGGCTACACCTAATTTAATAAAATTAACAAAAAATTTAATAATAAATCAAAATTTCTTAGTGTAACGCACATGTGACTGTTAATATCTACTTATGTATCATTTATATAATTTTTAATAAACCTTTATGAAAAAATAATTTTTGTTTCTTTTTAACGGTGCACCCTGTGTCACTCTCCAAAATTATTTTTCTGTTCTTCTATCCCTCTTTCATTACCGTCTTTCTACCGCCGTCTATTTCTCGTGTCTGTGAGACTACTGATAAGAATTTTTAAAAATACGTGGAGAGTGTCCCTACTCATTGTAAATATATATTTTTCATTTATGCACTGTAAGTAGGTATACTCTGACCTTGATAAAACACGTGCGCAGGACTGTTTGTTATAGACACTGGAGAACAATCAAGTTTTTACCCTGCGATGTTGCATTATAGCAGGGGTAGCCAAACTTGGAGGCTATGTGTTCGACTTTTCGCTGAAATTGGTTACGCGTGCTACCCATTGTACTGACTTGGAAACAAATATAAATGTATACCAACAATTCAAGTGTAATTTTTGTTATACTTTTATTATTGATGCAAGTTTTAACAAAACAAACAAAACAAGTTTATTAAACAAAAATGTGCTGATTCGAGCTTAAATTATATGCTGCACAGAAATTGAGTGTGTACATAAGTTAAATATCTTCTTTTTTTTACCTAACAAAAGAGCTGTTGGTCTTGTTGGTCGAGGCCCAAGTCCACACCTGGCTGTAGCGACCAGTTCGATATAGCCCATACAATTCTTCGTTGTCCCTACTCCTCTACTCATCGTTTTACTACGGAGTTGAAGTCACTTAAAGATTTAATGCTGCCATATACTTACGACTACACAACAAAAGTTCCTCGTCGTCGCCTCCGACAGAATGCCGACTTTCTTCACTCAGGCTATTGGCTACCTTTATATAAGCACCATGCTTCTATGCAACACTCACTGGAGAATTCCGACGCCTGCCCTCAGCACTTAAACTTTGGCATGCAGAAGAACAAGGTTACGGCTCCCAAACCCAAACACGCTTGAACCATTTCGCAAAGCGGGCGATCTTTCCGATATCAGCATCTGCAAACACAACAAGGATATTAAAGAAAAAAAGTATCCAGGTGGAGCAGTCTTCATTTGGATAGAGAACATCCACTTTCATCTCATAATTTCTTAAACTTACGCAAAAATCCTTTGAAATCAAAGAAATCTATAAAATGGCTAGAAAAACACCATGGACTGGCTTGGAAACCACTAAGAAAGACATAAGAATTTTAGGAATTTTCTATCAAGAGAACCGATCTTGTCTTCTTGCGGTGGACCAGGTTTACTTTTTAAAAGGACATGATGTGGGCATTCCCTAATTGGTTTCCTTTACTAACATTTTCTCACATAGCCACAGAAAGGTGGCGCTGATTTAATTTAATTTTTATTTTTATCAGCTGTTTAACATTTTTGACGTATACTTTAATTTACCAATATCTTACAAAACTAAAATAAATAAATAAAAATAAAAATGATACGCTTTATTAAATTGCACAGAATCCTCAGCGAGATTCAATTGACCAAATTCGGCAGAACTTACTCGGTGAAAAAGCATTTAAAAGTAACAAATCCAGACGATGATCCCTACGACCAACTGCCGGTGAAAATTCGTCCAAAAATTATCTTCAGCTCATATCTTGAAAAGCAAAAACCTTTGTTAGGTTTCAAGCGGAAGAAAGTCCTTCAAGATCGTCGAGATCTAGAAAGACAGCAATCGAACTTGGAAAACTTATCCGTCCGATCCTTTCCTGTATCATTAAAATCTCTTCAAATCGAGACAAACGAAGAAACTCTTTCAACCGAACAAGAGATTGAGGATGAACATCACAACAATAATTTGAATAAAAGAAAAGCGGCGGTACCTCGTGCGCCACGACAGTGGATGAATGACTATGAATTTTATGAAAGCGCTTTGGATGAGAATGGCGAAATAAGTTCAAAGTACGGAACTGCTGGTAAGAGCAACTTTAAGCATGTAAATTGTATATCTTACGGCATACTTCGTTTAAGACCCGTCAATTCCGGCGTCGAACGTTCCCTGCAATGGTTGTGGAGCTCATTTACATTGTGCCAATCCTGGAATTCCCGGATATATTCCCATGGAAATATTCAAAGGACGAACAGAGAAAGAACTGATGGTTTGTTTTTCGTACACCAGCAACGGCTTTTTTCATAGCATCACCGGTGTTTTCTTTTTTTTAGCAAATAATCTGCCAGCGCTGTCATTTCCTTAAGAACTATAACATTTCTCTGGATGTGGAAGTTACAGCAGAAACTTATATCGAAACTTTGTCGGCAATTAAGAATAAATTTGCCTTAGCCATATTAATTGTAGATCTTCTAGACTTTCCCTGCTCAATTTGGCCAGGAATACAGAAAATATTAGGCGAGAAACGGCCTGTGTTTGTGGTTGGCAATAAAGTTGATCTTCTACCGAGGGATTCACCGGGCTATCTGGATCACATAAAGCGTTGCCTAAGGGATGAACTTGTCGAGAGTGGTAAATATGATTTGGAATATTTTGAAAGTCCATACAGTGTTGGCTCTTCTCAAACAGGTATGAACTCGATGAACATAAAGAACGTGAGCTTAATATCGGCAAAAACTGGTTACGGCATCGAGGAGTTAATCACACAATTGCAGAAGATCTGGGCACACAAAGGCGATGTGTATCTAGTTGGCTGCACAAATGTTGGAAAGAGTTCACTCTTTAATATTTTATTAAACTCTGATTATTGTAAAGTGAGTTGGAAGGAGGAATAGCGATTTGTTGATGTGATCTCAGTGATGCCCCTGTTCTTGCGTTACAGGTGGATGCAAGTGATCTTGTGAAAAAAGCGACGACGTGTCCATGGCCGGGGACTACACTAAACATGCTTAAGTTTCCCATTCAAAGACCATCAGGTAAAAATTAATTAAATTACTTTCATCTTTTCTTTGCTAGGTAACTCCACTGTGCTGATAAGAATTACCAGCTGTGCTTATTCCTCTTACTCATCAACTTTCAACCGTTAAGGAAATTGATTACTGAATTTACCAAAATACATTCAGACTGGTAGACAACGTTTGGAGAAATTTGCAAACCTGGTTACAGAGTGGAGATTAAACTGCAGTCTCCACTTACTCTCGGCCTAAGGCTGATTCTTTTTTTGCTGGCTTATCAGCTAATTTGTTGTCTGGCACACCACGGTATCTACAGATCCAGCAGAGGTTTGTGCTGGGAAGAACTTTCTTCGCCATTAACAGCTGCAATTGTTCTTAGAGCCGCCTGGGTACCAATTCAGGTCGCGATATCTTCCTGTGGTCAACTTTTACACTATCGTCTCTGGTAGAACATGCGCCTGACAAACGATAATGTGATCGGGGATCTCTCTGCGTATTGTACTTAAGGGAAGCAATGTCATATAAGTTTCGAGATCATGCGCATTCGTTTAGTCGTGGCAATGTCTTTTTCTCTATCTTGAAATGGGAGACGATGCTTGTGTACTCCACCTTTCCGTTCCAACAAATATTTTAATCAAGTGTATGAACATCTCCGCATCTCAGTTGACTGACCACAAAACTATTTCCTTCGAACAGATTACAGAGTATACCATCGGTTTCGTCGTCTCTTCTCGGAACGTAGTCAACGTGCTGCTGAGGAACAACTTCGTCGGGATCAGGCCAATGAGACGGGAAACATCAAAGCAGCCACTCTAATCGGACACATAGGTAAGTCATTTGGTTTACTCTTCCAATGCGTAACGCGTTTGTTTTGGATCCCTTAGGACGAACAATAATCGACAGAAAAGATCCAGATGACTCGTTCTCAATGTCATCGGGCACCCAGCCAATTCTAACACTAGATGAAAAGAGCAAAGAATATGCAACCAGTCACTGGTGTTTCGATACCCCGGGAGTAATGCAACCGGAACAGGTAAGATGGCTTGGTATGTAATTTCAAACATAAGAAACCATTTTCGTTGTACTTAGATTCACAATCTCCTTACGACGGAGGAACTGCTTAAGGTTTTCCCTACGCAGATGATAGCTCCAAGAGGCTTTCGTCTTAAACCCGAAATGACACTTTTTCTAGCTGGACTGGGACGAATTGATCTTTTGGACGCCGATGTTGAATCGATAAGGTGTGTCCGTCAAATACTCCACTGTATTCCGTTTCTGAATTATAAGTTATGCTTTAGATTGCCAGTTTATTCATCACACGATCTTCCGATCGTTATAACGCCAACGGTCGACGCGGATGACATCTATAACAAGTACCTAGGCAGTCAATTATTCGGCTTGCCTATCGGCGATGAAGAGCGTTTTAAACGGTGGCCTGGTCTGCAAGCGTCCGAAGATATCACAGTCTATGGTCAGTCAGATAGGGCTGCAACGTGTGGTAAAAATGAAAACAAGTTAACTTTGAACAACACAATGACTTGTATTCCTTTGCAGACATTCTCCTTTCATCGGCTGGTTGGGTCGGTATACGAATACCACAGGACCGCTATTGTACGTTCAAAGTGTGGACACCCGAGGGTCGTGGAGTTGTAGTAAGAAATCCATCGCTCATCCCCTATGGCGATCAGCTGTGCGGCAAGCGAGTGCGTGGCTCTATCGTGTATAGAATAGGAAAACCCTTTGTTAAAGTTTATTGAATCACATTCGCGTGTAATTTATTTCAGTTTTTAGGTTATAAAGGAAACTATTCGTTATAAGCTGAACTTTAATCATTTGTTCATTCCAATTTTGTTAAAAAGTTTATCCTTGGCGATTTGAGCCATTACGCCATGAATCAGCTCGATTGATGCACGACTACAGTCCCTAGTGGCCTTTGAGAGTTTGTCCTCTGTGCGCTTCTCATTGATGTCACCTCCTGGAGAAAAAGGACATAAATCGATTGTTAAATGCATAAAGTGTCTGCTACGTCATTGCTCTTTGCCTACCTGATACAACAAATGGTCCTCTACCCAAGCTGTACTCGCTCTGTTCCAATTTTTCAGATAAATCAAATATTTGCCCTGTGGTATACTCCGTGTTGGTTAATAATCCCGAACTGCCCAATGTATTGACCCAATATTTATTCCACAAAGAATCAAGTAGCTTTCTGTCTAGAGCTGACTTGAAGTAGCTAACCTCGAGTGGATAATACTGCTTACAATGAACGCCAAAATCTTCTATTTTATTCAATGGAATCGTTTGATACTCAGACGGCTCCTCATTTGGTGGCTTATAGCCCTTGGGATATGTGCGGAACGCACCGAGACATACTTTTCCGGCCGATACAGTTCGTACTGGGTCTACAACAATCGCAACGAAAGGCTCTTGAAAGTTTTGATTGAGCATTTGGGTCGATACATCAATGCCAGACAACCAACATCCGTATCCAGGATGACTGTGGTACCATCCAATCGCGTTCTCAAGACGACCAACCTCTTTTGCTGAATCAATGTAAGCCGACATGTATTCATATGCCTGTGATTGAGCATTAACGCGAGTCTCGGTGCCTTCCACTGGCAAGGCAAATGCATCCATAACGATCTAAAATGCAAAAATTCAATAACCACTCGTTTTGGTAATGAAATCAAAACGCTTACCATGGTATTGTCCTCTACTTTGCCCAAAAGCAATCCCATAACTTCCAATGTACCACCCGAGCGAGCATGCATGACCATCTTTAACAGAGACAGGGCGGAGATTTTGATGTCCTTAAAATAATGCGGATCCTTTTCCCAGGGTTTGGCATCGAGAATTTGACGCTGCTGGTCAGCATCGTAGCGGAATATTTCATCGCACAATGGTAGAGTTTTGATGTTATTCTCCAGTTCCCAGGATTTCTGGGCCATTTCCGAAGATGATGCCATTTTATTTGATATATTCGTTGTATTTTCTTGGTTTTGAGTATCCTTTGTGATAGAAGACGGCGATTTTGTTTTTTCACAAATTCTTCGTCGGCGAAATAAATAAGTGAAATGTCAAAGTTGACAAGTCAAATTAATAAGCAGGGATGGTATGTACGGTTGAGTTTCTCCAATAAAAAATGTGGGACTTTAATGCACTTAAACCACCGGTTCCATAGCATGTCAAATTTTTACTGACCTAAACCAGTTTTCCACTGTCGTAATGTATTTCATCGCGATAAGGGCTCCAGTTCAAGGTGGTCTGCAATGCATTGCTTTAAAGCTCCGTTCGGATCGATTTCTCCAAAATCGCTGTCGCTGAACGGGTTCCAATCCATTTCCGTTTTAAATTGTAGACCCATGGATGTCTGTTAATTTCGAACCACACCGACCATTCGTCATTGTATATAAGGTTTCATAGAAGTTCATAGCTTAAGGGACGCCGCCTGTGACAAGATACTTTCGTCCGTATTTTCTGTAGAAACCCCGGAACCCTTTTGACGATTAGTGTCCGGCAAGATGTTTTCTCAGTTTGAAGGTACTTTTCCAGTGATGACGCAGCTCCGCTTACACCTACGCTTTCATCGTGCCCCTTTAATGACTTTTCTCGCTGATTTGGCGATTTCGTCATTGGGATTGATCGTGAAAAGCTTTTCCTGAAAACTATTAAAAGAAAATTCTGAAACGTTGACTTTTTCAATTTATATCGACGATCTTTGCTGGTCTTTGGGCACCAACTCTTCGTTAGAGTCAATAGAATTTCACAGAAAGAAACTCGGGGTTGATTGGAGTATGAAAATATAAAAATGTAATTCATTGGAGTATAACGTTTTATGTTACTAAAATATGGACATATGTATGTATAAGTGTTATTCTTCATATACTCCTGGGTTGAAATATAGCGCCTTGTTGAAACCATGGCTATAGTATGCTGACGTTTGCATATACCCTTCTGTTGAGCGCAATTTTTCAATTTCGTTTCCAATAAGTTTCAACATGTCCTCCAGGCTATGTGTATGTGCAAGCGCTGCTAATGTCTTGTAGAAAGCTTGAATGTACCATGAGCCTATATCTGGGTCACGCAATGCTTGAAAGCCTAAAATTACAACGAAAAAAAAAGAACTCAAAGACTAGAAGCACGCTTTAGCAAAATATTACCTCTAACAGATGCGTAACACACCATTATATCCGATCGAGTTGCAGTTTTGTCCACCAAACACGGAGCCGCAGACGATATACTATCATTTTCCAGTCTTGATACTCCTGAATCTGGTGCTACCCCACTAAAAGACAAAAAAAAAAAAAAAACACATAAGCACATGTAGCGCTAGGATAACAAAAAGGTGTTCCTACCGACAAAATGGAAATATAAGCACTTTAGGCTTGCTACTTAAATTTGGGCACTCCGAGTTTGATAGAAGGTCCTCAATCTCTTGCACTTTGATAATAGATCCGTCAAAGAATTCCACATGATCATGCATATCCTTGGTCATTTCTCCATGTGACATCAATGCCATCACAAATGATTCCGTTTCCTTCAAATAATCCGAACTACGAAGCTTTTCAAACACTTCGTAAAACTCGGTTGCAGTTAGGTTTTCATATGGAAAGCAAATAAAGCCGAACTCCTGAAATAGATACAGTAAAGACTGTACATCTAGCTCGGAGCCAGAACGTTTCTTCTGATTACTTTTGGGAAAGTCAATGATGTTCACCAAAAAGAAAACACCCCGTTTTCTCGATTTCATCGGATAAAATGGCACCTTTCCATCGTAGTGTAATTTTGTGGATTTTATCACTTCTAAACATCCTGGCGGTTTAACTTTTTCTAACAACGGTACTAGGGTTGCCTTTGAATCTACTTCATTTCGTGAAGGATAACATTCATCTGGCAGATGGAAATTGTCATTGATCACCGGTTCTATAGGTTTATTTTTGATTGCGTCTGGATTACGAATTGAAATGTACTGAGTATCTTCAGTTCTGGGAGCGTGCAGGATAGTGGCAGCCAAGGAGTATTTTAATTGAATTACAATTTTGATAAGTTCGTCGTACGCGTTGGGACCACGTCTGGTTATTTTTTCAAACAGCTGTTTGTGTTTTTCATATTCATCAGCATCCGGTAATCCCTGAAATATAAAATAAGATACGTCTATGTAGCTGCATCGGCTTAAAACTTTTTTGTATAAAGAATGTAGGCAAAGATTGACTAGACTGCACAACAATGGTTTTAATAATGCTTTATGGTTATATGACGGCTGACCTATGTATGTGTCCGCAGGATTTGTAACCAACTTCTTTATATAAACTCTCGCCGTCGTGAAGAGGATTGTTTCCACAAAGTCGCTCTGCATTGGATCCAATGGCGTCTACAGTTCCCGTTAGACAAACAACAGTAAGAATACCTTATTCTTATTTTACATTCAGAGTGTTTTAAATGTTTGTAATATAAAAAATTCAAATTGAAGATTGAAAAAACTAAAAGAATCATCCAAACTGCGAAATCTAAGCGAAATATAGATTTCTTGTTAACATCTACAATATATTTGCTCGGGTTATAGTCTTATCTCCAGGAAAACTAAGTCTCTGATAGGAATAGTACTGCAGTTGGCACATCTTTCAAAACCCTTTTTAGATTTGCCCTCTGATAAGGAATTGAAAAGCCTGATGAATTCGCCTTTGGCATAAATGCCTTATACGACTCTGCGTGAACGAAAAAAAACAAATTTATAACTTACATCAATCCGTGCGCGCATTGTCTTGGATAATAAATTTCTTTGTTCACATGCGTCCATTAATGGTGTGTACTTGGTTGTCCGAATGAGATCTTTTATAGATTTTCGAATATGTTCCCGGTGGCGATCTTCCATGGTTCGCCTTGATTACTAGTCTTTACACGAATTCTAGTTCTGGTATCTAATCTGCGACCAAGCAAGGAACGAAAATGTTGTGAAATGATTGCTGAACAAAAACTGAATATGCACTACCTTAACAAATACTTGCCAGCGAGTCAGGTAGGTATAAAACTTGGCGGTGCACTACCAAGTCAGGGACAAATTTCGACGCCACACAAAATATAGGCAATATTAATGTTTCGTCAATATATTTAAAGAATTATGTTCCACTAATTGTATTCTTTGAGAATAAAGTAAACGGGTATGAATTAAACTTTATCCTTCAACCCTAAATAAAACAAAACTGAAATTTTATACTAAATAAGGAGCTGTCATCTGTCAAGTTTCACTTTTCCTAAGCTAGCTGTGTATAAAATGGAATTGAAATCTGCCGATTAGCTGTGATATCTCCTAATTGAACATTTCGATGGGCTGAGGATGTATGGAGCTTTAAGTAAAGCGGAGAATTTAATAATTATGACGGTTCTTTTTGTTTTTGGAATTGTCTCACGATTAATTCATGATTCATTCATATGGTTGTACAGCTCATACTTTTTCTTGTTGAAACTCCACCGTTATTGCTTTGGTGTAAATGTACCTCTCTAGATGACAAATTCAAACTAACTTACTATCTCCCTTTCCGGGTGGCTACAAACTTAGTCATGCTGGTGTTTTTGTGGAGGTCGACAACACCAGACTTCACTACTCGTTAGGCAAACATGCCTCTGTTTTCCAAGCAGATACCTTTGCCTTCCTAATGGCCACGGACTATGAATCAAATACAAAAGATTATCTTATCATAGGTTACATGCGCGGGGCGGAAATCAGTATTGTATAGGAAATATTTGATTTTAAAGGAAGTCTGTTTCTAAGTCGCTTGAAGTCCATCTCCGGGATGTTGTGTTCATCTATCTTTTAAACTAAGCCATTGGTGAAGACGTTTAATGTTATTGTAATGATCATGTTAAAAAACCACTGTTGTTGATGATGATGCGCTTCTGTCGCGCAGTGCGAGCATTGATTCTTTGCTGAAAATTATTCTGCGATAGGTGGTGTAGTACCCCTTTTTCCAACTTTATGACTTTTCCACTAATAATAATAACAATGATAACAAGGTCCTTTTTTCAGAGTGGATGATTTTCTGGAAGGTGTGACCATGACCTGTCAAGCTTTAACTGGCTTAACAGGTTTATGAGCACTGTCCCTTGTATACTGCGGAAACTTGTGGCCAAACTGTTTACACCTAAAGCATTTAGGTCCCTGCGATAATTTGCATTTGTTTGCTGCTCTTTTAACCCGCAATTGAAGCAGTTAAGGTAGGCTCTTCCGCCAGGTACAGAACTGATATATCCTCTATCTGGATGAAAATTTGTCTTGAAACTTGACGACGATTTCTTTTAGAAAACTTCCTGTACACCTCTATTTTTCGTCAAATATTTTTAAAGCTATTTGCACCGTAAATCAGCGCTTTAGTCTTTAGTCTTTAATGCCATCTATCACGTAGCGTATTATAGAAACCTCATCAATTTTCGTCCGTGCCGCCCTTAGCTTCTTCATTTTCAGAAAATATTGCAACACCGTCGCGTATTTCTTTTGTTTTCGCTCCATTAACTTTCTATGGACCTCAGCGCTCGATGAGTTCCCACCAAATTTGTCTGTTAGAAATCTTTTCAAGTCTGCCCACGCTTTTAAATCTGGGCCCGAATGTACCGCCATCTTCGCAGAGCCCGATAAAAGCCTCTTAGCGAACCGCAAAGCTGACCATTTCATTAGCTCTGCTGCGCTCTCGACCTCGCCTATTCAACAGGAAATGCTAAACTTGTTGTTCCTCTCTCCTTGAGATATTTTTTGCGGATTTACAATTATCTACGTTTTTCCTCTAACTCTGCCATGCCATCTGATATGTCCATGGTATGCAAGACTTTAGCAGTGCTAATTCTGAAGCGCTTTCCCTTCTTAGATGACATTTTAAACCGACAACAGAATGCACCAGGTTTGAGGTGCAATGAGATTTGGCCTAGAAAACTGCAGCCTATGTGCTCGGGTCTGGGCACTGTGTGTGCTGTGCATTTTTCTAATAAGCTAAAGCATACACGCACACATACAATAATTATTCACGGTTCATCCATACAAATTCACTTACTGCACATTGATTTCAGCTATGTAAGTGTTCATTTTTAAACAAACATAAACGAGAATGTGAATATGAAAATTTTTAAGAGCGATTTTGCATTCCCGCTGTCGTTATCAAAATCTACAAGACTTCGTCAGTCTCGGGAGCAACTCTAAATCTTGAACATACATACATATCTCTTCCATACGTTCGAAATCTCACTTCAGTTTCAACCGAGCATTGCCTGTGATTAGATCGTTTCCGTGGTCCGCAATCGAATCCGTCTACATTCATGTTCATAACGGTCGCAAAGGTTATCTTCTATCACACCGCGGTATAAATAAACTTCGGCCACCCTCTGCACATCCCTGCATATCCGACAAATTTCCCCAAAAACTATGAAAAATTAAACTTTTCGAAAATGAATTCCGGCCCATCGACTGTTTTAATTTTTGCACTTACATTGCATTGCTGCATCGGTATCAGCAGTAGCTTTAACAAAGTCTACTTCAAGAACGACATTGGTCTGACGTCATATCCGTCAGTGGGAAATAAATTTCAACGTCCCGTGCTTGATGGTGTTCCATGGAAAAGCTTAGAAAACTCGATACTCAAGACGCGCGCGAATAACTTAAAAGATGTCTTCCGACACAGTGTTGATACGATAAAAATGAAGAGCAAGCATGTCGACATAATATTCCTAATCGACTCGAGTTCTAGCATCGGGAAAGTGAACTTTCACAGTGAGATTAATTTCGTGAAGAAGTTGTTGAGCCATTTTGATTTGAGTTTCAATTACACACGTATCGCGTTGATAACGTTCAGTTCACACACCAAAGTGGTAAGTTCAATGCACCCGGAGGAGATCGTGCTGTGGCGTTTTTTTAATTTTGAGTGGGGTATTCACTTCGGGTTTGGGTCGGGAAAGGAATGCTGCCTACCATGGATGGATTTGGTGCTAAAAATTGTCAAATACAACTCAAATGATCTAGAAACACGTAGTGTAAAAATGTTGATAACCCCCTCGCTCGACCTACGCCAAAATGCAGATCAACATCTTACAGGCATTTAGCCTTTATGTTTAGCATGTCTTCTTGACCTACTCGCGATAGCTATGGAATGCATTGAATCAATAAAATGCTTATCAGGCCAGTGCGGCATAGCCACAGAAGCTTGATAAGAAACGCCGGCCGGTAAAATAATCACAAAGTCGGAGACTTGATGTCGCGCTACGGTTGCATATTCCGGTGAATGATTCATGAAGCGCCAATGACTTAAAAAATGGTGCTTACATCATAATTTCGAGCAGATTATTACTGGTAGAAGGCTATTTGGAAATCTTGCGGTCTTAGATGAATCGTCATTTGTAAAGATGTGTCATTGGCTCACGTAGATCAATAGTTGAGTCCATGATGGTCATAACATGCTACATGTGGAAAACTGCAATAAGTCACCCAGATTTTGATGCGAATCTCAGGATGCACCTCAATAAAATATTGTTAAGATTCTCTGGATCATAAAAAAAAAAACAACTATCTAGAGTCGGATATCTGTATCTTGTTCATCCCTGCAGCTTCTGCGGTAGTGTCAAACTCTAAGTATATCCCAAATGGGTACCAATGGTCGAATGACGCACCTCCTGGTCGGGTTTCGTACCGAATAAACATTAACAAGGAAATGGGATTTCTCTTGATAATCGAGAGCCTTGGGGTTCTGACAGTTGCGCTTGTATTCAACTGAATCCACTGCTTATTCGTCCTGCTTATAGCTTCATTGTTTATCTCGCAGTTTTTTTTTAGACCGAGCAGGGTACTTTCAAACAAGAAGGTATTCCCGTTCGATTTTTTACTTAGGTTACTTCGAACAGCATTTAATTTCAGAGGTGTCTTGTTGACTTGACGTTTCTCAAACATTTTGACTTTTTTAGCGTGCTTTTTCGTCAATTGGTCATCCCTGTTCAATAGCGTTGTCGGTTCTTCTTTCCTTTTAGTCGGATCTGGCCTTTTGCTTCGAGTTTTTTGGGATTTCGTACTGCAACGAGTGCATCGTTAAAAAGTCATCTGTTTTCGAGTTACAAAGGAGACTTTGTTAAACTGAGAGTTCAGCTCTGTCGGGCCATGAGCTCTTAATAGAGACTGGTGAGCTCGACTGGATCATATCTAGTTAGCTGCCGTTTGATGGTATATATTTATCAGGTAACCTGCTTGCATACTCCTGATTATCACGATGGTCGTCCATGGATGTCGGATCCTCAAAGATCCGCGTCCTTACCGTTTTCGAGAAAATGTGTGGATTATCACTTCTGTATGTAAGTGTATTCCACATAAGATAAATATTTGTTGCTGATGATGAAAGCTAACAAATTGCCAAAAGAAGGAGCACGCGCTATAGAGCGAAAACGCCGTGGCATTCGCACTGTCAGTAATCAAGGCAGCAACCAACGAGAAGATGCAAAGATCACTGGGCAAACCTAACAACGTGCAAAATGACAAAATCACACGAAAATAAACCAAACATCCTGCTGACCAAAAAAGGTTCTAGGTTCAAGCTGAGAGCGATAAGTCCCGTGGTGGGATTACCCACAGGGCACATTAACCTCAACAAGTAAATGCTCAGACTAAGGGTCGACAACGCAGCAATCTGGAGGAACTGAAAGTAAGAAGAGGAGTGCCTCAAACACTTCCTATACCACTATCTAGCCTTAGCAAGAACCCGATAGAAATCCTTGGGGTCTATGTGGATACCGGACCTTAAGTATCTCATTGATAAAGAATACGGCGATATCCTGACTTTCAACAAAGAAACCGAAACATTCGCCGGATCACACAACTCCATAATTGTTCGCATTTTCCTCTAATCCCTCACAACAAATGTATCAAACAATTCTGACGTTTAAAAAAGGAGAACACAACAGACCCGACTGAGGCCATAGTAGGCAACCCAATTACCCTCACATATTGTACCTGAATCCGAAATGATTGGAGCACCGCATTCACATAGAATATGTTCAGGAGTTTCCTCAGCCTCACTACAGAATCTACAGGCGTTGTTGTCCTTCAGGTAAATTTTTGTGAGATGTCCTCTAACCTCAGACATAGGGTTCTCTCTACTGGGTCGGTTATTCCTGGATACCGAGATTTTATTATTCCGATAATAGATGCCACTTCATATGATACATATCTGTTACCAATAACCAATAACCGCAAGAAGACAAACTCTTGAACTATCTTGAACGTCTCATCATCTATCGCAACATTGTCATCTTTGCCACCCCTGTCTAGAGACTTTAAATTGCGGTAATTTGAAGATCTGGCTAGTTGTACACTGACGATCTGTAAACCTGTTGTCAGTAAGTTCTGTAAAGTCTATTTGTTAGCGGAGTACAACCCTGATATGGATTTGAGACTTTGCTCGGTTTAACTCCAGCTTGTCTGTTTTTTTATAAACAGTAGCTGTAACCCGGTCTTTCCAAGACTATTCTCTGTTCCTTACCTTGCTTGTCATCGATCTTGATCTGCGCCTTCTTGATATTGGTTTGCTCTTGAAAATCCTTATCTGTTTGAGATTAAGATGGTTCTGTTCCTTTAGGTTGAAAAGTGTTTCGTTCGCACAAATAATGGTTAAATTGTTTCCTTCGAATGTCATATAGAACCACTGCGGGCAGATCCATATAACTTCCATGCCAATGACGATCCTTTTCCTTTCCCAGGTCCGTCACATTGATCAGATTTCTTCCCCAAGTGAGGACCATGACCAGTGTAGTGCTATCACAAATGATATACCACGCATTGAATTTGTTGGAGGAGGAACCTATACGTATGGTGCCCTTAAGGAAGCTCAGGTATGCCCAGATTCCCTTTATTGCCAAACAGCTTTTGGAAATGCTTCGTGTTTAGATGATTTTCAGTACAGCACGTCCAAAAAGTCGTAAGTACATCTTCTTGGTGACCGATGGATTCTCGAATGGTCGGAATCCCATACCCATCGCGGATGACTTGAAATCAAACAACGTTACGATATTCACCATTGGCATACAGTCGGGAAACTATGGAGAACTGTATAACATATCCAGCTATCCCAAGGAGACGCATAATTTTCTTTTGGACAGTTTCAAAGAATTTGAGAAGCTCGCTAGAGGTGCCCTTATGCAGGGTAAGTATATGTCTCATGTGAGATGGGAGACGAACATTTCCAACCAGTTTTCTTGAATTAGATCACAAGCTAGGCTACAGCATAAAGCTTAGTAGTCAGGATCGATGTAACATTCTCTGTGAGGATGATGATGATTTCAGTAAGGACTCGAATTCAACGTGAGCTGAGTGTTGAAGTTTGCGGGCATGACTTAGTCTTGGGATTTTTTTTTTCCATTTTTAGATTATTTTGCTGCAATGCTCTTGCGAGCTGTGAATGCCGCATACCATCGGGTCATTATTCTTGTACATGTCCCAAGGGCTATGTGGGTGAAGGCCTTGGAGAGGATTGTCTTCGTAAGTAGAGGTGAGAAGTCCAATTTCAGACTTGTAACTCGAGTTTCTTTTGAAGCCTGTATTCCAAATACGTATTGGATCAGTTCGGCTATGTGCATGCCTTGTCCGGATATTAATCATGTCACCTTAGTGAGTCCAGCTTTAAGTGTGAAGGACTGTATATGTAAGCCGGGCTTTAAACGAACAGCCGATGATCGTTGTGAAGGTATGAATTGTGTATATTCCATCGTGGTGTGGACCCATTTTCTTATGATTTTTTTAGGAATAACCTGCCCCAAGCTGAACCCTCCAGAGAACGGATACTTTGTTACCCAACCAGCTACTTGTGCTAATGTCTTGAATGCAGCTTGTGGCGCTAGATGTAAGTCTGGGTACCAGTTAACAGGTACAAACAAACATTTCGTATTAGTCAGTGTGCATTAGATAATCTTGTTAATAAATTTCAAGGAAGTAGCCTTCGACTTTGTCAAGAGAATGGAACCTGGTCTGGAACGGAGGCGCAATGCGTTTGTAAGTTACTAAAGCTCTCCGGTAGACTTTCACGTCGTTGATTTTATGTTTTCAGTGAAAACTTGTCCAAGCCTTCAGGTGCCATTGTTCGGTATGATCACTTGTCAAAATCACGACTTGGAATTATCATCATATGATTACTCACCTCACAATGACACCTTTATGGAAACTTATCGCGATGAGACAAAACGTCGAACAGAACCCATGCCAATTGACACCGAATGCTCGTACCGTTGTGGACCAGGAAATTACATAGTTGGTTCAAGGAATCGGAACTGTCTTCCGTTGTCAAAATGGGATGGTCGACAGACGACTTGCAAGAGTCAGTATCAAACGTCTATCCCAGCTTAAAATGTTGACTTATATTTTCTTCCATTTAAGCGGTTCTTTGTGCCCCGCTGCCGAAGCCAAAGTTTGGAAGCTATAAACTGCCAGAATGCACAAAGAAAAAGCAGCCCTACGGAACCAACTGTACACTAATTTGTCCAGAAGGATTCACTCTGAAGGGAGCCGAAACACGCGTCTGTTCTGGAAAGAAGAACGGCTTATGGACGCCAAAGAATAAAAACTCCAAATGTGTTGGTGAGTTCACATTCAATAGAACCTCCATTGCCCTTCTATTGAACTTATCATTTTGCAGACATTACACCGCCCAAATTAGAGTGCCCACTTAACTTCACCCTGGAGGTATCTCCTAATAGCGACGCAATTGTTCTCAACTCACTCCCCCTACCTATGGATGTCCAAGGTTTCAAAAAAGAATTCAACTTCGTTATAACCTTAAAATCACTTCAAATCTGTTTTTAGATTCCTCAACGTCTACGGTGACAATTTGGACCAAGCCATCGGTTGATGATGCAACAGGAGTTCGTTTGAAAATTGGCCATCATACGTTTACGTATTTTGCCAGCGATAAATCGAACAACAAAGCTGAGTGTAACTTCCGGGTGACTGTAATCGACAGAACGCCACCAAGCGTTGAGAATTGCCTTGATCCAGAGGTGTTTTGGATCTCTAAGGATGATGATGTGATGTCACCAATTGAGTGGGAGGAACCTATTTTTGTAGATAATTCCAATGAAGCCGTTGTGGTTAAAGTTTTGACAGCATTGGATCCACGTAAACTGATCCCTCCAGTCGCTGGAGACTACACAATCTTGTATACGGCTAAGGATCGATCGAAGAACTACAATGAATGTTTAATAAATATTACCGTTAAGGGTAAGGAAATACAAACTTTTTTATAGCTCTTGAGAGAACTTAGGCCTTAGAAAGGAAGACAGGTTAGCTGTGACAGTGAAATATGTAGGTTAGAGTTTGTCAAGGGTTGATACCGTCTACTCTTTTCGGTATATGAATTGTCGTGGCTACACAGGCAGGTGCAAATATTTCACGGAGTTCTTACTGAAGAAAAGGCTGCTAAGGCTCGCTAAGTCTAATCGCCAATTTAGTCTAGATAGGGTAGGTAAGAGTGGCGATTATCAGGCTAACGTGCCTCAAACCTAATTAGAAGCGTTTTGATACCGCGTCTCTTAGGAACCTGATTTGGTTGAAAAAAGTGATTAGGGTTGTTGCGAGGAAGGACAGCCTATCAGAGATGTTGTCGAAGAAAGGTTTGTTTAATGCACGACGCATGGGTTTGGTGAGAGCCAGGCATTTGCAAGACAATTGGTCGAGGGTTTCTGGCACGTTCACATCTTTGCAGCTTCAGCAGTTAGTGATGAAGGGGATTCCCAGTTTTGCTGCGTGGTTGCCAATCGTTCAGTTATCCGTGCAAATGGTTACAAGCCGAGGGATGTACCTTTAATTTTTGTTAAGAAGGTCTCTGGTTCTAGTCTGATTGTCTGCAGGTCATATCGCCCTGGAGATGTCGCTTCTTTCTAGTCGACTAAAAATCCTTATACCTTGACAGATTCAAGAAGAATGTGAAGCGTGTTCATCGACCTATGGCCCTATGAATGTCCTGGGACCCAGGTAAAAATGATCGAGACTGGTTTGTCCAGATTTGACCAATTGGTTCAGAAGTCTTAACTTCGCACCTCAAGTTGGTTGAGGTCACTTTCCATTTGCGCTCGCTACTTCAGTCGCAGTATTGTCTCTTAAACAGAGACTTATGGCGAGATGGTCAATTTGCTTGTCTGCCATTTAACATTCAGCTGACTTTGAGGTAGGTCTTGTTCTAAAATATTGTGCTCCAATAACGAGGCGATTGGTATTGTAGAAATTCACAAATCGTTCGACATTTTCATAGCTATTGTCTAGGCCGTGCCTTGAGTTGAAGATGCCAGCTGCTTCATAATCGAATGTCGAAGACGTTAGGATCTTTGATGGTTACTCCAGGGCTCAAGATTTATTCTGTTGCTAGGGATTGGCAGGTCTTTCATCTGGGGATAGGTAGGTAGTACCCACAAATCCATGATCCATCCAAAGCCTTCAGAACGAGAGCATATACTTAGCAGGCTCTTTGGTATTGTTATGATTCGTTGGTCAGGATTAAAAAAGCGACGTAAGAGGACGATGATATCTCATAAATAGTTCAGCTTAGTGTAAACCTTTTGCAGATCGAGGCTCTCACACTTTTATGCATCCAATAACGTGTCCATTTCTAGAGTTAACTTGTGACGCGTTATCAGCACCGCAGCGTGGTTTGTCCTACTGTGCCAGAAATGCTACGCACACATGGTGTGAGGTAACCTGCGATTCTGGTTATGCCATCTTTGATGAACATAGTGGTGAATACCTGGACAATTTCCGACTTTCCTGTGATCACAAGCATCCCGGCTGGAAATATAAGACCGTTCCCGACTGTACAAGTACGTTTCTCCGACATTTGCCTCTTCAATCCTCATAATCCTTTTGTTTTAGAATTAGATTTGCCGGAGAGTATTGGACAATCCTTTACCATCACCCTGGACAGTGAGAATCCACTTTGTTCCAGTCAGAATACTCAAAACACCGTGGGTTCATCAAATCAAGTGTTCACCAATCAAGTGTCTAACACGGTTTTCTTTTGCAGTTTATCTCAAGCCTGTCCCATCAGATGAAGGCTTACCTGTGCAGCGACCAGACGGATTGTGATGTTATCTCTGAGATTCCAGAATGCATCGAAGAGAAGGATGACAACGATGATGCGTCACTGGGAGATCGTGAAAGGTATCACATTTCGAAAAGAGAAGTTCCCTCAAATCCCAATCGTCTGAGGAAGAATAGAAAACGAGTTCGATCGAACGTGAGGATTCGTTTATACACAAAAATAAGCAAACGTTTGGGTTTGTGGCAGAGAAATGCCACTCTTTCGGAGAACATTCGTGAGATGAAGTACCAGGTTCAGAGATTCGACACAAATGAACCCTTGAAGAGGGTGCTGCAAGACATGCAAATCGACGTGAGAAGATTGAAAATTGAGGAATTTGTACGCTGTCCCGATGGGAGTGTGTCGAAGAAAAACATTTGCAGTAAGATCTTTCCAAGACACAAGACCTCCCTTAACTTCCTTTCTTTTCAGTTCAGTGTGCTAGAGGTACTTATCAAGATGCGGCTTTCAACCGCTGTAAATTATGTCCGTTGGGGACCTTTAATCCTGATTATGCCCAGATTATGTGCTTCCGATGCCCTCCATATCATTCTACAAGACGGGAAGGTCGTCTTCAACAAACCGACTGCAAAGGTGAGGGAATCAAGAGATTTTAAAAGACGAGTATGAAGGCATCTTCTTCCAGCTCAATGTCCACCGGGTACATGGGCCAAAATACGTCCTGGACAGCGTCGTGTACGACCAGGGCTGACAACACCACACAGTCTGATGCCATTTTGTAGAAAGTGTGCAGCGGGAGAATATCAACCAGCTTATGACCAGACAAACTGTCTTCCATGTCCGGATAGGCTCACGTCTCCACGCGGCTCAACATCGATTTATGATTGTAGGCAGCCGAGGCCACATATTTGTGAGGCGCAGCCAACTATTTGCGGCCGATCTGGACTATGTATCCCAGAGGTCGGAGGTGACGATTTGTATAGTTGCCTGTGTCCCGATGGCTATCTAGGAGCGCAGTGTGAACATAGGATCGATCTTTGCCATTCGGCGCCTTGTTACAACAGTGGAGTCTGTGCGCATACTAACGAGACGATGGTGGTTTGTCATTGTCCTCCGGAATACACGGGTCCTTACTGTGAAGACTTACGGAACTCATGTGATGTTACGGTGTGTAAAAATGGCGGCACTTGCATGGACTTGGATGATGCGGGAGCGGTTTGTGAGTGCCCGGTGGGATTTGAAGGCAAATATTGTGAGGAAATTGTGAACTATTGCGACTCAATGCCATGTGAGTCAGGCATTTGCCACAATCAGAGCAATGGCTATAGTTGTCAGTGCCCGCCAGGGGTGATAGGGCGGCGGTGTCATCTGAGGCCCTGTGACAATTTTCCTTGTCATAGGAACGCAATTTGTACGGATCTGATGGAGTTTCCGGCGACCAGGAGAAGCTACGAATGCAAGTGCCCCACTGGACTGAAGGGATATGACTGCTCACAGGTTGTGAACCCTTGTGAGCAGAATCCGTGTAAGAATAATGGCCTTTGCAAGCCCGTAGCGCTAAGACACGTTGGGATGTCTACGTTAGATGAGGTAGACAGTAATCTTTTTAGTGATGATGACTATGAAAAATTTACTTGCACGTGTCCACCCTATTTCTACGGAGACTACTGTGAGGTTTTCACAAAACCAGACTTTGTGATGAGGTTCCATAAGGCGAGCACTTTGAATTACGTGGAGATGAAGGGACCCGATCGGGACTTGAGTGAGGTAAGATTAATTTTGAGTTGCTATTGCCGAGACTTGAATGGATTTCATATCGTTGCAGCTTTCATTTTGCACGTGGATAAGGACAAACGACAGTCGTACCTACGGTTCTGTACTGTCTTACGCCACTAAGGACCACGATAACGCCTTTACTCTTACCGATTATTCAGGGTAAGTTGAACCGAATTGCCTTTCAGAATGTGGCTCACGTTTGAATCGACAGGTTTGTGTTATATGTGAACGGTAACTCTTCGGGTTCTGACATCGTTGCTAACGATGGTGAATGGCATTTCATATGTGTGTCCTGGACAAGTGAGAATGGCTACTATGAAATCTACTTCGATGGTCGGCTGGAGCATGCTGGAATGAATTTAAGTGCTGGCGAACATATCCCCGGTCGGGGTATATTTATAATCGGCCAGGAGCAGGTGGAGAAGCCATTTAATTCAAAAAAGCTTTGACTAGCCTTATTCTAATTTGTAGGACATTTTTGGAGGAGGCTTCAGCGAATCAGAATCTTTTATTGGGCAGATAGCTTATCTGGATGTTTGGGACTCATTTCTTTCTGGGGAACAAGTGCACAACTTTTATACAAGTTGTGATCCGTATCGTGGAAGTCTTTACTCGTGGACTGATTTCAAGGCGAAGATTCGAGGTGACATCGACATTCTGCCGTCGACCTTCTGTCATGATTGTCCCAAGGACTTGCACATGCCAAATGGTATTGTGCGATACATGGCTAATCGGGCTTTTTACCAATGCAATCCGGGGTATAATTTACGAGGCGTGGCACCAGTGAGGCACTGTTTAAGGACATCAAGATGGTCCACTGGGGTACCTTATTGCGAGAGTAAGTTGTGGAGGCAGAGTTAAGTGGTTTAGAAACGATTGTTTCTGTTTGTAGTGGTCAACTGTGGAGATTTACCGCCGGTGGAGAATGGACAGATCGAGTATTCATCTGGCACTACTTTGCACAGTGTGGCGGAGTATGTTTGCAACAATGGCTTCGCCGTTGATGGCAATGACAAACGAGTTTGTTTGACGATGGGAATGTGGTCTGGCGCGCAACCAGCGTGCAGAAGTACGTGCGGAAAATCCATAGGATTTCCATGACTCGTGGAACAACAAATCTAATGAATTTCTCGCACTTTTTTTAGGCTCCGTCCAATGTGATCGACTGATTTTGCCTGAAAATATGAGCCTGCTGTATGCTAATGACAAAGGCTTGATTCCGACTGACTTAGAGTACTATCCCGTTGGAGTGTACGCGGAAATAACTTGTCTGCAGACATTAAACGACTATTTCTTGACATGCATGGATGATGGTAAGCACGTGATCCTCCTTCAATGTAATTCAAACGATTTATGTCCGATTTCAGGCCGTTGGGATGGTCCAATTCCAGACTGTGCAGCATTGCAGCAAGCCGGGGTAACGTCAACAACAGAGGTACCATCAACAACTACCATTATTCCATCATCCATTGATATAACAACTTCCACAACGGAGCTTTCAAAGCGTGTAACTTTCGAATGGTCTACTCGGGACATTTGGTCACCACCTGAACTCGAGTCAAGATCTACAAAGCAATCAACTGAGATTTTAGCCGAGAATCTATCAAGTTCGAGTACGAAATTTCAAACGACCGCACCACCCGAAGCATCATCTGAATTATCAACCCCCATAGTGGCTAAAACACCAGACGCATCCCTCATTCCATCCATTTCTCGCAATTCTGAAGAGTCAGAGGGTCTGATTGAGAATTCCTTGTCAACTGTAATACCGCGACAGAATCATATCTTTTCTCATCCGGATAAGAATTTCTGGCCGCAATTGTATGCATTTTTCTTCAAAGGTTGCTCAGATGTTAGCTCTACAGAGGACAGTCTATGTGCGGCCAGAGAGAAGCCGGTTTCATTTAGCAATCTTTACCACTTTGACGAGGACAATTTTGAAAAGTACCCAGACGCTGATGTTAAGCTTTTGGAACTGCTTGAGCAACATTCTGCTGATGTCTTGGAACATCCTACTGGTATTCCATTTGAAGACTTCTTTGATATTCTTCTGTATGGAAAGGACTTCACAAATGCCAAACGAATGAGTCTGGATTTAGAGAATGCCTTGAGATTCACACTTTGTATTCTGATTGATGCGATTTCTTGGGAATCAAGGCTAAACCAAATGGAACCCATCGATGACGCAACTCCAATGGAAAGTCGCAGTGGAGTATTGAAAAAGCTAATTCGGGAGTTAGTTGCTCCTGTGTACAAGAATTACCGAAGTCGTTTTTTGAATGGAAAAGACCAGCCCTCGACGACAGTCTCTTCAAGAACGAAAAGAAGTACAATTAACGTTGGAGAATCTCAAAAAGACTACTCTGAAGAAGTGGAAGAAGACGATGAATGGTTTATTGGAGGAAGAGGTTTTAAAGAGCCCAGCGGTTGTGATTGGGGTGGATTGCCAGAACCACCAAAAGATGGTATCATCAAACAGCTCTGGGAGAGTGAGACTGTAGACTTTGGCACCGAAGTTGAGTATGGATGCGGCCTGAATTATGAACCAAATGGTATAGCGTGGCGGTCAACTTGTCTGAACAATGGTCAGTGGAGTGAGGTTGATTACAATTGCCAGCGTGAGTTTTAGAGAATTGTTGTCCTTTTTTTCACGTAATCAAGTTCATTTTCAGTGACCTGGTGTGATGCACCACCAACTTTACCAAATATGATTGTTGATTCTCCATCACATCGTTACCGGATAGGTGATGTTGTAAAGCTCACCTGTGATCGTGGCTTCGTTCTGTCCAACAGCACCCTGACAATTGAATGCCTTGCTAATGGAATGTGGTCCAGAGTGCTGACTTGGTGTTCAAGTGAGAATAGTGTTTTCATCCAAATGTTCTTCTTATTCTTATTTAATTTTTTGTTGTTGTAAGGAATCTCATGTGATCGTCCAACATTGCCACCAGATGCTGAAATAGTCAGAGGAAACTTTTACCTATTTGAAGACAAAGTTTCTATAAAATGTGGAAACAGAGAAGTAATCGAAATAACTTGCAACAGTGAGGCTAAATGGTCATCAAATCCAGAGGATATTTGCTAATATAATATACAAATTTTATAGGAAAATAATCTAGAATAAACATTCATAAAATTAAACTCTGGTGTCCTTTTACTTAAACATTGAAAGAGTATTTTATTTGATAGCCAGGCTCATTGAGCTATTACGTCATTGGAATTAAAATTTCTTCACGATTACGTATAAGGATTGAAATTTATATTTAAACATTAACGGCATTCTGAACGGCAGCTTTGTCGTCAACCATGATTTTTGTGGCACTGGAACTGGGTTGATTCGAACTGAGCAATTGTTTGGTCGACGAACTGGATGAGTAACTATCACTGGAACTACGAGTAGATGCTGAATTGCCACCCATTGGACTGTCGAGCATATCTGAAATTAAAGAATAAATAGAAATAAATACGTGTGTAAAGTTAATAGTTTAGGAACTATCTTAGATTATAATGATCCCCAGGTCTTTCCGAATATCCAACTGAATGCATAGGATGCCGCCTTGGCTTAGCCCTTTCAGTTATACTTCGATTTAGTAAAAGTTGGTACTGAAATCACCAGATCCTTTTACGATCGAGTCTATCTCAATCTCTCAAGATGTCCTGTGCCGCCAGCATCAAGTATTGAAGACCAGTGGCAACTTTGCCTAAAAACCATCAGAGGTGCCACCTCTGATGTGCTGGGTTTCACTCGAACTTTGACGAGTGTCGACATACAAAGCGGTGTTGCACAGAAGGACCAGAGCTGCTCGCGAGCTCTACGAGCAGAAGAGGAGAGACGAACACCGGCTTCTCAGGAGGAAAAACAAAGAGTATGAGAAGCGCGCGATCGAGGAAATAGAGAGATGTTACTGGAGGAATGAGATTCGGAAGTTTTATCAAAGGGTAAAAAGAACCTGTCAAGGCTACAGACCCTGAACCGAAGTCTGCACGGGAACATCGTAGTAGAATCGCAGCCGATGCTGAGAATATGGAAGAACTACTTCTGTTTAACGGCAATGACGAATTAAATCCTTGTCAGGAAGAATGAACCATTCAATCTGGAAGATGAAGACCAACAATTCCGTCCACCCGACCTGGACGAAGTAAAAGATAGCCATATCTAAGCTTAAATCCAACAAAGCTCCTGGAGCTGACGGCCTAGTTGCCGAACTGTTCAAAGCGGCAGCCGATGACTTGGTAAGGAGCATACACCAACTCATCTGTAAAATATGGTCGGAGGAAAGTATGCCCGATGAATGGAACCTCAGCATCGTTTGCCTGATCCTCAAGGAAGGAGACCCTCTGAACTGCGTCAACTACAGAGGCATAAGTCTTCTTAACATCGAGACGAGCTATACAGAGCCATGTCTAGCTTCCCTGCCAAACTCGTCCGTTTGTGCAAGATGACGATGGAGAATGCACGCTGCTCCATCAAGGTCGGTCAAGACCTCACCGAGACCCTTGATGTCAAAAAAGGTTTTAGACAAGGTGACGCGCTGTCATGCGACTTCTTCAACATCGTTCTTGAAAAAATAGTGCAAAACTCACGCGCCAACACCAGAGGCACAATCTTTTAAAAGTCCGTCCGATACGCCGACGATATTGACATAATCGGCAGAACGCAGCGTGATGGCGCGTTTATGAGTATTGAGACGGAAGCGGCGAACACCAACGTCTCCGACAAACACCACAATAGGCAGTTATAACTTTGAGGTAGTTAAGGACTTTGTCCACCTAGACTCCGCTATCAATTCAGACAACGATACCAGCGCTGAGATCAAACGAACGAATAACTCTTGTCAATTGCTGTTTCTTTGGGCTATAAGGCAATTGTGTAGCAAAGCCCACTCTCGAACGATTTAAGTGACCCTGTATAAGACCTTAATCGACCCAGTCCTGCTCTATGGCGCAGAGGCATGGACTCTGTCAAAAGAGGATGAGGTTGCTCTTGGCTTTTTCTGGAGGAAAATTCTTCGGTCCCGTCTGCATAAACGGTGAATGGAGGAGGAGATACAACGACGAACTGTATGGGCTGTACAGCGGCATAGGCTTAGTCAGAAGAGTGAAGGTCCAACGACTGAGGTGGCTGGGTCATGTAGAGCGGATAGACACCAATTCTCCGGCCCGGAATATTTTCAAATCCACACCCGAGGGACGGCAAGATAGAGGAACAATGCGCCTCAGGTGGCGCACGAAAATGGAAGGGGACCTCAACCAACTTGACGTGCGAAACTGGAGGCAGCTGGCTAAAGATCGAGCTGGCTGGAGACGCTTGTTGCTGAATATTTGTATAGAGAATGAGGTGTGTTGGTCTTAAAGTTGGGTGATCTAGAACCAATCATCTACTACATCTAGAAAAAAGAGTTGAAACAGCAAGAAATGTGGTTCCTATTCTTTTCACAACAGCTGAATGTTGCACTCACTAATGGACGGTTAAGAATCAACCTTACACTGGTTCCTCTTGTGATGGGCGTCGAAGGAAATTTAAAACCACAAAGGCCTCTAGCTTAAACAGGATAAATATGTGCGGACTATGACTGAAACTATTCATACAAATGTTTTCAAAAAATAAATCTTACCTGGCAATGAGCTAACATTATCCTTGAGAGCACTAATCGGTGCCGATGCGATATTTCCAACCGATGTCGACTTTTGATGCAGGGTCTTCTTTGAAAGATTATTTTTTATACAGATCGATGATCCACCCATCAAGGAGTCTTTCTGTGAAAGCTTTTCGCCACTTTTAGACGGCTTTTAAAAATTTTACAGAAAAAAAACGGAATCAAAACAGAATGTTTTTTTGTTTTCTTTTTACAAATCTTTTTTGTTTTATTTTTAATATTAAATGTGATAAAAAAAATAATAATGAATGTACAAAAAAATTTTATTTTACTTTTAATATGAATCTACATAATTAAAAAAAAATATTTATGACAGTTAATAATGCTTATAAGAACAGAAATTTAAAATAAAATTTATTAAACTAAAACCTAAAGCCAATTATCCCTCAAAAACACGATAAAATGTATCAACAATATTTGTATATGTGAAATTATAGCAGAGTGTATTAAAATTCTGGTTTATTTTAATAAAAAGGATATATGCAAACTTTTGGGTGCCGCCTTATGTATGGAGTACAATCAACCTTTTTATTTAGTTTGTTCAGTGTAGTTGGGAAGAGAATTAGTCCACTTTTCACCATAAAATTAGTTTAGCAAATTAAATATGCAGCAGTTTTCGTGTTGTATTGTGGATAATTAAAAATAAAATAAAAGCACAGGCAATGGAACAACTCAACCTAGACGATGAAAGCCAACAACGTCCGTTCATCTGATCAAATCGAGAGGATAGCCGTATCCAGACTGCTGAATCTGAGGGCTTACAGGCCTAGCAAGATGACCGGGTAGAGAGCGCTCACCAACTGATATATGAGATTCGGTCAGATGAGTGTACGCCTGATGAATGAAGCATCAGCATGATTTGTCCGATTCACAAGAAAAGAAAAACATTGAACTGGGTCGATTATAAAGGCATCAGATCTTATCTGGGATATTATCTACTATAGCACTTCGCAAATTCATTTTGCAAACAACTTCAGAATTGAAGAAATTTAATTGAATAAATTGAAATATTGTGTGGACGTCTGAAGCATTCGTACCTGGTAGGCCCAGGAATGGACCGAATTATTGGACTTTGCCAGATCCCGCAGAAAATCCAACAAGTCCAAATTGATATTCACCATCTCTTAATAGATTTTAAGGGCGCCTACGAGCCATATAGAGCCATGTCTAATTTTGGAATTCCTAATAAACTCTTCTTTCTGTTCAGAATGATGATGGAGAGTAAGGATGTCCCATCAAGATCGGTAATCATCTTACTAAGAACTTTGATATAGTGAAAGAGTAAGGAAAAGGGACCACAAAACCCTTATCGGAGATTTATTGCTTTTAAGTGGATGGTAAGAAGACATAAACAGCGAGAGAAGGTATGCGGGGTGGTTCATAGAATAATCTCGTACACTCGAATGACAACAAAAATCGGATTTCTCGGACAAAGGAGGACGGACAGATAAAATAATACCCAATATCTAGACAAGGATAAACGGGAAAACACGAGGAACTGATGGTAACATCGCATGATTATGCTTCAGGGCATAGTTGCACAACAATTGCTTAAACTGCATAAAAACGCAACAAAACTGAAAGGTATCAACTAAGGGAGAAATGGTAAAGACTCGGAAAATTGGGACGCAATCAGCGAAACTATAACCATTATAATGAAGAAGCAGTGTCTAGAAGAGGGACAATGAGTAGAGCCTGAATGTAACCGAGCCAATGACATGAGACTGGAGCATCCTGGCAATGAAACGCTTGATGGCAGTGCCGCGGGGATCACGGGTGGATGGGAGGTGGGTTTAGTTGGTGGAAATTATACACTGTCATTGAGCGTGGGCTTAGTTTTGTCTTTCCCGCAAAAAGATAGATCCCCCATCTAATTTTAGTCCACCTCCCAAATTTCAAGCCGTGAGTCAATGTGATGCCAATGGAGCGTAATAACTCCCATACTCTTGAGTTTTTAAACCAATCCAATTCTTTAAATTTGCTGCTGTTTTTCTATGTCTAGGAAGAAGTGACTATCAACGTTTGTGTATCTAAGGCGGTAGAGTCCTGGGCAATGGAAAGAAGTGAGTGCAGTATTTTCACTTATCGTTTCCTCCTATTTTTATTGTGCCCGGTTATATCTGATGGCGAGGATTTGTTTATATGTGGATTCGAATGGATCAGCTGCAAGGTAGAGAGTCGTGAGGACACAAAAATATGAACAATATAATTAATGCTAAGTTTCTGGGTCCTGAGTCAAGATGACATGATCAACAAGAGCGTCACAAATGAATATCCGAGAAGGTGGGTCGAAGCATTATGCGAGGAGTTCTCGAACGGGTAGTAGCAGTGATAGTAGTCGCAAAGGATGAAATGCCATTTTCGGTTCCCACCAGATTCAGAGCTAGTTAAATGTCTTTTAGACAAATGGTAGCGTTGATACAAGAATGGCGGTACCATTGAGGGAAATACTCCGTTGTAGAAACACTGGTGGTGGTGAGACCAACCTAGAAATAAAGTTTGAAACAAACACTACACAACTAAGGGGAAAACCTTTTTGTTGCACACATCCTCCCACACAAGTGGAAAGCGGTCTTATCCAAAATGTTGTGCGAGAATTATACTACAAAAAATAAAATAAAAAAACTCTACACTGGAAACATTTTTGGCAAAAGTGGACTAATTAACACTTCACTAGCAATCCTTGAACTTAAATTCTATTGTTGATCGCATTCTAATCTTCTTTAGGAAAATAAAAATATTACAAAACACCACCTCAAAAAATATAAACAACTATACATAATAAATGTGCTTATATACAATTAAAGTATAAGAATAAAATTAAAAATTAAAACGTATAGCAATTTCATTCCTCTACAATAAATCGATGTTGATAAAATAAAACAAAATATTTACAATAAAAAAATTACAAGGAAAAAATCTCTCGACGCGTAAGAATCGTAATTGTATTGTAAATAAAAACACTAATGGTAAATAAAATAAAACAGATTTACACATAAATTTTGCAAAACCACAAACAAAAGATTACAATTATCAGACCCATACTTTTTCTGGGCACAGTGGACTTAGTATAGTCGTGTGAGGATCTTCGGGTGTATAATAATCGGAATCTTCAGCGCCAGCCAATATATTCCCATCACCATCAGCTGATAGCGCAGGTCGATTCTTTTTCTACAAGCATACACAACATAAAGGTTTTTTTTTTTTGTTTTTCTTTTGTTTCATAAGAAGAACGATATATATGTAGATGTGGAAGGCGGCTCTCGTGACCTTTTTGTTCTTTTTTTTATCGGACTACGTTTTATACAAGTCTTTAGTTAGCCTTAATATTTATTAATTTGTGCTGGTGTAGGTGTACAAAATGATAAATGGGGAGGAAACAAAGAGAACATAAATTAAAAAAAAATATTGTTAGATAAAAAATTAACGAAAGAAAATAATAACAACTTAAGTTGGAGCTTTTTCTTAAAACCTAACAGGAAGGTTAAAGTGTTGGTAAATTCTGTGACAAGTTAATGGAAATTAAGGACCTTTTTGAATGCAGAAAACCTTCGATTACACTTTGGTGCGGTAGTAGTAAAGTAGTTAATTTGGTGGCTCCTAGCATCACTGCTAAACTCGTTCGTCTGTGTAGTATGACAATGGAGAATGCTCGCTGCTCCATCAAGGTCGGTAACGATCTCACCGAATCCTTTGACGTCCAAAAAGTATTTAGACAAGGTGACGCGCTGTCATGCGAAACTCTGAAGTCAACAACAGAGGCACAATCTTTCACAAATCTGTCCAACTGCTTGCGTACGCGGACGATATTGACATTATAGGCAGAACGTAGCGAGCTGTCACCGGTGCTTTCACGAGTATAGAGACAGAAGCGGCCAAAATGGGTTTAGCGGTAAACGAGGGCAAAACAAAGTATTTGCTGACCAGCATCGATGAATTGGACAGAACGCCACAATCTTTCATAAATCTGTCCAACTGCTTGCGTACGCGGACGATATTGACATTATAGGCAGAACGCAGCGAGCTGTCACCGGTGCTTTCACGAGTATGGAGACAGAAGCGGCCAAAATGGGTTTAGCGGTAAACGAGGGCAAAACAAAGTATTTGCTGCCCAACATCGATGAATTGGACAGAACGCCACAGTTGATACCTATAACTTCAAGGTAGTAAGGGACTTTGTCTTCTTTGGCTCTGTTATTACCTCCGATAGTGACAACTCATCGGAAATCAAACTCTTGCCAATGGCTGTTTCTTCGGGCTGAGAAGGTAAATGAATAGTAAGGCCCTATCCCGAACAACAAAGGAGATTATATAAAAGATCTTAATCATCCCAATCCTGCTTAATAGCGCTGAAGCATGGACTCTATGGAAAGCGGATGAAGATATTCTTAGTCGATTTAAGCGATAAATTCTTCGAAAGACATTCGATTCCGTATGCGTTGACGGAATTTGGAGGAGAAAATTGAATCACTGTGGTAGAGTGTGTAAATCAAATGTTTCCAGACTTGTCACATATTGCTTTCAAAAATAAATTATCCAATGGCTCATGTTAAGTTTTAAGACAAGTGCTCCTGATTAGTTGATGAAAATGTGAGGGTTAGTGTTCTTTTTTTAAAGAAATAACTCAAAGCCAATTTTGAATGATGATCAACTAAAGATAAAACTGTAGTTGTGGTTTCTTTTTGAAGCTCAATATGATGTGCAGAAAGGAATAGTTGGATAATTGAATCAAAACTTACCTTGGATCCCGCATCAGACTTTAACTCATCAACATCGGCATCGATATCATCGAGCGACTCTTCAACACCTTCAATATGAAGTGGAATCGTCTTATGTCCACTTACAGAGTTAGAGTTGACTGTCATACCGGGTGAGAGCAATGGTGAAAGTTTTTCATTATCACTGTCATCATCATTATTGTCAACGGATGTGGCTACAGTTGGAGCAGAAGCAGCAATAGGTTCGGAATTCTTGTCTTTCTTCTTCAAACTGTGGCGTTCATTTACAATGTGTAAACTGTCGCGATTAACTTGACGAGATGATGGGGTTTTCTCGTTGCCTTTGACACTGTTCGAACGTTCGTAGATGGTTGAATTTCTATTCGACGCTGGAGGAGATTTCTTTTCAACTGTCTCTGTGGTTTCGACAACGGCAGCCGGAACCGGATTTGATTCACTGTTCATGACGGACATACGAAACTGGAAAATAGTAAAAACTCAGCATTTATTTAAGATCAAGTCTTGTCGGTACCCTTACCTCTGCAGCGCTCTCATTGTTGTTTTTCTTGTTTTTCGAACGACGTTGGCTTCCACTCTTTGGACTGTGTTTGCCTCCGCTTTTCTCGACTAAACGATTTAGATTTTCCGCTGCTTGTACAGCATCTGTAACGTCGGTGCTATCACCGGACATGGTACGACCAATACATTGTGGTGGTCCGTTGAGTGCTTCAATCAAAGCCACTGGTATATAACCAGCTGGAATGTGTAACTCATTTGGCTGTAAAAAGACAACAATAAGCATTGAGAAAGCGGTTCAAAAAAATCAAATACTCTTCTAACTTACATCTGGTGAGTTTTGTGGTGCAAGCAGATTAGAACTGACGCCCTTTTGAACGGCTCGAATCTGTAAAAGTGCACGAAATGGTGCTCTGCATATGGGGCAGTTGTTCGCCTGATAACGCAATGAATCGGCACAAGAATTGCACAAGCATAAATGCCGACAGGGTAGGATTAATGTGTCTCGTGTGTCACTCATACAAATTACACATTCGCTGCCGTTGTCATCGGTCTCGTCGTCCATTGTGGGCTTGTTGAGAGCTTTGTTTTCAATGCCGTAAATCTCTTGCAATAGATAGCACAACCCATCGACAAAGATCTTTTGTTTCAGTGCCCTCAGAGCGTAGGTATTATCGGAATGATGATCGATTACACAAATTGTTGTATGAGATTGACGACAATCTGAAATAGAAAAGAAAATACAAGTATAAGATACTCCAATATGTCAGAGCCATTGCATTGGAGGTTAGGCTCTTACTCAAGCATATATTGACCAGAGCCTTTTGGTAAGGGGGTACAATAGATCTATTGATACGAATGACGTATTTCGAAAATAGACAGGCAAGAATTTATAAGAATTTTAAAGGTATTTTCTCCGCATTAGTCTTAACGGACACAGGATTTGAACGTATTTCTTTGGAATCATAATGGGTATTCTAGCTCTAGGCTACAAACAAACAATTTGAGAAGAGCTGAAGTAATTTTGGGGCTAAGGACACATCCTTCCCATACTAAGTTAAGGTGCTGCTACAGTCGGGGTGGACCTGGGCCTCAACCAACAAGCGTCTACAGCCGGATCGATCTTTAGCCAGCTGCCTTCAGTCAAGTTGGTTGAGGTCCTCTTCCACTTGCGTGCGCCACCTGAGTCGCGGTCTCCCTCGGGGGTGGATTCGAAGATTTTCCGAGGGGGAGCATTGGTGTCCATCCGCTCTACATGACCCAGCCACCTCAGTCGTTAGACCTTCACTCTTCTGGCTAAGCCGATGTCGCCGTACAGCCCCTACAGTTCGTCGTTGTACCTCCTCCTCCATTCACCGTTTATGCAGACGGAACCGAAAATCAACCGAAGAATTTTCCTCTCGAAAAAGCCAAGAGCAACTTTATCACTTTTGACAGAGTCCATGCCCCCGCGCCGTAGAGCAGGATTGGGCCGATTAAGGTTATACAGGGTCACTTTAGTCGATCGAGAGTGGGCTTTGCTACTCAATTGCCTTAGAGCCAAAAGAAACAGCGATTGACAAGAGTTATTCGTTCGTTTGATCTCAGCGCTGGTGTCGTTGTCTGAATTGATAGCGGAGTCTAGGTGGACAAAGTCCTTAACTACCTCAAAGTTATAACTGTCTATTGTGGTGTTCTGTCCGAGACATTGGTGTTCGCCGGTTCCGTCTCAATACTCATAAACGCGCCATCACGCTGCGTTCTGCCGATTATGTCAATATCGTCGACGTATCTGAGTAATTGGACGGACTTTTGAAAGATTATGCCTCTGGTGTTGGTGCGTGAGTTTTGCACAATTCTTTCAAGAACGATGTTGGAAGAAGTCGCATGACATTAAAGGTCTCGGTGAGGTCTTGACCGACCTTGATAGAGCAACCTACATTCTTCATCGTTATCCTGCACAAACGGACGATATTGGCAGGGACACCAAAACTAGACATGGCTCTATATAGCTCGTCTCTATAGATGCTGTCATACGCGGGTATACTTTTCTCCGACCATATTTTACAAATGAATTGGCGTACGTTCCTTACCAAGTCATCGCCCGCCGCTTTGCAGGCAGCTAGGGCAGCAGCTCCAGTAGCTTTGTTGGACTTAAGCTTAGATACGGCTATCTTCACTTCATTCAGCTCGGGTGGACGGAATTGTTGAATTTTGTCGTCCAGTTGAATGGTTTATTCTGACTGACAGCGGGATTTGATTCGTCGTCGCCGTTAAACAGTCTGCAAAAGTAGTTCTTCCATATCCTCAGCTTCGGTTCGGGCTCTGTAGCCTTGACAGGTTCTTTCTACCCTTTAATAAACCTGCCTTATCTCATTCCTGCGCTTCTCATTCACGAGCTTCTCATGCTCTTTCTTCTTCCTCCTGAGAAGCCAGTGTTCGTCTCTTCTCTTCTGCTCGTAGAGCTCGCGAGTAGCTCTGGTCCTTCTGTGTAGCCCCGCTTTATATGCCTCTTGTTTCGCTGCAAGTGTTTGCCGGCATTCGTCGTCAAACCAGGGGTTTCGTAGCGGTGGTCGAGTGAAACCCAGCACATCAGAGGCGGCATCTTCCTATCAACGAGTGTATTTAAGTGAACACCTCTGCACGCGTATCAATCTATGTCCCCGGACTAAACCGCTAGGTATAGAACTAGGACCGCAATACGCACGACCGCATAGAGTTCTAATGGAATTATGGAGAGAGACATAAGGGATTGGAAGAACTTCCACGACTAAGGCAAGTGTCAGTAACCGACTATGGATTCTACCAAGCTTCTTAACGGGCTTTTGTATGCTCAAAGAACATCTCAGAGAATTAAGAGAAGAGGATAATAAAGGCTGCAGCGATGCCAAGAAGATCTCATCACAGGATTGTGGAGGAACATCCCACTTCCTACTAAAAACTGAACTTCCATCATTGAATTCCACACAGGTACTCTGATTCTTTAAAATAGTTGGTTTGGAGGATGTGCTGCGATCACAACAGAAACTTTAATGATGCAATGCATGCAATACACGCACTCATCTATTCCACATACTTGCACTCATGCAAACTGTGTCGGCTTCCTTTAATCTGAAAAATAGATTTTAAGACAAAAGCCCCTTTAGTTTTTTATAATATTTATTCTCATGACTATCAGTCACATTGCAACGAAAAGAAGCGTCTCCTTCTTCCAAGAAGAAACACAGTATACATCCAATGCTAAGCATACAACACAATCAACTTAAACTACATGGTGCTCGTCCTAATCATCATCATCACCGAAGGGATTCAAATTGCTGTCGTACGTTTCGAATGGATTGGTACTCTGCTTAATACTCACGACTTCTGGAGCTGTTGCAGTCGCTACCTCGTCCTCTAGGAAGGGATTCTTCGAATCGTCGTACCTAATTTCTTTTGCAGTTGCTTTATCCACTCTCTTCGGTTGTTGGTGTTGCTGTCGCTTGGCAACATCCTCCCTGTCTTGGGTCGATATTCGTCCGCTCCACTTGTAATTGTTTACGTGTTCCACGGGAATCGGCCCATCGCCGTCTTTAGTCTTTGCACTCCAATTGTAGCCCAAACTGTTTTGATTCAGACGATTCTCGTCGGCTGCCTTCTGTTCGTCCACAATGACAATCTGATTGAGCAATCCTCGACCGAAGTAACTCGACAGAACATACAACATGTCGTTCGAATGATTGAGCAACCTGTGGAAGGTCTCATGTTGACCCTGTGATTCCTGTTGCGTGCGCAGCATCTCGGTCAATTGGAAATTCTTCACACTACAGATGCTGCAGTCCTTCTCGTTCTCCGAGTACGTCCTCACGCAATCCTGATGAAAGGAGTGCTGACACAGAAAATACACCGCCGGCAGGGACAGTGGTTGAGTGCAAGCATCACAGATTGTATTGCGAAACTCGATGGGGTTGGCGGAGAAATTTTTTAGCAGTTCCTGCAGCGACTTCAAATCGGTTTGGAGATTCTCCACATCTTTCTCCTCTTGGTTGATGGCCGTGGTCTCCTTTTGGAATGCTTGAGTGTAGTAGTCCTTGACGTGAGATATATTGGGTCCCTTTTCCACAGCGAGACACTGGAGAATCTGAAGCGGCGATTGGAGTTTCTCAGTTGTAATCACGTTGAGGATTTGTAGGAGGACGTTCATTGGTGTCTCCGGGTCATTGTGCAGTTCGTTTAGTGCCTGAATCCACAGATGTGGCTGGAACTGCCCGAGACTCTTGCAGCAGCTCAGCAGACTGTTGTAGTCCTTATTTTTGACATAATAGCGGATGGTTAGGTTGTACAGTTGATCCTCTTCGTAGAGGTAGAGGATTCCGGGCCAGAAATTAGCCATTCGACACATGACCAGCACCTGTTCCTTGTTGTAGCGCGATCTATAGAACTTCAACGCATCTAACAGTTGACTCTCTGTACTCAAGTTCTGCTGCCACTGTCTGAGTTCAAGCTCAATCAGAGTGTTGTACACCGTGTCGGCGAACTCTGTCGATGAATTTGTCACAGTACTCTTTAGGAAATCCAAAAGCAGCTCCCAATTGTTGTCGAACAGCGAAATGAAGTGCTCCGGGGAGGGATTTTCGCCTCGAAGTGGGTCATGCACCAGTTCTTCAATAGAATTTGTCGTTCCTTGTCCAGTACAAAGCTGCTTAAGCAAATCCGTTGTCTTTTCTGGTGCGTGTTGCATCAGAATCAGCCCGTACTTCTTGAAAAAGCTGTAAATGTCTTCCTCGCTAAGTTTGGACAGCATCTTCAACATCTCTTTGGTGTCTTGAATACTCTTCAGCAACACATTCACGTTGTACTCCTCCTTTTGCTCTTCCCGGGCGAGTGACAAATGGAAGTCTGTCGTTGCTGACTGATTGCGAATGGCGACGTTTATGTCAAACATCACCTCATTGGCATCCATTTCGTTGAACAAAAACTCATCCAATTTCTGTGGCAGGTCCAGCCGCGTGTAGCAGTTCATCAGTAACGTTGTATGCTGTGGCGTCGCTTGATTTTTTTTGTGCAACGCATGCAAGTACTCGGCCAAGTAGTTTATATGCCGTGAGTCGAGGAATTTCTTTATCACATATGACGGCTCAATGAACCCGATCGTTCGTACGTATTTCTCCACAGCTCCACTGTAGTCGCTCTTGATGTACAAATGATCGCCGTACTGCTTGTAGATCCCGGCCAAGCCCTCGTCGTCGAACTGCTGGCCTTTGGTTATCCTAATCGCAATGTCGTACAGATTCTTCTTGAACAACGTGTTCAGTTTGCTCTGTATATCCTTCTCGAGCAAGTGAAACACCTGCTTCTCCTTGGTCACAATGTAACAGGTGCCGAATTCGTTCAGAATCGCCACCACTGGATCGATGGGTGCCTGAAAGACTATGAACTTGTTCTGTATATCGATGACTATCAACGCGAATTCCTTTTGAGCGAGCACAGAGTTCTTCGTCGACTTCATTATAATCACCAAGTAGTTCGGGAACCACTCAATGAAGTGCTTCTGCCCTTCCAAAGCGTAGCACGGTCCCCGACCATCGCTTGTATAGCAGTAGACGGCGTCATCTCTGCCCGCCATGAAGTACGTCTCGTTAACAGCTTTTGTCTGCAGAGCACAGCACCGCGTCGGGGCATTCTTCGAATCCAACACCATCTTTGTCTCCTTGTCGTTGTCATGTAGAAGGAAAACATAAATTCCCGATTCGGAGCAGACAAACATATGCATCTGCTTGCCGTGTTGCTTGAACGATATTCCACTTATGGGGCGTGTGCCTACCGTGAAATTCTTGAAACTCGACGAAAAATCTCTGCTTACTCCCCCACGAAACAGTGAAATCTCTCCGCGCTCATATCCAATAGCAATGAAAAGCTGATTGCCAGTTCCCTGTGCCACACCCAATGCTGTGGGTTTCTGGAGGATCACCTTCGCCGAACCCATACACGGTGCTCCATTGCGTTTGGTCACTTTTGCCAAATCCCACACCTTCACTAGAGGCGGATCTGCACAATCTCTGTTCGAGATTGTCACCAACAAATTACTTTGCGAAGCAATTGTACACAAGATAATTGGTGCATTGTGCGCTTGAAACGATATGGGATCCCAATTACGATAGAAGATGTGCACCAGTCCCGATGAGTCACAGATTATCTTCTGGCTGGAAAAGCTTGTACAGGACGTGATTTCTGCGTCGCGTATTGTGTCGGAGACTTTTTCTTTGTCAGCATTTTGCACGAGATTAAAGAAATCGAACTTTTTCCACTCAAGAATCGCCATTTTCTCGGAGAATCTGAAAATTTAATCAAATTTTCATTTTTTTCATTTGGAGATACGTAGATGTCTTGAGATTATTTCATACCACAATTAAAGATGCAATATGGAAACTTTAAAGGGGAAACTATGTCCTTGTGTTGTTTTTCATTATATTCCAATAAAATTGGAGGCGTTCTCTTTAAATTTGTTGATAATTTGGCTGCGATTTTGCAGAAAATCATACAAAAAATACTTTTCCTCCGATGACATTTGACGAAAAAGTTTTTTTTTTATTTTGACATTCACAGTGACTCTCAAACTGAGAGAAAAAATATTCTTACCTATTAGCTGATGTTGGTGTTGCAAATGATTCTGCCTTTTGTTTGAAACGATTTTCGACTTAAAATCCATAATTTGTTTTGAAATTTGTATTTACCGGCAATTAATTCAAGAAAATGCTTAGTTGAGTATGATCTGCGATGCTTAGCATAAGATTCATGTGCGTAAATGTCGTTGGTTCAGTTTTGCAGGCTCATCTAACTATTGATTCGCCATTATAATCTTCGTACCATTAGCGAGTGGAAAATAAGCACAAGTATTCAGCTGTTGAGAGGAAACAAATCTGCCATCCTAAAAGTTCTAGAATAGACACAGTAGACGCGGATTTGTCATCAAATGATAAAATAGCAGCCACTTTACTGCAGCTGCAGCAATAAATTCACGATTTGTTTGCGTGTTTTAGAGGTCGTATTGCATTTGTCAATAGATGCTCCTTGCGCCAACCTAAAGGGACGCGGCATTAACCTGATTTCCAAGATGAAGTTCACTTTCGCTTGGTTGGAAATATGTTTTTCTGGCAACAGGTGTAGTTGAGTAAACAATGAGCTCTCCCTAATCAAATTCTAAAGAAACTTGTCTAGGAGACTTGCTAATAAGATTCCTACACAGTGAATGCAAAGGAATGTGTTGTAGGTCAGCTGGACCAGCAATTATTTCCATCTGAAGTCATTGGATTGAAATACAACAACATTTCACCCTGAATGTCACGTTGCACGGGCTAACAAAAGTCGCTAATTGAATACCCACAACGTAATTATAATAATTATCTACTAAGCGGCGTAAACTAGTTGACTTGTATTATATTGGTCGCTTCGATAGATGTTGGGGAAAGAATTGGGGACAATAGGAAGAAATCGAATCATGCGTAGAAAGTGAGTGTTGTCACAGGATCTTGGGATCACTCCATAGACCCACTATCAGAACAAGTTCAATGCGAAGTACAGGGAAGTGATACAGACTCAGGTGGATCGCGGTTGTCGAGAAGTAGCACCTTTCACAGGTCAATCACTTCAACGCCCAAAATCTACAAACTAAAACAATTCGTGAAAAAAATGTTAAAACAGAAACCAACCGCTTAACTCTTAACGTGCACAGTGAAAGATCACTCGTGCAAAAGCCAAACAACTTCCTCACCAAAACGGCCTAAGCAGAGAGTAATTGTGGCGCTAAACAGCACAAATAAACGCTAGCGTAACCTTGGGCTTACCGACCCAGTGTTTCGAGAAACTGCGAGGATAAGAGGACGTCCAACACTTCTTATGTGATTGCCTAGCCTTTGGCAGAATGCGAAACATATCCTGAAGTCTCGTCTTGCCCAATCCGAAAAGCTTTCCAGGGTTGCCAAACCAGGCTTTGCTCTCTATAGCTATTCTCTACAAATGCTATCAGACGGGGCCTTAAAGTCGATAAGATGTGATGGGTTCAGTTCGAAATTCCTGCGCTTTTACCTAATATCAATTTTTGGTCGAGAGTGGACGTTCCTGCCAATGGCACACATTAGGTTCCATCCTGAACTGTGATACCATCATAAGCAACACATTGGGTTTTTTTAAACCCCATCGTGTCCTTAAAAGTGACACTCTCCACTGCAGTGGCCTCTTAAAACTACAAAATAACCAACCGCTTACCCTCAATTCCCTCCTCAGCAACACAGTGAATCGCCACCGGATACTGCTCCTTCGCTGAATTATATGTCAAATCATCTTCGGGAAACAAATGTGGATTGAAAATATGCGACGGCTGTGAGAAGTACTGATTGACACCCTTCTTGTAGTGAAACGTCTCCGATGTCAACGATTCCCTTGGCATAAATGTAACTCCACTTGGACTGACCTCCTCAGTACAGAAGTAATAAATCGTAATTGCACACTTGGCGTCTGAATCGAAAATAAACTCAATATTTAGGGCGTTTCCTTTGTTGGCCCCTCCATCGCCGTGCGCTTTAGTTGCACTATCAGGCGCCTTAACAAACCGTACCGATTCCTTGCGAATGTTTACCAAACTCTTTAGAGTTTTTGTCGGTTCATTAGCCTGCGGTGGTGGATAAGGGAACTAAAAAAAAAAAAAAAATATGTTATACATCTTGCACCAAGTGAAGAAAACAACTCACAGCTGTTGGTCGAGAACCGAGAAAATTCAAGTCTGCATTTTCACCGAATAAATATGCTTCTGGCTGTGGTGTGTCGAAGCGTTCACCGCCCATTATGAAGTGACTACCAAAGTAATTTCCTAAAGGGAAAGAGTCGAGATCTTTGTTTTTTTAATAAAGAAACCTTTTTTGTGTTTCTGACTGGAACTGGATATTCATGTTTTCTATTTTTTTTTTCACACTTTTTTTGCGTGTTTCTAAATGCATTCAATTTTACTCACCCGATTTTGGAGGATATTTGTATGCATGAGTTGAGATGATATCTGCCTCTTCGATGGCAGCATTTTGTCGACTTGTTAGAGCTCCCATTATTGTTGCAGGAAAACGAATAATATGAGAAAGTAAACTTTTTTTTTCGGAACACAAAAGGGAAATTCACACTTTTTCTCATATCACCACTGACAGTGGGTAAAAAAAAACTGGCCTAGGGTCCGACTGACAGTGGATTGTCAAACAGAAGGTAACGTTGATGATGTTTTTGTGTTGACGTTGCGATACGTTTGTAATGGGTATTGCCAAGCTGAACATGAGGCTGATTAAAATATATATGACTGCTATATTACTAAATGTCCAGAAGTAGATGAAGAAGTTTTTTTTGTCTCAAAGAACTCAAGGAAGAGTAGACACTTGCATTCAAAAGGACACGAGCGTCCACGGGTTATTTTAAAGCCAACCTCTGCCTACCAGCTTAACTGGAGATTGTTCAGGAAAATTGTTTAGGGTAAGTTAAGAGAAAATGGAGGAAGAGTCGTTCAATGAAGGCACTCTTCCTTGTATCCTGAAGGAAACGGAAGAGATCTCCAGACGGAATTAATGATGGGGTCTTCAGTTGCAAGTACCTCAATCTATAAGTTGCCTGCTTATATGGACTACTTCCGTTTCATATTTGGGGGCCCGGGTGAAGTATCAAAAGTCTAGTTTATCAGCTCCTCATAATAGGAAAACACTTATATAAAGGATCTGGTTCTCTAGATTGATGATTGTGCCCTCGGGTAACTGCCCAATTATGTTACAAAACAACCACCAGCCTCAGTTGCCAATGAGTTGACTGCTGACGACTTAGAAGTCAGCAAAGGCAAAGATAGGAAAAGAAGGTGTCTGTATACTCTAACAAAGTATAGTCTGCACTACATTACCTTATATAACGAATTCAAGCTAATTGACTATGCAGTGATGCGAAATAGCTAGCATGGTGGCCCGCCTCTCGATATTCACAAGGGGACACAATGGTTTAGCTTCATTGTCGTCCAGTCTTATATCTGTGCTCCTATTCCAACGCCATTTTTGCTGTCTTCGTGATCAAACATCTTCTACAGATATTTCATGAGGAGAACGGCTGCCTCAGCTATTGCCACCGCAACACGGTGCATGGAGGGGCTCCCTACAGCTTCTGCAACCACATCGTAGCATTCCGAGCTGTGACGACGCTAGCTTTTACAGGATTTATCTAGAGCCTCACCGCATTTTCTTCATTTCTTGGCCATTTGAGAAGCGTCATTGTGTTTGTGTTCATTTTGGTGGGCTGGTGTGTTATTGGAGTCCTGTTTAGTCTTTTGCTACTCTGCCTTTTTTTTTTTTTCTTCTCAGGTAAAAAGCCCTTTCGAGGTAGCGTAGGTAAGGGTTACCCTTCCGCTAGGCGGTCCCGATGGCGGCATCGGTGGACATCCACGCTTTGCCTAAGGGTGAGCTACAGGGGATTATGAGTTTCTTATCTTTTCCATTATTATTTTAACCAAAGGTTAGCGGTCTATAGCCGTTTTTATACTCACAGATCGTGAAGCCAGTTGTCTACTGGTAATAGAGGTTGTGACGACCTTTCGACTGTTGTTGGGTTTCACTTGCCTGATACTTACCTCTTGGTGGATGGAAGTCTGGGGGGGTCTAAAAGGCTTTTCACAAATCTAAAGGCTTAGTAGGTAAGATCACTTCATTCAATTTTTCAGTGCTGCGTTCGTGCTCTTCTTGGCACTGAGATGTCTGCTTTATAGTTCTTCATAGTGTCCTATAGCTTCTAACGCGCTGAAAGGTCCTTCTTTTATTTAAATTTGTTTGATCCTTTGTTCATTCGTTATCTGACGCCACACCATCAGCCTTTTGCTAATCATTGTTCGAAGAAAAAAAACCCCAGAGTATAGCGCGACTACGTCTTCTTTGCTCTCAGATAACTCTAATCAAAATGAAAACAAAATTCTCAATGAAATTATCTGCGGTCCCAGCATCGACGTACTCAAAACAATAATCGTTAACCACACACAACCGTGCTGACCAAACAAATGAAAGTATCTAGAGTGTATAGCTTCAGAGATATGACCAGCCATCAACCAGTTCCTTTCTAACGTCGAACCGACTTCGCTCAGACGCCCATGTTTTCCAGCTCTAATTTCTGTAGCCTATGCACGGTTGTGCGGTTACCCTCTCCATTCATATCCCTCCCTGAGCGTGTTTGCAATTGATGTTCCCAACTGATAATCCGAGGCACACACATTCGAAACCAAATCGATTATCTCGTCGAGCTCTCGATTCTCATTTCGTTTCTTAGTTTCTAAACACTCTCAGCGTAGTGATTTTTATTTGAGGTGACCGTCCAGTTCTATTCTGACCTTATTCGCATCAGCATCCACAAAATGAGAAATCACTGCTAGAGACTTACAACCGAAATCGAGTTAAATCGTAGCGATAAGCGCTCCAGACAGTTCCAAAAAGTTCACAAAAGTTCAAAGAAAGTTCAAAAAAAAAAAAAAAACTTCACAGGAAGCTGGACAACTCCGCGGTGCGTTCAAAAATGAAAGTGAATCTTGTCGCTCCAGTGACCCTATTGATAGTACTGGTACGTGCTTGTGACGTTCTTTGTTTACCTAACCTCCAAGGCGCCATAGATAATGAAGCTAATCTCATTGATTCCGCACTGAAAGTGAGCTGGAACAATGCTTCCGGATCTTCACCGTATTCCCTGTTGTGGAAAATCGAAGGAAACGAGCAGAATATTCGAGCGATTCAGGCCAAGCTCATGCGGAGCTACATGAATGTCTCGACAGATCCATGTGAAGATTTCTATGAGTACGCTTGTGGGAACTGGGAACAGGTGAATCCAATTCCGAAAGACAAGTCGGAGTATTCAGTGTTCACGCTGCTGCAGAACAATATTCAGAACGAGCTGCGGGGTGTGCTGTCACAGCCTGTGACGCTGAATCGTGGAAATCAAGAACTCAGTGCAGAGGACAAGGCGAGGGTATTTTTCGCAGCCTGTGTGGACGAGGAGGCTATCAATAGGCGTGGAGTGGATCCATTGTTGTATTTGATCGACGAACTAGGCGGTTGGCCTGTTCTTGATGAGAACTGGTCCGAGGAGGGATTCGATTGGCTGCAGCTCGCCATCAAAACGTCATTGTTGGGATTTCCCAGTCTGCTGTACTCGGATGTGGAGAAGGATTTTAAGAACTCCACGCGATACTCCATCTATCTGGAGGAGCCCGCACTGGGCTTAAGCAACCGAGAGGACTTTTTGAACGCAGACAATGTGGAACACTTGGATGCTTATAGGTAAGAGTTCCTCAGATGGTTTCAAAACACCTGACTTGACACCATTTTGCTTTTAGAAACCTCATTGTGACAGTTCTGCGTCTACTAGATATCGATCCTGAGAAGGCCGAGGAAACAGCCAAGGAAATCGTCGATTTCGAGATTCAGCTGGCCAAGATAACCAAAGACTTCCAGGTCCGAATCGACCTGACAAAGGCCTACAATCCAACAACAATTGCTGGTCTTTCCGAACAGTATTCCGGCATCAACTGGTTGATCTATCTTTCTGGAGTTCAGGAAACCCAACTGAGTCCCGATCAGTTCGTGGTCATGCTTTCGCCAAGCTACTACAGCAATCTGACGGTCGTTCTGAAGGAAACCGAGTCCAGAACTCTGGCCAACTACATGATTTGGCGAAGCATTCATCCGTTTTTGGACGGTTTGGACGAGAACTTCCGTGCAGCGTTGCAGACATTCAAAGAGGCCTTGACGGGTCAAAAGGAGCCCCTTGCCCGCTGGAAGGAGTGCATAAGAGATGTGAATACACAAATGGAAATGGCCACTGGGGCCATGTTCGTCAGGCAGTACTTCGACGAAGACAGCAAAAACGAAACGATTTCATTCCTAAGTGATGTGAAGGAAGCCTTCCGTGAGACAATCCTCGAGCTTCCATGGATCGATGATCAGACGAAAGAATTGTCCCGCAACAAAGCCAATAAAACCAAACTGGCGGTGGGCTATCCCGACTTTATCCTTAACCCAGTGGAGCTGAACAAACTCTACAGCGATCTACAGATTACTCCGGGCAAACGCTTCGAAAACGACATAAATCTGGTGAAGTACTCGTCGCGAGTGCGGCGAAAACATTTCCGGAACACAGTTGACAAGGACAAGTGGCCCTCCTCACCGGCTGTGGTCAATGCCTTCTTCGAACAGACCAACAATCGCATAGTCATCCCTGTAGGTATCCTCCAGCCACCAGTTTTCCACAAGCACTTCCCAAGAGCTCTTAACTACGGTGCAATGGGTGTGTTTGTGGCTCACGAGCTGACCCACGGTTTCGATGACATTGGTAGAGATTTTGATTTCAATGGCAACATGGCTCAATGGTGGAGTTCCGACGCCATCGATGGCTTCCGCCAAAGGGAAAAGTGTTTCGTTGAGCAATACGGCAAATATTCTATGCATGGGAAGTTCCTTCAAGGGAGCATAACCAGGGGTGAGAACATTGCCGACAATGGCGGCATCCGTCAGGCATTCCGAGTCTATAGAAAGTGGCAGAACGTGAATAGGAAGACGAAGCGGGATTCATCAGAGGCAATGCCTGGCTTGAATTTGACCAACGATCAGTTGTTCTTTGTAGGCTTTGCACAGTCTTGGTGTCATGCAATACGACCGGAGGCTGTAGAGAATCGTCTTCAGACGAATTACCACTGCCCGGGTAAATTTAGAGTGATTGGAGCTCTGGCGAACTTTGAGGAGTTCTCCGAGACCTTCCAGTGTCCGGTGGGTAGTATAATGAATCCAGAGAAGAAGTGTCGATTGTGGTAAGTCACAGTGCTCGAGATGTGTTCGAGGGGTTTTCTGTAATTTTTAATAAAAAAAAAAAAAAAAAAATAAAATAATTTTTTGTAGAAGAAAAGGGCTTGGAGGTCGTCTTTGATTTGCTTTTAAATTGTTTGTTGGGTCGAAATCGGACCTCCGTCCTCATGGTGAATAAAACCGGAACTTTGGTATAGACAAATGGTTTTATGTATGACGACGAAGTCCCGTGAGCGGCTAAACACACGCGGAAAGGGGAGTCTATGAAATTAACCGCGCGCAGCCCGGCACTTATACACTGTATCAATGAGAATAGACTTAAGCTCCAGGTGCCTGCCTGACAGTTGTTGACATACCCTTAGTGGAGCGACGAAGTGAGGACTACATTGTGGGGCTGAGTGCAGTAAGATGACTGGACATGGAGAGTACTACTTGCCAACTTAAACACTGTCTTCCCCTGTTATAACAAATCTTGGAAAGCTCAGTATTCAGACGTAGTTTCGATACCAGACTAAGAAAAATGTCCATTATCCAGTTGCAATCAAGTCTCTGGAATCGATCGCACGTATGTATTTCAAATGTCACTTTAGATTGTAGCCAAAGAGTTGACAGAACAATTCTACATTCTCCTCGGCTGGTGCAGGATTAAACATTCCAGGACATCTGATGGCTGACGAGCTCATGCTAGCCCAAGGGTAAAATCCTTCCAATCAATGAGAGGAATTCGGTATACCTCTCGTTACCTGCAAGCATATCCGTGAAGTGGACGCAATTATGAAGATCAGTCGTAAATTAGAAAAAGACCCAGTATATTCCACCTGTCTCCTGCTCGTAAAGTTCGCAAAACTACGATCCTTATATTCAGGACAGCCAGCATTCTTTGTCGAATCGGAAGTATGGTTGTGGTGGTCGAGAGAGACCCAGAGCATCAGAAGCAACATCTTTGATGGCCTTTTGATAGCATACTTTTGAATCTTTGAATGATTAAGGGACAGTCAATCAGAAAAGACTCTACGAACCTCTTGCGGGTGTAGCCCTCCAATGCGAAACTCGCTAGAACTCCCTTGTGGTACGATGGTGCTCCTAGTCTAACTTTCACAACTCGTAGCGTTTGAACATTTAACGTACTGAAGGACTGTTTTGATTGGAATGTGGTTACTCTGGTTGGTAGTTGATCGATCGCGAGAATTCTTTGTTCTCTTGTGAATATCGAGCTGCAAAAATTGGCAATATTTCGTTTGGCCAGAAAGTTGATTAACCGCAGTCCGTTATGACACCACCTCCTGTCATGCATTGTATACTTTACTACAGTTTTCCCCAAAGATGCAGTTTCTTTCCTTCTTTGTGTTTAAATCGACCGGACCACGATAATTTGAATGTCATAGGCCCAGGTGCACTCCGGACTGTAGCGCCACCTTAAGTAAGAACCGCTTGGATGTCTTGTCCAACAGTCAACTGTCATGAAGCGTTAAGGTGTCTGAAACACATGACTTCTTGCCTTTATCTGACTCCAATGACGAATCCGCATCAAAACAACTGCTGCTTCTGTTGTCGATACGTCACGGTTTTCCGTTCCCTTTTTGACGGGCCCATCCCATCATATGCAATTTGTTTGGCAGCACATGAGCACATTAGCTGTTTACCACTCCACATGCAGATCGGAATGTGGTTCTCCGACGCTTCGTAACGTAGTGGGCCAGTTCCTTGAACTCTGTTCTCTCTTAAGTCACATGAATCGGTCCTTATAGGCCTTATAGCTCCGAATACGAAGTGGCTCGTGGAATTTTTGTTCGGCTTAAGGAGAACTGTGGAGCAGAACTGTTCTGCTGCTGCCTGGATCAAAGGAAAACTTGATGACAAAGTTATACTTCCCCTCCTTTCCCTAGTTGCAGTGCTTGACCGACCTATATAAGTTCACGGAAGAGACTATACATTTTACGATTCGATTACTGCTAAGTGTGGTTTTGATACAAGTCGTCATTTGTTTCCATGGCTACTGAGTTAAAAAATAAATAAAGTGAATTCAAAATGAAAACGAGATTAAGTATAATTTATTCATCTTACTGTACATTTGCTTAAACTACACAAGTCCTACCACAATCGACACTTTTGACTTGGATTCATTCGACTATCCACAGGACATTGATATACTTCGGAAAATTTCTCGAAATTGACTAGAGCACCCAACACTCGATACTTTTGAGGACTGTGTGCCTCATAACTTCGTGACTCCACCAGAGCCTCGGGCCGCAGAGCTGCACAGAATAATTGTGCAAAGCTGAGGAAAAACAATTGATCCTCGTTGAGTTCTAAATTGGAGAAGGTTTCCATCATCAAACTCTTCGGGTGTGTATTCGTCTCCTTCCATTTGAGGTATGCCTTGTAGGCCAGGCGTAACCCTCCATTGTCTGCTAAGTTCTCACTCAGTGTTGCAATGGTGTTGAAATTCTTGTCGTTCTTCGAGAAGTTTTCATATTGATCTAGGAAACACTTCTGTTTTTGGTCGAACTCTACAATCGCTTCTGGACTCCACCAAGCGAGGGCATTACCCTCCACATCGAATTTGCGGCCGATGTCATCGAAGCCGTGAATGATTTCGTGACCCATGAACATACCCATGCCGCCGTAGTTCAGCGACTGTGGGAAGTGCCGATGGAACACTGGGGGCTGAAGGAGACCTGCCAGAATGAGTATTCGATTGGCGCCGGTGTCGTAGAGGGCATTCACCATGGTTGGCGGCATAAACCAGTGATCCTTGTCAAAAGGCTTGTGGAGAAGGTTTCGATTTTGTCGTCGATGGTATTTCACAATACTGAGGGCGTTCTCAAAGTGTTTTCCGTCGATGACATCCATGTCCTCATGGAGTTTGTTCAAGGCCTCTTCAGAGAGAATGTAGTCGGGATAGCCGGCTGCAATTCTCATGACACTGGACTTTTTACTGGCATACTGTTTAGTTTTCTCATCTATCCAGTCCAACTCGAGGAGGTTCTCATCGAAGGCCTCCTTGAGGGAATTGATGATGCTTATCGTCTCGTTCTTGCTGGACTCATCGAAATATTTTTCCACAAACAAGGCAGATGTTGCCATGCCCATGTTCCAATTGATTTGATTTACACAAATCTTCCAAAGCGGTATTGGTTCCACCTGTCCGGTCACGGCCGCACTAAAGTCACCAAATGCAGTACGAAAGCTTTCATCTAGAGATACCAAGACAAAGAGTACACACCGCCAAACCATGTAGTTGGCCATTGTGTGATTTTCGGTCTGCCGGAGGACGTAGTAGAGATTTTCGTAGTACTTAACCCCAAGTTGGATGACTAGGGTTTGATTTATAGTAAATTCGGTCTGTTGAACTCCGTTGAAGTACTTAAGCCAGTCTATGTAAGGATAAGCGTCTTTGAGAAGCCGAATGGTCGGCTGGAGGTATGGCTCGGTTTTGGTTGCTTCCGGGGGGAGTGTGGCCCCGGCTAGTTGCACTTCAAAGTCGACAATTTCCTCAGAGGTTTGTCGAGCCTTTTCTTCGTCGACATTTAATAATCGAAGGACGGTTTCGATAAGGTTTCTGAAATGAAAAATGAGAAAAGTTGTTACATGAGGTTTTGGTATAGATCTCAGGGTTTTTCTTTGATGATTCGGGGATACTTGGAAATTAACAAATTAAGAAAGAGTGTCACATCTAAGGGGTTCTGTGAAGATAGAGCTGCTAAAGTGACATTTTTAGCTAGAGATGGTGCACGCGACTTGTTTGGTCATGGTCCTCATACTCTTGGAACCCTTTGAGTACAAGTCCACTTGTATAAGTGTCTACAATATAATCCTCGCTTGGGGTATCTTGAACAGATTTTACAAGCCTATCTGGTTGGACTGGTCTGTCAGAATGGTTCGTATAATGAAAACAAAAAAAACTGAATATCAGTGGCAGCACTGTTGAAAAGTAATGAAAAATGCTACCTTTGATGTGCTGGGTTTCTTTTGACCATCACAATGAAACTGCTGGTTCGACCATGAATGTGTACAGAGCGGCGCTGCATAGAAGGACAAAAGTGTGTAGGGAACTCTAGGAATATTTAACCGACTTTTCAAAAGGAAGTACAACCTAACCAGGTCAGTAGAGACCCCTCTGAGACCTTTTCATGTCAAAAAATGATTTAGAAAAGGCGACGAAAGAAATCTACAGAATTCACATGCCAACACAAGAGACACAATCTTCCAAAACATCGTGCACTAAGTCCCATGTTCAAAAGAAGACTGCTCTATTTGGAGCCACTATTTTCCAAGACTTTGGCCTTATAAAAAACACCAACTGATTCAAATAATCCCCAGAGCAGTTCTGGATTCGTAAAATATCCTGTAATATCACATTAGACATCAAATGCAGAGTCACTCTAATCTTGTGAAGTACTTGACTAGCAACATTGAGGCCTTGAGCTGCGACTAATAAGCATCAATGCCAACAGTGTTCTTTACATTCACCATTGTCCCCATTGACCATGAGGTCCCCTTCTATGGTACTTGTTTGCAACACAATAGATTTCCCTCTAGGTTAGGAATTAAGTTAAGTGTATCGGCTTTTGTCAAAGGAACGAAGAATGTTATTTAGAATTCGGTCCAACTGTAACGATCGCTACATTCCTCTGTGCTCTAATGAGCTTTCCTCTCGACGGCAATTCGAACAGAAAAGCTTTTGAATTCACTGGTAGCATTCAGTCATTAAAATTCCCTGAACAACCCCTACAATCAATGTTATCTCGGTTCAGTTAAACTGTAATTAAAAGAAGACGCAATAGATATTCTTCTAAGAAGCAGCACTGTACTCAAAGCTTAACACCGATAGCCCTGATTATGACCTTGATTAACTCAACTTACCACAGATTCCATTGAAAAATGAACCGCAAAACGCGATTATTATCACCATTAGTGATGATTCAAATTATTCGAAACATTGGAGCTTGTATGTGGCTGACTCTTATTGTAATGCTTTGCCAGGTCCGGGTTTTTTAGTTGGTCCTAGAATATAGGCGCACAATTGAGATTGACATCAAAAAGAGTGTTATCATCGATTTTTTGCTCGCAGAAGTGCACAATTGGTGACTCTGTAGGTATCCAAGCACATACATATTTGGGTGTAATCAACTACTGATGCCATTATCTTAGGCTGCACACACAGTGAAACGATAAAGCGATGCGATGCGAGAAGCGTGTTTTAAAACTTTTCACTTGTATTCTTATGTACGTGCGCACAGTGAAGCGATAAAAATTCGTGTGAAAAGTTTTATCGCATGCTTCTCGCTTCTCGCATTACATCGCATCATTGTGCTCGTAGCCTAAGACGTTTGCATACGTTAAGTTGAAATCGACTTCGCCTCTTAAAGCAATGGTTGATGTCGAAAACGTCCAAACTGGACTCAAATGCCCACCGAAACAAACCTTTGAATTGATCACTAGAATAACCGTAACCTTACCTGCAGCGATCCTCAGCCAAGCCACTCAACAAACGACCAAAATCAGCTGACAACATGGAAGTCTCGAACACAGAACCAGAGAATGGTCATGTGGAGAAAGTACCTACTCCTCAATGTATGCGACATCTGTTCCGAAGCTAGCAGGTTCTTCTCAAAAATGTCAACACCCTCTAGTGGTAGTAAAATCGGCATCTCCAAACCGACCGTTAAGAGCCGTTTAAAACTTGGAACGCACTCAATGAAAGGGACAGAAAATGACTGCACATCGGCCCACGCACATTCATACAGGATTTGGACTTAAATGGGAGCAAGCCTACTGCTACTTAACAAAAGTGAGCGAAGCCAGCAGAATATATGAGCTAGATGACAATTATGGACAATAGTGACAGGTTTACGATAGCCCCGGAGAGGGCCAATCCAAGCTAAAGACAATCTAAAACTAATGCCTTCCGAAGCCAATCGAGAAAATGTCAAATCTAGTGGCGGGGCCTTGTGACAAGTCCAAAACTTGCACATGGTGGGCGCGAGTGAAAGCACCACAGACAAACCTGCCATTACATTGCCAAAGGAGCAACATGCACTAACTAGTCTAAGACCGTGTAAGATAAAGCCCATTCTCCCAGTCGAACACCAGAGCGCGTCCGTAGTAGTCCCAATTCGCAGTCATGTGGTAGCCCATATTTGTTAGCACCACGATGTACTCAAAGAATGCAAAGTACGTCTACACTCCTGGTTCACAGTGATTGTTGTGCCGCACAAAGCAGTATCCGGCCATGGCGAACGCGATTTGGTTGATCACAACCAAAATTCTTTTGAATTTCAACGCGAGTTCCTCTTGCCTCGTCAGCGTGGTCAGGTTTTTCTCCTTCTTATAAAACAAAACATGTGCGTTTTGTAGCTATCGCTCAAAGTCCACAACGATAACCGGAGAAATGCTCCACAAAAGGTTGAGTAAACGCTAAACGCAAATATTTCATTCGAATCATTTCGTTATAATACCCCACGTACATCTTGGAAACACTCAAACGGGGGAGAAGATGAAGACAAATGGCTAATGGCACATCACAGTGGGTAAAGATCGATCACTGTGATGGGCCTTGGGGTCCTTTTATGTTCCAAAGGCTGCTCGTGTGACTGAGACAAGAAATGTCATAGAACTTAAAAGTGGGAAAAAGTGACACTCAAAATGGAACAGATCAGCAGACGAGCAAAGCAGGGAAACAATCTTTCACCTGCTACCTCGATGTCCAAACTGAAACCTATGTCGTTGGAAGATCTTTTCCCGATGCACCGATATCTCTTATCTTGAAGTTCTTTCAAAGAATAGTAACCAATCTCTTCCCTTAAACTCTCAATCGCATCCATCCGAACTCTCGTCAACCCTGCACTCAAATCAAGGAATTCCCTTTCGGAAAGCGATTTCCTCAACCTTCCAGCTGTACTGCCTTCAGTGTTTTGTAAACAAATGCATTTTTTTATGCACACCTGAGTCATGACGCACAACCCCAACATGCAAGTCATCACTTCAGCTGACGAGACAGCGCTCGCTGATATGAGTTGTTGGACACACACGCGAGAAATGTATACAGTGACAGTTTGGCTCAAGACCTTGACGCGTCGGTCTCATGTCACGGAAGTGAATCGAATTTTAAACTTAAACTCACCTATAAGCTTCAAGATTCTTGGCGTTCTCCGCCTTCAAGTAATTATCCCGATTTTTCATCCCCAGTGTGGTCTGCTTCAAAAATATCGTATACTCCGTGGGAACAGTTGGATTCTTTTCAACTTCATAATCCAGTATGGCGCCGATTCCCTTGGACGACAAATTGATTGTCAACTGCAGCCAGTCAAAGTCCTTCTCGGACCAGTTCTCATCCAGAACTGGCCACCCACCCAGTTCCTCGATCAATTGTAAGAGTGGTTCAGTTCCCCTCTTCGCAATGGCATCCTCATCTATGCAATTTTTGTAGTAAATCCTCGCCTTGTCGACGGCACTTGGTGGCTGCGTCACTACCCCAATCGGTTGCGATAAAAGTTCTTTCAGTTCATTTTCAAGGTTACGATGCAAATACTCGATCGTGGAATACTGCCATCTGTCCTTTGGAATCGGATTCACTGCCTCCCAGTTGCCACAAGCGTATTCATAAAAATCATCACATGGATCCACCGAACTGTTCATATAGCTCTGCATCAGTTCCGATTGACTGGCGCGGATTGTCTCTTTGGTGCCATTCAGTCTCCAAGTTGACGAATACATAAAGGCACCCGCGGTGTCGTCTGACTGCGTTCCATTGCCATCGTCATCGATTCCATAGAGCAGGCGAAAACTACAGAAGTTTGTCGAAACCAATATGCCCACGGCCAACACTGTCGAGAGCACTGCCAGCAGAATGCAAATTTTCATGTTAGACATCGGTTCGGATCGGACGCCCTTGAGATACTTTTTTTTTTCTTCTTTTTCTCGTTGGTTTGCGATGCACGTTCTAATTGAGCAGCGGTAAAATTTCAAAGCTCCCGAGCAAGAGGGATATTTTTAGCAGGAATCTCCTTGGACTCTTTGCATTGTTTTCGATTCAAATTTGTTGTACGCGAGAAAGTACGAGTATCTAGATGTTCTCACTACGAAGCGCCGCGATAGACTATCATCGGCGGGGGAATGTTCTTTTCAATCCGAATCATTGCCCGACTGTGCTGCGATGATGTTGGGAAGATAATCCCCGAACCGAGGGGGCAATCGTAAACAAGTGATTTCATGAGTTTATTACAGTTCTGCGGATTAATAAGAAAATTCTTTTCCGCGGAATACAGTAAACAAAGCAAAACTGACTGCGGCGTATGAGCTCGTGTCAGCGGCGGCGCACCTGCTTTTACGCACCCGAAAAGCTCTAGCGAGTGTGAGGTTCATTTGAATTTCAAGTGTAATTGCGATGTGCCACTATCACAGCTGGAGATGCACTACGATTGTGTAGTTGTGTGGCAATGGTTTGCGGTTTGTCGCTGCGGTGTATCCAAGAGATACAGCACATGTCGCAATTAAGTTGTAATTTTGTGCTGAATTGGAGTCGTCTTCTATCAGTCGCGGACTTGGGATTGTTTTGTTGTTGTTTTCTTCTTTTTTTTCAGATCTTATCTGAGGGAATAATGAAAATATTTTGAGTTTCATGTTGACAGGGGGTCAAGGGGCAGTGATTCATGGGTAAAACATATGACGGTTGTGATTTGAATTGGAAAATGCATTGTCTGGGAGTGAATTTCACAATTATTCTATGAATGAAACACTGACAAGCTGGTTGGTTTGAAGGTCTTATAACTTCTATGAGATGTAACTCTTTGCATCAACTTGCACTCTCCGGTTTGAGGTTTGGTCATCATTTTTTTTAAAAACTTTCCATCAGATCAACTTGTCGAATGAGTTTTATAATAGGTGTCCTAATGCAGCCATAGGATCGTGACCTGCCAAGACATAAATCATAGTCATTAGTACTTACGAGTACGAGTGCTATAGAAAAAAATCGGTAAAACTATGTTTACAGCATTTAATCTTGGAATCACAAGTATGAATAATTTAATTTATGACATAAATTACAGACAAAAAGTTGAAGACGTTACATGCACGTGTCTCAGATTTCTCTTACGTAAGGTTGGATGATGGTTGGAAGTTTTAGAAACAGGGTAGGAACTGGCACTGGCGATGCCCAGTGATGTAATTGTGACTAAGCATTAGTTGTGCTCATTTTACCTCCACCTGGACTGGCTTACTGAACTTACAAGCCCGAGAGTTGACCCAGAGACGAAAAGAGCAGCACTATAAACAGAAAGACGGAAGAGCTTCCCAGCGGCCAACGGCAGCGCTCACATCATCGACAACTGTCAAACCAATTCTATGTCCTATTGGTGCCGAACACGGTACAGGCGACTGGTTACGAAGCAACAAGTTTCGGAGATACATGGATTTACTATTGTTGACCCACCAAATGACTCAAGGACAATGACCTTCGGATCTAAGTGTTAGATGCTAAAAGTTGGGGTGTGTGTATGCATTGCGACCTGTAGAGATCTACTGTGCTACCCCGAACTCGTATCGGCCAAGTCCACCTCCTCCAATCCAGACATTCTGAGGAATCGGAGTATCTGGATTGGGTCCAACGGTGGTACATCCGTTTCAGAGAAAGTGTACGCTCCCAGGTGTGCTCTTCTTTTGTGGATCAATGCTCCACAGTCCATAAGGAGGAGTGACGGTGTCTCCTCAGAATCACTGCAGAATCTGCAGTTTCTATACGCTTCTGTTCCCATTTTCCTGAGATGCTCCCTGAGTCTGCAATGGCCCATTTGGAAGCCCGTTAGAATGCGAAGCTGGTTTTTGTTCGTGTCGAGGCAAGCCTTGCTCCTCCTTCGTTTCCGAGAAGTTCCTTTGCTTGCCTTAGTCCTGGGAGTGCTTCCCATAGTCTCCTTCTTTTGCAATCTTCCTCTCTTTGCAGTTCTTCTTGGATTCGATGCGGTCCCAGCCGTAGAATGGCTCGGGTCCAACGAATAGTGTTTCTGACCCTTTCCTTACCAGTTCATCGGCTGCCTCATTTCTCTCTATCTGGGTGTGGAATGTTACGCAGATTTGTGCAAGCTAGACTGCCACCCAAGAAGTGCGATAGGATGTGCCGGGGAAAGAGCTCATGACAAACTGCGACAATTACTACGGCAATTGCTTCCGAGAACAAAAGCAGCATTTATTTGGATGAGGTTCTGTTATTGGAGTCAGATTCAGGCAAGAATCGTGGGTTTCAGACACTTAACCGCCTTAAGACTGTTCTTGTTAAGCTTAAATTTGACAACATTAGCTTCATATGCGAACACCCGCCCGCAGAGGAAAAAGATGACGTCACCGAAGATAGCTTTTGGACAAAACTTATGAGTCAAACCTATGGTATTAAGACTGTCCTGGGCGACTAGGACTTGACGGCACTTTGGTAATACTGTCACAAATCATCTCCGATAATGGATTCAGTATGATCGACTTTGCAGCGGAGCAAAACATTGTCGTAGTAAGCACGCGATTTTTACTGCTACCTAAGGAACATTAACTGAAGTAGACTTGGGTTAAACCCTATCGCTCCCAGTGGTATCACAATGGACCTACCTTTGATCTTAGCATACGCCTCCCTAGAGGAGCATAAGAACTTAAGCATTCGGTCTCGATATTGACAAGGGGACATGGAGGTCTTCTTCAGATTGACCACATTCCGATCGACGAAAGGCACTAATCCACTATAATGAATATCGAAACGTTCCGAAGGGTGAACATTGACTTTGATCACTACGTAGTTGTAACCAAGATAGCCGTCAGAGATGCTGCAAGGCCCCAAAGTCCGTACCGAAGCCTTCGAAGATGAACAAGGGAACATAGTAGTAGAGCCGCAGTTGGTGTTGAGAATTTAGAAGAACCATTTCTGCAGACGTATAATGACGATGACAATTCAAATTCCGCTGTCTGGCAGAATGAACCATTCAATCTAGACGATGTTACCCAACAATTCTGTCCATTCGACCTGGACAAAGTAAAGATATCCAAACCTAAATTTGGGCCTAACAAAGCTGCTGTGGCTCACGGCTTAACTGTCGAGCTCTTTAAAGCTGCGGTAAATGTCTTAGTAAGCAACACGCATCAACTCATTCACGAACCTCAGCACACCAACTAAACAAGTATCAGGTTCCTCAACATCGCCTACAAGACTCCATCTGCTGTCTTTTGTGAATAGTCCACAGCCGTGAGGCTGTTGGGCAGGAAAGTCCACCACCGACCAAATATTCACACAACGATGGATTCAGGAAAAAACCCAGGATTTCCAAATGGTACCCATCACCAGGCTTTTAGGCCGCTTATAATAGGATTTATAGAGAAGAGCTTAACAGAGCAATGTCGAGTTTTTTCATTCCTTCCACATTCGTTCGATTGTGCAGGGTGACGATGACAATGGGAAAAACCCCACCGAGCCCTTTGACGTCAGCTTAGTCTGAAGAATCCACATACAACGAGTACGATGGCTGGAATATTTAGAGCGGATGAATACCAGCGTTCCGGAGCGGACAATCTTTAAATCTCCCACAGTTAAAAAACGACCGAAACTCTGGTGGTTTGCACAAGTGGAAGGGAATCTCAACCAACTTAGCGTGCGAAATTGGACGCAGCTAGCTAATGATCGAGATAGTTGTAGACGCCTGTGTCATCATACGAGTGACTAAATAAGTCTGTGACCTTCGGGCTTTGTTGACTCTGTTAAGGTTGATGTACCCTGTAATTAGTTCCGCCATCGGTCTCAATTGTACTCTGCTTAAAATTTGCATCACTATGTCACTTTGCACGTTGAGTGATTTGACCGGTGGTTTTGGAAATCTCTTCGTTTTCTCTCGTGCAACTCCCACTGTGTTAGCGGTTGGCTCTATCGCGTTCACTCCTTTTCTTGCCACTTCGTCGACTTTCTCGTTCCTCGTGAAGCTGTCGTAGGCAAGCAGGTAAAGTTTTTGTTACATTCTCTAACCAGATGAGGTTTGGATGTTGGATTTGAAATGGCTGGAATGGCTCTTTCTCTGTCGTGGGTTTAGTGTTCCAAAAGAACTCCGACTCCTTTTAAGACTGTGAAAAGTTTTAAGTGAATCGCAAGTTTACAGGTGGATTCTTAGAAAATATACACCAGCCCCTGAGTGGTCTGCGATAATGGAACCGTCTGTGTATGCACTATTCGAGCCCAAGAGTTGTTCGTCTCCAAAATTCCACTGATGCTCGATGAGTGCTGAAATCTTTTTGATCGTCTCAATAATTTTTCGATGCGTCGAAATATCTGAGGGCCGCGGCTGAGTCTCCTGCCAGTAACCTTGTTTCGAGGTGTACTGGATGTTAAGTATCACTTCCATTGGAGCTAGCCGTTGACTCCCAGGAGGGTCATTCTTTGTGTTTTGGGTTAGCATTTCTCTCGAATATTTATTCCTAAGTGCTGGTCACCTAAGCTGCTTTCGGTGAAGTTGTTAAGCTGTGAACTCCAGCATTACACCACCTGACACCCATGGGAACCACCAACGGAGCACAGCAAAGCTTCGTTCAAAAACGCATAGGGTATGCCATTAACCTCCTAGACATGCACTACGTTTGCTGTATATTTCCGATTTGTTTCCCCGTAGAACCAGGGTAGAGAAGAAGTCTCTATTTATGCACTATTGCCACTAGATCTAAGTATGATCTCTTTAAATGTACCTTCCCATCCGCCCTGAGACTCTAAAAAAAGATAAAACAACCCAAAAACTTGTTTTTTTAAAACAACACTAACAAAACTAAATCCATGCTGGTTAACTGGTGCTTCGTTCCAAATTCAAATGCGAATAAATGCGGTGGCAAATCAAAAGTTCTCCAACCGGAAGCATCGAGATTTAAATTTTTACTTCATTTTCCAGAAATAAAATTGGCGTGGCGATATAAATATTATTATTGGTCCGGCGAGAGACAGGGAGTGAGAGTGCAGAGCGCTTAGGTGTGGGACGGTGTGGACTGGCCTGGAATTTGGTGCAATTGCACATTTTTGATCAGTGACACACGTTGCGTGTTGCGCGTTGCGCGGGCGAAACGCACTCAGAACTGGGCTGCGCGGATATGGAAGAATGTTTATTTGGTATCGGGGATAGAATCGCTGACGACATTACCTACCGCGTGAGGAGGCCGGCAGAGAGGATCGCATGGTATGGTGTACACACGTGCGCTTGGCATGGCCGACGAATGTTTGTTTTAAGTGATGGAAGTGTACAGCATGTTGTACATGTCTGGTGTAATATGCAAATCGATTCGTTTCTAATCAATTCCATTCGCAAACAGAGTTGCTTGGTTGTGGGAGAGGAGCACGATGTCTGACCATGCATACAAATTGGCGACATAAAGTGTCAACAAGGATCACAGACCCTTTTTGAGTCGTGTGCTTGTTGGCTGTTGGCGTGGGCGGATTGAGTTGGTGGAACATTTGCAAGCACATTTCAGTTACTTGTGGACTAGAGAATTCAGATGGAGTTGAAGTTGTTTGTGAAGGTATTCTGATTCTGAGTGGGATATGAACAGATGGGGTGACTGTCCAAGATTTTCCGGAATTTGAACGCGTGGTCAATAGTCACAGTGTTCAAGGAAGTCGAACTTGGAGTTTACGAAGGCGACAAATTGTCCTGCGCTATGGACAGATGTGTGTCGACGATATGTACTTACTTGGCTTTGTCCTATTTAACCTCAGAACCAATTTCTTTCATCGGCTGCTTCCATGTATATAATTGCCCTATTTACGTCCTCCCTACAATCAAACATCTGCCTTAAAATTCACGTAACTGGATCAGCACTTTCGGGATTCACTGTTGTTATTCGACTTTTTAGGGTGCCTTAGTGTAGTCTGGCCGGGCTACAACAGCCACCTTACCTAACCTAACCTGTAGTGTCCCATGAACTGCGAACACTAGCCTACAGATAACGCGATGAAGTTGAGCTTTAGCGTTAGCTGCTTTGGCAGGCCAACTCACTGCCAATGGGACTCCACAGATTCCTGTGGAGAGTTGTGAGCTTAGTCGGTTTGGGATGATACCGCAAAGTTATCAGGAGTTCCACAGCAATTTCGAGATGAGGAAGTCTTGGTAGAGTATGTCACTTTCTGTACTCCATCCATTTTTGTCGTAAACCGCGAGGAATATATTTTTTAGCAGTAGCAAGTCTGGTGCCCACGAAGATGTCGCTTAGGTAGGCAGGGGTGTACTTAACTCAACCTTAACAGAAACTATCGCGGAAAGCCTGAACTGAATCAATAGTCATCCTCTGCTATGTATAAAAACACAGGAGTTGAAGGAAGTGAAGCAGCTGATGAGTCAGCAAGAAATGGATCGAAAGCACGATTCTTAGGACCTGATCCACATTAGCGGCAGGCCAAGAAACTACAACCCGATGAGGAGCAAAACTTATCTAAGCATCAACAAAAAGCGGCTTTGCATTTTGATACGGTTAACAGGTCATTGAAGGCTCAAGGAGCCCCTTAGGAAACTGAATATTGAACAGGGTGGGCAACGCAGAATCTTGAAGAAACACCAACACACCTTCTGAAACTTAAATTTACAAAAGAAGGAACCACCTGGGGATCTATATTTTATAAGTGGTCCATCTTCATTGGATCCAGACAAAATACTCCAGTTCATCAAAGAAGGATGTGCCCCACATGAGAATGCTCATTCATTGCGTAAAATAGGCAAGGTGATCCCCACAGAGGCAATAGGCAGCGCGCAGGCGTTGTTTATGCCCAAGGGATGAAAGTACCGAGGTAAGAGGAACCAGATAATGTATCGAGGAGGTCTTTTATAGGAAGTGGTATGCGAGTAAGACAGAAAATTAATTCAGCTTTTCCCGTCCTCTTTTCACGTCTCATTCCTTGCGCAATAAGTTCTAAACATCGAAACTCGTAATAAAAGTCACTTCACCGCAATAACTACACCCAAATACATAGCAAAACAGAATATCAAGCCACACGTTCTTAAACTGTCTTGTTGTTGAATTTATTATTCATAACGTCAATGCATTCGCCGCGCATTAGAACTGTAGAACTACTTCAAGCGCGTGGCACAGAAACCGCAAAGCGTTCGATAATCTTCCACAAACCGCAGTCTATCATCAAACGTATCAATTATGACTGTAGACCGCCTTAATGAGGACCTTATTCGCATTGATACTGTGCTGAACAACAGCCGGTTATTCTATTTAATCGCGAGTAAGGTCTGGAACGCATCGTCGGAATCTCCAAAGAACTTCAGCGCCAGTTACAGAGAATATCTGTTAGCGAGTTAATTAGTTCAGTTCGTGCCATATTCGAGTTCCATTCAGCGTAAGTGTGTAATCTGGGAATAAGGCTTTTGATTATTATGCCCGGAGATTTCTTGAAGTGATTTGCTCTGATTTTTTCGTCCGAAATCGGACAAATATGCATGGCACTGTGGATGTTTGTGTGGAATCGTTTGTAATGAACTTTCGTTGGTTTGTCATCGTGAAAACATGAAACACGAGTGCAAAAGATGCTTGAAATTAGAAAAGTTATGTGTTCGACCATTTATTTGTGACATCATTGCAATTTTGCTGAAAAGAAGTCTCTCCAACTGGGTTGATGCAGTTTTGTGACGGAAGCGGGCACCTAGAAGCTTGAAGCTTATTTTTACATCTTATGTGACTTGACTCAGCAGATGAGGTTGCTCTCTTCTGTTTCAAAAGGGGAAATTCTTCGGGTGATTTTCGGTTCCGTCTGCATATACGGTGAATGGATGAGGAGATACAATGACAAACTGAAGGGGCTGACAGCGACATCGACTTAGCCAGAAGAGTGAACGTCCAACGACTGAGATTCGGCCCGAAAAATGTTCGAATCCACACTTGAGGGACGATGCAGTAGAATAGTACCGTGAGTCAAGTGGCGCACGCAAGTGGAAGGGGACCTCAACCAACTTGGCGTGCGAAACTGGAGACAGCTGGTCAAAGATCCCAGGTCCACCCCGCACTTTTTGGAAGAGTTTGACTGTTCCTACGGTTTCGTTACAGGTTTTCTCTGTTTCATTTAAGAACTTTGCTACTACTATGTAGCTACTACTATTGCTATGTTGTCTGGACAGCCCAAAGTTTCGACTTCCTAAAGAATTGACAGCTACAATGGTCGGCGCACATTATATTTCTCACTCAGCGGACTTAGTACCGACCCTTGGGACACTCCGCTGGTTACTAAATACTTCTGTACTCTTTCGTCGGGGTCGTATAGTTCCATTCTGCTCCTCAAGTTGTTTGTCACTATTTTGCCGGCCTCTTCTTTTTTCTAAGAATGTGGTCCGGATTCACAGAGTTAAATGCATTCTTCACATATAATGTCATGATCTTGCAGTTTTTTTGGATTTCCATCTTATTACCGCTTTAGCACCTAGGTTGGATCCACTTTTGCTGACACTTTTTAAATTGCTCTCACTGTTGACTGGGCTTTACGAAAGCCATATTGATGCAATGCCTGACCTTCTACTTCGTATAATCCGCTCCAGTATTTTTACCATTGTGTCGGGCTGATTCTTCTGAAAACTTCTGTATTGGTCAAACCATTTCTCACTTTTCTAGAAGACATCCTTATCAAAAGATCTCATCGGACGCTATCTCGTCTAGAAGCTAAAAAGCTTCACTACTCCGTGTGAAAGTGCACTTAAGTACTAACTCACTGTCACCAGTAGATTAAAGACTTCTCAGCTTCTCATTGCCAATTCAAGTTGTTCCAGTTTTCTAGATAAAAATTCAAGGTTTCAATAAAACAAAGCGTCCGTGTTCGGCTCCCATAAGAAAAACCAAAGAAACATCAAAGATTATGACCACGTCCTTCGATGTGCTAATAATTTGAAAGAATACCAACTCGTCTATCAGCACTTAAGTCTCAAATTTATGATCCACACTTACGCGTGTGCAAAATTTCTCACTAATTGACTCCTTTAATAAATTACCTGAGATCCCTTTTAGATACTTGCAATCTTAATGCCGCCACCACTTCATTCCGTCGAGTGGATCCTTCTTAAAAAAAAAATCCGCAGATTACAGTCGCATCTCCTGGCAAACACTCACTTAAGCGAGAACATCAATATTGACACATCCAATCGGCAAGGGAACCGAGAAGAAAAAAGACTTTGATATCAAAGTAAATACAGCACCTTCCGATCGGGATAACCCAACCCAAGTGTGATGTCCACTCTAACCGCCGCCGCGTAGGTGGACGAACTGAACTCCTTTTTACCATTTTTTTTTCCTGGTTCTCTTCTGTTTATCTTCGTTTGTCCACTTTAGCCAGACAGCGCGCTCAATAATGTCACTGCGCGCTGTCCTCTCCAGCAGACCCAATAAATCATTAATCGCGCAGGATACATGGACCCTAAATCATTGATAACTGTGTGTGAGTCCTCCTCCTGTTGGGAGAGAAGGTTTTGTTTATGGATTTTCTTTTCTTTTCGTCTTTATGTCAACATGGTCTGATTGTATTTCACGATAATCGAGGCTAAGAGAGGCCTTGAGTTGTTTGCCTTGTCCTTGGTCGAAAGGAACAATAGCGATAGCGCGACCACCAACAAAACAAAACAAAAAATTTCTGTTTGTCCTCCTTGACCCTGATTAGTACGCCGTACGTGCCACTTCACAATGTTTACGCAAGAGGTGACAGGTAAATTTAGGGCTACGACTCGGATTGGATCGGATCTCATCCGTGACAGTTGTTGGTACCTGTGATGAGGATTCAGCATAAAACTGTCCCCCTACGAGTGCAGAGTTCATAATTTCCAAGAGTGAGAGCCCTCTGGCCGACGGTACGGGTAATAAATTGCTAGCTGATCGAAATACTAATTAGGATGTCGAGTGTTCAAGGACACGATGTACAGAATCGCGGCTTCTAATGTCTTGCTTTTGGCGGACAGTCGTCTGCTGTGGTTAGTTTGCACGGATTGAAATGTATGCCATGCGGGAGGAATATTATTTATTTCGATGCTTTGGCCAAAGTGTAAGCAAATTGCAGTCAAATACAAGATATGACCCTCCATTTGCATTTTTAATTAAATTTATGCTCAGTGTTTCCTTGGAGTAATGGCGGTTGTTCGACCCGAAGTTGATTGGGAGCTACGGGTATTTTTAGAACTCACAAGTAATTTATGACGCAGGGTGACATTTGAATTCTAGCATCGTGACTTAGAATGTCCCACTTTTCTGGAAACATTTTCGACTAATAGCGAGCTTCAGATTTTCGCCATCACTTTTCTCAAGACTCCTAATGCTGTGTTATTCTGTGTCGAATGTTCTCCTAGAAGGTTTCAAAAAGATTACTGGAGTACAGTGATAACACCCAAGCGAAAGAAATCTGTAAAGGTAGTGTTGTTGGACACAAAAGATCGTCAGAACTAGAGATGAGAATGCCTGAGAAAGTGTCCCTCAATAAATGGATAGTCTCGCCAATTTAGAGTATTCGGGGAAAATTTTCAAATCTTCTACGGAAATCGGAAACCCTTTGTGCCTCTTCTGGGGTGTGGCTCATCTCCTTACGTCGTTGTGGTTAATCTTATGCTCTGGCTTGTCTTTGTGTCAGCTGCTCTGATTTTTTTTTTGACATTTTATGGTAGAAGTTTGATAACTTCTGCCGTAGCCAGCTCTCGACTTACATATAACTTGTTACTCCTGCAATCAATTCAGCCACTCAGTATCGAATCTTGATCGGTTTAATCAGTTGCAAAACGGCTACAGAATCTCTACCCAAATGACTTAAGCCTTACTATTTCAAAAAGTGACAGTATTTTACAGTAGGGCCATATTTATTGGGCCGGTGGGCGAAAACATACCCACGCAGTGATTTGAGCTTCAAACGTGACGTGGTGATTGCAAACCATTTGGTGATGGTACCCTCGATTGCGTAAGGGCACTAGCAGTGGCGATCCACTTCAAAGCTCGGCTTTGCAACATCAGCCCCTAAAGATTCTTTTTACGATCTCCTCGAAGCTCTCGGAGACCGCGTTATGACGTTGATACCCTATCTGAAAAATTTCAACCAAAAGACGGAAGATCATGTAAAGGCTTAGTTTTCAAAAAACTTTACATCCCGCGTCTTAACATCTACAAGGCAACTCTTAGGTCACCTAATCCTTTGTATACCAATTTGATTGCGTTGCAATCCACGAACGGCACTTCTCCAGTGTATTACATTACAACAAAGATTCACACAGTATATTAGCGGATTACACCGCGACCACTACTAAAACATCACACAACCTCCTCTCACTTAAAAGGTTCTAGGTTCCAGCAGTCAGGAACATAACCTCAACACACATATGCATGGACTGTGGCTCACCAGGCGCAGCGATTTGTAGGAATTTCACAGCAATAGGACTTCGAAAACTTCTTATTCCATTATCCCTCTCCATCTTCAGGCAATCAAACCCGGGAAGTACTTCTTGGTTGAGCCACTTTTATTAGCCTCTGTGGGGCTTCAGCCATCTATGACTTTCACTAACTTATGTCCTGATCTCTTTTTTCCATCTTTAGCATTTCATCAAGTTCAGAGGACACTGGCTTATAGTTTTGCTCACCCGCATCGCCACATGGATTACATTTAGTGTGATTCCGCCCGCCTCCGTTTCTAGGCCTTGTCCCTTGTCCCTCAATGTAGGTTACATTGAGTCGATTCGCCATACTATGCAGTATGCTGGGCTCACTATTTATTCCATCCTGTGAAGATAGTCGTTGAATCATTCGGAATTGTGCGGGGTAAAAATTAACTTCCCCTTACCTCCGCCGAGGCAAATGATCAATCTTTCCGATCACCTTTGCAGTTCATCTTGGGGAGCTCTTTGGCTTCCGCTGTCACTAAATTTCTATTTTTCTCTTGTAAATGTACCTTCTCTCTGCCGCTATGAGATCGATTGAGGCTAGTCCCGTGATTACGAGAACTGTCTGTACTGACACTGTTCGGAAGGAGCTCGCTAATCTTTGGCATTGGCTTGAGCTTAGGTTTAGGCTTTGCCTATGACTCTGGCTCTGACTCTGGCTTTGACTATGGCTCTGGCTCTGGCTCTGGGTCTTGCTCTGGCTCTGACTCTGGCTCTGACTCTGACTCTGACTCTGACTCTGACTCTGGCTCTGGCTCTGGCTCTGGCTCTGGCTCTGGCTCTGACTCTGATTCTGGCTCTGGTTCTGGCTCTGGCTCTGGCTCGCGTTCTGGCTCTGGCTCTGGCTCTGGCTCTGGCTCTGGCTCTGGCTCTGGATCTGGCTTTGACTCTGGCTCTGGGTTTGGCGGTGGCTCTAACTTTGCCTCTGGCTGCGACCGTGGCTTCCCATATGCACCATTTTGCTGCATTAGTCCTCCAAATCTTTAGTTTTACTCTTTCTTTAGCGTCAAGATTATCAGGTCACGTCTTAGTATGACATTCTTGAGGGAATCAACGATCTGTCAGTTGTAAAAGGTGTCCGCAAAGATTCTCTCGTCTGGTTTCCTCATCATTCAACTGTCTTATTCCGCATTGAAATCTTACATTTCTCCTCTCCGCTTACATTATGCATTTTCTCTTTCAGAAATCCTCTGATTCAATTAGTTAATCTTGACCCCATGACACTCCCGAAAAGAACTGTCCTCCATCACACAGCGGATACCATTTAACCGAACAAGAAAGTTCGAACAAAATGTGACCGAAAGTACATAAAATCCGTTGACAAAATGATGTACCTACGCCCAAATCAAATCACAGAAAGAGCGAGAAGGGCAACTTTCATGCACGACCACAACTTCACAGTACAGCCCGGAGGCCCCGCAAAACTTAAGCCAATTAAATTGACATAAAATTGCGGCCAATTAAGAATTTCCAGGAATTAAGGTTGAACAAATCTTCCGAAGAGCGATGCACACATTCGGCAGTGCACACCGTTTGTGTGCCAACTGATGCTGGTGTTTCTGGCCCAGCCGCGCATCTGCATCTGGTCGGTGGATCATAATTTATCAAATCCGAAATTAATTGGGAAGATATGCGAGATTCAGATACATTTGATGGGACAACGATGACGTGTTGTGTTGTTCTCTTGTATGTTCACTCACACCCGTGCAGGAGAGTCCAAATTCAAGTGAAACCGAGGCTGGGCGATGTCACATGTCATCGTTGACAAAATACGATCCAGATGCACATATCCGTTGCCCAGAGCATGATCAAGTTCGGAAGAGAGTTGCTGAAAATCCAGCACTCATGTGGAACCGCATCAAGGCTGCACGGGCATCGTTTTTAGCCCATGGAAATCATATTTTCACAGACGAATACCTCAGATCAAAATGACGAGATGCTAAAGTGGGGAGGAAGAAAAAAAAGAACCAAGAACTCCCTACAGAATCCGAGAATCCACGGATGGAAAATGCAAAATGAATGCGCGCGAGTGTAAAAGCAGATGATAAGTAAAAATATCTGCAAACGCTTTGCGAGAGAAACTAAAACGGTGCACCGAAGTGAATTGGCTCTCGTGAGGTCGAGGGTTGTGTGTGGAGTGGGTGTGGGATGTGTTCTTTTTCGAGATAAAAATACACATCACGGCCTGAACTGAATCCCTTCAAGACATCACTCAAAGAGTTTGAATTTTTGATGGGGAATATGCGAAGCAGATGGTTGTTTGGCGGATTGTCAGATCGTTGAAAGTTAATGAAGGAGAAGAGCGGCTACGCAAATGGCGTTTTACAAATTATTTCGATTTTCCAATCTGATCGGGTGTTTGTTTAGTGTTTTCGAGAAACAAAAATGGATTCACGAGTGGTCTGTCTAGGGCGCAGTAGAAGCGAAGCAGAGTTTTGTAAAATACGCAGAGCTACAGCCATTTTGCCCTGTTTGTCATAGGAATGCTGTTGATAGTTCCAGCTCAATGAAAAGGTAGATCAGAACACAAAATTGGACCTCATTTCTTCCACTGACCAAGAACGACCAAGCACGCCCTTGATTACATTGAAAAGTAAAAATGGCAGCCTTGCTTTGTCCTGCTTCAAACCTCAATCATCCCTAAAAGGCTTAAAATTCCGCGGTTTCTCCTTATTCCCTGTATGCTCTTAAACAACCCTCAATTCAAAATGTTAACCTCCCTGACTTCCTGGATTAACAAATCAGGCAGAAGTGTCAGATCTGTCATGATGACTGACATTTTGGTCTTCACTGGACATATTATTAAACGTAAGTCGTGGCAAACCCATTCTAAAGCCCTGGATTCAGGAAAACGATCTGTTGGCTTTTAGTTAGGGGAGTATCGCATGTACAGAAGGCAAAGGGTCAGCCTCTTAACAGAAGCTCTAACCTCAGGCATTTTAAGAAGGGGCTGACCAAAACCCAAAGAACGTGGTTGACGCCGCGGTCAAGAGGTGTTACCAGAGGGTCCTTTTCATTCCACGTAAAAATTCTAGGGCCGAGGAGACGGGTATAGTGCAAGAAACTGAAACTGAACCGAAACTGAAACCGTACCAGGCTATAAAAGATCACAGCAAGCACACGGAAATCCTTAAAAAGAAATCGTCGCAGCCCTAACAGATGCAATGTTTCCCTTTGTTACGTTCCAGGCCATTTTAGAAGGAAACTCTAGGAGGGTTTCTCAGATCTCAGATCTATCCAGGCTCGAAATTCACAATTCTGTACATAGTGTAGATATGTAAGGGGTTGACATCGATACGGTTAACCACGAAATATTCTATATGATATAAGACTCCCGGTGCTGTTAGTCTGGTACTCGACTTGGATCTACGCTTGGTCTAAGTGGGTCCTTGACTAAGAGCGGACAACCACCGAGACTATCCTAACATTAACTTACACTTAGTCTAAGTGGGTCCTTGACTAAGCACGGACAACCAAACGCTGAGCATGGCAAGTTAGGATGCAGTGCTTTGTTGTGACATTGGTTAGTCTTGGTAGGTTCTTTCGATCTTTTGGATCGAGAATAGACCAAATAGACCTGACGTTGTTGTTCAGATGGAACCATTTATGATCTGCTTACGTCAAATCATTGGGATAGATCCTACGAGCTCCTAAACTCCGCTAACAAACAGAATTCCCAATAGAAGATCCGTCTTTGTAACCAGTATACTCCCAGATATTCTTAGAGAATGTACTCGGAGGTTAGCTCCCCTTCCAAACAGAAACGGGACTCTGTAAAGTGACCAAAAGTTTAGTTTGAGATGTTATCTTCGGAAGCAATGGCCAGTAAGGAAGCTTACCAGCTTCTTCATGTTTTTCTTGTCAAGGGTTAGAATTTCCTTGAAGGAAAAGGTTATGATTGTCTATCCCCGAGGACACTTTCCCAGTGTGTTACGCAAATTTGGTGTTCCTTCTTGCTTAGCAAAGCTAGACAGAAGGTTTTCGGTCCTAAGAGAGCAAAAGTTGATTCAAATCTATTCCCTACAAGTGTCAGGATGAAGGCGATAACTACGGAGCCAATTGGAGATCATGCGTCCAAATTACTCCCACTGTCACAGCTGTCGCAAAAACGAAATCGACAAGGAAACTCGTTTCTATTTCCTCTGCAAATGTTCGGCATCAGCAAAAGCCAAATCTCCTAATTGTTCGACGATCTCAGTGACATCTCGTGTAAAAACTTCACAGGATCTTCTGTCTTACTCTCGCCCTCTCCATTAACAACACACATCATCAACTAGGTCACGTGAGTTATTGAGTTCCGTTGAACAGCTACTTCTACTTACGTACCTACCTACCTAACACTTAAGCCAGCTCCGGTTTTTCAAGAGGTTAGCTTGTTTATTGTCTATGTGCCAGGGTCTAAGTGTACGGAGGGATGGCAACCCTGCTCCAAACCCCATCTTCCAGTTCGTGAAGCCATTCGTAGGAGATAGCATGCCTTTCTGAGGGGTATCTTGGTGTGGGTTCTTCTTAGGTAAGGTGTTGCTATGGAAGGCGTTTCAACAGTTTTGCGGCTCTGGTTCAGATAGACGTTAACAATCCAAAGAGTCTCTCACATCATAATCGAGAATTCCTTTTAGGGTTTTCAAGGTTTGGGGGTTTATCGGTTCCTTAGAAAATAGAGCCTGATGGCTTTGGTAGAATACCTACTTTCACAAGGCATTGTGTGTTAAACCAAGAGCTAGACATCCTCTTAGGATATCCCTGGAATGTGTTAAACCTTTTGAAGTTGTAAAGAAATGAAGGCAGCAAACCACCCTTTCTAATTTTTTACGAGACTGCACTCAAAGACATTCTTAACCCACGATCTTTCGTAAGCGGCGCAAATAAATGTGCAGCCTGGACATTATGTATGTATGTAGCTACCTTTGCTATGCATTAAGTCAATGTATAGGCAGGCACTCCCATGTTCAAAAGCTGTTTGACAAATCCAAGGCTCACCCTTTTCCTTCAAATCGTTTCTACCAAAAGCCGATGTGTCTGCACCTTTAATGTTGCGCACCTCGATTAGTAATTCCACCATTGCACTCCACATATCTCATGAGCCTTTCATAATCAATCTACAACCATCGAGTAGCGAATAAAAAACTTCCGTATTCCGGCCTCGGTCATTCAGCCCTTCATTGGTGATTAGGTACCTACTCGCCTCCACTCGAAGACTAATTAGAAATTCCTAGAACATCACCCATTGCGCCGCTGCCACCAGCAGCGTAAATCATCGAAAGGATGAGGTGGGGCTCGGGCTTGACTTCTTTCTTTTGTTTCGCAATAAAATATTCAAATTCGGAATTAATTTATGCAAAGATAGTGTTTATTAGGTGCAGAGGTTGGCTCAACTATTGCATAATTGGCACCGACATTGGTGCTTGTGAGGTTCCATAGAGCACTAACTGTACTGTGCCGATAGTTCGGATGTTCTTGCCTAGCGGTGATTTATCGTGAATTTCCAGCTGCCAGAGGCCATATGGATTCTCGGACCAAGTTGCAACCGACATGAATGGCCAACTTTCGAGACAGTGTGCGGATAAGACGTCACGAGGTCTCCTTTCGAGAATTGTGATTCTCGTGCCCGATGGTGATGTCAGAAATATTTCCAATGCTCCACGGTATTTGCACTTGGCGGTGACTATAACTTGAACGTGCTCCAAGTGCTGTATTGTCTGGGCAGTGTAGGAGAAGACTATTCTATGTGACTGTGATTGACGGGGGTTTTCTATGACAGTTCCTGTATGGAATGGAAAAGGTCTTTGTTAAAACGTAGCGCGGGATAGAGTGTGTCTCGTGAGCTTACCATTGACAAGACTGATCCTCTGGTTGGGCACGGTTTTCCATAAAAGGGCTAAATTAACAAATGCCTCGGCATCCATGAGGCCAAAACCGACTTTTGTGCTGTAGAGTCGACCGGCTCCGTTTCTCTGCCAGCCTTCCTTAGTGCTCAGTGGGGATTGAGTGGCCGATCGTACGATGATATGCTGGACGTCCCGCCATGTCAAGTAAGGACTGAAAGGAGAGGGATGATATGGGTAGAAATTCCAGGGATCGTGTGGTACTTACTTAGCTTCCAGTCCTAAGGCGATAATGCCGGCAGCTAAGGGAGCAGATGCGGAGGTACCTGTGTGCTTGACGGTGCACGAATTGCCCACGTCTGTTGTCGTCTGAAAAATAATTTTGAAAAATTGTTAATGACACGTTTGATAAGTGGGAATGTCAAGTAAGGTTTGGACGTCGAACACTGCTTGAATAGGACTTGGAACAACGATGACTGACTATCTGTTTGCCTGGAGGTTCAATGAACCACGGTGATTGTCTCGACCATCAGTCCAAGCTCAGTAGTAGTAGAGCGGGATGACCTTAATTCCTCAATAAAGAAGCAAGAAGTTCATAAGAAGCGGAACCACATCGACGCACTGGCATCGAGAGGAAGAGAAGGTCAAATTAGGTACACCAGCAGGACCATAGTAGCACAAAGAAGCTAAGAGGTGGTTGGAGTTCCGAGGAACCCCAAAGACAAAGCCTGTATCGTTCATTGTTGATATCGGATGAAAACCAGTTGACAAGATGAAGACAGCACTTTGCTACGATGCTGAAACACCTACAAGACGACTTTGTGTTGCCAGAAGTAGAGAATTTTCGAAAGATTCATTCAAGCTTTATGCAGGGGAGCTCCTTTTTCCGCACCGCATATTCAGGGTCTCAAGCTATCGCAATCTAGGAAGTCAGAGGCAACCTGAACAACCTTAGATGTCAGAGTTTTAGAAAGTTGTAAGAAGCTAGGCGTTGTTGCTCCAGCTATTTATTTTCACCTTTGAAAAACGTGTCTCAAACCCAGAAAACATAGAAAAAACTATTCACAAGTGTGACCTCGTCCTAAACTTACAATCATTTGATCCGATTCGTTCCCAGAAGAATACGTGACAGTCATAAGCGATGCACACTCCTCGCTATACCAAGCACCTCGTCCCTTATCGTCTGCACTGCCAACGGTTATCGTATAAATACTCGCTGCATACCCATCACAATTGCAATTATCCCCTCGCTTCCGACCGTTTCCTGATGCCCAAACGTAAATACTACCAAGTCCTCCACGACCCTATGAGCACAGAAAAATAATACTTCAACCTCATCTCAAAAACTTCAGTAGAATACTCACCATAGTAACACCCCTAATCAGAGCCTCTCTAGCAAAAATGCCTGGCAACTCCATTGTCCGACCATTGTCCATTGGTCCCCACGATGAACTATAAATGTCGACTTTATCATGACCAAAACCCAAGGAGGATCCTTCCAGCAAATCATAGACCACGCCACCGAGCATCTTTATACATCCGATTCGACTGTTGAATGCTATCCCCACGCCACATTTCTTATTGTTCGCCTGCATGGCAATTTCTCCAGCACACCTGGTTCCATGCGAACTCCGATCGTCATCGGGTCGAGGATATGGATCAGGGTTGTCCTCATTGTAGTTCCAACTTATTTGTGGATCCTTCGAGGGGAACAAAGAAAAATTAACATGTGATCGGCGACTTCAATTCACACCTACATAATTCTCAATGAGATCCTCATGGTCATACTCGAGACCATCATCCAAGACCGCTACTCTGACATTTCGGCCCGTAATACCCTTCGCATACACCGGCATCACATTCAAATCCAATGGCCTGTGAACACTAGAATTCGAAGACTGTGTCTGAAATAAAGACGGTCCTCGCATACCGCCCAACTCACCATATACCACTGATGCTGCCAGAGTTCATCATTAAACGGCGGATCATGCCCGTGATAGTACACATCCTCCAACTCATTCCCTGCATCTTCATCAAAGTCTATGAAATCTCGTTTATCCCGCTGTAGAATCTTCTGTTGTGAGGCCCACAGCACACGACTGTCTGCTTCCAATACCTTGTGGCCGGATCTTTTAGCTCCGAAGCCACTATTCCGTTCCGGAAGTTTCTCAAACAGGAAAATGTTGCCAAATCCTTCAATCTGCAAAGGGAGAGAGGAGCAAACTACATTATCGACAGATGTTAGAGGCTTAGGAACGATAACCGGCCTTTTATCGCTTCAATCTCGAACAACGTCATCGAATCCCACTCAAGTCATGAATAAATAAACTCTACTGACGTCGGGGCACATATGCAATAGGGGGGTGGGAAAGTCCAAAGTGTGGGGCTATAAACTTTTTTACACATGTAAACACAATCCGTCGACAAGGGTTGGATGTTTTTTTCTAGCTGTTTTTATCTAATCTGACGAGTGAGACGCATGTTGTGCTCGATGGTAATTAATATGACGATAGGTCAACGCTTGGCCCGGATGGCAATTAGATGGGTTTTTGTGGGAGGGCGCCGCAGTAGTGTGGGAGAGCTTGGGGTAATTAACGAGGGAAGGACACTTGGGAACGGGGAAAAAAAAAGAAAAAAATTTGCATAAGGGATCAAATGGCAATCGTTTAATGGATATTGATTGAATGCAAGCGACTGGTGATGACAGTGTTGTGATTCATTGGAGTGGGATCTCCAATGGGGGATGGGGGTTCTAGGGAAATGACAACTGCAACATGAATTGGAGTGGATACAAGCATGTGTGTCGTGACAGGTGACCGCAATTATTCAGCGGAGTTAGCTGGAAACAGTAGTAAGCTGATTAGGGAGTTATTCATGATATAAGTACGGGGCTTCGTGTCTCTGTCGTAAGCCTATCTGATTTCGTACTTTCTTAACCCGAATGAATCATCAAAGAACCAATATCAAGATTTTTAAAGAAATTTGTGTCGGTAAGTCTTGGTGGCATCATTATCCTGGCACAAGAATGTGACAATTGAAAGCTGCTTCTGGGCGTTTAAGGTAATTTTGAGTCTGCTGGAGGCGGTTCTCCGTGGTCGAACATATTCTGGTTGAGTTTCTGAGAGCCAACAGGTGTTCTTACTCCATAGCAAATTTTAAGTCGAGTCGAGTCTGGGGCTCAAGTCAGTTAATAATGATTTAGGTAGCCCCAAAAAATGCCTAAGGTCTGTTTTACCTTCCAGGAGGTGTTAGGTTCGTCGGTTTGAGCTTCTATTTTTTGACGTCCTTACACATTATCTGTGACTTCATTTTCCGATGAAAAAATCTCACCAGAAAGGGAAGAGCTGCTTTTTGCACATTCTTCTGACAGTCTTCAGAGCAAAAAGAGTGGAGTTAGCGGAAATTGACTCCAGATTTATCTTGTAGGGGGATTTAAACTCTGCTCAACATTTAAGGCAAGCGGTTAGGATTTTGCCTCTCAGATTCTCTAGTCTGAACAGAGAATGCCCTTAAGGGGTTTGTGCCGGGCAAAAAAGAACTCCATGCTAAGCCTCTATAAAGGCGTGCAGCTGCTAGGGACGGTCTAAGAACAATCTCAAAGGAGACTGTCGCTAAGGCGTTTCTCAGTGGGCTATCTACGACAAACTTGCCTAAGCGTGATTGAGGATTTCGCGTCTAAGAGAGATTGATCGTCTGAGAATACAGTCAACCTCCGTAAGCCGAATCAGCCAAACAGAGAGCTTGCACGGAATACATATATTTCTGATAGATTGAGCAAATGCAATGATAGCCAAGGCTGTCTTTAACCATATTTGCGAGAATTTTTGCTCCACCACTTCAAAGAGAAGGCAAAGTGAACCGTAAAGCATTAAGGACGCACAATTTCGTTAAGCATGTCTTTGCCAGTTTAACGCTCTTAGAGGAAGCCGCACTAAGAGTAGGCCCATTGCGAAAAATCCACTCTAAACCGAATCGAAGAATATGCGTTCTGGACTGGAAGGTTAACAAAAGTAGGTTTCTTAATATATTTATCACCAAGTTAAGGGTGAGATGCTTAGATTCGAGTACCAATTATATCCGCCAAAAAAAATTTGCGGGGACACCTCTCGTCAAGAAATGACAAAACTTTGAAACTGTCTAATTCTCGCAAGAAGTGAAGTATCTTGGAGTAATTCTGGACAGTAAATTGTCCTGGAATCCTCTCACATATACCGAACAGTTGGAAAAGCCACATGAGCACCGCATCTGTGGTTATAACTGGGAACTTAGTCCCAAAAATATGCTCCAACTTTACACCTGGGTCGTCAGATCTACCCTCACATATGCGGCATTAGTCTGGAGGAGAAAAACTAATGAGATCAACACAGTCAATAAAGTGGAACGAGTGCAACGCCAACGCATGACGGGTTGTCTGCGCTTCACCTCTACGGGCTTGCCGCCAGTTGAAAGCCAAATATAAATGCAGGCAAGACTTTGTCAGCACAAACTCTTCCACCTAAATAGCATTGGATGAGCAGTAGGTACTTGGGAACGGAAATACTCAGTAGTCAGCCTTCCGAGTGACGACCCGGAAAAGTTCAAACTCCATCCATTAGGGCACGGTATGAGGATGCCTCAAAATTGGACATCTGGGGCTGGAATAATAGGCGAGTCGTCTAGCACTAACATATCGATTAGTCTAGACATACGGATTCTTAATCATCTTCCAGGCAGATTTCTTTGCTCGTATCAAATCCATCGTAATCTTCTCTGACAGTCAAGCTCCCCTAAATGCACTGAACTCAGCCCACTCGTCCCTAAGCACCATGTGGAGTAAGCAAATGACTTTGCTCAAAACCAAAGCGATCTGAATGGAAAGTCTAGGTCAGAAATGCACCAAATACTTTTTCCCCTGCTTTATCCCAAACGGAATCTAAGTTTCTTCTGAATCTGAGCAGAAACCACCTTAAAATCTTAACCAGTATTCTAAGTGTCCACTGCCTATTGAACCTGGCACCGGATCCTACCTGTAGGCTATGCTTGGAGAGCAATGAAAGTTTTCTTCACATTGCCAAAGAATGCGTCGCCCTGATTCGTGTGAGAAAACGAACCCTGGATATTGAATTGGTGTCACCAACTGCACTTTCCGGGCTTCACGCTGAGAAGATGATTCACTGACAAACTGCTCTAGGCACAACAAGCCTGCTGTGGTAAAAAAGACCAACTGCTAGCGAAGAGGCTTGCGAGAAGCTAGATCTTAGCCAAATCTTAGCCAAATCTGGGCTGTCGCTCCAACTATTTATTTTATTTAGGTCTTAAGAAGTCGCTGTCCTAGTATCAGACACTAGATTTGTCCTGAATCAAGGAAAATTGTTGAAAAACACCGATGAGAACGTAAATGTCGTGCTACAAAATTAAACCAGGTAGGGTTTCAGTACTCTTATAGTCGCGTTTCGAAAATTTGTCATCTGTCGAACTAGGAGGCGAACAGTTAAATGGGACTCGGAAGACATTTCCACGTTTAAATTCTCCAACCTTTAGACAAGGCTCAACAATATCACAACACACACTCAAATCCTAAAATTCCTTCAAAAACTTTAAACAGTTACGTAGTACATATTACATAGTTACGTACTTTTTTTACAAACTTGTAATGATTATATCTTGCAATTTGTAAGGCATCAAGGAAGCTTCCATAGTCCTTGAGGGCAACTAAAAAATATTTATCCACCGGCGAATTTAATTTAACTCCATTAATCAATGGCAACAACAACAACAACACTATCACTGTGATTCGAATCACATTTTGAAAACACATTTCGTTCGGGGCCTTCGCCAGGGGAACACTTTGAGAACTTAACCGTTGCTAAAGCTATTTCAAACTCAACTGATGCCTTAACCAGTGGTTACTTGGTTATTTGAAGGAAAACACAGATTCGACGTTGCCGCCCACTGGGCCCGGCGAAAGATAACATCGACGTTGATGAAGTTCTGCGCAAGTTTTCTAGCTGAAATCTGATAATCACTGCATTTATGGTGGAACATGTGGATACTAATGCTCGGTGTAAGGGTGAGTCTTCCTTTGATGGACAGAGATTGTGGGGAAATGTTTAATTTTGTTTATTTTATTCTGTGGACTTTTCAATTTGAGTTTTGATTCGGGGAATGGTGTTGAAATTGAAATGAATGGTTTTGTGGTGGAATAAAAAAATGGAAACTGCAGGTCATGTGGTTCGGTGGAACTATGTAAGGTTAGGTTAGGTTAGGTGGCTGCCCCGTCGAGTTCTGCTAGATCGTTAAGATCATCGTTAAGGTATTCCTCTAGAGTTTTCCTTCTTAGCGTCGGAAGAGCAGGACATGTGCGTGGACTGTAGTTTCTTCCTCCTCCTCATCTCTGCAGCTTCTACAAAAATCGTTAGAGAGGACTCCCAGTCTAGGTGCATGTCTGCCTATCAAGCAATGTCATGTGAGGACCCCTATAAGTGCACCTAGGTTTTTTCGGTTTGTGGATAAAAGTCGCTCCGTCTTCTTTAAATCCAAGATAGACCAAAATCGACCAGAGACAAGTGCTGAAGTTGTTCCATATGTAGTTTGTCAGTTTCTTGGTGCCCGTGTCAAAGGTTAATTTGAACGATTGGATAGGCCTTGGGGTGGTTACCCCAGGTTTTCGGGTAGATGCCGTCCTGCACTTTATTTTGCCAGTTCGTCCGCTCTGCTGTTGCCTGAAACTTTTCTGTGTCCTGGGACCCAGCACAGAGTTACGTCGCACCTGTCTGCAATCTCGTTCAGATATCTGCAGCATTGCTTTACCAACCTTGATCGTATTGTTGGCGATTCAAAGGCTTTAGAAGCTGCCTGACTCTATGTATAGTACAATAGCGCTGCAATTTATCGCGTTAATTGAAAACCAAGCCGCAGCTTCGCAGAATGCCGTAACTTCGTAAAAAATAAATAAATAGCTGGCGCGACAGCTCGGGATAAGCCAAGGCTTAGCTTCTCGCAACCATTCATGCTGTGCGTGTTACATTTTTCGCACGAATGAAAGGGACCTACAATTTATTGCTGACTCCGAATGGTGAAGTGAGAAGCTCTTTCATGACAGATTATACTCCCGGAGGCTTGTCAATCCCCGACGAGAGGTGGTGTCGCGACAAATGTTTGGTGTTTTTCTGGGTGGGGGCTTGAACCCACGCCGCTCGGTCAGCAGTCCAACGCACTAACCACTGAGCCACGGCAACCACTTCTTCTCTTCTTATTATAACCCGTCCATAAGTTTCTAGCCGTTGCACATGTGTGTAGCCGGAATCAACGTGTATTGGCTCGACTGATGGCCTCGTCGTCAGTATACGCGCTTATTGGAATCCTCGCAAAGGCGAAAGCCTGTGAGGCATGCAGCGCTGCTTTCCTTCACACAAGTTCGTCAGCCCTTTCGTTACTTGGGATATCCATATGCCCTGGTACCCAACATACGGTCAGCCTATTGGCTCTGATATCTGCTTTTTGCAGATTCCTACAAGCCTCGAGTTAGTTATCGCGGATTCCAGAGCCTTAGACCGTGATTGTCCATTATTGAGAAGGGTATCCTTCTCGCGACCAGTTTTCGAGGCCCTGATGATGGCTGTGATTTCGGCCTGAAAGACACTAAAGTTGTCATTAACTCTAAACGAGTGGTTTCTTCCTAGGGCCTTGCAGTAGACCCCGGAGTTTGTCCACTTTAGCAATCCGGTCTCATATAGAGGCCTATTGTGCTGTCCGCCAATGTACATCTTAGAGCCTACACCGTTCCCTTGTATTGGCAACTTTGTGGTTCCTGCACTCATCTCCGTCAGGAATTCCGGATATGGATCAGCTGATCGGTTTTTGTCGATCTGTCGGCATTCTCCCATCAAGACTCTACGGAGGAGTGACCGTAGGTCCACTGTCGTCCTTCTTTCAGTCTCAAGACTGTTACTTTCTTGATGGGACTATTGATTACGTTTTCATTAAGCTGATCCTTATGTGGAAAAGCAAGGAGCCGCCAAAAATCTTTTATCGGAGGTTGATCTTTAAAAATTCAGGATTCTTTCCAGAACAGGTCACCACGATTGCAAGCTCCAAGGTGCCCAATTCTTGGGACTTAATAGGCATCATCTATCATTTCAAAGGCAAGAGTCACGCCACTAAGCTACTTACTAGACCAATGGAATAGGAATCCAAGGGGAGCGTACAATGACTACTGCTGAAGCGGCAGGGACGAAGAGGATGTAGAATCCATCCAGTATCTGCGATGCATGTGTCCCGCATTGGCCACCAGAAGATTGAGTAGTATTGGTTGTAGCTTCTTCCGTGGGCTGGAGGACCTTTATATCGCTGATTTTAGGAAACTTCTGAGATTGCTGTCTGATAACACACCGACTGACTCGTTTAGAATTGAAAAGTTGAAGCACAAAGCTATGAACTGTTTTGCAGGGCTGAATCTTCTCTAAAGCTGGCCTTCTGTTCCAAATTAGATTTTTCTACAAAATTTCTTCTATTCCACATTTGACACATTTAGAAGCCTAAAAACCTAGTGAACAGATCCGAATTGTCAAGCATGTGTGTGTGTGGGTCATAATTTCCCATGTCGTTGATGTCTTTCACTCCACCTTACCACACTCTGTTGCCATCAAAAACCAGGATAATACCTCCAGTCCGCTGATTGACAGGCTATCATCATTACGAGGAGAATTTATCGCATCTGGCACCCAAGAGTGATTTGTCACTTGTTTTGGGGCAACCGAAATGCACCCGAAAAACACCGCATCACTCCTCGCGACACATTCCACTGGCTCTGGGAGCTGCAACCCACGGATGTGTAGTTTTCCTGCTGCAAGAGGAAGAGTTTGTCTTGTTAATAATTTTGTTCCCAATTTTTCTTTTTTTTTTTTTCCTGTTGTCCCGCTTTTGATAGGAACATTTCAAAACTAATGTTCGCCAGAGGTGAATGTGGCACCTAGATGAAGTATATAGTGAATGTCGTCGTCGGGGTGGACGACTCTGGGCGTCTAAGAATAGTTTCCGCTCCATATTTTCTCTTTTTCTCTGTCTGTTAATTAAAACTATAAAATTGTGACATGGAAAGATCTTAAATAACATGCGGATGGCATTCGGAGGAACGCGACAATAACACGCTGCCAACAGGATGATAATGATCCCACGGGGTCGGTGTGCCTTGTCCCGGCTACCCGATACAAGTTAGTTTCGGTGGTTTTAGGTTGCTCATGCTCGAATGGCATGTGTTCACTCATGTGGGGGTGGACGGAGGTTGTTCCTGGCCGGATCTAGTGTTCGATGTGACACAATCATAGTTGTAGGAGAGATGAGCATAACAACTGTACGCTGTACAGCGATGTCATCGTGGGAAACGTTGATTTATTACTGCAAACGAGAGATTTATTCGAGAGAGAGAGGAGGCTGAAATGAAGGAGACCAAGCGGTGGCCCACACCGGAAAATGTGGCTGCGTCTGTGATGAACTTGTTAATTTTTGATGGCGCAACAATCCCGTGGTAAGCTCGTTTACGTGAGACCAACGTTTCCGGTTCCGAGAGAGTGAGATCCACTCCAAATCCTTTTGATGTTGGATTTTTGGTTTAGAAATGTTTCCGTAGGAAATTAGCTTGTGGTTGCCATAAAAATAAAATTATGTCCAATGGATTAGGAAAGGTTTTGTCTCTCGCAACGTGAGATATTTTTGAAGAATTTTTTGTAGTTTTTCTGAGCTGATGTGATGGAATTTTGAAAATAAATGCTTCGTGTCACCAGAAAGGATGTGAAATGATAGTTGGCTATGAAGGACTTTAAGAGAAACACCACTTAAGATACTAGGATATTTGTTAGTTCAACACCAACTAACAAAAATCCAATAATGCCGCTAAGTCGATACCGTGCTGCCGGATTCATTTTCCTCACTAGTGTGTATAGGGATGAGATACGTACTTAATTAAGGTGGTTCTGCAGTCCGGAGTCTGCCTGGGCCTCAATCAACAAACGTCGCCTTTAGTTTCGCACGCCAAGTTGGTTAAGGTCCCCTTCCACTTGCGTGCATCACCTGAGTCGCGGTCTTCCTCTACTGCACCGTTTTTCGGGTGTGGATTCGAAGATTTTCCGACCCGCAGCATTGGTGTTTATCCGCTCTACATGACTCAGCCACCTCAGTCGTTGGACCTTCACTTTTCTGGCTAAGTCGATGACGCTGTTCAGCCCGTAAAATTCTTCGTTGTATCTCCTCCTCCATTCAGCGTCGATGCAGACGGGACCGAAAATCACCCGAAAAATTTTCCTCCAGAAGAGCAGAAAAAGCAACCTCATCGCCTTTTGACAGAGTCCATGCCCGTAGAGCGGGACTGGGACAATTAGGGTCTTATACAGGGTCACTTTAGTCGTTTGAGAGAAGGCTTTGCTACGCAATTGCCTTCTTAGCCCAAAAAACAGCGATTGGCAAGACTTATTCTTCGTTTGATCTCAGTGCTGGTGTCGCTGTCTGAATTTATAGCGGAGCCTATGTAGACGAAGTCCTTACTTACTGTCTATTGTGAGGCTCGGTCCGAGACGTCGTTGGCAGCATAAACTTCGTCTTGCCCTCATTGACCGCCATCTTCACCGCTTCCGTCTGAATACTCACGAACGCACCAGTGACATCACGCTGCGTTCTTCCCATTACGTCAATATCGTCGGCGTATGCGAGTAATCATCAAGAACGATATTGTAAAAACCGCATGACAGCGCGTCGCCTTGTCTTAAACCTTTTTTTAAATCAATGGTCTCTGTGAGGTCCTGACCGACCTTGATGGAGCAGCGTGCATCCTCCATCATCATCCTGCAGAAACGGACGAATTTGGCAGAGATGTCAAAATTAGACATAGCTCGTCTCTATAGATGCTGTCATACGCGACCTTAAAATCGATGAAAAGGTAATAGGTAGCGATTTAAATTTTCTCTATTGTTGACGCAGTTCAACAGGTCTCCTTTCTTGAGGATGAGATAAATTTATCAAGTGGGTCAAGTGCAAAATGTCTCCTTTACCTATATAGGGATAGCTCGATTTTGATTTAAAGTTCATGGCGGAAGATCGAGAGGTATGGAGGGTTCACCTAAGTTCATAGTTGATAAGTGGGCCATTCTGCAAATGATGTTGAAGGCCATACCTTGGGTCCCTTGTAGGTACCGTCAATATACTGTTGTAAAAGTTGCGTAGTAGAGCACGGCTGGTGATTGAGAGGCTATGGAGTGACTATTGTTTGCATGTTCAGGCGGGAAAATGTTCTTGTGTTTCTTGGATGTTACTGCTTACTTTGGCTGAATAGGCACGTAGGGCTTGGTATCCGCATGGATCTCCCTACTTTTTGACGAAGTGTTGCAGTGGCTAGACAGCAACAGATGAAATCTTCCAGATCATCATAAAATATTCTCTGACAAGAAAACACATTCTTATCCCATTTTTGCAAAGACCACCAACGGCCCTTCCGTACTTAGCCCCACAAAGAAGCCGTTTCCCATCCAATTAAAAACGAAGTCCCATAAACATTCATAACTTCTTCTTTGAAGTTCATGTAATTAATTTACTCTCACTTTCTTAACTCAAAGGATGCCACGATCCAGATCCATCAACAGTGACCCATCTAATCCATGATTTGTACAGGAAATGTTAAACTATATCCGTAAGTCACAAGGTAATAAATTCATCTCCTAGCCAAGCGGAAGTATCTATTCTCTCTGCACAAGAAATTAAAAAAAAAAATGTAATCAACGCAGCGGTGTACACATCACTTTGGCCAAACATGCCGACAGACAGGAAGACAATTTCGTGTGACGAACAACGCACGCGGATAGGAAATCAGAGATTTCTTCTTTTTTTTCAGTTTGGTCCACTGGGGATTTGATTGTCGAATCCTGTCTAAAAATAGACCAAGTGAACTCCGATCAAATGATCCCGTCAGTCAGTTGGTGAAGGAATTAAACGCAAAATCGAAACTAATTACGACAAAGTGCGTGGAGTTGATATTAATTTTCGACAGGGTGAACCCCAGTTTTGGGACCGATATCACCATCCATCCCATGAATGTCGAATCAATTTGAACGCACATGCTTTGCTATGCGAGAGTTTATGAAACTGCTGTTTGGGGAGAAAGTAAGTGGCGGTGTAGAGAACCTAGAGGTCATAAGATCTCCTTGTCATTGCATTCAAGTTGCAGGCATCTTTTGGAAGTTTAAAGATGATTCGATGGAATTGAAGATATCTGCGACTTACAAGAAGGTCTGCAAGTAGTTTGCTGTCGGTGGGACTTCTTCATTTGGAAATCGGCGAGGAATGATCAGAGAGTTGTGCGTTTTGAGTCCGGCTTCTGTATCCGTATTCGAACAGAGGATTGAGAGAACTTCTGTGGCAAATTATGCTCTGGGAATTTTTTTCAAGAGGCACCAAGTGATCACCAATTGCATTAAACATCTTAAAGTTAACATGGGCGAAGATACAAACCTGTTAAATGGAGGAGTCCCCGAGAGTTTGGTGCTAGGCCCCCTCTGTTAGAACAGAGCTATAAAGTTGCAAGTTCAAAGTCAGATTAACATTATTCTATGTGCTGGCTACATAAACACTAAATAGTCACTCAATTTTTCGGCCAGCAAATGGTACAATATATCACTAGTTGTGGTGGTAAGCCAGCAAAAGTCAAAGCACGATAAAGTCAATTAAAAAGCGAGCACGAGTTTTCTGGTTAAAATTAGCCAATTGGCAATTCCGGACAACATTTTAGCCCACATGGACGTCTTAGAAGCAGAAGATGTAATGTTCAGCAGGGGAAATTCTCGCGTTATAAAGGAGCCCTCTGATTCAAACAAGGTCGACAAAGCTCCAATTGTAGTCGAAATGAAGAAATAACTACTAAAAGTGACACATGTACTGCGTCCTCACTCTGCGTCCTCACACTCATGTTCAGCTTTGAAGTTTAAGGTCGTCATCGAAGGCTTTAGAAATATAGAGGTGCAAGCAAGTTCCGTGCCAACAACGCCATCATGGCATATTCTATGAAGCTATGCAACGCTCGCTTTAGATTTTTGCATATGGTACCTTCATATGTAGCTTCAGTCCTAGACATGAGATTTTCTGGAACGACCTCCAATTGAAATCTAAGTTTAACCTGCCATAAGATTTCAAAAAGTCGACAAAAAGCAGATCGAGCGCAGACTCCTGTTTGACACATACTCTAGACCGATTCATAAGACATAGATGATATGGTCGACGTAGGAATCTAAGCAGGGATGATATCAATGCCTACCGCTTTGTTTTTCTTGCGGGTTCTGTTCGCTCTAGAGTCTTAGAATCTAATCCAGAGAGACAACGCAGTGAACCAACCGATGGAGAGTATGCAACTGAAGGCAGTTAATTAAGAACCTGGTCATTTGAAGAGGCTTTTGGCTTGTTTCTTCTCTAAAAAAGTGCAAAGATCGGCATGCATTTGACTTAGTGGAGCACTTAACCAACTTGGCGTGCGAAACTGGCGAAACTGGAGGCAGCTGGCTAAAAATCGAGCTGCCTGGAGAAGCTTATTGGTTGAGTCCCAGGTCCACGTCGGACTGTAGCCCCACCTTAAGTATGTAAATAAGATATCGAGAGTTATATTCCTTTGATGACAACCTGAGGTAATTTTCTCAGGACTGTAGAAAAATCATTGCCCAAATCCAAGCCTTGGACAAGTTTTTTGTAAGTTTCGAAGAGAATTTGCTGCCGATGAAAAAAAGCACAAGTGAATCGATTTCGATTGTCAAAGTGTCCTAGAAAAACTCACCTTACTGGCTGATCTGCGAATTGGCCACAGGATTGCTTTATCTCATTGCAGATGATTGGGATGAAGCCCATCATATTAAGACTATCACGACATTTTTAATAAGATCTCCCCTCCGAGTCTGTCCATTCTATTGTGTCACTTGTCATCAACTACAAATAAAAACCATTCAGCTCAGCTTTAAGTTCAGCTCTGACATTTATTACCAAATCTGACACTTCTTTACAGGATTCAAAACCGACCCCTTCCGACACGTGAATGCCTTTGCAAATTCCTCTGAGTTAGCCACTGCATTATTCACTCGATCTTTATGGGATGAATGGTGCCGAAGTCTATTCGTCGATCCCTCCGAACGACACCAAACCTGTGCAAAGCTGATGAAGAATAACTGATCTCCACTAATCTCCGTATCCAAATAGGGACGATCTGTCCCTCTCAGCCTCTCGTAAGCACCATATGCCAAACGCAAACCTTCATTGTCCGCAATGTCTTCATTCAAGGCAGCTACTCGGCCTCCACTGTATTGATCTACAAAACAATTAGCTCGCAGGCCAAATTGGATAATAGTCTTCGGATTAGGCTCGGTTTTGACGTTCCCCTTGCTATCATAGTTCTGTCCATCATAGTCGAAACCATGCACGAGTTCATGCGCAAGTATTGTACCCAGAGAGCCCATGATTTGAGCCAGATTCGAATCTTCTCTGTACATTGGCGGTTGTAAGATGCCGATAGGGACCTCCAGTGTGTTCGTAGTGAGCTTGTAATACGCATTCACATTGAGTGGTTTGAGAAGATTCCGATTTCCAGCTTCCGATGGTTCCCTCAGCAGATCGAATTCATCCTTGGCGGTGAGTTTGTCGAGCAGCATACGAGATCTTTGGTAGCTTTGTCGGTCTATTTGGATTTCTGGTTGAAGGTTCACCTCTGCTTCTGGATGGCCAATGAGGATTCTCATGGCGATGAGTTTACGCCGAATTTCATCCTTGGAAGTGGCATCGTACCAGTTCGTGTCGTTGATTTGCAGCTGGAATTCGTCTCGTAGGTTTTGAAAAATCTCTCTCACCTTCGATGTCGTGAAGGTCCTGCGTAGGGTGAGGAAATTCTTAGACACTAACAGCGGCATCTTGGAACTTATCTCATCTACGCAACTTATCCAGTCGGGAGGGTCCATTTTCACTTGGTAATGACGAAGGAATCTCGCAAGCTGGTACATGGCTATGGTTTCTGGCTTCGTTCTGCCAAGCAATGCTTTAAGGCTTTTGATCAGGTCCACCTGTACTACGAGCAACTGTGAGAGTTCGGCGGGCTTCCCCAGCAACTTTTCAAAGTAAAGTCTCCAATTCATACCCGGTATCTGCCGGATGAGACTGTCCAATGGAATTGGTTCAATCAGTTCGTCCTTCACATCTCGGTTCAGCTTGTCCAGTTCCACTTCGAAGTCTACAACTTCCTGAGCAATTACATTCGCTTTCCTTACGCGAACTCCAAGGCTCAGGAGGAGATACTTGACATATGTCTTGTATACGAATGCTGCGTCGCCATCTGCAGGTCCATCAAATGGTGACCTTGATGCAGTCAAGTAGAGTACGTGTTGGCGTGAGTCCTTCCAATTTCTCTGCACCGAGAGTTTAAAAAGTGTGTCGACGTGATACTGCCTTAAGTTCGCCCCAACTAACAACCAATTGAACGACGTTGGCTTGAAGGTTTCGTTCAGGTGAGGCCATTCGCAAATCTCCACAAGGGCGGTGAGATAAGGCTGAATGATCCCCTCGTCAGACTGCAACCTGCTATTCAAGCAGAGTTGGTAGAACTCCTTTGCAGGATTGTCCCGAGCGGCCCTCCGTCGAAGAGACGTGAAGTACTGCTTGATGGTGTTGCGATTTTCCAGCTTCTGATCGGTTATCACATCCACGGCGTCGGCATTCATTGGTGTCCATCTGCCACAGGCATACCGATAAAAGTCTTCACACGGACTCACTCCTTTGTCAAGGAATTGCCTAAAGTTTCTGGTGTCTTGGCTCCAAGTCACAGCAAACAGAAGTGAAAATAGAAATAGAGTGATTCCAAGGAAATTCATTTTACTTACAGTTAGTCGTGGCAAATGAATTTCGTTCTCGAAAAGTATCTACTGCCGGCTGTATTTTTCGTGGCGAACTCTGAACGCCGACTGATAACACAAATTGAAATTTTATATTCGTCGCCGAGGTCGATCGGAATCTTGGTTCAATTTTCGAAAGCAGAGATGTTTTCTGTGGTTTTCAAGTCAAGTGGAGTGTACTGTGATTAGATTCATCGCCTTGTGGAAGGGAATTCTGTGGCAGAATCAAGGTCTAGAGCACGGGAGTTGGACAGAATTTAGGTGCTGTCCGGATTTATTTGATTTGAATAAGGTGACTCTAGAACAGACTTCGAAGGGTCTTTTGTCAATTTCTTGACTAAAAACTGCTGAAAGGATCATGTCTGTTGACGTAAAAATTCGGTCGATTGCGGACTTTTTTGGCTTAAAACTCCACTGAAGCGACCACTGAGTATGGGTTGAGCGGATCTCCTTTCTTGTGGACCGGGGCAAACGAGGCTGTGGTTCTTTTCATCAGGCATACACTCATCTGACCAAATCTTCCTCATCTTCCAAATTCTTATCACTTTGTTTTGATAAAGTGGACGGAAGTTTTGGCTATCATCATCGTCTAAGTTGAATGGTTCGTTCTGCCTGACAGCGGGATCTTAGGTGCCAGTTTCCCACGTCAGCTTTTCTTCTCCATATGACTTCAAAAAAGTCAAGACCATGAATCGTTAGAAGTCCCAAAGTAAGATGGAGCTCAAAGGATTTGCCTACAAAATTGACAACAAGCTTACTAGGAGAAACTATCTGGATAAGAGAACCACAAAAACCAGAAGGGCGTTCATGTTACGCCGGAGGGTTTTTGACAAAGACGGAGGCAAGTCCAGTGGATCTATACTTGCACGGTCAGGCCAGGATTGTGGAGAAAAAATATGTCTTCACTCTATCATCCTCGGTAACAGCATTTATATCTGCTCAGGCAGCCTTAATGGAATTTGCAAGCCCAAGAACCAACTCGAAGAAAGTGAAGGAAAATCTTAACATCCCTGCAACCTTCGCCCAGATCAACCTGCTCTGTGTACCTAGTGAATGTAATATACCTGGGCCCAAATCTCTCTTCCGGCAGTGCATATCTCGTCACGTAAAAACGAACATTTTTGGTCTAAATCGTCTCGTTTTACGTGGCGAGTTATGCAATCACGGAAGAGACGATTTGGCCCCTGGGAAAGAAGCTGCGGATGAACAGGAAATTAAGGAAACGGAGATATCGCCGCGGTTACAACCATAAGTGTTTCCCTGAAGGTTATTAAAACTGATTTTAGCGACTCGTTTGCTAAACGCCACGAAATTTTCTTGGAAAGGCTTGCAAATCTGCATAGTGGTCAAACCTATGACAGAGCGTCCCTGCTCTCATTTAGTAAGGAGAACGCTTAATATTGGCAGAAGACAGCTAAGACTGATGGTTGGCATGCATACCGAACACATCAACCTGAACAAGCATGCCTACAGACTGCCTACACATTGGGCCTCTTCCCTTGGATGTGAGCAGAAGGAAGAGATCCTCGCACACTTCCTTTGCGATTGCCCTGCAACAGGGGCGCTAAGACACAAATACTTGCCTCGGCTCAGCTCTTTAAGGCAATTTAGCTTCAAGAAAAAAACGGGACACACAGGATTTTTCTCGAATCTGCGAACCTAATCTGACTCTTTAACCTTAGCCCCTTACACCGAGGTTACTTTGAACATCAGCATCCCCAACCAACCAACCAGAGTTCATCTCCACCACAAGGATAATTAAAAAGAAAATCAACGTCTTAGATTGCCCAAGCCCTGTGTATTTATTTCAAATTTTCTCGATTTACAAGTTAACCATTTCCCTAATCCAATCGCGAACAGAGTACACCAAAGTGTAGACACCTGGATACCCTACCGAGCCACATCCAACACCCCAAGAGACAACACCAGTGAAAACACCATTAACTGTCATTGGGCCACCAGAATCTCCCTGGCAAGAATCAATACCGCCATTTTCTGGATCTCCAGCGCACACCATTTGGTCAGTAACACCGCCATGCGTCTCATAAAACTCACTGCACTCATCATGATTAACAATTGGCACGTAAACAGCTCGAAGGATATCACTGGACTCGGCCGCGTTCTTGGTGTCACCCCAGCCGGAAACAAGAGCCCAGTCGCCATCTTGAAACATAGTTGACCATGTAGGTAATGGCGGAAATTCAGTGGTATAAGTCTGGGGAAAGGCCAGAATGAGTATAGAAATATCGTAGTCCTTCGTATCGTCGTCGTAGTAGGGATGCTCTATGATTGCTCGCACAGGAATCAACACACCACCTGTGTCAGAACGAGTTGAACCAATGCGCACTGCTATGTCATGCGAATCCTTGTCGATAGTGCAGTGTGCTGCGGTGATGACTATTGTCGATGAAAGCAGTGTTCCTCCGCAGAAATGTCCGTCATCTTGCAACGATACTTGGTACGGAATTTGACTGATGTCGACCGTAAATCCACCAACGATTTTCTGTGGAAGCGCAGCGCTTCGTGCTAAAGCCAGGAGGCAACTCAAAACTACCAAACGGAACATGGTGAACGATTAGAAATTGTTGATTGTACTATGAAATTGGTAGCAGCTCTAGGTCTTATATAGGGCGAATTCTAGGAGGTAGTGTGCTGGCGGTGAACTGATGTGAGGTTTATCTTATCAGAGATCGTGAAGAAAATTTAGGGTCGGGGCTTTATTGCAGCCCTACCGCTGCGGAACTGTTTGATACATTTTTGTCGTATTATGGTTTATTGAGGCATCATTAGGTGTGAACTTGAGCCCAGTAGAATCTTAACCTTTGACAACTTGACCGAAGATATGCCGACTTGCTTTGTGCTGGATGCCCACAATCCATGGGAATAGGTTGTGATTGAGATTAAAGGTTACCACAACTCTTTAGTTGCACTCGTCCTGACATTGTTGAAAGCACCTTCAATGTCTAGGCATGCTGCCAAAAAAAATACTTTGTCCATCGGTTTTATTTCTTAATGCTTCTGTGGAAGATAGTTTTGACGGCCATTCCACTCCAATGGCAATTCGAATGGAGTTCTGTCCTCTTGCAGGTAAAAAACAATCGATCCTCAACCTCTTTTTGGAACATTTTGACAACAAAACCTCCCTTTTCCCTCTATTGGAGTTCATTGCCATATGTAATCTCACAAAAATCTTCCCCTCTGTACCAAAACCAAATGCTCGGAGTCTTGAAAACTCCCCATCATGATGCTGCCACAATGACGATGATGGATTGATGGCCGACGGATGCTAGGGTAAACATCGCACAAAAATGGATTTATTTCACCAGTTCGATCGTGTTGGGGGGTTCTATTTGGCCAAGGCGTGACACTCGGAATGCGTTCCACGCATGCAAATTACCAGCAATCTGGTGTGTAAATAGGTGTCACTGCAGTTCGCTCCTAATAATAGAACCACTTAAAGTTCCATATTTCATATCGCATGACACCACTGCGCCGCCACCGGTGATGGGCAGTGTAAGTGATCCTTGAAGCCAGACAAAAGTCTAAATGACTTTTACTCGCACAGAATCGCTGATGGTGTTGACAGTGAGTTAAAGCTTGCCACAGCCACCCATGTAATTGATTTGAAGACCACTAAACAATAAAATGGTTACAATACGACTTTTGCGTTAACAAAACGACAGACTTTCATTGGCTTTTGATTGAAGACGCCTCAGCGACTCCCTTTTGATGTGATGATGGAACATGAAACTGAATTACGACAGAATGGCTGGATGGATAGCTTTGCGTAAAACTTTATGTGCATAGCGGTGTTGAATATTAAATTTAAAACATAAATTTTGCATTTAATATTGGGATGCACAACGCGATACATTACAGTGGCAAGGTCATTGTGTTTGTGGGGTGCAGTAGATGAATGGATATAAATAGAGGTCTTCCTAGAGAAAGGGGACACGGGAATGGAACACCAAAACAAAGTCTACTGGAAAAATGAAAAACTTGAGCAGATAGAGAATTCTAATGCAACGTCAACTAACCATCTCGGTGACTTCAGACGTCGAAAGAGAGCGCAATGAATACTAAATGCTTTCACGTCATTCCGAACGCAAGCACCTGTACATTCGGCCAATTTTGGTTGAACAATCAGACATTCTACGTCAGTCAATCTGCTCATGGACTGAATATTTTTTGACACGTCCTTGTACGGGTATTCGTTCGTAATAGCATTGAGGTGTCGGTCGTTGCGAAACTCTCGGGGCCCATGAAATATGTACATGGATTCTGCAAGCATCCATGCAAAAGGTAGAATGTACCTTTTGAAATTGGGGAAATCCAACGTAGTGTCTATTGTGACCGTAAACGCCCTGGCTGAACAGATTCAGGTAGGTAGGACGGAAGTCATTTCAGAACGAATGGGTGGTTACAGCTTGCGTCATCACTATACGGTTCAGGTATCACTCTTGACTCCAAACTAACGTGGAAAAGAAATGTTGAGGATAGGATAAGAAAAGGAATGACTGCACTCTACGCTTGTAAGGGGACCTTTGGCAAAAGGTGGGGCTTGCAACCACGTACCATTCACTGGATATACGGATCAATCGTAAGACCTATCATCTCCTTTGGAGGTGGAGTGCAACAAAGACCAAGAGCTGTCTTAACGAACTCTATAAAGTACAAAGGTTAGCTGCACTTCGCGCCACAGGAGTAGTAAAAAGTTCACCGCAAGCAGGTCTGGATTTGATCTTTGATCTCCACCCACTCGACCTACTCATAAAAAGCGCTGCTGCGAAAGGTGTACTCAGGTTGAAAGAATCCAACCTGTGGAAGCAGATCACCTATAGCCCCTCGAGGATACTGGACATAATCAAGTTATCGGAGGAGAAATATAACTCCGAAAACCTCACAGCCACATCGGACTGTCTGACCCCTCTAAAATGACTTTAACATTGATATTCCCGTTCTAGTCCCAACCCGAGAGGACTGGGAGTCAAACAATGTAATCAAAGACCACGAAATCGCGATTTACATTGACGACTCAATAATGGAAACAGGAACAGGAGCCCGATTAAACTCGGAAACTTTACAGAAACAGGAATCCTTTCGATTTCCAGAAACAAGTACCGCCTTCCAAGTCGAGATCCGGGCAATAGAAAAAGCTTCAGGCTGCATAAGGGATTGTCACCTTCCCCCCATCGGATATCACTATCTTCGTTGACAGTCCAGCAGCTTTAAAATCGATCAAATCCAACACAATCGTCATATTCAAGAGAATGAACCATTCAACCTGGACGATGAAAACCAACAATTATGTCCACCTAATCTGGACGAAGTGAAGATAGCCATATCTAAGCTTAGGTCGAAGAGAACTGCTGGAGGTGACGGCCTTGCTTTCGAGCTGTTCAATTCGGCAGACGATGACTTGGCAAGGAGCATACACCAACTCATTTGTAAAATATGGTCAGAGGAAGTATGCCCAATGAATGGAACCTCAGCATTGTTTGCCTGATTCTCAAGAAAGAACACTCTCCGCTAACTACAGAGCCGCCAGTCTTCTTAACATCGCTTACAAGATCTTATCTGCCATATTGTGTGAGGGCCTGAAGCTGTTCGTCAACAATCTGATCGGTCTATATCAGTGTGGTTTCAGGCCAGGAAAGTCTACCACCAACCAAATATTTACACTGCGGCAGATCCTGGAGAAAACCCAGGAATTTCGAATCGATACGCACCACCTCTTCATCTATAGAGACGAGCTATACAGAGCCATGTCTAGTTTTGGCATCCCTGCCAAACTCATCCGTTTGTGCAGGATGACGATGGAGAATGCACGCTGCTCCATCAAGATCGGTCAAGACCTCACCGAGACCTTTGATATCAAAAAAGGTTTTAGACAAAGCGACGCGCTGTCATGCGACTTCTCCAACATCGTTCTTGAAAGAATAGTGCAAAACTCCCGTGCCAACACCAGAGACACAATCCTTCAAAAGTCCGTTCAATTACATGGATACGCCGGCGACATTGACATAATCGGAAGAACGCAGCGTGATGTCACTGGTGCGTTCGTGAGACGGAGGCGGCGAAGATGGGTTTAGTGGTCAATGAGGGCAAGACCAAGTATATGCTGTCAACAAGAAAGAACATGCGACACCGACGTGTCGGACAGAACGTCACAATAGACAGTTATAACTTTGAGGCAGTTAAGGACTTTGTCTACCTACGCTATCAATTCAGACAACGACACCAGCGCTGAGATCAAACTAAGAATAACTCTTGCCAATCGGTGTTTGTTTGGGCTAAAAAGGCAAATGAGTAGCAAAGCCCTCTGTCGAATGACTAAGTGACTCTGTAGAAGACCGTAATCATCCCAGTCCTGCTCTTTGGCGCAAAGGCATGGACTCTGTCAAAAGCGGATGAGGTTACTCTGGGCTTTTTTGAAAGGAAAATTCAAATTTGTGATTTTCGGTTCCGTCTGCATAGACGGTGAATGGAGGAGGATATACAATGACGAACTGTACGGGCTGTACGGCGATATCGGCTTAGCCAAAAAATTGAAGGTGCAACTGACTGAGGTTGCTGGGTCATGTAGAGCGGATGGATACCAATGCTCCGGCCCGGAAAATCTTCGAATTCACACCCGAGGGACGGCCCAGTAGAGGAAGACCGCGACTCAGGTGGCGCACGTATGTGGAAGGGGACCTCAACCAACTTAGCGTGCGAAAGTGGAGGCAGCTGGCAAAGATCGAGCTGGCTAGAGACGCTTGTTGAGACCCAGGTCCACCCCGAACTGTAGCGCCACCTTAAGTAAGTAAGTAAGAGTGTCTTCTTCCGCTTGTGCTCTGATAATGACTCCGGAGGGTCATTCATCAAGATGTGGAACCCCTTGGTACCATTTGTAGCATTTTCCGACCCGACTTCCTCCCAGCTTTTCACATCAGTTGAAGGGCTCTGTGCTCTAATGATTTTCTTCCTACTTACGTTTATCACGATAGGAACACATAGACTCTCCACAGTCTGTTGGGAAGCACCTCTGAAGGTAGTGCTTCCAGTGCAGTCTCTTCTCAGAGTTCCATGATCTTTGCCATGAAAGAACAAGTGATATAACTTTGTTCCGCAAAACATGAGAGCCGCCGAACCAGCATCATCTGGCCAAAGCTTTCTCAACCTGTGTTCGGAGAAATATCGACTGGCTTCCTGAAGTCGACAATAGCTAATTGCAAAGAACTTCGGATCGAACCGCTGCTGTTCGGCATGGCCGACTGACCTTCACAGACCTTGATTTGCCAACATGAGTGAGTTTCGTTCCGACAAGGTTATCTTGTCGGCGGTGTTTTTCATCGCTGGCAGAAGGTTTATTGCAGTCCATTTAGAAAATCTTTCAAGACCGTCAACAAGGCAATAAGACTTTATACGGCCCACTCGTCAGAAGTAAATTTGATCAAACTTTAGGGTTATTACGGGTATTTTCTTCGAAGCGGACAGACTTTGGTCTTCCGTGGAGCTGTGATTGTGAAACGGTCAGAGTTTGTAGAGGGCTTTCCTATACAGAAACCGAAGGTTTCAATAAGTGCTAGTACTGAGTAAGGCTTTCCTATCAGTAGGGGACAGACATTGACTTCTAGTTGGTTGATAAGGTGCTGCTGGTGAATGAAGCTGAGTGGCATTGAATTCTGAAGTAATCTAGGTAGCGAAGTTCCATCTTCTTCCAATCAACCCTTCCACCCAAACTGAAAGAAAAAGAAAACAACGGCTTAGCGTTTGAAAATCACTTTTATTACACTGCATCTCGCTCTTTCTCTCTCCCTTCTTTCGACTGCCCCCCGTTTACCAAACTCTACACTTCTTCTCCGGATTCATGGCGCTCCCCGCAGCACACTCAAAGGTATTCGAAAACTCCTCGAAGTGCATCAACGATCGCGTCACTCTCAACTCATCCGTTTCGTGGACGTAAGGCTCCGTTTGCACTTTATCCTCTTTTGTGTTTATTCCACAAAAGAACTGTGCAAAATTAATAAAAAACGACTGCCCCAGCGGCCTTTGTGCACCTTCCTTGCTGCTGACATTTTTCCCCAGCTGCATCAGATACCTCCGATAGGCGTTAAACGCCAATCGAATCCCACCAAGATCGGCGATCTTCTCACCAACACCCTTTGCGTGCAGCTGCTTCTCCACACACTGAACGCGTTCGAAAAAGTTTGCATTTCGACTGACCGCACTCTCAACCATAGAGCCCTCGTAGTCATAGTTAACACCGGTCACATCGAAGCCATGAAGGAACTCATGGCCGATAATAAATCCAAGAACACTGTACTTGTCCGCAGAGTCTTTGCCGACAAGGCTTTCCTGGAGCAAAGTCAATGGAACCACTATTCGATTCTTTGGCTGGATAAAGAAAGGACTTGGAGTCACTGTCCACTGAAAGGCCAAGTCCACTGGGGTTCCGCCTAATGACTGCAATTTTTTCTCAGTTTTGTAGTGGAAGGCCGACAGGAGATTGGCATAGAACTGATCGTCTTTGAATCGAAGACCGTCGTAGTACCGGGAAACAGCATCCAGCGTGAGATTCCTTTTGGCATTTCCAATTTGAAGCTCCATAACCGAGGCTTTGGTGTATAGAAACAGCAGCACATCGCGCTGCTTCTCGTAGAGTTTTGAAACTCCAGCCAGGAACTCGACTTTTAGGAAGTTAAACAGATCCTGGACCATCTGGTCATACTCCTGGTCGTAGAAGTTGTTCTCGATCACGTAGTCAACTGCAAGCGGCATGCTTTGGTGAAGGGCAGTGCCACACTCATTGGGAGAAGTGTCATCAATGCTGTGCTGGTTCAGGAACAGAAGCAACTTAACCATGATGTAGTTGCAAACAAGCCTCGGCTCAGATTTGTCCAGGAACGCCACCAGCATTGACATGATTTCCGTGTTCTGTATGATCATTGGGGTGTAGAGATCCAACTGTTTGCCAAAGACTATGGAGAGATACTTGGCCCAGTTGACCTGTGGCAGAGATTCACTGAGATACCCCAACACCACTTCTTCCGAGTCTTCGTCATCATGGTACTGCGAATGATTACTCGCAGGGATGAGCTCAGCCAACTGCTTCTCAAACGTGATTAGCTCAGTGGTCATGGTGTCAGCCTTTACTCCGACTATCGAAGATTTCTTTAAAATTTCTCGAAAAATCTCCGAACTGCTGCGATGCACTTTCTTCACGTCCAAGTAGATGATGTTGACACTTGTATTGTCCCACTTAGGCATCACAGTCTGCTCCAGAAAGATGTGAACCGCATACCTCCTTACTTGGGCTACAGTGTCCAGCCAATCAAAGTCCGATGACTTCCAAGAGGATTCCAAGGCTGCCCAACCAATTTTCGGCTTCACAATATCCAGGAACCTGGTCAGATTGTAGTTTTTCAAATTCCTACACGACTCATAGAACGTCTTCATTGTGGCCAGTGCTCCTTGTTCGTGGCTGCTCTCCAGAAATCCTCCAATTTTCTTGTTCATATCCATGTCGAGAAGACTCAGTGTATCACCCTGATCCACATCACTGTTGACATTGGACCAGTTCCCACAGGCGTACTGATAGAAATCCTCACATGGATTCACTGAGGTTTTCATAAAATTTTCCACAACAGCCTCAGAAGGGTTCGCAATGACACTGCCAAGTGCGACAACTAAGACAAACCACATGATCACAGATTTTTCGGGAACTATGAGCGCGTCCGCGACCGCCCGGTTAGGTGAAGACAACTCGATTAACTGTATTATCAATTCCAGACCTAATTTCGTGGCTTCAACACGATAGTGTCTGTCTGTCTGTCTGTATGTAGAACGAAATCAAATCCAAAATTAACCTTGAAATGAGCAACACAATGTCGGGCTATAGATACCCTGACCACTGGCATTGGCAAACGGAGGTACACTCCAGATTAATTGAGGAACTTAATCTCGGGTATATTTTTTTCGGCGACTGCATTCGATTTGATTGGCTTTGAATGTTGCTCTTGAGGCAATTAAGACAGATTAAGAGAGTTCCTCTTCGTTTTCTTGTTCGCTTCCTTCTTTTGCAGAACTAAAAATAAGCGTCTGGACAGTACGATGAAAGAAAGGGGACGGAGAAGCAATTTTTTCGACTTTCCTCGGTTTATTCCGATCGGGGAGTTAGGAGTGAAAAGCCCCGAAAATTGCTAAATCCGTTGATTGGTTTTATGAGAGCGGCATGCGGTCTGTGAAAACTAGATGGTTTGCAGAGAGGGTCTGTTAGCACAGAGCATCTCTGACACTGGCTCTCCTTAGAGAGGAACCATGGCCTTACCCAACTAGGCGGCCGACTGTGTTTTTACAAATCTCTAAGCTTAAGAAGAAAGTAAGAAACTGAGCTAGCGGGTCGTTTTGGCCATATACTCTGCGCTGACGATCTAATAACACAAAACCGATCTGAAACCAGCGGCAACAGAAGTTATAAGCGAGTGCAACCAGGCACAGCCAGAGAACCACCACAAACTCGAAGTGCCTTCTTAAAGCCTCAAAGACCAAAAACCGATAGAAATTCTAAGAGCAGGCCTAAAAAGTTTCAGAACAGGGGTTGAGAGTCAAAATCTGTAACTCGGACCGCAAAGCAAGGACGCAGTCGAAAGGAAGGTGGAGGAACTTGGTGCAATTCGAACACCGGAAACTTCCCAATCCTCTGCAAAACAAAAAAAAGTAAACAGTTTCCCACCCGGATAGTTTGGAGGCAAGTATGGCGATAAAGGGAAGTTGGTGGCTCCTTGCATTATGAAAAGGCTGGGCACGTGAAGAAGAGAAGAAAAAAGCAGTGGGCTTCAAGGTTTTTTTTTTCGACTTCTACATCACGCCACCGACCAAAAGTAACGCCAATGCAAAGACGTCCTCTTCAAGTAATTTGCAGAAAAAACTAAAGATAGAAAGTAACGAAAAGCCCCGAGTACTTGTGCTTGTCCTCACAGGCAGCCAAACTATTGTATGGCTACAACGAGGAGACCGAGCTAATATTGACCCCTGAACCAAAAAATGAGATCTCCGATTAGATTGCTAGACAAGGCTCAGGGCTTCAATTGACGATTGGGTTTCCTACGAATACAACTGTGTGTGGCACGGCTCTCCAGGATGCAGACAGACCAAACGAATGCTTCCGAAATCAAGTAAGAAATCAGCGGCATTCTTGCTGTCACTCAGCAGAAGAGACTGCAGAGAGGGCGACAATACTTCTGATAATTTTCGTTGCGATTGTCCTGCCTTTGCTCGGATCAGGTGGGAGATCTTTGGTGCTGATGATGATACTGTAAGCTCCTCATCTCCGAAAGTCAAGGAAATTCCAGTAAACTGGGTAAAAATTGGGTCCTGGTTTCTGGTAGTGCAATGGACCAGTTGCGTCTGAGTGCTCCAGTATAGCGTTTTAAAAAAAAAATCCGATCTGAACTATGGAAAATGCAATGCTTGATGCTACTTCACAAGAAAAACATGTTCTGCATGCTAGATAAAGCAGGAGATCTGTTGGAGCAAATTATTTGCAACCAACTATATGCAGCCTATTCCATATGCATCACAAAATATGCCATTGTACACTGTATACCTTGGCTTTCCTGCATCAAACCTGCAAAAGTCAACAACACAGATAACCACCGCAAAAAGTAATAGTGAAATTATGCTGCCCTGTCGTATCCTGAAGCCCTCTGACACCGTACCGCTTTTTAGAAAGCGGCGTTGTTTGAAGTCTCAGGAATGTCACAACTGTGACCCAGAAAATAAAACCTCGATGAACGCTGTCTAATATCTTCTCGCGCCCGTAATGAGCTCTGTAATGAACCCGAAGGCTCCATCAAATGTCGCTTGAATTATTTGACATTGCCTCGACGAACTCAGTCCGGATGCTATCGATGCATTCCATTTTGCTTTTCTTGAAGGCCCTGATCCCTGTTGCCATTGTCGCATTGCCACCAAGTTCGGCGTTCAGGAATTTGCTCCTTCCGAAGGCTTGTTCGAGTTTGACATATGAGCTGTGGACTGGTTATCAATCGACGTAAGAAGGAAACCATCATATAAACTTCTATTCGGCTTTGGAGCTGCATCAAACTATTAGCATCCAAAGAATTCTTAAACTCAAGCACCCTCCAAAAAATTTATCACATATTCACTGCTCAAACGTCAAGTTTTGACGCAAAAAAAAACCACCCAGTTCCAACACATCATTCCAATTTCATTTCGCCCAGCCTGTGTCTAATTCCTGCTTCAAAACGATTTCCTCCCATTGATGCACCCTTCCCTGTCACACAGCCTGTGTGTGCGACCAATTATGATTTATTTGCTTTCCCACTGCGATCGTCTGCCGCTTCTCTCGTCTCTCATTGTCAATATCATCTCTGATTGAATGTCAGTGTCAAAGCCCGACTGGGAGCTTTATGGAATCGCCAATTGCCATCATAAATATTCATACGACTCGCTCGCTACTCCGCGTTTCCTTAGATCGACGATAAAAGATTTATTTTGGGCAACTTCCGAAAAATGACCAAACGACACCGCACCACCGACACAGTGATGTCCTCCTCTCTTCCCTTTTTTGTGTTTTGCAGTTTCCTGGACAAATTGATATTTCACATGAGAGCCCTCATCCGGGGCAACAACATCTCGACTCTGGCAAATCGTTCATAAATCCCAAGAAACATCTTTTCCGATTCTGATTCTGATCACTGATCACTGATCAGTGATCCACGAAACAGCCCACGCAGTTGCGCTGAAAGAGTTTCTCAGTTCTTCCTCTGGCGCAGGGCACAGCCTGTGTGTTTATGGTTTCTTAATTTTGCCTGCGATGCGTGGAGTCCTGCAAAAAGGAATTAAAACAAAAAAAATACAAATGTAACTTCTAAGACGCCGAAAACAATGAACGATGGATAGTCGTTTGTGGAAGATGATGTGCCGCAGCTAGTTGGCAAAGTGAGATTCAAATAGCCAGCCCTTAGGATGTATAGGAGGAGGTAAGGATGTGAGATGGAGATAGGAGACTTGCTCAAGGGAACTTTATAATGCAAGAAGCACAATAAATTAGGTCTTTATTGCTTCCTGTTAATCCAGGCTTAGGATTTGATGTAGACCCACCGCTTGGCGGCTAGTGGTGGATGAGTGAAGTAACTGAGAGAGTACTTCACGAGAAGATGAATGGTAATAGATTGGAACCTGAAAGGGATTAAATTCCACTTCCAGCTCAAGCCATCTGTTTGGAAAAAAAGCAGTTGTGGGCCATAAGAGTAAATAACAGTCATGTGACAGGGGACAAGGCAATGACATTTTGGAATTTGGATCAAAAAACAACAATCGCTTCTGGATATCACTGTGCTTGTACGGGTACTTTACTTTCCAAACAACATTTCGCCCTAGACGCATGCTTAACAAGTTGATGATGACAAGTGATCCCTATCTGAAGGTGGAGATAAAGCTGAATCTCTTGCCGAACACTTCTTCCATGATGCTTGAAGCGTTGATACTGAACGAAGCCTTCTTGGCCTGTCGTCGCTCCTCCTATCTCTCTCTCTCTTCGCTTTCCTTAAATAGTCGTTGAGCCACATACACACGTATCTACATACATATATCCTAACATTGCCTATGATGTCCGCCGTCCATATCCCCCGTCTAAGTAATCATCGGATTTTCTGAGTATTGCAACATTGGCGTCGCACCGTCGAACCATCTGTGAGATTCTAAGCCGCCTTACAATGGATGAGCTTTTTGTTGACTGACCTTCAGAATAGCCTTTACGTCAAGCTGAAAGGCAGCACACATGGTGCTACCAGCACTGTTCCTGGCTCTGCGTCCGATACTCTAGTCGGTAACGTCCAGTTCTGCTGAAAATAACAAATATAAGGTCTTTCTACTCCTTTTAGGTCCTTTTGATGCGCAAAAGTCCACAATAGACTTTTGATCCACCTGGATGGGTTACAAGTTCATTGTATTTCATAATGCAATGAAACAGTGCAGACAGGACCGAGAATGCAATGCTGTGCAATGAGTGCAACCACGAATGAGTCCAACACCTCAGGCTGGAGCCCCCCTCGTTATGAGACACTTGCCGGCAGAATCGCGAGGCAAAAGGGGAGGAAGTACGAAGTTCCTCAGTATCTTTAGAAGTTATCCCATCCTCCGCTCAATGGATTATAGAACCGGGACGAGTATCATTGGACGCAGATTAGGAGTAATAGCTGCAGCTTGTCTATCACTTTAATCCCTTACGACCTACGAAACCATTTCGACTGTTTTCTGTGATGCTTCAACTGTAAGCTGTCTATTCAGTCGCAGAGATCATTGGCAGATGGCTACATACCCACAACCTTTACCCTGTCCAAGTCGTTGCCGCCACCAAATCTCTCTTCGAATCTGCTGGACCGCTGAAACATTTTCAACGACCAAACGGAACCATTTCGCTTCAAAATATAATGAAATCGCAATCTTCTGCGCGCTGTGCGATGAGATTTTTAAATTTTTTTTTTACTGACGACGACAACGAAAGGTTATCTCACTTCTGGACCGCAAAAGATCAAGTTCACTAATTACAGTGGACAGAATCCGACGAAAACATATCTCCGCTGGAGAGGCACTCCGCACAGATCGCCATTTGAATTAGTTTACCCGCCAGTGGCAGATCGTTTGTCGTCGAGACGTGTGAAATTATAATGAAGTCGCATCCGACGGTAGTTTTGCTGATACAATTCGCGTTGCTTGGGTTTATTGTGGCGGCTCCAGCGGCTGTGGAGCCCCAGGCCGTGTTTGAAAATGAAATTCCCCTCGGTAGTGCGGAAGAAGTGAAAAGCTTCCGTGAATCGTACGCGCTGCGTATGAAGTCGTACATGAATGCGTCCGTGGATCCTTGCGATGATTTTTACGAGTACGCGTGTGGCAACTTCTCCAGTGCCATCGAAGATCTGGAAGCGAGCCGTAAGCGGAATAACCTCCTCGACATATTTTTCGTTTTGGTCGACCTGATTGACAAGACTCTGCAGAAGACACGCAGTGCGGATGAGGAGTACTACGAGGAGCTACAGAAGGCCAAGCAGTTTCTAGACGTCTGTGTCAAAGCAAAGATTTGGCCCGCGCAACGAAGTGAGGAGTACTTGGACACACTGAAGGTGATTGGAGGATTTCCTGCAGTGGATCCATCCTGGAATGCCTCAACCTTTGACTGGTTCCGAATGACAGCACATCTCACGCGCTATGGAGTCGATGGACTGGTCAAGGAAAACATTTATCTGAAGCATCCCTTCCCGCCGTACTATGAACTGCCAAAGTACGGCTTTGACTTTGACATCTACCTAGAGAATATCGCGACCAAGGAGTCTCAGGGATACGTGTACAGTGAGAAGGTTATGAGAAATATACTGAAGGTCTACGGAGTGACTGGCGCTGAGGCCGGAAAAGTGATTGAAGGCGTGATCGACTTTTGGAGAGAAGCCCTGTTGGCCGATAAAGCAATCAACGATGGTGGCGGCTGTTTAATGGCAACGCTCATGGAGGATGACTACGTCGACGACTTCCCCAAATGGCAGAATTTCTTTAAAATCGCCTGGGATACACCGGACTTCGTCATCACCGAGGTCAGTGAATGTCCATGTGTGTTGTACTATCACAAATTGGACGCAATCGCCTTGAAGCTACCCGAAGCTGCTGCCAATTACATGGCGCTGAAGTTCCTCCACAAAATGCACTCCCATCTGCAGTCTGAAAAGTTCCAACGAAGGTATTGTGTGACTCTCGTGAAGGGCGCCATGCCGATGCTCGTAACCCACTTCTATATGAGAGAGCACTACAACCAAAAGGCAGAGACAGACATTTACGAGATCGTCACGGAACTGAGGGACAGCTTGCAGCATTTGGTGCAGACCGCCGATTGGTTGGATGAGCCAAGCCGGCTCGAGGCTCTGGACAAAGTAAAAACACTCCGCGCTCGTGTGGGTCGAGTAATTGACCCGATAGCCGGCACACTCATCAAAGAGATACGCAATCTCAACTTCACAGACAACTTTGCCACGAACAGCCTGCAGCTGCAGAAATTCAAGGTCGACATGAGCCACTATGGATATTTGCATCAGGATTTGGACGAGAACACTGCGCCCTTTGATATCCTCGATGCGGTGCAAGTGAACGCCTTCTACTACGTGCTGGACAACAGCATCAATATAATGGCGGGAGTTCTTCATCCACCGGTCTACCATCCGCACCTGCCCAAGTCCGTGAAGTACGGCAGCATGGGCTACATCCTGGGTCACGAACTCACCCACGGCTTCGACCAAATGGGATCGAACTTCGACTCAAATCTCACCCAGCGCTACTGGTGGTCGGAGAAGTCTGGCAAGGTGTTCGAAGAGCGATCCAATTGCTTTGTCCAACACTACAGTGGATACAGTGTACCCGAACTCGATCGCCAGATCAACGGGACGATATCGCTGGACGAGAATATCGCCGACAGTGGTGGCCTCCGAGAGGCGCTGGTCGCCTACAGAAAAGTGTTCAAGGCCGCCATGAAGAACAAAGAAGACGACGACTTCGTGCGGAAGGAATCTCTCCCCGGCTTGAATCTCACCCCAGAACAGACCTTCTTCCTAAGCTTCGCTCAACTCTATTGTTCCCAGTACACCCCGAAGCACTTCTGGGTGGAACTCTCCGATGACCATCCGTTGGACAAGTACCGAGTAGTAGGCTCACTGCAGAACTTTGAAGAGTTCCCGCTCGTCTACAACTGCCCGCTGGGCACTCGGATGAATCCGAACGAGAAGTGCCGCCTATGGTAGGTAACACGTGCAATGTACAAATGTAGTTATAGTCCAACCGTAAACGGATCTTTCGCTTAAGTAAATAAATTTAATCTAAGATAAGAGTGTGTGTGTGTGGTTTTTCTTTGCTGACCCAGATTAGCCGATGGCCGGACACTTGCAAGTGGAAATGCGAGTAATGGAAGCATAACACCCACACCTTGCATGCGGAAGCAGCATTTTACTGTGCGTGCGGTCTGTTTAAGTAAACTGCTCTCCAAGTAGGGTGCAGAGGAATGCATTTCTTTTTACCGTTCGGAGGCGGTATATTGTTAGCTAATCGGATTTGACGAAGTTCCATGGGTGACATGTGGCAAGTTGAATCATTTGGGAGACTTGCGAGGTGCTAATGAGCTCTCTATGGAACGTGTAAGTATGAAGCGACGCATTACAAGACGAGAAGATTATAATTTAACTGCGCTTGTCCGCGTTGACTTAGTGTGGCCTATCTAGTGGATGGGGAAGTGTTTTGATTGACATTGACTTGAGCGGTGGTCTGGGAAATCCAAGCGGATTACGCGGTGAATGCAAATCAAGGAGTTGATCACGTTTCTTTGTAGACTTGCGGCGAATTCAAGTCACCAGATCGTGCTTCCTGATTAGCTGTCACCGGCGATTAGCAAGAACTTTGCGGAGGTATTTCTTCATCAACGGAGTGTGGAAGGGTTTCTTCGTGACCTTCCACAGTGACTAGCTAATTCTAGACTACGCTTTTGAATCGGTCCATGAAGAGCAAAAACAAAACAAGAGAAATGCTAACAGGAGCTCACTATTCAGTCTATGATGGGACTGAGTGAGGAAATGTTGAAAACGTCTCCTCTGTCTTTCACCTCCGTTAGATAAGGAAGTTAAAAGGTGCTATGATGCGACCGGTTTTCTGCCCTGAAAATGTCCAAGGTTGAGCAAAAAGTTGGGAAGCGAAAGGGCCATGTAATTCTGGGCAGAAGTGGGAGGGCAGTGATCTCAATCAACTCAGCGCATATCAGAGAATGCAACATGATCGCGCCAAATCGATCCTCGCAAGAAGATACCGATTGCCAACCAAATGGCCACATCTTACCGCAATGACAACGTTGATGGTGCAAGGAAAGTAAGGAAAGTCGGAGGAGTAAGTCAGATGAATTCGAGATGTTGCTCGTTGCGAAGAAGATGACATCTGGGACTTCATCGTCGTATCACACTCTCTGTGATCCAGCTGACAACTTTCTCGTTGCTGTGGTTAACAACCAAAAATCTTGGGGTCGACGGACCACGGACCAGTGGAGAGACATCGAAGAAAAGCTTGAGGCTGCTCTGTGGAATTGACTTCCACAGGGAATAGTGACCTTCAATTTGTTGCTGCTGGCTGGGAAGTGCACCCTGGACTGCTCTAATCTGGGCAATGTTCTGAACACCACTTCGGCACTACAACCCCATGCTTAGATCAACGGTCCATGAAATGTTCAAGTCTCATTTAATTGGTATTTCAAGGTCCTACCAGCTTCACCCATCTGTCAACATGACATCCACTGTGTGGGATCAAACAATCCATTAGCAACCAATACATTGTCCACTTTAGCATGCGTACAGCTGTTCACGATCATGTTTACAATTTCAATTTAGAATTCAATTCACTTTAACCTGTGTGTCCACTTATATTCAATTCCACGTGACGACGCGCAATTTGAAGTCACCCCTCCTGGTGATACGTGCCCAATCCATTTCAATCCGAATGTGGATGATTGTGATTAATTCCAAGTACGTTCCACCTACGAATTCTGATAGAGAACCACAAATTCCACTTCAAATTCCAATTTCTGCCACGCCAAAGGCTTGACAAGCAATTCACTGATTGCACGATGTACGACTGTACATCAGGGGCCAGTTGATTAAGTGCTGATGCGACTGCTACTGGACTCTATTATCATCCCCCAAAGCAACGGGTAGAGAGAAGGGGTTACAAGTTGCAAATCAAAACAAATGAATTGTGACACAAATTCATGTCAGGTCTGGTGTTTGTAGAACGTTAGACGAGGGTGCTAATCGGATCTGAGAGAAGACCTCGACGATCTTATTGTGTAGCATTCGTCTATTCAAAACTTTTCGCTTTCATTTCCGACATTTGCATTCTAATAACCGTAGTCTACCAACTAATTCACTCACGTCCACGTCTCAACTAGATTTTGGTTTTAAAGCTCTTTGGACGCCTGTTATGGATGAGAGGGTGACTTCTTTGAAATAAGTCAGGAATGAAAGAATTCTTTAGTGCCTGGCTCACAGATATTTAATGAATTTTTTTGGATACGTCTTTTGGGCACTGAAAACCAACCTTTGATGGATGTCAGTACTTGAAACGGTTGGAACATTCCCATTGTTTCAAGCCGTTAAGTAAGTATTTGGATAGAATTTTGTTCGGAATATCCACCAGGGACCCTAGGCTCCTTCCACAAGTCAAGAAGACAGGCCTTTTTCTTAGTGAAACAGACGGTTCCGGTCGGGTTTCCAACTTAAACTCCGGAGAGATTTCATTTCCCAAGAATCCCTATAGTAGATGAATTGATCTTCAGTTCTACGTTCTAGGTTGTTCCTCAGATAGGCGCTAAATTCATACCCCTAATGTAATCGGAAGCTATCATAGGATTGAAATTATAGACCAATCCGAGGTTGACTTTCCGATTAATTCAGTCATCTGAGAAGCATAAATTCTTATTCGCACATTGATAGCCAAGGCCTGTGATGTGCCGGCAAAAGCTATATTCTACGCAAGACGATTCGTGGCAATTAAAAAAATAGAAAAATAAGAAAAAATAAAAGTTTTTTTTTATATTTAGCCTGACCATGTGTTGAATATTCCACCATAATACCTAATCTTCGATCAATGAAACGTCCTTCGAGGTTATGATTAGCCCCATCTATCAGAGCTTGTAGTGCCATATAGCAGATACCAGTTGACCCCATTGTTTTGAAGCCCGTAATCACGGATTAAATAATAATTAGAGGGCTTTGCTCTATCTCCATCTAAGAATGAATAGGATTATTCTCGTGTGTAGATACATAGATACGAATACGTATTTTCGAACAAAAAAAAATACGAAGATTAATTTTGCTTGTGGCTACGCAAAAGAAGTAAAGTGCGTGGCTCGTTAAAATACGTAGGAACTCAAATTCAAAAAAGGGGGAAATTGATAGGTTGAAACGTAAAAAATCATGTCTTGAATGTCGTTAAAGCCTCTTCAATTTGAATAGCATTTGCCAAGTTCTACGGTCGACTCTCTCAAAGGCAATGAATTTATAACGCTGTCATCTCAGTGGATGAGATTACGGTCTTCACGGATGGTTCAAAAACCACCAACGGAACGGGTTCCAGGATTTACTCCCAAAAGGCAGACTTCAAAGTATTCATAAGACTCCCGGATACTTCTAGCGTATTCCAAGCAGAGATTCTGGCTGTGCTTATAGCTGCGGAATCACAAGGGATGAAATCGATATCTGGAAGGGATATCACCATTTACATTGATAGCTAGGCCCCACTTAAAGTGCTAGAATCCAATGTCGTCAGATCTGCACCAATCGCGAAATGTCGCACAATGCTGAAGGCATCCAAGACTCTATGGCCTGCTGTGGCCCGCAGGAAAACAAGAGATATTTTCAACTTAAGCAGGGCACAACTACAATAAGACACTGGCATCTTGTCCGGCCACTGTCTTCTCAGGAAACAGGCTAAAAGATAACGACTCTCAGCCACAGATGTCTGCAGATACTGCAACGACCCACGCGCCGTTGAGGATATAACACAGATATTATGTGAATGTCAGGGAATTGCCAGGACACGCATGAAACTTCCCAGCAACTATTTCTTCAGTAATCTAGAGGAGCTAGGCTATGACAACTATAGGAACATGGTAAAACTCTGCAAATCAAATGGTTTTAGGAAATGGTTTAGGTTTTCCTTTTTGGTTTCACAGGGATCACGATGGCCCACTATGGTGCCTTGTGTTTAATGCAAATGCTGGCTGCATAACCCTACTCTACCTAACCTTACCTAAACCAGCTCTAGGTGCCTTCTTAGACCGATATGATGTGATATTCATCACAGCGTTTGCACCTTTAAAAGAGCTGCTGAAGCCAAATGGATAAAACATAAAATGGGGATGACGAAGATGAAGAGAATCCAATACTTTTTTAAGGACTTTGCGGCACTAACTCACAGCAGAAGAACTCATCTAGGGTCATATCTACTAGGTTAGGTTAGGTTAAGTGGCTGCCTCCGCCCAGACAGGGACACACTTAGACCAATTCGGCCGATTGTGATACCACGATGATGAACTGGCTTATCAGCCCAGGGAACCGGAGTATGTAACACAAAGTACCTCGAGATGAGCAACCATACCGGGGTCAACCCTAAGACTTGAACCATTTCGTCCCAAAAATGAAGTTTCTTATCTTCTGGGTGTCGAGTTCAGCCAAATCATTAAGATCATTGCAGAAGTATGCCTCGAAGGTTTTCCTTTTTAGCGTCGCAAGAGCAGGACATGTACGTGGGTTGTAGTTTCTTCCTCCTCCTCGTCTCTGCAGCTTCTACAGAAATCATTGGAGAGGACCCCCAGTCGGAGTGGATTTCTGCCTACCAAGCAATGTCCGGTGAGGGCCCCTATTAGTAAAACTAGGTTTTTTTCCGGTTTGTGGATATAATCCTCTCCGTCTTCATTAAATACAGGTTAGGCTAGATTTGTTTTGACAAGAGCACTACGCGTGGTAATGGCTAAGCCGGGTGCGTTGGAGAAAACTCTCCGTTGGAGAAAACTTCTCCTAGACACTGGGTGGGTCTTAGATCCGTCTATGAATGTTTCTAGCGCGCATTCGCTCAAAACTGTACCAGACTCTCAAGAGTTTCTGCAAGAAATCCGAGTTTTGTACCTGACGTTGAAGTCAATATGGGAGACAAAACAGTCCCTTTTACTAGGAATAATATGGTTGCCCTTGAGATTCCCAGAGTGACCAATTGCTGTGCTGATTAGCTGGGAGGATTCCCTGAGTCTTAATGCTGCTTTGACTGCTACTAGCTTCTCAGGACAGGAAGCAGATAGAGCATTACCTTCAGTGCGGCAGTGGGGTTGCGCTTAAGGTACCCGTTACTATTACTTTTGTTGTCCAGTGCTGTCCACCAGAGCAATACTCTGTACATAAGCATCGGCCTCGCAACCGCCGTATATATCCAGTGGAAAACTTTAGGCTGCAGACCGCATTTCGGGCCTAAAGCTTTCCGGCAGGAATATAATGCGGTTGAGGCTTTCCTAACACGGTCCTGAATATTCAGCCTCCAACTAAGTTTCCTACCAAGTATCGTGCGTGGTCTACGAATTGGATTTTCGTGCCTTCGTATTCAGAAACACATCGAAATTGTTGAAGCATGTCTGGTCCTGAGCTAGTTTTACAGCTTAAAGTCTGCCCATCCACCTCAAACTAAGATTATTGCTGAAAATTCAAAGCTAAGGTGAAGCACCACCTCTTTGCTTCCTTTTTATTCATTTGGAAGGAGAAGAGCTACATATAAGCCCTTGTTTGTGGGTACTAAGAAACCCGCTCGTTTCAAATGAAAATTCTTGGTAAAGGCTTTGAAAACATCGCCATGCCAAAACATGACATAAGTGGTCAACTCATTTACTACCTAATAGCACTGTGGGTGCAAGGTGCTCCTTAAAAAAGTTTCCCACGAACAATGTTCTCCATCTTGTCTCGTCTAGAATGAAATACTGTGTCCTCCAAAAACTCGTCTCTAAAATCCATTGAACGGAAAGAAATAATAATTATTCTAACCACGTTAATGGACGCTGTTAAGCAGAAATTCTTCGGTGGCCTTAAAACGGCGATTACATCGAATCGATTGAGGCCGCATAATGGTCAGGTAGCCAAACACAGAAAAAAAAGATCAACAACAACTCACACACATACACATGGTCTCCTATTACAAAAAAAGAAGATGAAAATCACATGGAAGAATGGAACGCTGGCTTAGCCGCCACCCTCACTTTGGCCAACCGTTTCAAACAAAAAAGGCGTCTCTTTGCATATTTCCACCGGTTGGATACTTGTCTAGAATAAATTAAGTCCGAGATGAGTGGGACAGGGAGGACAGATACTCACTCCATGGGTTAGATACTTTTTTGACTAAAATTATGCGATGCAAAGGGCTAGGACACACGATGCTATGTCGGATTGACCGGATGATTAAAAAGTGCGCGAGAAACAACACGTGTTTCGACGACGAGGAATTCCATTCGCAGGGTGCAATCAATCCCGAGTCTATTGAGTGCGCCGCTGTACCTGCGATGAAGTACTTGACTCCAGACAGAGTTGGCACCACTTTGTATCTGTAGCCAGATAGGGTCCCTTTGTGTAATGATCTATTTGGGTAGCGATAGACATGAGTATGCCAGGACGGTTGATAATTAAATTGTTCAAATGCCTCTGGCGGCACCTTTCGGCATAAGTGCATATCGGCAGGTTTATGGGAAATTAATTGCAGTCCCGACTGCTGTCGTTGTAAAATCCAAATTCAAAGCCATAAACACTGACCTCTGGCTGAGTTCATGAGTGGTTTGGGGCGACATCTGGAAGTGTATCTGTTCGGTCATCAAACAAATGGGGTTTCAACTTTCAAGTTTTATGCAGCATCGTGAACACTTTCCCTTGTGACCAAACTAATGGCCCCCCGACATTGTGCAATGTATGTCGCTGCTTTGATTACTTTTTATATGGAAGTGGTCACTTTGTCCAGTACAGATTTGTCCATTAAACCTCGAGTACCTTGTTGTTAATGCTTTTCACCTGAAACCCACTTTCGTTATGGAAGGTACAAGTTTCCTACACGATAAGTGACACACGCGGCACAGGCGAGAATTGCGCAACCCACGTGAGAATATGTGCGCACGGCGTTTGTTGCATTAATTAGTTTTAAACAATTTTTTTGTTTATTGCGCCGGGATGCAATTGATTGAGATTCAGTGTTAAACAAATCTCACACCAATTGCTTATGCATATGCATTGACGTACGGTAATCGCCTCGTCGTCGTCGTCGTTGTCGTTGTCGGATACAGAGAATAGATTTCGATGGAGACACTTGACTGGTTTTTTGTTTGTTTTTTGTTTTTTTTTTTAATCTGGCTAAGCCCACGTTTAAATTGTTTAAGCATTCAGTGGAAGTGTCAGGTTTTGTTGTAGGTATATGTTGACATACAAATTACTTAATTGGATTTATTACGGAATGTCAATCATTCAATTGATTATTCGTGTTCTATGTTCGGAACAAGTAGTTGGTTTTGTGAACATTTAATGTTTGTCGTCTTTGATACACGGCACACTGCATCTAACTCGCTAAATCAAGCTTGAATTTTCTAGCCCTAAAAAGATGAGCACTCTGACTTTCCTAAGGGCCACCGCGCAAATGGCAGTCGTCCTTTGGTTGGTGTTTGAAGAGTAGACATGTGCATTTAAGGGGACAGAAGCGTCCACACGTCTTCCCAAACCAACCTCTGTTTACCAACTTTACCTTCCACACGGTGAAACTCAGGTGCTTACTAGCTTGACTGGAGATTGTGTTCGAACACATTTAGAAGGTTGAGAGAGAGGAGGTGGAGGAGTGTTTGTACTTCTCCAGAAGCCAGCGGAAGAGTTATCCGGATGGAATCGGTGGCGTCAACAGTTTCAGGTCGAACTGCTTAGGAAACATCTAATATCGGTTACTTCAACGTATTTAGAGCTCAGGCCTATAGAGAGCGATTTATCCGACTTCTTGTGCTAGAAGAGCGTGTTCATACCCTGCCCTTTAGCCGTGGCTCAGTGGTAAGTGTGTTGGACTGCTGTGCGATCGGCTTAGGTTCAAGCACCAGCCATCCAGCCAACTCTCGTCGGGGAATGACAAGCCACCGACAACAGAAGCAGCGCATTTTTGGGTGCAGGTTTGTTATTAGAAGCGGATTTAGCCCAGAAATCCTGAGTTTCAGGCATTGCATTGAGCGTCTCATAAGTGACGGATGGAAGTCGAGATCGCCTGCTCCGTGGCAACATATTTCTTGTCTTCAAAACGGCGCCTGAAGCAGAAAACTGGTCCAGAACTTAACCCTAGACAACATAACTTATCCGAAAAAAAATTAGGACAAAGCTGGAGACGACAGTGGAACAATAATATAGAAGTAGCGTTGACAGGAACGACACCGCAAAGCAGTGGTAAAGTAAACGCGAATGAACCAAACACCCAACCCTGGAGGCCGCAATCTAGTACCGCAAGCGAAGGAAGGATTCTGAACTGATCCTTCAGTTTCTAAGAAAGAGCTCCGCCGTTTAGCCGAAACAGAAACTACTACAAAGATTTCTTGGAAAGTGCGGAACTGCTTCTCAACATTCGTGAAGCGATGCATCTGTTTGGTCATGTCCACTTCTGTCGCATCAATCTGATTAACTATTGACAGGAGACTGATCTCTGTTAAACTGTAGTCGCAGAAACTCAAATGTTATCTCCGGCATTCTCATCAGCCTCTGTAATATCGATGTTTTGAGTTAGGCGTGCCTAGAATGACCAAATCTTCATATTCCCAAGGATTGCTGGTATTGTAAAGATGAGTTTCCCCGACTAGGAGCAATGTGTCGGGCATAGATTGCGATAGATGGCTGCGGCATAACAGAAAGTGCCCTGCTATGGATCACATAGTTTTTCAGGTGATAATTGGGTCAGTAGTGGTCCCCGTGCGAGCGTCGTGGGTTCAAGCCCCAGCCATGTCCACTGAACATTTTTCGCGGCACCACCTCTCGTCGGGGATTAACAAGCCTCCGGGAGTATAATCTGTCATGAAAGAGCTTTTCAATTCGCCGTTTGGAGTGGGCAATAAATTGTGGGTCCATTCCGTTCGTGCGAAAAATGTAACACGCACAACGTGAATGGTTGCGAGAAGCCTAGGCCTTGGCTCATCCCGAGCTGTGGCGCCAGCTATTTTTTTTTAGTTGACGACCCTGCAAATGAACGAACTTCGTATCTGTATGATGAATGATAGGTTTCTTCATAATTATTGGAAGCCCTAGGCTGCTGAAAGGATGAAAAACAGGGTAGTTTTTACAACAATTGCTACCGACAACAGAAGCAGCACATATTTGGAAGCAGATTTGTTATCGAAGGCGGAAATCCTAAGTTGTAACATTATAACGTCTTATAACGATTGGTTTCAAGACTGAATTCGTACACATAAGTCTGAAATGTGCGTACTTCCCTACAGACGAGAAAGATGGTGAAACCAAAAACGGCTTCTACGAGGTCTAGGTCAATACGTACAAGGTGTTCCATTGCTGTAACATTTAAATTGTTCAAGAAAGAGAGTGTTCAGTCACTGTTCACTGTCATAGAGTATAGTCTGCGCAATATCACCTCCGAAAACTGACTTTTCATCCCCAATTGGAGCCCTAGTTAACCGCGAACTATCAATCATCATCTTGCGTCTTGTCGTCAAAACGCGTTGTGAAATTATTCAGCGTCTCCAAACATATATCTTTAGCTACCTAATAAGGTATCCCTTGTAGAATTCTTCTCCATCTCTGCTCTTGATAGGCCTGTGTGCAGAAATGGATATCTTTGGACTTATTATTTTCCCATAAGCTGTTGTCCCATTCATTTGCTGGATTTCTCCGTATAGTGTCCTTTAATGTGCTTTGCGTTATGTGGAGTCCTGAGATCAAATATGTGAATGTTACCTGCTCGAAACGTGAAGCTGTGGGTGCTTGCGTCCCAAGCTCAGAAAACGTCTAACAATCTCTTTCAGTCAGAAGATCAATTCACTCGTCGGTCTGTCACTATTTTAATATGTGATGATCTTCATCAAATAAGTTGAGCTAGCACGTCAATTGCACTTCTTGAATGTCAAAGATCGAGCAGGTTACTGCCGTTTTAAAGCCAAGCATTCCCCGTCCAGTATTTCAACTCAAAGTCACATTTATTGACGTCACTGGCCTTAATTGTAAGCCCAAATCTCTTTCAACGAGACAGCTCTATGAAATTTTTTTGAGCAAAAGTGAAAAGAAATGGACACGAAACGTCTTATTAAAAATTATGTCACACAAAGTCCTCCAACCAGAACGAAATCCCTACCGTGAGAAATATACATTCCCCAGCTCCTACGCGCATTATCATTTCCTGAAGCCCAGCGATCAGTGACAAGGTGAAGGTAAATCGTGCAGATTCCCATCCAATTCAAAGATTAGATTCCATTATACCACACACCACATGCACATTCATCTTCCGAGGGAGAGGTGTTATAAGTAACAAATCTCTCCTGGTTGTCCTTTGGAATAACAAACATGTCTTCCTACACTCACTACATCACGAGGAGAGATCCTAATCTCGTTTTGCTTGCATTCAATTCCTTGCCAGATGAAACTGGAACATGGGACTTATCTGATAGAAGGAGCAGGACTACCTGCCTTGCGTAGGTGTTGGATAAGTAATTGTGGACAAATCCCTCCGAAATGGCATAACTTCATTTTCTCTTCCGGATGTGTTGTGTACATACAAACCGATTCAATGGCTGGCAGGTAGTTTAGTATTTTAGTGCTGAGCGCCGGTGATTGCATTGGATTACCTGGCCATTGGCGCAAAGCCCTTTTGTTACCTTAAATGGTCTTCGTCGTGACAATAAAAGTTTTGAATGTGGCGAAAGTGTATACGACTGCGCTGCAAACCATCTTGCGTGCAGTATGGTAATGCCTACGTGCAAGTGGTTAACAAATTCATTTCACGAATAGAAGAGGTACCTACCTACGAGTGTGTGCCTACAAGTGTTTTGACCTCTTTGTGTAACAGAACAGTATTAAGACATGAAGTGGCTTAAACCACATCTTTGCTTTAAGTGACACTTAAAATCGCGATTATGTTCGAGTTTGGCTTCTCAAAGAGCGGCGGTAAGGTTAGACTTTGAATAAGTGCGGCCTCTCTTGAAAAGCTGAACCCAATCAGCATGGTGGTTAAACTGATGATGTATGGAAGCGTGATTTTATCTTCAAAGGCTTGGGCGAGTGTGGTTTGTAACAAGCGACACTTCTTCATTTTCAAAGACGACTTCTTCATCTGCGGTTTGACACAGATGGAAGTTGTCGTTAATATGAAGCGATCTGTAGGAACTCAGGGTGATTGAGTCCTTTTGCATTATATCCTTTCGCCTTGGAGGAAGCCTGTTGCGAGGCTTCTCGTTGACTTTTTTGTCGACTACTACAGACTTGTACGTTACATTTGGAAGGGACCTAAAAATTTGTTGCCGACTCCGAATGGCGAATTGAGAAGCTCTTTCATGACAGATTATACACCCGGAGGCTTGTCATTCTCCGACGAGAGGTGGTGCCGTGAAAAATGTTCGGTGGACATGGCTGGAGCTTAAATCCACGACTCTTGAACGGGGATTTAAAAGCCGCTGACTGCCATTTTCCTTGTGGTTGACAGTATTTAAGACCGTCTTCGAAGCTTGGTAGTGGAAATTAACTCAAAGTGATAGCCACCACGAAGTACTAAGTTATAAACACACGGGTTAAGCACCGCCCTCTAGAACCATCAAAGTCGGTCCAAGCTTCAACAATTGAAACTACGTCTCATAAATATTTTTCCAAAGCCGATTTCTTTATTTCAAAAATTCTCCACTTCCTCATTTACAAGCTGACAACATCCTTAATCCACTGACGAACAGAGGACACCTTTGTATAAACACCCGGTTTGCCAACTTCTGCACATCCAATGCCCCAAGAGACTACTCCAATCAATTTATCATTCAACGTCAACGGGCCACCAGAATCTCCTTGACAAGCATCAATCCCTCCAACCTGTGGATTGCCAGCACACAACATTTGGTCAGTCACACTGCCACCGTACATCTGATTGCATCGGTTATGGTTCACAATCGGCACATTAACCGCCCGAAGCTTATCGTTCGACTCTTCAGGATTCTTAGTGTCACCCCAGCCAGAAACCATAGCCCAGGCTCCATCTTGAAGCCAACTTCCTGCCGATGGTAATCCAGGGAATTCCGTGGTGTAAGTTTGGGCTGTGCTCAGCACAAGTATGCTGATGTCAAAGTCCAGCGTAGCGGTGTCATAGTTCGGGTGATTTATGATCATGGAAACTGGAATCAGCGTTCCACCTTCATTGTGTCGACTTGAGCCAACACGAACTGACACATCCTTAGCTTTCTTGTCGATAGTGCAGTGTGCTGCGCTGATTACAATCATAGGTGCGACCAGTGTACCTCCGCAGAAATGCCAACCATCTTGAAGTGACACTTGGTATGGAACTCGTCTGATGTTGATTGGGAATCCTCCAACAATGCGATCATTTGGAACGGTGGCGCTTTGGACAAATGCCAGAAGGGAAGTAAGAACTACCAAACGGAACATGGTTAACGATGAGAAGTTTTAGATTGTACTATGGAGGTAGAACTAGCTGCAGGGTTTATATAGCACAAGTTCTAGGAGCTCTTCAAATGGCGGTGAACTTAAGTCAAATTTATCTTATCGGAGATTGTAAACTATTTACTGCAGTCCGTGGAAGTATCTGATATCTTTGTGTGATAAATGTTTGTGAAGTTAAGAACCCTAGAGTCTTGACCTTAGCTAACGCAGGGCTTAATACCTCTGCTGGGTTGCTTTGTTGAAGCTTTCGCTACTGAACCGGTAAAGAATTTGACAGTTTTGACAGTTTGACAGGGCAGCCATCGAAGTGAAGGGTTTTCCAATAGGGACATAACAGTTTCGAATTTTAATACAAACGCACTCTTAAACTCTTTTTATAATCTGTCAATGTCAAAACGTCAGTCAAGGTTTACATTTTCGTCATGGTGAAGTTTACGAACGAGCTACGTTTCGGCTAGATATAATTGGTGTCTCCTCAACGAAGCGAAGTGTGGAAGAGTGGGGGAAAATTGCTCGCGGTGGTCATATGAACGAGATCGAATTCCATACTTAAATATAACATGTCTACTACACGTGGAATAAATTTCAGCCCGATATCTCAATTATTCTGTGTTTTATTCAAATACAAAGTTGTTATGTCCTTAGTGAAAAACCCTATACTTTGCTCCAACGACATCAATTCTAAAATGGTGTGGGGGAATTTCCTAGCACCAGGTTGAGCGTGTTGTTGATTAACAAGCAACAGAAGCTGTGTCTGGTGCTGCAAACTCTTGCAAATTCAGCTCGTTCAGACCTTCAGTTGCAATGACTTTCAAGAGCAGCTTGAAAGTCATTCGCCATTCAAATGAGAACTCAACTAATAATACCAGACGTTGATAGATAAATTCATTCGCGTGTCGCAACAGTCTAAAGATACACTTCCTACCTCATTCGCCCAAATAAAGAAATGTTCATATGCTTTGTTTGCAACTCCAACTCCGTCTTGCATTTACACAAAAAAAAAACAAGACGCCAAACAAACACGACATTTGTATTTCTCAGCAACGCAAATTCTTTGTCACTATTGTCATGGGTGCTCGCCGCCAGTTCAAGCCAAATAGCCAACTCCGCAGCCAAATAAACAAAACAAAAATCTCAATAACAACTCATAAACGTGGATTTTCCATGTCAAATCGTTCACAAATGGTATTCCGACAAAAAACCGCTTCGCTTCTGAGAGCCACTCTGCCAGACATTAGCCGCTAGAATCCCACGAGTTATTGGCCAAAAATGCAAATTCAAATCTCGAGACACGATGAGACCGCGCTGACACGAGATTTATTGAAAATAAACAAAAAACTTGGTCACCGAAGGCAGTAAAAGTGTTTTTAATGGCCTTTCGTCGGTAGAGTTGCATTGTATCCATCGCCTAGACACAGAAAATCGAAATTCGAAACCCAAACCGAACATAGAATTCGTGAAATTCCCTCAACAGCTTGGTGATTCACGATGCACGTTTGGATACTCAATTGTTCGATGAGTGCCACTCAAGGCAGGAGAGATCATTAGGAACGCGTTTTGCCAGACAATTCATCGGCCCACGCGATACGTTTTTTTTGCATCTTCAGCAAAGTCATTCATGGTGGTCTAAATGGAAATTGCCAAAAACCGGTGAATAGCATTATTTCCGGCAAGTCATTGTTTTGCACAAAAAGGTTTATTTTGGTAACGAGATTCGGATTGGAAACTGCGCCGCAGGGTATAAACTGACATCGACACGTTTGACGTGAAGTTTGGAAACGTGAAATGGCCATTTATCTCAATCAGCCATCGGGTTGTCGATGGGATGAGCCAGTTAGACACCTTAGAACAGGGTTTTGGGGGTGCACTTCGCATACGCGTGCGAATTCCATAGTTTGCTGTAGAGCCGGTTTCCTCCATGAGTTTAGAGCAAACACCATATTTTTTTGTGAGCTGATGCACCATCAAAGCTATGACACATGAGTTGACTCTGAGTGCGAACTTCACACCAAGGCGAAAGTGGATACTTGTTGAAGACACCTACGGAGTTACCCATCCCACCTTTGATCTCCACAAATGGCCTGTGGAAGCCTTTTTGGAAAATGTCAAAGAATCGGTGATCGAGATATTTGGCCCATAAAAAGCACCACAGGTGGAGAAAGCTTAGACTGTTGTGGTACTGAAACAGTGGTAGTCGTTGCTTCAAAGATTTCTTGGTGACACTGATGCTACCTTAAACTACGATATGTTCCAAAAACTCAGAGATAACTTTCAAGGGCTGCGGACTACTCAGTCTGTCGTAGCTTTAAACGCAAAAGGCTTGATTATACTCATGAATCTGAAGCACTTGGTTAAGGTTGCGCTGCAGTCCGGGGTGAACCTGGAGCTCCAGTTTTACAAGCCAAGTTGGTAAAGGTCCCCTTTCACTGCGTGCGCCACCTGAGTCGCGGTTTTCCTCTACTGCGCCGTCCATCGGGGGTGGATTCCATGCCAAAGAAGTGGTGTCCATTCGTTCTACATGCTCCTTAACAAGGCATCGCCTGCCGCTTTGAACAATTCGGCCGTGGGCCAGATAAGGCGTCAGCTCCAGCAGCTTTGTTAGACTTAAGCTTAGATATGGTGTTTGTCCAGGTCGGATGAATGGAATTGTTGGTCCTCGTCGTTCAGGTTGAATGGTTCATTCTGCCTGATTCGTCGTCGCAGTTAAACAGTCTGCAGAAGTAGGTCTTCCATAACATCAGCATCGACTGCGATGTTCCCTGAATCTGAAGCACGATGCAGTTAAATTTGCCTGTTATACGATTGAGGGGATTTGTCATACATTTCGAAAAGGTGACGCAATGGAGTCCGCTTACCCAAGATAGCAGAAGAGTGGGTAGAGCGTGAAATACATGGCACAGAACAGTCAAGGAGAAGTCTTAGCAATTAGGGAAGAGTTGGAGGGAACTGAGACATATTGCCAGGAACCGAACATGATGGCGCTTAGGTTTGGTAGAGGCTCTTTCAAATATGCACCGGATTTCGGCAAGGAGACGCGCCATCGTGTGATTTCTTCAACCACGTACTGGAACAGACAGTGCGCATCATTAGTCGCTCCCAACGTGCCGTCATTGAAGCTTTCTCGGCAATTGAAGATTAGGCGAAACGCGTTGGCCTTGAAATGAATGGAATATTGATTCGTCAGGTAGGGTTCACCTTATCTTTGCTTTCATATGTCTGAAGAAGATCTTGAAGGCCCCTCTTATTCTGCAACAGAGACTTTAATAAAAAGGCCCAGAAGAGGAAGTTAACCCTAGGCAAGCTAAGGTCAAGATTCATGGTTGCTTAAGTTCATTAGACATCGTCAAACAATTATCAGGAAAAGATATAAAACACTTCCGCGAACTTCAGCACTTGACCCTCAATTTCGCATGGTATTCGATAAGATTAACTCCACTTCAGATCACGAGTTTGTAGAACTTGTCCTATATAAGCCAAACAGATGCCTCCAGCACCATAATACAACTCGCACTTTCCAATCGTTCATCATGTTCCATTTGGCGGTCCTAAGCTCCCTTCTCGTTTTCGTTCAGAGCATTGCGATACCAAAACCAATCCCAGACGACCGCATTGTTGGAGGTTCCCTAATCGACATCAGCCGAGTTCCATACCAAGTATCACTCCAAGATGGTTGGCATTGGCATTTCTGTGGGGGAACACTGGTCGCACCTTCAATTATCATAAGTGCAGCTCACTGCACCATCGACAAGACGTCTAAGGATGTATCAGTTCGTGTTGGTTCAAATAGCACTGCCGAAGGCGGTCAACTTATTCCCGTGTCAACGATCATAAATCACCCAGAATACCATCCTATTTCGCTGGACTGCGACATCAGCATACTTGTACTGAGCAAACCGCAAACTTACACTTGGAACTTTCCAGCGTTACCTGCCGCGGACAGCTTGATCCAAGATGGTGCCTGGGCTATGGCTTCTGGCTGGGGCGAGACCAAGAATTCTCAACAATCCAACGAAAGGCTTCGTGCTGCTAACGTGCCAATCGTGAATCAGGCCGAGTGCAGAAAGATGCATGGCGGTTTCATAACAAGTCAAATGCTGTGTGCTGGTGATTCAAAGACCGGAGGTGTTGGTGTTTGTAATGGAGATTCTGGTGGACCATTGACGCTTAATGGTTACTTGGTTGGGGTTGTGTCCTGGAGCGTTGGATGTGCTGACGTTGGATATCCGGGTGTATATGCCATGGTGTCTTCTCTGCGTCAGTGGATCAAGGATGCTGTCGACTTGTGAATCAGGAAAATAAAGAAATAAGCTTTGGAAATTTAGGATGTGCATTCTTTGGAGAAATTCATCAGTTAGCACAGCACCGTTTTTGCTTAGAAGAACTCTGTGGTTTGGAAGTGCCGGCCTCGAAAGTGAACCACTATGACACTATTGCTGGTCCATTTAAAAAGCAGAAAAAATGCATGTTGAAGGCAATCACTTTTCCTTCCTTTCCATATCGACGAGAATCAGCACTAATGTGGGTTATGAAGACCTCTACACGCTAATTGGGCCATTACTCGCAGTTAAGCCTCGGTTTATCTTTTGCTTAGAGTTGGTTTTGGTAAGGACTCTACGGAAAGTTGAGGTAAGATTGTGGCCTCGTTCTGCATTTTCCATTCGATTGATCGAGGCTTGGCTCCTTACCTTCACGCTGAAGTCAGCTCTTCGGTTTGTGCTGCTAATTAATTTTCTCTGTGATGCTGAAACGGATCAGTCTAAGGCCTAACTGATTGTCACTACTATTTTCTTCAAAAATCAATTCGAATAGTGACTTACCGCTCCTGTTGGTGTTGCTACTGTCTCATGGCTCCATAGCCGCAGTTTCGTCAACATTTACACCCCCAAAACACCTCACAACAAACACCTGTCTCATGCGAGAGATGGGAGAACTCTCAAAACTTTTTATCTCTCAGGATAACATCCACACAAACTGCATCAAATGCACATTTTGTCTCATCTGTATCTGCTACTGCCACAGTACGTGTCGATAAAGCAGTCTACAACACTTTCCACATCTCATTCTCTCAGATACTTGGTTTGATATGCCCACTCGTTACGTGCCGAACCAAACCAGCTGTATGCATCGATAAATGTTGTTCTTCCCCCAAAGATACAACACTGTACACACGTTCGGCAGACCAACTTCATGAATGAATTTCTCAGTTGGCAGTCTGACAACGATCGCTACAGTCCGGTCGCATCCAACCGAACCGATCAACCGCACCAAATCGTTCTACTCTTGCGCGCATCTCACATGTCCTCCGCGGCTGTGTATCTTTTCGTGTTATCCACTCTCAGAGTATCGGGAAAATTCTCAACACAGAGATTTTCCCCGCGGCCAAGAGGAACACATGTTGGCAATGCGCCGTCGTAGATAGATATCTCGTATGCGGGTGTTTTCTGCTACCGAGGAGACGCACCACCAATAACGACAAGCAAACGCACACACATTTGTTTATTTACGTGCAAAGAATTGTATATTTTCTGGCAGGCAGGCGGACAGATCGGTAGTCGAACGGACAGACCGATATTTTCTTAATTTTTTTTTTTTTTTTTCGATTCGAAATGAAAAATTTATAAACGCTCTCTCGGATAGTATGGCACAGCGACAGTAAGTAGTCCCGCGGATTCAAATGTTTTCGAGTGCTTCTTCGGATTCAGTTGGATTGTGCACGCCTGAGAAGTGACTTCGTCTGTTTCGATGGAAGTTATCGTAAATGTATCCGAAGACGGTTAAACAAATTTAATTTAATTAATTTTTTTGTTTTAATTCAAATTTTTAAAATCAATTGTGGAAAAAAATTCGAAACTTTTGTGCAACGATTTTTTTGGATTACCAGTGGAATTACAAGTTTTAACGGATTTTTTTTGTAAAATTTTCTGAAAAGTGTAACCAACCCTTTAAGTGACACCGCTATACGTACTGAGGAAAAACTAGTTGGTTGCGGATTTGAAATTGATTTGAATTGGATTTCATTTAACCGGAAATTAGGATTGATTTTCGGGGGTGGTTTCCGAATTTTGTTTTTAAAAAAACTTTTCCACGGTTTCCCCGGACGCTTGGTTCAGTGCGCGTTGTGTCTCTCTCCTTGAAGCAAGTGGCCGTCTTCTATGTGCGTCGATAGAGTCTATTAAGTTTCTAAGAAATCAATTTGAAACTGAGAAGAATATTAATTGAGTTAAGGAATAAGAAGTTTTCTGTTTTTACTTTTCGCTGTGTTCGTTTTCAAAACAGGCATACACAGATAGATACTTAAAGTGTGCCATATCCGGTGTGGAATTGAGTGGAAATTGAATGTGCGCGCGAGTTGATTGAGAAGTTTCGTAAAAAAAAAAAATTAATAAAAAAAAGTACGTAAACTATTTTCGGAGATGAATTAAACATTTTTTTGGATTACATTAGCTACTGTCGAAAGAGAGGGAATCTGTGGTAAAATTTTTCAAGGTAAGTTAATTTTTTTTAAAAATCTTTTTGTAACTAAATACAAAATCTGTAATCAACTTTTTAGAGTTTTGACAAATTGTAACCTTTGCATGGATTTAACTTCTTTCAAACCCCGTTTTAACTTCTGAGACAGAGCTCTGAACACTCTTTCTCCATTTTGGAGCGACCCTTTGTCTTCTATCTTTGGCTAATGGCTGTCATTTTAATGTCGTTTAACAGCCCTATCCGACATTCATTTGAATTTAATTGCTTTCCTTTTACGAAGCGCTGCAAAGAATGTGACCGCATAAAAGGTATTCACGGCCTTGTGAGAGTCATTTTTGGGTCTCTAACTTCGCCGGCAGTCTACTTACAAAAAGCTTCAAGATTGAATGGGATACAACGCAAGGAAATATTTGCATAAACAGACACTTATTTCGTTACTCGCTTGGATTAAGACATACGGCGATCACTGACAAGGGTAACTAGTGCTAAGACAGGTAACGATCGAACTCTGACAGTAGATGTAGCGGTCAATCCTTTGGAAAACCCATCTCCACTCAGGACTGCAGCATAATGGGAAAGGTAGTTGGGTGTGTGTCTTACGCCTATAGTTGCTGCTCTCAGACATAGACCAATGGTTGGGTGTAGTTTGCGCAACTTCGAAAGAAAAACTGCTGCAATGGAACTGCTTGAATAGAGATGGGAGTCGAAGAAAATGCCGCAGCTCAATATTGCAAAAGTCTTCCATTTCGTTAAAGAAGTGACTGACAATTGTCCTCATTATTTTTTAGTCAAGGGACAACACTGGCAACGCAGGTGTCGAACAGATTTTATTTCTTTTTCATTCTTACAGCTTAAGCAGCACTATTAGCCCTTAAATTCTATACAGTAGGGTCCAAGCTTGTCAGGGACTGTCTTAAAATCCTCGAAAGCCTTGCATCGGTAAATAAGGTTACTGTAGCCTGTATCCCAGAATATAAAGGTTTCGAGGGTAACGAACGGCCTGGCTGCCTGGCAAAAAGAGACGTTTGCCGCTAACTTGTTGGTATCGAACCCTGTATGGGGCTATTACCCAACAGTGCCTACTCCAAGATAACACAAGGGGAAATCAACAAAAACGCCGACTACTGGGCCAACCTCCGGGGACTTAGCCAACCGAAAAATTTCATCAACCCCAACTATACAAGGTCAAGACTTTACTTGATCTCACCGAAGATGAGTTAACGGGCTATCTATCCACTCAGATACCATCTGCATAAAAGGAAAGTATCAGAGGATATAAAATTCTTCTGCTGTTGATCTGAAGACTATCTTTACTTCACTCCGTAGAATGGAAAAAGTGTTTAACTTCATTCTTTAAAGAAAGTCACCAAAGTAAGAATGAAATCATGGATTAAAAAAAGCAGACAAACTTTTACGTTTTGGTAATCTGTTTGAGGTAATCTCGAAAATTCCTTAACTAAATTGGATAATTCTTAAGCCATTGACAAGCTCATTTTTTCCCAATGGACATAGGCTATGCATAAACTCTCTGCGCTTTGCAATAAGATTTCTGCAAGGAAAATGGTTTTTCAAACTAAGATATCTGACAAGAACATTAGAAAGTCAGAGCGTACTATAGGAATATTCTCTGTATTTCGAGCTTAAGACTCTCACACAGATAAAACTGTCCTAAAAAAAAAATAACATTATTCGTGGAATGTTAAATAAAAATGCCAGCAAAATGTTTCACATTTGGCTGCCAAGTGATTCCTTGAAAATAAAACAATCATCCAGCGTAAGTGATTCTTCAGGCAGCTTTGTTTCAAATGCGAAGCCGCTCCCTTCTCAAAAAGCCACTAAACCTGCAATAAAACAAAATCAGCTTAAATTAAGAACCAAATCAGTGTAACAACGCCCTTAAGCTATAAAAAAAACCCTTTCTCGAATGGAACTCACGTGCACTTTCAACGTGAATCGTAACGACTTTCGTGAAACCAAACTGATTTACAGATTAGACTTTCGTTTCCACTGAATAAAAAAAAAAATCAAAAAAACAATCTCAATTTGTTTATCTAACACGTTGTGGCCTCCGTTCACGCTCATGCTCACTAATCTTAAATTAAAATTTGACTCACGATCCAAAATCATCGAATGATTTAGTTTAAATTCCTCGTGGTTTATTGTTTGGGGACAAGGGACAACCGAGCAGCCTCTCATTTCAGATCACGTATTTCTAATAACAAATTAAATTGCTCACATTTATGCGCACATATACATACATTTTACGCATTAATGGTCCCATAAATGAAATTGCACTCGACAAAAACAAGCCAACGATTTACCGCCAGCGTAAGTGCTTGAAAAGACATGAATCAGAAGTGCACCCATGATATGATACAAACGCCGCCTCTATTCACTGACAGATGCATCCTTTGTTGCTGCCGCTGGTCTTTCCTTTAATTAACTCCCTAGGCCCCATTAAACACGATTTTTATGACAGTTCTCATGAAATCCCATCTATCCCTTCAGCTCTTCATTTTCAAAATCGAATCAAAATTTTTACGATCGATTTCGATAGGAGAACTCTCCGACAATTGAAATGATTTCCTTGTACCTTGTCAAATTTCAGACCGATAAATTAGTCGAAGAGGGAAAAAATCACCTTTTAACTGTCAATGGAATCGATGGTGAGGCAGAGTGCCAAAATTGATTTCGAAATTCGAACATGTACTTCAAGCGAACGCGAACGACGAATATATGAAAAATAAACGAAAAAATAAATGAATTTTTCGTTCGTATTTCCATCGATTGATGGTGGTAATTGCAAAATTTGTATGCGACACGTCATTGACGGATCGGGGGTACCGTTCGGCCGATATGCTTGTCACTTTTGACGTATCGAACGATGAATTCAGCCCACGGACAAAACGACGAAAAGAGCAGTTTTTCCCTCTTCCTTCTGACTTATGTCATAAAATCGACGAACAAATTGAACAATATTTTCGATTTGTTTACAAATATGTCGCTCGTGTAATTTAGTTCAGCGCACGAGTTTAGGGTTCACGAACGAACTCGGACAAGGGGAGCAGCGACACAATTCTGACGTATGACCGCTGACCGGGTGACTTTCCTTTTTTACTTTTCCCAACGAATTGTGTATTTTTTTGGTGAATTTTCTGGCAAAAGTTAGGAAATACGTATACAGACGGATCGTGTTGTTTTCTTTTTTATTTTTGGCACCTGTTTCGTTTTCAAGTTGAGGGCGGCGCGCATTGTGAATGGAAATCAGTTGTCGGAGTCGATTTTTTCGAATACAGAGCCCAACATCCGGCCGATATTTGTTCCCGTGGAATAAAGGAAAATTAATTATTTTCGTTTGAAGAGAGGATTTAGTTTTTTTTTTTTTGATTTTGAAATAACTCTGATCGAAACGTCGCCGGGTTGTGCCAGTGTGTGGGAATATCGCGTGCGGTTATGAATTCTTATTTTTCTGAATAAGCTGATGGGGCACTAAAGAAACATAATTAATGTTATTTTCTAATTATTTGACAGCTTCCTTATGTGTTAATCTTGTGGGGGTATACCCACTCAATTTGTTGTGACTTCCAGACATCTGAACCAAGTCTAGATCACGATTGGAATGATTCTATACCGCTAATTTCCATATAAATCGTTGGAAGAAAATTTGCTTTGAAAAAATTTAAAATCATTGTAAGTAGTTCGGGGAAACATTTCATTGTAGATGCAATCTGTCAGCTGTCACTTCGAGTCAACTGTTTTCAATCATGTTCGTCAGTCCTCTGAGAAGATTTCTGTTTTGTTTGATTTTTCTGAACAAAAATGAAGCTTAAGTCGTTAAGTTTTGTCATGTGTATGCTTATTAATTGAAAGTCTTGTTCTTCAGAAAATTGAATGACTTCACCCTACGTAAGCAAATGTATTTCACGAGTCATGTGCCTATTTCTTGTTTTTCGTTTCAAAAGATTTTAACATTTTCGTTGGAAATATTACAATTGGTGGCCTGAACTACTATTAAATTTGTTGTGTTCACATAGACGTCAAAAGGCAGTTTTCATTCTGGTAAACTAGCTGAATAGATCTCGGTCTATGGTTGATTCAACAGAGGAACTCTGTATTGTGATGTTATCTCACCTCTTCTACAGTCAATGGTCATAAACAATATTTTGTTCTTAGACTCGGTAGAATGAGTGAAAAGTTCATGTCAATGGTTGACTTTGCGGTGTTGACACGAATGTTTGACTTCCTTAGCGGATTCCTTTCAACCCGTCTGTTAGAGGTTCCCACTGTATTTCTCTGCAGTTCTTACCCGACCGCAACCTCTTTTTATGTAAATTGGATTATGAATTTTTTTTTAGCCATGTGGACACCTTAGGCCCTTATGCATGTAGTCAATATTTTATACCTTTTCAAGTGTCTATGGGCAGGAAGATAGGGTTCCCCTTGCAAAGCACAGACACACATAGACAAATATAGGCTCTTTTTGGTACCACATGGGTCTATAACCCGAAAGTTTAAATCATTTACTTGAAACCAGTTGGAGCAGTTGTTGAAGCTTAGCATACTTTTTATGTCAGGATGGGACAGTTCGTTCAAACTATCGAAGTGATAGCTTTCATCTTTGGTACAGAAGAAGCGGAGGATTGTTGCGAAGGCCAACGTGTCAGTGGCTAGTAAGAACATGTATTACGGCGCTGATAAGTGACTTTTTAGTCAAGAACAAACCTTCTCTGTGGAGGTACAGCATATGGTTCTATTCCCCCATCTTTGGTTTTGCTGATCACTTCGTCCTCTAAGAGTAACTTCCATATAGCAAGTGGCATTTCCAGATTCAGTTCTGGTGGGATATCTGTAGGTAGAGTAACTAGTGACTATTAAGGAAATTAGTCAAGCATTTTGCTTCAGGCTGACGCAATGTCCTATTGAATTTGCCATCCTGTAGTATTATTTGAACCGGACTCAAATATGAAATATTTCATTTTCTTTCCTTTAAAGCTTACTGACTACAAAATTGCATTAAACGACTTCCATCTCAGGGCAGGTTGTAAGAAACGCTTTCAACTTCTGTCACTTTCTGTATAAATTTACTTGTCAGTCGTATCCTTATCATTCCACTAGTAAATGTGAGCATCTGAGAGTCGCTACAAAACCAGTCTCCTTGTAATAAAATGCCAGACAACCATTCCCTAATCTTTCCATCAAGCTACCGGCTCACAGCTACAGTCATCTGCCTATCACAGTGATCTTGAATTAAAATTATATCTACCGATAAATAACAGCAATATTTGCTATAACAAATGCGACATATAATCTAAATGAATATTCAATTAAATGAAATCGGTTTAACAGTCAATTAAATTTCAATCCATGGACATCCAGTGAAATGGAATCTGATGGGTTTTTAAACGCTCTGTGTGCTTCTGTCGTAGTAGCGAATAATACGACATAAAAATATGAAACTACAGCTGAAGGCAGGTTGGTCATTTTTATGTGTTTTGCAAGTGGCTTTACGGATATCACTGAATGTTTTGATATTTAACGCGAATTACAAATATCAAAGAAGAAACTTGCTGGTACATAAGCAGTTCGACAGGTAGAGTCTTGAAATGAAGCGCAGATATCCCATAAAAGGAATCATTTAAACAGGGGTTGTGATAGAGTAGTATGATACCGGGAATGCGAGATTCCATAAAGAAAACCTTACAACATCAGCTATAGGTCTCTCTGAATACTCTCAACACCAGGATTAGTTTTGCGCCTGAATGAGAATCTATTCTACCTAAAAGCAGTTCTCTATCCTGGGAAGCTTTTTTTTGACGGGTTTGGAACCGCTGTGCTGAAGCACTCAGACGCAACTGGTCCATTGTACTATCAGAAAGCAGGATCCAGTTTTTATCCATTTCACTTGAATATCCTCGACTTTCGGAGAAAGCCAAGAAGGCACTGCAATGATTACAGTATCAGCACTCACAACATCAGCTCCGAAAATCTGCCACCTGGTCCGAGCAAAGGCAGGACAATCCCAAAAAAAGCTTAGACTTAGCAGCTCAATTAGACTTCCCGATAGGAATACCGTTTTACAGGTATAAGTCTTAAGGTTCTTTTACGTTACAAATTAACCTTTTAGCTTGTCGACTTTCTCTTATTGGTTTCCATTTAGTGGTTGATTCCTACTGTGCCCAAGAGTTCGATTCGAATCTTATGGGTGTGGTGAAACCTTTTGCTGTAAATTCACCTACCTTTTCGTTCGACTCCTTATTCTACCGGGAGCGCGGATCATTCTTAATTTATTTGAAGTATCTGTGTAGCTGCGTCTGGATGTTCAAACAGTTCTAAAAGGCTGTTCACACACTACTAACGGACTGGATACTTTTTTTTGAGGTTACGTGTTCAGACTGATAGTCCTGTCAGAACATTTCCGCGGACTCATTTTTATATATTGATTGTCAATGTCAACCAAATTGATTTGATTTTCCTGCTTACTTCCCGAAATTTATAAATTGTTAAAAATTGAATTAAATAAGGCAAATGCGACCACTCATGAGCCAAACAGAAGCTTTATTTTGTTCACAACACATTTTTTTTACACTTTTGACGAGTGAAAATCGATTGACATTTACAAATGTCAAAAAAAAAAAAAAAAATTAAAAAATCAAAAATCGGGTTGACGTAACATGTAACAACCTCTCCACTTCTCCTATCTCCTGTAAACTTCAATAAAATCCAGCTCGCCAGTCTTGTGTAAACCGCTTCTAAGTATGCTAAGAATGACAGAAGTTACAGCTGTCATAGCAGCCTATTGCTTGGGACATGTGGTAACTTACGGTGTTTTCACTCTGTTGCCTTACTCAACGCATAACACCAAAGTAGTAGGGCATTTGTTTGATATTAAATTTACCCCTTAACAGTGGGTGGCAAATAGAGCCAAGATATATAGCGGTCCTCAGTAATGATCTTTTAGGTCGCAGTGCAAAACCGGACATCGCCAGTTGGGTATGAGACCCCACAGAATCTTATTTTGCTTACGAATACTAGAATGGGAGCCTTTCGGATTAGTCTGTGAAGGAAGAACCTCTTGAATAGAATAATCGTTACCGTACAGATTTGCATATATCTGACCTTGAAGCTCGCAGGAGGCAATGTCCTGATAAGCTTCCTATAACTATTCGTAGCTGTTTTTCTGTTTAAAGTGTTAGTGACCCTAGAGGCACGAGGGTGGCCTTACCTCCACTTGGTCGTTGATTTATGTTTCTATTTCACCTTTAGATCTGAGCTCAGTTTTTCCATAATTCTTTGAAAAATGAGTAGGCATACGGAACAAGTTAAAACATAATGACGTGTCTCAAGCTCAGCATGCTTGCACGAAAGGTAAAATGAAGAGGAATACAACAACCGTAGAGGTAAAAGCGAGGCTTTGCACGTTACTGTCACGAAAAGCTCCGTGTTGGTGGTTCGCAGAGCAATGTAGAACTCTGATGAATACAACGGTTTACCTAAAATCCAGAAGGCTGATGAACTTGCAATCTTAAACAAGAAGTGGGGGAACGCAATGCGCCCAACTTCAAATGGAGTGCACTTAATACCTGTACCAGTAAACGCTGGCCGCTCTCTAACAAAATTCGAACCGAAAAAATCTTACAAACGGACAAGAACATCCTTTTCAAAAGTATTCCAAAATGTGAACCAATTATCAAGTTGAATTCCTTCAAATCGACCCTCGACATTAATCTGTCAACTAATCGTGATAAAATGTTTCGAACTTTTCGAACTCAATTGGCAAAGTGACAGGTGATACTTCTCACCGTTTGCGCTGCTCTTTCGAAATTTGTTGTGATCAAAAATTGTCAACACAGATTCAAAAGATACACTATCTGCCCTCCTCTGCGGTCTAAATTCTCAGTTTTGTGGGTCAAAAATGCACAGAAACGGTCACGTTAAGTTTTTCTATTTCACATTTCTCCTCAAAACATTTTGTGTTACAAAATTCGTTTGTTTTGGGGACAAAAGTCTATTTTCGTAGAACCTACTTGGCTTGGTGGGTTCTTGGCTCTTCTTAATTAGATTTACACCGTTACACCGGGGCCGGCCAGCCAGCCAGACAGTCAAAGAGAGTAATTTGGTAGAAATCCTCGGAAGCCCCCATAAATTAGTCCGAAATGCATTTTTCTCGGATGAAAGTTGATTTTTAATGATCGCAGCACACACAAGTTTGTCTGTTTCGTTCCCCTTGATTCGGCGGATTTTCGGTGTTTTATTGCGTGCACATCTGTTTGATGTGTTTTCGAAGAACTACAGAGCCTACCGTGGATACATCTTAAATTAAAGCTCATTCTCTCACCGTTTTGTGTGTGCGCCACAAATAGTCAGACACACACCCGTCTAGCGATTTATGTTGGACATTTTTTTCGACACATAATTGTCATATGCAACATTAAAGTTGGAAGTTTTCGGAACTCGCACGGAAGAGGGCGGTGTGGCACGGTTATGTTGGAAAAGAACAGCACCAAGATCGGGAGCGAATTGTTAGGGAATAATTTATTGGAGATTCCTTCGAAGGAAAGTGGTGGGAAACAGAAAATTACACAGAAATCATTCTGAAGAACCGTAAAAGTGTCGTGGACAGGAAATATCATTGAAATTCATCATAATAGCTGCAGGGGCTGATAAGATTTAGGACCTGTCCTCTCGGGGTGTGTTGATAAGGCGTGCTGTCAAAACTATTCGCCCTAATGGCAAATAATGGCTACATGTGTCCAATGTTTTTTTTTCCAAAAAATGTTATTTATTGGTGGATAGAGTATCTACGCGCCGTTTAGGGAGCACAGTGCCGGGAGTATTAGGCGTTTCGTAGAAAATGGCGGAGTGTCTTCCAAAGGGTTGACGGAAAAAATGAAGAAAATATAAAATTAATTTATGGTGCGTGTTTTGTGTCATATAACTCAATGCGAGCTGAGTTATCTGTCCATTTGATTCAAGATGTTCGGAATGTTGGAATTGTCATTAAGACGATTCTTGGAAATCTTTCTGCTAATGGTTTGCCCCTGCCGGGTGTTTGGAGCCGGGCTTGAGCCAGAGGATCTAATCATTATCACTTGTGTCTGCGTGGGTAAGCACCAACTTCTTGGATTCGAATTTCAAGTCATTCTTAGAAGTTGATAGTGAATATGTCACATACAGCGTTTTTGAGGTATTTTGTTGGGTTAAGTTTACCCAATACAAACTGAAGCTTTTATCAAGAAGACGTGCATTATAGAGTCCTGGTCAAAGATAGGCAATGGACGGTCATGTAGTCAAAGTAGAAGAAAAAACAGCATATTCACGAAAATCATCACAGGTCCAAGAGGGGTATTTTGTGACGCAAGTTGTTGTGTTTAAACAAAAAACAAAAGTGCAACCTCTTGTACATAGATTACCTGGCTAGATGATAATTTATCCATTTTTTTCAAGCTCAGCAAAAATCTTCACTTTCTTGAGAAGGTTCCCTGATGTTAGAGAGACGTGTAGGTCATATTCACCCCTATTATTCAATCCGACGGATCTGAGATTCACTTCACCTATCCGATCCGCGTTCACTTTTAGTCTAATCATTTAATCCGCCGGATGCACTGTTTTACCGACTACGATTTTCCTTGTTCAAAACCGACTGTTCTGTCATAGTTGACAGCAATTACAAATTGAAAAAAATTAAATTAAATTTCAGGACAAATGGATAGCATTGCCCTGTTTTTTTAAGACGAGGATTTTTCAAATAGACCAACATATCGCGCATATTTACGGGCATCCAGTGAAGACATTATGGACCTATCAGATGCCAAGTTAGTTAAAAGATTTGTTGTTCATAATTTCTACGAAATAAGTTTGAATTTCCATTTCAAAAAAAAATTTCGTTTGAATAAGGCAGCCTTCAATTATGTGCTGGAAGTGTTGACCACCAAATCGTATGACCATCAGCGGAAGAAGAAAATAATGCAGTAAATGAACCAGGAGAGCTAAGTGCACATCCAAATACAAATGAAGCAGTGCAAATAAGAAATAAATTCATGACGACTTTATAAAGATCTAACGATAAAAAGTTTAAATTAATCACATTTAATTCACAATGTCCGGGTATTTTCTCATTCTTATCTCTAATGGTAGTCTTCTTCCTAAAAGCAGATGTTTAATTTAATACACCTAAGATTTGTCCTATAAAGAACATACATTTCGATTAATTTTTTAACCAGCACAACTCGAATCCGCAATGAATTTCCATCGGATGAGGAATGTGAAACTTTGTATGGAGAGATTCGATTCGTTCGTTTTGAATAATTACGTGAAAAGTCATTCACATTACCGACAAGTGGACGATTCCCTTCGAACGGATTGAATGATACTGAAGTTGAAATTTCAGTGGATCGTTCCCCCCGGCGGATTGAATGATAGGGGTGATTGTTCCATAATCCATTTAAGCCCTCTGTAGCTGTCATTAGCCGAGATCAACCTGCAAAGGAATTGCTTCAGATTGTCCTTAGATATGAAGGGGCTTTAGATGATAACCCTGTCTTTAAGACGGGTTGAGAGGTTCTTTTTTGAGAATTATACTTTGCCACAGTGTCGCCATTTTGGTGTACTCTGCCTTGAGCTACTTTAGGGTGAATTCTTCTTGAGAGGCGACGAATCTTGGCTTATGCACAACACTGGGATCGGTATCGTAGCTCTCAAAGCTCTAAAAATGTAGTAGTCTTCCCCCAGTATCCTTCTTTTTTCATCTCAGAATACCATGTCTCTGCTCTTTCTATCCGATTTGCGGGTCAAAGTCGGCCAAGTATTGACTGAAAGCTTCCTTTTCCTCTATCTCTTCGGTTCCACTGCTGCTTGGTTCAGCCTTGTCGTCTTCGATTTTCTTGCATTGGATGCTTATGCTTGAAAAATTCATAAACGAATTTTACAAGTAGCGGAGGAAGGAGTGGACAGTCTGCGCAGTACGCAAAGCCATGCATCTTGTAGGTAAGGCTTGCTAATTTAGAGGCCGATTCAGACAGATTTTTTAAGACTATGGTCTCGACAAGACTGACGGATCGAAACGGGTCATGTAACATCTTAGTCCAGCCCAGTGAAAGAAGATATGAGAAGAAAATGAAGGGGTAGGATTGGACCACCGCTTTTTTTGTGTCTTATCTGGACAACAAGTCCCAAGACTCTTTGACTCTACTAAACCCCGACTCTTCAAATGGATCTTGGATCAAATTCCAAAAATTTCTGAAACCACTTTACACTTCTATCAGTAGATTCGGCCTACGTGCCACTATGCCACTTGCTGCTCTCTGTCCTCTCTTAAACAAAAACTTGGCACCACTGCCCTGGCAAAAGCTGCCAAAACTTTCGAGACGCTAAACAATATGTAAACAGAAAAAGAACGATTCTTAAATTAAATAGAACATCCGCAAAGCACACTCGCCTGCAGTGCGATCCGATGCATTGGATGCGTGCATCCACACAGTTGGCTTGAACCATTTTTCGCACACACACACACACATACCCACACCACAGCAACATTATGCAGCAAAAACAGCCAGCATCCAGCATCCAACAGAACGAAAGGAGCCTAAGAGTTTGTTCCGAAAATAAAATCAAAATTAATTGATTACCCAGTGCACAAGAGGTTGTTGGTGATTTCAATGCCCCCTAACCGTTGCTCGTTCCCTCAGATACCACCACCACACACTCATAACAAATTGCCTGTGTGCTGAAAGTCATGTCGCGGTCAGTCGCGCGCAATGACAATATTTGGATATGTAATCTCCATTTGTACTGCATAACACATTTGTCGCCAGCCCCACTTCTATTGTCTGTGGCGGGAACGGAGGCTCTATCTGGATTTGTGGTCAGAGCCCTCTTACAAAAAAAAATACTAGATGTCATCTTGTCGGGCTCACCCCTCCATCCAGAGAAGAATTAAATTAAAAACACTGCTGCGACGATGATGATGATGATGTCGTCAGGGGCCAGATCGTCCACTACTATGATGATGTCTCTGAACAAATCTGAGAGCCTAAGCCGAGATCATCCACCAAACTGGGTACACGTACAGCGAAATAAATCTCTTTTGTTCCATTAAGTGGTCGCCTCAATTATCCTATTAAAGTCTTGAACTAAAAAATTTACTCTGTCCCGAGTGTGTATGCATCATGCTCGCTCCTCTCATAGCAGATGTGCTCTGTGTATCTATGAAATAAATAAATATTAATGTAGATATAAACAATTGTCTAATCACGAAGCTGTAGATGTAGATGGATATACCCACATGAATCTGCACATGATCATCAGTCCAATTTCGTTGCTCTGTATCTATGGCCACCGAACAGATTGGTAAAATCGGAAGATCAGCTCCTGCTTCCAATAATAACAGGCCAATGCAACGTGGGCTGTTCGATGTGGGCTGCTGTTGCTGGGTGTATCTCTATTCCTTTGGGGCGTTATTGTAGTCGACATGAGTCCACCGCAAAACGATCGGCAATAACGATATTCTGGCGGCCAGCTCGAAGTCGATTGAGTAATCTGTGCGCTGAACTTGAAATTGATTAACTGGGACACACAGCTCGCCACCGAGCGAGAGAGATAAGATACGTTTGTTCATTGTTTTATTAATTTTTATCTTTTTGTTTTCAATTGGAATGGTTCATAGCAATCTGCGGCTGATGTTGATTGAAAATGATTGGTGAATTGAAGCGACACTTAGGTGCGAGGTACTTTAGATACATAGTTGTGTGTTTTGTGGACATTGTCACCTGAGATTGGGATAGATATTGAGATTGATCGGGGAGGTCAAATAGATTGACTTTTGTCGGTTGATCGGTTACAGGAGCTAATCAGAAGGGACTGTGTCGAAAGATGTTAGAATTCTGATGGCTGATGGAGGTGCTGTCGCTCGGTATTTGTCAGATTGGCATTTGTTTCGGTTGGAATCATTTGAATCATTCACCCGGATATTTGAGCGAAATGAGACCAAAGTGGCATACATACGCACATACGTAGGAAACGATTTACAAGAGACAAACAAATTGGAAGGGTTCCAATCGAAATTAAAGCTCAATACAAAAAGTTAGAGAAAGCTCACCGAGTTAGCTGAACACGATCACATCACCTTCTATTCCGTATCCAGTCAGAACGACTAACTCAGCCTTCACTTCCACAAGTTGTTATTCCCTGCTAACCGAGATAAGTCCCTCATTTTCCTGCAGTCCACTCTAATGAACTAGAGGTAAGGACGTTTGCACAAACCCTAATCTTCCACTCTGCTTACCGCCCTCACGAATCTTGTGAGTACACGCAGCTTTTTCTTCATATTGGTGCAGGTGATGTATGTACCTCTTTCGGTTGTAGATCTCGAGGAAGCTCTTAGCCTGCTAGACACTAGGATGCTCAGTTCATAACCTCGTTGCTTCTTGCTCCTCTTTTTCTCTTAGGTTATGGGGTCCTAGCTCCACAGCAGCTTGGTGAGTAGTGTTAGCCTTTGATATTCGTAGATATCCCACTGTAGATGTCCTCACTTCACTAAAAGTTCCCTCAGATTTCTTTGAAAAAGTAAAAACTTGAATCCGGAGGGTTGATAGTAGAGACATTGAATAGAGGGTCATACAGAAAGTGCTCCCTTATTGCGTTGGACTCCTGTGCGAGCTGCTTAGGTTCGTAAAAAAAGGTTCCTCCGTCCCTGTCGTATCGAACCTGGAAGCTGGCATTTAAAGGTTTTAGATACTGAATACTGGTACATGCCAAGGAAATGTTTTCGAATGGTGAACATGGTAAAGCAAATGTTTTTCAGTGTAGAACTCAAGACAATTAATGCCATCCGAAGCTAAAATGGTGACTTTCGACCGGAAATTCGTGGATCTGCTCCCAAATCTAAAAGGGCTGTTATCTTCTATCATACAGTAGCCTGTTATAGCCTCGCCCAAATTGGTGCGGTATGCAACATCGTTCAAGTCTTGGTAGCCACAGTTTTCTGCCGCCCTGTCTCGGCAGCAAGAGATGCCTTGCCGATTTGATGTGTATGTGAAAGAGTTCACTCCGATATGCTTGTGTAGGTCCAGCTGTTCAACTTTAAATGCAATCAAGACTAAGCATGGACTCCTTGCATCCTCGTGCCGTGATCATGCAGAGGAACTTCTACTCTGTTTTGAAAATGAGACTTAAGTTTGAAGCTATGCTACGCGCCGCCGCCACCGGTTTGTAGGTCGGAAACAAAAAGTGCAAAAGGCATCTCTTCGAACTTAGCCAAGTCAATTTAAAGTCTCAAGGAGCACTGAGAAGCCACTCTTTCTTCATCCTATGCAACAATTGCATTTCAATGGCTTATGTCAAATTCCAACTTCACGACAGTCCTACAACCCTCCGCAAAGAAAACACAAAAAGTCATTAAATTTGCTTGCAGAGATTAACATATTCTATTAGGTCTACGATTAATTATACATATAATGCGATTCGAATCTATGAGAGGTTTACTCGTATCTAGTGCAAGAGCAGTGGTGAGCTCCTTAGTCCCGAAATAGAAAGGCCCAACGACGCAGGCGCCCTCACAAGGTTGCTGCTGGAATATGCCGAACCCAGTGACAATTGAGGCTGCAGAACCGATGGAATGGTCCTAATTACAGATGGCGCCTGCAAGATGCTCGGAATAGATCTGATCAAAGTTGGTTGCTGAAGAATTGGAAGACTCTTGATGAGGGTGGGTGCGGGCGCCGCCAACACCTGTTTGGTGAGTGGAGTACGTGACACTACAGCGTTGAATCCGTTAATTCCATCCGATGTATACTGAACCACCCTGGTCAAACCATCAGCATCCAGCAACGAATAGGATCCCTTCACAACGTCTCCATCACGAGATTCAATTTGGTTCTTGAAGTCACCGGTACTGGGGTCCTTAACTTCATAGCTGAACGTGTACTGTGGCCTCACATCGATTGTTTCGATTTGTTTCGTCAACACGGTCGGTTGTAGTGATGGCAAGAGGACAGCATTGGCAAGCGCCATGCAAGCAAAGATGACAATAAACTGAAAGGATACACAATTTTGAATTAATCGTCCCAAGCTATCATTCGTATTCAACTTACATGGTGGACCATGTTGCTGATGCTGTTAACGAAAATTGTTTGATACCAAGAGGACGTCGGAGTTCGTTTTTATAGGAGTCTTTCACAGCTGACGCCCCAGTGTCCCCAAAGAAGTGAATTTGCTTTACCGGTTTGCTACCACACGCCGAAGAGCAAGGTTCCATGCTTTGCATTGACCAGGTGAATAGATTGATCTGCTCCAGATTTGCGTGCACACGCAGTTTGGGTGTGTGACTCTCGACTTTGGCTGATGTAATCCCAAAACCAATCCCAGTCATTACTAGTGCGTAAGAAAACGAATGCATTCGCATATAGAAAGGGAAATGCAAATCTGGGTTAATCCATTACTCTAACGGGCGTAATAACGCATTTTGGGCTTTGTGTGGTTTTTTTTCTTCTTGAATTTGTAATCGAATTTATGATTGAACGCCTACTCTGATGTTTTGTCAGGCAGAAGGAGTTCTAATTGCATCGGAGGGAAATTACCTCATATGGGTGCTGTGTAGTAAATACTTTTGCTCAAGAAGCCATTCGCTCAGGACATGCTAACGTCTCAAGGAACAATTTTCACAGCTTCCTGGATGGAGTTCATTTACATAGTTTGGACTATCATCAAAGTATAGATGAGAAAAAAACTAAGCTCGTGGTATAAAGTGGTCTTTTGCAGGTAGACCACCGGGGGGGAGTTAAAGTACAGAGCTACTGCGAGTACTTAGACACAATTGGCTTAAACCGCTGAACATAGAAATTCGCTGATCTCTTTTGCTAATTCCATCTTATGTTCATTTTGGACTTAGGCCCTATCGAGAAAAATCTAGGTTCACTGATAGGGGCCCCCACCGGACATTGCTTGATATGCACTTAGACTGGGGGTCCCCTCCAATGATTTTTGAAGAACATGCAGAGACGAAAAGGAAGAGGAAATTACGACTTACCTTCTTTGTACATGTCCTGCTCTTGCGACGCTAAGAAGAAAAACCCGTGGGAAATACTTCTATTATGATCTTAACGATCTAGCTGAACTCAACGTCCAGAAGATAAGAAACTTTATCTCTGGGACGAAATGATTCAAATCTTAGGGTTAACACCGTTACAGTTACCCACCTTCAATGCACTTGTGTTTCATACTCAGGTTCCCTGGTGATAGTAAGCCGGTTTCTTCACTGTGGTATCACAAAATGGGCCAATCTGGGCTTAATGTGTCCCTGCCTGGGCGGGGGCAGCCACCTAACCTAACCTAACCCTTTCCGTAGCAAATTGTAACTGGCCCTAGATTAACTTAGATAGATGGGTTCGCCTAAGAGAGAGATAGAGCCCTCTGCATCGCCCTAAGCTCAGTATAGACCCATTGTGATGCTCATTGGGAAGAGGGTATATCTTGCTCGGCGAGCAATTCCTAAAGCCATCTTCCATTTACCCTTAGGTTTCAAGCCACCTTGAAGCTTTGATTAACCTACAAATGTCTTTGGAAGGTACGTCGCCTCGAAGAACTCGATGTCCAGGAAGAAGTGTTTCATTTCATTTCATCATTTTCAATGACCCGCGTATCCACTATGAGGGTTGCGGGTTTACGGTGCTTAGGTGGGCTCTCCACATCTCCCGATGTTCCTCCACCGACTCTAAATCATCAAGGACTATCCCTATATGGGTAGAGGTGAGATTCCGGACTTGGTTTAACCATCTCATTCTAGCCTTCCGGATTACACGGATTCCATGGCATGTTTTGAAAGCCGATTTGGGGACATGCCTTGAACGTGCCAAAACCATCGAAGTACGGACATTTCCGTCCGAAAAACTAGCTGGCCGACATTGAGTGCGTCTCGTATTCTCGTGTTCATAACTCGATCTCGACGAGTAACCCCAGCAATACAACGAAAAAATCTCATTTCGGCAGCTTGTACAGTCATCTTATTCTTTCGTTCATTACCCAAACATCGTGACCATAAATGAGGGTCGGAACCAACACTGAATTTAAGACCAATAGCTTGCCAAGTTCAGCCCTCCTGATAAGAATTCTGTACAAGCAGGTCTAATGGAAGCAGTTTGCGAATAGCCTCTACTCCTGCTGTTAGTGTGGTTTTCAGAGCACTTTTAGCTGTAATGCACATCAGCCGTTGTATTTTTATTTTAGTGGTTTTCCTAACAGCTTACCACTGCATAAGGCTGCCATAGGTAAGAATGGGCATCACGATACATCCATAGAATATTTTTAGGACTTGATTCGCAGGTTTTTTCCCGAATCTTCTATCGTGGCCTTCTAAATTCTTTCGTTGATATTCTGTTTCTAGTTCTGTGTATGCTCCTTTGTCGAAAGAGGGGCGAAGACTAGTACAACTTGAAACAAAGCAAAGCTTAGCTTGAGATAGCATTTCCTATCCAAAACCTTACAAGGGAGACATTTTTTGAATGCTCCAGCGCCAGCCATTCAAGATTCAGACTCTGCCCAAAATCAGGTCTCACACACTACTTAAAATGTACGCTATTGTCTCGATTCTGATATGTATTTGCATCTGATGGTATATCCAGGTGGACAGGAGTCATAGGATAATCGTGAAGCGAGTTTAGTTAAACTCCAGAGGGAGTTATGACAAAAATCTCTTCTTGAAAACGGAAGAAAGAGAGTTTCATCAAACTGTGTAAAGCAAAGTCAGAAGTTCCGAGAAGAGCTCCAAAGTAGCCGAGACAGAATGTTCTAAGAAGAATTTTATCATCGCTTTGCAGACCCAGAAAACGGTCCTTGTCGGGAAGTACGACATCTCGACGAAAGCACCTTTGCATATCCAGAAGATGGAGAATGCTCTGGGGAAGTCTTTAACTCGACCTGTTGCGTCTTCTATGGACTTCTAGATACTGGTAGATCCTTCTATGAAGAGTTGGTAAGTGACGTCTTTTTACACAGGTCTGACTGGTCTTGCTTAGAACAAAACCTTAGTTTTGAGAGGTTAAGATTCCCAATACACCAATTGTATATCACACCCAGTGGCTTAGAAGGAATTGATGGACAGAAGGGCAATGTTATCTGAATATGCTCTAGCATAGCACGACTGGATGTGTTCAATAAGATAACCAGGTACGAGAAGAGAACTCTCTCTCAGTTTTGACTTGAACCAGGACTTACACGATAGGAAGACCATTTCAGAGCAACGTAATCAATGAAATTTTACAAGTCATATGCTGGATGGATTTAGAGAGCCTCAGCCTATGTCAACCTTCTAAACAACAAGCCACTCGAGGTCAAGGTATCAAAACGGCAGTGGAGCTCTAAAACGCTCACCTCAACCCTAACGTTTATGGGCTCAAAAGAGTCTAAACCCGATTTCATTCAATTTTCATCCAATCCCTCATTAAGCTTATAAATTTCAAAGCTTCAACAATCCTCCCTCCGAAGGACTCATACTTTGTTGCACAAGACCATTTTCCCTACGATCGCATCGGTTGTATTCAAATAGAAAATTCCTCACGAGTATCTCGTGTATCTGGGGGCTTGTCTACGGCCAATTCGCGTACTCATTCTCTAAAAATAAACCGAAAACACTTTGACAATACTCTGTCAATTGCACATCCGCGATGCCAAGCAGTATCTTCAGAAATGTGCCCACACAATCGAGAGGGGGAAAAAACTGCAACGAAATAGTCACATTCGTATAGTACATCCCAACTCCGTTGCCGTCTCCGTCTGTCGTTGCAAATTAACACATCATTTGTCATTTTCAATTTAAGGCTCAATAAATTCACAACCAATGGACCGACACGGTATATGTAGTCAACACTGTGACAGTACAACGGAGAAATAATAAATTTATCGCACCAGCAAGACGAAATTCGTATTCACTCTCGTGACATTGAACTCACTCGCGATATTCGTCACAATAATATCAATCCACGATCCACCACCCATTCGCCTGACGACTGAATTGACAATTATGCGATCCACAAAGCTGATTTATGCCCTTCTCGCGTCGATTTCAATATGTCTGTCGTCGTCGTCGTCGTGGGCTGGGCGAGATCGTGGGTCCCTACATGCATCGACGCGACAGTAGTAAATCAAATTCTGTTGCCAATAAAATTGCGATCGCTATCGTCGACGCGATCGGTGCTCTGAGGTAGTTGACTCAGATGTCAGATGTGGATGCACATTGTCGCCTCGTTTCTCTGGTATTTATAGATCTGCATGACAATGGGTGATTTTCAAGTGTCGCTCGGTGTCAGAGTTGGGCCACTGTTTCGAGTCTTGCGAGGTGTTGCAGCCAGGTGTTCCACGTAAATTCAAAGACATCCAACCAAAATCAAACGTCTAATCTTGGCGAGCAAGCACCACTTCTCGGATTTGGTCACGTTTCGTCGTATTGTTCTCGTTGGCATTAGCATTTTCGATGTCTCGATGTCGATAGGTAGTAGGTGCAATACACAACTTGCCGAGGCTACTGTGGAGATTCATTGATAAAGGCATGCGTGTGTTTTATTCGTGGTGTATGGCCAGGCCCACCAAGGTCATGGTGATTCCATGAGAGATGCATTGTGTGCGGATGCATCGCGTAAATCACGTAAACGAAACGTTTCGAATGAAATAAAAATAGTGGAATGTCGTTGTTTCCTTTCAGAGGAACACGCTCAGGAGGGGATTTGCTGGTGGAATGCAGGTGATCTCAAGTAGCAGCATGTGGGCATTCCTTGTACGGAATGTGGGAATCAATTCTTTTTCAACAGAAATGTTTTTTAAGATCTTTCGCTCGATCACAAATCTATTTAAATGGCTTTTGGGTGGATTGTTGTAAAATTTAAATGGAATTCCATGCCACTGTTATGCAATCGAAGAAAAGATTCCCTAATTCACGAGTACATCCTGTCACATCACTATTCACTGAACGATAATTTCCAATGTAAGGCTCTGTGGAGGCCTTCTGCCTATGCAAACAGATGTCACAAGCGACTTCGACCTGTATGGATGCCAACGAACACTTGGAATATGGCCGATCGAAATCTAAATGGTTTCAGGAGTAGATTTGGGGTCAAGTGATATTGCAATGAACCTACCTTAGACCATAGTACCTCTCCAAACTAACTGTGTAACTGTGTCAAGCAAAATTCTCCTTCAACTGGAGAAAATCTTGGTCTGGAGTTAGATTGAGACCATGGAAGGACCTCAGAGTCGCGCTTGTAGATATCCTTCCTAAATGCTTTTATCCGCTACGAGCTAAACACTCAACCGTTATTTGATACTCCAGGCATAGTCAACAAAACTCTGAAGGCCTTATTCTCGGCTTGTTGAAGTTTTAATTGAGTGAGCCAGTGAGAATGTCTAACAGGATCTTACCTTCTCTTATTGTCTGAGGGGTTGATGAACTTTTAAGCTCGTCGAAGTCCTCTGATTGAGTTTTATGTTCAAAGCTTCTTTTGGTGGTGCTATGAGTTGAACTCTGTTTTTATGTGAAGGGAGATGCTAATTCTGAGTCTTGTCTGGCAAGTTCATCAGTAATCTCATTGCCTTTGATATCCTTGTTCGGAAATCCAGTAGGCTCGGGTTTTTTGTGGGTAGCTAGCTCTACATATAAGCTTTGAGTCAGAAGTAAACGAACCAAGAGCTTTGAGTTATAAAATGCGCGCAACGGACCCTATAGCAGTGATGAATGTCACAAGACATCCCTTTACCTAACCTCACTTAACCTAAGAGCTTTTATCGCTGTTGGGCTGTCAGATAAGATGAGAATCGGCTCCCTCCTGAGATTTCGTCTAATGTGTTCTTTGGCACATGCATATGTGCATACCTCGATTGCATATCGCCTTCCTGTCCATTTTTTATGTAAAATAAGAAGTCCTAAGAGACCTTCGAAAGCTGTAGTGGAGCCAATGTGCTTGGCCTCTCCGATGACAGTATAGGTAAACCTTTAGAGCCCCAGTCAGTTGAAGCATGTCTTAAGTATTTGAGGAGAAATGTTGGCCTAGAACTATTCTTAGATCCTTGACTTCTTTTTGTAGAATAGACACTGTTTAGGGCTTTGATATGCCAGTACTCTAAGAATGACCTAACAATGAAAAGGGCTCGGCTAAGCTCAGAACCTCGCCTTTGGTATATGGGAAATCACGCTCTCATTGAAGAGCTCTCACTTGGGTCTTGGACAGATTGCCTAAAGCAAACATAAAAAAATAACGAAATACTAGTCACAGCTGCGTTAAGTTTTATAAATTTTGTTGCTCAAAGCCTCGTTGTTGTAAAGCAAAGGATCCTTTATCCTTATAAACTGTAACTTACATAAGTGTGTTTATGAATCTTTCTGTGATTGATTCGAATCCTTTTTCGTTTTCTTGCCAAAATATTTGAGGATGCACAGTCGGTTTGGTTGGTTGCTGGGTACTACAGGACGCTCATCTAGGAGTGTTTAGCAGATATTTATAGCAGTCAAGTGTCTTAAATTCCGTCGGTCACAGAATCCTTGACACTGTTAGTGACAGTAGACTCAAATCCGATGTTGCCACGAGGAATCGCAGTGAAGAAAGAACAGCGAAAAAGCCAACTGAGACAATTCGTTGAAGAGAGATAGGGAGGGCCCAATGGGCATAGATCCAGTGCTTGCCCAAATTCCCAGTTTCCTAACCAATAGACGCTATAAAATGTCAAATTTACCAAGGCCGGGTCCTCCATGCCCCATTTATTCGAATCGACACACATTCCTACCATCCACCGCCGCCTGTAACAAATTCAATTAAATTCTCATCTGATCCACTTACCCTTGGCGAGTAGATGTCTCTGCTTTAATTAGCAGGAAGCAGACATTTCTTGATCCACAAGCGCTTACCCTCAATTAAAAGACATTAGCTTGGCATTGCAGTCTTAATTGGTTGGAAATGCTCTGTCTTTTCTTATTAATTAGACGCGTGCCACTCACCACAAACGGAACAATAAAAACCGAACACACAAAATTATTTAACAACCAACTACACAATGTTTATGCCCATCCCGTCCATCAAAGACAGCGTCACAATCCTGGAAGCATAAAAAATCGAAAAGAATTCTTTGATATCTAAGCGATTTGATAAATTTATGCAACAAAACTTAATCCAAACAAGTCTTATTCGTGCACGCAAAACATCAAAAACGAAATTTCTACCGCCACCGGCCGCCATGAAAGAAACTCTTTAGATCGCACTTCCGTCAAAGGAAAACATTTCCAGGGAAGTATTCGAGGTCGATTGAGTTCAGAGAGTGTGGAACTTAAATTTATGGAAAATCTTTTCTTTAAACAACTTTTGATTCCGTGGCAATTTGAATAAAGAAAATTTGGTCCTTTTAGTCGGGAATGACCAATGCATGGATAAAATGTAAATATATCCTCGTGCCAGAGCAGTGGTTAGCTAATTGATGTTCCGATTTGTCTTATGATTCACTCAGACACTTGGTAAAAGTAAAGTGCTTCTCCTGTCCTTTATGTGATTTTCTGCAAATCCAACAAGAAGCAAAAGAAAAAAAAACTCGCAAACACAACAAGACGGTCGCCCCTATTTATTGCTCGAAATAACAATAACGATCACAATAATGAACTGCCGGACTGCAACAGGCAGGCGGCGACGGTGGCGGTGACAGTTCTCGTGGGTGGTTGGGAATTAATGGCGATTTACCTACCTCTTTAGATGTAATAAAGTGATTCCTGTGCGATACACTTTGTTGTTTCTTTAATTCCCTCCTCTTAGTTGGTGGAAGATACACATAATTCGTTTGGACAGAAGATTTCCGAAACGACCCACTGGCCCCCGTGGACAGTATTCTCCGTTGATGCTCGTCTCATAAAAAATGTGGAACTTAATTGAATTTAATGGCAGTCGCGAGCGGCATCGATAAATTATTTCGTTTCTTTTTTTTTTCTCTTTAAATCGCCGTATTGACTTTGACGGGTTTTGTAACTCTTTTATGATTTTATGGGTGAGATACAATGTCGTAGACAGCAATAAATATTTGGAAGTCTATTTTTAACACTTGATTCTGTAGCGGTCGTCACTGTGGATTGTGACTTTTATGACTTGTAATTGAATGGCAGCGGAGATCATCTGTGGAGGTGGATTTTTATGTCAACAGATGTGATTTTGATTGGAAATTTTAATCGATTGTTTTAAATTAGACGAAAACGAACAAACACTTTGTAGTTTGAGGCAATTATCTGTCAACTTGTTACATTTCCTTAAAAAGGAAGCGATCGCTGTTTCTGTCAATTTCAAATCAGCAATCCTGCAGGCATGGCCTACGAGCTTACTTACATACTTAAGGTGGCGCTACAGTCCGGGTTGGACCTGGGCGTCAACCAACAAGCGTCTCCAGCCAGCTCGATCCTTAGCCAGCTGCCTCTAGTTTCGCACGCCAAGTTGCCAAGTTGGTTGAGGTCCCCTTCCACTTGCGTGCGCCACCTGAGTCGCGGTCTTCTTCTACTGCGCTGTCCCCCGGGTGTGGACTCAAAGATTTTTCATCCCGGAGCAGTGCTGTTCATTCGTTCTACACGACGTAGCCACCTCAGTCGTTGGACCTGACTAAGCCGCAGTAGGATCTCTTTATTTCCTCGATCGCGCGCTTCTTATGCTCTTTCTTTTTCCTCTTGAGAAGCCGGTGTTCGTCTCTCCTCTTCTGCTCGTAGAGCTCGTGATCAGCTCTGGTCCTTCTGTGCAGCGCCGCCTTGTATTCCTCTTGTTTCGCTGCATGTACTTGCCGGCACTCGTTGTCAAACAAGGGGTTTCTTCGCGGGGGCCGAGTGAAACCCATCTCGTCAGAGGCGGCATCTCTGATGGCTTCTTGGATAGCACACATTTCCCGCTACTCAATATTTGCAGGAGAATTTGGCAGCCTCCTGAACAACGAACTGTCAATCAAAGCGAGCTTGTTGCGAGGCAAAACATTCTTTCTATTCTTAATGTCCGGACATTCCGGTGAGCCAACATCGGCTCTGATAGAAATTCTCGGACCCGGTGTAGCCAAAGAAACACCACGAAGACCTTTAACGTCAAAGCGATACATCTCTTGAAAAGTCTTGAAGGGAGTATCCGAACGCGACATGTGAATTGCGCTTTAAAGGCAGCTTCGGGACAGAATAAGACGAAACCGATGTAAATCAAAATTTCGTGCCCCCAAACGACTACAGGAGATATATTCTCCGATGGTGAAACTCTCCTAGGCGTTCCTGTAATTTGTTCTTTGTACTTTGATGCGGCCTGGTTTTCTCCTTCGATTCGTCTTCCGAAACACAACACTCAAGGATATCTAAACACAGTTCCTGAAATTTATCGCACACCCAACGAGTAGTCATTAACAGTTTAGCAAGGAATGCTTCAACACTGACCATGCTCGTTATAAATTAATTCCTAAGCTGTTCAGTATCTTGTTCGTAAGGCGTTCACGCCTATTTAATTCAAATCTCATCAGCAGCGCATCTGTGTTGTGAATTTTCTCATCGAGGAGCATCCTTCAGCCCCCGCACGGCGCAGCAGCAAATACTGAATAAAGTGAGATAAAGTATCTGCCTAATAGATTTCAAATCGAAATGCAATTTAATTTCAATAAATTTTCAGGCATAGCCGTTAGCAGACACAAGAATATCAAGGAGAACTAATACTGGGTAGACACTGTTCCCAACCTCTGCCGTGAAGGTAGCAGCATCTATCTCGTATCTAGCGCATTTCTATTTTCTCGCTGCTTTGCTCGATTTGTTTACGTTAAGCTCGAGGAGATTTGCTATTCCGTAGCATTCTAGCGGATACGTACGTTTCTGGTGTTCTAAATGAGGAGAAAAAAAAAAAATTCGCTTTCAGCTAGAAAATGTATCTCTGACGCTGACGAGAGCGTGTTGGTTGTTTATTTATTTTTTTGTTCGCTTTACAAACTTTTATTTAATTTTTAATTTATTTCTCGCAGTGTGCGTGTGTGTGAGTTTATGTCTGCTCGGTCTATTTTGTATGCTAGAACGGTATTTCGGTGCCTTCGTGAAGGTATTGAGCACACACACTTGACCTTGTTTTACGATATCTCATTCAGAGGCTTGACGCAATCAATATATTTGCGTTTAACTCGATGGAATTACTCAGATACAAGCAACAAAACGATGATGACTACAAAAACAACAACAACAACAACTACGACGACGACGACGATAAACGATGTTATTTTGTTTTTGTTTTTGTTGTTGTTGCTGCAATTAATTGATTTGATTGGTCGTCATGCAATTTGGTTCCTCGGCCGATTGTATTCAATTAATAGCGTGTGTAACGCCGGCACTACTGACTGACGGGCAGATGCATCTGCATTCTGTGTCGGAAATTCTTTTATTTTCTTATTTAACGTCGTGAATGAAATGGAATGGGTTCAGTCGGTGGGTGGGTGGAAGAGGTTAATGGGCACAGTGCAAATGGACATGATTGATGGTCTATTTAGTTTCGATGCAAATTGAAAATTTGCCTGAAGTCTGATCGTTCCAATGTGGGTGGCAGATGATGGGTAAATGTTTATCATCCGGGAAAGTAGATGTTAATAGGTCAGTACTACGTATGACTCAGTCAAAAATTAGATGACACGACAGCGAAATGTAATTCATTGGAAAAAAATTAGTATGTCCAAGTACATACATAAATTAGGGGCCGTCGTTGGGCGCCAGACATAACGAGGGGTAAATGGCCAAAATTAATATAGGCAGTTTTTTAAACGTTCGCCCTGAGCACCTTATTATGGTCGTAACACTCTAATATTTTAAGATTACCATCTGGTACATGGCAGGACATTCACTGTTGCTCGTCATCCTTTTCACAGGCATCGCTGGCGCAGTGGAGTCATAGCTCTTCGAAATATTGTACTCTCCTGATCGAACTTTTATTTAAATCAAACTTGATTGGGAAACCACCATGCAATAAACCGACTCTCTAATGTAAGAGCAGCATTCGGCAGACTTCAGCCAGTATCGAAAAATTACACAAATCTCTGTCCACACACCACTGAGAGTGTTCCGGGAATATGTAGGAGCAACACTGTTACAGAAATATGAATAATATGCTGAGTGTTTCGTCCTAGCTCCATAGGTTGTGGTGGAAACAAATTTAGAAGCAAAAACGGGGGTGGTTGGTCATACCTTAAGAGAAAACCGAAAGAGCATCACAACGGACGCTCTCAAGCTAATTTTTCTGGGAGAAGGAAAGACGGGATGTCTTAACAACACCTAGAAGCGAACAGAAATACGAAAATCAGAGGAAAATATGGCCTCTCAAACAGTGCAGCACAATTAACACAAAACCGAGCACGATGGAAACTTCGAATTGAAGCCCTCTGATTTCTAGAAGAGTACAACAGGTGAACAAAATTGTGGACCATGTCAAGATGTACAAGATTTTTTTGAAAAGTTTCGAGCTTTTGAGAGTGAGTCCCATTGAGTTCCAGTTTTCAATATAAACTCGGTGCTCCAACCTCTTTAACTTGACGTGTTGGAGGATCGGCATCTACGGCTACAATGGCCCCTTTGTTCTATTACCCGAGCCAAACTTAGAAAAAAGTCAAAAAAGTCAGTCTTTGAAAACAATTAAATTATTCAACTGAAACCTAAGCTAAATTAGGGAGTAAGACGGGAATTTTTCCGAATGAGAAATGTTGTTTTCACGATCTGTAGCTTGTAGAAGGTTATCGTGTAAGGTCATGAATTCGTAAGTGTCGAAGTACTGAGATTGAAAACATCTACATATGTCTACATTTGATTTTTCTTCCTACATATACCGTCGTGTTGTACTCATTCTTCGACCCTTTATTGACTGTTCTTAACAGTCTGCTCTTAAGTGCGGGAACATCTGTACATTTCAATTCTTTCACATAAATCAAAAAAACACCTAAACCCTTGCAGAATATTAAGAAAAAAAAAACTTCAAAAGGAAAATTAGGAATTTTAAATAAAATTCCCATAAATATTTCAACACAAACTTAATAGAAATATTAATGTTTAATAATTAAATTTCAGCACCGAAAATCCATATAAAAAAATCTTGTTTCAATTTTCAAAAACCTATCCCGACGAATTAAAAAAATATATAAATCGAATGTTTGGAGTTTTCGAATTTCAAAGGTGAAAGGCATGTTCCACATTTTCCCAATTGATCTCAACGATTTTTAAATGGTTGTGTGAAAAATGAACGTGTGATTGATTCGAAAATAAATAAACAGGGAACGTGGTATTGGTTTTGAAAATTAATTTGCCGAATGCGTGCTTAATTTTCAAAAGAAAGGGAAATGTTTTTGGAGAAAAAGAAGAGGACCAGACAAATGGGATTGGTGTGGTTTTGCCGAATTGGTAATGTAAATAATTTTTTTTTTTATTTGGCGCCACTAAGTCATTTTTCGAAGTGGCCGCTCACGCATTCAGAAGTATTCATAGACTGAATCAGTAGAACCCATTGCTGGCCAATTGACAAACACATTACCCAGTTAGGAATTCGCCCAATACCAAATATCCGAGAAAAAAACCCTCTGTTTCATTTCCTCTGTGCCTAGCCGGCACGAACTAGAGCCAGGCACCTTACAATTGGCAAAGCCTTATTCGAAGACTTATCAGAGTTTTCCGATATAAAATTCAGCATAAACTCTCTGAACTTCACAGGATTGATCTGATAATAACTACTTAAGTTACACACATCTACAATCAGGTCACGTGCGTTGTGGTGTCAAAAAGTTGCATGTATTCTGGCAGGGCTACCCTTACTACCTACCATGGTGAGTGCGGCTATTCTCCTTAGCTCAGCTGGTTCAACTTTTGGTCGAGCATTGCCATGTGTTAGAATTCGACGTTTGCTGTTCACCAATTATCTTGACAATACTTCTCTGCTGTAATGATTTCACTTTTAATCAGAAATGTTAGGTAATAATTCTGGCTAAAGAAGCTTTGGCTTATGGTGATGATATGGTGCTTCGTGTCCATCCAATCACTGTGCTGAACGGTGTTAATTGACTTTTCAGCGCACGTCACAAAAGTGCATTTTTGTAACGAATTTTGTCAAAGAAACAAGAAAGTTTTATCGTTTCTTGCTAACACGGAAGCCTTTTTACCTCATGTTTACTTTGATCTTGCATTCGCTATGACTCAATGAGTAATTTGCATACCCGCCTAATTGGGTAATTAGTCCCGTCCATCACGTTGTAGCCCATCAGTGGCTGTCTATTCCAATAAAACGTGTTTCCTATTGTTAATTTTTTCCAATAAAAAGGCGTACAAACAGGGATGTGATTGGAATTCTGCCTCTAGGAAAACATTCCTGCAGTCAGTTCTAATAAATATCTAAGCATGGGTTGCAAACTTCAGCTAGAAAAGAATTTTCAAAGCCTAACAATGCAATATGTATCATATTTCGAACATTGTAATTTCTTTTTGATTTTCTCTGTGTCTCCGCCGAAATGGGAAACTGAAAATCTTTATCATCCTTAGTGGACGGTACATTATCCGTAAAACCGATTGCAGTAAGTTAGCTAAAAGTGGAAAGAAGAGGTACATTTAGGCCAGAAAGAAGGTCCATTGTGATACCACTACTTGCTCCTGAAACCATTTAGATTTCCTAACGTACCTGTTGAGATCGGCCGTACTGGCGGGCTTCAGATCATCTAGATTCTAGATCGTTAAAGAAGGATCGGCCTAGGGTGACTTTCCTGATGTAAGCGGGACACGTGCAGAGGAAGCGTGCAGTGGACTCCTGCTCCTCCTCGTCTCGTCAGCTCCTGCAGAAATCGTTATTTGCTATCCCCAGGCGTTCAGCATGCCTGCCTAGGATGCAGTGCGCCGTGAGAACATTTTGAAAATTGGCCTCTTTTAAGTCGTACTAATGCTTTTGATCTTTTCAGATCCAGTAAAGGCCAGATCAGCCTGGCATTATTGCAATAATCGAGGTGTTGCCATCTATGATTTCCTTTTGACGGAGCGTCGATGTGAGTCAGCTGTTTAACAAGCAACATACTCGTAGGCGCATTGACATGGTCGAGCTTCCTGTCTGTACATTGGGAGTCCAGTCTAGTTAATTCGACAGCCGCATAGTTCCCTTGAATGTCACAGTGACCAGGGACCCAACAGAGTATAACTGGTTAGCGATCTCGTTTGGAGACACACGGCAGTCCTTCACTGCCCTAGATTTTATTGTGTTCCATACCTGATCGCAGCCTGACTGTCGATGTAAATCGCAATATCCGTGCATGGATAGGCTATCCCAATATGCCTTCGGCTTGGTTAATAGCTGTGATTTCGGCTTGGAAGATACTACAGTGGTTGAGGAAATTGAAGGAGTGGTAAATGTCCAGGTCTTCTGAAAAGACAAATGCCGACTTCTTCGGCGGTTTTAGAGCCGTCCCGCTGTGGAATTTCGACTTTTCTAGTGAAAAGGACCAGTTTCGTTTTAGATAGATTGACACTAAGACTAAGACCACGGCTGTTTGTCCACGTAGTGAGCTTGTTAAGAGCGTGCTGAAGAATATCTGCAAGTGAAAAAAAAAGCCGATTGCAAAAATGATGTGACCAAGAAGACGGGCAAATATGTACTACATAAAACTGCTTTTTGGGCAACTTTCAGCTTTCAAAAACTACGAAATTTCCCAAAGATTTAGTCATGAAAATTCATTTGCTAAAAAATTATTTACATTACCAGTTCGGCAAAACCACACCAATCCCATTTGTCTGGTTCGCTTGATTTCGTTTCTTTTTCTCCGAAGATATTTCCCTTGCTTTTGAAAGTTAAGCACACATTCAGCAAATGAATTTTCAAAACCAATACCACGTTCCCTTTTTATTTATTTTCGACTCAATCACACGTCCATTTTTCACACAACCATTTAAAAATCGTTGAGATCGATTGGGAAAATGTGGAACGTGCCTTTCACCTTTGAATTTCGAAAACTCCAAACATTCTCTTTAATTTTTTTTTAATTCGTCGGGATAGGTTTTTAAAAATCGAAACGAGATTTTTTTTGTTATATGGATTTTAGGTGCTGAAATTTAATTATTAAACATTAATATTTCTATTAAGTTTGTGTTGAAATATTTATGGGAATTTTTTTAAAATTCCTAATTTTTCCTTTGAAGTTTTTTTTTTTTGAAATATTCTGCAAGGGTTTAGGTGTTTTTTGATTTATGTGAGAGAATGGAAATATACAGATGTTTCAAGCACTTAAGAGCAAACTGCTAAAACAGTAAATAAAGGGTCGAGTACATTAAGGCCTGGACATCGCCTTAATGGAATATCAAAACTAGACATGTATGTTTTCAATCTTAGTACTTCGACGCTTAAAAGCAAACTGCTAAGAACAGTCAATAAAGGGTCGGAGAATGAGTACATTAAGGTGGTGCCTAGGAAGGAAAATCAAGGCTAGACATGTATGTTTTCAATCTTAGTAGTTCGACGCTTATGAATCTATGATTCCACACAACAGCCTGCCGTTTTTTTTTTTGTGTCGTGAATTCTATGCTTTCAGTTCGAAAGACTTCCCGTCTTACTCTTAATAATAGGCTTGATGTTAGGTGGATAACTTTTGGTCGCTCTTAACAAGGCTTTATGCTCGGTGCTAGGTTACAGAGAAATCAAATGATTTGAGGGAAGAGTATGATTTTTCATTACCGGTTAAGGTTCTTTAAGGTCCACCAACGAACCCATTCCGGTGTCTTTTTTTTTGTCAGCATAGCTCTCTTAATTAAACCAGCGTCGACGGTTTGTCAATGGCGTTTGTTGTTCTTTAAAGACGAGGATGACGATTTTACGAAAAAATACGCTTCAGTGATGAGGTACACTTTCAACTGAATGGCTTTGTGAACAAACAAAATTGCCAAATTTGGGGCACATAATAATCCTCGAATGATCCAATAGGAACGCAGATATCCTCACCGAGTCTTTGTGCGTTCAATTTTTTGGACAAACTGAGTTATTGGGTCGAGAGCATGTCTTCCAACCTGGTGCAGAATGGTCTAGACCTAGTCAACCTCAATTTACCAAGTCGAAGTGTTAAAGCTGGTATTTGTGATCATTTTTTGAAGGGGGAGGTGTGAGGCAGAGATGCTCAAGCTCAATACCACACTGATAGTGGAGTGCGTTAAAAAACTAAAGGACTGTCCGTGGTTGCCGGTGGAGCCTTGTAGGCAGTTTCTCGATAGAGTTAGGATTTGTTCGTGTCGTATAGGAGATGGTCATCACTACATATGGAGCTAGAAGTGAATTTAAGCAAGGGCTGATGAATATGCTTCTCCTAATCGTCATCAGTCATTGGTTTTGTATCTATGTCCCTACTTTGAGTCCACGGTCAACTATCTTTCAGAGAGAGGTGTAGTCAACAGGTATTTCTAGACGTTGGACCTATCTTTCCTTAAAAACCGCAAAATGTATCCTCAAATCAAATCTTTTTCTCTATACAATCAAATTTCCACCTGAATCTCTTGAACTTACTTACCATTGCCTCTTTTTCTCTCTTTTCAGCGCCAACAAAATGCATCGAAATCGTGCAGCAATTTGCTTTCAAAAAAAGAAAACAAAACGCTTTCAGTGAATAATGCTTAACTGTCAAAGCCAACAAAATCTAATTAAACGAAAATAAATCAAAAAAAGTTAAAATAAATTAAAAAAAAAAATCGCCTTGAAATCAAAACAAACTGTTTCCCCGAAAAATACGCAAAAACCAGGCCAACCATCCCGACAGTTCTCTCAGCAAGCCACCGAATTCCCACAGAATGACTCACTCCAACGTGTGTTTACATTCGACGGCACAAAAACGCTCAAAAATGAAAATACCGAGCAAATTTATGACATTTTCCGATATCCTCTCAAATACCCTAGTTGTAGTTTTAGTTATTTCAATATTTCAAATTAATTATGTGGCATCACGAAGGATATCCTCACAACAGCCACCAGCCGCCATTGAAACCGAGGCCATGGAATTCATTTTAGGTGAGTTACTGTCTGTTAGACGTCACTTTTATTGTTTCAAGATTTATATGTGTCAGATCTGAATTTCGAACTCGAAAAATGCAGCAAATTCGAACTCTTATGTCAGATTCAATTTGTAAAAAGAGTTGTGGAGGAATTTAATGGATCTTTCGCAGATGCAGTTAATGGAAACGAGACCTTGTCGAGATTTTTTTTCTTCTTCTTGCAAATGGCCACAGAGCAGTGAAGAGCACAGTGTGTAAGAAATAAAGGCGGTTCAAATCTGGAAACGTTCGCCCAGAGACAATGCACATGAAGAGAGATGCTGCTATCGAACACTTAACATATGTTTGCACTTTGGAATGCACATTGTTTCGCATATGGAATTGCAAGGATCATCATAACGAAGTAGGGCACTTAAAACAACAGAACACATATGGCAAAGAGGCTGTTAAACATAAGTAGTTTGGTGGGTGTCGTTTCGGATTCAAATGTCAAGAGATCAAATGCAAACGCATGCCGCTTGGGTATATTCACTGCCTTGTATTGAATTGGCTGAATGGATGAATTACCCGTTTCAGATGACAGTGACAGTGACAGCGATAGTGTCCCTTTTCAATGCCTGACTTTGTGGTTCGTTTTACTTTTCTTTCTTCGAATGATTTATGATGAAAGTTTTTGATCGTGAAGTCTCCAAGTCAGCCACCTAAAGGAGCCTTTCTTAGCATGCAAGAGGAGACTGGGGAGTAGGAGATTTTCGTTAAAATCCTTCAGATTTCTTCTTAGAGAAGACGTTGCAAAATTTGACGGTTTAAAAGTTTATACTCACAATGCATCATCTACACAGCATTGCCTGCATTTTGACGGCTACATTTTCTTTTTTGCTTTGATGCGTTGGAGTCATTTATTTAAAAAATAAATAAGTAGCTGGCGGGACAGCTCGTGGTGAGCCAAGGCCTGGCTTCTCGCAACCATTCATGTTGTGCGTGTTGTATTGTTCGCACGAATGGAAGGGATCTACAAGTTATTGCCGACTCCGATCGCTTTTTCATGACAAATTGTACTCTCCCCGACGTGAGGTGGTGCCATGAAACATTTTTGGTAGACACGGATGAGGCTTGAACCCACGCTGCTTGCTCAGCAGTCCAGCGCACTAACCAATAAGCCACGACGACCACATTAACTTGTAATTTCTGGCAATTCGTAACTTTCCAGACTTCACAACCGCAATTACTTATGCTGGTTGCGGGTCAACCAGGCCCCAACCACCAAGCCTTTCATGTCGGCACGGTCTTTAGCCAGCTGTCTTCAGTTGCGTACGCTAATTTGGTTAGGTCACCCTCTCATGCACACGCCATCAAAGATGAAATAGTCCCTCGGAAGAGTCGGTTAACTCTTATATAACAGTACTATTCCCCAGCTACGATGACTGAGAGTCAAAAAGTGTAATCAACGATCAGGAAATCACGACATTCACCGATTTGCTCAGAAGCACTGCAAAGAAAAAGAATCCTTCGGGCTTCCTCGATCCATTACACATCCCTTCAACCCAACCTAACCTAGTCCATTGTCTGTAGCCCACTACCGGAGATGTTATTTTTACAATTTCATCATTTCGGGAACGATTTCACGCAGGATATTAAAGAACTTGTATTAAGTAGCTTCTTCAGTCTCTTCGCTTAAGGCAAGGATCTCCTAGATCGGAGTAATAGCTACCTTCCGCCCCAATAGTTTCAGGTGCATTCTCGTAGATAGTAAGTCTTGGATGTTTGTGGTCGTATTTCCATTTATGACCGAGTCTTTCTCTCATCTCTAGATTCAGCACTGGAAGTCCTCCTTATATGTATGTTCACATAGCTCATGTGCAGTAATCGATCTTCTCACCGCGAAAACTGCCGTTAATCCTGTCGAAAGAATTCACCTGAAGTTGGGTACGAGCTCATAGCGAATATTGGCTTTTATAGTGCAAAGCAAGTTGACGTTTTCAACAAACTTCAACCATCTCTGCGCCTCCTGTTTATTTTCATTTCTTACTTCGCCTGATGTCAAAATTGAAATCAACTTAAAATAACTCCTAACTTCAGTTAGATTTACCGAAACATCAATATCCTTTCGTTTTCTTTGAAGACGTCCATCTCGAACGACCGTGAACTAAATTAAAATAAATATTTACCGCGCCCATCAAATGTCGCCATATTCCGAAAAGAGTCTTCTCGTCCATCCCTGATCCCATCACGATTTGCAAAATCGTTTTGGAAATCTTTTTCGAACCGAAAACAAGATAAAAACAACAAAAACTCCCCATTAGCATGTGAATGGCACCCATAAAAACTCATTAATCGCATAAAAAACGTCATAATTACATGTTCCCGAGACTGCACTATGTGCATGTTGAATGTTTCTTTGTTGCCCCCTTCTACTCAATTCATCATCGTTGCATACCGCCCGAGAGACTCAATCTCGGGAAGACGCATACAATTGCACTTTGCTCCAGAATGTCCCGACGGTGATTTTTTTTTTATGCCCCAGTCATCTGTCTGGAGTAGGGAGCAGCTGCCTACTGGGGAAAAAGTGTCAAATCTTCTGTACATAGCTGTCTATGCGACTACACAACCTGACATAATGGCAGTCTAATGCACAAACACTGAGGAGGAACAGCAGCATCATGGTGGGCCTGTCCCCTAAAGAACTCTTTAGGTGAAGAATTCATTGGACATCTTCCCAACTTGAAAGGAATATCTTTTCATAGAAGTCATGGATTTACTCCAAATAATAACCCACTCGCTGTGCTGATCCCTGATCCCACTTGGGAAAACTTCTTTTTTTTTTTGCGAAACTTAACGCACTCATCGATACTCGTATTAATCTCCACCTGTCACTTTCATAATGAAGGTCGCAACGAGGATAAGCCCACGCTTGTTCTTCACCATTTGCCTGGCTCTTCTTTGATAAGTAAGAGGAGCATTGTGTCGTTGTTTTTGGGTCGGTAATCATCCGTATTAGCAAACATTTCACAGTGGGGGCTCGGATCTCAATGAGTGGCCGAAAGCAAATTATAGCTTCAGCATCATTAGGCCCCTGCCACGCAATTAGCAGCAAGCGGCAGAGCTTGGCAGGGGCCTAAGGCTGTCCTTCATTTCTTTAAGAGGTTTCCGCAACTTGTATGGATCGAGTTTAAAGAAAAAGACTCCACTTCAACCGCCGTGTAAAGAGATTTTCGTCAAGGTCTGGCAAATCGTGCTCAGTTCTCTATCACATTGCCATCAGTTTCCAAGATCAAGCTCCAAATTTGACTGCTTTTCTTAAAACCAAATTATATAACCAAAATAGTCCTTCGATTTTCCGAGCAACCAGTACTGATTTAGTCCAATACTATCACCTGCCGAGTCAAGCACTCGGAAATTCTGTACATTATGCTTCCAGCTTCAACCTATACCTCAACAATTTAGCGATCAAGGGGCTAATTAGACAGCCAAGAAGAAACCCAATGAAGGAGATATCATTGTCGTAAGGTAAGCAAGTGGAGGACACCAAACCCTTGATTGGCCGTTAGTTCTTACGCCTTCCTTCTTTGAACCTTTATGACATCGGTCAATTAGCGAACCCCACAGGCTGGCCAGTTGTGGGTCACAATTTCGTTGAAAAATAAAGAAGATGGCATCGGACAAAATTTTGTACTCGTACAGCATTATCTATGTCATCACTCTTGTAAGTAGAACCCTTTTCCAGTATTTTGGCCCAACAATGCTAGGAATGATCTCTGCTCGAAACCATACGGCCGAAAACGTTTGCATTGGTCCACCTCGTTGTTAAGTTTGGGAAAGCAGAATTGAGATTCCACTCTTATGCGTTATGTTATGACTTACTTCGGCTCAATTTGGTTCGTCCTAGTTCAAATAATGGCGACAATTGTTTGAATGTTCTTCTGTATCTTGATAGTTCTTGTAGAGTTTCGGGGAATTGAGGCCCAGTCTGTTGTAGGGCAATGCTTTCCTTAACCACTAGGCTTCACATTCCCCTGATTTTGGCGATGGACTACGAGACTTTAGACTTAAGACCTCTGAGAAGTCATGCGGTTTTGATTATTTTCTTCATCCTAAAGGTTATGTTTCTGATTGTAACGTTCATTGATATGTGGATATGATTCGTGGCAAGCTTAGCTATCCATTTCATTCTATTCAATGAAAATGAATGAAGACCGCAGTCAGAGTTGGACACTGTCGTCACAATGTCAAGTACTTTGGTGAACGAAACCAATAAAGTCACTTCAGCTGGAACGAGCTTAGCGTCTAGCCGAAATCTGCATGACAAGTCGAGTCTGCCAATTCTTGACTTAACGCCAGTACAAGTTCACATAGAAATCCAAACAAGACTCACCCTGCATAGGCTGTTTCACCTACATAGCATCGGATCTAAACATCTTCCGTGCTTAACTCCCAAATTCAGCTTCCTAATTATTGCTTTCAGCCAAACTACTCAATTTTCATCCTTCCAAGGGACGATTACGAAAAGTTCACACCATGTCCTTTGGCGCAAAAATGGACAGTGAATCAGGGCTCTGAATAGTCGGCGAGTGAACGAAAAAGCTGGCCCGACAACCCACAGTGGGTCACAGCCTAGCTTCTCCAACCATTTATGTTATGCCTCTTACATTTTTCGTTACATTTTTCACTGGAGGACTACTGTGCGAGTTGCGTAGGTTTGAGCACCACTGAACATTTTTTTCGGCACCACCTCTCGTTTGAGAATGGCAAACTTCCGAGAGTATGATTTATCATGAAGAAGCTTCTCAATTCGCCGTCCGGAGTAGACATTTAATAAAAGATTCCTTCCACTCGTTGATAGAAGCTAAGCTTTGGCCCACCACAGACTGTCGCGGGTGCTTTTTATTTTGGTGCCGCGAACCCTGCTGATTCCTTCGGATCTCCGTGGAGATTGGTATTGGTAGAAGCAGTGCAATTGTCGGTTTGTAGATCAGTAGCCCTTATACGGAATCCAAAATGAATTTCAAAAACCTTTTTGGCGACTTTGTTGACATTTCACACAAATCGTTGAAGAAATGTTCTCTAAGGGCGGTCATCTTGGTGAGACTTGTATACCCACAAAGTAATCTGTCAGTCCTCTACTGCGATTACATCGCCGCATTCTAAGTCTGCTGCACTTAAACGTAATGGTTCTACAGAACGGAGGCTGTAGACACTATGAACCTCACAAAATCAAAATAGGCCCATCGGTAGCCGCACTGATAACTCGGTCCCACCTCTACCTACAATGTACCTCACAAAGGCCTTGTTATTCACTGTCAAAGAAGCTATGTAAGTGCTTCTATGATACAACGGCAATATCCAATCAAAAGGAGGTTATAGGGATGTGCGTCCACTGCCAACAGAGGTCATCACTGTAGCTTGAGGTTGTTGACTTCAAATGAGATTGTCTGAATAGCCTATCGGAACAGCCGCTGTATTCCGTTTGCAAACCACAGGCAGGTGTCCACAGACATTTATCTACGAGGCTTTAGAGGAAGGGCATTGCGTCAGTTTCTTGAACCAAGTTCGTTGCAGCGAATAAAACATTTTGAGTGCTAGATGAAGCCTTCTGGACCTTATTTTTGTGATTGGAAACATGCTACCTGTCAAATGTTTCCTTAGACTTACTACTTCACATTACAAACCAAACCATGTAAGAACCTCCTCTTCTTAATTCCAGTCACATTCCCAGAGCGTTGACTAATTAATTTTAAAAATCATCCTCTCGACTCCACTGTCCATTTTCATGATCGCAAATCGCTGCCCCTAACAAGTATGTACACTACAAACGAAAAATGTACTCTTAACATTATAAATTGCGTGCGTTGCGTTGTGTTGTATTGCATTGTGAGACCATTCATAACAACGATGCTCTTAATGTTTATCTAAAAGATTAAATGGTCACATTAGTCGATTATTCGACTTACGTACACTGAGTATGTATTTACGTGCTCGGTACTCACAAATTGCCTGCAAGTGAATTCATTTTTTTTTATTTTTGGAATATTTTTCCTGATAACATCACCAGTGCATTCTGGCTGCCTTGTGGATTTTGCGTGAAGTGATCCGTAGTAGGATGTATGGGCTTTGGTTATCTGTTGGATGGCTCTGTCAGAGGCGGTGTGGAAGTGTATACGATGCAACTTGCAGCTGAACATGAACAATGCACTGTTCTGTGCATGAGATTTATTGCAGCGCCGAAAGAGCATGGGTGTGTTCAACTGATTAATCTTATTACTTACGAGTTCTTAATTTTTTTAAATTTGGATATGCTTGCGAATTGGTGATTGTATTTGTTTGGAGTGAAATTGCGCAAAAATTCATATCATTCATTGCATCCTCCACCACATGGCTGACTGTAAAATTTTTCTTCACACTTTTGGTTAGCCCGGTGCTGTTTCTTCCATTTTCTTGATTGCGACCATAACATCCGGCTTGTTATTTTCGTGAACACATCAGACCTCCCCTCCCCACTCCATTATTCTCTCATCGATAATAAATATAGATTCGCTTAATTGAATAATAAAATACAAAACGAAGCACAGAATGTTATAATGGATCGGTAAATGGGCACATGTAAGCCATTTGTGCCGAATTTTATTGGCTCTTTGTTGCTCTTTTCGTTCAACACAAAAGTGATCCGAGTTCCGAAACGACATTCTTGCCCATGTGCAAACCGTGGAAACTATGACTATGACGTGCGAAGAATGCAAATTAAGCACGTCTACGTCTACTTAAAGATACTTTCTGCAAGTCATTTCCTACAGTCAGTCAGCCAGCTGTTCTGAAAAATTTCCCACAAAATTTTTCAAATAAATCAAAATACTAGATCGTTGCATTGATGAAAGACATTTAGTCATGATTTATCGGTAATTTGTGGACCGCGGAATCTTTTTTTGAAAATGGAAATGGTGATTGAAAAATTGGAGCAGAATTCGAGACCTGGCTGCATGCCAGTTTGAATTTTTGGATTTTTGTATCCACTTTGGAACACCTTACAAATTGAAATCAACATCCGACGGCTCTTTCCGTTTTAGTATAAATAAAAAGCACGGAGAATCATTGTAATCGATCTAGGATGGAGAAGTACACGAACAGGAAGTTGCAAATGACTAAGATTAATGAGAACTCAATCGCCAGACGTAGAAAATAGATGCAAAATCTCAAACACATTGCGCGTTTCAAGACAAAAAAAATTTCAGAAAAACTCCATTAACCTTGTCATCAGTATTCTATCGCAATAGGGCTTCCTTCGCTGTTGTAAGTAGGACAACTACACCTTGTGCGTTTTGGGACAAAAATATCAGACAAATTTGTTTCCAAGGAGTTTGAAGCTTCTGAAATTGCTTAACTCACCCAGGCAATAGAGTCGTGTTTTTTTAAAATATAAAAGGGCGCGAAATCGACTCACCTAGGACCGAAGTCGGCAGTCTAATCGCTCAGTCCGACAACTACTGACTGGAAAATGTGGTCGATATAGGGAAGAATTTCTAGCCGAAGAATGTCGTCTAGCATTCGAAAACCCACTTTAAACACTCAAGTTTCTGGCAATACACTGGGGCTGGTTCCAACTTTTCTTTATTTGAAAGATCACAAGGCTCGTGATTTTTCTAATGCCCCACCCTAGTTTGTATCAGCCAACGACTCTACCACAAGAACTTCATGTCCACAATCAAAGTTAAACCATCATCTGCAAGCAATAATCTAACGCTCCTTAATGACCATAACCTTGCTCTGGGTCAAAGTTGAAAAATAGACCCTTTTTTAAGTCAAACGGCTGTTCTAGTCTCAGTCAGAACAGGCCCCACTGAATCTTCGGTATCCTCAGGTTATGATAGGTGCCCTCAAATCAGTTCGACATGTCAATTCAACTTCGATAGCAATCCAGAATTCGAAGAGGGGAGTGCTTGTTGCTATAGAAAGTGGAACAGGAGTGAAAGCTGTAAGATTGATCGAAGATTGAAATATCCTGTGGACAGTGCTTGTGATCAGTGTTTCAGGATTGAAGCGCAGCGAATCTGGTTTTATAGGCTTTACAAAGTTGTTTGTTATCTACAAATTGCCTTATTTGCATTAGTCCACATTTGACTTCTTTATCTGAAGTCTCAAATGGATCAGGAAGGAACGAATCACCAGGCTTTATAAAAATAAATAGCTGGCGCGACAACTCAAGATAAGCCAAGGCCTAGCTTCTCGTAACCATTCATGTTGTGCGTGTTGTATGGTTCGCACGAACGGAACGGACCTACAATTTATTGCCGACTCCGAACGGCGAATTGAGGAGCTCTTTCATGACAGATTATACTCCCAGAGGCTTGTCATTCCCGACGAGAGGTGGTGCTACGAAAAAAGTTCTGTGGACACAGCTGGGGCTTGAACCCGCATTGCCCGCCCAGCAGTCCAACGCACTAACCACTGAGCTACGGCGACAGACTCGGTCGCATTTAACACCTCTTCGTGCATTTATCACGCCATCCCTAGAAATATGCTGATCCACTATTTCATTCTTTTAGAGCCCTTGGATCTTCCTTCTTTCCATAGATGGTATCTTGACCGACTTCCTCCCTCTCCATCTGTAAAACGATACAAGCCCAAGTCTAAATAGACTTTCGCTGACTAATTTCTACTTAGTCAAACTAATTCAGGAAATTTTTGTGACACAACCTTGCTTCACGAACATCATCCGGTAATGGATGCATTCCTCCACCATTCTCGAGGGTTGAGAGCACTTAAGCTTATTTTACTAAGAAAGAGGTATCCACTGTCTGCGACAACTGTCTGCAATTGGCGTCGTCTTTTCTTTTCTTTTTTTTCTCCGTCTCCAGACATATTTTTCGCGACATAGTCGCGTACTCATTTCCAAGATGCGAGTCATAATTTTTCGGCGTCGCTCTCGCGTTGAAAGACTAAATTTATCGTTTCTTGACCTTCTTAGGATTTGTTGAACAAAAAATAATGGCGCCAATGAAACAAACTCACTCACACTCTGCCTCTCTCTCTTTCTAAAAATAAAATTAAAAAAAAAAAAAACGTTTAAAAATGCATAAAGATCTGTAGGTGCGTTGGTGGCCTGTCCGTCCCCTCCAATGAACCTCAAGTTCTAAAAAACTAAAAAGAGTTCAACGAAAAATTCAAAAAAACAAACTCTTATCAGGGTCATGGAGGTTATTTTGGTTACACTTGAAACTGGGGGTGTCCCCTTGTGTTTGTTTCTTCCCCTAGTTTCTACCATAGTGTCCCTCTCTCTGTGTTTTGACACACCGCCCTTGTTAAGTGTATTTTTGAAACAAATAATCGAGGTTTTGGTTCTTTTTTTTTTTTGTAAAATAATGAACAAGTAACATTTGACTCCTGTTCAGTGTCGTATTTCTTTGCTCGATAACCTGAGGCGCACTGGTAAAGTGCATTTCTTACAAATTTGGACTGGTAGGCCCTATTCTTTCATTGAGAAGTGTTTTCAAGTGAAACAGGGGACAGTGAATAGTGGGACTTAATGGATGATACTTGGAACTTGAGTACTTAGTGTGAATAATGTTTGTCAAGGATCACTTTTAACTCAGGGAGATTTTTTCTCTCTTGACTATTACTTTCAGTCGGGATTGCCACCCATTAAATCGATTGTCAATGAAGTTGATTGTCGAAAACGCTTCTCATTGCTCCACTTTGGAGAGAATAGAGAGCTATGTTAGCCCGCTCTGCATCTGTCCTGCCCTATCCCAAAGAAGGAAGCTCTATCTAGGAGTCTATCCCTTCGACAATTTCGGCGATTTATCGCATAGTGATGTCAAAAGTATCCTCAGCTTTATTAAGAGCTCCAAATGGTTTTATTAGTTGGAGTGGCACCTAGGATATAGATCCCAGTGATATAACAAAGGGCCTTCCTTGGCCTACCTGTGGTCTGTGCCTCGCATGGACAGACACCTTACCCACCTACGTCAGCCAGCGATCTTTCTATCGCGACTTTTTTTTTAGACATAACACATACGTAACTTAACAGCCTCGCATATCACATGTAAAGGGCGGAAACAGGAGATCATAGATCTCGTTGTGAACTTGGTGCCAAGGGATTTCATCGACAACACCAATGGGCCTTCTACACCCAAATTGACGTTCAGCAAACCCTTCACCGTGACCTTCCCTACGAGAATGAAATCGAAATCTGCATTGGATGTTGATATTGCATTTGGATGTGACATCTTAAAAAAAAAATAAATAGTAGCGTCGTCGGTCTTTTCTCGAGCACGGGCCACAGACTGCGGGTTATGACGGAGACACGCTGGTGTGGTGATGTTTCTCCGTTGTTCCTCGGCCAGGTTGACAGTGACGTGGTCCATGAAGCTTAGTTGCATTGAATGTGTCCTTCAACCAACTGTGTCTACGTCCGAGCCATTCCTAGTCATTATTTTATTTCCTTCGACTCCATCATGTCCAGGAATCCTGTGAGCATTGTCGGTAGTTCCAATGCCAGGACGGTCATAGGTAGGTCTTCCTAGTAAACACTTTTCACTTTCTGTCAAAGCCAGCACCAGGTGAGACAGATAAGTTACCTCCGCCATATCCAGTAAGGTATGGGCTACCTTAAACTGGACTGGAACTCGTGCAGATATCACGGCAACTAGCACCGATTAATTGTCAGAATAGTGAGACTGGACGTGTCGTGTAACTAACGCTACCGGAGCTACAAGCTATGTTCTTGACGATCAGGCGTTCCTCCATAGTAAAACAACGTAAAGTTCCTACTTATACATCTGAGGTGGTTAGATGGTTACCTATGTCTATAAAAACCCTTTATGTCCACAGTCTGTTGGACTGTCTACTTCCAAAGTTAAGTCCTTCAAAATCATAACAATGTGTTAATAGGAAGCCATTTCGCTTCATTACGTTGCACTTATGCTCTAGCATAACTCAGGACTTAATTATCAACGCGCAAATCTGTACACAACTCCGATGCATGGAACGAATTATGTTCCACACAATTGAGCACCTCTCCTTTGGCGGTCGTCATGAATTGTTTCCATTAAATGTCGTTTCGCTTGCATTTCAAATTGATATATGGGACCCCACAGACTGCACAGCACACTCATGCCCGCGTATCAATTGGATTTTCATCAACTTCGTTTCACTGATTCCATGTTAATGAAGCACAACATTGCTACCAAAGCAACAACCACCACCATAATGTGATCACTGATCAGCATCAGCACAATTTAGCATCAACGTCAGTCCATAATCTGAGAAAATTCCTAGACTCTGGCCAAACAATAGACCTACATTCGCGTCGATGACGTCCTTACGCCTCGCGCCCCTATGCCCAGAGTTTTGGGCATTGTACTGTGAAAAAATTGAATAACCACAAGTGGCACACACTACCGCAGCAGGATGATCCACTTTTGGCAGGCACAGCACAAGATATTGTCGTGTAGACACTTGCAACAGATTTATCAGTGCGGCACGAGCCTCTTGCAGGCGTGTCCTACCCTGGCAAAGGGGTGAATGAATTTAATTAATGAAAATTTAACTGGGCGGAGGGTAGGGGACACTTGTAATTGCACCATGAAACGATCTTTGAATGAAATGTCATGATTATGATCAATTTTTTTTCTCTCTTTTCGTGGCGCAATTGTCGTCGTCTACATCATCGTTGCTGTCATCGTCGGTCGTGATCATCGGCCAGCACCAGAGAACATAGATATTTTACGAAAAGAAAAATGTGTTACAGATCTGCGTTTGCAGAAAAAAACAAAACAAAAGTATCTTCGCATCTTTTTTGATAGAAATAGCACATGTGGTGCGCGCCACAGTAGATATGTACATGGTCCAACCGGGAGTGCCGGCGTATGTGCGTGTAATTAAATGTGCGCCCCAAATGCGAACGCTTCGTTACATTTTGGAATTCTCAAGCTAAATGATGCAAATAATCAGACGAGAAATAAAATTTCGAGTTTCTCTCTGGTGGAGGAAGTAAGAATTTAGGTAGAGATGCATCTAGGAAGCGCTGTCGGAGGTATGTAACAATGCGCGGGTTGGGTGCAAGATCATTTAGTGTCCAACAAGAAATACTACTCACGGACGCTAGTTGAACGAAGATGCTCAAGACTAAGACCAAAACCAGCTAACGCAACTGGAGATGCATCTTATAGGCTAGAAGTGCACGCCAGTCAATATCCGTACAGAAAAGGAAATCCAAGGAGGGTGCCCTTTTGCTGTGAGAGCAAAAGTGGTGTAACCCCAATGATGTTATATTGAAGTTAGTAACTAACTACTAAAAGAGGCGCTACAGTCCAAGGTGGACCTGGGCCTCAATTAACAAGCGTCTCCAGCCAGCTCGATCCCCAGCCAGCTGCCTCCAGTTTCGTACGCCAATTTGGTTAAGGTCCCCTTTTACTTGCGTACGCCACCGGAGTCTTCCTCTACTGCGCCGTCCCTCGGGTGTGGATTCGGAGATTTGCCGGGCTGGAGCATTGGTGTCCATCCGCTCTACATGACACAGCCACCTCAGTCGTTGGAGCTTCACTCTTCTGACTTAGTCGATGGCACTGTACAGTCCGTGCAGTTTGTCGTTGTATCTCCTCCTCCTCTCACCGTATATGCAGACGGGACCGAAAATCACCCGAAAAATTTTCCTCTTGAGGAGCAGGAACAGCAACTTCATGCCTATGCCCAAATCTTCAAATACGTCGCCTTCGCCTTCGCCATATGGGAAACAGACTTCTTGAAGTACTTGAGGACCTTGTGATATGTTTCGTCAAGAGCTCAGGTTGGTTCGAGAACAGGGCAACCAATGGTTGAAAAGAGTTAGTAACGCCACCACAAGTTTAAAAGGGAACACAATGGACCAAATGCCCCTAACCTAACCTAAACTAACTATGCGCTGCCTCAAAGTGGTTTATTTTATGAAAGTCGTTGTCTGCTGTATTGTGGAGGCTGTGCTTTTCGTTTAACCTGCCGATGCAGATCTTGACCGTTTTTAGCACTGAAATCTCCGAATACGATTTTAACATCTTACTCCGTCCAGGGGATTACAAGGTAAAATTTCTTCTTTACACCGGCTTCATTCTTTTCTGTAGGGAAGAGGGCAGATTTGAGGTAGTGTACATCCAAGACGAAGCTTCTTGATTATTTTTCAAGGGTTTCGGAGCGCTTGGCCTCGTTGCTGTGGGTAATTGGTCGCCCTAATCAACGTTTCAACGCAGTTTTTTTTGCTCCAGAGCTGCCAATTTTTTCTAATAGAAACATAATATAATCTATGAAAGCAATTTCAATTGTATTCTCTGATCCTCTGCTCCTCAAAATTAAAATCCGAACAAAGTAGCATTTTTTCCCAAAAACGTACATCTTTCACTGGACATTTTTGACATTTCCATTTGCATCTGTTCAATAAAACTTCATATCCACACATGCGTGCCGTATGCTGTCCCAAACTCCCAAAGACAACCATATCCACAAACTGATCTACTTTCGCTTACGGATAATACAATGATCCATGTCAAATGGAAAAAATGTGAAACAAAAAAGGATTCACGCCAAGTGAAATCCTTTCTCATTAAAAACACACATCCGTACGCTGACGCATCTGCCGTACACATGGGCCTGTCATGTCATGTGTGCCAGGGCGAGCCTGGACGCGGGGACCTCCGAACAAATATTTTCATTTCCCTACGCCTCCTTTTTTTTTTGGGTATGAAAACAACCAGATACGAGCTGTCAGAAATGTCAATTGATGTTTTTTCCCCTCAGCCACGCACACAGTTTCTTCTGTGCTGGTGTCCTCCCAAAAAGATGCACTTAGGAAAAACGATGTTACAAAATGCCTTGGGATTCCTAGTTGACTCAATGAGGGTTCAATGCTGAGTGAGATTCTTATGGAAACAGTAATTAAAATAAGCACCTTCGGTTTATTTTTATACATAACCGCTTGAGGGAAGATTGATTCCATTCCAGATGCACATGCACACCCTTTTTTATAAAAAAAAAAATCAGAGAGGATTCAGGGATGCAACATCCGCAGGAGGACATGATATAAACATTTACGGCCCGTTGACACTGAATGAAATAAATTTTCCCTAAATGCGCGATGGGATAGAGGAAGATCATCTCTGTGGTAGGAGGCACCTGTTTTCAAGAAATGCAGTCGCCTTCTCAGGGAATTTTGAAGACATTTTCTTTGACACAACCACCCTGGATACACTCCACCAGACGACCAAGTTCGCGTCTCTAATGAATTTGTTTGCATAAATTTATTGTTTCATGCACGCGTCTATCTCTACCGAAAGAGAGAGAGAGAGAGAGAGCAACACAAACAGCACAACAGAGCCTTCTAATTTGCTTGGGTAACATTTAAATTTCTTTCAATTGATTGACATTAATTAAGAACTCAGCTAGACTTGGAGGTCAATTGGGGGCAATAAGAAAGCGAATAACATGCCAATAATTGGCCTTTTCCGATAAGAGGAGGAAAATGAACTCCAACAGCGCACGCGGCATTGGTTTCGCAATGTTTCTGCTTTACGATATCTCGGATGAAGGTTCCTTAATTTGATTTCCACCAACACACACTGGGTGCTGGGGTGTGCGAAATTTATTATCTAGTGTCGGGAGATTTTTTTGCGAAAATTAAAATGTTAAATAAGTTTCGGAAAGTGATGGCAGGTGTGGGCGTGGATAGCCTGTGCAAGAGGTTGCACAGCGAAGGAACATTTCATCGAGCCACGTTTGATTTTTGAAGTGGTGTCATCTGATGAGAGGATTTGCTATCAGCGATTGGAGTCCTAGACTCATTTGTGGTTTTAAGGCCTAAAAATTTTGGTGACACATTGAACACAATCGAAGGAGTAAGTCAAGGAAATGACATAAAAAATATTTGTCCACAGACTGAATGTCCACTGTACGCCCATGTTCTCTCTAAAAGTTGCAGTACACACGGGACAGGTTCTGAAAAGGCAATAACTCCCCTACGTTTCATAAAAAAAGTCGAAATTTAGAAATTTTTTCACATCAGAGGTCAGTTGAGATCTGGGTACACCAAGCGCCACAATGCCCCAGTAAGAAATAATTTTTCAAGAAGTCAACGATTTTAAGTGAATGGATGTCAAAAATTCTTACGTACATACATACATATGTTGTAGGTACATTCGGCTAAATATTATTTTATTTGGCGCACAGGTGGCAGTGTAACTCACTTCTTCTCCACATTAAAAAACACTGACTAGACCCCTCTGAGAGCTTCGAAATCGGTAGTGTTGTCTTCTCCAACAAGCAACATTTTCGGGTGGTGATCTGTGATATGCTTCGTAGTGCCACATGCTTCGCAAATGAGAAGATTGCAAAGTCAAGCAAGCCTGACTGAAAAAGTATACGGAACATGACTGTCGAAGGAGAGTTGAGACGGTTTGGGCAAAGGAGGAGAGAATTGAGAGGCGTAGTACCTGGAATCGAATCCGATAGCGCGTAGGTTAAATAGATGCCCTAAAATCCATAAGAATACGTAGGGCTGGAGTACACATAACTTTAAACTTCTCTAGGGATCTTTTGTGCTCCGCAGTGATTACTTCGACAATGCCATAGACAGACACAGACACAGACAACAGCCACAGACCAGGTATACAGGTGTCTTTCGAGATCAATTAGCACAATGCAATAATTGGTAGGATTGTAGCTTTTCAAGTCCAAAATCTCCAACAAGATGACTATTCTCGAATTGTGGTTCCTCTGTTAAGCCATCGGGCTGGCGATCTTAACCACCTCCTCCACTGCCATATTGTAGAGTGATCTCTTCTGAAACCGTGCTGCCCCCTGGAAAGGCCACCTGTCTTTTGAATGACTTCAGTTAGTCATGCCGAATGTCGGATCTTTTATAGAGAATAACGCTCGTTAGCTAAGTTCAGGAACTACGCTTCTAGAGAAATGTCTACGAGTACCTTCATAAGGGGAGTGCTAAGTCTTTTAAGCTGACTGTACTTATGACACAGCAGATCTTTAATTGAGAGTCGACTCTACCTACTATTTGCATCAGAGAGTCGCTTGCCTGCCTGATTCGTCAGCTGCACAATCTTGAATGTCAGAATTGGCTTTGTAACTCAGAGAGATCTCTTCTCACATGTTCTCCATTATTCCCTGCTTCCAACTTGAGTCATCTATCACTGAGTCGAAGTGCAATTTCACCCTCACCCCCTCGCCCATTATTTCTCCTCATTTTATCGCCAATCACATCATAAACCAAAAACAAATTCAACTAAATCTATGTAAACCATCGCTGAGTGTATCGCCGTCGAGTCATCGAACTTGTCGCTCCCACTGGGGGAAACGTTTTTAAAATTCAAACGACTTGTTTGCCGTTTCGCCGATTGTTGTTTGTCGCTGGATATTACCTATCCGTACTTTGATTGGCAAATGATTTGCAATTTTCTCTTACCTAGGCGTACTCTCGGATGGAGTGTAGGCATCTACACCTTTTTATTTGCGCAAAAAAAATTATCTTTCCATCTATGCTCGGTGGATGCACGGCACATGCCTCCACAATTAATGACATGGCGCGCAAAAAGCACAAACACACACAGACACACTTGCCACTAGACCAACAGCAGTGTGGTGGTTATAAAGAAGCAAAAACGAAGCGATTTATTGAGCTAGCAATCATCTACCCATTCCAGTGGCTATCCATCCATCTATCCGTCCATCTATCTATCCGCACTTTGCCCATTTTTTTTTTTTTTTTTGCAATGACGATCCTCAGCATATTGTTGTCATATGTGCTTCAAAAAAAAAAAACCAACCCACTATCGTTCGAATTCTATTCGTAGAATATCCCATCCAGCACGGGAACAATTACATATTCCACAGAGGATGTCCAAATCGAATCGTCGAGGAGGCCACAAGAAGACGAACAAAAAGTGAAGACCACTTTTCTTTCGCCCATTCTTCGTTTCGATTAATTTGCATTCAGCGGTTTTTTAATGTAACCTCTTCTGCTTCTGGTTGTGTAGGTTTAATTAAATGAAGAAACAAAATGGTGGTGGTAGTAAAGGACCATCATCAAACGCATTATGTATTATGTTCCACTCTTCGTTTGTTTCTAAGCAACAATTTCAATCGATACACCAGAGCGGCTGTTGGATGGAAATAATCGAAATTCAAGGCACAAAACGCAGTTTAAAACTTTCCTTCCTGTTCCCAATTGAATATTAAAAAAAATAAATTGATAAAGAAGACGACGAAGAAGAAGCAGAAGAACGAGAAGAAATATTGAAGACCGGCAAAAAGGTTTTCATGTTTCCATATGCACAAGGGGATCTCTCTTTTGCTTCCGCGTATTTCCGGTGTTGAAAATGAAACCGAAAAAACCGTAAGGGCTGCTTCACACAGCGGTCGTTGATTATTAATATTCGTTTCCTTTATGGGAAAGTACATAATATTAATTACTTGTGTGTTTTTGTAAGAGTGTGCCTAACACGGGGCCTTTTGGGAGTGGAATAGAGGAAACACGAAATCCGAGATTCATTGAGGTGAGAGTTTGTGAACATAAACTCGGTTTTATGGCTTTCCTGGGATGGTTGCATGGTTATACGCAGTGTTGTCCAGATTTATGGTCGATGAGTACAAATTGGAATTGGATTACTGTGTTTTACACAGTGCGAATGTTTTAGAGCTTCAACCTAATCACTGTCTACCAATTTGTCCTCGTGGAAATGGCAACAAGGCACGATATCCTTCAGTAAACTGACGTGTCTACTCTTCCTCATGAAGAAACAAGACCCTTTCAACTGCTCCAATTACGGAGGCATCAGTCTTCTTAACATCGCTTACACGACCTTATATGTCGTGTTGTCAGAGCGCCTGAAGACGTTCTTCAACAACTTGATCGGTCCATATCAGTGTGGATTCAGGCCAGGAAAGTCTATCATCGACCAAATATCCACAATGAAGTAGATCTAGGAGAAAACCCAGGAATTTAAAATCGATACCCACCCACTTTTCATCGATTTTAAGGCCGCGTATGACAGCATCTATAGAAATGAGCTATTCAGAGCCATGTCTAGTTTTGACATCCCTGCCAAACTCGTCCGTCTGTGCAGGATGACGATGGAGAATGCACGCTGCTCCATTAAGGTCGGTCAAGACCTCACCGAGACCTTTGATGTCAGAAAAGGATTTAGACAAGGCGACGCGCTGTCACGCGACTTCTTCAACATCATCCTTGAAAGAGTTGTGCAAAACTCACGTGCCAACACCAGAGGCACAATCTTTCAAAAGTCCGTCCAATTACTCGGGTACGCCGACGATATTGACATAATCGGAAGAACGCAGCGTGATGTCATTGGCGAGTTGTGAACATGGGTTTAGCGGTCAATGAGGTTACCCTCACGTTTATGCTGTCTACAAGAAAGGACACTCAACACCGACATCTTGAACAGAACGTCACAATAGACAGTTATAACTTTAAGGTAGTTAAGGACTTTGTCTCCGCTATACATTTAGACAATGACACCAGGGCTGGGATTAAACGAAGAACAGCTCTTGCCAATCGCTATTTCTTTGGGCTAAGAAAGCAATTGAGCAAAGCCCTCTCTCGAACAACTAAGGTGACACTTTATAAGACCTTAATCGTCTCAGTCCTGCACTGCGGCGCAAAGGCATGGACTTTGTCAAAAGTGGATGAGGTCGCTCTTGGCTGTTTCGAGAGGAAAATTCTTCGGGTGATTTTCGGTTCCATCTGCATAGATGGTGAGTACAACGACGAAGTGTACGGGCTGTACGGCGACATCGGCTTAGCCAAAAGAGTGAAGGTGCAACGACTGAGGTGGCTGGGTCATGTAGGGCGGATGGACACCAATGCTCCGGCTCGGAAAATCTTCGAATCCACACCCGAGGGACAACCCAGTAGAGAAAGACCGCGACTCACCTGGCGAACGCAAGTTCAAGACGACCTTAACCAACTTGGCGTGCGAAACTGGAGGCAGCTGACTAAAGATCGAGCTGGCTGGAGACGCTTGTTGATTGAGGCGCAGGTCCACCCCGGACTGTAGGCTCAAGGGGTTCGCCATTCGTCCTATTCCTTTCGCAATCACTGACCAACAAAAGGACTGACCAAGAGAATTGGAAGTTGCTAAAAGTTACTCTTTCACAATTTCGAACCAAAATCTATCTGAAGGAGGTGCATACTTCTCCAAAACCTTTTTAAGGAGGCTTGTAGAGGTCTGCTACCAGCTAAAGTTAGTTATACACAGAAAAATGTAAAGCCCCTGCACGCCACAATGTCGATATCAGTAAAAAGATGATTAGTACCCTCTAAAAATAAAATTCACGCGTTCACCCCAATGAACTTGCCCAACGACTTGAATTGCAAAATTTACCCTGAGGTCTTTTGACGCTGTTCACACAGGAGCAACGGACTGGATTTTTTTGACGTTTACAGGCGAGGGGGGAAGCGGAGAGGTGACATGTTACGTCGCTCCGGATTTTTAGATTTTTTGACCCTGTTTACACAGGAGCAACGGATTGTATTTTTTTTTACTTTTACAGGCGAGGGGGGAAGCGGAGAGGTGACATGTTACGTCGCTCCGGATTTTTAGATTTTTTAAAATTCTTGGATTTTTTTTGACGTTTGTAGATGTCAATCGGCAGTCACTCGACAAACGTGTAAAAAAAATTGTTTTCGTGAATAAAACAATACGTCTTTTGGGCTGGAGGCTGATCGCATTTGTGTTATTTATTTAAATTGTTCTAAATTTCGTGAAATAAGCACGAAAATCAAATCAATTTGGTCGACACTGACAATAAATATGTCAAAAAAAAAGTCCGCGGAAGTGTTCAGACAGGACTATCAATCTGAACACGAAACGTCAAAAAAAATCCAGTCCGTTGTTCCTGTGTGAACAGGGTCTTTGATGTGAAGATTTTTCAAAGTTGGGATCTTTTAAAATCGAATAAAGTGTCAAATGAAGTCAAAAATCTGCTTCATTTGCACCTGTTACATTTTTATGTATCTTGTCAGACTCCTAAACAATTCTTTTTTTTTTCGTTCCAATTTCAGATGACAAATCAAAAGTTGAAGAAAAAGTTCCCACCAACTCAAGAGTTCAGCTCAAGTGTAAATTTGAGAATCCCGTTTGGTTTAAAAATGACGAAAAACTCATTACGGATACACGAAGGTCGAGAACGTAAGTAGAACATTATCATTTGTAACTGTATCTTTGTATCTAAAAAAGAAATATTATTGCAACACAACGTGTTGCTCCATCAATTACTGGTGCCCCCCTTTGGCTGACTAAAAGTTTTTTCTCCTAAAAATACTTTCGTTTTGGAACTTTTTGTTGTCGTCTTCACAGCCAGTGAGTCCAGGAGTGGGAAGTGCAACATCCACCCATACATTCGAGATACATTCGTGGCATCAAATTAAAAAAAACAAACGCGATTAATGAACGCGTCAAGCGCGTGTTCATCGTGGGCTTTGTGTGTCTCGAAATGTGCCTCGAAACCTCAGTCAGAAAAAAAAAGGGTGAGGTCGTGTGGACATCCCGAGCTGAAGGGTAAACAAAATAATGTTCCATCCAGTCCGACACACAAAAAATATGTTCCGGACAAGCAGTGGTCGTCAGTTGAGAAGATGGAACAACAAAAATATCATCACTCGGAGATACATTCACGCTTTTTTCTTAATTTTTGTTCACTTGTCATGACGACAAGTTGACGTTTGAGCTACTCGGAGGAGGATGAGGAAGAGAAAAAAAATAACACAAAACAAACACCAGACAAAAGAAAACATCTCCTGGGCTCAGACAGATATATGTGGCTAACTTCCATCCGGCTGGAGGGTGGATAAATCTGCCAAAGAAGGCGGGTACAAGGCATTAGGTTAGGATAGGATGTGCATCCATTTAGCAGGAAAACCATCTGCTGACGATGTAATGGGGGGATTCCTCCTTCAAATCTGGACAGACTTTGTGCTCCTGGGCCCTCTAGGAGCATGTTAATAGCACTCGTATACTTAGCGCGTTGAAACATATATGAGGCACGCACCACCAGCCTCATCATCATCGTCATCGTCATCATATTTCTTCGGTGCAATTGTTGGCTGAGATCTCTGATTCACGAGGACCGAGCGCACGATTAAAGTGGGATTACCACGCGACGAATGTGTGCGTATTTCTTTTTCTTGTTTTAAATATAGTTTCGTGCACTCACAAGTGGAGATACTTAGTCGGTTTAAGCCATTCGCCCATTCAGTGTGTAATTTCATGAGATACCCTCAGTCAGTGTCGTGCCAGTGATTAGTGTAGAAGTTCAAGAGGCAACTCACAAAGGATTATGAGCTATTTTGAGAGTTGTGGTGGCTATTCTTGTGGTGCGGCCTTGATAGTTTAATTGTCTGCAGTTTTGTTAAGAAGAAGATCTTACATGAGGAATTATCTCTGGACTGCGACACATGCACTCGGTTTTTTTTTGTCATCGCTGGCATTTGTTTTAAAGGATAATCCGTGGAATGACTTATTTTCTTTGATGGAGACGACCATTGTTACAGTCTCCATGTACAAGAACCTGTCGTCTTCTAGAGTATTCATATTGGAGGTGATGAGCACTAGCACAGGCTACACTTCTTTCAGTGAACGGGTTATCTAGGCTCATCTTCCTTTCAAGTAACCACCTGAGTTGCTAAGAAATTTTGTCAAGGCTAGGTTAGGTATGTTGGTTGGGCGAAGGGGTGATATTTACTCTAACATTCAGGTCAAATCAGACCCATTATGATACCCTGCCCGTGGAGCATTACAACACCTCAGTTTGATGAAAAAATGGACCTGTGCCTCAACTAAAGACTTGTCCAGGTAGCTCGAATCAACTAACGATTTTCCTCCAATTTCGCACTTCAAGTTATGTGCGATCCCCGTTCTTTACTTAATCGCTGTTCTCCTCTACTGCCTCGTTTCTCCGAGCAAAATTCGAAGGTATTCTGGCCCAGAATGAACACTGTGCTCAGTTTCACAAGAATCCAGATATATGCAACGCGCGAGAGAGATGCAATTCCGATCCAATCATTTGGAAGTTGACTCTTTCGTTGCGAAATCCTCACGTCTTTGTGCCTGATCTAGCTTCACCACATTGGTTGTATCAATGTTATGTTAGGGCACCACCTGCAGAGCTATAATAATCTTGAGTGTCGACTGTATTTCTCTTTATTCTTCAACTTTTCACGAATGGTAAGGTCCCACACTCAAGTTGAATTCAATAAGAGTATCATGGCGCTGGTGGATGGGCTACACAGAAACCATTCTAGCCAGAAATGTAACTTCTGACTTCCTTAAAGTATTCCCTATATGCCTGAGACAGAAATCATTCAGGCTCCTGAACTTTTCCAGTGTTTTTTAGGCTGAAATAATCGCAAACTACGAGGCCTGTCGTGCAATTTTCTCCAACAGCCAGGTAGCCATCAAGGCTCATAACCACCTCATCAAAGATCGTAGCACAATGCAGAACTGAGCTCGACCGCCTGGGAAGCTTATCTTCCCTAAGCCTCATATGGGTCCCTCGCCATAGAGGCATCGAAGGGAATGAAATGGCTGATGAGCTTGCCAGGCAGAAGTCAGCCCTTGACAGCTCACTCGCAGGAGAAGTTCTCATCTCATTCGCCAAACACAAATGGACCGACCTTGCTAGCTGCGCTATATCCAGAAAGACTTGGCCAACATACAACCATAGGAAAACGAGTGACCTCCTTAGAAGAACCCGAACAGACATTGCGCGCGTTGTCGCCATCTGTACGGGTCACTAGGCAGTGGGTACCCATGCGGCCAAGCTTGGCATCCCTTTTAAAACCCTCCCTCGACAACTTCGGCGAACTTTCAGACAACAAAATTCTACTCTACCTTAACAGATGGGATTTAAGAGCAACAGCCATGGTCTAGCAACACCCATTCACATTCATCTAACAAACCGGTCACGGGAACTGTGGTAACAAGTTCAGCACAATCTGAGTATCGGGCGCTCTTTGCCTTATACAGCCACTAAAACTAGCCAACCAACCAATGCTTGAGCACCGCCTCTTTCCACCCCCTTCGATCGCAGACACGATACAGTCATAAGGTCTGACTTCTCGTAACTATTTGAGCGTATTTTAGTTCTTGCGCGAATGGATGAAACCTATAAGGACGAATTGAGAAGCTTCTTCATGACATCACTCCCCGACCAGAAGTAGTGCCGTGAAAAATGTTCTCTGAACATTGTTGCTGCTCGAATCTACGCAGCTCGCACAGCAGTCCAATGTACTTTCATACAAACATACCTACTTATGCACATATCGTCCCTTTGAATATCGTGAGAACAGTCTTAAATATCTCTTGACTTTGACCCCGAAGCCAACGACACTAAAATCAATGTTTTTTTGCAATTCTTCTTGGAAAACACCAGCTGATCGCTGAGTGGTCAGTCCAGGACAAACTGTCTGGTGGTCATGACCTAATAAGGTCTTGAACTATGAAAGATTGCCTCTATTTTCAAAAACACCTTTAATTTATTGTGCACACTCCTACCTTCTGTAGATCATGAGACAAACATGTGCTGAATTAGTGCTGAATTAAGTAAGCAATCGGCCGTTTTAATATCTTTAAAGATCGCTATGCCATGAATTTTACTGCCTACAAACACACTTTCCTTTGAAGGCATTTTCAAAGGCAATCTAAGCCTTCAAAACTCCAAAATCCGTACATGTCGTAAATCATCAATAAAATAGCTCCTCCATCACTAAAAACCTCTCTACAAGATTTTTATTGACTTGACATCGCATCCCAACACGGTTTTTTTATGTGTCCACTAAAAATCTGCCCCCAAAAATAGTCCCCTCTTATCCAATTTGTCATACAAACTTCGAATCACTGCTGCGAGAAAACTTGCACTAAAAAAAAAAACTCCATTAGGCCATTTCCAACACCCGAGAGGCGAACGTTCAACACGCACATAGTGCACTGTAAACTGCAACTTCATAAAAATCGTTTAATGAACTCTCAACACAAAGTATAACCCCAAGGAACAGATGCAGACCCGTAACACCGTCAAGTTCTTGAAAACGTTTTCGAATGTTTTGCCCATATATTCACTTTTTATGAGCCGCACAGATTCGACTCCATAAAAACTCTCAGCGTCCCAGCAACACAGCCTACTCTCCTCCTAATGATCTCGAGATCGTTTTTCCCCGTTCAATTTTCCACGGAGATTTTCATCCGCACATTCGTGGAATGCTCTCTTCGACTCGCGAGTTCGTGTAAAACGAAAAACACATCTGGGCGGCCGCCGCCGCCGACGAGCGTGTGGAAGAGTACATTTTCCGTTTGTGATTGGGAAGCCTTCGCAATCGCGTGCCTTCTATTTTTACCACCACAAGAGTTTCCTATAAACAAAATGTTGAGGTTGAAAACGCTTCTTTCGAATACAAAAAAACACAAACAACTAACCATCACTGTCTCTCCCTCTCTGTCTCACTTTCGTTTTAGATTGAAATTCGAGAAAATCAAAAAGGCCGATGCTGGCACCTACTCCTGCCGCTCCGATCCCGATGGTACATGGGCGAATCTTACATTGAGCGTATCACCTGGCGGCGAGATGAAAGCGGACTTCGCTGGCAATATGCAGGCCTACTCACAAGTGTCTGCTGCTGATGAGTCGAAAACTGTCAGCGGTGGGCAATCACAAACGAATGACACCGACCAACAGCAGCATCGCGACAAGTCCTCTGATGATTACCTTGACAAGGACTTCGAAGAAAATGCTGACACCGATCAGGACGAGAGACATCAGCACACCGAGGACGGGCCTTCTCAAGAGTATGCTCCGAGATTCAAATCTGGGCTTAGTTTGCCAAAGTACGTACCGAAACCCTCTGGAAGCTACATCAAGCTGAATTGTGCCGTCAACGGTGTCCCAACACCAAACATCACATGGACGAAGAACGAGAAGCCAATTTCAAGGAGCATGGGCAAGGTGGTCTACAAAAAGTGGGGCATCAACATGGAAGACTCGATACCCGAGGATTCAGGCAACTACACGTGTCTTGTCTGCAATGTTCACGGCTGCATTGAACACACGACTAAACTTTTCATTCAAGGTAAGCCCTTTGGGATTTTCTTAAGACTTTCTCAAGTCGGTATTTGGAGGATATTTTCTATTTTTATTTTATTAAAACTACGCTACCACCACACAGACCGTTTGCGAGCACGACCGATCATAAATGAAGGATATCCACACAATCAGACAGTTTTAGAGAACAGCACGGTTTACTTTGAGTGTAAAGTCCTGTCAGATCTGGAACCGCACATTAAATGGGTCACTTATCTGTCACAGAATCAATCAATCGAAAGCCTACAGGATTTCCTGCCGAGTTTTGCAGCGCAAAATTACTCAGGACATCCGTTGATTCGACAGTTGAAGGTAGAGCAGAGTTTTGTGTTCTCTTTTTGTGACAAAAAATTGGTGGAAGACTGATCCGGTGGAAGGAGGTTGTGGTGGCGTTTTTCAGACGTCTCTGGTGTTGGTGGATTTATTTTATTTTTATTTTTTACTTTTAAGTAGATATGTACGTATTTGCTTTAAGCCATTTCTGCGGTATGTAACGTTGTGTCCAACGAGAAACAGTGAAAAATTAGCAAAAATCCCAACCAATCGTATGCAATGCACTCCCTCCAGTGGGAGTTCTAATTCTTGTAGCGGAGAGGGCAGAACATTCGCAGAGTTGGTTCGATTTCTTCATCGTTTCTGCAGCTTTCCGAATATTTGTGTTGATCTACCACAAGGCATTCTGCATGGGCACCTACCTAGCTGTCCCAATGGTGATGCTGGAAGCAACCCGTATATCTTGGTGAATAAGCTTGATCCGTCATCGCAATGAACCTATCTTTCATTTATGTGCATCTCTCTCTAGATTACCACTCCAAACTTGCAAAGCTTGACTAGCGGAAGAGATCTCTTCTCGATAAGGGCCGGCCATTGGCATTACGCATGCGATTCGCGAACCTCAACTCAGCATAGGTTGGATTGTCAGATGGCTTCCTTTTCAATAGGTCTTTTAAACGAGGAATTCTTACAAAAGGGAGGGCGCGTGAGATATGCAACGCCGACCTCTTTCTTGTAAGCTCGTCGGACCTCTCGTTGCCTGATACTCAACAAGGGATCATCGTATTCGCTCTGGATATTCCATTTAGAAGTCTTTTGTAGGTTTTTACATATCTCGATCTAATCATCACAGAGTCCAGAGTCCAGTCCACGGCTGCCTGGCTGCCTATGTAGACATTTTCTGTAGACAGTGATCGTCTTCCGAAAAGTTCATACCCTAGGTCAATTGAGGCACCCGTGATAATGGTCTTGATTTCAGCTTAGCAGGAACTGCAATCATCGCTCTGAAGGAACAGTTTACTCCTAAAGTTTTGCAGTACACCCGACTCCTGAACCTTTTTGCTGTTAACTTTTTGGTTCATCCAGTCAATTCTGTCTTAAATGAATACTGAGTCTCTTGACAAATCCGTCTCTGTAGTCTTGTTTGCAGGCACGGTATGGAGGCGTGACCGTAAGACGGTGGTAGTTCCAAACGCCCTTTCCTTCAGCCTTACGGCAGTTTTAGCCACCATGCTTCTACAATGCAGGTCAAGTGGAAAGAGACTTAACATGGTTTCTATAGTCAACTATAGGTGTTATTGACTTCAATGCAGACCACCATCTGGAGTTTTGATAGCTGGTGTTGCTTCTCAAGCACTTTCCACCAAACTAATGTTGCAATAGGCCTGCCAACAGTCGTGCATAGCCACTTCACCACACTGTTTCGAATGCCGCTTTCTTGACACGGTCATCAATGATCTCCTTTTACTTAGTTTAGTTTGGCATCTGCGCTTACGTGGCACTTAGATATCTTTCTGAAAGAATAATTTAAATCCTCTCAATCCTTAGAGGTTTAAGGAAAGGGTAAATGTTTGTTTTATAACCCACTCGCGATCAATGTTATTCACACAGCGCAAATGAGGTTTAGCGGTTCGAGGATCAGGTGATAATAGGTATCGATGGCGTCCGAGGGTGTCGTCTAGACTAACTGGTGTTGTTGCCATTGCTTGTAATACACGGTATTTCTTTTTCAACATCTTGACCAGTTGCAAGTGACATGTTTTTGACAGAGCTGCCAGCAGCTTCTTTATGTTCTACGAATTAAATGTTTATTGACATCAGGAGTTGAAACCGAAACCGATGATGCTGCCCACCTCGGTGAACATTTATTGATTTATTTTTGTAATTCTTGTATATGTTTTATATTTTAAGGTAAATTAAATATATAGTCTTTTTTTGTAGTATTTTATATTTTATTATTCATGTACGAAGACCGTACGAGTACTTGAAATATTTTTATTTGTTTGTCTCTAAGTTCTAACTACTCTTAAACATTTTTTTTAACAACTTTTTCATAGATCTAGAGATAATCTTTACCTTTATGCTTCACAGGAAACTATTTTATTGCTATTTTTTATGACACATACCTTTATTTGTAACACTTTTTTCTGGTGATGGGTTTACTTTTGTGTATAATTTAGAATTTAATTTCGTTTGCAGATCGTGTTAATCATAGGCCGATCGTGCTTACCGCATTGTCTAATTTAACTTTACACGTTAATGGTTCCGGTGAAATGAAATGCGAATATTTATCTGATCTGCATCAGGAAATCGCGTGGACTTTTACTGCGTGTAAGAACGAGCGTTGTTCTAAGAATAGAACAATAATTAAGGTGATGGTTCGTTTCGGCTCTTTTATCTGTTTATTAGTTTTAAGACTTGTGTTTCTTTGTTTTACCTGTGCTTTTTTTAATTTCGCATGGTGTTTTTCATTCATTTATACAATTTTGTAAGAATTATGTTTTTATTCTATAGTTTGCAGTCGAATGAAATCTCTTTCCGGGCCAATTTTTTTTTTCCAGTATAAGCAGGATTAAAGTCATTTCTTTAGTCAGATGGAGGTAATCTTCCATCGTGATAGTAACCTTCAACAGAGTATTAAATTCTCTTCGGTACAGCCTTTTGGGCAGCCAGTTATAGCTGCTCACTTCACAGTTCTCTTTGGCGAGGACAGTAGGAAAAACATTTGTTCCACGTCTCCTAGAGCCTCTTCTCAACATGAACTATAATCAAAGGTGTCCTGTTTATGTATGTATTACGCCAGCTACTTCCTCTTTTTTAAACGTCCGTTGTAGCCACTAACGTGGAAACCGCACCAAATGATGCATTATTCTGGATGTAATGTGGTCTGTATAATCTCTTCTGGATTGGTCTCAGTTCATATGCTTACGTAGAACCCATAAAAGCCAAAAACTATCCTTATCGCTGGACGTAATTCATCATCATCAGTGTGCATTGCTGTACTGTGCTTGGATATTGGCAACTCTTAAGCATTGCCAGCAGCTCGGCCTGAAATACATTGGCAAATTTGGATATTCTATAGAACCTAGATATTTTTGTCATGGTCTTTTATCACCGCTCAATTATTCTATTCCTCTTCAGATGGATGAGGAACAGGGATAACTTTTCTGGGGATGGGCTATTCTGTTGAAAATGATGCCTATTCGCTGTGGCCGTATAGCTTAGGTGATCAGCAACTAGATTGTACTTCACGTTGCCATAATTTGGACATGTTCATAAGAGGTAAAAAGAACACTTTGAGTATCCTCGGATACCAATGCTGCCTATGACAGCAATCCGCAAGATGGTTTCGAGTGGCCTGCCAGACTAGTGACACTTTGGCAAACAACAATTGCCACTTCTAACAAAATTTATTTAACAGACCACACCCTCTCCGTAACACTGTGGCATCTCCAGCGCGTTTCAGTCAATTTCCTTGGTCAGACACCTTTCATAGTCTTCTCAAGGCTTGATGTTCGAGGACTATTTTCATTGAAACATTTTTGTCCAATTGCTCGATACGCTTAAGCCAATGTTTCCAATCAGACTTCTAATCCATTGTCCCCTAGTTTCTCCGCTCCAGCATTTTTACGAGCATCACATTGTGATCTCCTCGACTTTTGCTGTTGGCGTTTCCTCCCCAACTTCCATTTTTGCCTCGTAAATTTTTTTCCTCTCTACGGCAAGGAGACTACTACCATAGGGACTACTCCCGCATTTAAGGAAACGACTGGTTTTGACACTGTTCGGTATAAGCTCGCTACCCAGAGAACACCTATTCTTCGTACCGCTGCTATTTGATTTCTATAACTTTCTTGGTTAAACGCAGATTTCACAGTCGTAGACCGCGTGAATGTCAAAAGTATGTAGTTTTCACCTACTTTCAGAACCGCTGCTGAATTTCGTGGCTTGAGCTTCATCTCTAGGAGTTTTTGTGTTGTGCCTTACCAATCTCTGTGAAGAAACGATACTTCTTTTTGCCTTCTAGAGCCAATCTCTACTTGGTCTTCTCCCGCACTTACTGCCATTCACATTCTGAGTCTCTAGAGAGTTCTGCAATGTTTTGCTAGTTTTCACAGTGCTTCAGCGTAGGGAACCAACAGTCCTTGTCAATTGACTCTTTCTGTCGAAACGTACAACTAACATGCTTCCGCAAAGAGATTTCATTCGATTTGGCTAAGGTATAGTCCTTGTCTAAAGTAAGCCTCTAGCTAACTAGCATCTAAAACCAAGATTAACTCCTACTTTTGGACGTGACAACTAATATTTCTCTGAATAAAAAAAAAACAGACTGATCCCGATAAGACGAATGTTTTGAAACTGGAGAACGTCACACACGACGATGAAGGCTGGTACACATGCATTGCTGCCAACAGTTTGGGTCAATCGACATCTACCGCATATCTCACGGTTGTCGATGGTAAGTTTGAAGTGACCTCCTGTCTACTTCGTACATTTTGTTCATTTCCTTTTGGTTTCTCTTATAGAACTCCCTGAGAAGGACATGATTCCCATTTCACTCCCGATTCGAAATCAAACCTTGTGGGTGACAATTGTTGGAGTTGGAACAATATTCCTCTCTCTTGTCACCACCATGTTCGTCGTGTATGTCCTGCGGAAATTAAAACACGAAAAACTTCTCAAGCATCGCATGGAAACCGTACATCAGTGGACGAAGAAGGTGATCATTTACAAGCCATCCGCAGATCCAAGCAGTCCTGAGACCATGGTCATGCCGATTATTAAAATTGAAAAACAAAGGACAACTCTGCTTCAGAGTAGCAACACCGATCCGGCTCCGTTTAATGAGTATGAGTTTCCGTTGGACTCGAATTGGGAGATTCCACGAAATCAACTCATTCTGGGTACGACCCTGGGTGAGGGTGCCTTTGGTCGTGTAGTAATGGCGGAAGCGACTGGCTTGAACAAATATCCTGGCAGTTGCATAGTGGCTGTTAAGATGGTCAAGGAAGGTCACACTGATGCCGACATGGCCAGTTTAGTGCGGGAAATGGAAGTGATGAAAATGATTGGCAAACACATCAACATCATCAATTTGCTCGGCTGTTGCAGTCAGGACGGGCCACTTTATGTGATTGTGGAGTTTGCCCCTCATGGCAATTTGAAGGATTTCTTGAAGAAAAACCGCCCACCATCGTCGTTTGAAATGTCAATGCTGGAGAATAGCGATCGCGAGCACTTGACTGAAAAGAATTTAATCTCATTTGCATTCCAAGTGGCTCGCGGAATGGAGTATCTAGCCTCGAGAAGGGTAAGGGAGTTGCCATTGGCTTGAACGAACTGTTTTACTACAATTTGGATTTTTTTAGTGCATTCATCGAGATTTGGCTGCGAGGAACGTTCTTGTCAGCGATGACTATGTGATCAAAATTGCTGACTTTGGCTTGGCGAGAGATATTCAAGATACGGACTACTACAGGAAGAATACAAATGGCCGATTACCGATCAAATGGATGGCACCTGAGTCATTGCAGGAGAAGTTCTACGATACTCAGAGCGATGTGTAAGTAGAGAATGAAGCTCGTGGCGAAGATGGCTTTACTAAATGTGTGTTTCGTTTTAGTTGGTCCTATGGAGTACTCCTGTGGGAGATCATGACTTATGGTGAACAACCTTATCCGCAGATCATGTCCGCTGAGGAGCTGTATAGCTATTTAATGTCGGGACAGCGGATGGAAAAACCACCGAGATGTTCTCTTAATATGTAAGCATGCAAATTTTACAAAAAAAAAAACCCTAAAGGTGTATTCGAATCGTACCTCATATTTCAAGAACATTAACCTCCTCTCGAATGCACTTAACAAGTTTTGATTGAGCAGTTATCGCTTTAATCGCTCCCCTGGCTGTCGATGAAAAAGGTCAGCCCTTGTCAGAGTTTTACAGGCAGCCATCGTCACGGCTAGTGCTTTTGCCTGGAAGACGCGGCTGTGGTTCAGAAATCTGACTAATTTGAAAATAGCCAGAAAAGTTCATCATCTTTATTTTGGGCCTGTCAGTATAGACGACTACGGATAAGTTGCTTCATACTGTGCCGCTTCTCTATTCTCTGCTCGAGTAGAGGCTTGAGTAGGTATTTGCTATTTGCGAACCTAAGGCATTGAGTGATCAGAATTTCCAGCTATTTGATTGGCTGATTCTAAGGGCGCTTTTAACTGCGAATTTTTGCAGAGGAAGTTGAGAATAATCATCTCTTTCCCTTCGTCCCTACAACTTTCGCAATAAATATTAGAGAAAACATATAATCTCTTGGCATAAGACAATGTTCTGTGAGGATACCGATAATGGTGCTAATTTGTTGACTAAATCATAGGAACGATTCTGATCTAGTCTAAGTAGCTCACCCCTATCTTATATGATACAAACTTCACTCGGATCTTTATGCATCCATTGTGTTCCTCTTGCGTGCACAGTCCAGCGTGAAAAGAAACAAAGAAATAAAGGCTTTGTAAGTAGTTTGGTAGTGGTTCACCCACCTTGAACTATTCCAAGTTTTTGATGGATTTTATCTAGAACAGCCATAACCTCTGATTTGTTCACGTTTACCTTCATCCCAGCTTCAACACAGACGGCGACGAACCTATCTAGTGCGAGCTGAAGTTCGGTCTGGGTGGACGTAAGGATGACCAAGTCATCAGTAAAAAGCAGATGGCTTATTCTTAAGTCTCCCAATTCGAACCGTTCCTTACCAAGGTTGCGCTGCAACATCCAATTGAACGGAGAGGTCCATACTTCGATGGTTTGAGCACGTTCAAGGCATGTCCCCAACTCGGCTTCCGAGACGCGCCATGGAATCCGTGCCATCGGGTAGGCGTCTCGTATGAGATGGCTGGACCAAGTCCGAAATCTCACCTCTAACCGTATAGGGATAGTCCCTGATGATATAAAGTCGATGGCGGAAGATCGAGAGATGTGGAGAGTCCACTTAAGCACCCTAACACCGCGACCCTCATAGTGGATAAACGGGTCATTGAAAATGATAATGATGATGGTGTGCAATTTCTCGTATGCACTCAGATCTGAGAGGGAAGAATAGTCTTCAGGGTTTCCATGCAAAAGCAGGAACGTACAAGGTTATGTTAGTCTAAAAACACCTCCTTCAATCCTTAATGATGTGCGAAATGTGAACGAAAACAAAGCCAAGTGTTATGTTTTTAAGACCCGGTCATAGGGACATTCCAGGGAACTGTAAGGCCGATGAACTGCCAAACATGGTACTACTCTGGACATCCTTCCGGAACAAAGGACACTCGCTACATGTAAACTTCTTTTAGAGTACGACGCGATCAGTATGACCAACAAAAGATGGAGGAATGGTATCACGTGCCGTACCTCCAGGGAGATCTGGCCTATGCTAAATCTCACTCAATGTAAAAGTTTCATTTTGCTCAATAGGTCGCTCATTAAATGTGACTCTTCTCAAATGACATCTGTAGGATCTGCAGGGACCAAGATGAGGAAGAGACGATCCTCCATTTCTTCTGCACTTGTCCTGCCGTATCCCAAAGAAGGAAGCTCTATCTGGGAGCCTACCACTTCGACAACTTAGGCGAACTACCGCATACTGAGTCAAAAGTATCCTCAGTTCCGTCAAGTGCTTCAATTGGTTTCTATAAAGTGAGTGGCGTTTTTCTGGGTATAGATGTGGTATCACAAAGGGCCTTCCTGGTATATGTGTGACCGTGCTTTGCACATTCAGCCACCCCACCTAGCTGCCTACCTATGTTTTTAAGATTTCCTATCTGCTGCAATTGACAAAGGTTGGTTTAGAACCCAGGTTATGATGTAGGTTAATCTGAATGATTTGAAACATTAGAGTTTCAATATTACCAGCCTCATTAGAGTCGAACACCAGAAAGTCGTCTTCTTGAAGGAAGAGATGGCTCAGATCACTGAACTAGGTGAGAGAAGATTTATGTGAGAGAAAATCAGACAATTAATTTCAGAAAGATCACTCTACATCTCCGTCTTCTTAAATGTAAAGCTGATTTCCAGGAGAGATGGTTCACCTTTTTGAAAAGTGGGAACGAGTTCTAAAGTAGACTGAAAAGTTGCCGATGCCGTAGCACTGACAGATGACTGATTTATTTCTCCATAATGCCAATACTAATTTTTTTTTTTTCCTTTTTCCACCCTCTAGCTATATGCTGATGCGTCAATGTTGGCATTTTGATGCCAATGCTCGTCCCACATTTACAGAAATTGTGGAGAATTTGGATAAAATCCTACTTGCGAAAGTAAATGCCAACGAGGAATATCTGGATCTCGCTCTTCCAATACTAGAAACACCGCCATCTAGTGACGAAGAATCAGATACAGACACATTGCGGGAGACTACATTACTTCGATATCACTACAAATAGGAAAAGCAGCTGGCCACAAACAATCAGCTGCTTTCCTCTTTAGCAATATTTATCTAATTTATTGAGTTTAATCATTTTTTTTTTTATAGAATTTTCTTATAGTGTTTTTGGGAATATTTCCCTACAAAAGGCATTTAAAAGTGAAAGTGGGACAGAAGGAGAGAGTGCCATTTAAATAATAGAACGTAAATCTAATAAGACTGTATGAAATTTTGCATAAATAAATCCCTTAAGTGACAGGACCATACCCACTAGTCAGCTATTCGAAAACATCACAGGATATATTTTTTTTTTAAACACACACATAGGTACACGATATTAATTAAACTGAACGGGTTTCAACAGAAAAATTCTATCAAACCCTGGGTGATTGGAAGTACTTTTTTCCATCCCACCTCACCAAGCTGCAATAACAAACAAAAATCAAAATGATCATTGTTAAGAAAAAATTGTTTAATAAAACAAAAAAGAATGTACTGTGTATATAGGTTGTATATAAAGTTACACTAAGCCTTGCGATTAAGTAATTTTAAGGAAAATAATTGTAATTTTGAATTAATAAGTCACATAGTTGTCTCTATTCGAACGAATAAAAATGCATAATTCTGAAGCTCAAGATTAATTTTGTTTTTTTAAGTTAAACTTTAGCACTCTTGAGACGAATACATAGTTTAGGTGTAAGATGAGATTGAAGTGAGATTAAGATTTTATTTTTTAATAAATTAGCTAAGTATTATGTGCCAAAGTTGATTTAAAATTAACCAAAATGCAATTCTATGTTTTTTTTTAATTTGATGTTTGCAGTCTTTAGCTTGCGGTGGCATTGGATGATTAAATAAAATTAGTTGCAGGATGCAAATATTGCAAATATTGTATAGGGGCAAATAAATATGTGTTAACGATAGTTTTGGCAATTTGTTTACAGCAAGAGGTTATAATTAATTACTAAGGTTGTATAAAAAAATATAAAATTTATGATATTCTTGGATTTTTGTATAAAATCCTTCGATGGAAAATAAATTTACCATATAAACGTGAGACGATTGTATTTTTTTTCTAACATAGGACTTACTTACTTAGGAGGCGCTACAGTTCGGTGTGGACCTGGGCCTCAACCAACAAGAGTCTCCAGCCAGCTGTCTCCAGTTCCGTACGCCGAGTTGGTTGCGGTACCCTTCTGCTTGCGTGCGCCACCTGAGTCGCGGTCTTCTTCTACTGCGCTGTCCCTCGGGAGGTCATTTTCAATGCCGGAGCAGTTGTGTCCCCGCTTTTCATGAAACTCAGCCATCTCAATTGCTCCACCTTCACTCTTCCGGCTAAGTCCATGTCGCTGTACAGCCCGTACAGTTCGTCATCGCATCTCCTCCTTCATTCACCGTCTGTGCAGACGGGAACGAAAAACAACCGAAGAATTTTCCTCTCGAAACAAGCAAGAGCAACCTCATCAGATTTTGACGAAGTCAATGCCTTTGCAGGACTGGGACGATAAAGGTCTCATAAAGGGTCGCTTTAGTCGTTCGAGAGAAGGCTTTGCTACTCAACTGCCTTCTCAGCCCAAAGAAACAGCGATTGGCAAGAGTAAGGCTAAACGTGCCTTTCGCACTTAAATCACCTTCGCATCCTTCTTTCTATCTTCCTGGCTATAATGGCTGATGTCGCTTTAGCTTTGGTGACGTTGGCTTGTGCATTGTGGATGCTAGTTTTAACATCCAATATGTGACGGCCGGTGTAAAATCAATGCCTCCTCCAACTCTCTTATTTCTCTGTTGAGCTTTTCTTACATATAGATACAAAATATCGAGGATAGCGAGGTCTATACCCTCAATACCTTCCTCGTGAACCTCGCATTCTGTATTCGAGTTGAATAGGCTCCCCATCTGGTGTTAAACAAATTTCTTAAATCTAAATGTCCTTCTTAAACCATTATCGCATCGAATATCTGACGATAAATTGGTTTCTCAGTTTTTTATAACGCGTCACCATTACTCTTATTCGTGAAAGGTCGCCGCTTTGTTTTGCTGACCTTGAGGTATTTCCGCCTAAATTAGAAATCTTTATCTCAAAAAGTGCATTTCCTCCCAAAACTGCTTGCAGTACCACCTAGTAGTGACTAGCGTTTGCCCCATTCTACTACATTTTCGGCAACAGCTGTGTGGAAGAACTGTCAAAACATTTTTTCTCGCATGTTTGTTTTAACCGATTGTTTGTAGCAGGTGGTGTATGTGTAAAAATTCCTGCAAAGTGCGACTAATTTTACAAAAAAAAATTTCTGCATTCTGTCGACATTTCCATTAGAAATTCGTCGAATCCAACACGATGAATAATGTCAAAGAGCTGGAAAACGAAATTGAATTCATTCGCCAACAGTTAATCAAGAAAGAGAACGAACTCGCCGAATTGAAACACCGACAGGTAAGGAGAAGCACAGAAAAAAAAAATTAAGAAAAACCATTTCATGGTGACCCACATTCATTTCGCATAATACACTCGTGTTGTTCCAGCTTCAAAATGCCCCACCTACATTAAGACCACTGACTAATGATGAAATTGCTCGATATAGTCGTCAACTGATTCTTCCCGACTTCGGCGGAGTGCAGGGGCAACTAAAGCTCAAACAATCCTCCTTCCTAATCGTTGGAGCTGGTGGATTGGGTTGTCCAGCTGCACAGTATTTAGCAGCTGCTGGTGTAGGCACCATCGGACTCGTAGACTACGATGATGTCGAGAAGAATAACCTGCATCGACAGATCCTACACTCTGAGCAGAATGTAGGAATTCCAAAGGTGATTTCAGCGAAGTCGACTTTGTTGAAATTGAATTCCAGTGTGAATATTGCGACATATAATCGTCAATTGAACAGCGACAACACACTGGACATTGTTGAGCAATATGATGTAATCCTGGACTGCAGTGATAATGTCGCTACACGGTATTTGTTGAACGATGCCTGTGTTATCAAGGGGAAGCCTCTAATCTCAGGGAGTGCATTGCAGGTAAGGCATACAGAAGCTGACTGAGTTTTGAACTAAACTTAAAGACTGTGATTTGTATTTTTAAGTTCGATGGACAGTTGACTGTATACAATTTTAATGGAGGACCTTGCTATAGATGTTTATTCCCTGTGCCGCCGCCGCCCGAAACGGTTACTAATTGCGGCGATGGAGGTGTTCTAGGAGCAGGTGAGACTTAATTTAATCAGGTTGAGTTGCTAGCCCGACCTTGGTCTGGGAAAACCTATAAACGCTCAAGCACCTATTACTTATTGTCTCCTGTTCATCCCTTTTTACATTCATTTTTCTCTTTCAGTTACTGGCGTCATTGGATCCCTTCAAGCTCTGGAAGCAGTGAAGGTTGCCCTAGACTTAGGCGACACCCTAAGTGGTCGTTTATTATTGTTCGATGGCGTCAAATCAATGTTTCGCAATATAAAACTTCGTGCGAAGAGAAAAGACTGTGATGTCTGCTCAGACCACCCGTTTGTCACAAGGCTCATCAATTATGAACTCTTCTGTGGAATGCGTGCATCCGATAAGGTATGACTTAAGCATCATTTGACTTTTCTGAACTATGCTTGTTTATTCGCAGGACTTTGCTCTTTCCATTTTACACGAAAATCATCGAATGTCTGTCTTTGAATACCAAGATCTGCTCAAGGAGCAGCACTTGCTGATTGATGTACGGAGTCCAGTCGAATTTGAAATGTGTCATCTAGACAATTCTGTAAACATTCCTTTGAAACACATATTGGACGATAGTCAACTCACAAACCTCCAAGTTCAAGTCGAAAGTGATAGCGTTCCAGGTAAGCTCCAAGATAACTTGCGTTTTTCTATTTCGTTGCTAACACGTTGTTATGTTCTTTCTGCAGTTGTTGTCCTTTGTCGACGAGGTAATGATTCTCAAATAGCTGTACAACATTTACGCAACAAGCTGCACAACTGCTCGGTTAAGGACATTGTAGGCGGTCTATATGCGTGGCACTACAAGATAGACCCATCCTTCCCCATATATTAGAAAGCATACTTACACAACTTAAAGTAGAACATATACTTGTATACCACGTAAACTTATTTTATATTTTTCTTTTATCAAATGTTTATTTTTTATTGACGTAGAAAATACAAATGACGCTGATAATGACCAAAAATTTGTCTTTCCTTGTCTCAATTAGATGCACAAACTATTTTATCGAGTTGTGCGATTGTATTGTCCCCAATACTCTTCGGTGGCTTGGTTGCGATAGACAACCTTATCCATATATTCCCTACGAGCCTTTTGCTCTTGGGCCAGAGCCATGTTAGCCTTGTATTGTTCCTCTAACTGGGCTCTAAAAGATAAGAAACGGATAAATGTTACTTTGAATTTCCCTTTCACGTCACGTCGTCGTACTTTTCCAGTTTCTGTAATTCTCTGTGCTTAAGAGTAAGTTCCTTTGCCATGTTATTGGCATGTTGTTCCCAAATCTGTTCCTTCATTTTCTCTCCATCTTTATTTTTCTAAAAGTAGAGCGACAGTTATTATTTGTAAACAATGGCTGCGAATCTACATAGATGGAGGAATATTTGCATTAAACGGTTCCCTTTGCTTTGACGAGCTTTGGAGGAAAATATTTAAATACAAACTACGAAGTGTGCACCTCGAAACAAAGAGAGCGGCAGGACACTCAGCAGCAAGACTGAAGTCCCTCGTATATTTCGACACGACTTCTAGTATAGGGCACCGAAAAATTATTGAAGAAATAAGAACGATCACGCGCCACTCATCAACCATCAGAGCGATTTTGGAGACAAGCAAATCAGCTTGTCAACAATTTTAAAACTGAATTTCCTTCAAGGCTCCATGTGGATACCGGCCCTGAAACATCTCAAGGAAAAAGGAATCAGCGACATCCTGGCCTTTACAAGAAGCTTCGCCAGACCACACGTACACTAGTGTCAACTCCACCTTCCCTATATCCCTCCCAACATACGTCCCAAAACATATTATTCCTGCAGTTCCGACGATCCGACAAATTCCGACAAACCATATGAATGAAATGATTCTTCTCTCTAAAACTCCAGATCTTAACATGGTCTGCGTGGTAAACGAAGGCCTATCTAAAACTCTGCGCTTCGACAGGCGGTTCGATGCAGTGATCCCAAGCCGAGAAGCATGGAATCTTAAAAACCTCTGACATCAAAAGTAACAAGTGCTATACGAATAGATCAAGTGGGGTAGGTGCTCGTACCTTTGATCCAAACACCAAAATCTCGATATCAATGTCAAAAGTACTAATACATCCCAGGCAAAGATCCATGCTATTCAATTTATTGCTCTTATAGCGCTCTTGATCCCGGAATAAAAGGTGCTTCACCATTCACATACTCATGCACAGTAAAGCAACAGTAAATGCCAATAGGCTCAAACTCTAAATCAGACATGTACTGCCTCAATATCCTCTAAGACCTTTCCAGTAGAAACAAAGTCGAACTTTGATGAGTGCCGGGACATAATAGTAATAAAATAGCCAACGAACTAGTTAGAGCGCCTTCGGCTGAGTCTTTTACTGACCCCGAGCCGTTCTGAAACATACCCAACTCTGCAGCCAATTCAACAAGTAAAAAAAAACAAGGTTTGTGTATCCTATTGGGAAAATACCCAGAGACTTCATTACGCTAAGAGGGCTATAAGACCTTTCCATAACAAAGAATTGCTGCACTACAACATGGATGATGTCAGAAGACTAGTGGGATTTCTAACTGCCAGCTTCGTTATCACCTACACAAAATGGAAGACTGTAGACTGAAGGCGGAAGACGACGAAACTATAAAGGACACACTATATAAATGCATGACTCTAGCGCAATAAGAAGACAATATTTCTGAAGAGAAACTTTAATCCCCGGGGGAAGAAGAGAACCTTTTCTGGTTTCTTAAAACAAATTGCGTAGAACAATATATCTTTTAGAAATACCGCGCATTAGGTGGTGCCCACAACAACGGGAGCAATCAAATTGGAGTGTGTAACTGGAGGCATGTAAGTATGGCCTAGGTTCACTTTAATTCGTAAGGGAATGAACCTTAATCCCATCTGACTCTACTTTAGCTACGCTTTATTCTGAAGACCTTCCTAAATTCTTTAACGACTTCCAACACATTTCGAGATTACAAGATTTTTCTTAATTCAGTCATTGAGTCTTCTTAGGATGTCCTGCGGACAAAACCTACTACTTACCTTATTCTGTTCCAATTGTCGTTGCTGCTCTTGACGGAATGCAGTGATTTCATCCGGTGTCATGCCTTTATACATAAAAGCGATTTTCTTATTCAAGGACACCTTGCTTTGAGCAACGTCAGGATTTTCAGTCAGCATATCACTGCTAAGCATATTGTAGATCTCCGCCAAATTATCTTCCTGTGTCTGTTGTTTCTGCAATTTCTTATTTTCACGCTTCTCGTAAGCCTTACCATAAAAAGGATATGAGTTTACATTTCTAATGTCTTCCTACAATTAAAATTTCCTTACAAGATCTTCATTATAACGTCGAATGGATGCTTTTATTTTTAATTGATTTTCTCGTTCAGCAGCTGACATATCCATCAATCGTTGATCCCGATCTTTCAGTGAATTTTCCATAATGGCGTCGGCTTTTGAACGATCTTCTTCTGCTTGCTTCCTTTCTTTCATCTATTAAAGGAAGGTTAAGTATTTGAAGATTGTCATTTTGTAAAGGTGGTTTAAAAATTTGTAAATACTTACCTGCTGCTCTAGCCAAGCTCTTTGTTGATCTCTTTGAGCACGCTTACGTTCGGTAAAATATAGATCTTCCCCAGTGAAACTTAAAAGAAAAAAATGTTCGATTTGCTAAGACATTAGTTCAGATGAACGAAATGGTCATGCTATAAGAATTAATCTCGTAATTGAATCAGAAAGAAAACAAGTTGCAAAAGAGAGAAGGCCTCATGAAGACGTTCTTCCTGCATTCTTCTTACAGTTGGTCCCAGCAAAATCAGTCTAAGAGTTCTTTTGTTCGGAAACTTACCACTTTCACCTGCAAGATTGATCTTATAACCTCTTAGCTTTTATTTAATGATAAAGATACGCTTAATAACACATTGGATCTGATTTGCACTTATCTAGGATTTGTTCGTCTAGTCGATCCATTAATACAAAAGTGTACATGGCTTTCTGACGAAAATCCTTCAAGCAATGCATGACATTTCCTTAATAATTCCTTGAGAAAAAGATCAGGGGCCTAATTTCGAACTGAGGGTTCAAGGCTTGACAAAATCAGTCATTATTGAGTAGTCGATTTGAAGACGTCTCAAAAATATTATTTTTTTTTGTGGAATTCTCTCAAAGACGAAACTGTGAGGGATTTCCACCCAAGAAACCCATCTCCAATGACGAAGTGAGCGTTTGTTAGTTCATTCATTAGCTGCCCATCTCTATCTCCATCTTTACCTGGCAGGTTTCATCTTTGCTCCAGTGTTTACGCGCTAGACCCACCATCCCTTAAAGTCAGTATTTCCCGCAGTACATCCACTTTAGCAATTCATCGCCGGGGTGTGTCAGGTACAGACTCCTTCCGTTGCCTTTCTTCTGGATGCAGTTTGCTCATAAACCACTTTGCGTTGGGCGCAACTTGTCATTGCTTGCAGGTGCGCTCCTTGAATGAAACACTTGTGGCTATTACGACGCCTAGGTATCGTACGTGTGGCTTTAATGTAATTGTATAACTAATGAAATCCAATGCAAGCCATTCGATATTCCATCTCTGATAGTGGTTTAGCATAGATGGCGACTTTTCCATGGCTAATTAAACAGTCCCACAAAGATGGAGCTCAATTCGGGGACCGAACTACCGCAATCGATAACAAGTGAGTGAGTGGTACTCGTGATCGAATTAAACTCATTAGCAGCGGTAATGCCAAATCCTCACATTTCGATAACGAGCGTGGTAATACCGTCCCAAGTCGAACCAGAAAATCCACCAAGCCCTCTACTCATAAGACAAGTCAACAAGTATAGACCAGCAAACAGCCTTTCACAAGATCATTGTCCACGTCCACTCTTAGATAGAAGACGGAGAAAATGATGTAAGCTTAGCGGCATGGAAGACGGAAATAGTCTTACTGACTAAGAAAAGTATCCCCACAATAGTCGTGGGCTCGAAGGAAGCAGCAAAACACCTAGGAGTGAGATTGTTCATGAAGCTCTCATTTTGGTAGCAGTCCGCGTATGAGTTGATCATTTGATCAGATTTTATACAAAGGAATAATTCGAATAATTCTGATGTCGTTGAGATCTCTGCCGTCATCCTCATACAAAAAATACAGAAAGTGAATAGCCACCACCGAGTTACTTGAAGGTCTTGACTACGCCGATGATATATGACCACTTTTTATCAGATATACAGACAAAGTTTGACGACCGTCTCTTAGAGCCTACAAAAAATAACCCATATACTATCAGCTTTTGTTTTGTGACGAAACTATCCCCTCTCGAAGCCTCAGGAGTGGAAACTATCGACTTCCTAGTAGCAGATAGGAAGAATACAATGCATTCGAGCACTGACCGCTAGACCGGCTCCTACATCGATTCAGTACTTAAGAGGAAGAAGGGTTATAGTGGCACCACTCTGAAGGAAAGTGAAAAGCGGTTCCAGAGTTGACTGATGACTGCAAATAGTAGTTTAATTAGTTAGAGTCTGACAGACAGGGAGGCAACGGCCATTCCTCTGATGTATAAGTAAGGATCGTGTATCTACGTTTATGCGCTTACGAAGAAGGTTCTAAATATAAAGACAAAACTGGCTTAGACATGTACAGGGAATGGACACCAGCTCTCTATCCCAGAGAGTCGTCAAATCATCTCGAATGGAGCATTAACGGATGACATTAGTTAAAATCGTGCGTATAAGTGAAAGAGACCCCAACCAACTTGCATTTAGAAACTCGATCTGGCGAAAACCAGGTCCATCTCAAACTGCAGAGCCATCAAAAGTACGCAAGAGAAAACGACCTTTCAATGACAGGGTATAGAAATAATACTTACATCTGTGCACTTGATACGCCCAATCGCGGATCATCATCAGCTAAACGTGACGGCTCTCCAGTTCTAATACTGTTTGGATCATTTAGATCAAATTCACGAGCCATGTCCTTGCGTTGAAAACGACAACGAAAATAATTTAAATCCGCGTTCCTAAACTTGGTTATCTGAAAAGATTAAGAAAACACCATTCTAATCGCCTTAGTTCTCCTCTGTCTTGACAGGATCACCTACATTCTGCTGTTCAATTTCCTTGGCTTTGACCATATTCGCTTGTCGTAGGGCTTCTTCGTTATATTTGCGTTCACGTTCGGCCTCGATATGTTGACGCTTCTTCTTCTCCTGAATTTGTTTTTCCAACGCCTCATAATCCAACTTAAAAAAGGAAGACGGAGTTCATTTACCCATGGGACAGATATCGGCATTCGAAACTTACGCCATAAAGTCTTTGTTTTCCATTGAAGATGCGTTTCTTACGTTCTTCTTCGTATTGCCTTCGTTTTTCAATTTTAGCCGCCTCCCGAAGGTCCTCCTTTGTGGTTATAAGTAATTTTAACATATTCTAGAGATTAATTGTTGTATAAAATATGAAAGAGATATCAGAAGGAACAGACTAGCAGAAAACCCCAAATCGATTGTGTATTTGTTTGACAAACAACGAAGTACCTATAGAAACACAAGGATTTTCATTAAGCTACAGTGTTGTATTTGAAGGATAAACAACATATATGCATGTGATACATATATAAGTGTAACCAAGGGCTTTTGTGATTCGAATCTACGTCGAATGGAAGCACAGAAGGCTTGAAAGACCGACGGAAGTAATCTAAGGTGATTGCAATATTCACTGGCTCGGGATCTCAACCAACGAGTCTCCAGTCCTATTTCACTTCCATCCACCAATTTTATTGATTGACTTGGGGGTGAGAAAAATGAAGTTACTGCTCTTTTACCCCTGAAACGGAGTCAAATTTCTTTGTACAAGATAGTGACTGGATTTATTGCATACCCATGACAACGATGCCTAATAGGTGAACTCTTGTTCTCGTGAAACCAGGACTCTGATGTTCCTTCTTAGGTTAGGTTAGGTAAGTGGGCAGGCGAAAGGAAATAACCATATCACCACACTCAGGTTAATTTAGACCCATTGTGATACACGTTGGTTGAAGAGAGATGTCGCTTACCCGCAAAAACTCTACCCAATCAGTAGATCATGACCAAATTACTGCGTCTGTGATACAAACCATCCGGTGGATTTGATGCATTTCATTATTTGGTCAGCCCGTGTATCAGATAATAATTAATCAGCGTCATCCGAGGAAACTATTTCTTAGATGGTAGAGACTAGCGCAACGGCAAAGGAAGGGAAGGAAGTGGGCGTATCCTTGTAGACCTCATTATCGCCACACCCCCTATAAAGGTCTTCTTTTGTAATTAGAAGGTTTTTCATATAGTACCGCAGAATATAATGCCCTGTGATCACTCCTATAAGGATAGACAGGAATCTTCTGTCGATCTGCAGAAGTCTGTCGGTCCTAGCCCTATCGAATAAAGGCCATATCTTCCTTGTGGTTACACAAGTGTTTAGAGAGGTCCATCTGTTATAAGCCTTATCTTAGGCTCTTTTCCCCGCTTCGAGCTTCAGTGTGCAAGGCGGGATGATCACCGAAGTTTGCCGAGCCGTTTCTCGTCAATTCGTTAGCAGTCTCATTTCCCGGTATGCCCTCATGTCCGTGGACCTTGAGGGCAGAGTGTCACCTTGTGCTATGTTCCAAGAACCTTGGGTTTAGATTTAGCCGATTCAGGATGACAGCGCTAAGAGATGCACCATCACTTGAAGCTTAAATTTCGATAGAAATGCAGCCTGCCAGTGGCTAGATCTAGTTAGAGGTCGAAGTCTTAACGGGATTCTTCAACGAGAAGCTATCAGGAAGGTAAGTAGGTAGAAGCGGATCTGCAAGGAACTCAATTAGCACTAAGGCACCGTGAGCGTAAATTTAAATATTTGTGGGAGTAAGTGTGATCAACAGGTCCTCAGATACATCCGGTGGAGTGTATCAGTTTCCTAATTTTCTTACCTGTGTTCAACATTATTAAAGAATGGCCTGCCGAATGTTTCTTGCTTGGCTCTGGCCAAAGCCGGATATTTGTAACAGAAGTGAACGAGAGCTTCGTTCTCATTTATATCCTTGCAAATATACATACGTACGACAGTGTGCATTAAGAAAACCAACGCACTAGGACTTCGTTAAGAGCAAATTCATCCTCTGCGACTGCTTATAGTGAGGCCCCAATTCTCGTCGCCAAATTTAAAAAAATTAGTGAAACATTATGAAAAATATTTTAAATTTCCAAATGAATGTTTGAGAATTAAAAATGAAATCAAACAGTTCCACATACGCCGTAGAAACCAGAATTCACAAGCTTTTCCACCTGACAGCTGAAAGCTTTTTACTAAACAAATCTACCCCTCCCACAGTACGCTGATGAACTTGAACTTGTAAATCGGTGCCGAACAGCCGAAACAGCTGACTATCAGTGTCGGTAATTGGTGCTAAACGAATTAGTAAACAAGTGGTGCTGCCGCAGTGGTTATTTCCTTCGCCGATATGAGGAAATTTTGTACACGGAAAGTTCATTACGAACCGCCAGCAGAAATTCGAACAGATGATGAAGGCCGCCTTCCGTTCGTCTATTCCGAAAAGTATGGAGTGAAATTTTGTGGACTACAGAAGTTGCACCCTTTCGATGCAGCGAAGGGACATCATATTCTAAAGGTTCACAAGGTGGACACAGCAAGTCCATTTCATAATAATTTACCTATGTTTCCTTGTTCTCGCAGATCTTGAAAGCTGAAAATGTTCTGGCAGACGGTCGGTTTTTTGTTCCCGTAGAGATTACAAAGGAAGAGCTGCTTAAGGTTCATAAAAAGGAGTACCTGAGTAGCTTGGAGGTACGTACTTGCATAAAACAGATGGCATCCAAATGTTAATGACTGTCATCTCTTTAGTGGAGCATCAATGCAGCGAAAATCTCGGAAATCTTCCCTCTACTCTTCGTTCCTAATCACTTTGTACAGCGAGGCTATCTGAGACCAATGCGCTTCCAGACAGCAGGCTCAATTCTAGCCGGCAAGTTGGCTGTGCAAACCGGATGGGCAATTAACTTGGGCGGTGGATTTCATCATTGTTGTTCGTATCGTGGTGGAGGATTTTGCGCGTATGCTGATATCACTCTGCTCATTGAGAGTTTACTACGTGAGGATAAATTAATAGCCAAAGTGATGATTGTAGATCTTGATGCTCATCAGGGCAACGGACATGAACGAGACTTTATGGACAACAAAAGTGTATTTATACTGGACATGTACAATGCTTCAATATATCCACAGGACAGCTTTGCTAAACAAGCCATTAAGTGCGCCGTTGAGTTGAAACCATTTACGGAGGATTCGCTTTACATGAGGAAGCTAACTAAGTCAGTTGTTTATTCTTCTAACAGTAGCCTTCTCTAGATGGCATGTTTTCAGATCACTCAAAGACTCCCTGGATAAATTCCAACCCGATTTGATTGTATACAATGCGGGAACAGACATTCTGGAAGGTGACTCCTTGGGTCTTTTGTCCATTACTCCACAGGTTTGTGTTCCACCACTACTCAAAAACGTTTAATGATTCGATTTATGTTACAGGGTGTTATTGATCGCGATGAATTTGTCTTCTCAACATGCATTCATCGAAAAATTCCAATTGTAATGCTCCTTAGTGGTGGCTACTTGAAATCCTCAGCAAAGGTGATTGCTGATTCTATAATGAATTTGAAGGACAAAGGATTGCTTCCTTCGAAGTAAAAAAATGCCTCATTGGTGTCAAAGTTTGGATCTTGGACTGAAGCAGGTTTAAAGCGACATGTGCAGCGAAACGTATTTTTTGAAACGTGTACCTTGAATGATGAAAGACTTGTAGCGGGTAGTTAAGCAGTTAATGCATTTGGCTAAGATTTTTAAAATGTTCCTAGCAATTAGAAGCGCACTAGATAAATTTGTATATAAACCAATGCATTTTATTTTTTTAAGAAACTGAATGTAAATCAGTAGATTTGAAAGTTTTTCTCAATAAAATAAATTTAGATCTTGTAAGTCGTTGAGCAAAAGACTAATTTACTGGCTTGAGCAACAAATTCGTTCAACAGCATTGACAGAAAACTGATTTCTCAACTCACCGATTATGTGAATTCAAATATCCTTACTTGTCTTTGAAAAACGGAAAAGATGACCCTTCCTTCAAACCTCAAAATTGCTGAACATGGTGTCCGATATGCCGTCACGCAAATGCTGAAAGTTTCCTTAGAATTTTTAGTAATGATTAATAGGTTTAGTCCTAACCCAGAGGAGTTTAGTCCTAACCCGGAGGAGTAAACCTATTGGCTCTACAAAGCCAATTCTGCTATATGATGCCAAATGCCAAACGATAATCAGAATGGCAAACGTTAAACGCTTTCGAGAGAAAAATCCTTCGCCAAATATTTGGTCCTGTGTGAAGAAGATACAACCGCAAATGTAGTCCCAGAAGCCAAACACGCCGACTACGCTGGCTTGGCCACATCAAGCAAATGGGTAATAATGCTTCAGTCATGACGATCTTCGAGTCACGGCCCTTGCTTGAGAACCAAGGAAGGCAGAACTTATATTCTTTAGACCCAGTTATTCAGGATGTCAGAGCGCTTAGTCTAGAGAACAGCAAGCAGCATGTCCGGGAGCACAGTTGATGGAAGGCTGCTGCTGGACATTTAGAGAGCAGGTAAGTGACGGCTCGACTTCCTCTTGGTGCTTCCATGATTTTGTAGTAGTCGCTGTGTAGAAACCTGACTTCTACTTAGGATATCTGAGTTGACTCGTTCTTCATTACGACTATAATTTCATCGGTACTAGAGTCACAGGTTGTATCGACCGCATGTTTGTACAGGCTGTATAATAGCAATGACCTCAGTTTGGAATGCGTTAGTCATTTCCTCTAAAAAAGACCCTTTGATATCTAGAGTCTTCCAAACAACACTAATCCCCCTTTAAAACGCATCGGTGTAAAAATGTAGCTCCACTTTTTTTGACCCCATTCGCAACGGTCGGAAATTCTATTGTGGAAGGTTCCCTACCTCGTAGGGAAGTTATCAGGAGAATTTCAACAATTGTATGGATGACTAAAGCCCTGTCTCACTGAGACAAAATGCAGTTTTTGCGGAACTAAGCACGTAGTGGTCGCCGTGTCTGACTGGTCAGTGTGTTTGACTATTGCGCCAGTTGCGTAGGTTGGGACCCCAGTAATATCCATCGAATATTGTTTTGGGACCCGCCTCTTGTCGGAGAAGGGCAGAACTTCGAAAGTTCCTTTTCATTAGAGCGAACTGTAAAGCGCCCAATGTGAATGGTTGCAAGAAGTTAGACCTCGACCATTCAAAGGAATGTTTTGGCAGTTATTTATTTATTTTTATCATCCAATGGTACATTGTTCAACATGATTTCGAGGCCTACCTCACGTATCGATCTCATGGATGCCGTTACCGACATGCAAGCCATGCCAACCATCACTTATAAATTTGTTTCCAAGAGAGCCGTATGAGTTGCTGAGGTGTTTCTCTGTTGACTCGCAGGTCAAATAAACAGTTCATAAACTCAGCAAGAAACTAATCAAGTTAGAACCCTAATGTGCAAGCTATTGGGGAAAGTGAAAGTTCTAAAATATCAAGTAAGTCATGGTGAATAAATTCTTTATGCTGGACCGCTCTTTCAACCGTAGACAAGACTCTATGGTTCTTTCGACTGTTCTTAATGTGAAGGCTGGGACCTCGATAAATACTTATCCACGATCACTTGCCTGGTGCAGGGTGTTACAAAATCTTTGACAGAAATAACCACCGGTCGATTGGGCCGTATGTTCTTATCGGCGATGTTACCGACTTTACTCGCCTTGGGAACAAAAACAAAATGCAGTCCCCTCTGATATACCTAGTAATGGATATTGCAATCGGAAGAGCGTTTATTCCAGAATTTTTCCTTTGATGATGAACAGCTTCAGTTCCTTTTGCCGCTGGTATTTTTCACGGCGACGACCAATCCCTCCACGATTAAATGAATAAATTGCCAAAGTTCCATGTGTTTTTGTGTATTTTTATTCAATAGCAATTAGTTTATGAATTTTGTTAAATTTTTTACAAAAAACAGCTTTGTTTATTTATTTTAATTATTATTATCGTCTTTATACTTGTAGTGATTATTTAAACAAAAAAAAAGCAAATATCATTAAATATCAATTGTTAAATTCTAATTCACGGTTGCTGCAACCAATACAAATACAAATTGTACACCAAAAATAATGTTTTCTGTCTTTAAATTTTAAATTTTCTGTTAAAGAAAGTTTAAGCAAACTTTAAATTGCAGCAACAATATGCCTAATCAATTAGATTATAAAATATCTATATACATTCATAAAAAGTTAAATATAATAAAATTTCTTTTGGTTTTTTTTTTTTGCTTTTGTTTAATTTAAGTAAAAAAAATTGTTTTATTTTAATATTTGTCTTTCCTGTTTTCTTATTAATTTATAGCGGTTCTCGAATTGGAAAATTGTTTATGTTTATATTTTATTTCTAAGCGCTTAGATATTACTTGTCAATTTTATTTGTTTACACACCGATTTTGTGATTTGTTATGCGAGAAATAAATTGTTACATTCAAGTGATTTATATTAATTTGTATTTGATGGCATTCAAATCTTACGACTACTCCTGTGACTTGTAAAGAACAGTGTTATAAACTCTGTGTCATAGACTCTGAAAGTTAGACAGTTTTACCTGCATTAACAATCATTTAATGATACTAAAAGGAGGCACTGCACAAATGCCATGAACATGCGTCCTCGCAGTCAATTCATTATACCAAACTGTGACGAAGACTACCATATACAGTGAAATCTTCCTTAGACGGACAGCGATGGTGCCAATATTTTTGTCCGCCGAAGGGAGTTGTCCGTCCAAGGGAAGAATAAATGTTTAAAGTTTTTTAGGTTTGATCGGGAAAATATGTCCGCCTAAGAGAGCTTTTCACAATGGGAGATTTCACTGTATATCGCTTCCACAAATGCCGTCTTAACCTTTGGGGATAATCCATTCCCTTTTCTCGGTTACATACATTCTACTTCCACTAAGTGGTAGCGCATTCTCCAATCAAACTACATATTGTATTCACTGTTCTTCACAGTGCGAGGAGTAAATATAAAATAAAAATATAAAGTATATCAACTTGGTTTAGTTTTCGTTTTGTCTTTTTTTTTTGTAAATCTATGTGTCATCGAGGATTGTTACCACAGTTTCCTGATGTATTCAGCATTTAATAAACGATATCTGTGGTCTATTCCTCATATTGATTTCCACTGCAAAGCTTTTCAGAATCCAACATAGATACAAATAGATAAAAATGGAAAAATAAAAAAAATACAAATCCTTATACAAACATCAAGCTCGCTTAACAAGCATTCGACTCCTAAAGCGCCCCTCTCCCCTAACCTAACAAGCATTCTATTCTCTCATATTTTCTATTTTCTCATTCTGTCAGTTGCTATGCATTTCTGTCCAACCAAACAATTCACTACTTTTCTATCAATTCGTCCATTCCTAGCAAATGGTCATTTGCATCTTGCTTAACAATAACGGTATTTACTTACATTTCTATAGGTTTCTGTACGATTTCGCAACAAATGGAATTTAACACAACTAATTATTTCATTAATTTCGGATGTATGCATGTGGATGTGTTTGAAAGTGTAGACATGTTCTTTAAATTCGTTTCTCCGAAGGGAAATTTGTCTTTTAAACATAATACGACTCATACACGCTGGACAATAGGAAATATAACGTAGAAGTAGTAAGGTAAAGTTGCATAACGATTGCATGGCTATTTTACAAAAAAAAGATTTAAGATGCAACTTGGGTCCACTATTGGGCGCCAAGATTTGTTGAATGACATTGTGTGCCTGTTTTCACAAAGTCCAGTGTTTTTCAAGTTTTTAAGGAGCACGATGACCCTGTGAACATGTACAACTAGGGATAGTGAAGTGATACTCGTGTGAAGCTGAATACGCATATCTCACCTGATCGTTTTAAAAATTCGTCACAGAGGTTTACATTACGTTTATAACGTGCGAACGTTAAGTTTTGTTTACATCGAGGGTGAGACAAGCCCACAATTAAGTTTTGATAAAAACCATTGGTCCTTCGAGCCGGATTTGCTTACAAGAAACTTCACGGACATAGTGTGTGTCGTCTTAGGCCAACAAGAAGGGAGTCAAATCTTTTGTGAGGAGCTAAAGAGAACTGAAACGCATTGGAGTTCTTCAAATTTAATGTCGATTCAGAAAGATGAACGCTCTAAAACTCACAAAGAATGCTAGGAACTAAGCAGTTGGTACCAAATTCAAAGTGTTAATAGTCCAGGTTAATGTTCATCATGTGTGGAATATTGTCCTGACTCAGACACACAACAGTCGAAATCCGTTACACAAAGTTATATTCCCTTATTGCAGCGCATATGAGACCGCACAAACATGTGACTAACTAAAACTACAAATATTATGTTTTTTTTTTTAGGATGGAAAATGGAATATGTCAAATCAAAGAGCTCATGTTTTTTCTTTTGCTTTTTTTTTTTCTAAGTATAAGAGCATAACACTATACCACTAAGAATAAAAAAAAAAATTTCTTATGAAGATGACAATAAGATAAAAATTATTTTACAAGTTTCGCCTAAGTAAGGGCAGTCTTTCTGTTAAGTTTTCTTTTTTTTTTTTTATAAATCTTTTATTACTACTAACAAGCCGCTGGTTCCGTTATCCTAAATAAAAAGAAGAGGAAGAAGAATATGATGTAAATGAACTACAATCTATGTAACAAAAAGAAAACATAAGAAACCAATGTCATAGGAATATTATTGTTGGTTGGTAAAAAAAAAAAAAAAACTTACGATGATCTCGTGGGAGCATTTTCAAAGAGAACCTCGGATCTACTGTTCATCAAGTACACTATGCAGAATGACAATATGGATACAACGATACCAATTGCCAGAGTAACTGTTTCGTGTGCTTTGGACGGTCTTAGGAATATTCTTGCACTGAGTTGTGACCATGTTGACTCAGTCCAAGTCGAATATTGGCCCGATTTCCAATCGTAATCTGTAACAGAAAGGACAAAAATTAGTATTAATTGGTAATTGAAAGTCGAGACTCCTAATCTTTTCGGCAGATCCTTTCAAACGCGGTACGTGAACATCTAAGTGGAATCTCCACTATGCTAAAACAAGCTTACAGCAGTGTGATTTCAATTTGATACTATACACTTTGAAATTTCAGGAAGGAAACTCAAAAGATGAGGAAGTTTAGCGCTAAACGAATAGGCTACGGGTATACTACGGATTATAGAGATTATCTCCTCAAGGCTTTTGCCACCTTTGGACCCCAACGATCAGACAAATCCACAAAAAAAGAGACATCAGAAAATTGTACAACTACAGACCGATAAGCCTTCTTCCACACCTCTACATACTGCTGATGAAGATCTTCACAAAGAGAATAGAGCACAAACTCGATTAATACCAACCACGGGAATAAGATTGATTCAGGAGCGGGTTTAGTACGACCAACCATCTACAAGCAGTAAAGGTAATAATCGAAAAATCGATCGAGTACAAAGGGCCACTGGTGCTTACTTTCGTTGATTTCCAAAAAGCCTTCGATGTCCAACTCCTCCAACACGTACATATACGATAAGGCTACAGAAAGTGATGCACTACACGAAAAAAGAAACAAGTACCGAGTAGGGAAAGGAACTAGGCGAGGAAACACGATATTAGCGAAGTTATTCATTGCGGTTTTGGAATACGCCGAACTGTGCTAGACGAACTAGAAGCAGTATGAAAAAACGTTGATCTAAACACCAACTTCGCGAGAACAAAAATCATGACCATCCTAGTTCCCAGCGGAAGCCTGACGACTGCAGACGTATTGGAGACCGAGCAAGTGTTTGAATGCAAATACCTCGGGCACGGTCTAAGAATACTGAGAGACAACCAAACCCGTGAGATCCACCATCCTATCGGACTAGGGTGGGCAGCTTTTGGCATAATGAAAAACATCCTAAAGAGCGACCCAGCCAGTTATCACGTCCGCAGCGGACACCTTAACCCTAACAAGATACAACATTAGTAACCTCGAAGTTGCGCAAAGATCGATGGGAAGAGCAACGCTGGGTAGAAGAAGTCCGAAGAATAACTGAATAACTGAAGTGGAAGTGGGCAGGACATGCGGCAAGAATGACGAATAATAGGTGCACAAAGAGACTGCTGGAATGTAGGGCAAGGGAAGATATGGAAAATAGAGGGAGACCACCATCGCGCTGGAGCGACGACAGAGTAGCAGCAAAGAACTGGATCCGCACAGCACAAAACAGGACAGGATGGAAAAACTTAGAAGAGGCCTACGTCCGACTTTGGACACGACAGGCTTTATGATGAAGATGATGAACGACAAAGAGATGCACTGTAATCTTGACCTTCAAACTTACTACAGGGTTTTGCAATAGGAGCGCTACAAGTTTTTTTTAAATAAAACAAAAACGGTTTTGGATATCAATGAAATTCTTTATTCCTGTGAAAGTACGTTCGATGCCATTATGTATGGAACTCGATTTCTTTTGCATGGCCACCACGGGCACGCTTGCAGAAGTCCAGACGCTGAACCCAATTTTCGACGGTTTTCAAGCATAAATCGGCCGATACTGCTGCAATTTCACGTTCGATATTCGTACGAAGTTCATCAATCGTCGCTGGCTTGTTGGCATAGACCATAGACTTGACGTAGCCCCACAGGAAATAGTCTAACGGCGTCAAATCGCACGACCGAGGCGGCCAAGCGACTGGACCATTTCGTGAGATAACACGTTCTCCAAACTTGGTTTCCAATAAATTGATTGTGACATTCGCTGTGTGGCTTGTGGCGCCGTCCTGTTGGAACCACATGTCCTCCAAGTCCATATCATCCAATTGGGGCCGAAAATATTCGGTTATCATTGAACGGTAGCGATCCCCATTCACAGTAACGTGCCGGTCTTGATCATCACGGAAGAAGAACGGCTCAATGACGCCGCCGGCCCATAAACCACACCAAACCGTAATTATTTCGGGATGCAATGATGACTCATGGAGTACGTGTGGATTGCTGCCTGACCAATACCGCATATTTTGTTTATTGACGAAGCCATCCAGCCAGAAATGAGCCTCATTGCTGAAGATGATTTTTCGATGAAAATCCGAATCATTTTCAAGTTGTTGCTCAGCCCAATTCACGAACATACGACGCTTCTGGTGGTCAAGCGGCTGCAGTTCTTGCGTCAATTTAATCTTGTAAGGATGTAGGCCAAGATCTTTTCGCAAAATTCGCCACAACGACGTCACAGAGATGCCCAACGCTTGAGAACGACGTGTGAGAGACACATTTGGGCTTTCTGCAACTGAAGCCTCAGCGGCAGCAATATTCTCGACACTACGGGCACTTCTTTGTCTCACTGGCACGGGAACATTTTGTATTGTGCCTGTGGATACAAATTTTTCCACTAGACGCTCAATTGTTGATCTGCTAGGACGATTATGACGACCATAAATTGGACGTAGCGCTCTTAACGTTGAGGCCACTGACTCCGAATTTCGGTAGTTAATTTTAATAATTTCGACTCGTTGTTGGCTCGTATATTTTTCCATCATGAAATGGCAAACCTTACTGAAGAGAAATGTCAAAAAACCGCAAGAAAAATATGGCGTCGTTTGCTGTCCCTGTCGCTCTACTTTTGTAGCGTCCCTATTGCAAAACCCTTTATGTTGAGGAGAAGATCTGGAGAGCAAAAAGAGTTTCATACCAGCGTAAAAGATTGAGTGGACAGCAGTGGGGAATGCCACTGAAGTCCGCATGCTGGATATATACCATAGACGTTAGACTCATCAAACCGATGGTGTAGTGCTTGATGGTATAGCGGAAGGAAACATTGCAACAAACTAAAAGCGATTGGAAAGGGTACAAGGATTAGTATGAGTTGGAGGCAAAGAGGCAAAATGAATGTCACCAACATCTGCTATGGAAGTAAATGTGGGAATCCTGCCGCTTGGGTATGCCAAATGGTACTGGCGCGAATCTATCTATTGACAAAGAGTGATCCGGAATCTTGCGATAAACGATATTAGCAGTCTTCATATGCCTATGGACAAAGAGTCAAGATTACTACAGAACCCTTATTCGCTTTCGAGTAGAGAGTCAAAATTGCAACCAAAATGTCTGCTGGTTGCTCCAAGACGTACTTTCTATCTTGCTGAGAAACTCTCAAATACGTTATAAGTCTTCCAGAAGATGAGACCTACAAGCTATGTCTAGAGAGCGAGGAGTAATCTGCACAGAAATCCGAGAAAAGTCATGAAGGGAAGATACATGTGAAGACATCAAGAGTTGAAGAACAAGTTGTCTTTGTAGATTAAAGATTCCCGAACTGCTACCAATCTGACTTGCCTTGTTCAGGAGAGATATTAACAAGACATCCTGCCAAGTTGAGCTTGAAGAACAACGTAGAATCTCTAAAAAAAAAATGCAAGCCAACTTACCGATTATCAAAAACGCTGGGCTCATTGCCACGCTGTAGTTCTGTGTGGTTAAGCGACACTCGCCTTTCCCATCGTATCCGGCGAACCAGTGCAGCGGCAGGTATGTGCAATTGTCTTTGTTAGCTTCTGTGATTTTCTGTGAGAGAATGTAACCCAAAAGTCTATAGGACCAGCCAGATGCTTCTTGTGATGCACCTTGAACGCTGATGTACCTTTAATTTGAATAAATAGAAACATTATCGTAACCCATATGCGTAATTCTAAACACTCACCTTAGGGGTGGAATGGGTAATCTTATTTGACTACTTGGATGTGAAGCCGCCTTAAATAGCGGACAATCGGCGGATTGCAAGAAGCAAAACAGAAACTCATCGACCAATATCGGATTGACCAGCTTATTACCATCGTACACCACACCAGACAACATCTCGTACAGTCCCAAGGCCAGTGCTGAGGAGATATTCCTGATTTTCATTTGTACCGAGTCCACTTGGAAATGATCACGTGCCAATTCGTTCTCCATCAGTACACTGAAGTCCATAGAAGTGTTTCCATAGCTGAAGCCAATATTCCATCCGTCATCATAAATCGAGTGATAGAATTTATTTGTTGGCTTGGCGTTCAGAATCACCGCTGGGAATGACTGATTCGCCTTCAGAAACGACTGCGCCGACGTCGGAGGTAAATTATCACTCAACACCGAGTTAAACTTCACTTTTAAATTGTATTCCGCCGAATAGTTTCGAATCTTTCCAAGGAATTCCGAGGCTAATTGCATATTTTGCAGCGAATGCAGATTAATTTCGTTGATCTCATCTAAGGCACCGATATCGATCATTAGATCAACATTCTCAAAGCCTATTGGATTGGTCCGCGTACTACGAGTAGGGAACGCCTTATTCTGAATGTCGTACACAAGTCGCTGAGAGCCAATGTAATCGTACGTCTCCCCGTTGAAAACGACAAAGAGTACGTTGTACTTCTCATTCTTACGCTGCGGCAGAAGTCTCGCAAGCATGTGAGCGACATTCACGAGAGTTGCATAGCCCAAGAGAGAATCCATGGCACCCAGTCCAACTCCATCGAACATAGAAGTTGTGTCCAACCGAGTGGTGACCATAATAAGTTTCTCTGTGGGATCAACATCTGGCTTCTCAATCGTGTTGTTTCTTGGAAAGAGCGTCCCATAGATGTTCCTTCCTTCCAGAGGGTCACAATACCTCGTTCGACTGAGATTATTCAAGAAATTCGTCCTCCGTATGCAAACCTCTGAACTGACAGCCGCCGACATGAAAGTATTCACCTGAACACTGCACAACGGTCGCATTGCATGAGTCTCGTAATCGAAATTATTGAATTTCTCAAAGCAGTCTAAGATTTTTTTCTTCTCATCCGGATCTGCTACATAGTAGATTGGAAAAGGAAAGTCTTCATGCAACAATCCTGTTCCAGAGGGGTTCCACAGAGTTTCTGGTCGTGTTGCATCGCAACTGTCATTGTTTATATTGCTGTACTTATTGGGACAAGTCAACTCATGACTGAACTGCGTCATATTCTCAGTCCGATTGACAACTATCACAACAGATATATTCTTACCGCCTTCATTCTTCAACCGTAGCATATTCGAACGTGTGAACAAGGGTGGTGGCACTACTGGTGCATAAGGTGGCGATGGTGGATTGTTTAAAAGAAAATCAATGTCTTCTATTGACTTGACCACATGCAGGACGCCTACAGAGCCCGATGATGCCGCTGAAATGGTAATCGTGGGTTAGTGTCTCCTAAAATATCACATGAACTTCTTCTACTTACAAGAACAACCGGTCTGATGTGTTCCATTTAAGCGTCGAAAACAGCTAGCTCCGCTTATCGATTCGTACATTTTCTCACGCGTTCTCTCAGAACTTACTGGAAAATAAACTAAAGAAAAACATTTAGTGAGCTTGGAATTGTGTAGAGAGTAGTAAACAAGATCTGTGGACAAATGGTAATGGACTGCTTCAATAGAAAAATACTTCCTCGGATGTTTGGTTCTCGAGGAGAACGAATAGATGAAAAGCTGCACCATTGCGACTACATATGCTTTCCGAATATCAACCTTCAGACGCTCAAGTCGACTCCGGGGTACATTTTCGACCCAAAAGGATGCAAAGAGACACTCAACGACTGAGTATAGTGATTTCTGCCACGACTGACGACCGCATTAGTAAATATTAGTCGGTCAACTCTCTTACTTAATGTGGTGCTACAATCCAGGGTGGACCTGGGCCTCAACCAACAAGCATCTCCAGCCAGCTCGATCTTTACCCAGCTGCCTTCAGTTTCCCACGCCATGTTGGTTAAGGTCCTCTTCCACTTGCATGCACCACCTGAGTCGCATGCGCCACCTGACGTCACTGCGCCGTCACTCGGGTGTGGATTCAAAGATTTTCCTAAGTCGATGTCGCTATACACCCACAATTGACCGCTAAACCCATCTTCGCCGCCTCCGTTTCAATACTCACCAACGCCACACTGATATGAACCGATCAGGTTGTTGACGAGCGGCTTCAGGCGCTCACACAACACGGCAGATAAGATCTTATAAGCGATGTTAAGAAGACTGGCGGCTCTGTAGTTCAAAGAGTGTTCTTTCTAGAGGATCGGGCAAACGATGCTGAGGTTTCATTCATCGGGCATACTCTCCTCCGACCATATTTTACAGATAAGTTGGTGCATGCTCTGCAACTTTAAAAAGCTCGGCAGCTAGGCCGTCAGCACCAGCATCTTTGTTGGACTTAAGCTTAGATATGGTTATCTTCACTTCGTCCAGGTCGGGTGGACAGAACTGTTGGTCCTCATCGTCCAGGTTGAATGGTTCATTCTGCCTGCGGGATTTGATTCATCGTCGCCGTTAAACAGTCTACCGAAGTAGTACTTCTTCGATGTTCCCTTGTTCATCCTTGCATACTTCGGATCGGGCTCAGTAGCCATTCTCTGTCTCAAGCAAAGCTATTCGAAACACAAGATCTCTTAATTTAAAAGTGATTAGCGCCTGGTACGAACTTTTCGCTTTTGAATTTGTTAGAAATAATCTGTAACTCAAATTCAGCGGTTACTAAGCAAAGCGAAATATAATTGCCCCCATTCCGAGTATTAACTGGAAGGTAAATGAACTCGAATCGACGAACTAAATGACCACAGAGAACTCTAAAAGCAATAATTGGAGAATAATGTTCAAACGTATAATTTTAATGTGAACTTGCCGCAGTGCTTAGAGGAGAAAGTTTTTCTATTACCCTTACAAACAATGGTCCTGTTTCTCAAGTCCACATTTGCACTTTAAGATAAATCCATTCGAAAACCGCATTGTGTGCATTCCCGAGATAACTGCAGTCACTTAGGCAAACAATTGTAAGTCAGACCACCTGCTGTACATCTGGGTCAGCTTTATCCTTGTTCTCGCTTCGTTATAAAGAAAATAATGCATTGAAGCTGAGCGTGTTCGTAATAGCAGTAAAGTGATAAGCAATTCAATGATAGCCAAGTCTAAGACACAGATGAACAATTGCATCCACTTACAGGCTTTAATGAGTGCAATCAAATCTTTTGAAAGCACACTACAATGCCCCATGACCTCTCAAAGGTAATGACAAGAAAAATAATCTTCCGTCAACTTCTATTCAGCGATATTTATACGCCCTCCTACGATAGATAACTTTCTGCCGCCCAGTTGCACCCGCTTCCTCTACAGATTGAAATGAGAAATACAAGAAATAAATTCATGGTCATTCAAAACAAAATGCATCAGCATCAATTGCAGTGAGTCACTTCCAAGAGAAGCCACTTTTACGTAGGGGTTCCAACTAGATTTTTGATTAGAAGAGTCACAACATTGATTTATGGATGCTCCCTTTGGTAAATTGTGGGTCAATTACTTGGCCGGCATCCAAGTTAGTTCAGTAGTAAAGGATTTATGCGGTGAATAACATTTTGCGACAAACTTCGTCGGCGCGAAGTTTCGCAAAAAAAAATACATTTTATAAGCTTATACGACGCCTACCAAATTGTTACACTGTTGCAGCAAACAATTGGATTTGTGGATAAATGGAAGAAAAATCTAATTGTACTCACCACAAAGTATTGTCGGTAGTAAAAACAGCAACAGTAAATTCTTTAATTTATCCATTTTTATTGAGAAATTATTATCGCTTCGATTGGAAAACACTGGACAAAAATAAAGCGAAGAAATTAAACCGAAGATAAAATGACATTTGTGAGAAAACTTTTGTCATTTTCCACTGACGTTTACATGTTTGCTGATGTCAAACAACGGAACGTAGTGCGAATAGGAGTATGTTTTAACGTTACGAATGAAAGAAAGATGTGTTCGAAAAGTTGAGTCTCAAAGAGGAAATCGATTTCATTTCTGGAACATTGTCTCTTAAAGTGGGACAGATTTGGCCGCAAAGGTATAGGAGATCTCTATCAGATTTCTAATTCCTCAATCCCATATCAAACCTTTCATACGAAAAACTCTGAACACGAACCGCGAAGAGCCATTCAAGTGGCCTACATATCCTCCAATGGAAAGACCTGAAATAAAATAAAAATTGGTGTTCCTTTGTAGAACTTATCCTCATCGGAGACAAGGCCAGGTCTTGATGATACCATTTCATACTTATCTTCAGCTATCACTCTAGAGCAGTGGTTATAGAAATGAATAGGCAGTTCCTGATAAACCTGGGCCAACAAGCCTCTCAAACAAGCACAATTCTTAGTCAGTTGTTTCCACCTGTGCATGCCGAATTGTCTGAAGTCACTTTCCACTTGCGCATGCCATCAAACATAAGGTCTTCTTCTTCTGTGTAGTTCGTCAGGGATGGAATCGAAGTATCTTTTAGCTGCCCTAAGCAGCCTTAAACCGTTGCATACGTACCTTTATGAAAAGCTGTACGACGAGACTGATCGACTGTTATTCATTTTCAAGGGTTATACGAAAAAGTACTGTTTCGACTTATCTTGCAGTCCACATCCGAAGCAGTCATTTCAAACTACATACATACAGTACATATCATTCGCTTAATTTTATGATTTTAAAACATATACCCTGTGCAATCATGTGAAGCCATGCTAAATACAGGGATCACACATGCGTGTAATACCGCCTGTCAACTGTCCAAATCAGCTGTAGACCCCCGAGCATGCTCAAATCAACATCATTTCTGACGTTTCACAGTTTCTTCTCCTGCGGAGGGTAGCTTTTCCATTTGTGCTTGCTGATGCGATCTCACTTAACTACTATTCGTTTAATTTCACACTCAAGTTAGTAAATCAGTTTTTAACAATGAAAAACGCAAGTAACAGCTAAAGATTGTTACAATATCCATTTGAATTTGTATCCCCGCAACTGACACATCAAGATATTTTAATCATACATTCGGTAACAACTCACAAAGTAATCAAGAGGAGAGAAAAAATATGTTTCGTCGCTTTTTTGCAACGTTTGTGGACCAACAGTTCACCGTATCGCCCGAATTTATCTTCAATTCACCAAAAATTACACAAACTTTTAGCTCCCCCGGGTTGGAAAGCCTCTCGTGGTTATATTCTCATTCACCATGTTTTCCTCTGCACGGCGATCAAATAAAAATCATTCATGAGCCAAATATATTCTATGAAACGCTGGTTCAGAAGAGTGCTGAGGCAAAGGAGCGTATAGTGCTTGCCAGTTTGTACTTGGGAACGGATCATCTAGAGACTGCATTCGTGCAGACAATCAAAAGAAACTTGCAACAGAATGAGGCGTTAAAAGTCAGCGTTCTGTTGGATTTCACCCGGGGGACACGGGATGAAGTGAACTCGAAAACGATGCTCATGCCGTTGTTGACGGAATTTGGTAAGAATGTTTCGCTGTCTATGTACCACACACCGGATCTACGAGGCTTTACAAAAAGATTTGCCCCACCGCGATGGAACGAGTTGCTGGGACTACAGCACATGAAAGTGTATCTCTTCGATAATTCGGTCATGATTAGCGGAGCTAATTTGTCCAATGATTACTTCACAAATCGCCAGGATCGGTATTTCTTAATTGAAGACCAGAGTCTGGCCGATTTCTATGCCAAATTTATAGCCAAAGTTCAAGAATTCAGTTTGTCTGTGCGGCAGGACGCTGAAGTGGAATTACACAAGAATTGGTCGGTATTGCCGTATGAAGGCGACAAGGAGGCTTTTATCAGGACAGCTAAGCAACGGATAACTGATTTCTTTCAGGATATTTTCAGTAAACAAAAAGCGGCGTTGGAGAGGAAGACAGGTAAGAGACAAGCTTTTGTTCTAATGTCCTTGCTATTGACTTGTCAAGTTGAACGTGTGTTTTTGTTGTATTTTAATCAATTCGGGGTGATGAGGGCATGCAGTTGTTGCGTCACATTTTGTTTTATTACACTCTGTCTCATCTAAAAGAATTCAAATGGCTTTGCTGTTTGTTTGGGCATACTGCATACATAATTCAAATTATCTCGCAAGAAGTTTGCACTGGGAGATTTCAGTGTTTGTGTCTATTGTGTGTTTTCTAATTTGACAAAAGAGAGAGCAACTATGACTTCATAGATAAAGCAAAAGTTGTTGTTAAATGGTCATTGGTCGGTGAATTGGCCACGTTTTGTCTAATGAAAGCAGTTAATGTGCAATTGGTAGGTGAAGGGACTGCCATTTACCGAAAGCCATGAACCAAAACAAATATTTTAAACAATTTCAGGTGCAATTGAGTTGGATCGCTTTCCTACAAGCTCGTATCAACCTGCTTGCGTCACTGGAATTAGCAAATATAGGCCAGGTAACTTCTTAATTTTATCTGACGACGGTCAACAAGTTTCTGGTTGCAAAACGATTATAAAAAATAAATAAAAAGCTGACGCGTCGGCTTGGGATGAGTCAAGTCCTAGCTTCTTCATGTTGTGCGTGTTACGACTCCGAACGGCGAACTGAGAAGCTTTTTCATGAAAAAATGCAGCCCTTGGAGGTTATCATTCACCGGGTAGTGCCTTCGCGAAGCAGTCCAACGCACTAACAACTGAGCCACAGCGACACAACGATTAAAACTAGATACTATGTGTTGAGATAAGAGTTACGACCAATTGATATCGATTGGGTTAATTGGGTAAAACACCGACAAAGAATTACTTCTTATAATCTTGTCTAGGTCGAAAGGAATCCAACAAATCAATTCCTGGTACTTTGCTGGTTATGTTGCTGCGCCGTACACCTGGACCGTTCCACTGGATCTGACAGTCTCTTTTAATTCTACCTTGAAATAATCTGGCTACTGATCGTCATACGTTACGTCTTCTAAAGTCTTGTCACTATTCGGAGGGCATTTGGGTACAGCAACGTCTGTTCGCCATCTTATTTGGGTTTCCACATCGCTTTTCAACTCTGTAAGCTCAATCCAAAATAATTTACCGTACCAAGACGGGCTACTTACTTAGGTGGCGCTAGAGTTCTGAGTAAAACTGAACCTCAACCAACAAGAATCTCTCTAAGGTAATTGCCTTTAGTTTCGCACACTTGTTTCGGTCTCTTACCCATGAGCACCACCATGAGTGAAGTTTTTCTCTACAGCATTGTCCATCCGGGCTAGATTTGAAGACTCTTAAGCTTTACATATCACAGCCATCTGAAACATCCAATCAAAACTGTTTTTGACCAGGTCAATGTCGCTATATAACTCTTATAATTCGTCTGCTTCTTCAAACCTAGTCAACGTAAACGGGGCCGAATAATTTAAAAAGAATTTTGCGCTCGAAATCACCAAGAACATCTTGATTTACCTTTGATAGAGTGGATGCTTCAGCGCCATAAAGAAGGACCGGTATGATTAAGGTTTTCGCTAGTTCTTCGGGATAAAATCTTAGTACTCGATGGCCTTCTCAACCCAAAGAAAAAACGATTGCCAAGGGTTGCCTTTGATTTCTGCTGAGTTGTTGTTGTCAGGCGTAATAGCAGAGCCAAGACGTACAACGTTTCTTTAGGTACTTTGAAGTGGTCCTCTAGAGGGAGGTATGCTTAGACTAAAGGTACATACAATGTTCCGTAAAACCTCGAAGTGTTAGATGTCCACCTAGAGGTTTTTTTGGTTTTAGCTCGGTATCACAAATTTATGAAAGTTTCTGCCTCAATGTTTCGCACAATTCGTTTGAGTCCTTTTTTGATATCAAAGTTCTTGCTGAGTTTCTAACCGATCTTGATGGAGTAGCGAGTATTTTCATCCTCCACAAAAGAGTTTGGAAGCGATACCAAAACTGGACATGGTTGGGTCTAGCACGTCTGCTATAAATTCTGTCATACATGGCCTTATCTCGATAAAGAGAGATGATGGATATCAGTTTGGGTTTTGAAACTGAGAAGACTAATGTTTCTGTACTTAGGGCAGTTGGGGATCTCTCCCCTCTACGTTTGCAATCAGATTTGATAGGCATGCTTCTCTGCAACTTTACACAACTCCATTTCCCTTGCTTTACTGTGCAGTACTGCGAATGTTGTCAAGGACTTGCATGTGTGCCTGGCAATAGGAAACTAAGAATTGCCAGCGTAATTTTCACGCAGAAAAATTAAAACAATCCAGACATGGTCTTTAATTTGTTTCGCTCTGTACATTCTGAAAATAATGATTCATACACTACACCCTTGACGAAATATAGTTTATGAGATGGTTATGCTAGGCTTGGAAATGAAACGCTCTTTGGCCCAGCATTGTGGCTAAGAAAACAATAATAAAGTTTCTTCGATAGATAGCCTATGACATTAGAACGATGAAATTCGCAAGCTGTGAAACAAAAAGATAAAGCTGGGCATCCACGATCAATCATGAATGACATTCTGGGCATGAGTGCGAAATTCACTCCGACGGCAGCTACATGTGTGGGCTCATGCCGGGAATGGCATTCATGAGTGATCGTGCATGTCCAGCTTTATACCCGCACAATTAACTCGATTTTTTCCCACTTTTTAGATGCAGACACATGGATATTTCCTCTTATTGAAATGGGACAAATCGGTATCCATCACGATAGCATCGTGACAAAACAATTGCTCTCTACGTCTTTAAACGGCTCTAGGCTTAAACTAGCAACTGGATATTTCAATTTAACTCAAGACTACATGGACACAATCACAAATAACTGTTTAGCACAATGCAGTATCCTAATGGCTCATCCAAATGTAAGTACATCCAGATGTCGTTGAACAGAGAATTGACTTGTTTGTTTTTTTACAGGCGAATGGTTTCCAAGGCGCAAATGGCGCGGCTGGTGGGATTCCAGCCGCATACACACTAATAGCCAAACACTTTTACGAGAATCTTCTCAGAGCACAACAGGACCACCGGGTGAATTTCTTCGAATATGAAAAGAAAGGCTGGAGCTACCACGCAAAAGGCTTGTGGTAAGCGAATGACAAGACACCGTTGACATAACACATATGTACGTTGGTTTTTTTAGGTACTACCTGCCCAATTCTGTTTATCCCAATCTCACCCTGATAGGTTCGTCAAACTATGGTGAACGTTCAGTGAATCGCGATCTAGAAGCACAAGTGTGCCTTGTAACGTCGAATAAGTCGCTACAGAGTCGACTTCAAGAGGAGGCTGATAATTTATACAGTTTAGGATCGACGGCAGAGACCGAAATTACCACAAGACCTGTACCGCGATGGGTACAGGCGGTGGTTAAGATTTTCCGAAATTTCTTTTAAGAAGTAATTTCAAAGCTGACCAAGAGAAATCGATTTTTTTTTTAATTTTTGCCTTCCAGATGTGTTGCCCTCCTCTTTCCTGACCTGGTTGTAACTTAACACTCCGTAACAACCTTGTTTTTTTTTTTTTTTGTTAAATTGTACAATAAACGTCGTCTTTTGACGGAGAAATTTGTAAAATATTGTTGGTTTTCATTTGAATGATAGGTGGAGGGTTGCAAAGATTAAAATTCTAATCTCGCAGTCCGTTAAACTTTGATCTTTGGCAGTTTTCGTAGGCTGTGTAGTGGTGAACGGGTCATAAACACAGGATTGTAAATTAAATTAACAAATTAGTGAACATAAACGAGAAAAAAAGAAAAAACTTGTAATGAGATGAACAAATAATTCTAGTGCTCGTAGCTTACTTTTTACTCACGCTATGGTTCAGCGGTTCATTGAAAATGATAATAAATCTCTGACGAAATGGGGTACCTAATCCAAGTCACTTTCTCGTTTGAACTCTAGTGAACTTCAAGGTAAGAAACAAATTATTGTGTGAAGTAGAAAACGTGACCATAGTGTTGTGATTACTTCCCTAAGCCTATTGTGCCTATGATGGGTTTCGTAATTTAATTATCGCTAAGCTTATCAGTGTGTCGTGGTGGGTTGGTTATTGAACTTTTAGAATTCACGTTGAAATTTTTGTACAGATGATGCTTCAAAGCGGATTTACACGAGCCTTTCGAAGCAGTGAATCTCATATCATAGTCAGGGGGAAACACGCTGGAAACGTTTACAGGTCAAATATACTAATCAACTTGGACGATGATAGACAATATGTATGGTGGAACCGAATAAGAGAGCAAAGCAAGCCAAAGCCAAGTCATAGGAGCATAATTCAACTCATTTGTAAAATCTCCTGCCTGCTCTTTCCCTCTACGGGGTGTCGTCAGTGTTTAGGAACTTGGGAGCGTTTTTGGAATTTTTGGAGGTAGGCTGCACAGACCTTCTGCCTGCAAAATCAGAAATGTTTCTCACACTTAACCAACAACACGCCCACCTTTAGTTAAGCTGTATTGTTACTAAAACGTGTAGGAAACAGACAGCAATATATGATGCAGATGTAGAGTTAACGAGTGCAGAAGCACTGCGATCTCATAGATTTATTCTGCCCTCGTTCTTGGTGTCTAGTTCACATAATACGAGGGTTAGAGCACCTCCTCCATTCCAAGTGTTTTCTTGAACGGGAGTGTCTTTTGTGGATCTAACGAGGGTACATCATTCTCTAATAGGATATACGTTTACAGGCGGTTCCTTCTTTTGTGAATTTAAATTCTATAAGAAGGTGTCCTAGTGTTTCTTTAAGAAATCTCAAGAATCTGCACTGCCCATCATGTTATTTCCTTAGTTTCCTAGGGTGCTTGACCCAACATTTATTCGTTAACATGCCTGTCGGGATATGAAGCTGGTTTTTGTTTAGACTTCAGACATGTTTAGCTCTTCTTTTGGTTGTATTTACCCAGAAGTTGCTTGGTCTGTCTTAAATAGGAGATTTCCTCCCAAAACCCTGCTTGTTTGTTAATTTCTTCTGCATTATGCTCTTCTCGTATTTTGTGCGGTCCTATCCATAGAATGGCTCTGGTCCTAAGTATGCAAATTTTGCTAATTCTTCGGTTGCTATGCCTCAACGGGTAACTCTATTTTAATTTGGACCAGTTTGTTGATTTTGGCAAGATACATACATATATGATCCAACTGAAACAGTCCTGTGTCAACGTTGGTACCTAGTATCAAGCTACAAACTCCGAATACTTGGACACGATCTAAATTCTTCCTGGTGGACCTACCTGTTCTTTCTGGTCGACCTAACTGTTCTTCCTGGTCGACCTGCTTCTAGTTCCCTGGCTACTCGTGGGATCAAAAGCTCTAAGTCTAAACTTGCTTCTTGGTTGATGCCCAAGTTTACCGGAACTGTAGCACCTTTAAGTAAGCCTCTAGGTTCCAGGAGACTTCCTCATCTTCAACCATATGCCTGCAGTTCGAGCTGATACTCGCCCGATTGTAAAGGCAAAAGTCCACAATTGAACGACAAAGATTTTATTACACGAAAAATTGTGTGGAACATATTTTTTTCTCTCTCTTGGATTCTCATTCGGAAGATGATAATCACAAATGAAAAGATTTTCCAAATCTTTTATTGAACTTTTGTCTTCAAAGAGTTCAAAAATGTAACTCTTGGCAACTCTATTTCTGCAATCTAACCATCAAACATGTTCACAATCAAACCCAACGTCATCACACTTCACACCAACCGAGCAAACACAAATTGTTTAAACGTCAACACGATCGAATCGCGCTGCGTTCAGTCTTCTTCGAGTTTCTTACGAGAGTGGTAGTGGGTGTTGTTCGTGTGTTCAAATCGCTTGTCTTCTCGCGCAACGCTAATAATGTGGGATACCATGTCTCGTTCTTGGTGTTCAAATCTCGTCAAAGTGCACAGCAAATGAATGACGTCGCGGTGCTCAAAACATGAAAAATCAAAAAAACTTAACAAAATCACTGTACAACTGATTGAGCAATTTGTCTCGTTGATCGAAGGGGGTAACCCCTTAATCCTATCCTTATCGAGTGATTGTAATCGGTCGACCGGATGACAATCAATCGTGATATCATCTTTATTCTCTGAACCGTTCTTGTAGAGGATAAAAAAAAAAATAAATAAAAAATTAGCCTGCTACAGTGCAACGTTTTGGAGGTGAATCATTTCTTGCAGTCAGCCAGTCGGGTGCTGAAGAATTTCGAAAGATCACCACAGCAGCGCAACACTGGTGGCTGCGCGACTTCTGCCAGATGTGCTCTGCAATGAATGGGACTTCTCGGTTTGGGGCTTGGTGATTCCGATGTGATGTGATGATGATAGCATCTCGTTCGGGGAGAGATGTCATGTTGTTAATTATCAACATTTGATAGTTGCTCCTTGGGAGTTAATCTTAAGCTGCAGCAAGTGAAACAGTGCGAACGATCCCAGATCCTTTGTGTGTGAGTTTTTTTTTTTCTTACATGGGAATTCCTATAGGGATTCTCTGTGTCATTTTTAATAGTGCGGGTTGTAATAAAAAAATCAAGTGTTGATCCCTCCTCTAGATCGTCATAGAAGAGGAGAGAGTGTCAAGTTCACTTGCTAATCTGTGGAGTGTTCTGTGCAAGATTAATGGAAAATTGATCGGAAAGGCCCTTTTTGTGAGTTAATAACGCGCGTCACATGTCACAAAGTGTTTACGGCATTTAACAGTTATTTAACAAAAAAAATAAGGAGTACCAGTGTCTCAGATCGATATTTTTTTTCTTTTAATTGTATTGTGCTGGAGGCCGGTTGTTATGCCCAGTATTCCTTCGCGAAAAAAACGATCATCATGGCTCAAAGCATCAGTCCTCCAATGATCTCTGGTGGATCATTTCGTTTAGGTTCGGACAGAAACCAAAGCAGACGGCGAAGACGAAGGAAGCTTCCTTTCATTGGATTATTATTTATTTTGGCGGCATTTGGTTCTTTGGAAACAATTTCGGCTGCTGTGTATGGTGGTGGAACTACATTGATGCTGAGTTCTAGGAATTATTCATCATCGGATGTGGTGCGGAGTGCAGGTGCAGCAGCAGTGTCCGGCATAAAAATTAGTTCAGGTGAGGGTTTTTCTTGGTTTCGTTTTTGAATATTTTTCGTATATGTATTTCTTTTGGGATGGTAAAACCGAGAATCACAGTTCAAAGTGGATCGGGTTATGAGAGCGACAAGAGGACAGGTAGCCAGAAAATCCAGATTGCAAACTCAGTTGATCGCTTTTTTTCTTTCGGGACACATTCTTTTGTTTGGGAAACGTTTTGTTTGCTTTGCTGAGTAGAACACGGATTTCTCTTTCATTTTGCGAAAATTTTAAACAACTTGAGGCGTCAAAATCGAATTAGAAATAAATTAGGAGGAACGCGTTTTTGAATTGAAGAATATTTTCGTTTAGGATTTTTTTGGTTGAGTTGTACGTGATTTCCTTCGATCTCCTTGGAGAAAAGGCTACGCGCGTGTTATGCCATATCTCCTTGAATTGATCTTAACGATGTTTCGGCTTCTTGTTGTGTAGATTTGGTCCTTCTTCGAAATGTTTTTGGCTTTCTGGTTAAGTGAATTGGCGATATCGTTGTAGTCACGTTGCTAATTCTAATCCATGTCTCGATTTTCTTCAATAAATTCTGAAAATGTGACATGACAATGGGTTAAAGCCTTTTGTGTATATCGAATTTTGATTGCGGTCACGTTTTTAGAACGTTTGGCTTAATGGATGGAGCAGCACCGTAAACTGGGCCGCCTTACTCGAATCCCCTTGGATCTATTCTGACCTCATTTTGAAGTTTAGGGATGCGTAGGTATGTAAAGGGTTTTGCAATAGGGACGCTACAAAAGTAGAGCGACAGGGACAGCAAACGACGCCATATTTTCTTGGCCTACATCCATAAGATCTTGGCCTACATCCTTACAAGATTAAATTGACGCAAGAACTGAAGCCGCTTGACCACCAGAAGCGTCGTATGTTCGTGAATTGGGCTGAGCAACAACTTGAAAATGATTCGGATTTTCATCGAAAAATCATCTTCAGCGATGAGGCTCATTTCTGGCTGGATGGCTTCGTCAATAAACAAAATATGCGGTATTGGTCAGGCGGCAATCCACACGTACTCCATGAGTCATCATTGCATCCCGAAAAAATGACGGTTTGGTGTGGTTTATGGGCCGGCGGCGTCATTGGGCCGTACTTCTTCCGTGATGATCAAGACCGGCACGTTACTGTGAATGGGGTTCGCTACCGTTCAATGATAACCGAATATTTTTGGCCCCAATTGGATGATATGGACTTGGAGGACATGTGGTTCCAACAGGCCGGCGCCACAAGCCACACAGCGAATATCACAATCAATTTATTGGAAACCAAGTTTGGAGAACGTGTCATCTCACGAAATGGTCCAGTCGCTTGGCCGCCTCGGTCGTGCGATTTGACGCCGTTAGACTATTTACTGTGGGGCTACGTCAAGTCTATGGTCTATGCCAACAAGCCAGCGACGATTGATGATAGTCAGGGGGAATTTCTTCTGCATTATGCTCTTCTCGTATTTTGTGCGGTCCTATCCATAGAATGGCTCTGGTCCTAAGTATGCAAATTTTGCTAATTCTTCGGTTGCTATGCCTCAACGGGTAACTCTATTTTAATTTGGACCAGTTTGTTGATTTTGGCAAGATACATACATATATGATCCAACTGAAACAGTCCTGTGTCAACGTTGGTACCTAGTATCAAGCTACAAACTCCGAATACTTGGACACGATCTAAATTCTTCCTGGTGGACCTACCTGTTCTTTCTGGTCGACCTAACTGTTCTTCCTGGTCGACCTGCTTCTAGTTCCCTGGCTACTCGTGGGATCAAAAGCTCTAAGTCTAAACTTGCTTCTTGGTTGATGCCCAAGTTTACCGGAACTGTAGCACCTTTAAGTAAGCCTCTAGGTTCCAGGAGACTTCCTCATCTTCAACCATATGCCTGCAGTTCGAGCTGATACTCGCCCGATTGTAAAGGCAAAAGTCCACAATTGAACGACAAAGATTTTATTACACGAAAAATTGTGTGGAACATATTTTTTTCTCTCTCTTGGATTCTCATTCGGAAGATGATAATCACAAATGAAAAGATTTTCCAAATCTTTTATTGAACTTTTGTCTTCAAAGAGTTCAAAAATGTAACTCTTGGCAACTCTATTTCTGCAATCTAACCATCAAACATGTTCACAATCAAACCCAACGTCATCACACTTCACACCAACCGAGCAAACACAAATTGTTTAAACGTCAACACGATCGAATCGCGCTGCGTTCAGTCTTCTTCGAGTTTCTTACGAGAGTGGTAGTGGGTGTTGTTCGTGTGTTCAAATCGCTTGTCTTCTCGCGCAACGCTAATAATGTGGGATACCATGTCTCGTTCTTGGTGTTCAAATCTCGTCAAAGTGCACAGCAAATGAATGACGTCGCGGTGCTCAAAACATGAAAAATCAAAAAAACTTAACAAAATCACTGTACAACTGATTGAGCAATTTGTCTCGTTGATCGAAGGGGGTAACCCCTTAATCCTATCCTTATCGAGTGATTGTAATCGGTCGACCGGATGACAATCAATCGTGATATCATCTTTATTCTCTGAACCGTTCTTGTAGAGGATAAAAAAAAAAATAAATAAAAAATTAGCCTGCTACAGTGCAACGTTTTGGAGGTGAATCATTTCTTGCAGTCAGCCAGTCGGGTGCTGAAGAATTTCGAAAGATCACCACAGCAGCGCAACACTGGTGGCTGCGCGACTTCTGCCAGATGTGCTCTGCAATGAATGGGACTTCTCGGTTTGGGGCTTGGTGATTCCGATGTGATGTGATGATGATAGCATCTCGTTCGGGGAGAGATGTCATGTTGTTAATTATCAACATTTGATAGTTGCTCCTTGGGAGTTAATCTTAAGCTGCAGCAAGTGAAACAGTGCGAACGATCCCAGATCCTTTGTGTGTGAGTTTTTTTTTTTCTTACATGGGAATTCCTATAGGGATTCTCTGTGTCATTTTTAATAGTGCGGGTTGTAATAAAAAAATCAAGTGTTGATCCCTCCTCTAGATCGTCATAGAAGAGGAGAGAGTGTCAAGTTCACTTGCTAATCTGTGGAGTGTTCTGTGCAAGATTAATGGAAAATTGATCGGAAAGGCCCTTTTTGTGAGTTAATAACGCGCGTCACATGTCACAAAGTGTTTACGGCATTTAACAGTTATTTAACAAAAAAAATAAGGAGTACCAGTGTCTCAGATCGATATTTTTTTTCTTTTAATTGTATTGTGCTGGAGGCCGGTTGTTATGCCCAGTATTCCTTCGCGAAAAAAACGATCATCATGGCTCAAAGCATCAGTCCTCCAATGATCTCTGGTGGATCATTTCGTTTAGGTTCGGACAGAAACCAAAGCAGACGGCGAAGACGAAGGAAGCTTCCTTTCATTGGATTATTATTTATTTTGGCGGCATTTGGTTCTTTGGAAACAATTTCGGCTGCTGTGTATGGTGGTGGAACTACATTGATGCTGAGTTCTAGGAATTATTCATCATCGGATGTGGTGCGGAGTGCAGGTGCAGCAGCAGTGTCCGGCATAAAAATTAGTTCAGGTGAGGGTTTTTCTTGGTTTCGTTTTTGAATATTTTTCGTATATGTATTTCTTTTGGGATGGTAAAACCGAGAATCACAGTTCAAAGTGGATCGGGTTATGAGAGCGACAAGAGGACAGGTAGCCAGAAAATCCAGATTGCAAACTCAGTTGATCGCTTTTTTTCTTTCGGGACACATTCTTTTGTTTGGGAAACGTTTTGTTTGCTTTGCTGAGTAGAACACGGATTTCTCTTTCATTTTGCGAAAATTTTAAACAACTTGAGGCGTCAAAATCGAATTAGAAATAAATTAGGAGGAACGCGTTTTTGAATTGAAGAATATTTTCGTTTAGGATTTTTTTGGTTGAGTTGTACGTGATTTCCTTCGATCTCCTTGGAGAAAAGGCTACGCGCGTGTTATGCCATATCTCCTTGAATTGATCTTAACGATGTTTCGGCTTCTTGTTGTGTAGATTTGGTCCTTCTTCGAAATGTTTTTGGCTTTCTGGTTAAGTGAATTGGCGATATCGTTGTAGTCACGTTGCTAATTCTAATCCATGTCTCGATTTTCTTCAATAAATTCTGAAAATGTGACATGACAATGGGTTAAAGCCTTTTGTGTATATCGAATTTTGATTGCGGTCACGTTTTTAGAACGTTTGGCTTAATGGATGGAGCAGCACCGTAAACTGGGCCGCCTTACTCGAATCCCCTTGGATCTATTCTGACCTCATTTTGAAGTTTAGGGATGCGTAGGTATGTAAAGGGTTTTGCAATAGGGACGCTACAAAAGTAGAGCGACAGGGACAGCAAACGACGCCATATTTTCTTGGCCTACATCCATAAGATCTTGGCCTACATCCTTACAAGATTAAATTGACGCAAGAACTGAAGCCGCTTGACCACCAGAAGCGTCGTATGTTCGTGAATTGGGCTGAGCAACAACTTGAAAATGATTCGGATTTTCATCGAAAAATCATCTTCAGCGATGAGGCTCATTTCTGGCTGGATGGCTTCGTCAATAAACAAAATATGCGGTATTGGTCAGGCGGCAATCCACACGTACTCCATGAGTCATCATTGCATCCCGAAAAAATGACGGTTTGGTGTGGTTTATGGGCCGGCGGCGTCATTGGGCCGTACTTCTTCCGTGATGATCAAGACCGGCACGTTACTGTGAATGGGGTTCGCTACCGTTCAATGATAACCGAATATTTTTGGCCCCAATTGGATGATATGGACTTGGAGGACATGTGGTTCCAACAGGCCGGCGCCACAAGCCACACAGCGAATATCACAATCAATTTATTGGAAACCAAGTTTGGAGAACGTGTCATCTCACGAAATGGTCCAGTCGCTTGGCCGCCTCGGTCGTGCGATTTGACGCCGTTAGACTATTTACTGTGGGGCTACGTCAAGTCTATGGTCTATGCCAACAAGCCAGCGACGATTGATGAACTTCGTACGAATATCGAACGTGAAATTGCAGCAGTATCGGCCGATTTATGCTTGAAAACCGTCGAAAATTGGGTTCAGCGTCTGGACTTCTGCAAGCGTGCCCGTGGTGGCCATGCAAAAGAAATCGAGTTCCATACATAATGGCATCGAACGTACTTTCACAGGAATAAAGAATTTCATTGATATCCAAAACTTTTGTAGCGCTCTTATTGCAAAACCCTGTACTATGTAGTTCGTAGCCTCCTTGAACCATCTGGAATCTAAAAATGAATTTGAGGATCTTTTTGGTGAATTATTGAGTTTGTTGCAGAACATTTTCCGAGAACAAAATCCTTGGTTTTGTACAGCAGAACTGGGATGATGAATAAAAGTCTTATAAAGTGTCTCCTTACTTTTTTCTCGTTGGAACACCGCTAAATAGTAGTTTTCTCAGGGCATAGGAACAGGGATTGGCGAATGTTATTGTCGATGAGTCTCTGGGCTGTTGTCGCTGGCAATATTGGAAGCAGAGTCCAAGTAGACAATCTCCTTCCCTACCACCAGTTATAGGTCTCCTTCGCAAAGTTCTGGTCAAATCCTTGTTTACAATCAGACCTATTTTAGCAGCTTCTGAACCGATGCTTGCGAAGGCGCCAGAGGCCCTTTGTTCTACCGATGATGTCAATGTCGTTTGTGTAACCAAACAAATAAAAATAATGCCTGCTGCGTTGATCTGGAACTTTCGCATAATTTTCTACAGTAGGTACCAAGTTGAAGATGAATAGGTGGTGGATATCGATTTGGAAATCTCGGGTCTTATCCAGTATCGCATATTTTCAGGCCTAAATCCCTACCAATTCGTCGACGTATAGATAGTGCCTGAATCTATACGCGTTACACCAGAGAAGGTTTTGAACGCGAGGTTCAGAAAACTTTTGTGCCTCTGTAATTTGCGTAGGGAGGGTAGGTAGGCAACCTATAATGACTCACTAGCCGAAGTTGTTAATATCCCGCTAGGAGCCGTCAACACCACTTTCTCAAGACGTCCAACCAAGCGTGGAATTGGCTTAACAACAGCGTTATATCAAGGAAGATCTGGCCCGGTTACAACAAACAAAAAAAAACGAGCTACAGGCCACTGGCCAATAGGAGACCATGCAGCCAAGCTAGGTATCCCCCACAACACTTACTGCCGTAGTTGCAAAGATAAAGAAGATAAAGAATCTCTGTATCATTTCCTGTGTAAATGTCCGGCCCGAGGGAGGGTCAGGCAGCGTACTCTAGGCAAACTTTTCTTTGACGATCTCAAAGATATTTCCAGGAAAAAGACACAAACAACCAGGTCAAATGAGTTGTGGTGTTAAAACGACCCATCTCAGCGCTAACTGGGTTCTGTAGAACCACCACCTCTACCTACCTACCTACCTGGCGTTGGTAAGGCGGTCACCTTTCTTATGGATCGGGAATATACAATGGTACGTGCAAAGTGCTAAGGTTCCACTCATCGGGCATGGAGATTGGTTGGTGCTCCTGGTGTTGGTCTTCCTGCAGCCTTGAACAGCTTAGCTCCTAAGCTTTCTGGGCCTGCTTTGAATTCGTTCTAGTCCTGGTTTTAGTTTCTTCCAGGTTGAGACTATTAGACTGCCTGACAGTGGGATTTCAGCTTTCGTCGTCGTTTTACTGTTCCCAAAAATTGTCTTTCTTCCTATTCAGCACCGAGCGTGAATCTTCTCGCTTTAGTGATGTTCCTGCTGGAGGACTTCTCGAGTTCTACGAGTTCTACTGCTCTTGAAGGCAGTTGTGATTGAAGTTTTTCTACATTAAAAATTCTCGCAATGGTCGTTTTCGCCGTGACATGGCATCCGTACCCTCACTGCGACCAGGATATGCCCCGAGTCTATGTTTAACCCTTGGAACCTCGGAGGAGTGGCTTTCGTTGATTGCAATTTAATCAATTTGTCTCGCGATTGTTTGATCAGGTGACTTCCAAGTTGCCTTGTGGATGCTAAAATGTGGGATTGTTGTGCTAAATGCTGTCATGTTTTGGAATCCGTGTCTGGGGGAAGTGTCGTGCAGGCTATATTTTCTGATACAATGAATAGCTGGCTCGACGGCTCGGGATGAGTCAAGGATTAGCTTCTCGCAACTAATGGAAGGGACCTAAAAAAAATTGTTGCCGACTCCGAATGAAGAATTAAGAAGCTTTTTCGTGACAAATTATACTCCCGGAGGTTTGATGCTCTCCGATGAGACGGGTAGTGCCGCGAAAAATGTTCGTTGGACATGGTTGAGGCTTAAACTTAAACAGCTCGCACAGCAGTCCAACCACTGAGCCACGGCGATGGTTCTTTCAACAATAACTTCCTTTTCGGATTTGTCGCTGAATACTCACAATGACGATTTTAACGTCATATCTTGGCCATTGCTCGTGAGTCTTCGCAAGGAGCTAGTAGGAACAATCCTTGGTGGTCGTTCTTTCCTGTAGGGGCGTGAGCACAAATGAGATTTATGTTACGAAATTGAACATTGACGCTCACTAAGCTCTGGACTTTTTGCCTAAATCTAACTCTGACAGCAAAATTGCATCCAAGCAGCCGCTTCCTCTGCTCTTACTTTCTGGAAACGCGGTCCATCCCAACGCATTTCCTGAAGAGCGATTGTGTCTGCTTTTGAGGATTTCTGCTATTTCATTACGAATATTTTATGCGCAGACGCTCAAATCGTTACTTCTTCTACGTTTGCTAGAGCTGTCAGCAGTTGAATTGGTCCATCTCCCGTCCCGTCGACGTACGACGTGATTTACATCTTAAACCGGTTATTCGTGGGGGCTCTTTGCTTAAAACTCTTGAAAAGACAACACAGGCGACACGATTTGTTGGCCACATGTGTCCAATGCTCGTCACTAGCAATCCAGTGACGACGCGTTTTCGCTCGCCTTTCAACCCAATGACGACTCGCAAAAGTCATCCCCTTGGCTTACTTCAAATTGCCTTTGAAAGACGCACGTTTTTACGAGACAGATTGTTAGTAGAAACTCAATTCCTTCACACTGTGGTCTTGCAGTTGTGTCTGACATACAACTTAATTGACATCTACTGGCGCCATATATCACGTAAAGTTATTGCCTCCTAACTCACTTAAATTCTTCAATAAAAATCAAAAATATAAATTCGTTGCTCTAAAACATTTGACGACATAATAATATGAATTTACACCCCCCCTACACTAGCTATGTCCGGACTCCCTCTCACCAACTGTCAGGGTGTCAGTTAATGAAGGAAATAAAAAAAAAAAAAAGAAGAAACATCTCGGCACAGTCAATATACTTCAAGCAGCAGCCTCCATCACACAAGTTGGCCCGCGTCCAAGCAAATATTTATGCAAACACCAACATGCGAATCATTAAAAGCGTGCGATCGTCTTCGTCCGAGAAGCCATAAAGGAAAAAAAATATGAGTACCGAATCCCTCTGTTGATCCACGCACACCGGATAAAGATGGGGGATCTGTGATCTTTTGACGCGTCTAAAGTTTATTATCTCATCATTTAACACCCTCCTCCACGATCGAAGAAGAATTTTCATTCTCCACCGATGCCACCAAGGGCGCACAATGCCAAGGCAAGCGCAGGTCTCCCTCCCTCCATCTTGGCCGAAAATCACTTTCTTCCATCATGAATCTTGATTTCTAATCACCCACCACTGTATGGACATTCTTAAGTAGGCGTCAAGAAACGACTTGTAATCGGAGCATGAGATCGGTTAAAGGTTTTACAATTTCTTCGATACAATAAATTAGATTATGGGTCGGTCGGTCGGCTCTAGGGTGCCAGATACATTCCATTCCGATGTCAGCTGCAACCACACTGCCCACTCAGATAAGATGAGAGCTGAAGCTCTCCTCGAGTGATCATAAATATAGAAGATCACTGATCAACATCAAACCGATTCTCGGCGGGCGTGCATCTACTTAAATGTGTCCGTTGCCGTTCTCCGCCGGTTCCTCTGGTCTGTCTATTGTTTGTAATCCCTGGGTTCGGTTAGACATTCAATGGTTTTTTTTTTCATCTGTTTTTGAAAAGAGAAACGCTTCGTCTTCATGTTTTGACTGCATACCGCTAGAGATGAGATCAACGATGCTTGGAGGAGTCGTTGTCGTCGTTTTGGTGGTCTGTGGGTCGATCTACTGACCCAGTATGGAGAAGTTGTGTGTTCGTTACCCGATCTCTCGGTCTATCTATTATATGTCACTTACAGAAACTGACAGATAGCATTTTGACTTATAGCACTACTACTCGGCTGAACAATACTCTAGTAAATCTTGCGCTCTTTTCTGCTCGAATTCAGTTCAGATAGCTGTTCGTTGGGGATTCGGAGCAGGCAATGAAAACACGGACAGCTCCAGACAGTATTGTTCAACGAATTAGCTTATTGATAGATCTAGAGTTGCCCTGGCTTGTTCCCGCACAGTGACAGCAAGCGGAAAAGGGCATATCAGCTAATGAGTTATTGGATGCTCCGTCCCTTTTCCGGATGAGAAAATGTGTAATTCTCAAGGAGAAATCGTTGTGTTGAGAAGAAATATGACAACGAATGTGGTGTAATCGGTGATTTAAAGTGGTTTAGGGTTGTAATCGATAATTGGAATGAATCGTTTCCTCTCTGACAGTGACGGGAGATAATCGACGAGTGTGTGTGTGGTGTAAGGCAATCGTTGCATATGGTTTTGAATGCACTTCCGATGTGTCAATGAGAGATGTCAGATATTGGTGGGAAATTGATTTTGGGGAGAAAGTAGTGCTTTGACAGTTCATAGGTTAGTAGGTGATAAGTGTAATTGATATTTGAAAGTGTTGAAGAGTGTGGGTCATTCTTTGGTGCATCACTAGGGAAATGTTAGACAAGAAAGTGTCCTATTTTTACTTTATACTCTAGATGTCAGTCCTTAGATACGTACGGACGTATATGGTAGGTATATGTACATATACGTATGTACACATGTAACGTTAAGGCCAGATCTGTACTTCAAATTGCAGGCTAAACAAACTTAGTGCGCCTCCAATCTAGAGGGCCACTTCCTTTGTTGACACCCATTAGGGCAGAAGAGGCTACGTTTGCTGCTGGTGTCAGTAACGAGTGCTGATCCTTTGCTGTTGAAGTTTATTTTGTCATCTTCTCTCTGTCAGAACCCTTAACGCAGTTCCAAAATCACCTTATAGATTTGAATTTCAAATATGTCAAAGTTTCGTCTTCCATCTGGAGAAATATTTTGTTGCCGCTAGGTTTTCACGTTTCAGAATGAGAGTCTCTGTGACTTCAGGGGGATATAACAGTCAATTAGTTAAAGAAGAGGTGCGTCTACCCTGTAAAAGACCGAGATTTTTGCTCCATAAGAACGTAGTCACACTTACCTGTCGTTTATCTTTAGATCTTGACAGTTAGTTTTGGAACCTTTTCTTCGGTTTTGGTTGCAACTGTCAAAGGGAACCTTATCCTTTTGCAGCCCAGTTGGAAGTGCAGCCTTTCTTTCCTCGTTCTTCAACAACGCAATGATTCTCTTTGAAAAAAAAATATATGAAAATAGATTTAACGTTTATGGGTTGACATTTCCCATAAACAATTAGACGTGCCCCCATTCAATGAACCCTTAAAAACCCACACAATTGACACTACATTGAACATTCCGCCTTCAACAAAAATACAAAAACAAACTAAACACACTTCATATCTCACACAAAGCGAAGGTGCAAACTCAAAATAAAACCTGCGTTCTTGCGTCAAGTGCTTCTGTAGCAAGTAACCCTGAGTTTTCGAACATTTTACTCGGCTACCTGGCCTACATCACTGCATCTTGGTGTATCTCTTGTGTTTGCCTTTCCAATTTATCACTTTTATTACTCTTTGGTCGGTCGGTTGGTGTCTCTCCCTGTTTTGTATACAAAATTGGATTTTTATTTTCAATTTTCCTTTTTTTTCTCCTCTCTCTCTCTCTCTCTCTTTGGTTTTTATGTTTATTAGCGTTCTAAACATTTCGTAAACCATTCGAAGATGAAACATATCCATATGGGGTTTGCTTATGGTTTTTCTTGATCAAAGACGGTGTGTGCCACAATACAGGGTGTTCCGAGGGGAAAGTTCGTCAAATGTGCAAAATGAAGCTGAAGGTGACTCAACCAATACGCTGTTGCCGCCAGCACAATCTATGCTATGGTATGTTATAAGAGGGTGAGCGGAAGGCTCTTCCGCCGTTCCCATATTTTAATCATTGGAACCGCAGGGATAGATTTAGTTTGGGACCTATGTTGTGAGGGATTTAGGGAAGGTGGAAACAATTATGTAGTTGACACTAGTGCACGTGTGGTCTGGCGAATTTCCCTATTTCTTTGGTGAAGGCCAGGATGCCGTTGATTCTTTTGTCGTTGAGATGTTTCAGGTTTAGTATCCACATGGACCCCGAGGTCTTCTGTCGCATTCTCGCTAGGGATAGGTGACATTAGAAGTGTTCGAGGTCTTCTTCTTCTTTGTCGCAGTTCCTACATGTCTCTGTGTCAGCGAGGCCCATTCTATGCATGTGTTTGTTGAGGTTAATATGTCCTATGATGAGTCCCACCATCAGCCTCAATTGCTCTCTGCTTGAACCTAGAGCCTTCCAAGTGAGCAGGTCGCTTGGTTTATTTACGAGTGATCTGGCCACTTTGCGCGTCGGGAAACCGTCGTGACCCGGTACCCAGACAAGGCGGGTACCGGCAAGCCTGTTGAGTTTGTCTTTGCATTCCTTGACCCGATGAGATCTAAATATTGCATTTGCGATGGCTTTAAATGCTGCTTGACTATCCGAGCAGCACAATCTAAGTATGTTGAAATAACTAAGGTATCATTCCACTTGTCTAGAAGCGACAATAAAAATTCATTTTCTTCGTGTAAGGCTGTTTAGAGTGTTATGTCCTTTTGACGACCCCCAGTTATAAACTTTAGGGCTCTAGCTGAACAAGCTCGAGCTTGTCAATGTTGATAGTGATCCATTCCACTCAATTTTTTGATAATAATTTTGATTGCGAATGGCAATTTAAAAGTGTTACAGGTGCGTTGAAATCGGAAAAAAGGCCTTTCCACAACTTTTTACTCAAAGTGTCTATCAACAATGGAGACAAGAAAAGATGCACCTTCTAACGAGAGGAAGTAGAGCCACATATTCGGCATAAAACCATAAATTAGTTAACGAAAATTCCAAAACGTGTGAAAGCGTCTGGAAAAGGTTTTTACTTTCTTTTAATCGGATGAACATCGAAAGTAAATTAAGTCTCCGGTCACATTTACCTTTTTCTACGTTTGTAATTCGAATTTATTAACTGTTCGGCGCCCGTCTGACATATGAAATTGCCCATCAAAAATGTTCTTAACTTGAAGACGTCAATGACATGAAATTACCATCGATCCCTAAAATCCAGATGTCATTTGAGACGACGGTTTTTTTTTTACGACAAACATTCGGTTGTCATGTGTCAAAGCTATGTTGACAGAATCACCACAATGCAAACAGGATATTCCCATGACATTGCGCTACTGTACGTATGATGTACGTCCAAATTATGACGACAAAACACTCAATAAATTCTGAAGTGGAAAAATAAATACTTGGTACTTCCTGGATACTGGTTAGCACTTGTCTGTGTCTCGAGATACAAATCTAATGAAATACTTCCCCCTCCGGTTAAAGAGATTGTGTGTGTGTTTTCAGGTACAATTTTTGGGACATGGGTTAAAAAAAAATTAACGAAAAGAACTTGAACTCAAACGAAAGAGGAAAGATAAGATGAGGAATAAGAGAAAAAAAAATCATCTGAAGAAGGTTTCAAGTGGAATCTCAGCTTATCTTGAAGGCAGAGGAGGCCAAGAGGCAAAGAAAAACTGATCTAACAAGCATTGAGAAGCCCTTTTAGCACAAGTGTCTCGGAGACCTTCATAAGAACCGGTTTGGCATCCTAAATTCACTTTTATTTAGCTCTCAAACGCTCCGCATGGGGTCCAATCTAATGCAGATCTTAAAAAGGAGACGGTATAAAAGATTTATTATCTCCACACAGTGTGTACAGTACAGGGTGTGTCAGATAATTTTTTGTTAAATAAAACTCCAAGTAAAATGTCAAAATATCGGTTTAAATAACAGAGCGCGACATGCAGCTAGAAGGGTAGAAGTAAGAAACTCTCTTATGCGATGTGACAGTTGCTCTGTTTAGAAAGTAAAGTTAGACTAGTCTAGGCTAAGGCCAGATAAGGTTGGTGATTGTGATTGTTGAAAACTGGTATGTTAGTTCTTATAAAATCCTTCAAATATAAAAAGCAGAGATTTTCTTGATTTAAGTGATGCCAAATTCAGTGATACTATGGTATGTTTACAATTTGCGATTTGGTAATGCTTAGGTGAACACTGAGTCTTATGGGCGAAGACATTTGGCCTTTATTGATTGTCGTACTTCGTTTTTAATTATTTCAATAGTAGGTAGGTTAGGTTCGCCTTTTAAAGCCGTTGTTGAGGATACGAGGATATCTTAAGTTTGTACCTCTTAGTAAGCATAGCTTTTCATGACCCGGAGTTTAGGTAACATAAAATCTTTGAAAGACCTTGGCTCATCTCGAGCTGTCGCGCCAGCTCTGTTCTCTGTGCTGACATATACTGGGTATTAGTTCCATAAGTTGTGGTTGGCTTGGCTTAATGTTTAAGCCGATTGGATGATGAGTAAATTGACACAGGTTCGAAGCTCAGCTGCATAGAAAACAAACTTTTTTCCTGACACCGCCGGAACCGCAGATCGGATAAGTCGATATCTGCCATATTTTGGCTCAAGACAGCCGTAATATCTAAAGGGTTTTTGTGCGAATCATTCTTAGTATCTTACTCTTGTAGGATAGAGAAGAGGCCTGTTTTCATTTCGTGTTCAGCGCGACAAAATTGATTGAACTAATCGATTTGTTAATTAGATTCACCTTTGAGTATTGGTGTCGCATTCAATGGAAGACGTGTAAATTATGCGCTTATCATCGTTTATCTTTGGGTGTCCAAAGTCCAGCTTAGGGTAGTTATACTAAAACAACTCTTTGACGTCGTTCAAGATTCTTCTCTTCTTTGTTCCCTTTGACGTGTACATATATTGTCAACGATAAGCACCTTGTTCTAGTTCACTTTCTTTTTCTTTCAACTTTCTTTCGACCTCGGGTTGAATATTTTACTTGTTATCTTCTTCGGATTCAGGTTTTTCGTTTTCATTTCCCACCGTTTGGTTCAGGTCACCAGAAAAAGATTTCCCCGAATCATTTTGTTCTCCACTTCAACTTCAATGGATCTCTGTTGGGCAGGTCATGAACGAAAGGAAACCATGACACACATATTCTACTTCCCCATGCACACCTTAATGAGTTTCCAAAAATTAGCTACGGGATTTACAAGCTGAAACCTATTTCTATCGACCCACGGCTCAAGGATTAACACAACTTAGACCTTCCTCTCCCCTTCGAAACAAATAAACTCTTGCAATCCCCGCTTAACAAGCTTTTTTCCAATTCCAGTAGCACATTGGATATCTCGAAACAACATAGTAATTCGCCACACCAATGTGTTTACATCTTAAATAATCCGATCAAGGCTTGTATCTCATAATCTTGGTAGATACGAATAGACAATGCATACATGGCACCACACCGCCCGATATAATCCGCCCATAACTCTCAATTCAAACCACATGAAAGCCAGCACCAAACAGCCTTAAGCTTATTATCGCAAGAAAAAGAAACAAAATAAAGGTGCACCCAGGCTCAGTGCAGGCAGTGTAAGTCGGGTGTGATCTTGAATTTGCATAAAATTCACCTCAGGCCTGGTTTTATTTGTTTAGAAAACCGCACCAAGAAAAAACAAAGGTGTAACTTCTGGGTGGCAGTACTCGTAAAAATGTTTTCTTGAGTCTAACCTAGGCTTAGAGGAAGAAAGTTCGGTTTTTTTTGTGACCGAAAATGAAGTCAAAATGGACTCGAGGTTTGTTTTGGATGGTTTATGCTGTTTTGTATGCGTGAAATGGGTCTCCTCCCGCTGTTCATTTGGCAGATTAAAGCGTATCTTTCGGTTTTTTTTTCTGGGAACTGAACGCTCTACTGCATCACACTGACCCCACTGGCAAGTGACGGTCATTAAACAACGACAACAACAGCAATGGCATAAGCATCAGCATAAAACCGACAACGACGACGTCGACGATAAACAGATGTGAAACATGGGAAATGGGAGTTCACAGTTTGCTATACGACCGAAGCCGAACCCCATCTCTCGGGCAAAGTCACGTCTTTATGACAGCAAATTTGAAAGCTTGTCAGTGGTAGTTGTCGCCGTGGTAGTATGTAGTCGTTGTGGAGTTCCTCGGTTTCAGTTCCATGTGCGCGATTCGGGAATCGTTGAATTATTCAGTGCAGTTGATGGATGTATCTCACGAACTGGAGAAGACAAAATGTGAATAAGTAGCAATCGCGCACATCTGTAAAGTTGTATTTTTTTACAAAGTGAATGGGTACTGCTACTTGTTGCTACTTGTTGGTTGTGTGTGAGTACTTTTTTTGGCACAGAAGCGTGCGAGAAAGTAAGGGGATAAATCGTGGTGAAAATGGATTATAAACATTCAATTTCAGCTACTCTGTGGGTCAAGAGGTGATAGTAGTGTTGTAACTGCTGAAAATGACAGCTAAGTATGTTTATACGTTCTGTCACTTTGACATAAATGCCTCTGTCCATTCAAAGGAGTCGACGTAGAGGCGATTAGAACTGAGAGATCTTCGGATTAATCAATGTAGAAACTAGTGGCAAACATCATCGGGCCATTCATTGCTCTTAGCCCATCACCAACAAGTTGTCATATTTGCTGGCATCCAACAGTCCTGCGATACACGGTACTGTCTACGAGGATGGTGTGGAGAGCAATGACTCTGCGGAATACTTCCCTTGGGCTCGTCCGACTTGTGGGTATTTTAGGTGGCAGTTTTTAGGTCTGATGAGTGAGTGCTGACATCATAAATTCTAAAACATAGAGTCTCCTATTCGACTTTCTTCGAAGGAAAATGCAGCCTCGAGGAGCTAGATAGGGGTTTGTTCCCGACATCATGATAAGATTTGAATTTTGTAGGGCAGGGATGTTTGAGCGACAGGGATGTTAAAACCAATTAAATTTTCCAACAATTCGATACGAAAAGTGTATAAAGCAACCGTGTGGATTCGAAATCTTTTTTTTTTTTTAATTTCTAAAAGAATTTAATCGCCAACGCAGTCACGCGCCACTATGTCTGTTTGGCTTTTGTTCATTTTGAGTTCAACGATCTCTTGAACACCTCTGTTTTCAAATCACTAATTCATTTGAGTTCCGAAAATACCCTGCATGTGCGGTAAATATTTATAAGTTTTCAATTTGATCAACGAACGGAATGAGACTACAAAATAATTCCCCAACTTTCTATTGAAAGGCAGCATGTATTTCGCAACACTGCATGAAGCTTGTTGCGTTTAACAACGGTTTGAGAGTCCCATAAGCTATCTATTGGTTGTAACTCAACCTGTATTGGGTGTGTTCCAAAATGACACATTACGTGAGACATTCATTTAAGTTCATCTAACTCTGAATGACCAACAATAACAAACAAATTTTCTTAAGATTATTGTCATAGGTATACTCCTCCTTCCTTCATTATCACGACAACAAAAAGTTATAAATTGATCCACCATCTATCTGGCGAGTAGTTTTATTATTCAACAATGGAATCGATCGTAAAGAAAAACCACATTCCCATCGGGGTTTGGATTAGATGCGTGCCCAGCATTCACTTAGATGAGGGTTCGGTGGGGGATATGAATTGAGTTTCATTGAAGATTCATCGGGCCATCAAATTGAACGTTACTTTCGACGCGAACGTACATATCTTGCGCAAACGTCAAGGAAGGTGTTTTTAATTTGGACAATTTGACGTCGTGTAATGAACAATAATATTCTTATCAGCCGAAGAGATTTGGATTTATGGGAATTCCTTGGTATTTTGCCGGTTTTGTATGGGCGGTTTGTTTGATTTTGCGAGGAAGGGTAACACTCTTTGATCTTTCCAAATGGACTCCATCTACCAATGGACTTTGGAGTTAGTTTTTCAAACAAATTTGTTACCACATATGATCGTGATACATATGGCCTTCGAAAATTTACAAAGTTACAACTGAAAGCCGGTCCAACAAGTTTATTTTTTTTTTTGTCAAAGCAAGTCTTAAGCTTTGAAGGGTAAATCATTCACCTTGACGAATTCAATTTGTAATGGTGCAAGACGAGTTAATAAAATTAAACAGCCCAGTCAAGGATAAGGTGAAGGTCTGCTGTATTAAATTAAAATTTACAGTGGAGGACAATGCTGTATGGTTATTTTTACAATAACAATTTATTTTTAACAATCACCTATCCACATTGAACTGTTTACTAAGTTTTACCGTCTTGCTTTGCTTAGATAGCAAGAATAACACTAGACATGGAAAGCACCTACGTTTATGTTGGCGTGGAGAAAGGAAACGTAGAGCTGAGGACCTCTGTCGAAGAGCTTCATGAGCACATAATAAAGAATTCTTCAATCGTTGCCTTCTTCGTATAGAAAGCAACCTCTTTGGGGACATGGAGAAGCTCTTTCCAAATTATTTTGTAGAATTTGTCAATAGCAACGATTGGTCTAAAGAAGGTTCAGATGTCAAGAAACATCTGAGACCAAGCTGGCCAAGAGCAAAACTGTTGACCAATAGAAATGTTTCCTCATTTCTTTTTATTTCAGTGTGACCTTTAAGTCGTCCGGAATGAATCTAAAGCTGGCCGTCAATTGTGTTCACCCACAGCCTCTGTGGTATAGTCACGTGTCACCATAGCAGATCATTGCATAACGAAATGCAATCAGATCTACATTCCACAGTAGAAGAGATACCACACCTCATTGCGGTGCTCATGGGTATCCAGGAAACGTAGCTGATTCCTCTGCTTTAAACGCAGGCTTGAAATCTCTTAGGCTAGAGTTTTTTTTTTTTGCCTCGATGTGACATCCTGAGTCACAACGCGGATAGACATTGTGGCAAGTCTCAAGTTGCCAAGCACCCTGAAATTGCAAAACTTTTTATTTTTATTTTGCGTCTTTATCATTTCTACGTCATTCAACAAGAAGGCTTGGTATTGTAAGGCGTCCCCTATCAAGCCGACTTAGTCGTAAACCCTAAAAGATAAACAGAAGAGGGGAAAAACTCATGATGTAGAAGTGTACTCCATATTTTCTTGTTTTTTTTTTTATCGTTCGATGGTAACCCCATGGTGGACTGAAAAATTCTTATCTAGTTTCGAGGAAAAGCAACAAACGACGCAATACAAGAAGACATAATATTTTCTTTAATTGTGTGTATTTGCTTTATGTAATCTTCAAAACAACGGTTTCTTAATTATCAAAATTTAAATAACACGGATGCTTGCATTTAAAAGATAGAGTAGGTCAGGTACGCATTATCTTTGGGGCTACCGTGTTGACAAGTCGTATTTAAATTTTTTTGTCGTGCAGGCGATTAGGGAGAACTCCCATGAGCTTACATTCCGATGGGGAACTTTTATGTGCTGAAAAATATGGTTATTTTACAATTATGACATTAGGCGCGGGTTCAGCTGGGTGGTAGAGAAGGGCTATTAGCTATTCGTCTTGGAGTCTTAAATAACATCGACTTCTAAGTCGATGGCATTGTTACCAACTAAAATTGTACATGGAAACCAATTTCCTATATGCCCCCTGCAACTTACGTGAGGATCTGTGCTATTGCTGGACATCGTCTTTCAAAGGCGTTACATTTCATGGTGAAGGGCCTCAACTAAGAAATGTTTCCAGCAAGCAGGATCGCTAGGTCATCGCACCTCCTTTTTCGATGGCGACGAAGGCACCAATGATTGCTCGCTTCGCTCGATGGGTGATGTCCAGTGTGACAATGTGTCACTCTGTCTAGAACTTGACATTGCTATTGAAAGTCTCGGTGGTGCCTTTTCTGACCTGACGGAGCAGCGTGTCTACTTATCTTCATCGTCATCCTACTTAAGCGCATGCATTTTGTAGAAACAAAAAAAACCCAGATGTGGCTTTAAATGCCTCGTCCCTATTGTCATGATCGTATGCGACCTTAGTTAGTTAGTTAGAAGTGGCCCTCCGAGAGGAGGTACACTTAGACCAGAAAGTAGGTCCGTTGTGATGCCACCGATTACAGGGGTACCCTGCTTACTCCTGAAACCATTTAGATTTCCTAACGTAGCTGTTAAGGTCGGCCATGCTGGCGGAGTTCAGATCATTAAGATCGTTAAAGAAGTATTGGCCCAGGGTGACCTTCCTGATATGGGCTAGTGCGGGACACGTGCAGAGGAAGTGTGCGGTGGACTCCTCCTCTTCATCATCCCTACAGCTCCTGCAGAAATCGTTGCGTGCTATCCCCAGGCGTTGAGCATGCCTTCCTAGGATGCAGTGCCCCGTGAGGACGTTGATGAGGTTTGAGAGCTGGTCTGTTCTGAGTCGTATTAATGCTTTCGATCTTTTCAGATCCAGGACAGGCCAGATTAGCCTGGCATTATTGCAATAATCGAGATGTTGCCATTTACGGTTTGCTTTCGACAGAGCGTCGGTGTGGGTCAGGTGTTTAACAAACGACATAGGCGCTTTGACATGGTCGAGCTTCCTGCCGTTTGTACATTGGGAGCCTCATCATCATCATCATCTTCCAATAGCCCGCTTATCCACTATGAGGGTCGCGGGTTTAGGGAGCTTAAGTGGACTCTCCACATTTGCCGATCTTCCGCCATCGACTCTAACTCATCAGGGGCTATCCCCAAACGGGTAGAGGTGAGATTTCGGACTTGGTCCAGCCATCCCATCCTAGGCCTACCCAGGGGACGTCTACCCGATGGCACGAATTCCATGGCACGTCTTGGAAACCGAGTTGGGGACATGCGTTTGACGTGCCCAAACCATCGAAGTATGGACCTCTCCGCTCGAAGAAGTAGCTGCTCGACATTGAGTGCCTCGCGTATTCTAGCTAATTCGTCAGCCGCACAGTTCCCTTGAATGTCACAGTGACCAGAGACCCAACAGAGTGTGACGTTATACTGTTTAGCGATCTCGTTTAGAGACACGAGGTAGTCCTTCACTGCCCTAGATTTTAGATCGCAATATCCCTGCGTGATATTGGGTTAGCCTTCAGCCAAGCGGCGGCTTGATTTATAGCTGTGACTTCGGCTTGAAAGACACTGCAGTGGTTGGGAAGACTGACGGAGTGGTGAATGTCCAGGTCTTCTGAGAAGACACCGGCACCGACTCCTTCGGCTGTTTTAGAGCCGTCCGTAAAGATAGAGATGGACTCATTAAAAAGGACTTCGCACTGACTCCAGGCGCTTCTGTCCGGTAGCTTGTGTTTGTAGCCCATGTTAAAGTCGTTTTCGGTGGGCCCATGATTGGGGAAGGCTGCGGTGAGTTGATAGGATTCTGGTATGTCCCACCTTCTTTTCGCACCATTGGTGGGTATCTCTCAGCCTTAAAGCCGCGTTAATGGCCTGCTGCATGCCATAGATGTCTATTGGCAACCATCGGAGCATGGTTTGAAAGGCAGCTGTAGGAGAAGTCCTCAGTAATGCTGAGGCAAGCCACACGTTGGACTTTCTCGACCTTGAAAGCGATAGACTTTCGATATCGATCTGGCATCCTTCGCTCTTCACCACCATTTGGCATAAAGTGAATATTTGGTGCATTGTCGTTTTTTTTTGGGTCTTTGGCTTTATTGTATTTTGGAAGTGCAGAAGACTTTTGCCTTTGTAATAAGTTCAAGTAAGGTGGTTTCCCTTCTTATGAATCGGACCAATGGCCCTATAGTTCCAATTATCGCACATCCTTTCGCCGAATCGTCCAAATCCAAATTTTGTCTTGCATTCTTGAAGAGCGTTTAGACCATTTGAGATAACAGCCTTATAAGAGTTGGGCCCAATCTGCTTCAACTTTGTTCCAGTTGGAGTTACTGGTTGTCCTCCAGCTGGATTTTGGCTTTCGGAGCAGTCCTTAGGAAAAGTTTTTCCAACCTTTTTTTCACCATTTCAGACTCCAGTTCGGGTAGGGAAATCTTGGGTTGCCTTCTTTACCTTTTTATAAAACTTCGGGACCGTTTTTCTGTTGTAACATCACTCTGTCTGTTGCTTCTGGCTCTGGCTGTTGCTTCTCGCGGGCTTCTCGTGAGCTGTAGAGATATATGTAGTTGCGATGACAACGTTAAGCTTTTTCACAGCTGAGGTTCTTCGCATTTGTGCCTTTACTGCAACTAGGTGATGTTCCAAGTCGATGTTCGCACTTTCTACACACTGAAACACTGCATTTCGGCGATCACAGCATAATCAATTTGCTTGGCGGGTGACTTGCCTTGTGAATGTTGCATCATTTGCCGAGCAAGCTACATCTGTATGTCTGCCGATTCTACCTCAGATGTCTTCCTTTCCGTTGACATCTCTAAGGATAATCTTAACCATAACTGCTCTTCCCGATAAGTTCGTTGACATGGTCTTTTGTGGCTTCTTCTGCGGAAGCGCAAGAACAAATGGGGTGTCAAGGAACTGAGGCTTGATGCGTAATCACTTGCTCCATTACATGGCGAAAACTTAATAAGACAGTAAAGCCGCATCCAAACAGCCGCTGTGTCTGTTCGTGGTAGCAGTCAGCAAGTCGGCATCGCGTATTTTTGTTTTTTTTAGAAGGAAGAAGCAAAGGCTTTTGATGTTTGAAGTGGTGTGGCAAAATTGCCATGAATATATACTACTCGCGCTTCTTAATTATAATGGCGCTACAGTCTTGGGTTGGCATGAGCCTCAATCACCCAGCTCTAGAGACAGCTAGCTGCTTCCAGTATCACATGCCACCTGGCATACAAGACACCATATAATGAACAATGCTAACGTCTAAACAAAAGAGTGTATGCCTATGCACTTCAAAGTGTCAATTTCTTTTCTCCTCTTCCTCGTCATTGTCAAACCACACAGAGCAATGAATGGATTACTTCACCTTCTAAAATGTTAATGAAAATTTGATGTTAAAAGCGAAAGTAAACCGAACACAGCAAAGCAACACAAAACAAATGACAAACGAAGATTACCTTTCATTTCCGGACACAATTTACGGGCAATTTGTTTTTAACGCGTTGAATAGAAATTTCTTATCCAACCTCTCAGTCTCAATTGTGGCTTGTGAGTGTCAAACAAAGGGTGACACTTCAAACTTGGTCCAAGTCCACAAAAAAACTAATAAACAGAGAAGAACTTTAAATAAACAAAAACAAGATTCACAACATGTCGCAGTTCATATCCACGGATGTTTAAAAAACAAACTCCAATAGATCAACAAAACAGAAAAGCTTTTGCAGGCCATCTGTCATCGCCACGTCATATGCGTATGAACTGCGACATGCTAAAAAATCGTACAAACAAAATGTTTCGCGTAAAAAAAAAACAGAAAATGATTTAGTTTTCCTGTGCAGTGTTGTAACAACTTTTTAGCACTTTGGAGTTCGTTGGCATTTGCGGATGAGATGCCAAGCCAATGATGGCATTCTGCAGTTAGCACGTGTGTTATACGTTGCATTGCATGCAATCGTTCTCCTACCATCACACGCCAAGCCTCTTGAATGCGAATGGCGGAGTTGTTAGGCGAACGAGGCATAATTATGGTCTAAGAAGCATGTCGAACACGTTCGCGTTATGTTCGTAAATCATCTCTAATTGCTGACTTTTACTGACTGCAAATGATATCTGCTTACGAGTAGGTTTGCTTAAGAGTCTGCCAGAGCGTACAGGCGCCTAGGACTAGGAGTAATGTGGTTTGTGATGAGTCAAGTTAGGGTTCTCATTTGACCGAATGCTCTGATGATACATGCTGCGAGGAACAACGAACAACAATTTCTAGAGGCCTGATGCTACTAAAACTGGAGACAAGGTTGCGTGTGATATCCTCGGATACACCGATATCGGAAGAGCCACCAGTCTCACCAGTCTTGCATTGTCTTGGTGCTTTTTGTATTGAACTTTAGATACGCGGTGTCCTCTACTGGTTGACCGACGTCGATTCGCCAATTTGGTGGCCTTTTTCTTAAATAATCGTCCTTTGCACACATGAAAGCGATTTTACTTATTGAGTTGTTGCTTCAAATTCATCTCCTAGCCGATTCTAAAGTCTAAAGTCACTACATTCACTTTTATAAAGTGTAAGTCCCTTGAAGGTCCAAGCTAGGTCTTGGCCCACCACTAACAGACGGAATGGATTTTCCCTAGTCATCTTATGATTTTATTCAAAGCTTCTCGCTACATAAGGCGCAATGCCATCCTGGTCCTGAAACCTTTTCCTTCTTAGTGTCTCAGCCCAATCGTCATTGTCTTGACCCTTCTGACCAGCTGCATCAAGTTGAAACTCAACGAGCTGGGAGTTCCAAAGAAACCTCTCCAAATAGAACTCAACACCAGGACTTCGTCAATCTAAGAAGTTCAAACAACAAAAGAGGTCAAGAAATGAACGCATTTAACAAGCTAAGTTACATTAAGCTTCTCACGGCCCTTGTTACTGAGCAGATTGAGCATTTGTCCGTGAGGCATGTGCCGACTCTACTGGGAAGAGCAAGAAACTGCAAAGGATATTTTGTCCCGCTATAGCTCGCTGCAGCCTGAAACACTTCGGCAATGGGATTCACCTCCCTAAAACACTGAATCACACTTCTGCAAGCACTGTCCAGAGGTTCCTATGCGACCTCGATCTATAGGTAGTTTAAAACCTTCCCTAGGTGTAGTAGAACTTTGCTTGACACAGAAGATCTTTTAGATCGCAGTGGATTTCTGCCCATCCTTAGTCAGGTATGAATCCTCACACAGCTGAATTTTGGTTGCGAATACCAGAATAGGTACATTCCGCCTCAGCATTTCCCTTAAAGACTGAACTATTGTAGCCTACTTGTTCGGAAATAAGTTCGTTCTCCACGTTTCGAGCACCTTCTTCCGCTGTCAGCCCAAGCCCCTGTGTCTTTTTCTAATGTAACGAGGACTGCTTGCTTCCTTTGACAGCATTGAAGCAGCCTCGAGGTCTCTTTGGACTCCGCAATATGTTCGCAGAATGGCTTCCACGCTTTCTTTTTAGATTTCTTTTCTTTTCTGAACATGATGGAGGACACCAACTGATTTGTCTGTATGGAAATAGCGCCCAAACCCGAGCTCTAAGCTGAGCATCCTTCGCCAACGCTGCTGTGTTTGGACAAATTTGAATTTGACGCGCTCCCACTACTTCCACTTGATGAAATGCTTCGATGAATCCGAGGATGTCTCATGCCCACAAGCAAAAGCACTGAGACCGTTCTCCCAGCCACACGCTTCATATTGAAGATCTCTTTTCTCCTTAAAGCGTCCCTTCACTGATTGCTAGTTCAACGACCACAGGTATGCAGTATTAATTACTGCAACGAGCAGGATCCCGCAACACAAATCGACAATTACTTGTAAAACAAGTGAAGTCCAACAACTGTCTAAAGTTGTGTACCACCAAACAACAAGTCTCTGAACACTTCCGCAATTGTCATGGCATACGCTGACAAGTGTGAAATTTTGGACAAGTTGTTGAAAATCATTTGCTTTACAAGTACTTGTCGGGTTGTGTTACGGGCCCCAGCTCGTCGTTCGAGTCGCTGCGAAAGGATAAGATACCAAGCTTCAACTTCTCGGCTTCATTAGACTCGAAGGCATCGTTCTATCTGCACCTCATTTTGTGGAAGTACTCCTTTCTCATTTCGCCTCGGCAGGTTCCTCTCCATCTGTCGACTCCTAGTTCACTGAGCAAACGGCGCAGAATCATAAGTTCACAGACCACACTTTATGAATTAAAACCACTGTATTTTTTTTATAACCCAGGTCCATTGTGGACTTTTGGCCTGTGGACTTATGACCCTGCGCCAAGCAAACTACCTAAGTTTGCTAGAAGTTGGAATATACATATGTATGTATACTCAATTAGCACAGTCGTCACTTGTCTGAAGGACTTATGCCCAGTTTGTTGTCAAGTTCCAAGTGAGAAAGTCCATTAGAGGCTTACCGTCGCGCTTGCTTAGTTCGAGAACTTCTTGACACGGTTCTTTCTAGTTTCGTACACTCCATGTTCTGGATCGTTATGTTAATCAACTTTTATCAAATGAAAGTTGCAAATCACCTTGAATTCCATTGGAACAAGGAACAGAGTCTCACAAAACCAGTTAAGCACACGCGAAAAGAAGGTCGTTTTCCTCCATGCATCAGTCGAATTCAGAGAGTTGACTAGAAAAATATATTCGCCACTCTGTCAAAATGGGTACCCAGACCCACACCCTCAACTAGCATTCCTGACGTTTGTATGTGCGTCAATCTAACCAATTAATTCTAAAGCCCGACCAAACCGTAGCGCTACCGTTCCGAAGCCACTCCCCTCAAAGGCTTACATAAGCCTTCGCATATAATTACCACCATGTCGCTGATTTACGGCCAATAATCATACTCGTAAGAGAATATGGAGCCGCCAATCAATAAATTTCATCAATATCCACTTGTGATATTAATTATTCCACGCCATCACTCCATTTTCCATTTTCCAAGTACCACCGTGTTCGAGTCTCTGAACACAGTGCCCACCATGCCACTTGTGTGTGTAATTACGACGGTTATTAAAATCTAATAAATTGCGCGACGCCGGCCGCCAAAGTGATCACCAGCAGCACACTGCCGCTGATGGACATTTATCTTTCACCCAGAAGTGTGCTCGCGGCTTTGTGTCAACTACAAAGCGCCCCTTGCCTGGGAAAAAAACCTGATGCGAGTTCTCCTCCGTCTCCATGTGGATCAAAGGCCACCCAGTAAATCAAAATAAAATTGTTTTCTCATTAAAACAGCAATCGATGAGTTTTCTCCGGGCAAGTTATGCAATCAGACTTCGGATGACATGTCGATGTTTCGACTGAAAAGTCGCTTCCCGCATTGGGACCGTTTATCGTGGGACTCGCTCCCCCGGATCAGGTTTGAGTTTTGTCGTTTCGTTTGGTGCTTCTCAGTGAACAAATCATTGGAAATTAATTCATATTTGATGGAGAAGAACGGATGCTTGAAAGATGGAGGGTTGGCAACGGAAGTGTCTGTACGCTTAAGGGGCTCTAATGTAATGAGAGTTATTGCTGTGTCTCACTCATTTGTGGTCCGCCTTGAGAAACCGACGTTTACGTTACATACTAGAGCCTGGAGCTCATGAATCTACTGAGTTCTAACGATTGTTTTCTCTTAAATGTGAGAGTTCAACTTGGCTTAGGGGTTTGGTAAATTCGAATTTGGAAAGCAAAGTTCTTCAGAAAGATGTGGAATTCCCTTGAGCACTTTTGTTTTTCTTTAAAGAACCTAGCCTTATGGCTGACACTGCGACCTAGCAATATCTATTGTGTCTCCGGTTTGCTAAGCCTAATAGGTCTACCACCTTCCTAATAAAGGTGAGTAAGTCATTCTATCTATCTATCTTCGCCTCTGTTGTGTCTTAAGCCTACTAAGGCCTGACAAGGCAGCAATCTGTGTGACGGAAGCGGATTATAGCCTTTGAATTTTCAAACTGCGCAAAGGCGTTGAAAAAGTTGTGCCTTTGGTTTCGGACCTTTCCAATCAAGTTGCTTAATGTTCAGCGTTCCAACAGTACAGGCGTTTACCTTTCTTTTTTCTAACTAAGGCGCAGGAGCCCTAGGTAAGGCTAGTTTTGCGGGGACTATGTATATGCCTATAGAAGTTTTTCCACGAGCTTCTTCTGCAAATCCAGTTTCTTGCTCTAGAAGGCTAATCCTCTCTTTGTAAGTCGACCAGTCGATGAAGCCATCATTCGCTAGTTTTAACTTAAACAATCCTAGTCTCGGAACTCCAAGTTCTTAACTGAATCGCGCATCTCTCTCTCAAAGCGATGACCCATTTTCAATCAAATGTTGACGGTGATGGTAAACATCTACGTGGCTGACGTTAACTAGGTCACGCTTTGTTTGCATGAAATCACAACCGCGAACCCCCGTTTCGTTGACACATTTTCGTATTGACTCGCCAAATTAACCACGTTCCACGGATTTAAGAATCGCTTTCACTAAGAACCCCAAGACTCTTGCAATCGCTCCCCGAATGGAGTTTCACTTTTAAACTCAAATATTTCCGCCACTCTGTCATATAATTCACGTACCGACTGGGGAAGTCCACAATTTTGTCGGTGTGAGTCACACTTCGTTACGCTCAGTGTAAATCATTCCGCAATTGAGCCCTAATTACCCACGAATGACACTTTAAGTAATAAATTGCGTTGCCCAGGCGTGCGCCTAATCCATAAAAATAAATCAGATCAAGATCAGATCGCGTTGTAAGTGACAATTACCAACAATTACACTGCACCTAGTTTCGAAGCTGCGAAATCACGCACTGAAACGAAAAAACGAGTGAAAATACAAACTGGGACACCTTAGAGCATTCACATCAGATAAATTCGCCTAGAGGAGGAGGGGAACAGTCAAAGGTAAATAAAAAAAAAATCAGAAAGGTGAATGCCTCCGTACTTAGATAAATCATACCACTCGCTGTGCGGATATCCACCATAGCACGCACGCAAAGAAAGTGAGGTAATCTACGAGATTAACAATGATCACGAACGCTGGCTGTCGCCTCTTGGTATCAGGCTTGGATGCCGAGGTGACACCCGAAGATCGGTGCTGATCAATCGGTTGGGGGTCGCCGTGCCGAGCTCGCTCGATGCCGGTTATGGTAAGCGTCAACACGATATGTGCGTGCGCATACTTATGCTCATGCGCACTGTGTTGTCCAACAAATTAATATGTGCGACTGGAGCCTTGTAAAGCGATGCGACGGGTGCGTGTCATGTGCAACACTCTTGTGTGAAAATATTTCCGAACATGCGAGGTGTAAGGATGGTGATGTGAAAAAGAAAACCTGCTTACGGACGTGTAATGGCGTTGCGGCAAGATCATCATATCTGTCGTGAGTTTTATTAGGCGACAATGACTTATGGTTATGGGTGGGGATTTTGAACAAATGAATCTTCACGTGGTGTGAAGGCACCCCATGGTGATCTTCAGCTTAGTTGTCCTGCGATTGGTCTACTACATATGCTTATGCAGTTCGCTTTAAATGATCGTCAGGACTTTGATCATATCTAGACTGTCTCGTCATCAATCGATCTGAGCCTTCGCTCTTAACTTTTTTGAGCCTCTAAACCTTTTAAGTTTGGATTTGTGGCTTTTTTGTCACATTGGATCCCTAACTTCATCAGCTCTTGGACGAACTGGTTTGGGCCTTCATCATCAGTAAACTCACTTCAATTTTTGAGGTTAGCTTACGGTCCGAGGCTATTGCCAGAAACAGGACCATTGCTGATAAACCGTAAATAATAGTTGAGCTGGCATTCAATCGAAGTTCCTAAACTCCGCTTGTTGAGGTATGTTTGTGCTTTCTGTTTCTATCGTCTTCATGACACTATCACCCGTGGATAGTGGATGGTCTTCGCCGTGACTCAGTAGTCAGTGCGTTGGATTGCTCTGCGGGCTGTGTAGATTCGAGCTTCAGCAATATCCACCAAACATTTTCCTCACAGTACACTTCGTTGTCATTCAGGCATTGAAACCCCCCACGAAATGGACGATATCGCCGTTTGGTGTTGAACTATAGAGGGCGGTCAATCGATTGTAGAAATCGTCTTTCTCTTCCTTAGTCGATGGTTTCTTGGTGCATAACGCCTGTTGGCACCTCTCTAACTTTTTTTTGTCAGGTTAGGGAGAATTTCACTCCGACGCACCGTGGGCGCCGTGGCTCAGTGGTTACTGCGTTGGACTGCTGACCGAGCAGACGTGGGTTCAAGCCCCAGCCAGGAAAACACCAAACATTTTTCGCGGCACCACCTCTCGTCGGGGAATGACAAGCCTCCGGGAGTATAATTTGTCATAAAAGAGCGTCTCACCTCGCCGTTCGGAGTCGGCAATAAATTGTAGGTCCCTTCCCCTCATGCGAAAAATGTAACACGCACAGCATGATTGGTTTCGAGAAGCTAGGCCTTGGCTCATCCCGAGCTGTCACGCCAGCTATTTATTTATTTATTTATTTACTCCGACGCAAATTGTTTTCTGTGTTACAAGGAAGCAGGAGCCGGTTTTACCCATTTTACTGAACTTTTTTAGGACTTAAAGAGAAAACTTTAACTATGACGAGTATTAGCACCGTAGATCTGCCACCTGATCGGAGGACAAACGCAAAGGATATGTTCCGAAGTATCGACGCCCTTTCCACAAGTGTCTCAGACAGTAGTCTTACTTAAGCCTATTAAATTGAGATGATTAGCAAAAGTGTAGGGTGACGTTAGAACGCCAATAAGTTGTCTACAGTGTCTTCCACTGAGTGACAGCAGGAATGCTGCTGATTTCTTGAAGACGTTCGGGGGCATTTGTTTAGCCTGCCTGCTTCTTTGAGAACTCTGCCATGCACAATTGTGTTTTTACCGACCGTGACCGACGACACGGTTTTGAGAAATCATCCTCTGAGCCTTGGCCAGCAACCTTATCGGAGATTTTATTTCCAGAGATCACAGTGTGACCTACAACAAAATCGACCAAATTCAGAGAGGTCTTGCATTCCAAACCTTCAACCTATTGTTTGCAAAATAGTCCGCGGCCATTAAAATACCTCTGCTTGGAAAGCATGGGGATTCATGCTGGATTGCTTTGAAAGGAAAAGCCCATGACATAAGAATAAGGGGAGGTAACTTAAGCAGAGCATCTAGAGCAGCGCCAGACGTACTTGGAAAAGCCCATGTGCAGCCGAGACAGGCCGTTCTTTAAAATTCATTGTAAAAAAACAGTCACATTCTCACGCGAAAGCCTTCTTCATCAAAAAAACAACGCATAAGCTAGAAACGGACTTATCAAAACCACATAGATCCAAAGAACCGTTTTCGGTAGTTGTGCCCATGTTTTGCCGAAAGCGCACTTATACTGCCAGGGAACTGAGAGCGCCTCGGATGTATTCGACGTGACATGCTTTGCCCAAAGAAGTTTTGTATCCAGGATCACTCCTAGATACTTGGCTTCATTGGAGAGCTAGATACTCACGCTCTTTAACACTGCCTGAGTCAGACCGGTCGCATTCTCCTTCTCATAATCATTTTCGGCCTTAATCTGGCTGTCGATATCCTGTCTCTGCAAGGCTTAAAGGATGTGAGGCTTGGTTTTACATTCGTTGTCATAGGCGAACCTTATCCGGACTTGAGTACATATCAACATTTTTTTTCCCACGAGTTTGGGAAGACAGTTCTAGCCTTAGGCTTACCCGTAACTTGTTTTGCTTCAATTCGAGATATCAAGATCGTACCTTCTTTAGTTAATAAAAACTGACATTTTGAGAGCCTCTTTGCTGAAGCCAAGAAGCCTTACATTCCAAAGTCCAATCTTTGTCAGAGACGATAGCTAAATATCGTCAACAAATTGTCAGTCCATATCCGAGGCTCGGTATCTGTGTCGAAAGCATTGCTAGACCTAGTTCTGGAACCACTGGAAACACCACTTATGAACAGCTTACCGATTAATTGCAACTGGTTGTCGAAGGGCCAGCCACCTAAGAATCAAGGTTGGAACAAGGACCACAAAACAAAGGGTGGACGATGGAATATTAGGCCACTGTTCATTGTCTGTGCACTTCCCCCATAAGCTAACCTAACCTAAACGCAGGCAAGGGTTGGTGATGTTGACACATGCATGGTGTCAAAATCGTCAAACGTTGAAGTGATATCGAATGGCGTGAGATACAGTCACCTCTATTTTCTCTGTGACCATCGGTGGAACAGTTTCGAATTACAACCACCATGTGTCTGGGCAAAAATCATACACGTCCATAAGATTTAGCCACAGTAAATCCAAACAAGGTTAGGCCGGCCATAGCTCTCCCTCTTGTGATGACATCACCAAGTGTATTAATCCACGACATCTATAAATCACTCTAAGCCCCGTAATTGAAAGCGTATTTCCTATTAGCATATATGCAACTGATTCACGTCCACGACCGGTTAGATACAGCTCACTAATTAAAAGCCCAACTCACAGCCTCCTCTATTTTTAGAATCAGCAACTTTATTTTAAATGTATGCACCCATCGCAGTTGACACTAAAAATGGCGCAATTATTGTGTTTGACACTTTCCGCCATTTAAAGGCCATTGCAGGTCAACCAATCGACTGTAGTCGATAAGATATCCAATTAGCAATGCAAAATGCCAATTAGATTGACATAAATGGCAAAAGAATATTTTTTTTTTTGAAAGCCAAGGTGTCAGCCCCGCTGAGCGCGTGCTAATTGACAGAGAGAAACCGTTTTCCTCAAGATCAATATTGACGGCGCAGAAGACGGTTTCATTAAGCGCAGACACAGAACCTGTTAACATAGAAATTATTCATTAGTCGAATGATGTAATCAAGTAAATTGAATGTTGCGATGATCGCACACTTGGCGGCGGACTCATCAATGCCAGCGACGAGCTGCGGATCACTCACCAGGCATTCACAAACAAGTTACACACAGGCATTAACATAAATGGCAGCCGAAGAGACAAACAGCATCGCTCAGCACACCCGCGGTCTCTGTGTTGGCTAAATGCTAGTTCGTCAACTAATGATCACCTCCCAGCGCCCACAGAGATCAGTGATCTTCTGTTTCTTCTTTTTTCTCCACAATTCCCATTCCCATGAATGTCTTGAGCTTGCATGCAAGTAATTTGTAAAATGCTGTTCCATAGAGCACAACCAAGTCGTCCACAGAGAGAAGGCAGAGAAATGTTTTATTGTTTGGTCTTGAGACCGCACATTTACAAGAAGCCGCCAAACACTGGATCCATGGGGATGGATGCAAGGAACCATGTACCATTGTGCAGCTTCGCAAATGAGTCTGTCATGCGGAAAGTGCAAAGTGTATCTAATCAACAAGCAACCGATCGATCTTTTTGCGAAATGAAATGCTAGTTGGTCGTTGGCACAAACTGCTGCAGAAGCGAAGCAGTTTTTTGTGGTTAGAAATAGTGGAAATGGACGGAAGAAGAGGAACAGTGGCGACGTGGATATTTTCCTGTGAAATGGTGAACCTCAACGGTTGGGAAAACAAGAAAGGAGTCACAATGGAGTTGTGCTGAATTTAACTTTGCAAGTGGCGTTAGGTGTCAATTTGACAGTTTGACAGATGAAGGATGAAAAATTTGACAGGTATAAGGTGGATTCACAGTGACTTAAAAGTTATGCTCGGCTGTCTAAAACGGTGCAAGTAGATGTAGAAGACGTACAAATCCCAATTTCCAGTCAAGATGATTTGACAGGTTTTAAAGGCAGTGAGGGGAGCTGTTGTTAGAATGTATAGACTCAACTTGAAACTAGCAAACCCCCTGGACATCAAAATTTCATTTTTTTTTAGCCAAAAGTTTATGAAAGTCACATCTATGGCATATTTTTGATTCACATTAGGGTGAAGCAGGCTTAATGGGATGGGATGGGCGTCCTGGTAGTAGGCAAAATTTGATGTAGAATTGTCATCACTAGACCCTAACAGTATTCATGTGATTGGCAAGTTGTATTGCATTGTCGAGATTCATTAGCAATCAGTGGCCAGTGCTTCTGACATAATGCCTTTCAAGGTCGCCACAGGGTGTTCCAATCTTCAATAACGTCTTTCTGTTCAGAAGAAGATGACTAAATCTAACATCTCTAAATCTAGAACCTGTGGACTGAGTGTAAGCTAGGGCACCGATCGAATACGTTCGTAGTCAGATAATGCTTTGCATGACGACTGACTAAACTTCAATGAACGACAGATTCTGACATCGAGTCCGTTCTTTTACGCAAGCTGTTCGCTCTGTAGTAGTTTCTGAGAAAAGCCACGTCGTCTGGGAGGAATGGACAGAATAATTGTTCGATACAAGGTAACCCAAGACCTGGGTCTTATACTGCAAAAAAAGAATACGAGCACTCACAGTGAAATGGCTGCTGAAGCCCCAACAGATGAGGAAATAGGACTAACACCTCATAAGAGACACTTCCCTGGGGTAATGCGGAAAAGGTTTGCAGCTTGAGTTGAGGCCTGAAAAGGTTTAATCGGTTAGAGTACGATAAAATGGGGGCATGCACTATACATCATTAGGTGGTCTTTTCTCCGAAAAAAAAACGTTTCATTTAGCCAAAATGCTTTTGAAATCGCCAAAAAGAAGTTGGATGTTGCCACAGCTCTAGGAGTAAACCGTTCCTTTAGAATAATCGACGACTGGAGTAACTTTCAAGCCAAGATCATGGCCACTATTCATTCTGCGGAAATGATGCAGAGAGTACGAACAAGTTACATAGACAGCCAGGCAGACGCGAACGCTCTTGAATCTGCGATAATTAGATCGAGGCTTGTTAAAACCTACACAAGGCTTCTTAGTGGGATATCCAAACCCAATAAGGTGAACTTTTGTTGAGTACCAAGGCATATAAACTTCAGAGGGAGCGAAGAGGCCGCCGAGTTTGCAAAGAAGGCGTTACATATCTCATAGCCCCCTGCCTTGGGTAAAAGTTCCAATAAACTTGTTGAAAAAGAGCAGAAGAAGCTACGAGTACATATCCGTCGAAGTTAGACACATGCGACATGCTCGAGCTTGTAACAAGAAGAGATTTGACATTTCGTCGTTTCCTTGTCAACTGCCAGAGCTAGCAGTTTCTTCGTTTCTCGCTGCTCTTTCCTCAAAGTGCTGCTACTGCCCAAAAGGCCTTCTCGCCTGCGTGCGCGAAGCGGTCTTTGACGCTGAGTCTGTGATCTAGCAGCACTCCCAGGTATTTGATGTGCGGCTTTGACTGGATGAGGTGCTGCCCGATCTGTATGGTAAGGTGTTCCACTTTTGTACGGTTGCTTATGAGGACGACTTTGGTTTTTAGGTCCGCTAACTCCAAACCTATGTATGGGCTAAAAGCTTCAGATTGGCGGAAGGGATTCGCTGAGACTGAAGAACCGTATCGACTTCTCTGAATTGAGGAGAAATGCCTTTCGACAACTTGACGAGGCTTAAGTAATGGGTGCATACTTATTATAAATGGACGCAGGTATATTGTATGCCTAGGGGAAAGGGAATATTAACTGCGTAGATTAATTATTTCAAAAAAAACCACAACGCACTTGCTTAATTCTCTCCACTCCGTAGGCCGACATGTTTTCACTTTAATGAGAGAGGCCCCCTCGCCCAATGATTGATCTGGTCGAGTGAAATGCCCATGAACCCCCAAATTATGAATCATTTACATACCGAGAAAAACGCTGTTCAAGCTACATTTTGTAGTTGCGGCACTCGTTTGTGTGCGCACGCCTGCAGGCGTTTCCTTGCGTGCCACTTTTCACTCACATTGACCCTCGCTAGTTGGAAAAGGTTATCTTCCTCTCTTCGGCCTAACCGATTGTCGTGATCAAATTTAATTGCAATGCTACATCATCGTCTTCAACGAGACTTAAATCAACTTCAAAGGTCAATGCGCCGCATGGCAATAACAGAAAAATAAACAGCAAACAGTCCAAGAGTGAACCAAGAGTAGACTAAGCGTAGCCTCAGTGCCTTTTGGTTGACTAATTAATTCATTCATTCAACTAATACAGCTCTTCAACGGTTATGAATAATTTTTTGGTTTTTATGGGAAGTCCAGCACCTCTAACGACGTCACTTCCAAGAACCGGGAGACACAGCGTTTCCACAGCAGCCACAAACCAGGTCTTATCAACAGAAATCCAAAAATCCAGAAACCATAAATGTACATTCAACGTGTCTTGCTCATCTGCGAGTGTTTATCTTTTTTTTTTTTTTCATTTCTAACAACAAAGAGCTGAGCATAGATACTTGTGCTGCACGGTATCCATCCAGAAAGGCGCATTACCTTCTGTGTGTGACCAAACCCGTGAGATACTCTATATAAACGGTGTGTTAGACGCGGCTAAAACAGGTTTTCCACCGAAGAAAAATGCACACGGATACACTAACGACACACAGTCCACGAATGGATAACATTTTGTGTTCCGCTGGAGGAATAAAATTCACTGATGTGGAGCTTCTATCTCTCTGCTTCGGTTGACCACCACAACGATGGAGGAGAGACCAACAAAAAAAAAAAAAAATAGTTAGTTGAACCCTGAATAGCTTGGAAGATTTCTGAAGAATTCGACGAAGGTATGGACGATGTGTCTTAGAAAGGAATAATAGTTCCGAGAGATAGAAATACATAAAGGAGAAGAGTTGTGAGGTGTGTGTTGGTTGGTTTGAGCAAGAGGAGCATCATCGACGAGCACTGAGGAACAGTGCAGGAGTTTCTTTTTTTTTTTTTCTAATTTGAAATGGAAAAAGGCACGGCACGAAGTCGATGCTTGTTTGTTTTGCTTTACTTGAGTTGGAACTTTATTACCAGGCTACAGTGTGTTGGACAAATGGGGCTGCTTGAGCTTGGAAGGTTTCAAGAGGTCTTAACAGCAGTCTTTGTTTACTATGAGGTGGATCTGGGCTACAAGAATTTCAAGCCAGCTCGATCGGTAGCTAGCTGCTTAGGTTTACCAGGTTACAGGATGCATTTTAACTTACAAGTTTCCAATTTTACTTAAGCACCTAGCATTTGTTGTGCAGCTACACTCATTCTACTCTTAAGCCTAACTGCTGGTGATCTTTAATTTTTTCACTGAAAATAACTAAATCTGTCACAAATTTGTCTGTCATTTGAGTTTTTTACTCACCACATCCTCTAGCCGACTTACCCTTGCATCCTTAGTGCTAGAGGACATAAGACTGCTACTTCTCCAAGTTCACAAGAAGTCTTCCAGCAATAATAACAGGTGCAAAAGACCAGTGGAAACACTGAAAGTTACCAGAATACCACGACTTGTGTGGTGGGTTTCCTCCCTACCTGGTGTTGCGCTGAAGCGCCTGAAACTATGAGTTGACCAGGTGGTTGAAAATTACCAGTGCGGTTTTAGATCTGAGAAATCCTGGAGAAATCCGAAGGGTTCTAGATTTCAAAGCCGCATATGATTGTGACAACGCAGATGAGCTATTTTAAAACATATATAGTTTTAAAATTCCTGCAAAACGCATTCGCTTATATACATATGTAGAGTGATGATAAGCCAACGACAGCAGCACGGATATTCAACGTAGAATAACGCTCTCCAATCGCTGTTATTATGTGTCTTCGGGGACAATGCTCTATCGATCAAGGAGGCGCTAAACAAGACCCTCATCATGCAGAAGCATACTTTGTCAAATTCCTACTTACTTACTTAAGGTGGCTCTACAGTCCGGAATGGACCTGGGCCTCAACCAACAAACGTCTCCAGCTATCCCGATAATTAGCCAGCTGCTTCCAGTTTCGCACGCCAAGTTGGTTAAGGTCCCCTTCGTCGCGGTCTTCCTCTACTGCGACGTCTCTCGGGTGTGGATTCGAAGATTATCCGGGCCGAAGCATTGGTGTCCATCCGCCCTATATGACCCAGCCACCTCAGTCGTTGGAGCTTTACTCTTCTGGCTAAGTTGATTTCGCTTTACACCACGTACAGTTCGTCGTTGTATCTCCTCCTCCACTCACCATCTATGGAGACGGGCCCGAAAATCACCGAAAATCGCGTTAATTGAAGCCACAGCTTGGCAGACTGCCGAAATTTCCGATTGAAACACACTACAGTGATCTGGCAGTCGCGTGGGAATGGCTAAGCCAGATGCGTTGGAGAAAACTCCTGTCCCCTTACCACCGGCTGTTTGTGAATATTTCTAGCTCGGAATCACTGAAAACTGTACCAGGCTCCCAAGAGCTTTTGCTGGGAACCCGAGTTTTGCACCTGACGTTGAAGTCAATATGGGAGACAACGTAGTCTGTTTTAATAGGTATAGTATGGTTGCCCTTGAGAATCCTAGAGTGACCCATTGCTGTGCTGATCAGCTTGGAGGATTCTCTGAGCCTTAATGCTGCTTTGACTGCCATTAGCTTCCTAAAGATATCAACCGACCTTTTCGGTTTATTTTACAAGTTTTTTGAAGGCTGAACTTATTCAAATTTGCGCAGTCTAATTTCCTGATACTTAGCCGTAATGCTGCTACAGGCTATCCTCTGCATAGTAGTGAGGCTTAAGAGTGGGTATCCACCAGACCATGGACCCGTGTGTTAGGGTCTGTGTAGCCACTTTCACTACCACTATCGAAGTGATTTTACTTGTAATCTACACTTGACTTCGGTTGCTCCGGGTGCTAGCCCCTTAATGTTTGGTGTCGATCTTCCAACATGTTCGCTGGTTTTGGTTGCCACTTAAACTTGTTCGAAGCAGACTTGTTGTTTGCAAAGTTAGCGGGCAATGAAAGACATGGACTTCTAGTACAATTTTCACATTAGGCATTTCTACGATGGAACCAAGCAAATCGCCCCCATTTTCGAGTCGTGTATGCCACGCCAAACTCGCTCACAAAATGATGTCATTCCTACTTTGTTGCGCATCTTGGTGCACAGAAATGGCCTTTGTTCGAACGCAGCTGCTTATCGTATTTTGAATAATTTTTGACAACAACTAGCGCGCCGGCAGAATCCAAAATATGTATAGGACTCATTAAATAAACATAAAAATTTATTAAAAACAACCGTCTGTGTCCGGAGCCGGCATCCATATTTATTTAAATCGCGTTACTAATCAACGACAACCTTTCATTGCTGATAACGTCTGGCGCGAATTTTAAGTCCCAATTATGACGACAAAGTGAGTCAGATGCCGCGCTGATTTCAACACACAAACAGGCCAACGAAGCATGCGATTTTAATTAAAAAAAATTAATTTCAATTAAACTGTAAAATGAATGTGTACCTGAATGTAATTGCGAATTATGTACATCGACAGATACTGTGGGCATTGCACAGCGGCGAGCGCAGGAGGATTAGCGTGAAAGTAGGTTACTTTCAGGGGAATCCTCTCTGTCTCATGACATTCCGCCTGCTTCCGTTCACTTTTCGAACGCGAAAATCATCATTTCGCAAGGAAGTTTTATTTTGTAGAACGTGAACGATAAAAACGAAAAGGAAAAAATAATTAACAATCGAATGGCTGCCTTTTCGGTTGAAAGACACCGACAATGGCGTCGAGTACGACTACGAGTCGTCCGCCATTCACGGCGAAAGAACAGATTTCATGCTCCAATTGACTGCGTTGTGATGTGTAAATTTGTTTGGATAAATTAATTGCAACGATTAAGACATTCAACGGTTAGGATACGGTAAGAGGTTGCATGAGTACACAAATGAATTTAATTCGGTTCTTTATCTGCGGCTGTCTTTGACTTTGGAGAAGGGAAAGAGACTTTATCTCAACCTGAATACTTTGAATTTAACTGAGTGGTCCTGTGACAGAATAAGACTTTCGTTGATATGAGGAAACGATTTCCACTTGAAATCTTTGTCACAATTTTTCAACCTAGAGTGTGTGGCCTCCCACTAAACTATATGAACTCACAAGCGCTCTTTTATTGCCTTTAATATTTTTATGATCTAGAGCCCATATCGAGGGGCTGGTGAATTACGCAAGCGAATTCTACTATAGACGGCTCTACCATCTTAACCTCGCCAAGCTTTTATAGCTCGTTGGCTATCAGTGAGGATCGGTAAGTTTATTGTACCTATCTTATAGACCTCTATCATAGCATAGCCCCATATCGTCTAATGAGCTACGATAAAAAGCAAGGAAACCTTATAGCACTGTCCCGCATGGCGTCCTGAATGGCACTACAGTCCGGGATGTACCACTTCGAGATAGAGCCCCTGTTGTTTATTTGCTGGAATAGAATCTCTTTATCTGTCGACGAAAGGGATTTGCTGGTCAATCGCCATTCTAGTCTAAAGAGACGGCGATTGACAGTCGTAATTTTGTTCGTATCTCACCGATGTCAGTTTCTGAGTATATGTGTATGTACCTGAGCTTAAGTAGCCAAATTCTCTACCTATACTTTCGTGTGAACAACTTGTCCAATAATCTCTATAAAATTTGACCATAAACTTAAGAGTTATTTATTATGTAAAACTGCGAACTGATGTCATTTGACATTTGGACAATTTCACCAATAAATTCCTTCGTTAACTTTTGCTTCTCTTCATCACTAGACATTCGGAACTGTGCCGCCGCATGTTCATCGATCGTATTACAACATTGCTCCATCGAAATGTTTTTGATCAAATATATTACACGCTTGTCTACATTTTGTAACAAGAAACGTCAAAAGAAGAAAAATCAGTTCCCAAATACGCCCCTGAATTCACTCTTTCTTCAAACACGCGTTGCCACCTTTGAAATATTCCCCTTCTTAAGAATCATTGCCCAATCTCATTTCGTAAGGATTGGCATTAATTCATTGAACATCGCAAAGGTCTCAGCCCTCAATTTATATGACTTCCGATCTGATTTCCCTGTAAACGCCATGTCGAAGGTGACGCAATCTTGAAGCTATTTAGCACACACCAACAAATCTTTACACACCATCCTCTCCATTCCCCATATAAGTATAAACAACACTCGTGGTTATTTCCCAATCTTCCGTGCATGGATGAAACCCATCCTCTGCTTTGAATCATTTTATTCAATTACCGTAAACAGTTTCGAACTTGAACTTAAATGTCAAATGTGACATTGACACAACCAGCGCACAAATCCAAAAATGGGGATGCGTGTGTCTGTCAGATCACCTACTACTTTGAATTATGGAATTTCTTTCATTTAAGTTTCATGTGTAGCAATTTATTGCTTAATAGTTGACATATTCATGCATGGTTGGGGTTTTAATAGCCTTTTATGGCTTAATAGCGGCGCCATTGTTTTCAATTGTTTGACATGATTTCCTTCTTTTTTTTCTCGTCTGCCTTGTGTTTGCTGATTTTTTTTTTCGTGGTTATTATCTCGGAACCACAAATTATCGGACATTAATTTAAAGTTAGCGGAAGGTAAAAGTCTTGTTACGTCAAAAGTGATTAATGTTTGACTAAACGTAGCGAACAAGTCCAAGGAGGCGATAAGATCTGCCAAAAACGAATTACAAGCATCGCGTTACTTATGTACATACATACTGCTGTTGAATCGCAAATTGCCTGGGTTCCCCCTTTTTATTGGGCTTTTACGCATTGTGAAGTGTAATCATGGTAGATACGAGTATTTATCGAGCAAATTTAAAGTCAAATGCAATTTTAATTACTTGTGTGTCATTAGGGCGTGACTACTTTCCCAGTGGAACCATGTTTAACTAAGGAATTTCTTCAAGAATCAGGAAGATCGTGATCCAAAAATTGAGTGCAAAAAACATGCCCCCAATTCATTTGCCAGAAGAAAATAATAGGCCTGTCATGACAAGCGGTCACGATTTATTAAAGTGACATTTGCTCTTTTATGGCGGCATTCAGCGCGGTTCTTAATTGATACTAATGACACTGGCTTTGGCCAGATAATGAGGAAGTTTTCTATCAAAAGACACAATTTAAAAAATTCTATTAATTCAATAATTAATTAAATTCTGTTTTTTTTCTTTTCAGGTTTGTTCAAACATTCAACGACCTTCTTTAACAGTAAATTTATTGTCATTCTAATTTTATACTGTTTCACAGTGAGTATGGTTTTTCTCGTGTCATTTTGGGAGATCATAAACAAATTAATGAGTTGAGCTTACCATATATGATTTTGTTGTTCAGAATTAGGTCTATTTGTGTATATTTTATGTAAAAACTTGCCAAATGCCAAGTTTTTCATCTGTAAAAGACGCCATTATACAGTTTTGTGTGAAAACTTAGGAATCGTCAATTAAGCAGAAATGTCAGAGTTTATGCAAGCGTCGGCACGGAACGCTATTTAAAAAAATCAAAGACGGGATCACAACTCTTGCATTTTCAAACAGACCGAACTGATTGAACGTCTAAAGACTTTACGGGCGGCTTCAAAGCGAAGAGTTCAGAGTACTGAATAAAATCACCAACAACTCTTCAGGGCTGTACATACATATACTGATGGATCAGAAAGAGAAAACAAAGCTGACGCATATGTCTAGAGCCCAAACTTCATGCAAGCAATCTCTTTTAGCTGTCTGGTTCCGTCTCCAAGGTGCTTTGCAGACTCAAGGACGTGGTAGGTCCTTGTTTGTCTAGAGATTTCTGGGAAGAATCTGCGTTGCACTGATTAACCATCCATTCAAGGCCCAATATTCTTTAGGGTACCGTCGGTTATAACTATCTCAGCACATACTAGAGAATCTTGATTATTTTTTTAGAGATAGGCAGGACTATTAGCGCTCAAAGAGCTGAATTATCGTGTGCGACGTAAGTGTTGTAAATGTTCTGCAGTTTTCTTACAGTAGAAACCCTCACGCGGAACCGAAAATCAATTTTCTTCTCTGGCCCCCTTGTTGTAGGATCCGTTTAAGAATAATGTCTCTGGCTTGCTGGTAGAGGCTCATGTCATGAAAAAAGTTTAAAAGTAGCGACTTAAAACCAGTTCGATTCAGAGCCATGGGAATACCGATCTACTTCCACATAACATCTAACAAAAAGACAAAGCGGCGGAGACGGTATTCTTCTGTAACTTGGTTAACGCCTCTTCGATCTTTTTTATACATTCAGACGTACAAAACTCTCTGAGTTTCGAAAAATCCACCACAGCCAGCTTAAGGATGTTCCGGATAACTTTTTGTGCTTCTTCTGGGTGCTTGCACATTAGGTAGACGATGGGAACACAAAGGGCCTGTCTGAGAGAAGAGTATTCCGGCCATTTTTCCATGTCATGTTGATAAGTATACAAATTTAACTCCTTGAAAACCTGTAAAATGACGCCCAAGTTGGAAACCACTTAGAAAGTATAGAAATCTCAAAATGTCTCGAAAATCGGTGATTTAAAAGTCCTCCCACCCATGGAATAGTAAGTTCTTCCATGCACACGATCTTCTGGTGGCTATTGCGGGACGCATAACATATGCCATTCGGAATTTCTTTCCTCGTTTTATCTGCTGCTTCTACCTATACAGTGACGTGTGAGGATACCTGACACAATTGGTATTTCCCTCCAGGCTTCACCAACCAACTTGCTGCGCAAAACTGGAACGAATTAGCTATTGATCCAGGTTGAGATTAAGGCACGAGTTCACCCCGAAAGGAAGGGATATGGAAGTGAAAGCTTTTGGTGATCAGCAGAATTGAACGACTCATTGCCATTCCACCATACCATTCCGCCATCTGTAAGACATTCTTTGCAAATGTGACCTTTCGACTTTAAAGGTGTCTGTCCCAAACCAAGCAACATTCTTTCGTCAAAAAAATAGGAATCCACATACACGCGATGCTTGGAACAAGTCTTTCATAATTGAACACATCAAAGCAGTTTCCCCCACAAGCCTCCAACCATTGCACAACTAATCGGTCTAATCGCACGATTTCCCAAATCGTCTTTAAGCTGCCTCAAAGCACAGATTAGACCAGACTACACGTTGGCAAGAGCTCTCTGCAACTGGCAATTCCACTTATCGTGAAATATTTGTCCAAACGCACGACATAACATTTATTTCTCACCGAAAAACGGGTGATGGCTCTGCTGCCATCACCCGTTTAGATTTCATCGCGCGCATTCCTAATCGCATCCGCGCTGCACCGAGCAGTGAGTCGCTGGTAAAACATGATTTTTAATTGATTCCAATCGAAAGATAAACACGTTTCGAGTGGAGTCGCTGAGATACATATTTTCTGTCCACAGACCCAGTCCGCGCCGGGTGCAGTAGTATGCTGCCGTTTTTACCGCTGATTACTCATATCGGAATCATTAAGTCAGCGCGCATACAACTCCAACGGAGCGCGATAAATCCAAATGCAAACTCAAGCTCGACTACGTAGCCCAATCGATGAGGTTGTCTCCATCTGCGATACGAGTTATTCGCCGTGTTCTCGTAATTGACAAAGTGAGCTGGTAAGTCTGAATGAGAGAAGGTGTATCGCTCCAGATGTGGACGTACCTTTAATGCTCAGTGCTCACTGGATTTAGTCCGGCTGGTGGGTAAATCTCGAAACAGGTGTACATCGTGTTCGGTGGGTTTTTTGGATTTTTTTTGCGAAATTAATTCTTTAGTGCCTGGTGTCTGTCTGCATTTGTTTATATTTATTTATTTGATTTATTTATTAATGCACACACGTTATCTCGGCGCACAGTGGTCTTGGTCGTGGACGTGGTCTGGTATTTTGCTGTGTCAGCAGAACAACCAGATCCGCACGTGGGATAATGCGCTGTCATGTAAATTGTTTCTCGATGAAATTTTGGTTAATACACTGTCGGTTGAATTAAAAAAATCCATAAACAAATAACGAATGTTAATTTAATTTGACAGACGAGAATATGCCATGAGAGTTGGCTGTTGTTGGGGGCAGCCTTTGGCATTCGAAGTGGACACGTGTGAGAAATTAATCTTGAACTTAATTCGTGCGAAGTTGCGGAGGAGTTATTGAGACAAAACAACTTCTCCTACGCCATATTGGTCGGTAATGCGTTCTTAAGGAGGCGAGACTTGGAGTCAAACTAGTCATTGATGAGAATTCTCGAGTGGTCAGCCAAACCCTGATCTGCCTTAACTCGATATGCTGGAACGATTGGAAGGGGGCCATCATTTTTGGCTTCGTTTTTCGGAACACAATTTTTGCGGACACAGATCAGTGACGAGATTCAAGATTCAAGAAGGCGGGTCTCTTCAAAGGAAAAAGCAACTTCTTGTGAATCCTTCTGTGTGCCCTCAGTCTAAGAAAAGTCTCGTGGAATGCCCTGGATAAAGCCAAAAATCGCGATAAGCTAAGTAAATTCAAATGATTAGCTGGTTTGTACATACATAAGTGGAACCCTTTCTTCACTTCTATACATAGTGACGGATCGAACACCAAGAAGGGATAGATGGAGATTTTTTCTCTGATAGGCTTTATCTTAGCCGCTCATTTCGTCTCCCAAATCATAGCAGAAATAGTGGCTTATCTGAGCTGAGAAAAAGCGTAATATCCGCATCTTTTCGGACAGCCAAGCAGCAATTAAGTGCTACAAGTTCACCAGCAGCTCTAGATTCCCTTTCGTCTCTCATAAAGATGCCGGGGCATAGGAATGTTCCAGGGAACTGTAAGGAGCAACAATTTCCATTCTACCAGGAAAAGGTTCCTTAGGCATGCCTATCACTACATGTAGACTCAAAATTAAGCGGAGTGCTCTCGAAAGGACAGGATTTGATCGCCCTCAAGATATTGCATATCAGCGGTAATATAAATGTCACCACAAGACACTGTATACTAGGCAAGCATGCAAGCAAGGCTTAGTGTCTTCTCAAATGATTTCGGTAGAAGGTTCATAGACGAAGAAGAGGAGGAAGCTTTCTTTATACGGGTGCTACTCTCTACCATAGAAGAAAAACTCGCGTAGGTGCCTTCTTCTACCAAAAACCTCGGCGATCTGACCAATTTTGATGTTTCCAACGTGTCATCAGAAGCTCAAAGTTGTTTAAAGAGTTTTCCAAGGTTCATGTGGTGGTATTACAACGGTCCTGTCGTTGGTCCAAGTTTGCTGGCTTTAAAATAAATAAATACCTGGCGCGACAGCTCTGGATGAGCCAAGGCCTAGCTTCTCGCAAGCATTCATGTTGTACTCGTTGCATTTTTCACACGAATGAAAAGTGTGATATGCTTCCTAAAAAAAATTCTCATATTTTTGGCATTACATCCCTCGAGAAAAAATAAAATAAAATGAAAACTGAAAAATAGGACGTTAAACGCAAATCCTACACCTCTTACTGAAACACGCGTTTTCATTGCAAACCTTCATTCTCCGGCCATCTGTTAATTAATGCAGTTTTCTATTTTCTTTGAAGCTCTCCGCAGCTCCCCAGCTGAGTTAAGCCTCAAAACACACACTTAGTGATTTTTCTCTCGACAATACCGCACATGTGTTCAACAAAACTCATATCCACTTCACCACGAGTGTACAAATCGGAATCTGATTCCAAATCTGAGTCCCATGTGCCAAACGGTCTCCAGTTACACTTCTCACTTTCGTTCAGTTCAGTGGGGGATTGAATTCGCGCGTTTGAGTCTCATTAAAACATTTACTCAACTCGCACCGTTGTGTAGGGTGAAGTTTTCACCGCAACTCATCATCATGGCCTCCACAGTGTTTGTCGGTGATGTGTGATTTATTTTCCAAGTTCGCAAAATAACCGTCGCAGCATGAGGGCGCGGGTGTATGGACGCGCCTCGCAAGCGCAACTTGTGGTCCCTGTGTCAGTTAAGCATACACATGCCAACAAATCACCTGGCCATGCAATGCCTATTGCAGCATCGACGCGGTCTGTCATTTTTCCTTTGGATCACCAAATCTAGGCATAAATCTGAGCGCGCGGTCCATATCCTCAGGGCGTGCAATAAAAATCCACTTTCGGACGAAGGAATTCACTTAACCCACCTCGCATGGGATAATGTGGGCGGCGGGCACTCTCTGTTTCGGCTTATAGTGGCCTTGCCGGCCTGCCCCAGCGGCTCTGTGTTTGCGTGTTGAAACCGTAAACAAATCGACTGGTTGATCGATCCGCTGAGTTTTTCAATTTTCCAGGCGCGCAACTGGGTCCCTTTGGCGGGTCGCATTGACATAAAGCGCGTCCATTGCATTATGTCGTCCGCCATTTGCGTTTATCAGAAACCGTTTAATTGAGTCTGGCTCTATCGCGGAGCAATTTTCAATTAATCGCCGCAATTGGTTAGTCACCACACATTAATCTAGCGACAGGCCGGGGCAGGCTGCAGCGGCAGGAGGCTTTGCGCGTATATCGTAGGCCGTAAGTGGTTATTGCACGGTCGGATAGCAGCTTAATCACTCTAAAAATGTGGAGATTTCCTTGTGGGCGTGCTGCTTCGGGTACGGTTTTGTGGGACGGAGCCTGACGCTGGCTCTACTCCTATGCACTGTAGTGGCGCAGTGTGAGGTTAGGTGGTACTGTGTAAATTGGATTAAGCATGATTTCGGGATTGTACACGGTTAAGCAATGATTTTGTAATAATCGAGGAGCACTTGGTTTGGACGGAGGACGCAGCACGAAGGCAGGCAATGGCTTGTGAATGACTCTTAATTAGTGTGGCGTCTGTATCTGGGTTGATAAGTTGTAATTTGCGTGTCACTGCAGCAATTACCACGAAATGCTACACTTTATTTTTCAATGACGATACAGTGTGTGGGTTTTTGAAGAGAGCTCGAGAAAATTGAGGAAAATCTGAATGGAAAGTGAAATCAGGTGAAACGGAAATAATGGTGGATGTTAAATGGAAGGTTTTCGCTTGACAGATGACAGGTAACAGATGATTTCGACCTTTTGCTTTCATTTGACACATGAGTCGCACAATGAAAAATGGCCTAACTACGAAACTGGATGAACTTGTGTTCTAAAGTAAGAATGACCGTTGGGGTGACACAGGGAGGAAGGAGTTTTTCTGCGAACGTCGCTCTTGATTTTCAAGAAACGTCAAAAGCCCAGTGCTGCCTGTTGCCCGCTTTTGACATTAAGGGATGCGTTTGGTTATCAATGTCCTAAAAGGCAGTTTTTTATATCGTTGTAAATTGAGTGTCTAATAGGAGTCTTAGTGTGGCTGAGCACGGCTTAAACTCGTGGCTGAGGCCTAGTGGTTAGTACTGCTGTGTTTATTCCCCACATCGAAACTCTTGAGACATTCTAAACTATTCACAGAGCGCTGACCTCACGCTGAGCTTTGTTATCGTTTCTGAAATGGTGCACGGTACACTGGAATAACTTCATCTTTGTTCGACACTGAGTTTGCATTTGGTGCTCAACTTTACTTCGACTTTGAAATCTCAGAAATTTCAGATCGCATTCACAAGTTGCCAAGCCTAAGCTTCCGCACCCAAGAAGGTATGAAAGCCTAAAGCATTTCTAGATAGTTGAGGATATACGTGATGAATGCATTATTAGCTTCCGTTAAAAGTACCTTCAGTCAACACTGCATTTTCTTTCAAGTATCAAGCATCTAAAGAAGTGTTTACCGAACCCACCTTCAGCAATTAAGTGGAATAGCTTATGAGAGAACTTTTCGTAGATTTAGTGTTTGAACAAATACTTATTAGACACAGCGCTGTGCGTCACCGCCTCCTGATAACGCATCCGTTGTGTTGAACAATTCACACCTATTATCCGTGAGAAAAGCAAACGAAAGGGTGTCATACTTTTATTGACGTTTTAGAATGGTAAGTGCATAAAATCTGGTGGGTGTTTATGGTAATAAACTTTGATAACGTAGATGGTAATCAGAGAGACAGTAAATCGGGAAGATCTTTCGAAAGCATATCGAATGTTGGATTTAGAAGCTTCCCACGCAGTTTATGTAGTACGTAAACTAGGGGCTTTTTCCACTTTTCAAAATAAAATAAAGTCCATAGACACCTCGAGACCAAAGTCTATTACGAGTCTGACATTTTCAGGCAAAGGCCAATAGGTCTCATTCATTCATGCATTCATTTTCAATGAGCCGCTTATTCACAATGAGGCTCACGAGTTTAGGGTGCTTTTAATAATAATAATAGTTGGCGCGACAGCTCGGAATGAGCCAAGGCCTAGCTTCTCGCAACCATTCATGTTGTGCGTGTTATATTGTTTGCACGAATGGAAGGGACCTACAATTTATTGCCGACTCCGAACGGCGAAGTGAGAAGCTCTATCATGACAGATTATACTCCCGGAGGCTTGTCAGACCCCGACGAGAGGTGGTGCCGCGGGTGCTTTTGTGGGCCCCTTATGCCTCCCCGACATCGACTCTAAATCATCAGGGGCCAACCGCATATGTGAAGAGTTGAGATTTCCGACATGGTTCTCATCGCGGGCTTACCCACGGGACACCTACCTAATGGCTTGGATTCTATGGCAACTCTTGGAACTCGAGTTAGGGGCATGCGAGTATCTGGAAGAGATAAATAGACTGGGCCACAACACTGGGTGCCAGGTCATACATGAAATGAGGGAAATTGTCTATTCCGTAATCGCGTAATTCGTCACGTAACAACGAGCATTCTGGGGCCAAATCGTCTTGTATTTACGTGACGAGTTATGCGATCACGGAAGAGACGATTTGGGCCCAGGCGTTCGGCAAACGACCATTACTTCTGTTTTGTTCACATTTACTCATGTCCAAGTTTTAACACAGACGGCTACGACCCTGCCAAGTGCACGCTGAAAATCGGTCTGGGTGGACCCAAGGATGACCAAGTCATCAGCGAAAAGCAGATAGCTTATCATTAACCGTTCCTCGCCACGACTACGATGTTACATCGATGTTACATAATAAAAAGGAGACGTGACAAAAGACACCCCTGGCGTAGTCCTACAATGAAATGTGATTTTGACCACAGCTCTTACAGTTTGTGTATAGATATCGAAGGGCCACAATCCGCAGCAGTCTTAAGTGATTTTGACAGCCTAGTACTCTGTAGAAATTCTGCACATAATCGGATCATTATATTCCACTCAGGTTATCCGTGCCCGCATGTTTAAGTTGTGACTGTCTTCCTGGATCAAAATGAATACAAATCAAAACTACTGTCTGGCACTAGAAACTTTGCAATGCAATCCGGTTCGAAAGCTTATTAAAATGTCACACGTTCTCTTCGTACAGCGGTTGACATTCTACTTGACATTCCGTTCCACGTGTGAAATCGCGCAGTAGACCACACCGGCGTTCCACTCCTCAAGTCGTGACTATCGATAATTTTTCTAATTAACAATTGAATTGCTATATCTAATTATACAATTAAGCGCAATAAAATAAACAATTCTTGCAACGAATTGCAATCCAAAGTGTGCATACAGAGCAATAAAGTGATTAACTGCCATCTTGGTGCGCTGACGCGACATTGAGTGACGTAAGATCGCTTGCAATTGGACCCCCACTGTCCACACGCCTGTCATCGCCATGCTTGTGCGATTGCCAACGGCCTTCCAGATGAATTTAGAATCAATTCCAAGCCAAACAACCGAACCAAAGCCATCCGTCTTCAATTGCTTAACAATGCAACACTTGACCTTGATCAAATTATCTCCACAGACAGCTGACAGAAAAAAAGACACGACAATGACAACGACAGATTGCGCCATCTCTAAGCAACCTAACAAAGCTTCAAATAACAAGATCATTAGTTTTATTCAACCAACAACAATCGCGAGTGCATAGAAATAAAATTAGTTAGCAATCTAAGTGCACCACTAGGCAAAGCGGTCACCTACTTTTTGCGCAATCTTGCGCGGAACAGTACACCGCTCGTGCGAGCGACCTCGTCGATCGTCGACGATTCCAACGCCAACGTCGAGCTGTGTTCTGGTGTCCAACTGCCCACACTTGGAGTTGGCTCGTTACCCGCCGCACGTCGCCCCGATTATTGCAAATTACAATTAACCCGAGATCAATTATTACCAGTGGGGGGTGGTGCTAAACGACCGAAAGAAACCCGCACAGTCGCTCTGACAAGCTGCCATGGTACCGGACCGCTGCTGCTCTGTCGCTAATGAGTATTAACAGTGTCAATTGTTTATTAATTTTATTTTCATCGTGTTAATTGTATTAGAAATTAAGTTATAAAATTTGTAATTGTATCGCTTGACTGGATGTGGTGTGGTGATTCGCATGGAATTGGGTGCTCCGCTGCCAGTTTTGCGATTGCATTTCAACTCACGATACTTTTACGGACGTGTCGTGAGGAGTCATAAAAAAATCGAGTTATGATGTCATTAAAAAAACATCTGTTTACGGCTCAAGTAAGAGATTTCATTGCGGTAGTACATGCTTTGCGGTGGCCATTTGCACACTTCCCAACAGATCTCGTTCAGTAATTACAGTTGAACCTTGCACAGAGCACTCTCTCTGTCTGTCTCTGCTAATTTGCTATATTTGAGTGAGATTTAACTGGAGATCAGCACTTGATGTCATTTGTTTAGCAATGTGATGCAATTGATCGATTGTAAGATATCTATCATTCTTGAAAGAGGAGAAGCTTTCATACAAAAGTTTGGCTAAGAAAAGAGTTTCAAGAAAGACCTGCGTTTCAGGAAATCTCAAAATCTTCCATTAAATATGGTAGATCTTTCGAAATCGATTGCGGCCATCTTTGAATATAATATTCTGTCATTTTTGACAATTGGCATTTGGGTTTATTGTCACTGAGTATTGAAAAAATCATAAAATTACGTTCATTACGCGGTTGCTACACCACTGGAGTAGAGTGTGGCCTGTTTTTGCTTTTAGAACCTTACTTGCTGCTGTTCAGTTTAAGAGACTCTACAAGGAATGCGTCATCACCGCCGTAGATTCAAAGTCACTATTTGAGTGAAGAGTTTAGTTAGTTGAGGTAAGATGGCCGTTATATCCGGGCCAGGACACACTTAGACGTCATTTCGGTCCGTTGTGATACCACTATGATATGCTGGAGATTTCGGACTTCCTATTAGAACTTATACACGTTTTTTGAATAGGGACATAACAATTTTTTGTTTTAATAGAAGCGCACCCTTATCCGTACCGAAGTACCGAAAATATCAAAGCTATAAGAGCTTCAGTAAAAAATGAGCCAAATCAGTCGATTCACAGGAATTGTCCATCTCTCAGTCCACATTGTGGCGAATTATGCGTAAAGATCTTGGCCTAACTCAAAAACTGAAGCTTATTGATCATTTGAAGCGCTGAAATTACTGTGATTGGGCTCTGCAAAAGTTTAAAGAAAATCCTGAATTTCACTGTTATGTCCTTATTGAAAAACCCTATAGTATTTGTGGAGATGGCATCATAAGGGACCACGATATCGGTGAGATAGGGTGACTGAATTCAATCGAATAAACTGAGTTACAGATTTATGGATATCTTGCCAGTGTACAGATTGCATTCAGGTTTGTAGTGGAGTGTATGGAGTAAGTAGGTATTGTGATTGATGCAATCAAACCCTTGCTACAGCTGTGAAACTTTTTCCTGTATATAGCTTTTGCTGAAGATGGTTTGCTGCTGCAGGTGGAAGATGAGGTTACTGTTATAGTACGAACAGCGTGGTGCTGATAGAGGGGGAGGAGCTGGAGATTGATGGATGGGGGGTGGAGGTGGCTCTACGAAAGTGACTGGCTGAGTCAAATCCTTATATAGCTGAGATATGAGCTCTTTGGCTATTTAAAAAGATCACCCTCTGATAAATTTTCTGATGAGGCACAAGTCAATATCTGACAGATCGTGCAGATCGAGCTTGCGGTTGGTTTATTCTTCTTATTTATTCCCAAAGCATCTATAGAAGTTGTTGAAAGCGACAACAATTCGGGCGGCATGTATGGCTATCAGACAGTGGGTCGGTGATGACTCCTGTAATGGACCTAAGGTTCTTTCTGATGCTCTCTGATTTCTTGGAGTCTAGCACAGGCTAGATTTGCTCTAAGGATCAGCAGGTTTTTATATTGTTCCAACGTCTATTTAAAGCATCGCGAACAGGCGGTATTTTATAGTCTGAATAGGAGCGGCCGGTACCTCACTGTTATCAGTAAAGTATAACTCAGACCCTTATTTTGCTGGTTCGTCCGCCTTGCAGTTGCCCGGAATGTACATGTAATGTGACATCTATCCTCAATCCCGTTAAGAGTTTCTCAGCATTGTTTTACCAACTTCAATCTAATTGTTGGCACTTCCAGGCCCTTTATAGCTGCCTAGCTGTCTATGTACAGGACAATAGTTTAACCATCTATCTCTGCTTGGTGCTTCCCCAATTACTGATACTTCCGCTTGAAATATACTACCGGTGTCCGGAAGGCGGAGTGAGACGTTGGGAACAGGTCCGTTCTTAAAAACTCACAACCCTGTGCTTTTCGCTGTTTTGGATCCATCTGTGAACACTTCAAAAGCAGAAGCGATGAGTTAATGAGGATTGTACTCATTGTTCACCTTCAGCCAGGATGACAGTCAGCTTGTTCAGGTGGAGGAAACCTAAGCACATTTCTGGAAACCAATACAATCGAGCTTAGTGAAGAGGCTTGTAAGCTGGAGGCTCAGGTCCAATACTCGGACTGCAGCATCATCATACATTTTAAGAAAATTCTACCGATCACTCACAGGCGTTATAAAAAAATTGAGACCCACGAAGGAAACCATAACTTAAAAGTAGCAAAGCTGGGTAGCTTGATGGTGGAAGTCACATCATTTGAAGCGCTTCTGATAGTAACGCAGGTTTTTGTTAAGCCTAGGCTCAGTACTTCTGCGGATTCTGAGACGAATACTAGTAACATCTCGTTCTGAACTCTGCAACTCATTTCCACTCTCTCACAACTCATCTCCAAAGTCTTCGATTCCTTTTCAACTATTCAGCGAAACGTTTACTGACTGAGTCAGAGAATTCCGAGAACTATTTCTCAATTTCATCGTGTCAACTGCTTTGAGAAAGAAGGACCCTCAACTTAACCTTTCAAATGCGTCATGAGAATAGTTCGAATGCGGCGCATTCAACCATATCAACCCACTTAGCAAAAGGTCACAACTGACAATTTCCCATTAACAGCGACAAACTCCCAGAAGCTCATTAAGCGACTTAAACATAAATTCCCATCCACGATAAACAGGCACAGCGCTCCCTCTCAGAGTGGTAACTAGCTACACATAAACTATTGCACTTTGTAATTCCAGTGTTAAATTGAACATTTAATGCGCCGCGCCAGCTACTTGGCTCGTGTGCACTTAACTTTCTACACTCGTTGAAATGGCTGACAGAAACATTTGTCACTGCAACTCCTTGTGCACACCCTGGGGCCAAGTTGAATACCCCCCGCCAAAACAGACCCGAAAGGCTCTTAAGATTTTTCGCACGCTCATTCCAGAACCGGACCAGCATTAGTAGAGTCCGGCAACACAGCCACAAAGTAAAACATGTCGCACGCCGCATGGCATTTGAAATTCATTATGAGATTCTTGTCCACGTTCAAGTTGCTAAATGGCCACAAGATTGGAGAATGAGCTGCAACGCGCTCCTACATAAAACGACTTCATTTGGAGCGATTAGTTGTGGTGCACGCGGCCGCATTTCCCTAGCGCCGAGTTGGGACAAGTCGTCTTAATGGACAATTTTTGCAACACATCTGCAGCTGGTGTTGGTTCAGCACCAACGGCACCATCAGAGAGATTATTTGTTCGTTTCCCGGATCATGCCGACTCGTTAATTTAAAACCTCACACTCGGGAATACTTTATTAAGCCATTCAGCGCGTGCATATTGACCATTTAATTTGCAAATTTAACTGAAACTGAATCATCAGAGACGAATATGGAGTTATCGGTTGTTAGCAGCGGGGTACAGTGGGGCCGTAGATTGTGGTATGAGGTAAACTGGGATTCATGAAAGTTGAGACTGGGCTTTTATTGGTCCCACTTGACTTGAAGCAATCGACCATTTGATGCAAGTTCACCGTTTTTTTCAGAAAGTCGATGTTAAAAGCAGGATTTCATATCTTTTCCTTCACTTTCACTGTCTTAAGCACTGAGTAGAACTTTCATATCGCATATTATAGACGAGTTCAATATCTCAGTGGTTAGTGCGTGGAGTGCTGTGTGAGCGGCGTGGGTTAAAAGAGCCAGCCATGGCACCACCTCTCGTCGGGGAATGACAACTCTCCTGGAGATTTGTCATGAAAGAGCTCCTCCATTCGGCCTTCGGAGTCGGCAATAAGTTGTAGGTCCCTGGTTGCGAGAAGCTAGACCTAGGCGTATCCCGAGCTGTCGCGCCAGCTATTGTTTTTTTTTTTAGAAGCTTTTCTGTGACCAAGACTAACCAAAAAATGGATCGATAATGAGCTTTTGAAAGGAAATGCAGTCGTTGACCGATATCAATGGAGCAGCGTTCAATCTCCATCATCATTCTGTCATCGTCAGGACAAGGTTAGCATGGACATTGCTCTGTAAAGCTTGTCTTTATTATTTTTGATCACCTTTGGATCCTCAGTCTAAGGATCTCATCGTGAATAAGGTTACAGAGTACCGAACCCAGTATAGTCTGGGAGAAGTTGACGCCATTGTCTTCCATCTTCGGTACCGAATAGAAGTTGCTTTAATAAATCCGTCAGAATCTTCTATAGAAATCCCGGTACCCTTTTGGCGCTAAAAACTTCTAGAATTTTGCTATAGTTTGCTGTCTTGAAGGCGTTTTTAACGTTCAGAGTGAAACTAGCCCCTTATCACCTTAGGAACAGTTGAAGCTACTGCACTTCTAGGATTTGTTGCATTCAACTCGTTTTTCGCGGTTGTCTTCTTGGTGATCTTCCGCGTCGGCCAGACCTAGTTTTGTACTCGATTGCCTGGTGATCACTGTGGTGGAACGTTACTTTCTACATAGAATCTCGTGCTACACGCTTGCTTACCCAAGTTGTGTCTAGAAGTCATCCTCTCATTTCTTCTAGCACCTACAGTCACCCGCTGTGACGTTAGGCGGGCCTGATAATCTATAAAAGGATGGTTGGTATTCTCGGGTTTTCTCCTATATCCGCCTTAGAGTGAATATTTGGTTGGTGGTGGTCCTAGCCTTAGGTTATGCTTATACCAATCAGATTGTCGACAAAAGCTTGTAGGCCCACCGCGTTGTAGGCGATGTTGTGGTACAATGGACCCGGTACAAGCAAATCCTTGGGACACTCAAAAAGCCAACCAAGTGCTGTTGGGAAGATGGGTCTTTGTCCATTTGTGCGTAGACAACCGATTCTTCAATGTTCAAACCAAAAAGCTTAGACTTGTAGAGCGCTTGTAATTTGAGATGTTGAAGATGATTTGTAGCCCTTATGTTCTCCTTTTTACAGAGTTTAAATACGAATTGGTCCTCTCCAAGTAGCACCCTCACACCCTATTCGACGACCCCACAGTGCAACTGCGAAATTTATTTCCTTTATTTCACCACATTGTGGTTGTTGTTCTCTCGGCCGCGTTTCCAAAAACAGTCACAGAAAACACACAACAAACACGAATTGTAATTAAAATGCGAGTCACGATGTGAGTTAGACTCCTTACCCGCAAGATAGATGCGGGAGCTGTCTGCCTGCCGCCTGTAGTTTGCAGCCTTTCTTGGCCAACAGACAGACAGACGACACACGACAGCAACCACGACGAAGACGCTAAGTAGAAGCGTTTATCTTTCAGCGCGCTGATTATTTATCTAACTTTGAGGCAATTTAATTTGAATAAATCTGATGTGCCGCAATGTTGGCCAATAGCCACTGTACTCTTTGCGTCTTCCTCTGTTTCTGATGCCAGCCATTCATTTGTTAAGTAAAAGCCAACAAAAGATACGTATCTGACCAAAGCGACTACTGTGTATCTGTTCGTGTTTTGAATTTACTAAGTGAGGCCTAACAATGCCTCAGTTGAGACGTAAAGTGTGACCCGGAAGAGAGTCTCCAGCGCTAGCGCTAAGCCGTTTGGGAATTACCTTCTCTAAGAGGGAGGGCAAAGCCGTCACCGAATGGCGTCGGTAAGTCAGATTCATTATATTGTGTGTGTGGTTCTCTGACAGTTAGCTGGTGGTACGGGAACAAAGAAATCTCCTTATGCACCGCACACGGTTTGTTATTTATTTAGTTGCACATGCGCCGTATGAGGCGGCTCTGCGGCTGAACGCGGTTGGTAAGTAAACAAAGAGATTTGTGTCAGTTGTGGGGGATGTTTACTTTTGCGGAGGCTTATGGGCGAGTGTGGGTCCATGAGAGTCTTAATTAATTTTCAGAAGAATAACACGTATCTCTATTATTTTTTTTCTAATCGCCGGCATAAGCAGAGAGAAGTGAAAATTAGAGGCGGCGTTATTGACTGAACTACTTTCAAGCCAAATCAATTTTTTTTTCTTTGGTTCGCAATCTTTCAAAGAAAGTTTCAATTTCTTTTGATGGTTATCGGTGGCTGGTGCGTGGTTATTGGAACTTTATCACGTCTCCTTCGATCAGATGCAATGAAGCGATGAACGGAATACAAAAGTAAAATCAAAACGAAAGCGAAATGGACAAAGCCGACATGAAATAGTCAATTAACCTTGTGGTGCCACTGAGTCGAATGAGTCTGCATTGGCTTCATGTTTACAACAGAGGTTTGGTTGTTTCTGGCGTCTCGAGTCTGAGGAGCATGGGATTTGAAGAGAACTTAGTCGCTGAATATTTTAGAAGGACTGGCAGGATTAGCGTCTTTCTACAGAGCAGAAAAGATGGTAATATCGACTTGAAGTCCATTGGTCTCTTCCAGAACTCGTATTAAAGAGAAAAATTTGTGTCGAGTTTCTATCCTCTCAAAAGAAGCCATGTAGGTCATTGAATCCGACGTCTTCGTAGTTCTTCTTGACAGCTGTGTGTACTGAAGAACTCCTAAAAGTTCTTCTTGACGGCCCAAGTTCTTTCAACCTTATCGCTGACTGGATTTCCACAATTATAAAGTGTCAACGCCATTTGCTTGAGAACTTCCAAATATTGGTTTGATGGCGAAAATTTCCATTTTCCCTCAGCTGGTAGAAGGTGCCGACTGTCTATTTTTCATCTCTTAATCCTCGACTTGTCCCGGCTCCACTCTGTTTCTTTCTTATGCGCACTCATAACCAAACCACGAGCCCGTTTTGGACTGTGGTTGGTAGTCTATAGTAACGTTGTGGATCAGAGCCAACCCAAAACAGAAGATCCTGTTGCCTTTGTACTAGGAGGATTGAACCTAAGTAAAGATAAAGGCAACCGAGAGAAGAATAAGAGTGTGATAGTCTATAGTAGTTGGGTGGTTGGTTTTGTGGGTTTCCTAAAGACTTACTTGGACCTCAAATGGATCCATTGTACCCATAAAAAGTATACTCATGGGAGTCAAACCAAGTAATAGGGTTGGCTAATCTGGAAATCACCCATAAAGGGATAGAAATCTTAGGATTTTCCTAAAATTAACGATATTAAGGTCCTCCAGCCCATGGAAGGAGCTACTACCAAGAGTACGCATTCTTCTGGTGGCTAGTGCGGGATATTCGCATAGCAGGTGCTTGATGGATTCTATTTCCTCTTCGTCCTTGTGGCTTCTGCAGTAGTCATTGTAGGGTAGTTCAAGACGCTCTGCGTGGATTCCTATTCCGCAGTGTCTTCTAAGGAAAACGGAGACAATTCGTATTTCCCTTCGACTAAGTTGTAAGAGATTTAATTAATTGTAATTTTTCTTATCGAAGGCTGGCGCTGGTCATATTGATCTGGCTATTGCACATATGTCCATGTGACACCATCGCGTATTAGCCCTGATCATTGCTTCCTCATCTATTTCCCCGTAATGAGTCCTAATGGGTGTCTTTGCAACCGGAAAGGTATATGCATATGCTAGTTCTACACCCCTCCTGGCAAGTTGTTCCGCCCTCTCATTACCTGATATATCTTTGTGGCCCGGTAGCGGCACCAGTACCAGCGTCCATTTTGGATCCGTCAGTGTAGAATCCTAGCTCTTCTTCAGTGCATACTATACCATCATCCCAGTCCTCTCTTGTTGGTATTTTGATATCAAATCTCCTATCGAAATCTGAGATTGGATCTATGACGGTGATGCGGCACTGATGGTTGGCATTTGTGACATCCATACTTCATGGTGGCACGTTAAAGAGTTTATCGTTTAGGCCATCCCTGTAGTGTACTGCAGTGCGGGACAGTAGCACAGCAGGTGTCATATGGATTCTGTTCTACGGTCATTCCTGCAGCGTTTTAAATTAACTCCGATTGCACAATGCTCTGTGAGGATACCTGAAATGATCCGCACTTTCTTCCTTCTAAGTTTCATGAGATTTTTGCGATCTTTTTGAGGGCTGACCATAGAGGTCTCGCTACACCGTGCCTTATAGTGTCCTTAGAAAAAAACAGAGCTAAAACTGAACTTGGTTCCGACTCTTTCTTAGTAAGTTCGTTCGCTTTCTTGTATTTATGTTCTGATACCTAGGGTTCGTCTCCAAAGCTTTAAAAGCTTAGATTTTGTCAAAGTTGATTACAGAGCCTTGATAGCTATCTATCTGTCAGCACCATTGCGGCTTCTAAATGGAGTTGACCATGATTTAAAAGATGCTGCACCTGCGATTTACAGAAAGTGCCGTTTCAGCTTATATTTTAGATCCGTCAATATAGAAGACAGCTTGTGTAGACGATTCTTTTAAGCACAACATACTCTTATCCCTGTCCCCTTTGCTTGGCACGTTATTTCTGAATCCTCTATCATAGTCAGAGGTAGGGATGATGTCGGTATCTGTACTTACCTCTGTGGTAGGCTATCGGATCAGAACGAAAGCCTGACTGAAGGTATTGTTTGTCTATAGACCTACATACTTTGTTCAGTCTGAATGCTATTAATCAGTTTTTCAGGTCCACTTGAGGGGCTCAAGAATCTTGGAATCCACCCCTGAATAGCTAAGTTTTGACGGCCTCATCTTCGACGGGGTAAATCAGTCAAGAATAATCCCAACCTACTCAGCGTGCGCAGCTAGAAACCTTCGTTAAGGTCCTACTTTCCTCCGCGTTGAAGTGCTAAAAAAAGCAAACTAAGTCCTGCGACCAATTGTCATTGTGGGTCATGCTGCCTCTTCACAAATGGTTGTCAGATCGACCAGCCTGTTCTCAGTTGTCAGTAAGGATTTGCAAATTTTCCTTAATGCAGAGTCTCATCGGTGAATATAACTTTAGCATCTTGGTCAGCTTACATCACTCCAATGCTCTCTGCGTTTAGGCTGAACCAAATAGATCGTACGTTTAAAGAAAGTGACAGACGACGTCAGCCATGAACTGCAATTACTTTTACTTAACTTAAAGTCTTCCGGGCGTGGCGGTTAATTAGTTTTAAACAACTTCCACGTCTATTTGAGCTCGAATTCCCTTTTTAGAAGCCGCCCTCTCTAAGTCATTGTCTCTTTCACTAGGCGTCTTTTTTTTCACCCACAATGTTGCCACTTTGTCGCTATTAGACGACGGCGACGGCGACGGCGCCAAATTAATTCAATTTACACAAGTCACAACAACGAGTGCGCCTTCCCGCTTCTGCCGCACCGACTTGATATAATAATTCTTCCGATTGTCTTATTTGCTGTGCAATTTTCATCCACAACTCTGTGGACGTAAAAAACTTTGCGGCACAGCCATTTCATTGTTTGCAATTTGTGCGCAAATATTTATTAAAAAAAAAAGAGAAGCAAGTTCCCATTTCATTACCCTACTCCCCCACTAGATGGAGAAGGAGTCGGGGTAACAACTGTTGACAGAACGCTGGGCCGTAACATTCACCACATAGCTGTGGTATAGTGCAACGTACCATGGCCTGGGTGCGAGCGCACACAGAACACGTATCCCAAGATCTTGTGGAAAGATCAGAGGAAAACACGGAAAAGCGTTCAGCCGATAGCTGAGATTATATGGTACACAAGCGAACCCTACCTGTCTGCACCGCAACCGCACTCAAGAATTATTGCTCCCTCCTGGTGCCTCCTCGAGGTACTACCATCCAGCATGAGGATCGTTTGTTTGATCGATGGAAATCGTGAGGCATTTTATTGGTCCCGCACTAAAAGATACAACATCCATCCAAGCAACAATAATTGCAATTGATCTCGGCAGTGGATTTCGCGCCCGTAGGGGGTTCAAGAGCTGCTGATCCTTCCACTCCTGCACCTTCGTTGTCGCTCTGGCTCGCAAGATCGTTTCATAATGGAGTCACATACGATCGATTGCATAATATTGTTTGCTCGCGGCAGGAACGAGAAAGGGGGTAAAAATAACGAATGCGTGTCCGTGTGTCGTACAGTCGAAATAATGCGATTTTGTAACTTTTCGACAAGATCGTAAATTTTCGTCGTTTTCCGTGCTCACAGCGGAGATTTTGACGCAACGATTTATCCACAAATAATGTATGTATCTTACGGTTACGAGACTTTTTTTTTTTATTGTGGAACCATTTGTAGTTCTGTAGTGTGTATCTGTGAAGTTGATTTGTCATGATCGTGGTTCGCTTTACTGATCGTGTGCTTGAGTGCAAGGAGAGTGTTTTTTTTATGCGACTACTTGTCAGTGAATCGTTTTGGGAGTAGGTCTCATTTTTTTCTTCCTCCAGTGGCACCTATTTGTATTCATTGGTCCAGTGCTGTTGGAGTTGTTTTCTTTTGTTGTTCGCAGCAGATGATGGTGGATGATGATGATGCCACAGTCAACAGTCAACACCCACAGCCAATTGTGGGATCTGCCTTCAATTATCATTACAGTCAATTGGGTTCCAATTACTTTTAGTGTTACGACAAATGTCAAGGTGAAGTGTCATCTATGTGGGAGGTTTATTGAAAGAAGACCAACTTACCCGGCAATTACGGAATAATGCTGTGAAGTGTGTTTTCTTTGAGTTCAAGAGGCCTCCTTGGTGATTGTGGGGCTCTCAAGGAGTTCTTACACGAATAAAGGGTAAAACTAAAGCGGTTTGTCATCGTCGCCAGTGACGATTACGCTGATGTCAGCAAAGATTATTTTTATGAGTTTTAGTCAGGATACTTCCGAGCATAAATATGTAGCCCATGTTTCATGTAACCTTGACGACGACTGCTGAACATGACGGCCATGGGCATTTGAACGTCCATAACCCACCCGATTGACGCTGCAATAACTCAAAAGAGCAAGGCGTACACTGTCAGCAAGTTCCACTCAAATTCGTTCTTAAATTTTTGATTTGACGTCGGAAAGGAAAAAATGCTAAGCTCAGAACGGATTCTGAGCTTTTAATAGGAGCTTTTATGAGCATACATACATCAGCTCGACAAGTTCAACTGTGTCTTCCCTCAACGCATAAATGAATTTGTTATTCCAAATGCGGTACATTTTTGACTCACTGCATCGTAATACTCGAGTAGAATCCTCTTCCCGAATAGGTTCCTTGCCGAAAACAAAGCTTCACTTAAAATCTATTTGAGGCCCATAGGTGTGAAGCATGGGCATCTGTGGTCTTGGCATTGTTCAAAGCCTAACAATACTTTATGACAGACGCTCCAAGAGGCCATTTAAAAGTTTTCTTCTACGGTTATGCCTAGGTCAGCCTATGTGACGCGCATGCGAGAGGTCCAATTTTCGATGACTCTGGCGCATAGATCAGGCTGAATTTGAGCGATGGCACGGATTATGTTGACTTTGAGGGCACTAGTCGTTTGCGGCTTATTAGCATAGACCTGCGATTTAAGGAAACCCCACAAGAAAAAGTCTAACGTGGTCAAATCGCACGATCAGTTCACTTCGCCTCTGCGTGAGATAACCACGCCCTCAAATCGCGCGTGCAGAATGTCCATTGTGGCATCAGCTGTGTGGCTGGTAGCACCGTCCTGTTGGAACCACATGTCGTTCACATGTACATACATATATCATCCAATTTGGGCCAAAAGAAATTGGTTATCATCGATCAGTAGCGCTCTCCGTTGATGGTGATGGCAATACCATCGTCGTATTCGAAGAAGCACGGACCGATGATGCCGCCGGCCCACAATCCACACCAAACAGTGACTTTCTGCGGATGCATTGCCACTTGGTGGACCTCGTGTGGATTGGCATGGTCCAAAATCCGGCAATTTTGCTTGTTGACGTACCCGTTTATCCAAAAAATGGGCCTCGTGGCTGAAGATGATTTTTTTGCTGAAATCGGGGTCCGCTTCCAACACAGTCAGCGAACGCATAGCGTTGTCTATGGTCGTTTTTCTTCAGTTCCTGGGTCAGTTTGGATTTTGTACGGATGTAGGCTTAAGTCCCGACGCAAAATTCGACAAGTTGTTGTCTACGAAAGGCCGAATTCTTGTGCGCGGCGCGGAATTGATTTCCTCGGATTCTTCTGCACACTCTCACGGAAAGCGGCGGTGTTTTCGGCAGATCTTGCGTTTCGTTGACGTACAGGTGTTTGGCCACCAAACGTTGAATTGTAGACTGGGGAGGATGACCAGGTAAACCGTAAAATGAGCGCAACGGGCGCATCGTTGCCACAACAGAATACCCATTTTGATAATGAAGTTTTATTATTTGCAAGTGTTGTTCGACGCTGTAACCGTCATGGTGATTTGTCTTTAGTGTCCGAAAAATAAAAATCGGGAAAATTAAAAGCAGATAAAACAACATGGCCACCATAAACTGTCAAAATCTACCCGTCCCTATTGGAAAACCCTTTAGAGTCCACTACGGAGCGGACCTTCCGAAAGCAGAGATTGTTCTTCGCAGTAAATTGCACAAAAGGTGACGGTTCATCCATTTTTGACTTCTCACAAAGTGAAAAAGCGTATCCGCATACAAAGGGGAAGTGGTTTTCCAAAGTCCGTATTTTTTTTGACATTCAATTGACGTAGACATAAAGAAAGTAATCACCATGACTTTATATCAGTTAACGACATCAGCATTATTCGTGCAACACTTCGCAAACGTTCCCCAGACTTGATACCAGACACCCAACCACGAGCATCCCATCCACACATTCCATTCCCACAGACCGATCATGCTCCAGTCATGTCGCTGACTTGACGTCTGGAGCCGACACCCGCCGTGTCTTATGACACATTCCTCTCCCACTATCCCATTCTTCCTATCCGCAGGTGCCGCTGCTTTTAGGTGTTAAGTAACTTTGTATTTAGATCTTAAGTCAGTTGAAAATTAGACATCAATAAAGAACGAGGCTTCTCCTCAAGAAAATAATTTTTTTAAGAATTTTTATTCAAAAATAATTTAACTTATCTAATCTTTCTGCAGAATTCTTTGTAATTACTCTTTGTCACGACACGAAGACGACGAAAATTATGAATCAAGCCAGAAATACTGCGGAGAGAGCCACAATCGCTGCAGCAATCAATTAAGCAATTCTCTGACCTCATTCGCATTCAATCTAATTCTGATCACATGTTCAGAATGTTTGATTTGAGCACTCGATGCGGTAGCCCCTTTCGAATTGCTGTCGATGCACTGACTGCCATGACAGTCATGTTTGACCACGTACTTGCTGCGCTGGACACACAAAGTCTACACACACAAATCACACAACGTCACATGGAACACTATTGAAATGTCATTAAAAACAAAAGGCATAAAGTCCACGTCCACACAGTACAAGAGTTGAAAGCGTTTAGGTCTCTCTGTCAGTTTGTCACTGGGTGCATAGTTCTGCAGCACGTCCATGGTGTGGTCAATGGAGAAAATCCCCTTAAGGGTGACGTTAGGACATTGTTTGCAGCACTGTAACCAGCACCAGTAAAGCCAAACATCAATCATTCATTAAACGGTTAGCATTGGAGAGTCTGGAATTCGGTCAATGGTATGACATTTCAAGGAAACGTTCTGGGAATAGGAATTCGACTTTGTCCACACATGCACAGCACTTTCCATTAAGTGTCCAATCGCGCAGATGTTTGTCAGTTATTTTGTTGTAAATTAAAATTAAAATGCCTTCAGACAGCAGCGGTGACGTTTGGCTCAGTGCAGGCTTGTGGTCAACCAGTTTCTCTCTAATGACAGCGCGACCGTAAATTGAAATGGAAAACGATCGGAAACATGAGAAGATCGATCGGTATTCGATGTCTCGGGGTAATGAGGAAATCATATTTCCGCACTTTGCAGTTTGATCTGGCTTGTGTATGCTCTGTGCGTGCGTAATTGCTGATGGTATTACGAGTGACGTTCCGGTGATTGGTTTCGAGACTGAATCCGGATGGACATTCCTTAAGACAGTTATGGGGTTTTTATTGCATGTACAGGAAAATGGCGATCGAATTTCATTGTTGTAATGAAAGACTGTTCTCTGCATCTGTCATAATTCGTGGTAATATTGCACTGGCGTTTGGGGATAGTCTGTCAAAATTTAAGTGATCGATGGCTTGTTGAAAATGGCACGTTTAATTCCACTAACTTGAAGAGGACAATTAAAGTCTTATAGCGATGGAAGCAGTAGAAAGACGGTCTATAGAAAAACACCTCAGGATGGCGTTCTTGCGCTACTAATATAATTCCTTGCGCTGGACAAAGATCTTAGGAGAATTGGATGAAAATAGATTCAGCACCGCGAATCCTAAGTCTCAACTATGGATCAGCAGCAGGGCTTGGGGTTAGGTTAGGTTAAAGAGGTGGTGGCTAGATGTTAGGCACCTCCCTCACTCGGATCTTCAAGGATCCATTGTCAAATACAATGATAAATTTCTAATTTTTTCATCTTACCTCAATTCCAATTATAGTCTCCGTGAATATTCAAAGATTCTTGCTTCTGCTTCCGCTTTTGCTTGGAATGCATCAACCACGAATTGCATCTAAACCCGCTTTTCATATGCAAATGCGTCTAAAGTAAACACTGAGTCTGGCGTTTGCTTGAATGTGTCAAACACAGCCAACGTGACAGATTACTCACGTTTTAAATATGAGCTCCGAGGAGAATAGCTCGTGCTAGGTAATAAATTTCAACGATCGCGATGCCTCAACGTTTATGACAAACTTTGCCGCTTACTTGTGCATTTTTCAAGCATCTGATCAAACAATTCAGTAAACGAGACGCCATTTTGATTTCAGCATGAATCAGAACCTAACCTACATACATAGTTCCGATTCATTACGAATTTGTTTTACTCTTCAAATTTGATTGCCTTGAACCCGTCGAACCACCAACTTCCCCTATTAGTTCCACGTACATACATATTTGTACAACATTGACCCATTAACTCGTACGTATTCTCTGCTTCGTCAACGGTCTATTGATCTTCATGTCATGTTGCACAAGATCTAAATCTCTTACACGCTTTGATACCTAGGGTGTTTAATTCCCTCTCCCTCCCACCGTGAAACTGAAACTTGATCATAAAAAAGCACACGCCCTTAAATGTCATAGCCCTTCTGCGGCAGCCTGCTCGCCTTCATTTGTATCAACAAATTTGTTTTCGAAATGCTACTTCATCTTCCAACTCAACGGAGTCAATTGTGCATGCACTGTGTCGCCGAGGAAAACAATTACCGCTGCGCGGTCGATTATACACTACATGCACCAATGGAGTGTAAAAGTGATGAACGACCTGTCAGCGTGACAGCAAAACTATGTCAAAGTGACTGAAGTAAAAGCGGCAACCATTGTTGCGTAGCATGCAGCACTATGCAGCAGCAAATCTTTCTTTGTACTTTCTAATGACAGTTCGGGCACTTAATGTGGGGGACAAAGACGCAGCGCTTGAACCTACTCACTACCGTTGTGGGTTAAGCGAAGCAACAACTGCCATTGATTTCACCTCGGCGAACTGATGCAGCTTTCATGTTGATTTCCATGGCCAAGACAGTGCATGCATGCAATCCCACTGCAATTAAGTGACCACTACACAGATGGTTTTTCTCGAGAATTTTTGTTCCTCCATTCGGCTGTTGGGTCTTGTGGGGTTAACCGCAGGAAAAAGATTCTTGAAATAACTTGAACCGTTGTTGGGCCTTCTTCGAACGTTCTCGGAGATGTAAGTCGATTTGACAGCAGCGAAACAAATGACACTGCGCGTTCAAACTTCATTTGCTGATTCGTTCTGCACATACACACACACAGTGCTGGATGCATCTTAAGGGACCGTTATGCGGTCAGAGTCCTCCGTCTTGTGTACAACATGATCATAATGATGATGATGACAGAACTACCAGCCCATAGGTAGGTTAGGTACACAGTCACACTCCATTCGACATTAAGTGGAGAGAGTGCATGCTGTCTTCCTCGTTTCTGATCTCAACCGGGTGTGTGTAGGAATTTGTCGTTGGAAAATCGAACGAATAAGAAGGAGGAGACAGGAGAAAAACTACAACAATTCGACGACAATGTAAAAAGGGCCAGATACCGCAAACTCCGAAGTCAAGTGTCAAGATCTGCCTCTTCTGTGTTCATAGGTTTCGTTTTTTGCTGCTTTTTACCAGGTGGAAACCATACCGTCGGAGTGGTGGCGGTTAAAGAAACGGCTACCTCGGGGCATTCAACTTTTGCCTTCTGGTTATGGAATGATGGGTAAAGTAAAGATGGAGATGGAGAAATCAAACTTTTTAATACTCCAATCCATTAAGGCAGGCGGCCGTCGATTTTGCAGTTGACAGTCGGAGAGGGCATTTCTAGGAATTGGTAGCCGGCACCTCAGTGTCTCGGATCCGTCTAGCGAATGAACAATAAAAGTTTTGGACCAATAAAGAATGGGTGGAGGGACTTGGACGGTTGGTAAGGTTCCGCAAGGGTCCTTTCCATTGCGGTGTTCTACGGCACACTATCTAGCTCTTCAAAAGCTTCTTCTGTGGTCATTGTAAAACGCACTCTATTAAGGGAATTTAATGGTTTTGACTGATTTGGTTTCGGAAGCTTCGAAATAGCTTCTGTAAGCCTTCTTAGTGTAAGCCGAGCTTGCAGTTTAAAAAGAATCGATATTACGGTCGATCTCTGGTGGGAGACGATCGATCCGTTCTCCGAAAAAATTGTCGATTGATCCTTTATAGCACGGGGTGTGCTCATTCTGCACAGGGGTTCAAACCAGTCTTAGACTGAAAAATTATGTTGCGGTTATGGAGCGCAGTGGTTCGTCATTGCCTATCTGTCCATCACAAGCGATAGGCTCATCTGGCCACCGACATATGACAATAAAATGAAATGAAGGGGAGAAAAGTTTAGTTCATACATATTTCCGCGTGCATTAATAAAAAAAATAGTTAACGCCACAGTCCGGCGTAAGCCAAGTTTTACATTTTTACAATAGGAGGGACCTGCAATATATTGCCGACTCGATCCGAGAATTGAGAAGCTTCTTCACGACAAGTAATACTCTTAGAAATTTACCGACGAAAATTCGAGTCGAACCTACGCACCTTGCACAGCAGTCCAACGCATTAACCACTGAGCCACGGCGAACAGACTTTGAAAGGTCATCCTACTACCGTGCTAAAATAATAGAACTCCAAAACAGGACTTGGAACACACATCACCAGAGATGGGACGATCTATATGCTGCCGAACTCGGTTTCCAATTTAGCAGACGCAGCCGATTTTATAACCTCAATAAATTTCTGTGTAGATGTCCGACTATTAACAGGGGCTGAAACAACAGTCTAGGAAAGTTCTTCTTATACTACGTAAAGTAGGTTATGTGAGGCCCGTGGTATTACAAAACGGGGCTTAAGCTTGATTTTTACTGCGAGGTTGCGACGTTGGAACCGTCGCGTCCATGTGAAATGGTTGACAAATTTATTTGATAACAGTTCCATTCTACCTTTAAGAATAGACATGTTCCACCTACGAGTATGTATAGGCCCATGCGAAATTCGGGAGAATGACAATTCCGTCTGATTGATTGCAACTACTATTTTGGTTACTAAGTCATTTTGAGGTCACCGTGGCTCAGTGGTTTGTTCGACTGCTGTGCGATTTACGTGGGTTCAAGCCCCACCCATGTCCGCCGAAAATTTCTCGCAGTACCACCTCTCTTCGGGGAATGACAACCCTTCGGGAATATAATTTGTCATAAAAGAGCTTCTCAATTTGCCGTTCGAGGTCGGCGATAAGTTGTAGGTCCTCTTCATTCGTGGGAAAAATGTAACACGCCCGACCTGAATGGTTGCGAGAAGCTAGATCTGGCTCATCCCGAGCTGTCGCGCCAGCTATTTACGTTGAAATTATTTTGTCGAATCAGCTGTGTCTTCTCATCGATCGCGAATCCCTAATATGCAAACACCATAGCATGACACCGTCCTGCAAAAGTTTGCTGATTTAATACTTTTCCCATCTCTCATCCATCCAGAAATATAATCTGCGCAACTGGACTAGACCAGAGACGCATTTCTATTGCACAACTAAATTGTCATTCAGTCAATCAATTAATCAATTTACCGTCGTGTACGTCCGTAAAATGACCGAAAATTAAACCTGCAAGACGTACTAAATTTTATAATTTACCTCAATTTAGACCGGTTGTATGGCAAATTTTCTTCAATCAACGCAGCCAATGCAAACAATTTTCCCTGGCTGTCATCTCTTGTCCGTGTGTTCCTTTATCACGATTCCACCTGATTTGTTTGTAAGATGATTTCTGACTTGAAAAGGAAAAAGAGAACCAGGAATTATTTTAATGACCGATAGCGTCAACGATGACAACAACACAAGTAACCGAAGCTCTGGGAAAATCTCTTGGTAAACAGTGCACTGCTTCCCAGAGGGAGAGATACACAATACACATATTGTGTGCGTGTATCTAGATCGACATGTATCTCTGACGATCTTGTACTGACGTAATACAAAGTGCTCTCGCGGTGTGTTTCCCATGTCCACACGATCGGTCGAGATGCAGTGAATCACAGTTTTGGTCCCCTTGGGGGAAACAATTCAATTAAACGAAATTACCTTCATTCGGGCGGCCCGAGGACAGTATTTTGTGCCTGCCGACTCCCCTCTGGTCCATGGGATGGCATCCGCTTTTTTTTAAATTCAATTGTACATCCATTCGTTGAATAATTTATGAAATTTGCCATCTGAAAGAACTTGTTACGTTTGACGTTTCTAATGACAATAGACCCCCGTACTGGGTTCGGATTATTACCGAGTTAGAGGGCGAGATTTACGCATCTATCGTCGAGATAAATGAGACACGCGTTCTGATGGCAAGATTATGGGTTCTCCATACGGAAATTGTAGGTCTGGGACGCGCAGTGCTACCATTAGATACAGAAGCGCTCATTCGCAAAGCTGTTGATGGGTCCGATCATGGGGTTTTCGCAAAGTGATTGATTATACATACGAGTATCTCTGGAAAGTTCATAAATCGGTTTTCTAATTAGCTAATGAGGTGCTATTTTGGAAAGTGAGTGTAATTCTACCTTATGCCGTGCCTAAGGCGTGCAACACGATGATTATTATTTTTCCAACCCATGATCGATGGTCTATTGGGTTTGGTTTTCACTTTTAGGTTTGAAGTTTTAGATTTTACTTCCACGTTTCAGAACAAAATGAGGTTTCTTTCTCCTCTTCTTAGATGGATAAGCTCCAGGAGTTGGTGACGTACATGAACGTGGTCATACCAAAGTAATATGAGCATCGGTATTCAATTAGATTCCTTATTCACTGTCCTTTAAGCAGGGGTTCTTGCCATTTAAAGGCGAACCGGACTTCTCTTGGAGCTCCCCACAAATAGAAGTACAGTTTGGAGACTCAGCAACACTTAAAACCAAATCCAACATCCCGACTACATTTTATCAGAAAATGTAAAATTCCATGATCATCCCAGTCCTGCTTTATGACGCTGAGGCATGGATGCGAATGAAGATATCCTTAGTGGCTTCGGCAGAAAATATCTTCATAAGATATTCGGTCCCGTTTGCCTTGACAGGTTCTGGAGGAGAAGATTCAACGATGAACTTTACGAGTTGAACAGCGACATCGCCTTAGTCAAGAAGATACGAATCCATCGGCTGACATGGCTGGGACATGTAGAGCGAATGGACACAAATGCTCCGGCTCGCAGAGTCTTCGAGTCTAACCCGGAGATTGGTTGAGACCCAGGTTCACCCCGAACTTTAGCGCCACCTAAGTAAGTAAGTAGGTGGGACTAATCACAGGACACATTAACCTTCAGATACGCATGCATAGACGGTGGCTCATTGACGCAGCGTTTTGTAAGTTATGCGAGGAACATGGTATTCGAACATTTTCCATGACAGTGTCCAGTCATGTCGGGAATAAAGATGATGGAAGACCCTGCAGTCTATGTGTATGTTCGATGTAAAGCATTTAATAAAAAGAGGAATCTTGGCAACAGCAAGGAAACAATATGTCTCTTCGCAATCAATGGCTGCGGTAGTTCGTTGGACTGCTGTTCAAGATGCATAGGTTAGAGCTTCAATAATATCCACTCAACGATTTATTCGGTACTCATTCCCAATCCCTTTGATTTCTAATTTCTTCTTAGGTCAGAGTAGGTCTGCCGACTAAGGGTTAGATTTGGAGCATGATTTTGGGACTTAATCCCCAGTTGTTGTCCAACAGTCCGGTCGATTTGGATTGAGTTGCCCTATTAAAAGTCCTTCTGAAATCATTAATACGGTTGTAAGGTGCCCTCACAGATTTGAGCTTTAAATATGTCGATACAGTTGACCTACAGAACGCCACTGTTGATTCCATTTGGAGAATTCTTCCTCCCCCTCAGGTCTCTCTCACTTTTAAAGACACTTGCTGTAACTTCTGATACGCATTACAACCTATCGAATCAAAGTGCGGTTCGCATAGCAGTAGAGAGAAAATATCTAGCATGTGTGAATGTGAACGTGTAATTTGTGTCCAACTACAGTACGCTGGACAAGCTCGGCTAATACGGGTAAGCACGTGTGTCAGAAAGATTACTTATGGAATCACGAAGGAGGGTTTAAGCTCTCAATGTGTCTAACAACTCCTAATGAAAAGGTGCGTGAGGTTCTCATTGATCCCGGATGGCGTCGTAGGGCAAGCTTGAACGTACTACCTGTCAATTTATTACAAGGGGAAGCTGAGAAAAATATAACCAAGATACACTCACAGTCTTTCGAGTTTTAGCACTTTGTCGTGACTGTAGAGTCTAGATTTCTAGTCCCAGATTAAGCAATAGTCTGGTTCGGTTGTGATTATAGGAGAAAGTGAGCAATATTTCCAAAACTTTTTGATGCCAATTGTCGAAGTCGTTATTTTCATTTCTAAGTGAGCTTCGTAGTGACCAATGTGGGATTCAACGCACGATGAGTCATAGATGAGTCTCATTAAGATACATAGCGATGAGTCTCATTAAGATACAACAAAGCCACCACGGTCTCCCCTGCTTTATGGAGAGGTGACAGATCAGGGTCTACTGACATGTTCGCTGCTTCTATTGCTGCCACTGGTTATGGTAATTGCTCTGAGGTAACTAAAACTGTCCATGGAACACCAAGCGGCTCATTCAGTGAACAAAAACAAAACAATTATGGTTGCCTCTAAATTATAACTATAATTGTGAAATGCAGCAATTACGTACCGATAATTTAACACTTGATAATGAATTGTAAACAACAAACAATACTAATTGTTTTGGTTTTTTTTTTTTTTCTCATTTTAGGATGTCCCCCATCGGCGAGCGTCCAATGTCTACGCTGTAACATCGAAGGATGTATCAAGTGTCCTGCCCTCCTTGTAACCGATACTCGACAATGTGTCGATGTCTGCCCTTCGGGCTACACAGATCAATGGTCATCGCATCCCGACTTTATGGGACGTGTATGCATTGCAAGCAGTTTATCGGGTCCTCTGCTGGCGGCGCTAGCCGGTCTATTTGGGGGCTTCTTTGTGTGCCTGTCATTACTGGCGGTGGCCATAGTTCTTGTCAAACGAAAACGACGACGAAAAACCGTCAAACAAAAACTAATCAACGAAAACACGATGGATCGATCGGATTTTTTGCGTCAGTTGAATGACATGCGTCCGAATGCAGAGTACTTCCTGGCCATGCTCAACGATACTCGTCGACAGATTAGGAAGCTCTATCTGACAGGCGATGCCGCCGCAGCAAATTCCTATCGACCGATCATAAGGGATCTTGCAAAGATCCTGATCCTTCTTAATCGTCCCATCGAACTTATTCCTGCTCCGCCACACGATTGGAACAGGATATACGCATGGTCAGAGCAAGCGTTGGATCGCTACAAACCCCAGGTGGGTCAGCTGATAGACTTCTTTCAGTCGCCAGGGCATGGTGATGATCGTCGCTTGGAATCGCCCTACAAACAAACAACATTCAAGGCGACAATTAGTCCATCGGATTCGCCACAAAAATTACAGCTCTTCGGATCGCTGATAAGTCTGCATGAGTTCGAGGAACCACGGCCATCGGATCCGTTTGGCAGCAGCTTTAACACCTTGAAGGGCAATCTGATATCGGATCTCAATCAGAGCTCTCTATGGCTGGAGGACGAGTTCTTCAAATTGGGCTTCCGACCGCAAGATGAGATTACGACTGAGCTGTAATAGAAATAAGTGTTTTTTTTTTTTTTTTTCATTTTCTTTTCCTAAGTTGTTTGTTGAACTAATAGTAATATGTGGAGTGACAGTTGAGCTGTCAAAATGAACAGCCAATTGGAAATTTATTTCGCAAATATTGTTAAATGAAATATTTTCAGTTTTTGAATTCGATATTTATTTTGATGTGAAAAAAATAAAGAGAATTGTTAAGTTTAAAAAAAGGGGTAAAGAAAAAATAATAAGTTTTTCACCATTTCCACTTGATGCTGGAAATGAGCTGAAGACGAATTGGAGCTGGCAACGCTTTAAGAAAAACTGAAGATGGGGAAAAACTTGTGTTGCTAGAGTGTGTTTTTGAAAAAGTTGGGTGATGAAGGTCTTGAAAACAATCTACTACCTAGGGTTAGCATTGAATTAGCTTCGATTATGGAACAGTTTTTGGCAAGTTTATTCGCTAAATTAAGGTTGAGGTGTCAGAACGTAAACTGAGGATAAAAGGCTTAAGCGCAACCGGTTTTCCGTGATGAATATGCATCTCAAAGAAAGCAGTATTACAATATTACGTTTCGCCGTGGCTCTATGGTTAGTGCGTTGAACAGCTGTGTCGGTTCAAGACCCAGTCGTAGCCACCGAACATTTTTTCCCGATACCGCCTCTCTTCGGGGAATGATAAACTTCCGAGAGTATAATTTGCTATGAAGAAACTTCTCAATTTACTTTTGTTATTCGACAAAAAAAATGTAGGTCCCTTCCAATTGTGCGACAAATATAACGCTTACAACAGGAATGGTTGCGTGAAACTAGGCATTAGCTCATCCCGAGCTGTCGCGCCTGCTACTGATTAATTTGGATCCCATTTCGTCTTTATTTGACTAGTCGTCTTTCCTGACTGTCGGTTGTACAATCCGTGCACCAAAGCTCAACGTGCAACTCGCTCTAGTTGTTACTCCTACGAGGACGCCAGTAACTTCATTTGCGAGTGGGCATTTTTCCACCACAATGTCTCCTTGTAAAGACTTTCACATCTCTTATACCAGACTCGGTTGGTTTTTTATTTGGTAAATTCAAAGTCCAAGTCCAAGAAGACCGCAGACCTTGAATAACCACATCCTTCAGGGCCACTTTACTGATAGTCCACGCTTAAAAAGAAACAGATACTCGCTTGCTCGCTGATGCTGAGAGACAACTTGCAATGGACCTTCAAGTCTCTACGCCTTTTGTCCATCAGCGACACGCAAAGTCAACTCTTACTGTCAGTGGTCTTAAGCTCAGTTTATTAAAACAGTATATCGTTGTTTTTCATTAGTTATTTGAGAATCTTAATATCAACGTAGATACTAACGAAGTTGCTTACGGTTTGTTTTGGCCAAGGAACTCACTAAGCAACATTGGAATACAGAAACGAAACTGCAAGTCCGATCAACAAATACCCACTCGGAAGTCACTCGTCGCTGCTTTAGCAAGATTAAGAATATCTCTTGTTTTCCTGCGGTGTAGAGCAGGCCATAGAACCTTTGATACCATATGCCCACTTATGTTGGGCCATCTCTGATTTGCTGAGATGAGAGAATAACTATTCTTAGGATCTCTGCTTTAGCTACACAGGAAGAAGGATCCACGGTGGTTCCCCACTCCATGTGTTGCCGCTCTCCACCTAGACTGGCCCTTTCGTTTCTCTCAATGTCACAGTCACCCTAGCGGTAGGAGATGCAGAAAGGTGTCTAGAGCTGCTGAGGGTGTTGAGCGAAGAGCACCCGTGATGGCTATACTGGCAGTTATTTGTAATGCTGCTAGCTAACTTAGCGTTTATTTAGTTCTAGTTGCCTTCCACCAGACGAGTGCTCCATACGTGAGTATGGGTCTGACTATTTCTATGTATAGCCAGTGTATCATACTTGGGTTCAGGCCCCATTTCTTCTCCTCTACCTTCTTGCATACAAAAAGAGCATTGAGGACTTTTCTAACCCTTTCCTGTGTATTAAACTTCCAGTTTAGTTTTCTATCAAGGATTATCCCAAGATATCTGCCGCTATCTGACAGGGACCACTCGACCCCTCCAAGTTTAGGTAGTCTGAAGGAGGGTATCTGGTGTTTCCTTGTGAAGAGAACTAATTTTGACTTTGCCGGGTTGACGTCCAATCCACAATCTCTTGCCCATTTACTCAAGATTGCTAAGGCACCTTTCAAAATGTTGCTGATTGTGTCTAGAAATTTTCCCTGCACAATTATGACTACGTCGTCGGCATAGGCGTAGACCTTTAGTCCTTTTGAGCAAAGCTTCTTCAGGATTCAGTCTATAACCAAGATTCATAGTAGAGGCGAGATGACTCCGCCCTGTGAAGTGCCTCTGGTTACAGATCTCCTTTCTAAGCTTTGTCCTATTTCCGAGTTGATATTTCTTGATGTTTCTTAACCAATTGGCCTGGCTAATAGCCACTTCACACAAAGATTTGGCTCGTTCTCTCAATGCATAGAGCTTAGGTCTCTCTTTCCGCTTTCTTTGCCACAAAACCGGGGATTTACGCGGGGGCAGTCCATCTAACCTGATGCTTTACCCATGGAAACTAACTATTTTTCCATTTTACGTTATTCTTTTAAGAACAACATCAAATTTCCTAATCAATTAGATCACTTTTTTTTATGTCACAAATTAATTTGTCACAAAACTTCGTTGAATTACATTAAGTATTTTTTATTCAAATCTTTCTTTGTTCATCATTTTGTGTATAAAATATTTAAATAGCTTTTTTCATTCCATTACATATTGTAAAGCCAAATATCTTTTAAATAAAATGAAACTAAAAGAAACAAGAGAATATTTTAAGAGAGAACGTCTATTGTACATATAAACATTAAAATTAGTACAAACGAATATTATCAATTAAAACAAATAAATTAATAGTATTACAAAGAAAACAACAGTGTCAACAAAATACATATACAATTTATCGAACAAACACACATTTTAATTTTTTTTTATTTACGTCGATCCGTCGTGTATCTTTTTTTTTAATTTAATTCAAGTATTTTTAGTTAAAGTATGTAAAATATATTTAATTTGAATAATTTTTATTGGAAACTCAATGCGCTAGTCAAATAATAAATAAAATTTAATTAATATCTGAAAAAGACATAAGTAGATACAATTTTATTAGTTAAAAAATAATTATCGATATATTGCGAATAAATTTGAAATAAGAATCGTTTTTTTAAAAAAGAAAAATCTGTTTGTTTTGTTTTATTTTGAACTGTAAATTGAAAACCGCCAAGACAAGGAAAGTGATAAAGTTTGACGTCGGACGGCTGCCATCGCAAGAGATCACCAGATCCTTTTCCGATAGAGTCTCTCCTAAGGTATCCTATGCCACCAGAATTAAGTTTTGACGGTCAGTGGCAACAGACAAAGCCATCAAAGATGCCGGGTCTGACATGCTGGGTTGCACTCGGCCACCGCAACGAAACCCCTGGTTTAATATCGAGTGCTGGCAAGCACATGCAGCGAAACAAGAGGCATATAAACCGGCGCTGCACAGAAAGACCAGAGCTGCTCCCGAGCTCTACGAGCAGAAGATAAGAGACGAACACCGACTTCTAAGGAAGAAAAAGAATGAGCATGAGAAGCGCGCGATCGAGGAAATGGAGAGAAGCTACTGCAAGGATGAGATTCGTAAGTTTTACCAAAGGCCTGCAAGGATGAACAAGAGATGTATGATGTTCGTAGTAGAATCGCAGTCGATGCGGCGACGAATTGCATCCCGCTGTCAGGCAGAATAAACTATTCAACCTGGACGACAAAGACCAACATTTCCGTCCACCCGATCTGGATGAAGTGAATATCTAAGCTTAAGTCCAACAAAGTCCGAGTTGTTCAAAGCGGCAGGCGAAGACTTGCTAAGGAGCATGCACCATCTCATCTGTAAAATATTGACGGATAAGTAAGGCCGATGAATGGAACCTCGGCATCGTTTGCCCGAACCTCAAGAAAGGAGACCCTCCAAACCAAGCCAACTACAGAGGCATCAGTTGCATGATCTTATCTGCCGTGTTGTGTGAGCGCCTGAAGCCGTTCGTCATATCAGTGTGCCTTCAGGCCAGGAAAGTCCACTATCGACCAAATTTTCATACTGCGGCAGATCTTGGAGAAAACCCAGGAACTTTAAATCGATGCTCACCACCTTTTCATCGATTTTAAGGCCTCGTATGACAGCATCTATAGGTATAGAGACGATCTGCCCAGAGGCATGTCTAGTTTTAGCATCCCTGTCAAACTCGTCCGTTTGTCCTGGATGACGATGTCGAATGCACGTTGCTCCATCAAGGCCAGTAACCGAGACCTTTGATGTCAAAAAAGGATTTATACAGGGCGACGCGCTGTCATGCGATATCTTCAACAACGTTTTTGAAAGAATAGTGCTAAACTCACGCGCCAACACCAGAGGTACGACCTACAAAAGTCCGTCCAATTACCCCCATACTTCGACGATATTGACATAATCGAAAGAATTAAGCGTGATGCCACTGGCGCGCTCGTGAATATTGAGACGGAGGCGGCGAAGATGGGTTAAGCGGTCAATGAGGGCAATACCAACTATATGCTTTCAACAAGAAAGCACACTCAACACCGACGTCTCGGACAGAACGTCACTGTGGACACATATAACTTTGAGGTAGTTGAGGACTTTGTCTACCTAGGCTCCGGTATCAATGCAGACAACAACACCAGCGCGGAGATCAAACGAAGAATAACTCTTGCCAATCGCCGTTGGAGGAGGAGATACAAATACGGGCTGTATAGCGACATCGACTTAGCCAGAAGAGTGAAGGTCCAACGACTGAGGTGACTACGTCATGTAGAGCCGATAGACGTCAATGCTCTGGCCCGGAAAATCTTCAGTAGAGAAAGACCGCGACTCAGGTGATGCACGTAAGTGGAAGGGAACCTTAATCAACTTGGCGTGCGAAATTGGAGGCAACTGGCTAAAGAACGAACTGACTAGAGACGCTTATTGGTTGAGACCCAGGTCCACCCTGGAATGTAGCGCCATCTTTAGTAAGTAAGTAGGTAAGTTATTTCGGCTCTAAATTTTTCGTAATATTATTAAACACAAAACACTTGACTACTCTCTCCATTTTTTCTACTCCAATAGCTTTGCAACACAGCTGTTCATAAATGCCAAAATAAAATGCGCATTGCAGCAGCAACAGTGCGGTAGCAGTGCAACAGTAACTCAAAGCCTGCTGTTTTGCCGCACTTAGTCCCACCTCAATTAACAACCAACCTATCCCAGAGATCAACAGAAAACCAGCACCAACAGAGAACCCAGACTTTCTGAGAACCAGCACCAAAAGAGAACCAAGACCGTCAGATTACCGATATCAACAGACAACCAGCACCATTAGACTACCGACATCAACAGAGAAACAAAACCAACACATATCCAAGACCAAAAGGAAACCAAGCGAATCCCAAGACTGTGCAGAGGGAGCATCTTATTTTTTCAAGTTCACCTTGTCAGGGCCAGGGCCCCTCGATCCATTTTAACTCTTAAACTCCTAGATCTTAAATTATTACATTACGCCCCAATAAAACTAAAAGAAAATACAAAAGCATCGTGTTTCCTTCTTCTTTCCCATTGAATTTCTAAAGAAGATTCAAGGATGCCAAGGTTAGTATCATGAAATTTACCACGAAATGCAGACTTTTACTTTGAAAATGAGTTCGTCCCAAACCACCTACAAAATGTGAAAAAATCACGAAAACGTGAAAAAATCACAAAAATCCGTGAAAACCTGACGTCACACCAAAACATCGACTGAAAATTGGCTGAAATTTTTAAAAAGTACCAGGCCACCAGAAACCCAGAAAAAGCAGTAGGTATCCGCGATTTTCACGGCCAGCCGTGTGGTATGCAAAGGTTTTTTTCAAGTGGAATAAATCCTAACAGCCGTGTGGTATGCCCGATTTTGTTTTGAAAGGAATAATAAACCTGACATTGAAATATCATTGCATACCACACGGCCGTAAGGATTTTTCTTTTTCGCGAGCAGCCGTGTGGTATACCCGATTTCTTTTTACGAAAAATGTGAAACCTGCTGACATGAGAATACCATTGCATACCACACGGCTGTTACGATATTTCTTTTCCCGAGCAGCCGTGTGGTATACCCGATTTTTTTTTTACAAAAAAATGTGAAACCTGCTGACATCAAAACACCATTGCATACCACACGGCCGTTGCGACTTTTTCTTTTTGCGTTCAGCCGTGTGGTTTACCCAATTTTTTTTACGAAAAAATGTGCAACCTGGCGCCAAAATACCATTGCATACCACACGGCTGGCAGCGATAATAGTGGATACCTACTGCTTTTTCTGCGTTTCTGGTGGCCTGGTATTTTTCAAAAATTTTTAGCTGATTTTCAGTCGATCTTTTGGTGTGACGTCAGGTTTTCACGAATTTTTGTGATTTTTTCACGTTGCTCTTCCTACCTGCATCATTCCACATCCTCTTCCAAATAAAAAAAGCCATTCATTTTGTAAAAAATTTTCAACACATTCGTGCTGGATTTTATTTTCTGTTTTAACTTAACTCTACTCAAAGGATTGAAACTCTATTGAGGACAATGCCTGGGACAATCATGTATGTAAACAATATATATAAAGTGGTCATCAACATAATTTGTCTAACAGCGTAGAGAATAAATCGCACTCGTCGTGGTATCATTCATCATCATCATCATCGGTTGGCGGATCCACTTGATCCAAATACTCATCAATGTACTTCTTCTCGTTGACCAGTTTCGAAATCTCTTGGGCATCGTAACCAATCAACATCTTGAGGTCACAGTCGAACTTGTAAGCGAATCTCTTTCCTGAAACTTTTGAGATCATATCACCGTCGTAGTAGTAACGCAATGCTCGAGACAACTTTTCATAGTTCATCGCCGGTTTGTTCTTCTTCTCGCCCCACAGGCGAGCGACACGCTCCGGATCGATGAGTTTGAATTCACCCTCGGTGCCAACCCATTGTATGATATCGGTGTGCTCACGATCAGTAAGAATTTCCAGTAGAAACTGCCATAGCTGCACTTGTCCATTGTTTCCCGATCCCCCTGGTCCATTGACGACACCTACGTGAGCTGAAAGTTATACAGTAAATGCTGTCGAAATGTCTTTGGTCTTGTACTCACAGTAGTTCTTGGTGCTGCTCCAGGTACTGGTCTTTCGCATGATTTTCTGCTCACGGAGATGGAGTGGGGAGCTGTTGCTGTCGGAATTCTCCTCCAGTTCGAGAGATTTATGGACAACCGACACGAATTTACATTCCTTAAGCAGCTGCAAATGCGTCCAAAAGACATTGCCCGGATCGATTGGGACTTTTTTGCGGAAGTCCTCATGCGTCAATGAGCACAGTCGTTCACCAGTTATGTTCCAGTCGGAGAGAGTTATGTCAACCTGAGGGTAGAACAGGTTCAATTATATTATGCGTCGAGGATTCATACTTTACTTACCAAATTGAACTGTCGTACGGCCCATTGAAGCCAGTGCTTGACCTGAGGAACTGTCCAATCGTTAGGATCGTCGGGAATTCTAAGCCGAGTTTGTTCCTTTTTGAATTTACTGTCCAGGACCCAGTTGAGGCATGGTTTTTGCTTGTCCTGTTGGTCAGATGTGCTTTTCTGTCTTTCTGGTCTTTCATCGATCGAATCACTACTGTCGTCTACTTGAGCATCGGGATTGTTAGACGAAGGTGCATCGGCTTCAAGAGCCGCTTGAGAAGAAAAGAGATTGAGTTTTAATGCTGTGCAGGCAATCAGAAGTCGTTTCAGGATTCAGAATCGGAAAAAAATTCAGCGAGATAAACTTAAAATGCCTATAAATGGTAAGAAAGAATCGGGAATCCAATAGGAAACGGTTGGAAGACTTAACCACATTGACGGTTCTATGAGAGGTGGTGGATGGGAACAGCATTTAATTGATTTCAACTGGATAAGCCAAATGACATTTACAAAATTTCAGGAAAAATATGCGGAGAAGTCTAAGGGCAATTTTGTTTAGGTCGTAGTTTCCCGCAACCATTCTTGAAGATTTGCGTGTAAGTTGATCGCACATTAAGTTTGCTGGCAACATAATAATTGATTGGAAACTTGTGATCCGAGGGGAAGACTGCTGACCTTGCATTTCGAGTTTCGAATGGAACCCAGAGCTCAACTTTGCAAGTAAATAATGCAGCTTCCACCATTCGCGCAACAAAATCCGCTGCGTCATTACAATTTACTATCGAACAACGAATCAAAAACCCTCTCGCCTGTCGAAATTTACTTACCCAAAGCAGCATCTGTTGGCTTAAGCACATCAACAATATTAATTCTCTGATTGATGGTTTGAATTTGAACATTGATCTGCACCAGACCTTCACCTTTCACACACTGATCGACGAGATTTTTGTGGGGCTCCAGCTAAATCAATTACATTTTCATCATTTATCACTTCTCCATTGTATTTCACTGCATTTACTTACAATTTGTGCATCCTGAAGCCAAAATGTATACTTCTTCAATTCCACACCGATCTTCTGTTCCAAAAGTGATCTACAACGAGAAAAACACAAGTTAATCCAACAGGCACATACCAATTTCTTCAGGCACTTCCAACTTACTTTAACGAGCTAAGTGGTTCCCGTATATCCATATGCAGGATAATAATATCATCGGGTTCATTTTCATCTTCGTTGTCACCCATATAAAGACTGTCCTGTTGAAAGATACTACCGGAAATCATACCATCTATGGAAGCAGGAAAAGGAATGTCAGCCGATCTAGAATCATAACAAATATGGTGAATTCACCTAAATCGGATCCGTTTTCGAATCTCGACAAAATGTCATCGGATAGATGTTCGTGGAGATCTGTGGATTCCATTTTGTTGAATTATTTGTTTTGTTTTTAATTAAATTATTGATGGCATCATATACTTTTTATGTAAATAAAATTAAAGCAAGCACGAGTTTTGTTATTTATCGGCTAATGTCAAACAAATGACAACTATGTTAAATGAGTGTGTTCGATGGAGATTAAGACAATACAGCGGTTTTTTTGCTGGATTGAACAAAGGGTTGTTCGGAAGATATGTAAAACTGGCAAAAAGTGAGCATCAGTATTTAACTCGGATCAAGGTGATAAATAAATTCAAGTCCCGTCATATAATTTGAAGCTAGAAGTGGGAAAACAGACAGAACGTAAGCGTCGGCATTTAACCTGAAAAAAGGTGATAAATAAATTCAAATCCCATCAAGCCATCTGAAGCCGAGATAAACAATTTTCGGTGCTGCCAACGTCGATAAGAGTGCGCAGAACTTTAGCCGCTCTGTTACAAAACTACTGCCAAAATTGTCTTACAATAAGATAGGGACTTCTTGTTCGCTCCAATGGCAACCTCACCTTAAAACTGAAAAAGTGACTCCAACTTAATTTCTCCAATTTACTCGTCTTTGATATTTTATAAAACCCTAGTCCTGAACACTTTCATTTATTCAAAGCACACATTGAACGCATTCCAATTGACTGAGCACACCCACCAATTCCTCTGATGTGTCATTTTGCTCGAATGCGCTGTTGGCTTTTTTTGATTAGTGGAAGTGGTTTCTGCCGGCATTTTCGTGATATTTAGTAAAAATTTAACCAAAATGAAGCTGATTTCATCAATTTTAATTGCTTTATCGGTGATTGCACTGTCAAATGGTGCCATCGATGCCGAAGTAGTAAATAAAAATGTCGAGCGGACCATCGATTTGACTTCGCAACTCGTGAAAACTTCGTATAAAATTATTTTAGAACACTCGGCCAAGAAAGGCATCACATCCTATAGCCTCGTGATTCCTAGCGATGAACGGAAACATTTGGCCTTCATTTCGACAAAGGATTCGTCGAAAAAGGAATTGAAATATACGGAAAAGGAGACAAGTAATGGGGTGGAGTTCCTATTATCTTTCACGACGGCCGCACCTACACAAGTGATTTATGTTGAAACTGTGTCAACAAAAGCTTTGACTCCTCATCCAACAAAAATTACACAATCGGAGAAGCAATTGGTAAGGTACTTTGGAGGAGTGTATTTCCACAGTCCCTACAAGACCCTGACGCAGAAGACCACAGTCCATTTGAGTTCCCAGAGCATTGAGTCGTACACCCAGTTGAAGCCGGTAGCCGTGTCTGGCAGTACCATCACATATGGACCTTTCGAGAATATCAATGGTGAGTATCTCACTCCTTACTCGCTAAATTGATAAATGTAAATGATTTTTTCCACTTTAGCTTTCACTGCGGGAGAGTTGGCTGTACACTTTGAAAACCACACACCATTCTTGACAGTTACACGTCTCGAGCGTACATTGGAAGTGTCTCACTGGGGAAATATCGCCGTCACCGAAAATATCGATATGGTTCATTCCGGAGCCCAACTCAAAGGTTCCTTCTCTCGCTATGAATTCCAGAAGGACGCTCGAAGTGGTCAGGCCGCAGTGAAATCCTACAAAACCATGCTCCCAGCATCTGCTACCGGTGTGTACTACCGTGACACCAACGGCAACATTTCCACCTCAAACATGAAGGTCTTGCGGGACTCAGTCGAGCTGGATCTCAGGCCACGTTTCCCTCTGTTCGGAGGCTGGAGAACTTTCTACACGCTCGGCTATAATGTTCCTTCTTTCGAATATCTTTTCAACTCTGGAGAGAACTTCCTTCTGAAGATGCGCATAATTGATCACATTTACGATGACATGGTAGTCGACGAGGCTCTTGTGAAAATTATCCTTCCTGAGGGGTCGACAAACATCAAGTTAATCACTCCGTACTCCGTCAATCGCTTGTCCGATAGCTTACACTACACTTACCTAGACACCTTTGGCCGTCCAGTGATCTCATTCAGCAAGAAGAACCTCGTCGAGAATCACATCCATGATTTTAACCTCAAGTACAACTTTTCACGCATCACAATGCTGCACGAGCCTCTATTGGCAGTTGGATTCTTCTTTGCGCTATTTGTCGTGGTGATCATTTGTCTCCGACTGGACTTCTCGATTTCGAAGGAGAAGGAGCCTCATCTACACAAGGAATAAATAATTTTTTTGCATTTCTCTTGTTTAGTTTTGTAATTTACGATACAGAGTAGGCGGAAGCAGCACTTAGCACTTTGTGGAGCTGCGCTCTTGCAGCAGCTTGCGACACATTCGTTTTTGAATTTGTATTACTTGTCCTGTTCTTGTAGGATGAAAGCGAAAATAAAATAAGAAAAAAATAAAACTGTTTCCAGTCTCATTTGTTGTCAGATAACGTCTGTTGAATTTAGGACTTCTCTAGGCTTCGATGGTAATCCAAAGTTTGAAGCAGAACTACGGGGAAGACGCGATAACCAAAATGGAACTCAATAACGGAAGCATGCAAAGGGAGTATTTTTGTTGTTGACTCCAAGGACGCCAATTCCATCTCCACATTCTAACGATTAGTCAGTAAACCAGACCAGACTTCTTGGCTTCAGAGAGGATCTTACTTGCTCAGGTGTTAGTATAGGTGGTGATGAATATGGGTCTCAAATCTCAACCACCAAGCAGCTTCAATTAGACCGATGCTCTTCAGTTCGCCTGGTGCACGTCAATTTAATCAAGGTCTTCCTCTAAATTTTGTAGAAAACACTGGATCTTAAGACATCACCTTCAATATCAAAATGTATTTTCGAATAGTCAGTCAAGACACACCAATTTTTCGACCTCAAATATCTTTCCGAAAGAAAACTTTCCGACTATAACCACAGGGTTAGATAGAACAAAACATGCATCTTCTTTGAAATGAGTCAACTTCAACGTCACCAACAACATTCACTGGCTTAGGGTGGATTCAAAAACTTAAAAAAACTGTGCAGTACTGCGGCAACACAACAGGCTTTGTGTTACTGTTTCACTGCTACTTCACTGTTGCTGTTGCTCTGCGTATTTTATTTTGACATTTATGAATAGCTGTGTTGCAAAGCTGTTCGCAATAGAAAAATGGAGGGAGTAGTCAAGTGTTTGTGATGAACAATGTTATGAAAAATTTAGAGCCGAAAAAAAATTTCTTAATAAAACATTTTTAGAGAAGGAAAAATAAAAAACAAGGGTTGGAACAGTGGTAAAATTTCTAAAATCATAATTTAATAGGCTGTATCCCGATGATTTATTTTCAGTAATTTCACGATCACAAAAAGAAATAATTAAATAAATATTTGCATATTATGTAAATAGAACATTAAAATTGTTATACATATGTTACCTTTCATCCATTTTTCGTAGAATTATTGAACAGAAATGTAAATAATAATAGCTAACAGGAAATACCTTAACCGCAACAAATCGAAGCAACACTAAAACAACTGATGCACAAATTACTCGGTTTTTACAAAAAAAAAACCCTTGATTTGAGCAACACTGCATTATTGAATTCACCCTTATATGTTCTGTTGTTTTACTTGCAGCCTTACAGTACATATATTATCTAGCAACTGACTTCCAAAAGAAGATTTATAGGAATTAAACCTCGACGACATCTTTTTTGTGGCGGTGTAGGGCAGGTGCAAGAGCATAGTTGGTAACGAGGAGGTCGACGAATTGGTTAGGCAAGACTCAACTTTTAACAGCTCTTTTGGGGAACAAGTTTACACTCTACAGGGATCTGTCAAGGGTAAACTATTTTGAATGGTCCGAACTAAGGCTTGCCAGAGATCCAATAGACCTTCTAACTTCCTTGTCAAAAGTGATTTTTTGTCGGTAATGTAGTATTTGAGTAGGCCCCCAGCAGCCATCTTATTTAATTTTTGAGGGTAGAAAAGGCGCCAACCGTCCTAAAATAGCATGATTAGCCTTTTTTAAGTCTGTAACTTAGTGTTTTGTGAGCATTTTCGTGATTAGCACATATAAACAGTTAATTCTAGTGAAAAAAAACCGGAATGAAGAAAATAACGCAGTAAATGAACCAGGGTCACCGCCTTGAGATAAACATGTGAAATTTATTTAAAAACAAGCACACATGTTTAATTTTTTTAAAGTTTTGTTTCATTTTATTTTATTTTTTTTTTTGATTTTTATTTCGTGAAATAATTTGAATGAGAAAACGTAATATTTAGTACAATAACAGTAATAGATTTTTTTGAGAGTCTTCTGTATAATTTTCATTTACGGATCGGATGGAAGAGAAAACTCGAAACCTGTTTCTTTCCAAAAAAAAAGGCAAACAAATTTTATTAAAAAAAAAAACGAAATTCACTTTAAAAACTCATTTGCAGCATTAAAAACAAGATTTAAATAAAATTAAATATCATAAAAAAGTTTAAATAAAAAAGTGTGTTCTTCCCCCCATCCTGTCTCTAGACTGTTTATCTTTCTCGGATATTTACATTAAATACTAGGATAATAAATGTGATTATATAAAAAAAAAACTAAAATAATATTATTAAATCAAAATAATTATAATAATAGTAAGGGAAGAGATTTAATTAAAAAAAAAAAATGGAGGAAACATTATTGCAAAAGTAATAAAGTGATAAACAAATATCGAATGACTAACAAATTCTTTTTTGTTTCTATAACTTACTGGTAATAAACTTTAATAATAAAAATAAAAAACACTGTGTTGGTGTGGGTGCTGTGTGGGACTTTAAACTTCAATCTTGAATGGAGATCCGGGAATATGGTCATCACCCCACTTGACTATGAGAATATAATCACCACGATCGCGCACCATATAGTTGACATTGTAGTTATTGCGTCCAGTGTGCTTGATATTGAATTCCTCGCAAGGTCCCTTGGGCCCATACATGCCGACATAGAGAATGTTGTTACCTAAAACGAAAGAGAACCATCAACACCAGATTTTTATTGAAATGGAGAGTGTGTCTACATACCCGCATCAGTGGCGCCCACTGTAAATTGATTCTGTTTGCCAACGTAGGCCTTCTTTAGGCCCATACCCTTTGATGTGATTTTAGATGCATCGGATTTGAAGACCGGGATATGAGCGCCGATATTCTTGCCAGCCTTGGAAATCTTAGACACCGTGTCCACGATGACTGTGGATGTTTCTTGGGCACCTTCATCAGCGAGTTTGTCACCTGAAATGAGTAGAAGACTTAACATCGGTGCTCTTTACAAACATCCTCTATTCTTACCTGTGCAGATAATTTTAAAAGGCGATCCAACAATGTGCATATTGTTATACTTAATCGAGGCGTAGTACTCCCCGGGCAACAGAGGTGTGTACCGACATTTGTAGCCTTCCTCGACTTCCGTGCAGTCGAGAGCGACCTTCGAGGGACCATCGATTGTCACAGCTAACGTACCGACACCAGCATTGCAGGTGTTAATAATGAAATCGGCTTTGTGACCCGATTTGACGTCTTCCAAGCCCGTGCCGGAAGCGTGCACTGCAGCGGGATCGGCGACATCCTTGCCGACCTTGATTCTGAACGGTGATCCGGGTATGTGGACTCCGTTGAACTTAACGTGAATAGCGTGGATGCCATTTTCGCGAGGGTAAAAACGAACCGAGTACATTTCGTGGTCAATCACTTGAATAAAGCAATCATCATCGGTACCCGAAGGAGCGACAATCTTTGCGTCGAGCTCACCCTTGGCTCCGTTCTTGCGGACCAAGAACTGATAGGGCGCGTCGGCTTGAATATTGCCCTGCGGGAATTGTTGCACTTCAAGCTTGTGGGCATCGCCTACCTCTGGCGAGATGTACACCTTGTAGGGGGAGTCTGGAATATGGCGATCGTTGAATTTCAACCCGACACGGTATTCACCAGCTTCAGTCACCCTATAGGCAACATCACATGAACCGTCTTTACGGTCTTTGAATTCAATTTCAGCCTTGCTGGGACCTTCAACTGATATGGCTAGTGAACCACCACCAGCCTCACGGGTCCACACATTAAATTCGGATGGTTCGCCAACTTGACCACGTTCCAGACCTGGACCGCCGGCTTTCACCAAATGGGAACCGAAATCTCTGAGTGGACCGACAGTGAACTGGAAGGGTGATCCGGGGATGTGCATGTCCTTGTAGCGCACAGAAACTGTGTGGATTCCAAGCTCCTTGGGGATGAAATGAACCGAATAGAGTCCATCTTCGACTTCTTGAATTTCAGCGTCTTCTGTGACATTGCTTGGCGAGGTGACACAGGCGGCCAAATCGAATGATGTAATGCCGGGCATCTTAAAGGTCAACTTGCATTGACTGCCAATTTCAGTGAGTGGCACTGCATCACGCTCTCGTTGGATTTTCTCACGTTTGCGGTTAGAACCTTCACCAGTAACCTTCACGGTGAACGGTGAGCCTTCAACATGGTGATCAGCGAACTTCAGATTCACAATATAGTAGCCAGGTTCTGTGGGCTTGTATGAAATACTCAAAGTTCCATCATCTTGATCGGTGCATTGAATCTCGGCTTTACTGGGACCTTCAATGGATAGCGAAAGACCACCATAACCAGCGTTACGGGTGTCGACGGCGAAAATATTATCGGCATGAGTTTTACCCTCTTCGAGGCCTTGACCGCTGACCTTGACCTTCTTAGCATCGCCGACTTCACGTTCACACACGGTCACCTTGAATGGTGAGTTGGGAATATGCTTTCCCATCCTCTTGACAGAAACCGCATGTTCACCGGTCTCACGGGGTGTAAAGGAAATGCCAATGTTACCACTTGGCATACGCTTAAGGAAGCACGGCTCTTCAAGACCTCCAGGTGCCTGAATTGAGGCATTCAAAGCACGCAAGTCATCATCGGTAATTTGACCGGGTAGCGTGACTTCAGAGCAGGAACCAACAGATATTTGATTACGTTTGCGACCCTCTCCAGTGATTTTGGCAAAAAATGGTGAGCCCTTGATGTTCTTATCGCCGAACCGGACGGAGATTTGATATTCACCGGGAGCAGTTGGAAGGTAGGTCACCGATACTGTACCATCCTTGTTGTCATGGTAGCGAATCTAATAGGAGAAAGAATTGTTACTTGCTGTTAGGGAAAGGGAAAACCTTTTAGACTTACATCAGCCTTGCTGGGACCTTCAACAGCGAGGGAAAGACCACCGGCACCAGCGCCCTTGGTAGAAATAGTGAAATGGCATGATTCACCAGATACACCATGAGTTAAACCAGGACCGTAAGCCGTTACATAGCCAGAGGCAATTGAGTCGACGTGGAATTTATAAGGTGAACCTTTAAAATTAAACAAAGAAATCGCTTTAACGATGTTGAAAAGTAAATCAATGGATCTGCATACCTTGAACTTGTTCCCCATTGTATTTCACAACCAGCTCATGTATACCTTCCTCCTTGGGGTCATACTTAATCGATACGGTACCATCACGATTGTCCTCGATGACAGGTTGATCAACCTTTCCACTTGGCATTTTTACTTCAGCTGAAAGTGACCGAAGGAAAAGTTCATATTAAAAAGGTGACCGAACAAGTGAAGGAAAGATGATTCATTGGAAGCATTTTTTCAAAATTTTTGGGTTTTCCAAATTAAAAATCAATTCACTCGATGACCGGATGATTCCCACCAAAGTGTCATCATTTAGAAATTAAATTTCGAATCCAAGCAATATGCTTATATTTTTAGAATACGCCTATATGTGCTGAGGAATTTTTAGAAAATATAGATTTCCAATCGTGTCGGTCGGCAAGGGATGCGTATGTTTATGAGAATTTTACGAGCATGACCGATAATTTAAAATTTATAATTCAGACTTTGGTTAAGTGCCAATGAAAATAGGTTTTTGGGTGTCTCGAGGTGAGTACTTTTTCGTAAAATATCATCAACTTCCATTGAGTTTGACATATATGTAGGCTGTTGAATCACCTTGTAATCTTTTTGCGATAATGTTACCGTTAATTTCGTATTAGATTTTCTAAGATTTTAACAATGACATTCAGAGGAAACGAGATGCAAACAAAATGGAATAGGTGGTCAGAGAAATATTGTCGTCTTTCTGTCGCGTCTTTTAAGGTCATGCTGTGACTCCCGCATGGGTCAGGGGTTTGAGGTAGAAATGGTTTAGAGTTACTTTTAGCAGCCTTTGCCAGACAAATCTCAATGCCGGGATCGGTGGTTGTATTGGGTTCCTGTTCAAGGGACCCATCATCGACTCAACCCCAGAGGATGTCAGTCGTTGGAAAGTAACTGTAGAGGAAATCGACAAAAAGGTTTTCTTCCGCCACTGACACGTCACAGTAATGAATGATACGCTCACCAATGCACTTATTTAAATTGGTTCAGTGATCGAAAACTAACCCACTGAAAGGTAGACATCGATGGAATGGAATGGATGGAATGAACTTAATAATTTAAGAATAGGCAAGGTATCACGGCATAGTTTGGAACTCCAAATAAAGTTAAGAAGACAACACCAACGACTGTGTGTAAAAAGTATATATATATGGCCTTTTAGGCACACAGAAGGGGTTCAGTAACGATAGAGACCTAGCTGTCCGTACTTATGACCATGACCCTTTGAAAAAAGTCTTCATCGAATAAACCCTTCATTCGATTCTTTGCGCCTTGAGAGAATCACAGAAAACGAGTTTTCGACAACGACAACGTTGTTCTATTTGGAAACCCAGCTGCTATCTTTTCAGAGAATATCCTTGACTTCTTTGCTGCCTGCGGAGTAAAGAAACCAAGAAATTGCTTTAGACTCAATAAGTGAAGGCACAATTTGATTTGTAAAAAACTGTACGGTTAGAGTTGACTACATTCTCCCGCATCAAATTTTAATCTTGATTTCAACACTTTAGGCTTGGGCCTTTAGACCAAGCTTGGTACGTTGGAGTGCACTCTTTAAATTTAGATCAAAATCCAAGGGACTGCCTGCATTAGAGAAACTGGATCCCTAACATCAACACTCAAAGCCGTTGAAGGCTCCAGTGGAAAGTGGAAAGGACGAATTATTTTAACCTTGAGAGCCTGGATGCTTCTGAGGCCTTTTTCATTCCGTTTTAACTTTTAAAATAGTTTAACAAAACATTACCTCCTTGAATTCGGTCGCAAGACTGTGTTCTCTAAATTTTGTTTAACTCATAGGAAAACGGGATAACAAGAAACACAGTTTGGAAGAGGATTTCTCAGAACTTGAAACAACGTTGGCTTTGCAGGCGGTTGAGTTTCTGGGGAAAGTGACGTGGGAATGCAGACTGTGGACAGACTAAACCAATGGGACCCGATGGTTGTAGAAAATTCGAGGTTTTCCCGCTATTGTTTGGAAGAAAAGATTGCATGATCACAACAGTTTTACCAACCACTTGAGTGTGTTAGTCTTAAGCGACGATACTGTGGAACCATTCCTGATTGTCCTGCCTGTACTCAGATCAGGTAGAGGATCTTAGGTGCTGATGTGGTCTTCCTACAAACGAGGTAAAATGGGGCTCTCTACCTGAAAGTGCAATGGACCAGCTTTTGAGTCTGAGTGCTCCAGTAGGGTTCGCCCGCCAAGACGAAAAAGAAGGGAGTTATTCTCTTCGTTTCATTAGAATTGCAACAAACAAAAAAATTCTTCAATAAACCACATAATCAAGTGTTCAATTAATATCTTTCAACCGTTACAATGTACCACACATGGTTTCTATAATGCCATTCTATAAATAAAGCTCTGCTACCCGTAGTAGTCTTCATAGTTTCATAAAATCTCAAGTGGATCCTCCGCAAAAGAGGGAGGCACTCGCACTGGTACTTTACTCACTCACTCGGTCCCTGGCTCACGCTTTTCCCTCATTTCATCTATGAAATACAAAAAATAAATCACGAAAAAGATACTCATTCCTCGCTTAACCGGAAATAAGACGAAAATAGGCGGGGACCTGTATCTTATTCTGATGATGAATTGAGAGTTGCCAATTAAATTTTCATATACATAATTTGTCTAGAAGCGCACGCTGTGTGCTTTGTGCTGTGGGTGTGCGTAGGAACACACCTGTGGAGATCACCCATTGGAAGCCAGAGCATGAGATATATATTTCTTTCTTTTTGGCCGAATGCAAAATTGTCTTAAGATAAATGTTCGACGAGGTGTAAAATCGAGTAAGTTAATTATTGTAGGGCATAATTTAGAATCTATTCGTCCGCAGGAATGTGTTCTTGGCAGGAGTACAAGTGACGCCAATGTAGAGATAGTTTCATCTTAATATTCGTGATGCATAGGTAGTTGTTGGACAATTTATTGCCAAGCAAAGGGTGTGAAATGAAAGGAAAAATATGCGAGTGGAGGCAGACAGCTATCATGTAGAGTGTGCTAAATGCTACCTTTAAAGATGAGTCTTTGCCATCGAAAGTCGGCAAAGTGTATTCACTTTCATATGGAGTCTTGTTGAACATATGAAAAAGTCTAAGCGTAAGGGTAGATATCTGGATTCAAGAGGACACAAGCGTCCACAAGTTTTTCTTAAACCAAACTCTGTTTACCAACTTCTACTCCCACCTTCACGCGGTGAACGCTACGTGTCTAGTACCTCAATTCAAGATAGGATTTCAACCACTGTTGAAGGTTGTTGGTGGCAGCTGACGAGGGAGGGTGTTCAAACTAAGGCACTCTTCCTTGCATCCAGACGGCAGCGGAAAAACTCCCACGATGGAATCAACACCTCATTTGGGTAACTTTCAGAGGCCCTGTTGCTCCAGGTTAGGGGTTATGCGGAGGAAACAAAACATTGTTATGAGACAACTAACAGCCTCGGATATGGGGCATTTTACTGTTTTTCAGGTTCACCACAGACTGTAGCGCCACCTTAAGCGTAAGCCATAGACACGCAATAAGATTGGAAATAATTCTGACTAAGCTTTTTCGATGCCCACTCGAGAGTTAATTGGCTATTAGTATTCAAGTGTCTAGGGTTATTCTTTGATTATATGGTCCTCTGGAACGATCACACAGTGGAAGTAATGTGGTAAAATACAACAGACCACATTTGCTTTCCAGTTTGAATCTCTTAAGAGTAAAAAATAATCATGAAAACTGGCTTTGATAAGGCGCTGGGCCAGAAAATGCATTTTAAAACTGAAAGACGATAAAGGTTTCTTTCGTGTCCAGACGAAAAATGGTTTTGGACTGCGAAATCTTCAGGGTTCCTTACACAAATTCTTCCAAAACGTTCGATACGGGTACCGAGACTAAGACAAACACTGTGTTGATCAGGCGTCAGTAAGAGTAAAAATCTGTCCTGCTGCTACAAAGACGTCGTTTCGTTTTAGAGGCGACTATAGGGTAAAATGGTTGACAGAATTGGAAGAAGTGGTCGCCGTGGCTCGATATTGGTACCTTGGAATGTTGGTAGGTTCTCACTCAACTGATGGATGAAAAATCCATAACGAAGTAGGTGCGGCAGTCTGTGGACCTAAATACAATCGAAATCCATTGTTCGAGCAGAACATTCTAAGGCAGCTAGCGGAATACCATACAAATAAAATAAATAGCTGGCGCAACCATTCAAGCTGTGCGTGTTATATTTTACGCACGAATGAAAGGAATCTACAATTTATTGCCGAATTCGAACGGCGAAGTGAAAAGCTTTTTCATGACAGACTATACTCCCGGAGGCTTGTCATTCCCCGGCGAGAGGTGGTGCCGCGAAAAATGTTTGGTGGACATGCCTTGGGTTTGAACCCATGCCGCTCGGTCAGCAGTCCAACGCACTAACCCCTGAGCCACGGCGACTAGTGGCACACAATATTAAAGAAATTTCCGGTCACAAGGACATTGAAAATAAGAGAAAAGCGCATGAACTCGGCACATGTTGTTCTGAATCACTCTTCATTCACCCGTTGTCGCCTTTTACCACACCTCACGAGCTTCACCAAGCCAAGAATCCCACGAACCGCTCAAGCAATAATCACAAAACTCGCAACATATTGTTCGGCAGAACCATGTTCACTTAACAATAATCTCAAGATACTGGGCAGCGTTCTCTCAGATCTGTGTCGAGTCTGCTTAGAATGTTATTATACTGCTGAGCATATTTTGTTGTGATTGTCATCCCAAAGCTAAAAGTGGGCTTAGAATCCTAGACAAAGGATCCGCCGTATAGACATAACATACACATAAATCCCCAGGTGACTTAACAAGAGTCTTCTGTGCGAGCAAAATAAACCCTCTATATGGTGCAATCACAAGGGAAATATCACAAAAGATGTTATAGAACCACTGCTCAATGTGCAATAATTAAGGGATCTGAAGCTTAACCCATAAACAACCACGCCAAGTCAACATTGATGAACATTATTTTCATGATTTGGGTACAAGGGCATTTTCAGACAGACAGGAAAGTCACGGAACATGGCCTCTAGGACAACCTGGAAGCTGATCAAAAGACGTGTGACAAATTGCGGATGACTAATAATACAGTCTGGAAATATTTCTAATTTCAGACTTAAACGAATCTAAACCAACGTTTTAATGGAAAGGTGATCGCAGACGTAATTTCAAGCGATGAAGTGTTACAGTTTGGATCAAAATTAGTTTCGTTTACTGCGCTCTTAGCCCACTTTTTTTTTAAATTAAAGTATATTGTCTGGTCAGTCTGTCTTTCAAATTAATGAATAATTCCTAACAAATTTTTGTCTGACAAAACCGCTTGATCTAGATCTGTTAAAACATCCTCTGAATGTTCTGAATTCTTCAAAAAAAAACATTCTAACATTCCATCATAAATCAAATATTATTTCAAAACGTTTAAAAATCAATATTTTCATTCCAAATCCATCTTATACATCTTGAACACCTTTCGGAAAGGTGTGTCCTATTAAAATTTTAAGTTTAATATTTTCACAATTCGGCCTTAAACAATAAATAATTTGGATCTACATACGTGAGAGGTGAAAATATATTCCATTGCGTGGTCGATGACAGCTGGCACGCGAATTTGATTTAACAATACCGCTACCAGTTTAGTCATTCAATTTGTTTATTGTTTAATATTTAAGTAAACAAATAATTTATAAATATAGCTGTGGTTTGCTGTTTACAAAATGGTATTTTTGGTTTTCCGAAAGAGTTAATGTTTTAAAATAAACACGATACGTCTTAATAATTTTGTTGATGTTGTGTTTTGAAACGCAGAAAAATTAGTCAATATTAGTTTTTTGGTTGTTTCGGCTTTGATATGGTTTTTGGAACATGCATGTGCGGCTTTTCCTCTAGCATTCCTTTTGAATGTTTTTTGTTTTATTTTTTTATCAACCACAGGAAATTGGGTTAAATTCTGTGGAGATAACAGATGTGAAAATATTTAGAGAAAATAATATTCACAAGGAAGTTATGTGTAAACAATAGGAAGATGGCTATATTTTTCTTTTGAAATGCTACGTGTTTTTAGCAAAAATACTTACGTACGCACTGGGAGATGTTTTATGAGAATGACTGCATATGTATGTCCGTTCAGACATGCATACATAACTCAAGAACATATCAACATTTTAGGATGACTAGAAGAAGGTTCATAGGTTATGATCTGCGTCAAGTATTCATCCACAAGATCAGGCTGTAGTCGCAAGCCATTACCAGATACATTGGAGACCCTATTAAGGAAGAGCATGGCCACAGGACTAAGTTATAATTGTACTCGGCGACTTAAGTTGCTAAATTGGTGAGGAGAACCCATAGTCGAGTTAGTTGAAGAGCAAAGTTTTTACGATACAATAACAGACTAACCGACTATGCCAGAGCACATAATACCATCATTGGAAGCGCCAAGTCTCCTCACCTAAGAATTCACCTAGAAACCGGGCTTTCTCTTAATGATCAAATCGATGCGAGGAATATATCCAACATTTTAGATGAACACACATTCAGAGGAGCCAACCTTGGCTCCAACAATTTCTTTGCCACAATCCCATTAAGTATTTAGAAAGCAGGAACTGCGAATCGTCGTGAAACGAATAATCAACGCGAACAGAAGTTTCATAAAAACGGGCGACCGAATCTCCTAATTAAGAAGGAGTTGGCATGGCTATAAAGAAGCCGCCGACTCTGATACCTTGCCAGCGGAACGTATTAGAAACAGAAGTTTTTGGTAGCGTCTATGCATCAACGCATCAACTATTCCAAAATCACTCGTAAGGTATTAAACTACCCTTCTCACTAAAAATGTTCTAGGCTCAAGCACATAGCAATTGAGGCTGATAAAAAAAAGGCTGGTGTGATAGCTCGTGATGAACCAAGGATAAGCTTCTCGCAAACATTCATGTTGTGCGTGTAAAATTTTTCCCACCAATGGACGGGTTCTCCAATTTATTGTCGACTCCGAATGGCGAATTGAGAAGCTTTTGCATGAAAAATTGTACTCTCGGGGGCTTGCCATTTCCCGACGAAAGGAGGTTCCGTGAAAAATATTCAGTGGCAATGGCTCGGGCTTGAGCCTACGCAGCTCGCACACCATTTAAAAGCACTAATCATTGAGTCATTGAGCCATTGAGGCTGATGGTGGAACTAATGACAGGCTGCATTAACTCGCACAAATTAGGAGGGAGCAGATGGGAACTCTTTATCGCATCGATTTAAAAAAACGACGAGGGAAAAAAAGTATCTCGAACACTTTACATGTCTTTGCCCAATCATAGGGTGAATGCTGTAGTCGATGTAGAGAGGGGATCTCAAACATTTCTTTCAGAAAGGAGTAAGTGACATCCTGGTTTTTTCCAAGAAAACAGAGAGGTCCTTCCGATCGCACGCAGACTAGTATCAACTTCATAATTGTAAGCACTTTAGCGGATGCCAGGAAGATTGCTCTGGGGAACTTAAAGCAGCGTCTCCGGGATCGAAGAGGATGTGAGGCTACAGTGTTTTAGGCGGAGTCTCTTCAAGTTTAGTAATAAAAAAAAAAAAATCAGTAACCTTCCGCGTTTCAGACATGACCTAAGGGTATAAACTTCTAAGAGCATGCGCAAGGTAGCAGGAACATTGTTCTGAAGTAATACATATTTTCGAACTTATTTTCTTGTAGAATTGTAGTCTTTTTGGAAAATTGCAATTCTAAAGGGCTAACCACAGGACGTAATGTTATGGGTGTGTTATTGAGCACATGAGAGTACAGCGGAGCAACAAGTCTGGGGGATAAAACTGTGGTTCGTCTTTTTAAGTCATCCTCTGTGATGGGTTTTGAAAGCCATATATTCTTGGACTCCAAATCGAACTTGCAGAGTGAAATTTTATACTTGTATTCCCACTTTTATAATCCACAAAAGTCGTTACTCAAACATTAAAGGTTAGAATCTTTTTAAATTTAAATTTTTTTTTACCTTGATGCGTTCTAATATAAAATGATGATTTAAAATTCAACGGTAAGAAATCACAACCATTTATTCCTTCGTTTTCCGGTATTACCGCTTCATTAAAATATATCGAAGCTTTTTCGTAACGATCGTATTCTGAAACGGTTAACAGTCGATACTGTTGGCGATATAAATTTGAAAATTCTTCCCACGTTGCTTCGGCAGGTTCCTCTTTTTCTTTTAACCAACTGAACATCATTTTGAAAGAGTTTTTTTTTTATAAGTTTTCCGTCACAAAGTTGTAGTAATATTTTTATTTTTACCAGGAATTTGAAATATAAAACACTTAAAATTATAAAATATTTTTTTTTCGTTTATTTAAAACTTTTTAAATGGGATATCATTGCTGTTGAAAAAATTCCTAGAAAGTGTGAAGCCTTCTAAGAAGTTTTTCTTAAACAAAATTAGAGAAAGCCGCAAACTCACACTCGTTTAAAAGAAAAATTAATTTGATAATGTAAAAAACTAATGGAAAATTCTCACAAGAAACACGATACGACGATACGATAAAAAAAGATCCAAGCCCGAGCTATTCCGCAATTTAATTAAAGTTGACAAATAAGACAAAGTTTACAATATTAACACGAATGTCTACACGTATCCACGGACCGACTTCAAATGAGCTTGTACCAATTCCAAAGATATACATTAAGGTCCAATCACAGACCACTGAAGCAACCAGCAAAAGCAGAAGTAGACGCACCAGCCAAGCATCATAATCGCATCACAGAAAAAAAACAAGCATCTCGCAACCAAAGTAGGACTGTATACAGCACATAAATATGTACACGTATGAATCAATATACATATAAAAAAAGAATATTTTCGAACTCAGACGGAATTTTCGAAAATTTCATTAAAAACCAAAAAAATGTGGATGTTTTCCTTTTCTGCGACTTTTAAATAAAAAAAAAAAAAAAATTAAAAATAATCGCAACCACATTTGCAAGCCCGAGGGTTAAAAAGTGTCACCATCCCGAGACCGACAATTTTTGGCCACAAATCATCGACATACCCCGTACTCGTGAAGATGTGTGCACTTCATTATAGATTCCAATTTTTTTTGTAATTTTGCGATAAATTGGAAATGCAAATCGGAAATAATTTTCACACCGGCTAAACCTATCCGCTGAACTTCAAGTTGGCCGCTGGAACGCTTTCCGCAGTTAATTTTAAATTCTAATTCCATTGAATTTAAAATTAACAAATTGGTATTCATAAATTAATAAAATACTTAAACGTTCCCGAAATAAATTTAATAACTTGAGAAAAAAAATTCCATAAGGCAAGTATCTCACCGCCTTCCGGTTACCAATAAATATTTTCGATTAATGTGTGCAATACATACTATCTGCTATGTACCAGTTGATCTATTTTTTAAGTTCGAAAAAATACAATTTTTTCTTAAAATGTTTTCTTTGGAAATGTTGAAAGTGGAACGCAGAAAAACGTTTCTGCTTTCGCTGTCATGAAGTACAAGATACCATGAAGGCATGAATAATTGAACATTTGCTAACATGAGGTCTTTAAATAACGTGAAGTATGTTCATAGATACGATTTCTGTCTTTTGAAAAAGTGAAATGCGATACATACACAAATATTGTCCTGCAAATTTATTTTTCATTGCCAAAGACAACAGGGCGTATACGCAACATACACGAAACGTTGAAGATAATCTCAAACTGAATACAATTTTTTAAAAAAACTGATGGACAGGAAGTAAGATAGATGGACAGGAGCTTGGAATAACACTTCGGTGATTCAATCATAGAAACCAACGAAAATTGGCAAGCAATTAAGCTGAAAGCAGCCAGTAAGTTTTGGAAAATATTGTTTTGCGCTAAGCGTAATTCCAACCCGGAATTGGCAAGCAGGCGATATCCATATACTCGTTGCTCACTAAATGAAAAAAAAGAATTAGCTTCCTGCCAGTTATGTTACAAAACTTGATGACAAAACTAGGCAGAGACTAAGGAAATCCTTAAGCATCTTAAGTACATAATAGCTGAATCGAACTGACTGGAATTCTTTACACCCGAGGCAAGGTCACACTACGCCAAAACAAATAAGAATGCTGCGATGGTCATTCGATGTAATTTTGTACAACAAAGTCAAAAACGAGCACATCAGGGGAAGTCTAAATGTTGCCAAGAGAAATTGAAGAAATAAGCATCGAAACAACGACCATCTTGTCAAAATAGCAATGAATATAGAAGAACACTCCAGAAAGGACAGGGCGACCGAATGTGAATTAAGCAGATATCATCCAACTAGGAGCTTTCAAATGAGGAATCAACTCACACTACTTTTTTTTCAGTAGTTAAACACAAATGAAACAACTTTACCAGCTGCTCCATATCCAGAAAGACTTGGGCAACATACAACCGTACGAAAGCAGACTATTTATCTTCCTTGCAGATCCTGAAAAGATATCGTGCGTATAGTGGACATCTGCACAGGCCACTAGGCAATAGGAACTTCATGCAGCCAAGCTTGGTATCCTTTTCAGTTCGCAAGGACACAAAAAAGAAGGCAATCGTCGATCACATCTTTTGTACGTGTCTGGCACTTGCCAACGGAAGACATCATGGGTTAGACAAGCCTTTTCTCGACAACCTCAACGAATTTCTTAGATGCTACTCTTTCCTTGATCCACAGGTTAGATAAAAAACCAATAGCCAATTCACTTCCATCCATCCAACAACCCGGTGACAAGAACTGTGGTAACAAAACTATGCGATTCAGTACTAACAGATACGAGCACTTTTACCCATCCATATGTCTAGTACCATATAGAAGGATCCCAGAAGTGATAAATTATCAAATGTGTAAGGATATTTATTCAAAAGTTCCTATGTCAATAGTTCACAGATAGCGAGCTGAGTATCGAGCTAGTGGTTGAAGCCCACGTTCCACCTGAACTTGCTTAAGGATAAGTGATTTAGTTATTTTATGAGAACATAATTTTATCGAAAAACGTCTCTTGCAAGTTGACCGATCTAAAAAAATATATGAGTATCCCCATCGATCTTGAAACTGATCGCTGTCAAAACAACGATGCCAATTCGAAATGGATACAGCGATCATTTAAGCAGTTTTCGTGCCAAATCCCATCGATCAGTCAAATGTTCCTCGGCAAACATCCCTTAGACGCCAGTGTCATCATGTTTGTGAGCAACCCAACCGTATGGTGTAAGGCAGACCGCATTGGTTGACAGCAAGTTAAACATACTTCTGAATTTCATGATTTCCAAAATAAACTTCAAATGAATTAATCAGTATTCAGTCATTCGCTTAAAAATTGGTTAGAAAACCTGCAAACCTTGTGCAGGATGGATGGATATTTGTACTTCTATATCAGAGAAGAGATTCAGGTACGATAAAATTGAAGCAAGTCCTGGAGAATGTCATGATATTCTGAGGTAAAAAAAAGGTCCGCAAAAAAAGTTTTAAGTCCTAACTTGAAGCTGGAATTAAACTTCATAATAATTCGAGAACTACCATTGCAAATGCTTTACAAGACACCTCTAAACATCTTAAGCTTTTGGTGCACTCGGTTGCTCTTAAACGATCGTTTGTATCAGTCTATGTAACTGACTGCAACAGCTTGGTTGATAATGATCGCTCGAGACGACCATCGAAACATCGAAAAAGTTCATCAATGAAGGTAAGCGACATTGTAGAGTTTGCAAACATATCAATGCGTTGGGGTGTCACGCTTGTGAGTTTAGTAGGATTTTGCGACGATTAGTTAATCGAAGCAGTGGGTCGAGCTGCTCCGAAGAAAATGAAGACGGTTTCATTGGCCGGGAACACGATAGCAATTTGGTTTTTTTTGGGCAGCCACATGGATCATTTTGAAGAACAAAAGTGGAATACCTCGCATCATTTCTTGAAAAAAATGAACGCAGGAACTACAATGAAAAACGATAACATCGTTTCATCAGATCTGGCTCCTATGACTAAAGATTTTCATAGAACAACAGTGTCATGGAAACCATGTTTGTAAAGCAGATTATAAATGTTGAAAAATAAACCTGCATTTGACCAAAAAAACAACACTTATTGCTCTGTTACATCTCTGTTATATAGAAACCTTTACAAATGACCCCTAAAATGAACATGAGAAATTAAATGGAAGGCCTGTACTGCAAACTTCTTTCATTTAAGTTCAAAACACTTCTAAAAAAGATACATGCCAGAGACAACAATGACAAGATGTCAGGTGATGAGAAAGATGAGACGACCTAGAAAACCTTTTTAATGACTTGCATTTCAGGTTCGAAAAAGTTTTCAGAAGTAAGCCAGACACAATTTTTATCACAGGTAATTGTCAGTTTTAAGGGGCTTTTACATCCGCACTAATTCCGAGTGATTTATGTCAAGCCACCAGGAAAACAAAGATACAGAAACAGTCATCACAAACGGCCGTGGATTTTAAAAAGCATTTTGACTTGGATTCGAAAAAATATGCCCAAGCGTGAAAAAATGAAGATTGATGTCTCTCAGTCAGAGACCTAAAGTACTGTAAGTAATGTCCCAGGTCAGGTCATGAACGCTTTTAAATTCATTTAGAGGTCAATTCTCAGCAGATGTAGGTAATCCAAAATACAGACGTCCCTAAGCTAAGTTAATGCTTATTTTGCCCATGTTAACAACCCACATTGACAAGTTCCTTAAATTTTCAAACGAAAGGCAATTGTAAAAGTTGTCAATTTGACATTGGACGCTATCTAATTATGAACCAAATGTTCTAATCCTAATGTTGTTGTAACGTAAAAACCAACACATTTCCTAACAATTGTCCCATTAGAACAACAATTTACACAGCTGTCATCTTTTGACATGTTTGTCTAACAAAATTTCCACCGAAAAAAATCACTCATGCTTCATTCTGTCAGTGAAACTGTCAACTAACTGTCTCCGTCAAAACGATGGAATACATTTTATTTTTGTAAAATGTCATCGCAAAGAGAGAGAAAAAAAAAACATTTAATTCATGCTTTTCGCGCAAATCGATTTCAGGTAGAGCAAAACATTTTTCATTTTTACATAATTTCGAAAATAATTTCCAGGGTTCTCTCAGCGCACTGCACCAACATTACCATTCCTCCCCGCAGTGTCTCTCTCTCTCCCCTCCGATAAGCAACAATTTATATTAATTTATTCATTCACCAAAACTGACAAATTGATATTTTATTCATTTTGAGCATGAGATCGAGAAAAAATTATGCAAAAAAAAACTTTAAATCATATGACACCGTTTTGACACACAACAACTGACACTCAAAGGAAATTCAGAAAGAAAGCACATGTCGCTGCCGAAATATATAAGATTTTTTCTTCTAGAGTGCGCCTGCAGCCTGTCAATCAAAGCTAATGAACTGTCAAAATGTTAGAAATTGGGAATATTATAAGTTTTTATTTTTTTATTTTTTTCAGGACAAAATGTATGTTTGAGATTTTGAATTTTTATGAAAATAAATCGAATGGAACATAAATCAATAATTTAATTAAGCCACGAAATCAATTTTAATTTCGATCGTATTGGTAGTAAGTGTGTTTTAGGAAGTGTAAACAAAATTAGATGACAGGTGTATTATGTTGGCTAAATGTTTAACATATTTTTAGACACGAAAAATTAAAATGCCTTCAATTTTGATGATTAAAAAATATTTTCTAGATATCGACACACGAAATTTGTATCATAGTGGAATCAAAGCGAATACGTATGACATTGAACCTCAAAATCAAATGTAACAGGTGCTCTTATTGACATTTGCATATTTAGCGGTAATTATACAGACAATAAGAAGTATGGCCTTTTTACCAGAAGATAAGCGGACTACTTATCACTTGAATTTAAATAGCAGTGAAAGCGACAATCTTAATACCGTCAACCTCATTAAGAAGCTGCGGGGATTTGCAGGGGATGGCAATACCAAAATTACGCACTTCCTTTGAGAGCTTAAAAAATGGACGCGATTACAACATGCTTCACCGAAATTGTTACTTTATATCTTTTCTTCATTTTTGATATTTTCTGTTCAAGTTAGAGTTCAGTATGAGAAGGTGAAAGAAGTATATAAAAGTCACAACCGAGTAAAGCTACTACCAATTCGACAAAGCGACGTGAAATAGTTGACAAGATCAATGATCGTGTTTGAAATTCGAAATTACATATAGTCACGTCTAATATTTCAAACAGCGAAATTGATTAAGAATCTTGTAAAATATTCGTCAAATGTCATGGTAGCACTTCATACTCCACGTGGGGTGACAGGACATAAGGACAATGACATGCCGACAATTATTTCGGCCGAAAATAAGTGCACATTTCGATGTCATTCACGTGTGATTTTCTAAAGATTGTGGAACTTCCTGATTTATATTTACGACAACGATGCCGAATGGTTCATTTAAAATTCTTTATCCGGCAATAAGCTTGTTGATCCCGTGATCCTATTTTTGACTGTTTACTACCGCTGGCATCCGTTATACTCGATGATGCACCTACGTGTCACTTCGCTTGACATTTCTTTTTTTTTTTTAAATTCAATATTGTCCAATGAAACATCATTGAAACACTCAATAACAAGGAAAAATGTGTCCACTTTCATAGCAACTTACCAACAACGTTTCCTCCAGTACTTGGCAGAGGTAATTTCTCTAGTGTGACTGTCCTGTATGTAACCTCAGACTTTCCGTTGACCAATGAATGTTGTTCGGTTATAGTCTGCTGGAATTATAACACAAAACAGATACATTTCCTTAGGAAACATTCGATTAAATAACAAAAATAAAGCGGATTTCAATACCTGTGCGGTTGTTGTAGATTTCTGTACAACAGTATGTGACTTTTCTAGGTAAGATTCGGTGTATTCTTCGACACTTTCAACAGCCTGAAAAAAAGGAAATTCGAAAAAAAAAAATTATTTAAAACTTGATTTATGGTTTTTTTTAATTAACACCTAATTGAATAAATAATAAACAGACACGCAAGAGCAACAACACTTTGGAGGGGTGTTGAGAGATTTAGGATCGCTTTACACATCATTTTGCATCGTTTGCGAGGTGATTACGTGCCTTGTCTGGTGCTGATGGAGCAGGATTTTCCGATTGCAATTGCGTGTGAATTACTCAATTCTTGAAGGGGAATTGCGTGGATTAAAGTCATCAGATTTTTTTTTTTAACACGAGTTGCTAATCTTTTTGGACGTGTGAAAATCAAATATGATTCGCTGGCATCAATCATTTTTAATTGTAAAAATAGATTTCAATCAGAATGATACAATTTTGATGGATGAAATGAAGTGTGGCAGATGGGAGATTGTATTGAAATGTGTATATGGTATATCCCTCTTTCTTCTTATGAAGGTATGTACTTACACAAGAAATGCAATGGGATTAGTAATACAACCAACAGAGCTCGTCAGTTATCTTTTCATCTCAAATTTAATTAGCAACAACTTGATTGCTGGAATTCGTCACAAGAAAAGGCAGTCGACTAGTTGCTACTTCCCTTCAGAATTACACTCAACACCACTCAAGGACGGCAAACACCGGAGCACCACATTTTTTAGGGAAACACCGATGTCAGTCAAAGAGGTGCGTTACTCTCGAATTTTGTTACCTTAGTCAAATAAGGGTTCATTAGCCACTCTTGTCAACTCAATCAGAGAGAAGGTATAGGACTTATATCTGCCATGCCTAACTGGCACGTTTTGAGTGAATCCTTGACTGTCAGACCACGGTCGCATACTATTTGCATCGGTAAATAAGGTTACCCTAACCTGGATCCCAGGACATGAAGGCTTGGAGGCTAACGAACGGGCTGACTGCCTGGCGAGAAGAGGCGCTTGCCGCACACTTGTTGGTCCCGAACCCTATTTTGGGGTACCACCCAACAGCGCCTACTCCGAGATAACACAATGGGAGGTCAACAAACACGCCGAATACTGGGCCAGCCTCCGGAGCCTTAGACAAGTGAAAAACATCATCAGTTTCAACCTAGGCCAAGACTTTACTTGATCTCACCAAAGACGAGTTAAGAACCTTAACAGGCTATCTAACAAGACATTGTCCACTTAGATACCATCTGCATAAAATTAAACTATCAGATACCAATATTTGCCGGCTCTGTGAGTGTACCAACGGTGGTCCGATCACTAATAATTCGAGGTGAGCCCAACTCACGCGAGCACCAAAAGAACCTATCAAAATTAAAATGGACAAAAACTTTATCAACCCCTAAAAAGCAAAATTTGTCGAGACAGTTCTCCTAAGATATTGGAATCTCTCTATGCCCCTGAGCTGATGAGATGGGTGTATAGCCTGATTTTCGATCAAGTTAATACGATATTTTCTGACAGGCTCTGTCGTTTGACGGAGGCCCATAATTCTATGTGGCATGCTTGTTAGCTTAGTTAAGGCGTTTATAACCATCGAATTCCCTCATATTCCATTTACAAGACAACGAGAAGCACATTGCATGGTTGGAATTCATAACGCTCTTTCAGATCTTGAATTCCTCTGTCATTGACAGAAACATATTTTGCAGACGTCAACGATTACGGTCATACAAGCTGTTTATACTTTTAGCGTCCATTTTGTGACATTTATCGTCTAGAGCTATGCAATAAGCGGTTGACTAATCAGTTATTTAACTAAAGTGATAATTTCAATAATTAATTTTATTTTCGTTGACAATTTTTGTCATAATTAATCACAGTAATTTTATTACTTAATTGGCAATAAATCAAATTTCTTCGCCGGGGAAAAAGCCGCACAAATATGTGCATTCACCGCCCACAATGTGTACAATGAAATGCTTCGTTGAATTTTAATTAAGTTAACAGAAATTAAATTTGTTTTCTCAAATTCAAAAAGAGTTTTTGCTGTATGTTACCTATTCATGTTTATGGTGCATTGCAAATAAAATTTAATGTCCCGACTAGCTTGGTGCACATAAAAGTGCCCCATGTTGCAACACGTTCACAACCGGAAAAAGAAAGGAGATCCTGTGTAGTTTCCCTAGAAACTAATTAATGACAGCTGTCATTTTGTTCGTTCCTCTTCCAGACCGGTGACCTAAAATTGTGTTCACCACATCGGCTCCAATAGGATTGTCAACATCGAAAATTCTATTTATAAAATAATTGTACACGTCTCTAGTCTAAAGAATTGGGCCACACACTCATATTTAATTGATTTATGCGCAAACGATGTGTTTTGATTGAATTAAGTGGATCATGAGTGCAAATTAAAGGAACACAAAACATTATGACAATTGGTGTTGCTATTAGCAAATGTCATTTAAACTATAATCTGTGTGTTTAACATGTCAAATCAATTATCGTTAAAATTTGCTAAAATTGTGAACGATACGCTTGTCGGAATCCATTCAAAGCGCTGGCGAATTTACAAAAATCTAAGCATTCTGCAGGCGACACTTTTTGGGTATTTTTGGCACATATTTTTGTAATTTAATGTCTATCGAAAAATATAAAATTAATAATATCACAGAAGTAATGGAGAGTGTTTTTTAATGACTTGATGTTCAAATTGATGGGGACTTTTTTATTTGATCGAAAAATTATCAACACGCGCAGATGTTTGGGTGCTGCGTTTCGTATGCGACATTTTATGACTAAATTGACGGTTTCGTCCAGGGATGTATCATGGTTAGTTCAAATTTATTAGACTGCGTGTGGGTGTGACGTTTTTTATACTCAACTCACATTATTATTGACCATGAAATGATTATAAATTAAGAAATCTTTACATGCCTTCCAGTTGAGGATTTCAAAAAGTTAACTTAGCTTTTCCTGAAATTCTTGACTTTCAGCCGATAAGTTAATGCCACCTTTGTCAAACGATGAATTTTAGCGCAACAAATGTAAGTTTTCGAGGACGATATTTGAGACTTGATACTAAACCACCTCGATACTGACCAGTAGCTTAAAAGGAAGGACTTTATATCCGCGTTTGACTATGGAGAATCGCCTTCAGTATACAAATAGGTTGTGTGCAAACTCGGTATAACACGACTGCGTTTATAGACAAGGTTGACACTCTCAGATTTTGGTGAAGGACCGGGAATTATCCCCTTAGCGACAGAAATTGTCCTGTTCAACACGAGAAGGCCTTTTTTCGATTCTAATCTTCCGATTGTGCAGGGGACGGGGTTCATTATTTAGCAATTGGCAAGATGTGTACCTACATACAATACATAAAAAGATCATCGGAAATAATGTGGAAAACGTGGTCTTTGATGTGAAGGTTGTGAGTTGGTCAAAAGACAGAAAGTGCAGGTACATGGTAACGTCATCTTACAGATGGCTGTAGTCAAGTTAGACCGCAGTCTTTGCTTATCGCGAGCCACCATACTAGAGATACATAGGTGAGTATTAAACATACTATGGCTGTGTACATCCATCACCTTTTGTCATCTTCGGTTGAAGTGCCCACCTTTTACCGAAACTTATTGTAGGCGTAGAAAGCTCTAGGGACATTTTTTCTCCACTACGTATGCGATCATATTAACCACCTAGGGAAATGCACCTGTCGGCGGATTTGACTAAGAAGCTCGTACCTAGTGCTCGACTTACTAATTCTTCTCGTGAGCATTGAGGCTACTCATTGACAGTGATATTCCTCTTCCCACAGCTCAATAAGAAACTCAAGAAAAGTACGTACATTATTGAGAATTCCCTGCATGTCACAGAAAGTAAGTTAGGTTAGGATGGGGATTCATTTAGGCCAAGCGCATTGTGATACCTATAGAATTTTGGGGGAATTCTACCGGTAGAACCATTTGGAATTGTTGATGGAGGAGAGAAGATTACAAATAGGGTTTGACTTAATTCACTGCAATCGTTCAAGTGGTAGTGTCCTAAAAGTGTTCCATTGCTGTGAGACAGCGCTAGACAGTGGAAGAGGAGGGAAATACTTTGGGGTCCTCCAGTTTTAGCAAGTTCGTTAGCTGCCATAAATATCGCAGAATGTAGCGATTTGATATTTGTTTACAAGACAGGTTTTTCGTTCCAGTGGATGTATCTTGATGTAGATATGCATTCTATAACTTGCAGAAATTATTCTAGAATACTTCGCATGTGTAAGACGCTAATTAGTGTTTAGGACTAAAAGTATCAAAGAGGTTAGGCTGATCAGCCTTTCAAATAATTTTCTCGTAGCACTTCTTGAGTGTGTCTCTCAAAATGCTTCAATCGATGCAACATCGACGTTAGCCACGAAATTGTTATCTTGCAGGGTATCTGCGAAGGATTTTGTACAGCATTCTTTGGACCTTCTCAAGAAAAACGAGTTGAAGCGTTCTTTTGACAAAATTCAACTTAGTCTAGCAGAGCTCTCGATAGGAGGCAGGCAGAAAGTTAAGTAGTTATAGTTATTCGATTTATGTTAGCGAAGTTAACAGAGGTTTCATCCCAAACTTAGCTCTAGGTTTGAATCAGGGAATTGAAGTACAAGGTACATGGACCCACAACTTGTCAATGATTGATAGTATCCTGGGATTGGAATTCAAGAAGACTCTTTTTTGAAGTCACATGCCCCAGCTATTTATGTCCCTCGTTTTGATTTCTCTTTACATTCTTAGTCCAAATTTATAAACTGCTAAAGATGAATGAAAATACTTAACCGGATAAATATGAAATATGAGATTGAAAACTTTAAAAACATCATAAATGAAAATAGAGGTGGACAACCTAATTTATATATTTAAGTTGACAGACAGTCACAAAGAGATTACAAGGGAAATCATTTTCTTTTTATAAAGATCAAAGCATTCACCGCCGATGAGTGAACTAATTTATATAAATAATAGTGTGTAGATTTATTAAAAATATAAACTAACAGGAAAAGACGCAAAATAAGCGATTAGTTTAATCTTTTTGTTTTTAATTTTTATATCACTGGGGCACTTCAAAATTATGTAGTTTTCTTTATCTTCTAAGTGGCCGAGACCTACAGCCAGTTTGACCTTGAAATCTCCTTTGAAGAGATCAGGAAAAAGAAAAGAAAATAAATTTTCTTTATTTGATGTGGCCAGAAGATCTTAAGAAAGCAGTCATGTGGGAAATTCCGTTCCCACATTAAATAAAATTATTTATGATTCCCCCCACCCAATGTGGCCGGAAAAGAAATATAATAATTTTGTTAAATATTTGTTTTTAATAAGGTTTTAGTTTGATGATATTATTAACTAATAATTCAATTAGTAAATAATTAAATAAATCGTGTGTAAGACATTTTAAGTTCACGATTGTTTCACTAAAATTGCAGCAAATTAATCGGAATGAGTATTTCAATAAGAATGCAAATTCTATTTATGGGCGGTACACCGTTCCGGTGACATATTTCCGTTTTTAAATTTCATAATTTGCACTCAAAGGAGATTTTCGTACGCCCATCCCCTTTAATGATGACCCATTCATCCTCTCCACACACGATACTCGATTTTTGTATAAAAACTCATGCATAGATATTTACTCGTACGTATACGTACGCAGCGATACGAAATTAAATAAAAATTAATAAAATTTGTGTAAAAATCAATTCGCACCTTTCATATATAGACTTAGACTCGTCTGTGTCTGTGTGTGTACACTTAATGTATTTCGCGCAAAATAAAATTTTTAATATTTTTGCACTTTTTTTTTCGCACAAATCCGTTGGCCAAGATCGTTTTCCAGTTCGTAACACTTTGCACTAAAAGATTGCTTTTGATTCTGCTTTGCTCCTATGCAAATCCTTTCAGATAGAGAGATACACAGATACAAAAGTTTGTTTTTATTAGATTTTTTGAAAAACGCACAACAATTGATGGTAGTCAATGGTGGACAAGACAAGGCTTTTGACTGACTGATTGGACTCGGTCGTCTGGTCGTGTTTTCCCGTCCTGTGCTACTGCAATTTTTTTTTTGGGGAGTTTTTCATAAAATTTTGATGAAAAAAAAAAAAGAGAAAAACTTAATGTGCTATAACGTTGGCTATATACTCGTGGCTAAGTTTGTTTTTAGTTTTTTTTTCTCGTTTCGTTGTTTTTTTTTTTGTTGTTTGAGAGGAGAAATAAAGCTAAAAATGATCCACAGTTCGGTGGTAGTATGTCTGTGTGGATGAACGCTTAGCGGTTTGGGAACATTTTTGAATTTTCTGAATATTTTCTATTTCACTTAGCAGTGTACATATGTATGTCTGTGAGATATTTTATATCGAGTAACGATTACAAAGAATTGGCTATCATTTTGCTCCTGCTTAGCAGGTCCATTCGATGGTCTTGTGGCAAGAGACTTAGAGTCAACATCAAAAGTGATAGTACAAGATGAAAAATCGTTATTTTCTTAAAGGAACAAGGAAAACTGTTTGCCGGCGATCAATGCTTTCTTTAAGAACTACATCCAATGTAGATAGTAGATGCGATTTTAAAAGCGACTCAAACGTTTTTGGAGTAAAATCCGGTTTGATACCATCACATGCTAACTAATAAGAGAAAACGGAAGAAGTATCAGTACCGATCAGTACAGATCATGAAGTGTTGCTAAAAGGCGATACGTCACAAAAGATTATCTAGAATGCAGTCCAAACAAGAAGAACCTGAAACTCTACTCAATTTTGCTTAACTTCAAAATCTCGGAATTTGAAAATATCAAAGAAGGTAAACGACAAGTTATAACTTGAATATTATTATTGTCTGGGCTTCAACAGACAAGCTTCTTTCGTTAGCACGGTTCTTAGCTAGCTGCCTCTTGTCTCCTTATACCAGCAGACTGGTGAGAGGTCATCCAATCGCGAAGTATTTCCACTAAGGTACTCCTCCTTGGATATTTACAGCAGCATAATCAATAGATAGAATCAACGGTGGCATCTACTGTTCTAGTTGGGTCAACGTACTCTGCCTCGCCTTCTGTGGCTGGGCTGGAAGATACCATACTCCTTGAGCAAGTTTGAAAACGATTTCGGATATAAAATTCGGCTTTTCGAACTCCAATATATGCTGACTAAGATGCTCAATAGATCGATTTTGCAGACGAATGTGAGTATTTGAATATTGAATTACATCGAAGGCATGAACTTTGTCAAAAGCGGGTGAGGTTGCTCTTAAGTGTTTCGAGAGGAAAATTCTTCGGGTGATTTTCGGTCCCGTCTGCATAGACGGTTAGTGGAGGTGGAGATACAACGAAGAACTGTACGGGCTGTACAGCGACATCGACTTAACCAGAAGAGTGAAGGTCCAACGACTGAGGCGGCTGGGTCATGTAGAGCGGATGGACCAACTTGACGTGCGAAACTGGAGGCAGATGGCTGAAGATCGAGCTAGCTGCAGACGCTTGTTGGTTGAGGCCCAGCTTCACCCCGGAGTGTATCGGCTTATTAAGTAAGTAAGTATACAAACTGTAAAGCAACACCGACCTGATCGCCAATGGCATTGAGAATTCCGGCAAAGCAATTTCAGCATGTTTCTAAGAAAAATTATAAGAACATGGGAGACTATTCCATCGATTTAAAGAAGGTTTTTGGTTTTGTTATCCATTAGAAGTTCCACTGTGTAGCACACAAGATACAATAAGTACAAAATGAAGTTTGGAGACTGGCGCATCGGTGCTTACGGCAATTGACCTAGATTTATTCGTCACAGTCTTTCAAGAAGGAATCTTTAATATTTGGAGGGGAGCTTCTTCCCTTAGAAATACAAAATTTGGCCAAAAGACGTAAAAAATAAATAAACATCAACCTGCAGTCGCTACGAATGAGAGCATGTGATAGAGCGAACCACTAAAAGCGCTGTGGGAGTTGCACTGACAACAATAAAAACAGTGATCTATCCAAGGATGGAAGATTGGGGGATTTCCAAGATAATTGGGTAAACCTCTCGATGTGCAAGGTGGCTAGATCACTCATTAAGAAACCAAAAACTTTCTCACCAACAAGTTTTCATGGTGATGTTCATGGTGGACCTAATCACAGGACTGGTACCACCAATACGCAGCGATTTGAAAAGACAACAGAATAAGACGATCCCGAGCAATACCTATGCAACCTTAGAGAAAATGCGAACGAAGACCCTGGGATCTATAGAATCGGGAATCGGTGATACCCTCTTTTACCCCGAGATGGCGAATGCCATCGAATGACGGATTGATATATGGAATATATGAACATAGTGAGTCTTGTGAAAAACGAGAGTAGGGCTCCTGATACACCTAAAGATGGTAGCGAAAGAGTCAGAGTTTCCGAAAGGTAACACAGAATTCTTTTCGGTGATGCATAGAGGATACAGAGAGTTAAACATTTTCAGTGATGGATTCATGATATATGGTAGACCCGTGAGAAGGTTGATTTTCGCAGACTTTATATCTTGCTTGCCATTCCAGTGAAGACTAGGTACGAGGTATATTTTAAAGGCATTAGGGAACAAAATAAGCACAGACTGAGGATAGTAAGCCACTCACTAAAGAATGTGTTAAAAAATCAATCGAAGGATATGACAGCAAGTCAGACAGCCTGAAGAAGCAGCGGTCAAACTCTAAGTTTCTGGTTTCAAAACCATTCGCTGTCATGGCTTAGGATTGGTGAAAGGCATAAGAAGGCCAGAAATGAATACTAAAAGAGGTGGGAAAGTTTGACAAAAAATGGAAATAGGCCATGTTTGCGTATTGCACCAAGAGGGAAGTTCTAAGCATGGTGCGAGGAACTCTTAAATGAGTCTCAATAGAGTGTGTTCCATTCCAGAGTTCCATCTAAAGAATACTGGTTTTCTAATATATGACATTGCAGATTGTGTCTCCCTAATCCCTAGACAGAGGATGAGAATGCAGCTGCACATAGATACATGTTCATATGTACTCTATGAATGTCTACCACTGGGTAGCAAAAGCAATATTATTTTTTTGTTTGCCAACGGATTCAAACCAACACGATTGGCCAAATGCCTTTGAGATAAATTTTAGCGTTGACACGATAATTCTTCGGCTCTTCTCTGGCTAAGGCATTCACTGGTATAAAGGTACACTCAGCAATGCCAAGTTAATAATAATTCACTGGTGACAATTTTTTCTTTATAGTCACTGTTATTACTCTCACCTACACATGATTGTTATTTAAGAATCTGTCAACAAACAAACATTCACACATAAGTGTGTACATGTTCATTAAACGTGAACTTTTATATGAAATTTTTAGAAAAAATAAGAATTTTTGTGAAGTGCGCCAACGCTTTATAATTAATTTCCTTCCATCTCTTGTTTTTTTTTTTTGGGTTTCTTTTTTTCTTCTTCTTCTTAAGTCAAAGACAACCACAGTCTTGGAAAATATATTATGTTTTGTTTGTATTCTTAGTAAATAAATTGAAAACATAAAAATTTTTGTAATATTTTCTTAGTTTTTGACGCTAGGGGGTGAACTAATTTGTTTCTATTAGGAAATGGTTACGTTGAATTCTTTTAAGTGGACGTGTATTACTTAATTAGATAAAAAATTAAAAAAAAAGCATTGTCTAAGAATAGGTGACAATTTTTTTTGTTTCCAAATTGATTTGCTAATTTTATTTTTAAAAATAATTTTATTTGTTTTTTTTTTCTAAATGCATCCGATTAATTCTAGAAAAAAAAAGAGGTGTGGTTGAGTTGTTGATTTTATTTCCAGAAATGATATCAATGTTTTGGTGGAACAACGTGTTAAATGTTTAGATTTGGGATGCAGAGTGCAAAAGGAGTGCATATAGTCGTACATGTGTAGATTTCTTGTTTTCAAAAATAGTTTATCTAGACGTACAGTTAGTCATCCTTTTTATGGCCTTGATTGATAATGCGACGTGCTAAAAATGATACTGGAATCATGGAAAATTTCTAAGACTTTTTGAGAAGAGAGCGGTAAAAATAGGCATTTTTGCGCTATAAATTTGAAAAAAATTAACTGAAGATTATTTTATGCTCAACCGTGTGATTTTTATTTACATACTTGTGAAAGAAATACATCATTTCGTGCTTTGAACTACAGGCCGGCACGTTTCAACTTTTACTTGAAAGTCAATATTCTGTAGTGGGTGTAAAGATCTTCAAAGACTCAACAGACAGACAGGAGGAACAAAGCATAAGTATTAGGGTTAAGCACACTGTAGAACTACATATGTATATCCAATGATATAAGACACTTCTTCATTCTAGGCGGAAATCGTCTCAATAGTTTGGTCAACTTCGATAAAGTGTTTTATTTTCTGTTTGGTTCTCAAAAAAATTTATCACAAGGCCTTTTCTCAGAGCCTTTGCGAAGCTTTGAGTATATATAAATACCAGTGCGGACCTTAATAGGGACCTACTTACAAACAACTTGCACTCACATGGAGTTCGGGACTACACACTTTTAATTCTGTGCCTTGTTTAATAGACCGCCTCCGAATGGTGAATTGAGAAGCTTTTTCATAACAAATTGTACTTCTGGTAGTTTACTATTCCCCGACAAGAAATGGTCCCACTAAAAATGTTCGATAGATATAGGTGGGGCTTGAATCCACGGAGTCCGCATAGCTGTCCAACGCATTAACCACTGAGTTAAACCGATTTTTATGGCGCATGGGCATCGTCAAGAATGAATTACGTCAACCTCGATTGTTTCGAGAAAAAAAATTTGTTGGGCGATCAACATTAGATTAGTCTAAGGAGTCTAAATACAGCGACTGAATTGGCTGAGATATAGGAAGTCTCAGCCAAGAAAGTCTTCGAATCCAACTTGTAAGAATGAAGCAGTAGAGGAACATTGAGGAACTATGAGTAGAAGACAATGGCACCTGTAGATTCAGCAACAAAAACAAGATCCAACATCGTATACATTGGATCAAGGATCTAGAAAAAAAAACAAAAATATGCGCCGGTATGCATGTGTGTTGCGCGCGACAGTCCCCTTGAGGGCAAAGATGCAGTCTCTCTCTGAGGGCATAGAGGTTGGTAAATATACTTCAGTACGATTACATGTACTTGTTTAACGTCGTAGCGCGAAACACCTCTTACACCCACCAGTCAGCACAACCTTTTAAAAAAAACCAACTTGAATACATATACATTGGTAGAGGTGGCCTCCATCGGATTCTGGTCTGGATGTAAAGATTACGTCGATTATTCAATAAACCTATGGTCTTGTGGTCTTGTTGTTGTAGCAAAGCTTAAGTGATCTGTAAGAAAGACAGCTTCCAAGGGCAACTTGATTGATTGGTGCGTGCGTTATTTAAGAAATTACCTAGATTACCAAAAGGGATACAAACCACCCGCGTGAACAGGTCACATTGTGTCCTTAAATTTCCATTTAATGTGAAGGTAACATTCACTGGTCTTTCTAAAAAACTCGGAGGTCAATGCCAAACGACAAACAGAAGATTAAAAAGAAAGCTAGCAGTTATCTTAGCGAAGCAACAGAAGCCCATCTTATTGTACTTACTGTCAATTAACGATACGCAACACCAACGAGTCTCACATTAGAGGATGGAGAGCCATCAAGAATTAACGATTAACAGAGTAGAAACTAAAAGCTTTCCCTTGCCTTATTATGACTGAGATGGGCTAAGACTCATAACTTGACACAATAATGTCAACAATAATGTTCAATGTTGCCCTCATTGACAAAGTATATGCTGTCAACAAGTAAACCCGACGTCTCGGACAGAACGTCACAAAATACAATTATAACTTTGAAGTAGTTAGACTTCGTCTACCTAGGCTCCGCTATAAATTAAGACAACAACACTAGCGCTTAGATCAAACGAAGAAAAAAGAGTGTCAATCGCTGTTTCTTTGGGTTAAGAAGGCAATTGAGTAGCAATCGCTGTTTCTTTGGGTTAAGAAGGCAATTGAGTAGCAAAGCCCTCTCTCGAACGACAAAAGTGACCCTGTATAAAACCGTAACCATCCCAGTCCTGCTATACGGCGCAGAGCCATGGACTCTGTCAAAAGCGGATAAGGTTGCTCTTGGCTTTTTCGAGAGGAAAATTTTTCGAGTGATTTTCGGTCCTGTCTGCAGGGGCTGTACAGCAAAATCGACTTAGCCAGAGGAGTGAAGCTCCAACGACTGAGATGGCTGGGTCATGTAGAGCGGATGGATACCAATGCTTCGACCCGGAAAATCTTCGAATTCATACCCGAGGGACGGCACAGTAGAGGAAGACCGCGACTCAGGTGGCGCACACAAGTGGAAGGGGACCTTAACCAACTTGGCGTGCGAAACTGGAGGCAGCAGGCTAAAGATCGAGCTGGCTGGAGACGCTTGTTGGTTGAGGCCCATATCCACCCCGAACTGTAGCGCCACCTTAAGTAAATAAGTATGTCCTTCATAAGAGTCAGTTTGACTGCGTGCTTAAGACTCGATGTTTGCCCCAGTACTCAGCACACAGTTGCTTGAGCTGTCTTAAATGCAATTTGCCTGTGTTTGAGAGCGCAAATGTACGTGTCCAAAGGTTGACATATTTTTCGTCAACCTCCCATAGTTTTCTTCGACCTGACCATATCTCATAAAAGCAATTTATTTTGGCTATGCATATTCATAGTTCTAGTTCAGTTTAAACTGTGTCGAATAGTTTAACTTACGTCATAATATTTGTAATTCGAGAAGCTGTAAGAGACAAAAGCGACCAACAGACAATTAAGTTTAGAAACGCACAAGTGCATGAAACATTTGTAAATGACCAATTATTGTCCCAAGACCACAGGCACTTTCTGTTTGTTTTCTTGTAACAGTGCCAAACATTGACAAACAACCTCTAGCTCATTCTATGGTTTATCATGTCAGAACTGCCACACTTTGAGTGACAGCATTCAAATAAAAATTTGAAAACTAAAATAAATTATACGCGCAACATAAAACAATAAGCCTCATCAGTTCATCACTAATATCGTGTCGACGTGTCTCATGCTAATCTTTCGACACATTCTTAATTATGTTGAAAACAAGAAACAAAAGTCTAGAATATTCTGCATTCTACCAATAGCTTCATTAAAAGATACACTTTCGACTTCAAGTTTTATGTTTAGAGTCGAGATGGCACAACCACCTGTGTGTCGATGAAAACGACAGGGTGGACAAGGCCAATTGCCACGGGACACCTTTCCTTTGAGGCATTCTTCCAACATACGGGTTGCATCTCGAAACATTCTCTAGGGTTAATGAACATGTTTAATTATTCGAAAATTCCCAGAGTCCGTTTCTAAAATGTGACTGGGCGGTTTGCCATCATCGTTTACGCTCAACCGCTTGCAATAATGTGATTTTGTTTTTCTCTTCTTGCTTTTTTGTTTTAATTTAGAAAAAACAAAAAAGTATATTAATTCTTTTAGGCGGTTATTGTCATGAGATATTTTGAGGTGATGCGTGTCATGAGCCAGTGTTGTCATATATGTTTCGAAGGGAGGAGATTGCTTTACGTTGATTTACGGCGTAGGTGCTTTCATGTGACATGTGTGAAAAAGTACAGTGATTTATTCTTGTCAGAAGTCGAGTTTTTGACAATAAATCTAGAAGCCAAAATTGAGTAAGATTCGTGTGCATTTTGTCGAGCAAATTTGACAGCTGAGAAGATCTTTAATTGCGTTTTCAATAGAGTCAGATGGGACAGTTTTGTGCCAAATTAGACAAATGAGATGGCAAATTGTTATATTATTTTATTTTGGCTGAATAATCACTTGGTAATAAATAAATTCAAAGTAAAATCAAACTGCTCAACGTGAGATATGACATGACATAATGACACAATAACTGTCAAATCAGATGAAATACACGCAATGTAAACGCCTCCAAATGAGTCTTTTGAAACTCCCACATTTTGTTAATAGTCACAAGGGAAATTCTTCCAAGACTAGATGGAAAGAGATCCAAGACCACAAATAGTTCGAGGATAGCCTATTAAATTGAGGTAGAAGTATTTGACCGGACAACAAAATGGACTAAATTCAAACTTCAAGACGCCCTAAAGTCAGGAATGTGTGCTCAGCTCAACTTCGACAAAAACTATCACGAGTCAGAGTATTCGAATTTGCCATCTAGTCAAGCAGTTACATATTCAGCCCCTGAACAATCAGCTGGATATTGTTTCGAAATTTTCAAGACTGAATAGACAAGTTCAATCAAATAATTCACTCTAGAATGTGAGTTACGATAGAATCTGAACCCTTGTCATGTCATAGAGGGGTATGTTTACTGATTCCGCTTTTGAACTGCTGTGGATCGAATTTAACCTAAAGCTGGTCGGACGTTTGAATACTGCAATTTCATAATGATTTGTTCAAATCTATCAGGAAAAAATCTGAGGCTGCAAACCGAGGACTTCACTTTGGATGTGCACCATGATAGTTAGTCTTGAAATTGACTGGGTCAAAAGGACCAGAATAGTTACAGCCAGGAAACTACTGAGTAACAAAGGTTGGCCTGGTTTGTTATGACCAGTTAGGTTAGGGTTGAAGAGGGAGAAAGCACTCGACCTCAGCACACTTAGGTCCCTGCGGACCCATTGCGATGCCCATGGGGGTTCATTCCGGTTCCTATAGGACTTCTACCTTACTGATCGTTGTTGATTTGGGTCTTCAGCCATGGTGATGTCCTCAGAAAGTGGAACATCAGTAGGTCCTGCTGGTAGTGTCTTCCTAATGTTCTGTTTCTCAAGTGACAAAGGCTTGGGCAGTGGCAGAGGAAGTGAAGAGTATCCTCTTGAGCCTCTTCGTTATCGCCGATTCGTGACCGAGAGATTATAGATTGATTATAGAGGTGGTATCAGGTCGTCTTATCACTTCGTCCACAAATGGGTCTATTTTGGGTTTCTCCTAAATAAGAACTCGTACATGTTGCCAGAGCTTGTGATGAATCCGACTATATCTCTGATACGGCTAGCTCATAGTCATATGCTTCGAGGTAAAATTTACATAAGTAGCGATGGCGTGTTTTAACTAGCCAGACACAGTGGATTAGTATGTAATGACGGGTGCAATGCGCACATACTGATTCTTACAGCACTGGAACTGATTCTTAGACACCGTGCTAAAACTATAAGCAAATTAGGGTTTAATCAGAATTGGCATTCCATTCATACTGAGTTCAAGATGGTACAGCGAGGCAAATCAGAGGAAGGAATGTTTACTCTGAGATGCAAGTCGTTCAGAAACAATTCCCATCTTCAACCTAAAAATTCCCACCTTCAAGGAAACGAGAGAGCAGATGAACTTGGAAGTAAAGGGTCGGAACAACTTCTGGTGGGCTAGCATAGCGGAAAAGTTAAGAGCAAAACAGAACAAGGCGATAGACTACACTTCCTGGTCTTCGGCAAGCTAGGAAACTCCTAAGGAACTACCACCGAAAGAGATGCATTACCTGCATCAACCTGACTAAAAAGAAGTTGTGTATACTTATAGAATTCCTAACAGGTCACTGTAAACTAAAGTATATACGCCAATTTATCTGAGTTATTGGATTAAGGGATAGACAAGCATCCAGAGCCCCCAGGATAGAAGGGCGCAATTGATCTATCTTGGGCGCCACTCGAACACAATCTACAACCTTGGCTTTGTCTTATCTCTGGCTCTCGAGTTAGGTATTTTTTAAGTTAAGAGATAAGAAAAGAGTTGAAACTAAAGTAGACTGCCACATGGATTTCAAACAGCGCAATGCACATGCACAATGACATCTTACCTCACACATCGAATCGTTGGCGTCAAAGTTGTTTACTGCCGAATGATGAATCTCCGGAGCATGGTCTGTAGTTTTACAGTAAAAAAACTATGCGGAGCTAAATAGCAAAGCCTTTAATTTTCAATGTACATATACTGCTAAAAGTTAGAAAATTGTTACATTGCCTCGGCCATTATCTTCGACAGCTAACACACAGCATTGCAGGGGGAAAATTTAACAGCTCCTTTCGACATGCAACCATAAGCAAACATTTCGATGGTAGATCCTGGGAACTTAGATCACTGCTTACTAAATCTTCATTTTTGTATCATCTTGAGAACAGAACCTTTTAAGAGTGTACCACATGAATCAATACCAGCCGGCAAAAACAATATTAAATATCTAAATAGCACAAGAAGCTCAAACGCTGCACATACTACACATACATGTCAAACTTATAAGACAGTAGCTTACAAAATACATATCTTCAGCTGCAAGGTATAAAATTTAAATAATTTTTTAAAAAAACATTTTCACATAAAAACCTTTCGCGTATAAAATATTCGTGTTAAAAACCGGACTAATTGCGTGCCAATATTGAGTGCTTAAGTCAGAATTGAGTCTGCACTTTCACTCAACATCCTTATTGGTATACATATATATGTATTTGCTTAAGCATTCTGTGGATACATTGCTGAGCAGTATGAATAAAAATGTGTGAGAATGTGTTCACTAAGGCTCAAAAAATAAATAGGACTAGCTTCTCAAGACTTTTACTGATGCTCATGTTCACAATTGGTCAAAATGAAGAAAAGTTTGTCCTTGAGGTCACTAGCATGACATAGACATAGAGAGCTTGGAGTAGTTTGAGCATTATGTAGTATCAGTGAGCATTAGCTAGTGCCCTTGAGTATCTGGATCGCCAGCTTGTTCTCGCATTAGAGAGTTCGTAATAGCCGTAATAACACGCAGACGCACTACGAAACACCCTACACATCTTTTACTCATACCACCCACTGTTGTCGCTTACAAATTTTGGTTTTTTGCAAAAACACACAAACAAACAGAGTTAATAAAAGCATTAGGTATTGTTGTTGTTATTTCAAAGGCAAGTATTAATTTTCAAAAAAATTAGTTAAACAATTTTTTTTTGTTTTAAATTTAAAGCCAAACGGTAAAACCATGCCAAATGAAAGAATAGATTTGGTTCATGTTTTATTTGTTTTTTCTTATTTTTCTTCTGTATCTGCATTGTTTTCTTGATTTTTTTTGTTTGTTTATTAATCAAAACATTCAATGGATCAATGGATAAGTTTATTTATGAACTAATTAAATTGAATGATAGAAGATAGATACTTTGGAATAACAGTAAAATAATGTGTAAAGGACCACATATGTAGACAGTTTTCTTCTTCTTTCTTTTCTTTTCTTTTTGTTTGTGTATTTTTGTTGAAGGAATTATTAACAAAATGTCCTTTCAAGTGAAACAATGATTTTTTTTCTTTGTAATAAATTAAGGATAAACAAGAGGGGAACAAAAGGACAACGCCACAAATACATATATATGTATGTATGGATGTATGCATGTGTGTATCTTTCTATCTATAACAAAATACATATTCGAATGCACGTTCACTTAAATGTTAAGAGAGAGAACCAATTTGTTTAATTTTTGTTTGTTTTAAACTACCTTAATCGAGAAGCTACCATTTGGTATATTCTGTCCACCAAACTTCACATTGATGTCATACTCGCCGGGGTCTTTGAGGGCGTAGTAGATGTCGAAAAGTCCATCCTTCTCAATGACGTCGATGTCTACAATTTCCCTAGAAAAAAAAAAAAAGGATAAGACCTACTTTAAATGAATTCTTCGTATTCCAACTTACTTCCCACTCTTTGAGGTGACCTTACAGGTGACAGCACCATCACCAGCATCTCTAGCATCTACACTGAGGTGACTCTTACTGCCGGATGGTTGAATTTTGGGTGCTTCATCGACTAGTTTACATTTCTTGGCCTCACCAGTGGCAAATGCTTGTAGAGTGAATGGTGATCCTTGGATGTGTTTCTCACCGTACAATATACTTATGTGATAGGTTCCACATTCGTCGGGGACGAAGGATAGTACGTAGGAGTCGTTGTCGATCTTTTCTAGGATTGGAGCGATTGGTTTGCCCTTGGGATTCTTAATGACCACATTGATGTCAGCCTCTCCGGCAGTTTTTGTGTCGATTTGGAATTTTGCTGGTAGGGAAGCTGGTAGCTTCTTCTTTTCGCTATCACCGATGAGTTTTACGTTTTCTGGTTCGGCCTTGGGGAACACTGTCATGACGAAGGGACTGTAAAGGAGAACGACATTTTATTAAAAAATTATAAGTTAGACAGAGGTTATTGCGACATTTTTAGAGAAACGGCATTGAAATGGTTGAAATGCAGAACGATTGAAATTCACATACGATCCTAAAGTGTCAGTTCAATTCCGAATTGAAGGCTAGCAACTGTTTGTAACGACTGGATTAGCGTTTCGTGATCTGAAGATGTGATACTTAAGCTCTTTGAGCAGAAGAGAAACGAGATATAACTGACTTCTCAGAAGGAAAAAGAAAGAGCATTCGAAGCGTGGGATCGAGGAAATGGAGCACACCCTGAGTACAAATAGAAGAGGGTCAATCGTTGACATAATTTCGGTGAACACTTATCAAGTACAATATTCCGTGTGGAAAGAAAAGTTCCAGGAATCGCACAGCCCGGGTCAGTCCGAAAGAGACAACCAAAAGGTTTTTGAAACCCCAAACACTGGAGCAGTTACTCCAACCTGCTAATAACGCGCAACAGCTGTCGAGAGGGATGCATCGATAAAGTTGAAGACATGAAACGCCTATTGGTCACCAGTTTATTGGTGGAATCAGGAGTTTGTAAACCGACCAAGGTGATTGGTTGACTTCTACGAAGTTAAAAAAGAAGTTTAAAGTTTTTCCACCCAAAAGCCGGAACGAGGTTCTCCTTTTTTTATCCTAACAATAATATGAAAGTGTCCAAACTTTAGGTTTCATCTTGAACTTTATCCTCTCAAGCATGGCTCTACACCCGTCTTCTTTATAGAATCACTAAAGCTATATCTCAGAGAAGCTCAATCGTCATCGGTTGTGACGGATTCTTATAGATAGTTTTCAAGTAGTAGCTGAGACAAGTCTTTAACCAAAAATGTACTCACCTGCATGGCACCTCAACGTCGGAGAATTTCACTTGGCACGTCAGCACTGATCCTTGTTTAGGTGGAACATAATGCACACCATACACTCCATTGCCCTTGTCCTCCACATTTAAATTGTCCACAGGGATACCTTCGGAATTTGTCAATTTAACAGCAATACGTCCGGGACCAGCTTCAGCTACATCCACATTGAAATAGGTCGGTAGACCTTCTCTAACTTGTCCGTGTTCAATGCCAGGACCATACACCTTCACCTTAGTTGGATCAACAGTTTCTTCAACAATCACTCTGAAGGGTGATCCGGGGATGTGCTTGTCAGCAAATCGAATAGTGATATCGTACTCTCCTGGATCTGTTGCCAAGTACTCAACATCGCAACTGCCATCCCTGTTGTCAATGCAACTCATTTTAGCTTCAGAGGGTCCTTCAATAGCCAACGATAGACCTCCGGTACCGGCACCCTTAGTCTCCACAGTAAACTTGTTATTTTGATTTGTGAATCCACTCTGTAAACCTGGACCGTAGGCAATGCAGCGCGACGGATCACAACCGCTCTTCACGTGAACCACGAATGGTGAACCGGGAACAGGGATATTGTCGTACAATAATTCAATTGTATGCCGTCCTGCCTCGAATGGTGAGTACATGATGCGGAAAATGTCATCCTTTTGGCTTGGGACCACCTTGCTGGGGAGCACATTGCCCTTTGGATCGAAGATGGTGCACGTCAGCTTCTTTGAATCGATATCGTTACCGACTTTGCTCATGTCCACCGAGAAGTCGGTTGGAGCGTTCATTATGACACCTAGACAAAAGAAAAAAACAGTTAGTTGGAGACTTGTTCAAGACTACCCTACGACACATATAGGCAACAACACAACGAGAAATGGTTATCAAAATGAAAACGAAACAGAAAAATGCATGCGATTGGCGTAAGTCTGGTGTGTGCGCTTGTTTGTGGTTAGCAGTGTGTTAGAATTTTGCTTTTGCTTTAGGCCGGGCCTTAGTCAAAATAGTACTCTGGGACAAGTTAATAAGCAGGCGGTTGGCTGTCCTTTGTAGCGCGTTTCGCTTGGATTTCACTGTCATGCACTCTGCACTGGGCTCACACAGAAAAACGAAAACGAAAACATCAACGCAAATCGTCTCCATCGTACCGTGTGGCTGAATACCCATTCCAGTCACGCGGATCTTGTTCAAGTTAGGTTGCGCCACTATAATCGGTTGGAAGGGCGATCCACTGACGTGTCGGTCATTGAAAGTCACATTTACGCTGTAGTCTCCGATTTCGGTTGGCAAGTAGGCCACATTGCAGGTGCCGTCGCCATTGTCACGACAGTTGATGGCCGCTTCACATGGCCCCTCGACTGTCACGCCTAGGCCTCCTTGACCAGCGCCTCTGGTGTCAATCATAAACTCAGCCGGCTGGCCAACGATACCGCGTTCCAGGCCGGGACCAAAGGCGCGCACTTTATTCGAATCACTTCCTGTGAGGCATTGCAAGCGGAACGGACGCGGAGTAATAGGACTGCCGCCGAAACATATACTCAAGAGGTACTCCCCCAGTTGTGTGGGCGTGAAATTCACCAGAAATCCCTCGGCTGTCGGGATGATATGCGCCTTGATGCGGTTCCCCGACGGACTTGTGATAGTCACAGCTAGGTCCGCCCTCGGCAGGCCATTCGTGATGACGCGGAACTGCTGTAGACTATTCAATGGTGCAGCTTGTGAGTTTGTAATAAATTGCTTAGATGACCTTTTCTTGTTTTCACAATGAGTTATGCAAAGAATGAGAGAGTGTTCAATGGGAGTGGGTACTTACTTGGCTCGAGACCGTCCACCTTGATCTTGGATACGTCCACGGTATGTTGGACCACCACCTTTTGGCCGAGTGGCACTCGCATGCCACCATAGGTCATGGAGGTTGTGTAGGCGCCGTTTGCTGGCGGAATAACCTCGACGGTGTAGGTGCTGTCCTCGTTGTCAATGACACGGCATGGCACCTCAGCTTTGGTCTCTTCGTGGATGATCTTCACTTGGAGTTCAGCATCACCAGCCTCTCGGGCGTCAACATTGAAGTGTGTAGCGATATTGGGGCGAACACCGGGCTCGAGCCAGGGTCCAAATGCTTGGACTTTGGTTGGATCGATTGGGACGCCGACATACACGCGGTGTGGAGAGTTTGGTGTGGCAACACTTCCATAGTTCACTGAAATTGAAAATAACTTTCTATAGACCCTTGGGCAGGGGTATCGCAAACCATTTTACCTTCCACAGTGTGAGGAACGCCAGAAGTTGGAGTATAGGTGCACAGCTTGGTGCCATCGGATTTCTCTTGCACGGTGACGGGAATCTTTGTAGCATAGACGTCTTCAACAATCACCTCTAGTGGAGCATTGCCAGCTTTCGATGTGTCTACAGTGAAAGTGGTTGGCTCTCCGATTGTAATGCCATTTTTCTCGAGACCCGGGCCAGAAGCCTTTACAAGTTCGGGATGGAAATCGGTTCGTGGAAGGATTTGTGCGATATAAGGACTTCTCGGGATGTCCTCATTGTCGCAGAGTATATGCACTGCATATTCTCCCACCGCTGTTGGATGGTACTTAACCAGAGCGGAACCATCACCATTGTCATGGCATTCGATCTCAGCCTGAGATGGACCAGCCACGGTAAACCCTAACGCGCCTGTTTCCCCATTTGTCTCAACAACAAAGGCTGCGGGATATCCAATGACTCCTCCTGTCAAACCCGGTCCATACGCAACAATCGACGATTCCTTCTTGGGACCGACCTTCACCTCGAACGGACTCTTGGGGACCTCTTGGCCTCCGAAAGTCACCATCACCACATAACGACCCTCCTTGGTTGGGAAGTAATGCGATTCATAAGTCGTTCCATCGATTTTAGTCAGCGCAACATTTTGATTGGCTCCACCGGGTCCAATAACACGAACTTCTGGAATACCCTCACCAGCTCCATCAGTGTAAATCTTAAAGTCAGCATCATCTCCAACACGCACACCGGTGCCCTGAAGGCCACGTCCACTGGCACGCACCTTCCTTGCATCGGAGATCGGTGAAACCTTCACCGGGAACGGACTGTTTGGAATTGGAGTGCCAGCATAGAACACATTTATCGAATGCAATCCAGTCAATGGAGTGACATATTCACAACGCCACACGTCATCTTCGATTTGTCTCAACTTAGCCGGAACAGATGTCTTGTGATTTGCTGGATCGATGATGATCACTTCGGGGACCCCGCGACCAGCGCCCTTGGTTAGCACGTCAAAGAATGTAGGCTTGTTGATGGAGACGCCAGTGGCTTGAATACCGGGACCGGTAACTTTAACTTTAGAGGCATCACCAGCATGTCCTTCGACTTTTACTTGAAACGGACTCTTGGGAATGTCACGTCCAGAATACTTTACAAACACCTTGTGGTCACCTTCCATTTTGGGGATGTACGACACGGAGTAGGTTAGGTTTTTGTCATTATTGAAACGGACATCGGCCTTCTCGGGCAGGCTATTCGGAGCGATCACTTCTACTTCAACGGAGCCTATAGAAGCGAAGAAATGTATCAGAATAAGAAGTATGTGAGTGGTAGTCTCTTGACTTACCTTTTCCAGCAGAGAAGGTCTCCACGGTGAAGTTAGCTGGAGCAGCAACCACGGGACCGATTGGTTCAATTCCTGGGCCATAGGCACGTACTCTGAATTATAAAAAGTGAAATGTGGCATTAGTTGGTGGATAAATGAATCTATACAGAGCTGCTGCATCAAAATGAGCAACTAGGCCTAAAGGGTTACTTCGCAACACACAACACATTGTTAGTCATAAGAGAAAGGCATGGGATGAGCAGTTCTGGGATTGTCTCGAACTAGTCAGCTCCATCCGTTGTATACAGTGAGTCTTGTTGGACACTTACTTACCTTAGCTTTGATGTTACTATAGATTTTCTACAAGAGCTACCAAGCTAGAAGGATGGAAGATGATCGAAAACACATCTCTAATTGCTCATGCAGATGACATGAGAAGAAATCATAGATCATAGTCTTAGCCTATCTGCAGTGAAGGCGGAAATTGTTTTTCTGATTAGGAGACACATCCCGGCGGCTGTTGGTTATAGGCTTAAAAGTCAAGATGTTTGGGGTGCAGGTATAAAGATATGGCCTAGCTAAACTGTGGTGAAAACAGCCGTCGTCCTAAAAAGAACTCGAACCGTGATGCTGATAATGGCTGCTCGAGTGCCATCTACACCAATTAGAGACCATGCAGCAAATCACGCCCATATTATACATTTTATGAGCTCGTTGTGAAACTGGAACAATTTCGATTTGTCTCATTGGAAGCAGTCTTTTTCAAAGTGAATACTGAATAACATGGATTGCAGCACAATCTTTTTAACGAAATACAGTCGTCATTCGTCGTTTTCCGATTTTCTTCGCTTAAATGTGTTGCTTTCTTGAAAAATGCGAAAGTGTAGCTGTTAGAAATATGTAGGATTCCTTTTCGCTGGAAAGTCTGTGTTTGAAAACCACTTGTTGTTGGTCACGAAGTAAAATAACCACTTCCACTTGTTAACACTAAAAGAAAGCTGCTGAGCAAGCAACATCTTGAAAGTATGCCATGAATTAATATGCGACGCTATTGGGGCACACCATACCATTTGACTCCCAGAAATATGCAGTGAATAATTAAGTCTACAGTAGGAGCCATTAAATTCAAACCCACTTGACCTGAAATCTCTATGTACACAAAATTTTAAGAGAAAAAGGTAAAACAAAAATAATAAAATTAAAATTGCAAAGCTGTCAGTGGGATGCAAAGTAAACATAAAACATCAAATTAGTTACACAAGGGCGGTGAAGAGCTTTTTAATTTTGTTGCACGATATTTTCAAAGCATAGCCGCACACAGTCTTGAATCGGAAAATACAGTACAAGTAACAAAGTATGTAATCTTGCACCCTCATCACTTGTACCGCCTTTCGAATTAATTTCGAATTCGACTCGAGAAGCGCAATTCAAAAACAAGGACACACACGTTAAACATCGAGTTCGCATTCCAAACTTACCGGGGAGGAGGAATGCTGAGAGAGTTTTGCAATAAAACATTTTTTTTTATGCAAAAGAAAATAAAAGAGAACAATTAATTAAAACTTTCACTTTTAAGGACAAATGATGTTTAAAAATAATTAAAAAAAAAAAAAACAATTAACACTTAGAGTTTAGTTATCGTGCTGGCTATCAACAAACGGTTGGGAAACATTTTTTTTAAACAGAGACAATTGTTTTGACAATAATTAAAGAGTAAGTTGCAAGTGAGAGAGAGAAAAAGAGAGAGAAACAGAGCAGTTGGACAGTTCCCGATGATGGTTACTCACCTATTTGGATTGGTCTTGGGTCTTAATGGTGCGCCGGTTTTCAACTTAGCATTTGGATACTGCGACAGATACGTCATCATCGATTGTTCATCAACATTTGGATTAACCAATTCCTCTGGCTTAATCAATTGACGAACGTTGAGCCAGTCATCGGCCAAGCCCATGGCTTCGGATGCATTTTGTACTGCATCCTTTGGATCCCACATGTCCCAATCGGGGCAGAGACCCGGTGCACAGGCGTCAACCAATGCACCGACAGCCTTGCCCGTAGTCCAGTCATTAGTGAAATTGTTAATTGGCATTTCTGGGATTCTCGTGTGGATCCAATTGAGAAGTCTGCAAAGAGGGAAGAGGTTATTTGGGGTTGATAGAGCGAATGAAGTGTGTGTCACACCTTTGTTTGGGTGTTGCGCCAGAGCCATTCATCTGGTTTTCGTCCTCTCCATCCCACATGGGCATCGAGATGGAATAGTGAAGAATTAGTGTCCATATTAAGCCGAGAATTAGTTTTATTTTACAGTCTACAATGTCTGATGAATCTGTAAAAAAAAATTCAAGAGAATGTGTTAATAAATTAGTGTTACACGAGGAGAGGTTGAATTGATAAATTAAAAGGAAGTTTTTTGAGTCAGAAACTAGTATAGTAGGATTCTTGCGGCTGTACATGGATCGGGTGAAGTCAAGAACGTTGTGAAAGCTCCTGGAAAAGTATGCGGGTTATGCTAGAGTTTTGGACAAATAATTGCTTTATAGGACCCAGTCAGGTAAGTATGACTACAACATCGTTCCTTTGAGGCACATTGGTGACATCTGATCATCCTATAACATGGAATGGAACCGCAGCGCAACTACAAAGTTCTAAGCCTAGTACTTGCTTTATCTTCTCGCGGGGATCCCTGGTATCTATGTAAATGTATACGTCTTTCCTCATACAGAGTAAAAATACGAACAGTATAGCCTCGGATAAGAACTCATCACAAATTGACGACTTTTGGCTACTATGACGTACTACTATTGTTTTCTAGAATGTATAGGAGCTCCTCGACTTATTGAGCGAAAGACTATAAAACGTCAAATTCCTACAACTTGAAAGTATCAATCCCCAACGCGTAACACCATTCGGAAATCCATGGGAATTGAGAGGGATGCTGCTGCTCTCACTAAAAGCACGCACAGACCAAATTTCCTGTCCCCCCATGAAGATAGGATTTTGACGGCAAGATTTTGTTCGATATCAGACTGTAGCGCCCCTCCACGATCAGTCAAGCACCGCCTTGAATACAATACCAAATAGAGACATCGTCGTGGTGATAGGGGATTTGAACGTCAGAGAAGGAAATGACAATAAAGGACTTAAACACGGAGGCGTATTCAGGGAGAAAATCTTGGGGATGCTCAAGCATCCAGAGAGCCTTGTAACTGCTCAATTGCTGAAAAAAATACAGAAATGCTTAGGGGATGCTGTAGATTTCGTTGGGGATGTCATGCACACCTTGCAGCCCAATAGTTGCGGCTCTGCTTAGACATTCAACCGGAAAGCACGGATTAGACAAGAAGTGGAAACAATCGGCAGCTCAATGCCTGTCAATGTACTGTGAAAAATGCTTTTATATCTGAGCATAAAAGAATTATCGATCAATCGCAGTAAAGACAAATCGCACGGATCGACAATCGAAAACAACTATAAGCTCGCATAGCAGCTACCCCAGCAGGAGAAAGATGTAAGCTAGAGGTCCTATATCACAAGAAGTGAGGCGAAGCGTGCAACGAGACAATCGCAATTACATCGATGCGCTAGCCACTGATCCAGAAGAAGCAGCAAGAAACCTAAAAACGTATAGGTGATCAAAGCTCAAGCCAAAAATCCCGGTGAAAGGATAAGCAATTCTTTGCTAATTTCGAATGAGGATCAACTCCAGAAATGGAAGGAGATTTCGTGATGAGTTTGAACCCTGTATTCGCCAGTGATTTATACCGGAATCAAATGCGTACCACACCTCTGCAAAGGTTGGACTTTATCCGCCTGCTCAATAAACCATTATTCGACGACCTCAACGACATCTTGGGTAAAAACATACGATGTCTTCTTAACTCTACAGGATGAATTTAGGTACTTCCTGTTATCTTATTCTCCCCCTCTCCATCAACATCAAGCAGATCACATGAGTCGTGGTACCAAGACACATCTTAGTGCTGATAGGGTTTTTTTTTTTTGAACAGTCCTACCTACGTACCACAACTCTAAGCACCGCGAACAAAGCACTGAAAAATATTAAGGCGATATGACTTGAGAGTTTGACGTTCCTGTCAGCAGAACTCGTAGGCCGGGCGCTAACTACATCTGCTGAGCTCTTCCAATGATTTTAATAGAAGGCGGGGGATTTCAAAAGCTTTCCCGAATGATCATCAAGCTCGCTAAGGAAATAAATTTTATTTGCGTACTGCCTGGAACAACAGGAAAACGCATAGAGCAGATTTCCGATTTCCGCTCTAGATCATCCCTCAGCGAACACATCAACACCGACTAAGGAATCAATGGCCACTGCCTTCTAAAAAAAGACCTATATCGAATGAAGATTTCAGGACACCTACTCCAACCAAGAAGCTTTTTTTCGCATTGTCATTGTCCAGCTGTCTTCCTCCACAGAAAGAGGATTTTCAATAGCGAGGATATCTTGTTAGGAAACAAGATAACAAGAGGATTTTCAATAGCGAGGATATCTTGTTAGGAAACCTCGAGGGTAACTATTCAGAGAATATGTTGGACTTGTTGATAGCCTCTAGAGCAGGGGTTCCCTAAGTTTGCGCCGCGGTGCCCTGGGCGTCAATGTACACATATTTCGACTAAGGCGCCGTGACGAAGTACTTAACCTGTAAGTGCGCGGCAAACTGATAAAGTTTGGGGATCCCTGCTCTAGGGTAATAAAACTACGCAGCAGTTTCAAAGCTGCGAAAAGCTCTCCATTAACTTCAGCTGCCATTTTCCACTACAAAATGATTCCCAATCCTAAAATCGAAATTGTCTTTTAAGATTTTATAATAGCCGGCATTGTGTCTACTTATTTAAATTTATTAGAAAGTGTTATCAAAACTTGATTAAATCTTTATACTTTCTAATTAAATGTTTCAATCTCTTGTCAGACTTAGGTCAGCAAAAAAACAGCATCGACACACTCCAGCGTGTAGTTCTAAAATGAATCTAATTCTACAGCCTTTTAAGCGGATTACTCGTCTTCCAATTATGGAGTTCATGTGTATGCAGTTGAATAGGAATTTTATAATGCTCGTAATGATTTGCATTAATGGCTAAAAATCCATCTCCTTCGTCGCCCGAAGTACGTCCATTTAATCTCTGAACGATGGATAACTGACAAGAAGTAGGCTTGTTAACTCGTGGCAATGCATCCCAACTTGTTCGAGGAGATTTAATCTGTTTAACTCTCTGTACGGATTATCTTTTGCTTGATTAATGGTAATTTTTTATTGCAGTGTATCACAGATATGGTGATATTGACACAAGTTCAAGTTTTATTGCAAACAAGGACTAATGACTGACATAAAGTGGTTTGTGACTGTTATGGTGATTCTATCAATTTCACAGAGATCTAGTCACTGAATTAAAAGAATAAATAGCTAGATTTGAGCCAAGGCCTAGCTTCACCCAACCATACATTTCTCCCATGAATGGAAGGGACCTACAATTTATTGCCAACTCCGAGCGGCGAATTGAAAAGCTTTTTTATGACAAATTGTACTCCCGGAGGCTTGTCATTCTCTGACGAGAGGTGGTTCCACGAACAATTTTTGTTGGACCCAGCTCGCACAGCAGTCCAAAGCACTAACCACTGAGCCACGGCGGCCACTGGATTTGTAAAAGCAAATCTTGACCAACAACCTTAAAACTGTCCAAAGGTGTCAATTAGTAATGTGGGTGACCTCAAACTATGCTCTGTTGCGATTCCCTCCCTCCACCATCTAACAATTCAATTGAAAAAGAACAAATTCCTTATTAGCTCCCAACAACGTGTTATTATGTGTGTTCCCTCGCCATCTGTATCCCTCAAGAACGTGGGAAAATCGTTTATAGTTGGGGGTATGCTTCGTTAGGCTCACGCCCAATCCCCGGTGTAAATTACCATTCCCCGCCAGATTGTGTATACTCCTCCGTGTCACGGTCTATAAAATCACTCAGCATTCTTCTGATGCGCGCTATACTTTTATAAATAAATCAACAGCAACAAGCCCAAGTGCTCGTACCTACACACAGCCCTATCGCCGTCCGTCCACTGAGTAATTTCAGTGCTCACAGTGCAGTAGCGAAATGCCTTCGCTCCAGACTACTGCCGCAAAAGTCTCAAATTAAATAAATTACATGCACCTGTCTATAAATAGAGAGACAGACGATGATCACTTTCACTTGGACTTGATTCGAAAGGGAATCGTTTGACGTTGACGACCGGCGACCGAATCTCCAATTATTGTGCAATCGGTTGTTGTGCGTTTAGATGGGTCTTGCGCCTGCCACGGCTGTGCGCAAGCATAATTATTGTTATTGTTGGAGCTGGGTCGTCCCGAATGACCGGAGTGAGATAGAGTGTAGTTTGTAGTCAGGAATAGGGCCAGGCGCCGCGAGTGATACTTGAAATAGATATTAGCAAGTGGAATACAACGAGTGCAATCAAATTAATGAACCGAATTTAATTGAAGTGACGTGAAAATTAGTAGCTGAGCTGAGAATTTCTTTGGAAAAGCCGCGACTTAATGAATCACGTCCTAATAAGCTCGTGTTCGGAAATGATAGGCTTCATGATCTTGGAGTGTGGAGAGACATTTAGAAAGATCATCACATGATCAGTGAGCTGAAACAATCACCAGCTCAGTGGAACAGAACTGAAGGCAAACCAAGAAACGAACATCAGCTGTTTCAGCTTGAAGGGACAGAGATTGAGTTACGAACCTTTATAACCTAGTGATTGGAGTGTCTGTCATTTTTGAGATGAACATTTTAGTCGTTTTTCACCCATCTTCTCTGCCTTTTTGTACTTAGAGATCAGAATAGTCCGTAGATTTCTCGTAAACGTTTGAGATGCTACCATTCATCTTAAATATCAGTTCAGCTACTGTACAGAGGGTGCAGTTTCCCTTAAACGCAGACAAATGTTTATCTCGCACAAGTGTGGGTCAGATGGGGTTGAGAAGTCACAATCACTAGACACCCAAAAACCCCATCGCGATCCCTAAAGAGTTCTAAGACTCAAGAATATTTTTCAGGCGAGATCACCGTTTTTTTCTTTAATATTTTGCCATTACCTTGGCAACTCTAAGATGGAAGAAGACTGGGTCCCCAAAGAAATACGTGGCGACGAATTATCAAAGAGGAGTCAAGACAATTGGGGAAAAGCTGAACTGAATTGAGGCACCCCACCAGGAACCGACTACGATTATAGACCCTAAGACCCATAAGGCGATACAGAACCAGCCGAAACTCATATCTGACGGCAGTCCTTCGGGGCGAGTGGTTAATGTGTGTAGAGTGTGAGATACTACATAGGCTCATCCCAGGTATTGACTATTCAGGCTTGCTTTCCGTATGCCAATATCCCGAACTATCTAAGAAGATTATCTTTAGACATCCATTAGCTTAACCAAAACAGGACCTAAGTAAGGTTTATATCGCTCCCACCAGCAGATTTTGTGTAAGTCTCTACGTAGAAGCACTCGAGATGTGCACCGTCAGACAATTATTGCTCTTAATGTCCCTGGATGGATTGGATGGATTGATCACAGGGCATAATACGCTGCGGTACCATATGAAAATATGTGTATACCATAAGAATTCGCTGTTGGTTGCTCTGTTTGCATAGACGGTGAGCAAAGGATAGGATACAATGATGAACTGTTCTTAGCGCCATCGACTTCGTCAGGAGAGTGGAAGTATGATGACTAAGATTCCTGGGACATGCACGTATAAGAGAAGCAACCCAACAGTCCGGCACGAAGAGTTCCGAATCTGCATTGTACATTCTGACTTTTACGGCACCTTAACAGAATCGGAGAGTTTAACTCACCAGAACATTTAAAAAGATCTTTCCAGTCCCCCAGTTCATCAAAGTGATGACTGCCAAGAGCTGTAAAAACTCTATTCGCAGTTTTAACCGCTTATGCAGTAGACAATGTGGACTACATATACTAAAATGTTCCGGGGATGTGTCGTACGTTCATCCTTGCTGCTAAGTGTCATGAGACACATGTAGGGATCTCCACTTCTCTAGTGTTGACCAAAGTGCTCTCGAGGCTAAGCACTTATTTGCGTTTATATGCAGATCTAGCGTGTGGTGTCTCTGCCTTCTTATGAGTCCATCCTAGATTTCCTCACTTAACCAAGAGAAGCATGGGCAGCGTGATTGTCTAAACCCTTCCTTGCACGATAATTAAGTCTTTCCCAGTGTGTCTCAACCGCATTTATATCAGTGTCACCTTCTAGGTCAGGGCGAATTTGACAAATCACTTCCATCGGGATTCCGGTTATAAACCTCTACCCAGAGCATTATGTCCAGGTGTAGCTTCTTTTCCAAACACTCAATCCTCGAATATAGTCAACACAAATGATATTTATTAGATCAGGTACTTAACTAATGGTCGACTATCAGCTATGTGAATGCTTGACTCTCTGCTAAACGAGGAGGCGCATTTTCTTCAAGGACATCCTGGCTCCTGATTATATCAGAAACGCTTTGTCAGGAGACATAATAAGACGTCCTAGTCTAACTGGCTCTCGGCATGATGGATCTCATAGACCGCAGTGCATCTTGTCTTAGAAGCAAAAGCAGCCGCCCTTTCTAGCTCTTTACAACTTGCGTCTTATCCTGGGACCATGTGATTGAAATTCCGTAAAGTTATAATCCATTGGTTGGTCTGCAGTAGTATACTGGCATACGTCTTAAGATGGCTTAAAGTTCTCTTTTGAGTAAAAGGCCATACAACTTATTGAGGTTTCCTATTACCAAATATGTAAAGGTCTTCTGAACAGAATCTTGTGTCTATGTCGGTCCTTAACTTTCAAGAAACTTAACCTGCCAAGTAGGTCAAGTTTACAACTTAGCCTTTCTCCTGCTCTATTTGAAAAATGTTCGTTGAAACCTGCATCTAAATATGCTTCTCTACATATGGGTTTGTGATTTCTCCGTGATCTATCATATTTTACGTGCCACCATTCGGTACACATCGGTTACAAATGTCCCATGACCACTTTGACTGTATTTCGCACTTGGCGTCATTGTGCATGCTTTGATTAGTAACACCATTAACCGCGCTATACCGTCAATGCAAAGAAAGCAAGCATTCCAAGGAAAATACATATTCAAACACGATTTACAACAACCTGCCATCTAGCACCGTTTACACAAATGACTTCATTCGGAACGAAAACAATCGACTGAAGTCAGCTTCAACTGTTTACGGTCATTACGAACCTCACCCCAACTCACTTCACCTCATTCTTCTCGATAATTACCCGTTGAGCAACAAGTTAAGAATTTTGTTGCATCGATTTGCCTGTTGAAATCTTTAATTCTGATCGTTAGATATTGAATATCTTGTCCAGTGTCGATCCCTTATCAAAGGCAATTTGTCAGATAAAAGCCAGATGTGAATAGTTCACCGTTGCACCAGATGGAGATCACAACTAATGTCAGTCGATGATGACATTTAATGCGGCCATCACCGTTAACTCCAGGTGGTAAGCCATTTAAGTTGGTTAATTACAAAACAACCTGCGTTAATGTTGCCATAAACAAATGTTGGAAAAACTCTTCTTATAGCCATTGACCGGGATAGACGGTCCATTCCGGCATCCCAGAGCGGAGTTCCACTTTGCCATTTTCCACAAAGAAACACCATTGTGCCGGTTCGGCTTAAGTGTCTTCACATCTCTGTTTGGATTAAGTCGCACACACCGGTCGGTGTAACATTTCACGAATTACACATTCGCGAGAGAGAGATTCAACATTTTACAACGAGTGCTAGACAATTAAATTTGTTTTAACGGTTCCGTTCGCGTACGCCATTATTGTTTAACCGGTTGTCGCATATGTAGATGGTAGATGCCACCACAATCGCTCTTCATCGCCATAGCCATCATCAGCAGCATCAGTCGCATCGATGTTACCTAGTAACACAACATGATCTTGGATAGAAACTAACTCAAGTCGCAACCAGCAACCAACGATCAACGACCAGCACCGGCTTTTTGATTGCTTCAGCGAAAACGGGTTCATAATATCTTAAGTATACACTTGGGGGCACATACTGATCGTCCCGTGATCGTGGCCCTGGAATTTACGTCATTAAGTCTTCGTTTCTGTCTTTTTCTGTCCTTCTTTCTCCGGCTACTTGGTGGAACTTTTTAACCTTAAACTTGAATTTCTTTCTCGGATTCTCTGATTGTTGGTGTCGACTGGTGTGGTGTGTGGCAGTGATCTTGTGATGCCAGGGGGAGGGTTGCGGGCGCTTGAATTTGCATGTCATAGTGTTTTATTGTTGATGTGTGTTGTTAAATTTGATATGCACACCAGAGGAAAAGAAGATGTGACTTTTTTTTTCTTCAGCGCCACCAGTTTACAGTAAACAAATACCGGTAGGGAAGTTCATTAGACCGGTTTCTTGTTTATTTAGCTTATGACAGTTCTCAAATCGTTAATTAGAAAGGTGAATCTATTTTGAATGAGAGAACCTACACTCAGACTTGGATTTATGAACAAAAGAATATGGAAATCCGCACCGAAGTAACAGTACTCACACAGCAAATCGATGGAAAATGTCAATTCAATTCATTAAAATTGGAGCTACTGCTCCAATGGGGAGTTTCAAATGATGGGATTTTGTTGGAGTCATAATTCAGACATGTCGCCATGAGTGGAGAAATTCACTATGCTTCACCGGACGTTTGCTCTATATTTGAAGATTCTAGTTCAAAAGAGAGGAAGAGACAGACGTAAGATTCTATTTTCGTTGTGATTTCATGAAACCTTTACCAAGGAAACCAAGTCTGAACAAGACTGCGAATCCTAAAAAGAAAGTAAGAGGAACTTGAGCACTGTGTTTCAAGAGAACTCTGTCAAGGAATCCAAATAGAACGGCAGATAGTTTGGAGACACTAAGAAATTATCAAACAGGAAAGGATAGAGACATATGATAACCCTAGAAAGCATCTCCGATATTCACGCCAAGTCATCGAAAAATACCCCACGCCTTAACTTCAATCAGTACACTTATCCCGAAGATTGACTCGTCAAAATCGTGCTGCACAGGGTTGTAAAAACGCATTTGAGTTCAAGGATCTTGACATTAGTAGAAGAAGCTTTGAATAACATTGGAATATCTTATATTATTAGCGATTTCTTTGCAAATTATACTGTCAAACAAGCAAGCAATGCACCCTTCGGGATTGAATCGAGGAAGGGTCCATACAGGGCATGGCATCTCTGCATATTCATGGGTTCTGGTAATGGAAAACCTTTTTCGGGTACTAGAAGGAACGTCTGCAGGAAATATTGGAAATATTGGACAAAATACGAGATTAAAACCCGAAAAAGTTTACTGAATATACAGTCGTGTCATCCTGTTTTACAGGGCAGTGGTTTGAAGGCCAGCCTTGAAGACTACACAAGCGAGAGAAATGTAAACCCAAATACAACGTATGGCTTGCTGACATTCAAGCTTCAAAACCAACGGCTGGCAGGGAAGTTGTATTCAACAACCTACCAGGATACCCCGAAGCAAGGAGACTGATTGCCGGGCCAACTTCTCAGCGTGCAACCTGGCGCGACAGAGCCCTTATGGAGCCTATTCTCGGGGGATTGTGATTGAATACCAAGAGCTGGTTCCCCAAAAATAAAATGTTTAGTTGAAACGAACTGCTCAAGGCTGGATCAACTTTCACGTTTTTTTTGGATCTAAACCATTCTGTGACCACAATTAGACTTCGGCCACAGCACTGATAAAACTACTAGGACCACCGGATACACCAGCTAATTGAGAACATTTTTTGAGGTTAAAATTATAAAGCCGTTTTCCTACAAGAAAATCCTTAAGCTAGGGCAGGAAAGCATCAAGAAGCTTGTCAGCTTTCTCCCAGGCCATTGCTGGCTGAGGTACTATCTCAACAAATTCAGAGACAAAGTGCCGATGGGGTTGAGAAGAGAAAAAAACTTCCACGCACGTTCTCTATGAATGCCCGGCACTTAATAGTTAAGAAGGCTTATTTTCCATAGGGAAATTCGTGCTAGAGGATGTGGTAAGTCTATTATGCTGACTCGTCTTCAATAGCCCAATCGGACTGATTTGAAGGGAATTTCTTTTTAGTTGTATACGAAGCATCAACCCTATCCCATTCCAACTTTTATTGTTCTTAACATATGTATGTATGCCCCAGGGTTATTTGTAGTGTAGCTTTGGGGCAGGTTCTCGTTGTTCCTTTTATGCAGATGCATGCTAATCTCTGTGATTTTTCCAGCAATTTCTTTGGCGTTCACAGTGTGGTTCTTCATCTCTCTTAAGTAATGATCGGTTCAACCATGAAGGTGGTATGATTTACATCCATCAAAGCATGCCTGATTTGCATCTCTAAGATTTTTGTTAAAGTGGCTTAACTTAGGCGGAAGATCGAGAGTTATGGAGGACGTTCAAAATGATGATGATGATGACCTAGCTTACCACTGATTCTATTAATGCCCTCCAGAAGTTTACTATCCAGGCTTGATCTTATAAGCGAATTCGGCAAAGGCGGCAGTGGATTGGGCATACATTTTCGAAAAGGCGACGGAAATAGAAGGCCCGGAAATAGATAGTAAAGTAGAAGCAGGGATACTGAAGGGACATTAAACGCTCACTTTGAAATTATCGAAAGGTTATGCCTTAATCATTTGAAGACTCGGTTTTTTGAAAATCTGAGGTTTATTTTTCCAACTCGTTGACAAAATGAAATTAAATTTAAAGACTCCCTCTGTCGGCACCTTGTACGTAAAAGTTATTGCCTAACAAAATTCATAAGGCCTCGAAAAAACCCCATAAATACCTAAAATTCCGTCGCAAAAAATTCAAAAAGATTTATTCGCGTGATCGTATCAATCCAAATTAAAAACTTCGAAGACAGTTCTCATGCCATTGCCCACAAATTAGCAGTCAAGCCAGACCAACAGTGCGTAACTCCATAAATAAAAAGTAAAACGTTGAACGATACACATTCATCGTTCAGCGTACATCACTCCTGTTGTGTTTGACAAATTAACAAGCGTGAATTTTTCTCATGCACGTACAATTTGTCACAACACAAAACTTCAAGAAGTCATACCACAGATACATTACAAGGAAGTAGAGTGTACGACTACGAGTATCTATTATACAAGCACAAGTACAAATAGTGCCACGATCAACAGAATAAGCCGGCCGGCAGATACTTTTGAAGACACAACCACTCCATTGTCGTCTCAATGCTCTTTTAATGAAATTCCTCCTTTTTTTGGTATTTAAATTCGCACACAGAGTGGGCCCCCAACACAAACAAGACAATTAATTTCTATCGAAATGTGAAATTTAATGCGATGATGTCATACAGAGATACACAGATACAAACTCTCAATGTTGCCATGTACACGATTCTTATTTTCAAATTCTAACGTTTAAATTTAAATCGCGTATATGTACGTCGTCGACGGGTAATTAAAATAAAAGTCCAACGTCTGGGTCTGGGAAACAAGGAGAAACGTGAAGTTGTCATTAATTCATGCATCCCTGAGTTTGACCATGATGGGTTCTCCCCGCCGCCGTATATGGTAACTGACGTCATTTTCTAAACGTTTCGCGACCAAATTTCAAATCTCACTCGAGCGATAGAGATGGAAACAATGAATCTAACATCAGCAAAGGCCACAATTCGTTACAAGATACAAATACGGTGGAGCGGTGTTAGGTGTTCGGTGTCGATGGCGGTGTATCATGATGCCGCGACGTAAGACCCTGGGGACTACTACATGCAGGTAGAATTTTTAAATTTCCCAACCGTCAGATTGAAATAATTTATTATTATGCTCTCATCGTGTTGGGAGCAACTATTGAAATGCCGAGGTTTGTGTCGGCTTGAATTGAGATTAGGGTCAACCTAATGATTGCCGGCTGTGGGATTACTCAGTTGTGAGTCTGCCTAAGTGTCAATGAATCACTGGGGAGAGCAGTGTAGTGGATTAACTCTAAAAGTTCACTCGGAGAAAGTCCCAAGTCTAAGTCTAAGTAAGTTGGTCTATTTTGAGGTATTATGCCGGGCGATAGATAAGACGTAGATGGACGGGAGTATTTTAAACGATTTGCTAAGTCACGTTATCAGCGGCGAATACGATCGAGGGAGCTATTAGCGATTATCGCCGAATCCACAACTATTTGTGAAGTGAATCATGTCCAAGGTTAACCATGTGCTAATGGCAATACATTGGTTGTAACAGACTCAAAGCTAATTGGCATTTATTATCGTTCATATTTTTGCCAAAACAGATTGTGTGACTTAATGGATATGTTGTTCGGGGGTGTTTTTTTAATTTGAGACCGGAAATCGCTATACATTCTGCTTTAAGCAGTTTTGAGATCATTTTCGTTTATAGTTGAATGAATGAAAGGTTCTGTCGCAGCGATCATCACAGCTATTGTCAAAAAATTTGAGTTTGACAACCAGCAAACTCCGTCAAACTGATAAAGGTGCCGAAAAGGCGACATCTCATGAGAGCCGTAGGTACGTACATTTTCAATCACCCGCTTATCCACGGGTTTAGGGTGCTTAAGTAGACTCTCCATATTTTTTGATCTTCCGCCATCGACTCTAAATCATCAGGAGCTATCCCCATAAGAATAAAGGAGACATTTCGGATTTGGTCCAACCATCTCACCTAGTGGAGGCCTACCTGATGGCACGGCCTCCAATCCAAGCTTAATTGATGCTCTTGATCATTTGAACTAAAGTTTTGGTCCCCATTGCTTTGTGACTAAAGAGTCAAGAACTTCCCTATTCCCTCAGCTCTAGATAATGAGAACATTCTTTGCACAAAGCTTCACTCAGCACCAGACAAGGAATAGAGTATCAAAAAGGTAAAACAAATTAGTCCGAGCATCCTCACCTACTCTACCACCTTAAATCAAGACTTCAACATCAAAATGTTCAGAGAAAGGGGCTAAAAACGCATCACTGTGCCTGTCGTCTGATGCACCTATCGGGAGAGTAACGACGAATGTTGGGCTCATATGACCAATCGTGCCATTTTCTCAGGAATTAGGGAACTAAGCCCTGAGGGAGTACATAGAAGGGGACAACCTCTGATCTGATGGCGTTCAAAAGTAAAGACAGCTGATCTGGAGAACCTTGTAGCTGTAGCACCATCATGAATAAATAAATAAGTAAGGGATTGGTGGTGGTGTGGTTGCCGTGGCTCAGTGGTTAGTGCATTGAACTGCTGTGCGAGCGGTGTGGGTTCAAGCCCCAGCTATGTCCACTGAACATTTTTTGCAGCAACACCTCTCGTTGGGGAATGACAAGCCTCCGGGAGCATAATATGTCATGAAATAGCGTCTCAATTCGCCGTTCGGACTCGGCAATAAATTGTAGGTTCCTTCCATTCGTGCGAAAAATGTAACACGCACAACATGAATGGTTGCGCGAAGCTAGGCCTTGGCTCATTCCGAACTTTCGCGCCAGCTATTTATTTTTAAGGGATTGGTGACATTCCCTTCCAGGTTCTTATATTTGTTTTCCAGTCAACTTAGTAATGATACGAATCAGGAAACATCTGGATTCAACAAGCAGATACTACTGGAGATACTCTTGTATCGTCCACTCTGGACTCATTTAAGTTAAGGTTTCCCCTTCATTTGGACTGTATCGGTTATATTAAGGCTTTCGACATAGTGAATTTGATTATTATTCCTGGAAGAGAGGAACAAACTTCCGATGGCACGTCTTACACCACCGCAGAGTGTCGAAGCACTTAAAAGTTCACAGTGAAGTGCGACAAGGTTGCTTGCTGTCACCACTATTTTTTACAGGACGGGAAAAGGGCGTCTTTAGTGAAGCATCTGGACTATGGTGACGATGTTGACCTTGAAATTATGAATTTCCATCAAATAGTGATCAGTATAGTAAGAATCACCCAGCTTCAACAACTTCGTAGGTCAAGATGTTCACCTGATGCCAGGCAGCAGGTAAAGAAAGCTGTCAACTTTTTTTTTTTTAAGAATTGTCTTGGATAACGGCACCATACTTAATTTGGGCAGGCGGATCAGAAAGAAGAGGCTACATTCAGAATACTGCCGAAAACCTAAGTTTTCATCAACCGAACAAAGCTGCTACTGGGGCTGTGTTTGAAAGCGGCCTGCCATCGTCACTCATCAGTTGCCGTATCAAGAATTAAGTTCTTGGCAAACTATTAGACTATTGACGCTACAGTCCGGGGGGAACCTGGACCTCGACCAACAAGGTCTCCAGCCAGTTCGATCTTTAGCCAGTTGCCTCCAGCTTCGTTGAAGATTAAGGTCCCCTTCCACTTGCGTGTGCCACCTGAGTCGCGGTCTTCCTCTAATGCGCTGTCCTTCGGGTGTGGATTCGAAGATTCCAGACAACTGACTCAAGTTTTTTGTCTCATCTCACCCAAATCGCACTTCAGACAATTGAAAGCAATTGACACGGATCTCTGAGGCATCGCGCCAAAAAAGAATTCCACATATCATCCGAACACTGTGCCCACAGAATGACTAAGAACTGACACCATCTAGCCAAGCTTCTTCGCAACTGCTGGAATTTTTCATAGAAAAACGAATCCTCATCCATTGATCGGTATGCCCGTCACATACAACATGTCACAAATGTGACAACCAATCGAGGCCTTCATGACATCATACATGTTTCACAAAAAAAAAAAAGACAAACTGACACTAACTCCGTTTGGTATCTGGTGGAACTCATCCACTAGTACGCGCAATCCACCACTTGAACCATGCTATGCTGTGTCAAACGAGTCAATTCACTCCCGAGTTATGATTAAATTTCATTCGCCGTCCGTATCATGTGTGGTCATCATGAGAGCTTACTCCGGTTTTGTTGTTATTCTAAGAAATCCAAGTCGATTCCGGCTCTGGAGCGATGAAGAATCTAAATGACGATCAGATTTAAATATCGTGTGGCTGGAGAAAAACAAATCCAAGGACAGACAATTAGATCATTCACCATTTGGGAACCACTTCCGGTTTGGTTTCTCCACTTCAATTGGACCAACTTTCGTATCTAACTTGTATTTGGTTCGAGGTTAGGTCGAGATAAGCTGCATCAAAACAGCGAAAACGTCATCGTGTTGATTAGGCTCTCGCTCAACAATTGATTAATCGCCTGAAGGTCACCGAATCACAATTAATTGTGCCACCCCTTACAGCACGACGCAACACAATCTCCAGATAGCTGCGGAGCCCCTGCTGCCTGCACTTGCAATTAGGTCAACGCGATATTCATGGTCTTCGCAGTGTCTTGAGAGATCAATCCGTGTGTGGGCAACCACGTGACTCGATCTCTCCTTTTGTATTCCCATTCTTGTGCTGATGAGGAGGATCAACTGAACCACATGTTATGGATTCGCCCTCTGCTTGGTATATCATTTCCTCTCCATTGTTTTCTTTTGGGTTGATTGTTCGGTGGAAGGCACACCCAACATTCCAAAATTGCTGCGATCATTTATTTTAACTTTGGGGACGCGGAATGGGATCTTGTTTGGGGGTCGCCTCTTGCCTGCTCTTCTTCCAATTGATGCGACACGCTTGATCGTCTCATAACAGGAAAAGAAAACAAAACAGGAGTAGCTGTGAGTGTTTTTCTTTTCTTTTCCGAAGAGGAACGAATTGACAGAGGAAGAGAGTGACCTGTGGTTTTTGAGTCCCCACTCATAACCGGTAGATTCTTGTGGATCGAGAACAACAACAAGAGAAACCGGCAAACACAGTCGTTTGACTAGAGACTCCACATAACTCCGGATTCCAGGAAAAGTAATTTGCTACGCCACAGATAAGTGAAGATAGAATGGACAAGAAAGGCCACGCATGAAAAATGTAGTAACCCATGCTAATGTTGAGAGAGAATAGTCAGGCACCGGCTGAGGCGGTACTGTGGGGCCAACTCCGTTTGATAGAAAAAAAAAAGTAGAACACTCGCCAAGAAGTGAATGGAAGCTATGAGAACAAGTTTTCAACAGGAAGTATGCACCACTAACATCTGTCAAATTTTGGCATAGAAAATTTGAGCTATACATCTAGGTGACATAAAGAGAATATGTCCATTTGCTTGTATACTTTTTATGTTGAATGTTGATGCTTGCCAAACCATCTGACAGAGCAAAATGTCATAGAGAAGCAAAGATGTGCGAATGACATTTGTGTCAAAAGATGTCAAATGTCAATTGGTATTAGAAATACGTGATATTCAATTTATACATGTGAAGATTCCAGTTTCGAACAACTTTGATGGGGTTGCAATAAACCTTTGATAACATTTCTTTCGTTTGACAGTTGACAGAATGATTTCGTTTCATTGACGGCTTTTTGTGTCAAAAATGTCAAGTTATAGCATCTCAACCGAAGACATTGCCATGAAATGTGTTCCGAACAGTTTGGAACAGGAAATCTTGCACCTACTCTTGAGGCAGAACAGAAATGGGAAAAAATGTCAAAGTCAGCTGTGGCTGTCAATTTAGTATGTTTCAGCATTTTATTTGTTCAAATGAAATTTTTCAATTTTTGCTAACTAACATATGGGCTGTACTTCTCGGTTCTAACTTGATCTGATATTTTTCACAAATTTGTTCTGTTCTGTTCTGGTTTCTTCTCATTGAACAAAGCTACTATAACATGAAGCAATAGGACTTTGACAAATGAAGTTGGAGGCAGATTAAGCACACAACAAAAGTCAGGCAATCAGGAAGCCATGTATCGTCTCTGGGTAGATGGCAGCGAAAATAGTACAATTTCAGCCTGAAAAAGGAACGTCAAAGGCTTCCAAATGGACGGCGCTTTAAAGGTGTTGTCGTCATCTTCAGGGTTTCTTTGACGTTTTTTGTCACTGTGCTGATTTTCAAAACAGCTGTGCAGCCAAATCGTAGAATGTTTGTGGAACCAGCTGGTAATTTTCAGGTTTAAAACCGGAAGCTTAGCCATTTTCCATTTTAAGTATAAAATTTCATTTGCGGTTAATCTGTGGTGGGACTAGACCTGTTTGCGTCTTGCAGATTACACTTCGTATTTTAACGGTATTTCATTTCTACGCCTTCAAACACCACCGGTTTCACGTTCGTAAGTGGCTAATATCTGACCGCGCAATTAAAAAATTCCCATTAAGTCATTTTCTCAGCTCTTTTTCGCATTGAGTGCTTGCAATTAATAGACTTGCGCCGCCGCCGGCCGGTTCGGTTGAAATCCCACATCCTCAAGCCTAACCCACGCATCTATGGATTTCTTGGAATAAAATTCGCCCCAAAAAGAGTAACAAAAAAAAATGTCAATTGCTTTCAATACATTCGCGTGGGCTTACACCGAATTCAGCAACTTTATCACGCTTACAACCGTGTTCCCTCTGACAAGGCGCATGACTTCGTTTTGTACAAAACTGTCAAGCTAATTACTGTCGCCGGCTTCATTTCACCAATGAAAAAGGGTTCCAAACCGTAAATCATATCGCATAAAGCATTCGAAACAAATGATCACTGATTGCAACCGAAGGCATGCAATGCAACAGGAGTGCGCGACACGACCACAGGCGCGCACCAGTGCATTGCCCTAGGTTAATAGACACTGTGAGAGCGCAAAGCTTGCTCTTGTGCGTTGGTGTCGCGCCGTCGACAACGACAGACTCGCTTGTGTGTTATGCAATTTCTTCCTCATTCATGAACGCAGTCAGACAGACGACAGTTGGCCATATTTTCTGGCGTCAAATGCCTACTTACATGTAGACTTTTGCGGGAACAAGAGACCTGCAATGTGGTGGTGACTGTGTGAAGGTTTAATGTGCCCTCCATACGCACAATGTTCGAGGCTGTTTTGCACACACAAATCGAAGCGAGAGTTTCGCGCTGAAGTTGGAGGTCTCCAACATGCATAGATAGATCGGTATCATCTAAGTTCTTCCAGTGAAACCACATTCTTTCATCATGGCGAGAGGCTATAGAGGAATCCGACAAGGGAGTAAGTATTTAAATGGAATACCCACCAAGGGTGACAGTGAGACCGCGATTGCTAGTAAGGGGAAATGGATTAGGATTGCATCTGGTTTCAATTGTGAATTGGTGACTTTGATGGAAAGAACTCTGGGGCCGAATTACCGCAATCGATAACGACTGAGTGAGTAGGATTAGTGCCAAATCCTCACATTTCGATGACGAGTGTGGTAATTCGGCTCCTGACTGACTAACAATGTCACAGGACTTATCAGGATCTAGGTATTTGGAGTATTTTCAAAGAGGAGACCACCAGTGAAGTTTCTTTATATTTTTGACCAAATTTCAACATTTGAGGAGGCAAAGTGAGCCTTGAGTTTCTAGTATTTAGTCGCGACATTTCAATATAAAGTACGTAGTCGTCTTATAGCAAAACAGAGAATGTATCATTTTCGAGACAAAACGTTGGATTGGAGTGGCGTGTAATTAGCCTGACCGTAGCTCTGCAGTTATTCCTCCTTAAGCTGAAAATAAATTTTGAGGTACCTTTCTGGCCATTATACAAAACGCCCGTTCTGCAAGAAGTTGGGCTAGACTCGTAATGATGGAAGGCCACACGAGTATCGATTTAGTCCTGAACATTCGCTCAACTGACGCCAAAATTGGCGCCCAACTTGGATGGAACTCCGTTCTTGTTGGAAAGTCTATTTAGTTTATTCTTAGGTTAGGTAGATGGGTTGGGGAGGGGAGAGAAGCCTTCTGCCCCACACTTAGGTCAGTACAGACCCATTGTGATATCCATTTTTGGGGGTAAAGGTATCCCTTGCTCGTGGAGCTATACCCAAAGCACTCTCCTATTGCCACCGGGTTTCGAACCAAATTGAAGTCTTAATGAACCTCCAGATGTCCCTAACAGATATGTACGCCCCTTACTTCTTCGCTACCCTGGAAAAAGTGTCTTCCAAAGGATTTATGTCAGAGATGGCAAATACCTGGGCAGTGGGATTGATTTATTCCTCTTCGTAACCCCTGCAAAGGTCGTCCTTACTAAGTTTTCGCTTTTTCATGTGATAATGCAGAGTATTGTGAACTGTAATCACTCCTTCAATGATGGAGATGAAAGTACTAGTTCTGGTACGGCTGTGGCCATAGTTTTCTAGTTATTTTACAGGAGTCCAAAGAGCTCCATCTTCCATTCGTCGGATCACTGCAATGTATTTGAAGCGGAAATTACGGCAGTCCGCGAAACTGCGGCTTGGCTGTCGATTAACTCGATAGATTGTAGCGCTAGATAGTCAGGCAGCTATTAAAGCTTGGAATCGCTGGCAAGCCGGTATCCATCGTTATTTCACAATGCACCAATCTGGTCCAAGTGTGTCCCTGCTTGAACGGGGACAGCCACCTAACCTTACCTAAGAGTGGAATTGGACGAAGAACTAGTAAGACAACGCAGGGATTAATTTTGCATACCCGGTCTCATAAAATCTTTCACAACCAAAGTACTCCAATGTTGTTTGTAAGTTTACCACACGTCTGAAGACGTCATAGTTGGGGAGTCAACAAATTCCACCAAAAGGTGATGAGTGACCAAACCTTAATCAGTTTATTTACCCATTAGTCACCATGACCATTGATTATTGTCACCGGATATTTAATCATGCATGCAACAAATACCGGGTCAACATTGTCATCATCACCTTAAATAGCGTCGCAACTGAATCAGAATCAGAATCAAAGCCTAAAACTTTGACCAAAAGGCACGTTCTTACACCGAATTGACGACAGTCTGGAATTCTCTTCCAACAAAGGTGATACGAGGTTAGAGAACGTGCTACAAGTTCAAAAACAACACACACGCCTCTGTCGTCATTGTTGATTTCAAAAAGAGGTATAATGCTCGTACCGCCATGACAGGAAATTTCAATACAAATATTTATTTTGCATATCTGAGAAAGCTGACAGTACGTTGCAGTCATGGTGAATTTATAAAAATAAACAAGAGACTTGCAAGTCAAACAACATGATTACCATAGATAAGAGGGACAAACAAATTCTGCGCAATACTCAAGAAAAAGTTTGACATTTTCAGAAAAAGAAAAAAGTTGCAAATACCACTAGCTGGCTTGTCACTTTTCTATTGGGAGCTCATTAATCTCAGCCTCACGTACCTAGGTAACTCTCGACACAACTTTCCTAAACAACCCACACGCAGATCAGGCTTAAGTGCGAGTATCTCTGTCTGTTTTTTTTTTCAATTATTCATCAAACAATTGCGAGTTTAAATGTAAAAGACTAAATGAAATCCAACTTATTCTGTATTCAAGAAAGTAGGCCAATCCACAATGTGCAAAGTCGCGCTTTGTTTGCCTCTCCCTCCTCTCCCAGCGTCTGAGAAGCCCACGTTACAATTTTCCCTAGAGTTTCTCTTTCGTTTCAAGATACAAAACAACACTTTAGATACGCATACGTTGGCCGGCAAATTTGTTGAATTGACAAAGATATCGGGCCGGCACTCTTCCGATACACACAATGCAAATTCTTGAAAGTGTGAATCATTCAATTTTTTCGCCGATTAGATTTTGCAAATTTCGATAAAAGATACGTAGATACAATTGCCACATGTACACACACAGAGAGGTGACAAAATAAATCAAAAAAAAAAGGTGCCGCCATTCACACTCTTGACTATTTGAGCAGTTGCTGCAGTCGTGTCTGGGTTGGAAGCCTCAACTCAAAATGGTTTTGCTAGGTTGGCGGTTTTGGCGAATTTCTTTCTTTTCGCCAAATTTGGCAGAAATTTAAATGACGATTGGCATCTTGAATTGGAAAAAAATTAAACTATTGATTGCATAATTCAGTTGACACTCTTATGAATACTAAATCGGAACGAACGGTTGTCTAAATTTGTTGCCACCTAAAGCAGTGAATGTATGATGGATGACCTTGGGGGCGATTCATTGAAGCTTCTTTATCTTGTGTTTTTGGCAAACGATTTGGAAGGTAATCTGTCATTTCAAGATTAAAGGTATTAGATGGCTTTCGCGAAAGATAGCTAACTTAACTACCACCTCGGCAATGAGTTTTGATGAAAAATATTTAACAAGAAATCGTGTCGGGAAATACTGGGAAAGCAACTCTTCTAGGAGATCTACAAGGGACGGCGTTTTCTCATTTTCCCCTGAGGAATGCACTTCGCTTTTCCTGGGGTTTTTTTTAGGCTAAAGTCGTGGAAAAAGGCGATAAAGATAATTTACGTCAAAGTGCTTACGGGTACCTGTGGCAATAGGAAGGAGGGCCCCACAGAGCCAAATCCTGTAGTGTTAGGCTTAGTCGAAGAAGGCAGATTTTTTTTTAAGTTTTGGAAATTAATTTAAGGGACACGTGCCAACTTTGTCTAGAAGGATAAGGTGGGAGGAACAGGAACAAGGAGGGAATAGAAGAGGAAAACCGGTCGCCACCTGCTGTGCGAATGTCCTTAGAAAAAGCCTTAGCCTATTGGGAAAAGTGCAAATATCAGCATGAATATGCTTTAGCGGAGCACTAAGACCCACCTCATCCGCGGCACTTGACGTGCTCCTACATCTGCTTCCCTTGGATAGTTTTGACGAGCAGTCAGCTGTTAGCGCAGCCCTTAGACTGAAGGCCTGCTCTCAATGGTCAAACAACTATATTGGATCCCTTAACGTTCATCCCGGAAAACACCGATTACGAACTTTAACCTCAACTTTCGGACGTCAATTCCCTCCAGAATAGAATGGGAGAATGATGATGCCATAGACGAGCGCTCTGTTCATTTCTTCACCGACGGTTCTAAAATCGAGAACGGGATGGGAGATGGTGTTTTCTCCGAAGTCTCCGAGTATCCCCTTCCGTCTCCCCGACCATTGTGTAGCGTTTTTCAGGCGGAAATTATGGCGATCAACGAAGCCTTATCCTGGCTTAGGCATAATGTGGTATCCTGCAAGGACATCACAATCTACTATAAAATCTCTGGAAACAGTAATATACACCTCAGATTGTCGCTCGTCTCTCATTAAGATGGTAGAACGTTTTAACATTCACCTATGTTCGGTACCCGGTCATAGGGACATTCCAGGGAATTGTAAGGCCGATGAATACGATCGCTAAACATGGTACTGCTCTAGAGATCCTACCAGAATGTAGGAATCTGGGCATTCCACTCGCTGCATGTAAATTACTCTTAGAGAACAACGCAATCGACAAGACAAACCAAAGATGGAGGAACAGTACCACATGCCACACCTCCAGAGAGATATGTCCCACGCTAGACCTCACTCGATTTAAAAGTCTCATCTTGCTTAAAAGGTCGCTCATTAGCACCATTGGCCTTCATGCCAGAAGGATGGGCCTCTTCTCAAATGCCTTCTGAAGGAGCTGCAGGGACGAAGAAGAGGAGAAAACGACCCTTCTTCTCTGCACTTGTCCTTTCCTATCCCAAAGAAGAAAGCTCTATCTACCAGCCTATGACTTTGACAATATAGACGAATTATCGTATACTGAAGTCAAAAGTGGCCTTAGCTTTAGTAAGAGCTCCAAACGGTTTCATTATTTGGAGTGGCACCTAGTGTATAGATCCCTGTCTATGCCTCGCATGAACAGCCACCATAACTACCTACGTACCTAACTGTGGTCTTGGGACTATAAGGTGTCAATAATCTCTCAGCGTTGAATAGGAACGTATTAAAAAAACCACCAATACCTGATTTGGTTCGCATCTTCGATCTTGGATAGTAAACCATCGCATGTGTCCAAACAAGAAACACAACTTGTCTAACGCCTGACGTTTTTGGCGCACTCGGTCAAGTGGTGCTCGAGTCGCAGTCTTTCAGTCTTTTTTTGGTAAAGCCATGGGCATCAGCCTGCGCTTGTGTTACGACACGAGTCTTTCCCTGATAAATTTACCATTTTGGTGATAAATATTATTAGTACTCCAACATATATTTTAAAAAGCTTTCACAATTTATTAGAATACTATGCTAACAACTACGATATGTTCGACGAAACGTATTTATTTCGAAAGGTGCCCATCAATTTCAATGAATTGAAATACCTTATCCCTTTATGTCGCCCAAGAGCAGTGTTTTTAAATTTTTTTGGACACAAAACTACAATGAAATTGTTCCAAATAAGGAAAACGCTTGAATATTCACCCGTGCGAAAATTTCAAATGAAATAAATCTCCTCCAACACAAGACGCCATTATCATTCGATATTTCCCCAGTAATGTCCTGAATTATGTGACCAAAATACCAATCAATTATTACGTAAAAATTCTTCTCTCACTCTATATGTAAATACATAAACAAAAGCCGGTTATATTCACTATCCACATGTATCTAGATACACAATACTTCTTTCATTTCGATTTAGCTAAATGGTGGAATAAATTTATTTGACTTTTGGCTCAGGTAGAACAATTTGTTGATGGCAATCAAAGAAAAATAAAATTAAATAGAAAAAAAAAAAAACAGAGTTCTATGTTTGATCGACAACATGAAAATTTTAAGTATCTATGAGTATGAGTATCTAAGAAGTGTGTTTGGATGGAAGAATTGAAGAATATATGCAACGTACACGTGTGGGCAATTTCGCTGTGCGAAATATCTTTTGAAGATAACATGCGGCGGTCAAAATAGAATAAAAATAATAATAATGTGGATCACGATGGGGGATTGTCACTTTAAGTTCTCAATCCTTTGTTTTATCGAAAGAAAGTCGGTTGGTTAAACAAAAACATCTGATTGACAGTCCAACAAAAACTGATCATTTGTTAGATGTTTTACTACGAGTATTTTCTGTGCATCAATCTGCAAGCCACAAGATTTTTATTCGACAGCATTTCCGACAATTCTTTGAGCGTCCTTAACACTTTCTGAAATGCAGATTGGAAAAAAGCTCACATCAGCTACTCTCACAGACAAAAAGCCCGCTTGACGGAAAAAAATCATGAAATTTAGACATCCAATTGACAGAAGACACGAAATCATTTAAAATTAGTTCCGAACACAAAATTGAGGCAGTCCGACCATGTATGAAGCAGAATGTCTGCAAGGGTTATTAGCACCTATGCGGATAGCAATTAATTCCTATAAAATAACTGAAACCGGTCTCTTTCACGTCAAATAAATGAGCTTCCAGTCAAACGCGGGTAATTTGTTACTCATGTGGGCAAATTTTCTATACAAAACTTTGAACCAATCGAGAGCAGCATGCTGACGTTTTCTTCAACATCAGTTCATTTTGCAGTTTGAATAAAGGGCTGCAAATGAACAACACCTTCCTAAGAAATAGTTCTGGGAGAAAGAGTGTTTTGAACTGTGGTGTTCAAGGCGACGTAACAAAGAAAAAGATACATTTGAAAAGGCCACACGAAAGTAAGGTGAAGTACATAATGTCATTTTTTTTTAACGTTAACAAACACAGCAACGACAATCGGAAACAATAAATTGCAGTCAACGAGTAATGAACTAGTTCATGTCATTATAGATCAACAGGATTGCTTAGGACGAAAAAGTAAAAAAAAGCATCGAAACGAATCCGGCACTTGAAGTTGAAGAAGAACTCAGCATGGCTGACAATTTCAATTAATAAGACAGTGACACCAATCCTAGATTGTTACAAAATCTCAGTAGATACATTTTGGGTCTTAGAAGACTGAAGATCGATTAAAGCGACAATCCTTCCAAGAGAACTAAGCAACAATGTACTTACATGCATATGTAAACTGATATTTAACAGAATACCATGAAAAATTTACTTGTCAGTCTTTCTACCAGGGAGGAATAGAAAAACGAGCTTATCAGCAATTTCGATGACTCCACGATGGACTGTAGTGTCGACGCCTTAATATTCACTCACTTAATCACAATGCATCCAATTTCTTCACTCTGCCACAAGCCAAGTGGAGATTCTAGAAATTTCACAGGCAATGAGTACTTTACGGATCCTTAAAGAAAACAAGTGACAGCTAGGTCTCCATCAAATCTCTTAACGGGTAGAACTTTGTAAGGCCAAACTCGATTGGCCTGAGTCACCTGCTCACCACTACCCTGCTGCACCGCTTTTAATGAATTTCCTTGTAAAATCGGTGTTTGTCCATCTGGAAGTGGTTAAGAGTTCTATATCCTCACACTTCCAACAAGAATTCAATTATAGGTGGAGTAAGTTAACCAACTGTGTCATATCCTAAAGGACTTACCTAGCTCGAAAACGGAAGGTGCTTATTCTAAGATAACGAGTGTTAGCCTTACAGGAGGCCCCTTTACTGACTGAGACTAGAAAGTTACAAATTGATTGTGCAGGGCAAAGTTCTCATACAAGTGTTTTCAGTTTTCAGCGATACAATCACTGTCGTGCTCAAAACCTGTAATGTCGGTCTGATCAGGATGAAAAGTACATCAGATCCCACTTAAGTATATGGAGGACTTTTCTTAGAGTATTTTGCTTCTATCAACTCTTCTATGACAGAGGTTCGGACAGTGACGAAGAAAATGGATTGTTTTCTCATGAGCTTCCTTTTCACTGCATCCTATGCACAGGTCATCATCGTCACAGTTTCTTTACCTGGTCAGATAACTATTTAAAACGCCCACTGCTCTAAGCTTTGATGTCGGCAACCTCTTCGTACAAGACACGCCTGTCCTAATCCCATGAAAATCCTAAGAATTCCCATACATTTCTCAAATGTCATAACCTGAGGCAATGAAGTTATTTTGCCATGGCCCACTTTGAACACACCTTTCTCCACATTCAGCACGTCTGACAAAACAAAAACAGATGTCAAAAAATACTTTCATTCGGATGCAATTTGTGTTTCACAAAACTTTTGCCAAGGTTTCTGTAGTTTTTGTGAATTAATGTTGAATAGAATGTGTTTATCAATGGTTTGACAATACATTTTTTAAGGTGACGAAAATGTAAAAAACGTAATTCTATCGAATCTAGTGGTGAACATTTTTTACCTCCCAGCAATCGGTTCTGTTTTGATGGAAACGTATTGTGTATAAAAAAATTTAAGTTGGAAGTAAGGAGACCTACTGTCAGATTTTCTTTCAGTAAATCCTGACTTAAATTTGCAGAGAAACTAAATTTTGATAGAAATACTTTTAATGGTCATATGTTTTACGAATCTTATCTGTCGTGTTGTCCATATCAGTGTGGTTTCAGGCCAGGAAAGTTCACCACCGACCAAATTTTCACACTGCGACAGATCTTGGAGAAAACCCAGGAATTTCAAATCGATACCCACCACTTTTTCATCGATGTTTAGGCCGCATGTAACAGTATTTATAGAGACGAGTTATACAGTTTTGACATCCCTGCCAAACTGGTCCGTGTGCGCAGGATGACTATGGAGAAAGCACGCTGCTCCAACAAGGTTGGTCAAGACCTCACCGAGACCTTTGATGTGAAAAAAGGATTTAGACGCGGTGTCTTGCGACTTCTTTAATATCGTTCTTGAAAGTATAGTGCAAAACTCGCGCGCTAATACGAGGGGCACAATCTTTCAAAAGCCCGTTCAGCTACTCGGATAAGCCGACGATATTGACATAATCGGAAGAACGCAGCGTTCGCGAGTATTGAGACGGAGGGGATGAGGATGAGTTTAGCGGTCAATGAGGGCAAGACCAAGTATATGCTGTCAACAAGAAAAGACACTCAACACTGACGTCTTCGACAGAACGTCACTCTAGATACATATAACTTTGCGGTAGTTCAGGACTTTGTTTACCTAGGCTGCGCCTTTGTCTACGAGACCAGTGCAGTGCAGCGACACCGACTTAGTCAAAAGTAAGTAAGGATTCAACGACACATGAGGCGGGGTCATGTAGAGCGGATGGACACCAATGCTCCGTAAATCTTCCCCAAAATGGGTTTCCAAATTTTCGAACGTAAACCTTATAAATTTGTAAATAGAATTCTCCAGTATTTACCAAGGTTTCACTGTCAATCAGTCGATACCCTCGAGTGTCGACAAAAATGTTGATTGATACAAAAAAGGGCATTTTTGGTCACGATAACGTCGTAAGCCACAGGGTAATTCGTCATTTGTATTTCTTCATGTTCCCTACTGTTAGACCACCTATTAACCACTCGTTCTTGTTACGCCTCATAAGCACTTCGCACAACAACAATCAAACGAAATAAATTTAATCAACGATAAGTGAAACGAAAACCTCAGCCTGGAGAATGATATCATCAACGCGAGTGATGACATTTTGGTTCATGCGGTGTGTGAATACCGATAACATATACATGCGACAAATTCTATACCACACTCGTGATATAGTTGCGATATTTTAAGAATTTTTTTTTTCTGATTATTTTTACCATATACAAGCACCGAGAGAGAGAGCACTGTCCCACCTTGACTGGTAATTACCAAATTTAGAAAAAAAAAAAATGCCAGCAAAACACCATTGTTGTCGTGAGCAAAAATTAAAAATTGTTTATCTTTCCAAACTTGGCAGTGGGATTAGTTATTTTTTTCTTCTGCCGAAAATTACTTGAAAAAAAAAAAGTATCTTCTGGATGACAATAATGGCAAATGTCTCTTATCTCCATTCAAACACATTGAAACGAGTTATCTTCGATACAAATTCACCACAAAGTTCAAAATTAAACTGACATCGATGTGCTAGATAACTTGAACTCTGACAGGCAACGGTAGTAAATACATTCATTAAACCAGCAGATACAAATGTAAGACATGAAAAAGAAGCGCAGAGAGCTCTTATCAGATGAGCGTTACTAATGCAATTTGTTGACAATTGGTTTCATTGTGAAGAACATGGTGTGTAGATAGAATTGTATGTCGGGGAAAAATAAACATTCGAGGGGGGCCACCGCGAGTTTGAAAACTTCGATGAACCGGTTGGCTGGTTCTTACTTATGGGATACTCAGTCGAAAGTTTGAAAAGACTCGGCGATGGGAATAATAACAGACAGTCATTGATCGATTGGATGTTGTGTGACCCAATATACCGTCAAGACAGACATGATATTTGTCGAAGTGAAACGCATTTCTCAATGGTAGTCTTTCACAATATTTCCTGAGATTTCCTCAAAGCCTTGGAAAATCATCAGACTCTCAGTCATATCATCAATCTTCGTTTATAAATCCTTTAATGACTTACAAACTGGTGAGATTTGAAAGCTCAAAATGGAGCTTAACTCTAGTGAATTAAAAGGAAATGAGATAACACAAGGCATTGCTATTGCAACGATGAACAAGAAACTCGTTGCCACCACAAACAACCAGGAACTTGACTGTTTGGCAACAAGACTGGAGAAAATGTTTAAGTTTGAAACCGACTCGACTGGTATATATCAGCATGGGACGCAATGAATATTCGAAATCGCCAAGAGCTCATACACACTAGAGGCCAAGAACATCTGATATTGACAGTGACATGTCAAACGCCTTAATAGATGATTTCCCTGACCAATGGTCACTTAACTGTCGTCTCTTGGTAAAAACCTAGAAGATCAAGAAACTACTGATCAGACCGTATACAGTCACACTTGGAAAACTTCGTTTGAGAAGCAGATTCTTTGTTTGCGACTTTACTTCCCGATTCGAAATCGGTCGATCATTTGAATGAAGGGATGAAACCATCATTTTAGTCCGTAATACCCAATGAAATAAAAATCCATATCTCGGCGCACCTTGGAGCGCAAACTGAATTGGAGAGAACACACTTTAGAAGAAAGAAAAAAGTTATCGCTTTCTATAGAATCTTAAGGACAAAAAGTGGACCAAGATCAAACATAATACACTTGATGTACACAACCACCATTAGACTCTGTGTAGGTAAACGTTGGTCTATTCCGGGCTGTCTTGCTAGCTATTTAGCCACAATTCGACAAACACAGTACAAAAATCCAGTGCTTAGCACAACAAGCGCTATAGAAACCACTCTGATAGCCACCTTCGAAAAAATACGTTAAAAGAAAGAAAATAGCACTAAAGAGCGCTTCTGCAAAAAGGACCAAATCAAATGGGCCAGAGGCCACGCTAGTATCGTTTGATTGGTGACAATGGAAACAAACACTGAAAGCGTTACCTCATACCCTGGCTTTGGTCTAAACTTTCAAAGACTCATCCCATCATGAGAAAACTGTGACGAAGAAATGGTCGTTGGCCCGGCGAATACATCCATTTTCACAGACGACGGTAAAGACTTCCAGTGTGCTCCAAACTGAAGTTAAAATGACAGTCGAGGCATCGGTACCAATAAACGGGCCGATGAACTGGCAAGAATAGAGTCAAAGCTGAACAAAACAATCACTTTCGCCTTTGCCCCGTACAGCAGGTCTATATCCTATAGTCCAAATTCTAGAAGCTCGTCGACACAGCACATTTTCGTCATACCTTGATAAGCTGTAGAAAGGATCAACATACCGTACTTAGCACTCGTGACGACAGCACTCTGATAGGACAAAATCAACAGGAGGTCCGCAGAGAAGAAGAATGCGCCTAAGTATAACCGGCTTCTGTGGAAGCTGTAGCGAAAAGGGCATTCAAAACAACACGACACACTTCCTCTGCGGCTGACTATGCCAACTCTAGAAGCAACAAGGTTCATTCTTAGATTCTTACTGGAGTCAGAATGGTTCAGAAAGATCAAGACACACTTCCTCTGCGACTGTCAAATTCTGCTCCCGAGAATTAGCTCACGGTGTATACTTTTTCAACGGACTGTTAACCATGGCCACGAGGGCCGTTCTGAAATTCCTCTTTGAAATCAGGACGGTTCAGGAAGGAGGTTGGTTTAGATTCTATTTTACTGTTCTTCCACTTCGATCCGGATCACACAATACATCAAGCGGTCTTCCCTTCAAAATAATGCCAATTCTCAGGATTTAGACCTTAGCCGTGCCTCGAAAGGCATGTGGACTCTTACCGCAAATCCAGACGGGGATAGAAAGACCTCACAGGGAACTAGACTTTAGTGGATGCTTCCGCTCATACAAACATAATGGCAATTCTTTACTTCAGCAAGAGAAACCGCTGGGAAAAGGCCTTAAAGGGCAGGTGGTATCGTGAAGATTTACACGGTTCACTCCTTTCTAGGAAAGAAGAAAATATACGAATCTTAGGCAGGAGTACATATGTGCGAATAGTTCCAGGCGTCATCAGAGCAGTGAGCTATTAGAACTCATGTAAAACCAAATGAGCGATGAAAACACAATAGAATTCGTCGGAAGTTTTCTGCATGCGCGACTTCAGGGATTGGTCGAGGGAGTCCGGACCATGAACCTCCACGAAAACGGAATTCTAGATGTGCCTGTGGTCACGTTAACGAAACCCAGTTCAAATCTTATTGGAATATCTCCATACGTTTAAATCTATCCGTCCTAAACTTTTAGTGTTTTTTTTTTTAAATCAAATTCAGACCGCGATAAAGTCCAGCTGCGACTACTGCCAACTTATTCACGATATGATACCACAAACGATTCAAAGAACGTTAGTGATTCTGAAAATCCGCGGCTATAAATTCATCAAATCACCCTATCTCCACACAAGATATCCATCAGAGGTGTAGCCCACCTTCATTTCTACAAATCCACAAGTTATTCATCGTCTATTCACCAAACCATGACTAAGTGTCGTTTCCCTGTAAATCCAAATGAAACACTGCATACTGCATTCATTGAAACTAAATGGTGAAACCTCCGAGACGCCCCTACATGACATCACCATGTCGTCATAGCTGCAAGGTGGACAACATGATCTCACACAAGTTTACGATTGAACCACCCCAACTCTAATTACCCATTCCAATCAAAAGCATATGAATTCATTAACACTCACCGATATTAACGATCTTAATTCCTTCGTCTTCGAGAAACTTCAACGCCACGGATACATTCTCCAACTTCTGACTTCGGAATGTTGGACGTTTGTTGTATTTTGGCATGCGCTTCTGTGACAGCACTTCAATTAGGGCGATCAAACGCAAGCCATCCGATAGATCCGTCTCCAGACTAGCGATCGTCCGATCGATTGTCTTTAGATGTTCATTCGCCCAGCGAGTGAATGTATTTTGTTGGATCTTTTTCCATTGGGCATCTTCGGCGAGATCACGTTCTGCTTCCATGTCTTCGTCGAAATTCTCGTCCTGTTGCTGTTGGTAGTAATCAGCGCTACTGCCGCTGCCGATAGATTGCTACAGAAGGGGGGAGGCGGGGGGATATGTTTGAGAATTAATGAAATTTATAACAAAACACTCATAGATACACACACACACACACACTGTTCACTCAGTCGCTCATGCAAACCATTCACTCTGGAAATCATTCAAACAATCGAAAATCGAAAAATTATTCGAAACTGACACTTGTTGATTCCGGGGGCCACCCTCCGGTCGCTGGCGTTTTTTTAATTTTTTTTTTTTCAATTTCCTTTCAACTGTCACTGTCACTTTGACAAGCGGTACGTGTAGGCGGAAGGAAAACTCTGGTCAAGGGACACAACAAAACACGATCGTGTCCAAGAAAAAAAAAAAAAAAACAACTCGTCTCCTTTCAATCGAACTGATGAAAGGGGCCATCGTATCTAAATACAACGCACGCACTCACGCACACACACCTGTTGATAGAGTTGCTGCCTCTTCTGCTGGCTCTGCTGCGGCTGTTGATACTGTTGCTGTTGATCGGTCACAGGATACTGGTAATATCCTTTCGGTTCGAGGATCTGTTTTTGGTTGTAACCTGTTGTTGGTTGGTTTAAACCAAAGCCGCTACTGTTTTGATTGTTATTATTATTTTGAACTAAATGACGGTCAAATGCCGTTACATCCGTACGCGCACGCGGTCCACCTTCAACTGATTGAAAGGAATTCGGTGCTCCACCAGCCATGACGTAGCCGGTATTATCCCCACCACTACGTCCCGTCTTCGCTGTCGCCGTCGGATTTCGAGTGTACATTCTGATGTTTTTCTCTCTTTTTCTTTCGTTTTTTATTGTTTTGTTATCTGTTTTTGTTTTTTTTTTTTATTTCTATTTTATTTTGCCTCCCTTTTCATGGAGTCTTTCGTTAATTTGAGAGAATATGTGGTGAAAATAGCTCTCTATACACACCACACACTCGGTGCACCGCAGTGATCGTGTGGTGATAAAAAAAATTGAAAACAACTTTACAACTTTGTGGCTGCGTATATCATCGGGTGGCGCGGCCGCCCTCTTGAGTTCTTGAGTGTCTTCCACTTTAGATTTCAAAATCACGGTCAGGCATTTTATTTTAAATTTATTTCAGTGTTCAATGGAATTATATTTAGTTTTTAATTTCGCTTCTAAAAAAATTGAGAAAAGAAAAATTCGCGGGATTGCACATTGAATTTTTCTAAAGCGAAGCTTTCGATTGAGCTTTAGAGCCCAAAAGTATGCCTCAATCAGTGTTGATTTTGCTTTGACCGGGGTGGTGAGTTTTGGTGGATTTAATAGTCAACTGTCAGTTGAGTAATGCAATGGCGAAAGGAAGTAAGAGCAGTGGTACTCGCATGAGATCATAACACAACTCGAGTGATGAAACGCGAAGTCGTCGTCGATAGGAAAGGTTAATAATTCAATATAAAGTGACGTAATTGAAACAGAAAAAGAACGCCTACTGCATCTGGAGAGTTAGTTCTATGGAAACATGGCAAATGAATACTTGATCTTAAATGAGTCAGAAGACACAGGAAGTTCTTCGTTTCTATGAAAGCAAGAAACAGGAAGTCACTTTGATGGCCAGTCATAAGAAAGAATCGCGTAACAGTTTTTCGAACCGATGAAGATCACACTGCATCCTAATTGCATACTTACATATGTGGCGCTACATTTCGGGGGAAACTGGACCTCAACCAATAAGCATCTCCAGTTAGCTTACTCCTAAGCTAAAGAGAAGATGGGTATTGACTTGGACTTCTTGGGTTTTCTCCACGATATGCTGAAGTGTAAACAACTTGATCAATTGTGTACTATCTGAATCTAAGTTCGACTAAGTACAGGTTGGTGACGAAGGGTTTTAGGCGTTCACTCAATATTTTGTACTATGTCGATGTCGAAGCTCTGGAGTTTTCGTAGCTGGTGCGTTCTGCCTAAGAATAAGATATTGGCTGTCGTCGCTGTTATAAAGTCTGCAGAAGTATAGTGAAAGCTCTCTTGAATGGACATCAACGGGACTGAAAAATATCAGCCTGCGAACAAGCAAGAAAACTTCTTCGATGCAACCAGCCATTGTCCTAGTAGAGTTGGTATGTAAACGAATTAGAACCAAATGCACGTAATCGGGGAAACATCGTTATGCCGACGACGGAGTAGAATGTTGCGAATTGGAATTGTTTGACTTGCTAGGGGAAACCCCTATTTGCAGGTATAGAAGGAAATTTTATGATTTATCGATTTTCTCCATCTCCAAGTTATAAGGAGTAAGCTACCGTGAAAGTCACAATACTAGGCCTGACAAATTGGCAGCAACATGTCTGATATCAAAGATACTGGACATCTGCAATATCTTAGACAAAGACTCTCCATAATTTGAGGGAGAATTCTTTCCGAAAAGTTCATTATACAAGTACCCGCCAACGCTCTCCTTATCTTCTTAATCAGTTACGGTCTAGAGCGATAAATTAAGCCTTGGGCAAGTCGCCACGCAAGCCAACTATGGACAGATATTCATAGAAAATTATGGGGGAACACAGGTCCTGCAAAAACTGAATCCAGTTGTGCTGTTTAACACAAAAAATTGATGCTTTACACGGCTTTGATACGAACCATTACAATCCTTCATTGGATTTTAGCAATGGGATGCGCCATCGTGTAAGTTCTTCCACTTCGTACTAGAGAAGCAGTGCTTGACACGAAAGGATTCACATTTCACAGGTTCGACCAGCTGCTGAGATACTTAGACTCCACACACAGCGAGGGCAGGTAAGGAGAATTGATCCGTCCACTGTCGAGATTAAGACACAAACTCTACGACCTGTATGCAGCCCTAAACGCTAATACATCCTTTTTGCATTGCTTCACTTATGAATATACGTTGAGCGAATAAACAACAATGGTACGGCCACAAGGCCAACTTCAAAATTAGTTTAGGTAATGACCAAGCTGCCGAAATGAGAACTCGTCAAGATCGACTTAGAAACACCAGAATACGTGAAGCACTCAATGCCGAGCAGCCACTTCTTTTGGAAGGCTTATGCTTTGATGTCTTGCCCCCGTTAAACGCATGCCCCCAACTCGGCTTTCCAGATGGACCATGGAATCCGTGCAGGATTCCCAGGTTGGGATGGTTGGACCAAGTCCGAAATCTCATCTCTACCCGTATGGGAATAGCACCTGCTGATTTAGAGTCAATGGCGGAAGACCAGGAAATGTGAAGAGTCCACTTAAGCACCCTAAACCCGCGACCCTCATAGTGGATTAGCGGGTCATGAAAAAATTATGATGATGATGATGAAATGAGAAGCATCATGCTCGGAATCAGTGAGAATGGAAGGCTGCAGTCTTCACTAATTGAAAGTCCGTAAGGTGCGTTACTGCACCAGAAATGATCTACCAAAATCCATGACGTGCCTTAAGCTGATAGGCGCTAATAGAAGTTTGAAATAACTACGAGCAACTTCAAATCGACTGAATTGTTTGTGGGTTTAGTGGATCAAAAAGTTTTCGAACTCACTGAAATGGATGCACAAATGCAGCTTAGATCCACCACCAAGCTTAAGAAACAAAACAGTGAATCGACCATGAAAACCTATAAATGTCATCCATGACCTCCATTTATCACACAAACTTTAAACATCAACCAACCCACAAAGATCCCTCTAAAGTACATTAGAAAATCCTATAAGGAACCGCTGCGGGTGTTAACTGCCATTAGTGGTCCCAAAACTGTTTTTATTGCATTTTATCGTGTGAAGACACCCCAAAGCGCCAAGAGTGTTTGTGAAACATAAAAACAAACAATAAAAACTCTTTAATGGTGTTTCCCTCAAAATCTTCTCTGTCGAAATGAAATTAGTTTCCTCTTGTAATTGTTCGACAAGTTTCGGCATTAAATGCACGTGAAAATGTAAAAATACTTCACCGCACAAACGGCTTATCTTGTAGATATTTCTGTTGAATAATTGTGGAATTTTCATACAGTCAACGAGATCGTTTATTTCCAACTACATACGAACATAATTCTATGAGCTATCAAAGTTCAGAGCAGTCTTGTGCTTAGAACTGAGGCTTGTGAATAACTTTAGTTTTTTGGGTATTTCATGAAACGAGCTGTTATCGCAGGGTTCTGTACACACATTCACTTTTGCGATAAAACTTCATTCAAATAATCGTTCGTTTCTTGTTGCTGGGAAGGGGAAACGTAAATTTGCATAATGCGAAATGTTTGGATGTTTTTTGTAGATATGTACTGTGGTTTTGAAGTTTCCGCACACACAGTAGAAAGCAGAAGTGAAAGATAAGAAAAGAATTTCATATCACAGTGCATGCAAACAAAATTTATTTTTGTTAAACTTTCACTTAAAAATAAACAATTTAAGTCTACAAGCAAAAATCCGCAGAGGAGATTCCGTAGACCACAGAGAGATGATCTAAGACATTTTGAACAACACACTTGCTTGCACCTCATAATAGATTTGAGAGACTATTGAAGTATAGGTCGGCTTTGGAACACAGCCAGGAGGCAAATCGAGCAGGTTGGCAATAAAGTCGCAGAAGCAAAAATGTTGCCTGCCATTGACAACACCGGTCTTACCAGAAGCCTCCATAAAAGCTTCACATAAGCACATAAGTTTCGACTCTAGCAATCCTAATATGGAGCCTAGTAGTAGACTTACACCACGATAGGCTTATAAGTTCCGACATCATATGACGTCGCGATAAGAATTTGGTGCTTTCCAGTAACAAATTCAAGAAGGCTCTCTGTGATGTTGATGATCAAAGGGTAGATACGTGAATTCAAGGGAGCCCAAAGTTAGTTTAGGTTAAGTTGAATTGGCTGCCATCAAAAGCCAACACACTTAGACCCATGAGGGGCCCGTTGTGATATCACCAGGATCTCGGAAAGATCTCCTGCCCACTCATTGAACCAACTGGAGTTTCAAGTTGAAAGCACACTTGCGATGGTAGTTGAACGGCCAAAATGCAATGTGCTCTCCTTTCTTTCTCGCAAAGAAATGTTTCTTAAAGAATTTGGAAATAAATCACTCAGACTAGGACATATTAGTTCCCACTACAGTCACATCAGAATCGAAATATTTCGTTCGATCAATTAGTTGCACATACTCGTCAGCCCCAACTTATTCTTGTTAAAATTTAAATATTTTTACCACCTCATCATGATCATTTAATACATTTTCCATTTATCGATTAACATTTAAGGAAATTCATCATAATGCTAATTTAAATAAATTGTTTCCAATTAAATTTAATTTAAAACACGAGATTGAAATAATTTTTTGAAATTTTTCTAAATTTTCCTTAAAAAAATGTCAATAGTATTCCAAAGAGACTTATTGCAACAACAAAATAATTTGTAACTTTTAATTAGACTCAAATGCAATGAAAGTTTTGTGGCGGTAAAATATGTTTAAAACAATTAAAAAATAATTTGGCAATATTCCCACGCAAATAAAGAAATTTAAGAAAAAAGATTTTTTTTTTAATTTTATTTTTAGCCCACTGATCCACTCATGGCTGAGGACCGTTTGAACCATTTAAGGACGCTATTTACATATACATATTTGTTTTGTTATCTTTGTTTTATTTTAGTGCCATTCATGAGTTAAAATATAGTTTTATGTCAGCTTAGTCGACGACAATGTTTTAAAGGTCTTTCTGGGACTTTTAGTTGAGAGTAAAATTAAGTGTGACAACAACAGGGATTACGGGGTGGATTCGCTTTGTACTGTCCAACAGTCTAGCTCCGTAATCGTTTCCTTTGATTCGTTGTTTTCGGGGCTTAGTCAGGAGTGGGTAGATGTTGTAGTTGTTTAGACAATTTTACTTTAAACTCTGATTTTGAAACTGCCTCCCCTATTAGCGCGCTCTTGTTAGGCCTCTTCATCAGGTAATTAAGGTTTATAATCTGGTAGTATTTTGAAAGGTTGATATAATTATTGGTTTCTTCAGTTAAAATTGAGAAGTCTGGTGTTTCCAATCCAGCTCTTATTGAACTCTCTAAGATCGTTCAAAAAGAATACCTGTTTGCACGGTGTGTTGTTCAACGAAGTGCCTGGGATCTGTTAAGTCAGAGATTTCTTCCCATTCGCCTTTTTAAAATTGGAGCATGAAGCAGGGGATGTATGTGTCCCCTGTATGATCTTAAACAGCCTATGAGTCGTGAAAGTGTAATTGGAACATACTACAACTGAATTGTCAGGAACCCTTTTAGAAAGATGCTCGCAGAGTTTAGAATAGGATTTTAATTTATCGTGTCACCATTCAAATCTGTGTCAACATGCTATCGCCGGTCTGCGAACTCAACCTGATGTAACAAGAAATCCCTTCAATTTTTCTGAAGTAGGTTCAGAGGTAAAAGGTGTAAGAGTACGCACAGAGCCTCTATCTGTGTGTACAAGCAAAGTTAGCTTGTGATGTCCTTACCTAGTTTGGTAGCATTCTTTGAACCCTCCACAGATTTTAAGGATATAAGTAATTATTGGAGGAACATAGGGCTTGGTTAGGTAAGATAGGTGTCCCGTAGGGGTGACACTTATCTATACAATTCCTTATGAGGGAGAATTTTACCCGTAGAACCATTTGGAGCTGCAGATGAAAGATAAGAGTTTACGTTTAGGTGTTTGGCTGAGGTTGCTGTTATCATTGAAGTGATAGTGACTTAGAAGCCTTTTTCTGCTGTGAGATTGTCCTGGTGTGGGTTGTAGTTTCTTCTACAAAAATCATTGAGGAGAGCCGCTGTTCTCTTAGCGTACTGTTTTATTAGACAGTGGCCTGTATTGACACCAGTAATAGTGCGAATTTGTGTTTTGTTGAGATTAATAAGCTCCCTTGACATTTAGTCATCTATTTCAGGCCAAATAAGTCTGGTGGAATGACACATAAGATAGCTTTTCTTGGGAACTTGTTTAATGATAAGTTTCCCTGTGTTGTTTGGTGTACGCATGGCCCTGGTTTGAGAGGGGACTTCTAGGGTGGTACCAGATTTGGCAAGTTGATCGGCTTTGCACTTACAAAGAATGTCACTGTGTCGAGGATACACAAATACACAAATAAATATTGTATTGCTCAGTAAACGAGGACTGTTAGGCTGCTGCCATGCAATGAGCAGCAAGCAGCTAAGTGGCAGAGAACGACTGCGTGGCTGCCGCTTTGCCGCTCATTGCGTGACCTTGACCTTAGGGAATTGTTAGTGACATTTGATAAGGATTGGCTGTGGGTGAAGATACAAATATCTTCTAAGGTATTATGTTTCACTTTAGCCATGGTAAAGTTTCACTTATTGTTATTATTTCTATAAAAACAAGACAAATCATAATGTGAAAGTACGAGCTTCTCTCCAGGGCAGTCCACCACACCATTGCTCTAAAAAGAAGTATGAGACTGACTATGGCCGCGGAGAGGCAGTAGGAAACTTTCGTCCTGTAGCACCATTTACGCCCATGCTTGACTTAAACTTAAATATTTTGACAAAGTTTCTATTGCAGGCATGGAAGGCTGAAGGATTTCTGGTCTCAAATTTAGTTTTCTCTCGTATCCAATTAAGGTTGTGACTATCAATTTCAAAATCAACAAACGTATGCATCTGGTTTAAGCCTGTGTTACAGGAACAGACAATGACTTCTGACTAGATGATCAAACAGGACTGTGTTCTTGACCTAAGACTAAAGCCAACAGAATCAAACAATCCTAAGGTATAGTTCTGGTTTATTTATAAAACCGTCGCCTTTCTTGTGATATTTAAATTTCAATTTATTTATTGATATGTTTTACCGAACCTTCAAAGAGCCGATGGGGTTCTCGGATTTTTTGGAATACGAACACAACCTAGAAATGTGACAAAAGTATATAATTGTGTCCTCAGGTGTTATCTTGTTACCGCAGTCCCTCTAAAGGTCGTCGTTGCTGAAACTAAAAATTTATAACATGACTCCTTGGTAGGCAATCAGTGTTGTTAGGTTTGGTGGTCCATGAACATAACATCTTATATTGTGGAGCCCCCCTGGTTTCTTAATTTAGTTTCTTGGTGCAAGCGATCGGAGAGTTATTTTATATGATTAAAGAAAAATTAACATAGGGTTTCATATCTTTTTCGGCAGAAGCTCAGGCTACACTGTAGACTCTCAAAGAATCAAACACATTCCTGCTTCAGATGACTGGTTCATATGGGGCGAATTTGCATACATCAGCGCTCTGGACTGGACAATCTCCAAAACTACAGCGCTTAGACGGCGCAGAAGCAGAACTACAGCACAGGGTAAAATATGCTTAACTCAAGAATTTGCTATAAGATTAGCTACCACCATGACAACAATTCATTAGATAGTGTTCTTCTCCGCACAGCAACCTAGTTGGCTGCCTTATAATGCTTATTTATCCAAGGTTCACATATTTCCATAATAGAAATCGAGCCAATTGCTGGTCCCTTCCATTCGTGCGAAAAATGCAACACCCACAGCATGAATGGTCAAGGAGCTAGGCCTTGGCTCATCCCGAGCTGTCGCGGGAGCTTTTTTTTTTTAACTAAAATTAATAGATATGCCTCTTCCACCTTTCTTGTCTTTTCAATATAATCAGTTCGCAGCTCTGCTTTCAATAAGTAAGATATGACCCTGCTACTGTAATAATCATGTGGCAACGCTTGAGGTTGCACATAAGTTTCTAGAACTAGCTTGGACTTGATTACAAGCGATTCAAGCCCATTTACAGTCGCTTTACAAGGTGAACATTGTTTTCCTCGAGTAGCCTTAAAGATAAGAATTACAATTTGCGATTAAGTTTAACATACGCATTGATAGCACAGACCTCTGTCTAAAATGAAGACTAATGCTTGCCTAGGGTCACTGAGAAGTTCACACAAGGTGATAGAGATGATACTCTTGATTCTGTAAAATCGTTATCCAGCTCTTGTCTCCTTTCCAGATTCGTACATAAACTGGAGAAGGTCAAGTGTCAATAATTGAGGCCTTTGTTTCTTCCAAGCTTTTCTGGATGGGTAACTATTGAGAGGTTTCTGTCTGTCAGTTTTTTGGTAGCAGGAACGGACTATGTACTCCCTTAAAAAAATGGCCAGGGGCCATCACTTGGCGACAATCTAGTTTATGTAAAGGTGAACTCAAAAATTGCCTTTTTCTTGTCTATATGGCGCAAACAGACGTGTAATGCATGTTTTTCAAAAATCCACAGAATTGGCGATAAAAAACTTTGCTTTGGTAACACAGAAAGAATGAATGAAACTCGAATTTCTGGGGATTAGCATCGTCCATCGGAATTTTAATAACATTACGTGCAGGCCTTCAAAGTCGATCTGCCGGCAATTTAATCGCCGGTAAGTAAATCATATTGCTTGCTGCAACGATGTCATCACAATTTTCAACAGTCGCTATCTTATCGAATAAAGTCAATTGAACAATCTGAAGACTTTTTACTCAACTACGGTTAATCTCTTCATATGTTTCGACGACGCAATCCACACCCCTTGTATTGAGGAAAAAAAAAAGTCAATCACCTCCCAGTCAATTCACATCACAACACACACTCTCATTCTTTCAAGAAAAAACCCGTGGCCAGAGTGTCGGAAAACTCTTCAAAATAATTCACACGTTTTCATAATTTTTCTTATTTTTTCCATTTTTCAGTTTTTTTTTTTTGTTTTGTTTCAAATCGGCTGACTTCCACGAAAATTAATAAGACACACCACATTCTTCCAAACGAAAAACAGTAAACTAGACAGGAAAAAAGACTGAAAAGAATAAAAGAACTCACTTTCGACATCTTGCCGGGCTACTACTTATATCTTCACACAACCAAAGTATTTTTTTTCAAGAAGTTAATTAAAAAGAAAAACCAAATTTTCTATATTATCCGCAGGGGGTGCCAAAAAATTAATAAAAAAAAAATTACACCAATCAAATGAAAACTAAAGAAGTCCGCAACGCGCACCGCTCACAAAATGTTCGTGATATTAATGCGACAATATCTCACAACTCAACTGAATGGCACGGCAAATAAATTTCAATTAGCTTCCACAGCTAAGCAGAAAATTATAAAATTTCAGAAAAAAAAAAAATAAAATAAAACCTGAGATACAATATCGTTTTTTTTTTTTTCTTAACAAAATAAACTTTAAAGGTTTTTTTTTTTTAATCGCGACGTAGTTTTATGTGCAGTATTCCTCGGTGTACTCTTGGTTCGAATGCCTCTGAGTGAGTGGCTTCGTCTTTTTTATGCACTTGGTCGGTGTAGCCACCCCTTTTGGCGGGCAAAGTGACCCACAACCGGCGACTGATTGGGACTAAACGCTGCTTGCGTTAGTCATCGTGATAAAAAAAAGAGAGAATTTGCGACAACGTTAAACAAAAATAAACGCTAAGGAGACAGGTAAGCCGAATGGGCAAGTGGTCTAAACAATTTGACTTGTAATTTATTTTAGATCGCCGTACATCGCCAGTCATGCATCATCGATCGGTATGGTCAACATCATCATCATCATCATGAGGTGTAGCATCATCATCTCAGCATTTTAACCAAAAAAAAAATATATTTGAAGGTGAACAAGGTATAGAACAACAATATGTGCTTTGCGAAGCCACCAGATGTAGATAGTCGAAAGTTGAAATACATCTGAAGGATTCCTGATGCAGTATGTGCTGCAAGAAAGATTACAATTCTTTTGGTTTCCAAGAAAGCCTATGAAAGGGAGTCTTGAAATGGGAGACGCTGTGAAAATGTAAATGATCTCTGATGTGTCGGTTCTGATATAATTTGATGGAGCAGTACGGCGCTACAAGAAATTTGAAGAGTGCCAACCGCACGTCCACGAGATGTTTCAAAGTATCTCAACTACTGATTGAATTTTAAATTCTTGAGAAGGAAATGATGACATCACACGTGGTGAAGTAACCGGCTTACCGCCGACAACTTTCTGTGTTTTTCATCTTCGAACATTTCTAGTCATCGTGCTGGGAAATCTTAATATTTTTAGGAGTAGATTCGGGGCTTTAATCTCAGCATTTACAGTGTTATAACAACGAAAAATACTTTTGCCTTAAATGCACCCCTATAGAGGACTACTCTAAGCCAATTGTCCAGAAACTTATCAGTTCAGCTCATTCCAGAAATTTGCTTCTCATGATATTCACTATACAGAAAAGTCCAAGTTGAAATTGTCCCACGACGTCGCAGTATATGAATGCGTTAGACGGTGTTAGATGTTGGAGTTTGTAGATGCACACCGACCTTTAGAGGTCTATTGTGCTCCCTAAACTCGTGTTAGTCGATGAGATTCTCGGGATTTAGCACCGACTTCAATCGAATTGCTCTGAGGAATCGGTTTATCTGTGTTGGGTTAGAATGCATTACTTAGAGCCGACCTAAAGTCAATCCTCCACCCGTCACTACTAGAAAAAAAGCAGGTGTTGCTAGAGATCGGTTTGGGCCAACCATTCATGTTGTGCTTTATACATTCTTTTGCGAATGAAAAGAACATACAATTTGTTGCCGAAACCGAATGGCGAATTGAGAAGCTTCTTCATGACAAAGCAGACTTTGGGAGGCTTGTCATTCCCTAACAAGAGGTGGCAATACGAAAACTAGTTTTCGGCGAATATTGCTGAGGTTCGAACCTACGAAGTTCGTATAGTAGTGAAACGCACTGACCACTGAGCCACCACAAAACCTGACAAACCTAACAAAAATTTAGTTGACTTCAATATGTCTGTCATAAGCAGTCACAGTGAGGTTTAGCCTGTAGAAAAACTACTAGTATTCGATGAGAATGCGATCCCTCATAGGTCAAGGAGGTCGCCTTCGAGCCCTACGACCCAAAAAACATTCACAAAGCCATGGCCAAAATCATGATCCCGATCAAAGACTGGCAGATCGTAGTCGACAAGATTCCAGGAATTCTCGATTATTCTTTTTTAAACGGCCGATTCCATTCCTTTGCTAATTTTGAAGCTATGAACGTAGATTTGAATTGTTCAAGAAAGAGCAACGCTGCAGCCTCCATCTGAGGAAATATCACCATAGCCTTCTCTCTTCGACGCTAGCTCGATCTTAGCATATCTGGAAGAGTGCATATCTCTGATAAACCGGATTTCCATTGTGGAGATTTCTACAATTACGACTCCAAGTTAGCTCCCACTAAACTTTTAGTCCATCTTAATGAGGTCAGAGACCACATAACCCTTATTACAGAACTTTGCCCAATTCGTAGCACCGTCACTAGTTAAGGGCTCTTAGGCATATCGCACGAAATCAAACTCAACTCTCTATTGTCTCATATGACAGAACAGCTTACTCTGCCACAATATGTTGTAGAGCCTCGCGTCGTGTACAAACTTTCACTGCGAACAAACTTTTGCAAGGTCCATTATCATACCGACCTCTGCACATGTTGGATACCGCGGGAAAAGTACTGGACCATATCATACGAGGACGGAGAAGGCAGATTGACAGTATACTTTACGAAAACAGCGTCACATTTCAGACGCCATCGATGCTGTCGTTTGAATAGCGAGAAAGGCCGTAGAAGAAGAAGCACGCAATATTGCGTCAACCAGAAGGGTCCCGCTGTCACTCATCGTAAAAAGATGCAGGAGTTACTATAGAAGACAATGAGGGAATATTTTCAAATACCTGAACGACACCTTAACGAGGCAATATAACATACAAGCAGCTTCGCCCAAGGCTCTGTACTTGGACCGTTATTATGAAATGTACAATGGCGTCCTGAAGCTACGACTGAGAATGATCACAAGGTGTTGACTTCGCAAATAACATTGCTTTTGCGGCTGTATCCAAAACTACAGGAGGATTTGCAACACGACTGCAATGATGGTCCGGGATTGACCTTAAAAAACCTTTCTCAATCGCAGACGCAAAGCTAATTTTCAACAACTTCCGAGGAAGCCGCTGATAAACCAGCACAAGCAACTGCTGTACTGCCAAGGATCACTCTGACAAAGGTAGATGAACTCACTGAACTAACGACTCCACCATCGACACATGGATTAGGAGGAGATATGTAGGGCTAAAGTTCAACACGGCGCACCACTGCTCTACGGACATGAATGGTGTAAGACAAATGCCTACAAATTTCGGTTTGACGATAACTCTCAACTGTATAGGTATAACCGAGGATGCGAAGTATGTCATATTTTTCTGCCCTGGTGGAAGGAGAGCTAAGTGAGGACTTAACCCTAAACCCCAGAGGGACACTAAAGAAAGGTTAAGACGTAGTACGGGGAAACAGTGCTGACAACAGTGAAGACAATCGAACACCTTAAGGCCGTAGGCATCATCGCAATAAAATACGAAAACAAAGGCAAGAACTGCTATTAGTCGCCACAAATATAGGATGCTGTTGAAATGGTTCCTCATTATCTTTCAAAGATATCCACCTTCCAACCGAGAAAAAGCTCTAAGAAGACGAGGACTGAAATGGGAACCATACATATCCATGTCCCCCTACTTGCTGCATAAACTGTTTTCCTTTATCTTTCGGGTAAATATGTACACTTGGCATACCCAGGTCGTGATTCATGTAAACAAAAAAAACAAAGAAAAAACCCAAAGAAATATTCATAAATTCTCAAATTGTCCATGTACTGTGAATATTTTTCTGACTCTCGACCGACATCCCGGCAAGATGTGGTGTGTCGTCATGAACAGATGTATTGGCGCATTCTGCACTTATTTTTCGGTCACAGATACTTGTGGGATGCGCAGATTCTCGTCCGTGCATTCTCGCGCCTTCACTTCTTTGGACACAGCAAAAATCGGTGAATTAGTTCAGAGAGCGTGTAATCACTTTGAATTGTTTCGTTTATTTTTAAAAATAAATTAGTGCACTCGGACAAGTGTGTTTCGGCGCGACGCAGTGCGCTCCGAATCCATCTCAGATGGTAAACTTGAACTGTGAACGTTTTTTTCTTTATCTAAAATTAAGTCCGCAAGACTTTTGTCTAAATTTAGACAGACACGTATGGCGTCTTGATTTTGTTGCAAATTAATTATGGCGGAAGGGAGATTAGGAAGCAAGGTGCTCGTGCGGAGAGAAATATGCTGCCTTTGTCTAGGAGAACTGCATCATGGTGTCTATTGATACTCCGGCTTGACACAACAAGTTGTCATCAAAGTAAAAATTGAAATATTAGCGCAGATGTGTCTGCTCTGATCGCTTAGTCACTGAGAATGATTAATCGGAGCGTCTGTCGGAATTAGTGGCATTAAAAAACCCAAAATTCGTTTTAAAATAATAAAATTAACTTTATCACTGAGAAAGATACGAAAATGCATTCGTTTGATGTTTGGATTGAGGTGACGTATGGACTGTTGACTGTTTTACTTTTACGGCAAATTATTCAAAAAGATTGAGAACAAAAAATCTCAGCGATACGTCGATATCTACAAGCCGTTTCCTAATCATCAATCAATTCACGTTTTTGTTGAGATCATTAATTTCCTATAAATATCTCGGGGCTCCGTTGGACGTGTGAGCACTGTTTACTTGTTTGATGCAAAATGCAAGATGAATATTTGAATTTGTAATGAGACGTGCTTTAGAGGCCGGGTGGTGCCAGAGTCTGCGTCAGTAGACTGATTCAAACCTACTGTGTCAGTGATGGTTATTCATTTGAATCTGAAACAAGTAGAAGGAGAATGGGGTAGGTCATCTATTTCTACAACTGTGCATATGCTGAAAGGCTAGTTGCTAGGTACATGCTTACGATTGAATGGCTATAATCTGACGAACGAGAACTAGGAATCTGTGGAACATTTCCTATGTTCTGAAATGAATTCTTTGTACAGAGGCGTCGGAAAACACATATAGAGATGGTATTGGCGCAGTGATCACTAAAGAAGATGCCCAGAGGGCTGAACCAAGCCATGAGAAGTGATCTCTTCTGGATTATATTCCCACGATTGCCAAATTTCAAGTAGACCAGGCGGTAATGCTCACACAGTAATCAATTAAGTACCTGGGAGTGAGACTTGATACATTTTGGTGGCATCTCAAGCAGCTGAGCTAAGCTATCGGTCTTTTATTCAGTGTTTGTGCCGACCCTCCACCTATGGTCATGAGGTTTGGATAATGACCGAAAGAATATGATCACGGATACAAGCTGCCGAAATTAGATTGCTTCCTTGTATTGCTGGGGTGAATCATCAGAATACGCGAGGCACTCAATGTCGGGCAGCTACTTCTTCGAACGGAGAGGTACAAATTTCGATGATTTGGACACGTTAAACGCATGTCCCCAACTCGGTTTCCAAGAGGTGACATGGAATCCGTGTCATCAGGTAGGCGTCCCCTGGGTAGGCCTAGGATAAGATGGCTGGACCAAGTCCGAAATCTTAAATAAATAGCTGGCGCGACAGCTCGGGATGACCCAAGGCCTAGCTTCTCGCAACCATTCATATTGTGCGTGTTTGTATTGTTTGCACGAATGGAAGGGAACAACAATTTTTTGCCGACTCCGAACGGCGAACTGAGAAGCCTTTTCATGACAGATTATACTCCCGGAAGCTTGTCATTCCCCGACGAGAGATGGTGCCGCGAAAAATATTCGGTGTTCATGGCTGGGGCTTGAACCCACGCCGCTCGGTCAGCAGTCCAACGCACTAACCACTGAGCCACGGCGACCACCGAAATCTTACTAAATCTTACTTCTACCAAAAATCCTAAAATTCATTTTAGAGTCCGGACAATTCAGGAAAAGTGCGGGAAGCAAATGGGAAATGTATAAAGAAGAGGTGCTCTCCGTGTAACGAATCCATACCAAACCGTGTCGACCTCCTACCAGCTGAAGGGAAGTACATGCAATATGTTTATCTACGACAAGAATGCAGTAGTGAAAAGGGAAACGACAAAAATGTAGGCTAGGTTAGATTTGTAGATTAGTCTTGACTCAAATTAATTGCGGCAGTAATTTGCGTATATTTCAGCGAGCTGCGCTTTAAACAGCAAGGAAGAGAGTGCCGTGCTTTATACGTCTTGGGCGGTAGGCTCCGATAGAGTGACATACATTACAAAACGCTGTCGGCATAGCCGACGCACTTAGACCAGTAGTAGGTTTATTGTAATGCCTCAGGATCTAGGAGGAATTCCCCTTCCTAATCGCGGAACCAATAAGGGTTTTAATAAACCAAACTAGTTTTCCGACCTTTTTGTTCTACTAGCTCGTCAACAAAGAAGGCACCGAGATGGTACAGGGATGTATCACTATGAGGCACTGTCCTGTGATGATACCTATAGTAGCTCCGAGATGTCATCTAATTAGCGAAATTAATCTCTTGGAGGTCTACTGAAGGGCAAATTTGTCTGCTAGATTAGCAGGTGGTGCCATTTGACCGCCGAAGACTTAGCTGATTGCGTCTAACTTTTGTTTCAGTTTGCATGTAGCTAGTGACACTCTGAGGCAATTTCTTTTAGAATCTGTATTGTAGCACCGTTCTTGGCGAATTCATCGGCCTTTCAGTTCCCTGGAATGTCCCTGTGTTCTAGTAAAAAAAGGAGTGCAGGCATAATTTTACCTCACTCAGATAATCACTGACCACGGGTGCTATACAAACTAGGGAATTTCCAAAACTTAGATTGCCAGTCTGACGACTCTCACTAAGATTACCCTTACCGCAGATGCGGGGGACGCAAATGGCCAGCAAAGAAGCAGAGGCTGATATCGGAGACAACATCGTGAGAATTATGTGAACTCCTACACCGGGAAAGTAACAAAGTAGGTAGAAGTGGCTGTCTGGTTTGTTTTTCCAGACGTGGCCTCGAGGTTATGATACTTAATAATGTTGCAGAATTTTATGACAGAAATTTGTTCGGTGTCTGGCTCTGGCTAGTGCCGGGAAATCGCTGTTTAGGGAATACATGACTTAAAAGCGTGTGTCCTAATTGGCCAGTGAGAAAATACTTAAAAAATAGACGAGGGAATAGACTTACAGCTTCATAGTAGATATCGGCATCTTTCTTCGAGGAAGTGGAATCGCTTTTAAGAAAGGAGAGCAAGGAAACAAGGAAACGGCTATAGGTAGAGGTATAACATACAAATTTTCTTAAGATCCCGTACGAGATCTTATCTGCTGTATTTGGTGACAACGTGATCAGTGCGGGCTTAGACCAAGAAGGACCCCGCATACTCGACCATATACCCATAATACTTGGAGAAAACCTATGTAGAAACTCTAAATCGATACTCGCCATCCCTTTATCGATTTTGAAGCTGCGTATGATGGCATTTATAGAGACGAGCTGTACAGAGCAATGTTTAATTGCGAAATCCCTGCCAGATTCATTCGGTTGCAAAGGATGCCAATAAAAAATGCACGCTGCTCCATCAAGGGTGGTAAATATCTCACCGAGACAAGACGACGTAGTGTCATGGGATTCCTTCAACATTCTTCTTGAAGTGTGAACGACTCACGTGTTAATACTAGAGGCTTAAGTTTTCAATAGACCGTGGAATTACAGGCATACGCCGACGATACTGATGTTGTTGGTAGAAAACAGGGTGATGCCAGCAGCTATTTCGTGTTTGTTGAGGCGGAAGCAGCCAAGATGGGCTCAACACTTAACCGAAAACAAATCAAAGTACATGGCGTCCACGAAGAAGGACACCTAACACCAATGTCCTTAGAAGAATGTCACCCGCGTTCAGGTACTCAGGATCTTTGTAGACTAAGTTGTCGCTATAAACTTGACACTGAAATAAGTGATTAAAAGAAGAACAACCCTTGTCGTTCAAAGTTTTTTTTTTTTGCCCTTTCTCGGACAAGTAGCCAGTGTATCTCTTTACAAGAACCTAACCACACCGCTCCTGCTCTACGGCGTAAAGGTTTGAACTTTATCAAGAATTGATGGCGTCGCTCTCGGTTGTTTCGTCAGAAAAGTCCTTTGTCCTAAGACCAATGATGAAGATGTTTGCCACATGCCGGTTGGACGTAGCAGTAGAAAAGACTGCGCGTCAGGTGCATCGCACAAGTGGAAAGCGACGTCAAGGAACCTGGCGCCCGAAACTGGGATCAGCTAGCTAACGAGCTGGTTGGAAAGGCCAGCTGACTAACGTCCAGATTCACCCCGGACTGAAACAATATGAAGAAAGAAACTAAGTACGTACCCGATGTATCTTTATTGGATCAGCTCAAATTTGCAAGGGTAACCAGAAGGCTAGCACCAGTAGAGAAGAAATGGGTCCCGCAAAGGGTCCTAAGTGAAATTAGGAGGATCCATGTCGATCGCATTGGCCAGCAAACCTCAACTAACCTAAGTATGTTTTTTGCGATAATTTGATAGCAAGGGATCGTGGACAAAAGCATATAAATTGCTCCTCCATTCCTAATACTTAATTTCAAAATCGCAGACGGTCCATTTCTTCTAAACAGATGAGGTTATTCACACCCAAGAAAAAAAACTAACAGTGAAGTGCTGAAATCCTTTCCTTTATATGATTCACCCTCCGAACATAATAAGCACACGCTCTTCTAACAAAAAAAAAATCCATTTCTGCCAAAGCAGACATTGTTTACAACCAAATAAACAAATAAAAAAAATTATCTCATCCTCGCTCTCCCCTGGGAGTCATAACAAAACATTTAAATGTCTACCACCGGTTTCCACACCCGCCATTGCATTTCCCAATCTCTAACAACCGCTGTGCGCTCACAGCCGGCGTCCAAAAGCCCCATAATTTCTAAGATCCACAGAAGAGAGCTATCATGTCCGATGTAAACAATTTTAAAAACGGTTTTCTCTTAAATATTTTTACAAAAACTCAAAATGCGGGACGGGATGTTGTAAAGAAAAATCCAATTTCTCCGTGTTTTTAAAAAAAATAATTTTGATGTAAGTGTACGAGTATATAACATTCAAGTTTCCACACACGTTTCCCGGTGTGTACTCAAAAGTTTTTCAAAATTTTTTTTTTCATATACATATTTCGTTTGCTTTTTCGATTTTTTTTTTTTAATTTTATTTTTAGAAAATATAAATTGGCCGCGGAATGAATATACTTAACGACTTTTTTTTGTTTGTAAATTTTTTTTTTTAATTTTTTTTTTATTTATTTCTTTCGTGTGTTGTGTCTTATGACACATTCATTATTCCATGCGTTTTTGACTCATCAGCGTAGGTATCTGTTGCTACAGGATTGTCGTCGCCGTTTTCCAAATTTATTTGAAAGCTTTTTCTTTTCTCAGAAATACGTTCGCAACAAAAAAAAAGTCACTGGAAATAGAGCAGAAACCGGGGGGGATTTATCGTCGGGACATTTTAGGACAAAAGATGACGATGTAAGTGAATTTTATAGACTTTCAGGATTTTTTGAAAACTCATCACACCACCCGGTAGAAGCAGGCAACACTTGAAAAAATCGCACGTTTTATTTTGAAAGGATTTTTAAAACAAATTTCGAAGACACTTTCATCACTTTTCTTCTGTTAGTTGAAATTTTTCTTTTTAAAAAATTTCGTAATTCACTGTAAAGCACTCATAGTCGATGTTCGAATGGGAAAATAGAATTTATTTTTCCGAAATGAAAACCGTTCTAAACCGTTCACGAAATTGCTTCAAACGCAACTGAGAAGAGAAATGAGTTCTCGAGAATTGTATCCAAAAGATATGTTCACGAGGAGGGAGGGCAATGGGCGGCAAACGAAAAACAAAGAATCAAAGGCAGCCACACTCTCTGCTGAAATAGGTGAGCACTAGTACGACGACAACGAGAACATGTTTTTCCATAGTTATTGTTGTTATATTTTAGTTTTTCACTGAAATTTTCGCCTCAAAATTGTTTTTACGATGTCTTCAGACAATGGACGATGGATAGACGTGTGAGAATAGTCAAGATCCACCGCACAGTGTTTATTGCTTGTTGACCTGGCGAGGAACCTTTGATTCTGCGAATGCATTTGGGTGGTGAGATGTGGAGGGGTCGTTTCATTCCCAACAGAGGATTGCTGCGACTGTGAGAGTTCCAAAACAGATAGACACACTACTGGGACAAGATCAACTCCATATTGGTTAGTCACACTTAGGCGGACCGTGTTTATGGGCAATGTGAAGCGACATGCAAGTTTAATGCCATTTTTGGTGAGACCACTAGGAGACGAGAGCAACATGTCGAGGATAGAGTTTGTAGTTGGAACCCTGAAGTGTCAAAATGGTCATTGAGATCAACATGAACTTGAATTGCATTAGACACTCGATATAGATACTGTATTTTAGAGTTGATTATTATTTTGGTTCGACAGACTTCACAGTGACTAGGAGTCATTCAATTGAGCTTTTGTCAATAGTTCAAGGAGGCAATGATGGAGATTACCGATCGTGAATGCTCCATATGCTTGAATTGTGTTCATATTACATTGCAACATCGACCTCACATTAGTCGATGCGATTCTCTCCTCTAATCCTATTTCCTTTTGTATCGCAGTATCGGCATCTGTAAGGGATGAAAGTAGAACAATAAAATCACCCTTTACTGGGTGTCAGATCATGTAGGAAAAGAGGAAAATGATGAAGCCGATGAACTGGCAGGGAAAGGGCCAGAAACACCATTTGTCGAACCCGAGCCATTCTGGGGGCTGGGACCCCATTGAATCCAAGAGGAACTGCGAAGAGAGGATAAGTGCAAAAAAAGAAGACTATGGGAAGCACTCCCAGGACTAAGGCAGGCAAACAAACTTCTCGGAAACTTCGACCGAAGGAGAAGAAACACCTGCCCAGGCATCAACAAGAACCAGCTTCACATTTTAACGGGCTTTCTAACGGGCCATTGTAGAATCAGGGAGCACTTCAGGAAAATGGAAATAGAAGAGAATGAAAACTGCAGATTCTGCAGCGATGCCGAGATGACCCCGTCACACCTGCTTCTGGACTGCGGTGCATTGATCCACAACTCTAAGCGTACAATTTCTCTAAAACGGATCTCCCATCGTTGGATCCAATCCAGATACTCCGATTTCTCAGAGCGATTAGATTGGAGGATGTGCTATAGGTCGAGACTCATCGACCAATACGAGTACAGGTTGCATACACACACCCCAGCTTTTAACATCTAACATCTAAGGGATAAAGGTGCCACGCTGTAGGATCTGCGCTTTCCGCTTCTTTCTTTTCCCAGTTTCCTGATGTTCTTTGAGCTTTATGTATCTCTTTATGTATCTTCTCATTCTTCTACTTCTACCCACCCGGCATCTCGTCGGGTGTTGGGCATTCATAGAAAATGTGTTCGGAACTTTCCTGCCCTTCCAGACAGATGTACAGGTAGGTAGGTAGGTAGCAGTGGCGGTTCAGCTGAATTTAGCGCTGTGATGCGCTGTTTTGAATGCATAGCTCACGTCGTTTTCAGATCCTGATAGGTTAATTGCGCGAAGTTAGACCTCGGCACTTTTGGGGTTGTCGGGCTAGTTTTTGAATTTTTGGGAATTGAGGAAAAAATTAGTTTTCTAATGAATTTCTTGGATATCTCTTGGAGGTCGCCAACGAAAAGTTTGCCTTGAGAGCATTGTATAAGCCTCGCTATGGCTGGAAGTGAAACAGAGATTCCTTTACCATATTATTCTTACGGCAGAAGAGGTTGTTAGTTAGAGAGTGGTCCTCCAAAAAGAGGTCGACTTGGACCAAAAAAAAAAAATAGGTCCATTGTGATACCACTGAGTACTGGGTTTGGACCCCAGCTTACTCCTGAAACCATTTAGATTTCCCGTGCTGGCGGAGTTCAGATCGTTTAGATTGTTAAAGAAATATTCGCCTTAGGTGGTCTTCCTGATGATGGCAATGGTCACACTTAAGGCTACTGTAGGACTGGATCTCAGCGCGCCCGTGATGCCAATCAACAAAATTCCCTATTAAAGATCCATCTATGCAGTCAGGACAGTGCCGGACATTTACAGAGAACGTGATCAGAGGTTTCCTCCTCTTCCAAACAGAACCGACACTCTGTATCGGAACAAAGGTTTAGTTTGTTGAGATGATATTTTAGGCCACAATGGCCGGTTAGGAAGTTCACTAGCTTCCATATATTGTTCCTGTTAAGGTTTAGAATTTCCTTGTAGGAAAAGAGCTTTATAAGTCTCTTGGATTGCCTAAGCCCGGATACATTTCTTGAATGGGAAAGGCGAAGTTGGTGTTCCCAGTTGTTTAACGAAGCTATGGCGGTTGCCCCATTAACGCCACAGAAGGCTTTCGGCCCCAAGAACGAGGAAACCGAGCCGGCCCTAGCCAGCTTATCCGCAGTTTCATTGCCTACAATTTCCTGGTGGGCGGGCAAAAAACTGTGCAGTCTTGCGGCAACACAATAGACTTTGTTTTATTGTTGCACTGCTACTGCACTTTTGATGTTGCCCTCCGCAATTTATTTTGACACTTATGACCACCTGTGTTGCAAAGCTATTCACAATGAAAAAAATGGAGAGAGTAGTCAAGTGTTTCGTGAATTATGGAATATTAAAAGCCGAAACAACGTTTCTTAATAAAACATGTTAAGAGTAGGAAGATTAAAAAACGAAAAAGGGTGAAACAGCGATAAAAATACTGGGTGGGTTCAAAAGAAGACGTGTTCCAAAAATCATATATTTCACCAGAATGATTAGGCAGTGTTCCGATGATGAATTTTCAGTCATTTCACGATCACAAAAACAAAATAATCAAACAAATATTTGCATGTTATGTAAATAAAGCATTCAAATAGTTATACATACGAGTATGTTACCTTTTATCCATTTTTTGAAGAATTATTGGGTAGAAATGTAAATAATACATAGCTCACAAGAAAAACCTTAACCACAACAAAACAAAACAACAGCACAGCACCTGATGCACCCACAGATTACTTTCTTTTGACAATTGGTTGCGTTGGTGTTGCAAAAAAAAAAAAACACTTGATTTGATGTTGCCAATATGTTGAGTTTTTAAAATCGTTGCTTTTTTGTTATTGCAACACTGCCTCAACACTGCATTTTTGAATTCACCCAAACTTACGCGATACCGAACAAATTCAACATGCGGTTTTTGAACATAGGTTTACAGCTTCCTGATCCTTTTCTTGACTAGGTTAAGGATTCGCTCTATTTGTTAGTTGAAAATTGTTCAAGAACTTCTCCTCTTCGCCTTTTTACTTCCTTCCGTAGGTGCAACTCCTTCATCTGACAGAACAATGTCGTTCCGATTATCGTCCACTAGAGACTCACCTAAACATGGCATTTCATTGATAAGCAGCAGTGGACAAAACAGATTAATTCAGTGACGCACTCTGCCAACTGCATCCAATCCATAAAGATCAACCAGACGGCTCAATTCAACAAAAGGCGCCTGCCACTGTTGTACCTTTGATTAATAATCCCCTCATATGTTATTCAATTTGGCATGAAGCAATTACACTGTCGCCTCGCGACTGCATAATAATGCGCACGCACTCCAAGTAAGTAATTTTTTTTCCTCCTCTCTCTCTGCATCCGTCTTCATTACTTTCGCAAAAAATTTAATTTATTACACAGAAAATGAACAACAGCACCAAATGTGTATTATATACTAGATTGCATCTTAATTCCTTTTATTCATTTACACATTCTATGGTGAATTTGTTATACATTTGTCTGCCTTAAGGAACACACGCGTGTCATTGTCATCGTCATTTACTTTTTCCGTTTCCTCCGGGGTTTCCTCGGGCGATCGTCCTCATCATCGGATTCTTCTATTAAACTACTCTTTCCAGTTCGATGTTGTTTCTGCTCTCCCCATTCCTTGCGTAACTCACTGAGCATGCCTGGTGTCAGGAGACCTTGGGCCAGTAGCCTTTCGGTCAGTCTGCCATGGGCACTCATCTGTAACCGAGGTTCTACCAAAAACAGAGTGTAAATGATGTGCTTTACTTGGAATAGAAGGAATTCTTGGCTTACCTTTGGTAGAAGTTGCTCTTCGCATGCCATACGTTGTTTCTCTATCGCCCGCTTGCTGACTGGATTCAGTATTTTTAAGGAGACGTGTGATTTGGAATACACCCTGCTGGATAATTTCATCGAGTTCTTTCTGGGAAATACGCACTTGAGCTGCATCGGGGAACATGTCCGTGAAACGATAGCTGGAAATCTTGAAGTTTGGAAGGTGTCCTTACGACTTAGACAGAGATACTTACCTCAACCAAAGGTATAGATCCATAACATCGAATACTGACTCCAAGTGTACCAAGTCCAGGATCGTTCTAGGTAATCCCAGTGGCCAACCACAATTTTGAGCGATGAACTCGTAAGAGATTGGTTCACTTTTGCTATATTGTCTGGCTATCTGTGGAGGTAATTGTTGGAAAATGTTGAAGAGTAAGTGACATGTAGCTAGGCAATGTTTAGTACCTTGAGGAACATTGAACACACGAAGGCCATTTTCTTGTTTATTGGCGCACAGCAGAAGACATAGCGGGCTCTCAACGGCAGGGGCACATGTTGTATCATTTCGGCTAAAAACTTAAAATCCTCAGTGTTGCACATGAAGTACAGGGAGTCGTCAACCGTGCTGAGCGTTACAAAAATGTCCTGAAAGGGATGAAAGTGTCAGTAAAGCCAACGAGTACGAAGATGTGTGACCGGAGAACATTACATCCCAGGAAATACTTGACCCTTGAGAGAAGCCAAACTTGACTCACCATGAGATTGCTTAGCGTTGAATTGGGCAGATGATAGGCATACAACTCAATCTGATCGGCTGTTGGATGTAAACCGGCTTGTTTCAGCGGTTCCGGACTCTGTTCTAAGATATTTTTCATCGTTACTAGATCTTCCGGTTTGTACGTCGTCACATAGCCGTGTTCCCATTGTGTTTTATATCGCCCAGCACGACCAGCAATCTGTAGAGCTTGAGATATGGAAATTGTGTCAATCTCTCGCTCTCCCTTCTCATTCATCGTTGGCTTGATGATTGAATAGAAAATTATGCGACGAATACTCCTGAAATCGGGATAAAATTAGAACGGACTCGGATGTCACAGTTCCATGGTTTCTTACAGATTCAATCCCATTCCGATAGCATCGGTGGCTACCATAACTTTACAACTGTTCTCCGGATCGTTGAATTTAGCTGCCTGTGCCAACTTTGTCCCCGGAGGAAGTCCTCCATAGATTACTGCCACTTCTTTCCCCCTAGAAAGGTCTTTGTTACAAATGAGTTGGATATGGAAGACCTTTAGGGGTTTCTACCTTGCTTCGATCTCCCGTGACACTGAGTAGATGTCATTCTTGCTGAAACAAACGATGCAGTCTCCTGGCATTATATTGTCCAAATTCCCCAGTGCTGTGTCCTCTATTGTGAGTTCAGTCAAGCGATTGTATGTGTGCACTTCAACAGTCTCGTGAGTGGTTTCGCAGATCTTTTGTAGCAGTTCTAGCGCTCCGGCTTCGCCACAAACATGCACCTCATCGGCGATTAGACCGAGAAATGCTCGTGTCCATGCCCAGCCACGTTGATGGTCCCTCAGGAGTTGGATTTCATCAATCACAGCGACTTCATCTGAAAAAAACTCTGACATGAGCAAGAAATCGCTAAGGAATGCACCTGTGCATACATGGAGTTGTTACAGATGTCATCTCCACAGTGCAGGCAACGTGTGATGCTGGTGTGTCCTCACTGATGCCATACTTTCTCTCCTCACCGGTGACTAGGTCACACGGTGTACCCTAGCAATAATATGAAGTCGTGAACTTGTTTGTGTTTATGGAAGCCAACTCACCCTTTCATTAGACTTGTTGAACACTTCAGTCGCTAGCAGTTTCAGTGGACCACAATATACACCCGATTTCGCGGTCAAAAACCTCTCCATGGCATGATATGTCTTCCCCGAGTTCGTTGGCCCTGCATGAAACACGATTTTCCTTGTAATGGCCCTCGCACTGGGATACCAATTCGCTGGTGTCCTTAAATCTGAAATTTTCTTCAGATCATCCATGCAGTCTAGGTGAGGGAATATTGTCTTGGCATGACGAAGGAAATATGGAAAAATATCGTCAATGTGACCGGCACCATGCAATATGTCACTTATCGTGATGTGTAGATCCACCGGTAGATTTTCCGCTTCAATGCAATATCGTCTGAACGACGCAAACGCTTGTTGCTGTAAATATGCTAAAACAAAATCATTAGGAATTCTCTTTCCAGGATGAACACGAACTCGTATTTCACTCACAATCCAATCCATTTTCGATGCAGAGCAGTTTGATCTCTCGTTTCTGTGTGAATTTATTGAGTGTATTCAATAAATCAGTTTTGTCCAATTTTCCAACCATTTCAGCACCAACGTTTATTTCATCATCAGTCGGTCGGACAAACACCGGCTTAAATAAGGCTGAAACATTGTTGGGACTTGTTTTCTTGCCACGAGCATTATGATAGCCCGAGAGGTGTACGCATTTCGAGAGAACATAACGATGTCGCTGCAAAGTTTTGGATGAAATAGATAGAGACTGGGTTGCGGAACATAGTAAACCAATTCCTCGTTTAGAATTTAACATTATATCACTTGAAATCCTTAAAATTAAATAAAAAGTTTTCCCCGTATAAAGCAGAAATATATTTTACGTCACGACGTGCGTGATGCAATTGTCAAATTGGAACAACATAACCATACTTTTTTCGCACTGATAGGGGATTTGATGTCAGATGGAATTTGTATCAGGTGAATTTCGGTACAGTAAGAAAGGAAGTTTCTTTGAATAGAAAAATGTTTTACGAAGGGACTGGCGAACATTTTTAAGGATTTAAAGAATTTAAAGAATTGGCGCCATTGTTATCCAAAGATTTGAAGTATGGAAATAGGTTTGAGATGGATTTAGTCACTTAACTTGTTTACATCGGCAGCGTTACGATTTGCTAAGGTAGGAGCTTGGTTCTTCAAAAGGAAGGAGTCTCAATCGGCCAGATTTCTTTGGGCTTCAGTATAAATTTTTCACTGCATTTTACGTTTCGCATATGGAAACAGACAGACGCCTTCAAAAGTGATCATGGATCTCGCTAACGGACCAGACTCTGCGCAAAGCTAAAAATAACTACAAAAGCCATGTATTCAATAAAGTGATTATAGAACTTTCATGTATGTATCTTGGGAATTACCTGTAAAAATTTAAAATAACCTAGAGAATCCGGTCACACCTGAATACCACCAATCCTTGACTCCAAATCAAACAGTTCTTGTTCGCAACCTTGACAACCCAACCTGTCACCGTTGTCAAATGGCTTTGACACAACAAATCGCTGATCCCCATCCAAAAGCGCTTATGAGTCATTTTTTTGTAAACATCGCAAAATTGTAATTTAAAAATTCCATCACAATGGGTTTATTCGGAAAAACACAATCCAAGGATCCCAAGGAGCAGGTAATCCTCCATGCATACTCAAGCAGTACCTGTGGCTAAGTGAAACATCAATTCTAGGTCAACGAATGGACACATAAAATCCGTAAGGAGGGCAACCAATTGGATCGACAAATACGCAGTATTCAGCGAGAGGAGGAGAAAGTTAAGCGGGCGCTGAAACAAGCCGCAACCAAGGGTGACCGTGACACCTGTGTGATATTGGCCAAGGAAATCGTTGGCGCCCGCAAGGCTGTTACAAGGATTTACACCAGCAAGGCACACCTCAATTCGGTGCAGATGCAGATGAAAAACCAATTGGGTGGGTATTCATTCGGCATATGCGCATCTGGTTGTATATGATTGCCCTTTCATTTTTAGCTACTCTTCGCGTTGCTGGTTCCCTGCAGAAGTCCACAGAAGTGATGCAAGCAATGCAATCACTGGTTCGATACCCCGAACTCGCTGGCATCATGCGTGATATGTCCAAAGAAATGATGAAAGCCGGGATTATCGAGGAAATGCTCGACGAGACTATGGATACCCTGGAGGATTCAGAGGAAATGGAGGAGCAAGCCCAAAAAGAAGTCGACAAAGTTCTTTGGGAGATCACAGAGGGCAAACTCGGTGAAGCTCCGCTCCCACCCGAGGGAGCTACGGTCGAGAAAGCAGAACCCACAGCCGCCGTCGAAGAGGATGAAGACGAGGAAGAGGAACTACAAGAGATGCAAACTCGATTGGCCTCGTTAAGGTCGTAAGAAGGATCGACAATGCTGTGCGCGCCCTGCCTCCTGAGAACACATGCCCTCTTTAGTTAGTTTAATATCTGATCAAGATCAAAATCATCTGTGTATGCGAACTTGCACCAAATTCTTGAGGAGGCTCAGTGTGATTATTATTTATCTTTCAATGTTGGAATCTTCTGTTCTCCATTTGGCGCAACATAATCGTTTTTTTTTGTACTAAACTAGTCGCTTCGCTGTACATTCTCTAACTCCCTCTCTCTATCTCTATTCTTGGATTCGCCAGCACTGTTCCTTCGCATAGTTTTTGCGCGATTTTCTGCTGCGAAGGAGGCGATGAGCAACTTAATATGTAACTTGAGCCTTGTAAACACGATGACATACATAACTCGTATATGTACCAAGAATTTATTTACTACTCGTATGTATTTATGTACTCTAGGCATTAGAAACAATAAACAACAGAAACAACTTACCACGTAACGATTTAATATATTTAAATAAACTTAAGCTGAAACATAGACGATGCGTGTATTTATTTGCACTGAGAATCAGATTTCGCAGGCTGTTCACTTTTCATTCGAGAATGTGTGCTTGACGAACCATTTGCATTCTTAATATAACTCAAATCAAATGGACACAACAAGGCCTCGAGCGCATACAAATTTCTATGGATTTGAACGAAATTCGATAGACACAATCCAAACCAGAGGTGTGTTGTCATGTTCTAAATTTAGTTAAAGAACCAGTGCTTCGCCTTCTACGCCGGTGTTATCTTTTTACGATCATTTAAGCACATTTAGCAGTAACAGCCTGAGTGATGTCATCATTACCAAGGTGAATTTACACCTTATGCGTCGAGGTTTAGTTGTAACTTAGTCATATCTCTCTGCTCATTGATATTTTGTTTACAATTTTAGGTTGTACGGTGGAATCAACATTGGTCTTAACAATCAGGCTGAACTGCAGCAGCAACAACTTGACACGGGCTGATGAAAAACCTTCGAAGCAATCCCCAGCATTTTTGAACGAAGACCTCAAAGACTACTCTGAGCACGACTTGACTATTATACTCAGTTTGTTGTAGAGTCCGAAAAGAAACTGCGGTTTGTCTAACATTCATCAACTTTATAGCGACTTTCTGCGAGAAAAATCTCCAGTATGCACCCACAAATAGAAAATTTGAAGGAGCAGAGAATTAAATACTTACCCCATCTTCTTCCAAGACGTAGCCAAAACTACTGCGGGCTACCAATCAGTTCCGTAATAGAATCTCTGGCATAAAAAAGAAGGGGATTGAGCCAAAAGGTTAAAGGAACGAACATACACATAGAAAAACAGGGTGTACCTTGTATCGCAGTTCAAGTGTGTGAAAGAGTAAAAATTTCGAAAGTACTATAAGCATTGAGATCATTTCTTAGCTAAGACACCTAACCTACCCATGTATATCGTAGGGGAAGTGAATTTGGTATTAATATCCAAGGCAGATAAACGAAATTAAAAGGTGGCAAATAATTTAAGAGGTAGCATCATGATGATGAATAGATGCTCACCCAGTAAAGGGTTCCAGAACACCGGACGCGCCTGTAAGAGATTTCATTTAGAGAGCTGCTGCATTGCATTTCAATTTCGGATTGTATTGTCGGTGATTTCTGGTCCTTTATCGCCGGAGGGCGAAGAGCGGTAGTTTTCTGGTAATCCCTTATATTGAAAGCACGGAACAAGACTTCTGCAACCGTAACATACGCTGTGTTTGATCCAATTAAGTCCCTAAATCTCTCATTCAAGACTCCCTAGATTGCCAAACATGTTCTGGTCTTGTATTTGACATTAAAATTAATGTACGGGATGATATACTAGTCCGTTCTCCTAGGAATTGGATGGATCCAGTGTACTATTTTAAGCTGAACGTCCTATTTCGGGCTTAAAGACCAACGACAGGAATAAAGGGCAATCAAGGTCTTCCTGTCACGGTTTTGTATATCAGTCTCCAACAGACTTTGTTTTATGTCAAGGGTTCTTAGGGGTTACCTCCTAAGTATGTATATGGGATACTCTACGAAGGGAGTTGTGATTTTAGTTCGACAAAAATTATCAAACTCGTTATCCATGGAAAGCGTTCTGTCTTCAAGACTTTTATAGATGACATGCTCCAAATGTTTTTATAACTAACATGCAGGGTGATACACATGACGGGGCTTTGTTGCTGCCTTTGAAAGTCAGCACTAATCTTTACAGCTTTCACTGTCTCGGGAAGGTTCCTTTTTTCAAGCACGAGTTAAACGAATTTAGATATCTGTGCAGCCTTTTGATTGTTATGAGAAATAATTCTTTCGGTAAGGGTACAAAATGTATAGAGTGGTACCCACCTTAAGAGTGTTGCCAGGCAGACGATATGTAGATCTATTTCGATGAGCGTCCTCGCGTTCGTAACTTGATATTTCTATGAGATGACTAACTTGAAGTGTTAACTGACAACGTGACAGCTTGATGCTTAATTCTCTAACCGACTCTTCCGTGTTCATAAGTAACTAAGTGTGTGACGAGTAAGGGCTCCCCGTGATTTGAGATTCAAGCTAATTGGTCTCGTTTTTGGTTTGGAAACATGAAAGGTATCGAAACAATACAAAAACTGTAATTCTAACAAAAAAAAACTGGAGACGATATGTTCTACAATCTCAACCTATTCATGTGCCATGTCGAAGTCAATCGAAATTATGTTGCAAGTCAGTGTTACGAAAACCACCAGTTGTATACGCCCTTGGTTTCGTTAAAGTATCTCTGCCAAGGTTATCATCTACTATCACGACTCAGATGTTTTACAAAAATGTAACCTTGAATTTATAACACAATCTGTTTGGCTTTGAATAACCATGAAGAGATTCCATCTCTGAGGACGCAATTTATGCTCCCAATTTGATTATCTAATCTTGAAAGTTTCATAAACAGCTTGTGGGACAATTGTCTAATTACTATTTCAATGCCAATGACTCTGGAATACAATAATAAACAATTGCTTAACTTAAACAGAGACTTCGGCATAAGACGAAGCATGCTGTGATCACGATGGATGATCACGAACCATCCTGATAGCTTTGGAGTCTTGCTGTAACTTCCCCAGTAATTTTACAGCCTCTGACATAGATATCTACAAAGTCAGTTTTGTTGATGATCGGTGGATTTTTAGCCTGCGGCAGTTACCGTCCATTAGGTTCTGCAGTTGTGGACCTCGTACAGAGCCTTGAGAAATGACTATGACGTTGTCTTGCCTGGTCTTGGATTATGTACAGCAATGCCTGCCTCGAAAATAGTTCGGGAGTATCTTCTGTACGAACTCCGGCACCCTTTCATTAGCGCTAAGTGCCCATAGAATGCTTTTCCAGATTGTGGTTTGTCACGTTCAGATCAATGGTGGTGCAGTGCTGATTTATTCCTCGTTTTTGTGTATCATTCGCTGTCCCTGCTCTGACCACTATCGCTTTTCTCGCTTTTCTGATGAATTCATCAGTGGTGTCAATAGTAGAACGTCCCTTCAAGTAATCTCCAGCTTCACTGATCACAGACCATTGTCTGTCTGTTTGTCGCTTATGAAGAGATTCATTTATTTTTCCACGCTGTTCAACATGCATGGAGATCTGTGCGATGAAGGATCCCGGGGAGGTTTGCTCCGTTTAGGCGATTGTACCAGTCTTTACTTTTTCTATTGATATGGGAATTAAAAATATGTGGATGGTGGCGTCTTCTTATTGCTTTCATAGCAGCGATTGGGATGCCATCGATGCCAGGTGCTTCTTCGACTTCAGTTTTTCGCCAGATTTTCCAAAAAAAAAAAAACGAATTGGTTGCCTACTAAACTTCTGTCCTCTTTCGATTTTTTTCAATAATCCACATAATGGCAAGAATTGAGCTGTGACTACGTTTTCCAAGATGTGATTGTGGGAGTTGTTAGATATTTTCTGGAACATTTCAGCTTCTGTTAGCTGCTTAGGTGAAGCTTCTCCTTTTGTCCTCATTCTTTGAGCTTAGCCCCTTGGGACAGTTCTTTGCAATTACTATGACTCTTCGCAGCACTCTATACGAAATTTGACGATCTTCTCATACTATGGCATATATTCAAGGCAAGGACAAGCTTTTATCATTCCTTGCACGAGCTGATTCGCCTTATCGGCGGTTGTTTTACTTGAAAATTCGTCTTCGGTCAACTATTGAAGTAACTTCACTTTCGGAGTTCCTGAAATTCATACTTGATACTCTTCCGTTTCCGTCAGGAATGGACCTTAGCTCGTACTCGATCGGCTTTAGTATAACCAGTTTGCACCAATGGGGATTCTTTGATCTAGGCAGCCTACTTCTAAATCTTTGGTGTCCTCAGAGAATGGGATTTGAAAAACATTGTTAGATCATCTCTTGCAACTTCGCTAGTAAAAATGTTCAAAAGTAAAGGATTGAGGCAAAGGAACGTTGAACTTGAGGCATCCGCGGATGGAAACAATCATTCTTTCACTCTATTAGTGACACAGGTCAGAACTGCTACAAATCTCATGAAATACGTAACAGTGTCAACCTATTTTCTTATCTCCTTCATAGTTGATGACTGTTTGAGAACAAAAATGACAATTTAGTCCCAAGTTTCCTAGCTTACACAACTCACCAGCACTTAAACGCCAATCTTTTGACAGATCTCATATTCAAGTCAAACTTTTCCTAAGAGTTACACCATCTCTGCAGCAAGCATGGTTTGAATCAACTTTTTACGCTCCTGGACACACTCATCTTGGTTTAACAACTTTTCCCAAGAGCTATTCATTTAAATTAACCATCTAACCAGCATAAACCTTCCAAGGAACCACGTACCAAACTATGCACGAGTACCATCTAGCAGCACCAGCATCATCATAAAGAAAAAAACTTCTAACAACTTGATAACCGTCAGTTTATTTGGAGCTTTGTACCACGCTTCATGTTATTTGTTGCTTAAGTTGCTTCATTTCCATTGTCATGCATCCCAAGTAACCCACCAGCTTTCACCCCAATCAAGGCGATACCTTGTTATCCCCCTCCCGCATTACTGAATGCAACTCAATTCATCCCTTTTTTTTCGAGTTACACCGAACACAGAGCACAGAACACACCCTCAACACTCTGTCAACTGTTCATTCCTAACTAGAAAACATTCACAACTGTGTGTGAAGGTGAAGAAGACCCATTACCATTGTCAGGAAGAGGTGCAAAAGCCAGATATTTCCATCAGCAGTTTTATTATGTAAAGCAATGCCATTATCGTGGCATCCTTTCCCTTTTTTTTTTGTCAGGGAAAAAAGGAACGCGGACAGTGCTGGGAGGGAGGACGACTGTGAAAGAGTATTGTGCCACCCAGTCGCTATAACTAAGTGGCAAGTGGGGGGTGAAATAGTGGAAAAATAGAAGAGTTTATCAGAAATATTGCTAACGCACAATTGATGGGGTGGAGAGTCCAGGCCCGGATTTGGCCGGATGATTACGGGGCCCAGACATAGAAATTTGACGGTTTAGCAGTTTAATCGAGGAGTTGATTGGGTGTCGACATAGGGGGCTGTAAAGAGGAAGAAATCAGAAATTTATTGAACTTATGCCCTGTTTCTCTATTTCATCTTCGAGCCATCGAGAACGGTTTCTAGGAATATGTCTTAGCTCCGTCCAATTCTTCTTGCCGAGACTATCCGTCGACTGTTCTGCGCCATGTATTTCTCAGTCGACCAACGCTTCCGCAATTTTTCAAAGGGCCCAGACATAGTTGGAACTAGAACTTATGTCCTGTTTCTCTTTGTGGGTCGTAGAACTTCTCCTTTATCTCTGCGCCTTTGAGTACGGTTTCTGGGAATATGTCGAAGCTCCTTTTAACTCTTCTTGCCGTGACTTTCTCTCGACTTCCGCTATTTTGTATAAGTGGATTCCATTAAATGGCGAAGTTTAGCGATGGAGGTGTCGCCTTTTTTAAAAAGGATGACCAATCCACTGCCACTTCTGTCGTTGGATGGTTGTGTTTGTCGGCCTGACCCGTTCTCTGATGAAGGTATTCGTTAGAGACTCTGTTAGGTCACCTATTAACGAACGTTTGCGGCTTTCTCGTGATAGTAGAGATCACTTTGCCAGAGTAGCACCCAAGTAGAAGAACGAATTCGACATTCGAGCCGAACAATTATAGCGCGGTGCTTAAGCTAATTGCGTTTATTGGGCCACCGCCATAGCTATGTTAAACAACTGGGAATACCAACTTCGCTAAGCCCATTGGAAAAATGTCCCCGAGCTTAGGCAATCCAAGAGACTTATAAAGTCCTTTTCATACAGGGAAATTCTAAACCTTGACAGAAACAACAGGAGAAAGCTAGTGGAGTTCCTGATTCGGCTGGCAATGGCTTATTCGGTTCTACCGTCGGTCGAGACAATACTCCCATTGCCTTGGCATATGTCGTCAGTGTAGCCAAAATGTTTAAGTGAAGATGTCCATTGAATTCCTCCATTCCTCTGATTGCCTTTCTTTGTGAATAACGTGTCAACTTGATCCATCGAATGGCCTTGATAGTGACGCCTCTCCTGTCCAAGACAACATAGATAAATACTCTGTTGACAGACAAACGCCTTCTCAAGATCAAAAACTAGCAGGAGAAGTGACGAACTGTATTCAGCGCACTTTTCAATGATGATTCGCAAGGTATTGATGTGGTCGACACAGGACGATTCGAAACAGGAACCTGGGCCCAAATCGTCTCTTCCTTGATCGCATAACTCGTCACGTAAAAACGAGACGATTTGACTACAGAATGCTCGTGACGTAACGAATTATACGGTCACCAATCAGATACGATTTGGTCCCTGAATGGTAAGCCAAGGCATCGAGTATTTTATCTATTTCCTCGTTTATTCGCGCAAGAATTACTTTAGCTATTGCCTCGCCAGTCTTCGCACCACATGAGATTTCCATCGTGAGGGAGCTTCGCGATCATTCTATTCTTCCACTCATCAGCAAGGCTTTCGGCCACATGCGCCTTCTCTACAAGTGGGTGCAGAAGCTCGACGGATGTTGTTGGCGTTGCTTCTAAAAGATTCGTACGTACATCGTCAATTCTTAGCTCCTTGTTGTTTTTCAGCGTTTTGATCGTAGCAGTCGCGTAGCATTCGCATCAGCTTATTCCTCCGTGTGCATCAGTGGCCAGCGCATTGATGTCATGGCGCTTGTCTTGTCGCATGTTACATTGCACATCTCCCGTCTTTATGCGATGAAGGGAGTCTAGCTCGTTTCTCTGCTTTATTCACTGGCCGATTCTTTTCCAGGCATCTGCCGAAAGTCAAGCTCTATGTCTTTTATACGATCGACAAATAATTCTTTTGAAGCCTGATGTAGGAACATTTTTTCACAGCAATCGAATGCCTTTAGATAGTGACGGACATTGATCTCCTTACTGATGGCATTCCTTGCAGAAGCTGGTTTCTCAATTTCTAGCGCTCTGAGGGATCCTTAAGTCGAGCCATGTTATACCGGGGCACTCGTGTGGGATCGTCGAACTGCAGCAGTACGCAGTTGGAAAGTAGCTATCATAAGGTGGTGATCCCGTGCCATTCCCATAATGGTTCCGCGTCTGCTCCGAACGTCCCAGAGAGGCTGATGGCAAAAGGTTCAATTGAGACTGACATCTCTGATACTCAATCACCACCTATGACAAGTCGACTTGCGTTTCATAAATTCAAAATCCGCTCGGAATTCCGGACAATGAGTGTGCTCCCGTCATTGTCATTGCATATCCTGGCATTCAAGTCCTCCGTCACCATGATGATGTCGCTATTCATGAAGGGCCTTATGTCGACGTGTCGTACTGTAGCGCAGAATCTGTGCTCTAAAATCCTGTCTCAGTGCGGCTGCAGCTATGGCGCAGGAAGTGACATTGTTGGACTCCTTTTCAGCAACCGCGTTCTCTCTTTTTTAGTATTGGGATGAAATGCAGGGAGTGACTTTTTGAAGCGCGAAACTAGACCCAAGACCCTTAGATCTTCCCCACTTCACTTGACAAAGTTTCGCCGCCAAACGGAGGCCCACAAACACCCTTACCTCCGGCCATGGTAAGAACCCATAAAAGTGAAGAGCGAGCATAAAACGAGCTGTAGCTCATATTGTTACATTGTCATCCTTTGGCAGTGACATCTTTAAAAACACAAAACGTTGTCTCCTCCAAGTAGTGCCATCAAAAATGGTGACTAAGGGTGAGGGTGAATCGGTCCTATACAATAGGGATCGTGAGTAAATGGAGGTAAGAGCTCGATTTATGTTTTCTTGTTAGCTGTCATTCCGACACGTAGTTAAAGGCTGGCTTGTGCGACACATACGCGAGGATGGCATCCATCGTCATCCTTAAAGGTGAAGCATGGAACACTTTTATGCAAGTTTCTGTGGGGCAAATAGGATGCACCAACCTGATTCACCTGATGCTTGAACACAATTTTGACAGGACGGGATTGGGATGGCACTCATCGTGGAACCCATTCCGACGCCCCTCACACAGCAAATTGTCTGTGTAGAATATTTCATTGCATAAAATGTGAGAGACCCATAAACAGGGAGTGCGACCTAAGGAGGAAAAAAAAAATGAAGAAAATTCCAAAACTTTACACATATCCCTGGGGGGAACTTATGAAATTTCATATACCGTTGACAAAATGGTTCGCAATTTCTACCGTAAATGGAAAATCAAAATTGAAATCAATTTGCGCTGGGATGACTGCGAAATAAATTTCTGTTTCCATTTCGTATGTGAATTGTGTTTGGTGTCTCCCTGGCCGTGGGTAGGGCTAAGAGGTGCTTCCAACCGGGATGGCTTGGATGGTTGGGTGAGTCCAATCATTTCGTTCACCTTCTTTCCTTTTTGGAGGTTGCCTTGTGCGCCCAAGGGTGAGCGGACATTTCTATTATTTTAAGATTGAGTACCGCATAATCTTAAATTCACCAATACGGTATCGGTTTATGGGTGACAATATTCAGAAAGTCCCGTTGAAATTCGATATTTTTTTTTATGCCCACACCCCTCAAGGGTGGAGGGTTGGGAAAGAATCCAATGAACATAAAACGGATGGAAATGTGGTTATGGGAATTCGGTTTGTTTCGCTTATTTTGTATTTTGAAAACGTGCCTACATGTCCTTGCATGCGTTGTGCCTTTTATTATTTTGATCCTTGAAAATTGTCGGAATTGGAATAGATGGTATGTTTGCATGATGTTTTGAAACGGTTTTGACATCAATCATCTTCTAGTTGTTTAGGGATATCTCCCTCTGTAGGTTAAACTCGTTTGTGCAGGAAATGAGACAAAAGAGGCTTGCTACTTGTAATTTATTTAGAGGCATAGCATCCAAAGAGCTATGGAAGAAGCTGGAGAAGGAATTGGTATGTATGAGGTCTATTCGACCTAAAAAGAGTCCAAAACGTTCAAGTGGTCAACGTTCCTTCGGAATAAGGCTAAAGGTCCATCGTTTGAAAACTTTAATCTTTGTTCTGGTGCCAATTAGATATCTTAACCTAAGTGAGGTGGCATGTCTCCCTGCCTCCTAGCCTAACTGCGAAAAATATAAATAAGCAACACACCAAGAATGGCTGCAAAAAGCTAGGTCTTGGTTCCCAAACGGGCTCTGTCGCGTCTGCTATTTATTTATTTTTAATTTTTATTCCTACTTCTTCTACTTTTCTAAGAGCAAGGCAACATTTCTGCTAATGTCTAAGCATGAATTGTCATGCTCCATGGGATTGTATTCCCCGCGGGTAGCCCTTACTTTTATCACTCCTACTAGAAAGTCCTCAACAATCCGCATTCAGTAAGAGAGTTCTGTAAATTAGCACGCGGATTTGTACTGCCTAAAACCAACCTTTCGCCTTTTGCCTTTTTTCCTTGCGGTACTGGCTGGTAAATAAGCATTTGATCGGAGAAGGAGTAACGTCTGCAGCGTTGAATTCGTTAATCCTTACCGCCTTCCAACCTTCCTCCGTTTCCACCATCTATCCGAAGTTAAGTTTACGTCAGGTTTCTGTTTTAGAAGTTGTCGCTACTCTTCTCCTAGATCCCTGGATCTCCACAGGGCAATGCCATGAAGGCTTAAAACTTCGGTCCCGCATTGCAACAGGGTAGAGAATATTCTATTCCCTGTTGAAGATTTTAAAAGCATCAGAGCAGAGAGAGAGAACCCATTTGATGGTGTTATGACTGACAAGGCGTCCAGAAAGCCTTTATGCTCATAAGGAAGGGAATACTTGAAATTCACAAGTTTTTTTTTAAGCTGATTCGACAGCTTAAGAGGCATTTGTCAGAAGACGAGAAGAGACGTTGTTACTATGGCCACTTGAGAGGGCTTTTAAGCGTTTGTTTTGAGTTGCTAAGCCTTCAACAAAAGAGTTCAAGTTTTATTGTTGGATTTCCTGATAGCTTTGTGCTTTAGTGAGCACCGTCCTATATTAGGTCCATCAACAAGAATGCATGGCTGTATTAAAATTACCCTAACCTTTATTTTTAGAGCACTTAGCTCCTTATTTCACCATGGAAAGTCTTGCAGAAGTTTGACTGTCACCACCTATAGCCCTTTCATCAGCGAAGTTAATTGTTTCTGATTAACTTAAGTCCAGGAACCTGAGGTTCAATACTAGCAGATCCTTGGGGATGCGGCCTACGTATTATACTGCCTTTTTCTACCTTCTGCGTCTTATACAAGAACCCGGAGCAGTTCAATATTTACCTCAATTGGGTGCGGGGGCATGGCGACATTCTAGGGAATTGTAAGCTTGATGAACTCTGCAGATATGGAACAACAATTCATATTTTACCAGAAAAAGGTACCTTAGGCATGCCTATCGTTACATGTTAACTCAAAATTAAGCGAAATGCCCTCGAAAAGACCAATCTTAGATGGACAGGAGGTACACCTTATGTAGCGAAAAAAGAGATGTAGACCAAGCTGGAGATTGAGATACTGGCGGTTCCATAGGTGTCATCACTGGACACTGTCTAATAGGGAAGCATGAAACAAGGTTTGGCGTCTTTCCAAATGATTTCTGTAGAAACTGCATGGACGAAGAAAAGAAGGAAATTATCCTTCACTTTCTTAACATCTGTCCAAGATCCACGTCCAAGCGTGCTGGTTTTAGCTGGCAGCGAACTCAACCTAACATAAGCCAGCCCTGCGCTGTTAAGGCGTTTTTCACGTCCAGAGTGATAATGGCGCCGTAATGAGTATTTCTTGAACGGCGACGACGAACCAAATCCCGATGTCAGGCAGAATGAACCATTCAACCTGGACGATGAAGACCAACAATTTCGTCAACCCGATTTGGACAAAGTGAAGATAGTCAGCTGTAAAATATGGTCGGAGGAAAGTGTATCCGATGAGTGGAACCTCACCATCGTTTGACCGATTCTCAAGAAAGGAGACCCTCTGAACTGCGCCAATTACAGAGGCATCAGTTTTCTTAACATAGCCAACACCATCTTATCTGCCGTATTGTGTGAGGACGTTCGTCAATAACCTGATCGGCCCATATCAGTGTGGCTTCAGGCCAGAAAAGCCCACCAGCGACTAAATATTCACACTGCGGCAGATCTTGGAGAAAACTCAGGAACTTCAAATCCATACTCACCACCTTTTCATCGATTTTAAGGCTGCGTATGAAAGCATTTATAGAGACGAGTTGTACAGAGCCATGTCTGGTTTTGGCATCCCTGCCGAACTCGTCTGTTTGTGCAGGATGACGATGTCAAAAAAGGTTTTAGACAAGGCGACGCGCTGTCATGCGACTTCTTCAACATCGTTCTTGAAAGAGTTGTGCAAAACTCACGCCCCAACACTCGAGGCACAATCGTTGACTCTGTCAAAAGCGGATGAAGTTGCTCTTGGCTTTTTCGAGAGGAAACTTCTTCTGGTAATTTTCGGTCCCGTCTGTATAGACGGTGAATGGAGGAGGATATACAACGACGTACAGTCGACATCGACTTAGCCAGACGAGTGAATGTCGAAAGACTGAGGTGGCGGGGTCATATGGAAGGGATGGACACCAATGTTGCGGCCCGCAAAATCTTCGAATCCACACCCGAGGAACGCGCAGTAGAGGAAGACCGCGACTCAGGTGGCGCACGCAGTTGGAAGGGGACCTTAACCTACTTAGCGTGCGAAACTGGAGGCAGCTGGCTAAAGATCGGGCTGGCTGGAGACGCTTGTTGGTTCAGGCCCAGGTCCACCTGGACTGTAGCGCCACCGTAAGTAAGTTAGTAAGTGCGTATTTTTCCGCTTCCATCATCCTCAGAGATAATTTAACCTGACAAAACCTAACCAATGTGGCTCCAAACCATTGTTTGCATTTGATGCTTTTTATCTGTTCTCGTATAAACTGTTGCGTATCTACAAATATCTATGGTAGGTTATGTATTTTTTCATTCAGTAGACAGTGAGGCAATCTACCTTAACCTAGAGCTGAAGATAACCCAACAAACAATGATATTTCAGCATTTTATGCGGTGAAAGAACTTGAAATTCGTTGTTTACTTTGTGATCCAATATTGAGATGCCTTTTCCGTAAAGGCAGAGATAAGACTTTTTACCTAAATTTTTTGTATAAAAGACAAAAAACTTCGACAGAAATTCTGTAAATTTCCGCTCCCTGAACTATTCATCTTTGAATAGATAAAATGTCAAAATATTTTCACATCGAACCTATGGAACACGATCCGAAAAAAATTCGAGTTTACTCCAAAGACACTGATAGTCTTCCAATTACCAAAGACTGGGATCAACGGTATTGTAGCTTTTCCACAAATTCCCAGCCAGTTCTTGATGACATCCACAATTTCGAAGTGAGACCCGATGATGTTTGGTTAGTAACCCAACCGAAATGTGGATCAACATGGATGGCGGAATTGCTATGGCTGATGGTTAATGATTTTGATTACAAAACCGCTTACACAGTAGACCAGGAGGAACGATGTAAACTGTTAGAGTAAGTTCACGTTTTGTATTGCACTTTCGATGAGTCTTTTGAAAATTACATCGTTTTCAGATATTCCGCCATTTTACCGGCACTAGAGGCAAACTCTCTCGAACTAATTGGAAGTGCGAGGTCTCCACGGTTCATGAGATCTCATCTTCCAATGCATGTGCTGCCGAAAGGATTATGGAGTGTTAAACCGAAGGTGGGATGAACATTTTATTTTCCCTCTCCTTTTTTCTACTTTGGCCACACTGATCACTTTCTTCAAACGATCTACACCTCTTGGGTAGTCTACTCATCCTTACTCCACTCAATTTACAATTTCGCAGATAATTTATGTCACTCGTGATCCTAAAGATGCCATCGTTTCCAAATACCATCACTTTAGCAATATAGGACAACCAGGAAGTTTGAATGATTTTGCAGAGAGTACCCTATGCGCTGAAGGATACTATGATCCCTTTTGGCCGCATGTTCTTGAATTCTGGTCCATTCGCAATGAACCATGGATTTTTTTCACAAGCTTTGAAAGGATGAAGAGGGATCTTAGATCTGTTGTAATACAAGTCGCTGAACTACTTCAAAAGGATATCAGTGAAGATGAGATGACAAGGCTTTTAGATCATCTGTCTTTTGACAAAATGAAAAGTGAGTTTTGATCGAAAGACCGCCTTGAGATGAGTTAATGGTCGTCTCAAACTTTTAGACAATCTTACATGCAGTCATAGGAAGGAGTCAAAGGAAATACGTGAGGCTATCGGAGTTAAACAAACGGAACCGTTTAGGTTTGTTGGTGAATAATTGAACATGTTTTGGAATCGTGAATTTTTTTTATAGATTTATTCGAAAGGGGGAAGTGGGTTCGTATAAAGATGAACTAAGCAAGACGATAGTAAAAAAAATTATTAAATGGACGGAGGTCAATCTGAGGGACTATGGCGCTACATTGGAAGAAGTCCTTTTAAATTGATGGACAAACAGTCTTAAATTTTTTAGAACGTAGTTTAAAAATAAATGTAATTGAGCTGAGACGGCTGAGGGCTGAGGTAAACGGACTGCACTTCCGAATTTTTGTTGTGTTTAAGCCTACTTTTCTCAGCAGTACAAAACAGATTGAGAGGTCTTACCACAGTTGATAATTTTTTAAGAAGTACCACCACTTCCCTAAGATTTTAAAATCAGCGTATACCAACCTGAGCTACATGTTTTAAGCTTACATTCAATCTCAAGCCGTTGGCCATCGGAGGCATGGCACACTCTCCAAAGAACTCTTTGAAATGATTCCCAGAACTGTCTTTCTAATTGGCAAGCCACTAGGTTAAGCTGGCTATCCGCAGTGTCTGCAGCCTACACTTAGACCAGAATGGGTCCATTGTGATACCACAGGAACTGTCACTAATCCATAGGACTAATTCAGAGCTTTTTATGAAGCAGAGGATAGGTAGATAGGTAGGGAGAGGTGTTAGTCCAATAGAATCCAATAAGCGCAAGATGTGCCTTTTTGTTATCACGGCTCGTGTGACCTGGTCGATAATGTGTTGTTGAGAGCGTGCGAGACAACCGGGACAGAGGATACTTCTGACGTAAATGTTTCTATTGTCCTCGCGGTCATCGAAGAAAGGTGCCCCCAAATGGAGCAGCCTCTTTTGGACAGGCTTGGACAGGTGCAGAGAATAGTGGAGAATGGTCTCCTCCCCCACTTCATCCCTACACCTTCTGCAGAAATCATCCGAAGGCCTATAGAACGGTGTCCAGTGAGTAGTTAACGCTTTACTTACTTACTTACTTAGGGGGCGCTACAGTTCGGGGTGAATCTGGGCCTCAACCAACAAGCCTCGCCAGCCAGCTCGATCTTTAGCAAGCTGCCTCCAGTTTCGCACGCGAAGTTGGTTGAGGTCCCCTTCTACTTATGCGCTCCACCTTAGGCGCTTTCCCTCCGGGTTAGATTCGAAGACTGCTGTTGCTAGCGCTTAAGCAGGACCAAACCATTGGATCGATTCTGATCTTATATGGGCCAGACCTGTCTGGAAATTTGGCATGTTGTGTCTTCCTTCCATCTGTGGTTGGTTTTCCTGATTGTGTCTAGATTAAGTTGATGTTCCGGTCGTTCCGACAGGATGTTCAAAATTGTGCAATGTCTGGCGAGTTCGTCCATCATAGAGTTTCCTAGGATTTTCCTGTGCCCTGTCACCCAGCATAGGCAGAGGTGAATGTTGAATCGATTTGCCATTTCGACAAGGCCTGCTTAGTCGCCATTACTTCTGATTGAAAAACACTATAATGATCAGGGAGGCGGAAGGAGATGTTCACGTTGAGGTTTTTGGAAAAGACGCCACTACCTGAGTCAGCATTTATGGCAGCAGCAACTTCTCACTCATTGCGGGCAGGAGTGGTTACAAGGAAGTTTTGGACAAGGCTAATTTTCGGAGGGGTGTTTACGCTATTTTTGGAAGCGAAGTTTTCTTTGGAAAAAATAGGGGAGTGGCCAGTTTGGCGGTCCTTTATGAGTCAATGGCTGGGGCTTCAAGTCAATCGTGATCTGACCTGACAATACGGTCTCCAACAGAAGAGTAGTTTTGCAATGAATCCGATTGGACTGGTTCGACCTTTGTTCGTAAAAGCTCTTTTCGATAATCGAATTGGTCTGAAATAGTCCTTATGATTGGCAGGGACTCCAGCGACCTATTCGGAAGCATTTTTAAATCCTTTTTGCAGTTCAGAGCTCTATCGCGGAACTCAAACATTCTTCCTGAGGATCATCGTCTATCGTCGCCTCATTCTGAACTTAGTTGGAGATTTAAATTTCTCCTCTCCTGCAAAGTTAAGGTTTTGAATTAGATAAAGTGGGTTTGATGAAGAGAACTAGTCATGCAATTGGCGATTAATCCGTGAACGTAGGTTTCATTCGAAAACTTGAACTCAAAGCAGTGGTGAAAGTTTGTGTACCTGAAATGTTTTTCTAGAGCTCTTTTCCCACTGTAACCGCTCCTGATGGGTGGATTTGATAATTTAGCTACTAAGCATCTTATTTACCTAGATTATGGCAAAAACTACAACGCTTCCGAAGTTCATTTCAATGGTCCTTTTCTCTCATTCTTAGAGGGAAGCCGGTGTACATACAGCCTGACCAAGCACATCCGTTTACAAACAATTCATCGTCTTCTCCTTTGATCACATGACCAAATCAACTAAAACCAAACCATTTCCTTGAAAATTTCCATCCAAAAATGACCACAACAAACCCCCGGCACCCAACCATAGCTCCCTTCTAAAATATCTAATAATGTTGCGAAAATAAAATGGTATCTTGTGGTTGCAAGTTTCATGCTTGTTTTGCATATCGTCCTGCTGCTGCACATCCTTGACAGCATAAGACCCAAGTCGCTCCATACTTTGTCCCAAACACCGAATCAATTTCGGAACCGCATTATAGTCGTATTTTGGTCAAAATGAAATCTTCCATAAACTCGGGATGGATGCAAGAAAACGGTGCTGTACACTCGATTGTCCTTGTTTGGAAATCAAGTGGTTCTTGTGCCGGAGTCTGTTACCCACTCGAGGATCGAAAACAGTGCATCATGAAACGAAAAATAGAACGATAGACGGACATCTACTCTGGAAAGGAAGGAAATGATAAAAAAAAAAGAAGGGATAAGGGACTTAACTCCCTCCTCGTCGTCCTTGCTGGTTCCACAATAATCCAAAGTGGAACATCCAACCGGGGAATTGTGAAATTTTTATTCATGGGAATCTCTTTGTTTTTTTTTCCCCCGTTTCACGTTCTCGGATCGAAGCAAGAAAATCACTGTGCATCGGCGGTAGAGTGGGGCAGTTTTTTTTTCGCCATTTATCCCCAGTCGCCATCGTCGACGTTGTCGTTGGTTGCGTTGTTATTCCTTCCCGTTGGTCACCTGAGGGACTTTTTCAACTTTAACATCCTTATTGTGTCTGTGTCTTCTGCTGCTTGGATTGTTGTTGTTGCGATTTTCGTTTGCTTAAAGAAAAACAAAAACACATGGCACTTGGGAATTTGGCCAATGCTGAAGGATATTTGCTTTGCCATTATGACAACGAGACGGCAGAGAGATGTGTACCACGTAAGTCCTGTGGTCCTTGTAATAGCAGGGAGTGAATTTCCTTTTTAGCGAAACAACTGCTGTAGTTAATATCTTCTGTTTCAAAATATTATGCACTTACTATGGTAATTTTTGTTAGCGGGTACGGGGAGATGACGCGACCCGCGTTGAACGTGAACATGAAGACCGTGCATTGTTGTAACCTGGGGACAGGATATTAGGGCTGGTCTGAAGTTGGTTTTCTCTTTGTGTTCGATACCATTAGAGTTTAGGGAACATGTGAACTGGCTTAGTTGGAGTTAGCCTGTTTCAAACGAAAGAGGACTAAAGGAATCGTAAACATTAGAAAAGTATAAGTGTGTGAACATTTTCGTGTCAATTTGGGACCTGTACTTCAACTCGAACTAGACGACGCATTATCACATAAAATGTTTAAAATTTTTTTGAGAAAAAATCTCGATGACCCTAAGGCTTCAAAGGAAGGTTTTTGCTAGACATGGAAATCTCTTTCATTGCATTGTTAAGAGTGGAACATATTGCCGGGGGCTGAAATAAAATTCCGCGGCGAGCTTCATCATAATGATGCACAAGATGGTAAAGTCTGTAAAATTTTCAGTGCGTAACCAAGAAGGTAACCAAACCCGTCAATCTCTACTAAATACCAGCACAAGCACTGTATAAATGAATGCATCACTGATTGGATGGCCATTTGGAACTGAATAACCTCAAAGCCTTTACCAAGATACAATGACTAGCTTGCATTGGAACGACCAGTGCACTAAGAGGGGCAGAGCTAAAGACTACTATTACGATTACAATTCAATTATATTTAACTCAAATAACTGTACATTTCAATGTGCTTAAACTAATTTGCGTGTCCTTGTCGGACGGCAGCTCCAAAGTAAGTGGAAGAGGTTAGCTAGCTTGCCACGCAAGCAAAAACCTCGCGGTCAGAATGACACCTCAGTTGACGTTTCATGGGAACATCACAGGGTGTTTCGGTTCTGTGGATTTAAATTTTCGTTGATTTTGGTGTTCAACTCTGCCTTTGTAGAAGGTACGTGGGTTGATGGGAAGAAATTGTTCCTTTTCTTTACACGTTGATCTGTGCAAAGATATTACAATGGACAAAACTGTTCAAAGTGGTTCAAAACTGTTCAAAACTATTCAAAGTGGTTTCCTTCATTCCATGTTATTAATTCTCAGTTATTTGTTCGTTTTTTTTTGGGAGGTTTTAAGCCATCGGAATTTCCTCAATAATCGGTGGAGTTTATATACTGAGATATCGAAAAGCTCTTGAACGTCTTGGAAGTTGTAGCTTCCTACGATATTATTCCTCACATTACAGATGTAGGACAGTGACATTGGAAAATGCTGGTATCTATATGCACTTTCTCATCACCGCAGTTGAGATTTCATATCAGCATTGACAGTGATTTTCTCTCTTTCTGAAGAAGTTTGCCGGTCTTGTTGTGATCTGAGGACCTTGCCACGCTTGACTATTGCGGTCAGGTTGTCTGATTGATTTGCATACATCTAGTATCTCAGAAAAGAGACCAGCGTCTAGATAGATAGAAGCCTGTTTTTTATATTTCGTCTAGGAGCTGGAAGAAACGATGTTTGTCGTCGTCGGTTTTCTCATCTGTGGGGTTAGAATCTTAAAACTGTTTGCCTTAATCTGCTTCTCACTGAAAATCTGTCTTAATACCTTTGGTTGCTGCTTACGATTTAGTTTCTTCCTGGTTCTCGTTTTACGAAAACAAGGTTTATCTCACACTTCCTGGATTGTTGTTATGTCAGCTTAGAAGCAAACAAGGCTCTCTTCCACTGTGTCCGTTGCACGGATGCATAGCAGTCTTCGTAGGCAAATACGAGAAGTCTAGCCACGTTTTACAACCCAAAAGAGAAACTGTTACATGCTCAATCCCTCAAACAATAAACCTCCCCATCTTCAACCTCATCCGGCTGTTAAATCTCCCCAAAAATAAATCGCTTATGACCTAGAAAGCTGCCTTCTCTGCAAAATTATAGCCCACACTCATGACATTCCCATATCTCTCACAAAATGTCTTCCATTTCGTGCCGAACAATCATCAGAAGGCACTCACGCCATACCCCATCTCGCCGCTCAATCATTTATAATCTCTTAATATTTCAATCGATTAACAGCAATAAATATTACCAATTGCAATACACCAGCACAATCCACTCTCATGGCCAAAAAAGGAAGCAAAACCCAGTGCAGAGCAATAAATTTTAAATCGTTTCACTCCTCTTTTCCATTGACGACAATGGCAGTGCTGCTGCTGCTCCTCAATTGAATGCCTCAAGGCGAATTGGTCGTGTTTCTATCTTTCTTGCTCTCCAACCATTGCGACACAATGTGCAGCTGAGGTCCACTCCTGGAACAATATTTATTGCCATTGCCAATGAACTAGAATCACAACCTACCGAGCACTCCCAACCGAGTCCCCGAACGATATTGAAATGTAGATTACCCGTCCAACCGAACAAGACGTGCCACAGCTTCCCCATCGGTGCAATTGAATCCTTTCTTGGAAAGCCGTTTCCTCCCGCCCAGCTCGAATAACTTTTCATTTTCACGCTCTTTGGCTTAAGCATACACACACACACACAAACGAAGGATACATTTTGTATCTCTAAACCGTATCTGCTGGTGGCGTTATCAAATTAGCGTCGAAATTTATTACACACATTTGCTGCGTTTGTCCTGAATTATTTTCACATCCTTTTTGGTCGATCCTAATGAAATGATGAGTCAACATTAATTTTTATTTACATTTATCTGTCGGATTGGCATTGTTTCTCTGTCCGGGTGTGTGTGTGTGTGTTTGTAAAGGGAATCGATGGCCTGGTTCTTGGGTGGAAACCCCCGCCAACAGGATTCTCACAGGAGATGCTGATAAAAGGAAATTTTCCCTCAACATTGGCCCAAATTGGCGTAGATTACTCTGGTCCCTATCATGCTGGTTGCCTCCGCCTGCTTTAACCTGAAAAAGTGCTTGCTCATGGCATTTAGTATGCCAGACGGGTGTGCTCAACTCAAGTCCGATTATTCTGCTTCAAAAGCAATGCAAGCAAACGTACATTATGGTGCTGTCGGTCGGTAAGACTGGGCGCCGGGAAGGAGTATCCTTTTTGTCCTTGTTACCCCCTGGCATCTGGCGAGATGTGGATGTGTGTGGATTCAATAATGAAAACACAAGTAACCACATTGGAGAGAATATCAGTGCTCTGCCGAAATCATTTCAAATCTGAGCTCTACCGGCTGCAGACGGCCTGTAAGGATATTCGAAAGGCTGCAGAAAAAGCATGCAATTGTGGGCATGTGTGCATTTTTTTTTTAAATAATAGAGGAGACTGCAATACTCTTGTATAAAACAGTGGTGGATTAGGATACAGGAGAAAAGGAGCTTCAACGGCTGTGATAGTAATGCGCCCCACACAAAATCATTGGGTGAGCAATTTTCTTCCAGAAACAGGATGGGCGAAAAACTTCAACAAAGCGCTCACTTTGATGATTTGCAAAGGATGTACGATGTCATTGCGAGATCCAAGTTACATATCTTTGGGTTACACTGTTGTGACATCAGGAAAATTCAAAAAAGATGTCCTAGGGGATTACCCTCTGATCTGCGCCAACTACAGAGGCATCAATCTTCTTAACATCGCCAACACGATCCAATCTGCCGTATTGTGTGAACGCCTGAATCAACAGCCTGATCGGTCCACATCAGGCCAGCACAGTCCACGATCGACCAAATATTCACATTGCGACAGATCTTGGAGAAAGCCCACGAACTTCAAATCGATACCCACTACTTTTTCATCGATTTGAAGGCAGACTATGACAGCATCTATAGAGACGAGCTATACAGAGCCTTGTATAGTTTTGGCATCCCTGCCAAACTTCTCGGGTTGTGTAGGATGACGATGCAGAATGCACGCTGTTCCATCAAGGTCGGTCATGACGTCAACGAGACCTTTGATGTGAAAGAAGGATTTAGACAAGGCGATGCGCTGTCATGCGCGACTTCTTCAACACCAGAGGCACAATCTGTCAAAAGTCCGTCCAATTACTCGCAAACGTATTGCGACGTAGGCGGCGAAAATGGGTTTAGCGGTCAATGAGGGCAAGCCCAAGTATATGCTGTCAACAAGAAGGGACACTCAACACCGACATCTCGGACAGAACGTCACAATAGACAGCTATAAATTTCAGGTAGATTAGGACTTTTTACACCTAGGCTCCGCTATAAATTCAAGCAACAAGACCAGCGTTCAGATCAAACGAAGAATAAATCTTGCCAATCGCTGTTGACTTAGCCAGAAGAGTGAAGGTCTAACGCCTAAAGTGCCTAGGTCATGTACAGCGGATGGACACCAATACTCCGGTCCGGAAAATCTTCGAATCCACATCCGAGAAACGGCGCAGTTGAGGAGAGCGCATGTAAGTGGAAGGGACCTCAACCAACTTTGCGTGCGAAACCGGAGACATCCCGCTGAAGATCGAGCTGACAAGAGACTCTTGTTGGTTGAGGCCCAGGTTCATCCAGGACTGTAGCGCCACTTTAAGTAAGTAAGTGAGTCCTTTGGGAGTTCTCAGAGTTAAGAACACAACCCCCAAGCAAGTGGATAAGGACATCCAGACTTTATCAGTTTTGACACAGCTTCAGTAGTCGTCCACTGGAAAGGTCGAAATGAGCCAAAAATGTATATGCAAGACAGAGCTTCGTTTTCTCTGACACATTTCCTCGTAAGCTGCAATAATTTCCAGGTGACCATGAATATTACCAACAAGCTAGCAAGGCGCCTTTCCAATTTAATCTTCAATCCGTTCCTGTCGAATTTCTATTTTTTAAAGAAGTCAAAGCTTCAAAGTTTAAAATTTTAAAGGTTCGATCGATTTTGAAACTGTGAGTGCAGGAAATATCCAGTCCATCCTTTGTACAGGACAAACTGATTGCATGTCGAAAAGAATATTCAGATTGCCGTGTGTTTTTCTCTTTGTCGACAGACACTACATATTTACATGTACATACTCGTATATATCCTTTATTGCAACTGGGAATGGCCCATCAAAAGTTTCTAGTTCAATGGAACGCATGCAGTTTCTAAAATAAAATTTGCACCTGTATTTGAAATATCCTTGCTTCATATGTACGTGTGTATGCATGAATTTGAGCTAAATTGTATGTACACAGTGTTTGCTGTATGAATATTTTAACAAACACAAGAGAACATCGGACTGATTGTTCAAAGGAAATTAAAGTGAAGAATCTGTGTTTTGTAACTTTTAATTGAAAGGATACGAGTGAATGCTTTGTGCTCATTGGACTTGTATACGTTTGTAGGTGGACACTTCAAAGAAAATGTTATGGCCAATCAAGGTTTTGGCGAATTGTGTGGGTGTTTGTGTGTGTGTTCATGCGTTACATCGATATATCAGAGGAGAGCTGTAAAAGGATTAACGTGCTAAGCATGTTTAAGTTGAAGAAATGAAAAGGACCCGACCTTTACAATCAAGTGAAAGAAAATCATGTCAAAACCACTCGGGAAGTAAAAAAGAAAGGTTACCCATCTGTTCGATGACCTTTGACATTTTTCAGGATATGGTCTACAATTTTAGGTATATTTCGTCACTTGAACGACACTTGAAGCTTTAACTTGAACGACACTTGAAGCTTTAAACCTTAGCTGTGTAGTTCAAAGGACTAATGCCTCCTTGGATAGAGCAGACCTGTGTCTGAGCTTTGGTGGCGCCCAGTCTCGCCTTAATTTCTAACGCCTTCTTTTTGGCTCCCTCTGGTTCGATGAAGGTATCGCGAATATTGCTTATGTGACTTGTTCACATTCCGGGCCTCATCTTCTCCCTGTATCGGCTGCATGGGAGCATTTACGAGTATGCCTGACGCTGCTTTTGTGCTCTGTTGAATCTATCTCCCCTTGACACTAATATCACTGGCTGTAATATAAAAGGAATCTACTGTGTTAGACAGGGTGGGTTTAGATATTATCCGTATTGGACCTTGGGCGACTTTTAAACTACGACCTGGTTCCACGGATATGCCGTCTGACTAGAACTAGAACTTCGGCTGCTTAAAGTCGACTTTCCTTGCGTTTAGGTCCAGCTTCGAAGAGAGTTTGAGCCTGAACTGAGCTGTGGCGGATGCTAGTTTCTTCGGTGAGACCGACAACACTAGATTTCACTATACATAAGGAAAGTATGCCTCTAATGGCCATGGACTATATTGGAAGAATAGCTGGAGGAGTTGGAGCATCTGCGTTTGTAGCGATAGCCAGGCTGCACTTAGATTCTTGCTCAATCCTTTAACCAGTTCGAAAATAGGTCGAGAATGCTAAAACTACCTGAATTTGGTCACAAGGCTAAACTCTTTGACTGTTGTCTGGTTTCCAGGTCGCACTGAGATCTCTAGAAATGGGATCTCCGATATGATTGCAAAAGACAAGGCCCAGAGGAGGATGTTCAAGGACCTGCATTGTGTCTTCCCGGGTCTTCGGTCAGGGCCCCCATTGACGATTGGGTTTCTTACAAAACATCACTGTGCATGTATTTTGATATCCTCAGATGGCTGGTTTAAAGATCCAGTAGCTGAGCAAACATAAGAACACTTAGCATAGCTTCTTTCTGCACTGTAAGGGGTAGCGCCCTGAGGATAGGCATTATACCTATGGCTGCCATCTTAGTAATACGCCAACAGGTTAAGTACTATATTTTAGTCGATATAGCTGTTCTTAGTGTTTCCTTGCTTCGGTCTTTATGCCAAAGATGCATTGGTGGTCATTAGTTTTATTATACCCAGTAGATCATCTTGTATTTCAGTCCTCAAGCTCTGCTGTAAAGGCGCTGGCACATGAACATTGGCCAAGTTTATCTTGTTGGGAACCTTTTTGGTTAGGGGTTTCAGTCTTAAATAAAATAAATAAATAGCTGGCGCAACAGTTCAAGGAGAGCCAAAGCCTAGTTTCTCACAACCATTCAGGATGTGCGTGTTACCTACAATTTATTGAGAAGCTTTTCTTGACAATTTATACTCTTGGTGGTTTTTTTTTCCGGCAAGAGGTGGTGGAGCGAAAAATGTTCCCTGGATATGGCCGGGGCTTGAATCCACGTAGGTCGCACAGCAGTCTATCAAATTGACCATTGAACTCTACGGCGACCACTAATCGTTCAGAAATCTCGGTATCTTGGGGGCGGTTTAGATGGATTCTGAATATTTTTTTGGTTGAATATTTTTATCCCATTAGCAGCGGCTCTTCATGTGAGCCCGAGGTTTTGACATTTTGGTGTGAATTCGCCTACTTGCTGTGTGGATCCGCTGTTTCATTCAAAATTGTGATACTGACCCAATTCTTCTTTAAGCTAAAATCTCTGTTTCCCTTTCCGTCATTGAATTTCAGGAGGAAGACAAGATTTCCCTATTTACGTCGCTCCAGCTCCATTTGTTTCGTCAGTCAAAGAGTTGATCCAGTTTGCCATAGATCTGTTTAAGACAAAGTCAGACGCCAAAAAGCAACGATTAAGGAATTTTAAAAAGTCTCATCCTCTGTTATTATTATTCAAAATGTGTTCCTAGATAAAAAAAAAAAAATTTCATTTTCATTTTCTCCTAAGGAAACAAAAAAGGTCTCTATCTTGTTAAAAGGTCTTGATGGCGATACTCCAATAGAGGTAATAAATAAAGCAGTAAGAGCAGCAGCTCCTAACACCCAAATAAGTAAAATTACACCTTTTGTTACCTCTAAATCTAAAGAAATGAACATAAAATTAAATATTTTTACTGTACAGCTAGAAATAGGTGAGTCCACTAAAGACCTTATTAATATTAGGTATTTGCTCCATCAACGAATCTATTGGGAAAAAAAGATCAATAAAGGGGTTATGAGGTGCTATCGTTGTCAGAGATTTGGGCATTCCGGTGAATGTTGCGCTTACAATAGTAGATGCGTTCTTTGTGGAGATTCTCATGATTCCGAATCTTGTATCACATCTTTCAAAGTCCTCAAAGAATCCCACCAAGATGTTCCTATACCAAAGTGCATCAATTGCAATGCAAGTGGTCACGCTGCCAGTTACCAAGGTTGTCCCGCTTACCTTAAATACAAAGAAAAACGAGCAACATTAACTCAACGGGCAAGGGAAATAGCCAGCAAAAACAGAATTGCAGTACAAGATACTGTAAATACATTTACCAATGCAAACATTTCATATGCCGACAAGGTGAAATCTATTTCCTCTAGAAGTGCAAACATAAAAATTAGTTCTCCAAGCTACATTAACCATAATTCAAGCGATATAAATAATTTTTTAAATGAAGCAAATAATCTTTTCAATATCCCTTTTAACGATCTCTTACTCAAAATAAGACAATTCTGGCCCAAGTATAAGCAACTGCAATCTAAAGAAGAGAAAATGTTCGCTTATCTAGACTTTGTCGCTTCAATCGTTGTATAATGCAGCCCCAAAAATTGAATATAATGTCGATAAATTTTAACTCCATAATATCTATTGAGCGAAGACTCGCGCTTTTTAATATCTTAAATAACTATAAGCCTCAAATCTGTTTCATTTCGGAAACTAGACTTGGCGCAAGGCATAAGCCCTCATTTGATGGCTATAACGTAATTCGAAATGATTCCGGTAGAGGTACGGCAATCATTTTAAAACAAAATTACAAATTTAACGCAGTTTCCTTTCTTAGCGATGTCTTTTCAGTGTGTCTAGTAACTATAACTTCACGTAATTCTACTGGGTCCTTAAGGACAATTTTAATTGGAAGTATATACATCCCTTCTAATGCTGGGCTTCGTCTATCCACGGAACTTGATAGATTTTATACCCTTATAAATTCATTTGATGCAGCATTAATCGGGGGAGACTTTAATGCGCGTCACCAAACATGGGGAGACACTGTCCACAATAGTAATGGGAACCTAATTTACAGGTGGTTTAACAATGGTCCGTTTCTTAATCTGGATTTAGTAGCTCCTAACAGTCCTACGTTTCCTAGATCCTCATCAGTGTTGGATTTTTTCTTGATTTCCTCCTCATTTAACTTTGCAAATAATGTGACAAACCCATCTATTTGCTCAACATTTGCTACACCGTCTGATCACTTTGGAATTCTGTTAGAACTAAATACCATGAACTTTTTTCCTCTATTGCAACTACCAGCTACATACATTAGTTTTGAAAAAACCAACTGGGAAGCTTTTAGAATTGGACTCCACAACAGCGTCTCGCTCCTTAATATTCCTAATGAAAGGAACATAACTAATTTAGAAATAGATGCATTGATATCTCAGACAAATGAACGAATTTCTTCTAGTGTGGAAGCTAATTCTCTTATTCGCGTTACTAAAAATTCAAAATACCAAAACATCTCGGATTGCACTAAAAAGCTATTGAAATTACGAAATATTTGGCTCACACAACTAAAAAGACTGTATCATCGTCATCTCAATCAAATTAATGACGAATATCGTCAACTAAACTCTAGAATTCAGTGCCTTAGTAAAATCATTAGAGAGAGGGTTAAGATTGACACCAACAATGCGTTCAAGTTGAGATTACAAAAAATAAAGCCATCTCCTCATGCATTTAAGGAAATCGACAAGATAACAGGAAGAAAATACTTCGGAACTGATATCTTGAAGGATGTTCTGGTTCATAACGGACAGGAGCTGGTGGGTCCTCAAAATAAACTAAACGCTTTTAGAGACTTCTACTCTCTCGTTTATTTAGAGAGAGAACCAGCAATCGATCACAATGATGAAACTGTAATTCTGTCAGCAGTAAATGAATTCTCTGATTCACAGCTCATTCAACCGCTTACATCATTTAACCATTTAAACACTGCAACCAACCCAAATTTACCACCGTTTACTAATCCGACTGCTGTTAATCTTTTTAGAATAGCCCTCAATAATAAAAGGTCGTCTGGCATCGACCATATTTCTAATTTCATTTTGCGAAAATGTCCTCACTCTCTGGATATTGTCTTATCGTCAATATTTAACCATTGCATTAATAATGCTTACTTTCCTGCAATTTGGAAACAAGCTAAGATACTACCTATAGCGAAGAAAAAAAATGCAAAAGATGTAACCGACTTCCGACCAATATCTTTACTATCTAATATAGGAAAGCTATTTGAACGGGTACTAGCTGAACAATTGAATAAGTTTTGTGAGGAGTCACATGTCATTCCAAACAACCAATTTGGTTTTAAAAGGGGTCATTCTACGGAACACGCATTACTTACATTACAAAATAAAATTGTCCAAAACTTAAGAAATAAAAGATGTACTGTATGTTTAGATATAGATCTCGAAAAAGCTTTTGACTCTCTATGGCATAAAGGCCTTATTTTTAAGCTTATTAGGCTTAATTGTCCAACTTGGCTTACGCGCATTATATATAGTTTTCTAAAAAATAGATGTAGTTCGATTTGTATAGGCTCCGAGCATTCGGAGCTTTTCCCAGTTCGCTCTGGGGTAGCGCAAGGTTCGATACTTGGTCCTACCTTATTTAATATTTATATTCACGACTTTCCATTTCAAAGTCCTATGTTAGACGAACCCGGTGCTATTTTGTATGCAGATGACACTCTCATATTGGCAAGTGACCCAAGGCCATCCTACGCCCTTAACAAAATTATAGAAAAATTACCAATTTTAATAGATTACTTTACTAAGTGGGGTCTAAAAATTAATATTGCAAAATGTGGTATAACTTGCTTCAGAAATGCAAGTGGGAGAGGACATTACCTTGCAGTTAAAGAGAGTAAAGCCCTTAAGTTAGAAATAAATGGAGAAAATGTTCCTTTGAGAAATGAATTGAAATATCTAGGCATAAACGCTCATATAAGATTTATATTCAATAAACATGCAAGAAAAGCCCTAAATAAAGCAAAAATGGTAACTGCCATTTTAAAACCTTTACTGCAGGCCAAGCAAATGTCGGCGAATACAAAAATACTTATTTACAAAACATTAATTAGACCTATTCTAACATACGGATTCTGTACGTGGTTCACAATTTCACCCACTGCGGCCAAAGAACTACAGATCTTTGAAAGACGGATACTAAGATTTTGTTGCGGAAAATTCAGAAAACCAGATAAAACATTTTTTTCAAATAAAATTCTATACGAAGAAACAAAAGTTATTCCTCTAATGATTTACCAAATTGACCTGTTGTTAAAAAGATTGGAGCGTATAAAACATCACCCTAACTCGGCAGTCAAATCTTTATTGGATTCGAATATTTATGAGACTATAGATGACCACTACTATCTCTCACCTTTTAATTTATTAAACGCTGGATCTTTATCCGTGTTAAGACCAAATGCAAATAGAGGCCTTTTAGTTCCTTTCTACGAGAAAGCATCCCTGCTTAATTTACGCGGGTAACATTTCTTTTGAGTTTCATACTGTTCATAGACCATTGTTTAAAAACACTGTTGCTTTTGTTCTGTATGTGTTTATACCCTTATGTATAAAAAATGTTATTGTTATAATTATTATTATTATATTTTTTTCCTTTCCCCCTTCTAGTCATTATTGTAGTTTTTTAGTTTTTAAGTTATTAAGTTTTTAAGTGCCCAAAGAAGCCATGTTGATTATGTATGCCGGGAGCAAGCATACACTTAATACGTTTTTAATATTAAATATAATTGGAATTCTGATATAAATGTATAAAAACATTTGCCTGTATCTGTTTAGCCAGACATTATGTTTAGTCGGCCGTATTATAACAACGTTTGTACAAACAATAATCGTATTGATTTTTTTTCTTGTCTCAATAAAGTAAATTGTAATTGTAAATTGATAAAAAAAAAGGATACAGACACAAACCCTTCTCTCTGTCTTGTGCTGAATGTTCACCGAAAGCAAAGAAAAAAAGGAAAATCCTCCCAACGGCACATAATGAAACGCTTCATTGCTCAAAATATCATCATCCGCCATCAAAGCAACACGAAGGAGGTAAACTTTTTTTCATAACTTTTTCCTTGTTGCAGTGCTCCTTCGCCGCCATCGTCAACAGATCCTTTAGCTGCGCCTCCTTAACTTGTATTCCTTCGCAAAAAAAGGGAAAAGTTATTAAAATTTTCTCGCCTTGTGGATTTGGGAAATTTTTTCTTTCTTCTTTTCTTAACCATATCGGATTTGTGTTTGGCCTTTCCTTGTTCAAGGATAACCAGGACAAAAGTCAGGTAGTTTCCAAATTATTGTTGCAATAATCGGGTTTTCCTTTTGCCTTTTTTTTTTCTTAATTTTTTTTTCTCCAACATCTTGATAGGGAAAAGGAAGAAAAGAATGCTTATAGGGAAATTCTTTGAGATGTCAGTTCCTCACAATCAGATCCTTTTCAGGAATTGCTTTATCTCTTTTCAACACGTCCCTTGATAAGGAATTGTTGAGCTTACCTTTGTTCTCGGCAGAGTGGAGGGGTGAAAAGCGAGCGTATATCGTTGGCCTATTAAAAATTCTATGCAGAGACTAAGGGATTCTAATCCCAAACGATTTGGAACTTAACACTCTTTATGGGATTCGTTCTAACACATGCAGATGATAATACCGTTGTAGCATATGGAGCAATAGCAAAGATACGCATTTATGTAGAAGGGCGGGATAGTAAACAGTGGCGTTTAAGTAATTTGAACCAAATTGTGGATGATGGCATAAGTATGGTGGAGGACAGGAAGTACCGCCTTGACCATGGTAGCGAAATTGATTACAAACCTATCTCGCCTAGTGCCTCGATCTTCCACAGAAAATCCAAAGAAGAAAGAAAACGAAACTGCACAAGATACCAGGAGGGAACACAGCTTAATGTTCAACTGTCGCTGACAACCTTTTAGCTACTAGCAGCAAGTATAACCAATGATTTGGGCAAATTTATTCTTAAACAGACCTGTCTTTCGCAAGAAAACACAGATAAATTCTTTGTTGACACTATCGAACGCTGTCTCAAAATCGATGAACAGCAAGTGAAATTGCGAAAAGTATTCAAAGTAATATGTTATGTTGATCCACAGAGTATTGACGTGACGATGCAGAAAGATTCAGAGCGTAAATCTTCGCTTTACAGTCCTTAGGTTAAGTTAAAGTCACTCAAGGACTATTCTAGATTCCAATCTAGCTACTGTAGGCAGTGGCTCGTCAGGTTTCGTACTGCAAACGATTTTATTTCTTGACTTCTTTCTACTCATTGACTCATGGGGCTTAACAGATCGGGATGAACTTGAATCAAACAAGGTTCTCCAGTGAGTTTGATTCTTAGTTAACTGGATCCAGTTGTACACTCCAAGTAGACTAAAGCCGCCTTCTACTTATCTACATCACTCCAGGAGAGGTCTTACTGTACTGCATTTTCCTTTTTGATTAAATTCGAAGCCTCTGTGGAGCCGAGTGTTAATATCCATCTCAAAAGTCCAATGCGGAACTCTATTTTCTTCTGCACACGTATAATAACTGGTTAAAGCTCTTCCTCCGAGCAACGTCGTCAATGCAAAAGAACAATTGTTCCTCTATCATCCCTTTTCGATAGAGTCCATGCTTCAGGATCCTAAAGTAGGACTGGAATGATTAAGGTCCTAAATAAAGTCTCCTGCTGTCTTGTTCGGGTCTTAGTACTCAAATGCCAAATGTTGTTGTCAGAGAAATAGCAGAGCGGAGGAAGATAAAACCCCTTACAAGCTTGAAGTTATAGCACTCCACTGTGGCGTTCTGTCTAATTCGTCGATATTCGGTGATAGGAAATACTAAGGTTTGCCCTTGTTCATCATTAATTTCATTTCTGAACTTGCGAATGTGTCACTTTGAAGTGGCTCCGATTAGGTGCAGTTTTTATTTTACTGACCTTTTTGACGCTCTCATTGACTGTAATTAAGGAATTTGTCCACTGTAATCTCTTGGTCAATATTGCCCCTATAAGTTCAGCAAGTCGAGTCCGAGTGGACAGCGACCAATATGCCAATCCACCGAAGGAGTGAGGCAAAACTTCATTTACTAAATTTACTTACTTATGTCCTGTTTCGCTTTGTGGGTCTTAGGGACTCTACTATACCTATGGACGCGCCATAGTGTGGCAATATGTCTCAACTCTCTTCAACTCTCTCCGCCTGCTCAACTATTCTGCGCCATGAATTTTTCGGTCGACCCATTCTTCTGCCATCTTGTGTTACCGGATTCCATTGCCTAGCTTCTCTTTCCCGATTGGGCCGGCAGTATCTTGTTCGGTTCCACCGCGGTCAAAACAATACTTCCAAGATATTGAAAGCTCTCTACTTTCTCTACCGGTTGTCCAGTTCATTTTGCGGCTGATGATCTTGGTTTCGGATGTGTTTATCTTCAATCCCGCGACGTTTGCTTCTTTTCAACACCCGCTGTCATTTGGTGGAGTTTCATTATCCTATGATTCATTACCCTATGTGATGTGTCTAAACATTTCCAGCAAAGGTGTACCAGCTTACACTTGTTTGCGACTGTCTCCCGAGGGTCTATGGCCTTAATGATCAAACAGAGCACGGCATGGCTTTCTAGACTTTTAAGTTTGAGTCTAGATTGGTGGATCTGTGGATCTTTTCATGTTTCTTCCAGCTTTTCCGACAAATGGATGATTTCTTTCCTCGTTTTGATGATCGGATAACAGATGTCTAGTTTTGCTGAGAAACCGAAAGGTGTTTCCGAGGACAGCTTCAAAGGATTTCCCCTACTATTTCCCGCCTAACAGTGGTGGTCAGAAACTTTGTTTTAATCGAAACAATCACCCCGGTTCTTGAATCACATTAAGCATTCAAATGCAGAACCTCAGAAGGATCGCCCTTAACAATTTTATTTACACAGTCACACCACCTTTTATGGCCACTACTGTACTCTATCTACTGTTTTACTTGTGCACACACATAGATCAAACTCACAAAATGCTGGCAACAATTCTCACGTCTAGTGTCGCGTTCATCGTAGCAAACAAATACAATCTACGCCCTTGTCCGCCCACACCCCAAACCGGGTCAGGAGAAGGGAGCGAGGCTACAACATTATACGATAAAAATATGCAAATTAAGCATTTTTGGTTAAAAATCGTTGCCTGTTCCTTGTCATGGGGGGCTTTGGACATGTTCCATTTAAATATTTTGAATATTTTTCTTATTTTTCGCATGTATTATGCCCGGAGGAATTTATCCTGTCCAACTGGCAGCAGCGGTGTCTCGGGTTGCACCCACCCCCCCAACCAGTGTGAATATCAACTTCATCAGACCGCTCTAATTGTAGTCAGATTAGATTTGTAAGGATACGAGATATGAAATGTAGACTAGCAAAAGGGTGTGGACGGCCGGAGAAGGATATTTCATTACAAATTGTTCACATACCCGTTTTGTGTTGAAGCTGAGATGGTATTGCGGGCGGCGGGCGGACAAAGTTTTATTTTGAAATTATACAGAGGTTTTTTTGTCGAAGTTTGTGTGTGTTGTTAGCTGGAGAATTTGCGGGTCATTATTGTGAGAATTGCTTAAACCATTACTGAGCTGAATATGTAGTGTTTGTATGAAATATGCTGGTTTCATTTTTAAAAGTCTACCGATTCGCGGTCGGGATGAATAAAGAACGGTTGGGTGTTGGAAAATTCGCTCAAAGTAATTTTACACACTAATTGCGAATCCATAATGTAGGCCATAACTTCAAAACATGGTGTACATATGTGCTATGGATGAGAGAGAGTTAGCACTCCGACTAACAATGTATGTGATTGTCCAAATTTGAGCTCAGAACTCCACATCTGTCCCCAAAGCTCGGATTGCCTGCTCGTCTGATGTGGCTGAGCCAATATGTGGAGAGATCATATTCGTAGAGATCATGTTCGATGAAGGATATTTCTCTGTTTTCATCTTTCTACATCGGCTTATCGAATGCAGATGCCCTTATTATCGGTAGAGAATTTAAATGGACCAACAGAAGTCCGAGATAAGGCCACTGTCACCACTACACCGGGTCCCTTCCGCCCAAGGAGGATACTAAGAGAAGAAGACGACCTTTGTAGGGGTTGTGGAGACGAGGAAGTCAATGAGGACACAACCCACTTCCTCTGCCACTGCCCTCGTCTCTGCCACCTGAGACATAGATCCTTTGGAAGGCACTTCTTCCAGGACACTGAAGAACTAAGAGACGTGCCCATCAGGGACATCTGGAGGTTCATTAAAGCTTCAAAATGGTTCGGAAGCCTGGGGCAATAGTAGAATGCTTTAGGTACTGCTCCGCGGGCAAGGGGTACCTCCCAATTTATGGGTATCACAGTGGGTCTTTACTGACCTGAGTGTGGCGCTAGGGCTTCTCTCCCCTCGCCAACCCATCTACCTAACCTAACCTAACCTAAGAGAAGATTTGGTTCTTCCTCTTTGACGACTAGACCACACATACCACGAGTTAAGAGTATAGGTTAGGTTACGTTAAAAGGGGTGACGGCTTGATGTTAGGCGACGCCTCACTTGGATCTGCAAGGATCCATTATGTTCCCCGTTGTGGGACCGACATTCATGAACCTGTTCGGAAGAGAACAGATTATTTATTGATCGTTGTTAGCCCCCTAAGCCAACCTGAATTCAGTATTCATTTTAGGATGGCCTTCGATGGCATGGTTAAGAGTTGACCTGGGTCACTCAAGAAGTAAGCGCCTAGGGTCTTCTTTCTGATTTTGTTGAGGGTTGGGCAGTCGCAGAGAAAGTGAGTCGTTTCCTCATCCGCGTCTATATCGCGCCACATCCTCTGCGGAGGTCTGTCGTGGGGTCTAATCAGTCCCTCTGTCCATACCTGTTGCAGGGGCTGTGCTATTCGAACAGTTAGTAGAGGGCTTGCTTCATCGATTTAACTCTCAGCGGTGCATCATTGAGCAGAGCCACTAGAGTCAGATTTATTACTCATTATCTTCGGACACTCGCCCAGGAACCTTACAGCTTAGGTGGACCTTCTCCAGTTGCCACTGAAGTCAATGAGACTTAGTAAGTCTATATAACTCTATCCACCATGGTTTGATGAGGACTATGTCCTTGTTTGTGCCTAAAGGAAGGAAAGAATGGAATCCATGAAGCAGGAAACGCATCCTATGAGTTCAGTGAAACATGCGTGTATCGGTTTGAAAAGTGGCTGCAATCAACGACGCGCGGCTGCAGTTGGAACCAAGGCAACTCAAATCTTGGATGGAAACACAGTGTCTTCCTCTGTAAAGATAAGACAGCTCTGGTAATTGAACTCATAAATTGGAAAGTTCTGTCTCTTAGCAGCGACATAAGTGCCCCTGCTTCTAGTTGTAGTCGATTACAATTCCTCAAAGTGCCTCCAGTTTTAAGTAAATACTTCAATACCATTTACGGTATTGAAGAATTTTAATAGACCAAGTGGAAGACTCCATTCAAACGCTGTCCAAACCGGAGCACGAAATTTTCCATCATCAACAAATACCCATTCATCATTGACTTGTTTTCCTCCACCTCCAGTCGAGTGCTACAGGGAGGCTGCCCCCCTTCCATTCGAACATGGTAGTACGAGTAATAACAATCAAAGAAAAGGCGAAGAAAGGAAACAAAAAAAAAAAGGACTAAAAGGACTTGGAATGAGCTCGAGCACGAAAAATCGAAGGCCAAAGTGGTAAGAATTGAACAAAAAAAAAAAAAGGAGAAAAAACTTCGGAAAAAGGAAAGCGGAACCACAAGAAACCTCTCGAGAGTGACAAAAGGAAAAAACCAACCACCCATACCTCACGAATGTGGTTAAAAGTAGATGCTGCTGCTGCTAAACATACACACAATCCTGACAAAAGGAGTGGAAACTAGTGGAAGTGGAAGCAAGAAAGCACACACAAAAAAAAAAAAAAAAAATGAAGCCCTCATCGAGTTGAAGAATACACGCTTCCGCAATTTATTTTTCCACAAGATTTGCCATCCAATCAACTTGTCTATTACAGGAATATTGGAATTCCTCCTAAGTTCCTCGGTGGGACTGACGACGACCACACCATCACCACCACCCCTGTCGCACTCAACTTACGAAGAGGAAAGGAACAAAAAAAAAAAAAAAAAAAAAAACAGCCTCCCAAGTCCAAGTTAAATGAAAATGAACTCGAAAGAACTCAAGTGAACTGAAAAAATGCGACCACCGCAAGGATGCGAGGTGATGGTGATGGAGGTGGTCGTGATATTTGTCCCTTTGCCTTAAGTGCCAACCAAACTAACAAATTCGAACGCTTCCTTCCGCATTTCGCATTTGACCACCATTGGGCACACTACTAACAGTATACAGATGAATGCCTCCGAAGGAGTCCTATTAACACGTCATCATCGAACGGAGTTCTTGAGATCCTTTTAACCAGAGCCAGCCAGTGGGTGAGGAAGGGACCAACCAAGGATGGATGCTACCACTCTACCGTCCTCTTAAGTTCTCCATCAATTATTTATGGCTTTGAGGGTGAAATGGAGGGATGCTGGGAGGAGAGTTCCTTAACTATGTGTGTGAACTTAAAGACTTTCTTTGAATCGTCGTCGTCGTCGTCGTCTCCTTTGCCATTGCCGTTGTCGATGCCATAGTCATAGTCATAGTTATAGTCATAGTCATCGTCATCCACTTCACTTCATCGCCCTTCTTCAATTCAATAATGGTCCTTAATTTCTTTTCTAATTCTTTCCTCTTTTCCTTGTGATAAAAATGCTTCACATTTCCCATCGAAGATGCCAGTGAACGTGGGACGACTGCGTGTGATTGGGAGGAGTTACGGGTATATGTAGGATCCTGCAGGGATGAAAATGCTGGTGGTGGTGGTGGCGTTATGATTGCCAGTAATTAATGGAAATTCTTTCGCCATTTAGGAGTGCATGATGGAACAGTCCATAGGAATGTGCTTAACGTGACAGTTTTAGAGAGCGGGAGGAATCTAGGAGCTCGAACCTACCATACCTCCTTTGGGAGTACGATGAGGTTGTCGGGGTAGATTTGAATTGAGCCAGGCTTACGTGGAAAAGTATTTTATGTAAATTCACATCATGCTGCCAAGCATTGAGTGAACCTTGAGTTCAAGAACGGCCCAAGAAAGCAATCACTTACGGGGCTGTCTGCCAGACCGGCAAACACATAAGTGCTAACAATTTGGGAAGCAATCTTCGCTTCCTGATGTTTTGGACTCTAACCGACTACAACACTCCGTAAGCTCATTTCGCATTACTTCATAGTGGTGCCACTTTTAGTTCTGCTTGCTCCAATTTAGCTTCGAGATCCTAACTAGTCCTAGCCGTTGTGCCTGATTCATTCAAGGAACATGCGCTTTATGTCTTCTTGAGTGGAACCAGGGCCTAGGTGTTTCTTGATTCTCTATAAATTAATTTGTGGAAGGTGGTTCGATCAGCACCCCAGACTGCAGTGGCATCAAAAGCAAAGAATGTTACGATCAGAGAAAAGCTCTATCCAAGATTCTTAGCCCTTTGCAACTGGATTGGATTGATGCTCAAATTGCGAATTATTAAGAAATGTGAGCAATAAGAAGAGTATCTGTAAAGGATCTTCTCATGCAGAAGTCCTGTGTCCCCTAATATGGCTTTTTTCGTGGTTGAGATCTTGGCAATACTTAGGGACAATGACTTAAATGTGATGCCGACGACAGAGTATCAGGCCTTCTTTCAGTCCTAAGCGATAGGCTACTACAAACCACTTAGTGTTTACGTGTCCTGCCCTTGCAACGCCATGCATGACAGTCCTCGGGAAACACTTTTACGACGATCTTAACTATCTAGCTGAACTCGACATCCAGAAGATAAGAAACTTCATCTTCAGGACGAAATGGTTCAACTCTTAGGGTAATACGGCTACGGTTACCCATCTCGATGTACTTTGTGTTACGTACTCTGGCTCCTGATGCCGGTAAGCCGGTTTTTCGTCTTGGAATCACAATGGCCCAATCTAGTATAAGCGTGTCCTTGTCTGAAGGGAGGCAGTCTAATCTAGGCTCAACTATGCACTACTACTGGTTATTAATTAAGCCAGCAGTAAACGACGGCGCACGCAAGTGAAAGGGGACTTAAATCAACTTTGCGTGCAAAACTTGAGCAATTCTTACATCGATGAGCACATCAAAAAAGCATGTGTAGCCTTCTGTTCGACCAAAAAGGCGTTCGGTAGTACATGGAGTTTCAAACCGACTACGGTGCTCTGGCTGTACACGGTGGTTGTGAGATGCATTCTAGCCTACGGTCCACTAGTTTGGAAGAAGCAGCTGCTTAATCTCAACTTTCTAACCTCATTAAGATCCGAAGGCAGTCTTGGGTTCAATGAGATCAACACCTACATCAAAAAATGCTGAGTTTCAATCCACAAGATTTGTGCTGCAATAGCACGGGGGCTAAAACTACCGCGAGACTGAGGGTAGAACGACTGTGGACACCAACTATTTACGGTCATGCTTCCATACTGTCTCGATGGAAGAATGTGGACAAATCGACAGAAACTGATCATATGACCCAGACACTAGCATTTGACAGGAGATTAAGTATCAAAATTCCTGACAGAGCTACACTACACCGACGGTTCTAAGATGGACTTTGGCACGGGAGCCGGAGTGTACTGCAAAGCCCTAGGAACAAGTCGCTTCTTTAGAACAAACGACGACTAGAGTGCCTTGCAAGCCGAAATCACAGCGGTCAAAACTTTCCGTGAGACAGATATTAACGAAAGGACAGGCAGGCAGCTGCTAAGGCTCTGCAGTCTGCGATAAGAATCTGTAAAAAGTTTCTAAGTGAGATATCGAACACATGGACGGCCTATAATAGGAAGAGATCTCTCTCTCTCTCTCTGATAAAACTTAGTCGATGCGAAGCACGGGTTGATTTCGGCATCATTACTGGGCACTGCGCCAGTGGTATTCATGCGGAACGCCTCGAAATGGACACTGCTGAAGTCACTTGCTGTGTGAATGTCCTGCCCACGGCGACAGAAGAATTAGGATTCAGTATTTGGTCAGGCAGTATCTTCTTCACGAAACTGGGGGACTTACGTAACATTGAGCTCAAAGACCTCCTGAGATTCATATCCCTATCTGCGTCGTTTCATATCAGCGGTTTTTCTGTCCTTTTCAAGGTTCTTGGGGTCAAACTCTTGAAATGGGCAGAGTGAACCTACATAAGCACTGACGAATGTCACAATTGACTAGTCCTAGCCTATCCTAAGGTTCTTGGCACACCCACCCCTTTGAACACAGGCGGGACCTGCTACAGCGTTGCGATTATTTATTCATGCAAAAGACCTTCTTCGTCTGAATCTCAAATCGGAGAACAAAACATTAAACACCAATGAACTTCAAATGATGGCATACATGCCAACACAAGTTATGTGTGTGCTTCCTAAGGATCTGTTGTTCTTCCGAAACCCATTTAGTGTTCCAATTGAATTCTTCTTAAGCTATCCTCAGACAAATACTCACATCTCATTGAATTGACGACACTGCGTCGAAAAGGATGTTCTCCCATGGAAATGGGGATGTTCTAGTACAGCAGAAGCGAATACCATAAAAAAAAAATTTCGCTCAACTTGCTCCTTTTTTTTTTGTTGTTTTTGTTTTTCATTTAATTAAAAAAGTTTTCTCGATACGAAAGTGCTTTATTCGATATCGCTAAAGTCTTTGATAGGAATTGTCGTTAAAAGAATTAATTTCACAAAGCTGGGCAAAGTTTTGCGTTTTGTCGTTGTGTGTTTGACTGCTTTAGTGTGTATTGTGTCGTTGATCCTTGTAAATTGTTTAATTACGTTGACTTGTGATTTTATTTTCATGTGTGACATCCCCGATGCATGTGTGTACATTTTGATTAAAATTCAAGGATGTAGGCGTGCTTATAGGGAAAAGTTGGGAATTTTTTAAGCAATCACAGATGTCCCTTGGGACTTGGAATTATTTCACAAAGTTGAAATGACGTTAGGCAATTAACTTTTATTTTCATTTTCACAACATAGGAAGTTTTTCCTTGATTTTGATCCCTGGCACAGCATCCTTGATTGGTTAATCATGAAAATTGAGGTTCAATCCCGAGGACGCGGCAAGATCCAATTCAGATTCGGGTTCTAGGCCTTGTCTCGCATTCTCATCAGAGATCTCATTCCGAATACTTGGGACCCGGACATGAGTGAAATAGTTCAACCTTGCGACCAATTTCAGACAGTTCTTGTATTCTTGAACTATTTTGGAGCCGGTTAAAGGGTTTATCAAGACTTTAAGCGCAGCGTGGATATCACTTCTCCGACCCATCTTCTTGGAATATAGGCCGTAGCTACTCGGTCTCCACGAAAAGACCAAAACCGGCCGCATGACAGGTTTTGGAAACAGCCATGGAAATTCAAGTATAAGAGACTCTGGCCGAAGCAAGTCCTGAACGGAAGGAAAGCTAACTATAGTTACCTGGTGTCATTGCATCGGACGGCATATCCATGGAATCAGCATCGTCGGACAAGTGTCGCGCAAAGTCAGCATGGTTCAGTGCGGATGTCACCAAAAGCCACCTAATTTTTTGCTTCACGCTTCTTTCCTTCTTCTTCTATACATATATATGTATATTGGACCGTAGATCGTAACGATTGTGAGCAATAGTCCTCTTCTGTATTTAAAGGTCCAATGTTTGGCATTATCCTTGCCATTGTTGGGGTTGCATTTGCTGCCTTATCAGTTGAATGCTGCAGCTATTGTTTAAAGATTAACCTTGAGGTTATAAAGAAGCCAAGGTACTTTGCTTCTAACTTGGAAACCACACCAGCATCACTGACAGCGATGAGTTTCTTGCTGCTGATGAGTGGTACTTGTGTCTTTTTTTATACAAGTTCCAGACGCAGAACGTGGCTCAGTGGTTAGTGCTTTGGACTGCTGACCGAGCGGCGTGGGTTCAAGCCCCAGCCAGGAAAACACCAAACATTTTTCGCGGCACCACCACTCGTCGGGGAATGACAAGCCTCCGGGAGTATAATTTGTCATGAAAGAGCTTCTCACCTCGCCGTTCGGAGTCGGCAATAAATTGTAGGTCCCTTCCATTCGTGCAAACAATACAACACGCACAACATGAATGGTTGCGAGAAGCTAGGCCTTGGCTCATACCGAGCTGTCGCGCCAGCTATTTATTTATTTTAGACGCAGAAGTGCTAGCCAATCTCGAATCATCCTTTGCGCTTCGTTTCAGTTATTCTCCAATTCTTCCAGCGGTCGTTTGCGTACGTAATTATATTGCTCAGAGAGGAAATCGTACATCGTCATCAAATGTGAGGTTCCACAGTAGCAGACTTAATCCAGAGCTTTAGAGGAGGCCACCTGTGATGGTCTTCGTAAGAATAACCCAGTATCAACTCTGTCACCCTTCCGCAGTACTGCTATTTCCGCGCTTCCATTGAGCTCCTTCGACGACTTTATTCGCTGTGCGACTTCATCGATAGCGTCACGTGTTGGTGGGTGGCTCGGACTGCTACCAAGCTGGGAATGGGAAAAACAAGTGTTTAATGATAACCAACCATCCAACCTGGACGACGAAGACCAATAATTCCGTCCACCCGACCTGGAAGAAGTAAAGATAGCCATATGTAAGCTTAAGTCCAACAAATTTGCTGGAGCTGACGGCCTTGCTGCCGAGCTGTTCAAAGCGAAAGGCGATGAATTGGTAAGGAAACTCATCTATAAAATATGGTCGGAGAAATAGAATCTCCGATTAATGATGAATAGAACCTCAGCATTGTCTGCCCTATCCTCAAGAAGGAATACCCTCTGAACTGCGCCAACTACAGAGGCATCAGTCTTCTTAACATCGCTTACAAGATCTTATTTGCCGTGTTGAAAGCATCTATAGAGACGAGCGATACAGAGTCTTGTCTAGTTTTGGCATCAAGGTCAGTCAGATCTCACCGAGACCTTTTGTGTCAAAAAAGGATTTAGACAAGGCGAAGCGCTGTCCTTCGACTCCTTCAACATCGTTCTTGAAAGAATAGTGCAAAACTCACGCGCTAACACCAGAGGTACAATCTTTCAAAAGTCCGTCGAATTACTCTGATACGCGGACGATATTGACATAATCAAAGGAATGCAGCGGGATGTCGTGAGTAGGCGGCAAAGCTGGGTTTAGCGGCCAATAAGGGCAAGGCGAAGAATATGCTGTCGACAAGAAGGGACCCTTAACACCGACGTCTCGGACAGAACGCCACAATAGACAGTTATACCTTAGAGGTACTTAAGACTTTGTCTACCTAGGCTCCGCTATAAATTCAGACAACGACACCAGCGCAGAGATTAAACGAAGCATAACTCTTGCCAATCGCTGTTTCTTTGGGCTAAGAAGGCAATTGAGTAGCAAAGCCCTCTCTCGAACAACTAAAGTGACCCTGTATAAGACTTTAGTCATCCGAGTGCTGCTCTACGGCGCAGAGGCAAAACTTTGTGAACGCGGATGAGGTTGCTCTTGGCTGTTTCGAGAGGAAAAGCTACAACGACGAACTGTAAGGGTTGTACAGCGACATAGGCTTAACCAGAGGAGTGTAGCCCTAACGACTGAGGTATGTCATGTAGAGCGGATAGACACCAATACTCCGGTCCGGAAGATTTCGAATTCACCAAGGGCGTAGTAGACTGCAACTCAGGTGGCGCACGCAAGTGGAAAGGGACTTCAACCAACTTGACGTGGGAAACTGGATGCAGCTGGCTGAAGATTGAGGTGGCTGGAGACGTCCGTTGGTTGAGGTCCAGGTCCACCCCGGACTGTACCGCCACCTTAAGTCAGTAAGTAAGTAAGTGTTTAATGATGGTTCACTAAAGATGTCTTTATTGCCCTTAAGTTACTAAGATTTTACAACCGAAAGGGCGTTATTACTTTGAACGTTAGCATCCTTCGAAATTTGAAGAATAGTGTCTTGAAAGATGAAGAACTAGCCCCTGTCTTGCAAGCAGGAAATACATCACAACAAAGGCAATAGGTTACCTCCAAATGCGTTCCAAACGCGTTCCAACTGTCACATCTCTGAATCCTTTCATTTGTTTCGATTAAAGATTCCTCCGAACATTTGTTTCCAATTTCACAGGTCTCCTGGTTGTAACAGATTCAATTTTAAATTAATTCCCGAGTGCATCTATTGTATACAAAAAAAAGAAGGAAAAACTCCAAATTATTTGCTTTGACCGATCGAGTATTTGTTTCAATTAAATTTCATGTTTTATAAATTTTCGTAAGCCAAACGCAATCAACTTATTGAAGCGTTTAATTGGAAATTGCATTAATAATACGGCAAAGTGCGCTCGAACTATAGGGAGCACAATAATTGCAATTCAATTGCTGGCCACTCCGCCAATCGGTTGATAAGGTCCTGATCTACGAAATCCTTGAATCAAGCATTTGATTAAATTCGAGTTTTTTTTTTTCATTTCATCGATTCGGCTTGTCAAAAAAGCACCGGCGACAACCATCACGTATGACAGGGCTAGAAGCACACCATGGCTGTGTTATGTGCTCTGCGGATGGGTAGTGGAAATTGGAAACCGCTCGAAGCGTAAATGTTTAATTAGTAATTAGACACGGGATTCACGATGCAATGCTTTTGCCTCGCGGTGGTAAAAAGTCCTCGCATTTGTTGGGATTAGCTGAATTAAGAATTGGAAACTCTGTGAGGGAGGGGTGGGTGCCGCTGGCAGAATCCCAAAGGTGAGATTTACGCTAAATACTCACTGAGGGACTGTGATGTTTTGAGGGGGAAAAAAGTTCGAAAAGTTTTTCAAATTAAAAAAGATTTCTCCGGAAAAGCGGGTACTGACATTAATTTGGCAGAGACATCAAATGTGTCTTTAAGGGAAATGTAGACTATTTTCATGGAAAATATTTGGTGTTGGAAGGGACTCTTTAACACATCCTATTAAAGAGGCCAGAGAGTCGCCAGCAGCAATATGGCCACCATGATCAGAGCCACTTTCCACACCCAAGCTGAAGACAGTAACAGGGGAAACAAGAGCAAACAGAAAGCATAATCGACGCAGACCAATTTAAATACCTGGGTTTCATTCTGTATGACCGTGTCAAAGTCCTTCACTACTTCGTCTTTCTTTTACTGTGCTTTGGTGGGGAATCGCATGTGGAAGTTTTCTATGTAGGCGGTTGGAAACGTGATCAAGCCGTTTGGTAATGAGTCCAGGAAGTTGCTGTGGCCATATGGTCGTGCAGTCCAGCACCCAGATTCTTTGACTGTGACTGCGTTGCATAGTGCCGAGTGCGGTATTTTCTTTGTGTAAATCGAGAGGCTGAAGATGCAGCAGCACAGTAAGGGCGCCCGTGGTGCCTACCTATATTCGCTGTTCTTTGGAGCTTTTTGAGTTTCGCAAGCGACTTGTAGGTGAGAATTGGATGCACTATGGTTGTGAACATCCACAATGTAATCTTTGGTTGAAGTCTCCACTCGTTTCCAAAGGCATAGAAGAGTACACATGCCTTCCTTACTCTGTGTTCAATATTTTGCTTCCAGTTAAGTTTTCGGTCAAGCATGATACCCAGTTCCTAGCGCTGGAGAACAGTGTGAGTGGTTGACCATTAAGACGGGGATGTAGTGAATACCAGTTTTGGTCGGGCTTACAACGAGGTCACAACTTGCGGCCCAGGTGTTTACCTTGTCTAGAGCAGCCTCCATGATTTTAAATATTACAAAGGGAAACATCCCTGACACTAGTTTTATCACGTAGACGCGACCACTTTGATTACCAAAACTTTAAATACCACGAAGAAGAACGAAGCAAACTATAAACGACAGGAAAGAAGTCGCATCAACAGCCTATAAAGCGCGAAAACAACAGAGCGCAACTAGGGTCTATGATGGGACTTCTAACAGGACACATAAATCTCAGCGAGCATGCATATAAAATGAGATTAGCTGACAGTTGCATAGCAGGTGCTGGATGGATTCTATTTCCTCTTCATCCCTGCGGGTTCTGCAGTAGTCATTGTAGGATAATCCAAACCAAATGCTTACCTCCGTACACACCCTCTGCAAAACTTCCCCAATAGTCGTTGGTAATGGCTTCTTCTTATGAAATATCAGTTCGGTGAGATGTGAGTTGGATTTGCTTTTCCAAGTTTCCCTATAAGGTCCCAAGCCTTTCTGCTTGACCAAGCGAAGTCTGGCCTCCTTTCGATTTACTCCAGTTTTCCGTTCATGTACTGTCGAGAAAGTTCTGATATCACAACTCACGTGATCTGGGTGTCGATGTGGGTGTTTAAAAGGATGTGGGATTTAGATCCATCCTGTGAAGTTGAGGAAATTGATAATGTTACAGAATTTTATGATGTGAATTTCGGATAGGTCTTCAGGAAAGGCCTTTCCAAGTGGTATGCCGTATTGCCATGCCATCACCTTGAGATGAAAATACCTCTGTCAGTTGCATCAAAGTTGATTTCATTTCCACAGAAAGGTGAAAACTTGAATATGCAATGGCCAAGAGTTCATCGGCAGTGCCGAATTCTCAACGGTTAAGTCACCTTAATTCATTATTCGTGGACCGAATACATGCCCTCGCGGAACCACCATTAAGTTTTACTTCACGAGATTCGGTGTAAAGCAATCGCTGTTTCACTATTGAGTGCCAAGATTTCCGTAAAAAATGCGTTTTAAGCGCCTGAGATCGCAGAGCTACCTCTATGCTTACTGCAGTCTAGTTTTTTCACTGGAGATCATATGGATAACTTTCTGCAGTCTGCCATTAGCCAAACTCATTTCGGACTGGTCTCTGGAGGTGGATATTGAAAAACACGTGGAACTCCTCGTCCACATTATTACCGACGCGTTGCTTAGTTGAATGCTTAGCATAGTACTTATCCCTGGCATCCCCAACAATTGATCAAGCTCTCAGTCAACGACTGGCGCAACGATGGCGCGTAGGTGTAGTAGTGGCCGCGTCCTTAGGCCAAGGGGCAACAGGAAATATGTGAGTAAGTCGGCCAACGCCAAGATTGACGATCAATAAGCAAGGATCTTCGAGTCGCCCGTCATTTTATCTTAAGATTGTGACGAGCATGAGGTGCATTTATGAATTTTGTATAGCTGCTCAGTATCAAAATCCATCCATGTATCAAGTCGAACGAGTAGGAGGTCCTGATGGCTCTCAGCAGCATAGCACACCAACTCCAATGAGAGTTTCTATTGAAACGAAACTTTAATTATAATTTCCAAAAAAATCCGTTTGAATAAATAAAAACCATCTGTATTCCTCTTTTATTTGCATCGACATGCATATGTATAAAATCCTTCCCCTGTCAGGTGAAAGGATCTAAATCAAAAAATGTAATTAAGAGGAAAAAGTTAGTTTTGCCAGTCAAAGAGTCAAAGCGTGAGGCAAAGGGGTACCCGTCCCTCCACCCCCTTGAAACCACTGAATTCTGTGTAAATTCTCTCGAGCGATTGCATCCCTAAAAAAAGGATTGATGCACATACACAGAGGAAAAAATAAGTTTTCACCAATTCACTGACGCAGTTGCATAAAACGTTGTCGGGTTTCCATCGTAACTCCATTGATGCTAAGCAAATTATAGTTGCAAATGCTTTTTAGGAAGAATCTGGTAGAATCTCGAGAGGAGAAACTTAATTAGATCTGGGTGGGCGCGAGCGGGGCGGTGTCTGTGGCTGTGCGGTAAGGAATCATGAGTGTTTATGATTATGTCCTTATGGAAGAAGTTTTTTTTTTATTTTTTTTTTTGTGGTGCAGTAGCAGATGCAGTGCATTCAAATAAATTTCGTATTTTATGGGAAGTAGAGGGTTTGGGGAACGTTGCTCGAAGCTCGAAGAACTTCCTTTTGTTAATAGAGAGTTACAATAGCGAAAGTTGGGTTTAACGGGTTGAATGGATGGCTGTTTTTGCACCTAAGGTTGTGTAATTTTGCACTTGAGGATAGTTATGTGGTTCGAATGGGGTATGCAGCTCATTTGTGCGAGTACTGCGCTGTTGTAGTTTTTATATTTATCGAGCAACTTTGTGTGGAGAGGTCCACCTCTTAGATGTGTTGCTAATGGAAGATTAACACAGAGTTTGCATACTTAACAAGAGAAGCAATCACTTCAGAGCAGAGGTGGCGGAAACCTGAGACTGTGTATACATTAAAATAAATTCTCAAACATGACACTCAAGGATGCTAAATTGAGAGAGTCCAAGAAAAATGTAGTAGCAGCGTAGCACATGTGGAGAATGATCAGAGCCATTCGCGAACTCTACAAGTGATCGGAAAAATGCCGACGTGCTTTGGCAAAATAAGCCGTCTGTTGTGTAGATATCAAAATCCTTAGTCGTTTCCCGTTCTTTTAGTCTGGCCTGATTGGAAACTTTAATAGAAAACATTTCCTACATTTCCTAATGTTTAACTTTGGTTTTCATAGTAAATAGCATAATTTTGAGTTCTTTTTCGGATTTATCCGGATGCCACAGCTGATGGGCCAGAGTTTCCAGAACGCTCTCTCAGTCTCATGTCGCCGATTCCTTTGACTTTGAGATGTTTTAGGTCCAGTATCCACATGGGTCGCATCTGTCGCATTTCGCAACGGCTGGTCAGTGGCATAAGAAGTGTTCGAGATTTTCTTCTTCTTCCTCGCAATTCCTACGTGTTTATGTGTCAGCGAGGCCCAGTCTATGCATGTGTTTGTTGAGGTTAATGTAACCTGTGACTGCTCCCACTATCAGCCGCAATTGCTCTCTGCTTGAACCTAGAGCCTTCCTGGTCAGCAGGCTGCTTGGTTTATTTACGAGTGATCAAGGCACTTTGCCCGTCGGGAGGTTTGCCCAGTGATCTTCGAAATCCGTTGTTTTCGTTGATCTTGGTAAGTATAATTATTTAACGGGTCCACCTCCAGTTGACTTTTGAAATTGTATATAACATTCGTCAACTCTTGCTTTTCCCACAACCCTATATAACATTCGTCAACTCTTGCTTTTCCTACAACCCTTCTGTGGCTGCCAGATCAAGCTCCACAAATATCGGGATATCAGGGCCTGTAGTATTGCACACTCCATGCACCACCCAAATTACCATCCCTTATCTCTATACCATGGTTTTCATACCTCAGCTGTGCGCAGGCGTCGCGACGTTGATCACCAATGCACAAAACCCAAAACCATAAAACGTTTATACCCATCCGATTACACACACACCGTATCTGCATATATCCAGATGGAACTGATCAACAGTATCCTGGATGCATAGCACTCGCTATGTAATATGATAAATCAGACAAGGGTTGCTTGGGTTCAAGTGTAATAAAACGGATTAGGGTAGCGTTGGTTTAGGAGCATTAGGTAAATGCTGTGATGCAATGCATTGGTAAATGTTTACCTGAGGTGTAGAGAGTAGGGATGAGTATAGTCAAATAATTTGTATAAAAGGGAGTGGATCGGAAGGTTCGCGGGAAAGAACATAATATAACATTAACCATAAAGGTCGCAGCCAAGCGTAGACAGCGGGCCTTACTATAATACTACATTTTCCAACACAACAACTAGGAAGTCGCAGCATGCTAAGAGCAGCGGGCTAACTAGTGTTGTAATAAATAAATATATTGTTAATAAATAAATACTTGTGTTTCACTCTCCGCTACTGTACTCTTCTCTCGAATACGAGAAAGCACGGGCAGTTGGCGTCATTACAGGCCCAAAAATCCGGGCAAATCAGGACATATAGAAGTAATCATAAAATGTCAAACACGCAATCCAGGAACACATAAAAACACACACATATGTATGTACCTACTTTGGAACATGGTATCCTTTCAGTTGCATATAAATGCGGCCCTTTTCGTATATGTACATACGCATACTTTATCGGGGATCGTTAAACCTAAAATACTGTGGCGTATGTGGAACATTTTAATTGATTTTTCAGGTGTTCTCAGTAGCTGACGAAATCGGGAAATTCTCTAAATCAGGTCAGGAATTGGGACATGGTTAAAGAATCAAGACTGTTCCCCAAACATCTGGCAGGTGTACCTTGGATAAGAGTAACAGGAGATTGTGATTGTCCACATTAGAGATTGTGATTGTCGAGCTAAGAGCTTAAATGACGGCACAGCTATCCGTAAAGATCGGTACTCGTATGTTCATGAATCGCCTAACGCAGATGCCTAAAGAACTGCAAGTACCTTCGAATGGAATATGTTTGGCGAGATGGACAAGACAGAAGGCATAGAATATTCATGTGTAAACGCATAGCAAGTTCTTATGGATAAATACCCGCACGGACTTCACAGTCCGCAGTTGACTGTTCTTATGGTTTTATCGACCAGGTTCCTCAGTGACTTATTCTTTGGTTTGCGTCCCGATTGAATTGTCAGACTTCGTCTAGAATATCGTGAAACACTTTCGTTGAATCTTTGTGTCAATGATGCAAGAAATGCAAATCCTTACAACTATCCTTGATTGGATTGAGATTAAATCATTGACTCCATCATGTGTCTAGAGTTTCTGCACACAAAGTCAACGTCCTATAGCTTTCTGTGGAGAAATTCCTCCCTCAGTAAGTGAACGGTGATTCAACTCGCTTTATTGCTACGCGATACGACTTCATTTCACGTTTATGGCTCCACTAAGCCATGAAACTATGAATACCAAACGACACAAGACGTTGGCATCGTTTTGCATTTAAAAAAACTTAATGTCTTCCAGTACCTTCGAAAGTGCACTTACAAAACCTCCCTTTTCCAGAGGGTTTCCTCTTTAAGCAGACTCCCAATTATGCAAATGACATTTCTCCTAATTGCCTGTCATTTAATCCTTTTTTCCTATAATTCCCGTTCTCTTTCCACATTTACTGGGTGAATTTTCAATTTTACTTTGACCATCATTCCATGGTGTGCAATGACACATCCCGCACATCCGCACTTGCATTAAGTCAAGTTATCGGTAAAAAAAAAGTATGTTCGACCCCCCGACCAGGACACAGACCGGCGTAAGCAGATTCAAATACCATCATCGTAATTGGATAATAAATCGTACACTGGGAATGGAAAGTGAAGACACCACGGCATTAGTGTTTGCGTTACAACACTACTTTGCCATTAATATGGATTTTGTCAATTAGTCCCGGTCCAGTGGATTTGCAAGGTAAGGACTTCGAACTTCGGATTACGGAACTCCAAATACGGGCGGAGAGAGGTTCGGTCGTAAATCGACCAAATCTGTGTCTCGTGGCAATGGGATTTCGTATTTAGAGAATCTTTTGTCCATATTTGCCCATCGGAGATGGATGTAATTAGTAAATTGAGTTACCCCCACTCCGATCGTGTGTCCTTTCTTACACACAGTCACACGTAGGCGGAGGACGACGTGTGGCTTGAGGCGAGCATTACCATTGCCTACTTCATTATTCGGTCGGTGAATCGCTTGTTGACGGCCAAAGTGCTGCAATTTCGGCAAATGGTTACCTCGGCCTCCGAGTGTAGTGGTGGTGGTGGCTATAACAATCGGAATAATGTTAATAACTGAAACGTTTACAGTTAATTTGTTCGAAGTGTTGATTCTGTAAGCACCCGCATACGAGGTGGTGTTTTTTGATTGGAATTGTGTGAACGTGCGGCCATTAGATTTCGATGGACGATGGTGAGTGTGGTGGATGGTGTCTGATAGAAGAATACGGGCACCACAGAGGTTCAGGGAACCGACTCAAGTGAACGTTTCGAAGCGTGATGTAGATGTAGAGTTCGAGTTGGTAAATGGAATGCGAATGGGACTGCTGATCTCAGCTAATCCTTGTTCTTCATGTTGCCGAAGTTCTTAAGCTCTTCACTGGTTTCGAAAGCAAATTTTTAATTTTCAGAAACAATTACATCACTCAACACAGCAAAGGCATCTATGAGAACAAAATTTCCTTATCAGTAAATCCATAGGGTTCCAGTGCCCTTTGAGTCCATTCCTCGAATTTCTCTATCACATCGGCCGTCAAGTCTTCCTTGTGGGAACCAACGACACCTTTTCTGATAAAACTGCAACGAAATCAAAATCAACTTGACACATCACACCTCAGTAGTGAATCATACTTAAAAGCGTCCTTTTCGGTTCCATAATAGTCCCGTGACATTTTCATCTCGGACAAATGATTACATTGTGGGTTATCTGGAATGGAATTGACAGTAAAATTCAAATGAATCAAAATCAGGACTGAGCCAGAGTCACTTACTTTTCATTTTCTCAAACGAAAGATGCTCCAACAGCTGAGCCATCTGCTCATCCTTGATAGGTTTTTTTAAGAAATCCCCAACTTGCAGTACTACGGACCGCAAATCCCTCTTCATTCGCTCAAAACTGGTAAAGTAAACATAGTTCTCGTTGCGAAGTTTCCAAAATTCAACAACATGTAGCCAAAATGGATTGTCAGTCATCCTGTCTTGCAGGACTCGATCAATAAATGCGTCTTTTGAGATCTTATTCCCACAAAGCGCACGTTCAAAGTGGTAAAAGGAGACTGTAGCGTCTTTAGGATCTCGTGCCACATAAATTATCTAGAAATATTATCAGATTGAAGTTTGAGAAAGTCCAGCTTATGAGCTTACCTTGGGTTTTACTGTCCATAAACCTTTGGGTAGCATATGCATTGGTAGATGTGTCTTGATTACCCGAGGTGATGGAAAATCCTCAGCTTCTTCTATGACTTTAAGGGGGCTGAGAGTTGGTATCGTTCTAAACCTGGAAGTATAAGAAGGTATCAATAGAGGTTAAAATAGAATAAAGATCCACAAGCTCGTCTTTGGCACTTAGGAGGTTGGCTAGAATCTAGACAGTGAGAAAGCGACTAAATCAATCAAACATTCTTCTGCGCATGTAGGTGTGATCTGACAACCCTTCCTGTTGTTTGGTGAAAGCCAGGGTTTTTCGCTGGTTCTTTTATCCATGAAATATCTTAGGTCCGGAGTCCACATAGACCCCAGGATTTTATTTTTGTCGCATTCGTTAAGTCTGGCTAATGACATAGGAAGAGTTCGAGGTCTTCTTTTCCCTTCTCTTATTGACTTAAGGTGGCCCTATAGTCCGGACTAGACCTGGGCCTCAAGTAGAAAAGCTAGCTGTCGTCAGTTTCGGATACCAAGTTTGTTGGGATCTTCTTCCACTTGCGTGGGTTACCTTAGTCGATGACTTGCTCTACTGTGTTTACACTCGGGGGTGGGTTTGATGGGGGCCGAAATGATGGTGTTCATCTACTACTTCAGTTGCTTTACCTTTAGCCTCCTCGCAGTTCCAGCAGATTGCTGCTTCGGCGAGCCCCAGTGTATGCAAACCTCTTTTGAGGTTAAGGTGTCCTATGATGTCTATGAGTCTTTTAGCGAGCAGGTTTTTCTTGTTTTATTTACGAGTGATCTTGCCACTTTCCACGTCGGTAGGTTTGCTTGGTGATCTTCGAAATCTCACCCCAATTTTGATGTAAGATGAATCCACATGACAGTTTGGTATTTTCGCTGCTGAAAAGCACATCCGGCGCCTATTGTGAGCCCGAAACTGCGGACGAATGAGACCTTACTATGCAAAAAACTGACTTTATGGCTGCTCTGAAACTATTAACGCTGCATACCAAAAATTAACGATTTCTGTTCGCCAACGGTTTCGATAAAAATGGCGGATAAGTTCTATATTGACGTCCTAGGCCACGAGGTGGTTTCATCGCTGTGTGAGAACCCTGTTTTGACCATAACTAAGACATGTATGGACTGTGCCAACTTCAAGAGAAAGGGTGAAAGACTAGATCTGACTATTTGGACTTAGTGCCGTTCAGCACATTGTACCTGGATCACCACGGTCCTTTCCCCTTTAATGGGGTACGGCGTTTCACAAGTTGTACAGGGGACCCATATTATTGAACAGCGTTAATTACAAGGACCATAGGGTGTTTTGTGGAGATTTCTTACTGCTTACCTTAAGAAAGGACAACGATCTTCCTGTTCCACTTTCAGTGCTGTCTCATAGTCCAAATGGTTCTGCAACAGCCATACAAGTTCCAACATCCATGTCGTCCCACACTTTGGGTTTGTAACCACCCAAACGTCATCCTTACGCACTTTGAAGTTCCGAAATCGATCTAATAAAGGTTCACCTCGCACGGGAAATATTCCGAATCGCTTGTCGAAATCAATTTCGATAGGAAAATTCTCATCTCCTTTCGAAAATACTTTCACAAAATTTGCAGAAAATTCACTTCCCGTTAACGGTTCGATTCGAAAGCCGCAAGACATTTTGATAAACTGGCGTGAGATTCACACATATTTTCCACTAGCGACTACAGCTGATGACTTTCTTGGTTTTGTATGCTATTATCGTACTCAAATGTTTACGAAAAACCATTTACGATTGCAAATATAATTTAATAGTTTCGTTCTTTTTTGAGAGACGTAATCTACGGCCTAGTTGATAAGATAAGAAAATAAAGCGGGCTGCTAATCTGCTATTGCTATTTTGATGCTGAAAAATGACAAAGAAGATAAAAGCTGCGAAGAAGCTAATTTAAAAAAAAGAAAGTGCAACGGATGCGTCGTGTGTGGACAAATTTGCGACTGTTCTGAAATTGAATATACATATGTAGCTTGCGGGTTCCCATGCCACTTTAATGGCACGAGAGAACCATTTCAATCCCTCTTCCCCCAAGGCCTTGAGCGTTTCTGGCCGGATTTCATCCACAGCAGCAGATTTGCTGACTTTTAGCGCTTTAATAGCCAAAGTCACCTCCTCTACGGTGGGACTATTCTCCGTCCTACTGAAAACCATGGGTCTGTCACCCTCAGTGCCCTGTTCGGGATTGAGCCGCTCCGAAAAGTGCTCCGAAGTACACCATCTTTGGATTTATCTTTTGCAATTATATTAAACTTCCTTCCTCTGAGACGGCGGATGGTCTGCCAGAACACCTTGTTTGCAGATCTGTGATCGCGGTCTAATTTCTCGCTGAACTCATTTTAAGACTACTTCTTAGCTGCTTTAACCACCAGTTTGAAAGTTCTTCGCGCCTCCATGTACCGGTTTCGAGAAGCTGAGTCTCCCAAGTGTATCCACACTTTGAAGGCTTTTTCCTTCTCTCTCGGTTTCTTGATCTTCTGGTCCTTTAAACCACGAAGTTTTTTTCTCACCACCAGCCGCCACATCGAGCTGCTTCACTCCGCAAACATCTCCTGCAGGGGCAATGACTGCTGTTGAAAACACCTGCCGTTCTTCCTCTACACTTGTCAAAACAGTTGAAATTTGTTCAAATCTTTCGGATACCTGTCGTGCAAATTCCTCCCGTATCTTATCGTTCTGCAAATTGTTCAACAATCTACTTACATATGTAGCTCTGCGTTTTCACATTTCTACAACACACAAGCATTTAAGACCAACGTACATCGGTATCTCCTTCGTCTCTCCTCTAATTTCTCTTACGACCATCTTCCCGATAAAAAAGGAAGTAAAAAAAAAAGTTAAAGGACAAACCAAGTACAGCGACTGAACCGCTTAACCTGGAAAAAAATAAGAATCAAAGCAACTGATTTGCTTGAATATGGCAGGATATGCAATGCTATGTTTTCGTGCGGTGGCATATCGTTGGCATGCTGGCATACGCTCGCATATGCTGGCAAATTGTCATAGATATATGCAAGAGTGTTCACACGATATGCGGAAAAGCCGCAAATTGATTTGCAACCTGGGTATCGCATGTCATCGTAATATGTTTTGCCAGCATATGCGGATTGTCCCAAAAAGATGTTCCGACGATATGCTAGAGAAAATCGCATTATGATGACGCAAAAATGAGTCAGACTCACATACATGTATGTACATATGTATGTATGTACATATATGCCACTTTTGCATTCCGTCTCCTAGTAACTTAATACTTATTCTGAATTGTCGTTTACAGAAGAATAAATTGTAATTCAGATGATTGTCGGAGGCACATGGCGTTGATATCGACTTTTTGCAAGATTTTTTTTTTTTTTTTCAAAAACAATTACATTACTCAACACAGCAAAGGCATCTATGAGAACAAAATTTCCTTATCAGTAAATCCATAGGGTTCCAGTGCCCTTTGAGTCCATTCCTCGAATTTCTTTATCACATCCTCCGTCAAGTCTTCTTTATGGGAACCAACGACACCTTTTCTGAGAAAACTGCAACGAAATCAAAATCAACTTGACACATCACACCTCAACAGGGAATCATACTTGAAAGAGTCCTTTTCGGTTCCATAATAGTCCCGTGACATTTTCATCTCGGACAAATGATTACATTGTGGGTTATCTGCAATAGAATTGACAATCGAATTCAAATGAATCAAAATCCGGACTGAGCCAGAGTCACTTGCTTTTCATTTTCTCAAACGAAAGATGATCCAACAGCTCAGCCATTTGCTCATTCTTGACAGGTTTTTCTAAAAAATCCCCAACTTGCAGTACTATGGACCGCAAATCCCTCTTCATTCGCTCAAAACTGGTAAAGTAAACATAGTCCTCGTTGCGAAGTTTCCAAAATTCCACAACATGTGGCCAAAATGGATTGTAGGTCACCCTGTCCTGTAGGACGCGGTTAATAAATGCGTCTTTTGGGTTCTTATTCCCACCAAGTGCACGTTCAAAGTGGTAAAAGGAGACTGTAGCGTCTTTAGGATCTCGTGCCACATAAATTATCTAGAAAAATTGTTAGAATTTAGTTTGAGAAAGTATAATGGCTGATACACAACAGCGCTTGGGCTTCGGTTTCGCCTTACGTTTTTGAGTATCACAATGCCGCTTTCGTTTCGACCTCACTTTTGGCGTTCGTAGAGAACAACGTAATGTGATTTCAACTAGAAGCAGAAGGTAGGGATGAATTGAACTTTTGCTCGTTTTTGACAGTTAACAACGAACATAAATTGTTAAATTGTTTAGCTGACAAACTCTGAGGTTATCTTTTGGGCATGTGAAGATGAGGAGCTAGCTCTCCTGTTTTCAATCTTTCTCTGTCGGATTCTGTCGGTGGTAGACACTCATCGGCCTCTGTGCCGTTGTAAATGAAAAACTGAACATTGTCAAGAACGTATCTATGCATGTACACACTATAGAATAAAATATAGTCGAGCACTAGGTTCAATAGGTTTTCTCCATGACGCCTTCTATAAATATGTTTCGAAAAGCTTACGGAGTATCTCAAACGCTTGAGAAGACATCCTCTTTTATCACTTTGTCGAAGTTTATGTTTTTGCATAGAAGCCGTTCTGATCCCTTCATTAATTGAGATCACGAACAGAACAGAAGTCTGCACTTCCGCTTCGTTTACTGCTCCCATACAGCCACAATAGGTTGCATAGTCAATTCAAACGCTTCAATAATTTTATCATTATTTAAAAAAAAAAAAACGAAACAAAAAAAAATTCTTTTCAAACTAAAAAAAACTACCGCTGACAATAGGAGAACAAATTGTAGTTATAACATTTCAGAGACGAAATTTCAAAAATTCCATTTCAAAGAGGAAATGTAAATGGAATGTAATGGGACTGAAGCCGAAACTAAAGCGCTATTGCGATTTAACCATAAAACCGTATGAGCTTACCTTGGGTTTAACTGTCCACAGGCCTTTTGGTAGCATATGCATTGGTAGGTGAGTCTTGATTACCCGGGGTGATGGGAAATCGTCAGCTTCGTCTATGACTTTTCGGGGGCTGAAAGGTGATATCGCTGAGAACCTGGAAGTATAAGATGGATAAATGGATCTAAGTTAACGATCCACAAGCGACCCCCAGTGTATAAAAATACTTGTTGAGGTTATGATGAGTCCCATATACATTCAAACATTTTTGGTGAGCAGGTTTTTGTTTTTTTACGACTGATATTGCCACTTTTCACGTCCGAAGATTTACTTGGCGATCTTCGAAAGAAGATGAACCCATATGACAGTTTGTCATAGGATCTGCAATGACTTCCGAGGCCAGAGTTAAGAAAAAAATCGCCTTGCCAGTAAACGACGAGATGCTTTCATTGCTGTGTAAGACCTCTATTTTAAACATAACTAAGACATATATGGACTGTGCCTCCTCAAAGAGAAAGGCTGAAAGGCCAGAACTGACTATTCGGACTAAGTACCATTAAGCACGGTGTATCTGCATCATCACGGACCTTACTTTCTTAATGCAGTACACCGTTTCTCGATTGATACAAACAGCGAGTAGTATACTTTGACGTATCCACATCGTTGAAGAGTGTTGATTACAAATATCATAGAGTATTTTGTGGAGATTTCTTATTACTCACTCTAAGAAAGGACAACGATCTTCCTGTTCCACTTTCAGTGCTGTCTCATAGTCCAAATGGTTCTGCAACAGCCATACAAGTTCCAACATCCATGTCGTCCCACACTTTGGGTTTGTTACCACCCAAACATCATCCTTACGCACCTTGAAGTTCCGAAATCGATCTAAAAGCGGTTCACCTCGCACGGGAAATATTCCGAATCTCGTGTCGAAATCAATTTCTACAGGAAAATTCTCATCTCCTTTCGAAAATACTTTTAAAAAATTTGCAGCAAATTCACTTCCCGTTAGCGGTTCAATTCGAAAGTCACAAGACATTTTGATACACTGGCGTGAGATTCACAAATACTTTCCACTAGCGACTACAGCTGATGACTTTTCTGGGGTTCCATACTATTATCGTACTCAAATGTTTACGAAAAATCATTTACGATTGCAAATATAATCTAATAGTACAGTGGTGGTTCAGTATAACGAATGCCGATGTAACGAATTATCGATATAATGTATACTTGAGCGACTTTATATAACGAACGAAAATAAATAGTGAGATTAGATATAACGAATGTTGTTATATTTATGTACTTAAAAAAACAGAAAGAGACAAATTTACTTAATAAATGTCTTAAGGCCAAATCTAAAACTAGTTTTCTAGAATTGGGCTCGAATTCTGTTCAAAAAGTTCAGAAATATTATAAATGGGCTGAAGAGAACAAATTCGAAAATTCTAAAATACTTGATTTAAGAAGCCTGCGGATAAAAGGTGGACAATTTTTGAATTGAACGGCCGCAAAATAAACCTTTATTGGCCATTTAATTTTAAACATTAATGAAACGAAGAGATACGTACATACAAGTTGCCGAAACGAGATTTCTTCGTTGTATTGCTGGTCGAAATCGAGTTGGCAACACCACAATAGGCGAGGCACTTATTGTCGAGCAGCTACTTCTTCGAATGGAAAGGTATATGCTTCGATGGTTTGGGCCTTCCCAGACATGCAATGGAATCCATACCATGCGGCAGGCGTCCCCTAGATAGGCCCACGATGAGAAGGTTAAACCAAGTGCCAAATCTCATCTTTACCCTTATGGGGATAGCTCCTGATGATTTAGAGTCGATAGTGGAAGATCGAGAGGTATGAAGGGTCGACTTAAGCAGCCTAAACCCGCGATCACCCGTGATGAGGAGAAATTAAGGTTTAACTTTGTGAACAAACGCAATGAAATGTTATGAATCGAAAAAATATGTGTATATATATTTAATGTGCTCGATATTACGAATTCTTTGATAGAGTGAATGCACCTGGACATTATATCATTCGTTATACTGGCCCACCACTGTATTGTACTTTTTTTTTTTTTAATCTATGGCCTAGTTCCAGAAGGTTGATAAGATAAGTAAACATCAACTTAATTGTCATTTAGAAGAATAAATTGTATTTCAGGAGTCCGTTGAAGGCAAAGTAGGAGGCACAGGGCACGTGGCGTTGATATCGACTTTTTGTAAGAATTTTTTTATTCAACATAGTAAAGGTATCTATGAGAACAATATTTCTTTATCAGTAAGTCCATAGGGTTCCAATGCCCTTTGTGTCCATTCCTCGAATTTCTCTATAACATCCGCCGTCAAGTCTTCTTTATGGGAACCAACGACACCTTTTCTGATAAAACTGCAACTAAATCAAAAACAGCTTCAACATGATATCATCACACCTCAGCAGTGAATAATACTTAAAAGCGTCCTTTTCGGTTCCATAATAGTCCCGTGACATTTTCATCTCGGACAAATGATTACATTGTGGGTTATCTGCAATAGAATTGACAATCGAATTCAAATGAATCAAAATCCGGACTGAGCCAGAGTCACTTGCTTTTCATTTTCTCAAACGAAAGATGATCCAACAGTTCAGCCATTTGCTCATTCTTGACAGGTTTTTTTAAAAAGTCCCCAACTTGCAGTACTATGGACCGCAAATCCCTCTTCATTCGCTCAAAACTGGTAAAGTAAACATAGTCCTCGTTGCGAAGTTTCCAAAATTCCACAACATGTGGCCAAAATGGATTGTAATTCGTCCTGTCTTGTAGAACGCGGTTAAAAAATGCGTCTTTTGGGTTCATATTCTCACCAAGTGCACGCTTAAAGTTGTAAAAGGAAACTGTAGCGTCTTTAGGATCTCGTGCCACGTAAATTATCTAGAACAGTAGTCAGAATGAAGTTTGAGAACGCCCAGCTTATGAGCTTACCTTGGGTTTTACTGTCCACAGGCCTTTGGGTAGCATATGCATTGGTAGGTGTGTCTTGATTACCCTAGGTGATGGGAAATTGTCAGCTTCATCTATGACTTTTAAGGGAATGAGATGTAGTATCATTGGAAACCTGGAAGTATAAGAAGGTTGCAATAGAGGTTGGAATAGATGAATCAAAGTTAGCGGTCCAGAAGTGAGCCCCACTGTATGTAAATATCTGTTGTGGTTAAGGTCTCCTATGAGTCACATCATCACTCAAACCTTTTTGGTGAGCAGTTTTTTTTTTTTTTTTTGTTTTTTTTACCAGTTTCATGTTGGCAGGTTTGCTCGGTGATCTTCGAAATCACACATCGTTGAACAGCGTTGATTACAAAGACCGTGGGGAAATTTCTTTTCACTCACTCTAAAAATGGACAACGATCCCCCTGTTCCACTTTCAGTGCTGTCTCATAGTCCAAATGGTTCTGCAATAGCCATACAAGTTCCAGCATCCATGTCGTCCCAGACTTTGGGTTTGTAACCACCCAAACATCATCCTTACGCACTTTGAAGTTCCGAAAACGATCTAAAAAAGGTTCACCTCGCACGGGAAATATTCCGAATCTCGTGTCGAAATCAATTTCTAAAGGAAAATTCTCATCTCCTTTCGAAAATACTTTCATTAATTCTTCAGCCAATTCACTTCCCGTTAGCGGTTCAGTTCGATAGTTACAAGACATTTTGATAAACTGACTTGAGATTCACAAATACTTTCCTCTAGCGACTACAGCTGATGACTCCCGCAAATGTTTACGAAAAACTATTCACAATATGTAGTTTCGTTTTTTTTTTTACCCATCATTAGGTTCGCTTTACACAACTGATGTAATTATTACGTGACTTAGCGTCTTCTACCGATTTTTCAATCTTATAGATTACATCAGTAAAATAATTAAAAACGGATATTAAGTGCAATCAACGCGACTGTTTATAAACAGTGTTTAAATTTAACCCGACTTCCGCAAAAACCAATTTTGTCGTCAATCAAATTATAAGTTCGCATACATCGAGTAATTGGCTCATTCATCCCGTAATTCCTTCTATGCTTATCGGGAAATAACAAATATCTTCCTCTAAGAGGCCTTTGGGGAGCATAAACATGTAAAAGGAAAAGCAACTCCGGCCTTCTTATGTGATTATTCAAAATATCTCCGTTACTAAATTTTTAAATTTTCGTGGACATCATTTATAAATAAAAGGAATAACAATGGTCCAAGGTGACTACCTTGGGGTACACCGGAAGCTGCCTTAATGACGCGCGACCTGGAACTATCGATCCTTACCATTTACTTTAACATAGCTGAATGAAATCCCAACCGATCCAGCTTTGCTAGAAGTAAGGTGTGATGCACTCTATCAAAGGCTTTCCTAAAGTCCGTATAGAGGACATCCACCTGCAGGCCGTTCTCAAAGTTTAAATAAATGTAATTAGAAAATAAATCCAGGTTAGTAGTGCAAGATCTACCAATAACGAAGTCATGTTATGGGGCGATAGTTCTCGACTTTTTGCCTTAAGCCACTTTTCCACTCATCTAGAAACTCACCCGTTCGAAGAGAGTGATTAAATATAATTTTAAGCGGAAGATAAAGCGCGTCCGAACATCTTTTTAAATACAATGCAGGAATTCCATCTGATTTGCAAGCGCATTATTTAAATCAGAATCAGATAAATTTATATTACTAAACTAAATATTTGTTAAATTCATTTGACTACGATTATAAACCGACTAGAAAAAAAAACAGGAAACATGTCGCAAGTACTATTCAGGTCAGTCGATATAACATTGCCAAACTCCATTGCGGTAGGGCAGTCAGAACTATTCTTTTTAGCATTAATAAACTTCCAAAAAAATTTACTGTTTCGCTTTATTGACGTTTCCACTGATAAAGTTTACTGTCTAGTGTCTATGTAAAAATTTATTTAAAAATTCCCGTTCACGATTGGAGCTTGTTTTACTACTTAAATAATTTCCATATGCTTTTCTTTTCGTATTTCTCAAATTACTTTTCAAAAGACCTAATCTACGGTCTAGTTCCAGAGGTTGAAACAATTACATTACTCAACACAGTTAAGGTATCTATGAGATCAAAATTTCCTTATCAGTAAGTCCATAGGGTTCCAGAGCTTTTTGAGTCCATTCCTCGAATTTCTCTATCACATCGGCCGTCAAGTCTTCTTTATGGGAACCAACGACACCTTTTCTGATAAAACTACAACGAAATCAAAATCAACTTGACACATACACCTCAGTAGTGAATCATACTTAAAAACGTCCTTTTCGATTCCATAATACTTCTGTGACATTTTTATCTCTGACAAATGATGGAATCGAATTGACAATCAAATTCAAATGAATAGAAATCGGGACTGAGCCAGAGTCACCTACTTTTCATTTTCTCAAACGAAGGATCCTCCAACAGCTCAGCCATCTGCTCATTCTTGGCAGGTTTTTCTAAAAAATCCCCAACTTGCAGTACTATGGACCGCAAATCCCTCTTCATTCGCTCAAAACTGGTAAAGTAAACATAGTCCTCGTTGCGAAGTTTCCAGAATTCAACAACATGTGGCCAAAATGGATTGTCAGTCATCCTGTCTTGTAGGACTCGATCAATAAATGCGTTTATTGGGTTCTCATTCCCATCAAGTGCACGTTCAAAGTGGTAAAAGGAGACTGTAGCGTCTTTAGCATCTCGTGCCACATGAATTATCTAGAAAAATTGTCAGAATTAAGTTTGAGAAAGTATAAAAGGTTCATGAGCTTACCTTGGGTTTTACTGGCCTTTGGGTAGCATATGCCTTGATCACCCTAGGTGATGGGAGATCATCAGCTTCGTCTATGACTTTTCGGGGACTAAGGGATGATATTCCTGAAAACCTGAAAGTAAATATAAGAAGGTTGTAGTAGAGGTTAGAATAGATGGATCAAAGTTAACGGTCCACAAGCTTGTCTTTGGCACTGAAGATGTTGGCTATTTAGCATAGTGGAAAAGTAACTACAATAATATATGTATCTGTCGAATCTTCTAGTTTTTTGGTGGAAAAAAGGTTGCTTTCATCCCATCATCATTCAAACCTTGAACAGTTTTTGTTTTTAATAATTTCATGTCGCTAGGTTTGCTCGGTGATCTTCGAAATAACATATCGTTGAACAGCGTTGATTACAAAGGCCAGAGGGTATTTTATGGAGATTTCGTACTACTCACTCTAAAAAAGGGCAACGATCTTCCTGTTCCACATTCAGTGCTGTCTCATAGTCCAAATGGTTCTGCAATAGCCATACAAGTTCCAGCATCCATGTCGTCCCAGACTTTTGGGTTTGTAACCACCCAAACATTATCCTTACGTACTTCAAAGTTCCAAATTCGATCTAAAAGCGGTTCATCTTCCACGGGAAATATTCCGAATCTCTTGTCGAAATCAATTTCTATAGGAAAATTCTCATTTCCTTTCGAAAATACTTTCATTAATTCTTCAGCCAATTCACTTCCCGTTAGCGGTTCAGTTCGATAGTTACAAGACATTTTGATAAACTGACTTGAGATTCACAAATACTTTCCACTAGCGACTACAGCTGATGACTTTTCTGGGTTTCCATGTTATTATCGTACTCAAATGTTTATAAAAAAATCATTTACGATTGCAGCATAATCTAATAGTTTCATTTTTTTTTTTTTTTTTTGAGAGATGTAATCTACGGCCTACTTCCAGAGGGTTGATAAGATAAGTAAAAGTCGTCTTAATTGTCGTTTATAGTCGAATAAATGATATTTCAGGAGGTCGTCGTCGGAGGCAAAGTCGATTAGAGGACTTAGGCGTTGATGTCGACTTCTGAATAGCAGCACTTATTTCTACGCTCAATGCTACGCTCTGCAACCATTCATATCGTATGGATACATTTCTCGCACGAACGGAAGGGATCTACAATTTATTGGCGAGCAACGATTACAAAACATTTTTCGTGACAAATTATGCTCTCGGAGGCCCAAAAAGTCAGGACTGCTTGACAGATTTTCGAAAAAGTTCCACGGATCTTAGGGAAATGTTATGGCATCTCATCGTCTTCGCTGCAAAATCAGGAAACTCCTTCTTCACTCTAAATTTTCTTAGATAAATTTTAAATCTACAATGAATGCTCTTTTGAATGCAAAGCTCATTTCTTGTTATCGTCTAAGCAAGTCGTGCCTCTTTCCCGGCAACAGCGCCCTCAATCTGACTTCAGATTACAGCAAAACTTCCTAGCTTTTAACGTTGCCAACGGCAGCCATAGAAGTAATGCTTAGTCTAAGATCGTTACACTTTACAGTGCAGAAAGAATCTATGCTGATTCCTCTTAGGCTTCGTCAAATATCGGAACTCAAATCCGGTCACTTTACAGCCCAGGATATTTGGACATCCTAGAGAACATCCAATGTGATTCAAGATCCAAGATCCGAGATGAAATACTTAAATACTTAGATTTCGGTGCTCTAGAAAGTTCGAAGTGGTCATAGGTGACTGCCATCAATGTAGAAGCTCCATATTGGAATATGCTGGAGCTGAGGTCTATGGCTTCGAAACTGAAATGTGTGTGTTCCCGTGAATATTTGCAGAGAAAAGTTAAGAGAACCCTCATCTACGTCTTTCCAGAGAATCAGGCAGCACATAGGGACCCTTTAATCCAACACGCTTGGTTCAAGGCTTGCCTGAGACTGTTTCAATCTCCTCGAAGACATGCATTTTTCTGACTATACAAAAGGCTGGTTGCCGGTTATAGAATGGGCAGCACCAGTTGTAGGGATCAAGTCTTAAATTTCGAATCTGCAGAACTAGCATTGATTTCGCCTTAGCAGCCTGGATTAATAGCAGTTTGCCTATCAGTTAAAATGACGCACGTATGTACATATGTACAAAGTTTTGGGAGGGATGTTGAATGCAAGATTGTTTCGGGAGTCAGTGGCTGTGATTTCCTTCTTATCCAAGTGAACTAGACGTTTTCCAATTAGCTCGGTTTAAGGACCATTCCCCGTAAGAAAAAATCCCCTATTTAGACTGTTTCCCACTGTTTTTTAATTCATCATGCCAATTTCGATGTGCCATCCAGCATCCGCTTATGATAACAAAAGTCTCGTGCAAATACCCACCGTCACCTACGAGTTTCGAAAACGAATGAAAGCGCGGAATTACGCTTTTAAAAACAACTCTATCTCTGGCTTTGCCTTGAGTTGAGTTCAAATACGATTTGTTCGAGCTTCCACTCATCCATTTTTTAGTCACACGAAATGCGTTTCAACGAAATACGGTTTATCTTTGCTGCACATTGGGTTGCCATGGCCGCTGTATGCCGTCATTTCTTTTGAAGGTGGACTTGGTAATCCTTCAAAAAATTAAAAAAACCATATGCTGCCACTCCAAAATCTGAATTTTTGAACAATCTTCAGCTGAAATTTTTTAGTCGCTGTTAACTTTTCAAATCGTTTGGGATTATACAGTCAGTTTTCCGAAAAAATATGTTTGCTCTTGGCCGAATGCAGATTATTTTTTTTCGGCCTAGAGTAGGATGAGGATTTTCGTATTTTGAATTGTATATCAAGTGGAGCCTTTTTGTACTGAAATAGTGAAGTTTGGGTCAAGGTAACACTATACAATATGTTCACAGGTCCCCTGGTCCCTTTTTCATTGAATGTTCTCAATTCTAATCTTTTTTGATTGATATATTGAGGTTGTGGGCATTTGCAAGGCGGGTGTTTGATGATTTTTGATTTTTTCAACAGTTCTTGCGGTTTTTTTTAAATAGAAATTGCCCTCATGGCTGGCACTTCTCATTTGCCTTGGTGCCCATGATTCATAGCTTGCTTATGCTTTTTGACCATTTCCTGTCACAACTTGAACATTCCTTGACAAAGCTCATCGAAACAGCGGTGGAACCAGGACTAAATTCAAACCTGAAGAAGAAATCTAGTCCATCCACACTCCATTTTATGTCAAAAGAAAAATATTCCCCAAACCGCTTTTCGTCGACCCTTTCGCACCACTTCCATCCTCCGTATCTAAGCAGTAGACCAAATAAATTTTCCCGTGTCTTCATTTGCATCACCTGGAAGGAGATGACCCAAATCCATTTGTAAAACGGAGCCAAGCGAATGACTAAAAATTTGTCCGAACCAGGAAATTAACAAGTTTCCGCCGCTTTGCATTGCTTCATCATTTCTCATCGTGTGCTCCTTCATTTTACAGTTAATTAAAATTACTCAATTTGTCTATTCCATGTTTCCTTCGTTCCTTCCTTCTTGCGTTCATTTTTTTGGAGATATTTCATTACGACCTGCTCAGGCCAGAGCCGGATTTTCTCCTTTCTCTCTGCATTTGATTCAAAGAAACACACCGCCCACCCCTATTACTCCTTTCGTGTTGCGAAACATTCCTTTCAACATCTCAGTTGTCAAGTGCAGGGAAAAGCAGATTGAAAAGGGAGGACTAGACAAAAAGAAAAAAAAAATGGAAGAAGAAAAATTGTTTTATCATCCTTCTGCTGTATGCACGAATGCATATTGCAGCAGAAGATCCCTTTAAATGCGAGAAAAGGACATCGTTGTGCACTATACACACTACGAAATAGGAAGCGTGTCGTCCTTCGCGGTGGAAAACACGTTTTAATTTGAATAATATCACGAAATTCTTACCTCTTTGGCGTGCGGAGTGCACATTCCATATTTGTGTTACATTCAAACTTGGTCGAGGTCCTTTGCGGAATGTTTCTCTGTTCTAACAGCACCGACACATAAATTCAATTTGCAAGAATTTCCTCTTGGTCGCGTCGCATTGTACTATCTTGTGCTTTGGCAGCTCGCGTCATAAAGGAAGTTTTTGGGTTTCAATTTGCGAAATGTATGTGCGTGTGAGTGCCATGCTTTCTAATTTCAGGACTCATAACTCAGAATGTTATGTGAGACTAGGGTGTACTCTCGCTTTGTGTCAGTGTCCTTTGTAGTTTAGGAGTTTTTATGAAAATAAAATATGACGGCGAGGTTCCTTAATTTTTACTGGAATCTGTAAAAGGACGAATTGCTGGATCTGTAATGTAACGCAAGGATGTGTGTGCAAAATACACACTCACGCAGGACATTTTATTGTGCACGTAGTCGCAATTTATGGATTCGGAAATAAATTGCTTGATTGCGTTCGAACGCAGTTGAAACAGGATGTGTGCGGCTCAAAAGTGCGATAAAAGGAGTTTTCCTCCTTTTTTTTTATTCGTATGCAATGTGCGATATATTACGCAGGACCTAGGGCTGGTTTTGCTGTAAATTTCCCAAAATTGTCTGTAAATTTTGTTGATGGGTAGGCATTTGCATTTAGTGATCGAAATTAATGCGAATATTGGTCGTTATTTCGAGAGGCGTAAACCAAATAGACGAACTGAGGCAGGTCATTTCAATGACAAACGAGCGACGAAGGTCTTGTGAAAGTCGGGAGCCAATTTTTGTTAGCAAAATAGAGATGGATACCATACAAATGTTGGAAGTCCTATAAAGTTGGCCAATGATGGTCAACGAGAATGTGGGAAATACATACGTTTGTAGGACCAATGCACATACATACATATGTCCAAATACTTCAACATAAAAATCTGCCGGTAGAATGTATCTATATACTCTTTATACTCAAAGGACAGCATCATTCAGCATCATTCAGCATCCAGTAGTATAAAAGATGTGGTAGGAAGAAGGAGATTCGTAAAAGTCCCGTGAATTATAGCAATGACCAACACCATAAATGTCCCCAGCTACTCTGGACACCACCCTCAGACGCAATTGAAACCTAATACTGCCTGAGTTTCGAACCACTGCACTTCGCTGGGGCTGTGGATTATAAAAAAGAGACCAGTTGTGGTCAACACTGATTGACTTAAAAATAATCTCCCGACTATCATCTCTTAATTTTTTTCAGAAATCAGCTAGTATTCGACCAAACCCAAAAGAAGGGAGGCCACCTATAGAACTAAACCCTTCCCGACAAGACAACGTCCTACGTCTTGCTATTTGGAATGCTGCATCAACCCTCCCTCATTGAAAATGATGGTCATGGCATCCAGGTTTTTTGAGACGTGAGAGAAGAAAGTGAAAGGTGCCCGGTAATGCCTATGCTTGCAGTTCCTTGAACTTTGCTAAGTTTTTTTAGTTGCATGCTTAAGTCATATGCTGAGGTTGTCCTCTTTAAGAGAAGGAATGTGTGACGTTTTTTTTATCTAAACGGCTTTGATAAGACCGTTTGCAGCATATGCGTCGGTTATTTAGTAGAGGGGGGGCTTTCGCGTAAGTATGTGACTGCCTACTGAATTAAACTTCAACGAACGGGTGGTCTCGCCTACACTGGAGCCTTTTCAAGTACGCCTAACTCTGTTCTAGACGCTCTGCTTGATCTTCCTCCCCTTGATACTTATATCATGAGCTGTACTACAAAAGCAATCTATAGTTTAGACCGGGCGGCTTTTGGTATCATCCGCACTGGCGTTTCTTGGCGTCTTATGCAATAATACCAGAGCTTCAGCTGCTGTTCAAATTTATTTAAAGTTGGGTTTCCTTGCCTTCTGAATTGGCTTCGGCCAGAGTTTGAGCCTAAACTGTGCTGTAGTCAAATCTTCATGGATGGCTTCAAAACCAGTCATTTGTTCGGTGCGTGTGTCTTCGTGGAGGTCGACACTACCAGACTTCACTACTCGCTGGGCAAGCATGCCTCTGTTTTTCAAGCAGAGACCTTTGCTATTCTAATGGCCACGGAGTATATTGTGAAGAATATAGCGATAGCCAGGCTGCGCTTAAAGCCTTGCTCAATCCTTTAACTAGTTCCAAGTAGTGCGAGAATATAAGAACTGTAAGAATTCGGTTGCAAGGCTGAACTCTTTGCCTCTTGTCTTGGTCCCAGGTCGGACTGGGATCTGTGGAAGTAAGATCTCCGATGAGATTGCCAGACAAGGCCCCGTAGATTGTTTTTTAAGGACTTGAACCTACGAAATCGTCGGAGTCCAAAAGATAAGCGAATTGTTTTTGGTCCCCAGTCTTAGCCAAGACTTCTGTCTCAAGCGTACACGTTCTTTCGTTGTTCTGAATGAGTTTTCCAGTTCAGTTGAGGACTTAGAACAGCGGTTGAAGAAAGAATGAGGAATCGGTAATTTCATCTACTAAGAGTTATATAGCGAGGTCATATGTTATCATTTTTCAGCGCACCCCCATGCTTTATCTATTTGAGGACAATGCGAAGCATGTCTTTGGATATTGTCTGTCCATAGATCGGATCAGACTTAAGCATTTTGGCATGGGTTTAATTTAACATTTACAAGAATGATGTTGACATTTTCTCTCGCCCTTGGAAAAGAAAACCTGAACACTGCCATTTTCGCTCAAGGCCCCTATGTCTCAAAAAATATTTTTAAAACAAATTTCATCGCCCAGTTTAATTCCATTTATATTCAAAATTAATTTAATGGCATTTGTCTTCCTTAAGACGACACAATTAGGCTAATAAGCGCCCAAAACACGGTCATTCCCAACCAACCGCACGGACCACCGAACCTAACGAATAAATCTGAGCTCTGTCCAACGAAAACAAAAACTGATTAGGCATGTCCGCCTTAAAACAAAAGTCTTCAAGCCAAACACAAAATAAAGCCAATCACCCCCGCCCTCGTGGCCACACAGCTAAAATTTAATTTAATTTATGACAACACAACAAGGACATTTAATGTCCTCGCCATAAGTAACGACCATGCCGCCGCTTTGGTCCCCCGTTTATTTTTTTTTGCATTTTGCCGTCCTAGCTAAACTAATTTGTTTGTGCGAATTCCCATGTCGGCCCTAAATTGGCTTTGTTCGAACAATAACCGTTAGATTTAACAGCACACACACTTACACACAAAGGCTAAGAGAAAAAAAGTCCCAAAAACGAAACCGAAAACCGCCCCAGAAAAAAAAAAAGGACGAAGCAAGTAGACCCGAGTATGTGTGTAAGGATCTCTTTTAAGGCGCGATGACAAAATTGAAATTAAGGGACAGCTACGGCTCAGATTTAAAATTCAATGAGCTTGAGCAACAAAAACAAGACAACACGGTCCAAGATATGTACACACACTGCGGTGGGGTCCTAGTGCAATTCGTGCGGCCAATGGGGGTCAGGAGGCGATAAAAATTCAAGGAAATTGAAATAAGCTGGCGCTTAATGTCGGCCATCCTTTCTGGTTGTCCTCTTGAAGCGTTTTTTTTTTTCGCCTATTTTGTGTCCCGCATCCGCTGTGTGGATCCGAGAATGCAGAATAGTCAACGCATTGGAGAGATGTCGACGATTCGGATATGTTTATCCTCGTGGATACAAACAAAAACCCGAATGGGATGGATTTTTTTATGTCACAGCAGCGGAAGCGCTTTCCTTTCTGCAAATTTTTTTTTTTTCGGGCCGAATGCATGTCCTTTTTCGTTTTTTTTTTTAAGTGTCGAAGAGACAACGGCATCAATGGGGAATGGTTTTTGGATGTTTTATGAGATGATTTCGGGTTTTAGATTGAAGTTTCGTTTCGAGAATTAATTTCAGTTTGATGCGGAAGGACTGTAGATGGCGTTTTTCTTTATTTCGCTGGTGTGGACAGAAATGAATTTATGATTCGGATGAATTTTGAGCAGCGATGGATGTAAGTGTGCTGTTAAACAAAAAGGCAGCGGATAAGGGAAAATCCATTAAAATGGTGGTGCACGAGGGAAAGTCCGAAGGGCACAGAATGAGAGACAGATACAGAATTTTTGGAGCTTAAAGTTCAATGTTAAAGGGGCGCGGCTTTGAAACTATTTCTACCGAGGGACAAGCAGTCTTCTGCCCAACTGGGTGAATTTCATGGCTTGCTACTGCTGGCAATTGGTTCCAAATCGTTTCTCATGTGAAGCTGTTTGTTTAAGATGAGTCGAACGGTATGTTTTATACTAACGCACAATCATTTGGTTTGATAATGTCGCCCAATAAGCAGTCTTCCTATCAAAAATCTTCACACAACGAGCTGTCTTAAGCTAACTCCAGGAACACGTCGAACCGGAAGCAAATGGAAATCCACTCCAGGACTTCAGCAATCTAAGAAGTTCATCAAAGCCAGAAGCGACAACCAGAGAAGCGAAGAAAGTCTCGTACTAAATAAAAGTGACGCTAAGCTAAGTAACAGACTTCTTTCCTGGGCATTGTGCACTCAAACACCTACCCACAAACAATCAAACATCCTGAGGCTCGTCCATGACCACGATCTTGCTCAAAACATTCCTCAGTTGTAGGAGATCCATACAAAAGATTTTTCAAGACGCAGACCATCGCCAGTTAGGCCCCATAAAGCCTATTTGTGGCTACGATACGAGCACCAGAATAGGTGTCTTCCGGTTTAGTCTGCCAAGACAGCAGTAGGTTCCTTCTTGTCATCTCAAACCTCCTTTCTATATTGATGAGCTTGCATAGTCTATATATCCGGGCGCTTTGGACTGCATCCACTTCCTGATGCAGCTCAAGGAATTCATGTTAACATTTTTTTTCCATTCGCTCTCCTCACACACGGATCAACTTTCCGACGAAGTACGTGTTTTCCTCTGCTAACTTGGCGATGCTCCGCTGGCAATTCATCAGAGCCGACATCTTTTAATGTATAATAGTATCAAAAATTGCCAGCTTGTCTACATTAGTTAGTCCAACATCACATTGCCCTCGGTTTCAGGTAACGGTGATGAACTACTTAGGCTCACTTGTGCAAACAGGCTACTGGCTTTTAAATCGGAAATATTCTAATTTTTGGTAAAAGAATCAATCTTTGGACTTTGTCCAATTTGTCTTGTTTCATTCTCACAGTTCTGAGAGAGTGGAGCGAAGTCACAGTACCATAAAGTCTGTTTTGCTACCATCTCGAAGAAATAACAAAAGCAGGTCGAGCTAAAAGAGTGCAACATCCAGTCCATGCAAAGAGTGTCCATATTGACTCTCAGACGAATGACGAAGTGCATTAAAACGCCAAAGACGTAGTACGCCTTGCATAAACTAAACTCAACGCTCCGTCGCACTGCGAGCGACGTAAGCCAATTCAAGCAAAACAACTTCATCACGTATCTATGTATACCTTTCCCTAAACCTTGATTTGATGTGGAGAATGGAATCCTATCAGGGAAGACCCATTCGCCCCCAATCTGGACAAAGGGCGGCCAGATAAGTTAATTTGCCATCATCCTCTGATCCGGAATCAATATGGAATCCAACTTGCATCCATTCACCCATACTGACAAATCTCTTCATTTGCAGTCACAGCAGTGATCGTCGTCCTTGTAAAATGCAAATTCGTGACCGCATGCTCGTCCCAGATAACCCATCGTCTTACTACCTTCTGCTAGATTGTTGACAAACAATGAAACCGAGTTATCTGCCGATCCGATATGACAATGAAATTGGATGAGCATGACTCGCCCAAGACAAAAGCAGACCCTATCACAGGTGTGTCCTTAAACCCGAATGCTGAAGGGCGATTTAATTTAAAAATGAGATTTCCAATTGATGTCGGAATAACCGCACCACACATGTGCGGCCAAGTGGCTGTCGGACAGGACCCATACTCACCCCAAGGAATATCAAAAACCGACTTTGTCATAAACGGACATCATGTCCTTATTAGGATTGTGTCACCTAAAGGCATTACCAACCCACTCAATCTGAAGCGGCCAACCCTGCATGTGCCCCACATATGTCGTCCCATCTCGTTACACCAAACGAGAACTGAGAGTTTTATAATTCTTTTGGCCAACAATTCGTAATGAAGTGACACAAAAGCGAAATGGAAGTGGCCAAATGGAAAACTACGACTACAGCGATGGCTACGACGACGACGACAACGAAAAGCTAATGCAAAGTCCATAAGCCCTTGGGTCAGCAAAGAGGATGTGTGTCCTGATGATGATGTGTAGCGTGATATGGCTGCTGGATGATGTCAATGATGATGGTGCTAGTAGTTTGTTGATGCAGATAATGCAAATCACCTTTGATGTCGATTCTCTCTGTGTATAAAGTATCCTTTTGGGATTTTTGGCGACATGACAAACTGACTGCGGCGACTAACACGACTAACACAATGGCTTTCACTTAAAGTCAAACCGAGAGAGGAAGAGAGAGAGGGAGGAACTGCAAAAGACTTGTGCCATTGTCATCATGGTAATGAAGATGATCATCGTTGGGACGATGGAAGTCAGGGATTAGCATGTGCGGGACATCATTATTCCCACTCACATAATGTGAGCTAGGTGTCAAGTGGTTTATAGCCAGAATTGAGGGCGAATTGAGAAGATCCCAAAAGGATTGTCAGCGATAAAGCTGTCATTTCATTCTGTGGCTTATAAAGTGAATTGGATGGACTAGAGCTTTTTGTGCTTCAAATAGAAAAATAAGTTTGCAGTGGGAGTGAATAAGTTGGTAGGTCGTGTGACAATTAAATGATTTAGAGACGCCAGCTTTCAGAGTCTTTTTAAAATTTGTATGTTCTGCATCTATACAGGCGTAGAATCTACATTTTTGTTCGCTAAACATGTCGGCTTCAGTCCTTTCCCAAGATTTCAAGATTCTTAAAAGATTTTTAAAAAGTATCTTAGTTTGCCCTAAGTCCTTGGTCTTTTTCTATGTTGTAATCAGTCTTATGGTTTCCTCAGTACCTTGATGTTCCATGTGGTCTGGTAGCCAGTGTTGGAGGACATTATTGATCTTGTTGAAGTCACTTGATTAAACCAGGAAACACAAATGAGGACGATTTCATGGACTTTTTTGCTGGTTGGCTATTCGTGAAAATGGCCATTCCCAACGTCATCGTCTCGAAATTTGCATGACGGGTTGCCTGCGCTCCAACCCCACCGCCTCACTAAACGCTATTGTCGGTCTACCGCCAGTTCGAGTCCATATAGAAATGCAGGCAAAACTCAGTCTGCACAGTCTCTTCCACCTAAACAACATCAGCTCCAAACATCCTCCCGACGGTCACGTTAACACGCATTTTTCTCTACATCGCCCCGATAGACGACTGAAAAAAAAATTCAAATCCAGTCCTTCAGAGCATGACCAAGCATGGGATGCGGACGGCTCTAAAATGGACAGTGGATCTGGGGCTGGAATATTCGGAGAGTAATCCAACATATCGGTCAGTCTAAGCACATACTCATCGATATTCCAGGCAGAAATATTTGCCATGTATCAGTGCATAAGCTTAAACTTGCTCTCTAATTTCCGTGGCAAAACCACCTTTATCTTCTCTGACAGTCAAGCTGCCCTGAAAGCACTGAACTCAGCCACGATAAAATCGAAACTAGTCCTAGAGACAGTTAAATTGCTTCTAGAATTAGGAAAAACAACTTGGTCATAGAACACTGAATCCCCGCTCACATGGGGCACACCGCTCATGAAACAGCGGACTTACTGGCCAAGATAGGTGCAACTACCTGAGGAATAAACAAATCCATCTTCAAAAGCTTCAAATCCAACACATTTTGGATGGGAAGTACAGGACAGAAATGTACCAAACATTGAGCAGAAACCACCTTAGAATTCTAACCGGTATCATAAGCGGCCATTGCCGACTAAAACGGCACCTACACAAGCTTGGACGGTCACTAGACCATACCTGCAGACTATGCTTGGAAAACGACGAACGCTCTCTCCACAACGTCACAGAATATCCCGCCCTCATTCATGTGAAAAAGCGGATCCCAGGCATAGGCAGTGAATTCGTCTCACCAACTGCACTAGCCAGGCTCTACCCAGAGAAGCTGATTAGCTTCCTGACAGCCTCTGGAACAGACAAACTGCTCTAAGCATTTGGGACAGTTCCACTATATTTCCTATTCTTTGGCTTGATTAATTCAACGACATCAGAGGCTCATTTGTACCATTCCTTCCTAACAAAAGTACCAGAACTTCGCAGGCATTGAATTGGTTCAGAGTAGTCATGGACTTATGGATTCTGCAAATCCATCTCCTCTATATTTCAGCTGGGAGCTGATTATCAAGGCTGATAAATTTAATACAATATTTGCGGGCCTTTCAAAGGTCGAGGTAAATTTTTTTCAAAGTGAATCCAATCAGCATGCCGGTTGTGAAATGGACCCACGTGTCATGTCCTCAGGTGTGGACTAAGATGGTTCAAATTGTCCCGATAACCTGATATCACTTCAAACATTTTGTACATCACCGGACTCTAAAGAGGCAGGGGTAAGTAGCTTGACCTTTTCTCAATTGTCGCAGACACCAAATGGACGATGAAATAATTCCGCATCTTCATTGCACGTGTTCACCTCCCGGTATCAGACGGAAACTCAATTTGCGACAATCGCTACGACGAGCATACAAAACGACTCCCCAACACTAATGGCATCCGTGCAACCCACCATCCACCGAGTGGGCGAACGTGATTGCCACGTCCTGTTTCAAATTTAAATCTCCCAATTCTATGGACAAATGAAACCCAAGACTTGTTTAAAAGTTCAAATTACCCAAAATGACTTTGAATGATTTATTGGAAAATACCATCGACACGGTGGGGATCCAGTGCTGAAGCGCCAAACTTTAACAACCGGATATCCTAGCGCCTTTGCCAATAACCTTAACAACCCACGCACTTAATAGCACAATCGAAGCACATCCTGCCGCAAAGCAGCTTAATTGATCCATCAAACACCTTCGCTGTGTGTCCCCTCTGGGCCGGTTTGGTCTGTCGCGCTTGAGTTTCCCTTACAGATAACACAACGCCCGTCCCCCCCTCTAGGACGACAAAACACAATACGACTTCTGCTAACATTTACAATTGTGGGAAGCACCCCCAGCAATAAGCCTCCCCTAAGCACGACACCGACCCTAGTGGACACCGACTTCACATAACCATCAACAGGAAGTACGAATGTGGCGGCTCGGGCACATAAACAAATAAAAACGAGGAAATACTCGTACACCCTTTATTACAGATCCACCCTTGCGGAACACACGAACACTTTACGAGCGGGTTAATTGTTTGATAAAAGGTAAGTGCTTCTTTTTGTCGTCGTGTGTTTTGCGAGGGGGAATAGCGCAGCCTTGATGGCTCTATCCACGACGATAGGGCCAGTGCATGCAAAGCCACAGGCGCCATCGTCGTCGAAATTAATCAATTTCGGTTGCAATTAAGCATGATGATGGCGCACTGCTCTAGCTGATAGGTTGTCATCGAGCAGCGCGCTTTTTTTTTTTTTTTTTTCATTTTTATCTTATCACGGGTCGATTAATAATGTAAACGGTTCTGACTGTGTCCTGCAAATAAATGAGCCTGCATATGGCTTAACGTGGTCGAATGAATGCGAAATGAACTTGCAAATTGCGAATGTGCGTGGAATAAAGAGGGAAACACATTAAGAATCCTTTTTTGCTTTCCCAAAAAAAAACAGGGAGATTTGTGCAGCTTTAACCTTTCGTTCTGTGAATTTATTTGGGCGGGGATTAAGTGTGTTGCGAGGGCTTTGAGTGGTCAACATGAGGTTTCTCGTTGCAAGTTGGTGTCATTTCGTGGAATGGAGTGGGACTGGGTTAAGACTTTTCGTTAAAGATGGTGTGATCCTTTGGGTACGCCGTGCGATATAATGGCAAAGGCGAAATGTGCTTGCATAAGAAGTGCACTTTTGGATCCTTGTCTATTGTTTTGTTAAAAAACTTGTAGGAAACTAGACCATGTCCAGAGGTGAGACACAGTATCTCTGGTAACAAAACAGAGACGAGGTGCTCTCCTCCACAGCAGAATCACTCTATCGGTCAAAATTACTTCAGGCAGTGCCCACTGGACGAATCACTTATTAAGAGATCTTCTGCTCAAATTTATAGTCGATTTTCCTTGCCTTCAAGCCTGACTTCGGCCAGAGTTTAAGCCTAGACTGTGCTGTAGTCGAGTCTTCACAGATGACACCAAAAGCAGTCATGAGCCCGGTGTTGGTGTCTTCGTGGAGGTCCTTTGCTATCCTAATTGTTAAAAATAGGTGGAAGGGTCGGAGCATCTGCGTCTGTAGCGATAGACAGGCTGCCCTTAAAGTCTTGCTCAACTCTTTAACCAGTTCCAAAATAGTGCGAGAATGCAAGAACTCTCTGAATTCGGACGCAAGGCTGAACTCTTTGTCTCTTGTCTGAGTTCCAGGTCACAGTCTGAAAGTGAGATCTCCGATTAGATTGCTAGACCAGGCTCAGATGATGTTTTCCCAGGACCTGAACCTGTGTTGAGTCCTCCCTCGTTCTCGGTCAGGGCCGCCATTTACGATTGGTTGTCTTACAAACACAACTGTGTGTGGCACGGGTCTGTCTCAAAGATGCAGGCAGACTAAGCGAATTCTTCCGAACGTCTGTAAGTAATCAGTGCCATCCTTGCTGTTACTCAGTAGAAGATACTGTAGACAACTCGGAATGAGCCAAGGCCTAGATAGGCCTCGCTCATTCTCGCAACCATCGATGTTCTGCGTGTTACATTTTTCGCACAAATGGAAGGGGCCTTCAATTTATTGCCGACTCCGAACGGCGAATTGAGAAGCTCTTACATGAAAGATTATACTCCCGGAGGCTTGTCATTCCCCGACGAGAGGTGGTGTCGCGAAAAATGTTCGGTGTTCCTGGCTGGGGCTTAAACTCACGCCGCTCGGTCAACAATCCAACGCACTAACCACTGACCCACGGCGACCAAGGAAAGTAGTGCTAGTGCGAAAATTATTGATGCGGTCCTCGATATCTGTACTACTCTTCCATATAACTTTCTGGCATTTCGTTTTGTTTATGTTCAAAGGAACCCTAAGACAGAAACTTACACAAATAGTCTCATCATTATCTCCACTGAATGGGACAGTAAATGTGCATTCCAGAACACTTTACCTTCGATGGAGTTCAACAGCACTTGTCCTTTCATAGTAACTGACCCTCCTGTGACAAATTTTGCAAAGCTCATCTATAAAGTAATGCACTCGTTATCTCACCCGCTTTTCATAAAACATAAGTTTCCCACCTACTTACCGCTTTGTTACAGAATTACTCACCTCTTTTACTGACCCTCAACGAAGGATACAACCTAAGACCCCACAAAACTGCTTCAAAACCATCATAAAGTTGGAAGATAGCAATTTAAAGACTTCACCAGCACTTCATCGTGTATCACCGCACTCAATTCAATTTCTTAAGAGTTGTACCCGCTTCCTTCGTCCGGGGAAATAAATTTCACTCTCACCCCTCCTCGCCACTCTGTTGTTGCCCCATTAAATCGCAAGGATAGCAATAATTGTACTCAACGTATTCACCAGATGGCGAGAAATACTCGATCCCTCTTGGGTTTTCTACTTGAATCCTTTTACCTAACCCACCCGCACCCAACTCTCTAGACACCCACCCACCGGGCACCTATAACAATCTTTCATCTGCAATGTGCTTGCTATTCGCATTCTCGTTGATTTCCCTTCTGATCGCTGATAAAACAAGTGTGTGTGTGCGATTCTCATCAGGGATAACAAAAGATATTCTCACCATGGAATAGAAAATAGACAGAGAGAAGGCGGGCATCCCAATGCATAGCTTTATTCACATTACACACTTGAATTGTAAATCCGAAGATAAAGCATAAATAACAAAAGGACACACTCCACACACGGCTGTGTGTGTTGTGTACACTAAGTTTGTTTTCGCCATTCTCTCTGGCGTATCCCTTATCCTTGAATAAACACCATGAAGGATGGCCTTTTAACGCGATTTATTTCTTCGTCCTGCCACATTATACTCATGGTGCACATTCCCTGCCCAATTCGCTGTGCACCCCCCAAAATCCATATGTATGAGTACGGGCTGTCGGTGTGTGTATCCTTATCTACAATTGTGTGTGCTTAAGGATTCTAATGATTAAATGGCAATGCACTTAGAAGATAAAAACCGAATGAGAGAATCCAATGAATTCCTTTGGTTCGCACCCAAATGGTGGAAAAAAAATGCTTCGCCTCAAACAGGATTAAAAGGATGCGGGGCGAACCACATTGTGTGCATGTTTGTGTGGGTGTGTAGTGAAAAACTACAAAAGCAATGAGCGTTAATCCTTCGAAAAAGTCGGAGTGAAGCGGGGCTGTGATGCTTAGTCGCAGTAAATAATAGGCCACCACTACACCCCTCGTGAAACGCACATTTCCTGTCTTCCACCATCGCATTGTGGATACATTGTGTTGTGTGTGCCTGAGCCTGCTGTACCTACGTGTGTGTATGACCCACTTATCAAATTAACTGTAAAAACCTCTTAAGCTGAATAAAATAAAAGGTTCCACACTCTTTTAACGCCACATCGTCCCCGTTTAGCTTCGCTTTCCGCTTATTCCTTCGCAGAAGGTCGAGCACCGGTAGAAGGTAGAAGGGGATATCCCACAGTCTACACCTAGTCCGAAGGATGAAAGTGGAATTTATTTCTCATGGACGCGTTTACAATTGGATGTGCGCTGGGGGGGCCGGTTGCTTTTTGTCGGTTAGATGGGCAAAAACATATTTGTGACCTCGCTAAGTGGAATTTTATCACTAGTCCACCGCATCCGATGGCAACGAGGACGACGACGACAACGACGAGGATTATGCTTCCGGCCATTTTCATCGGATATCGAATTTTTTGGGTTAAATTTGTCCTTGCGTTTGGGAAATTAGCTCTCGATGTGTAGTGGAGATGTGTAACGGAATGGCAGGGCGTATTCCCTATCACGTAACGTCGCATCAATGTTCCGGATGAAATATCGACTTTGGATGGAGAGTTAAGCGAACCTGCTGAGATGTGGTAATAAATTTTATTAAGAAACTTGTACGATTACAGTGAGTGACGTTCCAAAGGACTCACTTGGTATTTACTTGATTTATTGTCGCAAGGAGCAAAGATGAGGCTTATTTGGATGTAGTTTTGCAGTCCAAATAAAATGTGGGTAAACATTTTAAAGGGCGAATATTTGAGAAGAAAATTCATTCCGCCAAAGATAATTTGCACGAAATTCTCCTTCGGACGGACGCCAATTAAGTCTCATACAGATTCAGGTTAGTCGGGGCCTAGCTATTGGCCCCAATTGACTACGTTGTCTCCGATGAAAAGCATGCTTTGAGTATCTTAGAAGTCCGAAGGTGTTGAGGGCCGACTTGATGAGCTTCACTCTAAATACCAGAACAGACTAACCACCTAGGATACTCGAACGAAAATGTACATGAAAAAGAAAATACCGCAAGAAGAATTAGAAAAGCGTCAATCGTCAATATTTAGTAGAAATTGCCACAGCCACAGGATGTGTACAGCCATTGCCAGACTCATCTTCATTTATGTGGTGATTAGTGGTAGGAAGGGTCATAACCCCCTTTAAAACTTACCAATATATGAGGTCAACTGGCGCCTTCAGAAGCACTCTGGCTATACTCGCCCATACAACCCTTCGATCACACTAATATCCTGGACCTACTACTGATAATTGCCCGACCTGATTACATCACTCCAAACTTAAACTTCATTAAAAGTTCACGGCTGATTTTCCCTCCAGAGCTGAATGGGATGAACGAGCAGTGCTAGACGACACAGACGGCTCAAAAACAGAATGGGGAGCTAGCGATTTAAATAAAGAAATCTTAGTCAAGCCAAGCCAATACGTAATCAAAGCGATTGATTTGGCCTCCAAGCTAATGGAACCCGATTCAGAGTCGTGCTTCTGTGGGCCCACAGGATCAAGAACATTGCCGGGAACAAATGCGTCGACCAACTTGCCCGGCAAGGCTCAGCCCTAGACAGCTTACTCGCGCAACAAGTTTGTACTCCAAAGGCACGCTTCCTATCGCAGGCCAACCTCAGATGGAGCAGAACAAATAACTGCATCATATCCAGAGCGATGTGGTCAGCATTCAATAAGAACGGGACCAAACGGTTCCTTAGAAGGACCCCTCCAGATTTCGCCAGAAATTTACTCTGGTCACTGGCCAATTGGCGGAAATGCGGCGAAGCTTGCTATTCCCCATAATGCACACTGTCGAAGGAGACATGAACGCGAAACATACTCTCATTCACTTCCCCTGCCAATGTCCAGAAAGTGAGATCTTTGGTGAGGAAATTGGGAAACGGATGTATTTCTTTAAAACCACCGGATGGATCTTAGGCCCTCTTGGTCATACCCCCTTGATCATTCCTACCGTGGTTAACTAATAAACATCAGGTCACATGAGCTATGGTATCAAAACAGCGCCTTAGCGCGAATTAAGTTATTTTCACTTCCACCTTCCACGGGTAGCTAATCCTATTCGCACTGATTCTAATAGACTTGTAGGAAGGAAACAGCAGCGAACGGTGTCCTGCAATTAAAACAATCGAACTTTTGGAACGTGGACGATATGGGTCACCACAAGACCGCAAGTTAGGCAAAATTAGAAACTGACACAAATTATCCCACTCCATCCTAGATATGACTGGGGCAGACCATCAATCAAGGCCGTCAGACGAGTAAAAAACCGAAGATGAAAACCGTAGAGATTCTGAACCACGTCAGTGTATTCCAAGCGTAGCTCCTGGCAATCGCCAGGGCGGATCGAATATGTATTATCTATGAAACTACCTTTTTGGAAAGTCGTTGATATTTCCTCGTACGCAGACAGTGGAGTTGCTATTAAAACTCATTTCATCGACAGTTATAGAGTCAACGCTGGTAATTCGTAGCCGCGACAAGCTTAAAACACCAAGTGCGAACCACAGTGCAGTACATTGATGAATTCCGAGACACAGTATCTATAGAAACGAAATGGAGTATAAATTAGCAAGGACGGGATTAGAACAAGATCAATAGTCTATAACTCAGCACTGCCCACCCAGCACTTGTAAAATTTAACATAGCTAGACACTTCCAACGACAAGCTGAGAGAAGAGGAAGAACAAGATACCTGCAGTGAAATCTATTGAAAAAATGCTTTAGTAGGAGTGATGTCCGAAGATTTTAACAGCTCTAGCAAACCCTGCAGACAAGAAAACAGAAATGTAGGGTCACATTCAGAAGGAACGCATCCTCATGCGTTTCAACGGCAACGAAGTAAAAACAAAATGCCTTAGCCTCATAGCGTGCATTTTCCATCGTCATTCTGCACAATTCGATGATAGCTATCATTCAGGTTGAGCGGATTATTCTACCTCATTGCGAAATTTGCTTTGTTATGAAGCCTGGGGTCTTTTTAGATCCTAAGTTCTGACTGCGATTCTTCTCAAACGTTTTCTCGTTCGTCTTTGCAGGCTCCATTTTAAGCTTTGTGGCCTTAGTGCGCTCTTTTTACTCTCTGGCGAAACTTTCGAACCTCATTCATGCAGTTCCATCTCTCTATTTCCTCGATCGTGGACTTCTAGCGCTGCTTCTTCCGAGAATTCGGTGTTCTGTCCTTCTTTTCTTTTCTGCTAGGAGGGTTCTCGAGCTGTCCTTCTATGAAGCGCAACTGTGCATGTGCTTGGTGGCATTGTTTTTCACAGTAGGGATTTCGTTGTGGTGGTCAAGCCCAGCATATGAGAAACGACATCTGTGATGGTTTTTGGAAGATGCTGCTGTCATACAAACTCTTGAGAGATTAAGGGATACTCGATCGGAAAAGGCTCTTGCAATCTAACAAAGACTTCCTTACAATAATGTCTTGTCTTTGCGATATTTGGGTTATCCACAGCTGCACCTTGGAAAAAAAAAAAAAAAAATAGCTGGCGGGACAGCTCGGAATGAGCCAAAGCCTATCTTCTCGCAATCATTCATGTTGTGCAACCTACAATTTATTGCCGACTCCGAACGGCGAATTGTGAAGCTCTTACATGAAAGATTATACTCCCGGAGGCTTGTCATTCCCCGACGAGAGGTGGTGCCACGAAAAATGTTCGGTATACCTGGCTGGGGCATGAACTCACACCGCTTGGGTAGCAGTCCAACGCACTAACCACTAAGCCACGGCGATCGCTGTACCTTGGCTACAACAATATAGTGGGCTAAGTGAATGTAGGCCCCTCGGAAGAGTCGGACATCTAACATACAATCGTCAATCTAATTGACATTTGATTGATCAGGATTATCGGGATGCGGGAACCCTGTGCTTGCTAAGAGAGAGTATCGCTTGTAAGGACGATTAACCTAAGTTCGTTATCGGAGATGAGTGCTATGCAGGCAATGCTTTCCGACCAAAGATGCCTTCTCTTCTTAACTTTTCGCAGGGAAATTTTAATGTCATCATGATTTTAGTGTCGTTGATTTGGACTCCCAAACCCTTTTGGTGAATGCTCTCTGCCTTCCTCCTTTTTTCCCTAGAAGATAGCTGAAGAACTTTTGATACTTTTTGATTTTGGTGTTGACTGTCGTTCACAATTCTTTCCAAAACGATGTGAACACAGTTGTGACTTCAAAGGTTACTTCGGTGAGGTCTTTTCAGACATGCAGCTCCCTACATTCTCCATTCTTGATCTGGCACTCCTGAACTTTCTCCACAATCTGGCATAGGATGAACATTTGGTCGGTGGTGGACTTTTCTGACCTAAAGCCACACTGATACGTATGTTGACAAGTGATTTTAGGCACTCACACATCACTGTTGATCAGATCTTATAAGCGATGATTTTAACCTCTAGAATTGACTTGTTTAGAGGGTATCGGCCAAACAATGCTGCTCTGTCCATGGAATCCATGTGAGACCCAGCAGACCATGTGAACCTATGTTCCTGTCCCGCACTGTGACATACCTAATGGTTAAGAAAATATTTTCCGATCTGCTCTTTTGGTATGCGATTCCAAATGCACAACCATCCTTGCCTTGCGTGTCCTAAGCCAAAACCCAGTTACATCATACCTAGGGATGGTCCTCCTGGAAAGGAAGCCCTCTCAGCGGAAGAACTCTTCTAGTTTACATGCATCCAAGGACCACCTCCTGCTCCGAATGTTTTTATTGCGGCCATGCACTCACACACACGCACATCTACATCATCTGCTCCGAATTCAGGTGGACGTTCTCATGTTCATATGGTCGGATGTTCAAATGCTCAGATAGATGGATGGATGGCAGTGTGGTTGGGTTTTGTTGGACGGACGTTATGTTCCGTACACTGGTTCCTGGGGCTCTTAACTAAAGTGGACGGCAAGGTGACATTAACCGTACGGAGACTTATATTATTATTGCATTTCATTAAGTGGGGCGGAAGGGACCGAAACGAAACCGAACCCAGCGCACTGGGTCAGGGGGTGGAATTTTTATTACTAGAATTTGTTATGTGTTACCGAGCGCGCGTACCTTTGAATAATTTATAAGCGACAACGATGGCGGCAGTGTCGCCTGTGGGCGGTGGTGGCGGTAGTGGGCCGGTTACATGGTAATTGGAAGCATTCTTACATGTGGCGCTCTTTATGTTGTGATCGGATGTGCTCTGGCGCTCGACCAAAGGCGACGACGGCAGATGTTGTAAATTGTTCGAACCAAGGCAAAGGATGCAAAATAAATTAATGAGCAATACATCATATGGGAAGGTTTGGAGATTGTCGTCGAGCGTAGTTGTTGGAACAGTAGGCTGAAACGTTTAAATGGTAATTTTCGACAAATGCTCATGTTTATGGACAGGAGGACCATTACATACTTTGAATTTGATTAAATGGATGACAATTGGTAAAGACTTGAGATTATGGGTGCTCTAAACGAAGGTGACACCTAGTGTCCTGTTTCGATATGGTTATGGTTAGTAGCTATGGAAATGGAAATAAAATCACAGGATGTGTATGGTCAAGTGAATGACAAATGTTAGGTATCACAGGGATTTCAGTGTGAAGGAGTCCATTCATTGGGGTCACATTTCTCCTTTTCACTACGAAGCTGAAGCCGGAAGCTCTTGCAAAATGTATGCTCCATACGTCTGAGGTAGATTCTTGACTCCTTAGTGGCAGTCGATTGCAAATTGGAAATAGTTTCACAGACAGCACTGAGGTGGACTCAAATATTCTTCGGGCTCGAGTTCTGGTGCTCATTCAATTTACAAATTAAACGCAATGAATGTTAAACACCTTAACATTGTCTCAGGGTTATTGACCATGTTGGTGCACATATGTACATATACCCCGATCTAGACTTTTCCTATGTGGCAATGTTGAGGAAAGTGAAGGTAGACTTGGAGAAAATGTTAAAAAGACTTAGAGGGATGACCAATGCCGGGATTCTGACAGCACCGCCAAAGAACTGCGGAATAAAGTCACAACCGGTAGGAACACTGTCAATTGAGAAAAAACAAACGCTCTGAGATTATCCTATCGCTGGCTTGGATATTTTCACTTCGAGGTTGCAGGGATGAGAATAGCTTCAAGTCTGGCAAAAAGGACCACTTAGCAAAGAATTGCTTCTCAGAGCTGTAATCCATGCTCTGCAATGGATACAGGTGCAAGACAAGCTAGTTTGCGCCAGAAGCTGCAAGGAAACCAACTAAACCTTGACCTTTATGAAAAATTCCAAGCCCTCCTAACCCAAAGGTTTCGAGAATACAAATGTCGCAATACTCAGCAGCGAGTCATACAAAAATTTGGATAGTAAGGCATCACTATGTGGCTAAAACCAGATATACCGCCAACGGCCATTGATGGACAGAGTGATTCTTCACTTGCTACTTGGCTCCAAGCATCTAACAAGAAAAGTTCGAGAGATTGGTTGACAATGCAAGAAGAAGAAGCTCTGTCGCGATAGGAAGTGACTTTAACGTGGTAGACAACCAGAAGCTGCCAAAATAAAAAAAAGAACCTGGTATCGATATCATCTAAGTGAGTACGTGAGTACACGCACAGCGATTGTCAAACGATCAAGAAGATTACTTAGGAGACAATTACAGAAAAGGGGAGAGAAGGCACAAGCCTAGGAAGTGGAGTGGAGATAGGGTAGGTAGAGGTGGCTGTTCTAAAGAACCCCGTTTTGAAACCACAACTCATTTGACCTAGTTTTTTGCCGGTGTTATAGGTTCATAGGCGAAGATATTTCAATCCAACCTGTGAAATTAAGAAACAAGATTAGTTCACCAATCTATTTCCTGAAAATATCGTTGAGGTCGTCGAAGAAGGGTTTGCCTAGAGTGCACTGCCTGATCCTCGCTAGGACCGGGCATTTACACAGGAAATGATGCAGAGACTCCTTTTCGCTGTCATCATTGCAACTACGACAGAAAGTGTTGTGGGGAATACCTAGATTGGCTGCGACGTCTCCTATTGCCCAGTGGCCTGTACTAAAGGCTACAATTCTTGATTTGTTTAGTAGATCGTTTGTTTTTTGTTTGTTGTAGCCGGCCCAGATCTTCCTTGATGTGACGCGATTGTTCAGCCTATTCCTAGCTTCGTTGGCTATCGTTAGTGGTGTTGAATATTGCCTTTAACGGCTTCTAGTGTATAGTTAAGGGCTGATCCTGGCCTGGTCATCGGCTCTTTCGTAATCGGTTATTTTAATATGCCCTGGGACCCAGGTGAGTGTAACTCCCCAGTTGGTTTAGTTCTTCCTGGCATTGCTTTACCAGTTTTGAGGATGTAGTGGCCGAATCAATAGTTTTGATAGCTGTTAATGAAGATAACATCATTGTAGATGGTTGCTGGAGAATTTTTCAGCACACGGCAGGCTTCCCGAATAGCAAGGAGCTCTGCTTGAAAGATACTGGCAAAATTCGGGAGGCGAAAGGATTTCGACAAATCCGGTTTCTCTGAGAAAATACCAACTCCGCAGTCCATTTTCGAACCGTCTGTAAAAATAGTCGTTGAAATTTGTTGAAAGAAATGGAGAGATGATGGCGCGGACAAAGTACTTAAATGCAAAAGAATTTGGGTTTAAAAATTTGCTGCAATGAAATTCCTCTGAATGTAGCAAATGTCTACATACAACACGCAAATAATTGGAGGAGCGACTATTCCCCGGCAACTTGGAAAATCAAGGTCTTGAAAATTTACATGTTCAGGCTCAAAGTGCAATCCCTGGAGACAGTCCTAGCGGGGCCGATTAGATGTCTATCATACCCGTATCTCTTTATATGTTCCATTGAGCATGTTTGACCCAAGAAATACCGTATTTAGGTAGATGTTAGCCGCTTGAAATGTGGTGCACTGCGATAAATAAGGTACATATGTGTGAATTATGATGGATTGGGAGGGTCATGTTACCTTATAGATGCTAAGACTACAGTAGGAACGGCGGTTCATCGGCAGCGTTGGATCACCCTCTTTACTGTACGGGAAAGTTTCCAAATTCAATCGCTTAATTAAAAAACTTGTGACGTGAGTCGAAAGTCCATTTCTTAAACCAAACCACACTCCCCTTCTTTTGCTGCGATCACATCATAACCTATGCACGCGGGCAACCGCAAAACCAGGCGACCTTTCAAAAGCTCCTCCGTACTCGCTTAGTTCAAGACAAATGGTTAAAAGTCCCAAATCGATCTTTTGTTTTAAGTTTTCAAAATATCCTTGGGATTAATTATTACAAAAACCCAAATTAACTGCGATTCCCCTAAGGACTTACCTTCGCTTCCCCGAAACCCAGATATGGTTTCGTTCCCTATCTCTTCCTCTTTTTCTTTTGTGGAAAAAAGCCCATCAAATCCTCTCATCCTGTTACATCCATCCTACACTCTTTTCCTGTTGGCTGCACAATTTCTCAACTAAATTCGACACCTAATCCCCATTCATCATATTTTCAGGACTATGCACAGCCTGTTCCTGAGTTTTTTTTTTTTTTTTGGTTAAAAAAAGGAAAGTATACCATGAAGCAATAAATAAATTAAAATTTCACGCGCTTATCCTAATTTATTGCTCCCAAAACAAATCCCGCCTCACTTTGGCGCCCACCAATTCATCGAGATATATGAGCCTTGGATATCCCCTTAGGACATTTGCCCAATAACAACAACAAAAGAGAAACGAAAAAAGTTAAAAAAAAAAAATTTCGAAGGATTCCTCCCGCATACAGATTTACATTGTGTCTTACACCTGCCATGGGTACTCAATCAAAAAGGAAAATGTTTCCTTTCGAACATAATTTTCCTAAGGATAAAATGCCAAAAAGGATATTGTCTCAAGAAAAAAGGAAAAAAAAAAAAAAAAAGATCCGCCATCACACCCATATCGGGCCGCAACCGCCCGGAATATGAATGTTTACCCATGTAGCCGTAGCCGCTATCTGCCACCCTGAAGCGGCCGAAGAATCTTCACTGGAATCCTATTTACCCCCGAAAAGGGATAATTTCAAAATTGTGTACGTGCTTAACCTTGATATCTACGCGAGTATATGCCAGAGACGAGGGTATGTGCTGTATGGTATTACAATTTAAATGCCCGACCATGGCTTGAAGAAAGAGAATTTGAAATTAGAGCAGGCCGGGGACTCATACACACTCCCGTCTTTTATTTTTTCGTTGGATCCTTAGGCTCAACTTTCCATCATCCTCTCCATTTATTCATCTATCCATTGCCAGACAGATGATGTGAGAATCGGGATTAGTGCGAGAAACCAAAATGTTGAAATTGTTCATTTAAAATAGCACGGGCGGATTGGAGAGTGACTGGGGCCCTCAGTCAAAAAACCAGGCGCCAGCTATAGATTTTAGTCTTTAATTCAACGCAAAGGTCAGTCTTCTTAAGTCACTACACAGGTCGGAATAAAACTAGGCTTTAGTTTTTATCGAGAAATCTTCGAAGGAGCATTGCACAAAGTACAAATAGGGGCCTGTACCTGCTACGAGCTCTCTTAGACTAAATAAAGTCTGGTTGGGTGATTCTGGGTACCTAATTGAAGTCAGCTGAGCTTCGAATGAAAAGGTGGAGATTCCTGTCGTCAATGTGCCTCCTAAGTGGATCCATTTCGCCTGAATGGAAGAAACCTACAATTTATTGCAAATTGAGAAGCTTTTTCGTGACAAATTATACTCTCGAAGGTTTTTCAGTCCCCGATGAGAGGGATTGAACCTACGTATCTCGCACAGCAGTCTAACGCACTAACCACTGACCCACGATGACCATATATGGCCCTAAAATAAATCAGTAGCTGGTGAGACGGCCCGTAGTGTTTCAAGGCCACAGCTTGGACAGCAGTCTCACGCTCTTACCACAAAGCCACGGCAACCAGGATAAGAAGTTCTCAACTGCAGTAGTATTCCTTTAAAATGCCGTCGCAGTATCTCAAACCGACTTCTCAAGCAAGACTTTCTGGGGGAATTCCTAGCAGCTGATCTGCTATCGGAAAGTGATTCAAAATGACAAAATAAACGTCACAAACTATTTGAAGCCTAAAAAGATGAGTGTGCATATGAACGGTGTCGTCATATCTGGAGCCGAGATACTTTCGAAGCAGCAGTGCCTTAAACATATTTCTTCTCTGAATGTAGCACTCTTTCACAAATTGGAGACCTCGCTTCTTGATCTTGACTTTCTTTTCGAAGTCGAAGTCAACCTTTCTCAGTCACGATTAGGGAAGATTTAGCGTCTCTCTTGAAGTAACAAATGGGATCTGAAACCCCCTAATCCGCAACGCCTTAGGCCCCCAAATTGGGACACAATCCGTCCCTGACGATGACAACCGCCGTGTAAAACGACTTGATGACAGCCTCATGATATATTACAATTATTGCTCTGGGGACTGCGCTGCGCGGCGCGAAAGTATTTCAAACCGCAACTTGCCAAACCGATATGCCTGCCTGTATGGAGTAAAACCAAAAAGTAGTAGGCCGCGCTCTCAGAGATGGAATCGTTTGATGTGTAGGACTACACACATTAGTGCGTATGCGGAGGAGCTATACACATCAACAAAACGAGAACATATTGTTAAGGCTGTTCTGGGTGGCTTACATGGGAAAACCATCTACTCCCGGTCGCCGCCGCTGCTGCCGCCAGTCTGTCATGTTAAATTTGTGCGTGAAGGAACCACTGACACCGCCTCAGCCGCAAGACACATCCACAACCACCGACATCTTCTCAAGTTAATCCTGTTATTAATGTTGCCAGATGCCAAACGGAGCCTTTTGCCCAGGACTCACATTGTCTTATTACTATGAAGCGGAATGATGGCATTACGGATGATTATTTATCCCTCATCCTGCGAGTCGTCGTCGCCTCACAGAAGAAAAAAAAAAAACGCAGGTCCTTTGCGGGGGCGACACTCTAGAGTGCGTATGCTTGTGTCTGTGCTGTGCTGCTCCTGGTGTATGGTATTGTTCGCTCAATTTTATGAAAATTAATTTAATTCCTTGTTCTGGTTGTGGCGGTAATTTCCAGGGTCGCGCGGATTAGGTTGCCAGGCTCTGAAATGCTTTGGCGCATTTTTTTCCCTCCTCCTTCCTTTCGTGCCGAGCGATGCGGAGTATTTATCGCACAAATTATGTCGAGAACGGTTTTAAATGCGCGGCGTATTTATGTAAATTCCGTTTGATTAAATTTCTATCATTTGACTGTCGGATTTGGGCGGATGGACGATTCCCGGAAGAGCGTGAAGAGGATTTACCGGCAGTTGTTGGGTATTTAATGTTAAAGACACGCCGAGCCGCTGTCACTGGGGCAATGCGTGTGCCAAGAAGTGGTTCTCGCTGTGTTGACAAGTACGCCAATCGAGGGTGGATTATTGGAAACGGAAATATATGTACATGCGTTTGCGTTTGCCCAAACAGGAAGACAGTTACACAGAGGAATTAAATTAGCCATTGAATCGTAAGTGTGTGGGAATTGATTAATATTCTCTTTCCGGGGAGACGACGGAACGAGGAGCATCTGACGAGGCACGAGGGTATGATGACGGTGTTTAAAGAGTGTAGGTGGACTGTTGAACTACAGAGCTGATTTAGAGTTCTGGTACATGGGAGCGAGAACTATTGAAAGCCACATTAATCTGCCATAGATAGTCCTGTCTTGTCTTCCTACAAAAATTTTCAAGGACTAGATGTAGAGTCGAGTGTAGTGGCCTTACAACCTAGTAAATCTATAGTGCCCCCATACTTGGCCTTTGTCGATATAATACTCGATTTTGAGCACCTTATCCAGTCCAACTGTTTTGAGTATTTTGTGCTAGTCTAACGAAAGCAGATCATTCTCTGACAATGTATAGGTCGCCAAGTATTTCCTTCTGTTGTGACTTAAAGCTGAGTGTTTCTTCAAGATCTGCAAAGCCCATCCTGTTCTATAATACATATATTCAGTATTCGTAGGTGGTCCTTGATGCGAACCCAATTTTTGTTAAGTCTGAGAAGAGTTTTGCTTCGCTTCTGGTTGAATCAACCCATTAGTGCCTTTATCCTGCCTCAAATGGGGGCTTTCATTTCAGTGCCTGGCCTTCTTCTTCGTCTCTTCCTTAATTCATTTCTCTTTACTTTGGCTCTTCTCGTATTTTGTGAAGTCCTAATTCACAGAACGATTCTTGCAATAAGAACGTTGTTTGTGAGCCGCTTTCTGCTAATGCCCAAACTGCTTCGTTTCCCTCAACTCTTACTTGCTCTAGTACCTGGCACGCATGGGTAGCTCTATTGATTTGGCCAGTTGGTTGATTTTTGTAAGACATCCCTGTACTCATTTTAGTCTGGTCTCGTGCGAGTTCAGTGAATTTATCGTCAAAGTTGAGTTGAGTGCATCTTGCGCGGACCTTTAGTAGGAATATGCAAGGGAACATTTCCAGAGATTTCGACTGCTTAGTATTGGGTTGGTATAGATACGTCAGCGGCTTGGGAATCTATGTAACGTACGAGAAGATATCGAGGTCGTACAGTCTTCCGAACCTCATCAGGGTCTTTTAAGCCGAAATACTCGCAATCTACATATGAGGCCTGTGGCGCGCCCGCCACCTAAGCGAAACGTCGCAATCTTTGGCAATAGGCAGGCAGCTATCAAAGCCCCCGTTTCAATAATGATCTCTTCTAAGTTGGTAGCGCAATGCAGGATCGAGTTTACACATCTAAGAATTTGACACTCCCTATTTCGCGTTTTGGTCCCATGTCACAGGGCGATGAACAGGTGAACTAGCCAGCGAGAGTCGTCCCTTGACAGCTCACTTGCCAACTTGACAGCTCATATGCAGAAAAACTTGCACAGCTTGGTTTGTTGGATAGGATGATGTTCAGAAGAACCTCGTCGCGTAGGCCAGAGTTTGGGAACGTTGTGTTACCTGCTATGGAAGACTGTTGAAAAAAAAAATTGAGTAAGCGGGGATGTAAATGAAGATTTTTGTGTTCAGGGATAAAAAGTCATTTGAGGTTCATAAATCCAGAAAAAAATCCTATATGTCCAGCGAACTCAAGAATTTTCCCGAAGCTTAATGCCTTAGAGAGCTTAGCCCGGGCGGACCTTGTCTGATCAACTGTTTTGTCTTAGCCCTCCTGTTGCGGCCAATCGCAGAGGAAATGTTTGAGGCTCTCCCCCTTCTCCTCACATCCCGGGCAAGTACTGAATGACAACAGACTATAGGCATGCTATGTCTGATCTACAGGCCGACCATCAGTCTTAATTGCCTTACTTACTAACTTAAGGTGGCGTTGCAGTCCAGGATGGACCTGGGCCTGAACCAACAAGCGTCTCCAGCCAGCTCGATCTTTAGCCAGCTGCCTCCAGTTTCACACGCCAAGTTCGTTGGCAGCATATACTTCGTCTTGCCCTCATTAACCGCTAAACCCATCTTCGCTGCCTCTGTTTTAATACTCACGAATGCGCCAGTAACATCACTCTGCGTTCTTCCATAAATGTCAATATAGTCGGCTTATGCGAGTAATTGGACGGACTTTTGAAAGATTGTTCCTCTGGTGTTGGCGCGTGAGTTTTGGACTATTCTTTCAAGCACGATGCTGAAGAAGTCGCATGACAGCGCGTCGTCTGGTCTAAAACCTTTTTTGACATCAAGGGTCTCGGTGAGATCTAGACCAACCTTGATGAGAAGCCTGTGTTCGTCTCTCCTCTTCTGATCGTAGAGCTCGTGAGTCTTCTTCCAAGATTAAACGTTCTAGACGAGAACAGCGACGCTTTATCATACATTTGGTCGCTTTGCAGGTTTGCAACCTTTTTCAAGAGATCTTCGAGTTTGTTCTTGGATTCGCAGGCGCCATTAAGGCTGCTCCACTGAATTTTCTGAACTTCATACGAAAATCAACGATCTCCTTAGCAGAACCTGAACAGATATTGCACATATGATTGCCATATATACAGGCAATTGGAGAGGGTCAATTGGACGGTAGGATCCTATGCAACCAAGCTTTGTATCCATTTCAACTAGCACTGCCAAACCAACTCCCACCCACCTAACTGTGGTAAAGAAATAGTACAATGTCAGGACTAATTGAGAATCAGGCCTACGATGTCATGGCTCAGGTACCAAAAATCATCACCTGGAACTGGGAGATTGAATGGCCTTGGAGACACTTAAAAGCATTGCTAACTGTAATTTCAATGGAAACGCCAAGGCAACAAAACCCCTATTATGGATGCGGAACGATATCTTCAAAATCTTTCAAGTTTCCCACTCACTTTTGGCCTTCATTTCAAGAAAAGCAACCAATTCAAATGCCTTTTCCCTTGGCTGGTAAATAATTTCGTATGCCCACCTGCAATTGGTTCCACGACGACACTAAAGCCAATTTTACTTGCAGTAAGAACCGCGCTAACAACTTGAACAACTTTTGCCCTGATTTCCTCCTTCAAATTCTTTTCTCTGGCACACAGTTGCTTCCTTTTCTTCCCCCCCTCTCTATGTCTCAAATAATAATTCGAAAGAAACTTTGTCAAGAATTCAATACAGCTACGGCGGTCCCAGACCACTCCCATTGCAGTTTCCCAGTAACAAACTTCAACTTTTCACTTAGAAGTGACATACATAAGTTTACACTCTTTTCGCCAACTTTTCGCCAACACTTCGAGTGTATATCTACTACTTAACTCACACTCAAGGCAAAGGTAGAGAGGACACATTTCCAAAAAAAAATCAAACCTCTTTTCGCAGCGCGTTTTAGTGTCAAGAGTCGCAAACACACCTACAAGGACACACTGTTATGCGACTTCATGTCCAAACTGATAACATTAATCCACAGCAGGAAACTTCCCCGGGCTTAATAAAGCCGGCCAAAGTGCATTTCGCTATATCGCTTAAGAATTACATGGAAAATATTCGCTGGAACCTAATATCCTGAAGCCCTTAAGCTCCAGGGATTATCATCTCGTTTCGTACTTCTCAATTTTTTTTTTTTTTCTTGTGCTCCTTACTGCCCTTGTCCTGTTTCGCATTCATCCTTAATGCGGAAAATCTTTTTCCTTTGGATGCATTTCGTAATTTTCTCCAAGAAGAAGTATTAACAGGATTTTGTGTTCGCAGTTCGCACTTGCAGGAAGCGAAGGAGCAATTTAACCGAGTGAAACTTTCTGCGTCTCGTGAACTTAGTCCTTTTTTTTTTGCGTAGAGCTTACATCTTTTACCTGTGTTCATGGGGCGTATAGTGTGTAGTGTAGTGCGATGGCAAGTTGTGAGTCCTATCAACATGAATATGCGCTTCACTAGGCAAAGGTGTTTAATTTCCCGTTGAGCGTATGATGCCAGCGGGTTGTCGGTGTCCTTGAGGTGCTTCTGTTGGTAATGGTGGAGTGCAGTTTTTTGATGCACAGTGAAATTTCGTCTGTGCGACCATGGCTTCTGTCTGAGATCTGGATTGGATCAAGGCCGGAAGAACTCGTCTTTGTTGCGACTTCAGGATTGTTAAAGGGGACGATGGCATTACAGAACTTGTTGGACTCGTGAAGTTTCTACAGACAGCGGTTAGTGACCGATTCATTGCCATAAGCATTTGAAAATATGCACAGTCTTCACAATGGACTGTCACTTCTCATACGAACTATTGAAGCAGTTAGTGACGGCGAGGAAAATAGTAATTTCCACCTCTCAAAACTGTTTAAAATCATTTTTTTGGATTCCTGACGCTTAATATCCGCAGCCCTGCAGTATACACGCCCGTACAACTTTCATTGTCTACGTACAACTGATCGGGGAACAACAATTATTTTCATTCCCATCGCATACACTGGAACCTGGATGTTCGCTGTTTTCCGACCCGACCCGCCTGTCCATGGATTTTCTGATATTTGCAATCTGACAGTAACAGGAGCAGTAGCAGTCCTTTAACAGCAGAAACAACAACAAACATTGTTACAGCGACTGAGAAGAATGTATGTATGTTCGCAACCAATTGAAAGAAACCGTTACAGCATACGCTCTCCCCACTATGTAATGACAAAAGGATACAACATTGCCTACCAGAGCGCATGAAGCTGACAATGATGGAAACTTTTTACATGCATGCGACTGAATGAGTGAATGAGTGAGTGTGTATCGTCCTTGTTGTCCTGGCACATTTAATTAATTTTTAAATATCACAAATAACATGGCGATATCACAAAGGACGACACACAGTTCTCCCTGTGCTGAATGAGTGACTGACACACACAGAAGGACGAAAAATGCGAGAGGAAATGAAGGACCATTGTTCGAGCAGAGGAGTATCTTCTTATCTAACAACCCATGTAATTGATGGGGATTTACGTATGCCAATGTGTGACAGGATATTTTATCAACTTTGCAGCTGAAAAAAAAAAAAAAAAAGAATGCAAGCATACAGAGAAAGCGAGGAGGTCCTTTGATGGTGACGACTAACATGGGGTGCTCCGGTCCCGGCTATGAGAATAATTACTTGAGAGCTAACCAACCGCGAAAGGAAACTATTATGCTATGCAGCTCGACACATGCTCGCAGTGTGGGGGACCACATGTGCTCCAATTACTCGGTGGCGCAGGCAATAATGACTGGGCTTTACGAATCCTGCCAAAGTAACTTTTGCTTGTTCGACACAAATTTCAGGGTGGAGTCCTTGATTTTCACAAATTTCCACAAATTTTCTCTTCAAATCCTTTTGAATCATTTTGTCGAATAAATGCACCAAAAGTACATGTTGTGCGCCCTGACGATTCCCATTTGAGGAAGGGTATCCTTCGCATGTATCACATTAGGAATTCTAACGTTCCTCGATGGAAACCGATTCATTACGTCAGAAACTCTAAGGATTTCGCATGCGGACGATTATTTCGCATGCATAGTTGATTAACATGAGACGGCGGCATTGGGGACTACTGCCTTCACCTGTCAACCACAGGTAAAGTGGGAGTACGCCGGGTGGCAAATGTATGTCACGTCAGCCATACGAATGAAATATTTATGAAGAGCTTCCGGTTGGCAGAGGGTCCCCGCAAATAAGAACGCAAGTTTCAAGTGGCATTTTAAATCAGGCGAATACACATGAAGCCAGGACTGCGGCAGAGTATTGATTCAAGGCATTAAGTTCCACTTAAGTGCGGCAATTACTGTGTACGCTAGTCAAATATTAAGCCGGGTCGTAATGCTGGGACTTTATAGTTGTGGGCAGGCAATTGGAAAATTTCCCCCGACTGTGGCTATGGCTGTGGGTGAGTGCTCTAGTTTTACTGCTATTCCACTTTGGCTGGCGCACATACAGGTCGGTGACGAATGGCGACGGAAAACCTTGATGGCAGGTAAAGATTACGTCTAGGCTCGGAACCGGTGAGGGCTTTTCATTAGGCTTGCTGAGAGGTTTTATTTTTTAAAAAAATCCGTCTGATGAACAGTGGTGATATGAAAAATGCTGGTGACCAGAATGTGTTTGCAAGTCAGTACATTTCAAGATGGAAGTCAGATTGCATTTTTCTTTCTTTTCACTTGTCAAGGTTTGTTTGTTATCCTTATGCAGGATGATGTAGGAGTAATATAATAGATTATTAGGTATTAGGTGCTGGTAGTTTAAGGCCTTTCTGTTGCAAATCCAATCGGAAATCTGAACAATTTGAGTCGTTTTTGATTTGAATAGGGGAAGAAGCAAGTTTGGCTATCTTATCTAGTTTTACCATTCGCCCTCTATCCTCTTTTGAAGGGCGTCCGTGGGAATTTTTGAAGTATGTCCAGGGTTCTTAAGAAGATTTTATAAACATACATAAGTACCAACCACTTCTTAGCTTAATTTCAATATTTCTAGTGTGTCCCGGGTTATGGACGCAATATACGGTTTTATATCCATGAGTTATAGTTTCATTTAATTTCTGATGGCAACCCTAATCAAGGCCCATATTTTAAGTGTTTCTGTCGCTATTTACGCGGTTTATGGACGACAAATGGGAAGCGAGAATCTTATGTAAAGCACATTAGACACTCTAACCTTTGCTTGGGTGGTAGGGAAAAAAGCTTCAAGAGATGATGGCATCAAAGTCGGCTTTAAAGAATTCTTTGGGAGGATACTATCTAATATTTATTCAACTACTTAAAGCAATAACCCATCTTCGTCATCATAATATTCAATCTACTATGAGTGTTGCGGGTTAAGGGTGCTTAAGTGGACCCTCCTGTCTCTAGGTGAGGGTCGGAACAAACACTGAATTGAAGACCGATAGCTTAGCTTTGATGCCAAACTCAGCCCTCCTGATAACAGATTGACCAAGCTGTCTCAAAATTGCTCCAGCCTGACCAATCCCACAGGATAACTCAATATTGCTCCTTCCATCACTCGTGAATGGGACCACGTTTCAATGGGACTTCACTAGCATGCAGAATGCTTTGAACAGGCATTCGATAGATGACCATAACTTCTGATGTGTTTAAGTTTACTCTCATCCCAGCTTCATCACAGATGGCTAAGAACCTGTCAAGTGTACAGTGAAGTTCCGTCTGGGTGCACCAAGGATGACCAAGTCATCGGCGAAAAGTTGATTCTGTTCTCCGCCACGGCTACGCTGTAACAACCAACCCCTATACACTATGAAAAGGAGGGGTAACAGAACGCATCCTTGACCAACGCCAACAGCGAAAAGTGTCGACTTAACGCCGTAACACAGCTCTTATAGTTTGTGTATAGAGATTGAACGGCCCTCAGAAGAGAACCGTCAATCCCATACTCCTGCAGTACACTCGAGAGTTTATTTGGAGGAAAGCGATCATATGCTTTTTCCAAAACCACAAAACAACTGCAGATAGGTTTGGCCTACTCCCAGGCTTTCATAAGTACCATTCTGGGAGTCAAAAGCTGGTCGGTTGTGCTTCTATCCGAACGGAAGCCACCCTTAACTCGAGCTTCGTTTAATGTTGATAAGATGGGGATCAACGTAATCGAAAGCGGGATTACCCAGTGCAAGCCTTCCAGCGTAAACTTTGGCTTGGATTATTTCAGATCAGTGGCTACCTTAACCACCTAAATTTCAAACTTTGTACTGCCTGTGAAGATGCACTGCCATCGGGCACATTTCCATTGCCTGTGTAATACACACGGAGGCTTACCATGCGTCGATTAACCCTTTTCTTGAGCTGCTTTAGCTTTTGGTTCTGCACTAATCTGAAATCAGGTTAAAGGGCGCCTTGCACTATTTTCTATATTTTCGATATGCAGATGTATGCATGTAACTACTTTGACCTCTAAAGCATTCGAAAGCACTTTGAAATCTAAACTCGGCCCAGTATGCTAATACAGAAGAATTGCCCTTTCTGGTGTTCTCCCTTAGTGTGGAGCATACCTTTGTAAGAAGGAAGATGAGTACGGAACACGAAAGATGCTCAAAGAAGCCCAAAATATGTAAGGAGACGTGTACGCTTCTTACTGGAAGTTTCAAATAAATTGGACCGAAACTCCTGGCTGATGCTTGCTGAGTAATCCGGGTCAGTTTGGGCTCAGAAGGTGAAATAAAAGGTTTCAAGTACACCAGACTAGATAATATTTATTTGGGCCTATCGAGACCCAGCAGGCTATGTTACAGCCTCTCAATCAATTGCCCATCTTAGGGTGAAACAAGTCAAGCCCTGAAACATACCCGCCACTAGCAAATAATTCTACAGACTTACGGACACGATTCTCAAGAATAAAGCATGGATCAGGATTCTAGCGGAAGCGAATGGAAGATGGAGGTGTTTGGACTCCCGTTAAATAACTAGAAAACTACGGCCAAGGTACAGCGGTGCCAGAACTAATACTCTCATGCAGAAGGGCAGAAAAGCCCTCTCTGTCCTTGAAGGAGTAATCAAAGTTCATAATATTCTTTGCTATGGCATGAAAAAGCTAAGGCTAAGTGAGGACGGCAACACACTTCCCCTGCCACGACCACCTCAGATATAAATCCTTTGGTAGGCACTCTTTCCAGGATACCGTAGAACTAAGTGACATCAGGGACATCTGGAAGTTTATTAAGGTCTCAAGATGATTCGAAACTCTGGCGCAATAAGAGAGTGCCTTGGATATTGCCCCACGAGCAAGGGGTACCTCCTCCCCAAAATGGGCATCTCAATGCGTCTCTCCTGATCTGAGTGTGGCACAGAGGGTTCTCTTTCCCCTTGCCAACCCATCTACCTAACCTAACTTACAGACACAACTGGCGAATTCCAAATGATATTGGAGATGTCCAGGAGCGAGTCCAATGGATGGGAGATAGATCACCGCATCGTTAGGCAGACTGTTGAACATGAGCTCGATTGCAAGCAAGCCAAGGCTTCTGCTGCCTGTCTAACGAACGCCGTCTTCCTACGAAAGACAAAGCCGTCTTCCTACGAAAGACAGACTGCGATGGGAAATATTATTGAGTGGAGGAAGCGTAGCACGATAAAGTCGACATGTGGACTTTTTAAAGGGACAAATGGTTCAATTGCTACCATCACAAAAAGAGGAAAACACGGAGCAAATATTAGGACTCCGTTGAAAATAAAGCAAACCAGTACAGCAAATGGCGGGGAGAGAGATGAAGCTTGAAATGCTTCGGAAATGGAATGTCTAGAAAACTCTTATCTGAGGGCGGGATCTATACTGTTCATTCTCGCCTGTACTTTGCCTGAAAATGACTGAATCCTATGCCCAGAAAATTTAATCGAACTCCAGTACCTGCGCTACTCATTGCTTCGATACCTTGAAGCGAGATTGCTTCCAAATGTTGATTTATGATTTCATTTCCTTAAGTCTAGCAAATCACCTACCTCACGATTGCTGGCAGATACTTTAGCTTATTTTACTCCCACAACACCTTACCGCTTCTCTTCCTCCTTGTGCGTGAATAGGTGTGCGTTTGTGTTACAAATTCCCCATTATCCTTGGGATTATCGTCCATCCTTCCTCCAACTTCCATCTAAAATCTTCAATTAAACGTCTTTCAGCAAATAATTCCGATTCAGAAACTTTTCCGTAGCTACAGGGCTTCCTCATGTACACCTCCGTATTCTACAGAAAAATGGCTGAATATCCTGGCGCCATTATTAATCGACTTACATCTGTCCAAAGTTTCCTTATCAAATCATCCGTTCCCGGTTGCCCGTTCATCTGGTTAACCTGACCTTTTAGCACAAGATTCGAGTTAATTTGATGAACTTTTCGTCAACAGGAACTAAAACTCCAAAGCAACCTTTGCTCTCCTCAATTGCAGCCCCAGTCCAGGCCGAGTACACTCCCTGGAGCTTGTTTAGTCTCTCCTCTGCCTAATTGAAAAAAGAAACCAGTTCAACGAAAAGACGGTGAGCATCTCTCTATATCATTGCGAATTCGAAAATCACATTCAAGAAAAGATGACGAGGATACCATGGTGATGTTGTTTGTGGCAGGAGTTGGGAAGACACACAAACCGCCTTGATGGAACGAAGCTCCTCACCAGAAAAGTACAAGAGAAAATATATAGAAGCAATCTATTCGGAAAAATGCCCCAAGGTCGGTACCTCCTTCACTAATTGCGTAATGATGTTCTGCCTCCGCCCCAGACACAGCATCCCTCGTCGTCCTACCCGCAGCGCACACTCCCTTGCAAGGAACAGCGAGCACAGCTCACACCCAAATTCAATTAGAAGGCTGTTAAAAAGCTTTTAACCGGCACGGCAGAGAGATGGATTTAACCAAATGCTCGGAGTCTTAAATTACACTTGCGGCGGCATAACCAAAAAGGTCAGCCGCCATAATCTTATTCCAGCGCTGGAAACTCTGCTCCAGGAACGGTGCCGGTGTCGGTGTCCTTTCTAATCTCTGGCTGGATGGGGTGTGTGCACGAGAATGGTGTTCTTGTGTTCGAGATTATTTTTTTTTCTATTCCGAACAGTGCAGCTAATTACGGACAACTGGAGGCTGCTCGGTGAGTGTGTGTTTCTGTCTGTATGTGTGTGTGTATAGGGTGCTCTGCTGGGCGTAATTACTTTATAGGACGCTGACGCTTTGATCATCTTCAAAGGAAAATGGCAGTAATGTGGCCATTGCCTGGCACAGTGTGACTCAAAAGTGGATTTGTGGAACTCGTTCCAGCGGGCGCTGAGAGTCTAATAAAAGGTTATAGTCGACCATTTAACAAGCTCGTGAGTGTCGTTGTTCCTTCGCATAATCGACTATAAGCACAATCTGTCGACAGCGCGAACATTCCTTGAAAATTCCTTAGTGTGGGGACGAGTCGTCTGTCATTAATTTTGATGTAAGAGGTGCATGCTTCGAAGTGCCTGTTCGGCTATTAAACAACAGCCCGGCGGTTCATTTAAACAAGTGATTCAGTTGACAATCGATACAAAAATTAGGTAGACAAAATTGGAATGAAAGGGGTAACGACTTCTAATGGGTTGCTCTGAGTGCCAATCAACGGGAGGCCCTTACTGATACTCTGAAGGTTGAAGAGTGCCTAGTTCCGTTCATATATTTTCCTTCGTAAGACGGCAAACATCTAGTATCGAATGTCAGTTTCTTGGTCGTTCTATAAATTGTAATTCTGAGGAAGCGTATACCCAACAGTCCAAATGGGATAAGGAGGATGGCGAGAGGACTAATGTCGCTGAAGGGCAGTTCAAAACTTCGGGTCGCATCAAAGGACAAAGGTGAAATCATGATGGTTTGTTTGTAGCTTATGGAAATCACCATCTAATATCTCTCTCTCCCTTTGGACTGACCTTTGATTATAGACGAGCATCGAGATTTGTTTTTATCACACGCGGATCAAGGGGATATGAATACCAGTTTATTATTAACACACTGTGAGCGAGGTGCAGTGGTTTGAAACTCAGGTAGTATTAGGTATCAATGGCGGTTGGTGTCCAGACTAGGCGGGGACAATTGTGGGGTTTGTCATTACAATAATTCATAGGAATTTCTTCGAATTTCCTCATTTCATAATAATTGTCAGCTCAATCAATTCTTAAAGCCATGAAACTCTACTGTCAGTGTTATGCCTTCGCGGTAGAGTCGACATCAGCCTTCACAGTTAATCGATTTTTATTTATTTTAAGAAATATGTGTTTTTCTGACATCAGGAGATGAACCTGGACTTTCAGCGTGACAAGCTGACCACTACACCATGGCCACCCCTTGAGACGAGCTTCGAGAGTGGTGTGTTGAACCGTACTGTCATAAGAACATTCTGAATCTTTTAGCTAGGGATTTGGCAACGGCTCTAACTGACTACACCATACCCAAACTGAACATTAGCAACGCTTTCACGGGTTTTCCATCCAAGATGGGCTGGGAAGAAATGTGATGTAATAAAGGAATTTGCAACAACAATTTATGGCCCAAAAATGGACTGCGGAGTAGTCGCTGGAAATTTCTCAGAAACACTCGAGACATCTGGGTCATACCGGCTCTCCAACCAGCGTCTTCTGGGGGGACGTACTGGAAATACCCAAAGATTTCCACTTATTGAAAGCTAACTTTACATTCATTCAAAACATTGCCATCCTTATTGATAGACAGGCTACCATCAAGTCCCTAGCATGGCACATTACATCTTCTAAGCGGATGGAAAAGTGCAAAGAAGAACTTGCTTCGTTGGGCCATTGTTTCAAGGTCAGTTTCCTCTGGCTGGCGGGGCACAGTAACATAGACTAGAACGACCTTGATAGATCTCTTGCGAAAAATGTTCACGTCCCGTTGGGCGCCGTCAAGAAAAGAATCCTGTCACATTTTCAATCAGAGACCCACATTAAGTGGCACGGGTTTGCTGAAGGGAGATGTGGTCCAACTGCAATTGGTCCAGAGCACAAGGTTTGAAAAACAGAACTCGCGCAGACATTGCAAGCATCGAGGCAATCAGTACAGGTCACTGACCTATAAGAACACATGAGTCTATACTGGGCATATCGCGCATTACCGTGCATTGTCGCAGCTGCAACAATATGAGCGAGAAGGAAGCGGTGTTTCATTTCCTCTGCGGGTGTCCGGGCATACGTGGGTCAGATATCGCCTACTAGGTATCGCTTTTTTTGACAATCTTAATAAAGTATCGAAAGAAAAACATTAGTCAAGGATGTAAGGATTTCCATCAAGGTCGGTCAAGACCTCACTGAGACCTTTGATGTCAAAAAATGATTTAAGCAAGGCTACGCGCTGCCATGTGACTTCTTCAACATTGTTCTTAAAAGAATAGTGCAAAACTCAAGTGCCAATACTATAGGCACAATCTTTCAAAAGTCCGTCCAATTACTCGGATACGCCGACGATATTGACAGAATCGGAAGAACGCAGTGTGAAGTCAGTGACGTGTTCGTGAGATGGAGGTGGCAAAGATGGGTCTAGCGGTCAATAAGGGCAAGAACAAGTATTTGTTTATGTCAGCAAGGAAGGACACTCAACACCGACGTCTCGGACAGAACGTCACTATATATAGTTACAACTTTGAGGTAGTTAAGGACTTTGTCTACCTAGGCTCTGACCAGTGCTGAGGCTAAACGAAGAATAACTCATGCCAATAGCTGTTTCTTTTGGCAATTGAGCCCTTTTTCGAATAAATTAAGTGACCCTTTAAAGAACTTATTCGTTCCAGTCTTGGTCTATGACGCAGAGGCATGGACTCTGTCAAAAGCGGATGAGGTTGCTCTTGGTTGTTTCGAGAGGAAAATTCTTCGGGTGATTTTTGGTCTCATCTGCATAAACGGTGAATGGAGGAGGAGATACAACGACGAACTGTACGGGCTGTACAGCGACATCAGCTTAGTCAGAAGAGTGAAGTTCCAACGACTGGGTCATGTAGAGCGGATGGACACCAATGCTCCGACCCGGAAAATCTTCGAATCCACACCAGAGGGCCGGCGCAGTAGAGGAAGACCGCGACTTAGGCGGCGCACGCAAGTGGAAACTGGAGACACCTTGCTAAAAATCGAGGTGGGTGGAGACGCTTGTTAGTTGAGGCCCAGGTCCGCGCCGGACTCTAGCACCTTTCTCTTAAGTTTACAACAGCACTCACATTCAGGTTACGTTAGTCGTGGTTTTAAAATAAGGTCTCAGCGTCAGGAATGTTGAAGCTACATACCTTCCTACCAAACTCGCAAAATTGCTAGGTAGATGGGGCAGTACTGGAACTAGGGTCTATGGCTCCAAATTCAACTTTACCAACTTTCATTCAAGCGGAGCTTCACGCAATCGAACTATGCGCATGGGAATGGCCGCGGAAGAAGTGCAAGGAAACCCGCGTCTGCATCTTTTCGGATAATCAGCTAGGGATCAAAGGGATCTGCAATCTTATACGAATGAATCAAAGTTATTCTGGGAATATCTCAAACTCCTCGAAAACCTTACGAAGACAAGGTACTGTGGCTTGGCTTGGATCCACAGGGCACAAAGATTTCGAAAGCACTGAACAGGGGGACTCTCGGGTGAGAAAAGGTGCTTTGCAACTACTCATTGGTTCTGAACCTTAGTTTGTAGTTTAGAGAATCAATTTGGCTTCTGATTAACCACTAGACCAAGTGGGTCTCAACATCGTGTCGTATCTTAGACTGTTATAAAAATTACTTTGCTTAACTTACGTGAAAGCGGATGTGCCATGGTTGCGGCGGATCAGTGCTTAGTGCATTGGACTGCTGTGAAAGCTGCGTGGTCTCAAACCCCAGCCATGTCCACCGAACCCCAGACACCACATCTCCTCGGGGAACGACAAGCCTCCGAGAGTACAATTTGTCATAAAAAAGCTTCTCAATTCTCCGTTCGGAGTCGGCAATAAATTGTAGGTCCCTTCCATTCGTGCGAAAAATCTAACACGCACAACATGAATGGTTGTTGGAGCTGGTATTATAGACAAATTTCGTATCCGACAACAAAATTAAGGCACAAAATGTGACTTAACGGATAGGAGTAGGAATTTAAATTCAAAATAAAGTTTATCGTTGTTTCAGGCATCGTTACCCAAAAGAACTGGCCAAGAACGTACGACCCACGTTATTTGAAATTACGTCACATAACGCTTAGAACAAATGTGGGCTCAAAAGATATTTTCCACTAAATAGGTCATTTTACCGCATCGCCTACAATCCTTCCTACATAATATCCTCCCCCGTCCTAGCCAACAGATTCAAATATATCGTGCAATCAAAGTTTTTAAATGCCACAAACTTGTTTCAGGGTTCACGTACGAGACCGCCTGTGACAAGCTGAGCGTTACCGTAGTCCTCAGCCACTATGCAAGCCCAGTAAACAATCATCCAAGCGGTGAACCAAATGGTAGCTAATTCATTCAAATCGAACTTGCGGAACAGGGGACGACGCAAAATTGAAAGTATCCTGGAAAATATTGAAGTCAGCTCAGGCGACAAATTGGATATTACTTTGTGTTGTGTTTCCGCCCCGACGAAGCGCGCCAGCGGAATTCCGATTTTCCCTTTGCAAGGTGTGCTTCCAGCAGACTGTTTTCCTTTTATTTTCCGCCAAAATGGAACTGGAAAAACAACGCTAATTTGTCTCCTTGGTTTTTTTTTTTATTTTATTCAACAAACGTATCGAATAAATGAGATTTGTGTGCCCATCAGGAGCCATGAAGCGAGGCTTCAGTTGTGTGATTGTATTCGGAATGCAATTAAACGTTTAATTAATAAATGCGATCAGAGGGTTTTGCACAGGGACAGGGAGGATGCGATTATTGTTTGTTATGACTGAGGTGGAACACAATAATTAATTGAATGACACACAAAATACAAAACCAGCAGCTGACACTGTGCGCGGGATTAAAAATAAATAACACAAATTCAATTAAAGTCGTTGTGTCCACAGGCGCTATTATACCGATAATTATGCAATTAAATGATGGCGCAGTGTATACAAAATAAGAATGCGCTTGGCAAATAAATTAAAAAAAAAAAAGAACCGGAAGCTATTACCAGTGTTATCGGTTTTATTGCGCGCAGCAGGATATGTAATAAATTCAGGGAAACACTGCAAATAATGAGAAGCTAAGAGCCTGTATAAAAAACGGATATGTGCCGACATACGTGAGTTATTAGCCAACACTTGGGTTGGAATTGTTTTGAAAGTTCTGTTTTGCACAAACAGGGCGACAAATTTGAGATCATTTGAGATGAATTAGACAACAAACTCCAGCCACATACAAACTTCCCAAAGGAAGATCAATCAAAGTGTAGGATTACTAAAAAAACTGATGGAACCTAGACGACGAACCGTACGGATACACTTGCAATATTGCTTGCAACAGGCTCATCTATTTGCGAGCAATACGCAAACCCGACCGCAGCTGACCACAGGGTCTGGGGACAGGTAATTTTTTTTTTATAATCCACACGCAGGTCAAGGGGTTATGAATACCCTTTTAATGTTATACAGACACCGCGAGCGAGGTGCAATGGTTTGAAACTTAGGTAGTGTTGGGTTTCAATGGCGTCCAAGGGTGGGGTCCAGGCTAGCTGGGGACATTTGTGGTGTTTGTCATTGCTATAATTCGCAGGAATTTTTCGAATCACCTGGCGTCATAATCAGTGTCAGCTCAATCAACTCTTCAAGCCACGACACTCAACTGCCAGTGTTATGCTTTCGCAGTAGAGTCGCCATCAGCTTTCACAGTTGATCGATTTTATTTATTTGAGAAATAAAGGTTTTTCCGACATCAGGAGTTGAACCCGGACTTTCAGCGTGACAAGCGATGATGCTAACCACTGCACCATGACCACTATGCGATTTTCATTCCTAAACCAGGCAAATCTTACAAACCCATCAGTCTAACATCTTTTATCTTGAAAACTATGCAAAAACTAATAGATGTCTATATCAGAGTCTGGCTCGAGATGTCTACCCCTCTGCGCTCAAGTCAATATGCGTACAGCAAAGGCAAATCCACGGAGAGCGCCCATCACTATTTAGTAAAACAGATAAAAAATGAACACCACTCCAAGAAAATTGCCCTATGTATTTACCTTCCTATACATCAAGAGTCCTTTCGATAATACCGGTTACAACTCGATAGCAAGGGCAATCAGTATTAGAGGAATCGAAGACTCGACATCTCCAATGGATAAGGGCTAGTTGGAAAATCGTATAATAACTTCTTCTTCAGGAGGAGTGTTAGTGTCTGTAGCCGCAGTAAAAGGATGCCCCCAAGGGCAAGTTCTCTCTCCTCTTCTGTGGTCTTTAGTCATTGACAATCTTTTGGTCAATCTCTCCAGATTGGATACAAAGCTATGGGTTATGTTGATTACATAGTGAATATTATAAGTGGTAAACATGACACGACGATCTCCAACGTCATGCTTCAGAATGGTGCAACATTTAAGGACTCTCCATCGATCCTGTAAAGAATATTTTAGAGCCTTTTACGAAAAGAAGATTGGTCAATCTTGGACTTATCATTGTCAAAGGCAACACTGTAGGCTATTCCAACGAAGTGAAGTACCTTGGCGTTGTCTTAGACAGGTGCTTAAATTGGAATGAACATATCACGTTCGCGGTTGATCATGCCACTAGAGCCTCGTGGGCTACTCGGCGTCCCAAAATGATACATTGGTTTTACAATTCATTTGAAAATACTTCACTCAATTCTAAGTATGGAGATATTCCGCACTGTCCCCGACGTTATGGCCAGGGAGTTTCGGAAAGCTATTTTAGGTAGAAATATTAGACGGTGTCGACTGGTCTAATGGAGAATCCGTATCAGACCCCCAGGATGTTTGGTATGGTTTATCGGCGGATCAAAAATGGCTTCCCGAGTAAGTGCTGGCGTCTTCGGACCCAACACTGAAGTCTCGGTAACAATGGGGATGTGCCCAAGCGTGTTCCAGGCTGAAATCCATGCTATTGAGATCTGCGCCAGGATAAACCTCGATAAAGGTATTATGGGCGCAAAAATACATATCTATTCAGATAGTGGTCGTCATGGCTTAACGGTTAGTGCATTGGACTGCGGGCCGAGCGGCATAGGTTCAAGCCCCAGCTATATCCACCAAACATTTTTCGCGACACCACCTCTTGTCGGGGAATGACAAGCCTCCGTGAGTATAATGTGTCATGAAATAGCTTCTCAATTATAGGTTCCTTCCATTCGTGTGAAAAATTTAACACGGACAACATAAATGATTGCGAGAAGCTAGGCTCATCCCGAGCTGTCGCTTGGTTGAGCGCCCGGCCACCAGGGCATTGTAGGCATTGAACCTCCGTATGAACTGGCTAGGGATGGTTCGGCTTCCACGCTCTTGGGACCGGAACCCTTCTGTGGGTTGTCGCCGCAGCTTTGTTAAACAACTGTGAACATCAACTTAGCGTCAGTAATTGGGAAAATATCCCCGGGCTTACGCAATCCAAGAAACTTATAAAGCCCTTTTCTTAACCTTGACAGGAACAACATGAGAAAGCTAATGGGCTTCGTTACCGGTCATTGTGGCCTAAGATATCACCTCAGAAAACTTAACCTTTGTTCAGACACAGAGTGTCGGTTCTGTTTGCAGGAAGAAATCTCTAAGCACATTCCCTGTAAATACTGATCTTCGCAGACGAATCTTTCTTTCATAGGGTATTCTGTTCGTGGAAACTGAAAAATCTTTACCCGAAGTCAAATAAAAAATACTGTCAGAGTTGAGCTCCACAAAGGAATGTATGGGTCTCACACATGGAAGCTGTTAAAGACCAAACAATTAGAAATGTCAATTAACACGGTCCAGAGCGTTGAAGGCAAATTATCCGCGATGATTGGGGATAAAGGACATCTCTATTTAAGGCGCAGATTTCCCACTGTAAGTGAGTAGTTAGACCCTTGAATCTCTCGGAATCGCTTAGCACAAAGGTCACGGTCCTTACTCAGACTTTTACCAAAATATGGTATCCATCCTGTGAATTTCTATTCGCGTCCGATCTACCGGCTCCAAGATTTTAAACAGAAAAAAAAAATATCCTTTCCTGTTCCAATTACGAATTCAATTAACTTCTACTCGGAGACCCGTGAAAGCTGAACCATTTACGACGAGTAAGTGAGTCCACAATGTTTCCCAACTTAATTACAACGTCCTTTTTCTCCCCATCTGGGCCGTGAAACATCCTTTAATACCCACTGACCGAACTTCCATTTTTTTTTGTTTTTTTGCAACCGACATGCACCATGATAATAAGAAAACAGAATACGTATCTACCCTTGTCAGGCTCTGACATTTTACATTTCAGCCGCAAACGGCCGATGAGGCTTCCAGAAAAAACAAAAAAAAAAAAAAAGGAGCACGCAACCCGCCCAAATCGAATTTGTGCCGACATCAAATATTGATCCGCCGATGCGGTGAAATATTGCTTAATTTGTGGGACGCTGCACACGAATACATTTGCAGCGCACCTGGGCTAAAATCGATTCGTTCGCAGTGGAACCGCAAGGATAATGTTTTTTTCTCGCCCGTAATCCAACCAAAAATGAATTCACACGACATTTTCACCGGGAGTCGCGGTGTTTGCACACATACACACACACCGATATGCAAATATCCTGTGAAAGGATTCAGTAAAATGCATAAAAGGACACAGGAAAAAAAGGACGAAAAACACCCTCAATGTTTGGGGAAAAACAAAGACATTGTCGTACATCATCATTTCGCCGTTTACAGTCATTTTTCTTCCTTTGGCTTGAAGTATTCTTCTGCTGGGTGCTCTCCTGCCTGCACATCCTTCACCCACCTTGGCTGTGGTAATAAGTAAGTTACAATATTGGATACGTTTCTTCGTCACATCATCACGCTGCTGGTGAAGTGATCTCACGCGCGCACCAATCCGCAGGATGCCCCCGGAAGCGGTTATGCGCGCTGGCATTGTATGTAAATTAGTTTTTGATTTAAGTTTTCCCTCCTGGATTTTGTGTGAATGCGACACCCGCCGCCTCCTGGCTTCACGTGATGGTTCACGTGGTTTTTTAATAATGTGGCTTTGGCTTCGGGTTTCGGCGACGGCGTCAGGATAAATGTCGGAGAGCGTATGCTACAGTAAATGGAGGAATATTTTCGTGGAAGGCAGACAGGAGAAGTTTATCATGTAATAAGCAGTTGGTCTCGAAGTGAAATTTTCACACGCGCGAAATCTTTAGTGGCTTACACTTGGAGTCATTACGACGACGATCAGCGTTCACAGGGAAAATCGGCAAAGGCAAGTGCAGTTAATAAATCCGCCATGCGGCGGGCGGAGGATGAAACGATTTTGCTGCCGAATTGGGATATGGGGAAAAAGATGTACCTGCGCTTGGAAAGAAGATTGAAAGGAATTATACCGGGAATTCGGTATCGTATATGGATACAGATCTCAACTTTGCCGAGTAATGATGCAACGTAGTTCCGTCACTACTCACTCTTTGACGAATGGCGAATCTTGGTGTTTTACGATATCGTGGAGAAGTTTCAGGGAAGGACTATGAGCAGTCATAGACGTCCTTCTGATATAGAAGTACCAAAAGGTTTCTTCCAACTGGCAAGCCATAGGTGGAACTACGTCAGTACTTGTCTCCTGTCAAAGCATATCTGGCCTAACCTGGATTTAAAGAAGACGGAGAGACTTTTATCCACAAACCGGACCAATCTAGGTTCACTGATAGGGCTCCTTACCGGACATTGCTTGATAGGCAGGCATGTACTTAGACTGTGGGTCCAATGATTTCTGTAGAAGCTGCAGGGACGAGGAGAAAGAGGAAACTACGACCCACCTACTGTGTACATGTCCTGCTTTTGCGACGCTAAGAAGAAGAAGCCTCGGGGAATACTTCTATGATGATCTTAACGATCTTGCTAAACTCGACATCCAGAACTCGACAGAGAAGAAACTTCATCTCTGGGATGAAATGGTTCAAATTTTAGGGTTAACACCGCTACGGTTGCCCACCCTCGTTGTACTTATGCTACATATTCTGGTTCCCTGGTGCCGGTTTTCTTCGCTGTGTCACAATGGGCCAACATGGTTTAAGTGTGTCCCTGCCTGAGCGGGAACAGCCATCTAAGCTAACCTTTCCTAACCTTCCTCCAACTCTTAGAAAGAACTCGTGAGTGGGTGTCTTCTAGGCAGCTCAGCCCTTCTGTTTTACTTGAAACTTTATGGTGCGAATCTAAAGCATTATTTCGCATCGTCAGTAGGTCAAAGAGCTCAACCCAGTGGCTGGTATCCAGAAAAGTAGAGAGCAAGCATTGTGAATGTGACGTGTGGTTGCCGTGGCTCAGTGGTTAGTGCGTTGAACTGCTGTGTGAGCGGCGTGGGTTCAAGCCCCAGCCATGTCCTCCGAACACTTTTCGCAGCGCCACCTCTCGTCGGGGAACGACAAGCCTCCGAGAGTATAATTTGTCATGAAAAAGCTTCTCAATTCGCCATTCGGAGTCGGCAATAAATTGTAGGTTCCTTCCATTCGTGCGAAAAATGAAACACACACAACATGAATGCTTGCGAGGAGCTAGGCCTCGGCTAATCCCTAGCTGTCGCGCCAGTACTGCAAATCCTCAATTACTTAAACTCCAAAGTTCGTCTTTATCCCATGGTAATCTGAATGTAGACACTGCCGCTGATCTCGAATTCTTGCGCCCTATTGTCCGAATGGATCAAGTATGTAGCTTCACATGTGGCTTTCAAGCTAAAAACAAAATGTACCATTGATCTTCGTAAGTCTCAAACTTTCAGGGTACCAATTCTCAAATCTTGATTGGTCACCAGAAGATTATTTGTGAAAAGGCGTAGGAAAAGGCTAGTACTGGACTGAATAACCCACAAGACAAGCTCTTGCCAGGAAGGCGCTAGATAGCCTCCAATAAGATTATTCGGACTATTAAAAGACCCACCGAAAATTCTTCATCAAGTGACCTAATGAACCCAAATGGAACTTGCTCAGATTTTCATAGAGGAAAACTACATAAAACACTTAAAGGGACCCAACACCTGGGCTGTATGATTGTCTCTGATGTTAGCTCGAACTTGAAAGGACGGATATTCAAACTCGTAGGCCAGTACGCGACTCGTAGGCCAGCAAAAGACAAGGTAGGAAAGCGAGAACACACTTCAAGAAAGGTTCGCCATCATAATGCCTGGGTGCCCAGCAAGGAGCCAATCTGAATCAAGGTAGTCCATCAAAATAGCTTCTGTCGAATACTGCATATGAACTCCATCTAAGTGCTCCATGTTAAGGTTTCTGTTCCGTCTTCCAATCGAAGAGGTGACACTTTTTTTTCAACATCTTTCTCTGAACTTAAAGCAATTTTACCCAAACCGCCTGGATAAAGTTAAAAAAGAGTCTAGCTGTAATGCCTTCCATCCAAAGGCACTTATCTACACCGATCTGCCTAATAGAATGTCATAGCCTCACCCTAATCCTTTTGCAGCCTCGCACCCCCGACTAAAGCCTTCGAATTGAAACTTGAATGCTTGTAAAATAAATTTTCATTTAAATTACCCCCGGCCTTGCGAATACACTCTGCCAGCACATTACAGACAGCCTCTACAGTTACACTCTCTTAAATATTTCAATTTGGTGATTGATGAAGATGCCACAAGTAAACACACAAAGCGGGGATGAAATTTGCCAAAAACTCTCATTCCTGCCGTTAAGAGGACTCCTACTTTGAGCCCCCTGGCAGCCAGAGAGGCAGCGACTTTTGCTAGCCTAGTTCCAGCTAATTAAGGAAAAAGTTTTCCTCCTCCCCTTTGTGTGTCGCCCGGTGTAAGCTCCTAAGCTCCCTCTAAGTAAATATACAATATCGTAACGACGGCATTTTAGATTCAATGGATTCAAATGGATTCTTTGCGTTTAGAACCGGAGGCCGCCGGGAGGTAGCCAGTCATCTGGGCTTTCTCAAACCAATATGGTGGGGTTGAACCAACCATGGTGGCCGTTTGATGGCTTCCTGTTTATTGTGTTAACAAAAATGATCCCGATGTTATCGGAGGCTCGAGCAATAGCCTTGTGAATATCGTCCTTATTGTCGCTGTTTTGTCTTTTTTAGGCGCACCCTGCGCGGAGTAGGCATACGTACGTCTTCTTTATCTTCTTAGGAACTCTGAACCACTTTGCGCCGCGCACTTTTACGGTTCTTTCATTTTAGGGTAATTAGGATAATGAAATTATCTTTGTTTAATGCAAATAGTCGAAGGAGTGGGGCGGCGACAAGAGGGTAGGGAAGCGCAAAAAGGATGTTCTTGAGTGGAAATATGCTGATGCCATTTGAAGAAGTTACTGAAAAGTAATTGAAAATTTAAATAATAATTATGTTGTACATGTAGACTGAGTTCCGCTGTGCCGTCCCGCTGTCGACCTACATATTTATACGGAGCGGAAGGTCCTGCCGAAAGGACTCATCGTCATTATGACGGCGCCGTTTTTGTAAAAGACCAGGACAGTTAATTAAAGGTTTTCTTATTCATTGTTTAAGTATCTGACGAATACCTAATCATCTTTCGTTTTTCATTTTTTTTTTTTGGAAAAGATGAAACACAGACAGGATGGTCGAGTGGAGACTTTGTGTTAACGGCGCAAGATGATGGGTGGACGGAGAACATGCTTTTAATTTATGTTTAAATGGGATGAGCTATTGAAATATTTAGAAATTTTTATGACTGTGGTGGTGTGAGATGGGAATGGTGCTAAAAAGATAAGTACGCGCTGCAACAAGAAGGCATTGGATCAGTTTAAGTGTTCACATGAAGTTGCTTAGATGGTATGTTGTTTTGAGAGCAGGTTTGGATACAATCTATTCTCGTCTTTCAAGTGGTAAACATAGATACAGAGAGCTCTATAAAGCAGCTTTAGTTCATCAAATTTTCCCAAAAGATAAGCGTAAACGAAAGTATGGCTTTACAGGCACCCAAGGAACCCAAAAGTTCTCTTGTGTTTTCTCTTCTCTATTTCCACTTTAAAAAATTACCCATCACAGTCAAATTGCAAAATTTGGTCTTTGAACTTATAAGCCATCGTCGAGGTAAAAAGTTCGTAATATTACCGAGGCATCATCGGTTTATGACGGCAAGAAGAAGTGTATGCTATCAACAAGAAAGGACACTCAACACCGACGTTTCGGACAGAACGTCACTATAGACAGTTCCAGATTTGAGGATCAATTCAAACAACGACACCAGCGCTGAGTTCAAACGAAGAATAACTCTTGCCAATCGCTATTTCTTTGGGCTGAGAAGGCAATTGAGTAGCAAAGTCCTCTCTCGAACGACTAAGGTGAGCCTTTATAAGACCTTAATTGTCCTGCCCTATGGCGCAGGTGCATGGACTTTATGAAAGCGGATGAGGTTGCTCTTGGCTGTTGCGAGAAGACAATTTTGTTGGGTGATTCTCGGTCCCGTCTGCATAGATGGTGAGTGGAGGAGGAGATACATCGGCTATACAGTGACATCGACTTAGTCAGAAGAGTGAAGTTTTAACGACTGAGGTGGCTGGGCCATGTAGAGCGAATGGATACTAATGCTCCGGCCGGGAAAATCTTAGAATCCACACGAGAGGAAGAACACGACTCAGGTGGCGTACGCAAGTGGAAAGGGATCTTAACCAGCTTGGCGTGTGACTGTCTATCCGGCCTACACGGTCTCCCAGCTCTAGAAGGTCGAACAGTCTCGCAAACCCAATAAACATTTAAATGGGAACAGCATGGCATCACAGCAATGAAGAAAATCTAGGTACCAAGAGACAATGATTGAGTTTAGGCAGCATTTCCGGGGACTCCGGCAGATAGAGAGAGATAGTTAGTGGTAAGGAGTGAACCCAAGCCCGAGCCATGTCTACCGAACACTTTTCGCGGCACCACCTCTCGTCGGGGAATGACAAGTCTCCGGGAGTATTACCTGTCATGAAAGAGTTTCTCAATTCGCCGTTCAGAGTTGGTCCCTTCCATTCGTGCGTAAAATAAAATAACCACAAATTGAATGGTTGCGATAGGCTAAGCCGTGGCTCATCCCGACTTCCACCAACTTCAACTCTGTCAGCTCCAGCAGTTTCATATCATTGGAAATATTCCTAGAAGACAAAGCCTTGTCTAGTTTCGTTCGAGCAGCATGTATCCCTCAAAATGATTCCTTGATCTAGAAGTTGTAGGTTCACAGTGCGCTGAGTCTCATTCTTCACTCAAAACTGCCTAAATACGCCTCATGTGCAAAAAGTTCCGCAATTCAGAAAGCTGCACAGCCTTCATAGCAATCCATAGCTGGTTACCTTCTTCAGGACACTGAAGATCCTTCGGCACATCTTTCCAGCTCAAAAGGTAGTTAAGTAGAAGTCAAACAAGGCAAAAAGAAAGCATGATCCGAACGGATACCGAACGCAAGTCAAGCTCCTCACAGAATTTTTCGGCTTTTCCCTTGACGCCAGCATACTTTATCGTAGTTCCTACAGAAACTATTCGTCCATGGAAGTCTCTACCAGCTATGTACGCAGAGGAATCCTCATTGTGCTTTAGAATATTAATCCTGAATCCACTGAAGAAACCAGCCAACAACCACCAGTAATAGACAAAATAGGATCCTCACCCGCATATGCACGCCATTTCCCCAAAACATGTCCTCAAATTCCATTCCCTCTCCTAGGCAGTGACAGTAAATCCAATCCAAAAATCCAATCCTCGCCTCATGTAATTTGGGGAAAGCAAATTTTGTAATTCATCTCCAGGTGTCTTAACAAGAAAAGTTTCTCGAATTAAAATTCCAAATTCCTGCTCGTCCTACACACAGGTGCACCCCTGACTGTCCCAAGCCTAAACTTGACTCGATTGGGAAACTCAGGAATCACACTCTGTCTAATCTCTGTTAAATCTCGTAAATGTTCCGAGAAACCACCTCCGCAACATCGTCAACATTTCTCGTCCACAGGGCGAAGAGATGTTTTCAACCACAGAGGCACCAACCAACAAGAACAACAAACACACATACACAGATGGAAAGGACGAAGATTTATCACCTAGTATTGCCACACCTAAATACTACTCAATTTATCTTTTCTTTAAAGCTCCACCTCTCGTCCTGTGCTCATACGGGGACATGCTATGGCAGAGTTTGCCACATTCATGTGTGATCCTCGCCAAGGAGTTACATCGTTGCCAAGAGTTTTACATGTGCTGGGGAACTAGGTTTTGGGATGGTGGTGCATGGTGGCATGCCCACCGATGTGATGTCGGGACAAATGTGAGGTTGTGGCACTGAGAATTGTCTTCCAGGATATTGCTGTGATGTTATTATGGGCATATGCGATGGCAGTATGTGCCCATCACACCGCACGGGTGCTGAATACAATCGTAAATAGATTGAACACTGGGTACAGTGTGATTGACAAGAAAGTTTTGGTTGACCCTGGTGTGGTTTTGTGGCCGAAGCCGAATTTGTGGGAAAGGATCTAGTTTTGGACATTTCAGATTGACTTCTTTCAAAATGTAGTTGAATGGATAAAAGGATGCCATCAATTTGGAGATACTTTCGAGGTGACTTTGTGGTGAGTCTGTGTTGCCTTTAAGGCCTGGCTCCAAAGATGTCGAACTAAGAAGAAACATTGTTAAGGATAGGAGTGTCGAGAGAGGCTTGTAACCACTACAAACAACTATTCAAAGCTGTAACCCGTCTTGTTAGACAGACAGCAAAATTGAGTTGTACCCTCAAAGACTATCCAGACGCAATTTATCGTCAATGTCGCCATCAACCCGTTTACCATCTCGGGTAAAAAGTTGCATCCGCTACAAGCTCGAATTCCTAATGAACTTCGACAAAAGGATGAAGACTCCTTGCTCTACAATTACTCGCTGAATAGAGTCGTAGTGATGTCTTTGCCTGCGTTGCGATATGAATGAAACATTTCGACGATGTTCTGCTATGACAATCCTTGTCGTCGTTGTCATCGTCGTAGTCATCATCATCAGCAGGGGGATACAATCAATTTACATTGATTGGTTATTTGAAGAAGATGTCGCGTTCAATTGCATCCTTTTACTTTGCATTCAAGCAAATCAGGGAAACTTGAGTTCCATTGTTGGAATTTATGGAAGCTGGAGGAGGCGATTTCATGGAAGGAGTCACAACACTTGTCCTTTTTTTTTTTCCTTGTCGACAATTAAAGAGAAATGAGTGTGAATGTACATGTAACATGCAAGGATTTGTTTAACCAAAACCAAGCGATTAATTCGGAACTTTCCGTTTGCCTCGAAGCGGATTTGGTAACTTTTGGTGAGCCGCCTCAAGCTGCTTGTATCCCTTTTTGACGGGACCAAGTTTATGTCATTTAAAATTCCGTTTTATGCTCGTCATTTTGCCTGAAACAAAGTATGCATGGCATTTGGAAAAGTTTTTTTTTTTTATTAATCTCGAGCTTGGTAGAGACGAGGAAAATTCATCACTCGTCCCCATGCGCGTCCTGTCATACTTGTCTCGTATGTGTTGTGGATTTAATTTAATTTTAACACTTACAAGGACATGGCTTTGTGTCATTTTGGTTGGAAAACATGAAAATAGAAAATCCTTGCTTCCTCTATGGACACTCAACGCCTAATAATGGTCGGTAGTGGTGGTGATACGAGTAGTTGTTCAGCAGCAATGTCCTTTTTGCAGTGCCTACATACATACACATGTACTCGTACATCTACAATGAATAGCCCGAGTTCAAAACTTTTGTTCGATTAAAATGCAAAATAATATGATACCTCGGGCTAGAAGAGAATTCCACTTGAAAGGTCATCCCAGGACATGACCACCATATATGAGAGTCGACTCTGAGTAGGCAGGCAGGCAGGCAAGCAGAGACCATAGCACTTGTTTTCAAACTCATCAAGACAGTGGCTTCCTGGCAAAACTGTATTAATTCTCACTTTTCAAAGGATTTTCATCGTTGTATCATTGTGTGAACGAATGAAAGTGACAGCAAGTATCGATGGGCAGTTTGCGATAGTGTCCTGGTTTTCGTAGAGAATCAGGGTTTTTCTCAGATAAGAGATGAGAGGTTGGGCGTGATGGTTTGGACGTTCAGATGTCCTCTATGCTAAAGGATAAAGTCGGGCAATAGAGTTAAATTTTGTTGGCATTTTGCAATTTTTGATTGGTGAGCAGGAGGGGGTATCAAATAGAGTTCTGGTGTGGGAGTTGCGTATAATGTTTTCTAACGGAAACAAAGCAATTTCCTTTGATTGTTTTGTGATTGAAAAAAAAGGACGTGTGTGGGCGTTGTACAAACTATATAGTCCTGGCAATGAGAAAGTGCCATTCAGATGCGAGTTTCTATTGCAAAACAATTAATCCATATCGAACTTTCAAATGAAATATGAGGATTCGCAGGATTAAGAGAGAGAGAGAGGGTCGTTATATTGATCAAGATGCCGGATACATAGATAGGCAGAAAACCGCTGATGCTTTTGCAGAATGTGACAATTCGAGAGCATAAAGATGAGGCCACTTTTATCATTCCATTTGTGTATCATTGTGGACAAACCCTTCTGGTGCACTTAGAGTTATAGACTGCTTTTGTTCTGCCAGGTAGGGCGTTTGCGATGCCCTCAAGAAATTGCTCATTAGGAATTCAATGGCTTACCTTACAAGCGTCATCAAGTGATTGATGGTTTTTGCGGGAATGGAAACGTAATGTTGTTGTTTGTGAAGCTAAATGCGAATTTAAGACGCCTCTGCTGCCTTTCCTGATCATTTATCAGGTTCAATATAGACGCTAACTAACGCGAGACATGACTGAAGCGAGGATCTTATGGCACGTTCTGTAAGTCACTTGCTTTTTTCGTTCGGTTAAAGACGGTCATAGCAGCTGTAGTTCAGGATTCTGTTGTTTCACAGTCTCATCTTTCGGTAAAAGAGGCTCATAGGAGTTGTATTCCAAAGTTTTTTTGTTTCTGTTTTCACTCGTCATGACGCACGGGTCACAATTGGCAACGTTACCTTGCCGTGAACCTCATTTAAGCGAATCAGCTATCTGATGGTTTCAATTGAAAGCTATTGTCGCCACCTTCACCTTTGCAGTGTTCAAAATAAGGACGAGTGATAGAGAATGATAAGACCCCATGTGCTGCTTAAAGGGGTACATGCAGTTCCTGCTTTTGCTTGGACACTTTAAACATTTTCACAGAAACTCCTCAGACAAGCGAGTCTACCAGAATCAACATCCCGGTTAAAGATTCAGATCGCGGATACCAGAAATGTCGACTTAGTGAACTGAAAGCATCTAACTCCGCCGGCATTTACGAAAGAAAAATCAAAAAGAAATGTAATCTGCTCTTATTCCATTCCACTTGAAAATTAATCGATTGCAAACGGAGCCCTTAAGCACCCAACTAAGCCCGACGTTTTATGAATTCATACAAGTACGTATGCCTACCTCCACAACTTCTAATTAAAACCCTCGAAGCACACATTTAAATCAAACCCCCCATCACTCCCAACTGCCATCGGCACCCCATACCGCCTGTCAACCAATTTTCGCAAAGGATTACACTCGACATGATTCCGTGTTTATACTGCCAGCGTCTACTTATTTACATTTTATCCAAATTCAACAAAAAGTCATTGTTTGTTAATTTTAACAGCAACACAACAGGAAAACAATCTTATGCCCCTTCCTCCAGCTTTCCAGCCATCTTCCCACCCCACACTGATGTCACTCGTCGCCATTAAGCGGCATCTCGACGTGCGGATCTCTCTCAAGAACACGTTCATAATTTTTGGTAATGACAACATATTCATTAATTCTAAGCACACACATTGGGAGCGAGCACACACCCGTACACCCGGACCCGACCAGGAGACACAATCTGTGAAACTCATCTCCAAGGATGTGTATCTTCAAACGCAAATATCTTCTAATTGCATGCAACATTTTGCCCAAAAAAAAAAAAAAAAAAAGAATCTCGTACACAAAAGATACACAGATACACACAGCAGACGCTTGAAGTGTACACTGGAAGTCAAGTGGAAAATTTCATTCCGAAATTAACGCTTCAGAGCAAGTATACCCTTCCTTCGAGGTGAGCTCAAGCAGGATATGCGAAACAACAGCATTGTACGAATTTGAGAGATCATTTCAGTACATCCTTGATGCTGGGGATTCCTTCAATTTGTTGTAATTATTTCTTGAGTTTTTTTTTTCAGGATGAGCAGGAGAGGAGCTCAGAGAAGCACACCAGCTGACATTTAATGGCCACAATTTCGAAAATTGATCCAATTGCTTACAGCTTTGGTGCCGTTTGAGTCGGCTGCCGACCGAAACCCAAAAGGGAACAATCTGCAGCTGTGAAGATATTTAGTTTTCATTCGCCAGTTGTTTGTTGATTGGAGGTTTATTTTTTTCTTTACAGTCGCTTTGTGTGTCTTTTAATGAACTAAAGGACCAATTACAATGGAAATTGTTTACTCCTTTGAGTGGTGGAGGGACAATGATATCCTTCGGGCGGCGCTTTGCATATGGATCGGTGGATGAGTGAGATTTTAAAGGACATTTTCAAGTTGCTGTTTGTCGATTTTTATTGAATTTTAAACCCGTTTACGAGGAGGTGTACGAGATTCGAATTCTATCCCGATAGATGGATGGGTTCAAACAGGAACTCAACCCAGTCTCTACCTTCTTACCCTGAGTTGGACAACTGTGATGGGGATATGCTTGGCTTAGAGAACCTTTGGTGACAGGATTTTTTTTCAGTTTGACGAACGGATGATATTTTCTTTGACTTAACACTCAGGTCAATGTAGAGTCATTGCAATGCCCGTTGGGTATGAACATTTCTCTTCATACCCCATCGTATTGGCTCCAAGTATCAAATTCCCTTGAAGCCTGGTTCTACAGAGGATAGTACCCCAATATTCTGACCAAAAAAAAAGCTTTTATGGATGCTGAATCTGAGGTCGCAGTGATAGATAGAGTGGGACGTTTGCCCACGTAGGCACCACCTTGTCACTAAGGTACCCATAGAGGTTGACTACGTTAAGTTAAGGCTTCTTCATCGGATACAGACCGAGAACAGTAGGCCACTTCGGCGACAGATTGTATACAGGACTCGCCATACATCTCAAACCTTATGTCACAGGCGTTTAGGCAGAAGTTTACGCGGGCCAAAGGGGGGTAGAGTACTCAGTCAATTATAGAGGAATTCGGCAGCATTGATACCTTGCTGGCAATACTACCAATTGCTCTGCATACGATGAAAAAAGTTATTTTAAGCCACCGCTTGTTTGCCCGATCCTCAAGAAAGGAGACCCTCTGAACTGCACCAACTACAGAGGCATCAATCTTCTTAACATCGCCTACGAGTTCTTATCTGTCGTGTTGTGTGAGCGCCTGCAACCGTTCGTCAACAACCTAATCGGTCCATATCAGTGTGGCTTCAGGCTAGGAAAGTTCACCATCGAAGAAATCTTCACACTGCGACAGATACTGGAGAAAATCCAGGAACTTTTAATCGTATCTATAGAAACGAGCTATGCAGAGCCATGTCTCGTTTTAGTATCCCTGCCAAACTCGTCCACTTGTGCAGGATGACGATGGAGAATGCACGCTGCTTCATCAAGATCGGTCAAGGCCTCACCGAGACTTTTGATATCAAAAACGGATTTAGATAAGGCGACGCGCTGGTATGCGACTTCTTCAACGTCGTTCTTGAAAGAATAGTTCAAACACCAGAGGCACAATCTTTCAGAAGAAGGGTCGGCGCAGTACAGGAAGACCGCGATTCAGGTGGCGCACGCAACTGGAAGGGGACCTTAACCAAGTTGGCGTTCGAAACTGGAGGCAGCTGGATAAAGATCGCGCTGGCTGGAGACGCTTGTTTGTTGAAGCCCAAGTCCACCCCGGACTGTAGCGCCACCATAAGTAAGTAAGTATACGCCGCCGCCATCGATGATTTTTGTTAGCACTGCATGTCTGAGTCACAGTAATACTCATTGACAGAGGGGGGTAGACTTGGAACACATTCTTCGTTACTGTCCAGCCACTGCAAAACTACACCAACTTCTAGTGGACCTAAGTCCCTAGAAAGTAAAGTGATCGGTGACATCCTGGACTTTGTCAAAACGACAGAAAGGTTTTCCCAACCCCATACACAAACCACACAGTCGCTCCATCAACATCTCTAACAGTAGTTTGAGGGGAATCACATCGGGCCCAGCTGAGGTCTAAGTAAAGAGAGATTCTCGCTCCCCAAAACGAACCAACTGAGGTACTACGAGGTATTGTCTGCATTGAGTACTCCAAGAAGCACAGAAGACGTCATTGGGTTTCTGTAAAAGTCTGTGGGACTTGGCTTAAAATCCTTTTTTGTTACTGTAAACAAATTCGATAATCTGTTCATTTAAAATGCAACTACAACTGCCAAGCCTAAATGCTACAATAGCTGTTGTACCAATTAAAAACAGTTTCCAAATTAGAGAGTAACAAAACGGTGAAACATTTCCTCAGGACGCGGAAGAACATCGGGTAAGCTCTACTAAAACTTGAACAAGCCGGAAAAGAACTTCCCGTTCCCTGTGCTGCGCTGGAAGAATAATTAAAAACTAAAAGTCCTTGATAACAAATTTCCACCAGAGTCACACACCAACATCCAACTTTCCATCGTAAAATCATTTCTTTTGGAAAATTTCCTCACCTCGAAGATGTTATCCTCGCTTAAGGAGTGTGTGTATCCACCCGGGAAACCAAAGAGCCCAACTAACGTTCCTTGAATTTTAATTCCTGTTCGCAAAAAAAAAGAAGAAAAACGATGACAATGGATAGAAAGAAGAACTGAGAGGAGGTAAAAAGAAAACGAAGAAGTAAAAGGAATGAACATTTTTGCACCAGGATTTCCTCGAAAGTCACGTTCTATTGTCTTGGGTCGACCTCTAATTGCATTTCCACTGCAAGGATTACAATTAGGCTTCGGTGCTGCTTCTACAATGGAACGAGAAGTTCTCAGTTCCAAAGTTAAGGGGGGAGGTGACATCATTATTCACCGAGGGCCTGTCAGAAGGTGAATTGGCATTATCCTTGCCGCATAGGTTATTAGTAGGGGACTACAATGTAACATTGCGGTCTACAATGGAGCCATGACATTTTTTCATGAATTTGGTTACTTCTGCGTCCTAATTAGCGGTGATGTTGATATTTCCTTCGAAAGGGATACAGGAAAAAAATTTTCCTGGCTGAAAAATGGATACGGAAAACTATAGGCCTATAGCATGTATCATTTAAAGAAGATTTCGACATATTTTTTGTCAATTTGAATTACATGGCAAATTTGGTTCTCGGTCTTCATCTTCCTGTAAAGTAATAAATTGTAATAGGTGTCCTGGCCCAAGAATACACAAAGCATCATGAGCACAAAACTTCAACCACATTCCTCAATGTGGGACACGCATCCAATATTCTGGACTTAAAAATAAATAAATAGCTGGCGCGACAGCTCGGGATGAGCCAAGGCCTAGCTTCTCGCAACCATTCATGCTGTGCGTGTTACATTTTTCGCATGAATGGAAGGGACCTACAATTTTTTGCCGACTCCGAAGCTCTTTCATGACAAATTATACTCCCGGAGGCTTGTATTCCCAGACGAGAGGTGGTGCCGCGAAAAATGTTTAGTGTTTTCCTGGCTGGGTATATTCTGGACTTACGCATAAAAAAAAGATCCAACGTTGGGACTGATCACTTTCTTGATGCAACCAAATTCAGAGCGCTACTGTCCAATGAGAAGAAGCTGCGAAGAGACTAAGACACTTTCCACACTACATACATTTATCAACCACAAACGTTGAAACCTCTGTATACTATTGTATTGGAATGATGACTGCTATTAGTGGGGGAAGATGACAGAGGATCTACTAAAGCAAACAGAATTTAGGTGCACGAGTTGAGTATCGAGCCATGCAAAAGGGCATATGGCTCCAAACCAGAATCGCTATACAAAAGAGGAAATTTAGTGGCCAAAATGGAGGGAATTGTCAATATATTAAGCTTCAGCAGATACAGAGAGTAGTCGGCGTGGTTCAGTGGCTTGTGCGTTGTACTGTTCAACGTATTTCGCAGCACCACCTCTCGTCGGGGAATGATAAGCCTCCGGTGAGGGTCGGAACAAACACTGAATTGAAGACCAATAGCTTAGCTCCGATGGCAAGTTCAGCCCCCTTGATTAAAGATTGCTCAAGCTGTCTCAAAATTGCTTCAGCATGACCAATATTACAGGATAACTCAGTATTGCTCCTACCATCAATCGTTAATAAGACCCCGAGATTCTCTATCCCAAACTCAATATGCACCTTTCTACAACGTCGAAGTTATAGCTGTCCATCATTACATTCTGATCAAGACGTCTAGGTTGTGTTTCTTTTATTCTTTTTTGCATTGACGGAGGAGCGGTATTATCTGCTTCAAGAACTTCTGCTTTCGCGTTAGTTTTACGCGGTCTTTTCAGAGTACGAATCTTCCACTTTGTCCTTTACACGTCCGTTGGAGTCTTCAGCAGTTCTTCTAGCACAAGTGATCAGTATTCTTACAGGTCGCAACCTACTGGGGGACTATCTAAAGAGAATGCGACTAACAACGACCGACCTCTGCAGAGGATGTGGCGACACAGACGCAGCGGAGGACACAACACACTTTCTCTGCAGTCCCCAAACTCTCAGCAGAACCAGGAAAACGAACCTAAAAGGTTACTCCCATAGCGACCCAGGCGAGCTGTCAACCATGTTACCAAAGACCATCCCAAAATTCATACTGGACTCGGGCTGGTAAGGGGAGGCGCACAATATATAACAACCAAACTCTTCTTTCTTCCTAACAGTTACCTGCATGCAGGGTCGCATAATGGGGGGCACAATGGGTTCATGAAGATCCGGGTGGAGTGGCGCCCAACATTAACCCGTCACTCTTCTAGGATAACCTAACCTAGCCTACCGCAACATTGTGTTTGCCGACGCACGACCTGATCTCGATTTTTCACCACTTCTTCGAGGGCTTTCTTTGCCTGAAAGGATAACTCAGGCGACTCGGTTTTTTAAACGATTATTGAACGCTCGTCTTTAAATCACCTTTCTGTATACATCAAGGAGCCTTTACGAGGAAATAATGATGCATTTTTGGTCGTCAGTATTCTATGGGGCAAAATAAATGCTTCACATCACATACCCTATCGAATGGAAGGTTTAACAGATAGAATTTCCCAGCACAACACGTGGAGTATCATCTTCTGTTAAGTTGCCAAGTTACCTTATCTGATTTCTGTGATTCGTGGAAGTCAATCGATGAGATACTTCTGACTGGGCACTTTAAAGTGGAGCACATCGAGTCAAGTGTTATTTGAATGTCGACAACGAGCAAATTAGAGAGAGAGAAAGAGAAATACTGAAAAGTCCTCCAAAGGATATAAGAGAATAAATAATTCCATCGTACGTTTTCCCCCTCAAAACATCTCTATGTCATTGTAATACTTTTCATCGTCAAAGTCTCAAGGAGGTCCTCGATGTTTCGTGACGCACGATTTTTACGATTGGATTTGTTTCGCAGTTGCAGTAGCAACGCAAGTGAATACCAAAAAGCATCCTTTTCATCCAGATGACTCATGTAGTCTAGCGAGGATGAGCAAAATGAATGGATGTCTAGCTAATGCCTAAAAAAGGTACTGGTCTGACAGGTGTAACAACACCGCAACTATTAAAAGTTATGAAATCCTTTTAAATATTTGAAACGCATCTCTCTGTATCTCCTCGTACGAAGTACAAAATTCATTAGAACACATTTTCTCCTGACAGGCATTCATACCTACCGCACACACATACATACGTCACTCTGGTGTTTTGCTGTCAAATTTTTATCTATTCTCCGACTTTTGCACTTCGAATTGAATTGCAAATGCAATTAAAACAATAAACCATTTATTCATCCGCTGACGCGCTACACACCGCCGCAGAAACCGAGGCTCACATATTATATCCTTGTACCATCTATCCTGCCCGCCCGAGCAAACAAAAACTCTCCCTCATACAGCCAGCCTGAGAAAATTGAAAACAATTTTAAAGGATTCAACGAGTCCTGGATGTTTTGTAACTTTTTTGGTTTCTTTTTTGCGGGAAGTGCATCCATACTCTTCTTTGGCTGTTATCTGGCCATGCGTCGTCGCGGGGAGTACATATCTACGACTACGACGACGAATGTCTCTTATTGCGATTTCAGGGAATTAAATTGCATTTGCATTTTGCTTCGATGTTGCCAGTCTCGGTTTTGTTAGGCAATCATCGTTGTCGTTGTCGTCGTTTGGTGTCCTGATAGAAAAGCAGGATGTGGTGGCAATAACATATTATAGTCCGAATGGAGCTCATGCGTTCCTAATGACCGACGATGGCTGTTGGGGACTGTTGTGCGTTCAGTATTTTCCTTCCATATGGTGCTACCTTCTGTTCGGGACTCGATTTACTGCATAGAAGTCTCTGCATGTGCAGTTGCGTACTCAGGGGGTTAGGAGCTAACACCACTATAAGCTGAGGTATTCTCTGCAGTCGGTAAACATGGTAAATAATGAACTTAAGTGTTTTGTGGAATTTCCGTACCTTTGGCTTGCGGTGCAAAACAATTGGATTTTCCAAAAATTTGATTTCATTTGGGGGCGATTTTCATTTGAGAACATTCTCTAGGCGGCACTAGTTTAATGGATGACTCTTGAGAAGCTTAGGTGGTCCTGGATTTTCGACTGTCAAAATCACAACCGTTTGAGATTTAAGAGGTCACTTAACACAGGATGTTCTTAGCGAAAGCACGGGATGAGTTTGGATGAATTGCAAGGAATGGAAAGTCCTTTTTTTTCGCACTCGAAGAAATCTAGTCGATGCGTGCTGTAATGGTGATGAGTTTTCGTCGACTTTCTCTTAACCGGGAGTGGTGACATGTTTTTTTGAATTAGGTTTGGATTTACTCACTGCAATACTTTCTTCGTAGAATCCTTTTAAAGCTGAGCTACTTTCTTCCCTTTACAAAATATTTATGCAGCACTCTTCTCATATTGGTCAAATAGCCTCCATGATTTTGGTGGGTTAGGCCAGATTTCCAATTTTGTACAGCGTGAGACCTTATCTCGTTTTATTGGCGTAGAAAAGACGGACGTGTTTAGCCCTTCTAAAAAAAATTAAAATCGTTTTCGACGGGGGTTGAGGTACCCGTTTTGGCTAACTATTGAATCTCGGATTTTTCTTACTACACCTATAGGACCTAACATTGGTGGAGTAACACTTTTATCAGATCCGCATCTTTTGTTGGTTAGGGTCCTAACTTATTCATTCTGGAAGACAGGAAGGCTCATGATGCCACCTAATAAAATTGGAAAAATATCTGGAACACAACCTGAACTGTAGATTGTCTTAGAAGTCTAGAATCACTTCACATAAAAAGCGTAGGTACCTATGAAGATCCTTGTGTATCTGTAGGAGAATAAGTAGGAGGAAGGTCAGAAACTTATCGGAAATCATACATAGGTTACTTTATCACCACTAGCGTGTGCAACTCTACTTTGTTGCTGTTGGAAAAAGCGAGCGTATTGTGTAAAATATTCTTAACTAAATCCCGTCTCCCTTCACAAATCCAATATCCAAGTCTTATCTGGTCAGACAATGTCACCTGCTTGCGAGTCACAACCAAGGTCGCCTTGTCTGGTTACTGTATCATAAAGGTATCACGGGAAATGAGAAAGTCGAAAAACTGGCAAGAGCAGGGGCATACACGATAGAGCGAACCGCTGAAAACTCAGTGGGAGTCGCACTAATAATAATGCAAATAAGAGCCAACAGGAAAATGCAATGGGATTTCGAAAATTATGGGGAAAACCTCGGCTAGAGTAAACGAAGCAACCTGCTTGTTGGAAAGGTTCTAGGTTTAAGCAGAGAACTATTGAGGTGGGACTGATCATAGGGCACAAGAACCTCAAGAAACACATGCATCGACTGGCCTTCACCGACGTAGAGATCTGCAGAAATTGCAAGATCTCAAACACTTGTTACGCCAGTATCCAGACTTAGCCAAAACGCGACAGAAGAAGGCCCTGTATACCGGACCTGAAGCATCTCAAGAGGGACTGCGAAGAATCCCCTTTTTGATCGACAGCCAGGCAGTCTTAAAAGCGATTATTGTCGAAGGTTGTGAAGTGCTGTCGCGAAGAGTTTAGTGCTCTTGCCACACAGCATTATGTTAAACTATGATGGGTCCCCGGACATGAGGGCATACCAGGAAATGAGAATGCTGATGAATTGACAAGGAAAAGATTCGCGCTAGACCTTGAGTAGGTCAGTCAGTAAAAGTACCGCCATGTAAATTCAAACATGAAGCATGGATCAGGATTCTAGCGGAAGGGAATGGAAAATGGAACTCTTTGGCCTCCTGTAAAACTAATAATCTCATGAAGAAAGACAGGAAAACGCTGTCCATCCTTGTAGGAGTAATTACAGGTCATAATACTCTGCGATACCATATGAAAATGCTAAGGAGGACGACCTTTCCATGGGCTGCGAAGACGAGGAAGTTAATGAGGACACGATCCTCTGCCACCTCAGACATACATAAATCCTTCAGGCGGCACTTTTTCTCGGATACCGAAGAACTAACTGTCGTATCTATCAGAGACATCTGGAGGTTCATTAAGGCTTCAAGATGGTTCGAAACCCTGGGGCAGTATGAGAGCGCTTTGTTTATTACTCCACAAGCAAGGGATACCTTCCCCCCAGAAATGGACATCACAATGGTTCGAATGAATGTTTTTGAAAGTATCGCCGATAAACGCTGTGAGCTTTGCGTCCATCCTAATCATCAGATTAGAAGCGGGATAGTTACGGATAAGGGCTGGGATAAAACGAACGCGTTATCATCTCTAAATCTGTCTGCACTGTGAGAGGTAATGGTTCGAGCAGCCATTCTGAATATGCTGTTCTGAATATTTAAAGCCCGATTTAGCTTATAAAAATTAATTAAATTCACAATTTTTCCCAAAGGAAGCTTAACAGTCACAATGATGCACGTGACATCCCATAAATTGCTTAAGCTGTTCCCTCGTTTATCAACCGTTAAACCATAAAATATTGAATTCCCGTAATTCCTGATTGGATAAGCTAAAAACTCCCAAAAACCAGAGAAGCCTTGACAAAAAATAACTGAAATTCCAATAACACAGCGCCATAGCCAGAGTGGTGATTAAAAAAAAAGAAAAAGGATTCCGATATCCGCTTCAACGGTACTCAGCCAGGAAAACATACAACTTTACAAGAACTAAAAAAATGAAAATGAAAATCCTTCGTAGTCCCGGCTGATTGGAGCATATTTGAAGCCATTTTTGGTTGAATTTACCGCAAAACAGGAGGAGAAATGAAAAATTCCGATTCGGCAACCAAACAAATGCATCCAAGAGGGAAATTTCGACGTGTATACAACCACGACGGGCTACACAAAGTATCTGAAAGTTTCGATCAAATAATTAAAATCGGGAATGGATTTCCACTCGAAATCAACGAAAGGGAGCGAACGAGATAGAGAGAGAGACAGTGAGTTTGTTTTGTACGCCGTGCCTATGTCCTGTGTTCAGGGACTACAAGTGTACAAAACGATCGACGACGGATGTACGTTTAGTTGCAGCAGTAGTAAACGCAATATCAACTCGCATGTGACTGTTGTGCAATGGTGCACGAGATTCTTTGTTCGTAAGTAATTAATTCCGTTGCAGGATACACTCGCTGGAGAGATTGTGATTTACACACACATACACACACAGCCAAGCACAGGGATAAATAAATCGAAAATATTCGTAGCGCTCCGGTGTATCAATGAAAAATTTTCCATTTACCATTCCGGCTGTGGAATGTTCAGTGCTCTTCGATACGAAAAGATAATGGGATGATGCATCCGCATCCCATTTCGTGTGCTAACATTGCTTGCCAGTCGGAGGCTTTTGTTTGCATACGTACGGAGGTTGGCATCAAATTTGGACCAAAAAAATACGTTCAACTTGGTACTGGGCTAGTAGTTAGTTGGAATCGCGTAAAGGAGCAGTTTGCTGATGGTCAGTGGGTTTGGAATGACCTACTGGGAATAGAAAGGGGGATTTTGCGATAGACCGGGTTAACACATATACGCTACACAACACATGGAGCAAGTTAGTCCTCGTCGTGTACCTGTTTATTCAGACATGGTTGGGAAATGATACAGGAGTAGCCCTTGCAATGGAATTAAGCCTGGGATGGGGGTCACAAAGTTTTTAAGTGCGATAAATGTAGAATGACAATAGGCAGAACGTTTTAAGAGTTTATATAGATTGTAGAAGCTTAAAGATTTCTAATATGCGTTTGCTTCTTCTAGGACATCAGTGTAAATTAGGCATCTATCGGACTTTTTTGCTTCAAACTGACGATATGCTCCTCGCAATTCACCAGTTCTACTGGCTTAGGGAAAACTTCGAAAGAGATGTCAATACAGTAGCGGAATTCCAACAATGTCCTTCAGTGAGGAAGTAGTGAGACCAATTGCCGACTATCATTGAGTTGGTAGTGAGAGCTGCGTAAAATTCTAGCAACATCAGCCAAATATAAATATAATAAAAATAGCTGGAGCAAGAGCTCTGGATGAGCCAGGGACCAGCTTTTGCCAGCCATTTATGTTGTGCGTGTTACATTTTTTGCACGAATGAAAGGGACTTACAAATTATTGCCGACTTCGAACGGCGAACTGAGAAGCTCTTTCATGACAGATTATATTCCCGGAGGGTTGGTGTTTCCGACGAGAGGTGTTGCCGCGAAAAATGTTAGGTGGACACGGCTGCGGCTTGAACCCACCTCGCTTACACAGCATAGCAGCGGTATTAAGGATGATGATTACTGCCGGTGAGGCTGCAATGAAGACAATGCGACGAGATGATATCACCTTTTTCATCTTGGTTAACATCATGAGGTGAAACCGATATGGATCGCTCGACATGAGGGCTTGGTAGGAAATAAGAAAGCTGATGAACTGGTAATAACCTGTGGCAAGACCTAGTGCAAGCCCATCACACAGTAAAAGTTCTTTCACGAAATCGGACAGGAGAAACAAATACACTGATGCATCCCTTCCACTCTCGAACAGAAAAGCTCTCGTATAGAAAAGGTTAGGCTAAGTGAGGACGAATTTTAGAGAGGCTCAGGTTGTAAAGACGAGGAAGTTAGCCCACTTTCTCTTCCATGCCTCCGCCATTTTAAACATAAATTCCTTGGAAGACACTTCCACCAGAATATCGAAAAACTATGCAACATACCTATCAAGGACATCTGAAGGTTCATCAAAGCTTCAAGGTGCTTCGAAACCTAAAAAAATAGGAGGGTTCTTGAAAAATTACCTCCCGAGGAAGACATTCCTTCCTTCCAAATGGGTATCACAAGGGGTCTATGCCGCTGATAGTTCTCTCTTTTCCCACCAATTCATCTACCTAGCCCAACCCATGTAAAGGGTGGTTAAATTTTAAGGGCCGATGTTGATTTTGAATAAAACACAAATTATTTAGGAAATTATTGTCATTTCTTTTTATTATGATAATATTGGTATGGTTCAATTATGTATGGAACAAAATATCGGCCAAATGGCCGCCGCGACCTCGGCGGCACACCTCCAACCGATAGTCCAAATTTTCGATGACGCTGAAGCATAATTGAGGTTCTATGCTGGCTTATCGACGTACACCTTTTCTTTCAAATAACCGCAAAGAAAAAAATCCAACGGTGTCAAATCACATGATCTTGGCGGCCAATTGACATCGCCACCACGTGAGATAACACGGCCATTGAATTTTGCGCGCCAAAGAGCCATTGTTTCGTTAGCTGTGTTGCAAGTGGCATCGTCCTGTTGAAACCACATATCGTCCACATTCATATCTTCCAATTCGGGCCATAAAAAGTTCGTTATCATTTCACGATAGCGAACACCATTCACAGTAACTGCCTGACCGGCCTCATTTTGAAAAAAATACGGCCCGATGATGCCGCCAGCCCATAAACCGCACAAACAGTCACTCTTTCTGGGTGCATTGGTTTTTCGACAATCACTCTTGGATTATCATTCGCCCAAATGCGGCAATTCGGCTTATTGACGAATCCACTGAGGTGAAAATGTGCCTCATCACTGAAGATGATTTTCTTCGAAAATTGATCATCCACTGTTGCCATTTTTTGCCACCATTCTGACCATTGATGACGCTTGAAATGGTCAAGAGGCTTTAGTTCTTGAGTCAATTGCACCTTGTAAGCGTGTAAATGCAAGTCTTTATGCATAATGTTCATCAACGACGAGCGTAAGAGGTGCAATTGTTGGGCACGACGACGAGTTGAGGTGGACGGCTCGTCAGCCACACTATCGCGAACAGCAGCAATATTTTCTGCAGTACGAGCTGTACGAGCATGCACTGGTGTTTTCACATCTCCTACAGACCCGGTTTGCTCAAATTTTTGCACGATTTTTCCGATTGTACGCACATTTGGACGATTAAATTGACCGAAAAAATCACGAAGTGCACGATATGCATTTTGATTTGAACGCCCATTTTCATAATAAGCCTGAATAAATTTAACGCGTTGCTCGATTATGTATCTTTCCATGGTTCAAATTGAGTTAGTCTGAAATTGAGAAATGACAAATGAAATGCAGAAAAAAACTTGACGTTTAGGTGTGGTTCACATTCAACATCGGCCCTTAAAATTTAACCACCCTTTACAAAGGATGCGCACTAGCATCACCCTGATGCTTCATTCGAGAGAATAGCTATCGCAGTTCTTGAGTTTCTTTACCATTTTGCAGCACGCAACCAGTACAGCGTAATGGTTATAGACTAGACGACCAATGGGCCGCAGAATTTTGATTAGTACTTATGCAGGTTTGCGATACGACACAGCATTTAATCAGAGTAAGCCTTTTCCAAAAGAATTGAAGAGCGGGAAAGAGCAAGGTGAGGACATCACCACTTAAAGTACAGTCCACCGGAATGCTGGAAAGATTTAATCTACTGGATTCCTTACAGAAATTTAGGGAAGGACTTCATTAACTCCAGGAATAATGACATTTGCGGAGGAACTAAAGCTGCCTTAGGAGAATTTCAGACCGGCAAAGATGATGTGTTGAGGCTTAAGATCTACAGTGTAATCATTAAAGGGAAGGTTTGACCTAGTCACTAGTCTAAGCAGTTTGAGAGTAGGGTAGGCCTTAGTCTGTGATGGATTAGAAGTTGGCCTAATGCAGGCAGACATGAATGACACTTTAGCAAATCCAAGGTGAGTCGTCATTAATTGACTACACCTTTCAAGAAAATCAGTTCCATGGATGGCCGAAGATTTAATCGGCTGGAACAGACAACCGCTCCTCTTGTGACCAAGAGAAATCGAGTCATGTGGCAAAATTTTGCTTCAAAAGACGTCGTAGTTATCCTGCACATTGTGAAGTTTTATTTTTATTCCTATCATCAACCATTGCCTAGCTTTGTTCCTAAATAATTCTCCACATCAATTCTTCCAGCTCCAACATCGACCACTCTTGGCCTAGTTCCTCTGCCAATTTATGTAACCTCCCCCCATTGGCATTCCGCCTCAAATTAAATTCTACGTGTAATTTATCGAGAAAACTATTTCACATTATTTAAAGTGGAGTACAAGTCCTTGGTGCTAAGCAACATATTCTGACGTCGTCCTTGGATCGATTTTCTCCCTTATGATCCCCATGAAATGCACACTCACACAGTAGTGCGTTTAATTATTATCGCACACAGTTGAAAATATATTCGTTAGGTTGCTCCTGGCGGTCTGGCGACCCGACAAAGCGTTCCTACAAATTTATTCGCCTGAAAATATACTTACATCACGGAGCGCGGAACGTTCCTAATTTATTCAGCACGCGTTGCAATAAAATTACGTTCGTTCCTCCACTACACAATGGCGGCTTATAGCCAGCGTTTCAAATGCGCTATTGGTATGCCATTGAGTCCCAAGGCGGAGACACGCAAGCAGGGCGGTTGTCGTTTTCTAATTCGGTCAGATAAATCATTTCGCAGAAAGAGTGCTCCAAAAGCGTTTTCCAAAATACTCATCGCTAAGCAGTATCGTGGTCCTTGTGGCCAAGTACCTAGCGAATGAATAACTTGGTGCGATTTGCCGCGGAATGTTGTAGCGTTGGTCATGTACATGTTGGAGAAGGGAAACCGAATTTCAAAAAAACACCCTTGGGGTGAATTCGATCTGTGGAATTACTGTGCACAACCCTTGTGTGGGTCGGTCAATGGGTGACGGCGGTGTACGAGCAATTTATGCTCCAATAACTATGCTAATCGGATGAATGCGACGAACAATTCAGGTGGAAGGTATTCGATGGATTTTTTTTTTCTACGGATAAACGGATCAAAACAATACAAAATCAATAGAAACGTGAGCTGGAGGGTTAAACTAAATGGGCGTGTGCCGTGCTAGCTGCGTATGCCAAAGCAGTGTACGTGCACAATTGATGGAGTAAATATTAGAAGTGGAATTTATTTTTGAAAAAAAAATGTATTCCACATTCAATTAAGAACAGTACGTGCTTCTTGACATGGTCAACGATGGGAACGGTATTAGTGTTGTTCTTAGCGAGCAGAGGCTGTTAATTTCACGTTGGGTGACAGAGTATTTCCTTTCATTTCAATTTTCTCATTTTGTCCATTTGATATTGAACTCCGTCTAAGCCGTGTTCGAAGAAAATCATCCCAAACTGTACACCGTAGATATAAATTTCCAACATAGCCTGTCACAAATTCTTTAGTTGTCTTCGGTTCATGTACAAAACATAACTCGCTTGGAAGAGGGCAAGAGCTCCAACTTATACATACATACATCATCCAACTTATAAATTATCTTTTTCAAGTGTCCAACTACGAGCAGGGCATTGAAAGCAATATCTTCACTTGAAAGAATGCACTACTCTTCTCCTTCTTCTCATCAAATGCGATGGTATAGTCAGAAAATCTTGGATTTAGGCTGAGTGAAGGTCACTCTGGGTTCTCGTATGTGTGAAACGCCTGAAAAATATATTCTAAAGGGTGGTTAAATTTTAAGGGCCGATGTTGAATGTGAACCACACCTAAGCGTCAAGTTTTTTTATGCATTTCATTTGTCATTTCTCAATTTCAGACTAACTCAATTTGAACCATGGAAAGATACATAATCGAGCAACGCGTTAAATTTATTCAGGCTTATTATGAAAATGGGCGTTCAAATCAAAATGCATATCGTGCACTTCGTGATTTTTTCGGTCAATTTAATCGTCCAAATGTGCGTACAATCGGAAAAACCGTCCAAAAATTTGGGCAAACCGGGTCTGTAGGAGATGTGAAAACACCAGTGCATGCTCGTACAGCTCGTACTGCAGAAAATATTGCTGCTGTTCGCGATAGTGTGGCTAAAGAGCCGTCCACCTCAACTCGTCTTCGTGCCCAACAATTGCACCTCTCACGCTCGTCGTTGATGAACATTATGCATACAGACTTGCATTTACACGCTTACAAGGTGCAATTGACTCAAGAACTAAAGCCTCTTGCCACACAGCTAACGAAACAATGGCTCTTTTGCGCGCAAAATTCAATGGCCGTGTTATCTCACGTGGTGGCGATGTCAATTGGCCGCCAAGATCATGTGATTTGACACCGTTGGATTTTTTTCTTTGGGGTTATTTGAAAGAAAAGGTGTACGTCGATAAGCCAGCAACAATTCAAGACCTAAATGATGAGATATTTTGTTCCATACATAATTGAACCATACCAATATTATCATAATAACAAGAAATGACAATAATTTCCTAAATAATTTGTGTTTTATTCAAAATCAACATCGGCCCTTAAAATTTAACCACTCTTTGCATCAACAAAAATATTGCTACATCAACAGAAGAAAGTAAGAAGATACTACTTTTGACTTTTGTTTGAGGATGGATGTGGAAACTTATTGTAAAGGGTTTTTCAATAGGGACGCTACAAAAGTAGAGCGACAGAGACAGCAAACGACGCCATATTTTTCTTGCGGTTTTTTGACATTTCTCTTCAGTAAGGTTTGCCATTTCATGATGGAAAAATTCGGAGTCAGTGGCCTCAACGTTAAGAGCGCTACGTCCAATTTATGGTCGTCATAATCGTCTTAGCAGATCAACAATTGAGCGTCTAGTGGAAAAATTTGAATCCAAAGGCACAGTACAAAATGTTCCCGTGCCAGTGAGACAAAGAAGTGCCCGTAGTGTCGAGAATATTGCTGCCGCTGAGGCTTCAGTTGCAGAAAGCCCAAATGTGTCTCTCACACGCGTTGGGCATCTCTGTGACGTCGTTGTGGCGAATTTTGCGAAAAGATCTTGGCCTACATCCTTACAAGATTAAATTGACGCAAGAACTGAAGCCGCTTGACCACCAAAGCGTCGTATGTTCGTGAATTGGGCTGAGCAACAACTTGAAAATGATTCGGATTTTCATCGAAAAATCATCTTCAGCGATGAGGCTCATTTCTGGCTGGATGGCTTCGTCGATAAACAAAATATGCGGTATTGGTCAGGCAGCAATCCACACGTACTCCATGAGTCATCATTGCATCCCGAAAAAATTACGGTTTGGTGTGGTTTATGGGCCGGCGGCGTCATTGGGCCGTACTTCTTCCGTGATGATCAAGACCGGCACGTTACTGTGAATGGGGATCGCTACCGTTCAATGATAACCAAATATTTTTGGCCCCAATTGGATGATATGGACTTGGAGGACATGTGGTTCCAACAGGACGGCGCCACAAGCCACACAGCGAATGTCACAATCAATTTATTGGAAACCAAGTTTGGAGAACGTGTTATCTCACGAAATGGTCCAGTCGCTTGGCCGCCTCGGTCGTGCGATTTGACGCCGTTAGACTATTTCCTGTGGGGCTACGTCAAGTCTATGGTCTATGCCAACAAGCCAGCCACGATTGATGAACTTCGTACGAATATCGAACGTGAAATTGCAACAGTATCGGCCGATTTATGCTTGAAAACCGTCGAAAATTGGGTTCAGCGTCTGGACTTCTGCAAGCGTGCCCGTGGTGGCCATGCAAAAGAAATCGAGTTTCATACATAATGGCATCGAACGTACTTTCACAGGAATAAAGAATTTCATTGATATCCAAAACCGTTTTTGTTTTATTTAAAAAAACTTTTGTATGGCTCTTATTGAAAAACCCTGTATTACGGGAAAACTAGAGGTTTTCTCACGAACTGCTATCCTACGAAATTAGACGCTCTGGGATCGAGGGTCACGAGAGAGTAGATGAAATAGTAAAGAAATGCCCGGAAAGACAGTATATACTAGGATCGGAACCCTCTTGTGAGCTGGGGATCTAGCATAATAGAATTTGTAGGTTCATAGACTTTTCGGGAACTGCAACCGAAAAAGGTACAGCACCAGTACTCACAGGATTGTCAACGGGCTACAGATTCTGGAACAGTCTGTCGTCGTGGCTTATTGGTCGGTGAGTTGGACAGTGGTGTGAACTGCCTATGTTCGAGGACCTGGCAATTTATCTTCGTAAGGACTGTAAGGCAATAACAATCTACAATCTTTAATGCATAACAATTATGTCGTGAACTATGTAACCGTTTCGGTCGGCTGATAAAGGGGTGATATCGACTTTGTAGCAAGTTCTGGGGCCGAATTACCACCCTCGTTAACGAGTAACTCGTCATCGAAATGTTAGGATTTGGTGTTACCGCTTCCAATGAAGTTTATGGATCATTCGATCACGAGTCCCACTCACTCACTCGTTGCGGTAATTCGGCCTCTGATTTTGAAGTACAAAGTTTGTCGAAAAAATGTGGATTTAAACGAATGAGACACAGTGTATAAACAGACTTTGAATTGTGAAAAACCTGAAGAACGTATTCTTTTCAACCTTTTCCCACTGATGTTCTGCGTTCATTAAGTGCTTGCTTGTTTATTTAAACCTTATCACTGCACAAAAAATATATAGCCTCCATCTAAATAAAACACAATGCAAAGTTCTTTGTCAATTCATTTTATGCAATTTTATTCGTTATTTTTTCAATTTCATTTTTTTGTTTTTCATAATATATATATATTTCAACAGTAATACACATTTAAACTTGTGTATCAAACTACATAAATTAATATATTTCCTTTTTAAATATAATAATAATATTAATAATATTAATATGCGACTAACCTTAAGTTTTGAATTTTGAAATAATAAATTCCATTATTCAAACTTTTTATGTATATATATCTTTTGTATATATATTTATATATAATTTGTATATATACATCTCAGACGTATATAAGTTTTTGTTTTTCTTGTTTTTCTATGCAAGTTTATGTAAATGTGTGTATATATATATTTTTATTATTAGTTTCGGTTTGTTTATTGCAATCGCTGGAGACTACGTTCACCCAAAAGGTTAAACATAAATAATAAACTCAGTAATTTAACATACATTTTGTTAACAGTAAGAGATGTCTATTTTCTAGTCAACTAAGTCAACAAATTCTAGGGAGTACGAGTAGATTGCTTATAATCAGATTGTTAAAATCAAAATTTTTATTTAAAGGGATTTGAAAGAGGTTTTAGTTGGAATTTTTTTTTTTCTTGTAAGAATTCTGGAATTTAACTTTAGTTTACTTTTAATTAACTTTCACAAGTTCAATTAATTTTTATTTAATATATATATATATATTTAATGGTAATAAGTTTCCTTTTTTGTTATTCAAGTTGATTATATCAATATACAATTCACAAAAAAAGGTTTCATTTAATATTACTTATTTTCTTTTATTTTAACAATAATTTCAGTCGGTCATTATGTAAGTGTTTTTTTTTTTATAGACCATTTAGGTATTTCCAGTTTAAAAATGTATATATATATTTTTTTTTTTTGTTTAATACTATATTTTATATGTATATATTTTTTGTATTCTAAAATAAGTTCACTCTACTATATGTAGTTTTTTTATTTTTAATACAACCAAAACGAAATTATAGTATTTTTTATGTAATAACACTTAAACTGAAACGAATTAATACAAATGTTTTTTTTTTTATTTTTTATGGAGAATATTATTTTAATTTAATCCTATTTGCTAATTATGAAAGGTATATAAATGTACTAGCGTCGTTGTATCATGAATTATATATTTTTTTTAATCCTTTTCTTTCACTTTTATGTAGGGAAATTTAAATATATATTTATATAAATACGGTTAGGTTTTTTTACGAGTTTTGTTTTGCGAGGAGTTTAAAATTTGTTAGGTTTCCCGATTTAAATTAGAATAAAGATCATGGACCAGAATGTTGATGTTAAGGGTCCGAAAAAAAGTACGCAAACTTTCTTGTCATTGTCTTTAAAGCTGGAGATGATATGTGCAGTATGCAAACGCCCAAGTAACTTGTTTCCATACTTGCAACAGACTTCAGTCAAAAGATGCGCTGTCGTACGACTTCTTCAATGGTATAAGCGCGAAATGGAATTTCTTCCTTAAATCTATCCAGGTTCTGGAATATGGACATCGTATTGATCTGATGATTATAGCATGCTTTCGTAGAGACTTCGATGACAAGATGAGGAGGAAGAGAGTCGTGTTAGTCTTAAAAAGAATAAGGGCGAAGCCAAAAGTGTGTTGTGAGCAAACAAATTTGCACTTTTTCACGGTAAAGGGCAGAACGTGACATAACTTTGAAGCATTTCATAAAATTCGGAGAAAGATCAAGTTCACTAATGACACTCTCGTGAAGATTTAACGAGGAATGATCTTAAAAAAAAAAAACCTTTGCTACATACCTCGGTTTGATAAGACAAATAGGTGTAAAACTCTTAGCTTGACGATGATGTTCTACAGGGCACTTATCTTTTCAGTCCTAGTATATGGCGTCAAGCATTTGACGATTAGTTAGAAAGCAGATCGAATACCCAACTTCTTCGTAAAATAATTGGGCAGATATATACCTCTGCGTGAGAAAGTCAATTAACCACTGAGCTGTAGTAAAACGAAGATTTATTTCAATTAGTCAAGACACATTATAATGGCTCGGTAACATTTCGAATCACAGTCTTAAGGTATGAATGATAAGGAAGGGTGGTGTTAAATAGTCAAAGTAGCCTGCCTGTGAGTGAAGAGATATAAAGGTCCAGTGTTTCAAGCGAAAACTTTCTCGGGTCGCTCGAAGTCCAAAAAATCATGACCTCTTCGTATGTTCGCTGAAAAAAAGTCAGATAAGGACTAATAAGCTGGCAGAATATATGTACATACATATTTCTCGTTAAGGCAAAAAAACAAAAGAAGATTTTATTGGATTAGACCGTAAAGGAATATACACTACCGCAGTTGGAGAGCAATTTGGCAAATGTGATGTATGATGTATGATGTATGCGTGATGCATTTAAATACACTTTGATCTTACATAAAGAATCTAACGAAATTTTGTTTGCTTTTGCTCATTGGAAGGCCCATTAGTAAAATTTTACAGAAGTAGATAAGAGCGGTCTGTTCGGCTGTACGACATTGTCAACACCTACGTACTTTCTCGCCAAATTTACTAAGAAGAGGTTCTCTAGTGAATTTGTTTCTCTAGGCTAATGGACTAACCATTAGAAATTTCAAACAATATTGAAGGAAACACCTAATAAATTTCAACTCCTCATAGCAAATAAAAGTTTATAATTTTTCATTTAACTAAACAAAGATTGGATACATTTTTTTACTAAAACACTTAGAAAACATTTTCACCTCTTTCGAAAACAAAATGATTTCCTGATTTCTCAATTATTTTGTTTACACTTAATTTAAATTACATAATAACTACACACATATAAATATTTGTTTTACCATATTTATATGACAATGCAGTTTATTCTTAAATATTTTTCAAAGGCATTTTATTATATGTTTTTTTTTTTAATATGAAAAAATAACACTTTTCGTTTTAATTTTCAACTCTTTAAAACCTTTATATTGTTTTCTTTTTCTTTTTCAATTAAATTTTAACTTTAAACTACAATTTTTAAAATTTATAATTTTATTATATTTTTTTTTTTCGGTTTTATAATATTGATTGCTTATTTATTGCATTTTTTGTTCAAATTTAAAATTAAAAAATTTTTTTTTTATGTTTTCGTCGTGTTTCTCATTTGAGTTGATGTTTTTTTTTTTTTTTGGGAAAAATGATGTTTAGGTTGTTATTTGTGTATTTGTTGGGAACAAAATTATTGTGATGATGAGAGAGAGTATCTGGATGTTTTTTTGGAAATTGTTAAGAAAACCTCGGTGAAACCGGATTCCGATATTGAATTTGAATGGAATAGTGTTTCTAAAGTGGAATAACATTGTTTGCTGAAAGAATATTTGTAAAATAATTTTTTATTAAGAGAAATCATATTTTTTTTTGGTTTTTGTTTTATTTTTTAGATAGAACGCATAGCAGAATGTTGAAATTAAAAAAATAACCTTCAATGGGAACACCCAAATTCCTGGTAATTTGAAAATTTTTAAGAAAATTTATCGAAAAAGTGTAGGTAATGTTTGTGTAGATAGGAATTGTGGATCGATTTCAATTGTTATAAAATATAAGTATTTGTCATAACAAGGCTGTAAGAACCAGAAAAAAATAATCAAAATGCTGCTACTTACCTTGTTTTACTTATTTCTATTTTTGCACATTTTGAATGTTTATTTTAATATTTTTACATATATACGATGAGCCTGTCTACCTTTGCTGCTAAATAACATGGAAAGTCTGTTCTTGTCTGTTTAAGCTTGAATTTATAATATACTTATTTATTACTAAGTTTACAGTGGATTTTATAGTGTTTTTTACAGGATTAATTAGTTTAAGGTAAGGAGCTTCAAATATACCAGGTGGTTTGTAAGTTTAGTTATGTATGCAATCAGGCCCCTCATCTGCCATAATTGAGTTTTGACAGTGCCAGCTTTCTATGATTGAAAATAGGTGACAAACAAAATTTGTGAAGATCGAAACTCCCCAGGATCAAGTTATCTTTCCCTTATTATTTTTAATAAAATGGTTTTAAATTAATTATCAGGGAGGTTAGATCAGGATGGAGTAGAAGTGTTCGCAAACGCGAGCGATAGATTTAAAAAAAAACATGAGGGAGAGGCAGAAGTTTCCAGAGTTCTGACTAAGGTTAGGTAGTCGGGTTGTATTAGGGTTGGGGTTAATGTAACTGTCCATGCATGATTGGGGCACACGAAGACCAGATTAAGATTTATTGTGGTACCATACGAATAGGCCGGAAATGCTGAATTTTCTAATGTAAACGGGTATTGATAAGATAGAAGCATCATAGGCCACGATATACCTGTTTAACCCTTATGATACCATACATTTGTTCACCTACTATCTTCAATGGCAAATATCCAGGTATGCGTTTTGCATTCGGCCGTATTTTACTACCAAATAAGCGTATAAAACGCTTTAGCCGCGTGAGTGACGTATTTAGTTGAAACGTTAAAATAATGAATGCGCACTCGGGTACTCGGTATGGGTACTCGGGTAAAGAACCATTGGGTTCGATTTCTCTAGTTGGAGACAGTATAAGCAGTTAACCCTACACTCACCATAAGTTGTGCGGTTAAACAAATACCGTCCGCTTTATTTGTTAAAATATTTATTACATGTGTTCAGTTTAGGATTTTATCTAGCACGAATAAACTTAACAGTCGTAGATACTTACTTTTGATAAAAGCCAAGCGATAGAGCCCTTAGAATGCAACAAATTTCCACATCTAAAAGCACGAAGACAATCAGAGCAAATCACATCTATGTATGAGTACATTCAGTTCAAAAATATTTCATATATTCATGGTAAATATATATAGAATGCAAGTGTAATTTGTTGTGTGTTATATAAATTTTTATATTTTTGTTCATCAATAAGAGAAAAAGAGAGACAGAGAGAAATAGAGCTGGATGGAAAAAAAAGTTTCAAGTATCAGAATAACATCAAAAGCAGCAGAAAGTATATAACAGTACGAGTATATATTGTTTATATACGTAATGTAGATAGTTTAACTGCAAAAAAGAAAAAAAAAATACAAAGACGTATGCAATTCATATGCACAAAACCTCATATTTTGATGCCATAAATACGAAATACGAAACAAAGAAAATAACACATCGAACGCAAGTGAAAAAAATGAAAACAATTAATTTTTTGTTTGTTTTGTTTTTATAGTTTTTTTTTTTTAATTTATTTTTTCGTCATTTTTATTCTTTTTAAATTGATTTAATTTTGTTTCTCACTTTGTATTGTATTTTTACTCAAAGTAACAATAATTTTATCATTCATTTAACACATTGTTTCATCTTGGGTTTTTTTTTATTGTGTATATATGTATATATTTTTCTGGTATTTATTTAATATTCAATAATAGTATGTATGTATATTCATCTTTTTGTTTTAAATAAAATAATTTATTCATTTCCCTAGGTTTTAATACATTTATTAAATACTCTATAACGAGAAACAGAAAGAAAAGTAAATAAACGAAGTAAAATATTTAAGTAATTTGCAATTTTAAATTTAATGGACTGAAATTTTTTGTTCGGTTAAATGTTCGTTAAATATTTTCCTGGTGTGAGAATTTGGTGATTGCTGTGGAAACCTCAATTATTGGCCAACACATCCGGAAAGTTTAAAGGGCGAATATCAGTAGATTAAGTCCAGATGCAATATACCCCAGTGGGGGTGGTTAACGCAAACGAACATCACATTTGCATACAATTTTCCAAAGATTTTCTTTCCGTTTTTTTTTTTTTGGTTGAAATAAAATATTTTAATTTAAACTTTAAAGTTGCAACAAAATATTGACTACGCAGAATAATTTTTTTATAGAATAGTTTCTGTTTTCAGTTTGTTTTTTTATTTATTTTAACAACCAAGTAAATTATTTTTTCTTTAAAATTTATTAAAAATATTTAACAAGCAATACAAATTTATATAATATATAGAGTTTTGATAATAACTTTCTTTCTTTTAAAAACATTTAATTGTGAGTTTGTTTTAAACATTTGCAATGTAAACGTTGGAGTATAAGTAGAGAGGCAAGGCAGGTTTAGGTTTATTTAAGAAAGAGGACTTAGTATTGCAATGGGGATAATTCGATTTTCTTTTTATGTGAACCGATGGATGCTGACGAACTAGAGGGACTTAGATGTTATTACTCCGTGAAATATATACGCTTGTTGTTGTTGTTTCTACACTGATGGACAGGTGAATTAAAGCATGTGTTTTATAATTTACCTAAGACTTCGGTATATTTCTTGCTAAAATCTTTGCCATTTAAAAAAACTGCAGGGGATTACAATCTTCGACTGAAGTCAAGCAGCAATCAATGCACTAAACAGCGAGAAAATAAGTTCAAAAGCAGTGCTCAGCTCAGCTCAGCCTACTAACCTAACCCAACCTCTGAACAGAAGCTGTTGGTAGGCAAAATAATTGGTCTAAGAGAGCTACCCTGCTCTTGTGATTATTTGTTCAAAGGGTCACAAATCAACTTAACAACGCTCAAGTGTGAAAGATTTTCAAATTATTGGAGCTTGTAATCTTAATATTGCAGGAAGGTCTTCGCCATTCCAAAATCTCTGCGGTTGGGTGAGCGTGATAATTAAAGGAAATAGTCGTTCATGCTGGTGTCTTTATTTGAATTAGTCGAAAGATTTGGTGACAGCAGTCAAGAACCTCTAAGCATTTACCCTAAGACTATGGAAGCTCTTACACAGTAGCTGCTGCCATTTGATGTGACGTGTACTCGTACGAACGTAAATAAATCATTTCAGTCACTCACTAGTCTTGCCGTAGCTTCATGTGAGAGCCGCAGCTAATTTATTTTTTATAATCGGGCTCTGGGACACCAAAAAACTGAATGACGTGGTCAAGATGCTGCAGATACCAATCAGAAATATTGAGTTAAGTTTTGAGAATGCATAATCCTGTATACATGAAAATACCCAACACGAGCCCCCAATAATCATAGTCCTATTTAAAGGCGCGGAGCCGTAGACTTTGTCAGAAGTTAACCTGCTTTGATCCGAAGAATCTACAAATCTACTTACCAGAAGAAGATTGCGATTCAAAACGGAGCTCAATCAACTTGGCATGCAAAACTGAAAGCAGTGATCCAGAATTTTTTATGAACATTTGACATTTAAGAGTCCTAAGTGCTAGACGATTTTTAAGTCACAATATGTGCAAAGGCCTTTATGTGCTCTTAATCCTCGACTCGCTTAGTGCAACTACAAAGCTATGGGGACATCATCGACAGTATAAAGCGAGGAGACACTGACTAGGATTGAATCAAGCCGTTACGATGCATCTTAATTCAGTAGAAAGTGTGCTTCTAGTTCACGAAAACCCTCTATTGACGTCACGGTAAAAGCATCACGAAGGACAGCTAAGAAGAATAGGAATTTGCATATCCAAGTAGGGTGTTTAACGACAAGTTACAGCCACCCAAAAGGCGTTGCAAAATGTTTCTATTAGGGAAAGAACTTACATTCAATGTTTCAAAAGTTCTAAAACAAAAAAGAAGAGAAAAACTTCAGAATACAAGTTTCCTAAGGTACACTTATTTAACAGAACTAAAGTATAGAAACATCGCATAGTGTATTCCATTACAACGTTTTGTACAATCTAAGATTTTGTCAAAAACCATTATGTGATTCTTGACTCATTTGTTGCTTTGTCTACAGAGTTAACAAAATTCTTTAGTGTAACAAATTGTTCTAAGTTTTACTTAAGTTTTTTTTTCTTTATATTTAATCAATAATAAAACATTTCCAACTAACTTTTGTTTCATTTAAATTGTTTTCTCTAATATGAAATACATACTTGTAGTTTTTTTTTTTCTAAACGAAAAACAAAAAAAATGAAAACTAAAAATCTAAATGTGTTTTTTTTTTTTTTGTTTAAAATTGTAGTTAAAATTAATTGACACACATATATATATTTTTTCTGTTGGTGGCTATTTTAAAAAATATTTTTCTGTTTCTTTTCTTTATGATTTAAGTTTAATGCTATTTTTAAAAAAACACAATACAACAGAATTAGGTAGATGTAGATAGTATAATATATATTTTTTTATGTTTTCAGCTACAGATACAATATATAGTATACGTATCGGTATTTTGTTGTTGTTTGGTGGTGGTATGTTGATGTTCTGTATTACTTGTCTGACGATAGTGAAGTTGTTTGGTTAGTGTTTTTGGTTTCCCTTTTATTTATTTGATATTTGTTTTTTATTTATTTTATTTATTTGCTGTAGGTTTTTTTTTTTCAAGTTAACAGATAGAAGATACACATATAATATTTATATATATATATATGGATGCATTTGAATATAGAAGATAGGAAGAAAAGCGCATTTTTTTTATAGATATCGTTAGCATAACTTTTGTATATATTAGTTTATTTTATTTTTTTTTACTCCAGCTAAACAACAAGAAAAAGGAAAAAAAGAAGACATTTAAATATAAGTTAAGGTGTATTGTAGAGAGTAGTTTTAGCTGTAAAATGAAGCTGTACAGTTACAGATAAGTGCTGATAAAAAATAAATGATAATAGAGCCTTAAATAATAAAGCTTGTCATGCAAATAGAAGGACACAGTATTATACATTAAAAAAAATAGAGTACTTATAAGCACACAACTTGTTCCTATTTATGTACAGACTGAACAATAGTATATAGTTTGAGTTAAGTTAAGTTTAGTTGAGTAAAGATGTATAATAAATGATAATAGTGAGATGGTTATTTAAGTTCTTTTTTCGTTTTATTCTTCTAACAGTCTACTTCGCTATATTTTCTAAGAAAAATCTAAATTTTACGTGAATAAATTCTCATTCGATGCATTCGGTTGTGGTTATTGCCTTGAAATCAGTTTCTTTTTGTATTTTTGTTCTGTAAGTGTTTGTTCATGCCTTAACTTAGGTTGTTTAGTGAATATTGATCTGACGCTACTAGGAATTTGGATGAATATACTCTACAAATGGCATCTAACATAATTTTTTTTTAAAAGAAATTAATTTGGTTATTGCTATGAATTCGCGAAACATGAGAAGTGTGAATCAGTTTTTGTAGAAATAAATTTAGAAAGATCTCCTTCCGAAATTCATTGATGCTTAAGATATGGAAGGGAAAAGGTGCTTCAATGGTTGCAAAACAAACTCTGTGATCCATCCTCTTCATCGTCACGCTTCCTATTCATTTACTTATTCGTTTATTTATTCAAAGAACTTTTTCGACTATGGATAATGTCGCCCTCGGTGGTTTTAAGGGAAAAGTCCTTCGTGTGATCTTTGGTCGCGTCTACATAGACAATGAGCTGAGGAGAAGATTCATAGATCGAGTGAGAGGAATTGGAATACAACAACTAAGATGGCTGGGATGTGCTGAGCGAAAGCATATCAGAGCTTCGACTCGGGAAATCATCGAACCAATGCCGTAACGGCGGCGGGGCATTAAAGGAACTTAGATACTTAGGTGGTGCGCGCAAGTTGAAACGATCTCAACCAACTCCAAATGTGAAACTAGGCCAGTGATATTGATGGTTGGAGAAGCGTGTTGGTTAAGGACCCCGGGCGGAAGTGTCATTTAAACCAAGTTTGGCTATCAGGCAAAAAAATTATGTTTTTGTGGCTCACTGGAAATAGGCAAATACCTTTAAATTGAATTTAAACATATGTATGTATGTTTTCTAGGAATTAAGGCCGCCATCCAAATGTATGGATCTAAAACTGGCTACACCATGGAAAAATTGTAGCTTTGCTGCATAAGCTTGACCATTTGGAAGAATTCAGTCAGCCTAACGTACATATGTACATGAATCTTACTTAATTCTCTACTTATCTGACTTCGAATAGACCTCGAACTTCTGTTACCCATTCGAAGTTTTTCCTTTTGCCTTCAACTACTGCAGATGGTAGCATGCAACGAATGTCATAGACGAAACGTTTCAAAAAAGCTTTTTTTATACGAAATACTGGCCAGGCTTCACAACACGAAGGGATAGCTTTAACTTCAAGGTAGTAAGGGACTTTGTCTACCTTGGCTCTGATATTACCTCCGATAATGACATCTCGTCGGCAATCAAACGAAGACTAACTCTTGGCAGTCGCTGTTTTTTCGGGAGACTCTTTATAAGGATTTATTCATCACAGTCCTGCTTTATGGCGCCGAGGCATGGGCTCTATCGAAAACGGGCTTTGGAGGAGAGGATTTAATCATGAACGATACGAGCTGTACAGCGATGTTGACCAAAGCAAAAAACTTCGCATTGGACGTTTGGGGTGGCTACACGAGTGGAAACCAATGCTTCGGCACGAGTCTTTGAACCTAACCCGGAGGAGAGGAAGACCTCGCCTAAGGTGGCGCGCAGAACTAGAAAAGGACCTCAACCAACTTGCCGTGCGCAACTGGTAGCCACTAAGGACCGGGCTAGCCCAGGTTCACCCCGAACTTTAGCAGAATTATTGTACAAACAGATTCACAAACGCGTTTCATAAGGTGGTGATAAACAATTCGAAACTATCACAGTCACTATGTGTAAAATGTTTCCTCGCGTATCGGACAGATGTGTGATATGTGATAAAAACACAAAGAAAAGCTTCTAAAGGATGTATGAAGACCCTACTTTGATGAAACATTTATCAATAACGGTGTTTTAGCAATGTTTTTATTTGTTTTTTTTTTTTTAACTATGTTTTCTCCATTTTGTTTTTGTTTATCACAAATACGCTTTTGTTTCTTGATTGACAAAGAATACAAGTTAACTACTCTAAATTTTCTTTTTGCCTGATGTATTCTATACTCAGTAGTTATACATACACTACACTATTATGTACTACGAATTTGATAATAAAATAATAAACTTTGCCTTCCTATTGAAATTTTTATATTATCTACACATGTGTTCTCAATGATTTATTCACAAGTAAATGAAAAAAATTAAAACAAAAATGTCCTTATTATAGTTCTCTATGTTATATGCAAACAATAAGTTTATGAAATTAAAAATTGTATTTCTATATATGGTATATGTATTTATGTTTAGAATTAATTAAATTTTACTTACATTTTATTACGTTCTTCTTCTATTTTTATTTCTTAATTTTTTTTTTGGGAAGGAAAGAATTATATTTATTAAAAGTATTTTACGTAACAAAATACGTAACAACAATTCTGTAGATGTAGTGGTGGCTGGTTGGTTGGTTGATTGGTTGTTTGATTGGTTGGTTTTTAGCTAAATGTCTATGTTTTTGTTTTGAACTTGTCAATATTCTTTTTTACACTCTTGTTTCGCTGCATTTGTTTTACTTTCTGTTTATTTTAAACGCTTCCATGGCGGCGCATTCGATTAGTTTTGGAGAGAAATATGTGGTCGTGGATGATGTGAGAAGAGGAGTAGAAGTTCTGATGAGAGTTTAATGAAAATTGGAGCCAATAATGAGTTTGTTTGTTTTTTTTTTTTTTTAAAGTAGGTCGAATGTCATTGCCTTGCCCTTCCGAAGCACTTTGAATTTGTCTTTGAGGCTTTGACTTTAATTTTTTCAATCTATTTTCCGAATTTTTAACAACTGGCAGATAATTGTGGAAATTTTGCATTCAAATTTTGGTTTGGCGGGCTTGAAAATTTGTTTATTTTGGCTGGTTCTTCTTTATTTTGTTTTTTTAGTGCTTCATGATCTCTCTGAATTTATTTGTTTTTCATGTTGTTCGGTTTTTTTTTTTTGAAAATTAAATTTAATTTAAATACATGTATATATATGTATGTATTTATTTTTTCTTGTATATATATATATTTATATATTCAGTTTTGTATTTTTGTGGGAGTTTTTTTTTTGTTAAATAAATATATATATATGTGTGGGTTTTTGAATTTTTTTTATTATTATTTTTTGTTTAAATAAGTTTTTTTTTTGTTATATATGATCATATATATATGATGACATATCACTGCATGACACATTTTCCCTCTATTTGAGTTTTTAGCTCATTTACTTGCGTTTCTATTTGATTTTTCAGTTCTGTAAAAAGAAATTGAGTAATGGAAACAGCAATAAATAAGCGTGTTATTGTAGGATAGACTACAATAGTTTTCTTGTTGTATTGTTTTTCTATAAGTTTATATAGAGTTTTATTTTATTATTTGAAATATACCATATATTAATGCAAATTACACATATATAGTATATACCTAGGTAGGATCACAATTTCTGTAATTTTTATAGCAGATTTTTTAAATGAAGCAAATTTTTTGTTAAGCAGAATGTTGAAGAGTTTTTATTGTTGATGGAGACCTACGAACTTTCCTTAAATAGTTGGTTTCTAGAGCTCAACACAACGTAGATAACTGTTTGTAATGATTTCCTATATAAGGGTTATTTCCTGACTTCGGCATACACATACATATGCTTCAGATATATTTTAACAGCCGAACATTTTTCGGCGCACAATCACTCGTCGGAGAATGACAAATCTCCGAGGTTGCTTTGAAAGCTGCTTGCATTGGCTTGAACAACATAATAAATGTTTGCGAGAAGCTAGGCTTTGGCCGAACTCAAGCTGTCGCGCAATTTTTTTTTATAAGAAATGAAGTTGAGTCTCACACACTGTTTGGTCGGAAGGACCTTTGACTGAAGTTTTTGACAGCTCACAGAACTTCTTTAGAAACTTCAAATCCAGTTCCTATCTGCATTTTAGATCTATTCGTATACCAGACGAGGTCAAATCTTGATGATCGGGGTTTGTAGTTCTCCTAGTTTTTTTCTTATTGAAGCTGAGTTAGCATGACCAGGAAAAAATTCTAATCACAGACGTACCAGCATAGATGATGTAAAAGGCATAACAGCAGCTATTCAGGAACTAAGTCAAGAAGTCTTAAGCCTCAAGCATGCGAGTGTGCTTCTAATGACTATCCACGTCGAAGTTGACTGCCCATATGTGAGACTTCTATGTATGTACATGCGTGCTTCAGTTAATAGAGGCAGAAGAGATAATTTAACTAAAGACCAGCAACTGAGCAGGTTTCTACCAGGACTGGATGAGGAACCGTCAAAATTATCGAAAAAAAAGCCACGTACGAGGTGCTTAAAGTCACTCGCGGCAAGCAGATGCAATTAACTGAGAATTATAAGAGGCGGCGTTGCAGAGGAAGACGAAAGGTGCTCCCTAAACTCAACTCACTGCAAAGGAAAAGAGAGCAACACGAATTTCTCCGAAAGATCAAAACGTAGCATGGGAAGCACGTAATCAAAATAATAGAGAGATGAAGAACGTTGCGAAAGAGGAACGGCGAATAGGTACAGATGTTACTGAAGAAGAACCAACTGGTTGATTGACAACAGGATCTGTAGCAGTAAGCCGGAGGAATGTTCTATAAAAAAAGACTCGGTACTGAGGGCTTGAATAGAATAAAGCGATAAAGGTTTTGGTGATTCCCAAGCTCTTCCAACGGAAGAAATCCAGTAAGAGATAAGTTGTTTCCGACTTCTATTTCTTCTTACAGAGATGACGCAGAGATAAAACTGAGCCCTTTCACGAAGGACTAAAGATCCTTTTTAAAAGTAAAACGACAACACACTGGTGATGTAAGAAAGGTGATGCATAGACGGATCATGACATGTCTTACACTCGTACTGGTTCCTAAGGATGGTATCGGTAAGACTGGAAAATATAAATTCCAGACCAACAGTCGTCGTCTTAGTGGAAAGAAGATTTCATCTTAGGTTGAAAGGAATCAGTTCGAAAGTGATATCAACCAACGCGGTGTGTGAAAATGAACGCAGCTCCCTAAAACCTTTCAGTATATTTCTTGGAATACAATTCTGAAGATTCTTGTGTTGAAACGAAAGACATGTACATAGATGGCGCTCTGCTTTCTTGAAAAGTACTTCCATAGCGTTTGTCATATTTTCGTTTCTGTGTTTGAGAAACATGATTGCATCTACTTAAACGACCTGTATCTTTACTAAAAGGAGTCGTGTTCATGAAAAAAAAAAAAAAAATCTCATACATAAATATGTATGTATATTCATTAGAAAGTTATATAACACTCTGCGTATAAAAATCATAGAATTTGTGATTCCACCTACGTATGTATATGAAGCCGTAGGACAGTTTAAGAGGGAAAAAGCTTTTATTCACTAGCGTACATCATGACATGAAAATGTAAAGAGAAAATGAAGAAAAACTAAAAAGTAAAAAAAAAAGTGCAAAATGAATTTGAATAGAATAATGCAAATGCAATGAGGAAGGAAAAGAGTGAAAATTAATTGAGCGAAAGATGGAGAAAATTTTGTTCTTTCAATTCGAAGAGAAGATAGAAAGGAAAGCAAAGGGAACCAGTTTTTGTCTTTTTTTTTTGTTCACCGTTCATTATTCGTTTCATTTTCATTTTATTTTATCTTTTTTTTTTGTTGTAGCAACATTTTGATTACAAGTTATAATTGGATTTTCTTTCTTTCAATTCATTTTCCTCGTTTGCGTCCATCTCTTGCTGTCCATTAAGAAACCCAAAGAAATTAATTTAAAAAAAAAATGGAATGAAAAAGAAAAAAAAATCAAGAAAATAACCACTTATTCCATTCGAGATTTTTTTTCCTTCGTTTTACAGTGTGTGTGTAAGGGAAAGTTGCAAATCACTGTTTTGCAGCCTTTAAGGAATAAATGGATAAATGAGGAAAAGAAAAAAAAAAATTAACAGTCATCATCATCATCATCAAGAACACACACAGCACTCGCTTCAACCCCCCGCCTCCCTAGCCTTTAGCTTTTTGGTTTATAATACGAAAAATCTAGCATCAAAGCGCTTCCAAGTAATTGTTACAGAAATTTCAATTATTCTGCAAAAAAAAGGAAAGGAGAAACCAACTCTGGAAAAAGGAAGAAATTGGTTCACAAAGAGGATGGAAATTTCATTCCTCATTTGGTCCGTTAATGAAGTTTACGCTCCTGGCAAAAGTGTTTTTAATGTTTCCCAACAAGGTAACGTTGAAGAAAGCCCCCTCCGGTTCGGTGATGGCTGTTGGGCGCCATTATTAACCTAATTTGCTTTGAAATTCTTTTTAAAATGGACGATATAGAGAAGCCATGTTTTATTGTCAAGTCTATAAAAGATTTGTTTTCATAAGTAAGTGGCTTTCGGTCTGATGGCGAATTTTCTCCAGGAATTGTTTAAGTGCTTGGTTTTTGATATGTAAAAAAATTGGCACACCGGGGAAATCGGGGTAATCAGAGTCGTGGGAATTTCTGAGACAAGAATATGGGAGCAATCATTTTGTCATCAAGAAATGAATATAGAACGATGGTCATAGTCTGGTAAATAGTTTATGTATGCATATAGTACTATCAACTACCCCAACTTAGGCGACCTGATGAAAACCAATGTTAGTAGGCTCCTACGTGTCATAAGAAGCTCAAATTGTTTCCATGAGTAGGCAGGCGATCTTACCCTACCATGTTGCATCACAACCATGTTGCATCACAACGAACCCCTCATGGGTCTAAGTGTGTTGGCTTTAGCGGGCAGCTATTTCAACCTAACATAGCACCATTAAACAACTTGCAAACTGGTAAGGCATATTTTAAGCTGAGGGTTAGTATCCCCTTAATTTTCTCTAAAACAAGGCAGAAAGGATCTACCCAATAAGTCCCAACTTACACGTCGAAGGAATCTACATACAAAACCTTTGGATAAGATCATTAACAAGAGTAATTTAGCCCTTGGCACCAGCTTTGATTTTCCTCCAGATTTTACTAGGGGGATTTGAAGGTTTTAACAACTTTACACATCTTAATAAGCACATCTCGCAAGTCTATTAGTCTAGAGCTAGAACTTAAAGTTCTAGTTGACTCCGACGGTATAAGGCGTGCCACCTCCATGGAGAATGTTTGAAATATTTTCGGCTCTATAACACACTATCTGCAAACCAATTAGACGACTATTGTCTGCAAAAAAGCTTTTCTAGTTACATAGGTCTATCATACAGATCCAGAAGTACAATAGGTTCGAGAAATGTAGCTCCACCTATGTACACCATGCTAGGCTATGCAGAAGCATTTTTGTGCAGTTGATGAACAGAACGAATCCACGCTCAAGAGAGACAGTCCCAGTTTTGTGCTAAAGCTGACTGCTTTGGTTTTCTTTTTCTAAGACAATATGCTGAACTAGGCTTGTAATTTGGCCTTAATTTGGCAGTAGTATGCTTTCCTATGTATGTACCGTGAGCAGATAGTCGACTCAACCTATGGAGTCTAACTGCCCACTGTGTTGTATAACATCCAACTGTTGATGTTTAGTGCAGGATTTTTACAGGTTTTTAGTTGAATTAGTTAATCTCTACTGAAAGTGTGGCAGTTACCAAGGCTTGAAAGTCGATCGAAGACATTGTGGATGTCAGAATGGTTGAACATCGAAGCGATCGTGGATGTCAGAATGGTGGATCAGATTACATTCTTCGAATCAACGAGTCTTTTAGGGAGAGTTTCTTCAATATGAAACGTCAAGTAGAAGGACAAATGGCCGCGATTCTTGGCCTTGTTTTGTGCCTTCATTAAACCAGTTTCAGCCATCGTACTATTTTTAAACCGCTATGCATTATTTCCTTTATTTTGCCTGTTTGCAGTCAGCAACTTAAATTATTTTTATTTTAATTTTTCTACAAGCACCCTTGAACCCGGTGTTATATATCACCACACAATATCCGTTGGTAATTCGTTGTATTTAAAACCCTTACAATTTGTTAATTGATTATCGCTGTAATATTTTGCTTGAAAGCGATTTTTCATCGAGCTCAGCAGGACATCCGGCAAATTGCCAAAAATCGCCGCATTTATTTCAACAATACCCGCTTCCATTGCGACCATTTGAGCCATGACCTACGCCAATAAACAAACGCATTCATTCTCACAAAAAAAGAACGTAAATATTGCAAATTTATTTTCGTCCGCTGCACAAGGACGTGGAGAACTTTTATCCAATTAATCACGCAAGTCCAATCTCTTTGCACACCATCTCAACCGGTCCAACCGCCATTGGTAACATGTTTTCCGAACAATTGCGCGCGTCCCGAAAATTTTCACAAATTGAACAATAAATTCCCGCAATTATATCCGCCGGCCTGGCTGACGCGGTGGCCAGTTTCGGTCCCGGTCCCAACGATAAATTATGTTTATTAAAATTACATTCTACACGCACACGTACGGGCATATCGGCGTGGCGCAAAGACGACCCAATTTAAAGTGAAATTTATTTTGAACGTTCCTTCTTCATTAGGTATCTCGCTCGTTAAATGAGTACAATGTCCTGTCCAACTGGAATGAATATACACTTTCATAAATAATTAAAGGCACATTACCCACTTATGGTTGAAAGCACACTTGGGAGCTGTGGCGGACAAGGGGCGGAAGTCCCCGTAAGGCAGTTTCCCTTTTTAAAAAAATAAAGAAATGTCCTTATGGTATTTCTGTCTTTAATTAACCAGGACTAGGTCATGCAAAAGGTGAATAATGTGTTGCCACCAATCCAAGTGGAGTGTAGTACTTAAAAGCACACCAGCGCGAAGCGAGTAATGTCCCGGAATGGGTACGACGACGATGGTGGAAAATAATGTCAAGTTGTTGTTCATGCCTACAGCCTTACCAGAGGGCTGAGGAGATGTTGTTCATATTTAACCCATTTTTCCTAGAACGCAAGATGGTATGTTTAAAATCAGGACAAAATTTCTAACCCCCACCGCTCCCTCCCTTACTGTCCTTCTCATTCGTAGGAAGCTTATGGCGCCGCTGCTGTGCCCGTGCATGGTAAAACGGAATTAAAAACGAAGAACTGGAATACGGCGTATAGAACCTTTAAGGGTTGACATGATTTTTAATTATAATGAAGGGCGTGCAAGTAGAAGAAAAGAATTTACGTTTACGTTCTCCTCTTTCGTTTTCCGTTCTTGTTTTTTTTGGATTCTCTTGAGAAACTTTTTTTTTTCTCATTTTTGGCAGGGCTAAAGGAATTTAACTTCGCGGTTATTTGACGTATAATAAATGGTTTAATTCAACAATAAGGTCCGAGATTTACTAGAGAGAAAGCATTCTTGGCATTCCTGCCCCAGAGGGGTTAGTTTGGCGCACAAAAACTGAAAAGGGAAGCGGCTTTTCCCCGGTCCCTCGGGGTAAATTAATTTTAATAGGTTAGCTGTAACGTAGGCAATTAACGGGGGGATAAAGAAAATGAGATATAAGCAAACATTTTGGGAGGACATGACAAGCTAAATTGGTGAATTTATATGTTTTCTGCGAAACGATTCGCATTTTACAAATTCGCCGTAAAAATAATTAGAGCGACCGACATCTTTTGAGCAGTTAATGAGTGCACACATTTTTCAGGACTATTTCCACTCATTCGAAGAAAAGATTTAAAATTAAAGGACTTTTACCAAGATTGCGGTTTAACTTTAAAACAGAGGTCCACTGTGGTTGACGATATAAACGAATACATGGTTTGAATATGTCCCTTTCACAGAAAGGACATTACCTTTACATGGTGCTTACCGAATAGCTACTTCAACTCAACGAGTCTGACAACACCTCGTCCCAAAAAGCACAGCTAGATAAGCTTCAGGACGTTTGATAACAAACTAGACGAGGTATCCCCTGTTGATCTGATTGGGTGAAATGTATCTCAAAAGTCGCAGCAGTAAACTTTTATAAACTGGCGACATATGTTTGTATTTGGAATCCAGGATTTAAATGTCGTACTCAGTCCTGGGAACTTCATCCACAATCCAAAGATTTTTCCATGACCTCGATCTTGATCGGGTATATACAGTTCACCGTTGTCGCTGTGCATTTCTTTCATTATTTCTTTGGTCTTAGTCAGAGGAGGAAGGAAATCAGACACTTCTGAGGAAAATCTCATGACGCGATGATGTTGATGAGTGGAAAGTACAGAGACATTAGAGGCAAGAGCTGGTGTGCAAAACAAAAGCACAGAAATGATGTGTATCGAGCCAGGACATAACATGCCGTGAAAACTTTGCGTATAAAAATGACGACCTACATGGTCCTTCAGCTTAAGCTGGTTGAAAAACTCAGCAACCAGTACCAAATCGTAGATTTTGTAAAGAAGCCAAGCAACTGGCTGTAAACCAGTCTCTGGTTTTGGGCTGTTCAAGCAGTCAGAGGTATGAGAGTACCGACGTAGCTTACCATGATATGAAGGGGTCTCTTGGATCATCTTACTTAAAGTCACAATCACTTGCCCGCATTCCTTTTGACTGTATTTTAAGGGGGATCTTGAAGAAAGGATACCCTCTACAGATGCATCAGTCTTCTTAACATCGCCTACAAGATTATATCTGCCGTGTTGTATGAACAGCTGAATTAACAACCTGATCAGGCCAGTAAAGTCCACCATCGACCAGATATTCACACTGCGACAAATCTGGGAGAAAACCCAGGAACTTCAAATCGATACCCACTAATTTTTCATCGATTCTAAGCCCGCCTGTGAAAGCATCTATAGAGGCGAGCTATACAGAGCCATGTCTTGTTTTTAGCATTCCTGCCAAACTTGTCCGTTTGTGCAGGATGACGATGGAGAATGCACACTCCTCCATCAAGGTCGGTTAAGACCTCACCAAGACCTTTGATGTCAAAAAAAAAAAACATTTTAGACAAGACATCGCGTTGTCATGCGACTTCTTCAACATCGTTCTTCAAACAATAGTGCAAAATTCATGCGCCAACACCAGAGGCACAATCTTTCAGCGTGACGTCATTGGTGTGTTTGTGAGTATTGAGACGAAGGCAGCGAAGATGGGTTTAGCGGTCAATGAGAGCAAGACGAAGCTTATGCTGTCAACAAGAAAGAACACCCAACACCGACGTCTCGGACAGAACGTCACAATAGATAGTTATTACTTTGAGGTAGTTAAGGACTTTTTCTACCTAGGCTACGCTATAAAGGCTACGCGCAGTAAAGAAAGACCTTGACTAAGGTGGTGCACGCAAGTGGAAGGAGACCTTTACCAACTTGGATGCGAAACTGGAGGCAGTTGGTTAAAAATCGAGCTGGCTGGAGACGCTTGTTCGAAGAATCTAGGCCTTAAACAGCAAACAGTGGCGATTGCTAGAGGCCTTGGAAGGCTGCAGTGCCTCAGGCAAAAAATCTTCATAGACCGGGCGCCTGTTAGACAACTTAAAAAAAAGACGTCTTTGCAAGGAAGTCTGTAAGAGGCTCCAAAAAAAAACCCTTAGACACGTGACAAAGAACCATCAAGACTGTAATCGAAATCTAATTATGACCTAGGAATAGTTGTGCATTTTGGACTCATGGAACTCGGATCCTTGGTCAAATTGAAAATGGCATAATGAATTTCACAATTTGCATTCACTGGTGCCAATCTGTCTAAACTTGTTCATTTGCAAAACAAATTTTAACTCAAAATTTCCATCAGAAGTATTTCATCACATCTCCAGGATGAAATTTAAATTAAAAGAATGAACAATTATCGCTGAAACATACGGACACATGAAATTCCCGATTATCCTGCCACAATCATTCCGAGTACTCCAGTACGCCTTACATACAAAATTTCTTCATTAAAATTCACAACACACTCCTGATTCCAATTAACAATTTGCATACAATCTCTTCGTCCTGCTCAAGCTGAAAATCCCTTGAAACGATGATAGATACATTCTGGTGGGTTTCTCATTTATCGTAGGACTTTACAAGCAATCATTCTCTGAATAATTGCCGGTGGAATTTTAAATGAAAGTGCATGTCCTTTGAAATTTAAACACATCCTTTTGCCAAGTTGGAAAGGGAAAGAGGTTTTAAAATGTCACTTGATTTTAAACAGTTAATTGAGAGATAATTATCTGTGTGCCACTCTAATCAAGGACAATGAAGGGACAATGATGACTGATAATTTATTCACACACACACACACACAAATAAAAGGATCTCAAAATGAATTGTTTTTTTGTTAATCAAATAAAGAAATTCAAATAAAAAAAAATGAAATTCGATAGATGAATAGAGGATAGATTTTTAAAGATTTATTATAGCACTACTAGTTATGAAGATAGATACACACACATATACATAGCTAGATAGAGCATGAAATGTAAAGATAGAGATGAAGAGATCGAAAATGCGAGCATAATAGATTTGATTTTTTTTTCTTTTGACCGTTTGAAGATACATAGACACATTTAGCGTTCGACTGCCATGAAAATTCCACTCTTAAGCACGAAGGATAATCATCATTCGAGTGCGATGATTGCTGGATAATTTTTAAATTGCAATTTTTTTTCTTTCTTGTTCTTCTCCTTTTGTTTTCGGCGCGTTGATAGCTTTTGCGATACAACAAAACAATTGTATGTCAAAAGCCTTTTATTTTTTCGATAAAATTTGAATTTGTCTTTCGAGGGGGAAAGACAAATTCAAATCCTTGTAAGGCAATAGATAGATAGATAGAGAGTAAAACACCGAAATAGAGCACACACATTTACAGAAGAATCTAGAGAGACAAAGAAACGCAAACGATTAGCTCAACACTTACTTGTAAAGTCATCTAACTCTTCTTGTTCGGCTTCGGCAGCCAATTCTTCGGGCGTTTTCTTTTTCCGCATTAAAGGATTTGGTTCTTCCTGCGGCATTTGTTCCACGATTTCTTCCTTTTTCTTGATGTTATACTGGAAAGAGAGAAGAAGATATTTTGAGAAAATTATCGCAAAATTACAAAAACCAACGAAAAAGAACAGAAGTACCCCCAGACACACACTCTTCAAAGGAGGAACGAACTACTGGTTACTCATTTTTTTTTCAACTCAATGCGGATTCTTTAAGGATCTGAGATTTTTCTAGCTTATAGTGTATAAATATATAGTGTACTTGAATGGAGAGGAATTATTGATGAGCTGGCTCTCCTTGGACGGATGGATTTAAAAAAAGAACTTGAAGGATGATTTCATTGAGGCAATCCGGCCCGCTCCGAAAGAGAAATTGCTTAAAAAAAAGACTGCAAGGCTAAATCGATTGACTGGGTTACTGCTACTGCTGGTGGTGCTTTATTGGTCGAATGGCAGATAAACTTAAATCGATTACGAAGGATGAGTTTATAGTTTCTTTGGTTCAGATAATGTTGGTTACAGAGAGGATTCGGTTCAGTCTTTTTTTGTCTTTCATTGGGATGATTAAGTTGAGAGATTTTTTTTTCTCTTTGTCGTCTTTAGCTAGCTTTCGAGAGCGCTAAGCTTATTAGATATTTTATTTATTTGATTGGAAGTAGTGAAATTCTGAGAAAGGAAAGATAATTCAAGCGGAAAGTCCACATCGTAAGGAGTTAAAGATCTTGCGAAATCCCCTTTGTTGATTTTACATCGTAGAAAAAACTTTCAATGGAGTTACAACACACACTGGGAAACTTTCAACTACAGACTGTAGCAAATGAGACACAAAAATGTTCTTATCGGCAGAAGATAGTATCGGGCGATAGTTTCGATAGAAGTTCTACCTGGGTAGGTAGGGTGGCTGTTTGTGCAAAGCCCAGACACATATAGGCCAAGAAAGACCATTTGTGATACCACTTAGATCTATACCCTGAAAGCGCCACTTACTCATAGTTCAAAATTGTAATGTCCTTAAAGGATATCACATTATGCCTAAAACTTCGTTGATCGCCGTACCGCTACAGTGGTCAGGTAGACGGAAGGGGATACTCAGGTTAAGCAGATCGGAGAAAGCACCACCTCTCGCTCCATTCTCAGTTTTGGAACCGTCGGCATAGAGATGAATGAAGTAATCGTCTCTGGCGTCATCACTCTCCTACTCCTCTCGGGAAGTAATGGATGTCGTTGAGGTTGAAATTTAACTAGGACGATGTGTGGTCGGTGTTTTCCCGGATAAAAGTTTGTGGATCTAAGATCGAGGAATGGCCAATATGGTTGTTTGAGCAGCTGACTATTTGGCAAAAATATCTAGAGGAAGTAGATGTAGGAGCACGTAAAGTGCTGCGGATAGGGTGATTCTTAGAGCTCCGCTTATGCATATGCATGCTGATCTTTGCACCCCTACCAATAGATAACGGTGTTGGGCTCTTTCTAAGGACATCCATCAGACGATCACACTATACATAAGGATAGGTCTGACAACGGATACGCCATTGCTTGGTACGAGGTTGCAGTCCCAATTTCCAATTGACCAATGGCTTTATTCGGGAAATATCTGGGCGGGTTCTGTTTCTTGATATGACCCAGTTGGTTTTGTTTTTTAATGATTGGTGGTTTGCCTTGTCATCTCCTTGCGGGATGTGGACCCTTGCTTCGAGTGGGCCGTGTAGAGCTAAGTCCTATCTGGCCAGCTCATCTGCACGCTCGTTTTCTTTTACGTCATTGTACCTTGAAACCCAGAGCAGTGTGACTGAGAACTGTTTGCCCAAGTGGACAAGCCCGTTTTGATGCTCTAACACCAGTTTTGAGAATATGGTAGCTGAGTCAATAGCTTTGATAGCGGCTTGGCCATCTATGAGGATAGCGGTGTTTTATTTGTACGTTGTGTCACGTCCGAATTCCGTGCAAGCCTTTCGGATTGCCAATAGTTGTGTCCAGAAAACGCTGGGAAAATCCCGCAGGCGGTATGATCTTGATGTTTTCAGTGATTCCGAGTAGTTACAGCCTTCCATACAACAGTTCATCATTCATCTGTCGGATGACAGTGTGGAAGTCCTTCACCACTTTGTCTTTCTTCCACCGTGCTCTGGTGGGGAATCCCACGTGGAAGTTTACTTTGGGTGTGATGTAGTCGGTTGAAATCACCACAATAGACCTCATAGTTCGCAGTGCGTCTTTAGGACCTCTAATACAGAATAATTGGTTGAAAACGTGACCATGCCGTTTGGTAGCGAGTCCAGGATGTTGCTATGATCGTAGGGCCATGCAGTCCAGCATTTAGATTCTTTGAGTCTGACTGCACTTCATTTGTTTTGGTTTTGATTTGGATTTGCAATTTCAGTCGAACAAGTCAGGGACTATCTTTATTTAATTTTTGGTTAGCTTGGCTCTGTTTCGTACCGCAATTGTCTGGCGTATCTAAAAGACTATATATCATGTCTTCACACTTTCGATCAGATTCAGAAAATGCCACCGAAGTCTACTAAATATCTGCGCAAATGATAGTGTTAACAATCTACATCTTTGTAAGTCCGATCTTGTAGGAGCCCTTATTCTTTCCACATCGACACTAGCAGATTTTCTGCTTGGACCCGGACTTCCGTACCTGTACTTACTACATCGTGTTGCCCCTTGTACCCTTAACAGCAGGCAATAACTTGAAACACTTCAAAAAAAATCAGTGTTTTCATTGAAGTTTCTATAAGAGCTGACAAGTTATGTTATGTGTACCTACATACCTGTATTCAAATTCAAAATCGTCATCAATGCTTTATCGACGGTGTAGGCATACATAGCTATTTGCTTATGAATCCATTTTGGTTAAGAGGGGCTTCCGATTAATAATTGATCCCAAATCATTTTTTTCCGCCCAAATGCTAATTCAAGCGACATGCCACGGTGCCAGCAGCAAAACACTTCTATTTGCACACACAACCCTCTGTTAACCCAAATCCGAATCCATTTCATTCGGAGACATCCCCCACCCTACATCACACCCCCGGGTCATCATTTTTATTTCGGACCAACGCAAACAAAAACCAAAGTCAAAAGCAAACTCTCATTTCGCATCCTTCCGCCAATATTGACATTTACAGTTGCTAACTCAGCAATCTCTTTCCATTCACATTGACGACGACGACACGATTGGCAAAAAACATTTCGAATATCAACATGAATACTTTATTTGTGTTCAATCCTTTCAGAATCCTTTTAATCTGGTGACTCGTAGTCGGGTAAATGTGAAAAGTTTTTCAAGTAAAAAAAAAATCAACCACCAACCAACAAGACGAGAGTACTCGTATCTATTACACTTGTGGCACCGCTGTGCTAATTAGAAATCGCATTTACAGTACGTACGATGATAATTATCGTTTACCAGAGAATCCTTGAAATATTATTCCCTCCAAGAACCATCCATACGTACGAATTCAACACGAGTTTTGTCTGTTTGTTTCGTTATTTTTTTTTTTGCGGTTCACTCCCTTGAACATGCGTTTCTTCACCCAACAAGGACATTCGCAAGGATGAGTTCGTAAGCGTGTATGTATGCGTAGATAGATTTGTTTATCTTTAATAAGCATAATCAAGTTGCGGATTGAATGGCGCTCGGGGGCGGGCGAATCTCATAAAATTCGCATACCCTCCCACCTCCAAATGCCGGTTCCATGAAAGAGCGTAATGAAAACATATGTGATGTCAGTTTCAGGCACACACATCGGCATAAGTGCGGAGAAGACAGATGGGAGTTCGCCCTCCTCAAAGTTGCGAAGAGACATGGGGAACGCATTTATTTAAAAAAAAAAAAAAATGCCACAACTATGTTTTAGGCATTTCCCGGGGATATTGAGCGTGAGTGGCGGTGACGTTGATTGTGGTGGGCTGGGGAAGATGACTCAAATGACTCTCTGTGATTTATTAACGATATTTTGGCTCGGCTTGAGCGACCGGGTGGTTTTGGTTTTGTCAAGGTGTTTTCATTATGTGTATGAGTAGGAAGTGATGGAAGTGTATGTCTGTTTTTGAAAGCTCATGTCAAGGCGACTGCTTTATAACAATGATGTTGCTTTGAGTGAATTTTTTATTCATTTTTTTTCATTTTGTTATCCTTTTCACTTGTAGAATTGACACTGGCATAGACACTGTAAGTGAAGCCTTAGTGAAGGCTTTGTTGGAACTGACGCTTTTGTACACAATTTGGGGAAGGGGGCTGCAATGACAGGCGGAACTTTGACAAAATGATTGCAAGTTATGAAGTTGGTAGGTAAGAAGATTCTTAAAGTCTTACAGGCGAACTTTGTTCACAAAATCAACACATGATTTTAAAAAATTTAGAGTGAGGGCAAAGTTTATGGCCCAGTTTTACAACACAGGGCGGATTTCTGGATATGCCCCGCCCTTATCCATGTGAAAGAACGGACCCTAGGTGGTGGACTTGCCTCACTAACTGGGCTCGGACCACTTCACCCTGACCCGCTGGAAAAATCCTGACAGCCTCTAGAGTAAACAAACTATTCTAACAGGGCCAGAGCGGACCAATTGCTCTAAAAAAAAAAGAAAAAAAAAAAAAACAGGTGATCAGGGGATCATCAAATATGTCCTTAGCTAAACCAATTTTTCACATAACTTTCTTTAACCGGAGATTCGTGCTATCGTACTTCGGACAACACTAAGTCTATCCACTTTCTAACGATGAGACTAGGACTTGTTTTAGGCCGTAAAATTCAATCTCGAGTTCCAAACTGTGTATGGGTTTTCTGCCCATGGAACCAAAGAAAATGTCAGCATATTTCCCCAGGCACTATGAGGGGAATACAGGATGAAGGTAGAGGATGCAGTGGATCTACGTATACTCGGCAAAAACTTTGCAAAATCAACGTGGCCCAGTGGTTAGTGCGTTGGACTGCTGTGCGAGCTGTGTGTAGATTACTTCCATTCCTTGCGAGAAGCTAGGCCTTGGCTCATCCCGAGCTGTCGAGCCAGCTATTTTTTTTTAAGTTATCAATCATCAAGAATTTAAGAAATCAAGTGTGAAAATCTGCCTGGAAAGCCGAAACTTTGGAATAAAGGTTCTGCGATCAGTTGGCAAAGTCCAATAAGGCAGATGGCCTGACTGCCATACATCAACTCATTTCACCAATTTGGTCAGATGAATGCATATCTGATAATTGAAATCTCAGCACCGTTTGCCAAATCCACAAAAAAGGAGACCCCCTCAGCTGCGCCAATTACAGAGGAATAAGTCTTCTTAATCTCGCATATAAGATCTTATCTGCCTTATTGTCTGATATCGGTTCCTATCAATGCGGTTTTAGGTCAGAAAAATCCACAATCGATTAAATTTTCACGCTTCAGTCGATCCTGGAGAAAACTCAAGTAGTCCAAATCGATACCCAGCATATCGTCATCAATTTTAAGACCGCCTATGACAGCATTTATAGAGACGAGTAATACAGAGCAATGGCTAGTCTTGGCATCACTGTCAAACTCATCCATCTGTGGAGGATGATGATGCATTCTCCACGCTGCTCCATCAAGTCACTGATGTCATTGGCGCCTTGGCAGGTATTGAGACAGAAGCGGCGAAGATGGGTTTAGCGGTCAATGAAGGAAAAAACAAAAGAAGGGACATCCAACATCGACGTATCAGGCAGAATTTCACAGGGGACAGCCACAACTTCAAGGTAGTAAGGGACTTCGTCTACCGTGGTTCCACTACCATACGAGTATCCGACAACAACATCAGCGCAGAAATAATTCGAAGAATAACTCTTGCCAATCGCGGTTTCTTCGGGCCAAGAAGGCAATCGAGCAGTAAGGCCTTATCCCGAAAAACTAAGGAGACTCTATATAAGAACTTGATCATCCCAGTCCTGCTTCATGGAGTTGAAGCATTGATTTTATTGATATCAGATGAAAATATCCTCGGTTGCTTCGAGAGAAAAATTCTTCGTACAATATTCGGTCCCGTTCGCCTTGGCGTGCTCTAGAGGAGAAGATTCAACGATGAATTTTACGAGTTGTACAGCGACATCGCCCTAGTCAACAAGATACGAATTCATCGGCTCAGGTGGCCGAGGCATGAGGAGCGAATGATCCGGCTCGCAGAGTCTTCGAGTCTAATCCGGAGGGACAACGCAGTAGAAAAAGACCCCGCCTAAGGGGGTTGTTGGTTGAAGCCCAGGTTTATCCCGTTCGTTGTTCATTTAAAAAGAAAAATCCACAGACAGATATTCCATTCGCCTGGGTGTTCCTGCAAATACTTTCAGAAACTACAGGAACGAGGAGCAAGAGAAGACGATCATCCATTTTCTCTATACCTGTCCTGCGCTCTCTCGCAAAAGACGTAACGGTCTCGGTGACTTGGCAATCTAGAGCAACAAAATGTCGGAAACGTAGTTCGCTTGATATAGCGCTCCCACAGAATCTACGATTGGGAAGAGAATTCCCAATCGTAGAATCAGAATTCCTGCTCGTTTCAGATCCAGCTTTGGCCAAATCTGCTTTGTCGCTACACATGTTATACCACTTGTCCACCTACGATTTGTTCTTTCGATAGCATCCAGCTTTAGTTTAAGTTTACAAGTAGCGATTGGTATACCTAAGGGGCGCTATTAGGCTTAATAGGTAATGCTGTTCTCTATCTGGCGAGCTCATCAGCCTTACAGTTCCCTGGAAGGTCACTGTGCCCTGGCACCCAACAAAGGTGAATGTTAAATGGATCCCCCATCTCTATAAGAGACGATCGGCAATCTAGGGGTATTAGTGAATTTGAAGCGACAGATTCCAAGGACTTTAATGCCGCTTGACTGTCTGAAGAGATGAGGATATCCGCGGCTGATATCCGCCTAGAACACGCTACAATGTTTTGGAAGACAGAACGCTAGGCTGAGGCTAAGCCTGTCGGAAAAAACATCACCACCCACCCCGTTGCTAGTTTTTGAACCGTGCGTCGGTGTAAGCGTGAATCGTCTAGTCTTCTGTTACCCTGAAGTTCTTGCCAAAACATAGCTTGAGTGTGGTGTGGTCTATGTTTCTGGGAGAAATTTTGAAATTTTTTAAAACGGAGGCGTGGCCAAAACTTTATTAGACCACTGTGCGGTTGCTTTGAGGCGGATTGCTGCTGTGCCATTTGTCTGCCGAAAAGGTTGAGAGGTGATAGATGAAACAAAATATTCAGTGCTGCAGAGGGAGTTATGCGAAGAGCTCCGCTGACACACATGCAAGCTGTTCATTGCATTTTACTTAAATTATCGCTGTTGAGGCCTATGTTTGGCTTAAACATCCTTTATCCCATTTTTTTATAAGCCGCGCCTTGAGTTAACCCTATTCAATTTTCCACCTAAATCGTGCTTAAAAAAATTATTCCCAATACGACCTTCTAATGGATAATTGAACACAAGAAATCCTTAGAAAAGCCAAAGAAAAAACAGCTCCTTGAACGCGCTTTCACTTGACTGCTTAAACCATCACAAACATTGGAAGTAACATCTTCAAGCAATTTCCCTTGAAGCAGCTGCCAAATCCATGGAAAATCTTCCCGTTCTCGAGCCAACTCCCATTCCAACATCGTTCAACATTAATCCGCTTTGTCTATCAAAGTGTGTCTACATGCAATGTACACACGTCTGTTATGCCCCTGTTAGGGACCAAGTTTTCCCTTCCAAATTAGTATTTACGATGAGTAACCTAGATAAAAACATTTTCTCTCTTCTTGTTTTCTTTTGTTTTTCTTTCGTACACATAATACTTCTGAGACTCTTCGAGTGGTTTCTCCTTCTGGTTGGTACACATGCAAAGGTGCAGGACTTAATTATTGAAGACAATACGAGTGTACCTACCCGGCTCGTTCTTCTTGCAAAGCGAAATTTGTTTTGCCTTTATAAGAAAAGTTGTTAATTTCCGTTGAATTGTTGTTAATTTTTTGCAAAATGTTGCCTTTAATCGCAAACATGCAACCGACACAGAGAGTGAATAGAACGTTTCGGCGGCCCTCATTGATTTATCAGCGCGCAAACACACTCACGCAGAGACCGAGAAACCAAAATAAGGGTAAAAGTTTGGGAAAATGTTATTTTGTTTGCCTATCACGTCAGAGCCATTAGGCGTGGGAGTGTGTGTGCTTTTCAACGAATCAGGGTTGTTAGCCTCTGTTTAATTATTTAGACGTGGAGCCGGAAAAAGGCTCGTTTGAATGTGAAAAGTTATCGGATATTGGACATCAATTCCAGGTTGGAAGTTCAGTTCTTACAACACATGCCGAATGCCTATGACCGAAATTTATTTAACAATAAAGTGTGTGAACATGTAATTAGTGGTGGATGTCCTTCTAGGACTAGGATTGAAATCTACCATACACATAAATAGTCTTGCACACTCCTAGTCGTACGAGGAGTTTGTTCTTATTAAACATGCATGAGCTTGAGGAAGGACTCTAAGGACCTAAGCAGGTTTTCTGCCACTTCAATTTCTATCGCTGTTGAGGAGGAGTTTGCAAAGTAAGTAGATGATGACATGGTTTTCGGCCTCTTCGATTAAAGGTAAAATAGGGCGCAAGGAAGATTTCGATATCGATTTCAAGGAATTCTTTCATGGCAATGAAATGAACGGACTTTTCAAGAGCTTGGTTTAAAAGTGAATTTTAGACATTTTTCTGTCTTAGACCTTGGATAATTCGTATGAGCAAGCTTGAGCTTTTCACGTTCCTTTTCGGTTCTTCTTTCGATTATCCTATTAAATTGTTGTTAAAGGATTGTTTATGAAAAAGTGAATAATTTAACCTGAAGTGATACCTTAACCGGGCCGTATTTTGGATTGTAAATGGACATTCGTACTAAGAAGTGGTCTCAATGCCAAACGTGTCCGTTATTTTTCGCAACTAAAACGATTTAGAGAAACCGGTCCTTTGAAAATAAATCGCGGACAAGGTAGGAAGAAAGGCACGACTGCAAGAGATAACCAATTAACCAGTTACACCCTTAGAAATAGGTCCGTTACGTCAATTGAAGGTAGAAGTAGACTTCTGGAAGTTCGAAATGTGCCAGTATCTTCCAAAACTGTAATATTCTGGAATAAGACCATACAGACCAGGAAAGACCCCCCTTCTTACTAGACGCAATAGACTAACGCGTGCTGCGTTTTTCCAAAATCACGAAAACTGATCTGAAGACGACTGGAAGCGAGTGCTCTTCACTGATGAGTCGAGGTTTTGCCTGAAGATGTTAGTCGGAGAAAAGTGTATAGATGATCAGATGAGCGATATGCACAAGAGTGGCTAATGGTGGAGATTCCATAATGGTTTGGGGTGGCATATATTTGGGAGCAAGCACGGAGTTACACGTGGTAGAAAATTGATCCTTAACAGCAGAGCATAAAACCAAAGCGCCTTATACGCTTCGATAGAAAAAGGATAACGAGGTCACTGCTATAAGAAAGCTTAAACACAGATACGTTATTTCTCTTCCAGCCTTTGTATGTATGTAATTGAGGTGCTTTTCGATCGAGCTGCGTTAAGCTCAAAGCTTTAGAAGTCAGAGATGAATTTCAGATCTTAGGTTAGGTTAGGTAGGCTAAGATTGGCACTTAGGTACAGACACACTTAAACCGAAAGAATTTATCGCTAATCCAGAACTATATCGAAAACTAATTGAATCAAATAGAGGTTTAAGTTAAGGAGAGGATACTTCCTGGCATCGATGTTCGTAAAGATCCACCAGGAAGGGATCCGCAAATGGATGAGTTTTTCTTGTAGTCAGTACCAAACAGGTCCCTACAGCTTCAGTAATTTGAGAGGAGGTCTAACCACTTAGAATGAAATACCATTGGACAGATATAACAAGAGTGGGTTTACGTGAACACATCCCTAAAGAGGCTTAATTTTTAACCTAGCTGTCAAAGACGGGCATTTAAGTCGCCTCTTACGACAGGCATGCCTACCTCGGGTATATTCTAACCCCTGCCCGAAGGGGGTACCATTGGACGTACCATTGGACAGTGGACAGTACACCAACAACGGTTCTGATTTAAAGTTGCTTTAACAGGATTAAACCATAAATTTCATTCTGACCTAGAGTAGAGCCCAGATCTGTTTATAAATTTGGCAAACTTTACCTAGAATAGAGGAGGAAAGAGTTTAAGAACTAAGAGGAGCCTTTTTTCTGGAATATTAACTGCTGCGAGGGAAGTGTTTGTTCACAGTGCACCGCTTTTGCAAGTGTGTATGGATCTGTTTACCTTCTACACAACTTTGAGGTGAGGTGTTTTTTAGGGCTCATTTTCAGACATTAACCCAAAATGTGATGCAATGTTGAATGCTCCACGTAGGATTAGCTTTGTGGTAAGTAAAGAGTAAAACCTCCTTGAAAGGAGCGTCTTCACAAAGTGACAAGAAAGACAATTAAAGTCTTTCGAAACTTATATCCGCGATCTTTTTCTTTCGGTCATTACCCAAACCTCATGAACGTAGGTGAAGGTCGGAACAAACTCTGAATTGAAGACCGATAGCTTAGCTCCGATGCCAAGCTCTCAAAATTGCTCCAGCATGACCAATCCTTACAGTTTCTTGTCACGGCTGCGCTGTAACATCCAATCCATATACACAATGAAAAGGAGAGGTGACAAAACACACCCCTGGCGAAGTCAAACGCGCACAGTGAGAGTGTCGTGTCGAATCAACACCCGAACACAGTTAGTGTTTAGAGATTGAATGGCCCTCAGAAAAGAACCGTCAATCCCATGCTCCTGCCATACACCCAGAGTTTACCTCGAGGGACACGGTCATATGCTTTCTCCAAATCCACAAACCAATTGCAGATGGGTTTAGCCTCCTCGCAAGCCTTCATAAGTACCATTCTGACGGTCAATAGCTGGGCGATTGTGTTTCTAACAAGTCTAGCATTTCTATAAAAATACTCGTTCATGGCCAAACTACAGAAAGAAATGCAAGAGGCGTTTCTGATATTTTCTGTGGGCATTACACCTAATTCGCTCCACGTGGATGGGTTTCCTAAAAATAAAGAAGAGTCTTGACGGTCACTTCTTCGACGATCTAGGAGACATAGGTGAAAATGAATTGGTAGAAATTTGATTATTTTTGTCTCTATCTCCTCACAAAATGGACCTAACTGCTGGTCTACGAATGCGGCGATATTAGCCACCCTTATCTTACCTAAAACAAGGATTTGGTTTAAAATGGTGTCTAAGTTACATACATATGTATTTTCATTTCAGTCCCTTTCGGAACCGAAAAAGACCATGTCCAGGGCGTTGACATAAAACGCTGTCAAATCTCAAATAGTTATAAACTGCTAAAGGTCCGAATGTGACACGCCGCTCGGAATCTTTTACGTCCGAAAAAGGCAACAACTCAACAGAATAAAACAAATTAAACTAAAAATTTTACACCCACATAAAGGAAACATAAAAACACTAATTAATTTTCATTTGCAAAGTTTTTACATTTAAATCCGTTTATAACCAAATTCAACTAACACTTCACACTTTATACGAAAAAAAAAATCTCTTCTTCTTTTTTTTTTTAGGTTGAATGGCCTTAAAGAGATCAATCTGACTCCGTTAGGGAGTCGCTATTATAAACGGACTCCCTACTAGAGTCAATTTGACCCCCCATAAGGTACAATAAACAAAAAAATCCTTCAAGTTACACTTCAAAATTTGATTCAATTTTCCAAAACCAACTAAAAATTTACAACTTAATACAAAAACAACATTTAAATTAATTGCCCAACCAAAATGTTTATTTAAAGGACCACGTTTGACAACAATTTTGCGTAGCCCCCGCCCGCAATTCCAATTATAAACTTGTCACACACACTTTTTTCCTAATACACTCTCGCATACACAGAGAATGCCAATTACACCCATCTGGTGCGGTGGGTCCTTTTTTGAAGACGCAATTCAAATTAAATTGGTATGGCGACCCCCCGTGGCGAAATGGATTCTTGAGAAGGTGACCTCCTGGCACCAAATTAAAGGGCTATAAATATCCTTTTTCTGGAGACCGAGAGACAGTATCGTTTTAAAATTAATGATCCTGATGATTTGTTTCGGGTAATTTGGAGAGAAAAGTTACTTTTTTTGGACGCATTTGGCACACGCAGCGGGGAGGATGGAGGAGAATTCTATTATGTAATATGAAAGTGACAGCAGATGTCTAGGATTCGAAGGGGAGGAATGGAACCTATTCAATGTTTGAGCACAAAAAGCAGTCTGGACTTACTCGTACTGTTACAGAGCAACAATGGGACTGATGTTGATTCTGCGATAACCTTTTGACTTTTTGGAGGAGTTTTTCAGGTTGTTTTGCTTGTTGAATGGGACTGTGCAATGAAAGCGGCTACATGGATACAGTTTGTATTCCCGTGCTGTACGTAAGTATGTATGTCTGTCTTGTGGGTCTGTTTAGGGGAATCTGATAGCAAATGGCATATTGAAGTCATAAGCGAGTGATCAAAGGTTTTAGGTTAAATTTGGCAAAAAGGAGTAGAGCGTGACTGATAATATTGGCTGATTGGGCTGTTGTACCCAGACCCAGACACCGAAAATCGTTCTAAAGCGAGAAGTCACCTAGCGTAGTGTCCTGCACCAGTTAAGTTTCTTTTTAGACAGTTAAGGGGGGCTTCAATCCGAATGATATGGAACCGTGGACCCGAGATGACACCCATTTCTGATCCCAGGAGAAGCGGTAGGCACCGGGAGTCCTTCTACAAAAGAAACGGTGGCACCGTTTTAACACCACGACTCTTGGAAACCTGATATGGTTAAAAAAAGCGGAGTGCCTTGTTGTTTGATGCTCCTAATAACCAGTCGGTGGATTTGAGAAAGGACAGCATATCAAATATGGTTCTTTTTTCTATAGTTTGTTAAGGTTGCTAAAGGAAGGTTTGCCTAATGTGTGATGGTTGGTCGAGCATTTACGAAGAAAGTCATCAACGGTTCAAGGAATACCAAGTCTTGTTGTATGGTTGCCGACCGTCTACTCATCGGTGCTACGAGTCGAAAGATGTCCCTTCGCTTACTGACTTTCGGTCGATATAGGAAGCTAGAGTGCACAAATCGAAAAGACAGTAGCAAGAGGTATCTGAGTATAACTACATATATAACGCATTAGACCCACTTTAAGTTGGAGCCTCTTGGTTATCCGGAAAAAACTCGCATATTGATAGATCTCCAGTTAAAGGAAGCCATTATAGTTAAATGGCCACCAAATTAGTAGTCAAACCCTGAAGAACATGATCTGCGCTTCTGTAAATTTCCAAAATTCTTCGTCTTTGCTGCAATTGATACAAACTGTTTGGGTAACTAAAAGAGCTTGTGCAAGAACTAGCCGAAATTATACCAGATAACTAGGAACAGTGTTAGACACAAAGTGTTGTGCTTTCCAAGTACATCCATCCTTACCTAACTTAACCCAAGTCAACAATGGATTAAGCCCCCGCTCTGTAATCTCAGAGAGCGAGTGAAATGCTAGGAAATGTAGGACCCTGATGATAGCCAACAGAAGGTGGAAGTCGCTCATATCAAGGAAACTTTGGCCAAAATACGACAAAGGTAGAACCAACAAGCGTTTGAAACATGACAGGATGTCGCTGTTAATGTTGGTAGATGCACTCACTGACTACAACCTTCTAAGAAACCACACAATGAAATTTAAACTCAATGATGACAATATATGTAGGGGCTGCGGTGACAAAGAGGTTCAAGAGGAGACTGCTTGCTTCCTCTGTCTATGTGACTTGAGAAACAGAACAGAAGACATTACTACCAGGACATACAAGAACTATCTGATATTTCATAAAACGATCTTTCCAAGTTTCTGAGGACATCACGATGGATGGAAACCCAAGTCTAGAACGAGCAGTAAGGAAGAAGCCCGGTAGGAGCCGGGATCAACCCCAATGTGATGAGGTCGAGTGTTTTCTACCTCATCAACTCATCACGGCAAACTTTCAAATTTAAAAAAAAAAAAGTCGAAGACCAAGTATCGAGGGCATCTCAAGGACATTGTGCAAATTATCCGACAAACGTAGAATTTCGGACAGATAACAAACTTCCATTGTTGGGAAAGAGAACTGATCCTGTATCTGATCTCCATTGGCTGGATTTAACCATATCATCCCAACAAAACCAATCAACACTCACACACCAATAGGTTTGAACGAGTTTCGTGGTAACAAAACGGGGCACTCTAGCGCTAATTGGGTTCCGCCACTCTACCGATATACCTCCCTCGTTGGCTCTTGATCGTCTGCGCCCTTTCAAGGTCTGACTCCGTTCATATCTGTCGATAGCCTCTAACAGCTGCAAGTACAGGAGTTTATCTGGTGTCCTGTAACAACTTGTGCACCAGAAAAAAAAAGTAGTCATTCCATTCCACGCGTGTTCCAGAGACTTTTGAGTAAGATGAGGACTCAAACCAATCAATATCCATAGAATGAGCACAAGTGTTCTAAGGACCATCCTATTATATGGATGCCTGGTATGGCGACCAATGAATGAAAAGACCACACTAGGAAGCACTCATTCTAGAATTGCGTTCTTCTCGAATTGCACCGGCAACTATTCTGCGATTTCAATCAAAATTGTGATTTGTGGGGTCTCATACCTATCTGATGACGATCGGAAAGGGACTGCCACCTAAATGATCTCTTGTGTCCAGAAAAGTTCTCCTACAACTGAGGTTGTGGTTGACAGTTTCTTGGGGAAGTGAATCCCCGCCCTAGGTGTTTCAATGCACAGCGAGCTGTGGAGGGTCAGGGCATAAATAGGCACAACAACTGTCATTAGAGTCAACTCAATCGCGTTAGATATATTTGTGCTTGCCCATCTCTTTTCATTAAGGCTCTGTGCAGGCTTGCTTACATTCACTTGGAAGACTCTATACTCTGATTCGTTCCTGATTAAGGCACGCTGAAGAAAGGCATCGGTTCTATACATGCGGCGTCAGAAACCCTTGTGAATAGCTCTATGTCCTGACACACAGATGACTGTGACTTAGTTTTGATTTGCATTTGGATTTTGAAACCACTGTGTATTGCCATTGCAATCGCAAATTTTGTTTATGTTTTCAAACTAGTTTTGACCGAATGATTTTGAGTCTTAGGTGCTTAAAAGCTCGGATATTGCAGAGAAAGTTTGGAGTTATCTTATACTGTTCCTCATCGCCACAACCTCAACAAACTCTTGTCCTTTTGTAAAATTCTTTTGGTTCTTAATTCATTATATCCTGTCGGTTTCGTTACATAAACATAGGCTTCTATTTCATGTTCAAAAGACAAGAACTACATCTGTGTACGACAATCTAAAAAAACATCATTATGCATCTACTCGACTCCCCAATTTGGGTTATGTATGTGATCCCAATCCTAAAGGCTTGAAAAAAAAAATTCTTTAAATAAAATAACCAGTCGACTGCTTGTTGTGTTTATTTTTTATAATTTTTTTCTACATCCCCTTGTCAACACAAAAATGTTCATTCTAATGAGAAAAGAGGAATGCATTCATGCATGTTCATGTGTATCCTTTCAGTCTAAACACAGGTAAACACTTTGTCAACACTATTTAAATCTGGTAACTCTACCACTCACTACATAGAATGTAGTCCACTGTTTCAATATCCGTGTTTTTCTCAGATTTTTTTCTTTGTTGTCCACATAATCCTTGTCATGTTTCAAACACAAATTTCTATGCAAAAAAGGATGAAAACAAAAAAAAAATAGTTGACAGGACATTTTTTTTGTTGCTGTCTCAATGGGAAACACTCTCTTTGGCAATTTGATATGACAACACTTTCATGTCGCAATGAAAGTCCTTTTTCTGAATTTAAAAAAAAAAAAAGAAAAATATACATATATTTTTGTTTGAAGGAGAATCCTTTTTTTTTTTTAATTTAAAGTATAACTTGTGTTTGCGTAACCATAAAACTCTGGCAAATTGTGTAGAAAAAACGACATTGTTTTCACAGGACTAACCGCCGAAAAGAAGGAGATTGAATCACCGACCCATTAACAAAGACTATCATCCGTATGACGTTGGTGCCCGAGTGGAAACGGCTGTAAGGGATTTTTTTTTGTATATTCATATGTATACACGTGAGTAGCAAAGGGACTTCTCGCATAAGGATATGTGAGGTAAATATTGAGACAGAGAGAGATGTCACCTCGTTGTTGTAGTCGAAGTCGTCTGATTGCGGGTTCAAGGGTGGAAATGTTGGGAATCTCTTTCGGCCAATAGTAAAGCAGACACTTATCGAATGGTAAGATGTTCTTCATCGTTAAATTTATGAAAAACAAACAAAATTTAGCGATCCGGGGGAGTTTAAAAAATTCGACTTTTGGATGAAATGAATCAAAAGTTTTTCCACATTTCGAGCTTTTTCCCCGGAGTTGCAGGAACGCAGATGGCTTCATACAAGGCAGACCCTTCCTTTGTAACCTTATCCTGATCTTAATGAGTTGGTTAGGTGTCCTAAGAACTTACTCTGGCATATAAAGTCCTACATACACACGTACATTTTCAATGACCAGCTTATCCACTATGATCTTCCGCCATCAACTCCAAATCATCAGGGGCTATCCCCATACGGGTTGAGGTAAGATTTCGGACTTGGTCCAGCCTAACCAGGGGACACCTATCCGATGGCACTGATTCCATGGCACATCTCGGATTCCTTCTTAGGAAAAATATTTCCGAATTCGATATTCAATCAACAAACGCCTGCAGACATCTCGGTGTGCTAGATAAGCTCTGGCGACCTGAACATTTCCCGTTTAATGAAATGTGTGTTTAACATTGTGAACAATTCAAAGTTTTTGATACTCTCATTCTAGGTGGACTGTATTCGTTTTTGAACACGTTTTTGAAGCCCCAGGAGAGCTTAGATCTCGGTGTGACAGGTTGGTTAGTTTTAATGGCCGTCTCATTGTAGACTTAAATCTTTAAGTCAAGAGAAAATCCTCCCAGTCTTTCAAGATTCGTTCGCCTAAAGAATGGTTTACATTCGGACAAGTCTAGACAAAGACGTGTCAAACGTGAATTGTTTTGGGCCTAATGATCTCCGTCCACATTCCACTTATTTCGTTTGACAAATTGTAGCTTGACTAATAATTTCTAGTTAGCCTTCAAGGAATCCCCACACTCAGGCAAATCCTGGTCATAGGAGCATGCACAGCAATTGAAGATGAGGTGAAACGAGTTGCTCTGAAAATTAATGAGGACAAAACTCCAAACATATCACCATCAGTCTAGAGCATGTGACAAAATAACCATAACTTCAATGTGCGTTACCTCGGACTAAACATCAATCCCACAAATTGTCCCACTGTAGAGATCTGACAAAGGATAACCCTGAATCGAGCTCTAGGTGTTTTTGGCCGGTGTATAAAACACAGAAGGGAAATAGACAAAATAGTTGATGCAGAACCTTGTCTGGCAAGCCCTTGTGTCTAAAAATTAAACAGATTCTGAGCAGCTAGTTGGTTTGCGGTGTTAAGACAGCTCCAGGCGAATTTTGAGTCAAAGCTGGAAATGCTTTCTTCGGAAGTTGCATCTAATGCCTTCTCTGAGACTTACAGATACATTTATACAGTTTCTACTTGAATGGGATTCACAGATTTCCTGCGAACATATGTATTAACGATGAAGCTAGAAGGTCGTTCACATGGCATACATTTCCGGAAATTTGCATAAAAATGGATTCCACAAACCAAATCTGACAGACCGCTGAAAGTAAAGTTAATGCAAAACTGTTAAGGGACAAAGGATCCTAGGAATATGTTACAGAACTGTAACGTAGCTGAGCGCGATGACGCAAGAGAGTTGGTGTTCACTGTAAAGCCTTGGACAACTGACCGTCCAAGGTCAGTCCTTACTATGCTATATGCTCTTAAGTGCATGCTAGTAGATGAGTCCCTACAAGGGGTGATAGAAGCAATATTCAAAGTCTTTCCTATGTCTAAGAAGGTAGCTTCTATTCGTGGTGTAGCTACCACCTACTTTTTAATTTTTACAGAAGTGCCTTTGTGTCACTTTAGATGCCACACTTCGTCCAGTTCTAGAGGCCTTAACTCATTTTCGCCAATAACTCACTTAAAGCCTCAAGTTATTTTTAACTGCCCAAAGTTCCATTTTGAATTCGTTCTCCCTTCCACAAAACAAACAAACTGTTGGTCTTCAAAACTGTGGAACAGAATGTCTACATGACCACGAACAGTTTTGTACGTAAGACCAACAAACCAAACGCTCTTCATCCGATAGTTCACTCATAAAAGCTGTTACAACAAATTACGACCCGAACACGAACGGGACAAATGGTAATTATTTACGCAAAATTTATTTTCAGCTTTTTGTTTCTTTTCTTTTTTTTTTTTTTTGCTCCTGCGGTCCCGGTATAGTTTAAGGCCCAACGAATTAAAATCAATTTACAAAAGTGCTAAATAGAAAAAGGTTATGCAACCCTAGGAGAACCACCTTTTTCGTTCAACCTTGACGTTTACGCCCTAACTTGTGCTGATGGCAGTCGTCAGATACAGCACAACGCAAAATCCATAAAAGGGGAACAAAACCGAAAATAGAAGCAAAAAACAACAAGGAAAAAGCTATAAACACGAACTTCTTGATTTATTAGCAAATAACGTGACTATCACGAACTAGTGGAAAAAGGCCGGTAGAGGTGTAAGGCATGAGAATAGCACACGTTACACAAAACATCTGAAGTGGCAGGGGTCCTTGTGAGCGGGGAAGCTTAAGCAGCTAAATTTAACATTTACATCGTCGTCGTGAGATGTTTCGTGACAAGTTTAAGTTGACACAAATATACGCCGAGCGCGCGGTATAATTCGAATGTGAACGGTGTACTAATGTCAAAGTAAGGACGACGAATGACGAGTGATAGTCTCACACACGAAAGGAGATTTTGTGTGGGTGTGAGGGCTTTTTTTTTTCTTATTTATTTGTCAGGACAATTATTTGCTTCTAAGCAGATGTGATCATCCTGGTAGGCGTGGTTTATCTCACGTCAGAAGATTTTCACATGTCCATTGACCAAAAGAGCAATCCTGTGTCTACGTTCATTGAAAGTCTCATTTGTTAGCCTCCTTCAGGGTCCACTGTCTTAAGAATTTGTGAGCCTTTCCTGCAAAAATCCTACCAAATCCACTTATTCTGAGACTCTGCTACTTCGGATTGAAAGAATTCCTAGGTACAAAAATTCGATGGAAGTTATGCTCTGCAGATCATTCCAATCTAAGCAGAGCATTAACTGACCGTCTTCGAGCAATAAATACCTTTTTCGATACTGGAGAAAGGGAAATGGACGAAAGCATGCAACCGCGAACTACTAAGAAGACTCAAGAACGCTTCAAACTAAGAGCGTCTTCCGAGTCTATCTACAGATTTAGTTGTAGGTGGCAAGAAAAGCGGAATTTACAAGTACTCGTGAAGGGTGGTTTGGTGTCCTAAGTAAAGATTCTGAGAACCAGCTGCGCTAAAGAAAATAAATAGATGGTGCAATAGCTCGAGGTTAACCAAGGCCTAGTTTCTCGCAACAATTCATAGAAGGGACTTTCAATTTATAGCCGACTCCGAACGGCGAATTGAGAAGCTTGTTCATGACAGATAATACTCCCGGAGGATTGTCATTCCCCAACGAGAGGTGGTCCAGCGAAAAATGTTCAATGGACATGGCTGGGGCTTGAACCCACGCAAGCTCGCACAGCAGTCGAACGTGTGAGAAACATATGTTATGGAATGTTTAACAAATAAGCGCGGTCCATAGTGTAAGGAAAAGTTCAAAGACGATGATGAAAGTTCAGTTCCTTGGCATAGGGGGGTGTTTCACTACCGCATTCGAAATAGCGACTCATTTACAAAGCCGGTTCTTTGGTTTCAACAAGACTCGGATCTTATGAGAGGACAAAACTTGGGTGCACTTAACCATAAGTGGAATCTTATGTTCTCTGAAGGATCGCATGTAGCCAAAAATCTATCCAAGGACGTAGACTGCGGCAAAGCAGATATCACTGCCGTCAAAAAAGTTCAGTGGGTTGGGTCGGGCAATAAGAGGATGAAACACTACGATATTCACTGATGTCGACCCCAAAAGAAGCCGTTAATCAAGGGAGACTTGGAAAATTACGACACCAAATACAGCTTCAAAGAGTTCTTGGACAGAACGTACAAGCAGTGTACTAGCTGTGACATTAAAGTTGTTCTGGTTGATTTTAACGCAAATGTACGAAGGGAGGGGTTCTACGACAGCACTGTCTAGGAATAAGTATGCACAGTGAGCATAAAAAAGTTTAAATTTAAAAAGTATTTCAGTCTTTTAGTCAACTTAATATCTATCATTACCTTGAGATTCCACCATGACCTTGATTTCTACCAGATTATCTATTCGAACTAGAACCAATCAGAATAGGTCAAAGGCACCACAGAGCCTAATCCCCCCAAAATAATGTGCCTTCCTTGTGCTTGGTTGGAGCGTTCTTAAAGCTGACATGGACCGTACCTTGTCATAAAGAAACCTTCTTCGAGCAGTGATCTGCTGGTAGCGCAACTAAAATGCCCCTACGTCTGGACCTTGGGAAAGAAAAACATCTCCTATTCATAAGTCGAATGAAAACAAGGAAGACAATCCTGTAATAATTAGTTTTTTTCTGATTGATTGAGTCGCCTTTCACATTTTCGAAACGCGTGTTGGACCTTTGACCTAACAGAAACGCCAATTCATCCAAAATCGATGGAAATCCGACTAAACGAGCACGGCACGCCCCAATGACACCCCATAAACCTAACCATCGTATCCTGAATCTTTCTAAACAGCCCTCCTCTTATTGTTGATGAATTTATTACACAATCCCATTGTTTTGTGTCCTTTTCATCGCGCCCCACACTTGCACTTCACCACACGGCAGCTATCCTTTTGCGAGACTAACAGCAATATATCATTCTTTCCGTGACTCCATCCCGTCACCTGGGCTGTGTTCTCACTTCCAGTTTAACGACATAATAATTTATGACTCGAAGGGGGTGTTTGCCTAGGCAATGCTAACACCATGTAGGTTCAACTAAATCCCTCTGGGAGGAAACTGTCAAAGTAAATGAAAATGTAAAGCAGTGTCAAGTGGTCTTACTGGACTCTTCTTCACTGATCCTTGAGGTTATCTTTTGTGTCAAAACCAAAATTGACAACAATTTAATCGATTGGGAAATGGAGAAGTTACACTTGCACAATGGCGAATTGGAGGTTAGAGATAAAACTCACCTTATCACGAATGTCCTGTCTCATTTTTTCTCGCTCCTCTTCCATCTTACGATGCTTCTCCTTTCGTCGCTCTTCGGCCTCACGGATGGCCTCTTGACGCTCCCTCTCCTCTTCCTCTGCCTTCTCTTTGTCGTCGCCATCATCGCCGCCATCACCACCAACTGCGCCTGTAAAACAAAAACAAAACAGAGACAACTCAATTAATTTGCCATCGACAAGGATATCAACAAATCAAAATGCAATAAAATAGTTTTCCCCCGCACAGACATACACACAAACACACATCAGGCAGCACACAACCGACCCAAAAGCCACAATCGATAATTGCCACTTGGGATGTAGTTATCGGTTCGAAATATTTTGCTGGACCGCAATATTACGACCGCAAATCAAATTTTGCAAAACCCTCGCGCTCCCCCAAATCCATTAGGCAGACTTTAACACTGTGTCCTGAAGTGTGCACAACCGTTCCGATTCGGATGCGTATCCCTGTTATTTTCCATCTCTAACCGTAACCGTAACCGGGGTAAGTTTTTAATTAAATTTGCAAAAAGCATTTTCGGATTTTGGATCCTTCCCTCGCAGAACGCACAACGGAGCTGTGGGGTTTGTGAATTTTCAAAATCGGTGCGCATCGAAAGTTTTGAGGAAGAAGCACCCATTATGGGTACCACATCATGGAATACACCTTGCTCCTGAGAAAAGTACGTTCATGTCGGTGGAATTAGTTTACGGGGCGGGGCAGAGGTGTACCCAAGAGGAAAAATTCAGTTAATTGAGAGTTTTGAAATTGTTCAGTCAGAATTTGCTGGGAGGACTGGAATCGTTGCTCTTACTATTAGCTTAATGGATGAAGTAGCTCCCTGGTTACCGTCGAGGAAAAGTTCCAACAGGACCTTAAAATTTGTCAATGACTTGCGGTCAAATTGATTTGATAGTGCTTCCGGGGACATGTTGTACATGGAACATTAAGTTCTTGTATCGCAGAAGACCGCAGGGCAATGGAGTCCGCTCCAGTATGATAACATGACGTGAAAGGTGTCCAAAGTTTTTCGACAAAGAGTCACCATAACGACGGTGAACAAGTGATGGACTTACTTTTGAAAAAGTAATTAGAACTCTTGTGTTTTCTTCTGGTCGATTCATGTATGTGTTGTGAGCCAGTGTAAAGCCACGGTAGAAACTTCGGTGCAGGTGAGGAGGACGGCTTGCTTGGCTTACCTGCACCTTCGCGGTACCTTTCTGACAGTCTAAATTGGGCGGGACTTTGATTAACATGAGATCTTTCAGAATTGACATTGATTCGCGATAGCTATAAGCGAAGAATATGGATCCACTCAAGAGAGGAGCAGGGCTTGAAAAACATGAACCCTAAGCAAAGTAAGCACTCAGATTTGGATAAATCATGCTTCCATATTTAAAGTTCTTCTGCAGCCTATTATCAGGGATTCAGCAGTCTGTAAGTTTATACCCTGTAAGCCCCAACCAGCCAACTCTGTTTTCGGAACATGGGGCGATTTGAACGAAAATGTTTGCTCTTCCTAGACCACGGCCAATAGTTCTAAAAATCCGACAGGTCCTAGGGATCAAAGTAGCCATGGCGGTATATTCAGTACATACGGTCAACTCACAAAATTAAGTGAACAAAAGTGGCCAAAACGCTCGGTAACTCGAAGGTAGCTAAAGCAGCCCAGTGACCTTATCCATGATGCTCATAGCACATTTTTGTCTTTGAGGATCTTTAAGACAACCGCATGGTCAAAGCAACTCGAAGGTAACTAAAGCAGTCCAATGACCTTATCCATGACGCTCATAGCATATTTTTGTCTTTGTCCTTAAGACAACCGCATGGTCAAAAGCTTGTGGATAGATGTTTACCTCGTCGAAGTAGCCAAAAGTTTTCTGTCTTCCAGAACTGGAGCATCCGCAAAGTACACCCACAGATTCAAGTTCACCTTTCTCTCTCGAGCTTCTTGAAGATTCCTTGACAGTGTATTGTTGTTGAAAGCGACTCGAAAGGAACAGATGTTCTCCTTTACAAACTTCTCCTCAAGCCAAACCCTAGGGATGACGGTATTAGGCAGTTCACTTTTGCAATCTATGGAATGAGCAACCACACGATAAAGTAGCACACGGAAGGATCAGTAACGGAGGAAAGAATTGCTGCAGGCGTATTTGGACCAAGAAGAAAGCACTTTGAATCCACGGGCAACTACATCAGCATCTTATAAGTCGAAATATATGCTATAAACAGATGCGTTCAAATCAATTTTGACAGGAAATATAGTAACTGCGAAATAGGAGCACTTGAGGCCCATGTCATAAAGTCCAGGGACGAATTACTACACTCGTTAACGAGTAACTCGTCATCGAAATGTGAGTATTTGGCATTACCACTCCCAATGAAGTTAATTTATCACTCGATCACGAGTATCACTCACTTACTCGTTATCGATTACGGTAATTCGACCCCAGACTTGTTTACACAATCCTAACAATCTGTGACAACAGAGTTACCCCCGACTGTATACCCGGGTATGTTGGAATTGAGGGCAAAAAAGCACCGGACAGTCTAGTCAGGCAAGGAACAACTGGACCCTTCTTTGGCCCTAAACCATTCTGCAATATAGGGGATCATACCCTAAGAGAAGAGTTCAAGAAAGTAGACACAGAGGGCAGGACCAGAGCCTGGATTATCATTCAAAGTCCAAGTCAAGCCAAAGAACTTCTAGGGTGCTATAACCGGAAAAGGTTTAAAGCCTGCATCAGCCTAAGCAAGAACAGCTTCCGCATCCCAATCGGATTTCTGATGGGGCACTGTAGACTCAAAAGACACCTAAAGTAACTAGAGTGAGGACAAGAACTCTTATGCGGATTATGCAATGAGACCAGCGATATTCCGGAACACATCCTGGGATCTTATCCATAAAGGAATGAAATATTAAGGTAGTTTCCAAATATGAATCAGGCAAGGTAATATCAACCATAGACCTATTTCACATCCTCCGATTTCTCACAGAATGTGCTCAAAGGTGGTATTCAGGTGCATACTAAGTAAGAGTGTATGACTGTCAAGTACAGTTCAGAAAAAAAATTATAGGGCGCAGGGAATTCTGATGAGTATTAGCAGGAGGAACATTAGACCACGAGATTGCAGTGCATAATACCTAACCACAGCAATAATAAACACCAGGGAGTAGAGTGGGTTTTTCTCGAAGGCTGGAAAGATCGTAGCAGAGAGTAGAAAAAAAACTGAAATCGACCGAGTCCATATTGAAATTTGAAAGCAGAAGTTTATCATCGATGGAGTACTCTACAAAACTAGACAGACGCAGCTTATAAACCTTATTGAGGGCCATGTTGAATCCAAACTGAAGAAAATGAATCGATAACAATGGTTTGGTCTAACAGTCGAAATGGGAGAAGAAGTAAACTCAAGTTTGATCCCATTTTTGAAAGGATCAGGTGATACTCATAGCTCTAAACGAAAAGCACGTTTTTTCAAAAATCTTTGACAGTAATCTGAGTAATCTTTCAGGCTCTGCCTCGTCACAAACTTTACAGAAAATAATTGAAGATAAAAAGTTCTTCCCTCGTAACCCGACAGCCTTCAACATCAACTAATGACGGCAAATGTCCACATTTATGGAATGCGAAAAAAGTTACAAACTCTACAAAGAGCTTAGCGATTTTGAACTTGTCAAAACAGTTCCAAAGTAAGTGAACAGACATTAATTCAGAAGAATGAAAATTCAGTAACCAGCTTAAAGTGTTTCCAGATTTTATGACTTCCACTCTGCTGTACTCCGCCATCCCCAAAACTGATAGAAATATTTTTTTCAAAAATTCCATTGAGCTGTCACCCAATTCCGACGGTCTAATTTCACTCAAAACGAAATTTCGTTAGCAATTGAAATTTAATCCCGAGGCTTAGTAATTAGATACTTGTCCCGCTTTTCTTCGAAAATCCCGAAAATTCCAAAAATATCCAATTTTATCCTGTCCCGTCGCAATTTATCAATCAAAACGTTACCCAGCTACTTTGCCGTTACTGTGCTGGTGTCACTTATTTGTTCCGAAACAATTTCCCTTTCAATATACAGAACTCCTCACGACGACTTCCTTTCGGCGAGAGTCCAATGTTATTTAATCGGCGCACCCCTCACGGGCCGCGTCCAATCTCAAATTACCCACCCGAGTGTAGTTTGGAATTTTCGCCGAAAGTCAGATAAATCACCCACAAAGCACTTGATAGCGTTATGCCAACCAACCGACTTGACATCGAAATATACACAAAAGTGTTGGAGTATCCTCGGCAGACTGGGAGGATGCCCTTCGGCCATGTGCAATCAATAGAGGACAGTGGTTGGAAACAACCAACCCAACAACCAGCCAGACAAAGAACGATGGAACAAGACCAGGAAGAGGGTTTATTTGCTATACCCACACAGTCTACCTATCTCTCTCTCTCTCTCTTTCTGTGTGTCACTGTCAGTTCGTTTTAAATGTTTTTGTCATTTAGTGTCCAAAATAGCAATTGAGTCCTTGTCCTTCAGATGACACAAAAACACAATCAGCCCCGAAATGGTGGAGGACCCCAGTCCACAGTCCACAGTCCACAGTCCCCAGTCCCCCACTCCCCATTGTATCGCTTTTTTGGAAATCTTTTCATGGCCGAGTAACTTCAAAGTGAAGTCCTGCTCGATGTTTACTTTAATTAAGTTCAAAGTGAATTGAAAAGTTTTCTTCGACTTCTTCTTGGTTCTTTGCGACACAATCAAGAAGAAACGGACATTGATGTCCTGGCAGGAGGGGATGGCTTTCAAGCACAAAATTAAATTAACTGTCTGGGAATTATAAGCAGCCTTAGTGTGTAATTAAATTAAAAGCATGTGTATCGCTGTCATCCCTGACAACACATTCAATATTCTTTGACAGGAGGTAGGATGGAGAGGACACTTAAAAATAAAAAAAACCGTTCGCGAGAGTTTGTAACTCATCGGGGTTCTCGGTATGAACGCATGCACCCTTATTGACATTTTATGTGAACGTAAAAGGTGCAACGCAAATTAAATACGTACTCCTCGCTGCAAGTCGTCCTTGGAACTGTGCTGTGAATTTAACGAGATGGCAATTTAAATTCGTTTGCTACCGTTGCAACGTTGGCGTCCTTGGAGTTTTGCTAAAAAGTTACATGACTGTTTGGCATGGGTGCGTTTTACTGAAACAGGATACAGCGAAGCATCATCGTTCATAGTTCCGTTTATGGAGGAGAAAAAGTATTCAAAACCAAAAATCAAACGGTCGTTGCCGTGGCACATCCTTTTGACTGTCGTGGTGGTGAGTGTCTATGGGAGGGACGACTTTGGGAGACAAAATACGCCCGAGTAAAGTTTAATTGGTAAACGATCCTTGCAGGGGTGCAGCAGATATGTGTGTGTGAATGTATTTTTTTTACTGTAGATCGACTAAGAGTGCTCCTGGATGCAAAAAGTACTAATTGTGGAGCAATTTATTCATCCAATGTTCGTCCTTTGGCGTGGTTCGGTAAAAGGATTGCAAACGGTTTTACGGGTAATTTTATAGCTTAGGGGTATTCTCTGCCCTAACAGGAGATTAAAGGAAACGTTTTACGAGTTGGTGTAACAATATTAACTATCGACATAGGAAAAGAGAGTTGTGGACTGAGTTTTCATGTGCTCCATGCTGAAAATTCAATTTGATTAGCTTGCTGCACAGAAAAGCACTTAAGCGAGTAAGAACCAGTAATGATGGATTCGTCAGTGTTTAAAGTTAACCTGATATAAGCTCCGGATTCAAGGACTTTGTATTGACAGAGTTAAGACTCAAGAAGGGATTCGAAACCAACAATTTCGTGACGAAAAACTTCTACGAAGAACGGATGCGTTCCAATCACTTTGATAGCACATCGAATGGCTTCAAATTGAGTAAGGAATTCGAAATGAGCAAACAGTTAGATGAAACGTAGATGACATATTCTCTCTCTGCCAGTGGCTTTGCACATCTTATCGATAACGTACATCCAAATCTGGTTTTGACTTCAGTTTTTCCGATTCCAGAAAATTTGATCACTTAAAACAATTGCGCATGCGAAAGATGTTATGGTCATGATGATAAAGGATGGCAAAGCAATATACACTGACATCAAGGTCTTCACTTTAAAAAACTTATGGAATGGCAGACGAAGTCGTTTTTCTGGAAAGTTGGTTTCCATCGCCTTATCCTCAGTCCCGGATCCAAAGGTAATCGACGAAAATGACAAGTTAGACAAGGTCCGGTCCTTCATAGCTCTCTTGAAAAGAGAACTTGACCTTAACTCAGAACTATCAAGTAACGCACCATTACATACTATTTATAAAAAAAATGTGCGAAAGTGGAGCTGCCTTATTTCCAGAGAGAAATGGCCCACTTATAACCAAAGAAGAGAAAAAGACCTCATTAGCAGAGGTTGCACAAGTTTTTGCCGCTGATTTCTTACAGACGTTGGGGAGCATTCGTCTAGTCAGTCCACATCATGAAGAGTCGTGCCGCACACAATTATGTTTGAAGAAATCCCAATCGTCAATGGAGACCCTGGCCGAGGACGCGGGAAGACCCAACGCAGATTCAGGTCCTGAGAAAATATCTTCTGAAATACAAGTGTGGCTTGTAAACCAGAAAAGAGTCAAAGAGTTCAGCCTTCCCACCAAATTCAGAGAGCTCTTGCGTTATCACACTATTTTGGAACTGGTTAAAGGGCTGAACAAGGCCTTAAGCACAACATGGCTATTGCTACCACCCTTCCACCTGTTCTTAACAATATAGTCCGTGGGTATTAGGCAACGGAGGCATACTTGCCCAATGATTAGTGTAGTCTGGTGTTGTCAACCTCCACGAAAACACCAGCACCGGACTCATAGCAGGTTTTGAAACCATCCGTGAAGATCGGACTACAGGCCCGTCCAGGCTAAGACTCTGGCCGAAGCCAGTCCTGCGGGCAAGGAAAGTCGACTTTAAATTTGTACGGCAGCCGAAGCTGCCCTGTCTATGACGATCGATTGCTTTGATAGTACAGTCCATGATGTAAGTATCAAGGGGAGGTAGATCAAGCATAGCGTCTAGTGAAGAGCCAGGCGTACTCGGAAAGTACGGAGATAAACCGTACTTTGAAGTTTAGTGCAGTAGGCAGTCACATACTAACGCGAAAGACCCCTCCACCAAACAACCGATGCATAAGCTAGAAACGGTCTTATTATAGCCGTATAGATCCAAAGAACCTTTTAGGTGATAAGCCCCATGTCTTACCAAAAGCACCCCTGCACTGCCAAAAAACTGAGAGCGCCTTTGATGTCTTTGCCCAAAGAAGTTTTTTTTTGTCCAGGATCACTCCTAGACATCAGGCTTCATTGGAGATCGGGGGCAGTGACGCCCTTTAGCACTGGCTGAGTCAGACCAGTCACAACCCTCCTTCTCATAAAAAAGACAACCACAGTTTTCAGAGGGTTGACCGAAAGTCCACACCTAGAGCAGCATTCATCGATCATGTCTAAAGCCGCCTGTGGGTATGTGTATTGTATGTAGTTCTGAGGTTGATGTGGCGAGAACCATCAAGTGGTGGTCGCCGTGACTCAGTAGTTATTGCGTTTGACTTTTGAGCAAGCTAATACAGGTTCCACTCTAGCAATCGATCCTATATCCCATAGTATAATTTGCCCTGAAGAATTTTCCTAATTCAATGTTTGGAGTCGGAATCGAAAGCAAATCGTTGAATTAAAAGCGATTGTCCAAGGATTTAAGGATTCTTGGTACTCCTACGTGGCAAAATGCACCCTTCAGCTTTGAATTTTGAATTTAACACTTCGACACTCAGTGTCTCCTAAGAGAATTCTGTTGTGAATATTTCTCTAGACCTGACACAATACGCGGGCCTGAGCGGTCTCAATCCCTTCTTAGCATCGCCACTAGGAAATCTTTTTCGTAAAAACAAAACTTTCATCGGCTTAAGCATGGAACACTAAGAAGGATAGACGCCATTAAAGCACTCAGATCTCATAAGCCAGTTGTCTTCTAAAGTCTAAACATTGTGGGAAAAAATTATATCTCCGGACCACACTTTGTCCCTCAGTAATCTCAGTAAATTCATCAGCTTTACAGTCTCACTACAGCTACAGAGCACCCATTCCAAATAAAACTTTTGAAATTCCACCGGGGGGTGGCTTTTATGTGTAAACAAAACTTACAAATTTCAGGTAAAATCCATTGGATGCTCGTGTATCTTGACGTATAAGCCACAACGACACCCTTGGGTGCAGCGCATAACCTCAGTCAAGACAGGGAAAAGCGAACAAAAAAACAAAAACACTGCCAGCGTTGCTGTCCCATGCACTTTCCACAAACGAACAAAAGAAAGCTAAACCGACGTTGTACTGTGGCATAGAGGCTATCATGCCTGCTTACGTAACCCCCATGCATAAAGTCGCTTATTAGCATTGTGCCATGAAGGCAACCTTGGGAATTCCTCATGCATTCAGGTGTAGTTCTCTTAGTTTTTCTTTTTTTTGCTTTCCTTTCTGCCAGCGTTTTTCCTTTGATGGAAATGTAGGCCTTGTTTGAGGGGAAAGAAATCGATTTTTTCGCCGCTATACCAATGCACTCAAAAATTCAGTGGTTTACGGTAAGAAAAGACGTAGAAACTGTGTCGGCAACTATACCATATTACCGCTACTCCTGTGCACGCTCGGGGGTGGCGTCAGAAAATCGTTAAATACTTGACGTGACCGTATCTAACCCAATTTCAAAGTTCCATTTTACATTCATACACGCATCATGCATGAATATCATGCATGCGAGTAGCTACGACGCCATATGGTGCGGCGTATGGCCAACCTCCCCATCACGTTCTGACCCAAATTCGCATTTTTTTTTCCCGAATTGCCAACGCGTTTGATGTTGCCTTATGAGATACGCATTTCGTTTAAAATCCATCGTCCGTCAGGCGGGGGGCTGAGGGTGAGTTGAGGTGGAAAATTCACTCATCACCCTTCAGGGGGAGGGGCATCAATGTTTGTGAAAATAATGAGAACGCAAACAGCGAGTAAACTGTTTGAGAACATAAAATTTATTAAAAAGTTGTTTCTTGGAAGGGGGGAAGCGAATATGGCTTCGGACGGAGGGGAGGCTTGGGTAAACACAATAAGCTGACGATGGTGTTTGAACATTGAAGCAGGCGGGCGTTGTTAAGTTTAATGGTAGGGAACTGAAAAGTGTAATTGGGTCCCACCTGCGTTGCTAGGGAACATTTTGCAGCAAGGGGGTTAGTGGGGCAATTGATGAGGTGTGAAATGACAAAGATGGGTTTTGTCTTTGGTTGATGATAAGTTTTTTCAGCTGGATGGGGTGGGAAAATACTCCATCTGGGGCTTAAAGCAGCCAGAAAGCATCCATAAACTATTCGTCAACCTCTCATAAACCTAAAAGGCGTTTAGAGGCAGCTTATCTGCAATTTTGCTGGAAGATGACTGATTGACTTCAAGCCACATATAGTGAGGCCTTAAATCAACTGGAAAATTGGGTGAATCCTTCTGAATGCATCGGAACGGCCACTTCAAGTCCTGGAAGTTGGCGTATTACATTGAATCGTCTCAGATTGAAACCCTGCGGTCTCCTAAACAAAAATCCCGACATGGACCAATCCCTTGTTTCTCACAACGGATCATGTCGGACGTGGTACATTTCTTTCACGAATAGAAAGGACATACAGTTGTTACTGCCCATTCGGAGAGGCGAATTGATAAGCTTCTCATGACACTTTTTACTCTCGGATGTTTGTCACTTCCTAAGGATAGGAAATGCCTCGAAAAACGTTTCGTGGGTATTGCTGCGGCTCGAATAGCACACAAGCCCAGCGCACTCATCACTGAGGTACAGCGACTAGATCCGCCTGGAGATAGTGACGACCATGGCTGTCCACATTCAGGTATGGTTAACCTCTCCTAAAGTTCTACTCCATACCTTTGTCAACAATTTAATGTGAAAATAAAACATTTTCTACTGGTTCCCTTCTCAAGAGCATTTGAATATTTTGCCGCCGTAATCGTTGCCTTTGAAATTTGCAGAAAGACGGACCTGTCGGCTAATGCAACCCACATGGGAGTACATAATCATACCGATACCACTAAAGCTATGACTCTGATTGGATTCAGAAAAAGCTATCCAAGCCTTAACATGGTGTTGAAGGATTTCTATACCTGGGTAGCCATTAGCAGTGAAATGCTCAGGGATGTTATACGCAGACAGGAGAGTTTAGGACATTTTTGCAAAAGCAATCGCCTTTTCATAGGGAACACAATGTGCATGACTGCCGAAGAGATATGTCAAGGCAATTGTGAAGATCCTGGAAAAAATTGAGGCGCATCGCGAAGAACCGAGCAGACAAAGATGCTTTGAAACTGAGACGTATGGAACTGGAGCCAACCACTTAAAACCAATAGCTAGCATGTAATACAATTGCTTACTGTACAGCCAATTGCTTCTGTTCCACTTGCAATGGTTGGGTTCCATTAGCTATGCTTGATGATTCACTTCCACTTGAGGTATTTCAGACCCGTCATGGGTGGTGAATTTTCGAAACGCATCCTAGTTCCACACCAATTTACAAGCAAAAACTCTAGTGACGGTTGCGATAAAGAAGAAATATTGTATGACAGATTGACAGAGTGTGAAAGATAAGATGCATCACCACATCGACCTCGTTAAAAACGCTATAATTTGTCAACGGAACTGACTAGGATCTGAATGAAGAATGGACACTAGAGCTCAGCCCTAAAAAGATTACGAATCCACAACGCTGAGGAATGTGAAAATGAAGTTTTTTGTAACTGAGTTCGTGACCACAGTTCACGTTGAACCAGGCAATGGAATGTTGTGCCCCTCCACTGGTAAAGGTTCTGCGCTTTTTTGGGTACCAATCCAAATTTGCTGACCCTCTCCGTAGGAAAATCTCAAAGGCACAAGCGACACAAAATCACAAGCCTTCACGTGTGCATGAGGGGGATTTCGTGACCATTAGCTGGGTTCTAACGAACAACAGTCGCAATGGTAGCCTGTCGAGCGTCGTAGACTCGAAAAATAATCAAGCTGAAGGGGTGAAGACATGGTTTCCGGGAAATAATAGGTCGAGGCTAGTTAGTTAGAAGGTAGTTTGGAGTGATCTTGAAGATCGATCTTAAAATACCCTGCTTGATACCCTACTTAGCGTCGAAAAGGTCAACTGCTGTCTTTACCAAGAATGGAAGCCTACTGTCAAATTTAATATCAAACAAGATTCGAACGGTAGAATAGGGAAGGCAAAACCTGCCTTACTGCCTTTATCTGAAAGTAAGGCCTTTACGGATGATCGCACCGAACTGGATGTGGGTATTATTGTAGAATTGGCAAAGTTAGAACTCTTTTCAGAGTCTGGTCTTCAGTACTGAAGCTTACTTACTTAAGCTTAGACTAGTCCAAGGTTTAGTCGGTACTTCTTTATGGGTGTATTACCTAATCTATTCTTAGGACTAGTGATCACTGCTGTCAGTCGTTAGTTGCAAGACTTTGTAAACAAGTTTGGAAGTTTTTCCAGCTGAACTACTTTCAAACAGATCCACATAAAAACGGGTGAGGAACCAAATGACACTAAATACTGAAAGGACAGCAGCAATAGCTCTGACATGCTTTATGGTGCGAAGGCAGTTGTTTCAGACACTCATCGACTCAGGCCTAAGAGTCGGTTGCTTTAATCAAATGCAGCTTAGAATAGGGAGAAGGAATCGAATTCAATGAAGAAGCGCTGAATGGAATCGAAGCGCATTGCCTATTTTCGCACAATATTGGGTAAAAGCGTTGTTAAAGCCCGAGTGGGGATCTGTGCTTAAGTGTTTGACGTTATGCCCTCATAATCCGTTTTTCATTGGGAAAATTTGAAACGGGGAAAGAAGTATGTTACAGCAAACCTACACGGTAAGACCAACCTAAACAAATTTAAAGAAGACAACTTGCGGTCATCTTGCATTGATGCTTTTTATAGCCGGGAGATCTGAGCGGACGTACAGATACAAGCTTCTAGCTTGTGATTTTGTCCATTTATTCAACCGGTCGACCATCTATCGGCAGTTTCAAAGACATTGATCGGCCTATTTCATTGCTCCCTGTTGAAGGTGTTCATTCAGACATATGTAGGTCTTCAAACATGTAACACGAAGTAATCTACCAGAAAAATCCTTCCAACGTTCTCTCTCTTAACCTATTTCCAACACACCATGTGCCTATAACTCACCCACACACCTACATTCGAGCAAACTTCGAAAACAAATTTACGAACCTAATAATCCTCAAACACCTCAACTTGTGCTTGTTGCAACTTACTTGCAAGGGCATGTAAATATTTATGAAAACAATCGTAAAACGCAAATACAAGCGATGAAATGCTTCGCAAATAAGTTCATTAAAACTTTGTCCCCAAGACATCATCCCCAGACAGACAGATTGTCGCCACTTCAGGACGACGACGACAGAAGCATAAGGAAAAAACTTTGTCACACTTTACGTAAGTCCTGCAATCACCCTCACCACCAAGAAAAACCGCTTACAACACCGGAAATATCTTAAAACCCTCACCCTCTCGTCAGCACGAAAAAAAAAGGGAAAAAATAATCCAAAAACCCACAAGAACGCATGAAATCAGAACAAGAAATCGCCCGGGTTGGGGTTGGAGGGGCCAAGTGGACTTCACAACCAAGGATGTTTTCACATCTCCGTTTCTTTAATCCTGAAAATTTAGCTCACGTTTCACTTGCAGTGAAAAGAAGATAAAAACTGCATCAGAAACAGAAAAAAAGAAAAAAGGAAACTACTACGCATACAATTTCAGTATACAAGAGTACTTATGTGCATGCCATGCAAATAGAATCCCCATGCACACAAAGAGGCCGGAGGATATTTTATATGCCTACCATAACCACATGCAGCGTTGCGGGGAAAACTAGTCCATCCATCCATCCAAGCATCCATTCATCTGTCAGTAAATCAGCTCTCGCCCGCACCCCCATTGTGCAGTGAATAGTTGGGTGCAAGTGGTTTCAGGACGAGATGGAAGGATATCAACTTTTTCTCCTTGCAAACACAGAGAGCGAGAGAAAAAAAAAAAATTCAAACAAAATTTATTTTTCAACTTGAATTAGGTTTTTGGGTTTTTTCGCCTTCGTTCGCACTCCTTTCGCATGGTGTTCCCGGTTCTTTATTTTTTCCTTTGAAGTGGAATAATAATGGAAAAGTTTACAATCTATTTGAAATTTTACTTAGAAAGAGCGAGCGTTGCAAAGTAAAAAATGTAAGGAAAAAAAACCGTTGCAAAGTATCGCAAAGAAAGTTCGTTTCGAAAAAAAAAAAGTTGAAATTCAAACTGAAACATTGGATAAATGAAAAACTTTTGCGATAAAAAATTATAATTAAACAGAAAGGAGTATGGGTGGATGGTCTTCGTTTTTTTTTTTTTGATGAAACGTTAAATGCATTCGAGGTCCAATTAACCCCTTTTATGGATAGAAGCTGTAAGGTCTTGGATGCTACAATAGAGACACGTATGATGAGGAGAACGAAAATGTGGAGCGGATGCAGTTGTGGAAGGTCGAACGAGATCGGGGTGGACTACTTTTTAATAAATTGCCCACTATGAAAAGACTGAGAGGAGCGTGACTAAATTGATGGTAGAAGCAATCACATAAAGGACGTTTAACATGTTTGCTAGAACAAAGCCAATCGCGAATAGAAATTCAAAAGGACGAAGAAAAGGTGTTTAAAAAATATTCAAAACCTCATCACCAAAAAGGGCTTGAGAATACAGATTCCGGACTGGCGTTCGACGCGTCGCCATTATGCATATAGTAGCTCTGATTAGAAGGACCAGCTAGGCATCGTCTCCAAATCAACATTTAATGGAGATAATATCGTCACGGCGATGGGTTACTTAAATTCCAAGATAGGCAATAACATTGAGGGGCTAAGAACACCCTAGGCATGAATTAGGCAACTTTAGTGAAAATCACCTTGTTACAGAGGGCAGCATGCTTAATCACAAGATCTGTCACAAACTCAGTTGAGTATCAACTGATAGACAACCAACCTCTAAACAACTTGACCATTTTGCCACCAACCATCTCCTGGTCAAACGGATAGGACGAGGATAGGAATGAAGCGAGATTGTCAAGGGAAGAATCAGCCTATACTACCTTTCAGTAGCCAAACACAAATGGAACAACTTTACTAGTTGCGCCATATCCAAAAAGACTTGGCTAACATACAACCATAGGAAAAGAAACGAACTCCTTAGAAGAACCCGAACAGACATTGCAACGCGTTTTCGCCATCTGTACGGGTGACTAGACAGTAAGTACCCATGTAGCCAAGATTGGCATCCCTTTTAATCCCTAAAGCCGTAGCTGCAAAGACCCAAACGAAAGGAAAACCCTAGAACACTTCCTCTACCAGTGACCGCCACCTGCCGAAGCAAGACTTAAGGCACTGGGGAAGCCTATTATCGACAACCTCAGCAAACTTTCGGAGAAGAAAATTCCAAACTATCTTCCTTAATTCCACAGATTGGATACAAGAGCAACAGTTATGGTTTCCCGACTTCCGTCCATTCACGACGGTCACGGGAACTGTGGTTCTTCCCTTGACAGCTCCTAATGGAAGTGCTACTGCGTACTGCTTCTGTTCGACGTTTCCACACTATCACATGAATGCCAAAGCATAACATTGACAGACTATAAGTGCGCTCACAATTCAGAAACCGCCTTTCGCTAAGAGTGTAATCAATCAGCAGTTCGCCACCATCCGAAACCATGCTTCCTAACTAGGAACTGAAGGGGACAGAGCTCTCTCTAGAAATATGCGAGTTTCTTTAGAAATGTTCATCGAGAATCTTTGCCAGTATTGTGTGAAATTGCATTCCCTTCAAAATCTTCTGAACACTCTAGACCTAGAGAATTTAATCCTACCGGCATGTCCAAAACCATTGTAGTGCTGCGAAATAAGAGCTTCGTATCTTGTGCTGAAATAATGTTCGGTGGATCACACGAAAGGCAGCACGTGGGTATCGGAAGATACCAGAAGAGAGATCGATGGTTGAAAACAGTTGAAAGCTTGCATTTCAACTACTCCAGCAGGAGGCAGAAGCTAGAACTAGAGTCCCCATTTCGCATAAAGATAAGAGAAGTCCAGCGTAGCGTGCGTCGATAACATCAATGCATTGGTCACTGAAGCACAAGAAGCTGCAAGCAGATGGGGTGATTGAACCGTATACAGAATCACTTAAGACGTGGTGGGTGGTTAAAGCTTTACCCAACACCCGGTTACCCGGTGAAGGTCCTAGACGGTTCTCTACTAATTTTGGATGGAGATCAACTCGAGCGGTGGAGATGTGAACCAAGTTAAGACCTCTAAAGCAACAGTAACCCAAAAACAAATTACAACTCACAGTAAAGAGAATTTCAGTACCGTGATCAAAGCATCAGAAAACAACAAGGACTTGACGGCACACCGTACTCTCGCTAAGAAAAAATGAGACCTCTTGTTGGATCATGGTAATTTCTCGTCTCAGCTCAGTGTTTCCCATTGATTGACATTCTTCTCCGTCAATAATTGGTTTCATTTCCCAACAGCTTATCGCTATTATTCTCCTTGAACTACAATTAAGTCCTTTGGTTTTATTGCTTTTGCAATAATTGCTGATACGAATTTAAAACAGAACACATGGAACACTTATCAGTCTCGCAAGCGCGTCTAAACATGTGGGTCATTCTGTGCACTCAAAACATTTCGCTTAGCTTGTTATCTTTCGACAAAAAAAAAAACTGCGTCTACAAAAATGTCTAATCTCCATCTAATTCCAATTTCCTAATTTCATCGGTTTGGTTTTACTAGCAATTTTCACTTAGTAATTGGTTACATGCAGGGCATGTATTGGTGATATTGGTATAGGACACATGTCATAACGGTGGGTATAGGACAGACAGGTCATATGTGGTAAGAGGAATCCAAGGAGAGAAAACAATTATTGAATTGACTCTCGCGACCTTGTGATCTGGTGAATCTCTCTGTTTCTCTAGTAAAAGCCATAAGATGCTTAAGGTCAAGCAAACATATTGGGTCCAGAGATCCATGCAGTCGCGATGGTGGTTCCATCGACGATTTAATGTACAGCCATTGCAAGTTCTGTCAGCGTTTAATCAGAAGGTAAATCGGCAAATTGATCGACATAGGACTGGTTGGAACCTCATCGTTTCTTCAAATGGAACTTGATGGTAACCATGAGAAGACCAGAGCATTTGCTAGCTCAATTCAAGCGTGGACAAACAAACTTACGAGGCTTGCTGTTTGAAAGACCGACATCCATGAAATTTTATCCGTCAGCTTTAGGCTTAAGGGTAAATGGTCAAACGATTATCGCTGCAGATTGTAGTTCTTCGATTCACGTTAGAATTCCACAATTTCCAAGACTACTTTTTTAAGAATTCTCGGGCCTGTGGAACAGTGAAATCTATGAGTAGGGGGTGGGTTTCGACTTTTTTTTTTTAAATTCTTGGCCAATCCAGTGGCGTTTTTGTCGTGATTGTAAAAAATTTTCTTTAAAGATATGGGTAGACCATGCAATTCTGAAGAAGTTTCGCAGAAGCCTATTCCGATCTGCAACTTTTCGATCTTCTCGATGAAGGATTCGGCGAAAGCTGAAGATCTTATCAATCGTCGACTTTTTAGACGGCTGTTTAAGGAAACTGCTTCTGGAAACTCCAGTACCTACTAGGTAAAGCCAAGAAATATTTTTTCAGACATAGACCTCCTCGGTCGGGATCATGGGCACAATGTCGCAGCATCAGAGAAAATTGGATACGCATGTACCGGCGTATCTATTACCACTGTGGTGTATGCATTTTTCTAGTCAAGGAAGGGATAGAGCATGTTCCTGCAGTGTCAGGCAGTGAGTTTCGAATGGCATCTGTAGCTCAATGAAGTACGGTTGAAATAGGTTATTGGGTTGAAGGGAGGGGGAACTTTCCTCCGTCAAATAGTTAGTGATGCCCTTGGGGGAGTGAATCTATGAGTTTTATCTGTACTCTGAATCTATGGGCTTTCAATCCATCCCCAGGAGTATTTATAAATCCGTTTAGGTCATTTACGGACGTGCCATGTGACCTCATCTTATGTTTCAGGTTACATGGAGTTCATCAACATTTTCGTTGCCTAGTACACCTTGGGTCCAAGAACCCTTCAGTGTACCAAGAACACTTCGATTTCATTTCTGTGAAATCCCTTTTATTGCCGACTAACTGTCAATGAAAAGGGTTATATCATCATGTAGTATCGCCTCTATTGCAGCTTGTTGAGAGGTTGTTGTTACTGTCAGAACGTTCGCTTGGAAAACGGTGCTGTATTGTGGGAGTCTAATTGACCTTGAAAGTCCAAAGCTTCGAATAAGGGTCCAGTCTCAACGCCCGTATCCATCTTGAAGCCATCTGTGTAGATGGACTTGGGATTATAGATTAAAATGTGGTTTGCCCCCCACTCGTCTTTACTAGGAAAAGAGATTGAGAATTGCCTAATAAAGTCCAGGCAGAGTGCTGTGTAGTCTGTGCTTTCATCGTTCCCTATACGATTATGCAGGATCTGTGCATGGCCTGATAGACTGCTTATCCAGTCTTAAGTTTGGCTTATGCGTAGAGCACTATTAGCGGAAGATTCCTCTACGAATATGTCTATAGCATAGTGTCTACACCCGCCTTGGGAACGGTTCTCATTGCGCCGGTTGTACAAATACAGGCCATTCTCTGAACTCTTGTTAGTGCTTAGAAGTTGGTGTCCTTACATGTTGCCTGTTACTAAACAAGGCAGCAGCTGTAAAAGGCAGTCATTGTCTTCCTTGAACTTTGTTTAATACTGAGACTCCAGATTAGTTTTTTTCATTTTTTCGATAAATTAAATGAATTCCCCAACTTTTAAGACTGCAATGATGACAAATAAATCGAAGAAAAAAAATTTTGGAATAAATACGAAGTTATATGCAAATCCTACACGTCTTGTTGAATCGCCCTTTCTAAAGGGTGATATAAACTCTCCAGCGTTCTTGTATCTTATTCCGGTAAGTTTCTTCTAAGACTCAATTCTACAGAAATTGTTCCAGAGCGCAAAATTGTAGACAAAGCCAAGCTTCGTGTTCGGTATTTGCAGTTAGTGAGGCTTTACCGGCATGATGGGTTTTAATCCACCGATTAAACTGGAAAAATCATTGGTTTACCAAACTTGACATCATTTTGACAAGATTAATGAATTCTCCACTCCTCCCCCTCTTCGTGTAAAACTACAAACAAAACGTGATCCAAATCCAAACTGAAAACACACACCAACTTCAACCACAAAGTGTACAGCTTTCGAGCAGATGCTGCCGCCAATCCAACTGACCCGCGTCACCTCTTTATCAAGTGAAATAGAAAATCTCTAACAACACATCTCTATCCAACAGATTCGCTGTTTGTTTTGCTTTTTTGTTCGGCGGTTTTGTGTCGCCCATTAGTCCGCATTTGACGTACGATTTTTGTCTGTTTTTCGTTTCTTTTTTTTTTCAAAATTTTCGTTAGTTTTCCAACATCGTTGGGTAAAATCAAAAGTTTTTCGCCCGTCGCTCGCGTTTGTAAAAATAAATACAAGTGTCCCCCAAGCCTAACCACATCCCGGAAGCTCCTTTGTGTCGTATGTCACAAACCCGAATAGAGAAAATCGTTTCAAATCAAAGGACATTACCACCCTCGAACGTGAATTTGTGTTGCATAATTAAAAAAGTTTCGATAGGTAGTCCTGTTTGTGCACGTTCCGTGGGTTTTTGGTGCCGTTTTTTGTCCGTGACCGGGTGAGAATCCGGGCAACGAAACAACGCCTCCACTCGTCCGTGCGACGAATGAGGAAAACTTTTTCGATTGCGGCCACCACAAGTGCGGCAGGAACATGTTGTTTGGGGATTTTCGAATAAACAATCGGATATTGTCATTAAGCATTCTTATTGTGGCCTATTGTGGCGGCGGCAGCATCTGGTGCTCGGCCGAAGACGTATGGAACAGCACGGTCCAGGAGGCGACCATAAAGTTCGCCCAGCAACTGAGGGCGAGTGTGGATGCCAGCAAGAGGCCATGTGATGATTTTTATGGATTCATCTGCGGCAGTCAAGGGCGCACACAACAATTCACCCAACGTCCCAGCGAGGATGAAATATTTCGGCAATTCCTCCTGAACGAGGACGAGGAACAGCTCATGGATGTCGAATTGAAATTGAAGCGGTTCCACGAGTCCTGTCACAATGCTCGCAGTATGGAACAACTCAAGAGCTCGCACTTGTATCGCATTAGTGGGGGTTGGCCAGCTATTGAGGGTGGCGCCGGCAAGCGCCGTGAAGCACCCTCTTGGATGAATGTTTTGGCATCGTTCCATGACATCGGTGTGGATTACTTCTTCAAGCATCGCGTCGAGATTAAGAGCAACAAGAGGCACGTGCAACTCGAAGCGAATTTAAATACCAAGTACTCGTTGAGAAAGAACACCCATCTGGCGGAAGAACTGCTGCACGGCTATGGAATCGAACCGAGCGAAGCACGTATGATTGCGCTGGATTTCGCTGGTCTCGAGGGGTTCCGCAGGGAAATCGCGAAGACCGTCAATGGAGGACCCTCCACCATGACGTATAGCGAGTTCAAGGCAAAGTTTGCCAACATGGATTGGGATGTGTACTTTCGTCGAGTGGTGGGCAAACCACTGAAAGATACCGATACCATACGTCTGGAGGATGAGCAAAAACTCGAGCGTGTATTCGACATGCTCTCGAAAAGTTCCAGTGTTCGTCTGCTGAACTACTTGTGGATAGACTACCTCATGGACAAGGGGGTGGCCAATTGTTTGGACTTGGTACGCGAGTACTTCAAGCCCGTGTACCGCTACATTGTGCAGCGTTCGTCCATCGATAAACGACGCATCGCTAAACTGTTTTCCGATATTGGTGCTGTCTATCAGTCTCTCCTGCCCGAATCGGTGTGGATCGATGAAATCTCGAACGAGAAGTCAAAGTTGTATTTGGGAAAAATGATTCATATGACCCTGAACGGCGACACGAAGCTGGATGCAGATTATGCCGGTCTTTCTGTGACGAAGAAGAATTTCTATAGAAACCTAGAAAAATGTCAGAGATTCTCCGATACGATGACGGCTGGTCGGGATACGCGTCGGGTTGTGGGTTCCTCATCAGCATCCCTCAGTGATTTGTATGAATTTTTTATCGGACCCATGTACAATGAACTGCTGCCGGAGGCACTCTACTTCGGATCCATTGGGGAGGCGTTTGCAGAGAAAATGATTGATGGCGGTGGTTTGACGCCAGGAAGTTGGCGTAGCAGCGATTCAGACGAGAAGTATGCAGAGTTCCAGAGATGCTTGCAGCAGCAAAACGTCAATTTCACAGCTTCAAATGCGATTTCGAATAATCTCGTGCGAAGGATATTGGCGCAGCGGCAGGCGTTTGAAGCTCTGCGAAATTGGATGTCTGGTAATGTGGAAAAGGTGAATGCGATTCACGCGGTGACGGGCAGGGAGCTGAGTCTGGAGAAGTTGTACTTTTACACTTCAGTTTATACACATTGCACCGAGGGCAGAGAGTTTATCGATGCGTATTTGAAAAATTCAAAAGATTTTGCTGAGGTTTTCGGCTGTCGGAGTGGCAGCCCTTTGAAACCCCGCAACGTCTGTAGTGTACTGTGAATGTTATTTTTAATAAAAATTTGTTGTAACCACAATTGAGAGGAATTTTTAGTGTTAAGTCGAATAGAGGGAAGGTTGATGTTGATATATGTACGTGGAGTCAAAACCTTTCAAAGGAGACGCACTATGGAGGGATGAAATGCCTCTCTTAACCTTGGCGATGGAAAAGATTGGATAAGTGTAAGTAGTTTCGTGTATCAGACCTTTGAGAAGACTATAGACTTCTATAGAAAAACCATAATAACTTCGCAGTGATGCTACGTTTAAAGAAATTGTTAGCCTCACGAACGTCGAATGACAGTCAATCTAAAATAAAAATCATTTAGATAAGGTTTCTAAGATTGAAGATTCTAAGGACCCACAAGCCATCAGTGGATCTATTCAACTGAGGGAGTGATGTTTAGTGCCGTTGGGTAAGCTTGGGTAGAAAGATCCATGTCCGATACATGCCTGGAGTAGATACAGTATACACGTTTTTCATCGTCGGAAATGGTAGTCCTGTCCAGAAAACTCTGTAGAGGCATACACACTGTACATCAGTGTGATTTGATTCTAGATAAATCGCCAGTAGGACACATTTTTACAGGCACAACCAATCCTAGAAAAATCCAACGAATTTTAGATCAGGAGTTTGGCCACTTTTTTATAACTCACGCAGTGTACTATGCAACACCTCCACAGAGATTCAGAAACCAGAAAGAGATGAGCTTAAAATATTCGGAAAGGGACCTGAATCTCACATGATCGCGCAGCTTAATAAAATCAAAGAGTTTTCATTCTTCTATTACCAAGGTTGGCTCACTCGCAGTTGTATTTTTTTCTTGTCACTGAAGCCTCTACAAAAGCCATTGTCAGGTGTCCATAGCCACTCCGTAAGCGTAACTATGCGATGCTAAGGTGTGAATGCACTGCGACCTCTAACATCTATTGTGCTGGACTAGTCAATAACCAGAAGTCAAATTGAGGCCCAAAGCCTTAGATTGCAAGTCAGCAAGTATCCACTGGGCATATCTTGTCCCAGTTCCGACTTATTTCTTTTGCAAGTTATACAGTTTTTTCTTTTACCAATGGTATTGACAGTTGAGTTGTGTAAACTGCAGAATTCAATCGCAAGGAAGAGGCTTCGAAAACATCTAATCTACGCCTTTCTTAATTCAGATGCCTTCTCTGTCTGTCGAGGGCGCATATTCGCCTATTGTGCAGAATACGTCATGCTCTCATTTGTCGCATCCTGTATGTCCTGTGATCTCAGCATTTTGCCAAGATATGTAATTTAGGTTGCACACTTTGGAATGGAAGGTAAGAGCTGTCATCACCTTCTTACTTTTTTCTTTTGGCCCAAATTGGATTACATGCATGTGACCGATATGCGGTTCCAACAGGACGGCGCTACACGCCAAACAGCTGATGCCACAATGGACATTCTGCACGAGCGATTTGAGGGCATGGTTATCTCACGCAGAGGAGACGTGAACTTGTCACCGATATCGTGCGATTTGACCCTGTTAGACTTTTTCTTGTAGGGTTTCTTAAGTCGCAGGGATATGCCAATAAGCCGCAAACGACCAGTGCCATCAAAGTCAACCTAACCCGTGCCATCGCTCAAATTCAGCCAGGTCTATGCGCGAGTCATCAAAAATTGAACTTCTCGGATGCGCGTCACCCAGCGAAGCCGCGGCGGTCATTTGAACGATGTCATATTCTACATGTGTCGTTGATAGACTTTTCAAATAAAATAAAAAATTCGTTGATATCTCACACATAACTTGTTTTATTCATATTTTAACATCTACGCCTCCCAATTGGAAAACCCTTCTTAAGTTGCACCAAAATGTGGGTTTGAACTCAAGTCAACTATGTTAATGAGAAAATATCAGGCAAATCGCCAGATAAGAAAGTGTTCGAATCACAGGGTCTAGACAGCAGGGAACGCTGTACAAACCGCTGTTTGGTTTTGAATCACCGACGGTATCAAATATTCTGAAGTCATTTCGCTTCTTGAAAAGTAGACAGGGTTTAAAACTTATTTTTTAAGTGTTTTTTTCGATTGACAGCTTTTTCGAACTGAAGCCATTGGAGTCTCACTCCTTTGTTGGGTGGAAAGTGAAAAAAATATGAGGACGACCAGAGGCAATTTTAACAAATCACATTCAACTGCATTGGAATTTTTATAACTTCAAGAAACCTTGACCAATTTAAATGCAACCTTCCTTGCCGTTGGTAGTACTGATTAGTCGCGATTTGAAACTAGAACTTATCCACTTTTAAATGTCTTCTCTGACCGTGAAAGAAGGAATGATCCCTACCGAGAAAGTTAATTTTATTTTGGAACTTCGTGCTAGTCCTGTTTTTCTTTTACAACAGATAGCTAGCCTCGCAAACAATGACAAACACCACATGTTCACATCAATTTAACACGATTTTGAGGTTGAAATGATCACACATTCACTTTTCAAATGAACAATTGCTGTCGCAGTTTTTTTTTCCGAAAGTCCTTAACTAACAAAACTCAGAGCACAAATGAGACAAATCATCTAAAAAATGTTCAACTTACGATCTTCGTCTGGTTGAATCATCCGCTTGCACAAAAACCCACCGAGTAACTGAAATCCTGAATAAAATTTGCATTATCCTGGTGCATAAACTGGCACAACTTGCAACCAGTCAATTTCCCAACCTACATAAACCAATTAATTAAAAAAAATACTGTATCCTACACCTCATTAGTTTGTCACATGGCATATCCTTCAGTTTGCTGGCCCCACTCTGTGTAGTTACCTTTCCGATTTTTGAGGACAAATTTTCTTTTCTTTTTTCTTTTTATTAAATTTTAATAAAATAAAAATAAAAATCAATAGTGTGTCTTTCAAGTGAATACCCCCAATCAACAGACAGAAGGAGGAAAAATGAAACCCACACCTCTCGTCAAGCACACAGGGAAGACATGTTTTTATTCCCCAACAAAGGACACACACTAGATTTCTTAGAACTACAAGCTATCCGTGCTTAATTCTATAATTGCTATCATAGTCATCAAATGTTATTAGGAAAGTAATTGACATTTAAGCAGGACGACGAGTAACCATACCCACATAGCTGTTGGAAAAAACAGTGCACCAAGGCAACATACAAAGTTGCTTTATGCGTATTAGGGTTACACATCCCTTCCAAGTGTAAGAGTGTGTACTGTACAGATTCAGTGGTAATTGGAAGAAAATAAAATTGAAGATTACCAAGAAAATCGTATTAAGATATTATTTCGTTGTAAATGAAAATGTTGTATACTGCCTGCACGGATTGGCGTCCATCTGGACTTGGATGACCTCTCCCAGGGGGGGGCAATGTAGTTGGCGGTGTATATGACTCCAGTAAGTCCGGAAGGATACTGGGAAAGCTTGTCTGGCACATCGCCCTGTTCACAAGATAGGGATTTTCAATTATTTAGAGATTTCCAGTCCTACAAACCATCTGGGCTAATGCCCCTCGCCGCCCAATCTCCCACTTTCTGTACTCAAATTTTCCCTTTAAATGTATTCCCTCCTGAGGCTTTGGCTTTTTCCATGGTTAAACGGAAATTTGATATCACACAACACAGACAGAGGAGAGCAAAAAAGAGAAGAAGACAAAAACGAGCGAAAATAATTGGCAAAATGAAGTAAGAAAAGTGAGAACGTATCGCAAAGAGGATTAAAGCATAAAAAATTGTGAAATATTGAAAAAGAGCTTTGAAAAGTATCAACGTCAAAAAAAAATTTTAATCCAAAATATTTTTGAACTCAACATCCTTTGAGATGACGAAGGCAATGAGCCGGTGATGACTTAAAAAAAAATGTAAACCCTGACGGTGAAATTAAATTCGCTTTCGAAAAATTGTCAGTCTAATACGCCATTTGCTTACAGTAGCCCCTTCTAACTACGTTGAATGAAGTTTTATTGCTTTGAACTGTCACAATGAATTGTCAAGTTGTCAAGCTGCCAAATAAGGTACATCTAACGTCACGTTATCTGTGAACTAAATGAGAAGTGTAACACACACTCTCTAATGAGGACTTGGGGTGTCAAGTTCCTTTAAAAGACTCCATGACAACTGTAGTCAGTGCAAGAATGTCAAAAACACGGCAATTATTCTGAGAAGGTTTGATAGACATTCAGACTCAGAGAGAGCTGCAAAAATTGTGATAGGACATGCATACTTTCGGTTGTCCCACAAACAATTCACAATCACAAGAGGTCGCTGTCCCTAAGTGTGTAGAGCTATCGTATTGGCAATCATGTCAATAAGTCAGTGCTTACCAGGGTGACGAACAGAAATGCCATAAAGTGCCATAAGAAACAGACTTATTGGTATGGTCGAGAGTGAGGTCTTGCATGCTGTGGGATTCTTTCCTATAGTCTGGACATATGTCTGTCGAGAGTAGAATGCTCGTTGCTTCATCTCACGCCTTTGGCGTCAGAAATTAATTTTCACAAGTTGGCCCGCTGAATGACCACTTTTTTAACATCATTTTACTATAAACTGCGCAAAAATTTCAAGCAAATACTAGGCGCACAGTGTCTCAAAAAGTTGACAGAACTCAGAGAGCTGATGCAGGTAAGGAGATAGAAGCGGTGAAAATGACCTTTGGCCGCTGTCAGTGATGAGAGAAATGGAGCAACTCTATACAGCATGAAGGGGATGACAGGTGTCTTGCACAGTATTTTCTTTGTCTCAATTTGTTGGCAATATAACCACTTGTTCTGCGTTCGGTAAAAAAAAATGTTACGTATACGCCACCGTTCAACCGATGATTTTTTATTGAATGTCCGGGTTAAAGCCACAGTCAATGAGAGAGAAATTTGGCAGTAGATATGGCTAGAGATTGAACCCATGCCGCTCGATCAGTAGTCCAACGCACTAACCTCTGAGCCACGGCGACCACACAGGTTGTGATTTTTCTGTATTCGAAAGTTGGGATGCTGCGTATCGGCTTCGATGTTACTGGTAGGCAAGGACGACCTGGTGATGCTGATTCTCGAAAGACTTCATGGACATCCTTGTAAACTTGATATTTTTACATGAACTAAGTGTCTAAGGCCGAATTAGGTTGCCTTGAAATAGCATTCATCAAGCACTGTAAGACTTTGGATAACAAAGACCATATCGTGGTTATGAATTATTTACGAATTTTGTGATTAAAACCTCACAGGGTATGGAGACAACGTGATATTACTTACGAGGTAGTTAATGGAACGAATGGCTTATCTAACAAGAGGCTATGGCGACCACAATGCACAAACGATGTAGCAACCTTAGCCATTAATGAAAGAGCATGGAATACAGAACAGCCTTCGGCTTCTAAGGCAACAACTTAGACCAGAAAGTAGGACAGATGCTATCTAAGTTTTACCAAACCTATCCACAGTTGTTTTGTGGATTTGAAGAAAAAACAAGATCGCGGTTACAAACTGTCGAAATGAAATTTCTTCTTTGTATTGCTGTGGTAACTCGTCGAGATCGAGTTAGGAACACCAGAATACGTGAGGCACTCGAGAGGTCCATACTTCGATGGTTGTAGTATTTTAAACGCATGCCCCCAACTCGACTTATGAGACGTGGAACTCGTGCGTCCCCTGGGTAGAGCCAGGATAAGATGGTTGGACCAAGTCCGAAATCTCACCTCTATTCGTATAGGGATAGCCCCTGATGATTAAGAGTCATTGGTGGAAGATTAAGGGACGCGAAGAGTTCACTTAAGCACTCTAAATCTGCGACCCTCATAGTGAATAAGAGGTTCATTGGAAAATGGTTATTATGACGATGATGTTCAGTGGCTGTTTTTTGGCTTCTGGATCGAACAACGTATTCAACCTTTTCTGACTCCCAGATTTGTGTAAAATAAACTTCATGCCGTCAAAAATGAAATACCCTCAGCATATTCAGACTGTCTTGTTTGACTGTTCGATTAACATCCCATTATTCCACATGACCGTGACCCGAAAATTATTATCTAAGAATTCTTACGGAAAGTTTCATCATTTTTCATTCAAAAAAAAAAAATCTAAATTATCGATTGACAACCAATTAATTTTAGATTATTCATAAATTCAAATAGAAAAGAAAAAACCCAAATTCAATTGACCAACCTTTCAAGTGAACTGAAACGTTTGCGAAAATCTCTTCTACTAAAAAGAAAAGGATACGAGTACGAGTAGGTGAAGCGAAAACATAACGATGGTGGCCATTAGGATAGGCGGGAGAGTGCTTGTTTTGGTTAAACAGCATCTACCTCTAGTAAATGTGGACAAAAGAATTGGGTTGGAAATAATTCGGGTTAAGAGTTCGGCTGTGGATGGTTTTAAATTTTTTTTTTATGTAGATTCTCCTGCTGAAAAGTAAAAAGGACGACCAGAGGCAATTTGGTTATTTTTGTTCGAAAACGAAAAATTGTAGTTGCTCTGAATTTGGGTCATGTGTGATTGGTAAGGCACTTGGACAAGTATTATGAAGTGTGGTCGAGATAAGTTTTACCATTGTGGTATTTTTAATATGCAAAATATTGCTGACATTATTCAAGGGGAGGGGGATTGTACCGCAGGTTTAAGAGCGCTAAAGTGCCTTTTAATCATGTCTGGATATGTAGTTAAAATTTCACAAAAATGTTATGGTGTTTAATTGTAGCAACGGCATAAGGACACTCCTAAAAATTTGGATATTAAATAGGCGCATTATTAGCCAGATTTCATCAACTAAGGAAGGAGTTCAGGTAGAATAACGTGGATATCGTGAAATCGTATGTCGATCAAGCAGCGGTTTAGGCAATGTCATCCGAAATGCATTAGATGACATTGCAATGGAACGAAATCGCTATCTTTGGGGTACAAGAGCAGGTCCGCAGCAGGTCCTTCATAAGGTCGTGTTTCCGGTTGAAAGATCATTTTAGCATAAAGAGTTCACGTTCAGTCTCTCCCTCGATTTTTAGGGGGACTTAAGGTTAGGTTACGTTATGGGAGAAGTGTCCAGTCAGTGACTGTACGTTCACGGGGGCCTACTAGTCTATTGTGTTCCCTTCGGTGATGTGGTCCATGTTTCAACCTTGGGTTTTAGATGGGTGATCTATCGAACCAACATGTACTCTTAATAAAGTAGAGTATTATAGTTAGTGGTACTTCTGTTAGGTTTCCCAGTTCTCCAAACAGCCTATTTCCCATGTGTCGGAGTCGGCGGTTTAGGGAAACTTTATCAACTAAAGCTGAGCAGTTTGCACAAAGATGGCCTCAATAGCTGGATTGGTTTTAAGCTAAAACTGACTTGGAAGACAGCGATAAAATAGAGAGTCTCTTGGTAAACACGTCAGGCTGGAGTCCTGTCGCTTCTTAGGTGATGGTTTCGACATGACGACCTATGCTGATGATGTTGTCATTCTTTTATGAGGCAACTCTTTCTCAGTAGTAAGGAAGAGACTGAAAAAGGCCAATGGGAGAGGTTTGGGGGTAAACCCGAAGAATTTTCTGTTCGCCAGAAACATAGATCACTCAGTTTAGCTAGAAGTGACTAGAGAGCCAAGATATCTGAGGATAATCATAGAGGCCATGCGAAACTGGGAAGATAACATGAAAGATCGAGTCAAAAATGATGTGTGGGGATGTTAAGCCGCAGATGGTACATGGTCGTTGTATACTGCGGTCGTTTGCACCTTTTTTTACGTATGTTGCCTTAATATTATTTGTTGGAAGGATCGTGAAAAGAAATGACATTTAGAGATATAGGAATACCCCTGATACTGTCTACCGATGCCCACGTGTTTAGTATTTGACACGAATGTGACATAATGATGGAATCATACCAGAATGCCTGACAGAGACGAATGGACACTTAGAAGAGGAAAATCAATTAAGGTACAGGGACTGGTGTCTTCTATGAGCTTCAAAATATCCATCGCTTATTTGAAGTTGGTAATATTCGCAGAGGTCAAAGTTCAAAATGTTGGCTCTATATTGGGGACAACCCGGGATAGTCCTAGTTTCTCATTCCATTTGTGCGTGGTATATTTTGCGCATGACTGGAAAGAATCAAATTGAGAAGCTTCTTCGTGACAAATTATACTCTTTGTGGTTTGTCATTCCCCGACAGGGCAACCACCAGTATAGCTTCTACCCGTGTTCGTGCTGCAGCCGTTCTAAACAGCGGTAGCACAATGCTCAGAGAAATCACTTATAGCAACGATTAGGTATAAGTAGAGTCATGCCAAAGAACACAGAATATCACTGGAACACAGTACTTGTCGGAGCAGAGAATATAGTTGGAAAATCGGATGCAGACAGTTGGGGAGCGAACTTGAATGTGTTAAGATGAGACATATACTGTAAGCCGCAGAAGGTGCAAGAAGATGTAACATCAGATCCGTGTTCGGAGTCTGTGATCATACCATAGCTTGGGTCAATACTTGGTTATGAATTCGAATGGATTTCTGAAAATTTTAAATGACAATTAAGCACCGTGACTGAGACATGGATTGCGAATGTATGAAGCACGGTTTCTGCTGCAGGACTCCGTCAAAGTAGCTTTCTTCTTAGTCTCATTCCTTTATCACATTATGAAAGGTCATTCCCGAAGCACCCAATTGATTATTGACCAATATCCCTACGGCCTTTGAAACTCAAGTCGTGTAAATGCACTTGACAAGTTTGACACATTCGACGGCTCCTGACAAATGATCAAAGTCGAATGCCTTTACCTATATTCCCTCTTAAGTTAACAGCCTGGAAGCTTATATACACATACACAGTATGTATTTTCTTTTAATCAAACACTTTGGGAGTTACAAGCCCACGAGGTTCTACTTAATATTCAAATTGAATTTGAGAAACAAAATCAATTATTTTGTACTTTTCTCCAAAGCCCACCCTTTTCTGTTCCAAGGTTGATCGGTTGCTTCGCTTGCCAAAGTGTTCTTTTCAAGTGAAAAAAAAAAATAAAAAATAAATAAATTTAGAAAATAAATCAATACCGCTATATCTACACTGGATTATACACACAACTGTGAGCATAGCTAATCCAATATTATATAGGTTAAGAGTTTGCATACGAACTTTAAAGAACCTCTGCCCTAACCACCACCTTTGACAGATTTGATTTTCATCCCCCCAAAATGAAAAAAAAACCGAAAACCATTCTAGATTGCTCTCAATTTTTGTCATTTATTACACTCGATGACACATCAAGAGATGGAGAGGCATCTATACTCCGTACAATCACATCAGACCATAAATGTTGTAAAGAGGGTCCAGAGTGGGTGGGTGAAGGAGGCAAATCTCAGGATGGCTTTGTTTCAACCCCTTTTTTTCGACACACAGATAAAGGTAGTGTACACACTGCTGCTGACGACATGACATGACATTATTGACTTTTGTTTTTTTTTTTTTTTTTCAAAAATAGATTGTGAACTTATTTTTGCTGATATGGATGGCAAACGGAAATAAGCAAACTCAATTTTTGCTTTGCAGAGTTTGCTCTGGGGTCTAGTGATTTTGAAATATTTACCCAGATTTTCTGAGTTTGCTGTGCTTAATGATTTTCAGGGTATCTATAGTGAGGTTTATGTTGGTAGAACTTGAAATGCATGGATTTAGATGAGGTATAGCTTTAGCGACTAGTGTGGCGAGTGAATAGTAATCATCACGTCTCATCAGGACTTCTGGTAATTTATGAGGGGTGAGTACAATATATCGTGGGGTCTCAACAAATTTTCTTTTTTACATCAGGGCGACAATAGACAACTGAAATGGAGGGGGCTCCAATCTACTGTATAAAATTGCAGACTGAACTCGTTATTCTTTCGGAACGTCACTATGTCACAGTGCTTTCAGTGTTACGTTCAAATAATAGACCATAGGTCCGGTTCGTTCCATTCGACAACATTGAGGATGATTGTGAACGACGTTGGGTTGAAGCTACTTAATTCCCGGTCATGTACAGCCTTTCTAGCTCCACTTATAAGTAAAAAACTTGATTCTGAAAACGCCACAACTCGCAACGCTTTAGATTACTCGATACTTCAGTATCGGTGTCTTTCCTGTAGAGCTTAACCTTACAAAATCATCAAGACATCCTGATACATGTAATTTATTCACGGTTGCAGTTCTAGAGATACTTTAAGCTGCGGAACAGTCAGCAATTGCTGCATGCATGTGGCACTGCAACCTCTAATATCTATTGTTCCGGCAATAAGGACCTAATTCATTTTCAATAACCCGCTTATCCACTATGAGGCGTTTCAGTGTGCTCAAGTGAACTCTCCACATCTCTTGATCCTTCGCCATCGACTCTAAATCATCAGGGGCTACTCCCATACTGGTAGAGGTGAGATTTCGAACTTTATCTAACCATCTCATCCTAGGCCTACCCAGGGGATGCCTACCTGATCGCACTGATTCCATGGCACGTCTTGGAAGCCAAGTTGGGGGTATGATTTGAACGTGCCCAAACCATCGAAGTAGGGACGCCTCCGTTCGAAGAAGTAGCTGCTCGATATTAAGTGCCTCCCGTATTTTGGCGTTCCTAACTCGATCTCAAAGAGTTACCCCAGCAATATAAGAAGAAATCTCATTTCGGCAGCTTGTACTCGCGGTCTTATGCTTTTGGTCATTAAAAGGGCCTCAATCTTTTTAATAAAGTTGAGGATACCACCTGTTGTATCAATTAGTCCTTGGAATAAAACAACCGAATAGCCACAGTAAAGACGGTCTCACTTAGCTTGGCATGACCAACGCACAATCACAGAAAGACTACGGAGGTTCTCAAACCGGGTAGGTCACAGTTAGGTATAGTAATAGACATTATGTTCAATCTTGTGTGCTAAAGCATGCCATGTGACTGAGACTCAGGAATACAAACGTGCACATATACAAGTATCACATCAACATACTGTGTGAATGTTAGGGAATAACCCGCATTCGAAGGAAATTTCAAGACAGCTCCTCTTTCAGCAACCTAAGGAACTCAGCATCCATTAACAGATTCTGCAAGAAAATCAAATACACTGGGAAGAGTTAAGGTTTTAGTGCCTTTCCGCTACTTAAAGAGATAGCTATGGGCTTATTATCCTACGTACTGCTTGTATGGTAGTCTAGCTTTTTTAAACGCCTCTGAACTTAATTTTATCTTAGTGCAAGAAAAAAATCAGGAAGTCGTCTGTGATTGTAAGGGCTATCGAGGACTATCACTGTCCAGTCACTGCAAGACTGCGCCAACGAATACTGGCATCAATGTCAAATCTAAGGATAAGGAAATCCTGGATTTTGCCAAAATCACAGGAAGATTTTCCCGACCTCCTAATACTAAAAGTCGTTCCATCACTAAACGAGCACCACACCCCCCTTAACCTAAGAAAACTTTTTCCAACCATTATTTGAAGGGAACCAACCATTATTACAAGGGGCCCAACCATGGCCTAAGTAAAGAGCTATCTCACCCTCCACAGCGAACCAATCAAAGGCTATCGAGAGTCTGCGATTGTAAAGGTTTCAGTATCGAAACACAGGGTTTACGACATTTTTTGAAATCGATTTACAGGGAGCGTGAAAAAAATCACTCGTTTAAGAAGTGACCCTATTGACTGCTATGAAAGACGACACTGTATTTGACTGTTCGGATAGTCTAAGAGCCTTATCCTCTCTATAATGTCAACTAAATAAGATGAACACCGACTGGAGTGATGTGTCATATCCTCACTATATGTCAGTGTCAGATGATTACATACTTGGCTCTACAGAACCGTCAGTTCCCAAAATTCACAACCAAATTGGGGTTATGTAACAGTCGCGTGACGTTAAATTCAGGTTGCTAACATGTTACTGACAGATTATACATGTATGTATGTGTCACGTCGAATTGGTAAAATATTTGAAAGGGATTTCGCAAAGAAACCAAATTTAGGTTGTGTCGAATGGATGACGAACAGTGAGATAGACACTGACATAACAGGTAATAGTGATCTCATTACTGGCTTGTCTATGCTAAGAAAATGTAAGACAAAAATCCAGAACAGTTCAGCTTAAACCTTTATTTCAAAGTGGACGACTTCTCAGATTTCAAACCAACTTCTTCGGAAATATGGACTTTGAACACACACCTTAAAGTCGTCGTCGTATTTGTTATTTGCTCCATTTGTAGCTATAATATCAAAGCACAAAAGACACTTTAATGGAATTTAAGACCATACATTTTTTAATGACCACCTTTTCTTTTTTAAAACACATTTTCAGCAAACAATTCTGTAGTACAACAGTTCACAGTTGCCGTGTTTAATGGAAAAAATATCCAAATATTTAATGATAACAACGATAATAATAACAATAATTTTAACATTCTCTGCTATTATAATGAATATTGAACCACAAAATGCTTCTCATACCACCGAACCACATGTGGCACATCGAACGCAATATACAAATGCATTCACATCCATTTATCAGAAATTCGAAAACCCACTAATGGATTTCAAATTTGCACCCATGTTTCCATCAAAAAAAAGGAAATTTATAGTAAATATTCCGCGTTAATTATTAAAAGTGTTTTTATTTCTTTATTCACATTTTTTTTTTTATTAAATGCAACACACATGATTGGTAACCATTGTGGTAGAGATTGGCATTTTATAAATAAAAATAAAAACAATGAACTATGTGTGAACTTAGTGTGAACCCAAGGGCTGTTTTTTTTATTATTTTACATTATTAGAGAAATCAATTAACAAATTGTTTTGTAATCAAATAATTGCAGATTGTGGTGCGATGGGCGTGAGGAGCTTCGATAATGATTTTCAATTTTCATAGATGTTAAATATTTGTCGAGTGATTTTATTGGAACATTTTTAGGAAATCGAATAGATTTATTTTATATTAATTAATTTAATTTTGAATATTTTATAGAACTTTTTTCGGAAAACGTTATTTCGGTCAATGGATTCTAATTAAGATAATTGGATGAGTGGATGAATTAATTAAAGTCGACAAAGTTGTCGAGTATGGAAGAATTTTATGCATTTCAATGAGGTTGGGTAATGAAAAACTAGATCACTGACTTTTAAAGACTGATTGACACAAGCTTTCATTAGATGTCCTTCAACTAGAGTAGAAAATTCATTGCGTGTCCTTTAACAGAAAGCCTCACTGTCAAGTCTTTCTTAAGAGATTTGTAGAGAATTTAACAAAAATTTGACTGAATCTTCCAAAGAAAAATCTTCTACACGAACAGAAGACCAAAGTTAAGGTACTGCATTATCCATTTCACTCAGACTTATATGTACTTTTCTATTTTTTATTTGTTTTCATTTTTAGCAAAACATTGGCATTGTGCCAGAAAAACTTGTCGGACAAATAAAAAGAAAAAGACCGCGGCACATGGTAATCAAGTCGTCGTAGGTAAAGTACGTGCAGCATTCTACATCTGTGCATTCATTTGTAACAGCTTTAGGTTTCTGTGCAAGAAAGTTGTACTTGTGTTTTCGTTTATTTATTTATTTTCAAGGATAAACGTACACATCCATACGTACTTTTATTTTGTTTCCTAAGAAAACACATAAAGCACACTGGACAGTAAAATAAAGTCATGCGTACTATATTTTATTGTTTATTATTCCTTGAAGATGCTGTTGTCTTCTTGATGGAAGTAGGAGAAGGCCGCTGAAGATGGACATTGAGAGATGGATGTGCTTTTAGTTGATTTACATTTAAGAGAAAAAATAAAATCATGTGTATGTACATGTGGACTTTTTTTGTTGATGGAAATGTATTTGGATTATTATAGCAATGCTTAAAAATCATTATGGAAGAGAGGGCTTATTGCGACTAAGAATTTTAAAAATGCATGATCTTTCTATATGGTTTTTACATAGGGACATAACAATTTTGTATTTTAATGCAAACGCACCCTTAAACCGCTCCAATAATCTGTCAATGTCAAAACGTCAGTCAAGGTATACATTTTTATCGTGGTAAAGTTCACGAACGAGCAACATTTGAAAATTATTTAAAATAAATTGTGAGTTGGTGGTTCGAACTTTAAAAGACCTTACTCCAACTTTCGATCGTGATATTCGTCCCACCAGACAGGCTGTGCGTGCTATAGTGGATAAATTCAAGTCAACGTTTTCACTATTAAATGTACATGTACTAATGAGACAGTAGCCGTAAGTGCTTCAGTTCAAAATTAGCCAAATAAGTTGATTCCAGGCTATTTACAGGAATTGGGAATCGCTCAGTCCACGTTGTGTCGAATTCTTCTAAAGATCCTTGGCCTATACTCTTATAAGATCAAATTAACTCAAGAACTGAAGTCTCTTGATCATTTGAAGTGCCGAAACTTATCCGATTGGGCTCTGCAAAAGTTTGATGAAAATCCTGAATTTCATTGTTATGTCCTTATTGAAAAACTCGGTATATCATGTGGAGAGAAGATTCTTAAAATATGAAATTGTCATTGAGATGGTCCACACTTTCCTAGAAACGAAGATGAACTAGAAAAAAACCAACAGACAATGCTCTTAGTCATAGCAAACACTGACGAAATATGGCACTAATAAAGCAAAGTCAGTGAGTATAGAGCTCGGACTTCAATATTTGACATTTTTAAACACAAGTTGTTCGGGTCCATTTTGACTCATAATGTAAAATTGCATTAGAAATAATTTTCGGCTCCATTATTTTTGTTGTCAATGAGACAATAGTAATTTTTCTATGAAAGTAGGCAAGTTCATCACATTTTATTATCTCAAGAGAGTTAACCGCGAGTGTAATTTATTTTGCCAGAGTTCTGGGCAATTTTCTTACTTGTGTGACCATGGATCCGGTCAATATTGAAAGGATTCTTTTTTATTCGAATTTCCTTTACCCATCTCTTGTGGAACTCTTATATGAACAACCCAGCAAGGTAAGGATACCATTTAGATAAAGGATGTCAAATTTAATTTTTTGTCTCCTTTGGATCGGCAGTCGACGAAAAATTTGTATTTAACCCCTGATCATGTGCCATCAGCGAGAATGTTTCATCTATATTTTTTTCGGTAGGCTATACCAAATATATTATTAAACGTGATTCAATAAGTGGTGTGTCATTGGTTACTAAAATTGTTAAAAATTAGCAATTTAAGAATTTTTTTGATTCATAATTCTCAATTTCTCAACTTCGTGCATTATAGCGAATTAAATTATCATCAAATACCTTTGTGCAATTCTTTGACATGATACCATAATTGTGGCTCAATTAATGTAATTCTTCCTAGGGTGTTATCTTAAAACCCTTTAATCGTTTTTGGCTTTATTGTCTAAGCCCTTAAATGGCTTCAAGAGAAAATCAAATATCAAACAGCGTTAAATAGCAAAACCTAGGTGGTCACCCATTGAAACACCAAATCATAGTATTAATCTGGATCATATTTTAAGTGTGACTTCTCGATTAGACAACTGTTTGCAGAGTATGTGGGGTCCTTAAGAGACTGATTTTCTCAGTATCACAATTAGGATGATTCAGTGTAGAAGGTGAATCGGAAATAAGGAACGTTTTGGACTTTCTTTCAAATCAAACTATACGATTCTTTTAAGTTTAGTTATTTCGTTTTATTCAGCTTAAGGATCAAATTTAACAAATTCTATGCAGGCAATGCATGCACTTTTAATAAAACGCACGTTTTTCACGTTCAAATGAGAGGAACATTGGTAAAAAAAAACTAGAATTTTTCATAAGAGTTTCAATGTGACAATTTAGGATGCCAATGATGCTTAAGTATTGTAATAGAAGGAATCAGGGCTTCTTACTTGTATCTTAAATATATCTACCTTAAGTTTTTAACTTTGATTGGAAATTTTGTACTTAATTAAATGTGGCCTTCATATTTCCTTACTGATTGACCTAGAAACAGCTATGTATCTATGTGTGAATGATGAGTTTATAATTCGGTTCATTACAAATCGGTTTGATGTATAACAACGTAAAATTTAGCTTTTTGATTAAAAAAAAATAGAAAGCTGGCGCGACAGCTCGGAATGAACCAAGGCTTAGTTTCTCGCAACCATTCAAGTTGTGCATGTTACATTTTTCCCACGAATGAAAGGGACCTTCAATTAATTGCCGACTTCAGAGGTCTAATTGAGAAGCTTTTCATGACAAATTATACTCTCGGCGATTTTTCCTGACGAGAGCTGATTCCGTTAAAAGTTTTTCGAGGCTGGGAGCGAACGGAGCTCACATAACAGTTCAATGCACTAACAGCTGAGCTAGTGTAGTAAGAAAAAAAAGCTGAGGAAAAGACTGCTTAATTTTATAAATGACTAACTCTGATTCACTTCACCTTGGTTTATTTTAAAATTTGTCAATTTCTCACTTCAGAATTATTTCATTTGGATCGAAGGGTAACATAAGGTTGAACATCTGTCTAACTTAAGATTTCAAAGGGAGAGGTTCAGAAACACTTTGGCTTAAGTACAAAAACAAAAACAAAAAAAATACAATTTTCTACATCTCCGATGCAACTGATCTGATGGATAAAGTAACGAAGGACGTTGAGGCAAATATTCCTCTCTAGCCCACCATCTATCTTTAATTTGTATGAGGTTCGTTATTAATTTTTATTCGGAATGCAACGCCATCTATGAGTAAAGCGAAAAGCTTTGATTTGTGATTTATGCGTGATACTTTTTATATACAAAAAGGAAACACTTTTTCACAACGAATATCGGGGACATCATGGAATGTGAATGTACCTACATAAACATGTATGTACTTATGTTTCTAGATTCGAAATTTTTTTTTTTTCTAAATATTCCTTATAAAGAAATTCTAAATTAGTCAAACGTTACATGAGTGGGTATACAAATTCTTCATATGCAAATGAAACTCACAAGAGCCTCTTGACCTTTAATTCGAATAACCTCAGATTTCTTCCATAAAAAATCCCCTCTCTAGCTGTAGTGGATTTGGCTATAGAGATTTAAATTCATTTATAGAGATTTAAATTCGTTTATAATTTTATTTAAGTGAACAAAATATGTGAAATCGTATAGTAATTGAAATTTATTTCAAATTAATGTGAACCCGGGCATTAGATTGGTTTTGCTTGTTACCTTGGAGACTGCTAATTCAAACATCAAGACATAAAACTGTTCCCTAAAAAATGTTAAAGGTTAAGCATATCAAAGGCTCTTGGTGAGGAACTTTTAACCAAGTTTGATTTATACTTTGGTCATTATTATGAAGGCTTCTATCTTTCATTTTGTTAAATCTCTGAAGATATGAGTCTCTATTGTCGAACTCTTCTCATTGTAATAACGGTTCCTCTCTCAAATTTTTAAAATGACGAACGACACATTTTAGAAAAGATAAAGTTTGAATGAAAAATTAGGCACACCTTTAGAGAGATGGGGTACTATGAAGACATGTGAGGATATGACTTTACTCAGACACAGCTTCGTAAAATCAAACAAATTCGGAAGGACGTAAAGAGATCCAAAGGGTAAATATTACTTCAATTTAGTTTTAAACAATTATTTATTTATTTATGATACTGCGGCTGTATTACTAAAAACACCCTAATTCTGCGCTAAAATATTCACCACCTTCCATGGAAAAATACCAAAAAAACCTTGTCATACACGTGGTTAAAGCTTTAAAATGTACGCCGCAATGATGACCCATCAGTGTCGCATTGCTGTGGATTTTTTTGTTTGTCATCAAAAGAGGGCCTACATTCAATTTTAAGAAAAAAAATCTTTAAAGCTCTGCAGCTCTAGACGATTTTTCAAAAGGAATGCCCTTTAGATTTGCCTCAAAACAAATTCTCCGCTATGAACATATTGATTGAGAAACCAGCAAGACTAACTAATTTCACTTATCAACTGACAAACAACCATCACGTCGAAAACAACCCCATTTGCGTTGCCAACAGTCACGTTATTTTTTTTTTTTTTTTCAATTCACCCTCGGTGTCATCATCAGGCTAACCATCATCGTGGTTTCAAAAGGCCTTCCCCTTCACAAGCACATTGTCAAACATATGTTTACGTAATTAAAATACACTCAAGTATCGCACATGTTTTTTTTTTTTTTTTGTTGCTTCAAACTCAAAAAATGTGCTCTTTCCCCAAAAAATTCACTTCACTTGTAAGAAAAATAAATTTAGTTTTTATATTTAAAATTAACACTCGCAACGAACTCAATCACAACACACCATATGGTACCAAAAAATTTTCAAAACAAATTTTAAATTTAAAAATTAAATTTTAGAAAACTAAATTAACAAAAAATAAAATTATTTATTGTTAAATAATTTGTTTAAATTTAATTCTCATACCGTACCAATGAAATTCATATTTCCTTGGCGCTTTCACTGAATACTAGCTCGCCAAGAAGCCCGTCTTGATATGAGGATTTGAAATCAAATTCAAAAAACTTCGATGAGCTGCCGGTTCTCACTAGAAGACCACACTTGCACTGACGCACTTTGTGCACTGAACTAGAATCCATCCTTGGCGAATGTCGTACTCTAGGTTTCGTAGTAGAGGCGCAAGTAGAGAAGCCGTGCCAACGTAGTGTTGTTGTAGACCGTACTTGTACTACTACTATTGCTGTTCGTTGGTGTACTACTACTTGGTGTTGTTCTCAGTGCCACCATCGTGTTGAGCTTCGTTTCGTTCCAGTAGCGTGCGTCGTCGTCAACGTCAGTGGGACAATTCGATTTTGTTGCCTAACGTGAGACTAAACTAACCCAAACGGAACTTCTCGAGGACGTGGCTATATTTATAAGGACGATTGTGTAGTTATTTTCTTCGGGTTTTTCTGCCTCGAATGGACCACGACGGATGTAACGATGTTTCGGAGTAAAGCTTTCCACGAGAGTAGGAGTTTGCATTACTCCTAGCGGGGTTTTTATATTATTCGCAGTTCATCGATGGGAATCCTTTTTTCCCGCAACCGGATGGAGAGAGTGAGACGGATGGATGGATGAGGGATGTGCATGTGCTAAGGATGTGAGAAACGAAATTTTTTTTTCTCATGTAAAAAATGCGGGGTACATGGATGCGAAAGGAATTCCTTATGGTTTTCTAAGAGTTAAGTCGGAGGTTTCTTCCTCTAGGTTTACATGGAAATGGGAATAGTAGGGAACCGCGCACTAAACCTTATGGCACGAGAGTTGGCGCTCTATCAGAGGAGAGAGATTCAATGCTCTCACGCGCATGTAGAACGCAGAACGGGCGGAGGAAAACCATGCAGAAGTTTCCCATGAACAGAAAATTCCTTCAACGCGCAGAAGCTGGCTGTCAAGCTTTCCCAATCGAATTTACATTGTTCTCTTGGTTGGGAGAATTCCTATCCTGCGCAAATGGGGTTAGAGTGGCGAAATTCATTCTCCGACCGAGTGACAGTGGTGCCAATAGTTAAAATCGAAAAAATGTTGGTCATTCGTATCTCGCTCTGACAAAAGGAGAACTCCCACAGTTGCCTTGGGGGGGAAGCTTTGTTCATTTTACTACCCCGACGCGCTTATGTACTCTAGCCTGACATTCCGAATTAAGGGGGTATGGCTTCGTACTCAGAGAGAGCGAGAGAGAGAAAGAGACTTGATGCTCTGCATAAATTCCACTACAGCCTGTGTACATAAGGAAGTTACTTCCTATGGTTCCTTCCGCCTTTCTAACCAAATCACATGATGTACTCTTGGTGATTATTATTCCCACAGCATGCATCCACAGAGTTGTGTTCTCACACATACACACAGGAGCAGAAACAATCTGCAATCTGCTTTCTTGGATGAAGGACTCGCTGATTTTTGTTGTTCTTTTGTACCCACTGACTTAGTAGTTACGCACTGTGTGCCAGGCATACATATGTACATACATACAAATGGCTTTCAATTTACAATCCAAAGTGTGTAGCCACATCATCATTAGAATCCTCGGGTAGTGATGCCAACACATAGTGTCGCAGCAGTGATGGGGTGGCGAACAAAGGGTGGCGTGAAAGGACATGGGTTCTTTGTGTGAGAATATGCGGATTTTGACCTTAAATTTCATCAACCACGCACTGGGGTGGGGGGCTGAGTAGGGATTTCAATGGAATATTCCTAGATTTTAATTTGTTTGGAACTTATCGGACGTGAGCGGTCTCAATAATGTCAACTGACTTTTCAACTTTGAACAACAAATTATCTGCTTCCATTCCTATGCTCTCCCACCCTCCGCCCCTCGCATAGTTTCCGGTTTATCCCTCCAGTTTGTTTGTTAAAAATTAGATCACGACAACGAATGGATAATATTCGCCAGAGTTTTACTGGAATTTCTCTACCCCCCCTACCTCCAATTCCTCCATTTTTTCCATAATTTATCATTCATAATCGTTGAGGTCCTTTGAATAGGAAACGAACAACAAAAAACAGAAGAAGATGAAACTCCTACAATGAGATGCATAAGGAGGCTCACGTTTTGCACATTAAATGCGTTGTGACAGGACGTGACTCTCTTGTGTAAAACAAAGTCCAACTCGAAATGGAATTCCGCAATTCCACGGAATTACTGCCAGATACAGGGTGACGGTGACATAGGAGGTTGAGTACGATGAGGGGGATATTTAAAGATTCATCTCCCTTGTGAAACCACTTTTTATGGCTTTGTGCCACTTTTGTTCGGAGCAATTCGTTACTTCATATGTATACCATTCGAGGATGTTTGTGTATTTTTTTCTTTTTCTTGTTCGTCCTTTGAAAGGCTCTGAAGACTGTGTGACCGTCCTTTCGTTGAGAAGCTAAAAATGATTTCATTGCAACGTGAGAGGAATCACAAATGTCGTGATGTTTCTTGTTTCCCTTATTCTTTAAGAAGGATAATCTTTATCCTTTGACCAAAATCCAAATGTGTGAACTACGAAGAAGTGGAATGGGGTTCAAAATCAGTTGACATTGCATGTTTGGCACTTAAGTGCAACGCGTGTGTGTGTGGGATGTCACAGAAAATTCAACTGGGGTTTGGATGTGGGTGGGGAATAAATTGTCGTCCCAAATGGAGGAAAGCATTTAATTTAAGTTTCGCAGTTTAGAACCTCCGCAGTGAAGTGAGCCATAAGCTGAAGAAGAATTTCTTCAATATTTAAAATGAACGAGGGATTTACTTAAGAGAGATGGTGATGGCGCGCACTAACAAAGAAAATTTACAGCTTCATTCGCGTTATTATTGTTCAAAGAAAGTTTTTTATCTGCCAAATCGGCGTTATCTGGGGTTTTCGCTTCTAAAATGAAATTACACACTTTCAAGAATTGCCACCAGAAAAAACTTTAGGGTAGGAAAATAAGACAAGGGCAATTTAAGGGTGCTCCCATTTCTACCCTGTGGTGAGAGCTACGCGCTTGTGATGTCAAGGTGGGCCATGACACATCATCAAAATCTTAGGCGTATGCATCAACTGTTAGTTTCGTTAGACTGCAAAACGTGAAGTCGAATTTTCTTAGATGACTTCACAGCTATTCTGCATTAAAGTGCACTCTACCTAAGTACTGGTATTTGGCTAGGATTAAAGTGCCATTTGTGCTTGCAAACTCTGTCGTGGAAAATAAGTGAAAAGGATCTGCAACCGCTTAGGGTGTGGTATCAATACTTAATTTACTAAGTTAAGTCTTAGTTTCAGATCACAATGGGAAAGAACTTACCCAAGTCTCATTCGAGGTTGAGTTTGTCTTTTCGGTATTTAGTCTTAGAGCTCAAAACCTTTGGCCGTTAAAATATTTTTCCTCCACTACTGACAAGTCACCACAATTAACTACAAATCAGTAGTTTTTTACCACAAATGGTGTAATGTAAATTTTTGGGATTCTGTCCAAAGAAGTGGACTCCCTATTCGCTTACCAATTGGCAAAGCCAGTACTCAAAAATTTAGGAACCAAAATGTAAACCTTTTAGTTACCACCACCGGCCAATAGAACCGTTGAGAGAGCCTTTTTAGCACTTTGAATTTGTCGTGGTATCTGCGGCAGTAACTAGGATCAAAAGTCTCAAAAAAGTCAAATGCACTCTGGTCATTAGACCCAATACAGATTTTGGATCTGTTAACGTCATACATGGCATAACAAGCATAACTGCTCAGGCACTTTCACATTCATTAGTAACTACGAATCTAATGGTCTACTTGACATCGCAACATCCTGCCTGCTATAATGCATGTCAATGGACGACATTCTATTCAATTACTGCTTCGAGCGGAATTGGTATTAACAATTCTTCCATGAAATGACTGATTAAAGATCAAACCGCTCCTTTTTGAGCACGATAAAGCATGGTAAACGGAGGGCAGTATAGATGGACATTTGCCATCAATCAATAGCATTTTGACACAATGTGGATAATCCATGTTAAACTTCTGATAATAATGATAAGCCGCACTTGCTGGTTTGCTTAAGGTGGTGCTACAGCCCAGGCTGGACCTGGGCCTCAACTAACAAGCGTTTCCAGCCAGCTCGATCTTTAACCAGCTGCCTCCAGTTTCGCACGCCAAGTTGGTTGAGGTTCCCTTACATTTGCGTGCGCCATCTGAGTCTTCCTACACTGTGCCGTCCCTCGGGTTTGGATTCGAAGATGCCACACTTCGTTACAATGAAATCGAAACTAGTTTTGAATGCAGTCAGAGATGCTTTAAGAACTAAAAGGAAGAAGGAAAAAAATGGTCATACACATACTAAACTAGACACTTCAAACGAAAGTGGCATTGGCACTAATGTGGCGGACTCACTGGACAAGAGCGATGCAGAAACCTCCTTTTCCGGTACTGAACACTTGTGCTGCAACCTAAAGAGGTGGTGAAATTTCTGACAGACTCTGGAGTTAAAAAGTCCCAAACTATTTTGCATAAGGAGAAACGATTAGGATTGAAGAGTTCAGGACAAAAAAAGTACCGAATACTATATTCGAGATACATTTTCTCATAAGAAATGGCAATTTCTTGAGCCAATTTAAAATCCCTAAAATCCTACCCGGTGTCTTGTGTGGCGAGTGACTATTGAAAAGGAATCTCCACAGACCAGTTAGCCTAATTGAATTCTATGCTTCGTCACAGTCTTCCAAGCAGAAGTCGTTGCCACTTTGAAGGGAGCTGGAGTTCTCTTGTAACACCACGCCCAAAGAAAGAAAGTAGAAATCTGCTCGGATCTCATCGGTCAGGGAATGCAATGACAATCTCAACAAGCTTGCCAGCCACAAAAACATCCGCCTTGTCTGAGTATGTGGTCACGAGGAATGAGAAAGCCGACTGGCAAGAGAAGGAGCGCTTGCAATAGAACGAACCGCTGAAAATACAGTGGGAGTCGCACTTACAATAATAAAAACAGCAACTAATGAGAAGATGGAAAGGGATTTCGAAGATCACTGGGAAAACCTCCCGACGTGCAAAGTGGCTAAGTCACTCGTAAAGAAACCAAACAACCTGCTCACTGCGAAGACCTTAGGTTCAAGGAAAGAGCAATTGAGGGTGAGTGTGGCACTCATCACAGGACAAACTAATCTCAACAAACACATGTATGTATAGACTGGGCCTCGCTGGCACAGAGACACGTAGAAACTGCGAGGAAGAACAAGAAAATCTCGAACACTTCCTATGTCATTGAACAACCTTTGCGAGACAGAAGACCCACATGTATACCGAATCTGAAGCATCTTAAGGACAAAGACGATGTCCTGGCATTCACCGAAAAAGCAGGAAGATTCTTCAGACTCAGATTGTTTTCACCTTCCCTAGATCCCTCCCAACATACGTCCCTAACCAAACGGGCCCGACTGAAGCCTAAATGAAGTCTTCCGCTCACCTTCACCATACCATACCATATCATAGAGACAAACAATGCACTATTCACGACTCGGAAGAAGGTAGAAAGATGGCTGCTCCGAATTGGATTCTAAGTTTGAAAGTTTTTCTAAAATGACCCCACTTCTGCATATGCACTCGTTTTGCAAAGATTTATCAAGCATCAAACTAGTGCCTTCTATGGAAGAGACTTGTATAAATTCTGTGGTAAAAAGCATTTTTTTTTTTGTTCATTGTAACGCTAGGCGCGGTATAGGAATTTGTCCCGTGTGACCTTAAACGTTTTTCTGAACTTCGCTACCAATCATTCACATACATTTAAAAATACAAACCATCATCTCAAAGGAATTTCATCTACAGTTTGCAAAGACAAAGGCGCTACCTTGGCTATTATAAACGTAAAATATAAATCGATAGTCAAACAGACAACCTTCCCCTAAATGGCTAAAGACAAATGCTTTAAGATATCCTTGTCTCCCACTACATTCTTAAAGAGGAATAAACCAGCCATCCTCCGTAAACACAGCATGTCGATAAAAAAAAAGCACAAAACCGTTGTCTAACCAGACTTTAAGTTTAAAAAAAAAAATTCTAAACTATTTAAAAAAAATAATAAAGGGTTTAAACATATTTTGCATTTTCCCAAGTTAAAATATTCCAATGATCCTTAAGGTGAATTCCTCTCAATATCCTGCAGGCCTCAGCTTACATAGAGTAAGAGAATTTCTTTCCCTTGCGGCATGTCAATGTGAGCACTCGAGTATTTGAAAAGAATTTAACTTTCGACTTTCAGTAGTCATTTATCCCTGAAGTCATATTCCCTTTGTTGTCCTGTTTCTACCACCCCCATGGTCCGTGGATCACAATCCATTCATACCTCATACTTTGCCGCAAAGGGAAGTCAAGTCTGAATTCTTAACTTAAAAAAGGATTTAAATTTAATTAAACAAACAACAAAAAAAAAAAAAAAAGTAAAAAGGCCCAACACTCGAACGAGTTCAGGATGAGCCCTGTGCGGGACTTATAAATATTTATAAATCGCCTCTCTCTCTCTCTGACCGACAACTGTTAAAAGTCAGCACAAAATTCAATAACCAACATCAAAATAATCCCTAAAATGGCAAAATGATGATTATGCAACTTTTGAGTCTCATGTTATGCGAACGGGTCAGCGCCCAGTTTAACAAATAATAAGGGTGAACGAGGAGAAGGAAGAAAAAAAAAAACGAATTGAGAAATCCCAACCCGCTGCGAAGGAGATATACGAAGATGGAAGAGTTTTTCTCCAGTTTTTAATATCGTTACTCAGCAAATTTTTTTTTTGTATTATTGGAATTTTAATGTTATGAACGTGTCCAGTATTTCAGGAAGGATAACCCATATGGTGTTGGACAGGTTCAGTTGGCAGAAAATTTAAAATAATTCTTTTCGGGTCCTGATGGGAATGGATGAATGAAGAATTTAGATTTTCGAAGTCGTTTAGGTCGTAAAGGACTTTGGAATGTATGCCAAGTGTTATTAGGGATACGAGGTTATGTCGGAACAGTTGCCGCAGGCAATGGGGAATTGAACATTTTTAAATGCACTGATGGGTCGATGTAGGAATAGAATTTTACAAGAGTAGGGGTGTACAGACTTAAACAAAGTTTTTGTGTGGTCTGGGGCCCAACAATTTTGATACACGTTCTAGAAAAAATCCAAAGAGTGAGTTTTAGGTGATAAGGTCAATTGGTTCGTTTAAAAACCGAAAAAGTGTTTCCTGTTGTGTTTCCCCATATTGACTTCAATGTCAGGTACAAAACCCGGATTCTTAGCAGAAGCTCTTGGGAGTCTGGTTCAGTTTTGAGTGATTCCGCGCTAGAAATATTCACAGACGGATCTAAGACAGCGGGTGGTACGGGGCAGGAGTCGTCTCCTACGCATCTGGCGTAGAGTTACCACACGAATGCCGGATCACTGTAGTGTTTCAAGAGGACATTTTGGCAGTCTGCAGAGCTGCTGCTTGGCTTTCAATTAATGCGATTGATTGTAGAGCTATTGTACTATACATAGATAATCAGTCAGCTATTAAAGCCTTGGAATCGTCGACAATACGATCGCCAACGTTAATCGTAATGCCGCAGAAGTCTTAACCACATTGCAAACAGGTGAGACCTATAACAGTGCTGAATCCCTGTGCTGGGAAGTTCCAGGCAACTGCTGAACGGTTGAACTGGCAAAAGAATGAGCAGGACGGTATCTCCCTGAAAACCTGGGGGAACCACCTGCACCTATCGAATCGATCAAATGCCTCCTTGATACCGATGCCAAGAAACTGGCAAACCACAGGTGGAATAACATCAGCACTTGTATCTTGTGAAAACAAATCTGGCCTAACCAGAATTTAAAGAAGACGTAGAGGCTTTTATCCACAAACCGGAAAAACCCAGGCTCACTGATAGATATCCTCACCGGACATTGCTTGATAGGCAGACATGGACTTAGACTGGGTGTCCCCTCCAATGATTTCTGTAGGAGCTGTATAACGAGGAGGGGGAAGAAACTAAAACCCACCTACTGTGCCCGTGTCCTGCCCTTTACGACGCGAAAAAGAAAAATCCTCGGGGAATACTTCTACGATGATCTTAACGATTTAGCCGAACTCGACATGGGGACGAAATGGTTGAACTCTTAGGGTTAATACCGTTACTTCCGATGGGCAACCATCTCGATGTACTCTCTGTATTGGCTCTTCTTGCCTAGACTCTGTTCAACACTTGAAAAATTCCTTCGAAAAGTGAGTTCACTCTGCGATAGGATTCGTGTAATGCAACAAAAGGCCCTTGCAAAATCAAAAAACCCTTGTCTCTAAATAGTCGTAAGGTGCGCCTTAGAGCCTCGAAATGCTAAGCAGGTACCAACCTTATATAGGCAATTTTTCCTTTTCTCTTGTAGAGATCCCTTTGACATTTCCTGAATTTTTGGTATAACCCCATAAAAATATCTAAGCAAATTTTATTTTTCTTTTAAGTGTTTTCTACACCGCCAGCCAACCACAGTTACACATCTGAAACATTCAGTTGCATTCCATCTGCTTTGACTATAAAATTCAACACGAATATGAACGTGTGTATAGCAACAATAAAAAGAAGATTTACGAGTGTGAAATGTGTTGTAAAAAAAAAAAAACAGTTGTAAAATATTTTCCAACTCTTGGAAAGAATAGTTTTACATTTACTGCGACAAAGTGTCACATTAAACTGTTTCCCAGTGGAAGTAATATTTTTATTTTAATTTATAATTCACATCATAAAGATAAGATTGCAAAAGACTCGATATCAAATGTACACAATATGGTGTCGAATAGTGATAACATTTCATATATTTTTATATGCGAGTATCATTAGTTCGCAGAAAGTAAAACGACGTTGCAAAGTTTCTAAGGGCTTTTCTGTTTGTTTGTTTGTTGCGCAATAACTCGAAAACGGGTTAACATATTTGGATGAAACTTTGAAAGCATGTAGAGATCTTTCTAGTTTAGGGGATAGGCTTTCCATTAAATTCCATGGAACCAGGCTAAAGGTCGCTTTTTATAGATGTAAATTGTTACTTTTGAATTACAGTTGAGTAATGAAAATTTTACGAACTCCTATATAGATTTTTTTAAAATTTTTTTTGGGAAGTATTGAGAAGGGAACGAGTAACTTTACATCTTTGGTAAAGCTATAAGAGAGACGAGACCTTATTTCATGCTAGGTAATCCCCCTTGCTTCGACCAATAATAGAGTCTTTTGTGCTCATTTTCATTTTCACCTTTCACAGAAGATTTTTCAGCTCAATACTGCACAAGTCCTCCAGGTCCGAGAAGTAGCTGCTAAGAGTTGTCTTCCCTTTGTCGGAGTAAGCAGGACATTCGCACAACAAGTGAGGGATAGATTCAATTATGTTCCTGCAGCTTTTACAGTAGTTGCTGTGGTGTATACCGAAAGGTCCTGTACAAATACCAATGGCAATGGTCATAGTTCCAGTGATGACTTGATCAAAGCAAGAAATCTCTTTCTGTTGTAGGCCGGCCATAAAGCCCCAGTCATTACCCTTGCGTCTAGCTGAATATGCTTTTTTAGCGGTCTTGATGGAACTTTTACGAAGGGAACGGTCTGTGGAATATGCAGCCCCGATCGCTTTCTTATAAGTTTAGCGGTCTTTTCCTTACCTGGATATTCCTAGGAGTTGGTACCCAAAGAAGGATGACCACATTGGCTCTAAATATTCCATTTAAAAGCATTTTTAGTGTTTTCACAAGTCTCGATTACCGGATGGTCTATGTAGAGCCTTCACGGCTACCTGGGATCTTTGTCCTACTGACTGCTTTTGAAGGATTTCCGCAGCTTGGAGAATGATCAAGATGTGACTTAAGAGATAATGGAAGAATCATTTATTTTAAAGAAACGGCATCCACGTAGAGTAGAGAAGATCAGTTAACTGTTAACTGTAGAAGAATGAAATTTGACATGATTTCCATAGGCCCTATGAATGTTGTTCTTATTGATCTCATGATTTCTGTGGATGTCAACGTCTTGAACTTGGTGAGGATTGAAGGCTGACCCCGCTTCTCAAAAACCAATGAGCTGTGTGTTAGAATGGGTCTCACAACGGCCGTGCATAGCCTGTACACCATAGTGCAGAGAAATTACTTCTAGGGAATGTACTCCACATGGGAAGTTACTCCACATCCAGTGGGAAATTAATCCACTTTTCGAAAGTTTTTTTAAAGTTTGTGGTGCATCAAACAGTTTTTGGGAACGGTAACAACTGTTAGACAGGCGCCTAGAGCTAAAGTCTGTAAAATTAAATTTCGCGGAGCATTAAACAGTACTTGGGTGGCGCCCTTCGCGGGTTGAATGGATCTGACCGTGTTCTCCCCCTGTTTTAAGTGGAACGCATGCTTCCTGATCAACGTTCTCTTTTAAGTTTAGTTTTGAAGTTCCTCAATCTTTGACAGTCTGACGACACATACAAATTTCTTCTCAGTGAAAAGAACAATGAATTCATTAATTGCTTCCAAAATGAAAGAAGGGCCTTGCTCATTACTTACAGCTTTATTCTGTCTTTCGCCAAGGGCTTAAATTGGCTGATTTAAGTCGCAGGATATCAGATGTTGGAAAATACATAAATATATACAAATCCAAAGAATGCTGCAAGTGGTAAATGCCTTTAACTTCGAAGACCGTAAAAGATCATAAAGTTACTCATTTCCATACAAACATTTTCATTGAATTAATTTCTTGGGCAGCCTTGTCGTTTGATGGCATTGCAAATGATATTCGTATTGAATTTGCATTACATTTGTAACGTTTAGCTAAATTAATAGGAATCTTGTACATATAATCCAAACTAAATACAAATAAATTCAATTTAATGGACAAGACTCACATGCAACCCATCTTGCCATCTGCACATACCCTTCGAAGGACTTTCATTGAGTTACATAAGTGTATTCCAAACAAATTCAATGTATGTAATCGACATTATTGAAATACCCTTTAAAATTAATTAAATTTAATTGAATTAAATTCAATATCAGTGTTATTACATTTTAGAGAATACAGGAGGTGCAGTTTGAGGGCAAATCTACATACATATATGGCTATGATAAGATAAGCACTTATAAAATCATGGTCGCAATGACAGGTCCACCTAACGATTTTAGTTGCATTGGGAAAGTCAATTTAACTGATGCAGGGGCTTTGAAAATTATTTCAAAATTTGAGTTATGAAATACTCTCTGTTCATCGTCCTTTTCATGGATTCCAGGACAGATTAAGCCTAAAAATAAATTGGATGTGACATTTATTATAGACACTTCTGAAGAGAATAGAAGAGGACTTTCCGACTAAAACTCAGGCGAATCAAGTCCATAAGAAAGACCAACGATTGCCATGACCTCTAGATGTAAACAATCGCAGTCTAATCGAAATAGTCAAAATGTATCACCTCCTCTTTAAAACCATGCACCGAAAAATATAAAGCCACGGGTTAAATCAGTCATAGCGAGCTCTTTAAGGTGTCTATTGCAGCTCTTAACGATCAACAAGGTGACTCTATGCTGGATACCAGCCCATTAGGATGCAGCATTTATTCGGTAATGAGATAGCGGACGAACTTGCTAGGAAGGGTACGGAACTAGATCCTGTATATACGTATACTCCGGGCTGCAAGGACACCCATCAGCACTCTTTGCAGAGAAATGGATGATAAGACCATGATCAGGGCTAATACGTAATGGTTCCATACGGAAGTTCTCGATATGAAGATATCCAAAAATGTGAATGTCCCGCACTAGTCGTCAGAAGGCTAAGTAGTAGCTTCTTCTATGAGCTAGAGAGCCCTCGTACCACTGATTTTAGGAAAATCTTAAAATGCTCACCGCTTCCTTGAAGCCGTCTGTGATCTAGGTAAGTTTGTAGTACAGCCAATGAATCAACCAACCAACCTACAAGCTAAGAACTTTCTGTAAAGGAAACGATTTTACAGTAAGACAGCTGAGTACATAATGCCATCGTATCTATCCAATTTGAAAGCTGGTATTACTTTTTCCTGCCAAATGCACGATGATGCTGAAGATAAGCTCCGTGTTAGGAAAGGTAACGTTAGGATAAGGTGGTTGCCAGCTAAGGCCAACACACTTGAATCAATGATAGGTCCGTGTGATAACACGTGGGTCCTGAAAAATTTCCTTTGCCTACTTATTACATTAGTTGGAGTTTCTGACATCGGTATTGTTCAGATTGTCCTTATCGTTGAAAAAGAAGCTCCGTCTTACGTTGGTCAAAAAAGCTGCATTAGAGCGAAGACTATAACTTTTTTTCTCTTTCTAATCAAGGGTCTTTCAAAAGGGACTTCCGAACTTTGAGAGTTGATAGCGGTCATATTATTGAAGCTACATCTGTCAAATTGGCTGTCCTCTATTCAGTCTGTTTTGCCAAATCACCATGGATGGATAAAGCGTTCAACAACACGTGCAAATAATAAAATTGTTTTATCAAAATGGGTGTTCTGTTCGGGCAAAGCTCCGCGCGCTTCGCCCATCTTACGGTCGCCATAATCGTCCTTCCGAAAGGGCTCTTCGCAAAGTGGTGGATAAATTTGGGTCCACTGGTTCAATAAACGATCAACCAACACCCGTACGTCAACGAAACGCAAGATCTGCCGAAAACATCGCCGCTGTTCGTGCGAGAGTGCAGGAGAAACCGAGGCAGTCGATTTCGCGTCGCTCACAAGAACTCAACCTTTCGCAGACCACAATTTTGCATCGTGACTTGGGCCTACACTCGTACAAAATTCAACTGACCCAGGAGCTGAAGGTAAAGACCAAAGACAACGACGTGTGTTCGCTCAATAGGCTCTGGAGCAGTTGGAAACTGACCCTAATTTTCGTCGAAAAATCATCTTCAGCGATGAGGCCCATTTCTGGATGAATGGGTACGTCAACAAACAAAATTGTCGAAAGAGCGCCTCATGACCACTCATATCAAATCGAAATGAGCCAAAAGTAGCCTGATATATGCACAAACGAGAAATATGAGTCTAAGGTCCTCCCTCATTGACACGCGCTGGCCAAGTTATGACTTCAAGATCGTTTTGTGTATGGCATAGATGCATATCGCCGAATACAACACATCAGTCCTACATGCCAATGTCGTCTTAAATTTCTTAAATCCTTGAATTTTTCAATCAAATCTTCAAGATTCAGTAAAGATGCCCGTATTTCTATCCAAATTTTGTTTTCTTAGACTTTCACAAGTTACCATATCCCATCGATCCCACTTTCCGCTGCTTTCACTTGAAAAACAATCCACGCTGACGGCCTGAATCAACATGACTTCCACTTTATTTTTCTAGCCAACTCATGACAAAGAATTTCCATTTCTCTCGACAATCTACGCAATGTCCTCCTCAGGCGTTATTGCGAATTTCGTTTTATTTTTCGCGAAAATAAAAAGAAGAAACTTTCCAATAAATTCCTTCGTAACGGCGCATAATTTGTTAAAGAAAACTTCCCAAAAGAATTTTCCGCCAATTTTTCGCGATTAATTCCGCCTTTTTGCGAGCTGAAAACAGGACCCACCCTTCCTCCACGAGCAGCAGGTGTTAAACTCCATCTAGATTGATTGCGAGATTATCTTAACAATTTTCAATAATATCCTGTGCCCTTTCTCCCCCACGCACTCCATCAGTGGAAAGGATACAAGAAAAATCAAACTGCATTTGAGAAAGAAGAGTAAAAAAGAGGACGAAAGCAGGAAAGGAAACCTTTTTGGCTTGCGTGACCTAAAACCACTTAAAATGATTCACTAACATGAAATAGACAGAAGGAACAACTTAATTTCATTTTCAATTCCATTAGTCAGATGGGATGTGGTGGTAGGGTTTGGGCTCTATCCATTTCCTGACATTGGAACTCGCCAAGAAGCAAGGATGTCCCGAATTATCGATTTCTAATTTCTCGATTGCAGTCGACTGACCTTGACATTCCAGTGCCGTTGCAGTGCATAGTTATATCCTAATGCGAGCGCCGTTAAAACACTTTATATCCACTTGACAGCGCAGCACGGAGCAATGGAGACAGAGCAAAAAAAAAAAAACCAACCATCGTCGTATCCTTTGAGAATATGAAGAAGGTTCGTATTCCTTAAGGCGTTTCGCCAAAAGAAGGCAATTCATCATGCGTGACATGGAGGAGGCTTTAAGCAGAAACCCATGCCAAGCAGAGAGAGAAGATAATTTGAGTGAATTTGAGTGCTCTGCAGTCAGTTAGGGACGATATGGTTACAACCCTTGGCGCTTGGGGTGCAAACACGCATGTTTATGTGTGAATTCGAACAATTGGCAACGCATACGAAGAGAATGAACTAAGAATGGGCTGTCCCTTGGTGTAAAGAGGATGTCGATACCGATGCTGACTTGCCCGATGGCTGCATTTCGGGTTGATGGGAAATTTAATTGCTTTAGGGAGTCTTGGCTACTGGCTAGGGATATGTATTTCAAGAGCCTTTTGCTGGGAAAAAAAACAAGGAAACCCAATTAACTTTTGATGGTAGTCGCGCACCTCCGATTAAACGTATTTTTCCAGTGAATGGCTTTACAAGTTGTTGAGGTTTTATTGTTGTTGCACCTTTGAGGATATGTTCGGACAAATTGCTTAACTAAACAAAAAATTTAATTCAACGGATGAAAGTTTCAAAATTAAAAATTTTAATCAACTGTGAAGAGTGAGTTGAAAAAAGACAGAGAGTGGGTAAAAGCATGAGTGCGAGTGGCAGTAGGGAAGAATATTTTTACCATGAAGACGCACTTCGTCAAGAACGGAGTCCTTCGTGGATATGGAATTTTTTCGGGGAGAGGATGATATAAAAAGATGTATGTAAACCCTAGGGAGAAGCGAATACGCTTGTAGCCCTGGGAAAACCTTTCAATTACTACTCGACAGTTGACACCTACTTCCTAGGCTGTATCTCCGATAGTGCTGTCTCCCTGAACAAACTGAGAAACCACGTTTTTAATCCCACCACTCGGAACCATAGCCTATCTGGCACAATTTTCACGGCTAACCATGTGGGCTCCATCCATTTCAGTGGTCGCCATGGCTCAGTGGTTAGTGCGTTGGATTGTTGTGTGAGCATCCACTTTCGACCCACTTTCAGCTCATGGATGGCATCTTCGTTTGTCTCCTACAACAGTGACAAGACTTACTGATACCTCCCCTAACATGGATCTTTAGATCTTACCTCACACTAGGACACATACATACCTAATTGCTGGAAAGAGGTTATGGTAGTTTTCATACCAAAACCGGCAAAACAAGCGGAGCAATCGCCCAAATCTTACCGCCCAATTAGCCTTAGTGTCTTTCTCCTTAAAAGGATGGAGAAATAGTCCTCATTGCATAAGGAATACACGTTTTCTTACTAGTGATCCCGTGCATGCATATCAATTTACATATCAACCTAGGAAGTCTACTGAAACTGCCATTCATACTTTGAAAACATACCCAACGGCAGTCATGGAAGCAATGCTTAGCCTCATACCGCTACATCTGGCAGCGCAAGAAGAAGCTATGCTTAATGCTCTCAGGCTGCCTCAAGTTTTGGTGACTTTACAGGTCATCTGAAAATACTAGAATACGTTCAACTTGACTCAATTCTTAAGATTTAAGATACCATACTCAAGAGATCTCGATTCTCCAGAAGCTTCGACGTCGTTTTAGGCGGCCGCTGCCAACGGAGAAATGAAGGTCCTATAACATTATCAAATTCCCAAAACCCCAGCAGTACTTCAAGCGGAAGTATACGCTCGAAAATGCCTATGGAAAAGAATCCAAGGAACCCCAAAAGTTGCCTTTTGGCACTGACCGATTCTATATCCCCCCACTCTTTGGAGTTATCGCAGGACACTGCGTTATCGGGGCCATGCAAGTGAAGAATCGAATTCAACGATAAATGCAGAACCACGGAGATGAGGAAGAAGTTGTATCAATCCAATATCTGCTATGTCACTGCCCCGCTCTGTAAGAACGAGGTCTCTACGCTCTATGATCGAGGTTCTTTACAAGCAAAGTAGAGGTCATAGACTTAGAGTTAACGGACCTACTCAGATTCATAAACAGCTCTAACTGGTTTACAAAACAGCCAACAATAGGATAGGTCCTTAGACTGTCCCAGGAACTAGGTATATTGTTATTGGCACAAAAGAACGTACCCACATTTATATCTTCTCGGACAGCCACGCAGCATTATTAGCCCTTACTTCCTATGCGGTACGGTCCAAGCCTATCTGGGACTCAACCTCCTCCAAAATCCTGCATCGACAAATAAAGTCACCGTAGCCTTGATTCGAAGTCATGAAGCTTTCGAGGATAACAAACGGGCTGACTGCCTGGCGAGAAGAGGCGCTTGTCGCCCAGGCGTTGGTCCTGAGTCCTGCTGTACCAACGAACAGGGCCAACTCCAAAATAGCACAATGGGAGATCAACAGACACCCTAACTACGGAGCCAAGTGGAACACAGAAACAGACCACAGACCATATTCCGTGCGAATGTCCAGGAGCCGCAAGATAAGATCACTCCACTTGGCGCGGGACTTAGCATCTCCCCTTAAACACACGTGCAACGGCTAGAAACTTATGGGCGGGTTATATTAAGAAGAGATCTCTATCTTTGGTTAAATTTATTCATCGCGAATGGACCTTCTGGTCTCCGAACGAAAGTGATGAGGCCTATCCATCACGTACCCTTCGAAACCTAACCTAACCTAGTCATCGCGAAGCAAGAATAGTCTCCAGCATCATTACTGGGCACTGCGCCATTGGTACTCATACAGAGTGACCGAGGTTGCAGGGACGAGGAAGAAATCAAATCTGTCCATCACCTGGACAAATCTATCCACCACCTTGCCCTCGTCGGTAGAAGAATGAGGACTCTTGGTATTTACTTCTTCACAAAACTGGCGTGACATCGAGCTGGGAGACATTCTGAGATTAATGTCCTTATCTGGGTGGTTTCAAATTAGCGGCTCCCCTTCTATTTACAGGTTCCAAGGATTAGGTTAGGTTAGGCTAGGTGGCTGCCCCCACTCAGGCAGGGACACACTTAAACCAGATTGCCCCATTGTGAAACCACAGTGAAGAAATCGGATTACCGGGGTAGAACAAGAAGATGGGCACAATGGACCCTCTTGCTGCTCTAAGTGAGCAGTAACGAACATCACAAGGCACTCATTTACCTAACCCAACTCAATTGTGCAATCATCCAGCGGTTACTAGCCTACCACTCTGTAATACTTCAGACTTAATAAGGACCTTTTGCAAGGTTTCATAGTGCCTTTGCAGACACCAGCCAACCACGCATGCTTTAGTCATTTCTATCACGTCCAGTGAAATGTGGGTGATTGCATGAGCATGTCAAAATCAAATACGTAAGTCTCTAATTATATCCTTGGCCAAAGGATATTTTTATCTAAATTTCCAATTTTTATAATTTCAATAAACGGCCTCATTCTATCACACAACCAACAATCTCAAAATCCGGTCCAGTTAAAGTTCAAAATTCCACCAGGATAACACTGTGACAAGTGTCACATTCCGGTGTCGCAACCTGTCTGTATCCGGACTTTGATATGGGTTCCGTAGTTTTAGCCGGCAAACTTAGTTCGTCGCTATTATTATCCTTTTTTCCTCTTAAATGCTGGTTAATGTTGTCAATTTGAAGGCATACACCCTCCCCTCAGCCAACTACGAACCCTTGTTAAGATCAAAATAAATACATGTGGGTATTACAAGTTCTAAATATATGTTTCTCTTTTAATATTTAAACACAATTTCATGTCCTTAAATTAAATTCAACTTCACCGCAGAGGTTTCGAAAGAAAAATCATCCACTAGGACGAAAACAGATAACGTACCCTTTTCAGCAAATTACAAACGAAATTAATGCCAAGTTCCCTTCCATTTTCGATTGGAAAAATCCAACTTCTAACGGCATGAGAATCTTAGATACTCGTATCCTTTTTTTTTTGTTAACCATTTTCCATATCTCATCTCGAATAGATAGATGTATGTGATACATTTAACAAAAAATGCCACTTGCATAACAAACCAACACACGGCCACACTTCCACATCCTTGTGCACGAGGCACAAACTATAATAGACGTCCCTCGGCGTAACAGAGTGACAGGAAACAGTAGGAGGACACACACACAGTGGCAAATGTGGGACTTTTGATGTCCCCTATGTGTGCTCAAGATGAATGACACTATCAATCGCAAACGTTTAAGGACCCGTTCACATTTATATAACTTTCGAAATGTTTTTCACCATTTTTGTTTCGTTTATCCTTCTTCTCTGTCCTATGTGTGTGTGTGTGTGTGTCATTTCCTTGTGTTTCCGGTTTTGAATGATTTTTTGTTTTTTTTTTTTGTTAAATTTTATAAAAACAACCATCAGAGGGACACATGCACGATGGCCATGGCCGAGAGACAACAAATGTTAAAGACAAGAAAGGACATCATCAAAATCATCATCATCACCAGGACCAGCAGCGTCATTTCGAAGACAGACAGACAAAAGGCATCCTGTGTGGTGTATCCTGTTTCAGTGGTTAAAAAAAGCAAAAAAAAAAAAAATACATAAAACTTTTTGCTATCTTTCTCCCATTCGACGAGGACAACGACGACGAACGGTTCTCACCGTTTGAAATGTTATGCGAGAGGCTTAAGGGGGTGGAAGGGCATTATTGCCAATTTGATACAATCTACGATAATTTTATGATAGATACGAGTTTACCACGAGAATGAGAATGTATGTCGGTGTGGTGGGGGTGGTGGGCAGTCCTGTGGGTAGGACGAGGTAAAGTGATATTAATTTTTCATTCAGTGAATGTTTTCATTTCGTTTTTTTGTGGTGTTTGCTGTCCTTTTCGGTGCACTTTTACTGATGGATGATCATTGTTTGAGATATAAGGACTTCAATTCGGGTGGGAGTGGGCTATTTACGACTGTCATTTCAACAAATAGAAGTTTTATATATTTTTTTTTTTTTTTGTTTTTCTTCTTGTAGAATTATTCGAGCTTAACTTATCGGTTTAGATGTATCTTTTGTGTCAATCAGAGGAAATTATTTTTGATCCCAATAAGACTTACGAAAAGTTTTTGCTGAGAATTGATAAGTTTATCGCACACACTCCGCTTACCTGGAAATAGAAAATGAGAGGAAAAATTAATTATTTGTTTGATTTATGAGCGTGTACAGAGTTTCAATATGAAAATGGTAAATTGCTGAGATAAATCAGGGCATAGGAGGAAATTTTTATGGAAAGTTAACGTCATATGCTCAGGGTTGGCAGACAATAAGGCACGTGTTTTGAATTAGTTGATGGTGGCTTGTCGTGAATTATTTACCGTACGTTATGAAATAGAACATTTGTCTAACTGAACGAAGGTGAAAACGGCGGTGTCCTTTTTCAATTTTAAAATCGTATGTCACTTTAAATGGGAAATGTTGATGTAAAATTATCAAGATACATTCACTGCGTAGTGTTCGATGCCAAGGTAATGCTCAGACCATATGCGCTCTTTGCAGATTTTAATGCAGATTTTGACTTCATGAATAGAAAATCGCTTAGGCAATCTGCAGTGTTGACAAAAGTCGCTGAATTAGTACAAAGTCTCCACGAGAAGAATATAACTGCAGTCTAGGATGGAATAAGACTGTCTTACTATTTTGAGTGTTAAGTGGGATTGCGCTATAAGTCGCATACTGATATCGAGGAATCAAAATAAAGATTCTTATGTACATAGACAAAAAATAAATAAATAGCTGGCGCGCCACCTCGGAATGAGCCAAGGCCTAGCTTCTCCCAACCATTCATGTTGTGCGGGTTGTATTGTTGGCACGAATGGAAGGGACCTACAATTTATTGCCGACTCCGATCGGCGAAGTGAGAAGCTCTTTCATGACAGATTATACTCCCGGAGGCTTGTCATTCCCCGACGAGAGGTGGTGCCGCGAAAAATGTTCGGTGTTCCTGGCTGGGGCTCGAACCCACGTCGCTTGGTCAGCAGTCTAACGCACTAACCACTGAGCCACGGCGACCACTTTATTTTTTATGTACACAGACGACATCGTCATCTTGTGGGAAACCCCGTCAGCTTAAGCTTAAAATTTCAAGTCAAGGCCAATCCGGTGAAACTTACTTACATACAAATTCGACTGATCACTGAACTGTAAGTGACTGTATGTAGACACAAGACAGTTTATTTGTCAAGAATTAAAGACGACGCATCAGCTCAACATACAAACTTATACTCGAACGTATAATGCTACTGTAACAGCGTAGGGAATTCGTACCTTGAAGCTGTTATATTAGGCTAGGTTAGGAAGATTCGATTGGAGTGAATAATCTGAGCCACACTCTGTCCAGTATTATCTCATATCAGTGTAACCCATCGTGATGCCTGTTAGGGGAAAGTATTCCTTGCCCGCGGAGAAATCTCTAAACCAGTCTTCCATAGCCCCTAGGTTGTGAACAAATTTGAAGCTTTCATGAACCTTCAGAGGTTCCTGATAAGAACTTTGCTTATTTCTTCAATATCCTGGAAAAGGAGTCTGAATTGGGAAATATCTGGATAGTTGCAGTGAAAATTTATTGAGTGCTCATTGACTTTCTCATCTGTGCAGCTGATATTTTCAGGATCATCATGATTTAGTTTTAGTTTTTTTATATGGTGTCGCATGCCCTATAAGCATCCCCCTTTCCTCCTGAACTTATTGTACATTGGTCATAGCTTTTCGTTGTAGCCGCTCTTTCCTTGCTGCTTAGAGTGGAAATAGCCCGATTGCTTGTATTATTTTGAAGTCTTAAATCAAACAGTTGTTGGTCATCTCACCCGTCTTAAGTTATAATTTTTGAACCGCTCATCGCATTTATGAATGTTCCGTAGTGTCTTGAGAACAGTTATCATTGTACACATACATATGTATATCCTACTGAGATTGGCCATAGTTACTCAGACCTCAATGAGGGAGCGTCAGTAGACGTGTAATGTTTCTGACCCATAAAGAATTTCTGCCTAAGATGGAGCAGGCTTGTGAGTTTTTTCGCTGTTTTACTCAAAGAGCTTTATCTTCTGAGACACTTTCCCTGCTTCGTGTTTAAACTTACATCGTGAGACTCCTATTGAGTGATCAGCTCGCTGTAGGTCTATCGTGGATCCATTTCTAGCCAGTTGCCCTGTTTTTATAACAGAGAATACATGTGCACCTATTGGTCGATTAATCACATAGTTTAGTGTTATAGACGCACTTTAATTAGCAGGAATTCGCAATAACGACCACACTGATAAGAAATTAGCCGAGTCACCTTTATCAACGCTACGGTGACAAAATATGAAAGAAAAGAAAGTCATTTTCAAAGCAAATGGCATAGAGCCATCGAAGATAAGTTGAAGCACTTTGAATGGTGCTGTGGAAGTTGAATTGTTCTCTCAAGGGTTCAACATAGCATAAAACAATATTTTCCGAGACGTTGATTACAGGTCTGACTTCAGGAATTCTTCATATATTCAATGGTAATTGGTATGTCGTCACGCTTGTCCTCTCCCCGTAATGAGGAGGCAAATATTCCTTTCCTACCCCAATAACATCGTAGATCCAACATTTAACCTTCAAAGTCTGTCCCTTCGCTTTAAAGACAGCAGCACCGCCCTAAACAAATTTAAGGCTAATTATGAAAATCTCACATCATTACGCACAAATGAATTTTTTTTTCTTTTTAAATCACATCCCCTATTTACTGTTCATACTGCCGGCCTCAACTTTTCTTCTTTTCTAGAACTCTCATTAATTTCCGTTGATTATTTTATTTACAGTTCGTCCCCTACCAGTACATGCCTTGGGTACGCCCACAGAGTCACCTAATTTTATCCGCATTCGCCCCTCGCCCTTCAAAACAAGACCCATTGACGGAGAGTAAAAATAAAAAAATAAAAAAAATTATTTTTATCAAATTCCTTCTTTCGTTCACAGGAATTTGTTATTCTAATTAATTACATTTGCAGGTGCCACTTGAACATGCCAGTAAACGCAAAGACATTTCATTGACGACATTGACATCTGACCCTTGGGGGTGGAGCAGAGTTACTCCTTCTCAAATTGTTCGATTCCATTGAAATTAATTAACACGCGGCGAAATGGAAAACAAAACAAAAAATTGAATAAGTACACGTCATTACTATTGTCAGACGGTGTTTATTTTTCTCTGATAAGACTTTGTCAGATAAGAGGACACGGGAGCACACGATATGACAGCACACACAGTCACTCACCCCAAAATGAACCCAAACCCTTTGGTTTGCCTACGTCGAATAAAAATTTGTTAATCGACATGTTGGTGCTGCAACAACAACAAAAAATCTGTCAGTCAACACGTTTATGAGCAGTAAACACGGAATACTGCCTTTACCGGCCGTATGTATGGTTCGAGTACGCCCCGATCTGTTGACACACACAGGTCGGACATATGGGGAAAAAGTCGGAAAACAAATGGATTCCGAGCGATTAGAATGGTATCGCGAATAATCGTTTAGATAGGTAGTCTTTGAGTGGGAGATACTACAACGCGCTTTCACCAGAGACTGGCGGCGTTGAGGTAGGCGATAACGCTGTTTTTACGCTGCTTAAGTTTGTACGCAGTTTATAGGGTAAATTTACGTGAATCGGTGAACTGCTGGATGGTACGGTTGGTTTTTATGGGTATCCCAAGGTTTACTTAGGCCTCAGACGAGTGCATTGTACCCATACAAAGTTTACTCATGTCCAAGAGGTTGTTTAACTTGGAAACCACCCAGAAAGTGATAGGAATCTCAGGAGTATGAAGATCCTCCAGGCTATCGAAGAAGCTACTATAAAGAGTACTCAGTCTTCTGGTGGTTAGTGCGGGACACTTCAAATTCCCAGAACTCGAGGGTATACTCCAGATCATGTTGCAAAAGACCGCAATCACTATCATTCCGGTACTGAAGGAACTCTACCATAATAGCCTTAGATGGTGATATGTTCCAAGAACGTGGAGAGAGGTTAAAGTTGTCTCCATACCCAAGGCCGGTGAAGCAACTCCCACTACCGCCAAAGACTTCAGGCCAATAAGTTTTACCTCCTTTTGGTGGAGTTTCACTTCACTTCAGTCCTAATCTAATCAAATATCGAAGTCGGAGGTTGAAATGATGTAGGCGGTTCCGGTAGCCACTTTCTTTGTGGAATCTGCACTGAAAAGCTTTGCAGGATGACAGGGCTTAGATTACCCAAAGATAGCAGAGAGGATTGGATTGAGGTTTTGGTCTGTTTTGAACGAATAGCAATTAAAATGTACTTTGGGACGGACTTTCGAGGTTTGAATAGATCCAGAGACGGCTGCATTATTTTTCAAGACGAGGTCATTGGTATGACAGACAGACAGTAAAAATGAGCAAAGTCTGTCTGTTTATTATTGTCTGGGAACCATCGAGAGGGGTTTATCACGTTGAATTGTGCTGAAAAAATCTATCAACGTTCAAAAAGACCCTCCTGGCTACTCGATGGATCTGAACAGTTATTATAGGGCATATCAACCCCTATCGATTTAAGTAAACAACACTCCCCTGTAGGTCTTCTTTTCATTTCCAGTTTTTATCTCGAATTGATAAGCACGGCTGTTTCATTTCAATTCTTTTGTTTCCCCTGTAACCGATACCAGCAAATAAATAAATGCACGGAATTATCAGGTGAAAATCAATCACTTGGTACTGATAAATCGATAAAATTTTGTTACAAAGTGAAATTATTATGTAGGTGCTTCAAGCGAACAACATCCCCACAGAACAATCACTTGCAGATTTTAATTCTGTAAACATAATATTGACACGCAATCAGGTGGCAAGGGGGCAGCAGCTGTCATCTGGTAGCGATAGAGAGTAATTGAAATGTTTTAATGAAATTGATTTTTGGACTTCTTTCCCCCGGGAGGATTATGGACATGCAGGTAAAATTAATTTCATATCACCACCTTATTGGTGTACCGTGATTGATGAGATAAAATGCATACATATGTCATGTTCATGTTCCTACTGCAGTTACGAACGAGTGTGTTGATTAATTCATTGACTCTTATGAAACTGTCAGGGTGCCTTGTGTTGGAATTTATGTTAATCGAAGAGCCAGGATGTCATTGTTCAAAATATTTGAAGCATACATAAGATCTTTCACTACATTAACAAAATTTCGATGGCAAGCGAGAAACGCTTCACATTGAGGTCACATTGAAGCCTCAAATTCGACGAAGTCTCAAAAGCGTCTGCGATAGGAAGCACTTAATGGAATAAAGGTCCTTGATACAGAAAATGTTAAAGATACTTGCGAGAAAGTTATGCAAATAGTCGAAGGCCACCAAAAAATGAATAAGGTGTCCTAACACTTGTAAAACAAGAGGCGAAAGAAGTATTACCCACCAGCAGTAAAAGTGTTGATTCCAGTTTGAGGAGAAGCATCCATGCAATCAAGCGACTTGATGATAAAATTTGAAGAAAATTTGGAAGTACCCTAAGAAGTGGAGACTGCAACCTCATTCCACGTACTGGCTTTATGTGTCCGTTGTCAGATCTATACTTATGTATGGTGTGACCATCTGGTGGATGGCCTTAGACAGAGCCTTACACCGAAATCTATTGGCGAAAGTGCAAAGATCGGCATGCATATGCGTTAGCGGAGCACCAAGAACCACCCATATAGTCAGCTTCTATCGCAGCCATCAGACTAAAAGCCTCCACCTAGTGGTCAAACAACCATATTGGCCATTCCTCAATCTTAAATCCCCTAACTTCCATTCCGTAAAACCCCGACTACACACCGTCCAATTTGAATTTCAACCTAAACTTCTGGACTTCCATTCCTGGCGGAGACGACTGAGGGAGTGGTGACGCCAGAGGCGATCATTCTATTCATCTCTACACCGACGGTTCCAAAACCGAGAACGGAGTAAGAGGTGGTGTTTTCTCCGATATGCTTAACCTTAGCATTTCCCTCCATCTACCGGACAAACAAAGCGTCTTCAGGCGGCAATCATGGCGATCAACGAAGCCTTATCCTGGCTTAGGCAAAATGTGATATCCTACAGGGACATTGCAATTTTTACCGATAGCCAGGCTGCTATAAGACCCCTGGAGTCGGCAACATGTTCATCAAAGGCTACTTCAGACCGTAGCTCATCTCTCATTGAGGTGGCAGAATATTTTAACATTTACCTATGCTGGGTACTCGGTCATTCCAGGGAACTGTAAGCCCGATGAACTCGCCAAACATAGTGCTACTCTGGACATCTTGCCGGAACGAAAGAATCTGATATTCCACTTGCTACATGTAAACATCCCTTATATTACAACGAGATCAGTAAGACAAACTTAACGCGCCGTACCTCATATCCTAAATCTCACTCGATATTAAAATTTGATATTGCTCAGGAGGTCGCTCACTACCACCGCCATTGATGTTCTTACCGGCCATTCTCCCATAGGGCTTCATGAACAGAAGGCTGGACTACTTCTCAAATGACTTCTGCAGGAGCTGCAGGGACGAAGAGGAGGAAGAAATGATCCTCCATTTCTTCTGCACTTGTCCTGCCCCATCCCAAAGAAGAAAGCCTAGCAGTTGGACAACTTGGGCGAACTATCACATACTGACGTAAAAAGTATACTCAGCTTCATCAAGAGCTCCAGATCCATGTGGTACCACAAAGGGCCTTCTTGGCCTACGTAAGTCTGTGCTTCGGACAGCCATCCGCCCCACCTACCTACCTCGAAGTAGCCTCCTAAAGCCGTTATCATAGAGGAGACACCTATCATCACGATTGGCCATCATCGGAGTGTTAAAATTGTACAGAAGGAGAAGTAGTTGGCGCGACTGCGTAAACAGTGTCCAAAAGCCTAGATGCTCGGAAAGAATCGTGCAGTCCGTGTTATAGTTTTCGGAAGAATTATTTGCTGCCAAATCTAAGTGGCGAATTGAGAAGCTTTTTCATTGCAAATTATTCTTTCAGAGGTAGCAAGAAAAGCGATTGATCAATTTAGTTTGGTTCGAACCTGTGCGAGCTCGCTCAGCGGTCCCCCAATCACCGAGCCACTCCGCACAAACAGTCAGGAGCCATATCTGCATATACATACAATGCAAGAGACGTAGAGTCTCCAAAAAAAAGTAAGAGAGATGTTCGGTGTTAAAAACTTGATTCCTACCTTAACTAATATTACGAATCCGGAGACGATGACTCCCCCATTTGCATAAACTGTAAAGAGACCCCAGAAGACATAGAATACTATCCACGTATTAATGCAGAACGGAGAAGCCTTGAAGAAACGGTGGACAATGTGATAACTCCACAAAACTTCCTAAACAATAATCTGTCACTGAAGGATATATGGGATTCTGTAAACGAAATCCAAGACCTAGAGGGTCAAGAAACAGAAAGAAAAAGAAAATGACCCCAAAATGGTTACTCAATTCTGAGGTGAAGCAATAAAAGCTGAAAACCATTATAGGATAAAAATATTCGGATGGTAAATCTGTGACGAAGGAAACTGTGAGTGGGAAGGGTGGTGATTTTCAGTGGGTAAATTTAATTTGTGTTTGGCTACTGGGAAGTAGTGTTAGTTGATGAGAACATCTCTCGCGAGTTAGCTGTCAAGAGCCCACCCAAATGAGAAGGACATTCTTAAACACTCCGTTTGGAAGTGCCTCGCACTTGTTATAGCAAAACTCAATGTGCTAGTGGAACTCTTCCTCGACAACCTCGGCGAACTTTCAGAGAAGAAAATTCCTAACATTCTACTCTACCTTAACACAACAGCCATGGTCTATCGAGACCTATCCACACTCATCTACGAACCGGTCACGAGAACTGTAGGGTTCGGAACTAAGGGTGCATTTCAGCATTATTTGAGTATCGGACGCTCTCTTCCTGATACAGCCACTTAAACCAACCAACCAGTCATGTACACATCAGGACGTTGTTCCATCACCACTCATATGACTTCTTGAGGTAAATGAAGTTTTGGAAAAATGGCCTCCACCTGATCTGGACGAAGTGAAGATAGCCAAATCTAAACGTAGACTCATTCTGTATCTCTACTCCAACAAACCGATGGATGTAGGATTATGGTTACCCGGCCCACATGGACATGGACAGGCAGACAGAAATTGGTACTTACGTTTGTCAGAAGTTTCACCTTCAAAATTCCTCATGAAAATTACTGGAAGAGTCGAAAACTAAACTCCGAACGGCGAATCGGGAAGCGCAAATTATACTCCCGGGGCTTGTTATTCTCCGACGAGAAAAATGTTTGGTGAGCATGTCTGGGGCTTGAACCCACGCCACTCGCACAGCAGTCCAATGCACTAACCACTGAGCCACGGCGACGAGGTTCCTCTTAGCTTTTTAAAAAAAGATCATCGACGTTGGGACCTATTGGTAGTTACTTGGATTCTAGCAAAACTAAGCTAAAAGATCTCCTGAGATCCATGCCCTTACTGTTCGAAATTGGAGCTTCGCAGGGTAATGACAATAGGCACACTGAACTCATATTAGCAATGGCCAACATCGCGAGGCTTCCATATACCTGCCAACCTAGGTTAGGTTAGGTTAGGTAGATGGGTTGCAAAGGGCAGTGAATGCCCTTTGCGCCACACTCAGGTCAATAGAGACCGATTGTGGTGCCCATTTTTGGAAGGGAAGGTACTCCTTGCTCGTGGAGGAATATCCATAGCACTCTCCTATTGCCCCAGGGTTTCGAACCATCTTGAAGGGTTAATGAACTTAGTGAATGAAAAAAGTGCCTTCCAAAGGATTTATGTCTGAAGTGGCAAAGACCTAGCCAGTGGCAGAGGAAGTGAGTTGAATCCTCGTTAACTTCCTCCTGTTAACCTATCTAGGCTGCCGAATTTAGAGTAGTGACGTTTGGCAAGGCACGTAGTCTGTCAAAAATAATTCCTCTTGGCAATATAATTGCTCTAGACTAGATTGTCATACGAAAGCGCATCCCTGGAACTGGGAACGTTCTCAACTGAAAGGCTCCTCAAGCAACCAACGGTTATTTGAATGATTATTTCCAAAACTTTCGATGTGAACCTCCATTTACAAGATAGGCAAATGAAAGCTGCCCTTGAGGCAGTCATCTATCTACTGAAATAGTGCAAATGATCTCATCTTGAAAAAAGGATATGTAAATGAGATAAATAGAGTTTTTAGCCACCGACCGTAGCGTATAAGATGTATTACCACTTCTGATGTATGGATGCTTTCAAATGCTGAACTGCTGTAGATAGCTCACAGTCCTGCTATTCTTCACAAGCTGACGGTTCAGAAAAAAAGAATATACATTCTCGGTACATCCTTCTTCCAACACTGTTGGACATTATCTCTTGTTTAACATATGCAAATGTCCTTCTGTTTGCTCCTCTCCATTATGATGTCATTTCCAACTGAACTTGCCATCAGAGACATATGTCACGGTCTTATCTCCACAACTGAGTGATGTTACATATCTTCTGAATTACAGACTATGTTAAACCCTCTACGACACATGTTCCTCAATGATGAACGACATCTCAAGCGCACCCTCCCCGGGCACAGAGACACACAACTATGCAGATAATTCGTGCGTATACGTCCTCTGAATACAAAAAGCATAGCAAAAAAAAAAATGGAAAACTTCTTAATTAATTTCCTTATTAATTCTTTCATATCGTTGAGCCGCAAAAGAGGAGCCATGCCGGGGGACTGTAGACAGGATCTGCTAGTAGAACGTGTTGGAAGTTTTCTCTATACGCACATGCAAAACTCGGATACGAAGTCATCATTAAAATTCCTTTTGCCAAAAACATTGCACCGCATAAATTGAGAGATTTTTTTCAAAATCATTTCCTCGTCCTGGCACGACTTCCCTGCCGGTTACGAGGACTGCTGCGAGAATGGAATTCGTAATGTCTTTACTACGGAATTTTATAGTTTGTATGAAGTGGTGGGATGTACACTGTACAACACAGAAACACATGCACACTCACTCGAGGCTTGGCAAGAGGTATTGTAATAGGAATTGAAAGGATGTTAGCTTGGCCCAGAGTACAACAATCTGCTCATAGTGGCGGAGGTGGAAATACACAAAAGATCCTTGTCGGGCTTTCTCATATTTTTCCATTTTGGTGGAAAAGAATGCTAGTCATGGTACCCGCAAGTTTTCACGCACACAAACTCCTGTAAGGCACTGCTTGCCATGGAAATGCATGCTCCAAGTGATAGTGTGTTCCTGGAGCAGGGTAATTCTTAATGAAATGACTTTTCTAAGAAATGTTCGATGTGGTGGCATTCTATGATAATAGGATTAGAGATTGTCCTCTCTCAGCCGCACCACATCCTTGATTTTAATGACAATAAACCCCAGCTACCGTGTTCACCTTTCAACATTCCTAAATGTTTGCCCAAGTTTTAGGGAGGAGGGAGGTGTGGTAAAATTTATCGCGTCTTACAATTTGCATCTAAAATGGCGGATTATTGATAAAGTTATGGTACGCGGGCTCTTGTGTTCCAGTTTTGTGAAAATTCCGGTGCACTTGTGCTCGGGCAGGCCTGAACAATGGACGGCAATTACTTGGCTATCGGGGCGTAAATCTTTGTCAACAAAATATAAAAGAAATGGCGAAAAGGGAGTTTAATTACAAGTCGTTATCCTTGTGTTTCAGAGCTCGTTAAATGTGAGTTATGTGAATTCTAATCTTTTGGAAGTGTAGTCAAAAAAAAACGTAGGTACATCTTGGGACTTTGTCACAAAAAGTGAGGGTGACGTTTGTATGGAGAGTACCGAGAGTAATCGTAATTAGCTATCTAGTAACGGTAGTGAAGGTTCTGTTAATTAAAGGTCTGTTTTTTTTTTTTAATTTAACTGCAGCAGGAAGCTGATGATGACTTTTCAATCTACGTTTGAGTCGAGCTTTGAGCAGAAAAATTGTCTTAATATATTCGGAGTCTACTGGTTGGCTCTTATTCTATGACAAAAGTTATAAGCTGAAGCCGGGTTAAGGAGTTTTTTTCCAACTTGTGGAAAATTATTTCACTTTCACTGAAACAGAAATTACAGAGAGGCGCTAGAGTAGACTTATCGCAGGTTGCGAAAGGTAAGAAGCTCTTAGAGTTGAAAAAGAAGTCCACCAAAACAAAAGTTCTAACCCTGAGAACCCCCGTTAATAAACCCTTAACTTCAGCATCGGTCTTCATATGTATATGTAAGCGGCAGAATCGCGAGAGCAAAAATTGCTGCTTGTTTGCAAAGATCTGGAGAAGTGCTGCGCTCAGACTTAATGCTAAGTGGCGACTTGACAAAACTTGGATAATAGCCGCCAAAGTCACAAATAAGCTGCCAATCGCCGTCTAAGAAACTAAGTACCACTACACCTGCCAAATCGTGTACAGCTGTAGGTATGACGTGACTAAAAAAAGACGTAAGAGGCATTGGATTAGTTACACATTCCGAAAAAGCGACGCTACCGTAGCCAGTCAAGGCAAGTAATGGATCTCGTATATCCCTAATAGAAATAGGGTGGACGATCAAGAAAGAAGGGACATTTTAATGGACCTGGACAAAATCGGCCGAGTTTTTCTTTGGAGACCCTATCTGGTACATGAAGGAGGAGCATGTCAACTCAAAGACATCCACGACGCTTTCAGTTTTCTGGCAGTGTACTGATGCTTTTTGGCAAGACACAAGGGGGTCTTATTATCAAAGGCACTTTCTAGATTATGCCTCCGTTTTTCTAACCCCTCGCCTTCCTATCGTGTAAATACGTGCCTCTCTTCTGCGCTAAACTTCAAAGAACGGCCTGTCTACGCTGCTTAAGAGGTTTTCGAGTAAGCCTGGCACTACTCTACTCTACTCTGCCATTAAAGCCTTCGAGGCGCCGACTTTTGGCATCATCTGCGCAGCGTCTGATGAATAACTTTTACAGGAGTTTTAGACACGAAGAGGAGGAAAAAACAATCCTTCACCGTCTCTGTATCTGTCCAGCCCTATCGCAAAGAAGGGACCTCTATTGAGTAGCCAACCACTTTGACCACTTGGACGAACTGTCACATGCTGACGCCAAAAGTATCCCCAGCTTCATAACGAGCAACACAAGGTTTCAATATATTGAGCGGGGCTTTAGGCTACGAGTATAGATAGAGTTTGAAATACATGAACCGTCAGCCCCACTGGCGAGGTATAGAAATCCCAGGAACACTAACTGGGAACGTTTCGCTAGTGAAGTGGCAAAGGAAGAGACAAAGTTAATAGAACTCAAAAGTCGAACACTGATGGAGATCGACGCCGCTGCGGAAACATTGGGTAACACTCTGCTGAAGGCATACACTATGGCATGCCCTCTTAAGACAAAACGTTTTAAAAAGTTTCCGCCATGGTGGAATACGGAGCTCTCGCGCATCAGGAGAGAGACGAGGAAACTCTTTAACGCTGCCAAAAGAACAAAAGCTGATGCTGACTGGGAAAAATACAAAACCAGTCAAAGAAAATTCAAGAGTGCGGTGAACAGTGCTAAACGCACTTCATGGAGAACATTCTGCAATGGCATTGAGTGCACTACCGAATCGGCGAGACTGAGGAAAGTCCTAACTAAGGACCGTTCAGTCCCAATGTATCTAAAAGACGCCAACGGGAACTGGACACAGTCCTCCTCCGAGTCCCTGGCCCTTTTGCTTAACGCACATTTTCCGGGATGCACGATAGGTCAGATTAGGGACCCAGGTGGGGGCACTCACCCACAGAACGTGGTGCCGACAGAGGTGGTGTCTGAGGAGGGAATATTATGGGCAATTGACTCATTCCAACCCTTTAAATCACCGGGTAGTGATGGAATCTCTCCCATCATGCTACAAAAGTCGAAGCACCTAATAGTACAAACCTTGCAGAGAATCTTTCTAGGCAGTCTCAGATGTGGTCACATACCGAGAGGGTGGAGGGAGGTGAAGGTTGTCTTCATACCCAAAGCCGGTAAACCTAGTCATACGACGGCAAAGGACTATAGACCCATAAGTCTAACATCCTTTATCCTAAAGACCTTCGAAAAGATCATCGACGCTCATATACGCAGCAAGCTTGACCACAGGGGCTATCCTTGGCTTAGCATGCCTACATTAAGGGTAGGACCGTGGAGACCGCTCTGCATGACGTCGTTGCCATAATTGAAAAATCCCTACATTATAAAGAATACACGCTCGCCGCATTTCTAGACATTGAGGGTGCCTTCAACAATGTCAAAATATCTGCGGTTAAAAGGGCCTTAGAAAACAGCAATGTTAACGATTCTATTGTAAATCTGCTACACGACTTGCTGAGTAATAGGCACATAAATGCTGAACTAGGAGAAGCTCATTTTAAAATGACTGTCTCCAGAGGTACCCCACAAGGAGGGGTTATATCCCCCCTACTCTGGGTCCTTGTCATTAATGAACTACTTATAAAACTGAAGTACGGCGGCGTAAAGGTGATGATGTTGTCCTGCTCCCAACGGGAAGATATCTGGACACTGTCAGTCAGCTCATGCAAGGCGCCCTCAACACGCTTAACGAATGGACTAAACAATGCGGGCTGGGAGTTAACCCACAGAAAACCAAATTAGTACTATTCACCAATAAGAGACGAATACCAGAATTCACACTGGCTAATATTGGAGGGATACCCCTTAAACTATCTGACAGTGCGAAATACCTGGGCCTTATTCTGGACAGGAAACTGAACTGGAATCTTAATGTTAAGGAAAGAATCAAAAAGGCCTCGATCGCTTTTTATACTTGCAGCAGGATTTTTAGGAGGAACTGGGGACCTAAACCCAGTATAATCCTATGGCTATACTCTGCGATTGTTAGACCAATATTAACGTATGGAGGTTTAGTCTGGTGGCAAGCTGCAGCAAAAACCGCTAACCTCAAAGCCTTAACCAAGATACAGAGGCTAGCTTGCATTGGAACGACCAGTGCACTGAGATCAACTCCGACAGCGGGGTTGGAGACAATTCTCAATCTGCTACCCCTCGATCTATACATGCAAGAATCCGCAGCAAAAAGTGCTCTGAGATTAGACCAGTCTGAACTCTGGAGAGCGAGCTCATATGGACACGCCCAGATATTGCACAAGTACCCGGGTACGAGTATTGAATCTGACTATATGATTCTGTACCTGGACTTTATCAAACCGTTCTCTTGCATATTTCCAAGCAGAGAACAGTGGGAGAACAAAGAAATTCCTAATGAGACAAAGTCCATCTTCACGGATGGCTCCAAGATGGACATAGGCACGGGTGCTGGTGTCTTCTCTGAGGAGCTAGGACTCAGCAGTTCAATAAGACTCCCTGACAACAGCAGTGTTTTCCAGGCAGAGGTTCTAGCAGTGACCAGAGCTGCCCGATTGGCGTCAATGGCCACGGTATCACGGGAGGATATCACGATCTTCATAGACAGCCAGGCGGCTATAAAAGCACTAACTGCTACACTAATCAAATCTTAGCTTGTTAAGTGCTGTCGCGAAGAGCTGAGGGTTCTTGGCACGCAGCATAATGTAAAACTCTGCTGGGTCCCTGGCCACAGTGGTGTGCCAGGAAACGAGACTGCTGACGAACTGGCCAGAAAGGGATCAGCCCTGGAACCAGACCTAGCGGATGGTACAATTAAACCTCCACTTCGTCATCTGAAGGAAATAATAAGACTAAGATCCTTAACCGAGGCGAATAACAGGTGGAAAACACTAACCACCTGCGAAGTCTCCAGAAGGTTATGGCCAGAATACAATAAGAACAGAACGAATAAGCTACTACATATGGACAGGAAATCCCTGTCATTACTGGTAGGACTTATTACAGGCCACAATATGCTCAGGTATCATGCAAAGAAGCTGCACCTGACTGGGGAAGACGTTTGCAGGGGATGCGGAGACGAGGAGGTGCATGAGGACACTACTCACTTCCTCTGTCACTGCCCAAGCCTCTGCAACATTAGGAAAAGAATATTGGGCAGATACCTCTTCGATAACATCGAGGAGTTGTCTGATGGGTCACTGTCGGATCTGCTCAAGTTCGCAAGGAGAGCCGGCTGGCTGTCATCAGGCATATAAAATCACGTAGTAGGAAGTAGCTGGTAAACACATGGGTATCACAACGGGTCTACATAGACCTAAGTGAGATGAGGAGGATGTTATCGTCCTCATCGGCCCGCTAACCTAACCTAACCTAGGGTACGAGTATAGATCCAAGTGGTATCATAAAGGGCGTACCTTGGCCTACTTGTGTCTGTGTCTCGCATGGACAGCCACTCCTACTTATCCTGTGTCTGATACAATCACACCAGAACCTTGTCTGCTACGAAAATTTAAAGACGATTTTCCTTGCATTTAAGACTGATTTTGCCCAGGGTCTGAGCCTGGACTGGGCTGAAGTCAAAGTTTACGAATGGCTCTGATGCAGGTGCCTTCGTGGAGACCAACAACACTAAACTTTATTAATTTAAATTAAAGTAATGCCGCAGATCTCTTAACGAGATTGCAAAAAAAAGCGACGTAACCCTGTGCTAGGTTCTAGGACACGGGGATGTTCCAGGCAACTGCAGAGCGCACGAGCTGGCAAAAAAAGGCGCAGGACGGCATCTTCCATGGAATGCCAGGAAAATGGCAAACCACAGGTGGAACAACATCAGCACTTGACTCTTGTTAAAACAAATCTGGTCTTATCTGAATTTAAAGAAGACGGAGAGACTTTTATCCACAAACCAGAAAAAACCTAAGTAGGATCACCGGTAGGTACCCTCACCGGACATTGGTTGATAGGCAGATATAAACTCAGACTGGGGGTCCCCTCCAATGATTTCTATAGAAGCTGCAGAGACAAGAAGGAAGAGGACACTACAACCCACCTAATGTGCATATGAACTGCTCTTGCGACGCTAAGAAGGAAATACTTCTACGACGATCTTAACGATCTAGCCGAACTCGACATCCAGAAGATAAGAAACTTCATCTCTGGGACGAAATGGTTCAACTCTTAGGGTTAATACCATTACGATTTCCCATCTCGTTCTACTTTCTGTTACATACTCTGGTTTCTGGAGGTGATAAGCCGGCTCTTTATCGTGGTATCACAACGGGCCAATCTGGTCTAGTTACTAAACTTTATTATTCGTTAGGCAAGTGTGATTCCTAATGGCCATGAACTATATTGTAAAGAATAGATGGAGGTGTCGGAACATCTGAAACTTATAGCAATGACTAGGCTGCTTAAGGCTTAAGGCCTTGCTCAACCCTTTACCCAGTTCCAAAAAAGTTCAAGAATGCAAAAACTCCGTGAATTTGGTCGCAAGGCTGAACTCTTTAACTCTTGTCTGAGTCCCAAGTCACACTGTGATTTCTAAAATTAAATCCCGATGAGATTGTTAGACACGGCTCAGAGGATGAATTTTCAGGACCTGAACTTCTCATGTCCTTGGTTACGATCTCCAGTGACGTATGAATTTATTGCAAATACAATTGGGCATAGCACTACTCTCCAGAATTCAGGCAAAACACAGACATTGTCGGGCATAAACAAAAGACTTTGAAGCATTTCTTGTACACAGTGCATAGCGTCTGAGTTCCCAAACAGAGCTAAGCTCTAATCTGCGAGAACTGTAATAGAATTTCTCTACAACATTGACCGTGCCATCAGATAGGCGTCCCCTAGGAAGTTCCAGGATGAGATGGTAAGACCAAGCCTGAAATCTCACTTCGATGACGGAAGATCGGGAGATGTGGAAAGTCCCCATAAGCACCCTAACCCTTAGACCCTCATAGTGGAGAACCGGGTCATTGAAAAATGAATAAATGAATGAATGAATCTTTACCTAAAAGACTTCAGAAAAGAACAAAAGATCATCAAAATTGACAATCGGTTTCATTTCTTCTTAATTAAGATAGGATGCCTGCCTAGGCCTACAAAGCTTAATTTCTGTTACGTACATATATGCTAATGCTTGTTCCAGAAAGCAGCGTCGACTACACAAAACCAAAAGTCTCAAGGAAAAGTAACGTTAAGCCACCAGTCCCCATAGTTACAATAAGACGTGCAGAACATGACTGGCTTAATTGTAATTTACACTGGAAGTGACAAAATTTGCCAAGGGACATTTAATGATCCGTTGATGCTTTCGTCAAGGGCTAGTGGTTATTCGTTGTAGTCATCTGCTTGACCATGAGTCATGCGTTTAAAGCACTCTACAGTGGCAACTAGAGCGCTTAATGACCCGGGAGTGCCGCCAGCATGCAATGTTTGTTGAATACCAGAGTCTGCATTGTACTTGCATTCCCAAGTTTGAGGAGCCATTGTTCACGTATACTTTATGCAAAGTCACTGAAATGGCATACATTTCATACCCTTCAGCTTCTGTTTCACCAAAAAGCATGAAAAGGACATCTCTACACCCAAGTAAGACGACAAAAACTTTATTTCCGTCATCTTACGTCCACACACATGATATGTGCTCACATTACAATCTTGTCGTATGTCGTCCTTACTCACAGGATGACGTCGTGCTCAAGATTCCTTGTGAAAAATAATGAAAAGCCCAGAAAACATTGTTAACATCCAACGAGATAGGAATTTGTGAATGAACACACACCGTAGCTTTTGTTTGATCAAAACCCTTAGCAAGGATCAAGGGAGGGAACCTCATTTTGTCGAATGTCAACTGCAATGGCAGCTAAATTCAGCGAAATTATGGGTCACAACCACAATTGGCAATTAACTTGGATAAAAATCGACGCATGCAGATTGTACAGAAGCGCCGGTGAGAGACTCCCTGCGAAAAGGACACACGCTCCTGAGATAAGCGAAACCTATTTTTTTCTTCCCTTGATTTCCTTCCCGAGATAAGGGAAATACCACAAACGATGACGTGAATTCGAGATTTTAATTAAAATTAAAAAAAAAAAATAAACGAAATTCACAAAAAAAAGGAAAAAGAAAAATCCCGAATGTGTAGTGGAACTAGAATGGAGTAAGAAATAACAACCGTTGTCGTGTGCACTTGAAGGACATTTCTTCTTCTTTCAAAGGCAAGGCGGTGGGTGGGCGGCGGAAAGGCAATGTCAACCTTTTCTCTTTTGCTCGTTCCAAGGAAATGAAAACCAGGACACATCCAATGTATGTAGGTTGAGTTGGAGTCAAGGAGATGGTTATCGCATTCGCAAACATCTGGAATAAAATGCAAAAAAAAAAACGGTATTTTCCTCTTTACCGCTGCCGCTTCCGGTTCATCCGAAGCGGGGGGTGTGGTGCGTACGTACAACTGTGCTCCTTTGAATGTAATCCTCGACCTAGGTTATAATAGGATAAAAATGTATACACAGTGCACACACAGACAGATGCTAGAATGAGACGAAGTAGCGGAATATAATCGTCATGTTCTTAGTTGACTGCTGCTGCTTTTTTCTGTCTGCTCGTCCTTACGAAGGAGATACATAGAAAAACATCCAAGCAGAGGAGGAAAGTTCAGCGGGGCGGATTTCCTTTTTTTGCGGTGAAATTGCAATCGTTGTCGTTATATGACATTGGTATGATACCGAGAGATCCTTTCCTCTTCGTATGCTATTGCTGTTATTTAATTATCAGGATGTATTAGGGATTTCAAAAGGAGAGCACAAGATGATGGGATGAAGCATTGTTCTTTATTTTATTTAAGATCTGTTTTCCTCGTCCTTTTTCGCTGGTATCCTTTTAATCCTTTTTGTGGTTAAGGAGTCTAAGAAATAAAACAAAGTGTTTAGGTTGGTGGAAGCTCAAAGTCCCCGATGCCGGTAATTGGTTGTAACAGGGTGAGAGATGATGACATCGCCTGCAATAGTTGTCTTTCCTTAAGTTGGGATCAGGGAAATGGGATTTATTAGAATGGCTTAGCGTGTGGATTTAAAAAGGAAGAGACGGAGAGGGTGCCCAGTGGACAGATGCAATGTTAGAACTAATTTGAGGTCGTTCTTGTAGCTTTTCTTAAAACTTAAAGGCATTTAAGTACGGGTCTAGAATTGCAACCTCATACCACGGACTGGCTTTACGTGTCCGTTGTCAGACCTATACTCATGTATGGTGTGATCGTCTGGTGGACGGCCCTAGATAGAGCCTCACCCCGTAATCTATTAGGGAAAGTGCAAAGATCAGCATGCATTTGCATTAGCGGAGCACTAAGAACCACCCCATTCGCGGCACTTGACGTGCTCTTACATCTACTCCCTCTAGATATTTTTGACAAACAGTCAGCTGCTTGCGCAGCCATTAGACTAAAAGCCTCTTCACAGTGGTCAAACAACCATTTTGGCCACTCCTCGATCTTAGATCCCCTACCTTTCATTCCGGAAAACACCAACTATACACCGTCCAAGTTGAATTTCAACCTCAACTTCCGGACTTCCGAGAGGAGTGGGAGAGCGGCGACGCCATAGGCGACCATTCCGTTCATCTCTACACCGACAGTTCCAAAACCGATAACGGGGTGGGAGGTGGTGTTTCCTCCGATATACTTAACCTGAGCATCTCCTTCCGTCTCCCGGACCACTGTAGCGTTTTTCAGGCGGAAATCATGGCGATCAATGAAGCCTTATCCTGGCTCAAGCAAAATGTGATATCATTCAGGGACATTACAATCTTTACCGACAGTCAGGCTGCTTTTAAATCCCTGGAATCGGTAACATGTACATCAAAGGCTACTTCAGACTGTCGCTCATCTCTCATGGAGATGGCAGAACATTTTAACATTCACCTATGCTGGGTACCCGGTCATAGGGACATTCCAGGGAATTGTAAGGCCGATGAACTCGCCAAACGTAGTACTACTCTAGACATTCTTCCGGAACGAAGGAATCTGGGTATTCCACTCGCTACATGTAAACTTCTATTAGAGCACGACGCGATCAGCAAGATTAACCAAAGATGGAGCAACGGCATCACGTTCCGCATCTCCAGTGAGATCTTGCCTACGCTAAATCTCACCCGTTCTAACAGTTTGATCTTGCTTAATAGGTCGCTCATCAGCACCGTTATTGGTGTTCTCACTGGCCATTGTCCCATTGGTCTTCATGCCAGAAGGATGGGCCTCTTTTCAAATGACTTTTGCAGGAGCTTTAGAGACGAAGAGGAGGAGGAAACGATCCTCCACTTTCTCTACAACTGTCCTGCCCTATCCCAAAGAAGGAAGCTCCATCTGGGAGCCTATCATTTCAACAACTTGAGTGAAATCTCACATACTGACGTCAAAAGTATCCTTAGCTTCATCAAGAGCCCCAAATGGTTCCATTGAAGTGGCGCGGTTTCAAGGTATTGATCCATGTGGTACCACAAAGGGCCTTCTTGGCCAACGTGTGTGTCTACTTGTAAAAAACTCTTGAATAAGCTTAGTGCTAAAGTAAGACTGAGTCTACATAATGATTTGATTAACATCAGTCTGTCATTCTGGGGACTGGTGGTACGCGCAGCTGACTGCTGAGAGTCCTGCTTTAAGATATGTCCCGGCCAAAGTACGAATTAATCAAAGCAACCTGCTAATCGCTTCTTGGAGTATGAAGGTAATATTGCCACAGCAAATGTGTTAGCAACTACAGAATATCAGCAACCTTCTTCCTACATAAAGACCCAGTGTTATACACCTCTGCATGTGTATGCCGCTCTATACCTACACCTGACATAAAACATATTTGATTCCACCTTAAAGATCTATCGCCTGAAACCCCCTCTAGTTTGCAGAAAAATCAATTTAATGAAATTAAATTTCAAAGAAAAAATCATAGTCCTGCCATGGCCTCCCCAGCCAAAATGCACGTAACCCCGTAATTAGTTCAAACTCTCCTGAGAATATCCATCTCAATAAAAGAGAAAATTCAAAATTCAATGAAATGCCTACTCCAGACATAGTACAGTAAATCCTAGTGGGCGTATCTATGCATGCCCAACTCCGAGACGAACGCAGCCTCAACACAAAAGCTAATTTCATAAAATTAGGAAGACAAGTAGACTCCATCAATTCCAATTGATCTGCTAACGAAGTTAATTCACTTTACCGAATGAATGATCCTGTCGACTGGAAGAAATCCTAACACCCCCATTCCAGCATTGAATTGCAAATAAACACACACATTTGTTCATACGACGTCACCCGACCATCCACCCGCCACCATGACAGCAGGACTTTCACGATGATTGGAAGCGATGCTGAATAAATTGCAGTAACTGATTTACACAGGAAATCACTTTATTAAAATAAAAAGACGATGTTCGTCGAAGGATAACTCCGGGAGATTCCATCGAACTTATTTGATACAAATAAGGAGTGAGTTACATGTCTGCTTGGAGTGATTGTCTGGATTGAATGTGAATGCGTGGCAAAGCCAATGCGCTCGCACCATGTTTACAATCAACAATCACAGATCGAAGGAAAATATCCTTTCTCGGATGTTTAAACAAAACGCAGAGGAAGCAATGTTCATTTTATTTATTTTCTAATAAACTTTAAGGGAAGCACACACACAGACATCATTGCAGTGAGCTTTTCACATTTAGAACATTGTAACGACCAAGCCAAAAGGATACGGGTGTGCACAGGGTACATCCGCAGGCATATGTTATGAATTGTATTTGCTTGCGGGAAGGGATTTATTTAAATGTCACTAGGCTTTGTGAAGCCTAGAACGAAATTGAAAATGTTTTCTCACAGGAGCGGGGGGTGGAGAGGACTAAGTAGAAAAAAAGAATTCGCACTTGGTTACATTTTGTAGTCGCATCGGATCTTTAAGTTTATCTCGTGAGGGTGCCCCTGTCGTGAGGGTGCAAAATTCTCTGTATCTAGATAAATTTCCCTTTATGTACCCGAGTAGGGGAAGCGTGCGCGTGTTAATGGCAGACTATAACTGAAACAAGGAAAAATGAAAATCATAGGATATGGGATTGCGAGTTTGTGTGTGCGACTTTGTATTCAGTAGTGCAAAATGTATTGAAATGGGTACCATAGTTTAGAACGAGCAATAAAAGATCAGATTTATGGAAAGTCTTTACAAAGGACACATGCTTTCCTGAACGAGGAGCAAAGGCAGAAAGCAGCACCTAACACAATGCCGGTCTCAAGTAATGTGTTCCATGTGCAAATGAGGGTGTTTGTCTTTTCGTTGCTTTTCGATCTCTGTTTCTCTATTGGAGTTGGTATTTCTGAGAAATGCTGAGGGTGTACTCCTACAAGAGATCAACTGTTGACCTGAAAAGGAGTCCCAGAAGTCCTTAACAGAGAAAGAGTTGAGAAATATAGGCAAATATGTCATCAGAGAGCTTACTTGTAATGGAAGTGCAGACAAGTCTGCTTTTATTGTCAACCAACAAATTAAATGAGGAAAGTGACCTTCGGAAATACAATTCCAAATGTTCAAACCGTGACCACAGATCTCCAAACAAGGTGTTCTGGCAGACCATCCGCCGTCTCAGAGGAAGGAAGTTTATTATAATCGAAGGAGTTAAATCCAAAGATAGTGTAGAAGGTCATCATGCACAGCTGGGGCGAGCACTTTTCGGAGCTGTTCAATCCCAAAATATGGTTTTGAGTAGGGCGGAAAATAGTCCCACCCTAGAGGAGGTGACTAAAGCGCTAAAAGTCGGCAAGCGTGCGGGTGTGATGAAATCCGACCAGAAATGCTCAAGGCTCTGGGTAAAGAGGGAGTGGAATGGCTCTCTCAAGTCATTAAAGTGGCCTGGGAATATGGTAGCGATTGGCAAACTGGGGTGATTGTTCCTCTTTTTAAGAAAGGGATAAGAGGAATTGCTCCAACTATAAGGGTATATCTCTTTAAAGTGGTCGCCGTTGCTCAGTGGCTAGTGCATTAAACTGCTGACTGAGCGGCCTTTCCACCTCTCGTCGGGGAACGACAAGCCTCCGGGAGTATAATCTGTCGTGAAAGAGCTTCTCAATTCGCCGTTCGGAGTCGGCAATAAAATGTATGTCCCTTCGTGCGAAAAATGCAACACGCACAACATGAATGGTGGCGAGAAGCTAGGCCTTGGCTCATCCCGAGCTGCCGCGCCAGCTATTTATTTATTTTTTTATCTCTTTTAAGCCTCCCCGGAAAAGTCTTTGCGCGTTCCAGGGTTGTGGTCGAGTCCGACCAGCTAATCACTCTCAGAACGGTACTTGAGAAGGGCTGGGAGTATGCCAAGCCTACCTTCCCTCGGGGTAAACTCTGGAGTGTATTGCGGGAGTATGGTATTGACGGTTCTCTTCTGAGGGCCACTCAATCTCTGTACACTAACTGCAAGAGCTGTGTTCGGGTGAACGACGTTAAATCGACACCTTTCACTGTGGGCGTTGAACTTCGCCAGGGGTGCGTTTTGCCACCTCTCCTTTTAATTGTGTGTATGGATTGAATGTTACAGCGCCGCCTTGGCGCTTCGAATTTGGAGATTAAAGGATAAATCATCTGCTTTTCTCTAATGACTTGGACACCATTACGTCCACCCAGACCGAACTTCAGCGTACACTAGATAGGTTCGTCGCAGTTTGTGTTGAAGCTGGGGTAAACGTGAAAAAATCAGAACTAAAGGTAATTTTCCGAACTCCTGTTCAATATATTTTGCATGTTAGTGAAGTCCCATTGAAACAGGTGAAGATGTTTGTATCTCGTCGTCCCATTCACGATGGAAGGGGCAATACTGAGTTATTTTCTAGGATTGGTCAGGCTAGAGGAATTTTGAGACAGCTTGGTCAATCTGTTATCAGGAAGGTTGAAGTGCCTCCAAGGCACTCAATGTCGAACAGCTACTTCTTCGAACGAAGAGGTCCATACTTCGATGGTTTGGACACGTTAAATACATGCCCCCAACTCGGCTTCCAAGACGTGCCATCGGGTAGGCCCAGGATGAGATGGCTGGACCAAGTCCGAAATCTCACCTCTATCTCGCCTCCGATGATTTAGAGTCGATGGCGGAAGATCGGGAGATGTGGAGAGTCTACTTCATCACTCTAAAACCGCGGTCCTCATAGTGGATATGCATGCCATTGGACAATTTTGAAATGATGATGGTGATGTTCAGACCTTTATCTGGCTGGCTTACTTACAACTTCATAACAATTGATAAACACACACAATTTAAGGAAAAATAAAACTGCAAAAGGCGATTTTCTGACAATAAGCCGACCTCCCCCAAAGCTTGGCCGAATAATTATCAACCGAAGATATTCTTAAACTCTCCCCCATAACAAATTTAAACAAATTTTACATTTCCTAATGAGAAATTTACAGCAATAGTTGAGAGACACGAGCCATCTTTAAATCACACTTTAATCGCCTTTGCCGCAATTAGGGTCAAAATGTCACAGCAATGGAGATGCTGTCAATTTGACACGGGTATCTCTTATAGGCATATCCACTTGAATGCCCGCGGGATGAATTTTTTTTTTTTTTTAAATTACAAAAACAACAGAGGGCCTGCAGGAAAGAAAACAAGAAGCAGGAAAAGAAAAGAAAAATATTCCCCCAGGACTTTAGTTGGATACGCGTCGGTAATTAGAAGACAAAATTTAATTCAGCCACTTGAACAGGAATACAAGCGAAAAGTTTTCTTTTTTTTCTCCCTTTAAGGATATTTTTGGCATTTGTGGGATTGTGTTGTCAAAACGTGTCTCCAAAAAAGGCAAATAAGCTTGTGTGAATAAAATACAGAGTGGATAGTGAAATTAAATGTTTTGTAGAGATTTTCTTTGAAGATATCGTGGGGACTACAACATAATGTGAGATTGGTAGATTCCTTTGAACAATCATTTTCATAACCAGTTGGGGGATATCATGTTTCTTTACAGAGTGAGACACTAAACAAGGAAACATCAGAATCTCAAACAGTATAAAGAAAGGCAATTGAATAGGACTCAGGAACAAACACTGAGCCCAAGTTTCGTTGAAATGTAACTATGCTTTTAGAAAGTATAACTCTTTTCGTTGTAAAACAATGAGCCACGAGAATATAAGCAATTGATTACAATCCGCTTTCTGTAGAGCGGGACTGAGAGTATGTGGTGGAGAGATTTAACTTTCTAGTTGGTGCTGCGTCTTCTGCAGTAGCCGTGTCATTAGTATGTATATACTAGCTTTTTAATACCCAGCGTTGCTCGGGCTCATATTTCATTATAAAAGTACATGTACGTGTCCGGTCGCGTACCTTGCGATGTTCATTGCGTGCCTGATGTCGCCTGCCGGATTTCAAATTGTTATTTATTTGTAGCTAGAAGTCGGATGAAATATATATTTTTGTGTTCTGCTCGCCAATTCCTTTCATTTAATATCCATATCAAGCGGAGTTTCGAATAACTAATAATCGGCCATCTTGGAACTTTCGCCATATTGAATTTATGATAAAGCCATATACGCTATATCTTTTCTCGGATTTCAAGTTTTTTCTTTGTCGAATTTCACCAAAATCGGTTCAGTAGTTTTGTAGACTACCTCTAACACACAAACAAACTTTCTTTCTTTATAACATTAGTATAGTGCATGACTCTACGAGATTCCGACATTCCTTACAAACTTAACTGCATTTTCATGTCCTACGATATTATTGTGCCCTAGTGACTTCAGTGACCATGCAGGCACATTCAAACTTGATTGACTTTGACTTGAATGTTGCTGGCTTCAGTCCGACCTGATTTTAATAGTTCCCGCCGCCTTAATATTGGCCGTGGCTTCAGCTGGGAGTAGTCTAGTGAGCTTGAGATTAAGAATCTCACAGTAGACACCAGCTCCTATGCCTATCTCCGGTTTGGAGCCATCAGTATAGAAGGCTAGATTCACATGAGTCCAGACGTCGCTGTCAGCAAACCTGGTATAGAATTTTCTGTCGAACGCTAGACTCGTGGCCAAGTAGTCACCTGATACGCGAAATTTACCTTATCCGCGTGGTAAAGAAGCACGACCAAATATCCTAGAAGTCTACAGCTTATGCTCCCCGACTAATGCAGTGGGTATTCGATAAATATAACAATTTTAAGCATTCCCGAGGGTGCCGATCTCATGGATCTTCTCATCCCTACGCAGGTTAATTTTTTGATTCTTATCTCTCGAAACCGAGAGATAAGTTTAGAGTAGTAGAGAGTACCAGTTTTTTTTTTTTTTATTATACTTCGTGAGCACTGCTGGGACTCGTTTCTTAATCCCAGATAAATGGAGAAAATGTATCAAACCACGGCCAGCAATTCCATCCTCGCCGCCACATTTACTTTGTCCCTGGATTATTGAAAAACAAAAAGAAGGATACACAACGTCCTTCTGTCACCCTCAGCCATTTGATAGAGAAAAATTAGTTTTGTACCACTCTGAAGGCAAAAATCCTGCTAAACGTTGAAATTGGATCACGATTCGTAGAAGGTATTTATTTTTTTGAGTTTTCCTGCGTTCTGAACCAGGTTTCTATAGACTTGCCAGACACGGTTCAGACCTGGGTCTATCCGGCATTGCAAGATTCCTCAAAGCTGTAAATAATGATCGATAAAGTATTTACGAAATTTGCGAAGGTTTAGCTACTTTTCAGCGGAAAAGACTGCAGACTGCTTACTTTCTGGCATTTCAACTAAGCACTTCGACTATAAGTGATACCAACCCCAAGTCAAAAAGATGGCAAGAGCAGAGTAGATTGTTAGGAGAGCACAGACAGACGTAGACCTTGTGATACCACTTGAAACCCCAAAAGTGCCCAAATCGTTCGCCTAAATTGTCAAACGAAGAGATAGGCTCCTAGACAGAGCTTTCGTCTTTGAGATAGGGTGGGGACTTTCAAGTACATTGAAAAAGTTTTCTGGCTAACATTGGCGAATTCAAAGTGACACTCTATAGTCCACTTGTATGACGTCAAACAAAACCTCTACAATTTCTAGAAGCACCATTTTACGTTCATATTTGCATTCAAGGTGCAAGCACCATTCACAGAATTTAGGTCGAGGACTAAATTATTCACTCGAACCGGGACACAGACATTCTTAATGGATGCACTAAAAGCCATAAATTCACTCGTTGTCCAGAACATGAAAATTTATTCTCATATGCAGACACAATGCGTACCCAAAGCACTTGTCCTCCATATACCCCAGACTGGATGCGAACTCCCACCGGTTTAAATAAACATTAAGGCATCTCACGTCATTGCCAACACAATGGGCATTCTTTCTGAAAAGTTTCGCACTTAATGACCAAAAATTTGTAAAAATGTTATCCAGCACCGCCATCATCATCATCACCTTATCCACCATCCCCATCCCCATTCCCACCCGCACTAGCACCAGCAGGAAGCAAATGTGATGAAAATTGTGTTGAAAAATGTTTTTCATTTGTGGTATTTTCATTTGCAAATGCACACACAAACTGTACAAAAAAAAAAAAATAGAAAATCTTTTTTGCAACCCACGCAACCCAGTAGCGGTGGTGCAACTGCAAGGACAATGATAAATTAGAGTCCTTCCTCGGTGATGTCTAGAATTTTCATTCAATTGGATTGTCTCTTTTTTTTCCTATTCTTTTTCCCTTCGCAGAGATGCAAAAGGAGACACGAAGGAACTTTTGGAAAATGCAAAATATTTGTGAAAATTCATTTCATTTAAGGTAGTGGTGTGGCATCGTCCTTGAGATGTACCCAGAAGTGTCCTAATAAAGTGCAGCACCACTGGAACAGCTGTGGAGGGTGGTTTTCTTCTTTTGATGGCAGCGAGTATCCCTTTATTTTTGGTCCGAAAAAACAAAGGCGACACTAGAACAGAAAGCGCACATAAAGAACATTTGTTTGTGTTTTGTCATAAAACACTGTATCCACCGGGTAGATGGATACTTTGTCGAGTTGCACATCAGGTGGGAATTTCATTTGAAATTTCAGAATGTTGTTTGTGTGGTGCTTTCGCAGAAACAGAGAGAGTGAAGTTGTAGAAGGAGTCCAGGTAAGAAACACGTTCCTTGTGCAATCTAATATCGCAGAAAGCAGTGGAGATGAAACTGGGAGAGTGTTGCATTTAGCAGAATTGGTGGTTGAAATAGTATTTTGATTTCAAAGACGACAAAGTTGTTGAGAGAATGCTTCTAATGCTTTTATTGAAATTATTTAGATAGTTACGGAGATTGTGTAGATTTGAGATTTGAAGAAGTATTGCATGCGAAAACAGTCAAAGTGGTCTTTAAGCAATCAAAGCATAATGCAGACAAAATTGAGGCGGACAATCTATAGAAGTAACTGTTCAGGACTTAGACTAAATACAATGTTTTTCAATAAGAGCCCTACAAAAGTTTTTTTGAATAAAACCAAAACGGTTTTGGATATCAATGAAATTCTTTATTCATGTGAAAGTACGTTCGATCCCATTATGTATGGAACTCGATTTCTTTTGCATGGCCACCACGGGCACGCTTGCAGAAGTCCAGACGCTGAACCCAATTTTCGACGGTTTTCAAGCATAAATCGGCCGATACTGCTGCAATTTCACGTTCGATATTCGTACGAAGTTCATCAATCGTGGCTGGCTTGTTGGCATAGACCATAGACTTGACGTAGCCCCACAGGAAATAGTCTAACGGCGTCAAATCGCACGACCGAGGCGGCCAAGCGACTGGACCATTTCGTGAGATAACACATTCTCCAAACTTGGTTTCCAATAAATTGATTGTGACAATCGCTGTGTGGCTTGTGGCGCCGTCCTGTTGGAACCACATGTCCTCCAAGTCCATATCATCCAATTGGGGCCAAAAATATTCGGTTATCATTGAACGGTAGCGATCCCCATTCACAGTAACGTGCCGGTCTTGATCATCACGGAAGAAGTGTGGCCCAATGACGCCGCCGGCCCATAAACCACACCAAACCGTAATTTTTTCGGGATGCAATGATGACTCATGGAGTACGTGTGGATTGCTGCCTGACTAATACCGCATATTTTGTTTATTGACGAAGCCATCCAGCCAGAAATGAGCCTCATAGCTGAAGATGATTTTTCGATGAAAATCCGAATCATTTTCAAGTTGTTGCTCAGCCCAATTCACGAACATACGACGCTTTGGTGGTCAAGCGGCTTCAGTTCTTGCGTCAATTTAATCTTGTAAGGATGTAGGCCAAGATCTTTTCGCAAAATTCGCCACAACGGCGTCACAGAGATGCCCAACGCTTGAGAACGACGTGTGAGAGACACATTTGGGCTTTCTGCAACTGAAGCCTCAGCGGCAGCAATATTCTCGACACTACGGGCACTTCTTTGTCTCACTGGCACGGGAACATTTTGTACTGTGCCTGTGGATTCAAATTTTTCCACTAGACGCTCAATTGTTGATCTGCTAAGACGATTATGACGACCATAAATTGGACGTAGCGCTCTTAACGTTGAGGCCACAGACTCCGAATTTCGGTAGTAAATTTTAATAATTTCGACTCGTTGTTGGCTCGTATATTTTTGCATCATGAAATGGCAAACCTTACTGAAGAGAAATGTCAAAAAACCGCAAGAAAAATATGGCGTCGTTTGCTGTCCCTGTCGCTCTATTATTAAAGATTTTTTTTATTATTAAAGACAGCTTCTACTTTAAAACAGCGGAGAAGGTCCTTTCTCTTAAAGTAAATTTAAGTCATATATATGTGATAAAGTAATGAAAGGTAAGTTCTGTCAAAACTAAAAGACAGTTAATAGCCAAGTCCGTAGTCTGAATAGTCAAAATTTGCAGATATCCCAGTATCTTTAGCTGGAGTCTCAAGAAAGATTTGTTAAAATCAGACATTTGGGAGACAGATGCAATTCAGGTTTTTTTTGGGGCTATGCCAACTTGCTCTACGGCAGCCTTAGAGGCACTAGTTGGACTTAATCCTCTGCACATCTTTGTCAAAAAAGTGGCAGCACGCAGCTCAGTAAATTTCAAAGCTCGATCGGAAACCTACCAAATAGACTGCTGGGTCACTCAACGATTCCTTCTGATTCTCCCGAGCTGAAAGTAATAAGCACGGTATAAGATGGATTCTAGTGATGGGGCCCAAGCGCAAAGCCTCGAAGGCACCTGGATTGTATCCCTGTGTATTTCAGGTCGAGTCCAAGCCATTGAAACCTGCACCAATATCAATCTCGATTATGGGATCAAAAGTAACCATCAATATGTATACTCACCGAAAGTTAAGCAGCACTTAGGTCAAAAGCCATCGACGGCTGCTTCAATGCTCTCCAAGACATATCTAAGCGAAATAAAGTCAAACTCTGACGAGTACCGGGACACGGACTCATTGAAGGTAATCAAGTTACTGGCCAATAAGCCGGAAGGGGATCTACCATACATATTTAAATGTTGAAACCTTATGTGGCTTCCCGAATTCTTCGTTTAGAACCATGCTTGACAGAAGGGAAAATCAAATTATCTATCCTACTGAGATAATATTCAAGGAATCAGACAAGCAGAATGGCTCAACTGTCCTATGAATAAAAATAAAAAAATCTCCTTAAATATAAAAGGGACTTCCTAGCCTCCTTTTTGGACACAGAATTCTGGGATATCATCTACAAAAGATGGAAATTGTCCATGTAATCGAGTGTCGACATTGTCTAGAGGAAGAATAAACACCAGAACATATGTATGTATACTGTGTAAGTGTGTGGCTCTCTGTTTATTAAGGAAGCGAGTTGTCCGCAGGGACGTCCCGGTATCTGAGGACATTAGAAACGCTCAACTTCATTAGAAAGATTGAAGCGCTTCTTGTTTAACCGAGACAAATGCTTATATCTTCGTTTTTATCACGCAGTTTGCATGTTAGACACGATAAACAAGGTTGACCAACGTTTCATGTAGGACGACAGCTATTGAAGACACAGGAGGCCACCCAAAATAGAAGACTGACATCTATAGGTGCCATGGTAGCATCAATGCCGTGCTTGAGAAGAATCCGCATGGGATCTTACATAAAAAATGCTTTCAGCTCATTAAACTAAAACCTTATGCTGAAATCATTATAGAAAATTAAATTGTCGTCTTGGTCTTTTTTATACGCAGAATATTACTTATTAGTACAGATGGCCGCACAAAATGCATGAATGCATGCTACGTGCTAATTATTCGAGTACCTATGGGTACACACGGTGTCTGGAGCTACTTCACCTTTCTTAAGAAACTAGTTTTCTTCAACATGATCAGCATTTATTGGGTTCCAAGTCACAGGAGAATCGAGGGCAATGAGATTCCAGATAAGCCCGATTCCAGAAGCCTAATCTGTGTTGATGGGCCGTTTTTCCTTTCAGTGGTTTGCCCATCAACCTCATCAAGTGGCTGTGGAAAGCATAATTTAACCCTCGTCGAGTAATGCTTAAAAAATCTCGGTTTTGGTGGGTAAGAATGTCACATACGCTTTTATAAAAAAGATATGCGTCCACAAAAATTCATCAAAGACTGAACGTAGACGTAAACTGCTGTTACCTCAATTTGGCAAGATAACTGGGTTCTAGATAAGCCAAATAGTGCAAAAACTGAGGTTTCTGAGCGAAAAACACATTAGAAATGAACATTAGCATCCCTGGTCAAATGATCTTCAAAACCCGGCTTTCGTTTTCAAGATAACGACGAACGTCGAAAGCATATTAAAAGACAAAAGGAAGATACTCGTGTGTTTTGTGTAAAAAAGTGACAGCAATGTTTGGTGTTTCAAGCTAAGATATTAATGGACTTATCGATATAATTGAAAAAATGACGCTCTTTGTCAGAAGTGGTTGTTGGAGTATTCACTTGAAAGAGGTTAAGATGGGTATGAGGGTCAATATGGACGAAACATAATACACAGTGTAATCAAAAGTGACCTCCAACAGCGACATCTTGTTCAGAAAGACAGATATAACTTCAGACTAGTTAGGGACTTTGATAACCTAGGCTTCGCTTTCAACTCAGGACACAGGGATACGATCGAACGCAAAATAACTTTGTCTACCTAAGAAGTAAATTGAGTAGCAGAACTCTCTCTCTCGCATCACTTGGATTCCAAACCTAGATTGTCTATTTTCCGGTCGACTATTCCAAATGTATCAAATATCAATAAAAACGGTACAATTTTCTCCATACTATTGCAAAAGTAGGAACTTTCTTTGAAAATCTTTAAAAAGATCAAGAAAAACACGGGTCCTGGAGGCCTCTATATTTCCTAAGTTCTATCTGCAAAATTTCCAACTTTTAATATCAACACAATTGAACAATTGAGTCATGTCCTAGTACACCACGAATCTATTCACCATACAAAAGAAAGATCTAAAGGATACGAAAAACAAGTCGATTGTGAAAGGCAAATACCTCCATACATACACTCGTGCGTATGCCTAATAAGTTCCTCATTTTTCTCTCGAACACATCTCAAAAGAAAAATCGCAGCAGCATTAGCGTAGAAAATCCTTTTTTTGATTTTCTTCGCCTGATCCTCCAATGGGGTTACAGACGCATACATACACACACACACATCCCGAACCGAACGAAGCCGAAGAACCCCTTTCAATGTGTATTTACATATCCTTTCATTAAAACAAATATAAATTTATCTATTTTACCCACAAAGAATATAAATATACAAAAAGAAAAGTATCTTTGTGGAAGAATTTATCTCGTCCTCGGCAGCGAGCGCCGCCGCCGCCCTTCAGTTTGTTTGGTAGCGAACAATATAAATCGCATTAAAAGAATTGTGTGGTGTTAAAACGGGATCAAAGGAATCGTTTGTTACCCAAACACAAAAAAAAAGAGGAGAAAATATTTTTTTTTTTTAAATAAAATTCCTCAATCGACACGGGAGGATGAGGAAGAAATGTCGAAATTTCAATATTTGTGTTCGACCCTTGGGAATAAAATGGATGTTAAGGGCTACATTCGGGTTGTGTGTAGTTGCTCATGGGGGTAGTTTGCTTTGAATCTGAGAAGGTGTTTGCTTTTTACAACTGAAGTTTCTGATGCAAAAGCAGAAATCACATGGTAGGAGGGTGGTCGGTGTTGCGAGCTTGTCAGACAGATAAAGCAGGCAAAGCCGAAGACTCAATGGGTCTACTGAATCGTTGGGCACTATAAAGTTTAAAGAGAAGGCTGTCAGTATTAAAATATGTATATTCACAGCTTGTGTAGATAAGTTAAAGTCAACACCGACGTCTCGGACAAATCGCCACTATAGACAGTTACAACTTTGAGATAGTTAAGGAGCTTGTCTACCGCGGCTCCGTTATCAATTCAGACACTGACACTAGCGCTGAGATCTAATGAAGAATAACTCTGGCTTCTATGGACTAAGAAGGCAATTGAGTAGTAAAGCCCTCTCTCGAACGACTAAAGTGACCCTGTATTAGACTCTATGGGAATGAACTCTGTCAAAAGCGGATGAGGTTGCACTTGGCTGTTTCGAGAGGAATATTCTTCGGCGAATTTTCACGTCTGCATAGACGGTGAATGGAGGAGGAGATACAATGACGAACTGCACGGGATGTACAGCGACATCGACTTATCGACATGTCGAGCGGATGGTCGCCAATGCTTCGGCTCGAAAAATCTTCGAGTCCACACCCGAGGGAAGGCGCAGTAGAGGAAGACCAACTTGACGTGTAAAACTGGAGGTAGCTGGCTAAAGATCGAGCTGGCTAGAAACTAAATGGAGTCTTGAAATAGATCGGCAGGACAGGACCCTAGGGTCTTCTGTTTTCAAAGCTGTGTGCTTCAAAATAATCCTCATTGTACAAGCTGTGGGATACATTGTATACTCCGGGTTACCTGCTAGAGAAGATAGTTGATGGTAACGGCATAAGCAGGAAAATGATCTAAGAGAAGTAAACAATTCTACGGCAACCATTTTGAAAAAGCAATCTGGAGAGGGACAAGACTGCATGAATATGAAAATATGAATGTAGGATCTGGAGGTCCTGGAACCCTCTTCGCAACGAAAAATTTTTTTAGCAATCTCTCGACGAAAATTAACAAAAAGTGCGAAATCAAGAAGCTAGACTATGCACAGCTTGATCAAGTGAACTTAGCCAACTACTAATTTACCAGGCCGCGTTCTTTGGTGAGTAATTTGTTTCACTATCGCCAATCTCAGGCAACCAGGAAGCCATTCGCGACTACTTGACTTTTAATATGTATGTTTCGCCAGCTTTGAGCCAAGGACTGTGATTTCTGTTTCAAATGTACGCTAAGAGGGATCGGTCTTGAGCGACCCAAAAAGTCTGAGATGCGTAAAATAGACCCAAATCGACTCTTGCGTGATCGCATAACTTGTCACGTAAAAACAAGACGATTTGGCCCCTGAATGCTCGTTTTACGTTACGAATTATACGATCACAGAAGAGACAATTTGGCTGCTTTGCAGCTTGGCGATCGATTTCTTTATTTAAAGCTTCGATTGTAGTTCTTCTAGAGGAAAGGTCACAGACCGGGAGCCACTTGCAACCTTTGAAATTTATGGTAAAAACACAATAGCCCTTTGGCTTCGCTTTGAAGGGGGCTTTGAAAGTAAGCAAAAGTTCAATTCAACCCAACTTCTATTTCTAGTTGAAGTCACGTTGCGTAGCATTCCGTTTTTCTCTACAAACGCCAAAAGTGAGGTGAAAACAAAAGCGGCAATGTGATAGGATCTATTGGATTCCAATGGTTGAACTCAAAAACGTCAGGTGAAGCTGAAGGCAAAGCGCTAGTGTGTTTCAGGCATTACTCCATAGTCTTAATGGCTACCTATCTGCCAACATTGCTTTCTTTAGACAGTTCTACATAAGATGTAGAACAGCATTTCGGTCTTCAATTTTTTTCCCTAAACATGACTTTGAAGCACGAATAACTCCCAAAAATCTCTCATTGATCTCCTTTACCTCATTTATTTCCTTTTTAAGCCTCAAAATTCTGATAAGCCCACAGGGTTCAATCAGAGTAATAAACGAAAAGCGTTAAACTCTCATCCATTTACCCACGAAACACAAAGTTCGATGTAAAATATTAATGAATCCAATACGTGCCCCTTGGATATCTTCAAAAATAATAATGTGTATGCGTACACCCCATCTCGTGTGTGTATAGGCATCTATTAAATGCCAGAAGGTCCTATTTTATGGTTGTGCAATATAACCTACTCCCCCTTCCTAAAAAAGAAAAACATTGGATTGGGGTGTCACATCCATTTATTTCGCCATTTCATGCGTAACTAAGCTAAGGTCCGAAGTTTTTTTTTTTTTTTTCTTTCATTTTAGAAACGAGTATTCCAACCGTTTAACGGACATTTTTACATCTTTTCCAAGATGGAACGGGGAAGAGGTAATAAAAATAAAGAAATTGTTGTAATAAAAATCGAAATGTGAGAATAATGTCCAGGGAGTGCGAAGTGCGAAGCTTAGATTCGTTTAAATCGGGCGGCGGGTTAGCGAAAGGGGATCAAACCTTTTTAATCTTGAAGAAACATTTTCTAGGTCTTCGATTTTTGGTTTAAATTTAAATCAGTAGCAACAAGATTTAGTGGACATTTGGAAGAGTTAAAAATTAAATTGATTGTAGCAAGTGGTGGTAAGAAAGTTTAATGCGAATAAAAGACTGTGAAAGACTGAAGAAAGGATTAAAGTTGGATTTTCGAAGAACGTGTGATCTAGAAGACGTTGAGTAAGAGACGCATTAGGAATGGAACTCAACTTTAGCCTCTAACGTTTCAGTTCATCTTTCAGAAATGGAATTTGTCACAATCTCCGAGGTAGCCACACATGATAACCATAACCAATCAAGCTATGCAATAAAGCTCATTACCTTATATGCACGTAAAAACACATGGGGCTTTAAGCCGAAAGCGGTACACTGGCTGTAAACTGCTAACATACGGTTCGATTGTTTGGCGGAAGGCACTTAAAAAGAAATGTCATTCTACAAGTGTAACCAAGATTCAAGGGGCAGGTTGCATAGGAATAACAGAATCAATAATAGCAACACCCACAGCGGCACTTGAAGCAAAGCTGAATCTAGTTCCAGTGGACATGGAGTAGAGCGTCAAAAACAGCAGTCAGACTAAAGGAAATAGCCTTCATTCTAAGCCGATGGACTATCACGAAGGAGAGCATACACACCGACTACATCATTCCAACCTCAGACTTCGATAGCACATTTGATATCAAAATACCAAGAAGAGAGGACTGGAATGATGGTATAGTTCGCACTGAAGAAGAGCTAGCCTTCTATACCGACGTATCCAAAATGGACGCTGGTACTGGTGTCGGTATCTTCTGTGAATCCAAAAGGGTAAACCAAATCCTTCAAAATTCGAGACAGATGCAGCGTTTTTCAAGCCCAGATGACTGTCATTCTACAGACCGTAAAGCTAATCAAAAACGACAACATTGTCAGGAAAACTATCACAATCTTTGTTGACAACTAGGCCGCTATCAAGTCTCTGCAGTCAGCATCGACAAAATCGAAGCTTGTAAAGTTTTGCAGACAAACTCTCAATGATATATCAACGACCAATAAGGTGATCATATGCTGAGTAGCAGGTCACAATGATATATCAGGTAATGAGAGGGCGGATGAACTTGCCAAGAGGGGTGCAGAACTAGCATATGCATGTATCCTTCCGGTCGCAAAGACACCCATTAGCACTCTTTACAGGAAAATAGATGAGGAAACCATGATCAGTGCTAATACACATGGACACATGATCCCTTCGATAAGAATTCCAAAAAAGTCGTAAAACTTAGTCAAAGGGAAACACGAATCGTCTCCGGTTTCCTTACAGGACACTGCGGAATAGGTATCCATGTGGAGCGTCTTGGAAGACTACTGCAGAAGCTGCAGGGACAAAGAGGAAATGGAATCCATCCGGCACCTGCTACACGAATGTCCCGCATTGTCCACCAGAAGACTGCGTACTCTCGATAGTAGCTTCTTCCATGGGCTGGAGGACCGCTACATCGCTGATTTTTGGAAACTCCTGAGATTTCTATCCCTTTCTGTGTGATTTCCAGATAAGCTCACCCTACTCCTTGGTTTGCTTCTATGAGTATACTTTACATGGGTACAACGGACCCGCGTAGGGTCTAAGTAACTCTTTAGGACGCCCACAAAACCTACCAACCAATCCTGTCTAATTTTGTTGACGTGCACCAAGCAGTGCCGCAAGATGGAAGAAAAGTAGATCGCTTAAGAAAAACAGAAAAATATGACACAGGATGTTCGACGAGGCGTCAATCGGACTAAATCTGAGATCAATTGAAGCATAAAACTGGATGACACTTTAAGAGTGCATTCAAGCTCTACTTACTTTGAGTTGTATTTTGAATGACAAGAATTTCAAAGCTTACCTGAAAAAAGAAAGAAAAAACGCATATTAAACATGGAAGTCCACATGTTTAAGTTCGAAAGGACTACAAGCCACCCAACTAATTAAAAATAAATCCTTGTTATCTTAATTGTTTAAGCACTCCTTAGTAAGCTTTTCTTATCTCATTTTTTCTACACAATTTCAAGAGATAATTCATCTACGAAAACATATATCTAGTGTTCATTAATTCTTACTGACTTGACAGCTACTGTCAAGTTCAATTGACAATCCACTCTCCACCGTTTTGCTAAGTAAGGACGACGTATAAAATGGAACAAAAGAAAAACTACACGCCCTCCGTAGGGAGTCTAAGAATAACTTTTAGAAAAGTTCTCCCCCCAGACCCACTCGAGAGAGGTTTGCGGACCACCCATTGAGAGAGAGAAGAACCATTCATCTATTGTGACAATCTCTAGGAGCAATTTAGTCACCATATTATCTTAATCCTTGTGCCATAATTTCCCTGAAATATGATTGATTATCCAAATGGAAGACTCTTTGAACGCAACTACATTATTCAATTTTATTTTGAGTTTTTTTTTTTTTTTTTTTTGGTTGTAAGGATATCCTTTATTTTAAGGAACTCTCGTGCATATTACAGTGGAAATGATTGATGAGGAAATTCTTATCCTGAAGGATGTTGCATTCGGGGTTTTGTTGTCGAAAATTCATCAAACTTTAGGAGTTCTCATGGCCAAGAGAATTGTTTTATTAGCGGTAACCAATCTAACCAGCAGAACAGCTTAAGTCTTGCCAATAGATTAGTGATTAAGAGCATGGATTTCGTTAGGATATCATCAGATGTCGATTTTGAACTGCAGTGGTGGAAAGACATTGAAGACATTACTTCTCAACATACATTAGCTTGTGAGGCTTCGGTCGATTTACTTCAAAGCTCTACGGATTAGATTACGCTAAACTGCAGTTAGTTCATTAAATCCACCATCTGTCTTAAGAAAGCATCTAGGCACCAGCTCATGGTTGTTTCAATCCGACAATTTAAAATCAGACAATGAAGATAAGTAAAACGTCTCTGTTCCTTTTAGAAAACACCACTGGCTTTTGAGCTACCAAGGAAACCAACCACAAGGGATTTGCTACTTAGACTCTATCAAAGTAGTTTGGATTCCCAAGTGGCAGGGATCTAAGAACAGTAGACTGTACCAGCTTAAGAATCCCCAAAACATAGAGTGTTACAAATTTCTTCCCATGCAAGGAATTTCTTCAACTGATTCCTAACTCACACTATTAGTCATTGTTATGAGCAGAAAGGCGCTGGAAGGATGTTTTTTTCTCTGTAGCTTCTAAGCAATGAGCACAAAATTATGTGGTAGGTGGTTGGGCTATTTAATATGACTGTATTCAGGGACTGCAATGTGTTCTCCGAGTGCCAAGGGTTGTTTCCGACACATTATTTTTTTTGGGAATGGTGAACCTATAAAGCTTATGTGGCTTGACGAAACCGCCTAACCTAAGCTAAAATCATCACGGATGCATCAGAAACTACTTTGACATATCAATTATCGCCGAAAAGGACATGATGAGCAGTCTACTGAATTTAGCAAAAAGATGACAGAAGGTCTTAATAATAAGGAATACAGGGTGAATGGTACAAAGCTAGACGAAGGTAGGAATACAAAATCTGGCTATAAAAAACGGACGTTGAAAGTCTTTTACTTGAAGAACTTCGAAGTACAGGACAATAGAAATCGAGAAGTTATTAAAGGAGCAGCAGATATAAACTCTAAAGAAAATTCATTTCTAGTAAGCTGCCTCTTGCTAGTGAAAAAGGTCGAGTCACTGGGTTTGATGGACTCACTTCGTTCATCATGAGGGTCGCGGACTTAGTGTGCTTAAGTGGGAAATCCATACCTCCCGATTTTGTGCTATCGACTCTAACTTATCAGCAGCTATCCCCATATGGGTAGAGGTGAGATTTCGGACCTGGTACAATCGTCTCATCTTGGGCATACCTAACGGTCGCCTACCTGATGGTACGGATTCCAGGGCACGTCTTGATATCCGAGTTTGGTTAAAGTACCTAAACAATTGAGGCACGGATCTCTCCGTTTAGAGAAGTAGCTGTTCGACATTTAGTGCCTCGCATTGTCTAATGTTCCTTACACGATTTCGACTCGTTACCCCAGCAATACAATGAAGAAATATCACTTCGGCAGCTTGTATCTGCGATCTTATTTTTCGGTCGTTATCCAAATCTCATGACCACTGAATTAAAGACCGATAGCTTAGCTGCGATGCTAAGTTCGGCCCTTCTGATAACAGATTGACCAAGTTGTCTTCAAATTGCTCCAACATGGCCAATCCTACAGGTTTTCTCAGTATTGCTCCTTCTATCACTCGTAAAAACGACTCCGAGATACTTAAACTTTCCCACCTCTTTCAATAGGATGCCACTTACATCCAGAGTGCATTGAACAGGCGTTTGAGGAATTACCATTACGTATGATTGTTTAGCCTCATCCCAGCTTCAACACACACAGGGTACAAATCTGTCAAATACGCACTGCAGTTCGTTCTGTGTGAACCCCAGTATGACCAAGTCATCAGCGAAAAGCAGATGACTTATCCAAAGGTCTCCTAACGTAAAACGTTCCTTGCCGGGTCTGCGATGTAAAATCCAATCCGCAAACCTATATATGCAATGTAAAGGAGAGGTGACAAAACGCATCCCTGGCGATGTCTAACGCTTTTACAAAAAATACTTAATCTTCTGCGTGGGCGGATGTTTTACAGATTCCATTTTCTTTTCATATCTGCAACTTTGAGCCAAATCGGGGTAAGGTAATATTATACAAGACCTTTCGCATGCGGTACCTATTGTCATTATTAGTTGATCGCCAAGGGGAAGACGCCGCGGTTGTTTAGCTCAATCTGTCGGAAGAGAACGATTCAAATCTCATGCCAAGCACGAGTCCCAGGGTGGTGTCCAGACTAGCTGGGGACATTTGTGGTGGTTGTCAGTGCTATAATTCACGGGAATTGTTGTCTTTAAAAGAAGAGATGTAAAATAAGTACTTTAAGCCAATTTTCCATTGGAATTCCAACACTTGTTCGACACGTGTGGTAGCATCAATTTCATTAATCGAATTCAACCAAAAAAAAAAAACCAAAGAACTTCCGAAATAGTCACAGACCAGCGTTTTAGAAAAAAAAACTTTTTAGTCCTAAAGGTGGTCCTCCGAACCCGTAGCTGACTCGAGTAATGCCTGCAGCAATTTTTTGCTCCATTGGCATGGATAAAGGTATTTAAAGGCCTTATTTCCATTTCAAAAATGTCCAACTTTCTTTCTTCCAAATTAAAAACTCAAACTTTTCTGCATCCTATGCTGCTCGTATCTTCGGGTCAAAAGTTGCCATCAAACATCCCTCGGGACAGGTAACGAAAAAAAAAAACCCAACTCCTTCTAACATTTTGCTGACTATTATCTTGGTCCTTTCGTTTTCAATCACTTATCGATAGTAAATTGTCATGTCAAATGGATTTTCCATTTTCTTTTCTCCTAGATTCCTAGATACCCTACGTATGCAAATAGAAACATATTTCACGTTTTTTGTGAATTTATTTCTTTCATTTGCCATTCTTTTCCATTCTAATTTTTTCCGTAGGCTTTGTGACTTTTTGCCGGATGTAATCTTACACTTTGTGACAAATGAAATACTTTTCGAAGGATTTTCCATTACCATCCCATTCAGCCCACATTCTCTCTCTCTCTCTGTCTCACCTCTCCCAAAATGATAGGAAATAAAAAGCGTGTCGTGATAAGGTTACTTCAAGCACCTTAAACTTTTTTTTCCTTGTTACCCGTATCCTGTATCCGATTTTGCCGTAGGGCAGGATTTATAAGGATATCTGAAGCGATAGTTAAAGAGGCAAAGAAACAAAAAAACAAAACATCCTTAGAACAAAGGACATTCAGTAGAAGAAAGAAAAAAAAAACCGAGTAAAAACTTAGCGGGTGAAAAAGCGTACACTTCCTTGAAAGAAAAAAAAAAATTTGAACGTGCTTTAGGGCACATGAACGTTATTTAAAACACCCTCTTGAACGTAACTGTAAATAACTATATTGTGGGGAGGATTCTAAAAAGAGAAAAGACTTCATCATCCTGACAAAAAAAAAAAAAAAACGAAGAAGAAAATCAAACATTATTTTAAGAAAGAAACGTATCCCAACTTCAGGGGAATTGAACGTGCAAAAGACGGACACCAAGGATAATAAACAGACATTTATTACTGAAGGTTTATTTAGTTTTTTTTTTTTCTTCTTCTTGCCTGGTGCTCTCTTCGTCCTTTATTCCTTTACAGCGAACGCGCTCTTGTCTTTATTCATTTCGTTGTTAACCAAACCTACATTACATCTAGGATACTCTCTGGGCTGTGTGTGTGTCGGTGTCGACACTCGACAGTGTTGGATTGCTTTTAGTGCGCAAGAGGATCGAAGGATGAGGGAGTTGTATACAATTGACACGGCTCACAATAATCAGGATAGAAGATCCCTTGGAAAGAAATAAAATTAAATGGTGCCACTTTGCAGGTTCATAAATTGCCAGAGATTTTTCTACGGTAATTTATTTTGCTTTTAAGATCCTTTTCGTGACACCGAAGCTTATGGGCTTTTAAATCCGTGTGAGCATTGGATTTTGTACGAGCAACTTATTATGATTATTTGTTATTAAAAGTAAAGCCTGTGATGTTTTATTTCGACGGCAATGCCTGTAGATTGTAGGGAGACGTCTTGCATGTTGTCTGCTGGGTGATGAATCATTGAGATTGCCAATTGAGTTACAAAAGTAATGTCGTGCAGGACTGACATAAAAAATGGAAACTTCAAAGGTTACTAGAGAGGACTTGTGTGTGCAAGTCTGACGGAAGCCAACATTTTGTTGTCAGAATTGTGTGCTCAGACAGATGGCAATAAGCTACTGAACATCGCGGTTCTATCATTAAAGCTCTGAGTTCCTATGTAATCCTGTGAAATCAGACTGGTGTATAAATGCCTGGAAAAGATAAACAGACTTGGCCAGAGCAATAAAGTCATCCACTTTTGGGCGCCAGGACAAGTAGGAGCAGAGGGAAATGAGAAATCCGATGAACTGGCGAGAAAAGGTCAGAGACTGAACCGGTGGACTAGAACGATTCTGCGGGGTGATACCGCATAGAGGAACTTTTTTTATAATCCACTTGCGCTTCAAGGGGGTTTCTGAACACTATTTTGAAGTTACAATTCAGGTGTAACTAGGTTTCAATGGCGTCCGCGGTTGGTGTCCACACTAGCTGGAGACATTTGTGGTGCTTGTCATTGCTATAATTTACGGAAATTTTCGTTGAAAACTCCCGGAGGATTGTCATTCCTCGACGAGAGGTGGTGCCGCGGAAAAATGTTCGGTGGACATGGCTTGGGCTTGAACCCACGCCACTCGCACAGCAGTCAAACGCACTAACTACTGAACCACGGCGACTATATCTCTCTAATTCATCTTCCATGTCAATGCAGCGTTTTGCAGGCCGAGAAATATGATGCTTCTGATATGCATGTCAGACATAGATATTCTGTCCATAATGTGAACGACCACAAAGATTGAAGAAGCATCATTTTCCTGATCGGCTTGTGGACATGTGCAGGGGAGATGAGTCTTCTGATACAGAAGTGCCTTTCTCCGTTTTTCGCAAGAACTTGGCTTCAGAATTTTTGATTTTAACGTCTTAAGACAGATTTATCACCTTCGAGGGAAGTTGGAAGTCACTAACTTACTTATGATGGCTCAACAATCCAAGGTGGACTTAGACCTCAATCAGGACTGTAGACCATTCATACGTTAGTTAGTCCCTTAGTCCTTTTATATGGACTTAAAAAATCAAGAAAATATTTCAAGTTAGATACATAGGTCGAAAGATTGCTTCAATATGGTAGACTTCAACTCAAAGCAGCTCATCGACCAGAGGTCCTTGGTAGCAAATGGTTAACAGGCAAATCAACTTATGTAACAAACAATGCCTTTCCATCAAGAGATATGCTTCACTTAGTAGGAGGTTTTGTGTTAAAAGAGATAAAAAAAATCCTTAAATTATTCGTTGTCCGACCAACCAACTGAGTCCATATCCTCAACTGAAAAAGGACAAATCTCAACATGATTACTGGACCCGAACCCACTTTACAGCTCAACCCAGATGTAAGTCAACAAATATAAGTTCCACGAGGCACTACCAACATGTTAGCTTTTAAATATCCAACTTGCAAAGTCCTTCATTAAGTTCGTATATGTACCTACCGAAAGCTATATGTACACTCAAAACTTCACAAGCCCATTATGCATTTAACCGAAAGAGAGTGCGAAACATTGTTCGATATCAATCTCAATCGCAAGCACACGTCCAAACACACACAAAAACACACAGAGTCAATATCCTCAAATGTTTACCTAGAAACTACTTTGGAAATTATCTTCATTCACTCTACGTGGATGAGTCCTTAAAGTGAATAATGATACAAATATAAGCTTCCTGTCCGCCACGCCATCGCTGCTAACCATGCCGCCGCGAGCTGTGTACACATCATTTCCGCAACAGCGAAACTTTATCTTTCGCAAAATGTGATACCAGATACAGGGACACACACACTCACTGACACACAGAGACCGCCGAGTAAGGATTCTCAAGTTTTATGCTAATTGCTGTTTCGTGTGATATGTCACAGGCATACGAAATAAACGTAAACTAAGTTTGAAACAAATTTTCAGAAATTTACACATTACAATGGAGGCAAACAAACAGCAGCGGAACGGTCGGGGAAGTGGCCACCCCCTTCACACTACGATTGCATTTAGTCGAGGCATTCATTGAGCTTCCGAAAATGAATAAAATGTGTGTGTGTGTATGAGAAAAGGATATCCGCGTACAACAGCAACAACAACGAGGACTTGTTAATAATGCAATTATTCCCTAAACTATGCAAATTGGATTACCATGAGAAAGGATATTAATTTATCCGCATCTGTGTACAAAGGCGCACGCATGATACGATGAGGACGGGTTTGTGTTTGCTCGTTCGATGGTTTTTTTTTTTAAATTTTTTTTTCGCGTCTTCGCAGGACTAAAACGAGATCTACACCCTCCAACTTTGTCATTTCAGTTGGAGTAAATATTTACGAAATGAAAAGATGGAGTGTGTGATGGGTGGGCGCAAGGGTTCGGAGGGCAAACAGAATTAGCATATGTAAGTTACTAGGACTTTGTGTTTAGGGAGACTATTTTGAATTTAGAGCAGTGTTGCGGTCGTGGTTGTGGTGCGCAGCATGAAAGTGGTGCCTAGATAAATCCCACTGGCAATGGCACTGGGACTTGTATGTATCACGTAAGTAGTCTTAAAGCCAGGAGGTGTTCGATATTCTTTCGCTAGCATGTCACCTGTGGATGCATTTTTTAAGTCTTTAAGAGCAAGGACACCCTTACAGGAGAGTCGCAACATAGTTTTGCATAGATTCACTCACTTTACATAGCATGTGCGCCTCAGCCTCGTCGAATCATAGTCAACGTTCGACGTTTTAAGTAGGCAATGAGCTGAAAGAAAGCCACCATGCAGGTGATATTATCTGGAATCATAAATTCTGCAAAAAGAGGGAAGTAGGTTAGGTTTGATTAGAGAAGCTGCTGCCATATCCGACACACTTAGGTCGGCAGTAAGTATAGTGTAAAGCCTCAAGGTCCAGGAGGAATTCTCCTTCTTAACCGTGGAACCATTGGGAGCCTTTGAGGAGCGAACTAGTTTCCGACCTCTTCTTTCGCTAGGTCGCCAAATTTATCAAAAAAAGAAGGCCGAGATGGTTGCGTCTTTTTCGAGAGAGCGCGAGACGGGTGCAGAGGAGATAGAGGTTCATCTCCGCCTCTTCCTCGTCCCTGCAGGTTCTTGCAGGCACGTCGAGACGAATGGCATGTCTGCCTATGAGGCAGTGTCCCGTGATGCCGTCTATTTAGCGAAACTAATCTCTTGGAGCGCTTATGGTCTATTGAAGGCCAGCTTTCTTGTTTGGCGGGTGGTGTCATTTTGTCCCTGTGTCCTAGTAGCCAGAAGAAGACATATATGCAGCTCCAGCTGGTCAGCAACTTTATTGCCTTCAGTGCATCCTTCCTGAGTATGTGCAATGCCTGAGTTCAGACAATATTTCGATGGCGTGAACTTTAGCCTGAAAAGTACCCAAAAAAGCTTCAAGGGATATTGAAACTTTGCGGGTAGGACTTCGCACTCCGATTCCAGAATTCAATCGGAATAGGCATTATTGCATATATGGACTGCGCATTTAGCGTTAATTCAGCAAAAAACCGATGTAGTTCTCATTGCCAAGACGCACAAGGTACAAACTTTCTGAATGCCCAAAACTGAACGAAGTGGTAATGCTATATCCTGTTATAGTTCTGGACAGGCAACTGATCCTCGAAGAGGTTCTAGCGAAAATAAGGACCTTTGTGTTGTTGGAGATAAAATTGGATCCAAAAAGGAAATCTGGGCTTTTGTTGTGTACACAACAAAGTTCTCTAGTGCTCTAGACATATACGACAAAGTTGACGAAGTACCTGTCAAACCATTTTCAAGCGCAATTAAGGCACCCGTCCATGACAAAATCGCAAAAATTGCTGACCACAATAAAGTGATGTGTGTTCTTAACGAGCGAATAGTACGAAAACTCTGAAGCCAACAACAGAATCACAATCTTTCAAAAGTCTGCACAATCTTTCAAAAAACTGTGTATAGGGCCATCCAACAAGAGACTTTTTTTTTACGAAAATGTAGCATTGTGGGTGGTCTGGTGGCTTAAGTTTGTGCGTCAACTGGACTTAATAAGCATGTAGGTCAACATCTTTATGCAAACTGAGCTGCAGAATAGTTGTAGATAGACCCAATTCCTGTGATCATTTGGAAATGCATACACCTGGGTTTAAGGTCACACTCTCAGACGACATTGATATAATCGGAAGAACGCAGCGTAATGTCAGTAGCGCTTTCGTGACTATTGAGACGAAAGGGGCGAAGATGTACTCGATGGTCAATGAGGACAAGACCAAGTATATGCTGTCAACAAGAAAGGATACAAAACACCGATGTCTGGCACATCACATGTTGTAGATAGGTTGTGAGGGACTTTGTCCACCAATCGCTGTTTGTTTGGGCTAAGAAGGCAATTAGCAGCGAAGCCCTCTGTCGAACAACTAAAGTGATCCTTTGCAAACCGTAATCGTCCCAGTACTGCTGCATGGCGCAGGGGCATGGACTCTGTCAAAAGCGGATGAGGTTGTTTTGGGCTGTTTCGAGAAAATATATTTTTGGGTGATTTCCGGTCCCGTCTACATGCATAGACGGTGAGTAGAGGAGACGACACAATGAAAACTGTAGCGACGTCGACTTAGCCAGAACAGTGAAGGAAGGTCCAATGACTGCGGTGACTAGGTCATGACGAGCGGATGGACCAACAGTTCGTCCCGGTAAGTCTTTGAATCCACACCCGAGAAACGGCGCAGTAGAGGAAGACCGCGACTCAAATGGCCAACGCAAGTGGATAGGGACCTCAACCAACTTTGCATGCGAAACTGGAGACAGCTGACAAAAGATCGAACTGACTGAAGACACTTGTTGGTTGAGGCCCAATTACACCCTGAACTGTAACGCCATCTTAGCAATTACGTAAGTGAGGCCCTATTACCAATAACTAAGGAGACTCTGCATACGATTTTTATCATCCCAATCGCATTATAAGCCGCTGAGAAACTTTTTGGTCTTGGTAGACCGAAAAATGCTTCGTAAGATATTCGATTTTATTTTGTGTTGACGTCGTTAAAAGGAGAAGATACAACGATGAATTATACCATGTAAACTGTAAGATGGATCTCGACAAATGCAGCATATTGGATATATACTAAAGTTTTTAATAAACCTCAGTGTAGACTTAGGTTCTAGTTTCTGAATTTTCGCTCTACTGACCGAATCCCACACCAAGTGGAGCCACATTTTCCTTGCGGCTCCTGCACATACGCATAGAATTTGGACTAACCTTGCCTAAAATGCCACGCACTTGAGGTAGTAAGCTAAGCACCGGACTAACTGGAATAGTTCGTAGGTTGAGGCCCAGGTTCATTGGGGAATTCGCTATCCTGGGTGACCTTGATAAAACTTGGGGTGCATAACCAAAGATCTCGGAAGTTATAATAGTGAGTAACGCCTATCGCCTATCGCCTCTTATTCACATAAGCGAGTGGATTCAATTCAGACAGTTGGATAGCCATCAAAACCCTTCAAAATTTGGATGGAATAGTTGGCAGGGATGGGACGGATGGAAAGGGTGTTGTGTATGTGATAGGCGACATGAATGTGATGGAATAGTTCGGAAAATGGCAGGTCTGATGAACCGGCACAACAAGAATTTTCCGGTACGACTCGCAAAAATATAACAAACCTGTGTACTACAGTGTACTCTCTCTTTACGGACACCCCTCACAAGCGGACAGCTCTCATAAGCGGTGTCTCAGAATCGTCGGTGTCCGCTTATGGGAGTGTGCACTGTATATGTATGTACATATGTCGTTGGTAATGAAATTTCAGAGTTAGACGGTTCCGCATTTCCAGCTCCATGTCCTCTGCTTTGGCAAAACATTGGAGATGGAAACCCAAAGGCAAAGGGGGGAAATTAATGCCATAAGAGTCGGTGCTAGCACCTTTAAACCCCACCACAAAATCTTGAGCTTTTTAAATTAAAATGCATTTTCCCTAGAAGGGCCACAAGAAATTCGGGAAGATGGTAGTAAATTTGAATTGACTACTTCTCTGTTCTAAAGGGCACCCCCTTCACCCATTTTGATGTTCACTTCGCTATAAAATCTTCTACTCGAATACGAGTATATTGTCAGAAACAAAATTTAATATCAAATTTGAAGTATGTATATGAAAAGGACCATTTTCGACACCAACATCCTCAGAAACAAAGGAAGCATTCGAGAGTCTCGGAACAAGTAAAATAAAATAAGATGCGCCCTCAAAAGCAAATTCTCCCCTCAGACGCAAATCAACTGTTAAATTTCACAAAAGAAGAGAAAACAAGGCCACCGTTCTTCAGACTACATTCTCATAACATATTGCACTGGGTCCCCATCCAATTCATAATTTTACACTTCAGCTTGTTTCGTCCTTAGATATTCCACTCCCTCGCACAGAATCACTGAAATCATCTACTTAATGCAGTGTATCGCCTTCCCCCCCTGCCTCGATATCTTTCAATTGATTTACTTCAACGCACTTCACTCCTAATAAAACAATCCGTTCACATGGATGGTTTCCCATCTATGAAGCACAGTACAGATCCTCTCTGTGTACGTTATCCGTTTTTATTATCAAAATAAATACTTGATGCATTGAAAATGCAATGCCAGCGCCGAGCGCCGGTACCCGGTAGCAAATATCCTTGTCCCCATTTCCATAATCAATGCACACTTTATATCGACCTATTCAATGAATTGTATCTACAGAATTAACATCGTTCACCCTCGACATACCGAGCGCTAGCGGAGATGAAAGGAGGTGGAGGAATACATCATCCACTGACTAAACGACTGACTAGAGATACTGACTGCCCTCTGGCATATGTGATGTTATGTTTGTTCTAGATACGTGTATCTGTACCCAGATCAACTGGGAGTAGCTCTAACACACTGTTGCCTGGCGGCAGCTAACATGAAACAGAAAAATAAAATAAAATACAAAAAAAAAAAAAAAACACCAACATCCAATAACAAATCGAAGAAAGATAAATGTCCTGTAGGATATTTTTCTCGTCACGTTGTCGCCTCCTTCGGTGTTGTGCGAAATAATAGATGTTCACAGTCACATCTGCCTCATCACCCCCTTACATCATCCTATCAACCTCACCTGGTGGTGGTGATAAAGTGCGACTAACTTCTTTGACTTTATGTTTTATTCATGCACACAGTCTCCTCTAGAGAGAGAGAGAGAGAGAGAGTTAGGATGAAATCAATACACGAGCGAATCCAAGGGGTATCGATGCATTGTGTACAGCGGTTAAAAGGACGATTGAAATTTCTTGTAGCGAATGATACACGAAGAGAAGAGAGTGATGTCGACGGGGATGTTGTCACTGGGATGCCACTAGGATGCCGCTAGGATACGATTGTTTATTTCAATTTAAGTGCGGATAGAGCTCTCGGTTTGAGGTGCCTTGCGCCGTGCCTAAGGACGTCGTCTTTTTTTTTTATGTTTCACTGGGGGAATTCTCCTGCAACTAAGTGATACTTTGGCGAAAAATAAATGTCCTCACAGAGGTAGTAAATCGATACTTGAATTATCCGACAGTAACTCTTCGACAAAAGGATTGTACCGCGACTAGAGTACAAGTACCTAAGTATGTATATCATCTGCAGGTGGATGTAGCGAAGGCTGTCTGAAATGCCTGTCACACACCATTCGTTCCAACAGCAATAAACGGCATTAATTCAAAACAGAGGAAAGGAGTTAGTCCCGAAATGGTTATTATATGCGACAGAGGCCGGTGTAAAGCCGCAATAATTCGTCGCGTTCAATGGGCTATGTGCTTAGCAATTGCTACTGCCGTTCGGCCATTACAAGTTTTAAGGATTCCAGCAAATTCCATTTGGATTTAAAAAAAAAACCAAAATCCTTTCGAGTGTAAAGCTAAGTGTAGGCAATAAATTTGTTTAAGGTGGACCGGGACGAAAGCTGGTGATTTTATTTCAACCTCCCTTGTCGCTTAAGTTAAGTGGTTCAGGATCTGATGGTGGAATTATGGAATTTTTCTCTGAGTTCTTTTTTTTTTCGATTGGAACTTGGAAGCTAATTAAGGGATGACACACTCGATTGGAGGCGAAGAGTTTCTTTTTTCGGTATTTTATTGGGACCCCAGTGAAAATGTATTACACGCTTGAATGCACTCGGAAAGGAATTCAATTGTTTTCGATTACATTGATGGCGAAGTGGAGACAGTTTATTGAACCGCAGTAAAAGCTGAAGTAATGCTGCAAACATTTTGGTGTTGTCAGCAATGTAGTGGAGGCATGTACATACGTATCACACCGGTAGAACTATGGGGACTTGTTTTTACATTCTTAGACAGAAAACTTTCCTGCTGTCGATCAGGTTTACGAATGAAAAAAAAAAATCTTTTTAGAATCATTGAAGTCATATCCACCGTTCATAGCCTGTACATGATTTCCGGCTGTAGGTCCCATCCGATACCTACTGCTCTTTTGCATGAGTAGAGTGCTACCAGTGGTTTCCTGGCGCGTTCGGCAATATTATCTCTCCAAAGTAGCTTTACAACTGGAATGAGTCCTAGATATTTGATACTGCCTAAGAAAATCAAAGGAGTACCGTTGAGTCTGGGTGGAATAATGATTGGAATTTTGATTTTGCTAGTGAAAAGGACCAGCTCCGTTTTCGATGGATTGTTAAGAGCGTGCTGAAGAATATCTGCCAGTGTTTGAGGGCACATGTCCATAACAACGATAGCAACGTCATTTGCATATGCCACCATGCCACAGCCCGCATCCTTTCGCTTCAGAAGCAGTTCGTTGAGAACAAAATTCCATAGAAGAAGAGAGAGCACAACTAATTGGGGTGTGTCCCGGTGTGGCTTCTTCCTGGCAGAACTGTTACCAAAAGAGGCGTTAATGACTCTGCTATTAAGGATGTGGTGTATAAGACTGCAGACTGGATCGCAGATATTTAGATCTTTCAGAACACTAATTATTATTATCGAAAGCGTTTCAACGTTATGAATGCAGAAATGCAACCATTGTAAACACAATAGGCAGTGTGATAGAGTGAAGGGCCCTTTAGACAGATTTACCTCTTTGGTAGGCGGAAAGACGATTGCAATCCACGATGTCCTTCATATAGAGGTCGAGGATTCTCTCCAACGTTTTTTAATATAAACGTGGTCTGGATTATGGGTCTGAAATCTTGAGGGCTTACTTGCTTTGGGTATAAAAACTACTTTCACATCAGTCCAGACACTGGGTGTTGTACCAAGAGTTAGTATCCTAGTTAGAATGTGTTTGTCATTTAGGAAGGATCTTTGAAGTTGTTCAGGAAAGATACCATCGGTTCCTGGGGCTTTGTAGGGATCGAAGCTGCAAACAGCTCATTCCAGCTTAAGCAGGATAAGGTAACTTAATAGTATCAATAGTTCTAGAACCCCATAGGATTCGATTGAATACACTCACCCTACCCCGCCTCTTTGCAAGATTATCGAAGCTTGACGGACCAAGCTCTTATCTTCACAGAGAATTTAAGGTTTTCACAGTAAATCCGGCCACCACACTGTGTTCTGGCTCTCCCAGATCAGCCACCTTCCCTAACCGAATCTATTTTCACTTGACGCTATATGTACGAAGCAGCATGACAGGGAGCGTTTGTCCAAATTCAAGTTGAGAATCGCGAGCTAATTTGTAATGCATTGGCATTTAGATAGACTTCTGTATATAAATGAATTAGTAGAGCAACAGCGTCTATTTAATTATTAATTTGTACGCGAATGAAACCTATTAGTACATTTAAAGCTGCCGTGGAGGCAGGTTGCACCGATACATACAGATGTCCCAAGGCCCAGAGAAGCAATTTGAAAAACTTTTTTTTCGCAAATCGACAATTGTTAACAAGTTTATTTTTTTTTTCCTTTAATAATCACGTCACTAGTCCAATCGAATTAATTTCCTTAGTATTTTTTTTTAACGAAAGCCTTCATGGGAGATCGTGCATCGATGCAATCAACCACAAAGAAAAATACTTTTAACATTGTTAATGCAAACGAATTGGCCGTAAAATATGATGCACTATGCATGCATACGTACATACATTAACGATGTTAATTTAAGCGATGAAAATTTCCGCTCCAATTCGGTATATGTACATCATGGTACACAAAAAAATTATCCTGCAACACACTGAGTTTCAGATTCACAATAAAATATCGCCAAAATCGTTAAAACAACACTGGTGTACGAGTATTTCTATACGAATCCTCATGGCACGCATTCCTGTTTAATGAAAAACATTTTTTTCGAAAAATAAACTACCAAGCCCATCTCCTGTGAAATATATTTCAACAGTTCAAAAAGTCCTGTTTTTGTTCAAAAAAAAAAATTCATTGAGTATGCAATTCCACGCAGTTCTGTATCAACAGCACGCATATGCAACAATACCAACATGAGTCCTTTGAAGCGCGAAAAAAATAACTCACGCATGTGGAAGAATGATATGTGATTGAATCATGTGAACGAGACTGCAGGTAAAAATAAATTCAGTGTAAAACGGTATAAACATCATTTACAGAGTCAAGTACATATGTACATACGTACCCACATCCATTTGCAGTTTTCACTGGTGGAATTTTTCTTAGAAAAGATTTTGTAAAGGGATGTGTTCTGATAAGGACTTTTGTGAATGCAAAGTGAATGCATTGCACATGTACATAGCAAAGGCTTTCAAGCACGTTGCAATTATTTAAACTGATTAAAGCGATTGCCAGGATGGCGCAAGGACCAGCTTTTCGCATAACTGTATTTCGTATAAATGGAGGGGCACTAGCACTACAACTAATTGCCAACTCCGAATGACGAATTGAGAAGCTCTTTCATGACAAATTATACTCCCGGCGGCCGCGAAAAATGTTCGGTGGATATGACTTGATCTTGAACCCACGCCGCACAGTGGTTCCTTTGTATGGAGCAGGCGAAAAAAAACCCTATAAAAACGAAACGGGTAGACCGATCTTTTTGAAATTTTATACGTTTCATTAATAGGACAAGTTCTCACCATGGTAAGAAAATAGTGGCTCTAACCCAACAATTAACGGTATTTCCCATATAACTGGTATTGAAAAAAAGTCATTGCTTATATTACAAAATTTTGCAATACAAATTTTAACTAGTTGTCATTAAGCTAGAGCTTTGAAATTTCGCACACGTATATACGTCCAATGACAATGCAATATGGCATACCTAATACTGTTCTGAATCCAACATGGCCGACGAACCTTAGATGGCGCATTAGGTACCTTTTCTTCACGACCCCCTTGATATGGGTATCAAATGAATGGGTTTGACGAGTAAAATACGATAAGCTATTTGACATCATTCTAAACCCAATATACCCTAAGGTGGCGGATTACCTCTTTCGTCTCATCTTCCTTGGTATAGACATTAAACGAAAGAGTTCGACGAATATTAATATACAAAGATTGTTAAAATATGTATAAAAATCTTTTCTTCACTTCTAAAACAACTTTCATAATTTGATCTGGTTCTGAATGTTGGTACCTGTCTGCTGAATAGGAAATCGCACAGCACTTTATACCCTATGACAAGATTAATCATTTTAACCCTTCTTAACTTAACATTTACTCAATAAAAGGTAAAATGCAACTCGAACGATGACTTTGTTGATCTATTATAATGTAAACAACAAATTTTACACAAAATAGTTGCGAAAATTGAAACGGTAATATCAGTTGCCGATTTCAAGTGCTGGTTGCGTAACAGGCATTGTTATACTTAAAGGCATCTTACAGGCAAAGTGATCAAAAGTGACCTTTAGTTTTTACATGATAAATAGTGTATTTCATAAGCTTTAAAATAAAACTAAAGCCAAGACCTAGCAAGGCCTAGCTCGTTTTTTATGAACCAAAGAAAGTGTGAAAGACTCGCTTCGAAGGTTACTGCAGTTAAGAGCCTCGTTTTAAAGACTGATAGAAAAAACGGCAATTGCACTGTTAAAGCCTAATATGCGATTGATAAAATCTGGGTTTTCTTCTATAATTACGAGTACTACAAGTTAAGAAAATGTACCTATCAAAACTGCTTAAAATCCAATAAATTTCGGAAATTGTTGAAGACGCCACTTTATTTTAACGGTACACCGGACCTGAACTATTGAAAAAAAAAAACTATGAGTTTTCTCTTTGTTTATATAAAGGGTTTTTCAATAGGGACGCTACAAAAGTAGAGCGACAGGGACAGCAAACGACGCCATATTTTTCTTGCGGTTTTTTGACATTTCTCTTCAGTAAGGTTTGCCATTTTATGATGGAAATATATACTAGCCAACAACGAGTCGAAATTATTAAAATTTACTACCGAAATTCGGAGTCAGTGGCCTCAACGTTAAGAGCGCTACGTCCAATTTATGGTAGTCATAATTTCTGGCTGGATGGCTTGGTCAATAAACAAAATATGCGGTATTGGTCAAGCAGTAATCCACACGTACTCCATGAGTCATCATTGCATCCCGAAAAAATTACGGTTTGGTGTGGTTTATGGGCCGGCGGCGTCATTGGGCCGTACTTCTTCCGTGATGATCAAGACCGGCACGTTACTGTGAATAGGGATCGCTACCGTTCAATGATAACCGAATATTTTTGGCCCCAATTGGATTATATGGACTTGGAGGACATGTGGTTCCAACAGGACGGCGCCACAAGCCACACAGCGAATGTCACAATCAATTTATTGGAAACCAAGTTTGGAGAACGTGTTATATCACGAAATGGTCCAGTCGCTTGGCCGCCTCGGTCGTGCGATTTGACGCCGTTAGACTATTTCCTGTGGGGCTACGTCAAGTCTATGGTCTATGCCAACAAGCCAGCGACGATTGATGAACTTCGTACGAATATCGAACGTGAAATTGCAGCAGTATCGGCCGATTTATGCTTGAAAACCGTCGAAAATTGGGTTCAGCGTCTGGACTTCTGCAAGCGTGCCCGTGGTGGCCATGCAAAAGAAATCGAGTTTTATACATAATGGCATCGAACGTACTTTCACAGGAATAAAGAATTTCATTGATATCCAAAACCGTTTTGGTTTTATTTAAAGAAACTTTTGTAGCGCTCTTATTGAAAAACCCTGTATGTCTAATCCGAAAATCATAATAACGGTACTCTGCAAATAATTTCATTTTCGGGTTTTTTTCCGCCTGGGAACCACTGTGCGCCGCTCGGTCAGCAGTCCAACGCATTAACCACCGAGCCACTAACGTTCCTAATTATAATTCTTCTGCCAAAGTAGGACGACTTTCCATTTTTAACACTACAGCTCAAATTCATGACTTCACCAAACCAATTCTGATTCCTACTGAACTTTAAGGGAAAAAATGCCATAATCCTGAATGGGAACACGAAGTGTTCAGAGAAAAACACATGAATCTATCTGAAGATTGTCAAACCCTCTTTCAAAACCTAATATAGAAGCTCTCGATCGTAATGGCCTTATTGAGATCTTTCGATGAGAAAAGTTGTTAAAATTCTATCACCCTTTCTGGAGTCACTTATCTGTCTGGACGTCTTAGCTTGGTAAATCGTCAATGTCCTGAAATATCACAAATAACTCACATTGTAAGGCTACTTTTTAGGCTTTAAGACCTAAAGTGCTAGGGGTATTGCAAAATTCCAAACTGGAAATGAAATCCTCACTAGATTGTGTTCGAAAACTTTCGCTCCACAGTGTTCGACATTTCTACACGTGGTATTGCGAGTATTCTCCGAAGCATGCAAAAAATGTTTAAAAAAATTATTAAAAGTAATCTTTCTCACTTAAAAAACAAACTGTGAACAAAGCGCTTCTCGAAAACGTTTTTCACATTCGCTTACGCTTGCACACACATCTGTATGTATGTGCTTGCAGAAGAATTTGTAACAATGAATCAATGAAGAGTATAAATCTCCTTCGTGACATAAAGATACAGGGATTCCCGTTTGCCTTTGGGGTACCCTTAAAAAAATAAACTTTTTTCGAGCACGTATGGCTTAAAAGAAAATACACACACACACACGTAACGCAAACACATGACACCGGAAGTAAGCCATACCTAGTGGAATAAGGCAAAGCACTGGAAGAGGAATTTTTCTCCTCCACTCAATCGTAGGTATGTGCGGAACGATTTATTGGATTAAATAAATCGAACGAATTGATATCATTCTTCTTCTATCGTTTTTTCATCATCTCCAAAGCCATCTATATACCAATCTGCCCTCCCCAAGAGCAGGAACAAGAGTGTATCTCGATGCGAAGAAGTTTCTTTGCTCGAGGCATTTTTCGGGGACTCTGAGTTATCCTGTGAGATTATTTGGTATTTTAAGTGGTTAATTTTTATTGGATGTGGATACTATTACATGATATCTATAATGATGTTCGACATCGGTCGGCTGGAGGTGAGAGTGCTGGGGGGAGGCCCTCTGGTCACTTGATTGTGGATCAATAGATTGGTTGGGAATTCTATTGGCCACCTGGTGTAACTCGATTGTGTGGCTTAGTAGCTGAGTGGAAGTGTATTTGTTCGAACAGAGGACGACGTTGTTTTGATGTAGGGAACATTTGTTTGGAGGACGAGTATCCTGGAAAAACACTTGATTGGCTTGCACCCAATGTGGTGTTAACAGGACTACATCGTTTCAGGATTATCATAATGTTTGGTTTGCAGGGTTGAACTAAAATTCTGAGTATTTTTGACCTCGAACAAGGAAAACACTCCATTCTGAGGGGTCGCTTCCACGAACTACATAGTTTGCGGAGAAGTTATTGGACCTTAGACTTTCAGTTAAGAAGTGAGACCAATTGGGACCTAAAACATTGGCTGTGGAAGAAGCTCAGGGAATATAAAAACAAACTTAACCTAGCTGCCAGCCACAATGACGTTCGCCAAGTACCACAGGGGTCGTAGAGGCGAGTTGCCAAGGAAAGAGCTGCTAAAAATACAGAGAAAGTCTCTCAGACAATAATTTAGACAGCTATCAACGAGAGGATGCAAAGGAGTGTCAAAAACAACCAGGGGGGGCCGTGTTGTATTGGTAACATCTTCGCTTACCACGCTGAAGGTTCCGGGTTCAACTTCAGATTTCGAAAAACGCAGAAACAACTGCGTAAACTTATGTCAATTCTACTGCACAGGCAGTAGAGTGGGCATGGCTTGAAGATTTGGTTGAAGTGATAATGATGATGACATCAAGAGGCTGGAAAAAATAAAATTATAAGCAAATAGGCAAAAACCTCACCAAATATTCCCAGTTAGTCTGGACGGGACCCTCGGACACCAGTGGGCTTAATTCAAGAAAACAAAAAAACCTAGACAAACCTTTCAATGGAGAAAAAATCACAGTTGAGGTTGATGAATATCCAAACATCCAACCAAAATATCGCCATTTTCTTGAACAGCCAAGCCGAGATCAAAGCCATTGATGTGGTTACCACAACTTCAAAACTGGTAGAGAAATGTCGGCTTGAAATTAATCAACTAAGTACCTACTGCATAATTACACCCATCTGGGTCCCAGGTCATAGCAATCATGAGGGCAATGAGCGTCCCGACGAACTGATCAGGAGAGGATCGGCCCTTAACAGTCGATATTCCGCGGGGCACTGGGTTATATACATCTTCACTTCCTCAAGTTTTCCAATCATGAGTGAAACGGCTTTAGCAGCTGCGCCATTTCAAGGAAGTGGCCTTATTGCAACAAATCCAAGTCAAAAGAGCTACTTGGCAAATCAAGACCACATATTGCCAGAATTGTACCCATTATCACAAGTCACTGGCCAGTTGGAGAACAATCGGTTAAGCTTTGTATTCCCCAAAACACCTTCTGCAGAAGCTGCAAGGATATTAATGAAAAAGAATCGCTACTTCATTTCCTCTGCAGGTGTGCGGCCCTGGAGAGTATCAAATAGCACACTTTAGGTAAACTTTAGGAGAACTGATCCTGTACCTGAACTTCACTGGTTGGATTTAACCACATCATCCCAACAACCAATTACCAATTACAAACAAATAGGTTTGAATGAGTTTCATGGTAACAAAACGACGCATCCTAGCCGCCACTCTACCTACCTACATGCCTGAGGTTGACGGTCTCACTAATTACAAGGCACCTACTTCTTTACTTCTGGAGGAACACTCCGGGAAGAAACTAGGGCTTAACCAAAAACCAGGGGCGTATCTTCAGGGCTACAAAGGATAAGATGCTCAGCATTCCCAAAGAATTCTTCAACATCCCCTGAGCATTCCTGTACTTTTTTAGCTATCCCCATACGGGTAGAGGTGAGATTTCGGACTTGGTCCAGCCATCTCATCCTAGGCCTACCCAGGAGACGCCTACCAGATGGCACGGATTCCATGGCACGTCTTGGAAGCCGATTTGGGGACATGCGTTGAACGTGCCCAACGTGAACACTACACACTACTAAACAAATAAATAGGTGGCGCGACGGCCCGGGATGAGCCAAGGCCTAGCTTCTCGCAACCATTCATGTTGTGCGTGTTACATTTTTTGCATGAATGGAAGGCATCTACATTTTTTTGCCGACCAGCGTGTGGAGAAACTTTTTTTTGACAAATTATACTCTCGGAGGCATGTCATTCCCTGACGAGAGGTGATGCCAAAATGGTCGTTAGACATGGTTGGGGCTTGAACCTACGCAGCTCCCTCAGCAGTCCAACGCATTAACCACTGGGACCTTTTCCATTAGAAAACAGAAAACTGCTAAAGTAGCAAGTCTAGAAAGCACTTGCAGAATCTGCAAGCAAGTGTAGCAAATCCCAGGTTTAGAACCTGCGGTGCATTGACCTTAGTCACACTCAGCTATCTCCCATAAAGCTGTCACCAAGGATGACGCTCTAAAGGGTTATGTCGAAAACAGTGTTTTGCCGTTTAAAAAGGCACTTTATTTCCATCAGGATCCCCGTCCTAATAGCCACAATTCTGGTATCCACCTGCTCTATCAGGAAGTCCAGTCTTAAAATATTAATGCATACGTAGGGATAATTGTTTGTTGAAGGTAAACGCGGAGGGACCATACAATGGTCGTTTCGTGTACGATGTGAATATAAAAATGGAGACAACTGAACTATCACTTAGAAACGTTGGACGACAGGCCGACCTTTTAATTTATTATCTGCTGAAGACGTCCAAGCTCATATTTCTAAAAATAATTTCAGTAACACATCTGCCTTCATTTTAACAATTCTCGTTATCCTTCTCGAGAAGACTACATTTAATGTTTGACATGACACCCTATCCATGTATCCTTCCATCAAAAACTAAAAATATAACCGAGTTACTGAGAATCAGAAATCTCATCAAATCAATGTCGAACCGCCTCGATTCAGTTTAACCTGTAACCAGGACATCTAAAATCCGTCAATTCACAATCATCCCATGAAGGACTCATCATTATGCACAAATCCAAGTCCCATATGTTACCACAACAATATGACTTCCCTCCCATGGCGAATCCTTTCAGTGCCCAAAAAATCATATAACGCACTACAAATCCGAGTCAATTGTGTCCAATGCACAATAACGACAGGGATCAATGAATATTTCATGTCAATTTGTTGGTTTCTCATCTGGTCCGTCCCCCTCAGGACCGCCAGCTAACAACGAATCTTGTCACTCAAAGTGTGACCACCATCCGTAGCACAAAAAAAAAAGGAGGACACGTTCAAGGAGGGGTGACTCTGGTAAAATACAATCATCGCCTTCACAGTTCCAATGGGAGAATGAGAGGACAACAAACACCCACACACACGTAGCTATGAATTTTCAAGAAAATCTATGTCAACATTATTCACAGTGAACGGCTACAATTTCGTTTCGTTGTGATGTGTCTTCTGATGGCATTGCAAATCTCTTATCCCTCAAAACCTGAAACCTGATATGTATCCTTTCAACAATAACACAGCTCGACGTCCCCTTACTTGACACACAATTCAGCCAACACAAACCACATACACATGCACACGAGACCTCAGTGTGGCAGGCAGTACGAGCGAAGGAGAAGCAATGAAGGAAAGGAAACCCCTAGGAAGTCACGGTTCCATCGATTGGATAGACGGATTATTGTTCATCGAAGTCCTCGAGCCTTATTAGAGATACATCCAAACGATAAAAGTAGAATCAACTTAGCACCCTCCTTGCTCGTGCCGCATCGGAACTGCTGCGCTAGGAAAACTTTTACCACCCCTCACACCCATCTACATAATTAATTTTGTTTTTATATTACTGCGGTATAAATCGCTAGCATATGGTGTGTTGTAGATACTTTTTGCAAATAAACTTTGAAATTCTTAGGGTAGACTGTAAATGGTGTCGATTTTGAAATTCCCTTTTGCTTGCGATGTGTCCATAAGGCTGTCCATCTAAATGTATGAAATCCAGGGTCATAACTGACTGATTCATCAATGCTCAGCCAAAAATTACTGGTCCTGTGAACAAAATTTGGAGAATAGGTAGATTTTACAGTTACGAATGTAGGCATTTAGCAATTTAAAATTTTTCGAAATCCGACTTTTATAGGGTCATCCAACAAGAGGTGTCATTTTTAATTTTGCGCCATTGTTGAACTGTCAACATTCAACTATCTATCATGGCGATGACTTTTGATAGACAAAAACTAGGAGGTTATTAAATATGGGTCGGTTCACACTCGCACAACGTATTGGAATATTGAAGATTCACTACAAAAACAGTGAAAATATGGAGGAAACGTTTCGAAAAGTTCTTATTGCTTTCAAGCCCCTTCTCCCACAGATATAAAGGGTCTTCCAAAGGGTCGCCATTATCGTCCTTTCGAGAGAACTATTCGCAGTGTGGTGGATAAATTTGAGCCCACTAGTTCAGTAAAAGATCAACCAACACCCGTACGTCAGAAAAACGCAAGATCTGCCGAAAACATCGCCGCTGTCCGTGAGAGTGTGCAGGAGAATTCGAGGCAGTCGATTTCGCGTCGCTCACAAGAACTCGCACTTTCGCAGACCACAATTTTGCATCGTGACTTGGGCCTGCACCCGTACAAAATTCAACTGACCCAGGAACTGAAGGTAAACGACCATAGACAACGACGTGTGTTACCTGAATGGGCTCTGGAGCAGTTAGGCCCGTTTCTGGATGAAAGGGTACGTCAACAAACAAAATTGTCGAATTTGGGACAATACCAATCCACATGAGATCCAAGAGCGTCCAATGCATCCCGAAAAAGTCACTGTTTGGTGTGGATTTTGGGCTGGCGGCGTCATCGGTCCATATTTCTTTGAGAACCACACCGTCAACGGCGAGCACTATAGGTCGATGATTACCAACTTCTGTTGGCCTGAATTGGATGACATGGACACCAATGACATGTGGTTTCAACATAACGGCGCTACGTACCACACAGCTCACGCCACATTGGAAATTCTGCACGAGCGATTGGAGGGCATGGTCCTCTCACGTGGAGTTGATGTGAACTGGCTACCGAGATCGTGCGATTTGACCCCATTAGACTTTTTCTTGTCAGGTTTTCTGAAGTCGCAGGTCTATGCGAATAAGCCACAAACAAATTCAGCCTGATTTATGCGTCAGAGTCATGGAAAATTAGACATTTCAGATGCGCGCCACCCATAGAAGCCGCGGCGGACATTTGAACGATGTTATACTCCATACATAATGGCATCGATAGGCCTTTCAAACGAATAAAAAATGTCGATGATATCTCACACACACTTTGTTTTATATAAATTTAAAAATAGGAAGCGCTTAATGAAAGACCCTTTAGCAACACCACATACTTTGGCTGCGTGGTAAACCATGAATGTGACACACGACCGTGTTAAATGTTAAATGTTGACAAACAGACGTCCATCAAACTAAAATGATAATTAAAGCACAACGTCCATTCCCATTTCAGCCACCACTCTCCACGCACAACGAACACCGTCATTCCAAAAAGGACACAACATAGAGTAACTCACAATCTTCACCCAACGACTTCCAACTTTTCTGTATGCTTTCCCCCTGCGAACTAATTTTAGATATGACGGTCATTGTATTGGACAATCGACTCTCCTCAAGATACGCGGATACTTCAGCTAAGAGTGGGTTAGGTGTGAACCAGAAAAGGAAGAAAAAAACCCACGAAGGTATATATTTTTCCAATTTATTGAACTGGAAAGCTGTATTTATCCTGTAAACGTTTTAGGACTTTTTGTGTTGGTAGGATGGCTGAGGGTTATTGAACAATTTTGCTTTGTTAGTTAAGTTAATCCACTTGTCCGAGTCGGCTGAGAGCTTAGAATGACCGCGAGCTATTTATAAAACAACGGAAAAAATCGATGTTACTCAATAAAGGACCTGTGTAGTGTACGCGCGACCTTATTTCAAGTGCATGGCACTGTTGGCATTACAATGATACGAGTACACTTTGGTTTCATTATATTAATAGTATAGGACCACTCGAACGTTAATTCCTTGGAGGATGGTGGGTGGGCGGCGAAATAAAAACGGACTTTTCGGTCAAAGTTGGCCGCTGTTGCTGTGGGCGTTTTGTGTGTCTGAGTGTGCGTTTGGTTTTGTTGTTGCGGCAATTATATGTGTGGTCGCAGGAGAATAAAGTTAACTTACCAATTAGATAAAAGGACTACGTATAATGTGATTCGGGGTGAAGTTAATAAATTTCGTATCAGTCATGGATTAATGAACAAAGTGGAGAGCTCAAGAAGGTTGATTCGATTCGAGTTTGGATGGGTTTGTGCGAATAAATCGCCTAAAGGATGCAAAACGATTGCATTAATCGTGATTTCGCTCTTGATGGTGGCAACAGGCGAATTAAGGACGATGAGTAATAAATGTTCATATGGGGTAAAATAATTTGCAACAGAAATTGTTTGGAAGAATTAACTCATTATGTGCACACGTGTGCCGGGTACTGTAACCTACTGGAGGCAATACGTGCAGTAGATGAACTGTCATTAGACGCAAATCCAAATGCCAAGGATTTAGACAAGGCTGTCATGCGACTTCTTCAACATCATTCTTGAAAGGGTTCCGTAAAACTCAAGCGCCAACACCAAAGGCATAATCTTTCAAAAGCCTGTCCAATTACTCGCATACGCCGACGATACTGACATAATCGGAACAACGCAGCGTGATGTCACTGGTGCGCTCGTGAGTATTGAGACGGAGGCAGCGAAGGTGGGTTTAGCGGTCAATGAGGACCGACATCTCGGACAGAACATCACTATAGATAGCTATAACTTCGAGGTGGAAAGGGACTTTGTCTACCTAGTCTTCACTATAAATTCAGACGACACCAGCGCTGAGATCAAACGAAGAATAACTCTTACCAATCGCTGTTTCTTTGGGCTAAGAAGAAAATTGAGTAGCAGAGCCCTCTCTCGAATAACTAAGGTGACCCTGTATAAGACCTTAATCGTCCCAGTCCTGCTCTACGGCCCAGAGGCATGTCAAAAGCGGATGAGGTTGCTCTTGGCTGTTTTGAGAGGAAAATTCTTCGAGTGATTTTCGGCTGTGAGTGGAGGAGGAAATACACCGACGAACTGTACGGGCTGGACAGCGACATCGACTTAGCCAGAAGAGTGAATGTCCAACGACTGAGGTGGCTGGGTCATGTAGAGCGGATGGACACCAATGCTCCAGCTCGGAAAATCTTCGAATCCACACCCGAGGGTCACCGCAGTAGAGGAAGACCGCGACTCAGGTGGCGCACGCAAGTGGAAGGGGACCTCAACCAACTTGGCGTGCGAAACTGGAGGCAGCTGGCTGGAGAGACTTGTTGGTTGAGGCCCAGGACCACGCCGGTCTGTAGTGCCACCTTAAGTAAGTAAGTAAGATGAGTTGGCTATGGCCGGTTTGGCTTCCGGATTCTTGGGTCCGGAACCCTTCTGTGAGGAAAATTGGGCTACCGCCACAGATTTGTTAAACAACTCGGAACACCAACTTCGCCTAGCCCACTAGAAAAATGTCCCCGGGCCTAAGAAATCAAGAGACTTATGAAGCCCTTTTCTTACAAGGAAATTCTAAACCTTGACAGGAACAACATGATGAAGTTAGTGGGCTTCTTTACCGGCCATTGCGACCTAAGATACCATCACAACGAACTAAACCTTTGTTCAGGTACAGAGTGTCGGTTCTGTTTGGAAGAGGATGGAACCTCTGAGCACATTCTCTGTGAATGTCCGGTAGCGGTAGGTAGCGACCTCTTAGGCTTAGTACACCGAAAACACAATATGTTCTGGCTAGGTCGGGCGGTCAGCAGATTTTTAAAAACAAATCGAAGTCATTGATACACATCGCCAGGAAACCAACACGAAAGCGCGTAACCGTTGAAGATGCCCTTACACCCATACTGTTAATAACGAAAAAAACATGGTGGCATTTCCCATCAACCATGAGGATTTGATGCTCAATATATGTACGTACATATGCATACACGTAAATTGTATCAAAATACAGGACATACTGCAGGACATGTTCCTCAACCTGCTTTAGGTCATCAAATAGATAAATGAAAAGTGCAGAGTAATGCTTCCATCATCTCTGATACAACGAAAAACTTTCAAGTGGGTTAATAAATAATAATCCCAACTCTATAAACAAGGATCAAAACTGTAATACTGATTGTACGAAACTTCACAATGAACTATGTACACTTCCGCCCTGGAGCAACAAGGATGTTCATACAATTTCCCAAAAAAAAACAAAAAAAAAACACAAAAGTTTCTCGAACAACTTTGCTTATTATAATTTGCAGCATATTTCGTTCAATTTAAATTTGAAAAGTTTCCACTGCAACAAGGATATTGCTAGTTCAAGCGCATTTGGGTCATGCACATCACCTGCTCAACTGAATCGGTGTCCGAATATCCTAAAGAGCTACAGAGATTTTATGGTGTGGACAAAAGCAAAAAATAGTTGTGCCCCCTCCACGCCTGTCACAAAGAAACCAAACCAAATGGAAGCGGAAGTTCCCTGGATATCGATACTCCATTAAGTTAAGAGTGTCCAACAAGGAAAAACCCATCATTGTGGATGTGTTTATGTGTGTGTCGGTGTATTGGCTTGATTATGTCAGCTCATTCAAAGAAAGCCGAACAGGAAACTAACTCGTTTATTCCATTAAACCTAAAAGCCTCTCTCTGAAGTATAGTATCTCGTCACCACATGCCCCCACAAGGATGCTATATGGGCCCATCATCGTCGTCGGTGGCCATTGACCAATAGCCATTATACACATACTAATACTATGTCTACAATGGAGAGAGGCAATAAAATAAAACTCTACGCCCAGTGGCAACATAAACGGACGAAAGTGTTCTCCTTCTGTAGGTGGCCTCGGCAGTTGTTATGTTGCCAGAGCCACAAACTCCACACACAGCCACACATACAAATACTCGTAAAGTGTAATAAAAACTACCAAAGTGGAAAAATTACAACTCTGGCCAAAATGGTCCAAAGGACCGGAGCGCTCGCTCACTTGACCATATCGGCAAAGGCGGTTGAATAGGGAGCGGTTTCTTTTTATTTTTTTTTATTTTGTAATATCACCCCTCATGGGTTTTATGTGTTCCACAGGATAATTGGGTGTATGCTGCTGCCAGTTACACTCTCAATCGCCAAACCCAATTATTCGTTCGGATTTTCGCTTATGCAACAACCACACCGGACAGCCTCCGGATGATGCTATACGTACACACACCGACCAAGAGGAGAAGGACTTACTTCATTTCCGATAATTACCCGCCAGCAAAGTGATTTTTATTTCTGCGTGAGCATCCCCTTTGAAGGATCAAACGCGCAGCATAGGGGAGCACAACTGCAAAAAATGCTTTGTATCCTTTTTTGCCTCTCCTCGAACGGAATTCAATTTTAATTGGCAGCTGACTTAAAATGAGCAGCGCGGATTTCACATTGCGGAATCCATTCCGGTGCGGGGGAGTTTCTTCCTTTATTTTTTTATCGTCGTCAACGTCCTTCGACTAATTAACCGAGCAGATGGTGATTTGTAAAGCTCTGTGCGTTGTATCTCGGTTGCCCCGCGTCAATTCAACTGCAGATAATTAAAAAACAAATTGCAGATGCATGTTAATGTTTCGACATTCCCTCCATTCGGCGCCGAGCTGTTGTCCGATTAATCCGGGCAATCAAAGCTTCATCGATGAAATGAGCAAATTCCAATCAGAGGTTGAAGCGAAACGAATTGATGGATGGAATTTTAATCAGACGAAGAATGCTGGGGGAACTTTGAAATGATTTCAGAGTCAAGTTTGGCCTTTGAACTGTTTGAAGGGATCCGAACGGATGGTGATGGACGATGACGACTTACGAGGTAAAGCAGTTGTGCAGGAGCATGGGGTGAGGATTGATTATGCCAACATAAGTCAAGGGGACGACATATGGAGATTGTCAACACTGTTCTTCATCAACTTGCCTTGGGTTTGGACAGCGAATCGCGAAAAGTAAGACAGGCCTCAGATATTCTCAAGCCTGCTATGCCAGGGCGCCCTTCGGAGCCACGCCATGCGATCTTAAAGCTTAAGCCTGAAAGGTCAACGCTGGCTCACGTTCAGGTATATGCGCCGAATCTAGAGTCGGAGAATGTAGCTTTCTTAGATGAAGTAGATGCCGCCTTAGTACAGGTGGGAGATATGTATTCTTATGTTCTGATGGGTGACTTTAATGCTCACATGGCTGTGAACATACTGACTTGGGGAAGTGAGATTGGGAGGAACGGTGACCAGGGTCAGAACGGAGAGAAGCTATTAGACTTTTGCTGTGCAAACACCCTCTTTCCGCACAAAGCCATCCATAAATACATATGGTACAGCAACTTCTTTGAACGAAGAGCTCTATACCTTGATGGTTTGGGCACGTTAAACTCGGCTTCCAAGACGTGGCATGGAATCCGTGCCAACAGGTAGGTATCTCCTGGGTAGGCCCAGGATGAGATAGTTGGACCAAGTCCGAAATCTCGCCTCTACTCCTAAAGGGATAGCCTTCGATGATTCGGGGTCGATAGCGGAAAATCGAGAAATGTTGAGAGTCCACTTAAGCACCCTAAACCCGCGACCCTCATAGTGGATAAGAGGGCCATTGGAAAATGACGAATGATGATGATGATTCCTTCTCTATCGAGCGAATGAGAAAATAAAATGACAAATTATCGATTTAAAATGGCACAATTCGAAATAAAATAGAAATCGATTCAGTCTTACAGTCATTCAACTAGTGAAGACCTACAAAAGCAGTGCCGCGAAATTTATTACGACGGTTGCTGTTGTAAGTAGAAAAAGTATTTCTCTGGACATTCATTTCATTTAAACAGGAGGACAAATGAGTGACAACAACCTGCGTCAAGGGTACCGTATCTAATGCTTGCATCAACCCACATTGGCATTAACGTTTCTACAAAAGAAAAGGAGAAGTCTGTATGTGAAAGCAGATTTGGAGGAAGCTTATTCGATCAGGCGTCTGACAGAACATAACAAAAAGTATGTGAACGCCTAAGTTACAGCGTTGTAAGATAGCACTTTACTCTGGTATTAACCAGCTAGTAACGACCTGGACTTCGATGCACCATAGATCACGTTGTATCCTGAGAGAGAAGACTGGCAGAAAAACGCTGTCATCTCCGTAGATGAGATTAAGTTCAGAGATAGACCTAAAAGTACCCATAAGCCTCCCGGATACTTCTACTGTATTCCAAGCAGAGGTTCAGGCTGTGCTCATAGGTGTCTCTTATGCAAGGGCTGACTGCTTAACCCTACTCTACCTTACCTAACCTAACCTACCATCTACTAAATGGTAACTCGATGGGATGGACTGTCATAAGAAAGAGTACAGATTTCGACTGTACCAAAATACATACCAAGAACAGAGAACTGGAATGAGGGTACAGTTTCCACTTAAGAAGAGGAATAAGCCTTCTACACTGTTGAATGTTAAATGGATACTGAGACTGGTACAATCACTTTCTGTTAATCTAGAGAAGTAAATCAATCTTTTTGAATTCGAGACGACTGCAGAGTTTTACACGTTCGGAAAACTGTAATTTTACACCCCTCTAAACTATTTAAAAATGGCAACATTTTCAGAGAAATCATGACAGTCAAGCGCCGTCAACATCGACCAAATGCACGCTGTCAAGCTTTGCAAACAAACGTTCAACGCCTGACAAAGTGACCCGCTGTAGAGCACCCGGTCACAAAGATGTATCAGTAAATGAGAAAGCGAACGAATTTGCTAGTAAAGCAGCATACTGGTTACAAGGGCACCGAAATGCATTTGCATTGCGTGAAAGGAAGCCACACAGAACGACTCTACAAGCTGCAGGAACGAAAGGGCAATACAATCCGTCCGATATCTGCTCTGCAACACCTACTCTGGCGCACTAGTCGGAAGAAGATTGAGTCGTCTTGGTAGTAGCTTCTGCTGTGGACTGAAAGACCTTTATATTGCTGATTTCAGGAAGCTCGTAGGAAACCTTTCTGAGTGGTTTCCAAACAACCCAACCCTCCTCTTTAGCAGACTCTCATGAGTGAACTTTTTATGGATTTAATGCACCTTAACCATAAGAAAGGAGACCCTCTGAACTACAGTCTTCTTAACATCGCCGTGTTGTATGAACGCTTAAAGCCGTTCGTCGATTTTAAGGCCGACTATGACAGCATCTATACAGGGCTATATCTAGTATTGGCATCCCTGCCAAACTCGTCCGTTTGTGTATCGATGTCAAAAAACGTTTTAGACAAGGCATCGCGCTGTTATGCGACTTCTTCAACATCTTCCTTGAAAGAATAGTACAAAACTCAAGTGAAAACACCTGAGGCATAATCTTTCAAAAGTCAGTCCAATTACTAGGATACACCGACGATATTGACATAATCGGAAGAACGCAGCGTGATGTCGCTGGCGCGTTCGTGAGTATTAAGACGGAGGCGGCGAAGGTGGGTTTAGCGATTAATGAGAACAAGACCAACTATATGCTGTCAACAAGAAAGGACACTCAACACCGACGTCTCGGATAGAACGTGACTGTAGACAAATATAACTTCGAGGTTGTTAAGGTCTTTATCTACCTAGGCTCCGGTATAAATTCCGACAACGACACCAGCGCTGAGATCAAATGAAGAACAATTCTTGCCTATCGTTGATTCCTTGGGCTACGAAGGCAATTGGGCAAAGCCCTCTCTCGAACAACTAAGGTAACCCTTTATAAGTCCTTAATCGTCCCAGTTCTGCTCTACGGCGCAGAGGCATGGACTCTGTCTAAAGCGGATGAGGTTGCTCTTGGCTGTTTCGAGAGGAAAATTCTTCGGGTGATTTTTTGTCCCGTCGGCATAGACGGGGAGTGGAGGAGGAGATACAACGACGAACTGTACGGGCTGTACAGCGACATCGACTTAGCCAGAAGAGTGAAGGTCCAACGACTGAGGTGGCTGGGTCATGTAGAGCGGATGGATACCAATGCTCCAGCTCGGAAAATCTTCGAATCCACACCCGACGGTCAGCGCAGTAGAAGAAGACAGCGACTCAGGTGACGCACGCAAGTGGAAGAGGACCTCAACCAACTTGGCGTGCGAAACTGGAGGCAGCTGGCTAAGGATCAAGCTGGCTGGAGATGCTTGTTGGTTGAGGCCCAGGTCCACCCGGGTCTGTACCGCCACCTTAAGTAAGTAAGTAGTGAAACTTATCCTCAAAATTAGCGCCTCAGACAAATTGTGGTGATTTCGTAAGTGGCATTTTCGTGGTGGCTCGAATATGTGAAGATCTACTTGAGACTTATGCGTCTTAGTTGGAGCACCCCTTTAAACTTTTCACCAAATAAACCACCAAAAAGCCCATCATTCCTTAAATTCCAATCAGTAGCCATACCCCACACCTTTTGATATTTTAATTAACTTCGACGAACAAGAAGAATAACACACATACACGTACATGGGTGTGTCCTGTCCAACATCCGCTTAGAACAAGAGCAAAGTAATTTCATATTTTTTGTCCAAGGATACACATAAATTGGGTGGCAAAATTAATGAATTCAGGAGGACTCATCGTATATGGCAAATCTTCTCTATCCCCATACACATGTAACTGGATTTACTTAGTGTCGTCCTTAAAGATACCTTCCGGGCAACTGCGTTAGTAAACATTAACGCTGTAACCGAAACGACATACAAATTTAGATGCTTTGTTAGGTCTTGTCCTCTTCGTCGTCGGACAATACTCCTCAGTGCTCTGACACAGCCAATTTTCTTTGAGATGTGTGTACACACACATGTGTCTGTACATCCTTGTAATATCCTTAGAATAATAATTTGTAATAATATAGAGATTTGTTGATTTTCGATCGATGGAAAGATTGAGTGTTATGTCCGGGGTTGTGTTGGGTGGTCGGCGACAATAAACAACTAAAAGGACTATTGGTGGCTTAAGAAAATCAATAAGCAAGATTGGTCTACGATAGTGACACAAATTTAAATCTCAAATCATGGCAAAGTCCAAAGAACCTCAACACGTACACACAGGTCAACTATAAAGGTTAGGGTGCACCACAGAGTGCAACCCCAATGCTCCTGTCATCCCTGATCATACACAAATCGAAGAACTTTATCCAATTCGATTTGACGTGTTTGATGGCTTCTGTGAGGATTCCGAATGCAATTTATTTTACTACCGTGTCAGGTGTCAGGTGGAAAATGGTTACCAAATGCATTGTCGTGGTTGCATGCAGCATGATGTGACAGATTCGATACATGCTCGGTCATGTTCGAAAGGGATAAAAACGAACAAGAAATTAATTGAGTAACACATTCACCAGAGAAAGCTGAATAAAGTTGAAATTGCCAACGTAATCAAAGAAGCTGGGGTTGACTTTAGCAGAGTGACCCAGTTCCGGTATACATTGTCCGTCCTTTCATCTGCAGTCATGTTATTTTGAATCTATTCAAACAGTGATTTCGGGAAATTGTTATCGTTGTGCACTGTGTTATTTGGGAATGCTTCTGGATACAATGCTGGTGACAAAGATTCCGGCGGGCAAACATCAACATTTGGTCATGGACGCATCCTGAGATAGCAAAACTTATTGTTTTGACTTGTTAAAATTAATTTCCTGCAAGCCAAAGGGACGTTGACATGGCAAAATGCTGACCAAAATTTGCAGGCGTGGCACCGATTGCAAGCAGCATTTTATTATTAGCAAAAGAGGGGGGGATGTGGTGTTTACTTTGAAAGGACAAGTAAGAGGCGAAAGCTCGCTATCGCTGATCGAGAAATGGACATTATTACAGTGGCAGACACTTACGACGGACCTTGCTTATAACGACCACTTTCCCTTCACCAACTTCGTTATCGATTGCGGTAATTCGGCCCCTGTTTACACTTTTTTTGGGTACACAGAAAACTCATGCCCGAATCACAATGCGGCGCTCGCGCGGTCGCGCTTTTGGCAGGCTTTCAACCGACTTACGATAATATTTGTCAAACGCGCGACCTCAAATTTTTGCGACACACTATGTGGCTTCAGGCGGTCGGGCGTTCAGTACTAAGGAATATGCTTCAAATCATCCATACATAAATTCGCTGCAGAAGGAAGAGTAGAAATGTACTCCTTTCATGTATATTGTTTGATTTAGAAACAAAAATGCAAGAAATAACTTTGCAAACAAAAATATGTAAATAAAAACCAAGTAGAAAAAATTACAACACAACTGCGAACTGTCAAACGCGCGACGAAGTAGAGAGTAGCTCTACTTGTGCGTTGAGGTGGCGCTTACGATATTTACGATCAAAAACCGATATAACGCCTGAGGAAACATTTTGTGTTGCACCATAAGAGCCGAAAGCTCTTCTCAACCTGTCAAAGCGCGACCGCGCGAGCGCCACATTGTGATTCGGGCATCACGCTTTCGGAATTGGGCCCCTGGATGCTTTCGGAACTACCCATGCCAGTTTGGGCCCGATGACTACTGTTCAACAACAACTGTGGCGAAGAGCAGAAAACTGCAGACTTTTTTCGCACTCATTGCGTTTTTCAGCAAAACGGAAAAGACTCAGAAGTGAAATAAGATAGACGCTTATCCCACCGATGAAGGATCTGAAGAGAATATAACGCCAAAGACTTGAAGGCAAGTTGAAAAATAGAAGAAATAGAAAGAAGAATCAGCAAATACAATGGTCTCGCTAGCATCCTAAAAATGTGAACGAAATGAGAGGTGAGTTTTGGTGGGTGGAAATATCTCAGTCAGTGGGTATGACGTCTTTTATTTCCCATCGCAAAAAAAGAAGGCACCAAAGGCTGATTCAACAGCTAAGCGATGTTGCCGACAAGAAGTTTTCAGCGAATTTTTCCTTCAGACAGTCGTGGATGTACAACAGCAGCAAATGACAACAATGAAAGAATAGCCCCAGGATCCCAATCTGGCCATATATCTAAAACCTCACGTCACAGTCTTTTAGGCGAAAGCCTTTGCGATTAACGGGAGTGAAATATCTTATCCAACACCAAACACAAGGAAAACGCATAAATCTCTTCTCTGAATTAGCAGCAATCAGATCACTAGCTATTTTTTCTAAATTTTCACAAATACTTGACAGACCAGATGACTTGAGAGTGGCAATATCGGCAGACCAAACAATGCTCCTCGCAACAAAAAAAAAATCGAGTCCCAAAACAACTGAGATCACTGGTAGGACTTCTTACAAGGCACATAGCAGACTTACTAGCCAAAACGGGATCCGTGTCAAACTTCATGATCCTAAGACCATTCCGTGGATTACCAATCAGCACTTCAAAATGCTCTTTCAAATACTGGCTGATAAACAGAGCTCACCATTACTGGACGAACACTGAAAGTAACAGACAAGCCAAAATGGTTATGCCAAACTCCTTCCAAACCAGAACGAAACAACTCCGAGGACTAACCAGGAGTCAGGTTCGAATGGTCACAGGCTTCCCAAGTCAAAAAACACCTAATGACTATGAGAATAGTACAACACAACACATGCAGAATGTGTAACAAAGCCGAAGAATCAGCAAAACATATCCTGTGTCACTGTAACTGTTTAATCAGAACACGTCATCGTCACTTAGACAAAGTCTACCTCAAAACGCAGGATATATCTGCAAGCTCCCGCAAAGACATCCCTGGATTCATCGCGAATTGAGGTATTATGAGCGAACTCTTATTGGAGGAAATCACAATAGGCCCATAAGTGGCCGCAGTGATAAGGTGACACGATCCCAACTCTACTAATCTACAGGGCACATAAATCTCAACAAACACGCACACAGAATATGCCAGCTGACACCGCAATCTGCAAGAACTGGGAGGAGATGGAAGAGGACCGGAAACACCCCTTCTGTTACTCTCCAGCCACTGCAAGACTACTAAGGATGTGAATTTATCTCAGAGAGACCCAATCACCTCCATCTAGAGCTAATTGCTTTAAGAAAAGCTTCGAAAGAATGACTTGCCCGTGGAAAATTTGGTCATAAAAGATATTTTTGATCGATGAAAAAGCTGTCGCGTGGACTCTATTAGTCCGCCCACGAAATTCTGTGACAGAAAAGGAAGTGTCAGGACATTTACATTGAGGTACATTTCGGGTTTTTTTTTAAACAGCATGTTTTAACAGTGGATGTTTTAAATTACCGCCACACAAATGCTGTAAGCCTACACTGCATAATGACCCCATACTGCGTAAAAGACAACAGCAACAAACACCTACAACAAGTAGGTACCACGACTCGAAACATCATGCGAAATACAAGTCACAAGTCAAATGACATTCAACACTCCGGTTCCATTCATAAAACAAATATTGTCCTTTATGCCGTAATAAAGTGTTCCTTGCTCGTCCTGCGAACGGGGTCAAATGACCCCCGTCGACACTGAGAACACTCTACCACGTATCGCGCTTTACATCCATTACACCATTATAGGATTTTCGTCCTTTTTTCGTCCCCAATTTTTTAAGTCATCAAGTGTAGATTTTGCTTTTTCCCCGGTCCGAAAACACTTTTCCCGCATTCATCTTGAGTGGTACGACCCCCCCACCTCCCGTCAAAAATGAGTGAAAGATGTAAGGAAAAAAAATGAATTCCGGATTGCAAAAGCAGAACTATAACGAGAACCACGACTCCAAAAAACGGACCCTCCCCAACCACCATCGTCGTCGTCGTCGTCGTCATCAGTCGTGTCCATTGTATGTGAATTCTTTTATTTGACAAATCTTTCGAAATCTCTCTCCAACTTAATAGAGTTTTCATGTTGTGTTCGTCCTTTTAAGTTGGCATTGCTACCGCTGATGCTACTCTCTCTCGCATATGGACAAGGATTAGCTGTGCACACAGAAGTAACAGCAGCTAAAAAAAAAAAACCCAAGAGTCCTCCTGAAGTGTGTCCATTTAGTGGAGGATTTTATTTGACTTGTTTTCAGTATGTATGCTCTCGCATTTATTTATTTATGCTTTTTTATCTGCAGGACTCGTCGCTCTTTCGTTCGTTTTTTTCTCTTTACATTGAAAAGGACACGCAGTCAATGGGGGGTGTGGGCAAAGATTACTTCTTAGTTCCATTTTTATTGTGGAAATTTATCATCATTATTTACTTTACTATTATAGTTGGTGCGTATCTTGGTTTTTATGGGACACGAAGAGACACTTCTTGGCAGGGATAATGCGGTAGTGGAACATTTTTAGGCTTTTCGAGGAGTTTGTTAATGGCCTATGACAATGGCTTGTGTTTTTATGACGTGTCTTACGTATGGAGTTGGGTCTTGAGATAGGATCAGTGGAGTAGAATTTTTTTTTTTATTCGAATACGTTTGACCCATCAGAAGGCGCCATCAAAGTGAAGGAGTATCCTTGAAGATGGTGTACCATCCAGAGGGCCAACATGTTATCAGAAATGGATATGAAATGTATTCTAGGTTTAGTTGCGATAAGTAGAACTAGAAATGGAAAATGAAAATGAGTAATGGAAGCAACGCATGCTGACAACGTGACTCACTGTCTCCGTGACAGTGCCAATGGACACATGAGGAGAGTGACATCTTCTATCAAGGAAAATTGAGGCAGTGAGTTAATGTTGCCTGGAAATATTCATATGTAGGTGGTATATCTACTAATTTGTATGCAGTTGGTAACCAAAGATTCTGTAGGTTACGACGCAAGAGATGACATTGAACAGAATCTGAAGGTCAGAATTTATTTCTCTGATGGAATTAATTGAGTGAGGTGTGGTTTAGCCATGGAGGCAACTCTAAGTCAGGAGGACGGTGAAATACTTCAGTTTGCTCGACTCAACTTGTCGGAGGGAGGGGTTGGTTCTTGCCAACCAATCTTTACTTAGCCTGCTCAGCTCATTCCATTTGATCTTCAAGTGCAAAAAAAAAGAAAACAGGAAAATCTTGAGGACCTATGGCAATACACGAGAGATACAATGGAAAATATTTAAACCTAACACTCAAGGGACATAGGTCTTAACGCCAAGAAGTTATGTCCTCCTCGTGAAGTGGAGCTATTACTGACGGTAGAGTCTCTACAGAACAGAAAGAGCCTCTGATATTATACCAGCGAAAATGTTGCTTGAACTTGTCCTCAGTTATTGCTGAATATGTCCAACAACAGCCTTAAGGACGCGATTTTCTGTAACTCTGCCTTGAGCGCACTAGACCTTTGAGTATGTTGAATACAGAATGGAAACTCCTGGGAATAACTCTGGAGGGAAGACCATAGTCTCAGTGTAGCGACAGAAAAGACGGAGATAGTCCTGCTATCGACTAGAAAGCAGAGTTTTAAGTAGGTTCAGAGGTAGTAATCGGGAAGAATGTCCTTGACGTCAAGCTCACGTTTTGGCAACAGATAAAGTCCACATTACAGCGAGATTACTACATTATTCAAGAGACTTAGGGCGGCCTAATGGCAAGCAGGCGAAGACATTTCATGTCGCTCACGCCATTCTCCTGCATGGGTGCGAGATCTTGAACGGTTCCTTCAGATAAGAGAAATATAGCAAACAGCTGACGACAGAATAGAGACGTACGGTGTCAGAACCAGCCGTGATCATAGTCACGGGAGAGACCCCATCGATTTTCTAGAGTCACAGCGGCAGTACGAAGTAGGAGTGCAGAGACAAAAGAACTCACCAAGCAAGAATGACAGGAACTAGGGAATTCTAAAACCAGAGAAAGATGAACAGAGAGATTTATACGTGGCTGAATGGACGCAGACAGACAACATCACTTTAGCTCTCGAGATTTCGAACCCTTCCTATGCCACTGCCCAGGCTTAGCGAGAATACTACAGAAGGCCCTGAACAGGAAGATTCGCCGGAGCACACGTACACTAGCGTCAATTCCATAATTGTTTCCCCTTCCCAAGATCCCTCCCAATATATGAATGTTTCAAAACCCTGCAGATCCGACGATTAAAAAAAGGGAACGCGACGGGCCCGTCTGAATCCTAAGCAAAGAGCCTTCCGCTCACCCTCATACACCGTACCATACGATAGATGAAACCAACTAAACTCCTCGATCGAGAGCTGCAAACAAAAAAGGCAGAGGGTATCCTCATAAGAACACGGAAAAATCAAATCGAAAACCTATTGGGTTTGTCCTCTCCTGAATTAATGCAACCCGTGGTCTCAGAGGGTAGACGACTAAAAGAAAGGTAGAGAACGAGTTTAGTCGGTAAGAGTCTGACACACCAGGTGAGTGCAAAGACTTCCTGACGGTACATGATACATCCTGCGTTGTACCGACAGGAAGAAAAATAAATAACTGGCCCATTAGTCTTTGGATGTATACGACTTTTGGTCTCGATTCTACGCAAGTCAGTAAATGTTGATAAACTTGTTTTCTACTTGACCACGAGTCTGATTATTGACGGGAAAATTTCTGACTGAGACGAATAGATAAGTTGGACAACCACCAGAACAGAAACCAATAGGCTGACAACTTACACTAGCTAGGACAGGAGCTAATATCATTCCCGAGAAAAGCTTTAATTTGTTAGCAATCGTTTGTGATGTGCGTAGTACATTTGTTCGTCCAAGGAGAAGAAAAATTCTGTTTTTGCTACGCTAAATGGTGGATCTTCTCTTGACCACAGTTTGTCAAGGGAGGAGGTGCCTTTTAAACTTTAGTGTGTGGGAATGACAGGCCTCCACGAGTATATTTTGCCATGAAAGAGCTTCTCAATTCGCCGTTCGGAGTCGTGAATAAATTGTAGGTTCCTTCCATTCGTGCGAAAAATGTAGCATGCACAACATGGATAGTTGCGAGAAACTAGACCTTGGCTCATTCCGAGCTGTCGCGTCAGCTATTTTTTTTTTCTAAGCATGCTCAGGAGTTTTATAGTTTCTGGTCTTATGGATACAACTGACTGCCGAATCTATTGCAACTCAGTCCGTATCCCAGCAGTGTTCTGTAAAGGAATTTAAATTTTGTTGATGTTCTAGCTTCACAAGCCATACAAGGATGACACTGATAGAAATATCCAGCTGCTTGAACTACAGAAAGGCTTACAAAGTCTACGAAAATTCCGAGTACATAAATCGTAAAAACCTGCATAAATTTGCAACAAAATTTACTTAATTCACTCACTGATTCAATTATAAGCGCACGATAGTCCCCCAAAATATTTATGAATAAACCTCTTGCTTACCTGAAAAGATAAAGAAAAAGAAACAAAGTTAATCGAATATTCATGAACAGAAGTACATTAAATGCTCTTATAAATATGTAAAGATCCTTCCACTTGGTTTCACATTTAAGACCCCTTTCTCGAATAAAATGATCTGCCCTCCTTCGGAGGTCCTGTGAATTCATTTTAGTAATGAACTCATGCACAAAATCTATCACGTGCCATCCACTTCCACATCAGTTGAACTTCCAATCGATTTCCCAAATTGTTGCAACGGAAAACATGAAAACATCGTCTTACCGCCCTAGCTCACCCGTCAGTTGTTGAGTGTATTTTCCCTTAAACAGGAAACACATTCAGTTCACGTAAAGTGCAACGAAGTTTTCCTCTTTTTTTCGGAAAAATCCTTTAACTCGACATGACTGCTCCAATTTTTTAAGATTTCACGATACAAAAAAAAAAAAAAAACACCAGACCGACCTTGCTCAATGGCTTACATTACGCTGAAAGTCTCTAAACATTGCTATCTACTGCATGGTAAACCCCTAATACATCTCTCAAATCCGATTGATAAAAGGTATGCAGTGCATTCAATTCCTAAACATGCCTCAATTCCTAAACATGGGGGCAACCTTCAAAAAAAAAAAATCTAAAAATGTCGGAGGGCGAACGGAAAAGTCCTGAACAGGAAAACTTATCAAGGCAAACAAATTCGTTGGGAGCTATTGCTGGCGTGCGAACAAAAGCCATCAATCTTAGCCCGAGAAAAGTTCGTTGTACTGTTACAGTTACTGTGGCATCCGCAAAGTGTAAGCTCGTTGTCTCTACCCTTGGAAAGTGTTTTCGGATAAAAGTTTTTGGATTTCCTCTTGAATCGAGGGAAATGTTTGTTTGAAAAAAATAACTAATACACACAAGGATGGCGTGTTACAACAAGAAAATGTGTTTTCTCTTTACTTGGTGTGAGTTAAAAATTTGTGAAAGGATTTCATGGCAGCGAGTCTGGGGATGTTCTTTAAAGGGTATTGAGTGACTGTGTCATCAATTAAGAGTACTTGCCCTAGGTACCTTCTTAATGGATTTGCTTAGGTGTGTGGGTCTGGCACACCGGCACTATTGCCAAAGGTCGTTCTTGTGGTAGATTTAAGTGATTTTTCGTTTAACGTTGGTTTGATTTTTGAAAATTGATCCTGAAGCCTAAGGAGTCAATTAAAAATAGGGCTTGACTATGATGCATTGTATGTATTCTCATCCTGTGGTCCTTTGGTGGAAACATATATTTGGGGTGTCTCCCTGGTTTTTTTGATACACTGATCAACTTAGGGACTCATAGATAGATTTTGGTTCGTCAAATAAGTTATAGCAGCCTCTTCTGCCGAGTATGGGGCAGCTCTGTTAGTAAGCCCAAACCACCAAAAGTACATTTCCTAGGAAGAAAACTGCTAACACACATGAGACACATCCAGTGGGTGCTCAGACAGAAAATAGTAATTAACAAAGCAACCAGCGCGTCAATGGTGTGCAGAAGTCTTGAAGGTAAAGCATGGGGCTGTTTGCAGCACTTGGAAAGTGACCTACGAGTATACTACATATCACAAGAAAGGTGCAAATATTCGTTAATAGGTGCCTGCGAAACATTCTGAGGACTGCCTGGCCTAACCGTATCTCTAACGAACATCTTTACCAGAGAACAGATCAGGAACCAAAAGGCACAACAATCCAACGAAAAAAGTGGCAGTGAATTGGTCACACATTTTGAAAAAGCGACAGCTCCATTGGAATCCGCTTAGTCAAGATGGTAAAAGAGTGAGTCGACCGAGAAACACGTGACGCAGAATAGTTGAGGATGAGTCTCGGCAATTAGGAAAGAGCTGGAGAGAGCTGAGGCATGTTCCAGAAACCGCTCACGATAGCACGTAGCTACAAGGGATAACAGCACATAAGGAGATTCTGCGGTGGATGTGTGTACACTCTGATGTGATCTATCATCACGTATGTTGCACTTGCCTGTGTCAACAGAACAAAACTACAAACAATAAGGAAGAAACTGAAAAGAGCGCAAAAACAGGCATGGATTTGCATAACAGGAGCTTTGTATAATAGCATGTCCAACAGCGGGTAAAGAAGTCATCTTAGGCCGCTGATATGCAATGTACTATGACTCTTTGCCGCTTGCCGCTCATTGCATGCCTTTGGGCTTAGACCCCATGAATCTACGCCTAATAATAGAGCAGGCTGCCTGTGGTACAAGGTCACGTAGGTATTTCAGGCAATAAAGAAGCCGCCAAACTGCCAAAGTTAGGGGTAAAAACTCCCTTCATAGGTCCGAAATCCGGGGTCCCGGGAGGTGCTAAGGAATGGGGAGGAAATCAAAAACATTCACTCGAGAGACCTTCGTATGCTGGACAGTCCAAAGTACTTCTCGAGAATTACCAACGAAAGAGGTCGAAGACGTGCATCAAACCATCCAAGAACAGGCTAAGTATATTAATGGGATTCCTTGCAGGACATTGTAAGCTAGGAAAACACCTCCCAAAAATTAGCCTGGAGGACAACAAAGCCTGTAGATTCCGCAATGAGCCTGAGGAAATGCCTGAAAACAGTAAATATGGTGCCCGCTGGTTTTTTGGCACACATCAGATCAGAAAGGAGAGCCTTCCTTCACTAGACACACTCCAAATCCTAAAATTCCTAAAGGAATCCAAATTGGAGGATACCTTATATTCTGAGAATACCCATGGATAGCAGAGTAAAAAAAAAAAATAAGTGGCGCGACAGCTCGGGATGAGCCAAGGCCTAGCTTCTCGCAGCTATTCATGTTGTGTGTGTTATATTTTTCGCACGAATAGAAGGGACCTACATTTGATTGCCCTCTCCAAACGGCGAATAGAAATTGTCCTCTCGGAGGGTTCTCATTCCGCGACGAGAGGTGGTGCCGCGAAAAATATTCGGTGTACCTGGCTGGGGCTTGAACCCACGCCGCTCGGTCAGCAGTCAAACGCACTAACCACTGACCCACGGCGACCACCACATTAGTGAATATATTGACTCGAATCTATCCACTATAGCACGCACGCCCGTCTGGTGGGACGATTATTACGACCAAAAATTGGAATAAGCATTCTTAAGGTTGCTATCACCGACTCAGATTTTATTTTTTAATAATTTCCAAACGTTGTTCGGTCGTGAACTTCACCATGATAAAAATGTAAATTTCAACTGACTACGTTTTGACATTGACAGAAAAGTACAAAATTGTTTTGTCCCTATTTAACAACCCTGTAGTTCCTGATTAAAGTTTAAGCTTAAAAAACCAGGCAAGTAGCTAAGCTGCATGTTTAGTAGTAAGACCAGTCTCTCACTCAGGGCTTTTTGCAGCCACACACCTACGACCTATCACTAAAGTTGTCACTTTCAAAAAAAAAAAAAAAACGCTTGCCTTGATAAAAGTGATTGCCAATCCAACGCACATTGATTATTTATTCAAAAAATGGTTTTACAACCAGTAAGCGTTTCCCAACTTAATCCAAACGACAAACACACAAACACGTACCCATGGAAGCGCACATTTCGCGTAAAACTTCTCGTTTCGCATTCAATCAAAGAAAACCCATTTCTTGTTTAACGTTGCAATATAAAACAGAAAAAAAAAAAAAGTAAAATAATCCAGATGTGGATCCGATCGTCCTTTGACGGAGGGGACACAGAAGCATATCGTGGTCTCACATGGCTCCCTGTTTCTTCGGTACTCGGAAGCATGTGGTTTTATGCTTCGGCTGATTGGTAAGCGTCACCATCACGTGGATGGGTCGGCTGGCGACTGGCGGCTGGGATTGGAAATTGAAAACTAGATTGACTTGAATGCGGATTTGTTATGGCATTTTGAAGGACTATAAAGTTGTTCCGCTTTTTTTTTTTTTTTACTACCCCCCAGCTCGTCATCGTTTTTAATTCATGGCACATACAGGATCTATCTCGGGGGTGCGGGTTCTTTGGCTGGTTAACCATGGTGGAGTGCTGAGGCATCAGATGTTCCAAATGGAATGAATGATAAAGTTTTTTTCGAGATTTATTTGAAATAAAAGAATGAGGACGGATAGCAGAGTTTGTGGAGATGAGTTGGATTCTTTTCTTGTCAAACGCTATGCCACTCTGATTGAATTTATTTTAATTTTCTTCGACATGGTAGTACTGATGGAATTGACAGAAAAGTTTGATGAGCTGGCGTCATCTGGAGAGCGGTTAATAGACCATGACATCAAAGAATGAGTAATAGATGCGCTGGTTTCAGTGGCTTCGTTTTGGGATTGAGAGATGGTGGGGAGGTGAAGGAAACCGCCATAGAATTGCGAGTTTGGGACAAATACAAAAAAAAAGGGAAGAGTTTAAAATTCACGACAGATGCAGAAGGAAAAAGGATGTAAAAGAGTTTAGAAGAAAGAAACTGTCCAGTTCCAATCATGGCAATTGCTGGAAATATCAGAAGTAGAACTTGTTTGAACACGATTTTGTAATCGTTGGGCGCCAATGGCTTGAACATAGCCGCAAAAACTGAAAGCTGGCTTAGACGTCGTAGGTATTTCAAAGGTAGGCAATTACACATCGTGCGCCTGCAATACCTACCGGATAACAACACAACTCCTCTCCTGACTGGATATTTAAGTCAATTTTCAACCGAGGACTTCGGTACCTATGTACATCTCGGTAGATCCCCTTCTGGCTAATTAGTTAACAATTTCATTAATTTCGATGCCTCTGTGTCTCGGTACCCACCGGAGTTTGACTTTATATCGCTTAAGTCTTGGAGAGCATTGAAGCAACCATCGATCCCAAAGGGTTTCAATAGCAAACAGCTCGGCCTGAAAGATCAGTGTGGCTTCACACTGGAAAGTCCACCAACGACACATTGCGGCAGATCTTGGAGAAATCCCAGGAAATTCAGATCGAAACCCACCACCTTTTCATCGATTTAAAGGCCGCGTATGACAGCATCTATAGAGATGACCTATACAAAGCCATGTCAGGTTTTGGCATCCCTTCCAAACTCGTCCGTCTGTGCAGGATGACGATGGAGAATGCACGCTGCTCCATCACGGTCGGTCAAGACCCCACCGAGATTTTTGATGTCGATAAAGGATTTAGACAAGGCGACGAGCTGTCATGCGACTTCTTCAAAATCGTTCTGCAAAGAGTTGTGCAAAACTCACGCGCCAACACCAGACGCACAACCTTCCGACGCAAAGTCCGTCCAATTACTCGGATAAGCCGACGAACGCAGAGTGGTATCACTGGTGCGTTCGTGAGTTTTAAAACGGAGGCGGCGAAGAAAAGTTAAGCGGTCAACAATAAAGGACACTCAACACCGACGTCTCGGATAGAACGTCACTAAATACAGCTACAACTTCGAAGCAGAAAGGGACTTTGACTGGCTAGACTCCGCTATAAATTCAGACAACGACACCAGCGCTTAGATCAAACGAAGAACAACTCTTGAAAATTGCTGTTTCTTTGGGCGAAGAAGGCAAAGCTCTCTCGAGAAACACCAAAGTGACCCTTTATAAGACCTTAATCGTGCCAGTCCTGATCTTTGGCGCAAAAGCAAGGATTTTGTCAAAAGCGAATGAGGTTTGCTGTTTCCAGAGAAAATTTCTTGTGGTGATTTTCAGTCCCGTCTACATAGACAGTGAGTTGAGGAGGAGATACAACGACAAACGGACTGTACAGCAACATCGGTGGCTGGGTCATGTGGAGCGGATGGACACCAATCTCCAAATTCACACCCGGGGGATGGCGCAGTAGGGAAAGACCGCGACTCAGGTGGAACACGCAAGTGGAAGGGGACCTTAACCAACTTGGCTTGCGAAACTGGAGGCAGCTTACAAAAGATTGAGCTGGCTGACGCTTGTTGGTTGAGGCCCATGCATACTTCGGACTATAGCGTCGCCTTAAGTAAGTAAGTAAGAAAGATACTGGGAAACATTCCAAGTGCCTTCGAGATCTTGCGTTTGATACCAAGACACAGTATCACCGGTTTCCCTGGCCAAGCGACTCAGGATTTCGATTTGAAATCGAGAAAGGAATCATTAGTTGACCCAGCAGTCTAAGCGGCAGCAAGATATACTGCACTGCAAAGCCTTTTTTGACAAAGATGTGCAGAGGAGTGAGTCCATCTAGTGCCTCTAAGGCTGCCTTAAGGCGAGTTCACATAGCTCCAGTGTTTCCGAAACGTTGCAATCTTTGGGATCGTTGTTTTCTCTTAAACTTTAGTCCGCTATACTGCAGAAGCATAGACGAAGATAGGTCTGACTCACATGGTGTACAACCAGAATATAACCTTGGCTTGTGGACTCCAGATTTTGTCGTGCGTTCGGCGATGTCACATGGAATTGGACGCATTGGAAATTTGCTTTCTGACTTGGAATTCCAGTTGAGCTCTTTATCTAGGATTTATAGATACTCTGAGAATCCTATCGGTGTACCAATGAGAGTGACTATATCAAGGTCCAGTTTCTCACACAACACTGAGAGACCTATACTCCATAGTTGATACAGTTCTTCCTGAATCGGCAAATGCTGATGTTACATTTGCCAGGCAAAACTTCGTCATGTCACCCTTGAGGCCAAGGCCTACCTGTTGTGCGTGTTAAATTTTTTTTCCCCCTCAAATGTAAGGAAGCTCCAGTTTTTTTTATGACCGACTAAGACACTTTGTCTTAAATTAACATTTGCTTGGGCTCCGTATGCAAGCAAAGTCTCTAGGTCTCCCAAAGGAATATCCCAAAACGGACGAATATCCTAACTTATGACGAACAACATATTTTACCTTGTTTCCTTGAGGAATTCAACTAGCACTAGGCACACATCAAGGTCAGAGATTTACGTCCGAATTACTGATGCATAACAACGGAACATAAACCGATCCACCACATAAAACTTCACTTCATTACGGCGAAAGCAACATCAACTTTAGATGCCACCCAGTACACACAGTCTCCAGGGGAAACCACTTCCAAGGATACATACTCCGGAAACAAGAAAAATCCCACAAAAACCTAATCCACTTGGATTAATTTGAAAATTGATTACCAGCCATTAGGGAGCAATCAATCCGACAAGCTGCCAACCAATTTGCATGTTGCCAGACACTTGGGCTCACTGGCGAAGTAGGTGCGCCCGCCTTTTGCCTTTGACACCCCGTATAATTAGCTGATCATTTGGGGGCTCTATCGTTTTTTTTTTTTGACTGCCACGCCCGCTTGTTGTGCGCTCTGAGACCACCACCATCACATTCTTGAATCATTACATTTTTATAATGGCGGGCGCCTTGAATGCTGATAAGGTTCAGCACAACATTCGCATTTATCATCATCATCCCGGTCGAAATCAATCTTTTTGTCTGTGGCAGACAGGACAGGCGACACCCACATGAACAGATGAAATTCATTCGGCATTCGTCGCTCAGGATTCAGGACAAGACGAGGACTATTTTTCCAATTTTCAATTCGTCTATTCTTCTGTTTCATTTATTTTTGCGCTTTTCCTCTCCGTTAGCATGCCAATGTAAGATGACGACCGACGACGTACGGAATGTCATTATCAGCATTCCGATGAAAGTCCTTAATAGCAGAGAAGAGTCCTTTCGCTTCCTTGAACTACCACTAGCACACGCTTTGGCTTTGCTCAATTTTTATTAAGAACATGAAATGACTGCTCCAGCACTTTATATTTTAAGGACGAACGCTTGGGGTGTGAGAGACTAAAGAATGCGATGAGGAATGCTCTGCTCTCGTCCTTATTCTTTATTCGTTTCGCCAATTTCCATTATATTTCGCTCTTATTCTCTAATACCAGCCAGACATATCCTTTTTAGTTCGATTTGTTCTGAAGTGTAATCCCCTTCCTGTTGTGCCGCCTCATCCTGCACACAAGCTTTGCCTATGAGATAATTTTCTTGAATATTCACTAACAGCGGGGTGTAGGTGGTAGCAGCAGGCACAAGACGTTTTAGTCCTCCCTGGTATGTTAATATTATTTCTCTCTCCCTCTCTCTGTGTGTGCTGTGCTCACAAGGACACGTTTCCATTCGTTCATCATAAAATAATAATTCGAATCGATTGTGGTGGTGGTTGGTTGCGGGCATAATAATAGACGGAAGGGGTATGCATGGTGGATGCGGATAATAATTTGGATGAGACCTTCTTTCCGCACAAAAACATCCATAAATACACATGGTACCGTCAGAGTCTTCAGCAGAAATCGCTGATAGACTTCTTTGTGGTACCATCGTGTGTTAAAAGGATGGTTTGTGACGTTCGTGTTGTGAGAGGGGCTGAACTGTCAACTGATCATCACCTCGTGTTGTGCAAATTGTATCTCAACGATAAAGTACCTGTCCTACCAAAGCGTAAACCAAGGCTGGTCACACGCATACGGTGGGAGAGTTTACAGAACGATGAGATACGGGAGGAGTTTGCACGACAGGTATCCGAAAGGTTTGAAAAAATTCCAACTGTTCCGACAAATGTAGAGGAAGAATGGCGGTTGTTTTCAACAGCAGTCATTGCCTCTGCAGGAGGTGTTTGCGGAGTGAAGCGGCTCGGTGTGGCGGCTGGTGGTGAGAAAAGAACTGCGTGGTTTAAAACACCCGGAGTTCAAGAAGCCATCAGAGAGAAGAAGGAAGTCTTCAAGGTGTGGATACACTTGGGGGATTCAGCTTCTCGGAACCGGTACATGGAGGCGCGAAGAACTTGCAAGCTGGCTGTTAAAGCAGCTAAGGAGCAGTCTTGGAAGGAGTTCGGTGAGAAATTGGACTGTGATCACAGATCTGCAAACAAGGTGTTCTGGCAGACCATCCGCCGTCTCAGAGGAAGGAAGTTTAATATCATCGAAGGAGTCAAATCCAAAGATGGTGTACTTCTTTCCGATGACAAGGACATCTTGCGCAGATGGAGCGAGCACTTTTCGGAGTTGCTCAATCCCGAACAGGGCACTGAGGATGGCAGACCCATGGTTTTGAGTAGGGCGGAGAATAGTCCCACCGTAGAGGAGATGACTTTGGCGATTAAAACGCTAAAAGTCGGCAAATCTGCTGGTGTGGATGAAATCCGGCCAGAAATGCTCAAGGCTTTGGGTAAAGAGGGAGTGGAATGGCTCTCTCGTGTCATTAAAGTGGCCTGGGAATGCGGTGAAACACCTAGTGATTGGCAAACTGGGGTGATTGTTCCTCTTTTTAAAAAAGGGGATAAGAGGGATTGCTCCAATTATAGGGGTGTATCTCTTTTAAGTCTCCCCGGAAAAGTCTTTGCAAAGGTGTTGGAAACGCGTTCCAGAGCTATGGTCGAGTCCCGGTTGGGCGATGAGCAGTGCGGCTTTCGTCCAGGTAGAAGCACAACCGACCAGCTGTTCACTCTCAGAATGGTACTTGAGAAGGCCTGGGAGTATGCCAAACCTATCTACAGTTGTTTTGTGGATTTGGAGAAAGCATATGATCGGGTCCCTCGAGGCAAACTCTGGAGTGTATTGCAGGAGTACGGGATAGACGGTTCTCTTCTGAGGGCCATTCAATCTCTGTACACTAACTGTAAGAGCTGTGTTCGGGTGAACGGCGTTAAGTCGACACCTTTCACTGTGGGCGTTGGACTTCGCCAGGGGTGCGTTCTGTCACCTCTCCTTTTCATAGTGTATATGGATTGGATGTTACAGCGCAGCCTTGGTGAGGAACGTTTCGAATTGGGAGACTTAAGGATAAGTCATCTGCTTTTTGCTGATGACTTGGTCATCCTTACGTCCACCCAGACCGAACTTCAGCGCGCTCTAGATAGGTTCGTCGCCGTCTGTGTTGAAACTGGGATGAAGGTAAACGTGAACAAATCAGAGGTAATGGTAATTTCCAGAACACCTGTTCAATGCACTCTGCATGTTAGTGGAGTCCCATTGAAACAGGTGGAGAAGTTTAAGTATCTCGGGGTCCTATTCACGAGTGATGGTAGGAGCAATACTGAGTTATCCTGTAGGATTGGTCAGGCTGGAGCAATTTTGAGACAGCTTGGTCAATCTGTTATCAGGAGGGCCGAACTTGGCATCGAAGCTAAGTTGTCGGTCTTTAATTCAGTGTTTGTTCCGACCCTCACCTATGGTCATGAGGTTTGGGTAATGACCGAAAGAATAAGATCGCGGATACAAGCTGCCGAAATGAGATTTCTTCGTTGTATTGCTGGGGTGACTCGACGAGATCGGGTTAGGAACACCAGAGTACGCGAGGCACTCAATGTCGAGCAGCTACTTCTTCGAACGGAGAGATCCATACTTCGATGGTTTGGGCACGTCAAACGCATGTCCCCAACTCGGTTTCCAAGACGTGCCATGGAATCCGTGCCATCGGGTAGGCGTCCCCTGGGCAGGCCTAGGATGAGATGGCTGGACCAAGTCCGAAATCTCACCTCTACCCGTATGGGGATTGCCGCTGATGAGTTAGAGTCAATGGCGGAAGATCAGCAAATGTGGAGAGTCCACTTGAGCTCCCTAAACCCGCGACCCTCATAGTGGATAAGCGGGCCATTGGAAGATGATGATGATGATGAGCAAATGATGCCAATATGAGAGGGGCTGTAGCCGAGGGAATTTTTCTTTCAATTCTAATTTTGCGTCAGAAAATTGAGAATTGTTAAACAAATTCGATGCGAGGACGTATAAGGATCAAGTCGTTGAAACTAAAATTGACTGTTTGGCCAAATTGGTTCAAAGACAGTGAATTCGGCTGGTCATTTAAGGGACTTTGGAGTTTTCAGCACAGGAAATGTTGCTCCTCTATTTCACTAAACGAGGCGATCAACCAACGAGTTCCACTCTAAGATCCAATTCAACGTGAAGAGGTTTGAAACGCACGATTATTCTTGGCTTTGCAATGAGGGAGGAGGAAGTGAAATTTGCTACTATTCTCTTTGGCAAAAGTTTTTCTTGAGAAGTCATTTCAAGCTTGCTACCTACCCAATGCATATAGACATTCGTACGACAGTATACGAACAGAAGAAGAAAATTAGACGAAACTGCCATAATGTAGAAAACACCCACGACTAGGATTTGAAAACGCTGAATCTGCAGACAAACCGAATCAAACCACTGCACTCGCGGAATAAAGAGACATCAGCCAAAAATACTGTCTTAGAATGCACCAAAGGGCTTGCAGAGAGACAAAGACTACAAACGGTGATAGGCGGGATAATAACGGACAATATCGTTAAGGTTCTAAGCACGAGTAAGGAAAATTGCAACCAAGCGTACCTGCATCGATGAAGTGCTGAAGGTGAAGAACAGAGAATAGAAAATAAATTCATCGAAGATTGGAGCCCCATAGAAGCTAGGAAAAGTTGCGCCACCCTGATGTAAGGCAAAAACCGATTCACGGGCTGAATTGCCTGTAGATGGAGAAGGTTTAGTCGATGAGGGTCCGACGCATGGCATTAGGGTCGTCAATGAGCATCAAGCATCAAGTATTGAAGATCAGTGGCAACATTGCCAAAAAGCGATCAGAGATGCCGCCTCTGATGTGCTGGGTTTCACACGGCCACCACAACGAAATCCCTGGTTTGACGACGAGTGCCGGCAAGCACATGCAGCGAAACAAGAGGCTTACAAAGCGGCGCTGCATAGAAAGACCAGAGCTGCTCGCGAGCTCTACGGGCAGTAGAGGAGAGACGAACACAAGCTTTTCAGGAGGAAAAAGAAAGAGCATGAGAAGCACGCGATCGAGGTGAAAGAGGGATGTTATAGCAGGAATGAGGTTCGGAAGTTTTACCAAAGGGTAAAAAGAACCTGTCAAGGTTACAGAGCCCGAACCGAGGCCTGCAAGGATGAACAAGGGAACATCGTAGTAGAATCGCAGTCGATGCTGAGGATATGGAAGAACTACTTCTGCAGACTGTTTAACGGCGACGACGAATCAAATCCCGCTGTCAGGCAGAATGAACCATTCAACCTGGACGACGAAGACCAACAATTCCGTCCACCCGACCTGGACGAGGTGAAGACAGCCATATCGAAGCTTAAGTCCAACAAAGCTGCTGGGGCTGTCGGCCTAACTGCCGAGCTGTTCAAAGCAGCAGGCGATGACTTGGTAAGGAGCATGCACTAACTCATCTGTAAAATATGGTCGGAAGAAAGTATGCCCGATGAATGGAACCTCAGCATTGTTTGCCCGATCCTCAAGAAAGGAGACCCTCTGAACTGGGCCAACTACAGAGGCATCAGTCTTCTTAACATCGCTTACAAGATCTTATCTGCCGTGTTGTGTGAACGCTTGAAGCCGTTCGTCAACAACCTGATCGGTCCATATCAGTGTGGTTTCAGGCCAGGAAAGTCCACCATCGACCAAATATTCACAATGCGGCAGATCTTGGAAAAAACCCAGGAACTTCAAATCGATACCCACCACCTCTTTATCGATTTTAAGGCCGCGTATGACAGTATCTGTAGAGACGAGCTATACAGAGCCATGTCTAGTTTTGGCATCCCTGCCAAACTCGTCCGTCTGTGCAGGATGACGATGGAGAATGCACGCTGCTCCATCAAGGTCGGTCAAGACCTCACCGAGACCTTTGATGTCAAAAAAGGATTTAGACAAGGCGACGCGCTGTCATGCGACTTCTTCAACATCGTTCTTGAAAGAGTTGTGCAAAACTCACGCGCCAACACCAGAGGCACAATCTTTCAAAAGTCCGTCCAATTACTCGCATATGCCGACGATATTGACATAATCGGAAGAACGCAGCGTGATGTCACTGGTGCGTTTGTGAGTATCGAGACGGAGGCGGCGAAGATGGGTTTAGCGGTCAATGAGGGCAAAACAAAATATATGCTGTCAACAAGAAAGGACTCCCAACACCGACGTCTCGGACAGAACGTCACTATAGACAGCTATAACTTTTAGGTAGTTAAGGACTTTGTCTACCTAGACTCCGCTATAAATTCAGACAATGACATCGGCGCTGAGATTAAACGAAAAATAACTCTTGCCAATCGCTGTTTCTTTGGGCTAAGAAGGCCCTCTCTCGAGCAACTAAGGTGACCCCCTATAAGTCCTTAATCGTCTCAGTCCTGCTCTACGGCGCAGAGACATGGACTCTGTCTAAAGCGGATGAGGTTGCTCTTGGCTGTTTCGAGAGGAAAATTCTTCGGGTGATTTTTGGTCCCGTCGGCATAGACGGGGAGTGGAGGAGGAGATACAACGACGAACTGTACGGGCTGTACAGCGACACCGACTTAGCCAGAAGAGTGAAGGTCCAACGACTGAGCTGGCTGGGTCATAGAGAGCGGATGAAAACCAATGCTCCAGCTCGGAAAATCTTCGAATCCACACCTGAGGGTCAGCGCAGTAGAGGAAGACCGCGACTCAGGTGGCGCACGCAAGTGGAAGGGGACCTCAACCAACTTGGCGTGCGAAACTGGAGACAGCTGGCAAAAGATCGAGATCGCTGGCGACGCTTGTTGGTTGAGGCCCAGGACCACGCCGGTCTGTAGCGCCACCTTAAGTAAGTAAGTAAGAACATTGCTGCCTTGCAGATTGGCTTGCTGGCCTGTGAAATAGTTGTAAACGGTTTAAAATTTTTCGCCAAATTTTTTCGGTCAGTATAGGGTTAAGTTTCATGCCATTGTTGAACTGTCAACATTCAACTATCATTGCGATGACTTTTGAAAGGCAAAAACTAGGAGGTTGTTAAATATGGATCGACACATACTCGCACAGTGTGTTGAAATAGTGAAAATCCACTACAAAAACGGTGAAAATATCGCGGCAACTTTTCGTAAATTTCGTACTGCTTTTGGTTATCATCAAGCACCTTCTCGCATAGCTATAGTGAGTTGAATCGTTAAATTTGAACGTCTCGGACAGGTGAAGGATGTGAGGACTCCAACTCGCCAAGGTTAGCTGAAAATATTGCCGCCGTAGCTGAGAGTGTGACTGAAAACCCAGGTGTGTCCGATGCGAGAAATTCACAGGAATTGAGACCATCCGCAACTACTTTGCACCGTATGTTGCATAAAGATCATCGCCTACATGCAGCAGATCACGCACAACGCCGTAATTTCGCTTTAAAGAAATGACACCTCTTGTTGGATAACCCTATAATTGAACAATGTCCTTTTCATCCTAAGACATTCAGTGAATCTTATAGACCCTAATTCCATATACGTTCTCACCATTCCAACTCATTGTCAGACTGAAAAATCTGACCTAGGAGTGTTGTAAGTCAATACCCATCTGCTGTTATTGATGTTTTCGTCAGCTCCTGGCCTAGCCAAACACTTTAATGTAAAGAAATTCCTCTCAATACATCACATACATCTGTCCCCCATTTTACACAAGCAAAAGATAAATTACACACCCCATTCAAAAGGTTAAACATCGCCTTTAGGCATACGCTTCATGCCTGTCAGGGTTATGAAATAATCAATCTCACAGTTATGTATTTATTATGCATGTACAAACACAAAAGTTATCCTTTTCTTTTCTTTTTCTTTTTTTATTAGATCATCTTCAAAACGAAATCAAATTGCCTAATGGACCAGGAATCAATGCCAACTTTTTTTCGCCCCCCCCCAAAAGCACTTCCCACACAAACATGCATATTGGCGAAACAGTAAGCGCATGCAAACACACGCTCAGCATGAAGTGTCGGGGTAAATAAAGTATCCTTCCCAATCCTTTTACTTGCCTTGAAAAATATGTGTTGACAGTTTAATGGATCGCAACGAAAAATGGAAAAAAAAAAGAAGAAGCAAATCCCCCTCGGCTTACTCCAGCTGGGAAGGGAAAAATCGGAAAACATTCCTTGGCATTAAAATGAAAATCCACTCGCACACAAATACTCATCAGAAATGACATGGTAGGCGCCTGAGTAGGAGTATTTCGTTAGCAATGTAATCTTAGGAAGGACATGTATACCGATGATTCTTTTGTACTTTAAAATATCACGTGTGTGATGGAAAAACCCACCGCCTTGCATTCGGTGAGACTTAGCGACGCAAAAAGGGATAAGGCAAAAGGATTGAGGATTGTGTCTCCTGAGAATGGGGGATATTAGAAAATAATCCTGCAAATGTCATTTTTAATTTGCACAGAGTAAAATACTCTGACAAAAATGTGTGCCATTCCTTCATGTGATTTAATCCTTTCATTTGAAGCTGAAGGTGTGGTCGGCTTGGCTTAGTGGTTAATGCGTTCGGCATGAGTTTGAGCCCCAGTCGTCTCCACCGAACAATTTTTGCGGCACCACCTCTCGTTGGGGAATGACAAACCTCCGGGAGTATAATTTTTCATGAAAAAGCTTCTCAATTGGTCGTTCGGAGTCGGTAGTAAATTGTAGGTCCCTTCCATTATGATTGGTTGCGAAAAGTTAGGTCTTGGCTCATCTCGAGCTGTCAGCTATTTATTTTATTTATTTTATTTGAAGTTCATGTTAAGTAAGGTAAGCGAGTCGATGGAAAAGTTGTAACTCGCTTTCGAGAGTTCATCAAATGACAAGCTTATGTTGACGACACACAATATCGATCGCAAAAGGCAGGTTGGAGAAATCCCTCCACAACATCATCTTAAAAAAGACTGAAAGCAACATAAGAAAAGTGCCACAGAGTTGGACTTAACACAGAAGGAGGAACTTTTACGAATGAGACCGACAACAGTTAAAGAAGTTAAGTACTTCAAACAGTTGACTCGCCTGAAGAAAAGCACTCAGGAGGGATTTCCAAAAAGTTCGCCTATGCTCATACAATATATTCATGTGTAGGGAGCCTAGCAGGTAAGTCTTGGGGATGTAGCTCAAGCATTATGAAATGAAAGTTGTCATTGTGAGACTTATAGTCACATATGGGCCAATAATGGCAAGTCCAGCCAGAATGAGGACCATATTGAACAAAGAGAAAGGACCGGCATCATTCTGCATTACCGGGGCTATGCGATATTCTTCTCAACCCCACCAATGGAGGTGTTTCTAGAACTTATGCCCTTTTACCTCTACGAGTTAGTAACCTTTAGGAGGAATTTTTGAATTTAAGTGTCTGCCGAGCCTTTGTGTGGCTTGCATGTGATTGGCATAGAAAAATCCATTTAAGTGTCAAAAATTCAAGAAGTCCTCCATATTCAGAATATGAACTTCGCTGTTGTCAAATTTCTTAAGTAATGACTACGAATACTAACAAACTTATAATGAACGATCAATGCCTTTACTGCTGACACTCATCTTTGACGGTTCCAGACACGCTGCTTCCAGTTGGCAAGACGGAGCTTTACTAATAACTTTTTCGTTTAATCAGCGGTTAGATCTTCCTTTCCTTTGCGAAGCAGGCAGCTGTTATTTGATGACCGTCTTAGCTTTAGGGCTGTAATTCGTTCACTTAATATGACCGTTATTGATTATTACCTGCTGGGTTGTGGCTGCCGATGAAAGCGTTTCGTCGAATGACGTGGTTTTCTGTCGACAGCACATATTTTGTTTTGCACTCAATGATTTTAAGACTAAATTCTTTGGTCTGACCTTCAATACCGATGAAGAAGTGCCAGTCGGGAACAAGTAATCATGTCAATACCGTCTGGGTATCCTAATAGCTGAACGGACTTTCTGTGTTTTCGCTTGGCTATCTTCTACAGCATGAGATTAAAAATAATCACAGAATAGCTAGTGATCTTACCAGGATTTTCCTCAATACAAAGATTCATCAATGATTTGCCCAGTCGCAAGCCACATTGATTTTGGGCAAATTTACGTGATGCAAAATGCAGTCCAATAAGCGACGTTAAACAAGGATTTGCCCCGGCTATTGTTACCAGACAAGTGATAGTCCTTCAGTCGTCGGACATGATGTCGTCATCCCAAACCCTGCAGGTATCCCAGTACATGGTGTTTGACAAAATAGTGCCACCGGCTTCGCAAACCGAAGGGTTTTCTGTCAGATTTTTTTTTTATTGTAATGCTACATTGTGGCCACGTAATATTGGCGTTTGTGGAAAGCAATGGCATACAGTGGGACTCTGTAATCCCTTACTATTCCTGTTGTCCTGAGCCTTTTGAGTTGATCCTTTACTTTATTGACTGGTCCAGCTTTTAGTCATTCGACAGTTGCGCTCTGAATCGTACTGCAACTAAAAAGTGCTCAGAGTTGACACTAGCACGTTCAGGATATTTGATGAATTTTTTGCGTGAATAACACGGTCGAATTAGCTGGCGATTCGGAAATAGCTAGATTGCCGTGTAAAATTACTTGTGAGGGAGTCTTGTGCGTCTTATCAACGTCTTATAAGCCGTCCCTGTTGTCTAAAAGGCTGTTCCTATTTCTTCGCCAAATGCGGTTTCCTTGCCGATTTTGACATTCAAGTCAGAGTATAATTTTTGTGACAGACTCTGTAGGCTTCTTCCAAGAGGTCCTTAATGTCCCCTTTGTGAAGATTCTCAGTTTTGGTGATAGGTACATACAAACACATGTATGTATGTCGCACTCTTTCCCTTTCATCATTCCTGATCCTATCCAGCGTACTTACTAGGTCACAGTAACAACCGCCTTCATAAAAGTTGTTGCCAAAACGAGATCTAGTGGTCTTGACGTTGCTAGAAATATTCAATTTCAATGAACAGGGCTATGCATAACAGTCTAGCATCAAGTTGAGAGTTGACAATTCTCTGCTGTCTGTTTAGACCAGTCACTACTTTTTAACAAGGATTACACTGAACTTGAATGTTTCAAAACTCGTCAAAGCCACCCATGCAATTATAGCCTCCTCTAAACAAAATGGTTTTTGTGTTACCCTGCACTACCCCCATTCGAATATAGAGAAACTTAAAATACTCAGTTGATTTCTGTCTTTCTTTTCAAGTGTCACCAGCTGTCAGTTGTCAGCTGTCATCGTTCATCGGTTTGCAGTTATACTGTCACTGCCAAATCGTTTTGTAAATGTTTTACCTCCTTCTCACGACTGTGCGTATGGGTTTTGAAAATATGCGCATTTTAAAATGGAATTTCAAATGTTAAAATGTTCTGGGAATTGAAACGATTTATACAGCCCCTGCTGTACTGTACGATTTTATATTCAGAATTCATGATCCGGTGAACAGAACATACCAGCAATATTTTGACGTTTAAGTATGTAAACCCAGCAGATTTTTTTTCCACCCATCACAAACGCCGAGGACTAGAGATCAGGTAAAGTTTTGACGGGAGCAACTAAGTAGGAAATAGTAAAGCTGTGTTCGGTATGCTGTCAAAAATGTCGAAGCAAGCCCATAACTTTGGAAGTTGAACGTCTCCATTGTTTTAAAGCTGGAGTTGGTAAGAATAAACAAATAAGTAGTTGACGCGATAGCCCGAGGTGAGCAAAGGCCTTACCATTAACGTTGCGTGTTTAACACATTTCGCTAGAATGGAAGGGACTTTAAAATTATAGCCGACTCCAAAAGGCGAATTGAGAAGCTTTTTCATGACACTTCCGGTGGCTTGTCATTCCCTCACGAGAGGTGGGTGCCGCGAATAAATGTTTTGGTGGACATGGCTGGAACTATAACCCATGCCGCTTGCACCGCAGTCCAACACACTAACCACTGAGCCACGGTGACCACATTGGTAAAACGAAGCGTGCAGTCACTGGTGGCTTGCAAACATCGAATGGATTTGGTTTTACCCAAACGAGGATTAAACAGAGTATATGCTGTCGACACAAACGCGATATCTCGGTCAGGACGTTACTATGGAAAACTACAACTTGTCTTGGTTGTTGCTTCAATTGTAATCCTTTGAGTCCGTCGTTGCTTATTGCTGTTGAAAATGTGAGTTTAAGACACTGAAGCTAGAGCGGTGATTTACAGAAAACTTTGGAGCCGGTACCTAAACCTTTTACATCCGCTAGTGCAGATTCAGATTTTCTGTTCTTTTGAACTTTTAAGACAGGAAAACATTTCGAAGGAATGGAGGTCCTTCTTTGATCGGAGATGCCTCAACTCTGTCCAAGATGACAACTAGTGGGACTTCCAGTAATTGCTGACAGTAGGTATGTATATTTCCGAACGAATTGACTCAATAAATAAATCATCATGCTCAAGCCGTGCATTGCCTATGTAAATTCACCCGGAAAAAGCCAGTTCCGGACTTAAGTCCCCAACTGATTGTGAGATTATTGCACGCACAAATTATGAAATAATTTTTTTATCTCACCACTGTTATCCTGCTTCGAAATGAATGCGAATAATTTCTTAACGCAATTAAACATTTCATTGCTTAACGACCCGACCCCAGATTGCTGGATATTCCTCAATTACCATACCGCGATGAAAGCCGAAAGCCGCTCCCTCATCCCCATTCGCAACCCATTGAGTCGTCAAAATAATTTCATCACCGCCGATGTTCATCGAAGAAATACCGCATTGGTAATCCGATTCAGATGCATACACACAGTGACGCACATTAATCCACTCCTATTGAAGGATACAATCCTTCCGGTCTTGTATTTTAAATTTCGTAAATTCCTCTGCAGATGAATTTAATGAAAATCGCTCCATTATCTCATTTCGATTCGGCACGGCTCTCACCAGGACATGGGCTACAATTGATGACCAATTGTCCGGACTGGCAATTCCCAACCCAAAATCCGCCATTTTCTCGTTTTTCCGACGATTTAAAGTATTTTCCTACCGCAATTCGATTGCGGGCAGGAATACCACATCAGAAACCAGTCCAGATTGGGGGCGGGGAGCGAAACAAAAGCACACAGGATCACGAGCAGCAGGACTTCCACGGTCACGTCCACTTCCACCCCATTCATGGGCTTCCGTTTTGTCCCGTCAACTAATATTGATTTATGGAATATTTTTCTACAAAACAAAATCTCATTCCAAGTCCTTGCCCGAACGCCGTATGTGAATGGTCACACATCCGTGTGTGTGTGTAAGGAATTAGAAAATCCTGACAAAGCTATTGGACATTCTCCAAAAAAAAAAAATGTTTCCTCCATTTAATTTCAATCTGAAAACGAGCTTGTGTTCTCGGTTTTTATTGGGAAGGTGCCAACACAGCCAGGGGAGCCACGGAATCCTTTGCAAGGATTTAACAATTCTAATATCCCAACACATTCTATGGACGCAATGTGTTAAGTAAAATATTCGCCATTATTTCTCGAGCTGGTTTCAAAATTCGAAATTTATCTCGATGGACCGGCATTATCCTTTTCACATAAAGCGCTCGGGTGTAACCCAATTTGATGGTGTCCACATAATGGAAAAGGATCCCACACCAGGAGGCAGGGAGGAAATAAAAAAATAAATAAACGACTCAAAGGATATGCTCGAGCATATTTCTCAATTTTTATTTAATGAGCGCTTTACGAATGAATGTGTGTGTGGGAGGGGGCCGGGAAGGTCGTAGGTTGGAGGCAAGGATTCACGCTAGATTCGTAGAAAATGTTGTCATATGACCTTCATTAGGCACTAATTACTTTCATTGCTCCAACAGGAGAGGAGCTAATAGGATTACATGCTCCGCTTGGCAGCGGCAAGAATAAATAATGAGAAAAATGAAAATGGAAATTAAATTGACAAGGATACTCCTGTACGTGAAGGGAATGTGCGTACTGCATGTGTCTACGGAATTAGAGAGATCAAGTGATACGACCCGACTGATGAGGGACTGGGTAATCAGCAAAATGGGGGAATATTTTTGGTCAGTAATTCAATTAATTATTAATAAGGATATCGGAATGACGGTGAGAGTTTGTGGTGATGGTGACATGTGATATTTTCAGTGGCACATCTGCTATGGGCCAACTTTATCGTATTGAATTGCTTTTATATGGGAAGTTACTATTGACCGCAGGAAAAATGTGGTTTTCTATTTGAGGGGGAAGACAAATTTGGGGGATGATATCCTATTTTCGGGATATGGAGGTTTAATGAACTTGTCTTCATGCTGCCAGCTATTTCCGAGTGGCACGTGTTTTGATGTCATATAGGGGGAATGTGTTTGCCAGGAAAATGTCCTGCAATACTTAATTATCTAATTAGGGAGTTATTCTACGAAACAACATTATTGGATAGGTCATTTGAAATTAGGGGAAATTTTTTGCTGCAAAGATTGCTTTAAGGCAGTAGGCTGATCTTAGGTTGAGTTCCGAACTGAATTTGACTTTTGCGGATATTTTTTGAGCTTCACCTTTAAAGTCGCCTATAACGCAGCAAATCACTCTTTCTTGACTAAAGGCAAATCGCAGCCCCTTGACTAAAGGCAAATCGCAGCCCATGCGCAAAGCGATGAAAAGACTGACAAGCTGAAGACAGAAGGTCAGAACGCCACGGCATCTAGAGATCCTCTTGGCTTTGAACATAAAAGAGAACTAAGGGTAGGTTCAAGAATGGAACAACTTTTAGATTGGCGCTACAGCTTGGGATGAGCCAAGGCCTAACTTCTCGCAACCATTCATGTTGTGACCTATAATTGATTGCCGACTCCGAATGGCGAATTGAGAAGCTCTTTCATGACAAATTATACTCCCGGAGGCTTTTCATTCCCCGACGAGAGGTGGTGCCGCGAAAAATGTTCGATGAACATGGCAAGGGCTTGAACCCACACCGCTCGCATAGCAGTCCAACCCACTAAGCACTGAGCCACGGCGACCACCAGAAGAAGAAACAGCACATTTCTCAGTCCATGAGAAGGCTACAAAGCAAGTATACCTCGCAGTAAGCCCACAGGCTATAATGAGAATGTTTGAACACCACCTCCGCAGACTGCTAAGCAAAGATCGCGATCTGTCAGACAAGAAAGATCTGTCAACTTGAAGTATTACAGAAAATATTTTCACCGATGAAGACAGCAGTACCTAAGGTGAAGCTGCTGAACCTTTTTAAACCAACTGGAGAGTACAGATTTGGAGTTCATGAGAAGGGTACATACATAGATATGTATATGTATCATACTTACATACCAAATTATCTGTTCAGTTAGACCGGATGAGAATATTTTCGTGAAATGGAGCAGTGCCTTCCTTTGCCCGAAGAAAGAAGAGCCTCTTACTGCATCAACTATGTATGGAGCCATCAGGCTTTTCAACATTATATCCAAGTTTTAATTATCAATCCGTGTTAATGTAGTTAAAAGCGACGTATTCCCATTCAAGACTTCCTAAATGGCAGACAGCGCCTATTTATCGACATCGACAAGTTTTAACTCAATTCATAGTGTTATAGAACTTCGTCAATCTGAGAAGTTCATTAACCCCTTAAACATCAAGAGAACTGAAGAAATTTTCGCTCTTAACGAAGGTTAAGCTTAGTTCCTAAAGGATTTTCTCACTGGACATTGTGCGCTCAACTAACATCTTAACAATCTGGGGATCAGTCCATCGGCTTTGTGCCGCTTCTGTTTGGGTGACCAAGAAACTCCAAAGCATATTTTATGTGAATGTCGCGTCATTGTGTACTAAAACATATGACAGCTCTTATAAATGAGTTGCACAAAGTTGTGTTTAGTTTCGACAACCGGATGTTGCCGGCTAGTTACCCCATGAAGATCCATAACGCCATCAAGGACTTCAATAATGTCAAAAACACGCTTAAGACAAGACGATAATCTTACGAAGCTCAGATGATAGGACATGATAGGTAGGTAATGTGGTGGTTTCTGAGAACCCAAACAGCGTCGTGTGCGCCGTTTTGTTACCACGAAACTCGTTCGAAAACCTATTGCGCGTGAGAGTTGATTGGTTGTGTTCGGATAATATGGCTAAATCCAGCCAATAGAATTCAGATATAGGATCAGTTCTTCAATCCCTTTTTGAGCTTTCTCACCAAGGTCCACGAAGAAGGGTTTGTCCAAAGAACGCCGTCTGGTCTTCGCCAGGGCCTGACCCGTTCAGAGGAAGTTAAGTAGAGATTACTTCTCATTAATGTCCTTGCAGCTTCTGCAGAAGTTGTTGTGAGAAATACCAGGCTTGACCGCATGGTCTCTTACTGGCCAGTGACACACAGAGAGCTGTCAACAGTGCATTAGTGACAGTATTCAGTTTTAATCGTCAATATTGGAAAGCCCTCTTCTATTACCCGAAATAGAAGTTGCTGTGACGTGAATAGCAGGTCTGTCACACAAGCTAGTTGATCTGGTAGGCCATCTTGATTTTTCATGCACAAACAACTGTCTTGCTTCTTGGCCAAGTACACTTTATTATGAACTAAACCTTTGTTCACAAAATATGGTAAAAACGGTTTTAAAATCAATTTGTAGGTTCTCAAGCCTATACCGACAAATGAACACAGTGCAATAGACACCTTTGTAAACTACGGTGAAGTCAGACGGAGATATTCAAGGAGCAAACTCCACATAGTCCCCATAGCGACCTAGTACACAGCAGATCCCAACTAAGCCTTAAGCTACGTAATCAACCCAAGCACACAACTAATTGTATTGCTTGCCCCAAAGCCAGTGTTTCCTAGAACCCCAATCCTTCCCTAAAGAAGTGTGCAAATTCGATAACGGAGTAAATCCGCAACCCAACTAAATGGCAATTCACGATAACTGCCGCCCCGGGTATGTTAGCTATGTACCTCCAACTTGTATGTGTGCGAAATTCGACTATGCTAAAGCTGGCTGCGCGCTAAACCTCTTTAGAAATTGTGAAATGGAATAATCCAAGTGTAGAAAATTAAGTGCAACATTTTCTAGTTGAAATAATGATTTAAGGACCCACTCTATGGTGCATTCGTGCAGAAATTTTGAGCTTCCGATAAGAAAAGCCATTAATGGGGTGGCTCATGGGGTGACTTGTGGGTGTGTGGGTGATGTACTTAAGTGTTGCAAAGCCATCATTGCGCTATCCGCCCTCAAGCGGAACTTTGTGTTAGCTTGTGTTGTGCGCTGAATCACAACTTTGTCTGCGGGATGAGGGGCGCTGAAGAAAATGAAGGATAAGTACCCAGCTACCCGCATTTTGAGAGTGCACAGGATAGATTAAGTGGATGCGACATTTATTGTAACCTTCATGTTCAGTGATGTTTTCCACTAATGTTGCCCCGTAAGCAGCTTAAAGAGGCCATCAGTACACAGCAGTGTCGGTGAATGTCGTCTGGAACAAAAATCAATTTTAAATAATGTACTAGGGTATCTTATTTTTTTTATAAACGCCCGAGGACGATGTGAATCCTTTTATCCTTTTATTTCCAGCGCGCTCTGTAGGTATGTGCGTGTCCATTGATGTGGAGAGAATTTTCCGGAAAATCGCTGCTCATATTTAAAATAAATTTGATTTATTTATTCGCGAAAGCAAATTGTTCCCAAAGGGATTTTCCGGCGGAACAAATGGGATTTCATTATGTTTTTCCAATGAACAACTCGCATACACACACACACAGAGGACGAGGGAGAGACAGAGACAGAGGCGCATAATTTCGGTTTCAATTGACGTTAATGCGACTTTCGGAACGGTAAACAGCGGCGGTGGAGCCTTGACTGTGGCTAAAATGTTTACACTTTGGTTAATGTAAGTAAAAACGAAAAGTTTTTGATTTTCGACGCGAGAGGGTCGAATCAATTTTCCAGGACACGGTGCGATTACAGTTATTATTACTTTGCTCAAGAGGGCCTAAGTAATGTTTAGAGAGGCTTAGACGACGGCGTCGGAGGATGAGTTCGGGTTGTTGCCTCTGGCGGCGGAAGGCTCTGTGGTTAATTTGTTTTTTTTTTCTTTCCCTCAAGACGGGTTAATAATTATATTATAGGTCATGGCATTAGAAGGACGTCGACCGGGACTGGGCTCCATGGTGGCAGCGGGTGGGTATTATGCTTTAAGGCTGTGTGAAAGATTTCAGCTGCTCAGTCGGTTTACTTATGAGAGAATAAATGATTTATGTATCGGATGGGGTGGCGGTGGTGAATTCCTTTTGCCTGAGCACTTTTCACTTTGAGGATTTTTTTTTTTTTTTTCGGAAAGCCGGTTCCATCACTGATATTTGAATTGTTGGGGAGAAGGGAGCAGAAAGAGTGGAATTAATAAATGCAGATAATTATTCGGAAAATACATCAGACAGGTATCCACAGACGAGAGGCCCATGGTCTACTTGGTTTTGCATGCTAATGGAAAGTGTTTATGGGTAAAATAAACAATCTTTTCGTGAAATGTAAATGCCATTCGAGCGTAGGCGGAGATACTCACTTGTATTGACGAAGCATTGCCCTTTTCAGCGTGGAAAATAAAATAAATAAAAATTGAACGAGGCAGCCCTTGCACACCCAAAGTCTAACTATATGCATTGGTCTCACTGAAAATTCTCAAAAATGTCAGACAGAAGAAGTGTAAGTAAGACACGGGATCTGAGATCAATTATACACAACTCTGCCTGGTTACGCAAATACCTTGCCGGTCCCAAGCCCGGATAAAGGAGGGGGTTATGAAGTAACAATGTGTCCTATCCTCAATAAAAACTCTGTTAACCTTCCCTTCCGCTCCCTATCTTATCCTTTCCCTCTCCCCTCCGTTGGGCTGAATCAAGATGTTATACGTTCCGTGCCAATGATCAACTTGACTGGGGGCCCAACAACAAAAATAGCTCAGTCGTGAATGGAGTATTCAGATACCTGACGACCTCCGAATTAGATAGACACAGCGGATCTCTGTACAGATGGACCTCCTTTTTTCGCCACTCGTGGGAACTTTTATGAGTAAACCAATAAATGCTGCTTGTACAAAGCAAAACAAACATTGAAACCGGTTCTCCTACTGGTAGCGCACCTGAAGAGCTGGCAAATAGAAGGATTATGGGTAAACATGGTTCAACTGCTGCCAATAGCCGCGTGGAACTTAAGGGTAAACCCACCCACCCTCGGTCCAGACAGGACTTGCCAAGAGCAAAGGTGTCATGAGACCGAATACCCCGTCCAAACAAGCCTATAAAGAGCGCCGCACCCCAAGCCGTATACACAGCACTCATAAGACCAATGTTTACTCATGGATCTGTGATATGACAGGCAACTCACCGGACTACGAGGAGAAGTCTAAAAAACGTAGCGTGACAGCTCGGGATGAGCCAAGGCCTAGATTCTCGATTCATGTTATTCGGAGACTCACTCCGAACGTCGAATTGAGAAGGTTTTTCATGATAAGTCTGACTCTCGGAGGTATGTCATTCCCCGACGAAAGGTGGTGCCTCGAAAAATGTTCTGTGGACATGGCTGGGACCTAAACTCACGCAGCTTGGTAAGCAGTCCAAAGCACTTACCACTGAGCCGCGGGGAGAAGTCTGCTTTGAATAAAAATCTGAACTTCATATGCAAATATACACTCCGCCTGGCGAAGCTCTAAAAACACAGCAACAATTACTACAAGGATCCGTATGACAACATTTAAAGAGACGAGCTATACAGAGCTATGTCTAGTTTTGGCGTCCCTGCCAAACTCGTCCGTTTTTGCAGGATGACGGTGGAGAATGCACACTCCTCCACCAAGGTCGGTCAAGACCTCACCGTTTTAGACAAGGAGTCGCGCTGTCATGCGACTTCTTCAACATCGTTCTTGAAAGAATAGGGCAAAACTCAAGCGCCTACACCAGAGGCATAATCTTTCAAAATTTCATCCAATTACTCGCATTCGCCGACGATATTGACATAATTGAAAGAACGCAGCGTGATGTCACTGGCGCGTTCGTGAGCGTCGAGACGGAAGATGGGTTTGGCGGTCAAAGAGGGCAAGACGAAGTATATACTCTCAACAAGAAAGGACACCCAACATCGAACGTCACAATAGACAAAACAGTCTACAGTCAGTCTTTGTCTACCTCTGCTCCACTATAAATTCAGACAACGACACCAGCGCTGAGATCAAACGAAGAATAATTCTTGCCAATCGCTATTTTTTTGGGCTAAGGAGGCCATTAAGCAGCAAAGCCCTCTCTCGAACGACTAAAGTGACTCTGTCAAAAGCGGGTAAGGTTGCTCTTGACTGTTTCGAGAGGAAAATTCTTCGGGTGATTTTCGGTCCCGTCTGCATAGACGGTGAGTGGAGAAGAGGATACAAGGACGACCTATATGGGCTGTACAGCAACATCGACATCTTCGAATCCACACCCGAGAGACGGCACAGTAGACGACAACTACGACTCAGGTGGCGCATGTAAATGGAAGGGGACCTCAACCAACTTCGCGTCCAAAACTGGATACAGCTCGCTAAAGATTGAGCTGGCTGGATATATTTGTTGGTTAAGGCCCAGTTCCATCCCCGGACGGCAAAATGCTAGCTAGGTCTTGGACGATTCTCGATCAATCGCTCCAGCTGTTTCTTTATTTTGATGATCTGAACAGAGCCAGGGGTAGTTTATCTAGGAAAGATGCCTCACTGTCTGTCTGTTCGGAAAACTGTTTTCTACTTATGCTTATGTGTTAATGTTTTTCTGTTACATCCTGTCTTCAATTGCCAGTTCTAGGCGTCCACTACCATACAACGTTCATTTCATTCTTAAGTGGCAAGGATAGTTCAAGACATTGACACCAGCAAACCCTCAAAATATTCCAGCTGTTGCAAAAATAATTACAACACAGAAAAACTTGTAAAGCATTTAAAAAAAAAAACTAAACGAAGAAAACTCAAGAAACATCATACAAGGTCGTAGAAATTTAATTTGGTTCACACCCAACGTTTCTCGTTCAAAATTTGATTGCACTGCAGCCGCCATTTTAGTTTTTCCACCCTTACAGGGGCCGTTTTCCATGTTTTTTTTTTTTGTTTTTTAATTGCACACTTTATAGAAACCACGACTGCGGCCACTTAAAACTACCAACTTCAACTAACTAACTACATTATCCGCTGTTTACGACGATAATAATAATTGCAGCGTTCCCGAAACTACACAGTCCGTACGTACTCTGTAGTGCATTTTTATGTTGGGTATGCTCTTTAAAAATAAAAACAAAAATGTGTACGTACCTTTTACGGCACTCAGTTGATTGCCAACCATTTGTTTCGCAATGAATGCAGCCATTTTGAAGAGGTTCCTTCTTTGCTAAAGTTTTTGTTAGTTTTTGCTTTTTTTTAATATACAAGTGGTATAGTTGCAAGGGTCTTTAGTTTAAATTTAGCCTCAGCAGCTAACAAGTTTTGTAGTTAAATCTGAAAATAAAAGAAAAATGGTTGAAGATAAAATATGATGTCAAAAAAAATTTAAGTTTTTCCATGCTAAATTGACTGAATCAAGCAAATCAATACTTTAACGAAAAGAAAGATGTCATTTAGGAACACATCCCGTGTCAGAAGACAGCACAGGAACGCAACAGCAATATATGTATGTGGAGCTGGTAATTGGGTGGATAGGTGGTTTGAATTTATTCGTCAATCTCTACCAGAGGTAGTCTTTCGAAAAATAGGAAACGCATCACACAATTGGTGATAGTTAACCTGATTTCCACGAGTCATACATGTCGAACAGAACCAAGACACTTTATAAAATGAGGTGCAAACGTGAAGGTAAAAAAATATTTCATATCGTAATCCTGGCAATAACAACTCCCATTAACGCTTTGGGTATTCTCTTGTATCTGATCCTCCAAGACTTCTTCGGCAAATAAATGACAGCTGGTGCAACTATTAGACTTAATATCTCACAGTGGACCAGGCGATACCTCGATTCTTAAGCATCACACAAATATTTCTGAGAACACAGGTTACACAGATTACATCCCAAGGTATTCTTTCAGGACAAACTTTTATGTCGCTATCCCTACCAGAGATTGCAGCGAAAGTCAGTAACACTTACGAAAGAATCTCTGTATATCTAACGTCCTAAAATCCTTGACACACGGTTCCAAAACAAAACAATCTGTGGGAGGAGGTGTTTTCTTCGACGATATCAACCTCAAGGTCTTCTTCACCTTCCAGAATATTGTTGCCGAAGATTACAACCATATCTTGGCTGAGGTGAAAGGATTCTTAGCCAGGCCGCCATAAAGTCCCTGGAATCAGTCTATGTAGCATCAGAAATAGTTCTAGATTGCCGCTCGTTCCTTTTAGAGATGGCAAAGCAATTCAACATACTCCCCTGCTGGGCACTAGGACAGAGGGACTGCAAGGCCGATGAACTCGTCAAGCGTGGTACTACAAAATGGATTCTTAGTGAAAAAGAAAATTTCGGAGTGCCACTGGCTACATACAAACTTTAACTAAAACTGGATACAGTCGGGGAAGAAAATCTAAGATGGCCAACTCGCACTACCTGCCAAACTAACAGACAAATTTGGCCTTCAATAGATCAAAAGTGCTCCAAGAGATTGATTTCGGTTAGTAGACGGCATCTCGAAGTTATTTTATGTCATAGGACACTGCCTTATTGACAGACAAGCCATCCGCCTGGTACACAGAAAACTATCGCTTGAGAATTGGACCCCAGTGAAAGACAAATAAATTGAGTTCACTCTCGCGACATCGATATCCAGTCTTTCCCTTGCAAAGCCAGAACATTACAAGTATGATGTTCTGCGCTAAGTCGTAATTTCGAGACAAGGTACACACATAGACATCTCAATAATTTCCACATTGACCATATGACACCCACATTGTATCCTGTGATTTACCTAACTCTTCTCCTCCAATTTAGGAAGAATTTCGAGGTACTCTTGTCATGAACTTTGAAGGAACTCTTGGTGGTTCTGCCAGAACTGGCTTTGAAGAGGAAAGCCTTTTTAAAGTCAATCTAGTGCAGACCTTTTGCTTCCAATCGATGATTGGGTCCAGACTTGGAGAGGAAATCTTTGGCGTCTTAGATTTTGTTGCCTCCCTCCTGTGTTTTGGAATCCAATTAAGACATATTCGGTTGGATATGAAAATCTTGTCCAGATAACCTGAACATTCGTCAACAATCTTTGAGTGATTGCTGCGAGTCTCAAGCACCCTTATCAGTTTGACTGTCACTGTAGATCTCGATTCATCCATTACACCATCTCTTTCCAATCCAGTCATCTAGTAGGTACTTCATGCATCTACTTCGAATATGCGTATAACGAAAATTTCCATTTGAAAGAAGGTCGCCAAAGTCTATCCTTCAAAGTAATTTCCTCATAACTCGTGAGTATGGCTGTAGGTCCTTAAGTTCGTCAATTGCCCTTAGATTGTCCAACACTTGCACAATTTAAGGCAATCACGAGCTTAATGATTTTTCTTTGACGAAGCACCGTACCATACAGTTTTTCTTAATCACTAAAAAATTCCGCATAAAAAAGCGATAATCCTTAACCCTTTTGCCTTTTCTAAATAAAAATTCCGCTTTTCTTTCAGTCAAGTACGAAATTCTTTTGAAGATAAAATTCCACTCCTAAGGAATTCCTCATTTCAGCACAAAACAAAATCCACATCCTTGGTTTAAAGAAAAAAAAAATGTCTTATACTCGCATTAAATGTTTTAAGTCAAATTCTAGGATCTACGATAGGTACTGTGTGTTATTGTTTGAAATAATCTTTAAATCCACCGTTTTCCAGGCGAATCTCATCTTATTGTGTCCTGTTCTCAGAATTAACGACAACGTCTATTCTTGTTTTATTCTTAAATTTTTACTACATCTGTCGTTGTGTACCCTTTAGAGCTCTTAATCATAAAAAGCATTCCGAGTCCTTCTTTTTATTTTTTTTAATCTTTTTTTACAATCACTGCAGATGTTCTTGGAATAAAATTTGAAATACAATTCTTTTTTTTTTTTTAGTCTTTTAGAAGTTATATGTGCATTTTTATTATAAAGTTTCTCTGCAAAGACAATTGCATCAAGTGAACTTTTTTTGTGTCATCCCGCGCACTACGAATATTTTTTGAAGTGGTGGTCGGAATTTGACATCAAAATAAGGGAAGAGGAAGGACCTGAATCGAAGAGTATGTGAATAATTCCACTAACTACTTGCAATCGAGCCTATCCTTTCCCCTGTCAACTCTGGTGTGCTTTATCAAGGTTTCGTATGATCCACACCGAGAATCAAGCTGGCCGGGGGCACACCTTTAAAAATAACTCAGTCTCGATTGGGGTATTCAGAATACCTGTCGACCACTGGACTAGCCAGCCTTGTCTGTGTATTGCAGATTACACTACAGACGGACTTCTTCTCTCCTCTTGGAATCTATATTATGAACTGAGAAACCATTATTTTTCACTAAAATAAAGGCACCCATTGTGGGACTGAGTTGAAAGGCATTTGAAGTATTTTTTGTAAAAATATTTTGCTGATGTTGAGTACGCGGACCTATGCAGGTACAAAAACCGCCCACAATATTTCGAATGCAACGTTAAGACCTTCTGTCCTCTATCAAGTACCCTACCTCAATCTATGAAACAGAAAGTAAAAGTAATCAAGTTTAAGAAATATGAAGATACCTCTTCAATTCTCTTTGTATATACGGCCCATATTTTACGAACAATTTGTTCTAATCTGTTCTGTTTGTCAGGCCCACAAAGTTGTCTGATGGTCTAACACGAGCAATTCTACAAACCCAAGGCCGTCTAATCCAACCCTAGGCTTATCGAAGGTACACAGTTCTCAATGAAACTCATGTCTGTGTATCTATTTAAGATTATCATTAACAACTGGCAAATTTTCCTTCTTCCCAGCCCTGACCCTTCTCTACAGCTAGGTCCTGGTAAATATTTGTCCATTTTCCAAGTAAAATATCTTTAAGTTAACCTTTAAGCAAAAAATAACAGACAAATTTTGTAGCTCAATGCAAACATTTAATAATCTCGGAAAATTCACCCCTTGGCAACGATTTTCATTTTCATCCGAATTTTATGCGTATTTCCAGTGAAAGTTTAAGATGTTGTCCCACTTTGCTATCTGTGATGCTCATACGGTCTCGGTGGTACCCCGCTCCCGATGGGGGGTGGCATGATATTTATTTGTTTATCTCCGGAGCTTGTATCTGTTTTCTTTTTTTTTTTTTGTGATTTTCCATCGCTAGGGGATGCTGATTATGTTTTGTTGGTTGTTGGTGCCTAATGTCCAATTGTTGGGATCCGCACGCATGGGGAGACGGCGCCATACGTCTAGACATAATGTCGCATGTACGAGTTTGTATATGTTAATGTTATGTGAGCTACACATACACATACACATACACACACACGGGAGGAGTTGTGATGTTATGTTTGGTATTTTATGCGCCAAAAGCTCTGGATAGGATGTAATTATTGTTGAATTGATTGGCATACTAAAGGCTATGTGGTATGGTGGGATTGTAATTTTTTTTTAAGACCCTTTTGGCTGGGATTTGGCGGGGTTCTCTTCGCTATTATTAGCTGATAGTCAAAAATTTGCACATACATACATACACTTAAGGACACTAAGGTCGTTTTTATTTTGGTGGCTTTGTGTCTATTCCTGGAGTTGTTAAATTCGTATACTAATGCATAGTCATTTGGATATCATTATAATGGCTATGCTTAAACATTTTTACTACTTTATTGCACGATTTGACTTGCGCTATTGATGTAGACCATAACAATGATTCCACGAACAGCCAAAAGTTCTACTTTCTTCAACACGTAGACGCGCCTAGTGCTGTGCCATGGAATCCGTGGCATCAGGTAGCCATCCCCTGGGAAGGCCAAGAATAAGAAGGCTGGACCAAGTCCAAAATCTCACCTCTGCTCGTGTAAAAATAGCCCCTGATGATTGAGAGTCGATGGTGGAAGATCGGGAAATGTGGAGAGACCACTAAAGCTCCCTAAACCTGCGACCCTCATAGTGGATAAGCGTGCCACTGGAAGATGTTGATGATGATGATAACTACTCTTTTTTTTTAATATTTGTGAAGTAAACAAATACAGAATACACGTCAACATGTCATGGAATGCTATACTTTTCAAGATCGCGGAATACTCGTGACTATTTTTTTTACCGAATAGTACGTCGGTAATTTTGGCGCAACGTGACTTTCGGCGCAGATTTTCCGGCTGTCCGACGCCAAGTGCAACACGTGACAGAAGAGGTGCCGGAAGGCCTCATAGTGCTCGTTCCAATGAGAATATCGCGGCTGTGGTTATTGTAACTGGTGAGCGACATAGAACAATGATCAACGAGTTTTTAATGCCGCAAATTGATGAATTGGGACTGGAGGACATGTGGTTCCAACAGGACGGTGCAATCGTACACGCATCTTAGGCGACAATGAGCATTTTGAAGGATGAGTTTCCGAGTCGCCTAATGTCTCGTTTTGGCGATTTGCACTGGCCGGCAAGATCGCCCGAATAGACCGCTCCAGACTTGTTTCTTTCAGACTCTGGAATATCCGACAAGAATACGAGACCATATCGTCCGAAGTTCTCTCCAAAATGATTAAAAAAGTGGTAAAAAGAGCCCAAATGGTCATCAATAATCGCGGCCCCATTTGACCGATCTTCAAAGAGTAGTGAAAAAAAAATGTAAAGGTCCAAAAATACATTTGAAAAAAATTTATGCGTAGACGTCTACGCACGTCAGAAGTGAAACACCTATCGCAATCTCCAACAACACCGCATTTAGAACATAGAATGCGTTTTTTGTAAAGCTTGTGAGTGATGCAATAAGGTATGTTGTGGTCATATTAGAAGTTTTAGACGCAAAAAAGAAACCATCACACCCCCAAATGTACCACCGAATAACACTAAATACCACATGTCCTTCAATGAACCAAAAAAAAAAAACTCCAAATGCTCAATGACACAAGCAAGGATCATTTGAACCATCATTAGCCGCAGTTTTACCTCCGAACCTATCATATTCGCGAATATACTGAACAAATCAGCATTTACCCTATAATTTCACCACACACCCTGTCCAAGTATTCCCTAAGGTATCACCCTTATCCCTGGATTTACACGCACGTGAGTCAAACATGAGCTTTACGCCGTTTCATGTGTGCACATGAGTGTGCGGATTCATCCGTGATTGATACACTACACACAATCCAGAGAAAGCGAAAAAGCTTTTCTTTCTGTGATATGATCACCTCTTGTTCCCTACTACCTGTGCCTGGGAGAGCTTTTAACTTTTGTTGTTGCATTTCGCTATTTCGTGGCTTTTCATTTTATGGTTTAACTCAAATGTACTACTGAGCCATAAGAAGTTTCACTTCAAAAACCCACACAAAGAGAATACATATCTCTTCAACGATCTAAATGATCAGTATGATCGAGCTGAGGACTAGATTTGCGGTCAACCCTCGCCCAATTATGGACCATAACACAGATCAACAGATATCTGAGTAAAAACTGAAATTCGTCACCTCATACCACAGACATAAAAGGGAATAACCAGGCAATGCCTTGCAGATGAGGCAAAAGGTGGAGATTGAATCGATAAGCCGCTCCACAATAATGCCTACTTAGGTCGAGGTGAACAAAGCGACCAAATTTAACAAACAAGTCTAAGAATAATCCATGCGGTACGTTCAATAAAAAAAAAAATGTCAAAAAGAGAAAAGCTCTAGCGAAATATTCGGAACAGAATTCCTGAAAAAAAATGTGCCAGAAAGTTATGCAAAATGCCTTTAAAACGGCACCAATCTTAACCATGGCTAGAGGGAGCCATTGCGCCCGCGTTATGTTCATCAAATAATTGCCAGCAATAAAAACCACACGCCATATTTTATTCTATTCACATTTTATGCCCGTAACACATCGTTTACTTTTATTTTACTCATCCTGTCGTATTAGGGTGTATTTAGTTATTTTATGGGAACCAGGCAGTGCGCCCATAAATGTGGTTGCTGTATAAACGCTTTAATTGACCTTGCTCCTAACAAAATGATGCGTAATACTGTGACTCGCAATTGAACATGTTGCAACCCGAAATCAGGTCCATCAATCATAGTCCTGACATTAATATATACGCCACCTCTCAAGCATTGATTTTTGTTAATTCTAAATGTCCGAGTCACAGTCAATGACAGAGAAACTCGGCAATATTCGATGGAAAATGTTACGTATACGCCACCTTTCAGTTGATGATTTTTGTTATACTGAATCCTGGAATCAAAGTCACAGTGAATGACAGAGAAATTTGGCAACATTAACACTTCTTCTGCAATCAATAAAAAGTTGTTACGTACTTATAAACAGAGGGAATGAGGCGATATTATGGCTCATCCTAGGAGTGCCATCAAAATCAAATATGGATTCTACAGAACCTGTTAGACGATTTGGTTCAGAAAAGATAATCTCAGCATAAGTGATCCTTCTATTTTCGCTTTGTATCGGAGAGTACGACAGAAATGAATGTTAACCTTCTCTCAGACGTGAAAATATTTTGCCATAAGTTCTTTTACTTTCCCAGTTCTCAGAATTAACGATTTTCGCAGTTCAAAGTCCTTGTTGAAGGATTGGTTTTGTCCTCGTTGATACATGGCTTTTTTACGAAGTGAAATCATTTTTCAAAGTTGCCTTTTGCAGTAAAAACCACTGCAGTGCTGTGGATGTCCTTTTTTCATGCTTCGTTAATTCATTTAATGACTGCACCAAACTCGCCCGTAGTCAGATCGTTAAAACTTAATTATCGTTTTCTACATCGTTTGCTTTCAATGCTCGCACGGATTGTATGGCTATGCTGCTGCTCGTCCGAAGTGTTTGTTTGTTGCGTCCAACCACCGATATGTTACGTTCGAAAGAAAATCAAAAGCAAACGACAGGATAATTACTACTCTCACCCGTGTGTGTGTGGAGGTCATGATCGAGTGAACCCGGACTTAGGTCCGTTACGCAATTATGAATTACGTGCGTCATAAATTACCCCACACACACTGCTAATGACACAAATTATCCTGATTATGAATAACGACCTCTCGAATCGTATACCAAAGCCGAAAGGATGTATATTTCACATGTGCGACACAACACATGCCACTCCCACTACACTGGCGATGCAATTTGATGTCGATTTACACAGATACAGCTGCCAGCAGACGCAAAACTCAAATCACTTCGCTTTTGGCCATTTTGATCGACATGGAATGGCGCGAGCCTGAATGGGAAAACTCCTTTCCTCAACGGAATCACGGAAAATGTATTCGATTGGGAATCGATTCGTTTGGCACATTCTGCGGGCAACATATTTCCACCATCTGTCATCTACCCAAACAATGGGCACCGTAGTAACAAACATAACACATAAGTTTTCGAATTGTGCCGGTAAAATTGCATGCAACGCTTGGCGTTTCGACATTTCCTTGCCCCCACACTCTTGGGAAGGTCGTGAAAAAGTTTTCTCTTTACAAAGTTTTTCGGTTCCACAGGACCCTCTGCACACACAACCGGAGAAGGAATGTTTTCAATAACTTTTCGTCCGCCATTTACTGTGTGAGTGGCTGCGTTTTATGTTCTTGAAATATCCTGGATTTATGTGTGATTTATGGCCGCCATTAGTTGAAACGTTTAGTATGGGAGCAGTGCATAACCTTTTCGTCTTTCGTCGCTGTTTTTGTATTTTCTTTTTTTTTTTTTTGGTTTTTTGTTTCTCCTTGGGTTAGTTTTTCTTTTCTCAACGGAGTGCGGTTTCACTGTTGGATGGGTCATATATTTCGCAATCGATGTGTGTAACCCCATTTGTGAGTCGCTCTTGGAGAAAACGAGGACATTTACATACACAATGTGAATCCATTGAGTTGAATTACGAATGTGTTCCACGACCAGTAGTCGCTTCCTGCATGGCGGTTACTCCCTCAGTGAGTGTCCTATATGTGTGCTTTTTATGGGATTTATGGGAATTTCTTGGGGTTTCGTGTTGCATGCAAAACAGTTACGATGTTTTTGAAATTTGGTCTTATGATGGCTTATACTACCGGAGAAGGGTGTTTCGAATAGGCACACTGTGATATACTGGCACTAGGACTGCTACAATGTGAAGTCTCGGTAGAGGGACAGGAAGTCAACGGAAACTTGGAAGTGGTTAGAAGGAATATTTTCACTATGATGTCATTGGAATTTAAGGACATGACGAAGGTCCTTTGGACAGTGACTTCTAAGTAGAAAGGTGACTTGTGTGGACTTGCAAGCTTGCTAGCCGAGCGCCTGCTAGACCTCTGGACACCTTTTTTACCCAACAAGAGGATGTTCTAAGGCATAGAGGAGCTGAACTGGCAGAGGAAACTGTGCAGAACAGAAAAGTCAGTGAGCCTAAGGACTGATATACCTGTGAGCTGAAGTATTGACGATGATTGCTCGAACTTGCTCCAGCTATTACTGAATGTGTACAACACCTGCCTTAAGGACGGTATGTTCTACGAGAGTTGAAAGACGCAATGATTGGTACGGATCAGTAAACAAAAAGGTAAGCCGGGTCATTGGAGAAGGAATTAATGCACCAGAAGCAGACCAGAGCGCAGCAGGGTTATTAGAGAGTCAACACAGATTCAGAAAATACACCATCTACACCCAACAGGGCGGTCACTGTTCAAGGAAAATAAAGCCTGTTGGCAGCTCCCGACTTGTGAAAGGGCTTTAACGCAACCTTGTAAAGTGATACGCTTTACGTGTATGAGAATCTATTAAGGATTCTCTGCTGGTGATAAAGGACCGTTCTTGAGACCGGGATCGGACCGCAATAGACATCGAAGACGCACAGAAAAGACTAAATAAAGTCAATCGCCTCGATGGAAGACTAAACATATCGTTATAGGAGCGCGGAAAAACACGAATCAAAACACAATTGGGTATAAGAGAGACGACCTTTCCACTCTGCTGGAATAGAAACAGCAGTCACTCAGTTAATAGTTACAAAGGCCAAGAGTTTAGTCAGTTTGAGGAATGCCACAGGATGGCGTCATTACTCCTCTACTCTCTCAAATGTTTATGAATAAAATTCTCGTAAGACTAGACAGGAAAAGGGTCAATGTGGTCGCGTATGCGGACTACGTGGTGATACTAGTGTCAGGGATGTTTTCCTACGTGATAGGTGAAATCATGGAGGCAGCTCTAGACAAGGTAAACACCTGGGTCCAAACTTGGACCCGACCAAAACTGAACTGATGCTATTCCCTACCAAAACCAAAATACCTGACTTCACCCTTCTCCTTCTAAATGGCCAAACACTCACACTATCTTCCAGCGCTCGGTATCTGGGTACCATGCTTGACCCAAAATTCTAACTGAAAGCAAAACATTGAACACAGTGTAAAGAAGGCATCTGTAGCCTTCTATGCTTGCAGTAAAACCTTTGGAAAGAAGTGAGGACTTCAACCAAAGATGACCTTGTGGATAAACATACACAGCTGAAGTGTGCCCAGTTCTTACCAACGGGTAGCTAGTATGGTGACCTGCGCTTAGCAAGGGCTACAACCTTACAAAACTTAAAAGGCTCCAAAGAACAGCGAATATAGGGACCATTGAGCATTGAGGTTGGCTCCAAGGGATGTCCTTCCAGCATCTTCTGCCCCTCGACTTACAACTCCGAACGGTGAGAATTGAAAAACTTTTTCATGACAAATTGCACTCTCGAAGGCTCGTCATTCCCCGGAGAGAGGTATTGCGGCGGAAAAACGTTCGGTGGACATGGCTGGGGCTCGAGTCCACGCAGCTTGCTCAACAGTCCAACGCAGTAACCACTGAGCCACAGCGACCACATATGCTGCATCGGCTATACCATCAAAATCCCTTAAGGATCTTAAGGATCTTTGTCGAAGAAAAAAATACAAGGTCCTTGATAGAGGATAGCTAGCAACGTGGAAGCTCGCACAAGCCTAGGGAAAAAATAGACTAACATACTGCTCATACAAGGTACAAACTCAACACCACTCCTAATCACCGTCACGCATATACGTCGTACACATCACCGAGTTCATTGAATTCTTGTCGCATCCAACGGAAGGATGGTCAGCTAATTAACTATGCAGTAACACGAAAACCGTGCCGACATCACGTTGAAATGTGCAAATAACTGGCCCATCACATGAACAGTAGCCCTGCGGCATGTAAACCTACTCCACACTCGTCACAACCGCAAAACCAAAAATTCAATTTTCAGTTCTACGTCAACATTTACGCGGCCCAACTATGGCACCCATGTCCTGTCCGCCACTACTGCTCGGCCAGTTAATTTATTCTGACGACATGTGCTCTCTGTGATTTTCCGAGGTCTAGATTAATAATCTCAAGCGACCGGCAATGTTTATGAATTGAGCAGAATTGTAAAGGACCCCCCAACTCAGACACATTCAATGTGCTGCGGCGAAATCATCATGCTCTGCTGTACCGCCGCTGCAGAAAGGATAATTATTTATTGAGTGATTGCATTAGAGAGGATTAAAATTTATTATTCCGTTTTGGGTTTGAAGTTGCGGCGGCGACACGGCCGTGTTTTCTCGAAATTATTTGCAAACACTCTTAATTTGTTTATATTGCGCCCTCTCTCGTTCGATGGTGGTACTTGTATTTTCTCAACCAACAATTAGGAGATTAGCTCAACGGTAACGGGGAGGAGTAGTCAATTTAGAGTTCTTGTTGCGGCATCCATTCGGAAGGCTTAGATATTTGTGTGTGTGCATGTGTGTGAATGTATCCTTTCGCCATGTCAGAGTGTGAAGTATTTGTTTTATTTTGTTGATGCAATTATTCTCCCACACAGTCGTGAACAAGGGTAAATTATTCTGTTCAATTGAAGGACACTGTTGCGAAGTGAATTGATGTGATTGTCGATAATGAGTTCTGTGAACGTTGGACTTTCCAACAGGGAAAGTTTAATATTTCAATTTTTAATTATTAAAAAAAGCTGAACCCGGTTTATTAATGGTTGTTTCAGTAATTTAGATTTAAGGGTGGATTTTGCTTAATAATGTGTGCACACATGCATGCACTCAATTAGGGAATGAATTGAAAAGATTTTGAATTATTAACAGTGGTAAATTAGTTTGGTCCCTTTTTATGTATTAGTAAATGAAAAATCTGAATTCCACAAAATAATATTTACGCACGTAACGATGCGAAGGATAATGATGCTAAAGTTCTCCTCAAACCCCTGCCTGCGGTGTAATAAGGTTAATTTGTTTTGTTTCTGTTAACGTCATTATACAGTACATATGTATGTGAATACCACCATTTTGAATCTCCTTTCGAGTTGATTTCAGCTAATTAAAGGAGGGACTTTTTTGAAGAAACCGCTTTCGTTTCCCAAGTGAGTTATCTAGTCCAACCTCGTAGTTGGAACAAAGGTGTACTCCAAACTTCAAAGACATCGTCCGATCAGTCTTATCGACGTCACGCAAAGCATGAAGTATTCCCTTTTTTCATTTCAAGGATACATCACTCTGTGTAGGACTGTATTTACCCATTTACCTATCCTTTCCACCACAGCTATCCGATTGCATCTCTTACTTTTGTGCATGTCAGTCTACTTGTTACTGGTGAGGTCTCTCAAAATGCAAAGCCTATGCTTGCAGTGATAGCTGTGGCTCGGTGGTTAGTGCTGCAGTAGTTAGACTGCTGCGCGAGCAGCGTGGGTTCAAGCCCCAACCATGTCCACCGAACATTTTCGCGGCACCACCTCACGCCGGGAAATGACAATCTTTCAAGATTACCATTTGTCATGAAAGAGCTTCTCAATTCGCCGTTCGGAGTCAGCAATAAATTTTAGATTCCTTCCATTCGTGCAAAAAATGTAACACGCACAACATGAAAGTTTGCGAGAAGCTAGGCCTTGGCTCATCCCGATCTGTCGCTGCAGCTCCATGCCTCTGCACCGTAGAGCAGAACTGGGACGATTAATGTCTTATACAGGGTCACCTTAGTTGTTCGAGAGATGGCTCTGCTACTCAATTTCCTTCTTAGCCCAAGGATTTGGCAAGAGTTATTCTTTGTTTAATCTTAGCGCTGGTGTTGTTGTCTGAATTGATAGCGGAGCCTAGGTAGACAACGTCCTTAACTACCCCGAAGTCGTATCTTCTTTCTATTATCCACGCGCTTCAAGGTTATGATGTTTGTCACAGAGCGCGAGCGAGGTGCAGTGGTTCGAAACTCAGATAGTATTAAGTTTCAATGGCGTCCGAGAGTGGTGTCCAGACAAGTTGGGGACATTTGTGGTGTTTGTCTTTGCTATAATTCACGGTATTTGTTTCCAATCTCCTACTTTCATAATCATTGTCAGCTGAATCAACTCTTCAAGAGATGACACTCCACGGTTTGCCTTTGCAGTATAGTCGACACCAGCCTTCATTTTCATTTCTAAGAACTAAATGTATTCCCGACATCAGGAGTTGAACCCGGACTTTCAGCGTGACAAGTGATGATGCTTACCACTAAACAACGCCTACAGTGATATTCTGTTCGAGACATCGGTGTTGAATGTCCTTTCTTGTTGACAGCATATACTTCGTCTTGTCCCCATTGACCGGTAAACCCATCTTTGCCGCCGCCGTTCCAATACTCGCGAAAGCGCCAGTAATGTCACGCTGCGTTATTCCGATTATGTCAATATCATCGGCGTAATTAGACGGACGGACGGAAAATTGTGCCTCTCGTGCTGGCGCGTGAGTTTTGCACAACTCTCAAGAACGATGTTGAAGAGTCGCATGACAGCGCGTCGCCTTGTCTAAATCCTCATCTGAGTGAGATCTTATCGGCCCTGATGGAGCAGCGTGCATTCTGCATCGTCATCCTGCACAAACAGACGAATTTGGCAGGGATGCCGAAACTAGGCATTGCTCTGTATAGCTTCGTCGTCGCCGTTAAACTGTCAGAGGAAATAGTTCTTTCACATCCTCAGCGTCAAGCTTCCTTATGCTAACAAAAGATTCTGGTCAGACTTTGTATCTGGTTCTCTCGTCACTCAACCAATGGAGATATGTAACTTGATCGTGCAGAGAAAACCTAAGAGTCGCTTCCTGAATATTATGTTCAACTACAGCCTGCCCTTTAGTCTGAAACCTTTTACAATTCTCTCTGTATTACAAAAATTAAATTCCCCACAACACTATTATCGAAACACACAACGTGTCTGTTTTTCCCTCGCCATACATTGCAACTGGTCTAAAAATAATGTCACACCGCTCAATCTAATTATCAATCTGCTCAATTACCTTCAATCACAAAATTGTGCTCCATGAAAGCGTACCACTGGCCCTAAACACAATTAAACTCTCCAACGGTAAGTAATTAAATTTTCTTAATATCCTGTCAATGTCACAAAATTGAACGCAAATCCCTCATCTTGTCCACGACCAACAGCACCACACAAGAGAGAATGTCATAAATAAAATTCAGCCCAAAAGCACTCATTCACTCATTCACCCATCGACCGATGAACCAACCATTCAGCCATGCAAAGGATAAAAGTGGAAACCGTAAACGGCCCTAGCGGTCAAAATACACAATAGAGCTGGCAGCATTAAGTGATCAACGGGTTATGAACGAAAATTATTTTCCACTTGCACATCGATTTTTGTCCCCCCCACCCACTCCTCCGACCCAAAACATCGTTTACTGTGTGGCCTAGGTTTTACACATTTTGCTCCCCACAAGCACATAGGCAGGACGACATTAATCAAAGTGAATAGCTAACTCATAAGGTCTGGCAAGTAACGCTGGCAATTAGTATAGCGATACACACCGAGAGCTCTGCTGGCACACACTCTGCCACGTTAGGGTTGAAAGTTCGATTTCCTAGATCCCATATTGGCGTAAATACCAGAGCCGAAATAACCCTCAACTTGTACGTTGATGGATGGCACGGATATCCTTTGAGCGGAGCAACGAAAAGTTAATTAGAGCGCCGGTGAATGGGGAAATGGACGAACGCTATTATTTCGCATGCACACCCCAACAGCGAAAGGTGATTTTTCAAAGGATATCCTTGCAACTATTTCGCGAGATAAAATTTTTTTACAAAATCCACACACGCACACACAGAAGGGGTATGGACATGGGCAGTGTGTTCATTTTCATTAACAATAACGTTTTGTGTATGAAATTTTCATTTGAACAAACAGAAAATGGCGGGTGGACACACACAGGACATGACTGCGACAGGACGAGGATGAGCGAACAAATAAAATTATTAAACCGCTCACGTATGCAGGAGATTTGGTCACGATCCGCACACTGTTGTTACGAAATTAACTCAATGTAAGGATAAGCGAAAAAAAAAAGACGAACCAAAATCGAGCGAAAGGAAAAAAAAAAAAAAAAAAGGATAAAGACGGCATAGTCCTCCATTGCTCCTACGAATGACCCAGATTTTGCGAATATGTCAAAGTAACCCTGTTAAAGCGGAATGACTCCGTTCGCCCCGTTTCACTGCAGGCTTTCGACGGAGGGAAGGTTGCCCACCTCTCACACCCAGCCCGAAGCATCATGTTATGCTTGCTCATCATCGTGAACTTTAACACTCTCAGGCAGCGAGCAATGTGTGTTAGCATTCTGCTGAGCGAGTCCGAGATTGATATAACAAATGAAGTTTACATAGGATTATGGTGTCGGAGGGAGGCCAACTGCTGGCCCTATAACCTTAACCCTACTCCTTCCTTATCATGTATCCATGTGTGTGCGTGAGAAACATCAGTGCTTGCTTGTTATTCGTGTAGTACTTACTTGGTTGGGGGTGCGATGAAATGGCTGCAGATGCTTGCAGAGATGAGTGTCCGGAGGACGTGTATAGTAAAGTCCGCTGCTAACTTAGCACGACAAAGTGGAGTGATGATTGCTTCGACAAATATTTGCCTCTGTGACATGGCAGACGAAATGGGGAAAAAAGAATACGACAAGGATGTTTGCCTGGGTAAGGGTTGACAAAATGCGGGTTAGTTGTTAAACCGAGGTGAGTCCAGAGGTAGTGGAATTTACCATATCTGCAATTTACAATATCCTTCTGCTGCTTTCCAGTGCAGGGGGCAGGTCAGATTGAAGGCTCAAGGTTATCAGGAAACTTGACGTCACAGGTCAATCTGCACCACACTTATTGATGTGGGTGGTTTACATTGAGAGGAGCTTTCGGATAATTTAATCAGCCAATACAATTGTATAAGGTCCGAGTTGTGGATTGTTGAGGCATTATGTACCTTCATTCGCACCTTGAAACGTCACAATCAACAAAGGAGTGAAGTGCTAATTAGTGAGATGATGTTGGTAACATCCTGGCCTTTATGAAGGAAACAGGAAGATTTTCCTGATCACGCACACTTATGTGTCAGTTGTTCACAGTTCCTTCACCTCATTGCCAACACACATCCCGAGCTTGACCCTTTCTTGCAGTTACGTGTGAGAAAGAAGGACCGCAATAGATTCTACTGAGGCCTAAGTAGAGATTCTAGCAGAAATCATCAATGAAATTGAATGATGATCTCCAATTAAGTGAGACCCCCTGTATCTAATCACCGTCGTGCTGCGCCTATTCACCAAATTTAGTACTTCAAACAACTGGGTAGTGACTTTAGTAAAGCATCGGCAAAACAAATTTATTTAATGGCTTCAAGTTGTGCCTCCTATGTATCTCAGACGGGAACAGAATCTCTTCATTTTGAGAAGAATCACGTCTCTCATGGAGATGGCAGAACATTTTAACGTTCACCTATGCTGGATACCCGGTCATTGGGACTTTTCAGGGAAGTTTTAGGCCAATAAACTCGGCAAACGTGGTAATACTCTAGAGACCTTACCAGAATGGAGGAGTCTGGGTATTCCACTCGCTATATGTGTCAAAATTACTCTTAAGCCCCTGCCACGCAATGAGGGGCAAGCGTCATTTCTGAGCAAATTTTCTGCCACTCTGCCGCTCATTGCCTGGAAGAGCCCTTAGAGTACGACGCGATCAGCAAAACAAACCAAAGATGGAGGAATGGTCTACGACAATTATGATCCATTCGCGCTTCAAGGGCTTATGAACACCCTTATGATGTTCTTCTCACAGCGCGAGTGAGGTGCAGTGGTTCGAAACTCAGGTTGTATTAGGTTCAATGACATAATGTCCAGACTAACTTGGGACAATTGTGGTGTTTGTCATTGCTATAATTCGTCTGAAACTTTACAAATATCGCTGAGGAAGAAGCAGCGATATTTAGACTCGGATCATTACCTTGTTGCCGCCAAGGTACGAATGCGGATATCCCAAGCGCCACAACAAAAAAGAATCACCGTGAGAAGATACAACGTCGAAAGGCTGCAATGGCAAGAGACTGCCAGAATCTTCGCCGAACACGTATCCCGAAATCTCTCAACAAGTCCTATGTCACCAACATCAAATGTCGAAGACCAGTGACAACGCTGCCAAAAGGCTATCAGAAACGCCGCAACTGATGTGCGGGGTTTCATACGACCGCCACTCCGAAACTCCTGGTTTAACGAAGAATGCCGGCAAGTGCATGCAGCCAAACGAGAGGACGAGAGCTGCTCGCGAGGCTTACGAGCAAATGAGACGGGAAGAACACTGACTTCTCCAAAAGAAAAAGAAAGAGTATGAGAGCGCGCGATCGATGATATTGAGAGATTATACTCCAGGAGCAACGTACGGAAGTTTAACCAAAAGGTAAAGAGAACGTATCATGGAAGCAGAACCCGTACGGAAACCTGTAGAGATGAAGAAGGAAACCTCGTAGCAGAGTCACAGTCGGTGCTGAGAATTTGAAAAAACTATTTCTGCAGACTGTATAACGGCGACGAAGACCAGCATCCCGCTGTTAGGGAGAACGGAGCATTCAACCTAGACGATGATAGCCAACGAGCTTACCGAAACCTTTGATGTCCAAAAAGGCTTAAGACAAGGCGACGCGCTGTCTACATCATACTTGAACAAATTATGCGAAACTCTCAAGCCAACTTCAGAGGTACAATCTTTCTAACTGCTTGCGTACGCCGACGATTTTGACATTATAGGCAGAACGGAGCGAGCTGTCACCGGTGCTTTCGCGAGTATAGAGACAGAAGCGGCCAAAATGGGTTTAGCGGTAAACAAGGGAAAAACTAAGTATTTGCTGTCAACAAGAAGGGACACCCATCACCGGCGAATTGGACAGAACGTCACAGTTGATAGCTATAACTTCGAGGTAGTAAGGTACTTTGTCTACCTTGGCTCTGCTATCACCTCCAATAATGACATCTCGTCGGAAATCAAACAAAGAATTACTCTTGCCAATCGCTGCTTCTTCGGGCTAAGAAGGCAATTGAGTAGTAAGGCCCTATCTCGAACAACTAAGGAGATTCTATATAATACCTTAATCATCCCAGTCCTGCTTTATGGCGAAACATGGACGCTGTCGAAAGCGGATGAAGATATCCTTGGTTGCTTCGACCGAAAAATTCTTTGAAAGATATTCGGTCCCGTATGCGTTGACGGACTTTGGAGGAGAAGATTTAATCATGAACTATACGAGCTGTACAAAGACATAGACCTGGCCAAAAAACTGCGCATTGGACGCTTAAGATGGCTAGAACATGTAGAGCGAATGGACACTATCGCTCCGGTACCCAGAGTCTTCGAAGGCCTCGCCTAAGGTGGCGCGCACAAGTAGAAGAGGACCTTAACCAACTTAACATGCACAACTGGAGGCAGTAAAGTGAGGACCGGGCTAACTGGAGAGGCTTGTTGGCTGAGGTTCACCCCGAACTGTAGCCCCACCTAAGGAAGAAATATGCAGATGAGAAAAGAGTGTCAAGAAGCTTCTACCGAGATTTTCTTTTCTTCCGATAAGCAGATGAGAAGCTTTCTTCTTCGGTAGGGATAATGATGAATACTCTCTAGCTATCGTAGAGCGATTTTACTTCAATTCAATTTTACCCTTTCAGGGATTTGTTCAGGACATGCCAATCATGTGCATTGATGACGCATTTTTCAATAAAAACACCAAAGACGCTTGTTATAGATCGACTTCCGTAGATAAACATAAATAAAAAGCAAAATTCAGTAGGAGACGACAAGTCTCAAAAAAAATTTCTACATAAAGCCGTTGATTTGAAGTCTACAAATATTTACCCGTCTACAAACTTCCACTCCGGATGTAGGTACTTTGCTGTTCACAGCACACCTACGTATGTAATCAATTTCGCTGTTTGTTTTGCCCACTTATGTATAAATCCATAGGCTTACCTACACAACAAAAGGGCACATAATCATTTAACTTAATTTGGTAGAGATTGGGGAATACTTTCCTCAAGTAGGTGTTTTATTCGAACTTTTTATTAGCCAACTTGAGAGTAGTAGCTCATAGCTCCAAGCGGAATGTGATCCACCTTCACCCCAACTACTGAGCGAACTACAACGCTCATGCTTCTTTAATCGATTTTGAACCTTATCTGAGGATAAATACAATTATTTTTAGCACACGTATGATGTATCTGGTATTGGTCACGATTGTTCTGACTTAGATTAGGTACCGTGTTCCAAACACACCCGTGACTCGTAAAACACCACACGATTGTTTTGATTTAAGATTTTAGCGGTGTTTGTATTTTTATGATTGTTGCTTACGGTGTTAAATCTTAATTTTATGTTTAGCGGATGAGTGGATAGTGGAGGAAGGATATAGGGAGATGCGGACAAGAAAGTTGTATCAATCGATTGAATGAAGTCGACTGGAAAAACTTTTAAATCGAAAGAAATTTGTATTCAATTTAACGAAGACGAGAGGAGAAATAGACCAAGAAACAGGTGCTCATAGCCAAGAGCGAAGGGCTACTATCGACAGCTTTGAGTAAAATAAAACTCAAGGTATTGCAGTTCAGTGCAAATCACCCATTCGACATACATCCACTTGTCGAAAAGGCGAAAGTGACGTTGTTTAAAGCAACTGCTGGCTGGTAAGACACAATACATCGCAGAAATCGGGTACAAATCTTGCAAAAAATACTTTGACATACATTTGCGAGTAGACAATGGCATCGACTGTTGACTAGGCTTTACGAAAACCATGCTATGCCAGTCCTTCTACTTCATATAATCACCTCCAGTGTTAGGCTTTTAAAATTGGCGGTGGAACGAGGAGGTTCTTCTCAGGCAAGATAACAAATCCTTATAACTTCCACAAAAAGACTTCTTCTTTTAAGCACAATGTTTAAGGGCCCGGTCTGAAGAAATGGCTTTCCACATTTCTTGTCACCTCACACTTAACTTCTTACACTAATGGATCATTAATAAGTGACCGAGCACGTGCGGAGATCTTTGGAGGAACTAGCAGTTTACCCAGGACAATCGACTACTATTTTTCAACCAGAAGTATAGGGAAATATGCTTCAACTTACATAAATATTTCTCCGCCAATTGATCTGTTACAGAAGGGGTTTGGATCTTAGATTATTTGGAGTTGTTTAAACACTCTACGGCAGCAAGCCGCTCGCTGTAGATAGCAATAATTCAAGAACCTAGTCCCAAGGGAATTTACAGCAACCAAAGGGTAGATTAGCTCAGTAGAAGGGCCTTCTCCAAGACACAAGGTCCTTCCACCTCAACGAGCCAAAAATACTTCCCTCTCTTAGTAGAAAAGATGCAAGATTCCTTAAAGATTTTCTGACTTAGTTCACTGAAGTAGTATCCCAAGAAACTATATCAGATTCTCTCAGATCTTGGTCGGCTATGCTAAGAAGATCTTCTCCGGTCGTTGGGTTAGAATCATCCCTATAGGGATAAAGATACAGCAGCTCATATAGAAATTTCAAGTTTTTCGAAAAGATCACGACCATGAGTACCCATTAGCCAAGTCAAGCCAGGTTTGTATTCGCAGAGTAGATCGTCGAATAAATTCTATTTTTCCTTCGCCCTTGCAACTCATTACAAAGTCGTTGTGAGACATGCCGAACCGCTGTGCTTGCTTACATATGTACGTCTGGTAAAATGCAGAGAATCGCCCTCTTCTTCTCAAGAATTTTCGCTATTTAAGCTTTCGTGTGATAAAGGTGATATCAGCTTGAAAAACTCTTTTATGACTGTCAATCTTACACCAGCAGCTTAGCTATGGAAGTTTGCAGAAAACTCTATCGCCAATATCAATGTCCACTTTGTATGCGTCAGTAACACAAAGGTACAAAAGCAGCCCTGAAGACGATTTTGAATTTGCTCTATATATGTTGATAGTCAAGCAGCTATAAACGAGTAGGAATCAACTTCGATTAGACAATGATGCCCTTTGTTGGATGCCGACACGCATGGACACAGGTAACGAAAAATCTGATGAATTGGCCAGGAAATGGAGTAGTATTACCTCAGGCCCTTGTCGAGGCCAGCACACCACTTAATACACTATCCATTTGAAAAGCTAACAGATTCTGGTATTAGATATATGCGTTACGGCCAAACCGCTATAGCCTGCCTTCGATTAGTAAAATTCAGCCGTTGGAAAGTTCGAACCATTAAATAAAAATAAATAGCTAGCGCGACAGCTCGGAATGAGTCAAGGCCTAGCTTCTCGCATCCATTCATGTTGAGCGTGTTACATTTTTCGCACGAATGGAAGGGACCTACAATTTATTGCCGACTCCGAACAGCGAATTGAGAAGCTCTTTCATAACAGATTATACTCCCGGAGGCTTGTCATTCCCCGACGAGAGGTGGTGCCGCGAACATTTTTCGGTGTTCCTGGCTAGGGCTTGAACCCACGCCGCTCGGTCAGCAGTCCAACGCACTAACCACTGAACCACGGCGACCTATTGCCGGCATTCTAATTAGGCACTGCTCGGTAGATTATCATGCAGCAATGTTTGGGAGACCAAACGTACCATGAATACTATCAAAACTGTAGGGACGAGGAAGAAATCGAATCTATTCGCCACTATATGACCTACTGCCGAACCAGCTAAGAAAAATGCGACTAAGCCACGAGCTTCATTTTGAAACCTCTAAGTTCTTCGAATCCTTTAAAGGAAATGGCAGAGCATAGATGCTTCACAAACAAGAATGTGAATGACAAGGCTATCCCATCAGCGGATAACATTCCGACGTTATGACTTATTTACCAAATTGTTTTGCTGATCAACAATCTATAGAATTCTGATGACCCAATTGTCCTTTATTTCAACAATTGAAAGTCATTTTGGTATTTGGTTCAACTTCGCTTATTAAATTCTGTCAAATGTATCCTTGCCAAAACAGGATACAAATTATTTTCTCAAATGACAAGCAGACTATGAATTGGCAAAAAATATAAGTTGCCTACTCACTTCCCTGCTAGACACACTATATCCTTGATATTTATTGCATCTTCCTTCCCGCAATTTTTGTTTCCCATCATTCGGTGTGGTTGGCATCTCTCCTTTCGAAAAGACATACGATGCCGCATCAACGACAGGAATATAAGAAATTGAACAGAAAGCAACACCAACAACCAATTGACAATATTTTATCAATTTCCCCACGCCAAGGACAATGACAACAATGTTGATGATGTTGATGGTACCGTATGATATGACGAAAAACGACAGCAATGACAGCGATCAACATAAAAAAAAAAAAACAAACGTCGGATGAAAAACGCCTTCAATTGAAAATATGAAACGAAATAAATAGGAACGCATAACTTTTTTATTTTTCTTTTTTTGCTCTTTTACGCGTATTTTTGTTTCCTTTTCGTCCTTTTTGCGTAAATTCCCAGTCAGCCTCTGATCGAATTGATATTACACAATCGAATCGGAAACGTTTCTCATTTTTGTTTCGATTTTCGATTAGGGGACATTCTTCAATATGAAAAAGGGTCACACGCAACCAAAGGAAGAAGAGAAAAAGAATAAAAGTTCCTCATACGCCCGAGTATCCCCTAGGGTGTGGAGGAGGGTGTATTTTCGAGTTTCTTCGGTTCCATCTATTTGCATAATTTATCTGCTGCCAGAGAGTTTTAATCACGATTCTAGCGATGACTTGGACGAGGATGAATGTTTTTTGGTAAAGTCGCCAGGATTTCCTTTCGCTATTTATTTTCGGATCAAAATATTAGCCCCCCGCTGGCTAGCTGGGAAGGGACCCAAACGAAAGAAATTCAAATTCCCAGCCGATAACCTTGCTACAAAGTGGAAAAGAAACGTTTTTCACACAAATAGCTCAAGGGGACTGAGCCAAGTTGGATTAATGCCATAAACACTGCAGAGAAATACTCCAAAGGACGAGTATGAAGACCATCGTCGTCGTCGCCAACGTTGCCAACGCGCCACAACCGTGGCACATCTTTGCCGTTTGCTTTCAATTATTTATGCTCTGATTATTTCGCTTGACCCTGTTCGCGGGAGAAGTCGAGATTTCCTTTGGTTTTCCATTTTCGATTGGATGACGGTGGCGGTGGCGGTGGTGGTGGTGGCGGCGAATAAGTAATAATCCTCGAGATTAGCTTTTTAAAGGATAATAAATTGAAGCGATTAATTCCCAATAAATTATACACGAATGGATGTGGAATGATGATTTGGCTATTCGTCCCGCCAACTGGACGAGGAGGAATTTTTTTTATTTTCCCTTTCTATCAGTTCGGCAGTAGTCCTTTGAAGTTGAAGTTGCTGAATTTTCAGATTCACAAAAGTCTTTCCTCAGCAGCAAAGAAAAGTAATTATACCGACTAAATTAGGTCGTCTGTGGCATTGGCACAGTCTCTCTTTTGCGACTGATTAGCAAAAGCAATTTACTGGGAAATGAACTGAAAAATTTGTCAAAGTAATGTCAAAGGTTGTATGGAAATCAATTAATAAATTTTGTCAACTTGGTATGGGCGATTCAAATAATATTTCTATTTACTTTCCGCCCAACTTTACAAAGGACAAAACTATTCATTTGCCTTCCTGGTATTTGTGAGTGAATCCTTAGAGGCCAAGAAGGCAGGGCTTTGTCAAAGCAATCATCGAGATTTTCATCACGCTGAGAAAGATCCTGGGAAAATCTGGCTCATGTTACGTGACTTAGTCAAATGCGTATTCTGAAATCTCCAAATCACAACTCAACCTTTAATAAATAAAAATAAATAGCTGGTGCGACAGCTCAGGATGAGCCAGCTCAGGATGAGCCAAAGTAGGTTCTCGCAACCACTCATGTAGAGCTTGATACACTTTTCGTACGAATGGAATGGACCTGCAATTGGAATGGATCTACAATTTGTTGCCGATTCCGAACGGCAAATGGAGAAGACCTTTCATGACGAGAGGTGGTGCCGCGAAAAATTATCGGCTGGGGCTGGAACACTGAGCCACGGCGACCCTATTACTCCTACGACTCCTGCAATTCTCACTTTGTACCCTAAGTCAATTTGAAAACACAAGAGAAAAAGACAATCTGACAGCAACACAGTCGGTGTGCTCAAAAGGAAGCGAAGATTCCCCTTGAAATCTTCAGATAGATATGGGGTCTAGTTAACCGTGCTTTGGGTAACCAAACGTATCTAGGACTTGCTTTGGTTTACTTCCTTAATTGTAACCAGTGCGATAGAAAAACCACATGTTTGACCTCTAGACCAAAGGTTGACTGGTTTTCTGAGTGCCCTCAAGACTTTTCTGGACCTCTAGCAGGAAAGCCTTCAGCCTTCTGAAGGAGCTCATCTCTAAACTTGTAAAGCCTTTACAAAAGCTGCGGGAACGATAAAGTACATTGATGAGAACGGATATTATGAGGCTCCTTTACGAGGCATTCAAAACTGAATACTGACCTGCGCAAGTGTTTCAAATTCTAACCACTCTCCAAGTCTTTCAATTTTCCAGGATAAGCAAACCTACTGTTCGATTTGCAAAAAAGGTTTCCCTCCCTTAACAATGTGCACTGTTTCAGTCCATTCCTGACAATCTTGCGCAAGTTTATCTATTAAGGTTCAATGGTTCCTAACTTACAACACATATAATTCCCATAAAGTATATTGTGCGAAGAAAATAGCAAAAAAGGACTAAAAAAAAAAAAAGGACGAAAAAGTAATATTTTCCCTTCTCGTTTTATGCTGTTTCTTTTCTTTTTGCTTGAGAATTGCACCCTTGGGGCAGTGCAAACAATGCTAGCGAAGCACAAATATAACTGAATATCACAGGATAATAAAGCATAAAAAGCAGCAGAAGCAAATAAAAGAGGCGAAGACGAGAAACAAAATCCTGAATACTTGCACAAACAACACAAAACTCCACCGCATTGCCGCTGATCAAACTGAAAGCAAACGATGGACAAAACTCAGCTTAAGTCAGGAAAAACTTGCCTGACTGCTTGTGCATTTTCCTAACCACCACCACCACCCGTCATTATTATCATCCTCGTGATGGACGACGTAGAGGTATTTCTTAAGGGAAATCAATTTTATTGGTCCTACCAGCAGGTTATTATTGAAGAATTATTATTTCACCGATGGCGTCTGTATCTTGCGGTTTCTGCGGCTCCACAATGTTTGTGCATGGGTATCACCTTACAAGAGAAGGAAAACGACCAGGACAGACTTGAGCCCACCCATCCCCCCTCTTTCCACTTGACACTAAGTACTTCTCGTTTCCATTTAATTTAGTTGTCTATTAATTTAAGCGAAGCACGTACCCAACACCGCCGTTTTGTAAATCTAGCGGGACAAAAGTTCTGTAACTTTGCACTTTAATAAATCAAACGGAAGAAAACAGTTCTTTACGAGTTTGGGGGGGCGTGCTATCTTTGGCCTATGAAATATCCTTTTCTCTGACAGTCAAATTCTCAGGCATCACGAAACGACGGGTTTCTGGCAAGGATGTGCTTCGTGCTTAGTAAATTAAAGATTGTCATATTTTTTCCACTCTGAATTCGGAATTTTCGACGAGTTGAAATCGCATACCTTCCCAGACAGTATAATTGAAATTGTAGTCGCACTTTTTTTTATAGTGAAATGATAGTGCCACGGTGCGGTTGTATTTCATGTCCTTGCTCCAATTTATGGTGAATTGTTCATGGTTTTTTTTTTATTGCGGCAGTTTTATGTGTTCAGGGGTCTTTGGAATGTGTACGAAGTGAAAAAAGGACGAAGAGCACGGATTTGTTTTGTGTGTTTGTATTTTATTTTTGTTTAAGAGGAGTGCGTGAACAATTAATTAGAGAAATGGCGGTTTTATACACCAATTCTGTTAACTGGCATGACTTTGTGATTTATTTTGTTTGTGTACGTGAATTATGTTCAGGACCTTGACTTTTCTACAAATGATTCATTAAAATCGTGGTGTATAAACTTAATGTTTGACATTTCGAAAGTATTTTGTGATACAATGGGCCTGGAAAAAGGATCTACAACGGGTCGAAGGACATACAAAAGACAAGAAATATGATGACAACTGCTTGTAGTTGAAAAGACATGAAGATAAATTGGAAGTGATGCTTGTAGAAGTGAATACAACACAGCAGTTGTCAGTTGAAAACTATAAAAAGGAACACAGAGCGAGTGAAAATCAAAACTGTACATATGTATACAGGAAAAGCCGTTTGAATAAGGAAGTTTGGAAACAGGAGGACATGCAGTGGGGTTCCTAACCCTTAGTTAAAAATTCATTAAGTTCGGGAGAGACGTTTTCGAAGCCAGTTATTCTTCAGGGAATAAAGCAAGAACTGAAAAACACACTCAATGCCGAACAAGCGGGTTTCCGCTCTGGATCTTCTTGTGTCAAGCACATCCAACCCTTGCGGATCATCATTGAGCAGTGCGTTGAAAACTGCTCGACACTTCACCTGCTGTTCATCGATTTCGTGAAGGCGTTCGACAGAGAATCTATCTGGGTTACCTTGCGCAGAAGAGGTACCACTGAGAAAATAATAGCTATTATGAAGGCAACTTATGAAGGGTCAAGGTGCCGCTTTCTGGACAGACGAAGGCTGTCAGAGGAATTCGAGATTCAAAGTGGGGTTCGGCAAGGCTACGTACTTTCACTAATATTGTTCTTACTGGTGATTAGAGACGTGCTTCGCGCTGCCCTATCTGTGGGAAATGAAAGAATTCGATCGACCCTTACATCTCAACTTGAACATCTTGACAAAGCTGACATCGTATGTCTATCATCACATAGAATCATGGAACTCCGTCACCAAATGACAGCGGGTGAGGCAAACGTCGTTAAGTTGAAGATTTACACAGCCAAAACCAATATCATCAGCCTCAGAACAAATTCATCATCTCAAGTTAGCATCGCTGGACAACCGGTAGAGAAAGTAGAGAGCTTTCAATATCTTAGGAGTATTGTGTCGACCGATGGTGGATTCGGACAAGATATTGCCAGCCTAATCGTCAAAGCGAAGTCTGTGTTTGGAATTTTGTCCAAAATATGGCGAAGCAACTACTACTGTTCCGTTCCAAGTCCATGCTGATATATGTGTGCAACACTTGGAAAGTGATTTCTACGATCGTTCGTTAATTCTAGGAAACATTCTGAAAATGTTCTGGCCTAACCGTATCTCTAACGAACATCTTTACCAGAGAGCGGGTAAGAAACCGATAGGCATAACCATCCAACGGCGAAAATTTCAATGGATTGGTCACACATTTCAACAGGTGGCATCTCCACTGCTCGCTACGCTATGTAATGGAATCCGCTAACTCAAGATGAAAGTGGAGTAAGCCGACCGAGAAATACATGGCGCAGAATAGTTGAGGAGTCTCGGCAATTGGGGAAAAGTTGCAGAGAGCTGAGGCATATTGTCAGAAACCACACACGACGCACAGTGCGTAGAAGTAGTAGAGGCCCTAGAACCCACAAGGGGAAACAGAACATAAAGTAGTCGCCGTCTGTGTTGAAGCTGGGATGAAGATAAACATGAACAAATCAGAGGTTATGGTAATTTCCCCGAACGACTGTTCAATGCACTCTGCATGTTAGTGGAGTTCCATTGAAATAGGTGGAGATGTATCTCGGGGTCTTATTCACGAGTGATAGTAGGAGCAATACTGAGTTATCCTGTAGGATTGGTCCGGCTTGAGCAATTTTGAGACAGCCTTTGTCAATCTGTTGGCAGGAGGTCTGAATTTGGCATCGGAGCTAAGTTATCGGTCTTTAATTCAGTGTTTGTTCCGACCCTCACCTATGGTCATGAGGATTGGGTAAAGACAGAAAGAATAAGATTCCGGATACAAGCTGCCGAAATGAGATTTCTTTCGTTGTGTTGCTTGGGTAACTCGCGGAGATCGGGTTAGGAAATACGTGAGGCACTCAATGTCGAGCAGCTTCTTCTTCGAGCGCAAAGGTCGATGGTTTGGGCACGATCAACGCATGTTCTCAACTCGGCTTCCGAGACGTGCCATAGAATCCGTGCCGTTGGGTAGTCGTCCCCTGAGTCGATGGCGGAAGATCAGAAAATGTGGAGAGTCCACTTAAGCTCCCTTAACCCGCGACCGTCATAGAGGATAAGCGGCAACCCAGATAGTAGAAGATGATGATGATGAGATTATAAGGGTCCTAGTTGAAATGAATAACATCGAAATGCATATTTTTAAGGTCTTGCTTCTTCGGTCGAATTCGTGAGATCTGCCATAACATCATCAAACGAGGGAAAGAGTTTTCACATTAGGTTCTTCAAATGACCAAATTGTTTTGACATTTAAAGTCAAAGGGCAAAAAACATTTCCGAAAACCCACCAAGCTGTCATTCTGGTTGAATATAAAGGTCATCGACGTAACTCAAATTGTAGTCATGGTCAAATCCGCTTCGTTGCTTTTGATGATTTTTCACCAATTTGCGCCAAATAAAACTGAGGGCAAAATTAAATAAAATATTTGAACGCTGCTACGCAAATGTCAAATGTCAACTAACCAACCAAATCACCCATCTAGCCCCAGCACAAAAACGCGACGCATACCAGTTTGGTATTTACTTTTGCCACGCCATGTCCTTTGCAATATTTGTTGTTCAACAAACCGTCCCATGTTTTTTAAACCTCTTGAGTGGTGAACTATGCGATGATGAAAGTGCAACAAACTAGCCCCCAAACCACCCGATAGACCTAACCTTATACAACAAATATCACGTTTTGTTGAATTTTTATGCAATCTGCAGTCTACCACATGGCAAATTATTTATTCTCCACAAAAAAAAAACACCACTTTGCATACAATGCTTTGATGTCCTGTTTTAAACTCAATAAATAATTAATTTACGTTGTTAAATAGGATTTAGTCCTGTTGGGCAATTTGAAAACGCTCACAGCACGTGCCACTGTCAGGCGGCAAATAATCCGACATCGACAACAACAACTTGTTGTCTTGTGAAATTATTAATTCAATTCGCTTCAATCAAAATTGATTTTAATTATGAAACAAAACAATAAACTCAACAGATATTCCCTAATCAGCAAGGAGCAGACGCCACGGGTGTGATGCATCAATTTCTTCTGAGTATAACCCACTTTGGTGACTCCTATCCAAAGGAGGACAGCTTGGTTCTGGTTCTGGTACATGTGGTTAATATATGTGTATGTGTGGGCGGTGGGGGTGGAAGGGTGGTTTTTGTATTTCTGTGATATGGGAAATCCATTGCGGATATAATTGGGGTGTTTGCGGTTTCAAGGGTATGCCACACTTGCCTGTGCGCTGTATAAATTCACAAATTGAATTCGAAGAAACAACAAGCAAAAAGGGTTCAAATGAATTCCCCTCACTCATCCCTCGGTCTCGCTCACTCTTTTAACCTAAGTGAACTCTAACTTGGAAGTGAGTAGTCCTTCGTCCTCGAAAAATACTTGGTGGATGGAGAATTAATTAAAACTTCCTCGTGACAATTTCCATCAAAAATGTTGTTCTAATTATAGGTATAAAGTGGAATTACTTTAAGAAGGATCTGTCAACACTGAGTTGGGAATTGAGTGCGGACTCTTGTCATTTTGTCGGATTAGTGCGAGAAATCTTTAATATAGTGGTGAGTCTGTTAGGCATCAAATGAAAATTTACAATGTTAATCTGATTTCGAAAAGACATTTTATGATTAATGGGTGGTAAGCCTTGCCTTTGATTGTACCAACCTCGTACGCTTAGCTTTGAAATATTTGATTTAATTTTAGTCGTATCGCGGAGATGGTAGACTGGGAAACTATTGTTAACTTGAAATCGCATTGGTTAACTTAAAATCACTGAGGTAACGTCGGCGTTTATGACTTAGCTTTACAAATTGAAGGGTGCGAGTGAATATTATCTTTCCCTCCAATTTAGTTTGTTTAGAAACTTCTACATGCTACGTTTTGGTCGATTTTGCCTATACTTTGGCTCGTTAATATGTTTAGGACGGCCATGTTGTTGGAGTAAGGTTAGCGGGCCGATGAAGCCGTTGTGCCCCTTTTCATCTCACTTAGGTGTGCAGACCCGTTGTGGTACCCATCTATATCACCAACTACTTCCTACTGCTTGGTTTTATATACCTGATGACACTCATCTGGTTGTTCTTACAAACTTGAGCAAATTCGGCAGTGATAGTTCCTCCATATTATTGAAGAGGAGTCTGTCATGGGGTAGTGGTAAGCATCATCGCTTGTCAGACTAAATATCTGGGTTCATCTCCTTATGTCGGAAAAACACATTAATTTTTTAGAAGTAATAAATAACTGGTAGCCGTGGCTCAGTGGTTAATGTGTTGGACTGCTCACCAAGCGGCATGGGTTCAAGCCCCAGCCATGTCCACCAAACATTTTTCGCGACACCACCTCTCTTCGGCGAACAGCAAACCTCAGGGAGTATAGTTTGTCACGAAAAAGCTTCTCAATTCGCCGTTCGGAATCGGCAATCAATTGTAGGTTCCTTCCATTCATGCGAAAAATGAAACACGCACAACATGAATGGTTGCGAAAAGCTAGGCCTTGGCTCATCCCGAGGTGTCGCGCAAGCAATTTTTTTTTTTATATCTTTAAGGCTCACTAAGTGTAAAATACTGTGGCGTATGCGGAACATTTTAACCGATTTTTGAGACGATCTCAGTTCTTAGTTTAAAATTTCGACCTTGGAAATGAATAAAAATGAACTCCTTTGCGTCTACTTAGACGATATACTTACATCTCATCAGGGATCGGTAAATCGAAAATACTGTGGCGTATGTGGAATAATTTGGCGTTGGACTGCTGTATCCTCAAGCGATGCAAGGACTAAGACTGCATGGACAACATAATAGAGAAAGAAACTAATTCCTCCTTGTTAGCCAGAGCGGATTACACCACTTCTCGAACGTTATGGACATGGACAGAATCTCTATCCGCACGCTCACTGGAGTTATCGCAGGACACTGCGCTATCGGATTCATGCTCCGTAAGTGGTGTATCGAATCAAACAATTTATGCACAAGCTGCGAAGACGAAGACGAAGTAGAATTTAATCAAAAACATCTGCTGTGTCACTGTCAGAACGACATTTACGCACACTAGGATGAAGGTCACTATAGACAGCTATGTATAACTTTGAGGTAGTTAAGGACTTTGTCTACCTAGACTCCGCTGTAAATTCAGACAATGACACCGGCGCTGAGATTAAACGAAGAATAACTCTTGCCAATCGCTGTTTCTTTAGGCTAAGAAGGCAATTGAGTAGCAAAGCCCTCTCTCGAACAACTAAGGTAACCCTTTATAAGTCCTTAATCGTCCCAGTTCTGCTCTACGGCGCAGAGGCATGGACTCTGTCTAAAGCGGATGAGGTTGCTCTTGGCTGTTTCGAGAGGAAAATTCTTCGGGTGATTTTCGGTCCCGTCTGCATAGACGGGGAGTGGAGGAGAAGATACAACGACGAACTGTACGGGCTGTACAGCGACATCGACTTAGCCAGAAGAGTGAAGGTCCAACGACTAAGGTGGCTGGGTCATGTAGAGCGGATGGACACCAATGCTCCAGCACGGAAAATCTTCGAATCCACACCCGAGGGTCAGCGCAGTAGAGGAAGACCGCGACTCAGGTGGCGCACGCAAGTGGAAGGGGACCTCAACCAACTTGGCGTGCGAAACTGGAGACAGCTGGCAAAAGATCGAGATCGCTGGCGACGCTTGTTGGTTGAGGCCCAGGACCACACCGGTCTGTAGCGCCACCTTAAGTAAGTAAGGATCAAGGTTCCTTGCAAGCATTCGCCATCGTCATCCTAGTAACAGACTTACAGTTGACATGCCTACTCAGATTCCTAAAGAGAACTAACTGATTTATAAAACAGCCAACAACAGTGAAGGTCCTTAAGTGGTCCCGGGGACCATATTGCTATTTTCACAACAGAAAAGGGTGGACGATCACACACCCTACGTAACCTAACTTAACCTACAAGGCTCATATGTGGTCTGATGCACCCAAAACCGCCTTGAACATTCGGGCTAGAATCCACAATCGCGCGTTAAGACTTATTGGTGACAGGGACATTGCGAAGTCAACACACTCGACGATGAAATATTTGCCGTCTCTCACTGTTTTACCAGTTGCCTTCCGTCCCTTCAATACGCGTCATCTCTTAAATCCACGTCAGCTCATACTTATGTTAGGCTACTTTCGTAAGTACTGTAAAATATAGGAATTCTTTCATAAGCCGCAAGTCGAACTAAGCAAAATTTTAAGGAACACTTCTCTCAATAGAAAATTTCATTATCAACTCTCATTTCAAAAGGACTACTGCCCCATAAGATCAATTGCCAAGAATGTGATATGCTATCTTGTACACTTTGCAAAGGAATACCTACTTCCTTTGAATTCATAAACCTGCACAACTATGCCCACATACTCCATCGTATCCTTTGATTACTTTGAATCCCCTTCAGCAAAACCTCCTTTGTGTCACGTATATTTCATTTCTCATTACATACATCAGAGGAATATCCCTATGGTGACCTTAAAATGATAAAATGTGTTCAACTGTGAGTTAAAATATTCTCACACGTTGTCCTTGCAAATTGCACTGTATGCACACAATTTCTTAAGGAAATGCATTTTCCCCTATCATTTGTCACTTTTCCCCTTGTGATTAATAAATTCACAGGATGAGAAAATATGAAAACTGCATTCTTGCTCATATTTATACGTCTGTCACGGCAATAAAAAAATGAAAAGGATTACGTCCTGACTGGAATACACATATTTGTGTAACACTTAATTGTGATAACTGTCTCTGGGTTGGGTCCTTACAATTTATCGACCAAAAATCATCATTGCTTCCTCTGGACTGGAGAGTCTGGATAATATTTTACAACGGTAGGAAGGATCCATTCGTCACTTTGTGAGAAAGTTTATTTTAAACGTCAAAAATATAGGTCAACACTGAATTTTTGAATGTTGAATGGAGTTGAGTGTATAGAGGGTTACCATCCAGAGGTTATCCTTGGAAGTGTGGTTTGTCGGATTTAAAATCAATTTAGAAATAAATCCAGGACGAACAAGGGTTTAACTTATATGAATTCTTATTCTTTAAATCACATGTTGAGATAAGATTAGCAGCTGAGGGCGATTCATTCAAATTAAAGGACATGAATCTATCGGGATGTGAATCACGTGTACGGCATCATCAGTGACGAGGAAAGCCTTGCACTTACGGCAAGATTCCTATGGAGATGTGTATATTCGGTTGCTGGTTGTTCATAGTCAACTTCTACTTCGTTACTTCGTTACTGACTCCGCCAACTACAGAGGCATCAGTCTTCTTAGCATCGCCTACAAGATCTTATCTGCCATGGTGTTGGAACACCTTTCCAGTCCATATCAGTTCAGCTTCAGGTCAGAAAAGTCCACCTCCGACTAAAGAATTTCACTGCCATCCAAACAGCGTAGCTTTTTGACAACAGTTGCTTTGACACAAACACTGCAGGTCTAGGCCTTACCAAGGAATAGCAAACATTTACTTTATAATCAAACAGCCTGAGCTGCTCCAAAACTTCTCTTATCTAATCTCACCCTGGACGTGATCTTTTAAATTCTGAAAAAAAAGAAATAACTAGACACGGCTGAGAGGATTAGAGCTTTGCCCATCCGTCGAACAGCTGCAACGCACCTAACCTAAAACGTCCACAGTCAGATAATTAGCACGTCCTCTGTCCTGTGGCTAATTAAAATTTAACCAAGCTAATGGCATTTAAATCCACTCGACAAGGACACTAATGAAGCCAACAACATAAGCCTTCACGTCTTAAGGGCGAAGCAAAGATCACCGCGTAGAAAAGAGAAAAGAAAAGACTTTCCACCGCACAAGGTGAATTCCTAAAGTTTACTTTCCTTGTGTGCCTTGGTTGTTTCTTTTTTTTGTTTAACCACGTCAACTCCATTGGGATCTTAACTAAATGACTCCCAATGGACTTGAAAAGCCACAACCTCCTCCCGGATATAAAAAGAAACGTTTCCAGGTTACGTCAAGAAAGCGAAACCGCCGCGCTCCGAAGAGCAAAAGAAAAGTGGAAAAGAAAATTTTTCAAAATGCAAGCTAATTTCATTTGCTTTGTCTACGATAACGACGACAACACAAATCCGATTAATTTAGAATGTCCTGCTGGTTCCCCACCCGCATCCTCATCCGCATCTTTTCTATCCCTAGGGTCTCGCGTATTTTACGTGAAAAAATAGGAGCCCACTGGCGTGGGGATTAAAGAAATTCCTTCTTCCAACTTGGATTTTTCATCATTCGCCCTGACCGAGCACCGAGCGCCGGCTGCCTGCCTGCCTGCCTTGTCCTTGCCAGTTTAACGCTAATGAGTATGCAAAATAAGGGAACACGGCATTATACGCAAAGCAAAGAAAGTTGCGAACGTTTATCCGTTACTTTATCATTTATTAATAGATGCGGGAAAAATGGCACGTTTTGTGCCTTCACCCCAAGTGATGATGTACATACCGGACGAGGTGGTAGAGGCAAATGAGGTGGACGACGAGGTTATCCCACACTCAACCGACTTTGCATCACTTTGCTTTATTTATTATTTATTTTGGGTTTATCCTTCTAAAATTAATGAAACAAAACGACAAAATCATCACGGAAACCACTGACAGTGTCCTGCTCGGCGGGGGCGCGGACAAGCTTTGCCAGTGTGTTGTTGTTCGAACAGTTGTCGGAAGATACCTTAATAAATTTCATCTTAATGAACATTTTCCACTGGATCCCACGGACATCTCAATGTCAAGATGTTAATTCGGAGACGGTAAGGAAAAAAAAATATGGCTGTGAGAGGAGCGGGAAAGGCGAAGGATAAAAGAATTCCCTAGCCTATGGTAAGACTTTATGGGGGGCTTTTGGTCAAATTGGGTAGGTTCTCTCCAGATGGGGTAATACGGTGAAAATTATTACTTTGGAGGACTCCGTGGGTGAGACAAATTAAGCGGAAAAGGAAATGTAATAACGTTTGGTCATCGTGTGGAAAGATGCCTTCCAAGGACATGCATAAGTAGGTAGTACCTGAGCTGGCTTTGGAATTATTTTAAAATGAAATTTCAATGGCGCTGTCGTAAGAGGGTATGGGAACTTGCGTCAAGTATTGGTGACATGTTTTAATGGCCTGAGTTATCGTAGGCTAGGTCGAAACAAGAGACAAGTAAAGTCGATGGTAAAGATGAGAAGGTTGATGATACTGGGGAGGTGAATTGAGTATCGTGAGTGTTGAAAAGTCGTCATTAAACAAGCCATGTAAAGTGCCAAGCGAGGACATTAAACATCCTCTCCGGAAAGCAACAGTTGCCTTGAGGAACTCTTTTGATATTCAGACTTGGATTCATGGAGAAGTGCCTATAGAACAAAAGTTCAAAGACAACAGAGCACCCTTCAAGACAATCTATAATTCTATACACAAAGAACTCTTAGAGGCGCAAGATGATAGCACTTTGATTGAAACAGAGCTGTTAGCGATTTGAGAATAGGACAGGATTGAATACTTCTGGACTAATCCAAAGCAATTTTCCCACATTAATTAATCACCAAAGTTCCACACATCTCGACTCATAAGCTAAAAGACACAGAACTTGAATTTGCAGACCACGTGAGGTACCCGTGGGCCATTCTTGACATGAGGCTTAGCTGGAGCCTGAATATTAGGCCTTCAGCCGAAAGCAGTCCATTGGATATTTTCGGCAGTAGTGAGTCCGATCCTGATGCATGGGGTACTGGTCTGGTGGACTACTTGAAAATATGCAGAGGGTATCATGCATCCGCATAACGGGTGCCCCAAAAAAAACCCCGGCTGAACTAAAAACTATGCTCCACCTTCTTCGGGAAGCTAATGGCAGCCAAAGCAGAACTTTGGTTAAAGGAATCCTCTTAGCTGGTCAGCACTTGTGCTCTTGATTTTATCCGGGTAATACCCATCTCAATAGTTACCCGAGTATGTGGCTATCAAGGGCTCAAATCAGCACAACAACAGGCCACGCTAGTATCCTGAATGGCAACAGTACTATTCCTCAAATGGACTATATTGTCCCTCATATTGAGTTAAACACCAGATACAGAATTCGGATTTATAGCAGAAGCATTTGGAAGTCCGGGGTAGTTTCGACGACTTCATGACAAAAATTTCCACAGATGGATCTTAAACAGGCTCCCACTAGAGGGCGAGAGTTTTCTCCAATACACTTAACATAGCAATTGCAAAGCGACTGCCGGATCACACCAGTGTGTTTCAAGCGAAAATTACGGGAGTCCAGGAAGCTGCGGCTTGGATTTCAATTGATGTCATAAATTACAGCGTACACAGATAGTCAAGCAGCTATTAAAGCCTTTGAATTGCCGACATTACACGATCAATGTTGCTAAAGCAATGCCGCAGATCTCTTAACGAGATTCCAGACAGACGCGTTCCAACCCTGTGCTGGGTCCCAAGACACAGGCAAATTCCAGGCAACTGTAGGGCGGATGAGATGAGAAAAAAAGGCGCAGGACGCCATTTCCCTGAATACTGGCTCCTATCGAATCGATCAAATTCATCCTCGATACTGATCCTAGGAAACAAGCAAACAATAGGTGGAACAATATCACTACTTGTCTTCAAAAAAGACTGAGTACCCTCACAGTAACCACAACCCGCCTACTGTGCACCTGCCCATCCCGACATTAAGACGAAAAATCCTTGGGGAGTACTTCTACGATGATCTTAACGATTTAGCCGAACTCGACATCCAAATGATAAAAAAAATGTATCTTCAGGTCAAAGTGGTTTAATACATAGGATCGCTTCAGATACGGTCACCCATCTCAACGCACTCTGCATTACACTTTTGGTTCCTGGTGCTGGTAAGCCGGTAGTTAGCCGTCGTATGACAATGGACCAATCTGGTCTAAGTCTGTCCCTGTCTGAACGGGAGTCCCATAAGTGAATCCCTCAGGCGTAAACTGCTAACAGTTAACGCGTTCTAGTGACCTAGTCCGAAAACCCCCAATAGCTTTGGACTTTGGGGGTGGCCATGGTGCAGTGGTTAGCATCATAGCTTGTCACGCTGAAAGTCCGGGTTCATCTCCTGATGTCAGAAAAACACATATTTCTTAAAATAAATAAAAATCGATCAACTGTGAAAGCTGATGGTGACTCTACTGCGAAGGCATAACACTGGCAGTAGAGTGTCTTGGCTTGAAGAGTTAATTGAGCGATCACTGAGTATGGCATCAGGAGATTCGAAAAAATTCCTGTGAATTATATAGCAATGACAAAAAACACCACAAATGTCCCCAGCTAGCCTGGACCCACCCTTGGACGCCAATGAAAAACTTAACGAAACCTGAGTTTCAAACCACTGTACCTCGCTCGCGGTGTGTGTATAACATTATAAGGGTATTAGTATTCCCTTGATCCGCGCGTGGATTATAAAAAAAAAAAAAAAAAGCTTTGGACTGGTCATCTATACAAAGGTTTCGCTTCCTCATCAAAATCGCCCCTTTTGGTGGCAACAGAATATGCTGCATTAGAACTTGTTTCACCGTACAAATGTTGGCAGAGGTTTAAATGGATTGGTTCAAACTAACAAGTCAATCCCCAAACGAAAGGCTTTCAGAAGTGAGCTAATAATTACAGAAGGAGGAATGCGCGAAGCTGAAAGAGATGCTGATGGGTCGCGGAAACCACAATGCTGGAAACTTGCTGCGTTAAAGATGGTTCCATCGCCCGCAAAGCCGAAGCCATAAGACGGAACTTCGGGATTCATGAGGTGTAGATGTTTCTTCATTAAAGAGCCGGACATTCTCAGAAAAATATTCAAGCAAAAGTCACTCAATTCCGATCAACTCGGTGGAATTTAAACAGAACGCACTTCCTCTGTCACTGTCCAAGCCTCTGTAATGTTAAAAAAAAGAAAATTGGGCAGATACCTCTTCGACAACATCGAGGAGTTATCAGATGGTTCACTGTCGGATCTACTCAAGTTCGCAAGGACAGCCAGGTGGCTGTCATCAGGAATATAAAATCACGCAGTGGGAAGTAGCTGGTAAAACACATGGGTACCACAACAGGTCTACATAGAACTATGTGAGATGAAGACGATTTCATCATCTTCATCGGCCCGCTAACCTAACCTAAACAGAACGCATCGGATTTGTGTAAGAATAGACTCCTCATGTAACTACTTTTAGTAAAACAAAAAAATAGTTGAGCGTCATTCTTAAGGAAAACCAATCAGTTCTCCTGACTCCAACAAAATGCGTTTAAGGTGTGTTTCACTACACGTAAGCCCCTAACTCATAGAAAACCGCTCTAAGGCATTGAAACCCTTTTTAATTGCTTCTCTTGGAGCTACAGAGACCACAGGATAACGCCCACAATGTACTCATAATAATTTCAGCCCAACCATAACCCCTTTCTCAGCCCAACTGTCATTAAAACGTATCCTTGAACTAACCTTTCATTTTCAGTAAGTAATTTTCGAGCCCATACATCTTATTCATCCCCAAAGCCTGTACACAACCGCCGAAAAGTAATTCATCTCTATGTTGACACATATCCACACTCTCTCGGTCCAAACCCAGTACCTTGCCGCCCTCGCTGGCAGCACAATGCTCATTTAATAGACATCAGGCAAATAATGCAGCACGTGGCTAGCCACACTCAATTATAGAAATCCGAAAGCCTATTGAAATCATCCTGGGCTCGTTAATTATTCACCATTTGACAGGCAGCATCCTGACAAACGGATATTTTAGGAGCGAGGCGAAAAAATGACTACACCCGTTCGACTGGCTATATGGAACCAATTCAATCGACAGACAGCACGGTTTACCCACATTTCAAGGACACGAGCTCAATGCTAATGGAACTGAAATCTCTCGTTGAGCGGTTGATGGTGGTAGTTGGTGGTTGAGTGGATACATATATTTTCGGGAGCATTTATCCTTTCACACAAATTCACACATCAATGAGCCTTTATACAGAGTCCTGGCCTGAGCCTTTCAATTTCACCTTCTTTGAGAAGAAAATGACTTTCCTCTCTCATCCTCTCTGCTCTCTGTGTAAGCTCCATCGTCCTTTATTGACTGTCGATTACTCTGTGGGTTTCCTCGTTTTCTTTTCGTTTTTTTTCCCCGTCTCTCTCTCTCTTCATCCTTTGCGGTGTGGTGTTTTCTTTTTCCAATTTGCTTGTCCTCTTTGCTGAGGATAATTAAAACCTGAGTTTATGACAGTCTTATTGGATGGAATATCTAGCAACTTGTTAAAATGTTGTATGTGTGTGTGTGTGTGTTTACTTGCTCTTTAGAAAGACCTGAGCGCAAATAAAGTTCCTCAAAGTCGCCGATAATCCTGCTTTGAATTGGTGGCGCAGTAAAAGCGGAGGACCAACAACGTCTTAGGATCCTTTGAAGGGTTGAAAACAGAAAAGGCAAATAGAGGCGGCATTAGGTGCTGCCAGTGGGTGGTAGGTTCGTGCCTATTGCGTTATATTCGGGGATTACACTCGGATGTGTGAATGTGTTTTGGCACTGATATTGCTGACCAGGGGCCTTCATCTCAAATCCTGTAGTACAAACCATGTGTGTGTATACTTTATTGGAGGAGCAAAAGATTTCTGACATAAAATCCTTTTTTTACGGCTCCTTGTGTTCGGGGCCGGTCCTGTGGAGCCTCGCTTAGGTGGTAATGAAAAACGAGAATTTATGAAAAGAAAGCAATTAGTATGAGGTGGTGGGGAGGAAGACGGTATTTTTTTCCGTCCCTTACTGCGGGTGAAGATAAAAGGGATTTTTTTTTAAAGGCGCGGGGGAGAAGAGTACCGCAGCCAACGAAAAAAAAAACGTTTTATTGCGAAATGGGAGAAAATCCTTTTCTTATCGGCTTAGGAAATTAATTTGTTGCGACAAAATTACAGCGAAATTGGTCCATGGATATCGCATTCCGTACGGAGCTTTGCGTTTTATTATTTGCTTGCTCATTGGTGTTTGGAAAGCGTGTTGAAGATTTGCACAGTGCAAGGTCACAGCTATTTACCACAAGCACTCCATTGAATCGAGTCAATTTTTTACTGGGAAAATCCTTCGAAGGGTCTCGATACAATTTATTGTCGCAGCTTAGCTAGGACTAATTCCATTTGAATGATAGAGTCTTTGAAGGAGGAAAATCTGGAGTTCGCACACCCGAAACTGACAAAATTTCTCAAAATGAATTCGCAGGAAGTCCTTATTCCTTTAAACTCGAATGTGTGCTGTGGTATTTGACTTAACGAGTGGAACACTGTCCTATATTACTTGTCAGGCATGACAAGCGGATAAATTGATTCAAATAGGTACAGGGAGGTCTTAAAAATTTGATATGAAGAATTGAAAGACAATATTTGCTTATCAATGTCTTGAAACCCGGGGAAACACATAGGATATAATATGACGTCTTTTCACTCAGACGTAGTCGCATTAAAACATTGACTCGTAAACTTTAATGCGAAGCTGACCATCTGCCGCAATTGACGCCCGACGCCCGACGCATCCGCAACCGGCCGGCAAACCATAACAAGCCGGATACCAATTAGTAATTATAATAATTCGAAAATCGTACAGCTGCATGAATGTGAAACCAAACTCATCATTTCTGCACCAATTGCCACTCAAATACCCCGCAGCAGTTATTTACCATACCACACAACTTATAACAAAACAAATTTATTAACAAATTCCTCCATGTGGTCACGGGGCTGTTATTTCCTCCCCCCGAAACACACACCACACCACGCTATTTACGATTGGCGCAAGTATTTTCATATTATTATTCCCGTCGCCGCAAAATATTTGCGTTTCATTACTTTGCCATCATCATTATGAAATGATTAAAATTACACAACTAACAAGGATGCTGGGAATGTGAGAAAAAATACTATAATTGCATTTCACAAAGTAACCGCACCGCACCGCTTGCCGACCGCATAATGCATTACGGCAAAGCATTTTAATTGCGCCCGAGACGAGTGAAAAGAAGTGGCTGCATTAATTATTTTCATTTCACCTCGAATATGCCGCAGAACCACAAATTCCACAATCCAGTCCAATTCTATATAAATTGAAGCCCTTTTGTGTTTTTGGCACAAGGACCTTCTGTGCAGGATGAAATATTATCATATTTCTAGCACACACTAAACGAGTGTGTAAAATGTCAACAACATTGGTGGTGAGAGGATGCATTGAATGTCATCCACTCACAGACTTTTACACAACTGAGTTGCATTAGTAGGAACGGGCAAGGATAACATCCTTAAAGTCTGCACAAAAGTGTCCCAAAAGGTACAAAGAGTGTGTCAGTGAGGATTACGCCACTTACACTCATCCCCCGGGGGAATAATTGAATTTTAAATCTTTGTCGCATTATCCTTTGGATAAAGGTCGCTGTTACAAGAACAGCAGAGCAAAGGATATAATCGCCTTTTGCAGATAGAGATAGAGTTTTCTGTTCATGTCACAGTGCTCACGGAGGTAGAACTGTTTACAAGAATAGAGAATGGAAGGATCTATGCTTTTGTAGGGGATATGGACGCTTGGAGGTGCATGCGAAAGGGACAGTGGTAAGCCATGGATTTTTTTTTTTGTAATAATAGCGAATCTCTTGGACAAACAAATCATTTTTAGAAGAATCCTAGTAGACCATTAGAGAGTCGCCATTGTATTCGGACTGCCGGCTGCGATCTGAGTACGTGTTCACTGAGTTCTTAAACACTTAATGGCACCTCTGCGACATTTATTACGGCGATTGTAACCGACAACCAAACAGCGCTTCATTCATTCATTCATTTTTTAAAGACCCGCTTATTCACTATGAGAGTAGCGGGTTTAGGAAGCATAAGTGGACTCTCTACATCTCCCCATCTTCCGCCATCGACTCTAAATCATCGGAGGCTATCCCCATATGGGTAGAGGTGAGATTTTGGACTTGATCCAACATCCTGGACGCCTACCTGATGGCACGGATTCCATGGCACATCTTGGAAGCAGAGTTGGGGAAATGCATTTAACGTATGGTTCTCTCCGTTCGAAGAAGAAGCTGCTCAAAATTGAGTGCCCCGCGTGTTCCTAACCCGGTTTCGCCGAGTCGCCCCAGCGAAGAAATGAAGAAATAAGTAATTTCATTTGGATATTGTTACCATTTCCTTGCTCACCTTTAGGCGGTATGTCGTTTTTTGGGCGTTATAACATCTTTCGATGTGGGCGTTAAGAACTTCGGGCGTTAAGTCAACTTTTTTGGGCTGAAAGACTTTATTTGGGCATTATGACGCTTTTCGATTTTGGCACTTCCCACACAGAAAAAAGGTCATAACGCCCAAACTGAATGTAATATCGCCCAAATTAACGTCATTTATACAACAACAAATTATTCAGTGAATTTTTGGGTGTTATGACATTTTTGATTTAGGCGTTATTTCGTTGGGCGTTAATACCTAACGCCTATCAATTTACCACATTTCGATATTATTCTCAGACAGACCCCTAGAGAGGAGGTCAGCAGTTTAACTATCTAAGCAGCTTTATACCGTCAATGGCGGAACGAACTTGAACTTAAAAAGCCCAATATGTTAAGCCCGCGGTGCTTCTGGAGCCCTGTTTTCTGTATGAAATTCCAGTCAAATCTACTCATGCGAAAAGTTAAGGCTCTTGGAGTTCACTATTAAAGTCGTACTTTTGTACGCCTGTGAAACCGGGAAAGTCTCTTCCCCTATTTCGAGAAAGTTGCAGTCCTATCTCAGTCGCTGTTTGAATGCGATAGCGAACCGAAGATGGGTGGATGTTAAAGTAAGGCAGCAAAAGTGGCGCTGGATTGGCAACACACTAAAGTAATCCTTCAAATGGATTCCTCAAGGTTCGCGACAGGTTGGCCGGCCAAAAATAAAATGTAGATCTGCAGTCTTGACTGAAGCAGCCTCTCGGCAAAAAACATGTCCACAGTTTAAATGTCTAGCCGCAGACCAAGAAAGATGGAAGTCCCGCAGTAAAATATATGTTCAAATGCTCTGCGTAGCGAGCACGGACCACTACCTTATCCAAATTACGGCTGCGGATATCCTCAGCGCCGCAAGCAAGCCGAAACTGTGAGAAAGTTTGCCGTTGGACGTCTACAATCGCACGATATCACCAGAGCCTTTTCCGATCGAAGATCCCTCAAGAGGTCCTATGCTACCAACATCAAGTATTGCAGTGATAACAGTGGTAACACTGCTAAAAAGCCCTCAGTGATGTCGCTCCTGATGTGCTGGCTTTCATAACATAACGAAATCCTTGATTTGACAGAACAGCAGGAGGCATAGTGTAGAAAACGCGAGTTTATAGAGACGAACTTTAGTGATACGCAGACTGAAAAGTACATTATCCAACTGGAAACGTGATACTAGAGACATCCAGCAAATAATCGAACTACCTGGAGGCTCGTAATGGTTGAAGGCCGTGCTCTGCAGTGAGATAGGGCTGCACTGCATGAGCAAAGATTATAAACATGGTGGATGGCACTTGAAAGTCAGAAAAAAAAAGTTGACCTTACTGTGTTGGTCTTAGATGACAACGCAATCTATGATGCTTGTGGGTAAAGTGAGGAGTTGAACCTAAGTTTTTTTGTCAATCTACTACGAAGAAACTATGTGCATGCAGAAGGCTATACTTGGTGGAAGTATACGTACAATGTGGTTAAGCCTGGTATTGCGACACACCGTCGAATCAACGTTGGGCTCAGGATCCTCAGGGATTCTTTTCATATGATTGGGTTTGGTCTCAGGTTGTAAAATCAAAAGTTTGAAAAATTTCATGAATATGAAAGAAGCAAGGTATGGGTTACTGCCTCAGGTATGGGTTAATGTCTCTCGCCATTTGATTTCAGTTCCATAACAGAAAATGATCTTTAATCAAAGAATGGACATGAAATCCAGTTGAATCTTTACAGCGGCATTCGAGACTGTGTTAGCTTGTTGGACTTTGGCTACCTAGAAACACTTTAAGCACCTGATTCTTTTCTATCCTCGCCTTCTACCAAGTTCTTAATGACTTCACATTTCGCTACATCTTGTGTCTCATTAAGGGTAACTTGGCCTAAACTGAGACTTTGTCACCCAGTTAAGCATTCGCCCCGGCGTGAAATATTGAACGTCGTCAGTTGGCCACACTTGACATTTCGTGTTGCCTTCGACATTCCCATTTACCGCACCTTTTTCATCCGTTACTTAGCCAAATTCATCCCATTACCTCACGCACATTCACACTCCTCCAGGCAACTCATGAAATTCCCATTAAATCACCACGACCCTTGTTACGTGCAGAATTTCAACCCCACCCACCCTCACGCCTCCCAGTCACAGTTGTCGGCCAGGCCACCCTCCCCCCCAACTCTCATTACAATCGTGTGTAACTACGCTATGTGTTCATTAATTATACGATCTAATTGGATTTTTAAATCAAACTCTAATTAACGGCATTACGTCCTGACAGAAGAACCAAGGAAGCCCCAAGTAACCGAAATGCTCATTGAAGCCCTCCCACCCTCAACTAAAGTTCCAAGGACTCGATAATGCTCCGAAAAATACATTTCTAATCATTTGATTATTTTCAATTAACTACACTGGCTTGGGATAGAGAGGAAAGGCGATAGCCAGAGACGGCTAGTAAATGGCAAATGCTCCTTACTCACGCAATTAAAGCCGGGCGCCCCAAGTTAGCCGTACCTAACCCCGGTACATACCCTTAGATATTCACTTCCTTTTTTTGGCGTGTGAATTTCTTGCACAACCCGCCCTCTGTTCTTTGCCTTTTTTTTTTTTTTTTGTTGTTGAGATAAACACACACGACACAGGGTGCTACTACTGTGTTGCCAGCGTTATTAATTCGAGGTAATTAACCGAGGCATTGACTTGAGGGGGTGTAAAAACAAGAACCAATCCCCTGAGGCCTTACGGTAGCGACACAACAAATTGTCGGCGGCGACGATGGCGGTGTGTAAGTTAACGCCAGAAACATTTCATCATGCAAACAATGCATGATACAGTTCCCACGAGCAACAACATCAACTCCGTACGTGATGGAATGCAGCGAATCATATTCAACCGGACACACGAGGCATCGACAACGAGCGGATACTTGAGCCACCAACAGGTATGCTGACCTGTCGTCTGGCAGTATGGGATATGCACTTAGTTTTAAGATATGAAATATTTTGTCATTCAGTAATCATAAGTAGTTCGTAAGAAGTAGTTCGTAAAGAAGTAAATAAAAATATTTTTTTTAAGTAAATCTAGCTTTAAATAGTTTAATTGGCGCCCAACGTGGGGCCCAGGAAAATCATCGCATCAAAGTGTAATCGCGTCGCGTAAAGTGCTCTGTCGTAAACGCATAAGTCGACCTCAATTAAGCTCGCCGCGAGTGCAGTGCGCGTACCTTGAACATCATTACCGTAAGACGACCTTTATAAAAGCTCGCCAGCGTGTGCGTGGTGAAAAACCTGGGTTCCGGACAAAGAAGAAGCAGCATCTGTAGATTCTGCCGCCAACGAGGGAGTGTGGAGAAAGGCCCCCAAGTAACTACGAGTAAAAAGGAATGCAGCCCCTTCACCAGCGTTGGTTTATCCTAATGTAAGCTAAATTTAAGATTTATATTTCTTCACATTGAGATCGATATATAGTGTAATAGTGTACTAAGCGTAATAGTATAAAGTGATAGCCCTAAGACATAATTATTAATCAGTACGAAAACGAAACATTTAGAAGTCATAAAGAATAATCATATTAACCGTAGTTGTAAACCAATTAAAAATATCCTTCCCGTTCCTTTCGAAAACCTTTAACGTATCTATTTGAGTTCTTATGTCTAAACGTCCTGCAACTATGACCGATCCAATTTTGCGTCCACCGATGTTGAACATCGAAAATCCGACTCCATCAGTTTCTAATCAAAATTCATCGATTTCGAATCCAAATGCGAGGATTAACGCAACTCCAGAACTAGAATCGCTAATCGCAAGCATTGTAAGTCGCTTCTGCATGACTGAGTGCAGAAACCTCGTTCAATCTATAGTAAATCCTGATAATCAGTTTCATAGGGGAACCGATGAAACTATTCATGAACATCTGCGCACGAACTTAAGCGACCTGGACAAGGTACCAGACGTCGTGAGATGTTTAAGAGAGTTCTCCGGAACTCCCGGCGAATTTAGTTCATGGCGCAAGAGCGTTGAAAGGGTTTTAAGCATCTATAACCAATTTAGAGGAACACCAAAATATTTTGGTATCCTTAACATAATCCGCAATAAGATTGTGGGTAATGCGGATGCCGTTTTAGAGTCATATAACACCCCATTAAATTGGGAATGTATTTCGAAATGCTTAACGCTTCACTATGCGGATAAGCGTGATCTGGGAACATTGGAGTACCAGATGACGACTCTTATTCAAGGCAACAATGGCTTGGAGCATTATTATCAGTCGGTATACAATCATTTGTCATTGATACTAAACAAAATTTCGAGTATGGACTTACCACCTGATGCTTTATACCACCTTACATCGTCATACAGAGCCAAGGCCTTAGATACCTTTATAAGAGGTCTAAGAGGTGACTTGCCCAGACTCTTAGGTATAAGGGAACCGCAAGACCTTCCTACAGCTCTTAATCTCTGTTTAAAACTCGAAAATCAGCAATTTAGAGCCAACTATGCTCACCATAATATCAGCCAAATTAGGAGGCCACCACCTCCTCCTCCAATTCCTTCACGGAGAACCCGAGAACAGCAACCTTTCTATCCACAACTTGCATATGTACCCCAATCATCACATTTTCCACCGCGTCAACATTTTAACCAACGACCTACATACCCCCCAAATCAATTTACCCAACCATCGAATTCTCAAATAAATCCACATCAATTCCGAAGGAATCCTCAACCAACTAGTAACTTTTTGCCACAATCTGTTCAAAGGCCTGAACCAATGGATGCTACAACCATCCGTACACACAATGTAAATTATATGAATCGGCCGGTGATGAAAAATTTCCCACCAGCTCCAAAACGACCTATGGTTCCTTCACGAGAATATCCAAATCCCAACAAGATGCAAAGAAATTTCCACTTGCAATCTTCAGAAGTTGACCCCCACAATAATAACACATCCATAGAATCTCAAGAAGTTAGTAACTATAATGCTATGATTTCGGCTATGAATAATCAGAAAGAAGATGACCAAGATCTTAATCAGTACGTAGTTCAACAAGGAAGCGGAGAACCGACAGAAACATTTTCTGATTTTGTCGACGTTCATTTTTTAGACTGACGAACTCGTCACTACCTTATTTTGAATGTAGGACGAGAGAAAATAAAATCCTAAAATTCCTAGTAGACACAGGGTCGAATAAAAATTACATACAACCAGATTTAGTTCGAAACCCCATCCCAAATCAAAAAATATTTAATGCAAATTCAGTCTGTGGTGCTATAGAAATTACTCATCATACTATAATAAATCTTTTTGAACCAGGCACAAATATTAAATTCTTCCTTTTACCCTCACTACGATCTTTTCATGCAATTCTTGGCAATGACACCCTTAAAGAACTGTCAGCTGTCATCCATGCTAAGGAAAGCTATATGACTGTAAACAAAAACATTAAAATTAAACTGAAACAACAAGTATCAGAATCAATCCATAATGTTAATCTCAGAACGCAGCACTTGTCGCAAGAACAACGACAACAACTTAATCGCTTAACCTTGAATTACGCCAAGCTTTTTGGAACACCAAATGAAAAATTAACTTTCACTACGAAAGTCAAAGGTAGAATTCGCACGACGACGGAAGATCCCGTTTACTCGAAGCATTATCCGTATCCTATGGCGCTTAAAGGAGAGATTGATAAGCAAATCAATCAGCTACTAAATGATGGAATCATTCGACCTTCACGGTCACCGTACAATTCTCCGGTATGGATTATACCAAAAAAAACGGACGCCTCTGGTGAAAAGAAATACCGTATGGTTATTGACTACCGAAAACTCAATTCGATAACAATACCAGACCGTTATCCGATTCCTGAAACTAATGAAGTACTAGCGCAACTAGGGAAGAACAAATATTTCTCAGTTATTGATTTAAAAAGTGGCTTTCACCAAATACCTCTACACGAGGACGACATCGAGAAAACTTCATTCTCGGTAAACAATGGAAAGTACGAATTCGTAAGACTTCCCTTTGGTCTGAAAAATGCACCATCTATTTTTCAGAGAGCTCTAGACGACATCTTGCGAGAACACATCGGTAAGATATGTTATGTCTATATTGATGACATAATTGTGTTCAGTGAGAACGTTGAACAGCACTTTCAAAATTTGGCATCTATTTTCGAGACTCTTCAAGAAGCCAACCTTAGGGTGCAATTGGATAAATGCGAATTTTTAAGGCCAGAAATTGAATTCCTCGGATTCATCGTATCTTCGGATGGTATAAAAGCCAACCCAATCAAAGTGGAAGCGATTACCAAGTTTCCATATCCACGAACTTTAAAAGATCTGCGATCATTTCTTGGTCTGTCGGGATTTTACCGCAGATTTATTAAAGATTACGCGAAGCTGGCAAAACCCCTTACAGCCCTTTTAAGAGGGGAGGATGGGCGTACGTCTAGACAAATGTCAAACAAAAAATTCATACATTTGGATAATGAGGCCATGGATACTTTTGACAAAATTAAAAATTCACTTACTTCAGAAGACGTTGTTCTAACTTTTCCAGATTTTAGTAAAGAATTCCATTTGACTACAGACGCTTCGGACTATGCTATTGGTGCGGTACTCGCTCAAGAAAATAAGCCGATAACCTTCATCTCTCGAACTCTATCGAAAGCCGAAGAGAACTATGCCACAAACGAAAAAGAAATGTTGGCTATAGTATGGGCTCTAAAAACTTTGCGAAATTACCTTTACGGTCCTACGATTCTGAAAATATTTACTGATCATCAACCGCTGACATATGCATTGAGCAATAAAAATTCCAACAACAAATTAAAAAGATGGAAGGCTATACTCGAGGAATATAATTACGAGTTAAGATATAAGCCTGGTAGATCGAATGTCGTCGCAGATGCTTTGTCAAGGCCACCCAGAACCATTGAAGTAAATAGTTTAACAGCAACCCAACATAGCGATGAGAGTTCCGGTCAATATCTAATACCTATAGCAAATGAGCCGATCAACGTATTTAAAAACCAGATTATCCTTTCCCTTGGAACAACGCCATCCTATGAATTTAAAATTATTTTCCCTACCTATCACCGTCATGTAATAGTTGAAACTGAGTTCACTGATCAAATTTTAACTGACATTCTTAAACGATACCTTAATCCATCCGTTATTAATGGTATCAAAACTGATGAAAGAATTTTAGGCAAACTTCAAGAAATTTACCCGACACATTTTAGCCAATACCGATTACGTTTCGCAAGAAACCAAGTCATAGACTTAATCGACGAAACACAGCAGGAAACCGAAATTATCAAGGAACATAATCGTGCACATCGCAACTCCCGCGAAAATAAAATGCAATTATTGCAAAAGTTTTATTTTCCACGGTTGAGAGCCAAAATAGAGAAAGTCACAAAACAATGCAAAATCTGTAAAGAGCATAAATATGACAGACACCCGAACAAGCATGAATTACAACCTACACCTATCCCCGAATATCCCGGACAGATTATTCATATAGATATCTACTTCACTAACAAAAAAATTATCCTTACTGCAATTGACAAGTTCTCTAAATATGCCCTGGTCAAAATCCTAAGATCAAGAGCTTCAGAGGACATAAAGCAACCTCTAAGAGAACTTATACTGGCTTTTGGAGTACCCCAAACAATTGTCATGGATAATGAAAAATCCCTAGCCTCTAATTCTATAACATTCATGTTAGAGAATATGTTCAATATTAAAGTTTTCAAAGCACCCCCCTACACAAGTTCCGTCAACGGTCAAGTGGAGAGATTCCACTCCACACTTTCAGAACTAATCCGCTGCCTTAAGACAGATAATGTTCATACCACCTTTTCAGAATTACTAGATCGATCAATCTATGAATACAACCGATCCATTCACACCACTACAGGCAAAAAACCCATAGACACATTTTTCGGTAGAGAGCTACTAACCAATCCAGAACAACTTAGACAAGAAAGACAAGAAAACATGAATAAACTACGCGATAAACAAGAAGCAGATTTAAAATACCATAATGCAAGAAAGAGTCCACTTAAAACATATTCTATTGGCGAAACCATTTACGTAAAAACTAACAAAAGAATAGGAAATAAGCTCGATTCTAGATATAAAAAGGAGACAGTTGCACAAGATAGAAATACAACAGTTATTACCCAGTCAGGAAGAATCATTCATAAAAATCTTATAAAAAATTAACTTTTTCAATAGAACATTATTACCACTCTGCAATGGCGAGGCACAAATTCTGGACTACTCGAATTCACAGCTAATAAAGATCAATACAGGTCGCGCGAAATTGCAGAACGGATCATTCAAGATAATACACTTGATCGACATCGAAGCTTACGAAACAACACTTAACAACTTGGAAGCTACGTTAAAGACATCCATTACTATCAACCATATCCTAACTCCTGTCCTTTCCTTTGAAATATCCCGTATACGAACTTACCTAAATAGACTTAAGATAAATAATAGAAGTAAGAGTAAGAGATCATTAGATTTTTTAGGTTCAGCGTGGAAGTGGATTGCGGGTAGCCCGGACCACCACGACTATGAAATAATTACTAATAAAATGAATAATGTATTAAGAAATAATAATAATCAAGTAATAATTAATAAAATGTCATTAGAAAAGATCAATGAATTAACGAACATTACAAATAAGATTATGAAAACATTCAAAGAAAATGAACTTAATAATAGTGAATTAATTACAAAAATTAAATATAAATTAGATATAATTAAGGAGGAAATAGTTAATGTAGTTTATGCCATTCATTGGGCAAAAGTAAATGTAATAAACTCTTTTATATTATCTAACACCGAAATAAATATAACAGAAACAATTATGAAAGTTGAAAATATTCCCTATGTGAATGTAGATGAAGCATTAGAATTTGCCGAGATAAAAATCGCTTCAAATGATAATAACTTAATTTATATTTTAAGCATTCCAACAACTACTAAAGAACTATGTAATTTGTCATTAATAAAACCTGTTAAAGTAAATAAAATAATCAATAAAATTAAATACGATTCAATACTGGAATGCGATACAGACATTCATGGCATTACAAACAAATGTAAAACATATAATAGTCTTTCTATTTGTAACGAAAATAACATTGTAAGTTTAAGAAATTCATCGTGCATCCCAATGCTGATAAAGAGTCAGAAAGCAACATGTCCCATCATCAACAATGAGCACATCCCAGATGTAGATGAAATAGCTCCAGGAATCCTACTACTAAATCAGTTTAATGGCCCAATATTCATCAACAACGATACTGTCATGCTCAAGGGTACGTTCATCATAAAACACTTCAACACTACCATTCAAGTTAAAGGAAGAACGATCATGTCAAAAGAAGTCACAAGTCATCAACCTTTACCAGCGATACTCCAACCGTCATATAAACCTGACAAGATAGAAGAAGTATTGTCTCTCGAGATGATCAAGGATCTTTATGTTAATCGAACGAAGGAAATCAAGCTGCTTGAAACGAAACACGAGATCAACTTAACCGTGAACATCATACTAGTGGTTACAGTCTTAGCCATCGCAACCTTCGCATACAAATTGATAAGAAATAAAGGCATGACTAAAAACGAACAGTCTAATACCAACATGCCATCATCATCATCAATAACCATAGGACTTGAAGACATCCCTCACCTAGTGACGTCAACAACATCTCACGAGGACGTAAGATTCTAAGGGTGGAGGAGTTAACGCCAGAAACATTTCATCATGCAAACAATGCATGATACAGTTCCCACGAGCAACAACATCAACTCCGTACGTGATGGAATGCAGCGAATCATATTCAACCGGACACACGAGGCATCGACAACGAGCGGATACTTGAGCCACCAACAGGTATGCTGACCTGTCGTCTGGCAGTATGGGATATGCACTTAGTTTTAAGATATGAAATATTTTGTCATTCAGTAATCATAAGTAGTTCGTAAGAAGTAGTTCGTAAAGAAGTAAATAAAAATATTTTTTTTAAGTAAATCTAGCTTTAAATAGTTTAATTTGTACTCTGTAAATGTGTTTGTGTTTTGACGATGATTTTGCATGTTTTGTTTGACATAGACATGGGAAGGTGGAGAAGGACAACAGAGAGAAAAAAAAAAAACAAAACAAAAAACGGAAAAATTTAATAAACACGAGGGTGCCGGGAATTCTACTGCGTCAAAGGTGGGTAGGTACTCCAGTAAAATACTGCTTGCGGATGTGTTTTCTTTCGAAAATGAAGTACACACCATTGAGTGTGTTGGTGGCAAACAAATAGCTTTGTGTGTTGTGTTTCCATTTTATTAGGGCACCAGGTTAATCCAGTTATTTGTTCGATTAATCTATTCATCACACAACCCACGACCTTCCCCGACACAGTTGGAAATGTGTTTTGATTTCGCAAGCGACTATAGTATTTGTAAATTTATTTTAGAACTACAAAATGATTCTGAACTTACATTGGACTTGTCTGAACTCAAGGATCTGAAAAGAGAAGAGAAAGCAAACATTAGATTGAGAGATTTGGTGAGATGCTTGATTTTGTTTTAGCTATTAATGTCATTGAAGGATCTAGTATTTTCTGGGTTAAGGACACAATAAACGGGGTTTCATGTCCATGAATTCTTGTTTCATTAAATTTCTGATGGCAACCCTATTCTTAACCAAGATGGCACAGAGGTCAAATGATGAGTTAGTACAAGGTGGCGCAAAAGTCATCACCCTATCGATGCTGTAATTTTTACAAATGACGGCAAAAGTCAATTCTACTTTGACATTTATGAAGATACAAAGTAAGTAGTATAAATTTACCAATCCTGGCAAAAAAGAGCAGGGAGCCGTTGTTGTGACGTAGATCTACCTGAGCTGATCCAGTTTGAAAGCTGAACCAGTCTAATGATTATGAACAAAATTCAAGATGGTTGCATACGCGGATGACGTGGTGATAGTGTGGCTCTGTGATAAGTTAAACCCTTAAGACTGCTCTGGAGAAGGTAAGTATCTTGGCTGTTAGTTGTGATCTTGGCGTGAACACGAGCAAAACCGAAACTAAAATACGTGACTTTACCCTTCCCTGACTAACTGGTCAAATATCCTGCAGCGCTAGATTTCTGGGTATTATAATAGCCCCAAAACTAAACTGGAAGATAAACATAAATAAATAAGTAAATAGCCTGCGCCACAGCTCAGCGTGTTACATTTTTTACACGAATGGAAGGGACCTACTCCTAACGGCGAGATGAGAAATTGGGTGAACATGACTGCCGCTTGAACCCACGCAGTTCGCACAGCATTCCAACGCACGCCTTCTCTGCTACATCTCTGGCAAGAAGTGGGGACTTCAACCAAAGATACAATCTTTCTTTTTTTTAAGAACCCGCCTTATGGCTGACACTGCCTCTGTCTGGGCTACTTAGCTTAATAGGTCTACACCTTCCTAATAAGGGTGAGTATATCATTAGTATCCGAGTTTCAAAATTCCGCTAGAGAACAGAATTCCCTATGAAAGATCCGTCTGCTTACCCAGTATAGTGCCAGACATTCACAAAGAATGTGCTCAGAGGTTTCTTCCTCAATGGGTCCAGTTATTGAGCAAGTACCATACCAACCATATCACGCCCAATTCTCACATACGATTTTGAGCGAAAGTTACAACAAAATGGCTCCAAAGGACAGCAAGTATCGACACCACAGGCGGATTTAGGTCGATCTCGACATATACCGTCAGTGTACTCTTACAGCATTTGGCTTCTCGACTTACGGTTGAAAATGTAAGCACTGCGCAGCGCAGTCAGACTCAAAGAATCTGGGTGCGTGACTGTAAGGCTTTACGGTCACAGCAATATTTTGGACTAATTACCAAACGGCATGGTTATGTCTCCAATCGACTACATTACCCCAAATTAAACTTCAGATAATATGTTCACGTGTTATTTCAGCAAGTCGAAGAAAGATAAGGCGGTGAAGGATTTCGACTCGGTCATCTAAACCGACGGATCAAATATGAACTGCGGTGTCGGCGTGAAGCGAATGGCAGCAGTACAGCGATGTTGAATCCTAAAGTGGTTGAATCCGAATAGTGTCGGAGCCAGTCATTCTCGTACTTGTAAAAGTGATCGGCGTCGACCTTTTATAAGCAGAGAAGAGGTTCATTTACGAGACAAAAGCATGAAAAAAAGGCTGAAAGAAGGAGCTTACTGTACTAAGCTGGTAAGAAAGCTGGAGAAAATAAACCGCAAATATGTGAACTGCGAGGCCAATTAAAAACACTGCGATCGCGTTTGCAGTTAAATGTTTCTGAAGAAATATATGAGAACTGAAATGGAATGGAGACTGAAATAAATTGACATTGACTGTGATATCAACAAATTGTTTACCGACCGTTCAGAATATAACATGTATAGGCTTCGTAATCTTTTTGATAAGCCCGACAATGCCACGCCGAATTAACTTCCAAAAGACAAAGGTGTATTTCAAAAAGGTTTAAAGTTTTGGTTTAATACTGTAGCGTAAGACTGTAACGACATTGAAGAGAACACAACACTATTCCTTGGCAAATGCCCAAGCCTCGGCGTAACCAGAAAAACAATTCTCAGTGAAGTCTTCATTTACCATTCTCTGGCCAAAATAAATTCAAAATTCGGAACTTAGATTCGTGCCTACAAAGGTTATATTGGTAGTGACAGCTGTTTGTCGATTCAATCCCCTTTACTAGCCCCAAATTCTATTATAGGGTAATGAATAATGGATATGCATACGCTGAAGAGCTGATACATCCTCTGACAGCCTCTAGAGTAAATAAGTTTGTCTAGACCCCTATGCATAAGTACAAAAATCTCTCCGAGAGACTGTAGTGCTAGAACGGATTAACTGCCTTTTCTTAAAAAAAAAAAGGGAAGCGAACATTTTCATTCTAAAATTCACATTGAGATCACGATGAGTGCAAGTATGCCGACCAAAGGCTAATACCAACATTTTCTTCCTCCTTTTCTTTCCTTACTTCTCATACAACGGGCAGTACCCCAATATGAATGCATGATCGTATCCCAATAGTGCCAGAAACTGTATTGTCTTTCAAAGGTAATTGATATCTCAAGCTCGCTCCCTAGCGCCTTCCTAACAGAAAAAACACTTCGAATTAGTCCGTAAGAACATACAAAGAGATCTTATCGCCTCCAGGCATCGTAGTCCATTGATGACTCTGAGAAACCTTTTCTTCAAGGCGCAGTGACTTCTGATTTCACCGACCATAAGCTTTTACAAACTGGTTGCTGGCTAAACTTTTGGCTTTAAATATGAAGAGGTACGCGTCGGGACTTACTAGAGCATGGTACATGGAACATGGTTTGGTTTGTCACCCAGAATCTTCTAAACCCAAAACCATTCACTCTTATGATGGGTAGATTCCTTGGACGACGCTTGCAGCAACATTTAGGAAGCATTTCATCGAAGAGCCAACTAAAGTCGCTCTCTTCTAACTCGAAGTGCATCAGGCTAGGATGACCTCAGATGGATGTGATGAGGTTTAGATGCGTTATAACATTCAGAGCAGCAGTAGGAGTGGATTGTAGACAACCCGTCAGAATAAAGTACATACTTCGACCAGACGTTAGCATGCACAAATCTTAAATGCAATGCTTCTGTTTACTGGCTTCTTAAACATCACCTGTTTCAACTCAAAACATCCTCAAACCCAAGACTGTTAAATTCCAATTTCATGATACACACCATTTACCAATGTCCTCCGAAAATTATCAAGCCCAGCTCCTTGCACCCCCTGACAGACTATACCAACAAAACAACAGAAACCATTTCGCCCACCTGACGATCTTCTCTCTCATCTCATCACCGTCAGACACTTAGGAAACATTTTCGACAATTTAGTCGTTTCGAAGGTCCCAGTTTGTTTGCAAAGGGCCTACAGACAACATTAGACCTTCCATCCGTATGTGGGTATACCAAATTGAGCCAATGTACGAGTTATCCCAAAACTAATGCTGCAATTGCGCTCTCATGCTTATTCCCATAACACATCAAGGACACACGTTCAAAGAAGGCCGCACCACCACCACAACGACGACGCACGGCCACTTAGTTCCACAAAAGCAATTGCAATTCGGATTCCTTTAACGCACGACTCACCTTTATCGCTACGCCCATGTGTGTGTCGCAGTTTCAAGGCATTTCATGTGGCTGTGGGTATGTCTATGTTTGCTTATAGTTTGCCGTGCATGTCCTGATTTTGTGTGCATGAAGCTTATCTTGCCCATTTTCTAGAATTCATAAACTTTGTTCTGTGCCCCGTATCCCATTTATGATTACGCGCCAGGCTGGCAGTCTCGTTACATTCAAATGGTCTTCCACGATATGAGTATCCGTATCATACACGCAGGATGTAAACAAATTTGTGCCGCTACCTTGGCTCCACATACGATTTCTTATGACGCCACCTCCGCCCCAGGAGGTGGGCGCGGTAAATTCAAATTCTTGTTTTGGCCTCGTCTCCGAATCTGATTTTGGATTCGTTAGGCGTGCCATGAATTTAATTTTACAAACGATATACGTTAATCGAACGTTACGTAACTCGACAGATTGTGTGCGAGTTTATATGTATGTGTGTCCTGTCAGGGATGAGTTTTGACCTTCAATGGACTGTTCCAGATTCAGATTTGAACGGAGGACGAGGAGCTGATTTCTTTTCCCGAGAAAGTTTCGTTTTTTCCGAACAATTTTGATTAATGGCTGCCTGGGACACAACTTGCCGCCTGAATTTTTCATTTCGATACGTGATTTACTCCTTGGCCTTTGTTCGGAAGAATAAACGGCAGAGGACAACGGGGGGGAAAGTTTGGGGCATAACTACAGGGACGTGCCTTTTCGCTGGGGATTCTCATAAGTGAATCAAATATGAATGATGGATATACTGGAGTCTCGGTTACAGGGTTGGCATATTGTCCAACTTCGAGTCTCGATAACTTGTAAGCACACACACAAACACCAGGCCATGGTAACAGCTGAGAACGATTTGAATTATTTACCCAAACCGTAGGGATATTCCGGTCAAAAACAAAAGAAAAAAAACCTTCGATTTGGCAATTCCATTAATATTTGTTTGCGTTCGTTTGTTTTTCTTTCTTTTCAATTCTCAAAATGTGAAACGTCAAAAAGTTTTCATTACGCCATGACGACCGAAAAGTTTTCTTCGACGGGACCAATAATGGTTCCCGATAAGTTCGTAAAACAAACAGCATAGGACGCACGAGGACTCGAGCACACACACACTCGTATGCTCCCATCTGAGATTGAAAATTCAACCGAAAAAGTCATTCGATTTAATTATAATTTTTATTGGCATGGATTGCGATACGAATGCGGCGGACGTTGGAGGGATGTGTCTGTGCGCCTTTGGGGGTGCTTTGGTGTAATAATTTTTCCAATTCAAAGAGGAGGGGGGCTGGTTCCTTGTGCCGGAAGCAACGAGGTACTTTTGTTGTCGAAAACAAATCCAACCTTCCGGGTAGAAATTGTCGGTGCGTGTAATTTTTTTTCTATCGTAGGGGACAGGAGAAATTTCTAAAAAGGAACGGAAAGTATCAGACAGGATGTTGAGGGGGCTATAGGAAGACGATGACTTTAATATTTAAAGGTAATCATTTCTGGAGAACTTAAGACGTGAAGTGGATTCTTAAATGGTACGACGGTTGGATGAAATCACGTGGAAGGTGTCGAAGAGGAATTTTGAGAATGGAAACAAAGTTTTAGAAGAATTTTCCAAAAGTTTCGGCTTGAGAGATTGAATTTTATTTAATTGTTAATGCGGGGTCTGGGAGGTAACTATGGTGCTCATTTAAATGTACGCTTTGATCTATAAACGAACTTGAGTTGATGGTGGGAATATCTGTCTTCACGATTATAGGAACATAAAATGCTATCACGTCTTTGGAAACAAACAAAAATTTGAAAGCCGTTAACAGGATTACATTACCGAGAAGAGAAAATAAGTTCCTACAATACAGGCAACGTTCCGTATAATGACTAGCAAGGGACTAACAAAGTTAAGTTGAAATAGCCATCAACCATTAGTACTGAAATTTTAAATTAAAAAAAAAATCCAGCTTCGTTTAAGGCGCCACTCATTCAAAAGGATGAGTTTTCATAACTGGCATTGACTGCAATTACCATTTGGAATGATCGGGAAGCGGGGGGATTCGTTAAATATTTTCAGGTTAGGAAAGGTGCAAGTGACTGTCTTTACCCCAAAGAAAAAACTGGCTACATTCACTCAACGCCAAAAGGACGCAGGAGCTCCTACAGAAGGCACTGATTGCAAATTTCCGAAGTATGGTATTGCTGTAGGGAGAAGTGGGAGAGTGGTGACGCCAGAGACGAGAGAATCTGGCATATGCTTAATTTCAATGGATCTATAAGTCCGATCCTCCTCTCCAACGACTTTTCTATTAGCTGCAGAGACGAAGAGAAGGAAGACACAATCCTGCATTTCCTCTGCACTTGTCCTGTCCTATCCCAAAGAAGAAGCTCTATCTAGGAACCTATCACTTCGACGACTTGGGCGAATTATCACATACTGACGTCAAAAGTATCCTCAACTTCATGAAGAGCTCGAAATGGTTTCAATAAAGTGAGTGTGGTTTTTCAGGGTATAGATCCATGTGGTATCACAATAGGGCCTACCTGACCGCACAGCACAGCGAACCACCCTACCTACCTGCGTACTTTTCTATTGCTTTACAGCACCGAAGATGATACCAGGCAGTACAATGTCATTGGTGGCGTTCCTGAAGGCTACTTCTTAGATTCTCTTCGATGGAGTCTAATGTATGACGAGGACCAAAGATCGATGATTCCGAGCTCATTAAAAGGATTTGGCTTCGCAGATGACATAACTATGGTAGCTGAAATCTTGAAGGAACGAGAGCATGTCAGGATAATTTGAGACAAGCTTACATTTATCCAGGTACCAACAACTTGCGGAGAAAAGAACAAAAGTACTGCAGCGGAAAAGTCGTACAAACCACAACTTGAACCGTCTTCCACAGTGGAGGTCAATGGTGGGACTTCTTACAGGATACATAAATCGCAAAGTGTCCGAACAGTCACTTTCAGCTTTCAGATTAACGGTAGATGGCCAAAAAAGGTTATCATGCGATGATTCCTACCACGGATTTCTTAGCTTTCACTTTCATGCAAAGCACCTACATGATTCCCCTTAAAGTTACCCGAAATGGAAATTTAATCCCTGAGACGAGTAACAAGGAGCGTGCTTTCATATCGAAAACAAAGTGAATCGTAGTTGCACATGTCCAGCACTGTCTACTTGGTCACCTGATCGATTGATCCATAGGTGTTAGCAAAACGCACGTTCCCTGTGACGATAGATATCTTCAAGCGTTGCCCTATGTAAACTTAAGGTCGAATCTTCTAAATAAATACCGAATTTTCGCAAGAACGACAGGTAAGTGAAACAAGATTTCTTTTTCCATTTTCTAGACCAAAGGCACCAAAATATTTTGGAAATTTCCTTCGTTTTTTGGATGAGAGAAACCTTCTCTCGTTAGAGTCCATCGAAGTGTCATTAAGTTGGTCCGCCTCCTATTTCAAATCCAATCAGCACTTTTACACACAGCCAGCCCCGCTTATGTTCAATGGAATCCTTTTTGGATTTCCATCAGCTTTTTCTGACGCAAAGAAGCCTCTATTTGCTGGGATTTTCCCCTTTACGGATGTGCCTCATACAGGACAAAACAAATCATTTCACCTTAATCTCATTACACCATAGAATAACACAAACCAAAGGACACATCTGAACCAGAGAAAAGCGCTTTTTTTGTATCCATAAACACATACTTTTGCGTTTTGTTTTCCTTTCTCGTTTACATCCTTTGCTTCGTAGAATAATTGGGTACATCATTAGTGTGCGTCGGAGCAGCACCATACCGAATACCGATATCATTTACAAGGATAATCCCCCCCGCCCAGGAGGGAAACGCATTCAACTGCAAGGACATAAAATCAGAATGAAGGATTTTTCTCAGTGAAATACCATCGTCCTTCGGATTCCCTTTCCCGTGCGCAATCCTTTTGACATCACTAAGTCAATAACAGCAAAGAATAAGAAGTACCTACCGAGAAAAAAAAAAGGATCTTAATCTTCTTTTAGTCTAATTATGACGGAAGAAGGATATGAATTTGCCTCATCAACCCCTCTCCTGGTGGCCCAAATAATTCTTTTTGCGAAAATAATTTAAAAAAAAAAAGAAAGGAGAAAAGCAATACGAGACGAAGACGAACGACGAACAGAGGGAAATGAACGCAAATGAAAATCAAGTTTTGTAGCCGTAATGAAAGAGAAATTGAATTGCGGATCAAAGCCATGATTGGGGGGTTGGCACCGGGGGTTGATGACTAGCTACATGGTTGGCTGGTTGGTTGGTTGGTTGGTTGGTTGGTTGGTTGAATGGACTAAGCGCCAGTCGTCGTCTTGTTCTTCTTCTTTTTCTCAAAATGAAGCTTAAATTCAATTAGTTACGCAATAAGGGGTGGGGGGGAAACGCTGAAAAGAACACACGTTTTTCGTTTCGAATCTTCCTTTTGTACTTTTCTGCGCTCTTATAACTTTTTTTTTTTTCCTTTGCTCCTTCCAAAGGCATTCCTTCCATTTAATAATGTTCACTTTCAATGGGAGGGAGGGGAGGATGCTCTGTTAAATGACGGACAAGGAGACATACGAAATGGATCTGTTTCCTGGGTATGAAATTCCTTAGTAACGGTGAATTTATGACGGTAGATGGGTGAATAGATAGAGAGGAGCTCATGTTTTTTTCCACATCAGTCATTTTCGCTTTTTTGTTTTTTTTTTTTTTTTCTTGTTTGCCTACACATCGTTTGGTTGTGTCAAACAAACTTGAAGACGAGCATTTTTCATGGAAGAACCCAATAGAGAAGAGCTCATAAGGAGATCAATTCAAGAAACGAGGACGACGTACGTAGGTGGAATGGAAATATTCCAGGACGATGAGTCAGATCGTGACTGTAGATGATGTGTGTACACAACAATGTGGAATTTGAGTAAGTAGCACTTTGTACGAGGGTATAATGTTGTTCGAACACCAAAAGATAGTTTTTTTCTTACGTCAGTCATTGTCCAAAAGCATAACTCTGCATATGTTTGCAGAATGTTCTGCATTTTTGCTGGCAGTGAATTTGATACCTCGATTACCCTTAACTACTAGGAAACATTATAGAGGAAGTTAGGTCATCTTTAGGATGGCAGTCAGCGTTTATATTTATAGAATGATGGAAGGGTATCTCCATGAGTAATTTGATTGTCAGGATGGTTGGCTGGTTTGGGGGAATTTCCTTCTACTTTCAGAGGTAGTATGACCTCCTCCTCGGAAGACCACTGAATAGAGTCACTACTTTTTCTTCCTTTGAGGTAACCATACCTTCCAGGTCATTCTGGGATGATGTTGTATTCTCGAAGAGAAGTCGAGTCATTTTTACACCGACGCACGGTTCAAAAACCAGTCACGGGTCGGGTGGTGGTGTTTTCTCTGACAGGCTTAACCTCAGCCTAAGGTTCCGTCTTCCAAATCGTTATAGCGTGTTCCAGGCGGAAGAAAAACATAACAGTCAAGCGGGACTCAAGTCCTTGGAATCAGTCGCTTCAAATTCACTAATAGCCCTAGACTTTCGATCTTCTCTTATAGAAAGGACGGAGCAGTTTAATATTTACCTTTGTTGTGTGTCAGGGCACTGTAAGGCTGATGATCTCACCAGATATGGTACAACATTACCTATTGAGCCTGATAAAGGTACCTTAGATGTACCTATTGCTACTTGTAGATTCTATCGAAAGAACAAATCTTAGGTAGCCAAGTGACACAACATGTCTAGCGACAAAGCAGATGTGACTAAAGCGGGATCTGAAACGCTCTAAGTATTTGATTTCTCTTAGGTGTCAATAGGTGTCATTACTGGACGCTGTCTAATAGGCAATCTTACAACAAGGCTTGGCATCTACGCAAACGACTTCTGCAGGAGCTGTGTGGATGAAGGGGTTGAAGAGACTATTCTCCATCTTCCTTGCACCTGTCCAGCTCTCTCCCGCAAACGAAAACTCCACTTAGGAGCCTTCCTCGACACCAACATAGGCGACCTGATAAACACTGATGTTAGCAGCCTCCTACGCTTCATACGAAGCTCCAATTGCAATGAACCAATTGGTGTAGGCAGGAGATCTTTCCGAGATCCATGTGGTATCACAACTGACCCCTCACGGGCCTAAGTATGTTGGCTTTACCTAGCAGACATTTCAACCTAATCTAAACACACCCTACACAGCAGAGCTTTTCCAGTAATATTGTTGGCCATTCCCAAAGGAGTTGGTGATGCTAGGTCGTGGATGGGGAAAGAATAAATGAAAAAAAAACAAAGATCGTCAAGGGAATCACAATCAGTGGAGGCATGTTGCAAAACACTGAACATAATGGAACGAAGGTGTGGTAGTTTCGGTAAAGTAAGAAGGAGCTTAACAACAAACAGTTGCAGACTTACGCCTTCTCAACCATAAGCCTTCCCTTGCATACACTTTCCCATGTTTTGCAATTTTTAAATTAAGAAACCCACCCAGTCTCGACTGCATATTCATTTCAAATTTCTCCACTTATCGAAAGTGCAATTCGGCTTATCCTTCAGAAAGCATTTATCAATATTCACCAGCCCCCAGATTACCTCCCGCAAGCCATGGCACTCTGTCATAATTAAACCAGAGAAATCCATTTGCATTAGCCGCCTACTCAATCCATCTCCATTTGTGGCCGTTCATACTTGAAGTGGCAAAAGTAGTAATTTCAATTTTTTTAATTAAACGTCAGTATCAGTTAACGGTGTAGAACTGCAAATGCATAAAATTATATATGCGTCAGTTACAAATTTGAATATATTCCCCCCGAACGTCGCACAGCATCAGAGTTCAGAGTTCATGGCAACTTGCAGAAAATTGACAGCGCTCTCCATTATTCATTTTAAATCATCGTTTAGGTGTGCATATGTGCAACTTCATTCAGTTTAACCCGATTTCCAATGCATGACCTTGAAAAATCGACCCACATAAGTCGCTCACTTATGAATCACAAGCATCATCAGTTAACTGTCATCATCTGTCATCCCTTTTTTTTTGAGAGAGAAAAACACTTTTGCGTTCATCATTCATCATGAAATCACTTCAGCCGGCTTCATCACTTTTGGAATACACCTCCCCTAATGCCACTCTTAACTCATGTGTGTCATATGTATGATATTTTGGCAGCATTTCTCATGTCAATAGCGCGTATTCTTCTTTAGTCATATACCTATCAACACCCATACATGCGAAGGTGGGAGAATGTTATAAGGACTGTTGTCAGGCTACAACAACCAAAACCCCGTCATCGGTCGTTGTCATCCTGGCACACACAATCCCAGCAGCACATGTACAATAAACCTTTTCAACTCTAATGAAAAGCAATTTAACAGAAAACTCTCAACACTCAACTCCTTCGGTGTTCGCTTGCATGACAATCGAACAATGGGCCAGGGAGTGGATAAATGGATGTTATCCCGAAAATGGAAAAAAAAAAAAAAAATGGGCGACGAAAAAAGGATTTTCAAGAGGAATCATCTCGTGTATTTCAAAAGTGGCATCACAAAATGAGTACCCACTTCATTATGGGACCAAGGACTTTGCCAGTTGCCTGTTAGAGATCTCTTTCTCTGATTTCAGTTCCCTTTTTCGCTCTGAAGCGGAGTGAATTTCTATCCATTACATACCTTTAAAGGACATACGTTGCCCTTGAGTTATGTATATTTTTGCACAGTACAGTATGTGTAGCAGGTAAAGGGTTCAAGCACATGCTTTAACCCCAGTTGGAGTGATATGCATTTTTTTAACGAAAATTCCGCTGCGTCAGCACAATCGTAAGCGCCTACCGGAGTTTTTGAGAAGTAGAGAAAACCACCAGCAAAAAGGGTGCGGCGCTTCAACCTCATTTGTAACCACCCTTCCACAGAAGAGAGACAATACCACCCAAAACTGTTTTTGCGATATAAGAGCAATATTCGTGTTTAGGATCCTTCTTTGAGGAAGGCATCTTTGAAACGACCATTGGATGCCATAACCCTTATGGAACAACTGCTGGAACCAGATTTAGGTTTTCTGCTGCGGAACAAAACATGGTGGTAAATAGCACAAGGCTCCAATCTCTCATCATTCATGGCAACATGGAAATCACAAGTCTCAATCAAAGCCTCATAGCCTTATCTATGTAGGGAAGAGAGACTTTAAGCTCACTACCTAATCTTGAATCCTATTTTGGGATGGCACCCAGTAACGTTCGCTCCAAAATCACATAATGAAAATTCGATGAACTCGCTGAACATTGGGCAAACCTAAAGGGCCTGAAGCAAGCCAAGAGTAGGCCAAAAATAAATAAAAAACGAATTGTACACAGCAAGAGAGATTTACGAACCTTAACGAGCTATCTCTTTGCCCGACCCCCAAAAAAGAAGACCCTCTAGACTGCTTCAACCACAGAGGCATCAGTCTTGTTAGGATCGCCAACAGCCTGTTCGATCCATATCATTAAGGCCGCGTAGGACAGCATCTATAGAGACGAACTATACAGAGTCATGTCTAGTTTTGGCATCCCTGCCAAACTCGTCCGTTTGTGAAGGATGACAATGGAAAAAGTACGCTCCTCCATCAAGGTCGGTCAAGGCCTCGCCGAAACTTTTGATGTCAAACAAGGATTTAGACAAGGCGACGCGATGTCATGCGATTTCTTCAGCACCGTTCGCATAGGCCGACGATATTGACGTAATCGGAAGAACGCAGCGTGACGTCACTGGCGCGTTCGTGAGTATTGAGATGGAGGCGACGAAGATGGGTTTAGCAAAGTATATGCTGTCAACAAGAAAGGACATCCAACACCGACGTGACACCAATGCTCCGGCCCAGAAAATCTTCGAATCCACACCCGAGGGACGGCGCAGTAGAGGAAGACCGCAACTCAGGTGACGCATGCAAGTGGAAGGGGACCTTAACCAACTTGGCGTGCGAAACTGGAGGCAGCTGACTAAAGATCGAGTTGGCTGGAGACGCTTGTTGGTTGAGGTAGCGCCACCTTAAATAAGTCAAGGCTATCTATCAGAACACTGTGCATTCAGGCACCATATGCATAGAAGGCAACTCTGCAGCGAGCAAAAAGAGACACCAGGAAATATTTCTGTGGGTGCCCAGGGACTGCAAAGAAAAGAATACTTCATCTAACGTGGGACTTGATAGACTCAGCCGAAAAAAAAAATGTGAATCATTATTGAAGTTCATCAAAAACCTCAATTTGGCGTCTAGTTAACCACTAAGCCAGCAAAATATATTTTACGGGTGCCTCATGTTGCAAGCATAAGAATACTCTCGGAGGTTTGTTATTGCTTTCAACGAGGTGGTGCCGTCAAGAAATATTTGTGTGATTATAGGTTCAGCGGCCCAAGACACACTTTAAAGTGAACCATGACGGCCATGACCAGTATGAAGCACAAACAAGAAACAACCAATAGCAGCTAACCCAGCACGCCGTCAGGAGTCTGGTAGATTCCACCCTTCAACCTGCATAGAATTGACACAGTATTCGAACAGACACGGCAGAACGGCAGAAGCGATCAAAGCAAACGGAGCAGAAGATGAAGAGGGTATCCTAAGTTTCGTTGCACAACGCGGAGCCTGAAAGTCTTTCGAGGAATTGCCTTTTGTTTAAAGCAGTTGATCATTGCGACAATAGCCAAAATCCCGCTGTCGAAAGTTTGACTGAATACTGATACTGTGAAGCAATGGCGAACATCACAAACGTCCCCATTTAGTCCGGACACCAACCTCATACACCATTGCAACATAACATTACCGGAGTTTCGAACCACATAACCTCACTCGCGCTATGGATTATAACAAAGAACTAAGACCAAAACCCACGAAAAATTAACAAAGTGGCTGAAGAGATGAGCTACCCAAGGCTACAGCAGATGATTTGTTAGAGGTCACTTAGGTAGGAATTCATCTGCCTAAGCTCGACACATTCCCGACATCGCTTGCTATTTGCCCCCAAAAGTACTCGTTTTTACTTAACAAATTATCCAATCACGGAAGAGACGATTAGGTCCCCGAAATCTGTCCTCACATAACATAAGTCCGGCTGTTGTCCAGGAATTATCAGCCATGGATAGAATCAGACTTGATGAATAAAGCCAACTGATGCAAAAGGCTGCACGAATTCGAAAACAGATTTGTTACGAAAAATTTGTTGTGTCGAAAGCTATAGCCTAACAGTGATGAAGTAAGCTATGGTAACCATCAGTTCAATATGTACCCATGACCCTAAAAAAAGAGGCCAAAAGCGCTATCAAGGGGAAATTTTCTAAAACAAACACTGTGCCTATGGAGCTTATTCGGAATATGATTGTAAAATTGGACTTGGCAAATCCAATACAAGTATCTTGGACAGACGCGCATAAAGGTCTTTGGATTTCTGCTCAATGAGAAGGCGAATGTAGGCTTTGACAATTTTGTGATTGTAATGCTTTGTATACCTCGACTTTTATCACGAAAGGAAACTGTTATCCCTGTGCTGAATAAGTGTGCACCACTTCTACACGAGCTGCAATGAAATCCTTTCCTAGGTTTGAATTTATTTATCAAGTACAAAGTCAACCTTTTAACCATCGCACACTTGACATCCTTGAGCTTCGGAATTTTACGGCATTTCTTTCAATTATCGATAGTCAGCTGGCAAAAGGATATAAACTTCCAACAAAAAAAGGGAAACGCACTGACATCCTAGAAACTATGTAAAACTTGTACACTGTGTAGAGTTTCTGAATTCAAATATTCCATCGAAATTCTATTCAACCACTTTACCGTCAATTCTGCAAAAAATGAGAATTTTATTCGACATGAAAGAAAATTCTATCAATTTTCCAATTTCTATTTTTTATTTTTTTTCATATTTTTCAATTCAAGTCGGATAAAAATCATCCAGGTATGACTAGCATGCTCAATTGAATTAAATTCAACCACCGTGTATGTACAAACATACATACACTCGCATGGAAGTTACAAAATATTTTCAAAACAAAATTCACATTTCCGAGAGTTTTCAGACAGAAAAATATACAAATGTGTCCAAGGGTGAGTTTGGGTGTTACACGATGTATCTACGTGTGTACAGAGATCCGTTGATGTGAAATAAATTGTTTCCGTTATCAAAGATGTGAATTTAGTTAAAAATATTGAATGGCAAAGGCTCCTTAAAATTAAAATTTAATGATATGTATGTACGATACGAGAGAGGAGGGCCACTGTAAACAAACCTACAAGGCAAGGCCTACACATTTTTCCAGAGAAAAGCGAACTGCAAAAATACCTAAAAATTCAAGGCGTTCGACCGTTGTGCAAGCTTAAGGGTTCGAGCCCCAGCCATATCCACGGATGAAAATTTTTCGCGGCAGAACCTCTCTTCGCGAAATGACAAACCTCTGGAAATATAATTTGTCATGAAAAAGCTTCTCAATTCGTCTTTCGAAGTATATTCGTGCGAACAATTTAGCGCGCATAACATGAATGGTTGCCAGAAGCTACCCCTTGGCTCACGTCGAGCTGTCGCACCAGCTATTTGATTTTTATTAGGAAGCCAAATGGCCAAAGAAGTTGATATAATTATGAAAAGGAAATTCTGTATTCTGTATGAGGGGCCCTAAATGCGCACTGCTATCTATGAGGTCACCGGCGCGTTCGTGAGTATTGAGACGGAAGCGGCGAAGAAAGCGGCGTTCAAAGAGGGCAAGACCAAAAATATGATGTCAACAAGAAAGGACACCCAACATCGACGTCTCGGACAGAACATAGACGGTTTTAACTTTTAGGTAGTCAAAGACTTTGTCTACCTAGGCTCCGGTGTAAATTCAGCAAAGCCCTCTCTCGGACAACTAAGGTGACCCTGTATAAGGCCTTAATCGTCCCAATCCTGCTCTACGGCGCAGAGGCATGGACTCTGTCAAAAGCGGATGAGGTTGCTCTTGGCTGTTTCAAGAGGAAAATTCTTCGGGTGATTTCCGGTTCCGTCGGCATATACGGTGAGCGGAGGATGGGATACAACGACGAACTGTAAAAGGTGTACAGGAACATCGACTTTACCAGAAGAGTGAAGGTCCAACGACTGAGGTGGATGGATAATGTAGAGCAGATGGACACCAATGCTCCGTCCCGGAAATTCTTCGAATCCGCAGCCGAGGGACGGCGCAGTGGAAGAAGACCGCGACTCAGGTGGGCACGCAAGTGGAAAGGAACCTCAAAGATCTTGGTGTGCGGAACTAGATGCAGCTGGCTAAAAAACGAGCTGGCTGGAGACGCTTATTGGCTGAGGCCCAGGTCCACCCCGGACTGTAGAGCCACCTTAAGTAAGTAAGTAAAGTACCTGAGTGGACAATGACCTGTTAGATAGCCTGTTAAGGTTCTTAATTCGTCTTTCGTGAGATCAAGTAAAGTCTTGGCCTTGTATAGGTTGGGGGTGGTGAGCTTTTTCCTTTGTCTTGTTTCATGTCCTAGGATCCAGGCTACAGTGACGTTATATACCGATGCTAGGCTTTCGAGGAGGTTGAGACAGTCCCAGACAAGCTTCGACCCTACCATATAGGATTTAAGGGCCAACAGTGCTGTTTGGATGTCTGAAAAGATTTAGATGCGGGTTCCTCGGGTTCTTCTCCGCAGGCATTCTCTTGCACACAATTCAATAGCGTGGACTTCCGCTTGAAATATTGTAGGTGACTTTCCAAGCGCTGTCGCGTATTGGAGACTGAGATCATAAATCCCAGCACCTATGCTGCCATTTTCTAATTTAGAAACCATCGTAGTACCAAATTTGGGAATTTGGTAGTGTAGTAGGCCCTTCATTTCTACATTCGCTTCAGGCGCCTAAAACAACTTCGAAACTTCTGGAGAAACAATGTCTCTTGAGCATAGTATCTGGAATCTTAAGAATTAGGTCACGATGACCTGTTAAGTCACCGACTTTACAGGTTGAGGCAGCCTTGGAGCACTAAGCATAGCTTCTTTTTGAATTGCCAGATTTAGCGGCGTGAGGTTAAGCATTGCTGCTATAGCTGCCGTTAGACACGTTCTCATAGCCCCGGTGATTCATACGCAAGCTAAGCGAAAGATTTTCCTCAGCTTTTCCTGCGTGGTGGATTGTAAAGTTTTTGGCCACCATACTAATGACGCGTAGGTGATCATTGGTTTGATTATGGCGTTGTACGACCAATAAACCATTTTGGGGTTCAGTCCCCAAGTATAGGGGTTGGCACATGAACATTGCCCTAGTCGCGTTGTTGTTAACCATGTTAAGGTGCGAGTTCCAGGTTGATATGCAAATTGATATGCAGGCTGGGGATCAATAGCAAGGAACGTACCCCTTATGTGGTGGTGGTGATCGACTAGTTTCTCCATTGTTTTGAGGAGAAAGGAAATTAGGCTAATGGAGCGGTATGATTTAGGCGATTATTCCGCCTTTATTTGGCTGCTTCGGTATAAAAATGACCCTAACCTCTTTCCAGCTATTAGATATGTGGCCTTGTGTAAGGCTCGACAACTATTTAGTCAAAAATCCGTCGCCATAACTCATCAAACTTGATATATAATTTTGACGAGGAAGCGAGCTCTTGGGAACTATATACTTATACGTGGGTGAAACCTGAAATACGACCTGGTGCCAGGACATGACACAATTTAATGAGAAATTTCGATCGATTTTGCAGAGGTTAGGTACAGGAAACCACCAGAAGGACCTTCGTTTATAGTGATTAGCCTGTGTATGCTTTCAAAAAAGCAACATTTTCCCACCAAGGACAATGACATCGATGCAATTTCGATTACATAGTGTAACACGCATCAAAAGGATTATACAATCCACAATGTCACTCTCAGGAGTCAATTTAATTTCAATTAATCGACACCCTGACCACGCAACGTAGTCCAGTCCTCCATCAATTTCGCAAAATTACTTTGTGCAAAATTCATGTGGAATAACGATAACTATCGTTCACGTCCACGCCATAAATTGCCATAAGTGCTGTTCCACTTTGCCATGTGAAATTAATTTCACAAGCTCTGCCCATGCCACCTCTTATCGGTGTGGGTCACCCTCCGCGCCCCGTGATGAATGCGTTCCCAGCCAAATGCAATATGCACGTCAGAGGCAATATGTCAGCGGTAATGTGTCAGTGGCTTCCTAACCCAATTGCCATCAAGTGAAATAATTAAACATAAATTATTCCATTGAATCGCTTGTGCTCGATGTGCAACACTTCAAATAGAACAGAGTGACACTGATGCAACCACCGTCATGTTGCTGAGGAGCGCACACTCCCCCCCCCCCCCCCCCTCCCCTGAGGGACACCCAGCCAGAACCAGAACCCTCTGTGCAATGTAATTTCGAAAGTGAATAACTCAATCAACGTGTCATTCTAACGAAAAGGCTTCAATGGGCCAGGAAAGTCATTGTTACACGCAGTACCTACGTACCTATGGTTGTATCTGAAATAGTATCTCTTTCTTGTGCAGCCTTGAGGCGTCACAAATTAGTGCGCTGAGTGCATCAGATATATGAGTCTCTGTGTGTTCTGGCCAAGACTCATTGAGGTGCAACCTAACAAGTGACTCGGCTCTGTCTGTGTAATGTATCCTCTGTGTGCATGCAGCACTTAAACTCATTTCAAGATGGATGCGCCAGCAAGAATTCTGACACATGAAGGGTTATTAGCAATTTTGTGAAGCCTTTCTTTCGGAAGAAGATGCGTGATGATGATTGAAGAGGGGGAGGCAGGATACATCCAACAAATGGAAAGAGGATGAGCAACTTGTCTGAAACGGTTGCGGTGGTGGCAGATAAATGGATCACATGTCAAGGAAATTCTCGAAGCAAATGTTAGTGGGTGAAGGACACTTCCACCTGGCAGCACTGAGGCAACACAAAAGAACTCTGTCAGAAATTGTTGCGGTTACCCAGCGGGTAAGATAGATGAGCGCATCACACCCAGCCGGAGGTGATTAATTTTGAAATGACCATGAGTGATTTAGAATGGTTTCGAGCGAATGCAATGTTATCCGCGTAGTGGTTGTGGTTGATAGGGGGTGTAGCTGAAAAAACTGCAGCGATATGGATTTAGAAAAAGTATGAGAAGTGTTTGAAACATTTAGACAACAAAAGGTAGGTTGTAGTTGATGCATAAGGGAGACGAGGGTGAGAAGAGAACAAAAAAATCACCGAATGAAGAAGTAGTTAATTCACGCCATTGTTGATATGATATACTTGATATGAATTCTGACTGCTACACTGGACATCTTGGTGCAGAGACTAAGGCAATAGGAACGCTTCAAGGGAAATACATAGCTGCTACATAATTTTGATAATTTCCAAGGTGTGTGCCATAGCTTTGCTGTGGCGTTTCTTAGCTTCGTTTTCCAATTGCAAAAAAATTGCTCAAAGCTTTGTATGGTCCACCTTGGCAGATATGACATTTGAATTGATGACCATGACTTTGGATATTCTTTATTCGTTCGTGTGCCTCTTCAAGCGAGTACGGTGCAAACAGTTTTACCTCAGTGATTCTCTTTAAAATAATTTCGCCACTCAAATCCTTACAGATTACGATCTTTGTCCTTGGTCCTCGATATGACATGCATGAAATATAGCTGAAGCTTCCAACTACCTTCAGGTAATGACGTCAATCCACCACCGTTGTCAAAAGAAAGTAACACCTTCCTTCTGAGAAATCAAAATCTTTAAACATTTCTGCACGTTCATCAAAGGTCATCCGGTACACTTTGCATAATGTCCTTCCTCAATACCCTTATCAGCAGCACGACAATAAAAATAAACAGAGCCACCTTACCACCTAAGTTACCTTAGCGTCCCCAATCAATACTTCAAAATGTCATCCAGCCAACCCATCCATTAGCTGAATTTCCCCGAGAAGGACCGTTCCGTTCACTTCCTCCCCTTTCATCGACTGCAGCAGGATATTTTATTCATCAGTGAACTGTTTCAGCTTTCGTAAGGTTTCGTACCCGATAATCACCGTAGCACGCTACCTTCGCTTAATGAATAATGGACGCCAAATGGATGTGCCAGCCAAATACTCTATTCCACCTGCCAGCTCGCATGATGACAGCCAAAAGTCAAAAGTAATTAGGTTCAATTTTTAAAATAACTCTAAACAGCTCCTGCCGCCGACGACGCTGTGACGCTGACAGCGGCAGGAACATGGCTGGGAGCATGGTTACAATTGAAAACCCTTCAGCACTCATTTGTGACGTTTATTTTTCGCTTTTTTTTTTTCCTCCTTTTCCTCCACCGTTAGATCGAATGAATAAGGGTTGACACTTTTAGGATACAGAAATAGACAAGGAAATGACAGGCGCTGGCTCACTACTGGGAGGAGGAGCAAACCCAGAGCCTTCTTCCAAAGTAATGAATAAAATATCACAACAAAAAATGTGGCAACAAAAACATCCCCTCCGCCCCCTCTAACATTTAAGTACGAGCACACATCCAAATGTGGCTATGTAACACAAGGATATGTGCGGCATTTTCATTTCCTCATCTCATAAATATGAGACCTAACCATGAGAATATAACTTCAGAACTAGCACAGCTTCACACAGTGATTGTGTGTGCCAGTGCCAGTGCCAGTGCCAGTGTGTAATCCTATAGGCTCGGAAATGATAAAGACATACAAGTACGAGTATGTGTGCATAAGGGGTAAAAGCGAATCCTTAAAAAAACACCACATATCCTTGACCTTAAAAAAAGCACATCACACCCTCATGGGAATTGTGTGATTTGAAGCGAAAGAAAAAATTGTGCAATGTTCGACTGTGTAAAGTGATTTCGTCTCTATCTCCATCAAGGATAAGAAAAAGGATAACACAAAGGGGTATCGCTGAAACAATGACAGTGTGCGAAACAATTCAGCACGAAGGAACACAATAATAATCGTTGTTCCGGTGGATTGCGAATTAATGTGCAGCAATTAGTTTGCCTCGCACCGCATTCCCTTCCCTCCTCCTTCCCCCCCTCCCCCCCGGCATTCCAAGGAGAATACTGTACGTGACAGATTTATACCGTTTCATTTGTATTCTTCATTCTTTCGCAGTGTCCCTTGTGTGCATTAGGGGAGAAAATGGCCAGTGAAATTCCCTTCCAGGCCATTCGATTCGATGCGCGAACTAACTTCCTTTCTGGACCTAGTGCTTCTGTCGCTAGTTGAAGTCTTGGCCTCCTTGCATTACGTACAGAGAGCGCGGTAAATGAAGCCATTTCATCGCCCCGTCAACGCCATCAACACCGCCGCCAACTTCAAGTGTGCTCTTGCCGTTGCCATTTGTCGTAGTCGTAGTCGTAGTCGCTGTGTATTTAGTTTTAATTGTATCGCCGTGATTTGTGTTGTCCTCCCAGTGTTTTGTCTTAATTTTCCTGGCTTTCGGGTTTCTTTTTGTATTTAAATCTCAAGTTTTCGCTTTGCGTCATTAAACCTGGCGAAAAAGTTTTACACAAAATAAACTTTTTTTTTTAGTTTCTCTCTTCCGGTGCGGAAGATACGACGACGAACGACAAGTTATGTCGCCATGAAAAAGTTTATAGCATTTAGATTGTATATTTGCGTTGTGTGCACACTGTGTCCTGCAAGGAGGATTTCTTGTGTTTTTTCATAGAAATAGTTTTACCTACAAACATGTCTAGAGGGGCAAGGACTACGAAGCAACTTTCTTAGGGAAGAAAAACTAAGTTCCAGACGACTAGCCAACATTTTGACCTTATCAGCCTCATCTGCCCCACCCATCAAAAAGGCACAAGAGAACATTTCTTCGGGTTCTTCGAAAAATCCTTCGAGGAAGCCTAAATCGAAAGGAGGGTGTCTTTGAAAGGCTGACACTATTATTGAGTAAATGCAGTTTTTTAACTTTGCAGCTGGGAAAAACATTGCAAGAAGCGATAGAAAGTTAACACATAATGGAAATTGTTAGTCTGGACCCCAACCTCGGACGCCACTGGAACCCAATTTTACCTGAGTTTCGAACCAATACGCCTCACTTTATTCCTAAAATTCATAAAAATCACAGAAATCGCTTAGTAAAACAGATTTAATTGCGATCATCAGAAGGGCTGCCTTGTACCGAAATGCAGGCTCAACACTGAGTGTGGGTAGAGAACCACTGAAAAATAAGACAATTGCCCAGAGCCTTTTTTGACTTTGTAACTAGATTCTTTTGACCTCAAACAATTAGAAGTGGCACCACAGAAGAGCAGGTTCAACATTGAGGACAGGGAAATAGTGAAAAAAATTAAGGACTAAGGCCGGTCGTCAACTCACAAGTTCACAAGAATCGTATTATATTCTTGATACGATGATACTCAAAAATTCTACACTAAGCCACGTTTAGTAGCCAGCATTGGCAGCTATGTGACATTTACTTCTGATTAGATATTCTCGGCTGCTGAAGGCTGTGCGTTAGGTTGAAGTGGCTGCCAGCTAAAGCCAACGCACTTAGAGCCATGAGCGGTCCGTTGTGATACCACCAGGTTCTCGAAAAGTTCTACTGCCTACTCATTGAATCCAATTGGAGCTTCTTGTGAAGCGTAGAAGGCTACTGACATCATTAATGACTGCCAAAGACTGGAGCAAATCTACGAAATTATAAAGACGTCATCAGAATTCTACTGGCAGCCTCGAGCAATGTAGGATTACTCAGGCTTGGCTCAAAGTCGCTTACTCTGATGGTTCAGTTGCAGGGCTAATTGAAATTCCAAGAGAAGACTTGACAAGAAGCATACACTAGCTCGTCTGTAATGGATATTCGAAGAAAGTGTGCCTCATGATTAAAAACTCATAGAACCTCTTGAACAAATTTTAAACAGTGCTACAACCAAACGTCTATTGGGTTGCCGAAAACCAAGGCATTGAAGCAAGCAAGATTGCCAATGAGCTCACCAGGCAAGAATCTCTTCCTTGGTTAGTCCTCCGTCCACATAAATTAGGAGCTCAAATCATAGGAGCATTAAATCGAGGTCAACTTGGGAGTTTTGTGAGTCCTAACCGTTTTCTACTAGCCAAAATAACGATAATAGTGTCTGCTAGCTGCACTAAGCCTGATTCGAGGATTGTGGATCTATTCACTGGCCATGGAAATTTAAGAAGTCACCTGCGGAAAATAGGCCTGATTGAAGACGCCAACTGTAGACCATGGTTTTAAGACGTGGAGATTGCGGAGCATACACTATGACAATGTCCAGCTTTGGTTAGAAAAAGGTGTAAAAAAGTGTAGCTATCCTTGTATACAAACCTATAGACAAGGTTAAAATTGAGTCAGCCATATGCTAGCGATGACACGAGGAATCGAGATTAGGAGGGAACTTTGGAGATATTCGGAGGGCTTAATAGACTAAGACAAAAGGACAATGTGACCTGATTGGATATCACGCTAAATTGATATCTAAAATCCTTCGTTGGTGAAGCTTGAGTTTTGAAAAACAACAAATTCTCTAAAACACCCAAGAATTTGAAATTGATAGCCACCACTTCTCCCATGTCTAGTTGTCAAGGTATCCCCGCTTATGTTTTTTTGATAACGATCTCTCGCTGCTCTCTTGGTTAGTGGTTCGGATCTTTGCTTATCACAGTAATGGTTCCGGGTTCTGATGTAGAAAAACATTTACTTCTTGAAATGAGTAGAATCGACCAATTGCGAAACCTTATGTCAACTCTATTGCAAAGGCATAACACTGGCAGTAGAGTCGTCATATCTTGAAGAGTTTATTGCATCAGGAGGTTAGTCTGGACACCACCCTCGGACCCCATTAAAACCATATACCACCTGAGTTTCGAACCACCACACCCCGCTGGCAATATATGAATAACAGTGTAAGGTAAGCACTTGTGGATAAGAAAAAAAAAGACTGAATCCTTAAATAGTTTAGGACTAGTCATGGATTCAGTCGTATAGGCCAAAATAGGGCCAAAAATTCCTGCCTCCCAGAAGTCAAAGCAAATAATTGACAATATGTGGACCTTTATTGACATCATCGTCAGAATCGTTCAAATAAATCTTATCCCAAAAAAAGCATGTTAAAAAAATGAAAAAATAAAAAGCTGACGCGATAGCTTGACGTGAGACAAGGCCTAGTTTATCGCAACCATTTATGTTGTACGTGTTGCATATTTGCACGTATGGAAGGAACCTACAATTTATTCCCGACTCCCAACGCCAAAATGAGAAGCCTTTTCATGGCAAATTATACTCTCGGAGGCTTATCATTCCCCGACGAAAGGTGGTACCGCAAAAATTTTTCAGTCGACATGGCTATGGCTTGAACCCACGCACAGCAGTCCAACGTACTAACCACGCACTGATAAAAACATTTCCAATTGCTGATCCTCGCAAAGTGATCATTTTGGAAGGCATCACGCTAAATTCCCTCTTTAAACCCTTCTGTGATCTAGAAAAACAAGGACGCAGCCTGATAGTTCTAGTACAGGTCTGTTTACATTATTCAACTTTCTCCACATGAAAAAGGGGCCCAAGTGGAGCACCACCTCGATGCAATCAATTCTTGATCAACCACACTGTCCTACCCGCCATACCCACTGCAGCTATGATGATGCATTTAATCGCCTCATCCCAACTTCCAGTTTAAGCACATCGTGACTTTGCCATCTTCATCATCATCATCGTAAATTAAACTTTAAAAATCAATTTTCTTTCATCCTTCGTAGAAAAGTATATGGATTTTATCCCGCCCAAGGGGATGCTTGCCTGCTTCAGATAGAAAAGGTTGCATCTCCCCGGTTACTACAACTTCAATTATTTACAACAATAATTTATTTTTTTTTTTATTACGAGTATTTTACATCAACATTGTATGTGTTACGAGCTTTATGTTAATTTTAAATGAAAACAATTTTTTTTAACAAATATTTCGTTACACAACGTTAAAAAAAATACGTTAACGCTATGCAATTAAAAATGTAATATTCAGAGCGAGGCGATGGTGTCCGCTGCGGGGTGCGGACTCATGGGCGTAGAACGTGCCACACGCTTGTAATACCACTCCAAAGTTAAATACAAATTTTGCGCTTAAATTAGCATAGAAAACATAGTGAAACATTAAATATGTATTAATAGCTGATTTGCATAATGTAAACGTTCAGTTAATGTGCTCCTCTCACCGGAGGGGGTTAGTGTAATTAATTTCGGATCCGTTTTTGCAGTGAAAATCCAAAAAAAAATAAAAAATATATATGTATGCGGGTGTACCGTTTAAATCGTACATATTACCTGTGAGCTATGGCAGCTTTAACGTTTCACTTAGCTAAGCTTAGGGCGGAAAGAAAACTTGATATTGTATGCCATGTACATACATATCTGGCACATAGCAACGACCAACAAGCAACGAGCCAAGCAAGGGAGTTCCGTGTTTCCCGTTGGCTGAGATACTAATTAGCACCGTCTGGGTCGTATTACTTTATTCTCTCTCTCCTGGTTGAGTTGAGTGAACTTTTCCTCTTCGCATCGGTGTTTGTAGGCTGAAGGTGCTTATGGCGGTTGGTTAGACCTTATAGTTGTGATGGGGTGGTGCAAGTGCAAATTGTACACTACCACCACCTAAAGGTGCTTTACTGTCTCCGAGGCTATAAATTATGAAATCTGAGAATGGAGTTCGCAGATTGTTGGCCAGCCGTAGTACATGGCCAATACGATTGCGGTTAAGGAAGGTAAGCGACAGAGTATCTGGGTATCTAATTGAATTTTAACGGAGACAAATGTAAAAGTTACTCAGCCCAAGTTGTGCACGGGTGAGGTGTGTTGAAGTTAGTCCATTTCTTGGTACTCAATTGGTGGTGAACGTAATGGTTTCATAGAAACGGAGACGGAGAAATTCTGTTGGAAATAGAAAATTTTCAAAGAAATGTCAGCCACTTTGTAGGATTGTTCTTGATGGCACGGGAGGGACGACTTTGTTGAAATAAATTCAGGAAGTTATAGGGCATTGGATGGTTGTAATACAAGAGACTTAAAAATACCAACAAAAGTCCAAGTTTAGGTTGATAAAAAGAGATCCTTCTGAAGTATGATCGATTTGATATTAAATATTAAAATCCTTAAAGGTTCAACTCGTCACTTTGCATCGAGTGCTTGTGGGGTAGTCACCCTGAAGGACCCACCCCTGATAGAGTTGATCAACTCCGAAAGTTGAAGATGACAAACACTGCTAAGGTTATTCCCCACCAGTTGGAATAACATGGTTTAAAGAATTGAAGGAATATACCGTGAATTATAAGCAATGACAGCGCCAGCAAAATTATTCCCAATTAGTCGAGACACCCTCGGATGCCGTTGAAACCGAATATCAACTGACCTTCAAACGTCTGCATTAAAAATCTTCGGTCAGAGTACGGTCCTGGGCCTACTTGCAATAAGATTGGTATCTCCCAGAACAGACTACATCACTCCAGGTTCTTCCTCGAAAGTCGAATGAGAGGAAGGAGAATTGCTGAATGTCTACGACACAAGCGGAGCTGCGGGAAAGTACTCAACATCCAAGCTTAACATTACGATCTAAGACGATAGCCAAGCCGTAATTAAAGCCATTGGTTCGCCCTTTCTATCCTCTAGGCTGTTCGAACAACAACACCGGCGCTTTTCAATGACTCCATTTTCATTTGCTGAGACTCGAACCTACGCAGCTCTTACAGCAATACACAAAAACCACTTAGCAGTGCGCAGCGGAATATCGACACTTTTCGCTAGAAACCTATTAAAGGCCGATCCTCTCCTAGTCAACTCGTCGGCACACTCATTGCCCTCATTATTGCAATGATCTGGGACCTAGATGGGTCTACTTATGGAGTGCGCACTTAGTTGATTGACTACAAGCCGGCGTTGCTCTACCAATTTTGAGGATGTGGTTACCGCATCAATAGTTTCGATTGCGACTTGGCTATCCGAGGAGTATTGTGATTGTATGCACTCTTCATAAGCATGTGGATGCGCATATTTCATTCCACTAGACACAAGCAAAATATGCCCACCCCGTCTTCCTTCCTTAAAAGTTTCCAAAATCCCTATCTTTTCTTCAACGACTGCCATTTAGGAACTCTCAAGGACATAAACTTATGCAAGTTCCCAAGAAGAGCATTTAGAGAAATATAATAAAATAATTTACTTTAATGTTTCAAAGAATTTTCCTAATAAGAGCATTATTTCCAAAAACTTTACTATAAAAAATGTTTGCGTCCGTAAATGTCAAAATTCCCAGAAACGAATGTCAATTTATTGTTACCATACACAACCAACGATACCCATCTGGTGTTTAGTAGGGTATCCTTCCATCCACTCAAGTATTTTACTTTCAAGTAGGCAATCGTTATATGATTCTTTAAAAGCTTCTTGGTCTCAGATTGCTGGAGATGCCAGCACAAAGCCTCTGAAGAACAATAAACAATTTTTCTTTCCTTTTCATTTTTTTTTTTTTTCTTTTTTTAAATCAGTCCAACATCAGACACAATGTCGGCCATTCAATTTTTGGAAAATTAAATAATCGTAAAATTTCATGTCGAGACGGAGATGCGGGCATGGGGGCACCTTCACATTTTAAAGTTAAAAGCGAAATAAAATTTTACGCTCCAATGAATGGCGATAAATTGCGAAGTGAACACCTTTTATATGACGAACATAAAAAATATCGAACATAAGAGAACACAATCCAGATGAGCAGCGGCAGGATATAATAATAACATTTCACTTACACTTTATGCTTAGAGTCCTTGGAAGGGGTCTGCAGCTCGAAATCTGAAAGTACACAAGCAGAAAGGATTGTTTTGAGCGAATGGTATCTGGTAATTACAGCCCAGATTAACAAGTAGTAACTTTAAGTGCTAAGTGCTGTTTAACTGAAAAGGTTATTCATTAAATTTGGTGTTAAATATCGGGTGCTTATGAGTATTGGTGTTTAAAATCTTAAGTGCGGGGTTTAAATACGTGATCTAGTGCGGTGTGGTTGTTTGGAATTTTTGGGTCAAATAAAAAGTAAATTCAAGGACGAAGAAATGTCAGGTTTTGAATGCTGAGATGTGTTTGCAACAGAGGACCGATTGAACAGGACATACATTCGAAAAACAGTGTCCTGCTTGAACATAATTCAGGAGAGTTGTTTAAAGAAACTGATGTCGAACGAGCATTCGAAGCCCGACTTGAGCGGTGATATGCCTTAACAGGGAACTTAAATTTGATCACAAATTCGACTACTTTTGGCTCCAAGATAGCCCTAAGCCGTAGATCCAAAGCTCAACAGGAAACCGAGCAATGAGCACTGAGTAAGGAATACATTCACTGCCTTCTTTTGATATGGGTTCTCCAGTTGTATGGACGTCCATGTATAACCCAAGTCTTTGACTTACAGACACTCTGCCGACTGCAAAAAAAGTTTTGCATCACCAAAAGAAGAGCCAAACAATCATGTTCTATAGCCGCCTTCCAATCTTTGAAGCACATCATCACAGTCATAAGCATTGTAAGCCTTGTAGATTCACTCTAAAGGTTTGGTGGACTAGTCTACTCTTCTGCAGTAACGTCAATACGTATCCAGAAAGGGAAAGCTCTTGAAGGCGCTCTCCATCAGATTGTCGAAAACCTGGAGAAAGTTTAACGCTCTTCTGGTCATTAAAGATGCCTCCGTCACTCGCAACAGAAGTTCTCATCCCTTTAGGAGCTGTCAAGGGAAAACTGATCCTACACTACTTTACAGTAGCCAAACAGAAATGGAACAATCTTACTCGCTGCGCCATATCCAAGAAGACTTGGCCAACATACAATCGTAGGAAAAAAACCACCTCCTTAGTAGAACCCGAACACACAGGACGCGCCTAGTCACCATCACGGGCTTGGCATTTGCCGCAGCTGCAAAGGCATAAAGGTGAAGGATACCCTAGAGCACTTCATCTCCAAGTACCCGGCACTTGCCAAAACAAGACTCAATGCGCTAGGGAAACCCTTTCCGACAACCTCAACGTACTTTCGAGGAAGAAGATTCGTAACATTCTACTCTACCTTAACCCCAGAGGTTGGATTTAAGACCAACAGCCATGGTCAGTCGACACCTGTCCACACTCATCTAACAAACCGGTCATGAGAACTGTGATAACAAAACGGAGCATTTCAGCACTATTCGAGTATCGGGGGCCCTCTGGCTGACAACTACAGAAACCTACCAACGAAAGGTGCCTCCAGCAGACATCAAGTACCCCTAACTATTTGTATATTGAGAAATCAAACTAGCAGATGAAGTAGGGAAGGGCGCATCAGCACGATATTTTCTGAACAAGTACTGAGGTCTGTCCCAACTACAAAAGGTTTCTCTCAAGGGTAGTTCTTGCACCTTCATTAATATTTCTAGTCGTCGACATTCTTCTACTCTACAGCTTAGGCCATAAGGCTATTGTTTCATTATCCACGGGAGATAACACACTACAACTTCGACTGTCAAAGCCAAATTTAATCCAATTTGTGTCAGAATGGTGCAACACGAAAGGCTAATCTAGTGCCTTACGCTATATGTATATTCGTCTTAAATATTCTAGTCTCCAATTAGCTTTTGGCTCTAGAAGTTGTTCTTGATAAAGGACCTAACACGGGGTTTTCTGGTCGACCTTTGTATCCAGAATTTACGGCCTTAATACGGATATCATCTACTAGGTAAAAGCTTCAATGTTTAATGTTTTTTATTCCCTCCGAACTCTAGCGCCATCATAAGTAAGTAAGCAAGTACGCATGCGGACGTAGAGTGACAAATTAGTTTGGTTCACTGGTTTATTTGTGAACGCGAAATGAACCCGGAGATCCTTTCCAACACCCACAAACGTGTGGAAAATTAAAGCTCATGTCGACTCTACTGCAAATGCATAACACTGGCAATAGAGTGTCAAAAAAATACCGTGAATAATAGCAATGACAAACACCACAAATGTCGCAAGCTAGTCTAGACACCACCCTCTGACGCCATTGAAACTTAATACTACCTGAGTTTCGAACCACTGCACCTCGGTCGCGCTGTGCGATTAACATTTAAAGGGTATTCATATCCCCTTGATCCGCGTGTGGATTATAAAAAAAACAAAATTTATTCAGTCATGTATTGCCATTTTTTTGACAAGAAGAAGCACTAGACTGGATCTATCTATAGTTTCTTGGGCTGACTGCTATGATACTCTTTGCTTAGTTCACCTATAACAAGTGACTACAACAAAAAGCGATATGACAAACACCCCGATAAAAACCAAAATATGATCCCCCAGCTTTTAGAAATCGCTCTGATCCACCTGTCATTCGAAAGATCGAAGCTTCTGCGTCTCATGGCATTTGTAATGGGTTCATATCCGGTATTATCCAAAGCACCGTCAATTCCAAGAACGACGTTGACTCGATTACTCTTGCCAACATTTAGACACAACGTCGCACAAAAAAAAACACCTCTTTCCGTGTGCATACTTATTCATCCCAATAAAATTTAGGCCTCCACAATAAAAAAAAATATATATTCAAACAGGAAATTGAAGAAAAAAAAAAAGTCTTCATATCATTTGCGAAATAAAAAACTCGCGTAACAAAATGAAGGGAAAATATTCCCACTCTTTCGTGTAAATTTAACGCTTTAAGGGGATGTAAGGGATGAATGACAAAAAATTATACAACACCTGCGTGGAGTGTGCCTACTGACAACCAACCAGCCTACACATCAATTGTTCGGTTAAATTGTACATCTTCCTGATGAATTTTGCAAAAGAACTTATCCTGCAGGATGTTGTTGATGCTTTTTTTTTTCCTGTCTCTCTTTTTGTGGCACTCTTTATTTTGATTGCGAAGGGAAATTTGGGAAAGATACCGCACATTCATTTTTTAAATGAATTTTTATTTTTATATTTAAGGAACACAAATTTTGTGGTGATATCTGTGTGTGGGTCTTTTGGTTGGGTTACAATTTTTTTTTTTCCTTTGCGGTTTATTTAGTGGATAATAATTTGCCCACATTTTTTTTTTTGACATAAATAATTTGGAGAAGGTTTTAGTGTGAGATGAGGATGTTGTATTTGGATTACAAGTGTTGGAAGGTTTTACTGCCTAAGATAGAACGCACGTTCAAGGGACGAGTAAAAATGGAAATTATTTCGAAATTGTTTTAATGTTTCTGTTGAAATGATTCTACTGAGCCTCGCGTGTGATGCCCGTAGGAGACATTGCAGAGTTCACAAGTCGCAACTGCTGGATCATAGTCAATGAAAGAGAAATTCGGAACTAATGATGCCTTGTTGGGTACATTACCACTTCTTCTGCATACGGTACAAAAATGTTACGTATACGCCAACGATAAACTGATGCTTTCTGTTAGTACTGAATGTTCGGGTCATAGTCACAATCGATGATAGAAAAACTCAGCAACAATGATGCCACTTCGTTTCTTTTCAATATAAAAATGTTACGCATACGCCACCGCTCAGTCTATGATTTCAATAGAAAAAAATGTTACGTTTACGCCACCGCTTAATCGATCAATCAGTATTGAATCGGGGATCCACCACTTTACAATTTAAAGAGGGAAAATACATCCAAATACTATCAGTCTACTGAAGCTAATTCAACTTAATAGACAAGGGAATTTTTTTGGACTAAAAATCAACAACGAAAGCGGTTTTCTACAATGCGATGCTTAATAAATTTGTATGGACATTGGCGATTTAGCAATGAAAAACGAAAACGCCGTCCAGCTTTAACTATTAATATACCGCAGATTACCCTGATAGTTCATTGTCTGGTATTGCCATTTGCACTAAAACAAAGCAAACTCGGTTCATATGAAAGTACACTAACCGATATTGGCAGACATGTCATCAGACTTGGAACTGCCATAAACGTCTTTCGGCAAGACTGTAGTAATGCGAGTCAGGAATAATAAATCGCACGTCCCATGGTCATCACCAGCTCTACCCAAAAGAAGACAAATAGCTAAGGCACTATTCCTCATTGAACTACTTGAAAACGTTACAAGGTTTACTCTGCAAACATGAAAAGATTTATTTCTTCAACAAGCTGGTTGTAGTACACACTACCTATTTATAATATTTATTCACTGAACATCTCACAGATCCCAGAACATTTATGTAACACCAATTGCTTCCGGACTCAGATGTGAAGGCTTCAAGATCTCTATTTATAGATTAGATTAGAAGCTATTCAACTTCTTCTTAAATTCCCATACAACCTTCTAAATTCTTTTGAGAGCATTGAGCCTGAGCCCTATTTTTCGTAAATAATCAACGTTGCTATTTAGAGAAGGACAAAAAACTATTACCGTAAATCACTGATTCTGAGCTTTGGTCAAGGATTTGTCGAAATTTATTGATTTCTAGAAACAGCAAGTGGGTAACTCTCATCGCTGCAGTAGAAAGAAGCTCAGGCTGAGCTTGAAAGGAATTGCTCAGTTGCGATGCTGGCAGTGGTTTTTTTTTTATATTTGTATGGCTTCGACCAGAGTCTGAGCCTGGATTGGGCTGTCCGGTGCTGGTCCGGTCTTCGTGAAGGTCGACAACACCAGACTTCAGTACTCGTTGGGCAAGCATGCCTCTATTTTCCAAGCAGAGGTCTTTGTTATCCTAATGGCCACGGACCATATTGTTAAGAATAGGTCCAAGGGTTGGAGCATCTGCGTCTGTATCGACAGCCAGGCTGCACTTTAGCCTGTCCCAAAATAGTCCATGAATTCTAACTGAATTCGATCGCAAAGCTGAACTCTTTGACTCTTGTCCGGGTCTCTGGTCAGACTGGGATCTCTGGAAATCAGATCTCCGATGAGATTGCTTGACGAGGCTCAGGGGGTGTTTTCTCAGAACCTGAACCTGGGTTGGATCTTCCCGCGTCCTCGATCGACGATTGAGTTTCGTACAAGCATAATTGTGTGTGTCACGGCTCTCCAGGATGCCAGCAGACTAAACGAATGCTCCCGAGCGTCAGTAAGAAATCAGCGGCACTCCTGCTGTCACTCAGAAAAAGAGCCTGTAGACAACTTATTGGCGTTCCAACGGTGAACTTCGCTTTTGCCAAACATCTAAGTGTGTTAGGCTTAAGTGACACCACTGTCTGCGACGCCTGTGGAAAGGGTAACGATACTTTGGATCATTTCCTTTGCGATTGTTCTGCCTTTGCTCGAATCAGGTGGCAGATTGAAGCTCCTTTTTGGCTTTATCCGAAATTCAAGGAAATTCCAGTAAAATTGGTAAGAACTGGGTCCTGCTTTCTGGTGGCACTATGGATAAGTTGCGTCTGAGTGCTCCACTATAACATTTCCAAACCCGACAAAAACAAAAGCAGGCAAGGATGATTGTTAAGAGTGCACATAATGCCGGACCAGGCAATTTTTTGTAATGAATTCTCGACTGAGATTTGTCTAGACAGATTCCAGACCACATTGTTTCACCACATTTGGGTTTAATCATTGAAGTCACCATTGAGGTTCCTTAGGAAAGAATCTCATCATCTGTGACTAACAATGAGCAAACCACACCAAAAAAAGTTAAACAAGATTCAAAGTAAAAGGCCACATCACAACTTCAAGCAATGTTAACTCTACCTTACCCTTTCACATTACACTTTCCCATTAGTTACAGTCTTGCCAACGATTGTAGTTATTTTTTAATATTCAAATTGCCCCTTTGGAAGCCTTCAATGCACGAAGGTTAAATTATCAATCCATACCGGCAATTTCAACCACAACTACCAGCAATAACTTCCCAACGGATGTCAAATACTTCTTCGCGTCATAGTGTTCGACCATAAAACACCCGTGTACGGGAAAAATATTCCAATTTTCCAGCATGTTAATGACTGAACATCATGCAACCATAAAACCGAGCGTAAGAAAAGAAACGAAATCTCATTTCATTTGAATTTTTCCACTTCATATTCCAAGGAATATCCTTTACCTTAGAGCTCATCCCTATCCGTCGCTGTTCTGCCCTCTGTTCTTCATGTTCAGGTTGCGCTTGTGAATTTAAATTGCTTTATGCTCTTTAATTTTCAGGCATTAATCTGAGAGAGAGTGGTTTCTCCGATCTAGGAGTTGATTATTTTCTAGGAAGCGCACCACAGAAAATAGAAAATAAAAATCGAACGACGTGAAGTTGTGCAAGTTTCGAGAAGCGCTGACCTAAATATAGAATTTACACTACAATGCAACCACCCGCACAACTTATTTACAATTACTCCGTCTAGTTGCAGTAGTTTTCAAATTTTCATTCCAAATCCATAAATCAAAAGCAAGGAAAGCGGAACTTGATTACACTTGAAGTAAGCGCACGACTTTGTATCCTTCGCCGTCAATAATGAATTCCTAAGCGAATCAGTTTAATGACAGAGTATTGCCAGGACTGCAATTTGCAGTTTTAATGATTGGAAATGTTAAAATTTCATCGGCAATTTGTTGTAATTTTTAAATAAATTATGCAACTACAGCGGAAAGCTGGAAAATCGTCGCTAACAAGGACGAACGAGAATAACATTTGCAATTGTGATTCTTTCTGTGTTTCCAATTTTTATCAATGGCAACCATGATCTCCCACAGATTGCCTGGGGTGTGTGTCGAATTGGTTTATCAATAATTGAAAATCATTTCCATCTCGGCCTGCCGCAGGCTGACATGTCCCCAATTGGATAGCTCGGTACTAAAAAAAGTAATTTTAGGTGCTGCGACTGTTGCTTTAAGCACATTATCTGCAAATATATAGCCATAAAAGCAAGCAAAGTGTTATCGCCAATACGAGCGAAACATGCGAAATCCATTCTCGAAACTACATAACCTCCTCGAAAGTCCCTCAAGGAAGAGAAAACAATATCCGACAGCAAATACTCTGTGTAAATGTGAAGTTATAACCACTTATGCTTATGCATGCATGTACATGAGATAATATTTGTCAAATATCGAAACGGACAATATTTCGAAGGATATTGCTGGAGTACGGAGAACCACTCCGTGAAAGACTTTGTCAGCAACATATTAAGCTAATCCGCTCATCCTTGCTAGGGAAAACTCTCAAATTATTCACGAACCACCTTTACCTTTCAACTTGAAAGTCACTCTTTAGTGCAACGTTTATTCTCAAAGAAATACTAAGCCCTACTATGTCGAAGAAGCCACAGGCAACAGCGCGAAGGTTGCAGAAGGACAGTGCCGCCGCACATACTCTATGTGAGATAATCAACTTATTGAAGATAACTTTCATCATCTCGTTTTCCGTAAGCCAATGATTACGCGGAGTTCAATGTGGATGTGTTTTGCAAAACAAGCGACGCTTAAAGAAATTCCCTCTCCATATCGTTCACAACCTAATTTCTTCCGAGGTCCAAGTAGGTCTGTGGGACACGCAGAGAACCAACCAAACTAATTATGGACTAATGTTCTCAAGAGGAAAACTTTGTTTATTTGGTTATGATCTTGCAAACTACTTAAGCGATTTAGGTAGGTTAGGTTAAGAACGTGGATTTATTGGAAAAAGTTGTGTCTTCTCACCACACGTAGGAGAGAGAAGATTCAAAGTGATTACCAATTAAGGGTAGTGTCAGCCTGTTCGAATAAGTGGCCTTTCTACATTTCTTCATCGATGGTTCGATTTTATCGAGAAATTGAAAACTCGATGCCTTCCTGCATTGAACAAATGATAAGCGTATACAAGACCGAACAGCTGACATTAATGTCTTTGAACATTTCGAGCTACGAAATCGCATGTCTAACAAAGAGCATGTTTAACGATTCAGGCAAGGTGTGAGTCTTTGTACAGCAAAGTACCCAAGAGTCTCTTTGGACGTAACCGTGCAGGAAGAATCAATGGTGAGGTGGAAAGAGGCCTAAACGGCTATGATGTATCTGAGATTTCCCAGAACGAAGAAATACTGAAAAACTCCAAAAACTTTGGCGGGATTGTTTCATTACACCCTTCCATGATAGCACTTGCGAAAGAGAAAAGCCTGTCACGAAGCATATGATGCATATGTACGTGAGCAATCGGAGATGCAACCATTGCTATGCTTGGCTATCGAAATAAAGTCGTTAGTTCATTAAAAAGTGCAGGTAGCTGGCGCTACAGCTCGGGATGAGTCAAAACCTTGTGCTTGTCACATATTTCGCACGGATGGAAGAGACCTACAATTTATTGCCGACTCCGAACAGCGAATTGAGAAGCTCTTTCATGACAAATTATACACTCGGAGGCTTGTCATTCCCCGACGAAAGGTGGTCGGTGAGCATGGCTGCCGCTTGAATCCACGCCGCACGCATAGCAGTCTAACTCACTAACCAATGAGCCACGTCGACCACAGTGCAGACAGACCCATGCAAGAAAACGGGATGCCTTTAGAGCGGTGTTGCAGGAAAAAACAGGAGCAGTTCGCGATCTCTACGAGCGGAAGAGAGAAGGCAATCGAAGTTTCTTCAACAGAGAAATAAGGATAAAGAAAGATCGATCGAAGCGATTAGGATGTATTGCAGAAATATGCCCGATTAATAGAACCTCAGCATTGTTTGCCCGGTCCCCAAGAAAGAGGACCCTCTGAACTGCACCAACCGCAAAAGATCTTAAATGCCGTGTTGTGTGAACGCCTGAAGCCGTTCTTTAACAACCTAATCGGTCCATGTCTGTGTGGCTTCAGGCCTCCAACATCGACCACATATTCACATTGTGGCAGATCTTGGAGAAAACCGAGGAACTTCAAATCGATACTCACCACCTCTTCATCGGTTTTAAGGCCGCGTATGACAGCATCTATAGAGACGAGCTATACAGAGCCATGTCTAGTCCGTTTGTGCAGGATGATAATGGAGAATGCACGCTGCTCCATCAAGGTCGGTCAAGACCTCAACTAGACCTTTGATGTCAAAAAAGGATTTAGGCACTGTCATGCGACTTCTTTAACATCTTTTTTGAAAGAGTTGTACCAAACTCACGCACCAACACTAGAGACACAATCTTACAAAAGTCCGTCAAATTACTCTGATACGCCGATGATATTGTAATAATTGGTTGGAAGAACGCAGCATGATATCACTGGCGCGTTCGGGAGTATTGAGAAGGAGGCGGCAAATATAGGTTTGATGGTCAATGAGGGCAAGACCAAGTATATGCTGTCAACAAGAAGGCACACTCAACGCCGATGTCTCGGACAGAACGTCACGATAGACAAATACCTAGGCTCCGCAATCAATTCAGACAACGACACCAGCGCTGAGATCAAACGAAGCAAAACTCTTGTCCATCTCTGTTTCTTTGGGCTAAGAAGGGGATTGAGTAGCAAAGCCCTCTCTCGAACAACTAAGGTGACCCTGTATAAGACCTTAATCGTCCCAGTCCTGCTCCAGGCCGCAGAAGCATGGTCTCTGTCAAAAGCGGATGAGGTTGCTCTTGGCTGTTTCGAAAGGAAAATTCTTCGGGTGATTTTCGGTCCCGTCTGCATAGAGGGTGAGTGGAGGAGAAGATAAAACGACGAATCTTACGCACTGTACAGCTTCATCGACTTAACCAGAAAAGTGAAGATCCAACGACTAAGGTAGCTGGGTCATATGGAGCGGATGGACACCAATGCCGGAAAATCTCCGAATCCACACTCGAAGGACGGCGCAGTGTAGGAAGACCGCGACTCAGGTGGCGCAAACAAGTGAAAAGGAACTTTAAACAACTTTGCGTGGGAAGCTGGAGGCGACTGGCTAAAGATCGACCTGTTGGTTTAAACCCAGCTCCACCCCGGACTGTAGTGCCACCTTATGTAAGTAATTGTAGCTGCAATGGGTATTCGAAACCGTTTCGTGGAAAATATTCGTCCTTTGATGACAATGTCTTTGAAGATAGCGGCATCATAAGCTTAGCTCGCTTTAACTAATTGGTGACGAAATCCCCTTTCTCGATTTTTAATTTCTTGCTACAAAACACATAAGAACTGATGTATATTTTCGTGAATCTTATCCTCTCCTGTACTTTCTATTCAGAGAATGAAAATAATTTCCCGACTTCTTACTCTGCAACTCATGATTGAAGTCCCAAATGTCTGTGATACACAAAGTCTTGACGAAAAGGATCAAATATGGTACTCCCCCATCAACTAAATGACTCTTCCGAGGAAATTCAAATAGAGGAATAGAAATGTTCTTAAGTGCCTTGCTACCCTCTCAAAATTTCAACGATGATTGCACAAATACCAAAGCAGTTTCCCCACTCGCCTGCCTAACAGTCCTTCAAGGAATTTCAATTATTCCTGCTTTAAGCAGGATTTCGTTAATAATTTCATTTAATAAATCATCTTTAACTTTCACCGTAATCCTTAAAGCCTTAACACTAACATTACCACTCCAGTTCCGTTTCCGGAAATAAGCAAAATTTTCCCCCCAAAATGGGGGGAAAAAAATCGAAACTAAACCCCACCTCAATACCCAGCAAGGACAATGAGAATTTAAGCCCTCAAACTGTAAGTGGGCCACAGCTCACAGCTCTCACCCCTCGTCCTCTTGGATCACAAATCGCCTTAACATTTCATAAGTAGCTGCGAGTATTTCAAAATTCATCTGTCCTCTTGCACACAACGCGCCACAAATAACCAGGAAGCCCGAGTGCCGCAGATATACATATCCATTTCGTTTCAGGACTTCAGGTAATAACCGGTAATTGGACAAAAGGGCGTGTTTGAGGGAGACACGCATCTAAGTGGCCCGACTCAATGCCGTTTAATTTAAAAGTAAATATACCCACGTTTGTCGTTGAAGCCCGATAGCAGATTGCACTGTGACTGGTGTGGTGATCGCCCAGGAGCAAGATGTGGCCAGGAGTTGGAATTAAAATCAATTATTCATTCCTATTCAAATGAATTTTCCAAAATCGTTTTTTCCCTCTTCAACCCTTGGTCGTACTGGTCCACACTGTCGCACTCTTACACACTCAAGTGCGTGCAGCGAGCACAGCTCGTCTTTTTTCGGTGCGAACTCCTTGGGAAGTTTTTTCGGAAGCCAAATATAATCAATGGACGGATATTAGATTTGTGGGTCGATTTTCCAACCTCATCATCGCACACATTCCGAAGTCTGAAGGGTGACTGCTCCTTCAGCAAGGGTTTCCCCAAAAACACAAACAACTCGTTTTCTTTAGAAGTGTTCTCCTCGAATGGAGAGAGGGAGAGCAATGCACGACGAGCATGTTTGAGTGGAATCAGCAGCAGCTCCTTGTGTTCTCGGTCGATTGGTCAGATATGGAAAATCGATAGCCCGAGTGGTGTGCTCGGCAAATGCTGATGATATGCCAAACTCAATTGGATATGACCGGATGCGAGGATTATGCTCGGGTACGGTAGTTTGACTTTGCATTGTGAATAATTTTCGATTGTTGTCTGAGTTTATTCTGAGGTTTGCCTTTATTAATATTCGGTTACGTGAGTAAATTTGACTAACTGAGGTTCGAAAGAACTAAGCTGGGTTTATGGGAGTCCGTTCGAGTGTTAGCTTTTCCCATGAGCTTGAGGGGTCTTTGGACGTTTGCATATGTGACTATCATGGAGAATTCTATTGATCTCAATGGAAGGAAGGCCAAACCAATTGAAAAGAATTTACTTGACAAGAATGGAATTTATTTTTGAAATGAAAAACCGAAAGGATTGACAATTGAAATATAGAAAAAGGATATCATGGAAGAAAGGGATATTCATTGAGGTATGAATGCTGCACTATTAAGCTCACGTAAGTACTCTTGAATGGTTACAAGGTATACACACAGTTTTGGAACTTACTCACTTGGTCAACTTGGAATTGAAATACAAACAAGTGCTGTTGAGAATTTTTAGAAAATGGAAACCCCAACTCGGCTTCCAAGACGTGCCATGGAATCCGTGTCATCAGTTAAGCATCCCCTGGTTAGGCCCAGGATGAGATGGTTGGACTCAGACTAAAATCTCATCTCTACCCGTATGGGAATGGCCTCTAATGATTCAGAGTCGATAGCGGAATATCGGGTGATGTGGAGAAGCCACTTAAGCACCCTCAACCTGCGACTCTCATTCATAGTGAATAAGTGATGATGATGATGAAGTTTATGGAAGTGTCTTTGGACACACAAGAAACTGGTAAGGGTTTCTAGTTGGTTCCCCCATGGGGTTGTCCTCTCCCCCCTGCTGTGGTCCATCGCAGTAAATGAACTGCTGAACTTACTCAGAACTGACGGATTCTATGTCCAAGGATACGCTGATGATATTGCGATCCTAATCAGTGGTAAGTTCGAAGAAACAATCTTGAAACTCCTCCGGAGGGTACTCAACCTGGTCGGTGATTGGTGCAAGAAAGTTGTTGGTCAACCACAAAAAAAGCACCATAGTTGCTGTCACAAGGAGAAAGAATCAAAGCAAACTGCGAAAACCCAAGTCAAGTACCTGAGTCTCACCATAGACGAAAAACTCAATTGGAACTCTCATCTCATGAAAACCATAGACAGCGCCAGGATCTCCTTATGGGCCAGCAAAAGTCTTATTGGTAAGTGTTGGGGAATGAAACCAAAAATGTCGCTATGCCTCTATACAGCTATAACTAGACCAATTCTAACCTATGCAGCACCCGTATGGTGGCAAAAAACCAAACAAAGGACCACGCAAGACAGGCTCAACAAACTCCAAAGACTAGCTTGTGTGTATATTACGGGTGCTATGAGAACAAATCCTACTGCAGCGCTAGAAGTTATCCTTAACCTTGCACCGCTCTATCTATAGATACAGAAAGAAGCCATGATTAACGCCTTTATGCTCCTATCTGAGGATTATGCTAACTCTAAACTGGTCTATCCTGACATTACCTTGACATTAAACAGAGACGAACTACTTGGAATTACAATCACGGACAACTGTCTACCAAGATTTAACTTCAGGCAAAACTTTAAAGTCAGGCCGTGATAATTGGGAACAGAGTTAACCCACATTTGCCAGCGATCCACATGTTTGGTACACAGATGGATCAAAAACAGATAAAGGAGTAGGAGCTGGAGTATACGGTGTTAACACAAAAACATACATCCACGCAAGCATGGACAATAAGTATAACTCCATATACTATATCAAACAAGAACATCTATATTCTCTCTGACAGTAAAGCTGCTCTTCTAAACATAAAGGCCAACGAAATACCATCGGAACTAGTAGGGGACTGCGTACAACTGCTAACAGCACTAGCCAGCTCAAACAGAGTTCATCTCATTTGGATGCCAGGGCACAGCGGCCATGATAATGCAGACTTACTTCACTATAGGAAGCACTTTTCGTCAAGCGAATTAACTTCTTATATTCTTTTTGTTTAGAATGGAAAAGATTTCAATCTCCATCCAAATTTGTCTACTGCATTTATGACGGTATTGTAATGAAAAAATGTTTGTTAACTTTTGTTTATGCCTAAATGGTAGCATTTGTAACATCTTCCGTCTTTTTGACTCTGGCGCTTGTGATCGGGATAAGAGGCACAATCATCACACTTTACGGGGAGACCTTTGTTGGAAGCTTTTCGAAATTATGTGGAAAACAAAGAGCACGAGAATATAGACAAAGTCACGAAACATGGATTCAATAACCCCATTCAGAAAAAAGTAATGAGCAACTGAAAGCCGTAGGTGGTCGTTATAACCGAATTTCCCTGTACATGTTCACAAGTACCGACAAGTATACTCAGTTGTCATGATTTATTCAGGAGGCGAATAGCAAATTCCTAGTTTTTTGTATTCTAATTTTCAACGACCAATCAACACGAACATGTGCAGCAAAATACTTCCAAGCATGTCCCACCAAGGTTCACAAAGTCGGTGATTTTTCCATGAGAATGTTCCAAGGTACATATCGATGCAGGTGCTTCACCATAATAAACAGTGATCAATCCGTTGTACCTTTCTATTTAACCTTCGCATTCTTGACAATTTTTTTTATCTAAGCACATAATATCTACCCGGGTAGATAAAAAATATTCCATACATTTTTACTGCAAAAAATGTGCATATGCAATAAATTACGTACCTTGCACTGAATTTATGTACCTAAACAATTTTTGTTTGGTTTTAGAACTTGTTTTTTAAGGCTGTGCTTCCATGAAGTATGAGGAGAGGTAGAAATTTTGAATATCTTTCAGCGGCAGCTGTTTCAAGGAAGGTTTTTGTCATGATATCTATGACGGTATGATATTCACGAGAATGTATTTATGTACTCTACTGCTGTGTGTTTGGTGTATAGTGAGTTTTTCTCCGGATTAATTTGACTGAAACCAAGAATATTTTCGGAATATATTGGCTGTCGAATGTGATTCGAATGAAGCCGGGCCTGACCCAAGCGAAAGCGCTGATAGCGGTGAAGAACATTTTTCTGATCAAGAAGATGCGAAATTTGGATGCTGAAATAGGCGAAGAGATAAATCCAGAACTGAATAGTGATTGTAAATCTGATGATGAGAGTGATCATGATAAACAAACGGCCACCTCTAATTAAACTTTTTTTAACAGCAAAGATGGTACAAAATGGTACAAGCAAAATTCTGTTTTCGCCCATAGTGGGGCCCATAATGAGGCCTAACCCAATTACCACAAATCTATCGCCAGTAGATACATTTTTTGTATTATGAGCCCATCCATAAGAAACCAAATTTGTAGGCTTTCCAACAAAAAAGCCGAAGATTTTTATCGTAAATGGAACTCCGAAGGTCCTACCAAATTGGCTGTTACATGGGCTCCGATTACTGTTGATACATTTTTTTTGCAATTTTGTCTGTGATGGCTTCCCAGAAAGAACTCACAAGAAGTAAGCGAGCTTTGGAAACAGAGTTCTTTGCCTCTTCTTCGTGAAACCATGTCTGTCCAAAAGATCTCACGCTTTATTCGTTGTGACAATCAATTAACAAGAACCATTCGCCAGTCTGGAGGTAAGGCAGCACTAATAAGAGATGATTTTGAGATCATCAACTCGAATCTGAGAGCCCATTTCAGGCCTGTGGACGAGGAGTTGTTTGCATATAAGTATATGTACATATAAGTTCACTCAATATATGCCATCAAAACTAGCATACTATCGTAGAAAGATATGATGGGCTTGCGATACCTCAACCTTTTATACGCTGTCCAATTTTCACCGGAAAAGTGGAGATTTTGAAGGACCTAGTTGCTCCCTACAAAAATACCGACGATTTTCTTCACAACTATATTAGCAAAAGTAGTTAATATTCATGTAGATTCATATATGTATCTACCCCGGTAGATACTATGAACCTACGTACATAAAAAGACAAACTACCGGGGTAAATACTATGAAAGCGAAGGTTAACAGGGTTTACAAGACAAAGTGTTCTCTCAAAACACACCATAGCTTGGATATTCTGTAGTCATAACTTCGATGAGTATATCCCCGAAGCTTCCAGTTTCAGCAGCGTAACACTTAAGTAGAACATTCACTGGAATACCTCTCATTCCGATCGACGTAGCATCTCAAGAGAGATTGGAAAAAAAACACTAAAACATGTGTCAACCTAATTAAAATTTACTCCACTTTAATCCCAACTACTTTCGCCAATAAATCTTTGGATTACAGCCCACTCAACTGTTAGTTTTCAAAAACAAAAAAAAAAACCGATGAATTATTGTTCATCCTAATTCGATGGGAAATCCCTTGAAATCAATTTTTCATAACAAAAAACAGATAAAAATATTTCACATCTATTACGGTGCTTTGGTCCTTAATAATCCCGCTAATAAAATGCCCGACAAATCATATTTATCTCGGCAAGAAATAAAAAATAAAAATAAAAACGAAAAAAATTGTTGCAAATTTATTGCGAAAATCGCTAACACAAGCGACTAAAAAGGATATCACAAGCCACGGGTAATAACAATAATTATTGTTATAGCTGGCTCTCTCCCTCCCTCTTGTTCTATTTGTGTCCTCTCGGGCAAGTGGATGACCTCTAATTTATATCGAATAAATCTCCACAACGGCATATAAAATATCCACTATACCGTAGCTTTTATCCACTGAAGTCTTTAATGCGCTTCACTCTCCCCAGCCAAATGGGGGACGGGACTAATTTATGTTATTAAGTCATTGGAGCCAGCATTGTACATATGTCTTTTCCTGTCACAAGGATATAATAGTGTATACAAAGACATTAACTAGAAATAATTAGATTAGGAGGGATTTTTTTTTTTTTTTTTCATCTACGACTGCAGTGCACGAAATCGAAAAATATCCTTTTTTTTTCCTCTATGTAATTGCTAAAGGAGGGCCCCCACTCCTTCTTTGTTTATTTTTTATTAAAAAAGAAATCCTTAATTTATGGGAAAGAGAAGAAAGGAGTTAAAATTAGATCTACTACATGGTGTGTGGATGAAACGACTTGATTTCGGGATACCACACAATGTATCCTTTTGTATGTAAATCGCACGACTATTCCTTACGATAGTGGAAGCAGAAAATAAACCAAGTATAGATGTGTGGGTGTATATCCCCATTGAAGAGATTACATAATACCATGAGAACATCTCTGGTAAGTGGCACTGGCGAATCCTCATCGAAAATGAGAACATCCAACCGTCGACTCCATCTTCCTTTTTGAATTTTTGGCAAGGTGCCAACTAGTCCCGCAATAAAAAAAAAAAAAAGGCAAACTACTCACAATGAAAATATAGAACACCAGAGAGAAAAGAATCAAACAAAAAAGAGGACGCGGAATGGCGGAACTGGTGCCAAGGGGACTATGATGTGTACCATGCAATGAAGGATGCTCGCCTTCCTCAAAAAGAAAAACTATCACAGGATATCGACCGATTTTGCCAAGGGAAAGAGAACACAAAAAAAAAAAACTGAACACGACACCAAAATTTACATTATCCTGTGCACAGCCCCACATCGGCATGGCTGCTAGGACCATGAAGACAACAAGGAGTCTACCACCGACTAGGACTGAGTTCAAGTGCGATGAAATGGATACTTTTTTTCAATACAGGATGGCCTAGTAAAACCCCCATCAGCCATTCACCGAAAAAAAAAAAATGGAGAAATTCTATTAAAAGGGATTGTTTCCGGTATCCTGCATCTGTGTATCGTTGCCTCTGTATGTGTAGACGGTAGTTGCAGGAGCAAATTTGAATCTCCTCCTCGTTACTTCCAAAAACTGAACTAGAACTTTGACGTTCGGGGTGTGCAAGTTATGAGATAAATTTTGTACACAGGATTTCGAATCGATTTTAGCACGTCGGGTGCAGTTTTCGGTTGGCACAGTGTCAACAGGGCAAGGGTTATTGACACGATGATACCCAAACTCAGTCTCGCTGGTGAGGACGACGATCGAATAAAAAATGACCACGAAATGGAGATTTAATATGGTATCGCATTGAAACAGAAAATTTGCAGTGAATAATTAAATGAAAAAGGATTCGTTGGGGTGTTTTGTTTTGGCAGAGTGTGGTGGCGTGACTGTACTAGAATTACAAATGCGAATAATGATTTGGCAACGGGCCAAGCAATTAGGACGATTTTTGCGAATTAAATTTTCGAAATGGCATAACTTTAGTTGATTACGAAGATTTTTATGGATACTTTTGGGGATGCACTTTAGAAATAAATTACTTCAGATATTAACTAACTTTACGAGCGAATATTTTCCAGGATAATGACACCAAAATTGCAGAACTTTGTCTTAGTCTTAACTCCAGGCAATCAGGGTATCAACTCGAAAGAACATAATTTGACCGGAACTTAGAATCCAGTAGAGTCCTTTACGATTCGACAAAAGTATGTCTCCCACTTATATGCACACTTTGACGTCAGCCATCGTTAGAAAGCTGGCGGAGCAAACACAGCAGTCATCCATCATACGCAGATTTGCAGGAAAACGTACTGACTTCTGAAGTTCTAATAAAGGCCTAATGCCTTTTTAAGAGCCTAGCGCCCATCTTGATGATGCTGGCGATATAAACCGTCCCTCTCATAAGGTTAAGTACCTCTGTCAAATGATTGTATGTTGGAGCTTTTCTTGCTGAGCTTAAAGACCTCTTGAGACTCATATCGTTATCTGGGGAATAATAAACAAGCGTTCTAGGTTCCTGGAAAAAAATAAAAACAATGGATCTTATCGTTCGCCTAGATGAGTACTGACCAACGTCGCAAGGCATCCTAAGCTAACGACACTGCAGTTTCTTTCGAACCTTGTTGTGCCACCCCTTAGAAAGTCGATCAGGAAGTCGAATATCTTTGGATACATATATATCCATTTACTGAACTGTCAACTGGTCACCACCTCGTGTTGTGCAAATTGTATCTCAATGATAAAGTACCTTTTCTACCAAAGCGTAAACCATGACTGGTGACACGTATATGGTGCGAGAGTCTGTAGAACGCTGAGATACAGGAGGTAAGGTTTGAACAAATTCCAACTGTTCTAACAAACGTAGAGGAAGAATGGCAGTTGTTCTCAACAGCAGTCATTGCCTTTGCAGGAGATGTTTGCGGAGTGAAGCGGCTCGGTGTGGCAGCTGGTGGTGAGAAAAGAACTGCGTGGTATAAAACACCAGGAGTTCAAGAAGGGTAAGACAGAAGAAGAAAGCCTTCAAAATGTGGATACACTTGGAGGATTCAGCTTCTCGCAACCGGTACATGGAAGCGGGAAGAACTTGCAAGCTGGCTGTTAAAGCAGCCAAGGAACAGTCCTAGAAGGAGTTCGGTGAGAAATTGGACCGTGATCACAGATCTGCAAACAAGGTGTTCTCTGAGACCATCCATCATCTTAGATAAAGGAAGTTTAATATCATCGAAGGAGGATGATGTACTGGGGTGATTGTTTCTCTTTTTAAGAAAAGGGATAAGAGGGATTGCTCCAATTATAGAGGTATATCTCTCCCCGAAAAAGTCTTTGCAATGGAGTTGGAAGAGCGTTCTAGAGCTGTGGTTGAGTCCAGGTTGGGCTATAAGCAGTGCGACTTTCGTCCAAGTAGAAACACAACCGACCAGCTGTTCACTCTCAGAATGATACTTGAGAAGGCCTGGGGTTATGCCAAACCTATCTACAGTTGTTTTGTAGATTTGGAGAAAGCATATGATCGGGTCTCTTAAGATAAACTCTGGATTGTACTGCAGGAGTATGGGATTGACGGTTCTCGTCCGATGGCCATTCACTCTCTGTAAACTTACTGTAAGAGCTGTGTTCTGGTGAACGGCGTTAAGTCAACACCTTTCACTGTGGGCGTTGGACTTCACCTGGGGTGGGCGCTGTTACCTCTCCCTTTCATAGTACATATGTATTGGATGTTACAGCGCAACCTTGGTGAGGAACGGTTGAAATTGGGAGACTTAAGGATAAGTCATCTGCTTTTCGCTGACGATTTCGTCATCCTTACGTCCACCCAAACCGAACTTTACGCCCAATTGATAGGTTCCTAGATGTCTGTGTTGAAGCTGGGGTGAAGGTTAACGTGAACGAATAAGAGGTAATAGTAATTTCCAGAACACCTGTTCAATGCACTCTGCATGTAAGTAGAGTCCCATTGAAACAGGTGTAGAAGTTTAAGTACCTCGGGGTCTCATTAACGAATGATGGGAGAAGCAATACTGAGTTATCCGGTAGAACTGATCAGCTGGAGCAACTTTGAGATAGCTTGGCCAATCTGTTATCAGAAGGGCTGAACTTGGCATCGGAGCTAAGCTATCGGTTCAGTTCAGTGTTTGTTCCGACCCTCACCTATGGTCATGAGGTTTGGGTAATGACCGACAGAGTAAGATCGCGCATATAAGAGGTAACTCGTCGATATCAAGTTAGGAACAACAGAATACGCGAGGCACTCAAAGTCGAGCAGCTACTTTTTCGAGCGGAAAGGTCCATACTTCGATGGTTTGGGCACGTTCAACGCATGTCCCCAGCTTGGCTTCCGACACGTGCCATAGAATCCTTGCCATCGGGTAGGCGTCCCCTGGGTAAGTCTAGGTTGAAATGGCTGGACCAAGTCCGAAATCTCACCTATGGGGATAGCCCCTGATGATTTAGAGTCGATGGCGGAAGATCGAGAAAGGTGGAGAGTCCACTTAAGCACCCTAACCCCGCGACCCTCATAGTGGATAAGCGGGTCATTGAAAATGATGATGATGATGATGACGCACCATATGATGTGAAACATCGGCAAGCGTTATTTCTGAGCTTATTTATCTGCCGCTCTACTGCTTTGCCGCTTGCCGCTCATAACGTGGCAAGGGCCTAAGTTGATTAAAATCTAAGAAATCACATTCAATGAAGATGTTCATCGAAGACTTTGGAGAGATACGATGAGTAGAACCTTTTCCTAGTCCATTTTGAAAGGAAACATCATCAGAACCTGTGATGTTCCTAGTGCCTGGCTGAGAGCCTCAAAAGTGCCCTTCTGTTTCGTGTTCCTTTAAACTAACTCGACGGATTTATAGTCTCGCAAAACTTGGGTCACGATTCCTATATGCCAAGGTGGAGATATTCATAGGAAACGCCAAAATGTTCGATAGTGTGGGTTATAAGGAATAGCAAAATTACACAAACGTTACTGTCCTTTCCACTCACAGCTCATCCCAATTCATGTGTAGAAGAACACAAGCCACCTCTTTATGTACTTAACGTGTCGTGGATTTTATTACTTTTACTGATGTTCATATATACGTGGAAAACTATCCATGGGACCTCATCAATAATTACGATAGGGGCGCCATTAACTGAAAATCCCGTGCGACACTAGTAGCACACTTGGGTGTCCTTACATTGGTTTGGTGGTTAAAATTGTCACAAGATGCTACTATGTGGTTTACCCATATTGTCAAGCGTGAGATCGTATTCAAGGTACAGTATCTCAGTGTAGTCCTCACACTTCCCTTAGGATGTAATTATGCAGTCGACCACATCATTCCCTGAGCTTACAACAAATGCAATAGAGCAACAAATTCCTAAACCAATTTGTTCGTCATGATGAGAACTCGATTGTGGATAAAATCTGTATTCCCACCATATGCAGATAATTCCATTTAAGTATCTACCAACCCTCATCATCACTTTATGCTCCCACCACCATCCTTGTGTAATATTTCCATACTTCCTTTGACAGGCAACATTTGAATGTGTCTCATGAATTATTTTGTACAAGACAACGAATCAAATTACACTTCCTCTTCCGTTTTTCTTTTATAATTAAGATCCTCTTAAACGATTCGATACCCTGTTTGAAGTATCATCTTCATTCCATGCTGTCGCACACAAAGAACACCTAAATACCATTAGCCCATCCTCTGATGTTCCATCCGCAGCCATGGTTGTATCCATCTGCCATGCAAAAATTTTTCACTAAAATATTTATGAAAAGGTAGTTAACAATCCCATTCAGATTATTATCATCAATTATACCGGGCGCCGCCCGCCGCCGTCGCCTCAATACACACACACTTGGTCTTACAACTGATAAAGGACACACTTTTGTGTCGGGAATTTCTGAAATAATTCCATATACAGACAAGGACGCCGCCGCCGCCCAAAAAATATTGTCTTAATAAATAATTTCTTATCGTTGACGTGACTCTTTACGAGCGCCAAGGTATAACAAAAAGTTATTCTGATGAAAAGACATAATTCAGTGTCGTTAAAAATCCATGGGAATATACCGTGCCGCCGCCCTGCCGTCGGCGTTCTGTGAGGAGCCACCGAGCGTTACAACGAATTGGTCATTAAGGTTTGGCAAATGCTTTCCTATTACAAGCAATTTGCCTCAGCTTTATCTTCGTCGAGCAGGTTGAAGTGGATTAAAAATTATGAAATCCTTTTTCTGTTCTTTTGCGGAAAAAAGAGACACACACAGGAGCTCGACATGGTTTTGACTAGACGGGAGTTTGAAGATTACGCACGATTGAATTGTGGAAGGAAACAATATTGTCCCAGCATTACATTGAAATAAAAATGAATGATAGATGAAGCCGTAAAGTGCTTGTGTGAGATGTCATGGTGCGATGGTATCCTGGAAGATTTTTTTACAGGGACACATTTATCGCAGATGAAGGGGGATTTTGTCTAAAACCAGTAGACATTCATTGATATGAGCGAGGATTGAAATTTGTGGTAATTGACGTCAAGTCTTGAGCTAACTTGATCTTAGGCGTGGCTTCAAATGAAGTTCGGCTTTGGCCACAAGTGGATAAGCTGACAGTTGACGTTTTCTTCTTTTTTTCTGATATTTGTTTGACATTAACTCCCATTATTCTTATGCAAACAGCATCAAGTATGATTTGGGAATACTGCCAAACTAAGGGACTTCAATTATTCCCTTCACCACAAAGAGAGTTGTGAAGCTCTCAACCGCAACGTTCAAATTGATTCATCTAAGGAAGTCAAAGAAAAAAAACACAGGGACGTTCCAGGCAATTGCAGAGCGGACGAGCTGGCAAAAAAATGTGCAGGACAGCATCTCACCGAAAACCTGGGGAAACCACCTACGCCTAATCGATCAATCGGTTCTTGACCGAACCACAGGTGGAAGGAAGCTGTTGTTTCTTTTTAGCTGAGGTAGTAGTAGGTAGTAGTATATACACTCAACTGCCAAACTGAAAAGTCCCTTATCAATGACTGATGCACATCACCATGCCACACAAATCAACAAGACTCAAGTTAAAGTAATGTCATACTCACATCAATACATATTCTCTTAAAAAATGGTCCGCCCCAAAAGAATTGTTAGGCCAGCCAGTACCTTGATCTATCTAACCAAAGCGGTAATCTTTCTACACAAGGCAATGTTATGAGCAACAAAGTTCAAAGACAGACATGTTCACGTACAATCTATCTACCACAATATCTTCACACATCTGAGGAGGCCCTTGATAGCTCTCCTACGCTCAGATTGGAGCTGTCACAAAAAGCGAAGCAAAGATAAAGAAGACTGGCAGTTCATCATTTTCAGAAATACATGACCTAGATTAAGTGAGTCCTCTGAAGTATCGGTGACAAGGCAAGCCTTCCCTCATCATTCTATACGAACTTAAGGTGAAAACTAGAGACTACTTCTGTTGTAATCGACGATCAGAAGTCCAACAAACGCCAGGGTATAGTAGGCCGGTATTGGAGTCTTGTGAAAGTCCCTAGAAACAGGCACTTTAACCAACCCACAAACATTCACCTCTTGACATAAAAGCAATCTTGTTGCTATTTCATCAGCCCTTAAGAAATAAGTTGATAGCTGGCCCCATGCAGCAATTCATGCATGCCGTGAAATACTCAACTCATAATACTAGGCTGTCCGAAGAATTCAAGAGTCAAAGTAAGGTTTGACATTCTTTTACCACTCGGAAAACTCGATAAATTTTTACATTTTGACTACACTGAAGACGTATGAAGGGCTCCACTCCACCTTAAAGACGAACAATGAAAAAACAAAACTACGAAGGTGCGAGTGCAATGGTCCTATATCTCGAAAAAACGACATTTCCATGGTTGATCTGCTTACCCAAACTGACAGAAGAAATACATAGCGCAGAAGAGTTTAATAAGAAATGTTACGTATACGCCACCGCTAAATCGATAATTTTTGCACTGAATGTCCGGGTCACAGCCAGAGTCACAGTTTCAATGACAGAAAAATTCGGCAGCAATGATGGCGTGTTTGCAACATAATCACTTCTTTTGCATACGCTAAAATTCGAATTGGGAGCCGTTATTTAATAATTAAAGAAAACACTCATCGAAAGCGGAAAATTCGAATACACACTGTTTAATTGTTCTACAAAGAGTTGTTGCGCGAACTTGATAGAAAACATTTCTTCAATTTCCTCAGCATCTGGTGGACCGATTGTGCTCAAAATCTAATCAGCTCTTAGTTTCATGCTGACAAATAAAACAAGAAAAACCGCATGGTACTATGTTGTTTTATTCTCCAGATATCGAAGGCGAAAAATATGATAACACACCACACAGAGACGATTTCTAGTGTATAGTAATGTCAATCCCTGTTCATATCTCGAAACATTTTGTTTGGGCTGATTGCAATATTCCGGAGAAAAGCTGGCGCACACAACGAATAATCCTTAGCAAACAAACAAATAACCAGATAGAAAGATCAACGCTAGATCTATATTCCATTAAAGATGGTTTGCAGTCAGGATCTTCTTCATTTGAACTCAAAATGTTATAGTCCAAATGGCTCATGTGGCAAATGACAATTGTACCAATGAGTGTTTTACACTTGGCACATAGATAGCTCTGGAAATAAATACTAACCCCAGCTGGAAGCACGGTTTTTAAGTATTTTTCGGCAACAAATACAGTGTTTTCGATAAACACATAACAATGGAATTCATCATATTCATCAAACTTTTCCAGAGCCCAATCAGAGAAGTTTTGGCGCATAAAATGATCAAAAGGCTTCAGTTCTTGAGTTAATTTGATCTTGTTAGGGTGTATGCCAAGATCTTTACGCAAAACTCACCACAATGTGAACTGAGAGATTCCCAACCGGCGTGGAATCGACTGATTTGGCTCATTTTTAACTGAAGCACGTACGGCTGTGATATCTTCGGTACTTCGTCGTCTCACTGGCAAAGGAGCATTTAGTAGTGAATATGTTGACTTGAATTGACCCACTATTGTACGCAACGCCTGTCTGGTGAGACGTTTATTATGACCGATAATTGAAGTAAGCGCTCCAAACGTTGTTCGCTCGTGAACTGCACCATGATAAAAACGTAAACCTTGACGTTGACTACGGCAGAAGCTGTCATGATACTGAAGAGACGGATGCTAAAGAGACTCTGTAAGTGTCTCAATCTTCAAAACCACCGACATCGACACATGGGAAACAGGCTGTTTAGAGAACTGAGTAACCTAACAGAAGTACCGATAACGAGCGAAAGTTCCAACCAAAAGTTAAAACATGGACCACAACACAAAGGGGAACACAATAGACCAGTAGGCCTCGTAGACGCTCAGTCATTGGACTAAGCAGTTCCCCCATAACCTAACCTAACCTAACCTAAACCTTGACGTTTTAACGTTGACAGATCATACAAAAGTTTAAGGGTGCGTTTATATTAAATTGTAATGTCATTATTTGAAAACCCTGTATTAGGTGGTCACCGTGGCTCAGTGGTTAGTGCGTTTGACTACTGACCGAGCGGCGTGGGTTCAAGCCCCAGCCATCTCCACCGAATATTTTTCACGGTACCACTTCTCGCCGAGGAATGACAAACCTTCGGGAGTATAATTTCTTATGAAACAGCTTCTCAAATCGCCGTTCGGAGTCGGCAGTTCCCTTTCATTCGTACGAAAAATGTAACACACACAACATGAATGGCTGCTCATCCCGAGCTGTGGCGCCAGCTATTTAGTTTTTTTGTATAAGTTAGGCTTTCATACTTAGTCAAAGGAGTGCGAAAAATTGCCTTTATAGAGTTAAGATTGCAAGTCCTTTCCTCCTCCTAAGCAAATAAGTATAATCGTAAATCTAAGATTGAAAGAAGCTTGGCTTAAGCTGCCTTACTGAATTTGTAGTATCGAACTTGTGAAAGTCGTGACACTATTTGTAAGTCACAAGTGGATCAATAACTTCAGGAGCAGTGAAACCGATCTGCAAGAGACAAGTGGAAGAGAGCCCGGCTTATGTAAATCAGTGAAAGACCGATTCCTAAGTCCTTTAGTCACAGCCATCCTTACGGGAATCCTCAGTGTTCTCGTCTCGATATAACACCGATTGGTGGAATGGGCTAGTTGACTTGGAATTCAGCTAATCTTCGCAAAGATTTTGTGTTCAAGAAGTTTCCTCTTACAAATTCGTAAACTTATTGTGTCTCTAATCAAAGGCGTTTTTGGCCATATGCCGTCATTTTCCCCAAAAACCGACAGAAAAAAAGACTGCTTCTTCTTTTTGAAGTTAGAAAATTAATACCCATATGACTCTCCATATTTGTTCCAGTCTCTGAACATAAAAATGATAATGACCTCTCATCCTATTGCCAGTCCATTGTCCGTTCTGGGACACCCACCCTAATGCCAATGAAAAATAATTTCATAATCATTTTCGTATAATTACATAATTATAGCTCATTACAAATACACACAGTTGTGCGCAAAAAGTTTCAAAAAACAGTCTCCGTCTCTGGAAAACTACCCCGAGAATATGCATTAATACCAATTTACTCGCAAGCATACTCCACAAAAGCATCATTTTTCCCTAATCAAATGACGACTAATGACCAATTTGGGAATAATTCTAATTACTCCATCGCCATGGACATTCATATAGTCACACAGCCAACTAACTATTCCATAATAAATTCCTTTTTGGCACTCTTTCCCTCTTATAAAGGACCGCCGCCGGACCATGGTTATTTGCCAGCCAAAAAGGACCGTCTGCCAAGAAAAAAGGTACATCATTTTCCTAGGGTTGAAATGGACAAACATTGCTATATGGCTGTTGTTGGCAACTCCCATACCCCCCACCCATTCCTTTACTTTTCATTTGGTAATCTCATTTCTGTTCCGTCTAATCGCATGAGTTTACATTGGCTCAACTGACACAAGGACGGAAGGGAGAGCAAAAAAAAAAAAAGAACTGAAATCCACACAAAGCCCAGCATCGCCTAAGTAAACATGTAGATGTGTGTACCCTAAAACTTTGTCAACATGACTTAATGTCCTAGAAAAGGATGCGTAGATAAATTTGATGTTTTACCAGCAACTCAACCAGAGAGATACACACAGCAACAACAGAAAAAGGACAAATTTGTCCATTTAAACGTAAATCATGTGACTTTTAAGGAATTTATCAGTAGGCGGATGGATAGACGCGAGAGACTGGGTGTTTAAAGGATTTTTTTTTTCTTTTTCTTTATGAAATAGGGACAACGAGCAAATTGTTTTAATTTGTTATCTCCGACATGAGCGACAGGCGGTCGGCGAAAGTATCCTTTTTGATGATGTCCTTTCATAGTTATGATGGAATGGATAAAGTTTTCAATTTCACTGGTAGGATTTTTTTTTTATAAGCAGTTTGATGGGTCATGTTGATTTTATGATGTCTCAGGCATAACCACAAATGATGGTGGTGAATAGGTTCAATTGAAAAGGTTGTGGATGGCTTGGAAAAATTATGTATGTATTGAGTAGATTTTTAGGAGAAGAAATACATACATACACGCGTGAAATACATGCAGGATGCGCCATCTTTTATATCAGTATGTAAACATTGAATAACTTTAACATTTATCAACCGATTATCTTGAGTAGACATTTTAACCATGAATAGCTTCACAGCGAAACAATGCGCCGAAATAGTGACGCTGTGTTAAATCAACGTGCATATGGCCGAAAATATCGGGGCCAACAAGCACCGTCTGACAACACTATTTGTCGTTTGATGTCGAATTTTATTAAGCATGGGACAGTAGAAGATCATCGACATGCCATTCATCAACGCCCAAGACGTTCCAATGAACTGGTTGAAGCGGTAGGAGAGAGTGTTACCGAGAACCCACACGTGTCGTATCGTCACCGCACTCAGCATTTGTTGCATTTGTTTCCGTATAAAGTGCAATTGATTCAAAGAATATTGCCGACCATGTCGCTTGAAATAGGGCCAAACAGTCGCTCGAATAGTTGCCATTGAACCTGATTTTTGGAACCAAATTTCGATGACCGACGTGGCCCATTTCACACTCTCTGGCGCCGATTTCAAGCAAAATTGCCGCATTTGGGGAAACGGAGAATCCACACGAGATCCATGAAACACCATTGCATGACCAAAAATTGATCGTTGTAGCCGGCGTTTGCGCTAAAACCATCATTGGGCCATTTTTCTCCAGAGAAGGCGAAACAGTCGAAGGGAATCGATGTCGGTGGATATTGGCTCATTATGTCTGCCCACAAATGTGTGAAAAAGGTCTGGACGGTAACGGGTTTCAACAAGACGGTGCGGTATCGATGGGTATAACATGGCATAGGTATAGGAACCGGCCTCTTCTCTGGGACTAAGCAGCTCAATGAAACTAACTGACTACAGAAGTGTTTGGGGTTCTAGCAGGGACAAAAACCCCCCAATTACCTTCAGTGCTCGCAATAGGTAGGATATCACAGTCTACATTGACAGCCTGGCGGCTATTAGAGTATTAGCTGCTCCGCAGATTACTATAGGGTCATCCAACAAGAGGTGTCGTTTTATATTTCACGCCGTTGTTGAACTGTCAACACTCATCTATCATTGCGATGACTTTTGATAAGTAAAAACTAGGAGGTTCTTACATACGGATCGATAAATACTCACACAGCGTGTTGAAATAGAGAAAATTCAGTACAAAAACGGTGAGAATATCGCGTAAATGTTTCGTAAATTTCGTACTGCTTTTGGTCATCATCAAGTGCCTTCTCGCACAGCTATAGTGAATAAATTTTAACGTCTCACACAGGTAAGTGATGTGAAGTTCTGTTCGTCCGGCAAGGTCAGGTAAAAATATGCCCACCGTAGCTGATAGTGTGACTGTAAGTCCAGCTGCGTCCATTTCGAGACGATCACAGGAATTGAGCCCATCGGCAACCACTTTGCACCGCATTTTGCATAAAGATCTTGGCCTACATGCTTATAAGGTCCAGTTGTTTAAGAAGTGAAGCCAACAGACCACGCATTACACGTCTTGTTGGATGACTCCATACAAGGCTTGTTAATCCCTGTCGCCTGACGTTAAAATTTTCTGAGCCCTCCTCTGCCAGGAGTATACCAGGAAATGAGACTGCCTATGAACTAGCAGGGAAAGATTCAGCCCTATACGGAGTGCAAGCGTTGGTATACATAAGCTTCCGCTTTGTCATCTGAAAGAAATGACAAGGCTAAGATTCAAACTAAGACGCAAACAACAAGTCCTTATCCACCTGCAAAATTTCAAAAAGACTTCGACCTGAATATGACAAAGAAAGAACCAGAAAACTCCTACATAATGTATGAACAGGAAATCCCTGTCATTGTTGATAGGAACAGTAACTGGCCACAATAAATTAAGCTGCCAAGCAAAGAAGTTTCATCTAAGCGAAGACGACATATGCCGGGGGTACGGAAATGAAGAGGTTCATGACATTGTCAGCAATTTTTCTTGTCAGAGAGAGTTGAGTGGCTAAGTTGTAAGTCCTTCTCCATTGTCCACAAAAAAAAATTGTTCATCATCATCACCATGCTCCAATGATCGGCTTATCCACTATAAGGGTCGCGGGCTTATGGTACTAAAGTGGACTTGACAGCATCCCCGGATCTTCCGCCATCGACTCTAAATCGTCAAAAACAGCTTCAAATCATTATATTGTTCAAAAGCTTTGAACGTTCCATGTGGTGCCGTACCTAAGTCTCTAATTTCATAGTCCACTTAGTGCCATCGTTTGATCCTACAAATTGTTCGTTTGCAAGAATTAGTGTTGAGCAGAAAAGAAGCGTCGCAATGTATTAACCCTGACAGCATATTTGAATCAACAACGCAACTTTCCATTCCACTATGCGTCTGGTATTTTTTTTTTTTTTCCTTTTCATGACAAATCACACTCCTGAAGGACTAACATTGTCTCCCGAGAGGTGAGGAAATATTTTGTTGATATGTAGACTCGAACCTGTGTCAGTTTCCACAGCTGTCCAACGCACTAATCACTAAGCCAAGGCGGTTATAGCTCCACTTTGTAATAAAATTAGAATTTTTATAAGAAAGACAATCCCAACTCGTTCCTACTTTAATCAAACATGTCCTTGCAAAGCATTGCTTCAAATATTTCGTCCCTATTGACTTATTATCTTCCACCATTCTGTACCATATATACCGCCACCTTTTCGGACTGACACATCGACACTAAGTATCAACCCGATACAAATTAAGAAAAAAAATGTTCACTTGGAAAGGGATGCTCTATGTCTATTCTTTCTTCCTTCCTTCCTTCCAACTTGTGTTAGGTGGCACACAATGCTAAGACAACGCAATATACTGCGTCATTTTCAAAGAATTTCTCAACAGAATTACAAGTAGGTAGCTGATTTCAGCGAAGCCACGTGCTGTCACCTTATTTTCAAAACGACACGTGGCCCAATCTCATTACAGTTTTATGTTGACTTAAGTCTTTTATGACACACTACTTAACTCATACTTGCACGAAGTTTCATTTAGTTACAAAATCTTTATTTAAGACGTGAATAATTTGAAAACATTAAATTGCGCAACTTTTTTTGGAAAAGTCGATGAAAGCATACGAATGTTCGAAAGTACATAGGTAATATACAGGACATACATATAATTGGAACGCAAATTTCGCCAGCAGAGGTTTGTAGGTGACTTATGACCTTTAAAAGTAAGGTTGATGGCTGCTTTAATTTCAGTTCCTCATTTTAATTGAGGTATGACATGGTATGGTGCCCCAAAAGTGTTCGTAAGTTCAGTGTTGTGATGGGTTCCAAGGGAGTGGTGAAGACCAATACCAAAGGCATACGAATGAAAAATGGAGAGAAGATAAGACTTTGATAAAAAAAAAAACTAATAAACTATTATCGTCCTCTGAGATGAAAGAAGATGAAGCTGGAAGCCTTGTGACCTGCATGTACATTGCATGGAAGAAAATCAAGAATCGTGATCAAAGATTGAATCGCAAAAGAGACGTACACAGATAGTAACACAAATTGAAAATGAAATGTGAGCGGATTTTATATTATTGAAAGTTCAGAGCCTTTGACATATGAGGGATGGATAGAGGTGATGGTACGCTTATGTAACGATGATGTCACGAGGGCGATGATTGCAGCTGAAGACGAATAGTAATTAAATTAAAGCTAAATAGCGGACATCTTGGACCCCTTTTAAGTCTCTTTACTTAACAGCCAGCTTGCAAGTTCTTCGCGCCTCCGTGTACCGGTTTCAAGAAGCTGAATCCCCAAAATGTATCCACACCTTGAAGGCTTACTTCTTCTCTCTGATGGCTTCTTGAACTCCGGGGGTTTTAAACCACCCAGTTCTTTTCTCACCACCAGCCGCCGCACCGAACCAGGCAATGACACCGAGAGGCAATAACTGCTGTTGAAAACAACCGCCATTCTTCCTCTACATTTGTCGGCACAGTTGGAATTTGTTCTAACCTTTCGGACACCTGTCGTGCAAACTCCTCCCGTATCTCATCGTTCTGCAAACTTTCCCACCGTATACGGGTCACCAGCCTCGGTTTACGCTTTGATAGGACAGGTACTGCGTCGTTGAGATACAATTTGCACAACACGAGGTGGTGATCAGTTATCAGTTCAGCCCCAAAACAGTCACACAAAAACAGTCATACAAAAAGCAGGTGCATTATTATCTAAATAAGAAACGAGTCCCCTCTCTAGACATCATGTGAAGACCTCATAAAAATGTCTCTCTAACTATTGATTGGTGAAAGGAGATAGAACGCTCTGTGCCACACTTAGGTCAGCATAGACCCTTTGTGAAAATTATCGCTTGCTCACCGAAAATCTCTAAAGCATTCTTCTATTACCCTCGGGTTTTCGAACCACCTTGCAACCTACAAAAGTTATTGGTAGGTACGTCGCTTGTTTCGTCGATATCCTAAAAGAAGTGCCTTCCAAGAAATGTATGTTTGAGATAGCAGAGACCTGGACAGTGGCAGGGAAAGTGAGTTGAGTCCTCATGACTATGATTATCTTCACTTAACCTCAGCTTTTTCATATGTTATTGCAGAGAATTAAGTCGTGCTATCACTCCTAGGAGAGTGAAAATAATTTGTCTGCCCTTCTGCGTCAACGTCTACGTTCTGCGGTTGTTAAATGAGCCAAGGCCTAGCTTCTTCGCGCCTGTTTTTTTTTTCCCGCACGAATGGAAGGGACCTTCAATTTATTGCCGACTCCGAACGGCGAATTGAGAAGCTTTTTCATGATAAATTATACTCTCGGGGGCTTGTCATTCTCTAACTAGAAATGATGCCTCGATGAATGTTCGGTGGACATGGCTGGGGCTTGAACCCACGCACCTCGCACAACAGTCCAACGCGCTAACCAATGAGCCACGGAGACCACCATTGTTATTTATTAGCCACAGCTTTCTCCTTGTTTTACTGGTGCTCAAAGAGCTTTGTTTTCTTTTAGATTCCGCGAGAGATCTATCCCTGTTTCTTGTTTAAGAAAGTAATCAACTTGCTCTGGGTCTAGCGCAACTCGTTTCTCTGCAAGTTCAACAGCCTTCCCAATTCCTGGTTTTAGCTTACGGTGATGCCAAAAACACTACGATCTTCGCTAAGGATTGCCGTCATGGCAGTCATGGCTTAGACCTCTGAATAAAAAACGCTGCTACGGTGTTGGAGTCTGACTGACTTAAGTAGGCTTCGCTTGTCAGAAAATATGCCTGCCCATTTTGGATCTATCATCGATCGACTCGATCAACAGAAGTGACTCTATACAAAACCCGAATCATCCGAATGGACATTCTTCACGACGTGAACTGGCCACCGAGATCGTGCGATTTGACCCTGTTAGACTTTTTCTTGTGGGGTTTCCGTTAGTCGCAGGTCTATGCCAATAAGCCGCAAACGACCAGTGCCCTCAAAGTCAACATAACCCGTGCCATCGCTCAAATTCAGCCTGAACTAGGCGCCAGAGTCATCGTAAATTGGACCTTTCGGATGCTCGCCACCCAGCGAACCCGCGGCGGCCATTTAAACGATGTCACATTTCACACATAATGTCATTGATAGACAAAAAATTCGTTGACTTGTTTTATTCAATTTTAACATCTAGCCGTCCCTATTGGAAAACCCTTAAGTTTTAAATTTCATCACTTTGTATGAGAAGTCTTCAATCGCCGCCTGTCTACATATCTTTGAGGAATTTTCAGTTTGCTAGATATCGGTGATAGCCAAAACTTACGATTGGAACACTCTGCCTTACTTTGGAGCTTTATCGACCAGGCAATGGCAAGATCATCTGAGAGAATTCCAAAACCAGCTTCTTAAGAATTCTCCTTTGGTATTTTTGTTCAAAAACTTGCAGATTCCTGCCAGGAAATCCTATTTCTATCAGAGAAGATGAACTAAAAATCACGTAAAGTTCTCGTTGTAGTCGAAGGCATGGCTCATTTAAACAAATCGAGCCACCGAAGCGTATCTATTCCCGTAGAACGCTGACCCATTACGTAAGCAGAGGTCTAATTAAATATTTCAATCGTAAATGTTTCCATCTCCTTACCTCTCTCCCCGACATCCACCGCAGTTACACAAATCAGTATGGAATAATACAAGCTCCAACGCGTGATTTACAACCGCCAATATGATAATTATCCGAGATATACAACTCTGCAATGAATTGCACATGAAACACCGCCCCTGAGCCGTGTTAATTAAAACGCCGGGATAATAAATTGCCGTTCAAACAATAACCAAAACAACAACAAATGACAATGCTCTCTCTCTTGGTTAACATCCGACAACATTGGAACACACACTGTACCTACCGACACGGACAGCAATTGGGAATTGTTTTGCCTCAAAAATGCGATAAATAAATAAACGAGCACTGAACAAGAAAAAAATATTTACAAACTCAGCCGTAAGGGCCGATACAATTCCCCTGTCATAGATAGAGGACCCAGAACCGACAAACATGAGAGTCGTCACCCACCACCTCTGGATGTATGTAAGTCCTAAATAAAATGCGAAATGCGAGAATTTCCGACACGTGAACTTTGCCAAAATTTATAACTTTTTTCCAGGGGGAGGCTACATTACGTGTACGAGGGGTTAACCGCCGCCCATCGGCCCCATTCGCATTATACTATCATTTGCATTGGAATGGGTAGTGATGCTAATAGCAAAAATGTCGGTCACTGGCCGGTACATTGGACGAAAAAAAAAAACAAAAATTCATAAATGTCCTGAAGGGATGATGTGTGCCTGGGATAAGAGTGGCGCTGGCGCTGGTGTTTCTGTTGGCGTTGGTGTTGGAGCTCCAGTGAATGCGACGAAATTTATTGCAGCATAAATTACCTCAAAAAAGGAATTTTGCATTTAGATTATCAATTTGAGAGGATGACAGAAGCCAGCGGACCGAATTTAGCTCATTTTCCTCATCATTTTTTGTTTGTTTGTCCGTTGTATGTGAGTCTCTCCTTCATGCAGGATAGTGTTTCTGTATGGGATGATAGTTGCTGTAGACGTGAACAACAATTTTAAGTGCTCCGGCAATGTCTGCAAATTATCTACTCGCGTATGTGTTTGTGTGTGGGGGTGGAGGTGGATATGCATTGTTGAAAATTGGAAAATTGCCAACAGTTAGAGCGAAATCAGCAGAATAAATAAAATGAAAATGTTACGTATCCGCCCGAGTGGGTGAGAGGAAATCAATTTTATTTGTGAAAATTTCTCTTGATTTGTAGCCTAGGATGCGGGTATTGGATACAAGGATCTATGAAGTGACTAACGTGCATTGTTGTTCGGAATATTGATTCAAGTACCGGTAAGGAATAGTGTCTTTGGAATAAATAAATTTCAAAGAGAAAACGATTTTGACGCAGGTTGTTGAGGAGAGTAGGGGATATGTTAGACGTAGTGAGTCTCCACAGTGTTTTAATCTGGTCCTTCTTTGGTACAGGATTATGCAGGTGAGAAAATGAATGATTTTGAGAAACCTTGAAGGAATAGAATTGTTCCACAAAGAACTCATATACCTAGTGGTGCCTCTGGACCTCATGAGACAAACTGATTGATTTGGAACTTAAATCATTCCTCGATCATAGCACACGGTAACTCTGATAGTATTTACATCTGCTCAGATGGTCAAGCTGCTCTAAGGGCACTTGCAAACCTAAGAACAAACTCGAAATTAGTAAGGCAAATCCAAGGAAAAACTGAATACCCTGGGAACCACTGCGCAGGTCAATCTGCTCTGGGTACCGGGCCACTGTAATATACTTGGGATGCAGCGGATGAACTGCCTAAGGGGGCAGAAAACGGGTACGTCACCACAGCTAGAATCGTGGGGGTGGGCCTAAAGGTTATTAAAACCGCTTTTAGCGGCTCGTTTGCTAAACGCCACGAGACTTCCTGAAAAATTTCCAAAGCCGCCAAATCAATGAAAGGTCACCCCTGCTGTCATCTAGCAAGACGAACGCTTCATCTTGGCAGGAGGCAACTAAGACTGGTGGTCGGCCTGTGCATTGAACACATCAACTTGAATAAACATGCCCACAGACTGGAATAGGTGCAATCAAATACTTGTAGGGGATGTGAGGAGGAGGAGAGCTTCAAACACTTTATCTACGATTGTCCCGTCACAGGGGCGTTAGGACACAAAAGCCTGGGAATACATGTTCTGCACGATCTAAGGTCTCTTAGCCAATTTCGTGTCGGGGAAATCCTGGAGTTCGCTGGATATACAGAATGTTTCTCGGATCTGTAAACCTCATCCCAGTCTGTATCCACTATTACTTCCACCCCCCTAGTCCTCTTCTTCTTGAACAGATGCTACAGAGGAGAACACAGCGGGCCCAAACGGTGGCATACGTGACCATGTTCTTCCGAACTTCAAACTCCTAAACCAACTAACCAACCATAGCACATCATAGAAACTATGAGTTCCTATACAATTTTTCAGCTACAAGCTTAAAGTTTTATCCAACCCGCCTCATGAAGTTTGAATTTTTATCGGACGAATACCCTGCAGGATAAAAGCCTAGGGTCCTCCATCCATGTTGCGCGTGTTACATTTTTCGCACGAATGGAAGGGACCTACAATTTATTGCCGTCTCCGAACGGCGAATTGAGAAGCTTCTTCATGACAGATTATACTCCCGGAGGCTTGTCATTCCCTGACGAGAAGTGGTGCCACGAAAAAATGGCTGGGGCATGAACCCACGCCGCTTGGTCGGCAGTCCAACGCACTAACCACTGAGCCACGGCGACCACGATGGTGGTAGAAGCTGCGCTCTGAAAGAGGGAATATCTGAGACTGTTTTCAGTTCATTTCTTCGTAAGTAGGTGACTCCTTCTGGTTAGCCAGAGAGGATTACGCCACATCTCGGACGGTATGGCCGAAATTAAATAAAACTAGAACAAGGTGCCTTCTGGCTCTGGACAGATGATTTATCCGCATGCTCACTAGAGTTATCACAGGACACTGCGCACTGCACAGAATCGAGTACAACGATTTATGCAGAACCTGCAAAAATGAAGAGAAGGTAGAATCAATCCAACATCTGCTGTGTCACTGCCCCGCCCTGCAAGTACGACGACTACGCACGTTAGGATCAAGGTTCTTTGCAAGCATAGCTGAGGTAACAGACTTACAGTTAACGGGCCTAATCAGATTCTTAAAGAGTACTAACTAGTTCACAATAGGATAGGTCCTAAGGCTGTCCCGGGAACCATACTGCTATTCCCACAACATTGAAAGGGTACTCACAATGGAACTTCAGGTCTCCAAGTGAAAGTGATGAGGTCTATCCATCACGCACCCTTCGAAACTTAACCTAACCTAACCTAACCTAAATAGATGATCTAACAACTAATTGCTAAACCGACTCAAATGCCACTAAACAGATGAAATAAAACAGTTTTCGTTTTCCAAGAAGAGTGGATATCAATATAAATAGAGTGGGCAGCTTTAGAGACACGAAGAAGAATAATTTCTCCGGTTCGTTCTTTTAAAATTAAACTTGATTTGGAGCATTTTTTCCTTAATTTTCCAGAAACTGACAATAACTGGTGTCAGGCTACATCAGTTCTTCAACACTGATAGCTTTTGAGGCTGGTTTTTGTTCGGTAGTCTAAGTCCTAGCATAAAGTCGGTTGAATTTCAGTCCCCAAGCAATATATGTAAATGCAACCCAAACAAAATCTAAAAGTCCGAGATTGTTTTCGTCACCCCAGAGTGGTGTTTTCTTGCCTGACCGTAGAATGGGTCAGGAAACGATAGGGACAACCATCCAATTGTGGATTGGTGACACATTTCGAAAAGGTGACAGCTCCGTTGCTAACTTCACACCGAGACCACGCAAATAATGAAATCCGCTTACTCAAGATGGCAGAAGAGTGGGTCGACTGAGAAATACATGACGCAGAACAGTTGAGGAAGAGTCTTGCCAATTGGGGAAGAGTTGGAGAGAACTGAGGCATATTGCCCGAAACCGCATACGATGGCACGTAAGTCTAGTAGAGGCCCTAGGACCCACAAGGGGAAACAGGACATAAATATTAAGTAAGTAGTAGTTGAATGGTGTTAAATCGGACCAGACAGATCTCAAATAGACTACATCTTCCTACGTATACTTTTGGCATATATGTATGATAGAATTTTTGTATAAATTTCATGGCTAGACAGCTGCCAATATGGAGACCTACCTCCTCTTATAACTATCTTTCATTGCACTATTCAATAATTTTTTTTATTGAACTTAAATGGCAAAAAATATTTGTCAGTCTTCTTGTCTCTTTCCCTGTCATCATTTCAAATTTTCAAATTATATTTGACGGTCTTATGGAAACCCTACAAACTTCTGCCGTTATTAAACAAAAGTACTTCATTTTGTTGTCAAAATCAAAGGAGCAATGTTTTATTGAAGTAAAAGGTAAAAGAGTGCTTGACAACAAATAGGAAGGTCAAAGGTACAAACCACAGATTAACTCCTTTCTTAGTGAATTGACAATAAAGTTAAGAGTCTTTTAACAGCAGCACTTAATGAATTAATGAAAATACCTACATAGAATTGCCCTCTTTGAAAGGCGTAATCACTTCAACGTTTTTCAATTTTCTCTTTCATGGCGGTTAAGACGTTAAACATTCATCTTGAATAAGGCTGTGGTACGTAAAGCAAATGAAAACTGGTTTAGAGCGTTCGTAAGAGATACATACGTCATTTACCAGAAACCTTTTCATGGATTTCTGCAACAAATTTTGGAGACTATTTTGATAGGGTTGTGAAGAACAAGACATCTTATGGACACATTGCGATCAGTTGGGAGTTTTTTAAATATTGGCTTCTCAAGGTTACTGTACGAGTGTCGAAATATTTCATTCAAGGCCAAGCTATTCTTTGGCATTCAAAAAATATGTCAAGACTGCCCTCCGCAATGTAAATTGCTGCAGTTTCTGCATATATTTGAGCTTGAAACTCTTAGCCTTTTGACTGCTTTTGCAGAAGGCAATGTCTTGATCGATATCTATAGCTACTCATAGCTGCTTTTTATCCACACGAGGTCTGATTTTAGCTCTTTATCTAGAACCAGATGTTATCCTGTTTAACACTTTAAAAAACTACATAAGGACGAAGACACCTGAGTGTAAACATCGAATATTAGGTGCACGCCAAATGCAAATGAGGAATCAGCAGAAACTACATACCCCTTATCCATTAATGGTCAGAAAATAAGAAGCTAAGATCGGTGATAAAAACTGCATATTTGCGGACATACAGATTCGTCAGTGGACAACGATTTAGATGAGAAATTTTCCCACACTTACCGAAGACGAGCGTCAAAACCTAAGTTAGTTTCTATAAACTGCTGAATCAGACATACTTGCAGTTCCTTGCGCACAGCATAGAGTTTATTAAGTTGGAAGTCTTTAGTAACGTAATGAGAAAAAAAGACTTTGATGACATCATCCACCATAAATGATTCAGGCCAACAGGGTGCTACTGTATCTAAGAATTCTTCTGATCAATTGAGCGGCATTCCATTTGATCACAATTCGATCGCCAAAAGACAATCATCTACATAGTATGAATGAATATTTCAGGAGTTAATATCGCTTTGGTTTACAACCGTAGAATTGAAAATATATCAAACAGAGTGAAATCAAAGCACGGCTGCTTCTGAAAAGGACTTCCAAAAGGTTTGCTAATCGAGTATCACAAAGTAGAAAAAGAAATACAGTGTACTCTCTCATAAGCGGACACCGACGGTTCCGAGAAAATTGTCCGCTTATGAGAGGTGTCCGTAAGGAGAGAGTACACTGAACAAATCTTGTTTGGTGTGTTCCTCTTGCATCTAGAGAGAGATACGCTGAGACTAGGCTGAGGCAATCTGAGATCACACAGTCTTTTGTTAACCAGGTCCTGAAATGGTCTCAGGCTATTCGATTTACCAAATTGTCAAAACGCACTCACTTTTTAGCATCTTAACATTTATAGAGGGTCTTGACCAAACTAAATCATTTGCTACTCAGACCATATTGCGATCAATGAAAAGCACGAATCCTCAACTTGGAGCACTAGCTCTCTAGTCGCAACTGTCATTTTTTTTTCTCGAACAATACAGCGGGCAATGGTTGAAAAGTTCCAAAGTCTCTTATAAGTCCTACCCTGCTTAACGTTGACTTCGAGTAATCGCGATTGAATCTCTTGAACTAAAAGTAAGCTACGCCGTCGGTATGACTGAGTTTCGTTCTTAAGCCGGAAAAGAAAGAACTGCCGTCGGCATGTTTTCAAAATGTATACTCCTTACTCGTTATTTAAAAGAATTTGGTACCTCTCGGTAAGTAATGGCAAACCTTTGAGAGTACAATTTTTCAATTCGACTATGGACTTCGACAAAAGCAACTATAGAAATTCGTTCCTAAAAGGAACATCACAAGGAGCTGAAACAAGGTGCCTCTATTGAGAGCGAATTACTATAGTTTAGGTTAGGTAAATGGGTGCCTTTTGACATTCGTCACTGCTAATTGCAATATTGTGCCCATCTTCCAATTCTACTCCTGGAACCTATAAAGAGACGGGGAGGTGCTGATTTAAAACCACCTAGATAAGGATATGAATCTTAGGAGGTCCCTTAGCTCGATGTCACGCAAGTCCTCTAGTTCCGTAAATAAGTAACTACCAATAGTCCTCATTCTTTACTGTAACTACTTTCCCAAATATGAGGTCAACTGTATAAGGTCTATCATATTGAGTTAGTGATCGAAGTCCAAGTTAGTCTTGTTAGTAGTCTTGTTAGTTTGTAGTGGCCCTCTAAATAGGGGCCCTTGGACCAAAGGTCGACTGATGACCAGAAAATTACATTGAAACCAAAAAAGTAGTTGAAAGCGTAACGAGCATGGTACACCAAGACTGAAAAGAGTCCCATGATGGATGTCCGGAGGAAGTTCAAAAAGCAGCCAAAATTTGATTTATTTTTTCAGCAGTCAAGAAGCCAAGAATGGCATAAGCAAACTCTGAAGTAATGGATCTCTTATGTGTGCTGAATTTGATAGTGTACTTCTTTCACTGGTCGAGTAAATACGAAAATGCGAAGAGTTAGAAACAAATTTGTTAAGTGACATGGAATCTTTTCATCTTAAAAGGTTTCAGAGAAAACTAGTCTGCATCTGGAATGATGAAAAATTGAGCGTAATGTCGACAGTGCCAGTAGGCAATCCCAATATAAATTTACAGGCTTTAACGAGAGATACGAATATTAAAGGATGACTGGGATGCTCATCATCAGTCAGGCAAGTTCCCATCCCCCTTTTTCCGATGGAACTGTAGAAGTAGATTAGGTTTGGTATATGTACTGGTGTATCAAGAGGAAACTTTAAAACAACTCGCCAGGAATATTCAAATTGAGAGTAACATCGTCTGTAGAATGATAACACCATTCTACGGCTGGAAACTACAGAAAATGTGGTCCTTATAAGTATTGTGGGATTGAGCTGACCATGATAATGACAGCAGGAGATTCGAAAAATTGTCCGTGAATTATAGCAATGACTTACACCACAAATGTCCCCGGTTAGTCTGGACACCACCCTCGAACGCCACTGAAACTTAGTTTCGAACCACTGCATCTCGCTTGCGCTGTGTGAAAAATATGAGGGTATTCACAATCCCTTTTAGCGAGAGTGGATTATAAAAGAAATGCCCTGATAGTTGTAGTGCTACGAAACAGTACTTCCTAAGCTACAATGAGCTTAAATACTCAAAGTTGATGAAAAAACAGGGAATGCTGTAGGAAAGGACAGAGCATGGAACACTTTAAGAGTAACTCCGATGGGGAGGTCGAAACAATTGCATGGGCAGCTCTTTTGAAATGTCCGCCTTTTTTTAATAGAAGTCAAGGGTGATTCAAGTAGTTCTAACATGCTAAATGGTGTTCAAATGGGTCAAAAGGTTATATAAGCTCATAGGGAGTTCCAGTGTCCAACATTTGGCACCGAATTAGTTGTTTACTCTTCGAAAGAACAATTATGTATGTACTACCATCGGCATATTCTCTCAGTGGTCACTGTAGATGAAGTTATATTCAGTCAGATTGCTGAGTAAACAGACAATTTTAATACGGGATTTCAGCACCAACCAACGAAAGTCAAACCTTTTTCACTGCACTACCTTTCAGCATGGAAAATGCATGGAAAAGTATAAACACGTACTGCATGAACGACTGCAAAAATTTGAGCCCTGAATCTGTACATGGTAAGACGAACGCTTATTCCAAACTTAGAGCGAGCGACATATGTTAGAGACATCATTAAGAATAAAAATTGATGTCAAAAGCAAGCAGGAAATTTTAGTTACCTTTACGGGAATTTATAAGGAACATTTACTGGGAGATCAATGAGGCCGACAGCGTGAAAAATCATGATGACACTAAATATGTCAGAAGTTATTTGAAAACTTTATGTTTTGACGGTAAAATATGTCCAACTTTATTAACACAATCGACGGACACAAAAATATGGTAAGAGCATTCTTACAAGAAGTGTCTTACAAGAAATAACTACATCACGCAAAATTCATTATGCGTCCAACAGAAGCTGAGTGGAAGAAAATAAAAATAAAAGCTACTATGAGGTAATTCTAAGGAGAGACTAGAAGAACTAAGACTGTCAGGACAAGAGCAAACATCGAGATCAAATTATGTTGTAATTCTTATGGACTTAGGTAATGCTGCCCCAAATTACGGTGGAAAATATCGGAAACAATAGCGTCATTCATTAGGAAACTTTTCTTCAACGAAAGAGAAACCTTTATTAATGGTCAAAGCATGATTCAACAAAAATCCATTACTTTTGACAAGTCATCACAATAACAAAACGTTGATTGTAAAACTTCTTCAAAAGACGCAACTTAAGTCGACTTCATCAATTATTGAGAACAAAAACAAAAAAGACAACCTTCGACATACAAGAAGGCAAAAGTAGACTTTCAGTGAATAATTAAAGCAAAGATTACCATTTCCCTTCCATTAATCATTTTTCATTTATCGATAAATCAATTAAGCATAAGAACACAGCTACATCTAGCAAGCTTTAGCAAATAACAAGCAATGAAAGCCACACAAAACAGAACTATCGTGTTTAAAAATTGGCCAACTGCCAACCACTTATCGATAAATCACCTCAAAAGCAGTGAGTATACGCCCAAGTGAATTTGCCCACATTTTCTTCTTTAAAATCAAAACTAATTACAAATTCCCTTAAAAAACATACCTGCTCAAGGATTCTTCAAATTGATATAAAATACAATTCAGTCGAAAATATAAATAAAAAAATAAATTAAAATTAATTTTAAGAAATTTCCTATTTTTCTTTTCACTTGGATAAGTTTTGTTTGTGTCTTTTTCTTGTTGACCTGTTTTGTTTTCTTTCGATCATAATTCCAAGTCGAACATTGTGTAGCGTAAAGATAAAAATAAAAATAACAAACAACGAGAGGCAGAAAGTAAAATAAAAATAAATTACAACCCTTAATGTGAGACACAACGGCAAGGAGAAGAAAGCAGGGAAAAAAAACTGTAGGGAAACAGGAAACTATTACGTATGTTAGTGTGCCGTTGACACGAACGAAAACAAGAGCCATCCGAGCGAGGGCATGTTCTCAGCCCTCATAAAAGCGGACAGCAAAAAAAAATTAATAAGTTAATCTTATGTAAAGATTTCTTAAGCCACAGGACAGATTACAAGGAGGAATGAAAATGGATAAAAAAGGATGAAAGGATGAAACGAGATTCTCCTTTTCGTTTCCCTTTTAGATTTGTGGGGCTGTAGCACGCTGACTCGGGCCAATGTCTCTGTTAGTCTACGGGTGCGTGGCATTTATTTCAACTGATGATGGTATCAGATGACGTAAAATAGTGGACAAGCACACGCACTTACACCACAAGATAGCGCACTTCCTCTTCGTCGTGTCGTTGCCTAATGCACTCACCACTATACGCAATAATGTATAAAAAATTAAAATTTATATACAAGGAGTAGGTGTATAAATAAAAAAAAAAAATTGTATACATACGCGCGGTGAACTGTACATAATACTAACTGTGGTTTAAGGATTAAACTTCCTGTTCTGTGTGAGCGAGAATTTTTTTTTTATTTTATTTGCCGTTGGGTGAGCAGTGGCGTTTTTTTTTTTTTCTTGTTACGTTTACGTTTTGAAATTGAAACAATCACTGTGGAGGTCTTTCGGTTCTGAGTTTCGTTTTAGTTTTAAATTTCATTTATGCTGTGGACACAAACGCAAGAAAACACACAGAGAAACAACACAAAAACAAGCAGCAATAACAACAACAAGAACGTAACGTAAAAATATAAGCAAAACTCCAATAAACGTAAGAAAGGACGAAAGAAAAAAAAAACAGGAACTAACCAAGTTAATATCTGTAGTCTTGTATGTGAAGATAGATTTCGTTTTTTTTTTTTTTTAAAGATGTGTAGATGGAAAGAAAAATAACAGTAGTAGCAGTAGGAGCACAGCTAAGCGCACTACCAACCGAAGAAAAATTGAAGGATCACTGGTTTTTCACTCTTTTACAGGGCACTACTGCTCCTATACTAATCACATTGGAAAAATCACACAACCCCTATACACTCTGGCGGTTCAGTTGGATGGCTATACACTTTGGAGGGTTGATGTTTTCGTTCCGACTTTTTTTTTTTCTCATTTTCTTTTTGTTTTGTAGGGTTTATTTGTTGGTACACCTGATAGTATGTTGTGTTGGTTCATCCCTATGACAAAGAGAGAAAGAGAGAGTAGGAGAGCAAAGTAAGCTTTTTTCTCCTATTTTGGTACTCCTCGTTGTGCCGATGAATCCCACCCCTTCAACACTATGTGCTACAATGGAGGAGAATATGCACAGTTTGACATTTGAGATATATATGATGCGCAGCGCATGTATTTGCAGAATTTGTGTTTACAATGAAGAAGAGCTTTTGTTCTTGTGAACACTTATCGCCGGATAGTGGTGGACATTGCCCACCCACCCAAAAACTCACTGACAGATTTTACATAATTTAATTTCTCCCCCCCCTCGCCTTTGAATGCCAAATTAAAAGGATATATTCCATTTCCAATTTTCTCGTAGAATAGATTGGAGGACGGATATCCATAGTTTTCAATTTGACTTGGTCAGTTGAAGAAGAGAGAGAGAATGCGAGTTGACGCTGGACTTTGGGATAAGGATGCCATTGAAGGAAATTTGTTTCAATTGCAGGATGCTAGTAATTGAATCGAGTGACATTGTCGGAGATGCCGAGGAATCGTCGATTGGAAGTGCTTAGGTTGAAAATTCTCAATTTTCTGGCATTTTTCCTTAAGAGAGGACAAATAGGTGGAAAGTAATTGTCCAATTTGCACCTTTAATTAACTGCAGGGGTTACTATTAGAGAGCAACCTTCGAAACGGAGCCTCATAAATCAGTCTATCTGTCTACTGTGCTGCAGTCTTAATGGCTTTATGGAGGCCAAGTTTCTGTCAAAAGGAAAAATGAAATAAGTCAACAATCTCGAATGTCAGTGTTATAGCATGGAATCCTACTTTAGTGGTCATGGTCGTCACATCTTAATGTTTGTAATGGCTTAGGATTCTTATGGACCCCGGCTATCAATTGGTTCCAGTATATCGATTGTGCGAATCATATCATTTTTTGTTACATAGTTACAGCCAGGAAGACCAGAACTGTTCGCGAGCTCTACGAGCAGAAGAGGAAAGATGAATACCGGCATCTCAGGAGGAAAAAGAAAGACCATGAGAAGCGTGCGATCGAGGAAATAGAGAGATTCTACTGTAGGAATGAGGTTCGAGAGTTTTACCAAAGGGTAAAGAAAAACTGCCAAGGGTACAGGGCCCGAACCAAAGCCTGCAAGGATGAACAAGGGAACGTCGTAGTAGAATGGCAGTCGATGCTGGGGATATAGAAGTACTACTTCTGCAGACTGTATCAAATCCCGCTCTTAGGCAGAATGAACCATTCAACCTGGGCGACGAAGACTAACAATTCCATCCACTCGACCTGGACGAGGTGAAGAAAGCCATATCGAAGCTTAAGTCCAACAAAGCTGCTGGAGCTGACGGCCTAGCTGCCGAGCTGTTCAAAGCGGCAGGCGATGACTTGGTAAGGAGCATGCACCAACTCATTTGTAAAATATGGTCGGAGGAAAGTATGCCCGATGAATGGAACCTCAGCATTGTTTGCCCGATCCTCAAGAAAGGAGACAATCTGAACTGCGCCAACTACAGAGGCATCAGTCCTCTAAACATCGCTCACAAGATCTTGTCTGCCGTGTTTTCTAAGCGCCTGAAGCCGTTCGTCAGCAACCTGATCGTTCCATGTCAGTTTGGCTTCAGGCTAGGAAAGTCCACCATCGACCACATATTCACACTGCGGCAGATCTTGGAAAAGAACCCAGGAACTTCAAATCGATACCCACCAACTTTTCATCGATTTTACGGCCGCGTATGACAGCATCTATAGAGACAAGCTATACAGAGCCATGTCTAGTTTTGCCATCCCTGCCAAACTCGTCTGTCTGTGCAGAATGACGATGGAGAATGCACGTTGCTTCATCAAGGTCAGTCAAGACCTCACCGAGACCTTTGATGTCAGAAAAGGATTTAGACAAGGCGACGCGCTGTCATGCGACTTCTTCAACATCGTTCTTGAAAGAGTTGTGCAAAACTCACGCGCCAACACCAGAGGCACAATCTTTCAAAAGTCCGTCCAATTACTCGGATACGCCGATGACATTGACATAATCGGAAGAACGCAGCGTGATGTCACTGGTGCGCTCGTGAGCATTGAGACGGAATCGACAAAGATGGGTTTGACGGCCAATGAGGGCCAGATGAAGTATAGGCTGTCAACAAGAAAGGACACCCAACACCGACGTCTCGGACAGTTATGACTTTGAGGTAGTTAAGGACTTTTGTCTACCTAGGCTCCGCTATAAATTTAGACAATGACACCAGCGCTGAGATTCAATTAAGTATAACTCTCGCCAATTGCTGTTTCTTTGGGCGAAGAGTAGCAAAGCCCTCTCTCGGAAAACTAAGGTGACCCTGTATAAGACCTCAATCGTCCCAGTCCTGCTCTACGGCGCAGAGGCATGGACTCCGCCAAAAGCGGATGAGGGTGCTGTTGGCTGTTTCAAGATGAAAATTCTTCGGGTGATTTTCGGTCCCGTCTGCACAGACGGGGAGTGGAGAAGGAGATACAACGGCGAACTGTGCAGACTGTACAGCGACATCGACTTAGCCAGGAGGGTGAAGGTCCAATGACTGAGGTGGCTCGAAAATCCGGCCCGAAAAATCTCCAAATCCACACCCGAGGGACGGCAAAGTGGAAAAGGACCTTAACCAACTTGGCGTGCGAAACTGGAGGCAGTTAGCTACAGATCGATATGGCTGGAGACGATTGTTTGTTGAGGGCCGGGTTCACCAGGAACGGTAGAGCCACCTGAAGTAAGTAAGTAAGTATTGACCTTGAAAAATCGTTTGTACAACCAATCATTCATCGGTTCAGCTGTTAAGATTTCATATTAACTATGAATATTCGGTTCATATCATGCCAGGACACCATGCGCCTCAATTAAAATATCCTCACCAAAAAGATGATTTCACTACTTTTCGACCACTTAATTAAAATTAGTGAAAATAGGTCATTGAGTGGGCAAATAGAAAAATACTTAACGCTCCACTTAGGTACAGATCCATTGTGATACCAATTGCGGAAGAAACCCCCAAGTGCTTGAACTAATTTCCTCCCACTTAATCCTCTTCTTCCTTTTAGATTCAAAACCATTCGGAACCCTTGTGAAGTCTTATAATTCATTTGTGAAAAATTCTGGAAATTTTTCGATTTCTAATAAGAAAATGTCTTCCGCGTAATGAAAATCTTATATATACATATTCTCATGAATTTAATCATCACCAAAGCTTCTGAAGGTGTAATTTTCACTAAACATACCTACTTCGGAGCACTGTGGAAAATACCTTTTATTTCGAAAGCAAAAGCTTGCAATTCGGTCTTTGTTTCCCGACGACCTTAATTTTCTATATCTACGAAGCACCATTTGTTTTTTCCTGCTCCATATGAGAATTTTGTTGTCTGCTTTTTGCCGAAGATTGCAAAGTGGGACTCTTCTTGTTTTGTCAGTTGATTCTAGTGGCTTTCTTTCTTCTGCCTTCTCATTTTCTGACCATGTCATGTCATTCAGGAGAAATTTTATTTCACACAGCCTTCTAATGACCTCTTCCCGATTGAGATTTACGCACAGAAATTGTCTTAGCCTCACTGTAAATGAAAATGGTAATAGCACTGCAAAGTGTATCTACTATACCAGAATACCCGACTGGACAACAAGCTGTGGTTTAGCACTTACATAGTAAATCCCAAGACCTCAGTCTTAATGCTTTCACCCACTTCCATATCCCTTTTGCAATCATCCTTGGCCTAGACATGGAGTAGTGTACTGTTGGATGTGAACCAGCAGAAAATGTAATCCACTTGCTGAATGGGGTAAATCGAACGAATCAACCTACGTAAGTCTCGCAGTTCAAAGAGAACAATTTCCGATGAATATGTATATGTGCATGCATATGTAATGAATTCGAGCATACACTTCAGAATGTGGGCGAACACATTCAAGGAGACTACTCACCAGGGCATTATAAAACGACAGCCTTCGATAATCTTTCACAAAATTTAATTAAAATTAAATTCTTATATAAATAGACGTATTAGGTCCTTGAAATTCATTAAACAGATGGGATATGGTTATACATTGTTCGATTGAAGAGGCCTTCTCTAAGCTCTTTTATTTTTGGAAAAACAAATCTTTCCAAGCCGCACATGACTTAAGCAAACCACATCTTGGCATATTTTTAAAAAGCGTTTATAGAGGCTTTTAATCAACTGATCCAGTGAAGACGGTTGGTTGTAAGAAAAGCGAGTATTATTTTTGCTGGAAAAGCATTTACCTATCTTTCCGTCGGTAAATGGAATTCAGTCTATCTGCCTCGGTTTAAACGTAGGCTCAATTTCATCACAAGGCTCTGACGAAAACTGTAGCTAAACAATGCTGTAAGTACGTCGATTTGACCACGTAAGTGAAATGGGTCGAATTATTGAATGCTATCCTGACAGAAAAGGAGATGTTCGAAGAGTCGATGTGAAGACAACCAAACGAGAGGTCGTGCATCGCACAACAAATCGTTCGACATCATACTCGCACTGCTTACTCGAGTAATTTTATGTTTGCTGGCCCTCACTACCCCAACAACTAAAACCTTAGAGATCCAAACACTCACTCCACGTGACCATATTAACCGATTGGGAGTTGCTTTCATCAAATACACCCACTTGGAGTTCTCGGTCGAAACCTCCTTGAATTTTACCTTCGATCTGATTATAATCGGCAATCATGTAAAGGAATTCTACGACTACTGCCAACAATATCAGAACAGCAGCTACTAATTTTCCCTCTCGGAAAATATTGAGCTGAGGCGATAGTCCATGATGGGCCTAGGCCTAACCCTTCACTTTACGTATGTCACACTTTTCGCCGGAATGGAAGGGACCTTATTAATTGCCGACTCTGAACGGCGAATTGAGAAGCTTTTTCATGACAAATTATACTCCCGGAGGCTTGGCATTCCCTGACGAGAGGTGGTTAAAAATATTAAAAATATTAGGTGGACATAGCTGGGACTTGAATCCAAGTAGCTCACACAGCAGTCTAGCAGTGACAATTGCTGTCCGTGAGACTGTGATGAAGGTAATACCGCACTTAAAGCGATTTCCGCTTTTGAAATAAAATCGAAGCTTATGAAGTACTGTCGCGAAGAGCTTAGTGCTCTTGCCACAACTATGCTGGATCCCTGGACATAAGGGCATACCAGGGAATGAGACAGATGATGAATTGGCAAGGAAAGGATCTGCGATAGACCTGGAGCAGGCTAACCAGTCAGTAAAAGTCCCGCCATGTAAACTCAAGCATGAAGCATGGATCAGATTCCTAGCGAAGACGAATGCAAGCTAGAGCTCTTTAGACTCTTGTAAAAAAACAAGAAAAATATGGTTAAGATACAGCGGTGCAAGAACTAATACTCTCATGGAGAAGGACAGGAAAACCTAACTACAGGTCAAAATACTCTGCGCTACCACATGAGAAAGCTAAAGCTACGTGAGAACGACCTTTGCATGGGCTGCGGAAACGAGGAAGTTAATGAAAACATAACACACTTCCTCTGCCACTTCCCAGGACTTTGCCACCTCAGGCATAAATCCTTTGGAAGGCACTTCTTCCAGGATACCGAAGAACTAAATGACGTACCTATCAGGGACATCTGCAGGTTCATTAAGGCTTCAAGATGGTTCGAAACCCTGGGGCCATAGGCTTTGAGTATTGCTCCACGAGCAAGAGGTACTTTCCCCCGAAGATAAGTATCACAATGGGTCTCTGCTGACCTGAGTGTGATTCAGAGGGCTCCCTTTCCTCGCCAACAGATCTACCTAATCTTACCTAATGTCACTGCCAAACGAGAACAGCCACCTTGCCTTACCTAACCTTGGATCTACGTTTGTCTAATCGTTGACAGCCTAAAATGGGACGAAAAAATTGCCTTAACCTTTCGAACTCAAGCACTCAACTAAGCCCATCTGAAAAGAAGGTCGTAAAGGACGATTGTTTGCTTTACTTAGGTATGATACTTTCCTCCGGCAATGACACCAAGCTGGATGTGTGCAGAATAATCGACAAAGCAAAAGATGCTCTTAGTATGCTTCGTAAAAGGATATCTGCATATAATACCAAGGATATTTCGAACGAACTGTATCTCAGGTGAACAGCACCACGTTGTTGACATCTAGAGCTCCACAAGGAATATAAGTGAGTAAGTGAACATGTATGAAAGTAGACTCCTTGAACCCCATCCGACAAGCTCAATAAGTGTCTCGTTTCTTCTCTGACCCGGACCCCAGAGAAAAGTGATATTAAACAGGCAATGCACAGAATATGGCGATAGAACCTACATATAGCATGGCTTGGCTTTTCAAGTACTGAAGACGTATCACAAAGGTCTTCCCTATGTTTTGCATTTTCTTCCATCAAAAGACTTCAGCAAACATATCTCATGACTTTTAGAATATTTTCTCTTTCCATTAAGAAGAAGATTTGCACAAAAACTTGTTTCAAGCTCCGTTCGCTCAGAGATGAAGCCTTAAACCTGACTACACTACATGGTATGACATTTTTAATACCCATGTCGAAGGGCAACACTTTCAGTTGAATTACAATTGACCTTTTTGGGTTTTCAAGTACCTCCTCGAGTCCCACTCAAAACCCAACAATCTTTCGAAAATGCAAATCCTTGAACCAACTGAACTCGCAAAGAAATTTCTCATAGGTCAGTTAAGTAGGTACATTGCGGTGAAGGAGAAAAGAGCCCTAAAATAAAACATAGTGTTACCCCAAGTAAATTCATATTGTACCCCAAAATTTTCACGTAGATCCTGATTAAAAAATATCCCCCCACACATGGTCTCTCCTCTACCGCTGTCCTTCAACTCTGTCATTTACCTTCAATTCCCATTATTCCGGTCGCCACATGAATCGGCCTCAATTGACTGAACATAAATCGATATCGTACAGACCCTTCCGCACACAATTCCACTCACTCTTTCACTTAACTAATCAACATTCTCTGGCCCTACGTACTCTAATCTGGGTAATCGAAGAAGGCCACTGCCAGTCTATCTAAAATTGAATCATCTCCCGACAAAACCTAAAGGTGTATGTGGAGGACCCCAATTTCATTCGCATTTAACCTTTCGTCCCTAATTGAGAACACGTGCTCCCATTTCAAGAGCTCAGCTCGTATATCCCTTCTTTTCGCTCAAGTCCCTAAATCATTACTTTTTATTTTCATTTACACCCCAGCCATGGCAACCCCATTTGAGCCATATTCAGGTCCTGAATCAGCAGAAATTTTTTGTTTAACTAAATTCACAAAACTGAATAATTTTGATCCCAACAAAAAAAAAGTACTCTGAGCAAGGATTGCTGTGTGTTTTTTTGGGAAAATGCAATTGAAATTCCTGTCAACTCACCCATACCCGCGCACAAACAATAGAGTGAAGAAAAAAAAAAACTGTTTACACTGCCACTATTGTGTGTTATGTAAATGTCATCCACACACACGCTACAGGATACGCGATTTACTACATTTTTAGGAATTTATGTTTTTTTTTTTTATTCCTTGCTTCACAGTGATTTATGACATCCGCAAATGAACAATAGAATACAGGATTTACAAACACACAGAGAAAGAGAGAGAGAGGAAAAGCATACACACACACATACACACGCATCCTTGCATTGGAGTGACGGGAAAATGAATGAAAGGATAATTGTATTTTAATGCACTTACTTGCTAAAAACGATGAAGGATGCTCGTTCGCACGTGAATCTAAGGATTTATTTCAATTTTCCCTCGAATTATAATTTAATCCTTTTTCGAATGAAAATGCACCACTATCCTGTTTATTGATAACACAACCACTACAATACTTCGTCCTTTTTTTTGAGTGTGGTGGAAGCTTTCCTTACAAGGATTACGATTACGAGATGACTGTGGTAGTTGTAAACAAAAAGGACCACGAGAATGTATGACTCTCTTCTACACACACACACACATGCACTGAGCACACAAATACTCACTCAACTAACTTTTGTTTTAAGGATTTTCTTTACTCGCAGTTCCTCTGCAATAGACGTTGCGGGCTTTTTAACTCACACACACACTAGAGGAAGCTTTTGGCAACGAGTATCGATGAGAGGAATTTCGAATGGTGGGTGGAAACTTGATAAAAAAAAAATAAATCACAACGAACACTGAAAAGGACTAAAATATTCACGCGTTTTCTTACATCAATTACACACTCGATGCGAAGAAAATCATCGCAAAAGGATACGAATTTTTAAACAGAATCCACTTGTGGTAGAAATTTTAAGACTAAAAGACACGTTTAGATCGTTGTTTGAGATAAATTCCTTGACAGACTTGTACTCTGACTCACATTATAGTTGCAAGAACCCGTGTTTTACTCGAACTACGACTGTGACAAGAGCCTAACTCGCCCAAGATATTCGCGATTTTAATTTACAAACAAACAATCCACCATGGAGGAGTAGTTACCATAGGAACACGGCGAAACTTGAAACTTTTCTTACTCAACTTAACCGACGACGACGACGGGAATGTGACGATAAGGAAGTTGACACTAACAACAACAAGGACAATGACGACGACCCCATATACAACAGGTTAAAGCGAGAAACTGGGATAAGGGAAACTTTTTTCCCAAACTTTTTCTTCCTGGCGATGGGAATTAATTTTTCACCGGCGACAAATTCAATCTTTGAGTTGAGGAATTTTTCTGATTTTATCACCCCAGATTAGCTAGGACTCCAGTGCACAGCCTGAAGGTTAATTGGCCGCGAGGACGATTTGTTTATAAGCGACTTTCGATTAAAAACGACGGATAAGTAAATTTTTCCGTGCGAAAGATAATATCGAACACTTGGAACTCCCTGTGTGTGTAAGCGCCCCACAGCACCCCCCGGGTGCTATACTGTGTGTGTTTTGTTTTTGTGGTGGTGGTGTGTTTTCACCCACACATGCACAGCAGACATGGGCGCGCGTTCGAATTCCACATCATTTCCCCAGAAAAAAAACTCATCAGGCCACATTGACGTAGGCCTACAAGGAAGTTAAGAATAAAAATTCTTTGTTTCCATTCCACCATCATCATTCCAAAACCATCCGTTCGGGGAATGGTGGTACATACCCAGTCCAGTCCCAGTCTCAGAAGTATGATTGATGAGAAATCCACGCGAGAAAGCTCTACCACAGCCGCAAATCCGCCCGCGCTCCGTCCATCCACCCGGGGAGGGGGCAGAAAGCTTCATATCTGACAGATAAACACAAAAGTAGTTTAGTTTGGCCGAAAAGAAAATTCAAATTCGAAATTTCGAACATGGATATTTGGTTACTTTGCGATAGTGTATCTGTGGGTGTATCTGGTTGTGGTTGGTGGTCAGGATAATAAATATGCAATCGAGTAGAATTTCTCCCATGACAGCTGAGCTATGGATGAAATTACTTTATGTTTCTTTTTTCCTCCCTCCCCCCAACCCAACCCACTCATTGGCCGACAGAATGTCTGTGATTTTATTCTCATTTTTCCATAGTGTCCTGTTTCCGTATTCGAGATTAGAAGGGCTATTTGATTTGCATAGGAATTCAATTTACACCGAATGGCTTGTCATTTATTTGCGCGGTCCATTCTTAGGGGATTGTGCGTTGAAAAGAAATGGAAGATGCAATGATTTTTTATGCATCGTTTATGGTGGCTCCTCGTGTAAGGGTCGTGTCGTAATACCGTGTGTGCGCGGCTATAATATTTTTTATTATGCACTTACTTTGACATATTTGACGGTAGGAGCTATTAGGGACTTCTCTAGGGCGACTAATCTCTGGGTAGTGTCCATTGGGTTCGTAATGACCCATTTGCACCATTTACATTTAAAGTAGTTACACATCTCGTCAATGTACTGTGATAGGTATAAACTCAAAATATTTTACACACATCTGGACATTTTGCGTACAGCTGAACGAGCAGGAGTTGGTGTCATGGAAGCGGAAGTGACTGCAGCATTTTCCAATCAGAGGACAAATAAAATTCACTTCCTTTTCAATTTAGTTGGGGTGAAACACGAGCCATCTGAGGCACCCTGAAGGGTTTTTTTGGTCTTCGCACTAATTCAGTGAAACTCTAGGGGGCGCTAAACGTCTGCTGCAGGGGCTGGAGGGACCAAGAAAACATAGCATCCGTCCGTTCCTCTGTGAATGTCCCTTCCACTAGTTAACATAAGATATTTGGGCTCTTTACTGTTGGTTTTTTTTATCGATCTATGAAACCTAAACCACATTGAGTTGAGGAACCACCATGAAGTCTAAGGAACGCCTTAGCTTGATTGGTTGAAATGGTGTGTAAAACCACAATTATTACCCTGCATCGATAAATTAAAATACAGTGTTGGAGATTATGGTATTACATAGATCAGTTGAGGATCAAAAAAGTTATCAATTAAATCGATAAATTTGCGATCGATGATAGATGAAGTACAAACATTCTTAGCAGCCAACATCGACTCGAATCATTACTTGTTTGTCCCCAAAGAAGGAATAAGAAACTCAAGAATGTCACAACACTAAGAGAACTCTGTGAAAAAGTTTAACTTCAGTAGATGTTATCTCAAGAAACTGCAAACAATTTTTATGAAGACTTCCTTGCCTAACAGTGGATGATAAAGATTGGATGCATCTCAACTGAAGAGGTTTGCGGAAACTGAAGAGGTTAACGTAAAAGGCAACGATCCTCAAGAAATGAGACCCTCTCAACAGCGCCAACTATAGAGGCATCAGTCTTCTTAACATCGCTGACAAGATCTTATCTGTCGTGTTGTGTGAGCGCCTGAAGGCGTTTGTCAACAACCTGATCGGTTCCTATCAGTGTGGCTACAGGCCAGAAAAGTCTACCATCGACCAAATATTCACACTGCAGCAGATCTTGGAAACAACCCAGGAACCTCAAATCGATAACCACCACCTTTTCATCGATTTTAAGGTGGCGGCGGCGTACGACAGCGTCTATAGAGACGAGCTATACAGAGCCATGTCTAGTTTGCCATCCCTGCCAAATTCGTCCGTTTGTGCAGGATAACGATGGAGACTGCACGCTGCTCCAGACAAGACCTCACCAAGACCTTTGATGTCAATGGTTCGTTCGTGAAAGAACGTTCTTGAAAGAGTTGTGCAAAACTCACGAGCCAACACCAGAGGCACAATCTTTCAAAAGTCCGTCCAATTACTCGCATATGCCGACGATATTGACATAATCGGAAGAACGCAGCGTGATGTCACTGGTGCGTTTGTGAGTATCGAGACGGAGGCGGCGAAGATGGGTTTAGCGGTCAATGAGGGCAAGACAAAGTATATGCTGTCAACCAGAAAGCACACCCAACACCGACGTCTCGGACAGAACGTCACAATAGACACTAGACGGCTATAACTTTTAGCTGGTTAAGGACTTTGTCTGCCTAGGCTCCGCTATAAACACAAACAACGACATTAGCGCTAAGATCAAACGAAGAAGAAGGTAATTGAGTAGCAAAGCCCTCTCTCGGACAACTAAGGTGACCCTGTATAAGACATAATCGTCCCAGTCCTGCTCTACGGCGCAGAGGCATGGACTCCGTCAAAAACGGATGAGGTTGCTCTTGGCTGTTTTAAGAGGAAAATTCTTCGGCTGATTTTCGGTCCCGTCTGCACATACGGGGAGCGGAGAAGGCGATACAATGACGAGCTATACGGACTGTACAGCGACGTCGACTTAGCCAGGAGGGTGAAGGTCCAATGACCGAGGTGGCTGGGTCATATAGCGGATGGACACCAACGCTCCGGCCTAAAAAATCCACACCCGAAAGACGGCAAAGTAGAAGAAGACCGCGTCTCAGGTGGCGCACGCAAGTGGAAAATGACCTTAACGAACTTGGCGTGCGAAACTGGAGGCAGCTGGCTAAAGATTGAGCTAGCTGGAGCCGCTTGTTGGTTGAGGCCCAGGTCCACCCCGGACTGTAGCGCCACCTTAAGTAAGTAAGTATATTAAGTTCGTAGCTAAGCGTGCCACCAAAGCCTTAAGGGCTAGTCACCATCTACACGACAGAACTTGGAGTCTTAGTCCCAAAATAATACTCTGGTTGGACAGTTCAATGCATAACAACATATGTGACCATAGTTGAACGGACAACGGCAATGAAGTTTGAGAAGCCACAAAGAATTGTGAGAACCTGTATTACAGACGTGGACCAGCCCCACTTCAGTCATAGAGGCTGTCATCGGAATCTCACCTTTACATGTCTTCATTAGGAAGACAGACAATTCCAAGTATGGGGCTCTTCTGCACTAACCCCGACGTTATCGCCAAGGAGTGCAGTTCGGTGAGGTAGATGGGTTGGCGAGGAGAGAAAGAACCATACTCAGGTCAGTAGAGACCCATTGTGATGCCCATTTCGGGAAAGAGGTACGCCTTGCTAGTGGAGTAATACTCAAAGCACTCTCCTATTTCCCCAGGATTTCGAATCATCTTGAAACCTTAATGGACTTCCGAATGCCCCTGGTAGATACGTCACTTAGTTCTTCGGTATCCTGGAAGAAATGCTTTCCAATGGATTTACGCCTGAGGTAGCAAAGTCCTGGGCAATTACAAAGGAAGTGGGTCATGTTCTCATTAACTTCCTCGTTTCCGCAGCCCATGCAAAGGTCGTAATCACTTATCCTTACTTAGAAAAATTGTACCGCGTCGACTGGTCTAATGGAGAACCCTCATTGAACCCAAAAAGTCTGGTATGGTTCACCGACGGATCAAAAATGGAATCTGGAGTAGATGCTGGCGTCTTTAGACACAAAACGTGCTCCAGGCTGAAATGCATCCTATTGAGATCTGCGCTAGGATAAATCTTGCTAAAGGTATTAAGGGCGCCCAAAAAACATATATACTCAGATAGTCAGACAGCGCTTAAAGCACTGACATCCCACTTTGTGGAATCTAGCTCAGTCAAGTGCTGCTACGTTAGGTGCATGTCCACCAGGACATTATAGGCGATTAATCTTAGGATGAGCTGACTAAAGCCGACTAGCGGAATTTGGCAGTTTAGACATAGAGTGTCGGTTCTGTTTGGAAGAGGAGGAAGCCATCTAGCACATTGTCTGTGAATGTTCGGCACTGTAGTGGCTACGAAGATGGAGCTTCTATAAGGATCTTCGTTAGCGGAGTTTAGGAACTCGACTACTAACGACATACTCACCTTCATAGGGAAGGTAGTAGATTTATTGGACTAATAATACCCATGACACAATAGATCTTCCTACGTTGCACTGTCAGCCGTAAGAGCTGGTTTCATATAAAAGAAAGTCATGAATAAATGGAGAAGCCTCGTTCCTAGCATCACCGCTCAACCGATGTCACTCTACATTTTGTATTTCATAAGGAATTTTGCAATACTCAAGTGTTAGTGGGGAGATGTGGGGATAGTAGGGTCATGCAACCTTGTACCACCTTGTACCACCACATTGAAATGCGACTGATGTTCGCGAAGCAAAAATCTCCGTCCAACTAACCACGCTCTACCCTACAATAGTATCACCTTGCAAGGAGCAGCTCTGCCCAAGTCCATTAGATTGAACCAATTATAATTAAAAAATGCAATTCTCTTCCTTCTGACAAAACGACCAATTTCGCAAGTAATCAATTTTTTAATTTTAATTTTCTTAACTCAAGGACAATAAGATCGTAGTCATTACCCGCTTTTGCCATTAAAATCCTTTTTAGCAATTTCATGTCTCCTTTTTTGTTTAACAACGGGCTCTCAAGAATGCCACTGACACCAACTCGAACGGGTGAAGCATAATGAGATCATAATTCTCAAGGAATCAATAAATTCTCATCCGCCATCTAAAGTCCATTGTTCGTCCAATTAAAAAACGAAAAAAAAATTATAAAAAAAATTGTATCTTAAACCCAGAAAAGCTGTACAAAACTTATTTGAGGACTTTTATGCAAACTCCTCGTGTCGCTCTCGAAGTTGCTCCCGATGATGCCGATGGGGTAATCTCACACCTTGAGTGAGCTCGTAAAACTCCTAATAAATATCCACTTCACGAATTATAATTAAAGTTTAAGTATAAAAAATTGTATCTAAGTGGATTCCATCGTATAGATGGGTATCTAAACCCCTCCGGGCGCATGCATATGCAAGCTTTGGCTAAGCATTCATCCGAGCCAGCCAATATACTCGAAGGATGAAACGAAAACTGATTATGTTGTGTTCCGCCATTACTGCCACTGCCACCCACCGTATCAGCCAGTTCGAGGATTAGATACGGACGATGCAATAAAGCCAGTTTGCCGGCAAACTGGTTGGTAGCCGGTAGGTGTCCAGGATTTCAGGGTAATCTCTTGTGTTTTGTAAAACGATTACCAAGCAATTTATTCTTGGATAATAGGGTCCGGTAACGTCGTTACCGTAAGACTGAAGAAAAATCGAAAAGTGGATGGGAAAACTTAATAAAAGTAAACACACACACACACGTACATATGCAACGCATGCAACGACGACGAACGTCAGCAATGTCCGAGCGTTGCACTGAACTCCTCTGAGATAGATACTCAAGTAGATTTATTGATCTTGTCCGTTCGGTTGGCTTAGGTTCAAATTGAAGACATGAGTCATTGTGCTGTTGGCGCTTGGACATTTATCAGTGGCCTTAGGAATTGTATGCGCGCCGCATTTAGGGTGAAGGCGGGTTGTGTTACGTGCCAGCGCGTCGTCTGCCAGTCGCTGGCAGAGATAAATCAAAATGGAACATTAGGGGTGGGAGATAAGACTTCAGTTGAGGGAGAAATGTGAAGCTATTTTCGAAGTTCGTCGCCCAGTTTCTTGCACTTTACCCGGAAAAGAAGTTAATTTGACACAGAAGTTAGTGAATCCGAGGTCAATCACTTGACAGAGAAAGGGGCGATGGGGGAGACTATATGGAACATCAGTGGAATGTGAAGCGAGAAAGTAATTTAAACTCCGAATGAATGGAACTTTGAAAAGTTTTTCTTCAAAATCTTTACAGTTTGCAATTCTACGAACAGGTGAGTTCTTCGTTTTGGAAAAGAAAATCTTTCAATGGTGGACCTGCATCAACCTCAGTTGAGTACCGCAGCTGCGTTGTTTTGTAGACATAGAGGCGTATTATCTGCCGTATTATGTGTACGCCTGAAGCCGTTTGTCAACAATCTGATCGATCCATGTTAGTGTGGTTTCAGGCCAGGAAAGTCCACCATCGACCAAATATTCACACTACGGCAGATGTTGGAAAAAGCCCAGGAACTTCAAATCGATACCCACCACCTCTTCATCGACGACAGCATCGATAGAGACGAGCTATACAGAGCCATGTTTAGTTTTGGTATCCCTACCAAACTCATCCGTTTGTGCAGGATGGTGATGGAGAATTCACGCTGCTTCCTCAAGGTCGGTCGAGACCTCACCGAAACCTTGGATGTCCATAAAGGATTTAGACAAAGCGACGCGCTGTCAGAAGAAGGTGAGAAGGTGAGAAACCATCTGAACCTGAAGATTTTTTTGCGATTGAGTTCTACTTTCATAGACTTACCCATAGACTTTATTTAAGCAGAACGAAACTTATCGAGTGCCAAGTTCGATGATTTATTTAACTCGGTCGCCATAGTATTTACTTTGCTTAGCCCTTTGGCTTATGGCACCAAGTATAGATAAATCGTCGTCTCCCTTGCCTGCTACACACTCTTGACAATTTTCAAGAGTTTATTCAAAATATATTCGGGGTAATTATTTGACTAGAAGAAGCGGCTGTATCTGTTACACGAGTTGGAGTATTGCCGCTTTGGTGCACATCGTTCTCATGGCATTGATATGCCAGCACACACATACACACGTGAAGAGACATTGATTAATGAGTTTTTTATGACTGCAATTCCATCACGCTCTCCTTATTCGCAATCAGGATGACAACGGCAAAATGTCCCACATAGTCTTCATCTCCACCCATCCCGACATATAGTTAATGACAGTGTTTTTGCCTTCTCCATGTCGCTGTACATGACCAAGACCCATGGATCCATTGTGTCCGTGCGTATGCCCACGTCATGGGTCAGTTCTTCATTCAATAATGACGAGGAAACTATTTTAATATTGATTTTGAATTATTTATTTGATTCCGTAAGGACATTACGAGGATATCGTCGTCGCCTACACACTCACAGGGATAAAGTCACTGGAATATGAAGTTGAAGTCATCCGCTGTAAGATAATTGCTTCGAATTTTCGCAGAGGCGTAGGAATTTATGTAGCTATTCCCGAGTGCGAGTCCTCGTGACATCGAAAGGAAATCAAAAGACAGTTTCAGACGCCGGGTGATGGGGTGAGAGACATTTTCACCTTTTGGGAGATTTCATGTGATTTGACTTTGCGATTGGGCGTGTACGCGTAATCGTCCTTTTCGCTGTAGATGCGCTCTCTCTAGAATACCAATTAGATTTGGGACAAAAAGGCTCCTCTGCTCAAATTGAATAGAAAATTAGAGTGCGCTCTCTGTATAGGCGAGAAGCGACGGGCTATGTAACGTTGAATACGTGGCAGTGTGCCACCTTGCCTGGCATCAGTTATCCTCGCGTAGTTCTCCTTTACCGAGAACATGACGCTCGCTATCGAATCCAACGATGTGAATTAAAGTTGAAATTAAATTAAATTCAATAAATTTATCTTTGACTGTAAATTGTTTCGTAGATTGTCTGGGATAAGATAGATGTTACCCTGCTGCACGTAGAAAATGTCATTAAGTCTTACGTACGAAGGGATGTGACAATGTCAGTTGGATAATACATTTCGCTTCCGCGAAATTCAATAGAGTCTCTGAACTGTGTGTGGTGCTTCATCTAAATTTTTCACAACCATTTCAAGCACCGTCTGGAGGGTAATCCTTCATCGAAGGATAACATAATTTTGAAATGAACAATGTCTCGCCAAATTTTGAAGGAATGTAGCGATGTCTCAGGTAGAGAGACTCTTCGCGGGTCGGCAACTCGTTAAGTAAGTAATGTCGCCAAATGTTGTCAACAAAAAGTGCAGCCATCACTCAGGAGAGTTGTTGGGAAACTTAATTTTTCAACTCGAAACGGTGGAAAATTGTTCAGGTACACTCTCATTTCTCACACAGACTTGTAGCGAATAGATCCATTCAACGAGGAGCGAAAGATGCACATTCTGCACAAGGAACTCATCAACTAGAAAGTTTACAGGTCCCATTTGGAATGTTCGCAATACCGCATTGTGCTGTGACAAAGGATATCCGATTTAACAAATGCTTCCGACGAACTATTCCGCTTATGGAGGGAGAGAGTGAGTGCAGAAAAAAAAGGGAAATGAAAAAACTTTTTGGAAGTAACCCAGTATTACTTAAAAGCCATCATAGGGATGCTGCAATGGTGTACGGTTGTGTATGCCAATGGATGCGGATTGATGTTCTTTTTGAGTGCAATGCAATTACAGAGGCTCCACCAACGAGTGGTTTTAACATTTTTTGATGCATTTCAAGAAGCTTAAGTTTCAAAAGCTGAAATTCCTCAAAGGATATGCAGACCCTGTGGAGGCTTATAGGCTTTGAGAGTACTCAGTGTCCATTTGTCGGAAATGTATGTTCGAAATCCTTGACTTTTTCATTAGTTTTACATACAGCCAGCTGTGTCTGGTAAATACCCAAGAAAATCTGGGAAACTATCGAGTGATGGCAAACTATGGTTTGTATGCAAGCCCGGGAAAATCTTCCTTAATTTCCAACACACTTTAGATTATCGCCCATCACTTTACTTTCTATCTGGTATCTACAAAGATCCCTGCACTTTTTGGCAGAATCTTGCCATGGCTAGACAGTGACAACTAGCCCTTTCAAAGACCACTTAACGAAAGAATAAGGGTCCCTGACAGGTGACTATAGAGGAAGCTAGGCCTTGGCCACCTATTTTGACTTGCACCGAAGGGCTTCATACAAAGGGAATGAATAGTAACACTGGACGTTAAATTTGCTTGGTAAACCCATGGAGGAGAGCTGCCCTTTTGTCAATCTGTTCTCTCACTGTGCATTCTGACATACATGTGTAGATCACACTCAGCAAAAAGCCTGCCTAGCTTCAACAGTAGGCTTCAAATCGGTAGCATTTGCAACCTTACAGATTAGGTCAGAAAAAAATGGTTTATTACTCAAGGTGATTAGATCGCAATATCATCGAAGGGCACAGAACATGAACTCTGCTTCATCCAAGCCTAACCACTGGTCTTAAGCGGTATAGGTAAATGCCGAACATCAAGCGAGTTTAACTTGCAATATAAAAAAAAAAAAATCTGCACAATAAGGGAGGCTGCGAAGAAGAATTCTGAAATGTCCTATGATTTTCTCACACTGTATGCAAAAAATATCTGTTAGCAGCGTAGGACATAACGCTTAGAGTGGTTATAAGCGTTTAGCGTACCCATAATAAATGCAAATGCATGCCACGCGTTTCTCAAACGCTTTTACGTCGATCGTTTTTATCAAAACTGGCCACCAAACCAATATGCCATAGATGAGGATCGATCGATATGCCATAGATAGTCCCATCTGGAACCAACGTATGTTTTGCACGAGTAGACATTTATTAGGAATTTCCTAGCTGGATCGGCAAAATTTTGTCTGCACGAAAGCATCCCGTCTAGAAGAAGTCCTAGATACCTGAAATTGTCCGTCGTTTTGATAGTCAAAACTACCCTTAAACGAGAGCATGGGCATTAGCCATGTTAGGGGAGAGACAGAGGAGATACCGATACACGTTGGACTTAAATGATTGTGTTGTATTGATAAGAAAACACAGATCTATGTAGATCGACCCGCATTTGCGTTGTACGCCTTCTGAAAGCATACATTTGCATTTATATTTGACAGTATGTCGAAAGTGGGCCCAAGGGTAAACTGATGCGTATTCGACGCAGGCCGGGTATTGCAAATCACGTTATGAAAGGGCAAAATAATGCGTGAAGCTTTTAGTTTCTTACATAAGATCAAAGTAACTTCAAAACTATTGTACATTAAAGTACACATTTATGCTTGCAAGCTCTACCGTGGAATACAAATGAAGAAGTTCTGGGATTGCTTAGTTTACTAAATACTTGGTTTACTAAATTTAGTCTTAGCTTAAAACGGGGAATTTGTTCAAACCTCACTTGACGTTGAGTTTAACTTTTCGGTATTTGGTCCTAAAGCTCAAAACCTTTGACCATTAAACTAGGGAGAAAAAATATTTTTCAACCGCCAATACTTCTCCACAAGCAATGACAAATCACCGACTACGTGGGTATTTTTTCACCAAAAACGTGTAATGGTGTTTAGCATCATCGCTTGTTACGCTGAAAGTCCAGGTTTAACGCCTGATGTCGAAAAAACATTTATTTAAAAATAAACAAATCGATCAACTGTTAAAGCTGATGTCGACTCTACTGCAAAGGCATAACACTGGCAGTAGAGTGTTATGGCTTGAAGAGTTGATTGAGCTGACCATGATTATGACATCAGAACATTCGAAAATTTTTCAGCGAATTATAGCAATGACAAACACCGCAAATGTCCCTAGCTAATCTGGACTCCACCCTCGGACGCTATTGAAAACCTAATACAACCTGAGTTTCAAAACACTGGATCTCGCTCTCGCTGTGTAAATATGAAATTAAAAAAGTGATTCTTACCCCTGAAGGTGGAGTGGATTATAAAAAATAAATGTACAAAATTCATAAAGAGTGTGATGTCATAAGTCACAAACTCTGTCTAATACGACTATAGTATGATGATTGAAATGTTGACGCTCGCCCACTGTGATTAATTACTTTTTATTTTTCATTATGTAGCGAAACTGACGATCTAGATCCCAGTGACATAAAATATTTTATTATTTTATAATTCATAGACAATGAAAACACTAAGTAGTTGTAGTGTGTAATATGTACGAGTATGTTTCTATGTAGAGCAAAATTTCTTAAAGAAAAGAAACACTCATATGACATTCAAAATTAAATAAAAATAGTTTCTCAAAATATTTTTGTCAAAAATTTACCTCTTTATTTGGTTATGCTTCCTCACTAAAATGTTTATTGTAATTGAAATTATTTAATAATTCACGGCATAGAAAAACACAACCCACCGATCGCAGACAAGTCGACCACTGATCGCATAAAATTAAAGCTGATGTCAGTGACGCTAGATCACAATGCGCACTACGACCGCGACGTGATCGAAATTAATTATTATTAGAATGGTATTCTGCTTCGTGAGCGGACATCCCGTGAATTTTTTTTTATTTTATTAATTTGTAAGTTTGCCTAGATTGACCTTTTACAACTTTTCATGTGAAGTATTTGTTTCATGCATCTGAACTTTAGTCAAATAAATTCTATGGATACATTTGTGGTGAATCTTTGCAAATGATATCTTGTTCATGTATTTTAGTAAAGCCATTTATTCTTATTTGGCTAGGCTGAGCTATAAATGCAAACAATGCCATTAGTACAGAAAGAAAAAAATAAATAAATCTTGCCATTCGCTCAAGAATACGCGATGAAGAAGTTTGAGACAGCATACCAATTATTTCCTATTCGAACTTTTCACAGGCCATTGGTATTGGTCGATTCCTTTTACCAAAAGACAAAATTTAAACCTTCTCATTAGCCCGTGCATCTATGGCGAAACAGTTCTCTCAAGAAATAAAGTAACTTGGAGTAACGCGCTGGACAGTAAATTGCCCTGAAACCCGCACTTAAACCGGACCGTCGAAAAAGCCACACGGACTAAGTCCTAAAATCATGCTAAAAATCTATAGCTTGGTCATCAGTTCTACTCTGACTTATTCGGCATTAGTCTGGTGGACAAAGAAAAATGAGACCACCACAGCCAAGAAACTGGAACGGATTCAAAGCTTAACTGAAATCTGCATCTACACAAGCTTGGCCGAACGTCGTTTATTTTTATTTCACCTTTTAACAATTATAATCCCAGAATGAAGCGAATGGGACAGTTTAACCTTCAACTTTCTTCTTCATACTTGTACTCAAAATCTTGTAGGTATGTATAGCAGAACAGTCAAGCTGCTATAAAACCTCTTCAAGCTTGTCTGCAACTATTCAAACACCCTAAAGAAGCTAAATTTTCACGATAAAACAAAAATGATTTGGGTGTTCGATTCGAAAAACCTCCAAGGCCAGAAACGGATCAACTCACCGGAAGAGTTCCGGAATCACTCTCTTGTCCCGCCCTTTGCCATTTTGTAGTTTATCCTCGGCTATAGCAAGAAGTTAATACAAGCCCTACGAGCTAAGAGATTCATCAACACGAATAGGACACAAAAAATGTCTCCTCACTGTAGAAGAGATGCAAAGCTTTTAACAGATTTCTTAATATATCAATGTCCTTTCAATTTCCATCTCAAGAAATCGGGGGAAATCTCAACTCGACGCCTACGGAGGCATCAGCCTGCAACACCATCATGTAGATGTTTTTATCTGCCACAGCGTGTAAAAGCCTGAAACCTTTCGCCAGCAACCTAAGTGCCCCCTATCAGTGGGATTTTATTCCAAAAAAGTTCACAATCGAAAAAATTTTCACACTTTGGCAGATCCTGTACAAAACCTAAGAAGACCAAATCGACACCCACCACCTCTTTATCGATTCTAAAGCTGCCTATGACAGCATTTATAGAGACGAGCTATATAGAGCCACGTCTAGTTTTTCATCCCCGCCAATTTATATACACTTTCAATGTTATTCACTCACCGCGAGCGAGTGGCAGTGGTTCGAAACTCAGGTAGTATTAGGTTTAAGTGGCGCCCGGTTGGTGTCTAGAGGACATGGGGATACTTGTGGTGCTTGTCATTGCTGTAATTCACGGTATTTTTTTCCGAATCTTCTAATCTTCTAGTCATAATCAACTCAATCGTTGGTCGCTTCAAGTTCAAACTACTTGATAAAATATTTGGTGCGGTTATTGACATTGGCTCAGTGAGAAAAAAAACCTCCGCACTGGACGCTTGAAATGTCTGCGACAAGTAGAGCGAATGGACAAAAATTACAATGCTCCAGTAGAGGGGACGGCACCTAGTTTGAAGTCTGCATCTGGAGGCAGTCAGGCTAACAAGATAGGTCTTGTTGGTTAACGCCAGAGTCTCTAGCGTCACCTATGTCAGTGAGTGACTCTCTGCTTTCTATATATATACATATTGTCACACATGATGACAGTGACAGTGGAAGCGATAAGCTATCAGGATTCATCCCGCTTGCGTTCTCAAACCCAAAACTTTCACAAATTCAATGACCACAGTGTGCTGCACTGTGACATCTCATCTCTGGTATTTCAATAATTGCATATTCCCCACGCCCTACTCCAACTCTGGCCAACTTCAATCGGCTCCTCTCTGTCTGTGCAATTGAAATGTCCCAGCACAGATAATAAGAGAGAAATTGAAATTTTCTGTGAAATTCTCCCTCGGGACACCGACCAAGAACAACATGATTGGAAGTGGTTTGAAGCCAACCCAAGTAGATATCCGCCAAGTGTGTGGTCTGGACATCAACCCCATCAGCTGCGAAAAACATCTCATAAAAGACAAAATGATTTGAGGTTTATTTTTCACGAAGTTTTCTCAAAAGAGGAAGAGAAAGTTTTCGCCACTCTGACAAGCAGCCACAAGCAGGAGCCGTAATAGTGCGGACATTGTTGTTTGGTGTTCAAAAGACTTCATTATTTATAAATTGGACCGAGAGGGTAGGAGTGGGTTTTCGGTTTTTTTTTCTCTACTGACTAACATTGAGAATCCATTCTTTTAAGTGCTGCTGTCCATACCAATGAAGGGGATGCTGACAGCAAAATGCATTCATTCGACTGGACGAAAACAGAATCAAAAACTTTCATTAACCTTGCTTCGCAGTGCCCTTAATTACGCCTGACATTCCATTGGCAAGAGTAAGACACCATTAGTTAATTAAATTATGAGACTAAGTTACGACCAGCACTTATGATCGAGGAAGCATGATGATGAATAAATATTCGCCGGCCAAAAACTATTTTCCCATCAACCAGATGAACAATGAAGTGGCTGCAGGGAAGTCGAACAGGAGTCACCTACCCCTCATAAATATGTAGATTCGAAAAGTTTCACATTGGAAAACTGTTTTTAAAATCTGCACTTGAGAAAAGTTTCCGCAGATAGTTTCTTGTTCTTGGTGCACGAGGGCAAAGTTTAGTACATGTCTGACGTGGAACGACCACAGTATAGCGAAAACAACCGGGCGAGCAGAGTCTAAGTTTGGCTTAATAAAACGAATATTTAAATATTTTTTGATTGCATGTTACGCAACGTCTTTTGAATAACATTGCTTCATTGGGGCTCTTTTGTATATTTTGCGTGCAAGAAAAAGTGACTCGTCTCATTCGGAGATGAATGCAGCTCCCAGCATGAAGATGGAACGTTGAATATTCTTCTTAGTTTATATCGGTTAATGACAGTTTGGGTAAAAAGATGGCTGTTTGCCTTAAGAGTGGAATTGTTCCCTGTTTTACATTTATATACCCTTTACAGCAGCAGAAAGTCGACAGGGTTGGTTGTGGGACAAGTTTAAAGAGTTCACTCCACTGGTAGTAATGGAGAAGTTTTATGGAAGACCAAGGAACCATGTGATGCGGCATTGGCTGGAGACGCCTCGCTCTGCAGTCCAAACTTCTTCTAAGCTCAGGAGTTTTGAACGACCGATCACCTCACTTCGCTATTTCTAAACAACTAGTGCCGTATGTTGCAAGGACATAAATCAAGGATACTTTGACTTCAGATTGAATGCGAAGGATAGAGATCTCCTATTGACTGTGGCCCTATGTAGCTGTAGAATGATAAGAGACAGCACCGTACACTGAAGCACTGAAACATGACCAAAGAATACAGGGAGCTGGGCGAAAGTCTATCCACTATGACATCAGTGGATAATGAAACAACTATGATGAAGAATGTAGTCCAACGAATAGTGAGTATCTAATGACACCGTGCTTCAAGGAAAGGAAAAGTATCGAGTTCGACAACTAGATGGAAAGAAAACCTGGCAAGAAAAAGGCTTACGCCACCTCCCAGCTCAAGGATACATATATCGAAGAGTCTCGCAACAATCACAAATTTGATAGAACATTCAATGGTCTGGCTGCCCTCTTCAGTTCTGAAATGCTCATCCAAAAAGGTTTAGAAAATCTAGTCACTAGCTTGAATGAAATAGTAAATGCCTTGAAGGAGCACATTTAGCAGCTTCAATGGAGAATGGACAACAAACCGGACAATGAAACTCTAATCCAAGTCCCTTCACTTTATTTGAAAGACGTTGGCGTATCTATTAGTTAACGCAAGAGTGGCTTCCGTCATGGTAAACCGACTAAAATTTATATATTTGTGCCGGTGTGACAGTCGAAAAGCTGCATTCGCAACAGACCGCCAGAGCTTTTACCGATCGTGTATCGTGTAATCCCTTGAGAAGTCCACTACCAACAGCACCAAAAGACGAAAACCAGTGAAAACGCTGCCAACAAGCCATCAAGGAAGCCGCAACTGATGTGCTGGGTTTCAAAAGACCACCGCCAAGAAACCCCTGGTTTGGCGAAGAATGCCGGCAAGTGCGCGCAGCAAAACAAAATTGCATACAAAGCGGAACTGCAACGAAGGACGGGAGGAACATCAGCTTCTCCGAAAGAAAAAGAAAGAGGACGAGAAAGAATGATGTTCCGAAGTTTTATCAAATCGTAAAAAGAACATGTCACGGCAAAGGGTAAAAAGAACAAAAAGAACATGTGTGAACGCCTAAAGCCCTTCGTCAACAACGTGATCGGTTCCTATCAGTGCGGTTATAGGCCTCCTTCGATCAAATTTTCACACTTCGGCAGATCCACCCAAGAAGTCCAAATCGATACCCACCACCTCTTCATCGATTTAAAGGCCGCATATGACAGCATTTAAAGAAACGAGCTATACAGAGCCATGTCTAGTTTTGGCAAAATATATGCTGTCATCAAGAAGGGACACACAACATCGACGTATCGGACAGGACGTGACAGTGGACAGCTATAACTTCGAGGTAGTAAGGGACTTCGTTTACCTCGGCTCCGCTATCACATCCGATAACAACACCAGCGCAGAAATCAAGCGAAGAATAACTCTTGCCAATCGCTGCTTCTTCGGGATAAGAAGGCAATTGAGTAGAAAGGCCCTATCTCGAAAAACTAAGGAAACTCTGTATAATACCTTAATCATCCCAGTCCTGCTTCATTGCTCCTGAGGCATGGACTCTATCGAAAGCGGATGAAAATATCCTTGGTTGCTTCGAGGGAAAGATTCTTCGTAAAATGTTCGGTCCCGTTTGCGTTGACGGGTTCTGGAGGAGAAGATTCAGCGATGAACTTTATAAGTCACGACATCGCCCTAGTCAAGAAGATACGTATCCATCGGCTCAGATAAATGGAGCATGTAAAGCGAATGGACACAAATGCTCCGACTCGCAGAGTCTTCGAGCCTAACCCGGAAGGAAAACGCAGTAGAGGAAGACCTCTCCTAAGGTGGCGCGCACAGTTAGCTAAGGACCGGGATTGCAGTCATTAAGGCTCTCCAACCACCTCATCCAATCTCGTAGCACAATGCAGAATTGAGCTCGCCCGCCTGGGGATCTTTTCTTTTCTAACAGTCGTATGAATCCCTGCTCACAGAGGCATCGAAGGGAACGAAATGACTGATTTGCTTACCAGCCAGGGTTCGGCTCTTGAGAGCTTACTCGCAAGAGCAGTTCTCATCCCATTAAGAGCTATGAAGGGAAAAAGCAACCTACACTACTTCTGAGTAGCCAAACACAAATAGAACAACCTTGCTGCGCCACCTTAGGAATGGCCAACATACAACCACAGGAAAACGAGCGACTTTCTAAGAAGAACCCGAACATACATTGCGCGCGTTGTCGCTATCTATACGAATCACCCATGCGGCCAAGCTTGGCATCCCTTTCAATCCCCACTGCCGCAGCTGCAAAGACACGAATGAGAGGGAAACCCTAGAAGACTTATTTTACAAGTGCCCGGCACTTGTTATAGCAACTCTCAATGTGCTAGGGAAACCCTTCCTCGACAACCTCGGCGAGCTTTTCAAAAAGAAAATCACTAAAATTCTACCCTACCTTAACTCCACAGGTTGGATTTAAGACCAACAGCCCTGAGATTTAAGACAACATGCTCTGAGAAGAGTTTATTGAATCACTGTTGGACTCTGTTAGAGTATAAGCATCCTCATTGTTTTTCAAATACTTTTTGACCAAGCAACCGTCCTTCATGTACCTCTCCCACCCCCTCCTTGAAAGTCACTAAAATCTGTTTCAAAGTTTTAATCAACTGCAGCTCTCGATGGGAAATAAATTCTCCTTTGTATCCTTTGCACCAACCCTTTAATTTTTCTTCATTCGACAATAATTAGACACCGGCTAAGTACGCCGTAAGGCTTATTGCGGAAGTTTATTGCCCGTAAGACTTGCGTAATTGCCCCACCATAAAACAATTATTTTTTGTTGTCCTCCAGATTTAAGTCGCTTTGGCTCACAATGAGCATCACTGCACAAAGGAGCCATAACCAGTAGAAAAGGCTTAAGGCGTATCCATTCGAATGCCATCCGAGTGGACGCTTTAAGACCTCCCGTAGACGTGAACACGTTCCTCATAACTTTTCCGCGCTAAGCTGCTCTACGTTGTACCGACGTCATCTTTCTACAACATCATGTGTCGCCCTCGCCACCGAAAACCCTTTTTTTTTTCTTTGCTGTGCAGATGTGCTTGCTCCGTTCGAGTCCTGTGGCTGGCCATCATTTATTTGCCGGTAGGTTGCTTAGCGATGTTGAGAGCTCATAGTGCGAATGTGGCTCCTTAAAAGCATTCCTCGGTTGAGTCCTTTCGTTGATGGCGTACCCCGCCCTATATGTGCGGTGTAATAATATTGTTCCCACATGAACTCAGACTAATAACCGTGTGTGTGGTGGCATTACTAACGGAATGTGAATACGGATCGGCTTCTTAGGAATTCGCTTTCTTCTGCGTACACTCCACGGCGGCGGCGGCGAGGAGAAAACTCTTAAGGAACATGTCCTTTATGGGTTTTTGCTTCGTTTTTTTTTTTTATTCGTTTGGATTTTATTGTTTCGTTGGCTTTGCCTTCAATTTTGTGATATTACGTTTGGAATTTTCCTTAGGGGGGAAGGGGACTAATCCACGCCCCAACTGTCAGATTATGTCGAAAAATTGTACAACTCACTAAGTAATAGCATCTGCCAGGACATTACTACACTGATCTGGTGTCAGCAATGCGGCAGCAATGTCCTTTTCATAGAGGGTGATTCCCATACACACATACGACTAGATACTTCGGATCCTATTGTTCTATGTGAGGGGTGTAGGTGGGTTTTTCTATGACAACTTCCAAAGGGGCTGCAACGACAGACTATGGGATGTTGGAAGCCTGGACCTTTAATTTAAGTGCTTTTACGTGTGCGTTCACGTGTATTAAATATTAATATCACATATTTCTGGTCGGGACTTTGTATGCAGAGGACAGTCGGACGTAACAACGGGTACTGATGGAGGAGATTCCTCGTCGACTGGGAGGGAGATATGTTGCCGGATTAATGTCAGTGGTTGGGTGTACTGTGGAACTGATTGAAATCGACCTTTTACTTAGGGGGAGTGATGCTCGGTAATTAGTTCCATGATTGAGACCATAAATTATTATATAGGAGCGATTAATTCAGCGCAGCCAGGCGGATGTTGGCCATTATTTAATGAGATTTCCCTGATTTTTTTTTCTATTAGACAGAGGAGGGGGGGAATGAACTCTGACGTATATAAGTGGAAGAGGTACAAACTTATGTCGAAACGATGAATTATGTGTGTATTTAAGGAGACTAATGGGATTTAAGAAGAAATTCTGTGAATTCGTCTAAAGATGGGGGTGGAAGTGGCAGACCGACTTGGTTCTCCTAATGAGTGAGAAATTGCTTGTTTAACTCCTTGTAAAGGCGAAACATAGAAGATTACAAAAACCCTCTGCTTGGTGTAAGATATAGATTCACAAGCTAGGGGATGTTTGATAACTGAAAAAGTCACGACTCGTTAAAAGTTTGTGACTGAGACAACGAAGTCTTTCAATCTCTCAAGCCAATATCTGTTATCACTTTGTTAGACCAGGAATCCTCCCTCAAATATCATCAAACTCAAAACTTGGCGAAAAATGTTTGCTGAGGCTCGCACAGATGCTATTACTTATCAGACCTCAATAGGAAATGTTATATCGAAATACCAAGCAAAGAGTCCTTGGGAACGTTTGGTGTACTTCGAAAAAGAGCTAAGTATCCACCGAAATTTCGAACGGCAGCTGCCATTTTGTTTGAAATTTCGAGGTATAACTCGATCCTATAAAACAGGAGACGGTTGCAGCCTTTTTCAAGGCAAAATCAAAGCCATTTTTGTATATGTTGTACAGGGTGGTCTATTTCGACCTTCGTTATCTGGCAATTTTATAACTTTGATATCTGTTTCCAGATCGACTTATGACAGCCCGCATTCGAAGCGGTACTATTGTAAAGGGGTTTTCAATAGGGACGCTACAAAAGTACAGCGACAGGGACAGCAAACGACGCCATATTTTTCTTGCAGTTTTTTGACATTTCTCTTCAGTAAGGTTTGCCATTTCATGATGGAAAGATATACGAGCCAACAACGAGTCGAAATTATAAAAATTTACTGCCGAAATTCGGAGTCAGTGGCCTCAACGTTAAGAGCGCTTCGTCCAATTTATGGTCGTCATAATTTCTGGCTGGATGGCTTCGTCAATAAACAAAATATGACTCCATGAGTCATCATTGCATCCCGAAAAAATTACGGTTTGGTGTGGTTTATGGGCCGGCGGCGTCATTGGGCCGTACTTCTTCCGTGATGATCAAGACCGGCACGTTACTGTGAATGGGGATCGCTACCGTTCCATGATAACCGAATATTTTTGGCCCCAATTGGATGATATGGACTTGGAGGACATGTGGTTCCAACAGGACGGCGCCACAAGCCACACAGCGAAAGTCACAATCAATTTATTGGAAACCAAGTTTAGAGAACGTGTTATCTCACGAAATGGTCCAGTCGCTTGGCCGCATCGGTCGTGCGATTTGACGCCGTTAGACTATTTCCTGTGGGGCTACGTCAAGTCTATGGTCTATGCCAACAAGCCAGCGAAGATTGATGAACTTCGTACGAATATCGAACGTGAAATTGGAGCAGTATCGGCCGATTTATGCTTGAAAACCGTCGAAAATTGGGTTCAGCGTCTGGACTTCTGCAAGCGTGCCCGTGGTGGCCATGCAAAAGAAATCGAGTTTCATACATAATGGCATCGAACGTACTTTCACAGGAATAAAGAATTTCATTGATATCCAAAACCGTTTTTGTTTTATTTAAAAAAAACTTTTGTAGGGCTCTTATTGAAAAACCCTGTACAAGCAAATTTGTGCCACGGACCATCACCCGTCACCATAACGCACTGTTATCGTGCAGCCTTACATTCAGAACATGTTCTCAATTGTGAAAACGCAAATTACGTATCGTGCAAAATATCGAGTGAGGGAAGCGATATAAGGCGTTTCCACCAACAATTTATAGCCACCGGCAATCTTGGTGATGCCAATTATCAAGACCGACGTCTTCCGAGGCGAAGAATCATTGGACCGTTCTTCTGCGTAGGCGACGTGGGCGCAGTTGTAACTGTCAATGGAGAGCATTATCGGGCTCAATTCTTACTGGTTACGCCATGGACAACTTTTGGTTCCAACAAGACGGCGCCACAGCTCGTACAGGCCGAGCCATGGTCGCTTTATTGTATTCGTTGTTCCTCGGATGCCTAATTTCGAAAAATTGTGATTTTGACTGGCGTCCGCGATCACCCGATTTAACGCATCCAGACTTAGTCCTGTGAAGCTCAAAGTTTATGTCAACAAGCCACGGAACCTAGAAGCCTTGAAAGACAATATACGACAGAAAAGTGGTGGGAAATGTCGAAAAACGCCATTCGGTCTGGCGGCGACCTGTTATACGATATCATATTCAAATGGTGATCAGAACAAATCTTCAAGGGGCAGAATAAACGAAAAATGACTTCACAGCAAATAATTTGTGTTTTTTTAAAACTGTCTATAACTACCAAAAACCATCCTGAAGGTTTAAATGGCCCACCCTGTATAAGTTGACTATCAAGGATCAAACAGAGCCCTGAAATTGACACAATTTAGGTTTATAAATATCTGAGTCAGAGTCAATGATAGAGAAATTCGGCAGCAGTGATGCCCTACTACCACTTCGACTGCATTCGAAAAAAAAAGGTGACCTAGTGGTTAGTGCGTTGGACTGTGCGAGTGGTGTGCGAGCGGTATGTGTTCAAGCCCCAGCCATGTCCACCAAAAATTTTCCGCGACACCACTTCTCGTCAGGGAATGAAAAGGAAGTGTCGCCATCAAGGATGCTCTTCGCTCAACGCTGCCGACTCTAGACACCTTTCTGCATCTACTACCGTTAGATATACAAATAAAACACAAAACGTCCAACAATGCGCTGAGGCTCATTCAGGCTTCTTTAGGAGTAATAGTATTGGACATTGCTCCATACTTAGTGAATATAACGCTGGCGTTCTAAAAAGAACAAATGAGACGGCTTCCGTCGTCAAAGACCGCGAGACCCGTTTATTGCCATCAGTTCCTGTGGCTTTGTTTTCTCTCATCTTGTTGACAGATGAAACAAATTGTTTCAAGCTGAACAATTTGAAGCTTGGCTTTGGAATTGTAAAACTCTTCGATGTTATCGACATACAATTTCTTTACTCTGCTCCGAAACAGATTCCAGGTTTCGCATTCTGTATGTGAACCTGCTTTCGCAGAACAGCTCAGCTCACCTTAGCATAAGTAAGCCCGCATCTGTTGAATAAGTCTGAACTGCTTAGCAGGAAAAAGCATCGCATCTGCTGTGATACCAAACCTCGATACATAGTCCTCCCTACATCTCCTTTTTTCCCCCGTAAAATATGTGCGTGTAGCTCTGTAACTGTTTTAGTCATAGCTCAAAGTAGCATCTATTGTAATTTAAACGTCGTTTCATCTTTAAACTGTGTCAGCATTTATAAACCTAACAAACCCGCTCCACTGCGAGGAAACCACCGACCTGGCCTTTGATTTACGGCACACCGACAACATCAATTTTCTATCCATCGTCCCCTGAAATCAGCGAATTTTCAATTTTCACAATCCGCACTTGTAATAACATTTTACAAGTGATTGCATCTGAGAAATGATGCCCGTCGATGGGGGAGCAATCGCACGAAAACTTTGCCACATAAAATGATTCCATTTCGTAAAATAAACGAAATAGGTCGAGCAATACGTTACAAATCTCGTTAATATCCTCGGATTGTGACACACACACACACACATACACATACAGCCAGTCGCAACAAAAAACTGAAAAAGAAAATCCTCCTGAAATGATATCGAGTGAACGCAGAAAACCTCAAAAGCATTAATCAAGACAATTCCAACAGAACCCCGCCCTGAAGTTTCAATGTCCTACCAGTTTTCCATCGCCAATGGCAGTCCTAGTACCTTTGACGGTAATTTTTCATTCTACTGGTTTCGACAGCGCGATTATCGAACACGGCCATGCTCTGTTCAGCTTTGTTCCAGGCTCACTCCCATGCATGTCCTTTCTCATGGTTGGGTTGGGTGTGATCCTCCTCCCTCCTTCCCGCCTTGAACAAAATAGTCGAACAGCGAAGCTGTTAAATTGAACGGAAAGCCAATTTTAAATTGTCTAGAAGAGTTCGTCTGTACATTTAATGGGGACACATCCATCCTGGAGATGGGGTGCGGCGCAAGTTCCTAATTCCACTAAATTTCAAGGACAACACACACATGTAGTATAGATAAATTGTTTAACTTAAATTTTTCGCCTGAAAAAATGTTGAACAACAGGAACTCCCTGCATGACGGTAATTTATATAATCACGTTGTTATCACGTGTGACCATAAATCGAAGGTTAATCCGAGATGGGGGGTGAGGGGGGCGCTCTATAAGGGTGATTCTCTTTTAGAATAATGTCACAGGGCCAAGTGAAGAGGATGTGTTTTTGGGAAAAGCGTGTGGAATTCTTTTGTCAAAGTTCACCTACACGTGGCTATCTAAACCTTTTACTACCTCAAACAGGATGTGAGATATGACAGAATTTATAGGACCTTTGAATGGGAATTACATAAATAACCACACTCGGCTGGGAGGCACTAGATTTACGTCCAAGGGGTGAGGTCGAGTTCATGTTTCAAAGTTATTTTTGGAGAAAGGACACACAACCTCTTAAGGTATTTGTTCCTATTCGCTCGTTTGAAAGCGGATTAGCAGTAGACTTCGCTGTCGTGAATATCCGTGGTTAGGTTAGGTTGGGTAAGGTGGCTGACCCCGCTCAGAGAGGGACACACTTAGACAAGATCGGCCCATTGTGATGCCATGATGAAGAACCGGCTTACCAGCACCACCAACCAAAGAAGTATGTAACACAAAGTATATCGAGATGTGCCACCGTAACGGTATTATCCCCAAGAGTTGAACCATTTTGTCCTAGAGATGAAGTTTCATATCTCCTGGATGTCGAGTTCGGCTAGATCGTTAAGATGATCGTAGGCCTTACCACTGTAAACTGCTCACAGGCAGAACAATTAGTACAAAGCTGGGCAATGCCTCGGCCCGTAGATCCGTGAGCTGCGGTACGCCACAGGATGGTGTTCTGTCCCCCTTTCTCTGGATTGTAGCGGTCAATAGGCTGCTGTTCGACTTGGAAAGGGCTGGATACGAAGTGATTGCTTACGCAGATGATGTGCTTATATGCTTAGCATCAGCATCCCCTTCCTTCTACCTTCTACTGTAGCATTTTTCAGGCGGAAATCATGGCGATCAACGAAGACCTATCCTGGCTTAGGCAAAAGCTATAAAATCCCTGGAATCGGTAACATGTACAGCAAAGGCTACTTCAGACTGTCGCTCGTGTTTCATGGAGATGGGTACCCGGTCATAGGGACATTCCAAGGAACTGACATTCCGATGAACTCGCCAAACGTGGTACTATTCTGGACGTCGTTCCGTAACGAAGGAATTTGGGCATTCCACTCGCTACATGTAAACTTCTCTTAGAATATGACGCGATCAGTAAGACAAACCATTGGCCTCTTCTCAAATGACTATTGCAGGAGCTGCAGGGACGAGGAGGAGGAGGAAACGATCCTCTATTTCCTCTGCACTTGTCTTGCCCAATCCCAAAAAGGAAGGTCTATCTAGAGCCTGTCACTTCGACAACTTGGACGAACTATCACATGCTGACGTCAAACGTACCCTCAGCTTTATCACGAGCTCCAAATGGTTTCAATAAAGTGGCACACGGTTCAGGGTATAGAAGGGCCTTCTTGGCCTACGTGTGTCTGTTCTTCGCACAGATAGTCGCCTCACCTACCTACCTACCACCGCTGTATATATCCAGTGAACTACTTTAGCCCCATTTCAGGCACAGAGCTTTCTAACAGGAATTTAAGCCAATTGAGGCTTTCCTAGCAAAGTCCTGAATATTCAGCCTCCAGCTCCTATCAAGTATGACCTCCAGGTATCTGGCGTAGTCTACAAATTGGGTTTCTCTGAGTGTCCTTGAATTGATATTCAACATGCTTACATGTTTGCCTTAATCAATGTAGGAGGTCTAAACGCCTTCACGCTTTGTCTAGTTCATACCCTGATGAGCTTACTTCAAGTTAAATACAGACGCAAGCATGTTGTTGAATCCTTTATCCCGATGGAACTTGCTTAAAGTCCTAGTTGTGAACAAACCGCTTCTACGGAAAATTTGTTTCCCTCAAATGATACAAAAAAATGAACACATTTTCGAACAATAGTCAGTTAAACTCTCGTTTCCATTTAGCAAGCAAACTAACAACAAACGGAAGTTCATAAACTCTAAGTACCGAGTATAATAAACCGAAAACATTTCCTGTCATTATGACACATAGATCGACGCGACGCTCAGCTGAAACACAAACTTCGACACGAACGTGTGAAAGCATGCGGAAATAAGAGAACAACCGAGTTTTGCGAAACCGCATTCCCACCTCTAGCTTTGAACAATTCCCTTAACTAATTATTGTGCAACCAAAAACCGCGGCTAACCGCTCTCCCATTAACCACATTCACAGAGGTCTCGACTTTGAGTTTTCCCCTATACAGCCATGCTGCATCAGGCCTGTCCTTGTCAACTCTGTCTCTCCTCTGTTTCAAACAATAACGACATCTGACTGCTGTACACATATTTGAAATTCGTTTTTTTCAATTCCACATCTCCACACGCTGCTGTGCAATAGAAAAACTCACACAAAACAAAGTTTTCTTCGTTCGACCCAAACGAGACAGGATGAGCGAAAAAAAATGCAAAAAAAAAAAAGTCAAAGAAAAACTTTCCTCATGTTGACAAAGCGTTTCATGGCGATAGAGGACGAACGGGGCTCAGCTGGGAGGGCGGATGGCGCAGCCATCTACACAAAGAATAAAGTTTGCAATATCGCATAATGCCTTAATGTGACATACCCTATCTCCTCACAAAGAAGGAAGATGCCAAGGAGGTTCGTGTGCCCCGACATAGTCCTGGTTTCGACAGAGCACAGCAGCTGCTGTCAACATCGGTGACTGTGTGCGCAGCATACAAAAAGGACCCAGCAAAACTCTTTCATATTTATACATAATGATTTTATGTTCTACAATCTATGGCACCGGATGAACGGACATAAAACTCACATTTAAACACATAAATACACAGAGTGGCACTATTGTAAGAAAACAAAATTACACACATTTATGTATCGCAAGGTACATCCTTTTTTGTTTTGGAAGTTCTCAGCTAAGATATGGGGGAGAACGTTCGTCTACAGCTGTTTGAGAAGTCGATAGATGATTTTTTTTTTATTTGGAACTTTGTTATATTTGTGTACGTGTAAAGGGGAACAAGTTGTGAACAGGACAAGATGATATTGTAGCTTCGAGACATGTGTAGACAGATGGAAGAAATATCATAAGCCTGGACTATCGACGGAAAGAAGTTGCAATTTTCGAAATTTAAAACATGGTCTGCATGGTTTTACCTTAAACATGCGTACGGTCAACTCTGAGATCATAGGGCCAGACTAAACGGACTAGGAATAAACCCCAAGACAAACCGAGTAAGTCGTTTTCACCAAAAAGAGGAAAGTAGAAAACTTCGATCTCCCCAAAGTAAATGGCATTCCGCCAACACTCGTCCCAGAAACCAAGTATTATCTCGGTACAATCCTAGACTCGAAAAATGGAGAAAGGAATGTGGGTTTTTTATTCCTGCAAAAAAAAAAAAAAAACCTTCGGTAAACACTGAAAAATGCGTTCGCACTGGATGTATACGGCGATCGTCAGACCCATAGTTACCTACGGTGCGATAGCTTGGTGGAAAGCAACTGAGACTTCCACATATTTCAACAACTTCACAAAGGTGGTACAGAGATTAGCATGCTTACGAGTAACTGGAGCTATGAGATCAACATCTCGAAAAAAAATTTAACCACTAAGTAAGGAGCACTCAGGCTGAGAGAGTCAGGCTTCTGGAGGCACAGCTCCTACGGTCACGGTAACACTGATGATAAGATGAGAAAACTTATCAACACCTCTTGGTCCAGCAGAGGCGACTGCACTATATTCCGCAGCTTATGGCATAGAATAGACCAGAACAAAACAAAATGTCTCCTGGCTATGAACAAAAAAGAAACTCGCATCCTGATAGGTGTACTGATGGGACCTTGTACCATAGGCACTATGGCCACCAGACTCGTCGTCAACTCACCAGACTACTGCAGGAGCTGCCATGATGCTGAAGAGGTGGATGCTAAAGAGACTCTGTGAGTGTCCCAATCTAAAAAACCGCCGACTCCGACACATGGGAAACAGGCTGTTTGAAGAATTGGGAAACCTAATAGAAGTACCAATAACGAACATACTCCACTTTATTAAGAGTACAGGGTGGTTTTGCGATAGACCATCCATCTACATAGAACCCAAGGATGGAACATGGACTACAACACAAAGGGGAACACAATAGACAAGTAGGCTCCCGTTGACGTACAGTCATTTGACTGGGCACTTCCCCCATAACCTAACCTAACCTAAGAGCACACATTTTTGACCTGAAACGATTGGACTTTTATAGGAGAAGTGCCAAGTCACCTCTCCTTAAAAGAATCAGTCTAATATATCATCAATTCGGTAAGTTAACTCAGAGAAGAAGCAATACACATGGTTAACAGACGATCCTGATGTTTGACTCATAAAAGTCGTGATCTTATCGCCCATAGTTCATTAATGGCTGAGTGTTGTAGTAATAGGCTAGACTTTGATTGGTATCAACTTAGCGATGCCCAGTGTTGTAACTGTTACTACACATCAATTGTGCTTATTTTACCTCCTCGCGGTAGCCATTACGTACTGATTGTTGTCCACCCGGACTCAACTTGCTAAACGACAGCGGAAGAATTCCCTAGATGTAATCAACGGTGGCGTCTATTACTTCCGGCTCGGAAACAACACCTTACCTGGGCTACTCCAACATATTTGGAGCTGAGGCCGATAAGGATTTCCAAAAATCAGTTGGGGTCTTGGAAAAGAGATCGTGGCGGATGAGTCCTACAGGGGCCAACGGCAGCGGTCACATCCCCGAAGTGGGTTGCCGACATCGGTTATACCGGCCCCTCGTCCTAGGAGTTTTCGTAATCGACGTGGTTGGCGGTTGAGCGCCGGGATAACTACCGACCATGGAAAAAAACAGCAAGTTATGAAGCAACAGCAAGCCTCGGATACAGACGAGTTCACTGATGACAACCCGTGCAAATAAAATAAGGACAACGAATTTCGGATCTGCACGTGGAATGTTAGGTTCCTTAACAGACCGCGTGCAGCCGAACAACGCCAGCGAACGCCTCACGATAATGCGCATCAAGGCTAAATTCACCAACATTAGCCTCGGTGGCCGCGGATGCCGCCACAGAGAAGAAACACGACGACACCAAGGACAGGTTCTACGAGCTCTTGGACAAGAGACATTAAAATTGTCCTCCGACCACGCGCCAACACCAGAGCCACAATGTTTCAAAAGTCTGTCCAATTACTCGAATACACCGACGATATTGACATAATCGTAAGAACGCAGCGTGATGTCATTGGCGCGTTCGTGAGTATTGAAATGGAAGCGACGAAGATGGGTTTCGCGCTCAATGAGGGTAAGACCAAGTATATCCTGTCAACTGGAAAGGACACCGACGTCTCGAACAGAACGTCACGATAGACAGTTATAACTCTGAGGTAGTTAAGGACTTTCTCGACCTAGGCTCCGGTATAGATTCAGACAACGATACCAGCGCTGAAATCAAACGAAGCCAATCGCTGCTTCTTTGGGTTTAGAAGACAATTAAATAGCAAAGATCTCTCCGGAACAACTAAGGTGACCCTGTATAAGGCCTTAGTCGTCTCAGTCCTGCTCTACGGCGCAGGGGCATCTCTTGATTCTGTCAAAAGCGGATGAAGTTGCTCTTGGCTTTTTCGAGACGAAAATTCTTCCGGTAATTTTCGGTCCCGTCTGCATAGACGGTGAATGGAGGAGGAGATGCAACGACGAACTGTACGGGCTGTACAGCGGCATCATCATTGAAGTGAAGGTCCAACGACTGAGGTGGCTGGGTCATGTAGAGCCACCAATGCTCCGGCCCGAAAAATCTTCGAATCCACACCCGAGGGACGGCGCAGTAGAGCAAAACCGCGACTCAGGTAGCACACGCAATTGGAAGGGAACCTCAACCAACTTTGCATGCGAAACTGGAGGCAGCTGACTAATGATCGAGCTGGCTGGAGACGCTTGTTGGTTGAGGCCCAGGCCCACCCTGGACTGTAGCACCACCGTAAGAAGAAGAAGAAGAAGGGTCGACCAATAAGTGGTCAATTCCAAAACCTTTAACCTGTCTTTGTGTTTATGACTGACTTTGAGGAAAGAATAGACTCAATTTTATCCAAAGCGACAGCAGGCGTCTTCTCTTACGATTAACGCGCTCTGACTGTACCGCCGTTTAATAGGTTGCATCGCTTTGGATACTGACTTGCATGAATGGATACAGCAACCGATGTCACCCTCTTAAAACGTTAGTTGCATGTCCAGAACTTTGCTGATAGTTGCAAAGTTTTTCGTAAAAGTCACAAGGTTATAACCTTGACTCAGGTCTAAAATTCTGTAGAAAGACAAGTCGCCTTGACAGGCCTTCTTACGTAACGGAAAAAACCATCGATGGAAAATACCATTAAACGCTTTCTTGCACAAAAAACTGAATTACTGCCAACTTCTTATCTCTCAACAATGGGTCACCACTTTGACTTGAAGCTTTTAACCATCTGAACTATTTCAAAACTTCCAAGTTGACCATTCTAATCAACTTTCAATTTCCTGCTTCCTAAAATGATCCTCAAAGACTTCTTCATACATTAATCGAACGCACCTCGACGTACTCCAGCCAGAGTCCTGGCAAAAGTAATTTCTTAAAAAACTTTTCTCATTTTGCTTAATCGCTTTAGCATGTGCCATGCCCTGCGGTGGCACACCACCATTCCACGCGACCGACAACTCGTTACATCAACTAATGATCGAAATTATTTCCGCGCCGTGAACTCACATGAACTGGGAATACTTACATCCTAAGAATGCCACGAGGTGTCACCGATTAAGCGATAAATCAGTGCACGCACGTCCATTCCACCGCCAGACATCGCGCCCGATACGAGTACATTTTGATTATCGCATGCTAAGCGGAGGGGGGGGGGGAAGCTCTTTACTAAATTCGAACGTTTCCTTCACTCCGAGGGCGTGTTCTTCTTTTTAAAGAAATTACTCCAGCACCGTTCAGGGAGTCCTAATCTCTGAATAAGAAATTCAACGGAATTCCCAATTCTCTCGAGTGTTTGCCGACGCGGAGCTCTGGTGGCATGGTCTGTGCGCGGATTAGAATGAATAGCGCTTAGAGCAGTCTTTGCGTTTTCATAATGCAATTTTATGTTTGTGTAATATTCGTTCCCAGAGCGCCTTCGTCGTCGTCCTGGCGCTCGGAGAAGAAGTCGTGTCGGAATTCTCAACATGGCGCACATTTGTTATTGGATTAAGTCACATACGCGGTGGTTCATCCGTAGAGGGAAAATGGTTCTTGCAAATGGAGTCATAACTATGGCAATGCGAATGGGCGAACAATTTCCATCACGGAATGCATAGGATATATTCCATGGGAGCGGGGGGTTCGGTGGTAAAGGATAAGAAAAGCTGATTTTAGAGGATGCCATTGGCGGGTGGGTAGAAAATTTCATGCTGCAATGACTTTATTAGATTTGTCTCAGCTGTTTATCGACGAAGTATGTGAAAACCTATCAAGTGGATAGCTTAAGTGAGTCGAAGAAGATCACAAAGTTAACGGCAATCGAGAGTGACAGTAGTGTTGTGGGGGGAATTGGAACGAAGGATTTGCCAAGCAGTGCACAAGGTAATCCAATTCGGATTTGCATAGGTTAGTTAGTTGCTCTGGAGCGAGGATAGAGTACCTTTCAAACGTAGACTGACATTCGGAGGGTTTTTGCTGAGATGTTATGAACGACAATGACTCATTAAAGTTTGCCAACGACTGGGTAAAGGTTGGAGTTTCTCTGGGAAGTCATGGAATGAGTACATACCTAGTCGGCCATTTGAAAAGATATTCGTGAAAAAAATTCTGCAAGTCCATCACGGACACAAGTGAAACCACGAGACTCCGGAAGATACTCTCAAAAGAGGCCGAAGTGCTATGCTACATTATGATGAGCGATTGTACTTGGGCCGAAAGCAGCAAGGAGGTTCTGGAAATCCTAGTAGAAACCCACTTTCTGGGCTGCAGGATACCAGAAGATTAGAAGTTGGAAGGCAGCTCTGTGATAGCTTCATAGACGAGCTTATCAGCTGGAAAAAGCTAAAATGGGCAATCGGGTCCTTCTCGCCAAGCTTCAAAGAGTTTTAGAAACCGCTATAACAAGAATATTGGGAAATATTTAGGCTTTGTCTTAGGAGCGGATACATATATTTCCTCGTAGTGGAGGGAAGTGAAGGTAGTCTTCATCCCTAAAGCAGAAAAAATTATCCAAACTGCGGCAAAAGACTTTAGCTTAGGGATGGAAGAAATTTGTCTTATACCAGGTTAACCACTTCTACACCGTCACGTTGAAACAATTGTCCTTACGCATTTCCAAGATCTTATCCACGACAAAAAGGGGAGAAAGGACTCTGCCCAGAGAAGTTTTCCTACAGACATTCTTGTCTTGTCTCTGAAGTTGAAGCCTCTCCGAACCAGAGCTCTAGAGTCAATTCGCCTTACAAACAATCTTTTCTCCGACCTTGGCTCCTCTGACTAAGTCAATGTGGCACAATAACCCCTAGTTGATTATGGTTTCACCCACCATCTCTGTCGACGGAGCCGGAGAGCACCGATTTTCCGCTAACGACCAGCGCGTTCTTTACTTAGGAATCGTTTTCCTCGTGGTTACTTTCAAGCAAGTCGTCTCTACACACCTAAAGCCCCAACCCTTCCACACGTAATCCCGTCTTATTAATTCAACCTAATGGAATAGTTTTAAAGTTGAACCCCCCCCCCCCCCTCTCGTATCTCACGCGCTGAAAAATATTCAATTCGAAACTTTCTAATGGCAGCGGGTAAGTTGAAGTGCTTTTCACGAATATTGGCCTCAGTAACCGTTACAATGAACTGCTTCCATCAATCAGTCTCAAATCGAATGGCAGCGCAATGAAAGTAAATAAAAAGAAAACCCCAAAACTAACCCAAAGAAATTGCGGACTAAAAGGACTTCCAATGAAAAGTACTTTACTCCAGGTGGTGTGTTCGCTTGCCAAACACCACTAAAAAGTTCCCTTTTTTTTTTAAAAGCCATCGGACGAGAGCAAGAGCATGGAACACTCGAATAGTTTATCCCTCAAGGCAGTAGGGACCCTTGCGAATAAAATTAAAAACTTCCCATCAAGTGTGCGCGCATGTGTGTGTGTGTGTGTTGTGGGTTTGTTTTCATTTATTTTCCTTCTTTCAATTTTCGACAAAGAAAAGTTGTCAATAGTTTGAAAATGGAAGTTTTCTCCATCAATAGTGATCTCGCGAGAAGTGAATAGTTGCACTACGACCACAACACTTCCCCCCTTTCGATGGTGAAAAACTCTGCAAATAGTTTCAGCATCCGTCAAAGTTCGAGTGCTATAGACTAGCGAGCGAGAAAATAAAAAAAAAAAAGGGAAAAAAAAAATGGATTGGATTTTAGGAGAAAAGTTTCTTCCTGCAGCAAAGAATGGCGAACTCAATTTGACGCTTTGGGGCTGGTATGCATGGCGCCCGACTTTTAATTGTTCAAAAATTGCTATGCAAATTCATGGCTCTTTGTAGTGAAACACGAGGAATGTGTTGCGTGATAGCCGTTGATAGGCAATAGAGCCACCAGAGGCAATAACAAGCTTGGTGTCGGTGAAAATCGATGACACCTTGGAAATGGTTTATACTGCCCACAGACCAGAGGCGAATTCAAATGGGAATTGGATGAGCTAGGGTCTGGTTTCTGCATGAGCCGTCTCACCAGCTGTGTCCGTCAAATAGGGAAATCTATCTCCATCGGAATCCAATCCATGGCAAGTCTGTCAGATATCCTCAATGATCAAATATTATGCTGAGATTCGAAATGTGCACTGAGCGCATTTTTTTTTTTTTTTTTTTGCTGCAGCGACCTTTTAACCCACAGATACGATACTTCAAACCGATATAAGCCACAAGGCATTCCAAACCCTTAATAGAAAAAAAAGGCAATCTGTTCGGATAGTAGTTGGCAGCGGTGGTGTGGGTGCCATTACCCACTGAGGGTTCCTCTGTCAGTTGTCCAAAAAGGAAGAAGTCATCACTAGAAACCACCCAGATAGCCATAGTTGACGAACAGGATCCGGATCAGTCTCGAAAACTGGCTTCTAGCAGACAATGAGACCCTCAGCACCATGATGGCCAAATCACTCGAGTTCCTACCCAACACAATCGCCAAACTCGGTGAACTGCGGAAGGAAAGAATGCTCAAGGTGATTCCAAACTCCGCTCTGCCTCTTCGCTGCAAGTATTGATTCGTCCCCCCTTCCAAGAAGAGGTTCGAGGAATCATCGCACTCTTGGCAGGGCAAAACCGCAATCAAGGAGTGGAAACTTTTTGGCTCCAGGACAAGTGGGGAAAGAAAGAAACTGTGCTTCATAGTGGATAAGTCCTCTATGGAGCTTATTAAAAGAAGCACAGGCATGCTAAAATTCGGGCTGGGAAGTGTGAAGGTACAGGTCGAAGATGAGGATGGCAAAAGGGATTCAGAAGCTGCTGCTGGTGCAAATTAATTTGCATCGCTCCAAAGCAGCTACAGAGGACTTGATTCTCCACCTGTCTGAGGTAGGAGTGAACGTGGCTTTAATCCAAGAACCCTGAATTGTTAATAACCGGGTGCAAGGTGAGAAACGGCTCGGCAACAAGCCCGGAACAAGCCGAGACTTCGGTGAACATCCCGCCTTGCACACTTAAGCTTGAAGCAGGGAATAGACCTTAAGGGAGGCTAACAACAGATTGACCTCTCTAAACACACATTTCACTCACCATCGGAGGATGCCCTCATATATATTTAGAGTGTCAGCATGTATTTTTGGATTTTGTTTTCACGAGTTGTCAGAAAAGGAAGTCTGCACTGACGGTAAGGAAAAACAGACCTCAGGCCTTGGCTGAACACCTAAAAGGGGTCGATGATAATCAGTGAGTATCCTAGGGCACAGTTTACAATATCCACTGAAATAGACTAAGCCTACCTCCTGGTTTTCACAATCTCAACAAGGAATTCTACGGCTTCGGAGCGTGTTCCCACCCTGTCCAATATGAGGTCCTGCTACACATTAAGTTCGATGGTCATGACAGAAGCGGTCTTTAACTTATTGCCTCTAGTTGTGCACTTCAAGTCCAAGGCCCAACCTACGTGCCTATGTCTACCACTAAAGGCAATATCTTCCTCCATTGCGTTGTCTCTCCGTGTTGGATTTAAAGACTCAGCAGAGTGAAAAGTTGATGTCCATTCACTCTACCTAACCAACTCAAAAGTCCAATGCACATCCGTGTGGACAGAAGAAAGTGTGATTAATGGAAAAACTTCTCCCGCCCACCCTCTCTGACCTCACAAAGGTCTTAAAACAGGGTTGAGTCAATACGCATCAGAGGTGAATCGCGTGAATGTGGGGATAAGACTTGGCAAACAGAAGTTGGCCTGCGAAAATCTATGGAAGTTTATGTTTTGTTGCTTCCTGCACGGAGGACATATTTTGGAAACCGACCAGTTCCACCAAAGGCAGTGATCATTCTGACCAATTGTCAACCTCCACCCAGCCCAAGCGTAAAGACACTGAACAGGGATAGGAAACATTTTACCCTCAACCCTTCGCTACATCGTTTGGAACATTTCACCATTTATTTTTTTTTAACCTTCGGCCTTTCATATCAATTGTGCTCCTCTGCCCAGAAAGAAAACTTTGAACTTTTATTGAGTGGTAACAACCAAACTATTGTCATATCCCGAACCCACACCGCTCGTTTCCTGCACAAAGGCTTCCAACCCAACGGCCATTGATTCCGATATAATGAGGCCATAACCCGATGCCATTTAATCGAGGGTTGAGCGATTTTTCCTTTCGGTTTTGTCACCCGATTAACATGATAACTCCATTAACAGGCTTTCGATGCCTCGTGCCCGAGGCTTATCCACAGCCATGTGAGCGCGCCCCATCTATCTCTCACAGCCGGCAGCCATTTTCGATTACATTATTTTTAATGTGAATTACCTTGTGGTAGATCAAAAATTTTCCGTTGACGAAGAAAAGTTGTTATCGCAAGTTTTCGCAGCCCCCGAGCCCTCGGGCCTCTTTCGGTGGCGACAACAAAGCCCACGGTTCCGAACCGCACCGCAAGACGCGTGTGAGGACGACCGAGAAATGAAAGGAAACTTTATATGGCTTACGGGGGAAAAATCACATCAGGATGCGATGGAAAATTTCCATTCTTTCGACGCGGCGCACACACAACAGCTCGCCGTGGAGATCGTTATCGATGAAGGGAATGATTTGGTGCATGTGTGTGTGTGTGTGTGTGTCGCTGTGGCGGGAAATCATTCCCAGTCATCCGATTGTCATTACCTGTGTTAATATCTCAATTGTTACCTGCGTTGTGTGATGCACGGAAGCCGGGAATTGACGCTGCCTGGTAAGAAGGGGGAGGGGGCAACCGTTTTTAGCAAGTGTGCACGGCTTAAGGGATTTCATGGGGGATAAGATAAGAAAACGATTGAATCGCTTTATTTGGCTAATTGTATCGAAAAGATAAGGGAGGTGAGCTCAGATTGTAGCTAAGTCGTAATTTGATCAATCATCCGATACGAATGGATGATTGCAGTGATTTCGCTTCGTCGGAGCTGTGTGTGTGGAAACAGTGGGAGATACATTGCGGCTATCGATTTCCGTAATTGCTTTCACTGGGACCAAGGGAACTGCAAGCATTTGCATAGTTTGCATCATTAATTCCCCATTGGTGCAAGGTAGATGGCACAGATAGGCGCACTCGTAGATAATGGCAATTTAATTGTTAAATTATGGTAGCCATGATAACATATCGTCGAGGAAACATAATTAGCCGATGGGCTTTTTGTAATGACCTACAGTATCTACATCAGCTGGACAAACCATTCCGACTGTTTGGACGGAGTTTTAGGTAATCGGGACAAGTAAAAAAATTAGTTGTCATGGGATTCATCGATATCGACAGGGGGAGGGATTCAGTACAACAGCATTACGCTGATGACATTGCAATAGCAATCGCTGGTAAAATCCTCCCTACAATAAGAGACCTTATGGAATCTGCCCTGAACATACGAGTATTGGCAGGATGGACGAAGAAGGTAGGCCTGGTTATCTCTCAAAAATCGAACTAGTCCGTTTCACTAGACGCTATAAGGTTCCGTATATCATGGCCCGGAAATCATGGTTCATGGTTGGATGGTGGGTTTAGTGGGTGTCCTAAAGACTTACCTTGACCTCAAGCGGGTCCATTGTACCCATAAATAGGATACTCGTGGGAGTCAAACCAAGGGATTGGCTTATCCGGAAAGGGATAGAAATCTCATGAGAGGCTGAATATTCAGTATCGTGCTGGGAAAGCCTCAATTGGCTTATATTCCTGCCGGAAAGCTCTGAGCCCGAAATGGGGCCTGCAGCCTAAAGTAGTCCACTGGCGGTAATGAGGCCGATCCTTATGTATGGAGTATTGGCCTGGTGGACAGCACTAAACAAGAAAAGCAACAGTAGCCGGCTTAAAAAGATGTAAAGGGGATCATGCATCTGCATAACGGGTGGCTTGACAACAACTCCCACTTCCTGTTGATATCTTTGGGAAGCCAATGGCAGTCAAAGCAGTATTAAAGCCCAGAGAATCCTCACAACTGATCGGCACAGCAATTGGCCACTCTAGGATTCTCAAGGGCAACCATACTATTCTTAGTAAAATTGACTAAATATTGACTTCAAAGTCAGATACAAAACTCGGATTCCTAGCAGAAGCTTTTGGGAGTCTGGTAAAGTTTTGAGTATTCCGAGCTAAAAATATTCACTGACGGATCTAAGCCAGCGGGTGTTACGGGGGCAGGAGTCCGGCACCTGGCACCAACGCACCTGGCTTAGCCATTACTACGCAATTGCCAGATCGCTGTAGTGTATTTCAAGCGGAAATTACGTCAGTCTGCGAAGCTGCGGCTTGGCTTTCAATTAACTCGATAGATTGTAGCGCTATTGTACTATACGTAGATAGTCAAGCAGCTATTGAAGCCCGACAATATGGTCAAGGTTGGTTAAGCAACGCCGTAGATCTCTAACGGGATTGCAGACAGATGCGACGTAAACCTGTGCTGGGTTTCGGGACACAGGGACGTTCCAGGCAACTTTAGAGCAGACGAGCTGGCAAAAGAAGGTGCAGCACGACTTATTCCCGAAAATCTAGTGGGAACGACCTGCGCCTATCGAATCGATCAATCGATCCTTGACACGGATACCAAGAGACTGGCAAACCACAAATGGAACAACATCAGCACTTGTCTCTTGTCAAAACAAATCTGACCTAACCTGGATTCAAAGAAGAAACTTGATCCTACTGGGATCTAGAGGACGAATCAGTCGCTTACTTCACTGTTGAAATTCTTATGGGCCTAAGCCTCAGGTGCAGAGGGTGCAGGACGGCTTCTCCCCGAAAACCTGGGGGGACCCCCTGCGCCCATAGAATCGATCAAGTTCCTCCTTGACAGAGATGCCAAGAAACTGGCAAACCGCAGGTGGAACAACATCAGCACTTGTCTCCTGTCAAAACAAATCTGGCCCAAGCTGGATTTAAAGAGGACGGGGAGACTTTTATCTACTAATCGGAAAAATCTAGGTTCACTAGTAGGAGTCCTTACCGGACATTGCCTGATAGGCAGGCATGCACTTAGATTGGGGGTCCCCTATTTAGTACAATTTTCGAAGAGCTGTATCTACTTTCGGTGGCGTTTAGAAAAACTTGTTAAACTTCCTTCTTCTCGACCTCATTAACCTACATTCACAGACTGCACATTACACATCTCCTTTAGCCTGTTCCTTCCCCGTGTAATAAAATTTTTCCGCACCCATTAGTGGCAAACAGTACGGAAAGTTTTTCTTATTTACACGTATACAAGTGTTTTATACGATCCCAGAGCCCCGTCTTTCTCTTGTGTTTTCCCATTAAAACTCGAGAAGACAGCCAGTAACACAAATGCAGTCATTATATGCGAATCCAGAAAATTTAACTCTTTCGCAACAAAATACGATATGAATGAGTTAGGATACATTTTTCATGTGTATTTACAACCGTGTTTGGTTATGCATCTTAATTATATCACATCCTTTTTCAATGGCTTCACAGATGTCGGCTGAGATAGGAGTAATAGCACCTCAAGCAACTCGTTGCATACAAATCTGACATTGGCTCGATATTTTATCAAATTAACACAACGGAATGGGGATGTTAACGGATGGAGCTATAGCTTCTCGACTAAGATGGTGGACCAAACCCAATTTTAGTGGCTTGTTCGGATATTGACGTCATTTCTCATTTTGATAATTAATTTGCCTATACTCAGCTTTCAGGGTGATTGGGTCTAATTGGATTGTACATGTGTAGACCTCTCTATGGAACACCAAATAGCCACGACAATCTGTGAAGTTTGACATGTTTTCGGTATTTCAACATGAACTGGAGTGGACTAGTCGCAGTGATTACCTCATTGAACACCACACCACTATGTATGAGAGTTAGTTGAGACCTTGTTAAGGATACATTTAATTAATTAAACGCTATACTCTGGATTTCTATGTTTCGTGCCAGCCATATAAATTTCTAGAAATAACAGACAGAACCTCTTTGACTGCCCAAGAGGATGGATATTATTTTCCCCTTAAATGTTAGATTGCAAAGACCTCTGCCCCGAATATGGACCAATGTTTGCCTAGGCTGACTGAGGAACTTGTTTCAGTTCTTATCTCAGTTTTGAGTCCACCCGTATATCTGACAAAGTTGATGATTGTAGTTTGTCTCAGTCTTTCTTTGGTGGAATGGTTAGAAGAAGTTTCCATTTCGAGCTCCAAACAGGGACAACTAACTTCCTTGATACAATCTTGGCTCCAAATAGCTTAAATGGAAGAACTTTCATTTATGTCCAGATTTCGGTGGAGGTAGACCCAATATGATGTTCAGGGCAACGATTTAGGCTTTAGGCGTATTAAACTTGAGATGCAGGCTCTGACTAGATGTTGGGCATAACCCTCTTTTCGAAATTCGTCTGATCATCAGAGTGAAAATCCAAATTTTTAGGTAAGTTCGAGACAAGATAATGCAGTTATGCGCTGAAATCTTCATAAAAAATCAGTGTAAACCCAAAAAAAAAAACGTTCGTTAAGTTGAAAAAAAATGGTAACAGGCTAGGATAATTCATGAAACAGAATCGTTGCGTCCAAAAATTCTATCCGAAGTAGAAATAGCATTAAAATTAGCCTAATTGGCAGCATCATAAAGCAGTCCTTTGAGTTTAACCCCCAAGGGAATCCTTTAATATCCTACATCATTCTGCATCCTGGAGTAGTAACCCATAATTCTGTTACTGCTAATGACATTACAATGGACACTTCCTGGTCTGTAAGTGCCTCACAGATGGCCACTCCATGCCATCCCAGGATCGTATTCTTAATTTCATTTACTCCACTTGAATAAGTTTAATGAAATGCAAACCTCTTCAGCAAACGACTTCTCGCCAAATTAAATCACCGAATCCAAAGTTTTCCGGAAATACCTCCCATGAGCTCGATTTGAGCTAAGAAAACATAATGACTTCCCACACCATGAGGGGCGGCAAAGAAAAACAACTCCCACCTCTGCCACACCATCGCCGGAGGCGCCTTGTTTATCTCGACAATCAAATTATTCCCCAAGAAACCCTTGAAATTCGCAAACTAATAACTTTCTCAATTTTGAGGACCCAAAAACTTTGCCCGAACTTATTTCCAATCACGTGTAATAGAAACCCCGAGATTTCTCAACCCTCTAACGACACTCACGACTCTAGCTATCACATATCAAAGCAAACAGCTTTAGACGATAAAGACCAAAAATTCACATTTTCTCGTTTTCGGCACAACCTGGAGCAGGATTCCTTCCATTCGATTCGACATTTAATGAGTTTTCACATCGATTCCGGGATTCCTTTTTGAATTACCAAGAATTGCAATCTGAAACACCAGGCGGCGGCAGGCAGTCTATTAAAATGTGAAGCAACGACAAAAAAAAAAAAGAAGACTCCGTCGTGTGTCAAAAGCAAACCAAGACGACAGCGACAGACGACAAACAAGGAGACATAAACAGTGAAGCCAAAGCGAAACCTCTTTCATTATTATATTGTGTTTTTTTTTTTTTCCTTTTTCTTCTTATTTTCTCTTCCTCCTTGCGAGAGAGTCGGTAAATAATTCAATTTCCGTTTGTCGTTGAATTTTTCATGCAATTTTCAAGTGGAGCGTCCTCGAAAGTCCTTTCCGAATGCGAATGGCTTCTGTGATTGTTGTTGAGTAGATATGATGTGGATGGGAACTATCCCTCTTTCTCTCTCTAAGTGGTCACGTTAAATTGCACACGTCTCCAATGGGAGAACAATTTAAACACTTTGACTTTGACTTCATTCAGCTTAGAGGAAAAACTCCTGTTTATCCCGACCGCAGAGAGTGTCCTGAATGCTACTGCCACCCAGAGCCCCAATTATTAAAATTTAGAGACGAAATTCCAAGAATCACACGTTAAGCAATCTATTCCCTTGGCTTTCGTCACTTTTTGGTGGATTTCGAATAATTTTTGTTGCTCATGTCCTTTTAGGATTTTTTAAAGCACAACCAGAACTACTTTGAACTTCAGCGCGGTAGTAACTGATGGACCTCCTGCGATTCGCCAGATATCACAGTTATTGACTCCACCCAACGGGAAGGTATAATGAAATTCAGGAAATAAATACGGTTACAGGACGAGTTCCACTGTTGCCATCTGCCAGTCAAAAATAATTTTTTTTTTCTTTTTTTTCGAAAAATTGATGGCCAATTCCATGAATACCAAATGGCGGAAGTAATTTCATTTAGAATCCGCTTTTAAATTTCCCTTTCATCTAATTACGGATATTGAAATGAGCACCCATTCTAGCCGAAGTCGGTCCGCGTCCCCGTGCGCCCGTTTCCAACAACAGAACTCATTTGAATTGATTAGCAATAAATGCCATAAAGTTAAAATGCGTATATATGTTGCGTTGAAAGCATTTTCATTGATTTCCGTTGTAACCAGTTGGGGGGATGGAGGAAAATCGATTACGAAAAATATTTCATGATGTGTGAACTTTCCTTTTAAAGTGCCGATAAGCGGTACGGGGTGGGTATCCTTTTTCGCTGCATGTTGAAAGAAAAGTTTTAATGGCGTGTAATAAATTTTCCTAGATATGATCTGATTTCGAATTGAATTGTGAGCGGAAATGCGCCGTGATGAAGGTGGGAGTTATTACATTCGAAAGAGGAATCCTTTTGCTCCGCGTTAAATGATTTCAACACTCGTTTCGGTTTTAAGCATCAATGAGCAGTGTAATATTCCTTGCGGATGATATAGGTAATTTCATGCAATTTAATTTGAGCTCTGATTCTTTGCCATTTTTAGTTATGGAAGGCAACACAAAAATTTCGACGGTCGAGTTGACATCGGTTATAACGACGTATCGGTTTTAACGACCAAATTCATCGGTCCGTTTAAGGTCGTTATAACCGATTTTGACTGTATTTATTTTTATTCCTTTTTTTTTTTTGCCTCAAATAGTTGGATAATCAATTGAATGACAAAGAAAACATTTTTTCAATTTCCTCAGCAATAGTTCCACAAAGAGTTGTTGCGCGAACTCGAAAAGAAGACATTTCTTAAATTTCCTCAGCATTCGTTAGACCGATTATACTCAAAATCTTATCAGCTCTAAGTTTCATAATGAGAAATAAAACAAAAAAAACTGCATGATCCTACGTTGTTTTGTTCTCAAGATATCGAAGGCGAAAAATTTTATCACACATACACCCACACAGACATCATTTCGAAAATAGGTGCAAACGATTTCTAGTGTATCGTAATGTGAAGCCCTTTTCATATCTCGAAACATTTTGTTCGGACCAATTGCAATACTTCCCCTACCTACATAGGTGGGAAGTAAAAATACACCACAAATAGAAAGACACTTTGCAGTGCTTGTTTATTTTTTGATCGACAAAATACTCCAAACTGAACTGACTTAGATGTTCGGAGGTTAAATCGTCGAAAATACTGTCACAGTGAATAAAAGTGTTGAAAGTTTTAGAAAGTCTCTTAGGCAAAGGGTTCACAGCAATTCAACATCTCGAGAGGGACCTTACAGCTAATTCTTATAAAAGACCTGCACTTTCTTGCTTACAAAAAGCAGAAGGAAACCCAGTTAGATTCTGGAAAACCAAGAGGAGAATGACAATTGCCTATGAAGTGCATTCGCAACTAAATGACTTCGTGAACAAACTAAATCTTCCGATTCTGGACGCTTAGGAACGTCGAGTGATTCGTGAGAAACACATGCATCCTTTGAACGTTCAAAGAGTGGCTGGCGAAGGATTCATGTGTTTCTCGCGAATTACTACGCACTTTTCCGAATATGACGCTAAAGACCGAATAACAACGAATCGCGTTCAATACCCCACTCAAGTTCTTGTAGCCCCTTATTTGTATTGATCTTGATGGCACGTGTGTACATAATTTCGTCAGGATGACGACACCTGTCACACTGGAAAAAAAAAATATTTAAAATTGGATGAAGCAATAATTGCCAGACCTTCTCATCAGCATCACACAGATGGGCAGTTAATCGCAAAGATTATTAAAGGCTTTTTCAATAATGTGACACCAGATCTTGAGTCAAGGCGTCCAAGGGTAGCACTACCAAAAACACTATTAGAGATGCCGCCTCAATTGTGCTAAATTTACTTCGACCACCACAATGAAACCTCTCGTTTGACAAAGAACAGAAGCAAGAACATGCGGCACTGCAAGAGATCATATAAAGACTAGACCCTCTTTATCTTCAAGCAATCTGAACCCAGAACTCTTTCTCGCATCACTTGGGGGTCTTCTAGGGCTTTGACTGGTTTATGTTATTTTCTTCACCTTTAGGACTTCTTCGATGTAGACACCACACTCGGTTCCCATTTTCTATAATCGTATGCGTTACCAAATGCTAACACCAGAGGCACAACCTTTTAAAAGTCCATTGGTGCGTTCGTGCGAATTGAGACGGGAGCGGCGAAGATGGGTTTAATGAGCAATGAGGGCAAGACAAAGTGCATGCTGTCAACAATAAAAGACACTCAACACCGGCGCACGTCTCGGACAGAAAGTCACTGTAGACAGATGTAACTTTAAGGTAGTTATCGACTTTGTTTACCTAAGCTTCGTTAGAAATTAAGACAAGGACACCAGCGTTAAGACTAATCAAAGAATAACTCTTGCCGATTGAGTAACACAACCATTTCTCGAGCACCTAAAGTTACCCCTTATAGGCATGGACTTTGTCTAAAGCGGATGAAGTTGCTCTTGGCTGTTTCGAGAAGAAAATTCTTCGGGTGATTTTCGATCCCATCTGCATAGAGGGTGAGTGGAGGAGAAGATAAAACGACGAATCTTACGGACTGTACAGCTTCATCGACTTAACCAGAAAAGTGAAGATCCAACGACTAAGGTAGCTGGGTCATGTAGAGCAGATGAACACCAATGCACTGGCCCTGAAAATCTGCGAATCCCCCATTGAGGGACAGTGCAGTAGAGGACTCAAGTGACGCACGGATGTGGAAGTGGACTTAGAGAGCGAAACTGGAACCAGCTGGCTAAAGATCGAGCTGGCTATAGACGCTTGTAGGTTAAGACCCAGATCCATCCCGGACTGTACGCTTTACCATAACCATATTGACCCTCTGCAAGTCATTTTGTACATTCCCCTATACTGTGCTCGCTTTTTAACCTACTACTTGCAGCAAATACACTTTGAAGCACCCGTTTGAGGTAGAAATTCACTCAGCTCCATTCAATCTACTGTTTCCGTTTAGCCTTGCAGTCCATCTTCCCTTAGTTTTTTTTACAATCCACACGTGCATCAAGGAGATATGAATACCCTTTCGATGTTATTCGCATAGCGAGAGCGTGGTGCGTCCTGCTGTGTCTTGCATAAGAAAGGGCCTTCACGCTGATGGGGTATCTAGGTCCCATTTATTAAATTATTATTAAATTTCCTTTACTTAATAAACCCAATCGTTGCTTTTCCCAATCGTCGCAGACAATCTCTTGGCAAACATACCTTCCATGAATGCGAAAACGCAGCGGATACATACTCCTTCGATCAGTAAACACTGCACCTGAGGATATACTTTCTTGCGATGCGACAAACTGTTTTATAAATATCAAGTAAACGTAGGACATGTATGGCCTGAAAAATCTTTCAGCCGTGTTCAATATTTTCCGCCTTCCGGTCACCATATTGGTTCCGTCATTCTAGGACACACCGGACAGAAAATTTCGAATATTCTCCTACACATGGTAAAACCCCTTTTTCAAGGTATTCAATGAAATCCTTATGAAAATTCCTTCAAACATCCTGTCTTCCTTGAAATTTATTTCAAAAATTCTTTTCACCCCCAATCGCCCGTGGAACCCGTGTTCCAAAAAGTCTAGAGTGTGCCCACAAATATTTCCCCAAAATATCTCTCTGGCTTTTCATTAAAATACTTGAAAGTCGCTGTTAGCAGTCGCTTATTGAATAGTTAGCACAAAATGCCACGAATACCGAAACACAACGTCGGCTTTCATGTCACCAGCTTCTCCCCCACCTTTTTGCACCTGGAACAGCAACACGCCCGTTCCCGGAAGAACCATTCGAATAACTTAAGGCAAACATCAGTCTATTCATAGAATCCCGCTTCAGCTTCATGAAAAAAAAAAATTCCTTTCATACACTACACCATGAGGATAAAGATGGATCCTGTTGACGTACACGGTACAAGCAGTCCCATCTAGTGTTCTAACCTTATCCAAAAATGAAAGACAAAACGATTAAAGGCAGAAGCGCAACCCTAAGCATTACCAACACCCCCATCCTTCATGCCTCATTCCACCATAACCAGCAGCCATTGGAACGAAGAAATTCTCATGCAGATGGAAAATTCCATACTAATGGGGGGCGGCGACGACACAGTGGAGAGGGGGGGGGGGGGACAAGAAGAAAAAGTCCAAAGACACAGTAAATGTAGGCGAAAACCCTTTTTTCCCACATAAATTTCGAGTGAATTTTTGAAGTCAGTTTTTCGGTGGCACACAAGGTTGCGGTACGGTCCGTTCTGGAATATTAGGAACGTAATTTTTTTTCTCTCCTCCACTTCCTTGTAATCCACCCTCTAGCGAGACGCAGGAAAATAAAGAATTTCATTTCAACAAAAGTAGGAGGCGATGTTAGAAATACTTTCGAGTGGTTTTTCTGGTTACGTAATGTGCGGGAGAGGGTCCTCCTTCATACCAGAAACGAGACGAACAAAAGAAATGCAATAACATTTGGTCCTTGCGGTTAAGTGCTATACACACGCATACAAACACACACACAACACACGTAAGACAGATGTTATTAATGAAATTAAGTTTCATCCATTTCGGCTTTTAAGCGCTTAATTGGAGGGATAACTTGAGTCTTTTTGCAAATGGACGGGTGGTGTTGCTTGTTAAGTGTTACATGCATTGAAAGACGGGGAACGGGCCAGGATTTCGTTTGAAAGAATATCAAAAAATGACCTTGTGATGTCTGCTCGTCTTGGAATCAAAGGAAATTTTTGTATAGTGGTGTTGGAAAGGCTGCATGGAATGGACTCTTTCGTGTTACGCCTTAAGGGTTTCAAGCTCCAGTCGTTCCAAGCCTGAAAGAAAGTCATTCATGTTGCGAAGTGAAAACAGTAGTATGTCCGGGGAGAACTTAACGCACACCAGGGTCGCAAGGTAACAAATGGCTTAACCTCTAATGTCTTGAGGCAGTGAAGCACTTGAAAGTGCTATTTTGTTAGTCACAGTGGCGATTCTAAAATTCATCAATAACACTGCACACATTATCATTTAGAGTGTAAATGAAAGAAGTTCAGATATAATATGAAGGCTTGAAGAATAAGGTGGGAATGGCAATTAATTAAAAAACTTTTAAGAATAAGAGTATTAGGATAGAGCGGACGATCTGGTGACACTAGCATCAGGGATGTTTCCCTCCGTGATAAGTCAAATCATGGAGGCAGCTTTAGACAAGGTAAACGCCTGGCTCGCAGGTTGTGGCCTTGGTGTAAACTAAACTGATGCTATTCCCTACCAAAACCAAAATACCTTCCCCGTCTTATCGGCCAACCACTCACACTATCCTCCAGCGCTAGGTATCTGGATATATGCTTGACCCAAACCTTAACTGGAAGCAAAACACAGAGTAAAGAAGGCACGTATAGCCTTCTATGTCTGCAGTAAAAGCTTTGGAAAGAAGTGGAGACTTGAACTAAAGATGACCTTGTGGTATACACAGCTGTAGTACATCCAATTCTCACCTACGGGTCGCGTATGGTGGCCCGCTCTGAGCAATGCCTAAAACCTTACAAAACTTAAAAGGCTTCAAAGAACACGAGAGGATTGAGGTCAGCCCCAATGGATGCCCGTGCTGTGCTCCTGCATCTTCTGCCTTACATACAAAAAACACCGCATTATGCAGGGCAGTCAGAGTCAGGAAGACTGGGTGCTGGACTGCAGGACCCTACGGCCACAGCAACATCCTGGATTCGTTACTAAACGGCATGGTCATGTTTCCAACTGACTACATCACACCCGAACTTAACTTCAGGAAAAACCTTAACTTGGGATTCCCCACCAGAGCACAGTGGAAGAAAATCGAAGTGATAAAGAATTTCGACACGTTCATCTACACCGACGGATCAAAGATGAACTGCGGTGTAGAGGCCGGTTTCTACTCGGAATTACTAAAAAATAGCAAGATAATACCGCTTGCCGAATTTTGCCAGCGTCTTCCAGGGACGCAACCCGAGCGGGACAAAACACACAAATAAAACATTGGTATCCTCATAGATAGCCAAGCCGCTATCAAAGCCGCTCTAAAGTAATGCTAGAGCGCCGGAACGAGCTTGTCCGCTTAGGCGAACGGTTCAGGGTCACACTGCTCTGGGTTCCGGAGCACAGGGACATAACAGGAAACGAACGTGCAGATGAGCTGGCCAGACAGGGGTCAGCGCTACATGGCTCACTCCCGGCAAGGGTCCATACTCCTCTGGGAGCGGTTAAAGGACAAATACCCTTATACTTCCTGGAGAAAGCCAACCTCCAATGGAGGCGATAAGCCCACTCCGGTATATCAAGGAAGGAGCTTACCAACTCATTTGTAAAATATGGTCGGAAGAAAGTATGCCCGATAAATGGAAGGTCAGCATTATTTGCCCAATCTTCAACGCCAACTACATTGGCATCAGTCTTCTTAACACCGCCTACAAGATTTTAACTGCCGTGTTGTGTGTTTGTTATCTGCGGTCCATATCAGTGTGATTTCAGTCCAGGAAAGTCCACCATCGATCAAATATTCACACTGCGACAGATCTTGGAGAAAACCCAGGAACTACAAATCGATACCCACTACCTTTTAATCGATATTAAGGGCGCGTATGACAGAATCTATAAAGACGAGCTTTACAGAGCCATGTCTAGTTTTAGCATCCCTGCCAAACTCATCCGTTTGTGCTGAATGACGATTGAGAATGCACGCTGTTTTATCAAGGTCGGCCAAGACCTCACCGAGATCTTTGATGTCAAAAAAAGGATTTAGACAAGGCGACGCGCTGTCTCGCGACTTCTTCATCATCGTTCTTGAAAGAATAGTGCAAGTCTCACGCACGCGCCTACATCAGAGGCACAATCTTTCGAAAGTCCGTCCAATTGCTCGCATACGCCGACGATATTGACATAATCGGACAACGCAGTGTGATATCACTGACGTGTTCGTGAGTATTAAGACGGAAGCGGCGAAGATGGATTTGACGGTCAATGAGAGCAAGACAAATTATATGCTGTCAACAAGATAGGACACCCCAACACCGACGTCTCGGACAGAACGTCACTATAGGCAGTTATGACTTTGAGGTAGTAAAGGACTTTTTCTACCTAGGCTCCGCCTTTGTCTACAACGATACCAGTGCTGAGAACAGACAAAGAATAACTCTTGCAAATCGCTGTTTCTTTGGGCTAAGAAGGCAATTAACACAGGTGGCGCACACAAGTGGAAGGGGACCTTAACCAACTTGGCGTGCGAAACTGGAAGCATCTGGCTAAAGATCGACCTGGCTGAAGACCCCCGTTGGTTGAGGCCCAGATCCATTCCGGACTGTAGTGCCATCTTGTCGTTCTTTCTGTGGTAAGCTATTGTCAGCTCTAAGGCGTAGATATTCCTGGACGCCGTAGTTGATTCTAGTGCAAGGAATGGGCAGTCAGTTTTTCTCAACAAAGTTTGTCCTGTTTACGAGAAGGATAAAATCAACTGGTATTACGCAGCCTCAGCACTGTCTATGAATATTGGTGTTCCTATCAAATGAAGCTAACCATTTAGAAGTAATCGTAGACAGTAAACTTCTATGGGCGAAAAAAGGTATTTTGAGCACTTTCAGACATCTGACAATCCAAAGGTTTCTTTGAGGCTCATCTTCAAGGCACGTCCTCTGGATCTACATGGCAATAATAAGATAAGAATGGGAGTTTGGTAGGAAAGTTTTCATGTAAATACGTTGATCCTGCTTGTGTAAGGCTCAAAAAGAAAAATCTGTCTAAGCTGCTTGCCTTGCTCCTCTATACATTCTTTGATGAACCTCCCGTCCTCTTGACATTTAGATGCAAACATACATATATCACACCTTGCACACTATATTCTGATCAAAAGAAGAGGTCTCTGCACTTTTTGCGCTGGAGTTTTGATAACCTTCTGCCATTGTCCTTCTACGATCCCTGTCTCATCTGATCCAATGACACCGAATTTAAACGACGTCTTTAAAAATGGCTTTGTTCGGATTATACACGTAGAAGGGAATGTAGTCGTATTTTTATAGACAGAGCTCCAGCCCTGGTCTATCTGTGGAATGTCACAAGATCAGATCCTTTTTCGGTTCAGCCACTGAATATGTCGAATTTGACATCTAGGTCAAAAGCGTACGTGCTGCCCTAGAGTTCAAGAATAAAAATGAACTCTGAGGATAGTTTTCTATACTGATATATGTACACATATCTTAGAGGCCATTACCAACCTTAGACGGATCTGCTGAAAGACAGTAGAACGTCTTTTGTAATCATGATGTGGAGAACAATGCGTCTGCGAAAACTCTATTCCTTCCAAGGAGAACGATTTTAAGAAAAAGTTCCTACCTTTTCCAATTAGCTCACAGCCTGAAAGTTGAAAACAAATTTGTGGCTACAGGAGCCCACACATCACTAGTTCACACCTACATACGTTCGTTACATGAGAAAGACTTCCTCTGTCGCAGGTCAACTTTTACCCAACAAATCGTCTCCTTCATCCTTCAGAACAGAAAAAAGTTCAAATTAAACAAAATTTCTAAATTTTGATAAAACATCACAAGTTAACCTACCTAAGCATGATGGGCCGAACAAAAAGCAACACCAACTTAATAAAGAATGACAGGCGACGTTTCAGTCAACCGTATGCACAGATTCAAACAAAGCAAAGACGAGTGCCTTCATTAAGACGATGACACTTGGGGACGAGGACTTCGCGAGGAGACAAAACAAACAAACGAACAGAAAAAAAAATGAAAAATTACAAGTCCTTCAGTTTTTCTGACACATGTTTCTGGCATTTGGCTTGTCACCATTCCTCCTTGGGTATGCTTCACGTTACCGCCAAAGATTTACTATGTCGCAAGACATCCCAACGGGAATTAACCCTCATCAAAATAGCTAACGACTTACGCGAGTCGAAGTGTACGAGTATGTAATGCCTTGCGAGTGGAATTATGCAAGATAAATGTCTTTCTTCTGGTTATTTTCCTGGAAGTGACGAAGGGAGGTGTTCATATGCATGAACCAGAGTGTGGATGCTGTCAATTAATACTCCGTTGAAAATGAAGCGTAGGCGTAAAATGAAGAATTTGGTCAATGGTTAGGAATTTGGTCACCATGAATAGATCTTTTCAGAAATCAATAAGGACATGCAGATAATAGTTCAATACTTGCTCGTCGTCAGTAGACCGTTTGGATTTTTGAATTTGGCAGTGATGATGTAAACTTCTAGACTAAAGAACAACTCTGCGAAACTATGGCTGTCTAACCAACGACATGATAGATGGAGGTGTTATCTCTAAAAAGCTTAACCTCAGCCTCTCTTTCTCTCTCCCAAATCATTGTAGGGTGAAATTATGGCGATGGAGGAAGTTCTATCGTGGCTAAAGGAAAACCGTAATATCCGCATCTTTTCGGAAAACAAAGTAGCAATCAAATCCTTGGAATCATTCTCTATTAATTCACTAGTAGCTCTAGAATGCCGTTCGTCTCTTATAGAGTCGATCTCGAGACAAAGGAACATCCCAAGAAACAGTAAGGCCGATAACCTTCCCAGATACGGAACAGGTATGCCTATTCTACCAGAAAAAGGTACCTTAGGTACGATTGCTACATGTAAGCTCAAGCATGATGTTCTCGAAACGACAAATCTTAGGTGAACAGGTAGCACAACGTTTCTAGTGACAAAAAATATTTGACCAATGCTGGATCTGGAACGCTCAAACTATTTGATTTCTCTCAAGAGACTGTCATCACTGGACACTATCTAAGAGTAATAGGCAGTCATGCCACAAGGTTTGACTTTGACGCGATTATTTCTAACTAACTATTCCCCACCTTCTTTGTACCTATGCAGCTCTCTCTCAAAGAAGAGGACTACACTTAAGGTATTAAAAGCTTCCTTCGTTCCATCAGAAGCTCCAATTGGTTCAGCGAGTAAGTAAAGGAAATTTTCCAAGGTCCATGCGGTATCACAACGGACCTATCATTGGTCCAAGTTTTCTGGGTTCAACTAGCAGCCCCATTAAGCCGATCTAATCTAACCACAGCCATGGTCACGAAATTCACTGCTCATCTACCACAAGTAATACCAAGCTGGGGAATGCCTTGGCCCGCAGATCCGCGAGCTGCAGTACCCCACAAGGTGGTGTTCTGTCCGCCTTTCTCTTGATTGTAGCGGTCAATAGAGTGCTGCTCGATCTGGAAAGGGCTGGACGCGAAGTGATTGCTTATGCAGATGATGTTGCGACAACTATCTCCGCAAATACCCTACCACTTCTTCAAAAAGCTCTCTCTATTCTCTCAAGATGGGCGGTCTGGGTGTCAATCCCGAAAAGACTGAACTAGTCCTCTTCACCAGGAAGTACAATATTTCTCCAACAGCACCCGACAAAGCCAAATTTCTATGCCTGATTCTGGACAGTAAATTAGACTGGAAAGCCAATTCTATTGAACGTGTTAAAAAAGCCATAGCAGCGGTATACTGCTGCAAAAAAAAAACCAGTGGTAAGAAGTGGGGACTGAAACCCCATACCACACACTGGCTTTACGTGTCCGTTGTCAGACATACACTCATGTATGGTATGATCGTCTGGCAGACGGCCTTAGACAGAGCCTTACACCGCAATCTATTGGGAAACGTGCATGCATATGCATAAGCAGAGCACTAAGAACCACCCCATCCGCGGCACTCGACGTGCTCCTACATCTAGCTCCTCTAGATATTTTTGGCAAACAGTCAGATGCTAGCGTAGCCTTTAAATTAAAAGCCTCTTCCCAATGGTCAAACAACCATATTGCCCATTCCTCGATCCTCCGGAAAACACCGACTACACACCGTCCAAGTTGAATTTCAACCTCAACTTCCGGACTTCCATTCCTTTCCGAGAGGAGTGGGAGAGTGGTGACGACAGTTTTGTTAATTTCTACACCGACGGTTCCAAAACCGAAAACGGAGTGCGAGATGTGTAACCTGAGCATCTCCTTCAGTCTACCTGACCACTGAAACGTTTTTCAGACGATCAACGAAGGCATATCCTGGCTTAGGGAAAATGTGATATCCTTCAGGGACATTACAATTTTTATCGATAGCCAGGCTGCTATAAAATCTCTAGAATCGGTAACATGTACATCAAAGGCCAATTTAGACTGTCGCTCGTGTCTCATGGAGATGGCAGAACATTTTAACATTAACCTATGGTGGCTACCCGGTCATAGGGACATTCCAGGGAACTGTAAGGCCGATGAACTCGCCAAACGTGTTACTACTCTAGACATTCTTCCGGAACGAAGGAATCTGGGTATTTCACTCGCTACATGTAAACTTCTCTGAGACTACGACGTGATCAGTAAAACAAACCAAAGATGGAGGAATGGTACCACCTGCCTCACTCGACATAAAAGTCTGATTTTGCTCTAAAGGTCGCTCATTAGCACCGTTTTGGTGTTCCTACCGGCCATTGTCCGATAGCCCTTCATTCCAGAAGGATGGGCCTCTTCTCAAATAATTTTTGCAGAAGCTGCAAGGACGAGGAGTTGCAGGAGGAAATTTCCTCTGCACTTGCCCTACCCTATCCCAAAGAAGGAAGCTCTATCTGAGGGACGTCAAAAGTATCCTCAGCTTCATCAAGAGCTCCAAATGGTTTCAATAAAGTGAGTGGCGCGGTTCAGGGAATAGATCCATGTGGTACCTTCTGTTCTTCGCACAGACGGCCACCCCACGTACCTACCTACCTATTACAAGTTGAAAGTGCACCACCAAAGTGCACTACCAAACGGAGAATTCGAAAATGAATTCACTAGTACAACAGCTTGAGTTTGGAATGGTGCATAGCAAAGCATGAAATCTAATAGTCGAGAAACTTTCCTCTTGTCTCTTAAATCGTCTATAGATTTTCATTAAGAACCGAATAGCTACCACAGGCTTCACTCAAACCCCCAACCCTGTCTAATCAGGAAATTACTCTAATTCAACCTGCACTACAATACCAGTAATTTAAAGTGTCACCAAAAGGAACTGGGATGTAATCGTCCAGCTCTAATGAAACATAAATCAAATGCCAGCCATTTAGACTTCCAGGGAAATTGATTCAAATTTGCTGACTTCCTCTTCGAAAATAATTAGAAATCGAACTAAAGCACTTGCCGTTGGCGTTGGCACTCTTAATTGCCAGGATATCCTGACATGAATCCCAGTCGAAGGCCTAATGAATAAATGAAAGTGTTGTGTTTGCTGTCCATCTCACTACCTGACATTACTTTTAGCGTCTGTAATGTACAAAACAATTAACAGGATACATTAAGCCCAAGTGAAATTAACTGCTGACCGATTGTTCCGATTTGAATGTGTCCTCCCTGGCGGAGATTCAGAAATATTACGACAGTAAGTTAACACTGTCCCGTACGATAGTATTCCCTCAGGAGTCATACTAAGGGCGTCGACCATCTGTATTACAAAACTCAGTTTTATCCTTTTTTTTTAAGGTCGGTGCGGTCGGTGGGAAGCCTTTTCTTTTTTTCATTTTCGTACTCTTCCTTCGTCATCTAAACTTTAGTCATTCTAAAACTTCAGGAGTTTCAAAGCCACAATCCATGAAGATAAACGATTATCTTCCGTTCGTCCTTTCCACCATGGGGAATACTGTTTTTTTTTTTTCATACAACTCGTAGGGTGTGGTAGTCTGGAAGCATCATTTTGTAGCGAAGAGTAGGAAACAGGATGCAAGGACACTTTAGCATTCTTCAGTTTCATGAAGGATATGGGCTCCATCACACCTCTTTAACAAACACCAGGATGGAGATGTTCTCTGATTTCTGTTCTGTAATTCATTCAAGTGCTCCTCACTTCAGACTGCTGATTTCCTCTTACTTTTCAGGTGTGAATAGCGTTGCACATTTTTTTTTTTTCAGGGAGAAATAGGGCATCCTTCGATGGCGTAAACTTTTCTGTATGTCTTTCACTTTTTTCACCGTTTTTTCCGTTTTTCTTCGGCATGTCCTTTGGCGTGTTCGTTACCTCAATTTAGTACAACCATACCAACCCAGTGCATGTCGTCGGCATAGATAAGCCGTGTGAGTGTAAAGGACAAACAAAAAATCCTTCCTTTCGGTGACATTGTTGTCTTCTGTTCTTTCGTTCTTTCGTTCCACTCCTCTCGTTTTCGTTTTCGTTTCCTTTTATGCTTTACGGTGGCAGAAAAGTTATCACTGTAGTGTTATCGCTTGAGCGGTATCCCATAATGATTCTTTACCTCGTAGTTGTTTATGCTTGGTGCGGGCTTGTTATCGGGACTTTTACTCTTTTGCTGGCGTTCCTCGCTCTAATGACGTCATTTTCGTTTTGAAACATTTTTTGTAGGCCCTCATCGTTTGTCACTATCTTTGATGGATTTTCGCATATTTTTTTGTTCGTTTGTTTTTAGTTTTTTTTTTTTTTGTTATGATGTCCTGATGGCACGAAGGATGGTTTTTACTTTAGCGGATTATTTGACATTCGTAGATTGGATTTTTTTGCAGGTAAAAAAGGAAAGTAGTGGAGTAGTTCATGACGCAGAGGGACCTTGATTTGTTTATTTCGTGACTTCCAAGCTGCTTTTGGGAATTCAAGGATGTGGGTTCAATTATTTAAATTGGGTAAATGCCAAGAGGCAGACCAGCCAGCCGTGGGAAAACATCTTATAACGGTGTGAACTGACAATTTAACGTTGGAAGGCAATTTGTTATTTTCAACTCATCGGCAGCTAATTGTCAGCACATTGGTAGACCTGACAAGATTTGACAAAAACCGATTGCACAAGCGTACGACATGATACCACTAACTTAGCACTGGAAGTTTACTTATTTCTTCATTATTCATGATAAGGCTACAATCCGGGTGGACCAGGGCTTCAACTTACAAGCGCCTCCAACCAACTCGACCGTTAACTAGCTGCCTTCAGTTTTGCACGCTAATTTTAGTCGTGGCCTGTATACATAAGCCATCAAGAAAGCCGCAACTGATGTGCTGGGTTTCAATAGACGACCGCCAAGAAACCACTGGTTTGATGCATACAAAGCATACAAAGCGGCGCTGCAGAGAAGGATGAGGGCTGCTCGCAAGCTCTACGAGCAGAAGAGACGGATGGAACATCAGAAAGACCACGAGAAGCACATGATCGAGAGCATAGAGAGGTGTTACGCCAAGAATGATGTTCGGAAGTTTTATCAAATGGTAAAAACAACATGTCACGGCAACGAGGTCCGAACAGAAGCCTGTAGAGATGAACAAGGAAACATTGTAGTAGAGTCACAGTCGGTGCCGAGAATTTGGAAGGACTACTTCTGCAGACCGTTTAACGGCGATAACGAATCAAATCCCGCTGTCAGGCAGAATGAACCCTTCAACCCGGACGATGACAGCCAAAACTTCCGGCCACCTGACCAAAATGGAGTAAGGATAGCAGTATCAAAACGGTAGTCCAATAAGGCACACCTGGCACTGACGGTTTACCGGCCGAACTGTTAAAAGCTGCTGGAAATGAATTTGTAAAGAGCATAAACCAACAATTTGGTCAGATGAATGTATGCCTGATAAATGGAATCTCAGCACCGTTTGCCCAATCAACAAGAAAGGAGACCCCTTGGCTGCGCCAATTACAGAGAAATTAGTCTCTTAAATGTCGCATATAAGATCTCATCTGTCATATTGTGTGAACGCCTAAAACCCCACAACGTGATCGGTTCCTATCAGGGCGGTTTTAGGCCAGGAAAGTCTACCATCCATCAAATCTTCACACTTCGGCAGATTCTGGATTAAACTCAACAAGTCCAAATCGATACCCACCACCTCTTTATCGATTTTAAGGCCGCGTATGACAGTATCTGTAGAGACGAGCTATACAGAGCCATGTCTAGTTTTGGCATCCCTGCCAAACTCGTCCGTCTGTGCAGGATGACGATGGAGAATGCACGCTGCTCCATCAAGGTCGGTCAAGACCTCACCGAGACCTTTGATGTCAGAAAAGGATTTAGACAAGGCGACGCGCTGTCATGCGACTTCTTCAACATTGTTCTTGAAAGATTTGTGCAAAACTCACGCGCCCACACCAGAGGCGCAATCTTTCAAAACTCCGTCCAATCACTCGGATACGCCGACGATATTGACATAATCGATAGAACGCAGAGTGATCTCACTGGTTTTGAGACAGAGGCGGCGAAGTTGGGTTTAGCGGTCAATGAGGGCAAGACGAATTATATGCTGTGAACAAGAAGGGATACCCATTACCAACGTATCGGATAGAACTTCCAAGTGGACAGCTATGACTTTGAGGGAGTTAAGGACTTTATCTACCTAAGATCCGCTATCAATTCAGACAATGATTCCAGCGCTGAGATCAAACGAAGCAAAACTCTTGCCAATCGCTGCTTCTTTGGGCTAAGAAGGCAATTGAGTAGCAAAGTCCTCTCTTGAACGACTAAAGTGACCCTGTTCAAGACCTTAATCATCCCAGTCTTTGGGGCCGAACTACCACACTGATTAACGTGTAACTCGTCATCGAAATGTGAGGATTTGGCATTACCGATTCTAATGAAGTTAATCGATCATTCGATCACGAGTCCCACTCACGCACTTGTTATCGATTGCAGTAATTCCGTTCTTGCTCTATGGCGCAAAGGCACGGGCTTTGTCAAAAGGTGATGAGATTGCTCCTTGCTGTTTCGAGAGGAAACTTCTACGGGTGATTTTCGGTCCCGTCTGCATAGACGGTGAATGGAGGAGGAGATACAATGACAAACTGTACGGGCTGTACGGCGACATCGACTTAGCCAGAAGGGTGAAGCTCCAACGATTGAGGTAACTGGGTTAGAGTGAACTTTCCGAAGGTCGAGGTTTGCAAGAATGTCTTCCTTTTCGACCTTGTTGATGAGTTCTCCAAGATTGATGTTAGCGTCATATCTCACCTAATGCTTCTATGTTTTTACGAGAAGCTCGAAAAAACCATCTTTGGTGACAACGTCTTACCACTCAGATGAGGCATGAGTACAAATAAGCTTGATACTAGGAAATGGAGCTACGATGCCGATCATCATTCAGCAAGACCGCTGTTCTTCCTCATAGAAGCAGTCGTGATGTCCGGAAGCAGACAGCCGCGCTAGTGCAACACAACGCACCTTCGTGAACAGCGGTTATATCGCATCATAACGATCGAGAAGCCCTGCTATTAAGTTAACTGACCGCAAATTCTCCATAGAACCAACATTTAACGTTCTAAGGCTCATGTTGGTTGAATGGTTCCGTTATAAGCGGCTTCCTTGCTGGCACAATGGACCTAATTCGGTATAAGTCAACCCATCGACTTCAACGGATAGCCACTTAACGTGATCTATCCTACGTCTGTAGCTCTGTGGTAACTTGGTCTTCACTCTTCGCAAATCCCTCAGCATGTTCCCCAAGTGCATCACTTGCGCTTATCCCTTAGCTGTTCCTTCACTTTTTGTCTTGCAACTCCAATCTAAACCCGTCCACAAATTTAATCCACCAAATGGAAGACTGATTGCCAACACTTAATAGTTGTCATCAAATCTATTGCCAACATATTGTATCTTCTATCCAACAACTCTCGCAAGAAACTGTTTCAAATTTAATATACTCTCTGCTAACCACCTAAATCAGATAACTTCCTTAAGAGAACATTTATCAGGGTTTCGCTGGTGTTCACCTCCCTCAGCCAATTGCCCCACTTGTGCACAGCCGTCATGATGAAGTGAAGACAGATGCACCCCACTTCTTCCATACGCGGTCATAACTTAATAAAACCACCAACTCGGAGAGAATATATCCAAAGAAACTTATTCTCCCCCACAGTGACGGATTAAAACAGAAAAAAAAATCCAAGCACCCAATGGAAGGAGTTAAGGTTGCTCCACGACTCAAGGAACTCATTCTTCGTAAGTTGCACTCTACAATAAATTGCACAAATTTATGGGAAAGCGGATTCTGGTAATTTAATATTCACTCAGTGGATACACATACACCGATACATGCATCTGTCTATTGTAGGTTCCTAGGTTAACGTTAATTCCTTCCTTGTTCTAACGAAGTGCTACGAATCATGGTGCCGCAGGAAGTACAGCGAACTGGTATCACAAAGAAGTTGCCTCCACCATGGCAGATAACAACTACGAGTAACATTAACCCTTGCGATGGATTCAGTTCAGATTCAGAATTCAGATACGAGTTCGAGTAGTTGTTGCTGGATTCTATTTCCTCCCCTCGTATTTTTTCGGGGCCAACCTTCTTCGGAGAAAAGTTCATAAATTTACGAGTGAAAATGTGCATTTTAGTCGTGAACTATGTTTGTCTCAGAGTGCCAGTGCCAGTGGATGTGTGTGTGTGTGCTTGTGTGCAAAAGTAGAGCATGGGGTTGGTTTGGTAGGCGGGAGGTTAATGTTCAGCGAAAATTTATTGTAAACGTTGAAAGTTTTCAACTCAACGGAAAAAGTTGAAAACTTTTCCATTTTCATCGGTGGCACGGGTATTTATCAGCGTACATGTGTGAGTACTCTTGGAAGGGAGCAAAGTTCAACATGAAAATTATCGACAGGATACGGAATACACGTTGAGGGCAGAAGCATGATCCTTCCTTTTGACCGAATTTCGCTTGAACGCAGTAAGCAACTCAAACAACGAAATTTTTAGGGCGTGATGATTGGAAAGAACAGTGCAACGAAGTGCAGTTTAAACCGTTTACACATGACGACGAAGGAAATACACAACACAAGGGTGGAAGCTGATTAAGAAGAAGTTCATCCAAGCACGAGCCTTGTTGTGGTAGAGTGGAGGGCATTGAGGAAACGAAAATGTTGTACTTTGAAGAATGCATTGTGATGAAGATTCTGCTTAGAACCGATGACGAAATATTGAGTCTCCTTTAGCAGTCTGCGAGCACGAGATACAATCCATGGACATCCTTATACGGCAAGGAGAATCAAACTTAATGAAGAACGAGATGTATCCGAGTTAATTCTAATTCTTTTTCTGCCTGGGACAATCTATGGAACCCTGGTAGCTGCCTTTCTTTAGCAACACATGACCTTCATAGGTTCGTAATACCTAATTCTGATGAGCTGTCTAAGTCAGTACTCTTTCTACAGAATTTTGCTTTGAACAGCTGGTACTCTGTGCAAAAACGAATTAAATGACTTCTGGAGGTTGACGATGACACTTAAAGATGCATGGGAAGACCAACGCGTATAAAAGACTTGTATTTTAATAAATTGATGACAGTAGCAACCGAAATCCCTTCAAATCAACTCTTGAATGTGAACACTTTACAATAGAAAAGTATAGACAAAAGATGCCTTGAAAACGATAGAAGACCGCGACTCAGGTGGCGCACGCAAGTGGACCAACTTGGCGTGCGAAACTGGAGGCAGCTGGCTAAAGACTGAACTGAATGGAGATGCTTGTTGGTTGAGGCCCAGGTCCACCCCGGATTGTAGCGCCACCCTTAGTCAGTAAGTAAGTAATTGGATTAATAAAGCACAGGGAAACTCTCACATCAACCGGACCGTCGAAAACGCCACAAGAGCACTGCGGATCTGTCGTCGCATCTGTGGCAACAACTCCGAATCTAAACTTTTATCGTCAGACCCACCCGGACATATGCGGCAATATTCTGGTGGATAAAGACTAATGAGGCCACCGCAGCCAAGAAACTGGAACAGATTCAACGCTTAGCTGAAATCTTTATGACGGGTTGCCTGCGTTCCACCCCCACCACGTCGCTTAACGCCACTGTCGGCCAACCCCCAGTTCAAGTCCACATAGAAATTTAGACAAAGCTCTGAAAACATCTACCCTACGGTCACTTTAACACGATTACCTCCCTACTTCAAAGCAGTGAGTTCAGCATGCCTTTGGACGATGCTCTTTCATAGTACTTTTTAAAAAAAAACTATTCAGTAGGCATCTCTCCGAGTGACCACTGGGAAAAGTTCAAACCCCGTCTCTTAGAGCACGACCAAGTATGGTACCCGGACGGGTCAAAAATGTGCAGTGGGGCTGAAATATTCGGAGAGTCGTCTAATACTAGCACCTAAACACATACTCAACAGTTTTTTAGGCAGAAATAATTGCCATTAATCAGTGCACAAGCAACTTGCTTTCTTACTTTCGTATCTTCCCTTATCTGACATTCAAGCTGCCCTGAAACGACTGAACTCAGGCATGATAGAATCGAAACTAGTTATAAATACAGTCACTTTGCTTCTCGGGATCTTAAAGTCGGTGACTTTACAGGTCATCATATCGTTACCCAATTGTTAAGATTCCAGATACCATGCTCAAGAGATATCATTTCTACAGAAGTTTCGAAATTGTTACAGGCGCCCGCAGCGAACGGAGAAATGAAGGCCCTACTACCCTACCAAATTCCCAAATCTGGTACACAGATAAATCAAAATTAGAAAACGGCAGCACAGGTGCTGGAGTTTATGGTCCCAGTTTCCAACGCACGACAGCGCTTGGAAAGCCACCTACAGTATTTCAAGCGGAAGTCCACGCTATTGAATTGTGTGCAAGAGAATACTTGCGAAAAAGAACCCGAGGTACCCGCATTTACATTTTTTCAGACAGCCAAGCAGTAGTAGTGTTAGCCCTTTAATCCTATACGGTAGGGTCCAAGCTTGTCTGGGACTGGCTCAACCTCCTCGAAAGCCTTGTGTCGGTTAAGGTTACCGTAGCCTAGATCCCAGGACATGAAGGCTTCGAGGGTAACGAACGGACTGACTACCTGGCGAGAAGAGGCGCTTGCCGCCCACTCGTTGGTCCCGAACCATGTTTTTGGGTATCACCCAACAGTGCTTACTCCAAAATAACAATAAACACCCCAACTACTGGGCCAACCTCCGGGGCCTTAGCCAAGCGAAAAAGTTCATCAACCCCCAACCTATACAAGGCCAAGATTTTACGTGATCTCACCAAAGACGAGTTAGAAACCTTAAACAGGACATTATCCACTCAGGTACCATCTGCATAAAATGAAAGTATCAGATACCGATATTTGCCGGCTCTGTGGAGAACAGAAAGAGAGCATTTAGGGCCCCTAATACAGAATACAGAATACACTGCATCACTGCTCATATACGCCACATCGGCAACGAAACAGCGGACTTACTGGCCAAGATACATAAGTACAACTCCGCCCCTCACTGATCGCGAACCAGCCTGTGGAGTAAGCAAATCAATTTTCAAAATCCACACTAGGAAACAAACTCTGCCCAAATCCAACGCGATCTGGATGAAAGGTGTAGGACAGAAACATACCAAATGTTCCCCCCTCCCCAAGACAACCCCAGGTTTCTTCTGAATCTCAGCAGGAACCACCTTAAAATCCTAACCGACATCAGAATTGGTCATTGCATATTAAAATCCTCCACCCTCATTCATGTGAGAAAACGAACCCTAGGCAGTGAACTCGTCTTACCGACCGCACTTGCTGGCTTCATCTGAGAAGCTGATTTGCTTCCTGACAGCCTCTGGAACAGATAAACTGCTCTCAAAATATTCGGGACAGCACCATAGGTCTCTATGTGAGACCGCAGTGGATTGGCGAGTAGAACAAGAGAATATACATATGATTTACCCAACTGCAGACAAAATAAAAACTTATAATTCCTTGCATATCAGTACCAGTAGCGAAATAAAGACCCTTTACCATACACACGCGGTTAAACTGGAAAGGTACGCCCACCCGACTGGACACAAACATGTACTTTTAAAATGAAATATAGCCCGAGCAAAGCCGGGTATTAAAATGCTAGTTATAGATAAAACAACATAGAAATTCGTATTGTAAATTTATCGATAAATATTCGCAAAAAAATATCGACTCACCCTGCGAAATGTTGGCTTGAAATAAAGATGTATGTACGTTGTCACGAACCAGGAACCAGGAACCACAAAAACACACTCACTGAGCTGTATCCCAGCATCAAAAACATCGGCAGAAATAATTTAAACAAAGATCATATATTAAAATTTACAAATAAAACATTCTGTCACGTTAAGAACCAATTTATTCTGAAATGCAAAAGGATTTAGAGAAGAAGATTTCAATATCTTTGCAACATTACCTGCCGATGTTCTTGTGCTTTTTGCTACGCGCCGCGCCGTCGGGATACCAGCTTTTTCACTTCACACACTTCCGCACGGTATTTTTCTTAATTTAGTTTGGGAATAAAACAATAGTATCATTACAAATTAAAAGATTTTTTATACCTAACCACTTGCAATTCGGAAATCCAAAATGGAGGAAAAAAGAAATCCACTTACCGGTCACAAATCGAAGAGAAATATGCAAATTTTTCATTGCCCCGGATATTTAAAACACTGCAATTTATGAATTTGCATTTACAAAATTGATTTAACAAACAAAATTGCTCGTTTCGATCAAAATTAGAACAAAAAAACGCGAAAATTAGTGAAATGCAAACGCCGAAGACACCATTTCAATTAACAAAGATAGAATAATGGCTTCTTACAAGCTTCCAGAAACTTCCAAACTAACTTTAGTGCAATGCCTAGATTATGACACAAGAGATGTTACAACAGATTAGCAAAAGTAGTAGATGATCGTGTAATATGCACAAAAGTGTGTGCACAAGGAAAGTGGTGTGCAAAAAGAATGAACGAGCTTATCGGGGACTAGGGTAGCAATTATGCATGGAGAATACATTTGGTTGAATATTGTGAACCGTTAGCAGCTGAAAAAGATGAAAATTCGCGTTATTTTTTTTTTTTTTTGTGAGCAACTATATATGTATGTATGTATTTGAAGCTAACTGCGATTCTCTTTTAATGTTGCAGCGTCGTGCGTCGGTCGCAAGCAAAAACCATGCACACGTGCACTATGTAATGAGTTGAATTCCTCTTTTTCGTGAACCGATGGGTGTTAAGTGTATTGTTGTAGGAAATATTTTTCTTCTCTTTTCCGGCTGAGGTTTTAGAACCGAAGGGCAATTTGCGTGAACGTTCATTCCGAGGTGGTGATATTTTTTCAAAGCCTCTTTGTTTGTGTACATTTTTCTCCTCTATGGATATGGCGCGACGTAACCGAAAAGAAAAATATCTCCGGCAGAACTCAAGTAAAACAAAGTATGTGAACATGTACGTATGTATGGACGCATGTTTCTGCCAGCAACAAGAAGGGAAACCAAACATGGACGAATCGGACGGAATATCCCAGTGGAAAGCTGTAGCTTCAAGTCAGTAAGGAAATTGAGATATCTTGACCTTGACACTGCTATTACAAACTTCTAACAACGACATCTCATCAGAAATCGAGCAAAGAATTACTTGTCAATGTTTCTTTGAAGTAAGAAGGCAATTGTAAGGCCTTGTCCCGAACAACCAAGAAGAGAAATCATCGCAGTCCTACTTTGTGGCGCTGAAATATAAAATTTATGGATAGCAAATAAAGATATCCGAACAGTTCGTTGTAAGACAGCTATGTATCCTGACGAGCTTTGGGGGAAGAATTCAACCCGTACAACCTGTTGTACCACGAATTGCACTTTTGAGATGGCTAGTACTTTTATTGGATTTTTTCCAACCCAATCGGAATGGAAATACGCATGTCTCTCGCTTTTCGATCAGTGTCTGAATTTTTTCAATTTTCACTTAAAATTGGACAACATTCCCCCGGAAAAATTTGTTTTTATTCGCATTAAATTAGTGCCGATTATTTGTAAATTATTATTTCAATGAATAATTGAGCCGGGAGTGTTTAATTTTCATGTTTCTCTTTATTTGTCTTAAGCCAAAATTGGTTTATAGTTTTTTGGAAATATGTACTTTAGATTTGGTTTTGCGCAACTTTGTTTCGTACAACTGAGGAAATTCTCGTACTTTGTTTAAATTTTGCGTGACAATTGGGCTAAATATCGAATTCGCCGCCGGGAAAGAAAACTTTTTAAAAAAAATCGAAAAATCAATGTAGATCCATTGTGATGCCCATGGGAGTGTAACTCCTAAACCGTGTGAATTTATGAGTTTAATCTAGATTTCATATGTTCAATTTATTTCAGGAGCAATTGCTCAAAATATGTTACGCGATAAGGGCCTTTCCAAACGCATATTTCATTAAAACTTCTGTGCTAAATATTGGACAAAGAAAAACACATACCTGCTTCACATCTCCATTGCTTCCCTATAACTTGCTTGGATGGAGTGTTAGCACGACTGGTCCTGTGAACATAAACTCAAATTTATCCGTGAAATCAATTTTTTTCATTTAGCTATGCTCAGTAATGACCTGGTAGAGAGCGTACACCAACTCATTTCTAGGATTTGGTCAGATGAGTGTATGCCCGATGAATGGAATCTCAGCATCGTTTGCCCGATCCACAAAAAAGGAGACCCCCTCAACTGCGCCAACTACAGGGTTATCAGCCTCCTCAACATCGCGTACAAGATTTTATCTGCCATACTGTGTGAACGCCTGAAACCTTTCGTTAACAACCTGATTGGCCCCTATCAGTGCGGTTTTAGGCCAGGAAAGTCCACAATTGACCAAATTTTCACACTTCGGCAGATCCTGGAAAAAACCCAAGAAGTCCAAATCGATACCCACCACCTCTTCATCGATTTTAAGGCCGCCTATGACAGCATTTATAGAGACGAGCTGTATAGAGCCATGTCTAGTTTTGGCATCCCTGCTAAACTCGTCCGTCTGTGCAGGATGACGATGGAGAACTCTCGCTGCTCCATCAAGATCGGTAACGATCTTACCGAAGCTTTTGATGTCCAAAAAGGTTTTAGACAAGGAGACGCGCTGTCATGTGACTTTTTCAACATCATACTTGAACGAATTGTGCGAAACTCTTAAGCCAACACCGGAGGCACAATCTTTCATAAATCTGTTCAACTGCTTGCGTACGCTGACGACATTGACATTATAGGCAGAACGCAGCGAGCTGTCACCGGTGCTTTCGCGAGTATAGAGACAGAAGCGGCCAAAATGGGTTTAACGGTAAACGAGGGCAAAACTAAGTATTTGCTGTCAACAAGAAGGGACACCCAACACCGACGAATTGGACAGAACGTCACAGTTGATAGCTATAACTTCGAGGTAGTAAGGGACTTTGTCTACCTTGGCTCTGCTATTACCTCCGATAATGACACCACGTCGGAAATCAAACGAAGAACAACTCTTGCCAATCGCTGTTTCTTCGGGCTAAGAAGGCAATTGAGTAGTAAGGCCCTATCCCGAAGAACTAAGGAGACTCTGTATAAGACCTTAATCATCCCAGTCCTGCTTTATGGCGCTGAAGCATGGACACTGTCGAAAGCGGATGAAAATATCCTTGGTTGCTTCGAGCGAAAAATTCTTCGGAACATATTCGGTCCCGTATGCGTTGACGGGCTTTGGAGGAGAAGATTTAACCACGAATTATACGAGCTGTACAGCGACATCGCCCTGGTCAAGAAGACACGTATCCATCGGCTAAGATGGCTGGGGCATGTAGAGCGAATGGACACCACCGCTCCGGCACGCAGAGTCTTCGAATCCAACCCGGAGGGACAACGCAGTAGAGGAAGACCTCGCCTAAGGTGGCGCGCACAAGTAGAAGGGGACCTCAACCAACTTGGCGTGCGCAACTGGAGGCAGTTAGCTAAGGACCGGGCTAACTGGAGAGGCTTGTTGGTTGAGGCCCAGGTTCACCCCGAACTGTAGCGCCACCTAAGTAAGTAAGTATGCTCAGTATCACTAATCTTCCCCCCATCTCTGCAGCCGATCGCTCATACTTCGGATTATTTCATTTTTTTGTGATCGCCTTGGGTCAGTGGTTAGTGCGTTGGACTGCTGTGCAAGTTGCGTGGGTTCAAACCTCAGTCATGTCAATCGAACATTTTTCGCGGCATCACCTCTCGTCGAAGAATGACAAACCGCCCGGTGTCTTGGAAAACCTTTCGCCGTTCGAAATCGGCGATAAATTGTAGGTCACTTCCTTTCGTGCGAAAAATGTAACACGCACAACATGAATGATTGCGAGAAGCTATGACTTCTGTATGCCCGCTTATCTCGAACTATCATCATTATCAGGCTCAATTGTTCCATATCTGGCGAGAGTATCAGCCTTACAGTTACCAGGAATGTCACTCTGCCATGAAGGCCAACAAAGGTGAATATTAAACTGCTCCGCCATCTCTATAGGAGACGTTCGACAATCTAGGGCTATTAGCGAATTTAAAGCGACTGATTCCAAGGACTTCAATGCAACTTGACTGTCCAAAAAGATGCGGATATCCGTGACTGATATCACGTTTTTCTTCAGCCAAGATAAAACTTCTCTGATTGCCATGATTTCCGCCTGGAACACGCTACAATTACTTAGAAGACGGAACGCTAGACTAAGGTTAAGCCTGTCGAAGAAAACACCACCACCCAGTTCGTTGCTAGTTTTTCAACCGTCACGTCGGTGTAGAAGTGGATCGACTTGTCTTCTGAGAATACATCGTCCCAGAATGACTTAGGAGGGATGGTTACGTCGAAGTTCTTGTCAAAACTTAGCTTGGATGTGGTCTGTGTTATAGTCTGTGTAGCCAAAAACTATAGCCAGTATAGTGCCGGACATTCACGGAAAATATGTTTGGAGTTATCCTCATCTTCCAAACAGAACCGACATTCTGTATCTAAACAAAGGTTTAGTTTGTTGAGATGGTAACTTAGGCCGCAATGGCCTGTTAAGAAGTCCACTAGCTGCCTCATGTTTTTTTAGTAATTGTTGAGAATTTCTTTGTAGGAAAAGGGTCTGATAACTCTCTTGGATTGCCTAAGCCCCGCGGATATTTTCGCAGTGGGCTTGGGATAGTTCGTGTTTAGCGAAGCTCTGTAGAGCCATTGGACAAAACTTTCTCCTGAAGCATTATCTCATTGGTTAGTGCATTAAATTGTTGAAACAAGCTAGAACCTGGCTCCCCTCGGGATAGGCGGCACCCTGAAGTAAGTCTTCTCATATATGTTTCTTTTCCTTTCTCCCGATTTTGCTCCTACTGATTCGATTCTTTGATAAAGACATCTATTCCTGACAATGCGAGTGACTTTGTCACCTGATTGCTTTAGGATTTCCTTCTAATTGAACCTCTTAACTAGCATTTTTTCATCTTCTATTCAGACAGCTGTATCCAACTGATGACAATCAACTTCTTCCTTCATATTCAGGGGCACCAAAATTGTAGTGTAACTGCGATTCTTTAGGGGTTCCGAATTTTAGAATTTCTCTGTCTCGATTATCAATCTCAGGACAGTGAAGGGTGCTGCAGTTTAAAACCGTTTTGAGGGTTAATACCGACAGAAAGCCAAAGTCATTCTCCCATCAGCCTATAAGTCATAGCTTTGTGTCGTTAATGTGACCCAAACAAAATTCGTCATCGTCTTCTGGCCATCGCCACATGAAGATGAGAACGAGAGCTCATGAAGGAAAAGTTTTCACTTTCATAGCAACCTAGAAAATAATTCCAGGAAACACACAACAAAGCACTTAAAACTCAATACAATCGCAACAAGCATCGCCCAAAACATTGCAATCGCTTTGCCTTATCTTCAACAAAACTAATCGCTTCTCCCATACATTACCTCATACGAGTTTGAACCAGCTTAACCACAGATAGATCTATAATCCGAATTAAAATACCCCACCCACTCCCATCGCTTACCGCTTATCGGCCCAACCAATTACCCAAACGCTTTGAAACAATCCATTCCAGAAATTTAGATGAAATAATTCCCGATTGCTGCGTTCCATTGTGATGCAATTAATCCGAATGCATAATCGCAGATAAGGAACGTTAATTAGACATATTTTCCGCTAAAGCAATTCCTTGGCAAATATTTGCATACACATTGCTCATGCTCACCCCCTCCCCACTGTGTTGTTTGCGTTTGAAATGAAATCCAAATACTCTCGGTATCTTGCCGGGTTGAAGTGTACTCCATCTCGGCACAGCAATCTTCCGCTTCTCGCTCACAAACTACGAAACTTTTTGAAACAAACAACTCACTCGTGGTTGCCTAAGATTTCCTAAGCTCAACACAAATATTGGAACAGCTTAGCGTGCCAGTCGGTGAGTTATGTTTAACAAGTTGATAACGTTCGGGCTGTTGCTGGTGCTGTCCAGCGATAGCGTCTTCGGTCAAATACCCTACACGCGTCATTTGTCGGAATTACGCATTAAGGAGCTGCAGAACCTCGCTGTTCGGCTGGAGCATTCGATTAGCAACGATAAGCATCCTTGTGATGGATACTACGACTACGTGTGCAGTCGCAACCGGCCGTTGTTCTCGATTCTGGGCAGCATGCCCACAGAGAGTGAAATCATTAATCTTCTGATTGACCTACAAAACGATGAGGAAAAGTTCGAGGCTATGCGGAAGCTGATGAATTTCTTTTTATCCTGCAACGTGGTCAAGTCTATTGATGATTGCTATCGGGAGACTTTCCACTATTTTCGTCCTGTGTTCGGGTATATCGTGGCTGCTAAGCACATGGATAGGCATGATCACAAGAATCTACTGGAAATTCTGGAGAGATTTATTGCACGAGCAAAACGGACGGAACATTTCGCCACACATACCTTGAAGTACAAGCTGGAGGCGTTGAAGGAAAAATTCAGGTATCCGCAAATGTACTTTCAGGTAAGATTGTGTTGATTTTGAGATTTCGGTGGAAGTGTCTGTGTATTTGTGTGTGATGGGGTTGAACTGTGAGGTTGCAAAGCAGATCTGTCAACAATTCAGTTATTTAGTGGTCCAAGGATGCTTTTGATTAGTGTCAGCGGGATATAAGCCAAAACTTCTTGTAGCCTTTGTCATACTTCAAAAGTCCTTATCACTGCCGATTGCTTCTCTGAGTGAATAACCTGCGAATCAAAACGACCATTTGATGGCTACAACATCGCAGTTGAAGAGAATTTTAAAAAAATAGGTGACGCGACAGCTGGTGATGAGCCGAGGCCTAGCTTCTCGTAACCAGTCGTGCTGTGCATGTTACGTTTTCACACGAATGGAAGAGATCCGATTTTTCCGCTTTTCAGGAAAAATTATACTCTTGGAGGTTTGGCAGTCCCGACGAGAAATGTTCGATGGACATGGCTGGGGATTGAACCCAAGCTGCTAGCACAGCAATCGAACGCACTAACAACTGAGCCGCGACGAAGAGAATGTGTTCAACATTTTTCGCATTGCATTTGTGCTTTCACTGCGTGCTTGGCTTTCAAAGCTGCCAATCATTTTATGAAGACCTATCCTGATGTTATGAAGACCTGTTTTGATTATGGCCTCGACTATCAGTTCTCTAGTAGGTGTCTACGAAACATATTCAGAATTTTCTGGGCTGACCGTATCTCTACGTGACAGCTCCATTACGAACGCAATGGGATCAGAAAACTCAAGATAGCAGAAGATTAGGCCGATCAGATTTAGGACACTTGAGGAGTCAAAGTGAAAGGTTTCATGTTTGGGGACAGAGAGTCGGATGGGATTCACAGCTGCGAGAAACGTCTTTTATGTCCTAAAAGAGCTCAGCCTGGAGCAAAACATGTCTTTCTAAGTATTTGTGTCTAAGCGTCCCCTGTTGCAAGGCAGTCGCAGAGGAACTGTTCGAGACTCTTCTCCTTCTCCCAACATCACTGGATATCGCCAGTCCCAGTCTGTTATTCAGGCAGATGTGTCGGATGTACAGATACAGACTGGCCATTTATTTGCTTTAACCACTGGTTTCTTTGTCGACTGGTTTGCCTAGAAATACCCCTGTGATGTACAGTCCCCTCTCAGGTTAATTCTCGCTACCATCAATTTCCTGAGACCTGTCAGGACGGAGCAGATTAGGTTAGGTAAGCGGGCCAATGAAAACGATAAGACCCTTTTCATCTCACTAAGGTTTATTGTGGTGTCCATGTGTTTTACCTACTACTTCCCCGCGTCCTCTACATAGATTGTCTTCGGTCAGATGCAGCTTTTTTGCCTGACACCCGAGCATATTGTGGCCTATAATTGATCCTTCCAGTAATGACACTACCAGCTCTCGTTCTAGGGTTGATACCGTCCTGGCTAGTTCGTCAACAGTCTCGTTTCTCGGTACACAACTGTAGCCAGGAACCCAGCAAACTTTTACATTATGAGCCAAGAACCTGGAACTCTTCGCGGCAGCCCTCTACTAGCTTGGATGTAATTTGGGTAGCAGCTAAGGCTTTTACAACCACCTGGCTGTCTATGAAGGTCTTGATATCCTCCAGTTATACCGTAATCATTGACGCCTAGCTCCTCAAAAAATACACCTGTGCCTATACATCTTGTAAGCGCACTTGTCCATCTTCAAGCCATCCGTCTAAATGAACTTGATCTCATTAAAAGTTTCTTTGCTTTCCCACTGTTCTCTGCTTGGGAAGATGCAAGTGAAGGGTTTTGACGAAGCCAAGATACGGAATAGTGCAGTAGGAATCAACACTTATGCCCGGATATTTGTTCAATGTTTGGGCGTGTTCGTATGAGCTCGCTCTTTGGTATTAAGACTGACTTATTTAAAAACACTCTTTGCTGCAGAATCTTGCGTGTAGAGATCTAGGGGTAAAATATTGAGAACTGTCTCTAAGCCTGGCATCGGTGTTGATCGTTGGTCGTTCCAATACGTGCTAGACTCTGTATCTTGGTCAAGGCTTTGAGGTTATTGGTTTTAGCTGAAGCATGCCACCAGACTAAGCCGCCATACGTTAGTATCGGTCTCATGATCGCCATAGGATTATCCTGAGTTTACGTCCCCAGCTCTTCTAAAAAATCCTACTCCAAGTGTAGAAAGCGATCGAGGACAATTCGATTTTCTGTTATTTCACCCGTTACCCGTATTAAGAAGCTGACTAATGGTGTCCAGACACTTGCCCGGGGAATAGAACCCCAAACTCTTGAGGAGTAATCATAGAGGCAGTCATTTTGAACTGAGCTTCTCCTCGATTAATCGGTTTGCAATAGTGTTGTTTACGTTGCTATTTTCCAATGTTTTTCATAAGTCGCGACATTGTCGAAGGCACCTTTCAAATGCAGCGAGGGTGTATTCATGGCAGAGCAAACCTTGAGAGCGGACAGAACCCTTTGGAAATCAAACGAAACTAGGGATTTTCGTGGTATGAAAACTGGCTCCCATTGAACAGAGCCGGTTGGTAACATAAAACTCAATTGTATTTCTGTGTTGAGCCTTTTCGCACTGTCTGGTGGAGAGACTTCATTTTCTTTAATGCAGTAGCCAGCGCCAGGTCACTATGGCCAGTCTTCAACAAGACACCAAAACTCAAACTTCTTAAATTTCGAGTCATTCATCATAATCATAATTTTCCAATCGCCCGCTTATCTAATATGAGAGTCGCGGGCTTAGGGAGACTCTTCACGTCTCCCGATCTTCCGCCATAGACTCGAAATTATAAGGGACTGTCCTCATATAACTTATTCGACGGAAATTTGGAATCGTTTCAAGTATTCTTACTGTATGATAGGAATCAACGCAGAAGAAGCTTCTGAGAAACTAAGGTAATGGAATACTTTCGATACCTGCTGTACAAATGTCCCGCACTAGCCACCAGAAGACTAAGTGATCTTAGAAGTACATAGTTTCTTCTATGGACTGGAGGACCTTTGTATCTCTGGTTTTAGAAAACTCCTGAGAATTATATCCCTTTCCCGGTTGGTTTCCAAATAAGCCAACCCACACCTTGGTCAGACCCCCATGAGTAAACTTTTTATGATTACACTGGACCCGCTTGAGGTCTAAGGAAATCTTTAGGACACCCAATAAACGTACCCTGCCATGCATCACTAAAAATATAGACCACTTCCACATGGTTTTTCTTAAAATCTGTCAAAATCAATTCTCAGTGCCGACTCTTGCAGACTACTTGAATATACAAACGATTTACGGGTTCTCCTCACACGATGTGAAACAAGGTAGATTAGAATCCAATATCTAACTTGTGCCGTACTTAGTATGTCACTTCCACTTCCATTTTATTTATTAAAACTCGGTCTGACTGACTAACTACCTAATCCGCATACAATTATTCCATGGGCTTAGGGATTGAGAGCTCGAAAGGGTTTTCAAAAAGCCTTAGTCGGTAGTAGGACTCTATTTTAAAGTGAGACTCTCCTGTATTGCTATGAAAAACTCAACTGTAGAGTTAAAATTTGTTTCGAAGTAGGTATTGTCCTTAACTACTTCAAAAGATTAATTTTCTAAAAGGAACAAAAGCTTCTTTGTTGATTGACAGCATTCATTTCTCTTGATTTAGTCCTCGACTTACTTACTTACTTACTTACTTAAGGTGGCGCTACAGACTGGCGTGGTCCTGGGCCTCAACCAACATGCGTAGCCAGCGATCTCGATCTTTTGCCAGCTGTCTCCAGTTTCGCACGCCAAGTTGGTTGAGGTCCCCTTCCACTTGCGTGCGCCACCTGAGTCGCGGTCTTCTTCCACTGCGCTGACCCTCGGGTGTGGATTCGAAGATTTTCCGTGCTGGAGCATTGGTGTCCATCCGTTCTACATGACCCAGCCACCTCAGTCGTTGGACCTTCACTCTTCTGGCTAAGTCGATGTTGCTGTACAGCCCGTACAGTTCGTCGTTGTATCTCCTCCTCCACTCCCTGTCTATGCAGACGGGACCAAAAATCACCCGAAGAATTTTCCTCTCGAAACAGCCAAGAGCAACCTCATCCGCTTTAGATAGAGTCCATGCCTCTGCGCCGTAGAGCAGGACTGGGACGATTAAGGACTTATAAAGGGTCACCTTAGTTGTTCGAGAGAGGGCTTTGCTACTCAATTGCCTTCTTAGTCCAAAGAAACAGCGATTGGCAAGAGTTATTCTTCGTTTAGTCTCAGCGCCGGTGTCATTGCCTGAATTTATAGCGGAGCCTAGGTAGACAAAGTCCTTAACTACCTCAAAGTTATAGCTGTCTATAGTGACGTTCTGTCCGAGACGTCGGTGTTGGGAGTCCTTTCTTGTTGACAGCATATACTTCGTCTTACCCTCATTGACCGCTAAACCCATCTTCGCCGCCTCCGTCTCGATACTCACAAACGCACCAGTGACATCACGATGCGTTCTTCCGATTATGTCAATATCGTCGGCATATGCGAGTAATTGGACGGACTTTTGAAAGATTGTGCCTCTGGTGGCGTGAGTTTTGCACAACTCTTTCAAGAACGATGTTGAAGAATTCGCATGGCAGTGCGTCGCCTTGTTTAAATCCTATTTTTGACATCAAAGGTCTCGGTGAGGTCTTGACCGACCTTGATGGAGCAGCATGCATTCTCCATCGTCATCCTGCACAGACAGACGAGTTTGGCAGGGATGCCAAAACTAGACATGGCTCTGTATAGCTCGTCTCTACAGATACTGTCATACGCGGCCTTAAAATCGATAAAGAGGTGGTGGGTATCGATTTGAAGTTCCTGGGTTTTTTCCAAGATCTGCCGCAGTGTGAATATTTGGTCGATGGTGGACTTTCCTGGCCTGAAACCACACTGATATGGACCGATCAGGTTGTTGACAAACGGCTTCAGGCATTCACACAACACGGCAGATAAGATCTTGTAAGCGATGTTAAGAAGAAGAAGACTCGACTTCAAGTATAAATCTTTCTACTTGATCCTCGAAACAGCTTGTTCTATGATTAGTAGGGAACACGAGCGGTTAAATAGATTTCTATTTCAGCATGAGATTGAAGGAGCCTCCAAATTTAGTGGTTAGGGCAGGGCGTTGGATTGCTATTCGAGCAACATAGGTTCGAATCCACCCAATATTAGTCGCGGCACAAACCTTCTAGAGTACAATTTGTCATGAAGAAGCTTCTCAATTCGGCCTTTGGGGGCGTTTCTCCCATTCATACAAAAAATGTGAAATGCATAACATTAATGGTTGCAGCTAGGTCTAGGTTCACTAATTATTTTCAAATTCGTCAATACATCTTGTAAGCATTCATTGATAAGTCTAGCCATGCGTGGCCTTAAAGAAAGTCTTCAAAACCTGGAATGGTTCAGTTTTAGACGTTCATATAGTATCAATCGAAAAAATCTTGACAAGCAAGGACTCGCCTGACTTCAATTCTAGTTTGTCTTCATCTTCAGCTTAAATAATGCAGCGCTTATCCCCTTTCGTTCCAGGTAGCCGATTTGAACAAGGAGTACGAGTCAGTTAAGCTCTATCCAGACACCTATGAGCACAATCTGAAATCACTCGAAGAATTACATAAGGGCAACCTGACCTACTTACATGGTATTCCCAGGACCATCCTCGACTGGACTATGTACATGTATCAGAGTCGAAGCAAACCAATGTCCTACTACCATGCGACATTGAACGTACACCTTTGGATGCTGTTCTACAACAGCACAGGCCGCATGGAGCAAAAGAAATATGAAGACGTGGCTGATTGTCTAAAGCTACCGCCAGCCCTCAACGCTCTCGATGAAGCTCGTTTCCTTGCCGTCATCTACATCAAAAGTTTCCAGAATGCTTGGTCTGAGTACCGCGATTGGATAACCTCAACGACAGTCACTCAAGAGATCTACGACCATGAGAACGAGATCCTGAAACGCTACAAATTGGACAACAAACTACTTTTCTTCTCCCTATATGCACAGAATTTCTGTGACTTTGGCAGGGAGTTAGCTGAGAATGTGTTTTTCTTGGGCCTAAAGCAGAACCACGACTTCTACAACGTCTACTCGTGCGGCTATCAAACTCTAAAAGGCGTCGAGTGTGTTTAAAATTTTAAGTCAATTTCTGTTTCCATTTCAATTGAAATAAATGAAGTGAAAGACATTAGAATATCTCATTCATCAATTATCCTTCAGAGTCCTTGTGCCATCGCATTGAACTGACTTGAATAACTCAGCGGGTGTGTTTGGTTAATCGTAGATGCTTATCTGTGGGGGGAGAAATCAGCCCCCCCACTGGGAGCAGTAATGACTTGAGACCAGAATTTCTGGGTTCATTTGTCATAGTATCCTTGTGACATCCTTCAAGGGGACGGAGATAAGCAGAAAATTGATGAGAAAACTAGAACAAGACACAATAATGTGAACGACAACGATGGATGCGGTCGATAAGATTGGAATAATTGTGTGGCTGTGGTGTTTTTCTTCTTTTTTTTTTCTGTTTTTGAGGAATTCGGTGGCATGGGGAGCTTGAGCCCGGAGACAAACCTTTGTTGTCGAGGGATTTGTCAACTTAACGCCTGGTTACAAAGAAGGTATTGTTGGTGTTATTTATCCGGTAACCTGTGGTGGACTTTTTTTTTCTCACATAAAAAGGTGCCCAGCGAAATCCAGAAGAAGAAATTCAACAAAAACAAAAAACAGCGTTGTAGCCTCTGGAGGGATGTGTTGACCAAAGTGTTTAGGTATTTCATTTCCAATCATGTCACAAAGATCGGTGAGTTCTTACCTGGCTCCTTCCTATTCGTTGACAATTTCAGCGTTTTTGCTGCCATTTCTCATGTGCTTCAATCACAGCGATTCCACATCAAAAGAGACTTTGTTTGAAGTCCAATTTATCGACATTGCTTCACCAGCACTTCGAATGCAGATTTGAATTTCCTGATTCTGCCCCACATCTAGTTCGATTCCATGGAATATTTCCTATTTCCTAGCTTTCTGCTCTATCCGCCTATTGCTCAGCAACTGGTTCACTAGAAGTCTGTTGTAAGAAGTACGTATGCAAATGACCTAGCTACACTGGTCACAGATAAATACCTGAACAGCATGAGGGAACTAATGCTCAGCACACTTTAAACAGTTGCACGCTGGGTGAGGAAAAAGCATCCTGCCTGGGAGTCATTGCCACTCAAGTTTCAATGCCAACGATGACTATCGAAGTGATCCTCAACATCCTACAGTACACCTCGAAACGAGAAGACTGTCAAGGGTCGATCAATACCGATAACAAAACTTGGAACGAAACGGTCAGCTTTTTGGAATAAATGTGTGCAAAAAACGGAACCAACATGATTGGGGTTTAATGTGTACTGAAACCATCTACTTTCAATCAAAAGTCCTTGCCATTTAAATAGGAGCTTGAGTTCTCACAGAAATCCTGTCAAAACGCACCGAAATCAACTTCAGTTCAACTTACAGGTCGCATCTGGTTGAAGAATAAAACCAAACTCCGCCTGATTGGCAACGCAAAGGTGCAGTGAAGAATTGGAAAGCTGCCGAACTGCCACTTAAATAAGTGCAACCCTTCCGGAAAAGGAAGAGTGTGTTTCAGGCTGAAATCCATGCTATTGAGATCTGCGCCAGAATAAACCTCGATAAAGGTATTAGGGGCGTAAAAATAGGTTTCCATCAGGCAGCACTTAAGCATTGACATCCCACTTCGTGGAATCTATGTCAGTCAAGTCCTGCCACGATACCCTACAATCAGTTGCCAGACAACAAGGTCAAGCTTGGTTGAGTGCCCGGCCACCAGGGCGCTGTAAGCAATGAATCTGCGGATGAGCTGGTTAGGGCCGGTTCAGCGTCCACGCTCTTGGGACCGGAACCCTTATGTGGCGTTAATTGGACTATCGCCACAAATTTTTTAAACAACTGGGAACACCATCTTCGCCTAACCCATTGGGAAAATATCGCCGAGCTTAGGCAATCCAAGAGACTTTTAAAGCCCTTTTCCTGCAAGGAAATTGTAAACCTTGACAGGAACAACATGAGGAAGCTAGTGGGTTTCCTTACAGGCCTAAGATATCATCTCAACAACTAAAACATTTATTCAGATACATTCACATTCTCTGTGTATGTCCAACACTATACTGGCTACGTAGATGGAACTTTCATTGGGAATTCTGTTCTGGCGAGTTTAGGAACTCGGCTTCTAATGACAAACTCACCTTCATTAGGAAGTAAGTAGACCTATTAGGCTAAGTTCGCGATTTCGTGGTCTTTGATTACATTGTTTGACTCCCAGTCTTCTCGGGTTGGGAATAGAATAGGAAAATTAGTGTTAAAGTCATTATATTTAGGGGGTCAGATAGTCCAATGTGGCTGTAAGGCTTCCGGAGTTATATTTCTCGCCCATTAACTTAATTATGTCCAGTATCCTCGCATGTCTATATATGGTCTGCTTCCACAGGTTGGATTATCTTAATGTGAGTGCATCTTTCGTAGCAGCGCCTTTAGGGACAGGTCCAAGGGATGGAAATGAAGAATCATATCCAGACCTGCTTGCGGTGAACTTCTTACTACTCCCTTGGTACAAAATGCAACTAGCCTTTGTACTTTATAGAGATAACTCTTGATCTTTGTTGCAGTCGACCGTACTAAGCACCCATAGGAGATGACAAGTTGTACATCTAATAAATGATACGTGGTTGTAAGCCCCATCATTCCGCAAAGGTCTTCCTACAAGCTTAGAGTGCGGTCATTCCTTTTCTCATCCTGTCTTCGACATTCCTTTTCCAAGTTAGCTTGGAGTCAAGAATGACGCCGAGATATTTCGCCTCGTATGAGAGATCTATTATCATACCGTCCAGCTTTGGCAGAAGAAAACTGGCTATTTTCCATTTTTTCTAGTGAACAAAACTGCACTCTGTTTCAGAAGTTCTAGAAATCCGTTAATGACTAGAGTCGAGAGCAAGGGAATCCTCTGGTAGTTTTCTACAAACTCTTGCTTTAGTAAACATACCTAGTCCGTGCAGACAAAAATATGCATCTCTTGTATTGGAAAATAGATTCTTCACAGTCCTCTCCAGGACGATATTAACGAAATCGCATGCCTTGTGTTGTTTGATGCCTTCTTTTTCCATAACCAACCATAAAAGAGTAACATGAATTCAACGTTGTTATCGTGCACAGACGTATTGAAGATTCCAAGATGTGACCGTGTAGGGCTTGTCTCCTTGAAGACTGTTAAAAGCGGGCTTTGAGTCGATCTGTAGTTGACCTTTCTTTCCTTGATCTGGACATTCAACCACTTTTCAATAGTGTTTACGCCTTCAGAGAGTACATCAGCTGAGATTTTCTGCATTTGAAATCTTCTCACCTCTACCAGCTTTGCATTATCTCACATAGGTTCGAAACCATAGGGGCAGTTGGAGAGTGCTTTGGGTATTACTTTACGAGCAAGAGGTACCTTCACCTCCAAAATGGGCATCACAATGGGTCTCTACTGTCCTGAGTGTAGCCCAGAGGGCTTTTTTCCCCTCGTCAACCCAGCTACCTAGCCTAAACTAACCTATCTCACATTACAATAGCCATCTTCGTTCAGCTTTACATTGCTCGCCCTCTCTGTGCGCAGAATTATCCTCAACGTTGAGTGAGGAATAACTTGTGAACGCACAAGTTATCAAAAAACTGAAATAGTTAAATAATTGAAAACGAGCCATAACCTCCAAAGTTTAAACCGTTAAATTGTGCAGCTCGATTTATTTCAAAAACATTGTGTTGTCGCATTTTCCACACTATAGCTTCGCACTCCATTAATCCTTAACAGAATCGACAAATATTTTCTTTTGCCAATTCAAAGGAGAAATTCCCCACCGGGGGGGCAATAACAATCAGTTGTCATTTGTTTTCTTCGCTACAGAGAGAGAGAGATCATGCCCGGATCCGGGTTAAGGCGAAGAATTTATTGATCAACCCGACAATACCGCTTCCATAAGAAATTGTATCCTTTTTACGGAATTTTCCAATCGCAGGCAATTTTCGCATTTAACTCGAAGCAAACCGGAGCACAACAAACACAATTGTCCCGTTGCTATGAGGACCAACCGATGTTGTCCTCCTTCTTGTATCGATAAAACAACTTTCGTGTCCCAAAACAGAAGTAGAAGAGTCCTTTTGATGAGTTTATCTGTTATTTTTTGGTCGGTGCAGTTTGTTTCCTTTCAATCATGCAGGATGCTGGCGAAAATTCACAAAACTTCCAAACTGGGCATATTCTCAGCGCCCAAGTGGTCGACCAAACCGTATCGACTGTCACACTCCTGTGGGATGCTGTCCCAACTGCAGATGTCTACGAAATTGAAAAGTATAATAAAAAGTTGGGCTGGCATCGTGTTTCCTGGTTCGTAGCCGATAAATTGTCCTTTCTGCCTGCAAAACTGAACAAAAAAAAAATATGAACCGCACGCTTCCCAAATGTTTGCACAAATAAAATGCGAAAAACTGTAAAATGTACGGCTGCTCGTAAAACAAAAATTATGATTATCCTTGTGGTTGTTTGGTTTTTATATTTTGTTTTCTCTTTATCCTCCCGCAGGACGAGTGCGTGCAGGACGACAATTGAGCAGCTGGATGATAATTTCGCTTATCGATTTCGCGTAAAAACGTTGAAACTTATCCAGACTGCTGGAGTCAGTGCCGGAGATGATGACGATGAAGAGGACTTTGGCCACAGTGGGGAATATATCGAGGTTGGAGTGTCCGACGATGTTGTGGTGAGGACAATGTCGGTTATTTTATGACCACCAGTCCGTCAAAAAGTCTCTGCATTGCTTTCAGGGAATAACACTATCGGCGCCCCCATCAACCATGTGCTTGTACCGAGCCATAAAGAAGGGTCAACAGTTTCTGATCAAGCGGATCCTTCGACGTCGCCCGAGCCTGATTGATTCCCCCGCGCAGAATGGCTACCTGCCGCTGGCCAATGCCATCGCCATGGGTGAGATATGCATCATTGACATCATCCTAACTGCCGGCGCAAGTGTGCACAGAGGGAATCCCTTAAACGGTCGCACACCCCTGCATGTTAGTTGCAATGAACCTAAGACATCCTCATCTGGTCAAGTTGGTTTTTTTTCTCTCTTTCTTTCTGTTCCCGTATGACTCCCGTGTAGTTGGCATTCTTTCATGGACACCTGCCAGTGGCACGAATGCTGCTCAACAAGAAGGCCGATATAAATGTCAAGGATAACAATGGCATGACACCGTGCCATTGTGCCGTAGATGCTAACCAATATGACATGTTGAGATTCGCACTCGACAATGGTGCTGATATGGAGGCGGTGGATTCGTTAGGATGGACTCTGTTATTGAGAGCAGGTAGGTGGGTCCTAGGTGGCATGCGGGTTCTATCGATTTTTCGGCTACACTTCGACTGACGTAGAGTGTATTAATTTGTGTTTGTGTATGCGAACGCTGTGCTTTGATTTTATATAGTCGGGATGCACTCGGAGCTGGGCATTGTCAAGCTGCTGCACCAGCAGGGGTCAAATCTGAGAGCTGTGGACTTGAATGGGATTAATTGTATGAAGTTGGCACGTTTGTTTCGAAATGACGAGGCATTGAGATATTTGGAGAATTGTGTCACGCCACAGTTGACGTGATGTGAAACCTAAAACGTGTATGAAGAGGACTTTGTTTTAATTTTTTGTGGATTAAGTAGGAGAAATGTTTTATGTGGGCCGATGGCTTTAAGAAATAAAGAAAGGATTTTGGTATGAGACGTGGATGATTTGAAATTCTTTAAGAAGTGGCCGGGAGGATTTCTCTAGGATACGCAATTTGGTGTCTTCACAAATTTTGTGTGGAAAGGGTATCGGCATTAATTAGTTTTAGTTTGTGAGTAGAATTTTCGAATTATGTGGGTTTTTTCTGATGAATCCTCGAAGCTGGTAGGCACCGCTCTTTCTCTTGATAGAAACTAATGTGCTGTTATATAAAATAAATGAATAACTGGCGCGACAGCTCGAGATGAGCCAAGGCCTAGCTTCTCGCAGCTATTCATGATGTGCGTGTTACATTTTTCGCACGAATGGAAGGGCCCTGCAATTTGCTACCGACTCCGAATGGCGAATTGAGAAGCTTTTTCATGAAAAAATTATACTCTCGGAGGCATTACATTCCCCCGACAGGGGATAGTGCCACAAAAAATATTCGATGGACCTGACTGAGGCTTGAACCCAAGCAGCTAACCACTGAGCCACGGCGATCGCCCTTTTAATCGCTACAAAATCTTTCCAGATCCACTTTCTAAACAACATTCCTTTAGAACATTCACTTGCACCACCAGAAGCCTTTGGATTAAGATTTTCTATAATAAACTTTTGCTAATTTACTTCGTCACTTCGGAAAAAAGGAAATCAAGTAGCAAATCGCTACTCTTCAAAGATCACATCACTGGAACACTACTTTCCGTTTGCTCGCAGTTCCTGGACTATACCCAGACCCAGCTAGATGGACTACTGATTTGGTCGTGAACTCAGTAAGCTGTTGCCAAAAAGTATATGGACATTCGAAGCCAACGAAGTGAAGGTAAGCTCTGCTGGTATTCCAAAGAGGTATGGAGCACTTCAAACTCTCTGAGGACTTACAGCAAATAATGAGGAAGGCCTACTCTTTCCAGATTCGCTGTAAGCATTTTGTTTCCTAAAGAAAATAAAGCAATCTGGGTGCGTTTCTTCAGTTCGAAAACAGATTGGGCCCATTTTAACAGGATCAAGTGATTTAGTGGTGAGAAACAATGTTCGAATAGCACTGGGCAATCCACCAGCATAGTTTTTACAGAATTTCCGTCTTGAAACCAGAAAAGGAATGCGACTTGCGTCACGAAAATGTCTCCTTCAACTGGACAATGGGGTGATTCTGAACAAAATCGAGGGCATCGAAGAAGTTCAGGGTCATGTTTGCAAATTATTGGTTTTATTAGGTTTCGACGCGAGCAAGACGTCATCAGAACAATCGTTGAAAATCAAATCTGCGAATGAAATCCTGGCCATTATATGGTGAAGCTTACTTTACATGCCATGGTAGTACAGTCTGGGGTGAACATATTAACTAAAAAGTCTCTCCAGCCAGCTCGATCTAACTTCAGTCGACTATGGTCCGTCTTCACTTGCCCCAAAATCATCTTTCTCAGACGCTGAAACACTATTGCTTTTCTGTTCACACTGTCATACGAGGCTTAAAACGTTAAATAGTTGATGAGAATTGATGTGGAATTCTAGTCTATTTTCTAGGATCTGCCGAAGTTAAACAGCAAATCAATCGGGCTCCAACAAACAAATGTCCTGTCAGTCTGCTTGTGTTCTTCTTTTCTTCTCAACTCATAAAGGTCGCAAACACCTGTCTTTCTTCTTTGCAGCGCAGTTCTGTAGGCATTCTGTGTTGCTGCTTTATCAATCCAACGATGTCATTGGCCTTGAGAAGCCAAATGCAGTAGTGGTTGTAGGCCTGATGGCTCTTTGACACAGTTACCACTGGTCTTCTGCACTTGATGCTGGTGGTATAGATTTATATTTTTTTGCGACCATAGCCTATCGATGTTAAATGTTCACAAAAATATGGCTCCCAAGAGTCGCATTGTTTACAGAGATCTTCAAAATTCTTTCATAAGTCTGTTATCGTTCAAAGGGATTGAGAAAGTCTGCAGATTGGATATTAGTTCAGAATTTTCTATTAACACTCCGAATACCACCTAAAAGATTAAGTGAATGTTTCTATACTGGACTCCTAAACTTGTTTCAAGTCGATGGCTAACGAGAACTTAAGCTTCCCAATAAAATTCACCAAGATTCACATAGAGTACAACCCTTCAGTTCAGCGTTAAGTGACAGAACAAAGATGAAATCGATTTTAACAAAAAATATGCATGCAGCTCTCTTTATTGATTTTTAGATTTTTATTTTTCTAAACTTAAATGTTAAGCCCCCCACTGAGTTCCCCGGCAAAGCTCTCTTCTACTTCTTGATGGTGTCATACAAATCCGTGCGCCTTTGTCCGAAAATTGGAATCTGCTCTCTAACCTCATCCATCATTGAAAAATCTGCAACACGTAGCATTGAAATCGAAAATCACTGCATCAAAATTCACAACCTTTGAGCTTACCAATATCAGCGATGATAACCTCTGGCGTTTCTTGAGCCTCATGCATTACCCTGCCCCAAGGATCAACGACCATTGAATGCCCGTACGACACATAATCAGCATTCGTGTCTCTGGCCGATGAAACCGTTACCACGAAGAGCTGATTATCGTTAGCGCGGGACCTTTGCAACAGCTCCCAGTGCATCGGACCTTGAGCCACACAGAATGACGAGGGATACACAATCACATCGCATCCTGAAATGTTACATCCAATGAGTTTAGTCCCTAATCCGTTAAACACTGCATACCTTCGTTGCGATAAATCCGCACCAGTTCATCGAATCGCATGTCATGACAAATCCCGATTCCGAATTTTCGATTTTCAATTTCGACCACAGTGAACTGGTTACCCGGTGTGAGAACCGATGATTCCGCGAAGCAAATATTGCCCCCCACTTTCGAGTTCAGATTGATGTCGAACAGGTGCATCTAATGAGTGAACGTGGGTCGATGATTTTTCATGAAATTTTCAAGAAACACCCTCCTACCTTCCTGTGCTGTCCAATTAACTTGCCCTCGGGAGACCATACCGTGCACGTGTTGTGCAACGTATCCGGATCAACTCGCTCGATGATGCTGCCGCCAATGATGTAGATCCCGAGATTCTTTGCCAATTTCGAGAGAGCCTGACTGGTCGGACCCTGAGGCACCTTTTCAGAATATTCGGCGAAATACTCCGTTCCGTAGGGACAGTTGAAACACTCAGGCAGAATGGCCACTTTTAGGTCGGGATTTTTGGTTTTCACTTGTTTAACAGCCTCCACGGCGTGGTTCACATTGTCTGTGGAGTCCTTGCCGACGGCCAGTTGAAGCAGAGCGATTTTCATTTTTGCGGAGGGCGAGGTGTTAAGGTTAACCGTGAATTTATCGATTCAATTTTGAAACTTATTGAGTGGAATTAAGTTTACTTCGGGAATTTTGACCGACAACTAGAGAGCAGTCGACTGGAAGTTGCTTTTATAAGAAAATTATCAGCCGTTTCGGTTCGCTGTCTTCGTAAATCAGTGATGTCAGATCGTGGGATTTGTCCCATATGTATTTAGGGATTTTTGACCCGTTAGTCAGCCGGCCGGGCTTAACCCAAAACGAGCTTTTTGGGAATGGTCCCACAAGCTATAACTTTGGATTTCTCGACAAAACGAAAATAAGCTTGTTGTAGTTTATGGGATTTTTTAAGGGATTTTTGGTTTACTCAAGGGAACAAATAGGATTTTTAAACAGAAATTTGGGATTTTCAGACACAGTGGTCCGACATTACTGTCCTGATAATCTCAATATTCGGTGACAGTGTTTACATTTTCAATTCTTTTATATTCAAAACTTTTTTTTTTTCGATTATTTCTCGTAATTGCAGCCAAATGAGGGACAGCTACGAATGCGATAAGAACAAAGAGGCCAAGCGTTCGGATCTTGTTTACATTGTTTGAAGTATTATCATGTTCTGTTGGCATTCTTCTTCGGCTTATCGGCTGTCACAACAAATGAACTCTCTGAGCTTTAAATCTTCTTTGAAAGATGCCGTTGGGAAATGTTCATTTTATCAGCATCAACGTACTTTGAAATTCCAAAAAAATGCACCTTAGTTCTTATAAAATAAAGTTCCCAGAGTCCTTGACACAGAGAGTGAATCCTCTGCTCCACACTCAGATCGGCACAGAGACACATTGGAGGGATAGCATTTTGCAAACCAGTCCCTAAAGCACTCCTCTGATATAGCTTCAATTAACCCACAGATGTCCTTGAAAAGAATGCCGTTTAGTTCTTCGATATCGTGGAAGTAGTATAGCAGATGCCTTCTGAAATTCTGTGTTTGTGGAGCCTTGATAGAACATTGATTGACTAAAAGGCTTTTACCAATTCTCTTACTAGCCAAGAAATCTAATTTATACATTTAAGTCTGATCGGAGGTGTTTAGTGTGAAGTGACTTGCCACCTAGTGCCATTTGTCCATTTGCAATTGGTTCTGGTAATGGCATTCACTAAAATTATTAAAGATACAAACCACGGAGAGAAATTCATACCTAAAACCACAACCAAAATTATTGAGCTTTAGAACTTTTCGACTTGAGCTTTCTATGAATGGTATAAAAGTGCAACCATTTTTAAATTGAATAAAAATTGTCCCATAAGAGACGCACAATTTAAATTGTGCAATACCTTTTTTTGCACAAAGTTGGTGATTTTGAACTATGTTTGTTATCTACCTATCTATCTCTGCAAGAGGAAACTTTTCCGCCGATGCCAAGTTCAGCTCTCCTGATAACAGATAGGTGGCTATTTTCTCGCTATTGGCCTGAAACCCTTACTGAAAAGCATAAAAGGACTTAAATCGACACCTTTCATTGTGGGCGTTGTACTTCGCCAGGGGTACTTTTTGTCATCCCGCCGTTTCACTGCGTATATGTATTGGATGTTACTACCCAGCCATAGCGAGGAATGGTTCGTATTGGAAGACTTAAGGATTAGCCATCGGCTTTGGCTGATGACTTGGTCATCCTTGGGTCCACCCAGACCGACCTTCAGCGCGCCCTTGACAGGTTCGTAGCCATCTGTTCTAAAGCTGGGATGAGAGTAGAAGTGAACAAATCAGACGTAATGATTGTTTCCCGAATGCCTCGCCTGTTCAATGCACTCTACATGTTAGTGGAGTCTCATTGGAACGGGAGGAGAAGTTTAAGTATCTCGGGGTCCTATTCACGAATGATGGAAGGCGCAATACTGAGTAATCCTGTAGGATTGGTCAGGCCGAAACAGTTTTGAGACAGTTCGGTCAATCTTTTGTCAGGAGGGTTGAATTTTGCCATCAGAGCTAAGCTATCGGTCTTTAATTCAGTGTTTGCTCCGACCCTCGCCTATGATCATGAAGTTTGGGTAATGACCGAAAGAATAAGATCGCTGATACAAGCTGCCGAAATGAGATTTCTTCGTTGTATTGCTGGGGTGACTCGGCAAGATCGGGTAAGGAACACCAGAGTACGCGAGACACTCAATGTCGAGCAGCTACTTCTTCGAGCGAAAGGTCCATACTTTGATGGTTTGGGAACGTTCACCACAAGACCCCAACTCGGCTTCCAAGACGTGCCATGGAATCAGTGCCATCGGGTAGGCGTCCTCTGTGTAGGCCTAGGATGAGATGGCTAGACCAAGTCCGAAATCTCACCCCTACCCATATGGGGATAGCCCCCGATTCAGAGTCGATGGCGGAAGATCGGAGCATGTGGAGAGTCCGCTTAAGCACCCTAACTTTGCCACCCTCTTAATGGATAAGCGAGTCATTGAAAATGCTGATGATGATGATGAGGGTTCTTGTCCATAAACTCCCAATGCAGATGGAACCATAAGTTAAACGAAGAGTTTTCCCCTCGATGATTTCCAGTACATTTTCAATTTCAAAAAGCTAGTAATCTTTTGTAGCATACAGGGCGATGAGATAGTTTCGCCTTGGTTCTTTCTGGTAAAGCTTTGCCTTGTTGTCTTCTCATGTCATAGGAACAGCAATTAACGTGAGTCATTCTACGTTGAATCTGTGCGCTAATATCTTTGGCAGAATTGGTAGCAGGACCTAGGTAGAGGAATTGATTTATTGCCACGAAGTTATAGCCTAGCATACATTTCTAGTAGAGAGCTCGGTGTTCGTTGACCGCCTGTACCTGTTTTACACTCGTTTGTGCCTTTTCCGACCACGATGGGGCCATGCGTGTTGTTTATCGTCGTCATACCTAAGCGAATGAGTTTTATAGTAATACCAAGCCCATCTCCTAACCAAGCCATATCGTATCGTATCGTATCGATTTGAACTCTTGGGTCTTATCTAGTTTTCGGCGTCAAGTGTGGACTTAGTCGATCGTCGATTTTTCAGGCCCAAAAATCTCTAAATTGCTAAGTTCCCAAATATGAGCTTTGGACGGCCATCTTTAAGTTGTTCAAACAAGAAAACCACAACCACTCTAATTGAATACACAAAATATATTATCAAAAAAAATAACGACTTAATAATACGTGTATACATATTTATATTTAATATTTAATATCTTTTATAATCTCTTGTTCTGAGTATGCAGAGTTTTTGTTTATATAAATTCATTTAAAAAATATTGTAATAGTACGCCTCTAATACATAAAAAAAAAAGTTTTACAAATGTAAATGAACAGAAGTACAAAGCACACTGGGTACCACAGTTTTGGGGGACACAGTTCAGCGCACGCAGATGACAAAATATAAAAATAATTTCCCTAAATGATTTTCGAATTAAAAATAAAATTCGTGTGTTGTGTAAAAAAAAACATTAAAAAATTTCACTAAATAAAAAATAAATTCATTTTGAGCAAAAGTCTGGAGACTTATCACGCCTTTGGTGCCTTCACCAGACTGAGTCTTGTCGATATGGATGGTGGGGAGGACACCCGCGGTGTTGTACTGCCGTCCAGGATGAGCGGGTTTGAGTATTCGGTGATGGGTTTTGAGAAAGAGTTGCCCTTTTCGGTCAGAAGGAAGTCGGGGATGGACGGTGGCATCTCGCCTCGGAATGGACCGAATTGTGGAGTCTTTCGGAGTGACTCGGTTTTTGAGAGACCATGCGTGCTGCGAAGAGTGTCGCGGGCCTCGAGTTTCGGTGGACTTACCAATGACGTGTCCAGGACTGCCTTTCCGTCGTAGGTGACTACAGCTCCGGTGGGAAGTGGTCGCTGACTGGTGGATGGTTTGTTGTCGGGCGGGAGATAGTACGTGTCGACGCGTTCGGCCGCAACGGCTATTTTATCGTCACCTTCCTCGATTTCCATGTCACTTAGATCGGCTGTCAGTTTGGCAGCGGTGCTGAGCTTGTAGACCAGAGTGTCATTGGTGCTATCCGGCGGTGAGGGGATGAACATCGGTTCGAAATTCTGATTGTGCGACGAGTCTTGACTGAGAAAAAGGGTATCGGTCTCCATAACTTCATCAATCTCGGATCCGGGATCATCTCTCCGCCTGGCAATTTTGTCATCCTTCTCACCAACACCATCTTCATCGGTCTTTCTGCGGACAATGGGGCGAAAGCCACCCTCCACCACGACGGTATCTGGTTTGAATCCCAGATTGACAGCTGGTTTCATCGAGGCGAGATCGACGTCCGTCTTGACCTCTTTTACATCATACGGAATCTTGTAGGTTATGGTCGGTGAACCATTGCTCACTTTCTCAGGCAGCAAGGGCTTTTTCTCTTTCTTAGGTGATACTCCGTGTAAGGCGAATACGAAATTCTGGACAGTTTCCTGAGGAACTGCATCAGCATATGGGACCGGAATGACACCGCTCGGCTTGGGCTTGGTTCCCTTTAGCAGCGGTTCGGTCTGTCGCTTATAATCCAACTCAGTCGGCTGCCCCAAGAGCAGAACCGATGGAATAGGAAACGGTTTCTCTTTGAGGAACGGCTTTATGACTCCCGACACGGGCTTGCGATAGTGATTGATGATCATCGATGGCTGTGGAATAGCTACTGGCCTTGGCGCCGGCATCATAGATGCCAGCAACGATGGTGGATGTGGCCGCTTGTTGGGCAAGCGGTCCTTTTTCATCGGATACGGGCGGTGTTTCATCGGTCTGTAGGGAATACTGGTCTGTGGCGGTCGCAGATACGCTGAGGGTCCTGCGCTCTGCGGCAACTGTGTGTCCTGTGGTAGAAGTGCTTGTAAACTCGTTGTGGTGCTGAGGTTTCTCACGGTTTCTCCACTTAGAATTTCCGGTTCTGATGTCGAGAGTTGCGGAAATCTAGGCGGCAGCAGACTTAACGACGACGATGACAATGACGATGAAGATGACGGCGCAGACGCTGACGACAACGACGACGCCAATGATGGTGACGATGGCGGCGGCACCCTTCGGTTCTTTAAGCTCTCCTCGAGAGCCTCAGCAGCGCGGATTCCATCTGAAATCAGTTTGGTTATTTCCGATGACTTCGTAATTTCAAAACTCAATTTTGGCGGTGTTCCGTTCATATTGTGATTCTTAATCAAATCAGTTTGATGCTTCAATAAAAAATTATCGTTGGGGCTGACCTTAGTTTCGTGTCGAATCGATGATTCGGCGGCATAATCCTCCTCTGGCTGGGCGACAACCTCATCGATTTCGGATGCTGCAGCACCCTCGTCACAGCTATCGTGCACGTGTATCTTCCATCCGAGATGACGGTGTGTGAAGCAATGGTAATAGACGGTGTCTGGTGTATTACGGTCTGGCGTCCATGTGATCACACCCGGCTCACCTTCGTCGCATTCCAGTGTTAGAGTGCGCTGGTACGCACCGAACGATTGGAAGTCATCAGCTGGTGGGCCATCAATATCCGGTGTCCAATTGCAGAGGCGACCAACGCCAGTGGGTGTAACCTTACCAGCACGTGATCTGTGGACGCCAGCGAAGATTCGAACACCCTGTATGGGGAAGACATTGAATAACGCTTGCAAAGGAACTATAAAGGGAAAGAAAGAAGGCTTGTGAAGTATGGAGGGGCAGTACGATTCCTCTACTGAAGACTTAGATGAAGAAGATAGAAGGTCACAGACCTACCGATCCTTGTGGGTGTAAGGATCGAGTTAGGAAGGGACATTTGAACAACATGCACTCGGCAGCTTATTAGTCCATGAGATAAGGTCTTATGAATTTTGCCCAATGGATTGGAAGAAAGCCTGTCAACAGCTCTCAACGACTCTTCTTTAGATTCGACCTAAGAACCAGAGGTCGAGTATATAGTTCGCGATTCTCAAAGTTTTCAACGTTTCCAAACAGATGGTGACAAACCAGAAATCCTCTCTATACTTCACAACCCCTTCCTCCACTAAACCATCCTGTCACTACTTACAGTCTTCTCCTCATCTGTCTTATACTCATAACCACCAATTGGATCGTCTGTGATGTAGAATGGATGATACTTAGCCGGAATGTCTGGATTATTGCCGCCCTCAACGACAAACGTATACGATTTGCCTCGAACCAAATGAATCTCTGGGATCAGTAATCCATTTACGTACCACGAGATGCCCCAACCAACGTGTCCTGCAAAGAAAAGCAAAGCAAACACACGCACAAGCACACACACAAACAAACACATGCAACACAATAAGTCACGCAATTTAATGAAATAATTGAAACCTCAACCAACCGGTTATTGCCGGATATCCATGTTTTCCTCCAGTTGGACCCATCTGTGCATAGAAAACCCCATCCTCTGGTTCATAGCATTGAATCGCAGGGATGTCCCATGCTCCATTGGTATTCGTTGGCTTTGGTGTCGGTACTGGTCTGCGTGATGCAGCTTCTTGCCTCCTGGTCGGTCTCTGCAATGCCTGTGGTGTTGGCTTTTGAGTTCGATTATCGTAGAATTCTTCCTCTTCCGGCTCGACTACGTCCTCATCTTCAGGTTCCGGTTTCTCACCCTCTGGCATAGGGCAATTCCATGTCGGTTGGCGACTAAAATTCACCAAATGAATGTTTTTCGTATACTGCGTATGATAGGACACTTCGTTGCGTTGATTTAGTGGTCCGATGGCCCAAACAATAGCGTGAGATGTATTCATAAGAATGGGCAGATCGTAACGGTCGGCAGCACGAAGCGAACGTTGATATGTGACAATGGAATATCCATTGACCATTGCAGCATTTAGAAGTCGAATGGAATTTGTGCCGGCCTTGGGGAAGAAGTGAAAAGGGCTTTGGAATACTGAATCTGATTTTTGAAATGGAATGGTGTACCTCAAAGTTTTCATCGGGACAACTACCACGTTTGCCAGAACACTGCGATTTATCTTCGAGGAAATAGTCCTCGGCGTAACCTTTACCGGTTTCTTTGTCGACCCACGCAACGGCGACATCAGACCCAATCATTTCGTGTTGGTCCTTGTTGGGGGAAATTCCAAAAGACATGTACTCTCCATCAGCTGGAAAAAAAAGTATTACCAAGCGATTAGTGGACAGGGAGTCAGGGATAGTATATCGAAGGTGGAAGCAATTATCGTCGTACGAAGCGAAATCTCAAGATCTGGGAAATGGAAATGAAGGAGCCGACTTGGTATACGTATTTTTTATGCACGAAGCAGACTCCAAAATGAGGCCTAGAAAGCCGAGTCTTAGATTAGATTAGAAAAGAAAGAAAGGTCTGACTAAGTACCTTGTCTGCAAGAGAGGGACTTAAAAAACCGCAAAAAGAAAGGCTTGACTATTCGTCCATCAGAAGGTGACGTCGAGGGAGTGTGGTCGAGGGAGTAAGATCACTGAATCAGAGGCGGAAAGATCAGCTTATTAACGCACCTGTTGGATGGAGGCTTGCGAAGAAAGAACATTTTTCAATCGGAGAAGATGGGCTTTACGGTTCGCCTGTATGGAGCTACCTGTATGAAGCTTTGTCAACACTACATATCATGGAAGCTGTATCTAGGGGCAGACAGCCTCTTTATCAAAACCTAACCCCAAGTCTTGAAATTGGAGAAGGAACTAGACCAAGAAAGGACTCTGAGATTTATCTAAAGGGATTCGACTTAAGGCTACGTTAAAGACAACTCAGAACCGAAAGATTGACTTAGTGATTTTCTTGAAGCTGAAGCGAAGTCATGGAAGCTATGTCTCTTAACTAGAACATGGATTTTCAAAATCAGCAGCAAAGATCGACGTAGCCTGCTGGAAGGCGCAGTGATAACAGCATCAGAAGCGGAAAATACTCCAATACGGCTTAAACACACCATGAGAGGCCTAAGCCTCGCGGCGAATAAAAACGATATGTCGAGCAGCTACTTCTTCGCATGGAGAGGTCCATACTTCGATGGTTTGGACACGTTTAACGCATGTCCTTAACTCGGTTTCCAAGACGTGCCATGGATTCCGTGTCATTAGGTAGGCGTCCCCTGGGTAAACCCAAAATGAGATGGCTGGGCCAAATCCGAAATCTCACCTCTACCCACATGGGGATCGGGAAATGTGGAGAGTCTACTTAAGTTACCTTATCCCCCGATCTTCATAGTGCATAAGCGGGCCATTGGAAAATGAATGAACGAATTGTCGAGGTCTTAATAGGTCCAGATAAACTATTCACAAAGGAAGCAAAATTTGCTTGGAAGTGAGGCTGTTTCTACATCCCATAATTTCACAGTGAAGGATGATAGAGAGACAAAGGTCACTGCATCTTTGCACAGACTATGTGTTCTGTCATTGTGATTTTGGGCATGTAGGTTTGCCTAAAAATGCAAGTAGAACGAGACGCTGGATGGTCACGGCGTGGGAGTGCAGCTCACTGCAGAGTTCTAGTCATCCCATTGGTCTCCAAGACCTGTCGGTAAATGCATTCATTCACAGCTGTCCTATTTCGAAGCGAATGACCCATACAAATTGTTGTCGACCTACGAAGGATTGTTGTAATTTTTTTGTCGTGCAGTACTTCATAACCAAAATGTTAATTCTTAACAATCACAGTCAAATATAAAACCGGCATTACCCGCATTGAGCAGATCAACATTTCCGGTAAAATATCTCTCTGAAGACAGGGCACGTAGGTATCTGATTTGGAGACGATTTTAAATTCAATACGACTACTGATGGCGTTAAACAACTGAGTCTTCATAATGCGAACTTTGCCAAAGCTGCCGAGCCTTCCGAGTTTCCACGAAAAAAAAAATTCCATCACGGACATGGATTCAATCCCTGCATCGCTATTAACCTACGTACAAGCGCTCCAACCTCGAAGTGATAAATGCAAAACAAAAACAACAAAATTGCTCAGACTCGGTCGGCCTTATTATCCGTTGAAAGTTCAAACTTCAAATTAATGGCTACCATACCAATTTCCCTCATCACGGTCCACGCGAACGACTAACAACACTCCTGTCGTGGTCGCTGTGATTATTGCGGTACACCCTGAGGAAATAATATACTTATGTTTCGCGGATAACTGCAGCACGCATGCCTTCACGCACATTCTCCGCATCGCGGCAATTATTATGCAATAATAACAATTACAGTGAATCCCGGTCCGGATTACAGCACACTGGACCGGTGCTGGACACACCACTCGTTCACACAGTTAGGCAGTTACCCTGGCTACAGGTACTGGTTCCCTTTTTGCAGGCCACCATTATCGTAGCCAAGAAAATAAAAAAAAACACTTAAGGCTAACACCATCGCCAACGGCCATGCGAAAGTTGTTCAACCACACTGAGATGGCGATTGCGATCGCCCCGATATGTATGCGTCCGAGAATGGAAGTTACATGGCGTGGAAGGTGACTTGGTATGTGACCTGTTATGTCATTTATGACTCTTATGTTTTTCTTTTCCCGTGTTTTCTTATATTCTTCGTTTCTGACCAACATTTCACTTTTATGCGGTTTTTGCGCAAGCGCACGTTGTTTATGCCACAATAACCTTTCGAATTATGTTGTAACATTCGTCGGTGGTTACTTTGCATTTCTCTCTATCATCTGGTAATCACATGTGTGTCATGTGTCACTCAGTGTCTCGGGTTCCTGTAAACCATTTTGCACAAAAAACAAGTGACAACTAAATAGCGCTTAGACTTACCCAATTTCGCAACCAGTTGTACAACGATACTTTCACCAGCAACAGCCCAACGAACCTCAAAAGCCAGATCATCGTACAGCACTTCACAATTTAATTTCGACTGTAAAAGTAAATCGACATGCTATTGATATAAAAAAAAAGAAGAAAAAGACACAAAAGAACGAAAACAAAAACACAAGTCAAACCAATTTGCTAAAAAGTTGTTGATGGGATCGGCCATTTTGGAAATCAATAACAATCGTAGGATACATGCAACGCCATCTGTTTTTTCGTTTATAAAAATCCTGGTTGATGAAATTTGTTTTCTTTTTGACATGACAGATGTGTACAGTCATGAGGTTCTGATTTTGAATGTTTTTTTTTTATGGTCAAATGATCCAATGGAGGAGATCCATCCAGTGTTTTGTGAATTTTTGAACTGAACCTGATGAATACCTTGTTTCAATGTGTCCGATGAACGCTTCGAATATGAACCTCATGCACATGTCTTTAAGTGAAAAATGATTTCATGACATCCGCATCTAACGGTTTCGATAAATGTTGGCCCATAATGAGAAACAGGCAATGGATTCATGCATTTTGGAGCTTTGTCCCGCTTTCACCGGTTTTCAGTCGGACTACAAACTTTAGGTTTGTGACTTATTGGTCGACTTATTGGTTTTTCGACAGCACTTGGGGACACGTTACTCAAAGTCTTTCGATATGTTTGAAGTTAAGATCGTTAAGCATTTTCAGAGCCAAGTTAGTGCCTTGGAACGGGGATAAACGTTTACGAACCCTAAACCCAGGATGAAAGCAACATTGTCTACGGGAGAAGGAGCGACGACCGAAAACTACAGAAAATTCGCCTCTGCACCTACTTGTAGAGACAGCGTGAGAAGCCAAGAACTTTCCCGATAAGTGGAAGAAAGGAATGGTCATCAAACTCCATAAGAAAGAAGATCGTATTCAGTAAAAAACTAGAACGGACCTAACTATTATTTGGGTTGCCTTGCACCAAAGAGGTATCCGGATAAATAAAAAGCTTAAGGCAAATTATAATAAGTCAAGGGGGCACATTCGATACAGAGAATGGATGTTAGAGGATTTTGAGATTCAAAGTGGTCGCCGTGGCTCTACTGTTCGTTGGACTTCTATGCGAGCGCCGTGGGTTCGAGCCCCAGCCATTTCCACCAACATTTTTCGCAGCACCACCTCTCGTCAAGAAATGACAAGCCTCCGGGAGTATAATTTGTCAGGAAAAAGCTTCTCAATTTGCCATTCGGAGCCGGCAATAAATTGTAACGTGCCCCCCGCTGCTATGTCGATGCTAAATGGAGAAGTTTGATGGACTCTTCCATCTCAACTCAAACATCTAAGCTACGCTGACGATATATGCGTTCTATCACATAAAGGTTTGGAGACCTTCACCAAGTGACAGCGGGAATTAAGAGAGAGACAGACTTCCAGGTCCAGCGCGGACTGTAGCGACACCTTAAGTAAGACTTCCTGGGGTTAAAAACTAATGTCCCTTAAATTAAAATCATTGCCTCAACCGATCTTAGAACCGAACAAGATATTACCAGCTGAATCAACAAAATAAAATCTTCGTTTGAAGAAAGTGAGTGAAAGGATTTTCTGGCCTGACTGTGTTTCTAACAGCAACCAGAGAACGGGTGAAGGCCCAACAGACACAACTGTCCAACAAAATGCAAAAACTGTGACACGTACAACACAAGTACAAAGAAAAGGCGACAGCTTTATGCCTAACTACGCTATGCCAAGGAATCACCTTATCCCAGATGGGAGATAAGTGGGTTGACCAAGAAATACATGGATTGAGGAGGAGAGTTGAAAAGAGCTGAGTCGTAGGACCCTAGAACAAAAGATAGAAAAAATGGGCCAATGCCTAGCTTTTCGCAAACGTTTATGTTGTAGATGATATATTTCTTGCACGAATGGGATGGACCTTCAAGTCACTGCCAAAGGGAAATGAGAAACCATTTCATGACAAATTATACTCTCGGAGGTAGTGCCGCGAAAAATGTTTGATGGAGCTCGTACCCGCGCAGTTCGCACAGCAGTCCAACCAATGACTGAGCCCCATTTACCATGTAAGATAGGTACCCTAGTTTAGAAGAATGCCCATGTCGAAAAGAGAATGAGTATCCAAAACATATGCTGTTCAAGTGCTGGCAGCATGAGATAAGTAAAATGTGGAAAAGGGCCTTTATAAGGAGGCATAGCAGCTCCATCAAAAGCCATAGGCCTACAGATCTGCTCCAGACTTAACATTGCCTCATCGTACACAGGGTTCGAAGTTTATTAACCTAAAAAATCATAATAAATTAAATCGTCTTCAAAAAGGCACCATGCTTTTTCAAAAAAAAAAAATTGCATCCAAAATAATTTCAATACCAACTCCCTGACCATGTTTTCTTTTGTAGGAGGCATAGACTTTTTTTTTTAATTTAATAAAGCATAGATGCCCACAAAAATTCAACATGAACACCTTAGCAAATTGGTTAGATTGTATTTTAGCACCAAAACCACATATAACAATTTTATTATGAAAGCAAAATGAATGTGTCGAAAAACAAAACTCCACCGACAAAGTGTGATTAATTATATCTATCTTCCATTTATCTATTTTTTTTTTTTATTTATTGCAGGACAGGAAAGTTAAAAAAATTATATTATTAATATTTTTTTTTGTTTTTAAAAAAAGTTCATACAAAATGAAAAATTGTTAAGCAATTGTTTAAAAAAAAAAAATAATTAAATTGTTTACCACTATTCTTGCAGAGATTAAAAAAAAAAAAACATGTTAACCAAAAACTCAAAACAAACAAACAAACAGAATTTCCAAAAAGTTAGTAGCAAAAATCATTAAACACTAAAAAAAAAATAATAAATTAATTACAGCTGCCATCGAGAACAACGAATTAAAACAATTTTTCATTTTGTATTATTAAATATTAATAATTTATTTCCATCAATTGAAACTGCATCAAATACCGATTACAAAATTTTCTTGTTTTCTTTTTTTTTCTTTTTAAATATATAATTTATATAAATATTCGTGTTTTGTTTTTGTTTCTTTTTTTTTTTTTAATTTTATTTTAATCACATTTTGTTGGTAGATGTTCGTTTTTTTTTTTTTTTAATTTTGAGTTAAAAATGTTTACACAACCAAAACTTTTACAGTCTTAACGAGTAAAATTTTGTGTGAGAATTGTTCAAAATTTAGGCACCAAATATCGGCTTTTGTTGGATAAAATGTCCGTTAATTTCTTAGACACTAGAATTTTCTTCTTTTTTTTTTTCGATTTTAAGTTAAAATATATACGAGTATGTTGCTGACATAAATAAATATTTAAGAAGAAATAAAATTAGATTGTATATGTATTTTTTTTTTTTTTGCGGTTAGATGCAGACTACTCTACGAGTTATTGATTATTGAATTGATTTCCGAAGCGGATGGCTTCTTTACCTGAGGACTTATACCAAGCATTTTCAGCGATGGTGGGACATTGAGACCGTCGGGAATCCTCACATGACCAAAGTCGACTGTAAAGGCCTCGCACCAAACTCCGAAATGACCAACATCGAATATGGTCAACTCATTGGGCAGAGTGAGGACAATGGTCTTGCGATCATATCGACGGAGAGGGTTCTCTTTGCCATTTTCATCGGGAATCCTTAGACCTTGTGGTGAAGGTTTTGCTCCACGTCCGACCCAGAATTTCGCATCTGCAATCAGTTCGCTTGTGTTACCTGCTCAGAGTGGAATTGACAATTTTACAAACCTGGAGCTTCACCATCGTAGCTGAAATTTGGTATCAATAAGGTTTGAGCATCGACGATAACAATGTTGTCCGATCGTACGCCATGGACACCTTGGAGGGAAGCAATTTTCTGTGGCCTTGGGAAATCTAGATTCGGTGGAATAGAGACGTCTCCGAAATTGACTGCGAATTCATCACACCACACGGAGAACCATTTGATGTCTCGCAGAGTTTTACCCTCCGGCAGGGATAGAGTGATGTCCTTGTTACGATAGCGGCGAGTTAAAGCTGAGTTGCCACCACGTTCGTCTCTTAGGCGAACTGCGCCATCATTGCTCGGTTTTTTGGTGTTACCAACGTAGAAATAAGCGGCTTGGAATAAAAAACAATTTAAAACAAACGAAGTCGGAGGGGGGTCTACACATACCTGGAGCTTCACCGTCGTAGTTGAAGTTTTTTACAAAAATTGTACGCGAGTCCACTGCATAAACGTCGCCACCCACTCCATGGTGCAAACGCTTCAGAGATCCGATCTTAGTGCCAAAATAAGGATACGATGCTTGTGCCTTTGATATGACTGAAACGAAAAGGGTAGATGGGGGTTATTTTCCAATTGAACAGGGTTTGACGAAGGAAAAAGATGCAATGACTGTGACAAGACAACACGCACTTGGTCTACTAAAAGAGTTCAACCATTCCCCTTTCATACATGTGCATCAAGATGGTTGGTCTTGTCAAGTTGACGCCGATGAAATTTAAGACGAGTTTGAGATTCCTCAGAACAAAGATTGGGACGTTATTTTTTTGAAAATCCAACCGCAGTCAACAGGTGTCGGTAATTATGCAAATTGCGTATCTTCTCTATTCTCGATTTGTTATCTTCTTCTAGAACAACCCCCCGTCGAACTCAAGACTGGTTTCAAGAAGGATCAACAAAAAAGTCAAGAGTTGGTTAATACTCATTGTCCACTTTGCCTATTGTGTTAGAAGATACGTCTTCGTCTTTGTTGAATCACTTTCAATTGTTTTGGCTCCTCGGGGCTAAGAAATCGTTGAATATAAACAAAACTCTCAACGACCACTTACGAACGCAATTAAATTAACAAATTAGCGCGCCCAGCGCAAACAACCGACGAAAGTGAATCTCATTAACAAAAAAAAAAAAACCTGAATGAGTGTCATTCTCACCTATTATTTTGTACCAACACACACACACACACACACACTGTCCATTAGGAGAAATAAATTCAAATTCCCATCGCTTCACCTTTCCATTCATTCATCGTCGTCGGTCGTCTCTCAGGCAATCAGACAATCGGAGAAAACCATGCCATCAACTTGAAAGAACCGAAGACAAGACAACACTCGTGTACAACTTAAAAAGCCAGTAAATATGTGAATTATTTAAATTTTAAATCTTTTTCTTGGGATTAATTGGCATGACACACAAATACACACGCTTATGTTAATTAATCCCAGATACACATACACTCACACAAATGCGAAAGAGAAAATGGGGGAAAATGAGTTAACTGGTACATGGAAATGGGCGTTATGTGTGCGAATTAACATTCAGCTAATTAAAAGCGAATTAAATCTAAAATGGAGATTGAGTAATGAAATTAAGGAGATTACATCAGGTCTTGGCTTTTTGGGATTAGACTTAGCATATGACAGCGATGATCGGATAAGAAATTGGACACTCGAGGAGGTTAAGCGTGCACTTAATTTAGCCGATTGCCATTGGATTAAGCCTGGACACGGATTGGTCGTGGGAAATCACCTGGGGTCCTCACACTCACCGGAAATGGCGGACAACTATAAAGTCGGGGCTTTTGTGATTACAAATCATCCTGGAAGCACAAGATGTCGCTTAGTAAGGATTGCAATCTAATGACATCTGGCCATTCGATCGTGTCTCGCACAAACGCTAAATTTGCAGCTGCCACTTATCGATTCTACAATCACATCATTCCCATGCAAAGAGCTTGTTCCTAATAAATATTCCAAGGCGTTTGGCCACAACCAGCACAGACTACATCATATCAATACTGAAGTTGAGCAATGATGTCCTTGCCTAGCAGGGAGTAATGGAATAATAGACAAACAACCGCCGGTCGATGAGGACATTAGTTCATGTTTAGTCTTGGTTTGCTTAGAAGCAATGCAGGATATGCAAACCATACCTTCACAATCTTGGAGAGCTGCCCAGTGTTGAGTTGGGTTAGAGTTTACTGGATAGATTTAAAGCTCTAGACCCTGATCAACCTTCTAAAGTAAGAAGTCACATAGTCTTGGTATCAAAGTTCACTTTGAAGCTTATTGGACCTATGATCGCAACCATGAGGTCCTATCGTTGTTTTAGAAAACCTCAAGCCGGTCCAAAGTTCACAAGTCACTGAATAGACCCGTTGCTTTCTGGGAGCAGTCGATGTTGACAATACCCGAGAAGGATCAGTGACCGATTATAATTTTAAATAAGTTTAAGGGAACATAGCCGTACATACTCTACTGTCACCACTTCTATGCTAAACATACTTATCGAGTCTCTGTCGAATCATACCTAATGAATGTCTCTGCTTAGTCTGGACATCACCCAATGATACTTATACAACCTGAGTTTCGAACCACCACACATCACTCGCGCTGTGTGAAGACCGTCACAAGGATATTCATAACTTCTTGAGTACTAGTGGATTAAAAGGAATGGAAAAAAAAACTGGATGATCTACTAGAATAAAAAAATAAATAGCTGGCGCGACAGCCCGGGATGAGCCAAGGCCTAGCTTCTCGCAACCATTCATGTTGTGCGTGTTTGAATTGTTCGCATGAATGCAAGGGACCTACAATTTATTGCCGATTCCGAACGGCGAGGTGAGAAGCTCTTTCATGACAAATTATACTCCCGGAGGCTTGTCATTCCCCGACGAAAGGTCGTGGGGCGGGTAAAAACCTCCGGGAGTATGTTTTGTCGCGAAAAGCTTCTGGATTCCCCGTACAGAATCGGCAATAAATTGTAGATCCCTTCCATTCGTGCGAAAAATGTACAACCTTAACTTATGGACATCCATTCGTTGCCGAGAGTGTTGACGTTACGTTACGTTACGTCTATATCGACGGCTTTAAAACCGAGAACGGAGTGGGAGGTGGTGTTTTCTCTGATATGCTTAACCTGAGCATCCTGACCACTGTAGCGTTTTTCAGGCGGAAATCTTAGGCTTAGGCATAATGTGATATCCTTCAGGGACACAGCAATCTTTACCGATAGCCAGGCTGCTATTAAATCACTGGTATTGTCGCGCATCTCATGGAGATGGCAGAACATTTTAACATTCACCTATACTGGATACCCGGTCATAGGGATCTTCCAGCGAACTGTTAGGCCGATGAACTCGTTAAGCGTGATACTACTCTGGACTTCCTCCCGGAACGGAGGAATCTAGGTATTCCACTCGTTACATGTAAACTACTCTTAGAGTACAACGCGATCAGCAAGACATACCAAAGATGGGGGAATGGTACCACGTGCCCAACCTTCAGGGAGATCTGGCCTTTGCTAAATTTCCCTCTATCTAAATATTTGATCTTGGTCAAAATGTCGCTCATTAGCACCCTGATTGGTGTTCTTACCGCGCATTATTCCATTGGCTTTCATGCCAAAAGAATGGGCCTTTTCTCAAATTACTTCTGCAAAAGCTGCAGGGACGAAGAGGAGGAGGAAACGATCCTCCATTTCCTCTGCACTTGTCCTGCCCTATCCCAACGAAGGAAGGTCCATCTAGGAGCCTATCACTTCGACAACTTAGCGAATTATCGCCTACTGACGTCAAAAGTATCCTCAGCATCATCAAGAGCTCCAATTGGTTTCAATAAAGTGAGTGGCACGGTTCAGGGTATAGGGTGGTATCACAAAGTGCCTTCCCGGCCTTCGTGTGTCTGTGCTTCGCAAAACACACGAATATTTAAGCAAAAAAAAGTAGATTTGCGCAACTATTTGATAATACGTTGGACGATGATCCTTGTCGTTTAAATACTAGACAACTACCACCAATAATGGTATTCACTCGAATCTATTTTATGTTAGTCACAGAAGTGCCACCAGCTAAATAATTAGACCAAATTGGTAGCGATTTGTAGCACACTGGGCATAAAGAAAGAAGTTGTCAGTGCTAGGATTGTGTGGGTTTATTTTTCAACTTTGAATTCTACTACTCATTTCTGTTTTTAACAAGGGAGATGATTGCTATCCATCACTAAGCATCATTAGCCATTTTTTTTAATTTTGCCATTTGCCCTTCTCAAGTGTCAAATGCTGACAAACGTAACCACATCAAACCAAAATGACAGCCAAAACACTTCGTTTCTTTATGCACTGTATAAACGCCTCGTGCAAGTCCAGGAATGTTATCTCTACATCTAGACGAATACAAAAATTTTATATGATTTTTCCTCTAAAATGACCGATGGTACCAAGATTCATTTGCAATGCTAGTCGTGCTCCTTGTTCTACTTAAAAAGTTAGAATAAATGTTATTAAACCATTTGTCTTCAATACTGAGTAAGTAATTTGTAATCCATGTCAAGATAAGCAAAATTTCCAATGAATTCTATTTGCACCATCTCAAATCGATTGACAGGTGTTTCTTTGAAAGAAAAAAAAATTCATTAATCCTCATCCCATGATTCAACTCAAACAAAAACAAAAAAAAAAAAAACTTAATATTCTAGAATAATTTACCATGGCCACATTAGCGATCTATTATGTCACTAAAACCCATCAACATTAAATAACTCGTATTGCCTTGAAGGCATATAGAGCGTTTTTTAATTATAATTATCTTTTTAAAAATCAAGAAAAAAAAAATAAAAATAAATATTCAGTCGAGGGCTGGTCACACTTTTGAATGAATTGATGACTAACTTCCGCTGATGTGATCGAGAAGGAAACAGATGGGTTTCCACAGAACTTAATTTAAATTTTTTGACAAAAACATATGCCCTGCCAACACAAAAAAGAAACCGTTTAGGAAACCACTATTTTTGGCATGATGACTGGAACCCATTATTGCGTCAAACCGTTCTAAAGCGAAGGACGATGATTTCATTTGGTTTTCCGTGCAAACTAAATTAGAGTGGTTCAAAATGTGATGACATTTTAGAAAATTTTAACAATTTTTAGGATCTTTTAGATGAAGAGCAATTTGTGCTAGAGTTGGTAGTGGAAGCTAGTCGAAGGACGTGGCCTTTGACCTTTTTAATCACTACAACGTTCTTCAAGTTGAAGGAATTACTTTTTGCCATAGACTGGTATGTAATATCCGACTGTCATCAGATCTTCTACATCGTTTGTCACTAAGATTTTTGGTAAATTCTATTGGTAAGTGCTTAGGCTGAAGTCTTACGAGAGCAGTAGTTGGATATCTGGACATAGTAGGATTCTCCCATTTCCTTGAATTTTCCTGCAATTCTCTAAGGAGGTCTTAGTTTTCCTCTAAGGTCTGGCGGAGCTATTTTGCGGAGGACACCATTCAACTGGTATTGGTCGTTGATCTACCTGAATGTTAAATTTGGTATAAAGATGCTTCTCAATTCACCGTTCAGAGCCGGCAATTCATTCGTGCGAAATGATTGCAAGAGGCTTTGTCTTACGCCGCCATGAGCTGTTGCGCTAATTGCAGATACCAGCGGCTAGCCATCAAAAGACTGGTAAATATCGAAATGAGGCGACTTGAAAGGCGCCTATAACACCATTCAATGCTTAGAGCTCTACAAGTCCATGACTGGACTACAGCTTTCTTCAAAAATCTTTCATTTATGCTGCACAAAAGTTGATAGTACACGGTGAACTGTGCAACTTGAAGACACTTCCTTGAAGCTGAATGAACTTTTTCCATCCAATCACTAACCAGGCGGTTGACAACGACGAATACAGAAAAGATGAAGGATGCTTTCTCCACAATCAACAAGCAAAGACGTCCGTACCACTCCGACCACTCCATAGAAACCTGGCCCAAGTATCCCTGACACAGTCAAGAAAACCACCTGACCCTGCTTGAAACATTGAAGCGCGATACAGAATTCATTATGGTAACGTGAAATGCGTGTCGCCGTGGCTCAGTGGTTAGTGCGTTGGACTGCTGTGTGAGTTGCGATTTTTCGCGACACCGAAAAACGAGGAAGTTTGGAAGCTTAGAAGCTTGGAAGTTTGTCAAACCCCTTGTCGAGGATTGACAAACTTCCAAGAGGTTGTTATGAAAAAGCTTCTCAATTTTTCGTTCGGATGAATGGTTGTGAGAAGCTAGGCCTTGGCTCGTCCAAAGCTATCGCGCCAGCTATTTATTTTTATTAGACGAAATGCTACAGATTGTACAGTGTGTTAGATGATGAAAGAAGAACTGCAGCCAAAATTGCCCCTTCCCTAAAGGCTCGGATCAATGGATGCTTCACCCAGAACCTTTCATCCCCAAAGACACTGACAAATTGGAGTATCTTTAGTCGACAAATCTTCGTTGGATAGTAGATATTTCCTAAGGACTGCCTGAATGAACCACTTACAGGAGTTGGTGCAGTATAAACGCAAACGATATTGCCAAAATTTGTTAGAAGCCAAAAGTAAAGGTAGCGAAAGATGTCAAACCATCGCACATGAGTATCTGACACCGTAACGAAATTAATTCCACTCGTGGTTTAAGGGGGAAACATTTTGGACTTATTATCGACATTCTGGATGGGTATTATCTGTTACCAAAACGTACAGATTCGAATCACAAGCGATTGGACTTAACACTCGCCAGAGATGAAGATCTGCCCAATTTGTCAAAAACCGTACGACGACTTACATAGCTGCCCTGTCTAACCGAATTTAAGTTCACGTAGGACACACCGCACGTTAGGTACTAAACGTAAAATGCCTTTAAATAGCTCAATGCGAAAACTTCACATCTGCCCTCTGTCTGCTCGATTATAAATGCGAACCATTGCCAATCAACGACTTATTAAGTTGTGACGCTATCGAAGACGTCATTCTCCTATCAATTACTCAAAAATGCAAAACCATTTCGGTTCCATTACAAATTACGAAACACCCGCCTTGACATTTGAAGTTATTAGCATCTCGGCACACCAAGAGGGACCGTAATTATGCCCGTAAAAGATGTTAAATCAACATTTGTGGCCCAGAAAACGAAAACTATTGGAACCAAGACTTTATGTAAATTTTTTTTGTCAGCAAATTTTTCAACTCATCATTTTTCCTTTTTTTTTTAATTTACACTTTAAGTTAACCGACAAAGCTTGAAGCAATCTGCTGCTCGTTGCGGTCAGCGTTTACCACTAAAAGGTTGTTTAATTTATTTTTAGCAAATCACTTGTTTTACCTTTTTTTTTTGTGCGCACTGTGCAATTAACAATTAATTAACAAATTGTTAATTCTGGCAAAACTCAATGAATGGTCGAGTTAATTTTGAAAAACGGTTGACTATGTACTTCTCGTGCGGGTCATTAATTATTATTATTTTGTTGTTAATTAATGTGGTTAATGTTGCTTCGGGGTTGTCATTTTAATATGAAGACGGTGATGTTTTATGTTTTTGTTTGCTATGCACACAAACAGAAGATGCGAAAATATAACACGACATTCAAGGTTGAGTTTGATCTGAGGACGTATGTAAGGTGGGCTCAGTTGTTCAATTACCGACTTCATAAATATTAATGATCTTGACTGATGGACCGATGGATGCATATATTTGCAAATGACACGATTTCTTAATCCAGCGAGTTATAAACGATAAACCAGTTAAATTTGTGCGATCACAATGATCAATACCCGGTTTAAGGGAGGAGAGCTCAGTACGGTGTGGCTGTTGAATGCGGCTTTTCCACCTGAAAAGGGGGTGACAGGGAAAAGACCGCACCACTTGTACGAAACAATGCCTAATGTTAATGAAAGACACAGCACACGAATCGGTAGACTGACCTAAAAGACCTCGTTTCTTAGCAGAAATACAGCATTCGCAAGCTTTCATGCAAAAGACACAATAATTGTGATTACAAACAAAGCGGACCGCTGCTAAGTAGTCTTCGATGTAAGAAGAAGCACCACTTTAAATAGGACCTATCGTAGCCCAGTTATGAAGCCGTGGGTTGATGGCCGAAAAAAAACCTGGTTCCACCACGGAAATCAATAAGATCACGCCACACGTTCTTGCAAAAGAGGATTTCCGATCAGAGGTATAAAACAGGGAACATATTTACCCTGATTATATATACCTACGAGATGCAACTTCACTAAACCAATGCAGTTAAGTGAAGAAAAATCTTTACACCCTCTGCAATAGCTTTTTGGAGTAAAAAGGCTTCGATGGAATCTCAAGAAGAAACACTGGAAATATTACAAGACTCAGACTTCCCTGATTGTACAGAACTAGGAACCTTAACTCTAACCTAATGAAGACAACCTTGAGTCTTGATACCAAAAACCGCCAACACAACAATTCAATTCTTCGCCTCAGTAAAAGGCACCTAACGCTATTGGCATCTACTGTTAATCGATGAAAATATCACAGCAAATCTTTAGCTGAAATACGTTTCCAAGTTCTAGAAGGCACTAAGAGTAGTATTTCTTTTCAACTCGGAAAATAGCTACACAGCGGACTACAGAGATCAAACGAAGAAAAACTCCTGCCAATTGCTCTTTGGGCTAAGAAGGCAATTAAGTTGCAAAGCCCTCTCTCGAACAACTAAAGTGATCCTTTATAAGACCTTAATCATCCCAGTCCTGCTCTACGGCGCAAAGGCATGGACTCTGTCAAAACTGGATAAGGTTGCTCTTGGATGTCTCGAGAGAAAAATTCTTTGGGTGATATTTAGTCCTGTCTGCATAGACGGCGAATTGAGGAGGAGATACAATGACGAACTGTACGAACTGTACCGCAACATCGATTTAGCCAGAAGAGTGAAGGTCCAACGACTAAGGTGTCAGTCGGCGCAGTAGAGGAAGACCGCGACTCAGGTGGCGCACACAAGTGAAAGGGAACCTTCGCCAACTTGGCGTGCAAACGTGGGTGCAGCTGGCTGGAGACGCTTGTTGGTTGAGTCCTAGGTCCACCCCTGACCGTAGCCGCATGTGTAGCCGCCTTTAAAAGAATCGATACAAGTTTGAGAAGCTAAAGATATCTAGTTAGGTTGTAGGAAATGTGAAAAGAACAAGCTATGGTCGACCTTTCGAATTTTGTGTGTAAACTAGAAAGATCGAGAAGAGCTTCAAAAGTTGCAGTCGGCAAGTGCGCAAAGAGCCTTCAAAACCAATGCCGACAAGCGGGGAGAGCTGAGATTTTACACTTGGTCGAACCATCTCTTCCTGGGCCTACCCAGGGGACGCCTACCTAATGGCACGGATTACTCTCTTTTTAATAAAGGGACTGAAATCGTTTTTTGTGGAGCTAAGACGTACCCCTTCAGATTGATCCCCGTGCCTTACTTAGTGCACTTTGTATGCATAAAGAAATCACACCAGAGTAATGATTGGTTTCACAGGTGATTCGTCAGATCACAAGCCCTAGATCGATCTCAACATGTTTTCTATGCGAATAAGGAAATGAAGACCAATGCAAACAGGACTTTTTTTGAGACAAAATCCTTTGAAGTTGGAGTTAAAAGGAAGAAAAAACTTAAAACCTGTTCAAAAAAATGGAGTAAATGAGTTTTTAAAGACTAATGCTACTGCCGACACCCAAAACAACCAACTTTTGACGTAAAGAATATTAAACTTGGTTCACCATAGGTCGATTGAGAGATCTCTCTGCTGAGGTTGAATACGCTGCTAATGGTTGATTGGCTGGTTGTGGAGGGTGAGATAGCTTTTTACTTAGTTCACGGTTGGGGTCTTTGTAATTTTGCTTTAAGGACTGTTACAGAAAGTTTTATGGGCGTAAGGGGATATGTGGGAGGCTGGTTCGTTGATGGGGAAACTATGGAGTGACTATTGTTGCTGTGTGAGGTCGATCAAATCTTCCTGGGTTTTTGGTAAACTCCAAGATGTCACCGATCACTCTGCTGTCTAGTTACTTTAGATCTGGAATCCACATACTTAGAACCCAGTATTCGTTGACGTACTTTTGCTTGACAGTGACAGTGACAGTGACACTGACAGAAGAATTGTTCCAGATCCTCTACTTCCTCCTCGCAGTTTTGACAAATTTCATTGTCAGTTAGTCGAATTCTATGTAGATGCTTGTTGAGATTTATGTATGTACCTTGTAGGAAAAAATCACCATTGATCTTAGTTGGGCGAATAATAGTTAAGCAGAAAAATGTGTTAAATATCCAAGATTTTCGTCTTGTAAAAGACAAGAGCTGGGATCATCCACAAAGCAGAGCGTTTAATTCTTTTACATCAAAAAGCATTTATGCTTTTATCACATTGCAACATTTTTTCCTCACTTTCTAACTTCGCAAATGTAGCAAACTTCTATCAGAGTTAACATTATAGGGTGTTTGTCGCCATGGTTTTGTACAACATCTTTCTTCCTCCGGACGGCAATCATACATATTCATATGTAAGTACATCAGATTGCATTCATTTAAGCTACTGTGTTGGACTTGGAAGGTCACTTTTTTGGTTACATAGAGAGTTATATCTCTATAAGCGATGGCACCAGGGAATTGCCCACCATAGTGAATTCACTGGGGTTGGTGTCATCAAGCAGCCGGGGTGTAGTAAGGGCCAGCAATAAAAAGAAGAAATAACTTAACTCCCACCAACATTAGCCAATATGGCCTCGGAAATGTTCGTTTAAAACTAGACAAAGACTTCCATAGCTTAGGTTAGGTAAACGGGTACCTTCTGACATTCATCACTGCGCACTTAGACCAGCAATAGGGTCCATTGTGCCCATCTTCTAATTCTACTCCGGGAAGGGGAGGCGCTGTTTAAAAACCACCCAGATAAGGATGTGAATCTCAGGGGGTCCCTCAGCGCGTTGTTACACAAGTCCTCCAATTCCGTGAAGAAGTAACTATCAAGAGTCCTCATTCTTTTACTGGCGAGGTCAGGACATTCAAACAGCAGGTGATGGACAGATCCGATTTCTTCCTCGTCCCTGCAACTTCTGTAATAGTCGTTGTGATGTATACCAAGGCGCTCCGCATGAATATCAATGGCGCAGTGCCCAGTAATGATACCGGAGACTATCTTTGCTTCACGACGACTAAGCCTTACCAGAGACAGGGATTTCTTCTTATAATAATTCGTCCATAGGTTTCTAGCCGTTGTCTAGCTGAATCTAACGTGTATTGGCTCGACTGATGGCCTCACCTTCACTATACTTTTTTAACGAGCTTATTGGAATTCGGGAGAGCCTGTGAGGCATGTTGCGCTGTTCTCTTTCATGCAAGTTCCACAGACCTTTCGTTACCTGGGATATCCATATGCCCCGATACCCATCATAGGCTTTCGATATCTCATCTAGATGCTTTCCTAACCTTACCGAAGCTAACCCCACTATACTCAAATATCAAGATTTGATACGCTAGACACAGTCCTAGAACTGAATCGAAAAATCAGCTCTTAAGCTTACTTCCTACATAGAAGCCACTACCTGAGTTAAGATCAATATGCACATGCATTTGCATATTTTGCTGACATACCAACCTTCAACAGAAACATTCTCACACTTAGTATTCTAAGAAGTGACCACCGCTTAATCCTTTCTTAGGAAAACCTCATCTATATTCAAAAATAAAAAATTAAACTGCATAAAGTCAAAATAGAAACCCCACTCTTAAACTTTTTTTTATGGCAGCTGCCTTCCAAAATAACAAAAAAAAAGTCGAGGCATTAAAAAAAAAAAAAAAGAATTGTGTTCTTAAATCTAAACCCGTTTTCTAGGAAAACAACTGCGCTTTTTTGTTTCTCCCCAATTATGGACTTAGAACTCAAACTTTGTTTACTAGAACACACGACACTCAGAAATCAGAAATAGTTTTGCCTGTTTGTTTTATTCATTTTTTTTTCGAATTGTATTTTATTACCAATAAAACTACAATTGGACAGAGTCAATGTCAGTCTCAATTCGCCTTGTGTCACTTCAGGCGACGCGGCGCAGGCCTTTGGAAATATGATCTCGCTATATGCGTCTTGACTCGCCTATTTGTCCATAAATAAAAAAAATAATAATAATAATTCCAAATGCAAATCTGTTGGTGGGTAGGTTTAGCTATCGAGTATCTAAATCATAAAGCCGAGAGCCGAGAACGAGTTCAGACACAAGCGGCAATAAAATTCGACACTAATCGGAACTTGTTATCGTTTTATGTTAATCCGAACAGATTTTCACCGGCTGTTTGAGTCAGACACTCTCGGGAAATTGGTTCAAAATAGAACCACTGGCGGGAGAAATAAGAGCTTACACCCATGCAGCTAGCTTTATGGGTTCCAAATTGAGATGTTTATTGTTGTCGAAATCGGAGTTTGGTGTGGACCTACGCGAAAGGTTCCACTCATTTGAATTCCGATGCGTCATTTGAGAAAAATCAAAATGCAAATCAATTCGACCGGAGTGTGGGAGTTGTCAGATGTTGATGACTTTAGAGTTACAGCTAGATGGGACTTTATTAGCATATGATGGGTTTGGAATTATAAGGGCACTTGCCTAAAAGAAACCGTTATACTTGCACTAAAACTTACTGTCATAGAAACATGTAAGGCACATGCAGTTGTTCAAAAGCCCCTACTTTCTACTACTACTGCTCCTGTAGTCTCTTTGAACACAGCTGCACTGCATGAATATCGAAAACGTAACAACAGCCGGATCAAAAACATACAATGATTTGTTTTAACGTAAGCAAATCTTACAAATGTTTAGCAGATGCTTCGCATATTTCTTTCACTCATGACAAGGCTATGGAACCATGAACTGTAAAAGGAAGATTAAATCTGATTGGCGTAGACAAACCAATGCTTCAGCAAAAAAAAACCGAAGATGTGGCAATCGGATTGGACAAAACGACCGTCTATAACATTACTAAGGAGCTCTGAAATGTACTTAGGCGGCTCCTTTTCTACTCATCCGATCAGATCAGAGGATAAAAATGCTAACGACGATGTTCAACCATTAAGACGACAGTTGGATGACCTCAAACTTAAATACGTTTTTGGACGTAGCAAAAGCAATGGAATTTCTTGCAATACTGAGATTGCAACAGTGATCAGAGGCCTCGAGGGCGATGGGCATTAACGGAATTTCAGCTGAACTCTTCTAGGTGGCAGCTAAATAAATCGGCAGAGCTGCTGTAGCCACTCATAAAGAGTATATGGGAAATTCACTTCACAAAAGAGTAGATAATAAAAAAAAAATAAATAAAAAGCTGGCGCGACAGCTCGGGACGAGCCAAGCCATTCATGTTGTGCATTTTGAATTGTTTGCATGAATGGAAGGGACTTTCAATTTATTGCCGACTCCGAACAGAGAATCGAGAAGCTCTTTCACGACAAATTATACACCCGGAGGCTTGTCATTGCCCGACGAGAGGTGGTGCCGCGAAAAATGTTCGGTGGACATGGCTGGGGCTTGAACCCACGCTGCTTACACAGCAGTCCAGTGCACTGACCACTTGAGCCACGGTGACCACACGAAAGAGAAAAACGATGGATAAATTACCAAATTACCAAGGAAGGAAGCTCGAAATGAAAGCTGGCAAACTGGCGAAACTCATTTATACCCTGTTCCCACTAAAACGTAAACTCGCGGAACCTTTATGCAAAACCGAGATTTTCCCATACATTCTTCAGTTTTCGTAAACTCGAGTTTTCGGCAATTTTCGTCGAAACCGCCTCGCAAAGTAAGGTTGTCAAAGCAAACAAAAACTTTAAAACATTCAGCGCATTCGGCAGAGCAACTGAGAGAATAGCTGTCAAAAACAGCTGCTTATTTTCCTTTGATGTATGACCCTGTTCACACAGGAGGAACGGACTGGATTTTTTTTTGACGTTTCGTGTTCAGATTGATAATCCTGTCTGAACACTTCCGCGGACTTTTCTTGACATATTTATTGTCAGTGTCGACCAAATTGATTTGATTTTCGTGCTTATTTCACGAAATTTAGAACAACTTAAATAAATAACACAAATGCGATCAGCCTCTAGCCCTGTTTTATTCACGAAAACAATTTTTTTACACGTTTGTCGAGTGACTGCCGATTGACATCTACAAACGTCAAAAAAAATCCAAGAATTTTAAAAAATCTAAAAATCCGGAGCGACGTAACATGTCACCTCTCCGCTTCCCCCCTCGCCTGTAAACGTCAAAAAATCCAATCCGTTGCTCCTGTGTGAACAGGGTCATTGAAATTTATTTTTATGTTTGAATATTCGCACGCCAAAAACATCTGAATTCATTTTTTTTTTTTTATGTACATATAGTAATACATACGAGAAATTTATTAAATTTTATCAAAACCAAAGTCTCTAGCCTCTAGCCAAAAAATTGACAGATAGCAAAATGATTGAAAAGTCAAGCGAAACCATTGACTTGGTTTGGTTCGGTGGGAGTGCTTCACCTAGTTTTTGTAAACTTTTTGCCGAAAACTCAGTTTTCCATTGGATGGGAATAGGGTATAAGGAATAATCTAGGGCAAGGCGTACATTTGTACCTAAATCTGTGATTCATATCTCTTAATCATTTGTAGAATGAAATTTTCATCTTTAAGAAAGCATTGACGACCACACCTGTTCCTTAAAGACCAAATTATCGTGAATTACTCACAGCCGGAGGATTCATCTATGGACATAACTCTTATCTGACGAAATTTATTTTCGTTAAGTTCACTTAACATACTTCAATTTTTCAGTGGCATTTGGTTGGTAAGGGAGGTAAGATATATTTATGCTGGTAGCCGTCCTACCTACACTCCTCGTATACAACCTACAATTGTGGATTACCGAAGTCTTTGCTTACCGAATATATGAATGTACATATGTACATACGTATGTCTTTCGAATAAAAAGTGTCCTATAGTCGATAGGATCATGAAATCATCTGCCTTCGCATATACCATCGGTTGTTTGGCCGGGAAAATTCACATAGGCTCTTTAGCTTCTTGAAAAAGTTACTACCAAGGGTCCTCATTTTTCTAATGGTAAGGACAGGATATTTGCACAGCAAGTGCTTTGAAGATTCAATTTCTTTTTCGTTCCTGCAGTCTTTTCAAGAATCAATGTGATGTACTCCGAAAACCAGTGGCGTAGTGCCTAGTAATGATGGCAAGGACAAAGCTTAACAAGAGATAGAATTATAAAATGAAGCCATGTATTCAGCTAACCTAAAAGCGTAAATTAGCTCGACTGATGGCTTAACTCTCGATGTGTGTTTGCAAAGAGCTAATTGGAGTTCTTTCGAAAGGACCGACCATACGAGTTCTTCTTTACGAGTTCGTCCGCCTTTTTATTTGATGGGACATAATTAATTATTAATGCGGAGTTCAGAGCCTAGAAAGATAATAATTGCATATCCGACGATGTTATTCATCAGCCCGAGTGAGGAGTAGTGGTTCGAAACTCGGGTGATATTTATGGCTTATGAGAGTGCTGTCTAGACTAATTGGGTGGCCTCTAGACTAACTAGGGACATTTTTTTGATATTGTTCCCATTTGTTTTCGTTCACGGTATTTTTTCCAACCTTCTGTTGTCGTCATCATAAATCAGTTCAAGCAACTCTTTAAACCATGACCTCTCTACGACCTTCTCTCTCTACTTTCGCAGTACCTACTTAATTCGTCAGAGAAAAGGGTTTCTTGATCTCAGGAGTTGAACCCGGAACCTGCAGGAAGCTCCTGTTTTATTTTGGACTTGTCGTCACCTCCAGTTAGTGCTGCCAAGAATTGTGATGAATAAATTTGCTCTCAAATGACACAATCGGAACCATCTGATCAGTTTCTGTCGGGCAGTAATACTATAGAGATATGAAGATATGAAGGAGCTGACTATCACGATCCTCCTGCCACCACCTCATAACAGGTTTATCCACCAAGCTGCTGCCGTATACATAGGTAGATCCAGCGGAATGAACTAATGGTTCGCATTACCGCTGCACGCTATCCTCTGGATCTTGGTGAGGTTTGAAATCTGGTATTGCTTCTCATAGTGAGTCGATTGTTGGAATGGGTCTAATACCCACCGTCTATCTAAGAGATAACTATCTACAATCCTTGATGTAATCCTTGAAAACTATCCATCTGTTGCTCTCAGTAGACCCAATATTTCCTAGACATCAAGATATCATATATAATAAATAAATAGTGAGAGCGACAGCTCGGGATGAGCCAAGGCCTATCTTCTCGAAAGATGCATGTTGTGCTTGTTGAATTGTTTGCACAAATGGAAGGGACCTGCAATTTATTGCCGATTCCGAACAGCGAATTGAGAAACTTTTTCATGACAGATTATACTCCCGGAGAGCTGGGGCCCTGAAAAAAGTTCGGTGAACATGCCTTGGACTTGACCCCACGCCGTTCGCAGTCCCATGCACTAGCCACTGAGCCTCGGCGACCAACTACCTACATATATACGGAAGATAAACAATTTAGCGATAAACCCAATCATTACAGATAAAAATTGGCCACGTGCTTGCACAGGGTGTATAATATAATAATAAATTCACACCAAAATGAGTGAATTTATATTTTACAGCGCGCTACTGTATTACAAAATTGTACCATTATTATACAACCCGTTTTAATAAAAAGACTATCGGAAATGCCATTCAACGTGGCGCCGAAAAATAATAAAAAAACAAAACACATCAACTAAAAAACAAGAAAAAAAAAAGGGAAAAAAAACATTAAGTTGAAGCAAAAAAAAATGAATAAAAAATAAAAGTATCTCTCCAAACGACGGACGTAGCAAAAAAGCAAAAAAAAACAAACCCGCAACGATCACCTTTACCTTGTAAGAGTTTTAATTTTATAGTCAGGTCATTATGGCAACGCGCACGATAAACCAGATTACGATTTGTGCAGATACTAGATAAATATTTCAAGCGAACAACAACCGGCACGCCACCTTCCTTTCTCAATCTCTATGCCACTCAATCTATCTCTGGCTACCATAAAACAAGAGCCTCTCCTACCTACCGTGTTTCGTCGTGAATCGTGATGCTACTCTCGGATATTACCTACTTTCGGAACCTGAACTATAACGACACAGAGATAGTGCGCTGAATACCGACCACATAACGATGATGGTTGCCCCAAAAAAAAAAATAAAAAAATTGCACTTAATAACTGGCCACATTGGGGCGTATACTGAACATAAAATCCGAGGTGTTATGCAAAATCCAAAAATAGCGAACAATTTTCATTTGACCGTAGGAATCCATTGAAATCCTATTTTGCAGTCGAAACACCCTACCACTCTCAGAGTCGAGGAGAGTTCACGAATTGTGTAACAAGCCGGTGAAACTGGTGCATAATTTATGCTAAAAGTCGTGGGATTTATTGTGGATTTTTCGCCCTCCTCCCCCTCATTTTTTTTTTTTTTTTTAAATTAATCTTTTGTATCTTTAGCATTTTCCAAGAAATCAGGTTTTATCCGTGCGGTGTATCTGTTCCGAGGTAGGAGGATTCATTAATTTCATTGTATACACTCTCTTCGGTTTGCTAATGACTTTTGTGATTGTGTTGCACAATTAAGATACGAATGAAAGAAAAATTCGTGTGAACTCTACAATCGTTGTTAACAAATTAGACAAATTATTTATCTTAAGGTGAACAATTAATTTCGTCGACGAATGAGCCTTAAGCAGATGAAGAACGAACGAATAAATGAATGAGTGAGTGAGTAGTTGCAATAGAAGATTTATTTTGAGATTTGTGTGTGTAATTTTTAGTGAGAGTGGCATGTTGGTTGAACAGCCTTGAATAGCTTGGATTTCAACAGATGAAGATTAGAAGATTGCATTGAGATTACAATTGACTTTGAAGGGTATCTATCCGCTGTCGGGTGTTTCGGTTAGAAAAAGTGTGACTTCATGATTTGATTTACATATTTGCAGGTCCACACGTAAGAAACGTGAGAATTATATTGAAGCGGATAGGGGGGTTTTACCCAACCCAAGCGTTAAAGTTGATAGTGGCACTTCCGTAAACCGGAATACTTAATGCATTCATTAGACAAATACGTCGAGAGTTTAAGTAAATAAATAGCACTCAGACGCAAGTTAGGTGAACATGGCTGATATAGGCTTGATTTAGTACCGTCTTCAGTTTTTTTACCGCATTCCAAGCCGATGTTTCAGTGGTTAGTGCTTTGGATTGCCGAAGGAGCTGACACATGTTCGATTCCAGTAAATTTAATCAAACATTTTTTGTGGGACCACCTCTCTATGTTAAACTTCCAAAAGTCTAATTTGTCAGGAAAAAGATGTTCAAGCCGATCGCCCTTCGGAGTCAGCGAAGAAAAAGACTATAGGCCCCCCATCCACGCAAAAGATATTAAATTCAAAACTCAAATTATTGCCTGAAGCTAGGTTTTGGTCTACCCCACGACCTACCCCGAGTTCTACCGCGTCTTGTTATTGGATTCCAGGACAACGAAAAGTGGCTGTCAATATGCGGCATAAAGTATGTTGACCATGGCGGATGCTATGGCCATAGTTGGAGTTCACACCCTAACTTCGACCTAAACGTCCAAAATTTAAACCGCATCCGCAAAACTGAGCCATGCTTTTAGAAGGAAAAAATACTTTACACCATTACAGCTGCTTCTTCGTTACAAACCACATGTAAGACCGGCACTCAGGCACTGTATTTATAGAGAATTCGTTCAAGCTACCTTCAGTATAAATTTTAAAGAAAAACAAGTCTCTCTAATGCCGACTTTCTCCCAACTTAGGACCCCCGGAAACGTGGGCAATCTGTTGTAACATAAAGTCCTTCGTGGAAAATTGGTCAGGACTAACCAGATCAGGAGGCTTCCAAAGGGCACCTTTAAAATATTTTTTTTAAGAGCCTATTCTTTTGACTCACCCTGCGAACTAAAATCTATTGTTTCTCCGGTCTACTTAGCCTAATAGGTCTACTACCTTCCTAATGAAGGTGAGTATGTCATTAGTAGCCGAGTTTCTAAACTCCACCAACGAACAGAACTCCTTATGAAAGATCCGTCTACGCAACCAGTACCGTGCCGAACATTCACAGAGAACGTGCTCCTTTTTTTTCCTCCTCTTTCAAACAGAACCGACACTTTGTAGCTAAACAAAGGTTTAGTTTGTTGAGATGATGTCTAAGGCCACAATGGCCGTTAAGGAAGCCCACTAGCTTCCTCATGTTGTTCCTGTCAAGGTTTAGAATCTCCTTGTAATAAAAGGGCTTGGTAATTCTCTTGGACTACCTAAGCTCGGAGAGATTTTCCCAATGAGCTAGGCGAAGTTGGTGTTCCCAGTTGTTTAACAAAGCTGTGGCAGTAGCCCAATTAAAGCCAAAGAAGGGTTCCGGTCCCAAGAGGGCCGAAGCCAAACCGGTCCTAGCCAGCTCATCCGCAGGCCGGGCACCCAACCAAGCTTGACGTTGTTGTGTCTGGCGCTACTTTGACATATATCACATGCTTTTGTAGAAATAAGCAAAAAAAAAATGGTGTTCAAGTACAAACTGCCAAACCCCTTCAGAGGAGCTACTATGTTTGCGCAGATAGTCAGCTCGTAGGAACTTATTAAGCTTATAAAGCGGAGGATGTGACTGTCGTTAGTGTCAGCTAAGTCGTCAAGATCATCGAAAAAGAGAGCTCCTTGACGGAGTAGCCTCCTTTCTGACAGGTGCAGATGAAATGAAAAATATTTTCATCTTATCCTTTTCACTTTTCCAAGTTCTGTAGAAATCATTTGAATAGAGACATCAATAACGAGCTCAAGCCAAACCAATCCATAAGAAAGTGACTACTCTAGCAAAGGCCACATCTGACAAGAGACATGACTTTTCGAACTCATTTCCCACCCGCGATCGACAGTACGTACGCGAAAGCAAACGTTTTGCGGCCCAACCAGTACTTTTCCGATTATAGTCGATATCCACGAAGGGTCTGCCTTTGAAGTAGAAAAATTGTAATGGAATTCTGTTCTCCCTCAAACCAGACCAGACCTGCTCAACACTTTTGAACACTGTTCCTTTGAGGGAAAACAGAACTCCATTAAAATTTGTCTACTTCAAGGGCAGACCCTTTGGATATCGACTATAACCGTAAAGGCAATGGTTAAGGCTCATTGCTGAAATGAAAATATTAAGATGGGCCCGACAGTGTTACACTCAAAAATAAGATCAGCGACAAAGTGATCCGAAGATCACATCGAAAGTTGAAAGAAAATCGACTGCGGTGATATGGACAAGAAGTGGGCAACACCACTCAGGGCAGGGAGGACTAACCAAAGATGAGGCAATTACGAAGGGAGAAAAATTCAACATTCCACGTTATGAAAACTGAAAAGAACAACAAATACCTTTAGACGCTGCAACGAAGTAAATGTAGAAAGGAAACAACGACACGTCCTCTGACCAAGCACCGTAGAACCAAAAAAACTCTCTTTAACCTCATTTGGCGAACAATGTTCGCTTGAGACTAAGTAAGTCCTTACCCATAGAGTCAATAATCAGTAACTTGACATTTCAATCATCAGACTGTTGTAGTAAATACAGCGGAGGCTTTACTCTTAAGCCTTTGACCTCCAGTCTCAACAATAGAAGACTCGAAATGTGTTTGCTATATTAGAGCTAGAGGACTGAAGGACCTAAGTACCGAAGAATGCATTACGAATTTGATGACCATTTGAGAATGAAAAGAGAACGAAAAGTTCTGCCAGACCTTTAGAAACAGAGATTCACAAGATCAGGAATATCCTGCACTTCAAAGCTGATGTCATCGGTATCAATGTAGGTAGGTAGGTTGAAGTGGCGGTTCAACTAAACCCAATTAGCACTAGGATGTGCCTTTTTGTTACCACGTAAGTGAGACAACCGGGAATACCTAGATCCAGCCTGCGGAGTTTAGAAAGCTGATTAGATCTCGTTACCCTTTACCCGAGATGTCGCTGACGTCGTCGAAGAATGGTTGATTTAGTGCACGCAGTCTGGCCCTTACTAGTGGACATTCGTGGAGAAAGTGGAAGAGAGTTTCCTTCTCATTTTCATTTCCGCAGCTGCGGCAGTGGAAGTTGTATGGTTGTATGTATCGATATCGATGTAGTTCTTGAAAAATCTAGAGAAAGCTCTCTGCTCCATTAAGGTCGGTAAGAACCTCACTAAGACCCTTGATGTAAAGAACGATTTAGACGAGATTACGAAATGTGTGAAACGTACGTGTCAACACCGAAGGCAATATCTTTATAAAGTCCATGGAACTTGTGCTTTCTCGAATATAGAGGTTAAAGTCATCATAATGGGTTTGGCAATAAGAATGAGGACAAAACCAAGTATTTGTTGTCACAAAGAAAGAAACAATAAGGCTAAGGTCCATAACTGAGACGAATAACAGGTGGAAAACACTAACCACCTGCGAAATTTCCAAAAGGCTATGGGCGACCAAGCTCCTACATATGGACAGAAAATGCATTGGTAGAATTAATTACGGGCCACAATATGCTCAGACACCATGCTGACAGAGGACGATCTATGCAGAGAATACGGGGACGAGGAGGTGCATGAGGACACAACTCTATCATTGCCCAAGCCTCTTCAAAATTAGAAAAAGTACACTGGGTAGACACCTCTTCGATAATATCTCCTCGCAGCTATCCGATGGATCTGTTCACGTTTGCAAGGGCAGTCAAGTGGCTACCACAACGCGTCTACATAGACCTTAGTGTGATGATCTTCATCGGCCCGCTAACCCAACCTAACCTGTCAACGTCGATGAATCGCAGAGATCATCGTAGTTGGCAGCTTCAACTGCAAAGGACATTGTCTTCCGTGGTTCTGTGATTTCTTCTGACAACGAGATCGCACCAGAAATCAAACGAAGAATAACTCTTGTCAATTGCTGTTACTTTGGGTTGAGGCGACAATTGACTTTATTTTCGAACAATGAAGGTAACTCTAAGTCATCCAAGTCTTGCTTTATACTGCTGAATAATGGACTCTATCCAAGGCAGATAAAGACATCCTTCACTGTTTAGAAAGAAAAATTGTTTCCGAAATATTCCATCCCATTTCCATTGATGGGATTCCATGTAGAGTGAATCCACACCAACGCTTCTCCCCGCAAAGCGATTAAATCTGTTTAGAAGGAACTAGATGCAGTAGAGAAGGACCTCCCCCTAAGCTGTACGCACCACAAGTTAAATGCAACCCCAACCAACTGGTAGTTCTCAACTTGAGCCAGATAACTAAGGCCAACTGGAGAGATTTGTTGGTTGATGCCCAGGTCACCCCGATCTGCAGCGCCACCTAAATAAGATTTCTTGCTCTAAAAACCACTAACGGATAATCAATAAAAAAAAAACCTACTGCTCCTTGCAAAAGCCGGGTTTTCAAACCAAATTCCAACGAAAAAGGAAAAAACTGTTGAAAAATCTCACTTATCTCGCTTCGGCAGCTCAGTCATAACCACATTCCTCCAGTTCTTGCTCTGTGCATATGCCAAATTGCACATTAAACCACAAGCACTCCACCAACTCCACACTTGTATCTCTAAGCGAAACGACAAAAAATAAAATAAATTCACCCAAAAGCCAGAGAAGGAAAAAAAAAACTGAAATTCCATTAAATCTCGTATCTGTGCTCGAAACATGTTTAATTGCTGCACCACGGCAACAAGAGTGGCATCACAAGAGACACCAATCCATATAAATATCTCATGTCCCCGTGAAGATACACACAACCGATATTCAATCTTTTTTTTTTTTTTGCATTTGAATTGTAAAAAAGCAAAAAAAAAATCAAGGAAAAATAATATCAAACCAACCAACAACATCGCAAATTATTTTATAACATTTTCGCCTTTAGCAACAAATGACCAACTTAAATGCATAAGACACCAGTTTAGCGAGTTTTTAGATATATTTTTTTTTCGTTCGTGCCGTTGTGTCGCCCTGTTGTCCACCGTTGTTGTCTATTAGTTAAACAATTTTTTATTTTTTTATTTTTTTGCTAGTGGAGCTTAACATTTTTAAAACACACTGCCAAAGTAGTCCGTTGGGTAATTTAGTCTTGAAAACGTTTTTTACTCGCCGAGATAGAACTTGTTAATTGTCGTCGCGACGGTGTCAGGGGGAACCCCTCTGCGCTTGGATTCAAGGATAAATCTAGGTACTTACATGCCACACTGAATAGTCCAATGAGCAGGCACAGGAATTCCTTGAATTTCGTCATATTTTTTTTGTTTTGTGTTGCAAGTGGAACGAGGATTTTAGTTGATACAACTGAATCTGATTTGCACTTTGAGGACGACCGGGATCCTTAATTTTTTTTTTTTCTTTTTTTTTAAACCGAGCACTTCACTTGGAACTGATGATGTATGTAGATCAAGACCCGAATGGAACAGTTAACACGGTATTGCTTTTGGTTGTGGAAGAAATCCATCCAAACAGTTCTGACACCCAAACCACACTGAACTGAATATCTAATGACTCCAACAGGTACCTCACCTTAGAGTTGATCCAAACTCAACATCGAGCCGCGACGACGACGAAGAAGAAATAACAACTCAGTGACGTTGGTCGATTGTTGGTGGTACTGTTCGATGCTGGTTACTTTCAAGACCCGAACGAATGGCAAGCAACACATCCACAATACGGCTCTGAATTAAACGGTTGGACGGACTGCGAACTGCTGGTGGTGGGAAAATCATTAAGATGCAGAAATGATGGTGATGATGATCGTGGAGTACCACAGAAGCACTGGCAAAACTGGCTGCTGTTGGATGCTACTGCTGACGGTGCAGTCGGCGCGCGCGCGCCTTGTAGGCAGTAGCGCTGGTTGACCAACTATCGAAAGAAGATAAATCGCTTTTGGGGTAACATTAGCTAGGTGTAACACATAGTTTGAGAGATGTTGTGTTGCAGATAGATACAGCTGAATCCGATTTGTTTTCCTTCATCGTTTGGATCGATAATGTGGCGCAGAGGAGCGAGGCGGGCGCCTCCAGTTGAGAGTTCTCATGATATTGGCATTATTATGTAGGTAGACTTGAACGTTACATTAACATTTCCGACGACCCGAGTGTATTGGTATTTTATTATGGCACCTTGAAGGTAAACTGTCTTTCTTACCACCACCACTGTGGCATGGCGGCTCTGGAGGTATCTAGTAGAATCACTTGAGTTTTGCCCGTTCATTCTTTATTGCCTAATGGATTGTTGTGATATTGTTGAGTTGGTGATTCTGGAGAGGAGAATTGGTTGGGACAGCACTTTCAAGTGGTGGAACGGCAGCTGTCGAGGGTTCAACGTCCAAAACAATGCTAACAAGGTACTACTACGTTGTTGGTCAATAAAACACTCCTCAGCTTGACTGGTGAAGCGAACTAGTGTCAAAGAAGTTTATGCGTCGATGTGTGTAAGTCGGACCTCAGTTTCTGAAAATGAGGTCTAAAGTCGGTCTGTTTTGACAGAGGTATCCTGTCTGTCCTAAACTGGAAAACATTTTGATGTTCTCAAAGTTTCTCAGTGAAGTAAAAGATATGACGACGAACTTGAAAGGTGTGGTATACGTTTGTATCTCAAAGTCTATTAACAAACTACAGAAAGAAGCCTTCAAACAAATTCGTCGATCTCTATTCCGAATAAGGTAAAGAATAGGACAACTACAAAGAAAGCGGAGATCCTAGCAGTGACACTAGCCGCCCGTGATATTGCGATAATGGCAATACCACGACGGGATATCACCTTTTTCATTGACAGCCAGGCAGTAATAGAAGCAATTTCTCCTAACGAAATAATATCGAAGCTTGTAAAGCGCTTCGGAGAAGAGCTCAATGTTCTTGGAACACAGCACAATGTGACACTCTGTTAGGTCCCTGGATATGAGGGCACACTAGGAAAGGAGAATGCTGACGAACTGGGGAGAAACGGAACAAGCGGACACCTCGGTGAATGTCCCGCCTTGCACACTTAAGCTTGAAGAGGGACTAGGGCCGACAGACTTCTAGACATCGACAGAAGCAAGACAGGGCATTATACGCTGCTGTACTATATGAAAAACCTTCGAATTGCAGGAAAAGACCTTTGTAGGGGGTGTGGCGATGAAGAGGTCCACGAGGATACAACTCTACTTCCTTTGCCATTGCCACTTTTTCGAGGACATTGAAGAATTATCCGATACACTGCTTTGGGTAATCATGGTCTTGTTCCCGGCGCTAGAAAAGAGGTACAACGCCAGTGAATTACAGGCGCCCTCAAGTCAACCCCTCCAACTGTATTAGGAACTGTTTGCTCTCGAAACTACAACGAGTAACCTCATCAACACTTGACAGAGCTGACACCTATGCCATACAGCTGTAAGATTGGGTGTCTTTTTTGTTGACAACACCCCGTATCAATGCGCCGTCTGCAGAATTCTTCTGCTGGCATTCGGATCCAAAGAGTAATGTCTTAGGGAAACGCGGTTTCCTCTCTCTCTCTCTTAATGGTTACCCCCAGAACTTTTTCAAATGAGTTGGAACCCGATTTTCAGTACCAGAAAACCGACCATCACCGCGTGAAGGTTAGAGTAGACGTTCATAAACAGAGGTTTGATTGTGAAACCTGTAGTAGGTAGGTAGGTAGAGATGGCGGTTCTAAAAGTACCCAATTAGCGCTGGAATGCGGCGTTTTGAAACCGCAACTCATTTGACCTGGTTGTTACCGAGTGGTATAGTGGTAGCCCGCTTATGTAAGAAGGCTTCACTGAAAGACTTATAGATTGAAGATTGAAGATTATGTGTGCGAGTAAGTCGCACTGCGACCAAGATAGATCTATTGTGCCCCAATTTCCTGAGGGCTTTATTAACTTAGAATCCAATGGCTCTGGCAAATTGGCAAAGTGTCTTTAGCAGACTGAGCGGGGGTTAAACTTTCCTCTTATTCTCATTCTTCTGACGCTCCATCATTTTTCAAGCATTCCACCGACAGTAAAACAGATCAACCAACAACGCATAAGCCAGAGTGCTTTTCACTTGTGTACCTCAAGGCCAGGCATTGAAAGCAGCTTCTCTAATTACAATTACAATGTGTGCACATTGTTGCGAACATACATAAATCCGATCGAGTCCCATTCGAATGGTCTTTAGAAATAACAAATCAAGTCATCGTGAATTGAGTAGAAAATTGTGTGTATTGCTCAGGTCTTGACGTTCGTCTAATGACACTGCACGCAACGGCCAATGGCACCTTCAAGCCAGAGGAAGTTCACGTCAATTGATGGCTGGTTTCTTGCGTGTATGTCGTTAGTACGCCGCCATCGTCGTGTGCCCAGAGATACTCCACATTGATTTAAGATGTTTCACACACAACAGTCGGTAGTCACCTCTGGGGTAAAAGTAAAACCGTTTGCCAAGCATATCAACTTTTTTTTTCGGAGCGATCTGCCAAGGTTGTTGCACATCGTTACGCCGCGCCACCGCGGTGACAATTCGCGTCCGTCCAATTTGCTTGATATCTTCTGAGGTCTTTGCATTCAACTGAGCGTGTTCCGATTGCGATTTCCAATTAGATTGTGACTTGGGTCTCGCTCTCCCTTGCATGTAATTAGAAATCTAGAAATCGTTTAGGTTTTGTGAACGGTCTCAGGCTTCGATATGCATTGCGGTTGTGAAATGCTTTCATAATCGTTTGCGATTTTTGTAAAAGTTACCGACATTATCGATAGGTGATGTGCGGCCTGAAGTCTGTTTTTTTTTCGCAACTGAAAGTGTTTTCTAAACTGAGGTTGATTCTGACAAGAGGATCAAAAGTGACAGAAGAATAGACCGGCCATTTTTCATTGTTTTTGTCAGATTTGACATCTAAGATACTGAATATAGGGTGTACCTACCGCAAGCCGGAAAAAAAATTAAAAAAACAACAAAGTATGACACGGCAAGTTGTCTGTCTACTTATATCGCTGTGTCAGTTCATACCCCCGGGGCTACGATTCCACTTACACGGTCTTTTTTATTTGGCAGCCATTCAAAAAATCTGCGAGACAAGAAACCAAACAACGAAATCAATTACTTTCCCTCGAAGTCTTCGGCCGGTTCACACACAAGTCAGTAAAAGGCAAAGCAGACCCACGAGCTATCGGACGTGACGCGAGAGGACCGAGAAACCCACAGGGAGGTACCATGTTTCCATTCAGCTTCTTTCGGTTTTTTCAGCCGTCTAAGCCGCTGTCAATTGCATAATTAACCGAATTGAGAATCGTACGTCGCTTCTGGCGGATGCCTTGAGGCGTTTTCTTTATTGTTTTCGTCTTTCCTTCTTTGATTTTCTTTTTTTTTTTTTTTGAATTCGAGATTCAAGTTATCTTAAACAACAAAAAAACACACTTGCAGCTTATGCATGTATCTAAGCCGATCTTAGATCATTATCACTTTCACTCGATAAAAGATTATTTTTGTTTATTTTGTTTATCTCCTTCCGTTTGCTCGTCGTTTATCTTTTGTTTATAACGTATGCAGTTTTCGTCTTGGAGTGTGTGTTTGGTATTTATGAGAGAGTGGCACTGGCTGGCAGATTATTGTTTTGTGTAAAAAAGGGGCGAGTAACGAATTGTAATTAGAAATGTTTTTTTTTTTTTTTTTGTATTTTATGAGTTTGAGAAAAGGAAAAAGGAAAGCTCAAGGCGGTCTGGAGAGGTTAAAAGACATGTCAGAGATTGAGACATTGCTTCCTAGAGTGTGGGAAACCAAGTCAGGAAGTTTGCATTACGTAAAAAAATGTAAATTATGAGTATAAATACAACCCTGTAGCATGTCTGTTACGTATTGTTACGTCACTATAGAAGTCAACCTGCTTAAATCCGAAATCCAGTGACCACCTAAATAGAATTAAACAGAGAAGACTTATAAACTCGAAGAGGAAAGTAGGTTTCCAAGGACTGTGACACCAGACCCCATTTGTAGCTAATTTCAGACACAATATAGCTTGAGCCGGACTTGAGATATGGAAGGGCATTCAACGTGATCGACTACGACTTTCAAACTACTCTTGAGTATTCAATTGTAGCCCCAAATACTAAACAATTCTGTTCGCCAATCAGACGTGGAATTTCGGCCTTGAGCTCGGGAATTATTTGCAGTTTTGCTGACATGAACATCAGAATTGAGAAGTTTTTTCATGAAATTATACCCCCGGAGTCTTGTCTTTCCCCGATGAGAGGTGGTGCCGCAAAAAAACATGGTTGGACAGCAGTCCAACACACTTACCACTGAGCCACGGCGACCGCTCTATTGGCTTTTGGAGCGAAATTTTAAATTCGGCAGAAAATGTGTACATACATATGTATATTTCGAATCGATGTTACACGAAGCAAAGTGGTAGACTGCTAAACTAGCTGACTCAGATTCGGGTTCAGCAAAATCAAACATAAATTTATCTAGACAGCACCTTCCGGCAGGCAATAACAATTAATCAAGAAAGAGCTAAGGAAAGGTAGGACTCCAGACTTTGAGGATACCAAGATCTGAATACAAAAAAAAAGACAATCCAAATCAATCCGAGTGGAGAGAATCGGTTTAACTGTTTCCCTAATACCTAATCTTACCAACACCAAAGGACGATATGCTGATTCCGCTCTTCTGGACTTTCTCCAAAGTATTACTTCATGTGCAGCTCCCTTCCAGAGTACTAAACCAGAGAGTATTTCCTACGACTTCGTCAGATACTTGCCCTTTGTACTAGTTCTCGATGCTGACTCAGAACTTCACTCTCAAAAAAGTTGAAGCGTCGGCGCCCACACTCCGTAAAATCTGGTTAAAAAGGCGACTTGGCTAATGCCTCTTCGATGACCTCATCACGTTTGAAAGAAAAATTGGCCACTGGGTTTCCAGAAATCTACTTGGGTCAATGTCAACTTCAAGTCTCTTATGTAGGTTCACCGCATTCTGAGAGAGCCCACTTTTAACCTTCTCGACTTCGCTAGTACCTAAAAATACAGCTTGCGTAAGCCACTGGAACCCGTGTGAATAGCCACATTCTCTGGCGGAGTCTTGGTTCTAATACTCTTAAGTGTACCCTCACTCAGACCTTCCGTAGTTGTTGCATATTTGTGAGAGCCTTATACCTATACTCACCTAAAGGCATCGTCTATTATGACTCACTCTGCCAACGGTGAGCAATTTCGTTTCTTATTGGAAAGACAGGCAGTATTCTTAACGCTGAGGACCTTTTCGATGTGTTTAACCGAATTTAACCCCCGCTGCCGACGCATACTTAGAGTGGTGACCATCTAATACCTTGACTTTTCTTAAGCCAACGTTAGCCATCAGCTACTTCTCAGACAGCCTTCAGTCTATTTTGATTGTGATGTCACGTTGGCTGACCGTCTAATACTGCCTTCAGTTTCTCTGTTGAAGGGATCCGTAAGGAGCTGCGCTTTTCTTTTTGGTGAGATCTGCTCATCGGAGGATTCCGCCACAGATAGTCAGCATTAATTTTGGGTTTAGGTTGGGTTGATGAATTTTATCCCCACGAACATGGCCAGAAATGGAATCCGCCCCGAGCCCGACAAATCTGCAAAACAGACCTGAGTATTTGAGAAAGCTCATTGATGATAGGCTGTACTTCCAGCCTTACACCCTTGGGCACGGTATAGAATTTGCTTGTTCCGCCCACCGACTTGGGTAGGTTCCTAAAATCATAAGCCAAGCTTTAACCCCCGCTACATCGAAGTGGATCGTTGTTTAATGGGTGATTGTGATCCAGAGATTAAGCCACAGATTTGTGACAGACTTCTAACAATAACAATGCGATCGATTTTATAAATCCCCTGGTCAGTGTTATTTCTATCTCCGCCATCCAATCCTGGCTTTAGATCGATCACGCTCGAAGCTCATTCGATACTTCAAAAGAACAAAAGTTCGATTCAATCCTGGATCATATTAATTTTGATCGATACTTCCTTCTTATGATCGTTGCTTTGATCGTGGTCGTGCATATTGATCGCAAGTTAATAAGTTATAACTTTGATGCAATCAGATTTTATTACTTTTTAATTTGTTCACCGTTCTGAGACAAAACGTGTAATTCATCAGACACACCCCCTTCTCTTAAAGACCTCGAACCGGCTTAATTAACCCGTTGCGTCTTCGACCACTCACAACAACTACTTCACTTCACATACTCTCCCAGTTTGCCATATCATAAATCCGTTTTATTCTATTCAGTGAAACAAGTATTTCCCATAATCACACATAGATTATAGGTTAGAAGACGAACGGCGACAGCGCGCGCATCAAACATCCGACAGACGCCTTTAAGCCAACTCTTCAACAAGTGACCTTTGCAAATATGCAAAAAAAAAAACTAAAGGGGAAACGAATACTTCACACACGTCACCTACGTGACAGTTGATATTTTAAAACAAATAGCCAACCACTAAACATGTGTTCAATTTGCACAATTTCTGCGAGTTTCACTTAAGTCACTTTGGGTGCTAATTTCAACAGATGGGCGCTGTTCGAGTACAATTGGCCGATAACGCCTGTATGCGAATGAAATTTGTTTTTTTTGCCTCCCCAGCCCCGCCTAATTAATTCCTTGTTGAGTTTTCGTCATTTTGTCTTCAAATTTGATTTCGGTGATGGTTTTCGAATTAAAAATTTCATCATGTAGACTGAAGTAAGGCAGGCAACGAGGGGAGCTTTTAGGTGCTCATGATGGTACTGTGGAACTTAAAAAATCTCTTAGATCCTAATCAACCTTTAGGATCTGTCAAAGGCTCCCATACATTTCGATCCTCTCCTCTAAGAGCATAACTCGATATGAAGAAGCTTCTCAAGTCGCTTTCAGTCATGCAAAAAATTTAATACTCACCCGAGCTGAACGTAAAAAATTCATAAAATCAAATACCTGCCCCTCAGGAAAGATCAGAAAACAAATTAGAAAAATCTAATGAAGGTCAATTTTAAAATTTTTTTAACAATTAAATTGTTTCATAATAAATTGTTCTTATCGTAAATATTTCACATTGTTTCGCTAGATAATTCAAAATACTTTGTTGTCACTTATTCTGCTGTCATAACATAGAAGCGTGACATATGCCAGATAAGAGATATATGATTATAATAAACGTCAACGGGCGACGATCATACGTCACTGCAAAATAAAAATAAAAACATCTCCACTGTCTGAATCTGTCAGATGAACATATTCAATGTGAAAAGATTTTTTACAGAGTGGGTTATTTTTGGACAAAATGTAAAAACATATGAGCGACGATGGCAGAGTCAGCCACACATGTGAACAATGACAGCGGGAAGTCAGCGCCAGCCAGCACAATCCTATTCATGGTGTTCTTTGAACTGTGACTGCTGCTGCTGGGTGTGCACTCAAATTCAAGTAAAATTCATTCATTTTCTGGTTGCATTGGGAACAGAATTCTAAATAAATCATGAAATTCTTCTTCGTTACCTGGTATCCATAGGAACTTGAATGTAATTGCGACAAGATTTTTCTTTAATGCTAGAATTCCATTGCAATTTTTGAATGTGGTATTCTCATTTTCTCTGAGCAATGACGTCTCAGAACCAGCTCTGAATCTAAAATTTCCTGTGCTACTCAAAAAATATTCATCACACCTACCACCCGACAACTCTCTTACTCCAACATGTACTTACATAAGTCATTTTCAAGAACTGTGTTGAACTGTAGCAGTAGCCGTTTTTACCTCTCGAAATTTGCAACTTACTTACTTACTTAAGGTGGCGCTACAGTCCGGGATGGATCTGAGCCTCAACCAACAAGCGTCTTCAGCCAGCTCGATCTTTATCCAGCTGCCTCCAGTTCCGTACGCTAAGTTGATTAAGGTCCCCTTCCACTTGTGTGCGCCACCTGAGTCGCGGTCTGCGCCGTCCTTCGGGATTCCAAAATTTTTCAGGCCGGAGCAGTGGTGTCCATCCGCTCTACATGACCCAGCCACCTCAGTCGTTGGACCTTCACCCTCCTGGCTAAGTCAATGTCGCTATACAGCCCGTACATCTCTCCCTTGTATCTACTCCTCGATTCACCGTCTATGCAGACGGGACCAAAAATCACCCGAAGAATTTTCCTCTCGAAAAAGACAAGAGCAACCTCAATTGCCTTCTTAGCCTAAAGAAACAGCGATTGACCAGAGTTATTCTTCGTTTGATCTCAGCGCTGGTGCCGCTGTCTGAATTTATAGCGGATCCTAGGTAGAAAAAGTCCTTAACTACCTCAGTGTTATAACTGTCTAAAGTGACGTTCTGTCTGAGACGTCGGTGTTGAGTGTCCTTTCTGGTCTTGCCCACTTAACCCAAGTTCGCCGCCTGCATAAACGGACGAGTTTGGCAGGGATACCAAAACTAGACATGGTTCTATATAGCTCGTCTCTATAGATGCTGTCGTACGTGGCCTTAAAATCGATGAAAAAAAAATCTGGGTTTCCTCCAAGACAAGACAACTATAATGGTTCATGCAATTCCCCAAGAGTCCTTGATTGAATGCAAATAATGGTAGACAACCAATATATAATACAAAAGACACCCTTCAACATTAATTCTATTATAGCCAAAGCTGGCGCCATGAAAGAGATGCCAGAACGCTTTGTTTCATCATAGCCCTAGCTGTCGAAAATGGCTTCAGCACAACAAATTGGGAGTACACATATCAAAAGAGAGTACCACAGGGTTGAGACGTAGGCTCGATGGTGTTTTATTCAAAATTATTACTTGATGTACGCACCCTGCAAGACGTTACTTCCGTTTCCATACATATTTGAAAAGTTTTGCTGGCTATCCATGCGCCAACCTCTTCTAAATTATTTGGTCTTGACTTGGCTAAATTCTCAGTGTCTCGAGGACTAAATTTTCTGTAGTTTTCAGATTTCCTCCGCTATTTCCAGATACCAGGAAGAATTCCCGATGTTATAACGCTCGTGAAAGTTTTCGACTTCTTTTGAGCTGGGAGATCTCCAATGGCTCAGAAGTAGGTAGGTAGAGTAGGATTATGCAGCCAGAAATGACATAAGATACTGTGTACTCTAATGGGCTCATCGCGTTTGCTGTGAAAACGAAATGGGCAATCCACAGAAGACAGTGGCTATATAAGATGTCAGTGGTTAGTTGTAGCTGCGTCCTGCTTAAATTGAGAATATCTCCGCTTCTTCTACGGTCTACTGCAGGCAATAGAGCCTTGAATACCTTGTGTCCTGTGGTGTTCTCTATTTTGCCTTACTAGTGATTATTTATAAGGAATCTACAGTGGTCCCACCTTCTATGTGTTGATGTTCTCCGCCCAGTCTGGCTAGTTCGTCAGCCTTTGCGTTTCATGCAATGTCACAGTGACCTGGTACCCAACAAAGGCACTCTTTCTAACCAGGAATTTGTCCCTTCTTCTGATTTGATGCTCATCTTTCGCTGCCCTTATTTTGCACTGCAGCACGTTTTTGTACATTTTCTTTTCCCCTCTTCCATTCTTTTTCGACCAAAGTGGCTTCCGCCACTCCCCTGATTATGGTGCGATGCTCGTTGCACGAGTTGGGTCTCATTAGACTGTGGTATCCAACTTTGTGTTTCTTTTGTTGGCCGAATCGCATCAGCTTCTCATTAAGCAGTCAAGATCTTATTTAAACTTCAAGAAGAAAACGGGAACTATTGCCATTGGTGGCTGTGAATGGGTGTAGATCCGGGTTCGATCATTTGAAGAAATTCTGAAATAGTCACGTAGCTAGGGCCTTATGTCCTGTATGTTTTAAGTTGCACTTTCAGCTCTGATAAATGCCTAGTGGTTAGCCTATTTAGCTCGTAGTTCTTTTGATTTTCTACTGCTAACAGGAGCCTGTAAAAATTTTAGCTCATAAGCTGCACTTTTCTACCATCCAAACGGAGAAAATACTTCTCTTAGCCTGAGGTTTGATCCGTTCCTCCCACCACGCTCCTGAAGCCTTGAGATCAAGTCTTATTTTAATGAAGAAGGATCTGATGCAACAGATTTCGAATGTTTTTAATTGAAAGGGCTTATCTTGTATCAGGTCCATAGCTTGCCTTTGCGTCCATTTTTCACTCTCACTCATCGCCAGGTCAACCGAAAAAACTGAAACTCAATTCTGTCCACATAGCCTTTCTCTTGTGCACTGTATCTATCTTGTACGTGTATCAAAAACCAAACATTCTTCGAAGCGAAAACAAATTCGAAATCAAAGCAACGCCTGTGTTACTAATACAACAAATTACGGATCAAGTTGATCACAATTCTCCACGCCGAACTCTGAAGTACGTGCTGCCGGCGTTGTGTCATTAATATGCACGCACTGCACATTATCTACCGCCCAAGGTCACTATGTTAACGCGCATGCCACTGTAATTAAATTACCACGCTGTAGGGTCTTCCTGTTCACTATCATATGGGGCAGTCAACAAAATTTCGAAAAAAAAAAAATTGTACACCACCACCCACGACTGTCCCGACGATGGCACTCACCATGCAACCATCACTCATCAGCATCTGCATCATCATCATCCTGAGTTTTGCTCCTGCTGTGATGAGTAAGTCTTCAGATTTTTAGATACACTTCACATCAGTTGAGTATTTTCATGTATTTTTATCACCACCGCCTCACCTACATACATTTACGTGCCTACAAGCGTTTTGTGTTTAAAAATGCCAGCGTCGGCGCATTGGAAACCATATGAAACGGCTAGGGAACTAACTTAGCGTGTATTTTACTCAACAGTACCCACTGCTACAGAGCTGTTCAAAAACGACACTCAGTTTATGATCGATCGTGAAACCATTAGATACACTCGAGCCGAGTTGATACAGAAATAGAACGCCTGTCTCGTTCGTGTGTCGGAAGTTTAGAATTTGCTGTTTTTTTTTTTTTTGAAAATTTTCATTTCTTTCGTGTGGAAAATACAAGTGATCTTGAGAATTTTTCTCCCGGAAATTAAATAAAAGTAAAAGTGTAAGTGAAAGGTGGAAGTGGGCGAATTTGAACACAATTTCTTGAAAGGATTTACACACGCCAAGGATTCGACATGTATACCACTCTATTAGACGAGGTTTGTAATGGATTTTTTCAAAAAATTGTGGTTAATCAATGGTGAAATGGGAAAATTTGAATTTTAAAAAAAAAAAAGAAAAACATTTCGAGAGCTGATTCACTACTAGCAGAAGAGAAACAAGAAACTTCTAAGTAAAATTCCAACGACGCTTATTCAAATAGTAGTTGGTGTCTTCCTCTGCAAATCAGGCATCTACGGATGCGTTAACCACTTCGTTCTATGGAAAGCCCCACTTTGAACTAAGAAAAAAGGCCTGTTCCGGTGACCAGTCAGTCGTCTAATAGTTCAAAAGGGATTCACGAATTTTGCATTGCGATCGCCAAAGTGTTAGACGATGGGTTGTCTAATAGAACAGACTTTTTAATTTTTAACTGCAGACATTGTTTTGCTAATTTTGCCTTGAACTTATCAAGCAGTGATACGTAATGATTCGCGATTATGGTTTTGTCTCTTTCAAGCTAACCATCACCTGCAAGATCATCTTCGCTTGGTTCTCCTTTGAAGCCAATTCATCTATCGCAGTCCACTATTTTGACTGTTTCGTCATTTAGGGAATGTAGTGGCGGATCTAAGTTTCATGTGCAATTTTGAAGGGATGAAAAATGTTCACCCGCACCATTTTTTGGTCCAAAATGAACAAACATTGTACTTAACGTGCAGACAGCTTTTACATGTTCAATTCATTAGGTAGTAGAATATGATGAGATGCACACAGCCTTAGCGATCCCAGCAACTTTAATGCGACGGTCATTTAGTATGATTTGATAAGCTTGTTCGATGTTATCTATGGTGGTCGCAGATCTTAGCCGCCAAGAAGCTGGTAGGTCCACGTTGGCCCTCTAGAACGACAGAGATCTTACCTGCTTATATAGAAACTGTTTTCACCCCGTTCAAGGCGCTGGATGTTGTTCCAATAGCTCGCCTCTTAGAATGTACGCTAAAATGAGCTTGGCCTTCTGAAGTTGCGCAAGGAAGAGTGCACTCTGATTCGATCAATAGCCGACTATACAGCAACGGGAAACACAATACAAGGAACGCAAGCCCTCGTGAACGCGATTTTTTTGGTTCGAATAAAAAAACACTTCATTGGAGCTCTCAGACGCAACTGGTCCATAGTACTACCAGGAAGGAGGACCCGCTTTTATCCATTTTGCTGGCTTTTTCTCAATTTTTGAAGAATCACCAAAAATCTGCCACCTGGTCCGAAGAATGCTCACTGTCTCCATAAGCGTCGCAGACACTTAAGCCTGACGCATCAAGGTACTTAGCAAAGCCAATAGGTTTCCTACAATCTTTTCTACTCCCAATTACTTGACTTCACCTACCTTCTTCCAAATCTAGTTTATGGTCATTGCTGCGGAAGAAGTGTTTATCAAATACACCAACCGCCCCTGCGGATATACAGCGATTTTGTTCTAAAGTTCTCAAAACGGCTCGCCATGATAAAAAATTATTCATTTCTGGAATTTTTGAATCGAAAAAATTTTACATTTAGAAAAAGTACGCTAATATTTTACAGAAGTCTTCAACAGCCACTACTCACTTAATTACGATATCAGAAAACCAACAAATTTTCTTGGGAAACATAACGACTTTGACCCAAAGACTGTCAAGCTACTTTCAGTATAAATACTCCGCCACAGCTCTAGAATTGCCGTCTAAATATGAATGTAAACCTTGGTCTGGAAGGAGCATATTAAGAATCGGTTCCACTATGTAAGTTTAGCAACTTCATAGTCAGGAAATCCCATAGTTTACCTCAATTTTTAAAATTCTCAAACAAACCTGTCCTCTTAATTTTCGTCAGTATACTCGTACAGAGTACAGACATCAACTATATATGACACTAGATGCGTACGGAAGTTTCGAAAGAGCTCACTTTCAAACTGTCACCCTTAATGAGCAACTTGACGCATGTAAGTTCCTTCTTCAAAACTAGAAAAAAAACTGAAAGTTGCGTACGTTTAACAACAAAATTAAAGAGGGCCACCCACATTTTTCAAAGTTCAAAATTGTTTACATATGAACATATGCATTCTGCTTGATGAAGCGACATAAGAATAACCTTCCCTTTCTAGCCTTTTTCTTCAAAATTTCCATTCTCTCAATCACTGGATTGTAGAAGACTGTGTGGGAAAACTTAAGCAAAACACCTGTGAAAACATCTGTTAAACGAAAATGTTCCACAAATCACCACAACATTCTTCCACATTTAAAAAAATAAACGACAGCCTCTGTGTCACCGTCTCTTCCCACCTAGCAAGTCACAAATTAATGACAATTCTTATATTCTATTCCTTTCTAGACACTCTTGAACTTATTTGTAAACATTTTCAAAACATTTAATTATTTCTTTTTTTCCGAAACTCACACACATTGCTAACTTTCTAAATTTAGAAAATTGACAAATGCAACTGGTGTATAGGAATACACCCTCTCAACGATTGTCATTAATCTATAAAAAGGATGTGTGTCACATTGATATTGACATCTTGTTGAGGATGCGAAACCATTTCTCGGTTTCTCCACCTGCGAAGTATAACTAGTGTGACTTGTTTTTAGTGACACGCAATGTGTCAAAGTCGTCCAATTTTATCCAGTTTCATCGTGATAGAAACTAGGTTTCGCGGTTCATCTATTGGGATTTATGACTTGGACGATATCCTACTTTAAATGTCTAATTTAACTGATCGTAAGAAGAGAAAAGTTTTCACAAGATATGTCACTTTGACATCAATTATTAACATCTCTGTCAAAACTGTCATCAATTACTTATAGACTTCTACAAAGTTCTCCATAAAACTGATGGAAGCCCTTGACACTTCTCGAACAGTCCTCCTACTGACTGACACACTCATCACTTCATTTCTGAGTTTTCTTTGGGCGTCTGATGAAGCTGGACCACTTTGTGTGTTATGACTGGTAGCAGTAATCATTGCTTCCGAAGGCCAAAACTATTCAGATTAATCTCTAGACCTCTCTGTAAATTTGCACACAATGACCCGCCCTTCTTCATATAGAAACGAACATCGAATATCCTTGTATCGGAGAAGATTTTGGTTTTTCTGACGCCTCTCAAAACACTCATGGGATACGAAGCTACTGTGTTAGAGCTGATAAAAATCTCCCAAAAAGAATGTAATCTTCCCTTTAAATGTGCTATACTCCAGGACTGACTAGAGCCGTAAGCAACAAGCGTCTCTAAGCTTAGTCTTCAACTGCATAGCTGCCTCCAGTTTCATACACTAAGTTGGTTAAGAACCTTTTGCATTTGCAGGCGTCACTTTTTTTTTTTTTTTTCTATCCCGCGGTCTCTTTGGATTACATTCAATCACTCTCCGGTCCGGCTGGATCCACTTTGCATGTCCCATCTCTTCAGACTTTCCTAGCTACGGCGTTATCACTGTATGACTTATGTAGATTGTATCTCATTTTCCACTAACATCATATGGGACTAACGGTCACACGAAGAGGGTGACTTCATCGATTCTTGACAAACTCAACACCTCTGCGCCATAGAGCAGGATTGGGATAATCAGTGTCTCGTATTAGGTCTCCTCGTTTGCTCGGAAGAGGGCTTTACTACTCAACTGCCTTCTTAGCACAAATAATCAGGAATCAAGAAGAATTGACAGCAAAAAATGTCCTGCGATTGATCTGAGCGCTGGTTTTATTGTCTGCATCTAGTAGGTAGGCAAGACATATGTACATCTGAGACGTAGACATCTGTTTAATTCGCCCTCGTTGACCATCAAACTAAAGCTCTACTAACAGCACGTTGCGTTATTCCGATTATGTCAATATCGCTGGCGTATGTGACGAACAATGCTAAGGTGACATCCATCGCACATCGCTTTATGTTTGCATGATCCTTAGCAAATAGTCTACCGCAGCTAAAATAACTCGGTACCTAGGATATCAGCTCTAGCAGCTTTGTTAGATGTCGGGTGGTCAGAGGTGCTGGCTGACATCATCGACGTTAAATGGTTTATTCTACGGAATTAAGATCATGATCACCGTTGTACAGTCGGTACAACTGGTGCTTCCATGTCCTCTGTAAGGACTACGATTTCACAACCATGTTGGATGTTCCCTTGTTCGTCCCCGCCAGCTTTGGTTTAACCCTTGTGATCTTGACGTATCCTTTGGTAATACTTTCGAACCTCTTTCGTCCTTCACTTTACGAGCAGCCTAGGTCCTTCTATGCAGCGAAGCTATATAAGCCTCCTGTTTCGATGCAACTGAATCTCTGTATTCTACGTCGAACCAGGTGATTCGTTGGTATGACTTGTACATGTTATCGCATTTTGGCAATGTTGCACCTTGTCTGTAGTAGTTGATTTTGAAGGCATAGCCCCTCTTAAGAGATAAAAGGCTCTGGATTACATAAGGCTATGGCGATCTGTTGTATATATTGCCAGTAGATTTCGTTCCTTCCTTCCTTGTATTCGCCTTGTTTAGGAGATCTATAACTTGGCTAGAAGGTAGTTCTCAGAGTCACTGTTCTCTCATCGGATTGTTCGGACATCAATAATGCTGCAAAAGAGCCTTGAGTCGATCGCAATGTGATCAATCTGGTAGACACTCTCTTGATCAGGAGTTTTTCATGTCCCCTTGTCAATTTCGAAATCTTAGAACCGCCTACGAGCTACAACAATATTTCACCCCGCTGCAAGGTCGAGCAGTCTGAATCAAGAATTCGAGTTAGTGTCATGGATGCTGCATCGATGAAGATGACCCTCCTTCCTTGCGTTAAAATAGCCCAGAATAATTTTAGCTAGGACACTACTCTCCTTTCTTGTTACATTACGTAAGCTTTACGTTAACAAAAATTTACCGTCACAGATGTACCGTCCCTGCTGTTCTCCTGGCTTGTTCAAGAGCTCGTAGAACCCGTATTTCTTATCTGTAAGGACTTGAACGCATATTGATTTTGGCGAAATAAGCCTTGATGAGAATTGTCAGAAGGCGTTCACATGCATTTTAAACCTGCCTTCAATGATATATCCGCATAGCGCTGCTTTTCTTGTGGGGAGCAATCGCCCTAAAAGAGATCACAGTTTCTCAATACCTTTTTGCCCGGCTCGTCCCATCGATCATCTTTGAAGGCGGTGATATCTGCTTTGCAGCAGTCTAATACCTCCGCTTACTCCACGATTGCAAGAGATCTAACACTCCACGTAGGTACAGATCCGAAGATCATTGTTCTAGTTAAGTTGGCAGGATTCATCAACAATTCATACATGCAGTCTATTTCGCTGCCGGGCAGCTAACCCTACCTTGCGGTACTCATACCGGACAGCAGATAGGATCTTGTAAGCGATGTTGAGGAGACGAACGCCTTCATAGTTTGCGCTGTTTGGTTCCAGATTTTCTGACACCTCTAGACATTTATGAGATGACTTCGCTTAGATAGTATCAGAACGATTCCCCAAAATAGAGTCTAATTGGATCAAAAGTTTCATATGATGAAAACCATCACTTCCCACGAGGAAATAGTCCAATCTTCCATCTTAATATTTCGCTCCACATCCATCCAATCGAATGCGATGCCTTTACACCTTTTCTCAGTTCTAAATTTAAAAACGAAAAAAACAAAACCAAATCCCATTTCGACAATCGCTCGAGAAGATCACAAAGTCAACACAGAATGTATCCCACTTCCTTTGAGGTTGCTTCGAATTTTAATTAAAATATCACGTCGCGTGGACTGTATGCAGGTGTTGTCGGTTTAGTCACGCTTCCTATTTTTACCTCGAAGCTATGTGCCGAGTGCATTCTTTCGTATGAACGAGCTTCTCAACCATCAACCACTGTACCTGATGTCGGATGAGAACTATGTATGGCTGCCATTTAAAATTGGGACTCTGACGTCGCGCTATGTTTTGTGAACGATTCTGACAGATAATTAATTCTTTCCGATTTTTCATCGACTAATTCTTTGTCATTTTGTCATGACAAGGTTGATGAAAAAATTGTTTATGGACGATGAGTCGTTTCAAACACCGAACATATAGGGGATTTGTTTCAATTTTTCAAAAGAAATTCTACAGATTGCGGCATTCTTGTGGATTCTAATGATTTTTGGCCAAGAAGGACTCATTTGCGTCTATAATTGGGTTCGATTTCAGGCGAAAAGCTGGCTATGGATGTCCAAGACTGCTCGAGTCCCTACAAAACCTTAACAAGGAGCTTTAGGGTTTTTTCTGGAAGCACGGTTGGGACTACATGTTGATGTAGAGCTGAGCAAGAAGGAGATGTATTGTGCCCCCGTACTTGGCCTCTAGTTGATCTCATACTCGATTTAAAGCACATCTGCCAGTCCAGCATGTGTATCTGGTGTGGATCCAATAAAGGTAGACCACTCCCTAATATAATATAGGCTCCCATTTAGTTTCTTCTTTTGTGAATTACATCTTCACCTTCCATGCGAAGGTGTGCTGATGTATCCTCGAGGTACCTGTTGAATTTTGCTTCCTTGGTCCCCATCGGTTAGTAGTAACTGAGTTAGCAGTTCCATCACTAGTCGACGAAGTCTAGTGCTTGTTATTAGCGTGGAATAAGCTGTTGAAAGTCGGTTAATTAAGGTCTCTGATCGTGTCGTGAAGGCTGTGCTTTCTAAAAAGAACCCAACAAAGACAAACTGCATACCAATTTCCATGTACTATGGTCGCCGAGAACTATTCGGATATCATACTCCGAAAAGACCCCGTAGGCTCCTTCTAAAAGGTTGAAAAACCTATCACTCCTTGCGTTAGATTGGTTGGTCCTATAGTTATTTTTCTCGCTGTTTTTACAAATCGCTGTCTGTTCTTTGTTCGGGTCGATGAATCATTAACTTCAGTTCTTTTGTACCAGACCATCCCTTGAAATACGTTCGATCCCTTCATTTACCGCTGAGACCATCGAAAAATTTACTTATTTACAATCAAACTCTCCCTACATTCAGTTCTTCAGCAAGCCTCCAAGTTCAATTATGTACATATGCACTCTATTTTGAAATCAGTGATTGTCTAGACCGGAAATGTCGCTTCAAGTGAATGTTTTACGCACCCAGTTCTTGAGCCAGGGCCATATGAATGAATCAACAAACACTTCCGTAGACTGATTGAATGCGTGTCAGCAAGTCTAATCCACAGTTCGCACATAAGTCATGGTTCATTGGACTTCAATGATTAGCAAGTACCAAACGCCACTGAACGCTTACACTTACAGTCTCGGGTTGCTTTGAGTCTTATCGGCACCCGTCTGATCTCAAATGTCAATGCAAACTTGTGTCTGTTTTCTCTCCGACTCAGCATAATGTGATTAAAAAAAAAGTAAATAAATGATTACATTGAATTATGTAATAACATCCCTGACAACAGATAGTTGTAATCTGAATACATTTACTCATCATTTTAAATCTAATTGAGACCTTCAAAATCTTTTCAGATAATTGAAAATGGCTTCGTTGTCATTGAAGATTTCCTTACACCGGAGGAGACTGAAGAATTATTCAAGGCTGGCCGGGCCTTGTGTATGGAAGCACCACAAGTGAATAGGAAGATTTTCACCACCATTAACAGTGAGAATCAACAAGCTAAGGAATCATATTTCCTTGAATCCGGTGACAAGGTGCATTATTTCTTCGAAGAAGGTGCGATTGGAGAGAAGGGTGAACTTTTGGTCGATCCTTTGTGTGCATTGAACAAGGTAAGTAAAATGTTATGTGGTGGAGATCTTTTGCTAAATAATGCCTGCGAGTGCCTGCTTCTAACATACAAATCCTAGGGGCCATATCGTCTCTTCCGTGTTGTAACGTAAAAATGAGCATTCTGGGGCCAAATTGTCTCGTTTTTACGTGACGAGTTATGAGATCACCGACTATATTTTGCCTGGAGTTGGGAGCTCTTCAAGTAGATATATCTGTCTCGTAGAGCCTCTACAGGCACTAAAGACGAACTTCATAGGCCGGATTAACGCAGATGTGTGTGAAAACACCCATGATCAGTCAGAACTTGAATTAAGCCGGAATCAATTTCTCCAAGCCCTACGTTTGTCGATTCCTACTTTGTTTTGAGGCGGGATTCACCAGCTCTGTATGCTTTTCTTGAATACACTCTACATCTTATGCCTGCTTTCGTCTCCGATTTCTCGGAGATGCCTTTTTCTTGACTCGGATACTTCTACAGCTTTCCTTCATAGTTGCCTATTGGCCTGCGGCAAACATGGTTAAGGATGAGGGTGTCTTTTTTGATCAACAAGAGGAAGTCACCGTGGCTCTGTGAATAGGGCGTTGGCATATTTAGTCCCTCATGCGAGAATGGCGAATGAAGGAGAATATACAACCGCGAACTTCATGAGCTGTATCAAGATGTAGTACAAAAGCCAAAACTCGGCGACTACAATGGCTCGTCTACATCGAGCGAATGAATAATAATGCGCCAGCAAGGAGAATCTTCAAATTCCAGCCCCCAGGTTTGAAACGACAAGATAAACTGAATCTTCGTTTTAAGTATGCAGCCATGACGGATGCCAGAGAGCTCAGGATTGAAGAGTATCCCTTTGGCATTGGAAGATCAACCACTCCTTTATGTGATTACTTAGAGTTTCAAGAAGGCTCTAAATCTCTAATGGCTCCATGTTGAAGCGGTGCATTCTAAGTTGAAAGGTTGAACTCCTCTGAAGCAAGTTCTGCTCTGTTTTAATGGTATTCAGCTTTACCTACAGTGAGGTATCACTACTCCAGAGGATGTCACGAAGCTTATCAGCTTCTCAGGTAAAGCCAGCCCAGCGAGTACAGTCGATGAGACAAGTTCACTGCCTATGGTCCATTTTCTTACATGGATGAGGGTGGGGTATTCAGTGACAATGTGGAGAGGGTTTTCATCATAGTTCTCGAAGTATAGTCTACAGGTAAGATTCGGTGATAGATAAGGTTTATGGAGGTGCCGTTTTAATAGACGGGTTTGCACTTAGGATACTGGTCAGGGTTTTAGGGTGGCTCCGTCTTAGATTCTGATTGGAAAGAATATGAGAAAGTATTTGGTACATTTCTATTTACTTTCCATCCAAATCTCGTTGGATCTAAGCAGGGTTTGCTTCCTCGTGTAGTTTTTGAACAGGCATTTGCCTACTCCACAGAATGGTTCAGGACAATTGAGGAGGTGGTTGCACCTATGTGTCATGGCCAGTGAATCTGTTGTTTCGTTTCCCATGTGGCCTTTGTGTGCAGGGATGCAGCGTAGTAGACCGATTTTAAATGGATGTCCTCCAGTAGCATACCCTTACTTTCTTTTACTTAAACCAATTGGCAATTGGTCAACAGCCCATCCTATTTCATTCTATTCACGAACTCTTTTGTCGTTGTTAAAGTAAGACTACATCCTTAGAATAAAGGTGCAGTTACTTAGCTTCCTTTAGCTTAGACAGGTCTGTAATGGAAAGATAAAGTCTTAAGGTTAAACAGGGGATTTGATGACTGTCCCAGCACTTTAGCTCTTAAACTGCTTAACTCCTTCGACAGCTCTATCGTCCTACCACTGATAGGCTTCAATAGAAGCTTTACGGTAAGGTCTGTCTCAATGGAGTTGGTTGGAATACCAGTGGTGTGCCTACATTTTTTTTGACGAACACTTACAAGCCTTTTCAATAGAAGTTTGTATATCGATTGCCACTCCAAAACCATGAAGGCGACCTCTATGTGTAACGCAGTGTTCTGTGACTTGTTTGGCTAAAGCCCTATTTTCTCTTGCTGTTCTCCACGCTTTTCCTCATCATTTCTTTTGAAACTATCCCCATACATCATCGATGATTTCTTATATTTTTCCTTGATTCCATTATTTCAGGTCGGTCACGCTCTTCACATTGAGAATCCAACTTTTCAAAAGATCACCTTCAGCAATCGCGTTAAGGAAATTTGCTGGCAATTGAACTACAGACAACCCGCAGTCTGTCAGAGCATGTATATCTACAAACATCCTGGTGTTGGAGGAGAGGGTAAGATGTCCTTCATACTTCCGCATTCCCGATTTTTTTTAAATAACATCTTCCTTTTCCAGTGATCCCCCATCAAGATGCGTGGTTTCTGAACACCGAACCCAGTTCAGCTATTGGTTTCTGGATTGCCTTAGAGGATACAACAATACAAAATGGCTGCTTGCAATTTATCAAAGGCTCTCACAAAAGTGGGCTTCACAGACGGTTTATACGAAATCCAGACAAGAAATCAAGTGAACTCTTGGTCTATGATAGGCCAGCACCAATATATCCAGCATCGAATTTCACACCAATTCCAGTTAGGAAAGGTAAGTCGACTCGATTTGCTTTGAGATGAAATTTTTAAGGATTTGGTTTCCCCTCAGGAACCTGTATTGTAATTCACGGAGAAGTGGTACACAAAAGTGATCACAACCGATCGGAGAAGAGTCGTCACGCATACACCTTCCACGTAATTGAGACTGAGAACACAAAATACGATGAAAATAATTGGTTGCAGCCACCCGAGGATGCGCCTTTTCCTGTGTTGTATACGCGAACTGATTGATGACTGAAGGAGAAGCCAGGGAGCTGTAACTAACATTGCCTTTGTAATTAAGATGTATTAATAAAAGATGTATTCGGGTTGTTTTTCTAAAGGAAATACGTTTTAAAAGGAGTCTGAGTAGACCTTAGGTTTCTAAAAGAACAGAAACGCTTTGTGTCAAAAATCGGCAAAGGCAAACCCCCACCCCACAGGTAGAAAGCAAAGCTTCGTCAAGGAAACCGCTATAGCCAGTCCGGTCACGAGCTAGCTGCCCTCAGAGTAACACGCACTAATCCCACACATTGGTGAGGTTATCTTTTCAAACTTCATTCTTCCAGGGTAAATTCGACGGCTATAGCCAAATTAGGCAATGAGTTCAAGCCTTGCCGACCAGATCGATGTGATCTACCTTCTTCTCTATGTTCTTCGAAAGGTCTAAAGGTCTTCTTGGCGGGAGTACATTCAACGGACGCTGCTTCCAGTTTATCAGACCAAACTTACTTGCCTTTAAACAAGTAGCATCGGACTTCCCAGCCAACCTGAATACCTTTTTGGCTTTATTATTCATTCACTCAATGTGTCGAGCCCTAAGGTACCTAAAGACCGTCTGTAGTGATCTTTAATACATTCTGGCGACCTTTATCTTCTTACCCAATGCCTGGACTATGGTAAAAAAAAATTTGAATACCCAGAGCAGGTAATATATCAGACACACTTTTTGAAGATCTGAAGCCGAACTGACCTATCGACATCCACACCAGACAGCACGTTAAGCAATAGGACCTGTGTTTTCGGAGGCCTGCATGATGTATATGCATTTTAATTTGCACACGAATGGAATTGCCGAATCGCGGATTGTTAAGCTTTCACTGCACATCGTATTCTCCGAGGTCTGTCATTGAATGCCAAAACGGGTTGCGGCAAAAATGTTTTGCTCGCTCAGGAACCTCACATACTAATCCTTAAGTCAAGCTTATTTCGTTGCCTTTCGTATCTCAGTAAACCAAGACCCAACCTAAAATGATGAATAGTTGACATCCTCGACACGCAAGTTCGCTTCGGCACTTTCTAAAACGAGGTACGTCTGCGTTGCTATCAAATAGCCGACAGACCTCAGGGATCTCTTAAAATGTCCCTTGAAATTCCCTTGGATGGTTTACAGCTCAGGATTAGAGGATTTTATCTGCATTATGGAGAAAGTGCCTTCTAAGGAATTTATGTTTCAGATAAATAGAGGCTTGGGCAAGTTCTTCCACCGCAATCTCTATAGAGATCTCCATCTTAGCCGCAGTTTTTTTTAAAAGTAATTTCCAGCGCACTCTAATCATTCCTGCAAGGATAGATAGGTAATAACAGCCTGTATTTTCCTAGATGAAGTACAACTCCATCTAAATGCTAACGACCACGCGCTTCTTCCTTGCCAGGTTATGGGATTCTATGCTAACCCGTTCTAGAGTAAAGGTATTCACACATACGTATGTACGTCCGTATTACAATGCGATAGCATCTGTTAACGAATTCAAGTAGTTTCTTTGCCCTGTATTTGTTGGGATTGATGAACTTTTTCGCTTGTCTCACGCCCTTTTGTTGTGCTCAATATTCAATATGGATACTACTGGTGGTACCTCAAAATAGGGCTCAGAACCCAAGAGTGGATGCCCAGTGTTTCTTCTCGCCAGACAATCTGCTCGTTCATTACCTTAAAAACCTTTGTGGCCAAGGATTTAGGCTACAGTAACCTTGTTTACGGACGCAAGGTCTTCGAGAAGATTGAAACAGTCCAAGACGAGAGTTGACCCTATCGTGTGGGACTAAGGGGCCATTAGTGCTGCTGTACATTAGTGCTGAGTACATATGCGGGTACTATGGGGGAAACTGCTACTTTCCTCCGCAAGCATTCCCGTGCACATAGTTCTATTGCTTGAACCTCCCCTTGAAAGATATCTGGTGAGTTTACAAACGCTGTCATTTTATTTCAGTTTGGAACCATCTATGTGGCAGATTTACGAATTTGGCAAGGTCACGAAACCTTTACTTTTCCATTCGTGGCGATCACCCATGACCACCTCGAACTTTCTGGAGAACCGAAATCTTCTGATTTTGACAACATGCAATAGACCGTTGTGTTTCAGCCATAAAAATCATAGCATTCCAAAATTGTCTGACAAAGGAGAATGTGCAGCATCAGTTCCTTGTTAAGACAGCTTCTCAAGCTTTTGCGTATCACCAATGATCAACCAGGTTGAACATCCGTTGAATATGTGCTTAAACCCAGATAATCTCGAGATAGGCGTTTTACTTGAACAATGTGGTTCGCGTAACAAGGCCGTTTTCGGTACAGAAGGCAAAGAATCACCCGCCGTTGTTATTTCGGTCTCCAAGCCAGTGTTTCCCCATTTCGCGTTCAAGAGCAATGTTGTTGATGCCTACCGTTAAAAACAAAAAAAAAAATTTAGCAATTGTGCGGGACTTAGTTAGCTCCAGAAGTTGTGCTTCTCGTCCTCATTTTTGGATTCTACTGCGTTAAAGCGCTGTGTGGTTTGGACCCTCATTATCTGGTTTCTAAGATATCAAGCTTCCTTGAGCTGTTGGCGGAAGCATCAGTGCAACAGTTGATACATAAATGCTTTAGTGGTAGAGCAAGACTTTGTTGTTTGTTGTCGAATGATACTCAGCCTCATGGAACCACCTTATTTCAATCCCAAGAGGTCCAACCGCGTAAATTCTTTATTTGATTGGAGGAATCTGACATTTTGAGAACTCTCTCAGCCTGGGTCGAGAAACATCTTTACATTCCAAGGCTTGATTTCTGTTTCACAGCAATTGCATTTCGCTAGATCACAGACCAACTGACACTGCCCATGTTTTGTGACGCATAAGGTCACCGCGCCATTTGTCTTCTCCACTTCCGACGAAACTCCCAGATGGCGCCACGAGGAAGCATAAAGCTAAAAGGTATTCATCCACAGAGACTGGCATGTTAGCATTCTGTTACTATGTCACGTTACTCGTTGCCGTCCCATTCCAAGCGCTTTTTCATGCTTCTCTTTCCGCAATGAGATATGTTGTTATTATCTTCAAATGCTCCATAAATGTGACGTCAATGAGTTCTTGATCAGCATTTTGTTTGTCACAATCTGGTAAGTCTTCTTGGTAGGAGGCCAATGAAAATAAAACCACTTAGGTATACGTGTTCCTTTTAAAGGCAATCCATTGACGCAACTTGACGATAGTTATGATTATTTTATTCGCTTTTGGTTTGATTGTGGAATCAGATGATGCACGCGTCTCTTTTTTTCACAAAGGTCATCGGCAGTTCATTTGAAATTAAGTTGTAAACGGTTTTTATTGTTTCGAAATAAATATATCTATTAATACTTGATGGAGCTATCTCATAAACTTGTGGAATTTATGAAACGTTGATGGGTCTTAAAATGTATTTTGACAGTTTGTCACGTACAAAGCATAGTTCGCTTGACCGGTGTTATCAACTTTATTTTGGTCAGACTTATGATCTGAATCATTGAAGAGGAAATACATTCATCTGCATTTAGCCCGTAATTTGCCAGTCATCCTTCGAAAAGTGTTTTCAACCAGTTCGATGTTTAACTAACTACCTGGTTAAGGTTTTTTCTCCCTGCGCTCCTAAGACCACCTAAGTCGGGGTTTTCCTCGATTGCGATGTTCCTTCCTCTGGCGGAGAAGTTTCCAAGTTTCTCCGAACTAGAGAGGGCATCCGATCTATGTAAGTATATACTTGTCCAAACTACTTGTATTTTAGTCGTTGTATTCTATCTTGGTCAATGGCACTGATGCTTCTGTCTAGGTCAATGCCACCGAACAGCCTGTGGAGCAGGTAGGTAAGATAGTGGGAAGTGGTGGTGATCAGACTGGCGCATTTGATGCCGTTTTGATGATACACGACTCTTAGGAACATGATTTGGTTGAAAAACGTGAATGGGGCTGTTGTTTGGTGGTACACATATCAAGTCGGTGGATTCAAGAAAGGACAGCGTTTAAAAAAAAATTTTCAGCGATAGGTCGTTATGTTTGTTGAGGAAAGATTTGCCTAATTGGTTTTGGCGAGGGCCGGGCATTTACAATGTAAATAATTGAAGTTTTCTACAGCAGGGAGAGAACAGTCTTGCTGTATGGTTGCCTACCGTCCACACCCGTGCAGATTGTCGCAAGCCGAGAGATGTCTCTTTGATTTTTGCTAACGAGTTAAACGTCGCCAAACCAATTCATCGACCTCTACGTTACCCCTACACTTGTAGGTGCATGAACTCAATGGTTTGTTTAGATGTTGGGTGCTTGGTGTAAGCTTAAGGCTTGCATTTGACAGCGCTGAATCTAGAATATAGGTCGAGGGGAAGAAGGTGCAAGGGAACAGGTAACCCATTCATTGGGCAAGAAGATAACCGGCCAGTAATGCCTATGTGTGCTTGCAGTTCTTTGGACTCTGCTTAATTTAGCTATGCTTTGGTCACTCATAAAGTATATCCTTATATTTTCTCTTCCACTATACAGATGAGACCAATGATCATCCTAAGGTTTTTCACTTAAAATTACTGATGGTGAATCAGGGCTTTTGTTGTATTGACCTAAGGAAACCCAGCGAGTGTCCGAGATGGTGTCGCAGGGTGAGATGGGTCAGAAACTAGCTTCTTGCAACCATTCATGTTGTGTGTGTTACATTCACCAATCGAGGTGCAGAAAGATTTTTTTAAATTTTCGCCAATAAAATTAGTTCTACTCAGCATTTTTGCATTTCACACATTTCTAATTCATATAGTTCACCATTTCTTCCATTTCCAATTGAAAAACCATCAAAAAACAACGAAAACCCCAAACTAAAATTCCGTAAGATTTGAAATTCTATTTGTGTGACACAAATCAGACAAAAAAATGGGTTGGGTTCATATGTAAACTTACTGCACTTTTTGGCTGTGCGCAGATTCGTATTAGATTTTTTTGAAAAATCAGTTTTTCGATGGAAATTTTGTTAGAAATTCATTCCAACACTTGTTCTTGTGTGTCAATGATGTAAATACTTGCAATTACAGTGATATTTCATACGAAAACTGCATTAATTATGAAAAGTTTAGTTCACAACACTCTGGTGTGTGACAAAAGTAGTGACTATGGAGTGCGTTTTACTACCAATTTAACTGTCATTGCTATCAATTCGCTTGATGTGGCTGGAAAAGTGTTTCCGCTTTAGAATTTTAAAAGTTGTGGGAGGCGAACAGTATGGTTAATGAATTTTGGTGGCGCAAACTGAGACAAGGCATTCGGCAGGGTCAAAAGAGAATTTAGAATTGCATTTGGCAGAAATCCGGATAAACGAATCGGAGTACATACATACCTATATAGGTAGATAGACGGACTGAAATCGGTGAACTATTCTTTAACTATAGCTCTGCGGTGCCATATAACACTTATTTTGCCGTCCATTGGTATTCTTGGGAAAGCTGGCTTCAAATTCTATTAGAATCTTTACTTAAAATTGTCAGCGCAGTATTAAACATGAATTACTCCATGATTACTCCGAATCGAATTCGTTGTTTTTTTTTTTTTAGTTGATATGATCAGTAAAGTCCGTAGTATATTGACCGTATGTCGCATAAACTTCTCATCTTTTAAGAGTGATGTAGAGCATAAACAGCATCTAACAAGGGATCGGTCCTGTGTAAAATACTTTTGTCTAAAACAAAACTCGGCATAGAATAGGTAATTTTGAAATTTCAACCGAATAATCTATTACATTCTGGCAGTGGTTTACCACCATCTTGTGTCCCACTACCAGAAACATTCTACCGATTAAATTCCCTAATACATCAACCACATCACTGACAGCTGTTCATACAAGGTCAAAAGTGTGTAGCAATTGTTTGGATAATTTTTTTTAATTTTCTGTGTTTTTATCGATGCTTTGCAAATGTTTATCCAGCAATGAGTAAAGTTTGCAGCAGTAAGCCCATCATCAAATCTAAATCAAGGAATAGTTCTTGCACTTTTCCGCTTTGCAGCACTCCGCTTCGCCCTGCTCCAACTTAAAGTCACTAAGGATAAAGTCGTCAATGTTGAAAGGACAGCATCAAAAATCACAGAAGTCGTCTGTGAATCTAAACCCCGAGTAGTGGCTCTGTCCGAGTGCTTTAACTGTCGCTATGGAATACATTACTTTCGTCAAAATTCGGAAACTATTCCCGATGGATACACCAGTAAAGTTCTGTCGGAATGTGCAAAGAAGCACGGAATTTACATAATTGGTGGAACAATCCCGGAAAAGGGAGAGGACGATGCCATTTATAACACTTGTACGGTGTGGGATCCATCCGGTAATCTCATTGGAAAGCACAGAAAGGTTTGTTCTTACCGACTTGTAACTAGTGTAACCGGTCTCCTTGCAGGTTCATCTATTTGACGTTGATATTCCCGGTGGAATTAGATTTAAAGAATCTGAAACGCTTAAGGGGGGCGACCAATTCACCATAATCGAGATAGATGGTCACAAAGTCGGAATAGCCATTTGTTATGACATCCGATTCGAGGAAATGGCAAGGGTCTACAGAAATGAAGGTAAGCCATCAATTTGCTCTGTAAATGTTGTTTATCTCTTGCTGTTTTTAAGGCTGTGAAATGCTGGTATACCCGGGTGCTTTCAATACGACCACTGGACCAATGCACTGGGAATTATTGCAAAGATCTAGGGCCAATGATAATCAACTATATGTGGCCACAATATCACCAGCGCGGGATGAGTCCGCAAGTTACGTGGCCTACGGTCATTCAATGATTGTTGATCCATGGGCAAAGGTACTTGCCAGAGCAGGTGAAGCCGAGGAAGTCGTTGTAGCTGATGTTGATTTCTCACTCGTGGAAAAAGTTCGACAACAAATTCCCAACTTTTACCAAAGAAGAACAGATCTGTACTCAACTGAAAAGAAGGTCTAATAATAATTGTTATCCTAGTCAACTACAGAATTAATTTTAAAATAAATTTGAATCTCTAAACGCACTTTTACTAGAATTAATTTTATTCATTGCCTTGGAACCGGCAGAACAATCTTTACAACGAGAAACAAGCCGCGATCGCTCTCTTGAAACCCAATTGTTGGAAGTCCTGGGTTGCAGAATTAGGGCAATGCCCACTCTTAACTCAAACGTGTACACTGAACAGGTCGCCTGTAACTGCTTGACTTACAACATTAGGGACCCTTTTAAAGTCCTCATCTTGCCTAGCCTGTGTTTCGTTAAACAAGTTTCACTGAGGAGCTAACGCATTAAGGTCAATGACAGTTAAAAGCAAAACAGCGCCCCTTAGACTGCAGAATTAACTTTGACCAAGCTGGTGGCGAAGACAGACACTTCGCAAACTGGTTTTAACAATGCGATCCGAGGGCAGTAAGGCTTTGAGCTCCAAGTCGTTCTCACTGCATAGACACAGGTGGCAAACATCGGCCAGGCCGGCAAAGGGAAGTTTACTCCCAGATGTTATTTGACCCTTCAAGGGCGACCAGTCATTCGGTGCGAACATTCTCTTCATGTGTGACAGAGCTTTCGGGTTTAAGGTGCCGAACAGTCGTGAGTTCAAGTGCTAATACGAAGATCACACAGCATCTAGATTGCACCTAGCACCTGTTTTGTAGAAAACGGATTTTGCATAAAAGACGAAGCACACCTTTGAAATTTCAGAACAATAGTCTATTACGTTTTATACTGCGTTTATTCACACGCCATCTCGTGTCCAACTACTACACAATTGGTTATCAATTCCCAGGTTCCCACATACATCAACCCAACCACAGACAGCTGTTTTCAGTCAAAACCGCAGGTGATAAAAACAACAAGTTGTTCGCGAATTATTTATGGTTCGTGGTATCGTTATCAGTGTTTTGTAAATATTAACCCAAGAATGAGCAAAGTTTCCAGCAGTAAGCCAAACAGGCATTAAATCAATAAAAAAAAAAAGGAATTTTCTTTCCATTTTCTCACTTTTCAGTGCTTCGCTTCGCTCTGCTTCAGCTTAAAGTCACTAAGGACAAAGTTGCTAATGTGGAAAATGCCGCATCAAAAATCTCTCAAGTCGTCAGTGAATCTAAGCCACGAATAGTGGCTCTATCTGAGTGCTTTAATTGCCCCTATGGAACGAATTTCTTTCGTGAATATTCCGAAGCCATTCCCGATGGATACACCAGTAAAATTCTTTCAAATACTGCAAAGCAACATGGAATTTACATAATCGGTGGAACAATCCCGGAAAAGGGAGAGGACGATGCCATTTATAACACTTGCACGGTATGGGATCCATCTGGAAATCTCATTGGAAAGCACAGAAAGGTTTGTTCCAACCAACTGACACCATCTTGCAACTGATGCAGCTGATTTTCTTGTAGGTGCACCTGTTTGACATCGACATCGCCGGTGGGATTAGATTCAAGGAATCAGACACCCTCTCAGCAGGTAATCAATTCACCATAATCGAAGTAGATGGACACAAGATAGGAATCGCTATCTGCTATGACGTTCGATTCGAGGAAATGGCAAGAGTCTACAGAAATGAAGGTGAGCCATCAATTTACTGCGTGAATACTGTTTATCTTTCGTTGTTTTAAAGGCTGTGAAATGCTGGTATACCCGGGTGCTTTCAATATGACCACTGGACCACTGCACTGGGAACTGTTACTGAGATCCAGAGCGAATGATAATCAGCTCTTTGTGGCCGCGATATCACCATCGCGAGATGAGACAGCAGGTTACGTGGCCTATGGTCATTCAATGATTGTCGATCCATGGACAAAAATACTGGCCCGTGCCGGTGAAGCCGAGGAAGTGGTTGTAGCTGATGTTGATTTCTCACTGGTAAATCAAGTGCGTCAACAAATTCCCACCTCTCTTCAAAGAAGGACAGACCTGTACTCAACTGAAAAGAAAGTCTAACCATATTGTTTAAAAAAAAAAGTTTATATTTCCTTATCCACTCTGAAAAATGCATTTTAAAAACACCTGTCTCTCTAGCCACACTTTTACTAAAATATAAAATAACTAAATTTGGCTAAAACTAATTTGTTGCCTCGTCACCAGTAATAGCTCCCCCACTGACTGCTGTATACGTGCGATGAGTTTGTCCGAATAGTGCTTTAATGGCATCATCGGTTGCAATCAGCGGTTGACTTATGAACTCTAAAGACTGAAAGAAAAAACAAATTTCGAACGTGATATACATATGAAACTGGAGCGACATACCTGCACAGCAAATTGTTCCGATTCGGTTAGTTGATTGTCATTATTCAAGTACAGATTGTCTGGTATTCCAACCCCAGAGTGTAGCACCATTTGTTGCATAATATTGAGACATTCGAATCCTAAGCTCACCACATCTGTTGCTGGTAGATTTAAGGACTTGATTTTCGCCATGAATTTCAGATTTTTTAGCATCTCGACTTGGACTTTTCGTGTTTCACCGGTGAGATGTAACAAACGTTTTGTTGATTCTGTAAGCAGTTCATTTTTCTGTGTAAGATCAGCCTTCCAACGGGCCAGTTCTTCAACCATCACACTGCTGGCGAGAAATTTACTCCTCCAGACTTCACATTGGCTCGCAAGGAATTCGATTTGTTCCTAAAATTGTATTTTTTTTATTGATTTAGAGGAATGCTAACTAGTTTTTGGCAGAATTTTGGAATTCTTTGATGGTCTGGAAGCTGAAGCAAAAGAAGTTAAACTCAGACTCAAAGACAAAATGCTCAAGCTTCGCGAACAAGAGAACCAACAATTCTCTTTGTGCCTGCGCGTCGAATTCAGGAAACACAAAAGCAACAGTTTCTGCAAAAGATCCAAGCTGCGAGTGTTTAGTTCTAACGTTGATTCAGCGTTTCAATGTGAGTGTAGTACTTGGAGGGTTCTTACCATTGTCACTCGCAAGCTACAGTATTTTACAAATTTTTTTTCTTTATCCCGTTGTAGCCGGAAAAACAAGTTACCTAAAGACACGGAACGGCTTCCAAGACGTTCCATGAAATCCGTGCCATTAGGTAGGCATCACCTCGGTAGGACCAGGACTAAGGTCCAATCGAGCATGTGTTTCGATCGCGAGGATTCGGTAGACACGTCTCAATTGGAAATGCGATTGCTTCCATAAACATGAATAAATTCAAATGGTTGAACTGGAGTTTCTATCCATACAACCAAGTCCTTAGTCACGATCAAGAATTGATTCGAGTGATGTATAGAAAACCCCCAATTATCTCGCAGTCACACCCTATCCATATCTCTACAAACACTGACACTTTCCCTATCTTTTCGTCTCCCAATTGCTTTCTACTCACCGTATGCGTTGTCAAATTATTAGCCGTGTCCAGTAACGCCCTCGCCAGTTGCAATTTATCCTCAGTCAAAACATTCACTCTCGTTTGCAAATCTTCACCGACTGATGCCACCAGCAGGTTTTTCAACTCCGAATTAACTTGAACTTGGAACTTAAGTTGACTCTGTAAATAGTCTCGTTCGCCTTTGATTTGAGCAAGTTCAGCCTTCAGTTCTGCAACTTCTGGATTCTCTACCAATTCCTTTTCGGGTTCCATCTCTGCTTCCTTGACCGCTTCATGCAGTTCTTGGGTTCGCATAGTCGACATATGACTAACCAAAACGCCTATATCCAAATTATTGCGATCTTTTTTCAAAATCTTTTTCGATTTATCTTTGTTGGGAAATATTGGATTCACAGCACCCGTATATGGTTCGAATGGTACGAAACGTGGCGGTTTCGTTTTTTTGTGTTCGGGAATTTCACGAACATCGACTAGTCTTGGTGTGAGCAAACGTAATTCACCTCTTGGCTTGATGGCTGGCAGACTTCGTGTTGTTTCCGATGGTCGATACAGTGTATGTAAGCCTGGAATCGGTAGTGTACTAGGTGGTGGTGGAGGTTTCTTTTGATGCACTGTCTCTTGAATGTTACTGTCTTTTCGTCGTACCAGAGATTTAGAGAATGTTGGCTTATGTTCGACTTTACCAACATCATCCTGTTCCATGCCGTCACCACTAGTACGAGCTAGAAAAACAAGTGAAATCGGAATTTCTCTCGGTTTGATGTGTTTTAAGGAAATTCTTACCTCTGTCCATGTTGATCAGGGCTTCCGTGTTTGGCATTTCTGAATAGATCTGATGGCACCACTCAATTACAGACTTTTGTGATAAGAAGCTTCTTAGAATGTGATGTACATACGTGATTTTTATCTATTGATTTATGATTTTGATAAATTTCTTTCTTTCTTTTTTTTTTGTTTTTCTTTTCGTGTTTTTGTTGGACAGATCAGTGGTCACGTCAGTGACAAGTTAAATTGGCTCTTCACGTTGTGTTGAATAATCTCGTGATGTCATCATGTACTTTTTCTAAGCTAAGCATAGACAAGATTCTAACGTCAGAAATCGAAAAATGGCAAACAATTTCAAGAAATTTGGCTGCGTGTAAGGTTCATTTACTACCAGGCTATCTGTATATAGAAGTCGGTGACATTTCTTCTGCGGGTTCGGAAATGCTGTTTTTAGATTTGAATAAAATATTTATAAGGAGAACTTCCAATATATGGGCTCGAGTCGAAGTTAGTTTAGTCAGGAGAGTTTAAACAATTGAAATGGGACTCAACCAAATTTTAATACAAACACGGAGGCAGTTAGCTAACTATCAAGCTCACTCGAGGCGCATGTTAGTTGAAACTGCAGTCCCCATGGACTGTAGCCATCATCATTCGTATGTTTTTAGAGGTCTTCAACAGCAAATCCATCTGGATTCAAGCCATGTTGAATTTTACTTTCTTACCTACTTGTGGATGACCACGGCGTATTTCTAAATATCCTTTTCCTTCGTAATTCTACGTTTTTTAAAGATAAACATTCGAATAAACTAAAAACCCCGAAGCAAAATGCACTAACTTTGCCTTTTTATTTGTGTCACAGATAATCAGCAAAAAATGCCTTCAGTTGGTATAACATCTCACTGGACTTTTTGGGCAAACTCATGGTGGTTTAGTGATTTTTTCAAAAATCACTTTTTCGATGAAAATATTCCAAGAAAACTATTTCAACGTTTACTTTTATATGTTATTTGAATGAATAAATGCAATTGCAGTCATATTTTATAATAAAACTGCATTAAAGAAACACATACTTTTTTCCTCTTCTGTCCTTATAAAAAAGGTACCTACCATAGCCCCACGGCAACACAGATTCCATATGTGTGCATCATACTTTTACTTGTCAAAAAATATAAGAAAAAAATTCGTGTTTTTTCTCTAAACTTTTCACAGTATTTTTTCTTCAATTTAACATATAAATTTAAGTACTTATTTAAACTAAGAATTATTCTAAAATGGTAATTAAGAATTTGTTTATAAAAATCTATCGATTTTAGTCCAGTGGCAATTGAAATTTCCACAAAACAATTGCAAGCATTACTAATCGGCTTAATCCCCATCCATGCCACCTGCTACAACTATGAATTTTTAATTACTTTTCGACTTATTTTTCATTTTAGATGCTTTTTATGCTATTATTTAGCCGACAGGGCAAGTTAAGATTACAAAAGTGGTATGGTGCATATCCAGATAAAGTAAAGAAGAAGATCACCAGAGAATTGGTGACAACAATTTTGGCCAGGAAGCCGAAGATGTGCTCATTTCTTGAGTGGAAGGATTGTAAAATTGTATACAAAAGGTGGGAGTTTTCTTTCCTTTTCTTTCTGAATTTTATGTTTTTATACGTGTCTTTTGTTTCAGATATGCGAGTTTGTATTTCTGTTGTGCAATTGAGCAGAACGACAATGAGCTGCTGACACTAGAGATAATTCATCGATATGTCGAGCTGTTGGACAAATATTTCGGAAGTGTAAGTACATATACCTACATTTTTTCAAATCGATTTTAGTTAGATTGGGGTGGTTTGGTTTAGTTAATTTACGTGCATACATCACCACAACGTAATAAGCACACTTGGTTAGGGGGCATGGCTGACCTGCGTCTGTGAATTGCTACATATAGTCTATGGAATCAGTTTCCACGTCTAGAGAAGCGAACTTAGTTCCTGACATTTGTGGTAGCCACGTCACCGTTGTTATTAAGCAAAAAATACCTAAACGCATATAAAGCTCTTGATAGTGGCTCTAAAAACGGTATCGACAAACTTGGAAGGCCACTGTCAACCAATAAAAAACCTGAACTGCAAAACATAACTTCTCTTTACACGTTTAAACGTAGGGTTCACAATCGCAACACACACGGCTTAATAGATCACCTGGCAGACTTATAAGATCACCCTAATGCTCTAAACTCTACAGGAAACAAATCAGGAAGGCACAACGTAAAATTTTGCGTAGTTTCTGCGAGAAGATTGATAGTATAATAGAATCTTTCACACTATGCAAAGTTCTTTCTAAAACGCTTTCATTACCGAGCATCTTAATGCAGCAGAGGTATTTAGATGAAAAATTCTTGAATCTGCAAATGGGCATCCATTTCTCCCGCATACTTTCTTTGCGTACTTTATACAGCTTTCAACCAATCTGATTGAAAGCTACAATGTGCAAATCACAGTTTCGATCCGTACAAGGCACTGGGGAGACCTCGAATGGTATCTTCCCTGCACAACTTCAAAGGGCCTTCCAAGATATTAAGCGTATTCTGGCGGCTATACTGAGGGGATCTAGCTTTTTCCATAATACTCAGCGTCTGCACAGTGTTATAGGATAATTTGAAAGCCCAAAGCAAGTAAGGTGTCTTATTCTCCCTAAAGATCTCATACCGATAAGATGAATCTCAGAAAGTCCCTTAGCTCGATACCACGCAAGTCCTCCAGTTCCGTGGAGAAGTAACTACCAAGAGTCCTCATCCGTCTACAGGCAAGGGCAGAACATTCACACAGCAGGTGACAGACAGATTCGATTTCTTCCTTATCCCTGCAACTTCTGCAATAGTCGTTGTGATGTATACCGAGGCGCTCCGCATGAATATCAATGGTGCAGTGCCCAGTAATGATGCCGGAGACTGTCATTGCTAAGACTAAGTTTGACCAGAGACAGAGATCTCTAGAGCCTTGCAGTAGACCCCGGCACATGTACCAATGTCGATCTTAGAACCATCCGTGTAGAAAGCCAGTTCCTTTTTATTGGTAACTTTGTGGTCCTGCAGTCATCTCTGTCAGGAATTCTGATACTGAATCTCCTTTCAAATGCCAGAGTCTGGATCATATGATCTGTTTCTGTCGATCTCTCGACATTCTGCCATCGGGATAGGACGAAGTACTGACGTAGGAAGCTGGTGTCCACTGTCGTCCTTCTCTCAGTCCCAAAGAAATTTTAGTTGCCGTGTTGCTACTATACAGATCCATCGGAACGAAACCTAGCATGGATTTCATTGCCGCTGTTCGCGGTGTTCAAGGAGGGGTGCTACCTCGAGTCTAGTTTTCGACGAACTACTTCTGGAACTGAAATTGCGTGGTGCAACGTGGTGGCGTACGCGAAAGTGCCCAACTCTATGTCGAGTAAGTGTACAAACAAGTGGAGCTGAGAGCAAAGCTGCGAAATTTCCCCGAGCAAAGAGCACGAGAGGCGAGCAAGGATGAAGACTAGCCAGAGTGAGGAGCAAAGAGCAAAGTAGAAGCAAATAAGCAAGAGTTAATTTTTCTTTTGTGAATAAGAGTGGATCCTAATATTTTGAATGTGTACTTTACTGAAAACCCTTCCTTGAATATGTGGTATTTTCTGTACACCAAATTTTATTCAAATCGCTTCATAATTGCGGCCTCGATCGTGTCATTACCCAAATCCCATGACAATAGGTGAGGGTCAGAACAAACACAAAATTTTTCACTCGTGATAGGACTCTACTAACATGCAGATTGCATTGAGCAGGCGTTTGAGACATTAGCCTTACTTCTGCTTTGTTCACATTTACCCAACTTCAACATAAAATACTACGAAGCTATCAAGCGTTCGCTGTAGTTCGGTCCAGATGGTTCGAAGTAAGTCATCAGCGGAAAACGGATGGCTTATCCTTAAGTCTCACAATGCGAACCGTTCCTCGCCACGGTTGCGCTGTAACATCCAATCCATGTACACAAATCCATGCATTCAAATTTTTTGAAAGTCGTGTCATGAGGACCTCTGCAATAGTCTGTATTTCTTCGAAATCCACCTAAAATCAAAGCGATGATAGCGGAGAAATCAAACATGTTTGAAATCGCCGCTTTGCTCTCTTGTCGACGCTTTGCTCGACTTTCGATCGATGCTCCACTCTGTGGGCTACCCTTTCATTACACGTGTTTGATTTCATCGCTTTGCTCTTTGCTCTTTGCTCTTTGCTCCACTCTGTTTGTACACTAAGACACTGATAAATGCTAAGCTCTTTTGAAAAGACGGTGACACCGACTTTCTCGGGTGTTCTAGAGGCGTCTATACAGATCGAAGTGGACTCATGACAAAATGCTTCCAGGGAATGAAGGCGTTTCAACGTTAAAGCCGATTTTAGTGGGCAAGATATGACTTGATTTTGGAAAGCTACCGTGAAGCAATAGGGTTCTGATATGCTCCACGTTTTGCTCTTCGCTGCAAGACTTGACAAGTTTGGATCTGATTTCAGTAATAGAAATTGCTGTAATGGTTGCCTGAATGTCAAAAGAGTAGAGTCGGTGATTACTTGTACTGACAGCAGTTAGCTGCCGTTGGTACATCATAGGTCATCTAGTCCTTCACCGTTCCATCCCACCTGCTTCTTAAACCTTATCAATTCAGCTTAAAATTGTTGTTAACCATCTCCTCCTTGATTTTCTTTAATTTACAGGTATGCGAGCTGGACATCATCTTCAATTTTGAAAAAGCCTACTTCATACTTGATGAATTACTAATTGGCGGTGAGATGCAAGAGACATCAAAGAAAAATGTTCTCAAAGCAATTGCATCCCAGGATCTACTCCAAGAGGTCAGTACACCAGAAGCATATGAGTTGTAAAAAAAAACAATTAACAAAAAAAAACCAAAAGTTGTTTTGTTGATATTTGTTTAGAATGCTGTATAACTTTTTTTGTTTCGTTTTTGTTGTTTCTGTTCTCTTTAATTCGATTCGTTTGCATCCATACAACTATGAAAAAAAAAAAGAATAATAACTTGTCTCTCTTTGGAATGCTTTAAGCTTTGCATCCAAAATAATCATGAAATATCCAAGGGATATCTTCCTTCAGTTTTATTAATATTAAAATCAATTAAAAAAAGGAAATAACCAAAACTCATCAATAATGCATGTGAAATGTTCTTTCTGTTGCATAGTTCTGTAATTGTCTACAGTTTTTTTTTACCTTTTTCTTTGTTTTGTTTTCGTTATCGGTTTTTTTTTTTTAGCAGTAATAAGAAAAGACAATTTAATATATTTATTTAATATTTATGTATCTTGCCATATACATGTATGGCAGGCAGCTTATTTAGAAGAAGTAAACAGACTGGTAAAGAATTTTAATTAAATGCCAATTGGTTTTAACGTTTTTTACACGAATTCAAGTGCATTGTAAGTGAATTAAATTGATTAAAGGACTAACTGACATTCGAAATGTATTTTAGTCGAATACTTTAGTTTAGCTAATTGAAATTAAGTGTGTTCGGTCCCGATTAGTGTAATGTTATCCATTTTCGTTTGCCCTTGATAAAAGTGGTCTATGTAAGAAAATCAGTTTGCTAGGGGCCACCTCTTAGTCTTGTTTCCAATTTTGTATATGAAGCATGTAGGTTCATTTTTTTTTGACAACAAAGTGACTTTCTCTTCACTCATTGCCTTGGTACAATGGCACTACAGCTCGAGATGGGCTTAAACCTGAACCAACAAGTCCTTTCATATAGCTGGATTGGATGATTTAAGCGGTTATATTAGGCAACAAGCGCCAGATACTCAAATAGTGCTAAACTGTACCATTTTGTTACCACAGTCTTCGTAAACGGTTTGTTAGATGAGTCGACAGACCGTGGCTGTTGGTCTTAAATTCAACCTGTGGAGTTCATTAAGAGTAGAATGTTGAGAATTTTCTTCTCTGAAAGTTCGTTGAGGTTGCCGAGGAAGAGTTTCCGCAGCGCCAGAAGTCTTGTCTTGGGAAGTACCAGACATTTGCAGAGAATCCACAGCTGACTGCCTCTACATTCCAAATTGGTTGAATTCCCCTTCATCTTGTTCTCGCCACCTTAAGCAAGGGCTTTCTCTCCTACGTTGTCCATCCGGGTTAGATTCGAAGACTCGGCCGGAACGTTGGTGTCCATTCACTCTGCTTCTCGAGCACTCTCAAAAGTCTAATGCACAGTTCATAGATTTGGCTGATATTGCTGTACAGCATCTATAGTTTGCCGTTGAATTTCCCCCTCTAAAGCCCGCGTAAGCTCACGTAATCGAAATACAATATCCCAATAATTTCTCCCTCGAAACGACCAAGAATATCTTTATCCGCCTTCGATAAAGTTCATGTTTCAGCGTCTTAGAGAAGAATATGGATGATGTCTTATGTAGAGTTTTCTTAACTGTTTGCATAGAATCTTATTGTTTGCTTGCATTTTCTGTGATTAGTAAGAAATAATCTTCGTTTGATTTTTGAAAAGATGTCAAAACCAAACATTACGCTGTATACTCGTAATTCATCCGGAAGTTTTGGCTATCATCGTCTAGGCTGAATGATTCGTCTTGCCTGACAGCGGGGTGTTGCTTATCAGTCTGCAGATGTAGCTTTTCCAAATTCTCAGCATCGACTGTGTCACCGTTGCTCAGTGGTTGTTGCGTTGGACTGCTGAGCAAGCTCCGTGGTTTCAAGCCCCATCCGGTTCCACCGAACATTTTTCGGCCACCACCTATCGTCGGGGAATGACAAGCCTCCGAGAGCACAATTTGTCATGATAAAGCTTCTCAATTCGTCGTTCGGAGTCGGCAAAAAATTGTAGGTCCCTTCCATTTGTGCGAGCAATACAACAACCTTGGAGCTGTTGTTGTATTTATTTATTTTTGACTGTGTTGGGAAAAACACGCAATTTCAATTGCAAAGCCTTTGTTTGGAGAAACCTGTGAATCCTTGTGTAATCTTGAATACACAGGTCTACTCTTTGTACAATTTTGTCAGGGTCGTCAACAGAAACATCATTATTTTTCGAGGCTTGTACGTACTACGTAACATGTGAATTTTATCCGCCATATAGACCTTCTAGTAAACCCTTGTTGGACTTTGCAAAATCATCATCGATCGTCCTGATTCGATACATGTGTGCACAATCAGGTGTACTTGCGTTTAACTCCACACGCACAGTCAGATACAGCATCGCTTGTCGTTGGTCCACCATCAGATGGCAGACACTATATGGTGCCGAATGTGAGGTCGGTTTTTGTCTTATCTTTCGAGCACTTTGAATTGTCATTCTCCAACGGAGATTCACTCTTATTTTATCGACCAGATAGAATTTTAGGAGTGTTGCTTAGAAGGGAGTGAAGCTCGAAACATTGTCCTACTTGCTTATGCTGTCGTTGCAACGTTTTGAAGAACTTTGAAGGGTAAAGAATTATCAAATTCTATTAATATATAGCTAGATGCTACATGTCACAGTATTTTATATTCTACTTTACGTCTGGTTAAGATCGTTGGCTGATCTTCTGCCCTTTGATTGATTTTTTTTATTCCCATCAAACATGAAGTTTAGATAAATAGGGCCGTTATCCACGGCCACAGCGCCGTAGCACTAAGTATTCTAAAGTTTCCTGCCTTTGGTAAAACGTTTCTACAGACTTGAGGTCGTAATTTACCTGTTGTTTCCCGTCGATATTTTAACCAACATCGTGCCTAATCCCACGCCTAACTATAAGTTAAAACCTTTGGCTTACATTTTCACGCACTGAACTCGTTAAAAAGCATAAACACACTTACAAAACCGTCCGAAAACATATTAATTACATCGTAGATAGACAAATTAACCGCAATTATATAAAAAAAGTTGATCGGTAAGTCGATCACTTGCCATCTGACATTAGTTTTAGTTCTAATTAAGTTTTGCATGAATTGTTGAATCCAGTATTCAAGTCACTTAAAAAATTTAAAAAAAATAAAAAACACGTATTTGATTTGAAAATATTTAATATTTGCACTGTTGCATGCGCACTATAAATGACTTGTACACCCTTTTGTTTGCATTTATTTAAATCGTATTTTGTAGTAAATTTGATAAAATAAATAATTCCTCTCTTAACATACAACACACCCTCCTTAATTGTATTTCAATGAATTTGTTTTTTTTTTTTTTGTTTACTTTACGCTTTCAATATGAATAATAAAAACAACAAAACAAAAAAAATAAAAATACCTCACTACCCCCAAAAATATACAAAAGGACTTCAATGAGTATCTCAATTGATTAGACATTCCCCTAGAAGAGAAAAGTGTTGAACCGAAAATAAAACTCATTTGATCACGCAATCAATTGGCTTTATAAAGTTTTTTTTTTTTTTAATTTTTTATTAATTATTTCTTTTAGTTACGATAAATGTAAATTATTTTTGTGTTTCTTTAAAATTGTGTATTGTACAGAAGTGAGTTGGCTTTATCATGATTTTTTTTTTGGATTTAAAAAAAACCGAGTTACAATGGTTGTTTTGAAGGAGCTACAAATACTAGATCTTCAAGACAAACTAGTGATGTTTGTTAAAAAAAAATCCCCAAATTATATTTTTCATTAATAATATCTAAGCTGTGGCGCGAGAGTTTTTTAAACTTTATAAACTTCAGAAATGACACATTTCCCTCATGTTTTATCGCTAAAACCACCCGTTTGATAAATTATTCGCGGCTTTACTCCTTGTTACAATCCAAGGTGTGGTTCTTACTACGTTACGCGCAAACATTTAGTCAAGGTAATGCTTTAAACAAAACTCACTGAAGATGGGTAATAACCACGACGTGTCACATCCCAAACGGACTACAATGGATTTGTTTTGTTTAAGTGGCTACGTGGTTGGTTGGTTTGGGAGGATGAGGTTAAATTCTAATTATATAGGCCACCATTTGGGTCTTTTGTGCTCCCATCTGTTGAACTATTGGATAATATGAAGATGTTAGATGTTGGTATGTGTATGCGACCTGTATAGATCTATTGTGCTCCCCCGTACTCATATTGGCCGATAAGTCTCGACGTAAAGAATCTCCTCCAATCCAAACACTCTGAGAAATCGAAGTATCTGGATTGCGTCCAGATCCGTTTCAGAGAAAGTGTACGCTCTCAGGTGTGCTCTTCTTTTGTGGATCAATGCTCCACAGTTCATAAGGAGGTGTGACGGGGTCTCCTCGGTATCGCTGCAGAATCTGCAGTTTCCGTTTGCTTGTATTCCCATTTTCCTGAGATACTCCCTGAGTCTGCAATGGCCCGTTAGGAAGCCCGAATGTGAAGCTGGTTTTTGTTGGTACCTAGGCAGATCTTGCTCCTCCTTCGGTCGTAGTTCCCGAGGAATTCCTTTGCCTGCCTTAGTCCTGGGAGTACTTCCCACAGTCTTTTTCTTTGGCACTCTTTCTCTCTTAGCAGTTCCTCTTGGATTCGATGGAGTCCCAGCCCGCGGAAGGGCTCAGTTTCAACGAAAGGTGTTTCTGACCCTTTCCTTACCAGTTCATCGGCTTCCACATCTCCCTCTATCCCTACATGACCGTGCACCCAGTAGAGGGTGACTTTTTTGTTCCAGCCAAGTCTGGTTATTTTTTCCAGACACTCGTAGATTGTTTGGATCTGATTTCATAGGAACTCAGTGCTTTGATGGCAGCCTGGCTGTCTGATAGTATCACGATGTTTTCCTCGTGATATCTTCTATTGAGGCTGATTTGTGCACATCTTTCGATCGCATATATGTACCTCTGCTTGAAAAATACTGGGCGATGTTCCTATGGGCTCTGAGAACTTAGTTCGGTGCGGGGAGAAAATGAAAGTTATGGCAGGATGTAAGTGAAAGATGGTTTGATGTGTGGGGATGGAAAGTTTGGTGGGGGGCTGCAGGTACAAAAAGTGTCCTGTATGTCTTCAGAATTTTGCCGAAACTAAAACGGCCATTTTCTCTGAAAAATCTAAGGATAAGGAAGGGGCCTGTGGTTGATATGTACATATATCCTTGTCTGATATTTGGCTCCACAAGATTCCAGGACGTGTTCCGGAGTCTTGCTGGTCTCATTGCAAAATTTGCATAAGTCTTCTAGTGCTAACCCTGGTCTCCTCAACTGTCCTTTGAATCTACAGTGTCCCGTAAAGAATCCTGTGAACTTACTAACACTCTCATTTCTAAGGGTTACCAGGAGGGGAATTTTATTGTGGAGTGCATCGAATTCTTTTGCTTCAATGCATCTCTTCCTTCCGATGCCCTTTTTTCCATCCTTAGGATTGTTCTATTCGCGCTATCCTCAACCACAAGATGAAGGGGGTTAGATTCAAGAGCACCTCTATTGCTGCAGTTGCACATGCTCGCCTGGCCCACGTCATGCAAAATAAAAATTATTTTTTCTGCATATTATGAATGCACGGTCAGCCTTCCTGAAAATCTCCTCTTTGTACCTTTACCAGGCGAGTTTGCTATCTAAGTGTAGTCCTAGATACTTAACCTCCTTGTCAGTGTAATTCCCGAGACCCTAATTGGCTTCGGTTGTCGGAGTTTTCTTTCCCCGTGCATTGTGCTGTGGTCACCGTGGCTTAGTGGTTAGTGCGTTGGACTGCTGACCGAGCGGCGTGAGTTCAAGACCCAGCCATATCCACCGAACATTTTTCGCAGCACAACCTCTCGTCGGGGAACGACAAGCCTCTGGGAGTATAATCCAATTCGCAGTTCGGAGTCGGCAATAAATTGTAGGTCCCTTCTATTCGAGCGAAAAATGTAACAAGAACAACATGAATGGTTGCGATAAGCTAACCCTTTGCTCATCCCGAGCTGTCTTCCCAGCTGTTTCTTTATTTTTTACTTCTTGAGAGTTTTAAGAAAACTCAAACGTAAAAGGCTTTTGTAATCAGTTGCGATTGCAGCCTTTCAACGTTGAACTTCACCACAGTGGGGATTCTGTCATCCACTTCGTTCGAAACCCGCATTCGTACCTTTGTTACAACAAAGTTATGATTTGACTCGTACGTCCAATACACTAGAAGGGGGTCTTCCGTCGCCATAAATTGATTATATAGTCTGTGATGTCAATGGCCGTTTATGTTAAAGACAAGACATTGTGCAAACTGGAGGAGTTTCTTTTGTCGAGAAAAAGAATGGATGAGTTGAAAAACAAACTGCATAAATCCTTGTCTTTAACATGAACTTTAGTGCTGGACCATAAGATGTTATGAGAATCCCTTTTAAGACTTGACCTGAGACTTATGGGATATTTTCTACATTTTAGCACCAATACACTGCTTTTTGAATATCTCTTGCGCCACACAGAATCTTTAGTAAAAATTATTTGCGTTGTATAAATAAAAAACAAAAGAAAAATATATTTCGATGTGCCATCTCTGGACTAATGGACTTAATTATGTTTCATTCCTTAAAAAAAGATTTGTGTTATGTACTGACTTAATTTTTCAATTCAATTTTAAACTTGTGTGTCAGTCCAATTACTTAGTAGCTTTTTATTAATAGAGCGTGCATCTAAATATTTTCTCTTTGTGGGTAGATCTTGAATAGTCTTAAGCTTACTTACTCACTTAATGTATCAAAGTGTCCATTTATATCATTCATACAATCGATAACTTATATATCAGTAGCACAACGAATGACAAACTCAGCCATGATATGGTCTTTTAATCGTGAAGCTCACACCTTTTTTGTTTCCTAGCTCTAAAACTAACACAGTATGTTTGTAAATTAACTACTTCTACTTAATAAATGTTCTTTTTTTTTTCTTTAAATAACAACTTATATCAACTAACTTGTAAGTCAAACAACAAAAATTCTTGTGAATTTATTCGTTTACAAAAAAAAAACAAAGGGAACAGAGTTTTACTATATAAAAAATTAAAACTTTTAAAAAGAAAATGTATGCGTATGTTTTTTTCCTTCTCTTTGCAATAATGTGTCTACTGTCAGAAAATAAATTAAACAAAACTATGTTATTAAACAAGAAAACAAAAGATAAATTACGTGAAGACGTTACTTGTTTTTATTATTTCAGAACAAAATAAAACACAAATCTACTAACAAACACTAGCTTTCTAATATTTTTGTGCATTCACAGATAATTGTTTCTGTTTCTTTTATCAAAGCTTTGTTTATGTCGGTGTTTTTTTGTTAATTTTATTCCTTTTCTCTTTTGAGTCTGTTCATCAAAGACATGGTTGTACCATTCAATTCTATTTTCTTTACCAAAAAAAAAAAGAAAGAAAACAAATGAACAAAATGCAAACTACTTCTATAGACTTTGTTATAAACGATAACATACACAACCAAACTGCAGTCATTTTTGGTCCAAACTGAATAATTAATTAATTTGAGAATAAATTTTGAAAACAAAAAAATGCACAATTCACATAATGCACATGCAAATAAAATAAATAAAAGTTATTTTCGTTGAAAATTAATAAAAGTAGGAATTAATTTGTTAAACGTGTTAAACAATAATTTTATGACGACAATTAGCATGTATCTTATGAGTATGCTTCTTACTTTCACTAGATCCTCAACATGCAACATGCAATTTTGATAAAAATAAAATAAAATAAATGCGTATGTCTTGCATTTTTCTTAACTTTAACAATTCACCTAATAACGTTAAGTATATTCGGTTAGAGAGTAGTTAAAAAATATCGAAATTTTACCTTTGATCTAAGACTTGAAGTCTTGGTCCTATCCTTGGATTCCAAATAGGATAGGCTAGGTTAGGTATCTAGGTTGATGAGGGAGAAAGCACTCGACCTCATCACACTCCTTTCTTCTACCTTACTGCTCGTTATTGATTTGGATCTCCAGCCATCGTGATGTCCTTAGAAACCTGGAAAGATCGTTTATTGAAACATCAGATAGTTCTTGTATGTCCTGGTAGTAGTGTCTTCCTAATGATACATTTCTCAAGTATACATAGACATGGGCAGTTGCAGAGGAAGTGAGGAGTATCCTCTTGAACCTCTTTGTCACCGCAGCCCCTACATATGTATATTGTCATCGTTGAGTTTAAATTTCATTGTGTGGTTGCTTAGAAGGTTGTGGCTGGTTGGCGGGTGCCAACATTGACAGCATCTTCCTATCATATTTCAATAGCTTGTTGGTTCTGTTTCCTTTGGCCAAATTACGACAAAGCCACAGGTGGTAAGCAACGTCCACCTCCTGTTTGCTGTCATCAGGGTCCTACAATCTACTTGCTCTCTGAGGGGGCTTACTTAATCCGTTGCAGTGGTCGATTTTGGTCCATTGTAGGCCCCTTTCTTGCAAGCTCGTCGGCTATCATGTTTCCGGTTATGTCCCTTTGATTGAACAGGGCCCCAGCACAGAGTAACACTGTGCTGCGAATGGGATAGAATCGATTTCCAGTTGATGCGAGTGCAAGAGATGCCGCCCTCCCAATCCTACTTGCGATTTCCTACACCTTTTGCAGTATTAGGGACCTTCATCTGCTGATCGCCTCCGCGAGAAACCTCTTCCCGACTTCGTGTTTAACCATAAATGGCGCACTTTTGCCAAGTGCATAGCTTGCTGCCGATGAAAAAACTTGATATTGTGCGTATTGGCTTCATAGCAGTACTTGCCCTCCGCCTAAAAAACACTGCTTTGGTCCGTGGGTCTGATTGATGCCTACCCCTGCACCAATGTCCTTCTTGGAGCCATCAGTATAGGTGGCTTTGGTTTGCGTACTTGGCATTGTACCATTTACCCAGTCATCTCTGCTTGTAAAAGAACAGGAGAATTGTCTTTTCATCTTCATCTTCATCTCTGGGACGAAATGGTTCAAATATTAGGGTTACGGTAGCTTCAAGATGCAATTTTGAGTCTGTTTCAAATTGGGTCTGAGCATATGCTCGGCAGTTTTATAAGCATCGACAAAAATCCAAGGGAATTTCGTCAGTTTCTTTCTAAGGTCGCCTTGGCTTAATGGTTAGTGTGTTCTGAAATTGCCAAACATTTTTCCCCACAATTCCTCTCGGTAGGCAATGAAAAACCTTCGAGAACATTGTTTGCTTCTCATTTCGCCATTTGGAGTCGGAAATGCAGGTCTCATTTATTTATACGAAAAAAATGTAAATTACGCACGACATGCTTGGTTGGAGTCAGGAGCTTGTTCATTATCTTTAGGGGCCCTGTGATGTCGCTCACTTTATGGTTGAAGGTTCTTGTAAGTGGTTAAATGCATAGAGGAAAGATTTATACTGCAGGTCTGCAGTCGATCAAAAGCAAGCATCCGATTGCTTGTAGCTGTTCTACTGATTTTTGGGTCGAGATTTGTTCAACCTCTTCTCACCACGCTGAGGATATGTATGTTATTGTTAGAATCACCATTTATGATAGATCTGGTCGTCCTTTTTGCGTCCCATAGTTTTGAGAATACGCAAGTGCTCGAGGATCAGAAATTGTGAGGATTGTTAATGGTTTTGTCAAGTGTTTCAGTTCATTCTATAGTCCAAGGCGATTACCAGGAATTTTGATATTTTTGAAGAAAGGAATCATCACGTTGTTTAGTGAGATGTTTGGGAGATTAATTAGTCTCTGTGGGGGACTACGGTGGTCGCCCTGCTAGACACCTTGTATTATAATACATTTAACATATTTTGCATGAGGTTTCTGATAATGTTCAGCAAACCTTAGTAGATAAGATTTCAAAAAATTTCTTTACTGAACTAAAATTAAAAACAAGATTTCACCCTAATCAAATAACTCATTTTCGAAAATTGTTTGTGCAAACATTTTGTAGTTAAGAATGCAAAGCTCACATGTTTCTATGTTAACGTGGTCGACGATATAACCTCAGTTCAGCATTATTTTAATATTTAATTTTGTTGTGTGCCATTGTTTTTTTGCGGAATTAGGGTGTAACAGTCTTAACTATTCGTACACTTACCATTTAATTTAATTTTTTTTGTATAAGAAAGCTTTAAAAATAAAAACAGAATTTTATGTGTATGTAGCTTGTCCAAAAAGTTAATTGTTCACTTCCCAGCAGCATCACCGAAATCCCGAAAATAAAAACAAAGAATCGAAATAAAAACAAAAAATAAAAAATCATATAATTGGAGCAAACTATCCATTCCTTTGTGCTTTTTAATTGTCATCACAAGCAACAAATAAACACCATTCCCAAGTAAGATGTATCAATAGTTTTGTACATAACACTCATTTTAACCGTCATTTCTGTTGCTGTTCATTGTAAGTACATCTGTTCATTTCTTCCCAAAACAATAAAAAGAAAGTGGTTCCGACCCACCCATTTCTCCTTCAATTTTGCCTGTTTTCTTTTTTTGTTTTTCTCGCAATTGAAAGAACACAAAACTTAATTTTTTTATATACTCTCTAGGACGAAGCTGTTGAGGGCACTTTAAGAGATATCGGACTTCTCTAACAAAAAATTTAAATAATCTATAATTTTGAATTGAAATAGCAAAACTTTCTTTTCCTTGGTTTACCTTCGACAATCTTGATCATTTTTTTATTCTTATTTTTCTCCTTTTTTAAATATATTTTTTACAAATAAATAAATAAATAAAATTCATAATACAAAGTACAAACATCAAAACGATAAATAATGCACAATTTTCACTTAAAAAAAACTAAACATATTTACATTTTCATGCAAAACTTAAAATTAAAAGTAAAAATAGAAAACAACTATAAATATCTGTAAATATATATTTATTTTTCAAATGACATGTTTTTAAACAAATAAGCAGTGTAAATTGATTTTCAAATTTAATGTAAAATTTCATAAATAAAAAAAAAATATTTAAGAAATTTGTTAAATACTAGCCAAATATCAATAAAAAAAATTAAGGAACAAATTCCTATCATTTAGCCTGTTGTATAAAACTTAGACAAATTTTATTAAAAGAAAAATTGTGTAAGAAAATCCTCATATTCGTGAAATAAAGTGAAACAATTGTATCCTAAGGTTGACATTTTAATTATTTGCTAAGTAGGGTTGGATCAAAAATGACTGTTTGGTATAAATCTTATTTCTTACCTTAATTTTTCTTTGTTGTGAAGCTACGTAAACAATTCACTCGAAGCTTAATTTGAAATATTTATGTCATACAGCTGCATGATATTGGTATCGCAATTATACATATTATGTATATGTGCTACTTTATATTGTGGCTATACAAATAAATATTTCTTTTGTATGTTGCTGGCTGATCTGAAGAGTTCGTGTCGTAACGACGTATGTATATTGTGTACACACAGGAAATATCCCCATTTGGTGTCGTAATTATATTGTCAAAAGAGAGTCTTAAAGTTAATTTTAGCCCTTTTCTTCATTCCTTTCTTTTCCAACAAAAGGGTATAAAATCCTGTGAACCAAGTCCAGATTATTGAGAGGTAAAGTTTTGCAGTTTTTTCAACTCAACAGATTTGTTTTTCATTTATTTATTTTGCTTAATAAAAGACGTTAATGCTTTGAAAAATCTTACGTAATGTTTTTATTTTTCTGATCAGTTTTGAAATCTGTCCTCACCGCTTTACTCGAGGTTTCATCAGGTCAAAATTTATCCGACATATTGTTTACCTAAATTTAATTTGATATTTCGTAGGTATCTGTAAATGATTAAATTTACAAAAGGACGTTGTAAAACTTCACAGTACTATAGACTATGAGTTGATCGATCGACAAGATCAGGGTCGCAAGGGTCGTTAACAGTAAAATCATTAATATCGAAGGCTGTTGGTCCAAAATTTTCCAAATGGATCATGCTAAATTACCTGTTCTCCAAAATTTCCAACTAATCCTGAAAGTGTATCACTGGTGTTCATATATGTTGAAATAGCTCTAATGGACGTTTTTATTTGAATATAGATTAGCTCAGGTTATGATGGAAATGATCAGTAGAGAAGGTCTGCGTTGGGCGCCAGTTATTATAATACATTCTGTTCTTCTTTGTTGTATGGTCCTTGTTCCAACCTGAAATACTACGGTATTGGTCATTAATCGTACCAGCCTTTCGCTAAATTTTTTTTGGATCGCCAAACATCCAAACGGTTTGTTTCCCATATAGTGACATCGACTGTTTCGTCTGTATCGTGACAATTCCTGCATCAATTCCGGGGGGGCTGATGTTCAGTCTAATGGTCATTGTGTCTATGTTGCAATGTCCTTTCAGTACAACTGCCAAGATACTTTTTTCCATTTTGCCTAAAGGTATTCTTCTAATCGAATATTGCAAAGCTCCGAGACAGAGAGTGTATAATTTCTCATGAAGAAGCCTCTGAAAGCCTTCGTATTTTGGTTCTCCTCGGGATGTCGCGCCAATTATTAATTTTAACGGTATTGGGCTTTGTTTTTATCTATTCTCTGCAAAAACCTTGATACATACACACATATAATGCAATCACCAGGTGGTGTTTATGATTTTTCTTGCCTCGTGACCTTTCTCTTCTTAAATCCTTTCTGTGTCAGTTCGTTGGTTACAACAATGGAGTAGTGTATTTTCAAGTTCGTACGTCCTATGTAATTATACGATTTCATTGTTCTAGATTTCATCATTGCAGCCGCGTAAGGTCCTTCCGATTGAATTGAAATCATAGCTTCATAAATAAACCTTGTCAAGCAATTTGCATTTTGTTCGTTGATATTTTCTTTACAATTTTTATTTTCCCTCTATATGTCTTTATCACGGTAGAAGTGCACTAAAATGTGAGTTTCAGCTTTCACTATCTTCAATTTACCTGTAAATTGTTTATTTAAAAAAAATAATGAAGCAAATAAACACAGAAAAAGTAGTTTTTGGCGCCTTAACAAGGTATGTAACAGTGGAATTAGATGAAACATTAAAATAAAAATACTAATACGTATCTTGTTTTGGTTCGTATGTAAGAATGTATCAATACGATAGACATTCATTTAAAATCATGACATTCTCGCTTTTTCTCAATTTCAGGACGAAACACCACAAGGATTCTTTGAAGATCATGGGCTTGGTTAAATTGTTTTTTTTTCTTTTAATTTGTCATTCGATATTGGGACAAAACTCATTCCTTAATTTTTTATTTTAATTTTTATCTTTTAACTTTTTTTTTTTTTTTGGGAAAAAAGATTTTTCATTGCTATTACTACTTTTAAGCTTAAAAAAATATTTTTATATATTTTTTTCTAGTTAATACAAGACTTTTGCTCAATTATATAAGAAAAAATAAAGGAATTTAAGATTGATTGCAATAAAGATTCATTTTATTTATTTTAATCTAAAGGTGGTCATGCTAAAAAAGATGCTATGATGTCGCTTAGGACAGGGCTTAAGCATTTTCCAGTTATCACTTTTTTTATACTTTTGTCGGGAAACGCTTAAACAGTGCCTCGAAATTTGCAGGTGTGTATTGATTCTGCTTTTGTACTAAATCTTCTGGCAGCACGTTCCAATTTTAGTTCGATAACAAAAGGAATTTTGGTAGAGGCAAGGGTGCATATAGGGATGATGGGCCTCTGTAGCGTGCCTGCTCGGACATTCAAATATTGCATTTTCAGAAGTGTTTCTCTTGAGTTTTTCGGATCATCTACCGTGGTAATATCTGCAATAAAAGGATGATTACTGAGTAGTGTCTCTTTAAGTAAAAATCGGGAACCATATGATCGAGGATCATAGCTGAATTCGCTAGGAATCACAACTAGCTAAGCAGCTCATGATGACCATCGGTAAGATGTGCAATATTGTTTAATTGAGGGAGCCTTTGCAGCATAAACAAGTCTTAGTTACATTTTTGTGACAATTTGTACTGGGAGTGAGTCCAGATTAGCGTTGAGAGATGTAATAGAGGTGAAGCGTAGATTGTCTTGCAGAATTTAGCGTGGCGCGTTGGACTTTTTGGACTAAGGTGAATTTGAAGCATAATTCCTGCTATTGGATGGGACAAAACAAGTTTATAGTACTCATTTGGCTCCTTCGATATTTTGGTCAATGTGGGAGTTCCACGGTGATCTTGAAAAACTTTGCTTTTAGATAATTGCGCCATAAATGGAGAAATGAGAGGGAAAATTCTCCATCTGAAGCGGAGCTTTCATATTTGCCAGTGACGAAATGAGAGGCCAAACAAGGGGCGAGAGAACTCCGTCTTGCGAACACCTTCAAGTTGCAAATGACGAGACTTTAACATTGTCGATGCTAGTCTGAGTTGCTCTACGATTCAGCGTGGAAAAATGTCTGTTTAAGACTGATGCGTGTTGAAATCTTTCAGAGTCTCGAGGAATTTCCTTTCATCTTGAGGTTTAATTACTTACCTAAGTCTCCAGCTGCGACAACTTTCAATTCCCTATTTTAACATCCGTGTTCACTTAGTCTTTGTAACCGTCTAGGAAGAAGTATTTATCGAAACGACGAGTTGGGATTAAAATACTGTTTAATATGAAGGATGGTTGTCTACCTACTCCGCATCTCGATGCAGGCCATACAGATCGCCATTCGATTTTCTTCTCAGTTCTATCCGAACTTTTGAACGGAGCGTCGTCTTTAAATTCATCCCAGAGGAAAAACGCAGTAAAGGAAAACATCTCACAAGGTGGAGCGTAATGGAAAGGGAACCTCAAGGAACCTCAGCTTGGTTAACGGCTGGCTTACAATTAATTTAACTATTGATTGAGATCCAGATACACCCCAATAATATTAAAACAAACACACTAAAATGGTAATAATCACTTTGTACGTTAAGAATTTATTACGAGTAAAGCATACAATTGAAAATTATCATGAAAATATAAATACATAACTTTTGTATGTATTGCAAAAATGTTTTTACTATAAAATGCACCGTTAATCATATGCTTTGAGAATGTGCATAGAAAAAGCTTACATGCTACCAATTATGTTTTCTTTTTTCGTTTATCTTACAAAAATAATTTTTTGTGAGACAATATTTCGAATACTTTACACTTTTGACAAAAATTATTACGATACTTATGTGTCATGTACAAGATTGTGCATAATTTAATTTTATTTTGTATGCCTTGTTAGTAACTATCGTTATTTTATATATAATTTATTTTAATACCGAGATTTTTCTTTTATAAATTTAAGTAATGTATGCAATGGTTTGTTTTTTTAATGAAATCATATTCGTGGTTAAGGCTTTTGATGGTCACGTCTACCATGTGAGCGGTAAGCAACAAGTTTTAATGTTTAAGCATGGGAGTAAATGCGCGACCACAATTCGAATCAAACCCGAAATTCGCCAATATAAGTCTCATAAACACACACAGATTACAGAGGAGGGAGATGATGGCACCGAGAATTGCGTTTACGAGCTCCTTGACCAGACCGACCAGAAATTATTGGCGATCATTCTTCTAATATTCTGATTGTACGGACATTCTAAGGAGCTGGATGTTAATCACTACCTACTTGTAGTTGGTGTATGAATTAGGTTTTTTTCTGAACCCTTGTATTGCTTAAGGATAAATGGAAGGTTAAACAGCGACACGCGGAACTGAATCCCAAAACCTTTGTCTACGGAGTATCCCTCTATCTCTGGAGAAGTTCAATGCCACCTGTGTTAAGTACAGAATACCACTGGCGGTCCTGAAAAAAAGACAGACGTAACTATGTTATTCTGGGCCACCACAAACGAGACCACTGGTTTGATGGAGCAAAATGGAATGCTCATAGACCTGCGCTACATAAAGGGTGGGAAAAACGCAAACACACCCGACTGTAATGGGCTGATGTAATATACATATCCAATAAGGCCAATAAACTGTCTTATGAACTTTTTAAATCAACTAGGGATGATGAACGAGTACAAGACTTTCGGTATTGTATCAGCCGGATTGGAAAAGTGAACATACTACGGGTATTCCTTTTAATCGTAAGTCAAGTAAACAGCTGTATAAAAAAACACTCCAAGAGCGTACAGACGAAATTATACGAAATTGGCAACAAGATCCGGAAAAGGGACGATTGCATAACCAGCCAAGTCATGCAGTGAAACCAAGGTGGTAGATGAATGAATCGCCCCAAGAAAAACGTATCGCAAGACTGTCAAATAGAAGTGAATACAATCAAAGAAAAGCCGGAGATAATTGAGACACATCACTAGGAACCGAGCACGTTACTGTTAAGGCTTGGAAGATGCCCTAAAAGCATTGAGAAAACAAACAATCTAAACAAGTAAGTGGATATTAGAGCATTTCACGCATAAACGAATCGGTAACATCCTGACCTTTACCAAGAAAACGTGTGGTTTCTCAGGTAAGAAAAGTAAGTCAACAGGCCCAACTGACGTCTAAGTGAGGAGCATCCTGCTCAACCACCCATATCAGTTGATGGCGATAGTGTTAAAGCGAATCCAATGAGTATGTAATGCCTTTATCTCCTATTAACTTTAACACACGCTTTTGAGCCTTCTTCTCAAAGTGCATTGTAGTGTGAGGAACTTAGACTGAACGTAAGCATTACCAATGGCAGCTAGATCAAAAGAGGAAACGAATTTCTCACACATTTTGAGAAAACATCGAATCATTCCAGAGCAAGGATAAAAAGCATTTCGCTTTCACTGAAGCAAGTGCAGTAATAAATTCGTTTCTCCTGATCCCGCACTAGAATCTGAGAACCGCATACAAAAGCGTACCACATCCAATTGCAGCATGATAAATAATAAGAATTTATATACAGTTTGTCATGTCAATAAATTTGTTTTTCTTTTAATTGCTATAAATGTGAAGTAATAATATAGAAAAAAAAATCATTCTCTTATAGTCGTCTTAAATATGTAAAAATCAATCTTACAGCTAAACGTAAAGAACTAAATAAGCGTTAAATAAATTTAAAATTACTTAAAGTACACATTTTGCGTTGTGTTGTGAAACACAAAAGGAAAACAAAACCCAAATATAAAAATGCAAAACTACATCATGCGTCAAATTTTTCGTTTTGTTTCACACTACACACAATCTCAATTGCGTTTGTGTTAAAAATGTTTTTCTTTTGTTACAAAAATAATTGCTTTCTAGAGAATAGAGAATATTCTCCTCTCGTCTATCATTTGTTTTTTTTTAACACATAATATACAAAATACAAATATAAAGGTTTAGGAGAGATGGGGCGTTATTTTTATTTTTTTTGTTTTTTTTTTTTTTAAATCTGCCGCTCATCCTTTGCGGTTAGCTTATTGATCAACTCCTGCAACGGAGCCAACTCTTTACGTTCAATTAAATCGAATTCTTGCACGAAAAATATGAAATGCTTGAAGGAGGTGTTTAAGTGGGCCTCCTCGCCGAGTGTAACCACCTCGGAGAAATGCTGGTGATAGATGTGCGCATACACTCGGAAGAGTCGCTTTAATATTGTCTTGGCAATCGATAGGAAATTCTTCGGGAAAGGTACACCAATTTTCGAAGGGAATAAGGTTTCATCGTCCAGTTGATCTTGTACCCATGTCATTAGGTAATCAATATATTTGGGTGCACTGCATTTGATGGGTTTTTTCACCGCTTGTCCATCGGCCCATAGGTATTCGTATTTTGGTCCGGCCGACATATTGCCGCAGCTTTCTTCGGTACAAAATTCAGTAATGGTCCCGTACAGCATGTTTATTTGATTGAAGAAGTCGACAGCTGGAAGAGAGAAAAGGGAAAATGATATCAGAAAATGTATAATAATACGTAGAAATGTTTAAGGAAACAATCGCTAATGATGAACTAAGAACTTCTTGATTGAAGTATAGTTTAAAATATTTAATCTGTATCCTAATGTTTCTCCCCTGGGAGAGGCGTTTTTATCATCTTCGAGGTGGAGAACTTCAGTTGAAGGACCGGCCATACATAGTCGGCGCACAGTTCCACTTGACATATTTCTTAAGATGGTATATCTAGCAGCCTGTGAGGAAGCCCATAACCCTTCTAATATTCTCCTTATTGAATTTGAAAGGTTCCCTGTAAAGGAGAATAAGCCGAGCGCTGCGTTTGTTTCCATCGAATAATTAAGGTAATAATAGTTGCCCAGTTGATACCATAGAAGGCTCGTGACACCAAGAGAGCGGAAGCCGATTCTACTCTTCATAGTTAGTTCATCCTTACGAAAGAACCGGCGTAACGACCCCCGTACGCAGCCAATGTACCACGTGTAGCGTAAAACCACAAATTTTCCTGGAACTTTTCGTTGCAATCGTTGACATTACCTTTAATGGTACTGTCGGAAAGTATAGATAACATGACACAACCTGAGATTATCAATAGGGTGAGACAATGCCGTAGTTTGTACACGATTTTAGCATGTCGATGTTTACGAGAAGGCATGGAAGTGATCACAAAATCAACAGTCAACCTGGTTAAACACGATCGAGGAATCAAGAGACTTTTGGAACATCAGCTTAATCGATATCCCATCCCGATAAGACCCTCGCCTTAAGTATATTGTATTTTCTAAAGCCCATTTTTTATGCTTTTTGTCTGGTTCACACATTTGTGATTCCATTTCAAATTCGTGACGAGAAAATAGGTTATTAAACGACGCGTTAAAAATTTATAAACAAATCACACCTATACTGGTTTTTTTCTGTTTTAACTCACGCGCTGATGCAGCAATAAAATGATTGGATTGTATCTTATGCAAGTCGTGCGAATGTGTCGTTGAAGGAGTTTTATGTTTTAAAATCTCTCCGTGGTGAAAGGCGTGGCAAATTTTTAAGGAAATTAATTCCAAGACAATTTCACCTTATGTCGCCTAGAAATGTGTTTCAACACGCGTGAGGCCTTATATTGGTGGTCTAATTATTATTTCTCTTAATAATTTTATGGGACCTAATTCGACTTTGTACCAAAATCGAAAGCGAATGTAAGTATCACGAATTTTGTGTGGTTTTCACATACTGCGGCCTACCGCAGCGAATTTGATTTAAAGCTTTGCAAAGTGCAAAGCAACAGAGGAATCGTGAGTTCAGCTCTTCTGAAATTCGTCACTCGTTACATTTCCTTGAATTTTCCACAGTGATTAGTCTCTATTTCTGAAATGAAAGCCCTAGCTATAGTGGTAAAAGTTGATACTTAGTTTAAAGTATTTAAAAATGCTCCATGTGAGTTTCTTTCGTCAGAAGAATGACGAAAGAATAGGTTGACTGTCCGGAACTAAATGAACCGAAAGATGAACATTATTCCACTAAACCTATCACTAATCCGGCAACTACTGAACGGACTAAATGACTAATTGAAACACTTAAGCAAGATACAGAACTCAGCATAATTCTTGGAGACCTAAAAACTGTTTTACGAGAAAGAAGAACTAGGAAAAACTTAAACGCCGACCACCACTATTTGACTGTACCTATGGATCCAAAATAGAAACAGGAACCGAATCCGGAAAATCTACAAATTTTTATTCACATCCCAGGCAAAAGTCCTATCAATCCAAGAGTCTCAATCGCTACTCCATAATCTCGAAAAAAAAAACTAAAATCGTTAAGACAGGCTTTCTGCCCTGAAAACGCTTGGGGCGCCTGTACTCGAATCTAGGTAAGTTCTGAATACTCATACAGCATTCAGTCCGGAAAAAAAAAAACAATCTAGTAATCCTTGACTGGATTCCAGGTCACAGTGAATTCAATGCTTACCAAAGGACTGACTCACTAGCAAACGATGGAGCTCTAACATCTTCACTGGACCTGATCCATTTTGCGGGGTTGGCGAAAATGACTTTAAACGCCAAATAAAAACCCTTAACCTAATTAAGTTCAATAAAGCCTGCCAAAGCATAAAATAAATAGAATAAATCCTTCGATAGGATTAATGCTCCTATTGTCCCTAAATCCAATGAAGCGTTCATTGAACCCTCTTAGTAGTCTGCACCTTGAGAATGATAAAAACTTTGTTTGTATTCTACTGGAATGTCCTGCCTTCTATTACATCAAAAGGCTTATTTTCGTTCAGCTTTGTTGCCAGAAAGTTCTTCTGTTAGAAAAACCTGCGGGCATCTGTCCAAAGAAAATATTTTACTTCCTGGCTTCTTGACAGGAGAAACCACAGTGATCTGGGAGGCGGGTGGAAACGCACACATTGAGCTCTTTGGAAAAAACACCACCACCCACTTGAAGTCCGATCTTGCAACTTTAGTGTGGAATTGAACTGAATCTCTGCACATCCACGAAAGCAGCATTTTCCACTCATTGTTGGTAGGAAATGTTGCTCACAAGTTTTGATCAGAGTTAGATTTCAGATGGGTGTAGTCTTTGCTTTTCAAAATGAAATTCTTTACGATTCGATAGTACGAGAGCAGTGTCCCACCAAATTTGGCTCAAGTGGAATAATTTTTACGGAAAAATAAGGAAATAGATATTGTTATCTCTTATTTTAGACAGGCGAATAGACAGAATATTAATCACGGAATTCAACAACAGCTGCATGAGACACCCACTAAATAATATTATAAAATAAAGGAGAAACAGTAAAATAGAAGGCAAAAAGCTGATTTCTCATTTCCTTGTTAGATTTCATAAAAATATAAGAAAAAGCACACTCACTATTCACAGCCACCCATTCGTTGAGGTCCTCGCCATCGGGAAGAGCAACTGCGTTTCGTAAATTCCCCGACCCAAGTGTGGCCGCGGCATGTTTCATAAGATCATACTGATGGGTGCCTTCGGGAATATTTTTCTTCGGTTTGAATGTTTTACTGGAGCGTGATCCACTGCAAATAAAATCACAAATCAATATCATTGCTCTTTCCTATTGTTTTTGTTATTTTTCATCGTTTTTTTTATTATCATTTGTTTGATATAGACATAAGTGCTGCTTATAGGGGTCAGTGTACTCTTAAAAGAACAGGAAAAAAAAACGTACTAGCTGAACTGCAACCTAGTCTATCAAGATATATTCTTTTACGACGACGAGACGACGACTAAACACTCATTTTCGCTGGCGATGTAATCATTTATATTTAAATTTATGATACTCTACGTCTTTTTTGGATACTTACAACAAAAACTCCATTTTCTGTCTGGATGAGAACTTTCGTCGTTGTCGGCACGGCACTTTTAGAAAGAATTCCTCTCCACCGAAAGGAACAGGAAACTAATGTACGTCTATCGATTTGGACTTCGATATACGCACAACACAATACTGTACTGTAAAGCAGTTAAGTATGCTTTACAAGTAAAAACAAAAAACAAACAAAAAACTATGAAAATCAAAGAGTTTTCCTTGGGGAAAATTTATTGAGAAATAAATAGAAATAATGCAACTCAAAAGAAAGAACAAGAACCTGTCTCACACAATCACAGTGGAAGAAACTCATCTGCGAATTCAGGTGGCCTGGCCGTATGAGTTTGACGTTTCTTTCTTTTGTGTGCGACCTGACAGATAGCCATTTTCGGCGAAAGTTTAAATGATCGACGGCGAATTGTGCAAATGCGCTCAGGAAACTGTGTACGGTACAGTTGGACATGGAAATGTTTCCTTAATCTTTTCTTCAACTGGTTGAAATGGACTGTTAAAAATCCATACTGGTCGAGCAAATGGTCTAAAATACATGTTTTTTCACAAAATCTTGCTTTTTTAAAAAGTATATTTAAACACTCCAACAGAAAACACAACTGACATACAATATACTGATGAAAATATCCACGGTGTTCCTGAAAAAGAAGATTTTACCACACACTACGTATTAATGCTTAACAGCGACATTAATGCGGTCAAAAAGATTCCTGCACATCGATTAGGTCAAGCAGAGCGGGTAAACAGCGATGCCTCAGCCCCAAGGGTCTTTTATTCCGCTCCAAATAGTCTGCGCAAATCAATACAATCTCATTCTCGCTAGCGTGTAATAGTAAACAATAAATCTTAAAACGGAATCGTGGAATCACCACGACAATTAAAAAGTAGTTCGGTGTTCAAAATTAGACCAGCGAGGCAAGCTACCAGCACAAATATTTAGATTACGTCGATGGTATAAAAAAAAGCCTTAGAATGAGGGAACGTCCACTATACTGAAACAATTGTGCTTACACCTTAACATTTACCATTCTTCTGACAACTGGTACAGTACGATGTTTCCATCTGCCCACATCTGTCATTCGCGTCATATTTTCCAAACCTACCGCACGTGGAAAAGTAGTTGTTCTCGTGCTGCTTTCAATTTTTCTTTTAGAAAATTGAAATAATTCATTAAAAATATGGTAAGAGTCTACATTAATTAAATATCTTTGTTTGCAATGAATATAGAATCTCTGTTTTCTGTTTCACATTGTTTTCAAACAAACTATCTTTTATAACCTTAAATTTTCTTTCAAGTCGCGCTTGTACACCCTGTACGAGCACGCGGCAGGCTATGCCCTCTTCAGCGTGTCGGAATTTGAGGAAATATCCATGTTCCTGCCTCAAGTGGAGTCTTCAGTTACGGATTTTGCTCGCTTTAATGCCATCGTGAAGCTGGTCAGCTTTGCCCCGTTCAAGACAGCTGTTGCTGCTCTAGAGAACATAAATGCCATTTCTGAAGGTGTTGCCCCACAAGATCTCTTGGTGTTCCTAGATGATTTCTTTTCAAAGTTGAAGAAAAAGAAGTGTACATTGGGCGTTGCTGATGCTAAGTTAGGCGCAGCTATCACTGAAGCCATTCAAGTGCAAAGTAGTCACTTTGGTGCAGTGCCGGAGATCCTGCGTGGCATTCGTTTCCATTTTCATCGTTTGGTTAAAGGTAAGCTAATGGCCTAGACATTTCCCTGAAAAAGACCTAAAACTTGTTTTTTCTTATCAAGGTTTCACCGACCAAAGTGCCGGAATTGCCCAGCTTGGCTTGGGTCACAGCTATTCACGTGCCAAGGTCAAGTTCAACGTACACCGGTCTGACAACATGATTATTCAATCGATTGCGTTGCTCGATCAGTTGGACAAGGACGTGAACACGTTCTCGATGCGTATCCGTGAATGGTACTCGTATCACTTCCCAGAGTTGGTCAAAATCGTTCCGGACAACTATATGTTCGCAAAGTCGGCAAAATTCATCAAGGACCGCAAGAGTTTGACTCAAGACAAATTAGAGGAGCTCGAGGAAATCGTGATGGACTCATCCAAGGCTCAGGCTATTATCGACGCATCCAAAATGTCCATGGGAATGGATATCTCGGTGGTTGACCTCATTAACATCGAGATGTTCGCCGAGAGGGTGGTCAAACTCTCGGAATACCGGAAGAAACTTTCTGGATATCTGCACAACAAGATGAATAGTGTCGCTCCCAACTTGCAGTCGCTTATCGGTGATCAAGTGGGCGCCCGTCTCATCTCACACGCGGGCAGTTTGACAAATCTGGCCAAGTATCCCGCATCAACAGTACAAATCTTAGGTGCGGAGAAGGCTCTCTTCAGAGCTCTCAAAACTAGGAGTAACACACCGAAGTATGGTCTGCTGTACCATTCATCGTTCATTGGACGTGCGGGACTTAAAAACAAGGGCAGGATCTCGCGTTTCCTTGCCAACAAGTGTTCGATTGCCTCGCGTATTGATTGTTTCCTAGAGACACCAACAAGTGTTTTCGGTGACACTCTTAAGCAACAGGTGGAGGACAGGCTGAAGTTCTACGAGTCGGGAGAAATTCCACGCAAGAACATTGAAGTTATGCAGGAAGCGATTGAATTGGCATCCAAAGAATCGCCAAGGGAACTCCAAAATGGTGAGAGTAATAAGAAAAAGAAGAAGAAGAAGAGGAAGCACGATGAGTCCGCAACAAATGGTAATGGTGCTGCTGAAGAAACCGAAGAGGTGGTGGTGGCGGCAGAGAACGGTGATGCTGAGAATGGCGAGCCCAAGAAGAAAAAGAAAAAAAAGAAGAACAAGAACAAGGAAGCTGAAGCTTGAATTGAACTTTTTTATGTATTTTTCCGTAGAGTTAAGCTAAATAGACTTTTATAGAGCGTGTGTATGAAAGAACTACAAATAGAGAGCTGTTGAAGAAACTCGTTTGATTCGTTGAGTATTCGAGCTTGCAGCTTCTCAGTTTATTCATTTATAGACAAACTAACAAAGTAAACAATAAAACTAAACTAAAATTAAACAAACGTGATTTTTTGGTCGAAGGTTTACATTATGACTTGCGAATCTCAAGAATCTGTTATGATCTCTGGGCCGTTTTCGCCTTTTTTTGATGCACGTTAGTTAGAAGAAACCCGATATACTGAACTTTCATTTCTGGTGTGGCGTGATGGATCCCTGTTGCATCAACGGTCACAACGCTGGCGAAACTCGGATTCGAACCTGGGTCCTGTGGGTATAGGAGTTGTTTTGTTCTTCTTTGGGAAGTCGTTGGTAGAAAAACTTTGGCTAGTCTATTACCGTGGCGCAGTGGTTAGTGCATTATTCTACTGTGCAAGCTGGGTAGGTTCGAGCGTCAGCTATATCCACACTATCTATAGCTGACCTTGAAAGCGTTGGTAGCTAGCAATGATATTTAACTGTCAGAGAAGAAGCAAATCCTCTTGTTGGTTTGGGATCTCTTTATGTTCTTTGTTTTGGAGTTACCTTTCTCCTAGATCCTAGGCTAGGACATAATGTATCACTCTGTTGGATCCCGGAGCACCCAGGTATCGATGGCAATGAAAAGGGCGATGAACTGATAAGAAAGGGATCGGAACTGAATCAAATAATAGTTGAACACACGGTTTTGGCCCTTATTGAAGTTTTAAAGCAAGATATACACTTGGACTTCTGGAGACTTCCCGATGAGCGATGGAGCACGCTTCTATCATGCCGCATATCAAGGAAGATTTGGCCAAAACTTTCTAAAAGAAAAACAAAGGAAATACTTACGCTGAACAGATTGCATTTAGCTCTAGTGATCAGCATCCTCACAGGCCACAACCTGCTGGCGGCCCATCTAAGGAAAATGCGACTGAACACGACTGACCTCTGCAGAGGATATGGCGATATAGATGCGCAGGAAGATATGACACACTTTCTCTGCGACTACCCAGGCCTCAGCAGAACCAGAAAGAAGACCCTAGGCGCTTATTTCTTTAGTGACCCAGGCCAACTCTCAGCCATGCCACCGAAGGCCATCCGGAAATGTATACTGAATTTAGGGGGGGCTAATTAACAATCAATAAATAATCTGTTCTCTTCGCAACAGGTACAAGAATTTAGATATAAAAGTCATGGACACATAACCCGCTAAATATTTTACAGGCACAACAACATAGCTGCATACAGCTGCATGCCGTACGCGCGAACATTGTTTTTTCAACTCAGAATAGCATTCCTCTTCATCTAACATGTTAGTTTTAATTTCTTACTCTTATTTTTTCCGCACACCGACACAGACAAGAAGTTTCTAACCGCTGTCGGTTCGCTCGTGGCGCCCAACATGGGAAGATAGTTACTTCATGTGAGTGTAGTACCCGGAAAGTGACCGTTGATGTTACAAAAAAAGCTGCGGACCAAACGATCTTGTCAAATCTTCGCTCGCATAGCCAGCTAAGCTATGGCTACTGACTGACTGACTGGAACTGACTAGCCCAAGGTGGTAAAAGTCTGCATAAGAAAAAACTGGATCAAATTGAGACCATATCACCAGAAATTGGACACGATATCTCGTACGCGTGTTAGATGCCCTTAAACTCTTAACATACCCACATAGTTACATATATACGTAGGATAAGGGGGGCTAATAAAGATCAATAAATAATCTGTTCTCTTCCGAACAGGTACATGAATGTATATCCGGGGAACACAATGGGTCCTTGAAAATCCGATTGAGGCGGTGCCTAACATCAAGCCGCCACCCCTTTAACCTAACCTATCTTAACGTTCTGCACGCTTGTATGCATGAAGACGTTTGTATTTTATCCTTATACTCTAACTTCATCATCTACTTTCCACCCACACATACGCGTCAATGACTAATGCAACTTTTCTCTTCATTTTTTCATGTCCAAACATTGTTCGTTATAAACATCAGGGCAGGAAACTTTCGTACATTTTTAGACTACAAAATAAAAACCACATTTCATTTATATGTAACTGTTTTCGTTTTATTTATTATCGTAAGTTTATTGTTTGTTATTATTGTTAAATAAAAATGTTCTATAAATCAGTTTTATCACGACGAACAAGTTCTTAACTCCATTTTGTTTGTATCCAATGTGAAAGGATGGTGAATGTGAATTATTCACGTTCAGGTTCTAGTAATTTTTAGTTGATTTTTTCAATTTTTTTCTTTAGTTTGTCCCAAAGTCTTAACTTAACTTTCTTAAACATTGATTTTGCTTTTTTTACTTAATTCCAATTTTTTTGTATTACAATTGCATGTTTCTTAAGTATAATATTATTATTTTCGTTTTTAAATTCCCAAGTATTTACGTTTTATTTTCTTTTTGTTATAAATATATTATGATTTTTTTTTTCTTTTTATTAAATCTACTTAAGTAATACGTAATGTTTGTAGTTTTAACATATTTCTCATTTAATTTCTAATATTTACATGCTTTTTTTTTAAATTTTAGCTGAATCAATAAAAAATGGAAGTTTTTTTTTTGTAAAGAAAAAATTTAAAAAAAAAATATATGTATTTTTGTGTATGCTTTTCTAGTTTTCATTATGGAATGTTAGTTATTTTGGATAAAGAACAAAATAGGAACGCAAAATATTTACAAGTTTTTAGGGAAAACCAAGTCCGTTAATTGGAAATTCTATGTTCATATTGTGCGTTGTAAATTATTAGAAAAAAAAATATCAATTCATTTAGCTAACAATTAAATAAAATAGAAGAATATTAGATGAATTTCAGCCCAACACCTGCTATAGAAAAATTAATAATAATATATAATCTTTTTTTTTTTTTATTAACTAAAATTGCATTTATGTAGATTTAATCTATTATGTGTATAATATCTTTTTTGATAATTGTATGGTGGTTAGGTAAGACTTGAACGGATACAAAGTGCAATCCGTGTGTATGATAATGGAGGCGATGTTCAATTTGCCGGGTGGATTTGCCTTTCAAAAAAGTAACGAGAGCTTTAAGCATAACAGATCGTGAATTATAAGTCATGGACACATAAACCGCTAAATATCCTTCCAGTTGCTGCTCTACACGCGAACATTGTTTTTTCACCTCAGCGTATCATTCTTCTTCACCTATCATGTTCATTTCAAAATATTATTCTTCTCTTTTCTGCACACTGATACACAAAAACACATAGTGCTTACCGCTGTCGGTTCGCTCGTGGCGCCCAACGTGGGACGATGTAGGTGTAGTACCTGGAAATTGACCATTGATGTTACAAAAAAGCTGCATTAATCATTGCCGTTGTTAATCATTGTCTAAGAAACGTACTGCGAGTATACTGGCGAAATCTTCGCTCCGAAACGGCGATGATTCCATAGCCAGCCAAGTTATGCAATGGAACTGACTAGTCCAAGGTGGAAGAAGAATGGGCCGCATAAGAAAAAACATATCACATGCCTTCTGAAGAAAAGTCGAGGGGATTGTTAAAAAAAACTGGAGTGAATTGAGACATATCCCCACCAACTGAACGCGATAGCTGGTAGGAGTGTTAGATGCCCTTAAGCGCCAGCTCAAGATGAGCCACGTTGAAAACCATTGCCTTTAACGCTAGCAGCTTAAAAACAGATGAAATCTTTCGATAACCGAAGGCCTTGCAGTGTTGTGTGCTTATAGTTTCGTCCTACAACGTTACAATCAGCCTTAATTCTTATAATTTACTGTCATACAAATCGAAAGGTTTGTGGCATACCCAACGACGTAAAGCTCTTTTGGCTGGGTGGTTTATTTACTACCATTCCCACTTTCATACACACAATTGTACTTAACAAAATATTGTACTCCAACTACCAGTCGTAATGTGAGTTTAGTTAGACAATTAAATAACTTTTGCTTTCTAATTAAACAACGAAATTAAAAATGTAGATCATAAGGAAAAACAACCTCAAGTGTTATACATACTCGTACTCTAAATAATAAACAAGAGAAAAACAAATAAATGTATGTTAGATGTGTGTTTTGTCACAAACAGCTGGACGAATAACAAATAATGTACCACCTATCGGGACGTATATTAATTAATGTTAAATAGTTCTAATGATATCAAATCAAATTGCTACATTTATATACATGTACATTCAACAATATTGCTTTATTAATTATATGTGATATATTTTTTAAAACGTCTTCCAAACATATTATATATAAACTTGTATATCTTCTCCGCTTTAAATAATAACAAAGTAAAATATTTTTATTTACTCAGCAACTTAATAAATGTTCGTGATGGAAGGGGTTTAGTTTTTAGAAATCAGGAATACAAACTCAAAATGAGTGCTAATTTTGGAATTACAGCAAAAACTTAATAAGAAGAAGCGAAAACAACTCAAATTCAGTTCGCTATGTATCATTGAAATAGATTAAATTGCTGCGCATTGAGATTGTTGTTTGCGTTCTGATTGATTGCGGGTTGCATGTTACTGAAATTGGCAAACATCGGTGTTTGATTCAGTTGTGGAATTGGCATCGTTTGGTTGGGAATGGAATTTGTTTTTGATGTGAAACCGGCGGTTGGAGAACGGTGCAACGGGCTGTTAAGTGGTGATGGTATAGCACCGCCGCCGAACATTGTTGGCGTTTGCACTGTTAGCGGCTGCTTGCTGGGACTTTGAACTTTAAGGGCATTCATCGATGGGGCTGGGGCATTTGATTTCAAATTCTTAATCGATAATAGGTTGTCTAGGTCGATTTTGAGGTTTCCTGAATTTGACCACGTCGCACCGATTGCGAGGTCTGCTGTTGTGGTTGCAGTCTGTTGCTGCTGTTGTAGGTTTGTAGAGTTGTTATTATTGTTATTTGCACTAATTGGTTGTAGTAAATCATTGCTTGGAAGTAGGATGTTATCTGAAATGAAAAAATGTTTGATGAATTAGCGAAAAGCACTTCTAACTCAACAGAGATCCAGTTATAAAGATGATTGTTGAGAGAAACGAGTGGGAACAGTTGTAGGGACTGAAAGGATGTTAAACCACATCAATTCTTCTGTGAGATGACTATCATTAAGTAGTTAAGGTTAGGTGGCTGCTCCTGCTCACACAGGGGCACATCTAGACCAGTTGCCTAGAACGTCACTAGGCGTGTTTTTTTGAAACCTAGCCAGCCAGTAGTCACGACTCACATCCACGTCACGACGAATCGGAATTTTACTGAAATTTCGCACCAGACACCAGCCGCCAGAATTCTCAGAAAAACAAGTATCACGAAAGAAATTTCGCCAGGCCACGATCTCAGAAAAACAAATTGAGTTGTTTAAAACGTCGGAGAGTGTGAAGTCTCCAAACGACAAAAAAGTTTCCACAACGTGGAAACTTTTTTTCTCGCGTTTTTTAAGACTTTTCCATTCCTGTTGTAGTTCGCAGTATTTTTTTCGCTTTGTCTACGAACTAGTGCAAGTAAAGTCAAATTTTATACGTAGCTGGCTACAACTCTTGATTTTATCCCCCAGTCAAAAGCAACTGGCTAGGAATTTTACGATATCCCATGGCCAGGGGGCGCCGAAAGCGATGTTTTTCATTTATAGCGTTGATATTCTGCTTTTTGACATTTGACCGTCATCAGTGTTGCCACTAAGAAAAAAAATCCCGTAACAAATTTGCGTAGCAAAACTAAATTTGCGTAGCAAAAGCGAAGCCATTGGAATTCCAGTGGAACTCCAGCCCGCATCCAGTCACATTTCAAACATATCCGAAGAAATATATACTGCTTGTGTAGGGTAAGGTAGAACAGTAACATAAGTTGGAGTCGTGGAAGTGAATAGTTTGAAATTACGTCAGTTTAATATTTTTTTAATTTGTGATTGTGACTGTGAGGGGTCTAAAAACTACAAGATTCTTGTTAAAAGTTCGTGTTTTAAAAAAGCGTAGCAAAAATTGGGATATTAGGGAGAGTGCGTAGCAGCGTACCAAATTTTACTTTTTTGGAAATCGCGTAGCAGTTTTGCTACGATCGTGGCAGCGCTGGATTCCATAGGAACGAAGTCACACATACCAACTTGATGGTATAAAAAATCTACTGGGTTTGGCTGGCTGGGAATCGTCTAAATGAACTACTGGCTAGCTAAGTTTCAAAAAAAAACACGCCTACTGTGTCCTGGAACCCAGCACAGGGTTACGTCGCACCAGCTTTACAAACCTTGATCGTATTGTCGGCGATTCCAATGCTTTAATAGCTGCCCGACTATCCTAGAGCAGTGCCCTAGCTATGACATTAAGAGTGTTCTAGGCGATTTTACGCGAAGCTAGGAAAAGAGGAATTCTTTGGTAGTACTGTCGGAAAGTACAGCCTACACGACACCACCTGCGATAACGGATTTAGGCTGATCTACTTTGCTGTGAGGCGGATCGTTGTCGTAGGTAGTACGCGGTTCCCACATCTCGATATTCACAAAGAAACATGGAGATCTCCTGATCAATCAACCGTCAACCAGATTGACTACATTGCGATCGACGCAAGGCAGTCCTCCATTATTATGGATGTTCGTACGTTTCCACTAACTTGTTGTTTTCAAGGTACGGCTGCCTATATCCCAAACCTCGCCAAGACAAGGAAATACTGTGAGGAAGTTTGGCGTCGGACGGCTGCAATCGCAAGAGAGCACCAGATCCTTTTCCGATCGAGACTCTCTTAATTTCTCCAGAAGTCCTATGCCGCCAGCATCAAGTATTGAACACCAGTGGCAACAAGGCCAAAAAGCCATCAGAGAAACCCGTAGTTTGAAGACGAGTGCCGGCAAGCACATGCAGCGAAACAAGAGGCATACAAAACGGCGCTGCCTATAAAGACCAGAGCTGCTCGCGAGCTCTACGAGCAGAAGAGAAGAGCTGCTCGCGAGCACCTGTCAAAGCTACAAAGCCCGAACCAAAGCCTGCAAGGATCAACAAGGGAACATCGTAGTAGAATCGCTGTCGATACTGACAATATGGAAGAACTACTTCTGCAGACTGTTTAACGGCGACGACGAAGCAAATCCCGCTGTCAGGCAGAATGAACCATTCAACCTGGACGACGAAGACCAATAATTCCGTCCACCCGACCTGGACGAAGTGAAGATAGCGATATCGGAGTTCAACAAAGCTGCTGGAGCTGACGGCCTAGCTGCAGAGCTGTTCAAAGCGGCAGGCGATGGGATGGAGCATACACCAACTCATCTGTAAAATATGGTCGGAGGTAAGTATGGCCTATGAATGGAACCTCAGCATCGTTTGCCCGATCCCCAAGAAAGGAGACCGTCTAAACTGCGCCAACTACAGAGGCATCAGCCTTCTTATCATCAGTGTGTCTTCAGGCCAGGAAAGTCCACCATCGACCAAATATTCACACTGCGGCAGATCTTGAAGAAAACCAAGGAACTTCAGATCGATACCCACCACCTTTTCATCAATTTTAAGGCGCAAAGGCATGGACTCTATCAAAAGCGGATGAGGTTGCTCTTGGCTGGTTCGAGAGGAAAATTCTTCGGGTGATTTTCGGTCCCATCTGCATCGACGGTGAGTGGAGGAGGAAATACAAGGACGAACTGTACAGCGACATCGAATTAGCTAGAAGAGTGAAGGTCCAACGACTGAAGTGACTGGGTCATGTAGAGCGGATGGACATTAATGGTCCGGCCCGGAAAATCTTCAAATCCACACCCGAAGGACGGCGCAGTAGAGAAAGACCGCGACTCAGGTGGCGCACGCAAGTGAAAGGGGACCTTAACCAACTTGGCGTGCGAAACTGGAGACAGCTGGCTAAAGATCGAGCCGGCTGGAGACGCTTGTTCGTTGAGGCCCATGTCCACCCCGGACTGTAACGCCACTTTAAGTAAGTATGTTGGACTATCCTAGTGCAATAGCGCTACAATCTATCGCGTTAATCGAAAGCCAAACCGCAGCTTCGCAGGCTGCCGTAAAACACACTACACGCTTGAAACACACTATAGTGATCTGGCAGTCGCGTGTTAATGGCTGATGTCCAGGTGCGTTGGTCTGTAAATATTTCTAGTGCTTATTTGCTCAAAACTTTACCAGAGTCGCAAGAGCTTCTACGAGTTTTGTACCTGACGTTGAAGTCAATATGGGGAACAACGTAGTCTGTTTTATTAGAAGGTTGCTGCAGCAGGTTAATGCCGCAATCAATGGAAAGAAGCTAATTATCCTATTCGGTCGGTAAGCTTAGTCTCATCATTGACCTAAACGTGAAGACAAGTGGATTGGCCTCTTAATATTTTAATCATAGATTTGTGCTAATTCTCGTCGATTCTTTTAAGTTGTTGTCACAGGATGGTAGCATATTAACCTTTTTTATGATCTTTATTGAACCTCGCGGTTGCTTCTTAAATAGCTGTTGAGTCTACAATTTCCCAGCTTCAATAAAAGAAAGACTTACTTTAAATTTTCTTTAATTTATTTTATAAATAATCACGCAATGGTTTATGCCATATGCAAGTTACTTCTTTATTATTCAACTTAAATACAAATTGCTTTGTAAAACTAAAAATACAGTTTTCCTTATAACAGAAAGTGTTTCTTGTAAACATTTATGCGCTTGCATCTGCTATTAGTCCGTAACAAACTGACATCACTTGGGCTGCAATTTCGCGACAATCCTCTGATGCTTCACCACCAATCAAGGGACTCTTCGAACAATCCTCAAGCCATGCTTTAATCTCGAATAATTTATCAGAGAATTCATTTAGCAACACAAATCGTGGCACAGTCACTAGCGTCGCTCCAATCAATTGCAAGGTATTGAGCCTCACTTGAGATTCACTGCTAAATCTGATAAATGAATATAAATCGAATATCTCGCTGGCCATCCTGGGCACTAATGGACTGTTGTGTGAAGCAATTACCACCACAGTGAGTGTATTTAAGAAATTCGCCAACAAATAGGTATCGATGTCGTGAGAGATTTTTCCAAATTTCGCAAACACCATTTGTTTCGTGCGTTCACCTCGAACCAGGGGGAAGAAGAATGATCCAGCAACAGACCCAAAGCGATTCACGGCCCCTGGCATCTCTGGTTTCGGTTTAGAGAAAAATCTCTTGGTTTTCTCCTTCAGACGCATTCGAATAATTTTCTGTGACTCAATCAAACGAGTATTGTGCTCGTTTGGTAGTTTTAACTTTCTCGGATGCGAATAGATCTCAGACAGTTTAGTGGAAGATACACCATTAGTCTCTACCTTGCTCTCGCTGAGCTCTTTTGCCGATGCTGCTAGAACTTGAAGCATTAAAATTCTCAAGCTTACATTGTACGACGAGTTGTCGGTGTGGAATTGTGCACAAATATATTCAGCACAGCGTTTGGGATGACACACAGAAATGGCGACACAGTTTTTAAATTTGACTTCTTCGAATTTTTCAAAATAGAATGTCATCTCCAGATTTAGAAAGATCTGCAAGAGATCAACGGCTATTTGGGAATCATTTGTTGGCAACTGGGCTCGAATTAGCTTCTCCGATGCCTCCAAGGCACTTTGGAATACATCAGAGTTATCTTTCTCTAGCAGAGCCTCTTTCAGGTCCATGAGAAATCGCGGACGCTTCTCTTCCCTCGATGGTGTGTCGTTTGACATGTCATAGGGAACAAAATCATCATCATCTGAGTCAAGGGCAGGTTTGTCCTCACTTTCGCCTTCCCCCATCATTGGGTCGTACTCATCTTCTCTTGGAATCTCTTCGATTTCTTCCACTTCCACCGGCAGTGAGCCCTCTTGTAGCTGAAAGAAATCCTTTGTCAGTTCCTCCATGACTTTTTCATCAACTTCACAATTTAAAAGCACGTTGCCACTAAAGTTCATGTTCTTTTGGGTCAGCTCTTGTAGAGTGTTTATGACTTCGCCCTGAGGTAAATTCAGCACGTATGTGTAGTCAAATTGTAGCTTCTCAGCTTTTGGATTTGTCTCCAACATCCCTAGGATCAGTTCAGCAGTTATCATGCCGATATGACGGAAAATCGGATCCACCGATGTCAAATGAGTTTTGTTTCCTTCGTACAAACGCCGACGAATGTCATTTCTTTGCTGATCGGCCACATTGTACACTGCGTCATTCTTAAATACGTATTGACAAGTCAAGATTAAAAATTTCGAGATGTAAACATGCTGATCCGAGGACATTTTCACACAAGCATTGCGATTTGACCAAATGGGCAGAAGATCCTGCACCAACTTCCACAGAATTTTACCATTTAAATCCTTTTTCGGGTTACATCCATCGACGATAGCAATGTATTCTATTAGGGTGTTGATTGCATCATCGTTTGAAAGCGTTTTCATCAAGGGAATCTTATTCACCAGGCAAAAGTTCCATTCGTCAGATTTCAGCACAGCTGTGTCAAGTAAGAGATAAAGATTCAAATTCTCGTTCAGTATGATCATGGCAAACGACTGAATGGAGTTCCTTTCGAGTTTAAGGAGCAATTCATTGACATACGGGCGATAGTTTCCAACTTTGCACAGTTCCACCAAGATTTGGGTGAATTTACTCAAACTCTCCACCGAGTCGTTCCCAAAGTTGACGATTATTCTGCTCAAAAGGCGGCTCATAAAACTCAGATTGAACAGCCTTTCTGTCCAGGAATCTGCATCTGTTTTGATCATAAAATGAAGTGCTCGCACAACATGTTTCAGAAGAAGGCGAGCAAAGTTCTTTGGTTGAAATACGTCATCCATTGCCCCATGCAGGACATTCGCAACTCTGTTTGGTAGTGAGATTAGCATTTGTAGAAAGTCATTGACATCGGATTCAGCATATTTTCCTCCACTCGATTCCTTGCAAATATGAATAAAAGCCACTGCCAAGTAATGTTCATCGCTGAGCAGAGCCTTTAAGATCTCTGCAGCTGTTAGAGGCCAAGTATTTAGCTGTCTATTCATTGCATACATAGTCTCATAGATGAAACTAAAGTTGTGATCAACTTTCAAAAAGTTAATAACAACTTTCGACGCACATTTGTCTTCATCAACTGGCCATTGATAGGAAAAGTGCTTTGTAATCAGTGTTAGCATATCTGTGTAGATTGTGGAAGCAAACTCCTGCCAATCATAATCAAAATCACTATCTGTGCCGTTTAGTTTTTCTGGTGTAGCTGTGCCTGGTAGATGCTTTCCATAAACGGCGGCTATAATATTCTCAATTTCGATGACGTCACTTGAAGATTGAACTTTATCTATGGATTTGAAGGCAAGCAACAGCTTTTGAAGTTCTAATTCCGATTTCGAAGTCACCGTTGTAGCTGAAAAGGAAAATTGTTGCATCCAATTGGAATGTGTTTTTAGCGTGATGGTTGATAAAAATTTTTTAATTGGTAAGCACGTTTCTAAATGAATATGTATTCACTAAGTATTTGTCTTTATTCTGGCAATACTGCTACACACTAAGACTGTCGAAGACAACAGAATTGGGTGCAGGATCAATTATAACAGAATCGTTTATTATATTTAACGCCGGGAACACACAGAAGTTTTCTCGACGCAAAACGTCGTCTTGTCCTCAAATATTAGTTAAAATGTTCCACATACGCCACCGTATTTTAGGTTTCGCGATGATAGGATATACTTAGACGAAAAGGGACGCGTTTTTATTTAACTGGACGGATCCATTGGAGAGTATCATATTCGAACTTTAAAACTTATATTACCCCAACGAACAATACACAAGAAGATTGTTTATATGCATGGCAAATACGTTTGATTAGTAGGAGAATGAACCTGATTGAAGTAAGTTGCTCGAGGAAAATAATTTCTACGTATGCCATTCGACTGCGAACTTGGACGGATGACCAATGTTTCGATCGGATGCCTAAGAGAATCGAAAGGTTGCACTAACTACTTGTTAATTAGTCACGAGAAGGACCGTGACTAATACACAACAATCTTCTGGTAGCACGATAACGTTTACGTGCAGCAAATAAAGAAGACTGAGTGCCTGGGCTACGGTTGATTACAACAAAGTTCATAACCAAATGCTTTGCATTGCAGCTACCCCAGCACCATTGAGAAACGAGCTTAAGCCTCTATACCACGTGAATGTAAGGGAAGAGCAGCGTAGCACAAAACGAGACAAGCGCAACTTGTCATGACAGGGTCATTATAGCACTTACGCTTGGTCAAAGTTCCAGTCAACACCTAGTGAAAGGCCTGGACGTTTCTTTGCTTTTTTTGGATAGCAAAAGAGTGCGTTGATTGGGGAAAAACAAACAACAGAACCCTGAATGTCACGTCAGTTTATGTTTGTTGTTTGTAAAGGGCCATGGACTGTCTGCACAGTGCCAATAGGGATACCAGGGATCTTCATGTATTCAATTCATTTTCCTATGTAAAACCTCCATTCTATAATTTTAACAGGGAGACAGACAATGAGGCATTAATGCATCACATGCGCAACTTCCAGAACACTGTGATTTTTGATTGACAAACAAAAATCCATTTCCCTATTAAAGCTTAGCCGCAGTAAACTTTTGAATCATCTCAGGCATCGTGACGCTTTTGGATCGTTTGCAGAGAGACTCGGGTTTGTTAACAACGAATAGGAAGGCTTATCTTGTCGCTGACTCTGATCGACGAGTTGAAAGATTTTCTCATGACTAATATCTCAGAAGTTTGTCATTACCTGCCAGGAGGCAATGCAGAGAGAGACGTTTGGCTTCACTTGAACCTGTGTCAGTCCAACGTACGAATAACCGAATCTTGCCGAACGCAAACTTAAGGAGCAAGTCGTCTTTGTGTGACACTGCCCCAAAGTCACACAAAAGCAGAAAAAATTTCTATTTAAAACTAACAAAAAATTTTTTTTGGAACTTACCCATTGGCATTCCTTGGCTAATTGACAAATCTCCAAATCCTGAGAGTAAATCAGCAGAAGCACTGCCACCGCCTCCTGAGGGAATATTTTTCGATTGTACAGGCGGCACCTGGCTTGTAAATAGATCAAACGACACACTCGGATTCGCCGAACTAGTTAATCCAACAACGAATACATTTCCAATTGGTGCTGCTTCCACTGGTGCAGTCGAATTGGCTGCAACATCTCCTTGGAAAGCGGAAAAATCAGCAAAATCATCTGCTTTTGCAGCGGCCACTGGCGCTGCAGCTACTGGAACTGTTGCTTTCGATACTGCTCCACCAAATGCACTGGTAAAGTCACCAAATTCATGATTATCCTCTGCACGCGGATTAAAATCATCAAAGTCACCCGATTTGGCAGCAGCAGTAGTAGTAGTTGTTGTCTTAGTTTCAACTGGTTGACATGTTTTGAACAAATCATCGATGAGGTTATTGTTGGTATTATTGCTGGCCACGATATCTTCGGGCGGTGTATCGCGATGTGTTGGCGAATGGATACCAGGAGTTTTCGATTTACCAAAATTTGCTGCTGCACCCATGTCGATTTTTTTACTTGTAACTGTTGCTACTTTTGTGTTTGGCTGTTTAGTGATTGTTGTTGGTGTTGGTTTGTTGGTGCGGATACTGATACTGGGTTTAGTTTCGGTGGCTACCTCAGCTGGGCTCGATCTATCATTGTAGCGGTAGGTCCTGTAAAATTAACATGTTTTTGTTGTTTTTTAATTACAATATTTTTCTTTGAGAATGATTTTGTTTTAACATTTAACAGAGTTACGTCTGCCTTTTCAGAATGGAAGAAAACTAGACGTTGTTGGCAACAAAGTTAAAATGGATCGAGGGCATAGAAGTAGCATGCAAGGTAGATCAATATGATGATACGAGACCTCTTTTCTTGTTAAAACCTAAGCACGAACAATCCGTCATTGACACTCATGCGGAGAGACTTCATGTTGGTCACACTGACTTCTGCAAGAGCTACAAAGGCAAAAAGGAAGACAAATCATTTGTCAATTGCTATGCGAATGTTACGCTCTTGGGCTGTTTATAGCAACGTCATTATGATTGCTGGGTGTAAAATACATCAAACTAAATCATCCAGTTCTCTGGATAAATCATTGCCAAACTATTCAGAATCTAGCAGGAAATGTTTAATAGATTCTATTTCTTTCTCGTCCCTAGAGCTTCTGTAGAACTCGTCAGAGCGTGCTTTGAAGTGCGCTTGTTACTCCACTGAAATTTTAAATGTAAGAAATGTACAAGCTTTCCTTGATTTGGAACCGTATTGATCGTATCGTGCTTCGATATGTGATCTGATAGTAGCAGTGATTTGCTTCCACTTTATGAAGGCAAAACAGCTCCATAAAGATAACAGACCTAAGGAACGAGTCTACGAAGCAACGTTATAAGCATTCAATACAACATCAACCACAAATTGATAGATAATATGCTACATGAGTTCGTCATTACCTCGGGCTTGGTGAGTCACTATCCGAGAGTTCCTTCTCCGCTTCATAGGGATTTTCTTCGTCCTCATAACGATCGCCAGGTCGGGCATCAGAATCTATAAATAAAAAGTTTAAAACTACATCAAACTACCTTCTCGTAAGATCTCCTATAACTTACACCAATTATCACCATGATCACTGCGTGATGTCTTCCAACCATCGTTGTAGCCCGCACCACCAGTAGTGAAGCTTCGCATGCCCATTGCGTCACTGCTCATCCCAATATACTTATCCTTATTCTTCTTGGCCTTTTTTCGTTCCTCTCTGAGCCGGTCATCATCTTGGATGAAGTCTATCAGTTCTCTCACCTAATTAGATAACCACATCATCAAATCGGTCTTATATCTACCACACACGGTCATTATCAAAACAACAAACCTTATGTCTAACGTTGATTCCCTGATCTTTGCCATTCTCATCCGTAAAAGTATAATTTTCCAGTGATCGCAGATCATAAATGTGTTCTCTGGATGAGGTTACAACTCTTTCGGAGCCATTGCGCACTAAATAATTCAGCAGAAGCAAACTCTAAAAAAGAAACCATCCACTCACCATTAATCATCAAACCGAGATAAACTTGTTTTTTTTTTTTTTTTTTTGTATAATGGTTTACCTTGTATGTTCTTCGCCAATTGGTTTTATTGTCTTGTAGCATTCGTTTCCATAGCATTGACATCACTTCGGGAAAACTTTCATATGTGAAGGTTGCGTGAGCTAATTCTTGCATTAGTGGTCCAGTTGGTCCCCAGGGATCATCGTTTGTTGCTTCACGTACTTTTCCCTCAATTTCCGTGTAATTCATCACCACATTGGTCCTGCAAAAAGGAAAAAAATTAAGTTAAAGATGAAGATTAACAAGAAATGGTAGTACAAGTTTTTTTATTTTATTTATTTTGCCGCTTGGTTATTCAGGAACAGGATGTTATGCTTCAGTGACTGCCAAGCGGCACATTTGAAAAAGAGGTTACGATAGCAAAGGAGTTTTAGGTTCAAAAATGTGGAGACAAGTGCCGTTAAAAAAACGTTGCAAACCATAATTGCATCAAGACACATCAACACTCAGCCAGGTAGAACCCAATTAAAAATATCTGCTTCCAGAGGCACATCACAAGGAGAGATTATATCGGCCGTACTGTCGTGAATGAATTGCTTAAGAAGTTTAAGTACAGACCATGTCGTATTGCTTTCAACGAGCAAGTATTTAACTACCATTAGGAAGTAACGAGCCTTAACATGCTTAACGCCTGGACAAAGCAATGTGGCTTGGGGATAATTCCACAGAACATTGGAAGAACAACAAACAAAACAGCACTAGGAACCATTGGGGAGGTCCCCATAAAACTATCTGATACGTAGTGCGAAATACCTTGGACTCAACTGAAACCTGGACATTAAAAAAGCCACTGGTGGCCTTCTAGACCTGCCGTAGAATTTTTGGAAAAAAACTGGGCTCCGAATAATCCTATTTTTGTACCCCTGCAGTCGATAGGGCGGTACTGTTGTATTGGAATGGTTACCAAGGTCACTAACCTCAGAACTATGACCAAAATACAAAGCCTTGCATGCATAACATAAACCAGTGCAATCAGAACAGACTCCGACAGCTGGGTTGGAAACGTTTCTTAATCTAGCTAAAAGCGATCTTAGACTAAGCCAGTCAAAATTGCGGAAAATCTAAGTCATAGGCATAGGAGCCGGACGGCCTCCTCTCTGAGGTGCTGCGACTTAGCAGCTCAATAAGACTCCCTGATCACAGCGGCGTCCAATTAGCATCAATACTCACAATTGCACGGAAGGATATCACGATCTATGTATGTACATTGACAGACAGGTGGCTATAAAAGCATTAGCTGGTCTTCGGATCATTTCGAAGTGATGCCGCGAAGAGCTGAAGTTTCTTGGCACGCAGCATAACGTTAAACCCTGCTGGGTTCCTGGTCACAATGGTGTACCAGGAAACGAGACTGCTGATGAACAAGCAATGAAAATCTTGGACCTACATAGATCGAGAGCAAGCGGGCGGTACCATTAAACCTCCAGCTTGACATCTAAAAGGTAGAAGTCTCTAACCACCCAACAAACTCCTTTATATGGACAGGAAGTCATTGCCATTGTTGATAGGAATAGTGGCCACAATATGCTAAGATGCCATGCAAAAAAGCTGCATCTAAGTGACAACGGACTTCTGCAGAGGGTCCCATATGAGGACACAACATAGGAAAAAAAACTTCGAGTAATTTTTTCTTCAATGATAACGAAGTGCTATCTGACGGATTATTATCGGATCTGCTCAAGTTTGTAAGGGCAACTAGATGGCTTACATCAGGAAGCTAGAATCATGTAGTAGGAACGAAAGGGTTTACGTAGACCTAAGTGAGATGATGACGATCCATATCAATTTCGTCGACCTGCTTACCTAACCTAGGTTGCGCTGAGGCAGTTGAAGCTTGCAACGAAGCTATGAAAGTTGCTGTTATACATGCCTGCGATAGAGGACTAACAACGTATAGAGAAGTTAAAGAGTTTTGGAGAAAAACATGCCACACTTGTTTAAGTGGTTTCAGTGAGGCAGGCCTACCAATCCATTTAGATTTCCGTTTCGCTGTTTGCTCAGTGTTTCGCTGATAACGTCCAGTGTTAATTCCCGGAATATCTCTATGCTTCCGTTCCCAGAACGTTAATCTGTGCGACCGACATTTTGTTATTTAATAAACGACCTTCGGTGACTTAACAGAAGCATGACTTGAAGCTTTTCTAAATGCTACAATCGCGGATTTTCCATGCCGTGGGATCCCGTTGTTAGAATAAAAAACTAGAAAATAATAATTTATCATTTTGGCTCTCTTATCAGCACGTCAGATACGGGGGAAAATAAAATTCATACAAAATTGATATCTGAAGGGGAAATTCCCCGAAAACATTTGACACATGACATGACAGGCTTCAACCAAAGCGATTTGTAAACCAAAATTTTCATAAAATTATACAGCATTTGAAATCGTAAAATGCGGCTAATGGTAAATAACTTATTTGATCGACTAAAATAAACCCTTTAACCTGTTTTAAGCGAACGCGCCATAAACTCATTTAACAAACGATTCAACAACTCAGCTGTTTCCAAGTTTCGACGTGATAAGTCAAGCGTTCAAACAGTTGAGAGTTTCATTATGGAATGTGTGAATGTGCATAATACGAGGTCAATATTCTACGAATACAGTCTAGTGGAAAACAAACTATTTATTCATAACATTGTTCGTGAAACTAATTCGAAATTAATAGAAAAAAAAAAACACACACCGGTTACTTCCGTGAACAATTTGGTTTGATGAGGTGATTTAATGACTTCAAACAGACGAAACGTTCTGTATTTACAATTTTTGAAACAACACCACCTACACGAAACACGTGTCACTGGCAGTCGTTTTAGGCATAGACAGTAGTGATGGAGAAGCTCTTCTGTTTATTAAAACAGAGCATTTCTCGCATAGAGGTCAATGTCTCTTCATGTTTTTTTCTTTATTTAAGCAAAGGACACTGAACAGCGCCAACTCAACTTCGTGGGAGATCTTAACATTATAACTCATCATCATCATCGTCATCATCATTTTACAATGGCCCGCTTGTCCACTATGAGGGTCGCGGGTTAAGGAAGCGGATTCTATGGATTCCATGGCACATCTTGGAAACCGAGCTGAGAACATGCGTTTAACGTGTCCAAACCATCGAAGTATGGACCTCTCCTTACGAAGAAGTAGCTGCTCGATATTAAGTGACTCGTGTATTCTGGTGCGCCTAACCCTCATTTCGGCAGCTTGTATCCGCGATCTTATTCTTTTGGTCATTACCCAAACCTCTAACATCTAACATAGGTGACAACCGGAACAACCACTGAATTAAAGACCGATAACTTAGCTACAATGCCAAGCTCAGCCCTCCTGATAATAGATTGACCAAGCTGTCTCGAAATTGCTCCAGCCTGACCAAACCTAAAGGATGACCTAAAGTATTGCTCTTTCCATCACTTGTAAATAGGACTCCGAGATACTTAAACTTCTCCACCTGTTTCAATGGGACTCCACTAACATGCAGAGTGCATTGAACAGGCATTCGGGGAATGACCATAACCTCTGATTTGTTCACGTTTACCTTCATCCTAGCTTTAACACAAAGTACAACGAACCTATCTAGTGCGCGCTGCAGTTCGGTCTGGGTGATGGTCAGATGACTTACCCTTAAGTCACCCAATTCGAACCGTTCCTCAGCACGGCTGCGCTGTAACATCCAATCCATATACCCTATGAAAAGGAGAGGTGACAGAACACACCCACAGTGGAAGGCGTCGACTTAACGCCGTTCACCCGAATACAGTCAGTGTACAGAGATTGAATGGCGCTCAGACGAGAACCGTCAATCCCATACTCCAGAGTTTACCTCGAGGGATCCGATCATATGCTTTCTCCAAATCCACAAAACAACTGTGGATAGGTTTGGCATACTCCCACGCCTTCTCAAGTACCATTCTGACAGTGAATAGCAGGTCGGTTGTGCTTCTATCTGTACGAAAGCCGCACTGCTAATCGCCCAACCTGGACTTGGCCACAACTCTGAAACGCGCTTCCAATATCTAAGCAAAGACTTTTCCGGGACTCAAGAGCGATATACCGCTATAACTAAAACAATCCCCCTTATACCCTTTCTTAAAAAGACGAACAATCACCCCAGCCTGCCAATCGCTAGGTATTTTACCGCATTCCCAGGCCACTTTAATGACACGAGAGAGCCATTTCACTCCCTCTTCATCCAAAGCCTTGAGCATTTCTGGCCAGATTTCATCCACACCAGCAGATTTGCCGACTTTTAGCGCTTTAATCGCCAAAGTCATATCCTCTACGCTGGGACTATTCTCCGCCCTACTCAAAACCATGGGTCTGCCATCCTCAGTACCCTGTTCGGGATTGAGCAGCTCCGAAAAGTGCTTGCTCCCTCTGCGCAAGATGTCCTTCTCACCGGAAATAAGTACTGCATCTTTGGATTTGACTCCTTCGATGACATTAAACTTCCTTCCTTTGAGACGGCGGTTAGTCTGCCAGAACAACCTTGTTTACAGATCTGTGATCACGGTCCAATTTCTCACCTAACACGGCTCAGGTGGTAGCGCAAGTGGAGTAAAACCTAAACCAAATCGATTTCCTTTCGCACTGGACACAGCTACCAACTCACGGTAAGGCTGACTAAAAGCGCTTGTTGCTCGAGTTTCAGATCAACCCCGGACTATGGCGCCACCATAAGTAAGCAAACAAAACCAAACGACAAACAGTGAACAAAAAAATTCTAATTTCCCCTCTTGAATTCTAAACCAACAATCAAAGCCAATAAACTACTGTCAGACGGCTAAAACGAAGGTGAAAACAGAGAAATTTTTTTTTACAAATTGAACGGAGTGGCACACTTCCAATCCAACGTGTACACACCATGCCAATCATGTGAAACCATCAGCGTATGAGTACAGGTCAAACAACGGCAGTGCGGTAGCCAAGTACGTGAAGCAAAATGAAAAAAAAAACCAAACAAAGCCAGTGGCTAAAACAATTATTCGCGCTCGCTCTTCTTCTGTACGCCTTTCGTCACCGTCAATATAATCAAAGAGCTATCACTTGGACCCTATCGCTTGGGTAACATGGATTTCTTATCAGTTTCGCGATTAGAGGAAGAACGCTTCAAAACATTGTTCTAGAAAACAACCGCAGTCGTAATACGTCTTTTAATAGTTTATTTACTTTTCACATTTGCTCCGCAATCAGTTAAGCAATCAAAATGTGATGATGTGTACTGCAATGAAAAATTCTTGATGGAGGGTGTGCCGGCCATAGATCAATTTGTTAAAAATTCGATTTATGTGCTTTAGACACAAATAGCTACGCATACTTGTACACGGATAAAGGTGATAATTTATGGTTTAAGGATTTCACAACAGAGTACTTAATTCGTTTTTGGTTAGATGACCAATTGGTTTGGATTGAAATCCCTTTACAATAGAGGGAGAGTAGAGAGAGCTTAGTGTTGTTAAATGGAAATAAACAAATCGTGCCATGGCGATGGGTGCGGCATGGTTGTCGTACAGTGTAGATGAGACTTCATTGTTGGGTCTTAACGATGCAAAAAGACACATCAAAAGAAGACAGGAGTTTTGTCATATGCAAATCGATTGAAACCAGGCAAAGCTGACAAAGAAAAGTCGGCAACAAGCTAGATTTAAGTTCCACATGGTGGGTTGGTTGGTTTAGTGGGTGTTCTAAAGACTTACTTAGATCTCAAGCGGGTCCATTGTACCCATAAAAAGTATACTCATTGGAATCAAACCAAGGGGTAGGGTTGGCTAATCTGGAAACCACCCAGAAAGAGATAAAAATCTCAGGAATTTTTTTAAAATCAGCGATATGATGGTCCTCCAGAAGAAGCTACTACCATACCAAGAGCACACAGTCCTCTGGTGACCCGTGCGGGACATTCGCATAGCAGGTGCTGGATGGATTTTATTTCCTCTATGTCCCTACAACTTCTGCAGTAGTCATTGTAGTGTAATCCAAGGCGATCCGGATGAATTCCTATTCCGCAGTGTCCTGTAAGGACACCGGAGACCATTCGTATTTTCTTCGAATAGGTAGGTACGTGGGCGCCGTGGCTCAGTGCGTTGGACTGCTGACCGAGCGGCGTGGGTTCAAACCCCAGCCAGGAAAACACCAAACATTTTTCGCGGCACCACCTCTCGTCGGGGAATGACAAGCCTCCGGGAATATAATCTGTCATGAAAGAGCTTCTCACTTCGCTTCATGCGAAAATATAACACGCACAGCATGAATGGTTGCGAGAAGCTAGGCCTTGGCTCATCCCGAGCTGTCGCGCCAGCTATTTTTTTTTTTTTTATTTAGGTAGGTAGGTGGGGTGGCTGTCTGTACGAAGCACAGACACACGTGGGCTAGGAAGGCCCTTTGTGATACCACATGGATCTATATCCTGAAAAACGCCACTCACTTTATTGAAACCATTTGAAGCTTTTGATGAAGCTGAGGATACTATTGACGTCAGTATGTGATAGTTTGCCCAATTTGTCGAAGTGATAGGCTCCCAGATAGAGCTTCCTTCTGTGGGAGAGAGCAGGACAAGTGCAGCGGAAATGGAGGATCGGTTTTTCCTCCTCTTCGTCCCTGCAGCTCCTGCAGAAGTCATTAGAGGAGAGGTCCATCCTTCCTCCAACACTAATGACGGTGCTCATGCGCGACCATTTAAGCAAGGACAAATTTTTATATCGAGTGAGATTTAGCATAGGCCAAATCTGCCTGGACATACGGCACGTGGTACCATTACTCCATCTTTGGTTTGTGTTACTGATCGCGTCGTACTCTAAGAGAAGTTTACATGTAGCGAGTGGAATACCCAGTTTCCTTCGTTCTCACATTCCCATTCCTTGTGAGATCGCACAGCAGTGTCTAATGAAAAAGGGCCCACCCTGTAGGAACCTTACAACAGATTCACTTTAACCCTTTCACTGTCAAACTCGAGCCTTGGCAGCTAAAGGGTTAAAGATGTGCTTGGGAATGAGAAAGGATGTCTTAAAAAATTGTCGGTAACTCAGTGAAGTTGCTGCTAATCTACAACTCATCTGTGGATGTCTCAATAGGTTTACCATACAACTTCGATGAAGTCGTCAGATCAGTGATGAAAGTCATCGAAGGACCACGATAGAAGTGTGAACAAGGAACATAAAGGTGGCGAGATTGCTACAGAAGATACTGACTAACTCTCTCGCAAAAAAGTACAGTAAATGGTAAATGTGAATGGAACGAGGCAAGGCAGGACGACGTCACAGGTAGCATCCCCCAGGACCTTGTATTAGGTTCGGCATTGTGAAAACTAATGTACGAAACGCTGAATATAGTGGAAGCCAATCTCTTGGAAGAATTGCAGTAGGATTGCAGATAAACCAACGGGGTGGTTCGATATTGGTTGGCATCTATGGATCTACAATGCGCAGAGGAAAAGACAGAAATACTACTCATCAGCAGCAGGCAAGGCATAGTCTCATTGTCAACGCCTTCGCGTAATCTTTGGTCTAGTCTGCACAGAAGATGAGTGAAGGAGAAGATAATGCCAGATGAGTTTGTGTCTAGAGTGACTGATATGTTAGTGCTAGACGACTCTCCGATTATACCAGCACCAGATCCACTGGCCGCCTATGACAGCATTTATAGAGACGAGCTATACAGAGCAATGTCTAGTTTTGGCATCCCTGCCAAACTCGTCCGTCTGTGCAGGATGACAATGGAGAATGCACGCTGCTCCATCATGGTCGGTCAAGACCTCACCGAGACCTTTGATGTCAAAAAAGGATTTAGACAAGGTGACGCGCTGTCATGCGACTTCTTTAACATCATACTTGAAAGAGTTGTGCAAAACTCACGCGCCAACACCAGAGGAACAATCTTTCAAAAGTCCGTCCAATTACTCGGATACGCCGACGATATTGACATAATCGGAAGAACCCAGCGTGATGTCACTGGCGCCTTTGCGAGTATTGAGACGGACGCGGCGAAAATGGGCTTAGCGGTCAATGAGGGCAAAACAAAATATATGCTGTCATCAAGAAGGGACACCCAACATCGACGTCTCGGACAGAACGTCACGGTAGACAGCTATAACTTCGAGGTAGTAAGGGACTTCGTTTACCTCGGCTCCGCTATCACATCCGATAACAACACCAGCGCAGAAATCAAGCGAAGAATAACTCTTGCCAACCGCTGTTTCTTTGGGCTAAGAAGGCAATTGAGTAGTAAGGCCCTATCCCGAAAAACTAAGGAAACTCTTTATAAGACCTTAATCATCCCTGTCCTGCTTTATGGCGCTGAGGCATGGACTCTATCGAGAGCGGATGAAGATATCCTTGGTTGCTTTGAAAGAAAGATTCTTCGTAAGATATTCGGTCCCGTTTGCGTTGACAGGTTCTGGAGGAGAAGATTCAACGATGAACTTTACGAGTTGTACAAAGACATCGCCCTAGTCAAGAAGATACGTATCCATCGGCTCAGATGGCTGGGGCATGTAGAGCGAATGGACACAAATGCTCCGGCTCGCAGAGTCTTCGAGTCTAACCCGGAGGGTCAACGCAGTAGAGGAAGACCTCGCCTAAGGTGGCGCGCACAAGTGGAAGAGGACCTCAACCAACTTGGAGTGCGCAACTGGAAGCAGTTAGCTAAGGACCGGGCTAACTGGAGAGGCTTGTTGGTTGAGGCCCAGGTTCACCCCGAACTGTAGCGCCACCTAAGTAAGTAAGTAAGATCCACTGTGGTCTTCGTGTCTCAGTGGTTAGTACGTTAAACTGCTGTGTAAGCGGCTTGGATTCAAGCCATGTCCACCGAACATTTTTCGAGGCATCATCTGAACATGAATGGTTGCGAGAAGCTAAGCCTTGACTCATCCCGAGCTGTCGCGCTAGCTATTTTTTTTTTTTTAGATCCACTCTCCATTTTATAGCCGTCCGCATACCATATGGGCTTTGAATTTTTCCCAGTCGTAACTCGGGGGGACTGCTTCGTTTGAAACAGTACTTTGGAAGTGTCATCGAATGGCATACTGAACTCACTGTTTTGAAGTAGGTTGGTGAGCGTGTTAAGGTGACCGTCAGGAGTATGTTTGGAGCTGATGTTGTTTAGGTGGCAGAGCCTGTGCAGACTGAATTTCGCCTGCATTTCTACATGGGCTCGAACTAGCGGTAGACCGACAATGGCGTTGAGCGAAATGGTGGGGGTAGAGCACAGGCAACCCGTCATGAAGATATCGACTAGGCGTTAAACCCTTTCCAGTTTCTTGGCTGTGGTGGCCGCATTTGTCTTTGTCCACCAGACTTTTGTCGCATAAGTCAGGGTAGGTCACACGACCAAGTAAACTTGTCGTCAGCACACAAAGCTCTAATTACTTTGATAAAACGTCGAATTTACGTGGATTGGCATACACGTTCACATCTAAAATATGCCTAATCTCACTAAGTTACACGCTTTTGTTAGTAATTATCTCGGGAAACGGTCCATAATCCAAAGCTTAACGGTACAACCGCCCACGAACGTAATAAGCTGATTATTCAATAGCAGAAGTGGTAAAGAATTGAAACTTATTCTGTTTTTAACGACAAGCTCACATAGGGTCGAATCAACAACTCGGGAAAACCCGAGGTCAAGGTTTTGTTAAAGAACCTGTGGATGTTGCAGAACTCCAAATAAAACAGAACAGAAGAAAAAAAAACTCAATGGAAACCAATCAAAAAGACAACGCTGCCGACACCTACGCATCTAAAACGTCTAAACTCCAATCTGTACAATTATCCGATATAGATTTCAAAAACACCAATAGTCTCAAATGGAGCGGCACAAGTCTATATTTAAACTGGAATTCGGTCAGTACTTCAACAACGCCCACTCACTCTAAATAAAAATCTTTAATTGCCTTCTAATTACCTTGCCCCGTATGCTTCAGCATGAAAAACCGGGTCACACTTAAGCAATTTCCCTCAAATGGGAACCTAAATCAAGTGAACGTGATTCCTATGCTGTTGGGATAAAAAAAAAACCATTGCAATCGCCAGCCATCGTCATCGTCGTCACATTCTCAAGTCTCATCTCGTAACGTTCTCGAGAGGGAAATAAACTCATTATGGAGTTCAATCATGCTTCTTGCCCTCTCCGGAAGTAAGCTCCTACATTTCCGTTTGCCATCTCTCGTAAGAAAATCCAACTAACAGCCACCCCACTGAATGAAAAGCAACCACTTCAAGAGCCAATGGCAAAAAAAAGAATCCGACACCAAATGGTAAATGGTTGCACAATTATTTGGATTTTACTTTATTCCGACGGCCCCAACCGCTGCTTCCTCTAACTTGACTAAGATTGCTTTTATTTGTCTGTTTTTTTTCTCTTTTTGTTACTTTTCAAGGTTTCTGTGAACCAGAAATAAGAGGAAAAACACGAATTGCTTTCGTTTTTCCCTTTGCTCGTCCGCATTTTGCACTCTAACACACCGCATAACAAGTGCACAAGTACTGCAGACCACAACTATACATTTTAATTGCGTTAACATAAACAAAAAAAAAAGTTTCTATAATTCAATTTAGAGAGGTATTCTCCTAGGCGTCCACATGATGCAATTAAAAGAAATTCGTAAAAACATGACCGTGGAATTTGAGTTCCAATTTACTTCGGATTGGGACAACGGAAATCACTACTATGGCCGGGGAAATATTTTTCAACAAAAACTTTATCTATTCCGGGGAAGGATTATATATTATGATTCAGCAACGGATATCACATTTGATTCGATATTTAGAAACAATTTCTTGGGATGGAATAGAAAAAAATTGAATTTATCTTGCTTACACTTTGTCAGCCAATTCACGCACTTTCCACATACTTATGAATTTGTCAACCATTTTGATATTTTTCTTTAAACAAAAACTTAAAAAACTCAAATAATAGAATTTTGGAAAACCCAAATGAAATGTAAGTAAATGGAAAAACTTTAATTTTTCTACAAAATCACTTCACTTAAAAATGAAAACTTTTGGTGATTTGGCTGCCGTCACCATTTAACTAAAAAATTTACTCGTAAGCTACGAAGTTGGTTGTGAGTGGAAGACAACCGAAATGTCATCGCCTTTTGTAAGGTATGCACACATTTTAAATAGGAACAGTTGTATAAATTTATATTGCACTGCTAGATACCCTTGTTTGTTGAATGGGTACTAGGATAGGTGGAAGTTTAGGCTGTCCTATAGACTGACAGCATGATCTGAAAGACATTTTTTACCTCTAGTAGACGAATTTTTAAACTCCTTTATCGAACGTGACCCTTTATAAAAGATCCTCAACTAAAGGGGCAGATATTCACAGGGCAAGTGTTCGGAGGTATTCATCTTTTCTCGACAAAAGCGGCACTATGCACGTGAATATAGATACAGCTTGTTAGCTTAGAGTAGAAGTTGATTTAGGAAAATCTCTGGACGCGTGCGTCCTATTGGCACTGCATGTCCACCCTTGAAACACCCGAACGTCTTTATAGTCTTTATTCAATGTCAACTGTTCTCCTTAAGAACAGATAGTTTCAGTTCTACTGTCCTCCCAGCCAGCGAAGTGTGCTTTCATTATAAGCTTCACGGTTTTCGTAGTGGATTCTGTCCAGCCCTCCGTCTAACCTTCTAACCAGAATCGCGTTGAAAGGGAGAGCAATGCTTGTTCCTATAGCAAACCGTACCTTCCGTGTTTTTATGTGAGAAAATCGACAAGAATCAATTCAGCTTAATCCCAAACTAGTAACACTTTAACGTTATGGAGACTTAATACACACTATCCCCACTAAACAGCCGCCCGCGTATATGTGTAGAAAACATGTTCCAACTGTCAGCCGCTGTCATTTTTCTTCACTTTTTGACATCTTAACCAACAACTACCCGTGCGGATATTGGATATTATTTTATTTAAAGTAAATCTATTTGATTCAAACTTGATATAACCAAATAAATAAAGCAAATGAATTAACAATAGTGATTCTATTGAATACAACTGAACTTTCCTTCATCCTCAACTTGCATTCGTTCATTTAAGGCTTTCTCACAAAGGTTATGTAAACTTCGTGTCTTTACAGAAATGTTGGGGCTACAACGATTCGCTTGTGGAATATCCGCTCAGTGGTTGAGACGTGCGTATAGTTCTTCAGTGAAAACTGCTGCTAAAGGGTCAAATAGCCCCACAGAATTACCAGACACCGTCGAATCAGCTGACAAGAAACCAAAAAGTGAGTAAACCGTCTGACTTTGTGACGACTTCTTAACGAAGCAAATGACATCATTTCAGGTCGAATAGTTGCCGCTGCGTTTGAATCCTTGAAAGAAGACGATAATGCATCTTCATCGGAAGCCGGCATGTCGACAGGGACAACTAACGTTTTTAAGTCCAATCTTGACGATCGAATATTGAATGCAAAAACTGTGAATGGATTGCTCTCGGTGTCTGAGAACAATTCCACAATTTCAAGGAAACATGCCTTGAAGATCGTCTCCATTCTGGCAGAGTGGAGTTCAGCTAACCGAGTCAAATTGTCAGAGTTCGAGAATGATTCTCGATTCATAAAGGTGTGCAAGATTTTGGGCAAAACTTTTCCAAAGAATGGGAATGCGGTGGGTGGTGCTACCACATCAAATAATAACAACAGACGTATCTCCGGATTCCGTACGGATGACTTGAATACTGTTTTAGGAGTCGCTGGAGACGACGAAGCAGCGAAACTTATCGCCAGCATTAGTGTGCCTCAGATGGTGAAGGTTATGAGCACACTTGCGCAGAGGAAACGACGAAGCACACCGTTGCTAAGGTCATTGGCGTACAACATAAGCAGCAGTACGGATCAGCTGGATATCAAGCAGTGCGCTGATGTTCTGTTTGCAATGGCGAGTTTGAATTTTCAGGATTCTGTGTTGGCTGCGAAGATTTGTGCGGACATTCAAGTGGCGCTGCCAAAGGTTGCGGACAAGTCGGCAGTGGTGGGATCTATTTTGACGAGCTTGGGGATCCTGAAGTACAGAGATTTGGGTGAGTTACAAAATCAGTTACTTTCGTTTTAGAGAGAAGCTAGATCAAGCTGCACTAATCAAAGGCTTAACTGTTTTTGTCATCTAGTCAAACTTGGCCTGTCGAACTCCAAACGTCTTAACTCTTCCCCCTTTTCATGCATTATCCAATCCCAGACAGCATCGTTTGACTATGTCCATTTGTTGATCACCCAACCACACCACTCGCCGTCTGCTTAAAGATTTCTTCCAACTAAATACCAATTCTGTTTCGAATTTCAGATATCTTGGAGGCACTCACACAATGGACACTGAACCACACCGAGATTTGTCGGCCACAGGACCTAAGTGCTTACTTCATTACCTCAGCGATCTTAAACTTCCAAAGCACATCAATCGACGCGGTTCGATCGAAACTTGTGAAGAGCCTAGTCAGAGAGGATTTCCCCAAGAAACTTGACTGGCTGAACCATGTTTGGGCGCTAGGGCTACTGAATCTTATCGAATCTTCTCACCTAGACTCTGTCTTAAGGTAAGTTAAATACAACCACGGCCTGTACTACACTTGACATTAACTTTCACTCCTATCAGTGAACAATTCATCAATCAGTTGCAAACAGAAATGTCTGGCTTGACGCCGAATGCTAAAATGAAGCTGCTCAACCTAAACATCATTTCCAAGCTCGTTGTCAGCGACTACAAAGGTACTCAACTGAAGGAAGGAAGCCCCGTTTTTGATCTCCACATTACTTATTCGAAAACCAAACAAGTCCTACTCAATGGACTGTTGGACTCATTGAAAAGTCTACTGCCATCGAGTAATCATGTTCAGCCTCGAGTTGATACCAAAATGGGATTCCTTATCGGTTTGGACAATTTTCACTTCCAATCGTTCCAATAAATTACTTCTTTCTGTGGGCAATTTCAGATGCTCTGTGTGCGTTTGATGCGAAAAGGAATCCCCTGCCATTGGACAAAGAAAATCCAAACGCAGTCAGGTATAAAATTCTCTTCGAATAAAACGTTCTTTTGATTAAATTTTCTCATGAATTGACAGGATCGCTCTAATGTTGGTTGATTTTCATGACATCTGCAATGGGCCACACCGTTCTGTGAATGGCATCTCAAAGTTGGGTTTTGATTTGCTAGAGAAGAGTGGCTATAAGGTACTCCCGGTGCCGTACAATGAGTTCAGCACCAGTGACAAACTCCTGAAGCGTGTGCAGTATTTAGAAGGGAAATTCAAATCAATTGTAAGAGTTACAACATAAAGTACATAATTAGAAACGGAAGAGAAGTAGGCTCGTAATTAAAAGAAAAAAGTAGCGTCATCCGACCTAAGTAGACAAGAAAGAAAGAAAACAAAAAATCAAACTAACAGCGTATTGTAATTAATTTTAATTATAATTTTTAAAAATATTAAAAAAAAACAGCGACAGCGAACATTTTTATTTATTTGTCGGTTGGATCTGGAAAACTGAATAAAATTTTCTTGCCACCACTGGCATTTGAGTCGTCATGTGTATCGATTGCGGGTGCCGATTACTTACGATCCATGAAACACTCCTTTGCATTACGTTGCAACACACAAAGCAACAAGAAGTAATTTTGTACCTAAAACAACAGCAAACGTCGGTTACTTTGTTAAATCCTTGTTGTGTTGTAAAGGCCCCTGGTCGTCTATGTACGTGGCATTTGTCATGAGTCAGGGCAAGCTTCGGAGTAATACTTGGTGTAGATGAGAAGGATTAAAACAAGCAAAGCCGCGAGTGTGGAATCGGTCTCATCTACACCAAAGATGCCTCCGTGGCCTGCCCGACTCATACCGATGGCGCCCAACATGAGGCCCCTTGCCGCATTGTCTTTGTTGCACCAAGAAACAATACTTATTTACTTAAGGTGGCACTATAGTCCGGAGTGTACCTGGACCTCAACCAGCAAGCGTCTCTAGCCAGTTCGATCTTTAGTCAGCTGCCTCCAATTTCGCACGCTAAGTTGGTTAAGGTCCGCTTTCACTTGCGTGAGCCACTTGAGTCGCGTTCTTCCTCTACTGCGCCGTCCCTTGGGTGTGGATACGAATATTTTCCGGGCTGGAGCATTGGTGTCTATCCGCTCTACAAGACCCAGCCATCTTGACTCTTCTGGCTAAGCTGATATCGCTGTATAGCCTGTACAGTTCGTCGTTGTATATCCTCCTCCACTCACCGTCATTTTAGTTGTTCGAGAGAGAGCTTTGCTACTCAATTGTCTTCTTAGCCCAAAGAAACATCGATTGGCAAGGAGTATTCTAGGTAGACAAAGTCCTTGACTACCTCAAAGTTATATACTTTGTCTTGCCTTCATTGACCGCTAAACCCATCTTCGTCGCTTCTTTCTCATTACTCACGAACGAACAAGAGACGTCACGCTGCATTCTTCTGATTATGTCAATATCGTCTGCGTATCCGAGTAATTGGACGGACTTTTGAAAGATTGTGCCTCTGGTGTGAGTTTTGTCCTATTCTTTCAAGGACGATGTCGAAGAAGTCCCATGACAGCGCGTCGCCTTGTCTACATCCTTTTTTGACATCAATGGTCCCGGTGAGATCTTGACCGACCATAATGGAGCAGCGAGCATTCTCCATTGTCATCCTGCACAGACGGATGACTTTGGCAGGGATGCCTAAACTAGACACGGCTCTGTATAGCTCGTCTCTATAGATGCTGTCATACGCGGCCTTAAAATCGATGAAAAGGTGGTGGGTATCGATTTGAAGTTCCTGGGTTTTCTCCAAGATCTGCCGCAGTGTGAATATTTGTGGATTTTTTTGGACTGAAGCCACACTGATATGGCCCAATCAGGTTGTTGAAGAACGTCTTTAGGCGCTCACACAACACGGCAGATTAGATCTTGTAAGTGATGTTAATAAGACTGATGCCTCTGTAGTTGGCGCCGTTCAGAGGGTCTCCTTTCTTGAGGAACGGGCGCTTCTCATGTTATTTCTTCTTCCTCCTAAGAAGCCAGTCTTCGCCTCTTCTCTTCTGCTCGTAAGGCTCGCGAGCAGATCTGTTGCTTTTGTGCAGCCAAAGACAATGCCTATCAATTTGTTGATTTTGCCTTAGCTCAGAATATTATGATTACATAGTATTACCAGGTTTCCTCGCCTAGGAATTATGAGTAACTTGCATGTTTTCATATGGTAGAACTGCCAACCAAATCGACAACCTTCTAATCGCACCAAATATTCTGCAATATGGAAGCATTCGACACTTAGGTTAGTTTAGGTATCTGGGTTGATGAGGGAGTAAGCACTCGACCTCACCACACTTAGGTCCTTGTGGACCCATTGTGATGCCCATGGGGGTTGGTTGCGGCTTTACCGGGCTTCTACCTTACCGCTCGTTGCTGACCTGGGTCTCCAGCCATCTTGATGTCTTCAGGAACCTGGAAAAATCGTTTATTGGAATATAAGATAGTTCTTCTATGTCCTGGTAATAATGTCTTCCTAATGTTCTGTTTCTCAAATGACACTAGCTTGGGCAGTGGCAAAGAAAATGAGGAGTATCCTCTTGAACCTCCTCGTCGCCGCAGCCCCTACATATATTGTCATCATTAAAATTAAATTTCATTGTGTGGTTTCTTAGAAGGTTGTGGCCGGTGAATGCACCAACCAACATTGACAGCGATTTTCTGTCATGCTTCAAAAGCTTGTTGGTTCTGGCTTTGTCGTATTTTGGCCATAGTTTCCTTGATATATCACAGGTGGTGAGCGACTCCCACCTTCTGTTGGCTGTCGTCAGAGTCCTGCGTTCCACTCGCTCCCTGAGATTGCAGAGTGGAGGGTTAATCCATTACAGTGCTCGATTTTGATCCATTGTAGATCCTGTTCTTGCAAGCTCGTCGGCCATCTCATTTCCGGTTATGTTCCTGTGACCAGGAACCCAGCAGAGAATAAAACTCTCCTGCGAGCCAAGAACCTTAAGCTCTTCGCGACAACGTTGGACTAGCTTGGATTTTATTTCAATAGCAGAAATTGCTTTAATAGCCGCCTGGCTGTTAATAAAAAAGGTGATATCATCTCGTGGTATTGCCATCATTGATACCATATTGGCTGCCGCTGCCACTGCCAGAACCTCCGCTTGAAAGACACTGCTGTGATCAGGGAGTCTCATTGAGCTGTGTATGTTCAGTTGTTCGGAGACCATGCCGGCACCTGTTCCTATATCCATCTTTGACCCATCTGTGTAGATAGATATAGACCTGTTTCTCGTTGGTTCATTGGTATCCCATTCTTCTCTGCTTGGGAAGGTGCAGGAGAACGCTTTCTCAAAGTCGAGATATGGTGGTATGTAATCGCTGCTCACATCTCCACCTACAAGCTTTCTCAGAATTTGTGCGTATAAGTCTAACGGTAGCACGTTCAGAATTGTCTCGAGCCCCGCCGTCGGCGTTATTCTCATCGCGCTGGTTGTACCTATACATGCATTCGAAACTTACTACCCTTCTTCTGACATTCTACCCACCAAAACGTTCTTAAAGTCAATAAGAGGCAGCTGAAACAGAAACGCTGTACCCCTTACATTGCTCTAGTATGACCCAGAAGCTGGTAATATGATCGACCCTGAAAGATCCTAAACGAAAGCCAGCCTGTTTGACTTCAAAATGTGCTTCCGTTCGTAATAATCTAAGCTGTTACTTTGGCTGCTGCTGCTTGGAAGTCCATTAAGTCAGTAAGTCCCTCAAAATTGTTCACTCAATTGCAGACATACGAGTATTTATTGAAGTGCAGTAATACAAAACATGACCTAACAATTTTAAACTGATTTTCAAACAACCTTCTCTTTGACACCAACTTCCCACCACTGGCCACTCTCGACAAACTGATTTTCCACATCCTGAAGTTTCTTGAAAGCATTCTTGGCCAACAGGTGTCGATTTGTTATTTCCAACATCATCTGATGGTCATACACCTTACTCAGATCTTTCAAGTAATTATGATTCCTCGCCTCGGTCTCGGTCAAACATATACAATTCCATGGTGACCAATCGTCACTCTTAATCCACCGTGGAAGTCTGCAATTAAATGTTTCACCCACTGAACAAAGTCTGTTTGTATCCACACAACTGCTCACCTCAAGCAATTAACGTCTTTATTCTCGCTAAGGATCGAATGTCGATGCCAAATTTTATCGACAATAAATCGAATGTCGTCCTCCCGCAGGATAAATGCGTACGATGCTAGCGACCGGTGTTTGCGTTCTTCTCGTTGTATTGAGCGCAGAATAGCCCTATATACAGTGTCGTCCGTAAGTGAGGCCTGCAAATAAAAGTCGTCGTTAAGAAATGGAATAAAACCCTCGTAAAATCAAAAGATGGTCAATAAAACGCGTGTTACCTTGAGCGAGAAACAAGCTTGACATGTGTCAACTGCACTCTGCCGCGTGCGTAGGGCAAACTCCGAGATTGGTTTGACTCGCTTGCAACAGTCGCACATTGCCTTTTCGATTTCTGTGGAATTTATGGTCATTAAGTAAGGATGTGTGGCAGAGGCGCGGCGCCGCAGGTCTTACTTGGGATGTTGGCGTCCTTCGCGAACTTGACCAAATCCACAAAGATCATGAGCATACGTTTTCTCAAGATGGTCATGTCGCAGTGTTTTGTGTTGATCAGCAGATTCCTTTCCCGGTCAATTAGGTCTAGTAACTGAAAGTAGATAAGTTACTCCACTGTATAATGAGATTAGCTAACTGGGTTGACGGAGGGAAAGGAAACCCTCCACCACTATGCCGTATCTAGGAATCGGGCCAAGACCAGTGGAATTTCGAAATGTATCATACCTCCAGGATCTGTGGAAAATCCATTTCGTCATTTAAGATTTTCTTAACGGAACTTAAAAATGTTAGTCGTTTCGGAGTCGGTAGATTCTTCTTCAGATCTTTCAAGACTTCATTTAAAAATCGCACGCGTTGCGTTCTCATCAAGTCCATTTCGATAACCAGATCTGAAAGATGCCAAAAAGAAAATCGTAAGACTCCGTCTTTAGCTGGAGTGATCCCACCCATACCTTTGTATCCAATCCACTTGACAGGTTCACCCATTGTCTCGAGCAATTGCTTTTCACGATAATCCTGAACCGCTTTCTTCACGATCATGCGTTGTCTCTCGATTCCGTTTAGCAGTTGAATCTCCTTGTCCAACAAAATATTCACCTCTGCCAGTCTAGGTGCTCCCGAGTACATCGTCGCTATTCGTTTCAACTAAGAGAGAGTGTACGTGAGTAAGGGTTTATCGTTTTTTTTTTTTTTTAAAGTCAAGTATCCTACTTCAGCTTGCTTCCATTGCTCGACGTGGGAGTACAACACACCAAAGTCTTCCTTAGTTCGAGGGAAATTTTTCGCAGCGGATTCTCGATTAAGTCGTCTTTTGGCATCCTTCTCCTTGACCTTCCTCTCGACCTCTTCCCGATTAGCCACAAGATATCTGCGCAAGTCCACCGTGTTTTCATGTGTCAACTCTTTTGTAAATTAAATCTCTTTGCCTTTCTTACCGATATTCTGCGGCACACTTCTGTATGAAACGCCATAGCAGGCACCTTCGTAGATTCCTTTGGATTAAAACGATTTTGTCCAATCTGCGCTCGCTCTTCATCTTCTGTGCGTATGATTGGTATTTCTTTGGAATGATGACCACGTCTGTGGCAGCTGAGACGTAGATCAGTTTGGTTGCAGCACCAAATGACTGCGTCGATTCATCGATGGCTGTGTCCTACAAGGGATCAAGTGATTGCGGATTTCAGTGAATCGATCGGATACTTACATTTGTTGTCACTTTCAGCTCCCTGGTCTGTGAAACTCTGGTGACCAGATGGCGCGTTTTGTACCGATCGAAGTTGGGTCCAGTTAAAGTGAATGCATCGTGATACTCTATGCCTGAGAGGAGATCAAGATCAGTGAAATGATTAATGTGAGCTTGGGCAGTTGGTTACCGGTTTGATTGTCCCTGTATCCACCAACAAATGGTTTGGTAATGGCTTGATTTTGAATTTCAACGACGATATCCTTGCTGATGCCATCGATGGCGTCTTCGGCTGCGATGTGAACCGTAATGAAGTCAGGCAAGCGTGATTTGCTGCAAAATACGAAATTTTATTGGAATGCATCTTGGCTGCTGGAAATGCAGCCACTGAGTCATGGGTTCGCTTCAGAGAGAATATCGAAATCAAATCAAGGGGACCGAAGTGGAGATCGGGGAATGCTGAAACTAATCACATTGAAGGAAACGAGATTGAGATCAGAATCTGCCATTCCACAACCCGATCTCTCCCTAATCACTTCTTAACTAATTGGCAGGTTTCTGCTGCTTTCGAAGAGGCACTGAGAGCTTCTCCAGAAGCACAGTTGCATGAAGAATACAACGCTATATGAGGAGTTCGGATAAATGAAGTGACTGTGCAAGCGAAACCAGTAAACATTGAAGGGTGTTCTGCACCCCGCCAATTTGAAACGAACACCCACTTACTTGTAATACGTATCCAGATTCAGCGTCGGTATAACTCCCTTCTCATCTTTGTCACAAGCAGCCAAACAAAGCTCATAGATTCCATATTCATTTCGTTCGGCGTCAAACAGTCTGCAGTCATCTTTCAGTTCCTTTCCGCACTGGCAGATGGATAGTAACTTCGGATTGATCTCGAACTTCCGGGCGATATCAACTTTAACTTCCGCAATGGACATGCAATTCGGATAGATTTGTGCCACAACTTGAGAATCCGAAATGGTAAACTTGACCGTAATATTCTCATATTCGACGAGTTCGTCCTCGCATTCGCTGAGATACTTTGGCTCTGTATTGGAAGCAGTCATTTTTGCTTTTGTGTAATTTTGACAAACGTATTTTTTTTTTCGACTGAGTTTTTAAATATTCGGGAGAAGTTCTCGAGAAGATGTATAAAAGTGAATTGAAAGGTGCGGTATTCCGTCACACCCTTGAGTGTGTTTCCTTGAGGATATTGATTATGCAAGTGACTTTGGATACCGATACAATCAAAGTTGGAGAAGTAAACAACGGTTTCTATGTTTCGCCGGAAAAAAGTGGGACATGGAATGTTTTCATTCGAGGAAGGAAGGAACATAACGTTAACAAATATGCACTGGATAATCCGAAATGAAAAGATTTGATATGCAAATCTACGCTTATATTGACCTGAGGTTATTTGTTTGGCGAAGAGAGGCCGTTTCACTTAAGAGTTTAAAAAAAAAAACATTATTGAGGCGTATCTATAGTAATTCTAACAGACTCCTCCAACAGATCACTGCCCTTGTCGCGGTATAGGGGCTTAAGTAAGGACTACTGACCCCAGGAGATACGTTCGAACTGTTCGGGCTGCAGCCTTCCTTGTCTCATCACTCTTCAACTCGTGGGCTGGATTAGTGGTGTCCATCGTTAACGATGTATCAAGATATCTGGAAATCTCTAGATCAAGTAGCTTTATCTGGAAAATGCGGGTCTCTGCGTAGACCGACCACCATGTTCCTAGTTTCTCGAGGGACCAACATTATAGGAACAAGAAATTAGGAAAGTACTGTCACCGATAGGGCCGTGAATCCTTTCATCAACAGGTTCCAAGACGCTTTGAGCGTTGAAGTGCATCTGTTGAGTCTTAGCCTTCACGAAGCCATAAGTGTTTGCTCACCACTCTCAAATAAATGCACTGAACCTCCTAACAGTTCCGCAGCCCGCTCTGCAAAACTGAAATCAACTGTCTCTGAAAGTATGAGGCTGCCTAAAGCAATTATGACAAGCTTGCGTATCCTAAGGGCTAATGAAAAATGACGCAGTCTTACCACTACCACTACGGCTACCAAAGGCCCTCCCGAAGACCCATGAAAACCACTAACAAGAAGTTTCTTAGCATTAGGAATCTTCCCTTTGGTTCTCGTTCAAGGAACGCTGCACATACCTTGCTGCTCACCCTATGGAAACAGCAAAAACCAAGTCTATGGTTCAACTGGATCTGCCCCCAAAAAGCGCAGATCTGTTCATAAACTAGGAGTGTGACTTCTTTATCCAAGTCATTTTCTGAGGCGACAAAGGTCAGTCTCGTAGTTGGAGTGCTAGCCATGCCGAACGACTTCACTCTACAAGCACATAGGACATATTTGTTGCATACCAGAACCAGAATTCGGTGCCATCGGCAGTCTTGGCGAGTTCTGGCTGGAGGTCTTTAAAAATAATGAGATTTCTCATAGACCAAAGGCAAGGTTCTGGACTCCATCAAAGTCCTCTGACCCAAAGGTCATTCTCAAAGTCATGGCATATCAAAAGCCCGACCACCCTATCAAAGATAAGAGAATCTTGACCAGCCTTTGTACCTTCAGTACTCCATAGACTCTCAACACCGAGAAGTTTTGTAGAAATCATGCGATTTTTTCTCCTCAACAGCTGATTCAATTCTACAGTCATATTACCTTTGACCTTTGAGGTAATTCTTAACCCTTTGCCACTAGATCTTTACATGCAGGAGACCGAAGCGAAGAGTGCTCTCAAAGTTAGACAATCGAAACACTGGAGACCAAATCCGTAAAGACATGCCAAAATACTAGGTAATCATCTGGGCCCCAATGTCAACTTGGATTGAATTGTCCCGGACGTGGACTTTGAGAGACGCTTTTCATGAGTATTCCCAAGCAGGAAACACGGGCAAAACAACGAAGTGTGGAACGAGTACAAATCTATCTACACAGACGGTTCAAAAATGGGTATAGTCATAGGAGCAGGTCTTTTCTCTAAGCAGTTAGCAGCTCCATAACACTCCCGGATCACAGCAGTGTTTTCCAAGCGGAGGTCCTAGCAGTGACGAGAAGCGCCGCAGCACAATGTTATGCTCTGCTGGATCCCTGATCATAGCGGGATACCAGGTAATGAAAAAGCTCACGAACTAGCAAGAATGGGTTCAACACTAGCCCGAGAGCAAGCGGACTGTACGGTCAGACCGCCACTCTGCAATCTAAGCGAAAAAATTGCTGAAAAAACTCTTATAGAAGCAAATAACAGGTGGAAGTCTCTAAACACCTGTGAAGTATAAAGAAGTTTGTGGCCAGAATATGACAAAGCAAAAACCTGCCAGATTTTACAAAAAGATGTGAGATCACTGTCAATGCTGGTGGGAGGACTTAGTGGCAACAACATACTAAGATATCGCACATAGAAATTACGCCTGAATGATGACGATATATGCAGGGAATGTGGTGACGAGGAGATCCATGAGGACACAGCCCATTTTCACTGTCACTGCCCATATCTCTGTCAGATAAGAAATAGAACCCTAGGCATATCATAATGGGTCTATATGGAACTAAATGTGAAGAGGTAACCCTCATCAGCCCGCTAATTTAACTAACTGGTGGAAGGTGCTTGAGATGCAGTGCCTCACCAGAATCATAGGAACATTGACTTGATAAACATACTGCAGCAATGTGGTGGCTAAAACTGCTTTTAGGCTGAGAAAAGAGAGACCGTCTTACGTAAAATACTGGCAACAGGTTGGCATGAATTAAGGATATGAACGACATTGACCAGGGGCGTAGCCAAGGGGGGAGGGGGGGTTTTGGGGGTTCAAACATCTCCCGTTGGTAGTAAAAAGAAAATAAATAAACATTAAGCTGAAGGTGAGGTTCGAACTCCCGATCTCAAACTCGTCGTAATTACGCACTATGGCTATCTATCGCACTATCGAGCACATGAAAGCGGTGCAAAAGCTCGTTGTTATAGGTAAATTTTTAGAGTTATACTTAAGTAGCCTTAAGTATGACTCTAAAATGCCACTTATTCTCAAAAGTACGAAGAGTGAAAATTTCACACACATGGTTTCACACAACGTACTAACTTATGTGCTGTGCTTCTAACTTGTGCAATTTTTGTCGTTTTCTACCTAGAATCGCTATAAAACTTAAGGTCAACGATGAATGAGGGTCGTCTAACTGGGGTTGCTTTTCAAAATATACATATGTATATGAGGTCATCCAACAAGAGGTGTCTTTTTTTTTTGTACGGCGTTGTACAAGGTCTACTGGCTTCAATTCTTTTGTCAACTTGTGTCAACCTTATAAGAATGTAGACCAAGATCTTTATGCAAAATACGGTACAAAGTGGTTGCAGATAGGTCCAATTCCTGCGATCGTCTGGAAATTAATACACTTGGGTTTTCAATCACACTCTCAGCTACGGCAGCGATAATTTTCAGCTGACCTTCCCCGACGAACACGAGTTGGTGTCTTCATATCACTAACTTATCCGAGACTTTCAACTTTATCGATTAAATTCACTATAAGTAGCTGTGCAAGAATGCGCGTGATGATGACCAAAAACAGTACGAATTGTATAAAACGTTTTCACCACATTTTCACCGTGTGGATTTTTACTATTTCAACACGTTATGGGAGTATGTATCGATCCAGATTTAATAACTTCCTAGTTTTTACTTATGAAAAGTCATCACAATAATAGTTGAACGTTAACAGTTTAACAATGGCGTGAAATTTAAAATGAGACCTCTTGTTGAATGACCCTATACTTTGCCATGTAAAAGTGGACGTTGATTCAGTACTAACCGAAGACTTTTCCGTACCTCGGCGGATAATGCTATTGAAAGAGAAATGAAATGATTTTTATGAAGCTGAGATTCACTTTATGAAATAAAATATAAACCATGTATTCTTCTGTGAGAACGTTTTTTGATCTTTTGAGAAAATTTCGCTAAAACCCTCCCAATTAGGAAATCCTATCTACGCCCCTGACATTGACTATCAAAATCTCTGACAGAAATGATTGAAGGAACCGACAAGTCACAAATAAAAAGGAACTGCCCTTGTACACTGTCACTTCTTAGAGGGACGTTGGTATGATAGTTGGGCTTTACTGCTAAGCCCTTGGAGTAAATTGTTTTTTTTTTTTTTAGAATAAACGACAAACGCAGTGTCTTTCATGTTGGGATCACGGCCATTATCGTCGTACTTGGTGCCTCAATTGCTGTAAAAATTTAACACGTTGAATATGGCGAATTTGGTTGCCCAAGGTGAAGCTATTAATACGCACCTCATCCACGTGTTCCATTATCAAGAGACAACAAACAATTAACAATTACAATCGACAAGTCAACAAGAGCCAGTCCTAATCAAAAAATGCACACAAGTAAATTCACAAAAGAAGAATGCAGCTCGAAAAAAAGAAGCAAAACTGCATTCATCTCTCCCGGTAGAGCCATTAAATCAACTTATGAATAATAAATTAAGGCCCCACCGTGCCTGAGTCCACATAAGAGATCTCAGATACAAGCTGATGTATGAATTAATCCACAAAACGCGATAAACGTATACACACCTCTGTGAGTGTATTTTTATTTTTTTTGCAGTTTATTGAACCACACAGCTTAACTGCTGCCACCTTCCACGTCATCGGTTCGTAATTTATGGACACATTAACAGAACAGGGCCAAAGTTTTATGATCTGGCCCGTCGCTCTGTGGTCAAGTCATAGAAACAAGACTCTCGCTTTTTATAGGAATTCAAAACAAAACAAATGAAGTCTCTAAATAGATGCGAATCACTTTACACGATCCCAATTCCGAAGCAATTAATTGAAGCGGGCAATACAGTCGCGTCTTCTAACGAAATCTATCTGTGTAGGCGATCCTGGGGTGGTTTCTTAAGATTTTGCACCTATCCTCCGCGAATTGATTATTTTATTGCTTATTGTAGGCTCAGGGCATCTAGATTAAAATAAGTTGTAACATTGTGAAGACAATTAAATGATTCCATTAGTGTGGGCCCTGAGGATAACCCCTGCTGATAGTTGAGTGCTGCCAACCTGCGATAAAAATAATCGTAAAGCTGTGTAATTCATGTGTTACTGCCGATGTATTGTCCTGATTAGTGAGGTCATAAAATTTATTTTATATTCATTGGAGTCTACATAGAGGCTGTTCACGACGTGGTATGGAAATAATGCGAAAAGATAGACAGGTGCCTATTGAGTTTTCAAGGACCTCTCAGCTAAGTCTGGGCGGTATTTCATCGATTACTCTTACTTTTTGACCTCTTAGGTGCCTGCATCGTGAATCTTGATTGAGGATGATGCACAGGAGAGTTAGAGCGTCAGTGGTGTCAGTCAAGAGGTCTTTTTTTGCGAACTTAAGGTAAATCATCTGAACTCCGCCAGCACGGTCGATCTCAACAGCTACGTTAGGAAATCTACATGGTTTAAGGAGTAAGCAGGGCATACCCTAGTACTCAGTGGTATCAAAATCGACACTCAGCCACAAGACGGAAGGCACCCGGAGTTGTCGTAGATTACGGGGCAAACCTATCGACCTACAAGCCAGCTCACTGAGGTTCAAGTAGAGAGCAATTAAGGCCGACGGTGGGACTAATCACAGGGTACATTAACTTCAACAAAAGCATTCATAAATTGGGGCTCCCCGGCGGAGAAATTTAGAGGAACTACGAGATAGAAGACGAGGACCTCAAATATTTCTTATGCGACTTTCCAGCCTTAACTAGAACGCGACATGAAGTTTATTTGGTAACTGGACCTGAAGCATCTGATGGATGAATGAATCGACAACACCATTGTTGTAACCGAAGAAACAGGAACATTCGATAGATCATACGCACACTAGTGCTATCTCCATACTTGCTCCCACTTTCCTTAAATCCTTCTTCATCGTCATCATCATTTTCAATGACCAGCTTATCTCCTATCCGTGTCGCTTAAGTGGATTCTCCACATCTCCCGATCTTCCGTCATCGACTCTAAATCATTAGGGGCTAGCCCCATACGGGTAGAGGTGACCTTTCGGACTTGATCTAATCATCTCATCCTAGCCCTCACGGGACGCCTACTTGATGGCACGGATTCCATAGCACGTTTTGGAAGCCGAGTTGGGGATATGGGTTGAACGTGTCCAAACCATCGAAATACGGACCTTTCCCCTCGAAGATCAGCAACTCGATCTCGACGAGTTACCCCAGCAATACAACGAAAAAATCTCATTTCGGGAGCTTGTATCCACGATCTTATTCTTTCGGTCATTACCCAAACCTTATGACCATAGGTGAGGGTCGGAACAAAGTAAATCCAACCTCTGTCCTATTCGAACTTCAAATAGTTCTAAAATTTATAGGACAGGAACGCAATAGGCCTGACTGAGGCCTAAGTGAAGACCATCCTCCTCACATACAACATCATACCATAATGTCCACGATTGGACCTCTTCCATACCGTGTACGACTTGATAAACAAGACGTTTTCTGAAAAGCCCACGTATCTTGATAGTCTGCCACTTGGATTACCCGCAAACTACCCAGTGTAGTGTTTGAAAAAACATGTTCCCCAGTCGCCTCTCAGATGTTGAAGGCTACGTTTTAACAATATGAAGCGTCTCACTAAATCCGTAATCGCCACAAGTACTAACCGCTTCCAAAACCAGTTAAGTACACATCCATCATCAGAGTTGTCAATCATCAAACTTCCGTGGTCAAGTGTATGCACAGTCTAATCATCTATTACTTGTCGTTTAGTGTTTACATGAACCGACCAACAGAGGCCATTCCCGATCTATTCCTGAAATGAAGGCTTAATTTTCTGATTTTTTTTTTCTGAAGGCAAAAGTCAGTCAATTGCTGTAGCAGCAATTACTTCCGCTAATTGTATTCCTGTCAAGACATTCCCAAGGTCATCTCGGTTTGTTTTGCCCTCAGGCGATACTAACAACATCATCACATTGACTGATGATATTCTCTGATCTTAACTTTAAGGTCAGCGTTGGGAGGCATCTTCTCTTTTTTCTTTAGTACATTCCAACGAATAAGGAGTAACGCATGCAGTGATGTGCACGAAAAAAACAACCAAGAAACAGTAAGAAAATCCATCCACCAGACTGGAGGCAATCTTTCCCTTTAGTCAAACAAATGACTTAAACACCTTGTAAACCGCAAAGTTACAACAGAACAGGTTAACCACTCTGTTAACTCGTCATCTCTTCATCGACATTGGCAGTGGCAGTGGCAGTGGCAGTGTGGCATTCAAAGGAACCACGCTGGATAAATATCTTTAAAGATCTCCGGCAGCCAGTGTGTATCATCTTCCACTGTCAAGAACCCTACGTATATGTACATTCGTATGTAGACCAACTGATCACGACACAGTAGCCAGTCCAGGCCAAACCTTGCAATGCATCTCAACAATGCCTGTCCTGCGATGCGAATTAAATTCGGACAACCAGCCTACCCCTATACAATGTGTAGGGTCATGTTAGACTCAAACAAGGGATCAAGTCATATGATAAGTCTCTCTCTCTCTCCACTCTAGCCGGAATCAGTGCAGCGCAGATTTGCTCATGTGCGATAATCGGTCGACCGCGAAGATACATTGCCGTCATCGTGTCGTCAAGTGTATGCTGCGCATCTTTTCTTTTTCAAGTTCAGATGCTAACTGAGCTTCGGTTCGGTGGTGGTACCTACCTACCACGGGAGCAGCACCGAGACTCATTTAGGAAAAATTCGCATCTGACGTGCTGAAAAGTAATGAAAAAATGCGAAAAAAAAGATACAAAGATACAAACCTTAATGAATGAATGGAAAAGAAACTTAAATGGAAGAAAGGTGAGTATTACGAGAGTCACCTTCCTTGGAGGTTTGCTGTTTGTATTTCATATTTTTTTTTTTTTTTGTATCTTTTAAAGTCCGCAGCAGAAGTCTTGGAAGAGGAGATGGTAATGAAGATTTTTGTTTCGAACCAAATGCAGAGCAGATCTCATTTATTTGCCGAAGTTCGAGGTGTTCACAGTGTTGCTCGCGGAACAGTTTAGAGTCTTGTCCGGTCTGCGCATCGGTTTTGTTCGGTACTCTAATTGTTTAAATTAATTGCTAACATTAGCGCGGTTTGGTTTTGATTTGTAAATAACTTGTCAACTGGATTGACGGGAAAAATTCTTTTGTTTTGCTGGAGAAGGATACAAAGTACAATTTTTGTCAAAAGTGAGTTAATTGAATTATTTTATTTTTTTTTTTTTTAATTTAACGACGAACATTGTGAGTGGGATTTTGTTGTGGACTTTGAAGGACATGGCTTTCTGCTTTGAACAGAAATGTACTTTTGGTGGTAGTTGGGCCCTGATATCGGTTCGGTTTGACATTTATTGTTTCATACATAAGCGAAACAAAACGGCGTCCCATTAAGAGCGCTCGATCTTGTTTTTAAGTAAAATGCACTGTTTTCAGTGAGTGATGACATTTTTACTTCATGACAAGGTAGACAGGCTGTAAAATATACCACAAATATATTCCAAGGCTCTGTTGTATATTTCTGTTGTTTTGATGATAGTTGTACAAAGAAGCGACATAATCTCATCAACCACCCGTTGAGTTTTGGCCTTGAGCTCGGGAATTGTTTCTAATTAGCCCGAATGCATCCAAGATTTGACAACATTTCACGAAAAAATGCTTCAAATTGCAAGATCTTGCCGGCCAACTGATGTCGCATCCTTGCGAGATGACGTGATCTGGAGCGACAAGTCGATTGTTCAGTACGACTTGTAACTGGCCTAGATCCAGATTCGCCAGAAGAATCTCCTGATGTCTTGTTAATTGTGTGGTTCTATTGAATCACCAGGTGAAGCACCTCATCATGGGAAAATATTTGATTAGGCACTTCTGCCTTAAGAAAAGCTTTAAGGTGACCACCTCTGACGCGACAGCTCGTGATGAGCCAAGGCTTTACTTCGCGCAACTATTCATGTTTTGCGTGTTGTGGAAGGGACCTACAATTTATTGCCGACTACAAGCGGCGAATTGAGAAGCTCTTTCATGACAGATTATACTCCCGGAGGCTTGTCATTCCCTGACGAGAGCTGATGCCGCGAAAAGTGTTTCGCCTCAGCAATCCAACGCACTAACCACCGAGGCTCGCCGGCTGCCTAGGTAAAGACCTTGATTTCGATCACAGGAAGACACTCAGTCTTCTACCAAAAACTGTCGTCAAGATTATTGACAAGGAGAAAATTCCATTGGCAATATAATTCTTCACCTCATGAAAGACCTAAAGGCCCGTGCAGAGACGAAGAAGAAATTGAATCTGTTCGGCACCTACTGCCCGAATTTCCTGCCCTCTCCGGCAGAAGTATGAGGGCTGTTACTGCTTCTCTAATCCAAGTTATACCACAAGCCTATGTTGGCCTACGTGCATCTGTGCTTCGCATGGACTGCCACCCTAGCTACGTACTACTTCACGGAGCTAAAGGACCTGTGCAGTCTTGAGCTCAGGGATTTTCTGGGATTTATATCTTCTTCACAGGTTCCTGGGGTAAATATTCTAAAAAATGGCACAGTGGACTCAATTGTTGATCTAAGCCAGCAATGACTAAGTTAAAGGTATCCATCTACCTCATCTTTCCACTACAAGTCCACTGGCATCGATGGCATCCGCCCTTAGAAAGGCAGACTATGAGAGTAGTATGTGTACATACGAGTATACCAAGGCTCAGAAAAGTAGGTTTTTGTGAATCAACAATGCACTCGGTCATTCTTCCATTTTGACCTGATAGTCTACCGCAAAGGAGCACGCGGTTACTGGCGAGGGAATTATATCATCCCTACATCAAACATCGATAGAAGATTTAATAGTAAAACACCGAGTAAGAAAAACTGGGATGGGAGTCTTGTCTGTCAGAAAGAGTCAAAATCGATGCTGGAACGGAGGCTTACATTTTCCTTGAAACTCGTGGTATAAATCAATCGTTCACAATCAGAGACAAGTGCGTCCTCGTTCAAACTAAAGTCACCGCCATTTTACAGGCTGCATCACGTATTAAACTTGACAATATTATTAGGGAAATCATTGCCATTTACGTTGACTGGCTGTTCTCAAGGCTTGCTGTCAACATAGACAAATTTAGGCTTACAAAGCTGTGCGAAAGAGCTCTGACGAACAAGGTGAGTCTCTGTTGAGTACTGTACCTGTTTGTACATTAACCCTTGAAACGTCTATTAGCATCCCATCCCCAAGAAGATTGATTGAGTAGACAATTTGTAGTAGATTTTCCTTAGTACAGGAGGATAACTCTTCCAGGATCTAGGTAGTAAGTTAACTAGTTCTAAGATCTAAATAATCTGTACACCGTCAACACGACCGATCTGAACTATTACGTAAGGAAATCTTAATGGTATCGGGAGTTGACTTAGGATCAACGTTAGCCTTCACATTGTTATCACAAAAGACTGACCTGTGGTTTAAACGCATTTCTTCAGAGGACCAGTTCAAACTATTTTACTTTGTGGTTAAGGAAACTCCTATTCCACTTCAGGTGGTTTCCAAATTTGCTGTCTCTTAACAGTTCCCTGGCTTAATTTTTGAGGGTACAGGAGATCCATGTAAGCCTTGAATCTGGCAAATATATTCGTTTTTAAGGCCACCTTACCATTGAATATGATTTTCTTCGCAAAATCATTGTCCTTCTCATGTTTCTCCTAAATGCCACTGACAAAATGTCGGTATTTGTCATTTTCTGCCTCAACTGAATTTGGCAAGCACGAAGCTGACAGCTAGTTTGCTAACGTGTCTCTGCTGCTTACACTGACACGGTCTAGAGTTGTGCCGATGAACCTTGAAGGAGTATGAAGGAAATGTCTTCACAGGACTCTGTGCGATAGAAGCTTGAACAAAACGATTTGGGTTACTAAACAGTGACTACTGCAGAAACTGCAGTCACAAGGAGGAAACAGTGTTTAAAGTTACGTTCAACTTGTGCATGATGGAAGGTGAGGGCGTTCTCTTCTGTCAAGTCTTTCAGGAGAGTGATATGAGAGTGCCTTGGGAAGCATGCCATAACGAAGTGAACGAAATGAAGAACTTAATAAGATGGTACACATCATCACATACTATACAAGTCTTGAAAGACCCTTTGAAAAATGAGAAAAGCCAGGATAAAGACTCTTTGGGACCTTTGACTAGCAAACGTATAGGACTCGTATTAGTTTAGGTACAAATCGACTTAGAAAGCCAACAGGTTTTCTTATGAGATACTGTAATGTCAGGATAAACATTTTAGAGTCAAAGGCTAGAAAATGACAGCACCTATAGAGCCTTCGGGACAACCTATCGAGAAACTGTGAGGCAATGAGCTGTCATTAAACTAAGCTGTCTGAGAGCCTAGCATATTGGCGCTTTGGATACCCCCTTTCTGTGTTTCATACATTCTTATGTAGCTCTGGACCTTAAACAGGCAAGCAGACCCTTGCCAGTTTTAGGACACAGATTTTCTGATAAAAGGCTTTTCTTTGTCTGCTTCATTGAAAGGCCTCTTAGACCTTGTGTATAATCTGTGGCTACTCTCGCTGGTTAAACATTCAAATGCACGGTTGCTATGTAACATAGGAACTGTCAATCGATGACTGCCGATGACTGCCGATGACTTGTAAGCCAAGTCCGCATTTCTTTGTTTATTAAAAGACAATACAAATATGATTCATTCATAAGTTCTATTTAACTCGACACGAAGTCAACCAAATTCCGATTAAATTACTCCGTCTTGTAAGCTCTAAATACCTGGCACTTGGTAAAAACCTGCTCATCATTCTGAACCACAAATTGTGCCATAACAAAGTTCAACTTTATAAAATTTTTAGGTGATCTGTCAATAAACAAAGATAACTCTGCAAAAGTTCACTGCCCCGCAGACAATCATCTCAGATCACAGTCTCGGTGGTTTTTAATTAGCAATAAAAACCGAGCGCAAACCATTTCGCATGAAGGCCTTGTTAGCTTGGCTAGTTAGTAGCTATGCCATAATTTCTTTTCATTTCCCCTCTGCCTCGTTAAAGCCATTAGGATTGGCAACAATTCTGGATCTAAGTGAGCTTATCGCACACGCAAGAGCCAAACAAATCACAAAGTCATAAATTAGAAAATTGTGTGTTGGCCTTAACACTTATTAGATCAGAAGATTAACTAAAGTGTGACACTGACACTAAAGAGAGAATAAATGAAGAACAAAACAATTATTGCTTATAACTACCGCCATCGCTTTGATCGCGCTCTATATGACAATGACTGTCATCTTCGTGCTGTCAGTTGAAGTGATTAATTAACAAAAGCGATGTGACAGATATGGCGTGGCGGTGGCGTAGACATGTGTCAAACACTTGACATCGAAAGAAAGTCCGTCGGCCGACCATTTGTGTGGAGAAATTTTCCCAATTTGAATTTGAAATTTGGAGATGATTCAATGGAGATGAAATCGATTAGAGATAGTCCGTACGCCGGGCATACAAATTCAGAGTCATTGACACACCAAATAAAGGAACAAATTGAAAGTTGTTCTTGTTGTTCTTTTTTTTGACGTAGGAAGGAGTGACACATTAAATTCGGCACTTGTTGACACAGAATTTAGCGAGAAAAGAAAACCGTAAGATAAGATGATAAGTTTTAGGTCAAAGTGACTAATTTTAGGCGGAGGATGTGCTAATTTGATTGTTCACTTGAGTCAGTATAAAGTTCAGATCCAGTTAAGAGAATTTGGCCGCACTGTACTTTTTGGATGTTTACTAAATCTCATTGAAATGTCAGGTTAATTGGCTGCCAGAAGATGTATGTCAATTCCGTCGTTCAAATGGCCCCGTTAAAGACAAAAAAAGAAACATTTTTGCTTTCTTATTATCTGTCTATGAATTGATTAAGTAGTTTCAGCAGATCTATCAAAAATGGCATGCTTTAACCCCGGCGGCAGTCTTTGCGACACCAATGCTCAAGATAGTGATGCATCAAGATGTCAAAAAGAAATAGTGAGCTGCATGGGTGAAAACAAATGGTGATGAACAAATATGACGGTCTTGACGTTAATTAATTGGCTGAAATTTAATCTTTTTGGTTTTTAGCTGTCAGTTATGTACATACGTTTCTGTTTTGTAGATTTTTGGTGTTAAAATAAAATTTAGTATGGGAATTTGAATTGGGAATGGGTGACACATAAGGCGTCAATGAACTTAATCTAGATAAAGTATAGACAGTCATACCCCAGCTTATTCGTTTAAGGCGGTGTAAGAAGACTTGGTAAGGAGCATGCACCAACTTATTGGAAACATATGAGAGCATAGCCGATAAATCGAACCTCAAGAAAGTAGATCCTCGGGAAAGTAGATCGCCTTATCGCGTCCATTAAGAGGTTTAAGTCTACTTAGCATCAAGCCTATCAAGATCAAGATTCTATCTGGTGTAATGCTGGAGCGCCTGCAACTATATGTAACGACACACGACACGACATACACAACATGAATGGTTGCGAAAAGCTAGGCGAGCTATGTACATAAAGCCATATCAGATTTGGGCTTTCCCGCAAAACTCCCGCAATTTTACAAGATGAAAATGGAGAACGCACCCTGCTCTATCAAGTGAATGTACAAGACCCTATAAATCCCTGTCTTGCTTTAATGCGCAGGGGCAAGAATGTCAAGTAGACTCAGAGCTGGTGATCAGCAAGAATGTAGTGAATGGTTCCAGATGTCAAACACACCGGCAGGAGGTAAACTCCCTTTAGGAACGATCTACAAGGGTCAGTACATTACGCAGCAGATGGTAAACGTAGCCAGTCCAACATAGTCCCATTCTTCAGCACGGAACCCTATTGGGGTTAAGAGCGACGCTTTCACTGCAAACAGCAGTCTTAGGTTCAATGTGGTTCTCGAAGAGATCAAAGGGGGAAGGAAGTCAATTAGAGTCTGACACACAAGGTGTGTCTGGCTCGTGCATGATGAGCCAGCGACAAGATCGCCTGGCCTAAGGCCTTCTTAATCACCTTACCTAAGCTCTCCAGATTCCACTGCAGCTCTAGGGTATTCTAAATTGCTTCCCTCTTGGAAGTGAACTTTCTTGAATCTTTCTACGTCCTGTCCGAATTTCGATCTCCGAGACCTGCCTTAATGTCTCCTCCATATTGGCCCATTTTGGTGGCGATATTCTTCCTTATTTCACCTCAGTAGACGTGGTGCAGGCATTTCACGTCTCCGACTTTGATTGAAGGTTCGTTCCCATTTCGCTGAGACAATTCCAATTGGTTTCGTCAATTTTGGACGCGCCAGCCTCTCTGTCTTCTTTGGCTTTAGGATTTACGTTCTCTTTTGCACGTGGTTCGTATTGTGCTTTCTTAGCAGATTTAGACCAATGCCACACGAGCTCTTTTTTCCGCGTGGTCAAGCGCCATGAATTTACAAAAAACCAATGTAACTGAACTTTTCATGTGACAGAATTGGATGCAAGGGCCAGACAACAAGGAAAAAGTATTCGTAACTCGATTACAACTGAAGACGCTTTGATATTTTTTTGGTTTTCAGGATGGTTCTTGCTTGGCAAAGGTGTGTACGTCTTTCTAAATGTGTATTCTTCAAGGTATTAGGACGATTTTAGGAGGTTTGGATCTATGAATTTATGTATATTTTGTCAAAATGTTTATACATGTCTTGAAAATACCTTTTGTTTTCTTTTTCAGAATGCTTTTCAATCCACATCACTTATTATACCTCATCATAATAACCACCACAGTCAGTTTGGTATCCTCATATATGACCAGAAATGCTCTGCCACTATCGTCCAAAGTGATATTCCAAAGTCCAATGATGGAGAACATTTACAAGGAATTCGTTTTATCCTCCAAACCCCTCAATCTCAAGAAGTATGCAACAGCGAAGCCAAAGAGTTCGTTAAAAGATTCGAAAATATATTACATCCCAATCGCACCGATGCCTTATCGATTTGTTCCAGGCATTGGGTACGACTATCAACCGATGAAAATCAATCCGACCATTAAGGAGACAAAACAGCCTGTACCGCCTCCAAATGTTGTAGTCAATCCAAATGCAATGCAACTTTCACAGCCAATGGAACAGCCTAACACCAGACTGACACGATTAAATGGACATTACTACTTCAATGGACGGCCTTTTAGGCTGCAAGCATACCGTGCGTCACCCAAGCTAAATGTTGATAAATATAATTTAAAATCGAATTTATTTTTTAATAAAAATATTATTTATTAAGTTTTAAGTTTAATTCTGTTTTTTATTTATTTTTTAAACGAAAATCGGCGAAGAATGTCAATAATGTCTCGTTAAGATGCTTAAAAGTCTTAAAGGTTTGATTCAGTTCATCCTTCGTTTTAAACTGCTAAAGCGATATCTTCTGTGAAAGTTAAATTTGTGATTTTGATATAGTGACACACGTGCTGGACCTGATTTATATTTGAACAGCGGCTTGTAGTATCATAAATATATACTAGCTACTGACATGAGTTTAGTATGTATATGTTTTGTAGACTCATGGAGGAAGAATCCTGAGAAGAAGTGATATGGGAAACATTAAGGGCCCATACTTACAATACATACTGGGACTGCCTAGTCTGATAAAAATCCCCATGCAAAGTTTTAAATACAAAAACCAAACCCTCTCTTGACATCAAAGGTTTCGTAGAGGTCTTGACCGACCTTAATGGAGCATCGTGCACTCTCCATCGTCATCCTGCACAAGCAGACGAGTTTGGCAGGGATGCCAAAACTAAACATGGCTCTGTATAGCTTTTCTCTATAGATGTTATACGCGGCCTTAAAATAGATGAAAAGGTTGTGTGTATTGATTTGAAGTTTGGGTTTTCTCCAATATCTGTATATTTGGTCGATGGTGAACTTTCCTGGCGTGAATGGCTTCATAGACTCACACAACAGATAAGACCTTGTAAGCGATGTTAAGAAGACTGATGCCTCTGTAGTTGGCGCAGTTCAAAGGGATCGGGCAAACAATGCTGAGGTTCTATTCATCGGGCATACTTTCCTCCGACTATATTTTACAGATGAGGTGGCGTATGTTCCTTACCAAGTGATCGCCTGCCGCTTAGAACAGCTCGGCAGCTCGGTCTTCAGCACCAGCACCCTTGTAGGACTCAAGCTTAGATATCACTATCTTCACTTCGTGCGCGATTCTACTACGATATTCCCCTTGTTCATGCTTGTAGGCTTCGGTTCAGGCTCTGCAGTGGGACTTCCGAAATGACCCTGTGGATGTACACTGCCGTAGTACGTACAATTATTACATATGGGTCTTTGGTCTGGTGGCCCGCACTGAACAAAGGATACAACATCACTTAATTGAATCGAATCCAGAGAACCGCTGGTATAGGTACCACGAGTGCAATAGATTCATGCCAGATGGATGCACTTACGGTTATCGTTCACCTCCTACCCCTCGACCTTCATGTTAGAAGGATGGCAACCTGTAGCGCAGTCAGACTTTGGGTGCTGGTTGTCTAGGCTCCATAGCCACTGTAACATTCTGGCTTCACTGCCACATGAGGCGGTAACATCCCCCACAGACTATCTTACCCCCGCATTACACTCAGCAAAGACTTCGCCGTGCGTATTCCATCAAGAGACGAATGGAACAGAGGACTGGTCACGAAAGACCAATCAATCTTCACGGATGGCTCGAAAATAGAATGCGGTATCGAAATCATTCAGACTCCTGGGCTTCTCCAGTGTTTTTCAGGCTAAAATACTCGCAAGCTCGCTCGCCTAGGTTGCTTCTCTTCCCTAACCCTCGTATGAGTCCCTGGATAAATAGGCATCGAAGGGAACGAAATAACTGAATAAGCCTTGATAGCTCACACCAATCACAAATGGAAAAACCTTGCTAGCTGCGACATATCCAGAAAGACTTGGCCAAACTACACCCATAGGAAAACAAGCGACCTTCTTAGAAGAACCCCAACAGACATTGCGCACGTTATCGCCATCTGTACGGGTCACTGGGCAGTGCGGTCAAGCTTGGCGTCGTTTTTAATCCCTAGGAAACTTCCTTTGCAAGTGCCTGGCACTTGCTATGGCAAAACTCAAAGCGGTGGGAAGCTCTTCATCGACAACCTTGGCGGACTTTCAGAGAAGAAAATCCCTAGCATTCTACTCTACCTTAACTCCACAGGTTGGATTTAAGACCGACAGCCATGGTCTGTCGACACCCATCCACACTCATTTAACAAACTTTTCGCGAGAACCGTGCTAAAAAACGGTGCATATCAGCACTATTTGAGTATCAGGCGCTCTCTGCCTGATACAACCACTAAAACCAACCAAGGGCAAGCAAATTTTACGTATCCTTTGCGGGAGTAATCACAGGGCACAATACCCTACGGAGCCTTATAAAAAGGCTTGAACAAAGTAAATAATACATCTTTAGGAGCTGCGGGGAAGAGGGAATATGTAAATGAGAATGCACCCCACTTTTTCTATCACTGCCCAACGCTCTACCATTTTGGTTGAGGTTCCTCTGAAGCTGAGCATCTATCTACATATCTATTTGAGATTTTATTTCGTTGGTCTTTTCCAGCACTTCTTCATCACTTACTTGATGAAGCCACAACTGACCATACATTCATCACTTGAAAATTTGCAAGGCGATGACTGAATTCCAAGAAAAGTGATCTACGTTAGGATTGTAGGAGTGAAGATCCCGTAAAACTATGCTGCTTCACTTGAATTACTTTGGTGCTATTGTGTTATCCTTTTGGGATGTGTTTCGAGGCTATCCTAATCCCTCTGGAATTCCAAAATGAATGTTAGGATGGGTTTGTTAGCAGTTCGCCTAAAGTCGTTGAAAATGTTCTTCAAAAGCCATCATTCTAATCGTACAAAGCCTTCAACATTTGCATTGGAGCTGTGTCTTTTCTGGGGCTGCGTCCAAAGCCAGTTGTGGGCCAAGGCCCAGCTTCTCGCAACCAGTTGTACTGTACACTAACATAAGGCACCTACAACTTATTGCCGGCTCTGAACGAAAAATTGAGAAGCTTCTTCATGATAAATTATTCTCCTGGGGGTTTGTCATTCCTCCCCACGACAGGTGGTGCATCGATGATGGTAAATGCTGGAGCTCACACACGCCAGTCCAACGTACTAACCACTGAGCTACGGCAACCCTGAAAAATGAGCGTACAAATGTAAAATGCATTAATATTTTCCCATGGAATCTGTTTAGCTTCCGTCCTGCCTTTTAAGAAAACACGAATTGAAATGGAGCCTTGCCGTTCTCTTTAAGATGGTCATTAACTAAGACGTGACCGGTCAATAAATCTCTCAGGAAGTTCCTAGTTTCTATCTGAAGACTACTGCCCCAAAAACAATTTAAGAATTTCCAGTAACGGTTTAAAGGAATTTTAATTGGAGCCACTAATTCCGATTCCGTTATCTTTTACCATTTCCCTTAGATTAATGTTCATTGATTTGCCGTGGAATCCATATTCATATCAACTATCTCAAACTAATGCTTGCAAATTAAAACCAAATTCCACGTATTTTCACCCTAATTAGTCAAAACTACTACGTATTCCATCCATTCTTGTCACAACGAAGCAGTGGTCTAGTGAAATGGAAAGTCTACCTGAGGTTAGTAACCTGCTCATGCTAATTAACCACCAACAACATGAAAACCGTTAAAATAGTTTACCTATCCATGCGCTAAAAACGTAAAGTAACAGCGACCACACGCAAGCAATCATGTCTACGTGTTCTAAAGGTTTTCAAGAGACACTGGCGCCTGTCAACCAAGTGCGACTGCCACCAAGATGAATGTATCCGAGACCAGGACTATCGGATTGCAATCAAAACCACGCTACAAAATTGAAATATTATACGTCGATTAACGACGTGGAATCACGTGTAAAGTTTTGCTCCCCTTAGCGCCAGCTTGTGGTGGGTCTACATAGATGTTTTTTTTTTTCTATAAAATATGCGATTTGAATCTCTCTTTGGTTCGAAAGGACAAGCAACAATGTATCTGGACTCAATCAATCACTTATGTAAGGAATATTCATCTAGGATTTTAAAACGAGTAGAAGGTGTAGCAAAAATTAACCTAGAACCGATCTGTTGTTGATTATCATCTTTTAAATTAAACGTATGCCTGGTGGAGTATTTGTTAGCCATGCAGCTAACCACGGAGCGTAGAATAAGTGTAGCATAACGTATCGAGCTTAAATGTTAATTGCTTGAAGCAATTGACATGCAATTGACAAGTGTGGACTTGTTAAGCATCAACAACATATGCCTGGTATGCATACGGTCTTGGAGTCTTCACTCCAACTGTATCTTGAGAAAACATGCGTAATTAAGTGAATACAGTTTCAAGCAGAAGTTCTAGTGATTTACGAGGCCGCAGGAGAACTATCCGCTGTAACCCCGAGAAGAAATATCGACATATTCAACGATAGCCAGGCCGCCATCAAAGCCGTGTCATCCACAATACTAAAATCGCTTGTAGTAATGGTTTGTCGCAGCCAGCTCAACAATTTATTGCCGACTCCGAACGGCGAATTGAGAAGCTCTTTCATGACAGATAATACTCTCGGAGGCCCCGACGAGAGGTGGTGCCGCGAAAAATGTTCGGTGGACATGGCTGGGGCTCGATCCCACGTTGCTCGTACAGCAGTCTAACGCACTAACCACAGAACCACGTCGACCACTTGCTCTGTGATGGCTTTGATTTATCTTCATTGACATGTCCTTTCATCTCACAGAAGGCTTACAGCTCTTTTAAGACTGTTTCTCTCCAAAGTCCAAACGGTTGTAACTAGACACGACGGGTGTGTTAACTGTACAAGGAATCTTCAAAAAAGGTTCTGATGCAATGAAAGCACTTTGATGTGATAAAAGATGGAATTTAGTTGCAAGTTTAGCTCTGTCTTGTCTCTTATGTCTAGTGAGCTATAAGCGCATCGGGCTTGTCAGTGAAACGTTCGATTAGAACGAAGTTGCAAAGCAAGAAAGGTACCACATGCTCTTCAAAGAGCGCCTACCACCTCCGTAGCCATTGCACTGCATTAGACCTTGCAATCCCTGCAAGATTGTGATAGCTTCGCGCAAAAAAGTCGTTCATATCAACGCGTGGTATTTCCTCTTCCAATTCAAGCACTTCCGCTCTCAACTGTGATTGCCATAAGCAATCTATTAAACCCTAATTAGCCTGTCTACGAGTATTTTACGAGTCAGAGCGCAATAAAGCCGCCAAAGTGGACGCAAATCTCTAGCTCCTCTCGCGGATATAAAACTGTATCACCATCCCCACAATCCGGTGCGTAATTAAAAAAAAGCAAAAAACAAACAATCTGCGCGTTCCAAATGACAGAATCTACTAATGGCAGCTATAAATGCAGCTGCTAATGCACTCGCCAGTTACCTGAATTTATGGCATCAAATTGCACACGCGGCTTAATGCATTGTTTGCGCCTTAAGTTTTGAGGTTTCGTTTGTTTGAACAACGAGGCTCTGGCTAATTGTTTTCCTCGGGATGACGTTTATTGGTGGAAGATAGGTTTCTTATTCGCCTAACCCCTCTGGGATGATGACGACGACGGGGTAATGACATCTCGCGTGAAAAGCCGCCTGAGAGACGTCTCCTTTTGAGAAAGTAGTCTCGCGGTTGCAATGAGTTTGTCTATTGCTTGTTGCAGTTGGCAATTAGTTACGTCTGTTGGGCGGTAAAGTCGCTTCGATGTAGTTTACAGTGTAAACATGGCAACAACCGAATGGGACATGACACGCGATTTGGAATCTTGAGATGTCTATCGTTTGGAGAAAAGATTTTATGTAGCTGCTTCCTGCGGTCGACTGCCTTGACAAGGTAAAGGGCCTCTAATTTATTCCACTGAAATGAAAAGCAATGTCGGAGAAAATATTCTGTTTAGAGTTTGTGACTTAAATCGCAGGGATAATATACTCAGTTGGAAACTGAGTATAAAAGACGACCCAAGGAAAGCCCCTGTGACCCTTTATTTTTGTCGTAGGGCTTTGAGCCCGATATCGGGCCTTGAACCTGAAGTAGAAAACTGAATTTATATAGAAAAAAAAAGGGAGGCCCATCCTGATAAAAGACTTGGAATCACCGAAAATACGAAAGAAGAAGAGAAGATAGGAAATAATTTTGTTGGTGTAGTGGTTTGAAACTCAGGTGATATTTGGTTTCAATAGCTTTCGAGGGGTGACGTCCAGACTAACTAGTGACAATTGTTGTTGGTGTTATTGCCATTGCTTATTGATAAAAATCCTTACTGAGCATTGCTTGATTGAGAGACACTTTATAAGAATGAGTGTCACTTCCAATGATTTCTGCAAAATCTTCAGAGACGAAGAGGAGAAATAAACAAAAACCCGGATTCGATGCATAAAACCTGTCCGGTTCTGTCAAGATTGCGAAGAAAAACTCTCGGAGAGGACTTCTAGGAAGACCAGAGCGACCTAGTAAGGCTCGACGTTATAACTTTCTGTAGTAACATTCTGTCCGAGACGGCGATGTTGAAAGTTCTTTCATGTTGACAGCATATACTTGGTCTTGCCCTCATTGACCGCTAAACCCATCTTCATCGTCTCCATCTCAAGTCGTATAACACCGCGTCGTCTTGTCTAAAACCTTTTTTGACATTAATGGTCTCGGTCTTGACCGACCTTGATGGAGCAGCGTGCTTTCTTTGTCGTCATCCTGCACAAAGGAACGAGTTTAGCAGGGATGCCATAACTAGACATGGCTCTGTATTGCTCGAGATTTGGCATGCCGTATCTCTTTATCATCTATGATTGTCTTGATCTTGCCGTTTCGTCTTATTTGAGTTTATACTCGCACATAACGAGAGGCATTCCCTGGGCCTGTGGATCTGGCAAGTCAATTTCCTGTGTTAATAAGGTATCTGGCGATCTTATCAGCCGTGCAACCCTCCCAATATACTCGTACACTTCAAATCACTTGAATTCTTTTTATATCTTCGTTCCTGCCCATTGACTTACGCTGTAACATAAGATTTTTTTGGGCCATTGGGGCTATATTTATCTGTAGAATATCACGCTTTTTATGAAAGACAGACTTAGACGATGGGTTTTAAATGTTCTCGAGGTGGAGAACTTCTTACAGGAAATGCACATTTCGCTCTAATTGGGAGCCGGACACTCGCAGCAAATAAGCTTTGCAGTCTTCCACTTTTCTAAACAGAGTCGGTACACTGTCTCACTATACAAGAAACTCAATAGCCTCCTTATTTGTTTGAGAGCATTTTATTTACTACTGTCAGAGGCAGCAACATTTTCCTACGCATTCGGTGCCTTGAAATGTCAAATTGTCTTGAATTGAGTTCGAATAATGGTCAACTTGGTGCTAGACTACTACAAGGACGCCATGCCGCCAGAGAAGGTTCTTTCGGGGAAAATCAAGGGCTGAGTCAATGTGTTCCTCTATTCTTATCAAACATGGAATCATTCTTTCGAACAAAGATGGTACCTTGTAGTGTGAAACATGATTGTCTCCTGGATGAAGCACTGTCATCTATCCATATGATTAGTCTAGAGATTTCCGAGAGTAAATTTTCTTCAGGTCTCCACTCGAAGAGACAGTGATCGCTCCACATGCATGGTTAGCACAACTTTCAAATACAGACCAACGCACGCATGTATGTGTTCTTGTTCCAAGCACAACGACTTCCTTCATTATTGAAAATTGTCTTTTCAGGAAGAGTACACAATCGACAGTCGATTGGCAAATAATACGTATGCCACTGACAACCTATGGTTCCTTGTTTTACGTGCACATACATACATTCAATTTGAACCAAGAGATATGCACCATTTCTTCATTGGTGTTCCAGATTGGTACGCAATTATTTTGACAGACAGGATAATTAAACTCCAATGAAGGCTTTCCCAGCACCAGTGAACACACTTGACAAAGGTTAAGTGAAAGAACTAAGCAGTGGGAATGTGTGTAAATGTCAATTAAGGATATCGTTTGCAACTTTGTATTGAACTTCCGCTGGAAAAATATACGGTCTTCCAATAGGGACGGGTAGATGTTAAAATTGAATAAAACAAGTTGTGTGTGAGATATCAACACAATGACATTTTATGTGGAATATGACATCGTTCAAATGGCCGTCGCGGCTTCGCTATGTGACGCGCATCCGAGAGGTCGAATTTTCGATGACTCTGACGCATAGATCAGGCTGAACTTGAGCGATGGCACGGGTTATGTTGAGTTTCAGGGCCTTGGCTTTTTGCGGCTTACTGGCATAGACCTGCGACTTAAGGAAACCCCACAAGAAAAAGCCTAACGGGGTCAAATCGGTGGCCAGTCCACGTTGCCTCTGCCTGAGATAACCATGCCCTCAAATCGTTCGCGCAGAATGTCCATTGTGGCATCAGCTATGTGGCACGTAGCGCCGCGCAGTCCTGTTGGAACCACATGTCGTTCACATGCATATCATCCAATTTAGGCCAAAAGAAATAGGTTATCATTGATCGGTAGCGCTCTCCGTTGATGGTGATGGCAATGCCATCGTCGTTTTTAAAGAACTACAGACCGATGATGCCGCCGGCCCACAATCCACGCTAAACAGTGACTTTCTGCAGATGCATTGCCACTTGGTGGACCTCGTGTGGATTGGCATCGTCCCAAATCCGGCAATTTTACTTGTTGACGCACCTATTCATCCAAAAATGGGCCTCGTCGCTGAAGATGATTTTTTTTTTGCTGAAATCGGGGTTCGCTTCAACTGCTTCAATTTTATTATTTGTACGTGTTGCTCGACGCTGTAACTTGCCATGGCAATTTGTCTTTAGTGTCTGAAAAATAAAAATTGGGAACACTAACAACATGAACTGTCAAAATCTACCCGTCCCTAGGGGAAAACCCGATAAAATTACTTGCAGGAGGAGATGTGAGAAAGGCATCTTTTAGTACGATACCTACTTTCTGATATTTTTCATAAACTCCTGCGCGAGGACTAGTGCTAACCGATTTTTTTACACAGTCATCTCGAGCTTGAGCAAAAAAAAAAAAATAAAACGTCATTCCTACCGGTTGGTTGGGTTAACAAAAATAATTTTCCGTCCTAAGCCCCTGAGTACTCCCATATTTTCTTAATAAAACTTGTTAAGTTCGCAAAAAGGACATGACATTTACTCGGCAGTTAATGGCAGAAGATAAGAAGGACATTGGAACTCGTATCGACACACGATTACAAGATGCAGTCGAAGATAGTCTGCCAGGAGTACGACGTGTTAAACCCATAAACTTACTGAAATTAAACACATTTGGAGGACAGTTTGCAGCACGACGTCTAGTACGGCACATAAAAGTCTGGCAACAGGTTAAATTAGGATGTTCTCTTTCAGCGTCAGACAATCAATTAACACTTCGTGCAGCAGATTCCTCTGCAGACAGCGAAGAGTGTTCAAATACCTTCAGCATTTCCATCCAAGTTTCGCACTCCCCTGTCCCGCCACAAAGGATTATGTTAATAAGTTCAGTTAATAATCGACACAGGCTCCGACCTGTAATTCACAATCTTGTTCGAGATGAATGCCCTCAGAATAAAAAAAAAAAACTGGTACATGGCCTGCTTAACCGGTGAATAAATTCTCGGAATTCAATTTCACTGATAAACTGACGAAGCTTGCGGGTTATTTGTGCAGCAAAAGATGCAAAACGAGCAACGAAAATGAAATTTAAAGAGAGGAAATCCTGGAAATCGTGAATTGCATAATAAACGGATGATTTCGGACTCGAAAGAGGTCAGTCTGGGGGCAGACTGTAGAGTGTTGATTGCAGGTGGTCTTCAGTGTGCAATTCTGACAAACTAAGAGGATTGGTAGGGTTGATGAACTTTGGTGATACGGAATCGCATTAAATTCGGCTGAAGCATGGTTTTGCAATCACGATGACAATCACGGTTTTTTTGGGAGAGGTTTACTTTTGCCGGGAGGATTAATCCTGTAACGAACATGAGTAAGCTACAACTTGATCTGACGGCAAAATTATTCCAACAGGCTTAAGAAGAAGCTTCGCTTTGTGTAATTTTGTTCAGGTTGGCAGAAGGGAATCGCAGAACGGAAAGAAATAAGCCGCTGTAGGATTATACAAATTTTTTGTCTTAAGTTTGGTGAGGACCTTTTCTTGACGCCGGCTTAAGGGGCCCATTACAACGAGAACGTTCCCTAGAAACATTCTCGAAAAGCAAAACGTTAAATAGTACTGACGGAGCACGTTTAGAAAGGAAGCTGAAGCTTGTAGGATACAGTAGAAGAGAGAATATAAGGCAGCGTTACCGGTAGAAGGCAGCTGATTGGATCGCAAAATTGATTCCGGCCGCTTCGGAGCCACAACCTTTAGACGTAGGTGCATATGTGTGTACAGCAGCGACCAACCAGAGATCTGGGCCGATTAGATCAGAACACCAAGGTCTAATAGGCGCCGACATCGAAGGGGAGTTGGCTACTAGGCTTATTACAAGCCCGCTGACCACGCATTGGCAAGCAACCTTTGTGGACATGTCTGCAATATTTGCAACTGACTCTGGTTCAAACTCGATCGAAGTACGCGACTTTTCTTCCTTCCAGCTATGTTCCACTTGCAGCCAGGTGCTTAACACGAAAAAAGTTACAAAGACTTAGTCTCTTAGTCGAAGCCACACGTCTCATAAGCACCTAAAATTCCTCCAACCGCCGCTGTATGCCATCACTGAGTGACTAATCTCGCTTAAATTATCATTTATGCGAATACGGTGGAGACCAGCGCATACAAAATAATTAGACGAATCATCAACGTGCGCCTTCGATGTTGACAGACCTCGCCATCTATACAGCAGAAGCGCAAATCATCCCACCTCAGCGGAAAAGTTAAAAACGAAATTGGTGAAGCTATGGCTGTGCCCCGCTATACTGCATTTGAAGGTCTGGCTGTTACTTCTTATAGGGATTATTTCTATCCCCAGAGGATCTCACTCTTCCTTCTTCCTGGTCTGGGCCATTCCTCAAAGTTAATCTCCCGTAATAACTCTGTCTGCTTCCTGGAGAGAGCTGGACAGGTGCAAAGAAGATGAAAAATAGTCTTCCCCTCCTTTTCGTCCATACAGCTTCTGAAGAAGTCGATTGAGTAGACGCCAAGCCTTGTTGACAGTGTTCAGTGATGACAGCTTCATATTATATTGCTAACATGCGATCTGTTAAGAGAAATCAAATACATAGAGCGTTGCAGATCCAGCTTTGGCCAAATCTGCTTTGTTGCTAGACATGTTGTACCACTTGTCCACCTAAGATTTGTTCTTCCGATAGCATCTAGCTTTAGGTTAAGTTTACAAGTAGTGATCGGTATACCTAAGGTGTCCTCATCAGGCCCAATAGGTAATGCTGTTCCATATCAAGCGAGTTCATCAGCCTTACGGTTCTCTGGAATGTCACTGTGCCATGGCACCCAACAAAGATGAATATTAAACTGCTCCGTCATGTCTATAAGAGACGATCGGCAATCTATTGCCCGACTTTGTCCGAAAGATGCGGTTTTTCTTCAGCCATGATAAGACTTCTCATGATTTCCGCCTGAAACGCGCTACAATGATTTTGAAGACGGAACGATGAGGTAAGGTTAAGCCTGCCGGTGAAAACACCACTTAGTTGCTAGTGTGTCAAAGTGTAAAAGTGAGTCGACTTGTCTTCTGAGAATACAACATCGTCCCAGACTGGCCTGGAAGGAATGGTTACCTCGAGGTTCTTATCTTGCCTTGTCTATGTTTCTAAGAGAAATTTTGAAATTTTTCAAAATGGAGGCGAGGGCTTTCCACACCCTTGATGAAATTTCGTTTCCAAATTTTAAAGCAACCTCCTAGTTGTCACATGTCACAGGAGGCTAGTCAAGACATTTAATCCGCTTCTGGAGACATCACCGCGCCATTGAAAGAAAACTTTGATTGGAATTTGAATACAATCCACAATCTCACGGTTCTCCTGCTGACACGTCTTGGCTTAGGAAAACTTCCGCCTTTAGCTCCTCCTTGTTCATGTTTCACTCTCGCAGACAACATAATTATCCACAAGCCAGTCGACCTTGCAGGGATGTACTTGCATTCACTTTTCTTCAAGTTCGAAGCAACATACTTCAACAACGACCACGCCTTGATCGTTAGGCGAACGAACCTCCACTTACACGGATTAATCTTTCTGTTAATCTGTCAGACACCCAGAAGCATGCAACACTGCAGACATTTCTTGTGTTTACATCATTAGAAGGTGCATGCCAAAGATCTCTAATCACTTATCCATAATTCCTACAGGAGTACACTGACGGTGGCACATTAAAGCCAGGAAATGGATGGAGCTACGACAGTAGGCACTACGTACCAGGAGCAGTCGTCTCTAATGTCCAAAGCACTTGGATCTCTAATGATGATTCGTACATCCTCACACAATTAGTGGCTAGACAATATAATTAAGGCAAACAGAAGCTGAAGCGCAGATGAATCCCCGTGTATCCATCGAGAGAGAGGCTCAGTCTTGTGTGAAAAGATTAATCTTTCTCGTATCTAATTGCACATGTTGATGGTGAAAATTGAACTTGATACGCTATGGGTATCTGCGGGCTTGGAATCTCCATGAGAATTAGATAATCCATTGGCCGCAGAGCCACCTTTTGTTTGTTTTTGCTCGTTTAGCGTGGTTTACTCAATCCGCGAAGAATGTACACCGATTAAGTTTGTTAACTACAAATGGACACGAAGCAATTTGTATGGTAATTATGTAACTGGACTTGAACTGGGAATGAGAGTGCAAGTGATTGTGGAAAGTAAATAATAAGATCGTTGCTCCAACGTGAGCCACAGAGCCACTTGGTGAAACAAATTGGAGAAGATCTCGAAGATGAAGGCGCACAAACGTGCCAAAAACGCATAAAAAAAATATTTAAGGACCTTAAGAGAGGAGACCCTCTGAACTGCGAAATTTTACCCCGAAGGACTACAGACCCATTAGTCTGTCGTCCTTTTTGCTGAAGGCACTGGAAGGATTGATCGACGTATACGTCAGGGATGTGATCGGCGATAGCTATATATCAAAATCACAGCATGCGTATATGAAAGGTAGATCGGTTGACACTGCCCTTCATGGGGTAGTATCGACTATTGAGAGATCTCTCCATCAAAAGGAATTTACTCTTGGGGCGTTTCTCGATATCGAGGGCGCATTTAATAACGTAAGCGCCGACGCGATCATCAGCAGCTTACAGAGAGCCCGACTCAGTACCGGACTTTGTAGCTGGATTGGGCTGATGCTTAAATCGCGTGTCATAAACTCGAACTTGGGAAACGCAAACAGTAAGAAAAAGGTCTGCAGGGGAACTCCTCAGGGAGGAGTTCTTTCTCCCCTAATATGGCTTCTTGTGGTGGACGAGATCTTGGAATTACTCAGAGACAATGGCTTCAATGTGACGGCCTATGCCGACGATGTGGTCATTCTGGTAGCAGGCAAATTCCTTCCAGTTCTTAGCGAAAGGCTCAACTATGCGCTATTACTAGTCAATACTTGGGCCAGTAGCAAAGGGCTGGGAGTCAATCCCACAAAGACAGAGGTTGTGCTTTTCACTAAGAAGAGATCAATCCCTGATTTCAAACCTCCGAGGATCGGGGGTGTTGAACTGAGCCTTGCGAAATCAGCGCGCTACCTGGGCGTTATTCTTGATTCCAAACTAAACTGGAAGGAGAACATCGATGAACGCATCAAGAAGGCATGCGTAGCCTTCTACTCATGTAAAAAAGCGTTAAGTAATACCTGGGGGTTCAAGCCTGCTGTGGTACACTGGCTGTACACGGCGGTTATGAGACCCATTCTTACATATGGCTCACTAGTCTGGTGGAAGGTGCTAGAGAAGCAATATCAGCTTTCAAACCTCACTAAGATTCAGAGGGCAGCCTGTATAGGAATCTTAGGATCGTTGAGAACAACACCAACATCGGCAATGGAAACCATGCTAAGTTTCGTTTCGCTGGACCTGTACTGCAGCAACACGGCAGCTAAAACTGCCTTGAGGCTAAGGGAGATCCGTCAGTGGAAATCAGCTCCCTACGGTCACGCCTCAGTGCTGTCTCGTTGGGGGAATGCCGACAGACCGACAGAGACAGATCACATGATCCAGACTCTGGCATTTGACAGGAGATTTAATATCACAATTCCTGACAGAGTTGACTGGAGGAACAACAAAGTTAGTAACAAAAAGGAACTGGCCTTTTACACCGACGGTTCCAAGATGGATGTTGGTACAGGCTCCGGGGTCTACTGCAAAGCCCTTGGAATAAGTCAGTCCTTTAGAATAAACGACGATTGCAGCGTCTTCCAAGCCGAAATCACAGCCATCATCGAGGCCTCGAAAACTGTCCGATATAGGGGCATCACCGCGAGGACAATCACGATCTATATCGACAGCCAGGCAGCCGTTAAGGCTCTGGAGTCTGCGATAACTAGGTCAAGGCTTGTAAAAATCTGTAAAGATCATTTAGATGAGATATCGAGAGCCAATACGGTGACCCTATGCTGGGTACCAGGGCATATGGATATCCCAGGTAACGAAAGAGCTGATGAATTGGCACGAAGGGGGGCAGCGCTGCATGCCTCACAGTCTCTCCCCTTTGGTAGCTTGGTAAAAAGGTATATTGATGACGAGGCCATAAGTCGAGCCAATGCACGGTGGATCCAGCTAGATACATGTGCAACGGCTAGGAACTTATGGACAAGTTATAATAAGAAGAGATCTATGTCTCTGGTCAAACTAAGACGTCGTGAAGCGAGAATAGTCTCCGGCATCATTACGGGGCACTGTGCAATTGGTATTCATGCGGAACGACTCTGTATACATCACAACGACTATTGCAGAAGCTGCAGGGATGAGGAGGAGATCGAATCTGTCCGACACCTGCTGTGTGAATGTCCTGCCCTCGCCAGTAGAAGAATGAGGACTCTTGGTAGTTACTTCTTCACGGAACTGGAAGACTTGGGTGATGTCGAGCTGAGGGACCTCCTGAGATTCATTTCTTTATCTGGGTGGTTTTAAATCAGCGGTTTCTAACCCCTTTTCTCGTTACAGGTTCCCGGAGTTAAATTGGAAGATGGGCACAATGGACCCTTTGTTGGTCTAAGTGAGCAGTGACAATGTCACAAGGCACCCATAAACCTAACCTAACCTAACCTAAACTGCGATAGCTACAGGGGCATCAGTCTTCGCTAACAAGATCTTATCTGCCGTGTTGTTTGAACGTCTGAAGCCATTCGTCAACATCCTGATTGGTCCATATCAATGTGGCTTCAGGTCGGGAAAGTCTTGGAGAAAATCCAGGAACTTCAAATCGATACTCACCACCTTTTCATCGATTTGAAAGCCACCTATGACAGCGTCTATAGAGACGAGCTATACAGAGCCATGTCTAGTTTTGAAATCCCTGTTAAACTCGTCCGTTTGTCCAGGATGATGTACGCTCCATCAAAGCTGGTCAAGACCTCACCGAGACCGTTGATGTCTAAAAAGAGTTTAGACAAGGCGACGCACGCGCTGTCATGTGATTTATTCAACATCTTCTTGAAAGAGTTGTGCAAAAGTCACGCGCCAACATCAAAGGCCGTCCAATTACCCGGATACGCCGAACAATATTGACATAATCGGAAGAATGCAGCGTGATGTCACTAGTGCGTTCGTGATATTCAGACAGAGGTGGCGAAGCTGGGTTTGGCGGCCAATGATGGCAAAACCAAGTATATGTTGTCAACAAGAAAGGACACTCAACATCGACGTCTCGGACAGAACGTCACAATAGACAGTTATAACTTTGAAGTAGTTAAGGACTTTGTCTACCTATGCTCCGCTATCTATCAACGACACCAGCGCTGAGATTAAACGAAGAATACTCCTTGCCAATCTCTGTTTCTTTGGGCTAAGATGTCAATTGAGTAGCAAAGGCCTCTCTCGAACGACGGGAGTGACCCTTTATAAGATCTTCATCGTCCCAGTCCTGCTGTACGGCGCTGAGGCATGAACTCTGTCAAAAGCGGATGAGGTTGCTCTTGGCTGTTTCGAGAGGAAAATTCTTCGGGTGATTTTCGGTCCCGTCTGCATAGACGGTGAATAAAGGAGGAGATACATTGACGAACGGTACAGCCTGCAGAGCGACACCGGCTTATCTGGGTCATGTAGATCGGATGGACATCAATGCTCCGGCCCAGAGAATCTGCGTATCCACACCTAAGGGACGGCGCAGTAGAGAAAGACTCCGACTTAGGTGGCGCACGCAAGTAGAAGGGAACCTCAACCAACTTGGCGTGCGAAACTGGAGAAAGTTGGCTAAATATCGAATTGGTTGGAAATGCTTGTTGGTTGAGATCCAAGCCCACTCAGGACTGTAGCGTCACCTTAAGTAAGTAAGGACCTGGTTCCACATGTGCGCAGGCGTTTCGACCTAGAAATTTATCAAGGAGGAAGCTCTCACGACGCCTGGGGCTTCAGTGCCAGGGGTAGTCGGGAAGTCAAAGTAGAAACTACGGAATTCGCAATGAGTAACCAGATGACGACTTCCAACTAATCGATTCTAAGGCAGCTCATAACTCACCGATAGATTATATCAAGTCAATCTGTGCACACGTACGAACCTTCTAATGGACCACCATCAATTCGGAGCATTTTTTGGACCGTCAGCGACTTAAGTCGTAGTCTGACTGTCCAACGAACAGAGGTGAAAAGAAAAAGAACAAACATTGAACGACTAAGGCTACTAAGGCCTAGAGCTCTTCGAAACAAATTTCTTCAGACATATGACATCGTTCTCCACCTCGCTTATTTTCCGAGTGTTTAACGATTTGGAGCCCAAGTTACCGAGTTCCAATTGATCGTCCAGCTTTCTAAGGCTTGAACTAGAAGTAATGTTCAGCACTGTTGTTGAGTCAATACAACAGACGCTAAAGGAGATGGAATATGTATGGCTACTCTGGCCGCATTCCTTGTTGTTGAAGGCTCCTCTTCCAATTTCAAGATCGACTCAGTGGGTAGATATGTAGGTAAATAGGTGCCTTGTGACGTTAGTCACTGCACAGGTAAACCATGTACACTGGAGGCATGTATTGTACCACGTTTAGAACCACCCCGTTACACAGCTCCTTGAGGTACTTGAATACGTAGCTATCAAGAGTCCTCATTCTTCTGCCAACGAGGCCAGGACATTATTTGTTTACTCCACAGGCTGTTTCGGGACCACAGAGGCGGGCTGTTGCACCTATCTTGGCCAGTGAGTCCGCTGTTTCGTTGCCCATATGGCCCTTGTAAGCAGGAATTCACTATCTCTAGAACTAGTTTCGATTTTATAATGGCTAAGTTCAGTGCGTTTAGGGCAGCTTGACTGTCAGAGAACATAAAGATGATTATGCCATGGCAGTTAAAAAGCAAGTTTAAGGTTATGCACAGCCTCTATACATCTTATCCCGTTTGATTATTCATCTCAGTCCAAGCGACATTGCCATGTAAGACTGGATGGAATTGACAAAGGGACAAGAAATATCCACCTTACCCGAGGATTAAGAAGGAATAAGTCAAGAAGCTTGTGTTGTGTCTGAATTTGAAGAAAGCAACGGTGGACAACTGAGATAATGTAATCCGCCAACTTTTCCTCTACAGCGTGCTATCAAAAGCGTTAAGGGCTGTGTTCGATAGGACACCATATAATAGTTTTCCAACATTTGCAACTCTGGCCATGATAATACCACGTCACCCAGTTTTACGAACCTCTTCCGTTGATAGCCACCATGGAAACAAGTGGAAACCAATCCCCAGCGACCAGTGTGATACTTGCCATTGAACCTGATAGGGACAAAACACAGTTTTTCCTGGAATGAGATAAAGTTAAATTGCAATAATCCTCCCCCTCCCCTGCCATTTGTCCATGAGTGGTTTGGTTATCATATCCACAATTGACTTCGATTGATTGATTTGGTTCCCATTGTTATCTCGAGGCGGTTTCTATTTATAGGCCACACGCTGGCAAACTGTTGAAAGTGAGTGAAAAGCACACGCGTGCTGTCAGTGATTAATGGTTGGAAAAACAACCGAAAAGGTGGGAAATTGTAAAGCGAAAGCTAATCCCGAACATGAGTAACTGGTATTTTTTAATTATTCACATCCGCAGGTGTAGTGAGGGGTTTTCGTTGCATGTCTGCCGCTCAATTTCAACAGGTGACGCGATATATTCTCACGGTGTGGTGGGTGGACAACAGTTGTAGTTGTTGTTCTTTGGCCCTTGGAACCCAAAACAGAGCTTAAAATTGGGAAAACGGATATTTGTCCAATGGACTTCAACATGACGAGGTGGCCGAGTGGTTAAGGCGTTGGACTGCTAATCCAATGTGCTCTGCACGCGTGGGTTCGAATCCCATCCTCGTCGAACAGTTTTTTTTTCGTTAACTATGAAATTGATATGGGAAATTTGCTGGAGTTATAACTTCAGTGTTGAAAATTGAGATTTAATCCGCTGTTCTGAGAGAAATGCGCTTTAACTTTTCTGTATCTTTGCCATCAAACGAGATATGGTTTTCGATATATTTCAAAGTGCACCGTTTTGGGTCGTTGGTGTGGCACTGTCCCATGAGAGACCACCGCTTTCCAATCGTCGCATTACTGTTTGCCTGCATGTGTTCTTCGGACATTTTCTTATTCTATTTTCTAGAACCTTGGCAGATTCATTTGAGAGGCTGCCTTGTGATGGTGTTTTCTTCAAGGTATAGCCAATCCATCCCCACTTTCGCTTCTTTATTTGTTTAGCTATGGATTCTTCTTCAACTATGGGCCTGGTTGGTGGTGAGTGTGGTCAGCATTTTATTGGCAGGCCACGAATGAATGTAGTTTCAAAGAGATGTTGTGTGTTATGAGCCAGGTTTCACATGCGTAAGACAGTATCGATCCGTTTTGTCTACACGGAGATCTGGGAGCTGGAGGACCTTCTTAGTGAAGATGGGCCAGGACTCATTATAGAGATCGGAGCTCTCCTCCTGTTTTCTTGTTGGAAAGACGCACGAGAAGGGTCCTTAAAACTCCAAGTACGGAACAGTATGTCCTTGATAAAGGTTTGATATGTAAGCGTCTCTATACGAGTTTGCCCTCTAGTTTTTCGATTGATTTTTTACAGTTTTTGCTTCAGATTTTTGTGGATAGTGCCGTATGCCTAAGCTTGCTGAAGACATGTGCGTCATTTAGCTTTTTGCGACTTTTTAATACAAAAGACGGCTCATGGTACTTTAGTTTCCGAAGTGGTTTCACGCCTTTGGAATAACTTTCATATTCCTTCACACGTTGGATATGTGACCACATCTGAGGCTTCTTTGATATATTTTTAAAAGAATCCTTGTCCCAAGTTGCATGATTCTTCGCACTATGCTTTTTGTGTAACTGTGTATTTGAAGGGCCGAAATCAGTGAAAAGCCCACAAAATTCTTTCTTCAGTTCTCTTCCCTTTGGTATACCCGATACTCCATCAATGAGTTTGTTCGTGCTCAGGTACTCATCACGTTTAGTTAGTGTTTGAATTTCTTATCCTTTGAGCCGTCCATTACCTTTTTAGCTTGTCTAAGTCATGCCGTTGGGTTCTATTTTGAGAGCTCCTCTCGGGCCCTTGATGTTACCTGTAACTTTATGTGACTCGTGGATAAACCACAGAAGGGAAATTGACCTATAAATGTTGGCAGAGATCCTTATCAGGCGGGCAATATCAGCTAGAAGCTAGCTGTTTCAGGGTGCTTTAAGTCAAGGCAACGTGAACTCAGAGCTTATATCGTTTCAAGCTAAACTGCAACATTTTTGGAGTCCAAATCCCAGTAAAGTCAGCAACCGGTTGAAATGTTTTTCTATCTGATGAAAGTCTAAACCTCACAACTTTGTGTTGAACATGCATTAAGTGAATGTTTCCCAGCATATTTCAAGCAGAGGTCTAAGCAATTGGTAGATGCATACAATTCAACCTCAACAGGAGGTATCAAGGAACAAGTTTCGCGATACTTTCAGACTTCCAGGCAGCCATTAAGGGACTATGTTCCCATTAAAATTAATCAACGATGGTATGGGAATGCCTTGAGAAAATTAATAACTAGGGCAAAGCCATAAAGTTACCCCGCCCCCCCACTGGGTACCAGGGCACGCTGGGATCGATGGTGACGAGAGAGCAGATAAACCAGCAAGGAAAGGGTCGGAGAGACAACCTTTACCCTTCTATGGGCTAGAGCCCTTAAGGCTAAGAGAAAAGGAAGAACAAGAAAGAATAAGGCTAAGGACCGGACTCCTTGATCGTCGGCAGGCTAAGAAAATCATAGGGAACTACGACCGATAGAGATACACAACCTGCATCAGCATGACCAAGAAGAAGCTACGGGTACTAACAGGATTTTGTAGACCAAACAAGCATGTGAACAGGGTTGGGCTAGATGATAATGGGAACTGCAGATTCTGCGATAAAGAGGAAGAAACCCCAATAAATCTTCTTAAGGACTATGCTGCACTTACGTACAGCAGAAAGACTCACCTAGGGACATACATATCCAGTATCTGACAAAGATCTACCCTCGCTAACTCCACTTAAGATACTACAATTTCTCAGAGCATTTGGATTGCATTGGCTCTAACTCAAGTATACATTGAGCAGAGCCCCTAAGTAAGGGGGCACAATAGATCTATCCTAGTCGCAGTGCTATCTAAGCCCCTAGTTTACAATCCACAATCTTCAACATTTCTAAAAATAGTTATCGACGCTAGCTCTCGACTTGCTGACTTTTGAAGCGGTACGGCAACATTCCAGAAGAGCAAAATCGAAAACCTAAGAAGTCTTTTGTGACCATCATTTGGTGATCGCAGGTATCAATAAGAGCGATGACGAAGATAAAGAAAAATTCTTCTGGTCTTGCACTCTTTTCTAACGACGGCATATAGGCCACATTAAGTCAAACGTATGCGCCGATTAGAGGTCTACTAACAACTGGGTTAGAGGCATTTGAAATCTATTGACCAAATTACGTACGTAGATGAATTGTGGCAAAGATCAAATCCAAAATCGCCCAAGACCAAGCATATCCCCTCTAATATTAATCCTCGATATCGTAAAACTAAGCAGTCGTTAGCTCCCTAGCCCACAACTGGAAGATTTATTAAGTGCAGCACCCAAAAGGAACCATGTTCTTTGCTTCTTTAGTTCAATTGAGAGCCAAATTTTGTGCAGATTTGTGGCCAATTATCTGACGTCAGGACGGAATGGTAAATCTAAAATTCCCATCCCAATCTTTACTCCTTTCACTTCGACACTGTCATAGATTCAAACCCAGTGCTTACCCCTATTCCTCATACACCGAAAATGGTGTGTGAATCCAAAAGTCATATTTTCAACGAAGACGATATTGCCAGACCCCCAACAGAATCGAGTGAACTCGTCAACTAAAATCCTCCGCCCATTGCCAATCTGCGGCCCTTAACACAACCCGAGAACTACTCGTAAAACAAGTGAAGTTCAACAACCTGTCCAAAGTTGTGCAACACCAAACAACAAGTCTATGAAGGCTGTGTGAAATTATGGACAAGCTGTTGAAATTCACTTTCTCTACAAGCACTTGTCGGGTTGTCTTACGGGCTCCTGGTGTGTGGAATCCCCATCGTTTATTTGAGATTTGTTCGTGTTCTATACGTTCGGAGCTTAACTCGCCTTTTATCATTATATTTGGCTCATTCCCACTTAAGTCCACCGTGAAAAATTCGTGGGGACTTGTCCTTCACAGAATACTGTACGAACGAGTATGAGTTTAGTCTGCGATAGTTAAAGAAGTTGAAAACCCACCATAACATATAAACCAATTGCAACCAACACCTTCTCTCTTTTTTCCTCTTTGTACTTCCGTCAAGCGTTTAATAACGAGGAGAGTTCCAGCCTCAAGTATTCGCCTCCTTTGTGTTTACAGGCACCTATGGGTTCCTACATAGTTTTTCGTTGTCGTTCCTTTCGACGCCGTTTTTTCGTTATCCATGCCACCGTGTCACTTAATATCATCTGAAGAAAGTTCTCAGGCAGTATCTCTTCCAGCAGATGTCGCTCTTTTGCACACTACGCACAACCAAACATGATTTGTTGGGCAAAGGGGGTTATTATCGTGCTCAAACGTGTGGAGATGGGTCCTAAAACATCCATGTTAGCCTGTTAGCTTTTCGGTCAGATAAAAGTTTAGCTTTCCTTGTCTGCTGTTAATCCTAGCCAAACTAGCCAGGAACAGATCGAGATCAAGTACTTAAACTACACACAAATCAATAAGCACCCTATTACCGTTTAGACGTCAGGCATTTTACTTTAAACAAGCGTGACACAGAACGATTAACCAAAGGTTTACATTTCGCCTAAAACAATCTCTGGCCTCAAACTAGTTAGGCCCACCTCACACTCAGCCACATCAATCTTGAATTAATTAATTTAAATTTAATGTCTCATCCATGGAATAAGAGTTACAAATCATTTTGATAAAAAAAAAAGTTTCGACGAGGATGGGATTCGAACCCACGCGTGCAGAGCACATTGGATTAGCAGTCCAACGCCTTAACCACTCGGCCACCTCGTCATTTGCGGAGGCCGAGCTAAAAGGCAGTTTCACAATTTTTCCTCATGAATTCGAATCAAATACGCACACCTCGATGCCTGCTCGGAGCCCTGAAGCTTAAACGGGAAATTGTTTTGCTCTTATTGATTCAATTACCTATCCAATGTGGGAGGCCAATTAATTAGCGGCTCCCCATGTGGGGTAACTGAATTACATATTCTGCCCTGAGGGTTGAGAAGGCTTTTTGGTGAATGAATTTCATGGAGGAAGGGTTCATTGTACACCATGATGAGTTGCTATGGTGATTTCTGTTAATTAACTCCAACGAACTCGCTTCAGTTGTAAATTTTTGACTTCTACTGCCATAGAGTTTTAGATTTTGAAGTTCAAGGTTGAGTGTCAGTATCGGATATGAGACATCAGCTGATTAGATATGAAAACAAAGAAGAGTTTAATCAACAAGAAGAATACGCTGTGGAAAGTACCAACATCTTTCAAATTTTGACAGCCAGGTAGTGGTTGCAGATGCCTAAACACCATAAGGCTTGGTTCTGGTCAAAATAAAGTTAAAAACTACGACTTTCCCTGAACACAAGGACTCTATACAAGAAACCTAATTAACAATTGCAGGTCCATAAAGACGAAACCCAACTCATTTGAGCATTATGCGAAGCTATCCAAGCAGAATTCAACTGGACTTCGACAAGCGTAGAAGCTCATCAACTCCTGAAACAATAAGAGATGGCAAGTCAAGCTCAGCTTCTAATCATCTTTAGACATGAAAAAGGCCTTTGGACGTGCCTTGAAAGACTTTGTTTTGAAAAACTGAGTCACTGCTGAGCAAAGCTCACAGCAAACAAATATATTTCGACCCTTTCTTACTCAATCCATCATCCGACAGCAAGATCTTGGGATTTCTCTATAACCTCGTTTTTTTCTGGACAACACCATTTTCCAGTTGTAGGGAGATATTGTTTTTAGGTCAAAGAGCTCTTCGGGCCTTAAAAAAAATAACTAGAAAACCCTCAGCCTAGTTCTGGTTAAGCCCAAGAATAACTAACATCACGGAGATAGGACCATATAAAGGGTTTTTCAACAACTATGTCCGAACTTTGACAGCTTATTGCTTTGGGGTTTCAAGTGGCAACGCCGTCATTCGCTGTCACACGTTTGTGTTTTGTCATAATCACAATTTAACCATGAAAGCGCTACACCATTATTAAAATTTATTATGAAAATTCATGTTCGGTTCACCAAACTTTTCGCGAGCTACGAAATATTTACGGCCAAGATGATCGTCCAACCGAGCGAGAAATTCAACGAATTATCGCGAAATTCGGGAAAAGCGGTTCGGTTGCTGATCGAGCAGTCCCTGCTGCTGTTGCTGAAAGTGTGGCTGAACACCCAAACATCTCGATTACTTGTCGTGCACAAGGAGGTGGCCTTTCTGCGACCTAAACTTGGCGAATTTTGCGAAAACACTTGGACATGCATCCGTACACAGGAACTGAAGCCTCAAGATCAGCAATCACGTCGTACTTTTGCTTATTGGGCTCTGGAACAGTTTGAAATGGATCCAAATTTTAGGCGAAAAAATCATCGGTGACAGTGACTGTCAATGGCGAACGGTATTGGACCATGATAACTGAGTTTTTGTGGCCTCAATTGGATGACATGGACCTGGCCGACTTATGGTTCTAACAAGACGGCGCAACGTGCCATACATCGCACGTTACATTGGAGTAGTTGGAAGAAAAATTCCCAGATCGCGTTATCTCCAGACTCAATATGAGAGGCGTTAACCATTGTAAATGAAGCCCTGGTGTCGTAAAGTGTTTGCGACTATGTTGTTTATATTATATTGCAGCGCTTAAAACGGAGTGTTTCACGAGACATCTTTGACAGTCGTCTCCCCTCATTGGTGAAACAAAAATAAAAACGAAACTTTTCTTTATTTTAAACATTTTATAAAATTAAATAAATAAATAGAAATCAAAAAAACAAACACATAACGAGCAACACATCTTATTTGAACATATTACTCTGATAGTACGAGCTATCTGGCAGCATATACAGACCCTCTGGACGTCCATTGAAATCAAAGTGTCCCTTCAAAGTGCTAAACTTCGTATCGTCAAAGAACTGTTTCCTCCCGAAAATTGGCGGTTCCTGTCGAAGGAAACCCTTTCCCGGAAACGCACTTGACATCAACTCTGGCATGCTGAAGTCATAACCTCCATTTGGCTGACCGTTTGACAGGAAATTGACGGGCAAATTCATAAATGGATTCAACGAATTTCCCTGGAAACTATCCGATCGCATCGGACTCGCAACTGGTGATGATGGCTGTGAGACATATCCCAAGCCAGGTGTGTACATATACGGTGTTGGTGGCAAGCGAACATAATAAATTGGTGAGTTGTCAAAGTTTGGCATTTTCATTGAGTTGCCAAGAAAATTTGCCATGTAATCTTGTCTGGGACCAGCTAGCATTGGATCGTCGATCATTGAGTGGAAAGAGTTGCCAAGAAATCCCATTTTAGGTAGTCGTGCAGATTTCCTTTGAAATTTTGATTTTGTTTCTGAAAATGAAAAGAGAGGTGTCACAAAGAGAGAGAGAGAGAGACAGAGTTGTTGAAATACTTTACTTGGTTTTTTCATTCCCATTAGCTTTGCAAGCATTTTACTCGATGGAGGTTTGATGTTTATCTCTGTCACAGTTTTTTGTGCTATGGACGCCGTTAGTGTCATCAGGAAAATTGGTAGAAAAATCAAATATTTTGACAACTCCATTTTGTATTTAAGGCTTAAATGATCTGAAAAGAGAAAAATGGAAGGTGGTTGTTGACATTGGTTGGTGTCACTGCTCAAATGATGTATTTTTGGAAGTAATTGAACGTTAGCCTCTTGAATTTCATCGAAAAATAGAAAATGAAACGACCACAAGTGATCGTTTTGGTTGAGAGAGAAACAGAGACCAAGTAGCCTCATTTCTTATTCCAATCTTGTAGATTTTTGTAATTTCAATGAGGAACGCATAGCAAGCAAGAATTACAAGCGGTAGGGAAATAACATAACCGAATTCCTAATGATTTTCAGAGGATATTGTATCAGTAATGTGGATTGATCGTATCTACAATTTGTGCACGCCTTTCTTCGATAACCTATGTATAAGATAACGAGAAAGGAAACTGCGAAAGAGGTACACAAGGGCACATGACTGCCATACAAAATGCGAACAAATGAAATCTGCCACTTGCCGATGGAATTCACATCGAAGCCATGTTTCCTTAGAGAGAAAAACTTTTAGACATTCCTTCAGTACATACTCTTCGAAATAATTTTGGCGATGCCACTCAATGTCACGTTCATGGACATCATTCGCATTTAAGGCCGCAAGTGAACCAAACCAGTCATCTTTACACTAAGACGAGTATGGCACTGACTTATATTCCGACATCCTAGCGAAGGGTTAAAGTGGCCTTCATACCAAAACTTGGTAAAGATGACTACTCTCTCGCTAAGAGTTTCAGACGTATAAGTCTGTCTTCCTTCCTGTTGGAAAGGCTAGTCAAGATTCACGTGAGCAGGGTTGATATAAGGGTACATCCTCTATCGGAGATGCAGCATGCATACTAGAGTGGAAAATCCTGCGGAACCGCGCTTCAAAATCTATTTGCTAGAAATAAATGCGCGCCATGGATAAGAAAGAATACGCCATGGACATCTTCATCGACTTTTAACTGTATGTGTGACTCTTCTAGACAATACGGGATGGATGAAACCCTGGTACTATGGATCCAAGAAATGTTAATGAATAGAACTTTGGTTGTACATAGATGAGGATTGCGGGCGACAGGACTAAAAATAAAAAGCGGCTGTCCGCAAGGCGGCATTCTGTCTCCAATGCTATCTTGCATGATGGTTGACTGTCTATTGAATACTTTTAATTGTTCTAACGTCCACGCTCAGGCCTATGTAGATGATGTTGCCATACTTTCTGTCGGGTTATGCCTGTGCTCATAATAAATGGTGCACTACGAGTGGGCTTTTTGTCAACCCTCAGAAAACTGAGGTTGTCCTCGTTACGAGAAAGAGGGCTGTGACCGGTCTGACTCAGTCAGTGATAAAGGGCGTCACTATCCAGATCTCCGATAAAGTCAAATCTCATATTTAAAATCGACTTTTCTTGCCTTCAGGACTGGCGTCTCAGCCTGGACGCAACTGAAGTCGAATCTTCATGAATGTCTCCAAACCAGTCCGGTGCTGGTGTTTTCGTGGATGTCGACAACACCAGACTTCACTACTCATTGGACAAGCATGCCTCTGTTATTCAAGCAGTGGCCTTTGCTATCCTAATGGCCACAGACTATATTGATAAGAATAGGTGGAAGGGTCGGAGCATCTGCGTGTGCAGCGATAACCAGGCTGCGCTTAAGGCCTTGCTAAACCCTTTAACCAGTTCCAAAATGGTGCGAGAATGCAAGAATTCGATCGCAACTCTTGTCTGGGCCCCAGATCACACTGGGATCTCTGGAAATGAGATCTCCGATGAGGTTGCTAGACGATGTTTTCTCAGTACCTGAACCTGCTTTTGATCTTCCCGCGTTCTTGGTTAAGGTCTCTACTAACGTTTGGGTTTCCTACGAACACAATTGTGTGTGGCACGGTTCTCCAGCATGCAGACAGACTAAACGAATGCTCCCGAACTTCTGTAAGAAATCAGCGGCCTTCTTGCTGTCACTCAGCAGAAAATACTGTAGACAACTAACGAGACACTTCGCTTTGCCAAACATCTTAATTTGTTAGGCTTAAGTGACTCTACTGTCTGTGACGCCTATGGAGAGGGCGACGATACTTCGGATCATTTCCCTTTCGATTGTCCTTGTATCAGGTGGCAGATTTTCGCGTGCTGGTACTGTAAGCTCCTCATCATTGAAGTGCCTTCTCGGCTTTCTCTGAAAGTTGAGAAAAGTCCGAAAAGTTGTGAAAAGTCCGGTAAAGTAGGTAAAAATGGGTCCTGCTTTCTGGTAGCACAATAGACCAGTTGCGTCTGACTACTCCAGAATAGCATTGCCAAACCCGACGAAAAAAGTGCTTGCTGACCACCAAGACATCTTTAGATGAGGTGGCTGTTCTTACACAGTCGAGACACACTTAAACTAAAGTAAGATCCATTGTGATACTACGTTGATAGAATCAACAGACTATTTTTAGGGCAGTACTTGATCCCATCGAACCCAAAGTAGAATTCTATTAGCCGGATTTTGATATAAGCCTGCAGGTTTCTTGTCAAGAACAATAAATGCGATCGATTGCATTGAAACCTCAATATGCTGCTAGGACAACCCCCGTCTTAAGGGCAAGAACCTCTACATATATTAATGCGACAGGGTCCTCAGGGTTTTTAAGAATTCAGACACTTTTGAGACACATGACACATTCCAACTTTCACGCACAGCTAGTTCCAATTCGCTCAAGCAACTAATCAAACCCCCACTCATGAGTATTCTTCTCATGCAGGAGTCACTTAAGGCTCTAAATCCTCATCCAGATATCACAATTTATTCCTTGTATCTAGGTTCAGTTTATTTCACCATAAGTGTCTCATTCCACACTAGACACGCCATCGTTATTCATTCCAAAAACAAATTTATCACCGCCACCCAAATAGAGCAATTACCCACGCGACAAATAAGAATTATGTAGACCACCACAGGATTTTTGTCTCGAAGGCCACGACTTAAACACTCGAACACAATCGAACTCCAAAGTTGTCCTTAACAAATCGAAGGAGGCAAGGCAATCTATTCACACGATACAACTTCCAAACCAGGCGCACAGCACAACACGTTTACAGAGCAGTTTAGGCTTCGATACTAATAAATCTTTCCTCTTGACCAAGTAGTTAAACTCCCGCGATAAGAAGAAGAAGAAGCAGCAGCAGAGTAGCACTACCACCTCCTCCAAGTAGCACCTCCAGCGTTCGTTTCTAATTAGCATTCAGAGCGTCAAGTCCATTTGCTTGCAGCAGCATTCGCATGAGAAAAAGAAAAAAAACGTAAGAGCCTCGCACTATCTTAGCAGTTTTGTCGTCGTCGTCGTCGTTGTTGTCGTGGTCGTCGTGGTGCTAGTCGCCTCCTCCTCCGCATTGCGCTTTCCAAGCATGCGGCTCTGCCATTTCTTTCCGCGTCAATTTAAATACCAAAAAAAAACCAATGTCTTCCAACAACAGTTAATCTCGAGGTAAATATGCCACATAGGCCCCGCGGCGACTACGCTCCGTGGGACATTCGAAAACGCGAGCTGTCCTCCCCCGCGCTATCGACACAAGTGCACGCTTCGCTAAGTAAATAGAAATCATGAATCGAATTCGGATTCGGATTCGAATTTGGATACGGATGGCGGAATTTCATGTTTCGATTGTGACAATTAAGTTGGGGGCTTTGTTCTCGCTGCCCGATGGGGAGGAGGATGATGTCTGGGAAATGCCTCCACTCTGGTGTCGTTCTCATGCATGAAAGATACTTTTCTTTCTGAGATTTGAGAAGAGCAGATCAAGTGACTGCACACGTCCGCGGGGAGGGTAGCTATAGCTACACCAGGCGACATGTGTAGGAAACAGAGGACACTGCATGGAGCATAATAATTGGCATGGCATCCGCCTGTTTGGCAGTCCCACCGTACGCCAGCATTTTCTTTTAATGACAGGTGATAGCAACTGAGGCCGATCTAGTTAGTTAAGTGAACATTTCTCGTTTGTAACGATGCGGCGGCGGCGGCGGGGGGTGCTCACTGCTCACACATGTTTAATTGAATTTAATTCGGTTAGTGGAAATCAATGATCGGCTGGGGGAAATATTTGTGCCGAGGTTTTCCCCGGGAACATAATTACTCCACGTGAATAGAATGCGCGACTTTGGCGATCGTGACTGGATGGGTTTTCTAATTGCGTTACCCAGTTGCATGCCTAAGCAGTTATGCATAAGATTTGGGGTGAGTTTTCCAGCGGCAATCGGTTTTCATCTTTAGAAAGTCAAGTCGCGGTCAAGAGAAGCATAAACGAAACAATCAGACGGAGGGAGGGAGGCATCTCGGCATTACACTGATTGCTTACTGATTTGGAAATTAGTAAATGAGACTAAGAGATATTTTCACGTTTGAGATAGATACAATGTCGCGTTTGAAGTGGCACAGCGCAGTTGAGGGAATTGAGTGCCAGCAACGACTGAACACACGTAGCCAACCGCGGAGGGAACAGAGTAATTCCAGGGAATTGTTCTGTCCCAAATCTGGTCGTCGATAGTAAATTTGACTGTATGCGAGGTTAGTTGTTGCCGGCTGGGCCATGATACCGACATCACAGTTCTCAATCTGGAGCAGCTTGAAGGGCAAGATCTCTCGATTAACTCCCAAGGACGCTGCCACGCCTTGAGCGGCAAGCGGCAAAGCGACATTTTTAAAACATATGACGTCGTATGCTTGTGGCCACGCAGTCCTTGAGCGAGAAGCGTCATTGTTTGCTGCTTTGCCGCTTGCGGCTTATTGCGTGGCCTTGGCCTGAGACAAAAAGTCAGGTTTTCCAATTCTAGGACCAGCCTTCAATGGACCGCTTTTGTGCTTGCTCAGATCCAAGTGTTTGGCTTCAAACTCTGCATGTCCATATGTGTGATGAGAAAAAGTGGCAACGGCTGAAGCCTTTCCATTGCAAAATAAGAAATACAGGTTGGACCAAGGGCTAGAAGCAGAAGCAGTTTTAGTGGACTCAATTCCCAGGGTTACGATGCTCATAACGTGCAATCAGACTCAGCAAACGTCCATCATTCTTTCATTTCGGGACCGCGGGTTCTTACGTAAGCGGCTGGTTGAGAGCACGCTTGTGGCCGCCGGGTTTACCTAGATCCAGAAAGTGGATTAGATCTCGTATCCCTTTACCCGGAGTGTTGTTGAGGTAGTCAAAGAATGGTCGGTTTAGTGCACGGAGTCTGGCTCTTGCTAGTGGCGGACATTTGCAGAGGAAGTGGAAGAGAGTGTCCCTCTCATTTTCGTTTCCGCAGCTGCGAAAATAAGGTTGTATGGGATACCTAGTTTAGCTGCAAGGTCTCCAATGGGCCAATGCCTCGTGGTTATCGCCGTTATTCTGGCGACGTCTGGGCGGGTTCGGTTCAGAGGTCTTTTGCTTCAATTTTATCGTAGGTCGGCCATATCTTCCTTGATATGGCGCAGTTGGTTGACCCCCTCGATTGGAAGTTGGCCTTCTGGAGAAAGTTTAAGTGAATTTGTTCCGGGAGTGAGCTGTGTATAGCTGAGCCCTGCCTGGCCTGGGAATCCCACATGGACATTTTTCCTTAAGTTTAGTTTGGGTTGATGTAGTCTGTTCGAAACGTGAACATGGCGTTTAGTAACGATTCCAGGATGTTCCTGTGACCGTAGGCCCTTGGAGTTCAGCACCGAGATTCTTTGAATCTGACTGCCCTGTATAGTGCAGAATTTTTGTGTGTTATTCGAGAGGCAAAAGATGCAGGAAAGCACAGAAAGGCCATCCGTTGAGGCCGACTCCTCAACTCCAGCGGATACTTGGAACATGAAAACAAAAGCGTTATTGAGGTTTATCAAGGGTCTTAATTCGTCTTCTGGTTAACCACTGGACCAGCACGATAGATCTTACAGATCGCAGTGCATCTGGGCCTCAGCATTGTATCGTAGATGGATCCTAGCATACCTCAGATGAGGGCTAGTTCCAGCAATGAAAGCTTTTCTCTCGGCCAATTGTTTTGCAACCCACCCATATCTACTGGACTCCATTTTATACTGACTGAATTCCAAACATTCGCGTTGCACGGCATCATCTGCACGGAGATTGTTGCTCCATGATGAGCCCTGAAATGTTAGAAAATTTGTCTCGACACTTCGTCTGCACGCTTTCATAAACTGCTGCCAGTTCAGGTATCGTGGAAATGTCTAATTACCCAGTTCCACCAAAAACATGCGTGCACTTCATGTTCAACTTAAATCCATCACTCGAGGCTTCACAATTTGTTAAGTCGCCACCCGCGTGCTTATTAAGTGCTGATCCACGCAATGATTTCCTTTGCGAATCAGTGAGTCGGTGAAGTCATCCTGATTTATGAATTCCTAAGTATGACACGAAAGGTGTTTGGAAAGATTCATTGCTCTCGTTATACGTTTTAATTAGTCACACGCCCAGGGTTAAGCAAAGAATAAATAAAACACAACAAAGTTACAAGTTCATAATTTATTATCACACGAACATTGCAACTTGTAATTGTAGCTTGTTTGTAATTATTTACAACTATGTAGCTTCGCACGTATTCTGTTCGATTTTATTACCTTTTTATGCCTATTTCGGTCTCCCGGGGTTGATTGGATAGATACTCTTGGTGAAAGTAGTTGAGGATTAGTTAGGCTGTGTACGGATGTTTTTTTACGCCTGGTCAGTCGTCCGGTTTAGCAGCCTTTTTGGATTATGGTTTAGATATTGCCATCCGCACTTCGTATTGATCTGGTGGACAGAAGTTTTGGTTACCATAGTCTTCGTTAGTAGAGTTTCTCTCTGAACTAAAACTGAGACAATATGACAGAAACTCTGCTTGGCAAAGTCCGTTGGACGAAACAATTTCGATATTTTAAGCTTGTCTGAGAAGCTTCCTCCGTCAACTCCGCAGTCCAGCGTATAAAAATCCTTAATCACTTTCCCCTTCTTCCAGTCTGCCCTGTTCGTAAGTCTTACTGAAAATATTTCTTCAAGTTTAAGTCTAATTTCTAGACAACCAGTCAAGGCGCAACCAACTCGTCCAGCGGTCCAGTAGCTAGATTCCCTGAGCCGGACTACTCTGCCTAGTACCATTTCTTTGATGTGTAGATCAAGAAGTATGCAGTAGATCTAAGATCAAAGTTAAAGCGTCTTAAAAGCAAAATCGGGACAAAAGCAATAAACTGCAGCACTGATTGTGTCCGGATTTAAACTGTCCAGAATTTAGAAGTTCCGTCGATCGCAACATGTGAGATTTGGCTACCTTTTAATTCATGCTATCAACTGGACTTGGCTTTTAAATGGAGGCTAATTATTAGCTTTTCCTCCTGCCTTTGAAATCTCATTCGCAAGAACGTTAATTCAGCACTTTATTGGAAAACAGAATACTTTCTCTGGATTTCCAGCGCGTGAAATGTATTGGTTCAAAACTCAGGTGGTGTTAAATGCTAATGGCATCTAAGGTTGGTGTCTAGACTAACTGGAGAAAAATTCAAAATGTCAGCATCCATCTTTTGGAGAAATCTTGCCACAACGCTCCATTCACAAGAAAATAATGCCTAACCTAAGATTTGGTCTTCCAGAAGCTTCTTATCCAGCTGTAAGTCACATTTAACTCTCCCGTCCAATTAAAACCACAAAACACGTGCATATCTTTTAATTTAAATTTTTAATAAATATACAATTCTTAGTGTTAGAGCACTTAAATCACAGTTGCACATCGCAAAATATTCTACGAATAGTGACCTCTTACCGACTACCCGTTCACCGTTCCCCAAAGTGTTGACTCTTGCAACGTCTTATTGAATAGCTTACCTCTAACCTACACTAACTCCATCTATTGGCAACTAACCTAAACTAATAATAACCCGACAGCGAGTCCTGATACATCGACTGCACGGGATTATAATTATTCGGCAAGATGTAGATATCCTCCGGCCGGCCATTGAAAATGAATGGTCTCTTGAGGTTTGTCATTTTGGTATCCGCTGACGTCAAGTATGATGGTTGTGGGAAATAGCTTGGCCGGTACGGTGCTGCTGGAGGCGGTGGTGGTTGCCTTTGAGGTGTCAAAGTTGGCAGTTGACTTTGCAAATCATTTGGTGATCCCATTTGATAGATGCCGGTTGGTTTACCGTTCGCCAGGAAGTTCACTGGCAAATTAAAGATCGAACTCAGCGGGACTGAGGGATAGGAGTTGTAGGGAAGGATTGGGGAAAAGTTGGGTGTGAATGTTCCAGGTTGAGAGGTGTATCCCAGGCCGGGTATGAACATGTAAGGTGTCGGCGGTAGACGGACGTAGTAGATGGGTGAGTTTCGGAACGATGCCGGCCGTCGGTTAGTGGCACGCGACATGGAGTCATCGATGTCGTTTTGTCCGTTAAATTGGTACAGCATGTCAGGAGAGATGAGCAGCGGATATGGAATGAAAATCGGCTGAGGATATCCGAGGAATGGTAGAAATTTATTGTGTGGCATGGCCTCCTGTCGCTGATAGGGATTCCAACCGTTGAAATGTGGTGGCATTTGTTCTGGTTTCAGTTCGTTTAGGATTTGATATGGATCCTGTTGTTCTTCTTCGGATGTTTGTTCTGACTTGATGGAGTCGTCCTTGTCGTGGACATATTGCACTTGAGAGTGTTGCCCTAGGCTGGGCTTTGTTGGTGTTGAATTCGCGGATATTGTCAAGTCCAGAGAGAGTGTAAACACCAGTAGAAGTACTGCAGACTTCATGATGAGATGTTTAATGTGTCTGAAAGCAATAAAAAGGATTTCATGTCATTTTTAGCGGTGACAACAACCAGCCTTAGAATTCGTACATCTTCCACTGAAAGCTGAATATGCTTTCACTTCTTGTTGAAAGAGATCAAAGAGATCTAGTAGAGTGATATTATTGACATAACTGAGACTCAGATACGTGCTCTGTATTACAATTCCCTGCTTCCAAACATAAATCTCAAAAAGAAACTTGGACGGGTTAACTGAATCCATAACGACAGCTTGTAGGTGTACCATGTGAGTCCAATTCCGATTGCAATTATTGTATAATCGGAGCGTGCTCATTTTTAAAGCACAGAGTGAGAGTACATTACGAGCAATTACTTCGTGTACGAGATCGAAGTGATACCGTTTAAAGTAGAGTCCGTCGTACGATTAATGGCGGCTCTGGCTAGGCACGTTTGTGTTTTACACAAACCGTCCAATAGAGCTGTGAATTTTAATAAACTGCATGACTGGATTGTGTTGAACTTTCTCAACTCGGTTCTGGTTTTGTGATTAAATCGAGTGCTTAGGGCATGAACAAAGGGCATGAACAAAGACAGGCTGAAGATAAGCCTGAGAAGATGAGGATTTCTAGTATTTGTCTGACCTGTATCGCACTAACATCAGAAAGACGGCTTAGTGATATGGGCTTAACAGAAGAAGGTGCTGCAGCGAAAAAGATAGATAGCGAGACAGAAGGAGCCGAGGTAGACAGAAGACAACCTACCCAGCTTTCTATTTGAATGAAGCCGGAGCCGGAGAAAGTCCAGTAACTGACAATAGGCCTAACAATCGAAACGAAGGTTTTGGCAAATCTAGTCGCTGAACTCCTTACGTTTCCCCTCGGCTTGTAAGACAGCACTTCCCTTGCACAAGATTGGCTATTTACTTCTCTTTCTACTCGTTGCTTCCCAAAGATTGCCGGATGGTTGATTAAGAACAACTTTAAGATTTTTACCGCTTTTTTAGCCCAAATCAAAGAAGGCGGTTTTGCTTCATAAAGTCAAAAACTCTCTTAGAAAAACTAAAGCCTCCTTAGAAGAGCTGAAATTTATGACAAATTGACTTAAAACTGTGATAAACGTCTTAAGCGTGACCAAAGAGTTCTGACTTTGCTTCAACGCCTTCTTGTTGGTTGAAAATGTTGTCATGGGCTAGAGCGCCCGTAAAGGCTTTAAAGGTGTAAGTGCGCATTTTGCTTCCACAGAGGCCGCAACTAAAGAAAAGAAACACGAGTTCTGCAGACTTTTTAAGGCACATTTTCGAGCACAAGATAGGAATTGGTAGGCAGACAGATCAGCCAGAATAAGGCGGTGGTCTGCAAATTGCCTTTTTGACGTCCGCAACAAGCAGAGCACTCTTACGTTTTTGGCCGACATGCGTTAAAAGAATTTATTGCAACGTCTTTTGTATATCAGGTACAATGTTGACATGTTTAAGAAGCTCCTCAGTGAGCCTTTTTTCGGGACCGTACAATTCGAGGAGGGCAAAGATTTGCCGCACGCAAGTGTAAGAGGACCTCAACCAACTTGGCGTGCGAAACTGGAGGCAGCTGAATAAAGATCGAGCTGGCAGCAGACGCTTGTTGGTTGAGGTCCAGGGCCATCCCGGCCTGTAGCGCCACCTTAAGTAAGTAAGTAAAGGAAAAGAAGCTCTAACAGCCCTGGAGATTGTTCGCTAATAAGTATTCTTTCCCGGAAGGGAAACGATGAGGAATAGTAAACCCAGCTGACAAGGTCTTGCAACGCACCATTTGCAACAGACTGGAGGCAGCCATTGATAACGGGTTTAAGCCCGAAAACTGGTAACAATTCGCGTTCTTTGGAAGCTTGGGTCTATGACAACTCTAATATAATTTGCTTCCAACTAAGAAACTACTTTCCCCGTCTCTAAGAACTTCCTCCTGGTGATGAATAGAGCTTCTTTTGTTCAGCAACTTGAAGACCCATGGTCAGCCAATCTCAAACCATTTTGTTGCAGTTGTGCAAGCCTCTAGGCGTTTGACTAAACCCACCATAGCTTCGTCATCTGTGCAACAAATAATTTTGATGACCACAGCATCCTCAGTCTTAAAACGACGTCGTATATTAAGTGCAGACCCTTATAGGATCCCACTCCTGACATTTAACTGCCTCGTTTCGTGTTTGGCATCGCACTGCCCCTTTGTCCGTCTTGGGATCATAAGAAAACTAAGGTGATCGAGTTCAAAGATCTCTGACATCTCCGACAACTCCGACAAAGTCACATCTTAGCTTTGGCCTTTAGAAGTGTCGGTGTGACTCTATTAAGATCTTTCTTCCGCCACCATAACCCCATCGTTTCCAACTTGACCGCACGCAGCTTCAGCTCATAAATCTCAGTTCAAATTTCCTTATGCAATCACCGCTACATGGTTTTGACACATTGATTAGCGCATTATTCCTGCCCTGACATGAGCAATAACTCACCACCACTAACAGGATACCTGCTGCCAAGACGTCAAGTCATGACCAAACAACAAGTTATCGACTAAACTACATTGTGTGCTGGCCAATTACGAGTAAAAAACGCTGCAAATATCTTCCTCCTATGGAAAAACTCGCCCCGGCTGCGTCCTCCATTCAGAGACGGGAACAACCGACAAAACTAATTTCCAGTAACGTTTTCCCGTGTCCACGACTAAAAATAGTCACTTAAAGGACCGGCTTCCTTAGCCTACATATTTCACGGGCAAATGAATTCCACACAGCACCATCGTCGTCGCCAACAGTGTAAACCGTGAGGCTGTTATCCCATTGAGGAACGCACAAGAATCTGTGTTCCGCGCCAAATAACGTTATTTATCGCAGCTGGAACGCGCACTGTTTGTGCACGGTCCACAGATGGTGGTGCAGGTTCAATGGCAGATTTGCCGATGCTACAAATGCCTGACTTACTCAGTCAGTAGGTTCCATGGCGGCACGGGTATTACGAAATTGGAATCTCCTCAGATGAGGATAGATTGTGTGCTCCGGGCCGGCGGAGGCCCACAGTTAAGTCTCTCACAACGGCCAGTGAGCACAGAGGAAAAAGTGAAATTATTGCGGCCGTCAGTGGGCTTAAGTTGCTCCATTAGATGACCATGGAGTGCGCGGTGATACGTTTGTGCTTTAGATTGGCGCTTGCCAGATGGAATTGGTTTTTGATGTTCCACTCTAATCGTCTTAGACAGCAGCAAGGCGGGAAGACCGGTTCAGTGGAGCCACAGAGTGTGTTTGTTTTGTCTGATTACCTTGTCTACCTGTTGTGCTGTTTCTCATGTCGCATTTGTTTGGAAGCGACAAGTAACAAGAGATGAGGCACGCGTAAGTGAGCGACAACAAGTGACTGGGAAGCAAAGTGGACTGTGTCAAGAGGTGAATTAAGAGTTTTGTTCCATGAAAGTGTTGAATTTCGCGTTTATGAACGTGCCCACGCGATGGAAAGCACTGGAGTCAGTTGACAGTAGACACTAATTTGCAGTGACTCTTTGGTTGTGATATGTGATAGCGAAGCCAGTGATTTTGGGGGGGTAAAAGTTTGACAGCGGTCTGGTGTCGTCATTGATGTAAGCCTTTAATTAAGTGCCAACCAAGCGTCGTTTAGTCCCAAAAGAAAGGGCTACGTAGATGTGAATTCAATGCATTTCTCTATTTTGATTGATTAGAGACAATTAACTTGAAAAAATGGCAGATCTAACCTCTAAGATAACGGTGTGCTTAACGAAATAAAGCTCATAGCAATTCCTGTCAATATGTAAACAATTAAAGAGAGTGTATGTTGCAAAAAATCACCAGCGCTTTCGCAGCTGTCTAGTTCAGATGCAGTACATAACATCGAAACTAGATGGCGCAGAAAGTTTGTGTTTGCTCTAAGGTTACTATAGAAAATAAATTAGAAAGACCTCGTAGTAGCAACATTTTCAGATGTTGTCTATGTCTAGTAAGATGGCCAGAGGGAGTTAGATTGTTTGAAGTGGTCCCCTAGAGAAAGGAACCTTTAGACCAAGGATAGGTCCATTGTGATACCACTGTGAGCGCTAGGGTTGACCCCAGGTCTACCCCTGAAACGATTTTAATTTCCTAACAGTTAAGGTTCTGAGGTACTGGCAGTATTCAGATCATTAAGATCGTTGAAGAGATGTTCACCTAAGGTGGGTTTTTGGCGACGGCGGGACGCTTGCAAAGGACTCATCTTCTTCTTCGTCTTTGGAACTCCTATAGAGATTATTAAAGACTATGCTCAATCGCTAACCCTAAAATACAGTGTTTTGTGACCACATTAATAAGTTTTGACAGCTTTTCTTTTCTTAATCGACTTCATGCTTTCGACCTCTTAAGAGCCTGGCGTTGTTGCAGCAATCAAGATGTGCCCATCTATGATTTCTCTTCGAAAGACCATCACCTTTGATCAGACGACTAACAAACGACATGATCAAGTTACCTACTGATGGAACCTAGAGAGCCTCGTTAGTTTAGCAAGTTCGTCAACCGCTCAGTTTCTCGGAATTTTTTTAAAGACTGTCCTTCTCTGCCTTGCACTTTACTGTGCTGGATCTGATCGCACCTTGATAAAATGTTTATCTTTGGCTATATGTCGTACAGCTCGACATACAGCTTTGACCTCGTCCTAAACGACCCTGCTGTGGTTAGGTAGATCAAAGGAGTAGTAGATCACAAGGACACCTGCAACGACTCCCTTGACTGAATCCTACCCACCAGTGTTTCCTAAATATGAACCGCTTCAGTGAAAGTTACGAGTTTTTCTACATAAATACGAGGGCGGCCTAAGGACTTGACACTTGAGGGCAAGTAGCGCCTTCCCGTCAACACCCCACCACGCGGTACGTGTTATTACTAACATTGTAACAATCGATTACAAGCTTCATGTACAAGAAGCACAAGGAGAGTACTTCGGCATCATCTAGTTACCACTAGGGTTAACCAGCCCAGATAAACGACAGTTTTAGGTCCGATGTTCACAGGTTTGGGTGCGATGACAATCGCTATTGTTAAAGGTGAACAAAAGAAGACATGTATAAACTCATATCTTGGTATGAAAAAGGGCAAAACTTGGTGGAAGAGAAACTGGATGAGGATTTAACCCCAGACAACATAGACAGGCCCGCCGTGGTTCAGTGGTTAGTGCGTTGGACTGCTGAGCAAATTGCTTGGGTTCAAGCCCCAGCCATGTCCACTGAAGAGGCTTGGCACCACCTCTCGTTGGGGAATGCCAAAATCCTGAAGAAGATTGGAGCACAGGGAGGTGGTTAGTGCGTTGAACCAGTGTGCAAGTTGCGTAAGTTCGACCCCCAGCAATGTCCACCGAACATTTTTATCCCGTTGGGCAATGACAAACCTCCGAAATTATAATTTGGCATGAAGAAGCTTCTCAATTCGCCGTGCACAGTGGGCAATTAATTGTGGGTCACTTCCATTTATGCGAGCAATACCACACGCACAGCATGAATGGTTGCGAGAAGTTAGGCGCTGGCCCACCGCGGGCTGTCGCGCCAGATTTTTGTTAATTTTTTCTATAACAAGGAAACAGTGCGATTGCCTGCGAGTACAAACGAATCGAATACTCAAGGGCGCTAGCCTCCTCGCGAATTATAGCTTGTTAAAGTCGACCCATATTTTTCAAATATTCTGATGTTAATCGAGGCATTAGTGCCATCTCTCGCTCCATTATTCTCCAATCAAATGTCGAAACTCATTTAAACTATTTTTCATCGATCATATCGGCCTGCGACCAATGGTGGTCTTGTACCGTTTTCAACAGCAATTCACTCACAGAAATCGATTAGATGCGAATATTCATTTGGTCATTACAAGGCAGAGGAGCACCTTGTAATCTCTCTTCAACTCGAGATACTCACAGTCAAAATTATCCAAAACAAAATCACCAGTGAAAAGGCGAAGCCCGGTTGAATTGTTAAACTAAGAAAAAAAAAAACCAAAAATTACAATTCTCACAGCGCGACACAAGACACTCTTCGAAGCGATCTTCTCTGTTTGCCAGGCAAAATTAAAATGACTTAAACTTTGCATCGTGATAATTCTTTATATGGAGTACCATCATCACCGTCATCGCCATCATCCATGGAATAGAACCATGGACGGGCTCCATGGTAGAGGAAACTAACAAACAGAAAGAAATTAATAAAAAAAAAAAAAGAAATGATTTGTACTTTTTTTTTTCTGTACAAGATACAACGGCAATGTACATGGTTATAATGTACATTTCTCCGAGACACTCATTGGACGGACGCGGTACCGCGGCACGGCAAGATACATAGATACACCGCGAGAGAGAGAAAGACGTTAAAGAGACCGCACAGTGAACAGTGTTTGCTCAAAGAATGCGCCCGTAGATTGTCAGGTTTTGGTTTGGTGGCTTAGCTGCCGAAGTGCACCAAGTTAAATTCCTTACAGCCAATGACGACATTCAAATGGCAGTCACTTGGCCCATTGGCAGTGGCATTAGCATCCTCATTCAGCCTTCAGTGCTTTCTTCGAGAAAAAAAAAAACAGAACCAGAACTTCGTTACCAATATTGAAGGATGTAATTCGTATGCACCAAGGCAGAACACATCATCATCATCGCCGATATCAAAAAAGGCTCTCTCGTCGGTAGACCTCACGTAATTGGTGAATGATAAAGCCAGTGAAAGAGAATGTACAAATACTCGGTACGAGGAGTATAGGTTTAATGTTTCAGAATTGGATGCAAACTACTGAAGCAACAAGCGACTTCTCGGTTGAGTTATAAAAATGCAAGCAGTCATCCTGGCGTTTTACGGCCGGCTATCACTGTGTCCGGGAGCATTAGTTTTGTCCGAAAGGAATTCGCGAATCTTGTTAGGAAAATTCTTTTGGGGGTTAACATCAACCGTAAAAGTGCAGAAGGAATTCACGTGTCATAAAATGCTTTGAGAAGAATAGAGCCGTGTAGCACTGCAAATGGCAAACAAGTTGGAAATGTAGTAGATTGTTGGAATTAGTGTCAATTAGTACATTGTACTGGTCAGGGTTTCCAAGTGACTCAATTAGGCCACTGACTAAGGCAGTCGAATTTTCTGTCTGATCCTGGAAGAGACTTAACCTAAGATGTCACTGTCACCCATCCGGGCATACTGCTCCCAATTTCCTACACCAAGGTTCTTACCAAACGAGAGTTGAATCTTGGATTCAAAGGCAAGGTTTTCTGTGGTCTTATTTCAGTAAAAGTCATTTTCGCTAAATTAGGCATAAAACAGGGGCTTAGACAGCACAGTCAGAGGCATAAGGAACATTCCAACAGTAGCCGTGGAAACGAAACTTTTACTCAAACAAAATCAAGAGGTCGAAGCAAAGAGCGTTCAAGCTTTAACTCTTTTGAAAGAAGGTCCACATATGTGTATATAAAGATGGTACTAGTATCACTAGATGGGCAAAGATGGAAACTGTTAATGTAAATCCTGTCTTCAGCCTGGGTGACCCGAGCAGCGATTAGTCGGATAGCTTTTGATCTTCTAAAGCATGGACTGAACAAGTTGCGCAACAACCAAAATCGTAGCCAAGTACCTCCTCGTGGCGATCCTCTGTACAAAACCCCTACACGCTAAAATTACAAGTGCACACGATCTAGTAATTCTGCATCGCTGCCAGACACTGACTCTGATTTAAACTTACAAGCAGTCTTTCCACCAAAAGAAAGCCAACACGAAGAAAAATTTGTTCACAACAAGGCTAGCTAGTGGTTTGACGAAGGCCTAGTTTCTCACGTTAGAATAGAAGGAACCTACAATTTTGCTTCTTCAGTAAAATAGCCTTTCAAGCAAATTTTAAGCAACATGTTTAGGGATACCCAAAACTTCGAAAGAATTGTTCTCATTAATACTTCCAAAGCGAAAAGCGATAGATAACCAAGTCGCCATCAATGCAGTTTCTTATCGACGGTACTGAAATCAAAAGTACTAGATTAGTGATACAAAGTCTTACTCTGCTGTTTCCCTGGACGTGAAGGTATCAAAGGCAATAAAAGACCGACGAACTGAAAAGAACTGGAAAGGGTTCTGACCCCTATAGAGGAATGATATTAACGCACGATAAAAACAGTTTTGAATGGTTACCGATCAGAGGGTGGAGGCGAAGAAGGTCCGAAAAACTTCTTCTGTGACTGTTCAAGCCCCAGGAGCAACAAAAAGGCACCGTTGGTCTTACACATCTTCAGCGACGAGGGCAGACTATCCATCAAGCCATCGATTTTCAAACTTATACTCATGAGAATCCCACAATAAATGATGCATTCTCCCCTTCAACCTAATCCAGCCTAAGACTATCGGAGAACCAAACAACAGACGGAGTTGTGACGACTGACGAGGAAAGAAAAAAACGTGAACTCTATGGTGTCCGACGAAATGCTGCGAAAGTACACGAGGTTACGTTCCACTTTTTTTGCGTCTGTCCATGCCACACACAGGTTTTTTTTTTTTTTTAAATAACAATCCAGGGTATCAAAGTATCTGGAAACTCATCATAGTCTCATAAAAGTTCGAAGCAAAAAAAGAATAACGGGACTATCTTGGATTGGGTAGCCTTCCAAACGATCCGTGTGGAGCCACGTGCATGATAAACTGAAAAGGGATCTAAAGACGAGTGTTGGGTTCATGTGACGTGAGCGAAGAAAAACTTTCATCTGAAAAGTAAACAAAGCAAACAGTACCAAGAAGGACTTGGCTATAGAGTTCATTATAAATGACAAATATTTCAGTGCAGAGCAGATCGTGGGGGCTTGTCGTCAAACTAGAGGTTTTTTAGAGGAGACGAAGAGAAACCCAGCACATCAGAGACGGCAGCTCTGATAGCTTTTTGACAGTGTTGTCGCTGCCAGCAGAAGACAGTCGGTCGGAAAAGACTGATGAATTCTTGTGATTTTAGCCGCCCGACCTCAAATTTCCTTGGGAACCACAAGGTAGTGGTCCAAGTGGTCGCAATGGGGTCAACCTAGTTGACGGCACTCAAGCTCTAATTGGGTCCTCTTGTAGTTCACTAAATAACTGCCACTTGTACTAGTAACTCTCGTTCACTACGTTTTGAATTTTTCGTCAAAGGAGGATTCCACCTGAAAACACTCACCAGCATAGGAATCAAGTGGACTATTTTGAAAGTATAACTTGCCGGCAAACATACCGCATGTCAGCTTACACGTCTGCAAGCTTGGTTTGCTGCTCATCTTCAATTTTCGCTTGGTTTGCTTTAAAATATTTGCCCTACCAATCACCGTAAGCAGCTTTAGCTGTCACTCTGACATTTTACCAATTTATGTTTGTCATTTTCATCTTCTCATCGCATTAAGTGTCTACTTTCAATCACTTCCCATTGATTGCACACATATTTCTAGCAGAAAAGTTCTCAAAGTCGTTTGACGTTTGCGTGACAAAAAAGTGGAAATAACGATAAAAAGGGCTGAGGAATAGAATTCGCCGCCTTGACTTCTCTAGCATGTGTAATGCGATCAGAGCATACAAATTCAGAGGCAACAAGTGGAAACTCCATTGCACTGTGTTATTACGTAATTTGCAATGGTCCGGCCCATGCAACATGAAACAGTGGCAGACGAACTCATAAAAGGATAATAAACCAGAATGATGCACATTTATCTGAACTGGAGTAGAGTTTTTCACAGGGAGGGGGACCGATTTAAGTAGCTTCACCGAACGAGACTTTAATAACAGTGGTAGCCTAATGGAAAATCACATAAAATAATTAAGCGCGGAGCAACTAGAGAATGGAGGAGAGGTTCTCTTTGGAATTCCACGACTTGTCATTCGGAGGAGGTACGTTTTTTCTTTTTGGCGAGACTGAGTGTATGGATGGTTCAACGCGCCGGCAAGAGCCCTTGATTTGAAAATAATTGTAGTTCTCACTGAAGGGGCGGTACGCATTTGTAAACGCCTCAGTTGTGGGATATTCGGCATATGAGGATCATGGCGAAGAATGTAGGCAGCCTTGCCTTGTGGCGAACAGACTGATTTAGGTTTTAGGTTCAAATCGACACTACAATTGAACTTTTGTCACGACACCAACCGTCGATATACAGTGATCGACCCATAATTTCTGATTGGTCAATTTTCATGACGCTTCCAGTGAACTGTTGTTATTTATGGGAACCCACAGCCTGGGCAAGGTACCTCACTCATGACAGTGAGCTTCTTTACTGAAATCCGTATGAAACAGTTCAGACATCGTCTAGTAAACCCCTAAACAGTAAACCGCCGAGACAAAAATGACAAGTTTCGACTTGGAAGCATCGTCAATTTATCTGTCGAATGCTAAAGATGTGGTCTACGCTAATGCTAGACGACATACGACTTGCATAACTAATAGTAGACGACGCGACGAACATTGGAAATCTCGATCGATTTTGATTCGCCTAACAACGAGGCGATGCAGAGACTTTTCTGCGGTCTTGCTAAACACATCTGTAAGATGTCGCAGCGTCTCCTACAAGTTTCTCCAGAAGCTGCGAAGTGGAGAGGTCTAAAAGCGAGCCACCTGCAGCCAAGGGAGGAAAGAAACACCTCGGATATGGATTGGTATTTCGTTGACAACCTCTGATTATCGACTACTGAGAACGACTAGGTTCTAGAACGTTAAACCCTGCTCTACCCACAGCACAAAATTCACCAAACTACCAAATTCGTTTAACCGGGGGAAGAACTCACTGACTGCCTTAGCTTAAAACACTATTTTGCTCTACAGGGGCAAACCAATCAGAAGCATTCGTAAATCAGGGGCAGGACTATACTAAGATCAACAACACGCAAAAACATCATATCTCGGAAAATTCACAGTAACCCCCACCCCAAATTGTCGGTATCAAGAGGTTTGAAAAAATTACCGTGAATTATAGCAATGACAAACAATACAAATGTCCCCAGTTTAATTAGTCTGCACATCTCGAACGCCACCTAATACTACCAAAGATACGAACCACTGCACTTCACTCAAGTTCATGTACCGACTGCAGCCACCACTAGGGATGAAAAGAACTATCAGGTGCCGCGTCTAACTTAACGCCTGAAACGGACATCGTGATAGTCATGGCAGATTACAGTGTGAAGATAGAAAAGGACAACACAACGCTCACGTTATGAAAGACTTAAACAACAATGTGGTAAGTGGATTCGCTAGTCATTGAGGACACAGAGTTTGAGCAAAATGCATCCCATGACGTCAGTTGAATCAGTTCTTATCAGCGAACATCAATGTTTTCACCGGAACGCAGACATTTTTTCGGTAAAAGGTAGAAACCTGGAGATGAAACGAAAGAAAAATTTTACTTAAAACTCGGATTACAGCAGCCTCAGCACTAGACAAACTGAAACTCGAAGCTAGGAACTGCTCAAAAATGAAAAAGTACAGCATGGGTTTGGGTGTAATAATCGAAGCCAAGGGCTGGGATACACACAGACCAGATTAGCGTCCATAGTGATACCACTGCAGTAAGCCGGAGTTACCAGGCCTATTTTGAAAGTAGAGAATATCGATGATAGACCTCGATGTATGTAGGTACCTGGCTGGAGGCGGGATGGGGTGATTAAATCCATTGGGTTCTTACTCATCAGATGCACGATAAGGAGGTTTAGGCCACGCTCCTACCTTTTACATATGTAGTCACCAGAGACTAGCGGCGCAAAATCATTGAGCTTTAGGCTTAAATCGTACTTTGAACAGAAAACTCGCCGGCAATTAAGGCCATACATACGACAGTTTATAGCTACCGGGCAAAACACATGCTGAATCTCTTCTCAGAAGAACTGTCGATGTCTTCCTCAATTAGGGAGTCTTTTGTGACACCACTCACGTAACCAGCAGCAGGTGTCAGCTTCAACTCAGATCACTTTCCAAAGAAATGCCCACCCAAATCTTAATCTGCTAGATAAGTATCTATGTATATATGTGTCATTTCAACAGACCTTGAGATAAAATCAAATCATAAGACATTTTTAAGAACCAAATTGCCCCGAAACTGACCATTTGTGGCGCTTAAAGTGTTAATGATCTTCGCTTGTGTAATTTGCAAACAAAAAAAACAACAACAAAATTTACTTTGCAAAGTAATAACTTTTTTCTCTCCAAATGTCAAAAAAAAAAAAACAAGTCTCGTCAAAGAAAAGAAAAGTATCTCTGCCCAACAAGTGTCCCATCAACACAAAAAGTGTCTCCATTTCATTTCTTCGAGTGATGACATAACAATAATGGCGGGCTAATTAGATACCAGTTTTTGTGACAATTTCACGCATTTGTCGCCTGACAAGAAGACAAAACGATGAAAAAAAAAAAACATGACAGTGTTCAAAAGTGTACAAAAGTACACAAAATGTAGATCAATTAATGAAGAAATAAACTCTTAAGCCGTTATGCTTGAACGAGAAAGTCGTTTAAACAAACACTTCATGGTGAAATGACATGCAAAATTAAATGACTCGTCATTACTTTCTCTGGCTAATACACCATTGCAGTGTTTCTTCCAACAACTTGTGTTCTTAAACAATTACACGATTTATCTTAGTTCAGCACTTTTGTTTTTAAGTAGCTATTGACAGGAGCACACACACACAGTTGACAGGAGAAATGCAAACATTTGAACATACTCCTCTGTTGACATTTCGATTTATTCACCGTAAAACATTTGAGTGTCAATCGGAATTTGATGAAGGAGAACCAAATCGAGTGTCAAAAACTTTTCAAAAGGGTTACCATTGTAGTATTCGCGCCCAAGGCGACCAATAAACAATTTGATGGATTGTTTCGAAATGTAATTAAGGCGTGTGAAGCTTAAATCGAAGCCCTAAAGCGATTGTGTATCTGAACAACAAAGAGATTCTTTGCAAATATTCTTGGAAGCTACTTTAGTGGCACGTGAACACAAACAAACGCTTATCGGGTGTATAATCAGAAGCCGCGCGGTGAAATGATGTAGCCCGTGGCCAGCACGCTTCCACAAGTGTTGAAGTGATAAATTTACTTGCTGTGGATGGAGAAGAAATGGCATGTGCCTATGAAATTGCTTACTGTCCACTTGTTGCACGAAGCAATGTCTTAAGGGATAAATGTGTCAAAAAGGGGCGTCCATTTCTTGTAAAATCAAGCCAATAAGGTGGCATTTCCTTTGTTTTGGGAAGCTGTGCTAATAATCATTTCTACTGCCGTAAATTAATCGAACTTAAGGGTGTTTAATTTATACATAGGCGCATTTTTGACAAATTTGGGACCCAAAAGACCGTCGTAAGGGCACCTGAGGCTGACGTAAGAATAGACAGAGGTAATTTGACTTGGCTAAACGATAAGTATACATCTGGCTGTTCTGGATCGAGGTTATCGGCCTACTAAAGAATTTATCAACTTTGGATCAGGTAGTATGGCATCGATCAAGAAAAGAAATTAAATTTGGGATTTAAGAAAGAAGGTCAGGTAAATGGGTGCCTTGTGACATTCGTCACTGTTCCTTTAGGCCAGTGCCCATCTTCGAATTCCACTCTGAGAACCTGTAATGAGATGGGGAGCCACTGATTTAAAACCACCCGGACACGAATAAGAATCTCAGGAGATCCTTAAGCTCGATGTCACGCAAATCCTCGAATTCCGTGAAGAAGTAACTACCAAGAGTCCTCATTCTTCTCCCTGCGAAGGCAGGACATTCATACAACAAGTGACAGACAGTTTCGATTTCTTCCTCGTCCCTACAACTTCTGGAATAGTCGTTGTGATGTATACAGAGGCGCCCCGCATGAGTACCAATGGCGCAGTGCCCAGTAATGATGCCGGAGACTATCTTTCCTTCGCGACGACTAAGTTTGACCAGAGACAGAGATCTCTTCGTATCATAAGCCGTCCATAAGTCTCTAGTCGTGGCACATGTGTTTAGCTGGATCCAACGTGTTTTGGCTCGAATGATGGCCTTGTTTTCAATACACCTTTTTAATGAGCTTATTGCATAGCCTGTGAGGCATGCAGCGCTGCTCTTCTTCGTGCAAGTTCGTCAGTCGTTTCGTTACCTGCGATATCTATATACCCTGGTCACCGTATTGACTTTCGATATCTCATCTAGATGCTTTTTGCAGATTCCTACAAGCCTCGATCTAGCCCCTGTTTTGTAAGCTCTTCGCGAAGGTCTATCGGCAATTTCCGAAATATGACGTAAAGGTCGTTCTTGGTAATTTTAACGTCAAGATCGTACACGAAAACGTCTGTGACAGAAAAGGCACATATAGCCCGCACTTCACGACCTCTTTGAATGGATTCTTACCTACAAAGGTGGCACTACAATTTGGGGTAAATTTGGGCCTCAACTAACAAGTCTCCCCAAAGTTGGTTGGGATTCTCTAATATTTGACTGTGGTGTCCACTAGAAGCAGCGTGTTAATCTAATTGAATCTAATTGGCTGAAGAGACTTGTTGGTTGAGGCCCAGTTGTAGGTAGTCCGAACTGTAGCGCCATGGAAAGTAAAGAAAGGATTCAGCTATCGTTTTGAAGAGCTCCGGACGATGAGTTCTGTCTAATTTGTCTAAGTTCGAAAATTCAATCTGAAGTCGACTTGCCTGGGCTTAAAATGTTCACAGAGCATGTTGAATCTTGTGGGCAAAATTAAGCAGGGATATGCCTCTGTTTGGTGGTTGCCGTGGTTTGGACATGCGTTGAACTGCTGTAAGAGCGGCGTGGGTTCAAGCCCCAGCCATGTCCACCGAACATTTTTCGCGGCACCACCTCCCGTCAGGGAATGACGAGCCTTCGGGACTAGAGTTTGTCATGATAGAGCTTCTCAATTCGCCGTTCGGAGTCGGCAATAAATTGTAGGTCCCTTCAAATTCGTGGGCAAAATGTAACAAGAGAAGCTTAGCCTTGGCCTATCCCGAGCTGTCCCCCAGCTATTTATTTTCTTTTCTATGCCTCTGTTCTCAAATTTACTGGTTTGAGGAAACAAGGCGCTCAGACGTAGCCCACCATTGGTCATCGTTTAGTGGAGAGTGCTTTGCCCACTAGCTCTCAACTGCTTGTGGTTTTCCCAGTTAGGTTTTGTGCTTCAGCTCTTTAAGGTGTCACAGCGCAGAAGTTGTTAAAGATTTCCGTCCGGGGATATTGAGAATGAGTGCATGCCGAACAACAATGTAGACGTGATCATTAGGACAAGTTGCACACTTCCAAAGCTTCGCCATTTAAATAGACCAATACCTGGCAATGCTGCCCACCTATTAATGACCACAGATTAATGACCACAATGGCGACTGCAACAATTGGTATTAGAAGTTAATTACACTCGTTCGGACCTAATAATCTTGCTTTTGTCCACGGAACCAAAGAAGAAAGGAATTGTCGCGCATCATCACGATACACGTACCGAAGCAAATGCTTAATAAATCAGCCAAGTTAATTCGATTAGCAGTGGCAAATCTTCCAATTAACTGACCTACTCTTCACACCATCTTCCAGGGGAGTCTTCATTCGGGTTGTCGTCGCCAGTGGCCGATTCTTCATGCGTAAGTGCCAAGAATGGAAGCACACAACAGTAACGAGACCGGTTGTACTTTGCAATTGATAGCACTATGCTTTGGCTAAATCAACACAAAACCACATCTGGTCAAGGATCCTCGGGGTGAATCGGGGTTCGATTTGATTAAGACCTGTTGATCAATTGGGATTTAGCACCTCAGGCGCTGCGTCGTCGCTAGGCAGAATGAAGATATTCATGGGGATACACTGTCTAAGCGAATGGCCAAACACCCAGATTGGTTCGAAGACGACACTGCTGCTCACTGATTCATGTTGGAAAACTTGAAATCTAACATTTTAGTAATTAATATGCGAGATATGGAAGTATCTGAGCGAAGAATGAAGTATCTATGACGGTTTGTATTAAATTGAATGCCTGGACGGGTAGTTCAAGTCGTTGGCATAGATTTGACAAGTTTTAGCGTTTTTTTTTTCATGAGATACAGCTGCAGGTGACAGAACTATCAACGGGAGCCATAAAGCGGAGTGAAAAGCCCCATTTGGATGGGACCATAATTTATGGTTGAGTCGTTATTCTTTCCCTTTTTCATTCTGGAGCAGAAAGAGTGTGGGAAACTTGGCAGTTTCGTGCGAAATATTTAAAGAACTGTAGGGAGTATTGCACGGGACAAGACTCGTGGGCACCGGGAAACCTATAAAGTCAATCTTCTGAATTTGTGGTTGGCGCTGTTAAGTGATTTTTACTACCCCGCTGGTTACAGAGACCAAGAACCTTTCCACTTCCTGTTTTATTTTTTCCCCAGACCACCAAGAATTTGTACGAGAGGCTCTTGGACTGCATTGCGCTGGCACTCCTCCTGTTTTTTTTCATTATCACTGCAACAGCGTCGCTAATTGCAGACCGATCTTCATCCGGGTCCAACAAACGAGGTTGTCTGGACTAGAGTCCTCGCGCAGTTTATCTTCCAGCAAGCGGTGCTCTTGCAATGACACACGACGTATTCCGCGTCAGTCATAATAGAATTGCTATGTTCTAGGGCTACGGAGAGGCACCTGTCCTGTGGATAGCCCCTGACGATTGAGATTCGATGGCGGAAGATCCGGAGAGTGGAGGGTCCAGTTAAGCACCTTGAACCCGCAATTCTCATAGTGGTTAAATGGATCATTGGAAAGTGATAATGAATGAAATTCATTGCATCTGGACCTGGGCCTCAACTAAAAAGCGACTGCTACCAGCTTAGTCGTTAGGCAGTTGCCTCCAGTTTCTCAAGCCCAATTGGTTGAGGTCAACGCAACGCCATCTTAGTTGCATTTTTTTCTACTGCGCCGTCCCTTCCGGATAGATTCGAAGATTTTCTGGGCCGAAGCGCTGGTGTTTATCCGCTCCACATGTGCTAGTCATCTTAGTTGTTGCATTTGGCCCTTGTTTCTAGGTCGATGTCACTATACAGCCCATACAGTTTATCGCTGTATCTTCTCCTCCACTCAGCGTCTAGGACAACATCCAAACTTTACTCGAATTCCACTTTCAACTAGTGGCCAAATGACAGACCAGAGAACTTCACCTTGGAGGCAGCCTTTTGAAGTCAATTTCGTCACATACGTACATATGTATGTACTCGTACATAGATCTAGTAAAAAGTTAATGGAAATACATTTTATTACCTTACATGTGTAATTTCTTTCTTTTATTGTTTAATTGATTTCCAATAGATACTTATCGTGTAATCCATCAACACACCCGCCATCATTTGTCTAATAAACACCTTTCTAGGGTTTCACGCTTTCTTCTAATTGAAATTTGGCTCTCTCTTGAGTTTTTCATACAGCACAAATCAATACTTAATCGTTAATCGATTGATTGATTAATTAGTTGTATGATTCTTCAAAAAAAAAAAATCCAATTGTAATGCGGATGTGCATACATACATTCTTTTAAAACATTTATCAGCAAAACAAGATTTTTAAAAGCTCAGCATAGAATCTTTAGTAGAGCATACATACAGGCTCTAAAATAAATGAATTCATGAGAATACATTGTGAAGCATACTTTCAGGTGGTCAAAAATAAAGAAAAGTCTCACTATTTATACGCTTGTTTCTCTTTGTGTAAAAGTGCGTGGACACAATACATTTTGCAAGAAATAAGGTTATTACATCTCACTTATGGTGAAAACACGCACGAAGAAATCACATTTGGGCATGGGCGTGTCAAATGCTTTAGACTGCATTAACACGACAAGAATCAAAATAACTGGCGAAAATCCTATGGGAAGTTTTGTAATCCCAAGGAGAAGCGTTCAGAATTCAATCAGGACAAGCAACAACAGAAGCTTAACCCGCCTACAGAAAGCCGGCTAAAAGGGAAGGCGTATGAGATCATAACGCAGAAGCTACAGACCTGTTCTGCCCAACGATAGTGGATAACGAGATCGCAGTGCGTTTCCTACAATATCATACAGTCATTAGTGGAAGCAATGGATATAGGGAACATGCCAAGGACGAGGTTCAATCCTCCTTATCGAACAGGGTAATGTTGTGAGATTCAGAAAAATATCAAATCTTTAGAACGACCTAACTTTATCTCGGTCTAAGTGGACCTTCACATAATGTGGTGCAAGACGGGAATGTCCCACAGAAACAGGAAGAGAATTCCTGGTGCTGGTGAGCCTAAGGGAAGGAGTTACCGCGGAATTGAGGAAGACACAAAAATTCTCGCTCCTGCTATCTAAAGAAGAAGTTTGAGAACATTCCACTACTCTTCATCGTAAAGACCTCTACGAATTAAGGAAGTAATCGCTGACAGAATGGAGTCTGCGTTTGAGGACGCAAGGGGCCAGGTAGATCACCAATGTGGTTATGGTACTGTTGGTGGCATCAACGAACTCGTTAGAGTAACGAGTATACCTATCGAAGGAGCACGATGAACGGCAAGAAGTATGCTATCATCGTTCTAGAGAGGCAAAACGCCATCAACACCGCAAACTGAGAAAACAAACCGAGGAAGCATTTTTGAATTACTTCTGTACAACACGGAAGATGAAACGTGGAAGTACAAGTCACTAAAGTGATCCCCTAAGGTTCAATAGAAACGGCGGAGTAAACAGTCCTGCTCCATCATAGCTTTCGGCTTGAAAAGCACCTTCAAGACCACCACCTGGAGTAACTTGCTATAGGCACACGCCAAGAAGGTCAAAAGATGAAACGAGATCCGAGCGGCGTCCTCAAGGTTTCTAATTTACGATGATAACCTAAAACTGCGGATTCAGGAGGCTTCCTAGACAACGTAGCGAGCGTAATTTCTTAGATTGATCTTCAGCTGCCGCTTAAATAGGTAGTCAGCCAATCCTTGGCATGGCCGCAACATCCCTTTACGTAAGAGTTAACCTTTTGCATAGTCAGGAAGACTTTTCTTTGCTAATTAAAGCCTGGAGCCTTGTGGAAGATCCTGTCGGACGATCAAATCCTTCACTTCAGCTTATATACATACCATTAGGTTCAGACGTTTTCTTATTCTGCATTGACCTCGCAGCCAGATCCAACTCTTCCTCTTTACTGAACAACAGGAAGTTTATCAAGATGTCCTGACCCCAAACTGGGTCTGTCGGAAAGTGCGTATTCATGGTGTTCTACGTCCTCTACATACTCAGTGCATGACTGGCTATCTGCACATACCTACCTTGGATCTATACCTCGGGATCACTACTGACATCCCGCCGAAGATCTTCTCTTATGTTGACGGTTGGTATAAGCTTCATCTTCAATGTCAATGTCAAGCGCATCTTCAATGACATTGGCGATTTTCCTCCTTCCTCTGGTGTCCTTGTATCTGGAATGTAATTACCACTTTTTGTCTCCAAATGTTTCACCCGCCTATCAGAACATATCCGTTTGGGTTGTTTAATCAAAGGTATTGCAGCACCTTGAGCCGCATTATGTCATATTCGGTTCTTTCAGTGGTGCCCGTCGTTTAAAGGAGCGCGTCTTTCCCCTATTCGTCAGACCCTTTGCCAAAGTCGTCTACCAGCTTCCAAGCCGAACGACATACATATATGTTGCTTTGAAGACCTTCTTTATCAACGACAAAGAACTAGGAACCTGAAATTAGAATTCTTTAACCCAAACTACACCATTATTTCGAATTCAAGACATTACTCATGATCCCAGAAACCAAACGTCAAATCATCACTTTGTAAAGTTTTGTACAGACTATCGTGGAGGCAATGTTAGGCATCAGGGCTTCCAGTTTCTAAATGGAAAAAAGCTTACCCATCCAAAGGAAAAAAAAAAAAACGTCCACTTAAAGACTGTTACTGCTTCGATTTATTCCATCGACAAATCTTAAGTCTCACTCCAGTCCAGCTTTACAAATCTTAAATCTAATTCCAACCTTACTCTCTAATTTCACAAATCTTCATGACCCAGTGTCAAGCAGACGGGATTCTTCTTGTAAACGCCTTGTGCCTGGAGCACAGCATGTGGTGAGCACCGCCACGGATCATCTGTTGCCACTTGCCAGTTCAGCAGACGTTCCTGCAGGCTCTTGAACAAATCTTGGAACTTGGCCTTCGTTGCAAGATTCCACCGCTCCAATGGATCCATTTTCACATCAAACAACTCCCACTCTGGTCGGGTGTAGTAGCTCTGCAGTGATTTGACCCACGGCAGCTTTTGCTTCATAATGGTGGCGTTTAGGACTTCTTGGAATGTTGGTGATGTATACAGATCTTGATCGATGGGAAAGTAGCTCCAAAAGTTGAGGTTATGAATCAGCTTATAACGACGCGTCCTCACCATCCGCATGGGATAGTTCATCGTGATCTCGTGGAAATTCTGACTTCCGTAGATGGTTTCGTTTTCATTTGGCGCTGGTTCCCCCTGCAGCAATGGCAGCAGTGACTTCCCAGTCATGCTTGCATTCGGTTTGATTCCGAAAACATCCAAAACAGTGGGAAACACATCCAACAGACTTGTCATCGCTGAAGTCACCTCGTTGCGTCGGTCGCCGCTGTCAGGAGATGAAAGAATCATAGGCTCCCGGACACCGCGATCATACAGATTGGTCCTACCGCTGGGGAATGGTGGACCATTGTCTGAAGTGTACATCACCAAAGTGTCCTTATCCAAACCGAGACTTCGCAGCTCCTTAAGCACCACCCCCACTCCTTGATCCAGACGGGAGATGGTCATATACTGGGCAGCTAGCTCTTTTTGAACTGTTTCCGTTTGCGGCAAGTAGTCAGGAATTTTCAAGTTCCTCCAGTCATAGTAGATCGGACGCCAATCAGGAATTACACCCATGCCCTCCTCTCCAGAACCCCACCGTTCGCAGAACTCTCCATATTGCGGAGTGATGTGACCGCATCGATGTGGATCATGGAATGCCACGACCAAAAAGAAAGACTTGTTCTCCTCTCGCGTCCGGTTGAGGAACTCTCTCACGTACAACTTGATTTTTGTTATGTTCCGTCCAATCTGGTTAACCGAATGATTCTCCTCCGTCTGTTCGTAGTCGAAGTGGAAATTCTCTCCAGCTCCCACGTGTTTCTTCCCGATTATCCCACTGAGAACACTGCCTCTCTTCTCTGCGCGCAATACATTCGGCAGTGACGTCACTGTCTTGAAGACATTAAAGTTATGAACACCCTGGTGCAGTCCGTACATTCCATTTTCATGGCTCGCCTGACCCGTGAGAATCTGTGCTCGACTTGGTGAGCAACTGCTTACCGAGGTGAAGGCGTTATTGAAGAGTAAACCGTTCTTAGCGAGTGCATCCAGGTTAGGCGTCTGGCAGAACTTATTGAGATACGCACCCATTTCGAAGCCGGCATCGTCAGCCACAAGAAGAAGAACATTCCTTGCCACAGAAGCAACACCAATAGTCAATGAGATTAGGAACACTAAACTGAAAAGGTTGTGGAGCGCCATGTTGGCGAATGATTGCACTTTGGTTTGGAACTTGCAAACAAAACTCACTCCCGGCTGTTTCGACCGCACACCGAACGAACTGGTTTTCGAGTCAAATCACAACTGACCACTTGTTCAGCGACAAAATCCCTTCTCCCGAGAGATTGCTTGGAACCGGCTTGGGGGCAACTACGCGACGGGAGAATGGAATAAAAGTGAATGTACCTCGAAGAGACGCACACACAAAAGTCGTAATCTAATTGAATAATAAGACGAAAGAAAGAAGGGAACAAGATCATGAACGGAGGAGAAATGCTTGAATAGAAACAATGGGAATAGGACTGAGTGGGAGAGTCACTTGTCAGCTGGAGCTTAGGCGAATTTGGTTGCCAGTGAAAGGCTTATTCGAAACCTGCATGTGCACCTCTATCAGATTTTGTCCCTGTAACCTTGATCCTTGTCGCGATTGCTGATGAAAAAGACCAAACTCTCTGACATCTGTGATCGACTGAAACGGGGATCAGTCTATCTAAGGCTGGAAGCCGTGCGAGCTTTATAGAGCATTGTGGTCTTGAACCAATCAACCTGCGTATCAACCGAAAGTTTACATCAAAAAGATGAGGAAAACCTAGGATCAACGACAGGGCAATGATCTTATCGTGCTTGAAAGGGCATCAATCTGTGTCTCGTAGAAAGTCTTAGATGTGGCCATATAAGTAGAAGAGAAGACAATTGCATGGCACAAAAGAGACTTAGTACACCAGTGGCCAACAGAAGTCCAATTAAACCACCACCAACCTAGAAGATAAAAATCAAACGAAGAATACAAATTTGCCCCTGAAGGAAGTGACAAAGCAAAGGTTAGGAACTTAAAGTCTCGGTTCAAGAAAGCATGGACTCGATTTTTTCAACGCCGCAACTTTTTCCGTAGTGCTCACTTATCTTCGTACCATCCTTTACGGTCTTCGATATGCTACCTCCAGTTGGTAAGACCCAGTTTTCTTAGTCCACGATCACTTGATCCTTAAATTGTAGATTCGGTCTAGCTCTCCTTTGCGAATCAGGTGGCTGGGATTAGAAACTCTCTTCACTGGAGCGTTGTTGACCATTGGCTCGATGTGGCCAAGCCAGCGTACTCGATGGATTTTTGCCTTCCGGACTACGTCCACGTCTTTGTACAGCTCATAGAGCTCGCGGTTAAATCTTCTGCTCCATTCAGCCTTCTCGCAAACAGAACCAAATATACAAAGCAGAATTTTTCTTTCAAAGGAACCCAACTTCTATTAAGCTGTCTAGCTTATCGTCAAGCTTTCAGCTTCATAAAGGACGATTGGCAAGATCAGCGTTTTGTAAAGCACGATTTTGGTCCTTCGTGTTAGGATTTTTAATTCTGGATTTTGGGACAAACTGTAGTAGCACCGGTTGTCTAGGGTTATTCTTGGTCGAATTTCCATCTGGGTGTCGTCTTTAGAATTTTGACAATCACCTTCACCAAAATCATAGCTCTCGGTGCTTAAATTCTTAAATAGCTTAAATCGTTTATCTTAAGACCAATTCCTCTAGCCTGCTCTTCAATCACCGAAAAAGCTTCTATCACGACATATTCGGAACGGGCGACATCAACAGCTCGACGGACTTGGAGCTTGTGCCTTCAGTATTAATTCCTTACCGCCGCATTATCTATTCCAGCACACGATTGAAGAAATCGCAAGACAGCTCATATCCTTGCCGGGATCCGGTGCACGTTTGGAATAATTCGGAGATTCTGGTTCCAAACTGCACGGTGCATCGTAACTTTTCGAGGGTTGTGTGACCCAACTGGATCCATTTTTTCGGGATCCCGAAAGCAGCAATCGCGTTGTATAGCTCGATGCGATGAATGTTGTCATATGAGGTTTTAAAGTCGATGATGGGTGTCGACTTGGAGCTCGTTGATCTTTTCCAGGATTTGTAGGAGTGTGAACAATTTGGTCAGTTTTTGCTGTGTGGATCAAAACGCCTTCACACGTTCATACGTTACTCTCTGAAGTCCCTGACAATGCTCGGTTAAGGCATTCGACGTTGGAGTTTCTTTTCAGAGTTGAGCGTCCTTTGTTTTTTTTCCTTAAGCTGTGAAAGCGTGGAGTTGATCGTCTACAAAATGTGTCACCTTTCTCACAATCGTTGTATATTTTTACTTCCTAGTTAAAATAATGAAAGAACCGGATTCAAATTTATTTAATTTTCCGTTTAGGACAATCTATTTTTCACAGTCATGGATGGAAGCCACTTCATAAGACAGGAGGTGAAAATAATTTGTTTAATTTAAATAAATTAGAAAGGGTTAACCAATTGTTAGCTGAACAACAAAATGGGCATTGTTAATTTTTTAGTTCAACTAACACCACAAATAGGTGTTATTTTTAATCCAAATATATGTATACAGCTATTTTCATGACGTTGTCACTCCGTGAAAAGGGGGGATTGTTCCATTGATTTTAATCTCAGAGTCACGCATAACTTTCTGTAATGTAATATCAAAGAAATCACAGGACAGAGTGTCGCTAGCTAGTCCATTGCCCACGTGGACACACTTTTCTTTCTTTCTGGTAAAATGACACCCATCCTGTTTAAACAGTATTTCAAGCGGAAGTCCACGCTATTGAATTGTGTACAAGAGAATACCTGCGAAGAAGAACACAAGGAACCAGCATGTACATCTTTTCAGACAGACAAGCAGCACTATTAGCCCTTAGGTCCTATATGGTAGGGTCCAAGCTTGTCTAAGACTGTCTCAACCTCCTCGAAAGTCTTGCATCGGTAAATAAGGTTAACGTAGCCTGCATCCCAGAACATGAAGACTTCTAGGGTAACGAACGGGCTGACTGCCTGGGGAGAAGAGGCACTTGACGCCCACTCGTTGGTCCCGAACCTACTTCAATATAACACAATGGGAGATCAACAAACACGCAGACTACTGGGCCAAATTCCGGGACCTTAGACAAGAGAAAAATATACAAGATTAAGACTTTACTTGATCTCACCAAAGACGACTTAAGAATCTTAACGGGCTATCTAACGAGATATTGTCCACTCAGATGCCATCTGCATAAAATAAGAGTATCAGATATCACCGTGGATCAGTGGTTAGCCCGTTGGACTGCTGAGCAAACTGCGTGGGTTCAAGCCCCAGCCGTGTCAATGAAAAAGATTCTCAATTCGGCATTCGGAGTCGGCAATAAATTGTGGGTCCCTTTCATTCGGACGAAAATTGTAACAGGCACAGCATGAATGGTTGCGAGAAGCTAGGCCTTGGCTCACCTCGAGCTGTCGCGCCAGATAATTTTTTTTTTTTAGATACCGATACTTACCGGCTCTGTGGAGAACAGAAAGAGACCGCTGAACACAGCAAGGAAAAGATTGCTCCACTTGACGCGGGCCTCGGTCAACCCAGCGGAAATTCGAAAAATCGAGCCCAGAGCTATGCTGAGGTTTATTAGAAGTCTCAATAAAACCTCTGTTTACACCATATGGGCCATCACAATAAACCTCATTGGTCGCAGTGCAGATTACAGATCGTTTTAGTTCCAGATTTGGCCTCAGACTGTCACTATCACTAAACCCGATATGGTTGACTACCTAACATTTGTCCTTTCGATGGCATGCAACTTAAATTAAAGTTTGCATGTAGTGATAGGTGTGCCTACTGTATCATTTTCTGGAAGAATGGGTGTTAATGTTCCACATCTGGCGAGTCTTACAGTTCCCTAGAATATCCACATACCAACACCAAGTAACCATGAATAGTGATCTGCTCCGCCATCTCTATGAGATACGATCGGCAATCTAGAGCTGCTATTGAGTTTGGGGGAAAGATTTCAAGGTCTTGATTACTGTCCGAAAATGTGCGGATATGTATAGTGGATATATCGGATATAGTGGATATAAGCGGAAATATCTAACTGCACAAACTTTTTCGTACATTTTTCGAAACCCATTTCTGTCTTCCAGCCTTTCTATGAAGTTTCATAAGTCTTTAAAAGCTCTCTGCTTCGTCCATTTACATTTCCGCTGTTCAGTCCTTAGCTGTTTGGAACCTCGACAAACCCTTCACGCGATGTTCCTAACGCCATGAAATTTTGTCATCAATGAATGTACAAACCAGACCAAAGACGTGATAACTGTTAAAAGAACAACGAATTCATTCTCGCTCTTCAATTGATTTCTCTACGCTTATGGGAGCGGACTATAAAATCATGCGGAAATTGTTATATAGTATCTCTGTGGTGGACAAAGACAAATGAGGCCACCACAGCCAAGAAATTAGCTGAAGTCTGCATGACCGGCTGCCTGCGCTCCACCCCCACCGCCTCGCTTAACGCCATTGTCGTTTTACCACCAGTTCGAGTCCATATCCAAACCCAGGCTAAACTCAGCCTGCACAGGCTCTTCCATTTAAACATTATCAGTCCCGAACACCCCCCTGATGGCCACCTTAACATGCTTCCCTCCCTGCTCCAAAGCAGAGAGTTCAGCATGCCGTTGGATGACTTTCTCCTAAGGTATTGCTTCAAACGAAATTACTCAGTAGTCATACCCCCCAGTGACGACTGGGAAAAATTCAAACCCCGTCCCTCAGAGCATGACCAGGTATGGTACACAGACGGCTCTAAAATGGACAGTGGATCTGGGGCTGGAATATTCGGAGAGTCACTTAGCACTAACCTATCGGTCAGTCTAGGCACGTACTCATCGATCTTCCAGGCAGAAATATTTGCCATAAACCAGTGCACAAGTTTAAGCTTGCTCTCTAACCCCCGTGGCAAAACCATTTTTATCTTCTCTGACAGCCAAGCTGCCCTGAAAGCACTGAACTCAGCCACGATAAAATCAAAACTAGTTCTAGAGACAGTCAAATTGCTTCTAGAATTGGGAAAAAACAACTTGGTCATACTACACTGGATCCCTGCTCACAAAGGCCACGCCGGCAATGAAACAGCGGATTCACTGGCCAAGATAGGTGCGACCACCACCCTCACTGGTCCTGAACCAGCCTGTGGAGTAAACAAAACTATCTTTAAAAACTTCATGAGGGAGTAATCCCTGCTCAAATCCAACGCGATGTGGATGGAAAGTATAGGACAGAAATGTACCAAACACTTCTTTCCCACGGTATCGCAAAAGAAATCCAAGTTTCTTGTAAAGCTAAGCAGGAACCACCTTAGAATTCTAACCGGCATCCTAAGTGGCCACTGCCGTCTAAAACGGCATCTTCATAAGCTTGGCCTCTCACCGGACCCTACCTGCAGACTGTGCCTGGAGAGCGATGAAAGCTCTCTCCACATCGTCACAGAATGTCCCGCCCTTATCCATGTGAGAAAATGGACCCTAGGCAGTGAACTCGTTTCACCAACAGCGCTTGCCACGCTTCACCCAGAGAGGCTGATTAGCTTCCTGACATCCTCTTTAGTAGACAAACTGCTCTAAACTCTTGGGAAAGCACAATAGGCCTCTTTATGAGACCGCAGTGCTAGAATGGACAAACCGCTCCCCACCAATAATAATAATAATAATAATCTCTTGGCGCTAGCTGTCTTGGATGGTTCCAAAGCTCACCTGAGGAGGAGTTTCTGTAGTGTCTATTTTGTAAAACTTCTCTAGGGCGAATTCTATCTAGAAAATCATAACATTTCTCACCTCCAAATCGTAAATTTTACTACAAATTTGATTTGCTGTTTACAATACCGCAAATTTGTTTCCCCGTAAAATGCGCAGATAATAGGCACGTAGTGTAAACAAAAGTATCGAGACAGCAGCGTAAGTCATATCGAGATAATTTTCTGTCTTGGCAACTGACTATAAAGTGGCTGTGACACCAAAATTCGTAATTATCACACGTGTGTTACTTTCTCATTTAATTCGCTCAACCTGCAGGGTACGAATACGAATAAAATAACAAAAACAAACTTTATCCCCCTCACAAATCATAGAAAAGCTCTACTTGTATCTTTTTCTGTCCAACGATACGGAGAGAGAGCTTTACACTGATGAAACTACACGAAACTCTTTCATCAGCAATCTGTGCGACAGAAGAAAGAAAAACTAAAACTTTTTTCACCGCCGGCATCCGATTGTACACATTTACATAGGTATGTGTGCATCTTTCGTGTTATCAGCAGGGGAACAAGCATAGCAAAATCCTAAACTACGTACGAAAGCAGGTTTTGGTTTTGTTTTCTCCTTTTTTTTTCGCAAGTAAATGACAATGACGGGGCACAATCTTTGTACGGCTAAGAAGCGACAGAGGGATTATTTACGTTATCTGTTTGCTCAACTTTATAGGGAAAATCAAGTGTTTGGAGGAAGAAGAGTTGAAGTATAGACACAGGCGTCACATTCTCTCAGGACTGAAGCATATGACGACTGCGTCACCCTTCTGGAGCAACAATGATCGCCACAAAAGGTGTGTGAAAAGGTCGCTCATTTTGTCAAAAGTTTTGGCGGGCATGGGCATAAGGGCTGAAACCAAAACAGTTCGCTAAAAAAATGTCAGTTTGACATTGAAAGTTCGCTATGTGGCGTCCAAAAACAGGCAAATTTAGGTATACATAGGTCGACCGAAATTGTAAAGGTAAAAAAATATTCGTCATGATGGGGGAAAAACTCGAGAAAACCCTTAAAATACGATTGGCATAAAGCAAATGCTTCCAAATTTTGCCACGTTACGAAGACGTAATTTTCATGCATACGAGTGTGAACTATCGCCTAAAGAAATATTACCGTTGTCGAAACATGGTGTTACCACAAAGTAATGACACCGAAGGGCTCAGACATGTTATCGGAAAGCTTGGACTAGACAACCCCAATGACAGTGGCGAACAAATTGTAGATTTTGGCATCAGCAGCCTTATTAGAAATAGTCTCTTGAACTTCCAGAATAGAACAGAGATAAGATATGGGAATGACACGAGATCAGTACCTTAAGATGGCTGCAGTTCTACTGCATATTGCTGCAGCAAATGAACGCCCAGATATCAAGTAATTTCAGTCAAGAAATCCGATAGCAAAAGTCGGCAAGCAAATCACGTGAACCGTTCCTGTCAACTTTCTTGCAGTGTCTTATTAAAATAGTACCGAGGCGTGACCATAAGAAGCAGATTACCGCGATCCACACAGCCGATTGACAGTTTAAGCCGCCGTAGGTATAGTTCTAACTGATGTAGCTGTCGTCTGACTCTTGGTGAGATTTGTAATCTGGTATTGCTTCTGAAAGATTTTTTTTTCTTCAGGAGAGTCGGAGAATGCATCATGCACCGTCAAGGGGATTGTTACACTCACCTGGTGTGTCAGACTCTTACTGACTAAACTCCCTCTCTACCTTTGGTATCCTCGACAAACCCCCTCCGACCGCTGTTTGCATTACTTCAGGAGGGCGTCTTCCTTATGTCCAACAGGGTTCCGGTATGATTCTTATGAGGTTATGTTTTCGTTTTCCTCTCTGTTTTATTCTCGCAGCACGAAAGGCCTCGATAAAGGAGGCCATTCGGTTCCACCTGTCATTACTCGAGATCTTCTGAACGGTACGCCGTATTAGAAAAGGTCTGGTAACCGCAATATGTACCCAATACATCACAAGTGGCTTGAAAACCCAATGCATTACTGAACGCTAAGTAGAAGACCACTCACGCTTCCTTAATCCATTTATTCATGTCTTCCTTCTAGTTAAGTTTGGAATTTAAAATTGCGACCATCGTGTTCATACTAAGTTCTTCCTCAACAGTATTTTGAGGTTTGCAGGTAGATATTGATCTCTTCTTAGCGAAAATAAAGATCTTTGTCCTTAAAGGATTCTCTACTAGTAGAACTTAGTAGAGTTTAGGGTTGAAAGAAGTTTTGCGATATCAGGACAATGATGTACAGATATTGTCAGCGTTGACCGGGTCGCTGAGTCAATTTTTCATTCATTCCACTTCAACGCTGGATGAACATTTTACCCCGTTTCTTCTGTACACTTCATCTCCCTCTTCTATAAAGTCAGTTACTCAATTTTACTCCGGGGAAAATAATCCAGAGTGCGCTAGCCCACAGGGAGTCTTATGGAACCATGGTTGGTTGGTTGATTTAGTGGGTGTCCTAAGGACTTACTTCGACCTCAAGCGGGTCCATTGTACCCATAAAAAGTATACTCATAGGAGTCAAACCAAGGAATAGGGTTGGCTAATCCGGAAACCTCCCAGAAAAGAATAGAAATCTCAGGAGTTTCCTAAAATCAGCAATATTAAGGTCCTCCAGCCCATGGAAGAAGCTACTACCAAGAGTACGCCATTTTCTGGTGGCCAGTGCGGGACATTCGCATAGCAGGTGTCGGACGGATTCTATTTCCTCTTCGTCCCTGCAGCTTCTGCAATAGTCGTTGTAGGGCAATCCAAGACGCTCCGCATGGATTCCTATTCCGCAATATCCTGTGAGGACACCGAAGACGATTCTTATTTCCCTTCGACTAAGTTGTGCAAGATTTTTGGAATTCTTATCGAAGGCTGGCCATAGTGGTCTGGCTATTGCACATGTGTCCATGAGACACCATCGCGTATTAGCCCTGATCATGGTTTCCTCATCTATATCCCCGTAAAGAGTACTAATGGGTGTCTTCGCGATCGGATCTAGTTCTGCTCTCATTACCTGATATATCCCTGTGGCCCAGCATAGGGTCACCTTGTTGGTCGTTGATATATCGTTGAGATTTTGTCTGCAGACCTTTACGAGCTTCGATTTTGTCGATGTTGCCTGCAGAGACTAAATAGCCGCCTAGCTGTCAACATAGATAGTAATGTTTTCTCTGACAATGTTAACATTTTTTATTAGCTTCACGGTCTGTAAAATGGCAGTTATCTCGGCTAGAAAAACGCTACATCCGTCTCCAATTATGAAGGATTGGTTTACCCCTCTAAATTCACAGAAGATACCGGCACCAGTACCATTAATGGGGCGAGAGGCCACTGCCCTGAGGTGTTCTTTTACTGCTTACGTCTTAATATTGTCGATTTGAACTTGCGCAGCACAAACAAATATTAAGATTACCATGTTTTTTGGGAAAATCACATCTAATTGACGTTTCCTAAGTTTCCGTACAAAAAAGCTTATGAGTACTTTTATTCAATTTGACAGAATTCTCTCTTGATTCGCAGATAATAGCGATTGGCAATTTGACGTTTCTCATTTAAGAGGTACCTGAACAGTGAACAGAACTGAGTCACTTGCTGAATGAAACCCAAAAGCATGTCCGAGAAGTAAAACTCAACGAAAAAGCTCTTATTCGGCAAAAACGCTTTACCACTGTCGCTATTCTCATTTCCTCCAGTTTATAATCGCACTTCATACTGTCAAATAATTCGTACTTTCTATCCAAAGATTTTTAAACGTAAAAATACCTCAAGAAACGCGAACCCAGTTACCGTCTGGAAGTAAAAATTACATCCAAAAACGAAACCCCACTCGCGAGTTAGATGGAAAAAATATAGAAATCCCTGCCTCCTCCTATTGTGTTAGAAAAGAAATCATAATTTATTCAATAAAAGAGTGCACGTGTCTCTCAATTGAAAGAAAAATTTAATTCTGTGAAAAAAAAATTAACCCCACGTCACACTATTTACATGTATTCATGGAATCGTGGTCATATCGATTTAGGGATTTTCATTCAACAGCAATAATTTGCTGAGTTTATTTCTTCTTTTGGGTTTTTTTTTTGTGTGAAAAATTGTATTACATAAGTGTGTTCCAAAATACAGAAGATTTTTCCTGCGCGATTTTCCCCAGATTTTTGTTTAAATCTCATTTAAATTTCGTTTAAAAGAAAATTTTAAATCAACAACAGTGTGTCCAGTATCGCGAGTGTAAAATCGGTAAAGAAGAAGCGAAAGAAGTAGAGAAAGCGTATCCGCTTGATAATATGATATCTGAAAAAATTGTCCTGCAGTTCGATACTCAAAAGATTCTCAAGTCCTTTGTTGGTGGTGTTGTTAATAATTTTAACACAACCATAACTGTATTGAGCGCTATTGGTTTGTTGTACATTATTTTTATTGTCAATATCGCGGTGGATAAGTTTAAGTTTATCAAGAAGTTTAAGTTCGGGAAGAAGTGCTGCTGTTCTTGTAGTGGTTGTGGTCATTTAATGTCCAACTCCGGCTGCAGAGTTATTCAAATGCAACAAGATTCTAAGAGATCGTCCTTGAAGAAGAACTGTAACAACAATAATCATTGTAACTGGCATCCCCACCACTTGGGTTTGGATGGTCTTTTGACGAAGAAGTGTAATAATTTGTTGACCATTGCAAAGAGATTCGCAAGTATGATGCGAGGTAAGCTTTTCATACGTCAAAATCCCCATTATTATCTGCGAGAGCTTTTAAAGAATCTGTGTGAAAAAGTTCAAATGAATGAAAAGTGTGTGTGTGTTTGAGCGATGTAGGGTTATCACATGACTTTTCTGTTTTCTGTTTTTCAATGAGTCATGCGAGTGTAATTAGTGGATACGCTGGTGTATCTAAACGACTGGCACGGGCACTGTGACTGTGACGATGATTCCTGGAATTTCACTCGACAAAAACAGCGGCAATCCGGAGTGGGGAGAGCTTTTCTTTGTTTTGAATTTCACAAGACGTGGCCCAACCAACAACAGATACCCGAAGTCGATTGGTTTTATTTTGTGCACACGGTGTTGGCGATGGCTGTTTGTATTGTATTGACGATTAATTTCCCCATGTTTTCACAAGACATACCATGTCTGGAGGGGAAGGGGAATCCTCAACGTTTTCAAACGCAAAAGCAATCATAAAATACTTTTCAGTTTCACTATCTTATCGCGAAAAAAGCCAAATGTATCTCCATATCTACGACAATTCGTAGAATTAAGTTTGTTTTTCAATCTTGTCATCTAGATTTGTATGCATGCCTTGATAATGGAAGTGTGTTATGTAACAAGTAGATTGAGCATTGAAGTTTTAAATTTAGATTTCTTGGAATCATGTGTATAACTTTGGCGAGAGGGCACGTGGTAGTATTTACAAGTGTTTATATCTTTAAAGATAGATACGGGCATTTTGCTTGAAATATTGATGTTAATACCAAAGGTGAAAGCCATACGGAAACTGAGACTTGAATTTATAATCTTATCTTGGGAACACTCGAACACAAGGAGATTGTTCCGCCATCTAGTTTTTGACCATGAGGGTGGTTGTTGTCTTTGCTTGGACTAAAATAAACTTGTTATTGAATTATCACATACTGAAAAGGTCTTTGAAACCGCACAGTGCATGTTTCCGAAAAGTTTTCTACAAAATCTGCCGAGGTGTGAATATTTCGTCGATTGTGGACTTCTCTGGCCAATCACGTTGTTGAGAAAACGCATTCACACCCTAAAAGCAGACAAGATCTTGTATACGAAGTTGCGGAGATTTTTAACACTATAGTTTAAATGGACATCTTTCTTGAGAGTCGGACTAATGTTCCATTCATCGTCCATGCTCTCGTCCCACCATTTTCTGCAAACGAGTTGGTGCATTTTTCTAACTAAGTCAGCCAGGCCGTCGGCTCCAATAGATTTGTTTGACTTAAGTTTAGACATGGCTTGGCTTGCTTGACTTCGTCCATGTCGGCTGGATAGGTCGTTCTGCTTGACAGCAGAATTTAATTCTTCATCGTCGCTGTACACTCTGCAGAAGTTATCCTTCCAAGTCTTCTCTACCTACTAAGTGCAACCCTACTACTTAGCTTCATTATTCGTTTCGGGGTTTTGTAGCTTTGGCATGTTCTTTTTACCCTTTGGTAAAACTTCCTCTCTCTTTCCTCAATCTCGTGCCTCGCAAAAGTTCCTTAATTCTTTGAGAATACGGTGTACGTCCCTTATCTTGTGCTCGTTGAGTTTTCGAGCAATTCTTGTCCTTCTGTGCAGCTCTGTATTCTTCCTGTTTCGCTGCAGGTTCTTTTCCGGCACTTTTCGTGAAACCTGGTATTTCATTATATTGGCCGAAAGAAACACACACCAGAGGAGGCTTCTCTGATGTTTTTTGGCATTGCTGGCGCTGCTCTTCTGAACTTTCCGCTGGCGCTACAACACCTCTTGAGACATGAATGGATGCTCGATCGGAAAAGACTTTGGCAAACTCTTGTGATTGTAGTTGTGTGACGTCAAATTGCTTCACAGTATTGCCTTGCGTTTCGGACATCTATTTTAATGGTGGAGTTTCTTACATTGAACATAATCATCCCCATTGCACTTCGTTAATGGTTGGAATCCATGCAGTCTGGTTAGGGTCCTAACATTTTACATGCAGATCTGAAGTTCGTTGTCTTGATTTGCTTGGCAACGGTCGTCAACAGTAAATCCGTCGGTATTCGATGCTTATCGTTGCTTCGTAACATAACGCCTTTTTTTTCATGGTCGGGCATTACACTTGCGGCACAAACCCCAACCTGAAGACTATAATTCTAAGCGTTTTCTCTTCATGTGCCCATACATGGTTTTCCCTAATGATTTCGCTTTTGCTTGAAACCAGTGAGAAGTGGAACCTTGCAAAAGGATTAACACGCATGCTCGGGTTGAGATACTAAACGGTGATTACACTCTAATTGAGCAGGCTGTATTGCCAAACTCGTCCCGTTGTGCAGGATGACGATGGAGAATGCACGCTGCACCATCAAGGTCGGTCAAGACCTCACCGAGACCTTTTGATGTCAAAAAGTGATTTAGACAAGGCGACGCGCTGTCATGGGACTTCTTCAACATCGTTCTTAAAAGAATAGGGCAAAGCTCACTCGGCAACACCAGAGGTACAATCTTTCAACAGCCTGTCCATTTACTCGAATACGCCGAAGATATTGACATAATTGGAAGAACGGAGTGTGATGTCTCTGGCACTTTCGTGAGTATTGAGACAGAGGCGGCGAAGATGGGTTTAGCGGTCAATGAGGGCAAGACCAAGTATATGCTGTCAACAAGAAAGGGCACACAACACCGACGTCACAGAAGACAGTTATAACTTCGAGGTAGTTAAGGACTTTGTCTACCTTGGCTCCACTTTCAATTCAGCCAACGATACCAGCGCTGAGATCAAACGAAGAATAACTCTTGCCAATCGCTGTTTCTTTGGGCTAAGAAGGAAATTGAGTAGCAAAGCCCTCTTCCGAACAACTATGGTGACCCTGTATAAGACCTTAATCGTCCCAGTCCTGCTATACGGCGCTGAGGCATGGACTCTGTTAAAAGCGGATGAGGTAGCTCTTGACTGTTTCGAGAAGAAAATTCTTCGGGTGATTTTGGAGGAAGACCGCGACTGAAATGTGACGTCTTTTAGGAATTGATAAACAGAGTTTGACTTATGAAAACCTGTGAACGTTCGCGTCCCTCAAGAATGTTGTTTTTATGAAGAAGGGAGTGAGGCTTAAGCATCTAAGAAAGAACAATCTAAAAATGTCGAAACTAACGTTTGATTCGGTAAGGCACGCGTTGGCGTTTTCGTTTCTATTGGCTGATGACAGTGACAACTACCTGCACTTCTATAACATTAATTTGAGTAACCATGGTCAACAAATAGAAAGTTCAACCTGATGAGTCACCTTTCTTTCAGGAAAATAGGGGTAATAACCAGAAAAAAAAACAACCAAAACTTTATTTACCTACGTCAACAAGTCTGACCGTCACCCTGAAAAATGATAAACAGGGTAGAAAATTTATAAATAAGAAAAGCTTTTATCAATGAAAATTAAAGTAAGGAGAACTGTATGTACAAAATATCCTTTGGAAAGTTCCTCTTCAAGGTTGTGTTGGTGCGTTTTATAGGTCAAGTTGATACGTCAATAATTCGAATTAATTTCGCCGAAATAAACAAGACCTCGTAGATGTAAATAAGTTCTCCCAACCGCAATTTAATATTCCTTAGTACCCATGTTAATAATAAAAATGCGGCAATAAGGTCTAAAAATAACACCAGGTTTTACCTTAATTCCACGTACCTACACATGCTGTAAAATTTCAGTAAAAAAATGTGTGGACGTTCCCATATGGACAAAAAACTTTTACAATCGCGAGCAAGTGAAATAAATGACGCATTCCAATTTGCGATTGTGATTCCCCGGCAAGTACCTTCACAAATATTTAACAAACAACCGCTTGTATCTGCCAGAAAGTAGATGCTCCTCGAAAATAGTGGGAAAAAATTTCAACAGCACCATTCAACGCTTCTGTACATAGCGTGTAGATAGACGTTTTCCCCTTTTTACGAACACACTCTCAGCCAAGAGCTTTTGTGAATTTTATTCAAGTCATAACAAGCAAAACCTGACCGAATTGAATTTCACAACTAGCAGTAATTCGTTAACGTATCCATAAACCGCACGGGTTTTCATTTTGCCGCGTTTCGTAAACGTATACAGAAGTTGTGTTCAGAAACAATTTCATTTCTGGGTGTCCCTTGAACAGACAAACACCCCAATTTTTGTGCAAACTAGCAAAAGAAAACTCTAAATTATAGTTAAATAAATGTGAACATTTAAAGCTAGAAACAGTTTTCTAGCCTTGTGATACATATATTTTCTTGTTTTTGTACCCTTTCCTCCCGCAAACCGGCGGAAAAGACATATCACCTTGTAAACGTAAGTAATCATAAAATTATATAACAAAAATTTAAGTGAAATTGACATAAAATTTGACAGCAAATTCACTGTCAAGTGTTTGACAAGTCCTAGGTTTCTCTTATTTTGGCTGAAAAATTGCAATTTTTCGTCGCCTTTTTTCCAAGAATTGATGCATCACGTCAGACCTATTCGCGTGTGGGAGGCTATGAGAGGAAAAAAAAATCCCATAGTTCAAAGCTGATTTCCATTTTGTTTTTCTGCTGGTTTCCTCCGGCCATTAGCGGCTATTGCGTTTTTCATGGAATCGCGTCGTAATTTCTGTATTCAAAATTGTTGTTTGTACTTAATGTCACATCGTAATTGCCCACCTACATACATACATATATTCAATTAAAGTAATTACTAACTCTGATTGTATCTTGCTACAAGTGAAAAACATTCTATATTTGCAAACTTTGTGAGTTGCCATGCCATGTCAGTTGATTTCAAGTTGCTATTATATTTTTTTTTTATTCGCTTTCGACTTTAACTCGAGTTATCTGTGCATTTTTATCAGCACGGACGTTAGTTTAATTTGCTTCAGGGGGAGATAAACACTACAAAAGCACTTATTGTGTAGGTAGATGTCGTGTTTTACTTTGTTGTTTGGGAACTTTTACTGGTTGAAGTTTGCTTTAATGGCGGATGGATTACTTTCACAAAAACGGAAGTGTTCCCAAAATGGCGTTTCAATTTATTTTCATTAATTTACATTTTTGTTGAAAGAAAATATTGACCACTCTAAAGATGAGAACTTCCAACCTGTCAGCCATTGAATGTGATCAGCAACTTTTTGGGTAGAAAATTGAAGATTTTATTATTTCCGACCCGCCTTTCATATTCATACAATGTATGTATAGTTGAATGATTGGCAAATAATAAGATGATGATTCATTGCCTTTATACTTGAACTCACTTGTGTTCGATGGAAAACAAGTTTAAAAGTTGCAAAATCATGTTCTATCGGTTATCAGTCACAGCGTTTATGTGCTGCCATGTTATTCAGGCGAATTGCTACTTGATCTGGACAAGCTTTTTACTGCAGAATTTTCATGGAATTGTAAGTCATGTGATCTGCTTGAGTTTTTATTAACGCACCAACTTGAACACACTCAGTTTGATGGCCATTTTATGTGCTGTCGCCATCTTGTTTCGCCATTTTGATACTTCGTCGCTGTTCTTCCATTTTAGTTTGGAGTTCTTTCTGTTTTTTATTGGTTATCACGACGGGGGCGGTGCCGGAGGTGTCAAAGAATAGAGCCCAGATCTTAAGTAGGTGACTCTAAAGTTCGGAGTGAACCTGGGCATAGGTTAAGAGAGATTTATTTATTAAAAACGATGCCTTCGCGAAGGCTAGGTGTCTCTCCACCAAAGACCGCAGGTTCCCTTAGACCAATTTAGGTCCATTGTAATACCAAAGAAACCGGTGCTTGGTTTTGTTTACCAATTCTTACTCTGAAAATGGTCCTATTTACAATGAATCGATGGTACGAGAGGTGGCTGCCGTATTGTATGAATTCGACACTGTTTCTTGCACATGACAAGTTAGATATACTGCGTCGTCCTACTAGGATCTCTACGTGGTTGCCCTTTGTGGTCTTAAAAAAACTGGTAAAATTGAGTGTCTCGAGCTATCCCTGAATCATTTGGAATTCAGAATAAATTTGTCGTGTATTTGTTCACCCAAGTCGCGTAAAAATCGTGTCTTGGGTCTATATTGTCACAGTCTATGTATAGGCTTCTTCTGTTAAGAGTTCGGCGTGGCCTGTAATGGTACGTTTTTAAGCTCTGTTTTCTTTTTCTACGTTCATTCATTATCAGGAATGCCTCTATGCCCTGGGGCTTTACAGAGTGTAACTGAGGAAATTTAGCTGTATCATATAAGGACAGTTCACGTAAGGATTCGTTGTTACTGTGACACCTGCTTAAAGCACACTACCGCAGAACATTTCAAGGTCCAAGATCGCCCTATTGTCATGACTCGTAAGAAGCTTAGGAAGATCAAGCTCTGATAAGTATAGCTCTGTTCGAGTTGGCTTTAACCTTCCTATACCCGCGCATTGGTCTGTGAGACCAATGAAAAAGTACAATTTTTAAGAGGCTTAATAAAAAGACTGTCATTTATTTGTTAAATACAATAACTAATATAAAGCTGTTTTATTTCGTTAAAAATATATCACTCTAGTGATTAAAACAAATTTCATAAAAATATTCGAAGTAGAAGAGAAACTACGGGCTGTTGAGTTTCGGTCCCAGGGACCGTGCGCGGGTATGCGTGTAATATTTTTTGACGCGGGTATACCTAGGAAGGTTAATCGGATGTGAGTTGCACGTTTTATAGAGCGGAGTGGACTGTTAAAAATGAATCACATCTGACGTTGTCCAGCCTTCTTAATAAGCCCACACAAGTGTGCGCAATTATTGTTTATATTTACGTTGACTGGCGCTACAGAAACGTGACCATATTGCTAATGTCCACCCAGGTCGACGATCGAGTTGTTGGCTCGACGTGTTATCTCTTCCGAGCTGTCCTCTTATGAATTTGATGAAATCACACGGTTTCCATCGAGTCGATTACCTGTTTTAAGGTGAAGCCACCTTCACCGGCTCGACGGGCTCAGTAGACGTATTTGGTTGTGACACACGTTCATAGAATTTTACGCTTTTTCTATTCCTTTTAATTCATCTCCTTGTTTATGTTGAGGTAGTCTCGAACCTTTTAAATTTCCTTTTAGGTTATTGCGCACCTTAAATGCTATTTTAGTATTCAGTGCATTCTCCTGCTTTGCCTAGTTTGTTTCGGAAATATTGACGAAAGTCTGCTATGGGACTCACAGATACTGACCGAACGACAAAATTGTTTAAAACTAATTTTTGATGATGTGTTGGCACATTTGCCAGCCAAAAATTGGTGTGACATTTGTTTGCCACTGACTGACGTAATGGCTCTAATTAGCTTAAAAGAAATTATTCACTTGTTTAGCCAATCGGTGTCATTCAACTTTCTAATGTCCAACAAATTGATCGCCAGACGTCGGGTGAGCGGTTGCTGTTCGCAAAGATCAAAGTCTAATTTTGTGCTTAACTACCCTTAAGGGGAACAATGTTGTGTCGGTAGTCCGATGACCACAGTAAGTTACAACGTAAAAAGTATAAAATGGACAACAATTGCAAGTGATCTGCATTCAAAGGACATATGCCAATTTTATCACTTTACGATGAGCGATTTATCCTGATCTTTTATTTGGCATTCTTTTGCAAAAACTCTGAACACTTTTATGGAAAATCTTATGAATCATCCAAATAAAAAGAACGCTTTTTGAGCTTTCAAACAAAGCAGGTTTTTTCAGTCTCTTCGTCTTCATGTTTCTCTCTCTTCAAAGTCTTAAAGCTTTTTCTTCATTCTCTTAAATATTTTTGTTCCCTCTTAGCACTTTTTAAATTAAAGAGAACAACAATACCTGTAACAAGTTAAAATACGACAAATAGAAGTGGGTCAAGTCTACCCTTAGGAATGCGGTGGTGAAAGCAGCGTTGCCGTCCTGTCAATTTAATGACAATTTGCCAAATTTCCCAGGATACTATTGGCCCTGTTTTTTTTTTTTTTTTTTTTTTTTTTTTTAATGCTGTTCTGTTGTTCAACCTTGCGATTGACATCATGAAAATATATTGATAGTATTCCAATCCCGATTGATCCTTTATCTTCAGCGATTATGGGAGGATTAAGGAGGTCCTCTCTTGCTGGGCTCTGAAGACAAGGTGGTACGAGAACGGCTACATTTCCGGTGGCATATGTTACGCGAGTTAAGCATTCTTCTGATTTTGTATGGCAAGACATCAGCAAAAAATTTCTTTAATCTCTTGTGAATATCGCCTTGCTTAGAGAAAGATTTTTGAGCTTCAAGGCTTGGACTGAATACGTCGAGGTTACAGGAGTATTAGAAAAGCTCCTGCAAGCCCTCTCAGAAAAAGCCTAGCCCTCGGTTTCAATGAAATAGGGATCGTTGGTGCAAGACGGTCCAACCGTTCTTCGAAGCTTGGTTGATGAATCCGTTTTACCACAGGATGGTGGTTAGTCAGTCTTTCCAACTGTATCAAGGCCCAAATAAGGATAATAATCTAAGTAATCGAAGACATGAAGTTTTTGAAGGTAGATCAGTTTAGATGGGTCAGAATTATTATAATTGGCGCCCAACGATTACCTCTGTGTGTTTCAAGTAATTTCAAAATTGTTTAAGCTCAATACAACCTTATACCACCAATCTTTTTTCCTATCCACACTCTTTCTTAATTTAATTGATTTTTTGTTTCTTTTTTTTTCTTACAGTTTGAGGGAAAACAATACCGCGCCAGACTCTTTTAAGAGCTAGTTGAGAGGTTCCCTTACAATTCCTTTACAAACAAAAGGATATCATTATGTAAGTATAATTCTCAAGCAACAACAAAACTTGAATTACGATTTGCAAAATATCAATTTAAACAAAAAAATTCAAAAAGTATCTCAACGAACATATTTTGCACATCGTCGTTCTCGATGGTGAGCCCGTAAAAATGAAATATCTGTAGTTCAGCTATTAATCACACCATATTCTGCTTTCTATTCACAGAAAAAATATATTTTATTATATTTTTCTTGTTTGGAATTCAGTAGGAAACAAATAAAAATCATTAGCTTCATTCATTTCCCAATAGACATTTTGGGTTTTTTTCATAATTGAGGACAAAATGTCGAATGCGGTAATTGAAAATGCTCTTTCTGTGTTGTCACCACATCCAGCGAATGGATTTTGTTTCCTCTTTTTGTTGGAAGTTGAGACAAGTTTTGTGAAAATTATTATTATTATTGTTTGTCGGCAAAAAAAAAAACACAATCAAATAAAATGTATAATATTTTCATATTTCTCAACAATCCTCTCTCTCTTTCTCTGTTTATCCCTGTTGCGCTTTTAGACAAATTCAACATGGCTGCCAGTATTTACAACGCAACCAACTGCCAATCAAGGCCAAAACACGCAAACAACAACGACCAAAAGTCAAACAAGAGTCCTACCAACAACACCAACGACAAACCGCAGAACAGAAACATCGACGACAATTCGCCAACGCAATCCAAATCACCACCAACAACCGACGACAACAAAACAATTTATTCAACTGAAAGCGCTGAATTCACCAAGAAGTGGACGACCGATCTTGGTGAAGCGACAACCAAGTCAGCAACAGCTGCCACAAGAACAGCGACCGAAGCAATTCTTTTTGAGAAATTACGAGATCTTGAGCCAGGAATCCTTGGAACAGTTGGTGAATCAAAATCAACTGCTGAATCAGACACGGTTACTGAATCAAACGGAGTTACTGAATCAAACGCAATTACTGAAACAATTGAATCAGAGCGCAATCAATCGATTACAAACAAGAAAACAAGTGATTCAGCTACCAATCGACGAGACAGACCAGAAGAGTGTGACATCGGTGACGCCCGTATACTCAATCATAAGGGTACCCTTTTTATCAAGGACTTTATTGCCTACTTATCTCGTAAAGCAGAGGAAATCGAATACGAACAGTTCAGTAAAAACCAAACAAGTGGTCGTGAACGCAAGCGTGAACGACAACCAGAGAGTTACACTCAGCCAGGGTCAAGCGAATTCAGCAGAGCGTTTAAGTTCATATTGTCGCAAGCAGCAGAAGCAAACCAAGCAACAACAAAACAGCAAGAGCAATCAGTTGAATACTACAACGGTAAAAGGTTTAAGTACGACACCTATCAATTTGGAAACAACACCAAGGACACCAATAACAACGACATCATCTACCAAGATGGTGGGGATTCAGTTGCCTGGAAACGAGTTCCAGGATATGAATGGAGCACTGCAAATTGCCGCAGTTGAAGGGTTAATGACTCCAGTATGTCTTGACGGTAAGTTTGTCAAAAAATTGTTGCATGCAAAGAATATCAACGAATGATGCTTATTTTGTTGTTTGGAAATTTAACATCTAGAAGTGACAGTGAGGAAAATTTATTGTCACAACAATAATTAGAACACATACGAGACCAAGGTTGTGTCTTTTTTTGTCTAAGGCAGCAACAACATTAACAACAGCAAAGTCAGTGTTGTTAGTTTAAATTTTGTACTCAGTTGTGCGAAGAAATGCAACGTTGTCACCGTTAAGCAAATGACGGTTTTTTTAAAACTATTTCACTTGGTCTGTGTCCAAGATACACTGATGAGCAAAATAATTGGCACAGGCATCTGATAGAATTATATTTTGACGTATTAAAGAACAGCGAAAGGCTATTTTTATTCCTAATGAATTACACTACAAAACGTATAAAATAAATATGAAATTGAAATAAAAAAAAAGAATATGGAAAAAATTTAAATTAAAAAATAAATGAACATAAGATTCAAATGAAAAATGAAAAAATGAAGAACTTTTACCAAAAACCTAAAAATTAACACCAAACAATGGAATAATTGAAACAAATTAAACTTACATAAATGAATTGGTTACTTTTAGTTATTTACCAGTAAAGGTGGTCTAGACGTGGCCTTGAGCCTACCACTTTGTGGCATAATGGGTTCGATAGCACAGGCCTGCAAATAATTGGGTCATGTTAGTATTTGGTAAGCTGCGAGTTTTTTTTCGAAGTGCATTTTTGCGTAGAATCCGAATCCGGTGTCAGAATTGTGCCATCACGTCAGGATTTTGAGATATTTCAGGTCATGTACCCAAAAAGTGACGTTTTGACATGAAGTCGATCTCTCAAACTCTTAAGTTGAAGAGTGACAGTAGTATTAAATGATGTAACTAGAGATAGAGACCAGAAAAAATGTTCGCACCCTGTACATAACCTCAAAGTTAGCCAAAAACGTCATTTTTTGGGTACATGACCTCAAAAATCTCAAAAACTTTACGTGAATTCTGACCCCGGATTCAGGTCCTACGCAAAAAAATTACTTCAAAAATGACCCTCAGCTGCTCAACAACAAAACCTGGCCTGTGTATTTCATACCAAATTCTTCGAACTGTTTGTCACATTTTGGATGTTGTCAAAAATAATGACATATTGTCTTCTGCCAGGCGGTACATAACAGTATCTAAAATATTAAAGTATTTTTTCTTTGTTAGAATGTTTTATATTCGGTGAATTGGCTCAAAACTACATATAATAAGAAATGCATTCCCAGACCATGATGTTTTGCCACCATGTTTTATAGTTTTAGGTGGATTTCATAGAAATACCACCTATTGCAGAGGTCCTCATGACGCGACTTTCAAAAATTTTGAATGCCATTCGTCTTCGCTATCATAGTAAACACTAGCCTCATACTCCGTTAAAAATTTTATATATATATATATATGCAATATAACGGATTCTTGTGGACACGATTGAGGCCGCAATTATGAACCGATTTGAATAAAATTTGGTATACACGTTCGTATGCCGAATACCTCGGCTAAGTTCGTAGATGGGCATAATTGGTCCAGAGGGGGGCGGGTTACGCCCCTTTTTATGTCTCAAACGGTACAATTTACAACTCAAATAAATCCCAACTTCCGGTTTTGATTTTTTAGTACTATAGTAGATAACAGTGAACAGAATCCGCCTGCTACCAATTTGGGCGCCATCTTGGATCCGCCATCTTGAAATTCTTCAAAATTGATCGGATTTCGTTTAAATTGAAAATCCTTATAAATCTTGAGGTAATTAGTACAAATTCGTTTTTAAAGTGGAAATTTTTGTCCGCCATTTTGTTTCTACCATCAGAATAGATGACATAAGAAATCCACCTATCTCTTGCGGCGCTTGCCGGAAGGTTCTTTTTATTAATCCTCAAGATCTTCGTCCCATCAGTCTATCATCCTTCCTATTAAAAACATTAGAAAGGCTACTAGACTCCCACCTACGCTGTAGCATAGACACCAAACTTCTGTCAGCGTTCCAACTTGCTTTTTGCAAAGGCAGATCTGTTGAAACCGCTTTGCACTCACTGGTATATACGATCGAAAAATCACTTAGCGTCAAAGAGTTCACCACGGTTGCTTTTTTGGACATCGAAGGCAGCTTCAATAACTCATGAGTCTGGGGGTCGATGCCCCGCTCAGACTTTTAATTAGAAAACTGCTTACAGGCAGAACAATTAGTACCAAGTTGGGCAATGCCTCGGCTCGCAGTTCCGGTGGTGTTCTGTTCCCCTTTCTCTGGATTGTAGCGGTCAATAGGCTGCTGCTCGACCTGGAAAAGGCTGGATGCGAAGAGATTGCTTATGCAGATAATGTTGCGATAGCTGTCTCCGGTAAATACTCAAGCATTCTTAATGAATTTCTTTGAAACGCTCTCTCTATCTTCTCAAGATGGGCATCTAAAAGAGGTCTGGGTGTCAAAAAGACTGAGCTAGTCCTCTTCACCAGGAAGTACAAAATTCCTCCAATAGACCCTCCTTCTCTAAACGGCACCCGCCTGTGCTTTACTAATAAAGCAAAATTCTTGGGTCTCATTTTGAACAGTAAATTAGACTGGAAAGCCAATACTATTGAATGCGTTAAAAAGTCACGACAGTGCTAAATTGATGCAAAAAAGCCATTGGTAAGAAGTGGGGACTGCAACCCCATACCACGAACTGGCTTTACGTGTCCATTGTGAGACCTATACTCATGTATGGCGTGATCGTCTAGTAGGCAGCCTTTGACAGAGCCTTACACCGTAACCTATTGGGGGAAGAGCATAGATCAGCATGCATATGCATTAGCGGAGCACTTAGAACTACGCCATCCGCGACATCTACTTGGTGGCTAGCGACCATTCTGTTCATCTCTACCGACGGTTCCAAAAACCGAGAAATATTAGCTTATCCTAGTTTTTGGCTATTCAATTATTCAGTCATCAACCTGTTTTGTATATATACCTACTTGGCTTGGCATCCCTTTTAATCCCTATTGCCGCAGCTGCATAGACACAAATGAAAGGGAAATCCGAGAACACTTCCTTTGCAAGTGCCCGGCTGTGTTCAGTGCGCTTAGAGCGGCTTGGCAATCAGGAAAATACATTTTTTTTGCCACGAGTGTCAGAAAGCTAGTTTCAGCGTACACATGATGACAAATCTTTGTGTCTAAAAGGCGGTGCAGTATGTGCCTAGGCTAAATGACGACTCGCCGAAATACTGACTGACTAAAGTCAGGCGAGATAAAGTTGAAAACCCTTCTGCTTTTCCGCGTGACGAGAGGTTAATCGCATGTTAATTCCGCATGTGCTGTGGCGGTGGACATTCACTTCCACCCGTCCAAAAACCTGGTCAGGAGAACTATGCGAACAAAGCGATGCGATGATCTCCAGGGTACGAATGTTTGCCTGATACGAGCACTTTTACGTACCTTTGGTATGTCATGCAGCAAGCAGTTATCGCTTATGTAAGCAAGCCAATTTCTTTGCTCGTCTCCACTGTAATTTGCGGTTTATTAGTTAGGAATTGTTTACTCGTAGCCGTACCTCAGAGTAAAACGCAAGTCTTACCAAGTTCTAGCTGCATTCAATCCACTTGCCCGTTTAATTTCAGTAACAATATCCATGCAGGCCTATTCGTCATTTTACTCTCTTCCATCTCTGTCTATCCTATACCCTTTCCTTTTACTCCATCATTTAGCTATTCATGGGCTTGTATCAAGAAGTTATGGAAGAAAGATTTGCGTCACTTAAAGGTAGACAGCAAGGCGACGACAGGGATTTGTATCTGTAATCAGTCACGTACGCCTTTGGTTGGACAAACTTATGTCAAATAGCTTCCGAGTTTCAAACAAAGACCAGCGAATGCTGATAAAAGAAATTCGCATTAGATAACAAAATTGCTATAATAAAATGGAATGAATATTTGCTCTATCTGAGTCATGGTCAGTTTTTAAGTTCTTGAAATGCGTGCGGTGGTGATAGAGAGCACCCTGAACAGCTCATAAGACAACACGCAGCAAGGAACAATGAGACTTTTGTTAACTAGAGTAGGAAATGTCCATTATTATTCTTAGAAACAGAGTTATTTAGTTCTAAGTTATTGTGTCAATGTCATGGAATAGAGTGCCTTCACCGTTTCATACGATAAATATTCACAGGTTTGCTGTCGGATGTCCATGCCTCACTAACACAATAAGATCTGTTCTTTATTGCATGAAATTTATAAGTTTGATGCCAATAATTCTTCCCTGATTCCTTCAGATTCCGTTCAATCACGAACGACATCGTCCATGCTTCCTTTAGAGTTCGTCAATCCATTACTCTTGCTAAACCGGAGAACTTTTTTCTTTGAAACCCAATTAGCACTAAGATGCGCCTTTTATCTTTCACGACTCACGTGACCATTTTCTAGGCTAGCAGAGGTCAACTTAACTTTTTTCCTAGGTTGTTGATGTAAGCTGTGTCGAGCTGTTAGCTTTTTTGTGATTCTGCAAATGGTTTTACTGTCACATTTGCTAGCAGCGAGAGCGTTGATGTAGTTTCTTTTTGTCTCAGAACATGCTACGCTAGACTCTAGTTTACTTCTTCCCTCTACAAGGGTGACTGCAATGCGAACTTTATTTCGTGAGGTGGTAATCTCGTTTCATACCCATCCGGCATTCGGCTCCGATTCAGCGCACCCATCGTAGTAGGAATTCATAACACGCATCAGCTCTGTACTTGTATTGGGCTTCTACAAGATCATTTCTAAACCTGCTGCAAATCGTTTGATCTTCGCCGCCTGTCAGTCGAAACGCTTTTGGAAGAATCTACAAAGCGTTTGCCGCTGTCATCTTATGTGCCAAAACCAAGGTTCGTTGTCATTGCCCTTCTTGGCACTGAAATCTCTTAATAAAATTATCTAAGGCACTTAGTTGTAGAAATCGGTTTTCTCTTTCTCAGTTGCTGGCTCTATTGGCCTTTTTTTCACATTCAAAGTTTTCCGACTATGTCATAAGCAAGCTGACCGGAACTCACCCACATTGAACCACCTGATATCGCGTAGTAACACGATGTCAAGAATTCCATCTCTAGTTGCCAAAGTCTTCCTTTTCGATGGCCCATTTGACTAGATTCAAGTAAGGTTCTCGTATACCAAAATCTAATGTTTTGTCAGTGTAGGATTGCCAAATAGGGTCTATAAGTCCATATCCAAGACACTGTATCTTCAAATGTCGAAAGCAATTTTTATTTTAATGTCGTACCTAACGTCACGTGCTAACCCAGTCTTAAATAGTAGCACTAGACCGCTCGCATTTTCGCACGCACCACCCACTACTTGAAGAAAACGCAAACACTTGTTGTGCTGCTGGCTCAAACCAAATATTGATCAGTCAATAGTTTCCCAGACTTGCATTCAAACCAAAAACTGGCTCCCCCTGCCATCTCCCTTGGTCTGATGTCGAAAACAGACATTTCCTGGAACCACTGTGTTAAATCCTCTGTATCAGGGATTAGTTTTTGGAAAATGTTCAAAGCCGCATGACGGTGTGACACTTACTAGTTGTTCGACACTGCACTGCCTTCACGATGATATGAAATTCAAGAGCTTTCAACCTCTTCTATGTGACTTCAAAGCCAAGATCTAAGCGAAACCAGGTACGGAGTGAATTGCAAGTATTCACAAGGCCCATTCTGAATTTTTTTGAAACTAAGTTTGGTCTCCAGAAACCAGTCATTTGCTTCGGTTACAGTTTTTTTTTCGCTATGACGCAGTGAAGAATAATTAACTCCTCGGAAAACCTTTGGAGAAATTCGCTATAAAATTGTATGAAATTTCAGATTATTTTGATACATGTACTGTACACACATACCCCTTCAATGTTTGAGACAAACTCCGAGAAACTTTTCGAATAAAGAAACCACTTGTTGGCCATTTACAAGAATTCAAAGTTAATCTTTCTTACAAATGTACTGTCAAAGCAACTGAATGCATTCACTTCAGGTAGCAAATGTTGGTTGCATTCAGAAACTCAATTTTGTAACGGAAATTGATTTAGTTGTTGTAATTTTAATTTTCACGAAAATGCATTCTTCGAGTGCATTTTAAATAAATTAATTTATTCACAACCATGCAATTATGTTAACTGTAACAGTCTTTTAATTTATTGATACAAAATGGAGTCCCTCACGTCAATTCGTTGAAAAAATCTGATTTTTTTTTTTTTTTACACAAAAAAATTAACACATGTTGTGAAATACTAAAATTTGCAACTTCCAAATATTCTCTTACAAAGTTTTTAGTATGTATACCAAAAACTGATAAGATATGTACACTATATTCTATTCTCTTAGAGAACGTGTGGCTAAATACATTCGCAAAGAAAACCGTATCCATCGTATTGGTTACAAAAAAATATTCTCACTCATATTTATACGCATGAGTAGGTTTGCGATTAAATACTTTATCTACCGAACGCGCATTCGATTCCAATACAAGTTTATAGGGTAATTCCCCGGCAAGTAGAAGGAAAAGAAAATAAAATTTAGCTGTGTGACCAGAAAGTGCAATAACAATTGTTGCCATTATGGTACCTACTTCATGTTTTCTTTTTTTTACTTTGCTTTACTTAAGTCCTGTTCTCCTTATACATCTGTGGACCTCTACTGCGCACAGGCCTTATCGTTGTCGGTTTCTGATAACAACTCTCTCCAACTTTTTCAAAACGACCGGGACTCCCACTCCTTTATAGATTCCAATTGCATTGCGTAATTCATAATGTCTGTGGCCTTTTTGAAATATACATACATACAGTGTTGGAAAAAATAATAGAAACAAGCTTGTTTTGAGCTTTGCGCTGTTAAAATATGAAGTATTTGTAGGCAATGGTTAACGAAAGATATATTTGTTGGTTCCTTGTATTATCATTGTACTAACGAATATGAATTTTGTTAATGGAAAACAAAAATAACGCTAAAAAAATCAATTTCTGTTTTTTGGCGATTTTAGCCTGGCAAAAATAATAGAAACAAAAATTTTTATTTTTTTTTTTTATGCTATGAATTGGCATTACTTTGAATTGGAAGTTCCCAATCTACTATCAGTACTTGGTTGTAGCTTCCTTACTGTTAATCACTGCTTGACATCTTGGCTTCATAGAACGAACTTATGAGGCACAGGTTAGTGATGGTATGGACTGCCATACATGTTGTATCTTGGACCGTAATTTTTCTTCTTTTTCGCCTTTAAAGTCTTCTATCTTGCATTTTAGAATACCCCCTACTCTTCATTTTAGAATAGCTTATTATCTGCGCTATTTTGTCCATTGTATTGCCGTCATTTCTTGCATTTTTTATCAAAACTCTTTCAGAATCGTCGCAGTGGACCCTAAGACCTCTTCTTAAAAAGCTTTCGATTCGACAGCTTTAATCTTTTTCCTAATTACACTTTAATATCAGATTAAACAAATTGCGACTATTCGAAATAAAACCAAACTGTCCTTCCCTAAAGAATCACTGCGATAATCCTTTGTTTCTATTATTTTTTCCAGGCTGAATTACCCTCTGACCTGTATTTTTTTCATTCAGGCTTAAGCAAATTTCTTAAAAAAACCAAACGACTGCACTATTTGAATGTACTGTTAGGTAGTATTCTTGTGCCGTTGGGGTCTCAATGAGAGTCGTAATTACGAGCGACAATTATTAGTTTATTATTGCGCTTCCTCTTGTTTCTATTATTTTTTCCAACACTATGTATGACAGATCCACTGCCTATTGGTTCTCGACCCGCTGTCCTGTACTCTTTTATCTGGCCGTCAAAATACTGAGGCATTTGCGTGCAACAATTTTATCTGAATGTTTTTAAACTTTGCAACATCAGTTTTTATATTCTAAATTCTAACCCCAAAAACACATTAAATTTTTTATTTACTGTAGTGATTAAATCTGTGTAAATTTGTTGAATGTGAATAGTTAATGGTTCGATTAATTTTTAATCATTTAATTGGATTTATGGTTAATCTAACTTTAAACGTGTCAGCCGTGAATCATACAAAACATATTTATTGCTCATCCACTGAAACACTTTCAGACAATAGGTCTGTTTCCCTGTCTCCGTTTTTTTTTTTTTTAAAGCAAAGCCGACGAGATTAAAACTGAATACTACTAGCTCCTTTACACAAATTTTGGTAAATTTGAGAAAATTTACATTTTCTGGAAGAAAAATCGAAGAACATGTGGGATTTTATGAGGTTTTAGCTTTCTGTTCTATAATATTGTAGTTGTGGATACAAAACTAACCACGAAACATCATCCTGTCCAACAGTTTGAGTATGTTCATAAGTACTTCAAACCAATTCCTTCAGAGACCCATTTGTGCAGGATGCTGCGTTTGACCGCCTTGTGGCCTTGGGATCAGCCAAATACAATGTTGAAAGTTAAACTCAACCAGTCGCATTCGTATATCCTAAAGTAACATCTCGCCATCATGGCCATAGACTACATTAATAGAGAACCAACTGCTTTCTGTTTTAAAACACAATCTAGCGAACATTCTGCCTTTTTCATCTTATCTAGGCTGCAGTTCTTGATCTGGTATGGGTTTATTTATATAAAACTCGTAGGCCACGCAGTAATCTATAATAGATTCAATTGTTCCACACAGCGTACAATCAATAAATTTGGATTAAAGACAGCGACAGTGTTTTCAGTAGAACGCGCTGAACGAACTCGTATTGATGCCATAACTGTCCTAACCCGCCCAATTGAATTTTGTATGACAATTTGTTAAGTCCTTTGGACCAGTGTGGACCAACTAATAAGACTCAAAGTGAAGTGAGTGACCAACTGCCACAGGGCTTTGACAAAAAACTGTATTTAAACTCTAATTACACCTACGTTCTGGTAGGCTACAGGGCTGAAAGTTCATTAGATTCTCGGTTTCCCACCAACAAAGTACTGCGGAATACATGACTAATTAGGAATTAACAGAGATAGTGTACAGCCTTGTCGGACACCGCTTTAAAATTTCTAAATTCTCCGATAGCATATTTTGTGCTACCCGTGACATTTTGCGCGATTATAGCGTAAAGTCAATGATAGCAATCAATTTCTGTGGAATACATACCCCCAATGCGTAAAGTATGACATATTAACTCCCTGTTAACGCTGTGGAAAGCCTTTCCAAAGACTCGAACGGTGTTGATGTGATCTATGCAGGAGGATTCGAAACTGAAATCAGCTTGTTCACTACTAAGAGTACTTTCAAGATATTTGTTTATGGCGATTGAGAGTTATTCAAGAATTGGTTTCTTCGCGGACTGAGCCGGTAGACACATATTCTGGTATTCGTAACCGAAATTGAGAGTTACTTTCCCTACTATCTTTGCGATTGCGGGAAGCACGCATGTACCCCTAGTTCTCCTCATCTGTTATATAACCTTTTTTCCGAAGCTTGACATCCATTTCTTTGCTTCATTCATTCAGGAATGTCTCGGGTACTGGATTACCTAAACCCTTTCTATAAGTGGATGCAGAAGGTCTGTCAAAATCGTTGGTTTTATATAATTTCCAAGAAATGTCGTTAAAGCTGGCTTTCGGGCACTCTAATCGCGGTTATGACCTCCTCTTTACAGGGAGGGAGGGAGGGAGTATACTGAGGGGGGATACTGAGCCCCGAAAACTTTTTTTCAAGTCTACTATTAATGATTCAGTTCAGAACGATAGAATAAAGTGACTTTTATATCTTCTTAGCTGGTCCTCGTTCGAGACTGGTAAGGAGCTGTCAAACCGAGTCCAAATCCTTAGGATCTTTCATTTTCAAATCAAAAAACTTGCTAGTTTGTCGCTTTTCTCTTAACGAGATAGCGGAATATTCCATATTCCGCCGAACACTTCAGTCATGTCATAACAAATTCCACCAGAGAAAGAGATCCATGAAATGTCTCCCCCTACTTGTAGACCATAAACTCCGACTAAATGCGGTTAATATCAACCTCAGAGAACAACATTTGCAAGATTACTGGTCTTAGCTGGGATCTCAAACACTCCAACTGGTAAACATGCAAATTTGCCTCTTGATCTGCTCTACAATGATTTATGCAAAGGCTGCAAGGACGAAAATGAGAAAGAATCAATTGTTTACCTTTTCTGCATGCGTCCGACTTCTTCTACTCAAAGTTAAATGCAGCCTTATGAGCGCCAGCTTATTCTGGGCATAGTTTTGGGAAACTGTCCAAATTCTTGTGTTTCTTCTTTCTTGCAAAGTGCCTATACTAGTCTAAGTAAGTCTGTGTATCTCCTGCAGACTGTCACTCAAACTTAAAGCTTTTATGTGTCATAAACAAGCTTACACCAGACTTGCGAGCACTTCTAGGCCATTTTACCAAGTAGAGCTCAGCTCGCAAGCCATCAACGTGTCTTTCCCAGGCTCAGAAATTTGTACTGCTTCTTCGTCAACTGGATTTGGTGTTTCATTATCTTGTTATTCTGAGACAGTGTGTCCATTTAACAGCTCCTGGAAATATGTACATATCTACTGCCTAAATCCGTGTAAAATGCCCTGCGTCTCGGTGATTAGATTTTTTGTACTGTTTCGAAGAATCAGCATTCTGGATTTAAAATCAGCCTCTAGTTGCTTGATTTGCGAGTAGAAATTCGGGATGTTGTTGGGCTCGAAAAACTCCACGACTTCCTTAAGCTGGGACACCACGTTGCCACTCTTGTTTTACTCAGGATTTTATTCTGTTTCCTCCCTCATTCTTCGCTGCCTTGTAACTTTCAATATTCTTCCACGTTTGAATAAATACAATTTTTATCAACCTGAGCACACAGACGTAGTCTTTATTAAAAATTTCTAAGAATTTTCATAAATAAAACTATCTACGCAGTAACAACCTTTGGTAACAACCATGAAAACTCAAAGAAATTAAATTTTTTGAAGATCTATACAAGCATTGGATGGTGCAATCGTATCGTGACATGATACAATGTGTCCAAATGGCGCGATTTACGTTAAAATTCCACAAAAAAAAACAAACAAGTGCAATCAGTCGATAAAGAGAAACTCTGTAAAAGCTCAAAACAATTACTCTCACGTGCTGTTCCACCACCACCATTTTAATGTTTTCTCTTAAGAAAAAAAGAAAAATTTCCAAGTCGTTCGCATCGTGCAAATCCAAACGTGCACAAAATCTATCTGCTCCCCAAATTCTCAACCCTTCTGTTATCTTTTAGAAATCCAAGTATAAAACGGATGACCGTTTTTTTTTTTCTGTATTCCGTTTTGTCGACTATATTTCTTCTATTTTGCACCACGTATTCGAATTCGGTGCGAGATACAGTTCAACAAGTGTTCGAGCAACGACACCGTGTCAGAAATCTTATATAAAGGGCTTTCCTGACCATGAACAAGTTAGTTGTCATTCCGAAGTCGTTTGAAATGGAGCTAACAGGTACTTGTCTTGTAACTTTAACTATTAATAATTATTTGTTAAATTACATTTCATTATCTAAGAGACACACATATGCATAGGCATACCCAAATTCTGTTCAATTCGAAGTCGAAAATAGGGAAAAATACCGTCATTTAACTTTCGAATAACAAAAAATGACATTCGAATTCGAATTATTAAGGGAAATGGCTAAATGTCAAAATAATTCAAATATAAGCAAAATGTAAGTCAACAGAAACTCTCTCTCTCTCTCTTGTAAAAGGCCTGCGTCCAAAGGTTTAAGGAAACCAACAACTGCCCTAAATACACTCCATGGAACCATGGAATCTCCACAAGTGTTCCTTTGTAAAACTCGACCGTAACAATACCGATAATTACACTTTTAATTAAATTCCATGACTCAATATGTAATTTGCTTCCCAAAAAACATCCAAATTACCTTAAATTGATTGCAAAGAAACATCTACACGTAAACGTTGACCACCCACCCCTCTAGGAACCTCCAAAACAAATCCATTCCAAGAAAAATTCTCTTGAAAACAAAAAATTCGCTACTAAACATGTTCTTTCACGTTCATCACCTGTGAACACTGCCGGCTGTAGTCTGTACACAGCAAACTTCTCTCTTCTCTGACTCATAAAATCAGTTTCAAATGGAAAACCAAAAAATCAAGCAGAAACATGTTCAAAGCGACCAAAAACTCGTGGTGAGAAATTTCTCACCACGAATTCAAGAGAGGAAGACAGTGTTGTAAATGTAGTGGTTTTTACTCCATTGTCTTGTTCTCTTTCTTAATACACTCAGCTCAGCACTGTCCAAAGCACAAGTTTTGATAATTCTCCAACAAGTGCGCGATCGCGAGAGGTGTCGACTGATGGTGGAAAATGGTAGCACGGAGAGTAGTTTGTCTCTTATCATCATCATCCCCACAGTCCCCATCATATCCCCACTGGTGTTTTGGCACTTGTGTTGGTTTTCTCTTTTTGCACTAAAGAGAAACCTTCTTTACACTTGGAGCTCACTTATGCCGGTAAACAACAGATACATCTAGTGAGTGATGTTGGATACCAATTTGTTAGTTATTGTCAATCAGTTAATCGGTTCGGTTTAACTTTCCTGTCCCGTACAAGCAACTTATTGTCAAAGTTTTAAACATTTCTTTCAAATTTTTAAACACTTCCCTGCGAAAGCCCAATGATCGCCAGGTGTAAGTAGATTAATTGCTTTTCTTATTAGAAATAAATATGAACTACTACATTTATTAGTTTAATAAATTAACTTTACAAAATGGCGATTGATAAACAAAATGGCTGTTTTCATATTCGAAAACCGTAATCAGTTGTCAATATTCGAAAATTTAATGACTTAGCAAAGAGTTGTCATCTCGGAGAGGAAATATTCTTTCAATTTTCGAATTCGAACGCGATTTTTGTGTCTTTCGAAGTAAAATTTTTAAATTTAATTCAGAAATAGAATGGAAGATTGGATAGAGTAAGGATTGGATGGCATTACAAAATGAAATCGATCATCGAACCCTACAGTGACGTGTATGCAAGTAAATTTCAAGTAAATTTAGCAAGACGATAGAAAAGTGATATTCCTGTCAACACTCAAACTGCTTTATCGATCGCTGGTGACCACGCCATCTTTCAAGACAGCTTTGTTCTTTGAAAGATCCATGCGCAGTAGAAACAGGGATCCACAAGAACATGTTACTAGAGCAAAACGGTCAAATGATTGCAGCACGGTGTCTTTTATCATTGATCACAGGCCTGTACACGTACATATGCGTACAGACTAGCTTATACATACAGATTTTTCTTTGGGGACAAAGTGCATATGTACATGAAATCGCGTCTACTAAAATGACGTGGCATTATCTCGTATACATTTTTGTTAGAAATTGTTTATACAAATTAAACAAAGAAAACATTACGTTACCTATGCACTCATTGCTTATCGATTATGATAGCGGTAAACTAAAACGATTTTGTCTGGAGAAATACCGTATATGGACATTTTTTGACCTTCCTTGCGTTGGAAGAGGATCATTTGATTTTACTTTGAATTTCGAATCCAATGCAATGGTTGGGGCAACATCCTGTCGCTTCAAGATATCCAATCGATCGAAAAGGATTTTTTTTTTCGATAAGGTAAAAATTAAGAGATTTCCCTTCGAATAAATTTGACATGATTCGTATGAAGAATATTTGGGATGCACTGTATATTTGTTTTAACTTCAGCTGAATGTTGTAATTTTTTTTGAATATTTTGATGTTGAAGAAGTCTTATACAACGCGCATATTGCCTTGGTGCTGATCTTAATGGAGCAACGGTCATTATCTGTCGTCATCGTCCACAGACGGGCAAATTGGTCATTAACACCTAAACTAGATAAGGCTCTGTTAAGCTCGTCCTCTATTACTGCAGGCATAGGCTGTCTCAAAACCGATGGTGGGTGTCGACTAAGATTTTTTTTTTTTTTTTTTCAGATCTGAGGAAGTGTGAAAAAGTGTTCGATTGAGAAATTTCCTGAATTGAAAATGCACTGATTATCCAATGAAATTGTTGACGAATGATTACAGACGTTCAGACAATATGGCGGATAAGATTTTGTACGCCAGTTTTTGTGGATGGGGCAAATGATGCTGAGATTTAATTTATCAGACATGTACTTGCCTAACCAAATCTTTGAAATAAACTGGCGACATCTCGAAAGTGGATGGTATCCGTTTTTTTTTTTTTTTTTTATATGCTTACTTTGCATTTGTTCAACGTATTCAGGGCCAATAGTGGCCGAATTTTTTCTTGAGACCAGTACTACGTTGGGGTATGCAGCCATCTTTACAACACTGTATCCTAGTTTCAGTAAAATTTGTTTTGCGACTTTGTATGATCCATAGTAGTGAGGATAGTACACTTCCTTGCGGGGGCACACCCCTTTAGGCCAGATTTAGGCGTGATCTTGAGTTCAGTTGAAATTATTCTCGTTGGAAAGAAGAGACGTCCCTTAGATGGAATGGATATGGATGTCTACTTCGGAAATGTATGCAACCTTGGCATACACCTTGACTTTCTTCCTTTCATGTAAGCGGTGCATATGTCCAGGCGGGGGATTTGTCTAAAGACCTGTTCAAGATAGAGGCGGGTGAATTAATTCGGTCGGAACCTTCAGCATGAAAGGGAGTTCTGGTGTTATGTGTAAAGAGAATGAGTCAACGCCCCATGCTATTTATTTCTCATTCGCAATTTGGTAATCAACGGTTTGGACTTTTTCCTAGATATGTGTATTGGTTATTAGCCTTGGTCGTGGCTGTGCCTTTAATAAAGCTCTTCTTAGCCTGATGGCATCTTTGAGGACTTTTAAATCGCTTCAGAATTTTTTCCATGCTTAGGTTTTCATAAATCCTTTCTCGATTTCGAAGCTATTATTTGTTTTTCGTCTCTTCCGTGATCGCATAATTCGTCACGTAAAAAAGAAGACGACTTTAGTTCGTTTTTACGCGACGAGTTATGCGATCACCGAAGAGACAATTTGGCTCCTTGGGTACACTCGGTCGTATACTTACTTTTTTATTATTTTAAATATTCATGAACTAATTTTTATTTTTTATTTTTAATAGATTACTTAATTGAAAACAACAACCACTTCGATTTTGATGCAAACAAAGAAACGTACAAGTTAAACGGATTAAGCGAAATGACCATTAACCAGATGAATGAAGATTTTATTATCCAATCACAACCAACAACAACATGTGACGGACAAGATCAAGAACAACAACGGCAAGAAGAAGAACAATTAATGAAAGATATACCAGGAGAAGAAGATTTATTTAATATTCTTCGTATGCAACACAGCGAAGAGCTGGTTAGTTTAACACAACATGAAACATCCGAATCTGAATCACTTTTAACACAACAAATTGATGCTACAACCACACCTACTTACAACACCAATAACAATAATTACAACGAATTGAGCATACACTCTGAAGATTCGGAGAATTCTTCATCGCACATATATTCGCCGGGTTCACCACTGCTAACTGTTAGCGATTGTATGGCCACCGCCGAATTACACTATTCCAAACCTATGGATGATGATAATTGCAATAGCATGGAAGGCGATGAGACATCCTATCGTATACAATTCTCTCCAGAACACTCGTCTGAGCCCAGCCCAGTGTGCACTAGCAATAGTATTGACGACATCGAACAAATCCTAAAGCAATTGGAGACAACACCACAACAACAGTCGTCGTCATCGTCCACAAAAAGAAAGAGTGATCATTTCTCAAATCCACAAATGGATATCATAGGAGCTAAGAAAACTAGGTTCAGCATACCTCTGACCAAGCTAGTGACGAATGTCGGATTCGAGGATTGCGTAGGTACTCGAGTTCCCGACACACCAGAGGTCTGTGAATTAGTTGACATTTGGCTACAAGAGGACCATGACACCAGCTTTCAGTCAAACAGTTCATCGCCTAGTTGGAGTGCGACTTCATTTGTGCCTACCGAATTCACCGAACTCATTGAGCCAAAATATGAAGATCCACCTAGCATTGTTTCCGCCTATATCTGCGATGAACCTTCCTCCTATGCAACCCCATCGCCCAGCGGTAGCAGCAACTATACCCTCTACTCAACAAATCCGAATTCTCCAGCGCCCTCAGTCTATGGCAGCAGTGGCTCGTCAAAAAAACCCCGCGGCCGACCACCAAAACAACACAGTGACCGTCCCAATCCGGAAGTATGGAGCAAATTACCCGAGAACGAGCGTAAGCGTTACGAAGATCGTTGCAAGAACAACGAAGCCAGTCGCCAATCCCGCCAAAAGAACAAAGAGAAACAAATGGTTCTTATGGCCGAAGAAGAAGTTGAACAGCGTAAAAATGACGAGCTGAATCGTAGAAGAAGGATTCTCGAGAAGCAGCACACTCGCCTCAAGAATATGCTGTACCGTAAATTACAAAATTAAAAGTTCACATATATTTTTAGACAGTACCTTACGCCATAGAGATAAATTATGTAGGTTTAGCGAAAATGGCTCAAAGCCCTAGCTGATATGTTGTAATGTAGGATTCAATAATCTGTAAGTTGTGTAGAATTAAGTGAATGTTAGCTTAGGAAGTTACTTTATACATTTAAAAGAAGATTCACAATGTTTCATGTTGATTTTTTTTGTTTAAAAACAAACTATATTAAAATATATTCAAATATTAAACTAAATATATTATGTATGTTAAAATTATGGGACAAAAGATGTTTAACAAAAAAAACCCCAAAAAAATATAAAAACTAAAAAACCACAAAAAAATTATTTTAACATTTTAATTTTTCATACAAAGTTAATAAAGATATAAATATTGTTTGTGCATGACCAATGTTCATGGGAAAATTGTTGTTCTTATTCCTTCAACTTAATTTTCAGCCATTTCAGAATGACACCAACACAGTTAAGTCCTCAACACGAATAAAATAGTGAAACGTACTCAGTCTAGGTGTCAGGTACCACGTCAGCGGCGCTGACTCACATCATTCCATTGGTTTAAAAGGCCATTATTGCGATTATATTGCCAAATCACCTCACACGTCACTTTAGCTGGTCGAAGAACAGTGAGAATTTGAATTTGAGCGAGCTGCTGGTTTGCAATAAGCCGTTGTTAGTTGTTATGTTGTGATGGCTCTGTTTTTAGACTAATCCGTCAGAGATGTTTTTTTTTGTTCATGTAAAAAGGCGTTCAGTAATAAATGGCGCTTTAAAGCGGCTGTGATGCACTGTTTGTTCACGACGGTTGTGAGACACATTATAGCATAGTCATTAGTTTAGTGGAAGGTGCTTGAAACGCAATATCAACTTTCAAACCTCGCCAAGATCCAGAGGGCACCCTGTGTAAAAATCTAGGGATCAATGAGAACACACACCAACAACGGTAATGGAAACCATGCTAAGTTTCATTTCGTTGTCGCTGCCATGAGACTGTGAGAAGGACGACTGTTGACATCAGATCTGGGGACGAATTACCGAAATCGGTAACGAGTGAGTGAGTTGAACTCGTGATCGCATGACCGATTAACTTCATTGGGAGCGGTAATGCCAAATCCTCACATTTCGATGACGAGTTACTCGTTAAAAAGTGTGAAGATTTAATATGGATTCCTGACAGAGATGACTGGATGAACCTGAAAGTCACTAGCGAAAAGAAATTGGTCTCTTACACTAACGATTCTGAGCCAAACGTTAGTACGGTACCCGGGTTTACTACAAAGCCCTAGGAATAAACCGTTTCTTTAGAATAAATAACGACTGCGGTGTCTTTCAAGCCGAAATCGCAGCCATCATTGAGGCTTCAAAAGCTATCCGTAAGAATGAAGGACAAGTACAAAATAATTGCCTACATCGCCAGCCAGGTATCTGTTGAGGGTCTGAAGTCCGCGATAACTACGTCTACAAATTTGTAAATAAAGTCCAGATGAGATATCGAGAGCCAACACGATGACCCTATGGTGGGTACCAGGACACATGGATATCCCATCTGACCAACTTACACGGAAGGGGTTCCATGCCTCGCAGGCCCTTTTCTTTGCAAACGTACAACCTACCTATATCGAAACTCGTTAAAAACATATAGTTACACATGTAACGGCTAGGAACCTATAGAAGGCCTATGATAAGAAGAAAACACTCTCTCTGGTCAAACTAAGTCGTCGTGAAGCACTGGTCGTCTACGGCATCCTTACTGGGTACTGAGCCATTGGTACTCATGCAGAACGCCTCGATATACATCACAACAACTACTGCAGAAGTTGCAGGGATGGGGAAGAAATCGAATCTGTCCGTTTCCTTTCTCTTTTTAGATTCCCGGGGTAAAATTCTTAAAATGGGCACAATGGATCCTATAGCTGATCTACGTGAGTGATGACAAACCTAGCATTTTAATATTAAAGTTCACAATTGTGACATATTACTCTAGCAGGCTCTATCCTGCAGACCATAGAGATAGGATACTAGGGTTCGTCGGCACCTTTCACATTTATAAAACTTCTTTAGCTTTAACTATTAAGGTGTGTGTCTTCATCAAAACAAGATAACAAACACAAGTAAGTATAACAACTGACACAAAGTTTATTTTTATTTTTAAAAACAATTACTTCGAGAAGATTCATTCGCTGCATTGATTCCTGTTGCGCTATCGTAGTCACCTAATACAGTTTCGTCCACGCTAACATCATCGTCGGGTATATCTTCATCGCTATTTGCATTGTTCGCCGATGTCCATGAAGTTGTCTGGAAAAAGAATTAATAAATAGAAACACGCACGTAAGGAAACAAATTGCATTCAACCTGTGATAAAATCTCATCGCCATGTAGATCTTTGTTTTTTAAGTTCCCCATCCAGAATACTGATGCACATTTATTCGCCGCTAGTAATGCCTTCACTCGAAATACCAAATTCTCCACTGTCTCTCTTAGCGATGGTATTTGACTCACAATTGAAGTATTTTTTAGGGCCTAGTGTGAAATATCAACATGGAAGTAGTGGGAATCTAATAAACAATTCAATGCCTTACTTTCGAATGGCAGCATAGATTGTGTAGAAATCTTGTGGTCACTTGAAGACTCTTCAACAACTCATTGACTCGTTCTGGACTTTCTCTCAGGTAGTTCTCATATACAGGCAGTCCATGTTGCAGGACAATCTTCAAATACAAATGAGCATGCTGGGAAAGTAAAACAAAGTTGGGACTATGGACAACGCAATAAGGTACTAGTATGTCAATTACTTTCAAAAAGAGGACGAAATTTCTTGGCACATCTAGAGATTGAACAATTTCCAGGAGAGTGTTCAAAATCTCACAACTCTTCTCCCAAACTCTAAGTTGATCTGCATCGGGGGTGCCTCCTTGGCGAACCTTTTCACTTAACGAGCTGATAAGTGTTTCGCAAAGTCCTCTGAACAGCATTGGGAAATTTGCCCTAAATCAGAACAAGGGTTAATAACAATCCAATAGAGATTTTGTCCCGAATCGCACTTGTTGAAGTTGGGAAACGATCTCAATGAGCTTTCTTTCGACTTTAAATACTGTGTCTCCTCGAGAATCGCCCTCAAAATAGTCTTCTGACGGCGGCAATCGGAATTTCTTAAATATCCCTTAACCAATTCATCCAGGTAGATGTTACATAACGAACCCCTCTCCATGGTACCGTCATAGTTGAACCATTTTCGACAGAGCAACACTTTACACAGGTTACCTAAGACAGACAAGTTCGTTTGTAGAACCATCAAAACAGCTCTTCCGTCCAAAACTCACGCATATCGTTATCTAGATCTTTTTTGATAGCAGACTTCTTTAAGGACTGTATCAAGTGGTACAGATGGACAGCCGATTGAATGTTAATAGCGCTTGTCTCGAATTTACAGCATTTAGCAAAAACTTCAGCAGCCAGCGCGGAGACATCCTTCTTGATGAATTGTTGTCGAACTGACTTTCCCATAATTGGTAGTAGAGCTTCTAAAAACATTACACTTTACGTAGAATCATATGTTCAAGACATTTCGTACCACTTACCCTTAAGTATCTTTTTATTGGAGGCATCAGCAAACCCAGACCAGGAAAACAAAGCCGCCAATAAACGTAGACACAATCCAAAGCAAACTTTTAGATAGTTAAGTTCGTCTGTGAACAGATCAGTATTGCCAAGGGCACCATCGACTTTCTGGACTGCTGCCGAAATTGCATTGGAAATCTGTGCAACAAATTCCGTTAACCATTTTCAAAACAATATGCCAAGCCAAACCTGTTGTAAATTGCTTATAATTGGGTCGAGAAATTGTGAAACAATGTCACTTATAAAATAGTTTGGATAAACTATATACTGCAGCTGTTGATCGTTGGTGAATTTTTGAACTCCTGTCACTGATTCGAGTTTGTTCACGATATCTGTTAGAATAAACCTAATGATGGGAGAGATAAATCAAAGCTGTTGGCTACTGATGACTATGAACATTCTTACTTGAATTCTAAGAGTCCAATTGAGTTTGATGCTGCCTCACTTGGGCGAGGATATTTAAGACTAAAGTCCACCTTTAAAATTAACATTATGTCCGGATTCATTTGCCTGGAAATTTACACATTAATACATTTTGAAGTGACGGCTGCTCAGAATTCTGTCGAAGAGCGGCATGACAGACAGAAGCATGAGTATGAATAACGAATCATACACGACAGACTGCACAAAGATGCAGGGGAGAAAGGCCTAAGAGTCTACAACAAGAGAACCTGAAGCTGGCAAGAGGCAAGCACTATCTGAGGGATCAAGGACGAAGAAAAGTCAGCTTCGATAGCTATGTGACAAGCCCAGCAGGACAAGAACACTACAAAAGGCAGACAGACCTCTTAATTGACAAAACGAGAACGCGGGGACTGCACCTACCACATTGCGCAATTTCTGATAGTGTTCGGCATCTACTGATGCAATTCTTGCAAAGATCGGACATTGACTCACGAAGTGTTCGAGGTCTTCTTCTTCTTCCCTGTAGTCTTGCAAATTGCTGTCTCGTTAAGGTTAATGTGTACTGCAATTTATTTAGAACCTTTTGAGAAGGAAGATGTTTGGGTTCTTTGCAAGTGATCCGAGTGCTCAACCAAATGATTTTGGTTGAGAGTTTATTGACTTTTTCGTTTCCCGTAACTCCTTTGTGACTCGATCCCCAGGTAAGGTGTATTTTGTTGTGGCTGGCAGGCAGGTTGGTATATTTATACATTCTCTGACCGGATATGAACCAGTGATATGAACCTGGTGTTTGCTACTTGAAAGACTGTGATGAAAGGATCAAGGCTAATCGCAAGTTCTACCGAATGGTCGTTGCAGTAAACGCCTGAGGCTAGGGCCCCACGCACTGAGCGATTGACCGACGAGCACCTGGCCGACGGAAAAAAATTAAAACATATGGAATCATATGGCTGTGGCCACGTAGTTGCTAAGAGATGAGCGATTTTTCTGAGCGACAGAGCGACGTCGCTCTGAATTCAATTTTGTTCTAATTTTGTAGTTCATCGCTCAGCGATAAAGTGAAAATGGAACAAATAAAATTGGAAATTTTGATTTCAGCTGTCCAACGACATTTTCACTACTAATCGTTCGAGCGACGTCGCTCAGTAAAAGGCCATTCGTCGCTCAGACTTGTCGCTCTATCGCTCAGTCGCTCAGTGTGGGGCCCTAGCCTGAGATTTTGGCGCCGTCTGCGTATACACCTGCTCTGAATTCGCCACAAAGGACCTAACTGGTGGTGTCCGCGAGGCCATCACAAGGCACCCATCCATCTATATACAGCTACAGTACATGAAAAGTGGTTACTGCTGTTCATTTGTTAGCTGCAAGCCTTCACAAATAGGCGCTAACGTATTATAAACTAACGATAATTCGCCAGAATCGCATCTCGAAAGAACAACTCCGCATGAAAACGGGCAGGAAACCAGTAGAGATTTCAATAAACTACGAAGACGATTCCGTTGCGAAGAATCCTATGCAACGAAATCACCCAGTCAGTCAGATGAGTGGGACGTTCTAAGCAAGTGTAAAATAGTTGAAAAGAATTCGAGGTTACTGGGGATGAGCTGGAGACAGCTGAATTCTGCACAACATTGCGCGCAAGAGTTGTTGAAGCCCTATGCCCCACGAAGGAGAAACGAAGTTAACTTAGGAATGTAAAGACCTTTAGAAATTTAGTAAAGCCATAGCCAAGCCTACCTGTACACCTCCTTTGGACCGTAAGTTGTTTCAAATTTCCCTGCATTCGATTTCACCTCTTTTGGATTGCTGATTCTCGTTGTGCTTGTCACGCTTACATTGGCCAAAGACACTTCTGTTTCAATTTGTTCTGACGCATTGGTATTTTTCTTGTGCTCCCCGGCTTTACTTGGTGTATTCTTTTTACCTTCAGAAGAGACACTTAAAAACATTGAAAACGGATTATTGAAAAGAACATATTACCCAGAGGTTTTTTAGCATACACAGCAGATGTGGGCATTGTCATAAACTGGCATATTGGAGGAGAATAATCCGATGGTGCTTTGGTCAGCAATTTTCGAAGGTTTGCCTCAACCTTAATCAACTCTACAAGACGCATTAGAACCTAGAAATGCCAGAAAACTTAATGCAAAGGAAGACTTCTTTGTCAGTGTGGCAAACTTACTTTGCCTCGTATCATGGTATCATCCTGACATGAGAACGAACTAATAGTTTCTCGTATCCAATTCACTGTGTGGAAGAAAATGTCCAAAATATTTCTATATTGCGACTCGTCGTACTCGTAAAATATGTCAACTGTATCAACTTCATCGAAAATCTTTGGCAAAATAATACCACAGCCAAGGAGTGCATTGATCATCTCAAGACTTCCATCGTAACGGGTGAAATGAAGCACACGCATGAGGTTAAACAATGGTGCCAGCACCAGAATCGATGATGATGCTCTAAAAGAATAGTTTGAACTCTTTTTTTTGATGAACCATTTAAAGATAAGAAGCCTACTGTGCAGATGGACTCAAGACCAGTTGGGATATGTTAACCGCGATCGGAATAAGTTCACTTTCATTGGGTGAGTTTGTGTCATCTGACGTGTTGATACATTTCTGATAGGAGATGGGAATTCCTCTAAAATGACAAAAAAAGATAGTAAGCACAACACGACATATCTGCCGATTCGCGTACAATTCATCTCTTGGTTGATCTTCAATGATGAAGTTAGTTTGAAAGTAATACGTTATCAGCTCGCAAAGCCAAATCACGAAGGGTCGATCGAGGAAGGCCATGTTTTCTGGACGCTTGTGACTTGACGAACACACCGTTGCTAATTCATCGTAAAACAATGCCAACGACTCGGGACAGTATAAGGTTGTTGAATGAACTCTTGCTGTGAATACAGAAATACACAAATCAATGTTTGGTCCTAAAACACCTTGTAAACACCCACCAACATAGTTGGCAGCTATTTTTCCTCTTCCTTCAGGCAACTCTTCAACCGTATTATACGACTCGTTCAAATCATACATTGCTTCCGTGAGGGTCTGCTCAATCCTGGCGACATTGTCTATCATCTGAACAGCTCCTATGATTCCCTGTTTCTTGACTCTGAAACGGAAATATACAACCACAACATTCAATTGGAACATTCCCTCTCCTCACATAGGTAACCGATTGATGATTTGCTTTTTGACCAACATATCTATCTGATCCTGCAACGCTGGACATTCATCTAAAGGCGGCGCAGGAAATGCAATCGAGCAAAGTAATTCCATTACAAGGCGTGTTTGTGGCAATGTCATTTCATTGATTCGATCTAGTAAGGGCTACAATGCGAATGAGTACAAGCCCATCAACCATTCTCCGACTAAGAACCTACCATCAGAATCATACCCCAGTTTTGGACATTTGATGGATATTTTCTTCGCAAATCTTTTATCAATTCCAATGCTGTTGTTGTCATACTTGACGATGATTTGTCACATGTCAACTCGACCAGCTTCAGTAGAATGTCTTTTTGTGTTGACTCTTCGACTCCGAAGATTATACTGAAACAGTTAACTAACGAGTTTAGTTCAACGAAACAAGTTTCTCAATCAATTACTTGTACGAATTCCTTGCAAAGTCCGATATAAATTTATTCTTTTCCCTCAGAAAGTCATGAAGGATCTGCAGGAGAACATTCATTTGCATTGCCAACATGGATGAATATTTTGCCTTTGTTTCCAATATTATATCCACAGTAATGTGTTCTAGTTTTATTCGGCGACGGATCTAATAGAAAAAATGAAATGAGTTCGAAGAATTCAGTTGTGTAGAAGAGAGGTGGACTTACAATGTTTTCGATGTATTTGCTACGTTCCTCCTTGATAGAGATCATGTTTAACAAGATAACAAAGTCAATTGGCCTGAAAATAGAAAACAAAAGATTAAGTTTGCCAGAGTTGAGCCATTGGAATCGAGGAGCTCATTGAGCATGCCAAGCTCGTCCCAAAACCGATGATATCTACAAACTTTGTTAAATATAAAATTTACACATGTAGTTCTCACGCAGAAGAAAACGATGCTACATTGGACCATTTGCGTTCTGACAATGTATGGTGCTCAAGCAAGCAACGGAAGCTGTAGTTGTCCGGATAGAGGTTGCTTTTACATTTCGCGGAAAGATCGATGTCGTTACAAGAAACCAGTAGGCTTGTCCAAGTTCTAAAAAACAGAAAACAAGTCAAGCCGAGGACAAATGTCTTAAGCTTGAGCATTCGTGAAATGCGACGGCACTGAACTTCACAACTCAATGGGCAAACACACTCTGTTTTCCAAGCGGATATATAATGGCTGCAAACTGTCGTTCAACTAGCGATTGGGCTTCTTTTCCTAAAGAACGAAATCAAGGTGGCACACGTCTGCAGATTGCAGGCAAATTAAACGCATGTGCCCCAACGCAGCAGAAAAGATTAAACAGACGTCCTTGCAAGCTACTACGCTTTTGTGTGTGGAGAGGGTGGATCCTGATTATCTCGCCCAATCGTCTTTCAAGTCCCCAACCACGAAAGCAATTTATTCTTTACATCATCATTGTTCAGTGGCCCGCTTATCCACTATGAGTGTCGCAGGTTAAGAGAGCTTACGTGGACTCTCGACATTTCCCAATCTTCTGCCATTGACATTTGACTGACTAAATCATCAGGGACTATCCCCATAGAGATTTCGGACTTGGTCCAGCCATTTCATCCTGGGCCTAGCCTGGGGACGCGTACCTGATGGCACGGATTCTATGACACGTTTGGAAACGTGGATAAGGACACGCTTTTAACGTGTCCAAACCATCAAAGTATGGACCTCTCCGTACGAAGAGGTAGGTAGGTAGGTAGGTAGAGGTGGCGGTTCTAAGAACCCAATTAGCGCTGGATGCGCCGTTTTGATACCACAACTCATTGGATCTGGTTGTTTGTGGGCGTTGTAGGAATATAGACGCAGATATTTAAATCCAACCTGTGGAGTTAAGGAACAGGATTAGTCACTAATTTTTTTCCTAGAAATATCTTTGAGGTTATCGAAGAAGGGTTTGCCCAGAGTGCGCTGTCTGACCCTCGCTAGGGCCGGACACTTGCACAAGAAATGATGCAGAGATTCCTTTTCGGTGCTATCCTTGCAACTGCGGCAAAAAGTGTTGTGGGGAATACCTAGCTTGGCTGCGTGGTCTCCCACTGGCCAGTGGCCCGTACTAGCGACTACAATTCTCGCAATATCTTGTCTTGATCTGCTTAGTAGCTCGTTTGTTTTCTGTTTGTCGTAACCGGGCCAGGTTTTCCTTGATATAGCGCAGTTACTTAGCCTGTTCCACACTTGGTTGGCCGTTTTCAGAAAGTGATGATGAATATTGCCCTTAACGGCTCCTAGCGAGATATTAACAACTTCCGCCAGTGAGACGTTAAGGGCTGATCCCCGCCTGGCCAGGTTGTCGGCTTTTTCGTTGCCGTCAATTTTACTATGACCAGGAACCCAGGTGAGAGTGACCCTGCACTGGACTCCCAGCTGATTTAACTCTTCCTGGCATTGCTTTACCAGCTTTGAGGATGTAGTGACCGAGTCAATAGCTTTGATAGCGGCTTGACTGTCAATGAAGATGGTGGTGTTGTAGATAGGTGTTAGAGAATTTTTCAGCACACGGCAGGTTTCTCGGATGGCAAGGAGCTCTGCCTGGAAGACACTGGCAAAATTCGGAAGTCGAAAGAATTTTGACATATTAAGTTTCTCTGAGAAAATGCCTGCGCCAACACCGCAGTCCATTTTCGAGCCGTCCGTGAAAATAGTCGTATCAAAATCTTTGATCCGTACGAAGAAGAAGCTGCTCGACATTGAGTGCCTCGCTTATTCTGGTGTTCCTCACCTGATCTTGGCGAGTCACTTACTAAATTCGTCTCATACCTGAAGTTAATTGGCGCCAAATTCTGAATAGTTTTCTGCCAAATATCATAAAACTTCTTTGATCTCGTCAGTCCCTGAATAATATAGTTGAAAACGTCAATTTGTGACTGTTTAATCTCCGGATTATTTCCCTCATTACTCTCCCACACAAGAACATCCCTCAAGTCATCTATTAGCTGCGAAATAGAGAACCAATTTTAATCTCCTTCAGTGCAAAACGCCTTCTCTCTCACCTCACGGATAATATCATCATTGTCGTCGTTTAAAATAATCAGCAGGAGCTTTACCAACAGAGGTAGAACCTTGGGATGATTAAATGTTTATAACTAAAACTCTTGAGCTCTTCTAAAGACTGACTTACTTTCGGTGGACACCCATCCTTAATGTAAGCCACTGCTTTCTTTCTTAATTTGCCCTGCATCCTCGTAGATAAACACAAATTTGTAAATGTCTGAATTGTAGTCGAATGGAAAACATCTTTGTTGCTTGCGAAATTATTCCTAAAACAATTCAATCAATATGAAGCCTAATAAAGAACTCACTTCAGTCTTACAACAGCATGTCAACAAATTCATCATGTTTGGATGACTTTAAGACCATCTTCGCATTGGCAATGATGTCCCATCGCACCGAAGGGATGGCATTCTCGAATATTTTCACGATTCTTGAATAAATCAACTCGACGTGAGATTGTGTTACGTATCGCAACTGAGACAACATCAGGGGAAGAATTGGAACCTCATTACTTGTTGATTCTCTGTAAAATCAACAACAAAATTCAACAAATATGACTCCATGTAGACGTAACCCACTCACGCTTTCTTTGAGCACTCCTCGACTTTGTCGAGGACAACATTTATAACAACTTCTTGCAAAAAGTCGATCATGAGAAAATTCACAATCATGCTGTCCTGTGACTGATAGGGATTCTCTTCTCCTGGCATATTTATAGTGCACCCACTTAGCAATTTCAATGCGAGTTTCTTGTCGTTAAGCGCATCGCGCAGTCCGGTTCGAAATGTTTCCACATTCGACGGGTAATTTTGGCATTTCACGAATATTTCACGGAATTTACAAACAAATGAGACATGATCACAAGCTGAAAGAAACTTCAATTGGTACAGGACTTCAGACTCTGCAACGTTTGCAACTTACATATGATAAAATTATTAGGTTCATCCAAATTTACACCAGACTTGATCAAAACCATTTCAAAGTACGTTGTAGGTGCTCGCTGTGTGCTTTTGGATTGGGTACGACAAGTGACACTACGTTGTGAGAGATATCTTTGGGTGGGCTCCTGAGATGCTGGTATTATATCCTGACTGAATAGTTCCTTTTCCTGATCAATCTCTGATGAGTTCTCTTTGCTTTCTGTTCTGTCCAATTTCTGCAAGAGGAATAGGAATGCAAACACAACTGCACTGCCTTCAGGGAACAGCCTAACTTACAGGAATCTTTATGGTCGCATTCTCATCGATGGGATTTAAGGGCGCCTTGGTTTTAGTAGACTTGTATTTTTTATTTCTGTACATTTTGGAATTAATAAACAAAATACTGCGTAACAAAACCAAAATAACGAGAAAACATAACAAAAGACTGTTGTAGCGGGAATTTCAAACGATTGTTTGATTAAATGTCAAATTGGATGTGTCGCTCAGATGCTCTCAAACTATGGGACTGTTTGTAAAACAAAAATTATGGTGGAGTAGTCTCATGTGGAATCAGAAGTGTTATCAGGCTTAACAGAACACAAATTGAGTCCAATGTTGTAGGTAAGAGTTTCTTTTGACTCAAAATATGCATTTATATCGATAAAATCAAAGTCGACCAGTTCAACCACAATACAAAATACATGCATTTATTTCCCTTTAATTAAATCTATGAGCTTACACTCTAAAACTATTGCTTCCCATTTTCTATTGCCACAAATTGTTTCCTTTTAATGCTTTCTGCTTAAATCCCTTCACAATTGTAGATGCTTCCCACCACCCGATCCGGTTTGATGAATCTATTTCACATTCAGTACTTTCATCCTCGTTTCGCAGCGACAAACTGGAAAGATCTTGAAAAATTGTCAGTTCCCTGCAACACTTTGTTTCGACATAATCCACGGGCAATGTGTGGACCAAATTGATTTGAATCTGCTTGCAACTAGACGGAGGATTAGATAAATCTGTGGAAAACACTTGTTCCAAGCTATTTGCATCATTATCAGGCATTTCCAACTCGAGGAATACATTAGTAGGATTGAGATTCGTCGAAAATGTGTTGTACAAAGAATTGGACGTCAAAAGAGAGCTGAAAAGGAACACAGTTCAGATGTATCTTACGCCTGACAATCGTAGAACTTACATCAATGCTTGGTTTAAAAGAGGATCCTTTAGTTTGTGATGCGCGTAAGAGTGACGCCTGGATATAGTTGGCACATTGATTGTGTACACCTCCTTTGGTGTTACCGCCGTCGAACCGAAAAGAAAGCGCACACAGGATACGTCACTTTTGTCAAACGCTTTTTGTATCACCTTAAACAAGAATTGGTACAAGTTAGCTCAAAAAACTAAATGCCTCTACTGACCTCCTCCATCATTTTGATACTGTCCATCGTTTGTTTGGCCAAAGTTCTCTGTTGATCGAGTTGAAAATTTGCTGGTGTGTCGCTCTTGTCTTCATCGCTTTTGTCCCATTTCGAAATGAGGTACTTAAATGTTTTGCAAACGAAAGGAATTTGATTTCGCTGGTACAAGAGAAACTCCAGAATCGATGTGACAATATGAGCTACAGATCCGCCAGTCACCACATCAGTCTCTAAATTGATATCAACACAATTTTCCATGCTTTATACTTAAATTGAACTAATTAAAGATTTGCATAAAGCAAAAAGAAAATATAATTGCGTTAAACTTTTAACTAAGTGACAGCGCGAAAGATGTAAACAAATTTTCAAATATTCCAAATTTACGTTTATCAGTTCAGTGGCTGTGGTGTGGTGAGTTTAGGTTTTTTTAGGAACATTGCCTTATGGTCTGATTAGACTAGAAATTATAATTTTACATTGGAGCTACGTGTACTGCTTCTTCGCTTCTTCGGCTTTAGTGGCGAGTAGATTGTAATGGCGCTTGTTCATCGTACTCCCAGCTCCAGTAAGACGGTGGCTAACAACTGCTCCTCATATGATTTGGACGTCCAAGAGATTAGTTCTAAACCTGTGGTTGAAGGAAAAATTGTCAATTTAATTGAAGGTCATTTGCCTATCAATTACCACCCAACTGACCTTGTGGCAGGTCTTGTGCTCAAACATGGTACCACCTATGATAAGGTCATTAGCATTGCAGAATCAACGAATCATTCGCCGTTTCCATTGTGTTGATTACATGTATGACCATTTCGTTGTCACTACCTACAAGTTCCCCATCATTATGACCATGGTTATTGATTCGTGTCCATGTAATATAATATCCTAGACCGCGAAATTTGTCCCATTTCACACCGAAGATATAAATTCTCCTGACACAGTTATCGCTCTTGCCCTTCGAACACACCTTTCCGAAAAAATTGCATCAGAAAAAAGACCTAGACGGCAACAGCTGCTGAAGCACATGACAGCTGCATTCCCCCACGTCAACAAGATTAGGAAAAAACATATGAAGCCTCATATTCACCACATTCGGAAAAGTTAAAATAAAAATAAAAATAAAATAAAAGTGTTTGTCTGGATTTGCAATATGTTCCGCCCCCATAACCCGCCAAGGATCCTTTTTATTCGGAGTCGTTGAAGTGCGCAATTTAAAGTAAAATTGTTTAACATCACTCCAGAGTGTTGTGTTGGATAAGGCAGGAGCCGTATACCACACAAATTTAGCAAAGAAAAAGGAAAAAGGCTTAGAAATTCACACAACGCCATCAGAGTTAAACGAAACAAAAAAAAAAAAAAAACCAACATAAAACTTTTTAAATCCCAAAATAGACGAACAGAGTTGCTGCGGTACATTTTGTGTGTATTCCCGGTGCAGGTTTTGAAAAGTGATTTTATCTAATCTAACCCTGCTGTCTAAAAGAAGAAATACACAATTTTCATATCCCAATCGCAAGTGGAAAAGTGAAAATTTGCGGAATTAATAGCGAGAAATTCATTTGGTTTCTCCGATATATAATGGCCAAAAGTTTCCAACTTACAGTCTCTATCAAATTGCAATTTCAAGAAGTAAAGAACCGCCCATACATCATAAGGTACAGTGACCGTGAGCTATTATTTTCTGAGCCCTCCTGCGACTGGTAAACCTCTCGAATTCATACACATTACCGGAGTGACCCGCTAAGGAAATTTTTTCTCATTGAAATATGGTAAGGTTATGTTAAAAAATTCGGCGAATAGTATTAGAGGTGGGACCGGGGGTGGGCAAATTGATGATGACCAGCCTTAGCAGGTTATCAACTCTTTAACCTTCAATGGTTCTCTGAGAGCAGAGACACATACACGGTGCTCTCCAAGTCTACAACTGGCTGCTATCAAATCAACTGCGCTTGTTTGGCTTAATTTCAGAAATGGTGTAATCATCGCCAAACACTTGTGAAGTAGAAATTCGTAGCAAGTGAACTTCATTCAAAGGAGAGTTTTAACCGGCATCAGTTGTACCGGCCTTAGATTTTTTTTGCATCTAAATTTGCCCAAGCAAATGGTTTATAGTTAACACCTCAAGTGTGTAAAGTTCTCAGCGAAAGGTTGTAAATGTTAATTTTGAAATAAATTTTCCAGTTTGGTATGGTATTAGATTTCAATAAGGCGTCAAGTGATCTGCAGAAATGTCAAGGAAAGAACAACATACGAAGACGGTCGCTTCGCCAGGTTAGTAGAACGCCAATCAACTTTTCCATGTCCTAATTGGAGGGAAACACAGGCGGTGGATGTTCAATTCAATCGTTTTGCAAAGACTTTGGATGACAGGACCATTGTTATCAACAGCCATGACAAAGTCCGCTACAGTTTAATGCAGTTGAATAAACTTTAACATCTCAGTGCCTACCTCGCCGTTTACCTCGTGATTCATTGCAACTTTCAAGCTTCTCACCTGAAAACCGAGCAGAACGTCTAAACATTACTTGTCACCATCGAATTATGTTGCCCTTGTCACACCTTGACATTTCTCTTGCGGACCAGTCTATTTCAGTGTTTTGGGTTTGGTTGACCAAGAGAAGAAGTGTTGGGTTTTGTGGCGATAGGTGGTCCTCAACCGCAGAGGAATATGTTCAAGTGGTGGCTTTCAAGGGCGCACCATGGCGAAAGCAATTTCGCGTTTATTTGAAAAGGTTAAATTGTATGCGAAAGAGCTTTTGTTAGATCTGTAACCTCTTGCCTTTGGATCTTATTGTGCCGTCCTTAGTGTGTTTAGAGAAGTTTCTATATTCCAAATAGGATCTCTGCATAGATGACCGCGAGGTTCCTCCTTCCTTACTATAATCAAAAGAGAGGCAGAACTGCGTAATATAAAGAGATTTCTTCTCTCTCAAGGCATAGTCTACCTAGTAGATCTTATGAAAGCTTCATTCGGTGTAGGAGTTTCTTTTGGTTCTGTGGACGATCATTATGCTTGTTGGAATTGTATGATTGCTCCTATCAAGGTGCACAAGAAAATGTCATCAGTTTGGGGGTCTCATATCGCATGAATAATCACTTGGTGATGATTTGATTAGTTGAACTCCGGCGAGTTTATATTTTTTCCAAGAACGGCCAATGGCTTTGCACTGCAGGTGGCTAGCAGCGTCCTATTCTCCTTTTCGCAGAAGCTGCTGGCATGTTTTTGGGCAATCTGCGGCGGCTTTGAAGCAAGCCAAGGATATTTAGTTGTGCTGTTGTGGCTAGGCTGCGGCAAGCAAAAATCCTATCAGCGATAAGAGCGCCTCTGCTCATCAGAATCAACTCGCCCGATATGCGAGTTTCAGGAGCATAACAAAATAACTTCTTGACTCTCTAAACGATCCACTTCTGAGAACTATAAGAAGTAGCAAGTAGGTCTGTAGTGCTGATATCCCATAAAAGCCATTACAATGCGGTCTCCTTCTCCATGCGACCTTGCTAATTTACCACAATGCAATACCCATAGTTCTATTTTTTCTTTTCTTTTAACAGCAGCAGGCTGGAAACAAATCAGATGGCGAAGATGAAGCTGAAACTGAGTCATCCTCTTCCTCTACATCCTCCACATCCATGGCTAGTACGATGGACAATATGGTAAACGAATTTCGTTCGGTTTTGGATGAGTTTCGAGATAATTGGCAGAAAGAGCTTCAAACGGATGTAAAATATAGCAAGAACCCAACACTACATCACTCGTTGTCACTGGACAATACCATCAGTTCAGAAGTACAAGCTGAAACGCTGTTTAAACACGCTGTGGAGTTAGAACAACGCGGCAAAGTTTATGATGCACTGCAATTTTATCGACGAGCTGTTCAACTTGATCCTGATATTGAGTTCAAAGCCTACGAGGCCAGCAAGATACCGCAGCCGGTCGACAATGAGACCAATAATAATAACAATGTGGTGAATCTGAATGATATAGTCAAAGCAGAAAATGCTGCCGTGGAAGCTGACGAGGCATTGGATGACGAGGATTTGTTTACGAGATTTCAAAACGACATCGCCAAGCAGGGTAAACTGATTTTGAGCAGTCGTGATGCTGGTGTCATCACCACAGAGTTGCACATCTCTGATTTGCCAACTGAAATCCTTTTGTACGTACTGCGCTGGGTGGTGTCGTCACAATTGGATATGAAGTCCTTGGAGCAATGTGCCGCAGTGTGTAAGGGAATCTACTTGTGTGCTAGAGATGAAGAGATCTGGAAACAAGCATGTCTTAAGTGAGTGAATCATTGTTTTGCTTAACCATTTAGAGGCATAATGTTTCTCTTGAATTCCAGAGTTTGGGGTGCAAGTCTGGGAACTCTGTCGGGAACATCATACGATAGCTGGCGACAGATGTTTATCGAACGCGAGCGCGTTCACTTCAATGGTTGCTACATAAGTAAGACGACTTACCTCCGTTTGGGAGAGAACAGCTTTCAGGATCAGTTTTACCGACCAGTTCAACTAGTCGAATATTATCGCTATATTCGCTTCTTGCCGGATGGAACGGTTCTAATGATGACCTCATCCGATGAGCCGGCTCAGGGAGTCACACGTTTGAAAAATCTTAATCAGTTGCGTTCGGAAGTGTTGCGTGGACATTACCGTTTGCATGGTGAAACAGTGACAGTAATGCTGAAGAAGAACCAAAGGTTACCGAAGGGCGAGCACTACTACGGCGGGAAGCGTCGTGGCAGTGTCGCAACTACAACTGATTACGATGCAAATTTCACGACGTACTACATTGAGTTTAATATTGCAAGTACGCCGAAGAAAAGGTTTTGTCAACTGACCTGGAAGAACTATTCTATCATACTGGTGCGCAATAAGCGTGAGGTTTCAAGTGATTTTGAACTTACCGCCTCCAAGTATCCACCGTTGAGGTTTTCCTGTGTGAGGAGTTATCACTTGGATGCTGATGCACCCCTGCAGTGAGTGCTTACTTAAAGCTTTATTTCTTTTTTTTTTTTTTTAAATACAGGTATACACATACAAAGTAACGTATACATTTAGTTTTTTTGCTTATAATAAACTTGGAATTGTGAATTTAATTCATGTAAATAAAATCAAAAAAATTACATAACTTCAAATTCATTGGTGTGAAAACGTTGTAGCGTTTCAATTCAAAGGAGGAGGGGTCAAATGTTGAAGCGAGTTCCTCTCCAAGCCGTCTTACTTATTTAAGTAAGAAGGCGCTACATTTTTGGATTCACCTGCCTCAGTGCAGTTCTTCGTTTTCTCCTCCACTTACTGTCTAAGCAGACGAATTGTTTTCTTCTTAAAACAACCAAGATCGATTTCTCTCTTTACCAAGTCGTCTCTAGCAGCTTTAAATAGCTCAGCCGCTATGCCGTCAGGTCCTTGTTGGTTTTTAGTTTGAATTTTACTATTCATACTCGCGCATGATTGAATTCTCGAGAGTGCTCAGGGGACAATGAAGGGAGCTCACACTTAAATCGAGACAATATTCTCTCGGTTAATGAAAATTTCTAAGGGGGCTCCCCAAAGCTCAGAGGGCTATCAACTTCCTTCAGCACCTAGCTGACTACGGGCGTGTTCATACTTCGTTGTAACCAATGGGCAGATCACCCTCTAGGTTAGGTTAGGTTAGCGGGCCGATGAAGACGGTTAAATCCTATTCATCTCACTTAGGTCTATGTAGACCCGTTGTGATACCCATGTGTTTACCAGCTACTTCCCACTGCGTGATTTTATATGCCTGATGACAGTCAACCGGCTCTCCTTGCGAGCTTGAGTAGATCCGACAGTGAACCATCGGAATGTTGCAGAGGCTTGGGCAATTACAGAGGAAGTAAGTAGTGTCCTCATGTACCTCCTCGTCTCCGCATCCTCTGCAAAGGTCTTCCCCGGTCAGGTGCAGCTTCTTTGCATGATACCTGAGCATATTGTGGCCTGTAATTAGTCCTACCAGTAATGACAGGGATTTCCTGTCCATATGTAGTAGCCTATACGTTCTGCTGTTATTATATTCTGGGTATAACCTTCTGCAGACTTCGCAGGTGATTAGTGTTTTCCACCTGTTATTCGCCTCGGGTTAAGGATCTTAGCCTTATTATTTCCTTCAGGTGACGAAGTAAGGTTTAATTGTACCATCCGCTAGGTCTGGTTCCAGAGCTGATCCCTTTCTAGCCAGTTCGTCAGCAATCTCGTTTCCTGACACACCACTGTGGCCAGGGACCCAGCAGAGTTTAACATTATACTGCGTGCCAAGAACCCTCAGCCCATCACTCTCTAGGTGGAATGGCTCCTAGGGCCTGACAGCGGGGTGTTGGTCTTCGTAGCCATTAAATAGTTTAAAGAAGTAGTTCAGTATAGACTGACTCTACTACAAGGTTTCCTTACTCATCTCTGTAGGTTCCGTACAGAAGCCTGGAACGACCTTTCCTGATACGTTTTTTTCTGTAAAAACTTCTGTACATTGTTTCTGGAGTATGTATAATCCCTCAATAGATTCGATTGCGCGCTTCTCGCTTTGTTCTTTTGTAGAAGCCGATGTCATTTTCGCCACTTTTGTTTGTAGAGCTCACCAGCAGCTTTTGTTCTATTCGCAGCGCCGCTTTATGGTTATGCTCACCGGCATTCTTCGTTAAACTAAAGGTTTTTTTGTTGGCGGTTATGTAAAACCCATCAAATAAGTTGGAACGTTTCTGAAGACATGTCGGCACCGTTGCAGCTGGTCTTCGGCGCTTGATGTTGTCGGTTGTTGAGCATTTTGGGAGACGCGTTCTTGCGAAGGCAATCTGTCGACGTTGTACAATGTCAAAGACACATTCGAATAAGCGCTGATTCTGCGCTCTGTTGCAATCAGCACAATTTAAGTACTTTTTCGTGACGGCGATTAATCTCCAGCCTGTGGACTCCACTATTTTTTGGCTATACGCTGTCATTTAAGTCTAAGCCAAAAGTCGTTTCGTGATTTAAGGTCGTCAACATCCGATCCTTATTCGAGGCTTGTTTTCAGCACGTAACATACGTACACCAAGAACTAGCTTCTCGCAACCATTCATGTTATGCGTTTTGGAAGGCATCTACAGTTTATTTCCGACACCGAACTAAGAACTGAGAACCCTTTCCATGACCAATTATACTCTCGGAGGTTTGTCATTTGCCGACGAAGGGTGGTGCGGTTTCGGTTTAGTATTCGACACGGGTAGCTGTTGCCTTTAAAACTATCAAAGTCATCGTCCTTTGTCAAAACATATTTATTGCTGAGGTAATGGCTCGATAGGTCAAATAACGCGAAATTGCTGTAGAGTTACTGGAGCTTGGCACGAGCGGATTTCACCGATGCTTGTTCAATAGGTCAACCAACGGGGAAATGCCGATCGTGTACAATTACTCAACTATCCGTTTCGAAGCTCAGACAGAGGTCGAGTCTAATTTGAACCCGCAAACATGGCGGCTATTTTGATTTTCGCGATAAGTGACTCACGAAAAGAAATTAAAAAAGGCCGCGAAAAATGTTCAGTGGACATGGTTGGGGTTTGAACCTACCCAGCCCGCTCAGCGGTCCCGGGCACAAACTACTGGGGCACGGAGACTACGAGTTAAATATGCGATCTTTTATACGCCGATTCTTCGGAAAATATCGAACCAGTCCAAGGTTTTTCTTAAGCAATTCAGTCAAACTGGAACCGTTGACGCCATAATTGCTTCCTTCTAGAGAATTCGTCTGCTGCTATTCAGATTTAAGAGAATTCCTGAGTCGAAACTGCTGGAACTCCGCCCTCTGCAGTTAGTTATTCACAGCCCTCCAGAGGGGTTTAAGCCCTTTGCTGGACGTACATACATATGTATGTACATATCTATCTGGCAAAAGCACCCCATTAATCCAACTCACCTTGTGAAAGTTGAAATGTGGAAAGGAAAACCTTGTTCAGGAAAACCTTGTTCGGAGATCAATAATAGAAAAAAAAACAACATCTTCTTAACCTATAACTAAAGGTCACGACTTTTATTTGCGGAAAAAGTTTCTGTCTTAAATAGTAAATCTGGTAATTAATTTTTTTTTTTTGGTTTTATTTTCTCTGTAATAATCTACGTCAATGTCACTCTTGGTCTCGGATTTAATTAGTTTTCTCCGAAACCCTACGGAACTACGTTGCTTATATATTCTACATATAAATGATCTTATTTCTGAAATAAGATAGTATCACCGTTACATGTCAATGTAGTAGTATTTTAAGGATAAACACGCTGTTCATCTCTCGAGTTTCAAAAATAATGGAGTTCCTGTTTTCTGTGTTGATTTCCTGTTCGAATGGAATAGAAATCTACAAACGTAGTGGAAGTTAATTTAAATGGTTTGATACTGTTTCCTCACTTTGCTTTTGTTTCATAGTAAAATCTGAAACTAAATATAATTTGCCTTTCAAAATCGCCCATCCACTCTCAAGCACAGTCGTTGCACATTATCGTTAGTGGGGACGTCACAATCACACGTGTGATGGTGAGTTCTGTACCCACTTCCATTCACTTCAATATTGGTTTTCAAACTTTTTTTTCTTTCTTAGAGGATATGTTCTATTTTGATAGGTATCTCTTTGGAATTTTGGTAGTTTTTGATTGGTTTTCTTCTCTACAGTAATTGACAAAGCACTTTTTGTGTGTGCAATTTCTCCTAATACAAATGTGCAATTACAATCTATCAGCTTATGCGCGCGCGCAAGAGAAAGAGAGACATAGAAACAAAATGACTAGAGTAGTTACTTTAAGCTTTCTAGGTACCGATTTAGTTTGAAAAAGTAGGGATGTCCAAGAGGCCAGGTCCTCGGTTTACATCTCTTTTTGGACAATGACGTTCTCGTAACGCATTTTGTCCGGTGTATCCCAGCAACTGTTGAGGCATGTAAAAACCAACACATTCCCGTATTCGATTGGTGCAGCATCATCGTTTTGTTGCATTCTTAGTTTGGGAATGAGTGTGGATAGAATTTGCACTTCACAGACGGTCTCACCACCACAGTTTGGGCACTTCGGGATGTGTTCACTGAGAGGCGCGATGAGAAGTGGATGACCATCACGTGAGTATCTGAAAGAGAAACATAAAAGAGATATGAAACACTTGTGTTTTGTTTGAGAACCGAGAAAGGATAAAAGGATAAGACGGAGGGTACTATGTTTTTCCTACCATCAGTTCGACCACTGAGAGCAAATTTAAAAGCAACAAGAGATTGAAAAATATATAGACGCTATTTTGAGAGTTTGTCCCTATTTATTTTTAGCGCCACAGGTTTTTGCAGAACATACGTTGGACACAATTTTTCATTTTTGGCTGCGCCAGCTGAGAATTTTGGGAACAGAGTGTGAGACTTAGTCGCATTTCCAATACGGAAACTATAATTATCTTCTCAAGCATCATCATCGTTTATCACATTCGGCCGATGGGGCAGAAACTCCATCTTAGACGTCTGAAACAAGTGTGAATCTGACTACAAATTAGTAAGTGACCGCCAACTCTTACACGCCTTCGTACTGTATCCGTCATTGCTGTATTACACGTCGATAGGCACTTAGATTCCTTGGAGTGCTAACAATTGAGGGACCACCTTGTAGAAATAATCGGCTGCTTAGGGCAAGAGAGTGTGAATGTCGAGTATTATTGGAACGCTGTGAATATGCACATCCATTACGTCGTACATGTTCGAATCACGACGCCCTGAGCTAAAACCTAATTTTCGTATCAAAAATAGCCTGTAGCGCAGTATGAGGATTAAGAAGCGTACCCACTACAATGAATGTAGTGGGTACTTATACTTATACTTCACTGTGTTTGACAATAGGACTGGACTGTCTATACCGTTGAGGGTAGTACGGGTCGGAACTCCAAACAACACCGAGAGAAGAATTTGAAGTATAACCTTGTGATTTCGAATGAGACAATTGCCAATGGTGGCATTGTTATGTCGTCACAAATCTGAAAATCCAATATATTCAGCACGGAAACCAAAGTACAAGACTATTCAGCTCTAACGTCGGGTCAGTACATTATGGACTTCTTTAGGGATGTAGGGCTTGGAGCGAAATACCACTGACGCATGTTGAAATCCTTTGTATGTACATACATATGTGTAAGCAAAGAAGTCTTCTCAACCCCCTAAGCATTTACGCCTTTACACACAGGTTTTAATGACGCCTTCAGTAACACAATCACTTACCTCAACAGCTGACCAGGATTACACTGAATTGTGGACAGAAAGTTGTGAAACATAACGTCGCCATGCACTGGAACGCCTTTTTCGTACATCTCCAGATCTCCTTCGCCTCCACCACCACTATTGCCCGAAGATGGCGGAGTTAATGGGCCATTCAATTCATCATGCTTCTTGTATTCCTGATACAGATCCCTCACATGATCAGTTAATCCAAAGTAATTGGTAGGCGACATGTTCCGCTCTTCGTCCACTGCCAAAAAGAAACTTCTGAGTGTCGGATCGGTCATTTTTATCGGTATCATAGTGCTCTCCATAAGCAATGCCATTAGATCACGTTCTGGCATCTTGGGTGTCTCTACCAAAACCAAATCCGATTCCTCTCCCTCAATTTCGGCACAAACTGTTTGCACATTAACAGTGCCAAATGCACCCACTGCCGCAGCAACCATACTCTCGCCTTGTGCTCCACAATTTGCATTTTTATCATCAACATCCAAGTTCTCTATGGCACAGATAAGATCGTTCTCCATTGAATTACTCTCGTCCTCATCATCAGACAATCGTGAGTTGTCCATTTTTATCACATTTCCATTTTCTTCATTTTGATTGAGATCTTCGCCATCGTCACCCCAATCATCGGCGCCGCTACACCAGGACATTTTTTGGCCGGATGGTTTTTTATTCTTATTTCCTATGGCCGCTCCTCCCGATTCAATGTCGTAATTGGAAGTATCAAGGTTTTGCGTTCGCAGGCACAGCCATCCTTTGGAAACACTCGAGCAAGTAGGATTCAAACACGCAAAAATATACAAAGTACGATGGAATTGAGAATTATCCAATGGTGCATACAATTGCACTAGCAGTGGACGAAGAGAGCTACACAATGGACAGTTCGGAACTTTAATATCAGCCACAGGCCAGTCCTTGCAAATTAAACAAAACAAAATATTAGTTTTTGTCCTTCAAAGTGCATAAGGGTCTACTTACAGGACATCCACCGATTTTGTTGACCGTGCTGTTCATTAGATTCCTGTGCTTCTCGGTGACTTCTTCATCCTCAAAGGCTAGGTAAATGGTGCTTCTACTTTTTGCCATTGCGAAAGATTGCCTTTATCGATTTTTGTTTTGCCGACTTTTGCTTACAAAAGCATTCTTGTTACGAGAAAAAAAAACCCTCGTAACCGAAAGAAATCAATTGGAAAAATTCAATTTTCAATTACAATTAAGTGCATGAGTGAACATGTGCTCATTGAAAGTTAATTGAATGAATATTAAACTTTTACGTTCACTGCGTGGGTTAAAATAAATATTTAATACTTTGTTTATAAGAAAAACAATGCACATATGTGTTTAGAGTAGAGTTTATAATAGAATTTTAAAGAAATAAAAAATATTTGCAGAAATTGATCGCTTTGCGAAGAACAGATGACATGACAGAAAACTTAGTTAGAGAGTTAGATGTGTCCAAACGAGCGTGCATTAGATAGGAGTTAGATTTCCCAAGAAGAAATCTTTAATTTATCAGTTGAATGAAGGTAAAAGTTGATATCAATCAATATGAATAAAAACCGACTTGAATTGTCTAGTGCTCTGCAATATATTCAAAACGGTTACAGAGAAGGGTAATCCAGGGACAATGGTCTTCACCATCTAGCAAAAAAGATGGAAGGGGCATACCGCTTTATATGTCCTTCTTAATATTGAGGTTGCGTTCCCTGTGGTCTTCAGTTATCGACAATATTTGAGTCAATCTTCACCGATAAGGTTACATATGTTATGCTGATGACATAGTGATATTTATTAGCGGTAAACGTGATATGCCCATATCCGGCGTTATGCTGAGCACTCAAATACCTGTTTAAGAATAGTGCAACGAAGAAGGAGCTTCTATTAGTCCTTATAAGACTGTTATATGCCAGTTTACGATAAGAAGACTGATCAATCTTGAACCTGTCATGATTAAAGCTACCAGGACGCAGGCCTACAAGGGTTATCCGCCCGTGTTTATATGCACTCTCTGATGTGTTTCTCAAGAAACAGATATCTGGGAGCAGATGCAGAGATTCTAGGGCAGACGTTGTCTGCATAGACTTTTTCTTCCCTGTTTTATTGAAATATGTTACGCTTGAATGTATCTTCCTTCTTGCATACTGCCCTCTAAAAAAATATAACATTCTGCGATGAGACTCGTCCATTACATCGTGTCTTTTAACTGTGGTGAGTTCATTTGGCGGGGAAACTTAAACGTCAATCACGTGTCAATTTGCCGCACAAAAGTCAGCAATACGACGGTAAAGTTCGATGAACATTTCTTGATTAAGTTCCCTATTCAACCCAAAATTCTTGCGCGGACGCAGTGTTTTTTAAAAAAGTGTGCGACATCCCGAGCAGACACATAGATAGCAAAGTTTCTCTCTAGAAGCATTACTGTAACTTATAGTAGATACACTGCGGTAGTGAGAATTACCAAGTTCTAGATACCAGCACACATACCAGTTAGCACCGCTGTCTTCCGTCGGACAGCGCAGTCAAACAAAAAATCCGAATAAAATAATTCTAACCATTCACCATTCGATCAGTTCGTTGCGGGGTCGGTCAGAGTACGGTTGTGCAAAGAACCACTTAGTATAATTTTTTTTTTCTGTGAAATCCACTTAACACAAAGAACAATGTATCACTTAAAGAACTTAGCTCGGCACTCGGCTGTCAAGCAGGAAGTTTCCACCCTAGTTAAGGCTCTGCCTACTGCCGCCTTGCAGACGCGTGGCTATGCTGAACATAAAATTCCTGATCGTCTAAAGGATGTTCCTTCCGCCAAGGATCCCCGTTTCTTTGACATGGTCGAGTACTTTTTCCACCGTGGCTGCCAAATCGCCGAAAGCCGTCTCATCGATGACATGAAGGGCAGAATCTCCGAGGAAGAAAAGAGGAAGAAGGTTACAGGCATTCTTATGCTTATGCAACCGTGTGACCACATCATCGAGATTGCATTCCCCCTGCGTCGTGATTCTGGAGACTACGAAATGATTACAGGCTATCGTGCCCAGCACAGCACCCACCGTGTTCCAACTAAAGGAGGTAAGTACCAATACCAAGTCATAGTTATCCTACAAAGAACTGCGAGATGAATAATCGATATGCGTGAGTTAGTCCACCATGCCACCGCGGTGACCTGTTTTTTTTTTTTTTTTTCTGTAAATTTGCTCGCAGTTGGTTTCTTGTTCTTTCCCCCTTTGTTATGTAATTTTACTTCTTATCCAAACGAAAATTGGAAAGTTTGCCGAAGGATAAAAGCTCCATAAAAGTGGTGCAGTGTTCCCCCATCACAAATGGGAGCGCAATTCAACAAGTGATTGTCAAAAAAAAAAAAAAACCGAAATTAATATAAATTTGAGTTGAGTTGTTCGGTTCTATTTTGATATTCCGAACAAGTGAATAATGATTTTTATTTTATTTTATTTCGTTGATTTTTGTTAGCGCTTCTGGTGTTTCGCCTCCGTTAAAACAATGACAGTGCATGCCTTTCAATAGAATTAACTTTGAAAAGTTCAAAATGTTTACGGAGTCATAAAATTTGTGTGGCTGTGGAATATACTGTATGCACATACGTTAACCGAATGCTGACATTTCATTTTCCTATTGTCTGGGGATTGTTTATTTTCCTAATTTGATTTGTGGCGCTTAAGAGGCATGAGAGCGAAATGATACTCAGTAAAGGTGTCAAGTGTATGAGGACTTGTGATCAACGCAAATTAAAAATAATCAATATGAAATGTATTTGTATCCGTGGAAGCAGACCGCTGACTTTGACCTCTTAATTAGAGTTACCTTCTAGATTTACTTAGAGTTCTTCTTCTTTAGCATACTCCTGGTGCTGGTGTTGAACATTGGCGCATGCATAGGTTTCTGTTTTTCCATCACGTTCACTTAAACGATTTGGCCTATTAAAACTTAAAGTCGAGCACCTGCTCCATAGAATATCTGCTTCAATCACTACGCCACTTTCTATCCAAGTCAGTGTCACTGTTTGAGCTTATTTTCGTGCGCTCATAGTTTAATTAAGCGCGCTGCTATCAAGATATTTTTTTTTTATCTTCATGTGACCGCCATGCACGTGATCACACAAGCTAGATTTAATAATAAGGCCAAGGCCTAGCTTTTCCCAGCCTTTCATGGTATGCATGTTATATTTTCGCACGAACGACAGGGACAGGGACCTGTAGTCGTTAGCTGGGAACAGCTAATTGAGAATCGGTTGCAAGTCGTTCCTTACTGATTGCCTGTAATCGGAACTTTAGTCCGGATATTAACTCGATGTAGTGTCAATTACATGACCACTAACGTGAGCCTCAACTCTCGTGGGGCATAGGGCGTCAACAAAGTCTACGCGTCATCTTGTGTGGAGTTCTGGAACGTGTTTCAACTCCCTCCAGCTCATCTTCAGTGACCTTAATTTCTCCACACACTCGCTGCACTCTGCTGGGGCTCAGATCACAACGACATCCCGGGGAGCTGTTCGGCTCACGAAGGCTCTCTAGGTGCCAATAGCAACTATCTCGATCACAAAGCAACTGCATATGTCTTTGGCTAAGCACCTGACTTATGTCGATGCTCTATCAAAAGCAAATAATAGGTGGTCTGACCAAAGCTGAACATTGGCACAGTATATGCATCGCTGTCTCCACGTCGCATTGTCTGTAGTTGTCATCTTTTACCAGGCCCCATTTGTCTTAGGTGACCTCAAAAGTTTCGATGTCAAATAGGGCTGCAATCCAATTGAGAGTTCCTTGTGTAAGGTTTCGCATTTCTCTCTGGAACCAGCAGACCATCCCTATTTTGGGCACCACCTTTTTCTGAGCTCTGGACTTTTGGTATACACTCCATGGGCAGTGATGACTGAATTACAATTTGACTTATCCGACTTTAACCACCCACAGTCGACCCGTTTTGCCAGCAGCAGAGTATTACCTTGTGGTGGCTAATGATATTTAGTACTTTGATTTGATTGTGTTTGATCCTATGAATTTCAGAGCAGGTTGACTGTCAATCAATCTTCCTTTGAAGATATTGCTGCTTTCTCTGTTGCAAGGAGTTATTTAATCTGAATTTATGGTTGGGCTTTCAAGGTTAAACCTCTTTCCCATATTTTGAGTCGTTCCCCGTATTGTAGTGTGTATATATGTACATGGACTGTTTCCATAAAGCAGATTCTCTCGATCTACGGGTTCCCTTTAGACTCTCCTTCTGTAAACGGTACCCGCCCTAAGCTTTACCAATAAAGCCAAATTTCTCGGTCTCATTCTAAACAGTAAATTAGACTGGAAAGCTAATACTATTGAATGCATTAAAAAAAGCCACCGCGGCGCTATATTAGTGCAAAAAAGCCATTGGTAAGAAGTGGGAACTGCAACCTCATACCACGCACTCGTTTTATGTGTCCGTTGTCAGACCTATACTCACGTATGGTATAATCGTCTGGTGGACGGCCTTAGAGCCTTACATCGTAATCTATTGGGGAAAGTGCAATGATCAGCATCTGCATTTTTATTTGCGGAACAATAAGAACCACCCCATCCGCGGCTCTCGACGTGCTTCTACATTTACTTGATGGCTAGTGCAGCCAACAGACTAAAAGCCTCCTCCCAATGGTCAAACAGTTATATTGGTCACTCCTCGATCTTAGACCTCCTTACTTATTCTGGAAAACACCGACTACATACCGCTCAAGTTGAATTTCAACCTCAACTTCCGTCCCGAAAGGAGTGGGAGAGTGGTGACACCAGAGACGACCATTCTCTATGGCGACGATTCCAAAACCGAGAACGGGGTGGGAGGTGGTGTCTTCTCCGATATGCCTAACCTGAGCATCCCCTTCCGTCTACCTGACCACTGTAGCGTTTTTCAGGCGGAAATTATGGCGATCAACGAAGCCTTATCCTGGCTTAGGCACAATATGATATCCTTCAGTTCTATTACAATTTTTACCGATAACCATGCTGCTATCGAATCCCTGGATTCGGTAACATGTACATCAAAAGGGACTTCAGACTGTCGCTCATCTCTCATGGAGATGGCGGAACATTTTAACATTCGCCTTTGTTGGGCACCCGGTCATAGGGTACACATTCCAGGGAACTGTAAGGCCGATGAACTCGCCAAACTACCCTGGACATCCTTCCGGAACGAAGGAATCTGGGTATTCGCTCGGTACTCGCTACATGTAAACTTCTCTTAGAGTATGACGCGATGAGTAAGACTAACCAAAGATGGAGGAATGTCACCTCGTGCCGTACCTCCAGGAAGATCTCGCCAATGCTAAATCTCACTCGATTTAAAAGTTTGATTTTATTCAATAGGTCGCTCATTAGCACCGTCATTGTCCCATTGGCCCTTATGCCAAAAGGAAGGGTCTCTTCTCAAACAATTTCTGCAGGAGGTGCAGGGACGAAGAGGAGGAAAAACGATTTTCCATTTCCTCTGCACTTGTCCTGCCTTGTCCCAAAGAAGGAAGCTCTATCTGGGAGCCTATCACTTCGAAAACTTAGGCGAACTATCACATACTTACGTCAGAAGTATCCTCAGCTTCATCAAGAGCTCCAAATGGTTTCAACAAAGTGAGTGGCGTTTTTCAGGGCTAAGATCCATGTGGTATAACAAAGGGTCTTCCTGGCCAGTCATCCCACCCACATACCTACCTACCTATGCGTTCCCTTTGCTGCTGACCCTTTAATGAATAATTCCAGGGGTAGATATTGAAAAATCATGATCACCCCTTCTCAATTTCATCGTAGTGCTCTTTCTACTGACCTGCCTCTCCCTCCTTGCTGTGAGAACTTAGCATTCTATACTAAGAAGTTTACACTAAGCCATTAGTCTCAGACGAACATATTACACCAACCCTCCTACTTTCTTCTCTTTATAACCTTCCGACAGTTAGTAACCTAACCTATAGCCCACCATTCCGCAACCATAAATTACAGCTTAGCACGGCGTGAAAATCGGTTGACAAAAGCCAAATTTCTTTTTATTTATTTTACAATTCGTAACCGAACGAAAATTTCGCCTTATCAGCTGTTACACAACCGAAAATATTACACGTTATGAAATTTTCTGAAAAAAATTATACGTGTACTCGTACTCGTACACGTGATAGCATCAAATAAGGAAACTTCATTTTATCGCATCGAAAATAAGGTACAAAAAGATTGAATTACTGGCAAGATAGGGCCAAAGGTATTTTATTGTTCCGTTGATTGACGATCGGGTGATAAAGTCAAAGTAAAGATAGACATTGTACTTAATCACCGGCAACACGAAAATACGTTAATCAAATTATACATAGTATCACAACCAGGTTAGTTTCGAAGTTAAGTACCCGATGATTAATCCACCAATTAACGTAGACACTCTAATGCAGGTGATTCCGGACAAATTGATGAAAAACATATTATTAACGCTCACAAATTAATAACAACTAAGATGTTGTTGAAAGAGGTTTTGGAGACGTGCAAATTTACTTAAGAAATTATCATTAATTCTTTGTGGAACGGTGCCACCAGCACCGCTGTATCGGTGCGACCTGGCAACAAATTGCGTATTTAAACTTTTCAAAAGGAGATTAAATAGTTTCTGATATGATACTGCTTGGGGGGTATACAATTGCGAAGGTGTTTATTTCATAAATACCAAACACGTAGGTAGTATCTTATCTACTGCTCGGCGGAATTAAGATTCTTTTTTTTTGCCACAGTGTCTTATTGGTGAAAGAAAAAACTGTTTTTTTGAAATTCTGTGTTTGGAGGAGATAAGAACGTAATTTGACTACGCTAAACATAATTTAGAATAAATGTCGAGCGGGTTTCGACGATATGGTGATCTTATGAAGGGAATGAAATGTTTGCATCATTTGTTTTTCTTTTTACAGTTTTTAGAGATTGTAGATCGGATCAGTTTCGCTTGCGTGGAGATGCTTTGGAGCTTTTTTCTTGAATTTTCACTTTTCAGGTTGCAAAGTTTGTTTCATAGAACCGCTCGTCTCTAAGAAAAAGTAGTCTGCTGCATTCATTCATTCATCGTCGTAGAAAAATCCGAAACCTGTGTCCATACTTACTTACTTACTTACTTACTTAACGGGCTCCCGACCAGTGGGGGGTCCCTGCCTGAGACACGGCAGCCTTCCATCCTCTTCGATCCTGGGCACGCTGTTTCCAGTTCTCTAGACCAAGCGCTCTGGCATCCGCGATTGCTTGGTCCTTAAAACGGAGGTTCGGTCTTCCTTGTCGTCTCGAACCTGGGAGCTCGGATTCAAAAATTCACTTGGCTGGAGTATTGTTGTCCATTCGCTCGATGTGGCCGAGCCAGTGTAGTCGACGTGTTTTCGCTTTTTGGACCACATCCACATCGTGATACAGCTCATAGAGTTCGCGGTTGTATCTTCTCCTCCATTCGCCCTCCTCGCATACGGGACCAAATATTCGACGAAGAATTTTTCTCTCGAAAGTGTTCAATACATGCTCTGCTTTCCTGCTTATCGTCCAGCACTTGGCACCGTATAGTAGGACTGGCAGGATCAGGGTTTTGTAGAGCATGCATTTCGTCTTTCGAGTTAGGAGTTTTGAACCCATTTGTTTTGCCAAACCGAAGTAGCAGCGGTTTCCTAGGGTTATTCTTCGTCGGATCTCCACTAGGGTGTCATTCATGGAGTTTATATTTACTCCAAAATAGGTGAACTCCTTGACTACCTCAAAGTTATTGCTGTCAACAGTGACGTTTTGTCCTAGGCGGTGGACAGATGAATCTTTGTTTGTTGACAGCATGTACTTGGTTCCGCCTGTTCTTTGATTGCCGTAAAAGCCTCTATGACGGCACGCTGGGAGCGACCATATCCAGGAGAAAGGGAGTAAGGGCTACTACTTCCATTCGTGCGAAAAATTTAACACGCACAGCATGAGGCGCTAGGTGACCCCAGGTTTTCGTGTCAAAAGCTCTTAAGCTACACTTAGTCTTAAACTAGGTTTTATATCATTTCTTTAGGTGAGGTAACTGCCCTGAAATATTTTGCGCTGGATTCCCGCACCTACTGTGAGAAATCTTGAAATATTTCTGAATGAGATGAGAGACCTTAGCGTGCCTGGTTGGTGGTGGTAGGGGAGCAGTGACTCTCCGGTGCTAGCATAAGGCAAATTATGTTTGATGCCCCGTCATTAAAAAAAGAGGGGGTAATCGATACAACACAACCTTTCGGGTGGATTCAAGCGGAAGTCGGGTACCTAGAGTCGAACCCTGTTGAATAACCACTCACAATAGCTGACCTGGGTGGTTGTGAATATACGGAATATGGCTTGCAGAGTTTTTATTTGGGTGGAGTAGGAGGCCCATGGTTAAAGTTTGAGATTACTGTTTTCAGTACAAACCTGGTGCTGTTAACTAGAAGAGGAAGGATGTGATAAGAGGCTTTGTGGATCATTCATTATCTATAACTAAAAGCTAGCCTAGACCAACTTTAAAACGACCACTTCGTCTCTCCGATATTGAATTGAATACTACCTCCACTTCTGCTGCTACCTGCAGCTTCTACCAAAATCATTTCAGACTGAGTATGTCTGGCTTGAAGTGTTCTTCAACTAAAAGACTAATTCGACTTCTTAGAGTTAGGGACATGCCAAAGGAGTTAAGCTGCGTACAAATAATTTAGAAGTGTGCATCTACGATTTGCTGTTGACAACGTATTTGGGTACGTAAGAGACTTGGCGTAAGCATGACATGAGCGGATTAGATGTCTGCTATTTGCACAAAGAAAGCTTAGTTTAGCTAACGCAGTTCCCCGGGATGTCGCTATACATCCTAAAGAGTGTGATATTATAGTGTTTGGTGATATCATTCGTAAACGGACAGCAGTCCTTCACTGTCTTCGAGTTTGTAATATACGATACAAAAGTCCTCACAGTCAACGTATCAATATAAATCACAATGTCTGCAATGTTAACCGCTAACCAACCAAACTCCTTACATAGAGCTGTGACTTCAGCGTGGAATGCGCTACTATGATTCTTAAGACTTCATACACTTTTTGGCTTGTCAAAGTCCCATTTTCATAGCTTTTCTTGGTGCTCCCGTGAGTGGAGCTTCTTGCTTGAAGTTCGGGCCGTAGATGACCGTTACTGCTCGGGATCTGTTTTTTGATCTCTGACAGTTGTTCTAGCAAATGGGCTTCCGAATTGGAACCTGATTTGGATAGATGGAAATCACTGTTCTGGATTTGCAGAAATTATCCTTCCCTTCTGTTTAGCTTTAATTGAATGCATCTAATGATTGTGTAAATAATACCTTTAACGATGGGGATTCAGTCGTCTGACAAGAGGAACCCGAGCAATACGCAGAAAGCATAACTCTATTTCTTTGGCAGCTCAGCTACTCTCGATTTATTGGCGAAGTGACATATTGTTGTGGTGGCTGATAGTAAGAATCGTTCTAACAACCGCAGTGTACTACAGATTGTCTGAGGATGTCTGTTATAGTTCAATTCCTTCGCTCGAATAAAGTAAACATGTTATGCTTTAGAATATTGTATTTCCATATTTGCAAATCATTTCCAAAACAAAAATTTAGCAAACTTGTTTGGATCTTGAAATTTGGATAAAGAGAATTGAAAATTGGCAAACTGCCATCAATACGTGGAGCTTTGTGTGCATATATATGTACATATTGCGTTGTTTGCGCAGTAAAAGTAAACAACGTTGTTAAAACAAATATAAAGTCGCACCCACCCGATACGTAAGGCAAATTCGTAAAAAGAAAATTAAAACTCAAAAGTGTATGTTTTTTGCGTTGCAAACCTAAGCACGTACCACCAGAATTGCCTTGCATCCTTTAACTTACTTATTTTGTTGACTTAAGTCACCTTGACTTGATTTTGTTTTCTCAAACCATTTTTTTACTTCCAGAAATAAATTGCGTCAGTAAAGACGTTTCTTGTCGTAGTTTTTCCGATGTCTTATCTTCCAAATGGACTTTCACTTTTTACTCTCATTATGTTTTACATGGTTCGTTTAGGTTATTGTTTATATCAATGGACGCCTTCATTGTTCTGCAAACTTCATTGCAGATGACGGATATACAATTCTTGTACAGATCTCATAGCTCAGTGATCAATTGGTCAAAAGACTCATTGCTATAGGGGCAACATACAGAATCGTATTGAAGACAACCATATTATTGTGAAACACACACGACAGAACAATTTCATTCAATTCCGACTGAAGCAGGACATGCGTTGACAATTGACATCAAGAAGTTTTTAGAGACATTTTTTGACCAATCGAAAAGTGTTAGTTTTGAAAGTATGTAGAATAATAAAAAAAGAACCTTCCGGCAAGCGCCGCAAGAGATAGGTGGATTTCTTATGTCATCTATTCTGATGGTGGGAGCAAAATGGCGGACAAAAATTTCCATTTTAAAAACGAATTTGTACTAATTACCTCGAGATTTGTAAGGATTTTCAATTTCAACGAAATCCAATCAATTTTGAAGAATTTCAAGATGGCGGATCCAAGATGGCGCCCAAATTGGTAGCAGGCGGATTCTGTTCACTGTTATCTACTATATTACTAAAAAATCAAAACCGGAAGTTGGGATTTATTTAAGTTGTGAATTGTACCGTTTGAGACATAAAAAGGGGCGTAACCCGCCCCCCTCTGGGCCGATTATGCCCATCTACGAACTTAGCCGAGGTATTCGGCATACGAATGTGTATACCAAATTTTATTCAAATCGGTTCATAATTGCGGCCTTAATCGTGTCCACAAGAATCCGTTATATTGCATATATATATATATGTATATATATATAAAATTTTTAACGGAGTATGAGGTTAGTGTTTGGTATGATAGCGAAGACAAATGGCATTAAAATTTTTTGAAAGTCGCGTCATGAGGACCTCTGCAATAGGTGGTATTTCTATGAAATCCACCTAAAAGAACTGAAGTTCCCTGATCGCTTCGATCGAATATTTCGTCGTATATGTCCTAAGCTTCAAGGCAGTAAGTCAGCCTAATTTATATTTTACATGATTTCATAAATGTTTCTTCTTGACTTCTGCTAAATTCTGCAAATCCAATTAGAAGAAAGTGGTCATGATATGCGCCCAGTCTAAGAACTGTGCGTCCACGTGGGCCTACTGGTCCATTGTGTTCCCCTTTGTGTTGTTGTCCATATTCCAATTTTGGGTTCTAGATGGGTGGTCTATCGTGAAACCACCCTGCACTCTTAATAAAGTGGAGTATGTTCGTTATTGGTACTTCTGTTAGGTTACCCAGTACTCCAAACAGCCTGTTCCTCATGTGTCGGAGTCGGCGGTTTTGGAGATAAGGACACTCACAGAGTAAGTGCTTGATGGTCTCCGTTTCTTCCGCATCCTGACAGCTCCTGCAGTAGTCTGAGGAGTTGATGCCGAGTCTGCTGGCCATGGTGCCTCTGCCAGGATGCGAGTAACTTTTTTATTTATAGCCAGGAGACATTTGTTTTGTTCTGGTCTATTCTCTGCCATAAGCCGCGGGGAATAATGCAGTCGCCTCTAGCGGACCAAGAGGTTTTGATTAGCCCTTTTATCTTGTGGCCGACGTTACCTTTCAATACACCGATAGTAATGTTTATCGATGTGTTAGTATGCTTACTTTCCAAAGCTGATCCCTGCCGAGCCAGGTCGTCTCCTTTCGCGTTACCCTCGATGTCACTGTGTCCGGGGACGCAGCAGATGTTGACCTCGTGGATGACGGCTATTTTGTTTCATGACAGGTGGACACTGCTTACGATTTGGTGCTAGCATTCTCCGATCGGGCATTCGCAGAACAGTTTTAACCGCAGAGTCCTGTGTAAGGAAATCTAGACGAAACAGGTTGAGAATGGTTTCAAGTTCCGCCATTGGTAATGAAAGAGGTCCTTTAAACCCGGGCAAACTTAACAACGAGGGTGAAAAGACTCGATGTCTCAAATAAACATTCTACACGTTTGGTCTCGACCTTATGTTGACTACGTTGAATAAGATCGCGGATACAAGCTGCCGAAATGAGATTTCTTCGTTGTATTGCTAGGCTAGCTTCCCAAGATCGAGTAAGAAATACCAGAATACCCAAGAAACGCAATGTCGAGCAGCTACTTTTTCGAATGCAGAGCTCCATGCTTTGATGGTTTGGGCACGTTAAACGCATGTCCCCAAGATGTGTCATGGAATCCGTGCTATCAGGTCCCCTGGGTAGACCCAGGATGAGATAGTTGGACCAAGTCCGAAATCTCACCTCTACCAGACTCGATGCCGGAAGATCGAGGGGTTTGGAGGGTCGACTTAAGCACTCTAATAGTGGATTCAGAAAATAATGATAAAAAAAAAACAAAAAATATCTGGGGGTACACAGAAAAGTTTTCTCAGACACCCCACTTGTGTAGAATGTTTATTTCTCTCGTTGTTAAGTTTGGTAGCCTTAGGGATTAGAGGAGCACTATACCCTGACTAACTAATAGTTCTTTTCGTTATACCAGAAAGCAACAAAAAAAAAAAAGGGTGAATAACTAGAGAAAAGGCAATGCTTAAACATCTCTTATGTCTGATCGCTAAGTGTGCTCAGAGTGCCACCTCATTTCAATGTGAAGAGCAAAGTGCATTGTCTATTCTCAACTATGTATGGGTTTGTGTGGCGACGTTGTGCATCGATGCAATATGGAAAGTGGAATAGGCCCTTTTAATGTTAAGTGTTTGTTGTCTATTGTAGGAATCATGATTTTAACGAGTTTGTTGGTTCTCTTGACCAAAGACAGGAGGCTGTTTAAAACGAAATTAGCAAAGGTTTTAGGATACCGTCATCTAAACGTTGTTGGAAACATTATTCCAACCATTAACCGTTCATCCGAACACAGCTCTTACAATTAGTGTGTAGGAATTGAATGGCCCTCAGAAGAGCACCGTCAATCCCATACTATTTTTCATTCGATACGAAAGAATTACTAAATGCTTCATAGTTTCCACTTTCTTTTCCAGGCATAACCACTTTGATTCTGTTTCTCACAGCCTACGTTCGACCGGAATGTCAAGTTTAGATCAATGACGCAGTTGCTTTACATGTCGGGGTTCTGAAACTCGTTAAGTTAATAAGTTCATCTGGACATCAAGTAGCATATCAAGTTCCCAATTGATTAAATCATGTGCAAAATCATCCATAAATCACGTGTTTCCCTCTTTTTCCTTCAGTTTATTGACATACGTACTTAAAAATTATTCAAATGCACAAACAAGTCGATGATTGGTCATCATCAACCAAAAACGTGATTTAAATATAAACTGAGGCAATGTTCACGCTCTATTGCAAGACATTCTGTAGATCAGTCGTCCAGTTGGAACAAATTAACATCAATGTCAAGAATGGCACAGCAACCAAATAAAACCAGAAAACCATAACCGGCCGGCTGATCAAACCATTAAACTTTGATAATGACTAAGCAACGTTTGCACCCATCAGCATCACCATAGCGTCACATGTGTTGCCAGGTCAAAACAGACTCATAAAATGTTCCAAAACTTTGGCAAACAAAAAACAAAATTCTTCAACAGGAAAACAACAAGCTACACAACAACCATGGTGGCCAAATAATTTTCCATAATTTTTTGGCTTTCACCGTCTTATCGGTTTGTTCTTGCTAAAAATACACGTGGATATAGATACGCTAAGTCAAGAAAAGGAAAAAACAACTCGAAACTAGTATCTCTTGGTCACACGTCAGAATTTTTGTTTTCGAAGTCAAAAGTGGTGCGATTTGCCAAACTCAGCATATGTAGCTGCTACCATGGGGGCTCGCAAAGGGGCGTGTTCCTACATGTTTTCTTGTTTTGTTTTGTTCTATTTTTGAGAATAGGACCAAGTATCTGGGTTGTGTATGTTTCCCCCATGACCAGGACAAAATTAGAACCGATTATCAGTGCCGGGCAAGGGGAGATTAGCGTTGTCTGCTAATGGGTTCTTGAAATTCGATAGAAGAACTATTTTACTTTTTTTTTCAGCATGATTTAAATGTTGCTCGTTGTTACTACATCCGTTTGGGACCATTGGGTGTTAACGAAGTGCTAATAATCTCTTGTTGGGGAGTTGTTTACTCTTGAGTCTTGTTTATCAGCTCCTCCGACAACAGCTATGAGGGGATTTGCTCGTTTCTATAGAAGTTTGTTTATCTGGATGTTTTCAAATTATTTATTCTAACCTTGAATGTGCGTTTCAAATCACTTGACAACAGGTGAGAGGCGGTTTCAGGAAACATGCAATTTTATATTCGGTTATAAACGATCTTGCTCTTTGCCCGATTGTCGTGTGATCAAGTTGTTTAGAAATTTATTGTTTTATAGCGAATTTTTCGGGAACTTTTGCACATCAAAGTAACCGTCGATTGGCAGGTTTTTCTTTTGATCAAATAGAAATTTTATGGTATCTAGCTTATCACATTGTTACGCGATCAATAAACGTAAACTTCAGCACCAATGTCGCCACGATCGGTACTACTCATAGATTGTGTTTCTTCACCTTTATCTCTACGAAAATTCGGTTAAGTTAAAAATTAAACTCTATTCGATGAACTACTCTCAGTTGAGTCAGCGACAGTTGTATTGTTTTGGAAAGATAAACAAAAGCAATTCCGTTGTAAACAAAGTTTCCATCAATTTGTCATTCGTCTTGAATTTAATTTGTTTTTCGATTAGAAAAATGCGAATTAATATCGTGGTGAGTGGTTAATATCGTGAGGCATGGTTGCCAGATTTCCTAATATGCGGGGTAAATCTCGAGTCCATAGCCGCAAGACCCCATTGATACGGGTAGTCCTGTGTAACTGTGCTGTGGTATGCTGTGCTGTGGTATGTTTCTATTCTTGAAGGCTCGCCCTGATTAGAGCTAATCTCATCAAAAATCTAAGCAGAGTTTAAGGAACAGGCGCTAGGAGTGCCCTTTCTTCATCTCCGACCGGGGTTCCGAATGTGATGTCACACCTCTTTGCCTGGTACTTACTTACTTACTTAAGGTGGCGTTACACTCCGGGGCCGTAACCAACAAACGTCTCCAGCCAGTTCGATCTTTAGCCAGCTGCCTTAAGTTGCGAACTTCAAGTTGGTTAAGGTCCCTCTCACTTGCGTGCGTCACCTGAGTCGCGGTCTTCCTCTACTGCGCCGCCCCTCGGTCGTTGGAGCTTAACTCTTCTGGTTAAGTCGATGTCGCTGTACGGCCTGTACAGTTCGTCGTTGTATCTCCACCTCCACTCACCGTGCAGACGGGACCGAATTCACCCATCCGCTTTTGACATCATCCATGCTACTGCGCCGTAGAGCAGGTCTGGGACGATTAAGGCCTTATATAGGGTAACTTTAGTCGTTCGGGAGAGGGCTTTGCTACTCAATTGCCTTCTTAGCCCAAAGAAACAGCGATTGGCTAGAGTTATTCTTCGTTAAATCTCAGCGCTGGTGTTGTTGTCTCAATTTATAGCGGACCCTAGGTAGACAAAGTTCTTAACTCGCTCAAAGTTATAACTATCTATTGTGACGTTCTGCCCAAGACGTCAGTGTTGAGTGTACTTTCTTGTTGACACCATATACATACGTGGTTTTGCCCTCATTGACCGCTAAACACATCTTTGCCTGACAGATTTGGCTGGCTGATCCTTTAAGCTGGTAGTTTACGTGTGGTGTATAGAGGAACCTGTGCAATGAGAATGTCAGTAAATTTTCCCGAGGTACCAAAACGGAAATTCAAAAACTGACAGACTTCCCAGTTGAGGGTAAACTCTTCAGAATTGTGTCATATCCATAAAAATCTGGCCGTCTGCAACCGAAGAAATAGAGTGAAACCCCAAAACAAATCTCGTGCAACTTTGTCCGAGGCGTACTGGCCAGTAGGTACTTATGTGGCAAATTTCTATATCTATTGTCGAAGCTGTTATAATGGAAATGTGTATGAAATCCTATTTTACTTTCTGTGAGCCACTCTGTTTTATTAAAAAAAAAAATAACGTGCCTTTCGAAGAAGTCAGTGCTCAAATAGACAGTTGGGTCAACTGTGTCTACTGATTGCTACGCTGAGAGTCTGGAAGGAAGAAACAAAAATAGCTGGCGCGACAGCTCGTGGAATGAGCCAAGGCATAGCTTCTCGCAACCATTCATGTTGTGCGTGTTGTCTTGTTTGCACGTATGGAAGGGACCTACAATTTATTTGCGACTCTGAACGGCAAATTGAAAGCTCTTTCATGACAGATTATACCCCCGGAGGCTTGTAATTCCCCGACGAGAGGTGGTGCCGCGAAAAATGTTCGGTGTTCCTGGCTGGGGCTCGATCAGCAATCCAACGCACTAATCACTGAGCTACGGTGACCAGGAAGGAAGAAATAGCTGAGTTAAAATCAATCCTATAAGATTCGGCAGTAAATAAAATTTCCAGTTCATCGAAGATGCGACTGCCAAGTGTACACATTTTTATGTTATCCAGAACAGGACAGTAGCAGAGCAATCGCGGTATAGATTCTTTTTCTTATTCGTCACTGCAACTCCTACAAAATTCAGTTTGAGGTACCTCAAGCACCAGGTGAACCAGGTATTCATAGTGGAACAGTGTTCAGTAAGAACTCCAGAAACAAATCATCTATTCCTGTGGCTAAGTTTTATCAGGGGAATGATCTTCATTATGTTGAAGACTTGCCAAAGTCTACAACAGTTTCTAGATTACCTCAGCACATATTAGCTCTGTTTAAGGTTTTCATCGTTAATTTTGAAAAAATTAGTGGGGCGTGTATAAAGGCAAGGGCGAGAGACGGATATACATAGTTCTAATTTTTTTTTCTTGTAATTTGATCAGCTCTTTCAGTGCCCAAGATATCCATATACATAGTTCGGCATCAGACATAGAGTCACCATATTATCTGCTGATATTTAATTTTGGTTTTGCTGGTTTTAATAGTCGTCTGACTGTCAATATGCACAATGATGGCTTCATAAGAATATCCCTGGGGAATAATAGTTCTTCTGTCTCTTTTGCTCACAACATCTATCGCCTGGTACGTTTGTTTTCCAGTCTAAACATAGAGACAATCTGAAGAATATTCACTTTGGAGGATAATGCCTGAGCTGACCTGCTGCTGTGTTAAACCCCAGCTCTAGGGAAACCTAGGACTTGTCTGTCCCTAAACCTCTGGCCCTTTAGTGTCCCAGACTTTAGTCCTTATATATGATCTTAATAAGCTCTGAGCCGTCGGTCTGGTAAAGTATGCAGGCGGTCCCTGATTTGCACCTTTTGCTCAATTTCGCCAGCGTTTTCTGATGTTTTCTACCACTGAAACCACAGATTGGAGCCTTTCTCAGCTGGATCGCTAATCAGGGTAGAACGCTTTTTCCTTGTCATTTCGGCTGTTTGTTTCCTGCTTGGAGTGTTCCTACGATGAGGTGCTCAAGTTCTTTAAGACAGTTTTTGTCAAGCTTTTTTTATGGTTTAGTGGGTTTGTGGTTGTGTTAAGCCAAATCCAGGTCAAGTAAATGCGTACAAAATCCTGCATATAAAATCCTGAACTTGAATGTGGAAGTGAACACTCTGCCAAAATATGCCAACGGTGGTTATTTTATAAACAAATTTCATTTATTTATGATCAACAATAAAATGCGTGTGTTTTCTATTGCACACATATACATACAAAAAAAAAAAGAGGCACGTCATTGACGTCACGAGCTCCGCCTTTAGCCAACTACGTACAAAAGATTATACGCTAAAAACTACGTGTGAACAATTTAATAGAACAAAAAGCACTCGATAGTGGTCGTTGTGTTGACCATGTTTTTCGACCTCTAACTCAAGTTGAAGGTATTTGCTTGGCACTATCAGACGTAATAAATGATCAGTGACGACATTGTTTATTCTTTATTAGCTTAACCTATTCTAATACTTTTTTATTTTAAACAGCGTGCTGGGCGATTGTCATGTGCCGTCAATTTTAAAGGAGCAATTAACCAAATTTTATTGCGGCTATCAACCAAGAAACTAGTTAAACGTTTGCCTTTTACATGCATGTGTACTGACATAATGTACAATTAACAAGTTATGTGACTATGGGATAATTTTTAAGGAGTCAGGCGTTCAACGTAAGGCGCTTTGCATTTTGAGTTAACTTTGTTTTATGTCTATTATACGATTTGGGAATTGCCATTAGATGCTAGCTTAAATGAACCCTGACGACAGCTTAATGAGTTGCAGTAAAGTCTGAAAACATTAGAATGGTTTAATCCAGAGACGTTGATGTACAACTACTAACGTGGCGCTTCAGTTTGGGGTGAACTTGAGTCTCAGCCAAGAAGCCTCTTTAGTTAGTCTGGCCCTTAGGTAATTGGCAACAGCATACTCCAAATTGGTTAAGGCCTCTTTTTTCTTGTGCACACCGCCTTAGTCGGAGTCTTCCTCTACTGTGTGGTCGTTCTGAGTTGAATTCGAAGACTCCGTAGGAGGGAGCGTTGGTATCTCGTTGGTAGTGCGCACTTTTTCGACTAAATAGATGTCGCAGCACAGCTCCTTTACTCGTAACTTGTCGTTAAATCTCCTCCTCCAAAGTTCATCAACGCAAAAGAGGTCAATACCTTTCGTTTAAATTCTAATGAGATGTCGCTGTCTGAAGTAACAGCAGAGTCAAGGTAACAAAACGGCGCATCCTACCGCTGAATTCTTAGGAACCGCCACTCTAACTACCCAAGGTATGCAAAGGGTCTTGCTACTTCCAAGCTGTAGCCGTTTACTGTGACGTTCGTCTGATTCGTCGATGTTGAGTGTCCCTTCTTGTTAAAAGCTAACACTTGGCTGTTCTCTCATTCACCGCTAACCCATTTTGGCCGCTTCTTTTTCTATAGTTGCGAATGCACTGGTGACAGCTCGCTCGATATCAACTTCCATTGCATCGCAAGTAATTGCAGAGATTGTAAGATTGTAACTCTGGTGTTGGCTTGAGAGTTTTCTTTTCTAGCATCAAAGATCTCGGTGAACTCGTTATCAACTTGCACCCAGCGCCCTCTACAGTATCAGTAGTTCATTTAGACTTAAGAACCAGAATCTAAGCAGAGGAGATACATAGAATACACAACTAATAATGATTGAATTTCCATGTTGTCGAACCGAGCCGGGAGACGCTTGGTGTTGCCAAAAATAGGGTGTGTGGGGTCTTCTGCGTATATTGAATAGAAAATATTTCGATCTTTTGTCCCAAGAAAAATGCTACTATCTGAAGTCTACATATATTTACTTCATTTGCGAAAAGATACCAATGCTCGTCGGTATATTTTCAGTAAGAATCGTGCAGTTGATGATTTTCTCAGCTTGTCGAAGGCCTGTTCTTCATGGTGTTCCCATGAGATGAGTTCCAACTTTATGTATCTGGTAGATAAACCACAGAAGAGAAATGAGCCTATGAATGCTGATTCAGATCCTTGTCTGGCGGGCTCATCGACAATTTCTTTGCGTTCAATGGCCCTGTGTCTGGAAACCCAATAGATCATGGAGCTTTCTGTCAAAGTTGTATGAACTCAGCTCTTTGGTTGCTGTCTGTTTTCTGTGAGGGTTCCGTCTAATTCTGTGACGCATGGTTCAATTGTAAATTCCTTTGCCCGCATCTGTTCTGTTTTTGATTAGTCGGTAAACCACATTGGCTAACAGCTGTTGGCGATTGGACCACTTTTCAGTGCATTTTAGGATGATCGTATTAAGCGGGATCGTGAAGTCAACTTGAGTCAACACTATCTGAGTTTGAAAGAATCGGAATAAGTCTCAGGATGTTAAGATGTATTTAACGGAAGTTGGAGGGTTATGACGCAAAATACAGTGGACCTTTTGACTTTCGTGTTTAGGGGAGGAAGATTTAAAAGAAGTTAAAAACCTTTAGTTGGGCAAGTGGTCATAGCGCCTGTGATTACAGTACAAGTTTTTGTTTTTGAACGCTATTTCTACAAGTGACGTTGTCCAGTTTATTTCGCCATAAAAGCAATACATAAGTAGCTGATTAGGGGGGCTATGCTTTTGAGGTGGGTCCAAAGGAACATCAATCTCAGGCTCCACTTCTCAAATAGTCTCGACCATGCCCGAAGACCTGTGGTTGTTTTCGATCTAAAATTACTCCAGGATCCAAGGACTAGAACATTTAGTGGTAAAGTTGAAAGAAAAGGAAATGATACCCGTTATTGTGGGGTTAATATTTAGCCATTCAGCTAGGCAACAGCTTTCTACTTTATTTAGTGCGCATTACATAAGGCTGGTCCGGGTTCACGATTACCTCTGGTAACCAGATAATCACCGTAGTCTTGGCTTAATTGGTGGATTACTATAGGTAACTAGTATTCGAATGCGAAGTCTCTTGAGATTGTAGTCCGGAAGATCGTGAAATATTAAATTATTGTGAGCCTGTGGATAAAAGGCTGAACTCTGTCTTCGCAGACCATCAACATAAATCAATCTACACTTTGTTATAAAGAAACCTTGAATTTTTTGGCATTGAAAAGTATCAGTACTTCCACTGTGTGGCGGGGGAATCAGTTTAACGAAGCTCGGGTATTTATTATTGAAGTGGCTTATGGCATTAGATAAGTAGATAACAATGTTTTGTCTGGCAGTTATAACGTTGTTGTGTGCAAAATGAAAAAAAGAAAAACCGTGCTAAACACGTGTGGCAATCATGTATTTCAGAATTTCCTTTGAAAAACAACCCGACAAGCCCACATTTCCCTTTCCTGGCTCGTTTTCTATGCATTCTGAAGAAATGATACAAGTTTGGCTTGCCAATCGATACAACATAGCATGTGGGGAAGAAACTTGTCACCTTCTCAAAAAGTCATCACACATCCAAAAGCCATTCGCCAACTATTCGCGAACCGCTTCGGCTGATTTCAGGCGAAAATTTGTTTCTATTTGGATGTATTCCAACTTTTAAGCGTGCTAAAAATAAATATATACTTTCTGCAGTCTTTTCAACATTGTTGACTCTGTAGACATTCAGTGGTTACAACACGTGTCACGCGGTCTGGTCTGGTCATTCTCTTTCTAAATAGAAATAAATTAGACCGCAGTTTCAATTTCATTTTGAATGAAAAATGCATTCATAAACTTGGATGAATCATTGGACGGGAATATTCGAATGCGGTTTCCGTTGATGGATTTCACATGCTCCCATTACATAATTGGCAAACGTTGCCTGGTTTCATTGTGGGACAGGCTATATTGTTGTTAGGTGACGAAAAGTACCCAACAGTTGACTGTTTATTGGACTAATTGAGAGGCACGATAATCTCAACACGATAAGAGTACCGCCTAGCAATAATATGAAGAAGCGGAACCTTTTCTTTTTCCCCCAAGCTTTTTGGTTCACAATAAAAATAACCCACAAACTGAATGACGGATGGTATCAGTAGAATAGTCACGTAATTGATGCGCTTCGAGTGGTTTCCCTGGCATCCAATGGGTTTTTGGCATGCTTGTAATTTTATCATTAACTTATCTGCCTTGAGTGGGTTTTATTTGATCGATTTTACAAGTACATAAGTGCCCGTAGATACACATGTATGACTTACATTCGTTAGTAAATATTGCAAAAATTGCATAATGGATCTGGTCAGAGAACTTACAGTTGAAGTGATTGAAAGTGGATGACTAAAACAGACAATCATGCTCTTTAGACACGTTTAAACTTTAAACAGAAGTATTGATTGTTGTTAAGTTTTATTGCTTTGTAACCACTTTTTGCCGTCACATACTCTCATCCTTTTTACAGAGCCATTGTCATCTAAATGAGGGGAATTGTGCGTCCATTAGGGAAGGTTGACATGTTAAATGAGGCTATTGAGGCTATTGTTTGGGAGTGCGCTAATGGGATGCATTCGCACTCTCATGTCTGATAAGGTGAAGCCTTCTTAATTTTTTATGGTTAGGGAAGTTGGAATTGTTTCGGTGTTATCTTTGGTTATTGATTGGATGACTAGTCCGAGTGGAAGGATCATTAATGGAAGACGAAAAACTGTGATGTGATGGACGGGGTAACATTCCGATATAGATGCGCGAGGATGTGTTGGTGACAGTTTCCTTAAAAGGGTTTGCCCAGAGTGTTCCCTCAGTTTTTATTCACACCACCAATTGTCTATTGAAACTGGGAACCAAGTGACACTAAGCTTATATCCCGACTTGGAGTTGCTTCCTGTAGTGTAGATGCTCTACGTAGAGATTTCTCATGTTGCCGTCGAAAAATGTCATCACGTTAGAAGAACTCCTTTGGTTGTATCCTGCTTCGTAATCCCAACAAGTAAGGACCGAGTAGGGAGACATTCCCTATTCGATCCTTGTGTGTATGCCACTTATCATTCTTTATCATAGACTCTTTTTCTGTTATTTCTTTCGTTCAGCTGTCTAACGTTAATGTGACGCCTACCTTCGCTATGGTAGCAAGCTCGAATAAGGAATAAAAGGGACCTTAGGCCAAAAATTATGCTCTGAACTTACCTTACAATCTCATACAAAACTCAAAGAAGTCTCCGTTTGAAAGAGTCTTAAAAAATTCAGAAGCTTGTTGGCCGGCATTTGTAGCACAACTGCAGTTGTGGGAGATCTCTTAGACTTTTTGCTACTTTTCGTCACTACAACACCTGTACAAAAGTTCTATCCTTCTGATATGAAGACCTTCTGATATTTAGACTACGCCAAATCTTTTTACAGCTTATGGTTCTATTCCCATCTTTGGTTTGTCTTGCTGGTCGCAGTGGTACTCCCAGATTCCACGGTTTTAGAAGGATAATCTAGACTACTGTCATGTTTGGCGAATTCATCGGGCTTACAATTCCCTGGAATGTGTACCCTATGACCGGGTATCCAGCGTAGGTGAATGTTAAATTGTTTTGCCATCTTAATGAGAGATGAGCGACATTTTAAAGTGGATTTGTATGTAACTGTTACTGATTCCAAGGATTTAATAGCAGCCTGGCTATCCCTAAAAATTGGGGCGATACCATTTATATTGCCTCGCTAGTCAAGGAGCAGAATCAGTATATACAGGCCCACTTCCAGTAATCTATACACAAGTCACATGAAGTTGAAGATGGGCTCATTGAAGGCACCAAAACATGCAAAATAAATAAAGGACTTCAACAAGCTGAGTATTTCATCAACCGCTTAAGTATGAAGAGAAGTGAAGGAACTCTTGCACATTCCCAGCCTTAGTCAACCAATCTCGCACAAGCAAGGTCTTCAATGTCCTCCATTACTTCTGTATTGTTCCAGACCACAATATTCTTCAGCTATAGGAGAACTTTATTTGGCACAAAGAAAGATTTAACTTCTGAGAGCTCTCTGGCTTCAGTCGGGTATAGATAGGAAGTTCACACAGTTCGATAAATAGGTGTCTTTCGGCTTAGCCCGAGAAGATAGGAAATCTGTTATTGGCAGTCCCAACCGGTGGGACATGCTTTCCGAGGGGGCATGGGGACTGTAAAGGGGAGGCGTGGACACAATTTAAATTGTGAATTTTTGATGCAAGAATACAAGTGTAAATGTTGAAGGCAGATGAGGAGTTTTGTTGAAAACAGTGTTTTCTGCGTAAAGACTTGCACTGTGTTTATCCTAGTGTGTGATTGAAGAAATCACATTTCTTTTCCGAAGCCTTCGCCTTGCAGAACTCAATACGATGAGCAGATACATACACGTGTATATGTAGCTTTGAAGTCGACGGAAATCTGGTAAGTCTCGACTTACCACTAGAGACTAGTGGCGAGATCATGTATTCCATTTGTGTCTGCATACTTGAGGTCTGCCATTTAGACAATAAAGAGGAGTGATAGGGTGTTGATGACAGTCCCTTCTCAGCAAAAGAGCGGCCTGAAACACTCGTAAAACGAGAACTTAACTTTAAGTCATTACTATATGAATTTCAAACTGAATTATGGTGGTCGACTTTAGGTAACATAGGGCTTCCTTTCAACTCTTTACTTTAAACCTCCAAAGCCACGAAAACTATTAAAATTTCTCTTCTCCTTTCAGGTATTCGTTTCTCCTTGGATGTGTCTCGGGATGAAGTCAAGGCTTTATCGGCTTTGATGACCTTCAAGTGCGCTTGTGTCGATGTTCCATTCGGTGGTGCCAAGGCTGGTCTCAAGATCAATCCTAAGACATACTCTGAGCACGAATTGGAAAAGATCACACGTCGTTTCACCCTTGAATTGGCCAAGAAGGGATTCATTGGACCCGGCGTAGATGTACCAGCCCCCGACATGGGTACCGGTGAACGCGAAATGTCCTGGATTGCCGACACATACGCCAAGACCATCGGTCACTTAGATATCAATGCCCATGCTTGTGTTACGGGTAAACCAATTAACCAAGGTGGTATCCATGGTCGTGTGTCTGCCACCGGTCGCGGTGTTTTCCACGGCTTGGAAAACTTCATCAACGAGGCTAACTACATGAGTCAGATTGGTAAGTGTGCCTGCTTTTGTTGTGCATTGCATAAGAATTCGTACACTTGCATTATGCAAGACGTCGCTAATATGGATTTTCTATTAATTTTTTTTGTATTTTTCTTTACAACAGGAACTACACCTGGATGGGGTGGCAAGACCTTCATCGTGCAAGGTTTCGGTAATGTAGGTCTTCACACATGCCGTTACCTGGTTCGTGCTGGTGCCACATGTGTTGGTATTATTGAACATGATGGCTCAATCTTCAGTCCAGAAGGCATTGACCCCAAGGTAATTAGCAAGTGATTCCCTAATTTATTATGAATTTTTGTAGACAAACTGAAATTGAATTGGACAGATTGTGGTGCTAATTGTACGTGTGAACGACAGATGTTCGATGGGTTTACTAAGTGCCAAAATGGCAAATCATCAAACACAAGGGGGGGAGGTTTTTATTTCTATTCTTGGGAGAGTGATGGTGCACGTGCCTGCTGTGTTGGGAATTCTTTAAATTATATGAATGGAGGTCAGTCGGCAGATGGGGATTGTGAGAGACAGGAAGTTGATGTAATATAATTGGATAAGTGCCTAGGTGACGGGTGACTTATAAACATTTGGTCACGTGCACGTGCAGTGGCAAATGAAATCTAAACCGTGGATTCATGTAATTTCTTTGTGAATCTCGGGCTGCTCACGCTTGGACGAATAGGAGACTTTGAATTCAGATGTGGCTTTTGAAGTTAGATTTCGAAAATGCGGGAGCACAGGGGAAGAGTTTCTACATACAAGTTACTGAAATATTGAAGAGAGTTTTGCTGTCTGTCCTATATGCGATAGGTATATAGGTTGTTGTGGTGGCGATACTGCGGGCCGGATCGTCTCATTCGGATCTCTGTGGATTCATTGTAGTCCAAAGCGATATAAGGTTTCTCTGAACCATCTGGAATCCAAAATATGTGGATTTTTTGACAGTTCGCTCAAGTCGTTGAAAAAATGAACTATCATCCTGGTGCTGCTGAAGCTTGGACAGAACACTGTATCTACATTGGCGCAGCTTCTGCAAAGGTCTGTTATATTTAGGCAAAGTTATTGCAGGTGGAGGCCGCTAACGTGTTGTGGTCGACAATAATTCCAAACGGAAGTCTTTAAAGCGGTTTAAGCGAGGTGGTCTTTTGGTTTCTTGTTGCTATTGTGTGTCCATAGTCTTCGTGACGTGGGCGCCGTGGCTCAGTGGTTAGTGCGTTGGACTGCTGACCGAGCGGCGTGGGTTCAAGCCCCAGCCAGGAAAACACCAAACATTTTTCGCGGCACCACCACTCGTCGGGGAATGACAAGCCTCCGGGAGTATAATTTGTCATGAAAGAGCTTCTCACCTCGCCGTTCGGAGTCGGCAATAAATTGTAGGTCCCTTCCATTCGTGCAAACAATACAACACGCACAACATGAATGGTTGCGAGAAGCTACCCCTTGGCTCATACCGAGCTGTCGCGCCAGTTATTTATTTTATTATAGTCTTCGTGACTTCGGATATAATGGTATCGCGTTTCATCTATAATCCGCCATCTTTACAATGTCCTTGTTGTGCTAGTTTTTAGAAACATCCATTGGTGTTAGGGCTGAATTGTCTTCCAGTTAATTGTTCAATTTTAAACCTTTTCTAGCTAATTTTACAGGCTTCTCACCTTTATGAGGCGGGTCTCAAAAGTGTAGGGGAGGAGTTAAGCTCGTTGCATCATCATAATTTTATCGCTGTGTGTGTAAAGATTTTAATCGCCACCTAGCTGTATATAAACCTCTTCCTACGGTTGTCAGTAAAAGCAGTTCTCGCGCGGTCTTTATAATAGCTGCAGCTTTTGCTTGGGAGCCATTGCCTCGGTTTAGAATATTCATCAATCGAGTGATGGTGCGTTCGTCTGAGAAGATTCCAGAGCCGGTGCTCTTTGCCGTATTTGAACAGTCGTTCTAGCTTTGCATCGGCTGCCAAAGTTAAAGTTGTTGATAAGGGCAAAGCGCAACTTCTGGTTTTTAGAACAAATGTGGTTCGCTCTGTCTAGGAAATGTTCGAATGAACCTTATCTCCCACCGTCTTTCCAGCACTAAATATGTTTACTTAGCTCAAAAAAGATATTCATCAGGTAGTTCAGTTTGGCTAGAAGTAAAAATGCCATCATCGATTTCAATTTTTGTTCAGCCGAGGTTTATACAGCGACATCGGAGATCTTCTATCCAAACTTTGCCCCTACACATATTCCTTGTGAATTTTAAATTATAACTTTGACTTACTGAATTTTATTTCTTTATTTTTTTTAACTAGAAATTGGAGGACTACAAAAATGAAACTGGCACAATTGTTGGTTTCCCCCATGCTAAGCCATACGAAGGCGAGAATCTTATGTATGAGCCATGCGACATCTTCATTCCAGCTGCCGTCGAAAAAGTCATCACAAGTGAAAATGCTCACAAAATCCAAGCTAAGGTATGTCAAACCAAAACTCTTCCATTTTACAATCAGTATAGTAATCTTTATCAATTATTGCAGATTATTGCTGAAGCTGCCAATGGACCAACTACTCCAGCTGCCGATAAGATCTTGATTGACCGCAACATTCTGGTCATCCCAGATTTGTACATTAATGCTGGTGGTGTTACAGTATCATTCTTTGAATGGCTTAAGAACTTGAATCATGTTTCATATGGTCGTCTTACCTTCAAATATGAACGTGAATCCAACTATCATCTCCTGGGTAAGTCGATAAACTCTTGTCATTGTCCTCATTCATTTGGGTTTCAAATCGTTGGCTTTATTTGCAAATTAGTTAACGCTAAGCGGGTGGTTTTTGTTTCTACAACACTTGTCGGTTCACATGTTTTGAAAATAATGTGTTGTATTATTAGGTGGTTCTTACTAGTTGGCAGATGTTTGAGCCAGGGCAAGGACAAAGAGGTGTATCATTATTCACGGCCGTCTCTGAGCTTGACGAGCATTTATATAAACATCGTCAAATTAACCAGCTTGGGAACAGAAAGAGTTCCCACGTGGCAATATCTGGAGAAAAGAGTAAATACAGAATCTATTCGATGCTTCTGTGCAACTGCCCTTCTTCAAGTAATCGGCCAGTATGATTTCTAGGCAATCTTAAAAAAGTAGGAACCATCACCTTTACAGCCGGAAGACGATCAGTGCTGTCGTAAGGGGTCTTGGAATGGACGAAAATGGAATGTCTCTTTTCCAAGTTCTACGTACTCTCGTGCGCAGTTACAAACCAATTCGAAAAGTCCTGGGTATTGTGGTTAAACAAAACTAAACACTGTTGGGCAATGCCCTTTTGGGTTTTCAGCATTCAACAATTGTGGCACTCATCTTATGTATAGGTGGGTAGAAGTGGTAGATTGAGCATTCCAGACGGTAAACCACAAGTCACGTGACCTGAATGTTAGTGGTGTTGTAATAAAGAGAAGGAGGCAGAAGTCCTTGCATCCATCCTGTGGCACTTAAGACGCTGATAAATCGTTAAGGTCGTCAGAAAAGGTTTTATCTTATATGCCATGCCTGACCCTGCTTGGAGCCGGACCTTCCCACAGGAAGTGAAATACTGTTTCCTTTTCGCTCTCATTGTTGTTGCTGCGATAATGTGTGTTAAATGAGATGCTCAGTTTGGATGCATGTGTCCCTATAGGCCAGTGACCTGTACTGATTACCACGATCTTCGCATTGTCCTGTTTTGTAGATCTTGTATTCTGTACCAATTGTAGTTGGGCCACATCAGTCTTGATATGACACAATTCTGCAACCCGTGTCACCTGAAATTAGCCTCTGATATAAAGAGTGAGAGGATTCCGCAGTTGACGGCTCCCAACGGAATGTGAACACACTTCGCGAGGGATCTATCAAGGGATGAACCTTGTCTCGGCAGCAGAAGGGACTGACTTTGAACAGATGCCCTATTAAGCGAGTTTCTCTTTGCACAGTTCCACCAGCTTAGAAGATGTCGTGTTCGATGCCGAGGCATTGATGGCAGTCTGGCTGTCTCTGACATACTCAAAATCATGGGTCTGCCATCCTTATTGCCCTGTTCGGGATTGAGCAGCTCCGAAAAGTTCATCTGCGCAAGATGTCCTCCTTCTTATCGGAAAGATGTACACCATCTTTGGATTTAACTTCTTCGATGGCATTAAACTTCCTTCAAATCTGTGATCACGGTCTAATTTCTCGCCGAAGTTCTTCCAAGACTGCTCCTTAACTGCTTTAACAGCCAGCTTGCAAGTTCTTCGCGCCTGCATGTACCGGTTGCGAGAAGCTGAATCCCCTATGTGTATCCACACCTTGAAGGCTTCCTTCTTCTCTCTGATGGGTTCTTGAACTCCGGGTGTTTTAAACCACGCAGTTCTTTTCTCACCACCAGCCGCTACACCGAGCCGCTTCACTCCACAAACATCTCCTCCAGAGGCAATGACTGCTGTTGAAAACAACTGCCATTCTTCCTCTACATTTGTCGGAACAGTTGGAATTCGCTCAAAACTTTCGGATACCTGTCGTACTCCTCCCTTATCTCATCGTTCTGCAGACTCTCCTACTGTATACTTCTCACCAGCCTTGGTTTACGCTTTGGTAGGACAGGTACTTTATCGTTGAGATACAACACGAGGTGGTGATCAGTTGACAGTTCAGCCCCTCTCAAAACACGAACATCACAAACTATCTTTTTAATATACACCACGAAGAAGTCTATCAGCGACTTCTGCTAAAGACTCTGAAGCGTTAAAGCTAATATATATATAAAGAAACGCACACTCGATGAGTTGAAAAGAAGAAAAAAGGACGGGAAACCTAACGACTCACGCTTCGAATGCCGATTTCTTGTAGATTTTTGTGAAACTCCTTGACCCATCTTGGGGTTTAAAGATCAAAACGAATAAGGAAACGATTACAACGGACAGCAAGGATCTTTAACATCTGGTGCGCCTGGTGTATTTTTTGTTGAAACTGCTAAAATGTTTGCTTCAAACGAGTACAACGTTGCTTCTGCTTGCTTCCATCATATGAGTGAATCAAACTTATTAAAAACCCAGTCAATGTCAATAAATTAAGTTAACTCTATGCAGATAAAGCCACCGAGGTGCACAAATTGCTTCTATTAATTTAAAATTTACACTTTTGACTTAAGTTTTATCAATTTTTAGAGAGAACTCTCCTCTCTCTTCTTTTTTTAACGCTAATTCACATGATTTTCTTTCATTTTGTTTAGTTTAATAATTTTATGATTTGCAAATCAATATTATTTACAGAGCTCATTTCATACCAACCATTGATGCTTTGTGGTTTCCATTAATTTCAACTTCATTCCATTTTTTTATTTTTATTTTGCTTTTTTGTTTTATAACTTTCTTTTTTTTTAGTTTCTTATTTAATTGCTAAAAAAAAAACATTTTAATTTTTTTATTTATTTAATAAAGTAAAAAACATGTTTTTATTTTCTTCTACCACTATTTAGCCTCAGTCCAACAGTCTATTGAAAGATTTGTTCTTGACGGTACAGTTCTTGAATTATTTCTTTGTAAAACTTATTATTTTTATTTCTTTCATTTTTCTTTTCGTAATTTTACTCCCTTCTCCTTACACCACCAACAAAAAAGAAAAAGAAAAAAAGAAACCCTCCAGTCAGTCAATTTGTCCGGCTTTTTATCATTTTTATGTTGGTTTTCTTTGCACAGTTTTATATAATTTTTATCATTTTATAATTTTTTTGTGGCGTAGAGATAGATTTATAGCGCATTTTGGTTTTGTTTTTTTCTAGTCATTTTCGATTGCATTTCGCTGCATTGCATGATTCAAAAATCACTCGGTAGGAAAATTTCAAAATTGTTTTATTTTGTTTTAAAATGTTGGCAACTTAAGCAAAATCATTTCATTTTAATTTAAAGTAAAAAAGGAGCTCTGCGACGTGTGTGATGTCTTGATGATTTTCTTAACATTTGGGCTTCTTTTGTGATTCTGTGGTTTGTTGTATGTCAATCTTCCGGGTGAACGATGGACCTGATAAATTGGCCTCTTTCGCAAGTTTCTTACTTACTTAAGGTGAAGCTAAAAAATCCGAGGTAGACCTGGGCCTCAACCAACAAGCGTCTCCGCTGCCTCCAATTTGACACGCCAAGTTGGTTAAGGTCTCCTTCCACTTGAGTGCGCCACCTGAGTCGCGGTCTTCCTTTACTGCGCCGTTTCTCGGGTGTGGATTCGAAGATTTTCTGAGCCGGAGCATTGGTGTCCATCGGCTCTTCATGACTCAGCCTCCTTAGTCGCTGGAACTTTACTGTTCTGGTTACAGCACGTACAGTTTGTCTGACCGAGACGTCGGTGTTGAGTGTCCTTTCTTGTTGACAGCATATACTTGGTCTTTTCCTCACTGACCGCTAAACCCATCTTCGACGCCTCCACCTCAATATTCACAAGGCTCCATGTATCCTAGGCTGAACATCCTCGTGTAATGCTTTCTACCCATAGACAACGAAGACCGTAGTTTACCACGCCAAACAAGGACAACCCTATTCTAACTCCACTCAAGCTCGCGCACTCAACAAATGAGGTCTTGGCTTGATGCGAGTATAGAGAACAGATTCCCGGATTGTGAAAGCGGCCCGTACGGTACACAACAGTTTTTAACTGCTCGGTCAAAGCCACAAGTTTGCACGTGGAAGCGCTATAGACCCGCCCCCTTAACGTGTCCTGTGCCTGCAAACGCAGAACCATTTTTCGGTTAGTGAACATGTTGCTGCTATAGCAAGTTGATATCTGTTTTATTTTACTTATAATGGCTTTAGGGTGCTCGGGGAACCTGGGCATTAATCGACAAGCCTGTGCTTGCTCGTAGGCTAGCCGCCTTTTACTGAGTACACCACTTGCGCGCTTGAATCTTCCAATTGAATCGCAGTTTTTGCGCCGTTCTTTTGGGGTAGATTTGAAGACTCTTTAGTCCCAGTCATCTTTGCTCCTGTATCTGTTCTTTTCTGACTAGGTTACAGTTTTCCGGTGTATCTTCTCCACTTCATTCTACCACCAAAGATCACGCGAAAAATAGTTTTTTCAAAAAAACTGAGGCTGGACTATGCCAGAAGATGCCAGAATCCGTCCCAATATCCATATCGGATCTGGCTGTTGGGTAAGAATGAAGACCTGACCAAAGTATTGGGTGTCTATAGACCTACATACATATATACCTGCCTCTTCTAGTGGTATGGGCATTGTTTCCAGTGTTAGAGTACAGCCTCAGTTTTGGAGGGGCTAACTCCCGGATTTCGTTTTTTTTGGCCCAGTTCTTCAGTCATGACGATGTCGTCAGCGTAAGCTGTGCCGCTGAATCGATTGTGTTCAATAAGCCTGATGTTTTCATCTGTTAATGGGAGCCAGTTCACAAAGAATAAATCTCCAGTTCAGTGCTCCTTATTGAGCCAGGTGTTGTGTAGTTTAAGATTGCTTCAGTGTTCACAATTTTAAAGTCTCCTTCGACGTTGAACAAGGCAGCAAGTGTACATTATTTGGGACGGGGAGACTTTTTGGTCGTGTTGACTACTCTCTTATGTTTCCTACGTATACATGTGTAGCAGTCTATCCAGTGTCTTCAAAAGTACGTAGGTATTGCAGATGATTATCTTGTCTTGTTAACGCTTTCGATCTCTTAGGCTTGAGCATAGGCCATATGACGCTGACGGTATTGCAGTAATCTAGGCGAGCCCATCTGGCATTTGCTTTCGGCAAAGCATCGATCTAAGCCAGGTGCTTTGCAAAAGACGTGAGTGCTTTGACGATGCCAACTACATACCTATACAGCTCTGTTTGATTAGTTTGTCATCTACACAGTTCCCCGGGATGTCGTTTTAACCGGGCAATTTTCCGATGTGGCTTAGAGACACGCGACAGTCTTTCACTGCCTCAGATTTTAATGAGCTGGATACAAAAAATTTGATCAATGTGAACCGTAATATCTGAGAAAGATACTGGCTTAGTCGTCAGCCACGCTGTCGCTTAACCTACTGTTATGACTTCGGCCGATAAATCGCTACAGTGCTAAAGTGCGGGATGTCGATCTCTAGAGAAGACATTGGCACCGATTCCCTCGGCTGTTTTTAGAGTCGTCTGTAAAGGTCCAGGTTAAGTCAATAAAAAGGACTTCGCTGAGTTCCAACGCTCCTGTCCGGTATTGTACACATTTGTGCCATGTTTAAGTCAGTTTCAATAAGCATCATATCAGTTGAGTTCGGAGGGCTGCGAAAAAGCATTGGAATTCAGGCATATTACTCCTTTTTTTTACCCCAAATATGTATGTCTCGCAGCCTCAGGGCCGCGTTAGTGGCTTGCTTCTTGTAGTATGATATGGTATATGAGGCTGAGCGAAAGGCTCTTCACTTAGGCCTCAGTCGGGCCCATTGTATTACCCTCTTTTACCTGTCGAAACTGTAGGGATAGGTTTGGTTTGAGACGTATATTGGGAGGGATCTAGGGATGGTTAGGTTAGGTAAGGTGCCTTGACATAAGGCCATATTTCTAGGTATTGCCTTATGTCACTTTGTGAAAGCGTCATAAGGCCATACAATTTTGAGACATTAGACCATATGGGTTTTGCAACAACAAAAACTTCAGTTTTGGTACAGCATTTAAATAATAAACCGTGAAATATGTATGGGGGGGCATGCTGTCCCCCGCAACCCCCCTGCTTGGGATCACTGTAGGATTGGGGGTAGGTGCGAGGTTGGGTATATGCAAAGTTTCTTTCGCATGGATATAAAGAAGCTTTGCTGGATTTAATACCAATAACAGGTAGATTAGCTCGTAAAAAACAGGTAGATTGGCAGTAACGGACGTACCGCCGGCAAAGATAAGTGTCCGTTAGCAGACTAAGAGGTTTTTTATTTGTGTTTGGCCAACTTTTGAGTGCTTTAACGCTCGATGTTGACGTCGTTTTAGAAAGACTTCTACGTAGTCTGATAGATTCTGTTATACTATCAATTTTTGCGCCGAAACTACGTCCAGATCGACATATTTCCTTCCTGACCTAATTTCTGTAGAGCATCAGAGTGACCTCGTAGGTGAATTTCGCTAGGTTGAACTTTTTCCTGTTTTTGCGTCGAGGAGCGTGAAGTCCAATATTCGCCATCCATCACGGACAAGATTTAGTGAACATTGGGTTTGGAGCAGAAGTGAGACCGATATTTGTGTGTTGGGTCTGCCACAGTCAAGGTTGGCTTGTTTGGCAGAGACAATACCATTGGGATTATCCCGATTAATCTTTTGTGTCTGAAGGATTTTTGTTCGAAGAGAAGTCTTTCTTATGAAAGCAGCAATAATTTCATCGGCTTCAAGCGATTTGTAGGGTTTTTGGTTCGGATACAGCTCGTTTGTTTGTTTCCGGAGTGGACGTGATTCACTAAAAGAGCACAGCATTCGCAAAGGTAAACGTTTGACGCAAGAACTTAACCCTATTCCTGTTTTAAGTGGCATGACCTTGTTCCCGATCGTCAATGTTTGTTGAAAAACTGACGAGATACCCTGGTTACCGTCATTGACTTGAAATACTAACACAATTTTCACCACTTCCACCTCAAAACTGGACATAAATGCTTTTTAAATCTCTTTAACTGCATGTTTCATCGCTTCGTATTTTTTCTTTCTTTTTCAATGTGTAATCTAATTTTTTTTTCACCATTTTTTTTTTAATTGAAAGCATTACTAATTCGTTATGTGGCTTTATATCGCAAACTTCTGACTAAACTTGAATAATAACTCTTCGTCATAATTTTGTATATTTTTTAGAATCCGTTCAGGAATCTCTGGAACGCCGCTTTGGTCGTGTCGGTGGTCGTATCCCAGTGACACCTTCTGAGTCTTTCCAGAAACGTATTTCTGGTGCCTCTGAAAAGGATATCGTGCACTCTGGCTTGGACTACACCATGGAGCGTTCGGCTCGTGCCATCATGAAGACCGCCATGCGGTACAACTTGGGTCTGGACTTGAGAACAGCTGCTTATGTCAACTCTATTGAGAAGATTTTCACCACTTATCGCGATGCTGGTTTGGCCTTCTAAGCGAGTTAACTACGAATAGTTTTTAAAAAAAAAATCGCAAGATTGCAACAAGAACGAGAGAAGATGATGTATTAGCTATGAAATACTTTAAAACTGATTTTAGGTTTGTTCAATTTAATCCATCAACGAAGTCCTGCCATAAGTAATTATATTAAACTTAATGATATCCAACCAAAACACACAATCCGAAATTTAGAAGCAAAACAAAAAACAAAATCGAAATGAAAGTAGGACAGCTAGAGCACGCGACGCAGCTTTTTTTTTTTGTTTTATGTATACTCGTACACATATTTTTTGTTTCATCAACCGAGATCTTGTTTTAAAGAGAAAAAAAAACACCAGCGGGCTTCGCAGAACTTAGTTAAGATAACACGTGTATTCTTAAAGTGTATTCTTTTAAAAAAAATTTATTTTTAATTTTCTTTTTTGTTTGTTGCCGTTTTATTTTTCTTTAGATTGTAACAATTAAAAATGCATTTTAACTAAATAAATTAAATCGAAAATAAAACTTAGGAAACCAACTTTTAACTTCTAAAATAAGAAACCGTTATGGATGCGTGAGCCTTGTAATTGCCGAATAAAATAATTAAACAAATTTTAAACTTAATTGTGAAGTGTATGGGTTCTTTGTATCAAGCAAATTGTAGAAGAAAATAGAGCCAAGTAACCAAAGGCGTTACAATCGCCATATCTGCTATAGACATCGAGCGGTGTCGTGTCAGTTTACTTGCCGTCCTTGGTTGGCGTCGCTGGCCGACCTTTCTTCTTTAGTGAAGTAATTGGTTTAGGTGATTCGTGAAGTGGAGTGTTTTGCAGGAGTATGGGATTGACGGTTCTCTTCTGACGGCCATTCGTTAAGTCGACACGTTTCATAGTGAGCGTTAAACTTCTCCAGGGGTGCGTTTTGTCACCTCTCCTTTTAATTATGGCGAGGAACGGTTAGAATTGGGAGACTTGAGGATAGGTTCGACTGAACCCAATTAGCACTAGGACGTGCCTTTTTGTTACCACGAGTCGTGTGACCTGGTTGATGATGTGTGTTGTTCAAAGTGCGTAAGACAGCCGGGAGTGCTTAGATCAAACCTGTGGAATTTAGAAATCGAATTAGATCTTGTATCCTTTTATTCGAGACGTCGCTGAGGTCGTTGAAGAATGGTTGGTTCAGTGCACGCATTCTGGCTCCTGCAAGTGCCGGACATTTGCACAGGAAGTGGACGAGAGTTTGCTTCTCATTTTCATTTCCGCAACTGCGGCAGTGGGCGTTGTATGGAATACCCAGTTTAGGCGCATGGTCTCCAATTGGCCAATGCCCCGTAATTATTGCCGTTATTCTGGCAATATCTGGGCGGGTTCTACTTAGGAGACCCCTTGTTAATATCATAGGTCGGCCATATCTTCCTTGATATGGCGCAATTGGCTTCCCTCCATTGGAGATTGGCCTTCTGTAGGAATTGTGAAGTCTTCAAGGGACACCATTTCCAAAAAAAAAAAAATTCAAGCCATCGACTGCAAAGGTCGTTCACAATAAAACAAAAAATAAACCACTGGCATCCTTCTGTGGTTGCAGGTAAATAGTGGTCCAAATATGTACAAAGGTCGACTGCAACGTCTTTAAACCTCCGGTTCCGGGGTCCAGCCGGAAAGTGGTGTCGAATATTGTTGCACGGTAGCCCTGTGGATAAAGACCAAAGCAGCAGTATACATAAAACGACGATACACACATTTCGCGAATGTGCAAATCTGCAAAGCCAACGACTTGGTTTTATGGGAAACAGAGTGTTTGGAGAACTAGAAGATTTAGCGAAACTTCGCTGATGGACATACTTTGAGGACAATTTGGTTGGACCAAGGGCTATTCGCCTAGAATCCAAGGTTGGAACGAGGACCAGTATGTCATTGTGAACTTACAGTTGTTGGTCTGTATACTTCCCCATAAGCTAACCCATCCTAAGACACAGATAATCCAAGTTTTGTTTTACGGTGCGGAAGAATCATCATTATTTAACGCAGTTGAAGTGGAAATGATTATTTGGCCGTTTTAAGAGAAAAATTCTGCCAACGACTTTTGGTTTAGTGTGAAGAAGATTAAGGTGATAACGAACTAGACGAGGTGTAAATCAAAATCGACCAACTCAAGTCTCTACGTACATATGTAGATAGATACAACAAGCTGAAGGAAAAGACACCAATACTTCGACCTGGAGTCTTTAAATTTAAGAAAAGAATGCATAAATAGAAGAAATTTTTCTAGGTGGCGGGAACAATTCAGGAGAGATCTCAACATGACGTATGGAAGCGAAAATTAATTTGCTAAGGATTGAGCTGGCTGTAGAATCTTGTTCGTCAAGATCTTAAGAAAAACCTTCAGCAATACTTGTTTTGCAACGCTTTCAAAGTTTTCTGTCCCATTTTCGACTAAAGCATCCAAATAAGTGAGATCGTCGGAGCCATTTTAATCAGGCGACAAAAAAACAAGTGTCTATCTCGCCGCCCTCAAGGTTCAAACAACATTAGGTCTGTTCCTTTACTTTTTCAAGTAAACCAAAGCTACGAAAAGCTGCCTAATCCTGTTCAGTTTCAGCTAACAGCTGGTCTTATGACAGTTGAGATAGATTTCTGTCAAGCAGCCTTAACTTACAAAAATAGGTCTGTTCGGGTACTTTCTGCACCAAAAATCGTAGATTGTCAAATTTTGAAGAGTGGGGGTAAAATTCTCTCAGAGAGAGGTAAAATTACGAAAAAGTAAACGAACGCGTTAAACAAGAAAAGTTGCACAATTTTAAACGTCAAACTCCAAGTGTCAAATCTAAGAAAAGTTTACAGGAACGAATTTTCTAATTCACATTTGGAGAGTTTAAAAAAGTGTGGAAAACATTTATTCATTGTTTCAACACATTTTTTAGATTCCCTGGATCTTCGCATGATTGCTAGGTGTTCCAGAATTCTTCAATATATGACAATTTGAAAACCACAAAAAAATACCGAACAGCTGTTTGGTGCATTTGGCAGATTTGACAGTTTTCATAAATCAGCCCAAAAAAATTTCTTGCACTAAAATTCGTAGCGTGGGGAAATTTCTTACTCTCTCGAGAGAGCTCTTTTACGAAAAACTACGAAATTTTTACGTACGCGAACAGGATTTGGGTAAAAATTCGTAACTTTTCGTAAAAATTCGCTGTTTTAGGGAGTACGCGAACAGACTTAATGCGTTTCTTTACTTTTTCTTAATTTCTGCATTCTCTGAGAAAATGTATCCCCACTCCTCCAAACTTAAGAAATAACTCGAAGCTACTTGAAAAGTAAAGGAACTGAACTATTAATTCACTAGTTTTCCACCAATAAAGTGACTTTATTTGACGCATTAAAAAAATACAATAGAAAGTTTACAAAAATTCGATTTTTTAGGCACGTTAGGTCTTTCTCATTCGCTTACTAAGAGCACTTTTCAAGCAACAATTTTTCAAAAAGAAGCACACACGATCTACATGTAAAATAAAAATATCTTATGCCAATTGTTTAAGTACACTCTCATGTAAAGTAAAATAAAAATAATAAAATTGATCAACTTTTTGAATACTTCAAGTTATAGGTAATAATAATAATCGCAGTTAGAACTTAATAATATCATCGGGAGGAGCTGGTCGTATCTTCAGCCCGCAATTCAATCACATGACGAGAGATTTCGGAAATAGTTTCTGCTTAACATAATCGTCGACTATTTCCATGACACTGTCTCGAGTAATTTGCGGCATTTTAAGTTGAAAGCCCAGCTCCTTGAGTTTCGTATTATCCAAGTTCATATGCTTATGGTAGAGTTGCTCCTCATCCATGTATGGCGTGAGTGGAGTATTGGTAATATCATCTTTTTGACAGAGTTCCGCCCATGGTCCCATGTGTTTGTCGTTGATTTCACTAATAGTATCAGACATGCTGATCTGAAAAGACAGCTTGTGATAGTGAAAGACTGTGGGTTATACGAATTTGGACAAACCTTGGTTAGATTCGACATGATGATTCCCCAGTAATCTACAGATATAGAAAATATGTCCGCTAAGATGGTACTAATAGATCCCTGAGTAGTTTCTGAATCGTCAACCACGTTGTAGATCTCGCCAATGGCTTTAGGATTTTGTGCCACCTCCCATATGGCACTTACAGCGTCTAGGACATGCACCGTATTTAGTTTCATTGCATCATTCCAGAGGAGTTTCATTGTTTCATTGAGGTATTTGTAGATGGCAGCAATAATGATGCGGGGCACTGAAATATGAAGGAACAAAATAATTTGAGGTGTTTCTAGATTTGGTGTTCGACGACACCTGACTGAAGAATTCTCGTCTCACCATCAAAGCCAATAACTTAGGGAACCTAATACCCTGACTGGAGACTGCCTTTGAAATAAAAGGACAGACGAAACTTGGCCAACAATTTGGCGTCCGAATGAGAGTGAGACATTCAGAAGCGCAGGTAGCAAACTAAGCTGCGGACTGGACAGCACTCTTATCAAGTTGAGAGAAGAGAGATTGGCGCAATGTTTATGCGGTCTCTACTAGTCGGGCATAGGTGAGGAAAAGTTCCGAGGATTGACTGACGGAGAAAGAGCTGTCTTGTGTACTGGTATGTAGGTCATGGTCATGGATTCCCATTGCCAAGGAGTAATGGCTGCGCTCCTTACAGCGTTGGCCCTTGTGGTTTTGCGGATTGTGGAGTATGATGGTTACATTCGCGCCTGCTACCACTCTCTTGAACCCACAACGACGTTCACATTGTCTGGTCACTGGCAAACGAAGTAGACAAAAATTAAAACATCTAACGAGAGCAAGCAAAGTGACTTCGGAGATCAGTAGTCAACCCCCTCGACGGGCAAAGTGGGTAAACACTCGGAAAGAAAGAAGTTTTGTGTGCTTAGACAAAACTTCTAAATTCAAGCAGAGAACAATTAGAACTAATCATGGAACACCATCAACCACGTGCGTAGACTAGGTTTCATCCATGCAGCAGTTTGTAGAAACAGCGAGGACGAAGAGGACTTCCAAACTCACCACTTGTGAGACGCTTAGACCCTGCAATTAAATTGGAATAAATACTCACTTAAATAACGCTTATCACCTAACCCATAGACAATAGGCAATCGCAGCACCGTGTAGTTTAAATTCCCCATCGACTTAAATTCCTTTTCAACCTTCAATTTCATCTTAGCCACAGCAGTCCATGGATCCGTTTTACAGTCCTCTTTCAAAGGTAATTTCTCACTCGAGTTGATACTACCCGAACTGAGTTCAATAAATCTCTTAGCATTGATATTGGCAGCTTCCGTTGCACAATTCACGCTTAGTTTATAGATTCCTTCCTTGTAGACGGCATCGGTTTGATTTGGACGTGTTTCGGCAGCACAGTTGACAACAATATCCCAATTCCTTCCCTCTTTCGACGGGATGAAGGCATTCTTACATGATTCTAGAACAAAAGTAAATTGCTTTGTCGTCTTTTAAGGAAAAAAATACAACCTACCAGCATTAATTAGATTAGCACTACAAAATTCCACTTTATCATTCTCATACGCTTCCGTGTGTTCAACGTTCAGCCAAGCCATTTGTGGTGGAGTCTTATCAACAACGCGGATTTCCTGTGCGAGATCATTTTTTACTAAATAGTGTACCAAGTTACGTGCGATAAATCCACACCCTATTTATGCAAAAAAAACAACAAAAAGAACAAAGATACCGATAAAAAAAAAGAGTTACGAGACAGTAGACCGAGGTGGTCTTTCTTTTTGGGAATGAAAAGTAGACGTTCTTACCTCCTAATATCAACACTGTTGGCTTTTCAGACATGTCGGAATATTGTGTTTTTCAATCGAATGTAAAAGTGAGAATATGTATTGAATTTTGAGGAAAGAAAACACAAAATATAAAATAAAAACTATGAACGGAAGGGCTATGACACAACGAAAAATCCGAAATATCTCAAGTTGACACTTGTTTGGTTGAAGTGACACTTGTTGGCGTTGTAAATTCACCGGTTTAACACAGTGAGTACATGGGTGGGATGATAGGAAATGTGATTTCTATAACTTGCGAGAAGTCCTCTATAGGGCTTACTGGGCAGATAAGAGTAACTAAAATCTTCTACAAATAATGAAGTGAGGTCTAAACTACGAAAGCTAAAGTTTCTTTAATGTCGCTACGGTTTGAGGTGGAGTAGGGCTTCAAAGAAAAAGCCTCTCCTACAAGCTGCCTAAACAAGGGCCTCAAGATTTTTACCACTTTACGCGACTCGTTGATTACATTTCTTTCTCCGCCTCAATGAGCCGGCTTTCTAGGTTAGATGCCAATTGCTTAATTTTATTATAAAAATTACGGGTATTGTTAAGCACGTAAAACTCTTATAGGCTGTTTTTTCATCCAGCCCGTCGAAGCTGTTCTCCTTATCTTATACGTTATTTAAAATGCTTTAAAGGTTTTTTTTGACTTTATATAGCGTTGACTTATATCAATTAAAGGCTTAGCCTACCTAACAGTTCTATTAGAGGTGAATAACCCTAAAATCGAATCTACGAACTCCATCAGACACAATCAAACTTGGCATCACAAATTCCCAAAGTGACATTCGGTTAAAATGACATCTGGGTAATGTTTTGTCAACAAATTCCTAGTTTGGGCTCTTCGCATTTTTCTGCATTTTCATTAAAATAAGGGAAAAGACCCAAAACTAAGAAAAGTATTACAACAATGACTGAAATTAAAGACGCTACCATTATCGTCAAATGGAGCGGCAAAGAATATCCCATTACAGATTTAACAGATCAGGATACAGTCGCGGTCTTAAAGCATGAAATCTTCAAGAAGACACAGGTCCGCCCTGAACGACAAAAACTTCTTAATCTTAAATTTAAAGGTATCTGTTGCGTTGTTCGTTCATTATTTGGGGTTTATTTTATGCAGAGTTATTCATTTTACAGGAAAATTAGCAGCGGATCATGTAAAAATTAGTAACTTGGAGCTAAAACCAAACTTTAAGCTGATGATGGTCGGCTCGACAGAGGCAGACATAGAAGATGCCTGCAATCGGCCAGAAGGTCTAGCCGATGTAATCGATGATTTCGACGACCCCGATGAGAAGGAGGTGTCCGTTGAGAATTCAGCGATTTTCTTGGCCAAAATTGCCAAACGCATCAAGGAGTATAAAATAGTAGTTTTCAATCCACCACGCGAAGGTAAACGTTTACTGGTTCTCGACATCGATTATACACTCTTCGATCATCGTTCTTCCGCCGAAACTGGAGCCGAACTTATGCGACCATATTTACATGAGTTTCTCACGTCCGCCTATGAGGACTATGACATTGTGATTTGGTCAGCCACGGGTATGCGCTGGATCGAGGAGAAAATGAAGCTGCTGGGCGTGATCACAAACTTAAATTACAAGATTATGTTCTACTTGGACTCGAATGCAATGATAACGGTGCATACGTCCGACAAGGGTGTGATCGATGTAAAGCCGCTGGGTGTTATCTGGGGCAATTTTCCGCAATATAACTCGACAAACACCATTATGTTCGATGATATTCGAAGGAATTTCCTTATGAATCCCAAGTGCGGTTTGAAGATACGTCCATTCCGACAGGCGCATTTTAATCGGCAAACCGACAAGGAGCTGGTGAAGCTTTCAAAGTACTTAAAGGACATCGCCGAGAACTGTGATGATTTTAATAAGCTAAACCATCGTAAGTGGGAGAGCTACAATCCGAAGAAATAAGTTAAGCAATTGACCATAAGCCTCCTCTAGTAGATGCAGTCAGAAACGCAATAAAAATTAATCAACATTTTCACAAGTTTGTTTTCTTTTTATTTGAAACTCTATTAGAGCCTTAAGGTACTTTCCTTGTGCTGGTTGTTGTGTACATGGCGATGATTATAGAGTCAAGAATATTTCTCTTAGTGAGAAGTGGAGTGTGTAGGTGGGCTTCAAACTCTTTAATGTTGAACCCAGCAATCATAGATGGAACGGCCTGTCATTACGTCATTTCAAGGAAGACTGGCTAATTACAACAAAAGTAAGTAAAGAGAGCTACTTGGCAAATTAAGACCAGATATTGCCAGAATTGTAGCCATTATCACGGGCCACTGGTCAGTTGGAGACCATATTCCTCACAACAACTTCTGTAGAATGAGAAAGAATCTCTACTTCATTTCCTGTGCAGGTGTCCGGCCCTGGCGAGGAACAGACAACGTGGTTTGGGCAAACCCTTCTTCGTGGACCTCGGTGAGATAACTGTAAAAAGGATTGGAGAAGTGATCCTGTATCTCAACTCCACCGGCTTCATTTAGCCACATCGGCTCAACATAACCAATCAACACCCACACACAAATAGGTTTAAACGAGTTTCGTGGTAACCAAACGGCGCACTCTAGCGCTAATTGGGTTCTCAGGAACCGCCACTCTACCTACCTCCTTACCTGGACTCAGTAAAAGTAAACGATGCATCTTACCGCAAAGACTACTTCACCCTTTAAAGGCTAAACCAGCAACCGCTTCCTCTCAAGTCCAAAAATGAATAAATTTTCATCACACCTCTCACGTGGTTCCGAGCAAATCTGTGTAAAACACCTCTAATAAAAAGTGGGAGCTCCTTTCTGACTAGTAACTTAAATTTACTCTTATGTTTATTAGTTAAGTACCAAGAGAATAACATCCACTTCGAAACCAAGGAAAATGATCGAAAGAACGCCTACAATGTGTAACCACCTTGATCGGCCCAATGAACACGTCGTCCTTCATAGTAATCGATGGTCTCCTGTATTTTCCTCCTTTCATCGTCCAATGACGCCAGGCGTTTGTACTTTTGTATCAGATAACAGCAGCTGAACATGAGGGCGACTTGGAATATCAACCAAAAAATCAGAAGCGCGATCAAAAGACTCTGGTTGATGCAAAAGTTGTCCGACGAAGACTCATCTAAAAAAAAGAGACAAAGGCCAGTTCATTAAATTGTCTTGACAGCGAACACCTACAGCTTACCAACTCCAGCGACGATAACGATGCCCTTCTCACCGTAGATCAACCCTTTTGTGTCAACAATGTTAGGTCCACGTACATTGATGTTGTAGTTTAAGGGCAGTTCCAAGTTATACGGTGGCGCTCTTAGTTGAGTTCCATTCTTCAAAGTAGTTTCCTGCGATATGGAGCCTTCTTGCTGCAAGTCTGTCAAATTAACATCATTTACATGTTCCATCACGGTTGACACGTAGAGTGGATTCTTAACTTGAACCGAATCGCCGTATAAGTTCACTCCGTCAGCATTTCTTCGACTCCTTCTCATAGATCCTTGTGCGCAGACGATCGGTGGACACCTTCCAGGACAAAAGTTGATTTTTACATCGAAACTCACAAGAGAGGTGCCGGCAAACTTGAACGCATGGAATCGGGCATACAGCATTCTTCTGTCGTACGTTGTCACTTTTGTCAGAGCTGGGAATACAGTCACATCCGTGGGACAACCTCTCTCATCGATCAGAATAATAAAGCTTGTGTTGTTATTCGCTTTGGCTACCAACGAAGTGGCATCAAAGTCAAACGGAGTGTTGACCGGTTGTGCAATGATTTGCAGTTCAAGGCTCTGCCCAATCTGTACATCGTTCGTTTCGTGCTGTTGATTTAGATCGATCACTTGCATAGAGATTTTTGGAATTTCCAAGCTGGAGCCGTTGATATGAATAGAGCCCTCATTTGGCAGTTCACTTAAAGATCGAGGGAACAGTGAAGGTTTTGTGGGTGGGAAAATCGATTTAAACTTACTTTTGTGTAAAGGCTAGAGATGATCCCAGAGCAATGGCACTTGGCAATTGATCAACTGCTGTTGAGGTGTTGCTTATGATGCAGCCGACCTTGATTAGACGGTCTCCTTGGGTTTGAACGTTGAGGTTATTTTGTATTATGACTAAGGCTGAGATGAATGTTCTGAAATTAAAGAAACAGAAACGGTTCAAAGTGATAGGAAGGAAGTACTCAGTTGGATTCAAGGTTTTAATAAGCTCGTCGAATGAAAATGACTACGAAGGCTATTTTGTGTTCTCGATCGAGCCATTCGTCGCTACTTCCAGTTCCCTTAATAGACCCTTGAACTGAAAGCCTTTGTTACCGAAGACTTATCGATCTCACTGACTTTTCTACAAGTCTAAAAGGCAAAAAATGTCTCCAAATACATCACTTCCAGGCGAGAAACTGAGTCGGGTAGGAAGTTAGGATCCAAGGAACGCCTGGCCGTTCTCGTTCCGCCCGATAAAAAGAGAACAAAGTAGCACACTCAAGTCGCTAGACTATTTTAAGAGTCTCGAGATGAAGAAGTGGACAATTTTCACTGACGCCAGTTCTTCAGTTGGATTCTCGAGGCTTCTCTTCAGTGTAAAGGTACAATTACGTTTGGAGTATAGAGAATACTCGAGCGATGACAGACCTTAACGAACATCCTTAATGTACATAATTCAGTCGTACTTTTTCAACGATGACCCAGGAAATGCCACACCCCGAAAGGCATTCGTTTCATCATCAAAATTTAAACCTCAAGCATTCTTTTGGACCGGATGGTAAGTGGTTCTATTCGATAAGAACTATTATCCTTGCGATGAGCTTTTAACTGTTGGAATATCAGAAGCAGCCGTTGTTATTCCTGATGCTTATCAGTGTAATTGTGCTAGAGGAAAACCGAGATAAGCAATGGATAATGACATCTAGTCTAAACAGGCTAACAAGCTGGAAACAGACGCTGGCAACTAATCTCGACACAAAGTCAATTTCTTTAAATGGTCTCGGCTGATGGTGGCAAACGGAATTGGCTTTTCAAAATCCGGAAAAGCGATGTTTTCAACCCTAAAATCAAGCTGAGACTGTTCCACATTAAAGTTGAGTCAGTACTTCTCTCTGGACCCGAGAGCGGTTAAGAAGGCGAACAGACATGACACTTTGGTAAAAGAAGCGGACTTGGATCGAACACACATCATGAAATCTGATCCGAACAATTGAAGAAAATCCAGGTCATTGGATATGAGCTAGAAGAAGCTAAAATGCGTAAATGTGAGAAAAATAAAATAAACGACATAACCTTTGGTATTGTTTGGTGACTTCATAGGCTCGGAGAATTCCACAGCGTTTTTCTTGAATTTCATTTCCCATGGGCAGTCGCAGAATAGTTGATCTGTAAAATAAGAATTTTATTTCCATTAGTCAAATTATACTGATGGATTGCTCCTTACAACCTTGTTCCATTTCCAATTGTCATACAGTCGCGAGAATGCGAACTCACGTAGATTTTTCCTTGAAACCAATCCTTTGGTGAGTACTTCACTACCATTTCATCGTTATTACAAATGACAGATACTGAAAATAAGTAAAATAGAAATGATTGTTTACCATATTACGTAAATTTACTTGCTGGCCAACTAACAAAATAAAACATTTCTGATCTTCCCATTAATTAGAGTCACTTTGTTCCAAGTACAACAGAAAGCAACTAATTATGTACGTCCCCGGAAGCTAACAAAGTAGCTGCAACTGGCATTTCCCTTTAAAAGTGAATCCAAAATGGCTGTAGGCGACAGTGTTGTTTATGAAAGGAAACGGATTTTGTAATAGAAGAAACCCCGAGAGCAATGCAAGAGATGTGTGCAAGATTTTTAAAATGGCTACAAGAATCTTCAGCTGGGTTTTGATTTTGTTTACAATATTCAATGCAGGCTTGCCTCAAAAGCAAAACTTCTTGTCGGTTAAGCAAGAGAACTATCTCACAAAAAATAATTGTGTGATCAATTACGTCAAATACACAATGCAGAACCGCGCTCGACCGCCTGGGAAGGTTATCTTCCCTAACACTCGTTTGAGTCCCTGGCCACAGAGGCATCGAAGGGAACGAAATGGCTGATGACTTTTCCAGGTGAAGTCGTTGGGTGCTATCAAGGGAAAAGTCAATCTAGAATACTTCTCAGTAGCTGAACCCAAATGGAACAACCTTGCTAGCTGCGTCATATCCAGAAAGACTTGGCCAACATACTACCATAGGAAAATATGCGACCTCCTTAGAAGAACCCGAACAGACATTGCTCGCATTGTCGCCATCTGTACAGGTTACTGGGCAGTTGGCACCTATGCGGCCAAGCTTGGCATCACTTTCAGTCCCTACTGCCGGAGATGCAAAGACACAAATGAGAAGGAAACCCTAGTACACTTCCTCTGTACTGCTAGGGGCAACCTCGGCGAACTTTCAGAGAAGAAAATCCCTAATATTCTACTCTACCTTAACTCCACAGGTTGGATTTAAGACCAACAACCATGGTCTACGACACCCATCCACATATATCTACAAATCGGTCACGAGAACTGTGAAACAAAACGGTGCATTTCAACACTATTCGGGTGCTCTCTCCCTGATACAACCACTTAAACCAGCCAAATATTCGACTTGGATAATTAATTTTCTATTGCAACAATCTTGCTACAGCTTAGACGACTGCATAAAAGGACAAACAAGAGAAATGGTAGTCGAAAGGCTAATACATATCCCCGGGCCAAATTCTGGGGATACAATTGCATGACAGGATCTCCTTCAGCAATGACAAAACCGTTACCGCCCCAATAAAGAAGGGTCTTCTCGTTTTCAAATGAAGAACCAAAGTGTAAACACAACGAAGTTCGGAAGGTCTGCGCTAGACCGCAAAAAAAAGTTGTTCTTAACTCAAGCAGGGCACAGCTACAATTAGTCATTGGCATGCTGTCCGGCCACTGTCTTCTTGGGAAGCATGCTAAAAGATTCGGGCTCTCAGCCACAGATGTATTCAGGTACTGCAACGACCTATGTGCCGCTAAGAACAAAACACACATACTATGTGAATGTCAAGGAATTGTCAGGACACTTCTCAGCAACTATTTCTTTAGTAATCTAACTCTGTAGGGAAATCACATGCTTTCAGGAAATGCTTTAGGTTCTGCCGTTCTGCCCATGCCCACTATGGTGCTTAGTCTCTTAGGCAAGCGCTGGCTGCATAACTCTACTTTACCTAACCTAACCTAACCTAATGAAATGAGGATAGCAATATCCAAACTAAAATCCAAAAAGGCTGCTGGACCCGACAGCTTTTTGACCGAATTATTTAAAGCAGCTGAAGATGACCTGGTATGACCTGGACCTACACATCGCGTACAAGATCAAGTGAACGCCTGAAACTTTTCGTCAACAACCTGATTGGTCAGTGAAATTTTAGGCCAGTTCGCGCTTCAGCAGATCCTGAAGAAAACCCAAGAAGTCCAAACCGATACCCACCACCTCTTTATCGAATTTGAGGCCGCCTATGACAGTATTTATAGGAACGAGCTATACAAGGCCATGTCTAGTTTTGTTTTGCCCGCCAAACTCGTCGATCTATGCGGGATGACAATGGAAAATGCTCGCTGCAGTATCAAGGTCGATAACGATCTTACTGAAATCTTTAATGTCAAAAAAGGATTTAGACAAGGGGACGCGTTGTCGTGTGACGTCTTCATCATCATACTGCATCGAATTGTGGACAACTCTCAAGCCAACACCAGGGGCACAAACTTTCAAACTTTCAAAAATCTGGTCAATTACTTCTGAACGCCGACGATATGGACGTCATAGGTAGAACTCAGCGGGCTGTTACTGGTACTTTAGCGAGTATAGAGACAGAAGCTGGCAAAATGGTAAATGGCGGTAAACGAGGGTAAAACCAAGTATTTGTTGTGAACAGGAAGGGACATCCAACATCGACGAATCGGAAAAAACGTCACAGTGGATGGCTATAACTTCGAGGAAGTAAGGGATTGTGCCTACCTTAGGTTTGCTAAATATAATGACATTTCCTCAGAAATCAATCGGAGAATAACTCGTTTCAGTCGCTGTTTCTTCTTACCGACAACTAAGGAAATTCTATATACGTACGTATATGTACAACATTAGACATAAGTCAACCCAATTCTTCATTATGCCGCTGAAGCACGGATGATATCGAAGACGGATATTCGGTCCTGTTTCCGTTGGCGGGCTTTGGAGAAGGAGATAGTACTCGTTTTATGCGTCTTCACTACTCCATTGGTTTCAGAACGAAGTAGTTTGGGTTCCTGGTAACGATTTCCGCACCAAGTGTAAAGAAAAAGTTAAATCTGTTCGACATAATCTTGCCCAGCTCTTCCTAACAATAAAGGAATGAGGTTTCTTAGAAAGCACTTCTTCAACGAGCTACGGGACCTTCTGTTCTTACTTTGTCTTTCCACATATATTCTCATAATAACCATTAAGGGACCCAATTGGAACTAAAGTCACGACGGACAGTAAAGACTTTGAGGAAGGTGTCTAGAAACTAGAAAGTGTCCAATAACTTAGAAATCTACCAGTTCTCGAAGGAAAGAGTCCCTCTCCTGTGAAGTGCAATGCCTACAAATCGCCAATTACGCTTTCCCTAATGAAATTAAGTGAACATCTATGTAAGTCGCAATTTTTCTGACATCATCCACATCGTCTGCTTCGGAGATGTCAACTCTCCCTTTCGATCTGATCACAAAGGTGAGTAAACACATGCCAACAGACCCATGTCACGAGTCGTGACTTAACACGCCCTCCTATCCGAACCTATGATACATTCCAACGGTGTAAACATTCAATCACTGAAAAATCCCAATCCATACATACCATCCAAGCACTTCACCCTTCGCATGTACACCGACATCGGTTTGAATTTCAAGCTTCTCGGTCCCATCGAGATGATATCTTCCGAATGTAAATAGCACTCTGAGTTGGCAATCACTTGATCCAAAAAGTACGAGACACCTTGGCAGTAGAATCTCGTTTCACTGGAGCAGCTGGCTTGGCACTGCCAGGGGAACGGGCACACAAACATACGCAGAGAGAGAGAGAGAAAACCACAAATGTAAATCAAAATTCCCACAACAAAGTCATAAAGGAACCACACCACCAGAACCCATGAATCAAAAACTCACGTTTTTGTGTGATAGATTAGTGGCCACTGCACCCACCACTCCCACTCACCTCTTTCTGGGTTAGTCCATTATGCCTGACTTCCGCATAGATGAATGTGCTGTTTGAATAGAGCTCATAGGAGCAGTTCGCGTTCTCTATTGGACGCTCGTAGCACTGGTTCTCGATGTATTCCTCGTCATATGGTGCTGCCCGAAAGGCGTCGGGCTGAAGCATTTTATCCTTATCGCTGAGAACACAACGACCCAGTCGTTCGGTCTGCATTAGCTGCTCGTTGAAGCTGGAAAAATGCGCCATAGGCACAGAATGGGGTTCATTAATCGGACGACATAAGCATATGATATCATTTCATGATCAGTACCGTGGAGGATGATACAATCCATGAATTTTGGATGAGCCTCCGGTGAGGTCATCTATCCAACTGACATCACTCAGAGTAGATAGTACTCACCGTGCTTGGTTGTTTTTGTACGAAGGGGCAAACGACGCCGACAGGCAAGCGAACTCGCTTTCGAATAAGCATCGTTCGGCACATTCTCGTTTGGTTACCAGGGTGGAGACGGTTTTCTTGTCTTGAAGCAGCAAGCTGCTTCCGGGCATCTTTGTAAGGATCCACTGCTTGGGCGTGCAACTTTCGGGAACTTTAAACAGAGATATCGATAAAAGATGAAGATGAAATCTCTAAGACTTACCATTTAAACAGACTTTCTCAAAGTAGATGGCATTGTTGTCGGCCTTGAGTTCTATATCTTGACCAAGTTGCTGGTACCGATAGGATAAGTCGAATATTGAGAATCCATAGCATCGATTCTTGTCCAAAATGTGCACGTAGGATATGCAATTCTCATCGTTGTTGCACAGGTTCCAACAAATCGGATTGATTGCTTGCAACGGATCCTCCGAATCAGCTGTGTACAGGATGTTTCTCTTCGTCAACAAGTCAACTGGCGGTCTGAAGCCAACGATCTTTTGGAAGTGAAGTTGATAAATAGGACATTTGAGGAGAAGTGCAACTGGAAAAAAAGAACAGAAGTAAGTTTTAGATTCAACTGAAGCCTGATATGTGTACCGAAATCAAAGACTTCATCTGGGCTTCGAAGATATTCTTTCAACACGAAGTAACCTTCTGAGATAAACATAAGACTTCACTGACTAGTCTTCTACAAATCACTGGGAAATCAATGACTAAGACGATTGCCATCCCTTAACAAACGAACTCAACCTTTCATCCTTAAATTATGATCGAAATTCTTTTAAGAAAGGAGGGGAACATGAAAAGCTCGTTCTAGATGGAAAACTTACTTGAAATCCTTAACTTTAAAGGAACCATACCAATTGGGTCTGAATTAAAAAAAGTGCTTTGCCCAAAACTTGCTATAAAAATTCTGAAGATTCACTTGCATCATAGTTGTGTGTCCAACTGGAGCTGAAGTCTTTTTTCCTTAAGAATAAGGAAGTCTGTCATACCTTGCGCTTCAGCTTCCTGTTTTGTTTGCGATGTATCACGGACATTAGCTTAATGGTAGTTCCAACATCGACAATTCACATTTAGTGTGGAATAGGTTAGGCTAGGCAAGGCGGCTATTTAAGCAGGTCCGCGTCACTTTACACCAGAGTTAGGTCCAGAATATCACTAGAATAGGACGGAGTTACCGGGTGAATGCGCAAGTGGAAGGACACCTGAACTATTTTGAAGTGAAAGGTCAAGCTTACTAGAGAGGTTTGTTTGTTGAGGCACCACAGGCGCATCCCAAACGAATGGGAAACCGAAATAAGTAAGGATTGTGCAAAGGTGGACTTTTTTCCCGGCTGATTTTTCAAACGTGTTTAAAGAAAACCTATCTACGTCCTGTTGCGAAATGGCGTTTTTTTTCAATCCTTTTAGTGTGTCCGTGGTAGAGGACGCAATATCCAGTGTTTTCTTGTTCATGACTTCTAGTTTCTTGAAAATTCTGATGGCAACACTACTCCCAGGAGATCTTGATATATTTGGTTTGAGGCAGGACTGACTCAGTTGAACTCTAGGGTAAAGCTCTTAGGCAGGCGCTGGTAGGAGTAGGAGTATGAATCTGCAGATTTCTTGCTATGAGACGGAGAAGGTCATTGATACAATTCTAATCTCGGATTGTTTGCAACCGAAGAACCGATTGAGTGGTTGTGAAATGTTTGGAGTAGGAGGGGTGACAAATACAGTCGAAACCTACTGGTTGATGAGTTTCTCTATCCTCTATGTCTCACGGAGGCCTTTATATTTCAGCGTTAAATCAGTTCAGTGTGGTATGTTGACCAAATGTTCCAAACAAGGTTTGTGTCTTGAGATTCCAAGCTAAGTTGGCAAGGTAATTCCGCCGATCACGTCAAAAAAAGCCTGCGTTGCTTTCCACTTAGGTATCCGACCGTTCGGGAAGAGTTTCAAGCTGCACGTGGTACTTTGACTGTGTGGAAACGTTATTAGGCCGAGTATAAGACAAAGATCAATTATTTAGTGGAAGGCTATCTTTTAAGCCTGCCCAAAAGACAAAGTTCATCCATCATAGGAAACACGGTATCAATAAGATTTACACAGGCGACAGCGCTAAAACTTCACATTTGGATCTCCGGTGCATGAGTAATGCAGTAAAAACTGCACTTTATGCCCAATGAGGCGGACGGAGAAAAATTGGTAAATCAATTGTATACTAGAACTTCTGACAAAAGCGAATATACAAAAGTCCTTGTGATAGAAGTATATATCAAACGATGCTTTAGTATCAGAAAATATAAATGTGTCAGCGGAGTTAAAACTTTTCACAGGGCTAGTTTGAGGCAGCGAAAATTGACACCATGTTGGATCTTTTTAATGTCCTTCCCTTTGCAAGAGTCTCTCTCAGTTATACAGTGGATCCAACTGGACATATACCCAACTGTAAGGTTCCTTTTGGGCCTCGATCAACCAAAGAATATCAAAAAATAAAGTGGGGCCAAAGCCTAACTTGGTCGCCGTGGTTAGTGCATGGGACTGCTGTGCGAGCGGTGTGGGATCAAGCCTCAGCCATGTCCACCGAACATTTTTCACGGTACTACCTCTCGTCGTATAATTTGTCATGAAAGAGCTTCTCAATTCGCCTTTCGGAGTCGGCAATGAATTGTAGATCCCTTCCATTCGTGCGAAAAGTGTAACACGCTTAACACGAATGGTTGCGAGAAGCTAGGCCCGAGCTGTCGCACCAGCTATTTATTTTTAAGCCTCACTTCTTGCAACCGTTTTATTTATGCAATCTATTGCCGGATCTGGACGAAAAGCTTATTCATGGCGAATTATGCATTCGGCGGTTTGTCATTCCTTGAAAAATGTTCGGTTTGGGCTCAAACCTACGCAGCTCAATCAGCATTCTAACGCACTAGGTACTGAGTCACGGCGACACGATCTAGAAGACCTTGGTCGTCTTTTCGTTTTAAAGATATTCAAATATGGGTACGATGGACCTAACTATTCTTGTAATCTACAGATGTGAGATCCACATCGGATCTCTATTGTCCCATAGAGCAACTGCTTGCGGTTAGAATTAAACATTCAGATTGATTCCACTAAAATGATAAAGAAGGCGTTTTGATTCGCCTCCGAGTAAAGCTTGCTCTTAGAAGCAAGCTGCCTTTTAAACCACACATTTGCAAAAAGATCGATCAGTATGCTCGAACCTGCTCTGCCGATCGGGCAAAACCAAACCTACTTTGTTCCAAATGCAAACGGGAAATATTTTGACCACAAACAGCCTTCCTTGATACTGAGAGAATTGTGCACATACATATGTGTAGGAGATTATACAAACTTTTTGTTAGCTACTATAGAGCTAGACTCGTGCTTTACTGTAGTCTCTGATTGACTTTTGTTTTTAATATGAAATGTGCAGCTTATATGTCAAGAACGCTTTTCAAAGGCTTACGTCCACTTTGGTTCTTATATTCCAGACCGCAGCCTTTCTTCAGCTACTGTTTAGGGTTCAGCGACTAATATTATGTCACCTGCCAGTGTTCCCACTTAAACTTTCTGCGTCATTTCGTTTGCTAATTATACCCAACCCGCTCGTTTTAAAAATCACCGCTATTTGTATTAAAATCTTTTTGTTTTGTGCACCATTGAATTGGAAACTAAAGGTTAACGTCTTTATTTCAAAATATCAACGTTATGGACCATTAAAAGTGAATAATCCCTTCTGAGCTTGAAAGGTAATGAATTTTTAAACTTTATTCGTCCACATATGTCATCAATTTATTCGTCAAAACTGACAGTTGAGCGGAGGGGGAGGAAAGGGTAAGTTAAGGTAATGCCCATGACAAATTGTTTCAGTTTTTTGTTCATTAACATTCGAGAAATACCTTCACACGAGCGACATTGATGCTGAACGCAAACTTCAAGCATGCTATTGCATCGTTATTACCGCTAACCTTTGTGCATTTTAATGGAAAAAAGTTAATTTCCGTAAATACTCAACGCGGCAGTTTTAAGTGTTTTGATTGTGTGTCAACTTGGGTTTCTTTTTAACATAATAATGGCAGGGGTTGGTTGGAAGAATTGAAATTTCTTTTCAAATTTTTCACATGCTTAGGTTGGTAAGGCAGCGATGTGTGCGCGGAATGATTCGTCCAACATGCTACAAATTAATTGCGCGCGATGCAGTTTATGAAAAAGCTTACACCAAATTTTTGGCAATGAAAATGGACTTCAGCATCTCCGGTTTTACAAATATTGAATTTTCTAGATCATGTGTAGATGATCAATCGGAAATGTAAAAATGTTTCTAATAAACGTTTGCATCTACAGTTTCAATTGGGCTCGTAAAAGTGTTCACTACTTAGTTACTTCAGTTCCTTTGGATCTGAGGCATGTAAAGGCCGAGTTATCCAGATTCATGTCCAAGGAGTACATATATGGCAAGAATTTGGCTATTTAGTTAGGGGTTGTGCCGTCGAGGTAATTGCCCGAGAACGGAAAAAATTACCTCCATTGAAGTAACAATAAGCCTTGGATATGAAAGAATTTCCTATTGAAGATCTTTGCACTCGGAGTAAGGATAACGACCTTCGAACCTGTATGTGAAATGTTGGAGGTCTATCTGTAAATCACGTGTAGCCCAAGAATTAGTAGAGGCACTAGCCAGCTGTGAAACAGAAATCACCACCACTCAAGATGTACGATGGAAGGATCTGGGCAAAGAGAGGATGAAAAACTTCAACATCTACTGGGTGGATTTCAACTGATTTCTTATTGACGGCAGACATGTATAGACAAAATGTGCTCAGTTTCAGAAATGTAAACGAACGTCACATAAGCATGGGCATCAAGGTTAAATTTTTGTCAACTTCACAGCCTAGTATGTCCACACGGGGGAGAAAAGTATGACGATAGCAAAGTTTCTACAAGCTCTAGGGTAAGACATATCTAGAGCTACATATGTATGGTCTATCGTTCACATTAAAACTGTCCTGGGCGATTTAAACCTAAAGCTAGGAAGATAAGACATCTTTGCTAGTACTCTCAGAATTTACAGCCTTCATAAATCATAACATTACGATCTTATGCCGCCAGAATCAAGTAATAAAGATCGGCGGCAACACTGCCAAAAAGATATCGAAGGAGTCACCTCTTATGTGCCTGGTTTTCCCTGGCCACCGCAATGAAACGACTGGTTCGGTGAAGAACAGGCATTCTTCACGAAACTTAAGTGCGAAACAAGAGGAATACCGCGCGGTGCTACAGAGAAGCCGTGTAATAAAATGGAAAATCACATCTTGCTTCCAACATTAAGACCATGCGGCATAGACTGAAGGGTTCAAACATTTTAAAGCGTTGGCTTGAGGATTGAGAATAAATAAATAGCTGGCGCGACAGCTCGGGATGAGCCAAGGCCTATCTTCGCGCAACCATTCATGTTACGTTTTTTGCGCGAATGGAAGGGACCTACAATTTATTACCGACTCCGAACGGCGAACGGAGAAGCTTTTCCATGACTAATTATACTCCCGGAGGCTTTTCATTCCCCGAAAAGAGGTGCTGCAGCGAAAAATGTCCGGTGGACATGGCTGGGGCTTGAGGATTAATACAAAAAAAACCCCTCAGCATTTCTGACTGGTCAAAAATTTTGTAGGTTTTTCTACTGAGGAAGTATCTCGTGCGGATGGCAGTGGTACCCTAATGCACGTGTGGAGTAGAATCGGAAAAGGAAATGTTGCTTTAGGAAAGTTGTCACAAATATAGAAAATCAATGTCAGGATAAGAATAAAGCTGCAGTTTTTACCCTCTAATCACGAATCGGTATGGGTACAGTACCTAGGCAGTGTCACAAGGGAGCTGCTTTCTTGTCAGCAGACGCTTTAGCAACGCCCTTAGCATGTTTTTGCCGATCTACAAGTAATAGTTTGGATCTGTACACCTTATTAGCCGTTGTTATTCTAAATATTCTAAATATTCACTAATAAGCGATGAGCTGGAGAGATCTGAAATACAATGCAGACTTCCACACAGGCCTGTTCAATGCCCAATGCCTCGCGAATCAGAACGTGTACTAGGATCGTCGATTATTGAATCGGCAGCATTGTAAGTTTTACAGGCCACTTAAAAGTCAAGTCTAGGTACTGTTCGGATACAACGATTTCCTCAAGACGACAGTGAGTATTCAACCGGTTTTACGTTATAAGTAAATAATTGCCTCCTTACACGGAACAGTTATTGATTAGCTAATATACAAATAATTATCGATTGTTAATTACCTTCATACAACTTAGCTAATATTGCAAAAATATTTACATCTTCAGTTAAACAATTAGAGAAATTATTGTTATTATGTCGACAATTGTAATTGTCCATGACTAGCTTCTAAGAACAATGATTATTCCCACAAGTTAGATTGCAATGCTTGGGTGGATTTCTTCATTTCATTGAAATAATCGTGAATTTATTTCAATTGAATATTTAAGTTATAATTAAATATTTCATCTAACGAAATAAACGGTAAGATAAACTCTGAAATGGACATTGGACATGGGAACATCGTTGTTGAATCGCAGTCGATGCTGAGGATATGGAAGAACTACTTCTCCAGACTGTTTAACTGCGACGACGAATCAAATCCCGCTGTCAGGCAGAATGAATCATTCAATCTGGACGACGAAGACCAACAATTTCGTGCACCTGACCTGGACGAAGTGAAGATAGCCATATCTTAAGCTTAAGTCCAACAAAGCTGCTGGTGGGGACGGCGTAGCTGTTCAAAGCGACGGGCGATGACTTGGTAAGGAGCATCTTGGTTGGTGCATCTGTAAAATATGGTCGGAGGAAAGTATGCCCGATGAATGGAACCTCATCATTGTTTGCCTGATCCTTAAGAAAGGAGACAATCTGAACTGCGCCAACTACAGAGGCATCAGTCTTCTTAACATCGCCTATAAGATCCCATCTGCCATGTTGTGTGAGCCCCTGAAGCCGGAAAGTCCACCATAGACCAAATATTCACACTGCGGCAGATCTTGGAAAAAACCTAGGAACTTCAAATCGATACCCACCACCTCTTCATCGATTTTAAGGCTGGGTATGACAGCATCTATAGAGACGAGTTATACAGAGCCATGTCTAGTTTTGGCATCCCTGCCAAACTCGTCCGTTTTTGCAGGATGACGATGGAGATGGATGGATGGAGCACGCTGCTCCATCAAGGTCGTTCAAGACCTCACTGAGACCTTTGATGTAAAAAAAGTTTTCAGACAAGGGGGCGTGCTGTCATGCCGACAGCGAAGATGGGCTTAGCGGTCAATGAGGGCAAGACCAAGTATATGCTGTCAACAAGAAAGGACACTCAATACCGACGTCTCGGACAGAACGTCACTATAGATAGATATAACTGTGAGGTAGTTAAGGACTTTGTCTAAGTAGGCTTCGCTATAAATTCATACAATGACATACAACGACGAATAACACAAGCCAATCGCTGTTTATTTCGGTTAAGAATTGAGTGGCAAAGCCCTCTCCCGAACAACTAAAGTGACCCTGTATAAGACCTAAATAGTCCCAGTCCTGCTCTACGGCGCAGAGGCATGGCTCTGTCAAAAGCGGATGGCTTTTCCGCGAGGAAAATTCTTCGGGTGATTTTCGGTCCTGTCTGCATAGACGGTGAATGGAGGGGGAGATACAATGAAGAACTATACGAGGTATACAGCGGCATCGACTTAGCCAGAAAAGTGAAGGTCCGACGACTGAGGTGGCTAGGTCATGTAGAGCGAATGGATACCAATGCTCCTGCCCGGAAAATCTTTGAATCCACACCCGAGGGACGGCACAGTAGAGGAAGACCGCGACTCAAGTAGCGCACGAAAGTGGAAGGGGACCTTAACTGGAGGCAGTTGGCTAAAGATCGAGCGGGTTCAATACGCTTATTAATTAAGGCCCAGATACCCCGGGCAAATCATTGTCTTCAGCAGAAGCATGCCATGAGAATGAGACTTGCGACATGTACATATATAATGCGTCCGCTAGTTAGGGATGAGATGGTTGGACCAAGTCCAGAACCTCACCTCTACTAGTATGGAGATAGTCCTTGATGATTCAGAATCGATCACGAGATAGTGAATAACCGGGCCATTGGAAAATTAAGATGATGAAGATGCACTTCTACTGCGCTGATGAGAGGGAAAAGCCCGAAGTTAAAGGACCGTGATTCATTAATTATAACAAAATTTCCAGGCTTTACTGCAAAATCAAGTGGGAAGCGTTTAGGGTTTTCCGGGTCTTTTGGAGATTCCCCATGAGATCGCGATGCTGTCTAGGGTTTTTATGAAATCCTGGCTTACCACTATCTTAATAGTAGTCTGTTATCTCAACATGGTTTAATCGCTGCTCCCAATAAGTGCATAAGAAGTTTAGGCCATTTTGGGTGACAATACAAAACTCAACTCTAGACGTGAATGCCATTTAGAAAAGGGTGTATACATATACGTATGTTCAAATGTATAAAGAAAGTCCAAGGTTAGCCCACTTGTGATTTTCATTCCATCAGTTTTTGTAGTTGTTTCTGCGTTTATAACTTTTTAATACGATTTCTGGTAATGTCTTCATTTGTATTCAGCTTGAATACGTATAAATTCGTAGATTGCGAACCCAGTTGCGTGGCTTTATTTTGTCGTTACTCACTCACTAGGTTAACAATTTTTATGTGCACTGTATACCACTATTAACGAGCTCATAACTGACAGTGAAACACATTCGTAAAAGTTTACTTGGTTTTTTGAAACAAATTCAAAGTAGTTATGCGATTTGTGAACACACTTCCGCAATGGTGGACAAAGTTCGTGTTCTGACGGACGACCGACATAGGCAAGATTTGTTGTTTTGATTTTAGCGCCGGGTGTCACCGAGGGCATTGAAGAAGTTATTTAAAATTATTCCTTGTGCAAGGAGATAAAATTGAAAGGAAAATCATTGGTATGCCGGAAGTGATATAAAGAAGTGTCCACAAGTATGAGGAAGATAGTTGCAGAGCAAACTGGTCGTGAATATTAGAATGCAAAGACACCGCAAATATAAAGGCAGAAAAACGTAACCATGAAATCCTTTAATGTAGTTGATTACTTTGTTCAGGTATAGCATCCAACAGTTTCAAGATTTTATAGCCATCCAGCATCTTACAGCGCTATGTGTTTCGAAAGCAGTGACTATTAATCCCAACGTGTATCACTGTACAGCACTGCGTCATTGAATGGAATTTCTTTTACCTTAGACAGGAAATGTTACCTACGAGAAGGCTAATTGCACCTGGAAGATGTCAAGATTAGGTTAGGTCAATTAGTGCTAGGAGACATCTCCTAGAAACATCGGGCAACAAGATGGGCCTGTCGCGATCCCTGTGGGAACCTACAAAGGCACCTAAAACCTAAGCCCTCATTCGCGGAAGCATTTTATTTCCCTGCAAAAATTGAATATGCTCTTATGGTTAATAGAACCTAATACCTCCAAGTTCCTAAGAAAGTAGTTTCCTAGGCCTATGCCCTATGCCCTCAAAAACGCACAGAATGTGTGTGATATCTTTTGTAATGCATAAATCGTCACAGTATCTACACGCGTCCGATTCGGTGAGCCCCAGTCTCATAGCATGCTTACGTAGAAGGCAATGCCCGGACAGACTTCCTATAGCTATTTTTAGGTTTGATCTTTCAAGCTTATTTTGGATCAGGGAACCATTAGCTTTACAAGGCGATGAAGACAGTGGTAATAGATTAGTCAAACTTTACACTGCGAAGAAAATTACGTAGCTGGATTTGCCATGCAGTGAAATCCATCTACCTAATCTGCCAGAAGAGTATATCATACCTCTCGAAGTATAGTTTTAACGGACATTTTGAACGCAGGGATGCCACTTTTACCTAAAACAGATGGAGGTACGAGTATATAAAATATAATAAAATGGAAAAGAGCTGGAAAGCTTCGTCGAGAGCTGCCAGGGGTTTATCTATGTCATATCTGTCGGGTTAGTTCGAGCCAGACTGTTAAAATCGATGTATATATTGGTCTTTCAGCTCCGATACAAATACCAGCGAAGTCTTTCTGATGATGACCTCAGTTGGTCTCATCCATAACTAAAAAATTTAAGGCTAAACGCTGCAAAGCCCGGTTCCCGAGGTGATTCAATTTTTTATGCAATTTTAACGTTTTTGCAACTTAGATGTCAGGCTTAAGAATCTTGTCAATTTCAGATTTAAGCCATAGATTCATACCAATTTCGCAGAATCGTGGCAATAGTCTTCGGAATATCCTACAACCAAACACTGGTCTGATCAGTCTTGAAGGTGATTTTCAGAAAGGCTTATAGCTCTCTAGTTGTTGGGGACCCTGTCCCTTTCTTATTAATACAACAGATGGAACTACGACTTAAAACCATACACTTATAAATGTCTCAAGTTCAGGGGAGAATTCGTTCAAGTTTTCTAGAGCAACATCGACTTGGCTAGAAGAGTACAGGTCCAAGGACTGAGGTGGCTGGATGACGTAGAACAGATGAACACCAATACTTTGGCAAGAAAAATCTTCGAATTCATGGTAGAGGAAGGCCGCAACTAAGGTGGTGCACGTAAGTTGAAGGGGATCTCAACCCACTTAGTGTGCAAAACTGAAGGGATCTGGCTAAAGAACAAGCTGACTGGAAACCCTTGTTGGTTGAGGCCCAGGATTGTAGCGTCACTTTAAATTAGTTAGTTAAAAAGAAGGCGCGACAGCCCACGGAAAAGACTTTACTTTGCCAACATTCATGTCATGCGTGTTTTAACAAATTTTCACTGAGTTATATAGGTTCAACTCTCTGGCTACGTTAACCATCCACAGATCTACTAGATTTTTCATCAGCCACTTGTACTTACATTCGATCAGTTGAGAGGCAAATTTTGTTCACTTGGTACAGAAATCGTGTTACTGTCTGTTTCCTGTCGTTTTGTTCTCAAGACACCCCTCAGAAAATGTGGAAAAGCATGACTTGGAAGAATCTAGTAACTTGACACCGATAGACAGTATCAAGTCAAAATCATTTAAGGGTTTCTTCGCGGGTTAATGAAGCGTCCTAACGTTTTTTGCCACACAGTATGGGGTGCATGAAATCGTGCACATAGCTCGTCTTTTATAGCCGAGGGTTGGTAGTTAAATAAAAAATTAAAACAATGTTTACATCCGTAAACACTTCACACCTTCCTGCAGCATTTTGTTTTGCATTAGTATCCATTACTAATCAGTCACATGACACCTACCCACTTGCATCCCTTAATGGAAAACTTACAACTCAAATCCACCCCACAATTGATGAGTAAAGTTGTCAGTAGAATCAGACGCATATCCATACTTAAAATAATCCACATACGAGTTCACCCGTAACTCAGAACCAATAAATCATCATTTTACGATAAAATTTTACTCAAGATTGGTGCTCATATTTGTAACGCGATATCTTTTTCAACTTGACACTGAGAAGATACTAGGTACACATAACTCACATCATTTGATGTGTAAATAATTGAATGGAATTTTTTTTTTCTAAAAACTATTGGCAACTGCGTATAATATACACACGCGATCTTAAGGTTTTTTTTTCGGGAGTAAACATTCAACCGTCTCGCGACGACGACAATTGTGGTCAAAGGGCTACGAGTAGGTAAGTATCTACGAATTTTCAAAACAAATTTAACTTTTTTTTGGATTTGACTCGTGTCTAGAATGAGATGATACCGATCGGCCCGATGCACTGCGAAGTACTGACAGTACTGTCATGAGATGAGCTTACACAGGTATGGGAACTCGAATTAATTACGCGCGGGGTAGGTATCGTTTCTACGTTTTTTCTGTTTTTTTTTTTTCGAAACTATTTACAACAAACGATACGCGCGGACTATAGCTGAAATGTATGCGGCGAAAAAAGCTAAAACTACTTGAGCATGATTCACTGCGATAGGCAGGCAATTGTGAGTGTGTTTGTTGCTCGTCGTTTGAGTTTTGCATTTGCTACGAGTTATTGAAGCGTAAAGTGCAAACAAAAAATTGTATCTAAGCAGTAAATTGTTACATTATCGCAATTTTGATTAGCAAGCCCTAGGTACTGAAGAAAAGGTTTGAACGCCTTTTCTTCTCGTGATGATAATGATGGTTGTTAACTGTGCTAATTGTGGTCAAGGTCAGACTGAGAGTAGACACGGTGGAATGGTCAGTGGATCGCATTGTCTTTTCGTCTTTGAAGGGGGCGGTGGGCAGAAAACTAATTACATTGCCGGGGAATCGTTCTGAAACATGACATTTTTGAATTGCACAATTAAGTTATTAGAAAAATTTTTAATTTCACATAATGTGCTTAAGTCTGACATTAATCTTTGATTCGATTGTAGTGATATTGAGGATTAAGTGCTTGGGCACTTGGGCAGGGAGGTTTTGGAAAAATTGAGTGCACGTTGAAGGTTAAAACAACTAAGTGATCTCCTTAGCTTGGACGTGCCGATTTCAGTTCATCAGTTCATATGACAGCCATAGGACATCTTCAATAAAGAAATTCGATTACAAAGGTCTTGATCCAGAGGAATGGTATTTAAAGACCTCGGTTGGAAAGTTGTTTTTTATTTGTTTTATTGGCACAAGGTAATATTTTTATACCGAGTCCTAGCTTTACGGTTTTATAGTGCTTCTGTTTGTGTCTTCTACTTCATCTGGCTTCTTTGATCGAATATCTGATGAAAGATTTTCAACAAAATTTCTTAAGCTTTCTTGATTATCATTCAAAGGCCTGAGCTGAACTGGCAGAATTATTAAGCTAAATTAGTGCTGTATACTTTGCGTATCGCCAATGATCTCTCGTTCAAAGCATTTGTCGATATCATGTTCTCGGTTCTTACTTTAACCAATTTTAGTAGAACCCTGAGTAAAGCCATCCTATTCAGTTGTTGGCAGCGAAAGTTGAGCATCAAGCCAGAAGAGATAAAGAGAAGAAAGGAAAAAGCGACGAGATCGAGTTAGGAACACTAGAATACGTACGGAAAGGTCCATACTTCGATAGTTTGGGCACGTTCAACGCATTCCCGCAACTCGGCTTCCAAGACGTGCCAAGGAAACCGTGTCATCATGATGAGATGGTTAGACCAAGTCCGAAATCTCACCTCTACCTGTATGGGGATAGCACCTGATGATTTATAGTCGATTGTGAAAGATCGGGAGATGTGTGGAGTCCACTTAAGCACCCTAACCCTGCGATAAGCGAGCCATTGAAAGTGATGATGATGATGATGATGACGACGAAAACAGCCTATTCTGTCGACTAGCTCAAGAAAGTCGAAGAGTCTATTGAGCGCACCAATATATGGGATTTAAGCAACAATCTAAGTAAGTGGTGGCTGCCTTCAAACTCGAAACGTAGGCTCTTTAACATAGCGAAAGAGATCTAATCACTGAGCAGCTGCTTGCAGATAGAGTGAGTCCAAGCACAAATCCAGCGAATGAGGAGCGGAATGTGCTTTCAATCGGGTTAACAACAAAGCTGCCTGCTTTAATGGTGTGCTCTACCCTTTTTCTACTGCTTCTTCTGGTCTGCCAATTTCAGGCCTGATACTTGTAACCGTAGAGCCACTTTCGAATCGTCTGACAACAGTTTTCGAAAGCTTGTTCTAGTGTTTTTGTTGCAAAGATCACTGCAATTTCGTGAGCGCAGCCGATGATTGACATTAAATTTCACAGGACTGGGACCTAGACTGACCCTTAAGAAACTCTTCTAGTGATTATGTGCATCTTGGGCCCGTCTTTCGTATCGAAATGGAGGGTTCTGACTCAAGTAGCTGAGAATTTTTCTTAGTAGGTAACTTGGTACCTTAAAACTCTGTGGTAACTGCAGCTGGCTAAGTTGAATGCGTTTCCTAAGGAAACCTTCAACTTTTTCCCATCTACTCCTATTCATCTGTGACCCGCGATTGCTTCGGCACAGTGCTTCTTTTGCCTGTATGATGCTTCGGTTGTTTCTAAAACCGAACTGTTGATTAAAGAGCACTGAGAATCCTTCTGAGTGTTGCTCTAGTCGCCGCGCATAATTCTTTCAAGCACTGCATTCACAATTACTCTTATCATAACATTGTCATGTACTACATTTCATTAAGATGTTTCCTCGATTTCGTGATCCTTTAGGCTCCGCCATACGCCGTGATGCCATCAGCTTACACCATGAGTTAGCATTCGCACAGATCTTGCAGCCGTCCTTAGTGTTAAAGTTTTATTCGATATGTCTCTGAATCTTTGAAGGAGAATTCACTCTTGTTATTGCACTGAGAATTAGACACGACTGTCTTTAGTCAAAATGATCAAAATCTTCATTTTCCAGTTGAGCACATCGGATGTGCTGTTAAAGGGGTCGCAGTTTTTTTTCCAGTGAATTTCTGTTTCATAGCTGGTGCTCGATCGATAGCAGCTTCTAGATAGACTTTTAACAAACACTGTCTACTGTATATCACCGTGAAGTATTCAAAACCTACGTTGAGCGATGCAGCCAGTTCTCTTTAACTCTTTGCCAATTGCCTCGACCCTTCTTTCTTTACTTTTCGTGTACTTTTAATACTCAAACGTCATCCAACTTTTAAAGGGCGCTCATTAAAAAATTGTCTCTGGGTCTCGTCGAATGGTTCTGACCTGTGCAGACCATCGGTGAAAATGTTCCACATACGCCAAAGTATTTAAGGTTTAGCGATCCTCGATAAGATTTACTTAGGCGAAAGGGAGCGCGTTTTAATGTTACTGAACGGATCCATTGGAAACAGCCATGTTCAAGATCTTAATATTCGCAGAAGCGAGTGAAGTCAGAAGAGAGTCAAGTCCGAACTGAGATTACCTCAAAAATCGGTAAAAATGTTCCACATACGCCAGAGTATTTTAGGTTTAGTGATCGTTGATGTCAGAATATCGGTGTCTTTTACCTAAGTTCCTTACGTAGTTGATTATTTATGCAGGTCCTGTGGTCCTGGTGTAGGAGCGATTACACAATCGAAAGCTATTACTTCTGTGCACTTGAGATCTATTTTGATTGGTGTGAATTCGCTCGTTTTTCTCCCATTAACTATCACTAAGAAGGCATTTTACCCGTAATCTTTTCCTTGAAAAGAGCTCCTCTAAAAAAAGAAGAAAATAACGTACTTCAATATGGCTGTCAACTGACACCCTTGCACCTTGCACCTCTGTTTATATTAACTTTGAACCGTCTTCCGCTGGGTATATTTCAATATTATTGAGTGGGAAACTAATAAGTTTTTGTGGTTAACCAACACAATGCACGAGCAAAATCTCAATAATCATCTCAACCACAAGACTTTTGTAGATAAGTTCGCATTAGGCGGGTGTAACACATCGACAGACAAATGTATCTCCGCTGAGAAATGTTTATTCATTTGTCGTAATCATATCCATCGACACATCTCAGTGCAATTTAATGTTTCCTCCAATTAAACGTTTTTTTTTTATTTATTCTATTACTTACCGTTGCATCCACACGGCGCGCCGTGGTTTGACGGCTTGACAAACTTTGTTCGATACAAATGTTGACTCGAATTCGATCACTTTGGAATGCCAGATGGGAAACAATTCGATTGCGGTTACTGGGTGAAAATTCTGTTTAAATATTTTTGTTACAATTTGTTGTTAAACAAAAGGAAAATTAAAAAAAAATAGAGAAAAAAACTGCGCCCTTTAGAATGTGACGTGATGAATGACGTTCAGATGGTTTGGTGTGGCATTATGAACAGAAACACCAACCGGAAGTTATTGAACAGAGCCATTATTAGAGTTTGAGCATGAACATTGATAGTCACTCTCAGTGTAGAGATGATACCAATCCTCTACCTTAGGATTCCAACCCGCCATGGCAATTGAAGTTGAGTTTTTTTTTTATGTATTACAGCTCGGGATGACCGTAAAAGCATCTCTAGTCGGCCTAATCACTAGCTAGCTACTACTGGCTTCTTACATCGAGCGGTTTGCCTGAATTTTTATCTTACGCCACTGCTAACAGGCGATGTGCGTTTTAGAAACGACAACAATCCTCATTGGCGAAGGTTCACAAAAAACCGAACCAGAGGCAAATGTGACAATCAGAATAAAGAAACAGCACAAACAGATCGACAGGAGGGATGATAGAGGGGTGTAACTAGCACTGCGACTAAGATAGAACTATTATGCCTAGCCTATAATCCAACGGCTCTGACAAATTTGGGGTATCTTAAGCCGACTTAACGAGGATAAATCTTCACCAGATCGCAGATATGATCCTAGATGAGTCCGTTTGCTGTGAGTTACTGCTAAACAATCAGCAGGAAAGGAAAGGAGTAAATCGCAAAATTTCCAGTTGGGTGTGATAGATGCTGAAAACTAGGACAGCCAAGACCTAGCTCCTTTCAACCATTCATGTTGTGCGTGTTACATTTTTCACACGAATGGAAAGGACCTACAATTTATTGCCGACTCCGAACGGCAAATTGAGATTATACTCCTGGAGGCTTGTCATTCCCCGATGAGAGGTGGTGCCGCGAAAAATGTTCGGTGGACACGGCTAGGGCTTGAACCCACGCAGCTCGGTCAGCGATCCAACGCACTAACCACTGATCCACGGCGACCGATATGCAGGCGTATCTAAGGAAAATGCTGAGGATGTAAACCAACATTGCTGAAGTGGATGTACATCATGATGGTCACACCCGGCATAACCTACGGTGTAGTAGCGTGGACAGGAAAAACCAAGCTAAACACAGCAAAGCAAGCTCTGGAAAAACCGCAGAAATTGGCATGCATCAGTGGAGCATTGATCCACAAAAGACACCTGCGAGCGTACACTTTCTCTGAAACGGCTCTTCCATCGATGGACCCAATCCAGATACTCCGATTCCTCAGAGCTATTTGATTGGAGGAGGTGCTATATTTCGAGATTCGGGGCAGCATGATAGATCTCTATAGGTCGTAGTGCCTACACACACCTTTTAATATCTAACATCTACTGCCACACAGCCCTTAAGATGTTGTACTGATGTCCCTTTATCATCGCCGTAGAATCAGTAGGTTAAATTTTTTCTGAGCCTAGTGGACTTTTAGTACGCCAAAAGCGCAAATTTTGTTTTTTTACGTATCGGTTCAGATTGAAATCGGCCCAGTCGCTCATGAAAATCGTCGAGGCTCAGGAGAGCATGAGCGTAGTTTAACCCGATTGTCGGTCTCCAGGCAGTAACTGATGGACTGTCGCTGCAGAGACGAATGTATACCCAATTGTGTGGCACGTGGTCTGCCCAACGTTGACGGCTCATCCGCGACATCTTCAGTCACAATGGCGTTATTCTTGTTGGAACGAGCACTATTAAGCCATCCGGCGCCTCTTCTGTCACGAGTTGTTTCGGTCATGCAACCAGTTGGGGTAAGACAGAGCCAAAATCACTGACAAATTATTCCGTAAAAAAAATTGTCACGAGTATTCCGCGATCTTGAGGAGTAAAGCGTTTCACGGTTTGTCGACGTGTATTCTGCATCTGTTTACTTCACAAATATCAAAACAAAACTGACAGTTGCCGCCATTTGCAAAAATTATAGCATCTTCCGATAGGGTAGTTTCCGAGAAGTTAGGTGGTTCTGGTCCTACATTTTGTCCTATTCTAGCTAAGTCATCTGCCCTGTCGTTTCTCCTCGAGAGTATTCAAATAGGAAAGCTTGCAGTATGTGTACGTGCTTGTATGCTTGACATCGGTTCATCATATCTCCTCGAATCAGTACAAAAAGCAAGACAGCAAACGAGACACCCACACACCTTAATAGCTCTTCAATTTGAGTGCGTCTCTATGCGTCTATCCAACAAAATCATTACAAACAGAAACCAACTGAAATTGAAATTCAATAGGGTTCCTTATAAAGCAATTACTGCCACAAAAAAAAAACAAAAATCAAAAAAACTGTAACCAGGGGTAAACTCTTGCAACCTTCTTGGCCCGTGTGTTGTCCAACAAATTTGCCATCGAACTACACTTAGGTATGCTGGTACTATATTGGTTTCAAATTTCTGGACACACTCATGCCACGGATGGGCATGTTCCCTTGCCTCGGTCTTCGTCGTTATGGCCGCGAATTCTCAATGAACGATGATTTCGCACGCATGAGCACTTGCCAGACATGGTAACATGCCATTCATTTGCATACGAATAATGGATTCAGGGCAGGAGGTGGAGCACCAGCAGTGGAGGAGGCATGGGCAGTGTTGACATCGCATGGAATTCGTAATTATCGCTAGAATATGGTTCAAGGTGAAGCGATAAACTTTAACTTTTGTCATATCACCGGGGGATGTGTAGCTACAAGCTGTAACTAGGTGTTAGCACTGAATGTGTCGTCCCGGATTGTGTTCGGGTGCATTGTTGTTTTCGCACTCAGCTTTGTGTGAATCGGCTGAGAGGGCGTGGACGTGGATGGAGGACAATGAATTTGGATTTATTGTCCCCCCCTTTCGATTGCATCACCTTTCTTTCACTTTCCGTGAGTGAAGTTAGGTGGCTTTGGCCTTTTGTTTGCACTGGATAATGACTCTTTGAAAGTGTGTGCTTGTGTGGCAGAGGAGATTCTTTATGGGTGGGGATTTGGGTTCAGGTGAAGTGTGTGTGTGGTTTTATACAAGAGAGGACATGTAATCAATTCTGGACAATGGCATCGAGGTAGTAATCTTGAGAATCCTCTTAACTGTGTGTTGGGCTTTGGAATCATTTATCGAACTGGATGGCTAAGGAACCTTCACACCTGGCCAGACATTGCATTGCATTGTGGGTATTACAGGCTATTGGCACTAAAACTTATGGCACGAGATAGATTTGGCCGAATTTGAATAGGAAGTCATCTGGTTGCTGGATATTTTCGAATATGCTGAAGTGGTTTTCTTTTGCTGTATGGAAGTCGAAGCAGACCCCTTGCCTAGAGATTGTAGTGCTGACTGGGACGTCAGTGTTTAAAGCCAGGCAGCTGTCTAACAAGATCTGTATCACATGGCTCTTTATACCTTCTTGAAGGTTGATCCTAGTGCAGATCTCAATGGCATAGATTTCTGTCTGGACCACACTGTGATTCATTCCCATTGGTATCGGATTCCAGTACTCTTCGACACAGACTTGCAGTGGCTGGACAGTTTTAAGTTTTTCTCTTAATTTTTCGTACTTTTTGCAGATTGCGGTGTCAGTTAGTCCAATTCTGTGCGCCTGTTTGTTGAGATTTATGCGCTTTGTAAAAAATACCACACATAGTTCTTAGTTGTGCTCGGTTGCAGCTTACCGGTTTTTAAGTGCAGGGCATTGTTTGGTTTGGCGATAAGGGATCTAGCAACTTTGCAAGTCGTCAAGTCTGCCCAGTATTTGCGAAACGCACGATTTACTTTGTCAATGATTTCTGAATTAATCCCTCGTGATGCGACTCAGATCTTGCCGTTCATGGTTCGCACCCTTATTTTCTGCCCCTCTTTTCGCGCGCCGGTGCGCCAGGATTTCGTATCTATTACATCGACTTGCCCCGATTTCCTATGAGATATACATGTTGGTTTGTCTGCCGAGGTGAGTTTTCCTTGGGTATGGGGTACCATAAGGGCGTCTCCCTCTCTCCAGATTACAAAGCCTTCCACTAGAAAGATTGGGTGTGATGTGGTTCAATGCGAGTTTGACTTTCGATTGTAAGCAATGTATTATTCCTTCCTTATGCTATTCCTTCCAATTGCCTTACATTGGCGTTGTGAATCCAGAGGGAAGTGCTACCACAAAACAATAGAAAATGGGTTTCGTGACACAGTTTTATAACCAGTGAGCTTGTTTTAGTTTTGGGATCGACGGCCTACCAAAGATTCTACTGCTTATCCAGTACATTCTCTCCACGTAAGTCTTTTATCCAGTATTTAAAGTTGTCTCCGAATTGTAGTTGTACACCTTCTAAACGAGGGACGGGGAAGTTACTTATTTTCTCTTTGATGTATGTCGAAGGGGACCAGCTCTGTTTTGTTTGCATTTACGCTAAGACTGTCCTCCTCGTGTTAACCCGTTCTAAGGGTATTCTGCGAAAGCTGTCCTATGATGTGGAGAGGTATCCCAGTTATTACTATGGCTGGATCATCTGGGGAGATATAACTACTTTTGCCGTTACTTTTTTCAGAGATGATAGTGGGGTTCTCCAGCCTTCTGTATTCTGTATTAGGGGCTCTAAATGTCCACTGCGACCTTTGAAATCTATTAGACTGGGCCTTAAAAGTTAATTAGCTTAGCTTTAGGTTCTAGTTTCCAGATTTACGCTGGAAGTGGAGACACTCCCGTGTCGTGTGGAGTGATCTTGTCCTTGCGATACCTGGGAAATCACACAGAATATGTTCTGCGGTCGCTTTCTGCTCTCCACAGAGGCGGCATATCTCAGTCAATGTCCCGTTAGATAGCCCATTAATATTCGCAGTTCGTCTTTGTTGAGATTGAGTAAAGTCCTGGACTTGTATAGTTTGCGTTTGATGAACTTCTTCGCTTGTGTCAGGCTCTGAAGGTTGGCCCAGTATTCAGCATATCTGTTATCAACCATTGTCCTATCTTGGAATGGATACTGTTAGGTGGTAGCCTAAGATAGGGTGCAGGACCAACGAGTGGCCGACAGGCGCTTCTTCTCGTCAACCAGTCACTCCGTTCAATACCCTTGACCCCGAATGACCTTGGATCCAGACTACGGTAACCTTGTTTATCAATGCAAGTTTTTCGAGGAGGTTGAGACATTCCCAGATAAGTTTGGACCCAACCGTAAAGGATTTAAGGGCTAATAATGCTTCTTGGCTGAGAAGATTTAAATGCGGGTTCCTTGGATTCTTCTCCGCAGGCGTTCTTTTGCACACAGTTAAATGGCGTGGACTTCCGCTTCAAATACTGTTCGCGACTTTCCAAACGCTGGGCAACCAGTTAGTACTCTTTAAGAATTTGAGTAGGTCCGTTAACTGTAAGTCTGTTACCTCTGCTATGCTTGCAAACAACCTTGATGCTAATGCGCGTAGATGTTGTCCTTACAGGGCGGGGCAGTAGCACAGCAGATCTTGGATTTGTTCTACCTCTTCTTCATCTCCGCAGCTTCTGCATATATCGTTGGACTTAATTCTCCACTTGCCGAGCATGACCCCGATGGCGCAGTGTCGTGCGATAACTCCATTGAGCATGCGGATAGAGGATCTCTCCAGTGCCAGAAGGCACCCTATTTCAGATTTATTTAATTTCGGCCATAGCGTCCGACAGGTGGCGCAATCCTCTCTGGCTAACCAGGAGGAATTACCGTCTTTCGCTATTATGCTGTCTATTATCCCATGCAATCTCCCTATCGGTGGCCTTACAGATGTGTCTTCTTCGCTAATGTTCATAGCCGACCCCAATCTTGTCCATTCATAAACCTTTTCGTTCCCTTATATGTCTTTATGTCCAGGAACCCATCAGAGTTTGACAGTATGGTGCGTTATGGTGATTAGCGTGTTTCGACATTTCCGGACTGCCTTTGATTTGATTGTATTGGATTTTATCGGCATTGAAAACCATCCGTATACCAGATTTGGCTATTTGGTAACTCTATAGGACCATCATTTGACCATTCGCAGCGGTCCTCTATAACGGCGTCGAAGCTTCTGGAGAATCGAAATCGCTTAAGCATCTGGAATCTTAAGAATTGGGTGATGTCGAATGTATTCTCAGGTGACCTGTAAAGTCACCGGATTTGGAGTCCATAAATCCAAGGCAGCCTAAGCGCACTAATCATAGCTCCTGCACTGCCAGATGTAGCGGTGTGATCCTAAGCACTTTTTCATGCACGACGATAAAGACTGTTTCTGTTTCTAGCATGTGCGTTAGTCAATCGTTAATAACGGTTCTATAATGTTACGTGTCTGAATGTTATAAAAGTCGCCTTCGCAGTCTAGAAAAACTTCCATGACTTCAACTGGTTCATGGTTCCAACTGATCGGACCTTGATGTAAGCGTGTTGACTAAGGTTCAGTCTTAGTGTTGGGATCATTGATTTTATGTGCATGTCGCAGATTTTCCAGGGTAGAAATGATGTTTCTGTAGGAAGTATCTCTATGGAGTCAGGGTAAATTTGCCTTTCGGCATTTAGAATTAAAACCCACTCATAGCTTTATTTGAATTGTCATCGTGAAATAGCTACAACTATTAAAATAAAAACTACAAATAGCATATCGTATGACTTTTATTTATTCAAATAAATAAACATCATAAAAACAACTTAATCAAACACAATCATTTTTCGTTTATATATAATATTTATGTAGGTTTACATTGTTATTTCTTTTGTGTTTGTGTGTGGTGTGTAATATAGGTAGGTACGAGTATAAATAATGATAAATATAAATAGTTATGTTAAACATAATCGATTCGTATAATTTGTTTTATTTATTTGTTTTACTTGTTTTTTTTTTCTTGCTATTTGGTTAATGCAGTTTTTCATTTGCTTTTAGTCTAATAACTAAGGACGAAGTACTGTTAAATGTTTTGTTGTTGTTTTTTTTAATTTAAATTAAATTTCTTATTTTTAATAATTCATGGAGGGATGGGAAAACGTTTTTATAATTTTAATTTATTTTTTCACTTTTTTAAATTTCAACATAAATAACATCCAATTGCATTTTCTTAAGTTTTTGTTAAATATAATTTTTTTTTGTTTGTTTTGTATTTTTTACACGTAACTATATCTATAAATATTTTAGTATTTTTTTTTGTCAGTTTTACTTTCTTTTTTTATAAAAATCATTTTGTTCGCATTTTTGTTTTTCACAATTTTGTTTTTAATTTTTTTCTTATCAAAGCTTAAGTTTTTTTTTATATAAGTGCTTAATTACATTCATTGGTTTTTTTTATTTTAGTTTTGCATATTATTAATAAATTTTGTCTTAAGGTAGCGATATAGCTAATGCTATTAATTGATTTCATTTGGTTTTTTTTTTTAAATTTAATTTTTCTGTGTAAGCACGGTTATTTTTTTTGTTTTGTGTTTACTGCACTTAATCTTACGTGTTGTCATGATTTGTTTATAAACTAAATTTTTATTTATTCAGTGTGTTATAGAGACTATGATTTTATTCTTTCTTTTGTTTTTGTTTCTTTTTCTTCATTTTGTTCTACTGGCATTGCGATCATAATTTTTTTTATAATTTTTGATTTAAAATGAAAATTAGGAGTAAATTTCAATTGTTCCACCGCTCAAATCGATTGAGTTTGGTGTAAGATGCAATAAGTTTTGTGTCAAAGATTTGTTTACGCACTTCAGATGTTTACGAGCTTTGAAGCTCTCGCCCGAATACATAGTTCGTAGTGGACACATTTGAATTCACAGAAGCAGAAATCGGAATTTCTGAACATTGCAAATCCCTTATTCGAAGATCCAGTATGAGAGCTCCTTTGACAATCGATAGAGTTTAGTTCGAGCTTTATGTGACCAATTGTCCAAAACCGAGCACTGCAATGGATTAAGTTCCCACTCTCTAATCTTAGAGAACGAGTGGAATGCAGAACCCTCACGGCAGCCAACAGGAGGTGGAAGTCACTTACCACCTGTGATATATAAATTTTGGCCAAAATACGACAAAGGGAAAACCAACGAGCTTTTGAAACATGACAGAAGTCGCTGTGAATGTTGGTAGGTGCACTCATCGGCCGCAACCTTCTAAGAAACCACACAACGAAATTTAAACTCAACGATGACAAGATATGTAGGGGCTGCGGTGTAGGGACTGTTCAAGTCTATGTCACTTGAGAAACATAACATTAGGAAGACATTACTACTAGGACATACAAGAACTAAGTGATGTTCCAATAAACGACCTTTCCAGGTTCCTGAGGACATCACGATGGCTGGAGACCCAAGTCAACAACGAGTAGTTGAGCCAGTTAGGAGCCGGGATCAACCATCATGGGCATCACAATGGATCCACAAGGACCGAAGTGTGATGAGGTCGAGTGCTGTCTCCCTCATAAACCCAGATAGGGTAAGGTTAGGCTTAAGGATCTCAACGCTCTATCGCACTTAGGCTTATGTGGGCCTACTGCGTGGATCGGTTACTTGTTCTTCTTTTTGAGGGCTTCAGAGTTTTCAATATTTTTCTTCAGTTAAGACTTGTGACAGCAAATTTAGCAAACCATTTAGAGCATCGCCAGAAGCCTTCAACCCAGACTTCTCTTTGTTATCTGATGAGTGTAGTGCCTTTGCTTTTTGCTTCACTTCCGACTCCATTAGAACTTAAAAAATCTGATTTCACAAAACTTATTGCATTCGTGGGGTTTTTTTTAAGAAACTAAAAACAGGCAACAATTGGTTCTTTATTTATTAATGAACAATTGGAAAACAAAAGAAGGTGAAAACATAAGCTATAAGTGCAAAAAAAAGTATTATATATTTCTTAAATTCCAGTGCAAGTATTTAAGGGCGATTTGATGAATGCTGGTAAGACCTCAGCTCAGCATAAAGGGAAACCCCAGAGACCCCCATTTATTAGCTTTTTTTTTCCAAAGGAAAGTAAGTTCGGTAAGTTAATTTTTAAAGCTTTGGTAGAGAGGCTTCTTATAAATTAAAGTTCTTTACCTCAGAGGCTGAAGGGAAACCAAGTATTTATCTGAGTGGATTAAACACTGTCGAGATAAGGAAGGAAACCTTGTAGAAGTTTTACAGCCGGTGCTAAGAATTTGGGAAAATTGATTTTGCAAAGCTGTTAGGCAAAATAAGCTATTCAATCTGGACGATGATAGCCATTACATCCGACCACAAATCAAAATGAAGTGACGATAGCAATTTCTAAACTAAAGTCTAACAAGGCTTTTGAACCATGACTTACCGGCTGAGTTCTTTTAAGCAGCTGGAGATGACTTGGCAGACAGCTACCAAGTCAACTCATTCGGAAATGCAATCTCAGCAGAACCCTTCAGTTGCATCAACTATACATACAAGATTCTTTCTGGCATCAGTCTTTTCAGCATCGGGTACAAGATCTTATCTGATATATTGTGTGAATGCCTTAAACCTTTTGTCAAGAACCTGATTGGTCTCTGTCACTGTCGTTTTACAAGATGAAAGTCGGGTTCCAGACCACACGTTTGAGACCAAACCTCCGTATCGAAAACTAAGTGGTCATACCAGAAGGCTCAGTCTTCTAGAGTAACCATTTGCCTGGAATCGAAGAATCTGCCACAGTGTTTTAGGCAGAGACTCTAGATGAGTCGGAAGTCTCTTAAGTATATGCAGTGTTCTTTCACAGTCTAATAGTAGTCCGTCATCCGTCGGGTTGTAGTTATTTGCATCGAATGTGTCCTTGAAACAGATAAGTATTGAACTCAAAATGAACTCTATGGAGCTGATTTTCTAACCGAGGAGGCCTTGGTTCAGTGAATGATTTTTGACTTTTAGTCTCAACTTTTCTTTTACATGGGGTTTTCTACCGAGGAAATAGTTTATAGCGTTATACACCTTAGTTTGAATTTTGAAAGAGGTATTTACCGATAACAAGTTCCAAGCACATCTCTGCAACTCGGCTGTGAGACAATGATTTTGTGATACTTACAAAATAAAAAGAAGTCCCTTCAAGAGCTTTCTTTCGTGATGTCGCTCTACATGACTGGAATTCGCATTTAAATTAATTTTTCTCACAAAAAAAAATTAAAAGAATAAAAACAGACGCCTTTTTCATTTTAAACTTATCACACAATTATTTTGTTTCTTTTTTTATTTATATTTTTGGGCGGAATATTAGCATTTTTTTTCAATAAGATTTTGCTCATACGATAGAATTTTAAACTTAAAACTAAAAAAAAAAGAAATAAATCAACGAAAATTTAAAATAATATCCATCTATTCGATATTCTAAAATGTTTCACTCATCTAAATATCTATAAGTTTTATGTTTGTTTTATTTTTATGTATGACAAACCGAAAAGAAATATCTAATGCGAGTCATTTGAAAAAAAATGAAGCCTTTTGCAGGACACGATGAGTAAGTTTAGTGTCATGCGTGCAACACAACATACGAGTTAAAAATTTCTGATAAGTTCTCGCGATTTGTTTTTTTTTTTGTTTAAAAATGTTTGATAAAAAATATAATATTCCTACATTTTTGCCTAGTCCTCGTTGTTGCATTAAAATTAAAAATATAGATCTAAGGGGAGAGCGGGGAGAATTTTGGTTTTTCACTGATTTGGTTTTTTTCTTATTTTTTAATTTTACACTTAAAGATTTTTTGTTTTTTTTTTGTTTTTATAACTTTGACATCAAACATACATTACACAAAACCGATTGTTGGCCGGAAGGAAGGGAAGTGTGTTTTGTCTGCTCTCCTTCTTTCTGCAAATGTTTCATGTCGCACTGATTTTGTTTTAATTTTTTTTTTTGTTTTTTGCAATTTTATATATAAGCTTATTACGTTTTATTGAAATAGCTTGCCTTTTACTTCAAATATTATAAAAGTCGTTCGGTTTGTTTTTGTTTATTTTTAGTCGCTTATTTTCTATTTACCTAGTTGCCAAAATCCTTCTTTTTTTGTTAGTAGTGAGTTGCTTAGTAAAAATGTGTTGTTTTAATGTTGTTTTTCCTGTTGTTTATTTTTTTTTTTGTTTTTTTCTTTGTCTTTGGTGATGTTGGTTCAAAGGACATTTTTCGTTCTTGAACGAGGTTGGTTATGGTGTGTGTGTTTTCGTAAATACATGGGGATCTGTTTTTGCGGCTTAAAAAACTAGCATTTGATCTGCGCTACCTTCTGCACTGTCATCATCATCTGTTTCTTCATCTTCATCGTCTGATGTTAGTGACGAAGCGTTGTTAAGGACATTTTCTGAAATGAGAGTAATGATAAAACTTGTAAGTGATTTAACAATTTCAGATGATTTTCGCAAACACAAAAGCGAGTGAGCAAATACAGATTAGATGGCTAGATATTGTAGAAATAGGATAGGCACTGACTTACATTAACCCGGGGATACCCAGTGTTGAAATCATAGGTTAGAAAAGCTGTAAACATAGCCGACATACTTAGACCAACAGTAGGTCCATTGTGATGCCTCAGGATCTAGGAGGAATTCCCTTTCTTAATCGTGGAACCAGTGGGAGATTTTAATAAAGCGAACAAGGTTTCCGACATCTTGTTGTGCTAGGTCGCCAAGATTGTCAAAAAGGAAGGCATCGAGATGGTTGCGTCTTTAGCGAGAGAGTGAGGGACAGATGGAGATAGAGGATCATCTCTTCTACTTCCTTGTCCCTGCAGCTTCTGCAGAAATCGTTTGCAGGAACACCTAGGCGAGTGGGACGTCTGCCTATGATGCAGTGTCCTGTGATGACACCTATAGTAACTCCGAGATGCCGTCTACTTAGCGAAATTAATCTCTTGGAGCACTTATGGTCTATTGAGGGCCAGATTTGTCTGCTAATTTGGCAGGTGGTGCCATTAGTCCACCTTAGATTGGCTTTGCTGATTGCATCTGCCATTTTTGACGAGTTCATCGGCCTTGCAGTTTCCCGGAATGTCTCTGTCTCCTGGTACCCGGCACAGGAGTATGTTGAATTGCTCTGTTATCTTTACGAGATACCAGCGGTAATCTAGATCTGTTTTTAATGCTAAAGAGACTCATTCCAGTGACTTAATGGCGGCCTGGCTGTATAAAATCCTAATATCCCAAGTAGATATTACATTCCACCTCAGCCAAGACAGGGCCTCCTTTATCGCCATGATCTCCGCTTGAAAGACGATACAGTGCTCTGGAAGGCGTGTGGATCTTTGCACCTTACCTAAACTGTTCAGATGTATTGCTTTATGTAAAGCAGTCTACCAGACAATCACGACCATTTCTGCAGACTGGCAAAAGCTGACGAAAGCCAAAATCTCGCTGTCTAGCAGTCTGAGAGATTTAACATGGATGACAACCAGTTTTAACATGCTCTAGACCGAAATGACGTTGAAGCAGCCATAACTAGGACGCGGGATCGGAAGGACTAGGATCTGAGCTCTTCAAGACCGCAGGAGAAGACATCCTTGTACCAACTCATCTGTGACAAACATATGGTATAGGTTAGGTTAGGTTTGTGGGCTGGTGAGGGCTGCCTCATTACACTTAGATCCATGTAGACCCGCTGTGATACCTATGATATTCCCTACTCCGGTTTGTAATTCCTTGGTGCTAACCATCCAGTAGCTCTTGCAAATTTGAGAATTTCTGCTGAAGAACCATCAGCTAGTTCGTCAATATGATCGAAGAAGAATTTGCCTAGGGTTCTTTTTCTTATCTCACAGAGGTATGGGCAGTGACAGAGAAAATGGGCTGTGTCCTCATGGACCTCCTCGTCACCGCAACCCCTGCAAATATCATTATCATTTAAGAGTAATTTCTTTGTGTGATATCTTAGCATGTTGTGGCCAGCAAGCACTGCCACCAGCATCGACAGTGATCTCCAGTCTTTTTGTAAAATCTGGGAGGTTTTTGCCTTGTCATATTCTGGCCACAACCTTTTTGATACTTCACAGGTGGCTAGTGATTTCCACCTGTTATTTGCTTTAATGAAAGTTTTTTATGCAATTTTCGACCTTTGATTGCAGAGTGGCAGTCTGACCGTACAGTTTGCTTGCTCTCGGGCTAGGGTTGAACCCATTCTTACCAGTTTCGTCAGCTTTTTCATTACCTGGTATTCCGCTATGACCAGGGACGCAGCCTTGCTGTCAATGTTAATCGTAATGTCCTCCCGTGATATTGTAAGCATTGCACCAGTTGGCCGGCTACTGTCACTAATATGATCTCCGCTTGGAAAAGGCTGCTGTGATCCGGGAGTCTTATAGAGCTAGATTAATACAGCAATGGGCAAAAGAGACTTAATTCACTTTTGAATTGCAGGAATCTGTGGTTTCGGGGACCATTCATTCCTTCCGGAATCTAATCTTCATCCTGATACGAAAGCGTCAACTGAAAAGCTTTTTCATCCGAGGCATTCTATTCGTTCGGTGACAAAAAGCGCTCCAATGTTTCTTCCATATTCTCTCTGGTAGCTCAGCGATAGTCAAGGCGTATTTGTCTGTGATCCCGAATCAAGTCGACTTGGCGCTTGTTCGTACCAACATATACCGAATGGCACGAACGTGATCTGTTTTACCGAGTGACTACTGGCAAGGACTCCTTTGAACCTGTTTTTCCAAGGCAATTGCCAGAATATACTCCAAAATTGCGGACTTCAGTTTATCAAAACTGAAAGTCAGCTAATAATTAGGAAGCTCATTCCAATTTGCTCGAACGAACAAGGATTTTGCACGAATATCCTTCCGTTGATTGGGTTGACATGGCCTTTTTGATAGCACAGCTCAGCACGCTCTAGAAATGTGAAATAGTAAAAGTTGTTCCAAACAACTTTTCCAAGCATGGCCTCCTTTCATCCCTAGGGTAACAAAATTCGACACAATTACATCAGAATTTGAACTTTAGAGTACATTCCCTCCAGCTGCATGTGTGTGTAAGTTTCTAAATGTCATCCTGCCACATCCCCTAAGCTATATACCCATGTCATGCATTGACGGCTTGTATTTAAAAAGTTTTAACTTCCTTTCGGAAATCAACAAACCGTTCTAAACGTGTGTATATGTGTCTGTGTATTTTTCTATTTACATACCCCTTTCTGGTTCAAGTTGTGTTAAAGTGCATTCTACTCGTAACTCTCAACGCAAAATGTGGGGTACTTACCGCAGTTCGGTTTGCCTCTGGTGCGGGTGTTTGCAAACTCCACTCCGTGCTTGTCGACACACCAGCACACGCCGACCGAATTGTGACATTGTGTGGGCTTATAGAATCCTTGAACATCGCAGTCAGGTGCATAGGCTCCTTGAAAATAAACGAAAACAAAATTCTGCAATTAGCACGGAATCCCAAGCGTGAGCCATGTGAAGGGTTGAAGCGCGCTACAAAAGGACATTAGCGAAGCGGAGAGAATAGGCGTTATGTGTTTTTTTTTTTTCTTTGCGTGTGTATGTGTGTGTAAGTAGTTTGACAGATCTTTTGTCGCTAGAGCATCTGGACTGGCAGTAACTTCAAAGCGCGGTGCGATGCGCCCAGGATCCCATTTCGCTGGACGCAAGCACCAGCTAGCGTTTGGCACGGGACTCGTAAGGGGGTGAAGTATATTCATGTCAAAAAGTCAATATATACCTATCTCACCTGCAAAGTCGCCGGCGATTCTTCGTCGAACCGCGGCACAAGGACGATCTGTTTTCTCGAAGCAGCGGCACCATTCGCGCGTGTTAATCGTGCTGTCCTGGTCCAGGTCGCATGTGTCGATGAATGGCTTAATGCAACGTTCGTTCTGGTCATGCTCCAGGTCGTACATTTCCTGCAGTGACAGGAAGCCGTCATTATTCAAATCCAAATGGCCGAACATCCACTTGGCTTCGGTTTTGCATGCGGGCGGGAAATGCGCTTTGGACTTCTGATTGTGCTGGCGGCGTTTCTTGCTATCGGCCATTATGACAGAGAACCAATCGAGGAGACGATTACCAATCGCTGTTAATTGCTGTGGCTTGCATTCGGTGGATTTCGATGGATAACCTGGATTTGGGGATGAATCAAATGACATTAGAGTGATGGAGCTGACATCAGGTTGTGCGGTGGTGACGTTTGTTGGTTGCCTGACGTTGGTTGGTGGTTTTAATGCATTTTTGACGTACTTACCGGCGTTGGTGTTGCCACTTTTTGTATACTTTTGTGGCTTATCGACGACCTCGTTGTATCCACGGATTTTGTGTTTATCGTCCTGGAATTGATTGTCCTGCAAATAGAGTGAATTAGTGTTGGCAAAAAAACTGAATTCATTTTGGTTTTTAATGGATTGGGGGGAAGGATGAGCCAAAATTAGGTCAGAATTCTCGTACTCTCGGAGTCAGTGACAGCGTGAGAAATATTCATGATTTTTCAGCACCATAAAGCTACGGAGAATAAGTGACTAGATAGGGAAGTGAGGTCAAAGACTTTCCACGAAAAAGAGAAAAATGATGTTAGTCTGAGTAAAGAGTTTTTGCTGTGCAATGAAATGGATGAGGCTTGAGTAAGTGGGAAGAGCTTTAACTGAGCAGCAAGCGCAATGCGCAATAGACAGAATGGATGACGATCGAATGGAAAATTGCCAGTGGCAACTTGGTGACTATCATAGCTCAGTTGTGAACAATGTACTCCGAAAACTGGCAACCTTCGGTTTCCTTATCCATGAATGCGAGGTTCTGTGTGGAGTAACCTTAAATCTTCTGAGGTTCTAGTAGATCTAGTTAATACCTTAGATACTTAAAACTTTTCTGGAAATATGTAAAACGTCATGTATTGGACGGATCGACCGTTCTGAACCAGCGCACTCTGATAACCTAAACATCATTCGACAGCCCACAGCTGATTCGAACTTCCATACAGGATGGACAGGCCGTCCTGGACCGTCTTGGGAGGAAATCGATAGACTGCTCTCCATAGAACTGTTAGACATATTCAATCGCAAGCCTAGCTTTCATTGAGTAGACTTACAGTAGCTGTTTTGAATCAGTCAAAGTCAAATTTTTCGTCTTGGTGAGTTGTTCCTGCACTCTAAAGTGTTAAGCCCGACTTCTAAGAGAGCTCCAGATATTTGACTAATTCGGTTACATGATGTTTAAAACAGTTCATGTAAGCCTTCTGAGTGAAAGCTGAGCTTGCGGTTTCAAGGTTTCAGAAAAAGCAAATCCTAATCCTTTTCTGTTCGTTGAATTTTCAGGAGCAATCAGGGTGGTAATGTTACCAATAGAGGTCGCTGAAATTTATATTGATCTTCAAAATCACAAAGCAATAGACACAAGCGTAGGTCGCCGGGCCTCAGTGGTTAGTGCGTTGAACTGCTTTGCCAGCTGCGTGGGTTCGAGCCCAAACTATGTCCACCGAACATTTTTCACGGCACCACCTCTCGTCGGGAAATGACAAGCCTCCTCGAGTATAATTTGTCATGAAAGAGCTTCTCAATTCACCGTTCAGAGTCGGCAATAAATTTTAGGTCCCTCTATTCGTGCGAAAAATGTAACACGCACAACATCAATGGCTACGAGAAGCATGGCCTTGGCTCATCCCAAGCTGTCTCGCCAGCTATTTTTTTTTTTGTAATGGACACAAGCACAAGCTCTCTGAGGATGGATTCAGACGTGAAGTCTGAATGATTAGGTGAAATTGTCAGAAAAATTCCATCGTGGGAAAATGTCAAACTGCGAATGGTAGAAAAGATGACCTCCCCAAACCTTGAATAGCAACAACCCTTAGAATCTCTGATCTGCAGAATAAAGTACTAAGTCCTTGGTTGGACTAAAGAGTTCTTATAAGGAAACTTATCCCGTGGGGTCTCGCTTAAATCATTTCTATTCACGATTGCTTGGTGGAACTTCTTCAGCTCTCTAATAAGAAGAATCGCCACAAACGGCCATCTACCTCCAGGGTCCCTAAGGTCCTTAGAGAGGATGTACTGGTGTGGTGTAAAGGCATAAACTTTTTGAAAAAACGTTCCTTACGTCGGAGTCCATCCTTAAGGCTGCACAAGCTGCTGTAAGAGTCGATAAATCCACTGTTGCGAAGGCAATGAAACCATCAAGTGGATCATCACCTCCAGCGACAGAACCAACATCTACATTTGATCTCAGACAAGCAATGCGTGGTGTCTCTTCTAGATTTGCTACAAGTTCCCTCTTCGATCAACTAAGACTGGCACACAAAAACCAGCTCTTTCAGACGACTTGCAAACGTTTAAAGGTCGTCCAAATCAAATAGCAAGTGTTTTAGGCGGTCTTGGTAATGACTATGAACTTCAGTAATCTAACGATTGTCCTTGTATAGAAACCCTCGCAATTCTTAAGTGGAAAAAATCCTAGGCCTCACAATACCATCAAGTGGGACACTTTATTGTACTTTAAAATGCCTTGAACGTTATTTATTTTTGTAAACAATTTGTTTCCTCTGACAAAGTTCATAACGGACAACCTAACAGCTGCCACCGCGAAGACCAACATTATCAAGGAAACAATAGTTGCATCCGTCTACTTCCTCGGTGAGAGTACCAAATGCCTTAAGCTATGACAGCAAAACTTTTCCACTATGGTGGCAAAATAAAACGGACGTGTTTCTGGCGTGCTATGCAAATGGAAAAGTTCGGACTTCGAACAGAAACAAAAGAGGCAAGTCTCCACATCAATTTATATAAGGTAGTAGGAGCTGATTCTAAATCCGAGGGATGAAGCAGTTAAGGAAGACCGCGATTCAGGTGGCGCACGCAAGGGAACTTCAACCAAACTTGGCGTGCGAAACTGGAGGCATCTGGCTGAAAATCGAGCTGGCTGGCCACCTTAAGTAAGTAAGTACTTTTAAGTTTTAGTTCTAACCTTCCGAAACTCCTCCTCTGCATGTGTTGGATGAGCCGTCTTGTTCAGAACATCGACACATCAGATTTGAGACAGAGCAACTACATATCTATCGAAGAGAAAAACCGGTTGGATTTCCTTCAAAGAATACTTAGCGGTTCGATGCGATCTATTGGAGTATAGGTGCACTCCATCATCATCATTTTCCAACGGCCCGCTTATCCACTATGAGGGTCGCGGGTTAAGGGAGCTTAAGTGGATTCTCCACATGTCCCGATCTTCTACCATCGACTCTACCTCATCAGGTCCAGCCTGGGTCTACCCAGAGGACGCCTACCTGATGGCACGGATTCCATGGCACGTCTTGGAAATCGACTTGGGGACATAGGTTAAACGTGTCCAAAACATCGAAGTATAGACCTCTCCGTTCGAAGAAGTAGCTACTCGACATAGAGTGCCTCGCGTGTTCAGGTGTTCCGAGTCACCCCAGCAATAAAACGAAGAAATCTCATTTCGGCAGCTTGTACCCGCGATCTCATGGCCATAGGTGAGGGTCGGAACAAACGCTGAATGAAAGTCCTTCGATTCCAAGTTCGGTCCTCCTGATGAGGGATTGACTAAGCTCCAACTTTTAAAAATCTTGAACTGTAGCACCTCCTCCAATTACTCTGAGAAATCGCTGTATTTTGACAAAGTCCAACGATGGGAGTGCAGTTTGTGAAAGGGACTTCTCGGCATCGTTGTAGGATCTGGAATTCCTTCCCTGAGTGAAGGATTGCTAGTATGGCTCATGTCATGCTTCCTTAATGTCTATCCAAGCCTGTTTGTAGTAGATTGCGGGGTTTGTTTTGGTACCTGTGCTGTGAAAGCTGATGGGACTTTCGAAGGTTTTATAGCACGAGTCCACCCAAGAGCCACACAAGTTTTTCAGCAACTCAAGTGCAGCATACTCTATCGATTTCGCGTAAAAATTCCCTCCATTCATCTCTTTTGACACAATTTGCTTTGTACTTGAACCCGCACTTGCTACCGGTCCTAGGTCTAGAGCTCTTTTGTCCCTTTTTTGGTGTTTTAAAACTTCGTTGCATTTCGTCGTAGGGTTGAAAGCTAATTGCATCGCCATTGCACTTCTTCTTGCCATATCCCTTCGACGGCCTTGCCCAACGCATAAGTTAAAGTCCCCAAGTCACAAACAATTGAATTGGTGGTACTATCAAACGATAGAAGCACTCAACACAAAAGAGTATTCCTCTACACGCATCTCCCTTCTCAAAATCCAATTCCCTTTTAATCTGCCCAAAAGGATTTCTTAAATAGAAGCCATCAACGGCTTACAGTGAATAGTTAACCACAAGGTGAAACAGCACATATTGTAGTAATTGAAATTTTAAAGCACTCAACAGCATCCAAGCAAAATGGTGGTGGAAATAGCTTCAAAGCCCCCAACATCAACTACAGGCAGCCGTTTCCTTGCAGCGCAATTGAAGTTAACCCGATACCCTAGGTCCTTTTCATTTCCGTAAAGGCCAACGCGTATGGTGTGCCTGCCTATGCCTATCTTCATCTCACCTCACTGGATATCCCGTTAAATTACTTCTACTTCTACGTCCTCACACAATAACACACATCTGCGTTCGTGGATTTATGAAACGATAAACGATTAAGATACCACACGCTTTCATAACCATCATCCCTAGGCCCGTTCCCACCCTCTATTCAAAGGACTCACCTTCTTGTAGGCGGTGTACTTCAGATACTTGTAGTGTTTGTTATCGTACTTGATCTCCTCCGGAGTAAAGGTAAATTGCGAATTAATATGGTTATAGTGCCGATTGTTGTCGTCCTTATCCTGGAAAGGCAAGGAAAACAAGACACAGTCCGTGCGCGACGGAAACATGATTACTTAACAATCTCTACGCGTCTATAGATATTTGTTTGTACAATATTCTTACATCCTTCGCATTGTTACTGGGATCCTTGTACTGCTCAAGGGTTTTCTTATACTTGGCATTGAAGCCGCTCTGTCGTTCTCCGACTCGTTGCAATCGTTTGCTATCGGCAGGATCTGCGGGATGAGAAAAAAAAAAGAAGAAAAATTAGAATTCAATTCAAGCGGAAGAAATTCTTAATGAAGTAGACACAGGGACCAGGACGGCATTACAATGTAATACCCTCGTGATTTGTTACTTAACTCACCCTTGCAGGGACAGAATCCCTTGCACGCTATCCGGATCGATGTGGAATGGATGCAGTTGTGGTAATCTAATCTGCATAGAGATGAGTAGGTCCTGTTGTCGGCGCCGCACAAGAAGGTTGGCTTGGCGACAGGGCACGGCTTGCAGTTCCTATCGAGAAACAGAGAGATGGGATGGAATTGGCCATGAATAAATATTTCATATGTCGGTGTTTGCATTATTGGGTCCATTGTTATTATTGTGGTTATTACTGGAGAGCCAGGGGCTTGGCAAATGTTTTCCATTTAATCATTTATTTATTATTAAACAGAGCCGCCAGTCAGTGGGATGATGAATAATTTAAAAGGCGACATGCGAGCAGAAAAGTTGCCCTGACAAGGATTTGTGCATGCCTTTCGTTAGAATTGAAATTAATTGAAGGAACAGACATGCGGGTGAGTGGTTGGTATCAGAGTTGACTGGAAGTAATTGGGAGTAATGGAGGTTAGTGGAGATAGATCTAGAGCGGAAGAACGGATGAAGAGTAAGGACGAAGTCAAAGTCTTGACATATTCTGATTCAGAGTGACCCTTATCCTATTGTAGGGCGACACTTTACAAAATCGGTGCGGAGGAGATTAATGATATGAATAGCCAGACGGCTATTCCTGAAAGCAAAGGTAAATGCATTCTATCCAGTGCCACTTACCGACTGGTGATCACGGTCAAGAAATACTGCTTCGAGAGAAAGTTCAGCAAAAACCTGAGCAACAACAAAGAATGGAACAATGAAACTGACCAACGGACGGATCTAAAATGCAGATAGGAACAGATGCAGACTCATATTCCAAGCACAAGTCTAGGCAATTTAAAAGTGTGTACAACTAAACCTTGACAGTAACTATTACGGGAAAGACATTCCTGTTCGGTCTGACAATCAAGGTGCAAGGAAGGCACTGAACTGCTACGAAATCAAATGAAAACTGTACGTAGTATGCGATTTCCTGGGGTTGGTCTCCTTACGAGAAGCAGAATTGTTACCGGTCTGACTCAGCTAAAAGTCGCCACTATCCAGATCTCCATAAAGCCTAAAAAAAATCATGTCAAGTCGAAGACATCGAAGGTGCTCTCAGTTTTCTGGCAGAGCTTTTGGCAAGACTTGGGAGTTACCACCGAAAAAGGTCTTTGAGTCTCTATGGCTATGATAAAAATAGGGGTGACTGCTTTCTGAACTAAACTTCAAAGAACGTCTTTTCTTGTCTGCAATGAAGCTTATCACACGCCTGCCGGTGGTCTAGCTCTGCGTGACCTACCTCCACGTGATACTTCTATCAAGGGGTGTACTATCGAAGCAATCTTAAGGATTAGGCGGCCGGCCAAAGCCGTATTATCCTTATAAGAGTTTTGATGATGTTGCGCGACATTTATTCTACTACCCTGGTCCCATCAATATGACGTCTGATGACCTGAACTTTTGTTGCTGTATTTTACTAGCGCTCAGGACTAACTTCGGATATATTCTTAGCCTGGACAGGGCTGTCGAATTTTACTGATGGCTCCTACACCCATCGTGGTCGTCAGTGGTTAGTGCGTTGGACTGCTGACCGAGCGGCACCACCTCTCGTCGGGGAATGACAAGCCTTCGGGAGTATAATCTGTCATGAAAGAGCTTCTCAATTCGCCGTTCGGACTCGGCAATAAATTGTAGGTCCCATCCATTCATGGGAAAAAGTCACACGCACAACGTGAATGGTTGCGAGAAGCTAAGCTTTGGCTCATTCCGAGCTGTCGCACCAACTATTTTTTTTTTTCCTAGTCTTTGTGTAGACTTCACTACTCGATAGGCCTTTTTTTCCAAGCGGTTTTTTCTTTTGTCGGGTTTGGAAACGCTATACTGGAGCACTCAGACCCAACTGGTTCATTGTACTACCAGAAAGCAGAACCCAGTTTTTACCCATTTTACTAGAACTTCCTCGGCTTTTGACTAAAGCTGAGAAGTCACTTTAATGATGAGGAGCTTACAGTATCAGCATTCACCACATCAGCCCCGAAAATCTGCCACTTGATCGGAACAAAGCCAAGAGAATCGCAGAGGAAATGATCGTCGCCCTCTCCACAGGTGTCGCAGACAGTGGTGGATACTTAACCAACTTAGCGTGCGAACCTGAAGGCAGCTGGCTAAAGGTCGAGCTGGCTGAAGATGCTTATTGGTTGAGGCCCAGGTCCACCCCGGACTGTAGCCCCACCTTAAGTATGTAAGTAAAAGCAGTATGACAACAATCTTGGGTTTGGAACACTGTTCTCTTTGTGGTTTTCTAAGGATCTGTTAATTCTACCGCAGAGCTATCATCACATGGGATCATTTCTTTCCATTATTATCACAGTACATAGATGGCGCTACTCAAAGTTACGAAGAACTGAGTGCCACTGAACTGAAACTGGATGGAGTCACTAGATGCACCATAATCGCTTACGCAGTCCAAAATCTGTAGAAGACTTCGCTCAAAACCAATTTATCTGGGATTGCCTTGTGTTCACGTCATTCTCATGGCTTGGAGAGACTCACATTTAATCTCTTATGGCTGTCTGTCTTATCTTCAGCTTTCATGTTACGATATTTCATTTGTGAAAGGGAGGTGTTCAACACTCTCCCCACTTGCTCCGAGAAGGGTGGAGAAATACCACCGAACCCCTATACCTCCTCACGATAATGACCCACAATACAGAGTCCTGTTCGTGGTTTCGTTGACGGTGATTTGGTTTAAATTATTTCTGCTTCCGATTTCAATGAAACACCGCAGTATCACTACATGGCGTTCTATCAAAAATATATTTAACTTCCTTTTGGCAATTCACTGTAAGTAATTATGTACTTCACCAGGTGCCACACTGCCACAAATTTACTGAAAGGCGAATAAATTTTAGGACTAAACACCACTGGAATGGGCATGTAATACCGACAGAGACAGTGAATTCCGGTCACGGTTCCAGAGGAATATATTAATGGAGCTTCATGGAAAAATTATAATTTGGATGTACACTCTAACGACTCAACCACTTTGCCACCGAAACGTTGTGGTCATAAATCGGCCAAACGAAATCGTAAAAAAAAAACGAAGAAAACCGGCAGCACAAAAATGACTAAAATATGGAATCACTAAAGTACACACGCAACACACACAGGCTGCCAATGATATCCTTTTGCTGAAAGGCAAACTGTGGGTGTTAGGACGATAAATTTATGCACAACAACTGTAGAGGTAAAGTTATGCATGCTAAGGTCAATGGGAATAACCTTCCTGTTTCGTAATAATATCTGACACAGCGGGGGCGTGTTAAATGAAGGGTGTGTTCCATTTAAATGTAAAGTGGTGCCGTTAAAGTTTTTTGTAATCCTAGTTTTTTGTTTCATTTGGAAAGCGAAACAGACACGGCACAGATATAAATGAGAACTTGATGTCTGAGGTGAGAATGTAAATTGCTTGTTAAAATCTATTAAGGCTTCAACAGCTTTTTTGGACCAAGAGGTCAAAGCAGCCTCTATTTTGGATGGACCTGCATGTGTTCCAACCATTTTGGGTAACTAAATGGATGCTCTTTCTCCTTAATTGACAGGACATTGCTTTGTCGGTTGAATGGGAGAGGTAGGAGCTCTTTGGAGATGGATAGCATCAAATAGTTGCCAAGTTGTTCTCTGCAGTTTGAAGGCTTTCGCCTTGGATAAAGACAGTTTGGAGAACTGAAGTAGCTTGTTAGTACTGTGTGTTAGAACTCTTAGGCTTTACTGTTCACTTCTACACCGACGGCTCAAAAACTAGCAATGGGATGGGTGGTGGTGTTTTTTCTGCGGCCTTAACCTCATCCTAGCGTTCCGTCTTCCAAATCATTGTAGCGTGTTTAAGGCGGAAATCATAGCGATCAGAGAAGTTTTATCTTGGCCGAAGAAAAACGTGATATCAGCCATGGATATCCGCATCTTTTCGGACAGCCAAGCGGCACTGAAGTCCTTGGAATCAGCCTTAGACTGCCGATAGTCTCTTATACGAGTGAAAAGAAGAACTTGGGAAGCCACGAAGATCATCAAGGACGCTGAAACAGACGATCTTCTAGGATCTAGGAGAAAATGAAAAAGACAGGATGCCTATATGCAAACTAGATGGCTTGGCAGAGAGACGAGGACTAGAAACGAAGGTAGGTAAAATCGTCCAGGACAACATCGTTATCGTAATGCGCACGAGTAAGAAAAATTGGAAAATGGCATGGTTATGTCTTCAACTACCTACATTATCCCCAACCAGAGCACAGTTGAAGAAAAATGTAGCGGTTAAGGATTTCGACTGAAGGATCAAAGATAAACTACAGTTTCGATGTAGGTGACCATTCGGAATCACTGAAAATATCAAGATCATACCGACTGTCGGACTTTGCCAGCGTCTTTCAGGCGGAACTACTGGAAATGCGAAAGGCTTGCCTGCTATTTGGGGGTGATACAATCCACAAAGAGAACATTGCTATCCCTATAGATATCCAAGCCACCTTCAAAGCTATTGACTCGGTTACCATATCCTCCAATGGCCCGCTTATCCACTATGGAAGATGATGATGACCATATCCTCCAAACTGGTGCAAGAGTGCCGGAATGAGCTTACCTGCTTGGGCAATCGGTTTAGGGTTATACTGCTCTGGGTTCCAGGGCACAGTGACATAAAAGGAATCGACCTTGCAGATGAATTGGGAAAGCAGGGCTCAGCTCTACACGGCTTATTCACAGCAAAGGTCCACTACTAGGAGTAGTTAAACGAAAAATTCATTCCCACTTTCTGCAGAAGGGCAACCTCCTATGGAAGAAGCTAACTAACTGCGTCATGGCTTAACTACGACAAGTTGAGAACAAAAGGTCTCCCAAACAGAACTGGTATTGCCAGAACAAAGGAGATAAGGACGAGGCATTGACCAATTGGAGTAAATGCGGCCGAATTATATCAAACAACTCTCACTGTTGGGGAAACTAAGACGAGAAGAAAACTCTTTTCCATTTTCTCTGCAAATGTCCGCCACCAGCAAGAACTAGATGGCGCGCACTCAACCAATCATTCTTTCACGACCTCAATGACATCTCGGGTAAAAAGACATGAGATGTGATCTGCTTTCTTAACTCCAAAGGATTGATTTTGGCACTCCCAGCTGTCACGTGAGTCGTGGTAACACAAAGGCACATCTCAGTGTTAATTGGGTTCCGTTGAACCACCATGTACCCAGGAAAACTCGAACGGAGTGTGTTTCTAAATCGAGGAGCTAGAAAAGCACATAAATTCGTCAAAGTCGTAGAAGACTGGATCCCCATAGAGTTTAAGAAAAGTGATTCGACCCTGAAGTTACCCAAGGAACTCTTTCAGTGTTACATTGCCTGTATATGGTCAAAGTCCGACACCCCGGTCACGCCTGAAGGCGCTTCAAGTATTCATTCTTCACAAAAAAGAGCTGGCAGGACGATTAGAACGGTGAACAGAGCCAAAAAGCTTGGAAATACTAAGAACTACTATGCAATGTCTATTAACTTCTAGTTATCACTTCTCAATTTAGTCTTAAGTTGAGGTAAGTGGATAGGATTTAGCCTGGATTCACCACTTTTTGATGACGGATATCAGTTCAGATTCAGACATACCTGACACGCCAATGTTATTTCTATTGAACTTCCGGAAGTTTTCCTTTGATAGCCAATGGCAATGACGAAGTAATCTATTGTGCCATCGAAGAACTTTTCGAGCGAATTTCTTGTCTTAGCTCTCCAACCCTTCCCTTTGCTACACCTATATCCTAGCGCACACTTTTCCCAGAAACAATTAAATCCTGCTGAGTTGCGTGTTGGGCGCCAATATTTCCATGATACCAGATTACAGTTCGACGTTTGACCCCTGGTTAGTTATCGAAAAATTATGCATCAGTCATACCACTTCAAGCATGGCCAGCCCTCTTTTTTGTTTTTCATTTTCTTCAAACACTTTGTCCACATTGTTGTGAATTCCAGTGAAAACACCGTTATTGGTCAATCGAAAACAGATTCAATTTCACAAAACAAGAAACGAGAAAACCCAATTTAATAAAGTGCTCATTATCGGAGGGAGCCCAAGCGATGGCAACAACCTTGCAACACGCTAAGAGGGCTAAGACGTCCTCAGTGCCAGATATCACCGCGCTTTGATTGGCAAACATTTTCCCAAGAATAAACCATTACGACCGGGACCGGCAACTTTTCATTAAGTACGAAGCTTAAATTCTTTTCAATTTTATATCCCTCAGCAAGTTTATGACTCCGGAGAAATCTCACGTTTGATGTTCGCGCAACGCACACACCCTCCTTTGGAAGTATACGAGTGGATGCCTATGTACACTCAATGTGAAGGCGACCATTTTAAATTCATTTCGCCCTACGCCATCGAGGGGTTATTCACATTTTCATTATTAACGAACATTTTCGTGGGGCGGGCAGCACTGTCCCATCGGTCCCGAAAGGTAATCCGCAAACGGTGTTAAATATTTATGTACACCTTGTCGCTTCCCTTATCAGTTGAATTCAGTGACAAATTTTCTTTTATTTATGAAATTCTAGAAGTGAAATAGAGCTCTACGTGTGTGCCCGCACGATGAGTCACTAGGTTCTAGGAAAATGTAGGCTAACCACGGACGGTCTTGTGTGTGTGTGTTTGTGTTGGTGAGAAAAGCACTTCTCTTGACCCCAAAGCTAAATTGTTATTTCGCACGCGAATTGATGGCAGTTTTTCTCGACAAATTGGAGCGAGAACACAGCAAACAATTGGCTCTACAGCGCAATGCATCTTTTGACCTTTAATGGCGGAGAGGTTTTACAGCGGCGGCAGCGGCATGGGGACACGCTGACCTTGAAACGTGTATTTGCATGACTGCCAACCAGTGAATGCACGAAGAGGCAATTATTTTATTTTAAACCTTCTGCACCGTGTCTCAGTGGTTGTTTCTCAAGGAATTGTGTACCTCTACATATCCTGTGAGGATTCATACAAAAAATATTTGAATTTTTTTTTGTTCACTGTCGCCGGTCTGACGTGGTAATGTAATTCGCTTTGAAGATTAAAGGCGAATTAATTGAGTTCGCCGAAAACACTCCTCCAATATTGCTAGTTGAAATGAAGTTCAAAATTGAGAGCGTGTGTCGATTAGTTGCAGTGAAGCGTGTTATTAATTTTTTTACACACACAACCCATAGACGGTATCTCAATCGAAAATGAGTTCAAGAGTGGTCCCTGTTTTTTGCTTGTCCTTTAAACAAGTTAACGATTTAATCCAACAGCGTTTTCCCTGACCGCTTTCTATCGGGATCAAAGGTTTGGGCATTACAGGAGACGTATTCAGACCTCATTTAGCGTTATGGAGTAGGGCAATTAAAATGCCACGATAGTATACGGTTCACCATCATTTTACGGTAATGGGTTTCGATAATGGCTTTCGTTAGCTTTACTCGAATAGGGTCTTTCATTGCTGAGTGGGTCATTTGAAGCTTTGGTTGATTGGTTTCGAGTGGAACTAGATGGTGTACACATGCCTGATCTCTGAAAACGCTTGCGTTGAGGGCACTGCGGGGATTTTCGTGAAGGGCCTTTAACACGGTCGAAGCTTTAAGGTACGGACTGTCTGCACTAGACTGACATAGCTTACATTTAAGAAGACTAACTTTGAAGTTTTGATGTTGGTGCGAGACGATTCTGCCATTTTCTGGAAAACACCAGACTTAGGGCTGTCGTGGAAAGCAAGAGTTGAACTTTCTTGTGGTAGGATTGGCTGAATCTAGAAAGGACACTTCCAAAAATAAACAATGGTCTGGTGCTAGTGTATTCGTGGAATGCGACACCTTCGTACACCTTGAGAAAACATACAGTCGTCTTCCGAACAGAGATATATGTATGCGATCCTGGAGGCTGCATCATACCTACACGCCCTAACAACTTAGGCGTATCCAATTAGGAATGTATAGCTCACGTATCATTTTTCATTTATTTTCATCATTTTCCAAAGGCCAGCTTATTCACTATGAGGCTCGCCACATTTCCTGATCTTCCGCCATCGACTCTAAATCATCAGGGGCTATCCCCATACGGGTATAGGTGAGATTTCGGTCCTGGTCCAGCCATCTCATTCTGGGTCTACCCAGGGGACGCCTACGTCATAGCACGGATTCCATGGCACGTCTTTGAAGCCGAGTTGAGGGCATGAGTTGAACGTGCCCAACCCATCGAAGTATGGACTTTTTCGCTCGAAGAAATAGCTGCTCGGTATTGTGTCTCGCGATCAAGATATTATTTGCGACATTGTGTGAATGCCTGACACCTTTCGTCAAAAACCTGGTTAGACCAGTTCGGTTTTAGGCCAATTTGGTAAAATTTTTACAATTCGGCAGATCCTGGAGGAATATTAAGTTCGAATTGACCCACCATCCCTTTGTCAAACTTAAGGCCTTTCACAGATTTTATGGGGACGACCTATATAGAGTCATGGCCAGTTTTGACATCATAGGAAAACTCGTGGGTCTGTGGGACGATGGAGACTCATCGCTGTTTCATTAAGGTCTGTCACGATCTCACCGAAACTTTCAATCTCCTTTATGTCAAAAAATAATTTGGACAAGGTGACGCGCTGTCATGTGACTTGTTTAACAATAAACTTAGACAAAGTATACGGAGACTAGAGGCATAATTTTTCAAAAGTCCTTGCAACTGCTTGCGTCATTGGCAGAATTCAGCGAGCGATCACCGGTGCATTTGCGAGTATATAGTCAGAAGGAGCCAAAATGTAAATGGAAGGCAAACCCAAGTCTTTGCTGCCAATAAGAGGGAACACGCAGCATAGGCAAATCCAGGAGAACGTCGCAGTGGACAAGGTAGTAAAGGACTTTGTCTACCTTGACTCTGCTATTTCTTCTGATTACAACATCTCATCAAAAATCAAACGAAGAATAACTCTTGCAAATCGGTGTTCATTTGGGCTGGAAAGACAAATGAGCAGCAAGGCTATAACCCGGACAACTCAGGACACTCTATATCTATCGAAAGGGGATAAAATATCCTTGGTCATTTCAAGTGAAAAATATTTGGTAACGTTTTGCGTTGACGGACTTGGAAAAATGTAGATTCCACCACGAATCATACGATCTGTCCAGCGACATCGAGGTAGAAGTAAGTGAAGGCTTTGAGAGCAAATGGACATCAATATTTAGCCTCGTAGAGTCTTCGAATCCAACTCGAAGAAGCAATGTACTAAAGAAAGACCTCAAGTAGAAAGGAAGCTTAATCAACTTAGAGTGCGCAGTTGACTGGAAGCAATTCACTTCAAATCGGGCTAACTAAAGAGGCTTGTTGGTTTAGGCCCAGATTCAACCCGCACTGTAAGCGAGTACAACAGGCGTAAAACAGAAGGAAGCACGACTTATTCCAGATACCTCTGGGCTTCATTTCATCATTGGAACCCTTGCGGAGAGTCTCCAAGTTGCTCACAATGACTACGAGAATGTCCCGCTCTACGTACAAGGGTAACACTAGTCTTTGCACTCTTGATAGTTGTTTCTTTGACGATCTAGGTGAGCTTAGCAGTTACACGTTATAGGGCACCCGTCAATCTTCCAACCCAGTGTATCCAGTGCACTTAGGTTAGGTTAAGTTATGGGGGAAGTGCCCAATGACCGAGCGTCCACGTGGGCCTTCTGATCCATTGTATTCCCTCTTGTGTTATGGTCCATGTTCCAACCTTGGGTTCTAGATAGGTGGTTCATCACGAAACCACCCTGTACTCTTAAGAAAGTGAAGTATGTTCGTTATTGCTACTTCTGTTCGGTTACCCAATTTTTTAAACCGCCTGTTTCCCATGTGTCATCCAGTGCATAGCAGGTAATAGCATAGCATAAGGTGATTGTGATAGAACACAAAAATGGCTGAATTGTCAAAAAAAAAAAATTCGACTGGGGGAGCCAGTCCTGTACTTCCCACCTCGTATTGTGTTAATTCAAAAATATTTATATTATTATTTATTAAATAATTAAAGAAAACATTCATCGGAAGCGAAAAATTTGAATACACGCTTTTTAATTGTTCCACAAAAAGTTGTGGCGCGAACTTGATAGAAAACATTTCTTCAGTTTCCTCAGCATCCGCTAGACCGATTATGTTCAAAATCGAATCAGCTCTAAGTTTCACGCTGACAAATAAAACAAGAAAAACCGCATGATCCTACGTTGTTTCTTTCTCAAGATATCGAAGGCGAAAAATATGATCGCACACACACGCACACACACACCCAAGCACACGCAAACGATTTCAAAAGTGTAGTAATGTCAAGCCATGTTCATATCTCGAATCATTTCGCTTCCGATTGCAATTCTTCCCCTACCTAGGTGGGACTGGGAAGTAAAAAAGAAAGAGGGATGGAGTAAGCGGAAAGTAGGGAAACTGGAAATTAATGAATCAAGGGAAATCAGTAGATACGCAGATTTGTTCAATTACTACTTTCACAGAGTTGGGAAATGTTTTCAAAAATCTTTCCCAGCCTACACGTCTAGGATTGAACATATTTTAAAAATTGAACAACCATCTGAACTCAATCAATAAATTACGCTGTAGTCGCAGGGTAAAACTTCCGGTAGAAAAGTTATTAACCAAAAACACGGCGATTAGTAACCCAATTCGCTATCGTGAATAAACAAAACCATCCAACAGATCCGCCCTCACCTCATGACTGACAACAAGAACAAGACCCGCACTTAAAATAAACAAAAACTTTGAAAACCCCATTTCCCAGCCATGAATATTTAACGACAGCGCTGTCTGCCTTCATGAAAAGTGGCATAGACTTGTCGGCCGCCTTAAACATACTTAAGTTCTATGATAGGAAAACGTTAAGAAAAATATTTAATTTACTCATCGTACTCTTCGTCCTTGTCAGTTGGATCAGTTTCATAGAATACATCATCCTCTTTGGAGTCCTCTTCAGAGCTGGTGCTCTTATCCTCGTCGTCTTCTTGAGTCACTTTGCGTTTGGCTTCTTCTTCCAGATACTTGGCCTTGGATATGATTTCATCTCTAGAATTAAATAATTCAAGTTAAATGCCTCAAAAAACATCTCTAAACATCGATGCAAACCTATTTTTATGGAGTTCCTTCTTTGAGACACACACAGCACTGTATTCATCCTCTAGAAGGCAAATCTCACGCTTCTTGCAGTTGAGAGGTCGACACAAATCACCTGAAATTTCAAAATTGATGAAAACATTTACTTGAGCATCACAGCACAAATCTAATCCTGCAGGGGGAGGGAGGAATGTGGGTAAATGGCAAACACTTTAAAAATTCTCAACACCACAGCACATGGGTTTCATTTAGTTTTCGCAAGGACCTACGCCACCATCTCGTGTGTTTGAGATGGTTATTCTGACTGAAAAGGATCTCTTTTATGCACCAAGAATGCAATCAGGCTTGCAAAACTCGTTTGAGGCTTTGCCCACTAGATCGAGCGTGGTCGGAAGGTAAGAGCACTCGAGATATTTCGTTTGGCAAGAACTAATTTTAAGTACTCTTAAGGGAGGACTCATTTCCCAGAGAATGGCAGCATCTGAAGTTGGGATAGATGGAAAATGAACCACAACATATGCCAAAGGATGCAACTTTTCACTGACAACGCTGTTTTCCATTTTGATGGAGTAGTCCCATTTGTCTGGCTTGCAATGGCCGCAACTCATGTGCTCTGGTCAACGAAGATGGAATTTGATGGAACTTAAACAAACTCGAAAGTAGGAGCATTCATCCGAAAAGGACGATAAGTATGAGACTTCTTACACAAGTGATTTTACTAGAAAGCAACAAAATTATATTGGGAGAACTCTGGCAAGGCAAAAGTGATGCTTGTCTCTTTACAGATCTATTCAAAGGTAGGTAGCTTCGAAACTCTTAAGCCTTCTTCTGTTCTGCACTAGGGCTCTTAAAGAACATGTTTATTCTTTGGTGTTGAAGGGGAAGGTCCGCTCCGATAACATTAGCTAAATCAATGGATTGCCTCCACACATCTGGCAATTGTATGCTGTGTTCCTTTGCTGTCCATTGCTTTGGCTTCTACCAACCATATCTTCGATCCCGTTATGTCATCTGAACAAGCAGACGCTGATAGATAAGGAACTTGTGGCCGTTGTAAGATTGAAATGATGCTGTTCACATCCACAAAAGGTGAACCTCACTAGAGAGTGAGGGGACTCAGTTGAAAAGATCCTAGCAAGTCTTGAGAACGGCGAATTGCGAAGGTTTTTCATAACAAGTGGTACTCTTGGAGGTTTGTCATTCGCCGACAAGAGGTGGTACCGCGAAAAATGTTCGGTGGACACGGATGGGGCTAGAACCAACGCCGGTCGCTCAGCAGTCCAACGCATTAACTACTAAGCCAGGGCAACACACTTGCAGAGTGCCCTGGCCTAGTAAAAGAAGTGCTATATTCCCGTACTGAGCAGGAAGGCACCTATACCAGAAATAGGGTCTGATGGACCTCAGACGCATTGCGACGTATAAGACATGGATAAGCTTTTCTAGATTTTTGACAATTTTCTGCTTTTATCCAAGATCACAGTCGTAGAAGAACCTTGCATTAGAATTCTATTTGACTGACAGTGAAGGTAGTCCATAAGAATCTTGGTATGACGCTGGATCTGAGCATTTCTTGACTCCTTTCGTACTCCCTTCCTTCACACGATTTCCTGAATCTCCTATTTTGACACAAACTTCGCTTGGTTTTCCCAGAGTTTAAACCGAGATCCTACACCTTTCTCATCGCTTTAAAAGCCGTATATTATGATAACAGTTTTCTGTGTGTCTAAATGCGATGTACACTCAAATTAGTCTCTAAGTTCACATGAATTCAGGTTAAGAGATAAAAACTGGCCATTTGAGATCCACCCTTCAATTCCCAAAGCATCGCAATCAAATTGATCAAAAATGCACCAAAACTTTCAGCCCCAGACGGTCTTTGTACAGTAATGATAGAAATTCATTTGACATTTTAAAACTCTAACCCATTTTAGCCAACACAAAATCGTCAAATGAATAAAATATTAAAAAAGAAAAAAGGGCAACTCACTGGTCGGGTCATGAATCCATTTCTTTCTATCTGTAGACGCCTTCTGTGAGGCCTGTGAGTTTTTGTTCACCTGAAATGAGATAAAAATAAAAATGAAATATTAAAACACATTTCCACGAAATGACTTTTGATTATACATATATGCCGAAGTCGATACATGCCTCTGTCAGAGGCGGGGGCGGCGAGACCTTCCCCAATAAAGTTATGAAAACACGGCCAATAAAAATCAATCCCCTAATGGATTGGATATTTCACTGATGCACGGTTGATTCTGGGATTAAAAAACGGGAAAAAAGCACGAAAACGAAAACCTATGAGTTATTAATGAAATTAATTGAAATGTCATTTCGCTGCTACATACATATGTACTTCAATTTTTCTATGAAATATTCATTGCACAACATCCGGATGCATTTAAAAGTCAAGAGGAGGAAAATATGTATCCAACATCCCTACAGATGGTATGAAATATGTACAGACTGCTGCGCACCCTACATATGTCAAAGGTGTATAACTATACGCGGATTAAATTGGTTTATCCACGAAAATTAATTTAACATTGAATGACTTGTCGAACTTAATCCATTGAAGTGCTTTCGTCCCTGGTACTGCTCTATTTGGATCTGGTCAGCAGAGGCAGCTGTGTTTGACTACACTCTAGTTGATAATATTTATTTTGGCTTGGAACATAAAAATCAAAGGTTGCTGTGCTGCCAAGTACCTCTAACGTACTCCGAGTAAAACAAAAAAGTGCGAGTGTGATTCAAAAAATGGAAAAATCACAGAACAATTTTAAAATGGACTGTCAATACAAAGATTCGCAGAGTTTTAAAGCCCTTCCCATCCAATAACGATTGATAAATAGAAAAGTCTCAACAATAGGCGAATTGCACTCCATTTTATCAGCAGGAATGCTCCTGATCGTTCAGTTGGTTTATTGGTTTGGAGTAGCTCTCAACACATACATTCTATTTATGGAGATATAGGTATGTACATGTCGAAACAGACCATCAAATTTGGTGCTCTTTCGTCTTTTTTTACGAGTTATATCTGCCAAATTTCCAAATTTCCGAATTTCTGCCAACGGCCAACACTCTTGAAAGCGTAAAAAAAAAGCCACAGTTGCGCTGTCCTGCTGCACAAAAGCCACTGGTAAAAAAATAGGGCCTGCAACCCCGTACTACGCACTGGCTCTACGTGTCCGTTATCAGACCTATACTTCTGTATGATGTGATCGGTGGACAGCCTTAGAAAAAGCCTTACACCGTAACTTATTGCGAAAAGTGCATGGATCAGCAGGCATATGCATAAGAACAACCCCATCCGCGGCGCCTGACGTGCTCTTACATCTGCTTTTCTTGGATATTTTTGGCAAGAAGTTAGCTGCTAGCGTAGCAGCTTCTCGATCTTGGATCCCTTAACATTCCTCCCGTCTAAGTTGAACTTCAACCTCAACTTTCGGACCATAATCCTCTTCAGAGTGGAGTGGGAGAATGATGATGCCATAGACGAGCGCTCCGTCACTTCTATACCGAGTGGGAGATGTCCTCAACTTGAGCATCTCTTTCCGTCTCCCCGACCATTGTAGCGTTTTCTAAATTTCGGAAATTATGGCGATCAACGAAGCCTTATCCTGACTTAGGCATAATGTGGTATCCTCCAACGACATCACAATTCTTACCGATAGCCAGGCTGCTATAAAATCTCTGGAATCAGTAACATATACATATGTACATCGAAAGCTACTTCAGATCGTCTCTCATAGAGGTGGCAGAACATTTTAACATTCCCCTATGCTGGGCACCCGGTCATAGGGACATTCCCGGAAATTGTAAGGCCGATGAACTCGCCAAACATGGAACTATTCTAGAGATTCTATCAGAACGAAGGAATCTGGGAATTCCACTCACTACATGCAAATTACTCCTAGGGAATGACGCCATCACCAAGACAAACCAAAGATGGAGGAATGGTACTCAGTGCCGTACCTCCATATAGATCTGGCCTATGCTAAATCTCATTCGATCCCAAGAGTCTGATCTTGCTTGAAAGGTCGGTCATGAGGACCGTTATCGGTTATTTTCACTGGCCACTGTCTCATTGGCATTGATACTAGACCTCTTTGCAAATGGCTTTGGCAGGCGTCGCAGGGACGAAATGATCCTGCCCTTGTCCTACCCTATCTCAACAAAGGAAGCTTTATCTAGAAGCCTATCACTTTGTCAATTTGGAAGAATTATCGCATACTGATGTCAAAAGTATCCTCAGCTTTATTAAGAGCTCCTAATGGTTTCATTAGTTGGAGTGGCACCTAATCTTTAGATCCTAGTGGTATCACAAAGGGCCTTCCTTGGTCTACTTGTGTCTGTGCCTCGCATGTACAGCCATCTTACCTAATTACCTACCTATCTCTACCAGACGTGACTATTCTCTTAAGATCTGCCACCCAGTACAGGGTGACCTTTGTTCTTTTGACCAAGTCTGTTTATTCTTATGAAATCAGGTCTAAATTTACTTTAATTTTCTCCATCATCCCTGTAGCTTTGAAAGAAGTCATTACAATCGATGGCTAAGCCTGTAAGCCCGAAATGCGCCTGTCTAGATGATACCTTTTCTAAGCTTAGACATAAGTATCAGAGGGTATTCCTTTCTACCATAGTAGCGCATTAATCTCAAGGGTTTTGTTAAATCCACCACAGCACTAAACTTCTAGAGACCTCTGGACAAATAACAGCGAAATAAAATTGTGGCACGTTCTTGCGCTAAACAGATTAATCTTAACGTTCTTCATAAGGATTCTTAAATCCCCTGATGACCAATCTGAGAAGAATGCTTTTAAGTACAGATGACGTTTGGTCGAGAGTGGTCGACGTGGCTCAGTTGTTTGTGCGTTGGACTGCTGTGCGATCGGCGTCGGTTCAATCCCCAGTCATGTCCACCGAACTTTTTTCGCGGCACCATCTCTCGTCGCGGAATGACAAGCCTCCGAGATCGACTTTCTCGATCGCGGGCTTTTCAGGCTCTTTCCTTTTTTCTTCTGAGAAGCCGGTCTCTCCTCTTCTATACGGACGGCCCACGAGCAGGTCTGGTCCTTCTGTGCAGCGCCGGTTTGCATGCCTCTTATTTCTCTGCATGTGCTTGCCGGCACTCGTCGTCAAACCAGGGGTTTCAATGCGAGTGAAACCCGGCGATAGACTTAGATGTAGATGAAAGCACAGCCGCTTCTTCTGTGAATGCCCCGGACTTAAAAGACTAGCCTCGGCGAATAAAGACTATAAAGTTGACGCGATAACCCGTAAATGACTAAGCAGCTTCTTAGTGACAAATTGTGCTCTAGACTTGTCGTTCCCCACAAGGATAATGTCTCCCCTTCAACCTCTAAAGTACCCTGCAGCTGACCAATCTTCTTAAAAAAAGACAAGACAACAACATGACGAACTTATATGATCTCAGTTTTTAGTAGGATGTCCAGATTTACTCTTATGGAGATAGCGACGCGACGCCTCCATTTTCCGTCATTCCGAGTTACATACATAAATCTTTTTATGCTGAACTGAAAACTCTTACGTAACACAAGCAGGATCTTCTTAAATCCTCCGCTTCAAGAGCTAGTAGTTGACGAATTTTTGTAGAGAAAAAAAAAACGCATCTGACACTCTGTTGCAAATTAGTCGTTGTGTCTTTCTTACTTGCAACTTTCCTTCATTAAATTGATCCTCAAGGCCAATATGGCGTATGGAGGTAAAAGGCCTGTGTTATCCTCGCGAATCATACTTATTTCTTCTTCTTTCTTTAGTGTTGTTAGCCCTTTTTTTTGTGGTCAGTTTGGAACGTGCCAACGCCAACTAATCCCATCTACATCTATTCATTCTCCATAAGTAGGCCATGCGGCTTCTAATACGAAGCACCAACCAAACGTCGCGTCGGTTAACCCAGAATCCTTTTCCACAAAAACCTCGAGAATTAAACCTCCAATCGATTTCAAACATAGGAGAACCACTGCACTGTGTCCTGTTCTATCACCCAATCAGTTCGGTGGTTAAATCACTGAAATTTATCTTGATTGAGTCCATCTTTGTGTCCTTTTGTCCCACTCTCCCTTTGTTAATTAAAAGAAAAACGAGATAATCTAATCGATTTAATGAGGTCGTTGTCCTGGAGCCTTCGACTGTGCAAAAATATGAGACTCCAGACGTTATTGGATATCTGTTGTGTCTCGCTGCTTTTCAGCCGACCCTCGACAGGACATTTCATTTTTTCAATCAGCCTTGTCTCGAAGGTATAATTGACCTACAATTGCTTGACTGCTCTTTGTCGTTGGTAAAAGTATTTCTTTTTCAATATTTTTTTCTCTTCTTCTGATTCCTATTGACTGGTAATATTTTTTTCTCCTTGAATATCCTTCTTTGGAGAAAAATTGGAAATATAAGTACGTGTAGGTCTGCGTGTGATGAAAACTGTAGCAAGGACTTTAAATGCAGATGACTGGAAGGCGTTTTCGTTTCGTTGTTTGCATCACAAAAGAATTTTTAATGAGGAAAAGTATTTTCACAAGATGTAGGATGGGAGAAATTTCATATTTCGTTTAAGCCCCAGAACTATAGATCATAAGCGAGGACAAACTATTAAGCAGTTGGCGTCAAGGAATCAACGATTTTAATTAAACAGGCTTCACTGCTAGCCCGCAGGCATTCTTTTATGTTTCATGGTCGTTGGTTGGAGCCGTAATCAGCAAAATGTCTGTTCAATATCTCTTTTCAGGGACTGGGGGCAATGCCAGATTTTCGCAGCTTGGTTAATGCCAACGAAGAACTGGTAAAAGATTCTAATCACTGTGTGGACCGATGTCACTTGTCGACCACGAAAGCAAGCAACGATTAAAGGATCTGAACATGAAATGTTCGTACTCTGAACAGACCGCATGCAACTAATGAGTTACCAAAAACCCTCGAAGGCTACAAAGCGGAAAACGACTACGCGCACAGTGATGCGATAAAGCGATGCGATGCAAGAAGCTGGAAGCGTGCAATAAGACTTTTCAATTGAACTCCTATCGCTTCATTGTGGGCACGTACATAGGAATACATGTGAACAGTTTTATCCCACGCCACGCTTCGCGCTTCTCGCATCACTGCGTGTCTAGGCTGAGTGTTTGAAAAACAAACGACTGTTACCATGAGTAAAACCCGCAGCTGTTTTAATGCGATTTTGATGCCAGAGGTGGATTTAGGCACAGTCTGAAGCTTCCGATGGCGATCCATATCGAAGCGCAATCACACAATGTCAACCTCATTTGTGCTCACGCCTTTACAGAGGAAAAAGACGATGCCACCAAAGATTGTTTTGAAGAGTCCTCACGAAGACCTTTCAGCAATGTCCGAGATATGACGTTACGATCGTCTTTGGAGATTTCAATGCGAAGTTTGAAGACTGTCGAAAGACATCCGCAAAATGGACTTAGGTTCATCGTCTTTGCCACATCCCAATATCCACAAGACACATTGAAAGTCACCCCCTTCAGTGTATTGGATGTTCGAACGTTTTGATGGGCAAATATCCACTTCGGGTCTTCCCGGGTGTTTATGTCTTAGCGCCGCTGTTGGAGGGCAGTTACGGCGAAAGTGTTCGAGACTGTCCTCCTCCTCCTCACATCCTAAACGAGTACTGGATGACACCAGTCCAAGTCATGCTTGTTCCGTTCATCAGGCTTAATTGCCCCCTGGCAAAATTTAGCGTTCGCCTTGCTAGACGAGTGCAGGGACGCTCTATCATGGATTAGGCCATAATGCAGATTTGCAAGCCTTCCCAAGATATTTCGTGGGGGGGTACTACAATCCTCCCATCATCGGCAAGAATGGCAGTGACCTTTTACTATTTCCCTCGTTTGAGCTTGGTTAATAAGGTCACTGTGAAGCCTTGTGAGCCCTGAATTCCCCTCTGTGTCCTGTTAAGGTCCATTTATTAAAGTAGCCTACGGTCTTGAGTCTTAGGGCAGCCAACCCAGCTGTCCTTTTCACCTCTAGCTACTGTGGGGGTGCTGGCTTGTGAATCGGTTATCCTCAGGCAGGTCATGCATTAGATATTCATGAGTAGAGTGAGGATATACTTTCTCTCCACCATTGGCCTCCAGACAAGCGCACCGTTGAGAAAAATAGGTCTGACTAAAAAAATAGCTGGCGCGACAGCTCGGGATGAGCCAAGGCCCAGCTTCTCGCAACCATTCATGTCGTGGTGTTACATTTTTGGCACCAATGGAAGAGACCTACAATTTATTGCCGATTTTGACAGATTATACTCCCGGAGGCTTGTCATTCCCCGATGAGAGGTGCCGCGAAAAATGTTCGGTGGACATGGCTGGCGTTTGAATCCACACCGCTCGGTCAGCAGTCCAATGCTCTATTCACAGACCCACGGCGACCACGAAATATGTTTGACTATGCAAGCAAAAATCCACTGGACTTGCCTTAGTCTCAGACCACACGTCTTGCCAACAGCCCTCCGGCATAACATGTTCGCCATTCTGGCTTTTGTGGTCCTGTTTTCTAGATCCCTTCCCCAAGTTAGCCTATTGTCGAGGATAACCCCGAGGTACTTTACTAAATTTTTTCAGGTTCAGTTGTAAACCCCCTAAAAACGGTGTTTGGATGTCTGCAGCTTGTATCTCCCACTAAAGAACACCATATCGATCTTTTCAAAGTTAAAGCTCAAACCGCAGCTGTCCGGCCATTGTGTTTTTATGTGCAGCGCTGATTGCATAAGTTTCCCTGTGATTTGGAACGCGAGGTCATCAGCAAATGCTATATATTTGAACCCACTGCTTTTCAGTGATTTCAGAAAATCGCCCATTATTCACAGTATGGGAGAAAGATCTCCCTCTTGAGAAGCCCGTTTTGGACTTAGCCTACCCTACCTTCTGTACCGAAATCAACTTTTATTGTCCACTTGGATCGCATGTGTTCAATGAAGTTGTTCATTGCCTTCTTCTTGCTATGCCTAGTAAATTCTTTTATGACCCTCTGACATTCTTATGCAATTAAAGAAAAGCTTTTTCCAAATGCCAGAAATTGAATTTTTCAACTGAAAATATGATCAAAAGGCTGAAATACTCAATTTTGTCAAAAGTGTCTATCCAGCACATTCTGTTCGAATTCCCATTTCACAGGCATACCATCGAACGACTGTGTCATAATTCCTTGAAATGAAAATGCAATATGTCATTGAAATTCGGACCGAAGGCCTAAAAACCATTCCCCACCCGGACCCCTACCACAGTAACTATTGATTGGAATTTTTCGCCTCAAAATTTCCAAATTGCTCTTCACAAAAAAAAAATGGTTTTTCGAATGAACACAAACAAAACATACACCTAAATCAATGGCGTAGAGCACACACATCCGGTTAAACATTTAGAGATAGATTTCCGGAAATTTATCATTTATTACGGGTTGGGGGTTATTCGAGCGCAAAAATATCCATTTTTGTGAAATGTTCACAAAAACCCACACCAGCAGCTCCTGGACTCACGTGTTTATGTATTTGACATTTTAACATTTTCATGGAGATGCATTCGAAAATGGTTGGTTGGTTCCAATATGGCGGAGAGTAAAACGCTTGTCAGTTCAACTGTCAAAATGTGTTTGCATTCTGCCTCGGTTTATGAAATGCACGTCAGTGATCTCATGTATAAAAGCAATTCGAACAGAGACACACAAACGAGGAAATAAAGGACCAAGGATGGGAATTACTCATTTGAATTATGGCCCGACTCTATTACTCGGGCCACATTTTATCCTCTGCAGTCTCTGGCTGTGTACACAAAGTTAAGCGAAAAAAAACAATTTAAATTCGAAAAGTAAATGTTCGATGGAATGGACACTAAATTTGTGGAATAAATTTTATTCCTTACACCCGGGGAGTTCTGAGATGATATTGAATTCGATGAGAGGAATTTTTATTTTTTTTTTATTTTGGGGACGGTTTTTTCAGTTTACTTTTGGGCTGTTTCCAGTTGATTTCATTCGACGAATGTTCTGCGCCATTTGGTTTGAAGAACGCAGCGTTCGTCGCAATGAAATTCTTTAACTCCCTTTGGGGTCGTGGACTATAAACGATTCATTGATACCTTTCAAGTTGTGACTTCTTCATGTTGCCTTGTAGGTATGTACCTTGTAACCATTTTTATTTGACGGTGGAATGTCTGGAATGAGCACCTTTAGAACGGTATGTATGGATTGTGAGATTTTCGCGGAACAGGGGTGACGCTTTTATAGAAGGATTCCTTGTCGATGAAGAATTTTTCGCTTCATTTCGACCTGTGGAGCTTGAGTTAGGTTTGGGGGCGAGTGACTTCTTGCAAAGCAAGAAAGACGTGGGCGTCTTACTCTGGGGACGAAAATAGAAGTTTCAACAGACAACCCTAAGCGATGAAAACGAGTGGGTGAACCGGGGAATCTCTGTGTGTGCGAATTCTTCATTTATCAAACCGAATTTGGCAGTATGTTGTAAACGGAAGTTGTAGCCATAACAGAGTCGTCGCGAATCCCATCCTTTAGCAATTCCAAGGGGAAAAATGTGCTTAATGTGAATCGAAATTGATAAAAAAAAATGTCGCACTGAGCTTAAACATCTTAAAGGGCTGTACGTGTCGGAGGAATCATAGCTGTTAAAAAAGTCGAATAAAACCGGGCAATAGTAGATTTCATGGTCTTGACCCTGGAAAGCACTGAAACCTAGCATAAGCTTACATTTTCGGAATCTTTATGAAAAATAGGGGAACATGATGATGGCAGCAGATACCGTCACATGGGTTTTGGCAGGAAGGTTTCCTGGGTGAAGCTTGAGGCAGACAATATCAGCACGCTCTGTTTAGCGAAACGAAAGCTTCGAGAACAAGGACTGTCTCCAGCCATAGTATGCATACTGCCTGGGCTGGGGTAATGAAGGAGAACAGCTTCTGTTCTCTTCCTGATTTCTCTCGATTTCATAGTCATTGAGCTGGCCTTCAGCACCTGAAATTCTTAATCTTAGGTCAACACTTGTTTCAGGACACAGATGAACTGTCTAGCAAGCTTGTTGAAGGCTAAATAATTCATAGGTTGTAAAGAGTTCTTTGCTGTCTTGGCATATCCAGTCACAATGTCTGTTGAAACAAAGATCAAGAGGACATACAATAGTACACTTGTTCTGTAAAAGACCAAGCCTCGTCAGAAGCAAAAAGGAGATTCCTTCACCATAAGTAATATTCTGATCTCGGAATGAAGAACAACACTCAAAGTGACTTAAAACCTATCTACCCTGTCGCGCGCAATTATAGAAAGACACTTCAAACAACTTGGCGTGTGAGACTTAAGGCAGGCTATATTGTACTAGACAATCTCAGCGGAATATTCTTCTAGAGGTAGAACTGTCAGCAATTATTTTATCCGAAAAACTCTTCAGGTCCGGTGTCTACCTAAACCCCAGGACTAAGGCAAGCAAAGAAACTCCTCACGAACTACAACTGAAGGAAAAGCAAGGCTTGCCTAGGCACGAAAAAAACCAATTTCGCATTCTAATGGGTTTCCTAACGTGCCATTGCAGACTCAGGGAGCATCTCAGCAAAATTGAAATGGAAACGAAGGGAGACTGCAGATTCTGCAGTGATGCCGAGCTGACCTCGTCACAGCATTGATCCACAAAAGAAGAGCACACCTGCGAGCGTACACTTTCTCTGAAACGGCTCTTCCATCGATGGACCCAATCCAGATATTCCGATTCCTCAGAGTGACTGGATTGAAGGAGGTGCTATAGGTCGAGACTTATCGGCGGATACGAGTTCGGGGGAGTACAATAGATCTGTACAGGTCTACCCCAGGATCTTCTGGCAAATTCTCGCTAAGGTTGGATAGTGCCACAGTGAATTTTTCAAGATCTACTGCTTCCTTACAGTTTCTACAAATCGATGCGTCAGACAGCTTCAGTCTTTGCATGTGTTTGTTGAGGTTTATATGTTTGACAAGTCCCCCCATCAGTTTCAATTTTTGTCTGCTTGAATCTAGATCTGGTGAGGACGTTGTTTAGTTTCTTTACGAGCAATCTTGCCGCTTTGTGCATCGAGTGCTTTGTCGAGTGATCTTCGAAATTCTTTTGTATCTTTTCGTTGGTTGCTTTTTGAATTTTGGTCAGTGAGGCTTCTATTGTGTCGCTCGCTCTTTCGTGTCTATCCTCCTTCTCTTACCGGCTTGTCAGTCGTGTATTGTAATCGGGAAGCATAACCGTGTGATCCATAGCTGATTGCATAGCTCAGTTCACTTAAACATGGGATTAGGGGGATGAGAAAACACCAGCTTGTGGACAGTTTTCGGCGCAGATACTGTCACAGAGACCGCGGCGGCGGATGCTTTCGAACATCGCTGCGACCCCCTAGAGAAGTCGACGGTGTCTCATGGAATTAGGGATGAGTTTAAGCAGGGAGCACAAGGCGAATTCTTTTTTCTTTTTTCTATTTGCCAGACCAAGAAGTGCAGTGCGCCTTTTGTAGATGTGCCTTCTCTATACACGTATTGACTAGGACGTTGTAGAGCTATGGAATTCAGTAGCTGTGACCTGTATGATTCAACTACTATCAGAGGAATGTCGGTACCTATGCACATATGGATCTGTGCATCCAAACCAACAGGAAAACTAGTTTCCTTAACCGATGCCCTAATGAGTTTCAAAATTTTCCTGCTCATGTGAACACAAGTGTGTTTTGAATTGTCAGGTGGTTCCGGTGCCATTACTCTCGGCAAAACCCCTTCATTTATCATTCTTTTCTTTGCTCCTGGACATCTGCAATGCCCTGCGTCATATTTTTTGATACCAAAAGGAAAGTCATTACCCTAGGTAGGTAGATAAATCCAACAATACACACGTCGCCAGCAGTTAAAAACTACACGATGGATGATAAAACGGTCGATGAACTCAAAATGACAGTGCATTTCCTTCCCGCCGCCCAAAAAATAGAGATGGAATCGAAAATCCTCTGCACGTCCGGAAACAACTGAAGAAAAAAATTCAAACGAACGCCTTCCAATCGCATTTGTGCGGAGTAGTATGTGTTCCATAACGACAACCGGTTGCAGTTGAATAGAATTTTTGGCAAGAATCCGAGTTCCTAGTCCCGGATTTCGCCGTCCTGCATGGAGGATGTATGCAGAGACAATCTGCTTGGGCTGCACCCCAAACCTCTGTCTCTAGGTTGGATGATGACAAAACGATGCGTAATGCTGTAGTATATCGATGTTGGAACTTTTCAGTACGATTTTTTGTGTTTTCCTTGCTTGGTTTTTTTGGGTCCTTTTTCCATAGAGTGGAAAGTTTGTTTTTCGGTTATCGAAACAAGATGTAAAAAAATAAAGTTTTCTCATTTTCCGGGGGTTATTTCGAGACAAACAGACACGAGGGTAATAAATTATCGTAGTCAAGCTCATTGGGTGGATGGAGGATGTTATAATTTAGTCTACGTTGTTGTTCATCAGGATGTGAGCGCAGTGAAACTGAGGAAGAAAACTTGTCCATGGAAATGAAAACTTAAAAATCCCTATTTCTTGTTTCGGTTTGCGGGGGCATTTTTATGAGATCAAACTTCCGCCGAAGGAAGCCAATGAATCATGCTTTAGGACAGAATAATTCGTTTACTCATTTCTTTCGAGACATCGTGGAAGAAGATCTAAGAACAGTGATTCAGTCCGGGAAGGAACTGGGTGTCTTGATGATTGTCAGAGTTTTCTCATCCTCAGATCGTTTCAATATAAACACAGAGTGTCTCACAAACATGTATAGGAGAGGGAGCCTATCTCCTCAAGCTTGGAATGGTTGCAAGTTCCGAAATATGGTGACACTGACTTCGGTTTGCAACTTGTCACCGTCCTTGACAAGCTTTCAAAACAACCTTCTTAGTGGATAATGGTGACCTTGTTGAGATACTTGCTTCCTCGTGATCGAATCTCACTGTAATAGTTTCACCAACGAGCTCGATTTGTGCTTCATGATGTTCATGGCGACGTCAACACAGAGCTACGGTGTTGCATTTCTACTGGACGTGAACTCCTGGGTAGACCGAGAAAAGCAAGTGACTCTGTGAAAATTTTGGGGTATTTTGAGCTCCGGAACTGGTTATCAACGTCTAAGATCCAGACAGATGTAAATTTTCACTGCCACCAGCTTAACTTCACCTTAAAAAAAAACCTGGGGCCGAATTACCACAATCGATAACGAGTGAGTGAGTGGAACTCGTTATCGAATGACAGATTAACTTCATTGGGAGCGGTAATGCCAAATCCTCACATTTCGATGACGAGTTACTCGTTAACGAGTGTGATAATTCAGCCTCAGGTCAAGTGGCGATTAAAATGTCTGCTAAAGGGGACGCGAAAAAATCTTGATTGCGTTGTCTACAGAACAACAGCAAGTAGATGGGTATTCTAAAGGATGGTACCTGCCGGCTGTGTCTAGAGGATAAAGAGAGAGCTGCTGATGAGCTGTGCAATTGTCTAGCACTGGCTATGAGAAACAAAGACATTTTCGCCTGTCATGAGATACCGCGTGAACTGTGGTCTACGCCTAACAGGATCCCGAATCCCAGACGAACCGTGGAAAATGTGTAGATTTGCTGTTTGAATGGAAAATCGCTGATTTTTCAGTTTGCGGTCAATGGAAGAACCACGTGATCATCAAACTCCCGTAGAAAGTTCATAGAATGAGGAAACGGAAGACGTTTTTGGCTGAAATTGGAGCAAATTAATGAAAACCTACAGTCAACTTTCAACATTGAAAAACAGGCCTCTATGGTGGACCCTTTTGCATCAAGGGATACAAACCCCTTTCAAAGAGCAGTGGATTACTAGCAGGGAATTAGAGGAAATTCACGACAATCAATTTGCCTGTCATCTGGTTAACCCACAATCGTGAATCAAGTCAAGTACCAAACAGGACATTCACACCTTAATTGAAGAAATAAATCATCGACCAAATGCAACCCAATCATCGTCAGAGATCAACATGAGTTCCTACATTATGACTGAGTTCCTGATGGACAACGTCAGTGGTTGTAGAGTGGAGCCTCGAAACCTGGACTATTCGATTAATTAACGATGTTTTATCCGAATTCCGTTTCTGACAGGGACATTTGCATTGTGTGTGCACATTCCGACGCATAAGGGATGTAAATGAACAAACACACACTGTCATGGACAGTTCGAAACAAGGTAATTGGAAGTGGAACAATGTTCGTTCTGCAAGGCTGATCGCATTTAATACAGAGGTTGTATGGGAGGTGCACGGATTTACATAATTGGCCATGTCAGCGTAGTCGCCCAGTTTGTTTGGAATTAAATTTTTAAACATTGTTAATGGGGCCCGTAGCACATAATGACATCACGACAAGTCTGTTTGTGCATAACCTTTCGAGGAGATGTCTTTCGGTGTAAGGGTTTCGATGTAAGGATTGTCAATGACAAGGCATCTCTATCACTCACATTAAAAGTTTTTTTTTGGAATTGACAGAAACTCTCGTTCTGACAGAGATACAGAGGCCTTGACAATCCTTGCATTTCACGAACATATTTCTGTGTCAAAGACCCTGTTCATACAGGAGCAACGGACTGGATTTTTTTTGACGTTTACAGGCGAGGGGGGAAGCAGCGAGGTGACATGTTACGCCACTCCGGATTTTGAGATTTTTTAAAATTCTTGGATTTTTTTTGACGTTTGTAGATGTCAATCGGCAGTCACTCGACAAACGTGTAAAAAAAATTGATTTCGTGAATGAAACAATGCGTCTTTTGGGCTGGAGGCTGATCGCATTTGTGTTATTTATTTAAATTGTTCTAAATTTCGAGAAATAAGCACGATAATTTGGTCGACACTGACAATAAATGTGTCAAAAAAAGTCCGCGGAAGTGTTTAGACAGGATTATCAATCTGAACACGAAACGTCAAAAAAAATCCAATCCGTTGCTCCTGTGTGAACAGGGTCAAAGACAGAAATGATGTCAGAAATTTGAGTGAAATAGCCAGAAGTTATCTTCCACAGATGTACTTACATATGAAATGGTGAATAGATTTGCTTTGTGCGAAGCCATAGGTAAGCTCTAAAAACGACCGACGCACGTCTGGAAAAGTAATTTCTTCACAAGGAGTTTGTCATTAGAGAAAAGCCCGCTGCCAGTGAAGCTATCAGACCTCCACTGTTGAATCCCTAATTTCCTACCAATTACGTGAGAGAATTGTCCAAAATTCAAACCCAACCAGACAACGATGTGAGGTGTTCCTTCCACAAGCCAATATCGTCACGACATACCATCAAAATGCAATCAATCCCGTCAAATGTGAACTCATGCGTCGTTGTCGTCCCTCTTCTATCATCCATATTGGAGGCAAATCAGTCAAAGGCTTAGAAGCACTCCCAGACTGACAGTGGACTTAACTACATTTGATTGAACCGACATCAAAAGTTCTACTTGTATCCCTTTCGTATACACAGTTTCATGGAGTCTAGACTGGAGCTATGAGTGCCTCTATCATATTAGTTAAAGGCCATTGCCCACTTAATCCCTTATGCCTTTTAATCCACATTAAGCACTCCATGACATGAGGAACTTCAGTTGAAGGGTGTTCAGTGAAATGGCCACTGTTCCGATTGGAGATTAGCATACCCACACACATTGAACACCCTTATTCGGCTCTAGAAACAATACCAGAAGTCACCATTAATCACTCGATTTACAATTAGGCATCATTTGCATTCCTTGTGCGGGATACTCGAATGCCTTTGGCATTTAATTGCAAATATTTGTCCTGACATAACTCACGACCATACATTTTTAATGGATCATTGATTAATGGGCATTCTTCTGTTGTGTCCTGAATTCCTGAGCGGGGTACTCTCCTCCGAGTTGGGTGGAATCTAATGACACGCGAGTGATTTAAATTCGGCCCCGCTGAACTCCTGAAAAACAACTAAATCATTCAGACACTCTTACCATCTCTGCCTCGATAACATACGTATGTACATTCATCGAGGCCATATTTATCTTTAAAACTTTATCGACAGGCAAAGGAATTATATTTCAGTTTTATGGGGCGGCTGCCACCAATTTCCCGACCCAGACAATACTCACGTAGCCTAGCCTGGTTTCTGGAGAGACCCCGGATCTCTCGCAAGTCACAATCTGGCCTCGATACGATACGATACGACAGCAGAAAAAATACGCGTATTTGTTCAGCGGATCGATACGAAACCAATTACTTATCGATTTTCTTTGTAAGTGTGTGTGTGTGCAAATGACTGAAAGGTGGATACGTACTATTCTACACGACATCCATGGCGTCGACGAATGGGGGGAAGCCAATGTCAAAAGGGCGCCATTTTAATGGGTATGTCCGCAGAGTGGTAGTTTATTTTCCGCTTGAAATAGGTAATCGGTTTTTGAAAAATGTGTGCGTGTACCTTTGTGATACTAATTTGCGGAGTGGTGCTCTTACGTAGGCCGTTGGAGTGGACCTTTGATTCGTCCGCTCGGGGCGAAATTGTAAAATGTAAACAAGTTTACCGTGATTTGATTTGAATTCTCCTTGACTGGAATTGAACCGAACGAGGGACGATGATTTTGTTTGTGATTTCCGAGAAATGTTCCCAAATCGTCAAGAGTGTGATGGACATAAGTTGAGATGTTTATTGTTCCTGTGGCTATTTATAGGTTACAACTTGAAAACTTGGTATTTTATTCTTGGAGGACTTTGCACGTGCTGTGTTTCCACTTGACACTAACTTGAGATCTGGTAGGTGTCAAAACGTCTCCATTTCTCTACCACCAGTGTTCATTTTATGACACCCTGCGTGTTCTGGTTGCGTAAGAGCTATAAATGGTAAGTAAGACCCGATTGGCCTCACTTCGGTGTGTTCGAAGGTAAGAAACTTGCATGTAAGAGGACGCACAGCCTTTATTTTTTTAAACGAACCGCTGTTTACATGCAGTGAACTGCAGGTGGTTACTTTCTCAAATGAAGGTTTCAATCTCCTTTTCAAGGTTTTTGGAGGTAAGGAGAAATTTGCGGAGGAGTGCTTCCACCAATGAACTTTTCCTTCGATCTGGGTGCATGCGAAATCATTTTTTCGAGGCATCCGCCAATGCACTCTTCGTTGAATCCGGATGATAGCGAAACAATTCTTTAGAGGCTTCTACCAAGGTCCTTGGATCTATAAAGCAGCATTCTTTCATCCCTTACACCTTCAATCTTTGTAGATTGCAGCACCGACTTCATTCAGCCGGAACCCCATAGTTCATCGATGAATATGCACATAACACTATATCGATACAAACCGAACCCTACACGTAGAATATTTCTTTTGAAGTAGATACCCGTAGATACCCCCATTTTACCTGCGGATCTCTGGAGTTACTCTCGCCTTTCCTTCCCTTATAAGCATTTTGCGTTGCTACATTTTCTTGTGGGCACTCTTCACCAAGACATTGGAGATACCATTTCTGATGACTTGTTTGAAATGTTGCCACTGGCTTTCTGGACTTGACGCTAATGGCATAAGGTATGTCGAGAGCTTAAGGATATTAGACCAGATAATTACACGATTACCTATCTTGTCATATTGTTAAGACTTAAGCTTATCTCAGAAGATCCATTCGGGTGGCTTTATCCTTTCTTCCTTCTATGTATTTCCTGATCTTACCACCTTTTCCGTCACTTAGACTGAATCAACGGTGTCCAACATATAGTGCGGAGGATCAACCAGCTTGAGGCTCAAGATTTGAAAATAGCTTAATCCTGAGTGTGTCCAGATATCTGACGACCATTGGATCAACTTTATAATGCGATTTGCGTTTGTCACCAATTTCGTTCATGAGTATCGCCTACCATCCCCACTCCACATTTTTCAATCACCGTCCTTGGGTTGACTTCCAAGAGTATACTTTTCATGGGTACAATGGACCCGCTTGTCTTTAGGACACCCACAAAACCAACCAACCAACCAAGGACCCAGATAGCCTTGTCTACCCAGTTCGTTTCCTGAGATATTGCAATCACATGGGAGCTAGTGGGATGCAATGTTGTCCTTGTAAGCGATCACCTTCAGAGAAACGCGGCAGTCCCTTACTATCTCAGATTTTATTTTGCTGCGTACAAGGGTTCTGATCAAAACTTCGCTACAGATGCACATAAATCATAATATCTGTGCCTAATACTTCGATTTGAGAGTCTACATAAACTAGGGAAACTAAGGAGGTCTTTGAAAATACACCGTCTTTCCTCGACGAATTTAGAGTCACCCGACAAGATCACGACGGTTAGGGTCGATGAATATGAGGACTTTGTCAGGGATGCCAGCCTAAAATAGCAACTTCTGTCTATCTACCTAGACATTGTCCACAGTGGAGAATTTACTTTAACCAACTAAGTGTGCAAAATTGGTTTTATCTAGGGATCAAACCAGTTCAAGGGGCTCATTAGTCAAGACCCAGATCTATCCCTATCACGCCATAAACCGGTAAAACTCTTTGTTAACCAGCTGATTCCGTAGCACTCAAAGCGTTTCTATTGCAATCCTTAAATCTCTAGAGTGCTCTCCTAAAATTAAGCATCTTACAGATAAATTACAACAGAAAAAACCCTCCTCCACCCTCTTTGGAAGGGAGAATAGTTTTCCAAAATAGCTGTGTTCTAGCCGCACAAAGTCTCCAATAGTTTCCCTGCTTATTGAACCAAAATGCTAATGCAGAACACAAGATGAAATCTCTTTGACGTCATGCGAAAAAAAAATGCTGTTATCCTTAAAACTTGGCAGATGCAAAAGACAACAACAACCCAAAGGAGAATACAAGAATAAAAAAGATGAAAGAATTGTTCTAAAACGAAAATCTCAAAGCAGAGAGATGGATGAGAGGCAAAATGTATGATAAGATTTTTTTTTCCTTCGGACAATGGTCGGAATCCATTTTTTTTTGTTTTTTCTTACTAAATTTTTGGTTGCGTTGAAAAGATATGGATACGCGTTACTAAGCAGAGATGAAAGGTTACTCATTGCTTAGGAACGTTCGCAACCCAAAGGAAGTACATAATGTGTAACCCGAAACGAGGCCGTCCAATGTAATAAAACAAGAATAGGTTAAGCATTATGGCGAAACAAAAGAAGGACTAAGTTGTTGCCATAGGGAGGAGAGGGTTGGGATAAAAATGAGTTTGGAACCGAATTTTAATTTTAATTTTAACTTGCATTCAACGGACAATCAGACAAAATGTGGGATGTACTTTTCGGGCCTGTTTGTGGTCGTTTATTTGTCAATGTTGGAATTATTATGGCGTTTTGTTTCAATTGGAAAGCACGTACAGTGTGACTGCGGAACAGTGTTTGTCAAAAGGGTGCAAACAGTCACATATGTACGTACCTATGTATATTACATATGTATCAAAAAATCACACTAACACCTTTTATTGATTCGGATAAAGTTGGTGAGGTTTACTCCCATTTTCTTGTGACAATAATGTCCTCAATACAAAATTCTACTGACGACATCCTCTATGAAAACATCATTCACCTATGGACTGGCAGGATTCACTTTTTTCAAATCTGTGGCCGAATTACCACACTCGTTAGCGAGTAACTCGTCAAAGAAATGTGAGGATTTGGCATTACCGCTCCCAATGAGGTTAATCTATCATTCGATCAGGAGTACCACTCACTCACTCGTTATCGATTGCGGAAGGAAAAAAATCCCAAAAATGTTATATTGCAGCCGCCTGAAGCAGCCCCTCGAGGAGTCAGGTATAACCCTGAGACTAAGAGATTCCACGGTATGGTATGGTATATGGGGATTAGCGGAAGGCTCTTTACTTAGGCCTCAGTCGGGCCCGGTGTGTTCCCCTCTTTTAATCGTCAGAACTGCAGGGATAGGTTTGGTTTGGGACGTATGTTTGGAGGGATCTAGGGAAGGTGGAAACAATTATGGAGTTGGCACTAGTGTACACTGTACACTGTACATACATGTGGTCTGGCGAATCTTACTGTTTCTTTGGTAAAGGCTTCTGTTTCAGGTTCGATATCCACATGGAGCCCAGGGTCTTCTGTTGCATTTTCGCTAGGGCTGGTTAGTGGCATAGGAAATGTTCGAGATCTTCTTTTACTTCCTTTCTATTCCTGCATGTCTATGCGACAGCGAAGAGATCCCATAGTGCACCAAATGTTTGGAGGCCACCTTGCTCAAGGGTTAAAGACACTCAGCAGCACTTTGCTGCCCAACACAGAAGACTATCGGGACATTGTGACAAATGTGTTTATGACTGGAGCAGAAAATATTATAGTTGTTTTCAAATACCTAGAGACGGATCAAAGAGTGGAAAGATTTTAAAGCATGAATTGCGGCTCATGCAGAGGCAAGAAGAGAGCTTGAGTCTTAGCGTCTTATAAAGATGAGAAAAGACCGGTGTAGAAGAAAACACTTAAACACTTGAATGTCCAGCCTTAATAAGCCTAAGACGCTGCAAATAGATGGGACAGCAGAATCGTTTACAGAATTGCCAAAGACCTGATAAATGGAAGAGCGCTGAAGATTCTATGTTGGTTTCAGGTGATGATGGCTGTGTGGAGCACATTTTTCCACGATTTTGAGTCAGAACCAGATGTCCGATTCTTAAAACAACACAGCACTCAGTAAAGATGAGACTTTTGCTGCCACCAAAGCACTTAAGAAACATGGTTGGTTGGTTGGTTTTGTCTTACTTAGACTTACCTAAACCTCAAGCGGGTCCATTGTACCCATAAAAAGTATACATATGGGAGTCAAAGCAAGGAGCAGGGTTAGCTAATTTGAAACCCGCCCAGAAAGGGATAGAAATGTCGCTTTTCACCAACATTGGAAGATCTTCTGCATACAGTAGTAGTAAACACTTGGGTCACCGAGAATGGAGAAAGGGAATAACCACCAAGCTCCCAAAGAAAGTCAACTAACCAACATAAAAGAACGGACTAAAACCGTATAGATACGATGCCTCGAAAGTGGCAATGAATTGGTCACACACTACGATATCAAGGTCTATGCGGTGGAACTATTAACCTAAGGTTGAAGCAGAATGCATCGTGGTAGATGCCATAAGACCCACAAGAGGACAAAAAAGGAAGGAAGGACGGGCCACAAAAGCAAGGACGGAGGTGTGATAAACGCCTTAACCAACCCAGCGGTAGTAAAATCGTGTACAGCGATAGCAAAAGGCTAACAGGTGGTCTAAGCTACAAACAGCATCCGGCCAAGAGTGTAGACGGTTTTCTTCTTAGGTTTGGTTAAATTAGGTTATGGGGGAAATGTCCAGTCTAATGACGCCCAGGGGGGCCTACTGGTCCATTGTGTTCCCCTTTTTGGTTTTGGTCCATGTTCCAACCTTGGCTTCTAGATGAGTAGTCTAAAGCAAAACTACCATGTACTCTTCAGAAAGTGGAGTATATTCGTTACTGGTACTTCTGTTAGGGTTCGCAGTTTTGCAAATAGCCTGTTACTCATGTGTAGGTGTCGGCGGTTTTGGAGATTGGGTTTCTTATTATTTCGGATGAAGATGAACTCAGACGATGGCAAGACGATTTCATAAAAAAACGATTTCTTGGAGACAGAGGCAACGATCATCTTTAATCACGGAGCTGTTTCACGTTGTGCGTATAACTCGATTGGGAGTGACCTACAATTAATTGCCGACTCCGAACGGCAAAATCAGAAGCTTCTTCAGGACAAATTATACTCTCGGAGGTTTGTCGTTCCTCGACAAGAGGTTCGTGAATGAACCCATGCAGCTCTAGGGGCAGTCCAACGCACAGAGCTACGGCGACTACGTTTATCTGCTCTAGAAGGCATAATTATTGGACATAAAATGTCAAAGTATCCATCATGCGGTTAAAACGAAGTCTTGGAACACAAATATTTGATATCTATCTTCCATTACTGTTGCTTCACAAATCGTCAGTTTGCACAGACTCCGTCGAGAGAAGGATAAGATGGAAAAGCATATACTCCAACTCTGTAGAAGTGTCCCCACTTCAGAGAATCTAAAAAAACACTTCCACTCTCTCTCGAAAGAAAGAGCACCCTCCAGGCTAGAAGCCACTTAAATTCCGGCTCAATGGCACTAAATACATCTGATTAGCTCACACAGTGTCTCATCACCGCACACAATTTAAAATGAAAATCCTTTCATCACACAAAAGTCTCCCTGTTCCATCGGCATAAGCCCCTTCGCTTAATCCCACTCACATCCCCATAAATAGTTCTACTTAACGAACGAGATGAACCCCGCAATAGGTCCCCCAAAGGACACATTGTTCCAAGTGCCTAATTTCATGGATTAAAAAGCAAATACACCCGCACATGTCTTCGCTTCGATGATCCTCTCATCCAAAGCTCGTCTTACACCGAAACAAATCAAATTTACTGTAAACCTCGCATAATTTCCACCCGCCCCCACCTCCTTTCAGCAGCAGCAACAAAAAAAAAATAAATCAAACATTATTAACAAATGAAATCTCTCTAATCCGGGTCCCATTGAGACGAGTCCTAGGCAAAGCCCGTCTCCCTGCTCCTCTCGCCTTCAAATATCGCGCATTAATCTCATGTGATTTACTATGTGAGCTAAATTAACTTTAACAACGCCTGCCATTACTAATGTTCTCATCATAATAGCGCGCGGCCATACCGAGAACTCTCACACTATCCCTTGCTGTGGAGACACATAGAGACATATAGAACTCGAGGCACGGCGAGGACAGGGTAGAGCTGCCTTCGCCTTACTCTCTGGAACGCATAAGTCCTATAATTGCATAATTTGTATTCAATTCTTTAATCTGGGGTTTTTTTTTTTTTTCCTTCGTCTTGTTGTTGTCGTCTTTTCTTACAGCCCTTCGGTGGGTTTGGCGTGTGTTTGTGTGTGTGTATCGGGGGTATCAACCACCCCCCAGTTTCTTACTCTCCGCTTGCGGGAAATATTCCTTAACCCCATCAGCCTTTATAGCCTCACTCTCTCTCTCTTTCTCTGGTTGTGTGTGTGTGGGTGTGTGTCTGTGTCGGTCGGGGGTATATAAAATTCGTGAAAATTTATAGGCGTACACACGGATACAGAAAAAGTCACACGAGTACTTGCGTGTGTGAGTGTGTTTTTGGGGGGCCAAGCGAGGTTTTCTTTTCAAAAAAAAAAAAAAAAACTTCCCAAAATGCGTTAAATAACGCAAACGAAGGAAATACCTCTTTGACCCACAAATTCAGTTACAATAATTTAATTACTCTCCGAGTTATGTAAGGTCCCCGTCCATTCACACAAAAAAAAAAAAAACGCGAGACAAGCAAGGGAATGAAGCGACCAAAGCATGAGTAAAACTACCCTTCAGAGGTGGTTTAACGATGACAGTAATGAAATTTATTGATTTTCCCTCGTTTTTTCTGCCGTTTTTTTCTTTCCTACCGCTCTTGGCGACTTCCCGAGAGTTCTATTTTTTCTCGTCGTTCCCATACCTATACAGACAAGCAAGCCCACGGTATATGCGAGGAAATTAAAAAGGCATAAGTTGGACCTTGATTGGGACGATTTATCTACCCACTCTTACCTCATCAATGAACTCAAAATCACTTCCTTCGTATTTTTTCTTTTTAGCCTCAACACCCAGGGATGACATCAACACTAGGCATACCGTTGTTATCAAAAGTAAACACTTCATTTTTTCGAATTTTTCGCTCCTTTGTCGGTGTGTTTGTGTGGGTATCGCCGTGTCTGACAAGGGATTCAGTCCTTTCTGGATAAGTTTTTCTAATAGCGTTTAAAAACGTCCCGAAACTCGTCACTAATTGGGAGGACTCCTCATGAATACCGTTATTTTCGAATAAAACTCACGTCACATCGAACGAAATCGAAACGAAAATTAAAAAAATTATTTTTCCTCTTTTGGGGGATTTTTACTTTTATTTTTTTCTGTTTTGTTATTCAAAAATGTTCCGTCCGTTGTATACTAATCTCAAGAACCGTCGATTTCAAACTAGTGATGGAATTTTTTATGGGATTTGGAAGCGCACTACTACTAGAGTGAGGCGTTTTGTGCGCAGAAACACAATACACAACCCCCACTTGGAGTGATGGTATTTTAGTTACGAGTGGTTTCTTTCTTTACCCCGACTAAAATGTGGAAGAGGCAATAATTGTATTGCTTCTGTTGAGGACCGCTATGGCGAGTGGTGTTCGCGTTCCAGGCTGGGAATATAAAGTGGAAGGATACATAGGATTTTTTTCCCCAAGTCGAGAGAGAGGCAATGGCGGTAGGACCATGAGTGAGAAAAAACACTCAATTTCGCGGATTTTTGTTGAGAGAGGGAACATCCGTCTAGTGTTCATGGGGTGGTCTGATAGAAAGACCTTCAGGCAACATAGCATAAATGTATGACCATCTCAACGTGCAAAGTGGCAGGATCACTCGTGAAGAAATAGTTTTTCAATTCAAGCTTGGCATGCACGCACTTTTCTCACCTTGCTCCTGGGCTATTTCTATAGTTCCGTCAGAAAAACGGGAAAGGCAACGGACACCATTGAAGTCTAATCTACTCTCTAATCATACCAATGTATGCAATAGACGTTAAAAAGCAACTCGCATGTTGAAGTAACGCAAAGTCACTCTCTCCGGACCAGCTGGGGAGCTTGAGACTTCAAGCAAAGAGCCAAAAATCTAGCGCCATTATTGGGTGCAATGCTTATGCTTATACTCATCGTATAATATGAGGAGGAGCTCTGACACAAATATGGAAGATGAGACACAATCGCAGCCTACAGGAAGTTTTAGACATAACACTTGTCTTCTTGTCTCCATTCATATTGCGTACATGATTAAGGACTAGGACTTCCAAAGATAATTCCCTTTCGAAATAGAGTAAGTCCTGATTTGATCTACGCAACCATCTTTCTAACCTGAAGTTCTACAGAAAACCCTTAAGAACGTTCTATGCACCTTCCTATATGCCTGTGAAATTTAACTTCAGCAGCTAAGTCGAAAAATCTTCACGGGAGCTTTCAATGCTGCGTTACCTGTAGACTTCCTTGAAGAGGGCAGCCCACGCAGACCACGAGGAAATGAAAACCCGCCCTGATAGAACGTTGATCTCAGAATTTTAAGGAAATGTGCAACAAAGTGCAGACAACTCGTGAACAAAGTCAAAGAGACTACTGACTGGGACACCTCCCAATCTTCATAAAAAGTCCTTGAGGGGGAGGGGGAGCCACCCTCTTTTCGGAGCCGTCCGGGTTACGTGAAATCATTTCTAAAAGTTTTCAACAAATACCCAATCAAGACAATCGCAGTTCTCTCTGAGCTTTGTCGAGTTTGGTGCTGTGCACATTTAGCACGATTGCTTCCCAATGACTTAAAGCAAATTAATTCCCTTATCCGAGGTGCGAAATAACGGTCTTCAACATCCTCAGCTTCAGTTCTAACCGCGACATTTCAGCGTTCTACTAGAAAAGTCACTAGGACTTATCACGTTTGTATTCACCTCGTAACTGATTGAACGCCGCTTGATAAGGATTTTTATGTCAAAATGCGTCAGCTCTGGACTTCATTAGCTATATACGCAGAATGGAAATCTGGAACCATTTTCGGAGCCAGTTCATCCTTAGGTTAAGTTAGGTTAGCGGGCAGATGAAGATGATGAGACCCTCTTTATCTCACTTACAGGTGTAGGTCTATGTAGACCCGTTGTGGTACCCATGTATTTTACCAGCAACTTCTGGTGGTTCTATATAACTGATGACAGCCACCTGATTGTCCGTACAAATGTGAGCATATCCGACAGTAGTTTGAGAACCAGCTTTTATAGCGGCTTGGATGTCTATGAAGATCGTTATATTGACGCCAATTCGAGCTCTGGTCACTGGTAGAACCTTTGCCTAGAAAACACTACTGTTATCAGAGTATCTTACTGAGCTGCTGAGTGCTAGCTCCTCAGAAAAGACACCTGCACCCGTGGCTATGTCCATCTTGGAGCCACCCGTGTAGATGGACTTTATTTCTCTGCTTGGTTGGATGCAGGAAAAGGGTTTGACGAAGTCCAGGCACGTAGTTACAGTCAACACTTATTTCCAGATATCTGTCTAATATCTGGGCGTATCCATATGAGCTCGCTTTCCAGAATTTAGATTGGTCTTATCTCATCAGAGCACTCCTTGCTGCTGATTCTTGCATGTAGAGGTCTAGGGGTAGCAAATTCCTGTCTCCAACCCTACCGTCAGAGTTGATTTCAGTGCATTGGGAGCTAGTCTTTGATCTTGGTCAAGAGTTTAGTTGCAGATTGTCATCAGACTAAACCTCCATACTTTTATCAGCCTAACGATTGCAGAGTACGGCCATAGGATTATGCTGGCTTTAGGTCTCCAGTTCTTCCCAAAAGTGTAGAAAACGATCAAGGCCTTTTCGATTATTTTCCTAGGCTCGATCATCCCGCTGAAACATCCCATTCAATTTTAGCCGAATTCAATGTGACCTTGGCTGTCCATTTAGTGGATGACTTAACCAAAGGAAGAATTTGCAACGCCCAACCAGCGACAGGCTGAACGCCTTGAGTCCATTCCTTTCTGTTTATCTCTTCTTGTATATCCCCCAGCCAGTGTATTCGAAAGAACAACTGAAATATCCCACCTCATGAGCACTGTTCACAATGCTTTTGCGACTGCAAGTGTCGCATACTTCGTTTAAAGTATGTGCAAGGATTCGACACGGTAAAAACCTCCCTTCGTATGAGATGTTCTCCCCTCGAACCACCTACTTGGAGTGAAACCATCGCATCCACCCCCAGACCACTACATGCGCAGCCGGGACTTGAGTATCCTTACGATACACTCTCCTTGCGCATTTTCCATTAGCCACGGTGTCGTCGCCGTGCGTCCTGTCCTGTGTTCCCTAGGTAAAATCGATTTTCATTAAGTTTCGTATTCAGTTCACATTTAAGTGGCACCTCCGAATGCGCGATGTCCCCTTGAATTTTGGAGTGGCCGTGCCTTTTACTACTCTCAGCACAGCACCACACTCTGCGCCTTCAATGAGAATTGGTGGTTGACTACGTGCGGGCACTGGTAGTGGTAGCAATGATGATGGTAGCGGTCCCCAGTGCCTATATCCTAGCTACCTACCTTTATGAGTTTAATGTTACACTGGAGCACAGAGAGTGCGGAGGGTGTAATTTAATTTTGCCACCTTCTGTTCTGGAGGTTCTCCAGCGGAATTTTCCACTCTCGCTGTGCCATCGGTTCTTAAGGGGGTAAACAATGGAGATAGACTAATATGTTGACACTGGGTATTGGAATTCTGAAGCACATTTCAGTGTTTTATCAGGGGAAATTACACTTTTTCTCGATTGAGGAATATTTGACTAAAGTTTGACACTCTGAGCTCAGTGAGCTTACACCGAGTGAAGTGATCTAATATTTCCTGAAAAGAAAGTACTATTGCGCAACGGTATCAACAGTCACCTGCTGTACAAGAGTCTAGAGATAGTTCTTTGCAAATATATCTTGCGTACTGCCATCCCTTGTAGATAAAACTGGAAGAGAGACTTGACCCTGAACAATGAATCCGCACACTTGAACCCGATCGGCTCTAAGACCATCGATGGGATGTTCTCAGATAAACTAAAAGTTTTTCTTCGATTGCCCCTCCCAGATCGTTGTGACGTTTTTATGGGGAAGGTAATCACGGCCATCACGGAAACTGTAGCTTGGCTAAGGATCACCAATAGCCAAGTTGCCATACAATTTCTAAAATCAATCTTTTCCACATCGAAGATTATCGATCGTCTCTCAACGAAGTGGCTCAATACAGAGCGAATGGCAAAGCTGAAGATCTCGCCAGCTATGATAGACTTTGCAGATTCTGCCGGACATGCTTAGGTTATGTAGTCTTAGGCATACTTAGGGCCGATGGGAAAATGGCATTTGATGTCCTGCCAATAGACAAATCAGACCTAAGCTGGATCGAAATCACTGATCTACAGCAGAGGGCACGTTAAGAGCTTTTATTGATTCTTAGGTAAAGACTGGAGAATCTAAAGATCTTGTGGAACTTTTTTTTAATTGAAAGGTGGAAACCTTTGGAAGGTTGTCAACCAGTCCAGGATGAATCCGACGGATTCATCCTGAATAAAACCATCCTCGTACTCCTTTTCCTCGCGGTACTGCCGTCAAGCATTTCATCCTGAGGAGAGGAGGTTTAAGGTAATCGGCTTTTTTGCAACCTTTGGCACTTCACTGCGTCCTGTCGGCGCTGTTTCTTTCCTACGGTTGCCATAGTCTCCACTAGTTGCATTCCAACCTTCTTCGGTGTCGATCATCTGCCTAGTTATGTTCTTCGTCCCTCTTCCAACTGGTGTCGCTTTTCTTCATACCGTGGGCTCTAAAAACGTGATATTTTCCGACATTATTCCTATGCAACTTGGGCAATGTGGACTGTCGTCGTGCACAAATCTATGAAGATAGGCGCTAAAGCCTACATGGCCTGTTAGCAATTTAGTTATCGTTTTCTTCTGTTGATGCATGTGTCGATGTAGGAGATGACTCTGTTTGTCCATTAAGTTTTGCCAGAGTGATCCAATCGGTGCTGACATTATCATGTAGACTTGCTATCCTTGGTGATCCCTAGGTACGGCTTGATACCTTTGTTGCTATTGCCAATTCTGGTAAAGCTGCCCCAATTGCACCTATCCGATAATTCGGTAGGTCGTCTCGTCGACCATCTTTAGATGCTATCAAACTATTGTGCTCACGACCGTAGATTCTACTAAGCGTGATCCAAAAAAAAAAAAGGAAGAAGCTTGTCTTGTATGAAGAAGGAAGGTGCTGGTTTATCAGGCAGAAAATGTCGTCTAGTGAGGCTCAACAGAAAACAATGGTCATATAGGCTTCTTTTAAAGATTTTAGAGTTGTTTTTGACGATCATTGGTAGTCAAGATATGTATGTACTTCAATCTCTGGCTGGTTTTGCGTCAAACGTCGAGGGAAAATGGGTTAAGTACCTATTAACCGGATGTCAATGCCACATTGATGTTGGATGTACATTTTTTTAGATGCATTTCCTATTCTTTGTACACAAGTCTAGTCTATCTGGTTCCTCAGTTACACCTTTCGAGAGGTGCAGTCCAGCTTGCTTTCTAAGAAATAACCGCAGTTTTCGTCGCTGAATTTATAGAACTGGATGCAAGGAATCTCTCGTTGAAAGCCGCAAATCCTCCAAAGATGTGGTCCAACCACATACCAAACGCTTTTCTTTTCTCGACGGCACCCTCTTTGTCTGATCAATAGAACTCTTGCATGCCTGGTGCATTTCACATTTGATTGCGTTGGAGCTGAATTGATAGCAAACTAACTACCGGGGACCATTGCAATGGGTGGCTTACAGTGGACTTTTAAATGCTTCTAAGGCAAGTGTTTTGAAGGTAAGTGTCGATCTAACTACCGAAAGAAAATCCTAGAGTCTGAGGTAATACAACCAGACATTTCCCAAGCCCTTCTATACAAACCTTTAATTTTGACCAGGTCTAGGAAGCAAGACGATGCGAAGAAAACTAATAAACTTGCTTCTCTTTTCGACAGAACTATCTCTATCTTTATCGAGCCAGCCACCATCACACAGCTATTGGTTTGTTTGAGTTGGCAAAATATCAACACTCTGCTTCTCAGATCACTTTGGGATACGTAGCCCCAGCTTGTTCCAGCAAGCGGAAACTGAAGAAAAAAATCACATTTCCGAACACAATTCCGTAAAAAATGGCTACATCCGAGCAAAACGAAAAGTTAGACAATAACAACTGGGATTACATTACCCTTCGGAACTATAACTTGACCTTTCTCACCGAACGTAATGCTATTCGTGTGGTCCTCTATGATCTCCTTCAAATTGACAACGACATCAAGTGTACAAATGTAGAAATTCAAGCTTTGAAGACAAATTTTGCCTCACAACTGGCTTTTATGGAAAACGAAGTTGAACATCTTCAGCAAAGTGAATTCCTAGAGCCAGAAGAGAAAAATCGACTAATTACCCAGCAGGTAAAGCTGATCGAGAATACAAATGCAGCCTTTTCCAAGGAAGTTGAAAAGTATCAGCTTCTTAAGGAGGAAAAATGCAAACAAGTCTCTCTGAATGCAGACAAACTGTTCAAACTTAAATCGCAGTTCAAGTACACCCACCAGGAGCAAATAGAGAGCTTAAGACGCTTTAAGATGTTTTGCAATCGCGATATTCGCGCGGCTGTCGATATCCGTTTGAAATCGGTCAACAGAAAGTTCTGTGATGAATTTTTCTACATCAACGCGTGCGAAAAGAACCTCGAACATATATTTTCTCTTATCGAAGATAGAAGCAGCCACAGTGGTGTTTGTGCTTCTGCTACAAGCTCCACCAATCTTTCAGATGTGTGTTCGGACTTTTTCACAGACTTTAATTGGATGAGGAATGGTAAGGACTCTCTAACGAATCGATCTCATCAGAGGGTTCGTTAAACGATATTTATTTTCAGAACAATTGACTAAATGCTCAGAGCTGTTTGATTATTTTAAAAAATACATTGCCAAGGACTTGAGGGAAGCACTGGCATCTATGCATGTCCATCAACCCGAAGAGCCAATCAAATATATAGCAAATTATCTGAAGCATTTGAAACAAAACGAATTCCGATTAAAAAAGCAAGAACAGATTTTCGCTGCGGCAAAGTATGGCGAACAGTTGTTCCCAGAGGTGCAAAATAATACAGAGAAAGGGATTTGAGTTTAAGTTTTCTTTTTATAAATAAAAATTTAGATTCTAACAACAAAACAATACAAGTGTCGTTCAGTTACACCAGGTAATGTCGTCAGAGCACTTTGCATAGAACCATCTGGTCAGCCATTGATTCTTACTGGACATGGATTGAGTTTCCTTCACGATATCGAATTTGGAACGGTCATCCTGGTGAAAGAGAAGAACAGAACGGTAAGAGAAACAAATGAGAAGATGAATGGGAGAAATACTTACTATTGGCTTTGGTATGATTCGTTTCATATTGGTTCTATGAATGTGTTCCCGATAGGCTGCATGTAGAACTTCGTAGTCGGTTCCACTTAAGCAAGGAAGACACAGCTCACATTCGAGGACATTGCACGATTTGTCACAATCAAAGTCAGCACAGACATTCAGCAACGTTGCTATGTTCTTGTCGGTGGATACCATTTCTTCTACATCATCGGACCTGAAATTTACAGAAAGAACGTGAAATGGTGAAGTAAAAGTGGGGTGTGAGTTTATTAATTTGAAAGTATTTCTGTGGGCGAACTAGTCCTTAAAATTGCTGGCTGTAGGACTATGTGTCGAACAAGCCTCCGCAGGCAATCTCGAACACTTCTTCAGAAACAGTGAGCCCACGAACCTTGCTTCAGAAGAAAACTTCCTGTGCACCCCTTCGGAAACGAAAGACCTTTAATCAGCGAACGATAACTCACCCCAACGCTAACACAGCACTATCCACTGGCGATCCAACACCAACTAGATTCAACACACTATACAATATCTGCTCGTACAGCAACGAATTCGGTTTAAAGTGAGCCGACGACAAATTCGGACTCATATTCGCCTCCATCAAGTAAACCTTGAGATTCTCATCGATAATCAGATCGAAGCGCATTAAATCGAAAAAATTTCTCGTCTTGTAAGACTTTAGGATATCCGCAATGTGTTTCTCCTTCGACTGCACTGTTCGTCGGACAATGTCTTCCACTTGAGTCCACACTCCACTGGGATCCTTCCCTTGATCTCGAACATACGCGTCAAATGCTCCCCTCATGTTTGCACTGAACTTGTTATAATACTTTGCCAATGAAGGCACCTCCCATGTCGGTAAGTAATCATCGCCCACGACATACTTGTCCACATTCTTCGGATCGAACGGATGATACTTCACTGGGCAGTAACGAAACAGAATATCTCCCGCGTAGATATACACTCTTAGTGGATCGACACTGGTCAACAGAACATACACTCCAATGTCAAACTTGTATCCATCAACCAAAAATGGGTTCTGAATGAATTCTTGAATAAAACTGCTGTTCGAATCCAAATCTATGTCCTCTGGTGGTTTGATTTCAATGAATCTGTGTTCATTGTGCTTCTCAACAAAACGTGCCGTCGGATTGTCGGTGATATAATTCAAGAAGTCATCCTTCTGTGAAGGCAATTTGAATGCCTTCGGAAGGAATGGCAGTGGAGTTGTAGATAAATCAACTTTATTCGTTAAAAATCCGCATCCAGGAAAATGATTCACTTTCTGATGCAATTTGAGATTCTTTAGTGTCTTTGGCATCGTTAGGAATGGATAGTCATGCGCCCAAAGAAGATCCCAATCATCTTCTACTTGAGTTCTTTCGTATCCAAGTCTCTGCAATACTGCAATCACATGATTAAGGTGTTCTTCTGTTTTACTTTTGCCATAGATGGCATACGTTCGTCTTGCCAGGTGTTGTTCGGTGGATGAATTACAATTTGCAGTGTCATTGAGAGATCTCGATGGAAACAGACTGTGGGTGGTGTTTGGAAGAATTTCTAATATGATAGCACTGCACACTGTTGCAATTAGGAACAGAAATACGCTTTTAATTGGTACACTCGAATATTTCACTTTGTCGGATGGGTTTTCTTCTGAGATGATGGCCTGAAATTTGAAGAATTTCAATGGAAAATGTATGATTTAGGTGAGGGAATATCTTACGGATTCATTTTTATTAATTTCCATTTAGATAATTTTTAAAAAGGCCACAGGGAATGTAAAATATTATTAAAAACAGAAACGAAATTTGGACAAATAAAGGGAACTTTCTCCAAATATAGAAAATAACGGAATTTCTCTGACACTAATGACGTATAAGAAACTAGTACGTTCTGACAGTAGCCACATTCCACAGATATTGAGTGATGCCAAGCTAAACCAATTCATTGGGAATGTGAAATGCTGTTAAAATGCGGCCGTTAAAGTTTAAATTGTGTTCATGAATTTAAGAAATAAATGCTCTAGTATTTTAACAGAATCTTTGTTTAAAAAACCCATTTATTTATCGTTAATAGTCTCGTCAATCCAATCCTTATAAAAAGACAACTTAGTGTATATATTTGGATATACACTTGAGGCACAGCGCTGTCCATAATTTGTAAGGCCAACCACAAAGATTTCATCCGAGTTCTCTAACTGAGTTAAGAGTGGACCTCCAATGTATCCCTACAAAAAATGAGACAATTCGATATGCTTATATTATAAGACACAGGATCATTGTACCTTGCACTTTTCGGCTTCAGTTATATTTGACTTTCCAGCACAGACTTGAGAGTTGATTATACCGTTTGGCAATTTCCTAGACGGTGAATATTGTCGATCACACTCTCCACTGTTAATGAAGTGAAGAATCATAGCCTGTTGGGTTCCAATTTTCTTCAAATCTGAAATGACAAATGTTAAAGTGTATTATGTGTTAAGAAGTCTAGACGCCACAAATCTCAGGACATTTATCAAATTCTTTTTACCTGCTCTACTCATTAACTTAGATAGCGACACAGTTCAGGGCTAAACCTGAGCCTTGAACGACTCGATCTCATTGTAAATCTAAGTTTCTTCCGATATCACCCTAACTAGTGTCTTAAGTGGCTACTGCCGGTTGAAAATGCACATCCAAAAAATTTAAATCATTTATCACCGAAACCTCCTTGAATTATGTATAGTAACAGAGTGCACCGCCCTCATAAATAAGAGAAAACGGACTCTAGGCAAGACACTCGCTGTGTAACACCTGGAAAAGCTGATAAACGTCCTTACAGCCTCTGCAGCCCACGTTATTGCATAGCTTAGGTCTGTTTCACTTCCTGAGAAAGAGATGTAGTACAATGGGTCCAGTAATAGCCTTAAGGGTCATTGTGGTACAGGTGCAATCTTTACTTCTCTAAGCAAATACTGAACTAAGCTGCCAGAGGTTCTAAGAAGGCCAGTCTTGGTTTGAAACGTAGGGACAAGAGAATAAATCTAATAACCGGTCTGTCTTGCCAGACTTTCTGTTCCCAGTTGGATCACCCTATCCATTTGATTGGTTTTTATTGCCGAATTCGAACTGATAGATCCCAAATTATACTCTCAGATGCCTGTCACAAGAAAACTCTTTACGTTTGAATCCATGTTGTAAGTCCATGCTACCCAGTGTCGCCCACTTTCGGCGGTGGTAAGCTGCCTAAATTTAACGAAGCTTCTAGGGCGGAAAGAAGTTTTAAGTAAGCGTCCGAAAGAAGGGAAGAAACGATATAAAATGTGTTCTTCACCAATCTTCCGAAAGCGGAAATGGAGCTGTACCTCATTAAACGGTAAAAGTTTTGGATGGGGTGGGAAAAAATAGTGCTTAGACACTCCAGAGGACGTCAGAAACTCAACAAGAACAGATTTCAAGACCATCAGTATGAAGAATTCTGCATTTAAACATTCAAAGCTTACGTCTTACCATGTCCCAATGCGAATACATCCGTTGTAGGCAGCATCATTCCAAACCAAATGCAAGCCGGCTTGTATCTACAAAAAAAAAAAATTGTTACCCAAATGCCGTTATCCCTTAAATTGCTTAGACCAACCTTGACACCTCTTTCAGTTCAATGAGTGCAATATCATCGTACATGCTAAGAATTCCATACAAGGGATGAGAGTATATGCTTGAAATTTGAATATCCTCTCCAACGATGCTCCCCTCGAATGGACGTTCAGCGATCCGAACCACATCCGGTTGACTCCTGTACATGGGCTAAGTATTTCATTCGACAACTATCAGCCTGTTAAACATAAAGCATTGGCCACCTACTCTTTCATACTCCATACAGTGCGCCACCGAAAGAACAAATTTATGGGAAACTAAGGTTCCACCACAATGAAACGACACTTCTCCCGTTGCAGATGTCCAACCGATCTTCGCCTGCCAAATTGACAATAAAAAACAAAAATCTTAGAAGACGCACGCTGTATTTGCATCTGTTTCAGCTAATCTTACCAAAAAACCATAAAACCGGCTTCCGTCAACACTTTCAGTATCTCCCGATAGAACTGTAAAAACAGAATTTTATTGGTTCCACAATAAATACGGGAAATTTATTCGAAGGTACCGTTTGTTTCCACTGCGTCATCGTTTCGAAAACAAGTTGTTAAATTGGATTTATTGATCGAATGGCGATCATCGGCGTTCGCATTCGAGCCCACAGCTGAAAGTATATTTACAGAACTTTGTCAGAAGATGAATTTATGGCTGAAGAGTGTAATGGTTACCGGAAACTAGAGCGAACAGGAAGAAGAAAACCAAGCGTAATGGCTTTCGATACATTTTTGATTTTTGTCTAAAACGTGTGGATGGAGACGGAGAAGAGACAATGGAATGCTATCGATTGGACGGTAAGAAGGAGACTAAAGAAGTGGACAACAAGTTCTGAATGTGCAATCGAAGAGATAACGTTGAATCACATTGTTGGTTTTTTTTTTCTACTTGTTTTTGGAGGGGATTCAGATTCATTGACCCCAGGGATGCCCCACAGACCGTGATAAGTGAAAGCTTCCTGGTGCTCGGAAGCAATTATATTCGACAAGAAACTTAACTTCTTCTAAATAAAGTTCCAGAGGTAGATATTCAGCATGAACGGAGTTAATTCCAGAACGAAAAAAACTAAATTAAGGTTCGATGGCAACTAAAGGAGCAATGCTTTGTCCCACACCGATACACTTCACAGTGCTAGCCACAGTCAGATTCTGAACTCATATCGCAAGAGGTAATTACGAACCAAACTGACTACCTCACTACAGGAGCGATGCAGAACTTTGACATCCTAGTTTTTACCGACGCGTCGGATCGAAAATGAGCTGTGGGGTCGGTGCAGGTGCACACTCTAAAACTTTGAAGCGACTTCGATGCTCAAGCCACAGAACTTCGCCAGCGTTTTCCAAGCAGAAATGCTATCAATTTTCGATGCACACCTCAAGCCAAGAAACCATCAAATTTCTTTACAAAACGTTGCAATATATGCTCACAGACAGCTAAGTGCTTATTAAGACCATAGCCTCTGTTGCCACATCCTCCAAATTGTTAAAATAATTTCCAAACTAACTTGTAATTCTGAACAATTGGTTCTCTGTCACTCTAATTTCGGTTTAAGGACACAAGGGCAAAGGACTTGCCAGGCGAGATTTAACTTTTGAAAGCTCATTCACGGAACGAGTTCGGGGTAACCGTATCGGGTTAGACCTTTCCTCCACTTTCTCCTTCCTGCCTACATACAACCAACTACAACTTAAAGGACGTTTCTCCGCTTAAGCAATCTAGCAATCTGCATGCGTCACCATGCAGCAAGACTGGACATCCACTTTAGCACTAACAGCCGCAGCAAAGATATTAACGAGGCATTAGCCCTCGATTAGTTCCTCGGTAAACGTCTGCCTTTCCTCAAATTTGCAGACTCGTTGTAAGAATCACCGAAGAACAACCCCACTCAGCTTTTCAACCAAATCAGGTTCTCAAGGGTCGTTGTATCAAAGCGGCGCTAAATGTTCTAAATAAGACTGAGGCTTGTCAGCAAGATCACTCCCACTCCTACCTACCTACCCTATCTAGACCTCACAGTGCAGAAAGAAGCTAAGATGAGTAAACTTAGGCAGTCTCAAATACTAGAACTTAAAGGTCATCTGAGGATCCTAGAATACATGCAAAACGATCCAATTTTCAAGATCCCAGCTACAACGCTTAAGAGATTTCGGATCTCCAGAAAGTTCGATATGGTCATAGACGACCGTCTCGTTACGATACCAAACTCGCTACACAGATGACTCCAAATTAGAAAATGGTAGTTCTGGAGCTGGGATGTATGGTTCACTATGTTTCAAGCTCCAGAATGCTGGGAAAGAAATCTTATCGAACACTCAAACAGCGATAAAAGCTCTTAAATACTTAAATACGAAGCAGAGTCAAAGTCTAAGACTGTTTCCATCTGCTTGACTTTGCATCTATAAGCACACGAAGGTTTTGAAAGAAAAAATATTTGGAATCACCGACAACAGATGTCTGAAAAATGCGACTGAACATTTCTGGATATTTGCAGAAGGATGAGCCAAAAGAAGTGACAAGCTTGATCCACTCTCCAAATAATGAGGAACCGTTTGACCCTATTGAATCGATAAGGTTTCCCCTTGACACTGAAACAAGAAAAATGGCAAACAGTAGGTGATAAAATGTCAACACTTGTCCTACTTCTAGGCAGATCTGGCCTAACCTGGATCTGATAAGACCGTCAGAGTCCTGTTCTTTAAAATACAATGCTCTAACGTATAGCCCTCAACCCCAAAGCAGGTCCACACTAGAAATTGCTTGATAATTAAGCCCAATAATCAACAAAGTTTTCCCTTAATATGTTTTAGCAAAAGGTACAAGCGGTCTGCAAGCTTCACTTCACAACACTTTTTTCCAAACTAAGTTACGAAAGTTTTTTCAGTATCTAGAGTGACAGGTCTGAATAATTTCAAACCGTTTTCGGAATCTCAATCGGAGATTCGTGCCAGAAAATTTGTAAGCCCTTCCTAAACAACAGTGAGATCATAAAAACCCACCAAAATGAGTAAAAGAGGAAAGGAGGTGAGCATCCTTAAAAACTCAAGCAATGCATAACCCGAAGTCTTCCATTTTTCAGTCAGGTCTTGCAAAGAAACGCAAGCAGATTCGTATGCGCTTCAGAGGCATCGTACGAATGGTAATATTGAACAAATCATGGCTCCAAGACATGGAAGAGCAGAAGATCTCAACGAATATCAAGAAAAATATCGCCATGCTTGTGCGGCAGCAAAGAAAAATCGGTCTCCTAACGATGGCTGTATGTTGTCATCCTGGCAAGAGTTGGATTCGCAATAAATTTTTGAAATAACTTTTCAGGAAAAGGCGCTTATTCGGACCCCAGTTTGGATGAGGGGCATCGAAGACAGAAGGAAATTAGTTGATCTGATGTTGAATTTAACCTGCTTTGCGAAATTTCCTCCGGTAAGGGTAAATTAGTTGTGACTGTCAGAAGTGAAATGAGACTTGCTGACAGAGGGAATTGGTTCGAAATTTCTTGTGCTATACAAAAGATTTACGAATGTCGACAGTTGGTGTCAGAAATGGGAGTTCGGCCTGACAGGTTTCAATAGATAGGAAAAATGGTGTCAGAAGTGGTGACAATTTTCTACTAAAACAGACACTAATTCGTCCTTTTTTTACAGAAAGTACGTGCCCGCTTGGCAACAGTTGTGAAATTTATTTACCTCAATCCTGGACGAGTAATTATCAAAGAAGGTAGTGTCCCCTGGGCGGTGTATTTTATCTTAACCGGAGAAGTTGAAGTGACAAGAATGGTCTTTGATCCAGTAAGGCATAAGTCAATACTGGAACCTCGTTTCTAACATAAATTTTGACCTCTCAGAAGAGAAAGGAATATGTGGAAAAACTTGACTTTATCTGTGGTCCTGGAGATTGCCTGGGAGAAATCGAAATGATTGAAGACGGTGTCAGGCAGCAATCATGTAGGACTACTAGTAAGTATGTATTTAATTTTGAAGGCCTAATGACTCGGTAGGGAACCGTTATCTGATTTATAGCCCGATCTACAGACACTCCTTTTTTCGGTTTTTGTTTTCTTAACCACAAAGCCAATACTTGTCTATTGATTATCAATTGTAATGGTTCCTTAGGACAGTGTGCTTCTAAAGAACATGTACATGTAGAGCTTATACTCCTGCCTTGCCCACCTCCTTTTTTTTGTGTTTACGAACCTATGTATAATGCTTATGCAGCGCAGCTCTGCATTTATAAAGTTTTACAGGAAGTCCAATTCAAGAAACGTAAGCGGAGCAACTCACATACAGAGCAGGCATCAAGAAAGTGAAATATAACATGAAGGCTGCCATAGAGGATCCTCAACTGCAAGTAAATAGGAAGAGAAACCCTACTCCAAAAGTAAACTGAACCGAGACCATAGATTTAATCCCCCTTTACCAGAATAAGGAGAATAGGGAGTTGGAGAAATAATAGGCAGAAACAAGTAAAGGGTCGGGGAACCCAGATCCAGTAAGAATCGAGAAACAGCCGTGGACTCGCGTATATCGGAGCGAAAAGAAGACCACGAAAGATGAAACAGGAAAACCTTTCTTGTACAGACAGAGGAAGGGGAAAGCAGATCCGACTCTAACATACATATGTTATTTGAGGAAACCGTGGTAACACGTCATAAAAATTGAGAAAGACGGTCTGATGGTTTAGCTGAAGAAAGTCCAAAAGATTCTACTGCAAAAGGGTGAAGTTGAAGCTGTGACACATGAGGATAGCAACACGATCAAGGAAGAATACGCCTTGAATCCATTGGAACTCCTACACGAACTATATATATCTGATACCAGTAGCAGTAATAAGTGATGCAAATCGCAGTGATAAGCCAGGTAGCTCACATGGCTAAAAGAAAGCTTTGGAGGTGGAAAAAGTCTGCATCCAATCGCCAATTGCGAGAGAGGAAAGATCTGAGTAGATTTTACTTATGCCTTGAGTATAGTCGCTTCCCCAGAGACTACAAGAACCGCGATCAGTCTAAGTATTTCTTCATTTCAACATCAATCAGGCTTCGTACGTCTAAACTCCCTAACTTTTTGACTGCTACGGGCCTCATAGCATCACGCGATAAGAGTTCAAAAGACTTTTTGACGACACCACAACTAGTACAAAAGAATGAAGCTTTGTCTTCATAGTGGAGCGAGATCAATGCCTTTACCAGGTTTATTTCACAGTAAACTCCTAAGAAAATATCGTTTGGTCCACGTTTATATCGTTGGATATCGTTTCTCTTAATTTTGGAAACGAAAGAGGGTCAGTTGTCCACATAACCTGGTTAAGTACGAGGCTAGCACAAGGTAAGGAAAGTAAACTCACCCCCACAGCGATCACTACGAAAAGAAGTACGAGCTAGGACTTCGATCTGGTGGAGACAACCGCAGAAGGACTGTAAGGTGTATGAGTGGAAAGCTTACATACGTGCACAGTACCATCGTTCGAGGCATTTGTGCCAACTCTCCAAGGATCTTAGTATACACAGAGAGCTCCACAAGCTCAATGCCTAGGAGTACAGTCAGAGCCAGTAAAAAAAACTCCACCCAGTTGTGCAACAAAGGCGACACCAAAACTAGTGGGACAGAGCCTATTAGGTATCGTGATGGAGACACTGAAGGGTTACACGAAACCGACACGCACGTCCGCAACATTTTTTAAAAACGTAATTCGAATTCCATTCATTTTACCAAATGGTTTAGTGAAAGAAATAGAAAATAGAAGCAAGGCGAAGACGTAACCAATTCTTTTTGTCACATCCGAAGGTGTTCTAAAGACCAAAGAAAATGAAAAGGTAAGGCCTGAACCAGTTGAAGAAGTAATTACTGGAAACAAACACCTTGATCTCTACACTTGTTGGGCATAGTGAAAAAAATGCTGAAGTCCAGCGTAAGCGGCAGACCTGCGAAACCAGATATCGAGTTGGCAGGAGGTCGTTCTAATCAACAACTTGCTGCCGAAAGGAGCGTTGCACTATTAATGCCATTGACGGAAGCACAGGAGTAAGTAGTACAGCGCCATCAACACACTGAAAACTCCTTTAACACCGCAAACGGAAAAACCATCATGAGGGCATTGACCGCCTTCCAGAGTTACGAAATTTTAGCAGAAGATATTCGTGAACTTTAAGTTACTACTGTAGGACATCGCACATGAAACGTAACAGTACAACAACACATGCGGCATCCCCCAAGGTTACGTACTAAGTCCACTTCTATAGAACCTACGAATTGTACAATGACATCTAAGACTGATGATCCAGTCAAAAAGTAATTGGCTTCTCGGATGACAAAACCACCTTGATCGCAGCTAAACTCAGGGAAAAGTTGCAACGCAATTCAACGAAGCTCTCACAATGATTCGAAATTGGCATTCACAATGGTCTACAGCTTCGAAATGCAAGCCGGAGGTGTTTCAAAAGAAACAGCAGAGGAATGCATCCCCAACAAAATGAATACATATGTAGGTACCAAGAAACAAGACCACCAGTTACTACCAAGGATAACAAATCTAAACGAGTAGCAGTGAAAACAGGACCACAAAGCATTGAAGAACAGGAGACATGAAGAAAAAAACCTCTACCTGACGCTGATTGCTTACTGGGCGTGGAAGCTTTAAAGCCCATCTCCGTAGATTATGAAATGAGAAGAACCACCTATGCGACGGACGCAGAAGAAAAAGGAACCCAATCAGCATAACCAGGCGGACGGTGGACACTCAAGAAGGCTGAGACGCAGTAAGCGATATTGTGGCAACAATAATGGCAAATGAGAGTCGACTGGTCCGACAACGCCATGCAGTGCAAGCCTGAGATTTGGTACACGTCATAACATACAAGTCGTAGGGTTTGGCCCTTCTTAAGTCGGTTTCTCTATCATCTGTCAACACAAGCTTAAAGCAACGCCTTCAACTCTCTCCGGTCGATTAAGAAAATCAAGGATTTCAATGAATTCCATCTCGAATCCTCCAGCTAGCCTTTACCCAGCCCATGCCTCAGCCAACTTGTAATCGTTATCCCCTCCAATACAACCTCATTTATTCAAATCGCTGTCATAAGCATAATTCCTTGTTATGTGAACCTAACCATTCTCGCTTACCCATCTAATTGTGTTTTATATCAGAACTAATCAAATGTGCCATTTCCGATGAGGTGCCACGAAGCAAAACGTACCTTCCGACCCAGTCAAGCCACGCCATTCTCCGCTGCCAAATTGAAATAGGAACTCGTAACAGACTTTGCGTGACTACTTACGAGTATAAGCGATGCCTCCACCCCCTCCCCCGACAACAACTTGAAAATGAAAATGAAAATATTTTTTCTATTAATCAAAATTCATAGCAAATCGATTTGTATTGCACCAGTGCTCGTACTCCGTTGCCACCTCTCGTCCTTGCCTGGCCATTTGGTAATACTTTCGCCTGATGGCAGTGATTCCAGGGCTAAATTAGAGTTTGTTATCCTGTTCCCTCGACGAACCGAAACTGAATTGGTTTCCTTCAATCAGAAACAAGAAATCTATTCCCCTCGTGTAGGTGTAGCTACCGCGCCGCGCCAGTATCTAGGTTCCTTATCTGATTCCTATTAGGCTCAGCAAAAATATGTATTATTACCCCGTACTCGTCGGCAGGAGATTTGCAGAATGCAAATGATTTACTAGTGTTTAATCCGCGAGTTACTTTCAGACGATGTGGAACTCCTGACAATCTACGAGGAGGACTTCAACCGAATACTTCGTCCGTTTATGGAGAAACAATGGGAGCAGAAAAGGTCTGCACTAGCTGCGTTCGATTACTTCAAAGACTGGTCGGCACCTCAGGTGCGAGAATGTCACTTGCTTGGACACTCAAACTCATCTTTTTTTTTCCTCACAGATAGTTCATGTGTGTAAGGTAGGCTTGCTGAAGCAGTATGAACCATTGGAAACGATTTACTACGAAGACAAGGGACCACTGAGCTTTGTGCACTTTGTGATAAGTGGACAATGCATGATCCTGCAGTGTTTGAAGATGAAGGTGAATAGTTTCAATACAAGTGTTTAGTGTTAAGTGTGGTGAGGTCGGTTTTTACCAACCGTGTTGCATTCTAGGTTATTATGAAAAAAGGAGTCAAGGTGTACAACTTGCTGGACATCTCCGAGGGCGAGAGTGCAATGCTATTCAGTGAAATGACAAACGAGGAGATGCTGAAGAAGATCAATGAAACTAAGACGGATATGAGACCGCCTGGAGTGGATGATGAATCGGCACACTCATCAGCGACTTCGGAAGAAGACGAACAAACTGAAGAGGAAGTTGCTGGTGTTTACAGGAAGGTATTTCATATTGTGTATAGAAGTGTAGGACTGTTCATACTTTCAACGACTGTCCAGGGGGGCGTTAAGTCACTCCAATCTCTGCAAAATTATTCTCGAAATTCTACGAATATATACGCTTAAAACATTGCAGACCCATGGAGGATGGGCCATGTGCCTCAGGCGACATGGGCTTCACTGTAACTAAATTGGATTCGGCATCCCCTCTCATGTCAAATCAGTGATCTGTAGTTCGAAGACAAGTCAGAGCATTTTTGTCCATTCGCTCGATATGGTCAAGTCGATATGACCAGTCTTGGACTTGGCCTTTGAATTACATCCACATCTTGCTCATACCGTTCGCGGTTACATCTACCTGTACAGAGAAATTACGCCACGGGAATTTACTCCACATTCAAAAAGTGGACTTATTGCCCACTAAAGTAGAGTAAAATACCGTGGAATACTTAATTCCCCTGTACTACATCTCCCCCAGAGTTTGACCGAAAAATCGAGTGTCCGACAGTATCTACTCTGCTTTCGCCCTTACAGTTCAACACTCGGCGCCATACAGCACAGTCGGCAGGATCAGTGTTCCACAGAGCATCATCTTTCAGCTTTGACCTCAAATCTTTTGCTTAAGATGTCATTGGAGTGGAGTTTACTTTGAGCTAGGTGGCTATCTTTATTACTTTTGCCTACATCGACTGTAGCTACCGAAAGTGAACTTTTATCTTAGGCAGTGGCAGTGGACAGAGAGATATTTGTTAGTCGACTATCAACTGTGTATATTTAGCCCCCATCCACCCTCCCTGATTTCAATGGCGAATTCTTGAGCCTTTCCCTAAATCGCCGCATATTCCGTCAAATGAATGGACCTATGGAAGAAAGTTCATTCCACATTGATGTCAGCTCCCCTAAGAGATAAAGAAAATCTCAAAACGGTGCACCAACTTGTACCGTATCCGGTAAAAGACCAAGATAGTTGCGGGGAACAGTTTCACACCGTGTGCTCTTCAGCGTAATGCGCCTTCTCCATTAAAAGATCCTTAAACTTGGCCTCCGATGGGTATTCAGGTCCAAAAGCCATTCCACTGACATGTTCCGATTAGTGTGATGCAAAAGGACTTCAAATTGTTAGCTGGACAGAATCTTTTATGAAGCTTTGATCGAGATATGCCGCGTTAGTTCTTGGAAGACATAGGATTGCCTGTTTTGAAAATGTTCAAACTGATAGTCCTGTCATTGAGCATTGGGCATACTTACGTTGCAGCCTCGTCCGTCGTGCTTTTTCAGCTTGTTGGGCTCATGATCATTCCACGGATTCTTACTAATCAGGTCAACAAGATATACCTTGACGGTGCAGTGCAGATAAAGGTACATTAGTTCATCCCAAAATGCCCGTGCAAGTCCGAGCGTTGAACTACAAATGTACCGAAAGACTCAGCTCATCACGAGTTCGCTATCAGATAGCTAAGAAAAACTGCCCTGCAAAGAGCAGATGCGGTTGTCAAGTAGAAGCACCCTCCATTTCTATAAAAATTACCTTTTCTCTTAATTTTACAAAGTAGACTTTGTAGCACAGAGTCGCATATGCCAGCCTTTCTATCCTTTCAGCAGAAACGGAAACATACTCATTGAGCTACTGCTCTTAGCGAGTAGAGTAGTCAATGACTACCATTTTTTGGAATGAAATTCACTCTAACCGTCCGTTGCAACTGGTCACATTTTATAAGGCACGTGCGCCTTGATAACGAGTCTTCAACAAGAGACTAACGAAAGGCTTCTGTCTTTGTCTCAGACACCGATGATCCTGGTTTTCCCTATCCCAAAGACATTCTATACAATAAGAAACATGTTCGGAGCCTACGGATGTCTCGCCAGAGACTGGCATTAGGCTCTAAACACTGTTGTTGTTGTTCAATACGCATGCTTGCTGAGGCTTTGAACTCAACACAAAGCATCTGCTGTTTTAGGTTATTTACTTACTTAATTCCGGGTGGACCTGAGCCTCAACCAACAAGCGTCTCCAGCCAGCTCGCTCTTTAGCCAGCTCCCTCCAGTTTTGAACGCCAAGTTGATTGAGGTCCCCTTCCATTTGTGTGCGCCTCTTGAGTTGTGGTCTTCCTCCACTGCGCCGTGTGTATTCGAAGATTTTCCGTGCCGGAACATTGGTTTTCATCCTCTCTACATGGCCCAGCCACCTCAGTCATTGGGCCTTCACTCTTCTAGATAAATCGATGCCGCTGTATAGTCCGTACAGTTCGTCATTGTATCTCCTCCTCTATTCACCATCTGTGAAGACGGAACCAAAAGTCACCCGAAGAATTTTCCTTTCGAAACAGCCAAGAGCAACCTCATCCGCTTTTGACAGAGTCCATGCCTCTGCGTCGTACAGCAGGACTGGAATGATTAAGGTCTTATGAGTCGTGCACAACTCTTTCAAAAACGATATTTTAGGTAAGCTAAGTAAATATCATAGGCAGATACTGTGGATTACGTCTGATCTTTGCAGATTGTAGATTATTCTTCATTCGGACTTTGTGTATAGACTAAGACACGGAAAGAGAGTCACTCAGCAAAAGCAGGCGTAGCTGAAACGCTTGGAATAGTTTGCCTACAGTTAGAGCCACCAAAAAAGCAGACAACGTAAGAGTCCAAGTGAACAGATACGGTAACTTGAACTTCCAAAGACTCTCTCTCCGCTAGGACACCAGTAAGCTAATGAGTCCAAATCCATCTATACAATTTAAATCGAGGTATGAGGTAGGATTAAGCCGATGAAACAGAGCTTTTCAATCTGAGTTTCCAGCAGTGACAAGAGGAACAGGAACATATGTATGTACATTGCTAGCCTTTGTGACCAGAGACCCAGCAAAGTTGCGTGTTATACTGTATGGCCAAAACCCTTAGCTTTTGCGACAACGCCTCCCAAGCCTCGTTTCAATTGCTGCTGCCCTTAGATTGCATCAATAAAGATCCCACAAAGCCTGATTCCCTAAGAGAGTTTTTAAACGCTTCTGCTAAGCGTTTGTCATACCATGCCTGTTCTTAAGTCCAGTTCACAAAATTCGCTTAGTAAGCTTCGATCTTTGAAATTTCCTTGTGTACCCCTGCTTTAATGTCGACTCGTTCCTTCTCTGATACAAAACTATTAAAAATGTCCTTTATACATGTTTTTTAATGTTCACCAGGAGTTGGAACATCGACGAACTTAAAGATATCCCGAATGTAACTACAGCTACATAACGATTTCTTTTTTTAGGCCCGCAAATCGGACTACAAAAGATACGCCCTCATGTGCGGTGTCGATCTGAGAACTGTCGCCAAAGAATCGGCATCAGCACCTCTTTACGAAGAAGCAATCAATCGAGCATCTTTCCGAGCCTCTGATGTACCTTCAACCGGATTGGAATGCAAAGAAGAACCTAAAAAGGTATAAAGACTGCGTATGCATTTAAGAGTCCTGTTGTCCATGCATTACCGTTCCTGCAGGAAGCACCATTCAAAATCGAGAATCACTTTATTGACGTTGGATCGCTCACTTACGGCGGCATCTTTGGCCTGGGCGAACAGCTCGAGCATCGCGTTATCATGGCAAGGACCACGGTTCAATGTCTGTTGGTTCCACGCTTTTGGCTCCTTGAGAAGGAACAAAATCCCGGCAACATATGGCAACGAATGAGATTCTACCTGGACTCGACAATTCCATCGCGTGAAAAACTCTTCCAAGACTTCCTAGCAACACGCAAGTGGCAAAAATACAAGACTGGACTGATCAATGAAACCTTAGACGAGACTAAAGTTGGCAATCCGACCAAGGTGCAAGACATTCCAGTCATATGTCGCATCGTTGAGGCTCACGATGACGATGAGAGCGAAAGTTCCTAGCTGACTTGACTGACCACTGCCGTTGCGTGCCCGGACGCAACCCTTTCCCTAAATTAATTAATAAATCAGAGAAATGCATACACAGAGGGGTGGTGATTATCATTATCCATCGTAGCGTCCGCCCCCAGGAGCAGGTAAGCATTGAATGACCTGGAAACCGATTGAACTCTTGAGATAGCTGTGTAAACATGCGATGGCCACTGTGTCAATTGTCTGTGGTCAATTTCAATTGACCTTCATCGACTTGACACACACACAGTCTGCCCGTCCATGTTTCCACAACAATTCGCAAGGGTTGAAGGATTTTTTCCAGGAAATATGTAGGTCGTAAGCCGGTGGCTCTGTTTGTTTACACCACCGTAGTCCGGGGTAACCCAACGAAAGTGGCAGGAATCCCAGAGTGAATTCCTACCATTTGCCGTTAGTATTGATCTAACTTTTCGTGTCGACGGTTTGTTAGCCGCGGAATAGTGAAACAAAAAATACTTCAGCCTTAAGGAAAATTGTCAATCCTGGTCACAATGCCGTTATTAACACCCCACGTCCCGAACGGACTCATCGATTTAATGAAAAACCTCGCCAAGGAGGTCCTGCGAGATAAACCAGAGAATATCTACGAGTTCGCCGCGGTTCACTTTGAAAAACTAATCCAACAGAGGGATGGCTCCCTGGACAAAGGGTATGAGGACTTCACAGCCTTTGAGGCGCACCTTGAAGGAGAACAGCGCTTCGCAATCCCCGCCAGTCTAGGGTTTATCTGTCAAAGACCAAGGACCACGGGTCAACCGGTTTTGCATTCGAAAAAATCCAAATCCGACATGATGACCGGCTTCAAAGCCATGGAATCGATAAACGAGGAGGATACCCCCACCGAGAATGTCTACACCGACGAGAAGTACCAGAACGCGATCTACGTCATTCAACGGTACTATCGTCGCTACGCGGCGAAAAAGATGGAAAATTCCCTCATCACTACTGTGACAGCAACTGCGGCTGCCATCATTATCCAAAGGACGATGCGTAGACTTTTTGCGAATAAAATTAAAGCAAAGGCGGGACAAGACGCCGCCGCCACCGTCAAACGCGATGGAGTGGCTCAGGACGATTTGGATAATGTATCAGAGGCGGCATCTTACACTTCATCGTCAACGATACAAATGCTGGCCGATGGCCAAGAAGGAAGAGAAAATCGATTGTCAGGACGTGAGGAGGTTTCAGATGGCGGTGGCAGTGCTGTCGACGGCGATGAGTCGACAGAGTTCAAGGAACAGACGACTATGGTGCAACACGAACCACCACCAGTGGCTGAGGAGAAAGCCGAGGTGGCAGCAGGAGGGATGGACGACAAAAAATCGATGACTGATGAGAATGGTAATTGAATGTGGGAAATTTCGTTTCGGCGGGGACAGGGACTTTTTCGGACAAAAGTGATTTTTATTTGAATTTCCAGTTGGGTTACGTTTTTATTGTTGTTAGTCCTTGTTGTCGGGGGGAAGAGGAACCACCGGGTTTTAGCACACTCCTTCGAGAAGGAAGACACAGGAAATAAATTAGTTTAGCTTGAGCGATGACGCACGTAGGCACTTATTTGTTGGACGAAATTTGATTAAAAGTCCTTTTGACAGGATGACACAGTGAATATTGAATTTATCCCTACAAGAGACCGCAAGGAAGCTAGCTACATGTAAACGGATCTAGGAGTGACTACAACTTTGTAAGGCTCATCAGTAGAATGTGACGAATAAAGAAAATGTCCTTCAGCTATAATTGTGTCATTTCGAGAGAAATTGATTTATTCGGACTGACTAGCACAGAGGTTGTGTCCTCGGAACTGGCTCCAGTTTATGTTGAACATGGTTGTCCAACAATCAGACTCAATTTGAAGGAATACTCCGGTAGTTGTGGTTCTTTTTAATCACTGATGCTACTATCGAAGACTTCCTGAGTTTTCTCCAAGATCTGCAATAGTGTGGTTGTTTGGTCAGTAATGGACTTTTCTGGCCTGAAATCTCATTGATGTGGACCAATTAGATTGACAATAGACTTTAGACACTCATCCCATGGAGCACATAAGCTTTTCTAAGCGATGTTGAGGAAACCGATATCTCTATAGCTTGCGCAGGTATGAGTAAGGCCATATGTGTGACTTGAGACTTAATCGCTGCTCACTAAGGCCAATATGTTTGTCAATTTTTTGAAAAATATTTACCCCTGTGAAGAAGGAAAACCTCTGCTTCAGAACCGTTCAGCAGTAAATGCGTTGAACTGCCTTCAGTGCGAACTGCGTAGGTTCGATTCTGTCAGTGACAAAGCTTCACCAGAATAATTTGAGAAGGAGCTTCTTATTCGTTCGGAGTCGGCAACAAATTGTCGGACCCTTCGCTAAGTCTCTTGGAACTACAGCCTTATGGTGCATACAATCTACTAATGCCCACTTAATGTAGGGCAGTACTAACTTACGACAACGCTAGAGTTCGGGGGGAACCTCGACCTCGAACAAAAAACTTCTCCAGTCAGCACGATCTCTTTTCAGTTGTGGTATGCCTATAACACCATAAAACTCAAAATTATTCAAAGAACTAAGGGAACGGTCACTCCGGGTAATTTCCGATCGAGATTAAAGACCCATTGTGATCCGCATTTGCGGGAGTCTTGTGCGTCTGAACTGTTTGCCTCGTAAGGGACATGATTCAAAAATTGGTCACCAATAAACCTTTAAGAAGATGAATAAGCGAGGTAATATGTAGATAAAATGGCGATAACAGTGTCTGTATCAAGAGCAAAGTTTCTAAGATTCACAAAACCATTCTACAAGACAGCTCCAACGCACTGCCAAAGTATTCATAACAGTATTCATGTGCGAATTTAAGGATTTAAAACAATGAAATTTTGAGGATTTGGAGTACTTTTCTTGCTAGGTTTGGCTACGAGATCCCATTTTCACTCCTTGTTTCCTTTCTCTGGAAGAATCCAGGTGTTTTCGTGAACTCAAACGAGACCACTTTTTGAATCTTTGCCGGCGTTTTAAGCAGCTATTGGCCTTTCTAGGCTAGTAACCAGGCTTCTTGCTATCCTTTACACAAGAAAGATGGAGAACCGGCTGACCGGCACCAAGGAATCAGAGTCTGTAAAACAAAGTACAACGAAGGTGGGCAAACGTAACGGTGTTAACCCTATGATTTGAACCATTTTGTCCCAGAGATGAAGTTTCTTATATTCTGGATGTTGAGTTCGGCTATATCATTAAGATCATCGTAGAAGTAGTCCACGAGGGTTTTCCTTCTTAGCGTCGCAAGAGCAGGACATGTACACAGTAGGTGGGTTGTAGTTTCCTCTTTCTCCTCGTCTCTACAGCTTTTACAGAAACCATTGTAGGGGACCCTCAGTCTGAGTGCAGGTCTGCCCATCAAACAATGTCCGGTGAGGACCCCTATCAATGAACTTAGGTTTTTTCGGTTTGTAGATAAAAGTCTCTCCGTCTTTTTCAAAACTAGGTTAGGCCAGATTTGTATTGACAAGAGACAAGTGCTGATGTTGTTCCACCGGTGGTTTGCCAGTTTCTTGGCATCTGCGTCAAGGAGGAGTTTGATCGATTCGATAGGCGCAGGGGGTTCCCCCACGGTTTAGGGGAGATGCCGTCCTGCACCTTCTTTTGTGAGCACGTCCGCTCTGCAGTTGCCTGGAACGTCCCTGTGTCCTGGAACCCAGCACAGAATAACGTCGCACTTGTCTGCAATCTTACTAAAAGATCTATGGCATTGCTTTACCAACCTTGATCGTATTGTCGGCGATTCCAAGGCTTCAATAGCTGTCGGACTATCTATGTACAGTACAATAGCGCCACAATCTACCGCGTTAATTGAAAGCCAAGCCGCAGCTGCGCAGACTGCCATAATTTCCGTTTAAAACACACTACAGTGATCTGGCAGTCGTGTGGTAATGGCTAAGCCAGGGGCGTTGGAGAAGACTCATGCTCCCAAGAGCTTCTGCTAGGAATCCGAGTCTTGTAACTGACGTTGAAGTTAATATGGGGGACAACGTAGTCCGTTTTACTAGGAATAGTATAGTTGCCCTTGAGGATCGTAGAGTAGCCCATTGCTGTGCTGATCAGCTGGGAGGATTCTATAAGCCTTAATGCTGCTTGGACTGCCACTAGCTTCCCAAAGATATCAACAGGAAGTAGATGGTGCATTACCTCCAGTGCAGCAGTGGAGGTTGTTCTCAAGGTACCCGTTATGCAGATGCATGCATACGGGAAGGACAATAGTCTTTCTGACGTAACTTGAAGGATCATATGGCATGTTAAGACGAGCAGGATGTTCTTCTCTGCGGCCTAAGCCAGGCCTTTTGCATTCTTCTCCTTTTTCATCACTGGAAGTCAGAATGCCATCGATACCTTTGTACATAAAATGTTACTGATCCGCTGTCCTCATGGATCCTAGGATCTACTTTCGCATTCTAAATTAGATGCAACAGTGGAAGGGTTCTCAACCCTGTTCTCATTTCTCTGAGTTCCTACGAATAGCTGCATCAGTAAGCCCCAGTCGATGCACTTATGAGTTGAAGATGAAGTCCTATGATAACGAGTGATCATGCCACTTTGCGCTTCGAGAAGGATACTCAGTAATCGGGGAAATCCCTTTGCATCTTAGGGTTGGTTGCTGGTTTCATTATTGTCATTGCGACTCTCACTCTTTTTTCTGTGGTTCGCTTCAAGTATACGCTCCATTTTGACCCAATATCCCAAGAAGGACGATGTAGCTGGCAAGAAGGTTAAACTGGTTCTTGGATTCTCTGACCAAACACGAGGTGGATGTCCGTGCCTTGGATTTTATGTTCCAAAAAGCTTCAAATTGTTAAAATGGCAAAAGTGCCTGCTGTGACGAAGGAATCTAGGTGAATCGCAAGTTAAGTTGTTGCAATATATGCCTACAATATTGAAACCTGTTGGATTGGAGTAGGCAAGGTGTTCTAAAAGCACCGTGTTGGCTTAGAAAAAAGACTGCAGCTTAAATGTCCACAATTCAGTTCTCTGACAATGACATTAGGGCATAAAATCCTCAAAATGTTATCTTTAGGAGTACATCCCTCTTATATCTTGGCAATGCAGACCATAAGTCAAATAAGTCTAAACTACCCATGCATCTGCAATAATAATTGACATTTTACTTCTTTCAGACAACCACAAAGAAGTACCAACTCCCGATGATGATCACCCTACACCAGCACAAGATGTAAACGTTGGTAAGTCAACCCGTTGAATAGTTTTCTCTAAAATTATTTCCATAAACAGGATACTAGTACTGCACCCATTGGCATATTATCAACAATAATTGGCAGCAATGACCAACAAAATTCACTCCACACAAATACCGTTGAGATTGATAGTAACAGTAGAGCTGCAACACAACCAAACAAACCTATTACACCCGGCGACGAGCTGAAAGTTGGAAGATTTCCATTAAATTTCCCACAATCGCTTGGAGCAACTCCAGAAACAGAACCAGCAACATCTCCACGCCCGGAGACACAAGAAACATTTGCAGTTCGGCTGCATGGCAGTGCATATGCAGAGAACAATGCCGCACACCCCTATCAGAGTGCTGTACAAGTGAAAAAACTCGATCCTGACACTGGAGAATCCTTGAAAATCTACGATATATTCTATCAGGACCGAGATGACCCAGATTTTTCAGACAGTTTGAACGAGAGCACAATGGAAAAGGATTCACTTGAAAATGAAGACTTGGATGCTGATTCCCTGGAATCAAATGAGAGTGTAACACATGTCAGTGGGCTTGTGAAAAGGGAGATTGCACAGGACGATGGTAGTTTGTATGGGGATACAGATGATGCACAGCCTGAAGAGGAAGAAGAAGAAGAGGAAGAACAAAGATTGAGAGCACTCGAGAGATGTCCAACTTATTTGTATGGAATTCATCCAACACGTAGTCCAATTGTTGAGAAGAAGAAAACATCAAACAGAAGTTCTGCCGATAGTAGGCGAATGCATGGAACAAAGACGGAAGGCAGATCTCCAGGGGACAAATCTGAAGAAGAGTCATTTGAATCCAAGGAAAGTACTTCGGAAGAGTCAAGTGTAACACAAATTGAGAATGTCCTAGACCGAGGTGAAGACAATCAAATCGGTGGTGAAGTCGAAGAAGGAACTGTTGAGGCAGAGTCGGTTTTGTCGAAGACAGCATCAGCATTGAAGTCTGACGGTGATGTTAAGGCCAACGAGTTCAAGTTGAGGCATGAAGAAGCATCACCAAGGGAGCCGCGTAAAAAGGATTCTGTAGAGGATGAAGTTAAAGTCGATTTCGAAGGAAAAGATTTTGAAGAAGGCTCTTCTAAGCCACAAAGTATGGACATTTTAGAGAACACAGGGGAAATGCATGTTCAAGAAGAGGGACATGAACCAATACCTATAAAGCAAAGCCTTGACTTAGAAGAAGAAGCTTCTAATGCATCAAAATCAAAGCCACTAAAGTCCGACGAAAACCTGAGAAGCAAGGATTTGAAATCCGAGCATAGTAGGGGCACTACAGAGAGCAGGACGAAAATCGATGTTCAAACAGAGGAGAAAGAACCTGTACAAACAAAGCAAAGCCTGAACTTGGAAGAAGAGGCCTCCAGGGCACGAAAATCAAAGCCATCAAAGTCCGAAGAAGACCTTGAGGATGATAGTGAGGCTTCTTCAAAGAACCTAGTTAAAGTCGATGTTCAAAGCGAAGACCGGGAGCCTGCACCAATAAAGCAAAGCCTTGTCTTAGAACAAGCGGCCTCTAAGGGACAACAATTGCAGACACTACAGGCTAAAGCAGAACCCGAGGAAAGGGAGGAATCAGAATTAAAGCAGGATGGGGCAGGTGTTCAAAACGAGGAGCAGGAGCCACAAATGAAGCCAGGCCAGGACTTAAAAGAAGAGACTTTAAAGGGACAGAATGAGCAACCTAAACGTCAGGAAGCGAAAACCCCATCAGACGAAAAAAATGCAACAGTTCGTCTTGATTCGGATAAAGTTGATTCTCAGCCATCAGCCTCTGAAGCAACTGATGAATCCACAAAAAGGGAACCGGAGGTCAGTATCGAAGGTCTTCAGAGCCAGCGAGTTGATAATACTCCAGATAAAACCCCTACCTCTCCAATACAGTTATCTGCGACGGCACATAAAAGCTCCCAACAAATCACACGTGAAAGTTCATCATCGCCATCACAAGCTCAAGATCAGCAAATGTTCGACAAGTCTCATCTTTCAATGGATGCTCCTCCTGGAGGCGTTTCACTACCTAAGGTCAATGTTCTACCAGAAGATGATGGCTCCAATTCAACCAAGCTAAGTGCTACAGTAACTCAAAAGCCTCCGTCTTCTAAAACTGATTCACCAGCTTTAAGCACTTTAACTAACGCTTTGGCTGATGGCACTGAGTATAAGCAAGACGGCACAAGTTCAAGCAAAGAAGAGGCTTCGTCAAAAGAAAACGCACACATTCTTTTAGAAAAACCTGTCGAAAGTATTGAGGAAACTAATTTAGGAGAAATTCAGGTGGATTCTGCAGAAAAGGCTCAGAAATTAAGTGAAGCATCAAGGGGAGATGCATTTGATGGCGAGAATGATGACAAGCTTTTGAAATCCACAATCTTAGACGAGATTGAAACCGCCCACGATCAAGCTAAGGCAACAACCACTCGTCGGAAACGAGCTTTACAAGAAAACGTTGTCCCGCCATTGAGTGAAAGTGAAAACAGTCCTGATTTTCAGGAAGAAACGGTTGAACGAAGAAATGAAAGCAGCTCTGGAAATGCCAGGCCAATACCATCAGTCACTAAAGCTGCGGCTAAAAACTTGAATAAGAAGTTGGACGAAGAGAACACGAAGAATGAAAGAACTGAACTCGATTCAAAACAGAGCTCCGAGAAGGAAGGCGATTCCTCAGAAGATAGCAGCTCCAAGATTGACGACAATTCCCTTCAAGTCGAGAAATCAATTCAGCGACCACATTCGCCACTGGGTTACTTTGCAACACTGTACAGTGGGCATCATTTAAGTCGTCCTACATCAGCTCTGACAGATCAGCATGACGAAGCAATCCAATCACAGTTGAGAGAGATTCAAAGTTTAAATAATCTTTATCCAGGCTTAGAAATAAGAGACATCATATCTGAGTTTCATACAAAGGATATTCAACCCGAAGAAAGAAGAAACTCCAAGAATTCGACCCCAAATCATGATGATAACAATAATGTGGAAGATTTTGATATGCAAAATGTTCTAGTGAGTCCAGACCAAGAGAAGCCTTCTGAAATCTTAGAAGACCATCAACTGGTACTACCTTCAGAGAAAGTTGAGCAGACAGATCAGAAAACAGTTGAAGACTTGACTGTTAAAGAATCCAAGGAAGCACTGAAAGAGAGAGAATCTTCTGAAGAATCGAAGTTGCTGTTAGATTCCAAAGAAAAATTAATCGAAGCGGATGCTAAGGAGGCAGCTCGTAGTTCCACTGCTTCAGAAGTATCAAACGACGTCCAGGTTTCAGGAACTCAGCAATCATTAGTTACGAATGCAACTGTTGAAGAACCCAAGGAAGCACAAAAAGAACAACAATCTTCTGTAGGATTGAAGATGATTCAGACTGATGCACAAGAACAAGCAATAGACATCCAGGTCTTAGGTAACCTGGAAACGTCTGAAGCATCAAGTGTAATAAATAAAGCCAAAGAAAGTGACAAAAAGGTAATTGAGCACATAGAATCCAAGGCCGTAGTCACTGCTGACAGAGGGTCCAAAGGTAGCCCAGAAACGAAGCGTGATCAAGATCTTCAAGCTGAAGATCGTAAATCTGAGAATGAAAATGCCAAGAACAATGTTAAACATGAAATGCAGTCCAAGGACTTAGAATTCCAGGATGTGACCACTGCTATGATAAAGGATAACAAATCCGTTGAGGAATCAAAGACATCGAGCTTGGAGCTAGAAGACGATAAAGCCACACTGCAAAGTTTTAAGACTATTCAAAGTGACACTTCAGTTGACGAAAACTTGAAGCAATCAGTTTCGGAGAGGCTTGACAGTGAAAATGCCAAGCGGAGTACACCAAATACTAAAACCGAGGGTTCAAGTGTTTCTAGCGACGATGCTCACCACATCGAAATGAAGGAGAATACCAGAGCTACAGGTGAATCAGGGGATCCGCAAACAAAGCTCGAAAAAGCAAAGATCAGCGAGGATTCATCAACGTTAATTTCCGAAGTGAAAAGTGAAGGCAATAGAGAAAACGAGGAAATAAAAGAGCCGGAAATCTTCAAAGAGACAAGTTCAAGCACCAAAACAGTTCCTGAAAGTCAACCTCACTTGCATGGTGAAGACTATTTTGGAAAACCAATTGAAGCAAATAACCACGGCCAATCAAATGGCGTAAGCGTAATTGAAATTCTCAAAACAGAAGGTTTAGAACAATTAAGGCCTAAACTTCCAAAGCTGGAGGAAGAAGAAGCGAAAGAGACTGAAGAAGATGAGGAAGTCATTAATACTACTGACAAGTCGTCGACAGTCTTGGGACCTACTGTCATATCGCCAAAGGCCATAAAACCTTCTGAAAAGGAGACCATAGAAGCTACTGACAAGTTCTCAAAGAAAATAGAAGCCATAATACCTGCTGATAAGCCATCGAAGGCCATAGCACCTCCTGACAAGGGAGTTATTGAATCTACCGAAAAGTCATCAAAGGCCATAGAAGGCATAGAGCCTGCTGATAAATCTTCGAAGTCCATAGAATCGACTGACAATGTGACCATAGAAACTACTGGTAACGAGGCCACAGAATCTAATGACAAGGCATCAAAGACCATAGAGGCCGTGGGACCTGCTGATAAGTCTAAGGCAATCGAACCTACTGACAAGGAAGCTACAGAATTAACTGATAAGTCTTTAACGGGCATTGAAGTCTTGGAACCTGCTGATAAGTCGTCGAAAGTCATAAAACCTGGTAACAAGGACACCATACAATCTACTGACAAGTCATCAAAGGCCGTGAGACCTGCTGATAAGTCTAATGCCATAGAACCTGCTGACAATGAGATCATAGAATCCATTGACAAAGAGGCCATAGAATCTATCAAAAAGTCATTAATTCAGAGAGCAGGTCCCCTATCAGGTGAAGCCCTCACAACAGATGAGTTAGTGTCAGACAAAGAAAGCCCGCCATCTTCTCAACCAACAAGCCCTTATGTTCTGGAAGAAGCTAGCTTGACAGATGCCCTCAAAACTTTCAAGAAAAGTGCTAAAGATCGTAAATCACATGAAAATGATGAGAGGGAAATAGAACCTGTCAAAAGTGACAGTCCAAAACGAAAGAAGAAATATTCTAGATATATAGCTACCAGATTTGGCGGTCCTAGTGAAGAGTTCATATCAGCTGTTGTTAAGAACGATGACGACTTAGACTCCGCAGATGACATGGAAAAGGCAGGCGAAAGTCCAAAGAAGTCTACCGATGATGATTCAGTTGCATCAGAATTAAGAAATAAAAACGATAAGGACTTGGAAACACCATCGACTATAGAGTCAAAGCTTGAACCGAGCTTATTATCTGATAAAGATACAAAAACTGATGAGGAATCCTCAGAGAATTCAACTCATTTGTCAGAAAATAATACCTCAAGACCTGTATATGAACCAAGTTTACTCTCTGCAGCTCAAGATTTGAACGAAAATAATAAAACTAAGCCCGACTTGAAAGTTATAATTCCAGAAATTTATATAAGCCATGACCTTAGTGACTCAGAGCACTTAAACGATGATCAATCTGGATTAGAAACGAAAGTTTCAGAAGTAAACGCAGCAGATAAGCGCGACTTAGAGGCTTCAGAGAAGGAAGCAAATTTTATCACTGACCACATTGGAACTGAACAACTAGGTAAAGAAGAAGCTCTTAAACTAAGCAAAGAAAAGTCCAGCTTAGAGACTAAGAGTCAAAATGAAAGTAATAAAACTACAGCCGAACAATCAAGTTATGAAAAGCCGCACTCTGGTGTAAGAAATGCACCGGCATTGGAAGATAAGGATCACGCAAACTCTTATGATACTAAAACCGAACAATTAGGCGATGTGAAGTCTTTCTTAGATGACCAAGTCATACCCAAGGACGAGCCTAACCTAGGCACCGTAAATCAGAAAGCAAACCGTCTTGACCACGTAGAAACCGACCAATTAGACAATGGTCAGCCTCTCGTAGATTTAGAAGACAAGTCTGACTTAAAGGCTGAAGATCAGGAAGTAAATCTTCACCTTGGCCATGCTAAACCCCAGCAATCAGATGATAAACAGCATGTCGAGTGCAAGGAAAAGTCCGATCAAAACTTAGCAGATTTCGAAGGTAAACCCTCTGAGAGAATGATTGAAGCTGATCAGACTCAAGTTGCCGATGAACCAATAATTAAAGTTGAATCCAGGAAATTCGAAGCCGGCAAACCATCCAAAACCCATGATCTGGACTTGAAGGAAAATTTAGCGAAGGATGACTTAAAAAGCCGACCGGAGTCCGCAACAAATTCGACCTCTTTACCCACTGAAGTAACAAGTTGCGATGATAGCAATGCTGAGACTTCAGCTGATTTTTCAAGCATCGGAAGGGATTTAGACTTCTTTGAGGACACCATTGAATATTTGAAGAGCGCTACCGCAAAGTTAGGTAAAATGGAAGACATATTTGATGCTGATAAGACTCCTGAAACCAGGAAGGAGCGATTGGAAGACGGTGAATCGAAGACTCCACCTGCTATTGGACTTGACCTAAATGCGGCGGCAGTAATAATTCAAAGCGTTTTGAGGGGACATCTGGTAAGAAAGGCTCACAATAGGAAAGTGGCAGCAAATGATGACGAAACTCAGAAAATTGAGGGAACGATTTTGAAATTATCTCAAGGCGAGCTTAAATCTGGCACGACGAAAGATGACAAGGACAATGTTGAAAAAGTCCAAACTCCAGTTGCAGTGATTCATCCAACAAAACACTTGCCGCATCCGATTGTTGTTATACATCCAGCCGAAGACCTCCCAGATGAAAATGAAGAGCCAGATAGCAAAGACAAGTTCAAGCCCCAAATCTCAGAACCAAAAGATGACCAAAGAGAAGGAAAGACTCGACCGAACCAAAGTGATAGCAACGAAGTCCAGAAAATCGAAGGTTCAAGAGTTCCAGTGACTGAAGAAGACATCGTGAAACACTCTACAAGATCGACCACATTACCTTCTCGAATCATCCGCGAAAAGCCCTTGAACTTAAAATCTAAGCCAGTGAAGCACGACAGCTTGGATCAGTCCCCTCACGAACAGCCTACCAAGACAAAAGTCAAACCTGTCAGAAGTATCAGTTTGAATGAAACTCAACAAAAGAAAACTCCTATCACAGTAAGAAAATCAAAAACTCTCAAAACTGACAGCTTAGAGGACAAGGAGAAACCTGTTAAAAGTCAGAGTCTTGATTTGACTCAAAAAACTTCCACTTCACCTGGGAAAAAAGTCATCGTGAGCCCTGTGAAAAGGGGAAATGATGACAGTAAGCCAAAGACTCTTAAGTCGAAGATTGCCTCAACTTCAGACCTTTTTGAGCGACAGCATTTTGCAAAAAGAAAACGGGACCAATTCGCAAGGAAAGGCAGAACGGTATCAGTGAATGACCAAAAACAAAAGCCACCAACCTTCGACTTAGAGGCAATCAAAAAAGAGCTCCTTTCAAAAAAAGTCAAAACTCCTCCGCAATCTGGTAAACGGAACAAAATGCCCGCAAGAGCAGATAAACGAAAGGAGTTCCGGGCTTCAAAAACAGTAAAAAGTCTCGAAAAGCAACAGAGCAGCCAGATTGAGGACTCTAATGTGCCCGATACATCAAGTGACAAATTAAGCAGCGGTCAACATTTTGATAGAAGTGACACTGGCAAGGCTTCGAAAGATGAAGTCTCGATACAGCCATCAACTGACCCTCTGATTCTGAATAAACCTCCCTCTGACAAGGCTCCAAGTTCAAAGGTGTCACCAAGTGATCAAAAACTTCTTAACGAGACAAAAGCTGCTCCAGAGACAGATGACAAGCATTCTGATATAGAAAACAACACAATAGAGTTAACAAATCTCTCTTCGGGTCTTTTTGACAGTTTGAAGAAGGAAGTTGACAAGCTGAAAGAAAATGTCCAACAAAAATCAGCAACAATAATTCAAAAGACATTTAGAGGTTATAGGATAAGAAAGAGCTTAAGACGCAATGAAACCGAGTTATCAAATATAGATGAAGGCAACATACTGACAGATATCATTTCTAACGACGCGAAAAAAACTCAAAACATGACGAAGGAGGAAGAAAAAAAGACAGCTCTTGACAGTTTTAATAGTTTAAAGGGAGACGTTGAGGACCTCAAAGCTTCAAATCTTGAGAAATCTGCTACAACGATTCAGAAAACTTTTAGAGGTTATAAGACGAGAAAAAGCATAAGAGGTAATAAAATAAACGATTCAAAACAACCAGAGGAAGGCAACACAAGTAACGTAAGAGATTTGAAAGAGAAGATGGTGAAGAAAAGTGCGATTTCTCCCGACAAATACGAGGGCGATGATGCGAAGAAACTTCAAGATGCGGTTGATGAACAATACGAAGCAACAAAGGCAGCTCCTGAAAATGTTGACACTTTGAGGAGAGAAATTGAAAACGTCAAGGCGTCAGCGCTCGAGAAATCTGCTACAACAATTCAAAGAACCTTTAGAGGTTATAAAACGAGAAAAGGTCTAAAAGATAACAAAACTAATGGTGAACATGTTTCAAGAACGACTGAAAACATCCCTGAACAAGCGACAGGGAATGACGTTAAGGTAAAGACTAAAATGACGGATAAGCAAGAACTCCCAGAAAAGGAAGATAAGGATCTTACGGATATTGCCCGTGACTACCAGAACTCAGATAGTTCCGATAGGAAACAGTTACAACAAGAAAACGAAGATAATAAAGTATCAGAGCCATCTAGTGAGTCCTTGCAAACTTTTGACAGTTTTGACGTTGAAGCATATCAAAATTCAATGAACGAGAAATCTGCTACAACAATTCAAAAGAATTTTAGAGGTTACAGGACCCGAAAGGAATTGCAAAGCCAAAGAAGAGGAAAGGAAGACAAGTCGCTTAAAAAATCAGAAGAAAGCGATAGAATTCTTGACAATGCCGCCAGAATAATACAAAAATCTTACAAAAACTACAAGATACATCAAATTGAAAATGAAACCAAGGACACGACAGACAGAGTTCTAAGAGTTACTGGAGACGAAGAACAAATGGAACAAAAGGAGTCCAGAGAGCAGATACAGTCTAAAGACACTTTTGACAGCAAAAAGACAAGTGCTGACGAAGGCATGGTTTCAAGTGACGTCTTGCAAAGAGCCGCTCTAACAATCCAAAAGATATACAAAGGATTCAAGGCTCGAAGGGAGTTGTCAGCTTATAAAAGTAGAAAAGGAGAAAATGAACACGAAGATCAAACAATGGCTAACGTTTCTCAAGGTGACGATGAACTAGATAGAGCCAGTACCTCAACTTTACCAAAGAAAGAAACCTCTAGTCGGCCTAAACGCGAAGCTAGTGGACAAGAAACAAGCTTTGAGTCACCCAAAATCCTAGAAATTAACCAAAGCCAGGAAGATCAATTGAAACATGAAGCTATAGGGCAAAAAGGGGCGCTGGATAGTGCCATCAAAAGCAAAGCCAGTGGCCATGAAACAAGCTCAAAGTCATCCAATATCCTAGAAGCTAACCAAAGCCAGGAAGATCAGTCGGAACATGAAGCGATGGAACCAATGGTGGTTCCAAAATCGCAAAATTCCTTAAATCAAAACCATAAAGATCAATTAAAACAAGAAGATACGGAGACGAAAACAGACCAATCTAAACTGGAGGCAATTCCGCAGAAAACTCACTTTAAGTCAGGCCACACCGTAGAAATTCAAATTAAGAACGGACAAGAGTCCAATTTGGAGTCTAAAAATGCCTCGAAAGCTCAACTAAGTCCCGAAGATCAACTTAAGCATGAAAAAACTGAGTTAACTGTGCACACCACTTTGGACGACAATAAACGTCAAGACGATCAGGCTAGGCTCAGAAATGCTGAACACAAAACCAACTTCAAGCCACAAAACGACGTAGAAATCATACCAAGTCACAGCGATTCCTTCGAAAGTGTAAATTTGGTTTCAGATGGTGCAGCAGAAATGCCCTCAAAAGTTGTCAAGGACGTAAGTTTGTTTGGATCACAGAATATGGCATTCCAACAGAGACCTTCTCACAGGAACAGAACAATCAACAGAACCACAAGAGCGACATCGGCAGGGGCGCTTTTAGAAACAGCGGCGTCTACCATTCAAAAAGCCTTTAGAGCCTATCAAAGCAGAAAGGACAGCTTATCCAAGTCACCAATCAAAAGCTACTCCCATGGAGCTCAACGAGCAAATATTTTCAAGGAAACTTCTGAGAACTCTGATGGAAGCAGTACCTTCATCGGAGCAGACACATCCTTCGACTTGTCGGACGTCGACAGTGTTGAGACAAAAAGTGAACAAATTGTAAATCCTGATCGACGCAACTCAACCGACACTCCAACTCTTGTCACACAAGGAACATTCGACGAATTAGACCAAGATTTTACCACTTCACCTACATTTGCCATCACCTCCCACTCCGAAGGGAGCAAATATGAAAATGATTCCCAACCTCCGCCTGAAAATTCCCTGTTTGTCCCCCAAGAAATCCGTCGTAAAAGAAGCATCATGGACCCAACAGCTCCGTCATTAGAAGACATCCTTGCAGCTGACACCATTGCCGCCGACCAAAAATCACAATGGTACATGGGCGATGAACTAATTACTCCCACCGACAATGCAAACGTATCATCAGAACCTGCTTCTTCTTCTGCTTCTTTTCTAAATCCCTTAGCTTCAGCTAGTAGTAACTTTGAAAAGTCCTTTAGCATTGATGCACGTAATGATAATTTGAATTTTAATCCTGAAACAACACCATCTATCAGCTCAGCTGTAGTTAGTACTAGTAGTTTGTTGTTCCCTAATGATACTGAGATGATGCATGATCAAAATAATCTTCCTAAACAATTAAATAACACTTCTCGGGCTGTTTCAGCAAGTGAAGAAAAAATTAGGTCAGAAGAAGATCAAAAGAATTTGGAAGAGACTGACCATAGCAATGGGAAGAGTGTGAATGATGAACGTCTAGTTGAAAACAATGGAACTGAAGAAGAAGAAGAGTCTGCAGACCCTTTTGCTCCTCTTAATGGAATTGAAGACATCAATGGAAAAGAAGCAACAATTGTGTCTGAATTTTGTAAAAGCTGTGCTGATGGAATTCATGAAGCAGGTATTACTGCACCTACAACGGAAGAAGAATCTAAGGAACAAGAGTTAAGTAAGGAAACTGTGAAGCAAGGTAAGAAACATTTTGTTAAGTCAACCATCTTATAAGCACTTCAGGTCTCAAAGAAGCTCTAGAAGCTTATTTAACCTTCTTCGATAGTTCGATTTTAAACCACTTTGGTTCAGTAATAACCTAAAGGATACCATTCCCGATCCCAAGCTAAACATAGAACAACTAGCCAATAAGAAAAAGAAACTTCACCCAAGAATGTTCTTCTGGAGTTGCATGCCCTTAGGTAGATTGGTAGGTAGGGTGATTCGCTCAGGCACACGTAATAGGCCAAGAAGGCCATTTGTGATACCACATTGATCTATACCCTAAAAAATGCCACTCACTTTATTGAAACCAATTGGAGCTCTTAATGAAGCTGCGGATAATTCTGACGTCAGTGATAGTTCGTCCATGTTATCGAAGCGATAGGGTCCTAGATAGAGTTTCCTTCTTTGGGATAGGGCAGGAAATGAAGGATCATTTCTTCTTCCGCTTCGTCCCTACAGCTCTTGCAGAAGTCATTTGAGAAGAGGTCCATCCTTTTGGCATGAAGACCAATGAGACCATGGCCGGAAGAACACCAATGACGGTGCTAATGAGCGACCTTTTAAGCAAAATCAACATTTTAGATCGAGTAAGAATTAGCATAGGCCAGAGATACAGTACGTAGTACCCAGGAATACCCAGGCAGGATATGCAGACTAGTAACACAGTTCAGTAGTACTATAGTTCCCTGGAATGTCCCTATGACAGGGTATCCAGCATACAAAGTGAATGTTAAAATGTTCTGGCATATCCATGAGAGATGAGCGACAATCTAAAGCAGCTTTTCATGCGCATGTTACTGATTCCAGAGATTTCATAGCAGCCGGACTATCGGTAAAGACTGTAATGTCGTTGAAGGATGTTGCATTGTGCCTAAGCCACGATAAGGACTCGTTGATTGCCATTATTTTTGCTTGAAAAACGCTACAGTGGTCAGGTAAACGTCTCGGTTTTAGAACCGTCGGTATAGAGATTAAGAGAATGGATGTCTCTGGCGTCACCACTCCCCACTCCTTTCGGGAAGGAATGGAAGTCCGAAAGTTGAGGTTGAAATTCCATTTGGACGGTGTGTAATCTGTGTTTTCTGGAATAAAAGTTAGGGGATCTAAGATCGAGGAGTGGCCAATATGGTTGTTTGACCATTGGGAGGAGGCTTTAGGTCTGATGGCTGAAAGTTTGCCAAAAATATCTAGAGGCACGGCAAGTGCGCGGATGGGGTAGTCCTTAGTGCTCCGCTAATGCATAAGTCTGCTTAACGATGCAGCAATCATTGTCGGCCGCCGACTTAATCTACCGCTAAAATACAAGTGGATCTCGACGTGGCTAAGTGGTGAGTAAACCTCTTCAGATTTTACTCCGTAGTTTCTGCTACCTACAACGAGTTAAGGACCACTCTCGGCCGAGACCATAGGCAGAGAAACCATTCGATCCCATCCACCAATGTTTAGATGATCGTTAAAGTTCGATAGGCTTAGTATAGCCTCACGAGTACAACGCAATACTTGGCTGCCTTGAATGTAGCCTTGACAGTGAGATCTCATTCCTGTGCAAGGTCAACTAACGTCGTCGAAAGCCTTGTCGAAGTGTAAATAGTTGATGCACTATATACATGATCCCGAAGTCTGTCATTGATTTACATGAGTGCTGTGAGGACGAAGGCGTTAAAGAGTTGTTATAATGTGATGGTTGCGTGCCGTCCCAATATCGAGGCTACACGGTTTCCGAATGTCAAAGACGCAAGTTCTAAGGGATCGACTGATCCCATTGTGATCGATCTAGTTGGATGCTCGCTTCTTATCTAAAGAGATCCAACTGATATTGTAACAGATGTCATGGTGAAACAGTGTGCCTGCAATGATTATGTGGTTGGCGTTGCAAATCGACAAACCATTGGCCTTGTCATTTCGGTTTTCGCAGCCATGAACTGTCATGTTGTGGTTTTCTATCTATGCTTCTGCATACAAAGACATGCAGCTGTCAAAACGATCGCTGGAAATGAGATGTTAATTCAAAAAACTACGTTGACAGCTACATACGAGTATGTACATTTGTATGTAGATCCACATATACACAACTGTTTTATATAGAACTCGGTAATTCGATTTCTAAACTTGACTTTTACGAGCACATTAACACTTCGTTCGAATTAGTGCTCGCTGTCATTGAACTACCTCTGGGAATCGTCTCCTTCTGTCAAATGTTTTGCTATCTTTCGATCACACTCTGGTCCTACCTTCGATTTTAACCAAAATAGTTTTATGTCTTCGTCGCGTCACTGAAGCACTCATAAGATGGTTTACGAGCGTGTTTATTTCCAAAAAAAATGCTGTCATAAAAATTTATTTTCAGTTACCAATGTCGGGGACACAAAAGATGGCTGCCCTGACTCACCAGCGAAACGCTTGGACCAAATAAAACAATTTGTTCTGATGGAAGAAGAGTCCCGCCCCACCGAAAACGATTCAATGAAAATGGAATCTGGAAAGGTCAACGGAAACATTGATAGTCAAAGTGTTGACGGTCAATTGTCAAGTATTCAAAGTGTTGATGGTAAAAGTGACAGTTCAGCTGTTGCAGTAAAGATTGATGACCAGGATAGGCAAGAGGATACGAGACGAAGTTCTAATCCGACAATTTCTCTTATACCACCATCATCAGAAGATGACACATCGGAGAGAGAGTCAATTAGTGGACTTGAGGCAACTCAAGGTGTAAGTAAAGATGGAAACGAGTTGACAGACACAAGTGTCAAAATGACAGATGAAAAAGAAATTGAACAGAAGTCTGATAACTTGGAGGAGACTCCTTTAAAAGGTGAGAATTCCAGCGAAAATGAGAAGACTGCAGAACTCCCACATAAAGATCCAAAAGACGAAACGAAGGAGGACAGTGCTGAAAAGATGAAGTCAGTTGACAAGATGGAGTCAGTTGACAAGATGGAGTCAGTTGACAATATGGAGTCATTTGACAAAATAGAGTCAGTTGACAGAATGAAGTCAGTTGACAAGATGGAGTCAGTTGACAGGAGAGAGTCAGTTGACAAGGTGGAATCAGTTGACAAAATGGAGTCAATTGACAAGGAAAAGTTAGTTGACAAAATGAAGTCAGTTGATAAAAAGGCGTCAGTTGACAAGATTGAGTCAATTGACAAGATTGAGCCAACTGACAAAATAGAGTCAGTTGGCAAGTTGACATCAGTTGAAAAGATCGAGTTAGTTGATAAGTTGAAATCTGTTGACAAGATGGACTTAGTTGACAAGATGAAGTTAATTGACAAAATTGAATCAGTTGAAATCCCTGAAGAAACTGATAAAGTAAAGGAGGACGGCGTTGGTAAATTGGAAAAGGTTCCTCACTCAAAATCCGAAGAAGATGCCCCCATTAAACAGGAAAAAGCACTCGAAAGCCTAAGTGAAGTTCAGAAGCAAAATGAAATAGCAGAACCTAAACCAGAAAAACAAAGATCTCTAGAAGAAAATGACAAACTGAATTCAATAGTCAACGAAGAAACAGACAGCGAAACAAATGTTGGCAGCAATTTAATCGAAGCAGCAGCCGATAAAGCTAGTGCCGAAGAAAGTAACGTTCCAAAGCCTGAAGCACTGGAGAAAGAGTCAGAAGACGTAGCTAAAACATCTTTAGATGAAAAACTTGAAGAAAGTGGTACGGAATTGCTGCAAGAAATTCCCAAAGAAGAAACGATCAAGTCAGAGGAAAATGACTCCAAAATCAACGGTGGCCAGATGTCAGTGAAAAGAGAACAAGGGTTTGAAGATAATTTCAACGAAAGTGTTGATAGTGGAGCTGTGACGGAAGATCTTATAAATCCAGTGAAACGCACCTCTGAACTTTCAGCAGAAAAGAGCGAGGAGCATACGAAGTCTTACGATCAAAAAGCACCGACGAATGGCAAGGAAGCTGATGAGAACCCGAAAGAAAGCGAAGAAAGCAAAGACGATAACGATATCAAATCAAAATCCCAAGGCGAAGATGATGTCAAAGAAGAAAAAACAGCAATCGATGAAGAACTTGAAGATGTTGGCGAAATAATTTCCACAAAAACCAAAGACGGAGAAGCCTCTACTGAAGCCGACGATAGCTCGAAGGATAAAAGTTTATTCAATGGAGATTCTGGACAAAATAGTGAAAACAAGACTGAAGAAGAAAAGCAAAGTGAAAGTGAGGCTTCTGGTGGTAAAGACTCAAAGGATATTGAACCAGAATTTAAGAAGACTTTAGACCATCAAAAAATGCTTAGCGATGGAACCAGAAATGCGAGTGGAGAGACTAATATTGAAGAAAAAGCTAAAGAGTCTAAGCTCGAAGAAGACCAGAGATCCACCACCGAACTAAGAGATCAGAAGGGCAATGAGCAGGATTCGAAAGCAGTTATCTTCAAGTCGACTGAAAGTGAAACTGCAGGAACTGGGGAAGACACCAAGCGTAAGATTGAGGATTTAGAAACCCAAGAAAGATCTGAAAAAGCCGCAATATCGTCCAGAGAAGGCCTAAGTAAAGCCGATACAACAGATATCGCTGCCAAGCTATCTGAAGACACTGCTTCATCTGAAGCTAGAACACAGCAAATCAACCCAGAGAAGGATGATATTGTGAAAGTTAAAGAAGAAAAACTTCCTGCTTCGCTAGACGTCAAGACCACTACATCGAATGAAAATCAAAATGAGCTACCAAGCCAGATAGATCTAGAAATTGCTTCAAAACTTCTCGAAAGCAGTCTTTCCAGAAGTGTTCTAGCAAGTCATACCCTCGGCGACAAGGGCAAGCTTCAATTTGAATCAAAGGAAAAAGAACCAGAAAATGTCAAATCACAGTCAGATGAAAAACCTCAAGATCTAGACCTGGCTTCAAAGAAATCTCAGGAATCAGTTGATTTAGATCAAAGCCCGACTGCAAATCACTCCCAGGAGTCCATCGACAAAGTCTTAACCCAATCAAAAGACGTAAAGCCGCCCAAAACTCACGACTCTTCCTCACAGCTAGACTTAGAAATCCAAGAAAAATTAGAGAAACTGATTGAGGATAGCAAAGCTGCTATTGAAGCCGATGGCAACACCATTCACCAACAAGATCTTCCCACAGAAAATTCCCCTGAAGAGGTCGCCGAAGTACCATGCATCAAGAAAATCATTTCTCCACCACCACTATCAGCCACTTCGGATCAAGATGAATCCGAGCTGGAGTCAACAACAACAAAAGCCGATTCCACCACCACTACCGCTGGTTACGATGAAGCTTCAGAAAATGAGACTCTAGAAACTCCACGCGATCCTTTAGAAGCAATGACAGAGAAAATCCGTGAAACTGAGGCTATGGTCGCCCGAATGCAACAACGGCGTGCATCCGAACACCAGCTCTCCACTGACAGTGCCGATCAAGTTCCTGCTTTTGACGAATCCATCCATGACTCAATCAAGCCCATGCAAGAGCTTCAGAAGTCCAGTTCCACTGAAGTCGAAGATGACATCATCCTTCGAAAACTTCAACGAGGCGAAACCACTCGTGAGAGCAGCGCTCAAAGTGAGTCGGTCGTATTTGGAGACTCAACCAGCCACCAAACTGAATCCGATGATACTTTTAATGAAAATCTAGACTTCAAGACCCTTCACCGAATGAATACTGTCTCTGCAGGACATCGTACTTTCAAGCCACCGAATCCCCTTTTCAAGTCGGTCACAATCGACGACACTATCAAGTATATCGATCCGGAAAAATCCACAGAAGAAAGTGGAGGAAGCTTCTGCATGGACGATGCCACGTCAGCGGATGTCCGCAAGAAAATGATGGCATACTCCGTTTCTGAAGCCGACTCAGACTACTACGAACCGGCAGATCAGACCAGTCGTACACATGACGACTTCAATATAAGCACCGCTCTGGATACCTTCCCATCGAGCGACACCGACACCACAATCATCTCTGCAGCTACGAAAATCCAAGCCGGCGCCAGAGGCTTCCTCACCCGAAGAAGACTCCGCCGCGCCAGCATGGGCACAAAGTCATCCCTGACCGAAGCATCTTTCGGAAATGACGCGATCGGAGAATCTCTCGATCGACTTGTGGAAGAGGAAGTTAACAAGCGGATGCCGAAAGTTCAATACCACCGACAAGTGGGTGTCAATTCATTACCCTCAGCCTTGGGGAATTCCGACGAAACCGACACTGTTCACTTATCGCCAACGCGAGAGGAGATCCACACCGATGCTGATTCAATCGACCTAAAATTAGCCGAGTTGACATCGACAGCCGCGGCATTGGCCCCTGTGACGACCACCAATCGGCCCCATGGAGAGTGCTCTTCCATTGATGGTCAGCCAGATACAACCAATCGTTCCACATCATCCGGGAATGACGTCAATGACGGGATAGATGCCGAAGATGAATCAGCACAAGTGGCGTCGAATTTAGAGGCAACTTTGGCAGCAAGACGTCTTACCCTACAGCGTGGTGATGCGATGCGAAACGATTCCACGCCGGACGAAGACAACGGTAATAACAAGCAGGTGGATCCGGCCAAAAACATTCCCCCAACCATCGACACTCTACTTATTCATCAGAAGACGCTGGTGGAACCAACAACAGGAACGAAAACAACCACAGGGCCAGAGAGAAGGAATTATTCTGACGCAGGTAAGTTGAGGAGGACCATGTTAAATCAGCGCATGCATTCACATAAAGAAAAAAAATAATTTGGCACACCCAACGGATGCAGTTGCGAAGACGGTTTTAATTTTAGGTGACGTAAAATATTTGGTAATTGCTTGCCTGGGGGGAGAAGAATGAAAGCTTTTTGCAATTAATTAGGCCAAAGGGTGATGGGGGCGATCGAGTGGTTGTTGTTAGAATGGAATTCGCGTAGGATTTCGTGGTGGAAACAAATTTGGTGGGCTTTGGGCATAACATCCGGTTTTTGTTTTACAACTCACGAAATTTTGTTTTTGAATAAGTCGTCTATCTTGTCAACCGACCAATCATTTCGACGACTAATTTGACAGCAATTCAGTCGACGGTATTCAAGCGAACAAATGTCAAATTTGAATAGCAAAGTTTGCATAAGATTTTTTCGGCTATGTGACTGGCAAAGTTGAACGCTACTGTCGAAGTTGGATTGCATTAATCACAAGAAATCTTTTGACAGTCTAAAATAAAAGCATGTACTAAGCGAGAGGCTAGGAATGTATTTTTACTTGAAGCTTGTGATTTGCAGCCTTTCAACATGGACTGTCTCAACTAGTCCATGTTTGCATCTCGGGACGTTTGAACATTCAAAGCACTGTGAGAGTTTCTTCTGTCAGTCACAGCCTAATCAACTTGGTTGATATTGGTTTAATCGGATGAGTTCCCATGTTAAGATGTGGGAACTTCGTGTTTTACACTGCCATGTTTTGTTCACCAGGAGTGTCGATGAGCCTAGATCCATTAACCGAAGTTGTGTAATGCAGGCTTTGTCCTCAGATTGTCCTACTAAAGGTGTCCGCCTTTCCGATCTTGACGTTGCAATCTTTAAGGACAATCTTAAACGTCTTACTTCGAGCGTTGTTCATGGGTTTGCTTGAGGAGGCATCGTGTGGCATCGTGTTGCTCACTCTGTAGGAGTGTGAGCGCAAATGAGACTGCTAATCTGGTTCATCGCCACTCACTCATTTACATGGCAAAACCGTTGTCTCCTTCTGGCAGCAAAACTGAATCCAAACAGCCGCTATCTACTCATGGTAGCCGTCACTATAGACACCCGGTCCATCCTACTTCTAAAAGAGTGGTTATAGCGGTTATATCTGCTTTGAAGCGTTCAAAGATTTCTGTAAGTTCGGTTTCTGCATGCGCTCTACCAACATTCCATGTAGATGCTTAAATCGTTTTCCTTTATAGGTTCACTGGAGTCGCCAACTGTTAAAATAGTCCTTCTATTCGAGGGTTGTATTCATCAATAGATATTTTCACTTTCGTGGTCGAACAGTAACGCCAACGCACTGCGTAACTGTTGCACAGTTTTCGAAAATTATAGCTCGTACTCTGTCTATTCCGTGTTTTGGTCCGAGGTTGACATTGAACGTCTGATCTCGATATTTTCACGGCCGGTATAACTGGAGGTTCAGTCTGCATCGGGTCTAGTGTAAACTGCAAATATTCTTACAAAGAGATGCGCCTTTTTTTGCTATTGCTGCTGCTTGTTTTTGAATTTTTTATCGAAACAAGATTTCTTATTTGAATGGGGGGAATATATTGCTCCATTTCAATGGAAATTATTTCGGTGTCTGCTTCGGCACGGACGTTGACATCGTTGTTTTAAAAACAAATTTCAGCTGATGCAAATGACAGAAGAAATCAGGGAGGTTCTTCCAGTTAGCCAAATTGTATTTTCAGATTATACGGTGGTGGTCTGGTGATCTTGTTGATGGCGTTATCAATGCTTCAAGTGCCGATGCTAGGATGTGCTCGGAACCTCTTCAAGGCGCATGATTTCAATTATCAGGCTCTGAAGAGAGAGAGATAGAAAAAGGTCTCGAATATTTTGGAAGTCATTTTGGTTGCCTAGGATGAGTATAGTTTCGTCGATGGATTGCACGAGATTAGCTTTCGGCTCTTCAGTTCCCTTGGACTGGGGTGTTATAGCTAGTTTAAGTTGTGCATACTGCAGTCAGCGAAAATAATTATTTCGGGCGAAGATCTCATATCCAGAAACTGCAAGTCATGGACAACGGGGAGGAGTGGGGTGTTTTCGATTTTTCTGTGGACGATTCTGCATTGGTGGTGCTCACTGCCCTCAACAGCAGACTAATGCGAGCAAGAGCCATCAATTTCTGTCTCATTCGCATTGATAACAATCTTCGCTTCACAACTCCTTAAAAAATCCTCCGGACATCCCAGACGACTTTCGAAAGAGGACAGTGCCCGGAGAAAAATGAACGGATAGCATGCCTAACGTTGTCAGAATAGTATTCAAATAATCAGGGCATTTGGTCGTCGTTTGAGGGGCGATAAAGGTAAGCAGCACAGAAACTGAATGTTCTGTGATTTAGATTCCATATTGCGGCTACTAGTAGTGGATTTTGTATGATTTCTAGCTTAGATTGACCCATGTTGCACATTACCTTCTAAGACATTGTAGCCTCTTTAACCTTGAAAATTTTGGGCAGCCGTTTTTTGGCAACTTGCAAGTTTATACCTAGTTTCCGTTCAGATACTTTTCGACTTGTTTCCTCACTTTTGCAGCTTTTAATGAATTTATTAACCAAACTAATCATTTTCCTTTTCTTTTTTTTTTTTAATAAATGTTTGACACTTACAGCCATCAAGAGGGACAAAGTCAAGTGGTTTGCAATGCGTCAAAATTCAATGCCCGTCCAAATAGACTCCGAAGTATTTCGCGTTCTGCCCAAACACATGCGGAAGCGGATCAAGAGTGCCGAAGGTGAGCAGAAAAAACGCATCCGCCTTCCCCGAGACTAATGGGCGACATTACATTGAAATTCATCAGACCGAAGTGAAATTTTTCAAAATAATAATAAAAATCTTTTTCTAGCTTAGAAAATCAAAAAAAAAAAAAAGTTCGCACAACCTTGATCAATAAAACGAAACAAAAAAAAATTAAAAAACATCACATTTCGAGTATTTTTATCGACTTTTACCACAATGAATGCGTTCAGCAACCATAAATCTTTGCCTTTCAAATGCACGAAGAAAAAAAAACAAGAATTAGCCGTGAAAAAATTAAGTTATTCCCTCAAAAAATCAGACAAGTTTGTATGCACGAATGTTTTTTTGAAATTTTGGCATTTAACCAAAAAATTATTGTTGGCGAAATATCCTAGGGAGCGATTATAATGACGCATGTGGTGTTTGTTTTGACCACAAAATGAACACCCTGCTCTCTGTCTCTCTTGTGCGGATAAACAAAATCTTTGCACGTTTTTCGCGAAAATCGTTTTTAATAATCATTTCTGCTGTTTCGGCTGTGATGAAAATGAAAAAAGGAAAAAATTCAAAATTTATTGATCGACAAAGTGGACACGTGTTGAATTATTCACAGGCGCAAAATCTCTGTCATTCATAGTTTTCTATCCACTGAGAGAGAATTTCCTTGGTGAATTTTGTCATCGATACGGATCAGGCCACATGTCTTTTTAATTTGGAAAATATTTTGAGAAACATTTTTGCTATCTAATTAGATTTATGTGACGCACTTGTGACAGAATGTACGCAAGAGATTTCAGCTTCGATTCGGGGGAACAATTTTGACGTTTATTTGCATTTTTATGAAACCTATCAGCGTTTGGGACGGATTTGCAGAGAAAAAAAATTAAAATGTATTTTCGGATCTTTTATTGACTGAGAGCTCTGAGTGATGGGGGTTTTGAAATGAAAATAAATTGGCTAAATGCGTTTTTCACATTCCGCTGAGCTGCGCCAGTGGATATCTCGGCCAAATTGAAGTTGATAATTGATTTGTGGCCATTCCCGCAAAAATCTGAAAACAATTTGTTTCGCATTTGTATGATGTACATATATACATATGTATGAAAGGATTGTTGATCGCAGTTCTGGATGGATCTTAACAAAAATCAGTTGGTGTTTCCTGACAACGTTGGATGCTTGTAGAAGCCTTTCCGGGGAAAACATTGGGTCGTCAATCAAAAGTGGTATACATACTTAGGCGGTAAGATCCATTTTAATCAATGGCTCGATTTTATTGGTGTTTTCAGTAGTTGAACTACATATTGCACATATTTGTCGGTTAAACTTATTTTGGAAGTACATATACGTACATACATAATCTCTCTTATAGGAGTATATGTCTTTTAAGACTCCCGAGAAAAATCGTTTTAATGGTGTTGGAAGCGCGTTCCAGAGCTGTGCGATGAGCAGTGCGGCTTTCGTCCAGGCAGAAGCACAACCGACCAGCTATTCACTCTCAGAATGGTACTTGAGAGGGCCTAGGAGTATGCCAGACCTATCTACAGTTGTTTTGTTGATTTGGAGAAATCATATGATCGGGTCCCTCGAGGCAAACTCTGGAGTGTTTTGTAATAGTATGTGATTGACGGCGCTCTTCTGAAGGCCATTCAATCTCTATACACAATCTGTTAGAGCTATGTTCGGGTGAACGTCGTTAGGTCGATACCTTTCACTTTGGGCGTTGGACTTCCCCAGGGGTGCGTTCTGTCACCTCTCCTTTTCATAGTGTATATGGATTGAAACAGGTGGAGAAGTTTAAGTATCTCGGGGTCTTATTCACGGGTGATGGTAGGAGCAATACTAAGTTATCCTGTAGGATTGGTCAGGCTGGAACAATTTTGAGACAGCTTGGTCAATCTGTTATCAGGAGGGCTGAACTTGACATCGGAGCTAAACTATCGGTTTTTAATTCAGTATTTGTTCCAACCCTCACCTATGGTCATGAGGTTTAGATAAGATCGCCGAAATGAGATTTCTTCGTTGTATTGCTGGGGTCGATCTCGTCGAGATCGGGTTAGGAACATCAGAGTACGCGAGGCACTCAATGTCGAGCAGCTACTTCTTCGAACGGAGAGGTCCGAACTTCGATGGTTTGGGCACGTCAAACGCATGTCCCCAACCCGGTTTCCAAGACGTGTCATTGAATCTGTGCCATCAGGTAGGCGTCCCCTGGGAAGGCCTAGGATGAGATGGCTGGACCAAGTCCGAAGTCCCACCTCGGATAGCCCCTGAGGATTTAGGGTCGATGGTGTAAGATCGGGAGTAGTGTAGAGTCCACTTAAGCTCCCTAGACCCGCGACCCTCATAGTGGATAATCGGGTCATTGGAAGATGATGATGATGATGATTTTTTAGCCTGTTTCGTTCAATTTATTACCAGGGAGAATGCTTCCTCTTTAATCATATGATCTACCGATTGGATGCTGGAATTTCCCACAGCATGGTCCATCGATTGTAGAAATACTTTTAAGATCCCATCGCTTTGCTACCAACAAGATTATCATCACCAAGCACACATGTACCATGTATGTTACCGTGACGTAGAAAGTCTGAGACAGCCTCCAGAAACATTGCAAAAGGCCAGACCTTACTATTACCAAGTTCATTATCCATTTATGCTTCTATTCGACCCACGATTACATCACAAATTGTAAGTATTTCTGATCCGTACGCGTACGAGTACACACCCAACTGCGACGCCAGCAAATCTAGTTCGCATTCACATTTTGTATCCAATTTATTGGACATCAAATGCGAAAACGAATGCGAAGATTTTTTCAACAGACTGGAAACCAAAAACTGGGCCAACCAAGCGCAGATCTAAATCACTTTACACAAAATAAACGTGTTCTAGAATTTCAATAGCCTCAGCGTCAGCCGGTGCGCAGAGGGATGGGGAGTGATCACTTCATTAGCGAATTCATTAAAATTGTGTTGAATGAAATGAATTGGGGAAAACATTTTTCGATTTTCTAAAAACATGGTCCACATCAAACATAAGACTCATCATTACGAAAGGAATTTTCTTTTGTAGAGAGCGAGGGGATAATTTCGAGTAAATGCACTTGAACACATTGGTTTCGGGTCGTTTTTAGTTTTGCAGCGGGCATTTTAAGGTAGGATGCAGTTTTACTTCTTAATTAGTCGTGCTTTCAATGAAAGTGAAAACAGATTGAAGCAAAGTTATAAAACTTGTAAACTTGTAGGAAGCACGTGGACTTCCTTCTGTCAAATACCATCAAACCGCTTAATGCCTTCACCTCATTCTACATCCCTGCATCTCAAGGTTAGATAAAGATGTTTGCAGTGACGGCACGATGAAATAATTGGTTGCACGTGAACCTTGTATTCCCAGTCTTGCATTTTCGTTCTACGAATGCTATCTTGTCCCTGATGGTTGGTTAAAACATTATTGTTACACGAACCATTCAACCTGGACAGTGGCAGCCAAAACTTCCGTCCACCTGACCAAAATTAGGTAAGGATAGCAGTATTCAACCTGAAGTTCAATAAGGCAGCTGGCGCTGATAGCTTACCGGCCGAACTGTTTAAAGCAGCTGAAAATGAATTTGTAGAGAGTATACAACAACTAATTTCAACACTTTGGTCAGACGCATGTATTGCTGATGAATGGAATCTTAGCATTGTTTGCCCGATTCACAAGAAAGGAGACCAAGTGCGCCAATTGCAAACAAATTAGACTCTTAAATGTCGCATTTAAAAGCCTATCTGCCATATTATATGAACGCCTGAAACCCTTCGTCAACAACGTGATCTCTTCCTATCAGTGTATCTTCAGGCCGGGAAAGTCCAACACCGACCAAATATTCACACTGCGTCAAATCATGGAGAAAATCTTCAAATCGATACCCACCAACTTTTCATCGAGTTTAAGGCCGGGTATGACAGCATCTATAGAGACTTGCTACACAGAGCCATGTCAGTAGAACTTGCGATTCATCTAGATCCCTTCGTCACAGTATTCCAAGCAGAAATCCTTGTAAGAACATAGAAATCTGCTTGGATAGTCAAGCAGCACTTAAAGCCATCGCAAATCCAACATCCAGATCTCATCTGCCAGGCACAACAACGTCGGCTTTGTCTGGGTACCGAGTCACGAAGATGTTACGGGGAACGATAAGGCCGATGAACTGGCAAGAGAAGGGGCGCACGCAATAGAACGAACCGCTGAGAACACAGAGGGGGTCGCACTAACAACAATCAAAACAGCAACCAAAGAGAGGATGCAAAGGGATTTCGAGGATCACTGGGAAAACCTATCGACGTGCAAAGTGGCTAGATCACTTGTGGGTAAACCTAGCAACCTGCTCACCAGGAAGGCTCTAAGTTCAAGCAGAAAGAAATTGAGGCTGATGGTGGGACTCATCACAGGACACATTAAACTCAACAAACACATGCATTGAATGGGCCTCGTTGGCACAGAAACTTGTAGGAACTGCGAGGGAGAAGAAGAAGACCTCGAACACTTCCTATGCTATTGCCCAGCCCGAGCAATAATGCGATAGAACACCCTGTGGTCCATGTAGATACCGGACCTGAAACATCTCAAGGACAAAGGAATCGGCGGCATCCTGGCCGCGTACGCTAGTTTTAACTCTATAATTGTTTCCACCTTCCCTAGGTCCCTCCCAACATACCTCCGACTTCTTCAACATCGTTCTTGAAAGAGTTGTGCAAAACTCACGCGCCAACACCAGAGGCACAATTCTTCAAAAGACCGTCCAATTAATCGGATACGCCGACGAAGCGAAGAATAACTCTGCTGCTTCGCTGCTTCTTCGGGCGAATAAGGCAATTGAGTAGTAAGGCCCGATCCCAAAAAACTAAGGAAACTCTATACAAGACCTTGATCATCCCAGTCCTGCTTTATTGCGCAGAGGCATGAACTCTTTCGAAAGCGGATGAAGAAATCCTTAATTGCTTCGAGAGAAAAATTCTTCGTAAGATATTCGAAGAATCCGTTTGCCTTGACGGATTCTGGTGGAGAACTTGAACGATGAACTTTACGAGTTGCCCAGCGACATCGCCCTAGTCAAGAAGATACGTATCCATCGGTTCAGATGCCTGGGGCATGTAGAGCGAATGGACAAAAATGGTACCGCTCGCAGAGCCTTCGAGTCTAACCCGGAAGGGCAACGCACAAGTGGAAGAAGACCTCAACAAACTTCGAGTGCCCAACTGGAGGCAGTTAGTTAAGGACCAGGCTAACTGCAGAGCCTTGTAGGTTGAGGCTCAGGTTCACCCCGAACTGAACGCCACCTAAGTAAGTAAGTAACCCTGGAACGATGGAGAGTTTCTTCGCTTTTAAAGCATTGCTCTCCACATCAAACTCATATAGACTGAGTTAAAGAGTAAGAAACTGTCCTGCTGGCCAAGTATTAAACGTGAGGTACGTCTATGACAAATTCGTTCTGACTTCTGCGGTTCTATTTTTAGGTCGTTACTCGCCATCTGTTTGGCAAACAATTGACTACAAACGAGCCAAAACCCCGCGGCCTGCGAATGAAAACACCGGAACACATTTTTAAAGAGCTTCTCTGCATGGAGGACACGATTAGTCAACAACAACAACAAACGAATATTCACCTTGGCATTGCGTCAATGAAAATCTGAGTCCAAAAATAAATAAAGAAACCAAAAAGCCAAACCACGCTTATTAATAGAAATAAGTGGAATATTAAAATAAAAGAATCCCCGCCGGGTAGGTAGGTGCAGGAGAACCGCTTTTAATTGAATTCAATTTCTTTATGGGCGAGCGTTTGTTTTATTTTATGGCCGCGGTTGAGATAAATATCACTTTTCGCATTTTCACATTTTAGCACTTGCGCGGCGGGCAGAGGACGCCCGTACCCCACTAACGATGCGGGAAAACTTATTTTTACCACCATAACCACGGATGCAACCTGAACTTGGAGCGCGTTGGAAGCATGGATTTTTCGCGTCAGTGAGTCAGCATGCTTGGAATTTTCGCCGATGAATTGTTTGGTGAACTATTGAGCATCTTCGTCATGGGTGGGCCACGAGTGGGTGGGAAAAATATTATTTATTTCGAAAACAAAACCAAAAAAAAAAATGTTTAAATACATTTAACGAATGAGAGGTGGCATGGATAATTCTGACGCACTCACAGAGGGTAGCAAACCATTCCATGGACGTCACAAGATAAGAGTTGTGACCTCAAAATTTAGCTAAATGACATGTGTCGGGTATGTCCTACTAAACAACCTAAGGTGTACCTCACGAGATGCTAAAATGTTATCCGACAAATATTTGCTATTCACCGGAAAGATGTCAGTCAATTGGGGAGGCTCAAGCCACAGTGATGGACAGTCGTGGCAGGTTGATATCAAGGTTTATCTATCAGACAAAGAACAATGTGACCAAACTTTCAATTGCGACACTAAGCTCATTCAAGGTTGTTTCCAGAAAAATCTTAGAATGAACCAAGAACAAATGAAAATGAATGGAGAACTTGGAAACGTAGAAGCGACATGCGAGATGCGACGTTAATGAGCTTTGTAAAGAAGTCTGGAACTTGCGTGTTAGTTTATTTCTGAAACAAATAGAGAGAGGGACATGAACAGTGTTTGAACCTGATCGAGTGCTCATTTGAGAATGAAAAAGAAATATTTTGATGAAAACTTCGCCAGCATCGGGGTTGTCAGGGTTCAGGTGCAGGAATCCCTTAGTACGTCTACATTTTAGAGGCTAACCTGACCAAAAGGAGACGCCTATCGGTACTGTTAGAACTTCCACTTAGAACAAGCCCCTGTGGATCATAAACCTGATGCAACCCCAGCGAACCAAAGAAAATACCCGCATCCATATGAGTGTACGGCGAATTGAGAAGCTCTTTAATGACAGATTATACTGCCGGAGGCTTGTCATTCGTCGACTTGAGGTGGTGCCGCGAAAAATGTTCTGTGTTTTCCTGGCTGGGGCTTGAACCCACGCCGCTCGGTCAGCAGTCCAACGCACTAACCACTGAGCCACTGCGACCACCTGTCAGCAATCAGATTTTTAGGGCTCTTGTAGCCGCCGACTCTTTTATAGAAAGGTCTAGTGAAAGCAAGTTAAGTCCTGGCACTGGTTCAGTTCTCATTGCACTGGAAGATCCAATAAAATTCATATATCCAATGATTTCGTCGACTGCTTGTCATCTCACTAAGCTGCCATAAGTTACGACACTTCTTACAATAGACGTATACATACACGTTATGATTCTGGAACCCCATCTCCACCGGAAATTCTGCTGCACCTTCGTAGCCTTCGTAACTTCTTCTAATTCAGTCTCACATTCAGTCTTTTGTCGATGCATTCAACCTCAAAAATATACCCTCCTACGTCTAAGTCATAAAAGAAAATCTCTTCACCAAAGATATAACCAAATGAGTAATTACCGCGTTATAGGAACCGCATTCGTTTTATGTCAAAATGTCAAAGTAATTACACAGCATGACTTAAACAAATTCATCTGCCAGAACGTGGGAGCAGACTTGCTCGTCCCACAAATAACCCCCAACAGGAAGTGTCTTGAAGCCATTTTGTCACCCGGTCGTACGTACGTTCGTACGTACGCGCCATTCCTATTCTTGGCAACACAACTGTGACTTATGATTGACAGATCTTGCCAAACTAGTATATGACAGATCTTCATTTTATACGTCCAAACTGTATTTTTGTTTTGCGAGAGACCAAAAGACCCGAGCCACGTACTATTTTTAGCGGAAATTGCGCATTTTGTACTTTTACTTAACGGATCATAAAAGCAATTTGTTATGTGTCATACGTTGAACATGAATTACGTCAATGCAAGGTTTGATTTCATTTAAATTTGTTAAAGTTCATGGAAGAGGGTGGAATGGAGGTGGGCACTCTCTTTTGTCAAAACAAAAACACACACATTACGCTTCTGGATCGGGGGTCGGAAGAATGTAAAAAACAAAAGAATCACCAACACATTCGCTCACACTAACTACGCTGCACTGCGCGTGAGGGTCAACATCTTTGAATTTATTTTCTACAAATCAGATCAAGTTTTCCTTGTTGGATCGAGAATTGAAAGCAAAGGCTGACAGCCGGCATAGAGAATTGTCTTGCGACTGAGATAAATCGTTGGAAATGCAAAACATAGTTTTGCAATTAGGTCGTCCAAGTCGGTTTTGTCTATTTTGCCAGCCGCAGACCGAAGTGCGTTCGGTTTGCTCAATGCATTGTGCACTTGGGTAAATACTTGGTCTGCCTTGGGGGCGTATACGCAATGTTTTCGCCATCAAAATAAGACTGTGATGAATTGTGCAAATTTGTAAAACTTAAGGCTTTTGTTTTAGTATTTCATATTGAGTGGAGGTGCATTCATCACAGAGAAACATGGATTTGAATGCTTTAGTTGTGTGTATAAATCACTTTCGTACACCTTATAGCTTTGCTCTATTGGAACCGAGTAGGAGCTTGGTGCAAGTACCCTACCAAGGCATTATGTCCGCCTTTTAGAAGCGTTCTTAATAAGCTATAAGAGAAATGGCCAAAACTGAGTCCTGCCCTCTAGTCGTATAATGGACCAGTTGCGTCTGAGTGCGGAAGGAACTTTGTAGCTGCACCAATGTCTTCTGAACTGGGAAGGCAGTTTCTCATGTTGCTGCCTAACCAGAACTTCCATTTTCTGCTTTGCGCGTTTGAAGCCAGAGATCTTGTTTTTAAAAATTTAGGGTGGCTTAGAAGATTCGACCCTTATCATTCCACGAGCTTCTATTCCCGAGTTGGCTCAGACAAAGATAGTGACAAAGCAAATGGTTATAGTCTCATGTGCTCTCGCTTCACTGCACGCCTTGCAAGGACTTCATTCCCATTGATAAGACTAGGGTGAACCTGAGCTTAACTTCGCATTACTGGCCAGATTTATCATTAACTAGCTGCTTCCAATTTCGCGGGCTAAATTGGTTGAGGTCCCTTTTCATTTGTGCACACCAGTTGGTGCTGTTTCTTCTGGCAAGCCAGAGTACTAGTGACCATCTGCTTTACATGTCCTAGCAACTTTAGTCGTGAAATTAAGATTCTTCTAACTTAGTCTTTGTCCCTGAACAGGGTTTGTATAGAGTCACTTTGGCCACTAAAAATGTGTGCACCTCCAGAATAAACTCTAGAATACGGGGCCGTTAAAAACCGATGCGAGCAAAACACCGCTCAGAAAGCCAGACTGCCATCAAGGCATTAAGCTCCAATGAAATCAGGTCCAAACTAGTGTATAAGTTCCTGGAAGAAATAAAACGACTTGGCCAAAACAATGATATCACCCTCCACAGGGTGTCAGGTCATGTAGGTTAGGTTCGGTTATGTAGGGTGTGTAATGGATAGGCCTTATCACTTTCACTCTGAGACCTGGAGGTCTATTGTGAGCACCTTACGGTTAGGGCAGAAAATCCTTAGAATATTTTATAGGCACCTATTAACGAAGGTTTGCAGATTTTTTGTGATAGTACAGGTCACATTCCAAGTGCTGCACCCATATAACTGCAGGGATTTAACATTGGAATGGAACAGTCGTAGCTTTGTGTTAAGGCTGATAACATTGCCTCGCCATATTTTGGACAACATTCCAAAATCAGCTTTTGCTTTGCCGATTCAGCTTGCAATATCTGGTTCGGTTCCACCATCGTTTGAGACAATAGGTACTCCCAACATGCAGAACATGGCACCCTTGCTCTTCGAAAGCTGCCTTATTTATTTCTCAGAGATATGTACCTCTCCTGGGCAAAGCAAGACACTGTCGAAGGCCTTCTCAAAATCTACGAACAGCACGTGAAATGGTAAACGATATTCAACGCACTGCCCAATGATCATCCGCAGAGTAATGATGTTGTCAACACAGGAGGATCCAGAGCGGAAACCTGCTTGTTCGGCATCGAGTAGATTTTCCAGATCTTCCTTTACAAGGCTACGTATTCTAACAAGGTTTCTAATGGGTATTTCCAGACTCAATGAACATCTCAGTTAATTGAGAACAAAGGAGAACGTAATGCCAAATTAGGCAGAGATGTCAAGAGACCCCATCGCACCTTCTTAAGGTTTATGGACCACTGATCCACAAATGAAGAGCACACTTTGAAAATTACTAGTTCTCAGATACCGAATTTCGATCGTTGGACCCCATCCGGATACACCGATTTCTGAGACCGATTGAACTATCGGAAGTGCTTCAACTATCATGAGATTGGAAGGGCACTATAGATCTCTAAACGTCGCAGTGCATCTTAGTATGTCGACCGATGTCACCGTTAATTCCGTCAAAACAATTTTTCCTCCTCTCGAGTGTTTTCGCTAGATTTTTGAGAAGCATCTTTTAGCAATCTGAGCTACACACGTTTATGCAAAATTAGAAAAACAGAGCGTTCCACGATGTTCACGTTGGAGGACTGATTGCTTCAATTAGAAAATTGGCTAAAAAATAAGGTTTAGATCCATTGGACTCCAGTCCTTTACCGTCCCATCAGCACGTCTTTAGTAATTTGTTTTAGACTTGACGAGAGCTGCCTGTGGTTTTTGCGGCTTGTTTGAGGGTTTAGGGCTCCCATGCCGTAGTAAAACCGATGGTGACACTGCAAAGCCATTTTTTTGCCTCTATCTTTCTTGAGGAACAATAGGTCACGTGGTTCCAACCAGTTCAGGGTGACACGGCAAAAATCGTAACAACATTGTGTCTAATTGAAAGCTTTTCTCAAAACTGCTGACTTGAATTTTTCCGTAATTCCCTTAAATCATTCGTTGTGGAGTCCGACACTGCAAGCGTAAATCTTCCAAGCAACTGAATCTTATGCAACATCACCGCAACGTCAATTAATGCAATTTTCCCCCCAGGTATCCTACAATCCAACAAAAGCTGTTTGACTTAATCCAACAAGTTGTGCGCAACGAGACATTCGGTGGCTGTTTTTCCTGAGTGGGACGACACCATCCATCAAACCGAGCAACAAGTTAAAACATCAACACCACCCCTCGCTTTTTGCGCTGAAAGTATCTCTATTATTTGGCAGCTAAAAAATGGAAGAACCATTCAGCGGATAGCAATTTTCATCGGCTAAATTGGATGTTGCCAGTGAGTGAGTGAGTTACTTTTGACGTCACACTGTACGTCATCTGATAATAAATGATCGCGCTAAATATTTTCACCCCATCATCCCCTCGTGGCATGGTGTGTCGGTAAAATCACTTTTCCTCCCCCTCCGGCGGGGTTGGAATTTATTTGAGAGGAAAACTGACCAACTGGGCATTTATACATTGACGTGTTCCTAATTCGAGCGGAAGACGCAGGAATCGAAAGATTACCTCGACAGCCCTGGCGGTAGTCCACTTGTAGTCTCGTGTGGAACCGCTGGTGGCTGATTCTCTGATTATTCACAGGTTCACCATCTGACTCTCGCTCGGACGTGAGATTTTACACAGAAGTTATAAATATCTTTCAATTGGATAATTGAATTGAATTTATGATCTGACTTGGTACTTGGAGGGCGGCGCGGATTGTGGGTTTGCAATTGTGAGAGGTGGCAGACTCGTAACGAGGTATGGAGTCATGAAAATGACGCAATCACAGCGAAATGATGGCGTTTAATTAATCACGTTCGGTTTTTCTGAATTTTGGATTGGATTGCTGGCAGGGAACGTTTGGATAGCCTTGAACTTGCTTAGTTTGTTTATCTAGGAATTATTTTCGACTTCCGCCTTTAAAAAGCGGGAATTTGTTTAGGAATGTTTTGAAAAGGATTCAATGAAAAATATCTTCGATCTTACCCTCGCTCTCTGCGGAAAGTTTAAGATTACTGGCTTGGTGTTGCCCTAGTGACCTAGTTTCGTACGCACGTTTCTTGGTCTGCCTAAGCAATTTGAATCTATTAAGCCGTGTGCCTTGGCAATGGTTTATGTGGAATTTGTTTCTATGGAATGCTTTGTTGTCTAGTCTTATTGTTGTAAAGTTTCATGGTTCGTCTATTCGAAGACGGAGGACAAAGATCATCCGCAAAATTTTGGAGATTGTCAAATGTATCTTGCCAATCGAAATTAGCATCAAGCTTATTGAAAATTTGATCCAGCAGGTCCAGGCATAAATGTTGTTCTGTATATTTGCTTCCGCCGATCGGTCGCCGGGGCTCATGAGTTAGTGCGTTGAACCGGGGTGCGAGTGACGTAGATTCAAACACCAGCAATATCCACCGAAAATACAATAACCTTACGAATGTAAAATTTCTCACGAAGAAGCTTCTCAATTCGACTTTTAAAATCGGGAACGAATTATAGGAACTTTCCATTCGTGCGAAAATTGCAGCATGCATAACATGAACGATTGCGAGAAGCTAGGACTTGGCCCATCCCGTGCTGTCGCGAAAACCAAAAAAAGCTAAAAATACTTTTTAACTTACCTAATGTCGCTTCTTGTGCCACCTCTTCCTCTACCTTCGTTCATCCTGAATACGTTGCTTGCAGTGACTGGACAAAGCAATTATCTGGTTTTCAAACTGCGGATTTGATCGAAGATTATTGAGACGATCAGAACGATCACACCCACTCATCAACCACCAGAATTATTTAAAAAGACAAGGTAAGTTTAGGTTAGGTAGATAGGTTGGCGAAAGGAGAGAAGCCCTGTGCGCCACACTCAGGTCAGTAGAGACCCATTGTGATGCCCATTTTTTGGGGGGAAGGTACCCCTTGCTCGTGGAGCAAGGGGTACCTTCCTATTGCCCCATGGATTCGAATCATTTTGAAGCTTTAATGAACCTCCAGGTATCTCTGATAGATAAGTCCCTTAGTTCTTCGGTATCCTGAGGCGACAAAGACCTGGGCAGTGGCAGGGAAAGTGGGTTATGTCCTCATTGACTTCCTCGTCTCCGCAACCCCTTCAAAGGTCGTCCTCACTTAGCCATAGCTTTTTCATATGATGGTGAGAGTATTATGACCTGTAATAACTCCTACAAGGATGAAGAGGTTTGTCCTGTCCTTCTGCATGAGAGTATTAGTTCTGGCACGGCAGTACCTTGGCCATAGTTTCAGGTGTCCAAAGAGCTCCCTCTTTTATTCGCTTCTGCTAGAATCCTGATCCATGCTTCATGTTTGAGTTTTAATGATGAGACTTTCACTGATTGATCAGCCACCTCTACGTGTAGCATAAACTGGAGTTTTTCTGGAACATCACATCCAAAGAAGCAAAATAAAAATTATTTCGGATAGTCAAACAATACTCAACGGTATCACAAATCCAAGATTCAGATCTCAGCGGGTCAGGCAGTGTAAAAAATCTATTTACCAGGTCACGAAGCAGCTTTCTCACAGGGAGTGGGAAAGCTGACGAATAGAGCGAACCGCTGATAAGACAGTAGCAATCGCTCTGACAGTAATCAAAACAACAACCAACGAAAAGGTGCAAAGGGATTTCGAAGATCACTGGGCAAACGTTACGCAAAGTGGCTAGAAAATCTAAACAACCTGCTCACCACAGAGGCTTTTAAGTTCAAGCAGAGAGTAGTTACGACTGGTGGTGGAAATAATAACAGAGTGTTTCAGACTCAATAAAAATCTTCGTAGACTACATAAGAATCGCAAGCACAAGAATCTGTAGGAACTGCAAGGAAGAAGAGGAGAACCTCGAACGTTTTTTATGCCACTGCTTAGCCTGAGCGAAAATGGGACAGAAAACACTTGGTTTAGTGTGGATACCAGACCTGAAACATTGATAAAGTCAGCGACATCCTGCCTTCGCCACACACCTTAGTGTCAACTCCATAATTGTTCCCCTTCCCTTTCCTTTGATTCCTTCCGACATACATGCATGTGTCCCAAACCTGTCCATTGATGACGTCCTGAGATGAGAAGAACACAATAAGACCGACTGAGGCCTAAGCGAAGAACATTACACCCTAACTTACGATATCTCAATGAGTAGGCAGGAGATCTTTCCGAGATCCATGTGGTATCGCAACAGACCCCTCACGGGTCTAAGTCTATTGACTATAGCTGGCAACTCCTTCAACCTAACCTAACCTGACATACAATACTACACCAATTTAGAGAATGAAGTCTCTACCAGGATGTTACCTGGCTATAGAAACTAAGATTCCTGCGGTTAAGTGAAGATATACAAACATTCAATGATCGAAACATTTAGGTAGTTTCTTTCAAAGACACTTAGAAAGGTGTCATCAAACCTTTCGTTTTCACCAAAGCCCCTATGACCTGGAATCCACAAGCCAGCAACTTAGCTCGAAAGACCTTAACAAAGTCAGAAGAAAAGGACTTTGACATTCTGAGAGTTTCCGAGAAAACGTCAGCACCAACCCCAAAGTCGACTTTTGAACCACTTCAGGGTAAATGGAAATCTCCCTCTGTCCCACCAGTCTTCCATTACACTCTGACTAATGAAGCTGGAGTCAATATTTCAACAAGTTAAGCTGAAGGGTTTCGCAATCTGATATGATTACTTTGATTGAAGACTTAACAACTCGATTTTTGGAGTCTAGCTGCATTGTACAAAGTATTATGTTTGAATGGAGGGGAAATATGTAGAATAGGAAGGATGGTAAGAACCTTTTGTAGATCTCCTGGTCTGTGTACGCTTTTTCTTAAACCACTCTTGTGCGGGGTTAAGTCATTCATTTTGGTATAAAACAACCAAGAGACAGGCCATAGATAGTCTAACTTGGCAGGATACAGTTGATCCAAGGCCGTACAGCCGGTACAAGATCTCATGAGAACTAGGAAAATTCTCAAACTATGCATCCTTTCTGGTCATTCTCTTGAGCAGAAGCAAGGATCAAGGAATACAAGTTAAACATATGTAAATACTATAAAGACAAATTCGTTGTAGAGGATAATATATGTGGGAATACTGATGCAAATGCCGGCAGACCACGTCGGAATAGGAAGCAACAGAAAATCCAGCGAGACAAGCAAGACACGCACCTGATCTATTCTCCGGAATAGGGGATCACACTCTAATCAGGATGGGAATAAAAAAAAAGTCCTCAAGGTCTGAAGAGCCACATCTTCAGGTTGGCTATACCGGGTTGACGTTGCTTTTACCCCCATTGCCACGCGCTCGAATTGCACACACCAACCCCCCAATGCACTTTAAATTGCAAAACAAATTTAAAAGGCCAATAAACTACTCACTAATTACCCACAATTTCTACAACGACATCACCAATCGAAATGATGTAAAACCAATTAGCGTCGAGGAAATTCATCACAGAAAGAAGCGATCTATAGCTACACTCAACCGTATACATCACATAATTCTATAAAAAAAATATTATCCACCCCCCCGACCTAACAAAACATCGACACAAAATTCCATCAATATTATCATCAACAATGTTCACCAGCCACACCGCAGAGTCCACATGTACTACGTGCGGCTCTAAACTAAATTCATTTTCCTTTTCAACAAAAATAAATCAACACACACAGGCTCGAACATTGTTTATACCCCCTGTCAAGTAATATTCACCCATAAAAGGGATGCACCGAGAGAGGATGGATAGCTGCCATATGCCAGGCTACCCGCACCCCTCCGAGAGGCAATTTCAATTTCAAATCTTGATTCACCGTCCACCATTCAGATGCATTTCCATTCTTCGCGCTAAACGAGAGAACGAGAGAGAATCGAATAAAAATAAAATAGAAAGGAAATTCATTAAAACAAAACAAAGCCAACAGCAACGACACTCAATGAGTGCCTGTGGCCCGCTGCTCCGCGAAGCCTATAAGAGCATCTCACTAACCGCGACACGAGTATATTCCGCGAGCAGGCATTCGCCACAATAGAACACAGACAAATATCTCCCTCTAAACAGTCTGACAGGCCAACATATTGTGTTGCAGTGTAACCACATCTATTCTCTAGACTTGACTTTTGACAAATAGCAGAGATCGCGCAGCCAGCCAGCCAGCCAGCCATCCATAGACGCTAGACAGGCATCCCATAGATCAAACTTTGTTTGCAACCAGTGCTACTCTCGCCGTGTTTCGTCAGTCGTGAGTTGAATATCGTTCCGAACGGTCCACACCAACGGATAGACAAAAAGATTGTCTACAAGTGATCACACAAATACTCAACTTTTCCACCATCGCTCCGTATACGCAGTTAGCGTTGAACTCCATTCAAACGGGAACGGAAATGCACATTCACCCGAGTTCACCAAATTCATCGCCAACCGAAGAGAACGCCGCCATTAAAATTCAAGCCGGTTTCCGTGGTTATCGAGTCCGGAAACAACTCCGCCAAAGAAGACCCACCAACGGATATCACCGAATCAGCCAAAACATGGACGCCAACAACAGCACCACCGCACATTTAAGAGACGAACGCAGCAGCGGAAGCGAGGGTTCCTCCGTCGAAGATAAATGTGCAACTAAAATTCAAGCCGGTGTCCGGGGATTCCTCGTGCGAAAGAAGCAGAAAATGGCCACAGATGCAGCTACAAAAATTCAAGCCAGCTTCCGAGGCTTCAAGGCACGAAAGGAGGCACAGAAATTGCGACAGAAATAGAAGCGACTCAACTCGGTGTGTTGTCCCTTCTCAGTGTGCAAGCTTGTGCAGTGCGTGTGTGAATTAAGAAAAAACAAAAAAAAAACAAATAATTGTTAAAAAAAACCCAAGAGTTTATAGTTTTTAGTATAAAACAAAAGTAGAACTACATATCTGACCAAAAAATAAAAAACAAAAGTATTTACAGAATTGAATGTTAAAACAGGAAAAAAAAAATTAATTAATTATAGCTGTGTAGATCTTAAGGTGCTAAATTTGTTTAACATTGTCCAAGATGCCATCCAATTTTTTTTTTGTTAATAAAAAAGAAATGCAATGGCAAATGGCTTCAAGAAAAAAGAAAAAAAGAAAAACATATTCCTTTAGATTTTAAATTAACAAAAATTAGATGTATGTCGATGCGTTAGTTAAGGATCTAGAATAAAATATGAGATAAAATTTTAAATAACAAATAATAACTCTTTTATTCAATGGAAAAAGTCATCAAGTTTCATTTATTGCTTTGGTGGGTTAACAATTGTGGTTTTAGGGTCGCGTAAGGTTTGTCAAGTTTGAAATAGAGGTGCAACAAAAAAGTGTTAAGTGATAACTATGTCAACCAGAGATCGGAACTTACTTGTCAATGGCACTTCAAAAAAAAAGCAGTGTACACTCTCCTCAAAGCCCTCGACATCCCTGTAACAATAAATCGATCCTAATTCCTTCATATCACTGAAGAAGTAACTGCCTTAGAATTCCCTTCAATATTGGGAGTAGCCCCCTGACATTCTCACTATTGACGTATCATTTTTCCTAAACACGACATGACGATCTCTAAAGAGCTTTACTATAAGTTTTAGAATGGTGCAACATTGAAAAATCGATCTTTGTTCTAATGCCTTTTACGAAGAGAAGATTGATCAATCTCTGACCTCAAAGGCACCACTGTAGGCTATTCCAACGAGGTGAAGTACCACGGCATTGTCTTAGATGGACGCTTAAATTGGAATGCACACATCAAGTTCGCGGTTGATCGTGCCACTAGAGCTTTGTGGGCTACTCGGCGTCTCTATGGCAGAATTTGAGGTCTTAGTCCCAATATTATACATTGGTTGTGCCTTTCGATAGTTAGATCCATAAAAACATACGCGGCCATAGTTTGGTGGCCAAAAGTACTTAAACGAACGACGGCAATGAAGCTGGAGAAACTGCAAAGAATTGCATGTCTCGGCATTACAGTTGGTTTGTGCACATGCCCTACTTCAGCCATAGAGGGTGTCATCGGGCTCACACCCCTACATATCTTCACTAGGAATACCGGTGCCCGTTGTGTTATAAAGCTGCAGCTAGAACACAAGTTTAAATTAGGTAATCTTGCGGGTCATCTGAAAATACTTCTCCCAATTCCAAGTACGGACATGTTCTGCACTATCCCCGACGTTATTGCCAGGAAGTACAGTTTCGGAAGGCTGTTTGACGTCTACTGGTTCTAAATGGCTTCCGGAGTGCATGCTGACGGCTTTGGACCCAACACTAAAGTCTCGGTAACAATAGGGATGTGCCCGAACGAATTCCAGGCTGGAATCCATGCTATTGAGATCTGCCCCAAAATAAACCTCAATAAAGGTATTAGTATTATTAGGGGTAGTATAGGGATAGTATTAGGGGAGCACAAAAACATATCTATTCAGATAGCGAGGCAGCGCTTAAAGCCTTGATATCCCACTTCGTGCAATCTATGTCAGTCAAGTCCTGCTACGATATTCTACAACCACTTGTCAGAAAAAACATGGTTAAGATTGGTTGGGTGCCCGGCCATCAAGGCATTGTAGGCAATGCAACTGCGGATGAACTGGCTAGGGCCGATTTGGTTTGCGCGCTCTTGGGACCGGAACCCGTCTGTGGCGATAATTGGGTTACCGCCACGTTAAACAACCGGGAACACCAATATCGTCTACCTCATTGGGAAAATGTCCCCGTGCTTAGGCAAACTTTTGAAACCATTTTCTTACAAGAAAATTCTAAGCTAGTGGGCTTCCTTACTGGCCATTGTGGCCTAAGATATCATCTCAACAAACTAAACCTTTGTTCAGATACAGAGTGTCGGTTCCGTTTAGAAAAGGAGCGTGAGCACGTTCTCTTTGAGTGTCCGGCACTACTGGCGGCGTAGACGGATCTTTCATATGCGGAGTTTAGAAACTCGGAAAGTTGTGATATACTCACTCACCTTCATTAGGTAGGTAATAGACCTGTTAGGCTAAAAAGGCCGGAGACTCAATAAATCTTGCTATATCAGAGTGTCAACCATAAGGGCAGGTTATTTAAAAAAAAATCATTTTTCCTGTAACGCGCATTTCATCGAGTTCATAAGATCCTGTCTCAAGCCATGATTCTGTAAAAGGCAATGACCAGACAGGATGCTTAAATCTAGTCTTAGCAACGACCTGCCTAATTTAAGCATTTTCAGCTTTCTTGCTATCAAGCGCCAAAAAAGTTAAATACTATGGTTCTTGATTATTTTAACTCAAATTATTGCCTTCACGGCGCATGAGGGTGGTTGAATAACTACATCTTCATCTCGTTGTGGAGAGCTATTCCGCTTTCTGCCCAATTGTTCTCACTTTCATTCGCTTCAATTCCACAGTGTCCAGGCACCCAGCTAGGGTCAACACGGTTATGGACAAGTTACAATCACTACAGAGCAACCTGTTCGGAAGGCAAACGCCCACACCGGTGGAACGCTGTACCTAAGCCTTTTCGATGCAGAACAGGAAGGAAATCAACCCAGCCGAACTCACTGGACTTAACACCGAATGACTGACTAACAGGATTGCCCCAAAGCTCTTTGGAAAATAAATCAGGAAATCTGAAAGTAGACCATGAGGCCTCAACCAACAAGCGTCTCCAGCCAGCTCGATCTTTAGCCAGTGGTCTCCAGTTTCGCACTCCAAGTTGATTTAGACTCCCTTCCACTTGCGTACGCCACCTGAGTCGCGGTCTTCCTCTACTGCACCATCCTTCGGTTGCGGATTCGAAGATTTTCCGGGCCGGAGCATTGGTGTCCATCCGCTCTACATGACCCACCCACCTCAGTCGTTGGAGCTTCACTCTTCGTCGTTGTCGCTGTACAGCCCTCACAGTTCGTCGTTTTATCTCCTTCTCCACTCACCATCTATGCAGACGGAACCGAAAATCATCGGAAGAATTTTCCTCTTGAGGAAGCCATCCGCTTTTGACAGAGTCCTTGCCTCTGCGTCGTAGAGCAAAAATGGGACGATTAAAGTCTTATAAAGGGTCAACTTAGTTGTTCGAGAGAGGGCTTTGCTACTTAATTGCCTTCTTAGCCCAAATAGCGATTGCCAAGAGTTATTCTTCGTTTGATCTCAGAGCTGATGTCGTACGTAGCCTAAGTAGACAAACTTTTTAACTACCACAAAAATAGACGTGCCTACAGTGACGTTCTGTCCGAGACGTCGATGTTGAGTGTTCTTTCTTGTTGACAACATATATGTACGTATATGGTCTTACCCTCATTGACCGCTAAACCCATCTTCCTCGCAGACATCCTTTCAGACTTCGGTTCGGACTCTATACCCTCGATAGGTTCTTTTTACCCTCCCGTAAAACTTCCGAACCTCATTCCTGCTGTGACGTCTCTCTATTTTCCTCGATCGCGCGCTTCTCATACCGGTGTTCGTCTCTCCTCTTCTGCTCGTAGAGCTCGCGAGCAGATCCGGTCCTTCTGTGCAGCTTTGCCGTATTACTCTCCATTTTTATTGCCCGCTAGGCAGCTGCTGGAAATACTCCTTAATTAAAGCAAGCAGAAACTTGATTGGCTTTCTTATATGTAGAGCTTCCGCTTCAAATTGCAAGATCTTGTTAGACAATTGGAGTCTGCTCTTTGAGAGGTGACACGCTTTAGAAATTCTCAGCGTTACAAATTAATTGTTACTCGTGCAGTATTATATACCCCGCTGTCTTGCCAGAGCTTTATGTCATCTAGATCCATATCGATCAGTTGAAACCATAAGAATTTAGTTCGAAAATGAATCTCATTCTCTACCATAGCATTTCCCCCGTCATCGTGAAAATAGGATGGTACAAAAGCTTCACCTGCCCGAGAGCCACATCAAACATTGAAGTAACTCTACTTTCTCATTATTCAAGAAGTTCTTTCTTTACGGACTGAGCCAGAAATTAGGCTAATTTTTCGTAACAAAAATTAGGGGCGTCACAACTAGGGATGAACTGTACTACACTGCGACCTAAAATATATTTTGTGTCAAGCAAGTTCTTCTCCAACTGAGAAAAGTTTTGAGTGAGACCGAGGTCATAGAGGAACCTCAGGATAATGCTTGAGGATGCATTTTTGATTGTTTCTGGGTGAATGAATCCCCTACCGAAGTGTTTGAGCTATGGCGGGATATTCGCACAAAAAATGCTCGTTGGACGTTGAACTGATGACCAACTTGTTAGGGTGGTAGCTGGGTACACAATGTCCAGGGAGGAAGTCGGTTAGGAGCTTAGCATCGCTTTTCTGCAGATTCGCTGTATCCTAAATCCATCAATTCTGTTCGTTCATGAAAATGTCCAGTTAAAAGTAAACCTCGTAACTGAATGTGATTTATTCCAGAATATCGTCGTCTTCCTCTGTGGTTCTCCAGGACCCAGCTGTAGACGCTTTAGCTGAGTTGACTTGTGTCAATTTAATGTTGTAAAACATGAAGTTCTAGGTGTGTTGTGTGAGTTCTCTGCAACGATCTTTTCGAACAATGTCGAATTGAAGTTCCCAGATTCCCTATCAACTTTCAAGATGTACACTCTGCCTTATCAAGTTCCAATATCCAACTTGTATTTCATTACTTTTCGAGGAAAACTCAATTTGTTTCCTCTCAAATGGTTTGTTTTCTGTTTATTGTTTACTGTCCTTCATTTATCGCGTTCTATACAGAACAAAGGGCTTTTTCATTAATTTATTTTTAAACACTAAACATAATTTTTCAAAAAACAGACAGTTTGGCAGACAGATGGAGCGAGATTACGCAGACTTAACAACATTTTTTTTATTTTTAAAACTTGTATCGTAAGAGTGTCTGCACTTCAAAGAAACAAGGGCCCCTATACAGCATGCGAGCCATTAGAAAAATATTCCTCCAAAGTTCATTATCTCAGCAACGAAAAGACCGCGCCCATATAAATCCTTTTGCCTTCCAATAATAATGTTCCCAAATAAAGAAATTAGTTTGGGGGTTTTGTTATGGGAAACGGATATTTATTTTCGGAAATCTAAATTTAATTTTTCCATCGATATTATACGTTTCTTATTTCGTTTTTGAATTTTCTTATTTTTTTTTTTTTGACGACGGAGACACATTGAATTAAAAACGCACGAAACAAAATTGAATTAATCAAAACAAAAAGTTGAGATAACAAAAAATACGAAAAAAACATTCAGGAAAGCTGTTCATTTGGTTTTGCAAATTTTGATTTCGGTAAGCTCTGTGAACACATCGAAGAAGTGGACCGGAAGAATGTATCCTTGGACCCTGTTCACACAGGAGCAACGGATTGGATTTTTTTTTGACGTTTCGTGTTCAGATTGATAGTCCTGTCTGAACACTTCCGCGGATTTTTCTTGACATATTTATTGTCAGTGTCGACCAAATTGATTTGATTTTCGTGCTTATTTCACGAAATTTAGAACAATTTAAATAAATAACACAAATGCGATCAGCCTCTAGGCCAAAAGACGCATTGTTTTATTCACGAAAACAATTTTTCACACGTTTGTCGAGTGACTGCCGATTGACATCTACAAATGTCAAAAAAAAATCCAAGAATTTTAAAAAATCTAAAAATCCGGACTGACGTAACATGTCACCTCTTCGCTTTCCCCCTCGCCTGTAATCGTAAAAAAAAATCCAGTCCGTTGCTCCTGTGTGAACAGGGTCTTGAAGGTTGAAATAGCCAAAGTAGGACCTTCTGGTTAGGAGAAGGAATATTTTGTTGTGGAACGCATTTGAACTGAACATAGAATACCCATGCCACATTTAAAAAAACCAATTATTCGCCGAAATTGGAAGTAGGCAACCAAAGAATGTTCACTTGGAGCTTCAGGGGAAATCGACCAAATTCAGGGAATTACAGATTCCTGACAATCGAGGAAGTCATCTCTTCCCATAGCCAGATCACTATAGCTAGCCTTCGATAAAAAGAGTTCCAAAATCTAGTACAACTTAGTCGAAGAGAAATACGGATCGTCTCCGGTGTCCTTATAAGACACTGCGGAGTAGGAATCCATGCGGAGCATCTTGGATTACCCTACAATGACTACTCATTAAACCGCAGCCAGCTTAAGGCTCAAGACATAATGTATCACTCTGTTGGGTCCCGGGACACCGAGGCATCGATGACAATGAAAAGGCCGATGAACTGGCAAGACAGGGATTGGAACTGAACCAAATAATGGTCGATCATACGGTTCCCAGCTAGGTGCTGAAGGGGCCTGAGGTAGATTTGCGGAGCTCGCTTTAGAATTAGAGAGAAGAATTTCTCGATTTGTGTATGAGCTCCTTTCAAAATCTCCTGATCACTCTCGAGAATTTAATCCCGGCTACAGGTGTGAGAAGTTCTAAAGCAAGAGATGCACTTGGACTTCTGGAGGATTGCCGATGAGCGATGGAGCACACTTCCGTCATGCCGCATATCAAGAAAGATGTGGCCAAAACTCAATAAAAGAAAAACAAAGCAAATACCTACACTGAACAGATCGCATTGAGCTCTAGTGATCAGCATCCTCACAGGCCACAACCTACTGGCGGCCCTTCTGAGAAGAATGCGACTAAGCACGACTGACCTCTGCAGAGTATGTGGCGATATGGACGCGAAGGAGGGCACGACGCACTTTCTCTGCGACCGCCCAAATCTTAGCAGAACCAGGAAGAAGACCCTAGGTGCTTATTTCTTTAGCGACCCAGGCCAACTCTCAACCATGCCACCGAAGGCCATCCTAAAATTTATACCGAATTCAGGGTGGCTTAGGAGGGCTTATAACGACTAATAAATAATCTATTCTCTTCCCAACAGGTACATAAATGTAGGTCCCACAACGGGGAATACAAGGTAAGTAAGTAAGACGGTGCCTAACATCAAGCTGCCACCCCTTTAACCTAACCTAACAATGTCCGCTTCAAAGCAATATTTTATAAGTGACGCAGAGTGTTTATCCAAATTTCGGTGTCATCCGCTCTTGCTGTTGCAGTATACCAAGCTCAGTCCAAGAGTCACCACCAAAACATAAAATAAGCACTTGGTTACGAACTTTATTGAGGACCAACTGACTTAATTCGCGTTGTGAGCAGTCACTCGTTTCTCGATCAATCTTAACCTAGGCCACATGCGGTCTCGTGGCTTAAAAGGTTAGGTTAGGTGACTATCCACGCCCAGACAGGGACACACCTAGACAAGATTGGCCCATTGTGATACCACGATGAAGAACCGGCTTCATCAGGAAGCAGAGTATATAACACAACGTACATACATCCAGATGGGCGAACGTACCGGTATTAACCCTAAGGGTTGAAGTTTCTTCTCTTCAGAATGTCGAGTTCGGTCAGATCGTTAAGATCATCCTGATCATCATGCTGATGTTGTTCCACCTGTGGTTTGCCGGTTTCTTGGCATCCGTGTCAAGGAGGAATTTGATCGATTCGATAGGCGCAGGTGGATCCCCAGGTTTTCGAGGAGATGCCGTCCTGCACCTTCTTTTGTCAGTTCGTTCGCTCTGCAGTTGCCTAAAATGTTCTTATAGTATCTTTGAAACTCCCAGCACATTGGATGGCTTATAGGACTTCTGGACAAATTTTTGGATATTAAATCACAAGAATCAGAGACAATGTTGGCTTCTTCTAAGGTTCAGACGTCATGTTCGATTTGGTTGACCAGGAGGCGACCAAATTCTGTGGTGCCTAATTGGCCCGGTCGCAAACTCCTTACGGTTGGGGACCAGCACCCGTGGTTTGACTACAAACCACTTGTCGAAAAAAAGTTGTCTGCGTTACAATTAGTGAAACATTCTCAGACGTAGTCTATATTTTTGCCAGAAAGACACTAAAAATTCAGGGAGGCGTTTTCCCTCTGTTATGTGAATGCGCGCGTTGTTGACTTTGAAATTATGCGCTGCGCTGCGCGTGAATGAAACAAATGTATTTTCTCCTTTTTTTCTTTTTGTAATTAATCACAACAAATCGTTTTGATATGTGGGCGAGGATTTAATGTTCGCTGAGTCTTTTATGCCGACTGTCTTCACCACGGTTTTCGATCTAAACTGACGGATTGACCTTACAAAATAAATTTTCATTTGAAAAGAGAGAAAATTCTTTAGATTCTAATTCCGAAGTCAAATATGTTTACGAAGTGTCATAGCCGCAGGAGAATCCCGATGCTTTTGAAGACAAACATCCAGCACCGTCGGTATTTTTCGCTTTAATCTAGGGAAACACCTTTCCATCTTGATGTTTTGGAAATAAATAGAAATCGATTGGTTTACTTGGATTAGAGAAGAAATCGGATGCTGATGACATCATGATCGTGTAGAACTGTTCATGTCAATAATAAATCATCGCACTTGGTGATTTGTTAAATACAATTAGCACACGAAGGAAAGTCATGAGTTCAGCAGATCATCAATTTAAGTAAGGCGAAGCCAAGATGAACTCATGATGTTAGAAATTTGAAATCAACAACATGTCGTTGGCTGTGGAGTGGGTGAGATCACAATTGGGTCAAAAGATGCGACATAAGACCGAAGCTTGTATCAAAAAACAGATTTTCGATTTTCATGGAACAACTATCACCTACGAGAAAACACAGCCTTACAAAGTCCTTTAGGTAGTGCCTAGAGAAAATCGTGGCACAACCTTTCAATAAAATTCACTCATTACACCTGGAAGAAGTATTAACCACATTGGAGCAGAATGAAACAGTTGAGGACGAACCAAACTCACTAAGAATATGTAGAAAGGGAATTTGAACAGTTGGCTGAGGCCCAAATACGATAGTGAGCAGGTGTAGATGATGCAGGACCTTGAATCTTTTAACAACATCATCCTCACACTTTTTAATTGAAAATACGATATCACCTGAGGCTTTCTTAAAACGAAGTGAGATTTTGGCTCGAGAAGGAATTTGATGGTTACTCTAAGGTCTACGTCATCGACTAGGTTAGGTAAGGTTGAAGTGGCTGCCAGCCGAAGCCAACACACGTAGACTAATGATAGGTCCGTTGTGATACCACGTGGATCTTGAAGAATTCTCTTCTACCTACTCGTTAAACCACTTAGAGCTTCTGATGAAGCGTAGAAGACTTCTAATATCTGCGTTGATCGTCTGGATCATTGTAGAAGAAGGCAACTAGGTGAATTTTTCTTCTATGGAAGAGAGCCGGGAATGTGCTAAGAAGGTGGAGGATAGTTTCCTCCTCCTCCTCGTCCATGCAGCTTCTGCAGAAATCATTTGAAAAGACGCCAAGCCATTTTGCATGCCTGGCTATTAGACAGTGTCCCGTGATGACACCTATAGTAGCGCTGATATGCAATCTCTTTGGGGAAATCAAATCTAGAGCATATTAGATCCAGCCTGGGCCAAATCTGTTTTGTCGCTAGACACGTAGGATTTGTCCTCTCGAGAGCATCACGCTTAATTTAATGTTTACACGTAGCGATGGATATGCCTGAGGCACCATATTCTGGTAAAATATGCATCGTTGTTCCATGTCTATCGTCGGCTAACTTAGACGAGAACCCGAATAGAGAATAAAACCGACCGTTGATCTTGAACGACGCAGATAAAGTTTGGAACTACAGGAATTAATTTGATGTTGCTACTGTCCCCTACCTCGTAAAGGTTCTGTAAACATTTGTTAGTTTGAACCCGAGTCAATCGTAAGGACCTAACCTACCTATTTCCATTGTAAGGAACACAGAATCTCTTCGCGTAGAAACCACTGACATAGTTATCCACTAGCACTTACTTGCTTAAAAGGCTCCCGACCCATGAAGAGTATCTGTCTGCGACACCGCAGTTCTCCATCCTCTTCGATTCCGGACTTTGTGGTGCCAGTTTATGAGGCCAAGCATACTGGCATCCGCGATGGCTTGGTCCTTATACTGCAGGTTTGGTGTTCCTGGTATTCCAGAACCTGATGGCTTAAAAGGCTCCCGACCCATGAATAGTCTCTGCCTGAGACACCGCAATTCTCCATCCTCTTCGATTCCGGTCTTTGTGGTGCCAGTTTATGAGGCCAAGCATACTGGCATCCGCGATGGCTTGGTCCTTATACTGCAGGTTTGGTCTTCCTGGTCGTCCAGAACCTGATGGCTGCGATTCGAAGATTCTCCTGACTGGAGCATTGTTTTCCATTCACTCGATGTGTCCGAGCTAATGAAATTGCCGAAATTTGGTCTTCTGAACCACTTCCACACCTTTGTACAGCTCATAGAGTTCGCGATTATGTCTCCTTCCCCATTCGCCCTCCTCACAAAAAGGACCAAAAATCCGAAGAATGTTTTTCGTTTATCTGCTTGCCTGCTTATCGTCCAGCACTCGGCGCCATATAGCAGGACTGGCAGGCTTGCAGTCCTATAGAGCATCATCTTTGCCTTTCGTGTAATGAGCTCCGACCCCAGCTGTTTTGCTAAACATAAGTAGCAGCAGTTTCCTTGGGTTATTCTTCGTCGGATCTCCACTAAGATGGCATTCGTGGAGTTTGCCCTTACTCCGAGGTACATGAACTTCTTTTCTACCTCAAATTTATAGCTGTCGATTGCGGCGTTTTGCCCTGGACGGTGGACAGATAAATCTGTGTTTGTCAACAGCATACGTATTTGGTTTGGTCCTCGTTGATTTTAAGACCAACTTGTTTCGACGTCTCCTCAATCGCCACAAATGTTTCTACTACGGTGTTTAAAAGGTAGATATGTGCATTCAAGAGGACACAAGCGTCCATAGGTTTTATTAAACCAACCTCTGTCTACCAACTCCTACTCTCACCTACACGCGGTGAACGCCGGGTGCCGAGTACGGTTTTAACCCCTGTGGAAGGTTATTGGTGGCAGCAAACGAGAGAGGGGAGGGAGGGTGTTCACACTAAGGCACTCTCTCTCTTAGATCCAGATGGCAGCGGAAGAACTCCCAATATGAGATCAACGGTAGCGTCTACAGTCCCAGTCAGATCGAACCACTTAGTGAACAACTTACACCTCTGACATATTTGGAGCTCAGGTCTGTAAGAATCGGTTAACCAGGCCATTTTTGTCCAAGGGGTAAAAGTTAGGAGCCGACTCTCCAAGATTGGAGGTTGCGCGATGGGGTAACTACCCACCGGTAGGAAAAAAACCAATTATGAGAGAGCCACACCAAGCCTCCGATACAATCGAGTTATCCATTAGCATTGCGAAAAAAAAGTTCGTGCTTCACTCCGATTAAGTCTTAACATAAATAGTTATCGGATAGATTACTGATCGCCATATTAGCTATTGCTTAGTTGCTTTGCAAATCCTTTGTAATTTTGACTTGTCAACGTCAAAGCCTTAATGATAAGAGGTAGCAAATCTTTTTGAACTGAGCCGGAAGGCATTTGTGCTGAAAAGGTTCTATTGCGGTCTCCTGCCCATTCTGGCGGAGGACAGGAAAACATTTCGATCTCTAAGATATTTTGCGCTGAGAAAAATTCGCCTACAACTGGAGAATAGTATGGTTCAGCGTACGATCAAATCCAGGAAGAAACCTCAAGATCATGCTTGCTGATGATTGGTTGACTATGACCGGTCACCTTCTACTTGCGCACATCAGGTGGTGAAGTGGTCTTCTTTTGCGTCAACTGTCCGCGGTGAAATTAAAGATTCTTCGGTCTGGACCATTAGTGTTCATCAGCTTTGCATGACCTAGTTCCAAGCTAACAGAATCGGAAAAGACGCCCACAGAAGTCTTGCGATGACAGCTTTTTAACGCTAATCTTCCTCACAGTGATGTGATCAGAAGAGAAGTGCCTTCCATCGGAGTGTCTTTTATCAGTTATTCGTGCGCGCTCTTTGCTTAGTCCACTACTTCTTGAGAAAATTGCCCAGACGATGCGACTAGTGGGCCACATTAGCTCAACGCTCGTCGTTATAACGCTTTTCAGTTGATCCAAGACGCGATGCACTTCCTAATCATCATTGTTCTCCCATGAAAGAGCTTCTCAATACGCCGTTCGGAGTAGGCAATAAACTGTAGGTCCCTTCCATTCATGTGAAAAATATAACACGCGTGAAAAATGTCGCGCCCGGCAGAAAAAAATCCCAGATTAAGCTTAGCTTTGCTTAGCGTGACTAAGATCAGCTGGAATACAATTTTGAACGCATTCCTAAACGTTCTTCATGCCAAGGTAACTAGAGTCTCCGAGGAGCAGCAATGTCTATCTGCATACGTTCACTGATTAGCACTAAAATAAAAGTCCCACCAGGCAAATAGATCGAATGATACACTTCCAGAACGAATAATTGATTCAGTGTAATGCTAACCCCTTTACGTCGATGAGTCACTACCCAAGCTTCATCTGAAACCTAATCAATTCGAATAACAAGCGGCGCCTTTAAAATTGACTTATAACTCTCAAAATCAAGCCGCTACCCGCTTCACAAGCATTCATACTTGAAAGCACCAAAAACGTCTCAACAATATTCAAGTCAACCTTCCTTATTCGGCTCGTATTGACCAAGAAACCCGAACTGCAAGTCGTAAATCAGAAAAATGTCAATTACATGAGTTACGGTGAGAAATTCTTCGAATTTAATAGAAAAAAATGAATCAACACCTTCGTTGCGAAACGTTTTCATTAGCGCTAGCGATCAATAAAGTTATTACGAACGATCGATGAGGAAAAGCAACTGAAAATGAGACGCTGCAACTGAATGCGATTGAACCCCTGAACTGTGCGATATGAGCTACTCACACTCCGTTGCATTCGCCGTCAGTGCAAACACAACCAATTAAATTTCCCAATCGAAGTAAATTGGACATGAGCGTCGTCGTTTGTTTGGACTTTTTCTTCGTAAGCATTTCAATTGTCTATCGTTGCATGCAACCCATCGATGATAGGCTGGCCGTCTCTGTGATGAGTGGGTTGACCTTGTCAACAAATGACAACACAATCACTTCCTTTTGAATTATTTTTTATTTAAATACGTTGAATAGAAAAAAAACAAAAACTTGCTCCTCCTCTAGACCACCATCAAACGTGGTGCAATATTCATCGACATGAGCTCTTGGAAGAGCAACTTGGCTGCGTAGGGCAGGCGAACTTGAGAGATTTGCGTTTTATTCTTGCATCCCTTGCACTCGAAGGTGTTGTTACGCAGATTGGCGATGGCGATGAGACCACAGAAGTTACAGATGTGAATGCGGTACGGATCGGACACTTCGAACAGCCTTTCACGCAAGAACTGTGCGGCACCGTGGGAAATTTGACAATCACGTTCCATCTCACCGAAACGTAGACCACCATCTCGAGCCCTACCCTCCATAGGTTGTCGCACCAAAATCTGAACCGGACCACGAGCTCTTGAGTGAATTTTGTCGTCCACCATGTGCTTGAGACGTTGGTAGTAGGTTGGACCCAAGAATACCTGGAAGTAGAGCGATATGAAGTAGGAATAGATTTCAGGGTTCCGCGTGCTTACCTGAGCATTGATCTTTCGACCTGTGTGTCCGTTGTACATGATTTCATTGCCACGCAAGTGGTAGCCGTATTCCTGCAGGAAAGTGGAGATCTTCTGTACGTTGACGGCATCGTTAAATGGTGTAGCGTCACCGATTTCACCTTTGTTGGAACCCAGCTTGCCTGTAAATAGAAAACAAACTTAGAGCCATAGGGGTCAAACAAGGTTTTCAATAATTTACCTTGCAAGCACTCGATTAAATGTCCAATTGTCATACGGGACGGAATAGCGTGAGGATTGATTATAATGTCAGGCGTCAACCCTTCCGCTGTGAAGGGCATATCCTCCTGCCGATACTGAATACCACAAGTACCCTTCTGTCCGTGACGAGAGGCGAACTTATCGCCAATCTGCGGTATACGCACCGACCGCACACGAATCTTACAAAACTTGTACCCCTCGCTGTTCAACGTCAACATGACTTGGTCCACAATACCAGTTTCTGAGTTACGCAGGAACGTCGATGCATCTCGTTTCGTGAAACGCTTGGTAGTACCTTCCAACTGCAAAACAAAACAAACTGTAACCCCCTCTCTTCGTTGCACAAATGGCCACCACTTACCTCATCGTCATTCTCTGGCAAAGTGATCGTCTTTCCGATTACCACGTCATCACCAGACACACGAATACCGGGCGCAATGATCCCATCATCATCCAGCTTGTCATAATGAGCGTTTCGCATGCCCTGACATGTTGCCCGATTGGGCTTCTCAAACTGCTCCTCCTGATCGCCGATACGTTTGTTCTCTGAATCCTTGTACGAACGGTAAAACACCGACCGGAAGAATCCTCTCTCCACGGCCGAAGCATTCAAGATAACACTGTCCTCTTGGTTGTATCCAGTGTAGCACAGAATGGCGACAATGGAGTTAATACCCGCAGGGAGTTCTCGGAACCGAAGGTACTCCATGGAACGTGTGGTGACCAGCGGTTTCATCGGATAGTAGAGCACATGGGCCAGTGTGTCCATCCGCACATGGAAGTTTGTGATATACACGCCCATAGCTTGCTTACCCATAGCACTTTGATAAGTGTTACGCGGACTCTGGTTGTGATCAGGGAAGGGAATAATGGAGGCACACACGCCCAAGATCATCGCTGGATGAATCTCACAGTGAGTGTACGTGGTACAGTACGCATAGTCCTTGTCCTGCTTCAAATCATAAGGCGACATGGCAATCATGATGGTTTCCTCCTCCAGAGTGTCGATGTACTCGACGACGCCAGACGCTACCAATACCTGCCAACTGTAGTTGTAGTAGTCCCTCTCTTTCAACATCTCAATGTGATTTCTCTTCAGCAGCAGACTGCCGTTCTCAACAATCAGCAAAGGTCGACAGATGCGACCTGCATCTGTGTAGATTCGAATCTCACGATCGCGAATATCACGAATCATCGACACCTCGGACACAATGATGTCCATCTGTCGCCTGAGTTTACGCAAAGTCGCCATCAACTGCTCTGGGTCACGGTGAATGCCCACCCAGCAGCCGTTCACAAAAATCTTTGTGGCATCAGCAATCGCCGATGGCGCAATCTCCTCCAAATTTTCCATAGACCACTCCTCCAAGAACTCCAGGATCGGCGATGGTTGCGATCCCACAGAAATATAAGCCATCAGCGCCAGATTCTTGACCAAACCGACAGCAGCTCCTTCAGGAGTCTCAGCAGGACACAGCATTCCCCACAAGGTGTTGTGCAGCTGACGTGGCTTAGCCAGCTTACCATCGCGACCAATTGGCGAGTTCACACGCCTCAAATGAGACAGGGTCGAGGCGAACGTCAAACGATTCAACACCTGAGACACTCCGGCACGGGCTTGATGGGCCTTCTTCTGATCACCCCAGTTGCCTGTGGCCAGCGAGTACCTCAATCCGTCAGTAATGATGTTTGTCTTGATGGCCAACTCCAAATTGAAGTCCTTTCCACGATCGATAAACTTCTGTGTATACATTCGCACCTCCTTCATAAGATTCTTGAAAAGCCCTCGAAACAGGAACGCCAACAGAGGACCGGCCAAGTCCAAGCGTTTGTTACCGTAGTGATCCCGATCGTCCAACTCACGCCGACCCAGAGAGGCCAACAACAGCCTGTGGACCATGTAACCAAGGAAATACGCCTTCTTCGTCTCACAGAAATCGGAGACTCCCACGTGCGGCAGCATTTCTTTTTGCAGAATTTCCTTCGCGTACTTGATACGCTTGTCCTTTGTCACACCGGGCCGGGCACCTCTTGCGCCAATGAAATTCAACGCCACATTCTGTTCCTGAACAACGAAAGCCTCATCCAACGAAGGCTTCACCATCTCCATCATTTCCGGATCGTCAAAGTCATAGATGATGTGCTCGAGGATGTCCCTGTCGGCCACGAATCCCAGTGCCCGAAACACAATCATAATGGGAATTTCCTGCTTGATGTACGGCAAGATGGCGATAATTCTCTGACCAATCGCAGACTTTTTGATGTTCTGCGATCCACGAGCCATCATGTTCACCCACAGCGTCGATGTGGGACGCGAACTGTGCTCAAGGCAGGAACGGATTTCGGATTTGAACGCATACTTGCCGTCCTTCATGCTGAATACGTACACAGTATTCGTTGCCATCTTTTCCTGGGCAATTAAAACCTTTTCCGAACCGTTGATGATGAAGTAACCGCCGGGATCCAGCGGGCATTCGTTTAACTCTGTCAAATCACGATCGGATAGCTGACTCAGCAGACAGTATGTGGAACGTAACATGATTGGAATTTTGCCAATGAATGTCTTCTGATGCTGGGTCTCCACCGGATCCTGACCTTCGATGATTTTTGTTTTGGTTATATCAACGTACAGCGGGGCGGAATAAGTCAAATTTCGAAGACGTGCCTCGTTCGGCATCATAGGACTGGGCGAACCATCTTTCTCCCAATGTGTCGGTTTAGACAAGTAGATCTGATCGAACTTGAGCAGAAAACGTGGCTACAATGAAAGGGAAAAGTTAGTTGATATCCGTCACAGTGGGGCTTTAAACAGCAGATGTAGCTCTACAAGTGAAAATCTTTTCCTTACCGGTGTTTCAATTTCTCCCGATGTATGTTGCGCTTCTGCTTGCAAATCGATGGCCGGTGAGTCCTCAACAATTCGCTGCACAGACATCTGAATGAATTCATCAAAACTGTCCAGCTGCTGACGTACCAAACCTTTTTCATCGAAATAGGAATTAATAACAATCCAACAGGCTTCCTGCCACAACTCGTGGGAAATTTCCTCTGCATTTTCTCCCTCGTAGATTTCTGCGAAGTACACGGAACCAAGTTATTCCAATTTGATTTCACGAATTTACTAAATCAGCCCACAGCTGGCAGCCATTTTTCACAGCCGCATCGGAGTTTCACCGAGTTGATTGCATCGCACTTACCTTCCTCGTTGTCGTACATCATTTTCAGGCCGGTTTTCTTCAACTATTACTTCGTTAAGTTGTTGTTAAAAAAGTTTTGAATATTTATTCACTTTGTTTGCATAATTAAATGAATAAAAATTGATTTTTTAATTCCAATAAAATTTTGCACAACACCGCACAATTCTTGCTGTCAAGCGGCAATTGCTGTCAAACATGTGTCAGCTTTGACAGAATGGCATTTTGCTTCAATTTTTTCACACTCAGTGGTGCCAAATTTTGATTTAAGGCGCAATACACTAAAAAGAAAGATTTTTGATAATATTCTTCTAAACATAAATTTTGATTTAGAGATCTGAGTGGTGCTTCACCTACCACCTCTGTATCTAAATTTTGCTTAATAAGACTACGAAGCACTCTCCGAATAGCGTGATTTGTACTGAAAACAAACCACCACGACCAGACGCTGAAACCTTAGTGTTGCTCTTGCGGATCAGATTAACCTGACCAGATTAAGAGACGATTTTAACATTGAGAGAAGCTTGATTAGGTATTAATCGACAACGGCTAGAATAATATAGGTCAGCATTCTGAACTGCAGTAGCCAACGCCTCCACCTCCATCTGCTCCATCCAAACGAAATAAGCTCTACCTTTACTCTACTTTTTTTCTGAGTTTCATTTAAAAACTCTCCGGGCCTGAGCATTAGTATGGCTCTCTTGCCCCGACAAAAAAGGAACCACAACTCGTTATCCACTACCTCCTTATTGGCGACTAAAATCCTATCGAAATCTCCTGCAAAATTCAAAATACAGTCGGTTATCATCTTCTGAAATCGTTCTTCGGTTTTAATTTACCAATCAACAAATCTGCTACAATCTTTACTCGCTACATTTGCCCCTCTCTCACAGATGTTCGCCCCACCGGCTATATCAAAACGTCAACCAACTTCAGCTCAGTCACAAGTGTCATCTAAATGTGTGATAAGTGCGTTTTTGCCTAAATAAAAAGTTTCTACAATTGCAAATTTTGCTTACTGCCTAATTTTTGCAGCAACTTAAGGTAAGCAATAAATGAGAATATCATCAATAATATCCATCAAACTTAATCCTTGTGTTCTCTAAAACAAGTGAATCCAAAAACTGCAGCAAATTGAAATTTTCCCTGAAAACTATGTCGTACGTGGAATTCCTTCAACCCATCGAGTGCAATTGAATTTTACTAAATCTATTCCCAACATTGGTTATCGGTCAACTCTTTGCTGACTTTTTATATCCGCTGTGGATCAAACATACCACATGAATGCCCGATTGTTGGCTGCCATCGTCGCCAGAACCCCACCAGAATGAAAACATGATACGAACTTTTTTTTATCTCTATGTGCGGGGAACGTTCGCAATGATGAGGCAGAAATTTTATTTTATTTACTCTACACATGCAGTCCTAGTTATTTTTTTTTTTCTGTTCTTTCCTCGGTGTTGTGTTACTTATTGCTGACGATAAATCAAATCGATTTTATATCCCAAAGTTTACACAACACACATGTATCTACCGTGAGCTCTGATCGATTTGGGCTGTTCCTTATCAAATGTTTAATTTGCCAAGAAAATTCTAATTTGTTCGTTCCGCTTAGCTCTGCCTCCGATGATGATGGATGAATGAATGCGATGGGTTCGTTAGAATCTAGTTTTGTCATTATACAAGTTAGTAGCACGCTCCACTAGCCGTAACAGCGATTGTAATTGTGAGCTGCTTGTTGTTGTCTGTGTGATTTTTGATTTTGTTGTTCAAAGTAAAAGGCAACCTACCGAAACCGAATTGTCTTGCTGTTCAAAGAGAAAGTTCTAATTGGATTTATACACAAAAGCTGTTCATACCCCTACAGGCTCGGATTGTCGACTTGGCTTTAAAGATTCTGTGTTGGCTACTCGATGACGATGAACGACACAAACCAGATGAGGGACGTTTATCCCACAACAAAGATATGCAAATACATACCACAGTTTAGGTGCTGGTCGCTGGTGTAATGACGTTTATATTGTGACGCAAATCAAGAATTTCTCCTCCTCGCTATTTTTAGTCAACCAATTTATGATGCCGCCCATTTGGTGATAATTTTAGCTTAACCTAGATTAGGCTAAGTTAATGCTTTTGTGTTGGCACTCACGTTGGGTTATATATTTCTGAAAAATCATAAAGGAAAGTCGGATGACTTACACGAGGCAAACACGAGGTAAGAATCGAATAAAGGATTCCTCGTATGTAATTGCCAACAACACAAAATCAGCGTACTTCTACGTCATCCTCCAAAAATGTAACAGATAGGTGGCCTATGAAATTTGTTTTTGGGTCACAAAGTCTAGGAATTATATTAAGAAATTCCGTTAGGAATCAGTGTGGAAACGCAGCTCTATTTCTATGTAAAGCTGAGCCCGACTAGCTTGATTCGAAGCTTGAGCTTTAGAAAGTCTTTGCGAAACGTTGGGAACTTTATTCGTAGGCTTTTGGACCTGACGACCTTTCGACCTAATTGGGTGGCAGTTAGCCATCTATAAGATTCTTCGATTGTCTCCTAAATGTGCGAAGAAATGGTGTAGGTAGGTTCTTACTTTGGTGAAGTAAAAACTTATCAGGGTTCAATGACAGTAAAGCTACTACTTTCTTCCGGAAACAGCTTCCTATTCCCCTTCCATCGAGATGAGCTGGTTCCACTTAATTTCCGATCTGCGTGTGTTCTGTGGTAGCGAACTAAATGTTCGCTCTCACATCGATCACATTATAAGCAATAAGCTCCGGTTCGTCAAGTGCTTGTCAAAAAATGCTCAGACCCTTACGTCACAGAATCCCTTTGCATCACCTTTGTTAGACCTCTTCTTCAATGCGCCAGACAAGTTTGATGTACACAGAGAATCATGAGAGCACAGAGAATTGCGTAGGTTCATCCATTTCTTCCTATGAAGTCATTCCTGGGCTGACAATTGTAATCTTCCTCCCAACGAAGACCGACTGGAATTGATAAACCTTAGAAGTCTTGAGAAGATTCTCCTGATTCAGCCTTCATCCACCAGTTTTTAGCTGACACCATCATTCTCAGGACCTAAGGTCTGTACGACTCTTTCGTCTCGCTATCCATCGCACTTATTATAGCCAACACGAATCAATGAATGTTTTGCAAGGCAAACAACGCGCATTCTTGATTTCCATTCCACCAAATTCATAATCGCAAGTCACACTCAGACCTTATCTCCCTCTGATCCCTCTCTTATCAACAATGTTTCCCCCTAATTAGTCGTATAAATTTTATTGTGAGAAACAAATTAATGATGGGGGATTCCCCGAAAAATGTTTAACAATTTAACTGCATAGGTAAATTGATCATCATCATCATCAATACCATCATTTCCGGTCCGCTTGTCCACGCATACCGCGTCTTTGATGCCAAGTTAGGAGCATGCATTTAACATGTCCAAACCATCGAAGTTTGGACCCCTCCAAAGTACGACAGCTTAGCTCCGATGTTAAGGTCGGCCTTCTTAATAACAGATTGACCAAAATTGCTTCAGCCTGACCAATCCTACAGTTTTGCTCATTCCATAACTAATAGGAACCCGAGGTACTTAAACTTCACCTGTTTCAATGAAACTCCACTAACATGCAGAGAGCATTGAACAGGCTTTCGGGAAATTACCATCGCATACTTCTGATTTGTTTACGTTAACTCTCATCCCAGCTTTAACACATACGGCTACGAATCTGTCGAGTGCGCGCTAAAGTTCGGTCTGCAGATGGCTTATCCTTAGGTCTCCCAATTCGAAAGATTCCTCGCCACCAATCTAGATACAAAATGAAAGGAAGAGGTGACACAACGCATCTCTGGCGAGGTCCAACCCCCACAGTAAAACATGCCGATATAACGCCGTTCACCCGAACACAGTTCTTACAGTTTGAGATCGAATGTTTCTTAGAAGAGAACCGTCAATCGCACACACCTACGTTTAGCTAGTCGGTTGTGCTTCTACCTGGACCACACTGCCCTTTGCTCAACCTAGACACGACCACAGGTCTGGCACGCAGTTCTAACGCCTTACTTAAGGTGGCGCTACAGTCCGGGGTGGACCTGGGCCTCAACCAGCAAACATCTCCAGTCCGCTCGATCTTTAGCCAGTTGCTTCCAGTTTCGCACGCTAAGTTAACCAATCCCCTTCCACTTGCGTGCGCCACCCGAGTCGCGGTCTTCCTCTACTGCGCCGTGGATTCGAAGATTTTCCGGGCCGGAGCGTTGATGTCCATCCGCTCTACATGACCCAGCCACCTCACTCTTTTCGCTGTAAAGCCCGTATAGTTCATCATTGTACCTCCTCCTCCAGTCACCGTCTATGCAGACGGGACCGAAAATCACCCGAAAAATTTTCCTCTCGAAACAGTCAAGAGCAACCTCATCCGCTTTTGACAGAGTCTATGCTTCTGTCCCGTAGAGCAAGGCCGGGATGATTAAGGTCTTATACAGGGTCACCTTAGTTGTTCGAGAGAGGACTTCGCTACTCAATTATCTTCTTAACCCAAAGAAACAGCGATTGGCAAGAGTTGTTCTTCGTTTGATCTCAGCGCGTTGTCTGAATTGATAGCGGAGCCTAGGTAGACAAAGTCCTTAACTCCCTCAAAGTTATAACTGTCTATAGTGACGGTCTGTCCGAGGAGTCGGTGTTGGGTGTCCTTTCTTGTTGACAGTATATACTTCGTCTTTCCCTCACTGACCGCTAAACCCATCTTCGCGTGACTGCCCGTCGCCTTGCCTAAATCGTTTTTTGGCATCAAAGTTCTCGGTGAGGTCTTGACCGACCTTGATGGAGCAAAGTGCTTTCTCCATCGTCATCCTGCACAAACGGACGAGTTTAGCAGGGATGCTGTGATACGCGGCCTTAAAATCGATGAAAAGGTGGTGGGTATCGATTTCAAGTTCCTAGGTTTTCTCCAAGATCTTGCGCAGTGTAAATATTTGGTCGGTGGTAGACTTGAAGCCACACTGATATGGAGTGATCAGGTTATTGACGAACGGCTTCAGGCGTTTACACAACACGGCGGATAAGATCTTGTAAGCGATGTTAAGAAGACTAATGCCTCTGTAGTTGGCGCAGTTTAGAGGGTCTGCTTTCTTGAGCCTTCTAATACCTTACCAAAGATTTTTCCATAGAGAATTAAGAGAGATACACCCCCATAGTGGAAGCAATTCCTCTTATCTCCTTTCCAAAAGCAAGGGACAATCACCCCAGTTTTCCAGTCCCTCTGCCCCCAAGGCCTTGAGCATTTCTGGCCGGATTTTATACACATTAGCAGATTTGCAGACTTTTAACGCAGACTTGAGTCGCCAAGCTACAATAAATTAATTTCTAGATCAAAGTGGTTTAGCTGAAACTTAAGTAACTTGCTTTATGTATCTGACACTGTATCGTCTCAAGAAACTGGACAAAGTTCCTTGAATTTTTGTCGGCTGTGCTTAAAAGGGCAAGAAACTGGCGAACATATCTTCTGTAACTATCCGGCCAATGCTTGATGTAAACTCAGACTCCTAGGCTCTCCTATGGATCTTCTAAAAGACCTCCATTCCATGTAACCAAACAATAGTACAAGAAATAAGGATGAGGATGCCTTATGCGGTTTCAAAAGAAATTGACTGTCCCATCTGCATAGATGGGAAGTGAGCGAAGAGATACAAAAGCACGAATTGTACGACCTCTTCAGCGAGTCAAAGAAGTTACATCACAACGTCTTAGACAGCTGAAACTGAGCATCAATGATCGTTCTACTTACACGTTCCTAGTTTAAACTCGTATCTTTGTCGTCCACCACAATTAAGTTGTTCCCTTAATCATTTATATTTACTATTCCTATTGAAGCGTCGATGGACGATAGTTTTTGAATTAGGCGACAACAAAGGAAGCACTGGGAAAAGTGGTATGATAGCTTGAGATCACAACACTTCACTAGTAGATGCCAATTGGAACTCTAATTCTAAATTCATAGATGACAGCGGCTCACTAAAACTAGTTGCGCATTACACCGTCTTGTACAAGGCAAACATGGTCGTACTGCGATGACCAAGCAACTTTGGTGTTAGTCTGCTGCATTGAGGAACAATTCGAAGAAATTCCACATTAGTTTGTTAATTACCGTCGTCATGGTATGTTGGGTGCTATACCTAGGAAAACGGCTGAATAAATGCACGAAGCATGAACGTGCAAACATGGTCACAAGAATTTCCAACAGTTGCTCGACACGAACAGCGAGCAGAGAGCTCTCCAAATGCCATGAAGGCAGAGTTGAATGAAAGGCACTTGGCGATTAGTAATGGATAATTGTCACCATGATTAAGCAGATACGAGTGGGTAGGTAGGTAGGTAGGTAGTGATTCTCAATTGGTGCTCACTTGCACCGTTTTGTTACCACAATTCTCGTAACGAATTTGTTGGATGGGAGGGAGTGGATGTTGGCACAACTAATTGGTCTAAAATCGGTCCTATGAAGAATAGCATGTTGGGTACTACCCTCGCCTAGATAGTTCATCAGCCACTTCGTTTCCTTGAATGACCCTGTGGCCCGGAACCCATAAAAGAGATATGAAGGAACGACTCCCTAGGCGTGCACCAGCTTTAACGAGATGGTTGTAGAGACGAGGGCTTTGATGGCGGCCTAGCTATCGAAGAAGAATGCGACTTTTCACTTATGGGTTGGGTTTTTAATAAAGCCCACGACATGCCTCATGAATTGCAAGCTTGAAAGACACTGGCAAAGTTCAGAGTACTACATATACGACTTTGATATCTTGAGCGTCGTTGAATAGATTCCCGAACCTAGGTAAGGTTAGGTTATGGGGGAAGTGCCCAGCCAGTAACTGTGCGTTCACAGGGGCCTACTGGTCCATTTTGTTCCCCAGTATGCTCCCGTGAGCCTACCCTGCATTCCATTTTCAAAATGTCACTGTTGTTCCATTCCGCACGCAATACGAAGGGTGAGATGGTTGTAGGGGACGTTACCACCTCCCGAGCACAATGACCTTGAGATCTGGCCTCCAACACCCAGATTCCACGAGTCTGACCGCTCTGCAGATAGCCATCCCTCCCATGAAGGTCGAGAGTTAGTCGGTTTAGAATAATCGTTTGCCGTCGTGTATCTGTGGTTCCTAAGCTAGCAGTTCTCTAGATTCTTTTTAGTTTAGTGATCCTTTTTGGCCCTTTGCTCTATGCTTAGCTTCCAATTTAGTTAAGGGTCGAGAATGATGCCCAAATATCTGCTTGTCACTAGACGCTGACAACAAAAGAGTTTGACCATTAAGACACGGCAGTGTAAATTGGGTACAGTTGAAATTGGTTATAACGACCTTCAAGGGAGCGATGAGTTTGGTCGTTATAAGCGAAAGGCTGCTGTAACCGATATCAAAGTTAGTTATTGAAGCTCAGCCGGGACCTAAAAATTTGGTCGTTATAACCTATACCTATACGTCGTTATAACCGATGTCGTTGTAAGCGATTTTGATTGTATTTTGTTTTTTGTTATGAAAAAGCATCAGTTCAGTTTTTGTGTGGTTAACACTAAGACACAGCTCACTGCCCAACTGTGTCCCTACCTTTCTTAGTGCATCCTCTATGATTTTACTCAACGCGGAGTCATCTGCGTACGAGACCACATTTACTCTGTCTGTGTCAAGCCTCAAGGAGTTACGAGAGTGGAATACACTTGCAATTGATTGACTTTTTAAAGCCTTCAGGCTTCGTCCAGAGTCTGAATCTGGGCTGGGCTGTAGTCGAATCTTCAGGAATGGCTTCACAACCAATCATGGGTCCGGTGCTGGTGTTTTCGTGGGGGTCGATAACACCAGACCTCACTACTCGTTGGGTAAGCATGCCTCTGTTTTCCAAGCAAACACCTTTGCTATCCTAATGGCCACGGACAATATTGTTAGGAATAGGTGGAAGGCGCAGAGCATCTGCGTCTGCAGCAATAGCCAGGCTGCGCTTAAGACCTTGCTAAACCCTTTAACCAGTTCCAAAATAGTGCGAGAATGCAAGAACTCTCTAAAATCGGTCGCAAGGCTGAACTCTTTGATTCTTGTCTGGGTCTCAGGTCACACTAGGATCTCTGGAATTGAGATCTCCGATGAGATTGCTAGACAAGACTCAGAGGATGTTTTCTCAGGACCTGAACCTGCGCTGGGTCTTCCCGCGTCCTCCCCAGGCCCTCCATTGACGATTGGGTTTCTTACAAACACAATTGTGTGTGCAGGGTGCATGCAGACTAAAGAAATGATTGCGAACATCTATACGAAATCAGCGGCATTCTTGCTGTCATTCAACAGAAGAGACTGTAGACGACTTCGATTTTGCCAAGCATCTTAGTCTGTTTGGCTTTGGTGACACCACTGTCTTCGACGCCTGTGAAGAGGGCTTGACAGCTCGGGATGAGCCAAGGCCTAGCTTCTCGCAACCATTCATGTTGTGTGTGTTACATTTTTCGCATAAATGGAAAAGACCTACAATTTATTGCCGACTCCGAACGGCGAATTGAGAAGCTCTTTCATGACAGATTATACTCCCGGAGGCTTGTCATTCCTCGACAAGAGGTGGTGCCGCGAAAAATGTTCGGTGGACATGGCTGGGGCTTGAACCTACGCCGCTCGGTCAGCAGTCCAACGCACCAACCACTGAGCCACTGAGAGGGCGACCCCATTTCCTTTGAGATTGTCTTGCCTTTGCTCGAATTAGGTGACGGATTTCCAGTGCTGATGTGATGAGTGCTGGATACTGTCAGCTACTCATCATTGAAGCGCCTTCTCTGCTTCTCCGAAAGTCGAGAAAATTCTAGTAAAATGGGCAACAACTGGGTCCTGCTTTCTGGTAGCACAACGGACCAGTTGCGTCTGATACAGCGTTTCCAAACCCGACAGAAAAATCTAACGTATTTGTCCAGATGACTGTGGTAAACCCTGCGCCCTTCATGTTGTCCAAAACTATTATTCAATAAGGAAACGATCAAATATTTCAGCAACTGCTTCATCATAGGATTGCATCTCGTGATGGATCATGAACCGAAGTGAACCCAATTTAATGAAATTTCTTTATTGCTGGTGGTCTGGCCAGCTTTTTAGCAAAAAAAAAGGTGATCCCCTCTAATTCACTCCGCTTGTATTGCTGACAGCGAGAGTGTTTTTGGACAGTTTGAATGCCTCCCGCACAAGGTCAACGATGATGTTAATTCTTCTAAGCACAAAACTATCGTATACCCCTCCAAGGCGAATACAAGTGACGCTTCCACCATGCCCACATAAAAGATTTACAATCTCCACAGACAGTTTAAGAACGTCCATATTGCTTTCCACACACCTAAACAACTGGTAGGTAATGTCAGTCACGATGACTTGACAAAACACAGTTTTTTTTTTTTTTTCGTCATCACGTTCCCATCAGCCTTAACACATTGACGACTGATTGCTTGATGCTTTTTAAATATTTAACACCAACATGACGATGAGAACCACGAGCGTTTGTTGGTTTAAGATAAAATAATTTTTATTGCAACTGAATTCTTGGCCGAGCAAATGAGACTACATGCCGTGTAGTGTAAACTATATACATACCAACACGTTGCTAATCATTTGGCGTGGTTCCAAGCATGTAGACCCATTGCTTCTTCGGCATTCACGCTGTCGACTGGGCCTGGCAGCGGCATCGCACTTCAGCCAGTCGTTTCGTTTATGTGGAAACGTTGCATTCGATACACTCCGAGTCGGTACAGACAGGATTGGATAATACTCGTAAAATCCGAAAAAAAAGGAAACTCACCACAGTTCCGGCGTGTCGTCGCAGTCGCTGTCAGGGTGAAGGCCATCGAGCGCGTGTTGCGTGTGATTATGAACAATTAAGATATTTAACATTTTATTAGCGGGACATACTTATAAACATTGTTTTTGCTTCTCATTTTGGATAATGCTAAGTGGCACATACACAGAGGTGCTGAGTGCGCCCCTTAAAGGTGAGTGAATCAGCAGAAATTGGCTTGGCCCCCATGTACGATAGCGAGAGTGCACCGTGCCTGTCTATAGATTGTGTAACTTTTTTTTTTTATTGTTTATATTTATTTTGTTGTTGGCTCTCGATCGGCATACAACGTGCTTGAGTAATACCAACACTTGGGCGTTTGCCGGTCAAATCAACTCCTACACTGATAAGTCGACGTAATATCAAAAGGCCTGGGGTCAGCTCTGTCGCTCTCTCGTTCTCAACGGATTTACACCGGGAGAGAGCTAAGCCAGATCCGACTTGAAATAATTAATTTCCGTCGGGAATTTTGAGTTAAAAAAAAAATCATGTGTACCGTCACTTTGTGCGCAGTTCATGGCCCCCTGGTAGGGAATTTTACGATTTTTTTTTTTCCTGCGGTTTTGATAAAATAAATTGGTTCGTCACTGTCTCATCGTGGTGGGGTGGATTGGGAGAAAGAAAAAGCCATGTAATGCTTACAGCAAAAAGATTCATTTTTACTGCCAGCAACGCATGGTCGTTGCAAATACGCTCTCATTTGTATCGTCCGAGTGAACGGCGGTGGTACCTACATCAGAGACATTTTTCAGAAGGGACTTAAGTAAAGAGTGGCTTCGGTGGTTTGAGTGAATCCATTCATGTTTTGTGTGCTAAGGTTGTACAAAAAATAACTACTTGCCTGGTACAAGTTCGATTGTAAGTGGACTGTGTTTCGGTTGTTTTTGGTTCACCTGAACCGTTTTAGTGTTTAAGAGTTAGGTACTTGTATCGCGGAAACCGGTTGGCCTAGGGATCTATTTTTAGATTTGCAGGCAGTAGGAATATGCAAATTAGAGGTGCAAGTTTCAATTTGTCGACGAGTGTGAGTGATGTAGAACAACGTTGGTGTGTTGGTTGATGGAAATGTTCTATTCAAGTGGAGGTGGACTTAATTAGTTTGAAGTGCTCCCATTTAAATGTGTGTATTTACCCAATTAAGGCTATAAAATCAACAAACGACAAGTAAGCAAGTGTAGTACAATGTTTTGCGTTGGCATGTGTGTAGTAAAGGGTTTTTCAATAAGGACATAACAATTTTGTATTTAAATAAAACACAGAATAATTGAGATATCGGGCTGAAATTTATTCTATGTGTAGTACAAATGATAAATTTAAGTATGGAATTCGATCACGATCATTTGAACACCGAGAGCACGTTTGCAGCGGTGGATTCTTTAGAGCCAATTTTCCACTTTTCTTCCAATTTCGCATTCGATATTCTGACTGAGCTCCTCCAACGTTGTTGGCTTGTTGGCATAAACCATCCACCAGTAATCAAACGGCGTTAAATCGCATGAGCGAAGTGGGACGATTATTACGACCAAAAATTGGAGTAACCGCTCTTAAAACTGCCACCACCGAGTCAGAATTTCGGTAGTAATTTTTCATAATTTCCAAAGACCCTGTTCACACAGGAGCAACGGATTGGATTTTTTTTTACGTTTACAGGCGAGGGGGGAAGCGGAGAGGTGACATGTTACGTCACTCCGGATTTTTTAAAATTCTTGGATTTTTTTTGACGTTTGTAAAGAGTTTTTCAATAGGGACGCTACAAAAGTAGAGCGATAGGGACAGCAAACGACGCCATATTTTTCTTGCGGTTTTTTGACATTTCTCTTCAGTAAGGTTTGCCATTTCATGATGGAAAGATATACGAGCCAACAACGAGTCGAAATTATTAAAATTTACTATCGAAATTCGGAGTCAGTGGCCTCAACGTTAAGAGCGCTACGTCCAATTTATGGTCGTCATAATTTCTGGCTGGATGGCTTCGTCAATAAACAAAATATGCGGTATTGGTCAGGCAGCAATCCACACGTACTCCATGAGTCATCATTGCATCCCGAAAAAATTACGGTTTGGTGTGGTTTATGGGCCGGCGGCGTCATTGAGCCGTACTTCTTCCGTGATGATCAAGACCGGCATGTTACTGTGAATGGGGATCGCTACCGTTCAATGATAACCGAATATTTTTGGCCCCAATTGGATGATATGGACTTTGAGGACATGTGGTTCCAACAGGACGGCGCCACAAGCCACACAGCGAATGTCACAATCAATTTATTGGAAACCAAGTTTGGAGAACGTGTTATCTCACGAAATGGTCCAGTCGCTTGGCCGCCTCGGTCGTGCGATTTGACGCCGTTAGACTATTGCCTGTGGGGCTACGTCAAGTCTATGGTTTATGCCAACAAGCCAGCGACGATTGATGAACTTCGTACGAATATCGAACGTGAAATTGCAGCAGTATCGGCCGATTTATGCTTGAAAACCGTCGAAAATTGGGTTCAGCGTCTGGACTTCTGCAAGCGTGCCCGTGGTGGCCATGCAAAAGAAATCGAGTTCCATACATAATGGCATCGAACGTACTTTCACACGAATAAATAATTTCATTGATATCCAAAACTGTTTTTGTTTTATTTAAAAAAACTTTTGTAGTGCTCTTATTGAAAAACCCTGTAGATGTCAATCGGCAGTCACTCGACAAACGTGTGAAAAATTGTTTTCGTGAATAAAACAATGCGTCTTTTGGCCTAGAGGCTGATCGCATTTGTGTTATTTATTTAAATTGTTCTAAATTTCGTGAAATAAGCACGAAAATCAAATCAATTTGGTCGACACTGACAATAAATATGTCAAAAAAAGTCCGCGGAAGTGTTCAGACAGGATTATCAATCTGAACACGAAACGTCAAAAAAAAATCCAGTCCGTTGCTCCTGTGTGAACAGGGTCATTCTTGAACTTCACCAAAATGTAAACTTTGACTGACGTTTTGACATTGACAGATCATAAAAAAAAGTTTAAGGGTTGAAATACAAAATTGTTATGTCCTTATTGAAAAGCCCTGTAGATGCGTCCTGTTATTCTAGAGTAATTATTTACCATTTCCTTCATCTCACCGAACTTCCCTGTGGTCGCCGTGGCTCAGTGGTTAGTGCGTTGGACTGCTGAGCGAGCGGCGTGAGTTCAAGCCCCAGCCATGTCCACCGAACATTTTTCACGGCACCACATCTCGTCGGGGAAGGCCCTTGGGTCATCCCGAGCTGTCTTACTTACATAGCACTCTTCAACAACAAGGGAATGGAAAGAACAGGAAAAACAACAAGCTAGACATACAAAAATGATTTTGTTCGATGACGGACCACGTACTCCATGTTTAACTTGAGCTCAAAGGAACAAGGACTCCAAATCTGTTTGTCAAGAGGCTTAATCTACCTCTGAGGGTCAGCACAACAGGTCTTAGGTTTGGTTAGGTAAATGGGTGCATTGTGACATTCATCACTGCTTATTTAGAAAAGCCATAGGGTCCATTGTGGCCATCTTCTAATTCTACAACACCACCTAGATAAGGATATGAATCTCCGGAGGTCCCTCAACTCGATGTCACGCAAATTCTTTAGTTCCGTTAAGAAGTTACTACCAAAGAGGACTCTTTCTTCTACCGGCGAGGGCAGGACATTCACACAGCAGGTGACGGGCAGTTTCGATTTCTTCCTCGTCCCTACAACTTCTGTCGTTGTGATGTATACCGAGGCACTTCGCATGGATACCAATGGCGCAGTGCCCAGTAATGATGCCGGGGACTATCCTTGCTTCACGACGACTAAGTTTGACCAGAGACAGAGCTCTCTTTTTATCATAACTCGTCCATAAGTTTCTATCCGTTGCACATGTGTCTAGCTGGATCCAACGTGTATTGACTTGACTTATGGCCTCGTCTTCAAAAGGTATACTTTTAGCGAGTTCATTGGAATCCTCGCAAAGGGGAGTGCCTGTGAGGCATGCAGTCAGTCCTTTCGTTACCTGGAATATCCATATGCCCTGGTACCCAACATAGGCTCTCGATATGTCATCTAGATGCTTTTGTACAAGCCTCGATCTAGTTATCGCGAACTCCAGAGCCTTAACGGCTGACTGGCTATCGATATAGACCGTGATTGTCATTGTAGTGATACCCTTCTCGCGGACAGTTTTCGAGGCCTCGATGATGGCTGTGATTTCGGCCTGAAAGACACTGTAGTCGTCGTTTATTCAACAGGCCTTCTTCTGTTTAATCTGTTCTGAGCACAAGTGTAGTGTAGTTTCTTGTACGGACTGTTGTGTCTGCATATTCCACTTCTCTCAGATGAGTTAGTAAATAGTTCAGCAGCTTCTTCATCAGTTCGTAAACCTTAAGTCAGGTGGATTAAATGCTCCTACGAAATAAACTATTGCATTCGAGACATGGGTGTTCCTGAAAAACCCCCTCTTTCTTAACAGATTTTTCAGAACATAAATAACGCGTCCGTGAAACACTTCATTACTCTCGAATCGTTTAACTTCAACGAGAATCACCTAATGTCTTTTAATAAAACCATCTTCTACTCTCTCTACTGTGGCAACAATAAATCGTTTCTCAATCTCAACCAAAATGCAAATCACGGAAATATTTTTGGAACATGGCAGTGATCTAAAAGCAAATCCATGACACGTTCAAGTCGCTCCGCTTCTCTGCGTAGCCTCGCCAACGCGCGTACATTGTGTTGTGAACTATTTTTGTTTTTGGAATGACATTCAAAAGTTCTACACCATAAAGCAACTTAATTTTGACAACACAGCTGGCTGCGCACATCCAGAGATAAACTAGGTTATCTAACCATTTTCTATAAAAAGATTTACCCCTTACTCATGCAAAGTAATCAAACAAAATGCATATGAAAAGCAAAATGGCTAACTTCCTGTGTGTGGAGTGGTGGTCCGTGTTTTGTACTTTAACCCTAGGTAATCGGTGGGAATTCAACTGCACTACTCGAATTTATTCTCAACTTGAAGTCATGCGCAATATTACTATGACAAAGCGTCCAGAGTTCTCGGCAGTGTTTCTCTCATACACGAAACCACATACAAGCATTTCCTAGAACTCTCGGTTGATGAGAAAGTTGATTCAAAAAATATTCGAACGTGTAACAATTTAATTTGGCAGTTTTGTGTCAGACACAGGTACTCCAATCGACAGAAAGCGACCAAAGTGGTAATTGATATCCATCGCATCCGTTTCAAAGTCCAGCGCCGGCAGAGAAGAACGGCTGTTTTATATTGATAATAATATAAGAAAAAAATTATCACATAAATAAAAATAAATATGTGCAGCATTTAGTCTGGAATAAACAAAATACAGGCGCGATTATCAGACATAGACGGAGATAGGGCTAAAGTGGTAGCGTATATTGTTTTTGTTTCAACTGCGCTACAACGCAGTCAGCTCGCTACCAGTAACTTTGATTCCTCCTCAATTGTTCTCTGCTGCATTTGCTTAGAAGTGACTTCTGACTTTTGAGTTCTGACCAACTGACTGAGGGAGTTTTATTGCATGGCGTACTACCTTGATCAAAAAGTTTCAGGAATTTATTCAGAAAATGGAAATATTAGAAAGCGCCATACGGTGGTCATTCCTGGAACTCTTTGATCGAGGTAATACTTCGCACCATACACAGTCTTGGCGTCGACGATCGATTGTCAATTTCTTCGCCTTATTGTGATGCCTATTGGTTCCCGACACGCTTTTTTTTGTCACCACGCTTACAAGTGGACAGGAGTGGTCACTTTCCAAGTACAGTCGTAAATTAGTGCTGACACAACGTTGGAGCGGAATAGTCCCAACTTAAGTGCTGCAAACATTACTTTTCCAAATTTTGGCGAGTAACACTATATTGCCGATTCTACTGTCCACATACAGTTCGGTGCCACCGTTGACCAAAACCATACTCCCTAAACAGAGAAGGTAGCATTGACCAGCAATGATTAGTTGAGCGTTTGAAACCGAAAGCCTAAGGGCATTGCCAAGCTTGGTTGGGTGACCGGGCACCAGGGCATTGTAGGCTATGAAACTGCGAATGAGCTGGCTAGGTCGGGTTCGGCTTTCGCGCTCTTGGGACCGGTACGCTTTTAAGGCGTTAATTGGGCTACCGTCACAGTTTTGTTAAACAACTGAAAACACCAACTTCGCCTAGCCCATTGGGAAAACGTTCCCGGGCTTAGGCAATCCAAGAGACTTATAAAGCCCGTTCGAAGCTATTGGGCTTCCTGACTGGCCATTATGGCCTGATATATCATCTCAACAAACTAAACCTTTGTTCAGATATAGAGTGTCGTTTCTGTTTGGAAAAGGAGGAAACCTCTGAGCACGTTCTCTGTGAATGTCCGGCACTGTACTGGCGGCGTAGACAGATCTTTCATAGGGGGAGTTTAGAAATTTGACTACTAATGACATACTCACCTTCATTAGGAAGGTAATAGACCTATTAGGCTAATTAGACCGGAGACACAATAGATCTTGCTAGGTCGCAGTGTCAGCCATAAGGGCAAGTTCTTTTAAAAAGAAAAAAAGGGCATTTCCACGTTTGCCTTTAGCCTTACTCTGCTAGCGTTCATTTCCAGGGTGCTTATCATTTCACGTTCTTCCTATATATCTTCCAAAGTCGTTTCCCATTGAATGCCTCGGTTCTCCTTCTTCAAAGCTGCACAGATAACCTCACTTATAACCAGCAGGTATGACAGTGGTGAATGTACCGAGCTCTGTCATACTACACCTTGGACTTGGAAGTCGTCTGACCTCCTTCCACTGTATAAAACGAGAGACTAAGCCCTCAGTATGTGGCCTTGACTATGAGGTTTGCTGAAATACCACTCCTATGAAAGGTCAACCAAAGGAAATCGAGATTGATCCTTTCAAAAGCTTTCTCAAAGTCGAATTAGAGACCTATACTCTATGGCATGTGGTCGGACCCCGAAGCTTAGTGCGTTTAACTGTTGCGTAGATCCAAGTCCCAGCAATATCATCCAAACACGTCACTTCTTGACGGGAATAACAAATTTTCGAGAGTACAATTTGTCAGAAAAAAGATTCAGAATCGGCAATAAATTGTAAGCCTCTTCCATTGCAAGAAGCTAGGCGGTAGCCCTTCTCAAGCTGTCGCGCGAATTGAGCAAAAGTGTGCTGATAAGAATCCGTTGGAGATCCATTTCACCAATAGACAGCTTTCAGGTCTCTGTTAGCCTGAACGTTGCTCTTGGGACCATTTGCTTTCCAAATATGCCCAGGGATCATCATTTGCAGTGCTCCAGTTGATAATTTAGAACTTTGATAATTTAGACGTCATTTTTTCTTTATAAAAAGCTGATTCCACCAATCCTAATATAAGCTCCTTGAGAAAATACTAAAAACACTCAATCCGTTCAACTGTTGAGTAGCTACTTAGAAATCAAGAAAAAGTTGTACCATTCGTTAAGAATGATGTGGAGGGACCCATAACATAATAAATGATCGGCGTCATGATACTTCACGAAACCTTATCACTCTGATCACCAGAAGCAACACTAGGTTTTGACAAAAAAAAATATATCCAACGTTAATTTGATTAACGTATTACAAAAGAATAAAATTAGGTGAAGGTATCTCGACCATTGATAAGGAATATCGATAAAGGCCAAATAGTTTCAGGGCGTGTGTAGACAGAAAGTCCCCATTTGTACAACAAGCTGTGCTATTACGAACCAGATACGCTTTTTAATAGTTTGTGGAAAGATCGTTGCAAAAGTTTGAGTGAAACTCTACAACCTGCTGCAGGAGCTGTTCTTGGTCAGTGAAGTGTATCAGGAAAATTGCTAGTTGTAAACTTATTGTTCGGCTTCAAAACGTAAAGTGAGAGAATGTTGCAAAAATCGATAAGGGTGTTTTCAAGTTATGACCGTCATAAAGCTAATTAAGTGAAACGATTTTTACATGCGCCTACGATTTTATCGAAACACATTAAGCCGTTTTTGAGTTCTAATGGTAACAAACATCCGGACACAAAGAAAATTTCGATTAGAAATCAAATTGACTCACTGTATGGAACGATACACCGGAAATTGACAATAAAATTGTGATAATTTAATTAATAAAGAAAAAGTTTACATTTATTATTCGTCACAAGCCTGTAGGTAATCTCAAGTATAGATATGTAGTTCAGTTCGCAAATATTTATTCGTTTTTTCATGACGAAATGATATACATTTGTACGTACACAAATAGAATTAGCAACGTGTCGGTCTAATAGAGCGGTTCATAGAAAAGGTGATGAAAGTTGACGTAAACTTAAGAAAAGAAGTAACACTCTTGCGTTTCCTGAAGTATTCCAAGTCTTGACGTTCATTCGTAACAAACACAGTGGTCTTTACTTTAGTGGCGCGACAGTTCGGGGTAAAATTGAGGCATTACCAACAAGCATTTCTAGTAAGGCCGGTCCATAGCTTTTTGGCTTTAGCTGCGCGGTTCAAGTCCTTTTTATATGCTTCTTGCTTTGCAGGATGTGCTTCTCGCCATTTTTGTCCAAGCAGGAGTTTTGCGGTGGCGGGCGAGTAAAACTAATCATTTCTGATGGCATGTTGGCAACGTTGCCGCTTGTGTTTGACATTTGAGGCCGGCAGAATAAGAGTTGTTGAGAGGTTTTGGTATTCGCGTTGAAGCCTTTCGACGTTGTATCTTCCCGCAGTAATTCTGCTTTGTTGTGCCGCTTGGGATATTTACGTCCGTGTTGTGATTGTAACAAGGTAATTATCCGAGTCGATGTTGGGAGCTCGTAAAGTTCAGACACCAAGCATATTGCTGGCAATGTCGTCAATTTGATTAACCGTTTCATAATTAGGTGGTGGAACTGATGTGGCTGCAATAGATACATTCTGATCTGCAGCAAAGCCAATTAGCACAAAACTGTTTCCATACGTTACGTCGACTAATCTGTGCTTAGCCCTCCGTTGTACATACACGATCTAACCGTCATATCTAAGACATTACCCTCTGCAGGGCCAGACACTTAAATGTGGTCCTAGAATATAAAGCCGCACCTAGAACGCTCCTTGCACTTATTGATTTAAGCCTGCAAGTCTGAGTCGCAGTCTTCCTCTACTCCGCCGTCCCTCGGGTGAGGATTCGAAGATTTTCCTGGCCGAAGAATTGATGTCCATCCGCTCTACATGACCCAGCCACCTCAGTTGTAGAACCTTCACTCTTCTGGCTGAGCCGATGTCTGTGTACAGCCCATACAGTTCGTCGTTGTATCTCCTTGCATCGCCTTAAAGGGTCACTTTTGTTGTTCGACAGAGGGCTTTGCTACTCAATTGCCTTCTTAGCCCAAACAAACAGCGATTGGCAAGAGTTATTCTTCTTTTGATCTCAGCGCTGGTGTCGTTGTCTGAATTTATAGCGGAGTCTAGATAGACAAAGTCCTTAACTACCTCAAAGTTATAACTGTCTATAGTGACGTTCTGTTCGAGACGTCGGTGTTGGGTGCCTTTCAGCATATACTTGATCTTGCCGCTAAACTCATCTACACTGCCTCCGTTTCAATACTCATAAACGCACCAGTGATACCACGCTGCATTCTTCCAATTATGTCAATATCGTCTGCGTGTGCGAGTAATTGGACGGACTTTTGAACGATTGTGCCTCTGGTGTTGGCGCGTGAGTTTTGCACAACTCTTTCAAGAACGATGTTGAAGAAATCGCATGACAGCGCGTCGCCTTGTCTAAATACTTGGTGAGGTCTTGACCGACCTTGATGGAGCAGCGTGCCCTCTGTTTTACACGATCTTTAAGTCATCACTAGGGCATTATCCACTGGAGGGCCAGACATTTAAATGTTCTCCTAGAATGTGAAGCCAGAAAAACCGTTACTTATTGACTGGAGTCTACAATATGCGAAATGTAAGACGTTCACTAACGTCAGTTCCTTCTAGAGCTCTTGACCTATCGCCTGAATTCAAGAAGGCGTGCTTAGTGGAAACACTCTTCGCTCCTTTTCTCGTTAACTGCCCGCCAAAACTTTTTAAAGGGCTTGAGACTCGATTTAAAGTTGAGGTACTAGGCACCAAGTGCTCACCACATGGAGGTGATCGTAGGAGTTGGTAGACAAAGATTATATATAATTTATGTATGTATCCACCATTTGAGAGAGTTCTATCTAAACGTGCGCGACCTGAGTCGCGGTCTTCCTCTACTACGCTGTCCCTCGGGTGAGGATTCGAAGATTTTTCTAGCATATGGCTATCTTCACTTAGGCCAGGTCGGGTGGACGCGATTGTTGGTTTTCATTGTCTGGTTCATTCTACCTGACAACGGGATTTGATCCGTCGTCGCCGTTAAACCGTCTGAAGAAATAGTTCTTCAGACCCTTAGCATCGACTACGATATTCTCTTGTTCATCCTTGCAGACTTCGGTTCGGGCTCTGTAGCCAGGTTCTTTTCATCCTTTAGTAAAACTTCCAAACCTCATTCCTGCAGTAACATCTCTCTATTTCCTCGATCGGCCGCTTCTCATACTCAGACTCAGAGAAATGGTTCGGGAATTTCGGGGCGTCAGAGGACCTCTGTTGGAATGCAAACAACACGCCATTAGCATAGCTAAACACTAAATCTACTAAGTCACAGACCAGGACCTTAAAAAGCTTATACAGAATGCCTTTTCTGCACACAATGTCGCAGGCGGAGGGGTCTGAAAGTCTCGAATTCAAATTGAAGTTTTGGCAGAATTTTTGAAGGTCGTTTCGCGTTTAACATTTATCACCTTCATTGATAAGGGAACCACCACCAAATAAATACAATCTGTACAATAAGTTCTTAACCAACAATTACTCAGCACTTTATGATACAATTAACGTTTATTATCTTGTCGCTCTGTGGAGCAAACCTCTTCAAAAGCGGAAGCATGCATTATGTCATGCGTGGAATTTCTAAAACAAAGCCAACGCACTATTCCATTCTATTTAAAAAAAAAACTGTCGAAAATAGTTGATCGCTAGCTTATCTTCAAGAAGCTTTATGTTACGCGAGTGATGTAAGTTCCATGCCCGGAACCGGTTTAGTTTCTTCATCCGTAGCAAATTTTCGCTATCAATTGTGTGAAATCCCTTTAATTCTGTCAAATATCTCCAATGGCTCCAAAGTCCAAACGTTAGCCCTCCTAGTAATGTTTGCAACCTTTATGACACACTTTCATGTGATTTTTTCGCTCATTCTCTCCACACAACAATCTTTAATCGCGACGAAAAGATTAGATAACCCGTACAGTTTCTGATAAAGAAAATAACAAAATACGACAAGAAACCTCATTGTGCTGCGTAATGATCTCTCGATTGTTCTTCTCACTGAGCAAATATTTTCCTCAAGATAAACACTTTTTGAAGCTCAACTGAGTCAGTGGTTAAATTTAATTTTACAGATTCCATTATGGATATCACAATGGGCAGGGACCGGGACGAAACCATAGATTCTCTTCACTCATTCACCAATCCATCAACATATCTCGACAATGAAGATCTCCTTTCGAAAGATGACGATGACATGACATTCTGCATGGCGAATTATGCTAAGGAAGCACTCAAGATGATGTTCATGATGCGTTCCCATCAGATGCTCACCGATGTGGTATTAGAAGTGAAAAAAGAGCTCTTCCCAGCACATAAAGTCGTACTGTGTGCAGCTAGTCCATATTTTAAGGCCATGTTCACGGGTGGACTAAAGGAGGCCGATATGACGAGAGTACAATTGCAGGGGGTAAGCAAACTTAACAAATGAAGCACCTAACGGACACTGTAAAATGACACTTTAATCCCGTAGGTGTGTCCAACAGCAATGGCGCGGATAATTTACTTCATGTACACCGGCCAGATACGAGTGACAGAGGTGACGGTGTGTCAGCTTTTACCAGCTGCTACCATGTTCCAAGTGTCGAACGTGATAAAGGCTTGCTGTGTGTTCCTCGAACGGCAGTTGGACCCATCAAATGCTATTGGTATTGCGAATTTTGCCGAACAGCATGGATGCACAGACTTGCAGCGTAAAGCCAATATATTCATTGAACGTCACTTTACACAGGTGTGCCACATTTCATTGTTTTTTTTTTTTTCTTTTACCTCATTACAGTGTTATTAAACTTCCCAGGTTTGTCAAGAAGAAGAATTCTTACAGTTGACTGCCCTACAATTGATTGCGCTAATCCGTCGAGATGAGCTGAACGTTCAGGGAGAACGTGAAGTCTACAATGCCGTCCTCAAATGGGTGAAGCATGACGAAACGAATCGTTACCCAAAAATGGCAAACATTTTACGCGCGGTACGGTGCGCACTGCTCACTCCGACCTTTCTCGAGGACCAAGTAAAAAACTGTGATATTTTGCGCAAAGTGCCTGCGTGCAAGGAGTATCTAGCGAAGATAATCAAAGATTTGACGCTACACAAGCGTCCGGTAGTTCGTGAACGGAATCCCAATACAACGCGAATGATCTTTGTTGCGGGCGGATTCTTTAGGCAATCGCTTGACATATTGGAGGGATATAATGTGGATGACAAAACATGGATACAGCTTCCGAATCTGCGAATACCGCGGTCTGGATTGGGTGCCGCATTTCTGAAGGGCACCTTTTATGCGGTTGGCGGGAGAAATAATTCAATTGGATCTTCCTATGACTCAGATTGGGTGGACAAATACAATGCTGTTACAGAGCATTGGCGACCGTGTTCTCCGATGTCAGTGCCAAGGCATAGAGTCGGCGTAGCTGTTATGGATGAGCTATTATATGCTGTCGGAGGTTCGGCCGGTTCGGAGTATCACAATTCTGTTGAATAGTAAGTTTTCATTTATATTAAGTAGTCATTCATTCATTTTAGAAAACATTGTGTGCAACATTGTGTCCTTGAGTGTTTATTATATGCAATAGTTTCGTCGATGGGTATACTTCCTTTCAGTTCGTAGTGAACAACCCTCTCCATGCACCACGAACGCTAAGTTGGATGATATCAAATTCATGATGGTTCTAGAAACTCATACGGAGTCCTGTGAACTGTGAGTCCTGGGGAACAACCTAGTCATCCTTCACTGGATTCCAGTTCATTGTCAATTTACTGGTAACGAAAGGGGTGTATCACTGACACTAACGCCCTTCATCGGTTCTGCAACCTTCTGTGGGCCTCATTTCAAACGCCATGTAGAAAATCTATACCCGTCTTTGTTAAGTGAAGCTTAGCAGAACACATTAGAACATGTGTTATTCCTTTCACATTCACAAATAAAATCAAACTTCCTTATGGGGCTCGATAGGAACAATCTGAGCATCCTAACTGGTATAAATCAATGTCCACTGACGTCGCTCTTTAGACACATGTCTTGAGATGTATCTCTGATTTTCTAGTGTTGGACAAGAAATGCAACAGTAGCCTGCTTGAAAAGATACAAAGGGGATCATGCGTCTTCATAACGAGTGCCTTAAGAACAACCCCCACTGCCGCACTGGATGTAATGCTCTATCTGCTTCCTGTTGATATCTTTGGGAAGCTAATGGCGGTCAAAGAGGCACTAAGGCTCAGAGAATCCTTCCAGCTGATCAGCACATCAATTGGCCACTCTAGGTTTGTCAAGGGCAACCATAATATTCCTAGTAAAACGGACAATGTTGTCCCACATATTGACTTCAACGTCAGGTATAAAACTCAGATTCCTAGCAGAAGCTCTTGGGAATCTGATACTGTTTTAGTGATTCCGCGCTTAAAATATTCACAGCCGGATCTAAGACAGCGGGTGATCGGTACAGCAGGAGTCTTCTCCAACGCACCTGGCTTAGCCATTAGCATACAACTGCCAGATCACTGTAGTGTGTTTCAAGCGGAAATTACGACAGTCCGTGAAGCTGCGGCTTGGCTTTCGATTAACTCGATAGATTGTAGCGCTATTGCACTATACGTAGATAGTCAGGCAGCTATTAAAGCCTTGGAATGGCCGACAATACGATCAAGGTCGGTAAAGCAATGCCGCAGATTTCTTAACGAGATTATAGACATATGCGACGTAACCCTGTTCTAGGTTCCAGGACACAGGGACGTTCCAAGTAACTGCAGAGCGGATGAGCTGGTAAAGAAAGGCGCAGGACGGCATCTCCCCGAAAACCTGGAGGAACCACCTGCGCCTATCAAATCGATCAAATTCCTCCTTGACACGGAAGCCAAGAAACTGGCAAACCTCAGGTGCTTGAGGGTCCCCTCCAATGATTTTTGTAGAAGCTGCAGAAGAGGAGGAAGAAACTACATCCCACCATCTATGTACATCTACGATGATCTTAACGATCTACCCGATAAGAAACCTCATCTCTGTGACGAAATGGTTCAACTCTTAGGGTTAATACAGGTACGATTGCCCATCTCGATGTATTTTGTGTTAAATACGCTGGTTCCCTGGGCTGATAAGCGGGTTCTTCAATGTGGTATCACAATGGGGCGACTTGGTCTAAGTGTGTCCCTGTCTGAGCGGGGACAGCCACCTAACCTAACCTAACAAGCCAATTGTTTTTGAACGAATGTAGGACGTACTTATCAGCGATGAATCATTTTATGAGTTCTCTGCTAAAGGGACATTCACTCCGAAGCAACTTTCTAAAACAACGAACTCAACGTTGGCAGCGATACACTTTTGCCTTGAAATTTGGTTCATGTTTTGCTTCCACATCAAGCTCGCACACAATTAACAATATAGTAATAGACCAAGTTGTTCATTGCCCTCTCTTTTCAAGTTCAAGAGCGATAGCACCATTGAGGTAGACTAACACTGTACGTTACAATAAACAAGTGAAATCAGGTGACATGACCACGGCAACGCAGAATGACTTGTAATTAAAATTGGATATCTATTTCCATGCGACTAATTAGCGACAGGTGTAACTGGGAACACTTCAAGCATTCAATTAAAAAAAGTTTATTAATTGTTTGCCAGTAACGCAATTAAGTGTTATCTGTCCCACATAACCTTGCAGATGTTGTGGGAAAAAAAGTACAAATAAAAATCAACTGGATTTCCCCTTTTATCTTGAATTTTGAAAAATTATTCATAAAGTAAAAGTACCCCAATGACGTGGTTTTATTATAATGAAAAATGGTTTCTGGAAAAAGCCATCAAGCACACATCTGAAGCCCAATGATTAGACAAAATGTAGCCAAGCAGAGCTGTGACTACGTGATACTTCACCGGTATCGGTTACATTTGGGATGGTTAACCTGTATCATAATCTTCATGGTATAGTCATTGGGTTTGTTTGCGAATCTCAGCGAAGATAAGGCGGCTGAGAGAAGAATCATCATCCATTTGATGACAGGCCAATCGACAATAAAACCGAAGGAAATGGCGTAAAATTCTTTTTTTGCGGGTAGTGGTGGTATCATCTAATCAATCAATGTGGTTTTTACATATCGACGAGCTTCGATTAATACGAGTACTAGAATCGTTTGACGTTTTTTCCCACCATTGAAGCACACTAACACTTAATCAAAGTGCGTTGTCAGCTTTCGAGGAAAGACCGCAACGCTATTTGGATGACATGCATAAAACATTTCGATATCAAGAATATACATATGTATTTCGTATACGTTGTTGAATATAGCGCAGGTTGTGGGTAATGAATGAAAGTGACAAAAACAACGTTTTACAATCGCATTACGTCCGTTTCGTTATCGGCTATTGCACATTGTAGCGTGAGGCCGTATAAGTGCACGAACACTTGGAGCAAAATTGGTTCGTTGTTAAACAAAATGATTAAAGAATTTCAAACATATACTTGCAAAAGTAATGGAAGCTTTAGAGTAAGTGCTGCTTCTATCTGTGTCAGAGAAATTGTCAACAGAGTAGCTCCTGAATACTTACTTAGAGGCTATGTCACAGACCAGGATCTCTCTGGACATCAACCAATAGTCTTCGCTGAACAGATTGTTAACATCCAGTTTTGTGTACCTCTTTGACCTCTACGCATCACTAAGGTGAGGCCTTGTTCCTCTGAGATGGATTCGAAGCCTCCTCGGAACTAAACTTTGATGTCTCGGTTTAGGTTAGGTTAGTGGGTCGATGATGATGGTGAAACCCTCTTAGGTTTCACTTAGGTTTATATACACCCTTTTGTTTTTACCAGCGACTTCCCACTGCGTGATTCTATATACCTGATGAAAGCCACTTGGGTGTCCTTGCGAACTTGAGCAGATCCGACAGTGAACCATCGGATAGCTCCTTGATGTTATCGAAGAGGTATCTGCCCAATGTTCTTTTTCTAATATTGCAGAGGCTTGGGCAGTGGCAGAGAAAGTGAGTTGTGTCCTCATGCACCTCTCTGTCCCCGCATCCTCTGCATAGGTCATCCTCGTTCAGGGGCAGCTTTTTTGCATGGTTCCTGAGCATAGTACAGGTACAGGCTTTTCCTGTACATATGTAGGAGCTTGATCGTTCTGCCTCTGTTATGTTCCGGCCATAGCATTCTAGGTGGTTAGTGTTTTCCACCTGTTATTCGCCTCAGTTAAGAATCTTAGCCTTATTCTTTCTTTCAAATGCCGAAGTAGGGCTTTAATTGTACCGTCCTCTAGCTCTGGTTCTATGACTGATCCCTTCCTTGTCAGTTCGTCAGCAGGCTTGTTTCCTGGCACACCACTGTGGCCGGGGACCCAGCAGATTTTTACTTTATGCTGTCTGCCAAGAACCCTCAGCTTTTCGCGACAGCATTTTTCAAGCTTTGATGTAATTTGAGTGCAGCTGTCTATGAAGATTGTGATATTCTCCCGTGATTCCGTGAGCATTGCCGCCAATTGGGCAGCTGTGGTCACTGCTAGAACCTCTGCGTGGAAAACAATACTGTTGTCAGGGAATCTTATTGAGCTGCTGAGTCCTAGCTCCTCAGGGAAGACATCAGCACCCGTGCCTATGTCCGTTTTGGAGCCATCCGAGTAGATGGACTTTGTCTCGTTATGAATTTCTTCGTTTTCACACTGTTCTCCGCTTGAAAAGATGCAGGAGAAGGATTTGACGAAGTCCAGCTGCGACCAGTGGTCTAGCCATATTAGGTACACCGTCTGTAAGCGAAACGATCCTTGGGGGTCTCATTCCGCCGCATTTTTTTCAGGCGAGCCGCCAGAGAGTTCTGGCCTGTAATCATTCCTATCGGAAGTCTTAGGTGTGGTTTATTCGGCGGTTTGTCTTCCTGCTACTATGGCGTGTTCATATACTTCTTGAGATGCGGAGTAATGAGGGCGAGCTCCACCTATTATCGACCATCTACATAAAGTCTGCATTTTTGGAAGCTTCATTGAAGTTAGGACTGAGTAGTCTACCAGTTTGTAGGTCAATTCCGAGCCTCTGTTTGGGTTTAGCTCACTGTGGCATCTCATACGTAGCTTTGGGAGATCAATCATCTGATCATGCAGACAAGTTTTGTGGATTTGTTACCTTTCCTACACCTTTCGTGAGAATTTTTGTTTGAAAATTTAGGTTGTAGTGGATGTCGGTCAGTTTTTGTGTCCACTTTTGACCAAACTGATGATAAAGCGGTGGCTTTTGGGGCCGCTTGCCAAGAAGTTTGTTGGCAGGAGACTTAGGGCGATGCAGCGATAATTATTTTGGTTGAAGGGTGTCTCTACAATCCAGAGTAGGAACATGGCTACCTTCCACACTACGAGTGACGAATTCATGTGCCATGTTGTCTCTGACTAGCTTTCCCTGCTTTTAGTGTAAAAATGATTTGAACTTGAAAATAGACCTCCGCCGCACCCAACCCATCACACTTCCGTCGCCATGATTGATCGTTTCCCCCTCATTCTGATTATAAATCTGAAATTGTTCCTCTTTTCTCTTCTCTTTGCAGTTACGATCCTGAACAGGATCGCTGGACGCTTGTTCAACCGATGCATTCCAAACGACTTGGCGTTGGTGTAGCAGTAATAAACCGTTTACTCTACGCTATCGGTGGTTTTGATGGAACCGATCGTCTAGCAACTGTGGAATGCTATCATCCAGAGAACAACGAGTGGAATTTTATTCCACCAATGCAAGTTGGACGCAGTGGAGCAGGTAAGCTAAATGCCAAAACCAACAATCTTTTCCTGTTTTCATCTCTTAATGCCTTCACACAGGTGTTGCTGCCATTAATCAGTACATTTACGTCGTTGGCGGGTTCGATGGCACACGGCAGCTGGCGTCCGTGGAACGTTATGATACTGAAAATCAAATTTGGCAGACAATGGCACCCGTTAGAATTGCCCGGAGCGCATTGTCTCTCACTCCGTTCGAGGGTAAACTCTACGCTATGGGTGGCTTTGATGGTTCCAACTTCCTTTGCATCGTTGAAGTGTACGATCCCGTAACGAATATATGGGAAGAGGGTACACCACTCAGCTCCGGTCGTTCGGGACATGCTTCCACTATAGTCTTCCAGCCGTCATGCGTTGCAACCCAAATGGATTGCATGGAAAATGAAGCTCTCTTCAAGGACGGCTCGCATGATAACGAGGGCGACGGAGCAGGCGGCGGCGGTTGTAGTAGTCATGCGTTCTTTTCGAATTTAGGTTGCAATGGCGGACAAACTACAAGCGGAACCATGCAATTCCACGGTGGTGGTGGCAGCGGTGGCGGTTGCAACAACTGTGAAAGTAATGGCGAATCTAACACAGAAGGTCGTAGCGTATCATTAGTCCATCATCCAGTTCTATTCATTGAACCAACAATCGAGTTCCGCCTACGAAGTATACATCTGGAAGAAGGGCTCGACACAAGACTTGACGGTGGTGGCATAAACCATATGCCACCCGCGCTGCCTTACAGCAATTTAAACTACATTAACAGTATAGACCTGCGGAGCTTCGATCAATTAACAATTAATGAAAAACTCTGCGCCATACTATTTAGCAAATGGTGCCATCGACATTGGAACCGTCCCTGCATACTCCATAGGATAAGAAGAAGTATGCATGCCAATATGCATGGACTACTCCAGTCAATATGCAGTCATTATCGTCTTTGTAAGCCATCAGTTGCGTGATAAAAACAAACAAAAAAAACTAGTTATAGCCCTTACGAGGACATTTTGTGCCCGTCTATGTGTTGCAACACCATTCCAGAGCCGTAACAGCAAGAGAAAGCCTGCTTAAAACAATTTTATATATTTTATTCTGCGTTATTGTGTGTAGTCAAGCATTCCTATTATTGCCAAATAGAGAAGGAGTTAATCAGTTCCCAGATGTTGTCATTAGACCTGCTGTGTTATTGAACGAAGGAGGAAAAAACGATATTTGTAGTTGTTAACGCTGTCTATATGAATGTATTTTTTACCTAAATTATTATTTCGAAATGTCTTATGTAAGAATGTGTACCTCAGTTTTAGTTAAGCAGACAAAAACCAACCAACTATGTGTAAAATAAAATTAATTTTATATTTAATTGCAATTTATTTCGTGTTTTATGCGACGCGCACGCGGCGGCGTTGCTTACAGACTCCTTTGTTTACGTGGACGAGGGGGATTCCATGACACGGGAGTGTTGTCAGTGATGGATATGATGTTCAATCCGCTCATTTGGAGGCCTTTAATAGCCGACTGAAAGGGGTATCATACAAATGTACAAAAGGGTATTTGAAAGAATATATGCTGCAAGACTTACCATACGACCGGGTCCTAGGCCGCGTACCTTCACCCGAATTGTCTTCCAACCAAGCTCAACTGTTTTCTGTTGAATAAAAATATGATGTATCAAAAGACATTTCGAGAATCTTAGACTATTTGATCACACGTTAACCCTAAGGATCTGAGTCCCATTAGTCTATCATCCTTCCTATTAAAAACACTGGAAAGGTTACTAGACTCCCTAGACGCTGCAGCATAGATACCAAACTTCTGTCAGCGTCCCAACATGCTTATTGCAAAGGCAGAACTATTGAAGCCGCCTTGCACTAATTGGTATATACCATCGAAAAATCACTTTGTGTCAAAGAGTTCACCATGGTTGCTTTTTTTGACATCGAAGGAGCCTTCAATAGCGTCAAATCAGAAGTCTTAGAGCCTTCCATCGTAATCTATTGGGGAAAGTGCAAAGATCTGAATGCATATGCATTGGCGGAGCACTAAGAACGACCCCATCCGCGACACTTGATGTGCTTCTGCATCTACCTACTTTATTTTTGGCAAACAGTCAGCTGCTAGCACAGCCACCAGACTGAAAGCCTCCTCCCAATAGTCAAATAACCTTAGTGGCCACTCCTCGATCTAAGATTGTCATAATAGACATAGGTCGCAGTGTGCATTTAGGGCCCCTAATACAGGATAGATTCTCTAACTTTCACTCCGTCCAAACTGAATTTCAACCTCAACTCTCGGACATCCATTGCTTCTCGAGAGTGGGAGAGCGTTGATGTTAGAGACAATCACTCCGTTCATCTCTATACCGACGGCTCTAAAACCGAGAACGGAGTGCAGAGTGGTGTTTTCTGTGATATGCTTAACCTGAGCATCCCCTTCCGTCAGTGGTCAGGTACCACTGTAGCGTTTTTCAGGCGGAAAGTATGGCGATTAGGGAAGTACAACTACAACGTGTGTGCAATCCAGTTCTAACAATCAAAACGACATGTAAATATTTAAATCATTTCATTTCACCTGAGCAATAGGGGTTAAGAACCTCTGCGCGATATCTTGTGTACACTTCATTCCTACACTCTTAAACTGTTTAGCGTCGCAAAGACTTACTTATTGCATGGCCTACTTCTGGGCATTAGGAAGTTTTCCTTCGCTGCATTGTAATGGGTATTGCTTGACTCGATTCTCATGTGTAATTGTTCGATCGAGCCTGACTAACGGTATTGGGCTTATAAATAACAAATAAGACCACACGGAGAATGAGTTTATAAAACCAAATGTTATTGGCAAAACGAATCAGTTCTGAACTCTGAGTTTGAGAAACGAGATTGATGCTGTTTTTTGTCTGGAGTCCTGACAACTTTATAGCTACTGCTAGTGAGACATCTCTTAGTTTACCTATTAAGTAACTTACCGATCCGATTGTAATAGCTGTTGCTTGGGCTGCAATATTAGTGCCTTTTCTGGTGTTTTTAAAGCCCTCAATGCCACAAGAACGAATAAGTCTTATTGTCCCTACAACCCAAAATTCATAATCAATACGGTTAACTAATTAACTAAACAATTAACTCACCTTTATAGTCAGTCACAGAAATGACAGTATTGTTCTTGGACACTCGTACATTGCAAATTGGAAGCTCATTAAATGGTATCCCATTGAACAGTGACGTTGGGGTTGAAGCGTCAGGGAAGAACTTATCTTTTCTATAAAACCATTCAAAGAATAATCAGAACGATTTTTAATTGTTTAAACTATTGAAAAACTTACCTACTCATCAGAGTATCGATATCAACAGATCTTTCACCGGCCGTACCCTCATCTCTTGCAGGCATTGAGGCAAGCATTTCTTTGCGATCTTCTGCTTTTCGTAATAATGCAGTCGTATGGATTTGGACACTTTGTGTGCCAGCAAATCGTGGAGAAATCTTAAGAATTGACGAGAATGCTTGCCGCAATGCCATTCTAGAATATTAAATAAATTTTACTCGAATAAAGAAAATCCAGTCTGTTTTGGCAGAAAAAATGTGCAAAACGTCAGTTACGTCAGAACATATGTTTATTTTCTGACGTTTTCATTTCTTCTTTGCGTTCAGAAAATCTGTTGCCAGGGGTAATGGTTTGATGAATAAAAGTAAAGCGGAAGCCCTAGACAGTATGATGAAAATATTCTTAAAATGAGCGATCTTTGTTAAAGGTAAAGTCACTATGTAAATTCACTGAAATTGCAACCTTCATTGCCCCTACTAGAAAAGAAGCATTGCATCTCTAGTAACCCCATCTCTTGCTGGCACGTGTCTACTGAACCCTCAAGTTCAAGGTCGAATCGGACTTATTCATTTCCAAACGCAGAGATTAAATGTCCACGCAAAATCTGGATAAAATACCAAAATTCGCAGCAAAAATTCATTTGCATGTTAATAGTATCTTCTAAAGATATTTCGATAGTGTGCTGACATTTTTTGGACCAATAGGTTATGAATAGAATAGATCAAACAAGCCAAGTCAAAATTCAAGTAAATTTGGTTTATGGTTCACATTTTAAAACTGTGCACCCTGTAGGAATCTAAGTTGTTATCTCTTTCTATAAAAGAAACGCATTTCGAGTTTGATAACTGACAATTAAACTGTCCTTTTTCACGTGTTCGTCTTTGCATCGTATATTTTTAACGTGAATTCCTTTAAAAAATGGCTCTAAAACGGTTAAAAAGTATAAGAAAAATATCCAAATGATACATTCTACAATCTTAATAATCAAATCTCTCTTTTAGCTAAAAGATCCAAGCGTATGACATGCAAACAAAAGTATAAAATCGAAAAGAAAGTCCGTGAACACACGAGGAAACTTCGTAAAGAGGCAAAGAAAACTGCAAAGACTGGAAGCAAGAAACAGAAACTCATTCAAATTCCCAACATTTGTCCATTTAAAGAGGATATCCTGAAGGAAGTCGAAGAGGCAAAGAAACGTCAAGAGGAGGAGAAAATACGTCGACGTGAACAACAGAAATTGGAACGCACTCAGAATAGTCAGAATAGATTCGCAACTTTGGAGTCTATGGTTGAAGATGCTGATGTTCGGGGTACAGTTCACACAATTATGCATGAGAACGATGTTGCAGTGGATGGGGTGAGTCTTTTGCCATGAATTCTTAAGAACATTTAGTGAAATGTTTTCAATTTCTTTGCAGAAGCAATACAAGAGCGCAGTGACTAAGGAAAACTCATTGAAGGCGTACTTTAAGGAATTTAAGAAGGTCATAGAGAATGCCGATGTTATTTTGGAAGTTGTTGATGCTAGGTAAGAGATGAGTCGCTAGTAAATATGTAACTGTCTGGCACGAGAGCTTGAAGAGAGCCAAGTCATAACTTGCAACTATTTAAACTATTATTTCTTCCACAGAGATCCCCTTGGAACACGCTGCACAGAGGTTGAACGTGCCGTGAAATCTGCACCGGGAAACAAGCGACTGGTCCTCATTCTCAACAAAGCTGACCTTGTGCCGAAAGAAAATCTGAACAACTGGATCAAGTACTTCCGTAAACAAGGACCAGTCACAGCATTCAAGGCGTCAACTCAAGACCAATCCGCAAAGTTGGGGCGTAGAAAATTCCATCAAATGAGTACAGAGAAGGCGATGCAAGGCTCAGTATGCGTCGGAGCTGAACTCCTGATGTCGATGTTAGCCAACTACTGTCGCAATAAGGGCATCAAAACATCTATTCGCGTCGGTGTCGTTGGTATTCCAAACGTGGGCAAAAGTTCCATCATCAACTCACTGACCAGAGGCAAAACATGCTCAGTTGGATGCACTCCCGGTGTGACAAAGTAATTTACCATTCATTCTTCCCACCCCAACCTTTAAGCTATCAAAATCCTTTTCAGAGCCATGCAAGAAGTTGAACTGGACTCTAAGATCAAACTTATCGACTGTCCAGGAATTGTTTTCTCCAGCGGTAGTCAGTCCTCGAGCAACCACGTACCTGCTGTCCTTAAGAATGCTCAACGTGTAGGCGATGTCAAGGATCCCTTCACCATTGCCGAGAGTGTACTAAAACGCGCTAGCAAGGAATACTTCTGCAAACTATACGATTTGACCGAGTATGATACGTTCGAGGAGTTCTTCGCGAAGAAAGCAGCTCGAATGGGTAAGGAATTCTAACAATTTTAAGGCTGCTTGACTTACATCGTGTTCTTTTCAGGAAAATTTCTGAAGAAGGGCGTACCAGATGTCGTTGCTGCGGCACGTAGTGTCCTCAACGATTGGAATACTGGTAAAATCAAGTACTGCACGCAACCTCCAGAAGATCATGTCGTACACATAAGTGCCACCATTGTTCATCAAGATGCTAAAGAGTTTGAAATCGAGAACATGGAAGCAATGGAAACGGACATTCTCAACGCGTTTGATGTGAAGAAAGAGGATGTCATGGAAATAACATCGACCGGCCCGGTGGAATATAAAGCGCCAACAGACGACGACGTGGCGGGTCCCTCTCGAGCTGCGGTCATCGATGAAAGCGAACCCAGGGGTAAAAAAAGGAAACTAGACGCAGATGATCGAAGACGCAAAGTTGACCCTGTAATGGAATTGGAAGGTATGTCCGTCAAATGTGATGCTTCTGGAATGGTTTTGCTGATTTCTTCTCTCCCTAGGTAACCAAACACACAACAAGAATCTAAAAGATCTGCAAAAGAAAAAGAAGAAACTTGTGGTGCGAAATGAGAAAAAAGTCTCAAAGGTTGCCGATGTCCTAGAGAACTTCTCGTTGAATACGAGTGGTGAAAAATATGATTTCGACACAGACTACATAATTAAAGAATAAATTTTGTTTGCAGAGTACTAAACGCTTTAGTACTCTTTAGATATTTTGTTAAGTGAATTCTTTTTATGTACATAGGGTGTTAAATAAATAGTATTTTATTTGGAACTGATCTGAAAGCACGGAGATTTAGTCAGGCACCAAAGCTGCCTATTCTATCCATCGAATACTATGAAAGCGATAACTTTTCTTTAGTACGAACTTACCATGTCGCATTGAATTGAGAAGCCACATAATTATTTATATGTACTTCAATCTGTGGGCAGACAATCACACAAGGCATGGTTGGTAGTCTTGATCGTCATACTCATACTCGACGAATCTGCAGGAACAAATCAAATCCGCAATGCTTCAACATGCTCTAGAAGCAATATACATTCCTGCCCGGGGGAGAGAGCTGTTAGCGGCATTTATTCCAGCTGCAAAAAAGCCTTCTCGTTTAGCCGAACTTGCTTGACACTAAAGATCTTTTAGGTCACAGTGTAACCAGCCATTGTTAGTTAGGTATAAGGCCTCACAGACCCTAATTTTGGTTACGAATATCAAAATAGGTGCTTTTCGTCTCAGTCTTAACCAATCGATAAGAGCTTCTACAAGCTCTTGGAATAGGCTGAATACACAAAGCTCTTCGACAAAACTGAAGACATACACTCAGTGGGACTGAATTGTGCTGGGCGAGACGAAAGACGGGACCTTTGCTATCCGAAAGAATAGCCTGCACGACACCAGCTCCTAAAACAAATAAAAGCTAATCTACTTCTTCAAACTTATCAACCGTGAACCAGGTGTATAAGCGTTAAGGACTCATATAAAACATATATGGAACTCTGAGTCTTCAAAGCGAATATTGACTTAGCTGAGAATATCCCGAACACCACAAGAACAATAAAATACAGTAAGAAAGTTACACGAAGGGCAGTTATAATCCCCAGAAATAACTAGAGCCTTTTCCGATTTAAGGGAGACCAAGGCATAGCTTCTTTCAACCATTCATATTGTGAGCATAATATGATTCGCACACTTTTTATTGCCGACTCCGAAAGGTGGATTGAGATGCTTCTTTCTGAAAAATTATATTGGTGGAGGCTTATCCTTACCTGTCGAGGGGTGGTGCACAAAATAATATTCGGTTGATTGCTGTACCTAAACCTTTGTCAGCTGGCTTAGCAGTCCAACACACGTACCACTGAGCCACGACGACTAGTGCCCTTTAATATCTCAAGAGATGGCGCTTCACAACGCGTACAAAGCCACCCTGCATAGAAAGATGATGGCTGTTCACTAGCTCGAGTAGAAGAGTAGGGAGAAACGCCAACTTTAGAAGCGCAATCGACGAAATAGACATATGCTCTTACAAAATGAAGTTAAGAAGTTCCGCCAGGGGGAACGAAGATTCACTTTACGACAGAATAAAGCATTCAATGTGACTGATATTGGCGCAGACCATGGTTAGCTATTTTTTCGGAAGTGTGTTTACGATCATGCCTCAGGATTGACTACCATATCCGCCTGGAAAACGTCAGCTAAATCCAGTAACATGAGCAACTACATATGTATCGTAAAGTTTCGGAATAGATGCCTCCTTACTCCACGGTCCATCTTCGCATCGATAGTTCTTTTGACTCTACTTAATTTGAATATGTTGTGCGCTTTGGTCACAGCGGTGTATCCGGTCACTTTATGGTGTACCGTCTCCGTAGATCCAACTAGCTGCATTTCTTCTTGCACAGTACAGAATACAGCGGGCCCAATTCGAAACTTAAGTGAAACGATGCTCGCCCTGCTTAATTAATGAGCTCATTCCTTTAAAGGCCAACTTTTGGATGGAAGACAAACGAAGCTCGTAACCTCATTCTCCTTCTCTTCATCTGTAGACTTTTATCGACTGTTGTCACTTAAAAGGACCTCGTCAGTAGTGGTGCAGAATCTTACTTAGTTAAGATGGCACTACGGGCCGGGGTGGACCTGGGCCTCAACCAACAAGCGTCTCTACTCAGCTCGATCTTTAGCCAGCTCTTTAGCCAGTTGTTCTTCGTTTGGTCTCGGAGCTTGTAATGTTTAGTCTAGAGGTGGAAGCGCTGCCCTGGAAGAATAAGCTGATTTCCAGTTGCTTGCAAAAGCACCTTGTTTCTCCTGGCAAAATATTAATTCGCATATATGTACATAGTTCCTGCCTCTTTGTAACGACAGATTAATTTCCGTTAACTGAGGCCATCAAAATATAGGAAGACACCACCATAAACCCCGTATTGAGGACACCAAAAGCCCATAAAATTAGAATAATCCCATCCTAGCAATCTCTAAATATAAAGCTTAGTCAGTCGTTAAAGGCATTTGAACCCCTGGCACATAATAAAAGGACTATGAATCCAGTGGCAAACGGGCGCCTGGTGATGGGGTGGCCACCGAATTTACAATTGTGCGGTAGTTGTTGCCGCAGCGACTATCGCCGCCGCCAACCGCCAACGAATCCGGCAAGGCAACAACACTCTTTCCCGTGGTCTATCAAAAGTTCTCAGCGTTTATTTCTTTTTTCTGGTGACTATTTTGCCATCTCTTGGTTCAATCCCCGGATATGAACGTGTGTACACAGCCAGCGTGGAGAGACAAAGGGCGCCAATCGGTGCCTTGTTTGTTACATACGCTACAATAACAACATGCGAGCGAACATTTTTTGGGTTGGACGGGGGAAATATCCAACGGCGACAGAAAAACTATGACACCATTACCATTGCCACGACTATGGTACGCGACCACGACTACTGTTTCAATTTTTCTATGATGAATAAAAATCAGGAACACTAAGGAGCCACATCACCACATTTAGTTGTTTTCCGCCTTCCTCCTCCTTGACGTTGTGTTTTTTTTTTTTTTTTTAGCGCGCCCCCCTCATGCTGAATTTTGTTTGCCGTGCTCTGCCTGCATCCGATTGTCTCCCCATAGTGGCACCCGTTTTAGCACACTCCCTGGACAACCAGGAACCAGATTGGTTCCATCCATCTGATGATACACGACCATTGTTGGAAATGTAAATAGAGTTCCATTTAGTTATTCTAATTGATATTCATCTTTGATGAGTGGCGTCAAGGAGTAGGTCAGAAGAGTAATTGGCGTATGTGTATTGTTTCGGTTGAAGACTTGGAATGATTCTAATATTTGGGTTGGGGGTGGCCGGCCGGGTGTGGGTTGTTTAAGCGCTATGACTCATGATTTCAGTCATGGAACCAGAAAATATTTGTTTTACAATCCAAAGTGGCGGAGGAATGGGTGGAAGGGTGTATTCTCTTTACGTAGGCGGCTGTGGAAGAACTCTTCAGATGAAGTTACCGTGTATATGTATGTAGAGCCATGAGCCATGATCCCAGCGGGCTAATGACAGAGCTCACCTCTACGAACAGAGTTACCTATAAGGTTCGGGATGACCGATCATTTGTCTAGCGGTTCAGTTTGGGTCTTGAACGTTCGGTGTAAATGATTTATCATGAAACCTCAAAGCGCATGCAGCAAGGGGGTAAAAATCTTTTACGGATACTCTGTAGCCCATGCTGCCAGTTATGTTCGCCTCCATGCTTCTAAGAGCTTGTTTACGTACTCAAAAACCTCACGTATGTACTTATTTCGCTGTCCTGTTTGTGGCCTGAAGTACAGACATCGGCTCAATTCATCGCCGAAGCAGGAATGTCAAATTCCGTCAGCTGCCTCGGCTTCCTGATTCCTCATTTCTCGCTGCTCGTCCTACCAGACGTAGTTGCTGCATCAGTCCTCCAAGCCTAGCTCATCGTCAGCATGAATGTTATTAGTTCTCTCGATTTCACTTGGATGCCAATTTCCCGTTCTAGAATGTTTCTGTCTGTTGTACATCTTTGGCATTGTCTTTGCCTTCAGGACAGGTGATCTACATACATATGTGTCTATGTACAATGTACATACATATGTATGTACCTGCTTGTATATGCAAAGGTACTCCCGGGACTTGCAGTTCACAAATGGGAGCAAATAAAAAGAATGAGGCTCGACTCGAGAAGCTTGCTAGTTGAAGCCTAGCTTCACACACAATTGTAATGCCGCCATTATTGCCGGAACCATCCATTCCCCGACAGAAATTGTGTTTATCTCTTCAGGGGATTAGCTACTCCACTCCTCTACGTTTTTGGGGAGTGTAACGCCTTTGGTTGCAGTTTTCCATTTTCCACCTGAATTGCCTGCTTGTATAACCTAGCTCTCTCGCCTTTTAACCCTTTCTCGCGTTGTGCAGCGGAATTTTTCATTTTCAAACCAATGGGCATTCGGCAGTAGATTTTACAGTAATCTCTTCCGCTGGCATCGTTCTAAAGATGGAGCGCACTCTTAATGAATCGAGCTCATCCATCCCATGTACTCTGGATCCGTCACTGGTGCCCTTTTCGGAAACGTAAACGGAAGGACTGCTAGTAGATTTCTGGGCTGGGTTCTCTAATGCTTGGTTTTAATCTTGAGAATTCCACTACTGACCGAGAGACTTACTCGCCTAAGGGATCAACATTCTTATTTATAATACCTTAAGATGGTCCTAAAGTTCAGATCTTCTCCAACCAGCACAATATTTAGCCAGTTGTCTCCAGTTGCATGCCATTAGAGATGAGGTCATCTTCTTCTAGTCGCCCTTCAAAGGTGAAATCGAAGTTTATTCGACACGAAGCATTGGTTTTCATCCACTCTACATGTCCTAGCTATCTTAACCGTTACACACACTTTTGACCAAATCACTGTACAGTTCGTAAATGCACGCTTCTTCATGAACTGTCAACGCAGGCAGAGATACATCTTTTTGACTTCAGCGTCAACTTTGGTATATTGTGGTACGACTACCTTTTAGATGTTATATCAAAGTAATAGGACCGAATTTCCGAAGAGAAGATTGTACAAAAATGGATAAGAAAATACCCATTGTCGGTATCGAACGGACACTTTTCGATACAACTAACCACAAGTCATTCTGTGAAAGCCTCACAAGGAAACCATTCACTTAGAACGAAAGTAAAGGCTTCACGTGACAAGAGGTATTTTAAAAAAAAAAAAAAATCTGCGGACAGTAATTGTTGGTTTCAAGCTTTACCCCTAATAGTTGGGAAACTCCATCGCTTCCGATGCGTAGACGACCAAACAATTACCAGTGTGACACTCATTTAATTATACAACTTTATCTTATCAGTAATCGCAGAACAAAATAAAAATAAAAACTCATATAGCTACACTTGTTTGGACAGGATATATTAAGGCGATTACATCACTGACGGTAAACAATCCAATTCACCAATGAAACCTGGACAGGTGGTAGCGGAGCTATTTATCATCAAGAAACGTTGCAACTGTGACTACGTGTCAATGGTGCTTGTTTAACCTCCACACGGTATTTTTGTATTCGTGTTGACATATGTATTTCGGAAAATGTCTTGCAATTTAATTGACGCCGAATATTGGTTGTTGTCTACCCAGACCCGACGTACTTCTAAGCGCAAGTGCTGACCACGGTACAAAAGTATGCATGACAACGAACGAATTTTCTAGTTGGAACCAACGGTGGTGTCATAAACGTTCGGAACGGAAGCAGCATCTTAGCTCGGCTGCAGTACGGCTGAGTACGCCTGGTTTGACCTACCTCCCCTTGATACTTATATCAATGACTGTACTATCATAGCAATCTATCGTCTTAGTTCGGTCGGCCTTTGGTATCGTTCGCACTGGAGTTGTGATAACCTTGCTCGACCCTAGTTCCATGGATATGCCGTCTGATGCAATGACACCAGAACTTCGATTGCTGTGCAAATTTAAAGTCGACTTTCCTTGCCTTCAAGATTGGCTTCAGCCAGAGTCTGAGTCTGGACGGGCCTGTAGTCGAATCTTCAGGAATGGCTCCACAACCAGTCATGGGTCCGGTGCTGGTGTCTTCGTGGAGGTCGATAACACCAGACTTCACTACTCGTTGGGCAAGCATGCCTCTGTTTTTCAAGCAAATCATTTGCTATTCTAATGGCCACGGACCACAATGATTTAGAATAGGTGGAATGGTCGTAGCATCTGCGTCTGTAGCGATAGCCAGGCTGCGCTTAAGACCTTGCTCAACTCTTTAACAAGTTTCAAAATAGTGCGAGAAAACAAGAACTCTCTGAATTTGGTCGCAAGGCTGAATTCTTTGACTCTTGTCTGGGTGTCAGGTCATACTGGCTCAGGCCCTGAACCTGCGTTGGGTCTTCCCGCGTCCTCTGTCAAGGCAAATACAATTGTATCTGGCACGGCTCTCCAGGATGCAGCCAAACGAAACAAATGATCCTGAACGTCTGTTAAAAATCAGCGACATTCTTGCTGTCACTCAGCAGAAGAGACTGTAGACAACTTATTGGCGATCTAACAGGATACTTCGCTTTTGCCAAGCATCTTAGTGTGTTAGGCTTAAGGACAACGATAGTTCAGATCATTTCCTTTGTAATTGTCCTACCTTTGCCCGGATTAGTCCGCAGATTTTCAGTGCTGATGTGGCGAGTGCTGATACTGGGAGCTCATCATCATTGAAATGCCTTCTTGGCTTTATCCGTAAGTCAAGGAAATTTAAGGAAAATGGGTAAAGACTGGGCTCTGCTTTCTGGTAGTATAATGGACCAGTTGCGTCTGAGTGCTCCAGTATAACGTTTCCAAACCCGACAAAAAAAGCACCTTATATGGACTACTTCGACATATTCGAAGCTTAGGGCAACACGAATATCCAAGAACTAGGAAGGGTTTTGGGAAGAGATGGTTGCGGATTAACCCTTAAGGGTCCGAAGGCAGCACTCACTTCCCCGAAGTGGATTGCTGAGATTAATTCAGCTGAGTCCTCATCGTAGTGATTCTTACAATGGAACTAGTCCTTCAGTTTGGAGGGAGGGAGGCACTAGTCTTGGATATAGTAAATGGTGACCCGGAACCTCCACGGTAGGTAGGTAGGGTGTGCAGTTCAATTGAGTCCAATTAGCACTGAGATGTGCCGTTTTGTTACCACGACTCTGTTTAAGATGGGTGAGATAGCCGGGAGTGCCTAGATTCAGCTTATGGAGCGGATTAGATCTCGTATCCCTTTACCCGAGATGTCGCTGAGGTCGTCGAAGAATAGTTTAGTGGACGCAGTCTGGTTCTTGAAAGACATTCAACTGGAACGTACTACATACGTACACTGTTCACCCCTGGTCCAGCTCAAAAACTGAAATCTGTTTTCACGCTGCAAAGGGCAGGTATTGCCATCATGCACGGGACATGATTTAAAAATGGAAAAAACGTGATATTTATTGCAGCTATCACAAGAGACTGCGGATGATTGGATAAGGACTCGTCTTGGGAACTTAGGTTAGGTTAGGTTAGGTTTCGAAGGGTGTGTGATGGATAGGCCTCATCACTTTCACTCAAAGACCTGAAGGTCCATTATTGAAGGCATAATCCGTCACAGAAAGGAATCGGAGAGTCGCCTTACCGCTCAAGGTAATCCAAAAGTCACGCGACGAGCACAATATCCGATAGTTCTAGAAATGATAGGAAGGCCAAGCAACTGTCAACTGGCTTCAATGTCAGAAAGCACTTATACACCGATGCAACAGTTGCTGTTAATTGACATAATGTTGAGAGAGTGATAGGGCAAGAAGAGCGAACACATCCTTTTAACGAAGAAGTAGTCCTCCGCCTGAATACATAAAATAACAAGATCGTCGGCTCTGATGTCTTCCCAGCATCAATATTCATCCACCTCTCGCATACACCTATAGATTTGTTATAGGAATGTCCATAGGTAGGATTCCCCCAAACATCATTCGCTCCCTGTGTTTATTGCAAACCGGCTGACTTCCCATAACAACACCTGAGAAGAAAAGCGTCCATTAGCCCAATTACGTCAACCACTCTTCAAACTATGCCCCAAGAACCTAGTTCATCGGAGCTATCCCAACAATGAAGTGCCAGTTGTAAACACAATTACTTCACTAATTACACCCGACCCATTCAGTCCGTTGACAACGGATTGCCAACGTCAACAAGCGCCACCATCATAAAAAGACAAAAAGACACAAAAAGCGGATCCAAGAAACTCATAACCAGAACAACGTGCACAAAAGTCCTTTAATTGAAAAATAAAACGCAATACTTTCCAAGCCATCGAATGCCATCTTATCGTTGATACCCTGGCCAGAGCAGGCACCACCACCCCCAGCCGCCCATAGCCATGCCACTCGCTGACTGTTCAATGAGAAAATAATGAAATACTGTTGACTTAAAAGCCGCCGTCAACTATACTAGCCGGTTGTTTTTGACGGCGACAACAAACCAACCATCACCACGACGCACGGAGACAACAGAATCAACGGCGACAATATTAATGGCGACATTCATATTAGAAAGGAGCACAACTGCCCCGGGAATCACCACCATCGCACACACACACATAGTCATCATCATCATCATCCACATTTCTACCATCATCAGTCCCCCGAGCAGATAAATTACTTCAATCCTCCAGCGACGACCCCAAAAGCCCAAACTGATTATTTCATACTCGGTGTGTGTTTTCGGAATCGAAGGCAAAATAATAACTGTAACAACTCTATCAGCCCCGAAACAAGTAAACTAACTTCGAAGAGTTAGGCAGCGGGGATGGGGTGCTTCACTGATGGACGGACAGGCGGGCCAATGTGCCCATGCCTCATGCTCATCCCATCGAACGAGATAGAATGGCGTTAGATCCAAAGAATATGCATGGCACACAACACAACACACAAACACACACCATTTCTCCAGCAGGGCCAGCGCCAACCACCATCAGCATCATCATCATTGGAAAAATCATCTCTCTTTCTCGTGAAAATGTGCGAGGACGACAGTCGTCCTCCTTGTAGGTTTGGTATAGCGCCCAAACAACGTGGCGGCGCGGCGCGGCGACGACAACGACGACGACGGCAGCAGCGGCGGCAGGAACTCGGGCACCCAATCTGCGCCAGTACTACTGGCTGGCGGAATGGCATGGCATGGCACATAACACTGGCGCGCATTCAGCTTCCAGCATTTGGCCATGCTTCTGCTACACTACTGTTGCTACAAAAGCGTCACCATCTCTGCGAGCGCACAGAGAATCCAGGAGCCGCTGCCAAAAATACACAAAATAGATGTTTTGTTTTTTTTTTTCTTCCTTCAAACCTCTCATATCCCGCATATCGTGTCGCGTCGTCCTTATTTTCCAATCGAAAGACGGCCCCGGGGGAACGGGCGCAGCTTTATTTTTCCATTTTCATGCATCGCGTGTGTGCTCAAATGAGTCGTCTTACCAAAACATTAAAAACGAGGTCCTTCATGAACCCTAAAAGCGCGCCCGTTCAACCCCATGAAGCGCCAGCGCCAGCCAACCCGTTCCAACTATGGCGGCGCGGCAAGGACACAACAAATAAACAACACACAAATAAAAGCAGAGCGTTCTTCTTCCGGATTCTGAATGGACCCCGGAGAGGACGACCCGCAAGAGAGAGAAACAAATTTACTACAATGTTTATTTGTGTGCCGCCGAGGCGTCATGTGCCGGCGACAACAACACACCAACAACAAGCCGATTCCCATTCATAAATTCAAAGGCATTGCTCCGGCTCTGTGTGTGCGGCGCGCCAAGAAGCGCCCAGCGAAAGTGGGACGAGGCAGCACAAGGATGCGTACTGCGTGTATCCCTGTGAGGAGGGGTCGCGCTACCATGTCGCGTCATTATTACCAAATTAGCCATTTGAATTTGGATTTTATTTAACATATTTATATGGGAGTTCATCCGTTAGATAGACATCTCTCGTAAGGACATCCTCCTTCCAATTTAGGTGGGGGGGGGGGGGGGGGGAGGGCGGGGGGAGGAACTGTCATCCCACACTCACACACAAACAGCAGAAGGCGCCAAAAACGTAACAAGTGGCGACTGCCCTGTTAAAATGGCAAAAAATTACGTGGATGCTGTGTGCGCCAACGGTCTGCCAATAAGTCGTAGTCGTTGGAGTTATTTTACGATGACGAGGAGGCATGGCGTGTGGGGGTATCTTGTTGTGATGAGTCGTCCTAGTAGCACGTTTCCAAGGCTGAGAGTTTATGGCGATAAGTGTACGGGATGAGTGTGTCTATCTGCATATTTCTCTTCTCACTATACTGTGTGTGGGGACGGGGAGAGGGTTTATTTTTGTGGTGGCGCGTAAACTGTACAGTGGCTCAAGAGATAATTTTTGGAACGCAGTCTTTTGGATATTTGTGATGGGGTTTTGGGATTAACTCAATAGGGGAAAGTTGGGAAGAATTCTTAGAAGATGCACGGACAAGCTGTTTGTAAGTCTTGATCCAGCACGATACGACATTTCACTGAGGGGATCAGCTTCACTTATGTAAGTTCGTACATGTATATGAACATGAACTGGTAGAGGAATGTCATTGGGATGGTAGGATGGGGTTGAACATGGCTCCATTATCAGTAAAGCTGGGAATTTGTCTAGAACTGGGAAAAAAAAAAACTTGGTCATATGTACAACACTGGATCCTTGCTCACAAAGGTCACACCGGCAATGAAACAGCAGACTCACTGGCCAAGATAGGTGCAACTATCCCCCTCAAGCTGCTTCAAGACTCTAGATTCAGGCTCTGCATCCTTGAAATTAATGGAATTACGTAGGAACGTGCTTCTTTGGTTTAAGTAGCCGTTCAAGGTCACTCTTTTCTGAGTTCCTGGTCTAGCCATGATTGAGCCTCGTCTAGCCATTTGGTCAACACTCATTTTCCTCATTGATCCGAAATCAGTAATTCAAGGCTGCCAAAGGCTGTAAGATACAGGATGACACACCGATAGACCAGAAAAGTATGAGGGTATGACAAAATGTATCCTTCTGTCGGGATCACTGATCGATACTCATTGGAGCCCTTCAAGGACACTGATTGTTTGAAGTAAAACGCACTTTTGGTTGGTGGACAAACTTTTCCCAAACATTCTGTTACAATTTATTGCCGATCCGTAACAGCGAACTTTAAAGCTTCTTCATGATAAATTATACTCTCAAAGGTTTATCATTTCCGAAAAATGTTTGATGGAACTGGCTAGGGCTCAAACCTAAGCAGCTCGAGCAGTACAACACGCTAATCACGGTCCCACAGCAACCACAAGGAGGCATATAATCACACCTCTCTCTATCAGAGGAGGAAATGCATCATACGGCACCACAAGACAAGACGTTGAACCCACTATGTTGGCTTCTTATCGGCTAAATTCTTCTCCTCATTAGTCATAAGCCCAGTGGTGTCACAATTAAATATAGCATCTCATCCGATCCCAGCGGTCCTCATTTGGGCGCCTGTTCTGGCAAGTGAACAGAACAATTGGCAGAATTGTCGACCTCGGTACTTGGCATCTATTCGATATACACAATACTTAAATAAGAGCATCTCCTTTGATAAACCTAAGTATCTTCTGTAGATTCTCTGATAAGATATAGACGCCCTCGTAGTTTCTGTTTTTTTAATTAAAACATCAAGTTCCATGAGAAGAACATCAAATTCCATGAGAAGAACCTGAAGTTCTAAGAAAGCTCCTTAAACCTACAGCGACTCGTTAACATGTCCATCAGGATGCAAACCATGGGATTTGATGCCTATGCCTATATGTCCTTGCCGTGGTTCAATGGTTAGTACGTTGGACTGCTGAGCGAGCAGCATGGGTTCATGCCCCAGCCATGGCTACCAAATATTTTTTGCGGCACCACCTCTCGTCGGGGAAAGACAAGCCTCCGGGAGTACGATTTGTCATGAAAAAGCTTCTCAATTCTTCGTTCGGAGTCGGAAACACGTACAACTGGAATGATTACGATAAGCTTGGTCTACACGGCGGCTACTTGGTGTTTGTACACTTCAGGATCTCAAAGCCGTTTAAAAGTATCGCGCTTGAGATTGACATCAGAGATGTTTGCTTACTTGCTGTTGGGCCTCTGCTCAGTGGTCATGGCGTTTTCATCAAAAGTGAACTTGATCTGCTATCAAAATGCGAGTTTCGTGTCCAGCCCCACTCCAATACCCTTGTGAACATCACAACTGAGCCCACTTGGAATGCGACGGGTGTGGCGATATCTGTGTAGTGTTCATTGCAGAAATATAATCTTAATAGCCGGATTCCGTAACAGGAGCCTTCTATAGGTCAGTTCCCAGAGTTAAAGCCATGTGTAAACATTTCAACAATCTCTTCTACGATAACATCTTTAGCCACTGTACTGAGTCACCACCCCTTCTGATTGTATGGGGTGTACTCGTATTATCCTTGTTATCCTCTTCAGGAATCGTGGCAGCACTGGGAATGTATGAGAAATAAAAAAAGCTTTAATATTTATAACGTGATTATGATGTTTGTTGTCGTCGCTGTTTGCTCATTGTTATTGTTGGTGTTGTTGTTGGTTGGTTTGTCCTTCTCTTTTCACAAAGTCCACACGTACGTATCCGTTTTTGAATACGCGCTGCGGGTGTGTGTTAACTTTTCATCGTCCCTCGATTGTTTGTTGTTTTCCATTTTTTTTTTTTTTTTCCAAATAGCCACCACGAAGACTAGACAACGAATGTCGCCAGAAAATTTGGTGCTATATGGCAATAGTTACCATAATTATGGTAGTAATCATATCACAATTTTTTTCCTTTCAGCTGCTCTGGTACTCCATCCCGATGCTGGGTGGTTGGTGTGTCTACGTCTATTTTTTTTTTTTTTTTTTCGGGGGGAGACAATGACTACGGCGACGTTCGACGCCGCCAGCAAGGATGTTTCCCCGTCTCTCTCTCAGCACACGATGCTTGGTGACTACACACATTCCCCAAAATATATAAAATGAGTCAATTGCTTGAAGATCTGTTTAGTTTGTTAGCCGACATGTCAGAGGGTAGTCCTTCGGAGGATGCGAACATTTCTGAGGATAAACGTGCTCCACGAGAGATTTGTTGTGTGTTGTAAGAAAAATGCAAAAAAAAATTTGAAAAGCCGAGCACAGAACCGAAAAAAAAATGATAACAACGTTTTACACCGCGTTGGCAAGCCTTGAAAAAATAAAAGTAAATAAAATATTTTGTTAACAAAATACAAAGTGCTCTTAAATTAAGTGATTTTATTTATTGTAGTAGTGATAAATGCTTTTAATATTGTGCGTGATTTATATATTTACAAGACTAAATTGTATATGCCTTATTCTATAACACAAAAAAAAAAGAATTGCTATTTATATATTAAACACAAAACTTTATACAAATTTGCTACAAACTCATACTATAAGCCACAAAGTGCCACGTTACTAAAATAATTATTTATTTTGGATTGAAACTTCTAACTGGTAAGTAAAGATTCTTTTTTTTAATTTTAACAATAAGCTGTAAGATTTTTTAAATTAATTATTCGGCATTGAACACGGTAGACGGTAAAGAATTATGAAATTTGTTTCTATTTATAAAAAGTATATAGTGCGACTTTTTTCTTAAGAAGTTTCTTTTTATAAAAAAGTTTAAATCCACGGCACAAAAAATTGTTTAAATATATTGTATCTGATGTCAAAATTTTTGTTATGAGAAATTTTGCTAAGTACATAAATCTTTACCCCAGACATCTTTTCACATAGAGAGAGAGGTTTTAGCCGATAGAGTTTATACTGAATCCTCCATTCTTGGTTTTAACGATTCCAGGGTGGTAGGTTTGGCAGTTAAAGCCAGCACACTTACCGATAATAGGTCCGTTGTGATTGCAGGAAGGCAATCCACGGCGATTTTGGTGGGGACCACACTTAGTCCACAGGAATTGAGATTCTAAATCCCAAGAATCCCAAGCTGAAAGCTTAGCAGACACCCACTTCTTGAATTCGCCATTACCAATAGCTTCTCCGTCCACTTCAACTTGAGATCTTGAATTCGCATTTGCGCATTGTCTTCAGCTTTGTTATACTTGCATTCACTGAACATGCAAGTAATCGTTCAATCTAAGGCTGTTTGACACATCGTTGTTACAGCTTACAGAGCTGGTGGTTGTCTGTGGTAGAAAAAGAATAGACTCTGACTGGGCTACTTTGACATACATATTTGGAGTCTAGGTTGATAAAGATTTTTTTTAAATTGTCCTTCAGGCTAGAGATTATGTTGCGGGGGTTACTGCCCGATTACCGAAAAAACCAGTAGACACGAGCAAAAACAAGCCCTTCCATACGCATGGTTTAAAACCCAAAAACGAAACGGGCTTTGGATGGCCTAGTACAAGGCTTTACGGTCTGTGCTAGACCGCAGATGACCCAGAGATATTACAACTATAGTCATTGGTATCTTGTATGGCCACTGTCTTCTGAGGAAGTTCGCTAAAAGATTAGGGCTCTCAGGTATAGATGTTTGCAGATACTGCAACGATCCATGCGCCGCTGAGGACATTATACACATACATATGTGCTATGTGAATGTCAGGGAATTGGAAAGAAACGCGGGAAATTTCTTGACAGCTATTTGTTTAGCAACCTAGTGGAGCTTGGTTCTGATAGCTATAAAACATTGCAAAATCAAATGCGTTCAGGAAATGGTTTAGGTTTTGCCACTTTGGTTTTACAGGGAGCACGTTGGGTCCACTGTGGTGTCTTGTGTCTTTAGCAAGCGTTGGCTGGATTACCCTACTCTTCCTAACCTCACATAAAAATGATACTGTTGAATACCCGTGCAAAATCTTATCTTTATCAACACCCTGACTGGTCCATATCAGTGCAGTTTTAGGCCAAAATCCATCACCGACCAAACCTTCACTCTACCGCAGATCTTAAAGAGAACTTCCACCGAACATTTTACGCGGCACCACCCCTCGTCGGGAACTGACAGACCTACATTCAATTCGAAGTCGGTCAATTAGTCAGAAAAGTCTATATACGAATGAACACCGCGTCAATCGTCGAATCTACCCCAAAGAGACCGCGCAGTAGAAGAAAACCGCAACTCAGTTGCAAGGCACAAGTAGAAAAAGACTTGGCATTGAAAACGAAAGGCAACTTGCTACTTGTCTAAGCTTGAAGCTTGTGAAGTGCTGTCGGAAAGAGACTAGAGTTCTTGGAAAACCACACAATCCCTGAACACAAGGACTAGAAATGGCGATGATCTGGCAAGAAGAGGTGCTTCACTAATTTTAAAACCCTTCGGTGAATATCCAGCCAAGACTTTACGTACTTGTAACATCACAAGACCGATACTCACGTACGGCGTAGTTGTCCGGTGGAGTGCCTTGTATAAAGTCCTGAACCGCAAAAGTCTAAATAAAGTCCAACGATCAACTTGCTTGTGCATAAGTGGTGCTCTTTGTACAACACCCTCTGAAGCAATGGATATCCTGTTTCATTTGACTCCTATTGACATCTTTGGCAGGCAAATGGCTGCCAGTGTGGCCACGCCTTCATTCTGAATAGTTTCAAAATCACCCCAGGAAGCATTGACTATGCCATACCCAACCTGAATTTTGACAAAAACTTCAAAGTTCTTAGAAGACAAGTCGGTTTACTTCTACACCGACGAATCAAAGACCAACGAAGAAATAGGTTGAAGTCAAATAATGGCGCTGAAAAAAGTCTTATCTTGGCTCAAGAAAAACATGATATCCGCATCTTTTCGGACAGTCAAGTTGCAATCAAGTCTTGGTAGCCCTAGATTGCCGTTCGTCTGTCGTAAAGATGGCAGAGTAGTTCAATATTCACCTTTGTTGGATGCCGGGGCATAGGGACATTCCAGGGAATTGTAAGGCTGATGAACCTGCCAGGCGGGAAGTAATGTGCATATATTACCAGAATATGGTGCCTTAGCCATACCCATCGCGAATTGTAAACTTAAATTTAAGCGTGATGCTCTCGAGAGGACAAATCTTAGGTGGACAGGTGGTACAACTAGCGACAAAACACATTTGGCCCAAGCTGGATCTGAAAAGCTCTAAGGATTTTTTTTCCCTCAAGATTGATCAAGATTGCACATCAGCGCTACTATAGGTGTCATCACTGGACACTGTCTAATAGGCAGGCATGCAAAAGGCTTGGTGTCTTTTAAAATGATTTTTGCAGAAGCTGCATGGACGAAGAAGAGGAGGGGACTATCCTCCACCTTCTTTGCACATGCGCCGCTCTCTTCCATAGAAGACAAATTCTCCTCGGTGCCTTCTTCTACAATGATCTAGGCGATCTAATCAACGCAAATATTAGAAGTCTCCTACGCTTCATCAGAAGCTCTAAGTGTTTTAACGAGTAGGTAAAGAAGAATTCGCCAAGATCCACGTGGTATCACAACGGACCTATCATTGGTCTACGTGTGCTGGCTTCGGCTGGCAGCCACTTCAACCTAACCCAACCTAACATCACAAGATGGATGTGGCCTCTTTTGGACAAAAAATGACCGATAAGCTTATGCAGTGGTATTGTGGCATACATAATACCCTGCGGTACCGAATAAAAAAGTAGCACAAATCGTCTATCGGAGGCTAAGGCTTAGCCTCACATACCATATGATAAAACTACATATGACTAATGAAGACCTGCATAACAGTATGTATGTTCTCTCTAAGTTTCACAATGGTTTAACTCTTATTATTTTGACCACCACTGTATGTAGGAATTGCGGTAATGCGGAACTCCACGACGATACATGCTTCTTTCTCAGAAACAAGTTCCTCAGTCAATACTTTTTCTAGCATTTAGAAGAATTATCTGATAAAAGGGTGAAAGACATTTTGGGCTTTGCTAAATCCAGAGGATGATTTGTGTTTCGTTTCTCAGGTACTGCTCCTATTTCTTTGAGAAAAAATTCCTTATTTCACCCAATTGGTTTGCAATCATTGACATGAGTTGTTTATAGGGATTAATCTCTTCTTCACCAAGCAGCATATCTAACCCTCTAAACTTTATTCAACTATGTGCCCATCCCATTAGAAAAACAATAACAACGGCTAAGTGTCATTTACCTCTTTTCCATATTTAGACAATCAATCTTCGGCATTACAACGCGAGTTTAATGTCATCTCAGAAGCATGCAAAAGCAAACCCACCCTCGTAAGGATTTTCAAATGTCAGTGTCTTACTGCTAAATGCACGCGCTGTCATCTTAAGCTTACAAATAATTACATTCATTAAAATGACGGTGATTTCCTTTTTCCTCTTTTTTTTTCAATTAAATAAATGTAAATACCATAATTACCAGTCAAATGCCAGCTCTAATGGGTGGCATTTAATCGGAGCTGCACACACAATACCAGAAACTAATAAGATATCATCTCATCATCCGCGACGAGCAGAAATGTGAACATGCCATCAGCCATCACTACCTTATTTGTGTCTGCAACGAAAAACAAAACAAAAATGAATATGCATGCAGCTCTTCCGAGGAGATACACCAGCTCGCTGCACTTTAGTGCCGAAAAGTTGCGACCACGCATGTGGTATTTCCGCGTGGCTTCCTCTGGAGCGATGAGGCTAAATCATCCGATCAGCGTGTGGAATGTCGATCAGAATTTAGAACAATGCCGTTCGCAAAATCTAAAATTTAAAAAAACGACTTGCGTCAGTCTGTGGTCTTAAAAGTTGATAATAAAATACGAAAACTTATATCGTTGTTGAATGAGTGTTAAACCAAAAATATGCTGTTTTCCGTTTTATGGATGCGAGTGTATTTTCAAAAGGAAACAAACTAATTAAAGAAAATTCTTATTTTGAAAAGAATCTCAAAAGAAATCTAAAAATACGTTGGGGAAAACTCGATTCTTTGAAGTTGCCTTATGCCAAACATAGAGCTTAAGAGGCTCCGTTTACGACTCGAGATGAGTGTTTGAATGTTTTAAATTTCAATTGGAAGCTATAAAAATGCGTTTAATTTTGGAACGAACATTTGATAAGCCAGTGGCTCACAAGCTTTGGAAATAAGCGATTTAAAAGCACTCATCAACTTACTCAATTACTTCTAGCTGATTCGGGAGAGTCGCATATCATGGATTCTATTTTCTCTTCATTCCTACAGAGTCTACAGCAGTCGTTGTAGGCTAAACCTCGCTGTATACCCTGATGACATGTTGATCCTTGCAAAAAGGCAGTTTTCTCACCAATGCAACCCAATTACTATAAAGTGCTTCAAGTATACTTACAGTTTATAGCCTGGGGACAATTTAACTAGAGCCCTTTACACAGAAAAGAATGATTCTAGTTTTAGACAACGATGATCAACAATTCTGTCCACCCGATCTGGACGAAGTGAAGATAGCCATATCTAAGCTAAAGTCCAACAAAGCTGATTATGCTGACGGCTTTTGCTGCCAAGCTGTTCAAAGCGGCAGGCGAAGACGTGGTAAGGAGCATGCACCAATTCATTTGTTAAATATGGTCGGAGGAAAGAATGCCCGATGAATGGAACCTCAGCATTGTTTTCTCGATCCTCAAGAAAGGAGACCCTCTGAATTTCGCCAACTACAGAGGTATCAGTCTTTTTAACATCGCTTACAAGATCTTATCTGCTGCGTTGTGTGAAAGCCTGAAGCCGTTCGTCAACAACCTGATCGGTCCATATCAGAGTGGCTTCAGGCCAGGAAAGTCCACCATTGGCCAAATATTCACGCTGCGGCAGATGGAGAAAACCCAGGAACTTCAAATCGATACCCACCACTTTTTTATAGATTTTGAGGCCATGACACCATTCATAGAGACGAGCTATACAGAGCCATGTCTAGTTTTGGCATCCCTGCCAAACTCGTCCTTTTGTGCAGGATGACGATAGAAAATGCACGCTGATCCACCAAGGTCGGTCAAGACCTCACCGAGACCTTTGATATCAAAAAAGGATTTAGACAAAGCGACGCGCCGTCATGCGACTTTTTCAATATCGTTCTTCAAAGAATTGTGCAAAACGCACGCGCCAACACCAGTCAGCCAACAAAAGTCCGTCCAATTACTCGAATACGCCGCCGATAGATTAGATTAGCCGCCGGTATTGACATAATCGGAAGCACGCAGCATGATGTCACTGGCACGTTCGTGGGTTTTGAGATGAAGGGGGCGAAGATGGGTTTAGTGGTCAATGAGGGCAAGACTAAGTATATGCTGTCAACAAGAAACGACACCCAACACCGACGTCTACTTCACTATAGACAGCTATAACTTTGAGATAGTTAAGGACTTTGTCTACCTAGGCTCCGCTATAAATTCATGGTAAGGCAATGGAACTACTTTTGGTCTAAGTGCACCTCTCTCTAGGGAATTACTCCAAACTAATTAACAGTTATCAGTTCGTGGCCCACTTATTAATCATGTCCTTCACCATCCTTCTACGTCGCGAATAATTGAAGACCTAGAAAAGACTGACCCCTGCTTCAGCAGTTAAAATAAATAAACAGCTGGCGCGACAGCTCGAGGTGAGCAAAGGCAACTAGTCTCGCAACCATTCATGTTGTGCGTGTTGGATTATTCGCACAAATGGAAGGGACATACAATTTATTGCCGACTCCGAATGGCAAATTGAGAAGCTCTTTCATGACAGATTATACTCCCGGAGGCTTGTCATTCTCCGACGAGCGGTGGTGCCGCGAAAAATATTCGGTGGACATGGCTGGGGGTTGAACCCACGCCGCTCGGTCAGCAGTCCAACGCACCAACCACTGAGCCACGGCAACCACGTACACATGTTCAAGCTTACATATATCCTGTGGCATCAGCCTTAAATCATCGTAGAGCAGTCCTTGCTCTTTTTAAAAACTTTAACCGGGATTTTGTCCTGCATTCCTAGGGCAGATATCACCAAGAAATGTTATTTTGTCAATTTCCGACACCTTCCTTCCAGTAGTCTAGGATAAACTTGAAGAATTGCCCTTGACGTCTCGAGCCAGCCAGCTGGAATTCAAAGATCTTCTTGGCTAAAGCACTGCCATTCATGTTCTTAGTGACACTTTTTTTTTGTATGAAAACAGCCCAAGAAGCTCATAAGCACCACGCTCTCAATAAGCACCAAGAGATGTCAATAAATTCGTCACCGGTCTTTCACCTGTGGTACCAATACCCGTAGATCAACATAGGGTCCTTCAGAACCTTACACAAGAAATTCAGACGTTGGTGACGTTAAACGACTGGCGACAGGATCTACCACCAGACACTACGTCCATAAAATAACTGTTGTTGGCGGCGAAAATAGATCTACCAGGCTTTCCTTCCACAGATAAGATCATCACTCCCAGGGCATTTCTTTTAAAGGCTAAAGAGCAACTGTTCGAAATCAAATGCTCTTATCCAGATTTCTTCATCGCATCCGAGAAGTAACCTCTCTTCCAGCAACAGGAATTCACGAATTTCATCAATAAAGCAAAACAACAACAAAAAAGCGACTACAAATCCATTTGATAGCCGAGATAAAAAAAATTAAAAAGAAAAGATACACATGCGTCGGCTGTTGTCGGTCGTCGATTGTCTGACTTAAGTGCAACCGCAGCCGGCGCCAAGAACTCACGATTGAGTGGGTTCACCATCCGCACACACACACACACGCACATCCAAGCATAAATGCAGGAGACCACAGTCATGAAAGTCGGTCGTCCGTAAGGGCATCCGTGCGACATAGGTATTCACCTTCTCTCCTCCAGACCACAATGCCGGCCTCCAAACTCAATCGTTATCATCGTATTCGTGGTCGTCTTCTCTGGTAAATCGTTCGTCGTCGTGCTGTGTCTTCGAGGACGACCACAGTGACGACGACGACGAGTCACAACGCTGAAGGGTGCGTATGCGTAATTGTGATGCGTTTGCTTCAAGAGGCACAACACGAAACCCCGCTTCCAAATGAATCCATCAACGGAGTTGGCGTGTTTCTGTCTTTTTTTACGTTTGACCTATCATGTCCTTAAGTGGGCAGGCAGGCAGGCAAGCCCAAGCACTCTTCCGTAGAATTGAGAATGAGTTTCCCAGGTACTCTGTAGACACAGCCACTACCATGCAACTTTATAATTGGGACAGAGGGGTCCGTTCCTCTCTGCTTGTTCGCGTTCCACTTCGCAATGGGAATTCGGGATTTATTATGATTTAATTGGAACTGGAGACCGTGGAGTATGCCTTGACTTTTTTTGCGAATATGGCTTAATTTTCAGGCGCGCACAGTAGGCTGCATGTCGTAGGGGTGGTCCAGTGGACTGATATATTCCCCCAGGGGCGGGAGAATCACATTCAAAGAATGACAGTTGCTTGTGTAAGAAACCACAGCGCGTGGGGTGGTCCGTCAAATGATCTCCCAACTCGGGACGTTCGTCAAACTTGAGTTTTGCGTCTCCAGGACGACGTAATTAGTGAAGAAAAACCATCGCGTGTGTGTGTGTTTGTACCTGTTTAGTGCTAATTTGTCCGACCCCGAAGAGTTCCCCTCCGTGACATGCAACAGATGTGGTGAGCTGGCGAAAGACAAAGAGAACGGCAGGTGCGCGTGTTCAATGAGACCGAGACCGAGACCGATATTCCATGTGGACTTGTGTGACTTGCAAGCAAATGGGGGGAAATACGATCTTTTTCTCCCCCATTTAAGGAAGTGAACGGCCTAGGAATAATGGCTGTAATAAATGGATACGACCGTAAAGGCGCCGCACCGCCAATCTCTTGCTTTTGTGTATTAATCGGTGCGGCAGTGTCAGACAGAAGGGGTGTCTGGACAAAGCTAATGCGGATGGATGATTGGGGCAAATAATTTAACAAGGCGTACGACAACATTTAAAGCCGGAGGGCATTCGTGCATGCAGTGCATGATGCATACATAGTATCTAATGGATGTTTGCGAAGATGGGACTAGTTGTCTGTGACTTGCATGCAGAGTGTGTCATTTGAGTGGGCTTTAGTGGTGACGAGTCTACTTATGCCTAAGGAGAGGCTATTAATGCAAATGGAACTTCTTTTATAGTTCTGATAAACCATCATGGGTTTGGTGTGTTCTTTTTGCATTCGATTCAGTGAACCCTTACCGCAAGTAGGGTGGCTGTTCTTGTAAAGTCGAGACACGCCTACACAAAGAGTAGGCCAGGCGTATTGTGATTCAACTTGAAATTTCGGGCTTCAGGGAAACCTTCAAACTATCTCTGTGGAAGATTCAAACATGAGGAACCTCGTTATACCTATTTGGAGGCTTGAATAGGGTGAAGGATTCAATCAAACTTGAAGGGGAATATTTTCCTCCATCCAATACATGTTAAATTTGCTGATATGTACTCTCAGCAATATCGCTGACAAGTTCAGACGGCTCTATGGCTCAAGCGATTAGTTGTCACTTTTTGCTCAACTGGGGGCTCGATGGTCTTACCGGTCAACTGACTCAGTAAACTGCTCAACTGGTTCCTTACTGAGACCAATACAACTTAGCGAGTATACCATAGGAGAGGTCGACGAATCTTGACTCAGAACCCAAAGGATTGTCGTTGTTGTCGTTAAAGCAAACTCCCCGCTGTTAAGTTGTTTAGTCGGCTTATTGTCCATATTACTATACGTAGTTGGTCCGAGATCTAGCCTCGACCATTTCGACCCTAGCCTTTCATTCCTATACAAGAGTTACATTCAACCTTTCGAGTTAATTTATGTAAGCTTCAGAGGCCTTCCACCTTCACAGCCCGTAAGACTCGTCGTTATATCTTCTCCTCCACTCACCATCTGTGCAGACGGAACCAAGCCACACTGATATGGACTGATCAGGTTGTTGACGAACGGCTTCAGGCGCTCACACAATACGGCAGATAAGATCTTGTAACCGATGTTAAGAAGACTGATACCTCTGTAGTTGGCGCAGTTCAGAGGGTCTCCTTTCTTGAGGACTTCTGACAGGCTGTGTAAGCTTATTTCCACCAGTTTCGGCACGACGACAACTCTCGTGATTCAAGAAATATTTGTACGACACTGCAGTAGGTTGGGATGCAAGTAGCGGCACTATTGCATCCTGAATAATAAAAGAGCGCCGATAGGACAGAAGGCTGAAAATACAAGTCTAAAAGCCTGCACATATGAGTCCAGAAGCCTGCATATACGACTGAGTCAAACACCTAAGGCTGGAGGAACCATTCGACCAATGCCTTCAGCCTCACCTCAGATAGAGTAAAGCATAGGAAAAGACTTATTTCAACAATTTTAACGGAAAGTCAATGACCACCGCTGCCTCATCCGAAAACATATACTTGCAGCTACAGGTCACCACTTAGGCACTTACTAGTCCTTTCCCTTGACTAGCGTTTGTGACCTGACATATTAACTTACTTATATCCTTTAACCTCTTATCGGTCTTAGAGTGTGTTCTTCACCACTTCTGACTTCTTCGTTACTGCCAAAACTCCTCGTCGACTGTCAAGTTCTTCGAGAGCGGCGTCCTGGCATAATCAAATGCCACCAATTTAATCGCGGCTCTGAGGTCCTATTTGAGGATTCTAGTACCTCTAATTATTTCGTTCCACGAAACTTATTCAATTTTAGTGACAGCGTTACCAGTTGACTTCTTACGAACCGGAAACAGACGATGGTGTATGCTCTCTTCTTCACAATTTCCTTAGAATCCATTCACCTTGTGTGCCTCCAATCATCGCGTAATAACAGACTGGTCACGTCTCTTCTGTTTACAATGGTGCTCTGCACTTAATTTTTAATTTCTTTCCTCCAACTATTGGAGGAGCGCTCTATCCGCTCGATTGCATTTACATAAGTAATTCATTCCGAAAGTAACTCTGCCCTATTCCGCGCCCATAAAGTCACGCACAAAGCGGATGTGTGTCTGTTATTTCGATTGTGATTCTTCCCGAAAAGTTATGCGTCTCTTTGCGACACTGTCAGACCTGGTATAACCTCGGCGATTCTCAAGCACAAACAACAACAAACAGTCTCCAGTCTTTGGGTTGAGGACGACCTCAATGTCGTTCGTGATTCACCACGTATGTACATATGACTTCAAGTTGGTGGTTCGCTAAAAGTGTGTACACATCCAGTCGGTCCCAGACTGTGTTGTCGTGCCGATGGGTGATATGACGAGTGGCAGTCACCCATCAGAGTGCGCGCCCCATAACCACTGTAGTCCTCATGAAATTGAAGATGGGCGCCACGCGGCTGCATTTTATCATCTTTTATTCGCTTCACACTCGATGATGGTGGGGTCTAGTCTTGTAGTACTTATCTTACCAACGACGGGGCTCTTCCACCCCGTCTGTCGTTGTGTCCCGTCCCCATCGCCATAGAGGAGCCGGCCGTTTCCAGCCGTAATCGTTGACGGCGGCTTGCGGTGCACTCGGTACACCTTCTTCTTACTGCTTACCACCATTTAGAGTGTGTTGCTGTTCTGGTGGTAGTCCGAGCAGAAGTCGTAGTCGTAGACTCTCTCGCATAAAAGCCGGCAGGCAGTCGCCAACTCTTTTTGATGCACAATGACGGTTTTTGATGTCTGGGTCTGGGAATTGTATCGCGGGCTGTCTCCTTCGTTGTTGTCATCGTCTTCATTCGCGTGATATGGTGGCGGACGTTTCATGTGCTGTGACCGATGTGAGGGTTCATTGCCAGTCAATCTGGTGACAACTACTTACAACGTTAAGTATCCGTGCATACTGCATCTACGATACTTGACCGGCGGGTATTTCTGGATTTCGAAGAAATTCTGCCAATTCTTCATTGCAAAGGATTAAAACCCATCAACGTGGGAAGAAACTAACTGAGTAGCTAAGTAGGACTTACGACATTTTGAGAAAAACATTTACGGCTGGCGGATAAGGTGGTGATTTTTTTGATACCTGCGAATTGAGAAAGCACGTCCGATCTTGGAAGAGGTTTAGCCTGAGACCCAACAGGACTTCATCCCGTTCAATCATTAGCCCCTTGCTGCCAATTCTTCAGGCCAAGCTTCGTAGTGTCCACGATAGCTTCATACAACGCATCCGCTATAGTTTTGTCCTTAAAACGTAGATTTTGGTCTTCCTGGTCATTTCAAACCTGAAGGCTGTTATTCGGTTTCTCTGAGTATCTTTGTCTGATTAAAGCTTAAAATTCACCCGTGGAGTATAGATACGTCAGTTTATTGTTCTGAAGGAAGCAACAGTTTACTCCAAGTTAAGGAATCTCTGCAACCAATACGAGGACCCTGTGTTAGGTAGCGGATCACATGGATATCAGGGCCGATGACAGAACTGATAAGCTTGCGAGGCAAAACTCGGAGCTAGATCCTTCCCAGCTGTCGAGATTCCAAAATCGATGAGGAAGCCATTAACGGAGACAGTATGTAAAAGCCGGCTTAATAGCGACAATGCTTTGGTAGGCCCTCGATTGCAACAGGGCCCTTTTTTAGTCGAAGAGATGCACGAGTCGTTTCTACAGTCCTCACGGCTCCAGAAACAGAATCTGATCGGTGCCTGGTCTGGCGAATGGAAGAATAAGGACTCTTGGCAGTCCCTTCTTCTACGAAAAATTGATCTGCGGGACCTTTTAATATTTCTATTCGGAAGGTTCTGAACTTTCTAGCATTTTGTAGGCACAATGGACACATCTATGACAGTAGGAATTCATGCTGCAAGGCACCCACCTATTTAATCTAAGGTAACCTTCCTTATGGCCGCCGTTTCTCAGTGCCTAGTGTGCTGGATTGCTGTGCGAGTGGCATAAGTTCGACCAACAATAAAATCCACCAAAATTTTTTCCTGGCAACACCTCGGCGAAGAGTGACAAACCTTCGAGAGTTTAATTTGTCACTAAAAGCCTCATTTCCTGTTAAAAGAGTAAAGCAATGGTGAAAGGGCATCCCAGTCAGTTTCTTCTTCTAGACGATTCCCTGATTGTCCTCGTTAAGGTTCTGAATTACGTTGTAAGAAAAAGATCAAAGTCGACGTTATCTACTCTAGAATATTGGCTTTGTGCTTAGAATAGGTGCCCGGTTTAAAAAGTTCCAGAAAGCCAGGTTGCTGCATGGATTCTTTAGCAAGCAACCTAATGCTACTAATCATCGAATCGCTCCTATAACGTCAATTCTTGATTTCCTAGCTGAGCCAGGTTTTATGGATACCAGATGTCAGTTGTGACAGTAGGCAATAGAAACGTCAAAATTTTCCTTACGACTTCTGAACTATTTGAAGATCCAATGTACATTCTGGACATCGATATGAAGCCACGACGTATTCTTCAACAAATTGCCAGCATCTTTAGAATTGTTTCCAATCACCATCGCCTCTTAAACTCAAACCAAAAGGCTTCTCATGACCAAGACCAAGACTTAATTGGTTTTAAATCAGTTGTCCCCACCTCCGACTAAATATCCACATGCAACCGATTGGATGGTTTATGATGTCGTTATTATGTCGGTTTCTTGAGCAATTAGCAGTTTATGACCAAAGTAATACCGAAGTCTCTCATCAAAAACCTTGCTTCGGACTTTAAGTGAAGGAGCGAGCTCGGTGTTTACCTTGCAGGTACACACGACATGACTCTCAATTTAAAAAGAGACTCAGATGATACCAATTTCTGGTCCTCCTCTCCTTTACTTCAAGGGCAGAGATGAGATTACCGTCGCCGTCGTCGTTATGTGGCTACGGATATCTTCTCTGTCTCTTCACTCCACTCCATTGCGGGCGCGTAATTTGAGTGCACCCCTCCATTCACTCCGGCATCATGCACAAGGGCAAATAGGCTCCGATTATCATAATGACAGGCCGCTTCGTTTACCAATGGAGAGAAGACGACCACGACGACGACGACGATCACTGGTTCATGTCAGGGCATGGACAAAAAGCAAGAAATGATTTTTTGATGAAAACAGCAAAACAACAATAAAAACTGAAGGAAAAAAGGAACACGGAGCGCACCCTGATTACAGACAGATTAAGTTTTTGTTCAGACCCAGGACCTATTACTTGGAGCGGGTTCTTGCCGATTTCGTGAACCATTTTCGCACAGCACAGCAGTGGTGGTGCACCAACGAGTTGCGGCAACATATCATTACTGTTTGCTCTTCTAGTTGAAGGCAAGACACCGACGAAGATGACGACGCAGCAGCAGCAACAGCAACAGCATCAGCCCAGAGCAACAAGCGGGCTGGCCACAAAAGTATCTTTCGCCGAGTTGAACTGCAGTGTTGTGGATTTATCTCCGCTGTTGTACAGGGCAAATTTTCTTAATCGATCGAGATAATTTGTTTCCAAGTAATAACTTTGAATGCTCTCGATGGGCACACACATATTAAGTAGTTTACTCGAGCGGGTGTGGACGGGATCAGGCGGGCAATCTGTTCTGGGAGAAGGATGTTACACAAATGTTATTTGTTTTTGCGTGAGTTCCAAGAATCGGACGGCTGTTGCGCTGCCTGGTGTACGAGGAGGAAGATCTACAGCAGTTTATTGATTATGCGTTAATCGATTAGGGAACTGTTTGCAGTGGCGCACATTCACATGGTTTATGACGTACCAATGAAGCGGAGGTAGCTCCAAAGAAGCACGCAATTGAGACAAGTTTGACTTTTGGGACGTGAACTTAGTGGAAACTTGATTTATATCAGTTACAGGAGTCGCAAAGCTTGAAGAACTTAGCTGTCGTTCCCATTACAGCTGTTTGACATAAAAGAGAGAGAGCCCACCACCAGATGGACCTTCCGCCAATGGGTTGTCAAAGACACTCGTTTATCAGTCTACCAACCAAAAAACATTCATACTAGTTACTCGCGGCTTATCCATCTTACTTACTTACTAAAGGTGGCGCTACAGTCCAGGGTGGACCTGGGCCTCAACCAACAAGCATCTCCAGCCAGCTCGACCTTTAGCCAGTTGCCTCCAGTTCCGCACACCAAGCGCCGTCCCTCAGGTGTGGATTCGAAGATTTTCCGAAGATTGTAGCTTATCCACCAGCCACATAAAATTGGAGCCTGGTTCGAGGGCGCTCCAAAAGAAGCCTTCAAAATGGAACTCAAGTTCAGCAATCACTTAAGGAATACGAGGTCTCAGGAAACACGCGAATTAAGCAAGCCTGAGGGGAAGCTCTCAATGGACTCCCTGATTGGACATTGTACATTCAACAATTATATCCATAAGTCAGTATGCGTATATAAGCAGCCAAGATGGTTGCCTTTCGGTTCGATCCAAGAAAATAGTAATTCTAGTCAGTTTGTCTTCTAGTTAGTACCGCCCTTTGCTGGAAGATACGGTCTGAAAATTGCAGCTCCAACCAAATACGTGTGACGAGTCGCAATGTCCCCGCTGGAACCAAATGTCATCAAGGTCCACACCTGTCGATTGAAACCAGAAGAACTTGATTACTGTCTTTCTAATGTCACCGTCTTTGGAAAAGTACGGACCAGTTTCAAAACCACACCAAGCAGGGGTTCGATCAATCGAATCCCTCGATCTTTCACAAATGATTCGAGGCTAAACAATTTTCTTCACAAAGCCATCCTGTTCGCAGTTTTCTCCTCAGCAATGAAGAGGATTTTCTTCGCAAAATCTTAGTCCTTTTCTTGAGTCTTCACTGGAACTATTTGTGCTTGGAATTGTCTTCAAGCTCAATGCCCTAGTTCAATCAGTCGTACACTAAATTGAAACATCGCTTAGGAATAGTCAAGCCCCTTTAAAATCCTTGATAGAGCTATCATGCCCTCTAAGCTGGTGGGACAGTATAGGAAGGAATTCGTCTCCCTGAAGCTCGGTTCAAAACCACTTTTCCCTGGGTGGAAAGCACGCATATCAGCATACTCGTACATATTGTCGAAAAACAGTGATCCACCTGCCCGCCGCTAGGAGCAATACCAAACAAATAGCGTCTTAATTTAGAAATTTTGCGGAGGATAACCCTACAAAACCGCTATTGGTTCTGTAAGTCCAATAAGAAAGAACCTTCAAAACACATCCTTCAAGGTTTTGATGCCAAAGAAAACCGAAATCTCCGCGGACTCCAGGATGTTCGGCCTTAGGAACTGGCAGTAACGTCCACAAGACAAAGGAAAACTGGTGTGCCTGAAGCAGAAGCTCTTCACTCGTCGGAGGCCTGTTGAACAAACTCAAAGGAATGGGCTCTTCATCACAATAGACCTCTGTCGTTGTAATCGCCATGACTCAGTGGGCTAAGCGAGCTAACACAGGTTCGCTGAATCAACCAAACATTTTTCCCGGTACCACCTTAGTGGAATCTGCCACCAAAAAGCTTCTCAATATGTTATTCGAAGTTGGCTAAGAAAACCTTTAAAATATAAAACATACGAAATGAATGATTGCGCCAAATCTAGACCTTCACCTCTACGGGCTGTCGCGCCAACTATTTATTTACAGTCAAAATCACTTATAACGACATCGTTTATAACGACGTGTCGGTTATAAATACTAAATTTCGCTTATAACGACCAAATTCATCGGTCCCATGAAGGTCGTTATGACTGTATTTTTAAATCGCAGTTCAACTTGTGCGATCGACTTCGTGAAGAGGCGACTTAATAGGAATAGCAACGATTTTACAGTCTCATTCCATTACTCATACCTTGGCGCAGGTGCGATAGGTACTACATACATATGTACATCCATAGGTATTTGATGTACCAACAGCTCCTTTACATTGAGTCTCCTTTGAGTCAAAAAATGTGCCTCCTCCTCCGAAGTTTAGAAATGTCTATCAACCTTCCCTCGAGCCGGAGAACGCCTCACTTTCAGTAGATCTAATAAAGCGGACCAAGAGCAGAACAAAGTCTTAGGTCATGAACTGAACAACACTCCATGTCTTCCTATTTCTTGACCTCAGACCTCGCTAAGCACACCATCGACATGAATCATTTTGCATGTTTGGTTTATCGTGGCGCAGCACTAGAAAACCCTTGGGCATCTTGTTTTCACTTTGCCGACACATAACCAGGCGCGGTGTGTAGCGCCGCCGCACCGCGCGATTACCGCCATTAATAACATACAACGGAACAACAACAACGAGAGAGAGATACAGAAACCCGAGTGTAATTACATTTCGATGAGAAGCAACTCACTTCACTTTGCGCGCGCTCAACATTTTGACTTGGCGCAGACGCCACAACACAATCAAATCTACACACACAGCCGAGTATACTCCCAAAGCACAGAGAGAAACTACTACACACATTCAGCTAATTGCAAATGTGTCACACACTTGCTGATGCACCTTTCTGCACCTTTTTCGATCACGGAGCCATCCAGATACAGACGGCCATCATCCACTTGGCTGCCCAACAGGTACGCTCATCCGTTGTTCTACCTCTCATCATCTGCTTCTGCGCTTGTCGATGGTGATTCTCTGGCTGTGGACAGTGTTGCCAGAAGGTTATTCAGAAAATTTTCAGATCCAACCTCGAAGTGTAACTCGACTGTCAGAGGTTGTCAATTACAAAAATTTTGTTTGACAAATCGACCTGAGTTCAGGATTTTACAAAAATTCTATTAAAATACCCTTCCTCCTTCAATAAAATACCGAATATCTTCCACGATGTCAACACTCTTTGAGCTACAGATACTCCATATCCGACACGTACATACACATGGGCAACCAACATAGCGATGAGCTAAGAAACGAAATACTGTTAAACGTTGTCGGCCATAGTGCCTGGTGCGCTGTACCAGTCCCACCCGTGGCCGCCACAGTCAAACCCTTGATGGATACGAGAGCCAGATTCACATAGATATGCCAGCGCCTAATGATTCCAATTAGAATAATAGAGACGAAGGAATGAGGAAAGGAAAACAGAAAACCGAAGAACGAAAGAGAAACGGAAAAAAACGAAGAATTACTGACTCGAAATGAATGTACGGCTATTTTATACGGTTAAACTATGTGAGTGCGAATGTGATGGCAAGGTCGAGACAAGTATGCGTTTGACAAGTCAACTAGAGAAAAAAGAGAACATGTGACGTCAGGATAGATTGGGGACCTTAGGTTGGCGTACCCGGAACATTTTTTTACGGCATAGTCAGAATCCGACATGTTCTCTCCGTCTTTCACATCTCTAGAGCATGTCTGAGTCTTGGCATTGGAATTGACAAAAAGACACTATTCTCCCAGTTAAGACTAAGTTTAAGTGAAGCAGCGTGCTATCGCAACCGTAGATTGGCTAAGTGAGTGACGTTCAGGGCATTGTGCTCTAATATCTTTAGAATCCATGAAGAGAAACCGCTGAGTTAAAACAACCCGATTTGCTTTGCTGCCTGCTGTGACCTCGGCTTGAAAAAAATGCAGCATTGTGAGCCATTTAGTTCTAAAAGCTTACAAGACTCCACCCCTTGAACTAACGTCCATTTTGGATCCGCTAGTAAACAAGGCCTGCTCTTCATTTTCTGATATCCAATCACTTTTGTCAGAAATTCCTTCCTATCACTTTCAAGTGGTCAAAAACCCTGTACATCGACAGGATGGATGCGAATGCAGCCTGGCTTTTATAATGGAGGTCTCCATACCGACTGGCAGTTATTCCTTTGACGAACTGGGGTACATTAACAATATTGAGTTGCGAACCCTTTAAGACGTTCTGCGAGGAACTTAAAGGATTGTGAGAGGCGAGTTTACAGCTTCAATGGCGACTTGATTCCAAGTTCACAGATCACCAGGTTGTTTTTTAATAGTTCCTATGAAAATCTATCGCCCGAAATCATAGCATCGAATACGCTTCCTGGATCAGGCAGACTGAAGGATTCGAGTGTACTCGCTTGTGTCAATAAATGCGCAAGTACGTTGCGAAGCCGCTAAAAATAAGCCACAATGTCAGGCTCTCTGCGAAAAACCTGAAAATGTCTATGGATAAGGTACGAGCTTGGAAGATCTCGATTTACCTAGGCAAGACGATTGATTCACTCGAAATCATTCCTTAAAATGTGATAGAAGTGCCTAAAATCAAGTACAAGTCTACTCTAACTCATTCTGCCATGCAATATGAGCACCTTCCCGTCGTGTGGTTCCAAAGCCCTGTTTAGACATGGCGCCATGTGGTTCTGTTTGTATTGTGTGCATCTAATTTCAACATTCATATAGTCAGGTTATTTATTTATTTATTTTTTTTTTTTTTGTTGTTTCTTAACATCTCTCTCGCTCTCTTGGTTTTTTCCTATATTTCGTCAATTGATTCTTGTTCTTTTACCAACACTAAACGATGTTGTTGCTCTTTTCCTTGAAGAATGTTGTACCAAACCAACACAATTACGATTTTTATGAGAAGAGTGTTGTTTGGAAGTTGGAACCATGTCCTGGTTGCCGCAACAAAACTGAAACTGGTTGTGGATGAAGACACTCGGAGGGGGTGTATAGAAATTTAAAATTTTCAACAACAAGTTTCTCTCTTTTTTTGTCATATTCTTGGAATAAAATTGTTTAATGTGTGTGTGTGTTCAGAGCAGATAGTGTCGGCTTGATGGATTAAAAAGATACTTTTTGCGTTGCCATTGGAGTGCTTACAGGGGAATGTATTCGTTTTTTAATGGAAGGTAGAAAGATTCATCAACTTTTGGTTGAGAAGACAACTACAATGCATAGCTTTTTGGTTTTTAAATTCAGGGAATCATGTTGGTTCATGCCTGGGATCAGTGCAGAGTTCGGAGAACATCTACAAGATGTGTCGCTAAGCTACATACTTAAGGGTGTTCTGACATTTTTGAATTAAAACTGGAAGCTTGACTACCGGGAGACATATTCATGTGGGCGTCGGGAGATTAGTGATATTGGATTTGCCATAGACCTCTACCTCGAAGATGGATGTCGAGTATCTCAAGCGAACTACTATATTGAAGTTGTGTTCTTGATCCGTAGAGTTCCGCACCAAATTCTTAGCCGAGTTTTAATTCATCAGTATGCGAGGACGAATGACTACTGTCAAGTGGTGAAAGTTTGTTATCGCACTCGTTAACACTTAAAAAGGTTGAGTTACGTCATTGGGATGGGTTTTCTAGTAAATTATACCTCCTGGCTGTGCCTGGAGGAGAAAGAGACAAGTGCTTACATGCATTACACGGATGTCTAGCGATAGCTAGTCGAAAAAATGTAATTTTTGGTTACAAACCCGTTTTTATCCACACCATGTTCAGAACCACTTAGACCCGGGAACGAAGCCCTTTATTTTGTTAATATGGAACCTGGTTTAGACGCTGAGAGAGGTTTCGTTCTCTGTTTTGATAGAGCCAGAGTCTTCTTCCTTGTCTTCGCTACAGCTTCTGAAAAAATTGTTGAGCTGGGGACACCCATTCTTATACCCTATGAGAACTTGTACTATTGAGCTCTGGCATTGTCTATTGAAAGACAGAAGTTTTCTCGTTCTTTTCAGATCCAGGTTAGTTCAGATCGACCTCGACGAAAGACATGTGTTGATATTATTCCTCCTGCTATTTACCATTCTTCTTGATTCACTCTCGACCTAGGGAGATTCTAACTTGCAAATTCCTTTGCTAGCTCGTCCGCTCTGTGGTTGTCCGATAGGTACCTGTGTCATGGAACTCATCACAGGGTGACGCCGTAATTCTCAGCGATCTCATTTGGAGATTTGAAGATTTTTAGGTTTTTATCGCAGTCAGCAGTCGTCTGGTAATCTTCCCGGGGAGGCAGCAGCATCGGATTGACATAGATGTAAATAACGCAATTGTCCAAGGGGCTTGCACCTTTGGGGGCATCGCCTACATTTTATACAAACGGGCAAAGGGAATCGAGATGATTTTTGTCTCAGGGGCTTGCGAAACGTTAAGTCGACGCTGGTGGGTAAAGTAAAAATTTAAGAATTCGAAGGGCACCGCTGTCGTAGAGAGACCAGCTCAATTAGAAGACTGTTTTCGATGAAACCTCCAAATATTATGCACAATTAGGTTGCCGCGGTTGTCGTTGTCATCAGCTACGTTGCATACATCAGTGATTATTCAATTTTGTTTTACAGTGCAATCGCCCTTGAGCGGACAGTAAAGGAGCCAACATCTTTGTCCGTTTACGAGAGTTTCTCATACAGGTGAAAACAGAAATAAAGGTGGCACCCAAGTGGAAGGAGACCTTAACCAAATTGAGGTGCAAAACTAGAGGCAGTTGGCTAAAGATGGAGCTAGGGAGATGCTTGTTGGTTGAGGCCCAGGTCCACCCGGACTGTAGCGCTACCCTAAGTAAGTAAGTAAAAAAAAAAAAGAGTAAAAAAGTTCTACGAAGACTTGAATTCAACATTAACTTTTCCGGATCAGCCTACGTCCAAAGAATGAACATTGATCACATTCACTCCATGCATGTCTGGCAGAATAATTTAAAATATATTCAGCAGCCTATACAAGAGGCCGGTAACACGTTTCGATTTTAAAGGAATAATTTTAATTACTTGTATGCCGAATTCGTGTCCCCTCCGCTTAAGAGAAGTTTCAATGGGAAATTTAAGTTTTGACTACATAGCATTTTACAGTATAATATACCCTTGGCTTGAGACCGGAACTCTTTTGTGGCATTAATTGGGATACCGTCACAGCTTTGTTAAACAACTGAGAACACCAGCTTCGCCTAGCCCATTGGGAAAGTGTCGCCGGGCTTAGGCAATCCAAGAGAGAAAGCCCTTTTCTTACAAGGAAATTCTAAACCTTGACAGGAAGAACATGAAGAAGCGAGTGGGCTTCCTTACCGGCCATTATGTTCTAGTATCTCAACAAACTAAACCTTTGTTCAGATACAGAGTGTCGGTTCTGTTTGGAAGAGGAGGAAACCTCTGATCACGTTCTCTGTGAATGGCCGGCACTATACTGGATACATAGCCGGATCTTTCATTGGAAATTCGGTTCGGTAGAGGCGTTTAGAAAGCCACCTACTAATGACATACTCTCCTTTATTAGGAAGGTAGTAGACCTATGTATGTATCAGGCTAAGTAAACCGGAAACACAATAGATCTTGCTAGGTCGCAGAGTCATCCATAAAAAAGAAATACCCTTACACTGTAACCTTTTCGGTACAAATGATCACTGGCATCCGCAACACCGACAACCATATTTCTTCTTTCCGATACGTATCCACGTGACTGTGTGTATCTGTGTCGAATAAAGTATCGCAAATCTCAATACCTTTTCCTACTATCTCGTTTCTCTTGCCTGTATCAGTGTACGTACAGAGTGTGCGGAGAAAAACAAGAAAGAAAACCGAAAAAGAAATACCATCACCAACTCGACTCGGTCGAACATATACAATTTTTCTCCAACAAAATATTCGTAGTTTAGTCAAGTGGTGCAACTAGTCGGTTGCACGTCGGGGTTTTGTTTCGTGTATAGTTCTCTTGGTTTTTTTTTTTATTTTTTATTTCGTTAAAAAATTATTACATGGGAATTGTTCTGCAACACACACATTTTCCATAAAACAAAATACAAAAAAGAATTTGAATTTGTTTTCTTTTTTATCGTCGCCCAATAGTTCTTCGCGTGAACGAAAAAAAAAAGTCATTCTCTCTTGTTGATTATTGATTATATTATCCGCAAAGAGTTTTTTTTTTTACAATCTATCTACATCTTATAAAAAAAAAAAAGAAGAAGAAAACTTCTCCCAAATGAGAAGGAAAAGAATAAAAAGTTTACTAAGCGTGTTGTTCTCAAATATATAAGCAATTTTTAAGTGAAAAATCAAAAGTATCTATCACATATCGTGTGAAACGGGAATACATATCAAAAAAAAATAAAAAAAATCTATCTAATCGCGGAGCGTACAAAAAGGAAAACCGAGTGAAAGAAAAGTTGGAAAATTCTTTTATTTTTTTATTTACAAAATCTAAATAAACGAAATAGGAAAAGGAGTTCATCGTCGTCGTGTGTTCATCAGAAAAATAGAAGAAAAAAAAAAAGATTTTTTCGAAGTGAGTGAAGCAGTACGTATCTGTAGCTCTGTATATAGTTCTTATGTATACAAAATTCTCTGTCATGTCAATTATTAATAGAAAAAAAAAAACGAAATAAATAATATATGTTATTGCAAATAAAAATGACAGCAGAGAATAGAAACATACCAATAAGGTGTAACTAGTGTGTGCCTTTCCGTCGTCGATCTGTCTATGAGATACGATATTTTTTTGTTTGTCCTACTCCTCTCTACATGTGTATGGATTTTTTGGGTGTGCTGTGCACGGTGTATGATCGGTTTTTCTTATTCTAAAATTTGATTTTTTCGTCAAAGAGTTGGGAATATATATTCCGTATTTCGGAGCCACGGGGAACACCATGGGTGGAGAGAGGCGCCCTCCCAATAATTTTTGGTCAGCGAAAGAGATTAAAACTTCAAATTTTGTTCAGCTAGATACGAGTATTTTTTAACTGTCAGTTTTCAGTGGATGGTTCGAATTTTTTTTTTTTTCGGTCGCATGATGTTCGATACATTTTCGTTTCCTCTGCCGTCGCCGTCGTCGTTGTCTTCTATGCGAATGAAAGAGTGTATAAAAGGAAAAGTCGAATTGATAAATGGCCATGGGTGTGTGTGTGTGTGTGTGTGTCTGTAGAATCAGAGTTCCACATAGATACTAGAGAAAAAAAGACAGATTTTGTCGGTCACCGGCAAGGAACGGAGTGCAGTTTAGTCGTCAGTTCTCAGTATCTGTGTGAATGTTTGTGTGGGTATGTGTCTGTCTGTCTGTCTGGCTGGCGCCAGTGCGACGACGTCTACCATTTTTTTTTCTTTTTTTTTTATTACGTCAGTGGCGCCCACTGGCGCCTATAGAAAAACCATACACACATGCTTACAGTTGTTGGCTACAGATGCGGTGTACAACCTGCTTCGCTTGAAGTATTTTATAAATTCACACACACACGGCTACCTGAGTTTTCGGATGCATGCAATGTGTTTTCATGTGGATTTTGAGGTTTTAATTGTATTTTTTTTTTTCCGTTTTGTATCTATGCGATGTGTGTATACCTGCAAAAGTGCAGTGAGTGCAGAAATTCTACTCTTTGTGTGACATCGCGCAACTCACTGCAGAAGATACATGTCATTCTCATTTTAATTTTTTTTTTTTTTTTAAATTTAGATAGATACGACTCAGAAGTTTTGGAAAATGCGTAGATTTTTCTTTGCACCACGCCCAAAATTTTTAACAATCAATTTTGTAGGAATTTTAAATTTCTTATTGGCAATTTCTTAGTGTCACGATTTTTGTTATTTATTAGGAGACGTAGAGAGATCCATCCGTTAAGGTTTTAGAGAATTCACACTCCATTCACATTTGTATCGATGCGATAAGGTTGTATGTACCTAATCAATTTTATAACCTCATTCTCGTTTCGTAGAGGTGTTCCACTCAAAATGGTCGTCAAAACGTCATTTTTGTGGTTAAAATTTTGTAACATTTTTCCTTTTTTTTTCTTCTTTTCTTTGTTAAGATTAGATAATAATTTAATTTTTTTTATGAAAGAACATTGAACCCTGCCTTTGGATGAGTTTTTCAATTATAATTTTTCACCAGAAAGATATTTTTGTACTTAGATTTGCAGTTTTAGTTGTTTTTAATGTGAAAGGTTGAAAGTTTCGGTTCGTACTGTACTGGTGGTGAAAATAACGATGAATGGATTCTTGAATACGTGTGGAGCTGGGTATACCCACTTGCCTTTATTGATTTTTGTTGAGTCAGAGAATCGTATAAAGCACGTGGTTTGTAGGGTCTTGTGTGTTTAACTTTGCATTGGCGATGTGAGTACTTGCATATGTACATATCTATAGTTTGCGCGACAGCCCTGGTGGACCAAGGTCTAGCTTCTCGCAATTATTGATGGTGTGCGTGTTACTTTTTTTTATAGAAATAGTAGAACGTAAGATTGAGAAGCATTTTCATATCAAACTATGCTCTCCCAAGTTTGCTTATCTCCGACGATGACTGGGGCTCGAACCTACGAAGCTCGCACAGCAGTCGAATGCGCAAATTATTGGACCACGGCGTAAATTCATATGTATCTCAAGATTTTGTTACGTTTTCTTATATGATGTAGTTTATGGCCGAATCTTAGTCAACACCGAACGGCTGACTCCCTTCGATGTATTGGCTTGCTTGAGGAGGGTAGAAGGCCGTACGAATATGTTTGACATTATTCTTTGCCGATCTTCTTTCAAATTATCGACATTCTGGTACAAATTGTTTACTTTAGTCAGTGCCTTAACTATTTCTATATAGGTATGTACATATGGCACATTGCTGTGCCAGTGAGACAACGAAATATCAAAAATATCGCAGCCGTAAGTGCTTCAGTTCAAAATGAGCCAAACCAGTCGATTCCACGGTATTTACAGGAATTAGGAATCTCTCAGTGCACATTGTGGCGATTTTTGCGTAAAGATCTTGGCCTTACAAGATCAAAATTAACTTCAGAACTAAAGGCCCTTGCTCATTTGAAGCGCCAAAACTTCTCCGATTGGGCTCTGGAAAAGTTTAAAGAAAATCCTGAATTTTATTGTTACTTTCTTATTGAAAAACCCTGTAGTGCAGAGGGTTAAGCGAGAACGACATAGAAGAGATCACAGCTCAATTTCTTTGCGAATGCCCCTACATATAAGAAAAACCGCCATTGGTGATTTTTATTTCAATAGACTGGGCTGCTTGTCTACGAAGCCACCAAAAATCATTCTTAAACTCATCACGAACTTGGGCTGGTTAAGGAGGCTAAACAACCACCAGACCCCTAACAACACCCATTAATCTTTGTTCTGCTTCTTTTTGTACCGGACGTTCCACGCAAAGGGAAGACAACAGACCCCATAGAGATCCGAGTGAAGGCTGCAGCTTAAAAGATCTAGTTACCTCTCAACTTCTTGCCGTAAAGGCCGCTATCGAGCTTTTTTTTTAATTCTAAATCAGCCCAATGGCTGACATTGCCGCATGAAAGATCTATTTCACCCTGTGCAAGTTTTAAAGTTTCGCTTGCTTCAAATGGGGACCAGACGATCACAGAGAATACGTTCGGCAGTTCCTTTCGTTCTCAATAGAATCCGTATAGCGTCTTACAAGATCGGTAAAGTTTGTTAATATCTCAAGCAGCTGTTACTTGAAAGGAATCCCATAAACCTCTTTATTTAATTAAAGAAATTGCCTGTTAGTCGTTTGACTTGCCAGTAAGGAGATGCTTGTTAAGTTCTCATTTGTCAATCAAGTTTATTGTTCACAGAACAGCTTTGGATCTTAAAAGTGGTGGCTGACCCACCCATCCGTCATGGGTTACGGTCATTCACCACGGTTTAATCCTGTTGTGTCTTCCATGGTAGGCATCGAAGCTATCTTTAAGATTTTAGAGCGGGTTTTGCTTAATAGTGGTTAGTACGTTGGATTGCTGTGCGAGTGCGTGGGCTCAAACCCCAGCTATGTCCACCGAACATTTTTCGCGACACCGCCTCTCGTCGGGGAATGACAAGCCTCCGGGAGTATAATTTTCAATTTTCCGTTTGGAGTCGGCAATAAATTGTAGGTCCCTTCCATTCATGCCCTGGCTCATCCCGAGCTCTCGCACTTATTTTGCTTAAATTTTCTTTCAAAATAATAGTTTTTAATCAATTTCCCCGCGAAAGTAATTTTCATTTAGGACTGCAGCCAAAGAGAGTAAAATTGTTGTTTAACTCATAATTGTAAACAAATTTAATAACTAAAAGGCACACACTAGTCAAAACATCACTATATAAATATTATTTCCCACTTTTTTTTGTTTATTACCGAGAAAATAATACGAAAAAATTTCTGCATTTTCAGCTGTGTGGATATTATAAAATTCACTCCAACTCCAACTCCAGCAACTATACAAAAACGCAGAAACAATTATTCTAAATAATTTTTTTTGTTGTTTTAACTTTCGAACACAAAATCGTTACATATCACGTAAAAAAAAAAATTACAAAACAACAAGAAAACGGGACAAAATTATTATAAATGTCTGCTTCAACCAAAAAGTGCTTTAAATAAAATAAAAAAAAAATCGATGTGCAATTATTGTTAAAATAAAATTTTAATGATAATACGGTTAAACAGTTGCCTTAGTAAAAGAAAAAGAAAGAAAAAAAATTCTAGAAAAATCTAAAGAAGAAAAAAATTAAAATTAAAATTATACATATATAAATTAGTAATTTTTTTTTTAAGAAAACCTTAATTTTTTTATATAAAATATATATAAATACGTGCTCGTGCCATTGCCACTAAGTCTGTGTGTACAACTAAACAAAAGGGTATAAGTTTAAATCAAAGCAAAAGTGCTCTATATTAATTCGCGCTTCAAAAAATAAAATAAATTCAAGTGATTTGCTTACTGTTCTTTTTTTTTTTTATTTGTAATTGTAAATGTGATAACGCCTTAGATATAAAAAGAATAAAATAGTTTATAATACTGAAAAGTGATTTATATACAGCAATTTAGTTGTCGTTACTTAGCCCCCACACACCGTTCAGTAAGAAACGCGAAACGCACATTCATCAACAGAAGAAGAAGCCACACAGAAGATAAATCATCATCCATCGTTTGTAGTGTGATACAATTTTAATTTGATTGCATCAGTTTTAATCAATAATGCAAATACGATAAATCGATGTTACCAATGCATTTAAGAATCCTCCATGTTCATGTTTCAACGCAGAAAACAGAAAAAAAAACAACTATGGTGTGCATGCGAGACAGTTTTCGTGCAGTACAAAAAAGACATCAATGTAATGCCAAGTGTGCAACCACAGACTGGATTCCAGGGCATTGTGAACGAAGTGCAAGGCAATTCCTACAGTATGAGCTCAATAAGGAACGCGAGCAGCAACGAGAGCAGCAGTCAGCAGCATCTCCTCCAGTATCCATCGGTCGTTGCCGATGGGTCGTACCCAATGGAACTGGAATCCGGTTCGGAGGAAATGAGCATCGAGCTGGGCTACGAAGCCAGGACAGATGGTTGCAATTACGAAAGCTTGGGCGACAGTTCAATCGATTACAACGACGTCGTCGATTACCATCATCAATATTCCAATTCGTTGACGGAGGTGAAGGGATTACGTACGGAGGTGCTGCCGCCGAGTTGGCAACAACAACTGAAAACCCCCTCATTTCAACAAGCGTCGACAATCGACAACCGCCACCAACATTCAGCTGTGATGACAGCGAGAAATGTTTTACGGGATTATTGTTGCACTGGCGAGAATTCTGTGTCAAACGACTCGAGTATTGTCAAGTGTCATCACCTGCCGAATCAGAATCACAAGGCAACACCACCACCCCAACCACCACCAACAACAACAACAACACATTCAACAGTTACATCAGCCATAACTGCGGCAGTGTTTGGAAATTGTTGTCGCAGCGGTGTGTCCCTATCGAACGAGTCGAGTATAGCGAGTTATCCGTATCCGCAGAACAACCGGAACTATACTCTCAACAACAACAACAATGCCATAGGCATCAACAACAACAACAACAACACCAGCAGCAGCAAAAACAATTACAATTGCTACGAACAAAAATCGACCACAGTAAACGACGACCCATCCAATGCATTCAGAGAAAAATTATTCAAAGTCCTTATGAAAAAATTAAAAGATCCCCAAGTGGAAACCCTGTGTCAAGTGGTCGGAGCCACCGATATCGACGAGGGCAAGCGTCAACACCATCATGGCGCCCATCCTCGCGCTCAGCTTCGCTCTCAGCCTCAAACGTCCCATTGTGTTTTAGTGCCGCGCGAAACGATCGAAGGCGAAGAACCACATGTGATTGCGTGTTATTTATGGTTATGGCCGGATTTAAAAAACTCAGCGGAATTAAAACGAATCCCATTGTGTCCGACTGGCAAGGAAAAGGTTTATGTTTGCTGCAATCCAGCTCATTGGAATCGTATACTAATACCAGGTGAGAGAAAACCCCAAACAGAAAGCATATTTTCCAAGTGACACATTCACACAGAAATGCACATCACTTTGTGACTAAAAGTCAGTGTCAAATTTCAGAGAATTATTTCAATTACCGTTGTCTAACGTCAAGCGTTTTGTTTAACTTGTGGTTAATTCTCTAACCGAGTTGACTCAGTCACTGAAATATGGTGGCGCTACAGTCCGGGATGGACCTCAGTTCTGGCTAAAAAGCGTGTCCAGACAGGCCGACCATAAGTCAGCCGTCTTCCTTCGTAGATTTGAAAATTCCCAAGAATCGAGTGAATTTACAGCAGAAATTGGCGATATCTGATATAGAAGCAACCGGATGTAGCGTTCAATTTTCAAAGTCTCGACAGAATGCAGAGGCCGAATTACCACACTCTCTAACGAGTAACTCGTCATCGAAATCTGAGGACTTGGCATTACCGCTCCCAATGAAGTTAATCGGTCGTTCGATCACGAGTTCCACTCACTCACTCGTTATCAATTGCGTTAATTCGGTCCCTGATTTAGTGTAACTTGTTATAAGTTACGAATTTCAAAACTTAATTCTACATCGTTATGACTGATTCCTACTGTACTATGAAATGACACCACGTTTAGTTTTTACAACTGCAAGCGGATGACAGTTCAACTGTCAACTGATTCGAATACACCTTTTCATGACGAGTTTGCTTCTACTTTTCACATGTACTTCCCGTCGAATTGGACATCAATTCTACACAATGTAAAGTTGAGACTCGTCAAGTTTCGTTTGCGTACTTCTGGTGTAAACGTTTGTCAAACGTCACTTCAGATTTCGCTTGTTTAGAGGAACACTTAAACGAAATTGCTGTAGATGTTGGTGACAATTTAACAAATTTGAGAGCTCGATCAGCGTTATTTTCAGCTGTTTTCTTTACATCCCGCACAAGTTCATGACGACTCTGTTCCATGCGGCTATCAAGTTACTGCTCGGACTTTCTCTTTTCGGCCTCCCACTTTGCAAATTTTCAAAAGACAGATGTAAAGACACCTAACAAATAGAATTTAAGCCTTAGAAATGGAATTTCGTAAGCTAGACTTGAAATGAGACTAAAGGTACAGTCACTATTTAATCTCCCTGAGGCGTGTTTCGAGCCTACAGTATCCCATGACGAAGCTTGTAAAGACTCGTAGCTTATTTTTCCTTAGAGCGATGGCAGCCTTAGGATTCGGGAGAGCTTCTCTCAGCTCTGGGTCCGCGAATTCTTTTGAATCCTCTTGGCCTTAGAGAGCTTGAAAGAGCTTCTCTAGTCTAAAGGGTGTGAGAAAGTCCTCTACTACAGAAATTCTGTTTTCTGAGGTAAAAGTGGACTGAGAAATCTGAGAGAATATGAAAAGAAGCTTCTCCACTCTTGAGACGTAGTCTGCAAATTAAATTCACAAAAAGTTTCGTTCGATGTAGCAGGTGTTTTTTTTTTGTTCAGAAAGCATTGGCTGCTGGTTATGCAAGGTTCATGAGAAAATCAGAGTTTTTCGTTATGGTGTACTGAACAGCAGTTAGTTGCAAAACTATCCTGGTGTTTTCTGTCAGGCTTCATCGGGCGTAGATTTTTTATTTGGTCTTCAAAAAAGTTCTTGTTGATCCAACAGAAGAGTTCATGGACAATGAAGGGTGTTCAGAGCACTAATATTGTCAGTGAAACAGCCTTTTTCATTTCTAGTTTGTCCATTATAAGCTGGATTTTCTGGTATAAGTTTTCCAAACTAGTTTGGATTTAATAACAGACAACTCGAGTGCTTTGCAAGCAGTCTGGTTATCAAAAAAGACGAATAAAGTTTACCCGAAGCATTGGAGGTGCGGTTTAGTTATATTGATTGGCAGCAACGCTCTCTGTTTGGGATATGGATGAGTAGTTCGCACAAGATGGTTTTCTAAAAAACTCCGGATTCAGTTTGTGTCTCCATTTTAGACCCATCCGTATACCAAGTATGCAGGAGCAAAATTTGGGTATAATGTCATCTAGAATTATACCAAATGATAAGGATAACTGTATTGCTGACTCCGAAGGGCGAATTGAGAAGCTTCTTCCTAACAAATTATACTCTCATAGGTTGGCCATTCTTCTAAAGGTAAATTTTAGTAAGGTGAGATAAGCCAATCTAATAGGTAGTTACAATGACAATTTTCTTGAAGTCCTAGCAGCGTTGATTTTTCTCATTCCTTCAAAGCCTTACTCAAACGATGTGCCCTGAAATATCGTTTCTAAGTGTTCTGTACCCATTTTAGATACCTGCCGGGTCTGAAGGTTTATTTAACTGACACAATGAAAAGTGATTGCAATCCCACGTAAAAATTCCTTCAAATGTTCAACAACCATCTCTTTCTCTCTAGCTAATCAAATCCGGTTTCGCAGGCATGCATTCGCTTTAACAAATGTCATTTTTATGTCAATCAATTCTCGATGACATTAATTTCATTATAAACTTTTAAATATGTGTATTAATTTGTTTTCTCCTTCATTTTTTGTTAAAGTATCTAACATTCATATTTTTCACACTCTGCTTATTTTTTCACTCATTTCGCCTAATTGATTATGACTAACAGGCGCCAGTGCAAGGAATTTTTGGGCGAGTTCAGCCAACCGACTCATTCTAAAACAATTTGTGCGCTTTTGCTTAAAATAAAATGTCTACCGGCCAATTTAATAGGACTTTTCTCCTCTATCATTTAATGCGTCGTCGAATTTTTGTGGTCGAGACGTTAGAATCGACAGTAGCCTTCTCTATACCTACAAAACGAAGAGTCCCTCTTGCCTGAGAAATGAAATAAAATTTAAACAAAATGCGCGAATTTTTTTTTTTTGTAGGCCAAGTATATAGTATAATGTGACGGGACGACCGCCGGCGGCTATTAATCGCACTTGCAAAAATAAATAAAATAAACTTAATCACCAAAACGATCAATATATTTATTTTTCGTGAGTGAGTTTGTCGATGTTTTTATTTTTAAGTTATTTGCGTAGATTAAAGAACTTGGCGCCAGGAAATAATCTCGACCGCCGCCGCGATACACACGGCGTGGTTTGTTTCTCTATATGCCGCCTCCTATCAAGTGATGAATAGCTCAATGAAACCACAACAACAATAAACCATGCAAAAGTGTTGACGAAGAATTCGAAAACTTTAAATTAAATTTCCACCAAATGACAGAGCAACAACTAATGCCGACGACAACAACGAATAGTGGTGCGACGGCACAAGTGTCATCGGGCGACGTTGTCATCATCGTCGTCGTCGTCGGCGGTTAAGGCTACGAAAAAGTTGTGTGGTTAAAACTTTGCTTCGATTTTCATCATCAGTCGCGGTGCCAATGGCATTTTATTTATCACCCAACGGCGCACCACATTCAATTTTAATGCCGATGCGTGTTTCAAATATTTCAAATTAGTTAATGGGGTCTTTTTAGGGAGAGACAGAGTGATAGAGGGAGTGGAAGGATCGAGCCTCTATGATCTGAAACCATAAATAAAGAGTTTTATCAATTTATTTCCCATTAAATCATGTAAATTTCAAGACAAATAGTAGAAACATCTCTTGTTTGCTGTTCTCTACTTTATGCAGGCCCGATTGCTTTTTGACAGTCGTTCCGAAGAGAAAAATAATTCTACTGGTGGGACTGAATGCTACCGCTGGTGGACGATGTACTCGTATAACCGTGTAAATGCATGGCGCCTAGCACATTTGGCTTTTCCTCCGTCGCGTTGTGTTTTCCCCTCAACTGTCTTTCAGTGATTTTCTAATTTTATGTGTTTTTAAGAAGGAAATTTTCATATTTTTAGAATTCAACACACTGACATGGCGGCGGCGTAGGGATAGACGACTCGCAGTGGGTAGATTTATAAACCAACACAACAACACAAACGTGTTTCTTGCCAGAAAAAAAAAAAAAAAAAAGACGAAAGAAGATGAATTTATTTATTTTTCATTCTAAGGAGCGCAGCAGAAACTTGCATCGGGTTGAGATAGTATTTCTCGAGGCGTCTTAGTTGTGATAGAACAGAGGCAAATGCTTTAAGAAAGACACGATTTTAATCTAAAACCATCCCTGTACTTATACATTTTGTTTTTACTGTACGGCAGGATGTCACAGTCTACCTTGACTCTGGGATAAGGTCTGGCAACGACGTCACATCAGAGTTCGAACGAAGAATGACTGACCTAAAATATTTCTGGAAGCTGGAGAAGAGAGTGGCTTCTGATTATCCAGAAATCTGATAATGTTCCTATCGAGGTTTACGTTAAAATTTGGTGGGAAACAGCTACTTGGAACAAGCTCTTTTGATGTTTTCTGCTGCACTGCACAGGCACTTTTTGAAATTCAATCCGGCGGAACACGCAGTACAGGAAACACGCGCCTACGGTGGTGCACGCAAAATCAGGACCTCAAATCTGTTTGTCCGGTGAGGCACCTTTTCACTTCGAAGGCGCAGTCTGTCCGTACAACGTGTTTGTCAAAGATCTGTCCGTACGCTGTCAGAGTGGCAGACTAGGTATCCAGCTGTCAGTTTGGCTTAGGCCTGGTGCGTTGTATAAATAAGTCTAAAGGAAAAAGGTTGACCAACGCCGATCTGGTAGTACTCTTTACAGCAGTTGTTCCAATGCAGGGCATTCTCTAAGTCCTCTTCGATGTATTGAGGTTGATATTAACCAAACCTCGCGAATATGAGCTGTCAAAATGAGATTTTTTTCGTTGTTTTGCTGGGGTAACTCGTCAAGATCGAGTTAGAAACATCTTCTTCGAACGGTGAGGTCCATACTTTGATGGTTTGGGCACATTAAACGCATGCTGCTAACTCGGTTTCCTAGACATGCCATAGAATCCGTCCCATTAGGTAGGCGTCTGGTTAGACCAAGTTCAAAACCTACATCTACCCGTATGGGGATAGCCCCAAGTGATTAAGAGTCGATAGCGGAAGATTGGGAGATGTGAAGGATCCACCTAAGCACCCTTAACCCGCGACCCTCATAGTGGATAAGTGGCGTAGTTCGAGATACCTATTTGGCGTAGTCTGAGAGCTGTCAGTAAATGCAAAAGATTAAGTACTGTTTGACGTTTCCAAGTTCACATTTTGACGTTTGCAACTAAAAGTGTAGAGAATTTTGTACGCACTGTAAAAAAAAAATGTCTACGGATTCCTTTAGCTACAATTTTGACAGAATTTTTGTCATATTTGTCTTAAAGTGACAGAAATTCCTAAAAAAAGAAACCGCGACCACAAATTCATTCCCATTATCACCGACACAAGTGATAGTGAATCATAAAGAATTTTAGTTGAATTGACTTATAATTCTAGGCAAACCGATCATTTTGTGGTTTAACTTAGACAATTTGACGTAAGAGATAGCACTACAATTTCTTCTTGAAAAAACAAACTTCTAATTATCCCCTCTAATGCTTATGTGTTGTCTATATCAAGTCGCCACAAAATGACACATTGAAAAGTTGTCGGTTCACTTTTTAATTAAGAATATGTTTGAAAAAAAAAATAAAGAAAAATTCTCTGCAAAAAAAGAGAAGAAAAAGGCGAGCATAGGGGTATAGAATGAATAAATGCGCATCTTAAGTGCGACTACCTGTTTTCATTTGCTTCCTTCACCCCGTGTATCTTTTTCAAGAACACGATCACGAAAGAGAGAGAATTCTTTCAAAGGCGCTCTCCTCTCAACAAGGTAAAAATTCTAAGAAAATTTCTTCAAGGAAATACAGGAAGATCACAAAAAAAAAGCAAATGTCCAGCCAACCCATTTTAATGAAAGGAACATATGTATCCCTAAAGAAGGAGAAAAAAAAAGAGCATAACCTGTTCAAAGAAAAATCCCCGCAGAGCAGCACCACCGTGTGCACACTCTGCACACAACCAAATCAATTAATGGACGGGACTACCTTCGTCTTCAACTCTATTTGTGGTATAAACAAGGCTCTCCTCAGTTTAGCTCACAAATCAAAAAACGTGGTGTAGCAACTCTGAAGCCAATCTACCAACAGTGTCCGCCGCTGCCTTGATGCTGTTTTCCATTCTTCAATAGATACTCGCTAATGCGTCCGATTACAGGACCACTGATGGCACTTTTCTTCGCCATTTTCTCCTGTTTTGTTTTATCTTACAGATATTTAATGCATTATGCACTTAATGGTGACAAGTACATATCCAGAGAAGAAGAGGAAGAACCCCTTTTGAATGCAAATTAGATGGACCAACCACTTGGACGAGAGATAACGCTCTTGCTGTTCCTCAATTTTGTTTTGCTTGTGTGCACTAATTAGCCTCTTTGGCCAATGTAAGCTCGCACAAAATTTTTGACATGTCATTCAAAAAACCAAAAGAAACTCAAGGGGAAAACGAACAGAAATGAAAACCAAATCCAAAAGAGCAAGAAAGCTGTTCCACCTTTGCTACTGTGCGCTGTGCGCACAACCAGCAGCCACAGCAACAGTGGAGTCATTATGCGGAATCTCTTATTCTACGAAACATGTTAACAACTAAAAGCGAATGCGAAACCCTCCATTAAGAACAAATATACATAAACGAGGACGAGAGACCTACCTGTGCCTCTCTTGAGGGAAAAAAAGGACCAGCAGCAGCAACAGATTGAGGTAATTTAAGTTCCCCACAGCGGGCAAACGCAAGAGCATTCCTATCATGGTCGCATCCTTCTTGTGGGCTGTTGTGGGCTGTTGTGGGCTGTTGTGTTGCGTTGTCTTGTATTATGTTTTCCATCCCCATGGCGCTGAAATTCTTAAGTACAAGTTAGCATACAGAATGTGGCCACAAAGGAAATAAAAAAAGAAGGCATGTGAGGCGCATGTGTATGCATCTGCACCTTCAAACTATTGCACGACTCTTTCTTGGTTTCGTGTTCGTCTTCCTCTTTTTCCTTTTCGTCGGGATTGTGGATTGTGTATGGCACCCATAATTACAAACGATGTCCAAGAGGTCTTCGTCTTTTTTTTTAGGATTCTGTGCTCGCTTTGTGGTCCTAAAAAGGCCAAGTATTGGTTTCAGGGAGTTATTTATAGATGGCCATAGAAAAATGTATGTTTGTTAAACGACAAGGTGAAAACGTCTTAAAAGATTTCGAAAATAATGTTCCGTGAATAAGGACGTGTTTTCAATTTGAACTATAGGCTACTTAAAATCTTATTTCGATGTGTCTGTGCTTGGACCTTGGAGTCAAACTTTTTGTTCACCCCATCTCGCATCACTGTTGCAAACTACCCTGACGCGTGGCCATTGTCATCAAGAATTCTTAACAGTTCCAGATGATAAATCATAAATCACTGAATGCGTTCACTTCCAAACCATCCCATTGAAACAGGGTTTTGTTAAGATCTTGCAAACAAATAAACAATTTGCGACCAACCAACAGTACGTATGGGCTACCAAGTGAGCCCTAGTCATACACTTTAATTTTGCCTGCGGTCATTTCTTGTTTTGTAGAAAATTTTTGGTTATTTTTTTTCTGCATTCGTTGATGCTCAGCTCAAGGAATTAAAGTCTCGATAATGTCCGTCAGTTAAGTGGCTAATATGATCGAAGAGCCCGAAGAAACAACACGAGGGGGGTGTTCGAACGTAACGAACTGGCAGTGTAGATACAGTATCTGTTGAATGAAATGACACACTGTGAAATGAAATCCTAAACGGAAGTAAACAAGACACGAAAGATAGATGAGAGTTGCAATTTGATAGTCAGGGTTCGAAGGAAATCTACTTCGCACCCATCTTCATATCTCCCTTACCGGTTTGAAGGGGCAGTTTAAAGCATGACCTTATGACTCGCAGACGTTTCTTTTCTAGGGTGATCTCTCCAATTAGGCCGAGCCTTAGCAAACTACCTGCAGTTTCACAATCCAAGTTGGTTGAAGTCTCTAACTTCTGCGCACTATCTTAGGTGAGGTCTTTACTGCATTGTAAAGGTTAGATGCGAAGACTGTGCGGGCCTGACTGTTATTACCCATTTGCTCAACATATCATTGTAATGTTCGCGTAATTCGTAGTGTAATCTCCTCTGATGAGATGTTGTTGTCAGAAGTAGCAGAGCCTATACGAGGATATTTTGAAATATTTCGATTTATTAGGCAGTGAGATTCTGACACCTTAGAGCACCGGTATAGTTAAGCCAAGTTCTCCTTTTTAGTAAAGAGAACAACTTCAGCTCTAACTAAAAGCTCCATTATGCGTCAACCGCTTCCAGGTCCATCTGAGCCTGATAGGGGCCAGTTCGCAATGGAAATATCCACATATGTCTGGGCGTAGATGTTGGAACAACAACAGTGGAGGCAGAACTCACTTTCAAAAACATCCTCGATGAATGAGTTAATTATCTGTATCTCTGTTCTCTGCCAAGAATTCTCTTTATTTATTCCGTATACCAGCCAGTACCAATACTTTGGTACCATTAAAATACGCAACGTAGAGCTCTTCGAATGAAAACAGTCTCGATGGTCAGGCAGAAGGCTAAAGTCTTCGCAGATGACATCAAATTCTCTGGGGGACTGGCTGGTTTGGGCTTTTTTAGAACTTTAGCTACTGGTTTTACCGAGTGTTCCGATCATCTGTGCAAAAAGATTCTTAGAATCTCTTAAGAAAGCGCTTTTTGATCATTAAATCAACTTTTACTGGTCTAAATGGATCTGCATCCGCAGATCCACCTTAACCTAACTTAGGGGGTAGAAGTTCCAGCTTTCTTTCAAAATGGTTATCGATTGCGGTAATTCGGCCCCTGTGTTTTTTCTCTTTGAATCCGTTCCGGTTTTTATCCAACCTACTGTATGGAGTGAAGAGCCAACCACTGTGTATTGGGAACGATCGTGGTGGTTCAAAATTAAAAGCAAAAAAAAGGACGCATACTTGGCGGATGTGTGCCCGTCACATACACCGCTGACACAATGTTCCCGCACCTACATTGTCTGCCATAGCTGATGCTTTATCGCTGCTTCCTGTTCTTTTAGTTTTTTTTATTGACAAAAAGTACCCACACAAGACGTCAACGAAAAAGGCGATGAAAAGGAGAATTTTATGTTATGTTGCCAAGCGATGTTTTCTGCCTTAGGGGGGGCTACCACCAACAATCTCTCTCTGAGGATAATGTATCATCTACGTTTGTTGGGCGCTTACGTTTTTTAACTCTCGTTTTTAAATCCTTGATACCATTTCTTACCAATCTGTGTCTTTTTTTTTTGTGTCCAAATTTTATCCACGAAATTTGGCAGACATACCCTTTGGAGAGAACCGAACGTAGCAAGGACCGAAGCATGCCCAGTGATCTTTCAAAAGTCGGCATGGAATTCCTTTTTCTCTTCAAAAATTACCTTGTTGATTGAACAGCGATGAGGAATTTTCGATAAAAAAAAACTGAACAAAACAAAAGGGAAAAAAAAAAACGTTTTTCGTTTGAAAGGAGGATACCGGCAAGGAGACACAGAGAAATTAAACCGCAACTGCTGTGGATTTTTTTGACGGTCCTATCGGCGTTCTTTTTGCCGTCCCGTCGTCGTTGTAGGCATGTTTTGATTCATGTGAAAGATATTATTTCACCGATCAATCAATTTATTTTTCGATGGTTTTTGCTGGTGGGGAGTTTTCCGTTTTCGGTTTTTCGAATTGTTTTTCTCTTTTCTGGAATGGAGAAAGGATATGGGAGATATTGAGATATAAATCACTTGATGATTTAGGGACAGGAAATACCTCTACGAATAGGAAGTGTGAAATTAAATCTGGCAATCAGATAGAGTATCAGTTGTATTTTAATATTTTTTAAAGGGTTCGGCTCCTTAAATTAAAAAAAAAAATGGAACCCTTTTAATATCACTTTGCTGCACATCTGTCTGTCAATACCACTTTTTTCAGAAATGGCTAAAGGTGTCAAGCTGAAATGAATATAAAATACTAAGTGTTCCAGCCCCATAGTCCTGTAAAGGACTTTTAACTCAGTGCAATAAAAAGATACGGTCAAGAACGTGTGTTTCGATATTGACGTCCTGTTGGTGTAGAATCTTGAAATTCGTGGAGGAGGAAGGAGGAAAATGAGACTGATGCGGAACAGTCACTTTTTCTTTTTATACACACAAATTTAAATGACGATTGTAAAAACAAACAGAGCTAGAAACACAGTCTACGTATAATGGAGGACAGAAGTGGATTTTTAAGGGAATTTACATGGATTTTTGGCGGAATAAAGTCAATTTAATTCTCAACCTTTGAAGCTTCTAGTTAAACTTTTATTTGAGGTCAGCTAGACAGAAATAGATCCCACAAGGCATGTCAAATTGTTTCCATCTACAATGCCAGTTGGCTACACGTCAGACTCTTCTAAGGACCCTATTGGCGCCAAAAATCTTGAAAAATTCCATATGCATACATAAATTTCCGTGACACCTGTAACCCTTCCATCAAATGTTCTCCCATAACAGTCATCGCTATTGTTTTCTGCAAAATCTATGCATAATTCATGTTGCGGTCACCGCCATCCCAATACAATTTCTTTTTGCCGAACCAAAACTTGTGTTTTTAAGGAAAGGCGTCATAATTCTACTAATTACAAGCGCTGATTGATACAAACCAATAAATTATCTTAATTATAGATCTTTTCTTCATAATCAATTCGGCTAACCAACAACGGCAATTAATTAACCATCTCATTTGTGTAGCATCACATTCGGTCCGAATGGGTCTTCTCCAGCCCCCCCGCGTCATAAATAAAACTTAATTTTCTCCAAAAGCCTCCGAGAGAGAGGAGACTCTCTGCGAAAGACGCATGCAAATTTATTTATTTTTTAAATTTATTTTTAAACTCTCAACGTGTGTTGCAAAATCATAGCAACCGCGCGCGGTGGCGGTCGCAACGTTTGTTTTTTAAATGCAAAAATTCAATAATTTTTCATTTTATCAAAACACAGATCTGCGGCGGAGCCGCTCGCAGCACACACAACCCCCAACATCAAAGCGAAATTCTATCTCAAAGATGAACTTCGGTGATACGCGCGTTTGGTTTTTTTTTTACGATTTATTTTAGAGATGAGATCATAGATACTACTGCGATTCGGGATCGTAGGAAAGCCTAGCTTTTATGCCCCGGCTTCCTACGAAGAGCAGAAGCAAAAAAAAAAAGAAAACAAGAAAAACTTGAAATTCCTTGATGTGTGTCTTGGTCGCCAAAGTGAACGAAAGATAAAATAAAATTTAAATAAAAAAAAAAGAAACAAGAAGAAAAAAACGTTAGCGGAGAAGAATAAATAAAAAGCTCTTCAATAAAATAAATTAATTTCTTCGAGTCTTGTGTATAGAGAGACACTATAGGTAGCACGCAACCCCGTCTTCTCTGTGCAGAAAGATCTTCACAGAACAGAGAAGAAGTTGCTACTCTACGAAGGTGTGAATAAGGTGGACTTGTAAGGCCAACAAATTAGGAATAATAGCTTGTAATTAACGCTTGGATTTTGTGTTAAACAATAGTTTTCAGACTTGAGAGTGCCAAAAAGCCAACTTGTCGCGGCAGTGTGTAACGATCGACACACTTCGGCACTTCGCAGAAAAGTAAATTAATTTAGTTTCATTAAAATTCAGTCATTTAACAATTAAAAGAGTTTTCAGAACAGCACCTGCGGGTTTTAAGAGTTATCGGAAAGACCGAGACGTGTTTAATGGCACGTTACCGGCTTCTGTCGGCGTTGAATGGAAAGGACAGATATGAGCTGTCATGTTGCCAGTTTTTGATAACCGAACGTGACGATATCTTTTTTATAGATTTCAAAATGCTCTTCGTGGAATAGACTTTCTGTGAAGATTCTTGCGAAGTAGTCATGAGTACAGTCTCAAAAATGTCCCCAGCTAGCCTGGACACCACCCTTGCGCATTAAAAGGGTATTGATATCTCCTTGATCCGCGTGTGGATTATAAAAAAAAAAAAAAAGAGGATTTTTTGCAACAAGTTTCGAGACTAGCAGCATATAACTTGTCCATTAAGGAGGGAAATACATTTTTAAATTCACATCATTCCTAAGGATTCGAGCGTGCACTGTTGATTTGGCAGCATTTTCTTTTCTTAAACAACAGAAAGATTGGAAACCGGTAATATTGGCCTCATTACACTGGTTATTTCGATGTAAACACGCTACACCGCTTCTGTCGCGATCTTTAAAATGATGTCTTCATCGAAGGTCCGCCCTTAGATTAGACTGGGTAAGAATATAGTCTATTTAAACGAAATCTCAAAATTTTAAAATTCGCCGCTATAACCAATGCTTTTGAGAAGGATTTTTGACTATCTAGAGTCAAGGCACGACGAAACTCATCTTATTTACAGTATTTAACTCGAAAAAAACAAAGACATGTCGCAGGGGACTTATCCACTATGAGGGTCGCGGGTTTTGGATGCTTAAGTGGGCCCTCCAAATCTCCCGATCTTCCGCCATCGACTCTAAATCATCAGGGGCTATACCCATACGGGTAGAGGTGAGACTCCGGACTTGGTCCAGCCATCTCATCCTGGCCTTAAATAGCGGACGGCTACCTGATGGCATGGATGCCATGACTCTTACTTTACCATGGTTAGACGAATAATACCTTCCACTAACGACGCCATAGACTATAAATAGTTTAAATTTTGACACTAACCTCGCAACTGAAAAACACTCGTACCTCGAACATACATATGTACATGTATTTCTGTGGTTTCAACAGAAGCTTCTCAGTCCAAAACCCAATTGGACGACAAGTGTAGAACAACAGCAAAAGGCATGCATACCCTTCTATACGTGCAAAAGAAGCTTTGGTTAGAAGATAGGATTTTGACAGACAGCCACCCTATGGATGTTCATATAAAGTCACAATGCGACCTATCTTTGCCTTAGTCACAAGTCTGGTAGGTCGCGTTATAGAAAGTTTTCAACATCAAAAAACAAAGCAAGGTCCAGGCAACTGCTGGCATAGCGACCAGAAACGTGTTCGACACACGCTCTAGCCGGCTTGATCTAGATATCAGTCCCCCAGAGTATTTCTAAAGCCCTATGGCCGACCTTAGATAAGGAAAAAAATGGGAAGTTCTTAAGCTAGAGGGATTAATCTTAAGAATATCGTTAGGAGTCTTTCCGGACATTGGCTTCTGAAATAGCTTCTTAGGAAGAAGATATCACACACTCTATGCGATTGCGAAGGCATAGTTCAAAGGCGATTAAAAGTCCAAGGGAACCACCTTTTTTTTTTAGGAACTTTGAGGAATTAGGTTCTATCAATCTGCAGGAAATGGAAAAAGAAATGAGTGCTTGGGTTTCGGTGCCTTTAAGGGTTCCCCTAGGGATTGCTGCGGGTCTACTTTGCTGCCTGGTGTTTCTGGGAATATGTTGCATAAGCTCTAAATTTCTCAGCTATCTAGATTCTTCTGACTAGGTCGACGCCGCTGAACTGCATACAACAAAATTTGTGAGATTTTCAAAAGATTTTGTCTTTGATGCGACTGTGCATCGTTTTGTCAAAATTCTTTTTGAATATAAAATGTCTCGGTGAGATTTTTAACGATCTTGATAGAGCAGGATGCGTTCTTTTTTGTAACTCTGCACAATAGGACGAGTTTGGTAGGACTGTGAAAAAAAAGACATTGCTCTGTAAACTCTGTCAGACGCTGCTGCAACATTAACAAAAAGTGCTGAGTATGAGTATCGATTAGAAACTACTCCTGGGCTTTCTCCAAGATCTGCCGCAGTGTGTGCCCGATCAAATATGTGCTGGACTTTTCTGGCCTTAAGCCATTAACCCACCTGATCTAACTTATAATGACTCAAACCTCACCTCTTACTATCTGCGTCCAAGACTATCCCTCTGAGGATGAAGAAACAATGTAAAATGGATAACATTGTACTTAACAAGTTATTAATAGAGTTTATGTTAAACAGTTTATCCTAGTGATTGGAATTTTAATGTGATTTTGTCTTGAATGTGAAATTACAAAGTGACATCTCAATTACTTTAGACATGTCATTAAAAATGTTGTGGAACGCATTGGAATTAATTTGTTGTAATAGGTGAAAACTGCGGTTTCAGCTAGAGAGGCGAAAAAAATAGTCTAGACTTGGTTAACGCATCCCAAAACTCACCAAAATTACTAATAGAACAGTGGTGCCATCCAGCGCGCATTTGGTGTTGGACGTCAACATTTAACGACAGTGAAATAGGATCGTAAACTCTGTTCGATTTTATAGAAAAAACTTGCCAATCTGACGAAAAAAAAATGACAGCCCTGTGGGCCTCCGTTTTATAACAGTCAGTCACAGAAATAAATTCTGCCAGCTAACTTATTAGAGAATTGAATGAATGAAGATGGTGCTGACCGATCGATGTAGTTTGACCCAGAAAAATTTGTTAAATGTCCAGCAGATGTGTTGAAAAAACACTGGATCTTATAAGCTGAGATTAGCTAGGGTGGGTTCTATACAAATCAGGGTGTTCCCAGTTGTGACACCTTTCATCAATCAGCATTACATCCACACGTTCCTTCAGCTCTCAAAATAGTCCGCTTCACTATGAGAAAGGCGATGCATTTCGTCATTCAAAAATGACTTCCGCATATAGCACAAAGAAAGGCTCCATCTTTACCCAGAAAAAATAGCGTCTTCTTCATCATCCCGGAAACGGAAATGGCGGCACACATAAAATCAAACAAAACTCTCGCAATCAAAATGCAGTCAGTTTCCATAAAAGCAAGCGATCAAACTCCATCTCATCCATTCACCCATTCGCATCGATTTCATGAATGAAATGATGAAGGAAAGACGAAAAAAAAAAAAAAATAAATAAAAATTCGTATTCATCAATGGAGAAAATGGAATTCAAGTCCGAAAAACAAAACAGAAAAAGAAACAAGAAAATAGAAACCTCTAAACACCCCAGAGTGTCCAATGGAAATCTTCACCATCTGTGAGCTGTGTACATCGTGCGTCGTTTTGTATTTTATTCATTATGGCGACTGGACTTGACCATAGAAAGCCAAAAGCACTTCAAGTAATAGCCGTGCCATGCCATATATTGAAGGAAAAATAGATGTACGTTGTACGAGTATCAAGTTCAATTCTCTTCGATTTTTTTTATGGAAATCCCCAGCACAACGAAAAAAAAAAAGCAACCGACAGCTGAAGTTTCTGGCGAATTATTTACATTTACAGCAGAGATATGGAAACGTATCTTTGTATCTAACTTTTGTATCTCCATCAAGCTACGCGAATAGCGTGAATTAATTTTAATCTTTAATTCGCATCGGGAAGAATTAATAGCCCTGTGTGGATTCGTAGAAACAGGATGGCATAGGTCAGGGATTGTGGACATTTTTGGACGCACCGCATTATAGTCTTTAACCTCCAAAACGATGCCTTGGTTGGCTTTGAAAAGGGTAGCATGCGAATTAAAGGGACTTTCTCCTTCTCTTTTCTTTTCACACCACGTGGGTGAACAACGCATGTAGTCCATCTTGTGCTGAGTTCTGCAATGCATTTTAGCTCCTTCCAGTTCATCCCTAGTGGCCTCCATTTATTGTCAAATGATCTGCGTCACGTTTGCTTAGAGTAGATTCTATTGCATCCATTCTTCGCCGCTGTAAGGTGCGTCCGATCCTCTGTCACTACCTTCGCGCTGTAAGATGTATTCTGTTCACTGCCACTTCCATCCCCTTAATTGCGATGTCTTTTGGGGTCTGGCCCGTGACTCTGTCAAGCTATTCATTCGAAGTGCGGTTCGGCCAAAGAAATCCTCCTAGACAACTATTTCCGAAGGTTTGAAGTTTACAACTATTAGCAAGGTTAACTTTGCAAAGTCCACTCCCATATAGAAGTGCTATCCCAAAGTTGAAGCCCATTGGTCTAAGCTTTACTGTGATGGCAACAGAGTTTGGCAATTTCACGACGTCAGTCATGCAACCTTCGATTATGTTCACTAAGATCCAAATAAATCCTCCTTGTTTACGTCAGAGGTCTAATCAGAAATCTTATTTAGCAAACTCACTGGAAATCTCTCTTCAGTTATCTCGTCGTGTTCTGGGGCACAAACTCACATTTAGTGAGATCAATTCGTCTCTTCCGTGATCGCATAACTCGTCACGTGTAAACGAAACGATTTGGCCAAAAAAAGCTCGTGTTAACGTGACGAGTTAATACAATCACGGAAGAGACGATTTGGCCCCAGTCTTCCAACCAAATTCGAGGAGGTTATGCGTTCTTGTATTAATGGAGAAGGCTCGCTTACGTAACAGCCCCCTTATCTTATTACGCATAAGTCTCCAGAATTCTTTCCTCACTGAGACCTAAGTATAAAGTGAAAAAGGATTTTAAAATGGCAACGCCTCATCATATCCTGGACCTCAACCAACTGCCTTAGTGGCAATGTTGGCTACATTATCGATACTTTGTTTGGTCAAGGCCAGGTATACATATTATTCTGTCCTTACCGGGTGACTTAAATTCATCAAAAACTTTTTTTTTGTCCTCAGTGACTTCCTCAGTGACTCCGACTTGGCATGGTCTGCATCACATACATATGTATATCACCATTTATCGGTTGAAAATTGTTTAAAAATTTGACAGGAAGACAATTGTCGAAATTCTTCTCATTTTCATGATTAAAATTGTCGGTGTTTAAATGACCGCACTAACACGTATACAATTTGATGTACTGATGACATATTGTGGATAAATTCTGTTATTAATTTCAACGTCAGTTGTCATCGTTGACGCATCTGTTTCTGTAGTTTTTCAAAGGCTGACATTCCGGCTTGTGTAGTTTGTTCGACTCTCAAAGCCTCGTCATCATCAATCGTTTAATAAATTTTGCGTAACAAATTTTTAAGGAGCGGCTCTTGAATTTGTTTTATTGATTAAAATCTTTTAAAATCACTTGTGGACGGAGAGGCGGCCTGTGCGCTTTTATGTCGTCGTCTTCGTTATTTTTTTTTTTTCTGTCATTTTCTGTGTCATTCTTTTTCTTTTCTGCCCAATGTCGCGCGTGATTAGCACAGCGATTTAAGTGGAATGCATATACACGAATAACAAAAGGGAAAAATTCAATAAATGAAAAACGCTGGTCAAAACGTGGAGAGAGCCTATCGATTAAACTAATGCAGATTCTGTTCATTGTGATTCTTGGTGACATTTTCTAGAGAAATTTTCTAAACAAAACGGAAATGGTAAACTTCACTATGTAGTACATACTTTCATCAGGGCAAAGCTCTCTAGGTGACGTTTAATATACGAGTATGTAGCTCCCATTAGTTGGTTGCATTCAGACGACTTTCGTTCCGGGTATGCGACTGGGAATTCCAATGGGGGGAATGTCAATTATCCACGGAAAGTCCATCGTTGTGGGATTTGGACTAGTAAACTCTTCACTTATGTAGATTATGTAGGTACGACATAAAATTTATTGACGTGTGGACGTCTGGATGACTTTTAATGTTTTTCTGCTTGTCACCTGTGATTTTTGAGTGACATAATTGTCAGGGGGTTTTTGTTTGGTTTTTTTGAGAGATAGCCGAAGTCAAGTCAATAAATTAAAGAATGTTGCCATTTTGTCTAAAGTTTTCGTAATTTAAAGATAAATGGTTTTTTTTTTCTGTCAAAGTCAGAACTCTTAAACTCGCAAAAGTCGAGAGACGACTAATTTTTCTGTTGAGATCGTAAAAATATATCAGAAGCCTAACCATTAGATAATCGAAGGTTAATGACAACTTAAGTGAGTGAGACGGCTTGGTAACAGGCTTTTAAACTCAGGATTTAACTATTTGAGTAATTTGAGTTGATTTGGGTAATTAAACTGATTTGTTCCAGTTGGGTGTCATCTGTCATCCCAGGTGATGACTCACTCAGTGTTAGACACACGGAATATTGTGATTTTAAGTTAAATCATCAGACTTCATGCCTTGCTTAAATCTTGCGTTCCCTTATGGGTGTTATCTAGCACGAAAAGCTCTTATCATATATAGTAGAGTAATGGCGTTTGAATTTTGACAGTTTGGTATATGAAGAATCGCATCCTCAAAGATCTCCAATTTTTCTCCAGTCTGGACCTTACTGAGATGGTCAATGGCAGAAATTAGTAGCATTCTCAGCGAGGTGTTAGACAGTTCCATGATCGATCTGCTCCTTTGCATACTTCAGCGCGCAGACACTGATGGCATCATCGAGGTTGAACTGCAGCAGATGCTCGGTTTTCTGGACAGTCCGAATTCTGAAGACCCTGACAGAGGTAATAACCACCTGAACGTGTTTGCCAAAGTCGCCAATTCTTATTAACATCGCTATTCGGCACCTGTTTTGACAGTACATACCTTATTCTGTCTAAACAAAGAATGAGGTTTCACGCAGTCATTTTTTCAACGAACTGTGGATTCATCTAAGATTTCTATCTTAAACCGGGTGGTTCTAACCCAAGAGTGATGATGGTTGATGAATGTATTATCTTAAGGTTACTCATTCACCATAGTCATTTGCACGAAGCGAATACGTCAAACGACATTGGAAATCAGGGTGAATATATGGGAAATGAAAAAGAATAGGGTAATTTTTGTACAAATCATCTAAATCGTAAAAACGTAGAATTATTGTATTATACATAGTTTTCCAATATTTCAAGTTCATGCACTGAATCACTTTGTATACTTGAGCTCTCTAACCCTTTTTTTATGCAGGCGATACTACATACTTTATGACAAACAAATTTCAGGAAAAGGAAGAACATTTCTTCTAATGACAATCAAAATTTTGAATTTGCTACTTAGTATCACAAACTTTAGTACAAAAATGGTGTTTGACAGGTTTAAAGTTTGACAACAGAACAGTTGTCAAACAGTGACAGTTTTTTTTAAACCAAATTCGCTACGATTACAAACAAATTAATAAACATTTTTTTTTTTCATTTCAGAAACAGTACCTCCGCCTTATCAACAGTCAGAAATGGACAGACTGCGACCCGAAGGTATGTTCTTATATTCTCTTCCCACAATTTGACATTTTTTTTTATTATTAAAAAACGCATACAATGCGTAACTCTATTTCTACATAAAATTGAAAGTGTTTTCTTATCACTTGCCAACAATTTATTTTTTTCGTAAATAAAGACATAGTAAAAAAAATTTTCATTTCCATTTAATTTTAAAAATAAATAAGACAAGACCATCCATCAACTTCATTTTTCCACACGAAGGGTTCCGTTGCTTAAAAAAACGTCAGAAAATTGTTAAAAATCTTTCGACTATTTTTTCGGAGGGCAATGCTGTCGTTGTCGTCTTCATACTAGAAAATAGTGTTTTCTTTCGACACACGAAAAACATAGCTACACACTCATCGAACACACTACAGCATGCTTTACTTTCGTGTATTAATATTCCATTTTGTTTCAACGTAATCATCTCTCGTGTGTGTATTTACCAATACAGGTTGAAAACATTTTTAAGCACAAAATAAATAAACAACACCACCCATAGCCCCGATACTCGCCGCCGCACCTCCACTTTGAATCTTGATCCCCCACCGCCTTCTCACGTACCACAGAGCCAAACACACCAGCAACCAGAAGAAGAGCAGCAGCAGCAGCAGCAACCAAGCAAAAGTCGTCCGCGACGACGACGACGGGCGTTGAATAAAAAAAAAAAAAACCTACATCCACTTAGTTAATTTGCGAAGAATTCTGGCGCCGACTTAAGCAGCTGCCGCCACGATGTTTTTATTGATTTGTGGAATGTTCTGTGTTGATTTGGTTATACACACACACACGAACACACAATCGGAACGCGCACCCCATCATCGGTTCGGGATGATTTTGCAAAAACAAAACGAAAATATTGTTTTTGTTTTGTGCTTTTTCTGGTTAATCATAAAAAAAAATCTTTTCGGTGCAAAAACACCAAACCCAAGTGTGTCCACACCATAATGGTTCCTCGATAATAAATTGACCATAATTGATTTGATTTGTGAACACATCCCCATGTCGGTCGGTGGCTCGTTTCGTTCCCCAAATAACAGTCTATTTATCAAAAAAAAGAAGACGAAACGAACAAACATGACAAATCATCCCTGTCAACGGAACGAAAGAGTAATGAAGAAAAATTGCGACGGCTCCTCAAAAGTTTATTTTTAAAATAATTGACGGGTAAACGAAAAAGAGGCAAAAAAAAAAAACATAAATTATTGAAATATGTGGCGCCAAATATTAACCAATTTCTAATTATAAGCGCACTTATCAGTGCTTTCGGCGATCCCCATCTATCTCATTAATTTGTAACGTGCGGATGACGCTTTTTGACATGCGAAGCTTGAAGAATATGTGGAACAGCAGCAGCAGCAGCGCACACAGGATAAGAAAGAGTTGTTTTTCTTTTGCGCGAATTTGAATTGGAATGACCTACAATCATGCGATCGAGTTGAAATGTCAATTAAGCTCGGAGGAGGTTACAGTTTGACAGATGATATGTGACATGCGTATGTTTTTCGCTATGTTTTAGGGATCATGACACGAAAATCAATTCCAAACTCTTTTAAATCAGAATTAATGAGACTTCAGTTAAGGATGAAGTTGATTCAGAAGTTTGTTGTAGGCTTAGGTTAAGTGGGGCTAAGCTAACCTTAAAACACAAGCATCAGTGTTTTTGCAGACCTAGAATTTGCCAGTGAAAACCTAATAAGCTTTGCCAGAGACGGAAATTCCATTCAACAGGTTATCACCCTGCTGGAACAAGAGACTCGCCAGACTGAGAGTCAGGACTAGAAAGATCTTCAACAGAGCAAGCAGGCTTAGAGAAACCCTTACAAGTTATAATCTTGAAATCAAAAGAACTGCGAGAAGGTCTTGGAAAGACTTCTATTAAAGTCTCTCTGAATATTCCAATAGGACTAATGAAAAAAGTCAGAGCTTATACGCTTCTAATATTTCAATCTAACCAGGAGAGAGTGAAAGATATGAAAAGAAGGAGGAATAAACTCGTTTCAATCCTTTAAATCGATGGGAGGAGGTAAAATCTTCTCAGTGTCGAACACACTCTGTCAACGTCTTTAGAACTATGTGGCCATGCGTCAGGTTAAAAATCAAAAAACTGAACGGATGTCAATGGTCTACCTATAAACCTCAAGTCTTTTAACCTTAAAACAGTGGAAAAAATACTAAATAGAGGCTGTTTGTATGATCTACCCTTGATCTTCAGAAGTTCTAGTCTGGAATTAAAGAAGTTTTAATCTAGAATTAGAGAGAGAAATAGCGTTATGCTGCCCTTGAGGATGCCTTGCATGCTAGAAGAAAGGAACAGTGAAACTATGCTAAGCGTCGATTAACTCAATGGATGGTGTGAATAAAAACTGAGTCAAAGTGTTCACTCAACTTCGTAAATAAAACACTTAAGTTGAGTTCAACAAAAATGAGTTTCGTCAAGTTTCAGAAATTACTTCTCTGAAGAGGGTTTGCTCAGAGTTTTCCCTAAGTTTTTATTTACACCATCCAATGTAATCAAGAAAGACCTCGCTTAAGGCGGGGTGCAAAGTTAGAAGGTGATCCCAATCAACTTGAAATGCGCAACTGACGGCAATTAACTAAGAATTGGGCTAACTAGAGAGGCTTGTTGGTTGAGGCGCCCATGTTGCTTACTAGAAACAGAACAAACGCACATTCTTCAACGACTTTTATAATGGTTAGAGCCGGAGTATACGCATTAAATATACAAGCAACTTCATACATTGTGTGTGTGTTTGTTGCTGTGGCTCAGTGGTTAGTGCGTTTGATTGCTGTGGTAGCTGCGTGGGTTCAAACCGCACCACCTTTTGTCGTAGAATGACAAACATCCGGGAGTATAATCTTTCATGAAAGAGCTTCTCAATTCGCCGTGTGGAATTGGGAATAAATTGTAGGTCCCTCCCACTCGTGCGAAAAATATAACACGCACAATATGAATGGTTGCGAGAAGCTAGGCCTTGGCTCATCCCGAGTTGTCGCGCCAGCTATTTTTTTTTTAAGTGCTGTCCAGCGAGATGTTCCGTAGATTATAATTGACCACGTTCTTGAGAAGGAAGCTATGATGGCAAAGGTCCCCTACTTGTCCTCTTGTACCGCTAAGAGTCATTAGGGGAAGTACTCAACACCACTTTCGAAAGATGGCCGACCAAGGGTGAAGCACGCTATACAACTGCGTCATATCAAGCAAGATATGGCTCGGTTACAACAAACAAAAAACAAACAAGCTATTAAGCAGTTCAAGACCAAATATTCCAAGAATCGTAGCTCTTAGCACAGATCACTGGTCAATAGAAGATCAAGGAGCCAAGGTAGCCATCCCTCGCAACACCTTCTGCCGTAGTTGCAAGGATAACAGCGAAAAGGTATCTCTGTATCATTTCCTGTGCAAAATATCCAGCCCTAGCGAGGGTCAGACAACGCACTCTAGGCAACACTTCTTCGATGACCTCAAAGATATTTCCAAGAAAAAGACTTTAATGGATGAATAGGAAGTGTTGTCATAAGATCTAGCTCCTTTGTACAAATCCTTCTTTTCAAAAGGAAAAATTATATTATTCACAAGATGACCCACACAACTTTAGCAAAATTTCATCTCGTCAACACCGCAATATTCTACAGGACGAGGTCAGGGGCCGAATTACCGCGATCGATAACGACGACGAGTGAGTGGCACTCGTGATCGAATGATCCATAAAATTCATTGGGAGCGGTAATGCCAAATCCTCACATTTCGATAACGAGTTACTCGTTAACGAGTGTGGTAATTCGGCCGCGGAATATGACGGAATTGAAATCTATGAGAGGACACATGGCCATGCAGTAGCTGCAGAAGCTTACGAAAGTATAATTTGAAACGAAGAAGCTTCTCAATTCGCCCTTGAAGGTCCCTTCCATCCATGCGGAGAAATGTAACACCCATTGATTCGTCCACCAGGCTATTCCCGCCAGCTATTTCTTTATTTTAAGTTGGGTATTTGTACAATTTAAAAATTTTACCAAATCGTGTATTTTCTTCGAACTGATTGTGACTGTATCCTTCTCTCATTTGTATATTTTCAGACCGTGCTCCAAGCGAAAACTCAAAAGACGGAGGTGTTTCCACATTCAGCGGTACAACTACCGGTCATCGAGCTCAAATTCCAGAATCATTCACCACTAATGGCGAAGGTAAGTGAAATATATTTACCCCATTCCATAGAGCCGCATCATCATCGGGAGGTATAATCTAAATCTAAATATGACATCGCGCCACACTTCAACGTGAATGCCCTAGAACCACGAACCCACGTATTCGCGAACGCGGTCTGATATAAATGGTTTTCTTCATTCCATTTTGGGGGCATAATTAAATATGACGCGACAATAAGGTTACCGTGAGTTGGTTGAAGGGCTTTTATTTATGTGTCTCTTGCTCTCTCGCTGTATTTTCACACATAAATACTTTAATTGTGTACCTGTTCCAACCCAACCGCATATTCGTTTTGAAGGCCGTTCGTTTGGATTTCAAGTAGAGAGTGTACCCTCGGCGTCGGCCGTCGCCACTATAGCACGCCCCCCTTGCGCCAAATCCTCCTTTTGCTGTGTTTGCTCAAAAGAGTGTGTTACGATTATTACTAGATACTGTATCTACCCCCCAAGCGATAATACACAAAGTTGGAGAGGTGAGTACATAGCCACACATAGTCAGTGTATGGATATAGATACAAGTATTTTCTTTGGCGCCGTAATGCCGCCGCGCCGTGCTACAAATACACAAGACTTTTTTTTTTCTTTTTTTCCTGCTACACCTTCTCTTTGTATCTAGCTCTTGCTGTGTATAGCCATAGCCGACGCGCCAGCATTAAATGCTTGTACTTTACGCTTATTGGGTTTTTTTTTTCGTTTTGAACGACTCTTGACTCTTGAGTGTGACCAGCCGCCAGGCGGCTAATAGTGGCTGCCACCAGCTCCAGTCCGTTCTGTGGGTTAAAATACTCATCGATCCCATTCGAATCGAATATCTAGTGCTTCTGGACGTTTTTTTTTTTTCTGGTCTGCTACACAACCCGCTTTTGGTATAACATGTATCCGGCGAGGTGGGGAACTACGTCACCTGCAAAACGTGGGAATACACACGAACGGAATTTTTGGGTGAACGACAAGCATTTCGTTTCCATACGGTGCCCCGAGCCGGATGGAGCCAGCCGCCGGCGGCGGGGGTAAGCTATGGTATCTAGATTCGTTTCAATGCTGCTGAAGGTGCTATGTTGATTTTTGGTATCTCTTTGTGGTTTTCCCTAAGCGCCACTCACCTATTCCTGTATCTGTGTATCTATTAGCTCTCTGTGTACGGTGTGCGCTACGAAACGAGTCTCATAACTTTTAGTTGCTCGGCCGGGCATGCTTGTGCGCCTCAAAGTAAACATCTGGGGGATTCTGGGTAAAACTGAAGAAAAGTGGTCAAAATGCTGCCCGTATTGGGCACATTCATCGAATAATTCATGTAGGCGAGAGAGTGGATGTGTGTAGAACACGTGTTGTTGCGAGGCGAGATAAACATTTCTCGTCGGCGTTTTCCACTTTTTTTTTTCTTTCGAGAAATGTTTGAATAGCAATAGGAATTTATTAAGACGCATTTTAAATGAATGGACGATTTTTTTGAAAACGATTCGTGTCCCCGATTTATATTTTGTTTGGTGGGCCCCCACACACACGTGTAGAGTATTAGTTTCTTAGTAACTCAATCTAAAATTATTTGAAATGAACTTTTTAAATGGTCAACATGTGATGCATGGATGTCAGCAGAGGGAGGATCCATTTCAGAAGGCAGTTTTGGGGGAATGACTTCGTAGATAATCGCTGCCACACCCTTCGTTCTTTAATTCTTTTATTGAGATCTTCGGTGGGTTTCTTTCGATTGAGGTTATTCAACTAACTTGCATATCCTTGTGCATAATTTAATCGAGTGCTGTGAATTTGGAAATGGTTCCATTTTGGCGAAAATTTGGTAGGAATTTCACAAGGAAACACATTTTGAAGTCTAGAAAGCTCAGCTCTGGAAAATGGCTTGGCCTTTGTAATTTGGTCGAAGGCTTGGTCCTAGTTGACTAGACTTCCAACTACAAACCGATTAGAAATGGAGCAAGAGATAGAGTCTCCAAAAAAATAGGCGGATAACACGTAGGGGGTGGTTTCTTTCCTTAATATGGAATGAGACCATAAGGAAGGTAATCCACAAGATGTGGACATGGACTTGGTGTCAATCCAAGCAAAGTCGCACTGCTGCTATTCACCAATATACCAACCTTTACGTTTCCACGGCCAGTAATTCTCTATCTTCTGGCTAAAAATGTTCTTCGATTGAAGTCGTCTTCTTTCATCTAGTTTCTTAGAGGTGAAATGAAAGATTCTTCAGGGTGAAGTATTGGTGCTCATCCACCCAACAGGTGGCTGCCCTCGCTCAGGCAGGAACACACAGACCAGATTGCCCCACTGTGATACCACAGTAAAGAAACCGGCTTACCGGCTTCAGGTGCATAGAAAGTGGGCAAGCGTAACGTTTTTAACCCCAAAAATCGTTAAGATCATCGTAGAAGTATTTCCCGAGGGTTTTCCTTCTTACCGTCGCAAGAGCAGGACATGTACACAGTAGGTGGATCGTAGTTTCCTCTTCCTCCTCGTCTCTGTATCGTCTATCGAAATCATTGGAGGGAACCCCCAGTCTATCAAGCAATGTCCGGTACGAACCCCTATCAGTGAACCTAGGATTTTCTGGTTTGTGGATGAAAATCTCTCAGTTTTTTTTTAAATCCAGGTTAAGCCAGACTTGTTTTGACAAAAGACAAGGCTTACCAGTTTCTTGGCATCCGTGTCAAGGATTCGATAGGCGCAGGAGGTTTATCCAGGTTTTCGGGAAGATGCCGTCCTGCACCCTCTTTTTCCAGCTCATCCGTTCTGCAGTTACCTGGAACGTTCCTGTGTCCTGTGACCCAGCAGAGGGTTACGTCGCACCTTTCTGCAGTCTCGTTGAGAGATCTGCAGCATTGCTTTACCAACCTTGATCGTATTGTCGGCGATTCCAAGGCTTCAATAACTGCCTGACTTTCTATGTTCAGTACAATAGCGCTACAATCATTAATTGAAAGGCAAGCCGCAGCTTCGCAGACTGCAGTGATTTCCGCTTGAAACACACTACAGTAATCCGGCAGTTGCGTGATAATGGCTAAGCCAGGTGCGTTCGAGAAGACTTCAACCTCCGTGCCACCCGCTGTCTTGGATCCGTCTGTGAATATTTCTAGTATTGTAAAATTGTACCAGACTCGATCTTGTGCTAGGAATCCGAGTTTTGTAAAATGCATAACCTATGCCCATACGGTCGGACTGTAGGTTTAATGTCAGTTTTATCTAGGTTCCTGGTAACTTATCACGAGTTCATGCCCACTTTTCTCTGGGTTTTTGGTCACTTCTCAGGGCTCCTGTTCAGTTTTCTCTATATCCCTGAACACTCTTTTCTAGGTTCCTAGACTTAGTAACGTGGTTTAATAAGCACCATAACGAAATAGCAAATCGCTTACAGATCCATTGGGGATCTAAATATGTAAAATGTTCTCACACTTCAAACGTTAATCTGATTCTTTCAAAAAGGAAACAAAACATCCCTGCTCTCTTTTATATTCTTGCCAAATCTAAAGTGGTTTCAACAGGTTGCGGGAGTGGTTGCTTGAAAACCTTGCATTCACAGCACGAGATTTGAAGCAGCAAAGAAAACTGTTTACCCCTTGCAGAAGCAATAGCTGAAACACGCATTTGTAATGGAGCCTCTAAGAGTATTTTCTAATGACCTCCTTAAGTAAAAAGCTTATTCCGCCGCCTAATGCAATTGAATCGACCAAACTGGAGTGTCTGCCGATTGCAACAAGTCTGTTTAAAGTCTTGTGTCGCCATTCAACTGAACAAAATCCAATAAAAGTCTCAACAACTCAATCGATTAATACAATAAAATCCCAAGTGGAATTTGAGAACTGTTCACTACACCATGACGAGACCAAACCAGCTCTTGATGCATTTTATTGAAGCCACTTCCGTGCTCTGATGCATGACACGTAGCTGACGACGGCGACGACCAACGACGGCAACCATATCCCCGAATCATTTAAATTGTATAATATGCCTCTCTCTTGACAAAACAAATAACAGACGCCACCATACAATACCGGGTCACCGTCTTCCTCGTAGTCGCTGTAGCCGTTCCTGCGTTGTCGTCATCACCACCATGCCGCCGTCGTGGTCCGATAAGATAACACAAAAACTATTTTCGGTCTTAAATGGTAAATTTTGTTGCCCTCTTAGAGCAAAAACATGCGGTGGGCAGGGAAGCAACAGCGCAAGCATACACACGGCCTCCAAAAATATAAAAAGAAAAAAAAAAAAATACCAACGCCCCAATACAAAGTATCTCGTATACATACTTCCATTAGCGTCTATGCTGGCGCCAGGTCAATTATACAATTGTTCCAACAATAAAATTGTGCGATACTTGTATGGCACGACTACATCATGACCGAGTTTTTTTTTATATTTATTTTTTTTTTTTGTGGCTCGAGTTCCCATCGTCGTGGTAGTATAGGACCGCGTGAGCGTTGCGTTTTGCCTTTTATTTTGTGTGTTGTGCCCCATTAACCAGTTTCAATGAATGCCTCCTCCTCACATAAACAAATTGCTAAATGAACTGACAAAACACAGTTCACAGAGCCCCGTCTGCAGGTTGCCATCATCGTACACAACGATAACCGCGAATTTCAAGCAACTGACACAGTCTCCACTCGTATTTACTTAGATACAATCTATGTGGGAATTTGAAGAGCAAACAAATTGCGGAGCGCGGATTAAAATAGCCCCACACAATTAGTTTTTTTTTTTTTTTTTTTATAACACACACATCTCATTAAGTATTTTTTTTTTGTTTGAAGATACGAAGTTCAGGAAAAGATACAATAAGATGCAGGAAGGCGCCTACCTCTACTTAACGTCAAAAGCAACAGACACATGATGTTGAAGTAGTAAATCGCGATTCCGGTATTGTTTCCACTGACTTGATTTTTATTGGTATCGTCGTGAGTCCCCGTTTGCCGCAAATGATTGCTTCAGCCTCAGTTTTAGTTTCAGTTTCAGCACATGGCGTCTAACTGGATGTAATTAATGGCTTTTGTGTGATTTACAACAACCAAATGTTATCTCTGAGATAAAAAAAAAAAAAAAAACGTTTACGCTGTGTTTATCGCTGTGTTGTTAGATATACAAAGTTGTGTAAGCGGCAGGGAGGTGGTTTTATAAAGAGAACACCGCACACGGGGAACGTCCACTTGACATCATCATCGAGCGTTTGAGTCATTTGAATTTAATTATTTGAACTCAAGTAGGGCTCTGTGTAAAATGCACATGTTGGGTTTGTTTGGAAAAACCGTTGCATAACATGTGCTTTACGGGTAAATTTCTTTAAAAAGTGAAGTATGCACAGAACGAGTGGGTAGACACAACTGTGTAACTTGCGCCAGATGTGTTGCCCAAATCCTGGAATATGACGGAAGTAGGCTTAGTATATCTTTATCCTATTAAAATAGTTTAAGATTAACAGACAAATCCTACGTCCCTCCGTGGACCAAAGACGATAGTTTTGGCTTCATGCGGTCCTTTTTTAAACGACAGGTCTTGCCTTCTGCTAACGGCCTGTATCGGGCATTTGATCGTGTTCCATTGGCCACTGCATCTGTCACCTATTCATTTCTTTATCGAATACATCTTGGCAATCGGAGAGCCGTGTCTGGCCACTTATGACGACGGTACTACAGTCCAAGGTGGATTGAGGTTCGTTAAGGCCCTTTTCTTTTCAACTTGTGTGCGCCACCTCGCCGTGTTCCTTTACTGTGTTCTCACTCCGAGGTAGATTCGAAAATTTGATATGAATCCAAAATCAAAAGTACATTGATCTAGGGCCGAATCACAACACTCATTAACGAGTAACTCGTCATCGAAATGCAAGGATTTGGCATTACCGCTCTCAATGAAGTTTATCGATCATTCGATCACGAGTTCCACTCACTCACTCGTTATCAATTGCGGTTATTCGGTCCATGGACTTAGCAATTACTTCAGTCTTAATCGGGTAGGGGGGCGTAACGATCACCAAATCATAACACGCGTCGCGCCTGCAGACCATTCTCTGGCGGAATGGGAGGAAAGAAAAAGGGCTGTCTGAACTGTGACGTTCTTAAACCTGCCTAAGAAGACACAGATGCCCACTTGGCAATTTTGAGGGAACTAATATCAGCTCTCAATCATGGACCCAACTCTTAGTCAAGGTGAGCGGTGACTTCTCTATGAAGGCGCCGGCTTACCTATCTTAGCCTTATCTTCTTTATTTCTGTTCAAGAATTCAATCTTTGCATTTGCACTCTTGAAACTCGATTGAGTTCGGCTTCGTTGGATAAACCAAAGCAAAACCTAGTAGATTTGTCCGATCACAGATCATTCCGACATTAATTTCTGCTAAAAAAAATTAGAGGGCTGGACAGCGTTTCCCAAATGTAGATTCACAGCCACCTTTATCGCTGTATTTAGCCTCTTCTAGGTCGATGTTGGTGAAAAACCCAACAGTTTGTCGGCTTATCTCCCTACCTTACCCATTTTTGTCAAAACAGGCCAAATTGGCTTCATCCATTCTTGACAAAGTCTAGTCCTATGCGCCATTGAGAAGGACTGTAGGACTTGTATAGACTCACTCCAGTTGTTCGCGAGGCAGAAAGGCCGCTTAATTTTAGTTCTGGGCTGATATCAGCGCTGATGTCTTTTTTTTCCTTTTTGCCATCAACGTCCTCTGTGAGCTTTGTTCCATCGTCATCCTCCCCAATCGGCTGAGTTTGGCAGTGATGCCAAACCAGACGTTACTCTGTATAACTCGTCTTAATAAATGTTGTCATATGCGAATTTAAAATAGATAAAAAGGTGGTAGGTATCGATTTGGAATTCCTGGGTTTCCTCCAAGATTTGACCTAGCCTGGTTAATGAAGCACTTTCGTCGTCTAACGCGATGATAGGTTAGGTTAGGTGGCTGCCCCTGCTCAGACAGGGGCACACTTAGACCAGATTGGCCCATTGTAATACCACGATGAAGAACCGACTTACAAGCACAAGGAACCAGAGTACGAGTTGATCGAGTTCGTCCCAGAGATGAAGTTTTTATCTTCTGGATGTCGAGTTCGACTAGATCGGTAAAATCATCGTTGAAGTATTCACCGAGGATTTTCCTTCTTAGCGACGCAAAAGCAGGACATGTACACAGTCAGTCGGTTGCAGTTTTTTTCTCCTCCTCGTCTCTGCAGCTTCTCGGAAATCATTGAAGGGGACTCCCAGTCCCAGTCAAACAGTGTCCTATTAGTGAACCTAGGTTGTTCCGGTTTGTGGATAAAAGTCTCTCCGTCTTATTTAAAGCGACGCTAATATAGAACAATCAGGTTGTTGGCAAAAGGCTTTAAACGCTCAAACAATACAATCTGTAAACGATGTTGATGAGATTTAGAGTTTAGAGAAACGTCTTCTTTCTCCAGGATTTGGCAAGACAACGCTGTGATTCTTTTCACATTTACATGACCTCAAGTAAACTTTAAAGGAGTTATAGGGTCTTTGGTGGTTGCTTTTGTTTTATAGATCTTCCACACACTTGACTGCTGGGGGGTTCATCATTTGGTTCCTTATTACAAGTAGGAATTTTCTCAGATTGACACCACATCGGCTCCTAATTTACCCCCAATAAACACCAGAAGGAAGCCAATAACCACTATCGTATTTAAGAACTCTTTCAGCTGTTGACGTCTCTGTCCATTTATTGCAACAAAAGGGAGCAATCGATTTACACCCCCTATCGATGAATTTCAGCCATCGCCGAGGCATTAAACAACCAAATTTCCAATTAAATAGTTAAACACACTTCATGCAATAATTATCGTCATTTGCCGTTTCCAATCGACAATAATAGAGTCATAGGCTATAAAAAAATTGGAAAAAATATCTAAACCAGGCGCAAAACTCATACAAAAAAAAATTAAAAGAAAAATCAAATTGAAATCAATTTCACTTTAAAAAAATATGAAGAATCTATACCTACCCTCTACTTATGCAAAAAATTCATGATTTCATCATGCACACTCACATTCTCTCACAAATCATATCTGCAAAAAAAAATAAAAAAAAAAAAAATATCTACTAACTACTCGAGAGATAGGTAATCCGACCAAAAGCCAGAGCGAGAGAGGTTTGCTTTTACTTATAAATTAAACTTTAGAATGAATATTAATCAGAGCGTTATCTAGCGCCATTAAGGCGTCGACGACGGCATCGTCCTCCTCCCTTGTTTATTATTTCCGTGCCGCAGTGTGTGTGCGTGTGTGTCTGTGTGTCGTATCTATGATCGGAAAAAGAAGGCAGTGTCAAGTCGGGCGCATGAACGACTCAAGAAATAATATCAAATAAATTGGAAACAAAAAGAGCAACACAACTGAAAGGTTATTATTACTATTACAGCATTCGCTATAAATAGACCGGGGGGCCGCTATACACCCGAAGCGGCAGCAACTTGCTCACTAGCCGAGCCACCAACCAGCCTTCGCGGCCAGCGCTAGTCATAGGTGGCGTGTTCCTTTTGGTGAAGAAGGAATATAAATAATTTTAATTACCCTAGGTATACAATTTTATTTGTTCAATCTTTTCTGATTAGACGCTGCTGCTGCTGCTGGTGGTGCAAGATCCCTGTCAGCTAATTCTCATTTTTTTTTCTTTACTGTTGTTGATCGAATTAACACTTCGGAAGTGTCTGGTGGCGGTGCCTCGCTGGATACACCCCGTGTGCGTGTATCTGATTCAACTCGGTGGATCTCTCCCCCCATGCAGCGCACACAGAGACACACACGTGTACTCGATGTGTGGACGGACGATAACCATGCCCGTATAACATTTGATACGGCTTATTAATTTCAAGGTGTTCGTATGGATGGCGCCGTTTGATTACTGTTTTAATTAGCTATAACAACATGTTGAGTTATCGACGCGGAAAAGAGGTGCTGCCAGAGGATGGAGCTGCGAGGCGTTATAAATAAAAAGAGTAAATACGTTTTAACTGGCATTTGTTGCCCCGTGGTATTCATGGGAAAGTGCTCCCAAAGTCCGCAGAAAAGTGCACACAGCTAATCGAGGGTGAAGAGTGTTATTTATAGCCAAGCTCAGAGGTTGTCCGGCATTTCTAATGAACTCAGGTAAAATAAATAAACAGAAACTTGTTGCAATAGCTCTTTGGGGTCCTAATAGAGATCACCGCTCAGATGAGAAGAGTCTATTGAGTGTATTATGAACGAGACGAGTTGTACAGAGCAATGACTAGTTTTGGCATCACTGCCAAACTCATCCGATGACGATGGAGAAGGTGTTGGTACTCTAACAATATCGGTAAAGACCTCACCGCATTCTTTGATATCAAAGAAGGATATACACAAAGCGATGATCTATCAGGCGGATGTTTTAAACAAAAAAAAAAAAATGCGGAAACGCCCATTCCAAGCAGCAGAAGCACAATTCTTAAAAAGTCCATGTCACTCGCTGACGATGTTGTAATCATTTGGAGAAAACTGTGACCGATACGATAACGCGTGAGTGATTGGTACTCGTGATCGAAAGATAGATTAACCTCATTGAGAGCGGTAATGCCAAATCCTTACATTTTGATGACGAGATACTCGCTAACGAGTGTGGGAATTCAGCCCCTGGTCGGTGTCAATAGTGTGTTCATGAGTATTGAGACAGAAGTCGCGAAGATGGCTCAAGCATTCAACGGGGGTAAGACGGTACACATGAGCGTGTTATCAACAGAAGTGTTCGGCAAAAGCATATACGCCTGTTAGAATCTTTTCTGTTGACAGGAACGATTGTCGATGGAGGACACAACCAGCTTTCGCTGAACCTTGTCTGACATGTTAATCTTTGCCTTCTGAACTTGAATTTTTGCCTTTGAAGCAACGAAAGCAGCTGTCACATTCAGTGTCTTTTTACATCCATAAAAACATGCACGCAATTAATATCGCAATCAATTGCAATAAATTTCTCTCGCGCAATAAACGCATTCCTTTGGTCGAAACTGGTTCAAGGCATTTAGTTACACGCGAGGAATGCCATCAAAAGATGCGAAAACATCTACTTAACCGCATTTAAAACACATAACCTCAATAATTGTATTTATTTAACCCTTACATTGTTTATGGCAGCGCGCTTACAATTTCCACTCTGATTCTGGCTATGCCACACAAAATCGGTGCGGTATTAATAAAAAAAATAAATAAAAATGCCACAGCCGAATGCGCTATGCGCGGTTGATTTTGTTTCATTTGCCATGAAAGGAATGAAATATTAATTTTATTTGCGGTGGCGGTACACTGGCGCGTCGTCGTCGTTGTCGTTGTATTCATCGGTTGCACTGCGACTACATGATGCCGCCACAGTCGTCCGTGACTTTAATGAACCACTAAACCACCGCCACCCAACAGAACATTCATTCTATTACTACGTGACGCAGATACTTACCGCGTCGGTGAAGGTGGCGGCGGCGTCACAGCACAGAGGCCAGAGCCCACCCCAGCCACATTCTCACAGGGAGCACCCTATGTGCCCATGCCAAACACCTCACCGCTGCAAATATTTTGTGCACGACGAGCAGAGATCTTTGCATAAGCGCCTGCCTAGCTTGAGCATATTGCATTGTAATGTGTACAGCGCACCGTGCAACCGTCAGAAAACCGCAAAAGTGTGCACACAAGGCGGGTACCACCGGGTGGGGCGCATATTTACGCATTGGAATACGTACACAATGTTGACACCATCGCCTTTTTTTGGTTTGGTACATCTTCCCTGAGGGCAACTGAGTTAAAAGTTTGAAAGACAATTTTTAATGAAGATTTTGCAACATTGTTGGGTTAGTGTCACGGTAACAGCAGCCAGCTGTCATCAACAAAGTGAGCCACCAAAAGCTAGCAGATTTTGGTAGAGCCTGAAATAATTACAAAATTTAATACAAACAGCGACATTTCGAGGACACCAACGTTGACATATTAAATGGGTTCGTGCGATCATCCATAGCGGCAATCGGCTTGTTCGGGATCCAGTTCAGTAGATTCCCAACCAATCGCTAGACAGATCCCCTTGCGTAATCCCATACAAATTTGATACTGAATAACCGAACGTCAAAACATAGCAGAATGTCACATTGCGTGATTGTTCATTTTCCAATGCATTTGTCTTGCTACTTAATCTCGCATGCATGAGTACTATTTCTGACAGCCACTAGCATGCTGTGAAATATTTTCCAACAAGAGTCTGAACTGTCTTTTCAGCGCTTTTTCTGTTGATCCTTATGGTGTCAGCGTGGTCTACTGCAAATGTATGAGCCCTTCAGATGGCTTGACACCCGCTCAATTAAAATGACTGCGAAGCATTTCTTGTAGACGTCAAAAATGAACAAAATTTTGAATCATGCACTCATGTCACTTTCGCCCAATCGACTCCAATTTAGCGGAAAAACACGATCAGATGTCAGACAAATTAATGTGTCCAATCCTAATGCGCCTGCACACACTGCTTGGTCAGGAGAGTTTTTTCCGCTGCTTCACTCCGATCATTTTTGTCAACGTTTGTCGTTGTAGTTAGTGACGCCAATTTTTGCACGATCTCGGTGTGATCATCATCACGTTCGCCAATAAATTTTGCTAACATTGGCGTGGCGTTGCACTTAGTAAACACTCTACACATCTACTTATCATTGATTACAACAAAATAATGTGGTGCCTCCAAAACAGTGATGAGACACACTCAGTCACACCCAAATGCAGTAGTTGGCGGTGGCGTCAAATGGCACTTAGCACGCGGAAACCTCAGGCATTCCTTAATTGCCTGACTTTGTGTGTCTGTCTGACGTTTTGTTTTTTTTACCACCCAACTGTAAAAATAAGTGTTACGCACGGGGAGTTCTGGTTGAAACGTCAAGTTTTATCGGCTGGCCAAATTTCAGATGAGGAGTTTAATGATCGTGACTGGATACCTCTGTCCGTGCGGCCATAAAGACATGACGAAGGAAATAAAACCGCGTGGAGATAAAATTGAAAAAAAAAAAAGGAAGAAGAAAACAACAGGCCATTGATTGCCGCCGGCGCGGCAGTGGCAATGGAGGCTTGCTGTCATTGTGTGCATGGTTTTCGCCTTTTTTATTTGATTACCCCGATGACCGACCATCACAATTATTATGAATGTGGTGCGGTACAAAACAAAACGTCATGTGTTTCAATTGTGTGCGCTAGAGTGTGTGGTACGACGGCGTCGGCGACGCGACGGCGGTTATCGTCGTATTGTCGCACTAAATGTAATTATTTATAACTTTACACGGAGTGCGATATAGCGCGGCAGCGCGGAAAGGAGACTGGCGAGAGAGTTATTTAGGTGGCGCCTGTTTATTATTATTATTTGTGTTTTTTTTAATGCTGATTATTGCCGCTTTGAGGCCATTTGAATACAAAAAGTTTACATAAATCATAAGATCAGCGGAGTGTAAACGGGGCATTAGGCTATAATTTCTTCCCACTCTAACTGTGGGTTCTAGGGTTTTGCCTTTGGGAGCGGCAGGCAGGTTAAAGATCAGATTAGGTTGTGCTGTATATTTTATTGCAGATTGAATTATTATTTTCTTTTTCACAAACAACAATATATTTCCTATAATCTCTAGAACTTTATTAAGAAATTTAAGAGAGAGAAAGAGAGAGAGTTAATTAAAGATTGGAAAACGACATACGGCGGTGAATTTCAAAGTAAAATGCTGTTTGTTGGAGCTTGAACCTTTGATCTTTCACCGATCATGATTTTTTTTTGAAAGCAATACAAAAAGTACAAGTGAACTTACCTATTGGTCGGAACGTTTTATTATTGTTAAGGGGCATTGGATCAGAAATTTGAATTATTGAATAATCGATGAATTTAGAAGGAGATTTGGCTGGACTTGGCACTGACCGGAAGCTTAATTTGACAGCAAATGGCAGGTGAGATTAGATGTGAATGATTGACGGATTTGAAGTTGTTGTATTTAGCGGTGAATATTTCTTTGGTCAAAGATTTATCGGAGTTAATCGCATAGATAAAGTCTGTTTGGGTATAAAAAACACGCAAAGCGGTAGAGTTAAGAGGGATAATTATTTAAATAATGTTTCTGGTTAGATGATTGATCAATTTTTTTATGAAATGGCGACAATTCTACAAACTTATTTTAAAAGCGTAAAAGAACTCATAATCATGTGAATCCAGCTTAAGCGGAGATAAGTACTGCAGAGCCACTCTGGTTGTCTTTCCTGTGTCATCTGTCATTAGTTTTAAAAGGAAAAGGAATCATTTTTCAATCCAGAAAATCACATATGTGAGTACCGGGTGAACCGGAATCTCAGTCAAAAAACTTCTTCAGTTAGCCCAGTCCTTCGCTAACTGCTTTCAGTTGCGCGCTCCTAGTTGATTGACGTCCTTTTCTAGTTGTGTTCACCACCTTAGACGAGGTCTCCCTTTAATGTGTTGTACATCCGGGTTAAATTTGAAGCCTGCGGCCCGGAGCGTTGGTGTCAATTCGCTCTAAATTTCTTAGCCATCTCAAACGTCCAATGCGCAGTTTTGTTTTACAAGATCGATGTAGCTGTACAGCTCGTATAATTCGGGTTGAATCTTCAGAATCGGACCGTAGATTGATCCAATCCACTGGTTAACCTTCCTCGAACAGTATTTCTCATGAGAAACTTTAGCGTGATTTTATACACAAAGGTAGTAGATTATGATTTGGACGGACTTGATCCATAAGCAAGTGCCTTGATCAGAATGTGACATGGAGGAGTTTACTTCCCCTTTATCAAATTCACTAACCTAAAAATATTTAACTGCCCACCGAACATTGATGATTCTGAGTATTTGAACGATGCGTATTAGTTATTGAATTTTGACAGTAAACTATTATTAGGCGTACTTTAGAGCGTGAATCGCTCAACAATTAATCTCCCAACTTTTATATAATAGCAGTCAAGAAGAAAGGCATCGAAGTTCTATTGCACGAATATAATGTTAAATGCAAATCCTATACCTCTTATTGAATCATTTTTTAAAAAACAACACTTTTCATGTAACATGGTTTCTGGCATGACAACAAGTACACAATTAATTCTATCTGATTACAAGTCGGTATCTCTCATTAATAACAATGTAGTAAAGACAAAAGTATAGGCCCAAGCTGACTACCTGCCGGTATTCCAATTCACTCTCAACATATGCCTTCAAAACAACACCAGTTTTCTCTCTGCAAATATTGATTGTTTTTGAAAACAGCTTTTGTACTTACGTGTGTACATATGTACATCATTCTTTACTACTTCTTCGTTAGCACACCTTAATCCAATCCGCAAAATCTACACACAAGTGTAAGTAAGGATCCTCTCAAGTTCTCAGCAAACAACGAGATTAGAATCTGAATGAATTTCTCACTTTAAATGGTTATTTGTCGTTTTGTTTAAAAGAAAAAAGAAGACAGCAACAGAAAAGTAAAAAAAAAAACAAGTCAAGCGTTCACATTTTGCAAAATTGCTGTCAGTTTTGTTGTGTGTAGAGAGATACGGCTGCTGTTTTAACTGCTACTGTCAGCCGCGCTTGATATCTATCAGATGTCGCATTTCTTAAGGAGAACAACTACTTAAAATGCTGTTTTTGTATCTCTCTGACAATCGTGAAGATTGTTATTTAATTTATTTATGATTCTCTATCTCTGAGCTTCTTTGTTGTTCACCACACATACCTTTTTTCTTTTTTTTTCTCTAAGATTTGTTCTCTCGTTTTGCAAATTAAATTCTCCATTCCCCGCTGCCGTCCGATGATCTTGTTGTATTGGTAGCACACATTTGCTAATGGCATAAATAAACAAAACGTTCCAATGTGCAAAAGCGAACAAAAAACTTGCAAAACAAATTTGTTTTGTATTATATGGCTGGCGGTGGTTGACGCGCCCCGTGTAGAGGTCTCCGCTTACGTAATGTAGTGGCGCCAAAATTATTGTCATTAAATGCTATTTAGGTGCCATTTTTTCTGTCTTGTCACCATTTCGTATGGTAATGGCATATAACAACGTCAAATGCAGGTCAGGTGTTGGCCAATAAATACTTTGGGCGAAATAATAATTTCTTAAACGGCCATTAGCGGCGCCCCGGCTTCAATGGCGCCGTGAGATTATTTTCCTGACATTTTTCACACAAAAAACTTAACAAATTGGCAGAAGAGACTTCGTAAATTTGCTTTTAATTACAAAACAAACCATTCTCTCGCACTAATACCGTGAACGAATCCCACAAAATGTCATCGAGATCGAGGCACAATATAATAAAATTTTTGAACTTGAAGATGGCAGCCAACGACACAGGGAAAAGACGACACCGCACGACGACAAAAAGAAAGTTCTACGGTGGTGCGGTGGGTGGGGTGGTAGATGGAAAACAAAAGCACCGAACGGGGTAGGACCAGGAGGAATCAGTAGCGCAGCACCAAGAAAAAATAAATAAATACTAAGAATAAAAATAAAGTGATGGTAATAATAACATTATGCCGCCAACGTATTTGCAAATTAGACTTAAAATACGTGATCTCCATGGCTAAATATAAAGATGATGTTTATAAAGAATATGTCCGTACGTCTCTCTCGCGTTTCTCTACACGCAGAGGAGGTAGAAGGAAAATGACACGAAAGAAAAACAATAAAAGTAGGCGTGCGGGGTAAAAACCACCAAGGGTATGCGTCGAGTCTTGTCATTGTTTCAATCTGTCATGTGCATTAGTTTGAGTGGAAAATCGGGAAAAAAAGAAAAAGTATTTTTCACTAGACTTTCAACTTGAACTGTAGGGGGTTTTCCAAAGAAACACACCCAATAAATTGAGGACGAAAAGTATTCTTCCAAAAAAACAAAAACTGTCACTTGTCAGTTGTTTGGGAAAAGGAAAGAACAAAGCGTTGACGTATTTCTTGTGTCAAACGATATGATGATTTCGAGGCTAATTAAAAATTTAGACGTTGATTAACAATAGCTGTGACAGCTGTTTGAACTTTATTTCATATCAACGAATGAAGATGGATTTATTTTATTTCATTTGGTTTTATTTCTTCTTATTATGACATTTTAAAGATCAATTCGATGACATACATATCATTTATGTGTACATGCATGTGTTGGCTGTGCTTCGTCGGGCTCACTGGAGTACTCAGACGCAATTGTTCTACCCAGGAAGCAAACTCAATTTCGCCCATTTGACTGGAATTTGTTTGTCTTTCGTAGAAAGCCGGAGAAAGCATGAGAAGCATGCAGTATCAGCACCGAAGATCTGTCACCTGATACTAGTAAAGGCAGAACAATCATGAAACCAGTGTTCCGCAGTATTGTCGTCTTCTCTGCACGAGTCAACAGACTGTAATGTCACTTAAACCAAGAACGTTGAGACAAACCAATAAGTTGTCTGCGGTATTTTCTGCTGCAAGACAGCAAGAATGCTGCCGATATTCTATAGACGTCTGGGAGTACCCGCTTCGTTTGAATACAATCTAGTAGGCGGGAAAACCCAGCGTACGGGTACGGGTTCTAAAAAATCTTCCTTTGAGATTCTAATAAGAGTCGCAGAGTTGAACCGGGCGACCGAATTCAAAGAGTTTTTGTTTTTTTTCGAACTTCTTATGTTGGAGTTGGTTAAAAAGCTGAGGAAGGCTTTCAGTGCAGACTTTTCCACCTCTTTTTCAGAATATATATATATGTACACATACATATACATATACATATGTATCTAGTTCAAGGCCGTGAGGGAAGTACTGGTCACTGCTTAGAAGATAGATGCACAATCTCTAATCTTGTTTTAATCACTTCCTTCAGAACAACATTTCCATCAATTCCTGGCGTCTTGTTGCTCTTTATTGCTGCCGCAGGTTTCCAAACTTCCTTAGTGGTGATTGACGGTATTGTCTCTGTTTTTTTTAGCTTTTCCTCGCGGTAGGATGTATCCACTTCTTCGTGGGATATATTGACGATTGACTCTATGATTTCATGACTTTGAACCACATTATTTCAACACAACCTGTGTTGCAATTTCTCCCTGGATGTTTGGAAAGATTCGCTTTTGCTATTTCCAGCTTACGAAGTTGTGTTGCATTTGGTTCTCTACTGATACTTTTGCGTCGTCATTTCCTTTCATTTGCTGCGTGACATGCTCAGGATAAGGATCTTGTAATTTTTTCAGCTTGACCATGTTGTCTAACATGTACTTAATCATTTCGGTGTCCACGTAGATTGCAGCACCAGCTTCTACACTTTTGGAGTAGGCTAGCACATTGAGGGGTATATGTACAGTGTACTCTCTCCTTACGGATACCTCTCATAAGCGGACAATTTTCTCGGAACCGTCGGTGTCCGCTTATGAGAGAGTACACAGTATATTTATTGAGTGCTCTGGTATGAAAATGTTCGAATCCAATTCGGAGAAATGTACAGTTCGAATCAAGACTTGTTAAAAATTACAGAAATGAGTGAAAATCTCATCCTAATTCATTCCAAAAAATCTTCGACTTCATCTTCGACAATGAGCCCTTTCGTATTGGTCTCAGTGGTGCCATTTTTTTTACGGGGAAATCTTTTCATCAATGACAATTGACAAGTGACAGCTTGGCAGTGAATCTCGGACATCAAACATAATTTGACACATATGATGGGCGAGCATCACTCGATCATAGGAGGCATTCCGTACCCATCTCTACATTGTATCCAACAATCCAACACTTTCCCCTTAGGTAAATGTTAAATTAATGTTTAAACAAAGCAAAACAACTTAATTTGTGATTTTAAGTTTTTTTTTTTTCTTTTGATAATTATTCTTGTTTATTTTTAACTCTACACACTTGTGTTTTGTTCACTGTCAAATGCTAATCACTGACAAACAAACAGAAGAAAAGAAAAATAAGTCTTGCCGAGAAAATAACCCGTTCCAGGCGACGACACGCCTGAGAATTTCGACGACAACATTAGCTGCACACGCCTTATAGATTAAAGCCGATTGTCCTGCTAACTGTCAATAAAGCCATAATCACATTTTGTTTATTACCAAGTCAAAGGATTGACATACAGAGCGAGTGTGAACGTTTCTTAAAGACAAAACCAGGCACAGTCGGAGAATGGTCCCCCCCTCCCACTGTGTCGTGTACACCGAGCTGGTTATTTTGATTATGGATTTTTTGTTGCTTTGATGAATGGCGGCGCGATTTCAATGAAGCCACCTTAAAACGTGTTTCCATCGCCAAGCGACCTGAATGAAACGCAATACAACACCTGTGTGTGGAGCTTGCCACTCGGTGGACATGGACAGCCACATTCGGACTGACGGGTAGTGCCTCCACCAGAAGGGAAAAGTGACAGTAAGAGTTTTTTTTTTTTTTTTTTTAATAATTTATCATAATTTTTGTTTTATTTACATACATTTTGGTTTTGTTTTTTCCTTTTTACAAGTTAAAATCTCATCCAACTGGTTGTCGGCGTAGTTGGGGTTTTATAACCGGGTTTGGTGGTGTGTGGTCTTAAACCAGCCATCGGTAGAGATATATTTTTTTTTAATTGGAATTCATGAGCCCGAGTACGATTTTTCATTGAACGCTGTCAGCAATTAAAATTTAATCCATAATTTTAAATTGATTTTTTTTTTTTCGTTTTGGGTATGTCAATGAGAAACTGTCATTTGTCGACAAGGTGCCTGCGTGCGGCCTACTTTGTGATTCGAATTCTACCAGGTGTTATCAATCATCTATGGATTATGCTAATGTCATAGCGCCAACTCATACCGGATGACAGGTCATTGCTTAATAATTGGTCTGTCATTCCATCCGTCTCATTTTTTATGAATGAGAAACATCGAAATCAATTCAAAAACTTAACAAGGTTTATCGCACAAATATCTCTCGTCTCGCCAATAAAATAAGAAAAAAAAAAAAAAAATCTAAAAGAAAAGGAACAATCTACCGATTGTGTGGGCGAATAATGGAAATATAAATAAACTCGCTATAAAATTTTAATAGTTACGGTCGTGTTTATACTGTAGATAGCCGACATTAGCCAAATTATCTCACTGCTTGGCGCCACCTCACGTCGTTTTGCTTGTAACCTAAAGCTAATAGTTCTAAAACCTAGACATGGAAAAATAGAGAAAACATTATCCAGCGCCTCGCTGCTGCATACCAAAGGTGTTGATAAATGCTTAGGACGAAAAAAAAAAAACCAACTTGCTTTCAGCCTAATTAAAATTGTTTTATTTAAACTATGCACAGGGTGCTTCAAAAGACAGCACTACTGAATTAAATTAGAATTGACGAGACAGAAACAGTTTTTGTCATGCAAATACGAGGGCGCTTATATGACTGTTAAAATTTGTTGTAGAAATTGTGGTTTGTGAATTTGAAAATTACATCTGCTAAGAAATTGTTACTGCGGGTGTGCCATTGGACCTGTCACAAGGTGTTATGTGTTTTTCCGGAATTCCTCTCGTGAGTAGGGGTCATCAAATGAAATTCCGATTTACACTGTCGAAGGCCTTCTCGAAGTCGATAAATAGCAGATGAAGCGGCGATCTGTACCCGACGCACTGTTCTGCGATGATCTACAGGGTGTTGGATGCGAAGAGATTCTAGAAGCGGCAGACAAGGGTTGATTCATTAAGGCTGTAGCTATTTTTTTTTTTTAAATGACGCAGAGGCTTCTTCATTTTCCGCACTCTGTTATGTTTTCTTTGGGATTGATTTTGTATACCCTTCTTGGAAGCTTTCGCGTTCCACTCTTAAAATTGGAATACCTGTCGCTACTTGAAAAACGCCTGCGGGAATGCATTCCGTGTTACTGGAAGGATCGAAGCGCATTTGCATTTGAAGCGAAATATTCGCTTCACTTTTTAAGGTGATCCTCAACCAAGGTTAGCAAAAAGAGCACAATTTCTTAACAGAATGTCGTTGAGACTAATAATAAACAGAGCCTTGTGGAATCACTGTGAATCACTGCCTATTGTAGCGACGAAAAAGTCTGATTGTCCTGTACCAATCCCTTTTTAGCAGGATTGGTAGACCTACAAACTATTACGCTGAACAAACCCTTAAGAGTCATGTAAATTGTAGTTCTCTATCAGGATCCCACAATAAACTCTATGCGAACTTCAACTAAAGCCATGTTTCTGAAACACCCTATCTATGTACGCAAATATTCTTTATCCACAACAAAGCTAATCTGGACTAAAGCCCCGAGGGTGGCTTCTTTTGTGTACAGAATAAACATTTCGCTTGACACAGAGCAAAGTGTTTGCAATAATCCACCGGTAGCGCCTCCAAAAAAAAAAAAGAAGCAAAACCAACTAAACTCCTTCCCCACGCTTGTGTTCTTGGCTCCCGCTCCCATAATTGGTGTTCAATAAATTATTAAACAATCCAATACAAACCACAACACCCGGGGAGAAAAACGCAAAAATTTTATTTTGCAAAAAACACAGAACCCAACGAAAGAAGAAATAATAATACCGAGATGAAAGAGAGAGAGAACAAGAACAAGAACAAGCAACCAAAAGCGAAAGAGTTGGTAAATAAATATACAGCACACGAAATGAATAAAAAAGCCATTTATATTTTATTTTTTTTATTTTTTTTTTTTTTTCGTTCGCTTCTCAAGCAGTTTATTTTATAGCGCCTCGCCGACGGCCCACTGACTAGACGACGACGGCACGAAAATTGCATGGCGCCTGCCATACAAGCTCAATTTGTGTTGTGTTATTGGGCTCGTGTGTGCATGTGTACGCACGGTGGTTTGAGGGGGTTTTGGAGCTTTTTTTTTGCGGGAGAAAAACGTGTAATCACCATCTTGATGGTCATGGCGGGCAATGAAGGGAGCTGCGGCAGGGTATGAACCCCAATCCGCATGCCATGACGCGTAGACATGCTATCGGCGCATTAAGCTGAGCGTTGGGCGGCTGGTTAGGCTCTCGTTTCTCGTGTGCTTATGATGAGTTATTGTGTCTTATTAAAATGTGAATGGGTTTTTGTTGGGTTTTTTTTTGTTTTTGGAAGTGTGCGGGCTTTGGTGTTACCCACTCTATGAGGAGTTGCATGAGCCGCCATCGACCCGAGGCGTACAGTGAACTCTCATTTGAGGTGTGCTGTTGCTAATGGAACACGAGAGGGAGGGTAATTGATTTCCTGTGTGAATCGAGCGGACAATAATGATGATGTTTTGGTGCAGGAAGAAGGATTACTTCATCTTTATCATGTTGTGTTGCATTTATATGATTTTTTTCTGAAATCTTCTGTGGCGTATACGTAACATTTTCACATTTTTGTTTTGTTTATCATTTGGTTTTGAGCAAACTTCCAAGTAACTGCAGCGCCATTCTGGTGGTGGTGACAGAAATGAGAAATGTCAAGTATCACTCCGCCTCCTTTGAGTTTTCATGTGCCTAGCTTCCTGTCTTCTATAGCGCCTTAGTATTGCCGGTTGCTGCTTGTATGGATGAAATCCGGCCAGAAATGCTCAAGGCTTTGAGTGAAAAGGGAGTGAAATAGCGGTGAAACACCTAGCGAGGGTGATTGTTCCTCTTTTTAAGAAAGGGGATGCGAGCGATTCTTTCAATTATAGGGGTATATCTCTCTTAAGTTTCGCATGTCCTCAACTCAGTTTCCAAGACGTGCCATGGAATCTGTGCCATCAGGTAGGCCCAGGATGAGATGGCTGGACCGAGTTCGAAATCTCACCTATACCCGTATGAGGATAGCCCCTGATGATTTCGAGTCGATGGCGGAAGATCGGGAAATGTGGAGAGTCCACTTGAGCTCTGTAAAACTGGATAAGTGGGACATTCTCAAAGAACTGAGACTTTGTTTACCAATTTTCTGTCATCATTATTCCATCTGGTGCCTAAAACTACAAATATGCAGCGACTTGTTAAATCAGCTTGTTTCTGCCCATCGTCACTTAATTGTTTGTTTTAATGTTTCGCGAACGGAAAAACTTTGTTTTTTTTTTTAGGGAATGTCTTTGTTATTCTCAAGACTTTAAAGGACCGGAATACATCTATCAAAACTCATATTAAACTTTCTTTTCCAATAAGTAAAATAGATTAAATATTAAAACTTGATTTTTCTTGATTTCACTTTCAGATCACTCATTGTCGTCTCTACTGTGGTGTGAAATAGCTTATTGGGAGTTAGCGACACGTGTTGGTGCAAGGTACAAGGTAAGAAATTCGTCAGTTAACATCTACTCTGAGGGCAGCGGTGGAATGAGTTTAAAGGAATTGGCCGAGAAAAAGGGTCCGGCAACACATACTGCTGTAGAAAAAGCAAGGCAAAAAATTGGTTTAGGTAAAATAATTAAAATTATATTTCAATTAAACACATGTACTTAAATTTAGCTTTTTTTTTAGGTATTACTCTTAGTCAGGAGGCTGATAGCGTTTGGTTATACAATCGTTCGGAAGCGCCCATTTTCGTATATTCTCCCACATTACCCGAAGATTGCCGACCTGTATCCAAAGTGCCACCAGGTTATTGTTTAAATGCCTTCGATAAAAATAGGTAAGTTGACAATGATTTTAGTGAATAAAGGCTTATAGCTGTCATTAGGTGGGATTAACAACCTTTGGGTTCACGAAATTCTTTGAAGCTGTTGCAAAGAAACGTAATTTTTGGAAGAGAAAATCCAATAACTTTTAAATTACCTGTGTAACCTTCCTCTGCAGACCAGTATTAAAGTTCTCAAGAAAGTCCAACGTTTGGCTTGCCTCAGCATTACTGCTGCGCTGAGAACTTCTCCTACAGTTGCCCTTCAAACCATGCTTCACTCCAAATCTATGGCATGCAGCAGGCTACTAACGCGACCCTTAGACTGAGAAATACCCACCAATTGTGTGAGAAAGTGGCACATACCAGAATCCGATCAACTCACCGCAGCCTTCCCAAATCAACAGACACGCTGCCCACTGAAAACGACTTTAACATGGACTGTAAGCAGAGGCTACCGGACAGAAGCACCTGGAGTCAAAGTCCTCTTTAATGAGTCTATCTCTATCTTTATGGAAGGCTCTAAAACAACCGAAGGAGTCGGTGCCGGTCTTTTCCGAAGACCTGGAGATCCACCACTCCGTCAGTCTCCCCAACCATTGTAACCACTTCCAAACCGAAGTCACAGTTATTTATTAAGTCCCCGCTTGGCTGAAGGCTAACCCAACGTCACGCACAGATATTGCGATTTACATCGGCAGCCAGGCTGCGATCAGATCCCTCGTATCCAACACAATAAAAAGAACTGCCGCGTGTCTCTAAACGTGATCGCTAAGCAGTATAACGTCACACTAAGTTGGTTCTTTGGTCACTGCGACATTTAAGGGAACTGCGCGGCTGACGAATTAGCTAGACTAGGCACCCAATGTACGAACGACAGGAAACTTGACCATGTCAAAGCGCCTATGTCGTTCGTTAAACACTTGACTCACACCCACGATCTGTCGAAAGCAAATCGTAGATGGCAACAGTAATGAGTAAGCAGGGCATACATACATACTGGTCTAAGTGCACCTCATCTTGAAGGACCACTTCTAACTAACTGACTAGCTAACGTTCCTCTATCTCGTATTTCTGAACTTTTACGCATGACTGGCGGCCGTGTATGCTGTGCATCTTTAGTTGTTGGGCAAAGGAGGGTACTAGTTCTAAATTCTTAATAAATACAATTTTATAAAATGATTGCTTGGTGTGCAGGCTATTTGACATGACCTTTTTCCTTTCTAGATGTTCTTGTAAATCTTTTTGTTAATCATTTTCTATTTTTTTTTATTTTCAGGCCTCGAATAAAAAAACCTGAAAAAGATGGTGTTCAAACTGGTCCAATCGACACAAACAGCATCAAAATAAGTTTCGCCAAAGGTTGGGGCTCCAAATACCGTCGATCGGAAATAACCGCATGTCCCTGTTGGCTGGAAGTACTCTTTCCGCCACGGTGACATTTTCTAAATGGTCTTCAGATACCTAGATCACCATCGATTGGAAGTAAAAGTACAACAATTGTCAGTTTTTCTAGCACAGCTGCTGATGTTGCAACCGCAGTTGCCATCAATATAACCGCCACTACCAACACCACCAACACCATCACCACCGTAAACAATAGTCGTCGCAGCAGCAGTATCAGTAGTAATAACAACTGCATCTGCAAATGCACTCCAAATCGAATTTCATGCACCAAAGTAGCCACAAATACACGCTATAGGCCATTGTTGTCGTTGTCATCGTCGTCGTTGCCATCGTCGAAGAAGCGAAGTTTGCGCAAAATTCACACAAAATTTGCAACAATTTTTAAGCTTTGCTGGAAGAGGTTTATGTAGTGTTGTGTTTCGAAGCAAACAAAATAAAACAAAACACATACAATAATTATTTTTTTGTTTTAAGATTACAAAAAGGACTGGAAAGTTAGAGTTTTTTTTTTTTTTTTTTAAATGGTTATTCCATAGAATATATATATCTCAGCAAAGTTTAAGATTAAAAAACTACCACACACTCAGTGAAAGAGAAAAGGAAACAGAGAGAAAGAGAGAGAGAGTTAAGGCAAGGAGTATCGTTAACAATTTTTCTTTAAACATTTCTTTTAAAACAGAAAACAAAAATGTACCCCTTAATTGAAAAAATACAATTTACAAAGACTTATGAATAAATTTAAACAAAGAAATCTAAAACTATATAACATAGATACATATGTATATGTATCTGCATGTATATTGTACATAAAAAAAAAAAGCGAAATTGGTAAAGTTCATAAAAGAAAAGCACCCTGTACAGATACACCCAGTGTGACAGCCTTAAATATGTAAAAAAAAAAAAAAAAAAATTATTTTTAATTGTATTTAATTTAAATTATTTATTCACTTTTTTAAATGAAATGTCTGTCTGAATTGAGGCCACAACAGTCATACGCCCATCATCTCATGTTTCGAACATCACCACCACCCTGTTGCCGAACACATTTTAAAAGAAAAAAAAGCTCGTGTTCTTTGTGTCGAAAGTGTTTATTTTGTTTTTATTGTTTAAAAATATCATATGTAACATTTTTTTCATTTTATGTTGATATGATATGTGAAATTATTCTTTTTATTACATTTTTTTTTATAAATCTAGTCATTCGCCGCCCTTGTCCAATTTTGTGCGTGTATATGTTTTATGTATTTTTTTTTTTGTAAAAACTCACTTGTGTTTCTAGCTTTAGGAAATGCATGGATGAGAAGTCCTAGGAAAAGAAATCGAAAAAATTGAAACAAAGTTAACAAAATGTGTTCGGTAGGGAAAGTCTGTAAAATAATTGGCTTTTGAATGTTAATTGGATTTGTCTATTGTTGTTGTGTACAATCGTCGATGATATTTTACATATCTGCCACGGTTACTACGCGTATCGAAGGCCGTTGGATTGAATTCAACCGATTAAGTAATTTGTCTACTCTGTTGCAAAAGCTGGCGGACTTACACGTTTTGTAGGATTAGTAAAACCTATTTTAAACGCCAAGTGAAAAGTCTAGTTTTAGCTGTGACATAGTTGCTATGCCCTGAAGACTTTCACAGCCCATGGATTGATTCCGATCGAATAAATCATGAACAAAAGCATTCACCTCTCATTGCTAAAGAAACTTGTTACATAAGTAATAACTACCACGAGTTTTGAAGTGGTATCTGATATTCGCTGATAGTCCATCGGAATCTAGAACTGATAGTTGATTCTTCAGGAATATATTGCATTCGTCAACATATGTTTTGTTGATCATTTGGATGGATGCACCATGCTCGAGTGCCTCCAGACTTTAGATTCACAGGGTTTGTTGTTTTTCTATGCGGTTTATGGTGGCAATTCCTTTTAAACCATGAATGGATTTTTCGTTGACTGGATTTGTGCTTGATCTCTTTTCCTGCCCTATCACTCTATATCTGATCTGATGACTATTAAACGGTTACTGAGAATGTTGCCACAAAAATATCATATGACTCAGTGATTAGTGAGGTGGATTATTGTGCGATCTGCGTACGTTCGAGTCTCAGCTAAAATTGTTGGCATCACCTCCTCCCGATAAACAATGACAAACTGTAATTTGTCGTGAAGAAGCTTCTTAACTAACCATTCGGAGTCGGTAATAAATTGTAGGTCCCTTTCATTCATGCGAATTTGTTTTGATCAACTACTTTAAGCGCTTACACAATGGAGCATATAAGATCTTTCAAGCAATGTTGAGAGGAATTGTGCCACTATAGTTGACGCAGTTCAGGGGCCATCGGGAAAACTGCTGAGGCTCCATTCACCGGGCATGCTTTCGTCCGACCATGTTTTAAACAATGAGTTAGTGGATACGCTTTATCCAGACATCTTTTGTTAATTTAAACAGCTCGGCATTAGCAAGCCCATCAGCTGCAACAGTTGTATTGACCTTAAATCCAGATCGGATAGAAGAAATTGTTGGCTAACATTGTCCAGGTGGAATGGTTCATTCTGCGGCATTTGAATTAGTCTTTGGTCCACGTTCTTAGCACCAACTTCGATTGTAGTTCTATGTTCCCATGTTCTCATTTCAGTTCGATTTGTGGTCATGTAAATATTGTATGTGTGAACTAGAGACATCTCGAAAATGATGGTGGATTACACCGAATTGTATGGAATTGTTCCATCCACACAACGAAGCCTGCACTGATTCTCTAAGCCTTTGACAAACCGTGTTTAGAATTATAGCATTATTTATTATCTGCGTATTCATCTAGTTGTTTACGACATCCCATCATTCATTTCTCCCCTACCTAAAACCAATAAAGAAGGTCTCTCCAAGTTATAGAGAGAAACAGAGAAATTCTTCGTTATATGAAGTGGCTTCAGTAGGAAAGACATTCCGAACGTAACATTGGTACCTATATAATTGTTATATATATAGTGTTTTCTTTGTGAAACAAATGTAAATAGTTTAAGCAATAAATCACATAATGTAGAACAAGCACACTCTATATTCCATTCATTTGCAATAAAAATAAAAATATTTGTAATATTGTTTTTTTTTTTTTCTCAAAGTCTGCACTTGCAATAACAAAATACATTAATTGAAACTAGGCATCTAGAAAAATGAAAATAAGAAAACAAAAGAAAAAATAAATTTTAACTGATTATATACCAAACAGTGATCCATACGACTGTATACTATTATATTATGTACACATTGTAATAATTATTTTGTAAAAAGAAACAAGAAACAGAAAATTTGTGAATTTAATTGTATATGTGAGGGAATAACTAGTACTATTGTTTTTATTTTAAACAAAAAAAGAAAACTCTATAATTTAAACATTTTCTGAAAAAAATTTTTTTTAGTAGAAAACAAAGAATTAATTTAAAATAAAACAAAAGTCTTTACCATTAGTGTATAAAAAATAAAAGTAAAAAAGAAAACAGAAAACTACAACTACAAACTGAATGAAAAACAAAAAATTGTGAATACGAAGGAGAAGAAGAACCGAACAACTGTTTATATTTTGTTTATTAAAAAAAAAAGAAAATTGTGAAATTATGAAATTTTAAAAATGATTATACTTAAAAGAAGAAATCCGTAAATTAAAAAAAAATATATATATAAAACATAGAACGAATACATTTGTTTTAATTCAATTGGTCTCTGATGAACTATTTGATAGGGTCGTTGTTCGAAAAGCTTTTAACCTGGGGAAGGCTACTTGGGCCACACATCCAAGTTTTCTCTAGTCCTAAATCAAGTTTCAGAACCATACGTAACTTCAGGTTAGTATGCAGCACTAACGGACTATGAACACGAATGAAGGTGAGTATGTCATTAATAGCCGAGTTTTTAAACTCTGCCAACGAATAGAATTTCCTATGAAAGATCCGCCTACGTAGCCAGTACAGTGTTGGACATTCACAGAGAACAGAGATTTCTTCCTCTTCCAAACAGAACCGACACTCTGTACCTGAACAAAGGTTTAGTTTGTTGAGATGATATCTTAGGCCACAATGGCCGGTAAGGAAGCCCATTAGCTTCTTCATGCTGTTCCTGTCAAGGTTTAAAATTTCCTTGTAAGATAAGGACTTTATAAGTCTCTTGGATTGCCTAAGCCCGGCGACATTTTCCTAATGGGCTGGGCGAAGTTGATGTTCCCAGTTGTGAAACAAAGCTGTGGCGGTGGCTCAATTAACGCCACAGAAGGGTTCCGGTCCCAAGAGCGCGGAAGCCGAACCGGCTCTAGACAGCTTATCCGCAGTTTCATTGCCTACAATGGCCGGGCACCCAACCAAGCTTGACCTTGCTATGTCTTGCAAGTGGTTGTAGGGTGTCGTAGCAGAACTTGACTGACATAGATAGACTTTAAGTGCCGCCTGATTATCTGAATAGATATGCCCCTAATACCTTTATCGAGATTTATCCTGGCGCCGATCTCAATAGCATGGATTTCAGCCTGGAACACGCTGGGGCACATCCCCATTGTTACCGAGACTCCGGTAACATTCCGGAAGCCATTTTTAATCCGTCGGTAAACCATACCAAACATCCTGAGTCTGATACGGGTTCTCCATTAGACTAGGCGACAAGGTCTAATATTTCTACCTCAAATTGCCTTCCGAAACTGTACTCCTTGGCCATAACGTCGGGGATAGTGCAGAACATGTCCCTACTTGGAATTGAGTGAAGTATTTTCAGATGACCCAAAAGATTATACTTGTGTTCTAGCTGCAGCTTTATAACGCAACGGGCAGCGGTGTTCCTAGTAAAGATATGTAAGGGTGTGAGCCCGATGACAGCCTCTATGACTGAAGTAGGGCAGGTGCGCTGCGCATAGCACCTGTAATACCGAGACATGCAATTTTTTGCAGCTTCTCAAGCTTCATTGCCGTCGTTCGTTCAAGTACTTTTGGCCACTAAACTGTGGCCGCGTGTGTTATTATAGGTCTAACTATTGAAATGTACAACCAATGCATCATTTTGTAATTAAGACCTCAAGTTTTGCCGTAGAGATGTCGAGTAGCCCACAATTAGTGCATTCCAAAGCGTCTGTCTAAGACAACGCCGAGGTACTACACTTTGTTGGAATAGCCTACAGTGGTGCCTTTAACGATAATAGGTCCGAGATTGATCAATCTTCTTTTCGTAAAAGCCACTAGAACAGTTTTGCAAGGATCAATGGAGAGTCCTTCAATGTTGCACGATTCCAAAACATGAAGTAAAGCACTCTCGATGACGTTGGAAGACCTAGCCTTGAGAAAGGCCCATGGAGTGCAAAGCAAGTATTTTTACACGCTCTGGTTCTGATACTGATACTGAGAAAACGCAGTTCTCAGTTTTTTCAAGAAAGTACATCTACTTCTACAATAACAAATGGACAATCATTACTCAAGTGAAGGAGAACATGCACCTCCTTAAAGTCACATGGCACGAGCACATATCCAACACCAAAAAAATAAGCATCCATAAGCCGTGGGTCGGTGGTTAGTGCGTAGGACTGCTGACCGAGCGGCGTGGGTTCAAGCCCCAGCCGGGGAACACCGAACATTTTTCGCGGCACCACCTCTCGTCGGGGAATGACAAGCCTCCGGGAGTATAATCTGTCATGAAAAAGCTTCTCAACTCGCCGTTCGGAGTCAGAAATAAATTGTAGGTCCCTTCCATTCGTGCGAAAAATGTAACACGCATAGCATGAATGGTTGCGAGAAGCTAGGCCTTGGCTCATCCCGAGCTGTCGCGCCAGCTACACATACACATCTGCCAAACTGAGCCAAAAAATAGTTAAAACTTTTCGGGGATTATTCGTTTGAGTTCTTCAGAGGATCGTCTTTCTATCTTCATTAGAAAGTTGCTCGGCTTGACTCAACTCGACTGTTTGCTTGGTTTGAGAGTCACGCCTCTCCGCCTTTTTTATCTTAACCGTTCCTTGCTTTTCGTTCTTTTACCTGGTTGACCTTGTTTCACTGTCTTGTCGATGAGTTCGAATGAAATTAACAAGGTTTCTTATTTCATGATGCAAATGATGTTTTCCCTGGATCCTGGACAGCCATTCATGGGAATGTCTTTAAAAATACCCATTATCGAAGTCCCAACACGCTTGCCTCAAAGATAGGTTTACGGACACAGGCCTACACGAAGTCAAGCAGACGATTGAGAAATGTATCTGCTATAAACAGCAAGGTTACCTTCCTAGATGTAGAAGCCGCTTATAAGAACGTGCGGACTGAATCAATTCAAGAAGCTCTAACCAAGCTTGGCATAGAATACTTTCTTAGTCACTAGATTATTTCCATCCTAAAACACAAAATGATTCAGCTACAGTCAGGTAGCAGTCTTATTTATAACCAAATTAGTATGCAAAGGCACCCTCCAGTGGGAAGTCATTTCACCTTTTCAATGGCTCTGCTCATTGACAACCTTCTATCGGAGCTTGATAAAAATGGAATCAAGACAGTCGCATATGCGGACGATGTAGTCATATTAGTATCGTGGATATTTATCTCAGAAAGAGTTCTGACTAAGCTAAGCGCCTGCGACACAAGCTTTCACTGAGCTCAGGATTCGAGGTCAGCCACATACCAGCTTACGGATAAAATCTTCATAAATATATTTGATACTAATTTGTGAACTTAGATACTTGAACTAGAAGTACAGTAATTAAGAGACATTGTTTCACTCCCACACGCCAAACAAACTTCGCCAACATCCAGCCAACATTCTTCGCAGTACACAAAATTGCAGTTCAAAGTTTTACAGTCTATAAACTTGATTGCCGATGTACTATTTGCTGAAAATAAAAAAAGGACTTTATCGTGAAAGGGAAATACATGTGTAATTTTGCTTACGATTTCGTGGTTCCGGTTCCTCACACATTAAGCACTTCCTTCGAGCCACTTTGAACCACCGAAGCCACCCAAAAACCTTTGAATGCCTCAACCGAAGCCACTAGCAAATTAGAAGAGTATTATAAGTAAATGGAGCTAATTATCGAAGATGCAGATCCATGATCCCGAACAAAAAATCTCAACAAACACGTCCCACTCACCAGAAACAAATTGAATTTCATCTTCAGTATATTCAACTCGATGTCCTGTTTGATTTTATGCCGCATAGATTCGAAGAAACTTTTTCGTTGCTTCAACATTTTATTGTATAGATGCAGGATTCTCTGTTTCTCGCGCTTTCGATAGAAATAGCTACAGACGTACCTTCTGGAACGCAGAGTTATGGAACTGTAATGTATCAGCATCAACGTGGCCAGGTACATCCCGAGCAAGGTGATGTAATAGCTGAAATTCAAATAAAAAAATCCAGTCCTTCATGTGGTGAAAAGAATTCTTTTCTAACAACATACCGCCATGGCAGGATCGAAGGATTTGGTAAACATGGTTTGTTGGTTAGAATCGTAGAGATGCGTTCATGCATGTTAAAATTTTGCAGCGTTTTTCGCATCAGACGTGCCAAGAGTCCTGATCCTTTTATCTGATACATATGTACATAAATATTTGATATTTAAGTTTTATTTATAACAAGTGCATACATACATGAAAGGTTATGATGTGTTCACCTTCTTGATAATAAGTTATTTCAGACTTGGATGCAACAATACGTAAAAGGACGACCACCATGTGATCGAGCAGTAAAAAGAACCCCGATATAAGAAGCTCCAAGAGAAATTGCAAATAATAGAAGGTGGTTGCACTTGATTCTTCTTTTGTTCGCTTGCTGAGGTTTTCAGTGTCCACAAGAAATTGTTTTTCAAACTACAAAGGATACGAGTTAAGATTGGTTAGAAGAAAGTTTTTGATAAATGGCAGAAAGGCTGTTAGATAAAACTCCATAAAAATCGGAACATCAGAGCCCGGGAAAAATCGGGACATTTAGAAATAATTGTAGAATGACACACGCAACATGACATTTTCCATGCATTGGTAGGTAGGTAGGTAAGGTGGCTGTCCATGCGAGGCCCAGACGCATGTAGGCCAAGAAAGGTCCGTTGTGATGCCACAGGGATCTGTACCCTAGCTGCCACTCCAACTAATGAAACCATTTGGAGCTCTTAATAAAGCTGAGGATACTTTTGAATTCTGTATGCCATAATTCGCCCAAATTGTCGAATTTATAGTCTCCTAGATAGAGCTTCCTTCTTTGCTGATCGGGAGTATTTTACATGTAACGAGTGGAATGCCCAGATTAATCCGATCGGGTAGGATCTCTTCCTCGTCTTAATGGTCTACCGCTCACTCTATCCTCCAACGCTAGGTATCTGGATATCATGCTTGACCCAAAGCTTAACTGGAAGCAAAACATTGAACACAGAGTAAAGAAGGCATGTGAAGCCTTCTATACCTGCAGTAAAACCTTTGAAAATAAGTGGGGACTTCAGCCAAAGATGACCTTGTGGATGTACACAGCTGTAGTGCGTCCGATTCTCACCTACGGGTCGTTAGTATGGTGGCCTGCGCTGAGCAAGGGCTTCAACCTTACAAAACTTAAAAGGCTCCAAAGAACAGCGAGTATAGGCACCACGGGAGTATTGAGGTCGGCCCCAACGGATGCCCTCGCTGTGCTCCTGCATCTTTTGCCTCTAGACTTACACACAAAAAACACCGCACTATGCAGCGCTGTCAGACTCAAAGAATCTGGGTGCTGGACCGCACGGCCCTACGGCTACAGCAATATCTTGGACTTGCTACCAAACGGCATGGTCACGTATCCAACCGACTACATCACACCCAAACTTAACTTTAGGAAAAACTTCCACGTGGCATTCCCCACCAGGGCACAGTGGAAGAAAAACGAAGTGGTAAAGAACTTCGACACGGTCATCTATACCGACGCATCAAAGATGAACTGCGGTGTGGGGGCCGGTGTCTACTCAGAATCACTGAAAATAGAAAGATCATATCGCCTGCCGGATTTCGCCAACGTTTTCCAGGCGGAACTACTGGCAATCCGGGAGGCTTGCACGCAACTCGGGCGTGAAAGATCACACAAACAAAACATTGCTATCCTCATGGATAGCCAGGTCGCTATCAAGGTCATTGACGCAACGAGCTTGCCTGCTTAGGCGAACGGTTCAGGGTCACACTGCTCTGGGTTCCGGGGCACAGCGACATAACAGGTAACGAGCGTGCTGATGAGCTGGCCAGGCAGGGGTCAGCTCTATCCGGCCCACCCCCGGTAAGGGTTCACATCCCGCTAGGAGTGGTTAAGGGACAAATTCACTCACACTTCCTGCAGAAAGCCAATCTTAAATGGAGGAGATTAACCAACTGCGCCATATCAAGGAAGATATGGCCGACCTACGACAAGCCCAGAACAAGGGATCTCCTAAGCAGAATGCGCCCAGATATTGCCAGAATTACGGCAGTTATCACGGGGCATTGACCAATTGGAGACCATGCGGCCAAACTGTGCATTCCATACAACCCCTACTGCCGCAGTTGCGGAAATGAAAATGAGAGGGAAACTCTCGTCCACTTCCTCTGCAGGTGTCCGGCACTTGCAAAAGCCAGACTGCGTGCACTGAACCAACCATTCTTCGACGACCTCAGCAAATTTTCGGGCAAAAGGATACAAGACCTAATTCGATTCTTAAATTCCACAGGTTGGATCTAGGCACCCCGGGTTGTCTCACACATTACAAAAAGGCACATTCTAGTGCTAATTGGGTTTCATCTGAACCGCCACTTCTACCACGTTTGGTGAGTTCATCGGCCTTACAATTACCTGGAATGTCCCTATGACCGGATACCCAACATAGGTGAAGGTTAAAATGGGATGGGAGTCAGTTGCACAAACTTGTGGGTGGAAAATCACTATTGAGTGACCAAGATATATTTGTTGGGGTCAGATTGCGCAAAGGCCATTAACAACTAAAACACTCACCTTTTTCAACGGCAGTAAGTTGTGTTGACTCGCCTCTTTCCGACGTTTATCAATTTTCCTAAAATACGGCGTAATGTATAGATTGTCGAAATCGATCCGTCGCATATAGTTCTTCCGATAAGCAGTGGATGCTGAAAAGAAAATCTTTTAAAGGCAAACGTCTCTCTGAAAATGATGACACGTTCTTTCATACAATGAATGACCCTAAGCAATACAAAGGATAATATTCTCTGCATTATCGCCATAACGTAGTCAAATATCCTTTTCTTTTCTTTGAACTTTTCAACGACAGCCTTGGCAGTTTGCTTTGCAGCCCTATGAGAGATTTTAGGAAATAAATCAAAGTAGTCGCAAACGGTAGGGCTTACTGGGGAGCATGAACTGATATCATACTGTAACCGCCCCACAGATGTTATTCAAGTTCATATCTCCGAGTAAGTCCGAACTTACATACTTTAGCTGAGGAGGTTGCTGCATTTTAACTATTTCATATGAGACCTTAACGTCTGTAGCATTTTGAAAGAGATCGTATTCGGTTTCCTTTAAGTCAACTATGTTCTCTCCCAGCTTGGGATCGATGGCATCGCCGGGATCACAGACGCCTCCAGTTTCCTTGTAACCGAGTAACTTCATGTTACACACGTTGTCAATCTTGAGTGGCCAACAGAGAAGCACGTCCACGACAGCTGGTAGTTTCTGCATGCATTTTTCATGGGCATTAGAGAACGCAGCTTTGCAACGATTCTCACCCTTTTGCAACTGCTCCTTACACCTCAATCTCATCTTGTTGTTGTATTTTTCACGATAGCTCTTCGCTTTAGCTATTTTCTCAGCTTTGCTTGCGGGATCCGCAAATGACAATGAAGACAGAATATCCTGACGGACGTATCGCTCAACAATTGGATTCAGTCCGGATGGATTCTCTTCGAAAAAGTCGCCTTCAATTTCTTCTTTGATTGGTTGTAGGACCTCCTCAATATTTTCGAAATTACTCCGTATCTCGACCATTTCATCCTTCATGGCTGCCAGTGTGTTCTGAAATGGTCTGGTCATCAAGTCAAAGCGCGTTTTCGTCAAATTATAGGTGAGTATGGTTGTGCAGGCGAATACCCGCACAATTTCTTGGCCATTCAGAGCCAAGTTTGCGATTGGTCCTAGAAAACGCAATGAGCTTGCACTTGCAACAGAGAAAATATGGAGTTCCTACCAGATATAATAAAGGCAACGCACAGAGCCCTTAAGAAGCTTCTTCCACTTTTACCTACTAATCCGCAACATGCCAGCAATGCAATACACTTGATGGCAGATGTGAACACAAAGCCTAGACCTAGAAAGGTTAAAAATGAGAAATTTAAATTCCTTCCTTGAATGAGGAGCAAACCAAGAACGATGATTAACAATGTCAAGGATGCATAGGTTAGGTCCAAGGGCAAATCTAGATTCCGGATAAAGACTTCCCAGAAGAGCACAGCAAGACTGAGTCCTATTAAGTAGCTAAACAGGTAACGGGTGAATGTCCACTTTTGTCTCCTGTCGTAGAGGGCGCAGTACAGAGAGGGTAGTCCATGTTTGAGATGTTTGACAAGTTTTTTAATGATTTTAAATAAAAAGTAAAACATTTAAATAAATAAACAGTCGTTAAGTGTCATGAAAACTTTTAATAAAAAAAGTAAAAAATTATGCCAAAGTAGGTACTTCCGATTCACTGCGATTGGTTTATCAAGTTGAGGTTTTGGAGAAGCGTCTACCTGTGTAGACATTCATATACAAGGTTTGTCTAAGAGAAGGCATCCCAGGTGCCAAGAATTGATCTTTGATCTTAGCATCTAGAAACCAAGAAGCCTGCGCAACATCTTCTACGGAATTCTACAACGCGATTCTGCTGTCTCCAGCTCACGATTCCTCAACTGTCCTTCGTCACGTTTGCTTAGGCAGACCTATGGTTTCCATTGCATGGCATACTTCGCAACAGAAGTGTCTTCGCGCCGAAAGGTATGTCCGATCTACAGTTCGTCTTAACATCGCCTATAAGATATTATCTGTTGTGTTGTGTAAACGCCTGAAGCCGTTCGTCAACAACCTCGGTCCATATCAGTTTAGCTTGAGGCCAGGAAAGTTTAAATCGATGCGCACCATCTTCATCGATATTAAGGCCGCATATGAGAGCGTCTATAAAGACGAGGTATACAGAGCAAAGTCTAGTTTTGTTATCCATGTTAAACTCGTCTGTCTGTGCAGGATGATGAATGCTCGCTGCTCCATCATGATCGGTCAAGACCTCACCGAGACCTTTGATGTCAAAAAAGGATTTAGACAAGGCGACGCGCAGTCATGCGACTTCTTCAACATCGTTCTTGAAATAATAGTGCAATATTCACTCGCCAACACCAGAGGCACAATCTTTCAAAAGTCCGCCCAATTATTCGGATACGCCGACGATATTGACATAATCGTAAGAAAGCAGCGTGAAGTCACTGGTGCGTTCGTGAGTATCGTGAGTAGACACATATAACTTTGAGGTATTTAAGGACTTTGTCTATGCAGGAGGAGATACAATGACGAATTGTACGGGCTGTACAGCGGCATCGCCTTAGCCAGAAGAGTGAAGGTCGAACTGTTCAGGTGGCTAGGTCATGTAGAGCGGATGGACAGCAATGCTCCGGCCCGGAAAATCTTCGAATCCACACCCGAGGGACGGCGCAGTAGAGAAAGACCGCGACTGGCTTGAGACGCTTGTTGGCTGAGACGCAGGTGCAACCCGGACTGTGGCGCCACCATAAGTAATTAAACGAATGCAACACAAGGGTAAAACATGTCAAGAAAACGATGAGAAAGTTTAGAAAAATCTTGAAAACATTCAAGGTTTTCAAAACAACGGAAGAGCAGAGAACCCCGGTGAAGCAAACCAAAGTGGATTATGGACAACTTACGTAGATTCAACAAAGTCTTAAATTTAAATTGTAACATCTCCATCGCTAATTATCTTTTATTTAATAAATGAGGGTGTACACAAAATTTAAAACATTTCCTTACATTAGTATATCGCTTGGACATTGGTAAGGGCATGTCCTGCTAGAAGACTAGCCCTGGACCATTGAAAATGTCGATTGTATTAAGAAATAAGAATACAAAAAGAGTTGAATTGCATTATTACACAGTTGATCGTTTCATTAATGATTAACGACGCTTCACACTGGTCCACTCGCCATCGTCACGGTTTTCTGAAAAGATATTGGTTAGGTATGGATCCAGAAATGCAACCTGTTTTGCTTACCTTTTTCCTCTCGGCGCTGTGGTGGACGTTCTTTACGGTCACCGTCTCCTGGTTGCCTCCAGCTGGAAGAAGACTCTTTACCTTGAGGGGCACGGGCGGGACGATCTCCACGTTCAGTGCCGCGTTCGGCTCCGCGATCGACTCCGCGATCAGCACGGTCAGCACGATCTCCCATGGGTCTACGATTATCTCGTGTATCTTCGCGACGATCGTTGTTGGTACGTGGGTTAGTGCGCCAATTTGAATTTCCCGACTCGCGGTTGTCCTGATCACGTGGTCCGTCACGTCCACGTGGAGTAAATCTATCTTCGCCACCTCGACGTTCTTCTCCACCGCGGCGGTCTTCTCCTCGACGACGGTCCTCACCACCCCGACGCTCTTCTCCGCCTCGGCGATCTTCTCCTCCTCGACGGTCCTCTCCACCGCGGCGGTCTTCACCGCCTCGTCGATCTTCTCCTCCGCGACGATCATCACCACCACGACGGAAATCGTCACGACGATTGCGGTCCTCTTCTCCACCACCACGACGCCATTTGTCACCTCCAGCCGCATTTGCGGCCGCTGCTGGTGGTCTACTGGGGCCATCAGCGTCACGACCCCTACGCCAGTCAGAGCCTCCGCCTTGACTGGGAGCATCAGCTGCAGCAGCAGCAGTTGGAACACCACCACCACCTCCTCTACGCCATTCCTTATTTTCAGCACGCTCTCCGCGCTCAATCCGATCACCACGTTCAATACGATCATTACGGTCTCCACGATCACGATCGCCACCGTGTGGTCGCCAAGCATCACGATCACGTTCCTTTTCTGACTCCTTGGCAATTTCACGCGCCATCTTTTCACGCTCTTCTTGAATTCTCTTTTCGACCTCTTCTTCCTTCTGACGTTGTTTCTCGTACTGAATCCTTCGCTTTTCTTCTTCGGCTTCGCGCTCCTTGCGGCGACGTTCCATCTCAATACGTTCCTCTTCCTCCTTGGCTCGTCGAATCTCTTCTTCTTGACGCAAACGCTCATCCTCTTTCTCGCGGAGCCATTTTTGACGACGTTCCTCACGGCGGTCGATGATCCTTTTTGCCATACGAGTTTTGCGCTCTTCCTCGAGTGCAATATTGAATTCCTTTAACTTTTCAACGAATAAAGAGGCACGCTCCTTCTTCAAGTTCTCCAAAAAGGCATCACGATCCGGGTACATACGCTTCAAGCGATCTTGCTGTGATACCGCGTCCTTGCGTTCTGCAATAGCATTCTCGATGCGTTGCTGCTCTTGAGTTTCCCAGAACTCCTTGTCCTTCACTTGTTTCTCGGCAAGATACTTCTCGAACAATGAGATTTCTTCAATACGCTTAGCACGTTCGAAGTAATCGACCTTCTTCTCCAGTGACTTGAGCTTCGTTTGGAGTTCCTTGCGTTCGCGATTCAACTCTTCAGTTTCGCGAGCAGCAATTTGCTCGGCATCCAGTTTCTTAATACCTTCCTCATCCAGCTTCGAGAGCATCTTCTTACCATGGGCTGTCTGCGATATTTGCTGCATTTTCTCCTTCAAGCTCTTCTCCTTGATAGCGGCGATTTCATTTTGCTGGCGTTTCTTTTCGCGTTCTTCATTCTCTATCTGCAGGCGCTTTTCTTCGGCCATTTTGAGCTGGCGCGACGCTTCCTCCAAGCGACGCTGCTCTTCCTCCTCTCTTGCGTTGTTTTGTTTCTCAATGTACTCCTTGCGATCCTCGATAATCTTTTGTCGCTGCAGAATGCGTTGGTGTTCCTTCTCCTTGATCTCATGATAATGCCAGACCATTTGGGCACGCATCTTCTGGCGCTCCTCCTTCTTGCGGTTGGGATAGACCACGGCAACGGCTCGGTGCAGAACATTCGACATATTTACCAACTGCGAACGTATCTGTTCAGATGGCATGGATTGTAAGGAAGGACCATCAGTGTGATCCTCACGCTGACTTTCAGTCAAATCCGTTCCAAAGTAGATGCAACGTTTCTGATGATCGATGCGAATCTGCATGTCATTGTGACGCACACAATCGACCAGAATCTTCTCCAAATAGAAAATATTGGAGAACGATGCCAACTCAAGGAGACGAGTAAACTCGATGCTCTGATAGACTTGAGAAATTTGGCGTATCAAACGCATAATGGTGACGTCCTTCAGCGACTGAATGTATTGAGTAAGCAAGTTGTTCTCGTCCTTCTCGATGACATCGATGACAGTTTGCACACGCTTGCACAGGCTCAATGGGTTAAAGTCAATTTCCAGCCAGTTGTAGAGATTCTTGAACTCATCGGAAGCATATTGGTGGACATTAAGCCGGACCTAGAGGAAACAAACAGGTTTTTTTTTTTTTAAAACAAATTTTGATGATTGTCTTGGATGAATGTGACAGAGGAGTACTGAGCTCTTACGAAACCAGGTCCATATATGTATGCGAGTGATTTGGCCAATACACAGAGGTTACCGTCTTTTAAGTGTCACATTATGTAGGGTTAGAGGAAAACCTCTTAGCCAATGAAGTGGCGAAGAAGAAGGTCCGGAACAATTCTGCGGAACCATAAAGAATTCTAGAGAACTCGCACGGAGGAAGAATGCGAAACAAAGAAATTATGGAAAGAGCTACGAAGGCAGGCGAAAGATATTTTCGGTACCTGAAACTGGAGCAAATATCATTGACTGTGAATAGAGAAGAACAAAATCTGTAGATTCTAGAGTAATGCTGAGATCCTATGACACTGAGGAGACTCCATGACTTTATCACATCGGGCAGATCCTATTATATTGAGCTGATTCGACAACAACGAGGAGACCACACTACAACAAGAAGACACCACCGCAACGAGGAGGCTCCAGTACACCGCGGAGAACGCAGCGTACCTACTAAAGAAGGGAACTGTTGGGAGCACACCAGCTCATAGAAACTAAGTCCTCATCGTTGTATTACCCAAAGTTCTTCGATTTCTGGAAGTAATTCCATTGAAAGGGTTCTACAGTTCAAGACTCTCGGCCACCAACATGATCTCGGATATCATAGACTGTTACGAAAGCATTCACACCCCCTTATTAGCACATAATTCGACAAACGGAATCATTCATTGCAATGGAGACCTCAATGCAGAGGCAATAATTAAGATAGACATTGGGAGACACGACTAGGCTCAGTAGAATGAGAGCCCTGAACGCGCCATGGATTGTTTTGCCGCAAAGTCTGGCGAATATCAATGAGCTTGGAGATCTCGTTTAGCATTAGACGATCAGACGATGTACACAGCTCTATACCTGTGAAGACTATAGGGGAAGCGATAGAGGGAACTCAAGCACGTCTGAGTTCATAGGAACAGGAACTGAGTAAGAGGGACCAAGTTTGCTCGAATCGACTGCATGAAGCCACAATCCATTTTTATACCTGACTTGCTAGACACACCTGTTTAATAATTCTCAATAATCATAGACAAGGCACTTACCACTTCCTTCAACAGCGATATCCTTGTTGGTGGCTGCGTCAGACCCAGTAGAACGGCCAAACGTTGGGCCTTCTCAAGTGGGCTCTTATCGGTTTCAATGAATCGATCGAATTCGGGATGAGCCGATGGCAACGGAATCGACAATGTTGCAATCAATACATGCGAAGCCATGCGCTGCATCTCGTCCTCAGTTGTATTCTTTTTTAGTTCGCGAGTCAGTTGGAATAGTTTCAATAAGGCAGCGGCATGGAACAACTGATTGCCTGCCTTCGAGAACACCATAGCAAGCTTCTGATAGTAGTTAGCCATTGTCTTTGCTGCCGGACTCTTTTTCGAAAGTGTCATCAAACCATGAATGTCCTCGATTGCCTTGTAGGCCTCCAACCACAATTCCATTTGAATTGCGCTATCCAGTTGATGCAACCTGGTGTCTAGACACAGTTGTTGCGTTTCCAATTTCGTTATGCTTACACCGTTCGCCTGATTCGTACCCTTGCAGATGTCCTCCAAGTGCTTGCGCAACTTATCGCACAATCGACGGAATTCACTCTTGCGGTTGTACTTTAAACAGAACTGGAAGGCCATACGAGCGATGTCATGATACAAAATCTCGCAATGGGTGTTCAAACGCAACAATTCCAAGCACTGACAATACGATTCCCACAAAAACTTAACCCATGGAAGTAAAATTGTACGATCCGAACGATCCTGAGCATCTTCTCCGCATACAGCACTCATGAGAATGCTCTCCGGCGTGGCGATGTTATCCAAGTCATCAACTTCTAGGACAGCCACTGCCGCCGACGATTGCTGTTGGGCAGCTTTGGTATGTTCCTCTGCCATTTTTAGGTAACCACGAATGACATTCTCCAGGGAACTCACATTCACCAGCTGGATCATGTTACGGTATTGAAACAAACCCTCCTTGGCGATATGAGACTTCTTCAGCTCAACGCACAAATACAAATATTTGAACATCAATGGCTCGATAACCGACTCCGACCAGGTATAGGTGAATTTCTTATTTCGAAACACCTCCTGGAGGGTGTCCAGGGCACGCAATGGTTTTCCCACATCGATGAATTCTTCAAAGAAAAAAAAAAAGGGAAAAAGTTAATTCACTTTTCTTAGTCCTCCATATTGAACGGGATGAGTTGGCCACATGGTATACATATATTCCACCCCTCCACTTACCATTGGCTCTTTTCAGAGCATTTTCCGGACGTTGCATATACCGTGCCATTGTAAAATTATGAAATATTTGTTCACTTAGGTATTATGGAAAGTTTTTGACAATTTTCAACTCGATTTGTTGTGGTATTCAACTAGAATTTTTATAAAAATCTTCGGCTTTATTTGATTGCCGTCGAAATTTACACAAAATGGCCGAGTTGGCCGATTTCTTTCAATTAGCTGTCAAAAAATTGCTTTATCCACTGAACTGTATAGTCAGTTGTAGGTGATGCCAGTACTCAGATAACTACAGCAATGTAATATCATTTTAAGTTTATATTTACACAAAAATTGCATTAAAAAATTTGTTTTATTTAATAATAAAGTTAGTTTGGTAATCACTGATGTAGTTTTTACTCGCCACAATAGATGTCGCACTAATAAATTTCTTCAAGCGATAGTACTATAAGTTTTATATACCTACCTACCTACCTAATGAAATTTTTAAAAATGATTCTCTCCCTTGAAAATTATTGGCTACATGTCATGGCAGTACTTGGACTCACATAGGTTTAACTCTTTACTACGGGAAAACCTCCATTAAAAATTCTTGGTTGACAGCTCAACCATTTGTTAAGAAAACAAACACTTCTACTGTCGATTCCAAAACAGCTGATATCGCAAATGAGTCGCTTGGTAAAAGTTTTGAGGCATCGAAGCCTTCTTGACTATAAAACTGGCTTAAATCTCCAACAGAAGCTAGCCGCCCAACCTCCGGATAATGTGGATTCCTTCACAAACTACCTACTTCTGTTGGAACACCGTCCAGTATACACCATAGGCATCCGTACGAAAGGATACACCGAGGAGGATGAGCAGAAGTTACAAAGTCTTGGAGCAGAGTTTTACAAGACCAATCGCGGCGGCCTCATTACGTTCCATGGACCGGGTCAACTTGTCGCGTATCCTGTCATTCATTTGAAACAGTTCAAACCGAGCATGCGATGGTATGTCGCCCAATTAGAGACCACCGTGATTGAGCTATGCAAGTCCATGGGTATCCCGAATGCGCAAACCACTTCAGATACCGGCATTTGGATTGGAAACAACAAAATTTGCGCAATCGGTATTCATGGTTCGCGGTATATCACAACTCACGGCATTGGCCTTAACTGTAATACAGATCTCACTTGGTTTGATCACATTGTACCGTGTGGCGTCGAAAATAAAGGTGTTACTTCGCTGTCCAAGGAGCTGGGGCGGAGTGTTTCAATAGACGATGCAATACCCCATCTACTGGAGACATTCGGTCGAATCTTTCAGTGTCACTTTGAATGGGTGGATAGTGAGAATATTAAAGGGAATCCTTCTGTTTTATGAAAGTGACTTTCGACTTTTATTTAACTCATTCTTAAGTGTTTTACCGTCCTCTTTGAGCTCCTTTCCTCTCTTAAGAGCTTCCAGTCTGCCTATTTCGCGTAGTTCTGCTCTTCTTGTTCGCCGTTCGGTGCGAGATTCAAGTCCGCTGTCAAAGTAACGTTCCCGAAACTCGGTTAAATATGCTTCTGTGCTGCAGTCATCGTTGGGCTCAGATGTTTTCTCGTATGTAAGCAGTCTTCTGCTTGTCAGTCCTGTCAGAGGTTGTTCAGAGTTCGCTATGAGCTTGAGATTTCGATGACGGGGCACTTGTTTATCTGAATAGTCCGCACTGTAGAGGGATGGTTTTCATTCCATCGGAGGAAATAGCAAAGTTAATGAATAATTACCGATGAAAAGGAATCCAACAGACTAATCTGCCACCTAATGCCAAGTGCTTGGCGGCAAAACGCAGCAGATCCGTATACAAGTGTTGCAGCGAGTAATGCGAGGTGGAGGGATAGTGTGGCATATCTTCGTTTCGGCTGTTTGGCTTAGCAGACACCTTTGTCTTAACTTTTTCGGTGGCTTCTCGAATGCCATAAGGAGCTGCGGAGGAAATCATCAGTTGTAATCGGGAGCATCCTCTCTAACTTACGATCTGTGATTATACTATCGAAACGAATCGCATCTCCCCACACGGGGTTTGAGAAGTCCGTGACAACTACGTCGACATAGAGCTTCTCACATCCGTACTGTTTCAAATTCGCTCGAATGCTCTCATCCTTTTCCCTGACTTTCTGTGTTATTCGACTGGGACGACACCTTGCATGGAGCATCATGTAATCGATGTCTGCTCCAAGGACGTAACCTACAAGAAAACAGTTGCAATTAGCTTTATTTGCAGGTACTTGCCGCTCGTCGTATACCTCCAAACTTAGCAGCACTAACAAGCAAAGATCCAGTGCCCACAAACGGATCGAATACGAGATCACCAGGTCCAACCATTGCCTGATTGGCCATCAATAAGCTCAGTTGAGCTTCCATACTCGTATTTCCGATGAATTTACGTTTCTTCAACGACAACTCCTTGATCAAACGACGTTGCCCATTCGCAATCTGTAAAAATGCTCAGCAATAAAGAAAGACACACACGCTCGGCCAGTCTCCTCACCAATCTTCCGAAGAGCACATCATCAGGCTTTTCGGGAACCTCTTGTGGATTTATTCCATAAAATTCGATGTACCACCATTCAACTTTGGGACTTTTCAGATCAACATCACCTTGCAGAGGAAGGTAGTCAAACGTTTCGATTTTCTCGATTTTTTCCTTCTGACTGAAGTGCTTGTTGTAGGTTTCCACAGTGATTTTGAAGCTGCGGTCACTTAGAAAATATTGTTGAGCATTGTTCTCCGAGTCAGATATGTACCGACGAACATCATCGTGGAATTGAGGTAAGCTTGTTGAATGTGCCCATAGCTCGAATATGCATCGCAATGATACCGATCTAGAGGCTAATTTTAGAGCTGTTTCTTCGTTGGGGAATTCCACTATCCAGAAGGGCTTCTAAGTAACAAAGTTCTTATAAATTTTAGTGACAAATGTTTTTAAAATCTGTGACTTACCACGGAATCCTCACAGAGTTTGTTGAATTTTAGTTTGAATAACTTTGCAATGGAGTGGATTTCCTAGAGAAAACGTATGTATCAGATAGTTTAGTTTGTGATATTTATACTGTTATTTACCGCTTCACGAAACTCGACATGTTCCTGGGCAAACCAAAGAATATATCGCCTCCAGCTAGTGGTCATAATTTTTCTGGGCAAATGTACACAAATCAAACGAACAGCGTGCTGAAACGTCAATTGAAACGGTTGCGTTTTTTTGATGAGAAAAAAATATGTATGTATGTATGTGTTGTTTGCTTTATTCTTTTGCTCTATGCTCAGAACTCATTAGCATAATATCGAACAGGTCCCTGTCCGCATGTTTTGAACCTAAGCGGATCAGGAGAATGAATGAATGAGCCTTACTTCAAAGGGTAGCCAAGGAGTATATGGATTCTTCGTCTCTTACAATCACAGTAATACACTAGTGTTTATGCAGATCTACCCAGAACACGCAGCGGGCTTCGGAAAGAGGATGTAGCGAAACAGTCGAGCACTTATCTTACTAACGGTGGTGCTATAGTTGGGCATGAATTTGAGCCTCAAACAAAAAGTCTTCTTAGTAAGGCTTTTTTTTTGTGATGTTTGGGAGATCCTCTGACCGACGCTCTTGTGGACGTTGGCCGTCCGAATTGATCAAATACTACAGAATCGTGACTGTGTTACTAAATAGGATTGCAATGGCTTGTCAAAAATTGATTTTTAAGTTTTTTTTATATTTTCTTCAATATAATTAACCCTTTATTGCATAGTGATGCAGATATGCATCATACTACTTAAATAGTTATAACCGTCGTCTAGCTTCTAAATTCACTTCAAACTTTTTGTTTAATTGTCTCTTTTGATTTCATGAAGAGTATATTACTTACACGAGTGTATTGGAATTATTTAAAAAAGTAAAAAATTGAGTTGAACGAAAAATATAAAAAAAATTTGTGGAAGCCAATCGGTTTCCAATTTGATGAAAATCAAAAAGTGTTTACTAGGGACGGCTCACTTTCTAGATTTAAAAATTTTTTTTTTTTTTCAAAATTAATGGAATGTGTTTCGGCTACTGAGTTTTAATTTGTTTGCATTTTTACTTTCACATAGTACGTCGTAAATGCACAGTGTTGCAGACATGGAATATAGCTTAAATCCCGTTTTCCAGGAAAACCGGTCAAATTATTTTCTTAAAATTAATGATTTTAAACAATGGTAAGCTAGCCTAATGCAAACATACTTATTTTATTAAAATGCATGCATTAAAGGGTTAAAGTCTGCAATAATTTTCCTCAATCGATCAGAACTAGTTTAGTGTTTCCTTTCTGTACTAACGACAATTCACAATCGTCAATTGTAATTCCCATTAGCAGCCAACTTCACCGCTATCGATGTCAATTGGTTTTTGACACATTCTAATGTTCCTGCGTTCCTTGTTGCTGTCGAAGTGGCGAAAATTTTTTTATTTTTAAGTTAATCGACATTTTTGTGCAAAAAATCACAAAATTTTTCCAGCCCTATTGTTGTTCGATAGTTTTCAAATCACAAGGAACACAAACTGGGACACTTTTAACATCGCTATGAAGTGATAATTTGACTAGTAAATCCAAGCAACTTGCAATTCAAATAAAGAGCAAAAAAATCCTGAAAGTTCCAATTGGTAATTCAATAGTTTTTGGGTATCTAAATGTCACATCAACCGGACGATGATGTCCGCCGTGTTTCATGGCCACAGCATCATCATCATCAGCATTCACCGTTTGTTCAAGTTCCTGGCGATCAGCACGCGACGCTTCCATCTACACCACATCAACTAGCCCAGCTGCCACTACCAAAAGCACCAACAACAATTTTCGGAATGCCGCCACCGCCGCAGCAATCGTCGCCGCCAAATATATGTTATACGACGGGCCACCACGAAACATATTCCGTGCTGCCGGTTGGCCATGGAAACTTCCTGAAGGTCTACCACAGCGCTGATAGTGAACAACCGCAAGCAGTTTACAACAGTTATGAACTATTTGCAAGTAATGCAATAACTCAGCCAACGTCGCAACAGCACACTACCCATCCACGAGGAACATCTTTGAATGAGGATGTTCTCGTCATGGAAGGCATGCACTCGATTCCATCTCACCCACCGGGATTTGGTGGCATTGAATCAGCTGCAAGCACTACCAATATGATCATCAATAAACTGGTAAACAATTGGTCTCCCAATCTAACGGGAACCTATACTCAGTTTGGAGAGCAGAGTGCAGCCGCCTCGCCAATAAAAACATTCGTCGCTACGAACAATGCTCTGATCCAAGAGGGTCACTACACTGCAGCGCTAGATGAGAGCGTTCAAGGCGTATCGCCGAATGCTTCTCCTTCACCGGTGAACCAGCCAAAGGCAAAACAGAACTCTATGTTAAATCTCACAAAAACAAACGGAAGTTTTGAAAGCAACAACGCAATCAATATCAATCCAGCTCCGGAGGTGAAGAAACGCATCATTGCTGAGGTGAAGCCGATGCGGATGTCATACTCAGACGTTCTCAGTAAGATAAACAGCCAAGCAGTTGTCGGAACACCGAATGGTGGCACCAACATTCCAAGCAATCATGGAACCGAGGCAGTTGTACAAGCTACCAAATCGCCCAAACCAGGCACAGGAGCCAACGACAAGGCAAGGGTGAGTGCATTCCCCAATGAGCGAAAGGTTTCACCAACCAGTGACGAAAGGGAACGAATTGATTCCCGCGGTAATGGAACTCGCAAGCAGGCAGACCAACAAAATGCCCAACAGTCGTCGACGAACTCCGCTCAGATGTCTACCGCTGCACAGCAAAGGGGAGAGAAGAAACGATCTCCAACTCACGAGAACAAGGAAAATGTTCAAAACCCCGCGTCGGTCAACAAGGGCGCCAAGAAAAATCCAAGCAAACCGCAGAAGGCCAACAACAAGCAGGCACCGCCAACTTTACCCGGCGCAGACTACGCCAAGAAGCGATCGTCCAAACGTGACGATGATCCAAACTACAGCGGCGGTGGTAAGTCAGCATCAACTGCCGGAAAGCCCTCGAACGGCGGAGCAAACGATAAGGAGGGCTACTACAATATCGCGAAGACAGACAACACCTACGAGCGGCCTCAGAAACATGCCTCGCAGCACAGCTCGAACAGCACACGTAAATCTCGTCAAAGCAACGGAGTTTCCTTCGCCTCGAAGATGGTCAGCAGTCGCTTCGAGAGACAGCAGCAAATATACTCCAACAGACGTGGCCAGAATCGTAGCGCACAAAAGAGCGGCACCAACAAGTACGAATTGATGAAAAAGTTTTTCGACAAATGGCTGCTGGAGTACACGATTAAAATTCTCACCTGGTTGTTCTACTTAATCTACGACATCGTTGTGCTTGGCTTCAGCATGGTATATGGGCGAATGGCAAACTACTACGCCAGCGGGTATGCCTACTTCTTAATTATGCGCAAGGATCTGAAAAACAACTCTAACAAGCCGAGCATCTGGGTAAGGAACTATTTGAAGAAGATCGACAGTAAGTTTAAGAAGAACTCAAAGTGGGCCTTCTGGCGGAGGTTCTATAAGAAAAAACCGGCCGAAAATTCGACAGAGTTTTACAAAAACGGACGTCTTCCACAGACAGGCGAAGAAGCAATGTATTCATTGTTGAATTGTAAGGGGAAGGATGCGTACAGGTATGTTATAGTTGAATTGGGTGCGGATTGTTGCTCATACGATCATTTTATTTCAGTATATTGGGTGTCCCGGCAAATAGTTCACAGGAGCAGATACGAAAACATTATAAGAAAATTGCTGTGCTAGTGCATCCGGATAAGAACAAGCAACCTGGCGCTGAGGAGGCATTCAAAGTGCTGCAACGGGCATTCGAACTTATTGGCGAGCCGGTATGTATAGTTAAACCAGTCTCCGCGGTTCAGTATGACGTATGGGACTTCATATGTATTTTTTTTATCCGCTCGAGAGTGTCAGTTGTTGAGCCTACCTAAGGGAAAATGAACTTTGGGTGTTGTGGCCAATGGGCTTTGTCCTCACTTATTCGGGGGCCAGGTTATTTCCATTTGAATTCCAATGGTTGGAGACTTCTGCAATGGTTCTTCCATAATGGGTTACGATTTCGATGCTCTTAGTTTGTAGCTGAAGAGCTTTGTTGAAGGTAGTGCGTTGCCAGAGAAGGAGTAGAGTGTATACAACGAGTGCTGTCGTGAGCCGTGTTCGGGGAGGTACACAGTCTCACATCAGAAAGTTGGTCTGGCCGCAACCGTTGAACTGTGGCGCCTCTAATATACCATGTATTGCACTTCAGTTGCTCCAAATTCCCTCTCTTAAGGAGCATTCCATGCATAGATTTTTTTACAATCTTCAACCATCACTCAGTTTAAAAGGCTGGGTGGAGGAGCTGAAGTGGTTAAGTATTTGCTGCGAATAGTATGTATATTCCTTATTTTCACCACCGAATGCAACGACATTACGACATTTGAAAGAAGTGCAGGTGCCATCCCCTTTGTCATCTTGCTTTTCAAATTTTACATATTTTTTCTCCATATTTGCTTGCCTTATCTGATTCCATTCTTAACTTTTTACAGGAAAATCGAGCTGCATACGATCAGAGTCTTGTTGAAGCATTACATGCGGAAAAAGCTTGGACAGAACTTCACGATCTACTATCACAATTACAGACAAAAATTGCTGAGGCTGCCAACACAATAAGGTTAATTCCATTGAGAGTTCGTTAATTTACAAATTTTAACCAATTTTTACATAACTTTCGATAGATGTAGCAGTTGCGGACTTCGTCATCCAAGAAAAATGACCGATCGACCTCATTACGCAGCTCGAGAGTGTGGATCATGTAAGATACGGCATTCCGCAAGAGAGGTACGTACATTTGACTATGCTAAGCTTGATGAAGCAAACTTGATAGCTCCTGTAGTGGTGGAAACTAAGCAAGATCCAATCGAATTTTGGGTCGCTTTGCTGTTAAAACTATCGACCAACAAATCCAAGTCGATATTTTGCAATTCACTCTCAATGGTCCTGTGATTCAAAACATTTTGGTTGAAGCGGGTATACCAACTATGAAAAGCTCTTGATGTTAATAGCTTCCCCTTGGATGATTCTAAATATGTTCGAAAGAACTCTCCAACATCTAGTAGACCCAAGCATTCTAAATTAATTTCAAACTGCCATTAGACAAACTTAATTCACATGTTGACTTTCTTTTTACACAGGGCGACATTTGGGCGGAGACCAGTTGGCTACGATTACGTTGGAAATATCTTGCACTAATGGAAGGCAAAGTATATGACATTACGGAATGGGCAAACTGCCAAAAAGGAGCACTATCCCATCTAGAGCCGAATTCTCATATGGTACAATATCGAATTGTTCGCGGTGGTCAACAACAGCAGCAGCAGCAGCAGCAACAAAATCAGCAGCAGCAGCAACAACATCAACAGCAAAAGCAGCAAAATTCCCAACAAGAAAAGGGTAAATTTAAACGGGAACCACCAAGGTATGACAATCATGTTTAACTTTCCACGTTCATGTCTCTGAATTCTTCTCTTATTCATTTTACAGTGAAGCAACTCTCGATGATTTTCTGGACAATTTGTATAGCGGTCAAAATCCGCACGGTCCTCCACCAAGTTCTACCAGACGACGCGCCAGACGTAACTAAGTAGATCTTTGTCGGTAAAACCTAGATAAGCTATTTTTATGTTTCGGCGCCTTACCAACTGTCTAGCCGAACTACCAGAGAACATGGTGTCATTATGAGATTGCTTTCTTTTGTAACTGTCTTGCCCGATTATAATAATTTTATAATTTTCGTAAAAAAAAAAAAAAAAAACCAATCAATTGAATAATTTATTTTTTTATTTTTTCCAAATTGACCACTGGCACAGAAAATGCTTTAAGTTCATTATTTTTTTTTTTTTTCTTTGTACTGCGTTAAGCGGTTTTATCTCAAATTATATTAAAATGTTTAACTTCGAATAAATTCGAATACTAGAAACAAACTTAGATACAGATTAGCTACGTAACTAAATAAAAAAAAAAAAAAAACAACAAAATTGTCGCTTCACAAGTCATTGGACGCAAATCACTTGACGCGCATCATGTTCTCGTACATTGTAATAATATATTTTATTATTATATAAATAAAGAATATTCATAATTATTTAAATCGTTTATAAACTTCTAAATAAGAAGCAAAAATATACAAAAAAAAAAAAACAAGAAATTCTCGTGTAGTGTAGTATCTCTTAAAACTAATTTAATGTATTCAGTAATAAAAATCATTTATGAAGACATGGCTTGATGCATTTTCTTTTTTTTTTGATTACAAACGAATGCACAAGTGGGCAAAAATGCATTCTAACTTCTTCCATGTACCTATTGGATATCAAGCCCAAAATAGCGCGGGGTGCTCAATTTTGTAACCACGAAACTCGTTTAAACCTATTTGGGTGTTGATTTGCTGTGTTGGGATGATGTGGCTAAATCTAGCCGGTGTAGTTCACATACAGGATCAGTTCTCGAATCCTTTTTTCAGCTATCTCGCCGAGGTCCACGAAGAAGGGTTTGCCCAAAGTACACTGTCTGGTCCTCGCTAGGGCCGGACACCTGCAGAGGAAATTAAGAAGAGATTCTTTTTTATTAAAGTTATTGCAGCTTCTGTAAAAGTTGTTGTGAGGAATATGAAGCTAGGAGTCTGGGAATATCTGGCCTTAATTTGCCAAGTAGCTCCCTTGACTTTCTTGAAATGACGCAACCGGACAGGCTGTTCCATCTATGATTGGCAAGCTGGAGAAAGTGCAGATGTACATATATACCCCTTAACGGTGCCCAGCAGAATATCGACACTTTCCGCAAGAGAACTGTTAACGACCGATAATTTCCTGGCCTCACTCTCAATATCCTCATGATTGCTATAACCTTCCAGGCGGAGCTTATGAAATTTTGGGCTGCCTGCCGACTGCTTGAAAATGATCCGACACCCAAATATACCATTGTTATCGTAGTCGATAGCCAAACCGTAATGAATGCTAGTGATCGGTTGATATTTTACTGGGTGTTGTCAAGGGCAATATACCTTTAAACTTTCTATCGCTGTCTGACTTCAGATTGGCGGAACAAATCATTGTATAATATTCATAGCGATGTGGCCAACCTACAACAAGAACAAGACCTTAGAGCTCCTTAATAGGATCCAACCAGACATCGGTAGAATCGTAGAGATAAGGGTAACCAACGGGCTGACTGCCTGGCGAGGAGAGGCGGTTGCCGCCCACTCGTTCGTCCAGAACTCTGTTTTGGGGTACTACTTTACTTGACGCGGGCCTCGGTCAACCCAGCGGAAATTCGGAAAATCGAACCTAAGGCTATACTAAGGTTTGTCAAAAGACAAGTATAAGAGTATTTACTCTTACATAAACACCACGCATATGAGCTACGCAATAAACACGGTGTCTTAGCAATTACCTCTACCTACTTATCATACCTGCAACTCTCACTAGAAAGATGTTTATACGTCCATACGTCCGTGGAAGTCATAGTGGGCCTCATATATTTAAATTGAGGCTGGATATCCATCAAATCTAAGTAATCTAGTCAGTGATTGCTATATTGGCTAGGTACTTACTTAAGATCTGTGTATGTCTTGTCCAGAGAGCTGAGCAATATTAGGCGTGTTTTTTTGAAACCTAGCTAGCCAGTCGTTCATTTAGACGATTCCCAGCCAGCCAAACCCAGTAGATTTTTTATACCATCAAATTGGTACGTGTGACTTCGTTCCTTTGACATCCAGCGCTGCCAGCGCTGCCACGATCGTAGCAAAACTGCTACGCGATTTCCAAAAAAGTAAAATTTGCTACGTTGCTATACACTCTCCCTAATATCCCAATTTTTGCTACGCTTTTTAAAAACACGAACTTTTAACAAGAATCTTGTAGTATTTAGACCCCTCACAATCACAATCACAAATTAAAAAAAGATTAAACGGACGTAATTTCAAACTATTCACTTCTACGACTCCAACTAATGTTACTGTTCTACACAAGCAGTATACATTTCTTCGGATATGTTTGAAATGTGACTGGATGCGGGCTGGAGTTCCACTGGAATTTCAATGGCTTCGCTTTTGCTACGCAAATTTAGTTTTGCTATGCAAATTTGTTACGGGATTTTTTTTCTTAGTGGCAACACTGATGACGGTCAAATGTCAAAAAGCAGAACAATTTGGCAGCGATACCAACGCTATAAATGAAAAACATCGCTTTCGGCGCCCCCTGGCCATGGGATATCGTAAAATTCCTAGCCAGTTGCCTTTGACTGGGGATAAAACCAAGAGCTGTTGCCAGTTGGTTGTTGTATTTGTTTTACGCATAAAATTTGACACGCCTATTGCCAGAAACCGTAGAATATGGCGCGTAGGCGTAGTAGAAGCCTTACGGCCCACAAGAGAAACAGGACATAAGAAAGTATACCTATGTCTCGTTGTGCTCGCTTTTCTGCCATCGGTTTGGGTACTTAGGCAGATTCCTGTTTAATAGGACTTAATGGAAGCAGGTTCAGAATACTTACACCTCAAAACAAAAGCGAATAATACAGCCAGGTTCATATAGTATATATTTATGTATATATAAGTATGTTTATTTATTTCTCTTAATCTTTTCATTTATTAATTCAATATCAACAATTACTTAAACTGTTTTAACAATAACGACATCATTTGTTTCTCTTTTTACTCTTAGACTCTTAGAAGAACATTTAGGTAGATAAGGTATTTGTTTTGTTTGTTTTAATATATTTTAAATTACAATTATAATATTTTAATTAATTGTAAAATTCTAACCAACTACATGCATAGAAAAATAGTTCACTATTTGTATACGGTAAATATATACGCAATATGTGTATCTTAACTTTCATCTTACATTTCACACTTCTCTTTTTTGTTTATAATTGTACAAATTGTAACTCTAATGAATTTGTTTATTAAAAAAAAAAATAAAAGAAAAGAAACAGAAACAGAAACAATAACACTATCTCAAGAGTATAACAAAAACAGAAATTAATATTACTCGTATCATAATACAAATACATTTTGTCAATAATAATTATTCTTTCACAACATAACATCATTAGTATTTAATTTTTTAATGTGTAATAAAAAATACAATATTTATCTATTTATTTGTAATTAGTTTTTGTTTATCTTGTAGCATTGTAAAATAATATTTTGACTAGGAATCAATTGCAAAATGTAGTGATTTTGATTCTTTATAAAAATTTACAATTCAAACGGGGAACTCTCAGCAGTGTGTATGGCTGTTTGGTTTTATATATTTTTGTTACAATGTTTAGTGTACAAATATATAAAATTCATATAGAAATATGCGAACAAATTTCGGAATAAAAACAAACAAATTAATTAATAGTGATACAAATTCGGAATTTTTATGGAATTTTCTTTTTTGTGTATTAAAAAAATAAATTTAAATATGGTACTGCTTTAAAATGGTTGCACAAGTAAGTTCTTTTCTACGAATTCATTGGGGCTTTAGTTGGGTCAGAGGCTTATTTCTTGCACAAGGTATTTTTAAGCTACTTTGTATGGATCCGAGCACACTATGTATGTGATCTGGTATTAGCAGATCCGAATCTTCATATTGGGACTGCTGAAGTAAGCACGTCTGAGTGAAGTTTAGAGCATGTGTTTACACATCCGAGTGCTTCTCTAAATGTAGCCGTAAACGAAAACTTACGGTGATGTGAAAATACAACTGTTGCTGGTTTTATCGACTTGAATGTGTCTTAGACGTTCTAGGATGAGGTAGTGCCGAAGAATGCCAAAAATACATCGGCATGATCTCATAACACTTCGTGCAAGGACGCACAATCTCTTGCGAGAGAGGCCGTGACAAAGCACAAACACGGCTTGGATACGGATGACCAAACCTCTGTCGTACAGGAAGTAAAACGGGAAATACGTCATTAACGACATTGAAGAATTATTAGTCATTGTCAAAAATTGTACAATGGCCCTACATAAGTTTTAGCGAGATAAAAACAAATCTGATACAGTCTTCATTAACCCACATAAGAATCAAACATAACCAAAGGCTGACTTACCTACTGACGAACAATAGCCTATTAAAAAGGATGATGACAATCGGATATGTTCATTGAAAAACTTGAGGAGGCCTGGGGCCCCTGGTAAGCAGACATTACCGCCTTTAAGAAGGCTCATTGGGAAAGATCGCACAAGAGGAAAATAAAAAATTGTGAGTTTCTCCTCCGGTTTTTCGGGTGTGGATTTGTTATGGTTATGGTTATGGTTATAGGGTTATGTAGCCAGCGCTTGCATAGTGGGCCCATCGCGATCCCTGTGAAACCAAAAAGGTAAAACCTAAACCTTTTCCTGGAAGGATTTGATTTCTCTACAGAATTTAACCATATTTTTATAGCTATCATAGCCTAGCTCCTCTAGAAATAGTTGCCGAGAAGCTTCATCCGTGTCCTGGCAATTCTCTGGTTACCTGGCTGTGGATGTGAACTTGTATTGCATCCATGGTCACATTTACATTTTTAATAATAATTGTCGCTTGGATAATGGCCCTTCCAAAATGGAGGGTGGATACCAAGGATCACGTTATGTCACTATACCCTCGGATGTTTTCCTAAGACAGTCCAGCGCATAAACCACTGAACCACGAAGACCACTTGGAATGAACAAAAAGGTGACTAGGTGGCGTATACGTAACTTAATTGCTCAAAAGCTTGGCAAATGTCAATTTTTAATTTCCAACATGAAAATAACTTCACCGAATGTAAATTTCTATTGCAACCAATATTTCTAACAGTACTGTATATATGCGCGTACAATTTTACCAATTTTCTACAATTTATGTAAAAAAAAAAAACAATTAAAACATTTTCAGTGCGTTCAAAAATAAATCTAACCGACAACAATTTCTTAGATTGGAGCACTTACGTTCCCTTAATGAGAATAATTGAATTTAACAAGTGATTTGTGGGACGATGACGATGAACTTACTCCCTAGAAGACGAGGTCCTTGCAGTACAAATAAAATCGTTCGTCCTTCAAACTCAACTTCTTTCAGTTCTCTAATTTATTTAGCAAAAAGTTTTTCCCTTGTTTGCTTGTTTGTTTGATGCGTGGAGGTACGTTTTATAATTATGAGGTAGATGGTGTTACCAGCGGTCCTCACGTTTACCATCCGTTTGTGATGGCTTCTATCTTGGCTTTGCTAGGTTGTTGCTTCGCCAGCGTTAACGGTGAGAAATTCACATTGATATTGATCGGATGGAGGATGGGCATTGCTGCGTAGTTCTTGTCCAGCAAATCGATCCCATTGAGATACGGCACCAGGCTGGTGTAGTCAATGTTCAGTGGAACGTAGTAGGTGCCTTGACCGTGCAGAGCAAATATGGGAACGGCAAAATGCCGACCGGTGGTGGTAGTGGAGGGATTTGTTGATAGCTTCGCAGCCACTGCTGATGTTGCACTGTTACTGCTAAGTTCAGATTTAATGTCGCTAAAGGACAATGGCTTCGATTCACCCGATGAGGCGGCGGCAGCTGTTATGGCTGATGATGAAGACTGTACACTGCCGTTGTCGAGCTTACGTTTTTTTTCTATCGAACTAACAATCTCTAGATCATCTTTTGAATGTTCCGATATAGAGTGATCGCTTTGTAACGTTGGAGCCGCGGGACCATGCTCGCTGGAGGTTTCATCATGCAGGTGATCCTGATTGAAGCGTTCCTTTATGTGATTTTTGTACTTGTAATTGTTGTTGTGCTCTATATCGTGGGAGGACTCCGAGAAATTGCGCATACGTGCCGCTTGCATCATTAAGCTGTCGACGGAATTAAGCGGATGCGGAGGCGGTGAATGCATATTGGCTGTCTCATGATGTAAGAGTGGTTCTCGCGACGAATCGAAATCATGATTGCTGGAATCGTGGTGTAAGGAAGGTGGCGCTGTCGATGTTATCACTGGCGCTTGGTGGGGCTGAGAATTGCGAAAGCTTAGATCTTTGACATCATTATGATCGTTGCTATTGCTGTGCTCCACATCGGATGCGAGGATATCACGCAATTGTGACAGCGGTGCGGCGGGATGATAACCATTGTGCGGACTACCACTGGACGCACTTACATTATCTGGATGGCAGCGTGCTTTAAAACAATCATCTGGAATATAAGAAAACAATAGTTGTCAATTTTATTCGTCTACAGGCATATCAATTTATTTTAACCTAAAATTCAAAAAGCTCTACTCAAACTGGTCCTAGCAGTGGTTTACAGCCAAGCACCAAGAAGTGAGTATTCTATCGTCACCTCAAGAATTGAAGGTCTTTATGGTATATGATTTGTGCTGATCACCTATGGGAAAAGTTTAAACGTTTGGCTGAATGAAGAAGCCTCTTAACCTTTATTCCACCTGAAGTGGTCTCTTTTGATGGATCGGTTTTTAATCTTGTAGTTCACTTCTTATACTGATGTTATTTGTAAGCATAACCGTTGAGCCACTGTCCTTATTTTCTTGACAGAATCAAAGACTGGGTGCAGAAGGTCCGCTGAACACTTGAAAAGCTGAGTGTAGACTCGTAGTCAGTGTGTTTGGGTATCCTTATGTTGATAAGTTAGCAGCAAAGAGTTGCCAGTAACAATTTAAAGTGACAATAATATGACGTTGCAAATAATGCAGCTACACTGACTATTTCTGCAGAAATTATGGAGACCAGGAGAAGAAGGAGGCGATTATTTATCATCTGTGCGCTTGGCCAACTAAAGAAGGAACACCCTTCTTTGATGACCTAAATGATATGCCTGCTCTTAAGTGCAGCGACTTCGACTTAGCTAGAAGCTTTAAGGTCCAACGACTGAGGTGGCTGGGCCATGTAGAGCGGATGGAAACCAATGCTCTGGCCAGGAAAATCTTCGAAACCACACCCGAGGGACGACGCAGTAGAGAAAGATCGCAACTCAGGTGGCGCACGCAAGTGGAAGGGGACCTTAACCAACTTGGCGTGCGAAACTGGAGGCAGCTGGATAAAGATCGAGCTGGCTGGAGACGCTTCTTGGTTGAGGCCCAGGTTCACCCCGGACTGTAGCGCCGCCTTAACTATTATACATAAGTAAGTAAGTAAGAGTACTTAAATGAGAGTCTAGGTCTCAAAAATGTGGAGAAGTTTGTATGCGTCAAAAACGCGAGCCTGTGGATCTGGATGTCATCACAATCAACCTTCCCCTTGATCTAAGTGAACCCTTGTGTTTAAGCAGCGATCGGATCTTACATAACCTAAGCTATCTAACACTATTCATTGGTTCCAGCGAACGTCTAACTTAACACACAACCTGCCCATAAAAAGTGATGAGTTGACTTAAAAAAAGTAAAGAAAAAAGGTTTAGTTAATGATAAGCCAGGAGAAGAGCCTTTTAAATAACGAGCTAGAATAAACCATAATTAAAAATGTACTTACTTTTCAGAAGAATTTCGTCGCAGTGCTCTTGCAGGCGTGTCAGCATGCGATAGCAAAAGTCTTGCATTTGACTATCGCAGAGGAATTTGGCAGCTTCCTTCATACAATCCGTGTATCCCAATCGATACTCGCTCTCCTTTTGCACACATTCACTTTGTAAATGCTTCAAATGTCGAATGGCCATCTCGATGATTTCCGTTTTTTCTATCCGTCCACGACCTTTACGCTGATATTGTGGTGGAATGAGTCGTGACAAATCGGCCAAACATGAGTTCATCCTATCCCGACGCCTCTTCTCAATAATTCGATGCGACAAAGGATCTTGCTAAACAAATCAAATACGAACAAAAGAAAAAACCAAAAAGAAAACAAAAGAAAAATGCGATTAGATTTAAAGGAAAGCTCTAAGTATAGATGATAGGATAGTATAATGCAACCCAATTTTTGGACACGAATTAGTTTTTCAATGTTTAGTTTTGAGGTTATGCAGAACATCAGTGGTAATGGTAGTAATAGCAGTATTTCAGCGATGCCACGTACACGTAACTTATTGCCTTATTTTCTATAAAAAAAATAAGACTAATTCCAAAACACTAAAGCCATTGGTTATGCTGTAAAATTTTCATTTTTATTTCTTCCATACGTAAAATGCATTTATGATTGTTTTCTATTTGTTTTTTATTTATTGTTAATAGCCAAGGAAATTAAATAAAACTATTTGCTTCATGTTAATTTATTGTATTTTTGCAAAAAGCTTTTCTGTTTTTCTTTGTCTTTGTTTTTTTTTTTCTTTAAAATTTAAATATTTACCCTCGATGTTTTATTACGTCTTCCGGTTGCGTATTCTGCATCATCCTCGCTGTAAGCTGTAGCTGATGTTGAAAAATTTAAGCTAGATTCTGCGCAATAAGGAAAACTGGATACGGCTGCCTCACTACAATAATGGGAAAACATAATAAATTTGTTTCTGATCAGTAAGTGTCGATCCACAATATTTGCTATAAGAGAGAGAGGAACTTTAACTAAAAAAAAAAAGAATGAAAACAAAAAAGAAATCGAAATCAAAACCGCTTCAGTAAAACAATAAATTTTTCGTTTTTCCAACGAACAAATTTTATTGCTTTTTGTTTTTTTTTTTTTTTTCATTTTACTATATAGAGAATTTTTTATATATTATTATTTTTTTTTTAAGTGTAGTAGTAAACTTTTTTCGAATATTGGAGATATTTTTGTGCATAATTACCGAAAAAGAAGAGAAAATGCCACGTTTACAGAGGATTAATTGGCTAACAAGCGTTTTTTTTATCGCGATAGGGACAATCTTTGTGGCAGTAGAAGTGGCGAAGTATCACATCACTTATGGTCCTCTTCCGTGAAAATCCACAGCCAGACCAATCCAGAGTGGTGGCCAGGATAGCGAAATCATTTTCCAATGGTTTACTAAGTGGAAACAATACACATACATAGAAAATTTGTTATTTGCTCAACACAATGTATGTCAGAGAGAGAGAGAGAGATTGAGAAAAAAGATTAAAAAAAAAGATGCGGACACATTTGTTTAATTTATTTATTTATTTTTTAAACCAAGCTTTACATTAAAAAAAAGAAGTTAATAATTTGTAAATCACTGAACACTATTCACTGCACATTGACTGATGACTCGAATCGGGGGGTTTCCGGACTTGCAACACAAGTTATGACGACGAAAATTAACATTGGCCTGGCTTACATCGTGGTGGCTCTGTTAGTCGTTTTAGTTTACACAGAGCACCGCAATATTGGGCATTAGCCTCTATTAAGTTTCAAATACCTACGTCGACAATGGGCATCAGCCATTTTTTTTAAACACATCACCATCTGTCCTTTGGCAAGTTTTACTATTGCTATCAGATATTTGTATTTTACCTTGACTTAGTTCCGGATTAAAGCACCAAGGTAAGCTAGGCCAACATGACTTAAAAGGTGGCTTTATGAGGTTTTTGGTTTTTTTTTTGTGTTTAAGCACCGTCGTCTTGCACCTGTGCGTGAAGTCTTAAGTCATACAAGTAAGGCGACTGTACACCGAAGACTTTTGTAAAATATTTAGTAAATATTATTTCTGTCAAAATCAACGGTAAGTTGTCAATTTTATTATGCTACCTCTATACTGTACAGAGATCGGTTATAAGCAGGAATGTTGTCTTAGATGATGATGAATAAATGAAAAAGACAACTTTTTTAATTAATGATTAAAATACATAAATTGCTTCTATTAATTTTAAGCCGTAAAACATTGATTTTAAAAATTGTTGAAGAGGCCGGAGAGATTGTTCTTAGGCCTGTTTGCGATAATCTCGACAAGCACAAGACTGACAGCTCGGGATGAGACAAGGCCTAGCATCTCGCAATCATTCATGTTGTGCGTGATTCATTTTTCGCACGAATGTAAGGGACCTGCAATTCATTGCCGACTCTGAACGGCAAATTGAGAAGCTGTTTCATGACAAATTATACTCCCAGAGGTTTGCCATTCAACGACGAACCCACGCTGCTCGTACAGCAATCTAATGCACTAACCACTGAGTCACGACGATCACAATTGACCTTTCACAGTCGGCAATAAAATCAGTAGGCTCATTACATTAGTGCAAAAAATATAACATGCACACCAGGCAGGTGTCTGTTAGTGGTATCAATGGTAAGTTGCTATTGGAGAGCTAGTCAGTGACAAAGAAAATGGTCTACAGACTCTATCCCTTCCTCGTCCTTACAGCTGCTGCTGAAATCGAATGTCTAATTTTTACACCGACAAGGGTTCCAAAGTGACGTTTCCAAGCGAACGTAGGGTCATCGTTATTTTTACATCGAGAACCATCCAGAAGCTTCAAAATTATGACGCGACAACTGACGTATTGCCATGTTCTTTAGCCAGTTTTATACCTTAGTTGGTCTATGAAGCGTTTTGCTGTATTGAAAGCAGGTAGTACTTGTCTATCAGCCAGTGCTGTATCTAGGCCCGAGTCTTTCGCAGACAGTTCACCTGCTTTTTTGTTCCCTTTTCACTCTTAGGTATCTAAAAGCCCAGCAGAGGCAACTGGCTATCTGACGAAACATTTCTCAAAACGTATCCAATGTTCAAGCGCGCTTTACAAGATAATACTCAAGCTAGCAACGTCCACCCCTTCACCCCGGTCCTTAACAAACTGCCTCGCGTTCCGCCCTACAAGTTGATGGAGGTCTGTTTCTACTTGTCAGCAGGACGTTATTTTGAGTTGTATACCTTTAGCAGAACATTGTTGTAAAATGTGTGACATTTTCGATAATTACCACAAGATTGACGTAAGAACTGGCGTCCTTTGTCCTAAATTTATTCAAAAGGAATGTTCGAAAAATGCTTAAGCTTGGAAGTTGGTTACGTTTTTTAGAAATTAAAATTCTTTTATCTGCAGTCATTTGACGTCACAACTAGCTTTATTGTTTCAAAATTCTAAAGACAACCGCAGGTAATGTTTCAGCAATTCTTTAGTAAAACTTCTCATCTCCATAGATTAAGATAATAAATTGTATAACAATGAAAGAAACATAATTAATTACTAATTAAATTATAATTCCAAACAAGTTAATTGTTACTTTCCAAAATTTTGATAAATAATTAGAAGATCCGCCTGATGACGCATGTTGCCTTATCCTCACCTTATATCTAAATGGTATTTTAAACAATTTTTTTCCTTCTTCTTATACTATCTCTATATATACTAGTAAGCATGTTGTGTTAAATGAATTAAGAAAGAAAAAAAGAATAAAAGAAATTCAACCCAGACACTAAGCCGGAGCCAGACAAAGCTATGTAGCGTAGTCTACCAAATGAGAAACAGAAAATCACACAAGTCACGATCTGTTGCTATTATTTGCATTCTTTCAGCATAAGGTTTATAAAAATCAACGAAAAAAACAAACAAACAACCTCTCGACAGCAACGGCTATGCAAATAAAACTCGATACGTCCGAGTAGTTCATTTTAAAATTAAATTTTCTAGATCTTCGTTGCGGCATCTTGTTCAACTGAAAAAAAATAGTCTCACAATACGTTTGTATCTAAACGTACAATCACCGCCTGTAGAGGTGCATATTTTTCAAATGAATATTACACTATTGTTCGTTTTTGCGAAAACACGTTTTCTGTCAGAGCCTCTATAATTAAAACAGCACGTTTCGGACTGACTGCGCCAAAATACAAATAAATAATAATAAAACAAAAAAAAAACACCCATGATATTGAGACACACGGAGAATGTATTGTATTTGTGCTTTCATAAGGTTTTTCTTTATTTTTTTTTTCTTGCTTCGCAAACAAATGGGAACGACAAACGGAAAACAATTTATATTTACTCTGTACGTCTTTGAATTTGTTACAGAGAAAAAAACAAACTTGGGAGCGTTTATTCGTAAGCATTTCTGAACTAATGGGAATGCCTTCAAGCGACGCCGCCGCTTCTTACGGTTGTCGTCGGGTAGACCTAGTTTAATTTTAGCACAAATAATTAGCAATGCTTACATTTTATTTATTCATTTCTTCTCGTTGGGAATTGCGAGAGTCTGGCGAAATGTCGCGTGTTTAGACTCTAATTGAATAGTTTCTTAGCATTCCTCTGGGAAATGAATGTACAAAAATTAAATGACATACAAAATTAAATGTACATGTGTATGTACATATGTATAAAATATTTTTTTCTTGGATTTAACGGGGTATAATTTGTATAGGACTCGCTGCAGATTGTTCTTCAATTCAAACGAGTATGATGACAAGTAATTGGTCTAAAGTCAACTAAGATTCCTTTTAGCCAGCCACCCTTAGAGTAATATTTCCACCCAGAGTTTTGGCAAATCTCACCGTAATTCCAATTAAGTCCTGAGATTTCTCATACATTTTTCAGACATTCAAACATAAAACAAACGCATTTTCACATTTAGCTCTTCACTTTTCCCCGCTAATATTGATACGCCATTATCTTTTTTTTTTAAATGGAGAAAAAAAGGAAGAAAACATCAACATTAACAAAATAAGTTATGAACACCGGAAGGCGAGAAAAAAGTGGAATGTGTTCAACAACACAGTCCACAAGACGGAAGATCCTCTCAATTGTGACAACTATTGTACATACATACATACATATCGTCAACGTGAAAAATAAGATCTTATTCGTCGACAATCTCTGTCTTTCGTTAACAACCTGATTTCAGAGATGGGCCAGAAAATTCGACCAAATCAAGCGCAAAATACGATTTTTACTGTAAATATGAAGGAACAGGGCAATTGAGTAGTGAAACATAGTTTAGAACACACAATGGATCCAAACTGCGCTTTTACTGCACTGCAAATCTTGTAATCTGCGGTGTATGACCTGTGAAATTGGGGAGACTCTGTATAATATCTTATTCTTCCGAGTTGCCTTCTGACTATTGAAGGAGGATGAAGATATCTTTGCGGGTGAAAAATTCTGCCATTGATATTCGGTTTGAACTACGTTGATGGGCTTTAAAAGAGGACACTCATTCAGTTTAGATATAGTCTTCGAATCCAACCCGGATAGACAATGCAGGAGTGAAAAACAGCACTGGTGAAGCTTACTGGTTGAGGACCCTAGTTTCACCCCGAACTGTAGCACCGCCTAAGGAAATACAATAAATGAGAACTCGACTGAAACCGTAAGCAACGCCCTTGTATCCATAAACCTAATAGATCGTAATTATATCTAACCAGTAGAAAGATAAATAGCTGGCGCGACAGCTTGGGATAAGCCAAGGCCTAGCTACTCGCAACTATTCATGTTGTGCATGTTACGAATTGAAGGGACCTTTGCTTTATTGCCGACTCCGAACGTCGAATTGAGAAGCTCTTTCATGACACATTATACTCCATTACGAGGTATTATACTCCGACGAGGTGGTGCCGCGAAAAATGTTCGGTGTTCCTGGCTGGGACTTGAACCCACACCGCTCGGTCAGCAGTTCAACGCACTAACCGCTGAGCCACGGCGACCACAAACTTAAACAACTTAAAATGTGCAACTGGAGGCAGTTACTTAAGGACTGGAATAACTAACGAGGCATTTCGTTTGAGGTTCATTTTCATAGCGAACTTAGGAGTGCCACCTAAGTAAGCAAGAAAATAATCTTGTTGGGATTCACAGCCGATTTCCAATTTCTCCTCTAGTGAAATTAAAGTGAAGTGAGTCTGTTTTTAAGTCATATATTGGTATATCTTGGAATATTGGAATATTTGTTGCTTATAGCGTTCTACAGGAATTTTACGAGTCGTCTCTAATCTCACGAAATCAAAATGTATGATTGCATCCCTGATTGAACTAAGAGCAATTAAATACTAGACATTTTTCCTTATGGACACAGAGTGGAATTGGCCACAAAAGACGCGGATACAGATACAATAGACAGATGCTACCCGCCTCTCACGTAGCTAATAGCTTCATAGTCATCATAGACCAAGACACTGTAAAGTTGCTTGAAGAAAACCAGGAACACATTCTTGGTTAAGAAGCGTAAATCCCAACTTCTGGCAGTTAGTTAATTACTAAAAGAATATCAACCCAACTAACCCTCGAAAGAAGCCATATATGCACGGTTGTTGGTGTAAAAAATAGACTCTGCGATATTGGAAACATAAGTAGCACAGATGATTTCTGCAGAAGCTGTAGGGACAAAGAAGAAGTAGACCTTGACACTGCGTAGGACCCAAATTGTCTCTTCCGTGATCGCACAACTCGTCACGTAAAAACGAGACGATTTGGCCCCAGAATGCTCGATCACGAAGGGTACGATTTGGCCACGGTTCTCTAGGAGCGATAACTGACCTGTCAGAGTGTCAAATTCTGTAACCTTGAACAATTTACTTAGGGAACTGAGTGTTTTAATCAGATGCAGATCCTACAATGTACTTGAAGACAATTTCAATGTCTCAAATGGCTTCTGGGTAAAATTGTTCATCGCTATAAACAGCTCTCCTAGTATAACCAAATCTACATGAAAAGAATATAAAGATAAATCTTTAATCACGATGTACCTACATAAAATGTACCTCGTTGTCAAAAAGGATTCCAAAATTACTAACTTTGGTGAAAAGAACAGAGAAAAGTTCCGTCTTGGTGCCAGGAATCGAAAAGAGTGACAATTCGGCACTTAAGAGGTCTAACAACAACGCTGTGTATGGTTGGAAATGGTTTTGGAAAACAAGGTGTCAGTTGACATTGGATTCTTTCATTGCTATTTTCTGGTGGTGAGTAGATGGGAAACAAATGTACGATTACTGATACACACTTTAAGATTGCCTTCCCGTATTGCAAAACTAGAATCCTACAAATTGGTTTGACACGATTATGTGTCAACCGATTTAGTGTCAACCTTGGAGGAATATTTTCTCTTAAAATGCATGACATTTTGCGTGACAATTTTTGTGTTTTGACACTTGTGGCATAAAATCCATTTTGCGTGACCGTCACGCGCAGAGTGCGATATCTATCATTTCATGATCGATGATAAGGAAAAAGCACTCAGATTTAGACAGCTACAGCTACTACATCAGGAAAGTAGAATGTTTGATCAATAAGCCCAGGGCACGTGCCTAATCAGATCTTCTGTACGTCAAACTTAAACAAATAGTTTCGATCGACTACATAGTTTTGCAAGATAATCAAATGCCGAAGGCCAACAATATACCTACGTAATCTAATCGCTGAATAACAAATTTTATAATTCTCAGGCAATAAATATTCAGAAAGTTTTTTGCAAATTCATAGTCGCGTGCTGTTGATTTAAGAAAAACAAAAAAATTATAATCATAATACATATGCAAAAATCGATACCAATCTGTTGTATGAACACTAGTCTGAACATTCCATAGCAGTTTTTTTTTCTTAGCCTCCTGTCACACTGGTTAGTGTCAGTACTTACTAGATTCAACTCATATTTCTTCGTTTAAACTTCATGTGCACATGACCGTATTATGATTTATTTTTATTCTCTGCCAACAAGCGTGAGGTGCTTTGCTCTGCTGTAGTTGTTAAGGTTGTTTTGTGGTTTTTTTGGTCTTTTTTTTATTGTAGGTATTAATAAATTTTTTTATAGATACATATTTGGATTAGCAAACAAAAGATGAGAAGTGTAAATAGATGAGCGGAAAAGTTGTTTTATCAGTTTAAAAATATCATTTTAGGGTATCTGTGTTATTTTTTGACATGCTGATTGGAACATAAAGGAACGATGATAAGGGGTGTTCCTTCTAGAACTCTGAAACTTTGATTGTAGACATTGGTATTGAACAGTGAAAGTCATCGACAAATGACAACTCTTACAGGTCCTCATACTAATAACACTCAGTAGAAGCTTAGAAAGCGTCATACCCAAGAAACAAAACCAACCAGCAGCTCTATGCAGACAAATGTGAATGATCCCTTAAATAGGGGTATAATTATTTTGTGCCCAGGGCGACAAAAAGCGTGAGACCACACCGCTGATAGACTTTCTAAAGGATGATACGGACAGGAGCTACAACTTTTAGCGCTCCAGGAAATCTGAGTTACACAGGAGCAACGCAGGATACCATGAATGAAACACAGACGGCTCTAATTTCTCGAAAGAATCGGGTGCGAGTGTATATTGCTTGCAATTGGAACCTAGCACAGTCTTGTAAGTCTTCGCCACCTTGTAAGTCTTCGCCACCTTGCTGGGACAGCACAGAAGAAGAATAAGTGTATTCAACTCTACATCTGCTAAGTAAATACATTAATCGATGACATAACTCATCTAAAACTTTATTGTAGCTTCTAGAATCAAAGTCTCGGTCAAATTTTCAGGTTTCAGTGTGCATAAGACGCCTGGTTTGCGTATACATTGCTTATAAAGTTTGGGGTTTTGAAAAAATTGTTGAAAAAATTAGCACATTCTTTCGAAAACACTGTACCTAGAGCATACGTAAGTTCTTTCTCACACAACACAACTTCCTCTCATTATGCCCCCAAAATACCTAAATAACTCATCCCGCCCATTTCTATCGACCAAACACAGAAAAACAATCAATTGCTGATCAAAGCTAAAAATTAAGTGATCACTCCCGCAGCGAGTGAATGGATCTCGTGAAATTTGCGTGATGCCACTGTTAAGTCATATTCACGAGTTTTGCTCGCTGTAATAATAAAGACGCTCTTGTCCGTACCCACACCGTTTGCCGTCACAGAGCGCGACCACTTGAACGTCAGTACATCACGATTTCAAATTTTTACTATTTTCGATAAAATCACTCGTTCATTTCATGAATATTTACGCGATTCCCCAAAAAAGCTACACCCTGAGTCCTCATCGTCTAAGTTTGTCGCTTTTGTCTAAACGCGATGACGCTGTGCGATGCCCCAAAACAAGGGACAACAGGCAAGTCAAACGTATTAGTAACCATCCCCCAGTGAGTACGTAACACGATGATTTCTGATTTCTATTAGCCACCTATGTATGCTTGGCCGATGGCATCAGCCTGGCCTGGCTCGTTTCTATCTTGTCTGACGAGTGTACCTGCTGTCGCCTGCTGGTTTGGCCACCACGCCCGAATTTTTTCGCTGCCAAAAAGTTATTTTCGTTTCGATTGTTTTTAGCGAGAGTATTCGGGCCACTAGTGCATAGTATTTCGATCCAATCCCCCCTCCACGCCCACAAATGCCGTTTCATTCAAGAAAACCGTAATATCGAAGGGAAGCCATAGCCAACAATAAGATCACTTGTGAAATTTTCTGTAGGGGGTATCAGCGGGTGAACGTGACGTCCCCTGTCGTCAAATCCGTTCGATGTAATTTGGTTCTTAAATCGTGATCTGTTTAAGCTTTTGGTCGCGTTTTTCTCTTCTTTTCTGTTTGCGGGTCACAAAATCTCAGATGTTTGCGGGAAAAAAAAAAGCAAAGAGATTGTTTTGTAATATGGCGTTTGGACTTATTTTTAGGATTTGCCAAACACAAAAAAGCGAAGGGGGAAATATTATCGCATTTATTTTCGGGTTGAAGCACTTATTTTCGGCGGATATTTTTGGATGCCGCCAATGAATATTTTCGATTTTTATTTGCGTGTGATTTTCGGTTTGTTCCAGAAAAGCGTAAGCAGATTCGCGAATGGAAAGCGTAAACATGAGACATTGTTCGTGCGCTACTTGACATAAGAATGTTTATTTAGAATAGTTTTGGGACGTCACGCGATTGGTTTTTGCATAGTTATGCGGTAATGAAGGCTGAGAGTGGTGTTATTTGATAATTTGAAGGAAAACGTCAGACTACTGAGAATGGGTTAAGGTTGCAGACAAAATTCATTCAACTCAACGCAGACGGCAAATAATTTGCAACACAAAACAGCTCTGATTTTGACGTTTTACACAAATAACGTTCAATATCAGGAAATTTCCACAAATTAAGGGTGTTAAACGTCACAGACAGGGCAACTGTCAGATTAGAAAATCAAATCATGGTATTTTCATTACACTTCCTCTCATTAAGTTTGACAAGATATTCGAATCGCTCAGAAATCACGGTTTTCCGTAAAAAAAAAACAACATTGAGCGATATAGAAGGCACATATTTGCAGATTGTGACACTTCACAATTGAAACTGATTTAGTCGACTACATTTTTTAAGGATTTTCGTGAATGATTGCTAGACATTGTAGACATCCAAAGACCCATTCTATCAGAATTTTAGTTAGTATTTATCGCTAATGGGTTTAGAGTTTTAAGATCAATTGGGCCTCTTTTGAGGAAAAGAAGTCGCTTGGCTAGGATTTTCAGTCTTGCTTCAAGCTATAATCGGACTGTGGCACTAAAAAACTTTGGGTTCATCTATGTATATAAAAACCTGAAACCCTTGGTGGCCTGGCACTTAACTAAGTGTGACCTTGTTCTGCCTGGCAATTGATTGTAAGGCATCGCAGTAGTACTTAACTGGCTTAGATTCCATTGAATGACATGTTAATGCTTTAAGTGGTGTTTGACTATCTGAAAAAGGAGTTCTCCAGTGCACCTAATACCTCGAGCAAAGTTGATTCTTATGCGGATATTTCAGCCTGGAAAACCCTGGGGTACACACCGGTTGGCTTTGAGACTTTTATGTTGAGTTCAAAGACCTCAGAAGACACCATTTTTGATCCATTGGTGAAGCATGCGAAACTTCTTAGGTCTAGAAGGTGTTCTCTATTGAAACAGGCTTCATGGTCTGAAACTTCCTGCACATAAAAGTTAGTTATAATATAAAACATGTCGCTCATTGAAATTGATTCAAGTTTATCAGGTGTAAAATGGTGTAAAATTCAAATCACACACCTCTTATTGAATCACCATTTTACTGTTTGAAGGCATGCACTATCGAGTGATACATTGGAACGATATGATTTGGAAAAATCATTTCTGTGCATCTGTCAGAATTTCGTCAGCATTTAACAAAAATTGTGAAATTAGAAGCCAACTCAACTCTGACGTGTCTTGCATTTTTGCTCCTGATTTTGATCTCACAGTCATAGTATTAGCAAAACAATTAATTGGCTCTCAAGACAGTGATAAAGATTTACGAATTGGATCATTATTCGACGGCTTTTATATGGACGTACTTGACTTTAAAAAGGAATGCTGACAGAATCTACATCAGTAGAATTCTCAGTTAAACTCAGTTGAACTTCGGAGTTAGTACCTATTCAAGCGTTCTCAACAACTTGCTGTTATTAATTTAGAGCAAGTTGTCGACATAAAAGATATCAGCAAGTCAGACAAGTATTCATTATCTATGTACGTACCCATTGTCAAGGTTTTTTTTACTCTACCGACTGGTCGGTCGCTACCTCAACTAAAATTCTAAAAACAATTTTATTTTTTAAACTTCAATCGCACGACACCACTTGGCATGAATTGTTCGACGTAACCACGTTTGTTCTGATTATCACTATAAACTGTCAACCATTATCTATAATAATTAATGTGTTGTTAACTTGTATTTGAAGGTTCTGAAGTGGCTTTACTGTAAGTAATTATTAATTTAACAATCTTAATAATATAATCTTGAGTTGCGCTCTTGAACTTTGGAAACGTTGACTCAAAATGACCGGAGAATAAAAAAATTATTATATCAGCAGAAAAGTTTTCATCTGATATAATGGGCTTTGCTTCGCTTTACAGTAACGTTACGATATTATCTGCCACAAAGCGCGACCTTGGCTCAGTGGATAGTACGTTGGACTGCTGAGCGAGCGGCGTGGGTTCAAGCCCCAGCCATGTCCACCGAACATTTTTCGCGGCACCACCTCTCGTCGAGGAATAACATCTGTCATGAAAAAGCTTCTCAATTAGACGTTCTGAGTCGGCAATAAATTGTAGGTCCCTTCCATTCGTGCGAAAAATGTAACACGCACAACAAGAATGGTTGTGACCCACCTTGTAACTTTAAACACGAACTGAGGAATAAAATGCAATTCATAGCAAATGCCAGATGGAATGCGCTTGACTCCTGTGTTATTACAAGAAACAGAACTGAAAAGATCTTACAAAGGAACAGAAAATCTTTATCGGCTCCAATAGGCATAATTACCGGACAAAATTAAGGTGTCATATCAAGAAACCTAAATTAAATGCAAACGTAAATTACCTCTGCAGAGGCTGCGGTGATGAGGAACTGCATGAGGATACTCCACACTTTCGCTGTTGTGTCAGAATTGACACATTATTTGCTAACCGAATATTGACATACAAAGCTTTGAAGTTTTCTTGGAGAAATCCCGAACCTTGAAGCCTGCTATCTACTGAAGACAAGAAAAAACAGGGTGAACTTGTCTAATTTTAGGATCAAAAGCTTTTTACAAAACCAAATACGGGCTTTAATACATTTTCCATTGTCAATCTAGTTTTTAAGCGACTAGGTAGCTAGCCTCATTGTAGAAATAGTCTGGTTGGGTCCTTGCGGAGGTTGTACTTTTTCTAAAAGTGGGGGGAAAGACTCAAGTCAACGAAGATCCCACAGACCAATCAGGAGAACGATGGTTCCCTTAAAATTATAGAAAAGGCTGTAAACAACACTTTGAGAGGAAGAACGATAGGAAGTTTCTAAGGTGTCCACCCCTCACCAATGTCCAAATGCACACAGATCCACCGAGACTGTTGATTAGTGGTCGAAACCAACTCAGAGGAACATATCACATGAAGGATTGAAAAAGACTCTATATACAAAGGAAAGGTGTAAATGTCACAGAATCTTGGTGTATGCACGAGCTGCTGAGCGTAAAATCAGCGAAAACTTAAACTTTACTAAAAATAGGCCAATTTTGGGAGACATTCGCTAGGGACATAAATGAACCAAGAATGGTGCTACACGACTGGATTTACGTAAACCCGGTTAAAATCACTGTAGTAACTTAAACGAGAAAAAGAAAACTTTACCGGTTGACGCCAATGAAATTCTCCAGCACAATACTGATATTAATTAAAGGACCGTAGAGCCCATTAATTAATATCAGTATTGTGCCCGTCAGAGTTTTCTGATCGAATCGAATCTCGCAGCCCGTAGACAGGTATTTTTAAGAGCAAGGAGTCGGGATACAGAGGTTGAAGCATCGCTGGAAAGATCATCGCCTCTTTTTGCACTTCTCTGTGGAGAATTTCTTTTCAATCCACCGGGTGTCTTTCCCAATCAAAAGTTATTACCAATTCCGAAACAGCTGTGGCAATATATGATAAAACGGGAAACAAATTTGTCACGATACGCTAAAGATAAAACATTATCGTTGTAACAACCTTCGTAATTTCACAATTTAACTCAAACCAGACAGCCTGTAGTCAAGTCGATGTAATGTACTCAATGACGCTCTTTTTATCAAGGGTACCTACCCATTGTTACCTAAAAAAAAAAAGGCAAGAAAAACATTGCTGATAGCGTAACAAGGTCACACAAGGTCTTTTTTTATAAACAATTTCTGCTCAATAAAAGAAGTTGATAAACTTCTCAACCTCGTGAGTATGGTCGTGTGAATCACCCTGTGCACACAGTTCCAATTAACATCGTGTTATCACATTATTTCACACGTGTGCACCCAATATCATGCATCCTCCAGGTGATCGTTTTATTGTTGCTGTGTATTCGATACAGCAAAGGCACCTCTCCTCATTAATCTCAATCCGAAAATAGAAAAGCGAAAGCAAAAAAATGATAATAAACTCGTGTGCAAGTGAATAGGAAGCAGAAGCAAAACAGAAAAAGACACACCAACCACACTAATTGCTATAAACTCAGTGACGCATGCACACTTTTTATCTATTCTGGGAAATTCTCTGTGATAAGCGTCGGGCGATTATAACTTTATTCCTTTCTCGAAATAAATAAATCAACTGAAGCCCCATTCGCTGGCAGTGCTTGTTGTTCCACATAAAACGTTCAATCACCCCAAGCGGAATGAAGATGAACTTTTCAGACGTCGTCGTCGCCTGCAAACTATGACAGAACGACAGAAAATTCTAATTCTTAGCATCATGCACTTTTTTCTTCTCCACTTTCCTGTGTCATCGTCAGCTCCACATATGGTTAAAAAAAACCCGATGTAACCATACGATTACCTAATTATCCATTGGAGCATTCCCTTGCGCAATGTGTAGCTAGATGCAAGCAGTCATTGCCACGTCGCAAAATCCAAGCCGAGTCTATATTTTCCACAGACGACGCCGAGCGACCACAAATCGACGACCAAGTGTTATGTACCAGTTCAGGTGCATAATGTGTGCAAACTGAATTAAGGCCTTCACGGCTGCTGTGCACGTTTGTGTAATGTTTTGTTGAATTTATTTCTCGTTGTTCGTTTCATTCAGCCCCATCGAATGGTGCTACAAAGAATTCATAAAGTTCACGTGGCTCTGCCGGAGCCAAGTCAACCAACCAGAAGGCTGTTGCGTAAGAATTTAATTTTATTAGTAGGGTAACCAGAAAGATATAAATACGTAACGGCCGGCTTGTTTGTTTGCTAAGGAAAATTGGGTAATTGTTGCCATCATTCGTTCCACCGTCGAGCAATTAAACAAATGAAAATGAACATAAAAATTGTGAAAAACTAGGTGAAGTTTAGATATTTCGATAACTAAACTCAGTTGGGCAGTAAACCTGTTTCAACAAAATGGTTCGAGTGCTGGTGTGGTCATGTAACAGAAAGCTACACGTCATGAACAGGGATCTTATCATGTAACTTTTCAGACTCTGCATGTAGCCCCCTATTGTCAGATTTCGCTTGACATGCCAAATATCCATGTGCTCAGGCCAGGATTCAGTCACTAGCAGACATCTTTGCGTGAGGAGCTCTATCGTACAAAAATATACCTAACAATAATTTAAAAAATGGAAAACAAGATGAAGGCGTTGGAACTGGAACACCGGAGGTCATTTTCATTTCTTTGAAGCAAATCGTGGGGGTGGCTTAACTCACAGAATAGCTGGAAGTCAAGAACGAAGAGGCATGCCGCGATCCTAAGTAAGTACGTGGGCAATGTAGCAACCACTGATTACACGGTGCCCTACCTAAACTTCAAAAGACCATTCTCTTACTCATTCCCAAGCAACAAAGGGGACAATACCAAGCCACCTATACTGATGCGTTCAAAATGGACATTGGCGTGGGTGCAGGTATATTTTCAGACAAGACTCCCGGACCATAGCAGCGTTTTCCAGGCAGAAGTCCTAGCAGTGACGATTGCTTTTCGTGAGACTGCGATGAAGGTGAAGATATCACCTTTTTCATCGACAGCCAGGCAGCGCTAAAATCGATTTCTGCCATTGAAATAAAATCGAAGCTTGTGAAGTGCTGTCGGGAAGAGCTTAGTGCTCTTGACGTAAAACTATGCTGGTTCCCTGGACATGAAGGCATACCAGGGAATGAGAAAGTTGATGAATTGGCAAGGAAAGCATCTGGGCTAGACTTAGAGCAGGCTGATCAATCGGTAAAAGTCCCGCCATGTAAACCCAAGCATGAACCATGGATCAGGGTTCTAGCGAAATAACTAGAAATCTATGGAAAAGGTACAGCGATACCAGAACTGATACTCTCAGAAATCAGGCAAACCCTCTCCACCCTTGCAGGAGTAATTACTGCTCACAATACTCTGCGTTATCACATGAAAAGCTAAGGGTAAGTGAAGAAGACGAAGAAAGGCTTAATGAGGGAGACGAGGAAGTTAATAAGGACACAACCCATTTCCGCAGCCACAGCCCAGCTATGTGCCACCTCAGACATAAATCCTTTGGAAGGGACTAAGTGACTTACCTGATAGGGACATCTGGAGGCTCATTAAGGTTTCAATATGGTTCGAAAGACTGGGGCAAATAGGAGCGTACTTTGGGTATTGCTCCACGAACAAGGGGTATCTTTCCCCTAAAATGAGCTTAACAATGAGTCTCTATTAACCTTAGTGTGGAGCAGAAGCTACTCTCTCCCTAATCCTTCAACCTAACCTAACTCACAGAGCTACTTCGACATAATTGGAGCTTAATTCATTAAGGATTTCTAGCCTCGATCAGGGACTTGTGGTGGCGAATGAACCCTAAATGGACCAACAGCAACGCTCGCGTCCCAGAAGTGGCATCGGCTTTTTCGATCATTCCCTTCTGCTGGAGGTGCTATATGAAAAACTTACGGAACCACCAACCCGAATCCAAAATTTTGATATGCACACAATCAGAGACAGGCTAAGTGGTGTCCCAGCTAAGAGAAGTCGAAGAGTCTCAAAAGAGCAAGAACTGGAAACTGACAGTCTCAAGCTCGGAATGAAGGCTCCTCCAAATAACAACGAAAGGAAGCGAAGAAAATATTGCATTCAAGTGTCTTGTGTGCGCAACAAAATCAACACAACATACAAGCTCCTAGAGGTTCGACATGGATTAACCCAAAGAAACCCTTATTAACTTAAAGACTGAGTTCTAAACTCTTCAGTCGATAGACAAAATTGATGCTTTACAGAGCGCTAATCTTTCCAGTCTTATTGCGTTGTCTCGAGCACTGGACAATAAATAAGAAAGTAAAGAAGACACTTAACTCCCTTAAAAGCAAAGAAGGCGAAAAAGACGAATAAATGAAGAAATTTAACAACAAACTCGATGAGTTGTGTCAATTTTGATGTACATAGTCCAAAAAGCGAAAATAAGTCAAATACTGTGACTTGGCCACAGGGACCACAGGCGTAATAAATGATACGAGACCCCTCGGGGTCGTTTCGTTAATCACACCAAGCGATCATGAAGAGGACGGAAACAGGATCTAAGAAGACTGAAAGTTGCAATGTCTCAAAAAAAGACTATTGACGGGTCAAGGTGAAAAGGCAAAGGGTCCTGTCTTGCCGAAAACGCCAAAAATAAATATGTATCTTCGGGCAGAGCAGGAGAAAGCTTAACATGTTTCAACCAAACAGTTTATTAGCCTGGATTACTCCTCAATACTAAACTTCCTTGGAGAATTAGTCAATCTAATCAAGTTCCTCCTTTTCGTAAGGAGAACACTTTCAGTTTTGATTGCTTGATCATGGTACACATTTCATAGAACACCGAGTTTCAAACTTTAACGGTTAGAAATTGAGAGGTTTTCCATTAGTATTGAAGTGCTAGTCACAATTGCGGTAGATATACAAATACAGCATAAGTATCTTTTTTGAGGAATAACTCTTGAACGAAAGCACTAGAATACCTGTTAAATAGTTTGCATCACTGGATGTTGAAACCACTTAAGTAATGACTATCGAGTGATGCGTCATTTTAAATTATTTTTTTCAACTCTTCTGCTTCCGAATTCATTGGAAATTATTGACAAATGATTAGAGCTTTCCGCAGAAATCGGAAGTAGATATTAAATGGAGACTGATTCACACAAATGAGTGATGAAATCATGGAAATACCCACCAAAGGGACTATTAATCATCGATCAGTAATAATTTTTGAGAACTTGACTTGAGAGTTGTGTGAGTTGAGTGTTTCACTTGATATCCTGATAGAGAGCATGTGCCAACTCAATCCTTAGGTTTGCTCATCTTTGGAACCTTATCATTATTTGCCCGATCTTTATTTTTTTCTTTGTTTTGTATGCTTTACTCGGGAAAAACGAACTTATTCCGCTTCTACAGCGCCCCGAGATGTTTGCACGAAGAAGACCACCTTTGCGGCGTAAACTACTGACTGCAACGCTCGTTAACAACGTGATATTAGTCCAATTTTAGGCCGGGAAAGTTCACAATCGAAAAACTTCGGCCCTTTCCGGAGAAAGCTCAAGATCTTATAACAGGATCTCACTATCATCTCGTCGGCCTAAAGGCCGCATTTAAGAGTTTTTATACAGATGAGTTATACAGACCCAGGTCTAGTTTTGGCAACAAGTAGTCTCGCAGAGTCTCCGAATATATCCCGGAAGAATAACACAGTAGAGAAAGATCTTCCTCTAGATAACGCTCCAAAGAAGAAGTGGACCCTAAGAAATTTGGTGTGCAAAACTAAAGGCAGTTAGCCTAGGACCAAGCTCAGTGGACAGGTTTGTTGGTTGAGGCCCAGGCTTACTCCGTACTGTGGCGCGATCTATGTAAGTACTCTCTTGTCGAATTTGTCGGGAATGACAAACTTTTGTCAAGAAGATGCTTGCTAAGTCGCCGTTCGCAGTTGGCAATAGCTTGTAGGACCCTTCCCTTCGTTGGAAAAATGTAACATGTGCAACGTGAATATTCGCGAGAACCTAGGCCTTGGTACATCCTTGGCTGTTGCGTTAGCTATTTATTGCAACGAATAACCCACGTTTTTATCGGGATTTTATTCCACTTTCTTGAGAAAAAAATCTAAAATTTACAAAAAATTACGTCAACTAATCACCTTCAGAGTTATAAATTCAGAACAAGTTAACAAATTTTAATGGAACTTTTGTTTTCGTTTAAGATATTAATCAACAAAGTTATTAAGCTATCAATCATTCTTTTACGATGTGTAAAAGGCAGGAAATCATTAAAAGTGAACTTGTTTCCTTCGATTTGAAGTGGTTAAACGCATTTCTTCTTTTTGATTCTCAAATTGAGGTTAAATGATTTCACGAGTTAACAATTGCAAATATCAAATAAATGCAATATTATACTAGGGTTTGACATTTGAAATCTGTTAGGCAAACCTCAACCTGAAGAGGGCGTTTCTTGTTTACATTGTTCTAGTACTAAAATTGTACATGATTTGTGTGACAATTCTGCATTTTGGACGCTGAGATGTTGTTCGACAGTCGCTTGTATCATTCCATTACAGTTTCAATGTACTAAATCACTTATTTAACGGATATAGAGAAGATGTAGAGGTTAAGGATGAAAGGAGATATAGTGGAATGCGATGCTCGTCCAGTTGGAAAATATTGGCCACTTATTTTTAGTATAGTCATGGAATTCTGTTCATCGACCAGGTCTTGTAAAAGAACAGAATAATAAAACGAAAGTTCTACCATTGGAACTAAAATAAATCATCATCAATCAAGTGCTGTTTCATCAAGACAACGCATTGCATCATATTGTCAAAACACAACATTTGTGGTTCGAACTGATGAACCCTACACTCTATTCATTGAGCTATCTACGACTATTTTGGTTTCTTAAGCTCAAAGTTAGTTGCTTCTTTACCTTGAGAGGGGAAGGCTTATGCCGAAACTACTGAGGAGAATCTACATAAGACCTTAATCGTCTGAGACCTACATTATGGCGATAAAGCTGGACTCCATCAGTGCTGGATTAAACATATTTTTATCTGACAACGGCCAGTTTTCCAGAGAAAAATAAAAGAAAGAGCAGAAGAAATCTACTAATCGATAAAATTGCTTCAATACATTGAATTCTTTGAAAAAGACTTAGAACGTGAACAGACTTCTGATATGTGTCGTCAGTTTAACCGTCTACCATACGTAAGAGAGCATTTACATGAACGTCAACTTCAATTCACGCTGTGAGGAATTTCCATTCCACTCGATTCAATGACAGAGAGCTCTCAGCACATTGACTTTAAGCAGCCATAAATAAAGCAACAATAAAGCAATAAAAATGTCTCACTCTATACACCAACTTGCAACTATACATATTATCGCTGTTAAATGGCATTAAATAAACAAATGCGTCAGCTTGTTCATGTAAATTGTGAAATCAAATAGACAATCACCACCATGATAAAGAAACGAATTGACATGTAGCTACACTTTCAAAAATCGACCAGAAAAAAAAAAATCATCAAAGAAATCCCCAACGAATCAACAACAAACAAACTGCAAAACAAGTGGGAGCAACAGCGAATAAAAATAACAACAAAAATATTATTATTATAACATTTGAAAACAAGAATAACTTATGACAATTTAATTTGCGTTTTATACGTGTTACTAAGTGGGGACTTAATGGCTAATCAAGTCGTCATCAACGTCATCCCGTGCTGTGTCTCTGTATGAAGGTACGTCGCAACGTCCGTCCGCACTTTACATAATCCAGATACCGCTGCCGCCGCCGCTGTCATTTCTCATCACGCCGCCATCGCTATGTGTGATTTTATTAATGTCACAGGCCGAGTATCATATTTTCACGTGATCACATTTAGTATGTACACAATGGCTGAATTCACCTTCCAGCAATATTCGAAAAAAACGCGATAATTTTGTGTTGTTTCGCACAAACACACGAAGCCCCATTATACCACACAATCACGAATGTCAGGCATGGCAAATGGTGGGAGAAAAAACGTTTTTTTTTTCTGCCTTTTTCGTGAGGCACACCGTATTGATGTGTGCGCGAGTGCGAGAGAGGGAACAACAAAAAGAAACTTATCAGCAGAGTATGGGCTAAAAATAGCACAAACGTGTATATTTTTACTAACATTTGTATTATCACACATTCGAGCAGACATATTAATTAAAAACGGAAAAGAAAGAGAACAGAAAAACCTCCAAAGGTCACTGTTCTGGAGCTTAGAAGTTTGTTTTGCCGTCTTCGTTCGGGGAGACGAGAAATTTTCTATCAAATTGCACGTACATAGATACTGATTGTGAAACAATCTAAATGAAACTTTTTATCGAAACGAAAAAGCATTTGTTTTGTAGATGTGGGACATTCCCAGTCAATTGTAAGTTAAATCGTTTTTAATTGCTTTGCACTGGTGAGTAGAACTCACAGAAGTTTTACGAGGGATTTACACGAAACTTTTGAAGTTTAAAGGTGAAAGGGGGTTTTTCTGCAAGTCAAAGGTGGAGGTTTGATAGGACTTGGGTAGAAACCCCCTAGAGCTGAACACTGTGGCGTCTCGAAACTGTCTCGAAAACATATTCTTGTGCGTGTGTCATATGTTCCCCACGAAAGGGTGGGACTTTTTTTTGACTATTCAAATGGGGCAAATGTACACGATTCTTCATGTTTGCTTTTAATTTTGAAGACGTGGAACAGCGAACAATGTTTATTTTGTTTTGCTGATTCTATTTTTGCAGGACGTGGAGAGCTGCTAAGCTTTATGAGCAGAAAAGAAGGTACGAAAGACGACTTTTTAGAAGGAGCATGCAATAAAAAGCCAGAAATTGATGCGATCCCAAGCTGTATTCTGAAAAAAACGATCAAAGCAAAACCGGAGAACCTCTCATGTTTTTACACGGCATGGATAAGGAAAGGTAAATTCTCATTGAAAAGAGCAAAGCCATCATACAGACAATAATGGGGGGCATTGCGTATAAAGCAATCGCTAGCAATACCACGCGATCCTCACATTCGGCGTTTAAAACGCGTTCAACTCAGGCATCTGGAGTGGCATTAGTTAGAATGTTAAGCAACTTGCAGATACCGGATTTTCTAGCCAGCTACTTCAATAAAAGGATGATCAGAGATGTTCACCTATGGTTATAAGCAATAGACTTGGAATTGACAGAAAAAGAGTCTTCTACTGATTGGAGTCTATTACAGGCCTTATTTTAGCCTACTTAGAGCATCAGCTTTTTCAGCAAACAGAAGTAGGCTTCAAGGGTTCTTTGTATGGGCACTGGACACTCCTGCTCTATAGCCATCGACATTTATAAGCCCGTTTTCCTTTTTTGTTGTATCTACCAGCTCAACTTATTGGATCACTTAGAGAAACTTGACCTCAATAACACTCAAAAAACAAGGAAAGTTAAGATATTCTCGCATGAAACATGAGGCTAAACTTCTAATGGACTTCCTTGCGGCGGTCATTGAAGAACTTAGGAGAAATCTGAAGGGCACCACTGACTCGGAGAAGACTTATGGAAGAGAGATGAAAATGGGGCTAACGAGACTATTTATTTCGACATAAGAATCTAAAGAACACACATGTGTATGTACATAAAGGCATAATGGCTTTTAGATTGATGTTCAATCTTCGTTGGCGTCTCGAACATAAGCGCTAATATTTAAGACCCACTTGGCTAGAACTTCCTGTTCAGCTCATATAGATCGCGGCCTCTTGACAGTCTTAGACTACCGAATCGCCAAAGTGATGGCCAGGAGTGACCTTTAAAATGTACCATTTATGCTGTATACATATTTACCCCAAAAACTTTTGGTCTCATTTAACTTGAGTGTAAGTTTGTTTCAAAACTCCCTGTTTTCCTACTCCTCCTACAGTCTCCGCAAGGTCAGAAAAGCATCCCTTTAAAACTGGAAATCATTACGAACGTCAATTCGCACAATTTTCATTGATGGTTACATTTCATTGGGTATTCCTCCCTCTTTCAATGTAAAGTTTCAGCAAATCAGTGACATCTGGGATGAGATTTCTTTGTCAAACTTGGATTTACGCACTTGTCGACCATGAAATTTTGCCAGTCGCAAAACTACCCTTCCACCAATTAAAATCATTCTTTTACCCTAAATTAAATGTTTTATCGAGGATTCCCTTTGCAATAAAAGTCTTGACGGACTTATTCAACTTTTACGACCGTCTATCCCTCAAAACACAATTATGACAGATTCAAAGGCAAGACCCGCCGACGACGACGTTTAAATTTTCTCTTACCTCTGCCATAGAATAAAGTCTCATGACTTGTGTATCTTCATTCATTCTTATTCAAATGGACGGCGAGAAAACAAAAATTAAGACTTTGCCCAAAAACCATCACGAGTATACGTGAGTACGGGCACGTACAATGTCAATCCACACTCTTGGTACAACGTTCTGGAATTTATCAATATCTTCCATTCAGAGAGCGAGTTATCGTTATAAGTCTGACTACTTATCCAATTATGCAAGACGTCGCTCGAGTGATTTTTTTTATTTTTTTTCATAGCAAAACTTCTTCGCAACGTATTTGATAGTCAAAACAGATGATGAGAGACAATAAAGTATCTGGCAGTGAATATTGGGCGTAACAAAGACAAGTGGACGACGGATTTTGGGGAAGATATTGAGTTTTAATTACGACTGGCATCGTGCTGGTGGAATTAATAAGTCTAGTCTTTTGTGTCATGAGATGTTCAATGTTAATCGTTGATCGAATTTCTGGTTTGATATGTCTGTCACATCTCGTCTGGAATTGTAGAGATTCTTTTTTTTTGATAAAGTTTTTTGAGTTTGACAGCTCTTTGGTTGTCATCTGCTGTATGTCAAATGAGTTAAAAGTAATATGATCATAGACATTTGACAAGTTCGTACAAAAATCATGCGTATAGAACTTCTTTGACCTTTTACAAATTTTAAAAAGAAATTGTTCATAAGCCTCTCTGTATAAACAGACTCTGAGAATTTATGCACTTCCGACATTTGGCTTTTATTTTTACATTTTTTTTCTTTTTGACATGTTGATCTAAGGGTTGCTTCCCATCCCGTGCTCTGCATCGCATTAGCTACTGCTCAAAAGGGAAATCGTTTTCAATAAATAATCAGACAGAGTAAGAGAGTATGATCGGTTCTAGTCTTTGAAGTGATCTGTGGGGCCTTCTACCTATTCTGATCGAGAGCAGAAAACTACTTTGGCCCAAAAGATATCTTGTGTTATGTTAAGTTTTTTTTACAACCGGATACTATTTTGATTTTGGAAGATCGAGGTCATGAAAAAATCTCCAGCAAGTGTGTGATATCCCCACCCCCAGCCATAGTCAACATAGTAAGATCTTGAGATTTCTCCACGATCTTGATCTGAACCACAATACTCTCTGTTGTAAAAGAATCTTGCTTGACGCAGAAGATCTCCTAGGTCAAAGCGATTTTCTGGTAACAGTCGGAAAAGGCAGGAGCAAAATAGTTTCACTCCGAACTGTAGCGCCATCATAAGTCAGTGACCCTTACAAACATCATTTGCTTATTCGAATTGTCAAAAACTCGAGAACTGCCAAAAACTCAAAAAAACCTGAGTTATATCCCTACCCAAAAGATACGTCACCTTTTGACCACCTTGTCAAGAAAATTATCTGACATTCAGCAAATTTCATCAAGATATGTGCATATAATTTCGTTGACTCTTTTACTTTGTCAAATTTGACATTTAGTTTGTTTTTCGCATAAAAAGTGCACAGTGTTCACATTAGCTTCAGTCCTCTGATTTACTGCTGTCCTCTGAAAACTTACACAAAATTTAACATAAGTGAAACCAAGAATTCACAAGAATCTGAGTCGATAAATACAGTCTTAAATTCAATTGACATAGAAATGAACTTTGAATCGAGCTTATCAGTAAACGAATGTCATAAAATTCGATAGCACGTGACATTTCACTAAATAGCCTTCAAACTGACGTAATCATATTTTGATTTGACATTTAATTCATTTTTGTCAACAAATTTAAAATTAGATCCTCTAAAGGGGAGACGTTATTCAAACAAAAAAAAAAAAGCAGATCTATAAAGGAGTCACTTGGCAAACAATTTGTTAAAAAAAAACCCTGTAAATATTTTTGCTCGTCTGACATCTCTGTTGTTGCAATAGATGCAAATCAACTGGTCAACACTGTTATACATATGACTTATAGCTTGACGTAGCCCCTATGATACATGACAAACGACACACATTATGACAAATGACACACACTAAACTGACAGATCGAAGGAATTTATAAAAAAAATAATATGCATACGTGCATTCATTAGCCGATCGAAAAAACTTACCAAGTTCGTAGATAGATTTACGTAAATACACAACGTACATCTTACAATCGGTTATAAGTAGTTGTTGCCAACTGAAGTACCATAAATAAACCAGACAACTTAATGGAATATTTTAAAATGTTAAATAGCTAGCTTCGCGTTGGTTTTCTTTTTCTGCCTTTTTTTCTCATTTGTTTATAAAAATAACCACACAACTGGAAAATACGTTTATCTGTATAGTTACACACTGTAAACAGTTTTAATGGTCTCGCGGCGATATGGTCGTCGGACGAAATGATTATAAAAGAATGGTAAATAAGTTTGACACATCAAGATTGGCGGCGTACGTGCATTTGAACGCAACAGCAATGGTTGATAATGAGAAAACAAGTCATCGCAGCAGCGTCAGTCACTTGCAAAAAGGTGTTATAATTTTATTTATTTTATTCTTAATAGAAAAAGAACACAAATTTCTTTAAAAAAAAAAACTTACACAAAATACTTGACACTTTAATAAAACACTTTTCTCACAAATGTACACACAACCACTTAACGGTATAGAAATAACAGAGAATACTGTGTTGCAGTGTTACCAGCGCTGATTACAAGATCCCGAAATCGAAAACAACGAGAGACAGTTGAATATAGAACTAAAAAAACACAACTGTCTCGTCGAGCGACAAACCCGAGATCTTAGCTGTTTGTAACAAAATTAAAAAAAAAAAAATACAAATAATTTGTACTTGAGCAAAACATTTCACAGCAATTGTAGCACCTAATAAAATTCACAAAAAAAAAAAAAACAAACTAATTGTTAAATAAATTCTTAAGCAAATACACTTTATAGTCACGTGTTGGTGGTCGTTTATTTTTTTTTTTATAATATTTTCGCAAAAATTATCAAGGAAACACTCGCTCGCAGTTGGATTTGTGCGTCATTTGTTTATTTATTTTACCATCGTTTCAAGTTGATTTTTTTTTATTTTATTTGAAATGATTTGTGTGTTGGGCCAGAGGTTCGGACCGGAACTTTGTTTATTTCGATTTTGGTAGCCATGTGTGTACGAAAAAATAAAAATAAAAAATAAAATCAAAGTTCATTGTATTTGGATTTCGAGGGTAATAGATCACATGTTTGCCAAATATTGGCCGATTGGGCATTCCAGAAGAAGTTGTTTACCTCCTAGATGTGCTTGTGCTTTTTCAAGTGGTAATCAGCGAACGAATGGGGATTTTTTTTTTTTGGATAAACAATTATTTAAGTGCCCAAGCAATACTTACAAGTATGGGTTGATTTTGAACTTGACGGCCTAAATAGCACACGTTTCTTGTAACGAACGGCCGACAGATGTGAGATGGTCAAAAGAATAGCTAAATTTTGATTAATGTAAAAAAATGTATAGGATATCTCTTGATATCCCTGGAAATCACATATTAAAACAAAGGCATTGCCTACGTTTTTGACAGGCCTCGCTGTAACAAGAGAAAACAGGTGGACAAACATATGCTGTGCAAAGTTCCAGCACTGGCACTGATAGAACAAATTATATTTTCGTCTGTCTACAGAATTTAAACCCAAAGAATTAGCCGATCGTCTTTCAGGCAAAACTTGGCACGAAGAGTCGCTGTCAGGGAAAAACTGCGAAGGCAACCAAGCCCCTGGTCCAAGGGCCACTCCTGACTAAGACGACTCGTAGAATAAAGACGAAAAGGCGACCAATGAGGTGTTCTGCTTTGACATAACTCTCTAAATAGTTCAAATATGTAAGCTAATTGTTGTACAGGTCTAAGAGGCCATTTGAGTGTTAGGCGGTGACACATGAATTTCAGTGGACCAAGAGTATAGCTCATATCACACTCGCTTCAGGATGATTGACCACTTGTGTGTGGAAAAAAATTGTAAGGATCAAGCAGTGGTCACCATGACTTAGTGAGTGGTGCATTGGACTGCTCCGTAGGTTTGAACCCCGGCAATATCCACCAAACAGTTTTCGTGGCACAACCATTCGCCACGGAATGTGAAACCTTGGAGAGGCTTATTCGCGTCTCAATTTGCGTTTGGAGTCGACAATAAATTGTAGGTCCCTTCCATCCGTGCGAAAAATTAAACAAGCATAATCTAAATGATTGCAAAAAGCTAGGTCTTGATCCACCACAAGGTAAGGGTGAAACTCAACTCAACGGATAAAAGGAGCTTTTGGCTCCTCCATTGCCTCAAAATTGCTGCAAAAACTGCAATTAGCCAGGGCTTTGATCGTCTACTTGCCCATAAATCTAATGTTTAACAGAGGGTTTCCTTCTAGAATTCCTAAAGACAAATGGTGAGTGTGCTCGTTTCCAGGAAAGAAAAGCTAGATTTATACATCGATGTTTTCCAAAACAAAGATCGCTATAAGAACTAGTGTCTCCTCAGAGACTATAGACATCATCTGTTGAATTTGAAAATGACTTCAGTGTATTCCAAGCCAGGGTCATTTCCATCATCGAAATAATCGCGTTCACTTACTCAAGAAAAATAGGCCACAAACACGACCGAATGTGTAGTAGATCCAACTGGACACCTGTGTAACATCCCGGAACTTGTAGCATTTGATGGTCCAAACAAGATATATCTCCTTCAAAAGTCTTAGTCGGAGTGAAGCAAGACCTACAGCCCAGTACGTCTTTGTCTTATAGTAGATAAAAACTAATCGCTGGAATGATTCTCTAGACTTATGACCGATTAGGGTTTTTTTCTCCGAAACAAAGCATATGACTTCCGCTGGTAAACCCAAACACAGTAAGTTTCCCAATCAGCGATTGTGTTGTGTAAACGATTGACGTCGAATACAACAAACTAGGATATCTTAACTCAAAGCTAGAGACCGCATCTTTAGTAGTAATGTAAGAAAATGTAGCCTGCACGCGGCAGAAATTATAGCGAGGATGTATAGTTAATTAGTTAAGTGCAGCTCTCTAGAGGACCACTTTCTTTAGAGAGCTGCACGTAGACCAAAGGTAGGTTCATTGTGATACCACTGTGAGTGCCGGGATTGACTCCAAGTGGCAATCATTTTGATGATTGACTCCATCTGGCAAATGGTCAACACATGCCTCTTCCTCGTTGAAAAGGAAACCTAATCTTACTACATAGTAACCAGTCACCTACTGGCCAGTGCAGACTGCTACAGGCATAGAAATTTCACTTTGAATTTTGCTAAGAAGGTCTCAGGTTCAAGTATGTATGTTGGCTATATCGTCCTAGAATTGACACATCTACTTAGTCCGACCCATCTTTGGTTAGCCATTTTTAAGAATTGAAAGAATAGTTTCCCTTGATAGTTTCCCAACTGGAATTTGAATTTGCTCCGTGACAGAGTTGTCTTCCCCATCTCAGCCTCACCTAGGCAGTTCATCGGCCTCTTCGTTACCACCTAGGCCCTTATATCCTGGGACCCAGATTACACTGACAGAGAACTGGTGGTCCAAAATTCCGTGGAGACCTTCCTGAACAACTAACATTATTCTCAAAGTAGGAGCTACTATAATTTTGTAAAGACTTAATCGATTGAAATCTGGAGTGCCACCAGGTCAGTTAAAACTGACTTTTCACGGAAATGTAATTCAGACTACCGCGTTCATACTCTACCCAAAGAAGTCCACTAATGCCACTAATCGCGTCAAGGCACTCTTTGACTTGAAATGGTTTCGATTGCCCTGAGAGGTTTGTCTCCCCATGACTCTCTGAACTACCAGTGAACGACCCAAGGGAGTTCTACGCAGAGCAGTCCCACATAACATTGGTTGGTCTACGTAGTTTGCTCCAGAGTAGGCTTACCTAGCAGTCTTGTGATCACATAACCTGAAAGGTTAGCTACTAACGTAGCTTAAAAAGAGTAGCGTACAAAGCTGCAGGGAATATCTAGTTCAAAGTAAATTTTGACAGTTATTGAGTTAAACTTTTGCATTCCACTGTCAAGTAAGTAAACATCGCAATATTTTCGATAAGTGTTTGTCATCATGACATGAGATACTTTCATTCAAATGTCAAAATGACTTTATTATCCTGTCCAAAGATTATTTTGACACTTCCCCAACACAAATTGACTCATTTACTCTTAAGGCAAAGTTCAGTTTATGCTGCCACTAATGTCAAAAAATATCAATTATGTGTCAAAAGTCAATCACAAGCTAAAGTAGTGTTCATTCCAGATTCGCAAGTCATAATCGAATTATATCCTGGATACCCGTAGACATGTAAAATAACAATTAAATAGCTCAACCCTCACAGCACACGAACCAATGACCTTGCAAAGGACATTTCTGTACAAGACATAAAATATTACCTAATTAGATGGTGGCCACAATGAAGGACGATAGCAAGGAGGCAGACGTAAGTGGGAGAGTTGTAGATACATTCTTTTTGTTCGTCTGTGTATGTATGTGAAGTCAATTTGATGGGGACTGGGAACAGAGAGCCCACTGCCCACGTGTTTATCGACTGAATACAGAGGGGGTGACGATTGACGAATGTGAAATATCGTCAAAGTACTCTTTCCAAAGAAATAAACAATAAAATTGACAAAACAATAAAAAAAAAAAAAAAAAATAAATAAATAAAAAAAAAAACGGGGAAATAGAGAGAAGGGGGTATGACATTTCAACTGATGGATACGTCAAAATACCTACCTTTCATATTTAACCGAATGTGGAGCATGTCCATTGGCCTCCCAGTATGGTTCCATAACTTTCCGCTTGTTTGTAGAGATAAATTTGTATCTTATTTGGTGGTTTACTAGTGTTAGTCCTTTTTTTTTTATTGTCGCTGATTCTTTGTATAACAGGTTGTTGTTGCGTGGTGGGTAGGTACGAGGATATCCTTATTCTCTGCGCTCAAGTTATTTCCAAATGTGTTGCATACACTTTTTTCGTTAAACTCACAAAAGAAAAATAAACGTGTCGCTTAGATTGGTATCCTACTGGCGCACGTTTTATGACAGCACATCAAACAATGATCACTTGATTTTCTTTTTATTAAATTAAACATAACACTTTGGGACATACAATTGGGAGCACCAGATACTCTGTAGATAGATACTCCCACTCACACACGACCGTAAATCGCTAAATTAATTACCATTCGCCAACAGAAAAAACTGAGTAAATTGTTTAAAACGATAAAATCTGCGAGGTTTTCTGGTTTTAGATACTTTTTCGCACAATTGAATTGAATTAAATGCCAGAATGACAAAAGAATTTTTGTTGTCAGATGATTCGCCCGATGATTGATGGTTTAGATTTGTGTAATTTTTATTTTATTTATTTTTGTATATAACTCGCGCATCCACAGTGATCGGAGAGATGATTTTCGTGCCCGTGTATTTGTCGTGACCGGGGGAAATAAAATAAATTTATATCTAATCCAAATTGTCCGCCCTAGTTGGGTTTTACTTTCGCCCAAGCAACAGAGGGAAAAAAAATACCCAAAAATGCTTTGCGAACTTTGGCTGATGTGTTGGAATTGGAATTGGAATTTTCCACTGGAGCAGTTATCAGTTGAGAATTTCTGTTTCGTTTTGTTGTTTTTTTTTTTTTCCACTCAAAATAGATTTGTTCAGAACGCGCGATGTAGAGGAAATTTCATTTCACAAAAAAAATGCTTCACACTGTAGAGAGATACGAACAAAATATACCTAATATTTCGTTTTTTTTTATTCCACATAAAACACTGGCAACACAATCGGAATAAAATGTATCTCAAGCGGAATACTCGCGCGTTTGTATTACAAAAGTTAATTTACGCGCTCCAAAAACAAAACGAATTTAACGAAAAAAATTAAAAAATAAACTCTCACACACACGAATCGTAGACGAAAATTAAAATAAAAAAAAAATATTAACCAAACGAGACCGCAGTGCAAAAAGCCAAACACTCTTTAACTTGACCGTTTTCCGTTGAAGACTGAATTGAAAGAAATTTCTAAAATTAACACGAGACGGCTTTTATACTGGACGAGCTCAAAAAAGAAACAAATAAAAATGAAAAAGAAGGAAAAAAAAAAAAAATTTAATACGATAGGTCCCCTGTTTAATGTGGCAGCCAGTTGTTGTAGATACACTGAACTTACACACCACACCACACTACAGTGTGCACAGAAAAATAACTCCCACTGTACAGATAGACACGACTAGAGGTGTGGATAGACAGAGAAGTGTATAAATGTGTGGTGTACTTCAATCACGATGTGTAATCAGATGTGGATAGACGGCGTGATACAGCAACACTCCGACGCTTTGTGTATGAATGTGTGTGGATTAGATACTTTTTTTTTCTGTTCAAATATTCATTTCGGTGAAGTTAAGCACGAGCGCTAAATATTGGCGTAATTATTCGAGAGTTATTCGTGTCTCAAAAACTCTGTAGTTGAATGTTTACCCGCGTTCTATTTGCTTTTGTAAAAAAATTGAAAAAAAAAAATGTCAAGAAAACTATTCGGGTTTTTTTTTTTTCTGATGAGAGCAGATTAATGTGTTAGCCCACTTGTAGCTGAATAAATACGCTACTAAGTGGTATTGTCTCAGTTACTATACTCAAAATATACATTTAGTTGAGAAATGTGTGCATGAAAGTGAGCTGACTGTGCTTGGAAGTGTACGTATGGTATTTTGAGAGTGAATATGTCGATAGATACATTTTTGCCTTGGCGAAAGCTCTCAATGAATTTTTGATAACAGCAGTGGCGTCGACAGAATAAGGGGGCTCTTGGTAGTTTTATTTTTCGTTTATTTTTTAGAAGGACCTTTATCGGGCGCCAGTTTTTTACTTATATCTATATCCTAGGATATGCCTTGGCTCTTCCCGAGCTGTCGCGCCAGCTATTTATTTATTTATTTATATCCTCCTTTTGTTTTTTGAAGATAAACATTCATATCATTTTGATAAAGAAAAAAAAAGTTCAGCACTGTGCTCCAAAGAGGGTTAGGCCTAACTTGTCCCAAACTTTCGTGTGATATGTGCTATATTTTATGCACAAATTGCAGTGATCTACAGGTAAATGAACAGAAAATTAAAAAAACTATTTAAAAATAAATAAATAGCTGGCGCGACACTCAGGGCTTAGCTTCTCGGCACTAGTTGAATTCAGGTTTTCGCAGGAATGGAAGAGATCTCCAATTTATTGGCGTCTTCGAATCGGCTTTGAATCGGAAAGCTTCTTCGTGAAAAATTATAGTTTCGCAGGTTTATAATTACCCGAAGAGAGGGGGTCCTTGGTGGATATTGCTCAGCCCGCTTAACAGTCCAGCGCATTAACCATTGAGCTCCTGTGACCACTTGATTGAGACGTAACTGTACTGTGAACCTAGAATGCCTTCCGGGCGAACCTAGACCTCAACCAACAAGCTTCTTCAGTTAGCTCGTGCCTTAGCTAGTTGCACACTCCAAGTTGGTTGAAGTCTTCTACTTACCTACGACAAGATATCCCTCTACTCCATAGGATATACGTTACTACACGTGACCAAGGTTCATACTCTATGAAATTCTCCTCTGAATCTCAAATGTCTACAAAAAACGACGCATCGGCTAAGAAAGTTCCTTCTTCGGTCCCTTAACTTATCCAATACACCTCATCATAGCCATAAAACTCTAGACAGTTTGGATATGACTCGGTAATTGAAATTGTTTCCCTTTTGGTCTTTGGGAAAATTTGATTCTCCATAGTAGCGCTGCTGAGCACCGCCTCGCCAGTTCGCTGGTCCACGGGCTAATTCCCTACTATATCCGAGCGTTGAATAGAATCAGCTCTTTCCCATACTACAAGACTAATTTAGAATATGAAGTAAAGAAAGCTAGGGTCTTGAAAGCGACTTACGAAGTAGAAAAATCTCCTGATTCGGTACTAGGGGATGTTCCCTCTATCTACAATTTTGGAGGTTACACCCAAGATAATATCCTGGCTGTATGCACATGTAAGTGTAAAAGCACCTTAGGAGCCTCTGTCAGGCATGACTACAGGGCCGAACGTCCTTGAGCCTGGTTGAGTTTTTGACTTTGAAGGCTCTACTTAAAGCTGGTCACCAGACTAACTCTCTAGATGTTAGAATATTACATACCACAGCAACTAACATCCACAGGTCTATCTTTGATTGAAGAACCCACTTCTACCAAAGGTTTTACAGCAGGAAAAGTAAGCTACACACGTTTTCTTAATTTCGCTGTTTAATGCTAAGTCTCCAGCTCAACTTCAGATCGAACACGATTTTTACATACCGAGGAAGAGGGAGAGTAATTGGCTATTTAAAAGCAGCGAAGGTATTTTGGTCCCAGCATGAGGTATGTACATTTTGCTTGGATTGACAGTAAATTCTTACCTAATGTAAGGCAGCTTCCATGACATTAGCTATCGTGGAGAGGAATATGGAATATTCAATAACAACAACGCCTTCGTTTCCGTCAACTCCGTTTGACGTTTGCTTAACGCGATTCATTCTTTGAGCGAAGACATGGCTAATGAGGACTTCTGGTAGTCATGAGTTCGAGTTCTGGTTCGACGAGCTGGAAGACTTACGCACCATTGTGCTGCAGGACCTCTTGAGATTTCTATCTCCCAATGGTTTCAACTCATCCGCCTTCTCTAATCCATCCACCTTACCCAACCTATCCAGTTGATATGCCTTGCCATGTTCATAGACGTGAGGTAACCAAAAAGTGTAGAAGCGCGATTCAAACAGCTCATCCCCTTTTGTTTAAGACCGCGTTTATTGCTTCCGGCGAACAACATCCATCACACCAGCTTAACTGCTTTACATTTGTTTATTGCTTCTTTAAACCTGCAGTGATTACCTGTGACAAATATTGAATGAAGCCATTTCTTTACCGCAAATAGAAAACAAGTTTAAATAAACAAAAATATCTCGAGACAATCTGAAAATGATGCCGATAATCACCAAGATAAGCCTTGTGGTGTTTTATTGTCTTCACAAATCCATTAGTAGAAATTTTCATTTTCTAAAATTTGTGTGGGTTTACGGACCCGTTTCGCTCCGCCCACATTCAGTGTCTTTGACATTTGCAAATTTTTTATTTTGACAACAATACAATAAAAGTGTTGAAACTAATCCCGATACCAGAGTCTTGCGTCAGCAATGTCACATGTTCAGATCAACAGAATCAAATCCAAAGGTAAATGTCGCACCGTAAGTTAATCAGCTTGACATGAACATGATTTAACTGTCACCCGAGGTGCCACAACATGACATTTCTCCTTGGATCTGTTTTAAATTCTAGAATTCGGACGTCTCCTGATAAAATGACCCCACACAGGAGTTACATAACTGAAGCCACCGCCAAGTGTATCTAGTAATTGGTTTTGCCTGAAACCTCAACCGCACTTAGTTTACACAATTAGTTACGTTGACTTGAGGGCGATGCGGATTGAATTTCATGAAGATGAATTTAATAAAAGTGGAGATGACTGTTGCCGGAGTCTATTTGTCGTCGATCGACGGTGGCGAAAACAGGTTTCATCCACAATGGACACAATAAAGTGCAGTTCCGTGATAAGTAATCCCAAAAGGCAAGACAATCGTCTGAGCATTCAGAGGGAGATATCGTTCATAAATACAACCTACGAGCCATACAGGCGGTGGTCGACTGTGTTCAAAATTGGAAAGGACAGTGCTGACACGAAGGATTCGGTGGGTGATGGACATCAGCAGGGACTTTCGGTGGCAACAACAAGCACCTCACTGCCAAAGATGATAGAAAAAGTTGAGATAGTGACGACAGAAAATGGAAGTCAAATACTGAAGCAAACAATTGAGATCGCGAGGCCCTAGTCGATGGATGGATGGGTACGATTGGATGGAGGATAGCCAACGATATCGGTTTTGTGTTCGCACCTTTAACACTGCTTAAATGAAAAATACAGTTTTATTGTGACGTTTTCGAAATACGTATAAATAAAAAAATAAAATTCAAGCAAAAAACGTTTGTGCTTTTGTTCAGTTTTGAGTTCACGTCCTGTCAAAAGTTTGGTGTTGTGTCTTGTCAAAGGGATGGCGGACAGATTGTTCAGAGATTTAAACCTTTTTCTAAGTGTTGTGTTTCTGATTTGGTTTGGCCCAATCGAATCACTGCGACGTCTAGAGATTTAATGTGCTCTCCAGCTCGTGTTAGTTTACTCTCGAGCTATAGCTATAGCAAATACTTTGAGGAATCGGAGTTCCTAAATGTAGTCCATTGATGGGAGTTCATGTTTGGAGAATTTGTATGCTTCCAACTGTGTCAGTGTTCCTCTGAGAGATGGCATCTCCCCGGCATCGTTGAAGAATCTTCTTTATTCTCCTATTCTACTAAGATCTAGAGGACAGCTTGCATCCGCATCATGCGATCAATAAGAACTATACCTATATACTATACTCCCTTCGGTCTACAAATATTACAACAGCTAGAACTGCCTTTGCTGTGGGCGGGGCTATCGTGATTATCAGCTTGTTATGGACATGCTCCTCTAGGATACTTCTAAATCACGACCATTATGCATACTGTACAGTCTATTCATGAACACTATTTACATCGACATCGAGGCAGCCATTTAAGCTCTGGATTCTGCGATAATTAGATGAAGGCTGGTAAGAATCTGCAAAGAGTATACCGTACACACATGCAATATCGAGCGCCTATGCGGCGACCATATGCATGGCACCCGGGCATATAGAAATACCAGGTTATGAAAGAGCTCGCGTAAGCGGCTTTGCATATCTTGCAGGCAGTGTTCTTCGTAAAAGCACCCATTAGCTATCTGAAAAGATGCATTAAAGTCCATGTCATTAGTCGAGCCAATAAACGCTGGGTTCAACTAGATACTTGCGTAACATCCAGGACTCTATGACTCGGTTACAACCAGAAGAAATCTTCGTCTTTGCTTAAGCTTAGAGGCAATGACGTACGTGTCGTCTCTGGCATTATAACTAACAGGGGACCGCGATGAGAATTTTTCACGGATTTTTAAGACTTGTGTAGCGTTAACCTCAAAAACCTCTTAAGATGAATTTAGTTGGTTCTAAATCAGCGGACTTTCCTCACACGTTCCCGATGTAGTTTTAAAATGTAGGCACAGTTGATCCAACAACTGGTCTTTGTTGGGAATGAAACTCCTGCGTTATGAGCCTTAAGTCAGTTGACACCTACATTTTATATGAATGCTCTAATCATGCCTTGTCGTCTATAAATCAATCTGCACATTCGGTTGGAACCAAACTATTTCTATAAGGGCTTCAAAGTGTCCAACACCTATTCTCTTTTTTTGGGAAGAGACAGTCTTGATGTCCAGGACCTTGCTTGAAGGCTGGAGTAGCAAAGTTCGCGAAGGTTCGAAAGTCGTGAAGAGAAGAGAAAATCCTGCATCTGCTTTGGGAAGAAATATCAAACCGATGGTAACGCTGGGAACCTGTGAGTGTAGAGAAGTTGTTTTTAATGGGTAAAGATTCTAGACTCTGCTTTAGAGGAACTCGGTAGGTAGGCTAATGAGTGACCTACAAACGTCTCAAGCTCATCTAGATCAGTAGTTGAGACCCTGCGACGATGGGAATGCTGAATTAGATGAGAATAGTAATATCAGAAGGCTAAAAAAAAAATAAATAGCTGGCGCGACAGCCCGGAATAAGCCAAGGCCTAGCTTCTCGCAACCATTCATGTTGTGCGTGTTGTATTGTTTGCACGAATGGAAGGGACCTACAATTTATTGCCGACTCCGAACGGTGAATTGAGAAGCTCTTTCATGGCAGATTTTACTCCCGGAGGCTTGTCATTCCCCGACAAGAGGTGGTGCCGCGAAAAATGTTCGGTGTTCCTGGCTGGGGCTTGAACTCACGCCCCTCGCTCAGCGGTCCGACGCACTAACCACTCACCCACGGCGACCACTTATATATCAGAAGGCTCCTCAACCTAATTTTTCCGGTCGCCTCGATCGTCAATGAAACAAATATCAAGAGTCCGAAGTCGAAGCCAGAGTGGAACATTGACAAAGACGGTGGCGAATAGATTGCATTTCTTCCTTGTTCCTGGAACTTTTGCAGCGGTTGTTGTGAGGAACCTCTTGTCTTTCCACATGGAAATAAATGACATAACGACCTGTTAAGAGGGAGATAGCCCGTGCTTCATTGTGCTTTGCTATCCAACATAGTGGCATCGTATCAGCCTCTGATATGATAGAGGCTTAACCAGCTTTGACTCAATTGTTACTGCTTGCGAAATAACCGCCTGAATTCCGCTATGTAGTTGTTGATGGCCAACCAGGCAGATTTTAGAATTCATTAACAATCATTGACGGCTGCCATCAATTGTGGATCTGCTGGGTTGCGTAATAAGCGGTCTTTTTTCATTGCCAGAGACATGAAGGATGACGAGCTCTCTGTTTAGAACAAAAGCAGAGTAAATATTGAAATCATTTTAAAGAAAACCGGTGTGTAAGAAAGGCGGATGACAAGATTTAATCTTGATCTCTATAAGTTGCAACAAGCTGTGGATATTGTCTAAAAAGCCAATACTCGTGGACTACATTAGCTCGGCTACACAGAGTAAAGAGGCGACAATGCTGTAGCCAGCATAATCTTTAAATCACAGTCCCTTTCCGCCAAATCTCCATTTTAAGGGCCAAGCAATCGCGGAGAACTGGATAACTTTAAGGAACGCTCCTCGGAATCGAAGCTGGTAGAAGGCTGCAGAGCTTCAGGCGGAGAATCACCACGGGTCGGAAATCCTTTAAGTAAGTGAGCCTTTTTCATGGATCCGAAGCTCCGGGCTTGGTACTGGCATTACATATCCACATGTCGTCTATAGAAACTCGCAACGAAGGGGAACCTTCGTACCCTTTTGAAAATTTAAAACGCCAATGCAACCGATTTGTTTTTTCCCATCGCAAGCTTCGGCAGCAACTTTTCGCAATGAGAAGCTTTCGGAGACTACGTCATCGGCAATCGGCAATTCGTATTCGTAGGTATACACAAGAGTCAATTCTTTATTCGCCGCTTAGCGGCCGGATACGGAGATACTTTTTTGTATCTCGTGGCTATGGCTGTGCCGTTGTGTGCACATGAAAGCCCTCGTTTTTCTGGGTGGGGTGGGAGACACGTGAACGTGACAAGCTTCTTTTTTTTTATGTTTCTTGTGTGACTGAGTGTGTGCGTGTTGGTGTTTTTTTTTTTCTTGTGTTTTTTGTCGCTTTGCGGCCCCTTCTGCTCCCCGCCCCCAACAGCCACTCTTGGTTTGCTCATTACTTCTTGTTTTGTTGGATTCCTTTCTTTATTTTCCATTCGGCCATTATCGGATTCCGCGAAGGCATGTATGATGAACGAATGAGCATTCATTTCCAGTGACGTAATGTCTCACGCGATTCCAGCGTGCTAAAGTGTTGCAAGTTGAGGTGGTCACGTGTTGTTGTGAATGTTGAAAATCTATGGGCCGCGTCGCACACACGCGCATGTATACATTTCGTATCCGACAGATACTGGTTCTCGCTTTGGTGTGTGAATACAGTGTCGGTTGTTTGGTTGCTCACTTGCTCGGATTTAATTTATAATTTTTGTTAAATATTTTCCTAATTACACAAGATGGCTGGCTGGCAGGATGAGGTCCGTTATTCGTATCGTTCATCTCGACTCTGCGGTTGGCGGAGGCGATTCGCCGCGAGGTTGGGAAGGGCGTTCATTCCCCGTGAGTATAAATCTCCTGTCGAACGGGTTGAGGCGACGGCGTGTTCACACGAGTGGGCTTTGATGATTATTTTCAGATTTTCTATTAAAAGAAAACAAAAATTATTAATCACAGCAAAGTTTTGCATGCAAGGGGTTACGTTTAATAAATTATTTGGCTGACGTCAGGCGTGGATTTAAATTTAGAAAATTTTATTTTCGAAATGTTAGAGGATCAGAGAGCTATGGGGCGCAGCACAGATGTGTTGCGTGGTGTGTTCCTTGTACGTTGTGGGTCGACAGGCAGTTGGCAACATGTGTATGTATCGAGATTTTGTTTTGATTTCATCGGCCGAACACGTTTGACTCGTGTGCTTAGGTGGGAGAGACGGTGTGGAATTCGCAATGGAATTTTTGATTTTTTTTTTTCCAATTTTCCTGACAAGTTTTGAGCATGTTCAGTGCACGTTTGAGGGGAGCGAGTACGCTTTGTTTTGGCGTGGACCGTGGAATGTATCTGATGTAAAAGTAGGAAAAATTCAGTTTGTCTTTGGAATTTAGAGCGCCGCACCCTGTTGCATGTGAGTCACGTACATCTGTACACTCTGTTGAGAAGCAGTAACAGTTTGCGTACATGTGATGGTCACATTGAAAATGTGCTTAGGTACACTCAGTCTCGTTGGATTTATTTTTGGAATCTTTAAGGGTTTAATTGTAGTTGACCTAGTTTAGACGATTTCATTAGCGTTATTTTGTTTCGAATTGAAGGTCTTTCAGGGGAAAAGACTTGTGAGGTCAATTGAGGAGGCGTTCTACACATTTTTTACATACATATTTTTTTCGAATCGTCTGTGTATTTTGCTCTTGTTTGACGTCCATAATTCGAGAGAATAAGGAGAAGTCTGTGCTTTGACCTTAGTCCACTTAAGGACGATTTGCGATACATATACATACATTGAGAGAATTACGGCATTGAGGACCGGAAACGTTTCTTGGAATCGGTGGTTAAGCTATTTTGTTGCGAAGGTTCAGCGTTAACGTCAATGGTCGTCTGGGATTTTTTAAGCAGAACAGTTTGATGCGATTTGCCTGGGACTTTGCTTTTAACACTCATAAGAGAAGATACATATGTATGTATGTACATATGTAGGTACATGCCGTTTTCACAAGACTTAGATTTATTTTGATGTCCTGTCAGTAGATGTGCCATTTGAAAATGTTTGACTGTCGGAGTCGGCAATAAATTGTAGGTCCGTTCCATTGGTGCGAAAAAGGTAACACGCACAACATGAATGGTTGCCTTGGCTCATCCCGAGCTCTCGCGCCAGCTATTGTTGAACTGGCTGGCTCATTTCCTTCGTTATGCAGTCAAGGAAGACGTCAACGACTACTAGAGGACTTGACTTTTTTCTAATCCAGTCTTTTCCAATTTGAATTTTTAGTATTCCAAACTGTTCAAAGAGTAGATACTCACATTTAAGAGAATACAAGCGTCCAAAGGTTTATTCGCAAACTATCCTCTGTCTATCAAATCCTATTCTCACCTGTATGGGTGAACTATAGATGGTCAGTACTTTAACTGCAGGCTCAATCTACTTCCTACTTCCTTAGATCTGGGCGGCAGGTCAAAAATTATTCAAATTAAAGTCACGGTCTGCAGACAAACTTTCAGCGATATATCAACGACCAATGCGGGATACCGGGCTACAAAGATACATACATATATCAGGAGAAGTGCAGAACTAGCATATGCATATACCCTTCCAGCCCCAAAGACACCCATTAACAAATAGATGAGGAAACGATGATCAGGGCTAATACCCGATGGTGTCACATGAACGCATGTGCAATAGCTAGATCAGTATGGCCAGCCTTTGATAAGAAGAATTCCAAAAATCTCGTACAACTTAGTCGAAGGGTAATAGGTACGAATCATTTCCGGTGTCCTTACAGGGCACTGTGGAATAGGAACCGAAGCGGAGCGTCTTGGACTACCCTAGAATGACTACTGCAGAAGCTGCAGGGACGAAGAGGAAATAGAATCCATCCAGCACCTGCTACGCGAATGTCTCGCACTGGCCACCAGAAGACTGCGTACTCTTGCTAGTAGTTTCTTCCATGAGCTGGAGGACCTTCATATCGCTGATTTTATGAAACTCTTAAGATTTCCGCCCCTTTCTGGGTGGTTTCCAGATAAGCCAACCCTACCACTTGGTTTGACTCCCATGAGTATACTTTTTATGGGTACAATGGACTCGCTTGAGGTCTAAGTAAGTCTTTAGGACACCTACAAACCCAACCAACCAACCAAAGTCACGGTGGCGTCTACAGTTCCTGGTTAGTCGAATCAGGGATACTTCGCCTTATAAGGGCCTGTTTATGCACCCTGTGGTTGCCGTGGCTCAGTGTTTAGTGCATTGGAGTGCTGAGTGATCTGATACATGTACCTTAGTTCGAGCTCAGCTCTTGTCGGCCAACCTCCGAGAGTATAATTTGTCATGAAAAAGCTTCTCAATACGCCGTTCGGAGTCAGAACTAAATTATTGATTGATCGCATTGGGATTAAACGTTCCAAGTGGCGAAGTATTATACCTATGGCTGCGAATATCGGCCACAGTGCAAAGGCAAGGAAACACCGTGAGGAAGATTGATGTCAGACGACTACAATTGGAAGAAATTGCAAGAGTATTTTACGATTGCCTTCCCGTTGATCTATTAAGAGGCCTATGCCGCCGCCAGCATCAAGTTGCATTGGCAAAAAAAGTTTCAGATATGTCTTTGGACCACCACAACAAAACGTCTGATTGGACGAAGTATGTCGGCAAACACATTCAGTGAAATAAAAGGCACGCAGAGCGGCCCTGCATGGAACCACCAGAGATACTCGTTGCGGCCCACTTAAATCGTTGCTTTCCTCTATAGTTCTATTATTCGGGCTTCTTTCGAAATTTCACCGATCTGGAGGTGCAGATTTTTGACCAGCTGTATAGCTGATATACATAATTTGCCGTTGAATCTCCTCCTTTAAGCCCATCAAAAAAGATTTTTTTACTCGAATCTTCTCCATCCGTCTTCAGTAGAGTCCAACGACTTCCAATAAGTAGGACTGCGATGATTAAGGTCATGTATGGAGTCTCCTTTGTATGAAGTAGTTCGGGACAGGGTCCTCTTTTGATCTGACCACTTCGGTGTCATCGTCTGATTCGTGTCCAGTGTAACTTTTTCCTTCAGAGATCTGCAACCTGTTGCTTCCCGATTTCGAACAATGTTTTCTTAAACTCCACCTAAACTATCCACAGTAACAGATTCCATTTGCAAACAAACATTATCCAATTCCGTTGAAGTCTTTCATCAGCCTTATGTTATAAATAATTTCCACAATCTTTATGAACTGCCACTAGCTCTCACTCAATAGAAAAACAAAAACCTAGTGAAACACAATAAACTAATCAAGCTCGAGCGTCTAGATTTAAGTCGATTTGCAAAATCTTCCGACAACGATTGCGGATTATAGCAAACACAAATGGCTGCGTTTTAAAATAGAAACTACACTTGCGCTGGCCAATAAACCTCCGATTGTGAGAGTTCTGTGGTATTCCCCTCGAGTGACTTATGGCTTTCTAGTCCCGTCCACATTTGTCCCGAAAACCATTATGAAACTCTCTCCGGTTGATAATCACGCTTCAAACAATGTGCACCGGCTTCTGATAAGTGGAGTCTATTCCAGCAAACGGGAGAACGTCAAATAACAGACCGAAGCATGTGAGCCAGTCACATGATTCCGACGACCATGGAACGAGTAAATAACTGATTCACCAAAACCGATTCCACCGACACTTAAGTGTATCGAAACGTTTTCGACGAAATATGGCAAGTGACAGATCTACGCGATTAGCGTGAACGTGAGACCATTTTGAAAATGTTAATTAGTCACGGAACAAATACCAGTGAATTAGTTTATTGATTGGCGGTGATTGTGTTGTGGCTTCGAAGGCGACAAAAACGCACAAGCCAGCCAACACAGAACACAGTTCAACAATGCATCGTATTAGGTTTCGAGATAGACAGTATCTGTGACTATTTACATACATACGTCGCCCTGCCTACGCATTTGTTCCGATGAGGTGGTACTTTAGTTCATGAGTAAACATTAGCTGGTGCCCGGATGATTTACTAAACTAGGTGCACAGCACAACCCGAGTGTTTCACTGTGTGTAGGCAAACAATTTAGAAATGTTCCTGAAACTGGAGCGAGTGATTCCCCAGGGCGACACAGTTTCTGGCTTTCGTAAGACCACAAACAAATTTTGTTTGCTTATATCGGTTTCTATTTGCAGCTAAAAGTTCGTTAGCATTACGTGTTGGGGTTATCTGTGGAAAATAACCCACTGACAGTGGTGTCAAAGTCGAGGTTAAGCCGATAACATACGAATACACTGGAATGTTTCACAGTGGATCTCTGTTTAAAAGACAAACAAGTGGTGACATAAAATCTGGCAACGACACAGTAGTGAATCGGAGCTATCTGTCGCCCGGAAGTGGTCAAACATATCTGTGACTGTTCTTGTGAAATAAGCATGCGATGACATTACCATACTGTCAAGGAAATTGAACTATCAAGAGTATGATTGTTGTTATGACTGGGTCTTAGAGTCTACTGGAAACGATAACGTGATTGAATTTTTCAGTTCCCACAACTGTTTAGTGGGGTATGATTTTGAACCTCAAACAACATGCCTGGATTCGTTAGTCTTACTCAGGAGTCTTGAATTGGGCCTGCTGATTTTATTGATATCTTGTCAATTCCCTCGTTGGTGTTGCGTCAAAGTACTTTTGGAAAATGTTTGCTGTATCGATTGCAAGTTTACCTGCTCGACTTTGTCAAGCAAAATGGCCCAAAAGATCTCAGACGCCTTCAAGAGGTTGAATACCCTAAAGTTGAAGCAGCTGATACGAATGTCAGCTTCGAACCTCATTTTAGTGAGTTGGTGTAGTATTTTTTCAAACACTTAAGCAACTACTGTGACTCTACTACGATATTCCGCGCTATATCTCTGCAATCTTCTATTCATAGCCTTGGCATGTTTGTTTAAACATTTGACAAAACTTTTGAACACCGTTCTTTCTGCAGCGTCTCTCAATTGCTTCAAATAAATGCGTCCCATGCTGTTTCTCAGTCTTTTTAAGAAAGGTTGTGTTCTTATATCTACTTCTTGTAAAGCTCTTGGGTAGCTCTTGTCCTTCTTGTAGGCATCTTGTTGTGCTGCCTGCCTGCTCTCTTAATCAAACCTGAGATTTCGTTGCAATGGCCTACAGAAACTCAGCACAACAGTGGATTCATTTCTGATGGCTCTCTGGCACTGTTGCTAGTGGTTTTCTACACTTGAAGCCAGCAGTGTTAGTTCGGGAAATCCATATTCGCAGTCTACAACTCTGGTAATGATCAGAGTCGATGTTGGCTCCTCGGAACATTCGGAAATTCAATTTGATCTCCATCATCAACAAACACCTGCAAACATCTCGAAGAAGATGGGAATTGATTTCTTGATTCTAATCTTACTATTTTTGACTGTGACTTATCTTGCAGTTTTGTGATGCCACTCAAGAAGTATTTGTCTACGGTTTAATATTTTATATGGCAGAGTTCCGCGCAGTGATGGGGAAAATGGATAGTGTCCTCATGAATTTCCTCGACGCCGTATCCTCTGCACAGATCATCATCGCTTAGACTTTATTCCTTTGTCATGTATCTGTTTGCCCGTTAAGTAGGCCTACCAACAGAGACTCGTTTTTGTATATTTTTCTGTAAAAGGCTGTTGGTTTTTGCTTTATTGTACCCTACCCAAAACCCTCTCGGTGTATTACAGATAGTTGGAGACTGGGGATCCAACCTGCCAACCCCCAGGTCTTCGCGCGAGCATTTCACAAGCTTTGATGTGAATTGTTATATTTCAGTGACATTGTTGCTTTTAAGACTGATTGGGCGACCCTTGTTAGAAATATATGGGTCTTGTTTAAGACAGAAAACTGAACTGGAACAAGAACCCGTTAAGAAATCTAGTGTAGCTCTCCAGTCCTGTAAAAAAGGTAATAGGTAGAAGCTGGGGTTTTCAGCCTCGTATGTGTCCATTCTCAGGTCTTTAGTCCTATACGGCATGATCGTGAGATGTCTGACCCCTGAAAAAGGCGTACACCTTAATTTTCTAGAGAAGGTGCAAAGATCCGCATGTGTAAGCGGTGAACTCAAAATGACTCCCTCCGCAGCAGCAGTTTGCCCCTAGAACATTTTTCGGCAAACAGATGCCATTCGTGGAAAAGCCTCTTCGCAATGGTCTTGCTACCAAATTGGCTACTCGTCTATTCTTTCCCCAACACCTAGCTTTGACCAAAACTTCCGTGCAACCATTCCTGCCCGCAATGATTGGAAAACTGCTGCTGCCATAGATGCCGACTCAGTTCACTTCTATGCAGTTTCTCCAAAACTTGTAGTGGAGTGGATGGTGGTGTCTTCTCCAAGGGGCTTAACGTGAGCATCTTCTTCCGCTTCTTTGATCACTGTAGCGTTTATCAAGCGGAAAAAATAGGCAGACAGTGGTGTTACTTAAGTCTAACACACTAAGATTCTTGGCAAAAGCGAAATTTGACGTTAGAACGACAATAAGTTGCCTACAGTCTCTCCTGCTAAGAAACAGCAAGAATGGCGCTGATTTCTTACAGACGTTCGGGAGTATTCGTTTAAGAGAGCTGTGCCCGCAAAAACGATCCGATACAGTATAAGCTGGATATCGGATCCCGGATCTGGATTTGAAGCTTTAATTTAAATTAGTTTTTAAAATAAAGAAAATATGACACCTGTCTTGTGCTTGTTGTGTGCTTGTGCTGAGGTTCAAAAGCATTGTCCTGTCAAAACACCTGTCCTGTCGCAGTAGGCCAGTTTGTTATGTCTGTCCTTCAAGGACAACTCACTCAAGAACACCACTTGACAGGTATGATCTAATGGCTGATTCACTAATCTTTATTGTCCAAATGAAATTTAGATTAAAAACTACAAAAATATGAAACTATATATGTGGGTAGGTATCAAGGTATCAACCTCTCGAAAGATTAAATTTATCGTCCATCAACGATGCTAATAGCAACACGTGAGCACCACCAACGCAAAGCTCGACACTCGGCAGCACCATGGCATGATCGAGATAAAAAATTGAAATTATGTACAAAATAAATCTAGAGGTTAAAAATATTCTGAAGAACGTGTCAAGATATGCGTTTGTTTTCCACATCCACTGCTTGATCACGTTGGATTATTATTTTTTTTTGCACGCCAATTTGCTGTGGCCAAAGCTGTATTGTACTGCAGCAGTTATAAATTGTTCGAATCAATTCATCAACACTGCTATTCTAAAGGGTAATTTAATTACTGTATAATGCTCGTATCTAGCTACTCTGCGTTTACGTAAACGCCAATGTACTCGCGTATTATTAGCACGTTCGGATCATATAAGCTCCATGGAATTGTTTCCGCTGACGATCTCTTGGGTCAAATTAACATATCAATATGTATGTACACTCGGATCGTTGGGGAATTAGATAAATCCGTTTATATGGAATGAATGACAAACACGAGATTCTAATTTTGAATTTCTGTTGTTATAACAAAAAAAAGAAAAAAAAACCAATCTTGTCGGCGACGGCGCTAGTTCGAGATATCTCACGATTCAAATTCGGTTCTGGTTGAGAGGCAAATATGTGAACAATTTGAATATTCTGATAGTTTAAGTTTTTCTTGCATTGGACTTCACGTGATTGTGTTTGAATCTTGATGGGCGAGATGTGAGGGTGATTCATGTTCCTAATTTGCGCATGATACAATCATTTTTAGAAAGTATCATCGCCTTTTGTGGGGTAGGGAACCGGTTTAAACGGATAGAAACACTTTTGTCCTAGTTTGGTCCTTCTTTTTTTACCGAACCGAAACGCGTGTACTAAGTGAAATTTAGCGAAATTCTAAATTTCCACGAAACATTTTGGTATTTCGAAATACTGCACATGACAACTTATTCAGCCGAGGCTAAATGTTAGTTATTCCGGAAAATCTGTCGGCTAAAATTCACTGTCATGACTGCCAAGAAAGAAATACTAATGGACATGTGATAGTTCGTATCCATAGTTTTCGCGAAATAATAAAAGCTTTGTGGCTGGCTAAGCCAGGGCCTTGAAATTGAGATAATGGCAACCGGCCGATGAAAGCTTTCAAATCACAAAAGTGACTTAGTGACATCAGAAGTTACTAAGGATCTAATCCACTGATTGCAGTCGATGCGAGCCACGCATCAGGGCGATAAGCGTCTACCCTAACCACTTTCCTGTTGCAGCCTTAATTTTGAGCTCGACGATCCGATGAGAAGAAGCTGTGAACCACCCAGGAAAATAAATTCAACGTTGGGCTCCTTAGTACGACGGGAATAGCCAAAGTCTCCACAGGGCGCCTGAGTCACAGAGACTCTCCGCTTTGCATTCACCATCCAAATACTACAACAATTTTTTGACCTAGTGCCGCGGCGTGAAAAAGGTAGTCGGGACCACATTAGGGAACCGAACGAACCTTCCAAATGTGAGCATTCGTCGAAAAAAGGGAAGAGAAACTGGACACCAACAAACGATGCAGTGGAAACCAAGAACAACGAGTGAAGAATATCGAGAAGAGAGCAGATGCAGTCTCTTAGCTCTGGGCAATTGAAGGTTCACGCGACAGGAATACCATTCGGCAGTTGTATCGGAAGGCAAAGTAAGTGGCAGCTTGTTTCAAGTCTTAGAAACCTAGTCACTGATACACAGGGAATTGTTAACCACCAATTCCAGCCATTGCTGAATGCTGTGATCGTAACAGGATAAAAAGAACGCCCACCCATTAACCGCTCCATATGTTAGCACACCCACCAAATAATTTAAGAACCACAAGGTCCTCCGGCTTCGAAGGCTTACCAGCAGAGTTCTTCAGCACGGAAGTGATGTTTAGCGTGCATCAAAGACTGGAGTACAGCTCCATATGCCGCATTAACTTTCGAGGCACATGCATGCTAAATGTGACGTATTAGATTCTATCTACCGAGCTGTGTACTGATAAGAACCAGCTGTGACATCCGGCTAGGCAGACCGATGATAGACCAAATCTTGACATAAGGGAAATTCTGGAAAAAAAAACCAACGAATTTCAAGTTGAGACTAAGTAGCTTTTCCTAGACTTCCAAGCCACGTAGAGAACATTCGTCATTTTGTGCTCTACAGGGCGAAAATTGATCGAAAAATATCGCATAACCTTGAAAAACATGAGATGCAATTTGAAAACTGTTTCGGCAAGTAAGTACGTATTCATATGATTTTTTCAATCTCGTACTGGAAGACATAGTGTGTAGGGCAGGTATTAACACGAAATACATGATCCTCAACAAATCTGTCCAGCTCCTGGGATACGAATGCGTGCCGTCGTGGGAGCATATGCCCATCGCCCAGGACAAAATGCGACTGTCGTCAACAGTGACTTTGAAGTAACTAGGAAGATTAGCTACTTTGAAGTAAACATAAATTTCACAAATAACACCCTTGCGGAGATTCAATGAAGGCTTGTCCTTGCAAGCCGATACTTCTTCGATTTGGCGAAACAAGTAGGACTTCACCTGGCGAGGGCTAGTTTAGGATCGAGCTGGCTGGAGAGACTGCTTGGTTGATGCTAAGGTCCGCCTCGGGGGGTAGAACCATGAAAGGTGAAGTAACAGTCCAAGCATCCATTCCTCTCTGGCAGCAAAACTGACTAGAAAATTTTTTCCTGACACCCAATTTCGGCTACGCTGTCACCCAAATAATTTGTATCGTGCTTAAAAAGTTGTCATGATCGCATGATGGGAAGTAGGAAGTGGGGACTGCAACCTCGTTACGCGTCCGTTGTCAGTCCTATACTCGCGTATGGTGCGATCGTCTCGTGGACAGCCTTATACAGAGCCTTACACCCAACATTTGTTGGGTAAAGTGCAAGGATCAACGTACATATTGTCACATAATGAAGGTCAATCTGTGACCCACACCCACTGAGCACAAGAAAGCTTTCGCCACGCTTGTCGTTTGATCACCAAACATCAAGCGTGCAAAGAACTTCGCCGGAGTAATTACACTCTCCAACATTATCTTCTCGAGAAGATAAAGTTGGAGAGCTCGCTTATCGTAACTTTATCGTAACTTTAGATCGTAAGCAGAACTTAGGTCTAGTTAAGTTGAGGTATTTAGTTTTAGTCTAGTTTTTAGTTTGAAGTCAAAATGTAAGCTTGTGCCACGACAGTACTTAGATCAATAATTAAATAAAACGTGTAACAAATTGAATTGTGTGTTTCACTCCAATTACTAAACTATATAACTATATGCATTAGCGGAGCACTAAGAAACAACCCACCTACGGCACTTGGCGTGCTCCTACATCTACTTCTTCTAGATGTATTTTGTAAACAGTCTTCAGACTGAAAGCCTCTTCCCAACGGTCAAACAACCATATTTCCCTAAACATCGACTACACACCCTCCAAGTTGAATTTCAACCTCAGCTTCCGGAAATCCTTTCCTTCCGGAGAGGAGTAGGAGAGTGATGACGCCAGAGACGATCACTCCGTTCATCTCTATACCGACGGTTCCAAAACCGAGAACGGAGTGGGAGGTGGTGTTTTCTCTGATATGCTTAACCTGAGCATCTCCTTCCTGGCTTAGGCATAATGGGATATCCTTCAGGGACATTACAATTTTAACCAATAGCCAAGGCGCTATAAAATCTCTTGAATCGCTATTTCAGATTGTCGCTCATCTCTCATGGAAATGGCAGAACTTTTTAACATTCACATATGCTGGGTATCCTACCCGGCCATAGGGACATTCTAGGGAACTGTAAGCCCGATGAACTCGCCAAACGTGATACTACTTTGGACATTCTGCCGGAACGAAGGAATCTGGGTATTCCACTCGTTACATGGAAAATTCACTTAGAGTACGACACGATCAGTAAGACAAACCAAAGTTAGGGGAATGGTACCACGTGCCGTACATCCAGGAAGGTCTGGTCGATCTAAAAATTTGATTTTGCTCTATAGGTCGCTCATTAGCACCGTCATTGGGGTTCTTATCGGCCATTGTCCCATTGGCCTTCATTGTCAAAGGGCCTCTTCTCAAATGACTTTTGCAGGAGTTGTAGGGACGAAGAGGAGGATAAAACGATCCTTAATTTTCTCTGCACTTGTCCTGCCCTATCCCAAAGAAGAAAGCTCTATCTAGAACCGATCACTTCGACAACTTTGGCGAACTATCACATATTGACGTCAAAAAGTATCCTCAGCTTCATCAAGAGCTTCAAATGGTTTCAATAAAGTGAATGACGTTTTTCAGGGTATAAATCCAGGTGGTATCACAAAGGACCTTCCTTTACTACCTGTGTAAACCTACCTACTTACCTATCTTTGATCGGAAGTCCAGCATCCTGATTCTTTGAGTCTTTCTGCGGTAGACGGTTTTTTCCTTTGAAACTCTTCATTGACCGCAAATAATTTACAGAAAAGTTTTTTAATCTCTGAATTCATTCGTATTTCATCCAAATCTGGACCTTTGGACTAATAAAGTATAAATTCACTTCGAGCGATGGCCCATCCTGTGGTTACGCAAAATCCACATGAATTTGGTTACGAAACAAGCACGGGTCTGCTTTCTGCATTCGTCCCCCCTAAACTACTTGTACAATTAGTTATTGCTTAATCGACAAACCGAGGGTGCAAAACAACCAAATGGAGGTGAAAAGAATTTGCAATAATTATTTATTAATAACCAGATTGCCGTTGATTAATATGTTTTGCCAACGTTGCATGCACTGTGATGCAAGTCAGTGCGGTGAGACCCTCAATCGGGTCGTTCGTTCTATTTAAATCACAAACAAATTAGCTACGACACAAACTACGATCTAAAGTTACACATTTTACATATTTATTACTTCTAAATTCCGCTTTAATTGTCAGCAGCTCCAGCTATAACAAGCATCACGGGTAGTATACTCAACACTCGATACAGTGATTACACATATGAAACAGCTAGAGAGCTGTCGAAAACGTGATTGCGAATAAATATTTGCTGTATGTCATCTAGAATAATCGTCTGATAAATTAATGGTTTTTACTACTGCGCTGAGTTGTTTATAATTTTATTTTTATTGCGGGCAAATCACATTTTCGCTGTTCGATGCAGTAGTCAGTCTACACTCGACAGAAGCTCAATGGGTATGGGTACGGACGGCAGTCACACGTGCCAGAAGGCACGTTAGCAACGACACTCCCGAACGCTGTTGACAAGCCCAACATGTGTTTGTAGTTAAAATTGTAATTCCTTGCATGCTTGTACTATTATTTTAGTTGGACGTGGTGTGTTGTTAAGTAAATGCTTTAAACGCGATAGTGGAAACTTCAGTCTGTTAATGCCTGGTTGTGAGATACACTCTGAAGTTTTATGAGTACCTGCCATTTTGTTTCCTTGTTGTTAACACTTCGTCCGATGCGCTGGAGATAAATTGTGTGTCTTCGTTTGTATATTCTACCTTCCTCCTACCTTGGCCTAACTCCATCCTGGAGAGGAGCACTGATCGTGGAGATTTCACAGAAAGGCGATCTACGAGAATGGAGTAACTGGAGAGGTACAAGACTCCATACAAAACTCAATATATTATACAAAGTCATCGCTCTAACAATCCCAAACAAACTTAAAGTTCCGTAGACCAAGCTAACTGACTACTCACAATCGAATAATCAATCGAGTGGTAGACATCGCTATGCCTCTTATTTATCGACTTTTAGAAAGCGTTCGATACCATCAAAAGAATCGTCGACCTTAATTCCGCAGAAGCTTAAAACATCATGCAAGCATTGTATCATGACCCTGAACTGGTAGTGCTATACGATCAGCGCGTTTCTCACCCACGCAGTCTACTAACGTCTAAGTCAACAGAAACAGGATAGGGCGGCTGGCGCTTTGCACTGCGCGAGCCTTGTTTTTTTTTTGTGTTTAACAGACTTTTGCTAGTTTGGTTAGATGGTTGTCTTTGCTTAGAATGGAACACATGATAAAAGTGTAAATCCATTATGGCTCCAGCCCCGGATTATTAGCAGCAGGAACCCTTGATGATGAATCCCTCTCTTCGTGAGGGAAAATTCGGTGAGTAACCGCATCGATGTTAACCCCTTTCTGCTCTAGATCATGTGCAGAAGCACTTAAGCCCAGAAACGAGAATCGTTATTTTGTAAATACCGACCCTGGCTAAAAAATTCTTTTACTCAGACTGAGACGAAAGGTATTCGCGAGCGAAATGCCTAACTTGCGATGAAAATCGAAGTCGTGAAGAAATCTCAGAATCGTGCAGGCGGAAGCGTGGTTGATTATTTCTGGGGAGGAGAGTTCCCTGCCGAAGTCTGCAGCGAGCTTTGGCAGGACAGTCGCACGAAATACATTCTGCAGTTTCTTATTCTTCCAAGCAGAGTCAACGGACTGATGCCCAACTTTCTAAGACGATAGATGACTGAACAAAGTCCAGGGAGGAAGTCCGTAGGCGGCTTAGCGGCACTTTTATTTAATGTGAGCATTTCCTGTCTTCTATTGTGGTTAAGGGATTCTTGGAATGACGAAATTCCCATGTTGAGCTTGATAAGAGATAGATGATAAGAGATAGAGAAGTACTTCTTGACAGTTTTCGTTCTCAGTCTTAATAGAGCAGGACAAGTACATTGCCAATATGAGCTTAGACATTGTATATTGATAGACACAGGTCTGCCTGTTCTTTTCAGATCCGAGATAAGCCAGATCTGCGTCGATGAAAGACAAGGGCTGATACTATTCCACCTGAAATTTGCCATTCTTCTGACTTCAGTGTCGTCAAGGCGAACATTTTTCGAATCTATGGAATTAGGCTGTCCTTCCCTATTCTAAGAGAGGTTCTGACCTTTTGGGTCTTTTGCTAGCTCGTCCTCTTCTGCAGTTGCTCGGAACGTCTCTGTGTCCTGAAACCCAGCACGGGAAAATGTCGCATTTGCCAGTGTTCTCATTAAGAGATCTTGAATTGCTTCAGCAACTTGAATCGTATTATCTATGATTTCAAGGCTTTTATCGCCACTTGCATTGAAAACCAAGCAACAGCTTTTTTTGAATTTCTTCCTTAAATGCACTACAGTGACCCGACTGACGTTCGGTATTCTTCACTAGAGAAGACTCCAGCCGCCACAATAAACATACATTCTGATTCTCAACTTATCAAAAGTTGCCTCCAGGACATCCAAAATACTGAGGTGGCTGGGTCATGTAGAGCGGATGGACACCAATGCTCCAGCTCGAAAAATCTTCGATTTCACACCCGAGGGTCAGCGCAGTAGAGGAAGCCCGCGACTAAGGTGGCGCACGCAAGTGGAAGGCGATCTCAACCAACTTGGCGTGCGAAACTGGAGACAACTGGTAAAAGATCGAGATCGCTGGCGACGCTTGGTGGTTGAGGCCCAGGACCACCCCGGTCTGTAGCGCCACCTTAAGTAAGTAAGTACTCATAATCGGTAAAGCACTAAATATGTGAGGTGGTAATTTACTACAATATGCGTTCGCACTGCCCACTGAGTGTTGTTTCGAATCAGCCTTGTAGTCCAAGTTATGCTGCCATTTCCTTTTCTTCTACTGATACATTTCCTTCCTGCCAAAGAGGATCACTGTTGCAACTACGACAACCGCTGACTGCGATACTATTCAGAAAGAACTAGCCCTTTGGTGAGTTCTGCTTCGCTGTATCTCTGCTTTCTTTTCTCGGTTTTTCTTAGCCCAGGTCGCACATGAGGAAATCAAGTGCGTCGCTATCATGAAACGTATTCATCTGCTCGCTATCTCCTACGCTCAGTAATGTAAGGATTTCTAAAGCAGTTTTTGACGTGGACTCGATGTTCCTTCAATATGAGAGCATTGTGTCCAGTCTGACTTTAGTTACTTGACTGCCTCGCTCCTAATCGGTATTCAAAGATGGTAAAGTCCTGCCTCCTGAGATCACCAAAACTATGTACAATACATACGTGTTCTCCCTGGCTGGCTGGGATCATGGTCTACTCTACCATCTAGGAATGGACGCGGAATGACTCACATAGTTAAGCGTTCTTTGAGTCTCCATTCGGATGATCCTAACGTAGAAGATATTTCATAACTAGAAGGATTAACCCTTGTGATGAACCTGTGGTATTTTCCGTGCTGCAAGTATTTAAAATCAGATATATACCTGACGAAATCTTACACCATTTGCAAGAGGTACTTAGGCACGCTAAAGGATTTTTCTACACAGATCGCTTACGTCTACGCGACCATCTTTTTGAGAACAGATTACTCTGCCAGGTCCGACCATAAAAGTGCTTGTCCAGCCCTGCAAATCCTCCAGACTGGCCCTGGCTAGATGGCGCTATTCGACAATTTTGGGAAAGATAGTGCTCTAAAGCTCTGAATACTGGGACCTTTCCTTGTTGCACGGAAAAACACTCTAACCGGGTGTGTCGAAAGAGTGTATCTACAATGTTCTACATTCAACAGAGGCTATTTACCCTATGAATTAGTGTAGAACAAAGGAGAGTCAATAAAATGCTCCGCATTTATTCTGGATATGAATGAAATTGGGAACGTGGGCTGAATATTATGACATTTTAGCTTATTAAAGCAAAAATGTGACAATGAGGAAATCTATTCACGAACCTGTCATCATCATGCATACATATGTATGTACATCTGTCAGTTGTCTAGGCTAGGCGATTGAGAATAAACAAAAACCATATTAAATCGTTTTAAATTCAACTGAACGTAGACAATGGTTGCATAATGCCTTAATGCGATTTCAATTAATTGCTTTCTGTCGTTCAAGAGACTCGGGGTAGTGTGGACGATTTAAGTGGCAAAGTAGTTGGGGATCTGGGCATATAAAATTGAATGTGTGCCCCATAGTCAAAGTTCAGTTGTCAACACGTAGTTGCTGTGAATATTCACGTGATTTGAGATAAAAATCCGCATTAAGTTATAGTTTCTGTAGATGACGTAAAAATGCGCAGAATAGTTTCTATGCATTTGTCTGTAGAGGTCGCTGTAAACTTTTCCAGTTAATTTAATATAATGTCAGAGATCACATGTAAGATTATTAGCTGACTTGTTAGAAAAAAATAATCAATTATGGAAATTCATTCATTGTGTGTAATTTAGCTTTTAATTGCATTCGCTGCGACCATAGTACATAAAAGTGGCAAAACCTGTTGAAGGGACTATAGGACTGTTTTAACCCCGATGTAGATATAGTTTTCTCTGAGTTCAATAAAAGAACAGGAGACTCCTTCTTTCTATCCCCTCTAATTTCAACGCACTAAGCTTAGTACAACAGGAATACAGATGGTGGCGGATAAACTCTACATGGTCCAATAGCTGCTTCCATATCTCCAAACTGTGTCACTAAAATTGGAATACCCGACCCTTTATCCTTTGGGTTGATCGAGAATCTGGCCTTCAAACTGGCTAGCCCTGGAAACAAGATGCCTTATTAGGCAAGAAGTCCTGAAAGAACGAGCTTCTTATGACAATCTGCATCAAGGCTGAATACGTCAATATAAGTGCATATGAGGAGAAAGATGATGACGCTAAAGACACCTACGAGTTTGTGGACAAAATGCACCACCCTATCTGTGCGATTTTAATGCTAGGCTAGTACTGTCGGAAAGTACATCCTACATGACACTAGGCTGCGCGACCCATTGTCGTAGCTAGCACGTAGCTCCCGTGCCTTAATATTCATAAGAGGACAAGGAGGTCTCGTGCACAATCAAACAGATTGACAACACTGGTATCGAGGTAAGGCACTCCACCAGTGCAATGGATGTCTGAACGTCTCGAGAGGCGAACATTGACTCGGACCAATTATTTATTATGGAATGGTGTGGTGTATAAGGATGAGTGGGATGTTTGGGGACCTTAGTCGGACCTTAGTCGGGTCAGTTGTGTTCCCCTCTTTTACACTTAAGAACTGCAGGAACAATTCAAATATGGGATATGTGTTGGGAGGGATCTAGGAAAGTGGGAAAAAATTATGAAGTTGTCACTGGTGGGTGTGTGTGGTGAATCTTCCTTTTTTCTTAGTGAAAGCTAAAATGTCACTGATTCTTTTTTCCATCAGGTGCTTCAAGTCCGGTGTCCATGTCGATCCCAGGGTATTCTGTCGCATTCTCGTTAAATAAGGAAACTGCCACTTCGCTAGTCAACCTTTGTTAAATAATAATTAAGAAAAATACCCGAACAACGAATTTTAAATTTTCTCACCACAGTTTATTTTATTGACTACAATTAGCGGAAATCCGCTCTGAAGTCTTGCATTTCACATTTCATATCTAGATGGCTCTGCTAAAATCGCTTATCAGCTGTCACAGGTGCTGATTAACCTCACAAACGAAGTAATCTAGAATTCTTGGAAGTTTTTATCTCCGTCACTTTTAAGCGAATCTCGGTCCTAATTTGCAGTTAATTGCATGAAAATTTAAGTTAAAGAAATCATAAATTCTCTCAGTTATTAATTTCTGACCCTTCCAAGCGTTGACAGATGAAATTTTAGTCGGTCCACTGCACTTGTATGGTAAATTACGTAATTTTCCTCCTTCGCCGAACTTGTGACCGACTTTTTTGTTTGTTCTTCTCATTAAGTGATTGCAGCCATGGGAAACACAGTATCAGCAGCCCAAATGGTACAGCCTAATCTACCAAAAAATCATCCGGATATACCGCAAGGAGCCGGTAGTCCACCACCCGAATGTCCAATGCATCAAAAAGCAGCCACTCAACCAAAGCCAGCCGCAGTATCCGAGTGCCCAGTTCAACATGATAACAGTGATATAAACCCAACAAATATGATGCCCGCAGCAAATCAGAAACCGTCACCTGATCAACCTTTCCCTTTGCCGACTGATCGACAAACCTCAAGCATACCCAAAGTAACCCCAGACGGAAGTGTGGAATTTTGGCAATATCCTAGCCAACAAATGTTCTGGAATGCCATGCTTCGCAAAGGTTGGCGCTGGAAGAAGGAAGACATTGCCCAAAAGGACATGGGTGACATTATTCGCATTCACAATGCGAACAATGAACAGGCATGGAAGGAAGTACTGAAATGGGAGGCGCTTCACGCCAAAGAATGCGGCAATCCAAAGTTGAAAAGTTTCGGTGGCAAGGCAACAGACTACAGTCCACGTGCTCGATTTCGTTCATTGTTGGGGTAGGTTATCATGGTGCGGTGTTATCTAATCCAGTGATTAAATTTTAACATTTGTGTATTTTAGTTATGAACTACCATTCGATCGGCACGATTGGATTGTTGACCGTTGCGGTAAGGACGTACGTTACGTTATAGACTACTACGATGGCGGAGTGGTGGACAGTGAATACAAGTTTGCACTGTTGGATGTACGTCCGGCTATGGATTCGGCAGAGAATATTTGGGATAGAATGCGGGTGGCGTATATGCGTTGGAAATTCGAAGCATCAGAGAAATTACTCGGCGGAAAGATGGATCAATAGAAGCTGCGAGTTTGTCTGGCTACGATTAGTAATTTACGTAGTCAGAAATACTCGTGACTGGTCACGCTTGATACAGACTTAATTAATAGGACTATTTCGTTACAATTAAATTATTAAAATATAATTAACCTCCGAAAACAAGTTGAGGTGTTTCATTTGGTTTTGTTACAGGAGATGTTTATCAAGACGGAAACTTTTATCAAAACGGACATACACAGTGTTATTACTGAAATTTGTGTGGCGAACGTTAAGCTGCAAATCTTGGCGTTAAACTTGGGCATAGAAGAAGCTTAAATGGCTATCATAACGCAAAATCCCTTATAACGATGGAAATTTATTTCACTAAAGATCAGAAGTGCCATTCAAATCCTTCTGACTATGTTAATGTCATTGTACATCTTAACTTCGTATCGCCTTCTCCATTCATCGCGTATGCATTAGGCATCATACCTTCCTGCTTTGAGAGACATAGGGCATTAACATCACCTCAATTCATTGTTTCCAAATAACACGACGGCTGTGCTCAACGTTTGGTTAGGTCGAGCAAATCATCTCCTTTGACCGAGTAACTGGTGCCTTCCAAGATTTATGAACTTGGCGTTAAAGCAGGACTGTACCTTGGTTTTTGGGCTGAATGCATTCCTTTTCCATAGTCGCGACTTAAAATGGGGAAACACTGCCTGTTGATGACCAAACAAAACAACAGTATGAGACTTTGCCATTTCGGAAAATGTGACACTTACCACCCTCGTATGTAGTCTTCATAATATGTAGTTACGCTTTTTTCTGGGACGCTTCTCTGGAACAAAGCCGACTAAATAACATTTTGATGTCGATGGCCTTCTCGAAGTTGGCGAACAGTAGATGCAACACAGCTATGATCGACGTGGTGTTGATGATGCACCAGAGGAAGTTCACCGTTTTGGTAGCGAGGTTTCCGCACAGGGGCAACTTCATTACCGAAAATATTTCTGAATCATGAATTTTCCATTGAAATAATCCTCTTGGTCACAGTGCCGAATTCATTGCTGTGTCCCTACCATAAATATTCAATGGGGATGAGGGTAGCTCCGGTTATTCAAGTGCATAACATTCTTTGATGGCCGCCGCTGTTTGTGGCTTTTCTTGTGCAGCTTAGCATCCCGTCCAGCTTTGGAATTGAGTGTGGTTACGAATAAAGACATCTGTTGGCTGCGCCAAGGGAGAAGTTCATAACATGAAGAACTCTCAAACAATTGGTAGCGTTGTCTATAGGAAACTTAATCATCCGAACAGGTCCTCTAGATACTTGCAGGCTGTGTTCAGAGGACGAGGACACAACTGGACAAAAACAGTACCAGTGCCGATTTGTTTAGTCTTATGTTTCTCTCTTAGTAGCATAGATTCGAACGAGGGGGAATCATGGTTTCCCACAAAGCGTTAGCAGGAGAAGGATAGTTAAGGCACCTTGTTTTCCCCGCACTCGTGGCTGGAGATTCACACTTAAGAACACACAACACCCGTGTACCTCGTTTACTCATTTGCATTTATTGCCACTAGGTGTCTTTAATAAATTTTGTAACAATTCCAAATGTTTTACACCCAACTTTTTACTAACAAAAAAAAATTAAAAAAAAAAAATAAACATTTTACAATTTCTCCTTCGCTGTTGTCTTGAATGCCGAATCGATGGTAGCTAGTTGTAGCTTTAGGAATTAAGTAAATAAAACATAAATTTACAAATACAATAGGCCACTGGCAGCAGCGTGGGCCATCAGAGTGTTGGCAGCTTGTTGTGTCTCTAATAGCAATCGCACTTCCTTTACCCAATCACTTGCAACTTTTCTTGGAGCACCTTGGAGAAGGTTCATATACTTAAGGGCTTGCATCAGATCACCACGATCCACAAAGTACCTGCAAACGTATTTCGTTGTGAGTCATTCAAACAGTATTGCCTATGGGCTTACCTTGCTCTATTTAGGATGTCGTAAGTGTCTAAGTTGCTGAAGTTAAATTTCTTATTGTCAAGTTCATCCTTGGAAATCGGATCGTTGGGACGTAAAATAAACAATGACTGCAAGTAGGAGAGAAGGTAGGTTGGTAGGCGAGCTCCTTGTTCTGGCACTAGAGCAACTTTGCGAGCGACTCGCTCTACGTTGAGGAAACGCTCACGTAGTGCATCTTCTGGGAATACACCACGGTCCTCGGCAGCTTTGGGAAGATTTTGTAGCACCACCGAAACCAATTCATCACCCTCTGGAACAGTAAATTCAATTTGAAACTGGGGCGCGCGATTGAAATGAGATTTGCAACTTACCAGAAACCTTAGCCACAGCACTGATTTCACTCTTTAATGGGCGTAGCTGGTCTCTCCAGTGTACGCCGGGCTCACCAGTTCGGACAGTAGCCCAAAGAGCTTGACAGGCAGCCCATAGAGCTTGGGCCTGATGTGCAGATCGTTCGGATTCTGCGCGAGCTGTCGGGACATAAGAATTGGTTATTCACTTGTCTTTCTCATGAAACGATATGTTTTGTGTGTAAGAAATGCTCAAGTACCTTGCAACTCGTCATCAATTTCTATGCCGCATGCATAAGTTTACAAATCAGTTATGATGTACAAAAAGTTGCCAAATCTACCACTACGCTTACCTTTCAACGCAGCATCCATGCCTCTCAACTTGCCCAACATGGCGGCCAGTTGAAGTTTATAGGCGGCTTTCTCAGAGGACAACTTCTCATCCAGCTCCCGGCTGAAGCTCCTCTTCAATTCAACTTCTTTAAGCGAAATTGCGTCTTGCAAATGGTCCACATGAGCCTCGGCTTGCTGTTTCAACTGTTTACGCAATTGTCTCTCGGCTTCAGCGCGAATTTGGAAAATTTTGTTCTGATTTTCGATGGCTAATCTGCGCTTTTCCTTTTCCAAGTAGAAATCAAGCTGAGCATTCACTGCTGCGGACTGATCATCACCGCGATAGGCTTCAATGGCACGCTTCAAGCGTAGTTCTCCGTCGGTTTGTAGGCGTTGCAGTTCCTTTTGGTACGCCAGCACATGGGAATAGGCGTGCATAATGAAAAGATCGAGATCGTCCTCAGAGATTTTCAACTTTTTCTCAGCCAAATTGAGTCCAGGGAATAGGGCCTCGATTTCGTTCAGGAAATAGTTGCGGGATGCCTCCACCTAAACAGAAAGCAAGTAATCAACACGAAAACAGATGGAAGTGATTGAAGGACAAACCTTTTTCCAATACTTCTCTGACAGAGTTGAAATATCCTTGGTTCGGTATAGCTCATCCTTGACTCCATTGATGTGTGCAGTCAGAGTTTTGATTTTATTCCGAACTTCCTGCACACGATCATGATTTGAAGTGTTGGCAGCTTTACTGAGAGCAATTTCACACCTTTCTACAGAGAAAAACAACAACAAATCAATAAGTTGCCACCCTCAACAAGGATGTTGGTTACCAATTTTTTGCAGAGCTTCACGAGCTAACTTTTCGGCATTTTCCACCGATGAGTTGCGAGCACTCGTTTTATTTTTTAACAAAGTCCATGATGTAGGATCGACCTCTTCGATTGCCTTATCGACTACTTTTCGAACGTCTTCATTAAATCTAAGAAAAATTATTATAAAGTGTAAAACAGCGATTAGATTAAGGTGTACGGTTCTTCCCGGTATGCATGTAGTTTGTTGATAGAGAAGAAAGTCGGAATGGTACGTGATCACTAGCTTATAACATATCGTATTGCATCCATCAGAGTTCCGTCCACTAAGTTTTTGGGTCGTAAATCATTCTCCGCCCTAAATAGACGAATGGCGAAGGGCATGATCAATAAGTGGGTCACGAATGAATGTCAAAGAATGTGGAAATGCGTGGCTATATGCAGGCAAGAGAGAAGTTCTAAGCATAACGTGAGGAATTCTCAAATGGGTTATTCTTAGAAACGGAAACTTCTTCGATCGTTTCAACTGGTCTCTCAGAAGACACTAGGAGGCTTTGTCCAGAGGACGAGGAGACGACTGGCCAAATGCAATACGAGTGCCCAGCATCGGCTAGCAGAAACAATGACATTTTCTGCAGCAAGGATTAAAATGTCTTTCAGACGAATGCGAACGTTGATATGACAAATCAGTCAGCGAAGAACAGCAGAGGGCACCTCTACTTAAGACAAGTACTGGAAGAGAGACAAAAAGGAGTCTATTGAGGCGATCCGTTTCGAGATATCTCTCTAAATAGCATAGATTCTGATGGACTGTCGGCAAAACTTTGATAAGATGATAATCAACGAAAACAGGGGAATCATATCTTTGCATTCCACCTCTGCCTGAGCAGCGACAACTCCTTAACTACGTTCTGCCGTGGGCATATCTTCGTTTTATCCTTTCACTTGATCTACAATGTGGCAGACTTGTTCGTCGTCAATTAATAATTACAGTGCCAATGGATGCATCTCCGTCAACATCGGATTATACTTACGAATTCAATGTCTTGATCGCTTTATTATATTCCTGAACAGCCAGTGATGATGCGAGCTCGATTTCTTTTTCAAGTCCAACCACATCAGCTGGAAGTGTTTCAGTCGGTTTACTAATTGTTACTGGGGCTGAGGGAACTGCTGGTTTAAGTGAGAGGTTCACATCATGGGACACCTGTTTTGATATGACTTTCTGCAAAATATAATTGTTCCTCAAAGGTTTGTCATTCTAAAATATTTCTCACTTACCGGCGAAGGAGCTGCAGATTTTGGTTCCTCTTTGTCGGGCTCTATAAGAAACAAACGAAAGATCTTAGTGCTCATCAGAGAAATAAGGTTCTTTTCGGCTTTACAATACTTTTTACTTCCGAGCTTCCAAACAGGCCAGTCACTGATGATGTGACACTGCTAATTTGTTTGGATACATCGTTAAACTGCTTTGAAACGCGTTCGAAGGGTTTCTCCTCTTGAAGGACAATTTTTAGCAAAGCCGCTGATCCAGGCACATTAGTTTCGACGGTTTTACGGAAGTCCTTGTCGTACCTTTTCAAGACAAATTCATTTGTAATAACTGGAAATCACTTTTCGGAGTAACTTACTTTGCATATGTCGCTACTCCGCCAACAACAACGAAGGGTGTTAGTAATACAACTACTTTGCCAAAGCCTGCCTGCCTTGGCATGTTTCTGCTGTTGCTGCTGTGTCGTTGACATTGCCTCTGAAGAGCTCCCTTTGGAGAAAATAAAATTCTTATGAGTGTTTATGGACTCTTATGCAATTTCTTTAAACTTATGACTATGATTGGCAGCAATGCAATATGTTCTCGAGAACCATTTAAACGAGAGGGGATAAGACTTTTAGAGAAGGAAAAGGGACACTTGATGGGAATGCCCTTGTTAGCAATGACGAAACCCATCACCATAAACTGTAAAGAAATGTTTATTCATTTCTATTTTTGATTTCTTTTACTTCTCTGTGACAGATGACATAACACTCGAATGTGTATGACGAAAAACCCCACCGTCTGGTCTTCATAGATATAAGGCACCACGAGTAGACCAAACTTTATCGGATTTCAATGTACTTACTTTCAGGGCACATCTGCATGGATCACTCAATACTAGGCGGAACATTATTGATGGAATTTAATGTAATTATTTGACGGTCAATCGCTTTTCAACCGGCTTTTTGTATTTTTCACGACACGGGGAAAAATTTCTATCTGCTCGAAATCCAATTTTGTACAAGAGGCAAAGTGACTGTCGTCGTTGGGAATGACGTTTACTTTGAGAGGAATGAAGGGAATTAGATTTTTGAAAATAAGATCTCATGGAGCATATTATGAAATAAGATGGAAATATTTTTTATTGAATTTTTTCCAATTAAATGCAAGCACTAGGTTTTCAAATGTTTTATAATAAATTCGTGGAAAATAATTTTTACTTCTTTGACATTTTGCGAAAGATTTGTGTCGGTAAGGCAGGTGTGTCAGGCAGGGGAATTAAATGGAAACGAGGCAAACGACATAATTCTTATTTTATTGGTTATGGAATTTTTGCTGGTCTGATAAGTAAAGAGAAAATCAGATATTTTCATTTAAAAATGTTACGATCAATTGTCACTGCAGGTAAAAGAAAAGAATAATATTTAAGGACGTTTATTGACTATTTTTCCCTAAAGCTCTGCGGTCAAGAGTGCCCACAACTTACTGTACCCAGTTCTCATCTCGTGCACTTCAGTCTACTTCTACACGATTGTTGTCCTCAACTCCATCGAGTGGATTTTCTTTTTTACCAAAGAATGGACTAGTTCCATTGATTAGCAGAAAATTCCTTGAACCTCCTCGAAGTCTAACCAACCAAGAAAGAACAGTAACCAAGTTTTCATTAAACAAAGGCAAAAGAAAGTCAGTCAAGGCAGTGATCAAACGTTTCAAGCGATTAGATTGGGGCTGTTGGATACGTACACATTCGGGACGGCATAAGAAATTGTTTAAGAAGTCATCGGCATTGAAACGTCGTCTGAGGCAACATGTTTTGGTGAATGCTACACAAAGTTGGTTGCTTGATAAAATGGTAACGAAGTTTTGGAGGAAGCCGAAGTATTACATCGATGATCCGTATGAACCATATCATAAACGAGAGGAATACTGGGCAACCAGGAAAAAACCGGTAGAATACTAGATGGGATATTGCTTAAATAATTGAAAGTACTTTCTGTTTGCGACTAAATAAAGTTATTTGTCGGTTAATGAAGGTGGTTTTCTTTGTTTGGTAGATCTGGTGTTTTGACCAGACACACTCAACTACTCTGCATGCAGCAAGCATTTAATGTTAGATTCAGGTTAACTTTGAAGGACTGAGCCTAAGTCAGAGTACCTATACGATTCGAAAATTATTCGGAAATGAATTTTAGTGCGAGGTAGATTCTAATGAGGGAGAAATCTTTCACAGTGCAACATACACCTCCTAACAAATAGGTAATAATAACGTCAAAGGAGGGCAAAGGAATAATCAACGAGCATCAGTCTATTTCCACTATATTTCTTATACCTACCTACTGGAAGATAGAACAAAATCTGCGCATGCTATTTCTCAAAATTTCCATGCCGTCGAATTTTATGTTGAAATTTTGTGTGAGAGGAGATACAAGTCAGGTTGGCCGAGCGGTCTAAGGCGCCAGATTTAAGCTCTGGTTCCCGAGAGGGAGCGTGGGTTCGAACCCCACACCTGACATACTTTTTTTATTTCAAGGAAATAAAGACTAAATGACCAAGTGGTTGTTTGTCCTGCTTCTCCGAATCGCTGTTCATTTCCTTTTTAACGCTTTTCAGTGGAATAATCTTTACTGAGCAGACTTCAACTTATTGCTTGAGGTGAATAGGAGTCTTACAGGACCGACTGGATAGAAGTGCGTTTTGGACAAGTCTTATTGGAGGCGGGCGCTGCAACAGGCGATGTAACATTTCGAAAACCTTTCCAACATCTTCTATGCCACTTCCCCGCTCTACAAGAATGATAAGTCCTCCTTCTTGGTCATAGATTTTTGGACAACACATCAGATCTAAGAAATTTAAAGATATTGGATCTTCTTTAACAAGGAGCACAAAACATGAGTGGATTCACAATGGACATTAGGGTCAATTTTCTTTCAAGAAGAAACCTGGTGGGGCTCACAGGTCGCGTCCAACGCCATCTCACCTCACATCAGCAATTTGTTGTATAGTTTGTTTACGCTTGTCCCACCTTCTGGGACTGGACATCGCCTAAGACGATTTTAACGCAAAATGAGTATGTATGTATGTTTGTTCATCGTTGTTTGCAAAGGATATTGATGTTGCTGAGAGTCGGAACGTGACTTAAGTAATCACATGGTTTCCTCATCTTAATCCTCGCAAGCGAACGTGATGATGGTCTTGACACGGTCAATCAAATTGATAACATTGCGATCGATGCAAAACACGCCACCAGTATTCTGGATGTTTGAACATTCCGAGTTACCAACATCGATGCAGATTATTGCCTTGTTGGAACCAATGTATGAATGCGGATCTCCAAATCAAAAATTACTGCGAGACAACACAATGACGATAGGCAGCGAACACCTCCGAAATCTCTCAACAACTTCTACGCCGCCAGTACCAACTTCGAAATACCAGTGGCAAAGCTAAGAATTACAGTTGGTGCTGAAAATTCGGAAAAACTATTTCTGCAGACTTTAAAATAATGACGAGGACAAACATCCTGCTGTCAGGCTGAACAAACTGTATAATGACAGTTAAACATTTTGTCCACCAAATCGTGTCAATCACGATTGATTCGATCTTTTTGACCCGTTCACAGTAAAGTATTGGTGATTGCAATCACACAACCACAAATCAATCAATCACGAAGTCAATACTTTTGTGTGACCGGTTCGGTTCTTTCGGTTAACCAGTTAGAAAGAACGAAACAAAAATTTAATGGAAAAGAGGAACAGCAAGAAGGCATGAACTATTTGACCGAAATCGTTCAGATAGAATAAGCGCTGTATTCACACTACACAATCAATACAATCTGTTTGTCTCTATCCAATACTAAAATGAACGAAAGCTTTCTGATTGGGATTTTTGATGGAATTGAAATGGTGTGGATCGTTCATACATCTGTCATTGAACGATTGAATGATTGATTGAAAAGACTGAATCATTTTTGAAACCAATCCTTGAACGATTCGATCTTCAGATTTGAACGATTGACACAGCTCCAGGTGGCTGAGCTATTTAAAGCAGCTGAGGATAATTTGGCATTGAGTTTACACCAAATCATTTCCAGGATTTGATCAGACGAATATTTGCCTGATGACAAGAAAGAAGGACCCATCAACTGCGCCACAAACAGATGGACATGTCTGTTGAAACGTTTCGTTAATAACCTAATCGGGTGTTATCAGTGCGGTTTCAGAAGAGGAAAGTAGACAATCAGCCAAATCCGGCAGATCCTAAGAAGTACAAATCGATACCCTCTAGCTCTTTATTGATTTCAGGCCCTCCTATGACAGCATTTATAGAAAGCTACACAGAGCCATTCTATGGTTGATTGATTGATTCTGTCCGTCTGTTCCGTGATCGTATAACTCGCCACGTAAGAACGAATATTTTGGGACCAAAATGGTCGTTTTTACGTGACGAGTTATACGATCACCGAAGAGACGATTTGGGCCCATATATAGCGCATTACGACCTAAAATAGATTTTTTGTGGCTTCCACTGGAGACAGCCGAGTCGGTCTCAGTCTTTTAAAATTCTTAATGTCTTTAGGGAGTCCAGTGAGGGAAGCTTCCCGATAAGAGTTTGCGCTTTCCCTTAGGAATAGTGCCTTGCAGTTTGCGATCAGATGACCTGCAGTTTCTTCCTCATAGCTGCAGAATCTAGGTTCCGTCTTCCAATTCCTTAATATGTTTGTTTAGCTTACAGTCCCAAACTTTAGCGCCACGTACTGTAAATAGTGAATTGGAATTAAACCTCATTTATTCTTCCTTCTGCTCAAGAGAGGCCTGCTGTGGACAAAACTTCGGTGAAATACTGACAACTTAAGCGGTTGGCTCTTCCTTTACATGGACAGAGTTCAGTTAAGGTCCAGAAAGATGCACTGCTTTCGCTGATCAACAAAACGAAATACAACATCGGAGATCAAACTCTGAGGAAGGCGACTTATATAGTTGCTTCTGTCAGGGTGACTTATCGGTCACGAAAGAGGATACAAAATTGTCCATCCAGCTTACTAGGTTTATGTAGCTATCCGGCATCAATTCGACGCCAACAGAACAACTACGGTTAAAATCAAAAACAGTCTCTGATTCCTTTTGGAGCATCTACGCGACTAATTTAGGATGCAGTGTGGTGCGGCTTCTTCTCTTCGATAAGATAGAATCCCAGGTCAATCCTTTATATGAATGCGTTGATTCTGAGAATCCTACGGCCATCAATAGACAAACGTATATTTTAAGAAAACGAATATTAAGTCTAGGAAACAGAATTCTCAAAATTTCATTTTCTACTCCTGGATACACTTTTGATTTTCCTGCTGCGGCTTGGTGTTCTGGATGCACTTCTTCGTATTTTCCTATTGCACATGGCTTTCAGTGATTGTTCTAAATTTGCAGAGGTCGCATCCATAATGAAACGCCTTACCCATTCTGGTTGTTCAAAGGCCGCCGAAGATTTTCCTCTGACCTTTTTCGAAACATAAGCAAAGCTTTCCTTCAGCTGATAGAAGGTGTCCGTACCATGACTTACGTAGTAAAATATACAAACACTGGTCATTATGGTCACCAGTTCAACCAAAATATCACCTTCGCTATGGTCCAGCGTTGGAGCAATTGTCATCATTAACATCTTGAGCGAACGATAAATTAACTTCTCCAGATTGCACCAAATCACAATGGTGCCGAATTCCATGAGGAGAACGCATGTGAACACCTCAACACACCAAAGACAGAACTTAGGAAGTACCTTGTAGCGTTCGGCGATGAGGTTAGTATCCCAAAGGATTTCCAGAATCGATAAAAGGAATAACCAGCTCGACAATGGGGTTTGGTGGGAACATCCTTTGTAGTTGGGCTCAAGGAATATGGACATTCTAAGTACAATATGAGTAAATGCTGCCGCAACTACTGCTGCTGTTTTTGTCATGACATCCAGGGACTTGTCAGTCTTGAGTAAGCGCGTTTTCAATGCAGATAACTACAAAGAAATTTCATGAAAAACGCGAACACGGAAAAGGTAGATTCCTACCTTTAGCTTGGGAATGCCACATAGAAAGACACAGCGACGACGAGTTAAACGAATAAATATCTAGGCCGGGACAGTTGAGATCATTTAATTTGAAACGTTTTTATGACAAAGAAAATACAAAAAATGAATTAAGTATCGAAGCTCTTATTACTTGACTTCGAAATTTGTTCCCTTTAAAGTTGAACTTTCTTAGCAATCTACGAATGGTTTTGGTATTTATGGAGAATCACATCAGTCTTTTCACAGCAAATCAACGAGTAATCAATCTCTTGCCTTCTAAAGCAGTGCCTTTAGTTGAACTAAATCCTTCTTTTTACACCACATCTAATCCGAAGCTAAGACTTAAGGCCTGTGTCGGCAGTAAGCCGTCCGGGGAGGAGTTCCTTTTCGGTCATACCGATTGATCCATGTAAACTCAAAATTATGTGAGATGCTTTCGATATGACAATTCTTAGGTGGACAGGTGGTACCACACATCTAGCCAAAACAGATTTGGCTAAAGCTCTATCAATTGGATTTCTCCCTAGATATAGACTACATATAAGTGCTACTGTAGGTGTCACCACTAGACACTGTCTCAAAGGAAGAAGAGGAAACCATTCCCTACCTTCTTTATACTTGCCCAGCTCTCTGCCATAGAAAAAAACTTCACTAAGGTGTCTTCTTCTACAATGATGTAGCCGATCTGACCAATGCAGATGTTAGCAGCCCCATACGTTTCATTAGAAGCCCAACTTGGTTCAGCCAGTAGATAAAGGAATGGACCTATCACGTGTACTGGCTTTAGCTGGCAGTTACCTTAACCTAAACTAGCCTATATTAATTGTTAGCGCTACCAGTGACTGCCTTGTGATTTTTTTCTTTCGTCTTTGGAAGCACTCAGCCTTGAGATTAAATTCTTACTTCGCTGGCGCTATAGTTCGGGGTAAACCTTTTAAACCCTTAACCTACAGGTTCGTCCGTAAACTAAGAGCCGATAGTTGGACATTCTAAGTTGGTTGAAGTCCCTTTTTTATTTTGCACACCATATTAGGTGAGGTCTTTTTCTACTGCGTTATCCTTTCGGGTTAGATTCAGCGTTGTTGTCCCTTCGCTCTATATGCCCAAACCATCTTACACACTCACAGCTAGTACAGTTCGTATGAGTCGTATAATTCTTATAATCTGTCCTCCAAAGAGAAACCAAGCATTTTTTACTTGAAACAGCCATGGATACCATGGACAGAGTCCATGTTGCAGCGGCCTAGATCTTTGTATAAATTCTTCTCTGACATCAAAGGTCTTGTTGAGATTGTTACCGAACTTGAAGGAACAGCGGGAATTCCTTATCGTCACCCTGCACAGACAGGCGAGTTGGATAGCAATGTTAAAACCAAGGTTTTCAGCTTCCACCTACTAACTTCCCTTTCAGTTCGGGATAAACCCATGACTTCAACCAGCAAGCTTTTCTAGTTAACTGCCACCAGTTGAGCTCGCCGAGTTAGTTAATGTCGTCCTCTACCTGCGCACTCGAACTCTTTTTTAATGGTTGCTCTCGGTGCCATCGTTTCTGTTGGATTGCGACTATTCTGTAGGAGCGGACTCGATTTTCACTCCACACACCGCTGCTTCCTCCAATGAGACGCCGCCGGTGTTCTATCGTTTCACTGTCCATGAAACGATAGAATCAAGCACAACATTGCTCGACGAGTGCGCCAATGCATCGCGTGCAGCGTTTAGCAATTCATTTTGACGGGCAAAAAGGGCTTCTTTGTGGCGCATCGTCATTTCATGTAATTCGGCGCGACGCTTACGCTCGGCTTGCGCGTTCTCGCGCATTTTCTCCAATTTCGCTCTTTTGTAGTGCATCTCTGCTTCATGCCTTTCAACTGCGCGGCGCTCCAGTTGTTGGGACGATATAGGAGAGAAATGGGATCAGTCCAGAAACGGGTCCATTTCCTCCAATTTTGCTTTCATCACAGCTCTTTTGAAGTGCATCACAGCTCTTTTGTAGTGCATCTCTGCTTCATACCGAAAAGCAATTTTGTCACGTGGTGAAGGCATCTCCAATTGAATTGAAAGATAATATAAAGGCACATTGTCGCTGCTGCAGGAAAAGAAATGATCACATGTACTGCAGACGTACTGAATTAAAAGAGGTTTGCACGGTGATCCCTTGGCTGTCCTTCTTTGCGATTGTAACTTTGGTTGTCTCTCCAGACAAAATTCCACCTTTATCTTTAATTCTGGTACCGGGATGCGATGAACTTTTGTTATCGGTTGGTCGTTTCTCTGGACGTCCCATTTTCCTCAGTGCTTCACCGGCAAACAATTTTCAACAAATGGCTGTAACCAGAGATAAGATATAAAGAGATCAGGGACAGAGATCATAAAGAGATATTCTTCTTTCCAGCCCATTTTCCAGTGTCTAAAAGCCATGGGTTGCCCTAAGTCACATATACTGCCTCATTTTCTTTATAAATTTTCGTGAGTTAGGGCGATGGAGGCAAAATGGCGGCATGAAGCGAAGATTTCTTGCTTGCCGCTGACGACAACTGGTTTGCCGCATCGCCTGCATAACCAATGGTCACAATTCCCTCTAGATCTAGACGAGAGACCGGATTACAGGCGAGAAAACTCCTTCTTAAGAACATCCTTGAGTTGTGAGCGCCGATCATCATTGATGTTGGTGTGAATCACTAGAGCATTCATTCATTCATTCGGCCAGCAGAGGAAGGGATGATGCATTTCTCCTTAGGACAGTTGGCTTTTGTATTCTAAAATACAATTGATCCGATGATCGCTATGTAAGTATATCCAGTGGATGATGGATCGACGAAGGCTCCGACGTGAAACTAAGGTTTTTTCCACGTATTGAAAGGATGCTTTCCTCCATTATTCTTTCAAGTAAGCTTCGAGCCAGAAATAGTTTCCATTTAGCTTCTGAAAAATTTTTGGAGTGGAGCAGTTCGAGTTTGTTTTTTTTTTACGAATACATGGCGCAGAACAGTCGGAGATGAGCCACGGCCATTGGGGAAGAAACCTAAGCTGAGTGTTTGCCAGAAGCTATACAAGGACTCAGAAGGGCTTTTGTCAAATTACTGTTTCTTAATTCATCTATGACCTTCTAAATTCATGTCTTAAAAACTTAATGCAATCACACTGCACATACGTCGATAAATAAATTTGTTAACTTCTAAATCCTGTTCACGTTTAATAGTCAAAGACAACGGGGTTAATAAGTTTTCCGATAGACTGCACTTGGCTCTCTATCACGTCGCCGGGTTTCAAATACTCTGGTGGTGATTTGCAAGAACCGCAACCTGCTGGTGTACCAGTTAAAATAACATCTCCAGGCTTCAAGGTAATGCTCCTAGAAAATAAACAGAAATTAAGTAAATCAAGAAGACAAATAGTCATCAGAGTGTACTGTGTCAGAATGTGAATAATATCGTCGATCTTGAAAATCATATCCTTCGTGTTACCAATTTGCTTCTGTTCCCCGTTGACCTTAGTGATTAGTTGGAGATCATGTGGATTTTCAATCACACTCTTGTGCACAATCGAGGGTCCCAGTGGGCAGAAGGAATCCATTGATTTGGCGATTAAATAATGATTTCCGTCGCTTTTCTGTTGCCAATCTCTAGCTGATATGTCCTGAGCTACACTATAGCCAAAAATGTAATCAAAAGCCTTCGACTTGGGTACACATTTAGCTTGTTTGCCAATTATTACAGCCAATTCGACTTCCCAATCGATTTTCTGTAATATAGTCAACCGTCATTTTAATGCAAATTAAGGATATCAACACTTGCCTTTGAAACTTTATGCGCTATGACGTCGTCTGTGGGACCAACAAGACAAGAAGCATACTTGCTAAAGAACGTTGGCTTGTTTGGTATCCGCGTACACAGCTCATGACAACGATCCAAGTAGTTCAGTCCTATGCAAATGATTTTCTCCGGATTTGTTATTGGTGGCAGCAAAGTCATTTGGTCGTTCACCCTTTCCGATGGCTGGTTTCGAATTTTGTGGGTTAGTTCTGGGATGTCGATTTTTTGCATTATAAATGTTTTCATATCGTTTGAGCAACAACATCCCAACGACAGAGGTACCAATGTTTTTCCATCGTCGGAGACAACTCCTAAATGTTTACGCTTGTCCTTACCACGTAGAAATTGCACAAAACGCAGAGGCATAGAGGGATTTGGTCTGTAATAAATAAGGCATATGAGTTTTGTAACTCGCTGAGATGGAAAGCTTACAGCATTTGCCTTAGTCTTGTCTGGCTTTTCATGCAATGGACCTTGAGCATGCTGATCGATCGTTTCAAGGCCATAACTTTACTTTCTGCACTTATTTTAATGGAGGCAAATTTAAAATGTAGAAACGTTGCAACCGATTAGAAATGGAGTTACTCAAGTAGCTGCGCAATTAGATTAAATGAATTACATATGATATACAAATAATTTTGAGCTCGAGAAGTGTAGTTATTCTAAAAGTAAAGGCGTCTTTAACACAGATTTGATTTGTTTCACGGTAATTTATTTTTGGATAATGTAATTTTTTTTAAATCTGAAGGAAAATAAACGTTTGATACCGAGGTATCAAGAAATTTCACGTTCCATTTCATAGCGTTCTCTCTAAATGATAAGGCAGTTTTCATGCACCTAAGTTTCACCTCAGCTTCAGAGCCAAATCAAAATTGATTTATTTCAAGATTTTTCATCAGTTGAACAATCAATATAAACACCAGCGTTAATCCTTCGAACATTAACATTCAAAAATGTGTCCAAATATCATAGCTCTTCCAGGTTATAATAACAATGATTTATTCCTGCTTCATCGCCCAAAATGACAATTATTATTTTAGCAGCTTAAAGTTCTAAATAAATTCTAGTTTCTCTATAATGCAGAATTGAAAGTTACGTAATTCATGCTCGTAGATATCAATTCAGGTCTCTCTCTTGGAATATTAATCCCAGAACGAAGTGAGTGCGGACAATAGAGACAAGGGGTGTCTTATGAATTCTTACTCAGCTCGTTACATTGACTACCAGAACTAACTACGAAATAGCAGTCTATACAACATCCGTAAAACGACTACACTAACATTCTCTTCGGCACTGAAGCTGCAAGACCTTAAACCAGCTAGCTGTTCATAAAAGTGGCAATAATTTGAGTTCCTTGTCACAAGGGCAATAAAGGCAGCAAAAATGCGGCTGAACTTATTATTAAGACCAACTAAATTTGTAAGTACCTTGTTTTCTGTGTCTCCAGCTTTTTGTAGCTTCACTTGTAAACCTTCGGGGTCCGGATGTTATTGCAAAAAATCCGTAGCATTACCCTTCGACTTTTTTATGAAAACTGCAAGTTACACTTGAGTTTGAGTCTATTCGTGACTTAACTGTGGTCTTAAGCCAAACATTTGAAATACCTTCCTCATCGGTTTCATCATAAACATTGATATTTTGTATTTTCACCTCATATTTTGGGCTGATGGAATAAGAAACAGAAAATAAAACACTTCACCAACAGACCGCATTTTATTTGCCAATTCGTTTCGTTCCGCATCTGACAGCTAACCGAGTCAGCAGGTCGGTAGCGCAAAAATAAATTTTTCCAAATCAAGAATTTTCAAATTTGCTAAAATAATTCAATTGAATAACTTGGTTTCTACATTGGGTCTCTTATTTTAATTTGCAGTAGTTCACACGATTAACATAAAATATGGCAATGTTGGCAAGAAGTTTGGGACGTACCATTGTACAGGTGAGTGTAGAGAAAAATCCTCGTCTGTAGGGTGTTTACATAAGTACCCCTCGAGTTGACTTTTAGGTTATCCTTTGAGTAAAAAAAAAGAATCTTCCTTCAAATCGTAAAGTGTTTGTAAAAGTTTTGCTTTTTACATATTCACAGGCAGCATCTGCACGGTCTGTTCATACCACATCCACGCTTGGACAGGTAAATTACAACCGAATACGTATACTTTTCACATAGTACTCATTCTTATGTCCTTTTTTTCTACATAGGATTCAAGCGCGCCTACACGTAATCGCGCAACTTGCACACTTATTCCAGGAGATGGTGTCGGTCCGGAGTTGGTATATGCCCTTCAGGAGGTTTTTAAGGTTTGTTTATAAATGGATTTGTTTGTGGTTCTGGGAGTGTAATGTGTTTTGAATTAACAGGCCGCGGATGTTCCAGTTGACTTTGAACCATATTTCCTTTCTGAGGTTAATCCAGTGTTAAGCGCTAAATTGGAGGATGTTACTGCTTCAATTACAAAGAATAAAGTCTGCATTAAGGTAAGTCAGTGTTGGGCACGTAGGATTGTCTACTCTTGATGCGCAGATGCCTTTATTTGCCGGTAAAGGTAAAAAGTTCTGTGTTAAATCAATAAATCGGTGTTAAAGTGTGGAGTGGACTTTCAATAACATCAATAGTTGCAAGAAAAAACCTCGGTTCTTCTTGTCCTTTTAAAAGGAAATGCCTTTAGTGCGTGCATCTTGTTGCAAAAATATTTTCACTACTTGGTTTTACAGAAAGCTCTTAATGGCCGGGGGATATGTTATGCAATCCTCAAGTTTCAACCTGTTTTTACCCCGAAGAACAGGCGAACGAACCTTAGACCATTGAGATATTTGAGAAAGTAATCAAAAAGTCTGAACAAGAGAACTAAGTTACAACTTCTTTATCCTTAGTTATGTATATCATTTCACATCTCGTCCTGCGTAGGGAGATTAACAGCGCCTTTCGACTCTTAAATTTTTTTGTCAATTGTTCTTCGCTACGTTTGCATAAGCCAAACAAACCTTCTGCGTGATTGGCACACGTTTTCTTTCCGGTGGCAGTGTCCGATTCATTGCCACTCCTTTCACCTTGTCTATCATACTCAAGGTATCTTTCGAAATTCAAGCTCTAAGTCGGTCGACAATTAACTCAGTGACGGATGTGAAGACATTTTGCACAGCACACCAGTTGATTAGGATGGTGATTGGCATTGAGCTGTTGATTGCTTCCACTACTTGCGAAAGGTAGTCCTTGAGTTTTTGGAGGACTGAGGGATTCTTTAATCTTTCGATGTTATACCTGGGCATATTTATAGCTCGAAATAGCACGGTGGTAATCGTAAGGTGGTGAACTCGTGTCATCTCCATATCGGCTCCACGTCTGCTCTAGACGTCCAGAAGACTACTACTATCAGCGGTTGATGGAAAAGGAATTTGAGGAAGGTGCTCTGTTCAAACATCGCACGTTATCTTGGTGCTGCATTCGCAATTCGTTCACCAATGTCGTCGCAGTTGGTTTGTTCGTTCTTCTTCATAACATGTCTCAACTCCTTGTGATGGTTTAGCGAAACGTTACCTGCCTTCTGAGTATACATATTTTACTTGAATATTTCCTTCTCTCTTTTCAGGGCATTTTAGCCAGTCCCGACTACAGTGTTGTCGGCGATTTGCAAACTCTCAACATGAAGTTGCGAAATGAGCTGGATTTATACGCCAACGTTGTGCACGTACGTAGTTTACCAGGCGTTAAGAGCCGTCATAAGGACATCGACATGGTCATCATTCGTGAACAGACCGAAGGTGAATACTCAGCTTTAGAGCACGAATCAGTACCCGGCGTTGTGGAGTGTCTGAAAATCATCACAGCCGAGAAGTCCACACGAATTGCCAAATTCGCCTTCGACTATGCCACCAAGAACAACCGCAAGAAGGTCACTGCCGTGCACAAAGCCAACATTATGAAACTGGGCGATGGTTTGTTCTTGCGTTCATGCGAACAAATGGCAAAGTTGTATCCAAGAATTCAATTCGAAAAGATGATTGTTGACAATACAACAATGCAGCTTGTGTCCAACCCAAACCAGGTTAGTCTGAGTTTTGTATACGTCGAAGGTGTATTATTGATTTTTTTTTTAGTTTGACGTTATGGTCACACCAAACTTGTACGGCAACATTGTGGACAATATCGCTTCTGGATTGGTTGGCGGTGCTGGTGTTGTCGCCGGTGCTTCTTATTCGGCTGAGGCGGTGGTCTTTGAACCTGTAAGTTGCTTTTACATTGATTGTACTTATGTTGTCGCTCACACCATCGTTTGCATTTAGGGTGCACGTCACACATTCGCTGAAGCCGTGGGTAAAAATGTAGCGAATCCAACTGCCATGCTGCTTTGCGGTGCTAAACTTTTGCGTCACATTAATTTGCCAGATTACAGTGACAAGATTACAAACGCCATCAGCAAAGTTCTCCTCGATGGTAGAATCAAGACCAAGGACATGGGCGGACAGTCGACCACACAGGACTACACACGTGCCGTCATCGCCAATATTCATTAACTTGTTCCATAGGAAGCCTAGTCTTTCGCAGTCACAAAAAAGAGGATATGTTGTTGTCTTTGTGTTTAGTATTTTTTTTTTATTATTTTCGTATACCCTATCTTTTTACCATCCAAGCCAGCTCCCACTGTTCCGTGTTACGCACTTTAGCTTTTAAAATTTGACTTCTGGACGTTATTTTCTTAACCACTTTCGTGGATTATGTTAGAAAATTCTGTAAACTCTAGTGCGTCTGCGTATTATTAAGAATAAAATATTAATTTATATATTTTTTTCATTAACACAACACAGATACATGTGGAACTAGTGCTTGTTTGCATGCTCGGGTTAAGATAGAGCGAGGATAGGGTATAATCTCGTTTATTTTTTAGTTTTTTTTTTTGAGTATTATTTTGAGTTGACCTCGGTTTCATGCGAATATTTTAGTTTTCTTTGAACGTCCCACTGTACCCTAAATGTTTAGGTAGCCTTATTTAAAATTCTCGACTCCTATTTATTTGACCTCTGTAAACAAAGTTATTAAGAAAGTATAATTGTTGCGATGATGTAAAGCAAAATTTAAATAAACAAATAAAACGCCGAAGATATTTAATTAGGTACAAATGAAAGTTGTTTGTTTTATCACCAAAGGCTGCGGAGTCTTTTTATGGTTAGCTGTCTGGCTGAAACACCATCGCCAATATAAGCACACATGCGTTCAAAAAAGACATTTGACGACATCATGGACAAGATCTTGGATGAAGCATTCCAGCGCCAACTCGTTGAAATTTGACGACATCAAGGACATGTTCTACAAGATCTTGAACGAAGCATTCGAGCCCCAACTGAATGGAACCTTAGCATCGTTTGCTCGATCCTCATGAAAGCAGACTCTTCAAGCTAGGCCAACTATAGAGAGCCGCGCTGCAACCAACAAGCCTCTGCAGTTAGCTTGGTCCTTAGCTAACTACTTCTAGTTGCGCACGTTAAGTTGGTTGAGATCCCCGTTTACTTGTGCTTGTCACCTCAGGCGAAGTCTTCCCTTACTGCGTTATCGATTCGGGTTAGATTCGCTCTACAGATCTTAGCCATCTCAGGCCTCCAATGCGCAGCTTTTTTTTTTTAATTATAATAGATCGATGTCATTGTATATACAACTACAGCCTATAAAATGTTATCCGCTGTACTGTGTAAATGCCTAAAGCCGTTTGTCAACAACTTGATTGGCCGATATCAGTGAGGCTTTCGACCAAGAAGTTCCACCACCAAACAAAAATAAACTCTTCGGCAATCGATATTTACCACTTTTTTATCGATTTCAAAGTCACGTATGACAAAAATGCATTGCACAGCAATTTCTTGAAAGAATCGGGTATGCAGAGCTCACGCCAACGTCAGAGGCATCTTTCAAATCCCGCATACGTCGACGATATTTACATTAAAGGATGAATGCAGCATAATGTCTGTAGTGTGCTCGAGAGCCAGAAGCGGCTAAGATGGGCTTAACGACTGGCAAAAGCGAAACATTCTGTCATCAAAAGAGATCCAGTTTCTCAACTAATGACTTTATAATGACTAACGAAGCAATTTATTTAACGAATGGTCATCCCAGACTACACTTCAGACTGTTTCCTCTCTATTCCTAGTTCCAACTCTAGTCGCCTACTTTCGGGGAAAAGAATTCAGATGGTACCATTCTCTAACATGTTATTCGTTGGCGATCTTTGCTTAGTCTCCTACTTACCGAACAGATATCCCACATGATACGATTAGTAGGTCGCATAAGCCAAACGTTCGCCCTTTTCGGTTTATTCGAGGAGCAACGGGTGAAGGCGATGATGCGAGACTTTGATTCTCTAGGTCCTGCGTTCTCTTGTGCGTTTTGTACAAAATTTTGTAGCTCTTTGTGATAGTGGTGGTTATTTTACAGGTACTCCATACATCTAATATGACCGACTTCACTGTACTACTTGCTCAAAACTTTGACAGCATACAAAAAACAGTTTTCGCTTTACCGCTTTACCTGCTTACATCTAATTCGGTAAAATCATCGAGTGATAAAATATTTTCAAGGCACCGAAATGTTTGTACTCAATAATCATACGATTTCTTGAACAGCAAAGTTGAGCGGTTATTCAAACTATAAAATGAATTAAGTTTAGTAAGGCAAAAGAAATCTTTTCAGACAACAGTCGGATCACTTGCTTTCAAGATTTAATGTTAAATGCAACCTGGAGCTATAAAAATATAAATTGTTTGTTCAGATTCAGGACCAAAAATAGTAGGCAACATCATCAACCGTCGACAACTTTGTTAATCATTTTCCCCAATGACTCAATTTCAGTTTCTATCACATCGCCAGGTTTAAGGTACTCCGGTGGGTTTCTGTGCATACCGACGCCTCCTGGGGTCCCAGTCAGTATTATATCGCCAGGCTTAAGAGTGATGCTCCTACAAATACAGCAAATCGTCAATCAACTTCGTTCTCAAAACAGACAACTTAAAACTCACTGTGTCAAGGACTCAATAATGTCGTCGATCTTATAAATCAAATTCTTCGTATTCGATTTTTGTTTCTGCACACCGTTGATTTTTGTGCTTACTTGAAGGTTATTCACATCTTTTATCAAACTCTTGTGCACAATAGCCGGTCCTAATGGACAAAATGAGTCCATTGTTTTGCCAATCAAGAACTGTCCTCCGTTGCGTTCCTTTTGCCAATCCCTAGCCGATATATCCTGAGATACAGAATATCCAAAGACATAATCGAAAGCCTTATCCTTGGTCACATGTTTAGCTTCTTTGCCAATAATGACGGCCAATTCCACTTCCCAGTCGATTTTCTGCAAAGTGAAAAACTTAAAAATTGAACTTGATCCGCCACGTACTTGCACTTACACTGGAAATTTTATGAGCGATGACATTGCCATTTGGACCAACAAGAGCACTGGTAAATTTGCTAAAGAACATTGGCTCCTTTGGCTGCTTTAAATTTTGCTCTAGGCAATGATCCAGATAGTTAAGACCAATGCAAACAATTTTCTCTGGATTGGTTACAGGCGGCAATAGAGTTATGTTCTCATTCAAATCCTCAGGCTTGTTGTCTGCTACGATTTTCTGTATATTGTTTGCATCCGGATCTTGCGTAATCAATGTTATCATATCATTTGTACAGGAAGAAAGCGGCACAATGGAATTTCCATCTTCCGAGAGGACACCCAGTATCTTCTGCGGATTATTCTTTCGCACGAATTGTACAAAACGCATCATAGATTAGAGTTTGGTGGTTTAAAATGCAAATAAAACACAGAGGACAAACTAAAGTCACTTAAAATGATTTCGGTTTAGAAATATTTTCACTGGGGTGTCGACTTGTGATAATTGACAACGAACAGAGTTTGATTTCAGTCGGCTCAACTAGTCAAGGCCAACAGTTTTTCTTCCAGTGATTGTTGATGGCGGTATTGCCAGATATTTCCTATTGAAATTTCACATTTTCCATGGTTTTTATTTGTGATTTTCTTTCCCATTTCGTTGATATGTTAAAGACGTTTGCAACGACTCTAAAAATAAGTTCGGAATGTTTTTACAAATGTCTTTGGGAATCTTAATCTGTCAGGCAAAAACGGGTTGAGTTCAGTGGTGCATGTGCAATTGGCTTGATTCAGCTCCGGGAATATTGCGCCGTTGGATTTGTGGAATAAATTATAAAAAGCGTTTTTCCTGCTGTCTCCATTTGATTCTCTAATTTGGGGAAAAGTCTTCAAGCATGGCAGTGTTGCCGGTTGTGTATATATGCAGCGCATTCTACAACTAAATAAGTCGGGCGCTGTTTTACATACCTATGTAAACGAGGTTTAACTTGGGGTATGCGGACAGACAAACTTCTTTTTGTACCATAGGTTCAACTAGGCGTTAATTATATCAACCACTTGTGCTAGAGTACACCGATGAACTACAGCGGCTATGTACATTAACTACAGATGTATGTACATGTATATTCATCATTTAGGTTAAAAGTTGATCATTTTCCGTGGCGTGCAAAAATTACGCATACCCACTTGTGTGCTGTCTTAAAAGAAAAAGTTGTAACTCTTTGTTATTTGTTGCTAACGATTCGTTTTACGTCCAACTTAGCCATACCTTTGATATCCTAAATCAAAGAAGTTGAAGAGACTAAAAGAGTACAATAGACAGCTGTTCAAGTCAAGTTGGACAGTAAGCCCTTCGAAATAATAACGGAAAACCTGTTCACATGGCATATAGACGAAGTAGTTTTTCCAAAGAAATGAGAAGCTAACCTGCATCGACTACAAAGACTTTGAAGTCTTCTCAATCCTTAATGTCAATTAGAAAGACACAAGAACTTGAAATCGATGCCCATAGCATTTTTAGCGTTTTAAGACCGTGTAAGACAACATTTAAATAGTTTACGTCCTCTTTTTTACCCTTGGGGCTCTATCTCTACTTTCTCTACCAAACGCCTTTTCAACATCGATATATAGCAGGCGAAGTGACGACTGCATTCAACACATTGCTCAATAATGGTCTGTAATGCAAAAGTAAATAAATAGATGGCGCAACAGCTCGGGATGCGCCAAGGCCTAGCCTAGCTTCTCGCAACCATTAAGGTTGTGCGTGTTACATTTTTCGCACGAACGGAGGGGATCTATTATACAATTTATTGCCGACTCTGAACGGCGAATTGGGAAGCTCTTTCATGACAACTTATGCTTCCGAAGGCCTGTCATTTCCCGACGAGAGGTGGTGCCGCGAAAAATATTTGCTTGACAAGGGTGCGGCCAGCTCTGTAATGTGTTGTAGGAAAAAATAACGAGTTCAGCATCTCAGTATGGCGACTCGACTCAGGACAATGCAAAATACACAATGCCTTGCGGGCAGACAAAGACTCGAAACGGATGGAGGCGGAATCACACCGGACCATATAGTTACGGTAATGGAGAGAAATGAGGAAAATAGGGACCGAGTGTATTACTACATCGAGGAGATAGGAACAGGACATAGAAGATTGAAGCTCCATAGAGACTGGGAATAGTGGCACTACCCTAAGCAAATGAAGCAATTACAAGGTTCCATTGCCTGATGATGAAGAGCGTTTAGTTGGTTCGAGTCCGACAAATTGGGGAAATTTTGGCAACCCCTAAATAGCAATGAAGCATTTCTTCGTCTAATGAGATCGACATGGGAAGATCCAGAGCGCAAAGTGTGTTTTCCAGCTCTACCTTTATTCACCCAAGGGCTACTTTAACTACTACGCAGAAAGTTTAATGATAATTCCTTTCTCCACATCGGGAAACCTCTAGTCCTTACACGTTCTTTGTACAAAAGAGTGCAGAAGCGAATGTTGTTGACACTGCTTCTAAGAGTACCGCCAACTCCATAGTCTTGTATCTTTTTGAGTTCTTTGATCTCGGTAGTGTTCTCCTCCTTACTGGGCGTTCTGGTACGAACTTGGGTAATTTTTATTTTCGGCATTCCTCCATGATAGGCCATCGAGTCAGAATGGAGGTGTTGACAAAAATATTGAAATGCAGTGGGTCTGAAAAATTGAGTATGAAGAGTCATGATCAAACAGTGATATGTCCTAGTGGAAATTACAGTCGTTAGATGTCAGGAGTGATAAAGCATGTGGCTGGTTAAAGATGCTGATCTGGTCGATAAATGAAAACTTATCAAAGCATGAATTGAAGCTACCACTGTACTATGGAGAAACGAGCTTGATCCAGTGTTTCATGTAACAAACACAATAAGGGATGTACATACATACATTAACACGTTGACTACAAAAGGTGACCAATCAACTAACATATATGTATGTGGCACTGCTCCAGTCAAAATCCAGTGTAAGGCTTAGACCAGCGGTTCCCAATCTTTTTTGGCAGAGGAGCACTTTTCAGGAGACAAATTCTTCGCGGAGCACTACGTCTTTCATATGCAATTTTTTCGCAATTTTAGTAAAGACAAGAAGAATAATTGACAGCTCTTGGTATCTACCAAATATACAGCTATGTAAATATTTGCGAGTTGATTTCTCATTTTCACAGCGATAGATCCAAAACTGGCACTAATGACCGAAACATAAACTATACGTAAAGGCTCGGATGAACTGCGACCTGTAAGATCTATTGTGCTAGCCTAGTGGTTAACCAGAAGCCAAATTGAGGCTCTTAATAAACCTCAATAACGTTTAATGTTCTATGTTTCAAGTATCCACTGGACATAACTTTGCCCCTTGTTAGATGGAGCATTCCTTTCTTTGCGGCCGCTGGGCACTCACAAGGAACATGTTCTGCCGTCTCTTTTTCCTATCCACAGAGTCGGCACATTTTGTTGTCCTATTTCTGTTAAAGTCCATGAACTTTTGCTTCAGGCCTTTTTGTTGTGTCCAATTCTCAGCAGCATCTGCATACTACTGAGTAGTACAGCAAAATAGGGTTCAGGACCAACAAGAGTTCGCCAAACGCCTCTTCTCGCCAGACCGTCCGCCAGTTCATTACCTTCGAAACCTCCGTATTCTAGAAACCAGGCGAAACAGTCCCAGATGAGCTTTGATCCTATCGTATAGAATTTAAGTGCCATTAGTTCTTTCTGGCTATATAAAAAGATAAATATGCGATTACCCTTTACCGCTTAAAAGATGTCTGGTGACTTTCCAAGTGGTGTTGCACGCTGGAATTTGAGATCATAGACCCCCCCAGTATTGCCATTTTCCAATTTGGAGCCATCTGTGGACCAGATTTGCGAATGCAAGGTAACTTCGAACTTTCTGAAAAAACGAAATCTCCTGAGCGTTTTATCCGTGATTTTGAAAATTGGATCACTTTGGATGTATTCTAAGATCCTCAGATAGCCTGTAAGGTCGCCGGCTGTGAATTTAGACATCTCGGGCAGGCTCAGAGCACTCACGCACGAAAAGCGTTTATAGATAAACCAAACGGCACTACGATTCGTTTTCTCTCTGTTGCAACGCTAAAAAGATACACATAATATTAACAGCAATTGCAATAGAACTGTGATCGTTTTAAGTGGACACCGTTACAACTAGAACACTGCACTACGACTTGATTTTTTTGACTTTCGATTGATTGCCTACAACTGTTGCAATTTCAAATAAGTCCCAGTTGACTATTTGTTTATATTGATTTCTTGTTAAAAGAACAAGCACAGTTTGGGAAACAGTTGTCTGTTTGTTTCGAATGAGGACCAACATAAGCGATGGATATAGCAGACCAGTGTTCCCAATAAATAACAGACCGACCATGTAAATTTGGTATAAGAAATGCATTTTTTATACTGTTTAAAATATGAAAAGTTTCGTACAAGAAATTTAACAACAAAAAGTGTCTACGATGATGGGACCAGACGCAAAACTGTTTTATTCAAAAACTTTGTTTACTTTACGAAAATACGAAAATAAGGATTGGAAAAGTTTGAGAATAAAAAAGAAAAGCGCCTGATCCCATAGATGGAAGAGTTCGCAAGTTATTTCTTCATTCAAATGAAATTGCTGTGTTCATCTTTAAATGAGGTCTTGCTAGTAGTAAAATTCGGTCCGAGGGAATGTTTTTCGGGGCACCTAACCTAAATATGGACAATGAATTCTGAAATGACATATCTTCCCTTATTTTCGGCGTTGCAAGTCTTGATAGCCGTTCCCATGGTACATGATTCAAAGCTCCGTAGCTCACATTAAATGGTAAACAGCGGGCACATGGTTTATCTATACACTTTCTGGGGGTAGCCAATCGTTGGATGCGCTCTGTGGCATTATATCTTAGAACACCCGATTCAACCTTTGCTGGCAGCGGGTAATAGTTTTTGTAATATCTCTCAACTGGAGCTGCCAGTTTTGTTATACGTTCCGTTGGTCTATATTTCAATGCCTTTTTACTGATTTTGTTTGGCAAGGGGCGACCAGGTTTTGGCTTCCGCCTTATTTTTGGCTTGGCCAGTTCGAGAATACGATTTGATGGCTGATTGCTTATTGTGTTGGTTTTATTCGATGGCACTGATGAGAGTCGACGACGTTGTTGAAAATTATTGTTGACACGCTCAAATGGTTCACATAAGGCAAGTATATGATTCTGTTCTTGACTGTTGGTTATAACATCAAGAAGGTTAGGTTCGGCCATTCTTGTATTGGTATTTTTTGCCTAATCCTTAGGCTGAAAATGTTGAAGACTTCTCTTTAGGTTCAGCAAACTTGTGTCAAATGTCCTTAGCAATACAATCGATAAATTGCATTTGCTATAATTAACTTGCCGTTGAAGTTATTTTTTTCCGTTTTCTTTTTTTTTACTTTTAATTTTGTACCAAAAAATTTGTTTTTCTCTTAGAAACTGACTTGAGTGAAGTGATTAGACATACGATTGCTGTTGCATTAGTTTTTTATTTTAGTTGTATAAGGTAAGGGTGTGGAAACAGCACTGCATGGTGTGGTCAGCACAATTGAGAGATCTCTATATTACAAAGAATACACGCTTGCAGCTTTCCTCGACATTGAAGGTGCATTCAAAAATGTTGAGACACATGACCTTAAAAGGGCATTGGAAGAAAGGCACATTGACTATAACGTTGTAAGGCTTATAGTTAACCTATTTAGAAGAACATTTTACATTACCTGTCTAATGGTAACTCCCTCCAGAGGCACTCCCCAGGGAGGGCTCATATCCCCTCTTCTGTGGATCCTGGTTATTAATGAATTGCTGGTAAAACTTAGATACAGTGAAATAAATGTAGTAGCATACGAAGATGATGTAGTGTTGCTCGCTACGGGTAAATTCCTAGTGACTGTCAGTGAACTATTGCAAAAAGCCCTGAGCACACTTAACCTTTGGACGAAGCAATGTGGACTAGGGCTAAACCCTGAGAGAACCGAAGTAGTGTTGTTTAGCAACAAAAGAGCGATCCCAACTTTCAAGCTTCCGACCATTGAGGGAATACCATTTAAACTGTCTGAAAGTGCGATATACCCAGGTCTCATACTCGATAGAAAGCTAAAGTGGAAGCTGAACATCAAAGAAAGGGCAAAGAAGGCATCTGTCGCCTACACCGTCAACGCAGAAAGGATCAAAAATCGAAAGTAGGGCAATCAACTCTTGCGCCAAGGTGCGCACATTTGAACTCCTATTTTGAAAGCCTAGGTGTTGAGTCACCCGTAATTAATTTGGTGCCTAGACAGAACTGATAGGAATGATTCTCTTCCATCTTTTCTGGTCCGTGATCCATACAACAAAACCCAATATTCTAAAACGAAAATAAAGACAAGTCAACAAAAAATTTAAAGAAACAAAGAATGCATTTTCGTGAACACTTTTAAGAAATAATTGAAAAAAAAAAAAAATGCGAGCCAAAAAAAAAAGGCAAATTTAATTTCCATCGGCGGTATGCTTCATAATTTCATGGCTCAAGGTTTGGATAGTTTGAATTTGGTCCACGACTTGATCCAAGACTTGTTTTGCGATGTGGTTCGAGGCATCTGGGAGTGGGTTTGGAGCTTAGTCCTAGACTTGGCCCGGTAATTAGTTTGGAACAACTTGATTCCAGACCTGGTTTGGGACATGGCCCACGACTTGATTCTAGATATGGTTTAGGATGTATTTCCAGGCATCTGGGAGTAGCTTTGTAATTTGGTCCGAAACTTGGCCCGGTAATTTGTTTGGAACATGGTGTACAACTTGATTCCAGATATGGTTTGGGACATGGTCCACGACGCGATTCTTGAAACGTTTTAGGATGTGTTTCCAGGCATCTGGGAGTAGCTTTGTAATTTGGTCCGAAACTTGGCCCGGTAATTTGTTTGGAACATGGTGTACAACTTGATTCCAGACCGGGTTTGGGACATGGTCCCCGACATGATTCTTGACATGGCTTGGTATGTATTTCCAGGCATCTGGGAGTAGGTTTGCAGCTTGGTCCGAAACTTGGCCCGGTAATTGGTTTCGAACATGGTGTACGACTTGATTCCAGACAAGGAATAGGACATGGTTCACGACTTCTTCCAAGAGTTATTGTAGGACATGGTCCGAAAGATCTGACAGCGGGTATGCACATTGCTTTAGGATTTGGCCCGAGATTTGTTTTAGAACATGGCTTACAACTTGATTCCAGATCTACTTTGGCACATGGTTCAAAATCTGATCTAAGACTTGACTTGGAACTTGATCTAGTACTTAGTTCGGGATATGGTTTAAGGCCTGATCCGAGACTTGACTTCGAACTGGGTCCTAAACTTAATCCTACACTTGGTTTAGAACAGGATCTGAGACAATTGAAACTTGGTTCAGGAGATGTATTGATATTTGTTCTGAGATCTGGGTTGAAACTTAATTCTAGACTTGATCCTATACTGGGTTTAAGACATGGTTTAAGGCATCCGTCACTCGATTTGAAACTTGGTCCAAGACTTGATCCCAAACTTAGTTTCGAACATGTTTCGACACTCGATTTAAGACTAAGTCCGAGAACTGATTCCTCACTTGGTTTTTCAGTCGGTGCCTGACTTGAACCAGTTTCAGGGCACTTTTTCAAGTGTCCTTCCTGTCCTGATACAATATGTTTTTCAGCTCGTTTGCTGATACAGATTGGTAAATCCTTATTGCTTGACACCGGCAATCGTATTGAGAGTTTAGTTACTTTCCCGCCTTTGCTTGAGTTTGATTCTTTCTTTTCGATTGATTTTGTACCATTACTTTCATTCTCGCTTTCAGATTCACTTCCAGACTTCGTTTTAGATTTGCTTTTAGATTTGATTTTAGACTTGCTTTCGGACTCACTTTCGGACTTGACTTTAGACTTGTTTTCAGATTTCGTTCCAGTCGTCCTGTCGGACTTGGGTTTAGCCTTGCTTTCAGACTTGATTTGAGATTTGTTTTCAAATTTGGTTCTAGTCTTGCTTTCGGACTTGAGTTTAGCCTTACTTTTAGACTCACCTTCAGATTCACTTCCTGATTTTATTGTAGACTTGCTTTCAGATTTGGTATCAAGGTTGCTTCCAGACTTGGTCTTAAGCTTGATTTTAGATTTGGGTTTAGCCTCGCCATCAGGCTTGATTTTGGATTTACTGTTAGATTTGGTTCTAAGCTTCTCTACAAACTTGGATTTAGCCTTGCTTTTAGACTTCCTGTAAGACTTGGTTTTGGTCTTGCCATTAGATTTACTTTTTGGCTGGTTCTTGGACTTGCTTCGCGAACTGCTTTCGGATCTGCTTCGAGACCGACTTTGAGATTTGGCTATTGGCCTTTTCTGAGCCAGATTTCTAGAGTTTGTTTGCTGGAATATAAAGACTTTTGGGGTCTTCGGCATCCGAGGTTCAGCCAATTGTTGTAAGCGCTCCGATGCCACGTGATTTAAGGCATTTTGATTGACTGAAATGGGGAGAGTTCGATCCATTTGGTGAAAACTCGGTCTAGGGATCGCCAATTGTATTATACGTTCTGTGGCCATGTAGTTCAGGGCGTCTGGGCTAATCGGTTTTGGTGGTGTTCGATAAAATACACTTTCGTCTATCCACCATCTTCGTTTTGTCCGCTCCGATGGTTTATACTGCAAGGTCGCTTGACTAACCCCGCTTCCCTCGAGTGGGGGTTTAAATAATTGCCCCCGTCGTTTACTTGGGACTGCTAATTGTTTTATGTGCTCCGAAGCGTTATATTTCAGAGCCCCCCTGCTGACTCTTAGCACAATAGGCCTGTCATGTTTGTATTCAAATCTGTTGACAGGTTCTGCCAAATTTAGTATTCGGTCCGATGGTATATAGGAGCGAGCCGCCCAAGAGACTTTGGTGATTGCGCTTGGATGACACTTACAGCCGAAGGAAGGTACTGGCCTTGCCAATTGTCTTATACGAATCGATGGCTGATAGGTGAGAGCTGCTGAACTGATCGGAAATGGATTGGATATTGACCGTACGGCTCTGAGTCTTGGCTTGCTGTATTTTGGGCGTTTCTTACCAGTAAGCAGATGTCGTAGGGTTGCAAAACATCTATTAATTGTATCCATCACTGACTTTCTTCTTTCTTTAGCTTAATATCGTGCCAGAGGATAAGGATGAGCTTAATCCTTAAGCCAATATTTGATGCTTCCGAAATTTTGGGAACTTGAAGGGTTTTTTCAGCAGCACAAGTTGTTTTTCAATCTTTTTGCCAACATATTTCCTTGTCCAAACACAGGAACATTTTCTATTGATGGATAAGTAGTTGGTAAGCCGCGTTTTGGAAGCCAAAAGCTAATAAGGAAACTTACTCCTTGTGTGCAACAGAAGCTCTTTCAATCCAACTAAATTGGGTTAGTGTATTTTTTTCGATTGTCTGATTGTGAACCCAACGTTGTAACGAATCCAGGAATTTGTCCAAACCTCGATCAATAGGTACTAGCTTCTGCGTAGAGTATGTCGACACTGTAACAAGAAATTACATGGTCGCATTAGAGCCTATTTAACATCAGAACGCGGCCATACTTGGGTTCTGGACAAACAGGTCATGTCATGCAACAATGTCTTCGGGCTAGGACTGGTCAGTTTAAATTTAACATATGCATTGGCGGAGCCAAGTTTCACGTTCTACGTTTCTTTAACTTGAGGGTTGTCGTGCCATTTCGCTGTGTGATTCTTAAGCCCCTCTTTAGTTATTCATTTGTATTTTGTTTTACTTTTAATTTTGTGCAAGACAAATGTAATTTAGTTTAGAATTTTGAATGTTGACAGATTTTTAAAAGTGTCTACATACTTTTTTGGTCGCAGTCCAACAAAGTTTTTGTAATATCAAAAACAAACAAATTTTCAAGCCATTTCCAGAAACATTTTAAAAAATTAACCAAAAAAGTTCGTAAGTACAAAAATTAAATCCAAAAAGAAAAAACGGAATTCACCGATGCCCTAGTTGGCTCTGTGAGATCGAAAGGAATCATAGGGACGCATAAATACACATGATGGGACTCCTTGAACTTGTGCATGTATGAGAACCAAACGATCTCACAGATCCACTATGTGCAGAGGCTACACGTTGAAATCATCAAAACTATCGTAAAAGCCTTTTGGGACAGCTAACTCCATAGTTCGTTGAGTTGCTTGGGCTTTGAGAGCAGCGCGCGAAACCCTGAAGGGATTTGGACGACAATGGGGATCATGCCAATCGCACGTACTCCGTTTGTGTGGTTTTGCCAGTTTATTTATTCGCGAAGTCGACTCATAGTTCAGAGCTCCTGAATTGACTTTCTGTATTAGTGCTCGGGAGTGAAAGTCGCATCTTGGTTTTGGTTGGGCCAATTGATTTATACGCGTCGATGTCTCATACCTCAGAGCCCCTGGCCTCACTCTTTGCGGTAATCGACGGCATTGTGGATCACATCTTTCCTTTGGCTGGCTTAAGACTAGTATACGCGCTATGCCGGAAGGTTGATTTTCTGGACGCCTTTCAAGCTTTTTGCGCTCCTTATAAACCATTTGAATACCTTAAAAGGTTCAGCTGGATGAAAATGGAGACAATAAGACACTGTAGATGGTTTTAAGTGCTTACTGCGATTTTTGATCAAATGTCAGCTCAAGCCGTGCTTGTTTGTTTTGAGGCGAATACTTGGCGAATGTCTTTGATGTCGCAATTGCCAGGAGATGAGTACTTCTTACAACATCCAGGACAATCCTGCACTTGCATTTTAAGACCGTTTCTGAATTGATTTAGTCCTTTTTTTTATGTAAATTTTGAACAAAACATGAGAAAATATTTAATTTTGCGTCTAAATTTAGTTTTGCATGATCGATTGTGAAAGTGTCGACTTACTACATATGTACGTTGTGTCAGTTAGTCCATCGGTGCCTTCGTAAATTACAACTAAAGGTAATATTTGCTCTGCGACTTCTTGACTGACTTATATATTTTTGATCTTTCAATGGGTTCTGTCTTGCCTTGATCCTAGGCTGTAAATTCAGCTGTAGGGAGAACTCATTCAAAACAGTCAAGAAAGGTACGTTGATGGGTCCCCTGTGTCATGAGTCATTGACTCTCGCAGACCAAAAGTTGGGTTCATCGTCCACATGGAATAACGATCACTAAACGGAAACTTAAGAGGACTTGCCAGAAACGGAAAAGAAACGTGATCATAGATTTCGTCTTCACCTGCAGACACAGGTGAAGCTTCGGCTGAAGAAGTCTGTTTCTCGTACTCTAAGGGGCTTTGATTCTGATCTGGACAGGACTAGATTAGGTCTAATGGGCCCACTTACTCCCAGGACTAAGATTAATTGAGGGCTGAACCCATCAACCACTTTGAAGATTACACTCAAAGAAGAACCTACTAGGGAATTACATATATCTTGACCCTGACTTTGCACCTGGGCTACTGTTCGTAATGGCCTGGGGAAAGGAGAGGTTGGTTTTGTGTCAAGTAGGGACGCTCAAGTTACAGACGCACTTAGACGGATGTAGAACCACTATGGTGCCACAGGATCTACCAGTTTGTGACTACTCTTAGGGGAGAAAAATTAAAACTTTTACGGACGTTAGTGTAAGCTAGGTTAGGCTGGGTTAACCAGGTGTGACTCAGGCACAACTCTCATTTTGATACCCAAAGAATTCCCTGTAATGGAAATTTGGAAAAAGGCTCTGATATCAGCTAAGTCGTCTAGATTAACGAAGAAGAGGTGCTCATAGACGAAACAGTTGCCTTTTTGCAGGGATGCACAGGTGCATAAAATGCATAAAAAAGTCTCTTCCTCCTCTTCATTCGCGCAATTCTTATAGAAGTTGATTGAAAAGAGATCTAATCTCATGGCGTGTTGGTCTGCTGGACAGTGTCCTATGAAAATATGAAGTTTAGATCCCGACTGACTTAGCAAAGGTAAAGTCTGCCTTTTCAATTCACTTTCAATCAAAATAAAAGTCGTCGTGTTCATATTTACATAAATCCAGGGTGAATACTTTTTTTTTGTAAAACAAATGACATGCCAAACAAATAAAATAAATAAACACATAATCAATCAAGATCCTTTGGGTTTGGCCAGTTCAAGGAGACGCGGTGTTGCCTTGGCTTTGAGTGCAGCCGGCGATATCATGAACGGATTCGCACGAGTGTGAGTATCCTCGAACTCCTTAGGCGTCGCCAGTTCCAATACACGAGCACTGGCTTTCGCTTTGAGGGCATTAGGTGATATGCCAAATGGATTCTCCTTGAGGTCACTTTCGCCCAGGCGAACCTCTGGTGGAGTTGCCAATTCTTTAATCCTTGCCGATGCCTTATATGCCATCGCTTCCGGCGTTACCTGGATCGGCAAAGGTTGGAAGTGTATATTCTCGTCTCTCTCCTTGGGCCTGCATAAATCTAGAATTCGTTTTGTCGCTCGATAGTTCTTAAGAGCATCCGTAAGCTCCCATTTAGTTGGGGGGATCTCCTGACGCTTCTTGGGCTTGGCAAGTTTCTTAAAACGTTTCATAGCAGACAGTTCCTTCCACACATGATCCTGAAACACAACAATGAAGGATACCTTCATGGAGGATATAGGAATCTTACCTGTTTTGGTGGCTTAAAGATTTTCTTCGGTCGAGCCAGCTTCGCGCAATATCTGGAATGGCTGGCCCATTGTTTCTTATTCCAACGAGGGACACATTTCCTATTGTGGGATACATTGTGTTGAAAACATTTTATGAGCTCGCCAAACTTGACACAAACTTACTTTCGCTTTGGAGGATTGAAGCTTGCCAAGCGGCTGTACAGGGATAATACGCTCTTCCGGATCGTACGATTAAGGACAGATAGTCTCTCTGGACCAAGAACGCGTGCATACTCCTTGTGATTTACATAAAGTTTCCTAAAACAAAATACCAAACATTAAACACATTTCAGACGACAAAAGAGGCGAGTCATGAAGATTCGCACCGAGCCCAGGGGTAGGACAGCTGCTCCGTTCTCGTACAGCACGGCATTTCCCTGATGATTTCGGTTTTTCGCAAAGAATTGCATATGCACGGTTGTTGGAACTTAGGCGTTATGTACTTTGGCCGGGCCAATAGGTGGAGGCGTTTTCGCTTGGTTAGTGAGCGTTTGTGCCGTCGTGCAATTCGAGTGTGATGCTCGCAAATGTCTTCGAAGAAGCAATTGATGTCGTGCTTTGGTGTCACACAGCATCTGGGGCTATATACTAGCGGCATTTTTTCCTCTTTTTTTTTGTCTAAATTTTATTTAATTTTTTTGGAATTTTCTTGTTTTTCACTTTAAATTTTTACAGGACAAATTTTTTTTGCGGTTTTTATTCAACAAAAACTTTTTCGATTTGTGAAGGAATTTCAAAAAGTTGCTACATAGTAGCACTGTGTTGGGAAACGTGTTTGGAGAGTGCTGGCAATGGGGTAGAATTGATTCAAGGAAAGACTTGAAGATATACAGACATAGTGGCACTCCTAATAGTACCAGCAGATGGGGTTGTAATTTGAAGGCATGTAAGTTTCTAGGACTCGGTGGTTAAACACTGACTAGCGTCAACCTGGCAATGCTCGGTATTGAAACTGCAAATACGCTTCAATCGTGCTTATCTTACCATCAGATACTTGTTGCTATTTTTCCAGAACTCGACTTTAAGTGTGAATCTTGACCAAGAGATTGAGAAACACGACAAAGTTCCTAGATGGAACTATCAGACAGGTATAGGTTTGAGTGATTCTGCGCTAGAAATATTCACAGACGGATCTAAGAGAGCGGGTGGTACGGGAACAGAAGTCTTCTCCAGCGCACCTGGCTTAGCCATTATCTCACGACTGCCAGATCACTGTAGTGTGTTTTGAACGGAAATTACGGCTTTTAATTAACGCGATAGATTGTAGCGCTTTTGTACTATACATAGATAGTCAGGCATCTATTCAAGCCTTGGAATTGCTGACAATACGATCAAGGCCGTTGGGGAATACTTCTACGATGATCTTAACTATCTAGCCGAACTTGACATCCAAAAGATAAGAAACTTCATTTCTGGGACGAAATGGTTCAACTCTTAGGGTTAATATCGGTACAGTTGCCGTTCTTTGCCCAACTTTGTGTTACATTCTCTGGTTCCCTGCGCTGGTAAGGCGGTTCATCGTAGCAGCACAATGGGCCGACCGGGTCTAAGAGTGTCCCTGTCTGAGCGGGGGGCAGTCACCTAACCTAACCTAACTTTCAATCAAAAACTTTCGAAACAGAAGCAACGCGTTATCGGACGGAAAAGGATTTCCATGAATTCATCAGCGTCTTGAAACAGAGATGATAGCAGAAAAGTCGACGTCCACTGAGGGGCTAACGGTGGAGATAGATTTACTGTTGGCAGCAACTGTAAACGCCGCCGTGGCTCAGTGGTTAGTGTTTTGGACTGCTGTACGAGCGGCGTGGGTTAGAGCCCCAGCCATGTCCACCGAACATTTTTCGCGGCACCACCTCTTGTCGAGGAATGGCAAGCCTCCGAGAGTATAATATGTCATGAAAGAGCTTCTCAATTCGCCGTTCGGAGTCGGCCATAAATTGTAGGTTCCTTCCATTTGTCCAAACAATACAAAACGCGCAACATGAATGGTTGCGAGAAGCTAGGCCTTGGCTCATCCCGAGCTGTCGCGCCAGCTATTTGTTTTTTTTTTGCAACTGCAAACGAAACAAGTATGTAAAACGATATTCGGATCTGCACGTAGAATGTTAGGAACTTGAATAGACCGCGTACAACTAAAACAATTAGTGGAGGCTCTGAACTGCTATGTGATGCAATAGACCGACATCAAAAGCAGCAGGTGCGGATGTACTTTTGGCCGAAGATCAAGTCAAGAAGTCTTGAGTTTCTGGGATGTGAACGTGCGCCTCATAACTGCTCATATGAAAGCTAAATATGGCAACATAGGAATGATAAGCGTACACGGTTTTACAAAGGATAAAGACGTTAACACCAAGAACAGCTTCTACGAATCCTTGTACAAAACTTACGTTCAGTACCCTGCGCAATTTTAACGAACACGAGAAAAAGATGACAGCTTTGGTAAGACTGTCCGAAAGTATAGCCTGCGCGACAAGAGCTCCGATATCGGATAATCGACTTTGCGGCGGAACGAAAACATTTGCATAATTATCACTCGGTTTCTGCATCTTGGGAGAGTCTTCTGATTCATCAAGTGTCAACCAGATTGACCTCGTTACGATTGATACAAGTCACTTCTTCAGAATGAACGTCTGAACGTTCTGAAAGGCGAACAACGACAAAAACCACAACCCTGTTGTAGCCAAGGTACGGCGGTGGATATCCCGAAAAATGCAACGTCGGGCGACACTGTGAAGAACTTTGAGCAGCTTGCCAGTCATAACGACTTCTGCCTTATCTGGGTACCGGGTCACCAATAAGCATGACAAATGTAACAAAGAAACAGCAAATCGAAGTCTAACGGCAAAACCAAAGCCAGCGCTTTAAACAGACTCGACTCAGAAGCCGCAATGGCTCCCTCCTGGCTTCGGATAAGGATCAGTTTAAATCGCGGTGGAAACCTAACAAAAACATTGTTTAGACGACAGATCTATGTCCCTGAGCTCCTGAACTACAATCTGAATCCAGAAGTTTAGAGACTTCAACTGTGACTGAGGCTCTTAGAAAGCACAGAGCATTGATGGCACTTTTAAAGGGGATGGAGTGGGTCTCTCCATAGTCACTAACCCACTGAAACTAAGAATTTTGTTTGCAACTGTCAGGTGTTACCATTTGATAGTTTCCACTTGTTTTTTTTTTTAACGAAAGTAGCGAGTAGAACGTATCCACTAATTTGCACACAAATTTAAGAATTTCTCTCAGAGTAAGAAAAAATTTAATTCTTTCATCATTGTTCTCCGCTCTTTAAAGCCAGAGAGTGTTTTCCCCATAACGTATCCAAATTATAATGAAAGCACACCCAAAGGCGCCCAGGCGCCCACTCAAGAACGACAACATCTCAATCTTCTAGACGACGACGTTGGCTGCCTGGGAACGACAATACACATTCTGATTCTGTACATGCATTGCGGAAATAAGATTAAGCGGTTCCGTATCCCTCACCATCGTCCACAATAGCTTCTCCGCCTTCGTTTCTGTGACTGCCACAAAGATAGGCCGACTCTCGCTTTCATATAACCCATTTCCTTTCGGTCGCTCAGAGATGCACGACGATGATCTCATGCTGCCGGGACATCAGAATGAATCTCTCCTTGAGTCCCGCCGCACCCACCACGAACACACAAACGTTCCTCCATCGAATTTATTATCAGAGAGACGTTGGGTGTTTAATGTATGCAACTAAATTTGCGGCACTTCTCACCCCCACGTCCTGCCTCCTGTGTGAGATTCACCCGCAGGCAAGGACGAATGGAATTGCCACAACACGGTAAAGTTTCACTCCTGGAGCAGTGAAAGTGAAATTTCACCCAAAATGCGGTGTGTGGTGCACGAACGGATACGTATGCATGCACAAGTGCCGAACTGTAGGCCGGAAGAGCAGTACCACCGCACAGACAGAGTTAGAACTTCATCGGGCGTATGCAACAGGTACACTCTGTGGTTGTTTCCCGAAAATCGGATTTAAACCTTGTGTATCCGGTGTGCTCCCGACACTATGCCCCAATTGCTGAGGCACTGTCGTGCCGCATATGGATGATGGTTCGCCTGGCTCTGCAGTGTATGTGCTCGTAGATGCTTGTTGTTCCTCGAGGAGTAGGGGGTAAACCTCCGACTTCATGAATGCACATGCAGACGACGACGATATGGTGCATCCAGCAGTGTGGTGGCAGTCAGCCACGATGTGTAGTTGGAATAATATCATCATGAATCTGATGAATGGCTTGTGCGGTGGGAATAGGAGGAGCACAGACGTCGTCGTCGTCGTCGACATGTACAATTGGATGTATTGTTGTGGCAGGACCAGTTGATGCCTCTCATTCGGTGTGTGCTTCTGCGTTTTATTGATGCAACTTTTCGGGAAAAGTTCGGTCTACACTAGTTTTGGGTAACGTTGTTGTGTTTCTGTGGATGCATGGAGGCATCTGGCATCTATGGCAGCACGATGCACACATTTGGGTGCCATAAAGTTTGTGCTGTGCTTGGATAGAAATTTTAATCTGTTGACAGTTCCATTTAAGTGAGCAATTAGTGGCAATTTAGGGGTTAATTTGGGGACTTTCAATGGCAATTTATCGGAGCGATCAGGCAATTAAATTTATTCTTGCTTGGGAGGGGCTTTAATTGAAAGGAGAAACGTCTAGGAAGAAGCAGACAGTTTGGGTGGTTTTGGGGGACACGTTGCACTTAGATTGGAAGCTTATCAAAGTTAACAAAGGTTGTCCTCAGGGAGGTGTCTCATCATCATTATCATTTTTCAATGACCCGCTTATCCACTATGAGGGTCGAGGATTAAGAGAGCTTAAGTGGACTCTCTACATTTCCCGACCATTTGCCATCGACTCTAAATCATCAGGCAGTATCCCTATACCGGTAAAGGTGAGATTTCGGACTTGGTCCAGCCATTTCATCCTGCCTAGGGGACGCCTACCTTATATCACGGATTTTGTACCACGCCTTGGAAACCGAGTTGAGGACATGCGTTTAACGTGTCCAAACCATCGAAGTATGGACCTTTCCGTACGAAGAAGTAGCTGCTCGACATTGAGTGCCTCGCGAAATACAACGAAGAAAATCTCATTTCGGCAGCTTGTATCCGCGATCTTATTCTTTCGGTCGCTACCCAAACCTCATGACCAAAGGTGATGGTCGGAACAAACACTGAATTGAAGAACGATAGCTTAGTTCCGATGCCAAGTTCGGCCTTCCTGATAACATTTTGACCAAGCTGTCTCAAAATTGCTCCAGCCTGACCAATCCTACAGGATAATTCAGTATTGCTCCTGCCATCACTCGTACCCCGAGATACTTAAACTTCTACATTTGTTTCAATGGGACTTCACTAACATGGAGAGTGCAGTAAACAGGCGTTTAGGAAATTACCATAACCTCTGATTTGTTCACGTTTACCCTCCTCTCAGCTTCAACACAGACAACGACGAACCTATCTAGTGCGCGCTGAAGTGCGGTCTGAGCGGACGTAAGGATTACCAAGTCATCAGCGAAAAGCAGATGACTTATCGTTAAGTCTCCCAACTCGAACCGTTCCTCACCACGGCTGCGCTGTAACATCCAATCCATATATGTACACTATGAAAAGGAGGGGTGACAGGACGCACCCCTTGTGAAGTCCAACGCTCACAGTGAAAGGTGTCGACTTAACGCCGTTCACCTGAACACAGCTCTTATAAACCAAAAATCCCTCCGAAGTGTCAATAAACTATCTGCTCCGACATTACCCCTGTCCAACTGCAGATTTAGAAGCCTGCTCCTCTTCCTAAGCCTAAAACTGGACGACATCACAGTGCAGCTAGAGATCCTTGCCGAAACCTGCTTCTCTCTGTGGCAGGGTTTCAAATTACGAACTTCATGCAAAAAACTTAATCTCTGACAGAAGAGAGTGGTGCAATGAATGACCTACTCTTGTCATTTGTCACTCAGCTTACCACATGGATGAAAAAGGGACAAAGTTGGATTTCCTCAAGGACAATCGACATCTATTTTCCAAGCACAGCCAGGAAATGGATCCTCCAAAAAAACCAATGCGTTATTTTTTGACGGCTAAACTGCTACAAGCTTGGCTGGAACTGTTTAAACACCCTGAAGCAGGTAACTCCTTAATGATAAAAGAAAAAATAATCTGGGTTTCCGAACACAATGACTTTGATAGCAACGAAAAGGCCGATGAACACGCCGGAAAAGGTTCCGAAACATCCTTGATCGTCTAGGAGATTTGCAATTTTTTGTAAATCCTCAGTGCCATCCTTTGAGAGTCTAAAGTAGTTTCGTTTGTTCAAAGGCACCCAGGAAGACGAGAATTTTCTCCGGACAGATGTCCTCGAGATGAGATCGTGGACAGAGTAGTTTCGAAATCAAACAGTGAAATCACTTTTGTTTGCATCCGAGGTTCTTTAGATTCGTCCGAAAGAAGGAGCTCTTCCTCTCCCTCTCCACACCTGTTTAGGTCAATTGCTATTCAGTTAAGCGCTGTTGATCTAAAATAGACGCGAAGTGAAGCCCGTTTCGGGCCAAATCTTGATGCTAGATTTACTGGTCCGCTCGATCTGGCAGAAGATGCTGTAGATATCTAATCCTCTCAAGTCAACTGTCCTTAACTTGTCTTCACTATTTATAATCACAGAAGCGTACATATTTATCCACTTTAACAGAAGGTGGTCCAGTTAAAGAAGCGTTGCATTCTGTGGTTCAAGCTTGAAGCTGGTGTCAGGGAAATCACTTGGTAATACTTACTCCGTCCTCGATTATTCCTACAATATCAGAGAAAGAGCGAGCATTAGGGCTTGGTCTCTTGCTGGGCTCACAGGCGATTGGTTTGGGTGAGAGCTGATGCGTAAGATAAGAATTTGCCATAGGGATGTCTAGTTTGGGTTTGTTTTTTCGTCAATTTTAGACACACGAGAAACTGGGAAAAGAGGGCTCAGTCTATCTCGTAGAAAGCAAGCTTCGATTCCCAAAGTGTAACAAACCCCCATACTTCGAACAGGGACAAGGTTAACCAGCAAATCTAGCACACGTGGGTGGAAATGCACTGCAATTCATTAGAAAAATTGCGCGAACTAAACCACTTTAGTCATACCCTAGGATTAATGATCCTTTCGCTCCCCTGCACACTTGAGTAATGACCTCGCAATCCCTAACCCCACTTTCCAAAGTCCAATTCACAACAGGGAAAAAATTCCCCAACAATATCTCAAAATCTCCACGGCTCAATTAAATGTTTGCTTTGCTCCACCCTGTTCACACACGATAAAAAAAAATCTCCTTCCGCTTACAATAAGTCTCCCCCGGATAGACCCAACCTAACCTACAATTATGAAAATGCCGACACACAGCTTAATTCCGCCCAGAAAATACATTTTTGTGCGTATGCACAATGGAACGAAATTGCGTTTTGCCTGTGCACTCACCCCTTCTGTCGAACCGCATCACCAGCACCGTGTCGAGCAGGTTGACCTGGTGGTGTCCTTAAAGCCGCAATCGGCAAATCTAAGCAAAAATCCCATTCCGCCAGAAGCTTTTAATCAAGCTTTCCCGATGGTTTCGCAAATTGCACACCCCGCCCCCAAAATGCACAAATAAATATGTTTTCGCCTTCCTCCAGGACGATGTTTTTTTTTTTCACTGTTTTTCGTTGCGTTATTGGCACGCATTAAAACTTTCCAACAAAAGAGGGCTACGCACATAGACCCAGCTGCAGACCGTACACATCAGGATATAAACACATTGTGCCAGGACTCTCAATAGAACTTCAAACAAAGCAAAAAAAAAAAGGAGAACTACGCACAATTCGGTTTAGAGTTTAGACGAACAACAAAAAAACACAAGCAAAGTCTAAAAAATGGCAGCAACGAAAGGACGAATGCGAGTGCACCACGTTGCAAAAAAGGGGGACGAACAAAGAAGCGATCCCTATCAATATATCCGTTCTCTAACTCTAACCGACCGACTGACGTATCCTAGTGCAACGCAAATAGAGGCAAACATTCCCGGTTGCATAATGATTATTTTTAGGACTATGCGTGCCCCATTCCAATCGGGGACAATCGACCGAGAGGAAGAAAGCACCCCGTTTGCCCCTTGGTTTGTGTGCTATTTGCATGGAAAATAAATTCGATGCATTGACTTATTTGATGTTCCAGGGATGGTTTCAGGGGTGGCATAGACTCAATCGGGCGCGTTGGCATAACAGACGTCACACTTTCAAGTGGGTATTGGAAGGAGGTGACGATGAACAAAACGAGGGCACCGGAAGGACCTCTAACACACGAATAATTAGCGAAGACCTTTAACTGCTGAAAAATATCCCAAGCGATGGTCTTAAACTGGGAAAAGGCGGATGACGGGCTTTCAAAACCTGGTGACGACCCCCACCAAACATATTACGGACAAATGTGCGCACCCCAAACGAACAAACAGACTACTAGGAGAGACCACCATAGAGCTATACAACAACTCTTTGGAAAAAGCTTGAAATGGAACAAGGCTGCCACCAAAAAGCTAGAAGATGTGACTTCTATCAAGCTAAGGTGACTGCTACCATTAGTGCTAGGCAAAGAATCAGGCAAAAAGTCTAGAGATTCCGCCACGTAAGGTAAGCAAGCGATGAAAATTCGTACCAAAGCTCAGTTTCTCAATTTTAGTCTCATTCGTGCCCATGCCTTCAGGAAGGAGAAGGAGAAGGAAAAGAGACGATTCCATCAAAGACTGATTCTACGAACTCCTCGCAAAGACCTACTAGAAAATTTGGATTTTAGTGGAAAGGTTGGAAAGACGGACATCTTTGATAAGACTGTTGAAGGGTATAGCCTGCACGAAACGACCTTCAGAAACCTTAAAAGCATGGTTAAGACGTACATAGGCAGCAGAAAATTTCCACATCTTGGAAGTCTGATCAAACCATCGCCTACTAAGCATAAAAAAGTTATCGACGTAGGACACTCCGCCAGACCACAAGTACACTAGTGTCAACTCCATAATTGTTTCCGCCTTCCTTATATCCCTCCCAACATACGCCCTAAGCCAAACCTTTCCCTGCAGTTCCGACGAATAAAGGAGGGGAACACAACGGGCCCGACAGAGGTCTAAGTGAAGAGCCTTCCGCTGAACCTCATATACCATACTATACCAAGCGACCAAAGAGCATAGGAAACGTGAGATCGATAAGATTCAGAGCTGTTATCCCAAAGAAGAGATCCAGAAATTTGTAGACGGGTCAACGTTAAAAAAAAGAGCTGCTGGACTTGCAACTATTGCGCCTGATGGCTATTAACGGTGTCTCTACCCGGTTGAGATACTCCAGGATTCCATCGCCTTAGATACCGGTAATGTTGTCTCAAGTTTATCAGGCCAACTCTAATGGCATTTACGATAGCTTAGTCCATAGAACGGTGGTTCGGCCTCCCTGCTCGTCTCGAAACGTGGGCTCTCGTATTCATCTCATTTAGTTCGCAGTAAACTATCATCCATCCATTCGCCCTCCTTGGATACGGGACTTATAGCGTGAATTACTTTGTGCCAGTTCATGACCCGATATCAAGACAAGGCATACGACATTGAAGTTGACAAGCAGTTGACGTTTTACTCCAAAGACCCTGTTCACACAGGAGCAACGGATTGGATTTTTTTTGACGTTTACAGGCGAGGGGGGAAGCGGAGAGGTGACATGTTACGTCGCTCCGGATTTTTAGATTTTTTAAAATTCTTGGATTTTTTTTGACGTTTGTAGATGTCAATCGGCAGTCACTCGACAAACGTGTAAAAAAATTGTTTTCGTGAATAAAACAATGCGTCTTTTGGACTTTCGGAATTTCGTGAAATAAGCACGAAAATCAAATCAATTTGGTCGACACTGACAATAAATATGTCAAAAAAGTCCGCGGAAGTGTTCAGTCAGGATTATCAATCTGAACACGAAACGTCAAAAAAAATCCAGTCCGTTGCTCCTGTGTGAACAGGGTCAAATATCCAAAAGCATTCTGTCATGTGGCTGTATAACCTGCCATTTGTGTTGTTTTCAAATGTACTGGTAATATGTTGAGCATCATTTTCGTGACACCCTGGTGGGTCATTCGACCTAAGCATCTATACAGACACACTAGTTAACGACGAGATCTACGCTTCTAGGATGACTGCCAGTCTATACATTCAATCTCAGAATTAGGCACTTTTTACCATTTTCGAATCTGGCCTTTGTAAAGTTGAAAAATATGGTGTCCTCTTCAAGGCTTTCTGGAATTGCTCAAGCTTCTCTTCAGGAATCTTACTAGCCTCATATTTTTGATTGAAGGTCACCATCTCTATGTTGTTGCCTGCTGCTTCCTGCAAGACTACCTATGACGAGGTTCGCTGCCACTCTGCGTCCTTTTGGCATTAGACCCCAGGTGCTTCTTTCGAGGTTCCGGGTATCCAGCTTCCGGTCATGTTTTTAGGCGCTGTACGCACTCTGTTTCACCCTGAAATGACCTTAGCCCAGATTTGATAGAGGAAGATCCTCTGGATTTCGTACGCATTTATTTTGGTGTAGTTGATGTATGTGGCGAACCCTTCTTTAGCCAGAGCCTCCTTTGGTGACAAATCCTAAGGGTCACTCCTCTTCAACATGAAGTCTTTGGTTAAAAAGACGAAGGCAGACCTTTCCATTGAATTTGAAATCTCTATCCCATCACAACCCTCCTTGTAAGCGCTTTCTAGTCTCTTCGTCTTTCAGCGCCACTGGCGCCCTTAATACCCTGACCCTGCCTCTGTGCACACACCAATGTCGGTGCATTCAAGCAATTCTTGCAGTTCATAGGTAAAAAATCGACAAAAAAAAATATGGAGAGCTGCTTGGATTTTTCTCTCTGTCTCCCTCTGAATGTTGGATCAAGGATAACACACGCACGTTTGTGTGTGTTTTTACATTTCTCAGACTGTAAACTTGTGCGCACACAGAAAGTGGAAAAATGCCGATGGTGGGTAAGGGTTTTTTGATAGAAGCATCAAACAAAGCCATCATCCCTACTTCATAACTACTCAGGAGCCGTTCGGCCTCATCACTCCAAATGCGTTCGCATGCATTGGCGGGTTGGGTGGGCTGCAGCCGTTGGAGGTCGCTGTATGCCACACAAAAAGGGTTTCGTTTCGGTGCGTACTGTGGATAGGTGTTCACATGTGTATACCGCCGTAAGAGTGCACAGCACATGGGCCGTTGAAGGAGAGAAGTGTGAGTGATTTAAAGGGACGCACAGCTCAGAGCCAATAAAATAGCCTTCGACTAGGGGTGGTCGGGTGGGCTATTCTATGCTAAAAGTAAACCAAATACAGACAACGATGCCTATTCCGAGGAGAGTTTAAAGTTTAAAGGTTGCATAGGGGTGGCTGCTGTAACTTGCACACTAACCAGGTGTACACCTAGTTCCGACGGGTACATTGGATTTATTGCGAAATAATTATGCAGCGGTAGGCGCTTCACATGCGTGCTTATGCAGTGTGTACCGTTGCGGAGCTGTCCGCCGCAGCGTGCAAGGGACAGTCGACTAAAAGTGACTAACGGACTGGATGCGTTATTAATGAAATGAAATGCGTATGGGAAATGGTTTCGTAATTACTTAATTGTGTGCAAGTGGTTTTCTTTTGCGCACGTAATGCGTTCTAATGGATTGGAAAATTACCGGCGGAAAATTTAAGTGGAATGAACTGTTCGATCCGATTGGTTCGAGGAACACAGAACACAGGACACGTACGTACGTAAATAAAACATAAATCTTACAAATCGAATGGCAGAGTCCAAGAGTTTCTTGGGAGAGTGATATAGCGGTAGAGGAGATTCAATGACTCAATGGGACATCGGCAGTCTAGAGGATGCATCCATCTTATTCTGAGGGTCGAGGCGATTGCATATTTCTGGTCACATTTCTCCAGTTCTAAGCTCTTTTGTGGTCCACCAATTTTCCTGTCTGATGACCATTTAAACTTCTAACTGGATTTCCACCATTTTATCATGAAATGCCAACTTCAAACCATGGCAAGTGGCTTGATGTGGCTTCGATCACAGAACTGTTCCATTTCCATACCGTTGATTCGTTTCTCGTTGATTCTTCTCGATATGGTTTTGCTAAAAAATTGTAATAGCGATGTTGGATCTTCGCGCTGATGTCGTTAGCAGAGTTCAAAGCAGATCTAAGGTAGTCGAAGTCCTTAACTACCTCGAAGTTATTTATAGTTGTCCATCGTATTGTTCTGGCCGCAACGTCAGTGCAGTGTTTTTTCTTGATGTTCTCAGATAGCATATATGTATGTATGTATTTCGGCCCAGCCATGTCCACCGAAAATTTTTCGTGACATCATCTCTCAGGAGTATAATTTGTCATAAAAAAGCTTCTCAATTCGCCGTTCGGAGTCAGTAATAAACTGAAATCCCCTGTTCTTCGTTGGAAAAATGTAAGCTACGCCTTGGCCCGTCCCGGTCTGTCATTTATTTGTAATATTGGAGAACACCACAATAATTCAGGACCCATGAGTGGGCGTCAAGCACCTCCTCGCACTAGACAGTCCACTCCTTCATTACTTTCGAATATTTCGTGTCCTGGGTCAAAGTCTCAATAAGATTGCCTTCGAGAAGATTAAGGAAGCCCCAGGAGAGCTTTTCCGTGAAGGATTTAAGAAAAGAGCCCTTAGCGTTGCCTGACTGTCCGAAGAGAGTAGAAGCGTGTTTCCTTTATTTCCTCTGCTGCTATCTCTTTGCATACCCTTCGATTGGATGAACCTCTGCAAAATAGCTGGTAGCCTTCCAAGCGCTGCCGCACGCTGGAATTAAGGACCATAGACCTCAGCGCTAGATTCTCAGTTAGTGGAAAAATTGTGTTAAAAGAGAACCTCCTGGTCTGATATGACTTTGCCTTCCCCAGTTCAGTTCTATAAGTTCTTCGACAGATTGGTTACGTCTAGTGAAGAGAATGATACAAGTTGTCAGTTAATTATATTTTTGTCAGGTAGGCTGCTTCAACGCCTCTTACTAGGACAGTGGTGACTCCTGAAAGTCGAATCCTGCAGACTCTGAGACCCTCCTGTTTCGGAGAAAACGTGATTCCACTTATATATGCGTTCCACCTGGAATAAGTTTTCCTTTTTTGTTCCGCTTTACTTAGCTTAGCCGCGGTTCTAGGATGTATTACTCAACTGCTACCACTAAAAGGTGGAACTACACTTGAGAGTGACTAGACGAGAGTCGCCGAGCTGAAAAGGCTTGCAATTTCCTTATCCACCCGTCCAGGAACCAATTTGCCTACCAACTTAATTGGTGTTTCGAGACGACTCTTCGGTTTAAGTCTCGCTTTGCTGAGAGCATTTTCTAAGACTGAGAGCAGTTTCTATTGCAAGTACATTTTTAGTCTAAACTTACACCTTTGTACGTTGACTCTAGGTATTTGAAAACGGAATTTCACAAAATTTTATTTTATAAGCGCGGCTTAAGCTCAGTTTTTCTAGTTTACCGCCATTACCAAATATTAGATACGACAAACCAGTGTGGACTTGAGTTTGATTAACTAAACTATCAGCACTGAGAAACGAACTTCGAGCTCAGCTTGGTTTAAGCCTGAAGCTGATGTCATTTCGTAGAATTACCATCAGCATCCGACTGCCATAGATCCTTGATGTAGTGGATAAACATTCAAACCCTCTAAGCTCTTCAAAAAGCCTATTGGCCAAGCCAGAAACTTTACTTATAAAATTCACCTGTTCGTTTTTATTTTATTTAGACTATTTATTTTATTTTTCACTGACAAATATGAACGCAAAACGTTTAGAAACAAACGAACAAAAAACAATTCAGTAATACGTTTCCCTTTCGAACCATCCACCTGGGAAGCAGCGAATCATAAACCGACGGCATTCGTCATAGGTAATAAGAAGTATACAGTACGGAAGCGCTGGCAGCCACCATCGTGCCTTGATCGGATACATCTTGAAGACGTTCTGCATGCCAGGAGCATAGCAGACAGACAGAGCGACTACCGTCTCCAGAACTAGAGCAAAGTTAAGAACATGATTCCTCATCCCTTGGTGGATCAGGGAAAGTCGACGAGTCTTGCAAATCAACAGGTCAAACCATTGTACAACCACAATTGCCACAAAGAACGCCGTTTGGCAGTTGTGTTCAAGGATTTTCCGGTCGGCATAGGTCCATTCTTGGCCATATGAGTCTTCCAAATCATTGATAGCCCTTGAGTTCCATCTTTCCCGGCCGCCGAAAAGTTTATCTGGCATGAAACCATTCTCCCCCATGATTATGAAATACGACGTGAACCCGGCAGCTGCTTGGATGCAGCCAACCTGCCCGTATGCTATCATAATCAGCCTGGAGTTGACCAGCTTGTCTTTTTCCGGATTCCTCGGTGGACGTCTCATGATATCGGTCTCAGGCCGCTCATATGCCAATGAAATTGCCGGCATCAGATCAGTTCCCAAATCGATGATCAGAATGGATATTGTGGTCAGTGGTAGGGGAATGCCCAACGCAATGTAAATCAAGAACGGCGACATCTCGGGAATATTCGACGTCAGTGTGTACGCAATGGACTTCTTCAAGTTGTCAAAAATCAAGCGGCCCTCTTCGACGCCGGTCACTATCGAAGCGAAGTTATCGTCGAGCAGGATCATATCAGCAGCCTCCTTGGAGACATCGGAACCAGTTATCCCCATGGCAATGCCGATGTCAGCTTTCTTCAATGCCGGCGAGTCATTCACACCATCACCGGTCACGGCCACAATGTTGCCCAGTCGTTGGCAACCCTCGACGATGATTAGCTTCTGCTGCGGTGAGGTTCGAGCGAAAACTATTTCACTGTGATTCTTCAGGACTTCGTCCAATTGATGGGGGCTCATGTTCTTCAAATCGCCACCATGCATAACAGCAGCCTTCGCGTCACGTGGATTCACTTTTTCTACGGGGATGTCCAATCGCATGGCAATATCCTGGACAGTCTCGCTCTCCTCCGAAATAATACCTACACCTCTGGCGATGGCCTGGGCCGTAATCGGATGATCACCAGTGACCATGATAACTTTGATGCCAGCAGTGCGACACTTTTCGACGGCATACGGCACTGTTGCTCGTGGAGGATCAACCATTGAAATGAGGCCAACAAACCTGAGACGAAAGACGGGAAAATTCATCAATTCAGTATCGAAAGGATAGCCCGGAGGGAAGTCTTTCGTCGGCATCAAGAGATCACAGAAACCCAGCACACGCTCACCCATGCTTCCCAGCTCCAAATAGGCCTCGTTGAATGCATCCTCTATGGCATCGTTTATTGGTTTCTCCTTGCCGTTGATGTAAATGGTCGAGCATCGTTCGAAAATTCGTTCGGGAGCGCCTTTCATCACAAGAAGGTAACCCTTCTCATTGGGCTCATCAACCTCATGAATGGACAGTTGAAACTTATTGGTCGAGTTGAAGGGTATCTCAGCACGCTTCTTATTTTTTCGGCGGATTTCCATCACGTCACCAAATTCCAGCTGCATGCACTTCAACAGAGCGGCTTCCGATGCATCACCGTTAACTTTCCTCCTCATCACTGGAATGTTGCTCTGGTCTGTGTCGAATTCGGCACGATTGCAGAGGGTCGCCACACGGGCCAATGCCCGGAATCCAAGATTTGTTTTGTCAAAGTTGTCACCGGTTTGATCCTCTGTTGTGTCCGCGTTACTAATCTCTTGGTCATACCACATGTGGGCCACAGTCATTCGATTTTGAGTCAGTGTGCCCGTCTTGTCCGAGCATATGGTCGAGGTTGAACCCAGCGTCTCGACAGCTTCAAGATTCTTCACCAAGCAATTCTTCGACGCCAAACGTTTAGCAGTCAAAGTGAGGCACACCATCACCGTGGCCAGCAGGCCTTCCGGTACGTTCGCGATAATGATGGTCATCATGAAGACCACAGCTTCCAAGAACCCATAACCAGCCGCTAAGGTTATGATGAAGAATGAAGTGCCCATGACTATGGCGACGGTTGTGATGATTACGATGAAATGACTGATTTCCTTTGCGATGGGAGTTTCTCCACCCGTGAGCCGGGATGTCAAACCAGCGATGCGGCCTACGACAGTTTTGTCCCCTCGGTTCACAACAATGCCCCTGGCAGTACCCTCGACAGCGTTCGTAGAAAAGAACGCCAAGTTCTTTGTTTCCAATGGATTGTCATGCGTGAACTCCGGACTCCTTGACACCGGCTCATTTTCCCCAGTCAACGACGAGTTGTCCACCTTGAAACCACTCGACTCAATGATGCGGATATCTGCCGGAATACGGTCGCCAAATTTAACGTCAACCACGTCGCCCATTACCAGATCCGTAACGTGGACGGTTTTTTTCTCGCCATCACGGAGCACGGTTGCTGTCGGCGGTATCATCTTCGTAAAGGAGTCCATGATTCGGGTACTCTTCGCTTCTTGGAAGTAAGAGAACACACCTGTAACTAGAACGACAGTTAGAAGGGCTCCAGCCAAGACGAGATTATCCGTGTCCGGTTCATTGGTCTTGTATGCCGTGATTAGATATGCGACCACACAAAGACCGGCCCCTACCCAGAGCACAGCAGCAAAACCACCGCACATATGTTTCAAGAATTTCTTCCATTCTGGCGTCGGTTCTGGCGGTGTCAAAGCGTTCGGTCCGTCGCGTTCGAGGAGTTCTTTTGCATCGTCTTCGGAATGTCCTAATACCAGATTGAGTTCAAACCGTGCGCACAGCTCTTCTAGTGAGATTCTATGATGATCCATCTCCATCTCCTTTTTCAGCTCGTCCACGTTCACCCCAGTGGCGTCTGTCTTACCTATTTTGTCAGCCATTTTGAGAATTTTTTTTCTGCTCTTTTGCTCTTTAATCGGGATACGACCTTGGTTTGGTCTATTTTCTTGCCAAAATGGAATTTTTTAAAGAAAACAATAGAAAAAAATATTTAAATTGTCTCGGCATTATTTGATTGATTTTATGTACACAGTATTTTGCACAGTGGACATCAAAAGGCTGACGAGATGAGAGGGATCTTTCTGCTGTAAGCCTTGGAGTTTATAAGCTCAGCTTAACTCAACCTGGGGGTCGAAGTCGAACGCTCGCTTTCTAGCGCTAAACCCAACAAGAACTGATCATTGAATTCAAATATTTGACAGTAATGTCGGCTGAGCCTTGTTTGACATTTCTGGAAGACGTCGCGCCGGTATTGACGTCTCCAAAGAAGAAGTTGACAAGTTCTTAAATAAAAAACACAACTAAGAATGATTTTCAATTGCATTTAATTAAATTTTAAACTTGAATGTTAAGAGCTTATGTAAATATTTATTTTTCGCGATATACATACATACATAAGTCGGTTGTTTAAAACTTTTAATAAATAATTTTTTAATGAATGAAATATTTGCCTAAGATTAAACCGTATTGAGTTCTTAAGGACTTACAGAGTTCCTATCCTGTTGTAATGCTGACGCTGAGTTGGAAAGAGCTGAGGCATGATGCCAAAAACCGCGCCCGATGGCGCGTAGGTGTAGTAGAGGCCCTGGGACGCATAAGGGGAAACAGGACATAAGTAAGTAAGGCTGACGCGCCTGAAAAAGACCTGGAGAAGACCCAAGAGTGCCAAAGCCGCAAGAGGTAGATGGATTTCGTATCTCATCGCTAAGGCTTCTATTTTCATGGTGGGAACAAAATGGCGGACGAAATATTAATTTTAAAAATTAATTTGTACTCATTACCCTGAAATGTATAAGGATTTTCAATTTTAACGAAATCCGTGAATTTTTGGAGAATTTCCCTTACTACAAAGTGAAACACCAAATGCGTGGCGTGGTTAAGAGGGTAGGATCACCGTTTCATTTACAAACGCAAAACCTTATGAGAGTGATGCCTCTCCAATGCCGGCCATCAAAAGCCATAAAGGCCTCTGAGCTCTTGCTCGACAAGGAAGAAACTGCTGGCAAAGGAACAGCACGACCCGACATGAGGAGATATGTCCTCACGTTCCCATCTAGATTCCCCACTATGTGTGGATTCTGTTAGTCTGCTCTCAGATAAATTGATAGTGATATCGGGGATCACAGTCATCAACTCAGCTGCTGAGAACATGTCTATCAGCTCAGTGGTTTTGTCAAACTTAATTCGTCTGAACAGAGGCGCCTCAAAACGGTAATTAAACACGACATGACTAGAGGAAGGCCTCTAACCCATGGCAAATTTGTTCTAGACAATGGTTTCAAGACGAAAAGTGTTCGGTCTAAGGATACCTCTCCACCTCATCCTTTAGCTAAGAAAATTAAAATAGGAAAGACCTCCTATAGCAATTTAGCTGACAGTTTAAAATTGGGCATAGTACCAACAAAACGGCGCTGCGCAACAGGCTATCATTGACTCCTTGATCGAGGCCATTAATAGAGCCCTTAAGCCGCAGTTCATTGGCTCAAGATGAACTCATAGTTTGAATGACTTTTCGGTGGCATCCATCTTGTTTCTCACTCTTTTCGTTGGTTGCATTGTGTTTTATTAAAATTTTCCAACACAATTGAAGTTTGAAAATTAATTAAATATAAACAAATTGAAGTGCTCCACTTTCATTTAACGCTTCTTGCCTCCATAAGTACGGCTTCACTTTAGGAGAACTTACGACACCACAATGACGCTACCCCGCGTCAGTGTGTTTAAAAAATTAATTGGAATAAAATTATTTACCCCCCAAACGAATTTAATTTCCGCTGTGAGGCGGGATATGTCTTATTTATTCCCCAACTAGGTACACGTGCAAGCCCATAAATTATCAACCTTTTTGCAACATTGTTGCGCACGCGAAAGGGATACCATGTTAGAAGAATGGCTTTTTAAAAAAAAGTCTTTCTCTACCAGTTGGCTGGGAATTGTTAGCTGGCACCTAACGCTGGTGGCCGTCGTCACTGTTGTAGTCGTCCCTACTCGCAGGCTATATAATCGAAGGCCGAACACGAACCAGAAACAATTGCTTAGCATAATTAAATATTAATTTATTTGCATTTGCAATGTAAACAATTTCAGATACCTTCGCACAGAGTACAAATACAGTGCACGGTAACTGGTTCTTATGTAAAAATCCAAATTAAGTGGGGGGATTTTCTTTCACCCTCGGAGGCGATAATAGCTGGTTGGTTCGGGGTTATTATCTCTCTAATTTGTTATTAAGAGAAATACTTTTTTTTTCAGCGGAAGGTTAAATGATTTTATAACAAACAAACGACAAAGGTCTTGGCCGATAGAGTGACTAAGCTGGAAAAAAAAAGTTCTCATGATTTTTGCGAAGGTGTCCTCTAAAACTGGAGTGGATGCATGAAACGTATGACGACGTTGTCAAAAAGAACTTCAAATACAGTGATGCATCGGGGTTTCGGGTTTCTAGATGTAGAGGGCGCAATTTTCCATCTGCCTGGCTCTTACTTACCACAGTCCGGGGTGGATCTGGGCCTAAAAAAAACAAGCTTCTCCAGCCAACTCGATCTTTAGCCAGCTGCCTTCAGTTTCGCACGCCATGTTGGTTGAGGTTCCCTTCCACTTGTGTGCGCCACCTGATTCGCCGTCTTCCTCTACTCTGGTGTGGATTCGAAGATTTTCCGGACCGGAGTGTTGGTGGCCATCCGCTCTACATGACCCAGCCACCTCGGTCGTTGGACCTTCACTCTTCTGGCTAAATCGATGTCGCTGTACAGCCCGTACAGTTCGTCATTGTATCTCCTCCTTCAGTCACGGTCTATGCAGACGGGACCGAAAATCACCCGAGTCCATGCCTCAGCGTCGTAGAGCAGGACTGGGACGATTAAGGTCTTATACAGGGTCAATTTAGTCGTTCGAAAGAGAGCTTTGCTACTCAATTGCCTTTTTAACCCAAAGAAACAACGATTGGCAAGAGTTTTTCTTCCTTTAATCTCAGCGCTGGTGTCGTTGTCTGAATTTATAGCGGAGCCTAAGTAGACAAAGCTCTTAACTACCTCAAAGTTATATCTGTCCATTGTGACGTTCTGTCAAAGACATCGGTGTTGGGTGTCCTTTCTTGTTGACAGCATATACTTCGTCTTTCCCTTATTGATCGCTAAACCGATCTTCGCCGCCACCGTCTCAATACTCACGAACGCGCCAGTGATATCACGCTGCGTTCTTCCGATTATGTCAATATAGTCCGCGTATGCGTGTAATTTGACAGACTTTTGAAAGATTTTCCCTCGGGTGTTGGCGCGTGAGTTAAAGAAGTCACATGACAGAACGTCGCCTTCTAAAACCATTTTTGACATCAAAGGTCTCGGTGAGGTCTTGACCGACCATGATGGAGTGGTGTGCATTCTCCATCGCCATCCTGCACAAACGGACGAGTTTGGCAGGGCTGCCAAAACTAAACATGGCCCTGTATAGCTCATCTCTATAGATGTTGCATACGCGGCCTTAAAATCGATGAAAAGCTGGTGGGTATCGATTAGAAGTTCCTGGGTTTTTTCCAAGATCTGCCGCAGTGTGAATATTTGGTCAATGGTGGACTTTCCTGGCCTGAAGCCACACCGATGGACCGATCAGGTTGTTGCTGAACGGCTTCAGGCGCCTGTTAGCAGTTAGGTGTTACTTCTAAGGGTTGTTGAGTAATGAATACTATGTTCCTTGTGCTTGTTGCTTCTGCTTACCTCTGTTTTGTGGCTCTCCCTGAACGGTTTATTCTCCCTGAACGGCTGTGAATAGACTGTGGCAGACTTGATGAATTCGAACAAATTCTTATCATGCCATGCGAGTATGCGGCAAGCTTTATATTTGTAAAGCGGAAAGGATAGGGGTTCAGGGGTTTTATCATCTCTCCTTCAATGACCCTCCACTTGTCTAGTACTCCAACTATGAAACTGCTCTTAACCTCATCGCAGTTGGACAGTTCAGCGATAGATCTGTGCCTTTTGGTTGCCAAAGACTTCCCCTCGGTCAGGTCCTTAGGCACCTTAGGGTGCGCTGTATTCTTAATACAAGCAAGAGGGAGGGTGTGTTTAAGTCCTGGCCATTCTGGATTAGATATCAGTCCACGATTGGCCAAAGGCATTCAATCGTTAAATAGGGATGTTGTTCATTTTTAAGTGCTTACCACCTATCTTCAAGACAGAAGACGAAGACAGAAAACAGTGGTCATTGCTCGAAGGAGCATTTCCACAGATTAAATTTAAAATTCTAACCTTACATGTAGACCATGTCCTCTCTATGGGTTCCTAATGTCACTACCTCTTGGTACTCAATGACAAGCCTGAGACAGAGTCTTAAGAAGGTTTTCAATCCGCCGGTGCCGCGGATTCCGATTCGTTAAAAAACCGCACGTACCAAACATATTGTTGCTAAGCTTGGTCCTCTATAAACTCTCGAGTTCAGTATTTTTTTTTTTCCTAAACCTGTGGCCGATGTTTGAAACCTAGGGATAGTGCCTAAACGACACATTCTTTCAAACCCTCACCAAGGTTTACTTGTCAGCTCATCTTTCACGTAAATGATGGCTGTTGCGTGCACAAATTAGATTCTCAGAGGAGAACTTGGAAAACTTGGAGAGCTTGTGTGCCTTTTAGAAGCCTTTCTTGCTTCAAACGGGAACAGACCTCAGTAAATGTGATAAGTTGCAATGCTTTTCAGACCTCGACTACAAATTGATCACTTTACTTTAAAACACTTCCAAGTGACGCTATAGATTCGTAAAAGGAGACTTAGAACGCCCGAAAAATATGTCTCAAGTTTTTTCGAAAAAAAATTTCTCAATTTTTGTGATAAGCTCCAGGTCGAAGGACAACGAAGCTGAGACCTGTAAAATCACCTACAAACGATGAGAAAAGGAGGCAGACGTAGTTCAAAGAAGGTTAACGCAGAAGAGTTGAAGAAGGAATTGTTTATTAACGATCACAAGATTTCGTTGGAACAGCTATGCCATCGATATGGTACAAATCTACAGACAGGCCTTACCAATGAAGAGGCCGCAGAAAATTACCTCGTCCACGGACCAAACGCCTTAACCCCACCGAAGAGACCCGCCTTTCCACTGAGATTCTCCAAGCATGTATGTGGGGGTTTCTCTTTGCTGCTGTGGATCGGTTCGCTTCTTTGCTTCTGTGCGTATGGTTTTAACGCGTTTCATGGTGATCCCACACCGGATGATAATCTTTTTATGAGTTTCCTGCTGGCCGCCGTTGTCATCATCACTGGGATGTTCTCATACTTTCAGTCAGAGCGGAGTAAGGAGATTATGAGCTCGTTCAGGAAAATGATTCCGCAGTATGCGACTGTGATACGTGAAGGCGAGAAAAAAGTGGTCAATTCGGAGAAACTGGTGCTGGGCGATCTGGTCGAGGTGAGATTTGGCGATCGTATTCCCGCTGACCTTAGAATCATTGAAGCTTCCAGTTTTAAAGTGGACAACTCGTCGTTGACTGGTGAGGTCGAACCGCTGAGTCGAGGGCCGGAGTTTACGCATGAGAATCCATTGGAGACACGCAATTTGGCTTTCTATTCCACCAACGCTATAGAGGGCTTCGCCAAGGGCATTGTGATTGGCGTGGGTGACCACAGTGTGATGGGACGTGTGGCCTGCCTGACATCTGTATTGGTACCTGAGGAGACTCCAATCGCCAGAGAAATCGATAGTGTTGTCCAAATCATTTCTGTCATCAGTGCGGTCCCGGGCATTATGTTCTTTTGCCTGACCCTGTACCTCGGCTACAACTGGCTGGAGTCCACCATCTTCCTGATAGCCATCATCGTAGCGAATGTGCCGGAGGGACTGTTGCCCACTGTTACGGTGTGCTTGGCTCTCACTGCCAAGCGTTTGGCCTCAAAGAATTGTCTGATTAAAAATCTTGAAGCTGTCGAAACTCTGGGCTCGACTTCGACGATTTGCTCGGATAAGACGGGCACACTGACCGTGAATCGCATGACAGTTTCCCACATGTGGGTGGACAATATCACGCTTAGCTTCGACACCAACGAGGACCGAATCGGGGAACGGCATGCCAGCAAGCCGGGATATAACGCCTTGACATTGGTGGCGGCCCTCTGTAGCCGTGCTGAAGTGCTCGGTGGTCAAGAAAAGCAGCCGATTTGGAAGCGTAAAATTAAGGGTGATGCGTCCGAAATGGCCATCATGAACTGGTTGCAAACGTCGCTGAGCGATGTGATGGCTATCCGAGCGATGCATCCGAAAATCGCTGAAATCCCCTTCAACTCGGCCAACAAGTATCAACTGTCGATCCATAGAACTGAAGATGAACCTGGTTCGTATTATCTGCTAGCGATGAAGGGAGCTCCTGAACAAATTCTGGCACGTTGCTCGACGATGCTCCTCCATGGCGTGGAAAGAGTTTTGGACGAAAAAATGCTGGTTGTCATTGAAGATGTTCTTGAGGAATTGGGAAGCCGAGGTGAGCGTGTAATGGGTTTCTGTGATTTGAAGCTTCCATCGCATGAATTCCCGCGTGGCTATGTCTTCGATGCAGATGTGAGAAATTTTCCAATTGAAAACCTCAGATTCCTGGGTTTGGTCTCGATGGTCGATCCTCCCCGAGCCGGTGTACCTGGTGCTGTGGCTAAGTGTCGCTCTGCCGGAATTAAAGTCATCATGGTCACAGGCGATCATCCCATAACAGCCAAGTCGATCGCCAAGAGTGCTGGAATCATCTCAAAAGACAGTGAGACCGTTCAGGACATCGCCAAACGATTGGGCATATCCGAGTCGGAAGTGGATCCGCGCAACGTTAACGCGATTGTTGTGCACGGTTCCGATTTGATAAAAATGTCCGAAGCGGAGCTAGATTACATCCTCAGCCAGCACACGGAAATCGTGTTTGCCCGCACTTCACCGCAGCAGAAGCTGACCATTGTTGAGGGTTGCCAGCGACTTGGATCCACAGTGGCCGTCACCGGTGATGGCGTGAACGACTCGCCTGCGTTGAAGAAGGCCGACATTGGGATTGCAATGGGTGTTACCGGCTCCGATGTGTCCCAGGATGCCGCCGATATGATCTTGCTCGATGATAACTTCGCCTCGATCGTGACTGGTGTCGAAGAAGGCCGACTCATTTTCGACAACTTGAAGAAGTCCATTGCGTACACACTCACGTCGAATATTCCCGAGCTGACGCCGTTTTTGGCCTTCGTTCTCTTGAACATACCACTGCCGCTGGGTTCGGTGGCAATACTTTGCATCGATTTGGGCACCGAGATGCTGCCGGCGATATCGCTGGCGTATGAAGAAGCCGAAAGCGATATTATGCTGCTTCGGCCGAGGAATCCCCTGACTGACCAGCTGGTGAGCATAAAACTGATCTGCATGGCCTACGCACAAATCGGCATCATCCAGTCGTTTGGTGGTTTCTTGACGTACTTTGTGGTCATGGCGGAGAATGGCTTCCTGCCGATGCGACTGATTGGCCTCCGAACTCAGTGGGATTCGAAGGCTATTAACGATCTTGCCGACTCATATGGTCAAGAGTGGACCTACACCGACCGAAAGATTCTCGAGAGTTACTGTCACAGCGCATATTTCATCGCCATCGTTATCGTGCAATGGACCGATTTGTTGATCTGCAAGACTCGTCGCCGGTCGCTCTTTCACCAAGGCATGACGAACTGGGTTCTCAATTTTGCACTGTTCTTCCAGACTGCGTTGGCCGTATTCCTCTGCTATTGTCCTGGCATGGACAGGGCTCTCAAGTTTTATCCAATCAGTCTGAGGTGGTGGCTGCCGCCGTTGCCATTCAGCCTGCTCATTTTGGTTTATGACGAATGCCGGAAGTATATGATACGCCGTTACCCGACCGGATGGACCTACCAGGAGACTTATTATTAAACAAAAAAGATTTGCAGTTTGTCGTTTACGTTGAAATATAATTGTTTACTTAATTTATTGTACAAATGACGGCTGATTTTGAATTTTTGCTTGCTATTCCTGAGCAGGACTGCTTTGATTGCTAGAAACTGTTCTGAGATGGTATGGGTCTGGAAATAAGAAATGTTCGTCAAATTTGTCAAGGAAGCTTCAGAACTTTAATGAGCTGTTAGTGCTCTAGTTTTTCTAGCGACTTATGATGGTTTAAGGTGCCACATCCTGGCACAGATTCATTTGCAGTCTCAAAGGCGGTTCGAGGAAGTGATTAGCGATGTGTTTTGCAGTGCCTTGTCGATGGGAAATCTTGATGAGGCTGCCGACGTATCCCGACGATCATTTAGGATTACAGATCTCCACCAAGTGATAGTTTGCTTTGATAGATATGTAAACGTCGTGAGATTATAGGCAAAAAAAATCATCAACCTCGGACTGAATTCATCAACTGGAAGTAAGCATCGCCGGACCACCGTCAGAGAAAGTAGAGAGCTTCCAATATCTTGGGAGCATCTTTTTGACCGATGGTTGAACTGAACAAGGTATTGGAATCTAATCTAAAATGTGGCGAAGCAATGCAATCAGTTTAAACATTGCACTTGAAAAGCGACCTCTACTTCGCTGACAACATATTCTTGGTCTTGCCCTCACTGCGTTCTTCCGATTATGTCAATATCGCCCCCGTATCCGAGTAATTGGACGGACTTTTGAAAGATTGTGCCTCTGGTGTTGTCGAGTGAGTTCTGCACTATTTTTTCAAGAACGATTTTAAAGAAGTCCCATGACAGCACGTCGCCTTGTCTAAATCCTTTAACGACATCGAAGGACTCGGTGAGCTCTTGACCGACCTTGATGGAGCAGCGTGCGTTCTCCATTGTCATCCTGCATAGACGGACGAGTTTGGCAGGGATGTCAAAACTAGACATGACTCTGTATAGCTCGTCTCTATAGATGCTGTCATACGCGGCCTTAAAATCGATGAAAGGTGGTGGGTATCGATTTGAAGTTCCTGGGTTTTCACCAAGATCTGCCGCAATGTGAATATTTGGTCGATGGCAGGCTTTCCTGGCCTGAAGCCACACTGATATGGACCGATCAAGTTGTTGACGAACTGCTTCAGGATCTCACAAAACACGGCAGAAAAGATCTTATAGGAGATGTTACGCAGACTTATGCCTCTGTAGTTGGTGATTGAAGATCGGGTAAGCAATGCTGAGGTTCCATTCATCGGACATACTTTCCTTCGACCATATTTAACAGACGAGTTGGTGCATGCTCCGTATCAAGTCATCGCCTGCCGCTTTGAACAGCTCGGCAGCTAGGCCGTCGGCACCAGCGACTTTGTTGGACTTAAACTTGAATATGGCTAACTTCACTTGTCCAGGTCGGGTGGACGAAATTGCTGATCTTTATCGTCCAAATTAAATGATTCATTCTGCCTGACAGCGGGGTTTGATTCGTCGTCGCCGTTAAACAGTCTGCAGAAGTAGTTCTTCCATATCCTGAGCATCGACTGTGATTCTACTAAGACTTTCCCTTGTTCATCTTTGCAGGCTTCGGTTCGGGCTCTGTGGCCTTGACACCCTTTGGTAAAATTTCCGAACCTCTTTCCTGCAGAAGCACCTTTCTTGCTCGATTGCGCGCTTCTCATGCCCCTTAATTTTTCTCTTGAGAAGCCAGTGTTTGTCTCTCCTTTTCTCATCGTAGAGCTCGCGAACAGCTCTGGTCATCCTATGCAGCGCCGCTTTGTGTGCCTTTTGTTTCGCTGCATGGCACTCGTCGTCAAACTAGGGGTTTCGTTGCCGCGGCCGAATGAAACCCAGCACATCAACGGCGGCATCTTTGATGACTTTTTGGCAATGCTGCCACTGATTTTCAATACTTGATGCTGGCGGCATAGGACTTCTTGCGAGATTGAGAGAGACTCGATCGGAAAAGGACGTCAAACTTTTTCACAGTCTTTCCTTGCCTTGGCAGTGTGCGCGATATCCACAGTCGTACCTTGGCTACAACAAGGTAGTGGTTTTGGCTGTTTCAAGGCATTTCACAGCTCATCTTCAGAGGCACATAAAAACTCCTTCCAACCATCCAGAGGGACGATGCAGATCAATGAGATAGAAAATACTATTTTTTGCTTCTATTAGGCAGGAACTGCCGGAAAGACAAAGAAAGAGAAGTTGTCTAGTCTCAACGCTTTCACCTCCCTTAAATAATTTAATAAGAAATCTATTCGCATACTTTATGTTCAAGTTTTGAAGCAAGATGGACCTCTGTAACGGTATTGCATTTATTATTCTTAAAAAGTCTCGTATTCCTGGGTAAGATTAAGGTCGCGTTACCTACTTTCAGTTCGCGAATAACTGCAGCAACTCTGTAACTATCATCTGTTCTCATACTCCTGAGGATGTACCTATGTCTGTTATGAGTGCCCAGATCCAGCCTGTGGAGTTAAGAAAACGAATTGAATCCCGTATCCCTTTACTCGAGATGTCGTTGATCCGTGCCGAACTCGTCCGTCTGTGTAGATGACGATGAATATTGTTTTCTACCCCATCAAGACCAGTTACAACCTCCCTGAAGAGTTCGATGTCAAGAAAGAACCAAGACAAAGCGATGCACACTCTTTTAAATGATTCACCATAAGTTCAGAGAACAACACTAATTCTGAGTTTAAGCCCCAGCCTTGGCTCATCCCGAGCTGTCGCGCCTGCTATTTATTTTATTAATCACTGATTCATTGACCAACGAAGAGCAAAACCCTATCTCAAACAAGACCCGGGCAATCTTGTTGATTGACTCCACGAACAGTAAAGCAACCTTAGTGAGACAGAAGGTCAGGGAATTTCATTGAAGTCCCAAACCAAGCCTCGAATGTGTTGCAAGTTCCTGCATACCAAAAATGCATTGATGTAGGATAAGATTAAGGGACATTCACCAAGCGACTGCGCATGCTGAATGACTGTGTATAGAGCTGCATGAGCGAAGACTTCAAACATGTGCGCATGCACTATCATTACTGGTATATGTATGTATTGTCCCAATTTTCACAGATTTGTAAAACAAAGAGTGTTCAAGCTCATAAACTGCACTTGCAAAATATCAAATGACAACGATTCGTCCTTTCAACGCATCAGCAGAGTGCCACTGGTAGATTGCTCAACAGAAAGTGTCCTTAGAAATTCATAAAATCCCTGAGAGAGTCGTTAAAACTCCATCGAATCGACGACATTTATCTACCAGCACAGGTGTATCCGCAAAAACCGACAAATCTCCATCCTATCTACACATACATAACTCGCTCTAAAATTGGATACAAAAAAAGGCAAAACAAGCAGAAAGACCGAACAAAAAAGACAAGAAGAAACGAACGGAATTAAAAACCTTTAAAATTGCATCTTGGCCGGATGTAGCAAAATTGCAGTAGAACAGAGGGTAACTAGAATAATTGGCAGAACGTTGCAGGCAGCGCTTACCGCTGATATGCCAATGTGCATAGATGTTCTTCATTCGTTTACTCCCTTTTGTAGCTTAAGTATACTGTGTGTGTGTGTGTTGGTTTCTCACCGGCCTTAGGACAGATGAAAAACTGAAAAAAGAAACTCAACCGGAAAATAGAAAAGTATCTATTCGTCCAAGCATCTGACCGAAAGTACACGTAACATGGACTACACCTGCATAAACTACGTAAGCAGAATACAAGAAGCTAGCATTTCAATTTTTTTTCTCCCTTGCCGTCCGGACTATCATCGACACGCACTTTTAAGGCGTTTTTTTTATCGGACAGATGTTTTTCATGGAAATCGCTGGAGCGAGTTGTGAGATCCAACGGAACCACGTATCCAAGAAAAGGTGCAGAACCAAATTTGAGGTAAACTTCTGATGGAAGTCAGTTGAGACGAATGTAGTGATGGAACACCACTGATCGGATTATGTCTATGAAGGATGGAAAGAGATGAGGTGGTTTGGCGTTAGTTAGGGACATTTGGTTCTAATGATCTGTTGGAAGACGTGTGTGCGCGTGTGTAAACTTTTGTCTAGCTTCAATCGGCGAACAGTGATCCTTGTGCGGCTCTGCAACGGATATAAACCAAAGGAAATATAATAACAGCAAACAAAAATCAGAAAATTTTGCAGATCATATCAGGCATTCTTGTACAAAAACTGACGACATTTCTCAGATTTGAAGTAGGGAAGCAAAAGCTAGACCGACTCCTATTAGGAAGTCTTTTCGCGTACAAAGGTTAGGTTAGGTTAGGTAGATGGGTTGGCGAGGGGAAAGAAGCCCCCAGCGTCACACTCAGGTCAGTAGAGACCCATTGTGATGGCCATTTATTGGGGGGGGGGGGAAGGTACCCCTTGCTCGTGGAGCATTACCCAAAGCATTCTCCTATTGCCCCGGGCTTTCGAACCATTTTGAAGCCTTAATGAACCTCCAGATGTCCCCGATGGGTATATCCCTTAGTCCTTCAGTATCTTGGAAGAAGTGCCTTCCCAAGGAACTATTTCTGAGGTGGCAGAGACCTGGGCAGTGGCAGAGGAAGTGCGTTGTATCCTCATTAACTTACTTGTCTCCACAACCCCTACAAAGGTCGTCTTCACTGAGCCTTAGCTTTTTCATATGATAACGCAGAGTATTATGACCTGTAATTACTCCTACAAGGATGAAGAGGGTTTTTCTGTCCCTCTGCATCAGTTCTGCCACCATTGTATCTTGGCCATAATTTTCTAGTTATCTTACAGGAGTCCAAAGAACTCCATCTTTCATTCGGGATTTTCGGCGGGATTTTCACTGATTGATCAGCTTGCTCCAGGTCTAGCGTAGATCCCTTCCTTGCCAATTCTTCAGCTTTCTCATTCCCTGGTATGCCCTCATGTCCAGGGACCCAACATAATTTTACCTCATGCTGTGTGGCAAGAGCACTGAGCTCTTCGCGACAACACTTCACAAGCTTCGATTTTATTTCAGTAGCAGAAATCGCTTTAAGTGCTGCCTGGCTGTCGATGAAAAAGGTGATATCATCACGTGGTATTAGCTTCATCGCAGTCTCACGGGAAGCGGTTGTCACTGCTAGGACCTCCGCCTGGAAAACGCTGCTGTGGTTCGGGAGTCTGACTGATTTGAAGAGGCTAAGTTTGTCTGAGAATATACCTGCTCCCACGCCAATGTCCATTTTGGATCCATCAGTATAGATGTTCCCCTTTTCCACTCTTCTCTGCTTGGGAATGAGCAAGAGAACGGTACTTTGAAGTCTAGATAGGGCACCATATAGTCCGTGGTTACTACATTGCCCATGTATTTACTTAGAATCTGAGCATGCCCCGTCGTACTTGACCGCCAGCCATTCGTTTGGGTGATCCTCAGGGCGCTTCTGGCCGCAGATTCATGTATAAACAGGTCTAATGGAGGCAGGTTGAGAATAACCTCAAGTCCTGCTGTTGGCGTGGTTCTCATGGCACTAGTAGCTGCTATGCATGCCAGTCTTTGTATTTTCGTAATGGCCTTGAGGTTGGTGGTTTTTGTAGCAGCTTGCCACCACACAACGCTGCCATAGGTAAGTATAGGCCTCACAATAGCCGTATGCATCCATAAGATGTTTTAGGGGCTTGGTCCCCAAGTTTTCCCGAATATTCTACTGCAGGAGTAGAAAGCTATCGTGGCCTTCTAAATTTTTTCGTTTAAGTTCTGTTTCCAGTTCAGCTTTTTATCGAGCACCAGTCCCAAGTATCTTGCACTGTCAGAGATCCTGAGGGGGATACCCCCAGTAGAAGGTATTTTGAATTCGGTATCTTTCTCTTATTTGTGAACAGTACAAGCTCAGTTTTTTGGGGATTTACCGCTAATCCACATTTCTTGGTCCATGTGTCCAACAATTTAAGGGCTCCTTCTATTTGCTCACTAAGAGTTGGAAGGAATTTGCCAGTCGCTAGAAGGACCACATCATCCGCATATGCTGTGACCTTAATTCCATTGTTTTTGAATTGTTCTAGTATTTCGTTCAAGACCAGAACCCATAACAGAGGGGATATGACCCCACCCTGTGGTGTGCCTTGCGTACAAAAGAGACATCATCTTTTTGGAACCACATATCACTGATGTCAAGTCCATTTAATTTTGGCCAAAAATAGTCTTCCAACATGGGATGATACCGAACTCCATTGACCGTAACATGGCGATCATTTTCATCGACGAAAAAATACGGTCCACTCACACCTCCGGCATGAAATCCACACCAAACGGTCACTTTTTTGTGGATCAATGGCGTCTCTTGAAGCACATGTGGGCTTGTTGCTGTCTAATAACGCATATTTTGCTTATTGGCAAAGTCATTAACCCAAAATTGGGCTTCGATGATATTCAGGATTTTTGTCAAACTTTTGCAAAGCACAATCGGAGAAGTTTCGGCGCTTCAAATGATCAAGAAGCTTCAGTTCTTGAGTTAATTGGATCTGATCTTTACGCATTGGCCAAAATCTTTACGCAAAATTCGCCACAATGTGGACTGAGAGATTTTCAATTCCAGTGAACGGCGTGGAATCGACTGATTTGGCTCACTTTGAACTGAAGCACTTAAGGCTGCAATATTTTCGACACTTCGAAGGGTGTGTTATCTCCCTGGCACAGGAACATTAAATAGTGAATATGTTGACTCGAATTTATCCTCTATACCACGCACAGCCTGTCTGTTGGGAGGACTATTTCGACCGAAAATTGGAGTAAGCGCTCCTAAAGTTGAGACCACCGACTCAGAACGTTGCACGTTCGTGAACTTTACCACGATAAAAATGTAAAGCTTGACTGACGTTTTGACATTGACAGATCATAAAAACAGTTTAAGGGTGCGTTTGTATTAAAACAAAAAATTGTTATGTCCCTATTGAAAAACCTAGAGTGACCTAGCTAAGAGTGACTCAGAACCGGTTGCTCAGAGTTACAAGTTCTTTGCGACATTTTCCCTCCAATTGGTGTTTACGATGGCTATGGCCTTAATGCACACTCCGCTGCTATTTCTTTTCATAAGGGAGTTGCGTGGCTTTTGAGCTCGAGGCATGCAACTTCGAGGCCTTAAAATTTCTTGATAAATACCTTCACCGAAGTTGACTAAGATATATTAGTCGGCAGGCGCCACGAAGCTTTTGAATCAAGAACTCTGATTTCCCATCGAGTCGAGGTCGAAGAAAAGTATCCTCTCAGAAATATGGTTAAGCCTGGTTCATATTGGCGCCGTTAAAAGTTAAAAGTACCGAGACGATGATTATAGGTAATGAAACCAATACTTGTTTCCCATGGCTCTTGCGTAATTATACTTCCTTTCGTCATTTGAAAGGCTTTGAACATTAAGAAAGGCGCAAGGACCTAAATTCATTTGCGTTGATTGCACCAAGACTAATCGCTGTGCACGTAATCATTCTCAACTTTTCAAATATTCATGATTCAGGCACAAATTTAATTCCGCGAATCTAATCAAACATTAATATGGCACTCAGGGGGTAGAGCCCAGGACCGCCCATAAGATAAAAGAAAAAAAAAAAAATCGGCCGAACAAAAAGAAAAAAATTATAATGTTGAAGGGTTATTGTGCAATTACGCTGAAAGTGCGTTTACCCTCTACGTTTCGCATTAAGTCAATAAAAATACAATTTACCTACCTACACACAGGCAGCGACAGAGCACACACAATTCAGGGCGCATTTCAGTTCAAAAGTGCGTAGCGTATGCACCGTCTTGGCACAAGGAAAACCTAATACATGGCCAAGTGGGAAAGAAGCACTGAGCATAGGCCGAGCGAATGAACTAAATCGACATTAATGCGTTAAGATGACGGACATTGACGTCGTCGACGGCAGCGTTCTGCAGGATCAATGTGCACGGGGCAGTGATTAAGTGGCAAATAGCCGCTGCCTCTTAAAAATCTGTTCGATTATTATTACCCTTCGCCTGCAGGGCACGAACTATAGGGGGTCATTTTGCATACTTACAAGTTATGGGTAGATATGCCCACGATAAAACTTCAACACACCGCTGCGGTGCTTTAAAATCGAGTGCGATGACTGGAAGGTGACTGGTTTTGAAAGTACGTAAACCGAAAGTGGGGTGGGAAGACTCAAAGGGTTTGTATGGAATCATTAGATTGGTAGACACTCATTGGAACTGATAAGACTTCCATCCGAATTTGAAGATAAAAGTTGTGAACCGCAGATCTGAGCACACTGAGAAAAGGTTGACCATCGACCAAGTATTCAACGTGCCGCAGATCTTGGAAACTGAGTTTTGGCATTGGCCTTTGAGACCATTGGGCCAATATTTAGTATTTCTAGAAGATTCAACTCATGACAGCACGAGTTGTCGAAATGAAGAGTTCGACCAGACTAACTTCGCCTTTATTATCAAATCTACAGATTCGAGGCTATGGATTTGACAAAGCCTACGGAGGTGCTTCTTTGGAAGGGAGAGGGGGCAATGACCAATAACTACGCCGGTCATGTGCCCTTGTGTGTTTCTAAGAAATTTTCTAGTTTTATGTGGGAGAAACGGAGAAGCAATTTTGTCTAGGAGCGACCGACAAATTTTTATTAAAGTCAATCAAAGATAGGTGGCCTTTAAATGACTTCTGCTGGTTCTACAGAAGGATTCAAAATCGGTTGAGGAGTTATTGCCATCAGTTATAGCCAGCGAATGAGAGAATGTCCTCTGAGGACTGAAAGTCAATGCAGAGCGACCAGATTTGTCTTTCAATTTTGTAAGACTGGGCCAATATAGTTTCGGAGACTAGCTTTGATCTCTTCGTTATCCAAGCTCTTTGAGGCAGAGTAAGAGGAAAATTCTTCGTAAAATTTGACTGAGTCTGCGTTGGCTGACCTTGGAGGAGACGATGATTAAACGAGCTGTACAACGACAAAGGTTGTTCACTAAACGTTTCAGGACGACTAGTGTCAATTCGCACAGATGCTCAAGCGCTGTCTCTGAATCTAATCCGGAAATACGACGCAGTAAAGGAAGAGAAGAAAGACAGCCCCCAAGATGGTGGCTTCAAGAAAAAGGGGGCCAAACCCAATTTGGAGTTCCCAGTTAGGTAGGTAAGAGCAGCGGTGGAGCAGGATGGAGTGCCTGAGTCCCAATTAACGCATTATGCCGCCGCTTTTATACAATGGCTCTTGAAACCCTGATTTGGGTAAAAACTTAAGTGGGGTTGTTGTTTAGTGGTCCCTACCCTATGTCCTGTCTGTGGATTTGAGTAAAGACAGCATACCAGAGATATTTTTTCTCGAAAAGTCGTTAAATGTTTGCCTAGTGTACGATACTTGGTTTCGACGAGACCGAGGGTTTCTTGCGGTTCCTTGCAAGAGGACGCATAGTCTTGCTGCATATCTACCGCTGGCCGGTGACACGAATTGCCACAAACCGAGAAATAACTCTTGGATTTGAGCTAAGGAGGTCTCTAGTTCCAGTTTGGTTGTACGTGGACCATATCGTTATGCAGATGGCGGAGCTATATAGTCCGACCTAGCCATTTTAGGCTGGTGCGACAGCTCGGGATGACCCAAGGCCTAGCTTTTCGCAACCATACATGTTGTGCGTGTTACATTTCGCACGAATGGAAGAAACCTACAATTTATTGCCGACTCTGAACGGGAATTGAGAAGCTTTTTCATGACAAATTATACTAATGGTGGCTTGTCATTCCCCGACGAGAGGTGGTGCCGCGAAAAAATCCAATGGACATGGCTGAAGGAAGAAATCATATCGCCACATTCAGGTCTGTGATACGCGTTGGGGGAAGACAGAGATGTGTTCTACCCGCAAAAACCCTATTCAACGATATAAATAGAAGATGACCAATTTGCTGCGTCTGTGATACAGACCACCCTGTGGATTTGATGAATCTCATTAATTGGTTCACCAGTGTATCGGATAATTCTTCAATGTCTTTGAAAAAGTGTCGTCCGAGATACCTATTTCTTAGATGGTAGAAAGTAGCGCAATGGCAAAGGAAGTGGGTTGTATCCTCGTGGACCTCCTCATCGCCACACCCTTTACAAAGGTCTTCTTTTGAAATTCAAAGGTTTTTCATATGGTACCGCAGCGGATTATGCCCTGTGATCACTCCTATAAGACTCCTTAGTAGATAGGGATCTTCTGTCGATCTGCAGGCGTCTGTTGGTACTAGCCCTATCGAATAGAGGCCATATCTTTCTTGTGGTTGCACAAGTGTTTAGAGAGGTCCATCTGTTATGAGGTTCCCTAAAGGCATTTTTCTCCGCTTCAAGCTTCTTAAGTGTGCAAGGCGGGATATTTACCGAAGTCTCGGCTTGTTCCGGGTTTGTAGCCAAGCCGTTTCTAACCAGTTCGTCTGCATTCTCATTTCCTCGTATTCCCTGTTGTCCAGGGACCCAACAGAGTATCACCTTGTGCTGTGTTCCAAGAACGTTAAGCTCTTCTCGACAGCACCTCACAAGCTTCGATTTTATTTCGTTAAGGCTGGGTCCTGACGTCGTTGTTTTCGATGCTTCTGTAGAAAAGTATTTAGGTGTCAAAGTTCTGCATAGCCCCTCGCTTTCCTATTCCGTTCGAGGTGGTAAGCTTCTCGTGAAAGTCTTTCCAAAGTTAAATTTTGGAGTGAGGTAGTCACTTCTTTTCACGGTGGCTCTATGGCGTCCAGATTCTCTGAATCTGAAAGTGTTGTATGTTGCGATGAATTACAATAGTATTGGAGTGAGCAACAGTTAGCTATAGACTTGGGTGTCTGGAGATGCTGGGGCCCAGGTTCACCTCAAATTGAAGGACCAACTAGATATACAGATTTGTTAAAGAAGATATCGAACCAAACCACCTTAATAGAGCCTTTTTTTTTCCTCTCTTGCACTCAGGACCATAGTTCAGAGTACATTTTGATCTTTTTCGTAGTTTCTGTCCTGATTTCGATTCCTCGTGTCACCCTTGATTGAAATTTGACCTCTATTTCGGGCTTCCATTCAAGGACAATACAAAATTCCGCACCTTTCACTAGTCAAAGCTCAGGAGGTCTTTCTGACATCCCTGTGGTATCACAACGGACTCCTCACTGGTCTAAGTGTGTTGGCTTTAGCTGGCAGCCATCAAAACTGTGCATTGGTACGTCACATAGTCTGCAGATTTCATCTTACACAAGCCCCATTTTCTTTAGAAGATGTCTGATCTGAGGCATCTTGTGTATGATTGTTGGCACAAGCCACTCTTTCATCTCTATTCAACTTATCTCATTAACTAATTTCAGTTATCGATGCAACGATGCAAATCCCCGATAGTGTCCTCGTCCACACATGGAGAGATAGTTTCAATCTTTTAAAGAAATGGAAAAAAAAACTATCAAACAAATCTTCCAAAGTAAACATTCCCTGGAAGCTCAAGGAGCTTTAAAAGTGATTCAAACCCTCATCCAGGTGATAACATGTGTATTTAGTCTATATGCGTATGTATGAGTATGTACATACGTGCGTTGTTCATTTAAACGCCCCATGCGTGCATCAAATAATCATGAACTTTCATATTGAAAGCAAACTTTGAAGCGAAACTTTGTGCCGTAGGCAGGATTAGAAGAAAAAAAATACGAAACCACCCTCAGGGAAGATACGGGACACTGGTATGCGTAATTATTCATATTCGTCATTATCCAATCCCACTATCGGTTATCTGGTAATCAACACATAGAAGGTAACTTCCCCCTCGTTTAACCAGAGTGAGGCCTATCAAACGCCCTGTGAAACGGGGTGAGGATAATGAAAAAGCAGAGCAACAAATTTATTAAAGTTTTCTACGAATAAATCGATGAGATTGAGATTTTAAACGTTAAGCTTGGTGTAAACATGGTACTAGCGCTAGGACGCAGGACACTAGGCGCAATGAACACTTTCTGACTACTTCATGATTTGTCACAGAAACACGAGTTTCCAAACCGTCAGCTTCGCTATATGGGAAACAGACTATTTGACATATAAAAAGGTTTAGCGAGAGCACAACTAATGGACATGCTTTGAAGAAGAACCAGTTACCAAGAATTCAGGGTTGAAACCAGTATGAGATCAAAAATGGAACAATGGACTAGCAGGCCTCCGTAAACCCACAGATACTTGATTGTGCACTTACCCTGTAAGCTAACCTACATAACCTTGCATTAGGCTACATACACAGTGATGCGATGCGAGAAACATGTGAAAAGTTTTATCGCATGCTTCTCGCTTCTCGCATCGCATCACTGTGCGCGTTACCTATAGCTTTCTTAGAAGATGGTATTCTCAAGCCTGTTTTTACACGTTGGATAGACCTACAGTTCAGAAGTGACATGGCCAGGTTTTCGTTTATTGCACTGAATCGAAGACTCTTTGAGATGAAACACTGATTTCCACTCGCTCTGAATTTGTTAAGCGCTGTACAGGCCTTTTCCATTTGTTTTTCTACTATCTACCATTATTACAAATGACGAAGGTGAAGAACGTTTCCTTAGAAGCATCTCATCCCTCTTTTAACGAAGTCCACGCTCCTGAACTATTGCGCTAGACTGAGACTCTTGTATTTACAAGGAACACAACGCCAAACGGAAACATCATCATGGTGATGTGGAACTTGAATACCAAGTAAGACGAAAAATTGCTCAGACATTTTATCGGGAAGCACGGAGGCTTCGTAGTAACAACGGCGAAAAATTTGTGAATTTCTGATACGCAAATCACCCCATTATACCATACTTCAGCACAAATTCAGATGGCTGTCACTTGACAGACAAGCGACCTTCAATAAAGTTGCCCAGTTGTCCATTGGCCGCCATTTGAGAAGTAGTATCCTGAACATCCGCAATAGACGAAGAGCTTACATCTATAAAAATGGGCATGAGTCCACCACGTTATGATAGCTACTGTGCATCTGTGTACTGATCTAGTTGGACAGTCCCATGTCTTAATACCTGTTTCCATCGAAAATCATTAGTGCGCTGTGGAAAATATTTGTACATATATCTAGCGCTGGCAGCATTGTTGGTCGATCACATGGAAGTCAAAGCGCGAAGTAACATTGAGAAAGATCGAAGATCGACAAAAGCTAAAATAATCGCACTGCAGCTACATTATGTATTCTACCAGCAGGAAGAGCTAGAAGTCCTTATAGCGCTTGAAGATGGAAAAAGTACAGATAGCGTGTGACCAGACAAGGGCAATCACATCAATGTGAGCAGTTAAGACCCGTAAAACAACGAGAAAACTATGACCAATGTACCACAAGGCCAGAACTAATTTGTAGACTGATGGAGAAGAAGAGGAAATTCCTTTCCACTCACGAAGGAGATTTCATGATAACTTAAACTCTCGTGGCTGAGCCTTGAACCAACTTAGCTCCCACAACAGTCAACGCACTATCCATTGAGCTACGGTGACCACCTATGATGGGAATTTAGATCTGTATCGACTTCAGTATGACGCAGAGCGTTTTTTTCGGCCTAAAGGACGACTGTTTCATTCCAATGTTCTATTCCGTGCTTGATCCCTATCATTCGTATCATGAAAGATAGGTGCCTACAAAACCTCTTAAGAATTTTTTGGTCTCGCCGTATCTCTAACCAAGGGTCTTACCGGATACTGGTCAGGGATCCTTAGGCATAACCATCTAACGAGGAAACTGGAAGTGAATTAGTCATTCATTTCGATAAGGCGACAGCTCCACTGGCAGAAATGTGGATTGATGGAGTCAGAGCAAGGGGACACAGAACAAACGTTAGCAAGCCACTTGTTCTCCCTTTGATCAATAAGACCATAAGCGCTCCAAAAGATTAATTTCGCTAAGTAGACGGCATCTCGGAGCTACTATAGGTGTCATCACAGGACACTGCTTCATAGGCAGACATGCCAAACGCCTGGGCGTTCATGCAAATTATTTCTGCAGAAGCTGGAGGGACGTGGAAGAGGAAGAGAGGTTCCACCATCTCTTCTGTACCTGCCTCGCTCTCTCTCGCAAAAGACGCAACCATCTGGGTGCCTTTTTTTTTGACAATCTTGGCAACCTAGCACAACTAGATGTTGAAAGCCTAGTTCGCTTTATTAGAAGCTCCCACTGGTTTCACGATTAGGAAAGAGAATTTCTCCTTGATCCTGAAGCTGTTGGTCTAAGTGCATCGGCTATTTCGACAGCAGCTCTAACCTAACCAAACCCTAACCTTCTCTGATTGAATTCAATAGAAGCGATGCACGGATGGTTTCTTGCGAAGAGAGATCGTGGGACAGCTTTGGCTATTGCATCACCTGGCGCCGCTGTTACACTGTTGGATTGATGAATCTATCTCGCGATCTAATCTACTTCAAAACTCCCTTATGCAATATCTGCAAGCAGAGCAGAGAAATGAAAAAGTGTTTTTAGACTCTGAGCAACACCCTCAATGTATCGGGGTGAAGAAAGAAGTGTTGTTAGAGGAAGGTGGGCGGGAGACTTTCAGCGTCGTAGTATCCACCATAATAGACCTCATAGGTCGCAGTGCGCATTTAGGGCCCCTAATATAGACAGAAAATCTGTAGTGTCGAGAGGAACTCGAGCTTTACCTTTCATCCCAAAAATCTTCCTCTAGAAGACATCTGGGACATCATTCCAGTATGTTTTACTTTATTGAAGGCGAATGAAGATATCCTTGGTTGCTTTGAGAGAAAATATCTTTGCAAGATGTTTGGTCCGGTTCTATTTAGGAGCCTTCTTCTATACAAACTAAGGCGACCTGATAAACATCGATGTTAGTAGCCTCCTACGCTTCATAAGAAGCTCCAATTGGTTCGATGAGTAGGCAGGAGATCTTTCCGAGATCCTTGTGGTATCACAATGGACCTCTCATGCCTGGCAGCGACTTCAACCTAACCTTACCTAAACTTGGTCCGGTTTGCGTTGACGGACTCTGGAGAAGAAGATTCAACGATGAATCAACGTTTGACATTTACTTCTGTTGGACTGCGGCCTTGGTATTTGTGCCGAAATTATTCATGGTTGCGGTTGACAGGCTCAGAACTACATCGATGGAAGCTTTTTGAAGAAGCTTGGATTGATACTACTGCTACACCAATGGCAAATTATATTTAGGAAAACTGCGGAGGTGAGTAGAAATCAGAATCGATCTATTGTCTGGTGGGCTTCCAAAACCACCATGAAGCATGGAGCCTTATGTCTAACATTGAAAGTAATACCTTCACCGACTATTTCGTTGTCACATATGAATCTTTTCGAAAGCGCTGGGAGCTCTTTGTCAAATCCGGTCCCACGACGATAACGCTAACCAGCTGGCAGACAGAAGTTCCTTCTACAGACATGTGAGACAGAAACTAGACCAAAACATTCTCTATCACCCAATCGATCACTCAACAATCGATCACAACAGTATGCAAACTCCAAGAACTAATGTGTCAAAACGGCAGCATCCCGATACAATTCAGTTCCAGATAAAGTAATCAAATTGCTATTGATCGCGAGTGGGCTCATAAAAGCTGATTACAAAGCACTGAACACGCCGTAAGAGTAGGTTCTACTGCAGCAGCCCATCACCATAAAAAGACCCCCATCCTCGGTGGTGGAACATCTTAATACGCCACCTTGCGCCATTGTACACATTGCACTCGGTGTTTACACGGCGAGGCAGTAGTAGCAGCAAGAATAAATAGAAAAGGAATCCTAAACTGGTGAGTAAACATAAACACCGCCTCCATTACCCGTGTGCCCACAAAGCGGAGACTATCAGTACCGCCATCAGTCAGTCACTTGGTCGACAACCATCCACTAGAAGCACGCCGAGGAGCACCTACTAGTGGTACGTACTAGCTTGTTTCTTTCTTTCTTGGGTTTCCTTGTTGTCGGTGTTTTTTTTTTTTCTTCCTTTCAGCAGCCGTAGGTGGAAGCAAAGTGCGGAGGACACCTCTCAACCGGCCGGCCTGTCTGGGAGAGTTGCGATTTGCATCCATAGGCCACGCGTGGACGTGGATGGCATTTACTCGTACGTGCGTGTGAGAGTAGCGGCATGTGCTGTTGGAGGGGGTGCGCTGTTGGATTGTTGGGCAAACGAACGAGCGAACCGTGCTCCCTTTTGTGAATCCATCGAACCACATTTTCTGCTCGGCAACGCATTTGCACGCATAATTCTTGAGTGCAGTTGAAATATGAAAATTGAGAGCAATTTGCCATCAGTGTTCGTCTGCTGGGCGGCACAGGTCCTGCCGGTGGGTGGTGGTGGCGGGCCCATACTTTGGCTCAAGCGCGCGCAAAAGAGTTTCCACTCTTTGTTCTCGTTTTTATTACATAATTTGCTTTTGCCTTTCAATGCAATTGTAGTTCAGGTAATAACGCTCGGCTGCACCTTACGCCTGAGTGGGGGGTTTCTGTGGGTGGCTGACTGTAGTGGTTGGTCTTTGTTGAAAAATTTCGTGAATATTGAACAATGAGGAAGAAAAAGTTTGGCCATTCGGTCCCGACTTGTATTCGTATGCGTGCTTGTGACTAAATTGAGCAAAAGGACTTGGAAGTTGTTGTTGTGTAGGTGCCGGTGGAACTTGTAGTGTACAATGACATTGGTCGTGCTGTTGCCTGTAGAGGAAATCTAAGAATGGAGAATCTAGTACATGCAACACGTGAAAGACGATGCCGTTGTGTCGCCAGAGTGGATGTTTTAAAGTCTAGTATAAGCTCAAGTACTTTATGGTCGATTTCGACTCTTATCCTGTCTCAACTATTTTAATATGCAACTGCAACTACTCTCACGACCTTCTGAATCCATTTCATTGAGCAGAAGGCCAAAGCAGTCCTTTGCAGTCCCTTGAACTTATATGAGCCTTTGATTCGACTGGAGGACTGCAAAAGGTTAAGGCATTTTCTGACCTCGGCTTTAAGCGTAACTCAGATATTTGAACTGAGTAGGTAACAATCCTAGCGTTCCACGATTTCATCAACGCCGCCATTGAACTACCGATGAATGGAACCTCAGCTTTGTTTGCCTGATCATCAAAAAAGGAGAACCTTTGAACTGCGCCAACTATAGAGGCATAAGTCTGCGTAACATCTCCTATAAGATCTTTTCTGCCGTGTTGTGTGAGGACCTGAAGCCGTTCGTCAACAACCTGATCGGTCCATATCAGTGTGGCTGCAGGTCAGGAAAGTCTACCATCGACCAAATATTCACACTGCGGCAGATCTTGGAAAAACCCAAGAACTTCAAATCGATACCCTCTTCATCGATTTTAAGGCCGCGTATGACAGTATCTATAGAGACGAGATGTACAGAGCTATTTCTAGTTTTGGCATCCCTGCCAAACTCGTCCGTTTGTGCTGGATGACCCTGCTCCATCAGGGTCGGTCAAGACTTCACCGAGGCCTTTGATGTCAAAAAAGGATTTAGACAAGGCGATGCGCTGTCATGCGACTTCTTCAACATCGTTCTTGAAAGAGTTGTGCAAAACTCACGTGCCAACACAATCTTTCAAAAGTCCGCCCAATTACTCGGATACGCCGACGATATTGACATAATCGGAAGAACGCAGCGTGATGTCACTGGTGCTTTCGTGAGTATCGAGACGGAGGCGGCAATGATGGGTTTAGCGGTCAATGAGGGCAAGACGAAGTATATGCTGTCAACAAGAAAGGACACCCAACACCGACGTCTTGGACAGAACGTCACAATAGACAGTTATAACTTCGAGGTAGTTAAGGACTTTGTCTGCCTAGGTTCCGCTATAAATTCAGACAACGACACCAACGCTGAGATCAAATGAAGAATAGAATCTTTAGGCTGAGAAGGGAATTGAGTAGCACAGCCCTCTCTCAAACGACTAAAGTGACCCTGTATAGTACCTTAATCATCCCAGTCCTGCTCTACTGCGCAGAGGCATGGACTCTGTCTTGGCTGTTTCGAGAGGAAAATTCTTCAGGTGATTTTCGGTCCCGTCTGCATAGACGGTGAATGGAGGAGGAGATACAACGGCTAACTGTATGAGCTGTACAGCGACATCGATTTAGCAAGAAGAGTGAAGGTCCAACAACGAGGTGGCTGGCTGATGTAGAGCGGATGGACCACAATGCTCCGACCCGGAAAATCTTCGAATCCACATCCGAGGGACGGCGCAGTAGAGGAAGACTGAGACTCAGGTGGCGCACGCAAGTAGAAGGGGACCTTAACCAACTAAGCGTGAGAAACTGGAGGCAGCTGGCTATAGATCGGGCTGGCTGGAGACCATTGTTGGTTGAGGTTCAGGTCCACCCCGAACTGTAGCGCCTCCTTAAGTAAGTAACAGGCGAATATTTTTCTGTCGAGACAATTGTGGTGGCGATCTGCAATTCCTTCCTAGTCCAACGGCGCAGATTTGAGCGTTTCCTTACACGACTGAATCAAATTCAGTCCTCTACGCCCTAAGTGGAAGTATCTTGGCCCTTCTAGTTCGCTCCAGACAGGGTTAGATTCACACCCAAAGGATCAATGACTCCCAGCCCTGACAGTCGTTAGATGCTGCAGAATGTTGGTCTGTCCTGGTAGAAATAGGACACCTTTTGCAAAGTGGCCTCGATTTCTGTCTCATCCTGTCCTGACGTTGTCTCTGCGGAATCAGTCTCTTCAAATCAATAGACTCGTGCTAATAATGAGCTCCATGCCAACTATGAAAGCACTGAGACTTGTTTTCCATTCAGAACAGACTTGTGTGTTCCTCTGTCTGATTACATATTCGGTACTCAAAACAGTCATTCTTTCCAATCCGTGGGCATGTTGAATTCCATTCACAACCGCATGTGGCAAACGTAGCTTTTAATTAGCCTAAAGATCATCTCTTGAGAATCCACTAGACGTAACCAATGCAGACGCACACCAATTCGAAAGACTCGCAATAATTACAAGTCCCAAATCCCAATTTGATACCAGCCTCCCCGAAACTTCGTGAAATCCAGAAATGCATTCAACACGCCGGCACTTTACAAGTAATTCATTCCGCTACACTTAAACTCCGCGCGTCTGAACACGAAATCGCAACACAAAAGCACGTGAGGACGCAAAGAGGACGAAAAAACTCCTAGTATTTGTCTAGCTGCAAGTACCGAAAAGCCAGACAACTATGATTGGCTTCAAAAATGACATTTGACGAGTGGGGGGTGGTGGCAGCGATGTAACTTTAGCACAAGGGTGTGCTGCCACGTTACTCGCTCATCTCCATGCTCCGCTTGTGTTTGCTTCCGCGTACTCTGCGTCCGCACATGTGTAATTTTAATCATCGACGAAACAGCGCATTTCCACAATTATATCGGATGTACCGCGGGGCTACAGAAACAGAAGCCCCCTCGCTTTGGAGTGCAGTGGTGGTACACCATCGTCGTCGTAGTCGTCATCGTTGGCGGCAAGGAATCGTCTCTCGTAATCAACTAACCCTCCCCTGTTTCCTTTTTTTTTTGTTAAATACTCACTTCGAATTCATTATGTCACGTAGCCACACGAGGCAGCGTGTATACAACAAATTTATGTTTCCCAATCCCAGTCCGCTGGGGCGGAGGCATGAGGCCTCAGAATTTGCGCGAACCATGTGCCTTCTCACACACACTGGCGTACGCAATCCATAAGCCTTCGAAACTTAAGTCAGCGTGGGTTCATTGAACCCGTCTCAATTCTTTTTCGGTTGGAATAGGTTCGGGACGGGAACGTCGACGACGACGAAAAAATAAAAAAAAAAAACCACAAATTCGCATGCGAAAATGCAAAGAAGAGGAGAAGAGAAGAAGAATCGAAACCGACAGTAACGACGACGACAGCACGGACGCAGGAAAAAAAAAAACAAAACACAAACGACAGAACTTCACAAGCACTTTGGGTTGTAGTCTTCCACCGTGCAGAGGAGTCGCCTCGGGAGCCCCAACACATCCATCCATCCATCCATTCATCCGTCCCGACCCGACCCGGCCCGGCCACATATGAGCGACGACGACGAGGAGAGGTGGGAACACTCACTCATTGCGCTGATGATGAAGGTTCCCTCCTAGCACTTCATAATTTTTCGTTCGTCAGTCTGTCATATGCAATATAATCGCCTTCTCTTCCAGCAGCGGTGCGATGTGCGGTTGATGCTTTGGAGTTTTCTTTCGGGGGACTACTAAGGCTCCTTAATCGTGCTGCGAAAGCAAAGCAACAGCAGCAAGTACACAGAGTCCACAGAGGACACACAGAGCCCCAACTCATCAGGGCCACATCAGCATGTGACTTTTTTGCCTGTTTAACCGAATGACGTATTGGTTGGTTTTGGTGAAACCTTACGAAAATTCTTTCGTCGAGGTTCGGCTTGTGTTTCCTTCCGACGATGACGACGACCATGTCAACTACGCGATGATGATGGTTGCCTCTTCATTTTGGATTGCTAATACGAGACAATTTCTAGACGACAAGATGGTATGCATAGTCTGTGCAACAAAAGTGGGTTACGTTGGACTTAGATGGAACATTGCGAATAGCTGGTGAGCTTAAAACGTTGGAAGTAACTGAATGGGTCTATTGTTGAGTTCCGTTTGGAACTGTGTCAGGGCCGAGTTGCCCTTGCCCAGGTGGGCGACTCTGATTGAGCCTGACTTTTGAGATCCAACTAGGGTTTCGACAGGGCAAAGTTGGTAACTGGTCACTTAATGGAGATGAGAAATGGAATGCCAAATCCGATTAGGGACAAGGGACGCCATAAGTGGTTGTACGGGAACACAATGGGTATGCGACGAAGCGAGAGTGGTGACACGGTTTTCCTGTATCGCCACCCCTGTAACAACCTTCGTAGAGGCATAAAGGCTTCAAATCACTTGTGCCTGGTATACTCGTTGTTTGATGAGAAAGGTCTCAACAGCCCTCGGCCTATAAAGTGGACAGTGATTTCTAGTCACTGCTGCTTCATTTGACAAAGAAAATCTAGCAACCTGTACAGCGTACAAAAAAATCTAGTAAGGTACTGAATGTTGCGTTGTATGTAATTTTTTAAAGATAGGAAATGGACAAGAGCTTTTATTGGGACTGAATTCTTTCCCTTTTTAGACGAACCGCGTTTCGCATTACTTTAGGTCGGTGCCACCATTAAGCCGGTAGTTCTGCTCCTTCCTGTTTGCTTTGAGTACTCCGTCGATGTAATAGTCCACTCGGTTCTAGTGGTCCTCATTTGAATTTTTTGTCCTCACTCGAGAGCATCGTCTGCACGATGATTTTTTAAATGGCATCGTGTACATAAAAATTCAGCTCTAACTTCCCTGCTAGCTATCTGCTGGATTGCGATTTACATCGTCTTGAGTCTGACAAGCTGAGCTTTTCGTTTTCCTCATTTTCTAAAGCATCCGTGTCTAGTGTAGAACAAAGCCTATTTTCCACATCCATCCATTCAACAAAGTTTTCAATCAGATTCGCAAGCCATCTTCCTTCGGTGTTCGTGCTCCAACATTCCATATACCTTCATAAAGTAGGCCTTGAGGGACCCATGTGTGGTGAGCAACTGATGGAGGTACCTGTTCACAGCGTTGCTTGACGAGTTCCTTGCCTTTCGTTCTTGTCGTTTGTTTTTCTTTTATAAATGCACTTCCTTTCTAGGAGGTCGATGGAGGCGACTATCACTACTAGTAGAACAGTGGCCTTCGACACTGTTTGCTAAGAACACCTTGCTCTAAAAGCTCCTGTAAAGCTTCCATTCGCTTCCTCTACGTTTGGGCAAAGAAGTGCATCAGTCCAGATCTAACAGTCATACAGGAGGATGATATCGTGATTAAGATATCAGAAGTCTTTGCTTGCTCATCGTTGACCCTCCTGCGGTTGCCATAAGTCTACATAACTATGCAATTGCCTTTCCGCCCTATCGGACGCGGTTTTGATCTGCTGCAAAAATGAGAGCTTCGTGTTCATCCCCACTTTCAGGTACTCGACTGCTTCCATTGAAATTCAACAATCGTGCGTAAAAGTCTCCTAGGCAGTAAGAATAAATCCATCCTCACCACCTGTAGGCCTAAAAGAACATAAATAGCTTGCGCGACAGCTCGGGGTGAGCCAAGCCCTCGCAACCGTTCATGTTGTGCGTGTTGTATTATTTGCAAGAATGGAAGGGACCTATAATTTATTGCCGACTCCGAACGGCGAATTGAGAAGCTCTTTCATGACCAATTATACTTCCGGAGGTCATTCCCGACGAGAGGTGGTGCCGCGAAAAATGTTTGGTGGACATGGCTGGGGCTTGAACTCACCCCGCTCGCACAGGACTCCAACGCATTAACCACTGAGCCGAGACAACCACCTATAGGCTTAGACGGTGGTTTTTCATCCAGAAGTACACACCTTTCACGACTTGATTAACCATTCTCTGAAAGTTTTCCGTATCTCGTGGTCGAAATGTGATCACTGTGCAATGTAGTCTCTGGGGATATGTTTCTTGGTCAGTAAGACTGTCTCCATCTTATCTATCGCAAGGCTTCATGGTTTTTCTTCCTGCGCATCTGAATTTCCTACTCATCTTTCGCAGCCCAGGTGGTGATCACGTAGGTTTCTTAGACAGGAAGAACGTGTCCATATTCTCGCCCGCTAGTCTTAAGCGGTATCTTCGGGTATCCGTCGCAGAAGAAGTTAGCTAAACGATTCGTAGAAAATACTGTAATACCCTAGAAATATTTTCTAGGACGCTAAGCACGTCACACCTCTTGTCGGACTTGAGAGCGTCCGTAGCAATCAAAGTCACCAACACCACGATTCAGTGCTGGTTCCTCTACCGGACGGTCCTTATCACCTCGTCCACTGCTACTTCTGTTCAACACGTTCTTCTGTTTTAACATGGAATAAAATTCAGCGTTTTGGAGTAGCTTTCGCTATGGCAACTACTTCCGGAGGTGTACTAATGGTGAATCCTTACTTGTCACACAAACTGTAAAGGGGACATTATCATTTTATTGTCTAGTAATTCCCAGGGAATAATGCACTCCCTGAGCCGGTGCAATTCCAAAGCTGGCATTAGGCTGACAAAAAGAAAGAAATGCAAAATACTGAGTGCAAAATTAAAAAGGACACACACAAAAGAAAAGAAAGACAAAAAGTGGTAAGAGCGAGCGAGAGAGAGAGAAAAGAACAACAAAACTCCATGTCAGAGTAAAGCGCATAGATTGATGGGTTGCGGGCGGGGAAGCTTACTACTTCAGGGCATCCGCCGATTTTCATATTACTGGAGGAGGACATCAAAGGAGCGACGACAACAATGACAACTTTGGTAGTAGCGGTAACAGTGGCAGTGGTACCGGCACCGGCACAAGCCATCGGCACAAAAATGACGGCAGTAGCGGTGTGGCGGATGTAACCGAAGGTCCGGCACACTGCACGTGAGGGGTAGGCTGATGTCGGCGAGTGATGGTGTGTCACTGCTGGGAAGACACGTATCCACTCTTTACACAAGAAAGGTACACAAAAAAGTACAAAAAACAAGCGCAGAGGCAGAGAGGCACAAACCGAAAAAAGAAAAACAAAACAAAAACCGAAAAAACCCGTAGTCCTAGCTCCACGACCCAGGACTGGTGAATATTCACACTGCTCCCCGGGGAAAGGTTAGGCCTGGTGTGGGTTATTGCTTCGTTTCCTTTTGTGCTTCACTTTTTGGACTTTGCCTACTTAGTAGTTGTGGTGTATCCTATTTCGTAGGCGTGCTGGAGGAGGTGGCGGGTGCCCATGCCCACAGATGGGTGTGCTTATGTGTGTTGGGAATTCCTTTTGTTTAATATCTGTCGTTTCATTTTTTCGTCGCTCTTCAAGGTTTTTGACATCGAAAAAGTTGAACACGACGTGTTCTTCTAATTGCCCAAAGAGAATCCATAGGCAACGACGACGGAGACCAGCGTCGGCTGCGACGATGACGGTGAAGTAATGTGGTGGTAACATGAGACAATGATGCCAGAGCCGGTGCAGTTTTATGGGAGGAGAGCCGGCTACTTTAGTCATAATCCGCTGGCCATTGACATGCGTGTGTGTGTGTGTGCAAGTGAACTTGGGTGACATTGCACATTGACAGAAACAGACCGAAACTTGATGAATTGAGAATTAATTCCTTCTGACATCGTTTCTTTGATGCAAGTGGTATGTGAAGCCGGCGGAGGGAATGCGAATGGGAGTGGGACTCGGTGCTTGGCATTTGATACTTTTCTGAAGGATGTATGCAGACTAGGGACATGCCACATGCTTTTTTCTGCCCAGGTGGTATGAAAGGCGGAGGTGTGTAACAAACACCTTGACACATGTAGGTAATGGCACCAGGTGGTGGTCAGTGCTTTGTTCACTTTTTTTTGGTTAGCATAGGTCAAGAAGTTTGGTTGGAGTTGAGGTCGTAGCCTTGGACTTATGACAGGCAGTGGGTTCCAAATGAGAAAAAACTTAGTCAGTGTGCCGAGAGGGCCTAATCATGGAAAAAAGTCAGTCGGTTCCTAGTTGCAGAAGCTGATCCTTTTTAGCCTTAATGTAGTCTAGGACTTTTCTCCTTATAGGTTAGGTTAGGTTAGGTGGCTGCCCCCGCCCAGATAGGGGCATAGTTAGACCAGGTCGGCCCATTGTGATACCACTATGGAGAACCGGCTTATCAGCCCAGGAAACCAGAGTCTGTAACATAAAGTACATCGAGATGGGCAACCGTTATTAACCCTAACACATGTACACAGTAAGCGGGTTGTGGTTTCTTAGTCCTCCGCGTCGCTGCAGCTTCTACAGAAATCATTGGAGGAGATCACCAGTCTGAGTGCATGTCTGCCTATCAAGCAATGTCGGGTGAGGACCCTTATTAGTGAACCTAGGTTTATTCCGGTTTGTGGATAAAAGTCTCTCAGTCTTCTTTAAATCCTGGTTAGTCCAGATTTGTTTTGACAAGAGACACGTGCTGATGTTGTTCCACCTATGGCTTGCCAGTTTTTTAGCATTCGTTTCAAGAAGGAATTTTATCGATTCGATAGGCGCAGGTTGTTCCTCCAGGTTTTTGCGGAGATTCCGTCCTGCACATTATTTTGCCAGCTCGACTTATTTGCATTTAACACTCGGGTTTAGATGGTTGGTTAATAGGTGCCCTGTGACATGTGTCATAGGCACACAGAGACCATTAGTTGGATGCATTGTAAACAGCACTCTGGCTTGTTCAGGTAAATGTGCGCAGGATAGCACAGTGCCAATACGACGTTCTTGACTGGTCAAAGCAGCACAGATGGAAGATAATTTCACGACCGCCGAGAATTTTCTGAGTAAGACAGACGGGCTCTTCGTCTTTAACCGCAAACCCAGCCTTGGAGAGGAAGAGCTCACCGAGAATTGGATTATCACCAGAATCAGGTCAGGTACAACAGGACGACAGCCGTCATTGCCCTCACTGCAGCATAAAAACGTCAAACACGTGTTTTCTAATGGAGGGAAAAACAGGGCTTGACAGCAACCGCTGAAAACATCGTTGGTGAAATGCTGAAGTAGTCTAACAGGGTAAATTCAAGTAAGGAATGACAACTTTGTCCCCTCTGCAATGAAATGCTAAAGCGGGGTTTAGTGCGTAAAAAGTGAAAATCCCAAATTTTCATCATCATCTTCGTCTTTTGAAGATTTCTACCATCCAGTGCAAAAAGAGGAGAAGGAAACCTCCTCTAACTATCAAACAGGTTATACAACATCGTATCTACAATACCTCATCTGTATTCCTCTAGATTCAGTCCCAAGTCATCAAGATCATTTCATTTTTCTAAAATCGAAAACAACCCAAAGAACACACAGAAACCTCAACAAAGTCGAGCCCAAACAAACGAATATGCAAATTGACGAACCAAAAACCCACTTCGAATGTAGCCCAACACAAAGGATCAATCGTGATGGATGCACACAATCGTACGGCTTCCCAAAAACAATTTTGTACCCGATCTTGGTCAACGACCGACCTCAAGGTCCCATAGCACGTTTTATTGTTTACTCCATCGCCCGCGAACAACCGAATTCTTGAGAGATTTTGCTCCTCCCCACAACGACAACAACAATGACGAAGATGTGGAAGATGTGATAAGTCCTCAATCCAAGTTGAGCTTGCAATTTCGGGCCACAGTGCATGGTTGGATGTGGTCGTGTGTGCGACCGGCATATTCGAGAATAATAACAATTTACCCGAAATTGCGGAGGGGAACTAGGCACTCTCACTCTCTAGCCCTCCGAGATACGTATCTCCGACTCGTTGACTCAAGTCAACCCCTTTGGTTGGATTGGTTTCAGCTAAAGTAGACAAAAACTGCTGCCGACACACCACGACACAAGAAAAACCCAACGATGACCGGCAGTCAGTTTTGGATTCGTGGGCCCCTTTGTCAAGGCAAAGAGAAGCCGAGTGCTCAGTTCTGTATGCCGGTTCTGTTGCAGCTGCTGCTGATGCAGAGCAAAAAGATTCGCAAATTGCCAGCAAGACGACGGACGACCAAGCAGCCCGAGATAGGGTCGGACGTTCCACTTTTAATGTCACGGGTACCGCGGGGAACATGAAATGCTTTTGCAAAATACTAGGGGAGGAAAAAAGCGGATGAAATTAGTGACTGATGGTGTATAATCTGGGGACGGGGCCAGGAGTGCTTACGCAGACCACCTCGTTCCGATAAGAAATTTAGCAACGCGCAACGAAAGCAATATCCTGAGACAAATCTGCGAACGAAGGGAGGGATCAAGTGGTGGTACCAATGCGTGGCCTGGAAAGAGATTAATAAACTCCTGTGCTGGTGTTTATGTTGTGCGTCCATCATGTTTGGTGCAGAAAGTGAATGGATTTAGGAGGAGTGGTGTGGAGAACATTTGAGTTTTTGGTTGCACTTATCGTTGAGTTCCATTGTAGGGGCTCTGATCTAAAAAAAATAAATAAATAGCTGGCCCAACAGCTCGAGGTGAGCCAAGGCCTAGCTTCTCGCAAGCATTCATGTTGCATTGTTCGCACGAATGGAAGGGACTTAGAATTTATTGCTGAATTCGAACGGCGAAGTGAAAAATTGAACTCTCGGAGGCTTGTCAGTCCCCGACGGGAGGTGGTGCCGCGAAAAATGTTCGGAGGACATGGCTGGGGCTTGAACCCACTCAGCTTGCTCAGCAGTCCAACGCACTAACTACTATGCCACGGCGACCACAGGGCTCTGATCTGGTTATTTTATAACACATAGGGTGTCTAGTAGTTATTCGTAACGAAAATGATCGTAGCCCTATGAAAAACTTGAAAAGACTGCAAGTACGACAGGTCACTCAGATGATTCTTTGACGGATAGCATTTACTGTTAATATGTTGATGTCCCATTGCAGACTGTCACCGACATCAATATCAGAATTCCTGACAGACATGACTGGAGGACCCACAAATTACCAATAAAAAAGAACTGGCTTTCTACATCGATTGTTCTAAGTTGAACATTGGTACAGGTGCCGGGGTCTACTGCAAGGCCCTTGGAATCAACCGCTCCTTTTGAGTAAACGGTGACTGCAATGTCTTTCAGGCCGAAATCACAGCCATCATCGAGACCTCGAAAGCTGTCGGCAAGGACAATCACGATCTATATTGACAGCCAGGCAGCCGTTAAGGCTCTGGAGTCCGCGATAACAAGATCGAGGTTTGTAGGAATCTGCAAAAGCCATCTAGATGAGATATCGAGAGCCAAAACTGTGGCTATGGATATCCCAGGTAACGAAAAGGCTGACGAACTTTCACGAAAGAGAGAAGCGCTGCGTACCTCACAGGCTAAACCCTTTGCGAGGATTCCAAAAAGCTCGCTAAAAGGTGTATTGTAGACGAGGCTATAAGTCGAGCAAATACACGTAGACACATGTGCAACGGCTAGAAACTTATGGACGAGTTATAAGTTAGTCGTCGCGAAGCAAGTATAGTCTCCGGCATCATTACTGGACACTTCGCTATTGATATTCATGCGGAGCGCCTCAGTATATATGCATTACAAAGACTATTGCAGAAGTCTTAGGGACGAGGAAGAAATCGAATCTGTCCGTCACCTGCTGTATAAATGTCCTGCCCTCGGCGGTAGAAGAATGAGGACTCTTGATAGTGGAACTGGAGGACTTGCATGACATAGTGCTGAGGGACCTCCTGAGATTCATTTGGTGGTTTTAATAATCTGCTCCCCTTCTCTTAACAGGTTCCCGGGGTAGAATTAGACGACGGGCACAATGGGCCCTGTCACTGGTCTAGGTGAGCAGTGACGAATGCCACAAGGCACCTAACCTAGGAGCTCTTGCAGTAGTTGTAAACACATAAGTCAGTTTTGCTAAAGCTAGCACAGGCAGAGTTCGGTGTTTTTTTCCTTTAGAAGAGGCGGAGATTGTATCATGCACCGGCAGAGGGTTGTTACACTCACCTGGTGTGTCAGACTCCTACTGACTAAACTCCCCTCTACCTTTGGTATCCTCGGCAATGCCCATAGGATCGATGTTTACATTACTTCAGGGTGAAGGTGGTCTTTCTTATGCCCAATAGGGTTAGGGTGTGGTCTCGTCACCTAATAGGCAGTCGCAGTATCGGTAAGTCGGACTCCCTACTTTTCCCCTCTTATAGAGATAAGCGTTGAAGTTTCCATGAAACTGCGTAATGTAGTGGTTTACTTCTCCATGTTTTTGCTAAGTCCACTCATCACCGTCCCTATTCAGACTTGCCGTTGACCTTCCTCTAGTTTCAGAGGTATACCGCTCGCCACTTTCACTCCTGTTTTGTGCTATACTCGTGGACGATTTCCCTCTCTGCCGCAAGGAGATCGATGGGAGTCACTCCCGCCACTACGAGAACGACTTGTTCCAACACCGTGCGGTAATAGCTTGCTACCTAGAAAGCTCCGCGTCTCTGTACTGCTGCCATCTGTTTCCTGTATTTCTCTTTTCTAAGGGCATTGGCCCAGATGGCATGCGTCATCGATATAAGAAGTCTTCTCCTCTTTGCATTTGCCAAAAAAAATTTCAGCATTCCTTGAGCATTGCAGCTAGAAGATTCGCTGGATGCTTAAGCATCTCCAAGATTTCCTTACTGGATACGCCTCGGACTTAGTCATCAAATAAAGACATTTAGCATATCGGCCGTTCATGACATTTCCATGCATAATTCACTTTACTGATCCCGGCAATTGTTCAATGACAGCATTTTTGACAAATTCTGACACTTTTATAGACCGACAGACACACCCCATGCTTACCTCAATTATTTCCCTTGTTTTGAACACTATGAACTAAAATGAATGCAAGCTTAGGGCTAAGGGTCGACTTGCACGAAAACAAAATCACTTTACAAAAAAATAAAATGCCGACCGTCTTAAACTTGCACTGAGCCCTTCCCTAAGAAAAAAACACACGCAAAGCACTCTCGCGACGGTGGTGCTGTAATTTCAGACTCCATACACTTAAACACAGCTCGTTCGCATTTGACAGGCTGGGGCAGTCCCTTTTATTCGGCGACTGTCATGCAGTGTCGTGTGCGTTTGGCCAAAACTTTTTCGTCTTGCGGTAGGTCGGAAACGGCTTGGGCTTGCCAGCGTGACGGACAGTCGTCGGCCGGCCGAATTAACAAACACAAAACATGCCGGGGCACTAGGGCGCAAAAAAACACAATGTCCCGCCACTTTTTGTGTGTGCGAAAGCATTTTTTTTTTTCGTCTTTGTTTTAACGTCGCCTTTCATGAGCCACAGCTCGGTCTTACATGGTTTTACGAACGTCAACGCGACGCGCGGCGGGTAGTCCGGTAGCAGCCCAGCCACGGCGTACTCATTCCGAATGTTGTTGTCGCAGGTTATGGCCTCTCTGGTTATTGACTTCATAATAAAAAAAAAACGTGCTTGTCGATGTATGTGTGCTTGTTGTGTTGTTGTTCCGTCAAGTGCGTTGATGGGTTTCTTCTTTTGGTTTCGGTTTTCAAAAACAAAAAAAACCCCAGCACAAAGCAACAAGACGGAATGATTGGGACAAGAAAATAAAAAAAAAAACGCGAAACAAAAATATGGAAATTAAATACGAATGCGAATAAAAGAAATTTCGTTCGACACACAGCAGGAGAAGACAATAAACTATGGAACTCGTAAATAAGAACTTAAAAGGGGCAAAGCAAAGGCGTTATAGGGGTCGAATTAGTTTAAGAAATGGATTAAGCCGTCGTATGAGATTAGTGCGTCGATTGTAAATGGGAGCCGCGTTTCCGGAATGCTGGCAAATTGTTCACAATTGTTCACTGCAGCGAGGAAATCTTTACTCATAAAAGAGTGTCTCATTAGGAGCGCCTGGTTGAAAAATGCATTCCAATTTATTTCTGTGATGTTGCGGGACATTAGGCCGTGACTATTGCCATCTAATGTTATTGCAGTTATTAGTCGCGATGTGCTATATGGAGTTATGCAGGTTTCACCTGGACAGAGGCTCCACTACTGCTCTAAGGGCTTAGTAGAGGACAATAACTCTTGGAAATTTTGTTTCCAGATGAGCCAGGCTGCGAAAATGTACGCGACCAATTCCACTCCAGTGACTCATCTCCCTCTTTCTGTCTTGTCTTCCTCCCTTAGGCTTGGATTAAGATGCTATGCTGCCCGTTTCGAAGATCAAGCAGACTGAGGTGCCCAAGTAAATCAAAACATAAATAAATAAATACATACCTGGGGCGACAGCTCGTGTGAACCAAGGTCTAGCTTCTCACAACCATTGATCTTGTTCGTGTTACACTTTTCGCACGAATGGATGGAACCTACAATTGATTGCCGACTCCGAACCTCGAATTGAGAAGCTTTTTCGTCCCAAATTGTATTCTCAAAGGCTTGTCATTCTCCAACGAGAGGTAGCGGAGCGAAATATGTTTGGTGGATATGGCTGGGGCTTTAATCCACTCCGCTCGCACAGCAGCCACTAATCACTGACCCACGCCACCACAGTAAAACAAAAAAGGTCAGTAAATTAACGCAGCACCACAGGGCAGTTCACTCCTAAAGAGTGGCATACTCGAGTAGAGAAGGTAGTGGGGATTTTTACCGTCTCAGTCCGCATATTGCTCCCCAAATCGTTGGACTAAAACATTTTGGAAAGGCTGGGCAGTTGTCGCAAGGCGTTGACATGACAGCAGCAGAGCTCGCAATGCCAGTAGGAACCCGCAGAGGTCGGGAAATTGCCACATAGCCTTGACAGGACAGCAGCAGAGGTTGCGAGGCCGGTAGTGACTTGAAGAAGCCGGGAAATTGCCGCAAGGTCTTGGCATGTCAATAGTGGATTTCGCGAGGCTAAAAGAGAAGCCAGGGGCACCTACCAAAAAAGTGACAATGTTCATGGAAAATGCATACAGCGGTATGCAGAGGTCGGGAAATTGCCACATAGCCTTGACAGGACAGCAGCAGAGGTTGCGAGGCCGGTAGTGACCTGAAGAAGCCGGGAAATTGACGCAAGGTCTTGGCATGTCAATAGTGGATTTCGCGAGGCTAGAAGAGAAGCCAGGTGCACCTACCAAAAAAGTGACAATGTTCATGGAAAATGCATACAGCGGTAGGATAAACCTATCGCGATCTCTTCTAGTGTCCAGGAACCTAAACGAAGCAATGTTGGTTGGTTTTGTTTAAGTGGCTGTTGCGTCCGACTTAGACGTTAGGTGTTGAAAGTTTGGATGCGTTCATGTACTGCATATCGGCCGATAAGTCTCGACCTATATCACCTCCTTCAATCCAGTCACTCTGAGGAGTCGGAGTATCCGGATTGAGTCCAACGATGGGAGATCGGTTTCAGAGAAAGTGTACGTTGCCAGGTGTGCGCTTTTTTTTTTTGTGGATCAGTCCTCCACAGCCCATAATGAGGTGTGAGACGGGAACTCCTCAGCATCACTGCAGAATCTGCAGTCTCCGTTCGCTTCTATTCCCATTTTCCTGAGATGCTCCTTAAATCTGCAATGACCCGTTAGAATGCGATGATTGTTTTTGTTGGTGCCTAGGTAAGCCTTGCTCCTCCCTCGGTCGTAGTTCCTGAGGAGTTCCTTTGCTTGCCTTAGTCCTGGGATTCTTCTCTTTGCCGTTCCACTTGGATTTAATGCGGTCCCAGCCCGCAGAATGGCTTTGGTCCAACGAATGGTGTTTCTGACCCTTTCCTCGCCAGTTCATCGGCTGCCTCATTTTCCTCTATCCCTACATGACCTGGCACCCAGTAGAGGCTGTCTTTATTGTTCCGGCCCAGTCTGTTTATCTTTTCTAGACACTCGTAAACCAGTTCAAATGTACGTATGTATGTCATTCATTTTGTTTCACGAAGCGCGAACGGCAAAATTTATTTTTTCTAAAGCTTCATCGAGAGTTAGTTATGATTAAAGCAAAGACTCATCAATTGTATTGGCAAGATACGATACTCTCGGTAGATAAAACGGTCTTCAAGCAGGACTTAGTTCGTAGTTTAAAGACACCACAATTTAGAATACCATTAAGCTTCACTTAGAGAAAAGGAAGTAGCGTGGCTGAGTTTAACAAATACAGAACAAAGCCGTTCATTTCTAAATGTCTGTTCGTCGATCAGGAATCTTTGTAAAAATGCATGAATTGGCGGGGTCACCTATTTATTTCAAACCCTAAGTAGCCTCGTCGAAAACTGCTTGGATTCTCAAATACAAATTAACCCAACCGATTAAATTTTACCAGGCAAACAATATTCATTGCCTAATTGAGCATTGGATCCTACTACCCGCTATCACTTTCTTCTGCGAAAGATTCTTCCACCTCGAAAGTCAAAAATTCCACCCCTACATCTGCCGCCGGCTACCACCTCCACCCACTGATTCCCGTCTACTTTTGCGCTGCATCAAAATCATGTCTGCATACCTCAGCAACTCTGGTGATCTAATTATTCTCCGCATTTGGATTCAAAACACAAGTAACTCAATGTAACCATCTCAACGATGCAATGGTTCAAATTTGCTTACCTCATATTCCGCCACTCAAAAGGTTATTCACATTGTGTCCCGCAATGGATGAAAAGGAATTACACACAAAGGAAATTAAAATTCCGCCCATGCGTTCTGATTTTTCATTTCCATTGTTATTTTTTTAATAAACTCTCATTTCGCAGTAAAAATAAAGGAGCAGACCTCCAACCCTCTCCCCGGCAATCCTAATTCACACTGCACTTTGTGTGTTCGAAAAAAACGCACAAAAAAAAAACAACAACATCACATCGTCCTCTGATGGATGATGGCTATGACGGCGGGACACAAAAGCCGAATGGGTAAACGACGAAAAATCTCATAAAACATGACGCATCTCCCACAAACGAAAAAAAGGATATTCATTCCAGATTGCCACAGCCCCGCCACACCGCCACCGCCACCGCCCTCCTCAATCCCGACGAATTCTTCTGATTAAGAGACTGTTTGCACAAAAAAACTGAAATGCGTAGCTCGCACATTCGTTTACTCAATTTGATAAAAAAAAAATGAAATGAAATCCTCGCAGAGAAAGAAAAACTCCCACCATGCGTAAACCGTTTCCTCCTTTTATTTGAAAAGCACTCAACAGCCAGGATTCATCGTGAATTGTTTCCCTGTTCTCCACCGCAATTATATCGGCAGTACCGGTGCCACTGACGGCGGCTGAACGCTCTGAAAAATGGAACATTCTAACTGACAGTCATCTCGACACAGTCGTCCACCCCTCCTCAACTATTGTTATGCAAACGCATCCTCCTATCTTCGTCTAAGCTACACCCGCCATCGTCGTCCCTTCTTTTTTTTTTTTTTTTATTCCCTTTAATTAAAATAAATTCAAACAAACAAAAAAAAAACAGTAAAACCGAAGCCGAAAAGCAAATTCATTGGACTATATTCGCACAACGAACGCAGTGCATACGCATTGCGAAATCACAACGATGCGGGGCGCGGAGGTGGCTGCTGGTTCCAGGACTAAGCCAAGCAGCTGAACCGAGGCTGGCTTGTGATTCAGGCGAATCAATGATGTTGGATGCTCCCTGGTACTACTGCACGCAATTGCCGTCGTCGTCGATGCAGCATTCCGTCGAGCAAGCGGATGGTTGCTGTGCTGGGCTCATTGCTGAGTTTTTTTTGATTTTGCCTGGACTACACCTCCTGCTTCCATTTTTTCCTTCTCCTTTTTTTTTTTTTTTTGCCTTTTTTTCATTTAACCATTTCAGTGTAATTTTGTTATCATCATAACTCAGAATCCGGTGTGTGCCTCCGTGTGTGTGCGTGCACTATTGTTAAGGACATGGCAGGAGGTTTGATAAATAATAAAAAAATATGTTTGCTTCGATGAACGGGCTCAGGGCTATACGAGAGAGGTGAACTTGATGAAAGTGCTTTCAGATACGCTTGAGAGTCTCAGCATTCCTTGAAAAAGGAATCAATGACTCGGAAGGGTAGGTGTGTAAGTAGATGGTTCAACGACGATTATGAACCACAATATTATCAAACAGTAGCCAGGCTTTGAGGGTTGCAGGTAAGTCTTCTATTGGCATTCTTAAAAAGAGCAGTGAGACGCTGAGAAGAAGGGTTTATTACTGGAGCGTAGAGTATTGTTGGCAGATCGTAGAGTGTCTGGTACAGGCTAGAAGGAAGTTTAAGTCACAGCGCGGTTTGCTTGCGCCGTAACATTGACTTAATTCTACACTTCATCATGCAGATACTGTAAGACATAGCGTCTCCGTGCTTGAAGCAAATTTATAAATGCTATCTTATCGAATCATAAACCATATTTCTTGAGACGGGCTCGAGAGCGCGAACACAATTTGGAATCTTTTTTATACTTAAAACTTTTAAGCGAGTATTCATCATCTGGTCAATAAAGCTTCCAAGCCGTGGTATAATGTTTCAAGCTTAAGTTTTAACCCCAAGAACTGTCCTTACTAACACCTTCGAGACCCTTTGTGCAGACGGTCAGGCGGCGGCGGTTGCAGGTGATGCAACTAAAACTGGAAATGTTGTTTTTGTGGACTTTAGCTTTCCGAAGAGGTCACACAATTTCATATCTAAAACTGAAAAGGTGGCAACGATCTTAGTTTTTCTAGCTCACGTCAAAAGGCTGCAGTCAACTGGACTCCCTTGCGACGAAAGGAAGAAGAGGTTTGGAACTGAGACCACTTAGTCCTGCCTCCAATGGAACTTCTAAAAAGTAGCATAAATATCGAGATCCTAAACATGGCCGATAACGGGTCGAATGCGCAACCAATATGCTATTCATCGTCGCGCTGAAAAAACCACATTTTGAGCCTGAGTTTTAGCATTATTGAGGTTTCTGAAGAGCCTTAATTTGACTTTTGGCTACTCACTCAGCCAGCACAATAGATCTTTTGGATCGCAATGGTTCTGGGCATCAGCAGCTTCTATGGGAGAGAGCTAGGTAGGTGCAACGAGGGTGAGGGATAGTTTCCTCCTCTTCTTCATTCATACACATTCTGCAGAAATCATTTGAGCAAGCCTTGTTGGATCCTCTTCGCTTAGACAGTGTCCAGGGATGACATCTAGAGTATGGTATGCAATCTCTTGAGGGAAATCAATTCCTAAGTGCGTTTCAGGTCAAATTTTGGCCACACGTAGTCGTAGAAAAGCGAGTGCATCCCCAGTGTTTGACTGTTTGGTGTAGTTTGTGGAATGGCGGCTTTATTGGCCAAATTTTCTTCGAAGATGGAGATGGCAATAACGTTACGGTAAATGGAGAGCACTTCAGAGGTATGATTACAGAAATTTGTTTTGCTGAAATCTCAGGAAAGGAATATGGACGATCTTTGCATTCTGAAGAGTGTAGTGGACACGGAATTTACTCTAGCTACCTTGATAGACATCGAGTGAGTCCTAAATAACTTATTAAGAGCGGAGGTCGCAGTGGCTCAGTGGTTAGTGCGTTGGACTGCAGAGCAAATTGCGTGGGTTCAAGCCCAGCTATGTCCACCGAACGTTTTTCGCTGCGTCAGCTCTCCTCGGGGAATGAGAGTACAATTTGTTATAAAAAAGCTTCTGAATCCGCTGTTTGGAGTCGGAAATAAATTGTAGCTCCCTTCTATTCGTGCGAACAATACAACACGCACAAAATGAATGGTTGCGAGAAGCCAGGCCTTGCCTCACCTCGAGCTGTCGTGCCAGCTTTTCTTTTATATCTACAAGCGGCTCGCAGGTTTGCGAAGGCTATGGTGACACCTATGCAAAAGATTTCCGATATCTGAAATAATTATAAGTAAAACAATGAGCAGACAACATAGCAGTCTGCGTAATTCTGCGGTTTTTAAGCAATGCTTTGCCTTGTCCAACAAGTTATAATCCTACAGATTTGTCATTCCCGAGACATTTCAGGAAACCATGCCTGAAAAATATTTAGTTGACAGTCGAGTTTGAGCCCATATCAGCTAGCTTAGTACCCGAAACCACTAACCACTGAGCCACGGCGACCACAGAGCACTCATGAGCTAAATTCAAAATCTAAAGAAACCGTCACTACGTCTCGTATTCATCACACGCTGACGACTTTGGATGGACCATTGTACCCGGATAAAAGTTATGATTCTGGAAGCCTTTTTATAGCTCTTGGTACTGCAGTTTATCTTCAGATTCCTTATGTGCCTTTCATAATGAATTCTAGGCTTTTACTCCAGAGGATGTGTCATGGAGACTCTCTAGCTGTATGGCAGCAACTTGTCCATGCTGGAAAGTAGGGTGATACACACCAACATTGATGATGTTGAAATATCAGCGCTTACAACCCGAGGATGCCACTGATTTGGTCGCTCGTCATTGACAGTCTTCTTCGGTCCCTAAAGAACCTAGGGATCGAGGTCATTGGCTACGCAGACGACGTGGCGGTCATCGTCAGTGGCAAATATGAAAGCGCTGTTTCAGAAGTGCTCCAATATGCACTATCTGAGATACAGAGATGGTGCACAAAAGAAGGCCTCTCTGTAAACCCTAAAAAGACACATATAGTTCCTTTTACCAGAAGAAGAAACCTAAATCTCCTGATTCGCCCCTCTATCTATGGCGAAACCATTCAATTTTCGCAAGAAGTAAAGTATCTTGGGGTTATCCTGGACAGCAAATTGTCCTGGAACCTCCAAATTGACCGGACTGTTGGAAAAGCCACAAGAGCACTGTGGACCTGTCGCCGCATCTGTGGCAACAATTGGGGACTAAGTCCAAAAATAATGCTCCAAATTTATACCTTGGTCGTCAGACCCACCCTGGCCTATGCGGCAATAGTGTGGTGGACAAAGACAAATGAGGCCACCACAGCCAAAAAATTGGAACGGGTGCAGCGCTTAGCTGAAGTCTGCATGACCGGCTGCCTGCGCTCCACCCCCACCGCCTCGCTTAACGCCATTGTCGGTCTACCACCAGTTCGAGTCCATATCCAAACCCAGGCTAAACTCAGCCTGCACAGGCTCTTCCATTTAAACATTATCAGTCTCGAACATCCCCCTGATGGCCACCTTAACATTCTTCCAAGGTATTGCTTCAAACGAAATTACTCAGTAGTCAAACCCCGTCCCTCAGAGCATGACCAGGTATGGTACACAGACGGCTCTAAAATGGACAGTGGATCTGGGGCTGGAATATTCGGAGAGTCACTTAGCACTAACCTATCGGTCAGTCTAGGCACGTACTCATCGATCTTCCAGGCAGAAATATTTGCCATAAACCAGTGCACAAGTTTAAGCTTGCTCTCTAACCCCCGTGGCAAAACCATTTTTATCTTCTCTGACAGTCAAGCTGTCCTGAAAGCACTGAACTCAGCCACGAAAAAATCAAAACTAGTTCTAGAGACAGTCAAATTGCTTCTAGAATTGGGAAAAAACAACTTGGTCATACTACACTGGATCCCTGCTCACAAAGGCCACGCCGGCAATGAAACAGCGGATTCACTGGCCAAGATAGGTGCGACCACCCCCCTCACTGGTCCTGAACCAGCCTGTGGAGTAAACAAAACTATCTTTAAAAACTTCATGAGGGAGCAATCCCTGCTCAAATCCAACGCGATGTGGATGGAAAGTATAGGACAGAAATGTACCAAACACTTCTTTCCCACGGTATCGCAAAATAAATCCAAGTTTCTTGTAAAGCTAAGCAGGAACCACCTTAGAATTCTAACCGGCATCCTAAGTGGCCACTGCCGTCTAAAACGGCATCTTCATAAGCTTGGCCTGTCACCGGACCCTATTTGCAGACTGTGCCTGGAGAGCGATGAAAGCTCTCACCACATCGTCACAGAATGTCCCGCCCTTATCCATGATCCATGTGAGAAAACGGACCCTAGGCAGTGAACTCGTTTCACCAACAGCGCTTGCCACGCTCCACCCTGATTAGCTTCCTGACATCCTCTGGAGTAGACAAACTGCTCTAAACTTTTGGGAAAGCACAATAGGCCTCTTTATGAGACCGCAGTGCTAGAGTGGACAAACCGCTCCCCACCAATAATAATAATAATAATGGCAGCAACTTCTTTTATTAGGACTACTTCGCAACTAAGGATTTTCTTCATTAATTTAACGGGTTTGGACATTTCTTTAGAAGGTGTAGAGAGATTTCTTCCATTTCAAGGCAGGGTCTATACATAGCTTGGACAGGCTGCGACGTTCATGCGAAGTATATTGTTCTACCTAGACTTAGATTGGCTTCTGGAATATGAGGACACTCTTTGACTCAGGAAACACAGGAATTCAAAACGCAAGATGAATACAACGTGAGAAAGAATTTTTACCATGTTTGCTGGACATTTAAGAGCTAATCGAAACGATGGGCTAAGATGGAGGAGAGTAAAGGCTAAATCCTGGACGACGCGTTGCCATTATACAGTGTTACGTCTGAAAGGAGCTCTGTCCGAGGATGAGAAGGAAACCTCCTACGACCAGTTAGACGCCGATTCCAACACACCACCATATTCATTGTGAAGGGGGACTTGAATGCCAAGGTAGGGATGACAACAAAGACTCAGACATGCTATGACTAAGTGCCTAAGCCACTGTAAGGTAGAAGTGCAAGTTTCAAAGCCGAACCAGCATGGAACTCGCTGTTCATGTTTACAACGAATGATTTGCCCGAAAGCCTTGTATTGTATTATTGCTCCATCTAGGTAATTGGAAGTGATTGCCTCTCAAGGTCTTATTCTCTTTAAAGATTTTACACTCCCACCGACCCAATTACAGCACCCAATGCGTGTCTGACAAGTGAAAAATATTCTCTAAATCAGTTCATTTGCTTTCGCAAAAATAAGGACAAAAAAAAAACGAATCCTTTACGCCAAAAGAACGGAAACCAACTCATACACACAGCAGATGATGATGATGATCAACTCTTTCACCGAGAGAAGGTAATTGGCTGGTGCGTCTCTTGTACGCAAAACAACGTCGAGGAAAAAAATCAAAAAAAAACGAACAAAACCTATGCGCTCTACAAAATAGGTTTTCTGCTGCAGGAATGGAGGCACGAAACCTTGCTTCCGCAATAACCCAGTATATTAACGTATTTTTTTCTGGTCTCCAACCCTACTAACGCAAAAAACAGGAGGAAAAAAAAAGTACGCAACACAAAAAGCGTATCCTCGCATTCTGGTCCAAACACACAGACAGCAGGTCCTAGTCGCTGCACCATCATCAGTCCCTGTAAACGCATCCTCGCAGTGCGTGTGCTTGTGCCCATGCCGGCGACCATCTCTAATGCCTCTTTTCCAATTACGGGACGAGTGCATTGCTGATGAGGACGACTGCAACGACGACGACGACGACGGTACGTGTGTGTAGTGTATCACCCGCACTGCGAGGATGCTGCCAACGATGATACTGTTCTAGTCACAGGGATTATTCTGCATCCATTGATGCCGTTTGCAAAAATCGCCTCGCATTTGTTTTGAATTGAAGAACAACGGCAGGAAAATTTAAATTGGAAATTAAAAAAAAAAAAGAAAGAAGCAAACCCCCGCACACCCACTCGCAATAGAAAATTGTGCGTTGGGGGGCGTCCTGAATGAGAGAAGAAAAAAGGATCCAGCCCCACCGACACGAACCCACGCAGAACTTTTCAATTTGAATGAAAATGCTAATAGAGCAGGAATTTGTTTTCCCAGAAATTTTTTCCACAAACATAAATTTTCGAATTGTGCTGAGCGCTGCGCTGCACTACTCGGTGCGCACATGGCAATCAGGACGAGTGGAGAACAAAAACCAACATTCACGGCAACAATGCCAGGATACTGATTAATCATTTGCCGTTTGTATTACTGCGATCCGCAGTCGGGGCGGCCGTGGGGTGAGCGCTGTTGGTACGTAGCAAATAATGGTTAATATGATGAATTTCTGGCCATTGTTCTCCGATGGGGATGTCATTGTGCTGGTCCCTCTGAATGGGGACATGCTACGGCTGCATGGGAACCGCACGCATTAGTGCGTGCGCGATTTTCTCTACCGTGAAAGTTTAAGTGTTTTTGGAGTTTATTAACGCTGTGGCTTATACCATGGTTTTCAACTGCAACGACAACAGGAGGGCATTTGGCCGAATCGACCTGTCCTGTGAAAGGCCACTTGTGTTTTCGCCCGAAAGACCGTCAAAGTGCAGTCCGTCAAGTGGGCAGTGTGTGTGTGGTGTGTCTGGGTTGTGGCTGTGTCCTTTGAATTCACGATCAGTTGCTGCTACAGTGGGGTGAGTTAGCGTTTGACGGAAATGAATCATGTCTGTGAGTTGTCAGTTCACTAGAGGTTCTTCCTCGAGTCTTTGTCGTTCTTAGAAGCTGGTAAGTCACGTTAAATTTGTAAGCAAATATCCACACGTCTAGGGATAGAATGGCAGGAAAAAATCGCGAAGAGTTTTGAAAGATAGTTTTGGCTTCCGATAAGGAGTGGAGGATGAGATTAAACGAAGCCCACGTCTAAAGAATTTTCGATTCGAGAGAAACAACGTGGTGAAGTGTAGCACTACTGAGAGTAACATCTTAAGTAAAGCCAAGAGGTCTCCAATCTTAGAGTTCTAATCATCTTGTGTATTTTGCCAAACATAATCACGTTTCTGATATAAAACTGTAGATAGAACCGGTCTTCTTTTTTCCGATCAGGGCTCATGGCATACAGTACAACTTCATTTTGTAAGTTTCCCAAGTGCATAAGGTTTTGGATTTTTTAGTAAAGGGGACTACGACGGAAAGTGAATATCTTTTAACCATTTTATCGGTGATGTTCGATGTTCCGATCACCTACGCTTCTTGTTAATGAAATTGCACCCGAAGAATATACTTATACGAGAGATTTCACATGAAGGGACTAAGAATACAGCCTTGTTGAACTTCATTCATAGCTGAATTGCTTGAAACCTTAGGCAGTCTTATATGTACGTGAGGACTCTACAAACTAAATAGTCCACAGGAGTAGCAATCCACCAATCGAAAACCATTTCAAAATACGAACCGGCTACCAAGGCCAAGAGTTTTTACCAAAAGGGGAACACAATGGACCAAATGATAACGTGCACTTGCCCCCTAACCTATGGCCTCGGATAAGGATGATAGAATTTTGGAACGTTCTCTTTGAAACTTGGGAAGAATTGGCTTTAGTCGCCATATTCGATCAAATTGAGAACTTGTGAACCCGGCATCAGACAGACTAATATTTTGGAAGCCGCAAAATGATCAGTTAAACAAATATCTCCCTTCCACGTCTGATGCCTACATATCGAGTTAGAGGCTTAAAGTTTTTCTTTATCAACAAGAGAAGGGCTCAGTGTTTAGTAAAAATGATTTGACCCTGACTGCAAAGCAGGGTCTTCCACAGCAATTGGAAAACCGTACTGGAAAGCAAGGCTTGAAGGAAGCTCAGGTACCACATGGATGCTGGATATGGCATGCTAGATGCTGAATCCGCAACTGCTTTCAGAGGAGAGCTCTCTATCCTATCCTATCCTCCTATCTGATTGATAGCATGATTTCAAAAAGAGCTGTTGAATAGGTGGTAAGAATTGTCCATGTAGATCAACAAAGAAATCACCTTTAACTGTACCAGGTGAAATTGATACGCTGGAGGACCTAGAAAACTTTTTCAGATAGTAACAGGGACGGAGATCGGATTTATGACAACTGGGGTGAAAAAAAATATCAACAAGGCTAAATCCTGAAGTCCGGTCTATGAAACGTCTTCTAAGAGGGGATTCTTCACGTAGAGACGCCCGAATACACCTTTCTGGACTGCAGATGAGCAGTGACTACCAAGTCATGATACACGTGAAACATCACGGTCTAAGTCTAGCATTAGAGAAGACAAAAAAAACTTTGATATTTGTATTCCCGAGTGAGGTTGAACACGAAGCTTATATTTTAGCAGCAGATCAAGTCCTTGCCCGAAAAAGAGCAAAGATCCTCGCATCGTTGAGCAGATCTGTACCAAACTAAGGAACGCCGACGGCAAGTCTGCGAAGACTAATAACGAACGTCGAGACAATGCTGCAAAATCTGGACCAAAACACTCAGATAAGAAAAATAGAGGAAGGAATAGTGTCGGAACAAGCCTCTCTTGTAGTAGCATCGTCAAGAGCGGAAGCCAAGGAGCTCATCAAGCAAACTCTGGCAAGAGCGAGTTTGAGTTTGTGTCGATAGACTCGAATCTAGATGGCGTTAATCAAAGAGACCATTTCTTGACTTTACAACGACGAAGAATCTAAAGCTTCCGAAGCACCGTCAAGCTACTCTGGAGGATCTCTATCAATTTTATGTCATTTTGCCACCCATTAACCAGTGCAGCTACTGTAACCTAAATTCGACACGCTTCGCTCAATAAATTCGTCATAACCGAGCAAAATTTCCTGACCCATTTGAGAACGTCCAGCGCATAAATCAGATCACTCAATCAAATCAATCCAGTTAGGCAGCGACATCATCCGTGACAGGGCAGTTAGAAAACAAAACAAAATTCCTCCAACATACCCACGCCCCGAGTATGCAAATTTGGCAGATCAAAGACTTCAATTCAACAAACGTCACGCACACCACCAGTCCAAAAAGCCGTGCTACCGATGTGCCCACTACCAAACGCAAAACGTAATCGATTAAGACCCACACCGCCGTATTCGAACGATGACCGTGGCCATGGCTTCGTGTGTTCGTGTCGTTGTGTCTGCCTGTTCCAGCGCTGGCGCGCGCGTACACGCCGCACCAAGCGATGTTAGCCGAATTTGATTGACAGTCCAAATATTGATCGTGCATAGCAATTAGATAGATTTCCCTATCCACGGGCACCCGTTGCAGATACATAGATCGCTGTGGCTTAGATGTGGTCATTTCGGCTGGCCTTTGCGGTCCCGCACACTCCGGTAGGTAGAGATATGCAGCACCACGTCCGACAGAGGAAGACAGTTTTTTTTTTATTTTTAGAATCGTGAACTGCGAACACGCCCGCCGACACCGCATTTCGTTTTGTTCCCCCCGAATATATTGGTCTGGATTGGGCCAAAGCTGTAAGCATTCTTGGGATCGGTAGCGCTGTGGACGGTGCGTGTATGCACTAATCAACGTCAACAAGACAAATTCGAAAAAAAAAATAACGTCAAACGTGGCCATTATCTCGCCAGAGTTGAACGGCCTGCGTCAGTCGTCACACCGAGCGCGAGAGGGGGACAAAAATGGCAGCGATATTCTCAAGAAATAATCGCTAGCGAAATAAAAAGCGGTCTTCGGTGCTCGAACTGTCCCGGTTGTGCCCCACCACCACCAGCGTCTTCATCTTCGCATTGATCTTTCGTTGATTGACCGCTCGATCTGGGACTTGGGAACACACAAAAACACACCAACAACATCGGGAACAGGGCAAAAGAAAACTTGAAGTTGGAACTGACCAATCTCAAGATGAAAAATACCAAAACACAACATGAGCAGCTGAAATGTCTTTGCTTGGCAGAGAGAGGCCACATCGCAACGGGGCGCGGACCAAGCGGCCGGATCATGAACACCATGATGATGATGAGGATGATGGTGATGCCTGTTAGGTTCTTGCAGCAGTGTACCCAAAAGATGAACGCTGCGTCGTCGTTCATTTGTGCGTCTGCCTTGTCCATACATCCATCCATTCGGCCATTCATGGCCGGGCTCCAGCAACGGTTATTGTGTGTGCCGGTGCGACGATTTCCTTCTTTCGTCCCCTGTTTCTGTTTATTGAAGTTTTTTCTTTAATTTTTTTTTTTTGGTTTTGTTTTGTGTTGTTTCCCTTCTTTTTTTTTGCAAACAAATTTCAAAGACGCTTCTTGTGTGTGCAGCAGCAGCTGGACTTGAAGCGTTCCTTGGCCCCAAACTTGTTGCTGCGTCAGTGGCCACCAAATGTGCCGGCGAAAAGAGTCGTTAGGAGATATTTTATATTTCACTCATCAATCCGATCGGAATCCACTGTGGTGCTTGTCACTTGGAATCATCTACAGATGGATGCACTTAGTGTGTCAAAGGAGAAGATTGCCTAAGTACTTGATTCTTGATCCCGAAAGGTATCTATCATGGGCTAGAGATCGATGGAAGATGTTTTGTTTTCAGAGAAATATTGTACTCAGTTGCATTCGTTCGTTGTAGATAGATGGCGCCACAATTGACTAGAAAATTTAATGACATTTACAAAGCCAAGCCTGGAGAATGGTTCTGTAAATGAAGTTAACTCTTTGCCTTTGAATCAAAATAAGAACAACTAGAGTGAAGAGAAAGATCTGATCCTTAAGATTTACTTTACGGGCCTCTAGAAACTAAACTGAAGAAGGTTTCGATTGACATAAGAGAAGAGGCCATACGAGGGCTTTGCTTTCTGATAACCAATAAGTTTAAGGCTACGCGTACAGTGATGCGATAAAGCGATGCGATGCGAGAAGCGAGAGGCATGCGATAAAACTTTTCACATGAATTCTTCTCGCTTCACTGTCGCTTCTTGTCGCTTCACGTACATAAGAATACAAGTGAACAATTTTAGCTCACGCTTCTCGCTTCTCGCATCGCATCGCTTTATCGCTTCACTGTGAGTGCAGCCTAAATTTAATTAAAGCGTATTTCATGTGAACAATTTGGCAAAGGCCGACAACCTTCATTCTATCGAGTTTTAGTTGGGAGCTATACTGCTTTGAATCATGTATTTCTGGATGCGCTGTTGCCATTTAATTTGCTTTTCCTTTTCATAGGAACCTATCCCATAATTTAGGTTAGGTTTGATGGCTGTCAGCTCATGTAGCAACATCATGTCGAGCTTAGGATTTTTAGGGAATATTCTGTGGGTATGTCAGTGTTAACTCCTTTCTACTCTACACTATGTGTAGAATTATTTAGACCGGAAAATGAAGCTCTGACGGCTCCTTCTAGACCTGATGCATTATTTCGGTTTAGTGAAACAGCAGAGGTCGAAGCTTCTACATAACATTAAGGACGAAGGTGACGCTTTTTAGGACTGTAATCCGGCCAGTCCTGCTTAGGTTTGTGGCGCCGAGTGGTTGACGATTGGAGGATATTCGTTCCTATTTGCGAGGAGGTCGAATGGAGGAGGAGATATAACCGCAACTCTATGAGCTTTATCAAGATGTGGACGTAGTTTGAAAAGTCAAGTCTCATTGACTTTATTAGTTCGGACACATCGAAAGAATGAAAAACAATGCTCCACTCAAGACAGTTTTCGAACTGCAATACTCAAGTTCGAGACGACCAGCAAAACCGAACCTCTAGTATAAGGACCAAGCTATAACAAATTCTAGAATGCTTGGCCTCATAAACTGGCAGCAGCGATCGAAGACGGTGGAGAACTGCGGCGTCTTAGATAGAGACTCTTCACGGTTCGGGAGCCCTTAAGTAAGTATATGGCATTCTTCTGGGCTCAGTGCCAAGGCGAAACTTGATCGATTCTTTAGACACAGACAGTTTCTCCCTATTTCCAGGGAGGTTCTGACCTGCCATTTCTCATGCTAGTTCATCCGGTTAAGTGTTGCCGTGTCATCCTATCATGAACCCGGCACACGGCAAAGTCACATCTGTCATTGATCTGTGGCATTGCTCCACGAATTTCGATTGCTAGTGCTTTCAAGGCTTTTATCGCTGTTTGACAACGAACAACAGAGATACCCCTACCGCGTACATTAAAAGCCACGCCGTCGCTTCTCGGATTGCCATGACAGTGAACCGCCAGTTATCAGGAAATCTTCACATTACCATAAGCTGTCTTAGATCCACTATGTCTATCGCAGATTCATTCAAAAACCCTAGATTCCCGAAGGCTTTCGCTGTGGATTCTGGTCTTGTATTTGACATTAAATTCAATGTGAGGTACTATGTACTAGGAATAGTATTATTACCGTATCAGCGTTAGTCAAATGTGAGCATTCTTAAAGCCCTAAAGCCGCTTTAGCTGCTATTTACTTTCCAAAGATATCTGAAGTTAGGAAGTAGAGCATTGTCTCCGGTGCAGCGGTAAGAGTGTTGCTTTTCTTGTCCAGTGCTGTCCACCAGACTAGTTCTCTGTACATCAATATGAGCCTTACTATTGTTGTATAAATTCAGTGTTCTACTTGAATCTGAAGATCACATTTGGTGCCCAAAACTCTACGACAGAAATAAAGGCCAACCAGGGTCAACCTGGCACCGGGTGATAGTATTTGTATGACATTTTGTACCTTCTTCGGACTTTAGCACGTTTACTGTGCCTAAACTGCTATGAGTCAGAAGCTCATACTTCAAACATCAACTGAGACAAACCGCTTCTTCACACAGGTAGGGTAAAAAAAGGTACTCAACGCCTTAATGCAGAGAATTGTAAAACATCGAATGCCTATGCCGTGTTTAATTTGCTGTCATCACACAGCAAGAACCAAATTAATTCAAATAAATTCAATCCATTGCCCACCACTCGATGTCGATCGTCGATTAAGAAATTATTTCCCCCTATCCACCACGATCTGGAGGATCCCCAGCACAAAAAAAAAACCTGCAAGTGTCCATTAATTCGTAGCGAACTAATTAATGTGTGAACGCATTCGACAAATCCTTTCGGAAACTTCCCCAACTGCTTATCCAAATGGCGAAATGAGCGGCGCAGAATTCCATCTTTCGTGGCCGGCCGGTGACACTAGTGTCCAACACCCCTCCCATCTCGTCCATGTGTCAGACATTTCCCAAAGTTACTCTACTGTGGCGGCGGCAATGATGCTGGCAATGGCGACCACTTTTCGGTGCAGTGTCCATAGCAATTCGACTCCAAATGGATGACACTGATGCTGTGCCATCTCTGTGGTGATCTGATGCGATCCACCGCTGCGGCCGGTGCCCTGTCCGTCTGATACATAAATTCGAGAAGACGTCAACATGGATCAATCTATGAGTGAAAAACTTGAGAAGTTGCAAAGTGCTAGACTCGCATCGGATGCGAGAAGGATTCCTTTCCTTGGGTCAGCCCCTGCCGTCGCGGTCGTCGTCGTCGTCGCGCTGGTCGGCCAGTAGTGCGTTTCACCTCCCGTTTCCTCCTCGCTTTCGCCTTTTTGTGTTGTCCATTTCGTATTATTTTCGTTTAATGTTCTCGAATTGCAGTTGCAAGTCAGTGACCGATTATGTCTGTGGAACCAGTCATTATTCTCTTGGCGAAGCATTTTCTCGGAGCTATTTACCTGTGGGTTGTATTTTGTTTTGCTTCTTCCCCTTGGACTTGTTGTTCTTTGCATTTTTATTTTCTTCACATTGCTTGCGCGTGGAAACGCATATGAAATACCTGAGAGTTCCCAACTACTGGCGCAGCTATCGTGGTTTAATCAATGCGTTCCGATGGGCCAGTTTTAGACCGCCGCCGCCTGGTCATGGCTCTGTTCGCACACATTTCGTTATTGTTTTTAATAACATCGCTCAATTTGCTGCATTTCCTTTTGGGCTCGTTTTTCCCTTTTCCCTTTTATGCATCTTTTCACTTCGGTAATTAACACAGGATGGGGCGAAACACCAAGGGTGGGCAAATGATTGCAGAGCATGGAGTTGTTTTTTTTTTAACAGTGGCACCGAACGGAGTGGGAAAGGAAAGTGGATTAATTGGGAAATTCATAAGCAGATGGGACATCTGAAGTTTTTTTTGGAAGTATCTACGGGATTACGAGTGGAAGGGCCCACGAAGGGACCCGTCAACGGGCAAATGGCTAGTTCAACTGCCTATAGTGTGTCAAGGCCTAGTATCTCGCAGTGTGTGTTACATTTGGAAGGGACCTACAATTTATTACCAACTCCGAACGGCGAATTGAGTAGCTTCTTCATGAGAAACTATACTCTCGAAGGTTTTGCCATTCCTCGATAAGAGGTGGTGTCCGCAAAATATTCTGTGGATATTGCTGATGCTGGAAACTATGCACTTCGTACAACAGACTAGCGCACTTACCACTGAGACTTGGTGACCTGCACTTTAGAGACTTTGACCACTGAAATACAAAAACGTTGTAACCCAAGTTGCAACTAGGTATACCTTTCGGTAGCACCAAGAATACCTTCAGATTACTCCTTAAGAAGGTAAACATAGCCTTCAAGACCTCTTTCGTTTTAGTTAGAATAATTTTAAATTGCTCATTTAGACTAAACGAGTCGGTGCCAACAGGTAGGCGTCCCCTGGGTAGACCCAGGATGAGATGGTTGGACCGAAATCTCACCTCTACCGATACGGCAATAGCTTCTGATGATTTAGAGTCGATGGCGGAAGATCGGGAGGTTTGGAAAGTCCATTTAAGCACTCTATACCCGCGATGCTCATTGTGGAAATGGAGCGCACCTCTGAAAACACAATGGAAGTCGCACCAACGAGAAGACGCACAGGGATTTTGAAGATCACTAGGCAAATTCCTCGACGCGCATAGTAGCTAGATCACTCCTATAGAAACCAAGAAATCTGGTCACTAGAAATGTGCTAGGTTCAAGCAAAGAGCAATCGAGGCCGATGGTGGGACTAATCACAGGGCATATTAACCTCAACAAACACATGCAAAGACTGGACTTCGCCGAGAAAGAGATTTTCAGAAACTGCGAGGAAGAACTTCAACAAGATCAACAAGAACAACAAGATCACTTCCTATGTCACTGCCGAGATTTGCAGAAACTGCGAGGAAGAAGAACAAAATTTCGTGCACTTCCTATGCCAATGTCCAGCCCTAGCGAGTACGCGATAGAAGACCGTCGGATCCGTGTGGATACCGGATCTAAAGCATCTCAAGGACACAGGTATCGATTAAATCTTAGCCTTTAGGTGACGGTTCAACCCGACTCGTGTGACCCAGTTGATGATGTGTGTTGTTGAAGATGGGTGAGACTGCCGGGAGTGCCTAGATCCAATCTGTGGTGTTTAGAAAGCGGATTAAATCTCGTAACCCGAGATCTCGCTGAGGTCGTCAAAGAATGACTGGTTTAGTCCACGCAGTCTGGCTTTTGCAAGTGCCGCCGTATATTCACTGAGGAAGTGAAAAAGAGTTTCCTTCTCATTCTCATCTCCGCAGCTGCGGCGGGGGCCCATGCCCCTTGATTATCGTAGGTCGGTCATATCTACCTTGATATGGCGCAGTTGGGTAATCCCCTTCATTGGAGGTTAGCCTCCCCTAGCAGGGGATGGACCTGAGCCCTTCCTGATCAGCTCATCTGCATGCTCGTTTCCTGTTATGTCACTGTGTCCTGGAACCCAAATCAGTGTGACCCTGAACCGTTCGCCCAAGCGGACAAGCTCGTTCCGGCACCCAAGCACCAGTTTGGAGGACATGGTAGCCGAGTCAATAGCTTTGATGGCAGCTTGGCTATCTATGGCGTTTTATCACGCTCGAGTTGTATGCAGGCCTCTCGGTAGTTCCGCCTGGAAGACGCTGGCAACATTCGCCAAGCGGTGGGTTTACCAAAGCACAAGAAGGTTCGCAAACCACACATACACTAGTGTCAACTCCATAATTGTTTCCGCTTTCCTAAATTCCTTCCAACACACGGCCCGAACATACCCGATCTCTAAAGTTTCGAAATTTTAAAGCAGACAGTTCAACCCTTCATCCTTTGGCGATTTCTTGCTTGCATCTGACGGGAAGTAAAGGTGATGTAGGGCTTAAAATTCTGTATTCTGTATTCAACTCCCAGTAAAGGCAACATTTTTGTAGCGATCAGATCACTCAGATTCAAAAAAGTACTAGAGACGATCACAGCCGAGGTACATACATATATTTTCTCCTCTCAGGCAGGCGAAGATAGCGATCTGTTTCTATAGAGTCATCCAAGAGGTGTCAATTTTTTTTTTAGGAAAATACTAATCTGTCTTAATTTCTTGTGTCAACTGGAGCATATAAGCATGTAGATCAAGATCTTTATGCAACTTGCACTGCAAAGTGGTTGTGGATAGGCCCAAATCCTGTGATCGTCTCGAAATGGACACACTTGGGTTTTCAGTCACACTTTCAGCTACGGTGGCGATAATTTTCAGCCGACCTCGCCGGACGAACACGAGTTAAATTCTTTACATCACTAACCTGTCCGAGGCCTTCAAGTTTTCAATTAAATTGACTATAACTGCGGGAGAAGACGCTTGATGATGACCAAAAACATTACGATTTTTGCGATATTTCTGCGTTTTTGTAGTGAAATTTCACGAGTCTGTATCGTTCCATATTTAAGAACCTCCTACTTTTTACTTGTCAAAAGTCATCGCAATGATAGTTGAATGTTGACAGTTCAAAAATGGCGGGAAATTTAAAATGATACCTCTTGCTGAATGAGAGGCTCGAGATTCAAGACACTAGAACAGCGACCTACTCTAGCAGCTTTTCAGAATTTCGACTCATGTTGTCCATAAGATTTAAGAAGTTTCCATAGCTAACGCGATTCGTTAACGCCACAGTGCCAAGTGAACTGTCAACTGCTACTGCAACAGCCACACTAATGCAAAACGCAGCAACGACGACGACGACAATAAGAAAAGACATCAGCTGCACAAGGAAATCTGGTAGAACAAATTTTCAAGAGGCATTCCATCTCGTACCGCGTAGCTCAGAGCTCAGATACGAAATCAATGACTGACTGACTGACGTACTGTGAAGCTGAAACGGAAGGACGTCGTTACCACCTAATGTCTTCGGCCACAGTGCAGCAGTTTCACATGCTCTCATATGTCGAAATGGATGCAGTTGCAGTTGCAGTTGCAGGCGCAGTTCAACCACACCACTGGATCCCCGAAGAGACATCGCTGACGTAAAGAAGACAAAAAGTGAGAAAAGAAAAGACTTCAACCTGTCTATTTGGAGAACTCGATGCAAATATCGGGGGCCAGGCCTAGCAATAGCAAACCGAACACCAAGTGGTTGAGTAAGACGTCCGTCATCCCCCCTCCGGTCCATTTGCAGATGTTTCGCTCGCATCTGCATCTGGCCCTAGTCTGTAAATTAAGAATTGGTTCGATTTTACGCACACAAACACAACTGAGCGCCTGCATCCAGACCAGAGGAGCATCATTGCCTCTGACAGAATGATTTTCGCATTCGCATTCGGATTTGGGTTTGGGTTTCTCGGAGCCTACCCTACCAAGATGCCAGCGCGAAAATTAACTTTTGCGGCTACAGGCATCATATTCCATTTGATACTTTTGATTGCGTTTATGCACTATTGACTTTGGTTTTGATTTTCCACGTATGGGCGCGTACGTCTCCTCTCCGTGAAAATGCAGCCTGGCAGTTGATTTGCTTTTCTTTTTGCTTCGAGACCTTAAACTTGGGTTCTCGGTTACCTCTCTCGGGGCTGGCGTGTGCACCCTGGACGCAGTGAGGCATGCGTTTTTTTTTTCGTAGTTGGCCTACGAATAGACTTGGAACTCTGCGAGACTTCTGGGTAAATTTGATATGCACACGGTGCTGCGCCGGGAGAGACGCATAATAAGCGCAGAGAAGAACAACGAAAACGAGAATCGCTGTTACTAATATGAATGATGGCGGATCATATAAATATGTTCGACATGAATTTACGGTGATTGAAATGGGAAATATTTTCATTGCATTCGGGGCCTAACTTGTTTTTCTTTGCATAGAAATTATATCCACCGGGGGGAATTTGAGATGCGTGCGCCGTGTCGGCATTGAAGGGTAATTCTCAGCAGTGGAGACGGAGATTCCTTGGGATTCATTGGCTTTTTCGATGGGAAATGGAAGTTCGAAGGGATATGGTGCATCTGGAGGGGATTAGTTTTGTTATTTCGGAGAAATTTTGTAGTCCGGGGCTAGAAACAAACGCTTGACTGACGTCTTAGTACCGAAATTTCAGTGCTGGATAGCTGAATTGTAGGAAGGCATTGTACACTCTATCTATCATACAACTCGCCCCTTTAACAAAGATGGAAGACAGGAAATGGTCCTATGTTAGGATATTTCTATAAATTCATGGACGCATGGATGACGCAAGGTAATAAAAATTTCAATCTTGAGAGCACAGACTTTCGAAAAGTGAACAGAGAATGGTGCAAGCTAAGCTTGTCACCTGAAGTGTAGCGACGTCCTCAGCCTACGAAGAAATATGACTGTTTGACCATTAGGTTGGAAGAGCAAATGAAGCAATTCCATCAGTTGGACCAATATGCCGGAATCTCTTGGAAATGACGGAAACGAAAACGGGGAACAGTTTGAAGTCATTCAAATGGGTCACAATTTTATGCCAAACACTAATTCAAGAAGATCCTCATCCTCAGTGACAAGGGAATGTAAGTTATGATGACGGTCAAGTAAGATTAGCTAAGCGGGTGTGTACCAATAGACGCCGCTGTTTACGTAGAATAAAGCTTAATGAGATATCAACAGTCAACAAGGTGATCCAATGCTGGATGCTAGGACTCATGGTAGTCTTCGAAAAAAAAAAGCTGATGAGTTAGTTGGGTAGGCCCTGTTCAAGGCCAGCACACCGCTTAGCACAATATACAAGGAAATAGACATAGAATCCATCGAGAAAGTAAGCAATCACTAGTATTAACTAGACACATGTGCTACAGCCAGATTGCTATGGCCATCGAGCAGTTTGAACTGTCACTGGCATCTCAACTCGATACTGTTTGGTTAGCAGCTTGGCTGAAAATCTACAATGACTACTGGAGAAGTTGCAAGGACGAGGAAGAAATCGAATATATTCGTCACCTAGCATATGACTGACTGTCTTGCATTAGCCCTAAAAAAAAACACAGTTTTTGGCAACAGCTTCTTTTAAGGACTGAAGGACCTGCGAAACATTGAGCTTAGCAAGTTCCAGAGACTTATTAACTTCCAAGGCGTTTAAACATATTTGCCACAATGAACTATATGTGGTCTAAGTAAGCGTTCGACACTCTTGTGCAAAGGGGATCCTATTTACATAACCTAGCCTACATAGACTAGCGGTTGCGCCTATTAATTGGTAGTAAGAGAACGTAGAAGAATCTGCGGGGCAAGCACCACTGGAATAGTGTAAAGAATAGGTGGAATTGTCGGGGCATTTGCGTCTGTAGCGAGAGTCAGATTGCGTTTAAAGCTTTGCTCAACCCTTTAGCCAAAATAATCCAAAATTTTTCAAGAATGCATGAATTATCTAATTTTGATCGCAAGACTCGTGTCTGGGTTCTCTCCTAGGCTTAGGTGTCACTAATGTCTGCGACGCTTTTGGAGACGACGACGTTTTCTTAAAAAATCGAGAAAATTTAAAGGTGAATCCTGCTTCCTGGTAGTAAAGTACACCAGTTACGTCTTAATACTCCAGTGAAGCGTTTCCAAAACCGACAAAAAAAAAAATACCACTGGGATACATATAATCATCTCCGAATGTATCACAGCTGAATGCATAACTTTTCCAACTGGCCGAAGAAGTGATTGGTCGCTAGCCATTCTGCACAAATGCCAGCAGTTCAAAACCTTTCGTGCAGTTTGACGGTCAAGTTTAATCTAAAAAAAAAACTTTCAACTTATCGATGACTTGCTCTTCATAGCTAAGGAAAAAAACTATTCTCACTCAAAAAAACGACTCAGCCAGCAGCATCAACAACTTTCTGCTGGAGAAGCTGCCAACTGAGCATACTGCCAACTGAGCAACACCACCGACTGTGGATATTGACCAGAAGTCGGTTTGGCACCAGCGCTTGGTACAATTTTTAGGCACTTTCTTCCCGACTACTTATTAGACGTTTACCAAGGTGGATAATTTGTGTCCCTTTCAACTTTAACATTTTATTTAGGAACTTCTTCACCACCCTTAGCTTTGACCCTAACCTAGGAGCAGAGGGGATGTGATGGAGTTTCTATATCTCAAACATTTCATCAGAAATGTTCATCACAACGTCTGATGAATAAATAAAAACCCATCCTCAGGCAGCTTCAATCAAAATATTGGAAGCAGTGCCCCAGCAAATAACTCGCAGTCCTCAATCACTATCCCACTCTCCCTAAGCCTCTAACAAGCGCATACGCTCCGTGTGTTACAATTAAAAACTCAAATTTCCAGTTTCCAAAGCGCAAGCCAAAAAGGTCCGCGTCCGCGTTGCAGTGTCTTCTATTCTCTAAGCGCATTCCTTGCCATCTTGGCTCCAAACTCAAACGTTTAGCACAGTACAGCAAAAAAAAAAAGCGGTCGCTTCCACGAACAATTTCACCTGCACAACATCATCCAATTCTTGATTAGCTCCTCGGTTACATAAATTTCGCCAGCAGCCTGGAATTTTATAGAAAAATCCATTTTAACTAAGTATACGCTTAACAAAAAAAAAAAAAAAGTGGCCCGGCCACCAGAGCTACCGCGCTCCGTGCACCTCCAGATGCACACATCACAATCGCGCTGGGTCCATCTTACTCTTGAGCTACAATTACGCTGATCGCATCTCCTCGTTCCTTTTTTGTTGTTGTAGTTGTCGCCCGTTCGTCCATTCGTCCGTTCGTTTTTGTCCATGCCCTAGCGCATTATTTAATATGAAAACCATCAAACGGCAGCAGTAGCAGAGCGACGACACGGCGCGTATAGGCAGAGCATCTGCCGCATATCATAGGCCCAGGCATGGCCGATCGAAGACGACATCGCGCAACTGGTGACTAAAAACAAAAGCCCAACAAAAAACACATTTTTCCCAACTCCATCCGCCGAAGAGCAGTTTAGTTTGGCCAAGTACTAGTTCCAGTAGTTGAAGGTACGAAAGACAAGATACGAAGATAACAGCAACGGATCAGGCCCAAGCACACATTTGGGATTCACACGGCCAGGGGGTTGGGGTTGGAAATTGCCGGCGCAGGAGAAAATAAAGGAAAATTGTCTAAAGGTCTTATAAGTGAGAATCATAATGAGAGTATAGCGCAGCTCTAGCGGACGCATGCGTGGATTTCGGTGCGATCCATTATGGGTCGGTGGCTGGGGGGTGGCGGCGGCGGGGGGCGTGATGAAATTACCAGGTAAAACCTATGATTTAAGAGGACATTCGCATCGGGCTGCAGTTGCGGCCGAGCCGAAAGGCCCATATTAAGTTTCGACAGCAAAAATGTGCTCATCGAAAGCGGATGTTGGCTGTGCTCGCCGAGTGGTGCCCTAAAGACGACCATGCAGGTGGGGGACGACGACGACGCCCGGTGGAAGCCTCATTTTGCCACAATAGTGGACGACATGGAATGTTGTCACATTTATGTTCGCAACGTCATTTTTCTAGCAAAGGTCTAGTTTTTGTGGCACCACCACCACCAGCACCATCATCATCATCATCATCAACAGCAGCAGGAGCAGCATCATCACCGTTGTCGTCGTCGTCATGATTGGAGGCATCACTGGTAGGCAGGGGCCGTGGCATCATCAGGGAAATGACATTACGTTTAATGTTGTTTTATGAGTTTTTGTTCGCTTCCAAAAACACAGCGACGAACAGTTGGAGTTGGAGCTGCGCTCCGTGGCAATTCTCAGAGAGTATTGTGCGGCGAGTTATGCACTTGCCGCTCCCTGGATGGTTGCGGTATTGCGACGACCGACGCGGCAGCACTGGATCTGGACAAATATCGCGCAGCGCAGATATGTATATTCATTATTTACGCATAACTTATGTTGACGATTTTTTCTTCGAAATTATTTCCTCCTCTCTTGTGTTGCTGTGTGTCGATGTTTGCTTCTCTATTGGCAAAGCAATCAGTTGTACTGGTGATGGCGATAATGGGAAGCTGGTTTCGACCAGAGCCCAGTCGGAGTCGTTGTCTTTTCCTGCTGTTCGCGAGTTTTGAGAGGTTCTAATGGAATGGAATTCGCGACGCTATGTGTACGCATTTCTTTGGTGGACAATGAACTCTGATTGAGAATTTAATGGAACTTGGGCTGTGATGGAATGAATGACAGGGTGTATCTGTCATAGGAAGACGAAGCTGGATCTAGTGGACTCAAATAGAGCGACACGGAGTCTAACAACCTCTCAAACATTTCAAAAATTCTCAATATCTCATAGTCACGTCACTTGAAGATTGGAGGGGTGCGCAGGATTGAATTCAGAAGGTTGAATAGAAGCCTTGCTGTTGTAACGAGAGTAGAAATGGACACAGCAATGGCGCTAACCGAAAGCTGTTACGAATTCGGAAACAGCGCGGCACACTGACCTGAAGAGGTTTTCGACGCGAGTAGATTTTTCTGATCAATGAACAAGAATATGAACTCCTTCTTCGGTAGGGTATAGATGGTCAGTAAGGACAGATGATTGTGCATTTGGATGTGAAGCAGGGCTGCAAGGCAGGTTAACTCAGCCACAAACGAGTTCCTTCAAGCCAAGAATTTTCAAACGTGTAGCAAGAACCATACTCCCAGTGCACTGAAAAGGTACAGGACCACAAAATTTGTCGCCTGAAAAAGAGAGAAGGTAACTGAGATGAGTGATAGTCTGCAAAATGCATGTGAAAATCTCTGTTCGAGGCACTTTGGCAAGAAGAACAAGGGTCAAACTATTAGGATCAGGTCAGTAGTCAAAAGAGGGTTGCTGTCCGATAGAGAAAGACCCACTAGCAAAAAACTGAAGTCAGCCGGTAAGAAGGCCATCAAGAGGAGACAGCTTGAAACGGAACGACTATGGAGTCTAGAGAGAACTGCCCTCAAGAGACCAAGATTACACGATATCCCTTCGAAAACCCCAAAGAAGGCCAAGAATTTAATTTCAACGTCTACACACATATGTACATATGTACACACATAGGCCCTTCAATGAGGAGGCGAAGGAACATTTAGTCAACCGCATTATTGACCACGGTGTTGAAGATGACAGAAACCTGAAGGTTGCTTAAGGCGAAAATGCCTTTGAACATTCTCTCGCACAGCCTTGTTAAAAAAAAAATAGTTGGCGCGACTGCTCGGGATGAGCCTGGTACGATTCTCGCAATATCTTGTCTTGATCTGCTTAGTAGCTCGTTTGTTGTAACCGGGCCAGATCTTCTTCGATATGACGCAGTTGCTAAGCCTATTCCACACTTGGTGAGAGTGGTGTTGAATATTGCCCTTAACGGCTCCGAGCGGGATATTAACAACTTCCGCCAGTGAGTCGTTAAGGGCTGATCGTAGTCTAGCCAGATCGTCGGTTGTTTCGTTGTAGTCAGCGTTTACCAGCTTTGAGAATGTAGTATTAATGATGGGTGTTGGATAATTTTTCAGCACACGGCAGCCTTCCCGAATAGCAAGGAGCTCTGCTTGGAAGACACTGGCAAAATTCGGCAGTTGAAAGGATCTCGACCAATTCAGTTTTTCTGAGAAAATGCCATCACTGGTGAGCCGGTGGCTTTGCTGCTCTTCAGCTTTTTAATGCATAGCTGCGTCAATCTTTGTTAAATTTGGAGTGGGGGGATTAATTAATTCTTCGTTGGTTTGAGTTAGGTGCTCTGGCCCTATCACTCTGCCATCACTGTGCCTATTTAGCAACTGCTGGAACACATCCACGCACTTATAATTTTCAGAGCATTTTTCCTGTCGGGACCAACGCTGCAATATAACTTTGCCGCATCGATTCGACAGAAGGTCTAGAAAGTTTTCTTGTCAAAGAAGAGGCATTTACTTTTCCTATCCGCCGACGTACAGTATTTGAGCCATTTAGTCCTCCGTGTGAAAAGATTCCTTTCTGCCTTGAAGCTTCTGTCAGACCGGTGCTGTAACTTTAACTTCTGCCCGAACAAAAGGTTGCAGTCCGTCTTAGAAATTAGTACCTACATGCACATTAGTCCTTCCGTATCTAAGATCCAATTCCATAAATAGTCATCTCAGCCCTCTCTACATCGAGCAATTAACAAGTAAATTGCGCAAAATACCGCACAACACCCTAAAAGACGTTAAGAAAGCAAAAACTGTACCCCCACTAATGTCAGACTTCCAAGCTTCTTAAAAACTTCATGAATATTCAAAAAATACCGTGGCCAGTTCCCTCCGAAGCAAGGTAACAAGGACGTCCCTCCACAATGTATTTCACTCTAATTAACATGATTTACGCCACCTATTACCCCCACAGAATAGCCCCACCATTAACAGCAACAAACGGCGAACCCCTCACCTATGCGGGCCAAACCTTTTTCGTTGCACCCTTGCACCAGTAGCAAAACATACCCAACTGTTGTCATAAATATTTTCGAAAGCACACACAGTCGGCTTTGCCAACCCGGGTTGTAAATCCATCATCCTCATGTATTATTCCTTCGCCAATGTGGTAATCAATTTCAGTGCAACCCTGCAACACGGCGACAGTGGCTCGAAAACTTACTGAGCCGATGAGCTACCTCTGCGACAGCAAAAAATGCCGACCCGACTGGTCGAATTGAAAAATAAAAACTCTGCAATCTGTTTTAATTTTTCCACTAAAACAGTCCTCCAAAGGATACGAGTACCTAGGCACACAATATGGCAAGGAGCAGACCCACGGTACATGGGGGAACAATAAAAATTCATGGCGAATATTCGTGACTGTGGGCCCCAAAACAAAAGTTCTATCCGCGTTTGGCTTTATAGGCTTTTAGTGCTGTTGTTGTGGCGTGATGCGCGACCCTTCGCAGGACAGGCGGCCGCCCAGCGGTGCTTCTCATAATGCTTTTGCTGATTAAGAGCAACGTACGACAGCGTCACTAACACTAAAAGTGATGAAGAGCACTGGTCTCTCATCAACGAGTGGGCTGAAGTATGTGGAACTTTTTTTTTCGGAATTTTAATTATTTGATATATTTTATTTTTGTGATATAGGGTATGTTCGACTGAGTTCATGTAGAGATATTTTTTTCACTTAGCATTTAACAAGAGGTTATGAAGCACAACCTGCAAATTGGGGAAATGGCAATGACAAGTCGGTTAGAGAACATGGAATTCATCATGTGAGGAATCTCTGCTCTTCCATCCGTTTGTCTTGGGAAAGTTGCAAGGAATAGGAGGTACATATGTACATATCTGGTGTGTAATTTTGGGCGCAGGACAAGCCTCAATGATCCTTGCAAAGCGAAGGACTACGGGTGCTCGTGAACCAATTAGGCAAAGAATTGCCTGTGTCGGTATTACATATGCTATGCGCGTCTGTTTCAGCCATAGAGGCTGTCATCGGGCTCACACCCCTACATATCTTCACTAGGAAGACTGCTGCCCATTGCTGCAGCCAGAACAACAGTTTAAATCAGGTAATCTTGTGGGTCATCTAAAAATATTTTACTCAATTCCAAGTACGGCCATGTTCTGCACTTTCCCCGACGTTATGGCCATGGAGTACAGTTTCAAAAGACTATTTGAGGTAGAAATATAAGACCGTGTCGACTCGTCTAATGGAGAACCCGTATCAGACCCAGGATGTTTGGTATGGTTTACCGGCGGATCAGAAATGGCTTCCGGAGTGGGTTGCTGGCTTCTTTGGACTCAATACAAAGGTCTTTGTAACAACAACAAGTGCCCCAGCGTTCTCCAGGCTGAAATGCATGCTAGAACAGCTCGGGGAAGCAGTTTAAGTAGAATGACACAAGTTTGTCGCGTGTGTACCAGCTATGATAGGGATTAAATAGCTACCGGCCTTACTGAAGGCGCGTTGTTGATTATCATGCCTAATCCAGGGACACAGCTTGTAATTGGTGCATAGTTCAATGCATATGCAATACTTGGGTGACTTCAAGTTAACGACCAGTTTGACATTGTCACAAATTTTAAGGAAAATTACCTCTTGCCAAACAGAGTTTTTCCATGACTAGTACCAACAAAATCGTTTAAGAATCTTCTCAAAGGTTAAGGGTTTAGAAGCACTTGCCATTGCACGGTCGATAAAACTTCCAAACCACGCCAGTGTGCTCCAAGCCGAAGTTCTAGCGATATCCGAGTCCGCAAGAGAACTATCCTCGGTAACCCCGAGAAGAAACATCGATATTTACATCGATAGCCAAGCCCCATCGATCAAAGCCTTGTCATCCACAATACTCAAATCACTTGTAGTAAAGAGCTGTCGTAGCCAGCTCGTAGCCAGCTCTGTTGGGCCTCGGGGTACCGAGGCTTCGATGGCAATGAAAAGGCCGATGAACTGGCAAGAAAGGGAACGAAACTGAACCAAGTTATGGTCTATCACACGGTTCTGATCCCTATAGAAGTTATAAAGCAAGAGATACACTTGGACTTTTGGGGGCTTGCCGATGAACGATGGAGCACACTTCCGTCACGCCGCATGTCAAGAAAAATGTGACAGAAGCTCAAAAAAAGGAAAGCAAAGGAAATACTTACTCTGAACAGATCGCATTTAGCTCTAGTGATCAGCATGCTCACAGGCCACAACCTGCTGGCTGCCCATCTAAAGAGAATGCGGCTAAGTGCGACTGACCTCTGCAGAGGATGTGGTGAAATAGACGCGGAGGAGGACACGACGCACTTTCTCTGCGACTGCCCAAGCCTCAGCAGAAAGAAGGATCCCCTAGGAGCTTAATTCTTTAGTTGCCCAGGCCAACTATCAACCATGCCACCAAAGGCCATCCTAAAATGAGTACTGAATTTAGGGTGGCTTAGGGGGGCTAATTAACAACCAATAAATAATCCATTTTCTTCCCAACAGGTACGTAAATGTAGGTCCCACAACGGGGAACACGATAGCGAAAGTAAATTTTAATGGTTCCAATAGCATTGAAGAATCCTGAGCGACTTAGTTATCAACGTCGTTTCACTTGGTTTTGTTTTAGCAGTCGTTCCACTACTAAACCGTTTAAAACTACCGATTTAGCAAAGTTCAGCCTTAATGCTGGCGGGATACTCTACCGGAAAAGGCTCTGACGAGCGCTTGCGATTGTAGCGATCAGAAGTCAAGTTTTGCGGTCTTTGTTCAAATCAATGTTCGCTGCTCAAAACGTTCGGACATCTAACATACCGGAGGAATGCCTTTTGTCGATCGCGAGGTGGCCAGTCTGGTTGACGGTTGATTAAACAGAAAACCGACATGTACCCTTTTCTTATATCAAAATGCGGGAACAACGTGCTACGTTCCGTCGCAAAGTCGATTTGTCTGAATCGAATATGGTGTCATTCAGGCCATGTTTTCCGGCAGTTCTACCACAGATGCTCTCTCTTTTTAGATTTGCGTTAAAATCGCCCAGGAAAATTCTAATGTCATAGCTAGAGCTCTGTCCAAGAGCACGTAGAAGCTGTCTTAAGTGTCATCATCTTTCTTCGTTGTGGTTGCAGTGATTGGTGGTCTTCCAGGTTAAGCCCATCCGATGGTGTGTTAACGAAAATTCGACTTGTGTTTTCATAAAGCAGAACTTGTACTGCGTTTTTGTTTCTGCAGGCTCCGATTTGAGTAGCAAGACCTTGAGTTGCCTCCATTACCCTTTCACAGAACCTTCACATATCATTTTTACCACAATATCTCTGTATTTCCTTTTCCCTTTTTGTTGGTCAGGGGTTCAAAACACTAAATCATTCTTGCAATCTAGAGGATTCTGAAAATGGCGCCCGAAATAAGTTTCCAAAACTAAGAAGCGCAGGAACTCTCTCTTATCTCCCTCTAAGCAGCAAAGTCTAACTCTGATGTTGAGCCTACGTGGGCAATTTATAGGGTATGCCACACAAATTCTTTTGTAACATAGGGTTCAATTTTTTTTTCTTTTTTGAATTTGTAAGTTAAATTGAATTTCATTTGAATTTTGAAGCAAAAAATAAAAATAAAAATTAATTCTTTCCCTGCACCGCGGCATTCATTCGTGTCATGTTGCAAACTAATTCGGTTCGCGTATGTGGATGACGGCATCGAGGTCCTGGTTTGGTTAATGTTTTTTAATTTCATTCTTTTGTATGCAAAGTAGGCGGTGGTGGGGGGAGACCTAAGGGGGTATCACATGTGAAAATCTAATTTGTTTACTTATGGCTTAAGCCCTCTCTTTCTGTGTTTGAGCCGTGGCAGCGTTTCACAGTGGACGGTCTCCATTTCCATTTCTGTGCACAGTTTGTCTTTGTTAATTTCTGTGTTTTTTTTTTTTTTTTGCAAATGAGCTTTTTGCACGTTACTGCATTCATTACTGTATGTGGCATAAACGAGGCTTGTTAAGAGGTTCATTTTTCTCATTTTGAGGTGAAAAGGAAAACTGTTCCCGACTGAGAGTTATGAGAAGCGAATTCACAAAGTTAACGTTTAGTTTTCGGTTCCTAGACCTGTGAATGAAGGTACACATGGTGGAATTAGAAGGATGGAAATCGTGGTGCTGCCATAAGGTTCATGGAATTGCAAATGCTGAACCTAAGAGTTCAGAGACTAAAACTTGGTGGATTGTTTTGCATTGTTTTGTTACTACAGTCACCAATGCAATTGACTACTTATGTACTTGTCAGAGTAAGGTATACTCGACGGATTACCACTCGAAGAGCTGTAGATGAATTGATTGAGAGAATTCTACAGATTTGCTCAGGCGAGCACATGTCTTGTGTATTACACTCTCAGCATGTTTGTCTGATCCACAAGAAGGCCTCTTCAACCGGGTCAGTTACAGAAGCGTCAGTCTTCTCAGGAATCCAGACAAGATCTTATGTAAATGAGTGAAACATTTTGTGAATCAAGAAAATCCACCGCCGATCACATTTTACACTTTAGCAGATCTTGGAGTAAACATAAGAAGTTCCAATCGATTCCCAACATGGTTTTATCGATTTTAAGGTCGCCTGTGGTAACATTAATAGAGGCGAGCTAAAGAGAGCTATGCCTGGTTTTGGCATCTCTACTAAACTCGTCCGTCTGTGGAGGATGATTGTGGAAAACTCAAAGATCGGCCTCAGAGGCCCTGTCTTTCAAAAGTCTGTGCCACAAATTAATGCGACGACGATATGAAAAAACTCCCCGACTGTGTTTGTAAAAGCCTTAATTAGTTTGACGATAAATGAAGGCAGGGCCGATTATTTACTGTCAATAAGAAGGAACACCCAACACCGAAAAATTAGACAAAACGTCCCGACAACTTGAACTTTGTCTACCCTGCTTCTGCTGTCATCTTTCAGAATGACATTTCATCCGAAATGAAAGGAAGAACCACTCTTACCACGGCTCTATACCGGACCAATAAGGAGGCTCTATATAAGACCTTTCAGTTCTACTCTATGGCGTTGAAGCATGACTCTATAGAAGACGGATCAAGATAGCCTTGGTTATCCATCCATTCAACCATTTCCAATGGCCCGCTTATCATGGGTTTAGGGTGAATAATTGGATCCTCCACGCCTCTCGATCTTCAGCCATCGACTCCTTATCATCTGGAGCTATACCCATACGCGTAGTGGTAAGATTTTGGACTTGGTCCAACCATCTCATCCTGGGTTTACACAGGGGATGGCACGGGTTCCATTGCACGTCTTGAAAGCCGAGTTGTTAATGCGGTCAAACCATCGAAACATGGACCACTCCATTAAAATAAGTACATAGCTGTTCGACAGTGAGTACATCGCGTATTCTGGTGTTCCTACCTCGATCTTGGTGAGTAGTTTGTATCCGCGGAGATTGTTTTAAGCAAACAACTCTTCGTAAGACGATACCCTGCGTGGACGGACTTCGAAAGAGACGTTTAAATAAAAAATAAAAAAATAAATAGCTAGGTGAGCCAAGGCTTAGGTTCTCGCAACGTTCGCACGAATGGAAGGGACCTACAATATATTGCCGACCTCGAGTGGCGAAATGAGAAGCTTTTTCCGACGAGAGGTTGTACCGCGAAAAATGGTCAGTGGATATGGCAGGGACTTGAACCCACGCAGCTTGCTCAGCAGTCCAACGCACTTATGACTGACCCACTGCGACGATCTAGTTGAAATACTACACATTAGACGCTTAAGGCAGCTAGGACATACAGAAGAAACATTCACAAACGATCTGGCGTGCAGAGTCTTCGAATCTAACCCGGAGTGTCAACGTAATATAGGAAAACCTTGTCTTAGAATTCAAAGAACTTTAAATGAACAACTTGTCAGCTAAAAAGCGGGCTCACTGGAGAAGCTTATTAGTTGTCCAGGTTGAAGCCACCTATGAAGAAGAAGACTTTGCTTTGCCAATTTATTACGAGTATGATCTCCATCGGGACAATATGTACTTTCTCGTATCTAATCCAAGACACCCCAGCTGTTTTAAGCGCAATTTGGAATTCTTAATGTCGTCACCCTTTAAATGTTAGTATCTACCACATAAACACCTTCAACGCGTCATTAATTTCTTTCAAAACAAGAACAACTAAGAAGATTTCAACCCTCACTGTCCAACAACAGCCTTGACTTGCAATAAATTAATGTTTTCACCGTCCAAAACACTTTGTAAATTGTCCACCTTAATAGATTCTCGCCCCAAAGGCAAATAAAATGCGAATTGAACCTTGGAGTTTGGTTTCGACGAAAAAAAAAAAAAGAAGAACAAGGAACAAGTCCCAAACCGACACACAAACTGCGTCTCCCCAAGTTCTTAAATTACACATGTGCGCCGCAATGTGTGCATGGTTTTAGGTTTCGCAACTTGGTAAGCCATCGCGTGACGATGATGGCGTTGTACACTCAACTTAGTATGATAAGACACATGGTAGTGCATTGGGATAGGTCCGGAGGAGTGCAATGCCCTCTTTAGGGCGGGCAAAAATATTCAGCTGTGGCTGCAAAACGATCAAATTTCCACAAAACAAGTTTCTCCGTCTTGCGCTTGTTTAATTCCATTTGCGAAACAGTTGACCAAAACAAAATGCGAGTCCCTAAAACGATTTTGTCCAACAACGATGGCAGAGGGCATTTGGGCTGAACAAATACGAGCGCCGCCGGCCGCCGCCAACCCATGGCTGGAGAGCACGATGGAAAAAATGTGCATATGCACATTTTTGGGTTTCGTAATTTTTTAGTGTCCCTAATTTCCTTTGTTGGCGTGTTCAAAGATACTTTTTTCTGTTCTGAGATAGTTGCAATTTTTCCCTTATCTTGGAGGGGCATAGTTTTGCAAACTGTGGGGCGATTTATGAATACAATTAGGGGATATCCGCAACGAGGTGATAAACAAGGTGTTTGAGGTTCTATCGTGTATTACACCTTTAGATTGGCAGTCCGGGCTTAAAGTTTAAACTCAAATTGTGTTAAATGCTGCTTTCCAACAAAGTTGATAGTATGTATAATTTGTACAGATTTTTATTCAACCTTATCACTAGACCAAAATAACTAGTTTCGAATGAGTCATTTAGATGGGGGCTCACAGCTTATAATTGAACAACGGTAATTAACCTAAAGTGCACTGGTAAACTCCTCCCTACAAAAAGAGACCTTATGGAATCTGTCGTTAACATATTGACAAGATGGACGAAGAAAGTAGGTCTTGAGGTCAATCCTTCAAAAATCGAACAAGTCCTTTTCTCAAGACGCTATAAGGCTCCGTATATCACCCCTCCCAAATTAGAAGACACGGAAGTTCAATTTGTAGACCACGCCAGATACCTAGGAGTCATACTTGATAGGAAATTCAAATGGAGGCTGAATATTCCGGACCGTGCTAGGAAAGCCTCAACTGTCTTATATTCTTGCCGGAAAGCTCTTTACCCGAAATGGGGCCTGCAGCCTAAAGTAGATATATACGGCGGTGGTGAGGCCGACCCTTATGTACGGAGTATTGGTCTGGTGGACAGCAGGACGAGAAAGCACCAGTAGCCTGCTTGAAAAGGTACAAAGGGGATCATCCATCTGCATAACAGGTGCCTTGAGAACAATCCTTTCTCACTGGAGGTAATGCTCTATCTGCTTCCTGTTGATATCTTTAGGAAGCTAATGACAGTCAAAGCAGCATTAAGGCTTAGAGAATCCTCCCAGCTGATCAGCACAGCAACGAGTCACTCTAAAGGCAACCATACTATTCCTAGTAAAACAGACTACGTTGTCCCCCATATTGACTTCAACGTCATGCACAAAACTCGGATTCCAGAAGCTCTTGGGAGTCTTGTACAGTTTTGAGAGATTCCGCGCTAGAAATATTCACTTATGGATCCAAGACAGAAGGTGGTACGGGGCAGGAATCTTCTCCAATGCATCTGGCTTAGCCATTACCACTGTAGAGTGTTCCAAGCGAAAATTACGGAAGTCTGCGAAGCTTCGGCTTGGCTTGCAATTAACGCGAAAGATTGTAGCGCTATTGTAGTTTGACATAGATAGTTAAGTTGTCAAAGCAATGCCGCAGATCTCTTAAAGAGGTGCGACGTAACCCTGTGCTGGGCCGCAGGACACAGGGATGTTCCAGGCAATTGTAGACTATACGAGCTGGCAAAAGAAGGTGCAGGACGACATCTCCCCGAAAACCTGGGGGAACCACCTCCGCCTATCGAATCGATAAAATTCCTCTTTGACACGAATGCCAAGAAATTGGAAAACCACAGGTGGAACAACACCAGCACTTGTCTCTTGTTAAAACAAATCTGGCCTAACCTGGATTTAAAGAAGACGGAGAGACTTTTATACACTTTGCAAATTATCAGCAACCCTCTGCTAGTATCAAGACATCAATGATTGTGTTTTTTAACATCTAAGACCCAACGATACATTGACCTCGGTATGCCACATCATCCAATCATCGCCACCCATTGGTTGATACGCGTTGGGGGAAGAGAGAGATCTTTTCTAACCGCAAAAACCCTATTTTGCGTCTGTGATACAAACCATCCCGTAGATTTGATGAATTTCATTCAATGTCCTGAAAAAAGTGTCGTCCGAGGAATTTATTTCTTAGATGGTAAAGACTTGGACAGAGAAAGTTGGTGGTATCCTCTTGGACCACCACCTCCTACAAAGGTCTTCTTTTGTAATCCGAAGCTTTTTCATATGGTACCCTGCCCTGTAGTCGCTCCTATAAGGGTAGATAGGGATCTTCTGTCGGTCTGCAGAAGTCTGTCGGTCCTAGCCTTATCGAATAAATTCCATATCTTCCCCGTGGTTAGGTTAGGTTAGGTTAGAAGGGTGTGTGATGGATAGGCCTCATCACTTCCACTCGGAGACCTGAAGGTCCATTGTGAGTACTCTTTTAATTTGTGGGAATAGCGGTGCGGTTCTCGGGACATCCTAAGGACCTATCCTTTTGTTGGCTGTTTTGTGAACCAGTTAGTACTCTTTAAGAATCGGAGTAGGTCCGTTAACTGTAGGTCTGTTACCTCTGCTATGCTTGCAAAGAACCTTGATCCTAAAGCGCGTAGTCGTCGTTCCTGCAGGGCGGGGCAGTGGCACAGCAGATGTTGGATTGATTCTACCTCCTCTTCATCTCCGCAGCTTCTGCATAAATCGTTGGACTTGATTCTCCACTTGCGGAGCATGACTCCGATGGCGCAGTGTCCTGTGATAACTCCAGTGAGCATGCGGATAGAAGAGCTGTCCAGTGCCAGGAGGCACCCCGTGGTTACAAAAGTGTCTAGAGAGGTCAATCTGCCTTACGGCTATTTTCACCGCTTCGAGCTTAAGTGTACAAGAAGGGATGTTCACCGAAGAGTCAACCCGTTCCGAGTTTGTTGCCGAGCCATTTCTCGCGAAATCGTCAGCCTTCTGGTTTTCTGGTATGCCCTCATGTCCAGGGACCCAGCAGGGTGTAACCTTGTGCTGTGTGCCAAGAATCTTTTATTTCTGCTGCCTGGCTGTCGATGAAAAAGTTGATATTCTCTAGTGGTTTTGCCCTCATCGCAGTTTCACGGGCGGCTAGTGACCAAATCATTGGGCTAAGAATTCATCTACAGACCGTCACAATGTGCATCCCCCTTCGGACTACAGAGCGTATACGTAATATTTTGTCTCTCCTTTCAGAAAAAAAATATTTTCCCAAGATAACAATTAAATTCCTTAAATTAGTTAAGAAAATTTATTCAAAAAGCTAGGAGCAGACAACACACAAAAAAGAAAAACATGTATTCCCGCCCGAGCTATGAAATATCTTTTGGAAAACCAAACCAAAAGCTCATATTCCTGTACAAAGTTATTTTTTTAATCTCAAACAGTGCAGTGACGGTGCGGATAGCTATGTAGGACCCGGATACAGCCATAGCCAGTAAGCTAACCTATGTTCATGAGGATACACAAAATTGCCTTAGTTGGATTTTTTAATTAATCCCATAAATTCATACAGCTGAGTAACGCAATTTAGTTTGCTGAGGCGTCCACCTCCTCCTCCTTCGTTGTCGCCCTGGTTCTTAGCCTTCTTTTTTATTTCAGCTCCTGGACGAGCTGTAGATGTATATCTGCGTGGTATGTGCAATGAAGTTAAAAGGTAGAAAAAAAAACCATGAATATCCACCCGCACTTTCTCAGATGAATTGACCAGTTTTACAAAGGTTATGGTGTGAGATCGAAGATGGTCCTGCTTCACCCAGGACTTTTGTCATTAATGTCCTGCTATGTGCGAGTAAAGCTCTGATTCGACTCATTTTTTTGTTTTTGTTTCCTTCTCTTTCGGTATTTTTCCCCCACAATGATCAACTGGTAAATGCAAGGTGTCTGTCTGTCTGCCCGTTAATGCCCCAAGGATGTAAACTGGGACGGGTTGGGTAAGGCCATCGAAGGAAAAAAAATTTGCTGGCAACCACCCTCTCATCCCCTCGCAGCCGACCACCTTTGGTAATGTAAATTTTTTTCGGTTTCTCTTTCCATGATTCGTTTTACTTTTTTTTTCTTTCTTTTTCGAGCTTGGCTGCCCCTTCTTCTAATGAAGAGATCCACGAATTTGTGTCTGTGTTGGTGGTATTAGTTGGTGCATTTTTTTTTTGTGTCCTCCCCCTCCTCCTGGTGTGAGAAAAGATCTTTGGAGGATGAAAAGAAATAACAGAGGCAAGCAGAAAAAATTGCGCATAGACCAAGTTCGCCAGGACATTCTGAGAGCGAAAAAGGCCAGGCCACATAGACTAAGGACACCGTAATACGAGGGCGAAAAAAACGAGAAAAAAAAAGAAAATGATTGTCTTGCGCATACCCACCCACCCACCGACACCAAATAGACAATACAAGCAACTAATAATCCTTCGCTGCCATGCCGAACTCCTCTGCGTCACCTTTGGCAACATTTTTTTTCCGTATCCTGCATTCCGGGCTTCTTCGTACATTTTTTGCGAAGCGTTGTGGAAAAAAATGTGTGTATTTGTGGAACACACACACACACATACCCACTTGTGAGATTTTGTTCCCCCAAAACTTGGGAGAAAGGAAAAAAGAAATCCGTCCGTCCACCCCCCGAATCCAATGCAATAATCTGCTTCGCGTCGATATTTTGCGGCGTGGAGTGGAGAAAAATTATTGTGGGCGACACGAGCAGTACTGGGGATCGATACTAAATGGGTTGACTTGCAGTGCCAATATCCTATACCGTTATTATGGTACTTACTATCCCTCATCTACTTGCAACCCATCCCCGTTCCTTATCTTCTCGACACTAAAAGTTTGGCGTATGCATGTATGCACTCAGGAGGGCGGCAATAGCGTTAGCGCCCCCGACCGCTCATTTATACAATCGCCTCAATATGTACTTATGGTATATTAAAGGGAGGATGGCGGAAGGCCTTCCGAAGAAGGACACAGACCATCGGAATGAGATTAAGAAAAAAAAAATCCCCATCAGCAATGAATTTTGAGAGGAAAAAAATGGGGAAATATGGTGGACAAAAACGTCCGTATCGGATGGGGAGTATAAGGGTGGCATCTGGAAGAGAAATTGAAATTTTCGTCGGACGATAGGGAAATCGATTATTGTCATTTTTTTTTGTATCCTCTGGCTTCCGCGACATGGGTTATGAATCTTGAATTCATTTTCCACTTGCGATGAGTTTAACCGTTCGGAAGACGAGATTTTGTAATGGGTGGTCTTTTTGGGCTTAAGACATTTTATCGTATTGGGATGAACTCCAGGTGTTCATATGAAATTTCATGGAAGAGTGTGAAATTCCAGAATGCCGTCGAACTTGGATTGAGGTTCAAACAATACCAAGAATGGACAATTTGCCCGCGATACCTTTACTCAGTGATCAATGAAAAACCTTAGAGTGTACGCATGTGGCACACTCCTGGGATCAATACATTGTCTATGGAGAGTGGATAATTGAGTAAAATGCAGGCCATTGCCTATCCAAAAACTAAATTCTACCAGTAGCACAGTAACAAGAATAGTCTAATGGAGCATAAGGACCCTTTCTGACTCTCAGAAATAGCAGACTCTTTCAGCTAGAGAAGACATTACTGTGTTATAGCCTGGAAATCGTGTGACTAATAACAATGCATTGGAAACATAAAAGACTTCCTAGCTTGAAAGAGGTCGCAAAACGACGTCTGAAGACATCACAGTACAACCAATAGTTTTCTCGAAAACGTCGATGGGAACTTTACTAAATCATTGAAACATTAAGTTTGCATCTACAAACGCCGTTCGGAGACGGCAATAAATCGTAGGTCCCTTCCATTCGAGCGAAAAATGTAACACGCACAACATGAATGGTTGCGAGAAGCTAGGCCTTGTCTCATACCGAGCTGTCGCGCCAGCTATTTTTTTCTTTTAAGTCCTTTTTCAAAGTCCGATCTCTATTCTTTAGATTGTCTTCTCTATTCCATAGTCTCTGATCTCTAGTCTTTAGGTACTAGTCCCTAATCTCTCGTGTCTTTTCTCTAGTGTCTAACTCTAGTCTTCAGTTTCTAGTCTCTCAAGTCTTTTGTCTCTAGTCTCTAGTATCTAGTCTCTAGCCTCGAGTTTCTAGCCCCTAGTCTCTATTCTCTAGTCTCTAATCTATGATCTCTATTCTATAGTCTCTTATCTCTAGTCTCTTTTTACTAGCCCCTAATCTCTCATGTTCAGTGTCTAGTGTCTAACCTCTAGTCTCTAGTATTCAGTTTCTAGTCTCCCAAGTCTCTTGTCTCTAGTCTCGAGTTTGTTGCACCTAGTTTCTATTCTCTATTCTATTCTCTGTAAACTCTGATCTCTAGTCTCTCGTGTGTATTCTCTAGTCTCTAGTGTGTATTCTCTAGTCTCTAGTCTCTTAAGTCGATTGTTTCTAGTCTCCAGTCTTTAGTCTCTAGTCTCCGACCCCTAGTCTCTATTTCTAGTCTCTGATCTCCAGTCGCTAGTTATTATTCTCTAGTCTCTTGTGTGTAGTCTCTAGTGTCTAACCTCAAGTCTTCAGTTTCTAGTCTCTAGTGTCGAGTTTCTAGACCCTAGAACCCCACTCTGTATTTTTTTGTCGTTGGTTCTCTTTCATATAGGATGCATTGGCCTTCCAAGTCCTCTTCGCTTGTGCTTCTCTATACTGAACGCAGCCGTGCATCTTAGCCTTTCTCCTGCTGTTGCTTAGAGAACTAAACTCTAGGTTATACCTGGATTTGGAGGAAAATACGATAAAAACCAAGAACCAGCAGCATTTCCGTTTTGATGCGAAGATGGGTTGTAATGCTGTTGAACGAGCCTGAGTTCGAGTTGTAATACGTATTTAACATTCCCTCAGGCTTTGGAAGTGAAGTTTTGAATTGGTTCGACACTACGCATTTACTGGCCATACAATTTCACTGGTTGATGTTCGAAAGCAATTTCTCTCCACCATAGGTTGTTGGGAAGTCAAGGAACCTGACGACTACCAAATTAATGAACGAAGGAAGTAATCGCTACATGAGATGGGACCATCTAGTAGATAACACTCCTCCTTCCCTCCCTTACACTCCTACTCTCCTTGAATGCCATCCAAGCACTGAGTTATGATTCCTAAAAGTCACGACACGAATAAGGTCAATATCACGACACCAGAATGAAACCTATCAATCCATTCAACAGTCCGATCCACTTCCACTACATAATACTCAGCAGAATGCAATTTAAGGAGTGTCTCCCTCCAATCCCTGCTGTGCAATCCCTTTTGTCACTACAACCGATCAAATGTTCGGACATGCATTTCTATAATCCATGCTGCGCATGCACCGGCCTATCCATTCAGTGCGCTCCATACTCGAACGTTCCCCAGAAAATATCAAACGCGAGTGCTACCCCACATTTATGTGAGTAAATCAGAATGGCAGCACCAAAGTTACAGATGCCATAAAAAAAAAATAAAATAAAAAAAAACTCAATCTGGAACTTCAAGGCCGACCACGATTTCCTGGTGCATGCCGCTGTGCCGCCGTCACACACACTCCGAGCGTTCGATTTTTTTTTTTTGATTTTTTTGCGAAAATTAATTTTATTTTCATTTATTCGCGGATTAGATTTGCGGCACAGTGGTTGAATTCATTGCTTCTAATAAATGCACCGAGTGAGATACATTTAACTGCAGACAGATACACTTTGTGTGCATGCACTTGAGTGCGAGGCATGGTGACAGCGCGTTCGTGGCGACTGTTTTGGCGCCCGCACTTTTACTTCTCCATTTTGCCAAGTGTAGCGCGCACCGCGACCCAATTGCAGATGCCGCCTTGTATCTGGGCAGACGCAGAGCGAAAGATTTCCCAAACGTGATTAAGTTGCTGCAACGTGTGGTGCTCCGTCTACTTGTGTGTACAAAACAGAAGCCAACTCGTCGATGGATACTGTGGCAATAGAGGATAACGCGATGCACGGTGTATACACACACCTAATCTCAACACTAGAGGAGCACCACTGCTGAGGCCGCGGGCTCGGCAGTAGCTGTGCAAGATTAGCCAAGATCAGTGGTTCGACAAGCAGATTATGTCGGATGGAGAAGTGGCGGTGAAGACGACGAGGGGAAGCATGCGCGCAACGATGACATTGCACCTTGTGCGCTTGCGCGCGCGCGCGTTCGCTACTGATCGTGTGCGGACGTCGTCGCATCGTCGTCGTGTGCTGGGGACGTGAAATGACGTAACCAGGCGGATTGTTGGTTGAATCTGTTTATGTAATTTGTCCTGGAACAAGGCAACAGCCATCCGAAGACGGCTACCGTACCGGGCGATGATCATGTAATCAAATTTGCATTTCACACAGAGAGACCCCGGACAGACAGAATCGAATAAAAGTATCTCAAGACTGTTTAATGTGGCTGCTGAGTGCGATACTGCAGCGAGTGCGTCACGAAGGAATGAGGATCAACGGGTTCCGTTCCGAGATGTAAACAAATTTATGGAAAACATTTATTTCATTGCCCAAGACGTGATGTGATTAGACTTCTTCAACTTGCTCGTGAGCAGAGCTGGTGTGATTTCGGCTGGGAGAATATGACTCAACGGTATTTTGACTGCAATTTCTTATGACTTTAAGACGGTTAGTGATGTTCTACTGAGTGGCGCTGGAAGAGCAAAGAGAACGTGGATTATTTTCTAACTTTTTTTCAGTCTTTACCGAGGTGGATTATGTAGACCTCCCGCTGAGCTTAGTGAGCTAGACTGTAAGATAGACTTTGAAGTGTGGATTTGTGTCGCAGAGGATCGTAAATCCTTGTCTTTTTCAACCGTACATCGAAAAGTGGCATTGACTAACTTGGAGTGCGAAACTGCAAACTAACCGCCAACACTCACTGTCCCATAAAGCTAGTCAGCAGTCTTCCAATGAACTAGATTTGCTTTACCTTAGATGTGACTGCCATCCGAAGGTCTGATAACCGATTCGATCGATCTCGGCCATGTCTGTTGAGCAAATCAAATCATGTAGGGAACCTTTAATAAAACCAGCAATCCAGCATGACGAACCTTCAAGCTTTTTGACCCCTCATAATTTATGTAGCCAAAACAAAGTGTACAAAAGAGAAAGAAACCCTGAATAGCAAAGTAAATTGATTTGAAGATCAGTGGACGATAGGGGAAGGATCAGAGTCACCAATAGAATACCACAGACTTTCATCAGGTTTTAAAGGGTAAAAAGGCTGAACTATCCACTGATGGATCTTTGATAAATCAAAGAGCGGGAGCAAGTGCCTTTTCAAAGGATCTTGATTGAATTTAGTTGAGGAAAAAAGAAACTCAGTTTACTGTTGGCACAGCTACGGATTTTAGTTGACTTAAATTAAGAAAAGGTCAACTGCTGCCAGATTCTATATTTTCCCTAAAACGGGGGAACATTTTTGAATTTGTGGAAGTTTTCAGGAAAGTTTCCAGATTTAGTGCAATATTGATTCTAGCACCTGGCAGCACTGGCAAGATCTAAAGAACAGAAGATGCGAAAATATGGCAAAATGCATAAGGGACAATATGACGACTAAAATGCCTTCTAGCCCCACCAAGAGGAAAGTTTTAAGCATAACGAAAGGATTTCTCAAGTGTCGGTTCCTCTAGGTTAAGTTGGGTTGGGTGGAGTGGCTTGCAATAAATCGCTGTGAAACCAAATTGGCAAAATCTAGCCGACTTTCTGAAAGAATTTTACCCAGCTCCTCTAGGTTGCTGACGAAATAGCTGCCAACAAATTTCCTGCGAGTCTTGGCAATTCTCTGACATTTACATAGTACGTGTGTTAAGTCCTCAGCGGCGCATACATAGATCGTTACAGCATCGGCAAGTATCTGTGACTGAGAGACCTAATCTTAAAGCGTGATTCCTCAGAAGACAGTCGCCATTCAAAATGCGAGTGACTTGTTGTAACTTCTGCGGTCTGACGCAGGCCAAAGAGCCTTGGACACTTTGTGTCCTGTTGTATTAGACCATCTCTTGACTACATATGTAGGTATGAGGGTCTATAGTGGTTTCACCTTCCATGTGTTGGTGTTCTTCTCCCAGCCTGGCCTGTTCGTCGGCTTTTTTGTTTCTCATAGTGACCTGGTGCCTACCCAACGAAGTTTAACTTGATTATACGCCCACAATGCCTTCAGGATTAGGCAGCATTTCGAGACTAGAACAGTTGTAACGACATTTGATTCTAGCGTTTTAAGTGAAGCCCGACTATCAATTTAAATGGCGATATCGATTCCGTCAACAGGGCTGCTCACTCCATACCGACTCATTGGGACCGTAGCTATCAAGACCGAGGAGCAAACAAAACATACGCACACTTTTTCTGCAATTGTCCAGACTTCTGCTAGTAACCCTTTTGTCTCCCCTTGAAACTTATGTATATCATGAGCTGTACTATCAAAGCAATCTGTCGTCTTAGACGGGGGGGGGTTTTGGTATCATCCACACTGGAGTTTTGATGACCTTGAGCTACACTTAGCCTACGACCCTAGTGCCATGGATATGCCGTCTGATAGAATGTCACCAGAACTTAGGTCTGCGCACTGTCTGTGACGCTTGTGGAGAGATTCTCCGAAAGTCGAGGAAATTCCAGTAAAATGGGTAAAAACAGGGTCCCGCTTTCTGGTAGTACAATGGACCAGTCGCGTCTGAGTGCTCCAGTATAGCGATTCCAAACCGTCAACCTGGAAGCTTTGGGATTTCTTCTAAGACTATGAAACGGTAGAGATGCTACTAAATTTGTCGAAGAAAGGCTCCAGGTATTGTCAATTATACCCAAGCAAATGGATGATGTCTGAGGTGTTTTTGGGGGTACAATTCAAGTTTTGTTACCCAGTCTTGCCAATAAAGACGCGTTCGCGTCCTTTTTAGGCTTTGAGGTCCGATTTTGGGGTCATGATTTTTGGAGGTCTCGTAACTCGGTCGGTTATATAACAATAAGCCAATTCTGGGCTAATTGTGTTTGCATTTTAAGTTCGGACAGCCACCTTAACCTAATCTAGAGGTCTCCTACAAATTTGTAAAAGTAGTAGTGTCGTTTTACTTGTTTGTTGTTGCGTGGATATAAATACCTATGTACACGTATCAGGCTATTAAGAGCCTCCACTGGTTCCACGATTAGGAAAGAGAAATCCTCTTAGATCCTGAGGCATCACAATGGACCTACTGTTGGTCTAAGTGAGTCGGCTATATTGACAGGCTCTCTAACCTAACCTAACCTATCAGGCTTGAAATTTCGTGGATTTTATGGTTAACTCCTTACGTGTTCCGCTTTTATGGCAAACACTCTTTATCTCGCATTGTCCGACAGTGAAGAAAAGTTCTCACGTTCCGAATACGATATGTACACTAGCTTACGACGTTTCCGAAATGAAAATGTCAACGATTGCTTCACTAGCATCCAAATTGTTCATTTGCAAACGACAAACAGGTACACTTTACCTTGATTTTCCAAATAATTGACAAAAAACTCCAGTTTGTGCTCCAAACTGGGACAGAAAAGCCAAGTCGTGCAATGAATATCCCCACATCCGTGTGACTAAAAAAAAAATTATTTCCACTAAATTAAAATTCTCCGCCAGATGTCTAAGTCCAAAATGTCAATTTTGTTATTCACCAATTGTAGCGCCGACATCCAGCATGCATGTCCCGCATCTGTATTCCGTTCACACACATCTACACGTTGCAGTTTAGTTTTTGCACTTTTATTTAAATTTTCCGGTTTTTTTTTTAGATTTTTTTATTTATTTTAGACGTAATTTTATTAGACAAACTGTGAAAAAATGCACCTAAACCAGAACTGGCGATAGCTCCAGTGAGGGGGAGAAGGGGCATAACACCTTATTATAATACTCGTAAATAAATTGGCTCAGTTCAATTTCAATGCGCAATTAGATTTGACCTTAGAGTTTGTTCCCCGCGCTGGTTTTTTATTTTATTCTTTCGGATACACTTTTGCTTTTGCGGTGTGCAGTGCATGCATGCGAATGCGATATGTATCTAGCTACCAGCAGTGTTACTGTAAACATACAAAACTACCACCACCATTGCGATTTGATAATCACCTCGGCTTTTGACATTTAGAAGCTCTAGCCGTTGCCATGGATTTTGCTATTTTGGATGACAGCAGCACCGAACCAAAGCCAGCCACCACATTGTCGAGGTCTTGTAGTGGCAAAGTCACGACAAGCGCTTTAGAATGCTGTTCGATGAAATTATGCAAAATAAAATTATAAAAGAAAAGGAAAACATAAGTAAGTAAGAAATTGAATTGGCAATCAAATGTCAAAACGAGAAACGGAAGGAATGCGTCGTCGTTGTCGTGGTTTGGGACTTTTATTTTGCAGTGAACGAGACTCGTGTGAAAATCCAATGTGTCATGGCTTGGGTTTGGAAAACGTGACACCAGCTGGTGGTCCTGCCGCCAGTTGAGTGCATTCAAATTTAAATTTACATATATGGGCGATTGTGTGGTGCAAGCGAATTGCTATAAAGTGACGTTTGCGGCAAATTTGGTTGCACTGACTAATTTGTTGTTTGAATGGCGAATGGAAAGCCATTGGGATGCTGAGGGAGTCAATAGATGTAGAAAAAATGCGATGTTCCGCCTCCTCAAATGACGGCCATGCTGTATAGAAAGAAGGGCGGAGTTCTAAATGAAAGATTAATTAAATATTCATGATTTTAACCTAAAAATGTCATAGATGACAGTAATTATCAAACGACCTGCCGTAGACCCGTAGAATTTATTAGGAACTTCACTCATCTCTACAAGGTTGGTATCAAGCATTGCAAACATACAACCAACCTTCGGTAGTTGTTGCAATCTGACGGATATTGTAAGCTGCCCATGGTCATGTGCGGATCACTAAGATGGACAGATCGTGTATTTGCATAGGACGCGTCATATGGATATAAGGTCGTGATTGACAGGAAAAATGTTCAAAGGAAATATTTTACCTTAGTCTTCCACCGCGTTCCCACTCGATGACCTAGTGTACATTATGCCTTGAAAACCATCTTAGAACCGAACCGAACCAAAGCCTGCAAGGACGAACATCGTTGTAGAATAGCAGTCTATGCTGAGGAAATGGAAGAACTACTTTTGGTGACTGTTTAACGGCGACAACGAGTCAAATTTCGCTATCGGACAGAATGAACCATTAAATCTGGACGACGAAGACCAACAAGTCCGTCCACCGGACCTGGACGAAGTGAAGATAGCCAATAAAGCTGCTGAAGCTGACGGCCGAGCTATTCAAAGCGGCAGGCGACGACCTGGTAAAGAGCATGCACCAACTCATCTGTAGGAGGAAATCAAGCTCGATGAACCTCACTTAAGTCTCTTAGAATATTTTTAGAACTTGGTCCCTACATAGGTCTTTCCGAATATTCTACTGCACAAGTAAAAAGCTATCGCTGCCGTCTGTTGTTAATATTCTGCTTCTAGTTCAACCTTGGACGGTCAGAGTTCCTTAGTGGAATCAGTGGACATATGTTCATATATGTATGTATGAAGTTGTGGTTGCAATTTGTATTAATCTTCCATTTCTCTCTGGTAGGAAGCCTAACTAGGAAATTCTTCCCTTCGCGATGATGTACGTACATAGCCAAGTTTCTTCATAACACGTTCAGAATGTTCCCAGTAGAGTACCTATATATGTACGTATAACGTCAAAGCCTCTTCTTTCCTCCTTACAGGTGGAATTAAATTAGAGTTCCTGGCAGGTTTTGCACTAAAAATGAAGGAAATAGCAAGTGTAGTGCTGCCAAAATGTTCCTCTACGCAATGGAAAATTGATACTCTCGTGCTTAATTTTTCTTCACTTGAAGCTCGTTTCCTTTCCAAAACGTAGCTTCCTAGATACTTAGAATGATTTGTTAACAGTTTCTTCGAAATTATTTCACAATAAGTTGTACATCACGTCTTGAGAACACCTGACCGAATCCCAACCTGCATTGCATTCTCGATTCGTTTAATGTTATTCAATTTGGCATTTATCGAGAATTTTTAATTTTTTTTCTTATCCCATCGGAGACTAGTAATTTTCTTAGACGTTCTCACATTTTGTTTCTTTTTTTTTTCATTTTGTCTGCTTCCTACTAATTTTCTACTCTTTTTTTTCGTAGCAAACTATGTAAACTGGTATTTTACAGTACGTCCCTCTCAACCCACCAATAGAGCAGCACGCTCATGCATTTCGCAATTGAATGATTAATCAGTGCGACAAGTGATGGTTGAGACAAAAAAAAATAAAAATCAGAAACAGAAACACAAGCAAAGTTCCGCTTGAATCTGTAACTCTGATCACAGAAATACGCACACATGTAGCCGAAGCCAAAGCCGAAGCCACAGTCGATAGTCGAAGTCGGCACCTTATTTGACAGGAGAACAACGAGTTCCGTTCCGAGTTAGACCAGATTTCTATGGACACCGCATTTCTGGTTCTAATTATCATTTCTGTTCGAGCATCTGTAATAAATTAAAAAAAATTAAATAAAATAAAAAACCAGCCCATATTGGTATTCCCGCTGTTTAATTGTCATTTTCATGACATTTCGTTGACTTTATTTAGATTTGAATTTATTTCTGGTTTTTCGCAAACCACATGCGTACTAGTGTATGACGTGACAGAAAATGTTTTGAGTTTTAGGAAACGTGAGTAAATTTACATGATATTTGAGACATTTTGTAAAATTCAGCAAAATGGCCTCGTTCCCCCATAAATTGCCTCATTAAAGTTCAAAATTAGGTGTCAAAAAAAAAGAAAATTTAAAATTTGTCCAGCAGTTTACTTAAAAGCTGTCAAATTCGAATTCAAAAATGAGTCATTTGCAACTGTCTCATCCAGATCTAATGAAAACATGCGGCAGTCCCTGAACATACTTGGAAGGTTACACATACATAAGTGTCTTGACCAATCGGTAATAAACCAAAAGCGAACTTAGAATGTTAAGGCCAGAAATGGTTTACATAGATCTCTTCTTAGGAAGTAGAGACCGTTTACTAAGAACCAGACAGAGATCCAATAAGGCATCGTTGAAAGGGAAACTAACACGTGTAAAAACAACAAGGTTCCTCGGACCTATATATATAGGTCAAGTTAGGTAAAGGTGGTCATCTGCGCCTGAATGTAGACTAACATAGAGCAGAAGTGGTTCATTATGTTACTGCAGGATCAACTTTTAATCCAAACTGGCTTCATGGACTACTTAAATCAGCTTAAGCCAATTTGAAAGATAGTTCTTATAACTATTTACGAGGCCACTGAGGTCGTCAAAATAAAAAGCCAGCCGCCTGAATGGATCAATTTTTCCCTGTTATATCCAAATTCCCCTTGTGGGACCTAGGACCTCTATTTTCCTTAAACACCATTGTGGTCGGTTGCAACTAATATATTGTCGCAGTTCTTTCCAACAGTCACGACTCGTCCTCCTCGTCCTGGTCCTTTATTTACAGTCGCGAGCGCACGCAAGCCACCTTTAATGGCTTTCTGCCGCTTATGTCAACAAGCTCTTACCCGAGCAGCCTTGGCGATGTCATATTTGTACCGATGACCGTCCGTTCCAATATTCTTAACCAGTTTTTTATCCTGTGCAGTTTTGTAGACCGGAGAATAGATAATGAAACCATTATCAGGGCGAATATGCTGTGGATAAAATATGAACAGATGCCGAACTAGCAGTTCACCAGCTATCTCTGGCATGGTAATGGATCCCAATGCTATTATCATCCAACGCAAAAAATAAATTCAGTGTTGCTTACAATGATTACCCCAGAAGCTGCAGGCAGCCAACATCCTGTTTTGGGCAACAAAAAGTTACGGACAGGACTCGGCCGATGTTTTTTTTTTTGAACATCTAGGCATTCTTTCGAAATTCATATTACAGAGCCTCTTGAGATTCATTGCTTTAACGGTCTTTCTTCTTCTCATTTCCGGTTCTCACAAGTACAGAATTATGAGCACATTGGACCCAAATGGTTAGCCAATGACGGATATCGCAGGGACCACATTAACCTACCGAACTAGCAACAAACAAGATGTGACACCAATTCAGAAAATGCCAATGGATCGACAGGGTATAGAAACAGCTGTTAAAAGCAGACCGGAATTAAGACAGAAGATGACACGATTTGTGTTTGCTCACTCACAATTCTTTGAGAGGAAAATTCCTGTGACAAAATTGAGCCGGTATCGTAAGGTAGCCTATACCACATGAGTTCCGCAAACACACCTAAGCTCATTGCTTTGCCGCAGACCAAAATATGATGATCCACACCATCGAGGAGAGGACAAAAAACACCACCGGGGGACTGCAACTACCACCTTACGCAGTTCTTGTCGGGCACGGCAGCTATCGAAAATAACTCCACAGATTTGAAGACGATAGCTCGCCCTTCTAACCAGAATATCCTGAAGAAGAGGAAGACGCTGATAATTCAATGTTCCACAGCAGGCGCTTCACAGAGGCAAGAGCAAGCCTACCAAGTCCGCAGCTTCGTGAGGTCAGATGACGACTGGCTGGAGATCTGTTTCTACATAACGAGCATACAGAATGAATTAAGAATGCTTGAAAGATTAAGAAAGGGCCGAAATGGCAGACGCAGACGACATAGCATAAGTTGCTAACCAGCCCCGCGAAGTATTACCTAACGGCAGTCCCGCGGGATGAGTGGTAGAAGGGTGCTGTGCGAATTAGTACGTAGGCGCATTTTTGTCATCGAGTACACGGGCTTGAGAATCGTGCATGCTAGTAGCTCCTAGTATCTTTAGAAGATTACCACATCATCTGCGAAAAGCAAGAAAAAAGGCCAAAATATGGCACCTCGTGATACACACGTAGATCGCAATTCTCCAAAATGACTATATCTTAAAATTCGATCCTGTTAAGATGAACAGTAACGGTCTGACCAAACGAGGTTTCAATATTATCGCAGAGTGATTACGTAAAAGATGCAACATGCTGTTCGTAATTAGATTAAGTTTTTAATGGATCATGATGAGACCTGATGGTTTTGACCTAGAATCTGCCCCTGTTAGTATCGTCATTACAAACGAGGTAAGTATAGGGCCTGTGAGGAGCTTCTATCAGTGCTTTGGTGGCTGTCAGAAGTACTTATCGGAAAGCCAGATCTGATACTTCTATGGATAAGGGGCTTATACCCTTTAAACTGATTGACTTTAGATTTAAGTACATATTACATGTAGATCCAAAACTTCTTCATTGACAAAAACCGTCATTTTACAGCAACTCTACAAGCATCTGTGTTAAAGGTTTTTGTCACCACCATGCCCTATGTCTTGTGAGTTACTGACGAAACATTAACGTGCCGCCAGTAACACAACAACCCTTTTGAAAGTGCATTCATCTGACGAATGTCTTCTGATATGTGCACCGAATTCTAGAACATTCCCCTCGTGTTATGTCAAAGCTCATCAACGTCCGATTTGCATTGTCACAAGTGGAAGCGCAAGCAAAAGTATCTGTCATCCACAGTTCAAAGAAATATCTAGTACCATCGCGAAATTGCAAACTTTACGTATTTCACTTTAGGGGTCGAGAGTTTCAGTTTCAGTTGAATCCATACCCGCTGTTGAGAATGGTACTTACTTTCGGCAAAGGTTCTTCTTTTTTTGTGCTGCTAAATTTCACATAAGCTCGTTGGTCGGTGACAGTCGGCTTTCTTTGATAGATTGGAAAACATACAAATGACAAGCTACTTAGTCAAGTGTTATTTGTGTTCTCAGCGACAGAAAACCAAAAAAGTAGGGGGAGGAGGGGTGATGACATTCAAAGCTCATTTGATGGTAGCCCAAGGGATACAAAGTCAAAAATTCACCAAAAGAGGGTGTGCAAATCCATTGCAACAGCCGCGATGTAAGAAATGAATATTTCATGTCATGACAGTTGCAGCAGGTCATTGCGCCTTAAAAGTTGGAAAAGTTAGTAGGATGCGCTATGTTAATGTCAGTAATGGGGGCGGAGAGAGTGGCAATGGATATGTGCCTGTAGTGAATCCGAGCATTGTACCTGAGCCTCTTGTAATCTTGGTACAGAAAAATTTTAGAGGAACGGACGCAAGATCAAAACTATGTATGTGGGGACATCTTAGTTCCTTTGGTTTTGTTAACCTTTTCTCCAACGCAATAGGACGCAACCGTTCACAGGCTTTCAATGGTGAAGTCTACACCGAACTACTAAATGCATACTTTCTTCGTGCTGCATTGACGTATCTACACAGAGCTTAGCTCGATAAGTTTAAAGTTTTTCTGTCCTTTTTCAGAGGATCAGAACTTACAGGTTGGAAAAGTAGAGCTACTCCTTAGAGCAAAGGACTAGCTATAAATGAGACGCCCGAACTCCATACATTGAACATTTTGAATGGCAACAGACAACGAGCGCTGATTTAAAGGCCGGACTTACTTATGAAGGCGCCACAGTTCGGAGTAAACCAAGTTCACAACCTGGATGGAGAGTCTAGCTTTCTTCACTTGCGCACGCCCTCGAATATAAGCTCGTTCTCTCCTGCATAGTCTTTGCCTGGGGGAAAAGACGACTTGAGAAACTGTTCCAGTAAGGAACGCACGCTGTATATCCCGAGTTCATGCAAAAAGAAGAAAGAGCAACTGTCATCGGATTACTGCGATCCAGGAAATATGATATACAGAACCTGGAACACTGAACAAATCAAGCTGCGACCAAGTGATCACCTCACTGTGAGTCACATTAAAGTCACTTTGAACAAATTTAGCCTGATAACTGGCAGTGGTCGACGTGGCTCAGTGGTTAATGTTGTACTGCTGTGCAAGCGGCGTGGGTTCAAGCCGCAGTCATGTCCATTGAACATTTTTCGCGGCACCATCTCTCCTCGGGGAATGAAAAGCCTCCGGGAGTTCGCCGTTCGGAGTCGGCAATAAATTGTAGGTACCTTCTATTTGTGCGAGATGGCTAGGTCTTGGCTCATCCCAAGCTGTCGCGCCAGCTATTTATTTATTTATTTATCTGGCAGTGATCTACCGAAGAAACAGAAGACGCTAACAAGGAACATTTATCTCCTAACCGAAGGCTAAAAAGTTACCTTGTTAAAATCGGCAAGGAGAACATGTGCTGCAGATAAGTTAAACAGCACAGCTTCCACGATAAGGCATCAGGCAATGGCTTCAGCTTGAAATGCGATTCTAACAAGCACTACGCTTCTCCGAAAAAAGATCCACACAGCAACCTGGCTCCTTTCAGATGATTGAACCGCCAAACATATTCCCCGCGGAGTTGCTGATGCTCGGTATGCAATTTTGGTGTACGCACGTTCAAGGGATCAAACGTCGATCTGAATTATGTCCCTTGACTGTCCAACGGAACGAAGTAGATAGCAGCGTACCCCGAAAATTTTATATTGAGCCCCTAAGCACGTCTATAATAGTCAAAGACTGCAGAAAGCGACTGAGCGAGAAAGTGTTCATTATGCCATTACCAGCCCAAGTAAGGGATGAAACCGAAACGATCGACGTTGGAAGAAGCCATCACCCGAAAAATATACCCATGGCATGATGAAAACACAGTGGCACCTAGAAAATCCGAAGATAAGGGTACTGAGCCAAAAGAATTTAAGGAAAAGGAAACCTTGCGTCGAAAGAAGAGAGTCTACGCCTCGAGTCCCGATTCGAGGTCATCGAAGAAATTTGTTTTAAAGCCGAAACATAGCCTCTTCGGAATAGCAAAGAGCGATTTCTTTCAACAACAAAATATTACACATCCCCCGCCGACAGTTTTAATCAACGGAAATGTCTTCTTTACACAAAAAGATACGCCCATCACCGCCCAATCATCGTTGTGACAGAGGTTATCAAAAAACTAACTGTGATATCTGGTGGCGCTTTGACACTTGCAAAGATGGCAACAATCTTCTATTACATTCTTTATACTAGATTTCGTTTACTTTTGCACAAATGAAAGAAATGCTAGATGTTCGCCTATAGATCTCTCTAAATACACGGTAGCAATCCTTTGCAAAAGACCGACAATTTTTTTTGCCACTGCAACTCTGTCAACTTTTCGACTAAGATCAACCCCACAAATTGTCACATACATACAAAGGGCTCGGACAAAGCCCATGACTCTGTCTGTACATACACCTATATTCAACCAACAAATAGACCAGCAACGAAAAAACTTCAAAAGACTATCAAAAGAAAGCCGAAACAATTGTCCACCGCGGCATCGAAACTATGAGTGCATGTTTGGCTGCGTCCCACCAACACAGTTTATTGTTACAAACGCAATCTATTTGGCTCATAGTATGCTGCAACCGCGGTTGCCATTGCCTAAGGGAGGAGGAGGACAAAACAGAGGAAGCGCTTGACGAAACACACACCCATACTCCCATACACCCATACACCCAGACCCACTGTGTGCACCATACCGGGCGACAAATCGCCAATACCAATGACCGAATTCGCTTCGAATAAGCCGCGAAAAACCCGCAACCATCATCATCATCCGATGAGATACTTTCGTTTCAGCAAAAACCGAATGAAAAGCATCTATCCACCGCCTTCCCAGAGCCAATCTACAACCGAAAATTCCAAACCAACAAAAAATCTATCTAAAGAGGCAGATACGTGTATTAAAAAGGCAAAAATATTGCAAAAAAGATGCAATTCAGGGAAAACACGGCCAACTAGGGAGGGAAGAGCAGCAGCAGCAGTAGCAGCAGCACCGGGAACGAGGCAGGAAGAAAAGAGCAGCAAAAACTGGTAGTAATCCTAGGGGAAAACTTAGGGAGCAGTTATTATTTACCTGTTGTCTCTTGCCGGAGTGACGGCGACGACCGTTGCGACAAACTATACGACATCAAAAGACCAAGAGACCAAACGACAGTCGACAACGACAACGATGACGATGACGATTATGATGACGATGATGATGGGATGGTTGGTGGTGATTCGCCGGAGCTATAATGTTCCATCCTGATCCGCCGAGCACACAGGTGGGGACGCATGGACGCACGGTCGTCGTCGGATCGGTTGTCGCTTGTCGGCATTCGGGCGAATAAAAAAGACAAATTAATATGAAATTATGGGAAAAGACTGTGGAAAATTAGAGGGCAGCAGCGGGCAGAACAAGAGCGGCCAAACGAAAAACAGTACAAGACGGCAAAAAGCCCCAACAATAGCGCGCCGCTCCCCGAACACAAGAAACCGAAGAAACCCTGGCATGAAAAACTAGGTATGCACTGTCGGATGCACTGCTAGATGCTCCGCTGGATGCTCTGCTGGATGCACTCCACTTTTTTTCGCTAATGTCGGTTATTTATTTTGAAAAATTTCACGTATTCGCCAAACGACAATTACAATTATTTTTGTTCTGCCATTGTTGCTGCGGTGGGGCTTTTCTTTTGTTTTTGTGGCGCGGTTCTTCCCTCGCTTGAATTTTTCATTTTTCATTTTTCGTTGCCGGATGCAGACCGCTGTGTTGTGGGTTAGGGTTCCGGGAACAAAAAACGTCACTGTAATGAGATGGTTTTTGTTCCCTGGCCGAGTTACAAAGGACGAGCTATGTAATTAAAATTTTGCTTTCCTTGCTGTGCTGAACAAAAAAAAAAAATTGGGGGTAAACTGTTGGGGGTTGGGATTTGCAACGAAATTTCACCAACAGATGACCAAAATGTGGAAGCTTATTAATCTCTACTCAAGTTACGCAAGAAGTGACAGTGATGTGATAATAATCGTTTTGAAAGAATCCAGAGGAGGTTCATAGACAACTAAGCACGACATAGCACTACAATGTGCAAAGGAATGCACTACATAAGGTTTCGCTTAACGTCGGAACGACCTGCGAAAGAATGGTCCTTTGGTTTCTGCCTCTTTTTTTTTTTTGGGTGCTCCAAATGGGTTGGGAATCTTCATAGATACTAGTAGTCCATCCTGTTTTCGATGTTCAGTGAAGAAGAGTTGATCCTTGCGGTGAAAACTCTAAAAAAAAACCGAAAAGCCCCGGGCGGAAGTACTCCAAGGATTGCCCAAACATGCAATCAGCCGTTGCTGAACATGTACAAGAGCTGCCTTCAAGAAGGGGTCTTTTCCACTAGTTGAAAGAAGCACTTCTCGATGCTAATCAGGAAAGGAAAAGGCATTCCGGATCTCCAATCAGTGTACAGACCTCTGTGTATGTTGGTAACTTTTTGAGAAAATTCTGAAACCAAGGCCCACAGCGGCGGTACAGAGAGTAAGAGCTTTTGTAGGAAGACAGCGCAGCTTCAGTAAGGGAAAAGACTGTCGAAGCGGCTCAACGAGACATCCGCCATTCAAGGAAGATGGTATTGCTAGCTAACCAGATGGATAGCATGCTGAATGCTAGCGCGCAAAGAAAACTCTACTAGATCATGAGATGGGTACATCTCTGAATGCAAGAGCATGGTCTAGGTCTGTGAACTGCAAAGTCGGAGACCAGAAAAAGGATCCCGACGATCGTCAATTTACATGTTGGATCTAAAGTAGTAACCAGCAAGGAAGCGGTGAAGTACCCAAAGTTGGTTCTTGATACAAAACTAACTTTCTGGCAACAGCAAATATCTGCATCTGAACGAGCTGCGAAGGTCACAGCGCTGCTGAACAGATGAATGGCCAACTAAGGTGGTCCTATGAAGGGTTCCAATGACAATTACCCATGACATGGGCCGACGTTCGATGGCAAGGAAAATACAGGAAGCTAATGGTAGTAACTGGAGGCAGCTGGCTAAAGATCGAGCTGGCTGGAGACGCTTATTGGTTGAGGCCCAGGTCCACCCCGGACTGTAGCGTTACCTTAAGTAAGCAAGTAATGGCAGCAATATAAAAACTCAGAGCTTTACGAGTTTGAAGTTCGTTCCAAACAGTTCGGGACCAGCCATCTTCGTAGTCGAGGGAGTGACCCCTATAGATCTCTTTGAGGGAAGAAGAACGTACGTCTCCCACAAAAAGACAGAAATTGTAGTAGAGGTGGCAATAGAGGAAGCAAACGAGCTCACCAAACAGAAATCCCGAGAGTGATGGAGCTTAGAAAACAGAGGGACTGCGAGGCTTATCCCAAACGTTGCTTAATCGAATGGATGGGAACACTACGAAGTAAACTATTACGTCACCCCTTTTTCCAACCGGAGACGGATATTTTAACGGCAAAGCAAGTAGTTCAGTTTGACTCTTCTGAAGTGCGTTCTGTATGCTCGTTATGAAAGAAGAAATCTTTATCCAGTCGTCATCTGACATAATCATATGACTTGTTAAAACCTCCGTGCCTTCCTATTCATCTGGGCACTCTGGGCAGAAAAGCAAGTTATCGTGTACAATCCAAATCTGTAAAGGTATTTTCGATAGTCGCCGTGCCTGGGACAGAAACCGTCTAATGTGGTAGTTACAGTCCCCGCTCAATCTGTTTGTACAGACCTCGATTGTAGGTCATCCACCTTTTTTCATGTTATTCTGTCTGGCTTGCCTCAGTGGTACAGAGGTTTCCCATTTTTCTGCTTTTATCCTCCTGGTAACGATGGCCTCTTGCCGGTTTGCGGTTCAGCTAAGCCTAAGGTAAACCCTTTACATTACGTTGGCGAAGATATCGATGAGGATCTATAACACAGGCTGCTTGACCACAATTAGCGCCTGTATACTGACGAAAGCTTCCTCGCCCGGTGCAGGGTACAGAAAGATTGAATTCACCACTCTAGATAGAAGGTTCCTCCTGGCGTATGAGGGCCCACCGATATTTCACAGCATCCGGGAAAGCGCTGCCTACTCGATGTGCGTTTTGGAGATCAGCCTAGTGTCCAGCATTACTCCTCTTTCGGGTTTTAACGGAAATTTGCGTGTTCCGCAGTCTTTCGGTTGGTGATAAGGACAGCCCTGGAGTTGTGGTCAGCTTATTCTAGACCAGCAGATTTTAGTTAATTTGCGATCCTGGCGACTGCTTCATCCGTTGCGGCCTCCCTCTCGTAGATGTGTTTGGCCGCGGTAACTACGGCGATATCGTCAGCAAAACCGATCACAAGTGGCATACATCTGTCATACATAATGTTCTACAGAAGAGGTTCAAGGATTGACATATGTATTATGTACATATGTATGTGAGACTCTCGCGGTAACGTTAAAACACTTTTACTTTTCACTTTAATTTTTCACACACTAAAGACAAATCACCATGGCAAGTTACAGCGTTGAGCAACACAGGCAAATAATAACACAGTTAGAAGCGGAACCCGATTTCAGCAAAAAAATTAACTTCAGCGACGAGGCCCATTTTTGGATGAAGGGATATGCCAATAAGCAAAATTGCCTGATTTGGGACAATACCAATCCACACGAAGTCCACCAAATGACAATCCATCCGTAGAAAGTCGCTGTTTGACGATGGTTTTGCCATCACTATCAACGGAAAGCGCTACCGATTGATGATAACCAATTTCTTTGGGCCCAAATTGGATGATATGCGTGTAAACGAAATGTGGTTCCAACAGGACGGTGCTACGTGGCACACAGCTGATGTCACAATGGACGTTCTGCACGAGCGATTTGAGGGCATGCTTATCTCACGCAGAGGCAACGTAAACTGCCCACCGAGATCGTGCGATTTAACCCTGTTAGACTTTTTCTAATGGGGTTTCCTTAAGTGGCAGGTCTATGCGAATAAGCCGCAAACGACCAGTGCCCTCAAAGTCAGCATAACCCGTACCATTGCTCAAACTCAGCCTGATCTATGCGCCAGAGTCATCGAAAATTGGACCTCTCGGATGCGCGTCCAGCAACGAAGCCGCGGAGGCCAATTGAACGATGTCATATTCCACACATAATGTCATTGATAGGCCTTTCAAATAAAACAAAAAATTCATAAATATCTCACACACAACTTGTTTTATTCAATTTGAACATCTACCCGTCCCTATAGGAAAACCCTTTACCTCAACTTCCTGTTTACTTTGATTAAAATTTAAGCATAAAACAAAAATTTAAAAATATAATTTCAAAGCAAAGCGTAGTAGGCCATGTATTTCCGCTCAATTCAAATTGAGTGTGTACAGTACGAGTCGAGTACTCCCTCTGTTCAAATCAAATATGTACAGTACGAGTAAATACATACGTCAAAAGTTTTCTTTTCTTGTTTTAGTTGTGCTGTGCAAGTGGAAATTTAATTTTGTTAAATAATTTGTTTTGAATGTGAATTTTTTTATTTTATAATGTACATTGTGATATTTTGGACAACAACTGGTGAGTAATATTATCTATAGGTTGTGTTGATAAATTTATTGAAAAATGTTGAAGCAATCAAAACTTTTTATTCGCTTGTATGTTGGGACCGCTACTGCCCACTTTTTTCTTTTCAATTTATAATTCATGTAGAATTGTAGATACAAGGGCTATTTAGTAACATTGTAACCTCCATTCCATAGAGGAGAACGCAACGGCGTCCCTTACCAACCAACCTCGTAACACATATTTCCAAGTTTTTCCATTTCTCTGGGCAAATTGGAAATTATGTGCTCCGCGATGATGTGTAGTTAGTGATACTGGCCATCTTGTGAAATTGTTTTAGCCTAACTCTACTTCTTTAGACTTAAACCTCATTTTGTGTTACGGGCTACGTTCTCCTATTCTGAGGGTTATCACCTCGTAGTGGGTTGAGATGATAGATACGATTTTACCTTCTTGACTTGCCTGGATTCTGTTTATTGTCACGCCGAGACCGTGCAAGTAGAGAACTTGCTGGAAGGCCCGGACAATTTATTAGGCTCCGGCAAGCATGTGTCGTCAATTGTAGTTTGCGCGGAGGAAGATAAGACCAACCTATGATCCGACTGGTGTAGGCTTGTGGTCCTATCAATTTCTGCTAGCTTGCACATTCCAACGGCTTATCAGCATCGTTTTCAAGTTGCGGGTTAAGCGTGCTTTGGTGGACCCTCCGTACCTCTTGATGCTGCATCATCGACTCTAAATCATCAAAAGATATTCCCATATGGCTAGAGGAGAGATTTCGGACTCGGTCCAACCATCTCACCCTGGGCCCACACAGGGGACGCTTAACTGGTGGCACGGATTCCATGAATCCGATCTCTATGTAAATTCATGTAAAATGAGCTTACTATTCACATTTGTGGACAAATCCTGTAGGAATCAGCGTGCAGTCGTTTCCCGCCCCTTTCGTGTAGTTTGTTCCAAGTTTTGGAACCTATTCAACGGACGATCATTTTGTAATTAGCGATTTTACTGCTTCTAAGAACGTTGACATTTCTCAAAATGATGAGACGATTTGGTAACAGGTGTCGCTGACATCGAGAAGTAGTATTTCCATGTGTGTGTCTGAGACTCTAAAGTTGTTGAAAATATCCAGTTTTCTATCGTCGTCCGTTTGTCTGTTTAATTTGTTGATCGGTTTTTATAAAGTGGGTTGTGTCAATCCCTCTCTGATCTGTTCCTTCTTACCTTTGGTTTCGGTTTGTTTTGCGTTTAAGTTCTTACTATTCTTTTGAGTAATAGGGATGAAAAGGTCTGTCTGCCCTTACTAGCTGTATGCAGGTGAGATAATAAAATAAACCTTGAGGTTTCCATTCCAGATATATAGGCAGAATGTGCACTAGCGATTGAGCTCCGTGGCTCAGTGGTTAGTGCGTTGGACAGCTGTGCGAGTTGCGTGGGTTCAAGCCTCAATTCGGAGTCGGCAATAAATTGTAGGTCCTTTCTATTCGAGCGAAAAATGTAATACGCACAATATGAATGGTTGTAAAACGCGAGGCCCTTTAACTGGCATAAGCAACGGCTATCGATGAGGGTCTCATTAGATCCATTCTGTAGAGTGTAGACTAAGCGTTGAAAGTAAGAAAACATATTTTCATATTTTGACAAATGAGGTATGTGTTGCCGGGGCGCCAGCAACCTTGTCTCCTCATGGCTGTCACACCCAGCCGGAAGGTGGGTACTCAATAGAAGCTCGAAAGACTTTGTCGCCTCTCCAGTTCAAGTTTCATCCAACTTTTTTGACAAAATAGGCGCGTTATTTTGCTTACTAAGCCTTGTAGAGTTCTTGCCCTTATGGCTGACACTGTGACCTAGCAAGATCTATTGTACCTCCGGTCTACTTATAATAGGTCTACTACTTTCCTTATGAAGGTGAGTATGTCATTAGTAGCCGAATTTCTAAGTATAAAAGATCCGTCTACGCAGCCAGTACAGTGTCGGAGAACGTGCTTAGAGGTTTGCTCATTTTCCAATTAGAACCGACACTCTGTATCTGAACAAAGGTTTGGTTTGTTAAGCTGATATCTTAGGCCACAATGGCCGATAAGGAAGCCCGCATGTTGTTCCTGTCAAGGTTTAGAATTTCCTTGTAAGAAAATGGCTTTATAAGTCGTTTGGACTGCCTAAGCTCGGGGACATTTGTTCAATGGGCTAGGCGAAGTTGGTGTTCCCAGTTGTTAACAAAGGGTTCCGGTCTCATCTCATCCGCAGTTTCATTGCCTTGGGCACCCAATCAAACTTGACATTGTTGTGTCTGGCAAGTCATTGTAGTGTATCGTAGCCGGACTTGACTGGCATAGATTCCACGAAGTGGGATGTCAATGCCTTAAGTGCTGCGTGACTATCTAAATAGATATGTATTTTTACGCCCCTAATACATTTATTGAGGTTTATCCTGGCGCAGATCTCAAAAGCATGGATTTCAGCCTGGAACACACTGGGGCACATCCCCATTTTTACCGAGAGTTTAGTGTTGGGTCCAAAGACGCAAGCACTCACTCCGGAAGCCATTTTTGATCCGTCGGTAAACCATACCAAACAACCTGAGTCTGATACATGCTCTCCATTAGACTAGCTTTTTAGCACAAAGGGGGAGCGGTTTTCCTAGTGAAGATATGTGCAGGTGCAAGCCCGATGACAGCCTCTATGACTGAAGTAGGGCAGGTGCGCATAGCACCTGTAATACCGAGACAAGCAATTCTTTGCAGCTTCTCAAGCTTCATTGCCGTCGCTCGTTCAAGTACTTTTGGCCACCAAACTATGGCTGCGTATGTTTTTATGGGTCTTACAATCGAAATGTATAACCAATGCATCATTTTTGTACTAAGACCTCAAGTTCTGCCGTAGAGACACCGAGTAGCCCACAAGGCTCTAGGGGCACAATCAACCGCGAAATGATATGTCCATCATGCAGGTTGGTCTTAAATGCTTGTGGGTTGTAGCGATGAGCTAGGAAGATTGTTCCACATTCGCATTGTGCGGTTTATGAAAGTATCTCTACAGAAAGTAGGCTTAAGGGTGAACTGATGTGCGTTCAAAATACCGAAGGGGCAGAATTCAACGGGCTATTTCGTTGGAGCACTGTTTGTGAAGGGACCTATTATGTTCAATCATCTAGTCTCGATTATCCATGAACATACATATGTGCGCCAAAAATACACCTAAACACCCTTCCACGCTCTCAATTCCATTCATTTCCTTCCTTCCACTGTGTGTGCACCTTTTCAGAAGTCAAACTTATTACATGACAACCACCGTCATGTTTAATGGACCTAAGCACACAGATTGCCTCCATTTACCGAACAGAGTGCTGCCTGTGCCCTACGCATAGTATATCTAATTGTCCTAGTTCTGGCCTAACATCCTGACCTATTAATAGACGGACTAAATGAGTGGCTTGCCTCCTACTGTATCCATCGCCCCCTCTGCCTAGGACCATGTACCCGTACTGGTATCTAAACAATCAATAATCCGCTTACCGCTAAAAGAGAACGTGAATACCCCTTCGTTATATGCATCGTATCTGTGTATCTCTAAAAATATCTCTAATACACGTAGCCACTGCGCGGAGCCTACCACAACATGAATTCCACTGTGCACGGACGATGCGTGCCGCCTAAAAATACGCGCGCCAGCTGCAGAATTCAGTTTTGCTTATGCACGCCCCTCGCGCGTTTTTTGGCCAAAAACACAAAAAAAAAAAAACCCAAACAAAACGCAAAACAAAATTTCCGCTGGCAACGAACTTCAACGCGACGTTTGGCAGGCATTTTCAAAGTGAAGGTCGACGGATATCTGGCTGCAGGCCAAACCAAATTGTATCTAAAATCAGATGACGTTGTTGTACTCGTAGTGTCTGTATTCGGTGCATGGCTGTGCAATTGCGAAAGGGAAAGGATGGGGATCCAGGCTGCGGCAGCCAACGGATGCATGCATTAGCAAACAAACAACTAACCTACTGTGCGATGCAACTCGTCCGGCCCAAAACGAGAGAAGCCATGAACTCATAAATTCGGGGGTCAATGCCACACACCAGGCACACGTCATGTGGAATAAATTCGAGGGAATTCTGTGCGGGATGTACGAATTCGAATGCATGCATCCCAGTCCCGGAGCGTTGTGTTTACGCTGGTTTCCTGTGTGTTGCTCTGGTGTGCGCTGGTGTGTTCTCTGTTTTGGCCAGGGCCAGAGGGGTTGCCGGCGAGAGCGAAAGCAAGCACCAAAAATAAACGAATTGAGGAATTTTCATTTCGTTTTCGTTTGGCCCACCACCAGTGCGACTGCGGACGAGAGGTGTATTAACACATCGATGGGTTGCGATGTTGCCAGTTTTAGTGAAATCTGAGTTGGTGCGGTTGAATTGATGTTCGAGAGTAACAATTGACAGATTGAATTGGAATGTTTGAGACATGTAAAGGTCAACCAATCATTTTCAAGATTGTAACTGGAACAAAAATTGTTGCATGATATGTTCTCTAGAAGCGTTCTTGAAGATTACCTAAGGGTGCAACTGTGATTGAATCTAGTTGGTACGCTAAATTTGTTCCCTTTTCAAGAAGGAGGACACTAACTTGTTAGACTTGGAACTTCAAAGTCGACTTCCAACGTGCTTAGCACTTCTTTGCTTTGGCCACTACGATGTGATTATAAACCTCAGTACTAATTTTTGACCATGCATCTGTCTATCAAGCGGTCTTCTATTGGCTGCGCACTACACTGTGAAGAACAGATGGAAGGGGCGAAGTATCTGTGTCGGTTCTCAGTCCAAAACTGACTTGAATTCTATTGGAAGACTAAACATACTCAATCTTGTTTGCATCTACAGAAAACTCAATGGCACATCAGGAAGTGAGATCCCTAGTGAGCTTGCTAGACAGGGTTTGGAAAAGGTCCTTGACCCAGGTTCGGCTTGCCAACATCATTGGTTTGACGATTGGGTTTCTAGAGAACACAATCGAAAGAGCCGTGACTCTCCAGGATGTAGAGAAGTCAAGCAAGTGCTCACCGATGTCTATAATCCTTTTCGGTCTTTCGCACATAGCATATCTACAGGCGTGCGTATCTGTGAAAATTTAGACTTCCTTGGTGACTGTCCAACCTCTTCTTGAATCAGCTGGCGGATCTTCGGTGCTAATATGGTCAGTGCTTGTGGTCTGAGGTCTTCATCAAGACGCGTCTACTCGCCTTTCCACGAAGGACGAAAAAAACGCTATGGAATTGGGTTCTCTACCTACCCAATCGTGCAATAGACCAGTCTTTGTGTCTTGTTTCTCCACAGGCAGTGCGACGTAAAAAAAAGCCCTAGCACCTGGATATGCTGGGAGTTCGATGGGTTTCCAAGAGGTCCTAGCCTCCACACTTTTCAAATCTGTTATAACCTAAGACGTGCGCGTTTGGAGAATCGCTTGAACCGGGCTTTGGGCAAAATGAGTTACGAAGTCTGCAGCACATTATTAACCGCTGCGCGCTAGCTCTATCTACCTATGTAGATCACAAAAACGTAAGGTGATTAATCTAACTTTCACGCATGGTGGTAGTTAAAAGGTGCAGATGCAGATGAGATGCGATGAACGTGTTGAGGATGCACTGAATTCTTCGTGCTTAAGGTCAAGCTGTTGATGCTATTTTAAAGGAAATGTCTCTGTAGTTCATCGCAGAATCACAAGAAAGTCATGTTTTCCTTGGTTAAGGTGACGTAGACTCTTAACCTCCTCATAGCGAATGCGAATTTCACCAAAATTCGGTTTTTTTGGGGTCTCATTCCTAACTGGCGATGGCGTTTAGCCTTTTGCTTCTACAACTGAGGAAAGGTTTGAGCAAGACCGAAGTCATAGAGGAACCTCAGGACAGTGCTTGTGGATGCATGTTTGATTGTTTCTGGGGAGGTAAATCTCCTACCGCAGTCTGCAAGGAGCTATACCCAGACATTCGCACAAAATATGTTCTGCAGTTTCAGGGTCTTCCAAGCTAAGTCGGCACAAATTTGGCGTGCTAATGCTCAGCTTGTTCGGATGATAGTTGAGTGTACAATGTCCACTAAGAAAGTCTATGAGGAGCTTCGCTTCCCTTGTTGTTTAATTGGCGAATGGAACTTCTTAGATTGACGAAGTCCTTGAGTAGAGTTCCATTTGATGAGTCTTTCATTGAATTCCCACGAGTTCGGTTCCAACTTGATGTGGCTGCTAGCAGAACCTCAGAAGGTTGTGTTCACTTACATACCTTCTACTACGGTGGAAGGTCTCGGCCAACAAGGGTCTTCAGGTATTTCGACACAACTGTTTGGGTTCCTCTCCTAGGGTAGATGATAGCTGCTACCACTTTGATGATCCATGGCAGCGAATTTACTAGTCGTTACAACAACATACATTGCTCGGCTTCCATTGCAATTATCAGACAGTTAAGCCCATGTAAATCTCTATTTTAAAAGCCCAGTGTACCTTCCTCATCTAAGTCGCATTACACTAATTGTCCTTCTCTCGCTCGACACTTAATTCCTTCAACGTGGCAACAATGCCACCGACAAGATATTACTTTGCTGAAATATTGTTGCATCCATACAGCACTCACATCTCTTTAATAAATTTACACCCATCACACTGAAAACAGACATCCATCGCCATGTCTCGATCAAAAAAAGTTCACCCCTCTCATCCCTCCCAAAAAAAGGTTCATTTCGATGTTATTCTGTATCTCGTACCTCATCCTGAAGTCCTGTTCTATCAGTGCTCCACCGAAAAACACAGTATGCTGTGCCTGTAAACAACCATTTGCCCCTTTCAATTCCGTCAGGAATTTGTCCCCCACGCCAGCGCCATTCCAATCCATCTCTTCGTCATCGCCCACACACCGAATTCACATCTTTCCGCACTTTGGTCTGCCAAAAAAGTGAATTTCAATGAGGGCAATGCCCTTCCGAAAGCTCCCTCTTTGTGTATTGTAAGCACGGCTATGTGTGGTTGTACTATCGTGTCCGTTTATGGTTTCGTGTCGTCGTCGTCTGCTCTGTGTTTAATCAGCTCACAAGGGTAGTCATTTGGTGAATGTTCATTGGGGCTACGGATGCGGGTGTGACGGGGGCGGGTAGGCCGTCCCCAGACCAAAAAAACAAAATCAGCAATAATGGCGGTCTTTTTTCGCATTTTTTTTTTTGGTTCTTTTGCACAAAAAACTTACAAAAACATTCTTTACATTCGGTTCGCCGAATGAGTCGCGTCGGTATTTTTTTTTGCTTTCGTTTGTGTACGCGTATGTGGATTGCGTATCAAAAAGAAGGAACGAAGCAGCACAAGCACAAGATACCGGGTCCAGTGAGTGTGAGTGCGCGCACACACAAATGCACCTGACCTAGACCAACGATGAATTTGTTGACGAGTCTCATGCATTTTATTCTTAATTTCGTACATCGACACGAATTCGGCGTGTGTGTGTGTGGTGGTTGTTGGGCCGCTTATTTGGTTGGCTGTCGGATGTGAGGGGTGACGAGGGCACACATTAATGGTGGGTGATTACCAAAATATTTGTGTTGAGATTGTTGTTGCTCGCCGTCTTTTTTTTTATGGGAAACAGATTGATGAGGGTAAAGACCGAACAAGGTTACGAGCTATTTTTAGAAGCCTCAAGTAATTGGGTTATCAAGAAGCAATTATTCGTCAGGTTTAACGTCAGTGTTGCGATAATTACGGAAATTGGTTGGCATAAAAAGGAAATTCGTTCCGGTGAAACTGTACAGGGGAGTCCTTGCAAAAGGGAATCGGCTGAACTGTTGTGTTCAGCAACGAACATTTTTCTAGGCCTCACTTCACGCTGACGAATGATAATCCTTCGAGAGCCGATGAAGGTTAGAGAGGCTGTCGCCATAGCCGATGCACTTAGACCAACAGTAGGTCCATTGTGATGCCTCAGGATCTAGGAGGAATTCCCTTTCCTTGCAGTTTTCTGGAATGTTTTTGTCAGAGGACTATGTTAAATTGCTCTGACATCTCTACGAGAGACGAGCGGCAATCTAGACTGATTCCAAGGTCTTAATGGCAGCCTGGCTGTTTGTGAAATGCTAATATCCCGAGTAGATATTACATTCCACCTCAGCCAAGACAGCACCTCCTTTATCGCCAGGATGTTCGCCTGGAAGATGCTACAGTGCTCTGGAAGGCAGAATGAAAACTCGAGGCATAGATCATCGGAGAAAAAACCTCCTATCACACCATCTTCGGTTTTAGAACCTTCCGTGTAGATCTCCAAGGTTTTGTTCGTAGGTGGGGTTGGCTTCTCCCAGAAATCTCTTGTTAAAATTTCTCCTAAAAATCTGTGTTTTCGGAAATAAAGATAAGTGTGATGACTTAGAATTGAGGCATGGCCAGGTGGTCTACTGGTCCACTGTGAGATGGTTCTAAGTCTAATAGCTGCACTAGCTGCCATTTGTTTGCCGAAAATAGACAGGGGGATCAGGTCCGCATGGTCTCCAAATGGCCAGTGGCCCTTGATAATGGCTACAATTCTGACAATATCTGGTCTTGATTTGTCAAGTAGGTCTCTTGGTTTAGTTTGGTTGTAATTAGGCCATGTCTTTCTTGAAATGATGCAGCTGGACAGGCCGTTCCATCTATGATTGGCAAGCTGGAGGAAGTAAGGATGTCTATAGCCCTTAACAGAACCCAGCGGAATATCGACACTTTCCGCAAGATAACTGTTAAGGGCCGATCCTCTCCTGACCATTTCGACGGGACGCTCATTGCCCTCATGATTGCTATGATCTGGGATCCAGATGAGTGTAATTATGGTACTTAGTTGATTGATTTCCAGCCGGCATTGCTCTACCAGTTTTGAGGACATGGTAACCGCATCAATGACTTCCATAGAGGCTTGACTATCCGAAAATAGCTGTATTTTCGTTGAATGTTTGGAGATTGTTCAGCAAGCGGCAGGCCTTCCGAATCGTGAGAAGCTCCGCCTGGAAAACACTAGCAGAGTCTGGAAGACGAAGAGATTTTGATATATTCAGTTGCTCAGAAAACATGCCTGCGCCGACTCCGCAATCCATCTTTGACCCGTCCGTATGTATACCGATATCATAGTCATTGATAACGCTTCCATTCTTCCATTCTTCTCTGGTAGGAAATTTCCTAAAGTTGAGGGTAGGTGTCATGTAATTAGTCGAAGATCTGACCAAATCTCCTGGAGGTATTTCTAGAATCTTGGAGTGATCCTATGGCTTTGCGGTCGCTAGCTAACACTACCAGTTGGCTGGAGTTTCGTTTCTCCCATCCTGAGTAGATTCACAGATTCTGGTATGTCGTTGCCGCTGAACAGCCTACACAATCCGTCACCCACTCAAACCGAAGACGACCTCAGCCACCTAGACAAAGTTCACACTACTCCGTCGTAGAACAGGGAAACGCGTGTAGCCTTCCATTTTGCTATTAATGATGTGAACCATTTTCGAGTTTATCCTGTACACAAACCCAATTGTTGACAAAAGGCTTAAGACCATCTAAAGCCCTTAAATCCCGTCGTAAGTGCAATTTTCTTCAATTTCCCCACCCTCTCATGCGTACTTTTCCACAAACGCCCAATGATCGCCAAGTTCCTTCGGAATCTAGACACTATCGTCCGATTACACGCATACTCGCCTCCCAACCGTCAAGATAATCCAGCAATTTAGAGTGCGTCAAACTTTTGTGCTCTTCATTGTTCACAGCAAAACGACAAAAAGCCTGTGTGCAATCTTATCGCCCATTATTCCGAGGAACTGTCAAACAATAACCACACCACACACGATTATTTCAATTGTGTAAACATTGCAAAAAAGTTATCAACCCCTCTTCAGGTAGAAGCCTCGAACGCACTCAAAACACGCACCGTGGGTAAATGCAGGTCCGCTTATCTGCCTTTAACCCCGTCTGAGGCGACACGTCTTAAATTGATAATGACAAGACTCCGCTGAATCAATATTTTGAGGGACTTTCCCTCCCGAATGGCCAGCAGCGCCCCCTGCCCGACACGCTGTGCAAATTTCACTTTCCTTCGCACACCGTCAATCCGTCGGTCGTTTTCGTCGAGAGGCAAAAGAAAGGCCAGGAACGGGGTAAATAAACTCGGAAATTTAAGCCTTCAACCCCGGGAGGAACGTATCGGAAAATAAACAGCGCGCAGGCCTTGAGACCGAAAATATATTTTTTTATCGCAGTTTCGTCGTCGTCGTCGTCGTCGTTCTCCTCCTCTCAATTCGAAGTAGAAAATCCCCAGAACAACTTATTAAATGAGAAAAGCAATCAAGAAGAAAAAAAAAACATCGACAGCTTCCACGGAGTGTTCCCTAAAAATTCTGTGATTGCTCATTGTGAACGGCTCTGGCCCTCTCTTGAATGTATATTCGCATTTTAAGCACCCCCTCCGCCTCACGCCGGATGACTGGTCCATGGTAATCATCAAGTCCACAATGGAGCTGTTCCCTCGCTGTCCTTTGGCCCGTCTCTGGCCCAAGCCATGCAACAGAGAAAAAAACCCCAAACGCTGTGCTCCGAAAATTGCCGGCAAAATGATGAAGTGTACACGCCGAACGGGCCTTCTGGTCACAAGTGAACGTATACGTACGCACGCACACACCCGTGCAGACCGATTTGGTGTTCGCACACCCGCCGAGTGGTGGTAGTGAGCGCGCTGTCATTCGTGGTCTGGTCGTGGTTCGTTGCTCGGTTCAACGTCCGCGGCACACCCCCTGCCACCGCACAGTAATTCCGTCGACGGATGACAGACGGGGACCTGCTTCAGCCGAAAATTGTTTGGCCTTGGTCATGGTTTTGGAGGGTCGTGTTGCTCGTTTTTTTTTTGCATCTGTACGCCAGTGTGTTGGTATGGGATGAAATTCGGGTTTTTCAGCGCGCTTGTGTGTTCTCGCTTTCGGTCTCGTTTGTTGGCTTTTTGGTGTTGTGTGTGGCATAAACAGGATACGCCGCGAAAATACGTCATTTAGCTCTTGCCAGTGCGGATGGGTTTTTTTGTCTTTCATTTGTGCACAGGGAACAGGGAACCGGCGAAAATGAGCAAAAAAAAAAACACCACGACACGCATGACATATTATGGCTACAACGGACGATAATGGATGTTTTTTGCGAATCGGAAAGGAACTGAAAGGAATTTTTAACGTTTTTCGGACGCCATTTAAATGGAGAGAACGTGTATGAAATGTAATGATGGCTTGTTGGAGTGAAAAAAAAAGAAAACATTTCGTTTGAAAGATTAGGATAGGTTAGGGTTAGACAGGAGACTCGGAACATGATGTTCATTTAATTGCTTGAGATGGGATATCTGTCAAAATTAGCAAAAGAGGCTTGACTATGCCTGGATAAGGGACAAGAAGTGTTAGGGATGCCAAATTAACAGTCCTCAACGCAATTTGAGTGCGTCAATCAATCAAAAAGCCTTTTATCCTGGTGGCATCCTGGGAAAGATATAAAATTGAAGCCTAGATTCAGGACGAGAATAAGGAAAGGCACGGGATTGCAATTAAAAGTTCTCGTTGATCCGATGACTAGGGTGAAGGATTAGGGTATTTCTGAATCTTCTCCTTGAATGTGGACCCTATCACGATGACAAGTGGATGACAGGAGTCTGGTAGAACACGATCGTCTTGATCAATGGTTCAGGTTTTTTGAGTCCTTCTATTAAATGCTTGAAACGAGTGACGGAACGATGAATTAAGGAGAGAACGTTATCATCGTATTATGGGAAAACGCGGCGACGAAATTCTCTGGTCACCCCTTGACAAGCAAAATAAATCCTTTTGCACGCACCAAACAAGCACCTTAAAGTTGTCCGAAATCATAAAAAGATGGTCAAGTGTCCAGAAAGTCGGAATAGTGGAGGAAATAGTTGGAACTGAACTCTGGAGATTCGACTAAAGACCAAATATTTCATAAGACATGGAGTCAACTTATAAGTACAGAAGTAGATCCATTTAAAGGACTAGTTAAAAGCTGAAGGAGGTAGTATCGTTCGAGAATAGTACACAAAGGCTTTAAGATTGCTATTCTCTCGGAGTGAGCCGGAAGACACATACACATTTCAGTGAGACCAGAATTAGGCGGTGTAAAGGCTCCTACATATCTTGTCGGAGACCAAAAAAGCACCGTGACCTTGCCTGCGCCAAGAAAGAGTTCTTCAGTATGTAGAAAATATTTTGATGCAAGGACAAATCGAGGTCCTGGAGCAAACTCTAAAGACTAAAATCAAAAAATTGAAGGATCTGTTTGTAAAGGTTCCAAAAATGCATAAATAACTTGTGTGACTGCCCATGGAAAATCAAGGATTTCTTGTTCGTAACCATTTATGTTCTACGTGTTATATTTGGGCACGAATAACACAGTTTTTTTTATTACCGACTCCGAACAAGGAAATGAGAAGCTTTATCAGCCCGTGCTGAGGGGTGATGTCACGAAAATGTCTGGCTAATATTGCTGAAAGCGAACTTGAACAGCAGTCCGCACTAGACATTGATCAAAGGGGACCGCTTTGGTTCAAACCATGTATTCACCGGTAAACGAACTTCAGTCCAGTCGATTAAGGTTTCGTCTTAAAATTTGTTATTATGTTTCTACCATCTGCCATATTTTGACAGTGTCCTTCAGGGATGAAGTTATTGACGATCCCGGAAAATTACTCCTAGACTTCTTCACTCCCTACAGTGTCAGAAAGTCATTGAAGCTTTTCTGAGGGAGGTGTGAGAGTTCACTGCCTAGATTTAATTTTCGTTTATGAAGGAAGGTAGAGCGTTGCTCACTCGGCGCATGTTTAAGGGCAACGTAATACAAAGGTTCTAAGAGGAAAACACCTAGAAGTTATTCTGGGCGGCAGCATTTCATGAAATATACAGATTATCAAGTCCATCAATCTTTCACCGCATCTGGGGTAAAAGCAAGATGACATTTTGCTTGTATACGAACAATGCTGTCTAATGCTCGCGTAGTCCCCTGAACAAAAGTACACGAAATCACCATCGAGCCTTTCATCTAGCTGGATGCTATCTGCACATCACCTTAACAGCTGCTAAAAAGCTATCAGAGATGACTCTTTTGATGGGTCGTTCCGGCGTTCAAAGGGAAATCCCTGATTTGATGAGGAATGGCGGCAAGCACATACAGCAAAACAGAAGACATAGGGAGTGGCTCTGCATAGAGGGACAAGAGCCGCTCTACGAGCAAAGTAGAAGGAACGAACAAGGGAAAGGAAAGCGCACTAGAAGCGGAATGAGGGTCGGAAATTCTACCAAAGGGTAGGCCCAGGCCAAAGAGCACGAACTGAAGCCTCCAGAGACAAACAATGAGTACTAGTCGGCGCTGAGGATTTGGAAAGACCTCTTATACAGGCTGTGCAACCGCAATGGCGAATCGTATTCCCTTGTTGTTCCCAGAGAAAACTCTTTTGGGTGATCTTTGGTCCCATCTGCAGAGACGGTGAGGGAGAGAGAAGAAACAGACACATCGACCTTACCAAAAAGACTCCAAATGCAACGACTAAGGTAACAGGGATATGCAGCTCCCGCCAGGAAAATCTTCAAATCTGCACCGGAGAGGAACACCGTGATTCAGCTGGTATGCAAATAGAAAGAGTCCTTTACAAACTTGGCGTTTGAAACTAGAGGCAGTTGAATAACGATTGAGCTGAATGGAGACGCTTGTTCGTTGTATCCCAAGTCTATCTCGGACTGAAGATGGCGAGGTGTCACCGTGTTGATAGCTGATGACTTCCGAGCAGACTTCCAACAGACTTAACCAGACGATCATAAGCTGATGACGTAAGTCCATGCGAAAAGTAAAGTGGTTCCAAATACCCTGAGACCTAACGACGTCTCTGATCAACTATATTGTTGCTGAAACTCAACCCGCCTAAACTCTTCAATGGTCCTCTACTGCAACTAAAAAAAACATCATAATTCTGTCAACGTTACCAACCGGCTCTGCTTGGAAAGGTTGGTTCCCCCTCAAGTTGTTGCTTTGACATGAGTATTTACATACAACATACAAGTCTTAGGGATAGAAGCTAACCGTAGACGGGATTGACTTGAGGGAAAGTTGCTTCTTTTATGCTCAGTTCTACGTAACCTGCTTCAAAGTGAACTCACAGGGTAGTGATTCTAACACCTAAAGGGACAAGTACTTATAGGTAGACAAAAACTCGAGTACATAGTCTGCCTAGTTCTCAATTCAAGTCAGCGATACGAGAGGGGGTCACTGGGATAAAAACAGGACATTGACCCGTGTGAAACTGCTAGAAAAACCTAGTTGAGGTCTTGAGTTTATTTGTCACACAGCCACCACTTATTCTCTTGTCGAAATAGTTATTCGGTTCTGAAAACCTAGCTGATTACGATAGAAGCCTTATCGAAGAGTCATCAAGAAGTTACTAACAAATGAACGCTGAAACCCAACATGATGAATTCGCCATGTCTGTGCTGCTCAAATTATAAATGGCGACTTACTCTAGATGAAAATGCAAGCTTTTCACGCATCGCCCCGAGCCGACTATGCTGCTCTATTGTTCCATTCATCCTTCTGTTTTCGGATTTTTAATAACCAACTCTAGTTAGTGACTGTCAAAAGAGAAAATCCCAACAAACAATTAAACTGAGTGGGAACCAATCTCTGTTTCCGAGAGCGTCCCCCTTCTGCGCTCTCAGTTCCACATGATAATAATCACAATAATGAAGCATAATTGCTAATTTGCACCCCATATAAGCAGCGCGAATGTCGCGTACCGCTCTGATTTAACAATTCGCCCATCCCCGTGGATACGAGTGTATCTGTTTGTACGTAGTATGCCTTGCAATAGCGCGCAAAGCTAATAAAGCGTTTGAATGCGTGTCTCGTACGCTTATTGCAGTACATACAGCACTTAGTGCACTTGTTTGCGCTAATAAGACTAGACACGTAGTAGATACAACGCACAGAGCGCACTGGTAATAAAACACGCGCTTATCAAACAAAAAAGGCGCCGTAAAAATTAAATATCAACCCGAAGAGTTTAGAGAGCTGGTGAGCGATGGCACTTGGAAGCGGGGGCAGAGTTTTGAAGACCACCACCTCCACCCGGGGAGGACATAAGGTACATTCGCAACGACAACTCCGGGCAAATAACATTCAGCACAGCACTTGTTAGGTGTCATCATCATCATCGCTCTCATGTAAACGTGTGAAAAGCAAAGAAGCTCGGAGAGCAGGAGGTGACTTTCATGCTCCACAACTCCGTCTTTGAAGATTAAGAAGATAAACCGAGGGGAAGCATAAACTGCGTGCACAAAAGGAAAATAGGAAACGTTCTCAGTGCCAGAGAGCGATTAAAAAATTTTCTGATGACACATTATGGCGAGCACACAACAGAGAAGTTATTATTATTATTTTTTTTTTTTAAGAGCTGTGTAGTGTATGTGCGTGCACTCCTTTATAGGGTGAGTTAGCGTGTGATGCATTGTTGGTGACGAACATAAATACGTGGAGGGTAGTTCTAATGTGAAATCAGTCGACAGCCCTGTTTTGCTATAGAGTTAAGCCTCCGATGGGTGAGAAGGTCCCTGGGACCTTTTCGATTTTTATAGGTTCACAAATCCCTCTGTATACATTGACGCACTTAATACAACCATGAGCTAATACACAAAACCATCAAGACACAACTGCATGAAGACAATACTCTAAATTTTATGAAAAATTGTACAGAAATGGTACAAGGACATTCGGGATCCTGTACCTTGTACAGTGCTGTCATGATTGTCACTGATCGGAGGGTCAGCACTTTACATTATCTAACCAGCTTAAAGCTCATTACGCAGTCTCGATGTTTTGATTGATTAGATTTAACGCGCACTGAAACCTGAAATATATCTATTGTGCCGCCACTTGAGGCTGACAGATTCGTGCCCTGACTTACTTACTTGAGGTGGCGCTACAGTCCGGGGTATACCTGGGCCTCAACCAACAAGCGTCTCCAGCCAGATCTTTAGCCAGCTGCCTCTAGTTTCGCACGACAAGTTGGTAAAGGTTCCCTTCCACTTGCGTGCTCCATGTGAGTCGCGGTCTTCCTCTACTGCGTTATCCCTCGGGTGTGGATTCGGGCCGAAAGATTGATGTCTGTCCTCTCTACATGAACCAGCCACCTCACTCGTTCGACCTTAAAAAAAAAATAGCTGGCGCGACAGCTCGGGATGAGCCAAGGCCTAGCTTCTCGCAACCATTCATGCTGTGCGTGTTACATTTTTCGCATGAATGGAAGGGACCTACAATTTATTGCCGACTCCGAACGGCGAAGTGAGAAGCTTTTTCATGACAGATTATACTCCCGGAGGCTTGTCATTCCCCGACGAGAGGTGGTGCCGCGAAAAATGTTTGGTGTTTTCCTGGCTGGGGCTTGAACCCACGCTGCTCGGTCAGCAGTCCAACGCACTAACCACTGAGCCACGGCACCCACCGTTTAACCTTAACACTTCTGGCTAATTTGATGTCGCCGTACAGATCCTATAGTTCGTTATTGTACAATATCTCCTCCTCCAATTAGTCTATGCAGACGGGACCGAAAATCACCTGAAGAATTTTTCTCTCGAAACAGGCAAGAGCAGCTTCACTTTTCCATCCATCCCTCTGTGTCGTAAAGCAGGACTGGGACGGCTAAGATCTCATAAAGGGTCACTTTAGTTGTACGAGAGAGGGTTTTGCTACTCATTTGCCTTCTTAGCCCAAAGAAACAGCGATTGGCAAGCATTTTTCTTTATTTCATTTCAGTGCTGTGGTCGTTGTCTGAATTTATAGCGGAACCTGGGTATACAAAGTCCTTAACTACCTCAAAGTTGTATCTGTCTATAGTGACGATTCGTGCTCGGCCTATAGTATCTTCACTCCGGTAGGTTTCCAGTCTGTCTTGTATATGACTCAAAAGCCTGGAGAGGTTGGTCAAGATTCACGAGCGCTAGGTTGCTCTGAGGATGCATCCTCAATCGCTGTTGCAGCATGCATACCAGACTACGCTTCCAAATCTTGTTGCTAGAATTGAATACGAGCATGATAAGAAAGATGGCGCCACGGGAATCTTTATCGACGTAGAAGGTGCTTTCCATTAGGTTGGTCATTTGCCTTTGTCTTAAGCTTAACCAAGAGACAGAATTTAGTGAACGCTGCATTAAATGTAAGATGCAAGTTTGTACTAGCTTAGGCTGTGTCTTGGGTTGGCCACAGTCGAGGTTGGCTAGTTTGGCAGATATAATACGATAACGGTTTTCCCGATAGATCTTACGACAGTTGCGAAAAAAAAGCTTAGAAGAGTGACGGCGATTGGTTGTAGTGAACTATAGGTTTCGGTGATCCGAGAGGGTCTGTTTTACAGATACTTTCGAGCCCGAGATAGCTTGGTGCGGATTTTGAGGGACAACAGCTATGGTTTACAACCTTGGATTCAAAGCCTCCAGTGCTATTGAACATATTTCTGCATATTTTTACATAGAAGGCAATGTATACTTCCATCTTTAGCAATCAGGCTTAGGCTAGGGTAGAGAATTGAAGGCCCTACTACACTACCAAATTCCCAAACCTGGTAGACTTACTTACTTACTTAGGTGGCCCTACAGTTCGGGGTGAACTTGGGCCTCAACCAACAAGCCTCTCCAGTTAGCCCGGTCCTTAGCTAACTGCTTCAAGTTGCGCACTCCAAGTTGGTTGAGGTCCTCTTCCACTTGTGCGCGCCACCTTAGGCGAGGTCTTCCTCTACTGCGTTGACCCTCCGGATTAGACTCGAAGACTCTGCGAGCCGGATCATTTGTGTCCATTCGGTCCCGTTTGCGTTGACGGGTTCTGGAGTAGAAGATTCAACGATGAAACCTGGTAGACAGATGATTCAAAATTGGAAAACGGAAGCACAGGTGCTGGGGTTTATAGTCACAGTAACGCAATGCGCATTTAGTGCCCCTAACACGGAATACAGAATAGGCTAGGGTAACCCAAGTTGTTTTTTTGAAGTCGTTGTAGATGAGTGATTGGTGCGTTGTGTGCTGCGCGAAGTGTGTCGCCTTAGGCCACCACCTCTCGTCTGGGAAAACTTCTCAATCCGACGTGCGGCAAGAATGGACATTCGTGTGAGGGGCACAATCTCAGTTCTGAAATCTCAGATGTCGCACTTTGGCCTACTGACGGTAGTTTGACAAAACCTTGGCTTGGTATGACAGCGAATTTTCCAGCTGCCAGTCGCGTTAAAATCCAGAACAAAATAGGGTACAACATCCTTTCACAATCAACCCAAAGCATTTCCTCTGCACTGCGCCCTTTGAATTCGCATCTCTACTCACACTCCTGCAGATATGCTGACATATGATTATAAAAATGCGTGGGCGTAAATATCACTAAAAAAAAAAAGTTTCAGAAAAATTTTATTTTATTTTTAATGAAATTTTTTTGCCATCGGCAATTTGCAGACTCATCAAGGCGGAGGGTAAATAGGTCTCCCTCTCTGCGATGCCTGTGATGGCATAACGCATACGGTGCCGCAGGGCTGTGTCGACGCATTTGAGAAACCTGAAAATTTTTTGTGGTTGAAAGCCGCCACGGATGAAGGGCGGCAGGGAGTACATTTGTGGAATAGAGCCGTACGCACAATAATCCGAACGTACACGCATTACAGAGGGCCACCGCCACCGCTGCCGTTGCCACCACTCTGTGGTGGTGTGTCACGAATTGAAAAATTAAAAATAAAACAAAAACTGATTGTTCTTGTGGGGTTTCCCGCTCTGCCAACTGATATCCAGTTGACAGTTTTTCTCGATTTATTTTTTCTATTTTCGCTTCTTAATCAACCTCGCTTCACCGTTTGGCACAAATTGTGTTCTTAATTGAAGCACCTTCTGTAAATCTCTCTTGCGCTTAGTCTGTGTGTGTTTGTGTGTTTTTTTTAGCACAGCGGATGGAGGACTCTCTTTTGGGGCCGGTTTCTCTTCCTGTTTCCGGTGGCACTAAACACACACAGAGGTACTGAAAAACTAAAGATATTCAATTTGGATTTGCATCTGTAACCTGATGCTGATGCCTGGTGTGGCTTCCACCCAGTGGATGAGGGAGGGAGGGGATAGACATTTGAAGTTAATTGCGATGTTAGAAGCAAGAATTCGATTAGAAAAGTTGATCCGTGAGAGATAGTTTGGATACGGAACGGAAAGGAAAGGTTGGGGCTTACAAATTAGAAACGTACTTCCTGGGGAAACCTGTTCTTTTCCGATGAAATCCGTTTTCAGCAACGGAAAGGATTTTAGCTGGGGTTGTGTGTAATTATTTTGGTCATTTCACTGTGCCGGCCGTGTCACCTATCCCGTTGGCATGGGAAAATATGCATAAGTGGGTTAAGGAAGCGGGAAATGTCCAGGAAGTGGGAAATGTTAAATTATTGGGAATTGACTTTCGTTTTTAGTTTTTAGATGCAACGATAGGTCAATTCTGGGAATAGAAGAGTTTCCTGCTGTATTTGCCAATTAATGGCTTCCGTTCTATTGTGAACTGAGGAACTATTCCGTTGGGTGCAGGATTTCGATAAGAGTGTGTCGGATTTGTGTGTCAAAGCGGTAGGTGATCACTCCGTTGGTCTTAAGCGGAAGTGTGTCGACTTAAAAACAGGATACAAGTGGGTGAGTAAGTACAATGATTAAGCTTTTGTCGAATGGTATTGACGTTGTAGAAAGTCTTGTGGTTGACATTTTAACAGGTTTATACGTTAAGTCTATGGACGTGTAGAGTAGTTCATGGTATAATAAGAAGCTATGTGGGTCATTGGAACCGTGGGATATTTAATTATCCCATGGATTTTTGATTTATTATAAGTGACCAGTCTTTCAAGGCCTGATCTTGTCGGAGTAAGACATGATGTACATACATATTTTCATTCGTAGGTTCTTTTGACAAGTTTAGTAAAACAGCAAGCTAATCACTGTTTAAAAAAAAAATACTCTTCGTTGAGAGTGACTTTGACCAGTGAGTTTGAAATTTATTCATCCGGTCGGTAAGGTAGCATTTTCTCAGAGACTACAAGAGCACCGATGACGTCCTTATCTAATGAGAAGTTCTGTCCATATTGTTCATTGTTAGTAGAGGTGGGATCTTGTCACCTTATCACTGCGGCCACTGATGTACCTATTGTTATTTCCTCCAGTTAAAACTCGCTCATGATTCCTGAATTCGAGATGAATCCAGAGATGTAGCGAGCTGGGAGGTACATATGTACTACCCTCTGTTTCGAGGTAGAATTAGTCTTAGTGACGATGACTGATTAAACAGTTACAGTAATACAAGATCTGTTCCGCTGATTCTTCGTCTTCGTTGCACATTCGGCATGTGTTGTCTTGTATTATTCCCATAGTCCCGTTAGGTGATTTTTGACTCGACAATGTCTAGTTAGGAAGACGGTGACCATTCGAACCTGACTCGTGCTTAGTCCTATTAGTTGTTTCGTTCTGGTATGGCAGGAGTTTGGCATGAACATTTTGGCTTGTCTGTTACCTTCAGTGTTTGTCCAGTAATGGTTAGCTCTGTTTTTCAGCCAATTTTTAATGGAGCATCTGTCCTCAGAAGAAAGAGGAAGTCACACGGAGTCTAAACTAGAGAATAGGGCGATTTAGGACTCAATTTGATGTCTAGTTTATGCAATCTGTTGTCTTTTTTGCTTCATCGCCCAAGAGGCGTAGATGTTTCTTCAAATCGGTCGCTGCCATAGCGCACTGCTATTTTATTCTAAAATTGGTTTGTTCGTAGAGCCGGAAGGCACCTATTCTGGTATTCGCAACCAAAATTAGGCTCTGTGGGGACTTAAACCTAACTCGCGATGGCCTTTAGCACACTGCGACCTCAAAGATGTTTTGTGTCAAGGAAGTTCTTCTACAACTAAGGAATGTTTTGACCAAGCTTGAGGCCATGGTGAAACCTGAGGATTCCGGGGAGGTGAAACGCCTACCAAAGTGTTTTAGTCTGCAATGAGTTATGGCGGGACATTCACAGAAAATACGCTCTGCGTCGCCCACTAATGTCGATGTCGTCTTCGTATTTCAGCAACTAGGCAGGGTCATAGATGGTGGTGCCTTCCTCATTTATATCTGTTCTTCTTACTGCGCATAAAGTTATAGAAGCCTCTATCTAAATCATGTACAAATTCGTATATCTATTGCGTATTACCTTACGCTACGCTTCACTTTTGAAACACTTTTCGTGGGAATCTAAACTCTTCTAGAGTTGCTAAATATTAGGTTTGGATGCGAACGTTAGAATAGTAGTAGATTTGTCGACCCTATTACAAAGAGCTTTTGTTTCGGGTATCGGCTTCCTTTGTGCAGAAAACAAGAATACTAGTCCTTGAAGTTTCGGAAAATATACCAGCGGCTTCGGCTTCATCAGTCTCAGATCACTGAGTAAAAATTCCCAGCAAAGCTTTACAAGGATTAAGAGCTCAAGTGAACAGCATTCCATGATGTAACAGTAATCGATCGGTCTTTCTTCCTTACTAACTCGGGTGGCACTAAAGTTCGAAGTGATACTGAGCCTCTAACCAACAAGCCGGGTCCTTAATTAACTGCCTTCAATAACACACTCCCCCTTCTATTTGTGAACGTCGTCTTCCACTTCTGAGTTGTCACTGCGGGTTATGTTCGAAGATTCTGGTTCCCGGAACGATGATGCCCCTTACAACCTCGAAGTTGTACATATGTATGTATGTATGTACCTGTCCATGTTATGACGTTCTGTCTGATATTTCGACATTGAATTTCCTTTTCTTGTTGACAGCAGATGGTTGGATTTGCCAACCCATTTATGTCCCTTCTGCTTCGATACTTAAGATTGAACCGGAGCCACCTCGCTAAGTTCTTATGATGATATCAATATCATCGTATGAAAAGAAAAGGAACAACGGGTTTCTCAGTTCAACACAGTCGAAGGTTCTCACTAGCGTAGCAAATCTAAAGCTACTGGCAACTGGCCTTAAACCTGAGACGCAGACTCGAGGAATAAAATCGAGTCAAAAAGATGCAGGGAATTTTGAATATATCTACGCAGCGTGTCCCGCAACTTCGTAACAGACATCAGTTAGAGAGAGAGGAATAAGAAAGGAGCCTTAGATCAAGTCAATTCGATGAAAAAGCAGGACTTCTTCCGATTTTAGAAAATTTTGGTCATTAAGGATCGTGATGGTAGGGTCCGTCAATCAAGTCTTCGACAGGTCTATCCGCTGTGCATGCCCTATTTTCAGAAAATGCGATCGTATATTTTGTAAGAACTAACCCATTCTAAAGAATCCTCATTTAAAAATGAATAAATAGCTGGCGCGACAGCTCGGGATGAAGCAAGGCCTAGCTTCTCGCAAACATTCATGTTGTGCGTATTGTATTTTTCGCACGAATGGACAATTTATTGCTGATTCCTAACGGCGAATTGAGAATCTCTTTCATAACAGACTATACTCCCGGAGGTTTGTCATTCCCTGACGATACCAACCACTCAACCAGCATATTCTAACATATGTATTGTGCGAAGGTCTCCAGGGTGGTTCTCGGCTTTCAGATTGATCATAGACCCAATTTTCAAAATGAGATTTTTAAGTCTAAACTCACTCGGCTTTAAAGCTGCCTTCATCTGCCTTCAACTTAAAATAGTCGGAGATGGCAGGACGTCTAATCCAAGTTTTGTCGCGCCGCTAAGACACATTGGCTGCATTGGCGCGAACACAACAGGCAAATGAACAACAATATTTCAGCCAAACGGATCTTTGGGTCTCAACTCAAGCCTCAGGTTCAAGTTGATAAGGAAGACTGTACCTGCATTACAAAAATCAAGTAATCGTCGACGTTAGAAGGCTTGACCTGGCAAATTGGAAACAGCTTGCCTGGTATCGAAGAGGAAGGAAGGCTGCAGTGTCTGAGGAAGTGACTTCTCATGGATCACGGTCGCCTTTAAGTAAGTCAATGGAAAACTTCTGATAGACGAACTTGTCACATCGCAGCTTCAAACCATAATCCAGTGCTAGGGTCCAATACAATCTGAAAACCACTTTGGCGATTGCAACATATACTTAAGTTTGGCTCAAGGGCAAATCCCCCATTTTGTGATGTGCAGTCTGCATTTATTTATGCATGTTCCACTCTATTTCGCGACTCGACTTAAAATGGCAGTCATTTGACACACATCTGCGCCCTCGGTTTGACGTTGCAATACGAATCGAGCGCACGTAACCCCCAATCGAACGCACAAGGCTTGAAAAATATTTGAACAAATGTTCTTTTCAGCGCTCCTCTCTCTCTCTCTCTCTTTCTCAATCAATCAAATTTGAATAACCAAACGACCAGCTAAATAAAATACGGCACCCGATCAGCAAAACAAACATTGCACACGTTGGACGGGACTGATGACGACGTGGCACAAGATAGTGGCAGTCATACTTGTACCCCGCTGCTAAAAAAAACGGTGTTGCACTTTGAAAATCGTCTGTTTTGACAGGCGGCCTTTGTGGAGCACCACTGCCATTTTCGTATCGCAAAAATGCACATTTCACCGCACCGACACCTCGTCGGAGTCGCCAATGAATGACGGAATATCTCAGTACATTTCAGCTAATGATGCCTCCTCCATTTGTGTAAAAGATGCAAAGCAAACAAAAGAATAAGACACACGATGCAAAAGCGGAGCACGCATCAAAAAAACCAAATATCGCAGCTGAAATACACATCTGCACGGCACCAGCTCGTAGTGCATCAAAGAGCATCATCATTCGCATCATCATCATCAGCGGCAGCATGCAGCCAGTCTATGACACTAGGCGGTTTGGAAAGTTTTGCGAGCGCATACACTTTTTTTTTTTCCAGATACAAATTCGGAATGCTAAATAGAGGAGAGTATCTCGTGGCGTGGAATGCGAGTTCATCATACGTATCCACTTGCAACGAAATATGACCGAATAACTGCATTCGCATGGCTTTCCGATGTGCGAATTGCGCTTTGTAATCTTCCGCCGGAGCTGCCGGGAGTAGTGAATGGACGCGATTGTTAGAGCGGCGGTGATGTTTACATTTTCGTTGCAATGACGAACGGAAACCCAAGTGCTGGTGAATGCATTTTTGTGGGAATATTTTCTCTGGCCCTGGAACCCTGGCACCCTGGAATATGTTGTAAATAGGGGCATGGACAGAGCAGGCGTTGTCTTATTTGCTGAAGGTGTAGTTGATCATTTAGGAGGGCTACAGAGTCTTAATCCCAATGTCCCGACATGTAAACATTTTTGAACTTATCGAACGTTTGACGCGATTTTCGGTCTTAAGAAGTGTCAATCTGTGACAAGGCGTTCCCTTATCTAGCTAGTTGTCGGTTAGCACAGCAGCAGTACAGGCGCCAATTTCAGCAGAATTGTTGGACTAATTTTTTTTGTTCACTTCGCCCAGGTTGAGCGGACGAAATAGTTCCCTTCCATCGTCCTGGGTGAAAGATACATACTGACTGGCAATGAAATTTGAATCGTCGTCGCCCTTAGGCATTCTGTAGAAGTGGTCCTTCCTCATCTTTAGCATCGACGCGAATCTACTACTCTCTATGTCCTCTTTCTGAGGAATTTGTGTTCGTCCCTTCTCCTCTGGAGTCTTCTGATGGTGCTAATATCTACTTTGCAGCAGTCTAAGGTCTCTGCTTAAGTTTCTGCTGTATGCCATCTATCACGGCGACCAAAGACTGAATGCGGAAGAGCTTTTCTCAGCTCTGGCACTGCGGAGTCTTTTGAATTCTTTTTTAGATTATTGTACATTCCATGCCTATGTCCTTATTACGTTCGCAGTGGTATTTAACCATATCCGAGGTTTGGCGTTCGTTCGTGTCGAAGGCTCTTTTCTTGACCATGGCAGTTACCGCGACGGTACAACCTCTTACTTGGAGAGCTAGCTTCTTAACGTGTACTCGAGGGAGGAAGAAATACATTACCTGTCTTTGTAGACATGAGGTTCATAGTAGAAGCCCGTTTGAGGATTTCGCTAAGAAGTTCGGCCGCATTGGATCTGAAGGCGTCATCGTTGATTCGGTCTGGAGAAATTTTCCCGATCCATGGAAAAGTGTTTTATTGGAAACAACACTGTCCTTCTCTCTACTACGTTGTCCCCTATATTGACTTCAACGTCAGGTACAAGACTCGGATTCCTAGCAGAAGCTCTTGGGAATCTGGTACAGTTTTAAACGATTCCGCATTAGAAATATTTACGGATGGATCCAAGACACCGGGTGGTACGGGGGCTGGAGTCTTCTCAAATGCACCTGGCTTAGCCATCACCACGCCGGATCACTGTAGTGTGTTTCAAGCGAAAATTTCGGCAGTCTGCGAAACTGCGGCTTGGCTTTCAATTAATGCGATAGATTGTAGCGCTATTGTACGATCAAGGTTGGTAAAGCAATGCCACAGATCTCTTAACGAGATTGCAGATAGGTGCGACGTAACCCTGTGGTGGGTCCCAGGACACAGGGACGTTCCAGGCAACTGCAGAGCGGACGAGCTGGCAAAAGAGGGTGCAGGACGGCTTCTCCTCGAAAACCTGGGGGGACCCCCTGCGCCCATAGAATCGATCAAGTTCCTCCTTGACAGAGATGCCAAGAAACTGGCAAACCGCAGGTGGAACAACATCAGCACTTGTCTTCTGTCAAAACAAATTTGGTCCAAGCTGGATTTAAAGAAGACGGAGAGACTTTTAACTACTAATCGGAAAAATCTAGGTTCACTAGTAGGAGTCCTTACCGGACATTGCCTGATAGGCAGGCATGCACTTAGATTGGGGGTCCCCTCCAACGATTTCTGCAGAAGCTGTAGGGACGAGGAGGAAGAGGAAACCATGACTCACTTACTTTGTACATGTCCTGCTCTTGCGACGCTTAAAAGAAGAACCCTCGGAGAATACTTCTATGATGATCTTAACGATCTTGCTGAACTCGACATCCAGAAGATAAGTAACTTCATCTCTGGGACGAAATGGTTCAAATCTTAGGGTTAACACCGCTACGGTTGCCCACTTTTGTTGTAGTTATGCCACATTTTCTGGTTCCCTGGTGCCGGTAAGCCGGTTTACTTCGTTGTGGTATCACAATGGGCCATTCTGGCCTAAGTGTGTCCCTGCTTAAGCGGGGACAGCCACCTAACCTTCTCTTGTAAGCTATGCAAATCTACTATCCCAAGTTGTTGGTTGTTGAAGTCCTATTTCTAGTTGAGCACCTATCCACTCGGGAGTAACCAGGTGGAGGTAAGAGTCCGAGTGGAAAATCATGTTGAGGCGAAGTTTTACCAATCAGATCAGTAAGGGAAAACTCGGCCGTCCAGGCCCGTGTTTAAATGTACAGTCAGACTCAGGATAAGGTCGTGCTTCAATCAGATATCTGTCCAGAAGGCAATGCGGTGAGTGAATGATGGTTAGGCTAGAGTCTCTATCTGCAGCCCCTGCTGATTTAGAATCGATGGCGGAAGATCGGGAGATGTGGAGAGTCCACTTAAGCACCTTTAACCCGCGACTTTCATAGCGGATAAGTAGGCCATTAGAAAATGGTGATGGTGGTGAATGGTGTTTTCTCGATCCTTCATAATGCAATCAGTATCATGCACTATCAGTGCAGGGTTGACAGTTCGTGCCGTGATTGATTAAATTATCAAGCAACTCGTTCACAACCAGGCTTCACATTGAAAAACATACTACTACCCCTTGTGAACATCCTCTTGTTGTGTTAATAGCTTTATCTGATGTTTGAGTCTGTGTTTTATAGTAGGGCTGGTATGATGCCTTACAATTCTGGGGATGGTGATACAATTGAGTGTTGTAATGAACTAGCTTCATAATTTCGAGTAACCACGCCTGAAAATTCTAGCAGTAACTACATATCTACTAAGTCAATCTGATCTGGTCAGTTTTGTCTTGAAAGTTTTCAATGACTTCTCTTCAGTTTGACATGGCAAGCAATATCAATTGCAATTATTTACGTCTTCCGATTCTTATGCTTCGTCATTATCTCACAGGATACGATTGATTTACTAATGAGTCACCTCACTCCAAGAAACCAACGAACGAGAAAAGGTTCTTGTGTGACACCGTCTACATCCATTGCCTTGTGCAAAGGGCCTTTCCAAAACAAGCATTTACGATCTGTTTAACCTGCCACAGTTGCCCCAATTCCAGTCACATACTTACTTTTGGCGGGAAAATACTAGCTCCATGCTCATGACACCTCAAAGCCCATACAGTTCTCATAGGCAAAATACCATAGGCACCCACTTGAGACCCCCGAGCATTTCTAAAAAAAAAATGTCCACCATCAATGGATGCAGCCAGCACATACGACTACTAATCACATCCACCCACACACTCGGAGGGGCACAAACTTTTTAAATGTCCTTTTTCCCACTGTTAACCCAGGAGCTTCGTCACCATAAACAGTCTCCAGTTCCACGTTCCATCCCTGCACTGCTGGTTCTCCGTCATTATCAAGAATTGCATTCCACTCTCCTCAAGTAACACTCATCAACACTTCCCCCAAAAAGAAGCGCAAAAAAAAATCGCAAAAAGCTGTTCAGTGTAACTTTCAATCCAACCGACTTGTGGCGACTACCCATACGAGTGTGTGTGTGTGTTTGGACTATCTGTGTGGAGTAACAAAAGAAAAAGAAAATTTATTAAGTAAAATACTTCATTCACAACAGAAAAAACTGCATTAACACCGAGATACTTGCAGTTGCATGCGAGAATGTCGATGTCTGCGAAAAAGAGAGCCGCACAGAGGCGAAAAATTGCACAAAAAACCGCACTCTGCACTAAGCCATGCTAAGAACTGCATTCGTATCTCAATCCACACCACACCACCACGTACAAGCCCCGACTTTGTTGGTGCATCTAGTCGCGGCACACATAACCGGTGAACGCGCGCTGCACAACACACAACAACAAAAACATAACAAACCTTATAATGCATGCATCCACGCTTGCATGCCGGTATCTCGGTTGCGCGGAAATTATTCAAAAATATCTCGCGGAAGGTTAGTTACAAAAATAAAAATTCAATCGTGGACACAAAATTTCGAGGATTCAAGTGCACGAAGCCTGTGTTTGCGAATAGTGCGTGTGGTTCTTCCCCAAAAAAAAAAATATCTCACGTCGGTGGACAAACATCCTTTGAAAGATTCTTCCAAAGTCAGTGACGAAAGTGCATTCGCAAGAAAATAAAAAACGCATGCATGCCGAAAAAGCTTCTTCAAAATGCATTCACCACTACAGAAAGGACACGAGTAGATGGACTTGTGTTGTGTGTGCATGAAAAATCTCTTTTTAACGTTTTTTTTTTTTGTAAGTTTTTCTCTCCGCCAGGCGTGCTTGGTGTATTGGTGTTCCCACTGTAGACGGTGTTAGACATGGTCGGGCTTATTAAGGGGAAACATACCTTAGACGACAACGTCGACACACAATAGACTTAGTTGGATAGAAAATGCGAGTAAAAAACTGCAATATAATCGAACAACACAGATGCAAAAAACTAACGAAGATACACTAGAGCGAGAGAGGAGGAGAAATCTACTACCACTGCTAGACACGGCAAATAAGAAAAAAAAAAAGTGCAACGAGAAAAGCGCAAAAAAACTGCAACAGGAGAAGGAGAACTTTGTTTTTTTTTTCGAGAAAAATATGGGAAAAATGAGAAAATACTAAAGAAGAAGAAGAAACGACAGAGAAGCAGAGGAGCGAAAAAAACTCGCAAAAATTGGGGTTGGTGGTAGTGTGTGTTTTGGGACGGGGGCAAATACAAGGTTACACTTCGCTTCTCGCTATATGTAATGTATATAATGCTTTTAGTTATTGAATTGCTCTAAAATTGTAAGGAACTAAAAATATATACACTCAACCTAGGATTTTTCTTCTTTTACATCTATTGCGTGGTTTTCCTATTTTTTTTTTTTTTTTTTATTCTCTCTCTGTGTTGCCTCTTGTGTTTCTCTGTTTTTCCACATTTTCCCGTGTGTTAATGTTTTTCCTTAAATTTGTGATTTAATTTTAATATTTTAAATTTGAAGTGAGAATTTATTTTTTGGCAGTTTGTGTAGTGTCATTTGTCAGTCGATGACGTTTGTGAAGAGAATTTTTCCACGCGAAAAATGGTGCCTTATCCAAAAAGTTGAAATGAAACTGCGTTTGACATTGACTGTGGCGCGATGATAATACAAAAACGGCAAAAAAAAAAAAAACAATTTCGTGTGCGCGAGGCTTAAAAGACAGACTGAGACAGAGTATCGGAAAGAACTTCACACACGAAGCGAATCGAGCTGGTATAAGTAACATTTAGTGCATAACGTTAGTTAGTGTTTGTGCGCGGTGTTAGTGCATGGCGGTGTTTTGTTCTCGGTGGGCCTTAAATCTGACAGATAACAATACAAGTGCGCGTCGGTATTTCTTTTTTTTCTATAACTACTTTTCATTTTCGCTTTTATATATCATATAACGGTAGGAAAAGCGAGGAAAATCTGTAAAGAAATATTGAAAATGCCTTGTGTTTGACAGATGGATTCTTGGAGAAATAGAAGTGTGACAGTTGGAAGTTTCAATTGCCAGTGTATGTTTATGGTGGTGGAAGAATGTCCATGGTTTGCTTGGTTTTCTGAATGTCCTCAGGACTTACTTCGACCTCTAATGGGTCTAATTCACCCATAAGAATGGTCATGATCAAATTTTTGACAGATGCGTCAGAGGTGACCAATTCTAAAGTGATTACAACAAGATGTCAGAAGACAAGTTGGTGTGTTTATACAGACAAGTGGGCCAACAAGTCGAAATCGTCAAATCATTTGACAGATGAACGTCAAAAAATGTGCGTTAAATTTGTTTGTCACAACTAAAGATTATTGTGTTTTTGCAACGAGTGTGTGTCTGATTTGTGTACAAGCTCTGAGGGTTATTGTCTTTCTTTTACGCGGAGTGTGCATCAATTTTTCTTCCCAGTTCTAAGGCTGACAGTTTTCTTCTAAGGAGAGTTTGTCGAATTGGTTCAGCATCACTCCTTGTAACAACGAGTGTACGTCAGTTTTGCTCACCAGTTCTTAAGGTGATTGTCTTGTTGTAACTAACGTGCGTGAAATTTGTACACCAGCTGAACAAATGCTTGAATTGTTGCTATGACATTGTTAATTCTGTCAAAGTTGCGGCAACCATTTTTGTTTTCCAATTCCAAATGACAGTTGTGAATGTTTTTTATTCCAAAACTCTTGTAGTCATTTTTAGTTTGCAGTTTGTAGTGAAGGGTTTAGATGTTTCTTATCCCAACTGTCATTGCCATTCTCGTTCTTCAGTTCGATGTGGCAGATGTGAGTGATTCGCTTCTCAATTGTTGCAGCCATTCTTATTCTGGAGTTTCAAACCACTTGCTTAGTGCTCCAATTCTAGCTGAAACTGAACCTTAACCAACAAATCTCCTTAGCCAGCGCAGTTCTTACCTGATTATTACCAGCTTTCCACTCCAAGCTGGTTTTGTTAGCCAATGTTGTACATTGACGCAGTTTTTTCCACGTCCTTAAGGCGTACCAGCCCAATTTCCTTAAGATGACCTCACATCAACTTAGACGTCTCTCTCTTGGTTGCTTTCGATTCGTCTTCTTTGATCCAAGCCAATGTCAACTTATTCACGGACATGCGTTGAGTTTCTGGCTACACGTTGTCTCCGTTGTACAGATACTTGAATCTTACGAACATTTTAATCTACTTTCCAAAAACCGTCATAGGCTCAAATTTAAGAGGAGGCGATCATATTTTTATATTCGCAAATTTGTTGATAGCGCTGCTTTACCACTCGGAGCATTTCTTGTCACCATATGAGACATATTTGCTGAACCTGTCTGGACGATCCCGTCTGATTATGCACGGCTCTGTTCCGGCGCATATTATCCACTAATCAATAATGAGTTGGTTGTCCTTACGCACCTGTTTTCAAGGTACGTTTCAGATTTCTAAAGCCTGCCTTATCACAACCTACAAGCTTCTCTAGCTGCGATGGTATTTCGCTCCTTGATTCCAGTTACTTATTTGAAGTTTATTGAGGTCTCCCCCTTTATTTTTGCGCCTCAGATTTCTGTGCGAGCTTTTCCTGTTCTGTGTTAGACTGCGCTGGTATTCATCTGCTCTGTACATCCTAGCCCTTAGTAAACTGCCTCCAGTTGACTGAGATCCACTTCTTTTTGTACACTCTGAAGCGAGGTCTTCCTCTACTGTTGTGGCCAGAAGCGCTCTTTCTATTCAGTCTACATGGCCTAGCCACCTCAAATGCCTAGTATGCTGATGTTTGAATAAATGAGGGCCAACATTATTTCGAATGACACTTCTCTTCCACAATTGGTTAAGTCATTCTTACTCTTCACTTTCAAGCGACAGTTGTGGGTGTTTCCTGGGGCAGTGGGATGTTTCATGAAAAACCACCTGTTTCAACCAAAATGTCGTTGAGACTTTCATGAAGCTTTCTTCAAATTTTTTGTCAAATCTCTAAATGAAAAAAAGGCCGCTGGTGGGAATTGACCTCAATCGCCTCGACACATAGAACCGGAGGCAGGTAGCTGGCAAGCTGTTTGTGGCGAGTACAATTTCACTCGGAGGACATTAGGCCCATAGTAGATGGACGGACATGCATCTAACGTAAGTGTCCGTAAGTGGTTTTCTTGCCCAGTTGCCCAAGCTTTTAAGAAACGATATGGATTTGTCGTCGTTCCTGAAGACCACGGGGCAGTGACATAAGAGGTTTCCAACAAACTCTAGTCCTTTTTGATGTCTTTAGATACTATAGAAACTGCTGATCAATATGCCTAATCTTTTTGCCATGTTTTCAATAGTACATGGTCCAGTCGCAACATTCACTGCTTTTTTGAACTTGTTAACCCTTGGGTCGAGTTCGATTGCCAAGGCGGCTATTTTAATGGAATTTCGACCCAAATTCGTCTAGTCAATTCTTCCAATCGAATCGAGAATACATCAAATGACTTGCGAAGGACTTCAGATTGAAAACTCTCAAACGTCTAACCCTCCGTAGTTCTTTTTGACTGTAATATCGGGACTCCCAGTCTTCTCTCCTCTATTCGTCAATGTTTTGCTGTTTTTATTTTCAAAACTGTTTGCCACCCTAGATCCATTGCCATTCTTCTGTTTGAAAGTCTATGTAGGCCACTTCCTCTAAAGCTTTGTTACGCAGAGAACTGTCCTCCTTCGCGCCGCGGCTATTCGCTTCCAGCGCTTTTGTTGCTTAAGTGTGATGGACCAGTGCTCGTGATCGATATTAGTAGTCTCGATTTTTTTTGTCGAGATTTAAAGTTGTCAGGAGTCCAAGGCACTATCCACTGAGTCATGCCGATCACTTTGTCGCTTAAAGTTTCAGGTATATTTTTTTTAAATCTCTGTCAATAGTTCAATGCGTACACCACATACAAATTCAATTCCAAAATAAGGGAAACCTGTCAAATGAATGTATTTTGACACGAAAAAATCATGGATTCCCTTTGAATCTTTCAAAGTGACATACGAAAAGCTTAGAGCTTTTTTCAAGTGCTTCGTTTCATCTCCCTTTATCCGTGTTTCACCCTCTCTCTCTTTATTCCTTTGCGTGGAATTAATTGTAATTAGCCATCAATTTGTCAACCCCAGACATATTTTTGGCAATCATCACTCAAGTGTCAGGGACATCCAAACCATTTGTGAGGATCCAAACCTTTCCAATTTTGGCAAAGTCATATTTTTCTGGTCGCAAAGTTCTTCGCATCACAAATTTGGCAAAAAATTTCCACTGCTTGCTTCCATCGTGCCGTCGCTCGTCGTCGTTGCCGTAGTCATCGTTGTCGTTGCATTGCACGTGTTGGTGTGCGTGACTCCGATATGAACTGCATCATGGCTTTCACACACCATGCTATCTTCGGCGTGCATGTGCAGCGTATCTATAGCGAAAATATCTATAGAAATATGAAATTTTTTTCGCCGCTTTTTATAAAAATATATTTTTCTCTTCTTTATGCTCTTTCAATGGGCTTTCTGCTACTTTTTTTTTTTTGTGATTTTCTTCTTTACTTTTGCACGCACGCAATTGGCGCACATATAAAGCTAACTAACGTACACTATACAGTGCACATGCATCTATCGCCATGTGTGCGTGTATTGTTGATGCACTTTATGTTATTTATAATTTTTTTTTTTTTTTAAACAATTTCGTTGATGCGATGATGTAGTTTAATTTGTTTTTTTTTGTTTCAGTTAAAAATACATGTTAAACATTTATGGAAAAAAAAAATTGTTTTTTTCGGGATCAAATCCACGACAATTTTGTTATTTGTTATAGAAAATTCCTAGAGAAAGGGGGCATCTTTCGGGGCTCGGTTTTGAATTGTTTTTTTTTTTTTATACAAAAGTGATGAGTTTTGATTGATATTTTTTATTACAACAACAAAAAGAAACAAAAAATTAATAAAATATTTATACATTTCACGATAGGATGTCAATGATGTTCATGATGATGATGATGTTGATGATGCAGAAGAAATGAAGAAAAGTATTTACAATTGACGGTTTTTTTTTGGTTTTTTATTTTTATTTTTTGTTTTAGTCGTACGTATTTTTGTTTGTTTGTCGGTTGTTATATGAAAGCGCGGATGTATTGTGTCCGTTTGTTATTTTTTTTCGTTCGCCTCTCGGTTTGTTTTTCGGTCGCAAATTTGTTGTTTTTTACATACATAGCTAGTGGCTGGCTCGCGACTTAGTGAGGAGGGTCAGTCCGAAATTAATGCTATGATTCGGTGGTTTGTGTGAGTTGTGCGACGCGCGTATTGCAATTTTTAGAAGAAGGAGAGAAAAAAAAGTTAAAAATGAAAAATTCAGAAAATTAAATGAAAATGTGAGTGCATATTAAAATTTTCGTCGTCGTCGGTGGGTAATAAAAAATATATTTCGATGAATTCACGAGATTGAAAAGGATTCGATTCGATTGTGAATAGGGATCAAACAGAACGTGGACAGGATTAAACTGAGACTGTATGAGGTGAGTTAGTTTATTCGTAACTTAGTTTGTTTTATTAAAATTATTTTCCATATTCAAATTCAATAAATCGAAGACGACCGTGTTACGTTTTCAAATGTAAGGCAACGTTAGCAGGCCAAGTGTCAAAGATAACAGTTTCGACTCTTGTCAGAAAGCTTCTGTTTCGAATTGTTGATATGAAAAATACATCATCCCGAGAAATACGTTTGACTTTTGACTTCGCTTAAACTTCCCTTGTCCTTATTGGAGATTCACTTAGACCATCATTTGAACTCCTGGGAACCTGAAATTGATCAACGGCTAGATAAAGAACCCAGATAAGGTTCTCACGAGTTTGCTAAACTCAATATTTCGCAGGTCTTCCAATAAGAAGGAACTATTGCCAAAAACTGTGTTTCTTTTGAGAACTAGTGCAGGAGAGTTTGTAGTAGGTGGGGAATAGATTTGCTTTCTTCTTCATAGCTACAGATCCTGGAGTAGTCATTGTATGTATGAGAGACATAGCCGTGCTGATTTCCTACCGAGCAGTGCCTAATTAGAAGGGCAGGGCTTACAACTTCTCTATGCCTACTTCCCTATATATAGAGTGCTGAGCGATGTGCTGACCCCAATAGAGACCCACGACGATTTTATACCACACACATATCTAGCTTGCTGTTCCGACACTCAGCATAGGGTCACCTTGTAGACTGTTGACATCTCTTCTTCATGAAAAACGCTGGAATATACTAATACTCGCAGAAAACACCAGTGATCGCCGTGGGTCAGTGGTTAGTACGTTGGACTGCTGTGCGAACTGCTTGGGTTCAAGCCCCATCCATGTCTTATGAATATTTTTCGCGGCGGAGAATAGCAAACCTCGAAGAGTTCAATTTGTCATGAAAAAGCTTCTCAATTCGCCGTTCGGAGTCGGCAATAAATTGTAGATCCCTTCCATTCGTGCGAACAATACAACCCGCATAACATGAATGGTTGCGAGAAGCTAGCCCTGGGCTCACCAAGAGCCGTCGAGCCAGCTATTTACTTATTTTTAGTAGACACCAGCATACCGGTGGATCATTCGGATCCTTCTTCTTTGGTTGCGAAATGTTTCATCGATTAAAAATAGAGCCATGCCCGTAAGGACTCTGTGCAATAACCGGCTGTTCTGGCCGTAATTTAGCCGTAGGTTAGGATGCATCCTACTGCTGCAGTGCCAAACAATATTTCAAATATTTTGCTCAACTGAATTGCTTCAGTTTTCACACTCAAATCACATCTGCAGCAAAACTGAGCGTCCTTTCGGTCAAAGAATTATTCACAGCTGAGTGGTGAATTTGTTTGAAGGGCCGTAGAAGACAGTATGCCTATTAAAATGCTTGTATAATACTGTTAATTTCGATTAGGGCTCTATACGGTTAAGTAGTAAACATTTTCAACGTTCAATTTTCCACCAATGGATCAATAGTTATAACCTCGTCACCACTAATTCTAACAAATAACGCTACTCAGCTCTACATTGGCTGGACAGTGATCGCATTTAAGGTGCATGCTACTAATTTTGACGTGGCACTCTAGAACTCAGAACATTGCGATACCAGAAATGGTGTCAGGGTTAAAAAGAAGACCTAAATCCACTCCTGAAATCATTTTAATTTTATTGAGTTGAGTTAAGATCGATCAAATTGGCAGAATTCACATCGAGGAAGAGTCATTTTGGGCTTTCTAATATACTCAAGTGTGCGGGATATGTACGGTAGAAGTGCAGAAAGATGTCTACTCATTCTCATCTCTGCAAGTTCTGTAGAAATAAGTATAAGTTAAGTCCAAACACAAAGTATGTTTACTTAGGATTCATGTTGTGAAACATGTGTCTAACATGCTTGTTTGACGTGTTTTCAGATTTTTTCCAAAGTAAACGTAGCTACTTTGTCCATCAAACTGCCACAGTTTAGCGTTTTTTTGGGAAGTTTCTTGACCACGCTCTTCCTTCATCCCATACCCTGTTCATGAGTGAACAACGCAAGACTACCATTGTATACGTATTTTCCCCCGCTTGGAAGTCTCTACATTGCCTGGAAGATCGGCTCGTTTTCCTGTAGTACTGATGCTAACCCTCACTTGATCCAAAAGTCTGATCTTGCTTAAAAGGTATCTCATGTGGTGTTCTCACTGGCCACTGTCCCATCGGCCTTCATGCCAGAAGAATGGGCCTCTTTTCAAATGACAGGAGTTGCAGGCATGAAGAGGAGGAAGAAACGATTTCCTCTGCACTTTTCCTGCCCTATCCCAAAGAAGGAAGCTCTATCTAGGAGCCTATCACTTGAACAATTTGGGCGAATTATGTCAAAAGTATCCTCAGCTTTATTAAGAGCTTCAAATGGTTTTATTAGTTGAAGTGGCACCTAGGGTATAGATCCCAGTGGCATCACCAATTGGCTTCCTCGGTCATTGGACCTTCACTCTTTTGGCTAAGCTGATGTCGCTGTGCAGCCCGTACAGTTCGTCGTTGTATCTCCTTCTCCACTCACCGTCTATGCAGACGGGACCGAAAATCACCCGAAGAATTTTCATCTCGAAACAGCCAAGAGCAATCTCATCCGCTTTTGACAGAATTCATGTCTCTGCGCGGTAGAGCAGTACTGCGATGATTAAGGTCTTAAACAGGGTTACTTTAGTCGTTTGAGAGAGCGCTGGTGTCGTTGTCTACTTTAACTACTGCTGCGAAAAACTCACTCGTATCTCCCGAACTGATCCTCACCTGAGAGTAGCATGAAAACGTCTTAACTTTTTACTGGGGTTTTCGCTTGGGCTCTGGCCATTTGAGCTATACTTGGTGGTAGTTTAGACGCCGCCTCTGCTTGCTCCTTATTTGGACTTCATAGTCAGGCCATTAATGGGGTTACATTTGTCCCATCTGACAAGTCAACCTTCGAAGTTGTGATCTCCCTCCACATCCTATAACATACTTGTTGCATTCAAATGATATCCCTATTGGGTATTGTTCTTCTTCTCATCGTCTGCTGTGGCCTATGTCGAGGTCTAACACTGTAAGATGATTTTTCTTAAGTTTCCTGGAACTGTTACAATTTGCGAGTGCTGCCAATCAGTATTTCAAAGTAGAACAGGACGTGGTTTCTTATCAATAAGTCTTACTTCGTTTAAGCCCTAGATATCAGAGAGTTTTGTAGGTTTTTCGTCAAACGCAGAGAACTTAGAAACTCGCAAACTATAGGTACACATTGCACACGTTTGACCTCAATTGACTGCACTAAAATTAAGATCGTTTGCCGTTAATATCAGTTTTTTCCCTTCATTCTTACCTTCTACACGAAGCTTTGAAAATAACTAAAAAACCCGAATCTTTTGAATAGTTGAAACCTGACCGTCAACAACTTCTATTGGTGTGATTACTGGTAGCCTATAGGGTGTTCTAAAAATCGCCTTTCCTTTTTCAAAAAATACAAACCTCTCGAGAAAAATTCCAACTATCTTTCGAAAGCCTTCAGAGCCGTCACTTGTTGTTCCATTAATAATTTGTCCTCTTGAAATCTCCACATTGATTAAATAAACGAATAAAACTCTTAAAAGTTTTTTTCCGACACACACCCTACCTAGTGCAAAACTACTTGCATTTCTCAATTCGTGCAATGGCCATCATCACACAGATGCTACTGCTAAATTACTCCTTTTGCATCGTCGACGGTCAAGGTCATGAACCTGTTTTTCTACCATAGCCTGTTTCTCTCAGCAGTGCTGTTGCCTGCGTGCCATTGAGCCAATGTAATTGTATACGCGACTGCATGCAGTTGCAGAAGCTGCTGCAACCCCTTCCTTTGAGGATTAGATTACGATGTGTTATGCATCTCATGCATTGTGTACACTGGTAACAAGTTCCTTAAGGCATTGAATAGGTTTTGACTTTGCATTTCCTTTTCGCATTTCACGTCGTCGTCATCTCAAAGCGTCCATTCTGGCCATTCAAAGTGATAACATGAGCGTTTATTGGGGTGTATATGTACTATGTAGACTTGCGACAAGGAGATGTGTATTCCAGTACTACCTCGTAGCTACTCAAAAACTTTGTCGATTATGAATTCAAATTGGATTTCAAAGACATTTTTTGCTTTCTTACTCACATTCACACAAGTATTTGTGGGTACACGGGTTAAGGAAGTGCTCACATGTAGCTTCGCCGTACAATTGAAACATGACTTGGTTGTCTCAGCTTTGAATGATGTTTTCTAGAAAGAAAAATTCATCAGGAAACTACTCTCGTTGAATATAGGCCACGAGCCTAAGAGGTCTGTCAAATATTGGATCTAACGCCCTTCAATCTTCTCCACAAAGTCTCCAAATTTGTCGAAAACGTTGAAGTCTTCTTCAGTTTTACGGTCATTCGTTTCATTAACAGGTAGAGACTGTTGACTTGAAACCAAGGACCTTCTTGAACGATGAAGGATTTGTTCACTCGCAAAGTTTGTAATTTTAAAGACTAGTCTGGACCCTAAGTTTGGTTCAAGGCCGTCCTCGGCGAAAGACAATTGCAGTTAAAACTTATGGACTTTAGGCTATAAATGGTAGTAAATACGTCCATATCGCTGTAGAGGAGACGGAACAAAAAAAAAATTGTGACTTCTTGTACTGATTTGTGGGAAGGCAAGTTCCTTACAAGACGAGTAAGCTTTCAGTATTTCAGTTCCGCAGTTTCAGCAATCTGGTTTTATCCAATGGCAGCGAAAGTCGGGTTTGATAATATTTTTCCGCCCTTCTCTAAGACCTCGACTCTTTACTAAAAAGAAAAACACCGGGGAAAAGAGACCATTGGGCACTAAGGCACTTCAAAATAGCAAGAGACTACAGAAAGCGCCCTAGCGAGAAACTTTCCACTAAGCGATCATCAATGGTAGTCTCAGACGACAATGGTATTTGGGACCATGAATAAAGTAGCCGAGATCACTTCTAGCCACGGACGAGGAGGAATCAGTCGCGTTATAAGAGATTCACCCTACTAGAAAGTTTTTTGGGCAAACAACTGGAAGAACACGAAACGCTGCGTAGGAAAATGTGGCCAACACGGTTGATCGATTAAATTCGCGACCTATAGCACCTCCTTCAGGAGTATCAGAGAACTTTTACGCACCCAAGTGTACTCTCCTTTTGTGAATCAGTGTTCCATAGTCCATAAGAAGAATGAGTTGGACAAGGGCATCGTTGCAGAATCTGCACAACCTACACAACCTGGCACCTGCTGATCTTTCGATTGCATATACAAATCTCTGCTTGAAACATACTAAACGATATTCTCAGGGACTCCAAGAACTTAAAGTTCGGAGTCTGTATATTGCTGCTCCGGTACCCGTAAGTGTCTTGGAACTGTCTGTTTACCATTTGGTGGTGTTTTGTTCGAATTGGTATACAAGATCTTTTGGCTCAAGAATATCGCAAAATTTTGCGATCGCAGTCTGACCCAGAGAGTTGATGCGATATTCAGGAAACTGTCATTTAGTTTCTACTTTGATACACAGACGATTTGAAGTAAAAAAAGAAGCCAAGTCCTTGATTTGCAGAGCGCAGAGAAGAAGAAGATGTCAAAGAATTCATCCAGAAGTTTGGTCATCAGATTGACAAACTCAAATTCAGTCGACAAGGAAATGCTCGCTTTCAGAGTGGAAATAGTCGGTACAGTTATCAATAAGCTTAAAGCTGCCAAAACTAAAGATGGTTTGCCAGAGTAGCTTCTCGGATTTGGAGGTGGTCTTTTGGAAGAGATTAGATCTACATGTCGCATCCACAAGTAGGCAATTGTGAAACTGCCGGGGTCTATTTCCATTCCTTGCTTGTGTCAGCGTGGTCACCGTACATGTTTTGCTCCGCATTAATAGACGAGCAGCAGAGTGACTTCTGGCCCAGGGAAGATCGACGCTAGATCCTGTGTTCGTCCAGGAGCCATTCCGTTTCGTTTTAGCGGCACAGTTGCTGTTCTTAAGGTTGATAAGCGCTGATTTAAGATGTAGCGGATGTTAAGGTACTTAGTCTAGCGAACCAGCAGCAATCTGACGATGATGAAATAAGTGTGACTCCCAGTCAGACCCAATCCCTTTTTGTCTGTGTGTTCGCCTAGATGATATGGATACTTTTCATCGCACTTAGGTCTATGAAGGACCTTCGTGGCACTCAATTTATGTCGACTTAGTTCCTATTGCAAAGTTCTACCTTCCTGATGTTAGCCATTCGGTTGCCCATAGAAACTTTAGCTGATGATAACAATCGCTCGGATAGCTCTTCGATGTACAGAGGTTTAGGCAGAGGCAGAAAATATGAATTGTGTCCCCATGCACCTCTGCATCCTCCCACCCCTTGCATATTTCGTTTTTGCTCATATGTTGCTTTGCATGGCATCACAAGGGGCTCCTGTGTCCTGTCTATGTAATGTTATGTTCACGCCATAGGTTAGGCTAGATAAGGTGGTGGCTAGGTTGGTCAGGCCACTTAGAAGAGAGTGTGGTATCGGACTAACTGTAAAAACCTTAAAGTATCTTTGGGAATAGGAGCTTGAGAGACCTCACAAGGCAGAGTGACTGAATTCCACCGATCTCTAGGGGACTCATAGTCATCTTGAAGTTTCACATGCTGTTAGGGACTTCAACCTCTTGTTTTCTTTGATAAGGACCCTTAGTCTATAGCTGAAAACTGTTAGCACGTCAGCAGTTTTCTGAAACACTGTTAGTAGCACAAACGCAGGAGAGTTTGACATTGTTCTGCATCCCAAGAATCTTCAGCTCTTCGCGACAGCACTTCAAAAGCTTCTAAGTGATCTATGTAAGTAGCAGCTAATGCTATTATACCCGCCTGACTGTCAATGTAGATCGTGATGTCCACCTATCATTGACGTTAATTAGGAAGCTCTTGCCACTGCTAGAGCTTCAGCCTGAAAAACACTCCAAAAGTCAGGGTGCTTCTCGAGCTGCTTAATTCTAGTCCCTCGGAGAAGAGACCATTTGAATTCATCAGAAATGCCACTGGTCTCTGATTGGAAAGACGCAAGAGAAAGGTCTGGCGAAATTCAGATTAGGAATCATAGTCAACATCGCTGCGCAGATATTTGCCCAATATTTGGACGTGCCCAGTCCAAATTCCAGCATGTTGACTGGCTAAGTCTGAGAGCGCTTTAAGCTACAGGTTCTTGCATATAAAGGGCAAAAGATTGAAAATTGTTTCTCACCTACCCCTCGGAGTTGTTGTCAGTTGGTTGATGCAAATCTCTTTATTTTTGTTCATACGTGAGTGTTGACCTAACGATCATTCACCTAGAACTTGGGGTCCGTTAAACTGACATTGGTCGGCTTTTTGGCTCACTTACTGCCGTCAGTTATGGGCTATATAGAAAGAAGTTCAAGTCTCTATAAGAGGAGCAGAAGAATTCACTTTGAAGTGAGTCGGTTACTATCAAGTTCAAGTTACATACATAGATGAGAGCTAAGCTAGACGCAAAGCAGCTTGAAGAATGGAACAATGGTCATCCAAAGGATGTTTTCATCCCTTCCCACACGTATTGGCCACAGTTCCTATTCACATTACATCCCTGACCGTTCAGTTTATTTAAAATCAATATTCAAACGGCAAGGATTCCCCTTTTAATGCCTAAAATTACACTTGACTTCTACGACCTTATCGACTATGAAATTAAAAAAGCAACCAAACAGATACGTAGGGTTAATTAAAATAAAAACTAATGATTCCACTTCATAAATTAAAATCAAGAATTTCAATGCCAGTTTTGAAAAAAATTTATTGTTAGATCCTACACACGCTGGTGTTTTTCCAAGGCGTCAGGTACTTTTTTTTTTTTCTGCCAAAATTGATTAAAAATGCAACTATTCGCCTGCCCCTCCGCCCGCCACACTGTTCACACACACAATCACACGTACTCTCTACATCATATGCACAAAAACAAGTTTCGACAAATAAATAACCAGCCCCCTCTTTTGCCGCGACAAGGAAATCATTCTCGAAACTACAAAAGATACAGATACGAGTCAACTCGTCGTATATCATAGATTTTACACGCGTTAACGACAGACCCCATGAGTGTACAAAGAAATTAATCTGAGAACAACGCATAAACATCATTAAATTAGAAGTCAATAATAAAAAAAAAAACATACACACACACAATTCAAAGCTTTTCATCTGCGAGGTTCCAGATACATCGCGCGCCATCATCGCCCGAATGAAAATGAACAGTGGCGGCCGGCAACAGCGCCCCCAGAACCATCCAAAAATGAACAGAAAAGAAAAACTACTCTCCTCCACTCGTTCGTCGGTCGGTTCGCTGTTCGTAACCCGAAAGCCCGTCGAATAAAGAATGCATAGATTGCCTTGAAATTAAATTGTGCCCGGCTCTGGAGACGGGGCGCGGGGATAGAACCAGAAGAAGGTTAACTAAAATGGTGCAGAGGGAGGATTGATGGTGGGCTTTCGGGTGGTTGTGATTGTGCATGTCGTTGTAATAATGCATTTCGTCTGTTCCCATTTTTTTTTTCGTTCGTTCGTTCGTTGTTTTCGTTTTTTTGTAGTTCGGTTCAGTTCGCGTCGTTACATACATTTTGGATTACTTTTCATTCTCCCTCTCATTCTGGCCAATTGGCTGTGTATGGCATTGTCGCCGTCTACCGAAATTTGCTTCCACAATTCACTGACGTATTTCGGCTTCGTTTCACTCAGGGACGCATGGTGGGAGGATGGGGGGAGGGCTAGAAAAATACACTATAAACCAATAAAAAGCTGCAAAAAGAAAAACGCTTGTAACTGATTACGAATAACTGCATTTATGCCATTTTGATTGTCACACTGGTGTTCACTCCACTTGCTCAGCGGGTGGAACACATTCACTCGTGGGGCCTCCGCACACACACACACACACACATACTCACTGGCGCACAATGGAAATCCATTATCGCCTAAAATTGCACGAGGATACATTGTGTGGATGGGCGGTGAGGGGGAGATTTTCAGTTTTTTAATTTGCTTTTTCCCCGTTTGGGTATACAGCCCACCGACCGACCTCCCAACCACCCACCCGTCTGTAACGTTTTGATTATCGAAAAATGATTTTTCCTCAACGTTTTCGAGTATTTTTTTGTTGGCAGATTTGTCGCCTGTTGCCACCCAGTTTGGAACTATTTTCGAGTGCTGCACACAAATACATGAACACCTTTGGGTGGTCGCCTGTTGCGCTGCTGTGCGGGAATCAAAGCGGTTGCGCCACCCCCTTCCAGCCTATTGTGGCCCTCCCTCGTATCTTTCCTTTGTTGCATTTGGATTGCACACTCACACAGTGATAAGGGTACATGCTTGGTCTTCTCCATAGGGAAGTGTACTATTTTGGGGAACATTTCGGCGGGAGGAGCGACTACCCGATCATTGCCACCATCCTGTTTCAAACCCCCAAAACGATGCAATTTTCGTTCTTCGACAATGGCAGAGTGCGCGGTTCACTGGTTTCACAGGTTGTATCTATGGAATTGCACTTTTTAACAGCGCTGTTGCTCTCACCCTGTTGTGGCGCGAGGGGGTTGGATTTTTTTTCTTTTTCGTTCTGTTGATAGGTTATTGTTGTTTATTATTACTTTCATGTTTGTTCGGCAATTGGATTGGGAGACAAAGAGTTTGACAAAATTAAAAGTTGGACAGATAAAGGAGGGGGGAGAAAAGTAATTAATGGAAACCCTGACCATGCACGTTGATTAGGGGACGGTTTGACATCTTCATTTTGCGTGTAACAGTCCACGAAAGAAATTCATTAGTTTTGGAAATGAAACTTGTCACTGGCAGGTGAAATTGGAAAGAATTGTGAATCCCCGTAGGGATCTTCGCTACTCTCTAAATAGCATAAATTGGTTCTTAAAATAAAATTTAAGGGTTTTCACGAGCAACAAATCTCCTATAGGGAACACAGCCAAACCACCCTTTATGGGTGTAGATGGAATTTTGAATAACATGTCTAATGTCCATACACTGAAGCTGTGCAAGAACCTCTTATTGAGTTACTGTAGGGAGCTTCTTTAAAGTGAAACTTAAGTCCAAGATTTCTATTTAGACCAACACAGCTGTTGCACGTTCAATCCTCATCTGGTTTGATGCCCAGAGTCAAGTAAGCGATAGAATTCCTATTTTCTCTAACTGAGTTGAAGTGCACCCTTCTCGACATCACCAGCTCAGTGGACCTGCTAAATGTGACGAGAAAAGCACTTCTACCTTGACGAAAATTGTAATTCCGAGTCGAGAAACCTCAAGATCGTGCTTGCTGATGGTTGGTTGCTGATGATTGGCAATGGCTAGTTTGAACGCGTGTGTTCCTACACGCCAGTGATCTGTACTGATTGCCACGATCTTCATAAGTCTGTGCGCGTCCTGTTTGGAGATCTTGTGTTCTAAATAAACTGCAGTTGGGCCACATCTGCATTGATATGACACAATACCGCAATCCGTGCCATCTGATATTAGCCTCTGATAGAAAGTGTAAGACGATTCTTCCCTTGTTGGTTCCCAATAAAAATAAATAAATAAATAGCTGGCGCGACAGCTCGGGACGAGCCAAGGCCTAGCTTCTCGCAACCATTCATGTTGTGCGTGTTACATTTTTCGCACGAATGGAAGGGACCTACAACTTATTACCGACTCCGAACGGCGAACTGAGAAGCTTTTTCATGACAAATTATATTCTCGGAGGATTGTCATTCCCTGACGACCCACGGAGGCTTGCACAGCAATCCAACGCACTAACCACTGAACCACGCCGACCAACGGGATGTGAAAACACTTCGCGTGGGATCTATCCAGTCTTTTAATGTGGAGTAAATTCCCACTGGTTGTGGAGTAATTTCCCAGGTGAAGTAAATTTCCGGGGAGTAACTTCCCTGCACCCTTTTTCCGGCCACTGGTAGTTTCATAATATTAACTCAATTAAAGCCACTCAATGCCGACTTTGTTTAGAAGGGGACGCGGCCGCTGTGGCTCTGTAAAAGTCAAGCTTCTTTAAACACTTTTCTGGTACCATAGTCCTTCAAAACTACTTCACGTTGGATGCGTTCACCTTCATCGTAAAAGTAAAACATCTCATGGCTTAAAATAAACATCTGTGGTACAATAGGTCTTCGAAGTCGCAATCTAGCAATTGTCTACACAGCGCCCTACCAAGGTTTTAAAATACCATTCGTCTGAGCAATCGGTAAATGGGACAATGTCAAGCACGCAAATCAAAGCCAGTTGTGCTGAGGCGTTCAAGATGGACATTGAGGCCAAGCTGATCACTTAGTAAATGTCCCGCCGTGTAAGTTTAAGTATGAACCAGGGAATAGGGCTCAGCTGTGCAACAATGATGAGGAAGAAGCGGAAAATCCTTTTTAACCTTGTAGGGGTGATTACAGGGCATACAACTCTCCGATGCCATGTGAAGCGGCTGCGGAGACAAGAAAGTCAATGAGGACATCACCCACTTTCTCTGTCACTGTCTATATCCCTTTTTTAGAATATCAAAGAACTAAGCAATCTTTCTAACAAGGTCATCTTAGGGCTTATCACAGCTTCAAGCTGATTCAAAACTGATTGTTCCACGAGCAAGCGATATTTTTGCACAAATTGGCATCACAATGGGTCTATACTAAAGCATAAGAAGTCGACTGAGTATCTCTTGCTGCTGAGCGAATTTCATTCAATTTCCGATTACTTTTGACATACATTTTTCACGTGAAAAATGTATGACAATCACCCTCCCCAACTCCAGCCTTTGAAAGAAATCCTTTCATCAGAAGAATTTACTACAGCAATGACAACGACGAGGACAAGCCATCCTCAATCTCTGCTCATGTATCAAGTCATTTTACTTGTCAGAACAGATCATGCACGAGCGGATGTCTCATTTTGCCAATAGCCACACGAAAGAAAACCGGAGATGTGACTTTAATGCCGGAAAATGAACGCAATCCGTTCCGACATATGCGATGCGTAGCGTACATCTTTTCGTGCAAGAAAAACACACTTCTAACGGTCACGGGGGAAATTTTCTCGTAAATTTGATTGTTCGCTGTCCATCAGAACAAATCCACTCTACACAGCAGGTGCAACACTCCACTGTGTTTCCTTGACAATCGCGAGAGCAGCTACCACTGCCAGCTTCCATCATTAAGATCAAACCGAACCCCTAGTGCCACTCTCGCCCAAAGTCTATCCGAGTTCTTGCAATCGATTTTCCATCAGGAAAAACCTTTGCCAACTGCAAACGAACGGCGAGGGCAGCGGAACGGCCGCGCGCGGGGCCATTCCCTCTAAATGTTGTAATCAGTTAGAATTATTATTATTTCCATTCCACATAGATACATGCACACAAACACACGCCATCAATGAACCGGTTTGTTTACCTTGGAAGCGAAGTTCATTCATAAAGAGTTCGCACCACATACACACGTCACACGGGCATCGGGCATCGGGCACACGGGGTCCGCGCTGCTGTATATCGATGTAACGCTGCCTTTATATTCATTACAAAGCTATTACAGGCCGCGAGCAGCTCTCGGCTGTATCTGGTGCTGCTGCTGCTGCTGGTGGTGCTCAGCTCATGGTGCTCCACTTCCACATTGAATGTGTGTTGTATATTCGCCTTCATCTTGCCACTCCTCAGACTAGGTTGCTTGCATGATTTAGCCTTTGAAGTGCAACTAGTGTATCTGTTGGATACTTAAACTGATGTTACGATGCGCGCCGGTTGCAAAGGGGAGGAACAACAACCGTGGGGCGATTGTGATGGCGGCAACTGAGTCCCGAGTGTTGTGACTAGTATTACAATGAACAACTACCGCACACCAACAACGGCCATAATAATAATAGTAATAGCGAGTTCGTTTTGACGTAATAATGTCTTCCTTATGTGCAAAAGCAGCTCAGGCAGCGGCAGCGGCAGCTTCACCAGCGCTCCGTGCAGAGTGAGCAAAATGTCAGTGGCAAGATCTTGGATTGTCTTTGGATATAAATTTGTGTTGCACCTGCTAGCGCGAGGAGATGATTCCATGGAATCAGGTGTACAGGGATAATCAATGGCGAATCTGTATGGCTGTGTGTGTTTGCGAGAGCACATCAATTGGAACAGAGAGAGAGGAAATGATTATTACCGGACATGTTTGTTGGTAAAAGAAGGATGTTACCAATCGATGGCCAATTATTAATTAAAGCCAAGTTCCTTGCCGCAGTTTAATGGTGTGCTAAAAAGAGGAAGCCATAAAGCGGGCCCCATAAATCGCCAATAAAGATGGTTACATGCTCATCCGAAAAAGCAGTGGCGAATCTATCGTTGTGTAAGCTGAACGTGACTGAGTAAGATGAGGGCACTGTCTTTAGACAAATGGATGCCGCCTTCAAGTCAACGCCCCACGGTCAGGTGGTCAATCACATCCAGAGAGTATAAGTGGTAATAAAGACCCGTTTAAAGGCTTTTACAAGATCGGTTTGATCTCAACAAATAGGAACTAAAGCAGTCAGCCCTTTAGTGATCATCTACATGCTTAAAAGTTGTCTTTTATAGAACCAACACCATGATCACCATCTCTCGATTCATGATCGAAGTACAGTGCCGAAAGTCTTCGTGATCAGCCAGGGTTCAAACTTCTGATAGGTATTTGGATATGCTTTGAACTACAGCCCACAACAGAAGTAGGGAGAGTAGCCTTTGAGTTTTAATGGGGCGGAAAAACACAATTAATGAACCTACTGCATAAAACGAGGAAGCTACCCCGGGAATCTGCAAAGAAAGGCCGGTGAAACAGAGCGAGCTGGGTGGTTTGTTAAAGCTAAGGCCCAGCGCTATCCTCAAATAAGCTTGTTGCCTCTCTAGATCCTTTGCGTATGATCACAGTGAGTGGGATAGTGATAAGAAGGCATTTGCCCGATTTCGTCTATGTCGAGGGATAGAATCATATTTGCTTTCAAAAGAAGTCAATAATTCTTGAAATGTAGAACGGTTGGCCTTAAGTAAGCTTCCGCGTTGAGCTTGAGGAGAGGAGCAGCAGTTGAAATACACAATTTGAAAGCCATGAACTTCGAGATTGATCACGTCAGGCGCAGACTTGGACTTTGATCAGCAGGGGTGGAGCCATTCCTTGACAGTTTATCAATTTTTTCATTGACTTCAGCATTCCAATGACCAGCGACGTACATATGTATATCAAGATCGTGCGGAACAGCCGACTTGCATTGTTTTCCCAGCTCAGAGGTATCGTCCGAGCTGGAAACTTTAATAGCGACTTGGCTCTCCGTGGAGATCGTCTTAAGATTTTCTTATAAGATCCGATAAGAGTTTATCAGCAAGTCGGGAAGATAAAAAGATTTGTGCTTGAAGATTTGCACAGGGCGGAAGGCTATGCCAGCGGTTGATATGCAAAGATAGGAGGTACAAATTCTGTGTACATTCTACGATCTTAACATTGGAGGATATTGTTAGTGACTTCTTTTCTAGCCGAGGGAAGGTTTAAAGCTGATCAGCATAATTTTAATTCTATCTGGGTTATCTCCCAGGTATAAGCTTTTACAGATCTCACTCCACTCTGTAAGGAAGAATCCTGACTCGTCTTACCACATCGCCCGCATATGCAACCACCTTCAAACTGTCTCTGTGCAGTGCTTACAACTCTACAAAGATCTTGTGAATGTACAATAGCATTTTGCTCTAATATCTCAGATACATCACATATTTGATGAGTACTCAATGCTATAGCCCGATGCTACATAGCCTATAACACGCTCCAGGACCTGAAAATTGGATATGTGCTCGAATTTTGAAAATCCGCTTGGTTTGTCTTGAGTTTATCGCGAACATACAAATGTTTCTTCAACCGATTTGCTGCAAGAACGGGTATAAATTACATTCTGCATAAAACCTATTCACCAGGCATAGTTCTTTTAATGCTTGACTCTGATAGCTCCTATCGAACTTAGAGTTTACCCTCACTTCTGAGAGCATTCGATCGCCTTGAGACTCATTTCGAATACCGACTAGACACATCACAAATTCTATAACTCAAAGTCTTCCTTATTCACGTGTGTAATCGACTCCCATGTGCTAAATATTTAATCGTGGGGTTTTGACCTTTCTCAACATAGCCAAGGCCCGCACTTGCATACACACAAACAAACACACTCATCATCATCTTGACAGAAAAGTAACTTAATCCACAACACGACAGCTGCATTTCTATCTGAAATCAACACTCAACCACAGCAACAACAACAGCCCCAACAACGATGGCAAACAACAGAAAAACGAACGAAAATTCCAAACTTGAAAAGTGCACAAATGTAATTACAGCCAATAAAACAGAAACAGACTAAAACCCGAATACAATCGCAAAAAAAAAGAACAACCGCATTGCATTCATTCACACATGTGATGTACAGGCACAGTGTGTGCGTAGCTATGTGCATATGCTAAAGCTAAGCCGGGGAATAAGTGGTCATAGAAATTTAATAGTTTCCACTACGGCGACGATGATGGAAAACAGCAAAAAAAAAATTCGTTTGAGCCGAACGACAAACGGCCATGGAGCCCATAGTCGACATTCGACAATTAAAACTGTTTGACGCTGGTATATGCGCACAGTGGAAATGGTTGGGGCTAGGAAGGACGAACGAACGTGGTAATATTTGGTTGTGCAACCGCCAAGGGCAACCCCCCAAAAAAGTGGGAGGAAAAAACAAAAACCTCCCCAATCAAGGATACCTCACACACGAAAAAGGAAAAAAAAATGAAACAAACTTTACGTCGGTTCTAGATACTTGTGCAACTTTATCGGATCGCAGCACACACGATTTTTTCTTTTTCTTTGCACAAAGCTTTCTCAATGCCACCGCACCATCATCTGAAAGCTAAACACACGAAAAATGTGCACACACGTACCATTATGGATGGCATGTGCTGGAACTGGAAACACGCACCGTTTCCGCTGCAACTTGCGAAAAAAAAAACACATTTCCACCAAATGAAAGAATATTCACAAAAAAGAAAAACAGGAAACACACGAAAATGTGGAAAAAAAAATGGAGGAAATCCCACCCTATGTATGTGCGACATGCACGTCGGAAACAATTTTTTTTTTTTTTTTAAATTTTTCTAACGAAACTATCTAATAATTTTCATGTCGCTGTGGGCGGAGGAAAGTATAAAAAACGAACAAAAACCGAGGATAAATGGAAAAAATGTGGCAACCCGCGAGGGGGGGGTGGTTTTAAAGGGTTGAGATTGGGCGTGTGGAATCAGAACGCAATATCGACTATGATGGCTGCGGTGTGGATTGCAAATGAATTTATTTGTATCCCCACGCCCTTGCACGAAACACACACCAACACACACTCGGTGCAGTTAAAGTTGATGATGTTCTAATATTTCATACACCATGCCCTGCCGCATTAGGTGGCTTTTTTAGGGGTGACATCAGCTAACCGAGTATTTTTCGTCTATTTTCACGAAAAAACGGAATTTTTTGTGGAAGTTAATGCAATTATACACGCACCGTGTGATAGATGGCGTAATGTTATGTGGTTGCACCTTGAGGTGGAAATGTTCTTTAAGGACACAGACACAGTTTTTCAAGTTGTGCTAGCAGTCGTAGGGGACAAGGTTTATCGTTTTTGACAGGCACCTTCAGCAATAACTGGAAATCTTAGTATGAGAAACAACGACGAAGGTCGGGCCTCTGTTCCGAAGGACTATGTGTGAAAGACTCATGTGAAACTTTTCAAATCTACAGATGATACTTACGTTGTTGGTAGCAATGATGAAACCATGCCTCAGGTAATGCAAAACTTACGCACCTTTCTCGAAACTAACATGCAGATGCGAACCAACTTCTCCTTCATTCGGTAGGAGAGCTGCGAAAACCTTAACGAATTTCCTGGCGATCAAGCAATTTGGCAAAGTTTTCTCGGATCTTTGTTAATTGCGGTTAAAAGTTGAAGGGACTGCCTGTCTTGTATGAACGCCTTACCATATCTCGAAGTGGATTAAAAATCCTGGGCAAGTGACTTAGAAATTTACACTTCCATCCATAAGTTTCAGGACAAACCTATTTTTTCACAATTATGCGTTATAGGGCATTCGGGTTACAGCTCCAGAAATCTGTGCAGAGTTCAACCGTTCACACTCAAATGAGGTATCAGACCCTTAGCCGTTACATGATATCATGGAGCAGCTACTTCTTCGAACGGAGAGGTCCATACTTCGATGGTTTGGGCACGTCAAACGCATGTCCCCAACTCGGTTTCCAAGACGTGCCATGGAATCCGTGCCATCAGGTGGACGTCCCCTGGGTAGGCCTAGGATGAGATGGCTGGACCAAGTCCGAAATCTCACCTCTACCCGTTTGGGGATAGCCCCTGATGATTTAGAGTTGATGGCGGAAGATCGGCAAATGTGGAGAGTTCACTTAAGCTCCTTAAACCCGCGATCCTCATAATAGTGGATAAGCGGGCTATTGGAAGATGATGATGATGATGAGATGATGCCTTGTTTAGGTCAGTGAAATTCTGAAAAATATAAAATTTTTATATGTAGCTAGTCGTAGATAATATCCTAGCTAAGTTTCCTACGGTTCGTTTAACAAGTTCCTTATCGAATTCATAAGCTTTGATTCTTCACTGCGCAATTTATTCCTTTGTCCCAAAAAATTCCTTTATTTCTAATTTTTTTGCCGTAGATACCAGCAGTGCCAGGCACAGAAAATGCAGGGCAAAGCGAATCTGAGATCGTCCTGTTCTACCTAGTTCCCCAGAGGTCGATTGAGAACCTCTTCAAGCTGAAGAGTTGGCAAAGCATCATGCGCTTTACAGGATCGAACTATAACCAGGGTTTTACAATAAGGACATAACAATGAAATTCAGAATTGTCTTCAAAAACTTTTGCAGAGCTCAATCGGAGAAGTTTCGGCGCTTCAAATGATTAAGAGGCTTCAGGTCTTGAGTAATTTGATCTTGGAAGGGTATAGGCCAAGATATTTACGCAAAATTCGCCATAATGTGGACTAATTGATTCCCAATTCCTGCGAACGGCGTGGAATCGGCTGATTTGGCTCATTTTGAACTGCACCGATATTTTCGGTATTTCGATGTCTCACTGGCACAGCTACCTATTTATGAATGTTGTTTAGTCTGACAACAATTTTAGGAACTTTCCTTTCTGAGTGCTTAAGGCTGTTAGTCCAATGAAGAGGAAACATGAAGATGAGAATTCAAGTGGATGGGGTTGAGTGATTCGTGGCGCTCTCTGGCGATTTTCGGTTAAATGAAGATCTAAAGTTTTGTATTGCGGCTTGACTGCCCACACATGTATCTCTACGTCCGACAACGGAAACTCCTTAAATTTCGTGACCCGTGTTATCGGGCTTACAGCTTGGGCTTTAATTTTTTGCAAAGGTAAGGCGATTGGATATTAATATTTCGATCTCAAGATGCTTTAAGCTCAATTTACAAACTTATTGGCATCACTTCTTAGAGCATTTTCACGTCCACTTAAGCAAAGCGTATTCAAAATCTTCTCATTTTTTTTAAAAACAAAATTAACGAACGTCTGCCCAAGATTTAAGAAAACAATTTTTCAACGGTCCCCTGTCTGTCATTCAATCAAAAAATAATAATTTCTTCAACAAAAAGAAATACTGCACAATAAAAATGTCGTGAACCAAAAGTGCGTCATTTGTTTTGTTGTGTGCGTTCGTCATTAACAAAGGATCCAGACATTTAATTTTTGTTTTCTTTTCCATCCTCGAAACATGGACACAAAAAAGAAAGGAGGAGTTGAGTTTAAATTTTTTTTTTGCCGCTGGTGCATCCTTTATCCTTTTTCTTCTTTGGTGCGTCTCACATGTAAATATTTGCGCCTGGAAATATCTACAATTTTATCCAAATATACTCTTGTACTCTGATGCAGTGCATCGCTCGTCCTCGGCCGCCTCCCGCCCACATCCCACATTGCACTGTGATTTGTATGTTTTCACAATGGAATTTGTGCGTGGCAACAATGACAGGAATTCTTTTTTCCCTTTTTCGTTTTTGATGCAAAACAAATGACTACCTTCGCAAAACTCACCCCCACCGACCCCTGGGTTTCCTCTGAATTGTCGCTAGTAGCGAATTATTAACACGATTGCAGTCCGGAGGTATCTCATGCGTAGCTAAATCAACATCTATAAGCGATAGCTGTGGACATAGATACCCCAATGGTTCTTAATCTGCGGCGAAAAAAAAAAACAAAATCAATAATTCCCTGATAGCGTTTCGTCACACCATTCCACCACTCCACGCCAACCACTGTGCACTGTTCTACGCCATTTTTGTCCATTTGTCGTTCATGTGTTGGTGAGCATATTGCACAAAAATTCAATTTCACAAAAAGTGCAACGAAAAAATGACAACCATCGTCGTCGTCGTCGTCGGCCAACAGAAATTCACACAAAAGAGCGAAAACGCTCCGTATTTGGGTCAAAGCGTTCTCGTCGTCATCGTCGTCGGTTTGCCATTTGTTTACTTGCATTATCAAAAACAGTTTTCGTGTTTATTTTTATCGTTTTTTTTTAGAATTTCGTTTTATTAAAGCTGCACCCCGGCCCCTGCCGCCGCCGGCCATAGACACACTCGGCCGAAGCTCCAACTTGTTGCACGCGAACTTAGATAAGAGTTCTTTCGATTAGTCACAAAAATTTCCACGAATTTTAGTTTTGAAAATTTCCACTCTCTTTCTTTCGACAAAATGGGTATTTTGTGTAATTTATGTTTATTTTTTGATTATATAATAAAGTGTCGTGTTCTTTGTTTAAGTTTTTTGCAAGTTTTAACGAGCCGTGGGTTTATTTTTATTTTTTTTTTCTAGAAGAGGGTAACAGTCCGAAAATAGATTATTTCGTATCGGCTGGAAGCCATTGGGTATAGTCGCTTGAATTTTGTCTTTTCTACCCTTAAGCAACTAATGAAGCCTCCATAACCGTAACAGAAATGTAGCAGGTCATCTGCTCCTTGATTTCTATGTCGAGGAGGAAAGAGTGACTGATGCTTGCTTTTGTAGGTCATGCATAGGCAGGATACCGATAGGATGTCCATGTTTGAAACAAAATTTAAATTGCTTATGTAGGGACGTGTCTAAAGGATCTCGAGATGATCCACCAATCCACGTTACTTAAGAACTTCCCACCCCATGGGTCAGGTTAGGTAAGGTAAAATGGCTGCCTCGTACAGATAGGTACACACTTAGACCAGATTGGCCCATTATCATACTACACTGAAGAACCGGCTTACCTGCACCACGAACCAGAAGTATGTAACACAGAGTACATTGAGATGGGTAACCGTAACGGTATTAACCCTAAGAGTTGAACCATTTCGTCCCGTTGATGAAGTTTTTCATCTTCTGGATGTCGAGTTCGGCTAGATCGTTAAGATCATCCTAGAAGCCCCAACGGCTTTGCTTCTTAGCGTCGCAAGAGCAGGACATGTGCACAGTAGGTGGGTTGTAGTTTCTTCCTCCTTCTCGTCGCTGCAGCTTCTACAGAAATCATTGGAGGGGACTCCCAGTCTGAGTGCATCTGTGGCTACCAAGTAATGTCCGGTGAGGACCTCTTTTCGTGTACCTAGGTTTTTCCGGTTTGTGGATAAAAGTCTCTCCGTCTTTATCCAGGTTAGGACAGATCTGTTTTGACTAGAGACAAGTACTGATGTTGTTCCACCTGTAGTTTTCCAGTTTCTTGACATCCATGTCAAGGGGGAATTTGATCGATTCTATAGGCGCTGGTGGTTCCCCCAGGTTTTTGGAGAGATGCCCTCCTGCGCCTTCTTTTGCCAGCTCGTCCGCTCTGCAGATGCCTGTTACGTCCCTGTTTTCCGCCGGAGCTTCGCGGACTGCCGTAATTTCCACTTGGAATACATTACATTGATCCGGCAGCCGCCTGGTAATGGCTAAGTCAGATGTATTGAAGAAGGCTCCTGCCCCCGTACCACCCGCTGTCTTAGATCCGTATGTGTTTATTTTTAGGGCGGCTTTGCTCAAAACTTTGTCAAACTCCTAAGAGCTTCTGCTAGGAATTCGAGTTTTGTACCTGACGGACAACGTAATCCGTTTTACTAGGAATAGCATGGTTGTCCTTAAGGATCCTAGAGTGACCCGTTGCTGTGCTGATCACCTGGGAGGATTCTCTCAGCCTTAATGCTACTTTGACTTCCATTAGCTTTTCAAAGATATGGCCAGGAAGCAAATGGAGCATTGCATCAAGTGCAGCAGTGTGGTTGTTCTCAAAGTATCTGTTATACAGATGCATGATAGACTTTGAATCTTTTCAAGCAGGCTACTGTTGCTTTTCTTGTCCAGTACTGTCAACCAGACCAGTAAAATAAAAATAAATAGCTGGTGCGACAGCTCGGGGTGAGCCAAGGCCTAACTTCTCGCAACCATTCATGCTGTCCATGTTGTATTGTTCGCATGAATGGAAGGAACCTACATTTTATTGCCGACTCCGAACGGCGAATTGAGAAGCGTTTTTACGACAAGTTGTACTTTCGGAGGCTTGTCATTCCTCGACGAGAGATGGTGTCGGGAAAAATCTTCGGTGGACATGACTGACACGTCGCTCGTTCAAAGAATTGCTTTAAATTAATTTGCTGACAGAATATAACAAAACGCTTGCGATTAGAACACAACTCGACAATTTGAGGTTAGTCCATCTCGGCTTTCCTGTGAGCTAATACAACGTTGTGATCCGGGATTAATCTTATCAATCGAGGGTCCCTTTCATTCGCAACCAAGTTGGTAGATGAAACTTTTGGCAGTTATGCGCGCTTGTTGATGTAGCTCCACCTTGGACTGCAGCGTCATCCAAAGCGGCTACACTTGTTGAACAGGCCAGGATCATTCATAGTGAGTACCCTTCAGTTGTTGTTGAAAAAGATATTACAAAAATAATAGCCAGTCTTGAGTCAAATATTCCTGACTTATTCTATATCTGGCTGGCATCCCGTCCTGCGCGTCGTCATGACTAGTAGACTTCCAATAACTACAAGTTTTTTCAGTTTGCGGTTATGAAAGTTTTAGGAAAGCGTAATTCTATATTTTCCTGGCAAACCACCACTTTGCTATTAATTTGTAAGGCTTGCGCTGAATTTTCTAATTCAAATTAATTTCTAAGAAATCAATCAAACAACTAGTGACGGGCGTTGTAAAGAGAATTTTAAATTTCCAATTACGAAATGAAAGCCCGTAGTTACAAGGAATTGTAAGTGCTTCTGATGAAAGTGAATTAAAATATTCGACAGGCAGGCTGGAGTCATTATCGACAAGGGGAATTTCCGCCTAAATCATGAAACCGGTTATCAAATAAATTTTTTTTTAAGAAATATTCTCCAGAACAAGTTTAGTTAGAAATGCAAACTTTGTCCCTGACACGTTTAGATGTGTACTTTGCTCGCATGAAAATTTTTTTTTTTCAGCTATTGCTGAACGTCATCCATCGCTATCCAAGGTCGTAAGCAAGTTACGTAAATTCTTTGGAATAATTTCATATCTTTGACAGTCACGTCAATTACGTGATTCAATTCAAAGTTTCGTTCAGATTCGAATGTTGCGTAACTGAAATGTTTCGAAAGAAAAACACTTGAGTATTAGGTTCTTATTATGTTTGCACTTTTCCTTATCACCACCCGAAATCATTGTATGAAAACGTTCACCAAAAGTAAAATACAATCAAATAAACTACAAGACCGTTGCATTAAATTGAGGAATACCCTATGTCACGACTCTTTATTTACCATCAATCCATAAAAACTCAAGGGCATACATATGTATGTATTTAGGTTTACATTTCATGGACACGGAACTGTTTGGTGGGCGGACTTGCAACAAGCTTTAAAGACGACCAGAGAACCTCGGTTTGAGGACTCTATTGTACTCGGTTTCTCTGCACTGTCTCATGAGAAGCGGCAGTTTCTTTTAATTCTTACATTACTGTTTGCCTCCCAGTGTTCTTGAGACGACCTCTTCTTCTAGAACCTTGAGAGTACCTCCTTGTCTAATGCTCTTGTTTAAGGGCAGTCAGTCCTTTTAATGCGCGCTAATTATAAAAAAAGTACCATTGCAGAACCGCCCTCGCAATGCTGTTTCGGATTTTCCTCAAGGAATGGCTAGTCTAACCCAAATACGCCTCTTCATGTGTTTACTCGTACATATGTTTGCATGGGTTTTTCTCCAGTTTTACGTGTATGAAGGCTTACTTTCAGAAGTTACAAGGGTAGAATTAAGTGAAAGAATAGCAAGGACGAGCTTCAGGAAAGAACTGATAGCATTCCGTTCAGTTCATACAGGCGTGCAAGAACGTTAAAGTGCTCTTAAAGAAATTGTCGGTTACCACAATGAAAGTATAAGTCTTGTTGGTTGGTTGGATCCCAGATCCTGTGCCCTTAGTTTTGACAATATCGTCGACAACATCGAGGAGAAAAGTCCCTCACGATGGAACCATTTCTTTTATGGACGGAACCGAAGACATCAAAAGAGACAAAGGAAAGTGTTTTTTTCTCTTTCATCCCTATAGCTTTTGTAGGTTTCAATTGGAAAATATGTATGTCCACTTGTGGGGAAAGGTAAACATACTCCTAGGTTACTTAGTTTTGGCACATCAGACTGCGTTTTTCTCGAATATCCGCGTTCCCCTTTATGTGGAGCTTAGATTAGGTAGATGGGTTGACGAGGGGAAAGAAGCCCCCAGCGCCACACTCAGGTCAGTAGAGATCCATTGTGATGTCCATTTATTTGGGGGAAGGTACCCCTTTCTTGTGGAGCAGTACCAAAAGCATTCTACTATTGCCCCAGGCTTCCGAACCATTTTGAAGCCTTAATGAACCTCCAGATGTCCCTGATGGGTACGTCTCTTAGTTCTTCTAAAGGATCTATGTCTGAGATGGCAGAGACCTGGACAGTGGCAGAGGAATTGGGTTGTATCCTCATAGACTTCCTCGTCTCTACAACCCCTACAGAGGTCGTCTTCACTTAGCCTTAGCTTTTTCATGTGATAATGCAGACTATTATGTTTTGTAATTACTCCTACAAGGATGAAGAGGGTTTTCCTATCCCTCTGCATCAGTGTATCAGTTCTGGCACCATTGTACCTAGGCCATAGTTTTCTAGTTATCTTACAGGAGTCCAAAGAGCTCCATCTTTCATTCGCTTCCGCTAGAGCCCTGATCCCTGCTTCATGTTCCACTTTAGTCTTTTCTCTATGGATGTAGCAAAGTCAAATGGCCTCTTTCCACGGAGGAATAGTAGAAGAATGGACGGATCGAGAGATCTTAACATAGCTTGCGTGATGTCATCTCGAGTTAAAGCTTGTCCTAGATTTGCTCTCAGTTTACATTTACTTTCCGTTGTGAATTTTGGGCAGCGCAAAAGCGGAGGTCGTCTTACCTAACACGGTGCAGACAGACACAGGAGCATTCATGTTAAGTCGCCCAAGGAAAGTACACTTCTCCATGTCGTTTCCCTTCAAGTCCCTTATCGTCCAATACGTTCCTTTACTGAAAGATTTTTACGCAATCTAAATACGCCTTGTTCCAGTTCTTCATTTCAGCCCCGCCTTTAGGAATGGCATACTGTGCGCTATGTGCTATACACTCTTAATGTCGGATGCAGCTCGGATTACACTGTCCCGGACTTGACCTTTGAGAAACCCTTCTCATGTGTCTTCCCAAGCAGGGAACAGTGGCAAAATAACGAGGTTTTGAATGAATCCCAATCCATCTACACAGATGGTTCAAAAATGAATATAGGCATAGGAGCAGGCCTCTTCTCAGAACAGTTAGGACTTAACAGCTCCATAAGACTCCCGGATCACAGCAGCGTTTTCCAAGCTGAGGTTCTAGCATTGACAAAAGCTGCCCAACTAGTCTCAATGCTTACAATATCACGGGAGGATATTTTGATTTACATCGACAGTCAGGCTGCCATTAAAGCAATAGCTGCTACGCAGATAACATCGAACCTTGTGAAGTGTTGTCGCGAAGAGCTTAAGGTTCTTGGCACGCAGCACAATATAAAGCTCTGCTGGGTCCCTGCTCACAGCGGAGTACCAGGCAAGGAAAAAGCTGATGAACTGGCAAGAAAGGGTTCAACCCTAGCCCCAGAGCAAGCGGACTGTACGGTCAGACCGCCACTCTGCAACCTAAGGGCCATAATTATACAAAAAAAACTCTAATAGAGGTAAATAACAAGTGGAAATCTTTAACCACCTGTGAAGTATCAAGAAGGTTGTGGCCAGAATATGACAAGGCAATAACCCGCCAGATTTTACAAAATGGCAGGAGATCACTGTCAATGCTGGTGGGAGTACTTACTGGCCATAACATGCTAAGATATCACACAAAGAAATTACACCTGAATGATGATGATATATGCAGGGGATGTGGTGATGAGGAAGTCCATGAGGACACAGCTCATTTTCTCTGCCACTGCCCATACCTCTGCCAGATAAGAAATAGGACCCTAGGCAAATTTTTCTTCGATTGTATCGACGAATTAGCTGATGGCTCGCCATCAGAGCTTCTCAAATTTGCAAGAGCGACTGGATGGTTAACATCAAGGAATTAATAAACCGCAGTAGGGAATATCATGGGTATCTCAATGGGTCTACATAGACCTAAGTGTGATGAGGCAGCCCTCATCATCCCACTAACCTAACCTAACCTAACTCTTAATGTGCCAGTCAGTTACATTTACTGAACTTGCTTAAAGTGTTGCAGCATACCGCATCATTCTGCTAGTACTTAGTAGACTCTTTTTCAACCTTGACCTTCCAATATTTGGCATTATCCTTGCCAGCAGGCAGTCGAGCTGCCTTATCGCTGCTGCTTTGTTGGTGTTCTGACTACAAGAGCTCAAGTGTTTAATGGCCGGTTGCGAAGCAATGGCGTTGCTACCGACCTTTAATGTGACTGTATCCCTTGTTTCCCTGGTACACATCAGCACTGTTTCAGTTTTATTGTTCTGCCCAGGACCAGCCATATAGATTTTAGTCAGTCTATACGGTCAGTCTTTTGTACGGTTTCGTTACTGGTTTTCTCTATTTTGTCTAAAATTTTGGCCACTTGTTGGGATGCATTTATTTCACAAGACCAGATCTAGTTTAATGACGAAATATCTGATGAAGGGTAGCTATGTCTTGTGCTGAAATTCTTCATAAGTGGCGTTTCCATTTGAACGTCATGGCTTGAAATACTCAATTCGGGCATCAGAATTGATAGCCCTGAGCTCAAGAATGCACCATAGAAAGGGACTAAGTGCTGATGTCTTATTGGAGCTCATCTTTTATCAGTTTACCAGATCCTCGCAGTTCCTTAAGAACAGAAGCGATAGCTCTTAATGAAATCATCCAAAAGGTAAAGACTTTGAGATTTTTCCGAGTTCCTGGAACAATTATGTACATCATTCGCTTTCTGCCTGAATACAAAATCCACGCATAAAATAAAAACCATTTTGCGAAAGTAAAACTCAATTTCCACCACTCGCCTACACTCCAGATGCTTCACCTAACAAACTATCCTCACCCAGTCTACTAAGTGTGGTGTTACATCAATTGAGCCTCAACGGACTAGCTATGAATTAAATTCGAATTGGAATCAAGTGCAACACATTCCGGACAGTGTCAGCACAGTCACGATATTACCATTGATCGTGGCCTACATCGGATGCAGTTGGCGCTGCCGCCTGTTCACCAAACCAAAATGTTATTGTCTCTCTCGCCAAACTTCGCCATGGATTTCCATTTGTGTGCGCCTGTGCCTGTGCCATTCTGCGCACCCATAGTGGAAACAGAGGATAAGAAGGAAAAACTACACAGCAAACGACAGCATCCATAGCCGGCTTGGCTATGCTTACACGCGTGGTAATACATTGCCTTTGCAATGTATCTTGTATCTGCTGCAACAGATCTTGCCTTTACATAATCGTACATGGTCAAATCGAGTAACGTCACCAAGCTGCTGCTGCGCTGCCGTTGCTGCTACTGTACTGCAAAGCCATTGCACATGTCTTTTGGAAAATCTCGCGAAGGAAAAACGAAATAATTACTTTTATGTGCACTAATTTTCACGACTACCAGAGCAGAGTGCAGATGAAAAGTCAAGAAAGGAAAAGAGAAGAAAAAGGAATTTTTTTAGCATGTTTAGTGCAGGAGCGGAGCGAGGGGATTCATGGCCTTGTTCAGTGGAATTGGATGTGGGTTGAATGGTTTTTGGTGAAACAACTTTGTTGATTCATGTTATCTGGAATTCCTTTTCATTGTAAGACCTGGAACCACCTTTGAACAACAAGTCGAACCAGAATCCTAGAGCAAGACTGGGTATCATTCTAGACGATGGTAGAGCCAAAGGAACAAGTAACTGAGGAAAAAACGAGAATGACTTAAGACATGAAGCTATGAGGCTTGCGGTGCACTTTGAAGTGACTCAACACCCAAATGCAGCATCGTGATACATGTTCGTAGATTGACAATTAAATAGTCGTCAAGGTCCTTTACTAGGTTAGGTTAGGTAGAGTAGGGTTAAGCAACCAGCTCTTGCCTAAAACACGTGGCACCATAATGGGCCCATCACGATCCCTGTGCAGCCAAATTGGTAAAAACTAAACCATTTCCTGAAAGCATTCCTGAAGTTTATCATGTTTTCATAGCTATTGCAGCCTAGCTCCTCTGGATTATTAAAAAAATAGCTGCCAAGAAGTTTCATGTGTGTCTTGGCAATTCCCTGATATTCACATAATTCGTGTGTTGTGTCCTCAGCGGACCTGTAAACATCTGCAGCTAAGAGCCCTAATCTTTTAGCGGGCTTTCTCAGGGCCTTTAGTAGGTCGTTAAAAGTGTAGAAATGAATTTGCGTCACTGAGAGGTCATATCTCCATCGTATCGTTCTGCATCCCTGGCCATCTCATCATCTGTGGCTAGATTTGTCGTGTGGGGAAAAACAAACGGACAGTCACAGTCAAGTGGACGGTTCGTGGTCCGCAGGTGCGGCTTTCTCAAACCGTCTGAATTTTCCTTATTTTCAGGCATGAGCCCAGCCCGAAACAACTTTTTGCATTACCTCAGGGTGGTAATACTCCGTCGAATAGAAGCCCACTAGACACCAGCGGTCAAAATTCGAGAGTATCGTTATCATGATGTGCAAAGTATGGTATGGTGTATGAGGGTGAGCGGAAGGCTCTTCACATAGGCCTCAGTCGGGGCCATTGTGTTTCCCTCTTTTAATCGTCGGAACTGCAGGGAGATGTTTGGTTTGGGACGTATGTTGGGAGGGATATAGGGAAGGTGGAAACAATTACAGAGTTGACACAAGATGAAGCCCACGATTCCGCCGATTCATTTGTTCTTGAGATGTCTCAGGTCCGGTATTCACATGGACCATGGCATTTTCGCTAGGGCTGAGTAGTGGCACATGAAGTGTTCGCGGTCTTCTTCGTCTTCTGCGCAAAGAAACGGTGCCCATATCTATTTTCAAGCTTCGCCTGTCTACAAAGCATGCACTGTGTCAAGGAATGTGGCTTGTTTCGTCTTAAAAACAAAACTCGCCAGTGACGAACTGAGCGAAATATGCCCGCATTACGTTCACTTAATTACGTTTCCGACTAAATTCCAGATTTATCTTTCCCTGAGCTCTGAGCTACAACGTTCTTACCTGTGTAGCTTGTTGAGTTCTTTGGCTTTTTTCCCCGTTGATATGTGTAAGTTCTATCTGGTGCTTAGAGGTCGATGGAGACATCCTCTTACTACAGTAAGAAAAGCTGTTTCCGATAAATCATTACCCGGCCATAATTTTCTGTCGTCTCAAACTTCATAGTTCTTCACTCGTTTGCCGATAAGGCTTCTTGAGAAATAATTTATTAGCACGGCAGCCGGATAGGTTCGTTGCTCAGCTTTTCGCTTTTTGCGTCGATGGAAGGGATTTATAGTTTTATTCTCGTAGGATTTGCATTGCATTCAACTCGCTAAGCAATCCAACTTTTTTAACACTAAGTCATGGCCACCATGTCTAGCATAAGTCTGCTCAACGGTGGGGTCAACTTTGGCGCCTTATTAGACGTCGACTTAGTCTGGTCATACAATATAAGCTTCATGATAAGTCCCTAGGTATTACCGCTAAGTCCATTTGGTTGTTCCAACCCTATTTCGTCAAAAAAACAGTATAGTGCTCGTCGTTGTCAGTTACGATGGTATAGGACGGGACACGTGATCGGCATTTCATCATAAACTTTGCACTAGATAGTGACTGTAAGAGGACACAGAAGGCATTTTGTGAATAACTCGAGGATTTTCCGTGGACATGCACCTCGCCAATTATGGTGATCGCCCGTATAAATTGATTCATTTCACAGTTCACGACTTGCTGCTTAGACTGTTTTTCAGCCGGACTTGCTGGTCTCTAGACCATTGTCTGAGCTTTCACCTCCTTCGGAAGTTTTTCAGCAAAATCCGTTCCAAAGACTGTCTCAGAATGGCCCATTCGTAGTGGAAACAAGCGTCAAGAGGTATATGATGGACAAATATTCTTGTCAACGACGATCTTGTCGATTTTTTTATACTTTGCCATACGGGTTTGATATTTTTAGCCGAAGGGCGTGGGCTAAGCACGTCAAGTTTCCATATATCTTGTATTCTTGTGCTAAGACCGTCGAAATATTTTCGCTTTCTTGATAATTCCACATTCTTGTGGCCGGTAAGTTTTTCACCATTATCTGCTTCGTCTTATTCTACTGTGCAATTCTTACAACTCTGATGCTCTAAGCCATCATGTCGTCTTTTTTCATTAGGGCACATGTTTGCTTCATCAATGCCATTACCATTTCCAGAACTCTACTCTACTACACCGAAAGAGCTCTGCACGTGTGACCAGTCTTGGTATTAAAAAAGAATTTCCAGTTTTTTCGATTTAGGTTACGTAGCTCCCTTGGTTCCTGGACCAGATTTTCTGATATCTGTACTCAACTGCTCTTTCGGTCTCCCTTAGTGTCTTTAATCCTGGCTCTGAGGTTCGAAGAACATGGCTTTGAAGCCTGATTGTCATTATGGTCGTGTAAAACTTTTACAACATCCCTATACTGAGGAAGCATGAAAACTGTAGTCTTTACGATTAGAGTCAGTATCAAGAACTAAAATTGAGCTAAGCTGCACTTATGACATTAATCTTCGTTCAAAACCCATCGAATGGTTCAATTTGTTTTTCTTAATCTGCGCCCCACTAATGTGTAGCCTTGGCACCACACACTTGGCAATCCTCAGTCCGGCACTGTGACTTCAAGTTAAAAAGCCACGCACTTGACTCTGTAAACTCGCCGATAGTGATTATTTGTCCGTGCATAGCATACACATCTATGTATAGACACAACCCGCTCTACTGTGATTTTAAAACAAACGCGCAAAAGGTAAAATCCATCTCGCAGTGTGTGTCAGCAGTTGTTCAGTTACAAAGATGCATTTGGGCCTTAACTCCCCTCGTCGTCGTGCTGATTGTTGTTCGGGGGATTTGTTGTTTTTGCCAGAATCGTTTTTCTCCGGTTCCACCGTTGCATTTCGTCGCATTTCAAAACTGGAAGCTGCTTGACCACTTGATTCGCGGGGTTAAGGTGGGGCCATCATGTTTTTTTTATTTTTTTGTTCTGCCCATTTTAGACACCTTGAGGAAAAACCCAATAATCATCGTGAAAAAAAAAGGAAAAACTCACCTCGGCTATAGCTGCATGAGATATATTTTTCGCATAGTATCTAGGCAGAGCTGAGGGGAGGTTCAGTTTTGTTTGCTGTCGACACTCCACTGTCTATCTCTCTCTGCGTCGATTGAGGTAAGCAGATGGATAGATGCAAAATTAAATTTTTTTTGCACTTTTTTGGTTTTGGTCTTCACGAATGGTTGGTTAGAGGCACACAGAAAAGACGAAAAAGCAACGAATTTCCATCATAAAAACCATGCCACAGCGGCATAGATGCACACAAAAGATACCCAGATATACACACATCCATAGATGCATTGGCTGGTATCGTTTCGCCTGTCTGTTGTTGCCAGTGCTTAGTTTCAAGGTAAACACAATTTAACTGGTTGTACTTGAAATTAGATTTTCATTTAAAGAGACACTAAAACGCCACACCACCACCAACACAAGCACCGAAACCGGCAAGTTTCCGAACCGCATTCAGCATTGCATCTTTGGTTGCATTCGGCTCGACTGCGGGAGAGCTCCAAAGTATGGGTTACGTTTGCGAATTTGACGTATCTGTAAAATATTTTTTTTATTTTTGTAAAAGTTGCAATCGCATTCGCGATGGCCTTGATATTTGAAATTGTTTATGAAATCGTTTCGGATACATGGTTGCCATTAGATATTTAGATTTTTTTTTTTTTTTGTCGTTTTTTGCTTGTTCTTTGTTTTTGCATGGTTAAGTTGGACTTGGAAATGTGTGTGTGCATTTTTCATGTTTAGTTTTAGTGCGATTAAATTGAGGTTAGGTCTGGGGTTTTGCTTTGCCGAACAAGAGCGAAGGGGGGAGCACTGCTGCAGAGGAGGAGTGGAACTAATTGAATGGTGCATGTGATCATTCGGCTGGAAAATTGACCTTAGAATCGGTTTTTGGTACATTGTATGTGGAGTTTGGTCTTGTTTGGCATTCAAATTTAATGAGTGTTGTCCTAGATTGAAAATTGTTTGCACTCTGGACGGGAATGCATTTTATGACAATGAAAAGAGGACAAGACCACAACGAAGGGGTAAAGATAATGGAACGTATAAATATTGTTAATTTGGTCATTTAATGTCGACTTTTAGTGATTAGTAGTTGGATTGGCATATTCCACAGAAGTTATTACATACTGTGGCCATTTATGAATATCACTGAAACGACAAATAAAATTAGGACAAGTGATGATCTGTACAAGTGGACAAACATGAAAAAATGCAGATAACTTCAGATGACTTCTTTAGAGACACGATCCCAGTGGCGACAAATTGCCACTGAATGAACTGAAAAAGGGTGATCTACTTCAAAAACTACTCAGTTCCAGCTTGATGAAAACTTTCGACTCTATTAAAGTGACCCATTGACGAAAATATGCAAGTAACGTCAAAGAACGACCTTTTTTGCAATTTTGCAAGAGGCAAAATTCTACTAGAGGACTTGCGTTATTGGATATTTGATTCCAGGAGCACAAACATATTAAACAGAAATGGAGAGAAAGAATCTAGCAACACTCAAAAGCCGAGCTGGAAAATTCTATAGCGGTCGTGCGACTAATAGAGTGCGTAAAAGAGGGTCAATGAACACCTCCCACCAGTGTATTGATGAAATGAAGACTTTTCAAGACTAAGTACCGAGCACTATCAAGCAAGGGGACAATACCAACACTCTAGCGGCAGGGATACGCACCCTGTGTGCCATCATGCCATAACAAGGCCCACGAAGCATTCAAAAAGGCTCTAAGCGATAGCAAGAAACAAAGCTTCACAAATCTCAGGAATGAAGCCTATTAAAACCCATAGAACGAGCCACGCTAGGTATCTAACTCTGAAAATTTTAAAAAACTTCGTATACCATCGTCCACACCTGTAGTTTTACCACCAAGAATTGTGTTAGGCCTGCTTCCAAATCAAGCCGCATTCATAGTACAAGGCAGAGGCATGAAAACGACACATAAACCGTAGGAAATTCAAATGAAGGATTAGGGGGCTTTGGAATGTTTGGGAATCGAAACTAAAAAGCATCAGTCCATACACAAATAGTTCCAAACCGTGCCTGAGTAAAAGAATCAATGAAAAATATAAAGACTTGTGTACCCATCCAAGGAAAACAAGCCCAACAAGTGAGAAAAACAATATTCAAATACGGGCGGAGTTCCACAGGGTTCAGTTTTAGGTCCCTTTTTGGGAAATGTATGGCAGCATACTAAAACTGCAAGTACCGGAGGCAAAACGATTAAATTACATTAGATTGTTGACGAATTTGGGCATTGTTGACGACATTGGAAGCTGAACTACTAAAAGAGAAGGTATCCAACTGAATGAAAGACTCAATCCGTGCTCATTTGCAACAAAAAAAAAAATGAGAACTACATATCACAGACACAGTAGGTGTACCTAGAATTGTATCAAAACTTGCCCTAAAGTACAGGACGAAGGAACCAAGGCGGCCGGCGGTTTGAAGTGCAGCAGAGGATTTCTTTTAGCCAAGGTGACAATGGCGATACTGTCCAATGGTTTCCAAATTTGGGCTAAGGCCATAAACATAAAATCGCAGAGAAATCAAACTGAAATGCACGGCTTACAGAGTCTTCCAGGCGATTCTCTATGATGCAGGATGACTGTTTGCCGATGCGAAACCACTAGATACGCTTGTTGATGAAGAAATGAAATTGCAAGCAAAGGGCGCACACAAAGTCGAAGAGGAGATACAAACTTCCCCAAGGGAGTGGTATAAAAGAGTCGCAGGAGCCACTAATAAAAGGCAGATGCTCAAAGGCAGTCCCACAGGGAAAAGGACAGGAAGGGGTAGGTGGTATTCGTGGCGAAGGTGTCCACATTACTACTCTCTAGTGTCTATGCAACATTTACACCTGCCAACTGTATAAAAAAAAGATGAAGTAGAAGTAGTGTGTCGTCTTCTGGTATAAGCCTTCTACAAAGAAACTTTAACTAACCTCTTAATAGAAAGTCCTCAGGCAGCTTACCTTACCTCGAGCCAGTCCACTGAATATCCTTAAGAGAAGTTTCTTCCTTTCCTAGTTTCAGATTTTTTTTTTTTGTAGAATTATTCCTTCGATTTGCTGTGTTCATTCGAACAAGTCCTATGGATAAAAAATAAAAATAAACAAATAGGTGACGCGACAGTTCGGGATGCCAATTCAAGTTGTGCGTACATATTACATTTTTCACACGAATGGAAGGGACCTACAATTTGTTGCCTACTCCAAACGACGAGTTAAGAAGCTTTTTCATGACAAATGGTACTCATGGAAGGTTGTCATTCTCCGACATGACATAGACTTGAACCCATGCAACTCGAACAGCAGTTCAACGCCACTGAGCCAGATATGAACCCATAGTACGACCATCTTCAGATGGATGTACATACATTGCCTCTGTATTAGTGGGTCCATGAAATCGTGTCTAATCGCAGCCATAGACGTACTTCTGGAACTGACTACGCTAACAAAATGATGGATAAGGAGTAGGAAATAGGAAAGGAGATCAGAAACTCAAAAACTTCCGCATTCAGCTATCCGTAGGAACAAAAATATCAACAATTAATCAAAACTTTACAGACTATATTGCTCAGAGTTGCTCGATCAAGTAGTGCACAATTGGGTCAAGAGTTGACCAAAGAAGTGGTGCAGTAGCATCTGGGCCAAGAGCAAAAGACTTCGAGTTAAAGTATCATAATCTTTCTGGGAAATGAGATTTCTTCGTTATACTGGTGGAGTGACTCGCCGAGATCGGGTTAGGGACACCAGAATACGCGAGGTACTGAATGTCGAACAGCTACTTCTTCGAACGGAGGGGACCATTTTGAATAGTTTGGGTTAGTAATCGCATGCCCCCAAGTCGTGCCATGGAATCCGTGCCAGCAGGTAGGCGTCCCCTTGGTAGGATGAGATGATTAAACCAAGTCTGAAATCTTACCTCTACCCGTATAGGGATTGCCCCTGATGATTAACAGTGGATGGCTAAAGATCGGAAGACGTGAAGGTACCTAAACCCGCTAACCTCATAGTGGATAAGCGGACCATTGGAAAATTATGATGATGATCTTTCCGGGTGGATGGTCGCCAATAAGGTTAAAGCAATCCACCAAATATTTTTTCATGGCTTCACCTCCAAGAGTCATTAAATAGCTTCTCAATTCGCCGTTGAATTCGCCTCTACACTGACACGGAGATCTTCTATTCTGGATGCGTTTTCACAGCGGTTACATTGGATAAGCACCAAACTTTATTGCTTATCACCTTTAGAGAGACTGTTTATCCGCCCGAAACCTACATATGAAGTCCGACTTAACAGATCAAGCCAAGTTGGCCCCTGTGACTTATTGCTCATGTTTCAAATTCAATTCTCATGTAAATCTAGATAGCAGCTTCTCTCAAGACCTGCATTCTGGCAAAATTGTGGGCAGCATGGGCGCTCTTTGCTTCGTGTATCTTATACAAAGTCTCCCAGCTTTTGGAAGTTATATTTACTAATTCAAAGGCTCTTGGGGGACCTTGCCTAACCTATTCTAAGTGAACTCTATTGCAAACACTTGGAAAATTCAACTTAAAGCCTTTGAATTCGATCTAAATATTCATTCCACACTGCACCATCTGCATCATCCGCTATTGAAATCGATCCCAAAACATATTAGTTTCCCCATATTCCTAAACAGATTAAACGATTTCTAAAAACACCCTTGGATCTCTTTAACTAATTCATGGCAACAAACCCAGTTTAGCTCCACTTCAATGTACACGTGAATAGGAGCCTCACCATCACCTCACTCCAACCCCTAGCCCCAATCAACGTCAACACAGACTCCGACTGAACAAAGCAGTCTACCAATGCGCAACAAGTCGTTGCTCCAAAAATCTGCACACATAAACAGCCCAACACGAGTGAGTGGCTGTGTGTTTGCTTAAATCTGCATCTCCCTTGCCAAAACTTTATCGTTCATCGCCGGGAGGAGGATCTAACCCCAAAAACGTTTCACTTCTTGACATGTTAGGGAATCTAGTTAATAAACAAAAACACGAGCATCGAGCACCGAGCACATGCAACAGTTCGCAACAAAAGAGCACACCCCGAGAACAAGGGGACACATACAGAAAAAGTTTTGGCAACTGCTTCCTCCTCTGGAACTTTCAGCAGGCTGCCCCCCGCCTGTGAGGCGACATCCGTTGAATAAACTATGTATCTTTGGCAGCACACCCACTCTCTGCCGAATATAATCGTTCAACGACACCCCATTGCACATGAAAGGAGCACACACACAGACACACCGAGAGGAGCAGTTTAGTTGCATGAACAAATTTTGAACTTTCAATACACAAACTAAGCAACAGGATGCCAGCAGCAGCTCTGGTGACTGCTTTTGGGGATGGGTGGCAGTCCTTCGTTGCTCTTGACAATCCTGGCTTTCAATTGCTGTTGGTGTCGGCGGTATCGATGGTGGCACACTGTCGCCAGTGGAGTGGTTTCCAAAAGAAGGATTCAAACGAAATTTTTGACAATCTGCATGCATGCTTACAGCTGCTCAATCCTCTGCCGTATAGTGTGCTTGAGAGTCCTACTACCCTCGTGTCTGCTAACCATCACTGAGTGCTTGGGTTGTTTTGTGTTACGAATACAGCATACGTCACTTCAACCTGTTGATTGGTATATCCTTCTCGTGGTAATGTGGGCAAGGTGGCACAGATACTCTCTGCCATGAATATTCCCGAGGATATGGCGCCCTCTTTGCACAACACATGCACAACAGGCGACATCTGCTTGTGGTGCAGGGGGGCTAGCGCGGAGATAGGGAAAACTTTTGCAATCGTCCTCGTCCTCGTCATCATCATCATCATCATCATCATCGTCGGTGTAGTCTAGGAATGGCTTGTTCCTTGCTATTGTGGTGTAGTTCGTCGTGTAGTTATCGTCCTCCCCACGCTGGGGTTCTCTCCATGTCGCTCTCTTTTCGTTACACTATTGTGTTGCCTCGTACATGTGTTGGCATGTTGGAAATGAAATTTTCATGTGTTCCGTTGTTCGTTTTTTTTTTTTTTAAACAGTTTTGCTCATGCATTCAATGAAAACTTCCAAAGCTCCATTTCCTAGACTTTTCATCCTGTGAAGTGTGGACCATCGTCGTCGTCGTCGTCGTCGTTGTGGTCCTCGTTGTCGTCATCGTCATGCACATGACATAGCAGTGGCAATGCCATTGTATCTCCACCACGGCAGTATATCGAAATTTGCATGTGTACCACCATCTTGTATGCAGGGTGTTGGGGCGCGTTTAACTCTAGCTGAAGGGTGCTAGTACCGGTACCGAGAGCATGCTATTTCGGGGTGAACCATCATCACACTTTTGGGTTGAGGTAACTGGCAGCAAGCGGATGCATTGCAATGAATGGAGGCAGCTTGTCGTTCCGAAGGAGCAACTTTTTGGGTAACAGTGTCGTAACGATATTTTAGGAGATTGTGTGCAATTGTACGGGCTACAGTTGGTACCGGCGTCTAGACAAGCGACAATGAGTGGCCATTTGACAGAGGTACCTGTTGCATGCATAGAATTTAGGTCTTTGTAACAAAGTTGTTTGGTATTTTAGAGAGGTTTTTGGGGAATTCAGTTGGTAGCGTGAGCCGTAAATGGAGACAAGGAAGGGAAACTTATGTGGAGATAAGGTTAGTATACGTATGTATACATACGTCCATCCTATTCTCACACTGCGATAGATTGTTTTTTGAAGCTGGGCAAACATATCTTTCCTCCACTCGCTAGGGAACGTTGCAATTGTTACTGTAAGTGAATGGGTCACGTTACGCACTGCGTTACACTTTCCTCATCTTTTGGCGATACTGGAGCTCAAGTTCGTTTGTATCCTCTGAATTGGCATCTGTGATTCGTGCCTTTGCGATTCAAGATTAAATATCATGATGACGAGAGTAGTGAGCATAGAGATGGTGTCACCATCTCTTGATGAACTAAATGACGCCTTGACCCTTCTGATCCATCCAACAAAACGTTACGCAGCATCTTTCATAGATGCGACCTTATTCCCGATTGGTTTAACTACTGTACGTTTTTATAAATGCGATAGCACCTCGAAGTAATAAACGATGGCGCCTGGGCATACATCCGTAGATAAAGTACGAGTGTCAAGTCGTATATTAGAGTGCTTTGCCGGCACACGTGACTAAAAGCAGATTCATGAACATCATCATCATCGCCGCTCAATAGCTGGCAGCCGGCCATCACTATAGTGAAATAAACTATCCCACTTACTCACAGATACTCACATAGGCATGGATGTGTGAGTAGCTGGGTGGCTTTGGGTCGTCGTGCACGTGCATCGCACGATCGTAAAATCGCTCTGTGAATGAGTTTCTGGTGTATTGGCACAGCTCGCGGCGTTATTGTCTGCCGGCACTCGTATTCTGTCACCTGAGCAATTCATCGTTGATACACATGTGTACGTACATCTATCTATCAAATTTGTTTAATTGTCGATGCATATGCATATGATGACTCCCAGACTGCTGGATATAGAGTGGAGGTACCTCGTAAGATTCCAAATTAGCCTCGAGCGTCATGACATCGCTGCCATCCAGCGGCGCCGCCATCACTTCCCTTGCATCATAGAAGTCGTAGGAGGCGATGAATTAGACGCAGTGGAAGACACCGAAGCGAACTGGAATAGAATCGCCAACTTTTCTCCACATACACATGTATCTGTGTAGTATCTCAACCAGATTGTTGCACATAAATTGTATCTGCAACTCGCCACTATAGCGAGGATGGATGATGGCGATGGGAAACTGCTGCTGTTACTTGCCGGAGAACCAAAACTAAACGCCACACGAACCAAGTTTAACTCGAAGTGCAATGTGTGTTGGAGGTCGTTCGGTTGGCTGGTTCAGTTCAGCACACGAGTATCTCCCGCGCGCAGATCGCGCTCTTAAACTATCTGCAAAGTATTTTTCCAAGTCAAGGCCTTTTCACAGCCGCAACAGCAGTGGCAATTTTCTCGGGCACCACCGTCTTAGGCGGGGTTTAACCAAGCACCACCACCTTCCTCCAATCAGGTGGCACTGACAGTGCCAGTTGCCAATGTAACAAACGAGCTGTTTCTATTGCCACTGCCGCTGCCAAGAGCAACAAGAGTGGTTAACTCCGCTGTTAGCTGTTAGGTTATGTTTGTAGGTGAATGCAACGAAAAAAAAAAAAAAAAATCAAATGAACTAGGAATATGTGTTACTGGATCTTTTTGGCTTAAGCACAGGCACCACACTGGGTACTGCTGCTGGCAGAGCCGGGCGGAGAAGAGTCAAAGAGGTGCATGTATACGACCGCGTAGGATGTGTATCTCTATCTGTGTGCTCGTGTGCACAGGAAGGCGCTTAACCGACACGGTGAATTGTGGGGAGATTCTGTCTGCTTTGCGATATTTTATTGTCTTGTTGCCCGACTGACTTGATGCGGTGTGCGATTACGAATGTGCTCGCTGTCTTATTAATCGTCAATCCTCTGGTTGCCTAGAATCATACTCCTACCCACATAGAACTTTTGTTATGCAATTGCAATTTTACTTTCGCTGAGTAGATTATGTAGTACAGTGGTCTCCACTGAAAGTTGGTCATCTCACAAGCACTACCGCACTCACTGGAAGACCTGTGGACATGTGAAGTCGTAAATTCATGAATTGCTTGGCACGTAGTTTTGTCATTGGAGGTTAACTTTAGAAACTGCCTCCAGGAACGTTGTAAGGAGCAGATACGTATAGTCGTCATCAAATCGAGAATCTCTGACTTCAATTGTTCTTGCATCTACTTCTCCTGGATGCTTTTGACAATTATTCAAGTGCTAGTGCAGTCATCCATTTGTGCGAAATATGTAACACGCACAACATAAATGGTTGCGAGAAGCTAGGCCTTGGTTCATCCCGAGCTGTCGCGCCAACTATGTTTGTATGTAGTGCAGTCATCAGTGTAAAGGCCACTCCGCGATTTTAAATTTCGTAACATTTATCCCGAAAAACATCGACTGTGCACCGTCTAAGTTGTCAACTTTCGGACATCGATCTCCTCTAGAGAGGAGCGGGACAATGATAACGAGTTTTCAACTCACTTCTACACAGACGGTTCCAAAACCAAAAGTGTAGTGGAAGGAGGTGTTTTCTCTGAAGCATCGCCTTTTGCCTTCCTGATCACTGTAGGATATTTCCGGCGGAAATCATGGCGATCAAAGAGAACTTTTCCTGACCAAAGCATGTGGTATTCTATAAGGACATCATTATTCTTACCGATAGCCGGCTGCTGTTAAATTCCTGAATCCACATAAAAAGCTACTTCAGACGATCGCCCGTCTCTTACGGAGATGGCAGAACAATTTAACATTTACCTAGATGCTGGGGACCCAGTCATAGGGATTTTCCAGAGAACTGTTAGGCCGATGAACTCACCAGATGTGACACCCTAGATATTCTACTAGAGTAGTGGAATCTGGGTATTCCACTCTTAAAGTACGATATGATCAGCAAGACGGTTCAAAGGATCATATGCCGTACTTCCAAAGAGATTTGACCCATACTCAATCGGACTCCATCTAAAAACTGGATCTTGCTTAAAAGGTCGCTCATCAGTACCATTATCGGCTACTATCCCATGAGCTTTTTCCCAAATAACAACTTCAGGACTTTTAAGGACGAATGGGAAGAAAAACAATTCCCCATCTCCTCTGTAACTGACCAACCCTATCTTAAAGAAGCCTATTAGTTCGATAATATGTGCGAACTGTCACATTCTAAATTCTGTATGAGGGGCCCTAAATGCGCACTGCAACCTATGAGGTCTATTGTGGTGGCCCATATGGTTTAATCAGAGGTTATAATAAGGCTTTTGACAAAACTCAGTATAGCTTTAGGTTAAATTTTCCGAATTTCCCCTGGGTTGACCGACGCCCGCGGCTGGGTCCACAGACCCGGCAAATATCGGTATCTGATACTTTTATTATATGCAGATGGTATCTGAGTGGACAATATCCCGTTTGATAGCCCGTTAAGGTTCCCAACTCGTCTTTGGTGAGACCAAATAAAGTCTTGGCCTCGTATAGATTGGAGTTGATAAATTTTTTCGGAGGTTGGCCCAGTAGTCCGTTTTTGTTGATCTCCCATTGTGTTATCTTGAAATAGGCACTGTTGGGTGGTACCGCGAAACAGGGTTCCGGACCAACGAGTGGGCCGTCAGCGCCTCTTCTTGCCAGGCAGTTAGCCCGTTCGTTACGCTCGAAGCCTCCATGTCCTGGGATCTAGGCTACGGTAACCTTATTTACCGATGCAAGGGCTTCAAGGAGGTTGAGGCAGTTTCAGACAAGCTTGGACCCTACCGTATAGGATTTAAGAGCTAATAGTGCTGCTTGGCTGTCTGAAAAGATGTAGATTCTCTTTCTCTTGCACCCAATTCAATAGCTTGTACTTCGGCTTAAAATACTGAAGCGGACTTTCCAAGCGCTGTGGCGCGTTTGAAAGTGGAACCATAAATCCCAGCACCTGTGCTGGTGTTTTTCAGTTTTGAACTATTTGTCAGATTTGGGAATTTGGTAGTGTAGTAGGACCTTCATTTCTCTAATCACTGCGGGCGCCTATAGCAACTTCGAAACTTCTGTCGAAACGATATCTCTTGACCATGGTATCTGGAATCTTAAGAATTGGGTCACGGTGAATGTATTCTAGTATTCTCAGTTGACCTGCTAAGTCCCCGACTTAAAGGTCGAGTATCTGAGGCAGCAGCACTAAGCATAGCTTCTTTTTCTACTATCAGATGTACCGGCATGAGGTTAAGTACTGCTCCTATAGCTGCCGTTGGGCACATTCTCATCGCCCCTGTCACATACTGACGCTTAAAGTATTCTTGGCTTCGTCAGGAGCTCCAAATAAGTATATGTAGATCCATCAGAATCGATAAAAACGACCGTGAATTATAGCAATGAAAAAGATTACAAATGTCACCAGTTAGTCTGGACACCATCCTCGGATGCCATTAAAATCGAATACTACCTGAGTTTTCACTACTGCACCCCGCTCGCGTTCTGTGAATAGCATCGGGTACTTATAACCCCTTGAATTAAAAAAAAAAAAAAAAACTAGTATCACAAAGGGCCTTCCTTTGCCCATATCTCTCTGCCTTGTATGGAAGCTTAAGTGGAATCTCCACATTCTCCGATCTTTCGCCACCTAAATCGTCAGGGGCGTGAGTTTTCGGACTTGTTCCAGCCATCTCATCCTGGGCCTACCCAGGGGGCGCCTACCTGATGACACGGATTCCATGGCACGTCTTTGAAACCGAGTTGAGGACATGCGTTTAACGTGTCCAAACCGTCGAAGTATGGACCTCTCCGTACGAAGAAGTGGCTGCTCGACATCTCGTTTAAGTCTCCCCGGGAAAGTCTTTGCGGAAACGCGTTCCAGAGCAGTGGACGAGTCCAGGTTGGGCGATGAGCAGTACGGCTTTCGTCCAGGTAGAAGCACAACCGACCAGCTGTTCACTCTCAGGATGGTACTTGAGAAGGCCTGGGAGTATGCCAATCCTATCTACAGTTGTTTTGCAGATTTGGAGAAAGCATATGATCGGGTCCCTCGAGGTAAGCTTGACAGAAAAAACCATTAGTAGAACGAACAAATTTTAAATTTAAACATGATAGTGAATCGACACAATAGTAAGAGATTTCCATGGGTAATCCACGAATTTCATTTCGAATTGGTGTCGCAAATGATACGATCATTTGTGTCGAAAAATATAGAGTATTTCCAAAAAAGCACACCTTTCCCCATGCAGTCATCGTTAGTAATTGCGAGTACAGTCTTAAGTTCTCCTTGAGACGCTCATTGTGATGTGTAACCTAATTTATCGTGGCATGTGCCATGTAAATTTGACGTCTGAATAAACCAACGCGCGCTTTCAACCTCAAAGCATGATGTCATTCCTCAAACTCGCCCCCAAAAAATTAAATGGAAAATCCCGGGAACTAATATAGGGGTGAATCCCTAATCTGATTCACAGAGTTTGCTCCCACAGACTTGTGTTTCATGATATGGATCAGAAGATTGTGGAATTCTTGTTCAAGGCCAAATTTGGCACTGACTGAAGTGGGTTTTACAAGATTATTCATGATGCATGGGCCCATCAAATCGTTATAGTTTTTCGGTGGAATTTTTTTTGGAAGCGCATACGTGGTTGTTTATCATTTTCCTCAACAATCGTCTTTCGAATTCAGAATTTCTGGCCCAAAAAATGGTTCTAAGGGCTTTAAGTACAGACTATTCGCGTACGGCTTCTTGTGATATATGTGCTTAAGTTTAATTGAATCTCTCTGTAATTGTCGTGATTTTTAGTTTCCCTTTCCTGTACCCTTCTAGTGATTACTAGTACGTGGTAACAGACTTTATATTCGACCGTATGATAGCACTAAATAGCATAGTAAGTGAGAATTTGTAGTCCTACGTCTATGTCTTTCAGGCCCTGCCGTAGGAGAAATTAGGTTAGGATAGATTCGGCGGCTGTCTAAGCTGTGACAAGACTGCACCCCCCATGATTTACCCCTCAGATTTGCATATAATCCGTATCATTCTGAGATCAAGAACGAACCATGTGATCGTTGCTGTAAGGTGCTAATGCGTAGAAGAATCCGTCACCCATAATGTTCCAAAATAATCACCAAATTATGTTCTAAAATCGAGATGCTATTAAACTTAAGAGCATAATTCTTTAAACTAAAGACACTAACCTAATCTTCCACTTATTTTTCTTTTCAGATCAATCGTGTAATGCTCACCAAAATGGACTGACGAGGACAAAGAAAACAAAATAAATTCAAAAATCATTCCAAAGTGCGTTTTACATACAACTAGTTTCCTCTCTTTTTTGACGTTTATCGAGCGGGGACTGTATTCCATTTTTTAATGTAACAAACGGTGATCGTATATAACACATTAGTGCATACTTTACGTTCCATGTGAGCTTTTAAATTAAAAAAAAAAAATTAAAATAAAATATACGTGTGTGCGAATTTATTTATCTCTCACTGTAAAACCGCTTAATCCATCCAAATATTGTGTTCTATTCTATTTTATATATACCCTTGCATCTGCAACTTTAGTTTTTGGACTTATTACAGCGAGGAAACAAAAGTTTATTTCAAATGACTGCAAATGCAGTTTAAGTGGTCGCCAATGTTTGTTCCATTGACCACTTCGTCGCACAGTGTTGTGACGTTAAATGCTCCTCATCGTTATAATTGTTGTTTTTGTCGCAGAAATCATTACACGTTTACGTCACAATTATTAGTGAAAAATTTAAGTGAAACTTTTTATAACAAATGCTTTCGTTTCGTTTCGGGTGAGAAGAATTTATGTTTTTTAATTTGTTTTCGAGAAGAACTTGATAATAAGTTTGCTGGTGAAAAATGGCGGAATGTTCGTATGCCAGGTGCCTGCAGGAACGTCGTCACATAAAGCGTGAACTAATAAAATGGTCTAAGGATATGGTTTATATTATTGGTGAGTGCTTATATGTATAGTTAACCCCTATTCGATATGTTTTATTATTAAAAAGTTAGTGAAATGAGCTATAAGAAATTTGTATATCAAAAATTCCATTCGAATAAAATTAAGCAAAATTTAAATCGACGTTAAGAATTGAACTTGATCTTCGCCACTTGTAGGTTTATGTCTTTCTTTTCTAAATACAGGAAAACTGTAAATTGAGGAAACTTATTTCCGAGTCATTCCGCAAGTTTGTTTGTTTGTATGTTCACTTGTAACTCGAAAACTACTTAAGCGATTTTAATCCGGTTTTTTTCTCTCTATAACTTGATTCATAGTGTCAATTATAAGTCTTTGGGAAGAGTCAGCAATACATAACTTATGCTCTCTAAATACGTCTGTAGTTTTGTACAGGTTGTTTTTAACTGTTAAGGTTATACCCAGAAGATTACAAGTGTTTATATTGTGGCCATCCACCTCTTAGTCAATACCATACAGCTGAATACATACATACATACACACATACAGTTTGACTTATATTAGAGGAGCCCTTATTCAAAAGAGGCCTTCTTACTTGACCTCAAAATCTGGCTACAGAAAAGCCCCGCTTGTTACTTGTGACCTCCTTCTTATTCATGTCCATGTCGGTTTGCATGTCAGGGTTTACTAATTCGAGTGTCCCTTGCCCAGACTTGCACGTTCGTAAGAAAGCAGCCACATTGCCTTGCTTTGTTGATCGAGTGATGACGAAAATGTTCCAGACCTGACACCATTTGCAATTTAAGAGCTGTGTGGGTCTAGACAAGCCCTCTAAATTCATAACCTTTACGCTAGCCCAACGATTAGGTTGAAGTTGATGTAGGTTGAATAGAGCCTGTATATTTGAGGTTTTTTCTACAGCCAGCGACCTAACCTTTATGATTAATCAAAACTTGTCGTTTTTGCTAAAGCTTATACTCACTCCAAAGTGATCTGCTCTGAGATGGCCTTACAGGAAGATAATCACATCCAATTGTATAACAAAATGGGTAAAACGATCCTTTAAGCCTAAGTCTGATCATCTACAACCAGAATTAGCCTGTCGAAGCAGAAATTGAATTAACTTTTAACTTAACTTTTGGCAAAGAAAAAGAAATTCTCAAGTCCGTTTCATTGACTTAAATATTAATTTTTTATATTTGTTTCCATTTGTAGTAGATGTTGTACTTCTTGCATTTTTTATTGTCGATCCTACCCAGCTTTATTACATGTTTACGTAGTTCGACAACCTTATAAACTATATGACAGATATTAAGTCTTTTGATTATTCAGACTAACTTACTTACTTACTTAGGCCGCCCTGAAGTTAGTCCGGTCCTTAGGTAACTGCCTCCAGTTGCGAACGCCAAGTTGGTTGAGGTCTTCTTTTACTTGTGCGCGCCACTTTACGCGAGATCTTCCTCTACTGCGTTGTCCCACCGGCTTAGATTCAAAGGGCCAGCGCACACTGGATCATTTCCCCCCGGGGCAAAACTGACTTTATAGAAGAGGGAGATGAAGTGTAGAGTAAGAAACGGGGAAAAATGTTCATCCAGCGTTAAAGCGGTTAAATATCGGGGAAAAAAACCAATCCAGACATAAGCTGTCAATTTCGCGATGCAAAAAAGTGGGCATGTCATTCCTCTACAATGAAAATCGGTTCATGTGCGTTTGAAGTGAAGGATACCCCGATCTTACCCCAGGGGAAAATTGATCCAGTGTGCGCTGTCCCAAAGACTCTCGTTCCCGACCTTAATGAAGCAGCGAGCATTCTTAATCGTCATCCTGCATAGACGGGCGAGTTTGGCAGGGATGATAAAACTAGCTCGTCTCTATAAATGCTGTCATAGGGGGTTTTTAAGTCGATAAAAAGGTGGTGGGTATCGATCGGCCAAATGGTTCTCGTCCTTATCTGCAGCGCATGAACTTATGGCATTCTTCGTCAAACCAGGAGTTTCGGGGTGATGGCTTATTGGCAGTGTTGCCACTGGTCTTCGGTATTTGATGCCAGCGACATAGAACTTGTTGCGACGTTTCGGAATAAGAGTTCGGCGAAGATTCTGGCAGTCTCTTGCGATTGCAGCATGTCGCCGTTGTATCTTCCCACAGTGATTCTTCTTTGTTGAGGCGCTTGGGATATCCGCATTCGTACCTTGGCTGTCACAATTTAAAGATCCGAGTCCATGTTGGCAGTTCGAACACTGGAGGCATGCCTAGCGCCCATCGCAATGTGATCAATTTGATTGACCAATTAATGATCAGGAGAACGCCATGTCCCCTTATGAATATTGAGATGAGGAAACCGTGTGCTTGCTATAGTGACTTTTCGTCCTCATGGGGGTATCATGGAGGCTGGCCTGCCAAAGATGTTTTCCCTTCCTATTTTGGCGTGAAGATCGTCCAGTACGAGCACGTAGAAACATTCTTTGGTGGCGTCGTCCTTGTCTTCTGTAGGGGCATGAGCGCATATCAGGCTCATGTTGGAGAATTTAGTCTTGATGCGAATTGACGTTCACTTACGTGTCGGAAGCTTAAGACTTGTTGCCTAGATCTTCTGCCTACGACAAATTCGCATCTAAATAAGGGAAGCTTCTATTCCCTACCTATAGCAATCTCCATAGTAAATGTCACAGTCTGATTATTCAGACATTGAAATTTAAATCAAACACCCTAACTAATATTTACCCCCTTTGGCTGAAAATCGTAGAACTATATAAGTAGGAAAGCGAAAATTTCGTGAATAGACATACTCTACTCGTAAACCCTAAAAATCCTTAATCCAAAGGCTTATCTTAGGTAGAGATCAACTTTGAAACGATCGTCCGTTTTTTCTTTCGCAGGTTCTTACAAGATCCCACGAAATCTTTATTCAAAGGAGTTCATAATTGGCCACCATTTTCTACCAATAAATTGACATTTTCTTAACCATCTGGCAACACTAGAAATGGAATTGGATAATTGCAATCGTTTCTCTTTGACTTCTATGGAGATTTCCACTAGATCTGCTTCAAACGTCACAGATTTGACAGAGGAAACCTCAAGGAAATCTTAGATTTGTTTTTTTTTTTGCCAGCAGTAAAAAGGAGTATGCTTCACGGTTAATGAGTTTATTCCTTCAATTAAATAAAGCATTAGCACATGCTAGAGTCGCAGATATAAAGCATAAAATTGCCCACGCATAAGAGAAAAAAAAACGTGTGTTTCTAATTAATGTTACGCATACGACACAGTGGCTTTGTCTCCTTTGTTGAAACTTTATTTGCTTGACTCAAAGGTTTTGAGAACCTTTTTACCTCAAGGGAATCGCCGCTAAAGAAACCCGCTTCGCTCGCTTCTTGAAAGCCTGCATTAGGGAAGAAATAGTTTCCAGTACGCGTTTTTTTTTTTAAATTTTCCCTACTGCCCTGGCTGGGCGGGCGGAGGGGGCAGCCATAACCCCCTTGAGTGCGTGCATACTGAAACAAAAAAGGAAAGCAAGCAAAAAAAAAACACAGCTTCTAATCACATGATGCAATGGATTATATGTGACATATCAAACATGCGTACAGACGTGCACTCCAAGAATTTTTAAATACGCAATCAAAATCCTGACGTTCGCTTAGAAGTCATTAAAACTGAGAACCATTACAAGATCCTTTAAAGCCTTTGCGGCCGCGTCCCTTTGGCAGAAGTTTTCATTAAGAAAATCAATGCAGCTCCTCCTCCTCGGCGTCGCCGATATAAACCACAAGTGCAATGTTGCTTTTAAGGAAAAAACCCGCCACCCAAGATATCAATGCGAATGAACGCCTCAAGGATGTCTCTTCCCACTCGCTTTATACTGTCGCTCTTCTTCACACCTTCTCGCCCTCTCATCCCTCCCTATCTCTCTCTCTCTCACTCTCGGCTGCCCGCTTTTTCTCACTCCACATGCACACAAGTTGATAAACGTCAAATCGCCCAGAGTAAAGTAAATTCATATTTCACACGCACTTTACCATGCATTTTATTGATTTTGTCCTCGGCCCGTTTTATCGTCGCTAGTACCCACCTGCATCCTTTTTGCTATCTCTGTCGCTCTTGCCTGGCCAAAACCACAACTGCACCACACGATGCCAAAGGAAAACCAAAAAAAAAAATGTTTTGCACCAGAAATTAGAACGCCTCACGAGCTTATGCAAACTTGTACGCACTTTTCCGATTGGATGTCTTCAAATATGTTGCACACGGATGGCCTGACTCTGTGTCATCGTTTGGCAATTTCAGTTCCATAGATTCCCACATGGTCTCGCGGTTTATTCTAGGATATCAGCACACATTTCTGTGTCTCACGTAGGTGTGGAGGTAAACAAAAAGTCGCAAGCCATACCATTGTTCTCTTTCCCCAGTCGTCTGGGTCAAGTCTGGAGGATACACGATTTTATATTTTTAAATTTTTAAAGACAAACGAATTCAGTTATGCACACAGAAAGGACACGGTAGAGGTGCACAAATACGTTTAGACTAAAGGAATGACAAGTGCACACCACAAAGGAGATAGTAAATTGGGTACACAAGAGAATTTTCTTCTGTTTTTATGCATTTTTCTCGCCACCGCATCGTCCTGGTGCCACCATCTTTTTGGTGTAATGGAGACCAGTAAGGTTGAAGATGTGGACGTTCCGAGCTTTCGAAATCAGTAAAGTAATGGGAAATGGAATGTGTCTTAGCTGATTAGTATACTTGGTCTGATAGATTCTAGTTTTGTTCCCTAGGATATCGTTGTGCCAATCCAAGCGAAAATCATCCGTTAAAGGCATTCAAAGTTATTCTTATACGCCTTTATTAGGTCTTTTCCGTTTGTCTGTAGTATAACGACGTCTTCGCTTGAATTGATTTAGGAACAGAGACAGGTATTTGAATTCTCACGAAGTCATGCACCGACATTGCATCTCTCTGAAGCCTAGTCAATTTGAATTTATAAAAACATAGCTGGCGCGACAGCTCGAGATGAGTCAAGGTCTAGCTTCTCGCAACCACTCATGTTGTGCGTGTTACATTTTCGCACGAATGAAAGGGACCCGCAATTTATTGTCGGCCCCGAACGGCGAGCTGAGAAGCTCTTTTCATGACAAATTATACTCCCGGAGGCTTGTCATTCCCCAACGAGAGGTCGCGCCACGAAATATCTTGGGTGGACATAGCTAGGACTTGAACCCAGGCCGCTCGCACGTGCTTTTCTTATCTCAGGCAGAATAAGTAGGAACCACTTAGACCTTAATTCAAGCAAACCCAGGATAGGTGACTTTGGGCTTAACTCGAGAAAATTACAACCAGAACTACAGAAGAGAAGTGGGCCCATAAGAGTTGATTCAGAACCTTGTATGGCAAATTCTTCGGTGTCCCTGGTGCATTGCGTCCAAGACGTCATAACTTAATTCTGAGCAACTACCCGCTTTAGGTTGTTTGATCGCTTCAGACTATCTTTGGATCAAAGTCAGGAGCTTTGATTGCTGGCTGGCTGCCAGAACAAAATGACAATTAGCTTCTTGTAAAAATTGGGTGTGTATACCTCAATGGCAGATACTTTTGCTTGTAAAGCAGATGGCGTAGGGCCAAGGGGGACTACGAGTTTAGAATTTGATTCGTAAAGGCCCGCATTATTATGTTTATTTAACTTTCGAAGAAAAACAATTTGGGTTTTATATCTGGAAAGCACCCTGAATAGTGGACAAGTTGGTGTTCCTTGCGGTTCGTCCTGCATTGCATACATATGTTCACATCCTATAGATTATAATGGCACAGTTCATCGCCTGCGAAAACCTTTAGCGTAAAAAGAAGTATTCATAGGGCTAGAGAGCTGAGCCAAAAAAGTTATCACGCGCTATAGTGGATAAGAAGATACAAAAGGTTGACACTAGAAGTTGCATTGTGTTGGACCACGCCGTCTCACTCGGATCTCTGTGGATATATTGTAGTTCTTTTTATTGAATGAGATATGGGCTGTCAAACTAGTAAACATTGGAACGCTCTACCAGGAGAAATACATATTTTCGGACACTTTGGATCCCCAGTTGTTTAAAAGCAACACCTGCAAACATCTTGGAGCGCTACATAAGCGTTTATGGTTGCTTTCCCCAGAAAAGTGTATAAAATAGAATTTTAAATGGTGTCCCACAAGGTTGTATACCATTTACACAACTTTTTTTATGTCTCTGTAGTGCTTTGGTAACCGAAAGAGATGGAATCCAAGAACTTATTTTAAAAACCTTGATTGTGCTGAAGATGTTTGACTACACTCAGGGTTGAACGTGAATCTCAATGAATAGAACTACCCAGCTGACTCAATCCTTAGACAGCTGCTTCCATTTGTGTTCATAACATTGAGTGATCCATTTTCAACTGGACGATTCATCTGTGGTGGGGTTTTCCCCTACTGTGTTGCTCCTTTGTAATGCAATCGATGTATTTTCCTGCTAGGGCGACGGTATCTATGCGCTCGATGTTTTGGATCGTTGATCCTTCTCCAGGTTTTTTCTGAAACTCATTCAGTATGTCTTCCCTGCGAAGGATTGACAATTATTTCAGCACCAGTTATGAAAACATTTTTTACATCACACCAATGGTTTTAGATTGTGATGGCTATTGCATCAACTCATTGCGAAAGGTGATCCCTTAATTTTTGACCCTCTGACAGATTATCTGTCGATGTTGTACCTGAGCATTCAAGTAAATACTTTTCTGGGATCTTCGAACTACGGAAATACGCCGATGGACGGTGACTACCATAAAGTAGTCGTATCGTGCGATCCCCATATCAGCTCCTCCCAGTCCCGGAGACAATTTTTAAGAAGTGGCTGGTGGCAAAATGGCCAATTCAATTGAAATTCGCTTGCCTATCGGCACTCAGTTGACTTTGTGGTAGGTCTTGAGCTTAAGCATGGTGCCACCTATCAGAAGATGATTGGTGGTATACCTACATAGGAATCCACTAACTATTCGCCATTGCCCTTGTGATTTTCTAGTCTGTAGTCATGTCTCAGCTCTTCATTTTCATTGCCTATCTTGGCATTAAAGTTCCCCTTCACCGTGAAAGCAGCGCCTAACTGTAGAAGATTTCCTTGTTGACATCGGAGAAAACCTGCTATGGGTCGTTACACTGTCAAAATTCTGTCTTCGTTTGACTGCCAGGAAATTATGTCCCTGCGTGGTGTTCATAAAAGCAGCAGTTCCACTCTAGATTTCCATGGATTTCCGTATGGTTATGTGTTAGCCCCAGAATGTTCAGCCTATAGCATAGGAATTCTTGCTTAATATGCAGGAATCTGCAATTTTGAGGTCATGACATTGCAGAAGCTCATCATTGTTCGGTTACAATAGCCAAAAACCATGGACATGAAGCATAGTTCCTTTGCCTTTAAGTAAAGCGGAATGCCAACCCACGACACTTGCTTTAGAACGCCTAGACTATTCACACTTGAAATTGAAACCTACATTTGTACATGCACAGGGATTTGTAAGAACCTACTGAGCACATTTTGTACTCAAATCCTGTCAAAGCTCAAAGGAAACAAAAACGTAGGTAGGAAGTCAGCCAATCCTCCCCAAGTACGACTCGGGTGATCCTCCATGATTCTCACGATCATGACATATGTCAGCTATAAAAGGAATTTTCTTCGCACAAAAGTTCATTTCGGTCGCGATGCTTTCCTATTTGGAGTCAGAATAAGCGAGCACATTTCTGGTAACTCCACCGTAATTCCCTTCCGGCAGAGATGGCAAAACTTAGAGGTATCATGCTACTGACAAAGTGGTTGATTGACTTGAGGGTGTGATCAGGTTATAAGGAGAGCTGTGTTTCTTCTGAGCTGTGTTTCTTCTAAGAATGAGGGCCATTCTTCAAAGTCGGACGTCAAATAAAAAAAAAGGTGTCCAACCATTTGGTAGATCCCCTGGCTGCGCATTCCCTTTGCGTTTGTGGGAATACTTGACACCAGTCTCATAAAAATGTTGAAATCTTTTCGTAACTTGTTGACAAGCTCTTGTCTAACGCAAAACACAATCTGGAACTCCATTGCGTCATTTGTTTGTTAAGAAAGTCATTTGCATACAAATGTTCAAGAATTGGCTTTCGACAACAAGCGGTACTAGCAAGATGGAGCTTGTATGCTCATAGATCTCCTCTGATTAGTTGTCGAAATAATCGGATTTACGTGTAAAATAAGAGATTTATGTATCCAAAGAGGTCTTGACTGCATCGCCACTAGAACGTGTTCAACGTTATCTATGTTGGACTTATAAAAAGCTGAATGGCAAAACCCCAGCATTTAATTTTTTTAAACTAAAACCATCGTTTTCCCCATCTGCTTTCTGTAGTGTCAACCATCACAGGACAGTCTCTCCAGGGGATCTAAATTTTATTACCTTCCCCTGGTCGTTTAACATCATTTACCTTGTAACCCAAAGGAGAGTGTAAGCAGTACGTTTATACCTTGTTGCCACAGGTAATCAAATAAAGAATTATGCCATTCTCCGTCGGCAAGAACTGGACAGGTTTTTAACTCATTTAGTTCTTCCTGTTACGACAAACCTTCCTGTTTCGACAAACCGTTTGAATGATGATGTTTGGTCTAAACTTCCTTACCTTGCCGTCGAGATACATTGGAGTACATAAGGAATTCAGAATTTTTGAAAGATTGCCTTACTGTCTGCGCAAGGTTCCAGACTTTGGCAAGTGGTGCGACTTCAATTAGCATTATCGTTCGTCCTCGCCAAGTTCTCCCCACAGATAACTCGTCTTTCTCTCTAATTGTGAAGCGATTCTGTGTCACCCTATGAAAATACATATGTGAGACTCTAATCCTCCGTTTTGACATTTCTTTCCTCCAAAAAAAAAAGAAGAAAAAAAACTTCGGTAAGGAACTTACCTTAAGAAAAAAAAAAGAAGTGACACCCTCTTGTGGGAGGAGGACAAAATGAGAGATAAAACAACGCAACGCAGGACATTTCCCTACATAACTTCCCTCCCCGTGTCGTCTTCCCTTTTTTATGCAACTTTACGTGTGCATGTGGTAACTGCACACATTCTCCGATTTCTATCATCTCCGAAATACATCACCACCGCCCCCATCCTCTAAAGCGAATCCTTATGCATTGAGGATGAGGAGAAGGAGAGAATCTGCGATGCGATTGTGTGGAAGATGAACACACAAAAAATAATTTTTTTTCCCACCCTCCGAGGACGATGGAAAGAAAAGAAAAATCCAACTCCTTCTCACACTTGCACTCCTTATACTCGTACCTTCGCAAGTGTTAGACGTTCAAAAGAAAAAAAAACGCAGACCAAACTGGAAAAAAATTGGGTTGCACGAGAGAGTTCCCGTTGCAGCGCGGTGGCGGCATCACAAGGACCACCACGGAGAATCAGTGAGAGTTCGAGTTCGAGATACATTTTTCCTTTTTCGTGCACATCTTCTTCTCTTGATTATTATACAAGAGTGCTCATACTCAACCCAACTTCTGTTTCGCCCCCCCAGAAAGGACGAACGAAAAAAAAAAAAAAAGAAAAAAGTAAACGTACACAAGGTAACGACATCGTTTTCCTGTTGTCTAACGGTGTTCAAAAGTTTAAATGCAATAGCGCAAGAGGACCCGAACAAATGAAAAGCGTACCACACCGCACACACACTCGAAGCTATTTGTGTGTAATTGTATTGGGACTGCAATTCGCCGTCGTCGTGCCCTTGCCTCCGTTTTCTTCCTTAAAGTAGGTACTTCCACTTCTACAGCGTACACGGGGAAAAGCACATTTTTTTCCCACAAAGTCGAATTTTTTTTTGCCTTTGTTTCTCCTAAACGGGAAAGGATATGACAAAACTCTTGACTGTGTGTGGATATTGCAAAATATAAAGGATGCAGGGGGCGAAAAAAAAGTATAAACTCCAAAAGGAGAAACCACGCAAGATGGTACATATCGGAAAGAAGTAGGAAAGAAAAATTTAGGGGACAACGACTGGTGGTGGTGATGGTGTAGGACAGATAAATTTGGACATTTTTTCGATTTTAAAATGTTGTTCACTTCCTTTTGTCCAAGGATAGGTGGAATGGCAATGGAGTTGCAGGTGAATAGAGTTACCAGGTTGCTAAATGAAAAAGTGAGAGTTTTGAACGAGAAATACAGCGGAGGAGTTACTTTTGAAATTCACATATGAATCCAACAAGTCGGTTTTTATAAAAATGACCGTTTCCGTACCGATGATGTCGATGAACAGATAGGAACTTGAAGGGCAACTCTAGAGTATGTTGGCATCTACTAAGAGAACGTCTGTTGGTGTAAGGCCTAGACATTTTAAATAGAAGGGAAATAACACGAACGTTCCTAAATGTTCTGCTTATACCTGCGTGGCTCAGTAGCTAATGCGTTGGACCACTGTGCCAGCTGTGTAGGTTCGAGTCCTAGCAATATTCATAAAACATTTGTTGAAGCCGAACTTCACGACGTTAAAACTTGTGCAAATAACTCATTCATTTAAGATGTCACAATCCATAAACCCACGGACAGATGAAGACCTAGCTGGACACTATAAAATGATTCAGCTGATGAGGTAGCTAGGCAAATTTCCCTGCACAACATAAAGAACTTCCCTAGCACCATCTTCTATTGAAGATTACGTTTCTCAGCGTACAAGGACAAAAGGCAATAAAAACAGGAAATAAAAGGGACCAACAATTAACTACCGACTCCGAACGGCGAATTGAGAAGCTTTTTCATGACTATTTATTCTCATTCCCCGACGAGAGGTGGTGCAATCAAAAGTGTTCGGTTAATATTGCTAGAGATCGAGCTTAAGTCCTCTAACTACTGATGCACGGCGACCAAAGATGTCCTCCTTTTCGATCTTGGCATTGAAAACTTTAAGGACCATCTTAAAGTCTTCGCCTGGGACGACAAGTGAAACATTTTAGATCGTCATGAAGTTTTTTCATGGATCTTCTTCATGGAGCTGCCAAATGTGGAATATGATTTGTGGTGAATCTCGTTTGAATATAAGAGCTGGTGTATCCTTAGTTCAGCTCCCAGTAGAATATCTGTTGGGATGTGAAAGTGCCACCCTGCCATATGGATGGATTATTCTAATACGAATTCGGATTAGTTCCGGATCTGCAAATATCCTTTTTGGTTGACCGGAAATTAAAAAAAATTGATTTAGGAGATTCGGTTTTGCCTCATACTACACTAGGCAACCCTATTCTCAGCAAGAAAAAAAAATTGGTTTACCCTCTCCAACCGGAAACAGGAAGTGCCTGCAGTAATTTGATTAGCTTGACTATTTCGCTAGCGAATTCTGGAACAGTCCAGAATACCAGTCATCAAATTCATCAAATCATTTCCCGAGATATACATATACGACGCGTCGTACGTAATTATGTAAATCAGCTAATTTTTGTCACCCATATTAAGCCATTCACTGAGCATATGTCAAAAAAGAAGAAAGGAAGTTCCCTTCCACGTTCCCCACAAACTATCCTCAGTCTTTCGTGGGTGTGCAGCATTTTTGCGATAGTTACCCTTCTTTAATCATACACAACCCCCTCGGATGGAACATGAGTTCCTCCTCACTGTCAAGTGAGTTAGGTTCGGGGTGGCAGAAGAAAGAAAAAAAAAAACTGAGCAGTGTGTACAACAAAGTGCAATATGAGATAACGAAACGGAGCTATTTTTGGAGGGATGACTTTGGCGTATTTGGCTGCAGAAAACCCCCACTAAAAGCAATCCACCCAAAAGCACCCGCCCTTAAGCATCATTTATAATGTCTCCAACGTCACCGTCATCGTCGCCATCGTTTCCATCGTCGTCCTCGAAAGAGAATTCCTTATTACATAGATTTTGTCCTGTCCGTTGTTTTTCTTCCTTTTTTTTTTTTTGGCTGACAAAAAGTGGGTGGCAATAGGAAATATCGAGGGTTCAGCTACATACACACAACTGCACCCACATCTACTTATAGATATTTTGGTATGTGCATTTGGAACAAAACTACACTGTCTATAGTTGTAAGGTTTTCTTCCTTTTTTTTTCTCTATGTAGTTTTTTTTTTCCTTACTGTGGCAACTTACAGGCAGCACTAGCAGCAGAAGCAACACAAAACGCCCTCCAAACTGAGAGTTGCTCTGCTTCCCTCGCCGATCCTGGTAGAGTTTCGTTTCCTTCTTTTTTTGTCGTCTTCCTCTCCTCTCGTCCTTTATTCCGGATTTTTTTATTATTTAATTTTTTTTAAACTAAACTTTTCCCCATTTTTTTTTCTGCCTGTATACAGTTCCTTGTGCTCGTCCTTTTTTCTTGCTTTCTTCTGTGTAAGTTTTGTTGATAAAAATTGTGCATTGCATTGGGGAAGAGAAAAAAAAAACACAAAAAAAACCTAAAAGCTGGAGACACTAAGGGGGAATGGTGGTGAGGTTTATTGGTGTTTTAGAGAACACTCTATACTGGGACAGCAGAAGCAAAGGCAACACCGCCGGCAACAACAGAAACAGAATTCGCCTGTTGGTTGCTGAGCTGAACGGCGAGAGAGGGTTTTTTTCGGCGATCGGGATAGAGAATTCAACCTTCCCCCCCCCCAATTGTTGAGTGGGTTGTGCTGTACTGTTGCTGTTGGTTAGCCTGGCTGACACTGGGTAAGTGAATGATAGGGTGGCCACCTTACAGCGGGTGGTAGTGGTGGTGTTTAAGCGATGCTGTTGCACAAAAAGGAGTTTTGTGTCCTTTTTCTTGTGTGTGGCGTGCACACCCAAACAAGTAGTTTTGTACACCGAAAAAGGGTAAAATGTGAAGCCCACACAAAAATAATGCACACAGCGCGCAACAAAACAACAAAAAGAGTAGAAAACCCGTAGAAAAACAGACACCCAAACGAGCTAGAAGGAAGGAATTTTCTATACAACGTTATATGGGTGTGTGTGTGTGTGCGGGTTATAGGGAAGCAATTGCATAGAATGAGGCGATAGAGGAGCAAAAAAAAAAATATACAGAAAACTGCACCAGAAAGGAGGAAAAAAAGAGAACTGAAACCCACCACCCCCCGCGCGCAGCAGAGGCGAAAAAGGGGAGCACTCCAAAAAAATTTTATAGAAAAAAAAAAAAAGAAAAAACAAAAAAAAAACAAGAAAAACGACGAAAAGTTTTTGAAAAAGTTTCGGTGTGCTAAAAAGTTTTTTCGTCCCGAACACCAGTGTAGTATGGCGTTCGTTGTGCAACAAGTGAGTTTGGAAACTACGACGATACTATTGACATAGTGTATCGCGTTCTCAACCCTTGCACCACAGTGTGAGAGGAAATTTTAGAGTGTAGTGCTACAGTCAAGGATGTCCCTAAAAATTTTTGGTTAATGGGAACATTTTTATTATCAAAGGAAAACCTTTGGAAAAACATTTAAAAATTAATAATTTAAACAAAATTTCAAAACCGTAATTAGTGACAGTGAGACCATAGTGAGTGACAGTGTAATTTTCCCACATGGGCGTGGGTTTGATCCTTCGAGCCGGAACAATGGCCCAATGCAGGTACGGTGTAGTCAGTTTAATTTTATTTAACTCACAATCGACGATTTGTAAAAGATTCCGAGTGCAACAAGTCCTGCAAATGCAACAGGATTCCCTCTGTAGATACAGGGAAAAAAGATACAGAGAAAGTATCTGCACTATGGGTATACATCTGTATGGTTGCACTTTATGCATCTATTCACGTCTATTCTCCAAGCAATTCACTCCCATTCGACTTGTTGATTCTAGTTTTATTTTTGCAACAAAACAACAATAAAAAAACGTTTTAGAACACAAATTCTGTTTTGTAGTTTCTTGGAAAATGATTCTCGAAAATTTTCTGCGCTATACAGATACAGATGCAGATACAGAGTGTAGAGTGTGGAGTGTGCATCGTCATGGTTGTGCCATATGTTTTCTAATTTGTTTATCAACAGGTGTTTTTTGAAGCCTGTTGTACCTCCGTACAAATCCACAAGTGGATTGGTTGGGGGTTGGGGGTTGAGCATGATTTTGACTAGCCCACGTTTAGGCGTTTAGAGAATTTTTTCGTTAGTGACTTACGTGCATATAGCAACAGATAGATTTGTTGAGAGTTAATTTCCCTCTATCGGTTGCGTGGTGGAAATTTAATCATTTCAACTTGTGAAGTGAAAGAAACTTAGCCCCACCCATGAACGTCGTCGTTGCTTCCTTTTTTTTTTCGTGTGTAGTTTGCATCTTCCGACACTATTCCTGGGCTTCATTGCCACCGCCCCCCGTCCTCTCTTTTGAGGGGAGAGAATGAACAAAAAAATCTAATTATTCATATTTTTTTCGTCTTTTCATTTCGTTGCGCTGTTGCTTTGCCACCATCTCTATCTGAACACGCACTCACTGGCAATTTTAAAAGTATCTAGATACTTTTTCTTGTTTTTTTTTTTCTGCCAAACATCTAGTATATAAAAAAAAAAATAGAAGAATTTTTTTTCCCACTTTTTCACTTGCACCACTACGAATATAATGACTACGACGACGACAACGACGACGATGAGGATGTTGATGATGATGATGATGATGGAGGCGATGGCGATAGCGATGGCAATGGAGTAGCGGCGGTGATGAGAAGTAGGAAGAAATACACGAAAAAAAGCGCATTCTCTAAGGAAATGAACGTTTTTTTTTTTCTCCTTTAACAAACACTGGTGCAAACCACCAACCATATCCGAGAGTCCGAACCAAAACCAAAAGGATCTTCGCACAGCAGTTGTGTTGTGTGTATATACATATACTGTGGAGAAGCGCCCTGAATTTCCGAATTTTCCACAGAAGAACTAGAAGACTGACTGATGAGGAAAAGAGGGAGACCATTTTTTTTTCGCAAGAAACAAATTACTTATCCCTTTTGTCGGTGTCGAGGTGTGTGGAGCGTGTTCTCTCTATAAATTGTGGTGCAACGAAAGCAATAGCAAGAACACACTGAATCTGGATGAGAGGAAGATGAATTTTTATCGTTCACCATCACACATAGATCAATTGTTCCCTTTGACAGTGGAGTAGAACATAATGAAAACGGGGAGGAAGAGTTTGCTGGGTCCGGTGCTTTTGCTCCCCATATTTTGGGAGTTTAGCAAGAATACTCCTCTTCATCCTGGAAAGCAGGACTTTAGTTCTTTTTTCATTTTTGTGTTTTTTATCAGTTCATGATTATGCTCTGGTATTGGTGTAGTGGTTTGGTTATCCATGTAACTAATGTGGATGCATGTTACTCGTTCCTTATTTTAGGGAGCTTTGGGTGATAATTCTCTTGAACGATGGGTGGTAACTTTACGCAACGGATTTTTGTGAGGCTTTTGTGTGGAGCACAATGTTGCTTCAAGAGGATGATGTGTAGACATATGGTATCTTCGGGTTTTCATTCACAATTAAGCTGAAAAATTGATAGTGGAACTTTTGGCAGACTATTGACTGGGCGAAAATGGTAGCCCAGACATGAATTTTCGCCACAGGGAGGGGTTGGGACTCAAATCTTTAAAGCATGATAATGACACTTTAAACCGCATGTTATTGCAGTTGAGGGGCTTTTCAATAGGGGCAATCAATTTTTAAAAACAACCCATGGATCCTGTCATTTCTTGACACACGGATATTTGGACGTCAAATAAAGGAGAAAATTCAAATGTGGTTAAGGAAACCAAGATACATCACATGTGGTAAACATTATGCGAGTGAACGATGGCCCAGCGACTAAAAGACCAAATCTTCCCTATAGAAGCCAATTGGCTACAAGTGCCAAACGACTTGGTAGAGAAAACTAGAAGATTACGGCTGCATCTTCTAGTTAAAGTCGATGGGTAGGGAGCCTATTTCCATAACGATTTGGTATACCTACTTAAATGACAGGTAATTTAGTTTTCCTCACTATTCAGCTAAAATTTAATGTGTCGAGGTGAAAGAAAGTTCATGTCAGTTCTTAAAACTTCTACCAGTAAGGGAAGTAAATTTCGTCAAAATCAATTTCAAGGTTTTTCTGCCAACTCGAATCAAACAAACACATAGACCGATAAAAGCATGTCTATAATTTCAAGAGCAAAACGCGACGAATTAGGTTAGGCTAGGGGGAGTGTACAGTATTAGTGCTTGAATTAGAGCCAGTCATTAATCGAGTAACCGACAAACGGAGCCTTTTTTATCACGTTCCTAAAAGCATTTAGTTACTTTGTATAAATGCAGATGACGCAGAGCCTAGAGTCACGGCATTGGCTACGAATATCTAGTGAAAATTCTCTAGTGCAATTCTCTAGTGCAACATTGAATAACTCTCCATTAATCTTTGCAAGACTGTTTTAGTGCCTTTTACGAAAAGAAGATTTTGATCAATTTCGGAGCTATTATCGTTAAAGGCTATTCCAACGAGGTGAAATTCCTCGGCGTTGTCTTAGACAGACGCTTAAAATGGAATGCACGTATTAAGTTCACGGTCAATCGTACCACTAGAGCCTTGTGGGCTACTCGGCCTCTCTACGGCAGAACTTGGGGTCTTAGTTTCCAAATGATACATTGGTTGTACATTTTGACAGTTAGACCCATAATAACATACGCGATCATAGTTTGGTGGCCAAAAGTACTTGATCGAATGACGCCAATGAAGCTCGAGAAGCTGCAAAGAATTGCTTGCTTTGCGCACCTACCCTACTTTAGCCATAGAGGCTGTCATCGGGCTCACACCCCTACATATTTTCACTAGGAAGACCGCTGCCGTTGTGCTATAAAGCTGCAGCTAAAATACAAGTATAAATCAGTCAATCTTGTGAGTCATCTGAAAATGCTTCACTCAATTCCAAGTACGGACTTGTTCTGCACTATACCCGACGTTATGGCCGAGGAGTACAGTAACGTAAGGCTATTTTAGATAGAAATATAAGACCGTGTCGACTGGTCTAATGGTATCAGACCCAGGATGTTTGGTATGGTTTACCGACTGATCAAAAATGGCTTTCGGAGTGGGTGCTGGCGTCTTTCGACCCAACACTAAAGTCTCGGTAACAATCGGGATGTGCCCCAGGGTGTTCCAGGCTGAAATCCATGGTAATGAGATGTGTCAGGATAAACCTCGATAAAGGTATTAGGGACGCAAAAATACATATCTATTCATTGATATCCCACTTCGTGGAATATAACTCAGTCAAGTCCTGCTACGGCACCATACAATCACTTGCCAGACACAACAAGGTCAAGCTTGGTTTGGTCCCCGGCCACCATGGCATTGTAGGCACTGAAACTGCTGATTTGCTGTCTAGTGCCGGTTCGGCTTCCGCTTTTGAGACCGGAACCCTTTTGTGGCGTTGTTAGACAACAGCAACTTCGCCTAGCCTATTGGGAAAATGTCCCCGGGCTTAGGCAATCTAAACCCCGACAGGAACAACATGAGGAAGCTAGTAGGCTTTCTTACCGGCCTAAGATATCATCTTAACAAACGAAACTTTTGTTCAGATATAGAGTGTCGATTCTGTTGGGAAAAGGAGGAAACCTCTGAGCACGTTCTTTGTGAATGTCCGGCAATGTACTGGCTGCGTAGACGGATCTTTCATAGGGAATTCTGTTCTGTTGGCGGAGTTCAGAAACTCGGCTCACCTTCATTAGGAAGGTAGTAGACCTATTACGCTAAGTAGACAGGGGACACAATAGATTGTGCTAGATCACGGTGTCAGCCATAAGGGCGGGTTCTCTACAAACAAAAAAATGTATTTTATTATCAAAATAGACAAAACCAAAGCTCTGCAAAGGCTTCAGTACCTGAATACTTCATCTATTGGTGGCCTAAGACTCTCTGGAAAAGACTCTTTAAATGTCCGAACCTTGTTCATGCGAAATTGAGCTGAAGTATAAGCTTGTATTAGACAACTGTTGAAGAGTTTTTAGGACCGTCAATCGAATTATTCAAAAAAATAATGTTGGTGCACTAAATCTTGACACAAGAACATTTTTTACTTCCCACCTTGGTAAGGGAAGTATTGTAATCGGTCCGATCAAAATGTTTCGAGATATGAACAGGGCTTGACATTACTATATACTAGAAACCGTTTGCACCCATTTTCGGAATGATGTCTGTGTGTGTGTGTGTGTGCGTGTGTGTGTGTGTGTGTGTGTGTGTGTGTGTGTGTGTGTGTGTGTGTGTGTGTGTGTGTGTGTGTGTGTGTGTGACAATATTTTCCTCCTACGATATCTGGAGAACGAAACAACGTAGGACCATGCGGTTTTTTTTGTTTTATTTGTCAGCGTAAAACTTAGAGCTGATTAGATTTTGAGCACAATCGGTCTAGCGGATGCTGAGGAAATTTAAGAAACGTTTTTTTTTTTCGAGTTCGCGCAACAACTCTTTGTGGAACAATATTAAACAGTGTGTCTTCGAATTTTCCGCTCTCTATGCATGTTTTCTTTAATTATTAAATAAATAACAATATCACTGTTTTTGATATAACATAATATGAGGTGGGAAGTATAGGACTGCCTCCCCAGTCGAATTTTTTTTTATAGAGCGACCAACGTCTTTTGAGCAAACACCTTTGAATATGTAGCTCCTTAAAGTGCTGAAAGACACCTGACTAGCGAGTATTTCCTGTCACGTCACAGCAAAATGTTTGATTCTTCTTGGCTTGAACTTTGAGTTGACTGATTTGTGTATATGCGTTCTTTCGCAAGGATAACAAAATACAAAACCTTGTCTCAGGCTTTAGATTTTTAGCAAATATTTACTAGAATGTCCTCTATGTCCAATCATACCAGTCGTCTCAAACCGTAGTGAAATAAAATCCCTCGGCCTGTCTAGGTTTAGCCAAAAGTCTGTATATTCGAAACGTAGAGTCGAAATGGCTGGAAGTTTCATTCATTAATAGTAAATCTCCAGACATCGAGCGCTTGAGTACTGTCTTATTCACTTGACACGCTATTGGCTTCGAGTGGCATAGATCTATCGTGTTTTGACTCTGCGCATGGAATCACTCTATACCTCATCTTCTCAATATATAGAAAGAAAAGTCCTGACTCACTCACTGACTCATCAACGCCCAGCCGGAACCCTTGGACCTAGAAAGCTGAAATTTGGCACAGAGGTTCCTTTTATGATGCATATAAGGAATAGGGAAGGACATTTCGAAATTCAGCTTCTACAGGGTGTTACAGGGTGTTGAAGTTTGTATGAAAAAAAAAATTTAAATTGGATTTTGGAGTTGAAATTTGCTGAGTATATTCTAGAACAGAAATAAATAATCACGTGTTTTACCGTTTTCCAAAATTGTAACTGTGGGCCAAGATAAAGGGCGTTAAAGTTTGGCCATTTATAGTCAGCGGCATTGCCGTCGTCATTGCTTCCTTAGGTACTGCAGCTACCTTGATTACAGAAGACACGACAGGTCACTCTACCTTCTCAAAGCATCTCAACCTAAGTCATTCTGAGTCTACATTTTGATACATCTCTAGCAGAATGCTTCGGGAAACCAAAGTTATAGTGTGGGATGGGTGTACCATGGCTCATAGAAAGGCATTGAGTATCGAAATAGGATGCTCCGACCGGACTTTTGGCTGGTGGCTTCGGACAGACCAAGCCGGTTGTGTCACGGGAAACACAGCAAATGAAGTGAAGGCCTGTCTCAAGTCATCAATCTGATAGCCTAATTTCGAAGTCCTCTCCTTTAAAGTTAACATGCGTATCCATCTCCGCCGTGACTTGAGGGAAGTATTTCTTGATATTGATGATGGAAAGAGGAGGAAAGAATAAACGTACCGAGTAACCCATTCAATGTTATGGAAGATCTGATTGATTTTTCTGACAGAATGTAATGTACCTAATTATTCATCACGCTGGAGGGGATTGCGTTTCATGAGTGAGGGAAAGAGCTATTTTCACTCAAATACACGATTCAGTCAACAGCACCAATAATTTTCTGTTGTAGAAGTGGATAGTGTGAATCTGAGGAATGACTTTTTGTCCCTTAGCGGGCTCAGAGTCAATTGACCTGATAGCCTGGTCATCCTCGAGCTAGAAAAAAAAACCAGGAACATTGTTTACAGGGAGGTCTTGCAAAGTTAATGTGAGGAATTGAAAGTCTATAATTACTCGTCAATGTCTTGAAACCCAGAAAAGGACATAGGGTATAATGTGACGTCTTTCCACGCGAACGTAGTCGCAGGTATCAGCTAGTGTATGATATAAGAATATCCCACGCGATGCTAACATCTCTTGAAACTTTCTCGAAAACGGCCTTCAGGGTCTGAGCATCGTGCTTTAAAAAAATTCAAAATGCAACAGTGCCGGTCCGAATCAGTAGACTTTGATTTAACCCGTTGAGATCATTAATCACTAATGACGGCATCATAGTATGCGTCAGATGCATAAACGGTCATCGTAGCTTATAATCCAGAGTCATTCCAAATTTTCGAATAATAATGACTTGGCCAGATCTAAGCCTCTGCCAAGTTTTTTTTCACAGAATTTGTCAAGAGCGTCGCGTCGATTGGACAATGAAGTACGGAAATTAGACTGACACTTCCGCATCTGTCAAAAATTTGTGAGATACGTCATTTTAAACTTATGCGTTATGTAATAAATTGGGAAAGAAACATCGACATTTAGTGGTGACGTTAGTGTAGATTTTTTGTGACACATATTTCTAACGTGGGAACATGACAGACTTTATTGCTTTTATCTTTTGGTACATTTCTGGTTTTGAATGAACTTTCTGAAAGTGTACATCGATACATCGAATCCTTACTTGCCAAATTGTAACCTGTCGCAACTGTCAAAGTTCATGAAACAGGTCACAAGGCACATCTCAATCTGTACGAAAAGTCATCTCCTGGGACAGTAAGTACCACCCAGTTATCTCCTCCTTTCACTATTGTATTTCCATCGCGCTAATAAAAGAACAAATCTATGCAAATCTAACTCGTATCTGTCAAATGCCGGACGAAATGTCATCAACATGGTCGGTCATTCGCACACACACACACATAAGCAAACATCCACTTGATGATCACATCTCAGCCATCCGTCAATATTGGTTTGACTTGACAACAGAACAACTACCTGCTGTCACATGCCCACTGTACGCTGAGCTGCACCGTCGCGTCGTGTCGTCCGTCCAACTCTCTTGGCTTGCATCATCATCGCCATCTTCCCCATGGCTGTCGCCATTGTCATTGTCGTTGCCCCGAATCTCTTCAGATAGCTGGAACCACCAAACAGGCCATCGAATGGCCTTCTCCACAATCATCGAGTGCAGTGTCCGTCATCATCGGCAGCGGCGCGCGTTGCCTTGCCTTGCCCTGGTGCTGCTGCCTGCCTGCCATCACAGAAAGAGAAGGCGAGCGGAAAAAAAGGAAGAGGCCCCCCCGAAAAAAACGAGCAACAAAAGGCCACGACGAATGCCAGGAGAATGATGGAAACGAAAACAGCTTTTCATTTCAGTTGGTTTCGCATTTCGTCCGTTGCGCTGTGTCCCCCCAAACTCTTTGTGGCGGTGTCGTCTTTCCTTTTGTCGCCTGTTCTTCGGTTCGCTTTCGAACCTACCATAATGCATTTATATTACGGAAGCACAATGAATGATCGTTGGAGGCTTCTCCAGGCAGGGCAGGGGCACGACGGAATATTTGAGGCTTTGTTGACCCTTATGCCAGTGTTGTGGTGTGTGCACACGCTGTCGTCTCGTTTTGGGCCGCATTGAATGAATTTTCGCTGGTGTGCCCGTTCGTCACAGAGAATAAACGGTTTCTTGATTGTGGGGCACATTCATACCCTACCTCAACCCAGAGCTTTCGACCGGAAAGCACAGATTTCCCTTTTTCTTCCCTTTTGGTGCGTCGCGGTCGTCGTCGTTGTCGTCTTCCAAAAGTCGTGCGATTACGACTTCATTTAACGGAGTGAGTGTGCGGTCGAGTGGCTTATTTTTAAGGGTGGTCCGGCGGGGGAAGGTCTTAAGTAAATTATAACATTTCAGGGTTTGGCTGACCGATAATTTTTTTTTGTTTTGTCTTCTTTTTTCTGTTGTTGCGCATTCTTTTCTTTTTCGTTGCAATTCATTGTTAAATGTTTTAATTTCTCGGGGAGTTGGAGGGTTTTCTTTTTGTTTTTCTTTCGTTAGAACCGAGGCTAGCGACCTGCGGTTGTTATCGCAGCGATAAGATACTTTTTTAGAAATTCCATTTACTTTCATATGTATGTACACATGTTGACATAAGATTAAGCAAATATTTGTTTGTTTAACTTTATTGTGCAGTTCTGGGTGCGAAAAGCTTTAGAGGCTGAATTTATGGGGGTCTTGGAGATTAAATATTGTACATCAACCCTAATCAATGTCGTTCTTTGTAAAGCAGAAATGTTCCTTCGTAGTGCAAAGTTGACAAGTCAAGAGGGGGTTTATGTCCTCGATATGTGTATCGTGCGTTGACATTAACGATTGGCTCATCATGGTCAGCAAGGCTCTGATAATTGCTCTGATTCATTGGGGAACAGAAAAATAAGGGCATTCGATCTTTCGTTAGGCAGAATATTCAGTTTTGACAGTCTTCAACATGTTTTAGTCAGGTTTCAAACCATAAAAGCTTTAAAAATTCCAAATTTCCCAGTTATTGTCCGCGCTATTCCGTTTATGTCTCGATTGGCTTATTGAATTCACCCTTACCCCGACTTGAATGTTAATGCGCGTTGCAGATATTTCGAGTCTTTTATCATCCCTTTAAACGACCTATCCCTTTTAAAACAACGACCTTCGCTTTCCGCAGGGAATCTGAGTTTATTTTTATCCAAAGTCGTCTAATTTGAATGATGTACTGTGGCCACAAATTTTACATAGAGTCTAAGTTTAGGCTTAAACCAATCAAGCTTGTCTTTGAATTTTTTTAGTCGCTTTGGTGAGAAATTGTGCATCTTCGTTTGGATTAGGTAAAGAAGGGTTTATGTATCTAGACTCCCATAAGAACACTGGACACCATCGCTATCCTTTAGAGAACTAAACTCTTCCCTCAAAGTCCTTAATTTTACTGTAGAGCCTAATTATTCTGCTGTAAATAATTGATTCTTATTCTCAAGATCTAGATTTCGATTTGGTGACACAAAAAGACGTTGTAGGTAGCAGTGCCCTCTGCATTTAACGGGCCAGTTCCGAAAAATTTCTCAATATTGCTGAAAAATTACTTATGATGGCGCTACAGTTCGGGGCGAAATAGGGCTCCAAACAACAAGTCTCTCTTGCCAACTGCCTCCACTTGTCAACTACGCCGAGTTGGTTGAAGTCACTCTCCACTTGCACACGCCATCGGAGATGAGGTCGTCTTCGATTGCATAGTCTCTCAGGGGTGATGTTGAAGAGTCTTTGGGCTGGAGCATTGCTGAAAAATTGCTGCGGACTATTCCCGAAGCAATGGTTTAACAACTGATCTGCCTAGTATAAAAACGTCCCTAGTTTTTTTTTTAATCTCCCGCCGGCCATAGAACGTGGAGTAGACTGCGTGCTGCCGAGTTAAACCGTTGGTAGTTAACCTTCTCAGTTGTTTTTTTCCTAAAGGAAAGACGAGTGGTTTAACGTCAACAAAATTTAACTAAAATAAACAGCTGGCGCGACAGCTCGGGATGAGCCAAGGCCTATCTTCTCGAAACCATTCACGTTGTGCGTGTAACATTTTCGCAGGAATGGAAGGACTCCGAACGCCGAATTGAGAAGCTCTTTCATGATAAATTGTACTCTCGGAAACTTGTCGTTCCCCGATGAGAGGTGGTGCCCCGAAAAATATTTGGTGGACATGGCTGGGGCTTGACCGCCAAAGTCTCTGCCACGTGGTCTGTCAGAGAATTGCTACCTGTAATGATGCCTGTTCCTCAGACCTCATGTAACCAGGAATACCTATATTTCTGGAAGCCAACTGATTGTAACGTTGTGGTGTGAGCTGAGGAGGTTAAATTCGTTTTTAGCTTATCCTAGCTTATCCGGACTAGAAATTTGACCTATAACATTGATGGCTGGTATTCTTGGTGGTTCTAGTGTGCAATAAGCTGTAAACAGGCTTGCAAAGAGATCAGCTTATTCTAAAGATGTTATTTCCAGCGGTTCTCCGTCTTTCACTAAACGCGGAAATGGAAAATGACCAAAGAAAGGAAACGAACTATTCGATAAGTTTGTAACTTTCTCACCGAAATTTCTTTAACTCGTTTCGTCTGTTCGATTTAAAAAAAAAACTGTTCTGGCGTAATCCGTCCAATTGGAATGTCGAAAATCTTTGTTTTTTGGCAGATGGAGATTGAACGAAGATTTTCTTGAACCAAAGCTTGCCTGGGGAGAGTATTTGGGAAGTCACTTTGGTTGTTTGGATGTGCGTAGGTTGCTCGGTAAATTGCGCGAGGTTGCAGCTAATTGTATTTAGTCAATCTTGTCAGGGAGGTGTTCAAATAGCCAGGACAGTCGGTCTTCCTTTGGGAAGCAATGAAGACTCCACAGAATCGTAGTAGACCCATACAAGCTTAAGCCATAGAATGTCTAAAGAATAAGGTTGCATCGATTCTCTCCTGTGACAAGCGACGTCTTGTCTGGTAAACACACGAAGTCAGCCTTCGAAATGGAGCCGAGTATGAACTTCATAGTTCGAACAGAGATACGTAGAGTCTGCCAAACAGCTAATTTCGATTTCCATACTAAAACGTCCGGTTGAACATAGGTTCCGATGGACGGTGTTCACGTTTGGTTGGACCAGAGACATAGACTTCGTCAAGAATCAATGAAATTGTCCTCAGTTGCTTCAAGAGAAAGATGCCTTCTTTGGTCCCGTCTACATAGTCGGTGATTGCAGGAGAAAATACAACGGCGAACATACAGCGACATCGACTTGGTTTGATGACTCCATGTACAACGATTAAAATAATTGAGACATTTAGAATCTTCCCCGGGGAGACGGCTTATTAGAGGAAAACTGCGATTCAGTTAACGCACGCGGGGAAGGGGCCTCAACCAACTTGGCGTGTGGAACTGAAGGAAGCTAGCTACCGATCGAGCTGGCTAGAGACGCTTGTTGAATGATCTCGACGGCCACCATGGACTGTAATATCATCATAAGTAAGTCCATGGGCTGGAAGTTCTAAGTTGAATTTGCAGTTTGTTCACCCTGAGATAGTCTTTCAGAGATTGGAATGATGTCGTGACTATTGTCCCATGCTGAACCATCCTCGGCCATGTTGCAAGCTCCGAAATCTAGTAAAAATCATTTTACGAAACTTTGAGCAACTTGTGATTGGACATTGGACGGTATGAGGAAGTAAGACCTAACACTTCTCCCCTAGTAGCGTTGAAAATAGTAGGTTCCCTACCGATATAGCCACCGACTCAGGCAGTGAATATTTTCCATTCCATTGAACCCTGAATTTTGACACCGAATCGAAGTAGATTTCTACTTCCAAAATGGTCTTGAAGGGATTTCGTACCACATGCATGAGCCACTTTAAGAACAGTAGGCGAAATAATTATATGGGAAAAGCACAATTTGTACGATGACCTTACCTGCTTTGAGGAAGTTATTACGAAAAGCATACCCTCCGATTGACACCCTTGCCAATTCACCAAGGCCTTCCACTAGAAAAGAAAATCATCCTTCCCACCCAATGCACTGCTCCCACCTGTTGCTTCTCCAGGATCCAGTACAGAATGTGGGCCCTTCCTCATGCATACAATCCCACCAAAACTTAATTAGTTGTTATAAATTAAAAACACTGCTCCGGTGGAAATTTCATCCTGGAGAATTAATAATAATTCCCTCAAAGGAAAAAAAAGCTCCGTTGAGAAGTATAAGATGCAATCGAGGGGAATAGGAAAATTCCCAGAAAATGCAATTTTTTTTCTGTTAAATGCTTTTTTCTAATTATCCCACATAATCTTTGATAATTAAATTTTTTTTTCCTCCTTCTTCGATGCCTCCTTCTTCTGTTTCGCAATTTCTTTTCTTTTCGTGTGTGTTGCGTTGATCTTCCTGAAGAAAACAGACAACCAAACGACAGAGATTGCCCCGCTTTTTTTAGTTTGATTCTCTGGAAAATTAATTGCAATTCCACTTTAATTTTTGTTTTACCCTCCTCCGTTCTATGTCATCCCACCGCGCGTATCTTTTACCCTTCTTTGGTCGTTTTTTTTTTTTGCTATTTGTTGGCCAATGTAATTTACATGCTATCATCTCTGCAGACGTTCCGACTTGGTTGCTGGAATGCATCACTCTGTCCATCCGTTCGGTGTTCGTATTCAAAACTACCTCTGCCACGAAAAATTCGCTCAAACGAATAGCGGAGAGAACAGAAAAAATGCAAAAAAAAAAAGAAAAAAGAAAAATGCAAATAAACGTACATATCTGAATGCACTTCTTTCATAGTGTGCGTCTTTCCATGTGTGTGTGTGTGTAAATGAGTGTGGCTCTCACGAATACATGGATGTTGGCCCCGCAAGACGGGGGAGCTTTTTTTCGGCGCGCTTTTAAGAACCGTCTTTGGGAGTGTGCGGTTGTTTTTTTCTGCTCGCTTCCTTCTTAGATACGACTTTCTTGGAGACAAGGCCGGTGTGTGCGTGGAGGATGATGTGAGATATATTCTCGGATAGAGTGAGAGAGTGTTCTTAGGGGGGAAAAGGAAGGCCTGAGGACTCAGACTCAGACTCAGACTCAGAAAAGGGGAAGAAGTTTGTGTAATTCCCACCAAAAATTTACCACCACTTGTTCGCGTCCAAGAAAGTCACACAGATGCACGTGCACAGATACACTTGGGCGACGCACACATTGGCGGGAATGCAGAAAAAGTGCATGCAAAGAACACACTCGCATTGTTCTGTGTTGCGCGCGGTTTTTGTGTGTGCCCCGCCACAAAGTGCATCGGCTGGTGCGTTGCATCGAAAAGGGGTGATAGCTGACTGTGTGGTTGTGACGAGTGCCTCTGTATTCAAGTGCACTCTCCCGCACACCTATGTAGAGCTGGCAAAGCTTCTATAGGGAATGTAGGAAAAATTCTTTGCAATGGAAAAAAAATCCTACGAATGAACACAACAAAAGGAACAAAACCGTGTACACCAACTACAACAAAATTGCACTGGTTGGACAGAAATGGGTAAAAATTAAAAAAAAAAAATCGCACAAAAAAAGAAGGAAATTATATCGCATGCGCTTCTATCCCTATCGCACATTGGAAAAGTATTTTTCATCATCATCATCATCATCGTTGATGTTGTCGTCCGTCGTCTGTTGGCGTTGCTGCCCTCCGTGGTCGTCGTTGTCGTTCGTCGTTTGTTGTGTCGTTGAATGTCGTTCTCGGCGTGTTCTGTTGTCGTTCTCTCTTAAGTTTTTCTTCTCTAGTACCGACCGCCGCTCTCAATTGAACATCGATGTGATATAATTTTTCGCTCTTCTCACAGTCGCATAAACACAACGCATCCGATATGCAACGGAACGCATTTTCGGACGCGGCCCGAGTCGATCCGAGTAGCGTCCGATCGCGTCCAATTAATAAAAAAATTATTATTACCACAGCAGCAGCAGCTACAACGACAGCAGCCGCGCTATCAATTTGTGGATCACTATTGTTGCTGTTGTTGTTATTAATCTTAACGTCACCGTCATTGTCACTATTATCGTTGTCGTCGTCGTTTTTATCGTTGTATTCGTTTAAGCCGTCATTGTTGTTGTTATTTTGAGCGGCGATCTGTAAGAATTTAAATTTAAAAAAAAAACAAATTTGTTTGGTTGAGTTTTCCAAGTCGTCCTGCCAAGGACTCGACTATTTGTCTAAGTATCCCCGATCGGACTTAACAAATGCATCACCATCATCATCAACAACAATCTCATCGTCGCCGTCAGCAATCCGTCATCATTACAACACTCTGGCTGTGTCACAGCGGCTGTGATGCAGCTCCTCGACGTTGTTCTCCAAAGAACCCTACTAAAAGCCTAGAACATAGAACTACGGTGCTGTTGTTCGCCGCGCGCTAGTTGCATCGAACAGAGATACATTTTGTGCAATTTTTCGGAACGACATTCGTCGATAAACGTCGTCGTGTGTATGGTTTTTTGAAGTTGTGTGTTGTGTGTTTTGGGGCAACACGGGCGCATACTATACACCGGGGGTACGTTGTGTTGTGTCGTTGATTGTCGTCGTTGTCGTCGTCGTCGTTGTTGTCGGCAAGAGTGTTGTATTTTTGTAGCCCCCCAAAGTTTTTGGCACGCAGTGTTGAGTTGATTCATTTTTTACTTACTTGTTATTGTTGTTGTGTCGTGCGATTGGTGGTTTTCCGCGTTTCCCTATTTCCCGATACGATTTTTCACGTTTTGTTCATTCAAACTGCTCGTTTGTGTTTTTTCAAAAAAAAAAAAAAAAAAACAAATTTGTTGTTCTCTCGTTTTAATTTCGATACGTTTGCGTGTTTTTTTTTTTTTACCGCCGGTAATACTTCCTTTCGAGGACTCAATACTCATTTTATATATTTTGTCAAGTCGGGCTTTAACAATTTTTCTCTGTGAAAGTCATATTTTTACCAAAATCAATTTCAGTTGAAAGAAAAAAGAAAAATTCAAATAATTTTTTTATTTCCTTTTTTTTTATGCAAAAAATTTAGTGTTTTAGTTTTGCAATAAGAAAGTGGAGTTAATGTGTTAAAAATAAAAATAAAGAAAAAAAATATTTCAACAACAATCTACAAGATAAAAATTTTACACAAAAAATTAATTGAAAAAGATACAAGATACAAGAAGAAAAGATACAAAAAAAGAAAAACCAACGGATCCACCAACAATAGTTTTTCATTTTTTTTTTTTTGCTTATAGTTTGCGATTTTTGTATAGGAATTGGGATTTTTAAAATATGCTATGCTCATCAGCGCCTACGAAATATGTACGTATCGAATGTCATTTACACACGTTTCATGTTTTATTTTTATTGTTAAACAAATAAAATTGATATTGAAGTGATTCTATGGAATTTTTGGGAAGTTTTGGGAATGTGAAATGCGATCTAGTCGATTGGTTTCTTTGAATTTTCATAGTTTAAGTGGATTTGTTTCTATGCAATCATAAGTGACCTTGAAACTTTAAATTCTTGCGCTTAATTCAAGTGTCATCTGCAGTTGATCGGATATTTATTTGGAAGTGCGAAATTCTACGCATCATCCTTGCGAAAATTACAAACGGAAACGGAAGTAGGAAATACAAAGCCCCGGCAAATAAATCCTTTCATATACTTTTCTCTGAAAAGTGAATTTCTCAGCCTGTCCATGTTTTTTCACTCCAACAAGAGTCTCCAATGGTGTCCAGTTTTGACGTGCAATGCACTCCAATGTGACAATGTGTTCTCGCGTTTTATTTTGTGTTTCCAATAATCCTCAGTTCTACAATAAATTCCTTATCATGCTCCCATTTCCCTCCAATTTCGCAAATTTTTCTATCATCTGTCAACTTGAATACAGTTTTCCGCCAAATAGTTTCCGTTTCTTAAAATGTAATCCAGGATGAAACCTGTATGATACCCGAATTTAGTGTCACACTTCTTGTCATCTCAGGCTAAGTCTGCATGAAACTAAATTTGATTTTACGCTTTTAAAACTCGGCTTTGTTTTATATTTTTTTCATGGAGTAAACTGCAGTGTCATCTGTGCCTAAATTAAATTTTCATCTGCTTGCCAACCACATATTTTTCAAAACTTACCACGTGAAATTCTGTCAAAAAAATTCCCAGCAGATAAAGAATGTGAATCAAAGTGTTATGTTTTGACGTCTAATCAGTTCTTATGACGTCTAGATACGAGTATGTATAAAATTTCGCAGGCATAGACCGCATTTAACTTCCGTGGAACTCGTATCGTTTATTTGTAGTGGCATCCTAGTTGTTTGAAGTGTTATCGCATCGAATCAGGTCTAGTGCGCTGTTTTGTCAAAGTTAAGGTTTTGGCGGTAAAAGAATTGCTCTGTGTCAACTATTAGAAGAAGAAAAAATGTTTAAGCTCGACAGCCCAAAGACGTCTGCGAACTAGCTTCCTCCTAATATCTATGTTGTGCTCATCAGCTGGGTGTATTGTCTTGGTTTCAACGGTCGCTTTTGCATTCTGTATTTATAGAATTTTTTTCGAACGTAGAGGTCCACAAGACGTGCCATGTACCCCATCATCAGGTAGGCATCCGCTAGGTAGACGCAGGAAGAGGTGGGTGGACCAAGTCCGATATATCACCTCAATCCTAATGATTTAAAGTCGGTGGAGGCAAATCGGGAAATGTTTTCCACTTAAGCACCCTAAACTCGCGACCCTCATAGTGTCTAAACAGGCCATTGGAAAATGATGATGATGATAGCATTTTGTCAATTAAGACCCTCAAGACCTTCAACGAAGTTTCTTTTGATTTTTTAAGTTCGTCTATGCAAGACGAAGTTTGTTAGTTCAACTTTAGATTTTTTAGGCATGAACATGAGCCTTAACCTTTCTTGTTAGACGTTAAACAGGTGCCCATCCATGCCCCAATCTTAGTCTAGCTTCTCGCAACTATTTATGTTATGCATGTTAAATTTTTTATAAATTCTTAAAATCTGTAATAAGATTGCAAGAATATTTGTTCCGATTTTTGTGTAGTAGGTGTGGGTCACATTTGTTGTTATCCCCTGAACCCACTACACATATTAAAATCGGGAGGATCATCTGCTCAGTTGTGCTAGTGAAGTGATTTGATTTTTCCTTTTAAAAACTATTCACGAAATTTTTTTCTATTGACGATAAGAAACGAAAAGAATAATTTCTGTGGTACCTACCTATTTTCCAAGTATCGGTACTTTTCCAATTTTCACTGAATGACAAAAAAATCAAAGCCAGTTTAGGATCAAATTTGACACTATGGAATTGAACATATAAAATTGACAAATTTTACCCGAACTGATATTACTTTTACACAATCAAAATACATAGTTTTGAGTAGTCCTCTAGAGAGAGGTGCATCTTGACCAATGGAAAGTCTCTTGGCGTACCACTAAGGACTAAGCGATAGGTTCACCAAAAGTCTACTCCTGAAACTATTAGTTTTCCTAACGTTACACTTAAAGTGAGTTATACTGGGAGGCCTAAGGTGGCTTTTTTCTTTTTTGGCTAGGGCGCCGCACGTGGAGAGGAAGTGCACTCCTTCTTCTTCTGCAGAAATAGTTAAAAACTATATCTAGTCGTTGAGTGTGCCCAAGATACAATGTAATGACTTTGGTTGTTTGTGAACGGTTGTCTCTTCTTTATCGAATCAACGCATTCGGCCTTAAAGCAGGGGCCAAATCAGCGTGGCGTTATTGCAGTAATCAGAATATTACCGTCTATAATTTGCTTTCGACAGAACACCAGGTGTTTAGTTAATGACATATATGCTTTGACGTGATTGAGCTATCAACTGGCGTTTGGAGAGCCTTGTCTGGCTAGTTCGTCGGCCGCATAGTTCCCAAGGATATCATAAATGTCAGCAGAATATGACGTTGTACTGTTAAGAGGTCTCGTTAAGGCCACACGGCGGTCCTTAACTGCTCTAGATTCTATTGTGCTGGATAGAACTGCTCTGATCTCAGCTTGATTGTCGTATATTGTGATTTAAATCAGAATACCTGAGCATGATATTCGGTTTATTTTCAGCCATGCGACGGCCTGAGGTACAGTTGCGGCTTTGGTCTTTGATTTGAATGTTGTCATTACTCTTTTGGTGAAGAAAATTCTCCTGAAAGGTTGGCCACATAGAGAATTTGTTCAAATCTTTTCCCTTCCTAATTTTCTATCTTATCGCAGTGAGGAGGGAGTTGAAGCGAGTGGCAGTTCTTTTACAAGTCGTACCTGTAACTTTTCTATTAAAGATTAGTAAATCAGTTAAGCTATAGCAAAGTTTTGAACGAATATCAAATTTAATAAGTTCACCAACGTTTTCAGCTGTTTATTGATGGAATAATTCAAAAATGTGAAAAGGTGAATGCCGTTGTTCAGTGTCTCGTTTGCAGTGTTTCGCCCAAATGATAGCATTTGTCTCCACTGAAGACACTTCTTCCACTTTATTTCGACAGATATGACGAAAAATGCCTAGAATGCGAATTGCTCATCTAATAAACAACACGGTCAAGTTCCTAGTTCCATATCTATTATTTCTTCAACTTCATCATACTGAATTTCTTCTTTTTATGTTTTATATATTAAAAGCATCGTAAATCTGTATAAGAATCGTAAAGTATGTATGTGTCTCATACGACTCTGGAAGCTTATTCGTTTTACACTCTTTCCAGAAATTTGTCTATATATTTACTTATTTATTAATCAGACATAATAGTGCTGGGTGCATTCGTGCTTAGAAGTTTTATGTTTAAAATAATACAGATTCTTAAATATACGTATGTATGTAATTCCAAATTCGTTAAGTGTAAACTACGAAATCAATGATAAAAAAAAAGATCGTTTTGGCCCCAGAATTTTCGTTTTTACGTGACGAGTTATACGATCACGGAAGAGACGATTTGGCCCTAGATCAACGATTAATACGAAAAAAATATTTTAAGGCGAAATCGCTTTAGTAAAGATTTAATTGTTTATTTTTTTTTAAAAACCTGGATACATACTTATAAATTATTATTTTATTTTAATACAACTTATTTTGAAAACAACGTTATAAAGAAAAATTCAAATTAAGAGTCGAAAACGGCGTACTACCAATTGAAATTCTTTTCCTAGTTCCGGGTAATAATAATAACCATGTTGTTTGCTATTAAGTTGTAAAATCCTATGGCATTATTTATGACACTATCTGCTGCATGTTTAAAGGTTTAGTGCAATGGAAAAGTGAGAAGGAACACAGAACCTCAAGAGAATTGTGAGCGAGTTGTATAAACGGAACACGCTGAAAATCTGGCTCAAAAATTCATTTCCTTACAACGACATATGTGCCTTTAAAGAACGTTACTTGCTGAATTAAGCAATTTCTCTGAAGATTGAAGACTTGTATCTTGTACTAGTAAATTCAAAATTTAATTTAATTAAAGGAATATATCTCTTACTTCTCATTTGCATGTAGGAGTACCATAACATTCAGTATTTGGTCCGTTTCTCTTTTTATTCGTCAATGATTTATCCGCTTGTGTTTGCTTTTAAAATTGATCAAATCTGTCATGGAATTTGATTTGAAAAAACCATTTTGCGACAATCAGTGGACTTATTATCGTCAAAAATGTATCATAATCAACATAAGTACATACGAACTTAATGGGTAATTTTCTTACGCATTGCTTGTCCGATATGCATATGTTCATGTGTTCTTAAATTAAACCAAAACTTAATAGTAATACCCGTCCATTCTTATCAACCGAACTTTTTGTTCTACGCAAATTTTAATTGCTATGTGCTTTGTCATTCAAAATTTATATCTATGAGTCAAATGTCATACGTTTTAAGTGAACCCTAATTGTGTACGTTTTTTCCCAACAGAAAATCAGAACACTTTTGTGGTTATCTACAATTTCGATCAAGTTTTGAAAATTAGGAATTTTTTTTTTAACACAGCTCTAAAGAGGTTGAAGTAAAGCATCGATCGGGATGCAAACCATTGTTCCAAAAACTCTAATGATCGCAGTCAATTGGCCTCTGAAAGTCTCACATGTATTTTCATCGAGATCTCGAAAAGTTAGTGAAACATACGTACCTACGATTGAAGATATAAAAGCTTCCTCTGTACTCGTAATTCACACCTATTTTGTTATGACCTGCAGGATTCTGGATCTTCTAAGCACCTTATCTTACCTGTTTGAACAATGACCTGTGGTTAATCGACTATTATTCACATTTCCTCTCCAAATGCCGTCGGGGTGTGAGAGACTTAGTTTAGACGTGAACTTTCTGCATAAGTTGAACTCATTTTGACTTTAAATGTTGAATGAAAAGAAACCAGAGAATAACAGAACAGATTTGTGAAAAATGTCAGATCAAGTTAGAACAGAAAAAAAATCTCATTTGAACAAATAAAATACTGAAAACATATCAAATTGAGAGCCACAGCTGACTTTAACATTTTTCTAGAATTCTGTTCGAGGTGGAGAATTTTCTGTTCCAACCTTTTCGGAACAACCTCATTGAACAAAGTCACTAATTTCAATATTATTTAGAAAATAGGTCATTAATGAATGGAGGAAAAATAGTCGGTCCCGAGCGACAACCTTGAGGAAACCCTGACTTCGGTTCGAAGAGATTGGAGAGGTATTCTCTAAATATCTGTGAAGATTTTTTGTGATGTCTTAAGGCTGAGACAGTCTGCAAATGGTCTTTCGACTTGAAGCCTTTATTTTAATTGCTCTGGTTCAGTGTTCAGTGGTCAGTGGTTAGTGCGTTGGACTGCTACCGCGGGACCATAGACAGGTATTGTTGTGCGGCATTTTCAACACTTTTCTCTGACTTTCTGCCTATCGGAGCTCGATTTAGTAAGTAATGTGCTAGTCACGTCTCAATTTACCTCCGATATTAGAATCTTTCAAATTTCACTTTCAAATCTTTGATTCTTTTAGAAGACCCTTGGGCAGTTAAAAACGACATGTTTCTGGTCTTCTTCCCGTTCAGATTATGCTGGGCATTCTGGAGAGTCGTCGAGTCTAAAGCGATCGAGGTATAGGAGATTACCGTCGTGGTCCGACAGGAATTGCACGAATTGATAGTTCACTTCTCCACGTTTTCTTCTTATCCAGAGTTCTATCTTGTTGACTGGTTTATATGTCCACCCATCCTTGTGTAAGGTATCCAATCGTTGTTGCCACTATCTTAGTGATAATACCCTCTCTTATCCTCTCTAGTCCTTTAGCTGCAAATTTTTCAGTTCTTCCATCCCGAACTCTTTTTGCCTAATCAGCTAGAATGTCCGATTGTTCTTTACTTTTCGCCCAGATTGGAGAACATTGTGGGTCAGGACTAAGTTTCTCCTAACCATTTATGTTGTGCGTGTTGCATGTTTCGCATAAATGGAAGGACTTACAATGAGTTACCAATTTCGAATGGCGAATTTAAAAGCTTATTCATGACAAATTATGCTCCGGGAGGTTTATCATAACTTGCCGAAAAATATTCTGTGGACATTGCTGGGGTTCGAACCTACGCAGCTCTCACACCAGACAAACCCACTGAGCCACGCCGACCAGTTGCATTTAGAATACTGCTTTATAAGCCTTGCTGCAAAAGACTTTTGCTGCAAAAGACTTTTGCAGAAGCTGCTAGGGCGAAAAAAAGAAAAAAATCCTGCATCTTCCATGTACCTTTCCAACACAACAAGATGTCGGCTCCCAGCTCCCATTAATTCAACTATTAGGAATGAGAATACATTCTAGATCCTGAGATATCACAATGAACCTTCTACTGGTCTAAGTCCGTCAACGGCTATACGCTGATAGCCTCTCTAACTTAACCTAAACATCGTTGACGTCTTTGCCTTTTTCAGTAGCAGATGATACCAAAGCGACTTGCTGTTGGTACCTATGTAGAGCTATCAAACACACTCAGTACTGTCTGATGACTATTTTAGTTTACCTACAAAATGCACGCGGGTCTTTTACACTGTCAAAGAAAAGCAATTTTGACTCTAAAAAAAATAGGCGCGGGCATAAGCTGTCAGCACGAGTCGTCAAATTGATTTTGAATAAGAAGTTTGCCAGATAAAGTTTTTAACATTGTTAATCCGCCCATCCTTCTGAGACTGCAGATTCTGATTAAACACTGATTTTCTCTTTCTTATATTTACATATACTAGACTAGATAACCCGCGTGGCTTCGCTCGCCGCCTTTCTGCCACTTATACCTCGAATTTCAAAACGTAAATATGCTCAAACCTTATCAGAGAACATATCTATAAACTATAACTAAAATCATGCAAATCGAATCAGTGGTTCTCGTATTATAAGCACTCTAACAAACATACAGATCGACAGACTTTGTATTTTATAATATTTATGAAAAGGATACGGATGTGTTTAGTTCCAGAGCTCATACTGGTATTTCCTTGCTGACTATGCCATGGTCCTCCGATATCCAAAATTATACAAAAGCTCTTCCAGAAGCTTTCCTCCTATAACCACATATGGGACCAAGTACCGACCCCTGTAACACGCCACCCTGTATACATAACTTTCACCTCTACCCTTTATAAATGCCTAGAGAATCACACTAACACCTCAGTTAGATACTTTCTACTAACTTTCAACTCATTCCTCCATAAAAAACAGAAAATGCTTCCCCTTCAGGTGGATATCCTTGAACTGTACAGCAAAACAAAAAAAAAACAGCACGGAAAGAGGCAAAGATCAGCTTCGATGTAATCACCTGCCAAGACGAGCGCAAGTACAATGTATACGTTTTGTTTTTTTCTTCGTCTTTTAGTTGATTTATCTTCTCAAGACTTCCGGGCGTCCTTGATCAATTCGTTGTTGTGTCAGTTCTTATTTATTTCGTTTTCATATTAAATTACTCACTGTTGCAGTGCAACGTGATATGCATCGGCCGGCCATAGAATTCCGTTTAAACTTTGAAAATTGAATTACAAAATGGTGTTTGCGTTGGCTATTACTTTCAAAATATGTGCTTGCAACGATCAAAGGGGCGATTTGCATCATTGCATTGGAAATATCTCTTTGGAAATACATAAGGGGGGGTACACCAGTTAATCTTTTGCGTTTTTTTTTTTTTTCTTTTTGATTGCGGAATTCGTGTTGGGGTTTTTGCTTTTATTAAATTTTATTTTTATCATTGAAGGATTGTATTACAATGTCACCATCATCATCGTAGCGATGAATGAGTCAAGAGCTTTGACTAATTGCGTGAAATATGTATAAATAAAAATCAAACAAGGTTCGGATATTATATTTGTTTTGCTTCTGACTGGTTGCCAGAGAAGTGCGTAGATAATGTGAAATCTTTTTTGCTTGAGTTTGTTTGTTTATTTGAAATTATTTCTATAAGTTGCTGCAATGTTATGAATACAGACCCAGGTTAAGGTAGTTTAAAGTCAAGCCACTGTAATGCGAGATGGAAGTTTGAACTGTTTCCAGTTCTTAGCCTCTTGGATAGGTAGCAAGGTAGCTCCCCTCTTAGAAGGAAGTCAGTTTTTTCTTCGAATGAAGGACAACTAAGGCATGACTAGGAGAAGTTCGGAATATAATCGCGGTCTAAAGTTATAAGTTCAATAAGAAGTTTGTATTTTACCTAATCGGAGGTCACCGTCAAACCATAGGTAATCCGCTTTTCTTATCTGTTAACCTCAGAGTACAGAATTTCTCGCGTCTTAACTGTATTGTATAAATCAATGGTTGCACCAAACTGGATGTTTGCAATGGAATAGGGAAAACAAATACTGAAAAAACAACCAATGTAGTCAACTAAACACATCAAGCTGGGACTGTCGATCTTGAACGTGGGAACGCTATTGTTCACTGGAACAGTTCCCGGAAAGTGAACATCAACTTCACAGAAAAGCTGTAGACTTCTGGTTCTGTCCCAATCATTCAACACAGATGCAAGAGTTTCGATGAAAACAATGGTTTCCACTAGCATGTAAGATCCAGAATTTTCTTCTTCTTCCTTTTTTCAGCGACGTTGTGAGCTGACTTTAGCGGATCACAACCATATCCCTTCTCTACAGTCCTACTGGTCCGCCTGTTTGACCTCAGAAAAAATCGGCAAGCTCTCCGGTCCTGGACCACTTCATCACTGAGACCAATCAACTGCTGATGTTGTTGCATTGGTTTGATCCAGGAGTCTTCACGCCTCTCTTTAGCGTTTATCTTGGAACGTTGGTCGATATTCTTAGGATCTCTCCTTTGAACACAGCAATACCAGCTGAGTCAGACGTGTATCAGCTCTATTTTTCCGGAGATGATTTCTTTGACATTAAGGCTCCCTCGAATCCTAGATCTTCTAATTCGATTAACCTTTGTGACTTCTGCTGTTATGCGACAGCTCAGCTGCCGTTAATTTACTCTTATACGTTTTGTACATTTTCCAACATTGTAAACCATATGTGAGTGCCGGAAGCACAACTGCGGTGTAGAGCCTTCCCTTCAACGTTAGGGGCATTTTTTGGTTAAATTCATCTCCATCACAGCTTGCTTCATTATTGATCCAGACACTTAAACATTTCGTACTTGGAAGCACTATAAATGTCTGGAATAGGCCTGAGTGGATCAGAGAACGGACAGCAAAATTCTGTCTTTTTTTGGGCTAATTTCCCTCCGAAATGTCCCCCAATAACGAGCGAAGAATAACTGATGCACTGTGGAGTCCATCAGCACATGGTGGTGTGTTAGTGTCTTTACCACTGATCTTGTCAATTTACACGTCGATAGAATTATGTATGTATATTTTATTTACCCAGTGATCTATGAAATCCCTTTACATCTTTTCGACTTCCACTGTGTTTGCAGCGTTTCGCTTTATTGCTTGGGCTCCTTCTTTTGATGGTTCGTCAGATTTCTTGTTCCTCGTGATACATTTTTGACTCAGACAAGATGGACATTGCTTTGGTCAGGTTTGTTTAAACGTTCCATGAACAAATGAGATCTGGAAATCGGATCTGTGATGACTTTAAATGCTGCTTCTGGCTGTGCTCATAGCTGTGGCATCACTAGGGATGAAATCGATATCCGGAAGCAAAATGGCCATTTACATCGATAGTTAGGTTGCACTTAAAGCGCTAGAAGCAAAAGTCATCAGATATGCACTAGTCTCGAAATGCCGCTTAATCCTGAAGACGAAATGCGCGCAGAATCAAGTAAAACTTTATTGGATACCAAGTCATTGTAACATTGAGGGTAATTTCTTGGCAGCTATTTCTTTAGCAACCTACAGGAGGTAGATTCTAAAAGTTATAAAAGCATGGTAAAGTTCTATAGAAGAAACTTTAGGTTTGGCCAATTTTGGCGTAAAAGGGATCGCGATGCGACCTCTCTGGTGCCTAGTGTCTTATGCAAGCGCTGGCTGCAAGAGCCTAGTCTACATAACCTAACTTTAAGTACTGCTTGACTATCTGAACTGGTTTCTATTTTTTTTCCTTCTTTGGGCATTAAGTTCCAATAGAACTCCAGTTCCCCTTAAAATGGCAAGAACATCTCTTTAGAAAACGTTGAGGAAGAATTTTAAATAAATGACAAGTATACGCCAGAGTTGCCCGCGATGTTAGAGCCGTCCGTGAATACAGTTGTCCCTTCATGAATTCTTCTACCGTTTTGTTTGAGCCCAAAAATCCCTGGAGGGAAATTCTGTATTAAAATTGTTGTCAAGGTTGATATGTTCATCTGCAAAATCACATCATAGGCTGTAGTTGATGATTTGTCGAAATATTCGAGGATAATTCGAGAGATGTTGGCGTTAAAGCTTGAGCCCCAGTGTTTCCCGGGCAGGCCATGCATTGTGTTTGAGCATGCATTTCTTTTGCATATTTATTCTTCAGGGCTTATCTGCAAAAAGTGTGTTATAAAGTTTATCATGCCAATACCTCACGCTTTATTCACATATCTTTAAAGAAATTATCGTTCCATTTCTAGACATTGAAGGATCATGCCATGTTTTATTGTCCGCTGAAACTGGCTTCGCCGGACAGAAGTGTCCAGGGTCAGAACGAAATCAATCCAACTCTATCTTCACAGACGGCTTTGGAAGGCGGAGAAAGTGCCAATACTTTGACATCCACTAGTTATTTAGTCTCTCGCAAGGAACCAGGTTTGGAAATGGATTTCAACTGATTTGCAAAACTGCACTAGCAAAAACACGGTTTTCTCATCTCAATATTCATAAGGTTCAAATCTACAACAAGCTAATGCGACCTACGACATACCTCTGAAAAGTTTATAGTGATGTCCAGGGAGAGGTCGCCGTGGCTCATTGGTTAGTGCGTTGGACTACTGAGCAAGCTGCGTGGTTTTAGGACCGACCCGTTGCCACCGACGTGCCCTTCAGAGTACAATTTGTCATGAAAAAGCTTCTCAATTCGAAGTTGGCAATAAATTGTAGGTCCCTTCCATTCGTGCGAACAATACAACGCGCACAACATGAATGATTGCGAGAGGCTAGGCCTTGCCTCACCTCGAGCTGTCGCGCCAGCTATTTATTTATTTTTATATCTATGAGGGATTCATTTCACGTCTCGGACAGAACGTCGCAATAGATAAATTATTCGGGTGATTTTCGGTCCCGACTGCATAGACGGTGAATGGAGAGGAGATACAACGACGAACTATATGGGCTGTACAGCGGCATCGACTTAGCCAGAAGAGTGAAGCTCCAACGACTGAAGTACCTGGGTCATGTAGAGCGGATGGACACCAATGCTCCGGCCCGGAAAATCTTCAAATTCACACACGGCACATTCGAACGGCGCAGTAGAGAAAGACCGCGACTCAGGTGGCGCACGCAAGTGGCAGAGGACCTTAGCGAACTTAGAGTCCGAAACTGGAGGCAGGTGGGTAAAAATTGAGCTGGCTGGAGATCCTTGTTGGTTGAGGCCCCGGACTGTAGCTCCACCTTAAGTAACTTAGTATAAGGGATTCATTTAGACATTTGAGTTTAGTGAGATTGAAGCCTAGTGCTTTGAGTGTCCCTTGACAGCCCTCACCGATGATAATTTCGGTTGCTACTGGCTCCAATACCACGATGGTCTGCGCTGTGTCCTTAATCCCATAAGTCGGGATTGATGAAGTGTTTCTGATAAGCTGCACCAGTTTCTTTTTCCATCCTTGGTCCATCTACAATCGATGGCAGCGTAAGACATATCCTTGTCTGGCCAAATGCAGTGTATAAGTGCATTTATGGTATATTGCTTCCGTTTTTGTTTGCCCCTCTAGACTTCAGGCTCAAGATCAAAGCATTTAACTCAAATGTGTTTCAAGCTCCTTCATGTCTAATCCCCTCACCAACCCAGATCTAGTTTTAATAGAAAAGATCGCAGTAAGTTATCAATTTTGTTGGACCAATCGTCGGCGTTAACTAGACACTCCACATAAGACTCAACATTTTATTGAGGAAAATCTGTCGAGAAGCTCAATTATATATGTCAATCGATAGGGGCTTAGACCGCAACTAACCACATTAGAATCTTGGCCCCTGCCACCGATATTTTTTTTTTTAACAAATCCCCCTATGGAATTCTCAAAATTCCAAACCCGTTTCTCAAGTTAACTACAAACTGATTGAAGCCATTAGTGCGCGTTGCACCTGCTGCCGTTGGCCGCCATTACAATTCAAAGTTTATTACGATTCCACAACTAAAAATTGAACGTCGTCGTGTCTCTCTGCCTCTATCGGCTGGGGCAGTGCAAGCGAACAAACACAACAAAGATGCAGCCACACCACACCTTAATCACTTAAAAGGAAAATAATTTTAGAAATTGCATTCATATTTCACGGATAATATGAGTGCTTCTCTGAAGGGCAGTGTATAGTAGTTGCTGGCTGCAGTGATGCGCCTTAAATTGTGCGACGCTTCATATTGGGTTTCCTGTAGTGTGCAATCGCTCATCCCTGGTCTTAAGAGCCCCATACCACCGTCCCTTGGCAGGGTTGCAGCTACATGTATCTTAAATTTAGTTTCGATATCGAATATACACTACCACCTTGACTTGAGAGAGGAGAAAAAAATACAACAAAACAAATGCGAAACGAAAAACAAACAAAGTTTGTTCAAGGTGTTGCCGCCACCAGTGGACAGCGCGCCACCGGCCGGAGGCTAACAAATGGATCGGGCCAATTAATTGAAATTTAATCAAATTAGTCTCGGTGTATACAGTTTTAATTACCGATTCGGGTGGGATCTACGCTTGCATGTTGGCTGAATTATTACTTTGCACCTAATAATCCTTGCAGCGTGGACAATTGTTTCTGTTGTTTGTTGGTTGTACCCACTTGCAAGCGATGGTAAATGGCAATTCCTGTGGGAGTTTTACTGGGTTTTTTACTGCAACAATTGGAAGAATTAGTGTTTAATGTATTCCTAATTGAAGGGATGGTGCATCGGGAACTGGGACAGTCAGTGTGAGAACTCGCACGAAGCACGCGACCTATCCTAACTATCAAAATCTCAGTATGTTTGGAATAAGTAAAGATCCACTTCACGAGGCTGTGCAAACTATTGGAGGAACAGAGTATATTTGGTTTATTCCAGATCATCATGTTCATGAACAGCTTCTGAAGTCGCCATTTATACTCCTATTTTCTCGTTATGTTCGTAGATGACCTCTTTTCCACTAGTAGATCGATGGGAGTGACCACTACGAAGACTGCAGGTTTCGACCCGATTCTTCAAATCCTTGCTGCTAGAAGGGCTCTATGTTTCTGCGTTGCAGACATTTGCTGAGGAGAACGACATGTGTAATCGATAGACAAGTTTTCGCCTCCTTGCTGTTGCTCCCACGAGTTAATTGGGAAATAAGGTACGCCCCGACAGAGCCGTCATATCGGGAGAAGGGAACTTCTTCCCACAGACTGGGTGATTGGCAGAGCTCGATAGTGGTTAGTTTGCCTCCAAACTTTCATATCTCGTCATGGTTTTGGATTGGCTTACACCTCCAGCGACTCTCTTCTAGTTTTTGAAACCTCGGAAACTTCTTAAGCGCTCGCTGACGTACATATGTAGTTATATAGAGAGCCATGACAATGCTTAAGCCGACCTCGAATCCACGTAGCTTTTGCTCAGCAGTCCAATACAATAACCACTGAGACGCGACAACTCAAATGGGTTCAGCTTAAATGTACGTGTGGATATATGTATGTACATGCATATATTTATCTCTATCGGGCTTAGGCAAAGGTCATTCTCACGTCGAAAGCTCCCATCAAGATGATTTTGCTGGAGCAGTGATCGCCCTTTACCGTCTTTATCGTCTTTCTCTGTTGTGGAAGTGCCTCTCATCGGACTTCATCATGGCCCACTTATCCACTGTGAGGATCGCGGGTTTAGGGTGCTTAAGTGGACTCTCCGCATCTCCCGATCTTCCGCCATGAACTCTAAATCATCAGGGGCTATCCCCAGTTGATATTTCGGATTTGGTACAACCACTTCATCCTGGGCCTACCTAGCGGACGTCTACCTGATTGCACGTCTTGGAAGCCATACAAGTGTTTGCCGAGAGAAGGTTCTGGAAACGATATCATCGTTTTCATTCGAAGCTTTCCAAGTTGTTGATGCGAAGATTCTACGGATTTTGGAACGAGTTACAGAATAAGGCTTGGCTTAGATGTTTGATGTTCAAAGTTGGGGTGTGTGATGCACTGCGACCTGTATAGATCAATTGTGCTCCCTCGTACTCATATTGGGCGATAAGTCTCGACCTAAAGAACCTCCTCCAATCCAACCACTCTGAGGAATCGGAGTATCTGGATTGGATCCAACGATGGGAGATCCGTTTAAGAGAAAGTGTACGCTCCCAGGGGTGCTTGGCTTTTGTGGATCAATGCTTCACAGTCCATAAGGAGGTGTGACGGGGTCTCCTCGGCATCATTTCAGAATCTTCGCTTCTATTCCAATTTTCCTGAGATGCTCCCTGAGTCTATAATGGGTCGCTAGGAAGCCCGTTAGAATGTGAATCTGGTTTTTGCTGGTACCTAGGCAGGCCTTGCTCCTCCTTCAGTCGTAGTTCCCGAGGAGTTTCTTTACCTGCCTTAGTCCTGGGAGTGCTTTCCAAACAAAATCTGTGCTAAATCGAGGTAATCCTTCACATCGTGTAAACTGTTTTATAAAAGATGAATACGTGCTTTTGTTCGGCTTATCCAAATCCTGTCTTATGACCGATCCCCTATGTTTTAATGGGACTGGCAACCTCCGATCAAAAAGGTTTCCGCTGAAAAGTCTTTGTTCTCGGCATCGAACTCTCTAGCAAGCTTGTCAAATGGCATTGCAAAGAGCTTCATACTTTTTCACTCCACCCTACTGACGTTCAAACGTTTGAATTGACTTTCTCGTATTTCATTTTATGAGCTCAGAGCTCAAAACTCGGTCTCGTGACTAATCCACATTCGATCACCAGAAATGTGGATTTCACGTTCGACTGGAAATTACAGTGTAGTAGGTAAAATTACATGGAAGACATGTGTAATGAAGATGTGTTTTCCCCGATCTATTAAACCAAACTGGGAATTTGCAACTAGACTTGCAATTCTTACAAAATCAAGACAAGATCTTGCCTTGTTTAAGGTTGTTCATTTCAACAGTTTTCGTAGAAACTAAACTCGATCGAAGGTATTTCCGCGCGTGGCTTTTAAAGTCAGCAACCGTAAGAAATTATTTCAAGTACCTAGATAAATGGGTTTTTCCATATCCAGATCCTTTTCCGATCGAGTCTCTCTCAATCTTTTAACAAGTCCTATGCCCCCAGCATCAAGTATTGAAGACCAGTGACAGCATTGCCAAAAAGTCATAAGAGATGCCGCTTCTGATGTGCTGGGTTTCACTCGGCCACTGCAACGAAATCCCTGATTTGACGACGAGTGCCGGCAAACACATGCTGCTCACGAGCTCTACGAGCAAAAGAGAAGAGACGAACACCGGCTTCTGGGGAGAAAAAAAAGAAGCATGAGAAGCGCGCAATCGAGGAAATAGAGAGATGCTCCTGCACGAATGCGGTTCGGAAGTTTAACCAAAGGGTTAAAAGAACCTGTCAAGGCTACAGAGCCCGAACCGAAGCCTGCAAGGATGAACAAGGGAACATCGTAGTCGATGCTGAGAATATGGAAGAAATACTTCTGCAGACTTTTTGACAGCGACGACGAATCAAATCCCGCTGTCAGGCAGAATGAACCATTCAACCTGGACGAAGAAGACCAACAATTCCGTCCATCCGACCTGGACGAAGTGAAGATAGCCATATCTAAGCTTAAGGCCAAAAAAGTTGTTGGAGTTGACGACCTAGCTGCCGAGCTGTTCAAAGCAGCAGGCGATGACTTGGTAAGGAGCATGCACCAACTCATCTGTAAAATATGGTCGGAAGAAAGTATGCCCGATGAATGGAACCTCAGCATTGTTTGCCCGTTCCTCAAGAAAGGAGACCCTCTGAACTGCGCCAACTACAGAGGCATCAGTCTTCTTAACATCGCTTACAAGATCTTATCTGCCGTATTGTGTGAACGCCTGAAGCCGTTCGTCAAAAACCTGATCGGTACATATCAGAGAGCCCAACACCGACGTCTCGGACAGAATGTCACAATAGACAGTTATAACTTCGGGGTAGTTAAGGCCTTTGTCTACCTAGGCTCCGCTATAAATTTAGACTCTCTCGAACAACTAAGGTGACCCTGTATAAGGTATAAGACCTTAATCGTCCCAGTCCTGCTGTACGGCGCAGAGGCATGGACTCTGTCAAAAGCAGATGAGGTTCCTCTTGGCTGTTTCGAGAGGAAAATTCTTCGAGTAATTTTCGACGAACTCTACGGGCCAAAAAAGTGAAGGTCCAATGGTTGAGGTGACTGGGTCATGTAGAGCGGATGGAGCCCAATGCTCCCGCCCGGAAAATCTTGAAATTCAAAACCGATGGACGGTGCAGTAGAAGAAGACCGCGCCTCAGGTGGCGCACGCAAGTGGAAGGGGGCCCTAACCAACATAGCATGCGAAACTGGAGGCAGCTGACTGGAGATGGTTGTTGGTTGAGGCTCAGGTCCACCCTTGACTCTTGCGCCACTTTAAGTAAAGTAAGTTCCTCTTGTGACAAGGAAACAAGAGGGAATTGATATTTTATCGACATCCTGGAGGATAAAGAGACCGAATCTGAAGCCTTGATGGTAGCTTGGCTGTCACTGAAAATTGTTATGTTAAGTTGGGATGTAGCTTCTGGTGTGCTAGCAACCCTGGTGTGCTAGCAACTAGATGCGGGAAGTCGGGCAGATTTTAATGTATTTAGTACGATCCCACATCCCCATTTGAAGATGTCGGTGAACACGAGAGAGTTTTTTTTTAGTATTTGTTACGGATGCTTCCACATCCCTTGATTGTAGTTCAACCTAACGTATATGGACCTTGTAAAACATTTTGAAATTCAAACCAAAATCTGTTCTTCCTCGCTGCCTTCAAAAAAAAAAAACTTCCAAATTCTCCCCATTATTTGCCCGTCCAGCAGTGTTACCACCCTTACCCAAGAGAGCCATAATTACAAGGACCCGTGCTGAATCGTCAAGTTCCCCACTAAGCAGGCTGCATGTGAAATTCATAATTAATCCACGAACAATGGCTCTGTCCGAATGAAAATGTGAATGCCACGGTTTGTTTTTTTCGAAAACAATAACAAAGTCCATATAGCATGCCATTTGTTTTTTTCGCAAAAAAAAAAAACGAAAAAAACACTCAAATAATAGTTTATTTAGCCATTTTGCACGTATACGTATATAGAACAAACAGCAGAGCGCAATCATTTCAATAATAATTATTATTCAAACGCATACGCCTTTTCCTCCGGACCGTCCTACCACCCCCCACCGAAGCCGTGGAAAACTATCTATTAAACCATCTGTATCTGCATGACGAATAAGGAAAATACGAGGAAAACAACACAAAGAATAAGAATACGGGCGTACGAGAGTATGTACGTATTTTGCAAAATGCCATCCAGTATTGGGAATGGGGAGCGCCGCGCCGCCACCGAACGGTTCACGTGCGCCTTGACTGTGGACGTATACACAGCTCGCAGCTTGTAGCTTTTCCTAGCCAGAAAGCTTGTGTTGGCTACCTTTGATTGCATGGGAGATGCAAAAATAGAAAAAAAAAAAAAAAACACACGCTGAATGCATTGCTGCATATCCATGAACTGGAAAACCTTGAAAACTCTCGAATCTGCTAGATAGGTAGTTAGATATTTTTCTTTAATATTGTTATATTCTTTTTCTATTTTTTCTACCATATAACGTGAGTTGAGACAACAACAAAAAATGGTAATAATAATGGAAGACAAAAAATAGAAGAAAAAAAAGCAAACAACTTGCAATTCAGGCTTTTCAGTTGACGGTAATGAAAATTAATTGTGCTTCGAGGTGCACGAGGTACGACGAGGCATTTGAAGAAAAAAAAAACAAAAATGCATCAACTATGCCACAACAACAAGAAGAACAACAATTTCTTATAGAAAAGATGTGAACTTTTTATGGCGTCTCCCCGCCGCCGCATCACTTTTTGATTTTATTTCTCACAAATGCACTTGAAGTTGAATGCGATCTTTTTGTTGGCCTTTGATTGGTTATGAAATTTTAATTTAAAATCTGAATGAGATGACATAAAATATTCAGAATAATTCAGGTTCGACAAGGCGGCGCGGCTGTGGGGGCGGACGAGGAAGCTTGTTCTTTTCGAGCGAATGGCGCGCGGCTGGCTTTCGAAGTTTATGGAGACTAAATGAAGTGGAAGTCGAGAGCAGACCACCTAAGGCAAGCAGTTGGCCTTGACTGAGAGTTCTGGTGAATAGATTTTTTTTTTGTCTTAGCATTGGCGGACACAGCTTTGGATTAGGTCCTGTTGCCGGATTTGTAATGGGTATTGCGTGGAGCTAAGTTTAATGGCGATTTTATGGTTGAATGGAGTGCTTAAGGTAATGCCAGTGGTAGTAGGTACTTAGTTCAAGTAATTAGGTACTAAAATCACTTGTGGGAAACGGTAACCTACTATGAGTAATCTTCCGAAATCTGCACTACAAGAAATATTCTCATGGGTTGAGCTGAACGGTCTCGGAATAAACCAGAGAAAGGCCAGGAGGCATTGAAGCACCTGTATACCAACTTATGCAAGTTCTGAAATGTGTTTTCCTAATTCGTCTTCAAAGTCCTCGATTTCTTCTGAACTGGAAGACGGCACTCTTTTCTGTCAAGTAAAAGCTCGACTATCCAAACATAAGATAAGAATCGCTCAGAAGATCTTAGTTTGACACCTTGGCACCCATGGACTAGCCAAAGTCTACAGAGAGCACCTAAATGAGGAACTTCATAGTCCTTAGAAGAATACAAATGCATCTGTAGCATCTGTAGAGCATTTAACAACGTCAGACCGGGAACAACTACAAACGCACTTACAAATCATCGAGTTGACTTTTCCCTTCGAATGCTCATTCGTCTGTTTAGCTGCTTACCTGCAACTGCTTACGCTGAACAAGGTGAGGCATCGGCTCGTTGATTCGTTATTTTGCGAAACATTCCAAGTCATGTTCCCTTTCCTCTGAAATTTATGAGTCAACGAGTTACTTGTCGATTTGAAGGGAACACGTGGGAAAATGTTTGATACAGACCATGTTGTTAACGCTGCTTCAGGGAAATACCCTGACACTTTGAAAGACAGCCCTCAAAATGTTCTAAACTTGATGTCCAAATGATCTTTCAGTAGTGGTCTGCAAGTTAGGTAGGTAGATACACGTAGATCCTATGTGATACCACTTGGATCTATACCCTGAAAGACGTCACTCACTTTATTGAAATCAATTGGAGCTCTTGATGAAGCTGAGGATACTTTTAAAGTCAAAATGGGATAGTTCGCCCAAGTTGTCAAAATGATAGGCTCCTAGATAGAGCTTCCTTCGTTGGGATTAGGCCGGTACAAATGTAGATTAAATGGAGGATCGTTTCTTCGTCCCTGCAACTCCTGCAGAAGTCATTAGAGAAGAGACCCAGCCTGACTATCGAAAAAAATTGTGATGTCCTTGAAGGATAAAGTTAAAGATCGAGAAATGGCCAATATGGTTGTTTGTCCATTGGGAGGAGGCTTTCAGTCTGATGGCTGCGCTAGCAGCTAAGTGTTTGTGGATTAACCACAAAACAAAACCGAACGGGTCTCTTTACTCGAAAATATGAGATTGCTCCTATGGACCCTCCTGCCCTAAATGGCAACAGTCTTGTCTTGGACAAGAAATTGAGCGAAAAATTCAATCTACTAGCACCCGTAAAGGAAGCTAGTGTAGCTCTTAAAAATAAATAAACAGCTGGCGCGACAGATCGGGGCGGGATGGGCCAAGGCCTAGTTTTTCGTAAACAATCATATTGTGCGTGATTCATTTTTCGCACGAAGAAAAGGGACCTTCAATTTATTGCCAATTCATGACAAATTGTACTCCCGGAGACTCCCGACAAGAGGTCGAGGAATGACTCTGTCCACATCAAAAATAATGTTTTGTGCAGCTATTCGTATAAAAGCCTCCTTGCAGAAGTCATCACTGTACAAAATCTCACTTATAAAAACGCCCACTTATCCCCCCTAAAACTCAAATTTGATTCAAGCTTCCGAGCAACAATTAGTGCCCGCAACGATTGAGAAAATGGTTCTGCCACGGATGCTGACTTGGTTTATTCCTACCCACGTGGCTCCAAAGCCAGTGGATTGATGCGTATTTTAAGCGTAATCCGTTGAAATGAAGTGTTGTAACTGCCTTGAATGTTTACATTTACCCGACAGCCAAGCGGCCTTAAATGTCTCTAAAACTTAAGTTCACTCGTCGACTATAGTGTTGGCAGAACATTATTCGCCTGTGTTCGCTGCCAGGCCACAGACAAGCTCACTAGACACGGTGCTACGCCAAGTAGCCTTCCTGAACGACAGGAACACGTTACACCTCTATCAAGTTCTTGTCGATCTTGTCAGCCATTCAATTTTTTCTACGTGTCTGTGTTAACACATTATAAATTACACACAATCACGGTAACCAAATAAAACATTCTTACTTTCTAAAGGTCTGTTTAAAAAAACTGACACCAACAGACAAGGAAGTTGGAAATGGTACCACGAAACAAAAGAGAACAGAAGCTCGTGGAAGCGCGCCCTACATGCACTTCTTCTGATCCCAAAATCAGGCGTATAATACTTCAATTCACAGAAGCGAATAAGCAATTGATTCTATTGAACATGTAAAATGTAGAAAAGACTGGTACGAATCTTTATCTGGGAAACTGCAGCTTTCCATTACAGGCACGCTCGGGGCTATGAATGTGAATTGTGATGATGTTATTCAACACCGCAAGTGGGGTGCAGTGGTTTGAAACTTAGCCAGCATTAAGTCCGAGGTTTCTGTCCAGACTAACTGGAGGATCGATGGGAGTGCCGGTATCGCTGAAAATATCAGGATCGCTGTCGAATTTTGCCAGCGTCTTTCAGGCGGAACTACAGACAGTCCGAGAGGCTTGCACGCAACTCGGGTAGGACACAATGCACAAACAGAACATTGCTATTCTCATAGATAGCCAAGCTGCCATCAAAGCCATTGATTCGGCTACCATATACTCTAAACTGGTGCAGGAGTGGCGAAGCGAGCTTTCCCGCTTGAGTCACACTATGGGTTCCAGGGCAGAGTGACATATAATGAAACGAGCGTGTAGATGAACTGGCCAGACGGGAATCAGCTCTTCACGGCTCACGGGCGACAGAATCCACGTATAGCTAAGAGCGATTAATTCAAGGAAGATATGACCGAACTACAACAAGGTTAGAACAAAATATCTCCTAAACAGAACCAGATATTACCAGAACTACGGAACTATGGCCACTGTGGCCTGTGGTAAAGCACGTGGAAGTGACAATGTTTCATTGCACATAGGTATACACCGAAAAGAAGAAAACCCTTAGATAACTTTCTTCTTATCATTGCTGTTCGCTGTTCGACAGTGAGTACCTCGCGTATTCTGGTGTCCCTAACTTTCTTCTTATTCTTGATGGAACGCAGAAATAAATTGTATTGAGTCCTTCATGGATCCCCAAAATACATTGTCTTGTCTTCGGGGAAACAAGACCCTATAGGGTGAAATCTTCTGTCGTATTCGCCTTTAAGACAAAACGCACACTTTGGGTCCTCCATGAACGTATGAGAGTTGATTTAGTGCAGAACGGAGGATATTTCTGCCAGCTCACTCAAAGACATCTCTGGATTCATCTCGAACTCAGGCATCATGTGGGAGCTCTAATTGGAGGAAATCACAATTGGCCCATCGGCGGCCGCAGTGATAAGTTGACTCGGTTTCATCTCTACTTACAATCTACAATCTAGGGCAGAACCTTCACTGGACTCATTAAATCTCCCGCTCCTTGCCAAAGTCAAGTCCTTCGCGCCACACTCCGATTTTTCAGAGTTGACATATTGCTATCGTTTGCCCGTCTAAAGGTCTAAGTCCAGTAGTATCAAGTTGGTTGGAGTGACTGTCTGAAGCTGTTTCACGTATAACAAAAACCTGTCCGAAAAAACCCCACCATCTCGACGGAAGGGTTTGAAAAAAAATACATAGCCACCACCAGTCTATCGCACCACTTTTCGCATTTCAAAATCTCATTTGCATGGAGGAAGGAGAGTATCTCGCCGTAGAACCACAATCCTGAATCACTTGCTACACATCACCTCACAAACAAATTTTAATCGAACAATGCGGAAAATTCCGGCATCGTCGAACATGAACATCGCCAGCGGCTGTTACTGTTGTACGACCAGTGCTGTCCTTAAAAGAGAAACAATAAACATATCATTCGGTGCGAACTATAATTGCATATTAATTAGCAATCTAATGCACCGAGAGACATGTGTCACACAGATGCCAGTGTTTTGTGAAAACGTCGTCGTCTCTATTGTTGTCGTTTGTCGTTTGTCGACGTCGTCGTCGTCGTGCCCAAAAGGTGCAGACCTACCACACCTGAAATGTAATTCGGAATATAAAACATGTCACGAACGATTCATCATCCACACACCACACCAGAGAATCGGGCGTCCAATCATTTAATATGCAAACCGATCGCACACTCTCCGCAAACAAAAACAGAAAAAAGCTCATAACACTTCCACCTAATTCGAGTGCAAACTTCAAACCCAGATACAAGTGGCTGGCACGAGAAATTTCAGAGCCATGCACTCAAATCGAACACTTGTTAGTTTCCCTCTTAACGCGCGACCTTTAAATGCACCAACCACAACCGTACGGCTAATTGTCGTCCGTCCTGCATCTGTATCTGTATCTGAGGCAATAAAAAACACAAAAAACGCGCTGATTTGCATTAAACAAACATCGCCAGCGGCAGCAACGAAATCATATTCTCATGAGAAAATTTTGTCTTTCCAACTGAAAAAAAAAAAAAAAAAAAAAACACAACTGGTATCGGAAAACTGTTGCGCACTCCTCAGCCTCACACGTCGGCACGAACGACAGCTTGAACGGCGACGACGGCCAGCGGGTTTAAAGTTTGCTCATTCCAATTTCAGTTCAATTAACAATTATTCAGTCTCGAAGTACAAGTTAAATAATTTACCTTGAAGTGCTCGCCGCTGCCCACCCCCCGTCTGTCTGCCGCTTAGAGTATCTGTATCTGTCTATCTGCTAGAACAAGTTTTCAGCATGAATTTTACTTTTTTTTTTTCTCCTTTCCGCAGCGCCATTTACAGCATTTCCACATTTTAAATAGTATTATTAATAAAATTTGTCGGAACCGAGCCGAGGCTTTGTTTTTTGCACAATTTTCTCGTTTCGTTTGCATTTTAATTAATTTATTTATTTTTCGTTGTAAGTTTTAGAATTTTTTTTTTTTTTTTACCATGAAAATGTGCAAATTGTACACCACCTTGCTGTCGCCAAACAGGAAGAGTGGTTAGAGATAGATACTTTTTCTCCGTCACGCAGATACATAGTAGAGTGTACTGTTACTGGAGAAGGGTGCTAATTTTTACAAGTTCACCCCACAAAGAGTAACATGGTCTGTTGCAACTATTTGGCATGGAGGTGTTGATTTTAGGGCCCAGTTTCGAAGATGAACTGTTGCCTGCCTGAATGAAATCTCGTATGACTCAGGCTCGGTGCAGTTTCTCTCTTTGGTTGCAGCTTTGTTTCCGCGAAACTAATTTTGTTTTTAATCGCCTTGTTTGTCATCACCGCAGTGAGTCATGATTAACAAAGGCGAAGTCATACTGTAATGAGTCAAATTTTTTTCGGCGGGAGAAACCTATTGCTGATCGAGGGTCGCGAGACTGATCTGTGTTCGAAAACGTTTTGTTATCTGAGAATTTTTGACATTGAAAAGGGGTCTGCGTTTGTGGAATGCGTGGACTGATATGATAGTTCAGCTAAAGTAGGCTGACTTTAGTCATTACTTTGGTTTGCACTTCGGTCTGAAAAGGGATTGGTTTGTGATTGGTGATCGGTGGACTTCGTCACCACAAGAATATAATGACAGTAGAGATAATTTGAAAGCAAACTGCTGACACTGAAAAGACTGCATAACAATGTTCTTTCCCAAGATGCAATCCCAACCAATTAATGTTATTCCCACCTGTCTGACAACAGTCTTGGAAGGCCTCCTTCCCTTCCGCTGCAGCCTGCGGTATAAAGCTTCACCTCTCATTCAACTTTAAGTCTAAAGATCCTTAAAGATATACCGATTCCTACTAATCCGGCTATTTGCACTTCATACCTTATGGTACATCCCAAACATCCTAAACTGTATGGTATGAAGTAATGACAGATAAGTCACCAATATCCCCAATCAATGTGGTATACCGACGGATAAAAAACCGAACATAGAGGCAGGGGGAAACTATGGCGTCTCTCTTCCCTGCTCCACATTTGTCTTTAGGCTAGAAAATGCATGAGACGTAAGCTCCGAAGAAAACAGATCGTAATCTTTTAAGGCAGGCAGGTCTAGAGCTGTATAAAAATTCTTAAGCAGTTGGTTCCCTTCAACAAAATAACAAAATTGAAATAGCAGATGAGGCAAGAACTCACCAGTCACATAAAATTGGAACTCAACTCATAGGAGCTCCAACCAAAGCTCTTCAATTTGAACTCTACCTCGGAACCTTAACCGGCAACAGAAATCAAGAAAGCTCTCCTCTTGGACTGCCTCACTAGACACTGTTCACTCAGCTGCCATCTTACCATGTCCGTTGGAAATATGCCGACTCTGCTTGGAAGATCAAGAAACTGCTCTGCAGTGTATGTATATCCATCTAGACGGTTCCAAAGAGAAGAATGACATATTTTCAAAGTCAGTTGAACTTTAAGACCATACAAGCATTCCTAGCCGAGGTCCTAGCATTGCCAATAGCCAGCATAAGACTACGATGAGGCCATTATCATGAGAAAACATCACCTTCTTTATCGAGAGGCAGGTAGTGATATAATCTGATTTATGGTGAAGTAGCAAGAAACGTCTCGTCATTGAAATCGGAGCAAGCTGAGCACTAGTCTATCATCCCTCCTTCCATACATAAAAACTTAAGCACGAAGGGAAGGCAAAAATTCTAAAGAAGGTCTGTCGAGGTTATGATGACGTGAAAGCACTTACTTGCCAGTGCCCAAGTTTTTACCACTGAAGACATAAATGCCTTAGAGGCACCTTCTCCTTTGCGAGCATTCCAATAAGACGAGGCCATCAGTCGAGCCAGTACACATTGAATCCAGCTAGACACATGAGCAACGGCTAGAAACTTATGGACGGGTTATAATAAGAAGAGTCTCTGGCATCACTACTAGGCACTGCGTCATTGGTACTCATGCGGAGCGCCTCGGTATACATCACAACGACTATTGCAGAAATTTTAGGGACGAGGAAAAAATCACCTGCCATGTGAATATCCTGCGCTCGCCGGTAGAACAATGAGGACTGTTGGTAGTTACTTTTTCACGGAACTGAAGCACTTGCGTGACATCGAGCTGAGGGACCTCCTGCGATTCATATCCTTATCTAAGAGGTTTTAAATCAGCGACTCCCCTTCTCTTTACAAGTTCCGGGAATGGAATTAGAAGACGGGCACAGTGAACCCTATTGCTGGTTTAAGTAAGCAGTGACGAATGTCACCCATTTATCTAACCTAACCTAGAGGACACTATTTTCCAGGATATCGAGAAACTATCGGACAAACCCTCGGTTGAAACCCTAGGCGATTTGGGGTAGACATTACACTATTACGCAGGTAACGCTTTATGGCCAAGGACTATCCACATTTGAATGCAGACATACTTAGACTAAAAAAACAGCAAAGAACCACTGCTACTAAAGCAAACGATACCACTGTGTTTAATACTCGCAATATCGTCGATGTCATCGAAAAAAAGAAGCCTTAGCAAGTAGGATATCTGCAGATGCAGAAAAAAATGGAAAAACGGTTTTTTCCTAAGAAGTCAAGACAGTGGGGATCATCAGTATCTTAGTATCAATCAGATTAGTTCTATCCCCGATCTAGAAGAACCAGTAACCAACCGACCATCCAAAAAATAAATAAATAAGTAGCTAACGCGATAGCTCGGGATGAGCCAAGGCAAGGTAGGCCTTGGCTCATCCCGCAACCACTCATGTCACATTTCTCCCACGAGTGGAAGGGGCCTACAAATTGCTCCCGATTCCGAACGGACAATTGAGAAGCTTTTTCATGACAAATTATACTACCGGAGATTTGTCCGACAAGCGGTGGTGCCGCAAAGAATGTTCGGTGGACATTGTTGGCGCCTGAACCCTTCCAACTCATACAGCAGTCCAACGAACTAGCCACGCCGACCAACCAAACAACAATTTTTGCTAAAACGTATCGAATTTCAGTCATTTCGAAGTGAGACACCAATTTTTCTCTCCTAAACGCGGACGGCGTTAAACGAATTCCTAGGTCAGGTGTGGAAGACTCTATAGACATCCAATTTGTGCAATGGTGACAGTTGGCTCCTCGAAATATTGAATCTTTTTCAAACTTCCCTCTAGTATCACAACTCGGTACATTGTTCCCTAAAAAATTGGCATCACGTCCTGAAGTTTCAGACACATGACCAGACTTGCTTAAGGGGTTAGGTGGGTTTCAAAATTTCAAAAAAAGTTTTTATTTTTTTTTATCTTATTAAATATGTCTAGAATATTCTCCCAAAATATTAAATCGATCAGAGTAAAGTTCTAAGATATAGACCCTTCGGAAGTTCCGTCCATCAGGCCAAGTCAGACTGGCGCGTCGCACTTCAGTCGCGTTTTTCTCGAAACTCTATTTAGGAAATCGGTAGTCAAGATTTCTCAAAAAGTTATGAACCGATCTTATTGAAATTTTGCATACTTCTTTAAAATAACATTATCTAGAACCTGAACGAAGGATTTTTATTTTGTTTTATTACAACTTATTTTATGAGGCAATATGTAGTGAAAATTTGACCAAAAAATGGGTTTTTTTGTTCCCAACTCCGCCAAAAATTCCAATTTAAAGTTTTTGTTTTTTCCTTCGTTCAAGTTCAAGCTTTATATATCTACTAGCAGAAAAAAATTGTTTTTTTAATTTCGGATGAATCAGTCCTGAGTTATCCTGACTACGCCGGGAGAACTTTTTTTTGAGAGGTCTAGGGAAATGAGGTCCCACTGGCTGAATTTTTCAAATTTTTAAACAAAAATTTCACAAAGTACTTGTTAAATATGTAGATATCTTTAATATGGTTTATTGTTTGAATGAAATATATCATTCGATGTATTTAAAAAAAATCATTAAAAATATGCTTTTTTTTTGCCCTCGAAACCCACCTAACCCCTTAAGCAACGTCATTTTCTTTTATAGAAATAACTCCCCTTGAACTTCATAAATATCTCAAGCAAATCTCAACCGGCCAAACCCCCCAGTTTACCGCAACACTTCCATGTCCCTAATTCACAACTCACAAAGTGACACTTTCCGTTCTGCCAAATTCTAAATGCCACAAGCCAAAAGTAAGTCCCCCACCTACTCGCACAGAACGGCCTCCATGCCATGCAAACAAAAAAAAAAAAAACTCTTCCGTTCGTTGTAACCGATGTAAATGAATGATTTACGATGCAACGCTGCCGGAATAATAATCCGCGCGAAATAAAATGAAATCAAGAACGCATACGCCACCTTGCCGTTACCTTCTGTCCAAGCCGGCCATAAAAGTAATCCCACACTCGCCCCATTCCACAGACACACCTCGCATATCCCACACATTCGAATGCAATAAAATTAATTGAAAGAGCTCCCCGAAAATCCGTAAACGTTCTCAGGCCACTTGAAAACAACTCGAACAGGGGCCATTGCGTTGAAACACTTAAAGCCGCCTCGGTCACTGGAGTCGAAACTACCAAACGTAGGCACTTCACACATCCCGCAGCGCGGTAGCCTCTTTGTTGCACACCCGGTCCACCCCGGCTGGTCGGAGTATCATGCCTATGATTTTTTGGGTGATGGATGAATTACCATTATCCTGGGTATCCTTGGCTTGTGTGCTTTACTCGGGGCATAACACTTCTCCCAATGGTCTGTTTGCAAACCGAAATGCATGGTTACGGCTTCATCGTGTGCGGCGTCCTAGGTGTACGTAAAAGTTTTCGTGATATCGAAACTGTAGCAAGGATAACAGGAGTACACCTCGAGCCACAATTCAGATCCAGGTATTCATTCCACACCAATGCGGCACGTAAGCTGTAAGAAGAGGAAAAAAAGAGCAAAAGCGAGCGTGTTTCGACGGCCAAAATAAAAACCAAAAGTTCCACAACAGGAGTTTACATTTTACGCAAACGTGTACAAAAGTGTTTACAGGTTGTTCTCTCGCTTCTCAACGACCACACATAGTTTAAAGAACTTTTAATGCCCAAAATCTCAGTTGAGCTTCTTATGGCTATTGGTCTGTATATTCAATGAGGTGTGCACACTGAGGGGAGTTTGCTATAGGTACACATGGTTTTTTTGTGCTCTAAGCTGACCTACTGTGGAAGCTATGAGTCCTAGGAATTCCCACCAAACAACCAATAAGCCTCTCCAGTCAGCCCGGTCCTTAGCTAACTACTCCAAGTTGGTCGAGGTCTCCTTCCACTTGTGCGCGCCAACTTAGGCGAGGTCTTCCTCTACTGCGTTATTCAGCCAGGATACACTCGAATATTCTGCGAACCGGAGCATTTGTATCCATTCGCTCTACATACCCTAGCCATCTAAGCCAATGAAGTCGTATCTTCTTGACTAGGGTGATGTCGCTGCGTAACTCTTAAAGTTCATCTTCTCCTCCAGAATCCGTCAACACAAACGGGACTGAATATCTTACGAAGAATTTTTCTCTCGAAGCGACCAAAGATATATTCATCCGCTTTCGACAGAGTCCATACTTCAGCGCCATAAAGCAGAACTTGGATGATCAAGGTCTTATATATGTAGAGTCTCCTTAGTTTTCCGGGTTAAAGCCTTACTACTAAATAACCTTCTTAGCCCGGAGAAGCAGCGATTGGCAAGAGTTATTCTTCGCTTGATTTCTACCCTGGTGTTGTTGTCGGATTTGATACAGGAGCCGCCGAGATATACGAAGTCCCTTACTACCTCGAAGTTCTATTCTTACCCACGCCGTCGAAAATAAAGGCATCCTCTGCATAGTTTTCATTGGTGGATTCAAAGATTCTTCGGGCTTTTCAACCCAAATCAGCGATTGGCAAGACTTTTTCTTCTATTGACCTCTGATGGGATTTCGTTGTTAAAGGTTATTTCAGAGTCAAGGTAGACAGAGTCCCTTACCATTGTGACGTTCTGTCCGATTCGTCGACATTGGGTGCCCTTTATTGTTGATATGGGCACCCATGCTCTAGTCCCCTAAAATTCCATATATCGACCCCTCTAACATTGGTGGTGCAAGTTGAACTTTTTCTCTAAGGAGAGTAAAGAAAGCTGCAGTAGTCCTTTTCTCTTGCAAAAAAATACATTGGAAAGAAACAGGGTCTGCATCCCCGCATAACGCATTGGCTCTCTATTTCGGTAATAAGACCGATACTTACGGGGTGATGGTGTGGCGGATCGCCTTGGATATAGCCATAAACTGCGATAACCTAAGCAAAGTCCAACGAACAGCTTGCATGTGTATCAGCGGAACTCTTCGCACGACTCCCTCTGCAACACTAGACAATTTGTTTCATCTATCACCCTTCGACATTTTCGGCAGATAAATGGCAACAAGTGTAGCTATCCGCTTCAAAGCAACCTCAGCGTTGTCTAGTAGAGATTTTAGCCACGCCTCCATTGTCAAATGTCAAAATTTCTCCCAGAAACATTGACTATACGTACACCACACCGAAGCTAATTTTTGACAAGAACTTCGAGGTAACCATCCCTCCCAAGCCGATCCACCTCTATACCGACGCACGCACGGTTCAAAAACTAGCAACAGGGTGGGTGGTGGTGTTTTATCCGACAGTAATAACCTCAGCCTAGCGTTCTGTCTTCCAAATCATTGCAGCGTGTTCCTGGCGAAAAGCATAGCGATCAGAGAAGTCTTATCTTGGCCAAAGAAAAACGTGATAACAACCATGGATATCTGCATCTTTTCAGACAGTCAAGCGGCATTAATGTCTTTGGAATCGCTCGCTTCAAATTTAATAATAGCCCTAGATCGCCGATCGTCTCTTATAGAGATGGCGGAGCAGTTTAATATTCGCTTTTGTTGCTGTGCCAGGGCACAGGGAACTGTAAGGCTGATGAACTCGCCAGATATGGAACAAGATTACCTTATGGGCCTGATAAGGGCACCTTAGGAATACATGCAACAAGGCGTCTACGCAAACGACTTCTGCAGAAGCTGTATGGACGAGGAGGAGGAGGAGATTATTTTCCATCTTCTTTGCACCTGTCCAGCTCTCTCCCGTAAAATAAAACTTTACTTAAAAGTCTCCTTTTGCACTTACTTAACCCAAGGCCACGTAATGAGAGACAAGCGGCAGAGCGGCAAAGTTAAATGGTATGAAATCGTATGGTTGTGGCCACGCAGTTGATAAGCGACAAGTGTCATATTTTCTGCCGCTTTGCCGCTTGTCGCTCATTGCGTGGCAGCGCCTTGATCGTAAATATCGATGTTAGTAGCCTCCTACGCTTCATAAGAAGCTACAATTGGTTCAATGAATAGGCAGGAGATCTTCCCGAGATCCTTGTAATAACTCAACGGACCCCTCATGGGTTTAAGTGTGATGATTCTAGCTGACAGCCACTTCAACCTAAACTAACCTAATCCCGTGTTGACCATTTTTGCCTCTACCGGGAACGCGCCGGTGTCAATTCGCTGAAACTTTTCATAGATTGTACTCCTGGTGCTGCCCTGTGGGTTTGAATTAATAGCTTTGGACTTTAAACATCTCGGTGAGATACATAGTTCGCGATCTTTGTAGAGCAAGTCCTCATCCTCGTCTTGTGGCAAGTTTTAGAGAGAGCGTCACAATCTATGGTTGCCTTACAGGTTCCAACGGAGAAAAACTACAAAATGGTGACGTTCCATCTGAAATATGGTCGTCAAAATTTGGTCACTGAATAACCTATCGATCGCAATCATGACGAAATATGTATGTACATACGTCCAATTTGTACTTTTCCATGTCCTCTGAAAAAGAAAAATCTCTACATGCACCAATGGAAACTGTCGCTCACTGTACCATCCATCGTAGGCAGCACGACACAGAGAGAGAGAGCAACTATCCTATTATTCAGACATCATCACCACCGTCATCCTCCTGGTTTTCCTTTTTGGATAGTCACGGATGGAGGATGACTCATGCCCAACATTGTGTGTGCCTGTGTGTATTTGTGTTCGCACATTGGTGGGCCCGATGCCAAAACTATAAAACGGGCAAACAGTCCGTGGCGGCATCCCAATTCCCGAGTTGCACTCTACTCCTGGCACCACTATGTAAATACGCGCGGCACACTGCAATCGTGCTGTGTTGTCGCTCCTCCGCCAGCCAGCAGCGCCTCGCGCCGCGCCGGTGACTGTGTGTGTTCGGGAAAATGGACGTTAATAGTTTTGCCACTTGTTGCGCCTCAATGGGATTGCTCTGTTTGCCAGTGCGATGCCGCCACATGCCGACTCCCGATCATGGGTGGTGACTGGTGGTAGTTAACTGTGCACAGCTCAATGGACATGGAGTCACAGTAGAGACTTCCCCCGTGTGCATATTGCATATGTACCGCATTTTAGATTTGTGTGTCATGACGAATGCAAAATCTGGAGCACACGAGTGGATGGCTGTGTGCGAGTTACTGTGTCGTGCTGTGCTCTCGAGTACCTACCAGTGTAAATTCAATTTCGGAAATGTTACGCCAACATGTGTGACGTCATCGGATTGGATTTAGACATCCCGAAGAGGATATTCTATTCGGAGTTAGGCTATCATCTACTATCAGTTTGAGTTTCATTGTGGTTTTGTTACCCGGCCGGTGTGCTGTGCGGTGGTGGTGGCGCAGGCCGGATGTGAAGTGAGAGGATGCTGCTGGCCAGGGTATTGGTGGCGCTCGATGACGGAGGCCAGAGCTTAATTCATTCATAGATTGGCATTTGTGTTTTGGCCTACTAACGTGCGATGCTGGGAAATGGATATACCTTATGTATTCACATTATGGTGCCTGTTTAGAGGACTAGGACAATTGTTGTCGTTGGAATTAGGTGGAAACAGAGTTGGGTTCGTTGAGTTGCATTTTCAATGGACGTTAGTCGGTGAATGGATGTTTGAACACATTTTCTGTGTGGTTATCCGGAATGAGACTTTTGGCGGTTGGGGAATGAACTTTTTGGAAATCAATTTGTGTAGTTCAACTATGTACTAAAGCTTAATAATTCAATTCACTCTCACATGACCTTACCCGCTTTGGGATTGTTTTCGGTTTAGACTGGGGAAGACCCAAAGGATGTGCTGTTTTGGTGGAAAAAATGATCACTCTCCCTGATTAGATGACGATGAATCAATAGATCTGTGGCTTGTCCAGTGTTCTGTTCCCTCGTTCGTCCAATTCTCGCTCTTCCTCTCGACTTGGGAACAGCCTTTGATAAGTCCGTCTTTGGGTCAAAGTATTGGAAGGTCATAGAGAAATTTTTTTTCCTTAGGGATGAGATTGAGGAAAGGTGTGGTAATCGCTTTTGTGGTTAATGGGGAATTATGGTTGAAGCTGTCAAGCCCTCCTTCAATATTTATATTTCCTGGGAGCCATGTCGGAAAAGTAATACAATATGTGCTTAGCAGTTTCGTGATCTTCCAAACAAAATCGAAGCATTGATTGATGTCATTACAGTCAAAATCGGTTATAACGACCTTTAAGGGACCGATGAGTTTGGTCGTTATAAGCGGAAACCTATAATGGAGCTCAACCGGGACCTACAATTTTTGACTGTACTTGTTTGAGAATCTTTTAGTTTCACCCACGCAAGTTTTTAATGGCTGCAATGGTGTAATTTCTGAAGCCTAGGAACTAAGCTATTTTTTGGATATAATCAATGAGTATGGATCAATTGCATCCTGGCCAAACCATACTTTAAGCTCTCAGATAAGCAAGCTGTTTTGATATTTTTTTTTTATTAAAGGGGCAGTTGGTCCGGTCTAGCGCTGCGGCCTCGCACAGAGACCTTAAATGCCAACTCATTCTAGAGCATTTTGTTTAGTTCAGAGGCTGTCAGAAAGTTAATCAGCTTTTCAGTGTGAAGCGCGGGGCTTGCAGTCGTTGAAACAAATTCTCTACCTAGGTTGTTGCAACTATCTTGGCTAGTAAGTCCTCTGTTTCGTTGCCAATGTGTGCAGGCATCCAGTATTGTGTGATATAACAAAGTTGTTCTCTCATAGTTCCATAAGCATTTTGACTGTGTCTAGAACTAGTTTGGACTTTATCCTGGCCGAGTTCAGTGATTTTAGGGCAGCTTGACTGTTTTTGCCACAAATGGTAGAAAGGGCGTTGAGGCTTATCCACTGATTGATGGCAAAAATCTCTATCTGGAAGATGGCTGAGTATATGTCTAGACTAACCGATATGTTAGTACTAGAAGACGTGTCGAATATTGTAGCCCCAGATCCACTGTCCATTTTTGAGTTGTGCGTCTAGTGTAGGTCGTGCTTTGAGGGATGGGGTTTGAACTTTTCTTAGTCGTTTTTCGGAAGGATGGTTAGTTATTGAGTGATTTCGTTAGAAGCAGTACTTGGAAAGGATGTCTTCCAATGGTTTTGGGCTTCGTCTCGACACACTGTTTCTAAGGGCTACCAATTTCGATTTCAAGTATCTAGTCATCTTCCAGTCAAACTTAACTTTCTGACTATCAAATGCTTAAATTTTGATTCCGATCACGCACACAAATTTAAAGAAATCATTGGATTTTTTTTTTTTAATTGAAAATGTTACGTATTTCATTCATTTATTCATCCATTTTCCAACGAACTGCCTATCCACTATGAGGGTCGCAGGCATCCAATAAATTGGGGCCACTGGACCTTCTGCAGCAGTCGATTCTTTCAAGGTAATTTTCGATGACTTCTTCGTAAATTTCGGGCGGTAGCTCGGCTATACTTAAGGAATTCTGGCTTTTAGTTGCTTGAAAGTTTCGGGTTTAGGTGGGCGTAGACACCTCGCGCCTTGCTCGCTCAGTAGGACTATTTAATGGATAGAGAAAGGCTTGCTTCTTTAATACTGTAATAGGTCTACTCTTTCGAAGACGGCATACATATTCCACAATGAAATCGGCGATCAACAAGCCTTCTTGGCCTAAATCTGAGATCCCTCTATATACTCGTAATGATAGCAAAGTGAACTTCAAGTTGGGCTTGAAAAGGAAGTATCTGCAGATACCAAAGACTTCGACTTGCTACTTCGGAAAAAGGTATTTTCAGTGGGATGACTTAATCTTCAGTTTTCCAAATCTTCATCGCTAAATGGGTACTCGGGATCCTCGGTTCCCTTCGTTTGTGAAGACTTCAATTGAACCAAGTTTCCGGCATTTCGCCTTCTTTAGTACTCCATCCCAGCAGTTGAATCCCATGAAAGAGTGCTTCACCATGATTACAATTTTGCCTCTGTAAGTAACGAGCTGCATTACTTTGTACTCCTTACTATCCAGTACATGTGCACTTCTTCGGCTATCTCAACTCTAAAAACAATTTGCCCTTTAACGCTTCCATACTCATCATTTCAAACGTTTTTATGTTCATTACTTTCTAGTGTACTTGCGACTTATTCAACACATTCATGAATTAAGTAATCTTTGTTACAAAGTCTTAAACACTAAAGTATGCTACAACAAAACAAAGTTTGTTTAACATTGAACTCCAAAGTGGCGAGCATGAGACCCACCTAAAGGCGCTCACTTCATTATCCTTAACTATGTGCGACTTACTTTTCGCTATGCAATTCCCTTAAGTAAGCCTCAAGAGTCGTTTCATAGTAAGAAGTATAGAAATAAAAAAGAGGACTTGAATCGCGAGATGCCAGTAATGGCAGTAACTAGAATGCACTTGTGAGATGTTGTTAATTCTATTCAGAGGAGTAAGTGTGAAACAAGTCGTTGAATATGTTGAACGAATCCACTTTGCGGCATTAAGTCAATTGAGTGGACGCAAAAGGTGGCCGAGATTCTCAAGTATTTTGAGTAAAAGCAGACTCGTGTAGGAAAGTGGTGAATTGCAATTTGATTGCAACAATTGAAAATTATTAAAAAAGGACAACGAGCCTAAGATTGAATCGGTCAACTCGGTGGCTCGATCTTAAAAGTTCACATGCTTACCTATAATGTAACGAAGAACGACAAAAAGGACTGTCACTCGTTAACCAGAAAGATGGTAATTTAACAAGACGTTGGTTGTGGGACCCACTGACGTAGCGATTTGCAAGAATTATCAACCAGAAGAAGAAATCCTCAAACATTTCCTACGACACTGCTTGAGTGTGAATGTGACAGAATATCGTACTAGTCTACTTGGACATAAGACCTGAATCATTCAAATCTGTGACATTCTGGCTTCTTACAAGAAAAACGAAAAATCTGGAAAATTCTTCCGATCATAGACACACTCGTTTCAACTTCTCTTATTCCTACAGTTCCTACCTAAAAAAAATAAAAAAAAAATAGCTAGCGCGACAGCTCGTAATGAGCCAAGACCTAGCTTCTCGCAACCATGTGCGGGTTACATTTCTCGTACGAATGGAAGTTACCTAAAATGTATTGCCGACTCCGAAGGCGAATTGAGAAGCTCTTTCATGAGAATTATGCTCCCGGAGGCTTCTCATTCCCCGACGAGGGGTGGTACATGGCTGAGGCTTGAACCCATGCAACTCGCACAGCAGTCCAACGCACTAACCAGCCACGGCAACCACAGTTCCTACTTAAAAGGAGGAAAACGATAGGCCCGACTGAGGCCTATGTGAAGAGCATCCTTCACAAACACACTTCGGATTGGATCCCCAAATTATATTTTCCCATGTAAATCCCCTAATGACTGGCTAAATCTGTTAGGATTAGCTCACGTCTTCGAAAATCAAATATTTCAAATATAACTCAAGTTTCTGACAGCCGCAAACCTTAAAATTCTAAGTGGAAGAATTAAATCATTGCCTTGTTGCCTTGGAGAGCGTGATGAGAGATTATGGAACTCCACCAAATGACATCAGGTTCGGCAACCGTTCGTGGAGTTAAAAATTAGGGCTGCCATTTTTTCCTGCAGATCCAAGAAAAATGAATCCCTTGATACTTCGTTTGAGGGAGAATGAAGTCGGTGCTGTAACTCTTACTAACGACGTGTGCCACGATGACGACATATAGAAAACACCTTCCTGCACCCATTGTGACTACAATTTCCGCAGGAAACAGACGCCAAAAGCTTAGCTTAGCAATCACAATCCTGAAGCGGATAACTGAGTTACCAAACTACCAAATCACTGTATGCGGTCCAGTTTTTGTCGCAATTCATTCGAAACAAACCCGCAACAAAGTTCTAAAACCAATTCTGTAGAACCACCCATGTGTTCCTGTGTAAAGCGGCGGAAAAGGAACACATTTTTAGCTTTTCTGGCACCCTCTCCTAGGCGCACAGAGCACAACCCCTTTGGCATAAGTAACTATTTTTGTTGCCATGTACACGTTTTAGTCAAAGGCGACTCTACTGGGCCATGACAGCAGCAAGTTCGAGCCACTTGCACCGTAACCCCTTCCCCAAGACTGCATTTCGACTCCTCCCTCCTCACACCAGTCGTGCCATGACCCGCAATTTAGTCAGCTTCTGTCGGCCATCATATTGATGCATGCGTTGCATTCGATACCATGTTTACAACAACAAGCCGGGGGAGAGAAGCAAAAAAGAGTCGGAAATACGCACATGCAAACACTGACACATTCGGGTGAAACCTTTCACCAACACACCCACGGGCGAGCAATTCTCTGCCACCCTCACTTAGCACGAGTTAAAACCCGCCACCACCACCACGTTGTGTTGTCGTGCACCGAACAAACTAGGTTCCGCAATTTAAGTTAAGAAAACGCAAGTTATGCGAGGCGGGGTTGGTTTAGGGGTTGCTTTGGGCCCCCAACCTCGGGGTTGGGTAGCTCATGGAACAGTGCCCAGTATCGCAGTATCGCGTATGATATTAATAAATGGGTTGAGCGGGGCAAACACATGCAAACATAAACATAGTGCCATCCGCACTTACACATTATGTGCGTCTGTTTGTTTTCGCAGCGCGCTTTTTTTTTTCAACAGCCCTTTCGAAATTCCAGCACACAAAGGCGCACACGAGTCCCCGGTGCATAGTAAAATTAATCCAACCATGTACTGTTGCGGTAAATGATAAACACACTCGTACATATGTACGAGTATTGAGGAGCATAAATTTGCGTTGCACGCGCCAGGGGTGAGTTCAAAAGATGGCTCGCTGTGTCAGTTAATGAGGATGGCTGGTGTGGGGATTCAGGAAGGAATTTTCAATTTATTTATTTTTTATTTTTTTTTTGTTTTTTAAATTATGGCCCACAAATCGATAATTTGTCAGAGAATGATGTTTTCTTTAACTGAAAAAAAAAAAAAAAAAAAACCAAAACGGAACGCACGAAATGGTTGCATTCACTCGGGTAAATCAATATTTGTCGTTGCAATTGAATCGGTTGGTAGTTTGACACTAAAACAAAATGGCAATGTGCTATTGCCTGAAACATTGTACTTCTAGTTTATTTGGTCCTGAGTACCACTTAAGTTGCTAAAAGAGTCTCAATTACTTAGTCAAGCTGCTAAAAGAGTGCCAATCACTTGGTCTTAGTCACAGATGTTCTGTGGTCTCGAATTTGGAGGCTGGTAAGGATAACTCCCTCATTGACATACATACTTATGCCTTTGTCAGCAGTGAAGATCTGTTCTAAGCCTGGGAATCAAGGTGCCTTATTTGTTGACCACATATATACGTATACATACTTGGTTTCGCTCACACTAGAAGCGTCCAATGATCTCGTTATAGGTTGGTAGACGAAGATATTTAAATCGAACCTGTGGAATTAAGGAACAGGATCAGTTCACCAATCTTTTTCCTGGAAATAACTTTGAGGTCGTCGAAGAAGGGTTTTCCTAGAGTGCGCTGCCTGACCCTCGCTAGGGCCGTGCATTTAGACAGGAAATGATGCGGAGATTCTTTTTCGCTGTTATCTTTTCAACTACATACTGCAGAAAGTGTTGTGGGGGAAACCTAGCTTGGCTGGGTGGTCTTCTTTCGGCCAATGGCCTATGGTAGCGGCTACGATTCTTGCAACATCTGGTCTTGATTTGCTTAGTGGCTCGTTTGTTTTTTGTTTGTTTTAACCGGACCAGATCTTTTTTGATATGACGCAGTTGTTAGGCCTATTCCACGCTTGGTTGGCCGTCTTTAGAAAGTTTTACAGGCGCTGCAGGGACGAAGAGGAGGAGGAAACGATTCTCCATTTGCTCTGCACTTGCCCTGCCCTATCCCAAAGAAGGAAGCTCTGTCTAGGAGCCTACCACTTCGACAATTTGGGCGAAGTATCACATACTGATATCAAAAGTATCCTCAGCTTTATCAATAGTTCCAAATGGTTTCATTTGCTGGAGTGGCACCTATGGTGTAGATCCCAGTGGTATCACAAAGAGCCTTCCTTGGCCTACGTGTGTCTGTGCCTCACATGGACAGCCACCTTATCTACCTACCTTGTAGGAGTAATTACAGGTCATAATACTCTGCGTCAACCCATGAAAAATCGAAGGCTAAGTGAGGACGACCTCTGCGACGAGGAAGTCAATGAGGACGCAACCCACTTTCTCTCCCACTGCCCAGGTCTTTGTCACCTTAGACATAAATCCTTTGGAAGGCACTTTTTTTCAGAATACCGAAGAACTAAGGGACGTAACTATCAGTGACATCTGGAGGTTCATTAGGGCTTCAAAATGGTTCGAAAGCCTGGGTCAATAGGAGAATGTTTTGAGTATTGCTCCACGAGCAAGGGAGTTTCCCCCAAAAATTGGCAGCACAATGGATTTCTACAAACCTGAGTGTGGCGCAGGGAGCTTCTTTCCCCTCGCCAACCCATCTACCTAATCTAACCTTAGATAGAGATTCTAATAGTTTGGCAAAATCCAAAAGCTTTTGTTAAAATTCAATGCCACTCCTGGAGGCATTGTCCGTCTTGGAAAGACCACGTCCTGTAGCTGTGGAGAACACGATGTGCTGAATATGTTTACATTTCCTTGCCATCGACGCATTTTCTCTAGAATTTGCCATAGAATTTCGTATGCCAATAACAATGAAGGACACTGTAAAAGTGGACCGTGCTACTTAATTTTTAATGGGAATAATGAGTTTTTTGATGTATATGTAGATCAATGATCAGTTAAAAGTTAAACAAAGTCAAGAACGTCTACAGCACCAAGAACGTGTTGGAAGCCCAGAGATATAACGACGTCTTATAAACTAAGAACTGTCTTTCAAGCCAAAAAAGAAAGGCATCTACCAAGAATGCCTCTAAAGCTAAGAATGACTTTGCAGCAAAAACCTCTTCAAAGCCAAGAATGTATTTGAAACCAAGAACCCCATCGTAGTCGAAAAAGCCTTGAAAACCAAAAACGTTCCTAAGTCCAAGAATGGCTTCGATACCAATAGCATCTTTGAGTCTTCAATCTCACGGACATCATCGAAGGCAAACAAGTATTTGTTGCCAAGGAAAAATGCAGAAACATCATCAAAGCCAGGAATGTTTTAGAATTCAAGGTCTGAGCCAAAAAAACGTCTGTAAAGCCAGGACTACCATCAAAGCCGAGAATTCCGGGAATTTTCTTGAAGCCTAGCCAAGAACTCATTCAAAGGCAATAAAGTTTACGACGACATAAGTGTCTCCAGTTTATTGTGGAAACAGCGGCTTAAACACAGTCCACCGCGTTGTGGATTAAGTCGCATAGGTTGAGACCCTTTAAATGCATGTATGCATGTATATGCATACATACATACGTACCCCATTGATGTCATAAACATGAGTCTTGTTAAAATTAGTAAGCCCAGTGAAAACCACTAAAATGAATACAACGTAGTGTAGACCGCAGATAATTTACAATTTTCAACAACAAAAGGGTTTTCACTTCGATGAATAATATAATACCATCAAGTCAATTAAAAACGTGCTGACCAATAAAAATGTCTCATGTGCATTGTCTAACAGCTCAGAGCTCGTATCGGCTTCATCTTAGACGATTAGCTAAGCCATTATGATGCCGAGATAACCTTTTCATCATCCAGAGGTATCCCTCGTCTTTATTTTATTTTAAAAACCAATTCAATCCACGAATGACGAACATTTATGGAAGTTCCACAATATTGCGCAACGCTTACTTGCTGTGCGGTTAATCATTCCAATTTTGCCAGACAGAACTTGACGAATGACGCAAAGGTCGGGTGCTGGTGTTATTTTTAGAACGTTGCTCCCCGGTTGTCTCGTAGGAATTACAATCTAATCAGAGCATTTCACTTTAACGATTGTTATTGTCGGAGTTGCATAAGGCTTGCAAATAGCCCGCTTTCATAGAATCTGACAGCAAATGTATAAACCACACTCGTACGAGTACATATGAGTAGAACGTGGGACATGCTAGATTTTTAATAATTTTTCGCGGCTCAATGGGTAGTATACCCATTGAAGACAACTTCAGTAGGGGCTACAGGAGCGTTAAGGGTCAGCATAACTATATATAGATATTTATAAACGACTCTGAAACAGCCTAGGGAGTCTATACAGGGTGCTTCAAAATATCTTGGTATTGGCATCCACCACTATTTCAGTCTCCCTCTCTTCCTCTTTGCCTCTGTTCCGTTTTTCAAGCCGAAGTCACAGCTGTTTCTATGACTGAAGATAAACCTACTATCATGCTCAGGTATTGCGATCAGATTCAGCATAATGAGATCTCTGAACAAGATCGCTAAATAGCATAAAGTCACACTCTTCTGGATTGCAGGTCACAACGACGATGATGAATTAGCCAGTCAAGAATCTCTAGATTGACCTGTCCTCTTGCCACCTGATTCGCGGTCTTCCTCTATTGAACCGTCCCTCGAGACTGATTTCGAAGATTTTCCAGCATTGGTGTCCAACCGCTTAAAATGAGCCAGCCAACTCAATCGTTGAACCTTCACAGTCGATGTCGCTGTATAGTCCGCGTACATGTCATCTTTGTAGTTCCTCCTCCACTCACTGTCTATGCAGAAGGGACCGAAAATCTTCCTTTGGCCATTGCAAGGACCAGAAAAGCCCCCTTAGGACGATATCTCTTCGGCGATCGAAGAAATCTGAACCCTACCAGTATAACTGACATAACAATGCGTCACCTAAATCTAAATCCCTTTTCGACCTCAAAGGTTTCGATGAGATCACTGCTGGCCTTGATATAGCAGGGAGCATTCTCCAACGCTATTCTACATAGTTTTTCTTGGGACAAAACCAAAAACTAGGCATGGCTAGGTATGTATAGCTCAGGTCTCTGAATGCTGCCGGATGAGAGCATCGATTTGGACTTTTTGGGAAATTTGAAACTGATAGGGATCAATCGAGTTATCAATGAAAAGTTTCAGAAGCTCACACAATGTGAGATATAAGATTTCGTACGCAATGCTGAAGAGATTGATACCACGGTAGTAGGCGGGGGTTAAGGAATCTCTCTTCTTGTGCAGTTGAGGATCCGCTTTTTCAGATGCTTCCAATAGCTCAGCCGGTAATCCTGTACGTTTGTAGGTAAATCTGCTCGACCTTTGATGTGTGCGATGATACCACTTTTAGTCGCTCTTAGTGGAATACACAAGGATTTTGGAAGGGATACATTAAGAGGGGAGCTTTTTTACTGCCTTCCATGTTCCTATGCCCTGGAATTCACCTGAGAATACTGTAGAGTCGTCGACTTGAGTAATCGAATTCTATGCTACAAAAGTTTACCAGCTTAGAGGCTGTAGTCACCAATGATGGCGAGTTAAGTGTCCCCAGAGATTGTTAGCTTACTTTTAAGTACCTACAGCCCGCATCTCTAGAATCTCCGCATGGAAGTGGAGTTGGAGATATAAAAGTATCCTTATGCTAGGTTAGGTTTTGGGGGAAGTGAGCAGGCTAAAGACTGTGCGTCCACGGGGGTCTACTGGTCCACTGCATTCCCCTTTGAGTTGTGGTCCATGCATGTTCCAACCTTGGGTTCTAGATAAGTGGTCTATCGCAAAACCAACCTGTACTCTTGATAAAGTGAAGTATGTTCGCTATTGGTACTTCTGTTGGGTTTCCCAGCTCTCCAAACAGCCTGTTTCCCATGTGTTGGAGTCGGCGGTTTTGGAGATTGGGACAGTCACACAGTAAGTGCTTGATAGTCTCCGTCTCTTTCGCATCCTGACAGCTTCTGTAGTAGCCATGGTGCCTATGACATAATGTCCCGTCAGTACACCTATTAGGATGCGAGTATCTTTTTTATTCCTAGCCAGGAGACGTTTTGTCTTGCTCTGATCGATTCTCTGCCATTAACTGCGGGATATAATGCAGTCGCCTCTGGCGGACCAAGAGGTGTTGATTAGCTCTCTCATCTTTTAGCCGACGTTACCTTTTAACACACCCGAAGGTCGCATGGTTCCTAGTTGTGGTTCTAAACTTAGGTAATCGATTTTAGTGGCTTCCGAGGGTGGCATCCAGACTAACTGAGTACCATTTTGATTTTGGTGTTGTTGTCTTTTCTTATAATTTACGGTCTTTGCCCATTTTCAAGGTGGAGCTGTCCGATTTTACGTATACCTAAAGTTGACATGGACTACATAACTGGTCGTTGTGGCTGGACTACAGTGTAGGCTAGGTGGGTCCGCAATATCCACTAAACATTTTCTGTGGCAGTAGTTCTCGTCGCGGAATGACCAAACTGCGATAGGTATAATTTGTCATGAAGAAGCTTTTCTATTGCCCGTTTCGAGTCGGGAATAAATTTTAAGTTGCTTCCGTCCACGCGCCACATGAGAAGAAACTAGGCTAGGAGCTGTCGCGCCAGCTATATTTTCAGAACAAAAGAGCATTCGCAAATGCAACCCTTTGGTGTCAATATATTGGTTTTGTCTTTCACGTTTAGGCTCTCCTTCACACGTTTTACACTTTTTTGTCAAGTAGATTGCCTAAACTACGTTTCAAAGAACCGCCTTCGTCCCGGTATCCATAGTGAAACCCAATCACCCAATTGTCCACTCATAGTCCACAATGATTCGCTTTAAATGTCATTTTCCAAACAATTATCCTTGCTGTTGGGGGGTTCATCATGTTGTACCGAGTAAAAATCGCCTTCGATATCAACCACAATCCTAGACTGAATTCCTTCACGGATCACCCCTTCACGCTGTGGCACTAAACCTTTTCTGTCTGCACTTCGGCGCCGCCTTAGTGACCGAAATAGTTTCTCGATAGAAAGGACTATAGATGTAGTCATGTTCATATGTGCAGTTGGGTTCCAAGTGACATCCTGCTGTCAGCACCACCCTTTCGCGAAAGAACTTTTGTTTCACAGGCTCGGACACCAGTAAAGTGCTGAAGTTTTGATTTCTTGTTTTGCCTTCAACCGAACACAACAAAGAAAAATTGATTATACACCAGGAATAGGAAGGGCTAGTAGGTGGTAATGCGTTTAGTTTTGGGGTAGGACACGGTTCGTCGAAACGACAACCCATCGTCGTCGTCGTCGACCCTCTATAAGTACCTGACCCCAAGTCTCCCGTCTCTGTAGGACAGAAGAAGTTCCATGTTCAAGAAGAAATTCTTTTGGCACAAACTATCTGGGCGACACGACGTATGTCTGTGTGTAGATTTAATCCCTTTTCCGAGCGCTATGCGTATGACTTATGGAAAATGGCGCGCGTAGATAGCACACATCAACGTCCCAAGTAGCCCCACGCATCACCCCAATCAGGAAGCACCACGAACTGTGTGTTGCTGTGTGCATTTTTTCGTTGGCTGGTTCGTTTCATTTTTTTACTGCCCGTTTGGGGTCGTGTCGTCGGGCGGACACCCTGCATGGCATAGACATGCATGTGCGTCTACATGTGTGAGCCGACAACGGCGCTGTGTAGTGCACTAGGATTATGTTGGCGGCGGCTTCTTATTTTGTATTTAATATCAATATGTGACTGAAGTTACACACGCACGTACCGTACATGCTAGCGTGGTTTCGCCCCGCATACAGACGTAAATCGCCAGCTCTAGGGGTGAGCTAAATCAACCCTAATTAAACGCGCTTAAATTTAAAGTTTGAAGTTTCTTGGTGGGGCCGTTGACCTTAACCATGCGCTGTGCCTGTTCCTGGACTCTTTTTTGCGTGCTCTGCTGTTGTCGAGGGGAAGCAGCAAGGGCTCGAAAGGCGCCGTTATGATTATGTCAATATAGCGGACGCATGAACGAACGCACCTTGTATATGTATGCCTTTGCTGGGTGGATTTTTTTGTTTTTCGTCCTTGTATGTGTGAGTTTTGCCGCACTTTGGCGGAATTATTTCTTTGCCTGTGTACACATGGGTTTCACGTTGCGGAATATTCTTTTGGAATGAAGGAGAGAGGCGCCTCAATAATGCGTATGTCAATATGGAGGACAAAATTAATGGTAAAACTGACGCCGACCGCCTTGTGGGGGAGAGTAACGCACTTTAAAAGTGTTAAAGGTGCAATATGTTGTGTAACCTGTCTGGGATAGTTGCTTGAGACAACGTAAGAGCGACTTAAGCAAAAGAGTTCACTCCTGGCGGGATAGGTACAAAGAGCCCGGAACCACTAACACCACGTTCGATGAGGTAAGAGACGATGAAGATACATAAATGAACGATAGATGATTTTCTTTCGAAATGCAATACGGTATTCAAAGGAAATTTCACACATAAGTCAGCCGAAGAAGAAGACATCACTGTGCAGGCGGTATCATGATTTTGTTGTATAACATGCGGGCCCATTGTTGGAATCGATCTCCGCTTTCTATGTCAGTGAGGCCACGTGCAACCTTGTCTCATGGACTGGGCAGCTTTTTGCATGAAGTTGAGGTCCACTATCTGCGTTTGTTAAGCCCAAGTTGCTGCCCTCCAGACGTAACCAAATTATGATATTTACAATGAATGTAATGTTCATGCAGGAGTCCTTACGCTTGCCTAATTGTGGATTACACAGAGGGTCGTTCATAAACGCATGGACTGCTATTAAGCTGAATTCAGAATCTCGCCCATACTAAAGAAAGTTTTTATGCCGAAAACATGAAAGTTGGTTAGTGTCTTGAACTTCTGAGCGAGCGGCGTGGGTTCAAGCCCCAGCCATGTCCACGGAACATTTTTCAGGGTACCACTTCCCGCCGGGAGTATAATTTGTCATGAAAAAGCTTCTCATTTGAAGTCGGCAATAAAATGTAGGTCCCATCCATTCGTGCATGAATGGTTGCGAGAAGCTAGGCTTTGGTTCATCCTGAGCTGTCACACCAGCTATTTTTTTTTTTAGCAAATCATGTTAAAACTCCTCCGTATTGATATCGTAGACAAAAACTGGTCACCAACTCTCTCTAAAGACAAAGGGATTCTTGGCAATGGAAGAAAAATTCCAGTGTTCACACTCGAACTAACGTTACTCACATTATGCGCATTGAAATAGACTTGAACCTACTCTGGACTAGGCTCATTCAATATGGCCAATGTGTCTACACCGAACGTTAAGTAGCTCACCCGAGTAGGCTGCATAGAAATGGCTCGCGTCAGATTGGAAACCACAGCGCTTCTACTGCAAGTTAATAACCTTCAAAAGTTTATCTCTCTACGTACGAACACCCTTACTATTCCCTGCACTATTGGTACACCAGGGGTGGCCATGGTGTAGTGGTTAGCATTGCCGCTTGTCGCTGAAACATTTATAGAGTTTTTCAATGAGGACATAACAATTTCATTTTTAAATAAAACACATAATAATTGAGTTATCGGACTGAAATTCATTCCAGGTGTAGTACACATGTTGAATTTAACTATGGAATTCAATCTCATTCATATGACCACCGCGAGGACGTTTGTAGCGATCGATTTTTGGAGCCAATTTTCCACCACTCTTCCACACTGACAGATTTCCAATTCCTTTGAACGGCGTGGAATCGACTGATTTGGCTTATTTTGAACTAAAGCATTTACAGCTGCGATATTTTCGGTACTTCAATACTGAATATCTTGACTCGCATTTATCCACTATAGCACGCACAGCCTATTTGGTGGGACGATAATTACGACCAAATATTGGAGTAAGCGCTCTTAAAGTTGCGAACGACTCAGAATTTATTTTTAATAATTTCCAAACATTACTCGTTCGTGGACTTCATCATGATAAAAATGTAAACTTTGACTGACATTTTGACGGGAACAGATCATAAAAAGATTTAGGGGTGCGATTATGTTAAAATACACAAATTGTTATGTCCCTATTGAAAAACTCTTTATTTAGGATATTAGGAACGATTCTATTTTACTTATTGTCGTAGCTACTTGTCTTTAATTTCGACTCATGATTTTTCTTCATATTTTCAGGCTTAGAACGGGTTGCTGAGGAGTTTATGGGACGCAGGCAATGGAAGCAATATCAAGAAGCTCTAACGCGATCCCAATTAAGTGCAGATATCACAAATCCAGATCAAATCGATATTTCGAGTAAGTATTTCCTCTCTTTATCCTTTCGCATGTGGTATCAGTATTTCGTTTTTCAAATTTAAGGTCAGAAACACGAACCCGAAGAAAAACTGGAGAAGACCAAGGAAAATTCACATCCACAGCAACAGCAACCGTTCGAAAACGACGTTCCAAAAATCAAAACCGAAGTATTCGGCGTGAACGAAAGAACTTTGATTTCTCCGCACCTAAAAAAAGGTATGAAGCGTCACACTCTCTGCCTGGCAGGACATTTGGATGTCTCTTGTTTTTTTTTTTAGAAAATTTCGAAAGCGGTTCAGCAGTAACGGGGGGAAACACAAAACTTAATAATAATACAACTACATCACATAGCATTCATAATAATAATAGTAAAAAAGATAAGAAGGAGTTACCGCCGCCCACCAGTCCGACATCGCCACCACCAATACCCATCGATTGGACACCGAATGAAAAGTGTAATTTTTGTGTTGACGGTAAACTCCTCACAGTGAACGAGAAGGGTGAATTAGTGGCCGAGTCGAGCCCGGCTTTGTCCGAGGCAGACCTCGCCAACAGAGTAAGTTACAGCATTGAATGTCAGCCAACTAGGACATGAAGTAATAAATGTTTTTTTCGAATAGCCACCAGGAGATACGGACAGTGACTCTAGCGATAGTCTGGTACCGGATGCTAGAGTCAATGCGAGTAAAATAACATCACGCCTAAGAGATTCAGTTCCACCGAATATGACCTCATTGGAGTCGATGGCAGCACAATGGTCAGCAATTCAATCATTACCGGGACTTCAGTCAGGCTTAGGGCAATTGTATCCAAGTGAGTAGAATTTATTTATTTTTTTAATTCTTCCTACGTGGCAATGGACACCGAATGCAGACGTTAGTCTATGGTAAACTTAAATCACTCTGTCGTTAGTAATCCAATCACCTTCAAGGCCTCTATGCTTGCCTGAACGGCGACAACATATGTACATATCTCCTTTGAAACACATTATTATTGTTGAGATCATTCATAACGTCACTATCCTCCAACCTTGACGCGTAACTGGCAGCTCTTGGATTTTGGAACTCAGTCCAAATACTTGCCCACAAGACGTAAGCTGTCAGTTGATAGTGTAATAATCCTTCTCGTTATTCACAAAAAGTCCACCTTGGCTGGTTAATATTTTGAAAATTAGAGAGCAAGCCCGCAATTATTTCAATATCTTCTCTGGAGAAAGGGTAGCCGGGGATGGAAAGCAAGGGTAGCAGCAATGTCTCAGCCGAAGGAGACTCGTTATCGATTGCGGTAATTTGGTCCCTGCTTTCAAGTTTAGGACAAATTAATGCTTAAGAGATCGCTGCCGTGGTTTAGTTTAAACGGTTCTTTTAAGGAACGCATCTAGCATGAAATTTTCGGTGTCACAGGAATTCTGCTCGACTTGCTGAAATTTCTACCTTTTTTGTAAAGCTACGATCAGATGACTTGCAGATTTGCATACAAATGTGTCCCAAACGTCCGGAAAGAGTGTAATTAGCACGGAGGATTTGAAGACGTCGTCCGCAAATATTTGCACACGTCATCCGCAAATCGTGTGATCACTTTTTTGGAACCATTTGAACACATTTGTAGACGTTTGGACATTTGCGCACATGCATTTGCGGAGTTGGGACATTTGCAGATGTTGCTTTGATACAATGTGGGCTCTTCTTCTCGCATTTCTTAAACGCGTGCGATGCTCCGTCGGCAAAGCGCTTTCTTCGTCTTCTTTCATCCTCATCCTCTTCGATTTCATCATCCTCTTCGCTTTCATCTTCCTCTTCGCTGCTGCTCTCAAACACTTACGCAGCTAATACCATTGCGAGGGTATCTCAAGTTGTTTATTTTCTCTAAATGTGTCTGCAAATATGCTATTTGCATGTGTCAAATCATGTGATCGGGCAACAAATACTCTGAAAAATGTTTGCAGACAATTCATTTGCGGACACTTGGCCACAAATCCTTTGGGACAAAGTCTACAAATCGTGTGATCGGCCTGCAAGTGACATTTCTGCAAGCTTTTCCATTTTGCACACATCTGCAAATCGTAACTTAAAGCCTGTGATTTCCTCAGACAATTTTTGACACGATGATGTAAGAGCTAAGTCTTTTCAAACGCCAATCGTACAGGTTGAATTGAATCAGCAAGACCAGCCTTGTCTGCGGCCTTTACTTATGTCCCTATGGGAGAAGTATAGAGATCAGTTAAGAGCTCTCGATAGGTTTTCGCAAAGTTGATGGAAAGGACTTGAAGCAAGTTTTTTCTGAAGATGTGATCGATTAGACGCATTGAGATATGGCAACAGTTGCGGTATTCAAGGATGAGCTGTATGAAGCAAAGACTGTATCTGCACCTGCAAATATGTAGTATGAGCCAGGTCAGCAACGTGTCAGAAGTGGGGATACGAACATTACTTTAGTAAACCGAAGTAGCAATCTGAAACCAGACATTATCAACTTACCTAGTAAATATTTTGGTAGATGGTCTTTATTCTGTTGCGGGATGAAGTGTTTTTTTTTTCCTAATTAAAAAATGTTTTTATTTTTTTATTTTACAGGTATATTGTACAATTTAACTCAGCATGTGAACTCGGCCACACCAACTACCTCAGAGACATCGGCCGCCGCTATAAGTCCCTCACTCAAGGATTCTCCCAGTCCCAGTGATTTAACGGGTGAACAGCCATTAGATCTTAGTTCAAAACCATCACCAAACTCTTCAATCGGTGGAGATGCAAGGCATGTGCATAGGTAAGTCAATATTTTTTTTTTATTATTTTCAAGCGGAAATAAGAATAAAGGCTCGGTCAAAGTAGAAGTCTGCATGAATGTCTTGATGAATTCATACCCTTGTTAAACAACTGGGAACACCAGTTTCGGCTAACGAGTTAGGAAAACTTTCTCGGGCTTAGGTAATCAAAGAGACTTATAAAGCCTATTCTTACAAGGAAATTCTAAACCTTGACAGAAACACCATGAGGAGACTAGTAGGCTTCCTTACCGGCCATTGTGGCCTAAGATATCATCTCAACAAAATAAACCTTTGTTCAGACACAGAGTTTCGATTCTGTTTGGAAGAGGAGGAAACCTCTGAGCACGTTGTCTATGAATGTCCGGCACTGTACTGACTGCGTAGACGGATCTTTCATAGGGAATTCTGTTCGTTGACGGAGTTTAGAAACTCGGCTACTAACGACATACTTATCTTCATTAGGAAGGTACTAGATCTTATGTCAGCCATGGGGGCAGGTTCAATAAAAAAAAGAAGTCTCCAAACTCATCGGTCTTTTTCAATATCCAGCGTCAGAGGCTTCCCAAAAACCTTTCGAGACATCGGGCAGCTTGTGATATAATAAAATTCCACGCCCCATTTCATTTCGAATTAAAAAGAAGGAAAATTTCTCACTCAGTTAGGACATTAATGGCATCATGTCTCCTTAAAAACGCATAGAAGGCGAAATATATGAAAAAAAAAAAACCAAAAAAGGACTCTCTTCTTGTTGTCTCCTCCGCTTCTGTTGCATTTCGTGCTAAATACAGTGATATCATATCATACTACTACTACTACTCGGTTGCATTCAGCATATGTATATGTATCACCTAAAATCAGCGAATGTTTCTACACAAAAAGCGAAAAAAAAAATTTCTCTTCTCGGCTACGTAATACACGTTTTTCTCTTTCATTCAGATTCTAAAGGGTTTTCTTTTTCTTCTTTTTTTTTTTTTTGAAAGTGGCTTAATTTACATGCACACGCACATACATATATGGATGTCTGAGAGCCAACACGAGTGCATACCACTAGTGCAAGGGGGCTCAGTGCTGCTTTTCAACACCCCTTTCTTCGTCATCATCATCATCATAATCATCGTCGTCGTCGTTGCCGACGTCGTCATCAACATTCCTTTTTTTTTTGTTGCTTCTGTTTCTCTACATACATATGTACGTACATGTGTGCCTTACCTACTCCTCTTCCCACTGTAGAGTATTTTGTCTTGGTCTTCGATCATAAAGAAAAAATAAATGGAAACCTGCATAAGGATTTTATTTGGCAGAACATTTGCATCAACACACATTTGGTCGAGGTCGTTTTTAAAAAAAAAAAAAACATGAAACCAAGTCAAAGGGGTACATATGTACATTTTGAATCGATAAATATGTAAAGAATGATTTATCTTCGGAGTTAGGTCTTGATCGGTCCTAATCTCCTGCTAACGCTTTGTGTCCTTAGCAATACGTTAAAGACTTTTAAGACGAGAGACGATCTACTACTTAAAGTCCTGAGCGCACCTGGGTGTCAACTAACAAACTTCACTGACTAGCGGTCTTCAGTTTTGCTCATCAAGTTAGTTGAGTTCAGTTTACACCTGTTAGCGGTACCAAAGGATAGGCCCTCCATTACTGTGACGTCTTTTCAGAGAGAGATCGAAGAGTCTCAGAATAAGAGCGCTGATGTTCATCTATTCTACGAATCAGTCATCGTGGTCGGGGAATTCTTACTATTTTGGCTGGATCGTCCGCTTTGTCTGAGGTACCTAACAATTCGGAAGACAGAGTCCTGAATTGAAGTCATTAGCAAAGTTTGATATCTTAAAAGTTTTCGACCACTTTTTGCGCCTACCACGCGCTCATCTTTGAGTAATCGATCGGAAAATGTTATTGCGTTGAAAGCGTTCACTTATCTACTGCTCGTGGCATCATTTTTGTATTGCAAGAACCTTATTGTCCAAAGTTTACGACTACTTAATTGTTAGTTCCCGTCGCCCTTGTGAAACACTGGACGTTAAGAATGCCAGTGTGCCACTGTTCAGCTTTCAACTTCAACTCATTCCCAAAGCTCACGATTGTTCTTTAACGGTTCTGCTTCACGTTTGCTTAACGCGCTCCAGTCTTCTGTTGGAGTAAGTAAATGAATTCCACTGCTGACTGGATCACATATTTTCTTCAAACAGTAAGGCTTCTACAGAACCAAATAAAGTCTTGGTCTTGTAAAGGTTGGGGTTGATGAACTTTTTCGCTTGTCTAAGGCCCTGGAAGTTGGCCCGGTAGTCGGCGTGTTTGTTGATCTCTCATTGTGTTATCTTGGAATAGGCACTGTTGAGTTGTACCCCAAAACATGGTTCGGGACCAACAAGTGGGCGGCCAGCGCCTCTTCTCGCCAGGCAGTCCGCCCGTTCGTTACCCTAGAAGCCTTCATGTTCGGCGATCCAGGCTACGGTAACCTTATTCACCGATGCCAGACAACCTTGGACACTAACGTATAGGCCCAGTAATTAGTGCGTTGGACTGCTGTGCGAGCAACGTGGATTGAAGCCTCAGCCATGTCCACCGAACTCGCCGTTTGGAGTCGGCAATAAATTGTAAGTCTCTTCCATTCCGCTAGGGCTGCACGAAGTAGATAGCCGATTACCACAGGAAACAATAACAATTCGGGGATATCTTGCCTGCGCAAGAAACACAAGATAAAACTCGATTCACGTTTTCGAAAGCCTTGTCAAAGTCGAAAAAGTGGTCGCAGAGTGGTATGTAAGAACTCAATTCTACATATGAATGTGGTTCCGAAGAGAGTTTATGTGGTCGACTCGAGAGGAATCAGAATGGCAATTTGTTTGTTTGGCATTCAAAAGAACGAACGTCTTCGGCTTGCGTACTCCTTCAGATAACCCTTCCGAAAAGCTTTAGCTTTGCCTTGTACTCTTTGCGAATGGATACAGCAGATCTGCCTATCAAAGGGGTTACTTAAGCCCAAGCACTTCATCGATCCTAAGTGCTTTGATCAAAACCTCAGCATTCCTGTGCAGAGATTATTGCTTTGGGTAGCTCATTCGACCTTGCTACAAGCTGATCCTCATGCGCTATCAGCAAGAAACCGTCCAAACTCTCAACCGGATGTTGCTTAAAGCTTTGTCAAACTATCAGCTACTGGCGATTCTATAAACTGTCCTACTTGCGTGCCTATTTCCTTCATCCTTCGTGCATCAGAAGGGTGTTAATGCGGTTTAGTTTATCATGCTTTACGCTACGAGTCGATTGTCTTCGCAAATTTTTCTGTTACTTGTGAGCCTTGACACGGACTGGATATAGTTTCGACCTTTTCCTAGCAAATTCATCAACTATTTTACTAAAATATTTTCATGGCTTGCCTAGGTACATCAGTCTACTTGTTCACTTTCGCTATATCTTTCAAGGTTCATCTGCACAGCTTCACCTTGGTAGCTAATATGGTGAAAATGTTCCCAATTGTCGACTGTAAAATGGCGGCGATCTCGGCTTGGAAGTCGTCCCTGCTGCCTCTGACCCTAAAGAATCGATTTATTTCTCAAAATTCACAGCAAATGCCAGCTTCAAGTCCATTTTGGATCCGTCTATGTTGAAGGCCAGCTATTCATCTAAGCACACCGGACTCTTTTTCCAGTTTTCGTAGGGATTTAAGGTTTTTCTTTAAGGTTTCGACTTTTAATTCATCAATTTGCGTCAACTACAGAGCACGATTTTATATCTTCAATCGTTTTCAACACCTCACATCGGATGTTTGTCGGATTTTTCCTATTAATTTCTCCTCAAATGGCCTTGCAAGACACACAGACAAGAGTCTATTGCCGTGGGCAATCAGCCAAATCGACGGCCCCCAATACCACTTAAATTAAGGACATCTCTGGCCCACTGGGGTTGGGTTTGCTGTTTCCCTTTTCCCGATTAATGTTTGCTTTTGTTTTCGGCATAGCACAGCAATTATTTACCTCGAAAGCAGATAATTTTGGAAAATGAGCATAGCCCACCCCCAAACTAAAGACGAAGTACTCGCACACACACACTCTAAAACGAGCAAAAAAAAAAGTACATACATATTTTCGTAAAGTGTTCCCTTGTGAAGCGAACGCTGATGACGATGAGCAAAGGTATTAAAATCACACCTTTATTTCAATACCCAGGCACAAACAGACACAAATTTTTGGAGAAAAAATAATAACACCATCGTCGAAAAGTACGAGTACATGGATAACCACCATCGAATGAACATGAAGCGGCAGTTTACTGTGCACCAGACAGAAACGAGTGCATCGTATCGATCGTTTCTTTTTTCTCTATTTTTTGCATTTGCGTACAAGTGCATACATACCCATCTCGGGAAAGGACGAAAAAAGCGATTTTTTTTTCTGTTTTTTTGTGAATTTCGTGTAAAAGTGCCCCCCACCAGCCCACACGGAGAGGGCCACCCCAGACCCCGTGTCGTGCCAAAAAAGTGCATTTTTACTGCACATTTATCGAATGACGAAAATGTATCGCAAATTGTGTGCACCGCCGTACACATGTACACAATGCAACGCAACGCAGCCAGCCAGCAGGATATTATGTATGACAGGACTGCACTGAATATATACTGTATGTACCGCTGTACCTATACACGACCCCCCGCTGCTGCCGGAAAAAAAAACATACGTGAATAAATAATAAGTGGTGCGGGGTATGGGTAGTGGTAGGTGGTGCCGGGGTAGGGGGTCGGTGTTCTCCTACTTAGTTCCTTCGCATCAACCCTCATTTTCGTTTTGCGTTTTTGAAATTGCGAAAAAATGTGCACACACAAAAAATGATGGGAAGCCATTCTCCTGGCAGTCGTCATAGTCGTTGTCGTCGTCGTTGTCGACGTCCTCGTCCTCGTCCTCCAGCCCGTGCCTTGTCCCATTTGGGGCAAAGATTGTGTATGCGTGCGTGCTGCATTGGGCTGGATGGGGGTAAGTGGATACGAGTACACATTTCTTTTTTCCTCCCTCTCTCGCTGTATTTTCTTTCATATTTTCGTCAGTTAGAGAAAAAGGCAAATGACTTTCGGCATTGAAATCCTTTAAAATAAAAAAAAAAATGTTCGCCGCCCCCCATCCTCAAGCAGGACATGCAGAAAAATGCAGTAGTAGAGAACAACAAGAGCACAGCCCTCCCCCCGCCCACATGCAACATAAGAGACTTGCAAGCACACACAGTAGCTACTGCTAAGGAGCATCAGTCTCCAGTTTCAGTACCGAAAAATGTAGCTTAACAGTAAATTATGAATGACAACAACGTGGTACGACATTCAGAAATTCCCAACACGAAATTTTCGAGAAAAGTACGTGTGCTCTGTACACTCACACAACCCCACACACCCATTATGTACGAAAAACGACAAAAAAAAAAACGAGAAACCCAAGAAAAATATCAAAAAATCGTAAAAGTCCTAGGATGAGCGTAAGCCAGAGAGGTCCTTTCTTCAAGTGCATGTTGAATTTTCGTAAATGCATAGCAAGGTGTGTGCATGTGGCTTGGAGAGGGTATGCTCCATCATTTTTGTTTCTTTTTTTTTTTGGACGTCGAATACGCATTTGCAGACAAAAGTTAGTTGAAATTCACGAGGGTAATGTTGGTTGCATCGGGGTTGGGCCTGCTTACAATGCAGGCACCTAACCTGGATGAGGATTTTCTATTCAGGATTCCAGTTCTGGTTTTAAACAACTGTGATGCGAATATTACGCCAGTTATGGTCTCCTGTCTGTCGTGGGATATCTAATGACAATTAACGCCCTACTCTTCAAAGTTTTTCAATTCACAGCAGTTCTGTGCCCTGTGAGGGGTCCGCCAGTGGAAAGGGGTTGTACAAAGCTTTTTAGAACTACTGCCCATTTGACGCTTTTGTTACTTATGCTTTCGCAATGATCCTTTTCTGATTATATGATTGACAAATTTCTGAATAAATGTTGACAAGACTAGTTGGTTTTGTCATTTGGACCAAAAACCACGTGAATCGTCGTCATACAGAAATATTCACAATATTTTGTGTTTCCAATCAATTTTCCCTTTAAAAAGTTAAGGGAACCTCTCTGGTAAATTGGGCCATGGCTATGGTCGAACGCATATCTCGGACGAAATTTTAGCAAAACCAAAAGGTTCAAAAAGACGGTTGACTAGGACACCTTAGAGACGTCTCTTAATCTCTAAACGAAATTCCTTGAGGAAGAAATTCCTTGAGGAAGAAATTCCTTGAGCAGCGTCTTTTTCCTGAAAATTCTTCTGTGACAATGTAGGGGATTCTTCCAAAATATTCAGCCCACGTGAAATCCTTTTCAATGAATTCAGACGTCTAGTGGACTTCCTTTCAGTGAGGAATCCATTGACCTTCTATTGGACACTAATTTCATTGGTGGATCCTTACGTTCCTAACATTTGACATTCAACTGCACAGCAACCCTTAAACATCACAATAATTGAAAAAATGCAATTGAGGCATTTGGAGCTTTAAACCTTTCAAATCACCAGAATCTCATGAAGTTTAAAAAGAAATAAATAAATAGCTGAGGTGACAGCTCGAGATGAGCCAAGGCCTAGCTTCGCGCAACCATACATGTTGTGCTTGCTACATATTTCGCACGAATGGAATGGAAAGATAATACAATTTATTGCCGACTCCGAACGGAGAATTGAGAAGCTCTTTTATGACAGATTATACTCCCGGAGGTTTGTCATTCCCCGACGAGAGGTGGTGCCCCGGAAAATGTTCGGTATTCCTGGGGCTCATGCAGTTATGTCAGCAGGAAAAAGCCCACACGTCCACAGAAAGAATATCTAACCTACCAGCCGTTCGTCATTCCTATTCAAGCCATTGGAGAGGTTGATTGATGTTCATCTGTAATTCAGCATCAAACAGATGCTTGCTTTTGGCAAGACATGGGGCTTATCACCGGTTGTTTGGTGGAGGGAGCTTTCGCATGAATATGTGACTGCCTACTGCACCAATCTTCAAAGAACGGCTTGTCTCTGCTGCATGGGTGCTTTTCTGAATACGCGTGCTCTAGACGCTCTGCTTGACCTACCTTCCCTTGATGCTTATATCATGAGCTGTACTATCACAGCAATCTATCGTCTTAGACGGGGATCAGTGGAGTTTTGATGGACCTTGCGCGACACTTATCCTACGACCCTTGTTCCATGGATATGCCGTCTGATGCAATGACACCAGAACTTCGATTGCAATGCAAATTTAAAGTTAACTTTCCTTGCTTTCAGGACTGGCTTCAGCCAGGATCTGAGCCTGGACGGGGATGCAGTCGAATCTTCACGGATGAATCCAAAACCAGTCATGGGGTCTTCGTGAAGGTCGATAACACCAGACTTCATTACTCGTTGGGCAAGCATGTCTCTATTTTCCAAGCAGAGACCCTTGCTGTCCTAATGGTCACAGACTATATTGTTAAGAACAGGTGGAAAGTTCGGAGGATCTGCGTCTGTAGCGATAACCTGGTTGTGCTTAAGGCCTTGCTAAACCAGTTAACCAATTTCAATATAGTGCGAATGCAAGAATTATCTGAACTCGGTCGCAAGGCTGAACTCCTGACTCTTGTCATACTGAGATCTCCGGAAATGAAGTCTCCAATGAGATTGGTAGAGCTCAGAGGATGTTTTCTCAGGACCTGAACCTGCATTGGGTCTTCCCAGGTCCTCGGTCAGGGCCTCCATTGACGATTGGGTTTCCTACGTACACAATTGTCTGTAGCACGGCTCTCCAGGATTCGCATTTGGCAAGAAAATCTGGTTCATGAATCTGATGAACTCTGATTTAAAAAATTGTCAAAATATCAGCTTGACAACAAGAGATGTCTTTTTAGCAAAAGTACAGCGTCGTGCGTGGTATGCTTCCTTCAATTCTTGTGTCCAGTGGACCTTATAAGCATGTAGGCCAAGATCTTCATGCAAAATAGGGTGAAAAGTGATTGCGGATAGGCTTAATTCCTGAATTCCCGTGCTCGTCTCGAAATGGACACACCTGGGTTTTTAGTCACGAGTTGGAGTCTTCACATCGCTAACCCATCCGAGACGTTTAAATTTATCGATTAAATTCATTGTGCCGTGCGAGAAGGCGCTTGATAACGACAAAAAGCAATACGAGCTTTACGAAACGTTTCGGCGATATTTTGACCGTAAGAATTTTCGCTATTTCAACACGTTGTGCGGTGGCGTATGCGTAAAATTTATTTATCGAATGCAGAAGAAGTCGTTATATTGTCATTGCTGCTGAATTTTTCTGCCATTGACTGTGACTGTAACTCGGACATTCTGCACCAACAAAAAATATCGATTGAGCGGTGCACCGCGGTGGCGTATACGTAACATTTTTTTCCCAGAAGAAGAAGAAGAAGTCATAATGTCAACAAGGCATCATTGCTGCCAAATTTCTTTGTCTTAAGCTTTGTTCAATGAGGTTGTTCCGAACAGTTTGGAACAGAAAATCTTGCACCTACTCTTGAGGTAGAACAGAATTGTGAAAAATGTCAAAATCAGCTGTGCTATGTGCTGTTACTATGTTTTCAGCATTTTATTTGTTCAAATGACATTTTTTTCAATTTTTGTTGACCAACAAATGGGCTGTACTTTTCTGTTATAACTTGATCTGACATTTTTTCCAATTCTGTTCTGGTTTCTTCTCGCCGAACAAAGCTAATGACACCTCCTCCTAAATGATCCTAAATGTTCGACCACCAATGTCATCGTCTCAACTCAAATAATGATATTCGATGCTTCGCAACGTGAGCAATTCAGCCAAATGCATATTTTTAAATGTCAAATTGCATATTAGCTTTCTTTTTCCTTTACAAGAGCCACTTTCTGAAGTCATCTATACTTTCTGACTCATATGCCAAATATCAATAATAATACAATCTGCAAAAAAATTTATTAATCTCAAAAAAATAAAAGTGACGAAAAAAAAAATTCTATTTTTAAATTCTTTCATTCATCCAATGTCACAACAGAGACACGAAATGAACAAAACCCGCGAAATGCCGTCTTTTTTTTTTTTTTTTTAAGAAAATTACACTTAATTAACTCAAAAAATGATAAATTATTGAAAAGTTTGTACAATGTACAATTTTACAATGTAATTTGGGTCACAATTTTATTGATTTCAAGATTAGTCGACGATAAGAACGTGTACTCCAGTGTGTACACAGTTTGAGGGTAAACACAAAATGTTTTAACTTATTTTTGTAACAATTTTGCACAAAGCGCATGTGACGATGTGTGTTTGTCAAAATGTCAACATATTTCAATATAAATTTGTACAGGTGAAACATTTGTGTGTGGGGTAATTTGTTTGAGGTTTGGCGTGAAGATGATTGCAAATTCATTTAGTTTGTGTTTTTGTTTTTTTTTTCGCTTGCAGTGTGGGATTATGGCTCATGCAATTAATTAATCAATACTTGCGTAATAATTAAATTGGATGAATTTAGTCAAGTGCAGAGGTTTTACGTTTGAACTTTGGTTGTATTAGGAGGAGGTAGAGGGTGGCGATTTTAAATTCAAGGGGTGTAGTCGTATTATTTGACTGACATTTGATGAGAATGCAATCGATAGAGGGCGTTCTTAATTCGAATATTCTCTGGAAATATGGGGCATTTGCGTCAGCTACTTATTGACACATTCACTGCGGAACTATTGCACATCATTCACGACGAGCCTCTGTACTGGGTGTCTGTCCACACGCACATTCGTCTCAAATTTAGGGCTAATAAGTGCCAATTCGACAGATTCCCAACAGAGAAATTGTATCTGAAGTTAAATATAAGTGACAGCCTGTATCAAGCAGTGACGCTGACTCAGACCTCATTGGGTCAATTCTGGTAGTATTGGTTGGCAAAGCAAACTAATCAAAGCATTTATAAAAAGGAGGAGAAGTCGCCAAAAGAGCCTTCTTCAATTGGCAAGATTTAGCTTTTTTGCTTAAACCATGCTGATGCCCCTTTGGAGCGTGTGCTAGCCTTTTTCTTTTCGTCAATTTTACGGAAATTCTGCCTTCGTAGAAAGACCAGTAATCGTGTCCTTGTTAACCATATTACCGCATATTTCTTAGCCCAAATGTCGATCGAAGCCCAGACCTAGCAATCAGGTCATAGAGGTTCTGAGATACCCTACTTCAGCAATATCACCGAGACATGGGATGTGAACAAAGCTTATTTCCTTACTTATGGGAGTGGTACGGGGGCAGAAGTCTTCTCCAACGCATTTGGCTTAACCATTACCACGCGACTGCCGGATCACTGAAGTGTATTTCAAGCGGAAACTACGGCAGTCTGCGAAGCTGCGGCTTGGCTTTCAATTGACGCGATAGATTGTAGCGCTATTTTTCTATACATAGATAGTCAGGCACCTATTAACGCCTTGGAATTGCCTACTATACGATCAAGGTTGGTAAAACAATGCCGCAAATCTCTTAACGAGATTGTACTGGGTCCCAGGACACAGGGACGGTGAAACAATATCAGCACTTGTCTCTTGTCAAAACAAATCTGGCCTAACCTGGATAAAGAAGACGGAGAGACAAACCGGAAAAACCTAGATTCACTAATAGGGTCCTCACTAGACATTGCTTGATAGGCTGATATCCACTCAAACTGGGGGTCCCCTCCAATGATTTCTGTAGAAGCTGCAGCGACGCGGAGGAGGAAGAAACTACAACGCACCTACTATGCACGTGCCCTGCCCTTGCGATGATCAAGCCGAAATCGACATCCAGAAGATAAGTAACTTCATCTCTTTGACAAAATGATTTAACTCTTAGGGTTACTACCGTTACGGTTACCCATCTCGTGGTATCACAATGGGCCAACCTGGTCTAAGTGTTCCTTTGTCTGAGCGGGGCAGCCACCTTGCCTTACCTAACCTAACCTACTTATGATGGCGCTGCTGTCCGAGGTAAATCAGATCCACAACAGACAAGCGACTTCATACAACTCAATTGTTATCTAGAAATTCGCACCCCAAGTAGATCGATGTGGTGGCTGGGTGTTGTAGTAATAGGGTAGGCTCTGATTGGTATCAACTTGGCGATGCCCAGTGTTGTAACTGTTACTACACATCAATTGTGCTTATTTTACCTCCTCGTAACCCCTCGGTAGCCACTGGGTACTGGTTGTTGTCCACCTGGACTCAACTTGCTAAACTTATAAGCGCGAGTGTTGACCAAAAGACAAAAATTGCAGCACTATAAACACGACAGCGGAAGAATTCCCTAGATGGAATCAACGGTGGCGTCTATAACTTCCGGATCGGGAGCAATACCTTATCTGGGCTACTTCGACATATTTGGAGCTGAGGCCGATAAGGATTTCCAGGAACTGGTTGGGATCTTGGAAAAGAGATGGTAGCGGATGAGCCCTACAGGGGCCAACGGCAGCGCTCACATCCCCGAAGTGGGTTACCGACATCGGTTAAACCGGCCCCTCGTCCCAGGGGTTAAAACAATGGACCTGGTCCTCCAAGTTGGGGGTTGTGCACCGGGGTAACTGCCCTGTCACGGAAAAAAATATAGTTACGAAGCGACAACAAGCCTCGGATACGGACGGATTCACTGATGACAACCCATGCAAACGAATTAAGGACAACGAATTTCGGATCTGCACGTGGAACGTTAGGTCCCTTAACAGACCACGTGCAGCCGAACAATTAGCGGAGGCCCTCAACTGCTGCAAAGCAGATATAACCGCAATCCAAGAAGTGCGGTGGGATGGGCCGGGCAAAAAGAGCAAAAGCAGCGCTTATTTGGATGTGGATTTGTCGTTGGAGCCAGACTTAGGCAAGAAGTCTTAAGCTTCAGGTATGTAAGCGAACGCCTTACGACAATCCGCATCAAGGCTAAATTCGCCAACATTAGCCTGATATGCGCGCATGCCCCCACAGAGTAGAAAGACGACGACACCAAAGACAGGTTCTACGAGCTCTTGGACAAGACATACGAGCAGTGCCCTAGCTATGACATTAAGATTGTCCTGGGCGATTTTAACGCAAAGCTAGGAAGAGAGGGCATCTTTGGTAGTACTGTCGGAAAGCACAGCCTACACGACACCACCTCCGATAACGGATTTAGGCTGGTCGACTTTGCTGCGGGGCGGAACGTTGTCGTAGCTAGTACGCGGTTCCCACATCTCGATATCCACAAAGGAACATGGAGATCTCCTGATCAATCAACCGTCAACCAGATTGACCACATTGCGATCGACGCAAGGCACTCCTCCAGTATCATGGATGTCCGAACGTTCCGAGGGGCCAACATTGACTCGGACCACTACCTTGTTGTAGCCAAGGTACGACTGCGGATATCCCGAACACCGCCAAGACAAGGGAATACTGTGAGGAAATTTGACGTCGGACGGCTGCAATCGCAAGAGATCGCCAAATCCTTTTCCGATCGAGTCTCTCTCAATCTCTCAAGAGGTCCCATGCCGCCAGCATCAAGTATTGAAGACCAGTGGCAACATTGCCAAAAAGCGATCAGATATGCCGCCTCTGATGTGCTGGGTTTCACACGGCCACCACAGCGAAATCCCTGGTTTGACGACGAGTGCCGGCAAGCACATGCAGCGAAACAAGAGGCTTATAAAGCGGCGCTGCATAGAAGGACCAGAGCTGCCCGCGAGCTCTACGGGCAGAAGAGAAGAGACGAACACAAGCTTTTCAGAAGGAAAAAGAAAGAGCATGAGAAGCTCGAGGAGATAGAGTGATGTTATAGCAGGAATGAGGTTCGGAAGTTTTACCAAAGGGTAAAAAGAACCTGTCAAGGTTACAGAGCCCGAACCGAGGCCTGCAGGGATGAACAAGGGAACATCGTAGTAGAATCGCAGTCGATGCTGAGGATATGGAAGAACTACTTCTGCAGACTGTTTAACGGTGACGAAGAATCAAATCCCGCTGTCAGGCAGAATGAACCATTCAACCTGGACGACGAAGACCAACAATTCCGTCCACCCGACCTGGACGAGGTGAAGAAAGCCATTTCGAAGCTTAAGTCCAACAAAGCTGCTGGGGCTGACGGCCTAACTGCCGAGCTTTTCAAAGCAGCAGGCGATGACTTGATAAGGAGCATGCACCAACTCATCTGTAAAATATGGTCGGAGGAAAGTATGCCCGATGAATGGAACCTCAGCATTGTTTGCCCGATCCTCAAGAAAGGAGACCCTCTAAACTGCGCCAACTACAGAGGCATCAGTTTTCTTAACATCGCTTACAAGATCTTATCAGCCGTGTTGTGTGAACGCCTGAAGCCGTTCGTCAACAACCTGATCGGTCCATATCAGTGTGGTTTCAGGCCAGGAAAGTCCACCATCGACCAAATATTCACACTGCGGCAGATCTTGGAAAAAAACCAGGAACTTCAAATCGATACCCACCACCTCTTCATCGATTTTAAGGCCGCGTATGACAGCATCTATAGAGACGAGCTATACAGAGCCATGTCTAGTTTTGGCATCCCTGCCAAACTCGTCCGTCTGTGCAGGATGACGATGGAGAATGCACGCTGCTCCATCAAGGTCGGTCAAGACCTCACCGGGACCTTTGATGTCAAAAAAGGATTTAGACAAGGCGACGCGCTGTCATGCGACTTCTTCAACATCGTTCTTGAAAGAGTTGTGCAAAACTCACGCGCCAACACCAGAGGCACAATCTTTCAAAAGTCCGTCCAATTACTCGCATATGCCGACGATATTGACATAATCGGAAGAACGCAGCGTGATGTCACTGGTGCGTTTGTGAGTATCGAGACGGAGGCGGCGAAGATGGGTTTAGCGGTCAATGAGGGCAAGACGAAGTATATGCTGTCAACAAGAAAGGACACCCAACACCGACGTCTCGGACAGAACGTCACTATAGACAGCTATAACTTTGAGGTAGTTAAGGACTTTGTCTACCTAGGCTCCGCTATAAATTCAGGCAATGAAACCGGCGCTGAGATTAAACGAAGAATAACTCTTGCCAATCGCTGTTTCTTTGGGCTAAGAAGGCAATTGAGTAGCAAAGCCCTCTCTCGAACAACTAAGGTGACCCTTTATAAGTCCTTAATCGTCCCAGTCCTGCTCTACGGCGCAGAGGCATGGACTCTATCTAAAGCGGATGAAGTTGCTCTTGGCTGTTTCGAGAGGAAAATTCTTCGGGTGATTTTTGGTCCCGTCTGCATAGACGGGGAGTGGAGGAGGAGATACAACGACGAACTGTACGGGCTGTACAGCGACATCGACTTAGCCAAAAGAGTGAAGGTCCAACGACTGAGGTGGCTGGGTCATGTAGAGCGGATGGACACCAATGCTCCAGCTCGGAAAATCTTCGAATCCACACCCGAGGGTCAGCGCAGTAGAGGAAGACCGCGACTCAGGTGGCGCACGCAAGTGGAAGGGGACCTCAACCAACTTGGCGTGCGAAACTGGAGGCAGCTGGCTAAAGATCGAGCTGGCTGGAGAGACTTGTTGGTTGAGGCCCAGGACCACGCCGGTCTGTAGCGCCACCTTAAGTAAGTAAGTAAGTAGATCGATGTCCAATTCTACTCTTGCGTGTTCCCTGAGTCGCAGTCTTCTCTACTATGCCATCGCTTTAGTGCAGATTCGATGACTCTGGATAGGAACGCTGCGCTGGTGTGATCACCATTTCATCTACGTAGGAAGCGAAAGAAAGCTCTGTGCAGACAACACACACATTAACGCTTTGGCAAGACATGCCGAAGGTGGTAGAAGATCCGTCTGCAGTATTAAAAAGGAGCTAACAAGTGATTGTAGCTTCAATTAACACCCAGGCAGGAGACAAGATTGGTCTCCAACGTATTTTCTCAAATGCACACAAGACCCCTAACAGAAGAGAAATTGCAACGGAGATCAGAGCTCTCGAGAATTAATAGCATCTCTAATAAGCTCTTCCAGGTGTCGCCATATAAGTCAGTAGAGCTGCATTACATGGCGATGAATGGATATATGCATTCATAAGGATTGATCATCAAGCCAAAGGAAAGAAATCTAGGGATGCGGGAAACTGACGACGTTTTATGTGCTTGCGGGGGGCACGCAAGTGAAAGGGGCCCTTAACCAACTTAGCATGTGAAATTGGAGGCAGCTGGCTAAAGATCGAGCTGGCTGGAGACGCTTGTTGGTTGAGGCCCAGGTCCACCCTGGACTGTAGCGCCACCTTAAGTAAGTAAGTAATGTCCTCTGCAACGCAGATATCGTTGCAATATCTACATATGAGCTTGCGTCTCCCAGCCTTTTGGCGTACATTCCCAAGAGGCAATGTCCTGACTATGACTATTCGTAACTGCTTCCTGCTGAATGGTTTGGTTCTCTTGATATCAAAAGCTGGCCATAAAGATTTGGATACTCTATACAGCGTAGCACTTCATTGATCACTACCATTTTAAGTTCGGACTCCTCCCAGTGCATATTCCTAGCGTAATACTTTGAGTCTTCAAAGCTTCCCCGGTCGCCGTAGCTTAATGATTAGTGCTTTGGACTGCTGAACAAATTGACACAGTTTCAAATCCAGCCTTAACCCTCCATCCTGTGGCTGTAGCGCCAGCTATTTCACTGTAAATGTCTCTTTAAGTCTTTTCAAAATCAGTTAGCAGAGATTTATAATATAATATACCAAAAACTTCTTTGCTGTTACACTGCATTCTTTTGAAATACCGCATATTTCACTTCGAAAGTTGTCAATACCCCAATGTGGCATAAATAAAATGCCAGTTTCCTCGCGTAAGGACTTTTCCGCCATTCTGTATTTACTTCCGGTATATAAAATACCTACTGACCACACTTGGGTTAATGCGAGCCCCATCAGGTCCTCAACAAATGGAAGGCTTCCCCAATTATTTCCCTGTTTTTCCAAAATTTCGCACCAGAAATATTCTCATCCTCTGGGATGGGGAGTAAATACAGACTAATGAGCTCCGCAATTTTATTACTCACGCATTGTTTACGAACATCAACGTTTCGCTTTAAACTTCCTACAGCATTGTACAGTCATGTCTGAATAAAAGGAACCATACCTTCCGCCATCCCAAACCATATATTCGCCATTATTTACATTAAATTTTCATTTTAATAACAATCTCATTGCGTTTAAATGGAAAGTATATACCCCCTGCACATATATGTAGCTGCAGAGGAATTCATTTTTAAACTATTTTTCGTTTTTGTACAACATAATGAGCAGTCTCCGCGGTGCACACATTCACACGGGGAAAATACATAAGGCCCCGACCCGCCCGAACGAAAATCGACAATACAACCGATTTAATATGTGTTATCAACGAAAATTTCATCATAGCTGATAATAATTTTCGTTATCGGCCATTTAAATTTCGAAAAATAAAAAGCGAACGCGAAAAATAATCCCAAAATTGGCACAATAAACCCAGGGCCATTCCACTTTGGCTTTATTTTTGCCTGTGTATTTTTTTTCTTTTTTTTTTCAAGTCACGAAATTATTAACTTTATCTTGACGAAAAAGGAGCAATCAATTTTCGGTCACCAACGAAGGCAGCCGCCACGCGATGTGTGTTTACCAAAGTCACACGTTTCACTCGAAGACTTCGATAATACCAGACAAGTTGCATAATTTAAAAAAAGTTATTTCTGTAATCTGTTTTGTATGTCAACGAGGAGTGGGGAACAGAACTGGAGATCTTGAGGCTCAGATAGAACATAAGGGTGGGCCACACTGTGACTTAAAAGATATTACTCTTGCTGGTGTTAGCTGTCATTTCAGCGTTGAATTGAAGCTTATTTAAGCAGTCAGTCCTTTGGTTTCTACAATTCATTGCAGGGTATCCAATTTTAAGCCTAGCTTCCTCAGTTATGGAACTTTGTTATTAACAGATGGAAAGTAGCCTACTTACTTAAGGTGGCGTTACAGTCCGTGGTGGACCTCAACCACAGCCAGCTCGATCTTTAGCCAGCCGCCTCCAATTTCACATGCCAAGTTGGTTAAGGTTCGCTTGCGTGCGAAACCTGGGTCGTGGTCTTTCTCTATTGCGCCGTCCCTGGGGTGTGGATTCACAGATTTTCCGGGCCGGAGCATTGATGTCCATCCGCTCTACATGACCCAGCTACCTCAGTCGTTGGACCTTCACACTTCTGTCTAAGCCGATGTCGCCGTACAGCCCGTACAGTTCGTCGTTGTATCTCCTCCTCCACTCACCATCTATGCAGACAGGACCGGAAATCACCAGAGGAAATTTCTTCTCGAAAAAGCCAAGAGCAACCTCATCCGCTTTTAACAGAGTCCATACCTATGCACCGTAAACCCATCCTCGCCCCCTCCGTCTCAATACTTACGAACGCACCAGCGACATCACGCTGCGTTCTTCCGATTATGTCAATATCGACGGCGTATTCGAGTAATTGGACGGACTTTTGAAAGATTGTGCCTCTGGTGTTGGCGCGTGAGTTTTGCACAAATCTTTAAGGAACGATGTTGGAGAAGTCGCATGACAGCGCGTCGCCTTGTCTAAATCCTTTTTTGACATCAAAGGTCTCGGTGAGGTCTTGACCGACCTTGATGGAGCAGCGTGCATTCTCCATCGTCATCCTGCACAGACGGACGAGTTTGGCAGGGCTGCCAAAACCAGACATGGCTCTGTACAGCTCATGTCTATAGATGCTGTCATACGCGGCCTTGAAATCGATGAAAAGGCGGGGCGTATCGATTTGAAGTTCCTGGGTTTTCGCCGCAGTGTGAATATTTGGTCGGTGATGGACTTTCCTGGCCCGAAGCCACACTGATGTGGACCGATCAGGTTGTTGTCGAACGGCTGCAGGCCCTCCACAACACGATGTTAAGAAGACTGATGCCTCTGTACTTGGCGCAGTTCAGAGGGTCTTCTTTCTTGAGGATCGGGCAATCGAAGCCGGGATTCTATTCATAGGGAATACTTTCCACCGACCATATTTTACAGATGAGTTGCTGTTTCATCCTTACCAAGTCATCGCCTGCCGCTTTGAACAGCTCGGCAAGTAGGCCGTCAGCACAAGCAGTTTTGTTGGCCTAAAGCTTAGATATGGCTATCTTCACTTCGTCCAGGTCCGGTGAACATAATTGTTGGTCTTCGTAGTCCAGGTTGAATGATTCATTCTGCCTGACAGCGGGATTTGATTCGTAGTCGTCGTTAAATAGTCTGCAGAAGTAGTTCTTTCATATTCTCAACATCGACTGCGATTCTACCACGATATTCCCTTGTTCTTCCTTGCGATTCGGGCTCTGTTGTCTTGACAGGTGAAACTGCCGAAGCTTATTCCTGCAGTAGCATCTCGCTATTTCCTTAGAAATAGAATAGAATAGAAATGCTTCTCATGCTCCTTCTTTTTTCTCCTGAGAAGCCGGTGTTCGTCATTCCTTTTCTGCTCGTAGAGCTCGCCACCAGCTGGTTCTTCTATGCACGCGGCAAGGCTGTTTAAAATTTGAATCAGTCTGGCCATTCGTCGGCCTCTTCGTTTTCACTTATGTCTCTATGTCCTGCGTCCCAACTTAGAGTGATAAAGAACAAGTTAGCCAGATTCGCAGATTAAAAGAGTCATCAGCGTAGAGTCCTTAGGCGTTTTCTCTTTTTGACATGGATTTGGGTTACCTTTTAAAAGATCATGTCACCCAAACGTAACTTCGATATTCTCTGCGAACGATGTAGTTATCGCAAGCTTAGGGAATAGACAGATGTTCTGGAAGACAATGAAATTAGTCCTACTCGTTCAAAGGCAAAGAATTCGTACTTGAGACTCAAATAAACATCGCAGAATGAGTCCTTTTAATGGAAAGCTCTATATTTAAATTCAATTAAAACCGACCACAAGAAGTAGGTTGATACGTGTACAACAAATTGACCTCAGTGGCAGATCATATGAACAAAATATTAAATTGTAAACTCTAACAATAACAGAGCCAATAACAAATAACTGTCATCTTTCTATGTACAAGTACTTGTATTGATTAGATTTTGTTGTCCTTCGCGTATATCGCACACATTAGTGCATCACACGAATGCGCTCAGACATCCTTTTAAATTTCCCTTCTCCCATGACGGTCTGATCAGAGAGCAGTAGTCACTTGTCCCCCTTTTCCATGAACACATGAATCCATTATAGGAGCAGCTTCGCATAGGTAAATCGAGAAAATTCCTCCTGGAATCCTTGTTTGACGTTTGCCATCATTCATTTTTATTGAAACTAAACTTCGAGCAACAGAAAATCCCAAGTGAGGAGTAGAAATAAAAGTAAAATTGCGAAAGAAAACAGAAAAAGGACGAAGGAAAAAAACTAACCGACGCAAGCGCATTCAAAAAGGTGCAACATGCAACAGGCGAGATGTGTGTGCTTGAATGATGATTACGTCAACACTTTTGTGGCCCTGTCTTCAACCATTTCCTACTGTGGGAGGAGGCAAACTGCTTTGACCGAAAATGTCCTTAATTTGGAAATGGTGCGGTGTTGTGGTGAGTTGCCAACCGTACGTTGATCCTTTTTTTGTGGTGATGAAACTACATCGGCCTCGCCATGCACACAACGCCACCATCACCAGTTCCCCACCAGTTAGTAGCGAGCGATTCCAGTCTATAGTCCTCGAAGGCCATCTCGCACATAAGAAAGGGTTGCACCCCGAGAGAGGGCAGAATGTATTCAGTTGAAGAGGATATCTCACTTCGGCGACAACGAAACGAAATCACTTTAAGATAAATGGCAATTTTGGCCGGATTCGAAAGTAAATTCGAGCCTGGGCCCGTACCAATTACCGTTGGGCATGGGGGACATTTCCCTGTTAAGTTCCTGGCGAAGTGCACTTCCTTTTTTTGGTCGTCATCGTCCTCGTTGTTGACGACGACGACATTCCCCCACTACACGAGTATGTGCTGACGAGGATTTTAACTAACAGGTTAGCGTCAGCAGAATTTAAGTTCTTTTTTTTTCGAAGGATATGTGGAAACCAAATTATAGTTGGGGAGTGGTATTTCTATTTTTTCTTCGTTTGTGGGAAGGGAATGGAGATGATATTTTAGAATTCGAGGGTTGAAATATTGATTTGGGATTGGTTTACTGTGTGGGACAATTTGGATGTAGTAGATAGTCCATAAGGACTTTGCACTCGATGGCGATGTGTGTGAAGTGTTGTGGAAAATGCATTCTTAGAATATTCTGCTTTTGTTGGCTCAGTCTGAGGTCAGTAACTTCATGTTTTCGGTGTTCCATTTCGGGGAAGCGTTCATTTATGCATCGGTGCATTGGAAAAATTGTGTTCACCTTCTTTTTACCTCATTGTGTTTATTAGTAATGGGAGGGGGGAGCATTGTCGACAAAAGGTGAACTAATGACGATGGTTGGACTCACGTGGCCCACTCTCAGGAGTTCTCTTCTCAGGAGGTTTTAAGCAAGGAGCGGGCAGGACAAAGGCGAGTGCAGAGAAGAAACCTCTTATTTGCATATATTTCTATGAGCCCCTCATGAAAACCTATGAGCAATCTCCGAGATATGATGTTTAGAATAGAATTGCTTTCTTCTCGCCCTGAGTCGAAAGGCATACACTCTGCTATTCGTAACCAAAATTCGGACATGCGGAGCCTAATTGTCTAATAGGTGATGGATGGATGGTGATGATTAATGGACTGCGACCTGAAAGATCTGAGAAAAATGTCGAGCAAGATTGATACAGTTAAGAAGCCTAAGAATAGTGCTTACAAAAACATGGCTGATTGTTCCTGGAGAAGTGAATTCTTTTACCGAAGTGTTTCAGGTTGCAGCAAGCCCTGGCGGGACAATCGCACAAAATATGTTCTGCAGTTTATTGATCCTCCACTGTGAGGAAGTTCATAGCTAATAACATAAATACCTCCTCACTTTTGTCGCGATGATTGATGATCATGTGAAACTGATCGCATGCTCTCAGAAGAAATCTGTGGAAATATGGCCAATCCAGCAGCTCGATGTAGCATGTAAATCTCGAGCTGACCAAACGCACAGAAGAAATCGATAATAACCGCCAGGCAAGGAACCTCCAGTCAAATTGACCATCTTGCCATCAGCCGACATTTGAGAACGTTTGTCAACAACCTGATCGGTCCACATCAGTGTGGCTTCAGGCCAGGAAAGTCCATCACCGACCAAATATTCACACTGCGGCGAAAACCCAGGAACTTCAAATCGATACGCCCCGCCTTGTCATCGATTTTAAGGCCGCGTATGACAGCATCTATAGAGATGAGCTGTACAGAGCCATGTCTGGTTTTGGCAGCCCTGCCGAACTCGTCCGTCTGTGCCAGATGACGATAGAGAATGCTCGCTGCTCCATCATGTTCGGTCAAGACCTCGCCGAGACCTTTGATGTCAAAAAAGGCTTTAGACAAGGCGACTTCTCCAACATCGTTCTTGAAAGATTTGTGCAAAACTCACGCTCCAAAAGTTCATCCAATTACTCGGATACGTCGACGATATTGACATAATCGGAAGAACGCAGCGTGATGTCACTGGCGCGTTCGTGAGTATTGAGAAGGAGGCGGCGGAGAGGCATGGACTCTGTCAAAAGCGGATGAGGTTGCCCTTGGCTTTTTCGAGAGAAAAATTCCTCGGGTGATTTTCGGTCCCGTCTGCATAGATAGTGATTGGAGGAGGAGATACAACCATTTCCTTCGTAAATGCCCGACTTTCACCAGAACCAGGCATCGTGCATTCGGCAAAATCCGCCTTAAAGAATTTCGATGACCTTTTGGGGAAAAAACACATCGGAAAGACTGTCCTTTCTCCAGGCCTCAGGCTGAATATAAGGACCTTCGGCCCTTCAGAGCCTTATAGCTGTCTGGCAAGGTGATGATTTTCCCAAATATGTTGTTATCCCTGATGAGCTTTTCCGCCTGTATGATGGCTGTGACCTCGTTTGTGAGTAATTTGACCCTAGAAGTTCGCAGGAGACCCCAAAGCTAATGCCACCTCTGTCCTGCCCATTTCAAAGCTTCTGAAAGGGTTTCTTTACTACTCTCTGTCGCCGAGTTTCCAGTTTTCCACCCAATCATTCGACAGAGGCTGACAACTCAGATCTTTTGTAATATTCTGCCTCTAGTCTTTATTTCCTGTCTTTGAAAGATCTAAGGCGAGATATTTGCTCATTATTTCTCAACAATTGATGATGGATTTGTTTATTTTTTTTTCAGAGCGAAACCGAGGGTTACGCCATGCACAGGGCGTCGCACGTACACCGAGGAGGAACTAAATAGTGCACTGCAGGACATCATGAGTGGCAAGCTGGGTACACGTCGCGCAGCCGTACAATACAATATTCCACGTTCTACGTTGCGTAATAAAGTGTATAAAATTTCTTCGGGAGCAAAACGTGAAACACCCACATCACTGCGTCATCTGGCTGGTCTTGAGGATCTAGCCGATGTCGATGAGGATAAACAAGATCTATCGGCCGATGAGGAGGACAGCAGCGGTGATAAGATTCTGAGCAGTTCCTTGACGTCACATGGAGGCGATGATCTTGCCAGTCGTTTTGCCGATGCAAATCTTGCAGCGAGCATTCAAAAGATCTGCGTCGAACAAAATAGCCTAACGCCGCAGCAGCAGCAGCAGCTACAACAGCACCACCATCAGCCGCATAGTGATCTACAAATTCATAATAAAGCGACAACATCACTGGAATCACAGCCGAAGCATAAAGCATCAACGCCACAACCTCCACCGCCCCAAACATCACCGATCGCACCTGCTGCGTGGCAGAATGTTCTGCTGCAGAGTTTACTATTTTCCGGCAGTCTTCCCATGCCACAAAGCTTTGACGAATCTTTACAAGTTATCAATGCCCTCCTCATGAAGCAGGATACTATGATAAATCCCCAGCTGTTAATGCATTTGCTGCAGATGCCACAAACGCCACAGTCAGGACAGCAGCAACTACAGCACCAGCAACAGCAACATCTGCATCCTAGTGCGACAGGCCATTCGTCGACAGCGGCCGCTGCAGTGGCGGCGTCCTTTCAAAATCGTCAACCAAAGTCTGAAACACCGGAAACAGCATCCTCAGTGGACCTGAACGAGACGCTAGGTGATGATCCATCAGTTATTCTAAAAATTCCGTCCTACAAACCGGTAGCTGGATCCTCGACTTCATCATCCGCGGCAGCGGCAGCGGCGGTGTCGTTGTGCAACAATGGTGAAAATTTGCCATCGAGTTCGCCGAATATTCCCACTGCGTCGACACTACTGGGAGCCAACACATCAGCGCAACAACTGCATCACCACCATCACCTGCATCAGCATCACAATGCCTCGACATCGTCAGCCAATAACATCTCCGGCACATCGCCTCCCATGATACGTCACGCCAGTGGCGAATCTCACTCGTCGCCGGTTTTATCTTTGCGCGACGTCATCGCCAACAGTATCAGCCGAACCTTTAGTCAGCAAGCGAACAAAGACGCCACCAGTCCGAGTCCCGCTCACTCAGCATCATCGGCGATGGATCAAAATGACCAGTACAAACGGCCCAGCATATCAGTGATTAAGAATATCGGCGGAACCGATACCTCACGCTTTGCCACCGCCCCCAATCTGCTCGGCGGTCATCACAACTCCAATCATCACCACCAGCAGCACCATCATCATCAGCATCACAGCCAGAATGCGGCGAATAACAATTTGGCAGGTGGCAAGGGTACAAGGCCGAAGCGTGGCAAGTATCGCAACTATGATCGTGACAGCCTCACGGAAGCTGTCAAAGCGGTGCAACGCGGAGAAATGTCCGTGCATCGCGCCGGAAGTTACTATGGCGTGCCTCACTCAACACTGGAGTACAAGGTGAAGGAGCGCCACCTAATGCGGCCTCGAAAGCGAGAGCCCAAACCACAACCGCCTCTTGACGACCGGACGGGAGGCAGCACTTCGGGTGTCAACACATCGGGCTCCTCGGCCAACACCTCAAAAAACTCAAACATTCCAGGTCTATCGGCTGTAAATAGTTTAGAAAAATTGAGTAAGAGCAGCGGCGCTGCGGGCACTAGTGTGAACCAAAAACAGTCTGCCGCTGGCAAAAACAACCCACCATTCCCTACAACATCACCAAATGGCATGAAAATACCTGCGGCGTTATTTGAGCCAAACTTAGCCGCTCAGCTGCCGTATCCGCGGCATCTTTTCTGGCACAGTGGGTACGCACCGCTTCAAATGGATTTCAGTCCTCGTTCACAAGCTGCCGCAGCGGCTGTTGCAGCTGCTGCAGCCAGCAGTGGTGCTGGAAACCCCTCATTTGCAGCCAATGCCGAACTCTTCAATACCCAAATGTTGCAAAGATTTCACGAGGAACGAGAACGGGGACCCCCAAATGCCATCGGCAGTCCACCTGCGCCAGCGACTCTAAGGAATTCCAACAGCAGCAGTACTAACAACACCAAAAGTGTGCGTGAAATTGCTGAGAACCTCTACGAGACCGGCGGAGCGAATAGTTCCTTCTTAGACGGCATCATCCGCAAGACATTAGACCGCAAGAGTTCCGAGCTAACACAAGGCGCCTTATTGGACCAACTGGTCAAAAATAGCAAACCACCTCCGCATCGTCTAATGATGAACAATGAGCTTACAACGGGGGATTTGCTAAAGCTTAAGCGTTCCGGAAGCCCGATGATGTACCATCCAGCGATGGAAATCAAACGTGAACGCGCCAGTCCTTCGTCAGACTCTTCGAACAGTGATTCAGAACGCAATCATCGGCAAGACTCTGATTCAGAAACTCCAGAATCACAACATCATGCGGTTGGACTGCAACACGCCCTGCTGAGCGAATTAAATGGCGCTCAACACGGATTAACTTCGATGACAAGCAGCCAGTTGACGGGCTCCGACAACAATTTGCTGGCATCGTCCTCATCCGCGATGTCCACCAGTATTCTGCACGAGAAATTGGGGCAAATCAAGTCCGAAACGGAGGATAGTTTATAGAGAAAGCTGCAAGGTAGGGTAGGATGCATTGTTGTTGCCGGCTAGGAAAGTACATAGAAAGCCTCGCCAGTCTAAAAACAAGAAAAAGTCTAGCGTGCATACAAAGGGTGTCCCATTAAGGGTGATAGGTTATCAAAATGGAATAAAGCAAGTCGTGTATAAGACATTGTTCGATTCTTTATATACGATTGAAGTATGCATTATGGCATTATGTATGGAATAGCACATTGGCTTCCCCGGATTTTTGCTGACTTCGATAACAAAGGACTCAATTTCACCATTTTCGCCAAAAAGTAAATCAATTGTGTTACAGTTTTGCGAAGATTTGAACCTCTAACGTTTGCAGGCAAAAAGGCTATTGTTTTGCTTGCTGTGTAGTCCCCAGCACAGTTTTGTTTAAAAGGCATTGGAGCATTGGGCTTCCTGATTCCTCTGGGTTTATGAAAAGTTGACTAACTAAGAAATTTCTTGACATTCAAACTGTGTTATATTCTCTGCAACGCATATTTCGATTTAGTATCTACGCATGTTTGCTTATACGAATTCATAAGCTCAAGTCTCGTGGGAAGCTTCAAAAAAACAATTATCAGGCAAAATGCCTTTTTCTTTACTTAGCTGTGAACTGCCTTGTGCGAGAGTTTTCTCTAAGTTTCCTACAATCTTGCGCCGGCCATACCCACATGGATATCCTGCGTTCTACTAAGTTGGACCACTCACGATGTACCTTTCTAGGTATCTTATCCAAAATGCGTTTAGCTCCCTCGCTTCTTGTCCATAAGTCCGCAAATTTATTCCCCTCTATTTCGTAGTGTCCGCTGGCTAAAGCAGACCTGCACGCGTAGTACTTTAAACACTGTGTGGCAATTCCTGACTGTTTCTTGGTGAACAAAGATTTCATCTCTGATAATTCCCCAACCAGATACTCACCCTGTATTATGCTGCATGCAATGCTTAAAGAATATTAAGGGACTAGCAATGCAATCCGGTCCTTTGTGCATCTATCCATGATTTATATATGCCAAAGCTTACTGATGACGTCTGTAAAGAAAATATTTTTTTAAAAACTAAGCCGACGATTACATTAAAAGATCTCTCGCCTCTATTGGAAAACCCTTTAAATTCGTAAATATATATTTTCGTATACGTATAAGCTAAGTAAAGCAAACAAACAGCAACAATGCGACCAATGTTTCCTTTCTCCTTTTTCTCTTCTATTTGCCGTACTTGAAGTGCAATTTCAAACAAAACAAAAAAAGTAAAAACAGAAAAAAATAATAATAATAATTTCCAAAAAAAAAAAAAGAAAGGAAACTTGGTATAACTTCTTTTTTTTTTTTAATTCTTTGTTAAAGTATATATACAAATATTAGTCAAATATATTATTTCAATAAAAAAAAAACATAGAAACAAATAACATCAGCAACAACAAAATCCACACACATAATCTTTACACAAAAAACAAAAAAAAAAAATGAAATTAAAAAACAAAAATAATAATAATACAATAGATATACATACAATTTCGTATAATTAATTATACATACATATAAATAATTAAATAAATAAGTGAACATTTCTATACATATACTAAGTTGATATATTCAAAGCTAGGTACATACAAGTATATATATATTGTGTGTGTGAAAGAAAAAAAAACAGATATATATATATATATACATTTATTATATATTTTTTTGTTTCGTTTTTTGACAATCGACAAATAGGCACTTGTACAAAAAACAATAAAGTTTAAATGCAATTTTTAACAAAACAAAAACAGAAACATATTGTAAATGAAAGGGACAAAAAACAAAACAACAAAAACATCATAAAATCAAAAAAACAAAATAAACAATTAAAAGCAACATATGCAACTCTTCATGAACTCCATCATCATAACCCAAAAATAAAATTCATAAACACCACCAACATAAAAAACAAATGAAATAAAATAAAAAACATAATAGAACTTAAACGCAAACAACAAACAAAGTATATATAACTTTTAATTTCTGTTTTAAATTTATTTTCGGTCTATATAATATGATTTTTCTTTTTAATACATTTTGTTTTGTCTTCTTTTTTTAAGAAAAGAAAAAAAAAAAACAGTAGAAACATATAACGATATCCCAGCCAATACAGTAAATAGCAATAAACCAACCAATAACCGATGATACAACCAAACAAACAGCAGAAAACAGTTACAATATAAACAATAAAACAACAGTAATAAAATCCGATCAATAACAAAAAAAACCAATTTAAAAATAATGAATTTTCGGCCAAATAATTATAGAAATTACAGAAACTAAATACAACTTCAAAGCAATAGATCAGCAGAGTTTTTCTTAGAAAAAAAACAATATATAGTCTATAGCATAGTTTGAGTTAACTTTTTTTAGGAAAAATAATTTTTTTTCATAGGAAAGTTAGGAATTTTTAAAAAAAGAAATATTATAAAGCAGACAATTTGTGTTTTACAAAAGACAACAAGCATTTATTTTACGACACAGGTGAGTATTTTCTTACTTATTTTTTTGCTATAGTTTTTGATTTTTTATGTTATCAGGATTTATTTTTTTTGTGTAAGATGAACGGGATGTTATTCATCGGAAAGTTATAGGTGGCATAGGGACATTTGCTCTGAAATATGGCATTCGAAAGTAAAACTTGCCTCTCTCCATTTCCTTCAACGATTTTTCAACTTAGGTTAGAAATCGATTGGAAGATCCAACCAGGCACACTTCTCAAAACTTAAAACTGAACTTTATTGACGGAATAGTATAAAAGGAACCCTCGTTGCTTAAGCAATGAAACTCAGGTAAACATCCTCATCATCCTTGGTTCTTGTTTCTTTAATTCTCTATCATGTCTCAAGTTGACGCTGCGTTAGCCTAAGCAAGTATTTTAGACTCAAATCTAATTACTTTCCTTAAATTATTTGATTTCTTTGGCGCATTTGGCCGTTAAGTGACTCGCATAGTTCGAGCTATGATCATAAAGCCTTAGAGACTCGAAATCGTCTAATAGTGAACCAGCGGTAATTCGTCAAAGCTAAGTTGTTAACATTCTTTGCCAAATCCACAGTGACATAGCTCCATACGGTTCATCAGGTATAAACCTTTCAGCATTGCGATGCAGTTCTGAATAATTACGAGTATCTAGTCTTGAACTATGTTAAGTCACCCTGTCGCATTTAAGGCAAACTTAACGTGAAATTCACTTGAAATTATAACTCTTTGCTGCAATACAGGCCCACAAAAATTACTACCGGCAAGCATTTGGCAAAGTATCACCAAATTTCTATTAAGATTTTTACAGCCCTTTCCTTTCACCTCTAGCGCTAGGTTAGAGCATTCTAATTAGAATCTTTGACTATAATTTCCTAGAATTTTGTTCTTGATCGCAAATAAAATTGTAAAGTCTCATCTGTCACCTTGTAGAAATTACATACTTGTGTGACTTAGGAGATATAACTGAACGCTGAGTTGTACGTGATTCTTTTCTTCTAGAGAGTGTTTTAAATAATGCGTCCACTCACATCTGCTGCTTCGCTTACTTTGTCTTTAAATCGTTTATATCAAATTTCGGAATCTCTACAATAGCTTCATACAGAGGTGGATACTTTATATCTACAGACAGTTTTCAATTTGCCTGCGCTATGAGAACGTAAATGTCTTAAGCTCCACCAAACTTTCCAATAAAAAACATTTAAGTTCTTTTTTTTAGGATAGCCATACGAAATTCAATAAACCATAAACCAATTACTACCCCACACAATAGCACCAAACCAAACATTTTTCATTTTAACAATTTTTTTTTTCATTCAACTGTAACCAACTTCTACATAAGAAGTTTACCCACTTTTTGGCAAATATATTCAATTCTAAGTATAACGTTATCATAAAACAATATATATATATATATATATGTATAAACATAAAATATTTGGTGTTCAAAATTATTCCTTTTTGACAAAAAAAAAAAAAACTAAATAAATAAATTGTATAAAAAAGACCATTTGTGTAATATCTAAAAAAAATATTCAAAATATAATCTTTCGGTGTTTTAAAAATACAAAAAATCAAAAAAAAAAAAACTAAATGTCTGTTCGGTATACCTACAAAATTAACAAACAACAAAACATATATATATATATACATAACATATTAAAAAGATAAAAAACCATTTAATTCTTTTTGGATCAACACAACAAATAAACTACACTTTTTGGTAACAAACAATCTATATATATATACATATATATATTTAAACAAAATGAAATCCTTTTATGGATACAAGGACGAGGAAAAACGAGAAATTTAATGAAACAAAAAATATACTTATACAAAATTTATTTAAAATATATTTAAAAAACAACTTTTTTATATGTGTGTGTCTTCACGTCGCGTATACCTCAATATAACATCATCATACTTAAACCAAAATAAAAATATTAAAAATTAAAAACCCACAAAGGTGCGATATATATATTATATATATTTAAAATCAAAATTATAAGTGTAGTAAAACAAGAAAATTATTGGTAACGTAATCTAATTCATCATATTTCGTACACATACACATACATATATATATTTGGAAAATCGCTGAACTTCGTTTTTTCTCAGAAAACCTTTCCAAGATTTTTCGTTTTTTCGTTCGGAATCATTTTAGCACCTCGTATCCATAAAAAATATAAAAAACAATGCATTTCGGAAACAAAACAAAAAAATAAATTTAAATAAAAACAAAAACATATAGAAAACAAAATATATATATTAAATGTACCTAATATTTTGTGTGTTTAGCTAGTAAGTGTCAAAAAAGAAACTAAATTTATATACAAAAAAAAACATATTTTTCCCTATTTGTTTTTTCCCACACAAAAAATGCATGATAACATTTAAAATCAAAAATGAAAAACAAATATGTAAGTTACAGACTATATTGTTTGGTAAACATTTTTACATTTTCTTCCTAAGTTTCAGATGAAATTTATTTGAATTTACTTTTTAGTCTTGGGAACTTTTCCAATTTTGTCTCTTTTTCGCCAAGACTTTCTAAAACAGATGAAAAAAATAAAAAAAAAAATTAATTTATATTAGCAAATGATAGGAAAAGAAAAATAAAAAGACAAAAGAAATAAAAAAATTAAAATTGAATTATATTATAAATATATTTATTATATATTAGACACTATCTGTGATTTATAATCCAAAATTTTGATGTATATTTTCTGATAATAAGACAAAAAACAAAGTAAACAACAATATCTAGATAAAATTAAAAAAAGAAAACCAAACAACAAACTGATCGGATACTTAAATAAAAACAAAAATATATTACTAACTGCATATTAAAAGAAAAGGAACAAGTAACTATACACAAAAATGCATCGCCTGTTTGCGACTTTTGAGAGGTTTTTTTTTTATTTATAGCATACTTAGACAAATGAAAATGAGAATATAAAAATGTATATGTTCTTTTTTTGACAAAAACAAAAAATGTTTCGAACATCCCCAGAAAAAAAAAAAAGCAAAAAAAAAAAACAAACTGTTTTACAATAATTTTGAAAATGCCATTTTACATATATATATACACACCAAAAACAAGAAAAAAGAAAGCGAAACAACAAAATGTAGTTTTATTAAAATTAAAAAAACAAAACAAACGTGTATTTTTTAAAGCGAAAATGAAATAAAAAAAAAAAACAAAAAAGAAAAAAATCTTTCAATCATTCCTGCAGGCGTATATTTTCTACTCATATAAATCGTATACAGTTTGATATATATTTAAAAAGAACAAATCAAAAAAGATACATTTCAGTAACAATAATTTCAAAAAAAAAATATATAAACACTTGAAAAAAGAACTTGTTTTTTATAAAAGAAAAAAATTAAGTGTAAAACAGAATCCTTATTTTTTAATTATACACAAAAACAAAAAACAAGAAGTGAAACCTTTATATATTATATACATGTATATTAAAAAAAAATAAAACAAAATTAAAAGTGCAATTAGAAGGATATATAAACGGTAAAAAATGTTCGTTAAAATATTAAAATTTAACATAGGGAATAAAAGAAAAAAAAAACAAGTTATTCTATTTACATAAAAAAAATTAAAGAAAAAAAAAACAAAAATATGAATAGGAAAAGAAAATAACTAAATTAAATAAATTGATTCAATGAATTTTTACTTTTTCTTCAGTTCTTTTGTTATATGTACAGTGAAATCTCTCTTCAGTGGACAGTTGCCAGAGGCGGATTTCGTCCGCATAAAGAACAACTTACATATTTTAGGGAAAAACACCTTTCCTTGTTTTCTTAAGTTGTAAATATATGAATACTTTATAGATACACTTATTGTTGCCCGCAGCTTCACAAGTGTTGCATTCGATTTCGTATCCTGCTTTTGTCCTATATCGAAATTTTTATTTGTTCTTCCAAAAATAGTTTTTGAAAAGTTAGTATTCCATATCTTTGTTTGGAATTTGCCAGAGAGTAGTTCATCTTTTCTGATCTTCGATTGTAAATAGGTGGCCGAGATACACAATTGAGAAGTTTATAGATCTGATGGTCCCACCTCAGGCACCGATCAATTGTGACGTCAGGAGACTTAAAATGACCCGATTCTTTCATATACTGTGAAGAACCTAATAGCTCTACCATCAGGTGAGTATGTTGTATGTTAGTAGCTAAGTTCGTGGAGTTCCTAATGCAATATAAATGGATTTTGGCCTGGAACACACTGAGCCATACAAACATATATCCATTGGTACCAAACACTTCATGTTTTATCACTAGTGAACCGCACCAAACTTCGTCGGTTCAGTAAGGGTTCTCTATTAGATCAGTCAATACGGTATATTTTTACTTCAAATGACCTTCCAAAACAGTTCTCCTTACCCATTTGTAAGGGATGGTAGGCAGACAGGTAACACAAACGATACATATCTGTCGCAAAAACGAATAGTCTTTTGCGCTGAAACGAAAACGCTTTTCCTCAAATAAATGTGTGAATATTATTAATGTTCGCCTAATCGAGTTGTCCGCCTATAAGAAAAAAAAAAAACGCTTTGTCCGTTTAAGCGAGATTTTACTGTATAACTTTTATAACCAAAAACAATTTAAATAAAATTAAAAGTCAAAAGACCAGAGTGTGCGTTTAAAAAAAAAATTATAAAACACCAAGCTTAATTAACTTGACAACAACAAAACATAAAACAAGTTTTGCATGTTTATATAGAAAAGAAAATCTAACTAAATAAGTGTTTGTTTATGTTTTTATTTTTATTTTTTAAATAAATTTGGAGGGAATATAAAATAAAACCGAAAGCAAAAAATATTTATACACTATATCTCTATATAAAACAATGGATTCATAAAACAGAAATGAAGAAAACCAGGAATGTAACAAGAAGTGGAATGAAAATATGGAATGATAAACAAAAAAAGAAAAAAAAAAAGAAAATATGTATATTGTTAATCCCTCAGGTATGTGTTTTATTTTCGGAGAGAAAAAAGATTGACTATAATATTACTATTTAAAAATAGATATATTTAGGAATGAGTATAAAATATTAAACAAAAATAAATAAATGAAAAACCAGAAAAAAACAAATGAGAATTGAGGAACGAAAATAAATATGTATGTAGATGCAAATGGAAACAGGAAAATAAAAAACAAATTAAATTACATATGTTAAATGTGAAATAAATTTTGTTTCTTTTTTTTTTATGCAAAACAAAATAATATTGTGTATATATAGTTCCAATTGAATATTATAGTGCAATTGATTACATTTTAGTTGATTTCTTTTATCTTCTTTAATATTTTTTTTTTTTAAACGATAAGAATATTTCTTCCCTCTATTTTATTTTTTATACATATATGAGTACTATTTTTTTTTTATTCTTTAAATGAGAAAAAAAAAACACGCCACCCAGTGTAATAAATGATGCAGAAGCAAACAAAGCAAACAAAATAGAATAACAATGAAATGGATTGCTTTTGGTTTTGAAAGAATTCGTTTTAGTTATTTCAGTTATTTTATTTTCTGTTGAATAAATCAAAATAATTATTTTTTTTAATACAAATTAATGAGTTTGTATCTGTTATTAAAATAATAGATGGATGTAATCACCTCTAGAATAATTAAGATGAAAAAATAAAGGAATACATATGCTCTCCAAACGACAAATTTGGAAGACTAAAAATTTAAAAGAAGATAAAATTCCTAAGAAAAAGAATTATAAACAAAAAATGTTTACATTTTCGAAAGATATTCAGCTAAACTATTAAAAAACATTTTATTTCTAAGAATACAAAAACGAGAAACACAACAAATTGAAAAATTGATTAAATTAAATAAGAAAGGCAGTTTTTTTTTAAAATTCTTATAGAGGAAATCTGCAAAAATATTATTTTATTATTAACTTTCTTTATTTTTTTTTCTTGTACAGCAAATAAAAGTTGTATACATATACACCGAATTATTGCAGCATTTTGTTTGTAACGCAACTGCGTCAATTATAAGTTTCGGCCTGGGACTAAACTTATGAACTTGAACTCACTCTTCGCGATATCCTACAGCCCCTACATACTCAACCCTATCCGGAACGTTGGTCTTTGAATCGGGGATAGTAAGACTGGAATTATGCGAGTTTCATACAGTGTCAACCGAGTTGTTCGGGATAAACTTTGTCTTTACTGTACGGTTGCCAAGAGTGTTTCGTCACTTGATCTTGGCGATGATATCGTTGGGTAAATTGACTTCAGAGCTAAGTTAGACAAATACTTTGACTTTTTCGAAATTCTTGCTACAGAAGTCTCTGCACATCTAAGTGACTCATAAACAACGTATGTATACAATACATCGGCACTGGATTCCAGGCAATTTCTTCCTTCGTTTTTCGTGTTTTTTTTAAACACGATAGGTATCCAACGGTGGTCGCCGCGGCTCAGTGGTTATTGCGTTGGACTGCTGAGCAAACTGCGTGGGTTCGAGCCCCAGCCATGTCCAACGAAAATTTTTCGCGACACCACCTCTCGTCGTTGAGGCTTCTCAATTCGCCGTTCCAAGTCGGAAATAAATTGAAGGTCCCTTTCCTTCGTGCGAAAAATGTAATACACACAATATGAATGGTTGCGAGAAGCTAGGCCTTGGCTCATCTCGAGCTGTCGGCATATATTTATTTTTATAGGTGTCCATCGGCCCGTTTATGCGAGAGACTTGCAAGTTCCACTTGTAGGCTTGTGAATTCATATTTAGTTACAAAAAAAACAGCTGCAAATCTTCGATATACATACTTCAAACAACCTTTCTTTAAAAAAATTTCTTTCTATTCAAAATTATTTAAAAATAAAATAAAAACAAAATCTCTGCAAAAAACACATACAAAGTAACCAACAGAAAAACATACCGGAATAATGAATAAACATACAAACTACCATCAGGATCTCATTACGAACATTACAAAACAAAAAGAATTTTTCAAATTCAACTGAAATAGACCAGCAATGACAAAAAAAATAATAATAACAAAAGCAAAAGAAACCGAACAAAATAACAACAATAGCACAGCCATATATGTATATAATATACTTCATGAATATAATATCATACATATACCAATGACCCTTCAACCACATCTACCATTTGCATTCAAACTACACAACAACTACAAATCCCCTTTAATCAATCTATGCCGACAGTCGATTGTTTTTTTTTTAATTAATTTAAAAAAAAACCAATCAATTTAACATTTAACAATAGCCACTACATAAACTACAATAGATATAAATAGTTAAAAAAAAAAAGAAATAAAAAACCATTACAGTTACATATGAATTTTTAAGAAAAACAGAAAATTACAAACAAATAAAAGAAAACATTAAAACTACTACATTCTACTATTTATCATCAAATATGTTTTTATTCTTATTCTTAGGTATATAAACAGAAAAAAAAAGTGAAGGAAAAGCATAACAGAATTCTGTTACTTTGCTTGCTTTTCAATAGATGTTTTCTTTCTTTATTTTTCCTTGTTTTTTGTTTTCTTCTCTTAAACTTAATAAATATAAATAAGTATTTTCGTTTCCGTTTTGTTTTCGTTAAATCTGTTTTTTAAATACTTATATTGTTAACACTTCAATTTGTTTTTTTCTATTTTATTTAACTTGTTTCATAATGTCGTTATAATGACGTTCAAGCTGTTTTTGTTAATAATGAAAAGTAAAACTAAAAAAAATAAATACAACAAAACCTATAATTATCTTTTTTTTCTTATAAAATAGAATTAAAAAATGGATTTAAAAAAAAGTAATAGTTTCTCGTTTTTACAATTATACATACCTACAAGTGAAATAAAACAAAAAAGGAAAAATACTTAAAATAGATATAAAGCAAAAATCACAATATTACTTTTGGTTTTTAATTAAAAAATAAAATAGAAACTTAAAAAATATCTGACAAAAGTACAATACAAACATTCTTTTGAAACAAAACAGTTTAGATCTGTTTTCCAATGATCTTTCATTTTAATTTTCGAGTTTGTTTCGATTTTGTATCTTTTCTTTTTGTTTTTTTTTAAATACTTCTTGTAGTATATAAATATATGAAAAAAAAAAAAACAAAAAGCAAAATAATAATTAAAACATACAATAGCCCGTAAGTTTAGCTGTTATTCTTTTAGAATTTGTCAAAGTCGCATGTAATCAGACCGACAAAAAACACACATACAAAATTGACAATTAAGAAATAGAATATATTTTCCGTTTGTAAAGCTACACAAAAACTATAAAGAACGTAAAACAAAACATAAAAAGAAATGAAAGTGTTCAGCCTTATTTATACATATGATGGTTTGGTTAGTATTTCTTATTATTTCTTTTTCAATTTATAAAAGCGCGATGTAAATCATTCAAATCAAAATAGACGGAGAAAGTTTTATAAAAGACCGAAAAATTAATGTTAGTTATACAATAAAATCCAAGTGTAATAAGAATAAAATCAAACAAGAAATAAATTTATGTCAGTATAGTCTACTAAGTAAAGAAATAGACAACCAACTCTTTTTTATTTATAGAAAATTAAGAAAATATCTAGCATATTCAAATTACACTCCAAAACATATATATTTTTTGTTTAATATGATTTAAATGTCAAAAAAAGAAAATGGAAAAATAATATTTCTGCGTTTAATTATTTTTTACTCCGATTTATTGTATTTTTCTTTTTTGTCTTATCTTCATTTTACTTTGTAAAGCAAAAACGATTTATACAAATAATTTTCCATAATTTTAAGATTTTAAGTTGAGAAAAACATTTTTAATTAAATGCATTTGTATTGTATAAAAAAAAAACAAAAAAAAAATTAAGAAATAACACTTTAATTAGTTTAAATAATGTTTTATTTTTTTCGTTATTCAATTTAATAAATATATTCAGTTTTAGATTTTAAATTTAAGCATAAAGAATATACATATAATTTTAATTATGAAAAGTGAAATTAAATAGTTTTTAAACAGAAATAATGAATATTGGTAAACATGTATTTTTATTTTGGAAAATGAAGCTTTTTTTATTATAATTTTGTCTTTTGTTTGTTTTTTTTTTATTGGATGCCTATTTCTTTTGTTTTCTACGGAATGGAGATGAATTTATGTCATCATCATCATTACTTTAAATAACCCGCTTATCCACTATGAGGGTCGCGGGGTTGGGGTGCTTAAGTGGACTCTCCACATTTCTCGATCGTCCGCCATCGACTCTAAATCATCAGGGGCTATTCCCATATAGTGGTAGGGGTGAGATTTCGGACTTAGTCTAACCATCTCATCCTAGGGAACGCCTAGCTGATGACACGGATTCCATGGTACGTTTTGGAAGCCAAGTTGGGGACACGCGTTGAACGTGCCCAAACCATAGAACTATGGACCGTTCCGCTCAAATAAGTAGACAAAAAAACATCTGCATGAACGCCTGCTTGTTTTCTGCGTGCAAACGGAAAACAATTTTCGATTTGCAGACACAAAGCAGGTATGTGATTGGACTTTCGCAGATTACTGCGTTTACGAATCCACCCTTACTCAGCGTCTTATTCGTAACTTAACAGAGATTTGGGCAAAGACTGTTGCTTGCGATCATTTTCTTCCTTATTCGTCAGCCGCTTCATTGTCAGGCACGCTCTTTTGACCAAACCACCAGCAGAGTTTTACGCTATACTCTGCACCAAGAACCTTCAACTATTCGCAAAAACATTTTACATGTTTCGATGTTATTGCTTTAAAAGCCATTTTGTCTGTCAATGTAGTTCGTAATATTCAGCCGACTACAGAAGACTACTGTCTTTTGTCACTGCCAGAACCTCCGCCTGTCAGAAAACTGCTGTGATAAGGGAGTCTTATTGAGCTGCTTAATATTAGTTCTTTAGAGAAAAGATCTGCTCCTGGCTATATTCATTTTTGAGATGAATTGATCTTCATTACAAACTTTGCCGCTTGCCCACTGTTGGGAAAGACAAAATGGTATTTCCTTCAAAGCATGACAACGAAGTCGTCTTGACATCATTATTTTTATAGTGAGGCATAATTCGACTATTAGAAATGGATCTCAGATCGTGCGATTTGACACCTCTCGATTATTTCATGCGGGGCTGCGTAGAACTGATTTATGCCGATAATTCAGCAGTAATTGACGCCATAAAAACCAACATTGTTTGTATGATTTTAACTAAAGGCAACCATTGCTCAAAAAGATGCGCTTTATGGATAAAGGTCGCCGTGGTCATATGCCCAAAAACATTTTCACATAATAATGTCACTAATTGATTTTTTTTTTACGTTTAGGTGCTTCTGTAATTTTTTTGTTTTTTCTATAAGTTTTTCCCTTTTCTTAGAATATCTGTTGGTTTTCTTTTTATTTAACCACTCGGTGCCATCAAAAAAAAAATAGCGCAGTAAAAGGTGAGCTTTCAAAACGTTCTTTAAACATTTGTAAAACCACAATTAAACAAAAAAAAGCAATTAAACAACAATAAAACAAAAAAAAATGAATTATTATATTGAAATCCATATACAGCAACAGCAATAGATAAACACTTTGAAATCAATATTCAACATTTATTAATATTTTACTTAAATGCAATTGAAATACTTAAATATTACAATAAACTTAAAATGAATACAACTGAAAAAATCAAAAAAAAAAAAAGTATGAAAACAGCAATAGACCAAATTAAATATTGATTGTGTTAGGGATTTTCTAAACTAATTTAATCGTCAAACCAGGAACATCTGATTTCCAAAGATAAAATCCTAACACAATTAATATTTTCTCCAACTTCACACAACAATTTTTGAACTTTTCAAATTATTACAATAGACAAGAAAAAATTTTTCATAAATGGGTATAACAATGTGTTCCCAAAAAAAAAAACAAAAACAAATCTGTGAAAAATATATAAAGGTGTTTATTTTATTTTTTTCTATTATTTAGAAACAAAAAGAAATTATATTTAAACCCCAATTTTCGGGCTCAACCGCGGATGAATACATATGTGAAACGTTTTCTTAATTTTTTTTTTCGAATTTAATTTCAGTTTTGTTTTAATGCAAACCAAAATGGAGACTTGAAATGTGAATGAAAACTTTGGATTAAGAACCGAATTTAGTAATTATTTATCCCCCACTCGGACAATGGAAATGTTAAAAGACAGAAGAAATTTCAAAACGGAAAAAACTAAAAACATTGATTTTACAAAAAAAAAAAAAAATACTTCAGGGACCAAATGAACAAACAAAAAACCAAAAAAAGAACAAAACTCAAGCTTAGGCGTACTATTCTGACTTGCTAAAAATAAACAAGAAAAACTTTTTAGGAATAATATCATATCCAGGAATGAATCTTTAACTAAACATGTAAATGGAACTAAAAACAAAAAACACTAATATATGTTCCAAACAAAATTATACTTTCGGATAAACAAAACGATACCTAAAAAAATATTAAAACAAAATTTAAAAATAAAAAAACTAAAAGCAAAATTCTGTGCGGCTTCTAACTATATTTGTAAATACTTGTGAGCACCCTGCTTATTTGAAAAAAAAACAAAAATGAAAATCGATGTCTTGAAAGATTTAAAAAAGAAAAAAAACCACGCCTTTGGATTTTTAAAATAAATAAACATAATATAGAAAAGAAAAATCAAAATTTTTATATGTTTTATTTTTTATTCAATAAATAATTTATAAGAGAATTTCAAAGCTTTAAAAAGAAATTTAGAGAGAAAATCATTTTATTTAAAAACAACAAACAAATATTTATATATATATTAGTTCAAGTAACGTATACGATTTTTGAAACGATGAAGAAAAAAAAAACAATTATTAAGAAAATAAAAAAACCAAAAAAGTTATTTTTATTTCCCACAGTCTGGATGCATCTTTTTTTCTTTTAAAACCCAGAAACCTTTAAAAATAAAAATTGTTAACAAAAAAGAAAATAATTATTTAATTTTGTGTTTTTAAATGAAAGAAAACCAATGATAAACAAAACAAAATTAATGGATATTTCAAGAAAAAAAAACATACTACCAAAAGATAAGTCCGTGCTTCAAAAAAGAAAAAAAAATTAAATCTGATTTAAAAAAAAAGTATGTGAAATTTATAAAATTTTGAAGACAAGAAATAAACAAAAAACAGCATTTTCTAAAGTTAAAAAAATAGCATAAAATGAATGACAAAAAAAAAACAGAAACAAAAGACAAGACAAGAAGTATGAGAAACAAAAAAAAAAATTAAAAAAATAGAAGAAACAAAAAAAAAAAAAAATAAAAGTGAGAAAAATAAATTATATTTTTGGAATAACTAGTATAATTTTATATTTTTTTGTTCAGAAAAAAGAAAAGTAACATTTTATAATTTTCACTACTGTTAATATATAAATAATTCAAAACAAAAAGAAAGCAAATAAACAAATCACAATGTAAAATAACTTTAATATGATGTGAACTTGGAGCATACTCAGTATTTTATTATACTGTAATGAGGTAATTGAAAATAAAATATACAAAAATATATATAAACCAACTTGTGTTTTACTTAACGAATAGTTTATAATTTATACGACACCCTCACCCAGTAGTCGATAGCCAAGACATTCCTTACCTGTAAAAGGGACTTCCCATACAGCTATCGAGTTTTAAGTTTCTATTTAGCTCTAATTTCTAGTGCAAACTCTCTATGCGGTTTTCGACGAAGGGCGCAACTGTCAGGTCCTCGCAGTGCCCCCTTGATAAACAGAAAAGAGAACTCACGATGAGCGTTGGGTTCGTGACTCGTGAGACCCACTAATGTTCTGACGTAGCTTCTCTGAATAAAAAAAACAAGCCGACAATGAACCCGTTAAATATCCCAATCAAATAATGCGTCGGAGTCGCTTGTCAACCACGAAGGGGAAACTTCTTTAGCAATGAAAATAACACAAGCGTCGGACACAAAGGCTGATTCAACTGTTGCCGACCTCATCAAATCTATAAAGCGGATATAACTGCTCTCCGTAAATAAGTAAGACTTTATAATATTAATCTCGCTTGCGAATATGCCTCCAAGGACAAGAATACCATGACAGCAATATCCAAGATATGAAGTTCAAGACGTCGGTGAAAATTGCAATGCTATAACCGGAAAGTATCTGCAGTCAGAATCGACAAAATTGAAGCTTGTAAAGGTCCGCAGACGAACTCTCAACGATATATCAACCAGCAAAAAGGTGACCCTATGCTGGGTACCAGACCACAAAGATAAACCAGGTAATGAGATGGCGGACGAACTTGCCAGAAAGGGTGCAGAACTAGCATATGCATACACCCTTCCGGTTGCAAGGACACCCATTATCACTCTTTACAGGGAAATAGATGAGGAAATAGATGATGAATGGCCAGCCTTCGAGAAGAGGAATTTCAAAAATCTCGTACAACTTAGCTGAAAGGAAATCGGACGAATCATCTCCGGTGTCCTTACAGGGCACTGGAATGGAATGGGAATGCATGTGGAGCGTCTTGGGTTACCCTACAATGACTACTGCAGAAGCTGCAGGGACGAAGAGGAAATAGTATTCATCCAGCACCTGCTATGCGAATGTTCCGCACTAGCCGCCAGAAGACATGGCATGACCTCCGGAAACAGATTCAGGCTCAACGACTTTGCCGCTGGGTAAAGTATGGTAGCATGTGGCATTAAATTCCTCTTAACATGCACAAGATAATACTTGGTACTCATCTAATCAAAACCACTGCCAACTAAAGTCATCGATGTATTCGATGTTCGAACGTTCCCAGGTGTAAACATCGACTCGAACCATAACCTAGTTACATTGAAGGTACAAATAGAAATATACAGTCATGTTACTACCAAAACCACCACGTAAAAAGACTGCAATTAACCGCAAGAGTCTTCGTATATCGAGCTTACCTAGAGCTCTCGACCAGCGGCAGCATTGGTAGCAAACTATCAAAAACGCGACTCATGTGCTAGGTTTTATCCCTCCACCTGTAAGCAACCCCAGCAGACGTGTCTAAAAAAAAGGACGAGGGCAGATAGCCAGCTCTACGGGCAGAACAGGATGCACGAAGGGCACGTACTCCAAAAGTATCATGAGAAACGTATGATCGAGAAGATGAAGATTGAAGACATGCTATGGCGGAAATTTTTTTTATAAAAGGGTAAAGAGGGCGACCAGGAAAGAGGAAAATCATCGAGTCCACACCAGAGGGTCGGCGCAGTAGAGGAAAACCGCGACTCAGTTGGCGCATGCAAGTGGAAGGGGACCTTAACAAACTTAGCGTGCAAAACTGGAGGCAGCTGGCTAAAGATCGAGCTGTCTGGAGACGCTTGTTGGTTGAGGCCCAGGTCCACTCCGGACTGTAGCGCCACCTTAAGCAAAGAGGACAACTGGAGGCTGCAAGGACACAAAAGGGAATACCTACTATATATGCCTATATGCCCATACGTGATCACAATACTTCCGCGTCAGTGGTGATGCAGTGATTCATAGGATAAGCGAGGTTTGATGTGTCATCACTTTCTCCTTTAAAATGTAAGCTCAATCCGAGGATAATTGCAAAAGCTCAACACAATATAAGTGCTTCATGTGATTATGCAATTATGCAAGTCCTTCCAAAGGGCTCCAAATTAATCCACAAAATGTAGGTTAATGAACGGATCGCCTCGTAAACTGTCAGATTTGTAAGATATTCGATAAAACCTTGCGTCCTACGGTCATTGGCTTTACACAGATGACGCATATGACATTTGATACCTTATCATACTGTCACAGAGGCAGCCAACATATGGCAACATGTTTTCGTTATATTGACCCCTTTACGCAAAAAAAAAGGGGAAAACGAAGCAAAAATGAATATACGCAACGCAAAAGAACAAAAGGGATAAATCGTTATTACATACAGGTGCAATCTTAGCACGGCATACGAATATTCTACAAAAAAAAAAGGAAAAACTCCGATACTTCAAAAGGAAACATTATACTATGCATGTCTTCATGCACTCAGCCCAACATGCTTATATTGTATCTTTTTTTGTTATTTTCCATCCGTGCATTCTTTTTCGTTGTGTTTCTTTCTTCTTTTTTTTATTAATAACATCCCGATGTCCACTTTGTGGTGTGGCACGAGGTTAGTAACCCTTAAAAATAGAGACTTGCGAAAAAAAACCTGCCCCAACTTAAATGCAATTGACTTCTGGCAGCGCCCCGGCAGAGTGTTTTTCTTTCGCACCAATACTTGGTCAACGGAGCAATGCTGTATATATTAGGGGCGAACAACATCAAAAGAGAAAAGAAACAAAAATTAACGCTTTAATGAAAGTGTTTATGAAGAAGGGAAGGAGAACTGACAGACGAGATACATTTGGTGACTTGAACGGTTGAAGGCAGAAAAAAAGTCGTAAGATTGAAGAATTATCGGCGTATGAGGGTCTTTGCATGTGAAGATGGCGAACAATTTCAATTCGTTCTTGAGAGATGTAATAAATTATAATTAGCAATTTCATCATTTTCGTATCTGGAGCTTTTGTAATTTTTATAATTGAACGCGTACTAGAATTAAATAGAGTATCGGAAGTCGTTCGCTTTAATTGATTTCAAATTACATACTTATGTATCCCATGAAACCAAGACGAGATAACTTTATTTACGGACGACTCTAAGTTGGCAGACACTCGGCGGCTCTACGGCAGAACTTGGAGTCCTAGTCCCCAAATGTTACATTGGAGGCTGCCATCGGGCCCACACCTCTACATATCTTCACTAGGAAGATCGCTGTCCGTTGTGCCCTTGTGGGTAATCTGAAAATACTTCACTCAATTCCAAATACGCACATGTTCTGCACTTTCCCCGACGTTATGGCCAGGGAGTATAGTTTCGGAAGGCTATTTGGGGTAGAAATATTAGACCAACTGGTGTAATGGAAAACGCGTATCAGACCCAGCTCTTTGGTATGGTTTACCGATGGATCAAAAATGACTTCCGGAATGGGTGCTGGCGTCTTTGGACCCAACACTAAAGTCTCTGTGACAATGGGAATGTGCCCCAGCGTGTTCTAGGCTGAAATCCATGCTGCATTGAGATCTGCGCCATAATAAACCTCGATAAAGGTATTAAAAAAATAAATAACTGGCGCGACAGCTTGGGATGAACCAAGGCCTAGCTTCTTGCAACCATACATGTTGTGCGTGTTACATTCTTCGCATAAATGGAAGGGACCTACAATTTTATGCCAACCCCGAACGGCGTTTTGAGAAGCTGTTTCATGACAGATTATACTCCCGGAGACTTTTCATTCCCCGACAAGAGGTGGTGTCGCGAAAAATGTTCGTTGTTCCTGGCTGGGGCTTGAACCCACGGTCAGCAGTCCAACACAGTAACCACTGAGCTACGGCGAAAATACATATTTATGCAAATAGTTAGGCAGCGCTTAAAGTTGACATCCCACCTCGTGAAATCTATGTCAGTCAAGTCCTGCTACGATACCCTACAATCACTTGTCAGACACAACAAGGTCAGGCTTGGTTGTGTGCCTGGCCAGCATGGCATTGTAGGCAATGAAACAGCGGATGAGCTGACTAGGGCCGATTCGGTTTCCACGCTCTTGAGACCGGAACACTTCTGTGGTGTTGATTGAGCTACCGCCACAGCCATACTGTTAAACAACTGGGAACACCAACTTCGCCTAGCCCATTGGGAAAATGTCCTCGGACTTAGGCAATCCAAGAGGTTTATAAAGCCCTTTTCTTACAAGGAAGTTCTAAACCTTGACAGGAACAACATAAGGAAACTAGTGGGCTTCCTTACCGGCTATTGTGGCCGTCTCTAGGCTCAAGCAGAGGGCAATTGAGGCTGATGCTGAGACTTATCACATGGCACATTAACCTCAACAAACACTTGCATAGACTGGGCCTCGCTGAGGTACTGCGAAGAAGAAGAAGAAGATCTCGAACGCTTCCTACGCCCCTGCCCACCCCTAGTGAGAATGCGACAGAGGACCCTGGGGTCCATGTGCATACCGGATCTGAGACATCTCAAGGACAAACGAATCGGCGGCATCCTGGTCTTCACCAAAGAAAAAGGAAGATTCGCCAGATCACACGTAAACTAATGTCAACCTGATAATAGTTTTCACCTTCCCTAGATCCCTCCCAAACTAAACTTATCCCTGTAGTTCCGACGATTAAAAGAGGGGAATGCAACGGTCCCGAGCCATAACTCACATGAGAAAAAAACTTTTCGATAGTGTTTACATCACCAGCCTTAGACAAACAATCATCCACAAGGACGATCTTAAGGTTCCTTCCTTACTCCCCCTTCCCCTCCCTCCTTAGCAGCAAACAGATTTAAGCGGCCCGCAACTGGGTGAAGAAGGAACTCTGAAAACAAATCTTTAACGGGAGACTTTGTATCCGCCCTTGCCGACGAACGAAAAGGCCAAAACGCACTCGGACATCATCAAAGACAATCTCCGGGTCGTGGTAGTCAACTACGACAATCTCGAAGGAAGATTGATTGAAAGTCAATAGAAACTCATAAAGATAAAGATACTTGACGGCGTGAATGAGACTCTGCTTAAAGGACCACGTTCAAGGGCTTTAAACAGGAAATATACATATATAATAAACAGGAAATAATTAAAAGTTCACATGTTAATGACGAGACCCACGTTCCAAAGGATAGGATAGAGCGAAACCTCAGACTTTTCAACCTGGAACACATCAATAAGGACTGGGAAGTACTGCCAGTTGAAAAACACGCTGACGCTGGTGAAAAAACATCACCTAGCCATCATCAAGCACAACCTAGACTAGAGGGTCGCCCAACAAGCCTAGTTCTAGCCTGAAAAGATTGCAATTTCAGCATATTATCAAATCACGTGCTGTGCTGGAATCACTACCCTCCTAAGCGAAATAATGCTTTGACAGGACATCACTGTTTTTTTGATGATGGAAGTAGGTACTGAGCTACTGATTGTAGCTTGTTGAACATCTCTTGTACCTCTTTCTTTGAAACTCAATGGATAGCTCTGAGATTCATGCGATAAGCTACATAGTTTCTTCAAAATGAACAGAGTAGACCTGACTGTTGAATTCATTTAACATCTGTGCCAGTTGCACTAGATTCAAGGAATTGACGAGGTAGCTATCCACATTCTAAGAAATATGTTTGTAAAACTGAAAAGTATAAATACATTCAAAGACCCCAGTGCCCTGAAATTCGATCACTTCACTTTCAAAAGTGCAGAATGCCCAAGAGTGACTCAGCTGCTCTCAGAGAGCAAACAAAAACCGCATTCATGTACAAGTATGATACAACACACACTAGTGCACTAAAAAACAACCCCACCACGCACCGCCGACGTTTAAAATCATTTTCGATTGCATTGAAATTCGTCAAAATGCGAAACAAAACAACAAACACACCAACAGTCTTGATTCTTCCACCAAAAAGGGGGAAATACAACAAAACAGTAATAACAACGGAAAAAACCGACAAAAAAATTGACAAAACAAGATTAACGAACGATACATGAAAAAAAAACAAAGACCGTCCAAAAGTAGAATCGCCAACGAAACAGCCCCGCAAGGCAGAGTAGAACGACACAACGCTTTCCGAGGCAGCAAAAATATACGAAAATTGAAATTTTCGACGCTTTTTTCGTGGCCACCATGGACGGACGGGGTCAATGTTATTGTCCATGGTCAGTGTTCCTAAAAATAAGCGGCGCAACTGCATGTCATGTAAACAGCAACAGAGTGCACAGCACTTGTTGGGCGCGATGTAAGCGGAGGGGTGGGACTTGCTTGCGTAGAGAATGAGTGCGCGCGGTGCTTGTTTTTATTTGTGTGCAGCGCATTTTGGACTCAGTCGTGCCGGTTTTTGGCGGGCTTTTGCCTAAATGCATCAAAAAAACAAAAGTGAACAACAGAAAACCCGTCTGTAAAGAACTGGGAATGAGTGTTATACAGTCGAGCCCGCAAATTCGTTTTTCTCATTAAGTGCTCACTTGAGAAGTGCTTAAGCTCTTAATGGGCAGATAATGTTCTTACGCGGCTTTAGAAGACACAAGCGTCTTGAGGGAAATTTTCTTTTCATCTGCGCTGGGTTTTCCTGATTGTATGCATTTTTAGGGATACACTCACACGCAGTCGAAGATGGAACTAGTTGCCATAGTTCCGGCAGGATGTTTAGGGTGATACTGTGTTCTGCGAGCTCGTTAGCACCTAAATTGGCCAGTTTATATCACGCATCTTTGAATGAGATATCGGGTAGATGTAATCTAACCCTGTGCTAGGTTCCTGGGCAAAGTTTAAAACCCAGGTAAGTATGTATGTACCAGAAGGACGCAGCATCTTGGTCGTTCTAAATTCTTCCGAGAGAAGAATCCTTCCGCTGATCTTTGGTCCTTTTTGCATAGACGTTAAGTAGAAGAAAAGACACCACGATGAATGGTCGCGTTCGTCGATCTAGGCAAAGTGCTTCATATGCATCCAAACGATTTCTATTGGCTGAGAGTGACAGAAGACGAAGCACTTTTATTGAGGTCGGAGAATTGACATAAAACAGCTGACATTTGAAATGATTTTTGCATTTGTTCGTTGAGCTTTACAATTTCAATTTATTTATTGTTTTTTGTTCTATTTTCCATTTATTTTTCTATGATGTGCATTGAAAATATTTTATGAGCATGTTTGTTTAAGTTTCGTGCTTTTGTGTATATGGACGATTTTGGAATTTGTAACAGGTAATCCAATACTTTGTTCAATCCAAATAGTGCCATTCCATCTACGATGCTAATTAATCTTTTTATTTAAAACGCGAGTGTGTTACTTTCAAACAATTTCATCCTCAGAGTTAATAGCGTTTCATTATTCTGCATACAATTACAATTTACAAAGCAATTCTAATGCAAAAGCAGAAAGTAATATACAATTTTGACTGAAAATCCCCTCCTCGACCTCAAATAAAGTGCTTCGTCTCCTGTCACTCTCAGCCAATAGAAATCGTTTGGATGCATATGAAGCACTTTGCCTAGATCGACGAACGCGACCAATTGTACGGCCTGTCAACGACCTGAACTTACTCAGAAGAGTCATAATATTTATAAGGACTAAGATTGCTGGGATATGTAGAGCGGATGCATGAGAAGGTAGGTAGAGGTGCGGATTCAACTGAACCCATCCCAGTGCTTGATGTGCCCTTTTGTTACCACGTCCACGACTCGTGTGACCTGTTTGATGATGTGTATTGTTGAAGATGGGTGAGACAGCCGGGAGTGCCTAGATCCACCCTGCGAAGTTTTGAAAGCGGATTAGATCTCGTATCCCTTTACCCGAGATATCGCTAAGGTCGTCGAAGAATGGTTGGTTCAGTGCACGCAACGGCAAGTGCAGTGGAAATTGTATGGAATACCCAATTTGGCCGCATGATCTCCAATTGGCCAATGCCCCGTGATTATCGCCGTTATTCTGGCAATATCTAGGCGGATTCTGCTTAGGAGAGTGCATGCATACTACCCGCAGTTGACAAAACCCACGACTTAGGTTGCTCACGCAATTGGAAAGGGACTTCAACAAACTTGATGTGTAAAACTCCGAACTGTTGCGCCGTCATGACTAAGTTAAAAACCGTGACACTGTATTTTACTGTAATTACTGCAAAGATAAATGGACATAGAGTAGATGAGAATATCATCGGATATTTTGAAAACAAAATAAGGACTGAGTAGTGGATCATGGCTTCGAAAAGTTTTAACTCTCTTTCAGGTAATTCATCGATGTTTTCGTTATCTGCGATGTTCCTCGTATGTAGACCTATCTAGCGGTGGATGGCACACTTGGTGTTAATCTCAGGAAAAAGCTATACTATGTCTACTGCTAAAACCAAATTCCAACTTTCAAGCCACGCCTAAATAGATAGGGTAGTGTAGTAGATAGGGTGGTTATCTCTGCGAAGCACAGAAGCACACTTTGTGATAAAACTTTGACCTATACCCTGAAAACGCCACTCACTTTATTGAACTGTAATCCCTTCGGATAAACAGTAGTAGTCGGATAAACAGTAGTAGTGTTTCAATTTGACCAACAGACAGAATTGAGCAGTCCATGTTCAAGTCTTTGGTGTGGTTAGGTTAGGTTAAAGGGGGTGACGGCTTGATTTAAGGCACCATCTCAATCGGATCTTCAAGGATCCATTGGGTTCTCCGTTGTGGGACCTACATATTGTACCTGTTGGGAGAAGAATGAATTAATTATTGACTGTTAATTAGCCCCCCTAAGCCACCCTGAATTCAGTATAAATTTTGAGGATGGCCTTCGGTGGCATGGTTGATAGTTGGCCTGGTACACTAAAGAAGTAAATGCCTACGAACTTTTGCTGAGATTTGAGCTGTCGCAAAGAAACTGTGTCGTGTTTTCCTCCGCGTCTATATAGCCACATCCTCTACAGAGTTCAGTCATACTTAGCCACATTCTCCTTAGATTGGCATCAGCAGGTTGTGGCCTGTAGGGATGCTGATGACTATAGCTAAATGCGATCTGTTCAGCGTAAGTATTCCATTTGTTTTTATTTTATTGAGTTTAAGCTACATCTTTCTTGATATGCGACATGATGGAAGTGTGGTCCATCGCTCGTCGGCAAGCCTCCAGAAGTCCAAGTGTATCTCTTGTTTTAGAACTTCTATAGGGGTCAGAACCATGTGATCGACCATTATTTGGTTCAGCTCCCTTTCCCCTTCTTGCCAGTTCATCTGCCTTTTCATTACCATCGATGCCTTGGTGCCCTGAGACCCAGCATTGATACAATATGTCTTGAGCATAGGATCCCAAGCTAGCTGCGACAACTCTTTGCTACAAGTGATTTGAGTATTGTGGATGACACGGCTTTGATGGCGGCCTGGCTATTGATGTATATATCAATGTTTCTTCTCGGAGTTACCGAGGATAGTTCTCTTGCGGCCTCGGCTATCGCTAGAACTTCAGGTTGAAACGCCCATAGGTTAAAATTGGCCTTATGATGGCCGCATATAGCCAGTGGATTCTGGCGGGTCTTGGCCCCCATTTTCTTCCAAGGATTCTGTTACATGCATAGAACGCGATAGTTGTTTTCTTTGTTCGTTCTAAGGTGTTTTCCCTTCCAACTTAGCTTGCGGTCTGAAATGCATTCAAGGTACTTGGCACTTTCTGAGATTTCAAACTGTTCTCCGTAGGGGCTCAAATGTTGGTGTCACCCGTTCTTGAAACGGGATTTGGGGGTTGACGTTGAGACCACATTTTCCCGCCCAGTTATTCAGTGAATATAACGCAGATGTGATAAGTTTACTCCACAGTACGTCTTCTATCAATGACATGGCATGGCCTTCCTGCCGATGCCTCTTGCCTTTTACTTCCTGCCACGTGTACTCATACTGTACCTACTGGTTTCGCTTGTATATCAGTCAGAAAAAAAAAATCAATAAACATGAAATTTAAATTCCTGACAAAAAAAGAAAATGGATGCAGCTTCTTCTAAAAGTTCAAACTACGACATTGTTATCGACCAAGTAACTCCCAAATTCGATACCATTTGTAAAATATGGCGAGAAAAGATGGAAAATTCTCGAATTTTTCTTCCCGACGAGATTGCTGGGATCGTACCAATTTGGATAGAATTCATACGTGACCGTATTCAAAATCTTCCAACAGCGGACGCAGATGAATTTTATGCCGAAACAGCAGTATTTGCTGCAGAGAAACTCAAGCATTTTCCTGAACACGGATGGAAATGTCTCATCATGGAACATTCGTTTGAGGATGTTAAATGCCACGAATCGTTTTCCCTTACAGATGAACTGGGAACACCAGTGACAAATGATGAGGAAAGTGTTTCGCCAACGTCATCAACCGACTCCACAAGTGATTTTTTAACACAAGTTGATTTTCTGTTGCGACTCGTTTCTTCGAGGTATGTTAATCATGATTGAGGGAATTGGGAGAAGTAATGTTCTCAATTCGCAGCAATTTCCGTTTTCATCTGGTCAAAACTGCTCTTGAGTTGTCGTTCGAGCCAACTTACATTAAAATGGAGTCACCACAAATATTCTCAGTGCTGAAGAAGTATTTAAGTGTGGATCCTACGGTTGAAATGCCGAAGGAACAAACCAGAAAAGATATACTGAACGGTGTATACGACAATTACATTTTGCCGTTGAATATGGCCAATGAGGTGACCGATGCGTTTTTTGAAGACTTGGAAGATGAAGTTCCGCCATAGGAATCCACAGAAGAATAGGAAATTATTCAATGTTTTTATTAACTTTAAATACAGTGCTCCAAGGACCACAGATTACACTAATAAAGTCACCAGGCATGTCAAATATTTTTTTGAATTGATCTACAATATTTCCCGCATCGGCTAAAGCTAATTGTCCGTAGGAGTTCCATCCAGCAGCAAGAATTGAGCCACATGAACTCTTGATAATTGTGTGTCTTGATCCACAGTAGACGGCTACAGCGTTGCAGGCACTTTCTTCTGTATCAACGGTGTTGCACTTTGAACACTGTGGCAGGTCAATCAATTGTGGTAAGGGGTATACAGTTGGATTCTTAATGCCATTGGTTTTGAAGATTCGGATTCCAAGCTGACCATTGCAGTTGAAACCCCATGTGTACACGTCTGCGAATGACGAAACAGCCGCACTATGCCATCCACTGGCTGCTATACTTACAATCTGTGGAAACAAAAGGAGAAACAGTTAGTGTTAGTGGAACTAAAACATTCAAATTGAAAAAGAGACGAAGGGATAAGGTCTAGCTTTTCGCAATCATTCATGTAGTGCGTGGTACATTTTTTCAAACGAACGGTAGCGACCCAAGGTCTTATTTGATGATTTTGAAGGTAAAACGCATGGAACCTATTGAAGAATCCAAAGGGAATTGTTCTATTGACAATGGTGCGAAAATAATCACGTCTAAGGATGACTACGTCCTGCGGGACAAAAGAAACCGCAGTGCAGTTAAGGAAGACGACATCTGTATTGAAACCAAGCAAAGCTCGAAAGATTTGCATTTAAGAAGACAAAAGCATCCCTAGGCTTTCCCAAGCCAGCCTGTCTATTAACATCCACACGATAAACTATGGGTACCTGCACTGGCATTGATTTCATTTATAGAGATGAGCTACACAGAGTAATGTCTAGTTTCGGCATCCCTGTATGGGACTGTATGGGAGCTCCATCATTTGGAATCCTTATGGAGTCTGACGATCGTATTATGAATGTGGGCGTATATAGCCACTGAGATTCGTGAGCGAATTCCACTAGAATATGATTAATTTAGTAACGTAAATTTCAAGAACAAACCTTGATCCCAGAGAGTGCTTCGACTAAAATCGGTGTTTCCTGCACTCGCATGTCATCAATACCCAGTTGTCCTCGTCTGAAAAATTGGAAAAAAAAAATGTTTACTCCAAAAAATCATTTTAAATCATCAGGTACCTACAATCCATTGCCCCAAGAATAGACGTCTCCATTCGAATTCAGGACCAGAGCATGCTCAAAGCCACACTGCAACGATGCAATCTTCTCATGCCCTGGAAACTGAAAGATTTTCGTTGGAATATTGTACACAGCATTCGTACTGCTGATTGCTACTGCCAAATTGCTACCACAAGCAATGTGTTTAATCTTTATCCCACCACTTGAGCCAGCTTCTCCGTCAGTTTCCGCAAATATTTTCCGTTTCCTTGTTGGCACAGTTTCAACATCAGCAAATCTTATTTCCTGAATATTCAAATCATTCCTTGTCAGCTTAAATATGTTTCCAGAAATCAACAGAATCAAGCAATACTTATCTGTTGTGCTAATATCGACAATTCTATCGGGAAAAGATAGTTTCTCTACAGTTTTTCCATTGTTATGCACAAATCCTGAGAGAAATATCTCATTTTCCACAGCGATTACATTACAACTCCACGCGGGACGAATGAGAAAATCTTCTCGTGGAAATTCATATTCAAATTCTAACGATTTTTTAGTTAAATTTTATACAAATCGAATTGAAACTTCACTGTTTAACTCACTTGTTAGTTGTAAAACTCTACTGGCATGCGCCTTGCCGAATTGCCCGAACCCATTAAAACCACAAAAATACCACATTACTCTTAGTGGCTCGTTTGGTAGTTAGTTACTTCTCTTCTTCGATAAGGATACCATCAATTTCTTGAGGATTTAGAAGTTATCTTCGGAAAATCCTCAGACAATCAGGATATTTTCATTCAATCACTTCATTGGATCTTACAAAACTTTGTGTCATGGTGAGTTGTTTAGGAGACATAAATGGTGTTTTATGATTTATGTGAAGAATTGATATTCTGTAACAATATGCAATTTACTATCGAGAAATATTTCGAAATAATTTGTTTAGTTAAATATTGCCATGGAAACAACTTTCGGTGAAATGGGCAAACTTTTTTCTTTATGAAATTGACAAGTGTCAATGTCAGCTGTTTGATATAACAGATGCATTCCATCCAAATTTTTCTAAGAAAAATGTAATAGATTTTTGTGATTCTGTACACTGAAAAATATTCTTTTTTGTTTTTAATATAACAGACGCTGACTTCACGGCTAGTTGACTCGAATGGGAATCTTTTGCAGGATTTCACGTTACCTATTCCTTCAATTGTGGTTAAGAATACATTTTGAATTTTAACTTTCAAAATACTTTCGTAAAACATTGTTTGAACTGTGCAAACCAGCCCGAGGAGCTATTGGCTACTAATATCTTGAAGAGGTTTCTCCCCTCTTTAGATTTTGGAGAATCTCATACTTCGACTTAGCCTCAGCGTGGATGGCCCGCCGTAAGACACTCTCTTCATTCCAGTTTCTTTAAATAGGACAACCACGCGTTTAATTTGTACCCAAATGGTTGAAAAATTGGTGAAAGAACTGGTCAGACACTTTGGGAAGTCTTGTGGGTCACAAACCCACAGGAGGATAAAATATTTTAACAAGTACCAACTATCTGTAGAAAGTCTTGAGATAAATCTCTGATATTTGAATTTATTTTAGTCATTACAACGCTCAACGGTCAAAGTGGATGCGTCTTCTGCCTTGTTGATTGATTTCAAAACTTTTCTTTCAGGGTCTTTTGTCTCTTCTTCGAAAACTCCGCCCAAACCCAGAACGCGAAGCAAGAATTTTGCTTCTAGGACTTGATAATGCAGGCAAGACAACTCTACTTAAACAACTGGCATCGGAAGAGATTTCCCAAGTAAGTGCCCTCCCATCGACGTTCCATTTTGAATAAATCCAACAATCGATGCTTTAGGTAACACCAACGGCTGGATTCAATATTAAATCTGTAGCAGCAGATGGCTTCAAACTAAATGTCTGGGATATCGGTGGGCAATCATCAATACGTCCATACTGGAGGAATTATTTCGAAAACACTGACGTCCTTGTAGGTGACTCTTTGAACACAGGTTAGACTGCTCTACAACCTTTACTTCTCATTTTTGCAGATCTATGTAATTGATTGTACGGATCGTAATCGTTTGGCCGAGACTGGAGATGAACTTTTGGAATTACTATGTGACAATCGATTGAAAAGTGTTCCTCTATTGGTATTCGCTAATAAACAGGATCTTCCAAGTGCAATGACTGCGTCTGAGGTGGCAGAAAGTATTGGTTTAATCAGACTTGAAAATCGAAATTGGCAGATTCAAGGCTGTTCGGCTATTGATGGAACTGGGATTAAGGTAATAAATTGATGGAAGGGAGTTTAGAAAGCTTTTAGATAATGTGCGTTTTTGAAATACAGGAAGGCATGGACTGGGTTTGTCAAAATATGAAGAAGAACTAAACAACGCAACCGACAAGCAAGCAAAACACCATTTTAGCGAGATTCACAATCAGTTTCGTGGTCAATGTCTTTGACACAAGTTTTTATGGATCAAATAAATGAGATGTGAAATAAAGAATTTGGAACGTAAAATCATTGAAAATTTGAACCCAGATGGCAGCGAAAGAACTCTTAAGATGCAGGCAGCTTAGTTGTTTATCTTATCCGACCCCTTTCGTCCGCGTAGTCGCAACTATGATCGCTGAGGTTAGTGGATTGATGTAGCGAAAGGGGCCCCCAGAATCTCATGAACGCACCAGGATAAAACATTCGAGATTAAACAAATGACCATCCATACAAAAAGATAGGCGTTATAAGCGCCCGAAACCTCAGGGCGACGCTCGTTGGTTGAAGTCCAGATTCACCCTGAACTGTAGCGAGTAAGTAAGGCAATCCTACATAAGTCTACTCATAACAATTGAGGTCAAGGTAACACTGCTAAAGGTAACTTTTAAGACCGTATCCAACACACCCCGCGAACATCTTAAGAAATTTTATGCCAAACTAATCTCCATGTACGACCGTCAATTCTGATCCGACAAATCAACTATAGAGCATATCTTCAAGCTGAAAAAGGCCTTGAAAAACTTTAAAACTACCTATAATAGAATTAAGCGCTTCGAGCCCTACGCGGCAATGTCTGAAAGCAAGATCTTGAGAAAACTATTCTTGAAAGGCATCAACACAAAAAGTAAGCTAAACGTAAACTCGACGAATGACAGTTAGTGCGTGTCCGGAGAAAATAACAACAGACTACACAAAGAATCAAGCTGATGCTCTATTAGAACACTGATCCTGCTTGTCCTGCTATCTGGTGTAAAAAGCTGGACAGGTAAGCAGATCAAATACTGAGTTCTTTTTAGAAAACCTATTTTGTTGGTCTAATTTGCAAAGAAGGTGAATGGAGAAGACAATGTAACTACGAGTCCTCTGAGCTTTACTTAAATATTGATGCAGGTCGGAGAGTTTAGATTAGGTAAGGTAGCTGTCCGATGGTTGGCATAAAGAAATTAAAACCGCAGTAGGAAATATCAAAGGTATATCTATCACAATGGGTTTATATAGACGAGTGTTATGAGGTACACTTCATCAGCCCGCAAATCTAACTCTTACACAGCTCTTTTTAAATCGCACCAGGTCCTATGTATGCTCGGCGTACTCAAAAGGTTTCAGATTGGCTGCAAGACACCATTGAATTCCTCCGCTTCTCATTGATAGAATGTAGACTTGTTGAACACTCTACGCCGGAGGACCTGAAACGAGAATAGATTTACTTGTAATTTCAAGACGTTCTTTGATGTCATCGAGATTTATTTTGGGTACTGTCTTTGCAACTGAAGGAAATGGTGGTAGAGGGCAGCATTCATTAGTAGCACCGTTCATCAATAGCAGCACTCATCATGATGGCGCGCAATCTCAATCGGAGCCCAATGAAAGAATTGAGAGATTTGGAGTGGTCGTCTAGCAAGATGTAAGGTGGTTCGAAGCTCAGATAATAAAAATTTGGTTGCATTGGCATTCTATGTAGGTGGGCGGCCACAATGGACCCCTCATGGGTCTAAGTGTGTTCGCTTTAGCTGGCAGCCACTTCAACTTAGGTTGGCGGTCAGACTATTTGGGGACATTAGCGAATTTTTTTCATTGCTCGTCATTATTATTTCGATCAACTCTTCAAGCAATGAGCCCGGGACCTTCAGTGTGACAAGCGAAGATGTTACCACTACACTTGGTTCGCTGCCCCTGCGATCATTGAAGAAGATAAGGCTGAGCATGGTGGTTGCAGTATAATTGAAATGTTAAAGAAAAGGACAATAGAGGAACTGAAGAAAAAGCAGAATTGGTGTCCTTACATGGAACGAAGATTTGAGGAACAGCTTTAGAAATATCAATAGCACTACAGACCGAGGTGGACCTGGGCATCAACCAACAAGCGTCTCCAACCACCTCGATCTTTAGCCAGCTGTCCTCAGCTTCGGTCGGCAAGTTGGTTAAGGTCCCCTTCCACTTGCGTGCGCCACCTGAGTCGCGGTCTGCCTCTACTGCGCCGTCCATCAGGTGTGGATTCGAAGATCTACATGACCCAACCACCTCAGTCGTTAGACCTTCACTTTTCTGACTTAGTAGATATCGCTGTACAGTCCGTATACAGAAACCATGCCTCTGCGCCGTAGAGCAAGACTAGGATGATTAAGGTCTCATAAAGGGTCACTTTAGTTGTTCCAGAGAGGGCTTTGCAGCTCAGTTGCCAAAATCACAGGCACTTACCTCGCTAAATTCCAAGATGTTACGATTACGCCGTATGTATACGTTTACAAGTTCAGGTTGAGGCTCTCTGAGCCACAGAACCGCTGATACTTATACAATTTTGTGGCATAGGAGACTCGCCATTCGCCCCTTACTACTTTTCATTTTCCGAAGAAACTACCAAATCATCCTTCAAGGCTTACACTGCGTTAAACTCTTTTACTCCTTTTTTATTCTTCCATTTATTACTATTTACATTTAAACAATAAACTAATTTATCAATAAGTTATTACAGTTCGTTGTGAATGTACTCTGTCGTCACTCTAGCCTCACCCTCGTGGAATCCACTGCAATCGACTGGATACTTTGCCTAAAAATGAAACAGAAATAAAAAAAATGACCACAATCCTGTTGCTGACCCCATTCCGCAGAGCCCATGACTCTGTTAAATCAACAAACGTTCCGATTCACTCACCTCGCAATTGTGTGGTTGGGTGATGACACCGAATAGTGTCCAAAACGGTGTACCGGTCTCGGTGCTAATGAACAGCGCAGAGGCCATGCTGCCCATCTTGATAATTTTTGGCTTAAATCCAGCGACTAGACCCTGTGACGATGTCTCATTAGCCTCCTCGTACGAGTTCAGTTCACACAACACGTACTTATCGCAGTGGGGTGTCTGTCCGATGTATCGATAGGCACGATGGACCTTTAGAACTGGTTCAATAACCTGTTGACAATAAACACACAAATTCGATCACATTCCCAAGATACATGCTTCATAAATTAATGTTGCTAAATGGAGTACTGATCGTGATCCAGCGGATTAGGTTGGAAAAAAAAGTAGGCAGCTAAGACAACAACGCGACGACGACCGGCAGAGCTATCTAGGTTGACCGACCAACAACGACTTTTTCCTCCTCCTTTTCCGGGAACGACATCAACGACGACAACGGCCACGCAAAAGCGGATACCAATGTCGATGTCGATGGCGATGGCGACGACGACAAGAAATACACAAAGAACGAAAAAAAAAAAAACAATTTCGGTTGAGCTCACCTCTAGATTAAGTGTGTCAGTCAGTTTGTCACTCAGCTCAGTGGCGTTGAACTTTTGCAGCAGACCTCGTGCTTGACCCAATTTCAAGAGTTCTTTGGCGTATCCAACAGCTGGCTTGACGTACGCTCTCGAGTCGATTTTAACATTCAGATGGTGTTTGGCTACGTGGTCCAATAGATTTGAGATGGTCTCACTGGAGCGGCTGGGATCGAAGAAAGTAGTTTTCGGATAACCTTGAGATTTTAGGAATCCATTGAACATGAGTTGCGCAGTTTTGAAATATCTGTAAAGAGAGAGTGGTAATGATTGCGTTTTTTATTTGGCAAAAAAGTAAAAAATTAAATAAAAAGGGAAACGGTGCCATTGTGTGGTGTGTGTCATTCTTAAGAATGCGGGCGTAGTTAATTACAATACAATTTTGATTCGTTTCTTTGGAAAAATAAAATGAAAGTGTGTCTGATTAACAATGTCAGTTCTGTGGTGCATAACCTTCAGTTGGCGATTTGCAAAAATGTGGAAAGTAATTTTCAACGGAACAGACATTTTGGTTACGCCATTTTGTAACGGGATGCAGTTTTTTCTCTGCTATAAAGCGGACATTTTGAAAAGTTTCTACAAAGACAATAGGACCTAAAATAAATCCCAAGCTTTCTGATTTTGTTGCCAAAAATAAGACGTGACGGAATTGTGAGGCCCAATTGCTGCAATTTGATCAAACGATCGCTAATTAACGAATTTTGACGTTTTATTAGCGACATGCTATCGTTAAATTTTCGACTTAGAGGTCTCCACATATCATAAACCCTGTCCAAGCAGACGCTGCGTCTTACATATGTGACTTTTACAGATGACAGATGACAAGAATTGAACCCCGCTGCAATACAGTAAAAGTTTAATCTTTCGAATGTTTTAGAAAAGCAGTGAAAAGAGGTCTCAGCAAAAAACTGCGTTGAATCACGAATTTTATAAATTTCTGAAAAAATAAGACGAAGCCAGCAGGGCCCAAATCGTCTCTTCCGTGATCGCATAACTCGTCATGTAAAAACGAGACGATTTGGCCACAGAATGCTCGTTTTTACGTGACGAATTATACGATCACGGAAGAGACGATTTGGCCCCTCAGGCTTCCGCCAAAGAAGTAAAGAATTTTCAAAGCGGAGTCAAAGCAATTGGGAAAAAGCTAAAGACAATCAAAGTACATCATCAGGAATCTAACACGACGGCACATAGGCGTGGAAAATGTCATTAGACACATAAGATAAAGGACCTTACTTCTAAGGATCTATGTTCTAAGTAAGCCTCCTCATCGTTCATTTGAAAAAATGCTAAAATGAGTTAAATTCCTCAAAAAATATATTATATCCAGTAAATCCTGGAGTAATTTCTGAGACTCAGTCGAATCAACAAAGAAAGCAGTTGGCATTCGGAAAGGAATCTCTGCTCATTTGTCTTCTATTGAAAAAGTCAGCTGGATCCGAAATTTGTGAAATATCAGCTTTTGAAAATAGTCAATCTTGGCGAACATTCGTCTATATTCCAGGAAGAGGTCTTTGGTATCAATCAGTGTGTGAGACTCAATCAAACAAAGACCTCAAACTTAGGAACTCGGGGAAAACTATGTTCATCTTTTCAAAAGCCAAAATTGGTCTAAAAGATCTTGAACCGGCTTCATGCACTGGTTTTTTTTTTTTTTTTTTATAAGAGAGCAAGGGGATATAAATACCCTTTTTATATTATTCACACACTGCGAGCATGGTTATTATTATCTATCACCGTGGATCTGACAAACTGACAAAAAATCGCACACTTGCACTTTGCGATTGACTCCCGGATTTCGTCAGTGTTTATGAGGCTGATATACTCACAATTTATAAGGCCCGTTGCGCACTTAGCGAAGAAACAACCCCAAACGAAACGTCCCAAATTTGTTTCCGATGGCCATACAGCTATCAAAGCTTTTGTCTCCACAACCACCCCATCAAAGCTCGCAGAACTATGTACAACCGAGCTCGCTTCCCTAAGGTGACTGTCCTCCTTTCCTCTCGTATGGGGCCCAAGTTGCAGAGGCATCGAGGGGAACGAAATGGCTGATGAGCTCGTTAGCCAAGGATCGGCCCTTGACAGCTCACTTGCAAGAGAAGTTCTCATCCCAGCATGAGCTGTCAAGGGAAGAACCAACTTATGTATACCCCCTCTCAGTAGCCAAATAAAAATAGCTGCGCCTTATTCAAGAAGACTTGGTCAACATACAACAAAATAAAAACAAGGGTAGTAGATTCCCATGCAGCAATAGTGCCTAGATAGAGTTACAAAAAGGAACACTAGAAACGCTATTAAGTAGTAGCAGCAATCACCTACAAACATCGCGGGCGCTATATATGCCACTTTCCTGGCTGCACAAACATAGGGACCTTATGTCCAATCCTAAAAAGCGAATCCGGCAGTATAAGAACAGAAATTATCGTCAAGATTTTTAATGACAAGACAATTGGCACCAGTCTGAGGAAATTACTATTTCGGTGTACGTTCCCAAGTCCTAGTGGGTAGTGGAGGAGTGTTTATTTTCAAAACAGGATAAACTAGACACATCCCAGCCAACGATGATGGACCCATCAGCTTTTCTTGGGGATAGCAGGGTCAATAAGAGTGGAAACAATTCTAAACGTGATTCCAGTAGGCATTAACACGCATTCACTGTATTTCATTAAGGTAGTAGATCTTTGAACAAACAATACTTTTGGTTAGGGCGTCAATTTGTCCCGATGACTTTTAACAGAGGAGCAGATGGATACTGATCACATCATGGATACCTCAAACTTCGATAGAAGATTTTATATTAGAATAGCAAGCAAAGACGAATGAAATGGCCGATGTAACGGTGGCGCCATCTTTTGTGAATTCTGAGGCATAGTTTAATCCTTCAGATTGGAAGACGGACAGTGTTTTCTTAATCGAAACTTGCGCAGTGTTAACCTGCAGAGTTAAAAATTCTGGATTGAGAATACTGAATAGGCTCTGGATCTATGTACATCTCCAGGAAAAAGACTTTCAAAGCAGTAGTCAATGAATGGAGCTTTCTAGATGCACAACGAGAGTACGAATAATATAATTGTTATTGTTATAGGCGCCCAATTGATCATGTTTCTTAAAGCAGCTGGCTACTCTGCTGAAAGACAGTCAGACTTCTAATTTGAAGTTCAGGGCCAGAAATGTTCGCATCTGCTCTATATCTGTTTTTGATTCCCACACATTGAGTGCTTGTGGTTGAACCGCCATTGTTCTGTTAAGTGCATGGGAATGAAGTTTTGTAATGCCGGGTTCGAATAAATCGGTTTTCAGTCAGTGCCCTATTTTTTGCTACAAATTTGTTGGAAATATGTTTAGAGTTCAGGTTCAGGTCTTCCGTTTTAAAGTTTCTTCAAATGTGAGGCTTGCGGCTGAACATCTGGCTTTCGTATGCAAGAGAAGAGTATGAATATGAGGAAGTTTCCAAAACTGCAGTAGGGCAAATAAGCACAGACTCCACATTTGAATGTCTTTTCGAGCTGAAACTTATGCAAGCGATGCATCGGTGATAAGAGGAACTATGATGAAAAATAAGAACAGACTATCATTCCTGGACTCAGGCCTCACTTTATTTTTTCCAAATAGCCTCGAGCAAACCCATTGAGCTGCGGTGGCTTTGGTGAATGTATGTTTTAAGCACAGGTTCTATGAAAATCTGTCATCTCAGAATAACTTCCATTCCATTGAGAAATTCCCTTTCCTTTTCTAATCGTTTTGTGGGCTTTATTCTCAGCCCTTTACGTAGGCATCATCATAAAGTCCGCTATGCATAAGAATGGTCAGAATCAATTCATGATTTCCGCTGATAAGGAGGACCAACGTAGTGTTGGGTTAATAGATCGGAGACGTTGAGGATATTTAACAGGTCGTCGACTATGATGAACCAAAGCAAAGAGACTTTGATAAATGTCGGCAGAAGTGATCCTGCTTCTAAGCATTGATCGAATCCAGCTGATGGTTAAGTAACCAATTTCTTGTACAAAATTTGACAGCACTCAAGCGTCGCGACAATTTATACATACATATGTCTAGCCAACACTTTCACTACTGCGTTTCTCCTTCTTGGGTGATGCCCACGCTGATGCAAATACATACATACATTTATGTAGAATATTGCTTCATTAGAATTAGTAAACATTTTTCTTAAACATTTTTCGAGAGCAATAAATAATTCAAGCACTTTCGGTTTTCACTGGTTCTTCTTCATTTTTTATAGCTTCTTCTCTTCTTAAGTTGAATTCCATTCAAATCTTCTGGAGGAATTTTTCGAAAACCGAACCCTGAATGAATAAATACATGCATACATATGTATCTACATAAATATCTGCACAGTGATTGACCCATATTCTTGTTATTTCTCTGCTTCTCTCTTCAGACTTTGGACATTCATACGTTACTTATGTTTCTTTATTTATTTATTTTTTTATTTTCATTTTCATTTCTATTTTCATTTCCCCAACGTTTACCTCCACTTGACATTAAACAAAGCGCGCGAGCGCGCTTGCACACACAGTAGCTCCAAACAAACAGAAAAGCAATCAGCGAAATCGAATAGAAAGCAATGCTCAATTGAGCATTCTCCATAAAGACCCTAGTGGTCCGAGTTCCCCCCGCGCATTCTGACACACTTTTAGCTCCGGGCTTTAATCTAGAATACCTGCACACCTGAAAATGGTTAAAAAGTTCTCTTCACCGGCCATCACCGGATTAAGGTGTTCTCGCCGGCGTTCTTCGTCGTAACACATTCTATATGTACAAGACGCCCATTTAACAACAACAACAAAAAAAAACTGGGTCACCAATGGAGTATGGACAGCGAACAAGACGCAAACGGGCTCCATCCGTCGTCATCGTGAGCGTGATCATCGTTATATTGGCCTCTCGCGGGGTTTTCTTTTTTTTTTTTGAACAACGCAGAAGAGAAGCTGCGAGAATACGAGAGTGGAAAAAGAGCAAAAGAAATCCAGTTCCACTCACGAAACTAACTGTACCGTGACTCCAAAAACGATGATGGTACCACATCAGCTCGCAATGGCGAACATATAAACCGTCAGCGGTAACCAGAAGTGCCTCCACCAGAGTTTCTGTTTTATTCTGGTTCTCGTCTCCGCACTACGATTGTAAAGAGTTGATTTATTTTTTTTTTTTTGCTTTTTTCGTTAGCAGCATTCTTTTTTTTTTCCATAAATTAACCGTTCTTCATTTAACACTTAAAGAAATCAAAAAAAAAATGATGTTTGCTGTTGGTCAAGCGTCAGTGTTGCTAATTAAACCATTTCGTAGCTTAGGGGGATGATTTGACAGCAAAGAAGCACATTTTCCCATAGTAGATGTTATTGCTTTTTTAAGTGGGGCTTGGCTGAATATTTAATTGACCGCCATTAGGCTTTGAGAGTAAAAAAGCCTATAAAATGCATTTTTTGACAGATGTCAAAATATTGCTGTTATAGGGGAGCACCCAACAATACTCCAAAAGGCAAAGTACCGACTCAAATTACTCGGATTTTTAATGGATCTCCATTAGTTTTCCGGCCTTGGGAAAAATGCACTTCAACATTTATTTTTAAATTTAATGTCAAAATGACTTTTTCAAAATGTCTTCTAGGCTTTAACTTTTATACATAAATTTGGTTTGACTGTTTGGACGCGACTTTAAACATTGCATTAAGACCAGTAGCCTACTTCGCGTAATTGTCAAACTTGAAAAGATTCTGCATGTGGTCCACTATAAAAATTAACAATAACGTGAAAACCGTTTATAATTGCGGAAGGAGTTACCAATCCGTCTCAAAATCGGGATTAGTTTCCCGGGCTCATCCATGCCAGAAGATGAGGTGGAGAAAAGACTTTACAGGCTGAACCCTCACGATGTTCCTCAGATGAAGGAGTTAACAAAAACGACACAGGACGCCAAATTCATGCTTTAATATGATACAATGGTGCTGCTTCCTACAAACGGGATAAAACGTAGGATTGGATTGAACACGGTCAAGGTGAAACAGTAGTCAGAGGGGCCAGTTGCGGTGAAAACATAAGTGAACTACACCATCGCTACGACTCAAGGCTATCTTACATCTAATTCTAAAAAAAATAAAACAAATAGCTGGCGCGACAGCTCGGGATGAGCCAAGGCCTAGCTTCACGCATGTTTTGCGTGTTGTATTGTTCACACAAAAGGAAAGGACCTACAATTTATTGCCGACTCCGTACGGCGAATTGAGAAGCTTTTTCATGACAAATTATATTCCCGGAGGTCTGTCATTCCCCGACGAAAGGTGATGTCGCAAAAAATATTTGGTAGTCATGGCTGGGGCTTGAACCCACTGCACTCGCACAGCAGTCCAACGCACTAACCACTGAGCCACGGCGACCAAGGAGACTAGTGCAATGTATATGTGCCAACATCTTTGTAGTAAAACCTGGGAATTAAAAACCAAAATGATCTACTAAACGTATAGCGCCGTTATCAAACCAAATTATCAAACCAATGATCTTACAAGTGGCAGTGCATTTGTGCCTCGATATCGTATCGTATGGTATGGATCGACTGAGATCCTACTAAGGCGATTGCTGACATAATTTCGAGATTGAAGAAATCACAATAAAATGCATGGTCTTGGCAAAAGTGAGTACATACCCGTACTTCATGTGGCCCTTACCCGGCTTTGACCGTCGCCTTGCCAGCTTTAGTGACATTAAGTGCATCAAAATGCAAAAAAAAATTAAGTACCATTCAGGCCTTAAACCTCTCACCTCTCAGTCTAAAATATGGTTAATGCTACTTAAATAAAGCTACGTGACCATACTTAAAGCAGTAATGTTTTGTTGGGCAAAAAACGATCGACACAACGATAGCATTTCGTAGAGAATTGACCAATTAAATGATTTTATCTTCACATTGGCTTTTATAGGCCACGATCATGTACTCTTTCTTTACTAAAAACGTAACAAGCCTCAAAATGCAAATGATGCACACGGAAAATAGCCTACGCTACTTTGCGCAAAAGCTGTTGACATCCAATTTTGTTACGTTGGTCCAGTTCCCACCAATAAAGTAAAATAAAAGGCTAAATTGCTTAGGGTACGCTACCTTTAGATATAATTTCTGTTTGATTTACGTCACTGTAGATAATTTTAATATGCGACTAGATGACGCGTTAATCTACAAATTATGGTAAAATGGTGATATGTCATGCCTCTGATTTTATCTAGACCAAGCTCAAACTTTACGGAAATATTTTAAGGCCAAAATAAAGGTTTCGACCACCTCCGAAGGTATTTCAAAAAGCACTGACTTCTACCAAGGAATTGGCGCACGTTTAGTCCAAAAGGCATCTCACATCTAACAGTTAAACACTCAGCAAGCACGGAATTGATATTCCTTACCAAAAAGATCTAATAAACACTAGTCAAGGAACTACCCTCGAGAAAAATCTAGAAGAATGAATTACTTAAGCAAAAAAAAGTCCTTTCTGATATGCAGGCGAGCTTTCGAGAATACATGGGGATTAGGTAAGCCTGGGTTTTTTTGTGTTGTGGAGTCCAGTCAAGGCTCAAGGCCTATTGTGATACTTAGAGGGCGTAAAAGTACTTCAATTTACTAATAAAAGAGATGAGATGAGAAGGGGGATTGGACTTAAGTCACTGGTATCATTGAAATGATAGGGACCTAGGAGTCTCTGTTGTGAGATAAGTTGTGGATTTTTCTTTCTCCTCGTCTCTAAAGCTTCCCAAAAAGAGAGCCCCTAGTCTCGTAGCATGTTGTCGAATTAATCTTCCATCTCTATGCGAGGCATATGACAATACCAGGGGCAGAATTACCGCAATCAATGAGTGGATTTCGTGGTCGAATGACAGTTTAACTTCATTGGGAGCGGTAATGCCAAATCCTCACAAGTTACTCGTTAAAGAGTGTGGTAATTCGACCCCAAAAACTGAAGCAAGTGACAACGATTTTAGACACTCGTGAAAATACTAATATTGCCGTGGCCTTTGTTTGAAAATAACTCTTGCCAGCTGCTACTTCTTTGAACAAAGAAGGCAATTGAATGCCAAAGCTCTCTTTTATTTACTCAAATGGATCTACGATGATACAAGGCACAAAACATTCCATACCTACTTGATGATGTAGAAACATGAAGTGTTTCTTAGGTGTGGATTGTTTTGAGAGCAAATTTGTTTGTGTGATCTTTGGTCCCGTCTGAATAAAAGGTGAATAGAGAAGAGATAAAGCTATGAACTGTAAAATTGACCTAAGCTCGATAAGAACTATTGTACACCTTTGGCCCAAAAAATCTGCGAAATCTTCCATTGTGGGACAGGACAGAAGAGAACGACAGATATTCAAGATATGCGCGCAATTAAAAGGTGACCTCAAACAAATTGACATGAAAAAACTACATGTACGCACCTAGATCACGATCGCACTGCCTAGAAACTGTAGTTAATTGAGGCGTAGGTTTACAACAAATCGTCTCTTCCGTGATCGGATAACTCATCACGTAAAAACGAGACAGAATGTTTTTACTTGACGAGTCATACGATCCTTTGAAGAGACAATTTGGCTTCAGGACTTGTAATTAAAAGCTGAATTGTTACCAGAAGTTCAAGTAGTTAGAGCCATTCAGACGAAATAAAATCCGTCCAAAACCTGCTATGCCTGTCCCGCCACCAAAATATTGAATAGGCTTGGAAGTACCTTCTGGAAGTACCTTCTGGGCTGGAAGGCTTTAAAATTGCTGATTTCAGATCTTTTCAGATCATTCCTTTAGAGTGGTTCCAAATGGATTTTGATAGGCAAAAGTCATATAGATATAATGGGGGTCTAAGAGCAACCAATTAAGAGCCACATAAAATAAAATATTTAAGCAATTTTTGTACTCGAGGCGATTCCAATTTAGTAAACCCGTTTTTGCCAACAATTGTCTTGTAGTTCTAACCTTCTAGTGACGAACTTACAAATGTATCTTGTAGTCCTTCAGTTTTGAATTTGTCACACAAGGATGAATTATGTTAAATAGGCTGCTTGCCCCTAAACAAGAGCAAAACTTGACCAAAATAGGACTCTCAAGTCTTGCTTTTCCTCCTTTTATTCCTGACGTCTACAGTCGCTAACTTACAGAAGCTGCCGGCAAAAAAAGTTCGCACAGGATAACAATTTTACAGGTAAAAAGTTTGTGCGAGGATTTGGGACTTTTGTTTTATTTCTTCTAAACACTGAGTTAAACACCAAGAAAATGTCACCACTTTTTAGTACAGTGCACATCGAAGTCTAAAATAATTTCATTATTTTTCTCTACTCACTTAAGGTAAACCTCTGGATTGGCTAGATAATTAGCCCAATCTGCCAGATACAGTGTTGCCGCCTTAATCCATCTCCGACGGAACGATTGATTGTTTAGCGATTCGAAAAGTTTGTCATAATCCAATTTCCCGTCTCGACCTTTAAATCCCTAATTAGGCGTAAAAATTAAAAGAAAAAAACAAAAAAAAAAAATTAATGAAAATGCATCCGATTTAGGTCAGTCGGCAATAAAATTACTTTACACAGTGTGTCGTGCAAGAAGCACAAACACACACACTCGCACAAGCGAAAGCACACACAAAAAAATAAAACTTAAGACAAACCTTTAAAATTGCGTTCACTCCAGATTTCTGGTAAAGCGCATCGGCCAAATCGGAATTCGAAAAATGATCCCACAGCACATGAACATGCTCCAAGTATGGCGGAAGCACCCATGCATGATCTTTATGCTTTTCTTGGGTACGTTGGCCTTCTGGTCCACTGAAGGAACTAATCGCTTGCATAACCATTGGCAGTAGACCCATCAAGCCATTATCTTGTTCGACGTAGTTGTTGTTGTTGTTGTTATTATTTATCGATCTCTTCTCTTGGTTGTGATTCTTCTGCGGCTGTTGTGTACTCATGAACATCGAGGCAATTTGCAGAATCGAGTCCAAACCAATTCCTGAATCTTGTTGCTTTCCCGTGTCACGTCTTTGCCGTGCGCCACCACTATCATCAGCATCGGTGTTGGTGAACATTTCAATCACATTTCCAATGATTGAAGGATCGAAACCACCGCTACTGCCTCCATTGGAGTTTGCCGCGAGCAAACTGCCAAGACCGGAGATAATTTGCATGGCGCCCGAACCTCCTGATTTCCCTGTACTACTATCACCATTAGCCTGCATAAAGGAGCCGATGAGGGAGGCAACACCTGCTAGACCGGAACCACCAGCTCCACCGGAATTTCCGCCTTGGCTGTTCAGCGCTTCCTGAATGAAAACCGAGGCCATATCCAGTAGCGGATTGGAGTCATCTGCATCGCGACTAGGTCGTTGTGTCGTGTGACCAAAGGATCCGTTGGCACACAAAAACGCCACCAGTAGAAGCCTAGTAATCCACATTTTCAGTTAACACTATGCGCCGGAAAATTCACTACACTTTCAGAACTCCTCGTGTCGCCTTCAAAGTTCGAATTCAAACTGGCCAACCAAGTCGATGAAAATTTTCTATCTAGCACTTTGCGTACGGCAAGTGCCACACAAATCAAATGCTTCTATGTATTCTCTGCAGAGAGAGAGCGATTCGAGTCAAGAGGATGTCGATCTTAGCACCACCGAGTTCTAAGCACGTCTAACTTTCGCGATAACTTTCTTCTTTCTGAGCAGCGGTTTGAGTTTGTCACTCTTCTTAAACGGTGCTTGTATCTTTTGAGTTCTTTCGTTCCACACGAACATTTTTCCAGGTATACGCTACTCAATTTTTGTTGTCTCTGTGTTCGTGTGCTGGAAGAAGCACGCAAAAGCAAAGCAACAAAGGTAAAAAGAACGAAAGAAGGAAAGAATCTCACTAGAATTAAGGTGTAGATACATAATATGTGTGTTATGCAGGTGATACTATGTGCGGACGCAGGTAGACTTCACTTACTTTCTTTGCTTCGATCTTGGAAGAGGGCACATAAAAGCAGCGAACAAAGCGTTGCATGGTAATGGCAAACTTATTTTCATACACAAAATTTATTTACGATTCGGATGAGTTAAGTAAAAACTAATTTCCGGGTAACTGATAAGAGGACAGGTTCCTTGAAGGCTAATTTACAATAGGTACCTGTTTCGCGGACCGTTTCAAGGTTTCCTAATAATGAAACACGAGACCCTTTATACAATTTGAAAAACTCCATAGACAGAGACATTCCTGTGTCCTTTTAAAATGTCATAAATCTCCTATACGTTTGCAATTAGTTTTGGCGACGTATTTAGTTACATCCTTTCGAAGTCGTGCATTAAAATCGGCTTAGACTTGAGAAGGGAAATTATGGATAAGGATGTCTGAATATTTTTAGAAATTGTCTTCGATTTCGAATAGAGAAATTTTGTGTCTCTAAGGTTTGAGGATAAATATGATGCGCCCGAGAGGCATAAAACCTTTTTGACACAAAGCACCTAACCCGCCCTTTAAATTAAATAATAAAAGATGTTTGCTTTCGAAAAGATAGAAAGTTTTTTTTTGTTAATTTTTTATGATCATCCGCCATTAAAGGACTATTCCTACTGTCATCACTGTATTCATTGATCTAAATCCATAAAATTTATTGACTTCCCTCCGTTGATAATTATTATTTTTGACACATCATTCAGTCACAAATGGATTTTGACAGATCAATAAACCTAATTTGTCCTGTTCACTAAATTTAGTCGTTTACGTTAGGACTTCATCAATCAATTTAACCAACACGCAATCAAGGCCTTTCAAGACCAATGTTCTCCCTTGTCGAAATAGCATTCTCTTATTAATGTTGTAGCTGAACATATTGCAGCTCTTTAGTAACCCACTCCCACTCCGTACCTTCTCAGAGAGGATGAATGGCTCGAAAGAACGAATTCCTCGGATACAGACTATGCACGACGATTGAATTTTAGAACCTTAGGATCAGGCACGGAATGAAGGTCCTGACAACACTGGATTGCTTCAACTTAAGCTCGACAACCTCATAGTGACCGGATATAAATGGCAACATTCCAGAACGGAGTAAGACCGATCGAAGCCGCAAATGAGGATGAAAGGCACCTGTTATAGTCAGTTCGGCGGGACCTAAAATTTAACGTATAATTAAGGTAGGATCGAACAGATATACCAAGAGTGGCTATATTGTGGTAACTGCAACTTAAGTTGACAGTTTTAACGTCACTGTCAAGACGGGCGTTTCAGTCGCCTCTTACGACAGGCATGTCTACCTCGGGTTAAATTTTAACCCCTACCCGAGGGGGGAGGTAGGAACGAACTATATCATGTGTTTGAACATGATGGGGGTTCATGTAGGCCAAAATGACAATGCCGAACAGTTTGTGGCTTTCTCCGCCAAATTATTGGGGACTGATTGAGGATAAGGTCTACTAAGAGATCAGTTAGGTCTCATTTGATGGCCTGCCTAACCATTGCTATCAGGTGGTGTTTTAAAAGTTGAAAAAGACGTGATGCTGAAATATCCCTGTTCATCCTCTTATCACAGCCGTCAATAGCATGCTAATATCATACGGATTTTCGGACCCCGTAGATCACCAATAATTTGAATCTCATCTTGCCCTAAGAACCAAGTTATCAGCAGTTCCTTACTGATAAAGGTAAAATACCACCGGAAAGCTTTAAAAAAAAATTTTGTCGGCCAGGGATACATGTTAATGTAAAAGCCAGAGAAGTCACAGTTATCGACAATTACCTAGAGACAGATGTTTTTCTCTTAAAGTTCGGATTGCAGGTGGCAGAGTAAACAATCTCAGAATCGTTTGGTGACCCACAAGAATATAAACCTTCTCTACTGCACCAACTCCTGAGATATCAGGCTTCTTAGGAACTAATACAACGTCTTATCTTCTAAAGGGTTTTCCAATAGAGACGGGTAGATTTTGACAGTTCATGACGGCCATGTTGTTTACGATTTACATGGTCGTCCTTCCCAGTCTACCAAATTCGAGTCAACAGGTTCAGTGAACAATCAGGCAACACCCGTACGTCAACGGAACGCAAGACCTCCCGAAAACATCGCCGCTGTCCGTGAGAATGTGCAGGAGAACCCGAGGTAGTCAATTCCGCACCGCGAGGAACAACTCGCAGACATCAACTTGGTGGATTTTGGGCCTACATCCGTACAAAATCCAACTGACCCAGGAACTGAAGGAAAACGACCATAGACAATGCCATGTGTTCGCTGACTGGGTTCTGGAGCAGTTGGAAGCAGACCGCGAGCAAAAAAATCACCGATTTGAGGGCATGGTTATCTCACGCAGAGGCAACGTGAACTGGCCACCGAGATCGTGCGGTTTGACCCCGTTAGACTTTTTCTTGTGGGGTTTCCTTAAGTCACAGATCTATGCCAATAAGCCGCAAACGATTAGTGCCTATGACAGCATTTGTGATTGCCGTGGCTCAGTGGTTAGTGTCCTTCGGACTGCTGTGCGAGCTAGTGGGTAGGTGGGTTCAAGCCCCAGCCATTTGTCCTAAAAACCCTTCTCAATTCGGCGTTCGAAGTCGGCAGTTCATTGTAGGTCCCTTCCATTTGTGCTAAAAATGTTCCACGTATAACATGAATAGTTTCGAGAAGCTAGTCCTTGGATCATCCCGAGCTGTCATGGCAACGATTTAGTTTTTTTTATGACGAAGACAAGTTACACATATAGAGCCAAGACCAGTTTCCTGTCAAAGTCGTCCGCATGTACAGATGATCGCTGCAGCATCAAGGTCGGTAACGATCCCGCCGACACCTCAAAAAAGTACCTTCCGGCATTAACGTCAAGGCGGAAATCGATTTCTTCTAAATGTATAAGGACTTCCAATTTCAATGAATTCGAAACAAATTTCGAAGAATTTCAAGATGAGGGATCTAAGGTCGTGGATCAAAGATGGCATACAAAAATGCAAATTCTATTAACTGCAGTCAGATCTATGAACTTGTAATAAAAAAATTTTCCTTTTCGTAAAGGGGCCCGACGAGAAGTTTGTTCGATTTGATCTTGAAATCTTTCGCAATACTCCAATTACAGATTTCTCGAATGCCACTCCGCATACCTCTATGCCGTCCTCTGTGTTAACTAGGCTCTCTGTAGCCTAGATTGTTCCAATTTATGAGTAGAACATTTATAACGAGTGACCACTAAAGAGGTTAGTGAACAGCACCTCTTATTGCGGGTATTGCAAGTTTTAAATTTTCTTGCGCAGTGCACGTACATTGTTATCGTGTCGTCTTAATTGCGTTTTATTATCACACTAATCTGTACTAAAAGAAATCAAATGCGTAGGCACAAAAATATTAGCGCTATAAGATCTGGACATAAGTTTGACATAAAGCACTTCGATTAAAAGTTTTTATTGCAAAATTTATCACCTCACCTGAGTCCTTGGATGATGTACATATATCACAGCTAAACTTAACTCAAAATCAATCAACTTGAATCGAAGCAGAAGCTTGCGTTAATATCAACCTACTTGACCTTAAATATGTTTGTAAAACTTCTTGATAGATTGACAAAAATGGTTTGCTTTGTCGTTAGGCGTCAAGTTAATGCTTTAGGTGTTCATGTTTAGACTATCATTGAACTGACTAAGGATTCTTCTGATACAGCTCATAGCTCTCCAAGATCAAAACACGCAGATGGTATTTTTCGATCTCAGTAACAGTCCTGAGACTTAGAATCGTTAAGGATGAAATTTGAAACTCATTTCATTGTGAAAGAAAATCTTTTAAAATATCTAGACAAATGAAGAAGAAAACTTATGCGGCAATACATTTTCATGGTCAGGTGAAACTTCGTCGACTTTCTTGAGGTGATAACCAAACCTGCTTGACAAGCTGTCGAAAAATACCAGCGAAGTCTTTCTGAAGATGACCTGAGTTAGTTGACAAATCTCATCCTTCTTTCATCCTTAACCAACAAATTTAAGGCTGAACGCTGCAAAGCTTGGTTCCCGTGGTGATTACATTTTTTTATGAACTTTTAACCTTTTCACAGCTTATATGGTAGGCTTAAGAATCTTGTCAATTTCAGATGCATCACGCAACATGCTATTAGGATAGATTCATACCCATTTACCTGAATCGTGGCAATAGCCTTAGGAATATCCAAAACTGAAACACTGATCTGATCAGCCTTGGAAGTGATGTTCAGACAAGCTTATAGCTCTCTAGTTGTTGGGGACCCTGTCTCTTTCTTATTAATACAACGGATGGCACTGCGACTTAAATCCATACACGTATGAATGTCTCAAGTTCAGGGAACACTTCGTTCAAGTTACCTACTACATAGGTTTTTGTGATGAACACATGTACTTAACTTCATTATAAAAAAAACTTCGTTTAATTTTTCGTGATGATATTAGAAAATCTTTTTTGTTACTACCAAGCCTGGTGTTAATAATAGAATACATGGTCCTGCCCAATTAAGCGCCCTCAGTAATTAAAATGTCTACAAATAATAAATTATATTTTAAAACGAATAGCCAATGTTGTACCCGTATAGGACTAAATAGCATCTGACATGCTTTGATTAGGAGATAAAATTGGAAAAAATTACTGTTTTTCGGAGAGCAACAAGCGAGGCTAGAACCTCGTGTTTTAACAACTCATTCATCCTTTCATCATTTTTCTCACCCTTACCCAACGATGCCACTCCAACATACCAAAGTGTAAAGAGACCTCACCCAATTTGGCATGCACAACTAAATTAATACAATACTTTTGCCTACCACTTTTGCGACAGTTGCAGTGCAAAAATCAAACAAAAAAGTATCCTTACTCAATTGCTGCTTCTTTGGCCCAAGGAGACCATTGAGGAACAAGACCTTCTCAAGAAAGAAAAATATCCTGTATAAGGCCATCAACGAAAATAGATTGGTGTATTTTAAGAGCAAAGCTATTTGAATAGTTTTTGTTTCCGTGGAAAAGATTTAACGACATAATCAGTTTCTCCGCTGTAAGAGTCTTCGATTTCTTCCTGAAAATACATAGACGTTAGACATCAACAATCTGATAGGTCCAGATCAGTGTGGGCCAGGAAGGTCCACCATCGACCAAATATTCACACTGCGGCAGATCTTGGTGAAAACCCAGGAACTTAAAATCGATACGCACCACATTTTCATTGATTTTAAGGACACGTATTACAGCATCTATAGAGACGAGCTAGTTTTGGCATCCCTGTCAAACTCGTCCGTTTGAGCAGGACAACGATGGAGTTTAATGGTCAATGAGGGCAAGACAAGGTATATGCTGTCAAAAAGAAAGGACACTCAACTCCGACGTCTTGTACAGAATGTTTAAACAGAACGTATAGACAGTTATTACTTTGAGGTAGTAAGGACCTTGTCTACCTAGGCTCCGCAATCAATTCAGACAACGACACCAGCGCTGAGATCAAACGAAAAATAACTTTTACCAATCGCAATTGAGTAGCAAAGCCCACATCCAAACTACTCAAGTGACCCTTTATAAGACCTTAATCGTCCCAGTCCCAGCCCTGCTCTACCGCGCGGAGGCATGGACTTTGTCAAATGCGGATGAGATTGCTCTTGGCTATTTCGAGAGGAAAATTCTATTTTCGGTCCCTTCAGCATAGACAGTGAATGGAGGAGGAGATATACATACAATGACGAACGGTACAGGCTGTACAGCGACATCGACTTAGACGGTTATATGTATACAGGGGATGGACATCAATGCTCCGGCCCAAACAATTTTCGAATCCATACCAGAGGGACGGCAAATTAGTGGAAAACCGCGACTCAGGTGGCCTGCGCAAGTGGAGGGAGATCTTAACCAATTTGGCGTGCGAAGCTGGAGGCAGTTGTTGATTCAAACTCTGGTCTATCCCGGATAAAATATAGAAATGGAAATGGAATTGACGTCTTTCATTTGAAAAGTTTGTTTCGAATCACTGCATTTGACTTCAGTGAAGGCGTAATATAGCGTTTTAAGAGGAAATGCTTTCTGTTTAACTAAAATATATGTACTAGTTGCTACTTAACATCACCGTTGCCAAGGACACAAATAATTTTGATGAAGCATTGAACTAAATTAGTACACGCTTCAACTATTTTCAGAGCAATAATTGTAAAAAACGATTTTTTTAATCAAGCGGGGCGCGGTACTATCGATATCATACCAAAATCAAATACGATAAAAATAAACAATGCCTGGTCTCTACACCGACTATGTCTATAATACACAATAAAATAATTTATTTCCCGAATCACCTCAGACCGTCATAAACGAAACTTTTATCCCTTTATTCGCCAAATTAAAGTTTAACTCTTCGATGTGATGTCTGTAACCACAAATCGCCCTAAACAAGTCATAACTTTTAATTCAAGAATGGAATATGGTTTCTTTCAATTTATAGATTATATCGGTAACGATAAAAACTAAATAAAATTTTCCAAAAACGTTTAATTGTACCGGCTATTTTTAGGTAAAAATATCGTATGGCTTTTGATTTTACAATCATACCTAACGACTGATATGTCTTATCAATTGAACTTTTTGGAAAAGAAGTGATTAAAAAAATCACATCCCGGTCAGATGGAGACTGTTGTAAGTATTCGACGACAATCTGTACAAGAATAAGAACATTTAGACCACTTAAGCTTGACTCCCATGTGGATTTGATTTCTATAACGATTTGCTTACAAATCATCCATAGGATAAAGATTTGAGTCCACAACCTGATTGGTCCACATCGGTGTGGCTTTAGACCAGGAAAGTAATTTACCGACCAAATATTTACTCTACAAGACTCAGGCATTCCAAATGGATTTTCATCATCTTTTTTCATCAATTTTTAAGTCACGTATGGTCGCATGTATGACAGACAAGATTGACAGGGATGTCATAACTGAACATTCAGATAAATTTATAGTTCTAGCATCTGTGCTAATGTCGTCCGATTGTTTCGAATGATGATAAAGAATGGACGTTGCTAAGGTAAGTACGTAGGTAGAAAACTCTTCGGAACCAATCTTTCAAAAGATCATGCAACAATTACACTCTTATTTATACTATATTTCCGTTCGTGAGTATACACGTAGACATGAAGGCGGCCAAGATGGATTAAGCAGTCTATGAGGGCAAAACCAAGTATTTACGTGCTCTGAAACAAAACAGAACACAGGCGCGAGGACCTACAATTCATTGTCGATTCCAAACTGAGACGTATTGAGAAGCTTCTTCATAACAAATAAAACTCTCGTAGATTTGTCATTATCCGACGAGAGGTAGTGCCGTGGAAAATTTTCGGTAAATGCTATTGGGGCTGGAGCCTACACAACTTGGACAGCAGTCCAACGCATCACTAAGCCATGACGGACACATAACATCATCTTAGACGGATATAACCTTTAGATAATTAGGGACTTTCTCTTGATAGGCTCCGTTATCAATTCCGACAACGACTACAGCGCTGAGATTAAAAGAGGAGTAACTCTAGCCAATCGGCATTTCTTCGGGCTAATTATGTCATTGAATATCAACGCCCTTTCTTGAACAACTTTAGTGACTCTATTCAAGCCTCTAATTAATCCTGCTCAATGATACAATGGGTCACCTTAATCATCCTTTGAGATTTCGAGCGAAAAGTTCTTCGGGTTATCTTTGATCCCGCCTGCATAGATGGCGACTGGAAAAGTAGATGCAACGACATCATTAGAGCCCAAAAACATTGACTCAGATGGCTTGGACTTGTAGAGCGAATGCACACCAGCGCTCTGGCTTAAAAACTCATGGAATCTCCCTTCAAAGACGGGTGCAATAAAACAAGAGAATGATCGCGTGTTCTTAGAGTACCTAAAATAGGGCTGGAGACTCTTTTGGGCTAAGCCCCGTGAAAAGGGGCCCCAGTTGATGGCCCGGAAGCAACGTAAAAATCTAAGCTTTCAACTTCATCAAGGAGCAGGTTGCACTAATTCTGGAAAAAAAAAATCAACGAAACACTGTAACATCACAAGCATTCAGCTGATTTTTGAACTACTGATTCCATACATGTATTTTGAGAACAATAACCACACATTTATTCGAATTCAAAATCCAAACCCGTGCCACTGAAGTGATCCTTAACCCATTCATCAAATCTTTGCGACATTTCCGGTGAAATGTAATTCTTCCAGTCGCCTATTTTTCCCTTCCTTATGAATTTCACCTCGCCGCCATTTTCTTCTTTCTGGGCGATTTCATTTTTCGGGTGGTTAATCAAATGATCCAAATTCACAGCTGGATTTGATTGCATTTTGTCGAATTTCAAGTGTTCACATGTCCTTCGCAGGTCGTTCTCTGATATTTCATAGTCTATCTCCATGAAGTCTGCACATTTCTCTATTACTCCTGATAAATTCCGATTCATATCCTCATATTTCAGGATCAAGACATTCGGATCATTGCGTCTTTGCCAAAATGGTAGCACATGATTCCAATAAGGTCCCATCGGAGCAGAGTCTTTCAAAAAAAGTTCACAAAATTCCTCAAAGCTGCCATTTAGACCGTGAACAAGCTTGCAGTAATAATAAAATGATACACAGAGGTCCTTTGGATTCCTAGCCGTGTAGATTATCTAAAAATTTGGAAATAAGATTCAGAGTGTGTCGGTTAGTGTTTGTTATTAAGTTACCTTCGGACGAACTACTGCCAAATCCTTTGGGAGTAACTGCCATGGCAAATGAGATCGGATCAATCTAGGACGAGGCATATTGCGTACATGTTCTACTGTATTTCCAAGAGATGCTCTAAGAGAAATGTTCAAATTAATTTTTACTCAGATTGCTATGCATTTACTTACGAAACCCATTCGTAATGATCTTCGCCAAACAACGCTGTCAATTCGACCATGGGACACCGAATTTGAAGAATTTCCTTAGCTCCCTCGTAGTCCAATTTGTTGGCCAATAGCCAAATCATTTCCTGAGCCCATGTCGAACCTAGAATGGAGATTTATGTACAAATTCACAAGGATCTGCATGGGTCTATCCCTCACCCGTTCTTGGATAAGACACGAGCCAAATATCATCCTCGTAGACTGGTAAATTCCTTATGGATTCAGCGAGCTCTTCATATTTCCTCGGAAGAATCACATTGCCCGGAGTCACCTTGATGAAACAATCAGAAATCGGAAAGAGACTGTCAATTTTCTTGGCCAGCTTCTCCTCGGGTTTGGCGAATGTTATTTTCATCTTGGATAATGCCTTCGTACAACAACTGTTTGGTGTGACGCTGGACAGTGGATTGAAACTGTTTTCGCATCGTTGTGGTGCGGAAATAATGTAGCTGGGAGAAAGTTGGCTGATTTCGAGTCAAAGAAAACTAGTTAGTGGAGTTATTGCACTTGGTGCCGCTTCCAGGTGGTTGCTTACATAGGTTTGAGCGCAAAATATACCAAATGGTATTCAATGGCTTTGCACATAGATGTACATATATTACACGCCAACGGCAAAGTGCTGATAGGTCACAATGCAACATATTTGGGATTGAGTCTATTCTGTCGACACGTCTACGGTTTCCGAGGACGTGCCAAGGTTTGAAAACGCCATTTTGTATTGTAGATCTTGATGAAATATGCACAAAATATGAAGTAAAAAAAAATTTATTAGTCTCTTAGTTTAGGAGTTATCGAGGTTTAAAAATTAACTTTTCCCTGTGGAAATTCCATTGAAATTAATATTATTTTGCTTTGGCACATACATAGAAGTGTTGCAGAAGTAAACACTCCTTCAAAACAAAAATAATTCATACTTTTAGGTGGTTCGACTTCAAATATATTTGAATGAATAACTGGTGATGCATTTAGGAGATCCCTTACACAATTCGATTTTCCTGGAGATTACAATGTCATTTCCCTTTGGCAAAACAAATTTTTTTGCCGACCTTAATTTCAATGGAATTTCCAGAGAGAAACATAAATTTATATACCCCTAAACTAAGAGACTAATCAATTTTTGCTTATTTCATCGAGATCTACAAAATGGCGTTCTCAAACCTTGGCGCCTTGGAAATCGTAGAATCTCTATTCGGTCACTTTATGAGAAGATCAGAAGAACATGGACGCGAAGATTTATAGAAATGGCCATTATTGATAGCCATAATCTGCATCCTACGAAAACGCTTCCCAACTTCATATAAATTACATACATAGGTAAACATTCTCCAAATGTGGCCTATTGTAGTGGCAATTAGTATATATTGGAGACGCCCGAGCCTAATTTTTATTATTCCAGAATAGGTGCATTCCGGCTAATCCGAAAACAAAGCGATTCTATTATATATAGCAGCCTCTACATAAGATTCAAATGGATTTTATTGGTGACCTTTCAATATAATATCACAAAGCTGATCGATTGCATGTTCCAACGTAGGCGATAGTACTTTGCATAAAACTTTTTTGAAATAATTGGCCAAAGAATGGCACATAGTCTAAAAAGAATAGAGCCATGCCAAGGACTATGATGCTATAAAATGCCAGCTTTCAAACCTTAATAGCTTCATACTGAATCCCTTTAGTGTTATGTCGATTAGCGATGGGTGAAATTATACTACGCATTTGTGGAAGACCTTCTAAGCCTTCGAAGCTTAGGGCCTCCATAGTTTCGAATATTTTAAATGGATGAATATGCAATTCTTTCATTTTGAAATGGCCATTGCTAAGTCGAAAGCCTTCAAGTAATTCTATGTGTTCTGTAAAGAAACTAGGGAAAAAGAACTTCCGTTGTATGGGCAATTCTCACTTATTAATTCAACTTACATACGTCAAAAAAATTTCTTTCGCATGTTCATTCATTTCAGGGGTTAAGGTCTTCCAGGCATTCCTTAGCGCAATTTTTTGTATCACTGTAAACCCTGTTTCGTCCGGAATGGATTCCATTACCAAAGGCGGAATCGGCGGTGGTACCTGGAACATATTAATCCAATTTATTGTTAACCCTTAATTTAATTCAAACTCCTTTCAAAATGAGGAAAAAGCTCGGGATTAAATTGGCATGGTTTGCCTTTTCTTTTTTTTTTTTAAACTCAATCAAAATGCTCTCTATTTAACGGTCACTAAATTAAACTCGGAAATCAATTCATTTGCGTTTCCTTTTGGCACTGGATACATACATCCACAAAATTGTTTACCTTTTCTTGTTTACTTAAATTCGCCGGTACAACAATGCCCCTCGACCAACTCAGCTGTTTTATTGTCAAATAAAATGACAACTCGGCAGTTGTCAAAATATTTTCGTTTTTCATCGGATCAACATTTTTTTCCTCAAAAAGAAAATCCACATAAAATTATAGAAAATCACCCGGAAAAGCATGCAAAATTAATGAAAGAAAACATTCCAAAACTATGGAACTGTATTAAACTGGTGAAAAATTACAAAACAAATTAAGAGATTTCCAAGAAAGCACATCCAAAATGTTCAAACTGGAGTCGTACATTACTCCAATCATTCTGAACCATGTTGCTAAGTATGTGAAGAATATTCGTCCCGAAGATTCGCAGGTACAAAGAGTCGATTTAAAAATACACCTACGAACTTATCTATTAATTTCCTCTGCCTAGGTATCTCTCTGGGAAGGTGAAGTTGCATTTCAGAATCTGGACTTGCGTTTAGATGTACTTGAAGAAGAATTAAATTTGCCATTTGAATTCTTATCTGGTCATGTGCATGAATTGTCGATACTGGTACCATGGACGAAAATAAACTCGGAACCGATTAAAATCACAATTAACACAATAGAATTTGTGTTGAAGTTGAAAGATGCTAACACGGAGACTACACCATCGCCAAAGAAAGCCGAGCTAAAGAAGAGACTTTCGAAAGTCGACGATGGCAGCCAGCAACAGCAGCAGCAGGGCTATATGCCTGGTCTGGTGAATAAGATTATCAATAACATTGTGATCAATTGTCACAACATTATCCTGAAATACGTCGAAGAGGATATTGTGGTTTCAATGAACATTCAATTGTTGTCATTCAGTTCGGCTGATGAGTCATGGAAGCCAGCATTTACTGACATTCAACCAGTGAGAGTGTTCATGCGAAAACTCGTACAAGTCTCGGACTTGACCATTTGTTTGGATAAACGCAACGCTGCGGGACAGATTGACGTGTGTCAGGAGCCTATTTTGTATCGGTAAGTGGATTTTTTTTACTGTCAGCCACACTTATCAGTCAAAAGTTTCAGAGGTGAAGTAATACACCGACATCTTGTGAATGAAAGCCGTATTGCACAGCTTTTTCTTTAGGACGGCGATGTCGGTTGGTTCCTAAGCTATTCTCATGTGGAACTGTTCGTTTAAGATCTAGATCGGCTAAATCGATTTTCTAGACTGTCTTTGAGGTTTCAGAGTTCTGCCAGAACCCAGTGCTTTGACTGGGATAGTGATTCGAACTCTGCTGAAATTTTCGGTGCAAAGAACCATCTAGGCCTTGCACAGGGTTCTAACTGTAGCCCTAGGATTCTATTAATCATTTCAGCTTTATCGATGTCCTTTCACCGCTTTACAGCATCGGGCCAACCTGTTTGAAATCTTTTGTCATTCCTTCGTGAAATTGAGTTTTAGTTTTGGAGTTTAGCTTCCGAAATCCTGCTTCCTGATAGATTCTGGCTACCCGTGCGTGGATTTATATTGCTTTGTTTTACTGACTCTTACTCCATCCGCATTTGGACGACAAGAATTTGGTTCACCCTGAAGTACAGAACTCATCTTGCCTACAGTGATACTCACGCGATGGGAATTGTTGCTTCCTCTCTGTTTAGATCAGCCTACACATAACCATGTATCTCAACTTCTATTCTCTTTTCACAGATGTTCACTGGAAATTCGTATCGTGCGCAAGTATAACACAAACACAGCTCACCTAGGCAGCATTACACGAATCGCTATCTTCACAAAATTGATGGAAATGAACGTCTCCTCTCTGCAATTTCCGATGGCGATGCGACTGTTTAAGCTATTGTTCGCCCTGAAAGGTGGTGAATTTAAAGACGGATCAATGGCAGATGTTCGCGATGAAGACAATGAAATCCAAGAGGGCACTGTAAGTGTTCCAAGATCATATTTATCCTGGGCATGGAATCTTATTCCAAATTTTGGTTTCTCCGAACCTGAAGAGGAGGAGAAAATCGAAGAGGACGCATTGGGTAAACTACTGGACATTGGCATCTACATTGAAGCTTTGAATTTTACACTTAAGAGCTCGGAATTCATTGCGGACTCGATTTTCGGTGCTACAAAGAAAATACGTTACACACCGATTGTCAAACTGATGTTGGGCGGAATATATTCCGAATCAGTGATTATAACCGACAAAGACTGGTCGAATACAAAGGCCGGCTGTTCCAGCATCGCAATAGAACCGCTGCAAAAGTATAGAGACGAAGGATCGAAAATAGCGTCTTTGGTGTCCACTGCACCCTTAAGAAATAAGAATTTTCTAGATCGAAGTCTGTTTGATGAAACGTTTTTTGAAACCGATTGGAACGTCTTCAGTATCGAAGAGTACAACGTTCGGGTGACAGAAGAATACCTGCTTTATCGCAGCCCTACAATCGCTTTTGATTTAGTTGACTATAAGACAGAACGGGACACTGACATATCGGCCAATGAAGCAGAAGAAAACACCGATCGCAGACGAGTGAATTACAGAATTTTCTTATCCTCGATGACTTTACGCTACAATCAAACATTCTGTCGTATCTTAGCCGTCCTGCAGGAACTTATCCGTACGTATGACTATCCACCGTATGGCAAAGATAAGCTAGAAGCTGTCGGAGGCTCTCCTAAACTTCACCCACCGCTGTTGGATGACTTCGATTCCCTGATGATCGGTATTCCCGTAAAAGTCTATAACATCAAAGTGACTGGCATGCGTTTTGAAATTCATCCGAAAACGGAGCCACTCAGCATGAAATCCTCGAAAAAACTTTCATTTCCTCTGAAAGGGAGACTTCCCTATTTCCAGCTTGCCATCCAGAACGTCGAAGGACAATGGACAACACCTTTAGTTCCAGATAAGCTGGTTCACACAACATGCCAGTTGCCGGATAAACCCATAGAACTCCTGAACGCGTGTTATGAAAACGCCCAGATTCGATTCCAAAACATTTCTCTCAATCTAATGCAAGAATTGATTACTTCTAAAGTTTTCAACATTCCCAAGGGGAGTATTAGCTTTGGCGATCTTCTACAACCGTCACTGTGGAAAAACGAAGAAGTCCCTGTGCGTAAGCTGGACCTGACCCTAGAGAGTATTGTCTTGGATTTCTCCAAGAAGGAGATGATAACTGTGATGCGGCTCATAAAATCGATTGGACAATTCGATAGTCAAAACATTGAGCAGATCTCTCAACTAGTTCTCACTAACGAGGCGAATTCGTCCAAGGTTCACACATTGTTCAAGAAGCTGAATCTGGAAATCAAGCAATTTTGCATAGCAACTATGCTCCGTGGAGGTTTAAAGTCAATGCAATCGCATGTAGTGCAGCCAGGCTTCCTAACAACTGATTCAGGAAACTGTTATTTCTCCACAACCAAAGAAGGCCAAAGAAATAAGTGGTTGGAATGGTACGTGCAAATGCCAAACGATTGCACCACCGATGTCTGCACGAAGTCTGTGGTGGCACTTTGGATGGAGGAATATAATTTATACATCGATGAGCGTCTTTTAGATTTTTTAAGATTTATGGAACCTGAACTACGTGATATGAAAGGTGAGTTCAGTGAAAAGTCCTTGTGACAATTTCACTTATTTACTCCGTTTCGACTACTAGTTTTCTTTCTCCTCTTCTGTAAGTCACATCCACTGTATACCTCTGAGGAAGCCATTGTTACATTGTGATTCTACTGGTATGCTCACCGTAGAGTAACAAGATTTCGTCACCGACAAGAACTAGTGTCAGCGCATTTTACTTTGCCGCGTCGCTTGAATCTAGAGTGCCTTTTGTATGTGTTCCTATTGTGCCTCTGCGCTACGGCTGACTAGAGATCCTTAAAGGTATCAGAAGGTGGTTAACTTTCACAGATAAATCCGTACCAAATGCGTTCTTTATCGCCGTGGTACCGCTGTGCGGAATTTTTTCATTAGGAGGGAATCAGGCAATACATATTTTTATACCTAGCTCTTCTACTGTGCGAAAACACATGCTGTCTACTCCGAAGTTGTGCGAAAAGCGTTGGTAGGTTGATAGGTTTTTTGGACGTTTAAGGCTTACTTAGATCTCGGACGGGTCCATTGCACCGAAAGGGATAGGAATCTAGGGAGTTTTCTAAAATAAGCCATATGAACGTCATCTAGCCCGTAGAAGAAACTACTGCCAAAAGTACCCAGTATTTTAGTGACTAGTTTGAGACTTTTGCACGGCAGGTGAAGCACTGTCAAATGTAAAGGAAGAATGGCAGTGGTTTTCAACAGCAGTTATTGCCTCTGCAGGTGATGTTTGTGGAGTGAAGCGGCTCTGTGTGGCGACTGGTGGTGAGAAAAGAACTGTGTGGTTTAAAACACCCAGAGTTCAAGGGGCCACCAGAGAGAAGAAGCAAGCCATCAAGATGTGGATACACTTTGGGGATTCAGCTTCTTGCAACCGATAAATGGAGGCGCGAAGAACTTGCAAACTGGCTATTAAAGCAGCTAAGGAGCAGTCCTGGAAGAAGGATTGGATGTTACTACGCAACCGTGTCGAACAACGATTCGGAGACTTAAGGATAAGTCATCTGCTTTTCGCAAACGACTTGGTCCTTCCTAACGTCCACCCAGACCGAACTTCAGCGCGCACTAGATAGGTTCGTCGCCGTCTGTGTTGAAGCTGGGATGAAGGTAAACGTGAATAAATCAGAGATAATGGTAATTTCCGAATGCCTGTTCAATGCACTCTGCATGCTAGTGAAGTCCCATTGAAACAGGGAAGAAGTTTAAGTATTTCGAAGTCTTATTCGCGAGTGATGGGGGGAGCAATACTGAGTTATCCTGTAGGATTGCTCAGGCTGGAGCAATTTTAGGACAGCTTGGTCAATTTGTTATCAGGACGGCCGAACTTGGCATCGGAGTTAAGCTATCGGTCTTTTTTTATGGTCATGAGCTTAGGGTAATGATCGAAGGAATAAGATCGCGGGTACAAACCACCGAAATGAGATTTCTTCGTTGTAACTTGTCGAGATCGAATTAGGAATGCGAGAAACTCAATGTCGAGCAGCTACAAAACGTGCCATGGATTCCGTGCCATAAAGTAGGCGTCCCCTGGAGAGGCCTAGGATGAGGTGGTTAGACCAAGTCCAAAATCTCACCTCTACCCATATGGCGATAGCCCCTGATGATTTAGAGTCAATGGCGGAAGATCGGGAGTTGTGGAGAGTCCACTTAAGCACCCTTACCCCGCGACCCTCATAGTGGAGAAGCGAGTCATTGAAAATGATGATGATGATTATGAGGTGTCGAACGGATTCTATTCTTTTTCCTCTTCGCTCCTAGAGCTTCTTCAGTAGTCGTTGTAGGGTAACCCAAGACGTTCTGCGTGGATTTTTATCGCGAGACGCCCTGAAAGAACAATTCGTATTTCCTTCCGATCAAGCTTTACCAATCTTATTCCATTTACCAACACTGCCGTTGTCACCATACGAATTTCTTAAGTTCCCTTAGAGCCAACACCGGAAGCAATACCATCAGCACCCCGTACACCATTGGTAAAGCCGCAGCCAAAGAAATCAATCCCTTCCGAAAGGCTTATTCGAAGAACATGTTGTCCCGAAGAGACCGTTCATGTCAGCTCAGAACGGGACGAGAAAATAAACATCGAAACAAAGCGCGAAAAGGAAATGCACGAGCAGTTCCCCTACAGCAAGATGTAAGGTTCTCTCCTATGTCGTCAGTATAATTGAACTAATAATTCTTTTGCAGGCTTCCATACATCAAGAGCATGATCATAAAAGTACGAGCTAACAGTGGACATGTACGCATCGCTTTAGGTCCTAATTTGAAAACCCCCCACATAGCAAACTTCACTCAGATTACGTAAGTTCTTGTGCCTGAACTAAGCCTTATAAAATGAAAATTATTTTCAGAATGCCAAGGATAGTGTTCGCCTCGACGGCAGCCGATCGCCTCAATCGTTTTAATATACAAAACGAATGCCTTAATCAAAATGCCAAAACGTTCAAAGACACTTTCCCCTGGACATGTGGCATCTGTGACTTCGCTGTTCATAGCTCATTGAATGGCGTAAAGCAGCAGATCATTCATCCGATTCAAACTGCCATCACAATAGCAATGACCCATAAAAAGGAAACGCTGAGCACGGCGAAAAACGATCAACAACAACCGCAACAACAGCCTAAGGTGGTGTTGCCGGAAGAAAGCGAAACAGAAAAACAAAAAGCAGCCCAATCGTCGAAGATTTCATCTGGCGAAAGTACTTTCAGCGTAAAGGCGGCAGACAATTTTATTCATAAGATAAAGGCAAGGAGCAGTATATCGGCATTTGGAACTTCGTCGGAAGAATCCGAGAACAAAGGATCAGAAAAGAGAAAGAGTTTATTGCAGGAAGCTGTGGAAACAGTCTTTTTAGGGCGAAAGCGGGCACAGATGAAGGATATAGTTGCGATTAATTTGCACGCTGACACGACGCCAATTCATGTCGAATTTAACTCTGAGAGGATACAGCTTATGCGGGACCATGTGTCATTGTTTTTTAATACCATTAACCTTTTGCATGTGTCCCAAGGCAAACCCGCCACTCAGCAGCTCGATGAAATTCAGATCGTAACCCGTGCGGAGGAAAATCCGGGTATAAAACAGTTTCTTGAGCTAGACAGCAGTTCAGAGTCGTCTATGCAATCTCCAGACAAGCCCAATACCCACTTCGGCTCCTCCATACTTTTCCAGTGGACTATAACAAAATTTACAGTGGAATTGAATTTGTCAGAGCAGCCCAAATTCAAAATGATTCTCGATATGGAAGATCTAATATCATCCGTGGACAAGCGTGAGGACTTCACCAAGTTCACCGTCAAAGTCGGAACACTAAACACACAATTGTTTGATATGAAAAACGACGAATACATTCTGAACGATGGCTTTAGAATCAAAATGCAAACAAACTCAACGCAATCACCGCTGTTCAATATGATAATTACCACGGTTGGCGTGAAAAATTTCTTCAAGAAAATCGGAGCCAAACGGAAAGATGTTGATGTCTGTCGAGCTCTTACGGAGATTATCATTAAAATGGAAGCAATTGAAATGATTGTCGATATGGATAAGTTAGTTGTTCTGGCGCCTGTAATCCTTACATTGGCTGGAAGTAAAACAAACGACATTGACTCAAGGGATGAGAAAGAAACTGAGGTCCTTTCGAATCCCTGTACTGCATGCCAGTTACCAATGATTCACCTCGATAGCAAAGGCTTTACAATCTACTTACCTACGGAATCGAAAAAGCCTTGGTGTTCCGTGGCGATTTTGAAGGTGGGCTTGATAAAAATTTCTCCAAATTTGGACAATCCTCTACAGCGATGTCCAGTGCGACCAGATGTGTACCAGAAAGCCGCACAAATGGGAATTCTCTCTACTCCGGGGTCATTAATCGAAGACCGCCAATATGAAGTGACACTGCAGAATATATCAGCAGCAACTGCCAACTGGTCAGAAATTTTAGCGCACATGAAGGAGCACACCGATAATTTTCACAACACCAATCCCGCCTTTGAATGGAACAACCAGAGTCGCAAAACAACTCTGGATTTGAGGAAGGTGTTCAGCAATTTCACTTTTATCGTTGTCTATGCGCCCTGCATCACGTGCAGCAATGCACTGATATGTGGACAAGCTGTAGAGTTCAACTGCTCCACGGACTTGGTCGCTTCATTGACCATAGATCAGATCGGTCTTTTTAGTTGTATTGCCTGCAAAATGGGGAATTTAATCGAAGACAAGTCATCTAAGGTGCAGAAACCAAAGAAAACTGTCTCGCAATGTTCACTGTTACCCAAACAAGCGCCTTTAGACCTTAAGCCAATCACATCTTTGCACTCGCTGGACACAATATTGGACGCGAGTCAGCGTCCAATCGATGAAGCATCTGAGAAACCAGTCACTGACTCTGGTTTTTCTTCAGGCAAGATATCGTCAACAAAGAAACCAGCAAAGGACACCACGGCCTGTTGTCAACAATCAGATGTGCGTCATATTCCGCATACTACATCGCTTGTTGCAGGAACATTCGTCATTAAATTGTACAATTACACGCGAACACTGTCGGGCATTCCACAAGGTGACGAACTGACCGTTGTCGAAACTTTAAAACCACTGATTTCGATAGACCTCAGCCAACCGAGTTTTCTCATCTCCCAAACGATCTACGAGGTCACTAAAAGGTTTTCTCTTTTCAACTTGAAAGTGACTTTATACGACGCCTCGGATACGATTAGTTCAAACGATGATTTTCTATTAATGGAAGAGGAAGAGAACATACCAATCATATTATTCGATACGAAGCGTGGTCAGTTGAGCTCTTCAGGAATCCCACCGCCATTTGCTGTCCTCAAATCGCACGCCAGCAAATCGAAGAAACTCGAAATCGATTTGACCATCTCGAAGCCTGCCACCGTACGTGTGTCGCCTGACCTACTTAAAAGCCTGACAAAACATACAATATTGTATTACGGGTCACTGTTGGAGAATCCTGCCTTTAAGGTTTGTTCCGAGAAGCCCGTGTACCGGGCGTCAAAGATCCAAATGATAAGAAATATGTTCTTGAACGCCGATCGTTTTGATCTGAAGCTTGTCATGTTTTCGGTCAAGTTCTCCGAACCGCATATATGCGATCTAAAACTCAGCTTGATGGATCTTCGATTGTCGGCAAAGTTCCTCGGCCGCCCAGAGAAGTTGAATGCCAAAGGCTCGATTGGCGGACTTTATTTGCAATCCGACAAGAAAATCATTGTTCATCCGATCGGAGTCAAATGTAATGTGGATCTCGTGCAGGAATCCTGGAATCGCTTGCCCCTGATGACGGCAAATTTAAAATTAAATGTGATAAATTGCAACATCGCAGTTGAGTTTGTAAAAAATTATTCTCAAGCAATAAAGCTGCTGAACGAAGCGCTGGAAGCTTCAAATAGCTATTGGGAGGATTTTCTTCAAAATCGAATTGGTGAGACCTTTGAAATAAACCGAGACCGACTGGCAAGGCTGCAATTGCCAGGGGTTGAGCCCAAGAAGACTGCGATACCAAAAGATGAATTCTATCAGGATGATTTGAGGTGATTTCTTTGATGACATACATATTTTGAATTGTGACTTATGTAACTTGTGTTGCGTTTAGAGCGGGCGCTTTTCAATTTGTCGAAATGGTGTCGGACACATTCCTACCGATGCCGTATCAAATTCAAATTATCAAGAAGAACTATGGTATCATTTGTTGGCGATACCCACAGCCAAGGAAGATGTACAAAATTCACATATTTCCTGTTCCGATGGCCGTAAGTATTATATTTCATAGAGTCCTTGGAGTGTTTTCTAATTGATTTTTGTTGTTAATTTAGGTTCCCAATCCAATTCGCATTAAATGCCGAATGGAATATTTTAGTGACGCACACGAGGGCTTCCTGCACTACTGTGATTTCTGGCTCTCAGAGACTGTTTCGAAATCAATTGAACTGCCCGAACGTGAGGTAACGGCCCACATTTGGCGAGTTGTCATACTGCAGTCTTTGGTGTCAATAAATCGAGAATGCTTTGATACAAGTGAAGAGGATGAGGAACTGCGTTCGGTAAGCTATTTCCTAATACGTCCCTTCTCTGTAACCCAAAACTTTAAAGTGCGCGTAGTGTACTTCTAAGCAATCACCTTACCCACAAACCTACTATATTGCCATCAGTACTAGTGAAACTAAAGAAAATCAAGAAATCTAACAAAATTAAATTACGGACTTGTACACTTTGACTCGCCATTACCAATACATCCTTACCTAATAAAATGCCATTCCACACCAGAGCTAAAGCAATGCAGCTGAAAACCTCTCTTTCCACACCATCACCATCGCGGATAATCTCTCCAGCAGCGGTTGTTTCGAAACAAAAGAGCTCCAACATCGACGGTGACTGTTCTTTCTCTATAGCAAATCTCGAAGAGCATTTAGCCAAACACACTGACACGATCATCACCCGCATAACGGAGGAGATCTCCAAAATTCGCTCCGAGCTGCGTCTTAAAATCGAGGAAACCGAGCGTACCTGGCATGAGCAGCTGGGAAAAGTAAACAATGCAGTAACTGAACTTGTGCAGCGAGTCGAAACGATCGAAGCCAGCTCAGCTGATGCATTTCCCCTTGATGGCAAGCTGGACATCGTAAACACCGCAATAGCAGACGTTGTGCAGCGAATCGACAGCATTGAAACCACAGCTAATGCACATGCACTCAATACTAAGCTGCTCGCCTTAGAACAACAGATCGACGCAATGGAAAAGAAAGAAATCGTTGCAGACGCTGTTTTGTTTGGAATGCCCTATCTGCCTGAAGAGAATTTAACAATGCTTTTTAATCAACTCTGCTTAACCATCAAATGTAAACCGCCCACCATGCAAAACATATTCCGCTCTAGACAACGCAGCAATACGAACAGCAGTGCACCAGTCATCCTCAAATTCAACAGTGTGCAGGAGAGAAACACCATTCTTAAATCTGCAGCAGTATATCGCAAGCAGCAACAACATCATCAACTCTGCCTCCGTGATATGGGACTAGAGTCCAACAGCGCATGTTTCTTGAATGAAAGCCTATCTCAAAACACCCGTTCTATTTTACATCATGCCGTCCGCATGAGAAATAATCACCAACTGTATTCTGCGTATACGAGACATGGCTCTGTTTTCATCAAGTTATCCGCTGATGGTGAAAGCTTTGCTGTTAAAACTATTGAATGTCTACGTGCTGCCGTAACGACGTCAACATAATTTTGCCATAAGCAGGGAACAGTAACAACCATATACACATCGATTTTTTTTTTCACTTTTTTTGAATTTTTTCTTTTCCTTTTTTTATTATTATAATCTTTATTCTTTTTCTTGCCAATTGTTATAATTGTTTGCCATTTGTTATTAATGTCCTCACTCTTCACCCATTGTGCCTCTGACTCTTTCTCGTACTGTGCTGCTATGATTTTGCATAGCTGCAATGCTCGCCAGCGCAGCTGATGATACCAGGGGGTTCATTGGCGGAAGCATGGATTCGAGCCTGTACAATATGATTCGAGTTTTACAAATGCAAAATAAGGGATTGCGAATATGTCAAATAAATACGCAGAGCCTGACCCCAAAATTAGACGAATTTCGGTACCTGTTTGTTGATTCCAAGATAGATATCATTTCGGTGTCCGAAACTTGGTTTCTGCCAGACATTTGTGTAGATCGTATCACTTTTATTTACTGTATTACTGTATTAGGGGCCCTAAATGCGCACTGATCACTTTTATTTACTGATAATGCTAAATATGTACTTGAGTATTATTTTAATCAAAAAATTGAACGTACTATGTAATCCGCGTTAGGAAAGCAAGTGTAGTTCTCTGCTCCTGCAACATAGCAATCGTAGCGTATTTCAAGCTGAAATAATGGCGATTAAGGACGCCTTGTCCTGACTGAAATGTAATGTAATACCCGCCTTGGATAATAGTACTCACATATACCCAAGTGGCAACTAAGTCCCACACTTACTTGAAAGGTCGCTCTAGATTGTCGCTCGCGTCTTATGAAGACGGCAGAACAGCTCAACATTCACCTATGTATGTTGAGTGTCATGTCAGATAGACGTACAAAGCAGCAACTGGCTGATGAATTCGCGAGACATAGTACAACCTTAAACATCTTATGGATATTAAGGTGTGGAAATTGCGTACTAGCTGTAGTGACTTAACGTCCAAAAGCAAAATCAATTATCCTAAGTCCTTTTCCAGACGTAACGTCATGTAGGCTATGTTTACCGATCGGGCTACCAAAGAGATCTTCCTTTCCTACCTTTGCTTTAAAATCGCCTAATACGATTTTCACGTCATACTTCCCCAAATTGCCGCCACAATTATTGTGGCTTGGAGGAGTACGTCTAACCCCTCACGGAACCCATCTACCTAACCCAACCTAAGCGTTGGTGGATGTGCACCGTTCACTGTAAGAGAACTTTTTGTAGATCTATAGCACCTACAGAACTTTGTCGGTGCGATTAGCAAAATGCCTTTTCCTTTCTTTTTGTTCCAAGGGTAGTCGAAATATACTCGTTTATCTATTTTATAGCAGCTTAAAGCCTGCTCCAAGTTGTATTGCATGCCACGTAGGTTAATAAATCTGACTTGCGCACAACTAATGTATCTCTGCTAGCAAAGCTCCCTAATTTACTTCTTCTTTTTTGTTTATTTTCAGATTATCAGCATTGGCATCGATGAAATTCTAAATTCAGCAAAAAAAGAATCAGACTTCATACTGCATCCCAAGGTGCTGGTCGGCTGTATGCGTATCGATACTGTATTCAGGCCATCTGCGATTCCAAAACTTCAAATACTTCTCAATATAAACGAAATTCAGATAAATTTTCAAAACCATCAAAGCATACTCTCGAAAGTGCCAAAACAGCTGAAAAGGTTCACTATTTCCGAAGAGAATAAACCAATCAACCAAACATTCCTCACCGTGAACATTGAAAAGACCAGCTTTCACGTATCATTCCATACGCTCAGTAATTACTCAGTACATTCCGAGCTGACTATCGATGTTAAGACCTTGGATTATGGCTACCTAAACCTTATCTACTTAATGGAACAGGCACACCTGAATGGTTACTTTAAAGTCAATGAAAATGCCGTAGATAGTAATATTGTCGCTGATAAAATCGGCATAAACATGGGTCCATCGATATTGCACACATTGATTTGCTCCAAACAGAACTGGGAAATATTTTTAAAAGAAGACGGTGGTGCAAAGGAAACGTTAGTTATAAGTAAATTTATGGTAGCAAACCGAACACAGACAAGCATTTCTTTCGGACAAACTGGAACGAATGAGCGCATCAATTTGGAGTCCATGAAGTGCTGTAAATACTCCTTCCAAAGTAATTCCTTGAACCAGGAGTTCACTTATTACATATCCGATGGCGATGCGGAACACGTCAGTGACTCAGTTGCAATTACACTTGATTTCCCAGCAAACACGGATAGTATGGTTAAGCACGTGCGCTTGCATGATAAATTATTGGTTGTGAGGACGCGCCGACGATCGGCAACACAGTATTATATTTTACTAAAAGGACAGATCGAGTTAATGTCCATGGCGAATGACTTGTTCCAAATGGAGTTCTTTCGAGATAATAAAACGCTTGACAATAGGGAATATGTTATCGAGAAAAAAGACCGGGTGACGTTCTTGCAACGCGTTACATTCGATAGTAATATTTTTATAAGGTAAGTACTTTTTCTTTTCACAACCAGAACCAAATTTGAAATGACTAGTTGATATACAAAGTTTAACATATAATACATACATACATACCTACATACTATGAGTGTCGCGGGATTAGGGTGCTCTCGCCACATCTTCCGCCATCGACTCTAAATCATCAGGGGCTATTCCCATACGGGTGAGGTGAGATTTCGGACTTGGTCCAACCATCTCATCCTGGGCTTACCAAGGGGACGCCTTCCATGGCACGTCTTGGAAGCCGTGTTGGGGACATGCGTTTAAGGTCCCTAAACCATCGTAGTATAGACTTTTCTGTTCGAAGAAGTAGCTGCTCGACATTCGACATTCTCGACGAGTTACCGCAAGCATACAACAAAGAAATCTTATTTCGGCAGCTTGTACCCGCAATCTTATTCTTTCTTTGATGGTCGGAACAAACTCTGAATTGAAGGCCGATACCAAGTTCAGCCCTCCTGATAACAGATTGACCAAGTTGTCTTGTAATTGCCCCAGCCGACCAATCCTACACGATAACTCATTATTGTTCCTACCATCACTCGTGAATAAGACTTCTCCACCTGTTTCAATGGAACTCCATGCAGAGTGCATTGAACAGGCATTCGGGAAATCACCATTACACAACACAAACGGCGACGAACCTATCTAGTGCGTGCTGAAGTTCGGTCTGGGTCTGGAAATAAGGATGACCAAGTCATCAGCGAAAAGCAGGGAGATGTGACAAAACGCATCCCTGGCGAAGTCTAACGCCCACAGCGAAAGGTGTCGATCTAACGCCGTTCACCCGAACACGGCTTTTACAGTTTTTGTATAGAGATTGAAAGGCCATCAAAAGAGCGCCGTCAATCCCATACTCCTGCAGATCATACGCTTTTTCCAAATCCACAAAACAACTGAAGATAGGTTTGGCATACTCACAGGCCTTCTCAAGTACCATTCTGAGAGTGAATAGCTGGTCGGAAAGCTTCACTGCTCATTGTCCAACCTGGACTCGACCACAGCTCTGGAACGCACACCTTAGCAAAGACTTTCCCGGAGCAATCCCTCTTATCCCCTTTTTTAAAAAGAGGATCAATCACTCCAGTTTAACATAAGCACATGGAAGCTCTATGTAATATTTAAGACATCTATTGTAACCTTTACCAGAAGAAGTAATTAACACATTTTCTTTAACTCCTCCATTTATGGCGAAACTATCCAATCTACGCGATAAGCCAAGCACGACGGAGTTATCCTGAATAGTAAATAGATGTTTCAAATGTTTACCTTGATCGTCTGACCTTCCGTACTGAACAGTAGTTTAATGGATCCTTATCGAGATTCTAACGAGATCGCTTAAATTAAAAAGCTCCACCCCTTCTGCATGTTTCAACCTCCAGCGCACGTTCAAATCATCTACTTTTTATTGTATACTGTAGATGGATTCGGCTAGAAGTTCTAGGAGTTCGTCAATATCCAGAGTTCAAATCAAGAGCACATCCCCTACGGGCATCCACTGGTAGTTAAAATAGGTTCATGTGGACCTCAACACTCGCACATGATTCGTTTATCTATTTGAAAATCGATAAACAGCAGGTGAAGTCGTCGGTCGTTATTCAATGCACTGTTCAATGGGCCTACAGGGTGTTGATGTGGTTGACACAGAAGGATTTAGAGCGGAAACTTGCTTGTTCGACGTCGAGTGTTGTTTCCAGTTGTTCCTTAATTCGTTCGACGACTAGTTTAGTTATAACTTTAGCTACTGCAGACAGCATGTAAATACCTCTCCAGTTTTCGTACCGCACAAGGTAACCTTTCTTAAGGAGCTAGAGAATTATTTATTTGAATTTTTCCACTCAACGAATAGCTCTCGACCTCTCACGCTTTTTCTACAAGTGGTTGCAGAGGCTCAGCCAGTGTTGTTGGTGCTATTCGTAATTCCACTTGCACTTCCTTTTTATTACTGCGATATAGGAGCTTTAGCCAGCTTCTCTTTTGTACGTGAGTAGCTGAGGTATCCTCCGAAAACTATTTTCCTGCTATCGACCGACAATTCTTTCAGGGCAAGGTATGAAAATATTTTTCACAGCACCAATGCTTTCGGATGATGGCTCGCATTGTGCAGCTGATTGTTTCCACTCCTTGCGAAAGGTGGCCCTTTATCTGCTGACGCACTGAAGGATACCTTAATCTGGGAATGTACCTGGGCATTCGTGGGGCCATTTCTTCGGTTTCAGGTCTTTTTCGTTGATGCTCTTCTATTCCTAGGGCTTCAAAGCTTCAACACTTTATGGAGGTTGAAGAGTGCGTGTAAAAATTACATGACTTTCAACTCAGACGTGGTGCTGAAGCCTTTGGGCTAAGCTTTATAAACTGGTAAAACTTTCACTCTGTGATCTATCGGCTTTAACTCATGTATTAGATTGGTCCACGAGATACCTAATTTATAATCAGGGACATGGAAGATTCTTGTTACGAAACTCTCATTTTTTGGGTGTCTTCAGCCAACTTGTTCGTTAGCTTTAGTTTCGCACCAGAGAAACGCCTGAGAAACATCGCGTTCTACTGCAGATGTTGATGCGAAGATTCTATGGACGAAATGCTAAAGGTTCCAGCTACCTTAGTCGTTATATTTGGACAGTTCCGACTACAGCGATGTCGTTGAATAGCCCCTGTAGTTTGTCGTTGTATCTTTGGACAATGGTGAACTTTCTTAGTTTAATCCCACACTGATATAGATCAATCCAGTGTTAACAAAAGATATAAGATGCTTACATAACACAGCAGAACAATTCATACAGTTTAGGAGTTCGGGCAAACGACGCCCGCGTTCCATCCCTTGGGCATGCTTTCGTCTGACAATGTTTTGAAGAGATGAGTTGGTGCATGCGTCTTACAAAGTCATCTCCCCCTTCCCATGCTCCTTCTCTTTTCTTCTACAAAGTCGGGGTTCCTCCTTTCTCTTCTGCTTATAGAGCTCGTGAGCGGCTATGGTCCTTTATATACCTTTTGTTTCGCTGCATGTGTTTACCGTCTTCGCTTGGTGTCTTCTTCCAATCAGGATTTTCTTTGTATTGTCGTTGAGAAAGGCGGCATCTCTGATGGCTTTTTCGCAGTATATCCGCAGGTTCTCAGTGCTTGATACTGGCGGCATGAGATCTCTTGAAGGATTAAGGAACAAAAACATAAATAGCTGGCGCGACAGCTCGGAATGAGCCAAGGCGTAGCTTATCGCAACCATTCATGTTGTGCGTGTTACATTTTGCGCAAGAATGGAAAAGACCTACAATTTATTGCCCACTCCTAACGGCGAATTGAGAACCTCTTTCATAATAAATTATACTCCTGGAGGCTTGTCATTCTCCGACGAAATGTGGTGCCGCAAAAAATGTTCGGTGGACATGGCTGGAGCTTGAACCCACGCCGCTCACACAGCAGCCCAACGCACTAGTCACTGAACCACGGCGACCGCGGCTTAAGAAACACTCTATCGAGAACGTCGCTGCCGATCTCTTGCGATTGTAGCCGTCCGACGTCAAACCTCCTTACAGTGTTGCCATGTCTGCGATATTCGGCAAATCCGCAGCCGTACCTTGGCAACAACAAATTAATGGTCCGAATCAAGGATCGCCCTGCGAAACTTCGGAAATCTATTAGATTGGAGAAGTGCCTTATGTCGATTGCAATGAATTAATTCTTGTTGACGGTTAACTTTCATTTACCTTTATGATTATGATTACCTTGCTGGGTGTACTTTTCGACAACGTTGCTCTTTCTTCAAAAGTTAAAATTTTTACGGGCGATTCTAATTTATAGCACATTTGTCCAATGGCTCGTAGAAGCTATATTTTATGTCATCATCTTTCTCTTCTGTGGGGGTATGCGATTATCGGGCTTATGTTAGTGAGTTTAGCCTTAATGAGATCTTAGAAACATACGTCCCTCGCTATCGCAAGGGACCTTTAACTTTCTAAGTAGTGCATCATCCTGACTGCCATCAACTATTCGTAAACAATGATGTGCTATCGTATCAGATACCTAGGATACATTGGGCTTGGTAGGACGATATCTCAGACAGCTATGCCCTATGAGAAAGCCTATCTGCCCAATGCCTTTCTTGTCTAGGTTAAGGATTTCTCTATATGAATAGGGTTTGATTGGGCTGCTGCCCAAGCCACGAAACGTTTTTACAATGGGTTAAGAAAAGTTGAAGTTTCCAATTGTTATTCGACGGTGTGGCAGCAGCCTAAGAACGTGGAACGTGTAAGCTTAGTCAGTTTCATTACATATAATTCCATAGTGAGCAGGCTACCAACCAAAAAACTGAGACTATGGTAGATTGCACAAAGTTGTTGAGCGAGATGCTATCTATAAAGCGTTTACCTATTGATCCTGGTACATTCCATAACCTACTGCGGTCATCATCATCATTAATTTGAATTCTTTCCGAGAACTATGTATTTTGTGTGAAATCTTTTTATAATGTTCGTCCATTCATAGACTGAGACTGGAAGGAGCCCGAGGGAAAGGTCAAACTGGTAATATTCCCCTTAAATCGAACAAAAACTATCCATGGCTCGTAAAGGGTAAGTTGGAGGAATTTTGTAAGTCGCTGGAATTTTCATTGAATATTTTCCTTACTACTTAGTCCCCGTGTCGGGTTCAGACAAATTTATCAGCTACTGGGTGCGAATTATGCGCGAATGTATCACAGAACTAAAATCAGAAACATATCATCCACAAAAAATCCTAATCAGCATTTGGCCAATCTTTGAGATCCAATCCATGATGACCTGCCCGATGCATGGATTGGAAAGTTCAACACAGAGTCAGTTCACACTTAGCCCTAAGGGCAAGAGTTACCAGCTCCATGTTCCAGCCACACATCAAACAAATCATCAGATATCCTTTAGCAAAGAGTAAGCAATGTTTTCCCCTGCCTCGACCTCTCTCTTTATTCTATTTGTCTTTTAGTTTTAAGTCCGCGCCTAGTTTCAATTTAACACTGAAGGCGATAGACTGGAATAAATTCTTCTGGTACGACGAAAAAGTTTGGACGGTCGAGAAAACTCTAACTGAAATGACTAAGCCTGCGATCGTAAAATGGCCAATGAACGATGAGGAGGAGATGCGGATAGTCAGACCTTGTATGTCGAGTACCCAAACTTCTTTGCTGTACAAGTGTTTTCCAAGCAGAGAGACATCTTGTACGCTAAGTCTTCTGGTGGCACCCTGGGGCACTTTCATAAACACCACTGCTCTGAAAATTTCAATACGTGATCTGGAAACTGATACATCGATTGAAATTAACGCGAATGCAGTAGCAATGTTGCCGATGATTAAGAACGAATTCATTATCGAAGTCTTAAATGGTCATTTGTGGGTGTCGTCCCTGCCAATTGTGTTTAATCAAAGTGTAGATACTTCGAAAAGGAAATGCTATCGTCTAGAAGAAAATAATTTCACAGATATTGTGATACTAAAAGGAGAACAGATATGTAAATTCCACTTGAATTTTTGGACGGAGAACGAAAGGAATATCTTCATCTTGAAGCCCAAGTATGTGATGGTAAACATGTCCAAGCAGTCTCTAGCGGTGTTGCCATTTGCGTTGGATCACAAAGAAAGTATTGCGAGAAAAGATATTACCAAGCTTGCAGCGGATAAGCAAATCACTCTGCCCATGATGACATCATCAGAGTATAGGTAGGTTGCAAGTAAGTCTTGTTGCTTCAAGAACTGACTCTAAATTGTTTTAAATTTCAGTGTGGGAATTTGCCTCGATTTGTTCTATGACTCGAATGTGAACAAAGCCACACGATCGACGGACACTGCTTTCATATTCTTCGTGTGCGTCAAATTGGAAGAACATTCAGAGATTTCTATTCCGATAGCGCTGATGCATCCATTTAATCGGAAGTGCTTCAGTCTACAGCAGAACGAGTCATCCGTATGTTCGATGATTTGTAAAAGTGTTTTTTGGTGTAATCAAAATCCTGCTGTTCGTTTTGTAGGTACCCCTGTCAGCTTCGCTTCTAGAGAAAGATGGACAGTATTATGTGAGTATTTACGATGATACATCGCCCATGTTCTTGCTCAGCAACCAAACAGACTTGACACTGATTGTGTCTCAAACAAATACTGCTGAGAACAGCAAAGTGTCGAATACTATACCTGAATATGATGGTAGACATTTTGAATGGCATCAGATATCAAGACCACGAAGCATCCTGTATTATACACCACCGACTTCATATGCGAGTTTTCCAGATGCTGAGCCAACTGTATGCAATCTTAGTTTAGCACTGTTTAATGGTAAGTTGGGTTTTGTTCGGGTAGCGGAAGACCTTTGTTGTATAAATTGAATTTTCAGAGAATCACACTAAGAAGGATTTGAAGTGGTCCAAGACGATACACACTGATGCATCGTGGGAGAAATTTCTTCATGTACCCTCGCATGGAGATGTGAAAATCGTGGTCTGTGATAGGCACCGAATTATAAGGGTGTCAATCTTTTATATTGCGCAGGTACGTAACCCTATTTTTTAGTTTTGGTAGCTAAACAGAGAAATATGAAACAAGAAGCGTTGACCCATGCTTGAGGAACCAGATAAAATTCAGTCTTATTGATCCCATGCTACTTGTGCGTGGGTCTTTCTTACGTTTTTTCAATGTCGTGGACATTGCTCTCCTTCAAGACATCCACATCATTCCTAATATTTTTATATTTTTGTTTTATCTCTCAGCAATTGGAATTTTCCGTAAAAGACTTACGTTCTCGCCTACTTACCCCGAGTGATTCACCGGAAAATATCGAAAACTACACAGATGACGCTGATGCATTTAAGGACGAACCACTGCAACGACTTAGGCCTACAATGTCATTCAAATGCATCCACCAATCACCTGATCCGACTTCCATTATCAATGCACCTGTTAAAATTCGCTTTTCAGTAAATGAAATCAATGTGAACATCTTTGTGGAATGCAAGACTGTGGACTATTTAAAGAAGGAAATCTTTGCTCTCTACGTTGATGACTTCCTGCTGAAATACGACAACAGCAAGAGAACGCTGAATTTGCTTCTGTCAAATTTACAAATCGACAACCAATTGTTCTCCTCTGGAAACTATGACTTTCCTGTAGTACTGTGCTCTCAGGAATTGTACAAAAGTTCACCAAGCCCGGATTCTATGAATTCAGACAACAGATGCCTCCCGGCATGCCACCCAAATCCCATGGCAGAGATAACGGCTGTCTTTTATGACGATGAACTCAAAATCCGCTCGATCGGATGCCGGGTTAGTCCAATCAGGGCTTACATCGAAGACACCTATTTGAATGATTTATTAGATTACCTCCTGGAATGTGCGCCCAGTAATGTGGTGTCCAGGTCCCAATTCGACAATTATTATGTGGAACTGCAACCGGGGGAGTTTTTGGTGCCAAAGGATATTGTCGCTCAAGCTTTGTACATATCGGAGCCGTTGAGGATGCAATATTTTCGAATTGATTCAATGAATGTTATGCTATCCGTACACACCTGTGTACGCCTGTATATAGCGCTGGATCACAGTCCACTACAGTTCTCTACGTACGAGCGAAGGGATGTCTTGACGCTTCCACTTCGATTTGGTCACACCCTTGGAATGCATTACCTATCGGGAGCGCTTTTTGGTGCAGGTTGGGTTGTCGGATCGCTAGAAATGTTAGGCAGTCCCAGTGGCCTAGCGCGTTCTTTCTCTGCGGGTCTAAAGGACTTCGTGTCAATGCCTGTGCAAGGGCTATTGCGAGGTCCCTGGGGCTTTGTTGTCGGAGTGACCCAAGGTTCAGCTTCACTTTTACGAAACATCACAGCTGGCACTGTGAATTCGGTTTCGAAGTTAGCAGCTTCAGTGTCGCGAAATCTAGACCGATTAACTCTAGACCCGGAACATATTCAACGAACTGAAGCGTTGCGGAGAAGTCGGCCGCAAGGATTCACTGAGGGTTTTACCCAGGGTATTACTGGACTTGGAATCAGTATTCTGGGAGCCGTTGGAGGTATCGCTAGACACGCCTTAGAAGCGCGTTCCCCAGCTCAGGTTGTGACTGGAATGGGAAAAGGGATTGTGGGCGCTCTCGCGAAACCCATTAGTGGTGCCGCTGAACTACTGGCTCTCACCGGACAGGGGGTCCTGCACACGGTTGGGTTCAATGCAATGCCATATCAGAGAGCACCATCGATACCACGAAATATTGCCGCACAAGTCTCCGAACAAAAAGTATGGAATCAGCTGCTCAATGCTATTTCGTCAGTAATGGAAAAAGATCAAATTCATTTCTACCACGAAATCACGCTGCTGGTGAAGGGTAGATTGCGTCCGGGTTCTATTTTTCTCACCTCCTCATTTCTGGCCCTATTTGACACGGAGAAGGATTATTTTATATTCATCCATCCTGCGCAGAAGTTAGACGTTTCCTTTGATCCTATCGACAAAACGCTGGTGAATATTAGCGTTACCAAGGAGCAAAATGAACGCGAAGAGGTAGTGTAAATAGTGTTTTGTGCTTGTTACTTATAACAATCGTCAATTTTTCTACATTTCCAGGGTTCCGTTTACACAAATCGAAGAATAATGTCGTTCCTTCATTCCTCCAGCCATCACTTAGGAACGGAAATAACTTCAGATTCCCTAGACGATATTGTGACGAAAGATTCTCCTCAAGAGAACCATTCGTTTTATATAAATGAACATTTAGGACAATATTTAATTGAATATTTAAAAATAATGAATGTTGAAGTATAGGACTCTAAACGAAAGAAATGTTCACAGCCTCTCCGTGGGAGTTTAACTTATTTTGCCAAAATTCAATTTTGTACGTGATGATATTTTTCTACCTTTTTGTTTTAGGTAAAGAATTTCTAAATTAGACCAAATAAATATAATACATACATTCAGTTGTTTAAAGAAATAAGCCCTTTGTTTGTACAGAGAACGTGAAGCAACTGGTGTAATGAACTGCTTGTAGCATGAGAATTGACGATCTTTGGTCGAAGAGGAATAGACTTTGAATTGCTTATGCCACCGGACTGTTAGCTTCGCCATAGACCTGTCGAAGACAATAGTCAGCAAAATGGTGCACCATGCCATTATGCACCAGTACATTCTGGAGTCTGCTACCCAACGCCAATAAACAGTGGTTCGGTAACTACCTGCATACATCGTATCGTATGCAGACGACTGCACATCCCACACCTCCGGCCAAATACACCTGGATTATGTTCGACGTTAAATGCCTACCTAGTCATCTTGGAGATTTTATCAAGCAACTGGTACCCAAAACTTTAGCTCATATCATCTATTACAGACTGTGACCTGGACTCCACTGAATCACACATTGGCGTGATTCTTTGCAATTGTGTGCTCTCAAGGTTGCTCTACAAGATGTCGCTCTCCAAAATGTAGCCTGGTTCGTTAGGTACTAGCACCTGCAACCGCGCATAACTCACTGGGTCTATACCGCTGTAATCAGGCCGACACTTATGTACGGCGTTATTGTCTGGTGGACTGCTTTAGATAAATCAATACACCGGAAAATTTTAGGTAAGGTGCAAAGATCCACATGTCCTTGTATTACCAGTGCAGTGAAATCTGATCCCCCTAGACATCTTCGTCAAATAAATGGCACCTAGTGCAGCTCTTAGACTTAGAACCATCTCACAGTGGGCCAGTAGAGCAACTGGCCATGCCTCAATTCTAAACCAACACCAATACTTCCGAAAACACAGATTACATCATCGTAAGGTATTCCTTTTAGGAGAAATTTTAATGTCGCTATTCCTACAAGAGATTTCTGGGAGAAGCCAACACTACCAACGAATACACCTTGAAGATATACACGGACGGTTCTTAAAGCGAAGATGGCGTGGAACAAGAAGTTTTCTACGATGATCTAAACCTCGAGATCTCCTTTCGCCTTCCAGAGCCCTGTAGCGTCTTCCAGGCGGAGATCATGGCGATAAAGAAGGCCCTGCCTTGGCTGAGGGGGAAAGTAATATCTACTACTAAGAATATTAGTATTTTCAGGCCGCCATTTAGTTCCTGGAATCAATCTCTGTAACATCAAAAAGAGTTCTAGAGTGCCGCTCGTCTCTCGTAGGGATGGTAGAGCAATTCAACATACTCGTCTGCTGGGTACCAGGACACAGAGGCACTCCGGAAAACTGCAACGCCGGTGGACTCGCCAAGAATGGTACTACAATACAGATTCTTCCTGAAAAAGACAACCTCGGAGTGCCACTAGCTACATGAAAATTGAAATTAAAGGTAGATGCAATCAGTAAAGCCAATCTAAGGTGGTCCAGTGGCACCACCTGCCAAACCAGCAGACAATTTTGGCCCTCAATAAACCATAAACGCTCAAATAGACTAATTTCGCTAAGTAGACGGCATCTCGGAGCTACTATAGCACAAGATGTCGGAAACTTAGTTCGCTTTATTAGAGCTCCCACTAGCTCCACGATTAAGAAAGAGAATTCCTCCTAGATCTTGAGGCATCAAAAGTTGGTCTAAGTGCGTCGGCTATGTCGACATCCTCTCTAAACTAACCTAGCCATGTAAACATGTGAAAAATTTCTCAACAAATCTCCACAAATGAAAAGACAGGTTTTATATATTCACCTTTGGTGGTTTGGACGGAAGCAAGACAGGATCAAAATTGTGTTGAGATCTTTCAGCGCCAGTGGTCGATTCGGTAAGGTTTCTTCGACTGAAGTGTTTATCTAAGTGCGCAGCTGGTAGTTTGTGATGAACAAATCAAGTTGTCCAATTGAAATCGAGGCTGTTGTAAGCGTCTGCGTGCACCGGTCGGCGGATGCTTTAAATCGTGGTTTTAATGCAATAGCCGCCTATTGAATTTAGCTTGTGAGGTATCGCGGATACAAGCTGTCGAAATGGGATTTCTTCTTTGTATTGCTGGGGTGACTCGCCGAGATCGGGTAAAGAACACCAGAGTACGCGAGGCACTCAATGTCGAGCAGCTACTTCTTCGAACGGGAAGGTCCATACTTCGATGGTTTCGACACGTCAAACGCATGTCTCCACCTCGGTTTCCAAGACGTGCCAAGGAATTCGTGCCATCGGGCAGACTTCCTCTGGGTAGGCCTAGGATGAGATGGCTGGACAAAGTCCGAAATCTCACCTCTACCCGTAAGGGGATAGCCCCTGATGAGTTAGAGTCGATGGCGGAAGATCGGCAAATGTGGAGAGTCCACTTAAGCTCCCTAAACCCGCGACCATAGTGGATAAGCGGGCCATTGAAAGATGATGACGATGACGATGATGAGGTAACTCGCCCTGTGCCAAGTAGTTTACATAAATTGAGACCCTGATTAGCACGATGCACTAATGATAATTTTTGCAAGTGAATAAGCCAACTCTACAGTCCGCAGTCTTATTATATAAATCAGATGGACCACTCAGTTAAAGGACACTTTACCTCAGAGGCCGAGCAAAAACAAAAGGAAGGTCAACCAGTGTGGAGTGCACCAGAGTATCCATGTATAGTATTCTGTTCCACATAAAGTGTCCATATCCAAATAAAATAAAACACATACTGTGTACATTTCGTAAAAAAAATATATTACAGTTACACAATTCGACAGTTACATTATTTATATCTTTATAAACTATGCATTTGTATCTGAAAAATAAAAATTAAAATAAATGAGAAATATAATTCGTTTTGTTAATGAAATTACTGAACAGTTTTTTTTTTCTTTTATGTAAACATTTATGTGTGTGTAAACTCAGATGCTCCTTCATTCCTGCAAACCAACCCGGGCACAAGTTCCAGTACCAAGAGGTTATGAATGTGCATTAAAAACATTCATTTGGATGCAGACTGCAATGATAATGAATTTAATATTTGCTTTCTATATAAAGAAAGAGATTTATAATTGAAAAAAAAAAAACCCTTATTATAGACATCTATTGAAGATAGATTGCAAGTAGAGAAACCGTCTATCGATTCTCCTCGATATGTAAGCTATCTCCTTCTCTCCTCCCTCTTTTACTACTACTTTACATAAGAATACATTTCTTCTTGGCTTGCGAATCGGTGGTCGTGATGGTCTCTTTAATTTGAATGTCATCATCTTCGCAGTTATCTTCATCGACGGCGGGTTTGTGTGAACATTTGGCAGCAGGTTCTTCGCACTCTGGATATTCATCAGCGTCGATGGCACTTTCGTCAACGATGATGTCCGGATTAAATGTCAAGTCCTCGGTGGTGTTTATCTCCTGCGCAACGGAATTGTCCAATGCGCGTTCAACTAAATTTTCATTGGAAGCCTCTGGTCCGTCTCGTTTCTTCGGTGTACTCTGAACGGTCGCCCGGGACAATCGAGCTCGTAGCAGTGTTATCGGACTGGCCATGGCGTTAAAGAAGCCAGTCATACCAAAATCAATTTTCGCTCGCTTCGGGCTCTTGGGACTGAGGTCACTCTGAACGTCCATGGGGGTTTGGCGAGTGAGTGATGATCTGTCGCGTTTACGCGACCCATAATAGCCTAAGTACGAATCATTGTTTGGCACCTCAGACCCAACTGTCACATTCATACTGGAGGTAGTAAAATCCAGTTCGGTGTTAACCTGGCGATATGACTCGCTTACGTTTCCCTTGAACGTGAACTCACGAATACTACGGCGACCAGATATCTTAGAAATTGCCCTCGAACTAATTTTCCTGTCGGGAGTATATTGTACCGCGGACATCGGCAGACAAACGTCCGATTTCGGAGATTTCTTTTGTGGTTCTTCGAAACGGTTGGTGTAGACTTCCGTGCGATTGTAAATTTTTGCTGGAGTAGACGCAGCATTGATATTGGTGGACGGCTCATCTGCAAAGTTTAATGGCTCCAGCATCTCAACATCTGGTAGCGGCTCGACTGGTGATTGCACCGACTTTTCTTCTGGTTTTGGAGTTTCCTCGATCTTCTTCTCCTTCACGGGTGGGGTCCTAGACGTTATTTTTTCTTCGACCTTTTTCTCCTTCATGGGGGTCCTCGCGGTTATTTTTTCTGTGTTCTTCTTCTCTTTCGTCGGAGCACCATTGCTGGAGTTCTCTTCCGAACTATCCAAATCGATTATATCGCTTTTCTCTGCTGCCTGTCCGACCTTGACTTTATCTGAAACCTTAACTGTTGCTGCCTTCTGCTCAGATGGTGGTTTCTCATCGGTTTTCTTCTTTGCAAGAACTTCCTTAACCTCTTCCTTCTTCTTTTCATCCAAGTTCTTGGTGCTATCGTCGTTTGGCTTTGACTTTTCCTTTTTCTTTTCGTCAACTTTTATCTTATTGTCATCGTTTTTGGTCTCCTTAGCTACTATCTGAGGAACTACAGTTTCCTTTTTCTTATCGTTGGCGTCCTTCTTAGGAGAACTGCTGCCAATGTTCAATATATCGTGCTTGAGTTTGTTGACATTTCCGCTGGTATTCGGTTTTTCTTTGTCCTTCACTCCATTAGTAGCGTCGACACCATTTTGATTTTTCTTATTTTCCTCATTTTTTGTTGTTTTAACTTCTTCAGACTTTTTGATTTCTCCAGATGATGATGATGGCCTGCGTGAATCAGTCAAAGATGACTTCTTATCTGTTCGCTCTGATTGAGAGTCTTTTTTGGCGATTTCAGTCTTCTGGTTATTGGTAATACTTTCTTTTTCCTTCTTATTGCTTTCCTTGTCGTTTGTTGGTTTATTGATTTGTTTTGTAGTTGTATTGAGTGACAGTGGGGTACGACGCCCAGGAGGTTGTGCAGTGCTGCTGGTTTTTGCGGACATATTGACTGATGATTGAGACGAATATTATCTGCAGGGAAGGAAAAGATAAAGAAAATTAGAGGTGGCCGTTAAAATTCAAAGGACAAGAAGATTCAGATTAAAATATAATAAATTTTAATTCTCTTAATCAATGGTTTGCGCAATTTAAGAACGTACAGGTGCAAAATGCTTGTCTCTGACAGGACAACGTAGCTGGGTTAAATCACAAAAGAAAATGGAAGTCGAACAAAAATAAGCAAATAAGCTCTCGAAATGGCCCCCTTACTCAATATGAGGGTCGCGGGTTTAGGGAGTTTATGTGGACTCTCCACATCTCCCGATCTTCCGCCATCAACTCTAAATCGTCAGGGGCTATCTCCATACGGGTAGAGATGAGATTTCGGACTTTATCCAACCATCTCATCCTGGGCCTACCCAGCCCATGCCTACCTGATGACACATCTTGGACCAAACTCCCTGATCTTACCCAAACTTCCTGACCATAGGTGAGGGTCGGAACAAACACTGAATTGAAGACCAATAGCTGAGCTCATCTCTCCTGATGACAACTGACCATGTTGTCTCAAAATTGCTCCAGCCTGACCAATCCTACAGGATAACTCAGTATTGCTTCTTCTATTGCTCGTGAATAAGACCCCGAGATACTTAAACTTCTCCTGTAAACCTGTTTCAATGGGACTCCACTAGCATGCAGAGTGCATTGAACAGGCGCTCGGGAAATTACCATTACTTCTAATTTGTAATTTGTACCTTCATTCCAGCTTCAACACAGACGGCGACGAACTTATCTAGTGCGCGTTCAGTCGGTTCGGTCTGGGTGGACGTAAGCATGACCAAGTCATCAGCGAAAAGCATATGACGTATCCTTAACTTTCCTAATTCGAACCGTTCCTCGCCACGACTGCGATGTACCATCCAACCCATATACACTATGAAAAGGAAAGCTGACAGAACGCATCCCTAGCGAAGTCCAACGCCCACAGCGAATGGTGTCGATTTAACGCCGTTCATCCGAACACAGCTCTTACAGTTTGTGTATGGAGATTGAAGGGCCCTCAAAAGAGAACCGCCAATCCCATATTCCTGCAGTACACTTCAGAGTTTACCTATAAAACAACTGTATGTAGGTTTGGCATACTCCCAGGCCTTCTCAAGTACCACTCTGAAAGTAAATGGCTGGTCGGTTGTGCTTCTACCTGGACGAATGCCGTACTGCTTGTCACCCAACCTGGACTCGACCACAGCTCTGGAATGCGCTTCCAACACGTTAGCAAAGACTTTTCCGGAGCAATCCCTCTTATTCCCTTTTTTAAAAAGAGGAACAATCACCTCAGTTTGCCAATCTTGCCAATTGCTAGGCGTTTCACCGCATTTTGCCAGGCCACTTTAGTGACACGAGAGGCATTTCACTCCCTCTTTACGCAAAGCCTTGAGCATTTCTGGCCGAATTTCATCCATGCCAGCAGATTTGCTAACTTTTAGCGCTTTAGTCGCCACAGTCACCTCTTCTATGGTGGGACTATTCTCCGCCATACTCAAAGCCATGGGTCTGCCATCCTCAGTTAAAACACACTTTTCAGAATCAATCATAACATATTCCTTCTCAATGGGACAAACACTCCAAGCAGAACAGCCCAATGTGGAGACGCGGGGACACTGGAAAACTGCGAGAAATATCTGTAACGTCGAAGCCACCAAATAGGGAATTTTTTGTATGAACCCTTTTAAAGCCGGTGGGAAATATGACATTTTTCAGGCATTACTTTAACACGGAACAAATATTATTGCTCACTTAGCTTAGCCCTTGTGACATAAAATCTCCCTAAGGCTGGCAAAGCTTCTGACTCAAAGCTTCTCCCATCAACCTTATGGTATTTATTCTAAAATGCATACAAGAGATAATTGACAAAAACATAAAGGAAGCACAACGCTCACGATATCCAACGAGTAAATCTATTGAGTCAATGACGCAGTAACCAACCTCCATGAACAAGAAAGAGATACATAATTACACACAGCCTTGGCCAAATGTATTAGGCACCCATTTCTTTTTTCATTGCTGTGAAGTCATTTCCTTAAATTTTATGACTTAAGGCATCATTGCACGAGGTCATTTATATTTTAAGAAAAGTCATGAATGCACTTTTATGATGCAGCAACGGTTTTATGGTGTTTTTTCCGGTGTAGGATCAGTGCGCGATCAGTGCTCGAAATTGACAGACGTGTTTTTTCTGTTGCTAATACATAATTGTGAAGTGCCTGCATTTTTATTTTAAAATGCCGAAAACAAGTGAACTGAGTCTTCAAAAACGCGTGAAAATACAGCTTTTATTTGAAGAAGAAAAAAATCAGACTCAAATTGCAAAAGAAGTGAATTGCTCACGTTGTTCAGTCCAAAACGCAATTAAGCGGTACAGCCAGACTGGTTCGCATGTAAATCGCGAAAAATCCGGGAGGAAAAAGATTACAACGCATCGGGAGGACCGATTTTTAATACGAACTTCCCTCAAAACTCAAAAGAAAACCTCATCTGACGTTGCTGCGGAATTGTCGAAGGAATGGGAAAAAACAATTTCTTCCAGAACCGTTAGACGAAGGCTAGGGGAAGCTGGATTTAAAGGATGCAAAGCAAGAAAGAAGCTGTTGCTCTCGGAAAAAAATAAAAAAGCACGCTTGGAGTGCGCGAAAAAACATGCGCATTTTACGGAAGAAGATTGGTCCAATATTTTGTGGTCAGACGAATCTAGCTTTGAGGTACGTTTTCTTTAAGAATCACTTTTAATTTAGACATCAAAAAATGTAACTAATTTTGATGTTCTCTATACGAATTTATGTTTTTTAAATGCTTGTTTTTTTTTCGCAATTTTCAGATATTTGGCACCCCCGGTGTGACTTATGTTGGAGAAGAGTACAACCCAGAATGCGTGTTACCTACTGTCAAGCATGGTAGAGGTAGTATAATGATCTGGGGATGTATGGCCGCCAGCGGTGTGGGTGAAATGCATGTATGTGACGGTCGGATGGACTCCTCCAAGCACATAAATGTGTTGGAAAATGTGCTTCAACAATCTGTTTCCAATATTTTCGGGGATACCAACATGGAAAATATTAAATTCCAACAGAACAATACACTCTGCCACAAATCAGCCCTAAGCATGAGGTGGTTTGAAGATAATGGCATAGACCTGCTTGAGTGGCCTGCGCAGTCCCCGGATCTCAACCCTATAGAACAACTATGGGCTATTCTGAAGAGTAGGGTCCTGCAGCACTCAATAACGTCAAAAGAAACACTTAAAAATGTGTTACAGCAAAAGTGGAGCAATATTTCTTCAGAAGAGTGCCGCAAGCTAGTCAGCTCTATGCCCAAGAGAGTCGCTGCAGTCATAAAGGCAAAAGGCGGCCCAACGAAATATTGATTTTATTTAATAAAATCAATTATTAATCATATCTGCTTACTTTGATTTTATTTAATCTTATTTTTTTGGAATAAATTTCAAGGGGTGCCTAATACATTTTCCCAAGGCTGTATGTCTTGTCGCCTTCAATTACACATCGTATGAATACACTAAAAGTGAATTTAGTTATATAAACCTCTCCCCAACCATAAACAGATGGACGATGTGCATGCTAAAGGGAAAAGTTCTTCACATTAACAACGATGATAATAAAATCTCGGCGCTCATATCTCGAGCAGGTCTTCTCGCTCCTAATCTGGTGTCTAGTCATTGATAGCCTACTCTATTCTCTAGGGATTAAGACCTTTGGACACACAGACGACATAGCAGTTATCGTCGAAATCAACGCCTAACCGAAAATTGCATGACAGGCCGTCTGCGCCCTAGCCCCACCGCATCGCTTAACACTATCCTCGGCGTACCGACAGCTACAACTCCACTTAGAAATCCAGGCATTAGTCTGTATAGACCTCAGACTTCGATAGGAGATTTAACATACCAAAAAAAAAAACAGGACAAGAATAAGACTACAGTCTGTAGTGAAGAATAACCAGCCTTTTACACCGACGGATCCAAAACGGATACTAGTGCCGGCATCTTCTAAGAATTCAAAGGAGTAAGTCAGTCCTTTAGTCCCCCAATGAGAGGAAAACTCTCTTCCACTTCCTTTGCGAATGTCGGGCATTGGCAAGAGCCAGACTGCGTGCACTAAACCAAAAATTCTTCGACGACCTCAGTGACATCTCGGGTAAAGGGATACAAAATTTAATCCGTTTTTTAAACTCCACAGACTGGACCTAGGCACCCCCGGCTGTATCTTCAACAACTCACATCCTCAACCAGGAGTCGTGGTAACAAAAAGGCACAGCCTAGTGCTAATTGGATTCAGTTGATCGAGCGAACACTGAGTATAACATCAGGTGATTCGGAAAAATTCCTGTGAATTAAGCAATGACAAAAAACACCACAAATATCCCTAGCTAGCCTGGACACCACCCTTGGACGCCAATGAAAACTTAACGAAACCTGAGTTTCAAACCACTGTACCTCGTTCGCGGTGTGTGTATAACATTATAAAGGTATTCATATCCCCTTGATCCGCGCGTGGATTATAAAAAAAAAAAAAAAAAAAAGTTGAACCGCCATCTCTACCTACATACCTACCTATGAGATTGATTACTCTTGGTAGTAGCTTCTCCTAAGGCCTGAACGACGTTTATATGGCTGCTTTTGGGAAACTCTTGAGATTCCTATCTGGTTTCCAAAATAGCTAACCCACACCTTGATCGGACCTCCATGAGTAAACTTTTTTATGCGGGCACTGTGGAACCAATCTATCCATCCACTTTGGTGAAAGGAAGATTGTTGCGCTCGATATTTCAAAAGCATTTGACAGAGTTTGGCATCAAAATGCGTACATTATGGCATCGATGTATCTCTTCTTTAATGAATTAGAAACTACCTTTCGGACAGTTCAATTCAAGTTGTTTTTGGACGGTTTCAAGTCTGCGATTCACCATACAAATGCCAAAGGCTCTGTTTTGTCTCAGACTCTCTTTCTCATTTTTATAAATGATCTCTTGTCTGCAATTCTAATTCAATCCATTCCTTCGCTGATGACAATACCCTCAACTTCTCATATTCGTTCCCTAACTCAAGTCCTTGCTTGGCGGACGTAGAACAGTAACGGCAACGTATGTAAAGCTCATTAAATTTCGACCTTAACAGCATAATCAAATGGGGTTCAACCATTAGAGTGGAATTTAATGCGTCCAAAATTCAATGCTCTCTTCTGTCACTTTAGCGAAACCCTAACCTCCCACCATTGTCCATGAATGGTACTTGCACTGCCGAAACTGAAAGACTTTCCATTCTCGGTATGTGTGTCAGTGATAACCTTCGTTGGGACGACCACATATTCGAAATCGCTAAAAATGCTGCGAAATGTCTAGGCTTCCTCAAACGGTGCAAAAAATACTCTACCCCTTCTGATCTGGCCTCAATTTATAAGGCGTTCATTTGCCCAAAGCTCGAGTAAAACGCTCATATCTGGTCTGGTGCACCCAAAACCGTCATGCACGTTCTGGATGGAATCCAAAATCGCGCGTTGATATTTATTTATTTATTTAACACGGACATTGCAAAGTCAATAGGCTCGCTTGAAGCCCGACGAAATGTTTCCTGTCTCTCACTGTTTTATCGTTTTTTCCACAAATTGTGCTGCATTGCATTGCATTCCGCCCCTGCAATTCTTCACCCGCAATTCGCGTCACGCTTCGAATGCCCATCAGTTTACCCTTAAGCCTACCTTTGGACGTACAGTCAAATATAGAGATTCTTTCATAAGCCGTACATCACGAATGTGGAACAATCTGCATAGCTCTGCTTTTGCCCATCACTACAACCCGCAAGCATTTAAGACCAACGTGCATCCGTATCTCCTTCGTCTCTCCTCTAATTTCCCTAATGCCCGTGCTCTCGTTTAAGGGTAGTCATAATCCCTTTAGTGCGCGCATTCCCAACAAAGATCAAGGGAAAAACTTGATCCATTAGGTAAAGTGCGTGCAGATTTGTTTCCGTGACAATAATAACGTCCTCCTCTGTAGAAATTCAGTTATGTACATAAGTGTTAGTGCAATCAATTGGAAAGAACAAAGCAAGTACACTCACTAAAAGAGCTTGAAAGAGAACGAGAGATGATAGGATCAATTTTATTTATTCCCCTCACTGGAATAACAGATGCAAGCAATCTTCAAATCGCTCGTACATAACAACATAATCTCGTTCCTCGAACACCACCTCTCCTCTAGGGACAAGAAAAGAAGGAAAAATATAAAACAAAACCAAAAATAACGAATAAAGCGATAAAATAAAACCTAACTAGCACACATTGATAACTGCATGCACAGCTAATGGAGATGGTGATGGAGAAGCAACGCCTGAGCGTCGCTATTCACTCGCTCACTTAAAAAAAGGCGACAAATTGAGAAACCACACACTCACAACATTCCTCCGTTCCTCCATTTTATTTATACATTTTTATTTTTTAAATTGTTTACATTTGTGAGAAAGTAATAGCTACTTGAGATTGTTTATTTACTTATGTCGCCTCCAAAGCGTGGAAAAACACAAACATCCCAGAGCGTCTTACACTTTTTTCTTTTTGAATTTTGTTTGCTGACACCGTTTTCGCTTCGATCAATTGGAATTGGAACACAATTTCAAGTGCGACCGGCAATCTCAGTAATCACAGACAGGCATATGCAAAACAAAGGGTTCCGATTCAGTGCAGTCACGTCGCAATGCGCTGTTATTATTGACGCAAAGTGGCCTGGGGGAGGTGGGTTTGCAGTTCGCCATATCGAGCAGCCTCAGTCAAACTGAAAGGGAATCCATGGTAACACATGTAACAACACACACAAGCACAGAAAATTAATTGCAAATTAATTCTTGGAATATGAAAATGGCACTACGGTAACGAATACATAGGGTACAGTGTGGCCAAGAAAGTCTCTCCAAAAATTATTTCAAAAACATGGCAGCAAACACAAATGCAAAACGGTCAATGACTTCTGTACACAAAATATCGCGAGAGCGTCTATTAAAATTGAGAACCGCAACTTGCCGAATCTATTTCTGTGATCAATTTAATCTGCGTGCCAAAACGCGTACAAGAGATAAAACAAGAAGAAAACTGTAAAAATGTGCACACTTAGATGTTTGATGTACGAAGAGCTCACAGAATTGCGTTATTGACATTGGACATTGAAGCAGGCAGATTGAATTCATAAGAAAATGTGGCATCAATGGTGGGTAACCTAGAATGGTTGGAGGGGAAAGAATGTGATTTTTTATTTAAATTTGAATCACGTTTTTGCAAAAGTCGCGCAGTTGTAGGCGTACGATGTACCGATTTATACGCTGGAAGACTGTACGAAAAGAGATTAGATTTTGGTATACCCGCTCCAGATGTTGGTGCCCCACAATCAAATCCCTGCTCGAACAATTCCAACGATTTTGCAGAATCTTACACCGATGTCAATCGTTCCATGAGAACTCTATGCTCAGCCAGTGACTTTTCAGCTTAACCTAACACTGTTCTCTACGCCAGAAAGAGGAAGTTGATTGGCATGACTCTCATCATCATCATCATTTTGTAAAGGCCCACTTATCCACTATGAAGGTCGCGGGTTTAGAGCGCTTAAGTGGACTCTCACATCTCCCTATCTTCCGCCATCGTTTCAATCATCGGGAGCTATACCTATACGGGTAGAGGTGAGATTTCGTACTTGGTCCAACCATCTCATCCTGGACCTACACAGGGGACGACTATCTGACAGCACGGATTACCTGTCACTTCTTATAAGCCGAGTTGGGGACATGCTTTTAACATCCCTAAACCATCGAAGTATGGACTTTTCCATAACTGCTCGACATTGAGTGCTTCGCGTATTCTGGTGTTCCTAACCCGATCTCGAGCAGTTACCCCAGCAACAACGAAGAAATCTCATTTCAGCAGCTGGTACCCGCGATCTTATTCTTTCGGTCATTACCCCAATCTTATGATAGCTTAGCTCCGATGCCAAGTTAAGCCCTCCTGATAACAGATTGACCAAATTGTCTCATAATTGCTCCAGACTGACCAATCCTACATGATAACTCAGTATTGCTCCTTCCATCACTCGTGGATATGAGCCCGAGATTCTTAAACTTCTCCACATGTTTCAATGGGATTTCAAGAACAGACGTTCGAGAAATTATTATTACATCTGATTTGTTCACGTTTACCCTTATGCCAGTTTCAACACAAACAGCTACGAACCTGTCAAGTCAAGTGCGCGCTGATCTGGGTGGACCCCAGGATAACTAAGTCATCAGCGAAAAGCAAATGACTTATCCTTAAGTTTCTCAATTCGAACCGTTCCGCACCACGGCTGAGCCGAAACATCCAATGTTTGTATATACACTACTAAAAGGAGAGATGACAGAACGCACCCCTGACGAAATCTAGTGTTTTGCTAAGAACTGCGTCCTAAATATCATCTTCCACAAACAACATGTCACGTCCAAGGATACAAACAAATATCCCCCTTGAACGAAGCTGAAGAAAAGTAATCTCTAATGCAAATAAAACACAGTTCGCAGCCACAGGGCTTGGAGGATAGGTCTCTTCTCAAACGATGTCTACCGAAGCTGTAACGATAAAAAAAGGTAAACTTTCCTCAAATTTCCTTTGCACTTGTCCGATTGTGCCCCCGCAACATTAAAAATATTGATGTCCAAAATAAATTGAGAAGCTTCTGTATGACAAATAATACTCTTGGTGTCAATCCCTGACGATAGATGGTACCGCTCGACCCTACAAAACTCACACAGCCGTCCAATGCACTAAACACTGAGCCACGGCGATGGTGGGTAAAACTCTTGCCTCTGATGATATGATACTACAAATGGTTTTTCTCACAATGACTCTTCGTCACGAACTGAACTGATTCTTTAGTTAAGTTCATAAGGAATCCATCGTGACCACTTAAAGATCAATCTTCGTACATATTGTAAGATAGTTTTCAAAAGTGGCATGCTTTATCCCTAATCTTTCCTTGACAATGCTAATAAGGGCCACGAATGAAAGACGAATGAACGTTTTCTGACTAATATGAGAGAATTAGGACACTCGAACTAGTTTTAGACGTACGACGGCACATCTTATTAGGATGAGACATCGACGGAGACGGGACCAGAAATAGTGCAACAGAAAATATGACAACATTTCCTGCCAACCTGCCCTGTCACAAATGGGTGTACCACAGTCCGTGCCTTCCTAACGCACTTTAATTCTAGAGGAATCCATCTTTTTGTACCAGGATGACAGATAACAGCTGTGGAGGGAAAGTCTCCGTTAGTAGGTCTGTTCCTTTACTTTTTCAAGTAAACCAAAGCTACGAAAAGCTGCCTAATCCTGTTCCACAACAAAAAAAAATTGGCAAAAGAGAGAGGCCACGAGAGAGCAAATCACTTCCCCTCAACTGAGAGAGCTACGAGTTTCAGCCCAAGAAAATTCTTTGGCCAACTTTTGTAACACAGTTAACCGCTGATCTTATGACAGTTGAGATAGATTTCTGTTATTTTTCATTTAAATTTTCACAATTGTTTTGGTTTTGCATTTGACGTTTCTGCCAAGCAGCCTAAACTTACAAAAAAGCGTTCCTTTACTTTTTCTTAATTTCTGCATTCTCTGAGAGAATTTATCCCCACTCCTGTAAATTTGAGTAATAACTCGAAGCTACTTGAAAAGTAAAGGAACAGACCTAGTATTAAAAGGTTGCAAGAAGTTAGCGGAAAAACAGCACTGTGCGAAAAGAAAAAAAGAGGGAAAATGAAACAACATGCAAATCTTCTTCAATCTTTAGATCTGTTCGGGTACTTTCTAAAACTAAAATTCGTAGTTTATCAAATTTTGAGGAGTAGATGTCAAATTCTCTCAGAAAGAGGTAAAATTACGAAAAAATAAACGAACACGTTGAACAAGAAAAGCCGCCCAAATTTTAAACGTCAAGTCAAAAAACGCCAAATCAAAAATCAAAAAAAGTATATAGGAATTAATTTTAAGATTCAAATTTGGAAAGTTTAAAAAAGTGTTGTTCCAACACATTTGTTGGATTCCCTGGATCTTTGCATGATAGCTAAGTATTCTAGAAATGTCCAATATCTGACAATTGGAACAGCACACAAAAATGACGAACAGCTGTTTGGCAGACTTGACGGTATTGACAGTTTTTATAAACCAGCCCAAAGAAATTTCTTAAACTAAAATTCTCAGCATGGGGAAATTTCTTTACTCTCTCGTGAGCACTCTCTTTTACGAAAAACTACGAACTTTTTGCGTACTCGAACAGGATTTCGTAAAAATTCGCTGTTCTGGAAGGGTGCGCGAACAGACCTTTTGTAAACAAAAGGCAAAAATGTCATTAGCACTAGCATGGGTAAAAGGCGTTCCTCAAGTTGTTGACTTTAGCGTTAGCGTACCGAGAGTGTACATTTCTGGTTTAGCTCTAAGGTCAACTTAGGTCAACTCCAATCTCAATTACTTTAATTATCAAACTCATAATGCCATTATCAGAATCGTTTGCTGGAACGCATGCATTGTTCTGCGCTGTACCCACACCAGTACAGAGGCATCAGGTCATAACTTTTAGTTTTTCTTCTTGAATTTGATTGTTTATCTCAAAAACGGCGACGTACAAAGTGTGTTCCAATAATTTTACCCTACACTGTAGATAATGTTTACAGCGATAGACGGCAAGTGTGTACCATAAAGCAATCCCCCTCTTGCAAGCAACATACAAAAACTACACCACAAAGGGTAACTGAAAACGCTCAATTGTAATCTTTACAAAGATAAGAGCGACGAAAAAAAAAACAACAACAACGAAAAAACCTGATCCAAGATTTTATGACTTTTGCGGATTTCGTCAACATTCCATGGTCAACACAGCACAACACAAACTCTACCTGCAAAATGTGTTTTTGTGTACCAAACTCCGACTTACGGCGACAGCATGCTGATAAAAATTTAATCCCGAGTTTACACTCAATCCCGGTGAAAATAGACCTGCAAAGTCCACACTTAACAATTAAATTATTCGTAAACAGCGATAGAAAAGTGAGAAACTATACTCTTGAGCAGCGCAGGATAAAAAACCACTACAAATTACTGAAGCATGCATGCATGCATTGTTTCAATCATCCGAAAGGTAAGAGCAACCGGCATTCCATAACAGGAAAATAATTTAAGGAAAGCGAAGGTTTATCTTGAGCAACCTACCTCCTTAAATTTTAAGGGCCATTGATTTTATGACCAAAAACAAAACAAACAAAATCGCATCCGGTTTACAAATACTTATTCATTTCGTTTTAATAGTTTTGGGGATACTCCATCTGGCTATAGCAGATTGTGTACATATTTTCCCTAGCTGCATGAAGGAGAAACCCGTTGTACATAGTTGACTGTGGAATTCATAGACGTGCAAAAAAAAAAAAAAAAATGGAGAAAGTAGAAGCACAGGCAGGTTTTTCGCGAATAAATATCGGTCATGAGTTTTCATGATGATAAATTGTGATAGTTGTGTGACTATTCACTCGATTTGCGAACTTTAATCGAACCGTGGCATCCTGATTTACACAAATCATAATAAGAGTGATTACAACATATACATATTTAAGTGACACCAAAGTAGTTCCACATTCAGCTTTGCATCATTCATCTTTGCATCAACTCTTGACAGCCCACTGGCGGAACAATTTTGCATTCCTTTTGGATCTTTCGAGTGTAAGCTATTCTTACATTTTCTAAAAATGGCTAACGAAAGATACGTCTTCTCTAGGACGTCATGGCCGACATACAGCTAAACTAGAGCCAGAGACCTCCTTAGCAAACATTTAAAGGACATCACACGGCTTGGTCGGCTTCCCCTTCATTACTTATTACCGCAACTGCAGAGATGGTAGGTAGGTAGGTAAGGTGGGTGTCCATGCGGGGTACAGCAAGGTAGACCCCTTGTGATCGCTCTAGTCTATACCCTAAGTGCCACTTAATCTATTCAAACCATTTGGTACCCTTGATAAAGCTAAAGATTCTCTTGATATCTTCTTTTTGGCATGAAGTCCAGTGGGACCGTGACCAGTGAGAACACCAATAACAGTGCCGATGAAGGTTTAGCATAAACCACATCATTCTGGAGGCAAGGCCTGTTGGACAATTCATCCATCTTTGGTTTGTCTTGCGGATAGCGTCGTACTCTAATAGTAGTTTACTACACTAACTGCAGAAATACAAGACAGAATTCCTTCGACCACTTCCTGTATAAATGCCCGGCTCTAAACAAAATCAGACATTATGCATTCGACAAACCTTTCTTCAACGACCCTAACGACCTATCGAGGGGATAGGATTTTTCAATAAGGGCAGAACAATGAAATTTTCTTCCAATTTTTGCCAATCGGAGAATTTTCGGCGCTTCAAATGCTCAAGACAAGAGTCTTCAGTTCTTGAGGTAATTTGATCTTGGCGAGTGTAGGCCAAGGCCAAGACTTTTACGCAAAATTCGCTACAATGTGGACTGAGGGATTCCCAATTCCTGTGAACGGCGTGGAATCGAATGGTGCTCATATACATATGTAAGTTAAAAAAAAAGACTAAAATGAACAAGGGAACATTGTAATAGAATCGCAGTCGATGCTGAGGATATTGAAGAACTACTTCTGCAGACTGTTTAACGGCGACGACGAATCAAATCCCGCTCTCAGGTATAATGAACCGTTCAACCTGAACGACGAAGACCAACAATTCCGTGCACTTGACCTGGACGGGGTGAAGATAACCATATCGAAGATTAAGTTCAACAAAGCTGCTGGTGCTGACGGCCTAGCTGCCGAGCTGTTCAAAGCGGCAGGTGATGACTTGGTAAGGACCATACTGGAAAGTATACTCCATGAATGGAACCCCAGAATTGTTTTTCCGATCAAGAAAGAAGGCCCTCTGAACTGCGCCAATTACAGAGGCATCAGCCTTCTGAACATCGCTTGCAGAATCTTATTTGTCGTGTTGTGTGGACGCCTGAAGCCTTTCGTCAACAACCTGATCGGTCCATATCAGTGTGGTTTCAGGCCAGGAAAGTCCACCATCGACCAAATATTCACATTGCGACGGATCTTGGAGAAAACCCAGGAACTTCAAATCGATACCCACCACCTCTTCATCGATGTTAAGGCCGCTTATGACAGCAACTATAGGGATGAGCTATACAGAGCCATGTCTAGTGTTGGCATCCCACCAAACACGTCCGTTTGTACAGGATGACGATGGAAAATGCTCGCTGCTCCATCAAAGTCGGCAAAGACCTCACCGAGACCTTTAATGTCAACAAATGATTTAAACAAGGCAACGCGATGTCATATCGTTCTTGAAAGAATAGTGCAAAACTCACGCGCCAACACCAGAGGCACAATCTTTCAAAAGTCCGTCCAATTACTAGGATACGCCGACGATAATTACATAATCGGAAGAACGCAGCGTGATGTCACGGGGCCGTTCGTGAGTATTGATATGGAGGCGGCGAAGATGGTATATGCTGACACTCAACACCGACGGCTCGGACAAAACGTCACAATAGACAGATACAACATTGAGATAGTTAAGGACTTTGGCTACCTAGGCTTTACTATAAATTCAGACAACGACACTAACGCTGAGATCAAACGAAGAATAACTCTTGCCAATCACAGTTTATTTGGGCTGAGACAGCCATTGAGTTGCAAAGCTCTCTCGAATAACTAAAGTGACCCTTTATAAGACCTTAATCGTCCCAGTAGAGCAGGTTACGGCGCAGAGGCATGGACTTTGTTAAAAGCGGATGAGGTTGCTGTTGGCTGTTTCGAGAGAAAAATTCTTTTTTCGGTCCCGTCAGCATAGACAGTGAATGGAGGAGGAGATACAATAACGAACAGAGACATCGACTTAGCCAGAAAAGTGAAGGTCCCCGCAGTCGTTGAACCTTCACTCTAGAGAGGATGGACACCAATGCTCCGGCCCGGAAAGTTTTCGAATCCACACCCGAGAGAGAGCTCAGTAGAGGAAGACCTCGACTCAGGTGGCGCACACAAGTGGAAGGGGACCTTAACCTACTTGGCGTGCGCTAGAAGCAGGTGGCTAAAGACCAAGCTGGCTGAAGACGCTTGTTGGTTGAGTCCCAGGTCCACCCCGGACTGTAGCGCCACCTTAAGTTAGTAAGAGCGGCACAGACTGTCCTTGCATTGAAACTACCATTAATGAAAATCAACATATTTGTTCATTAGACTATAGTTTTTCTAGACCAATGTATAGATGAATACCTCATGACATTAAGAGCAATCAAACACCATTACATTCGTAATAAACCAAATGCTCTTCGGGTTCCAAAAAGCCCGCACAATCCCTTAAACAAGCTAAAACCTAAGAGCGATCACGTGCTGTGGCAGCGGTACTGAAAGATACTCGCTCTGAAGAGCCAAACAGATCTTATATCTAGTTTGTCTTGTTATTATATACAGGTGTAGGATAGTTAAAGAGAGAACAGCAACTATAATTTCTAAAAAAAAAAAAAAAAAAAAAAAGACAGCACAAGCCTCTGTCAATGGCTGAATAAAATAGGTAATGTATTAAGCAGGTAGTAGAACCACCAAATCTGTGTACATTGGACGTACGATATGCCGGCAGAAACCAATGGCAAGCAGTTTCACGGACTGGATGCAACATTTGAAAATAAATTAACAAAATTCCGTAGCACCCCCGTATGCGTGCCTTGAATTAATTCGAAAATATCGTCACATTCCTCTGCATCGACCGCGACTCATAATCCAAATGGTCATTTCATTTGTTTCGAAGGGTAAAGGGAAGATGGACACAGTTTAGCACAGTGCACTAGTTGATAACAGCAACGGTGGAAAAACAAAAAAAAAAAAAAAAAACCAGCGGAACAAACGAAGGTAGTCAAGTGTACGCAAGTCCGAAGCAAATTGATTTTGCTATCAATTGCCGATGTAATAGACTACAAAAAATATATTGAGAAACCCATAGCGTCCTAGGCTGATAAAAAAATCCACTTGTTCTCCAGAGTGGTTAGTTTGCACTTTCTCCAAACAATGGCGACTGGGTTCACATACTCAATTTCCAAAATAATTGCGAAATACATCTCAAGTTGAAGGATTTTTCATGTAGATACAGAAAACATTGAATCCCACACTCGGAGAAGTAATTTTTATCGAGCCACCACTGTTCGTCAACTCGACTTTTTGAACAAAAATGGCGGTTTAACCCGGGCGAGTAAAAAAAGGAAGAAAAAAAAAACCAGAGTCCTCCGTTTGATGAGGATTCTCTCCAACGAATAATTATTTTCCTTCGACATGTATTGATGGAATGCAGTAAGAATATGCAAGAAAAACTCCGGAATTGTACATATTAATTAAATTCATATTGGCGGGGTGTAATTTATGTATGTACTACCCCAACAAGACGCCGCTTTTATGCAACCACACAAAGAAATGAGAAAAAAAAAATGTATCCCAATCCAAAGAGGCCGACACTTTTTATTCACCAAACTTTTGCCAGAATAGAAAATCTCAGAATTTATTCAATTAAAGAAAGATGCACTCTAACCTTTGATGAATCTGGAATTAATCCTTTTTCGGTAATTTTTACACAGAAAAGAACACAAAATAAAATACGATGGGTTGCAACTTTTTAAACGGAAACTTTTCTTTGATATGCTGCACGCAACAAAAGAGACAAACAGCACGGACAAACAAGGCGACGAATCAAACTGAACTAAACTGAACGCACACAAGAAATACATCCAAATCCAAGCATATTTCGTTATAAAAAGGGTTTTTTTTTTTTGTCCTATAAAATAACGAAGGGAAATTATATGAAATTTACATTGGTGTTGGGAAATTATTCAGATGAATTTGGCGGCACGGCTACTGGGCTGGGAATTATTAAAAATAAGAACGTTGCGAAAGGTTTGTTAAAGTTTTTGGAAATGAAAAACGTGTCATAGATCATTGTATGAGGTTTATAGTTGCTTGACCCAGTGCGGTTTTCGGTCAGGAAAGTCCACAGTCGAAAAAAACTTTCGCACTTTAGCAAATCTTGGAAGAAACTCAAGAAGTCTTAATTAATGTCCAGCACCTCTTCATCGATTTTAAGTCAGCCAACATTTATAGAAATGAGGTATACAGAGGTACAGAAACGCATCATCAGTTCGTCGCAGTGTATCCTGGATAAATCGAAGGCAGATGTAGACTGCTCGACACGATTCCCGGCTCATCCAGCTTTGCCGCGGGGCCAAACTTAGTATTGTGTAGCACCAAATGTTCGACTCTGATCCCTAACTTGTTGTGTATATCGAAGGTATCCATTCGAATATCCAGTAGTGTCTCAAACGGAACCACCAACGTGAGGAAGTTTAACGCGACAACGGCCTTTGCCGATGAAGTTTTCCTAGAGCTCGCGGGAAGTTTCCCAGCAGCAACAACAAGCTCAGAAGACTGACGGCATTAGTGCCAGCAAATCATCAAGGATGACGCGACTGATGAGCGACATTTCATCTATCCACTTATCCGTATGTAAAGTGGCAGTGCAAAAAAGGATGAGACCAGCTCGTCAGCTCTACAAGAAGGAGTTCCCAAACCACGTACTCAAAGGAAAGAAAAGGGAGCACGTGAAACTTGAGATTGAGCAGATATAGAAATATTACGTCAGGAAGAGCTCCACTAGAAGAGGTAAAGATGGTAACCCATAGTTTCGCTTCCCAAGGCAGGGCTGCAAGGTGAAGCCAAGAAACTTTCAATACTACTAGAGGCTTTAGACAGGGCGATGGAGCAAACATTGCATAATACAGAGCTAAACTCTATTTTGCACAAATCGTTTCAACTATTTGTCTACGCAGGTAACATTGACATCATCGCGAGGACAAAGCGAATAATTTGCTGAAATAAATCGGGTTGTAAACGAGAATGTAACAAAATACATGCTATCTTCAAATACAACACCAAAATCTTGTCCCAAGCATTACAATGCACGGACGTAGCTTTGAAGTAGAAAAGGAGTTCATCTACCTAGACTTAACCAGCGATTTTAAGGCAGAGATTGAACGTAGAATAACACTAGTTAATCACTGCTGCTATAGCCTTTGGGATCAATTATTTAGGAAGCCTCTAGCAAAAATCACGAAGCACGAAGAAGAACTACAAGTCGATTAAAGCTAACAACTTACTAATGATGACACTACAGTCCGAGTTGCAAGCGTCTCCCTCTCCAGTCCACTCGTTCACCAGCCTCCGCCAGTTTCTGTTTTATGCTGCTGTGTCGTTAGCGCAGCATCACATGCAAATATTCAATTCAACGGCAAACCACGATTAGCTCTCTCGAATTTTTAATTTGTCACTGAGAGTGTATGTAGTTCCATTGTGTCCGAGAAATTAAGTCTCTCCACTCCACAGACTGACGCACCGAATTAAAATTTTATTTATTTATTATCTATGCAGTGCAACGTGGGCCTTGAAGTAGCATGAATCAAATTCATTCGAATCTATAACCATTATGGAGCAAATTATAGGTAGGAAGAGGTGCCATAAAAGGTTTATCGATGCGTGCGACTTTATGTATGCAAGAGGTGGCGCTACAAATTAATGGAAAAAACCTGACGAAAAGCAAGGGAAGGCGATGTGTGTTTAATAAATTCCTTACCTTCTACAAAGGAAAACACTTTTTAGATCTACCTTTCGACGACTAATAACCAGGACCCAAAACGACTCTTTCGTGATTGCATAACTCGTCACGTAAAAACGAGGTAATTTGGCCCCAGAATGCTCGTTTTTCCGTGACGAATTATACGATCACGGAAGATACGATTTGGTCCCTCAGAACATCCGAATATTCAAGGAAAATTCAAGTAACTGGGAGCTAGTTGAATAAATACAAAATAAGGCACCAAAGACTTCAAAATTTCGGCAAAATTCAACTTTAAAAATTTGTTAATGTCTGTGAGCTGTATCGGCGACTTGATCGCATTGTGTGATTGTCATTTCTGCTTGAAGATGCTTCAAACAAAGCCACAAATATTGAAGCCAATACAAAGCTGATGCCTCTTCCCTACAATTTGGTTTTTCGATCGTTCCTAAATGCATTTTAACGACCACACTGTACTTTCGAACACATCCGAATGAACAATTTCTAGATTTTCCAACATCGCATCTCCAATCAGACTTTCTCAAACTATCAAATTAGTCATTTTAGTATTTGTGTCTGCTGTCAAAAAAAAAAAAAAAATCAAAGATTTGCCTACAATTCTCTCGTGTGGTTCTACAAAAATTTTATTCTTAATATTAAACGTTAAAAACTAATTGAATACCCTGTAAGGAAAACAAAACAAATAATTTGTCACATAAATTATTTAAAAATTATATATTTCCTTAACAAACATAACTTTGTTATAAAGAAAAACTGAAAAACATTTCATCTGTTTCATTTCTAGGGTTCAACACTTTTTTTTTTGCCGCACCTACGCGTTGTAACCCCTGCAGGCTAATTTCGTTTTCTCTTTTAGCCGCAAATTTTAGAGAAATTCTAACTCAAAAGTCATGGCTCACATATTGGAGAATCAATTAATCAATGCTGCCCAGCATATAGAACAACAACTGGATCAGCAATTGGATCGTTTGGAAAATCTGGGAACCGATGATCTACAGATTATTCGTGACCAGAGAATCAAGGAAATGAAAGATCTGAATAAAAAGAAACAGGAGTGGTTAGCTAATGTAAGTTGAATTATATGAATAATTTGTTAAACAAAAAGTGGAGGAGATTGGTGTTAATTGTGGTTTGTTGATGAACTGAGCCGTGTGTGAGTCGAGGGTAAGAGAATGGTCAAGTGTTTTAAGATTTACCGAAGACGTACTGTGTTGGGGAGGGTTAATAGGTGAGAAATCAAGAACCGACCTTTGAACTGGGGGAAATGATTCATCTTCCGGGCTTTGTTGTATTAAACTCCAGATGGCAAAAGTAATTTCACTTCTTTAAGCTGAGAAGTAGCATTACTTAAGCCTAAATTGAGCTTAAACCAAACTATGTATCAGTCTGGTTAAAGGTAAGGCAGTGTGTTAAGGATGTCAGATGCCTGCTTGGACTAAAAGCTAGATATTCCCGGCGATCTAACTACTTTTAGGTCTGTAAGAGTTTACAAAGAAGAAATGGTGTTCATTGGAGCATGAAGATCATTTTTACCACACAGATGTCAATTTTGCGTGGGTAATCGATTGCAGTCAAGGATTCTCGTTTTCAGGACAAATACTTCACTGTGTTCCGCATAGTGTGTAAATGCGCTTTTTCAATCCACACGTAGAAATTGAAAATTTCTTAGCAAATTTCAGATCACATGCTACGTCATATACGCCTTTCCTTTTTTCCCCTTTACAAGACAGACAAGAATGTGGTTCTCAACCTAAAGCACTGACTTCTGGTATACATGCTTACTTCCTTATGATGGCGCTACAGTCCGGAATGAACCTGGGCCTCAACCAACAAGCGTCTCCGGCCAACTCGATCGTTAGCAACCTCCAGTCTTAAACACGCATGTTGGTTGAGGTCCCTTATCACTTTTGTACCACCGAGTCGATTTCAGCATTTTTATCATTGTCTCAGTTTACAGAGGAGTATTAGTAGATAATCTGTTCTTAAGGCGGTTTTGGGTGTCCTTCTTTGTTAAAAGCATGCGCTTTGCCTTGTGTAAATCTTTTCTCGACATCAAAGGTCTTGGTGGAGTCTTTACCGAACTTGGTATTTCTGGTTTCTCCATCGTCGTTATGCACAGTCGAAGCAGTTTAGCAGAAATGCCACAAGTAGACGTTGCTTTGCATAGCTCGTCCCTATAAATTCTGTCATACGCGGCCTTGAAATCGATAAGAGAGTGATGGGTATTGGTTTGGAATTCCTGGATATTCTTGGCGGTGGAATTTCCTGGCCTAAAGTCACACTGACATGGACCTATATAAAAAGGATTTTCCTTTCTTTTTGCAAAAGTCTCTTGATTTTTGCTCCTTCATACTTTGGCCAGAGCCGTCTTGATGTTTCCCAAGTGGTTAGAGGGATATTTCTTTGACTTTCTCTTTATGGTGACAAAGTGGAACTATATTCTTCATCAAGAGCGGTTCCCTTCCTTGTCAGATTGTCAGCTTTTTCGTTATATGTGATCCAGCAGATTTTGACGTTGTTATGGGTGAAAAAAACAGCTCGTTGAGACGGCTAAACTTTATATCGCATCTAATGCACACTGCAGCTGCAAGTGTATGAATGAGGATGTAACTCTATCACTCCACGGCTGGTAGTTCAGCAAGCAAGATACTGGGCACCAGGAAATCCCATAGTTCACGTCTTAAACGAGTTTTCATTTACTGCTCATTTTGCAATTCGGAAAATGGGTTTAAGGCAATCACCACCAAGCGGTCACTAGAGTTGTGGACTGTGGTAAGGTGCAATGCCGGGTTAACTGGATCTAAGGTCTCCCGCTATAATATGCGACCTATGCCTAACTTTGGTGAACTAAGATCGCTAAGACCGCAAGCGGCAAAACGGCAAGAAATGATGCTCAGAAATGACAAATACTGCTCAACGAGTGCGGGGCCACAACCATACGATTTAATTTTGCCCCGCTAATTGCGTGCCACCGGCCTAAGATCTCCTGAGGATGGAAACTGATGCCCGTGTGAAGGATCGGAACCCTCTGGTAGTCTAAGTGAGTTGTACCTTTTTCGTCAGATCTTGGCACCATCCACTTACCACGTTGAACGAAATTCGCATTATTTGTCTACCATATCTTCTTTAGGCAGACTGAAAACACATGTATCTTCTGAAGGAGGGGACCGATTCCCGCCTATCGGTTACCAATTTTCCCTCGTCATCTCTGACAACTAACGTCACGACTTTGTAATCGCCCGTTTAGGATTAGTGAAATACCTTCTAACTATAGCGTGTCTTCGACCTCCTTGGACTGCAAGGCTGCTTAAACTTACGTACTTATGATGACAAGCGTCTCTCCAGTCAGTTCGATCGTTCCAGTGTCGCACGCTAAGTTAGTTGAGGACAAGACAGAAGACAAGTCGATTCACTTTTACACCGAGCGACGGTTCAAAAACTAGCAACGAGGTGGATGATGGTGTTTTCTCCGACATTACCTATTGGGCCTGATAAGAGCACTCTAGGTATACCAATTGCTTCTTGTAAACTTGTAAACTAAAGCTAGATGCTGTCGAAAGAACAAATCTTAGGTGAACAAGTGGAACAGCATGTCTAGCGACAAAGCAGATTTGACCCAAGTTGGATCTGAAACGCTGTAAGTATTTGATTTAGCAGTGGAACCTATCTAATAGGCAAGCATGCAACAACGTTTGGCGTCTACGCAAACGACTTCTGCAAACGACTTCTGTATAGACGAGGAGGAGACTATTCTCCATCTTCTTTGCACCTGTCCATCTCTCACCCGTAAAAGAAAACTCAACTTAGGAGCCTTCTTCTATGCCAACTTAGGCGACATAATAAACATCGAAGTTAGTCATAAGAAGCTTCAATTGGTTTAATGAGCAGGCAGGAGATTTTTTCCGAGATCCTTGTGGTATCACAACGGATTCCGGGTCTAAGTGTGCTGGCTTTAGCTAGCAGCCACTTCAACCTAACCTAACCTAGTTGAGGTGCATTTCTACTTGTGCTACCTAAATCTTCTTCTATTCATCTATTACTGCGTCTATTCAGGATAGAACCGAAGATTCTCCGTGCCCGAGCATTGGTGTTTGGTTGCTGTATATGTCGCAGTCATCTCGGCTAATGCTTTTGCTTTTTCGAGCTTTCCTTACTGTTTTGTGTTGTAGCGTTTGTTAGTTTGCTTGAATACGCATCTTTGTTCGATATAAGCCACCCTTTTGCTTTTGGACCCATAGTGCGACCAGTGTAGGTATGTGTAGTTTATTTAGTTTAAAATTGAAGTCGACTGTTCTGTCGTTATGAACTACTTCGTCTGTTCTTCGCCCGACTCATGTTAGTTATCAGTGCCCATACAGAGAATATTTGCTGAGCAAATAGCTACTAAATTTGTAGGTAGTGACACGATTTTACATACTGCTTCTGGTTTTGCGTCATATCTTCATGGAATACCTCGCCAATATCCTCTTTATCCATAAGTTATATTTCTATATGGAAAAACATATTTTTGTATTTATTTCCAGGGTCACGGCGTGTATAGCGAACTGGCCGACGAAAAGGAATTCTTTGAAGTCTCAAAAAAATCACCCAACATTGTCTGCCATTTCTACAGAGACTCAACCGAGCGTTGTCGTATCGTTGACATGCATTTAAAAATCCTCGCCGCCAAGCATATCGAAGCGAAATTCTGCAAAGTGAACGCGGAGAAATCCCCATTCCTCACTCAAAGGCTGAGAATCAAAGTTATCCCCACCATTGCCCTGGTCAAGGATAGTAAAACAAAAGACTTTGTTGTGGGCTTCACAGATCTGGGCAATTGCGATGACTTCTCCACAGACATGATGGAGTGGAGAATAGCACAATCCGGAGCAATCGAATATAAGGTTTGTCACAGACAATTTCATCACTATACGTTTGACCATCTTTTCTTTTAGGGCGACCTTATCACTCCGCCAGATATAAAGAAGTCAGCCAAGAGCTTTATCCATCGACCAAAGAAGACAATTCGTGGCGGATATGATTCCGATGACTCCGACATTGACTTTGACGATTAGCAGCAGTGAATTTAAACACAAAACACACGCCCTCCTCCCCAACAAAATCAATTTGAACAAGCAGAAAATTATTAGTAAGCAAAAACTAAAACAGAAAGAAGAAGAAGAAGAAAAAGGAGATGGGAAACTATAATTTGTGTTCGCAAATATGCGACTCAAATACCGAAACAATAATTCTCAACAAGTGCACAAAATTTCCCCTTTCTAATCACACACTATACGATACAAAACAGAAAAGACATGACGAGCTTTTTTTACGTTTTTTACTTTAATAATATAGAATTTATATATTTCGTTGGTAAGGTGCGCGGGCATTGTTTACAGTGTTTACAGTGCACGCGCCTAGTATTTGTTTATCACTGAGAAATGCTCCTGTGTAAATTATTTTATTGTTTTCTCTTACATATGTATGTAGATTAACAATTGTATTATTAATATTTTTCATAGTAGTTTGGCAAACCCTCAAATGAACACCCGATTAAATTAATTTATGTTAAAGTCGATAAATTTCGTACGCAATATTTTTTTTTCTTTATTTTTTTTTAACTGTCACTAAAATAAAATTATAAACCATATACGATACGGGTGTTTGCTTGTTAGTTGAAGACGATGAAGACGTCTTCAGACAAAGTCCAACAGCTGTAAGAATGATGGCGTTTGAGTTTTGGGGAAACAAAAGCAGTCTCAGAACTCGGCGGTCCAACGAAGAAAAACTGCAACGTGCGCCTAAGTGCGTCGGGAATAAACATAGACATACATAGACACCGTAGATGGTAAGCAACTTCACTTTGCTAAAGACCGTCTAATGTCGGGCCCAGTTTGGGGTACCAGTTACCATCGAGAAAATACCTCGTGGAATAAATGAACGCGATAGAAGAGGCATGCAGATAAATGGACAGAAAAAAAAAACGGCTTAATAAAGCGCCGACCTACGTTGTCTTAGGGAAATCAAGAATCCCAGTGACTGCGACCAAATTCGTGGATGACCAAGCGGGTAGTTCAACCCTGATACGTCGACTTTTGGAAATAATAAAGGGAAAGCCACCGGACCGAAGCTTAGTTGATACAGCCAACAGCGATTCCAGGCTAGGATGTTGTGACTTGTTTTTCGACACGCGTAGCTGTTGCCTTTAAAACCATTAAAGCCATTGCCTTTTGTCAAAACTTATTGTTTTGCTGAGGTAATGGCTCAAACAACGCGAAATTGCTGTAGTGTTGATTCTCAATTTCTTAGCAAACATCTTGTTCCAGAGAGAAAATTACACAGTCTTTCCATAACCGCTGTTTAGTTTCAAGTTAAGCTTTTAACCAAGAATGACATTTACTTTATTTTGTAGGGCTCTTCAGTTCGGGATGAACCAAAGCTTCAACAAGCAGCTCTAGTTATCTATGCCAAGTAAAAACAAATAGCCGCATATCTTTTATTTTGAAAAAAGTGATTTTAGCCAAGAGAGAAACCTAGAACTCCTTGACCTTCGGTTATAAACTGTTCCTGCTGGACAAAATCCCCGTTTCTTGCACCAAAAAACCGTCTGTAGCCAAATATAAAAAAAAAGAGGAATTCTAACTCTCCAATAAGAAAAACAAAAACAGTTTGACAATAACTGCTAAAGCCTATTGTGACTCCATCACACGATTGTGTCACTGGACAAACGTCATCCAGATTTGACAACACACCATGCTCACCCTACACACCGAGTGAATACAAGTTCACTTCGCATGCTTGATGTTTTCCCCACATTCGCCAAATCACACCGCACACACTGCCATACACGAACTCATCGAATTTTACTACACGAAACTTTGTCGTACACACGTTCGCCTGAGGAGAACAGGTCATCGTCGTCGTCGTTTGTCGTGTCAAGTGAGTTTTCCGCGAAATTTTCGCCCAGCCAGCTATAGTCAGTTCGCCGCAGTTCATCCACTGAAGTGTAGCTCCCGATTTTATGTTTTCTGTTTGAATTAACTAAATATTCCACTTCCGCACCAAAAAAAAAAACCGAAAAAAGTCACCCGCAGTAACCCTTAAATTCCAAATTGTGTGCAGAATTTGTGTTTTTCGTTCCCTCCCCCGTCGCGAGCCTCCCGTCCCAGCCAAAAGCTGTCCAATTTCGGTGCAAAAGAAACGAAGGGAAACATTTTTTCTCGCTCGATATTCGTGAAGGAAAATTGCAAAATCAAAATTTCTCCGGGAAAAGTCAATTTTTTTACGCTAATAATCGAATTAATTCCGAGAGTTGTGTGCAAATCGCGGTGATATTGTGTAATTAATTGAACGCGAAACCCGAAAGTCATGTTTGGACGCTGAGCGATTGATTATTTTGCTCCAGAAACTGTCCCCGGTTGCGAGTGACCTGAGCGTCCCAAATCGACGTGCTAAGAGCATTTCTGAATAGGTTTGCGAGACTATTGTATTCCTTGTTGGACACTTGATTTATTATGACCAGCACTGAACCTCAGCAGGAGGAGTATAACCAGCAATCCTTAGCGGGTGCCCCTTCGACATCAACCACCAGTATGCTCTCGAACAGCACTCCGATTCGGATTGGAAGTACTGGGGAGCCTGCGACGTCCTCTAGTTCGGCCACCACCATGGCCAGCAGTGGTCCGGCGGCCGGAAGTGGTCTGCAAACTCAACAGCAGCATCTCCACCATGGTCTGCATCAGAGCATCTCTACTTCATATGTGGGATCCACAGCAAGTCAATCATTGGGTGGAGTGGGCGGAACACCGCCAAGCAGTGCAGGAGCCAAACATTCAGCGGGTATGAAAGTTGATTCGAATTTTCTTTTTAATTTTCTTTGGTTCTTTGGTTTCGTTATGATCTCAGTTTGTTGGACAAAAAGACAAGCAGTTGTCGCCTACACGTATACGTATACTCGAGATTTGTTGAGTTTTTCATTTGAAGTTTTAGTTTAGTAACCCAGTTTAACGGTTTAACACATTCCAATCAATTTGAGAGTAGCGTACATGTAAGCTAGTGATGCGAGTGTAAATTGCCAGGGAATGGGGTTTTATTTTTCCAGAGTTTCGTTTCGTTTTGCTATATCATTGTGGTTTTGTCGACTTAAAATTTGATTGAGTAAATAAATGAGTGCGAACGTGTCGATTATGTTGGCAGTTGTTGTTGTTGTCACTTCGAGGGTATGATGCAGGAAAGAGCTTTCTCGGTAAATTGTCGTAACTATTTGTTTAGCTGTTTTAGCATTGTGGTGAGCAAAGTCATAGTTTTCAATCAGACGAAACCACTGAGCCTGTCTTCAACGGACTTGTAACAAAAATGGGGCTTTGTCTCAAGATTGTCTTAAGATTATTCGCTGGATGGGTTCAAGTCCATGCTAAACGAGGAGTCCTACATGCAAAACAGGGATGTTAGCAGGAATGATTTTCCTCAAAAGCTTTCTTTTCGTTTTACAGGTTAGGCCAGTTTGGTGAGTTCCCTTCACTAAGGCTTCATTCAAATTTTGGACTCAGTGTAAATGAGTAACAGATCTAAGGATACTTTTGCAGTGCACAGGGAAGGCAATAGGGGCAATTCAGGGTGGCAGTGGAGTTGAAAAGGTGGCAGTGCTGCTTCTAAGTAACTACATCCTGTTTTGATTGGGTCTATTGATGGCTATTTCGAGAGGTTCACGAACACAGCACGAACCTTGTGGTGTTCGTAAAAGGAGATGAACCTGCAAAGGGGTGGGGGGGAGAGGCGCTACAAGAGTGACTAATTCAGTCGAACCTTTGTTCTATTATACTAAGATATGAGCTCTTTGACTTTTAAAAGTGACTGTTTATGCAGCGATAGATCGTGCAGATCTTCGAAACTGTATGTATTTACTTAGGGTGATTGTATCCTAATGTGGCTACTGCTATACAAGAGCCCAAAAGGTTATGGTTTCGTCTTTTTCCTCTTCCGTGCAGGTTCTACAAAAGTCGTTAGAAACGATTCCCAATCGAATGACGTGTTTGCCTCAGACAGCGGCCAGATGTAACTCCTACGGTGAAGGTAACGTTCTTTCTGTTTATGAAAGGAAGCCTTTCCTATTTCCTTTAATCTAGCACAGGCCAGATTTGCTTTGTGGACCCGCAGTTGTTCCACTTCCAATTCGCGTTTTTTCAAGCTTCCGTAAACAGGCTGTATTTTGTGGTTTATATAGGAGCAGACGGTACCTCCCTGCTATCAAAAAGGTATTGCTCGGTGCTTTGTTTTGCTAGTTTGTCCGCGTTACTCATTCTAGTTGCCCGGAATGTATTTGGGGCCGAGTATTGAGCACAGAGTAATATGACATCTTTCCGCAGTCTCGTTTTACCAACTCGAACTTTATTGTTGGTGCTTCCAGGACCTTGCCTGGCTGTGTATGTACAAGACCATGGTACGCCCATCTATCGAACACAAAGGGCTTTTGATTGATTTCCCAAATTGCCAATTGGAGGCGTCAAGGAGGAATTTGATTGATTCGATAGGGGCAGAGGCTTTCCCCAGGTTTTAGGAGAGATGCCGTCCTGCACCCTTTTTTGCCAGCTCGTCCGCTTTGTAGTTGTCTGGAATGTCCCTGTGTCCTGGGATCCAGCACAGGGTTACATCGCACCTGTCTGCAATCTCGTTTTGAGATCTGCGGCATTGCTTTACCAACCTTGATCGTATTGTCTGCTGCCTGACTATCTATGTATGAATATGTACAATGGCGCTACAATCTATCGCATTAATCGAAATCTAAGCCGCAACATCGCAGACTGCCGTGATTTCCGCTTGAAACACACTACAGTGATCCAGCAGTCGCGTGGTAACGGCTAAGCCAGGTGCGTTGGAGAAGACTCTACTTCCCGTGCCATACGCTGTTTTCGATCCGTCTGCGAATATTTCTAGCGCGGAATCGCTCAAAACAGTACCAGACTTTCAAGAGCTTCTGCTCTTGTACCGAGTTTTGTACCTGACTTTAAAGCCAATATGGGGGACAACGTAGTCCATTTTACTAGTAAGGTTGCCCTTGAGGATCCCAGAGTGGCCTATTGCTGTGCTGATCAGCTGGAAGGGTTTTCTAAGCCTTAATGCTGCTTTGACTGCCACTAGCTTCCCAAAGATATCAACAGGAAGCGGATGGAGCATTACCTCCAGTACGGCAGTGGGGGTTGTTCTCAATGCACCCGTTATGCAGATGCATGATCTCCTTTGTACTTTTTCAAGCAGGCTACTACAGTGCTGTCCACCAGACCAATACTTCGTACATAAGGATTGGCCTTACCACCGCCGTATATATCCAGTGGATTACTTTAGGCTGCAGGCCTCATTTCGGGTGCAGAGCTTTCCGGCAAGAGTATAAGGTAATTGCGGCTTTGCTAGCACGGTCCTGAAGATTCAGCCTCCAGCTCAGTTTCCTATCGAGTATGACCCCCAGGTATCTGGCGTGGTCTGCAAATTGGATTTCCGTGCCTTCTAATTTGGGAGGGGTGCTAGTTCTGTTTTTGAGGGATTAACCCCTCGACCGACCTTCTTCGTCCATCCTGTCAGTATGTTCAGGGCAGATTCCATGAGGTCTTTCCTTGTAGGGAGGAACCCAAACTGCGTCATCATAAAAATGCCTCCGAATTGAGACGCTCGTCTGTTAATGACCCTGTTTTCCGGGCTTACGAGATCTTGATATGTTTGGGACACAGCTGGCAGCAAGAAGTGAAGCAGAACTTTGGAGTGGCGATCTTAAATTCCTGCTCCAATCACGCTGTCTATTCTTGATTTGTCAGTGTACCACACGTAGAGTGTGTTCAAGGGTGACGGTCTTTGTGTCTTTTAACGCACAGCGCCTGGCCCGAAAAGGCCCTAAAGATCGAAGCTATAAGTGGGGGAAGCATTATAACGCGATAGGCCAGGCTGGGCCAAGGCCTAGCTTCTCGCATTTTTCACCCGAATGGAAGGGACATACAATTTATTGCCGAGTCCGAATGGTGAATTGAGATGCTTTGTCATGACAAATTATACTCCCGGAGGTTTGTCATTGCTAAACGATGTGGATATCTGCTATATGCCCAAAATTTTTCAACAATAGCCATGACGATGCCCGCACCACATATACAATCGTCTGTCAGTGAAACCTTGTCGTACATGGAATCCGTAATCACTCGTAACCTCAACGAGTTTTTGTTTTGTTTGTTCTATACTCACCCCACTCCTATGCACAAATGAATAATGTACCAGCTTGTGGCTGGTCTAGCTATTCACCGATGTGACATCACAATCAGAATTCCAAATCCGATTCCAAGGTCAAGCAGCAAACTCATCAAGCAGAAAACTTCTCGTCATCTCCCAGAGTTTCCCCCTCCCTGGCCATCGCCGATGTGAGTTTGTTGAAATTAAATTTTATTCACAACGAGATACTAATTCAACGGATTAATCAAGGGCAACAGTGCTATCGTTGGGACTGATGGCCTCCATCCAACTCCCACCTAGATCGATGGCGTGAACTACGACATAGCCATGCTGGTCAGCGAGACCATCCCAGCCTTTGTTTTCATTCGACGGGGCTCGCAAATATTTATCGAGGGTGCGGCCTGCGTTTGCTAATTCCTTTGTTGTTTGCCCCTTCAACCATAAGGGATAAAAAGCAGTTAATTGGTAAACCGATCCAAATGTCTCAAAAGCAAAGCTCCAACGCGCTCCTGGTGGTGTGTTGAGACTGCGAAAAACTGGCGCGTCGTAGACGTAATATCAATTAAATGAATTATTTAATTGGACGGACACAGTTCGTATACAAGGAACTAACTACCCGAATCCATAGTAAGGAACGAACACGACGCGACGGTGGTGGTGGTTCCATGTTGTGTTGTCAGTTCCATTGACTACACTCTTAGCTAAGAGGGGGTTTACTTGCGAAAAGGTCAAGTCACTCGGTTTTCATTATCCAAACGAGAAGTAGCAGACAATTACTGGGTTGGTGGCTGTTTGACCCGTTGTTCGCAGGAGTGCCTGGCTGGCTTCCGTTCCGAGAGTTTTCGATTCTCATTCACCTGCACTTGAACAGCATATTGCAGAGAAAAAAAAAGCTTTTATCGCCGAACTGAGAGTCATCGTGAAACTTCGAATGACCCAGGAGGAACTTTCAGGGAAGTTGGAGATATGCTTTGTGCCGCTGGGCTCAAGTTATTTTCGAGCAGCAAAAAGGGATGTTGGAGTCTCGAATGATGGAAATATTTCCGGAATAATTCGATTCTGGTGGGAGAGTTCTTAAGTTCTTGGCATTCAAGGGCAAGTGCTACGGTCTTTTGTGTAGTGAACGAGTGTCTAGTACACCTGGTGTCTGGGCCTCAACCAAAGAGCCTCTTGCCAGTTGTTTCCGATTGGTTACGGTTATGTCGGTTGGAGATCTCTCCTATTAGTGCGCAAGGGGAGGAAACCTTTTCTAGGGAGGCACATAGAAATGGCGGTGCAAACCTAAATTGTGCTAAGATGCGCCTTTTCTTCTTGAGGCAGTTTGTAGCGAGCCAAAGAGTAGCTTATCGCAAGTACTCATGTTGAATGTGTCACCAGCTGTGTGAAGAATACCAGCTCTTCAACCCGGGGAAGTTTTGAATCTATGTACCCCGGAAGTAGGATGGGCCTTTTCTCAAATGACTTTTGCAGGAGCTGCAGGGACGAAGAGGAGAAAGAATCTATATTCCATTTCCTCTGTACCTGTCCTGCCCTATCCCAAAGAAGGAAGCTCTATAAAGGAGCCTATCACTTCGACAATTTGGGCGAATTATCACATAATGATGTCAAAAGTGCGGTCGCCGTGGGTCAGTGTTTAGTGCGTTGGACTGCTAACAAAGCGGCGTGGGTACAAGCCCCAGCCAGGTACACCGAACATTTTTCGCGGCACCACCTCTCGTCGGGGAATGACAAGCCTCCGAGAGTATCTGTCATGAAAAAAGCTTCTCAATTTATTTTTGTTTTATGTCAAAAGTGTCCTTAGGTTTATTAAGGACTCCAAATGGTTTCAATAGATGGAATGGCACCTATGGTATAGATCCCAGTGGTATTATAACGGGTCTTCCTTGGCCTACGTGTGTCTGTGCCTGGCATGGACAGCCACCTTACCTGCCTACCACGGAGAGTCGGTAGAGGCAGTAAAGTCAGTAGAGACAGATTGTGACTCAGGTGGTGCGTGCAAGTGAAAAGGGATCTCAACCTACTTGGCGTGCAAAAGTGAGGGTTGGTTTCCAACGATCGAGCGGGCAGGAGACGCTTTAGGTTGACCCTCGATTGTAACGCGATCATAAGTAAAAAAGTAACAGCTCCATACTTGGCTTCTAAGTAAAATTTCAGATAGAACACCTCCTCCAGTCCAATTGCTTTGATGAACCGGAGTATCCTGTCTGGATCCAATGAAGGTTGATCTTTCTCTGATAAGATATAGGTTCCCAGGGGCTTCCTTCTTTTGTGAATTAAAGTTTTACTCTCTATGAGGGGCTCCTTCAAGATATCTGTAGAATCTGCAGTGTCTGTCTGAATGCGAAGTCGGTTTTTGTTCAGGATAAGGAAACATTTGTTCCTCTTCTGCTAGTTCTTTGGCTTGGGGGATTTCATCCCGTTTGTTTATTTCCTCCTTTCGGATTTTGTGCGGACGTAATCGATCCAGATGTGGCCCTAAAAAGATTCGAGCAGATTCTTGTTATGCGTCAGCTATTTCGTTTCGTTTTCCCGGTACCCAGCATAGGGTAACTCTGTTGGTTTGACCAAGTTTGTTGATTTTGGTACTAATTTTGATCTGATCTCGCGCGTGTACAGTGCCTTAATCGTAGCTTGGCTGTTAGACACAATAGGGATTTCTTTGCCGCGATAATTCCTGTCAAGGTTGAGCGCACTTTTCCATCGCGTGGACCTCTGCTTAGATTATCCTGGGAGATGCCGAATGCTTAGTTCTGAGTCCGTACACGCATTCTTCTGATCCTGATTGTGTTTTTTGGTTGGGTTCATTGCTCCGTTCCTTTCCTGCTGCTCAACATTTCTCTCGAAGCTGTACTTCCTCACTATATTATCCCAGGGGTAGTGGAGAAGTGGCTCTGATTTGGGTAGGGTTTCTCGTGTCCTAAGTGCGGTGCATTAACCTTTCCCAACGCATTCTTTTCATGAAGTCGAAAGAAGGCCTACTCCGACGGTTTTTTCACGAACTGTAAGACAGTGTTTCGGTGCCGGTGTCTTTTCAGAAGACCTGGACAACCACCACTCCTTCATTCACGCCAACCACTGTTGTGTCTTTCAAGCCAAAGTCACAGTTATTAACCAATCAATCTAATTCTGCGGCTGACGAATTAGCTAGACTAGGCTCCCAATGTACAGACGGCGCGAAACTCGATCATATCCAAGCGCCTATGTCGTTTGTTAAACACCTGACTCACACCGACACTTTGTCGAACACCTCGATTATTGCAGCAATGCCAAGCTGATCTGGCCTGTCCTGAATCTGAAAAGATCAAAAGCATTACCACGACTTAAGAGAGACCAACATACAAACCTAATCAACGTCCACGCGGGGCACTGCATCCTAGGCAGGTATGCTCAACGTCTGGGTATAGCATGTAACGATTTCTGTAGGAGCTACAGAGACGAGGAGGAGGAGGAGTCCACTGCACACTTCCTCTGCACGTGTCCCGCCCTGCCCCACCTCAGGAAAGCCACCCTAGGCCGTTACTTCTTCAACAATCTAAACGATCTAAACTCCGCCACCATGGCCGATCTCAACAGTTACGTTAGGAAATCTAAATGGTTTCAGGAGTAAGCAGGGTTCATACTTCAGTACTCAGTGGTGTCACAATGGACCTACCATCTGGTCTAAGTGTACCTCTTCTTGGTGTAATCAAACTACCATATGTCACCAAGTTCCTAGACCTCGAGTTTATATTGCATGGGCGCCATTTCTTATTCTTTCTAATCTCATCTTGCGTCTTGGGGATCTTTTTCTCTTAAGTGAACGAGCGTTCGCTTAATCCAGAAGCCAATCTGTGTCAAAAGTCGTCAACGTATGATAATTTATTATCCGAGCCAAGGTATGCATTTCGAAGTCACATTGTGTTTTCAGAGACGTTAGATGTCGTCCGGAAGGAAAGAAGACGCTTGACTAGGAACTTGGTTGTTGCTTTACTAGACCATTTCATGTTATAGGACGATCAGTAATCACATTAAAATTTACTGCCCACTTCCTCAACAGAAGGAGCAGCTAGAGTATCCTTTCCCTTCCTTTCGTAGATTTCTGACACTTTAGATCTAAAACCATTTTTATAGGAGCCAATTAGTCGACATTGGTTTTTGGGTGTTGACCCCACTCAAAGTTGGCGTGGCTTCATCCAACAGACTCAATGAGTGACTTCCATCGATCAATTTGCTTGGTGGTTTGTTAGCCATAAGACTGCATGTAGAAACCTCCTCGTTTCTGCCTCGTATGTGGAAGTGTTGGTACTCTTCGATTTGTGTATTGAAATGTTGATTTTTCCACTGTATTTCTGTCCTCATTTTCAAAATGCCCAATCGGTGGGACATACGCAGCGATAGAGTGGATAACGAGAGAAGCCTATACTCGTATGAGGACTCAACTAATGAATTGAAAGACATTTTACCAGAGAACACTAATGCACAAGTAAACAACGTTATCCTTACACAAGCAGATGGAGGTGAAAATGGGAGAAGCTTTCTGCTTTTCTGCCTAAATGGATGCCGTAGGAGGACGTATGGAGAGGTGATGGAACGGAATGAGAAATACAGATGGACTCGTAGATTGTCGAATGTTCAAAAGGGTTTAAGTGCAATCCAAGTTGAATTAGAAGGTAGAAACTGGATATTGCACTTAATGGTCGGCATTGTCATGGAATAATACATGTACAGAGTGTCAGCGTTAAGTCCTGGACTGTGAACCTAAGGTTTTTTTTTGGAAGCGAGAGAAGTTAAGACCAAAGGCTTCTACTATGTCTATATACTTTTTGTGAGGTTTCTAGCGACTTGTTGTAGCTGTCCCACACACTCTTCCCGCTCTTCTGTCATCCTCGTTCCATTGCATCCTTTAGTAAGCTGTAGAACAATCGCAGCTCCGAAAAAAAACGTGTTCAATCTGCTGGCACTTTTGACATTTCAAATGCAGAAATTGTTTAATCAATTTGAACGGCGATGTCCAGTAGGGTTCCATCCTCGTTTGAGACAATACTTCCACTTCGCCATGCTTGACGACACAATACAGCCTTGTTGAAGCTCAATTTACATTTCGAATTGTTCTGCTAGTGATTCGAGAGAGTTTCACAATGTGCTCTGCCGATATTGCATCTGGGTCTTGTGAAATATTGGAACTGATGCATAAAACGTCGATTGCCTGCCAGTTGATATCCGAAGTTAAAGTCCCAACGTCAATAATTGAAACAAAATTAGGCCTCTGTGTGTGGTTCGTGTAAACAGTTTACTTTCTTCGGAGCTTTGCAGAGTTTTCCAGAGGAGAATAGCAACCGTTTGGGCTTGTTATTCTTACATCTTACTTTTGGCGACACCATTTCTCGTCGGGGAATGACAGACCTTCGTTCGAGAGTCTAATTTGTCATGAAGAAGCTTCTCAATTCGCCGTTCGGAGTCAACAATAAACTGTTGGGCCCTTCCATATCGAAAAATTAAACACAACATGAATGGACCACGGGCTGTAGCACCAGATATTTATGACACCCTTGGTGGGATGGTATGGTATGTGAAGGGCATCAGTCGGTCCGTTGTGCTCCCCGGGTTTATATGGCAGAATTGTGGTAGGATTATGGCGGGTTTAAGACATGTGTTTAAAGGATTTTAAGGACACTGTGAAAAATTATGATCTGGTAAATTTTTCTTCATCCATAAGACGCTTCAGGTCCGGTATCTATATTGACTCCATGGTATTTTGTCGCGATTTCTCTAAGGCTCTGGAGTCCCATAAGAAGTTAGTTGCTCTAGATGCTCTGAATGATCTGCCTCCGCTTGATACTTTTATCATGGGCTATGCTATCAAAGCAATCTATCGTCTAAGATGGGGCGGATTTTGGTTCCATAGATATGCCGTCTAAAGCAATGACACCAGAATTTCGGCAAATTTAAAGTCGATTTTGTTTGCGTTCAGGACTTGCTTCGGTTCGGCTTCGTCTGAGCCTGGACTGGGCTATAGTTGAATCTTCACGGATGATTCCAAAACCAGTCATGGGTCCGGTACTTGAGTCTTCGTGGAGACCGACAGCACTAGACTTCAATGCTCGCTGTGCATGTGTGACTTTGTTTTGTAAGCTGCAACTCACTGACTATATTGTAAAGAATAGATGGAGGAGTCGAGGCATCTGCGCCAGGCTGCGCTTGAAGCTTTATTCAAAACTTGTGGCAAATAGTTCGAGAATGCAAGAACTTTCTGAATTCGGTCGTAATGCTGAACTCTTTGACTTCCGATGAGTGTGCTCGACAAGGCTCAGAGGATGATTTCTCAGCACTTGAACCTGCGTTGGATCTTCAGTCAGGGTTTCCTATAAACACAATTGTGCGTGGCTTTCCAGTATGCAGGCAGACTAAAGGAATGCTCCAGTACGTCTGTCAGAAATCAGCGGGATTTTTGCTCTAACTCAGTAGAAGAGACTGTAGACACTTCGCTTTTGTCAAGCATCTCAATGTGTTAGGCTTTAGTAACATTACTGCCCACGACGCCTGGGGACGACGTTACATTGGATCATTTCCTTTGCGATTATCTTCCCTTTGCTCGGATCAGGTGGCAGATCCTCGGTGCTGATGTGGTGAGTGCTGATATTCTTAGCTTCTCATTATTGAATCGCCTTCTTATCTTTCTCCTAAAGTGGAGAGAATTCCAGTAAAATTAGTAAAAACTGTATCCGACTTCCTGTTAGTACCAGATGTGTCTGGATGCGCCATTGAAGTGTTTCCTAACCAACAAAAAAATAAATAATAGTTGAGATCTACCTTCCTTTGCGGGGCTAATGTGAGTTCCAGTCTTCGTCTACTGCACCCTACTTCCGAGGCAGATTCGAAAATTCTCCTGGTTGGAACTCTGGTGGGCATGATTTCCACTAAATGTGGTTTTTATTGGGATCAGGTCGATGTCGCCGAACAACTCACAGTTTGTCAAGAAGACAGAACCAAAGAAACTTCGAAGGATTTTTCTCTCGAAACAACTGAAGGCTACGTCATCCATTTCCGACAAAGTCTAAGCCTAAGTAGGACTGGAGTGATAAGAGTGTAGATTCGCTTTTTCTTCGGGAGAGGGCTGCTTTATTCGACTGCTTCTTAGCCCAAAGAAACAGAGATTGGCAAGAGTTATCCTTCTTTCAATCTCTACACTGGTGTTGTGTTATAGTGCAAATATTTTGTCGGGATTGCTGTCTGACCTAAATGCTAAATCGAGGTTTTCACAGACAGGCTAATGTGTTCGTTTTTCGGCATATCCCATCAGTTTTCGAAGTGTTTCGGGCTGAATAGCGGCCATTTCCTGTCTTATATTGTCTTTCTAGTGTCCGTGGCTTGTTGACATCAACTTTGGACTTCAAATAACGGCACAGGAAGAAGTCTAGAGGCGCTAAGTCGGGTGATCGTGGAGGCCAGTCAAAATCACCATTTTTCGAAATTAGGCGTCCGAGGAACAAAGGACGCAATAAACTGATCGCGGCTCGGGTTGTATGAGCTGTGGCGCTGTCCTGTTGGAACCAAAAGATGTCCATGGAGTTGTCAGTCAGAACTGGCATCAAAAAATCCGTGTCCGATAACGCTCTCCATTGACGGTTACGGCTGTTACAGCAGCGTCTTCGAAGAACAACGGTCCAATGATTCTTTCTGCGTTGGTTGTGGAGAGGTTCTTCGACCATTAATCGAATATTTTCCTTGGCGGAGAATCGATAATTTTGTTTGTTGATGATTCCATTCAAAGAAAAATGAGTCTCATCGCTCATGATAATTTTTTGACAAAAATTGAATGTAAAGCTGCACAATAACAGCGCGTTGTGGTGGCGTGTACACGCCATGGCTCAAAGTCGCTTGGACTGACGCTTCGAACGCGGGCTGTCATAAGTCGATCTGAAATAATATGTCAACGTTATAGGGTTGCCAGCCGCCGAAGGCCTAAATGGCACACCCTGTTTGTAAGGATTGAGCGATGATCTGTTATAGAGGTTTCTGTCGTTGCGAAGGGTGGGATCTAGAATCTCTTTCCTAATTCTGTTTAAGAAAGTCGGGCTGTTCTCAAGGTTAAGAACGCATACATATGCATATGTATTGTGTTTGTTAATTTATTCTTAAGAAGACTCACCTACTCTGTTAATATTTGAGCATTGTCATTCTGTCACAGTAGTCCAGAAACCCCTTGGTTACCAGAAATTCCAGCTCGTCGTTTATGTACGGTGACCAGATACCTGCGCCTGTCTTAGCTCCTCCGACGTGTCTATATATCTCTTTTTTTGTGTTCTGGAGTTGGAATGTATAAATCGGTTGGCTAGGTTCAATTGAATGTTCTCAAAGGACAACAAGGAGACCAACGGGGTTCATATTTTTGTTTAATCTATCAAAGTCAACTATGAAGACCAAAACTTCAACGCCCTTACAGTGTTAAAAGCCTTGAAACTATTTTGTCCAATAAAACCACTAAAAGTTCTACAAAAATTAGCAAATTGAATTTTTACCCCGTTCGCCTTGTAGACTTTGCTTCCATTTGACAATTAAATAAATTACAGCCATTTGTTAATCGTTTATTTTATGAGCTCTGTCTTATCAGGGGCCACGTTTTTTTTTCCGTTTCATTTGTCGTTGTGGTTCGGTTTTAATTGATGGGCTTAATGGGCGAGTCAATGCACGAATGTGTGCCTGGGCAAGTTCGAGTACCAGGTGTTAAATGCGTTCTTGCTGAGCAAAAAAAAAAAAAGGGAAAAATTATTGTAATTACCTGGTGTGTAGATTATGACAGTAAAGCACTGTTTATCTATTTTTTTTTTTATTTTATCTGATAGCCGAGCCGGCGACTGAAAAGTGGGAGTGGAAGATAATTTTATACATTTCCGATTCGATTTCATTTGCTTAAAGTAGTGTTGAGTTGTGTTTTTCCAAAGTGGTGGTGTGTGCAATCGAATTGCGAATATAAATTGAAAGACAGATGGGAATTTGGAGTTACGATTGGTGTGCTAAGCTATGTGAGTAGATGCAGTTCTATAGTGTAAGCAATTACTTTTGAAATGTCCACCAGACTTGAAAGGTTGCTTAAACGTGAGACAGCTTATCTAAAAAGTTGCCCAGACCGAACCATTTCTCTCTTGTTCAGTTCTTCAGTTTATAGAACTTTATTCGTCTAGTCAAGGTGATATCTGAGGTTGGAGCGATCGCTAACGAAGGCCAACAGGCTTTTTTGGTAGGTCTTGAGATTTATTTATTTAAATTGTATCGAATGGCACATCAAGTTTGTTTAAAACTTATATTCCTCCTGGCCAACTTGATAACGACCGACTATATAACGCTGACAAGATAGGAGGTTCAACACAAGTATTCCTGATAAAAGTGAAAAGCTGCTCTTATTAAGCGACACAAACACAATGGATTTTAAAACCGCGGCTGGAGTCTTCTGCGAATCTTTTATCGAGAGGTAAACTATATGTATAAGATTGACGATGATTGCAGCCTTTTTCAAGCTGACGTCACAGCCATCACAGAAGCAGCTCATCGGGAATAATAACAACACCTGCAGAAACATTTCTCTGTATATACACATCCAGGAAGTCAGAGTCTCTGGACTCTGGAGCCTCTAAAATTAATTCAAGACTAGTGAAATTCTGCAAGCGATATCCAAAAGACATATCATCAGGCAATGACGCTTTTGCAATGAGAAATAAAATCTGTTGGGGTCCGCACCTTGTACCAGTATGGTATTTCCACCCACTAAACCATTTCGCCTGCGTTCCAAGGGTCCACTGTTAGATATTTCATCACGAATTGGGATTCAGCATCTGCGGACTCTTCTTTTATCTGGAGGATATCGATAAGTTGATATCGAGGATATCGATAAGTTGACCTGCGAGGTAGGCATCTGTCCGATTTATCTTCTGACCCTTTCCTGTTTTGCTGCGAAACGCGAGCAGTAGGAAAATATATGATTCGCATCTTCCTGTACTTCGTTGTGGTTGGGGCAGAGTTGGGAATCATCGAGACCAAATAAGAAAAGGTAGACCCGGGAGCATCCATGTCCATATAAATTTTGACTTAGATAGAAGTCTGACCGGCCTTTTTCTGACAGATCCCACCTTTGAACCTCCGTCTCCACGAGCCTTCACCAAAGTGAGAACTGCAATGAAAGTGAAAGTTGATGACAAGCAATCGACAGGAAATAGATGGCAAACCAAGAATCAAAACAGAGATGCCAAGGTATCACATCTGGTTTGCCGTGAGGGGTCTCCACGGACTATTTTCCAAGCATATCGTCGGTAAATATTGGCAGATGGTTCTTGAAGACCGGCTGTCTCTGTCTTGATAGTCTACAGTAGGAACTTCCCGTTCCTCTCACCTTTTGTTACATTTCATCTGAAAGAATATTAAGTATGTAGGTATCATGCCAGCAAGGACAAATATGTCATCGGCGGATACCTTGCACTCAGTCGAAGCACTGAGTTCATTTTCCTTGCGTATGATTTCATCCCGATTGTCGCAGATTGTCTGGATAATACTTGATGATAGCAATCTCTCCTACAAATAAAAATATGTAAGTAGCTGGCGCGACAGCTCGGGATGAGCCAAGGCCTAGCTTCTCGCAACCATTCATGTCTCCGAACGGCGAATTGAGAAGCTATTTCATGAGAAATTATACTCCCGGAGGCTTGTCATTCCCGACGAGAGGTGGTACCGCGAAAAATGTTCGTTGGACATGGCTGGGGCTTGAACCCACGCCGCTCGCACAGTAGCCCAACGCACTAACCACTGAGCCAGACTCTCCTACGTTGGGCATTAATCTCGATAAGGCATTGTTTACCCAGGCTGGTTTATCATATGCACTTTGCAAATGTTCCTTGTAAGATAACCTGGTATGTATGGCCAATTGTGACGCTATGCCATGCTGTAGCTGTTTATCCTATTGTTTTGCTTCTTCAACAGAAAAATAATTCAAAGGACCGTCATATGGGCACTGAAAGAGTTGACAATATTGCGAGAGAAGAATCGGAACGAGACCCGTTCCTGACTCTTGCTATGTAGACATTCCATTCCAGAGAACATACTTATTCTAAAATTGATGGTGACACCCGAAATAGAGTTAGTATATGTACGTTAGACTTATCTGGAAACTTTAGCGACAACAGTTTGGCCAACCCTCGATAATCCAATTTCTCTGCATAAACTAAGTTCTAGACGCGTCGTTTTTGAATGAGGGCTCCTGGCGGTCCCTTCTTTGGCGGTCTAGAAGACTTTGAGCTGTTGGACCTTCTGAGATTTCTAACACTCTTCGGATGGTTCTTACTCATTGGTTCTTTCTAGGCTTTTAGAATACCAATCGCTAACTAAGCGATTAGCGACGTTAGACGCGGGGTATCCCTCCGTTTATCTGTGGAATAGTGTAACAAGTTCTGCTTCTCCGAACCTTTCCAAATAAAACGCAGTTTAAATAGGGCAACTGCGGTTGAAGTTGCAAAGTCAGTGGCGAACGTTAGGACCCTGCCCATCTACCCCACCGTTACCTGTTGGATCACTTCTACTTCAGGGATCATTTCAAATCTCCATAAAATTAAGTTCAGGGTCAGTTCAGTTTAAGCCATTCTTCACCCTTTTTAGCCTTTTGGGCAGTGGTGGAGTCCTGTTAAAACTACCAGTCTCTGTAGTCAAAATAGCTTCTGACATAGAATTGACGAAGTGATTTTCACACAAAGATCTCCAAAAGTCAGTGAAATATTCCGGTAAAACAAATGCTCGCTCAAGTCATGATCAAATGAGGCTTTTGTCACTGGAAAGACTGTTCTACGATGTCCGACATTAGCGTGTCGGCCTTTTCGAGAAAGCTTGTGCCGTCTGTTCTGCTTATGTGCCTCAAATGCACAGTGCCAACAACTGGACAAGTTTGCATTATAGGAGCTCGTCCAGTGGGCACTTCTGCCTTACTGGTTTCTTTTTAACTGTCCACTCTACATGTTGTATAAACGTTAGCTTTGTAGCTGTCATTATGCTGGTGCCGTGATGGTGTTCATTCTCTTGCAACTTCTGATCAGATTTTTTATGATTTTTCGAGATGTCCCTATTTTCTGCAATGACTTCATCTTTTCCGGTTACATCCTTTTGACAATTTCCTACACATACCGATTAACCCAATTGATTATTCATAAGGTTGGTAAACTTTTCTCCACTTAATCCAGACAAAGTCACTCAATTAGACATTCAATGGAAGGTAGTATCCTCCTTCAACGTAGTCCAAGTCCAATATGCTTTGATTGTTCACTCTCGAAGAACACTAGAGAATGCAATAACCCACGGGAGATTTCTAGGATGAGTGCCAACGTGCTGGGCTACAAAGGCAAAGGGAGAGCAAAAAAAGAAAAAAAATGAAGGAAAACTGTAGATTATGATCAATGACCCTTTATCCAATCGGTGTCAGTGTGTGTATGCGGATTCGCTTTATTGCGTCCCAATAATGAGCTAAAGACGAGAATTTAGTGCAGGCGGCGACAGGAGTCTATAATTATCGTCTGCTTTCAACAAATCAACGGCAGGAGCCGATAGGGTTGGTTAGAGAGGGTATCTTGCTGTGAATAACAGCAAAACCCTGACTGTGCAATGATGTAATCGGCTCCTTAGCAGACTGACGTTGACATCGCCTTTGTTGGCATGTTACTGGATTAATTGATTGGACATTAGGCGGCTTGATGTGTCGGGTGTGTGTAGGGAGTGGGCTCATAAAAAGTCTTAAAACTGGAAAATTCACTCAGCGTGTTAGGTATAGAGAGAACAGTGGGGGTCATAGCAATAACGCCTTGGATTTATAGCCTTTGAATGGCTTTTACGTTGAAATTAATTTAAAACCAGCAAACTTTGGAGCGCACTACCAGGAGAAATGCTTCGGGAAGATTTCAATTTCCAACAAATTGAAAGTTGGATACCTGTAAACATCCATGGGCGCATTAAGCGAAGACAAGGGACTGTGACACAGTGGATTTTGTTGTCTTTTCGATAAGAATTCTGCAATACTGAAGGTTTTAAATTTATTCACTTTAACTCTTTTAAAAATATTCTTTGTTAGAGATTTTTATAAAAGCATCAGGAAGCTAATGACAAATATTACAAATATCCTCAGTTAGTCTGGACACCAACCTAGGGCAACATTGAAACCGAATATTACTTGAGTTTCAAACCACTGCATCTCACTTAGGTTAGGTAGAGTAGGGTTATGCAGCCAGGCACCATAGTGGGCTCATCGCGATCCCTGTGAGACCAAATTGGCAGAACCTAAACCATTTCCTGAAAGCATTTGATTTCCCTACAGGATTTTACAATCTTTTTATAGCTATCATAGCCTAGCTCCTCTAGATTACTAAAGAAATAGTTGCCGAGAAGATTAATGCGTGTCCTGGCAATTCCCTGACATTCACATAATATGTGTGTTGCAGTACCTGCAGACATCTGTGGCTGAGAGCCCTAATCTTTTAGCACGCTTCCTGAGAAGACAGTGGCCAGACAGGATGCCAGTGACTTATTGTAGCTGTGCCCTGCTTAAGTTAAGAATATCTCTTGTTTTACCTGCGGTCCAGAGCAGGCCACAGAGCCTTTGATACCCTATGCTCACTTATGTTGGACCATCTCTGATTTGCCTTACTTACAGTTATTCTTAGAATTTCAGCTTTATCTACACCGGAAGGAGGATCTACGGTGGTTCTCGCTTCGTTTGTTGTGGTTCTCCACCTAACCTGGCCAGTTCGTCGGGTTTTTCGTTTCGCATTCGTAGCATTCGCTACTGTTGGTGCGGTTTAAGGCGCTTGCATCTTTTTTTTGGAAATTTCACGGCAATCGCTGTGACGGTAGTGAAGATATTCGCACCCAGCAATGAATAATGAATATCAGGAGGCCTGACAACTGAGGAGGAATTCCGAATATACCTCGGCGATCAGTTTGGTTTATGTTACATTCATTGTGTAAGTCACAGTCGTCAAAGTTGACACCTTTGTCAAAACAACATTTAATGACTTCAATGACATTAATGTCATTCTGACTTAAAATTGACAATCGGTTCACGTTGACAAGAGCTTTAGTTTCTACTCACATGGTCTTTATCAGTGCCCCGAATGCACAGGGATTATTTCGTCAACTTACTATCTGACAAGCAGCTTTCAATCACCAATATTTGGTTGGTAGTTTGGAACGTTCGCCATGGCTCAGTAGTTAGTGCGTTGGACTGCTGTGCGAGCGGTATGGGTTAGAGACCCAGCCATTTCCACCGAATATTTTTGTCGAGGAATGACAAGTCTGCGGGAGTATAATTTGTCATGAAATAGCTTCTCAATTCGCCGTTCGGAGTCCGCAATAAATTGTAGGTACCTTCCATTCGTGTGAAGAATGTAACTGGTTGCGAGAAGCCAGGCCCTGGCTCATCCCGAGCTGTCGCGCCAGCTACTTACCTACTTAGTTTGGAACATATCCACCCAATATTTGTGTATCTCATTCTTATTATTGTACCGCTTACCACCTCCATAAATTTACCATGTCAACCAGTTCCTTACATCAAAACTGACTGGCAGCGAGATCAATGCTTTAAGGTGGGTAGGCATAGGCATTTCCCTCAATCCGTGTGCTGTATCACTCCCCCCATGGGAGTGCTTGTATTTTAGCTCTCCCTATCGCTGACTGGATTTCCTTTGAAATATTGAAGAGACTGCTGTTTCCAACACTTAACTCACAAAACTCACTTCACATCAATGCCTACCACTCGTCAATGCCCACTAGTCGTCAATGCCAACCGCAATCCGCTTAGTAAAAAATAAAAAGAAAACTTCTCAAGTCATTCTCCTCCTCAATTGCTCATCTCCCGCACCAACATCTCACATTCAATTTACTCAGCCTCTGCCTCTAGCATTGCTCTGACGGCTCGATGTACAGATAAAATTGTATTCAACAATCCAAACGCCATATTTAGTCTTTGTTTGCGTCACAATGCCACTCACTCTCTTAACATGACGACCATAATCCACTTCTGAAGTCTCGTCCGTTTGAATACAAAGAATTCTATGTTCCCTCACCAAAGTCCAGACATCACAGACCTAGAACTGGTCATTTTGAATTATTCACCCATACATTGATGAGAAAATAAAAATAAATTATTCTACACAATAAAGTTTAATAAGGAACGACCTTCCGTGTAAACGTGACGGCGCGGCGAGTAGGTATACGTATCCATTGCGTGTTGACGTCTAATTGGCACATCGAAGTGAAGTTGGCGGCAAATCATTCACCGAATGAGTTTAACCATCAGCATGCGATGCATTCGGTTGTGATTTGAGCGCCATCCATCGGGGCTGACCTTTTTGTGTACTTTTGTGTCAAGATTTTGTAATCAACGATCGATTATTCGTTTTAGTTGGGCGGAATATGCCTGTTTAATTTGTTGACAAATTGGAATGAGCTGTCAGTGGATGGGGAGATGACGGGGGACAATGATGGACAGATGAAGTCAATTGGTGATGCTATTAGTGGGGAGAAGAATGCTGGTGGTGGTGTCACTAGAAACGAAAAAGATGGCGTTGAAAAATTTGATAAACTGTCGTTTGATACTTTGACAAGACCATGATTAAGTTGGAGCTGGATCAGGGGTTTAAGTGTAAACTATTGGGGAACGAAAAAGACGATGTCAGAGCACGAAGTTTAGAGGTGTCGGGGTCTTTGACAGAGTGAAAGCCTATCGGCCCATTAACGTCAGTTATATCAGAAATTATGTCTGCAGAAACAGCAAGACTGTAAGTAGCCTGATCCCCATCAGAACGGACGACCACAGTCAATAGGCCTCTCGTCTCGCAATTGGTACGATGTTTGTTTTTTTGCGCGAGAGGGTGGAAATCTTGAAAACATCCATGTGGGATTCTTACCCACTAAAAACTGTTCCTAGAGCTTTTCTCCATTTCCTATGGCTATCGGACATTTTGGCCTTTTGGATTTTCTCCGTTCCGGCGGTCTGTTTTGTTCAGTTTTTTTTTGTAGCTGTACCTCCAATGGGTGCACTGTGACGCTTCCTCTGCACGTTACTTATTAAATTGATGGGTCTTAAGGCATTTACGACGCCTGCGCGCACTTCGACACTCCTGAATAAGTTCTTCTGCCTATTCAAGCGTCGCATTTCTGGAGCCTATGGACCATCCATTGCTGCTTGTTATTGTTTATCAAAGGCACTCTGAGAGCGAAAGAGCTGTAGGCTCATTTCTAGACATCGCCGGAGCTTTTGACAATATGTCATTCGCCGCCATAGAAAGTAATGACAGACTAGTCAGCAACCACCAATAACTCTCAACCAATGGATCAAATACCGAACTTGGTGTATACCGGCATCTACAGCTCGAACTTTAGGTTAGCATCTGTATTTCAGGCAGCGGTATGATATATGCAAGTGAGTCTTGCGCCAGAGAATGCATAAGACGCAACCTCCGTCTTTTCTGACAGTCAGACAGTACCACTTCAACTCAAAACTTGCCTACTCTTCAACAAAATAACGATTTATTGGGTTCCTGGGCACAGTGGCAATGAGATCGCAGATAAGCTAGCTAGACAAGGAGCCTAATCTGCATCGATAGGCCCGTTTCCCTTATGTGGTCTATTCACCAGCGTCATCATGTTGGAACTCAACTAATGAGAGCTCCAAGAAAAGCTCTCCAAATGTAACTCAACACCGGAACCTAGTTAATCTAAGAAGTTCCTTGAACGATAAGAGACGCCTAGAACGTCTTGCATTGCAAAATGCCACGCTAAGCTCCTTTCGGACTTCCTCACTAGACATTGGTTTCTTAACTGTAGGTAGGTGGGGCAGGCCCTTTGTGATACCACATTGATCTATACCCTGAAAAACGCCACTCACTTTATTGAAACCATTTGGAGCTCTTGATAAAGCTGAGGATACTTTTGAGGTCAGTATGTGATAGTTCGCCCAAGTTGTCGAAGTGATAGGCTCCCAGATAGAGCTTTCTTCTTTGGGATAGGGCAGGACAAGTGCAGAGGAAATGGAGGATCGTTTCTTCACGCATAGGCCAGATCTTACTAGAGGTATTTGTCCCTGAAGGATACTACATTATGTCTAAGTCAGGATAAGGTTTCGTTGATCACCATAATTTCCAAACTATCGCCTTGAAAACTTTGAATTTGGTCCGTCAAACATGTTTCGAATCTGCTTGGAAGATCAAGAAACTGCAGAGCATATTTTTTGCAACTGTCATGCCGTAGTTCGATGCAGACTGAAACGCTTTGGCAACGAATTCACTTCGCAGAAAAAATCAACTGCAAGCACTATCCTGAGGTTCCTCTGGGTTCTCGATCATGCCCAGTTGTAAGGAAAACTTAGCTTGACACAAAAGATCTTTTAGGTCGCAGTGCAGTTCCGGCCATCACCAGTTAGGTATGAAGCCCAGCAAATGTCAGAATAGCAAAGTTTCAAACCAGTGCATCAAACAATTATTTCCTCTCTCCTGCTCTCTTCTTTTCGATTTACATCCTGCAACTATGGTGTGTCAAAAGCTATACAAACTTTGCACCGTATTCAGCAGTTTAAAGCGAAAACTAACTTGTAACTGATGACTCATTCGGGAAAATACCCTCAATCCGTTCCATTTTTCCAGGAAAACCCTCTCATATCGATTGGAATGCCGAGAGCTATAGCAATTCATAATCAACATCAACGATGATGTCGCGCAATTCAATTCACTTAAATAAATATTCTCCCGCATGGAACACAGTCTCAACATCCCTGTCCATCCCTTAATTGATTGGCAATTAAGCGACAGCCATCCTCCTGCATCTACAACCTGAAGGTAATTTCGAGTGAAAAAATTGCAATACACCAAGCTTCGTTGAGTTTTGCAACCGTAATTCACTAAATTGAATCAAACGTCGAGAATGCAAAATGAGAGAAAAACTTTCCCTCAAAAACAAAAAACAGGAAAAAAAAATGAATAAATTGCATTACGTTGTGTTGGATGGTCCTGCAGAGTAAGTTCGCTCTCCCAGGACCTGAACTGTTTGGTAAAGAGCACTCGAGGGGCTGGGGGTTCTTTGTTACAACTCCCCAGCACGAGTGCAATTTTACATCAAACAAATTTGCATGAGCTTCTGCATATAGAGAGCTGTGTGGTGGAGGCTCCCCTTGACGCAAGTAAATTTGTTTTTGGCTTGACCTGGTACAGAGCTATGGCTTGTATATTTTTCCGGTCCACAGAAAGAGGACGAAAAAAAAAAAAAAAATAGGGAAACCAAGAAAAAGTCCGTATAAGTATGACGTGTGGTATTAGCAGGAAATATTGATTTTTCTGTCGATTCATACATTTTTTTGTTCCTTTTGTGTTTCCATTTTGGTTTTTATTTACTGTTGCCGTTTCAATTGATACCTCTATGAGGGCCGAGTAGGGGGGGGGGGGATGATGATAGAAATCACCGCAGGGTAGGTGGGGCAATTCTCTTGTTGCTTCCGTAACTTTTCGGGGGGATTGGGAATTTCTCTGCCTTGTACTGTCACACTTTGACATTTTATCGATGATCTTCTATGATTTCCCCAATGGTCTCGACGGGACGATACTGATTTCATCAAAAGGAAAGTCTGTACTGGGAGGTTCTCTATTGCAAGCAAATTAAGGATGGACGACAGATTATTATTGGTGCTGTGTCCTGTGTTACTGTACAAAAAGGGATATGGTTATGGCTGTGCTTTGATTGGATGTGGGGATGGTTGGCATGAGAACTGTTGGACACGACAGAAAACCATTAGGATTAGCAAAACAGGAGGATGTACTCAGGGGGACCCACAATCGTCTTTAATGTAAAACTTTATGGTGCATCAACTTCTTTAAGAAGTTTCTTCACTTCGCCTTTAAGACCCACTGTCGCAAACACTTCAGAGTTTGCTTGTTAGAAACGGCCCTGAAGAGCTGACAAGAGTTAGTTTGAAAATTTCACTTCGTGTTTAAATCGAACTTGTCAGGAGCGCAGGATTTTCCAAACTGGTATGCATGCTGCATCTCCGATAGAGAATGTACTCTCAAAACAACCCTGCGTACATGAATCTCGACTAGCCTTTCCGTGCTTTTCAACAGGAAGGAAGACAGGCTTATAGGTCTGAAACTCTTAGCGAGAGAGTAGTCATCTCTATCAATTTTTGGTATGAAGGCCACTCTCACCGTTCGCCAGGATGTAAGAATATAAGCCAGTGCCAAACCCGCAGTGAAGATTCTCTTCAAAGTTGGGAGCTAGAACTAGTTTAGACCCTGCTGCAGCTGGGTATACTCCATTAGTTCCAGTATATTATCTTAGTAGCTGTCTGGGAATTTAGAAAGGCTGTGGCCTTGGATAGATCTACTTAGCAATATGTGATTATAATCACTGTTATTCTATCAATTGCGAAAGCTTGAGTAAGTAGTTGATGTGTGCTAAAATCTGCAGGAAATTCTGGCTCTAGTTCCAGTCTCCATTTAAGGCCCATCAGTGTAGACTGGATTTTCCTTTTACTAATCATTGTATTGAACTGCGAGTTTTGCATTTTGGGTGTAGGAATGAGAGCTGAGTTTCCAGAAACCTCAATACAATGCTTTTACATATGTACTCATCCATAGGAAGGCCTAGCATAATTGCCGACCCCAATTAGTACCTTCTGCAGTTCGATTAACTAGATTTTCCATTGCTACTCGCTCCACTTCCAGAAAGCTTTCATATTAAACAACTTTACCGCAACTGTCAAATTCACCTGTCACTCTGATATCGTCGATTGTTATATCCTTTCAACCACCAGTTGGTCATTTCAGTTCTCGTTTCCCAGTCAATAAATCAACGAATTTCCCTGTATTTATCAATTCATTGCTCCTAATCACGGTAGGCGTGGGTGTCCTCTCCGTCAATGCCCATCATTTATGTAAATAATAATCATCCAATGAACCCATCAACAGCTGTTTCACAGGGAAAATTAAGTTTTGAAAATCCCCACGCAACTCGACAGACTGGTTTCCAATTAATTTCTCTGACCCTACGGGCGAGGGAATTAGAATATATTTCATTCCTTCGGATCCAATTAAATTCACGCAATTGCCTTTTAATTTGGAATAATACCTCGATAGCGGTGAAACTATGAACACATGAATCCTTCAAAGGACTGGCTACAGCTGGGAGCATGCCACAAAGCAATATTTTCTCACAAATCATAATCAAAATTGAGGTGGGGGGTTTCGGTTCGCTTGGTCTGGTTTATAATTTTCTAGTTCTATGCCTCCTTTGTGTGAGACTTCAGTGTAAGCGAACACAGGGTGCTTGTAAGAAGTTATTGGAGATTTGACAGGAACTGTCAGTGAATGTTTGACAATTGTGTAGTTCAGCCATTGTCAGTAAGTATACATATATCAGTTGCATACATTATGAGTCAGGAGGGTGAGCGGGATGATGCTTACTTAGACCACGATCGGGTCGGCTGTTTTCCCCTCGTTTTCGCGTGGAACTGTAGGAATAAGTCAGGTTTGTTAGGAAGAATCTAGGGAAATTATGTATATCAAGAGAATCTTCCTGTTTTGCTTGGTGAAAGCCATAATGTCATCGATTCTTTAGGACGCTCTTTTAGGTTAAGTTAGGTAAGTGGGCAGAAAAAAGGAAGAAAAATCCATTTCGCTACACTCAGGTCATTTCAGACCCATTGTGATACCCATTGTGAACGCTTTTTTGGTCTAGCCTGCAAAATTGGCTGAAAGGGCTTATAAATACGGTGCAGGACTATTGATTCGATTTGAAATCATGGCATAATCGGGCCAAGATAATAAATTATTAGTAATCAAGGCTTTGAAAATAAGGGGACCAGAGCAGGTGCCGAAAAATAAACTTGGTCTCCACTGATAGGCAGTGATGTTCTCTTAAAGATCGGATATGGATGTGGTAACTTGCAGACGCCCTCGTACTGAATTAACCACAGAAATTATCACTATGTATCGGGACTTATAGTACGCCAGCGTTTAGGGACTGGCACAAAGCTCAGAGCATATGGTCACTTTGCAACTGGAGCACGAGATGAAATCAAGACAGGAATACCATTGCATGTAAATACCTTCTGATACTTAGACTAAGCACTTAAACTTGTCACAGGAAAGAAAGCAGAACTAGAGTCCACAATTAAGGGACTATTGGGGTCGCAGCGCTACTTACACCACTCGAACTTAAGGGGAAAAAAGTGCTTAAATTGTGTGAGGAGTTTCAAATCGAGAGTCACTCATTAAGAAAGAGAGATGCTTGCTGATCCTCACATACCAGTGCGCTAAATACAGATTTCTCCCTCATTAAGGGGATTTACCATATCCGGAGCAGGCTACATAAAAGGGTGTCAACCGTCGAAGTCAGCACGTGGATAAAAAAGGACTCCCATGCCCGATGTGGAGTATCGACAAAGTTGACGCCTGTTTCTACTATCTTTAGTGAACTTAGCGAGGTTTATTATTCGTCAGATAGTGGATATGTTCCTAAACGTGTCCTTCTGGTGGGAGTTACCCATGTCCAGTAAGAAACTACTTGCGACAAAAATCTTCTTCTGCATACCTCCGACTCGTCCAATTTAAGATGTTTTCATCCAGCAGTCCAGCTTCCTCTAGTTTCTCTGCTTTGGCATTGGTGCCAGCGTTGAATGGTGATCCCTTTAGCTTTCGCTTTTTTACTTTCTCTCTGTAGTTAATAGACCTACTGGGATTACTCTCGCGACTACGCGAACGGCTATTCCTGACACTGTTGAGTTCGACATCCGGAGACCTCATTTTTGCTGTACAGCTAGCCTTCTAGCTTTGCGATTTGACGTCGTTCAGTTTCTTCCTTTGGGGTCATTTGAAAAGGACGATTCAAGCTTCCAAGCCAGAAACGATTTAACAGTTCAAAGGCAAAACCCGAATTGGTATCACAGAGATAGAGACACAATTATGTCAAAAAGTGATCAGAAACTTGCAAAAAAGTATGGTATCATGCCAAACAAACTGAGTGAGGTATTTGTTCGATATTGTATCCCACATATAATTCCCAAGCTTGAACTTTATTTTAAACTCAATAAACATTGAATTGCCTAAATGGTTCGTGTTTTATTGAAAAAACCAAATGGACATCTCTTATTGTTTCACTTCCTAAGCACTGTTTGAGGCACCCTTTACATGGGGTTTTGAGAACTTTCTCAGAGCAATTACCTCATTGATTGTCATGCTTTAAGGCATATCAATATAAGTGGAGACCGCCCTTAGTTGACGAAGTAATAATTCATGTGGGAAGTAGACGAACGCTACTCATGCAATTTCCATTTAATTACGTGAACGTATAGGTTTTTCGATTTTTCTTACGTTCAATTGCGAATGTAGTGTCATCGAAAATTACCACTAAATCGTGCGAAGCACACAAATGAAATCAATCAAATGTGCTATCTATCACCGGCTAACGCGTGATTTATTACCTTTGGACTTGTGTGGGACAAGGGGAACAAGTAAATATCACCCTTAAGTTGGTATAGGTATTTCCAGAGAACTATGGGAGTGAGCTAAGCCAATAAGTTAGATTTATTGCATGGAAAACGTTGTTTATTTAGTTCAAAATAAACGTACTTTAATTCTCGGTCAGAAGACCAGAAAAGGTCAAACGTAGGAAATTGGTTCTTGGAAGCAGGAGTTCCCGATTATTATCTGCTGTGTGAAATGAAGTAATGGGAAGTGCAAAATGGATAGGAGCGCCTCCGACAGTTGGTGAGGGTAATAGCGAAACTTAACTAGAAAATGATGACTAGTGGCATGCCCCAAGTAGAACCAGTTTCATCTCTAATGTGATGTTTTACAGTTGGGGGTAGTGCCGCATCACCACTGGCATGATGATGCCAAAAACTCATAAAGACTGCATTAAATAGAATCGAGTCATGGAAAGAAATCTCCAAGCTTAACAAGCTCGAAATGTCCTGCGATCGGAACGTCATCAAAAAATTCAGTGAACAACCTAAGCAACCTAAGCACGGGGACGTAGAAGGCGAAGACCGTAAAGTGGTGGAGATTGCAACCCCGTAAACTCGCTGGCTATACACCGCGGTCATAAGACCGATACTCACGCACGATGTAGTCGTCAAGTGGAGTGCCCTGGGTAAAGCCCTGAACTGTGACAAGCTAAATAAAGTCCAACGATCAGCTTGTTTGTGCATAAGTGGTGCTCTTTGCACAACACTCTCTGCAGCACTGAACATTCTGTTTCATTTGATTCCTATTGGCATCTTTGGCAGGGAAATGGCTGCCAGTGCGGCCGTTCGTCTCAAAGCAATCTCACAGTGGTCCAGTCAAAAATTTGGCCACGCCTACATTTTGAATAGTTTCGAAATCTCCCCAGGAAACATTGACTACGCCATACCCAGACTGAATTTTGACAAAAACTTAAAAGTTACAATCCCCTCCAGGTCTTTCTGAGAGGAGGACGCATTTTTAGAAGACAAGTCGGTTCATTTCTACACCGAAGGATCAAAGACCAACGAAGGGATAGGTGGAGGTGTTCTCTCTGATCTCTCTTTTCGTCTCCCAAATTACTCCAGCTTGTTCCAAGCGGAAAGCGGAAGTCTTATCTTAGCTAAAGAAAAAGGTGATATCCGCATCTTTTCGGACAGTCAAGCTGCAATCAAGTCCTTGGAATCATTTTCTACAAATTCACTAATAGCCCTAGATAGCCGTCCATCTCTCGTAGAGATGGCAGAGCAGTTCAATATTCACCTTTGTTGGGTGCCGGGTATAGGGACATTCCAGGGAACTGTAAGGCTGATGAACTCGCTAGATATGGAACAACGATGTATATATTATCAGAAAATGGCGCTTTACACATACCCATCGCTACATGTAAACTTAAAATTAAGCGTGATGCTCTCGAAATGACTAATCTTAGGTGGACAGGCGGTACAACGTGTCTAGCGACAAAACAGACTTAGCTCAAGCTGGATCCGGAACGCTCTAAGGATTTAATTTCCCTCAAGAGATTGCAATAGGTAGGCATGTAAAAAGGCTTAGCGGCTTTTCAAATGATTTCTGCAGAAACTGCATGGACGAAGACGAAGAATAAACTATCCTCCATCTTCTTTCCACACGCTCCGCTATCTAATCAACGGAGATATTAGAAGTCTATCATTAGTCCTGAACTATCTTGAAATTATTTTAAGATTCCAGATGGTTCAGGGAGTGGTCGCCGTGCATCAGTGGTTAGTGCGTTGGACTGCTGAGCAAGCTGCGTGGGTTCAAGCCTCAGCCGTGTCCATTGAGCATTTTTCTCGGCAGCATCACTCGTCGGGGACTGACAAGCCTCCGGGAGTACAGTCTTTCATGAAAAAGCTTTTCAATTCGCCGTTCGGAGTCGGCAGTTAATGGTAGGTCCCTTTCATTCGTGCGAACAATGCAAACACACACGACATGAATGGATGCGTTGGCTCATCTAGATCAATTATTTAACAAAAAGTTTTCACTAATACCGTATTGAATGGACGTGTTCAGCTCAAGTGAACTCTTTATTGGAGAAAAACAAGAAACCTAGTCAAACTAATGCTGACTTCATTCGCATATTTATTTACTCAATCCATCTTAAATTATCCTTAATTTTTACTATAGAAAATATATACGTAAATTTTGTTAAGTGTGGCAATTTTATTTATTTCTCCAATTTAATTGGCTGCTTTCATTTTTTCTATATAAAAATTTGTTAACATTTCTCTTAAGCAGTGTTTCTTGATTATCACAACTTAACGTGTCCACTCTTTCGATTTTTGACAACTTTTATTTTTTGTTTAAACAATTTTCTCTTAGTAGTAGTTTACATTTAAAATTTTAATTGGAGTATTTTATAATGAGAAAAAAAAAAACATTTAAAGTAAAATTTAAATCTATATACGCATATTTTCTATACTCTTCATTCATCTACACATTTAATTAAAATTTATTTGGTTTTTTCTTTCTTCTTGTGTTTTATGTGTGCTATATGACTTCTAAAAAATGAAAAAATCTTTTTTTTCCTAAAAAAAAAACAAAAACTAATCTAAACATGAATGTATGTGTACAAACTATTTATCTAACGACGAAACAATAAAAAATAAAATAAAACCAAGTAGCTGAAGAGAAAATACTTCGACGAACATCCATGCAAGTTCTCTTGCCAAAACGTCCTTCAACCGATAGTCTGAGCAACAGTCCAGGTCCTTCATCGCCAGGTGAACATAAATAGTAGTTGTGGCTTATGAACTTTAATTATTGTACATAACTTTTAATCTGAATATTTTTGTTTTGTTTTATGTTTTCTATTTTTTTTTGTTTTGTTTTTTTCTTGTTTTATTTTTGCCTGTTAGATGTTATGTTTAGATATGTGAAACAACGTATACAAAAGTTTGCTCACAATTTATACACAAAATGAAACCATCCAGGGAAAGAAGGCCGAGATACGGGAGAAACATGAATTCCGCCGCCCACACTATGCCCAGCCGTGTGCGTGGTCGCACACAAAATGTTATTGTTGTCGTAGTTGGTGTTGTTTTTATTTCGTTTTCTTCCCCTTTCACTCTTTTTTTTTTATTTCAACTTTTAGTTTTGTTTTTGTTCCCATTCCCGGTTTTGGTTGGTTTTCAGATTAATATTCTTGTCTTGTGTCGTTTTGAATGTCAATGTCAAATGGAGGCTTTTATTCCGAAATGTCATCGGCCATGCGTTGCGTAATGGAAATTATTAACTGTTGATTGGCGGAAGACTGACACAAAAGTGTCAAATATGTGTCCGGCTGGGTGTGTGCCTTAAATGAGTGAAATTGTATTCAAGGCTTGCGGAATGGTTTTTGCGGAAATTGATGTTTTAATTGTGTCCCATTGGCTGAATGAGGCGTTAATACGGTTAAGTGACGTAAATTATTGTTTAACACAAAACGCCTGTTGTGGTTTAATTGTTTCAATTACGTGGTTTTGAAGAGCATTTCGGATTTGGGGGTTTAACAATAAATGGCAATTGTATTATGTAATTGTGCCCTGTGTGTGGAATGCGGATGAAACTGTTGGGGCTTAGATTTTAGATGTTAGGGTGTGTATATACACTCCCGTTGGAGGGTTTTGGTTTTTCAAATTGAAGAAAATAATAAATGAAAACTAAATATTGAATGCGAAAGTGGTATTTTTGGAGAGTTTCTGACGAAAATACCGCTAATTTCAGGGACAGGCTTTCGTTGCAACAAGGGTTTCGTCACACTAAGACTAAAATTATGTACATACATATAAACATATGTAAATTCATTGTCATACCACACGATCTTGAGTCCACATACCCTGTTCCACTCTCAGTATCAGGTACCTAAAACTTTTGTTAAGTGCATGCTTGGCATCCGTGACTGCCAGATGACCGAATGTTTTCTAAGGAATGTTTTCTAAGAAAAAGATAAAAGAGAGATATGTACCTTGAAATCTTGGTTCTTGTTCCTTTCTTTTTGATGGACACTTTTTAAAAAGACGAACGCCGTGATCAACAATCCTTTAATCGAGATCTGTTTTAGCTGAAAGCAGAACTGTCAAATATTGAAGGTTACTCTGCGAACCGTTGAAAGATAAGTGTTTGCCTTTTCTTCTGAGAAACAAACTACAATGATTGACCTCATTCACAAGAAACAAAATACATCGGAGAAATCTTGGACAGTAAAGTATTTCTTCGGATCTGTCGTTGAATTTTCGGTAGAAAAAAAAGGCGTAGATTAATTGCAATCAGACTCTTTGTCCCTGACCACAGCAGTGTTTTCCGGTGGAGATTTTGGGAATGATATAAGTCATCCAACAAGCATCAATATTAGCTGTCCAAGGCTAAGGCTGCTCACAGCAAGCGGCAAAAGCGGCCGAGAGTGATGCACAACCATACGTTTTAATTTTGCCGCTCTGCCACGCTGCCGCTTTTTCGTTTGCCGCTCATTGTGTGACAGTGGCCTAAGTACACTTCGAAGCTTGTGAAACGATGTCGCAAAGAGCTAAAGCTTCTGGCACGCAGCCCAGCTGTAAACTCTGTTGGGTTCCTGATCACAGCGGTGTACCAGGAAACGAAATTATTGACAAACTAGCAAGGAATTCTGGCGGATGTCAATATCCTTTAGTCGGCTGTTTTGTGAACCACTTAGTGCTCTTTATGAGTCTGAGTAGATCCGTGAACAGTAACTCTGATACCTCTGCTATGATTGCAAAGAATCTTGATCCTAATGCTCGTAGACGTCGTTCTTGCAGGGCGCGGCAATGACTTGGCAGATGTTGGATTATTTCTGCCTTTTCCTCATCTCTGCAGCTTCTGCACAAATCGTTGGATTCGATTCTCCACTTGCAGAGCAAGACTTCGATAGCGCAGTGTCCTGTGATAATTCCAGGGAGCATGCGGATAGACGATCTGTCCAGTGGCAAAAGGCACCTTGTTTTAGTTTTATTCAATTTCGGCCATAACGTCCGAGATGTGGGGCAATCCTGTCTGGCTAACCAGGAGGAATTGGCTTCTTTCTCTCTTACGCTGTCTACAATTCTATGTAATCTCCCTATTTTGCCAATTCATCAGCTTTTTCGTTTCCTTCTATGTCTTTAAACCCAGCTGAGTTTGACTGTGGTGATTCCTGATTTATGGTGATCAGCGAGTCTTGACATTCCTTGACTGCTTTTGATTTGATTGTTCTAGATTTTATCGATTTTAAAGCTGCTTGTCTGTCAATGATGATATCCCATGGGGGCAGGCAATTTTTTATGCCAGGATCTCGGCTTAGAAGGCGCTACAAGTTCCTGGCAATCTAAAGGATTCCTCTTTTTGTAGGGTTTCCGAGTAGAATTCGGCTCGTGTTCCTGTTTCCTGTCTCAAGCAGGAATGACTTGTTTGCTGTCATCCCTACGCACAACCATATTCTTAGTGTCATTCTTTTTCTGATTTAAGTGTATGAGTTTGGGGAGGACGTGTTACGAAGGTTTGCAACGTACAAAATAACTGAAGTGTTCGGTTTTCAAGTAGGTTCTGCACTTCATAAACAAAGAAAGCAGTCGACTTTCTCGATTTCCTGTCTACATAGCAATGCTAAGTTTAGCTTGAGGCCTTTGTTTTCCATTGCATTTATCTTCAGCTCCACTCCGACAGTTTTGGTTTTGCTGCCTGTGACCGATGTGAATACAAGTAGATGTCAGCCTTGTCTCGGTTTTCTTCCGCCAAAGTTGCAACAAATGACTTCATTGATAGCCACCATGATAAGAAGTGCTGAATATATCCCACCAGTTCGTACCCACCCATGGACTTCAAAGTCCTGCATCTTCGTATGCAGTACCTTCCCCACAGGACCAACCATATAAAGTCTCGATTCACGCTGTCAAAAGTATTCTCGAACCAGATGAAGCGGAGACCTTTACTCGACGCATTTGCCAAGACCAGCTTTATATGCGCACAGGACAAGTAAGACACCAAACACCGAAGTCTTGGGCATAACGTCACCCTTGACATATATAACTTTGAGGTAGATAAGGACTAGGCTCCGCCTGAACTCAGATAAAGACACCAGGGCTGAGATCAAGAGAACAATACTCTTGCCAATGGCTGTTTCCCTTTCTCAAATAGCTGAAGTGATTCCATTGCGCAAAGACATGGATTTTATTAGCAGCAAATGAGGTCGTTCTCGATTGTTTCGAGATAAAAGTCCTTCGGAACACCAGCGTTCCGGCTCGGAAATTCTTGTCGCCTCTTGTATCGACAGCGGGTGTCACTATGAACGTTTTTTTTTTAATTTCTCTAAACTTGTGGCACACATTCCCCATGTCATCTGGAGGCTACATTCAATTCCTCACCACATTCCAGATCCTCACTAAAACATTCATCTGCACTTTGTTGAAACTACTTCAAAAATTCCTTGGCCATCCAGACACAAATGCGAGATATTTTCTCTTTCTAAGGGTGGGAGAGGTGTCTCCTGTTCTGTACCAGTTCCACACTATGCTTGTACAGTGCACACCCACGTTATCTTTGTTATGGATTGCTGGTTGCTGGATTCTTTTCAACCACAGATTTATCTTTTGCCGGATATTGTATGCAAGCAAAAAAAGTATCTTTCTGCACACGTCTACTGACCCTTACTAGGTCAGTGAGTTCCACGAACACACACAACATGTGTGACGCAATGTGTGTATCTGATGCTTTCGTGACTGTATGGGCGCGTTAATTTAGATAGAAAAACTTTTTCGCAACGAAGGTGAGTGAATCTCCGATAAAGTGACAGCCAAGTGCCACCGGGCTCGCGCTCGGTGAAATCTATTAAGTAAATGGAAACGATATCGTGGAGCGAGTTGAAGGCGAAACTGTGGATAGTGGATACCATCAGTTCCATAGATTCTGCCACACAAACTAGCGATGTTAAGCAGCAAAAGGCCGGAGGTTTGGAGCGTCTAAAATACTCTGAGTCATGCGAAACAACCGCACTGAGGGTGGGCTGTGGGAACGCAGCAAAGCGGTGTGTAATTAACGTGCACGCAATGTGGATGGATAGTGGCAACGCAAGGCTGGTAGGCTAGCAATTTGACGTGTGATTTGCGTGATTTATGTGCGGGTGGGGATGTATGGGCATCAGTTACCTAATATCCCTGCGGTAGATGAATGTAGGCGGGAAATTAGCTGGCAAAAGGATAATGATGTTACGGTGGTCACACAAGTGTGTGGGCATGCAATGGGATTTGTGTCAAAATTTGTAAATGAAATCCTTAAGTGATTACCGTTACATAATCATCACAAAGATAGAAAGGACGACTTGAGACTTGAGACTTGAGTTCTGACTTCACGTACAATGTGAATGTAGTCAATTGTCCTGCCTTGCAGATTTCAATGAAGGGCCTATCTCGCTTTGTATTCATTAGACTGTACGACCATTTCAACATCATTTTCGTTGTTTAAAAAATCCAAGGACATTCTCGATTTATTCGCTGGGGTTTTTTTTGTGGAATTTTGAATTTGTGGCGTGCAAGGGTCCAGTATTTTTCAGGCAGAGGTTCTAGCGATGAGCTAAGTCTTAGACCCAAAAACACTGGAACAACAATGATTTAGAGAGAGTTTCTGTTAGGTTTAGTCGGCTTTGAAAGAGATGTGGTCGCTGTGGTTCAGTGATAAGTGCATTGAACTGTTGTGCGAGCCACGTAGATTCAAGATCCAGCCTTATCCACCAAACATTTTTCAAGGCACCACGTCTCGTCTCATAAAAAAGCTTCTCATTTCGCCGTTCATGTCAGTTCTCGGTTTTGTTTGCTGGTAGAAGTCTGAGATTTCGAAAAAATACACAAGAAAGATGTCGTGTTAAAGCACGCCATCTTGTTTTCCATGTAATGTGGGCTATTTCTAAGATGATAACGTCCTGGATATTGTTGGCGACAAATCTCTTGTTTTTGGCCCAATGTCGGTAGGTCGTTCCATTCTGCTGATATCATATTCAATCAACGTCCAAACCAATTTTTTTATGTAAAATATCTGGTAAGGGGTAACAACCAGCACTCAATAACAAGGATAACTTGTGTGTAAAGGAAAATACCTCGCGTTTGTGTCTCGAAACAAAGGATGGCTAAGGAATTTTCGTGGTAATTTTAACAAACAGAGTGCAAATGAGTTTTTGGAGAGGATCTGGAATGTGGCCTTCAGATGGCATGTGGAATGTATGCACAAATTTGGAGAAATTTTAAGAAATACAATTCAACGCTGTGAAAGTGACAGCGATGACGTTATTGACTCTCACTATCGCATACATGGTGACAATAGCTTTGGGGACACTTTGGAAAATGTTCGGATGCATTTCGGCCTACACGAACAGATTTATCGGTGAGACTCCAAGTAAGGACAAGGCACTACTGCAAACGTCGTAGGAAAAACTATCGATTGAAAGAAAACACCGACATACAGCAGTCACCAGGGTTTTTCTCTGTCGAGACCACCAATCTTGCGCATGTTTTACCAGACCTCCGTCGATGAAGCCTTTTGTTGAGGTTGTCATGTATAATTATTTGTGGAATTGTATCTGCGACTTGTTGGTACCCTCGTTTATACTTCTAAAATTCTTAAAATTCCAGAATGCGTTCCAAAGCCTCGTGAGAGTCATTGTAGAAACTGTAGAAACTTTCTTTTGCTAAACCTTGTATCCTTGGATGTTTCTTGAGTCAGCATGCCCTCGTTACAAAGCGTGTTAGAATGCCTAAGATTAAGGCCGATTCATACTTTGCAAATTTTGCCGGTTATAGGTCCCTAGAAGCTTCCTGGCTTGAAGATTACTTGAGGGTCTGATCCATTTCTACTGTTCTAAATTTTAAGAGTGTAATCATATAATGATAATCCGTAGAATGATTTACATAGGTCCTATGAAGGATTCGATTGTCCCTTGTCTTGCTGGACTGTCGACTTCATAACCCTCTTATTCAAAGAGCTCACCAAGAATTGGTATATGTAGTTGTCCGCGTATTTGGAGACAAAATTACGAAAATAGCCCAAGGGAGGTGTAGTGGATCAAGACTCAAGTGATATAAGGTTTCGAAGATTTGCGAGGGTGGTTGGTCTAGACTAAGTTGTTGGCATCCAGACTAGCCAAGGATTTCGTCGTGGTTTCCGAGGATAATTTAGTAAATTAACGCCGGTATCTCTGATGGCTTTTTGGCAGTGTTGCCACAGATCTTCAGCCACAGATCTTCTTTTGCCATGAGTGTAGCCATTTGACGTCAAATTCCTGCACAGTATTGCCATGTCTTTGCGATGTTCAGGGTATTGGATACAACAAGGTAGTTCGAGTTAATTTTCGCGCCTCTGAACTTCTGATCATACTGTTGGAGTGCCTTCTTCAAATCGCATTGTGATCAGTTTTGAGTCTTCAAGCATATCTCCATGTTGTAAGACGTAACATCTGGCACTGTCGTAGGTAGCTTTCCTGTGCAATTCATATTAGATAAATTCACGGTTTATGCCGTCAAAAGTCTTCTCGAAGCCCAAAAGTTGAAGGCTGATTCGATCCAGAATTATCTTTACTTTCATTTTGAACACCGCAGGCTGGACGTAGATGCCTCTTCATCCCATTCCCATTCCTTCGGGGAACATTCACCTTTTTTCCTTCTTTATAAGTGGGTGTAGCACGGGTGGCTCTGTTTAAAAAAGTTGAGAGTCGGATTACGGTTATGATCGTTGGAAAGTGAGGCGTTGGACGTATGTATTTCCAGTTCTAGACCATTTTCTATCTTATAATCGGTGTAAAACTGCCGCAAAAGGCTCATTCATACGTCAAACCTGATCCTCATCTAAATTCAACAGTTCGTCCACCAATGAGCTTCCTTGGTGAGCCTACATACATATAAACAGTGATAAGGTCGCTTCCGGAAACAGCATTTCTTCGACGGCTTTGCAAGAACGTTGATGCCATTAAATTTATTACCTGGCACTTCCTTCGTTTCCGTACTGTTGAGGCGGTTGCAATTCAGACTTTAAGTGAGATATACTCTTCCATCCGTCTCCACGAGTCTACAGAGAATCATATGCAGTGGTATTGGCGTCGTATTCCAATGAAATTCTCCTTCCCAGTGTTTAGCTTTGTTTGGTTGAACTGAGCTGTTGATTTTTTCAATTTTATGACCTTGGTCCCGGGCTTTTTGGTGCACTATGAGATGTAAGATTTTATAGTCGACAGTACTGTACCCGGTTATAGGATGTAAAAGGATAAAAGGTAACTTTGAATGAATGCAGTGTGGAGGAGCTACCATAAGGTAGTGATCTCGTGAAGTGAAGTGAGATGAGCTCTTCAATTTTTATACACGTCTAAAAGATAAGTCATGAACATCGGATTACTTATGCCCCCTCAAAGTGTGAGGTCTTCACTAGCCAGAGAAGCTTCCATTTTGTGTTGTATTGAGCCCTTGTCTACTTAGGACTTAGGACTTAAGCGCCTCTAACATCCTTGTAACCTCTTCCATCGTCATGTCGTATAAAAAACAGTTTGTTCCTATTCTCTTAGGTTTTCGAAGCCATATACATATACGTAAAATATATTCAACAAGAGACGGTTAAGCTTTGTTCCTTGTGGGACTGCACTCGTGATTTGATTTCTATTTTGGAACAGTGAGTCAATACATATGGTTCCAGTTCTTGCAATTGTAGGCTTTTTTTTTTCCAGGGCTTCCACTGAAGATATTTTCCCTTCCATGAATTTCTCGAGTCCCAATAACGTCATTGAAAACGTCCATTGTAGACAATGCTTCGATGATGATGATAACTAATTCGACAGTTAACTTTTGGCTAAATTGCATTAAACAACAAACACCTTCAGCCTAATTAAGTTTATTGTTGAAAACTTTATACCCTAGGAAGTTATAAAACCATAAAAGTTCGCTTTGCTAAGTTTCTCTGAACGCACTCACAATCTTCAGAACACACATTAAAAATTCACTCCGAATAACAATTTTAGTTAACAAATCCACTCGGTGAAAAACTTTTACGAATTGAAATTCAAATGAAATTCAAATGAAATTCAAAGTACCTACGTAAGTTAACAACGGAACACTTGAATATAACAAAAAGACGAACCTCTCAAGCGTTACACGGGTCATTGAAATGTTCAGCGTAAATCACTTTCGGTAGATTAAACACTTTTTTTTTTATGTGTCTGTCTCTGTCCTTGTAGACAGACAGAGACACCTAGTTCTTGGGTGTATGACAAAGGAGATAACGTCTTGTGAACATTTTGCTCATTTATCTACTTTTGCATGTCATTAAACCGTCGCCGCCCGACTAACATGCCCATCAGGAGGAGTAGAATTTGAATACAGCGATGCGCATGTCACGGCATTTGATGGCGTGCTCAATATTGCCGAAATGTGACGGGCAACCTAGTTTCCGGATATAGACATGACAAGGCCATAACCCCATTGTCATGGCTACACCCCTTATCATCATCATTTTCCTATCACCGTTATGGTTCGCATAATAAATTGTTTTGGGAAAGTTCTACATTGTTTGTTAATTGAATATTAAATGTTTCAATGTCTCTACAGTAAGGATCACAAGTGGGAGATCCCTTTGATGCCCGTGGGGATGTGGGATATTAGAGAAATCTGACGTCATTCGTGCTTTCGGAGTTTTAATAAACCCTGATTCTAGAACCATTTGGCTGTAAAAACGTTGTTCTTCTACAAAATCCTCGAAAGCAGCTTCGGCTATGACTGCAAGCCCTGTAATGACACCACTACACGACGAAGTTTTAACACTTTACTTCAGTTAAATACAATTTTTTAACGATCAAACTTTCATCACATACTGTACCTCAATTTTGTTCATTCTTATCATCCGTCATTCGAGGGTACTTGACATACACACCAAGTGACATTTTCCATGCGATGAATTTGATACTGACTGTCGTTGTCGTCGGTTGGGGTATCGACTGCAAAATGGCTAAACTCGAGTTGACTTTACGTGTACAGCAACGATACAGCATCATTATGATGTCAGAGCTGCCATTTGAGATTTAAATTTAATCGTCTCATTTCGCATTAAATTGTTCAATTGCCTTGCTACATATTTTAAGACAGATTCTTCCGTATCTCAGTGACGTCAGGGAAATTGTGGTGAATAATATGGAATGAAAAAGGTGATTTGTGTCCGCTTGGAGGACAGAGATTCATTTAATGATTCTCCTCGGAATCAGATTAACAGGGATATTTTCCATATTTTTCGCGTTACTGAGGCAGAATTGCTCGGTGTTACACGTAATTAAGTTGATGTAACGTGACGCAGAGGCACAATTGCAGCAGCACACTTGGTGTAACTTCAATTAAGTCGTTAACTGTGCAATTTATCATTTCCGATAGCTGTAAGTTTTGATTCGACATACACACACTTAAGTGGTGTGTAATTATTTTGGATTTGATAAATATACATCCTACTTGGGCGTTAATTACAAGTACACCAAGGAAAATTACAAGTTACATAAGGATTTTGTGGAAATACTGCTTAACGAAGAGAGGTTGGGGTAGGCGAGCAGATTGGGCGCCAGTGGAAGTTATCACGAGGTATGGTTACTCCATTGAAATTTGTTTTAAAAGAAGAACAACTTTTGCAGTCTTCTTCATCGTCAATCTTTCTCAGCTAGATTGATTGGTTGAAAACGAATTCCTAACTGGAAGAGAGAATCTGAACGTTGAGCCTCAGAGGATCATCACACATAATGTTGTGAGTGGTCAGATAGGTGGTGCTCCTTACTGCCTTTTCTTAAAATAGCTTAATTCTAGTATGACGTAGAGCTACAACACCATCATTAACCTAAAGAAAGGCAGTATAGGTCCCCAGCTTGCGGAGTATGACGAGGACTCATCTAGTCGGTTGCTTCCCTTAGGTAGCAACGCTAGATGTTATTTTTTTCATCTGGCAAAATCTATTCGCTAAGACATAAGCATACAGTTACCGAATGGTTCTGTATAGCAATCCAGATGGAAAGTGGAGGACAGAAATGTACCAAACACTTCTTCCCCAATGTATCGCAAAAGAAATCGAAGTTCCTTCTAAATCTGAGCAGGAACCACCTTACAATTCTAACTGGCATCCTAAGTGGCCACTCCCTACTAAAACGGCATCTACACAAGGTTTGCTTGATCCTACCTGCAGACTGTGCTTGGAGAGCACATCGTCACAGAATGTCCCGCCCTAATTCATGTGAGAAAGCTGACCCTAGGCAGTGAAGTCGTATCACCAACGGCGCTTGCCACGCTCTACCAAGAGAGGCTTCAGACCAACTGCTCTAAACATATGGGACAGCACAAAAGGCGTGGTCTACCTACACCGCAAAGGTTCCTCCTTGTCAAAAACCTATCCCAGAACTCGGTGACATCAGGGACCAAATCGTCTCTTCCGTGATCGTTTAATTCGTCACGTTAAAATGAGCATTCTGGGGCCAAATCGTCTCATTCTTAAGTTACGAGCTAGGGGATCACGGAAGAGACGATTTGGTCAGGACATCACTAGCAAGAAATGTGTCGATTAACTTAATGAATGTGCAGTTTAAAGCCCCTTGACACTGGTTTCGGTCACAGCGACACACAAGTATCGAAATAAAATAACATGGCGGACAATCCGTGAAGCATGGGCTTAGACTCTGCATTTCTAAGGCCTAAGGCATTCGTTTTCGCAGGAAGAGCAGTGGTGAAGGACATAAGCGATAGTCGGGCTATGAGCGAAGGCTTGATAGGGTGGGAAAGCGTGGCACACAAGCCAAAGTGGTGCTGGCTGCATCAAGAAGATAGTTCTGAGCATCATGCGAAGAAATTTCAAATGGGCAGGTGTCCACACGACACGGAAACTTCAGGGTCTTCTAGAATATAATATCGGCAGGTTCTGCCTAAACGACAGGTTTTGTCTGGACATACATACATACAACGTAAAAAAAATATATGTATAGCTGGGGCGACAGCTCGGGATGAGCCAAGGGCTAGCTTCTCGCAACCATTCATGTTGTGTGTGATTCATTTTTCGCACGAATGGAAGCGACCTACAATTTATTGCCGACTCCGAACGGCGAATTGAGAAGCTCTTTCATGACAAGATGTACTCTCGTAGGCTTATCATTCCACGACGAGAGGTGGTGCCGCGAAAAATGTTCGGTGGACATGGCTGGGGCTTGAACCCACACCGTTCGCACAGCCACGACGACCACCTGCATTGCGAAGACGAAATTAAGTTTTCAGCTGTCAAGAGATTCAAACCCAAGGGATATGCCAAATATTTTTCAGTAAAATACTGGCGTTGACATGAGCAATCGCTGTCTGGGGAAAAATTGTAAAGAAAAATCCGGAGGACACCTCTTACTGAGACGACTAGTGAAAGGTGGCCTATTTCGTAATATTTCTCTGAGCAGCATATCTGACCCAACAATCGTTTCAGTCTTCCTAGCCCATTACAAAACGATTAAATCAAAAACAGGTCGCAACTGTATGTCATATGTTTACTGACAGACGGAAATGTTCCTCAAGGAAACAACTCTGGAGACGATTTTATCTGCCTTCCCGTCACATAAAATGCCTTCGACAGCAATTACGACACAACTTCTCAGGTTTCCCCGATCCCTATCTCAAAGATAAACACAGCTCTTGTGCAACAGTTCGAAAGTGAAAATTATTTCACAACCGGTTTTTACCATCAATCAACTTAATTGCCGTCTGGCCAAGTGTAATCATTCGAATTAAACCAAATTTTTAATTTATTAGATGCACCGTAAACACAGAACTGTTATCGAAACTATTTTCAGCAAATTAATGGACGACAATTTCGTTGTTATCGCCGAAATGCCTTTGAAAAGCTTTTTTCTTTGGCCGACTGATAACATCCATCATTGGACTTTTGATTGCCGAAGTCAATCAAGTGCACACCCACACCAATGTGGCGCACATCGATTAAGATTTCAATTAGATTGAGTACATTTTGAGTCATCGCTGATAACCGCACGTGATAGATACACAGATACGAGCACACTGTACATTAGATGCAATTATTCAAAGAGCTATTGTGACACCTTATCCTCGTCATCAATCATTTTGTGTTTTGGTTTCATGTTCACCCCAGTTTTTGACTTAATTTTCTCTAATTAATTGTTTGCCTCCGGCGTGAGCGGGCGTCGTCGTGTGAACGAAGGCCGGCGGGGGTTTAATGGTGATTTGGCCAAAATAAATCTCAGCGGCCTGCCAGTGCAGTTTGCATTTGCATTCAAAACTTTTCGAAAGATAAACTGAATTTTTAATTAGTCTTGAGCGTTGCGCTTGCGATACGGATGAGTTAGAAATTTGTTTGAATTTTTCCTCAATTTTTGTGTTTATCTTATAAATTTTGTTGTTTTTTTTTTTTGATTAAATTTCTCGGAAGCTTGGTCCTTCTCTGTAGGGATTTCATTCACATGTGGGTTTATGTTTGCATCATCGTGAGCAGGATTCTGTATGTCAGTGTACTTAGGTACATCCGACCTTTCCCCTCAATACAATTTATCAGCATTCAAGACGAATGTGTATGGGAACACTCTTTCCTCTGAGAAGTTCATTACACCCCCGTGCTCTGCCTTGATTTATAATGGGTAACCCTTCCTACAAAAGCAATTTTCTCCTACAGTGAAGTTGAGTGCAGGTTGAAGGGAGGCTTATGTTCTAGAATCTAGATTGTCAGTTTCTTTCAAGTAGATTTCGAAGAAACAGCGCTTATTACAGAGGTCCTATTGACGTGACTTTCAAAAAATTTGATTACCATTTTTCTACAAATTTGGGCGCCATCTTACGTCTGCCATCTTGAAATTCTTCTAAATTGCTCCGATTTCGTTGAAATTGAAAATCCTTACAAATCTCGAGGTATTTATTACAAATTCGTTTTTAAAGTGGACATTTTCGTCAGCTATTTTGTTCTCGCCATGTTCATCACTAAAATTAGAATAGAAGCTTCAGCGACGACATAAGAAATCCACCTCTTGTGGCTCTTACCGGAGGGTTCTTTTTTGTTTGTTTTAAAACTCGGGAATCTAAAAAAAACGAAATTTAGTCGAAGTCAGTAACATTGTGGGAGAATTACCCACTAAACTCAGTCCAACGCTATGCCACTGCCGGTTTTGCATTTCGTCGCAGGGGTATCCTGACACATTGGGTGGTGTGAATAAAAACTAAGGGAATACCCTGGGCAAACCCTCTTAAGAAATGTTTCTGAAACTTGACAAAATTCATTTTTATTCAATTTAAATTGAGTGTTTTTTGAAAAAGTTGAGTGAACACTCTTCCTCAGCTTTTATTCACATCACCCATTGTTCTTACACTCACTGGGTTTCTATTAACTTCAAAGGTCCTAAGTGTTGCAGAAAATTAAAAAAAGAGATGAAATTCCTAACTTGCTATGTTAGCCCGGTTGGACTGCTTTCCCTTCCTTTCAACAGGTGTTTTCCAAATTTCCTTGCTCGTCGGGCTTTGTGGCCTTTACACGTTCTTTTTACCCTTTGGTGAATCTTCCATATCTCATTCCTGCGCTAGCATCTCTCTATTTCTCCGATCACGCGCTTCTCGTGCTTTTTCTTTTTCCTTCTGAGAAGTCGGCGTTCCTACCTCCTTTTCTGCTCGTAGAGCTCGCCAGTAGCTCTGGATCTTCTACTCAGAGCCGGTTTGTATGCCCCTTGTTTCACTACTTGTGCTTGCTGGCATTCGTCGTTAAATCAGGGATTTCGTTGTGATGGCCTTTTCAATACTTTACGCGATGTTTTGAAAAGGTTCCGGCGATCTTTTGTGATTGTGGCCTTGCTGAATAAATGAAACCAGCTTGGCGTGCGAAACGGGAGGCAGTTAGCTAACGATCGAGTAGACTGGGGAAGTTAGTTCGTTGAGGACCTGTTCTACCCCGGACTGAAGCGGCATCATAAATAAGAACTACACATTGTGGGCACTAAATAAATAAGAATCCCATAAGTCGAGCCTACAAAGACCAGGAAGCCTCCTCTGCAAGCTCTTCTTCAAGAAGAACATAAGAGTTCCCTTTAGAGAACTGCCTCTCAAGGGTAAGGGTAATTAAACTAGCCTTTCAGATCTTGGATCAGTTGTGATCAACTTAGTACACCTCGCAGCCATAACTTACCCTGACCCAGGCCAAAAACAATATGAATGCCGTCACTTTCGTAATTCTTTCGAGGGCGCCCACAGATCTGCACTTTGTATCTGTGAAATCGGTATTCAGGTCCACTTCCTCGTTCTGCTTCTGAATACCTTAAATCCTCTTGCTTCCTCCCTGACCAATAAAACGCTTCATTTGTGTTGTTGCTGAAATTTGCAATGTTACCAACAGTTAGTAAGTTCATAAAGTAAGATAATACTCCAACGCTCCGACTCCGACGAGCACAAGCTTCGTTTGAATATTCATTTATTGACATGAGAAAAAAAACTGACATGAAAACTTTGTCTAAATAAACTTTCAATACAACACCATCGAACTAAGCACCCAGGAAGCGCTTTGAACCACATGACGTGTGATGCATTCTTAATTAACCGAAATCAAAAATGAATTATTCAAAAGTGTCAGCCTGACAGGGATGACATTTGTGTCAAATAAAAAATGTACTAGCAATCTGGGCGATTAGTAGTAGATTCGTCCATCGATTGTTGTTGCCTCAGATTACCTTCACCTGGTTTTGGTTCTATGTGATTCTTTTTCGTTTGTTTTCGTATCACGTTTACTCATTCCACCACTTTTGCTGCCTAATCTGGGAAAAAATATATAAAATCACTCGAAAATATGATGTGAAGCCACAGAGCTTTGTGCCAACCCACACAGCACGGTGCAAGCACAAGTACTCACACTCGTTTTCGCACTCAATGACGTGCGTTTTTAATGCTTTGATTCTGTTTTTTCTTTCTTTTCTTTTAATTTTTTATTACTTTTGTTGTTTAATCATTAAAATTGTTGATTTGTTAGACCACAGTCTAGTCGCACACTGATCTTTCTTGTTGGCCTGCCTTGCGCCCGCTCTTTCGTAGCGCGAGTTGCTTTTATTTATTTGCTCATTCGCGATTGCGATTTTGTAGATTTTTTGTTTATTTTTCTTTAATTCATCGGCCCGTCGAATGTGTTTTTAGTTTGCTTCGTGTGTTTAGTTTTCTTTTTGGCCACAAAGTGGACAGTAGAATCTTTTGTTTTGTGTTTCACATTCGCCGTGTAGAATTTGCAAAAAAAAAAAAAAAATTAATATAAATAGAACGCATGGTTGTGTAGAGAATTGAGGTGTTCAGGGTTTTTGCATACCTTCCGATACGTTTGTGTCTAGTATTTCTTTCTCTGTTGTTTTGATTTTATGTTGGTAAAAGATACAAAAAAAAAAAAAAGTAAATTATATACACGATTTGGCGGGTGTGTTGCGAAAGAGCGCAGTCAACCAGAGATCTGGTGCGCCCTGCAACAGACATCTTCAATTTTTTTTTGCTGTGTAGTGCTCCGAGAATCTTGTGGACTAATTCCGTGCAATGAAATTCTTTTTAGGCATCGCCAATTGGGGAGATAGCAGTTCGAAGTTTGATGGCAATTCGACAGATAAGGTGAGTTGGCAGCCTACAGCAGTGTGTCGTGTTGTGTTTCGATTGATTGTGTATCTTTTTCGTTGTTTTGATAGCAATTATCATCGGATACGTCGAAGCTCAACCGCAAGGAGTCGTACAAGGCACAGAGGAAGAACTATCGTCGTGAGAAGAAGCGCGTGGCGTCTGAATTATTGAATTCGCTGCAGGACCCAGCTGTGATTGTTCTCGCCGATTGGTTAAAGGTAATATTATGATTTGAATGTTTGAATTATTTATTAGCGGATATCGATTAGAGGTGGTTTTTTTTTTTTTTTTTGCATAAATGGCTTGAATTGCGACGCGGACGTTTATAGCTTGTGGTTTTGAATTGTCGAGTGGGTTTCGAATTGCGACTTATAGTGGTCAAGTGAGATAGTGCTGTTTGCATTTCACGATACTGGAGACTGTGGTGATAGACAGTTGAAGTGGTGTTTAACTGTGAGCGGTTATGGCGTGGCGATTATTCAGACTTGAAAGTGCACATGAGTGGTTTCAGTCACACGATTGTATCGTCATCTGACTGTCTGTAGCTGAGCTAAAATATTGGCAAGCTAGTTCGCCTTATATGCAACATCTATACTCTGAATCGAGAGCAACTTCAAAAGTCCGCTTGTTCTCCACAAAGGTGCGGGGAACAACACAGTCAACAGTAGGAAATACCCAACAAACCAAATTCGTTAATAGGGGAACTCCTCAGGGTGGAGTTATCTGTAAATAAATTTTTTGTCCATTTAGGACGACGTGACGATTTTATTTTTAGGACAGTTTCCCTCAATGATTAGCGAAATCATGGAGAAGGTGCTGAAAAAGGTTAGAACGTGGGCTAAAAGTTGTGGCCTCGGTGTAAACCCTTGATAGACTGTGATGATGTTTTTCACGAGGAAGTACAGAATACCCAGCTTTCTCCTTCCTACCACGCCCATAGCCAGGATTGTATTCTCGAGAGTGCTCAGGAGATTTTTTTAAAAATTTCTTAGGGAGCTCCCCAAATCTCAGAGGGAGCTCAGCTCCCTTCAGCTCCCTAGCTGGCTACGGGCGTGCTTCCTACATTAATAACCAATACCTCGTTCTCTCTTCCAGTACCCAGGGGTAGTAGTACCTGGACACTGTTACAGATCCCAAGTTTAACTTGAACATAAACATAGAACAAAGTGTAAGAAAGTCATAAAAAAGTCTTCTTAGTTTGTAACGGAACTGTTGACAAAAAATGGCCTCATTTCGCCCGAAAATTAATTGGGGTTTTCTGGAGAAAACCTAACAAGTCCAAAGGCTCCTTCTGTTAGCGTTTATAGAGACGAAACTCCTCCGTGTGTACAGGAAGACGAATGAGAATGCTCGCTGCTCCATCAAGGTTTGTACAGACTTCATCAAGACTTCTGATGTCAAAAAGGATTAAGCCAAGGTAACGTGTTGTCATGCAGTTCTTTAACCATCGTTTTTAAACGAGTTGCCCGAAACTCCAAGCCAAAGCCACAGCCTTTCAAAAGCCCGCTTACGTACATCGATCGTAATTAACTCAGCGTTCGCGAGTATAGAGACAGAATCCACCAAAATGAGTTTAGTGTTGAGCGAAGGCAAAACCAACTAACAAGACACCCAACATTGACAAATCGCATAAAACGTCACAGTAAACTCGTGTAACTATAGCTTCGAGGTAGGTTAGGTTAGGTTAGCGGGCCAATGAAGATGATGAAACCCTCTTCATCTGACTTGGGTCTATGTAGGCCCGTTGTGGTACCCGTGTGTTTTACCAGCTACTTCCCTCTGCGTGGTATACCTGATAACAGCAACTTGACTGTCCTTGTGGACTCGAGCACATCCGACAATGGACCATCGGATAGTTCCTCGATGTTATCGAAGAGGTATCTGCTTGGGCAATGACAGAGAAAGTGAGTCGTGTCCTCATACACCTCCTCGTCCCTGCATGCTCTGCATAGGTCGTCCTCTGTGAGGTGCAGCTTTTTTCTCATGGTACCTGAGCATATTGTGGCCTGTAATTAATCCCACCAGTAATGACAGGGATTTCCTGTCCATATGTAGGAGCTTGGTCGTTCTGCCTCTATTATATTCTGGCCATAGCCTTCTGGAAATTTCGCAGGTAGTTAGTGTTTTCCACCTGTTATTCGCCTCAGTTAAGAATCTTAGCCTTATTGTTTCTTTAAGATGACGAAGTGGAGGTTTAATTGTACCGTCTGTTAGCTTTGGTTCTAGGGCTCATCCTTTCATTGCCAGTTCGTCAGCAGTCTCGTTTTCTTGCACACCACTCTGGCTGGGGACCCAACCGAGTTTTACATTATGCTGCGTGCCAAGAACCCTCAGCTCTTCGCGGCAGCACTTCACATAAGAAGCTTTGTCTGCTCTAACATTGCTTTGGCTCTGATAATGACACCTCATCAGAAATCATACGAAAATAGTCCCTTTTTTGAACAACTCTGCATAAGATCGTAATCATCGTAGTCCTACGCAGTCCTGCATGGACTCCATTAAAGGCGAATGAAGATGTTCTTGGTCATCCCAAGCTTACTTAACTTATTATTTTTTTTTAGTAGGGAATTTTAGGTAAACAGTGCCTGATAGTACTGCTACTTTCTTGGTGGTCAGAATATCCATAGGAGCTTGACTTGATCACTTTGAGCGTAAAAATCTTCGGGCTTTGGAAGAGTAGAATCAGTGACGAATTGCATCAGTTGTACAGAACTGTAGTCAAAAAATGCACATTGGACGTTTGAATTGGTTGGCACACTTAGAGTGAATAGACACTAACGCTCGAGCCCCTAGAGTCTTCGAATCTACTCTGGAGGAAGAACGCAGTAGAGAAATATCTGGTGTGCAAATGGTGTTAGTTAGATAAAAACTGGGCTAACCCATGTTTCGATTCACTCTGAATTGCAACGCCATCTAAGTAAGTTAAAAAGGCTGCAGCTAAATTGTTTAGACTGTAAGGGAGCTAATCTGTTCCTGCTGCTTTGAATGGTTTGATGACAGCAAAAGGCTTATATTAAGGTTACACAAATTGGTACAAGTTCCTCGTGGCTCTCCAATCTTCCGTAGACGGCAATCAAATCAGTTTCCGTTGGGTAAGCAGACTAGTACAACCCTGCAGTTGATGTTGTTCTACGTAACTTATTGTGAGCTCGTCAGCTTTATCAAAGAAGGATATCCCTTTACTATTTCAAAGAACTCGTGTAGCTTAATGATGAGGGCACTATCTATTCCTTGAAGTGAGGTTGTTCTATCCTGCGTAGTCCCTCAGGGGTGGAATTCCAGATTTTTTTGGACTGATATAGTCGTTTGGAATATTATACAGTTACTCACTTTATACCTTAGTCCAGGTTAGACCTGGGCATCAACCAACAAGCGCCTCCGTCCAGTTTGATTGTCATCCGCCAGTTTTGCACGTCCAGCTGGTTAAGGTTAAGTCATATACGTATGTAGGTAAGGTGGAACGGCCCATTCGAACTCGGAGGTTAGGTAAGGTGACGGCAGTCTCCTGGCAGGAACGAGGCACATGTAGACCAGAGTTAGAATTGTTGTGATACCACTGAAGTAAGCCAAAGTTTTGAGGCTCACTATGAAAAATCTGAGACGCGCATTCCGTTGTCTAAGGCGTTAAGCACCCAAAATTCAAGACTAATCAGACTTCACACCTCAATTGATGTCACGATCGTTAAAGATCAGTTCAAAGAATTTGTTACGATTAAGACCACAGTACCATGGATTACACTGCTACGGGACAGAAGGTCACTGACATTTATTAGAAAGTGGAAAAGGGGCTGTTCTGTCTGTACAGACAGAGCTCTGAGGCACACAATAAGCGATCGTATCGGCTTACACACACAACACGGTGATCATGACCTATGATTCTTTATCAAGTCGTCGAAAAGTTGTTCAATTCGGCACGACATCGAGTATAAGTTGTTCTAAACCAGATCGTCAACATATTGCGCAACTTGTACGGACCTCATTCCTCTTATAGATTGTGAACTTGTGCTTGTCTCTCATTGAATTAATTTCACAAAAAAATGACAATAAAACAATAAAAATACGTTGTAGATTCAGTAAATTTTTTGTTTTCCTAATTCGTCAACATGTACATAGGTTTGCACGACGTGTACATACATAGGTATATGTTCGTGTCGTGTTTACTTAGCAATTAGCCCACATTTCTGTGCAGACGGCAAAAATTACAAGATCACGTTGCGGATCGTTTCGCACTTTGTTTGATTGTTTTTCGCATCAGAAAGTGTGAATTTTGTCAAAATGTTATCGCAGATGACCATCTGGCATAGTGGCACTTCCGCGTAAATCATATCACAAAGCTTGTCGAACATATTTCAATCAACGATCCGCGCAGAAAAAAAAAATGCACACGCCCCTCTTACAACACACGACCGGGCATTTTTTTTGGGGCACATGCCCAAGGCATCATCATCCTCCCATCCATCATGAACATCTCGCTTTGAATCTATATTCGTACATAATTCCGTTCTCTAACGGCTATCAGCGTCTGAATTGTGTGAGGTATGACGTGTGTTTATTGCGAATTCCGTTTTGATCGTATCTTTCGCTTGAGTCGAATCGGAGATGGGACATTTTTGAAACTCAACATCGTACGATCGTACGCCAGGTAGTTGAATTTTATTCGTTGATATACTTTACAGTTACTTTTGGTAGAAATACTCACAGATACTCGAATCGGAGGGTGGGAAAGCATACTTACCTGGCGTAGGGGTTACCGTGATCATGAAGGCGGTTCCCCCGGAGTGAGACTTGGCCATTGCACCTTCCGGCTGAGTTGACCTCCGCGATTATTCCTAATGCGAATAACTTGTGCGTGTAATTTTTGGTAGCCGGGGATGGCGTTCGCGCCGCCCCGACGTTTTTTTTATATACAAATCCTTTTGATGACTTCTTTTTTACCTCCTATGGAGAACTCTGGTGTCGATTCCAATTGCTGAATGTGGTATGATCTTGATGGGCAATACCAACATAAAAAAATAAATAGCTGGCGCGACAGCTCGGGATAAGCCAAGGCCTAGCTTCTCCCAACCATTTATGTTGTGCGTGTTGCATTTTTCACATGAATGGAAGGGACCTACAATTTATTGCCGACTCCGAACAGCGAGTTGAGAAGCTTTTTCATGACAAATTATACTCTCGGATGTTTGTCATTCCCCAAAGAGACAAAGGGCCGTGAAAAATGTTCGGTGGACACGGTCCATCGGCGCTATAGTTCGGGGTGGACCTGGGCCTCAACCAACAAGCTGGCTTAGCCAACTGCCTCTAGTTTCGAACGCCAAGTTGGTTAAGGTCCCCTTCTTCTTCTACAGCGCCGTCCCTCGGTTCTGGATTCGAAGTTTTTCCTTGCCGGAGCATTGGTGTCCATCCTACATGACCCAGCCGTCTCAGTCGTTGCGCCTTTACTCTTCTGGCTAAGCCGATGCCGCTGTATAGGTTTTGCACAACTCTTTCAAGAACGATGTTGAAGAAGTCGCTTGACAGGGCGCCGCCTTGTCTAGAACCTTTTTTGACATCAAAGGTCTCGGTGAGGTCTTGACCGGCCTTAATGACGCAGTGTGAAATCTCCATTGTCATCCTGCACAAACGGACGAGTTTAATAGGGATGCCAAAGCTAGACATGGCTCTCTATAGATGCTGTCATACGCGGTTTTAAAATCGATGAAAAGGTGGTGGGTATCGATTTGAAGTTCCTGGGTTTTCTCCAAGATCTGCCGCAGTGTGAATATTTTGTAGATGGTGGACTTTTCCTAAAACCACACTGATATGGACCGATCTGGTTGTTGACGAATGGCTTCAGGCGTTCATACAACACGGCACATAAGATCTTGTAAGCGATATTAAGAAGACTGATGCCTCTGCAGTTGGCGCAGTTCAGAGGATCTCCTTTCTTGAGGACCGGGCAAACACTACGAAAACAGTTCTCATCTTTCTGGGTTGTTAACAATACAACTGATGTATTGGCATTAGAATGGTCTGGTGGCTTGAATTCCCGAGTCAACTAACATTTTTCGACACAGAGTTCCAGGTACTTTATGAAAATTATTTGCACGGAGCTTCTCTAAAAGATTAGCTGTTGTGAACGATGTCGAACTGACGTTCCTAGTCTCTTTGTGGCGTTTTCATCCATTGTGAAGACCCTCTCCTGTGACCCGACGGAACGTAAAACATCGTCTTGAAATTAATAAAGATTAGTCTAACTAGAAGTTTGTACTCTCTGATATCTGACATGGGAGAGTTTAAAGTGTTAACCTGTGTGTGTCCTTCTCCCCTTCACGCAGTTTCCACCTTTAAAGACTTATCGGAAGGTCTGCTTCTTTTCGGGATAACTCGGTAGGTATGCCATCAAAACCTTATCGATTCCTGCTTCAACTACACTAAAAATCGCAGGCTTTTCTTCGAACGTGATCTTATGGTTTTATTTGCCATGTTTCAGGCTCGTCTTCTGAGTTACTAGAACTCGAGTCTACTTTTTTTTGTGGTAGGTATACTTCAGCTCTCAATTCACCTTCAGATGTCTAGAGATAGTCTTGTCTCTATGTGTGTCTGTCTATTAAAGCCAGAATTCTCCATAGCTTAGCTATGCTCGGTTGCATGGTTACATTGTACACTGCAGGATGGTGTCCAAATTGTATTTTGGAGCGTTACAGGATACAGTGTGTCCAAGTGGAGGACAATGTTTCAAATATTTACTACGCTTTGGGCGACTGTCGTTGGAGTAGATCTAATTCTCGAACACAAAGCTTCTTATGACACGAGAAGACGTCACTCTAGCGTCTGGAAAGATTCAAAAGCTATTCCAGATGGCTTTTGTCCTCGTAGAAAGGAATTCCACCATCGCCCAAGCTCAGGCTTCAACACATTCATAGATCTTCTGTCATGAACATGCTGGGTGAAGCTGGAGGAATCTGAACATTTAAAGCTCTTCTCCTAAGAATCTAGAGAAGTAAAAATGCCCTAGCGCTTCAAAATTCTATAGAGTTCCGACTGCGTTTACTAAAAGTCGCCCATTTCGAGCCAAAGAATTATGTTCAACTACTTTCGAGGCAGATCGCTCACCTTTTGAACTCTTTCCTGAGTGAAATGTGAAGAACCGGCTGTGCGTCATCGTTCTTTCTCTCGATCATTTGGTTCACTTTATAGTTTTCGTAGCTCTTCATAGAATCAAGCGAATTACCTGGACTTTTTGCCAACATTTAAAAATCCTTTGCCTTGCTGCTATCTGCTAACAAACTTGAAACGAATGTTTTAACCCAAATTTCTATTTCCAGGTTCGCGGTACACTCAAATCATGGACAAAGCTGTGGTGTGTCCTCAAGCCCGGGCTCCTTCTCTTGTACAAAAGTCCAAAGACAAAGAGCAGTCATTGGGTGGGAACTATACTTCTCACCTCATGTCAAGTCATCGAGCGACCAAGCAAAAAAGATGGTTTCTGCTTTAAGCTCTTCCATCCACTTGAGCAATCAATATGGGCTCCACGAGGACCAGACAAGGAGACCATAGGTTGTATACAAACATCTATCCTAACTTCAGCATATTTAACCCTTCATATGTTTACTTTGTTTGATTTTTAGGTGCAGTCGTCCAACCCTTACCAACAGCTTACCTAATCTTTCGAGCACCTAGTCAGGCTGCTGGTAAATGTTGGATGGATGCCCTGGAGCTCTCCTTGCGCTGTTCGGCATTGCTATTACGTTCGAACAGTAATTCAGGAGCAAACGCGAGTACCGACGCAAATGCGTCTGGACAAATTTCTCATGAGACACAATGGTCCGAAGCGGATTACGAGAAGCACTTCAACGATCAGGGTATGTATTTTGAAAAAATGTTTGTCCAACTGAATTTCTCTTGATTTTTCTTTGAAATGCAAAATGAAACTCAAGGTCTAGATCGAGCTGCTCAAATCCAAGCTCTGCTCGACAAATATCACCAACAATATGCGTCGAATAATTATTTGACTGTGGATAGTGCGACAAAGTGCACGTCGAGTACATTGAGTTTGGCCAGCCCACAAACTCCGATATTTCAACAGCTGTACTTGGCAATGACGAAGTGGGACCGTGTAATGGCCAATACGCCAGATTTTCAAAAAATCAAACATTTTGGAAAATTTCGCCACCGCGACAGCAAAGATTGTGACGAACTGAGTGATGTCTCTAGTGGGATTACGTTTTTGCCGCAAGGACGACGGTTGCTTACGAAATCAGCGTCCATGCATTCATTGGGTCGGACAAATCAAACAAGTGATGAGGAAGATTCACCGAGGCTGCCTAGTACACCGGGCGCTTTGTCAAAGCAGTTCTCTACTGGTATTTGGAAAGGCAGAGAGTCTTAGATTTGGATCATTCAGTCGTTTGAGGACGCATTCATTTTGTATTTTGTTTGAACATTGGTAGTACATCGGAAGCGTTAACGCCTTTAGAATTGCCTAGCTTAGGTTGTTGTTGCCAGTCGACCCAGAGATCAATCTTCGTCAAATCGTTACCGAAATAGTAGAACTCGTCACAACGTTTCATATTCCACCAGATTCGACATGCCACGTTGCTGAAGGAAGCGACATAATCATCTACACTACAGTAGTTCCCAATTTATGGTCTCCGAGGAATATACTTGACACCTAGAGGCTCCCAAAAAAGTCGTTAGCTTCTGTACAGCAATTAGATGGTTCCATCAATCAGTTACAACAAAAGCTTTTCTTCAGATTATCACTTGGGGATAATGGAAGCTTGACTTGAAGCTCCCTATGAAAAAGCTGTTTTTCTCAGCCTGGATGAGGCATTTGGCCCTGCTCGCTATCGGTATGGCCTCAAAGCCCATCAAGGGTATTGGTGTATCTCAATGCAGTTTATCGTTCTAGTCTTGTTGTGTTGAGGCCCATGTTCCCCAAAACTATAGCGCCTGTCAGGAAGTAAGTAATGTCGTCGTTCTTTGATCGTAATCGTCGTATTTCGAAGAATACTTAACTAACTCTAGCTGGTGGTACAGGTTGGGGTCAATCTGAGTCTTGACCAAAAAGCTTCTGCAGCCAGCTGTCTCAAATTTCATACTTCAAATTGGTTGAGGTCCCCTTGATCTTGGCCAGCCTCTTCTGCTTAGTTTAAAATATATTATTTTAGAGTGAGCGGGATGCTTCTCATTTAGACCTTCGGAACTGTGAAAATAGAGCAGATTTGAGCCATGTGAGAAAACGCTTCAATGATGAGGAGCTTGTAGTACTGGTATGCGCCGCATCAGCATCGAAGGTCTGCCATCTGTTTCGAGCAAAGGCAGGTCAATTGCAAAGGAAATGATTCAAGTTTGTTTGTAGCAGACCCAATCGTCAATGGAGTCCCTGATCGAAGACGTGGAAAGACCCAACGCAGGTTCAGGTCTTTTAATTCTAACCCTTGTCGACCAATCAAATTCAGAGAGTCTCGCATTCTCGAACTACTTTGGAACTGCTTAATGGGTTGAGCAAAGCCTTAAGCGCGGTCTGGCTATCCTTAAAGTCGCAGACGCGCCAACCGCTTCACCTATTCTTGATATTATAGTCCGTGACCATTAGACTAGCAAAAGTCTCTGCTTGGAAAATAGCGGCACCTAACGAAGGGTGAAGTCTAGTGTTGTTGGTCTCCACGAAGACACCAGCACCTGACCCATGACTGGTTTTGGAGCCATTTGTGAAGATTTGACTGCAGTCCAGTCCAGGCTCACACTCTGGCCAAAGCCAGTCCTAAAGGCAGGGAAAGTCGATTTTACATTTGCATAGCAGCCGAAGTTCTGGCGGCATATTCATGGAAGAAGGGTCGTAGGAAAAGTGTCGCGCAAGGTCATCAAAACTACAGTGCGGATGATACCAAAAGCCGCCTCATCTAAGACGATAGATTGCTTTGATAGTACAGCCATATAGATCAAGCAGATCATCTATAGAAGCGCCGGGCGTATTCGGAAGGCTGGCCTTCCTGACAGTTCTTACAAATTGCTGCTTTAGTGAGCTCCTGTCTGTTCATGTGCTTGTTGACATTGATGTATTCTGTAATTAGTTCCATTGTCGCCCTCGATTGCTCTGTGCTTGAGGAGGTTATCTGACTTCTTTATGACTGCGCCTTTGCACATCGTTGAGTTTTCTCATTGGTCTGGGAAATCCATATACACCCAGTGGTTAGTGACTGTCTGAATTTTCAACGATTCGCTCTGTTGTGACACTTTCACCTGGCATGAAGGTTGTCTTCGTTGTTAGGTTTGCTTGGGAGATGTGACCTGGATGTTGGATTTATGATGATATTAAGTGCTGCTTGATCATAGAAGATGCGACAAGTATAGTGTATAATTGTACGATCCCTCTACCTCCATTCAAGTTCGCAATTTAGGTTGAGAAAAATAAGAAACTATAGCCACTTGGAGATCTACATCAACTTGACGAAAGTTTCCGTTTCAATTAAATTGAAAATGTCAAAAGTCGAAACAGTTATTTTAAGCGAAAAAAAAGTTCTCATTGTTCAGTGTATACATTTTTAAGTTTTCAAGTCCGTAGGGAGTTTGTCCTTTCGAGAAAGTTTAGTGTGACACACGAAAAGGGATCAGCAAAGGAATCCATGTTTCATCAAAATTCTCAAAGCCGCTGACTGATCTGCAAATTTAGCCTCCAATTGTCTGAATATGAGAAGACTTTTTCAATTTAGTAAGACATTTTTATAAAAGCTTTCAGGCCTTTCGTTCGTAAGTCAACTTGAGCAACTCAAAGTGCAGAAGGGTTTAAATTAATTTTTTTTTTATAATCCACTCGCGCTTCAAGGGGTTGTGAATACCCCTGTGATGTTATTTACACAGCGTGAGCGAGGTGCAGTGGTTCGAAACTCAGATATTATCAGGTTTCAATTGCATCAGAGGGTGGTGTCCAGGCTTAATAATTTGCTTGTTCTATCCATTGCGGTGTACGCCTGGGTCATAAGATCCAAGGAATTAAGCTGGATTAGTAAATTAAACGTTTGAGATGTTTTGATCGTTTGATTTGCTGGATACCTGCAGACTCTGAAGTCCGTACCACTTGAACAGTGAATTTGAAGGGGACTGAACCTCTGGCTTATCCTCACTTGTGGTTGCTCTTTCGTATAAAGAACAAGTGCTTTCCTGAGGATGTTAAAGCGGGTGAAATATTCAATATTCACCCTTGTGTATTTATCACACTTCATAATCTTACATGTATAGAGTTTGGAAAGTAGAGTAGATATCTGGAAATGCGATAGAGCGCTTCATAAATCTCATTGGCCCTTGCAACGTGTTCTTACATTAACTGCAGCTAGAAGCTCTCTCGAACTCTATAAAATCCATCGTAAACGATTGATTTCACTATCGTAAGCTGGTGTACTCCTTAGCCACTTATATTTAAGCTAAGCCTGTCTACCAAGACTTTTCCAACTGTTTGGTTATGAGATTCTTGTTCTTCCAGATCTTGATGCGGACAGTCAGAATGAAGGCGCTGCTGCTGTATTATCTGGACCAGATACAGAATCAGATTCGGACATTGCCGAAGGACCTGAGGAAATTGATCTTCCAGAGACACCGTACGCACCCTGCCCGGAGGACGAGTTCGGTGATGTAAGTTTGAAACCAAAATCTACAACCTTTTCCTATATAGTCAATTGATTTGGTTTTTTTTTTTAGGCAGGAGAGCAAGTTGAAGAATTAGCCGATGAGCACAAGAGTCTTATTTGGTTTCTGGTGAAACAAGTCCGTCCTGGAATGGATCTAAGCAAAGTGGTGTTGCCCACGTTTATTTTGGAGCCGAGGTCATTTCTGGACAAACTGTCCGATTCGTACTATCATGCGGATATTCTGTCAGCGTAAGACATGCCTTCTTGTCCCTAACACACCTCAGATCACATATTCTTTTATTCCAGAGCTGTGTTGGAAGATGATCCTTTTACACGTATGAAGAAGGTCGTCCAGTGGTACATGTCGGGTTTCTATAAAAAACCGAAGGGTTTGAAAAAACCCTACAATCCCATTATAGGCGAGACTTACCGTTGCTATTGGGTGCATCCGAATGGTAGCCGGACATATTATATCGCCGAGCAGGTCTCTCACCATCCGCCGGTGTCGGCATTTTATGTGACAAACCGTCAGGATGGCTTCTGTATCTCGTGCAGCATATTGGCGAGATCCAAATTCTATGGTAATAGTACTTCAGCTGTGCTGGAAGGTATTGCAACCTTAACACTCTTGCCACGTGGTGAAAGTTATACGTTAACAACCCCATATGCCCATTGCAAGGGCATTTTAATGGGCACTCTGTCCATGGAATTGGGCGGAAAGATTAGCATCGAATGCGAGAACACTGGCTATAAGACAGATATCGAATTTAAACTGAAACCATTCTTGGGTGGATCGGAGTATACAAATCTGGTAACAGGGAAGATTAAATTGGGCAAAGAGACTTTGGCTACCATCAATGGCCACTGGGATACGGAAATCCGAATAAAAGACACCAAATCAAGTGAAGAAGGTGTTCTGTTCAGTGTCACACCGGAGACGAAGCAGAAGCGTCTTGTAAGGTATTGCGTTCCAGTCGAATCACAGGAACCAATGGAATCGGAACGACTTTGGCAATTGGTTTCGAATGCTATTCGCTGCGACGATCAGGTAGGCGCAACTGAGGAGAAAACCGTACTGGAAGAGATGCAACGTAATGAGGCGAAGGAAAGGAAAGCTATGTGCACGGAATGGATACCGACGTATTTCCAACAAGACATGATGAGTGGACAGGTGAGTTGAGTTGAGATTGCTGAAAAAAGTATTTTTTACTCATTAGTTGTCATACAGATAATGATTTGGGCTGACTAATCTTGAAAAGCTGGACCTAATCTTTATTTCTTTTCTAGAAAAACCGAAAATCGTCTTGGTGGCGATGAAAAGATTACGAAACTAGGTCCGTCGCTACTGAAGATATCCTTTTCTGCCATCGGTATTGTAGGGTTCGGTACCTTGTTAAGGAGTCTCCTCTTAGACAAGTCAAATTTGATTGCAGGACGGTGTTGAAAATCAGGCGATCATCTGATTTTTAAACAAATTCGATTCCAACGTTCGATTTATTTGGACACTGATTGTTGGAATAGGGACTCTGTGTCGGTATTGGAATGTGTCCAAGTAATTTACACCCTGATGCTCACGCTTTTGAGATCCATGCGAATGCCAAAACTCTACATTCATGGTATTCTAGCTCCACAGTAACTGTCTAAATTCCCTTTGAAAGGTTATGTCTCCATCTTGACATATGTAGTAGATTTTATTGTATAGTAGTGCATGTCACTGATAATCAACGATATTCAAGCTTGATGAACCTCGCCATGAATCTCGAATTTCTCGCTAGCATTTCGTGCCATTCCCATATCTGTTCTTCGTTTTATCGGGACGTTCAGGAGAATACTTCTAAGACAGCAGCTAATGGCTAGGTGGTCAATTTGATTGGATTTTGCATGCCTGTCAGCTGACTTTTAGCCGACTTTGTGGCAGGTCTCGTGCTCAAACATGGTGCCATTTAAAAAAAGGCGCGATGCCATTGCGGTTGTGGTTGTGGTTGTGGTTGGAATTCTCTCACCATGACAATGTGTCCGTTCGGCGATGTGTTCAAGGCGGGGCCTAGCTGGTCGTAGAGGGTCTCCTTCTCGTCATCAGACGTGAGTTTCCTTTGGTCGGAACCCTGTATGATGGCGATCCGTTATACTCTTGTTAAGAATCTGGCCGCTAAAATCCTGTCTCCGTGTGGCTGGACGGAAATTACACCTTTGTACATCTTTGCTTGGTGTTGTTAAAAACAGCAGCCTCACTTCATATTTCTGGCTAGTTTGCCCGAGTAGAATAGTAGGCTTTGAGGACGGGTACCGTCTAACCACCTCTGGGGTTACACCGGGTGCTGGTGTTTTCGTGGAGGTCGATAACAGTAGACTTCACTACTCGTTGAGCAAGCATTGTTTTTCTAGCAGAGACCTTTGCTATCTTAATGGCCACGGACTATACTGTTAAGAACAGGTGGAAGTGTCGAAGCATCTGTGTCTGTAGCGATAGGCAGGCTGTGCTTAACGCCTTGCTCAACCCGTTAACGATTCCAAAATAGTGCGAGAATGCAAGAATTCTCTGAATTCGGTCGCAAGGCTGAACTCTTTGACTCTTTTCTGGGTCCCAGGTCACACTGGGATCTCTGGAAATGAGATCTTCGATGAGATTGCTAGACAAGGCTCTGAAAATGTTTTCTCAGTACCTGAACCTGCTTTGGGTCTTCCTGCGTCCTCGGTCAGGGCCTCCATTGACGACTGGGTATCCTACGAACAGAGTTGTGTGTGGCACGGGTCTCCAGGATGCAGGTAGACTGAACGAATTCTCGCGAACCTCTGTAAGAAATCAGTGGCATTCTTGCTGTCACTTAGCAGAAGAGACTGTAGACAACTTATTGGCGTTCTAACGGGACACTTCGCTTTTGCCAAGCATCTTAGTTAGGCTTAAATGCCACAACTGCCTGCGACGCCTGTGTAGAGGGCGACGATACTTCGGATCATTTCCTTTGCGATTGCCCTGCCTTTGCTCGAATCAGGTGGCAGATTTTCTGTGCTGATGTGGTGAGTGCTGATACTGTAAGCTCTTCACTTTCTCCGAAAGTCGACGAAATTCCAGGAAGTGGGGAAAAACTGGGTCATGCTTTCTGGTAGTACAATGGACCAGTTGCGTCTGAGTGCTCCAGTATAGCGTTTCTAAACCTGACAAAAAAAAACCACCCCTTCCTCAAGTTGAACAAATCGTGCTTCAAAAGCTTCCTCACATTCCAAAAATCAATCTTAGTCTGGGAACAATAGCCAGAAGTGTATATTCAATAATTATTCGAGCCTTAGTGCCAGTTTCTTTGCCTTGTTGGCTTAGTAACGCGGAGTGCTAACCTACGATAGCTATTCTAGAGCGGTTATACTGTTCCTACTTGCAATTTAAGCCTGAATATATGTAGAACTTGCAAGCAACCTGACTATGTTTTATTACAATCGGTATTTACGCGGCCAATCGCTGCCCAGGATGGGCTTTCAACAAGTTCCATGTAAGGTTTCATGGGTTACAATTCTATATCAACCGCTCAAGGTGGTTATGAAAACTTGAATGGCTTTGTTGTGGTCAAGGATACTGGTCCACAATTGGTCGCCTGGTTATGGATAGACTTTCTTTTTCTTTCTCTCAGATAGCTCCGCTTCAAGACTATCAAGAAGTTCTGGCAGTCCTCTTTTAACCATCATCAACATCATCAAGAACCTTCCCTGCTCATTCAGCCATCAACCCTTAAGATCTTTTCCAATATTTTTAAACTCAAATGATTAACATTTTATTTAATAATCTTTCAGTGGATTTACAAATACGCCGACCTTCGTCCATGGGATCCGCGTAACGACGTCAAACAATACGAATCCGAATACCAAGTCTTAACCAAAACCCGCCATAAGGCACCCATGGTTCGTACGGCTAGCATCGTAAGCTCCGACCCGCTACATGTTATTCGTGCAGACTCTAGACAATCATTATCTGCTTTAAAGGCACCCAATCGTTCGGTCATGTTATCGGGTAAATCATGTTCTGCTCAATTATCGCACGCTCGGGTCAATATCCCCTCTGATTCTAGTCAATCAAACGAGGAATCGGTGAAGAAAGTCCTCTCCAACAAATCCCTAAAGAGGTAAGCAGTTAGCCCGTCTTTCGTTTGAAAACATTTTCTAATCATCTTATCTTTCAGTTTAATAGCTTCCGTCGATCAGATAAGCAGAGTTCTGGACGACCACACAAGGCAATTGAAAAAAATCCAAACCAGCATGGAACGCATCCAGTATGCCCCAGTGTCTCGTTCTTCAACGTTTCTGCAACCTACAATATCGCAATCGACCGTAATCAAGGCCGTGGTGTTGGGCATCTTAGGGATCGTAGTTAGTCTTTTGTTCAAGTGGATCTTAAAGTAGACTATGTTATGACAAAAACAAAAACTCTGTGCCCTGTGTGTTTTTTTTTTTATTAATTATTTTACCCTCAAATCAAATTGCTTCTTCCAATCAAGGCAGCTGTGCCAGAATTATTTCGGTTTCTTCGAAACACCTTAAACACATTTGTACACACACACTCTGGTTATAGTCCTTAGAATTATGATAGATCTTCCTTACTATGCTAGCTTACTAAGACTAATCTTAAACAAATACTTATACTATATCACAAGGCGGGTGAAGGTCCTTAAAACAAACATTCTACCGTCGAAAACGCTTTAAAAGAAAACAAAAAAAGCAGAAAATATTTATAATCATGTTTCTTGCAAGAGTATATGTCAAGTTTTATCCTCCCTAGGAACACCCGCAGACACACTTTATGTATATTTAACGTATTTTAATAATTTTTACTTGTCTCGATTCAATCAGTTTTCGCATTGTAAGTCATTTTAACGAAAAAGGATTCTTCTTATCTAGTTAGGAAAAGAAAAACTAAGTAAACTTAAATTTAACTGTTAACAATAAAAAGTCATTTCGACGAGGAGCGACATCTGTTGTCGACGAGGAGAGAAAATCAATAAGGAAATGAGCTGTATTCACGTTTGTAGATGATAAATACAAATAAACTGACATTCGTTTTATGTGGAATGGTCTCGGAATGTTTTGTTAATCTGCAAGAGCTTCTTCAGGTTTTAAAGAAACACGATGAAGTCCAGGTGGTTGGACCTTTGATTTCAACTACTTTGGATGGTTGTTGGAGGTAGGTAACGAAAAAAAGTGTGAGGAGTGTTTCTACTAAGGCACTCTAGCTTGGTTCCGGACTCTGTTGATGAATGGCGGCTTCTGTAGGGCCAATTTAGATCTTATGTCTTATACGGGCTATTTCGACTTATGGGTGTTAGAAAACAGGTAGAAACTTGTTGACGACTCTAGTATACGAAATAAGAAAAATGAACTGTGTATCTGCACATGGAATGTTACAACCTTTACCAGGCCGTGTGGAGCTTAACACTATACCGCTGCAATGTGGACTTCCGCTGTCTAAGAAAGTGCGTTGGAACGGGCGCGGGCCTGGCAAAAGGAGGATGACAAACTATGACATCTACAGTTGAGATTGCTACAGAGAACAGAAGAAGCGGTTATTTGGATGCGGATTTGTTGTAAGCAGCAGACTTATTCAAGCTTCCGACACATGCAGAAGACAAGGACAACGCCATCAAAAACATTACGAGACCCTCGAAACGGAACTAGATTAACGAAGCTTCCGAAATGTCAACATGAGCTCGGATCAGGACCACGTTGCAGCCAATGCACTAATGCAAATATCCTAAGTGATATAACAAAGAAGAATTACTGTGAAAAGATACAACGTTAAAAGTTTACAATTGCAAGAGACCATCAGAATCCTTGCCGAGCTCGTATCTGAAAATCTTTCAACAACTTTTATGCCGCCAGCATCATACGTTGAGGGCCCGCAACTGATGTTTTGGATTTTACCCGACCGCCATCACGAAACCCCGGGTTTGACGAAGACTGTAGAAAATCAAGAGGCACATAAAGGGGCATTCACTGCAAGGCAGGACGAGTGCTGCTCGCGAGTTCTACAAATAAAAGATGGGAAGAACGTCGGGTTTAAAGAAAAAAATACAGAGTATGATTGAACATATTGAGAAATAATGCTCTAGAAACAATGTACGGAAGCTTTACTTAAACGTGAAAAGAACGTCTCTGGTTGCAGCGCCACTGCCGAAACCCGTCATTAGGCTGATCCTTGTGGAAGCTACAAAGGCATTATTTCCCTCAAGATTTCTACCCTTTATTTATCATCTCCAACTACGTCTACATATTTTATTACATCAATCTAGTACAATCACAAAACCTTTTTCCGAACACTCTTCAGTAAGTGTCAAAAAAAAAATTTCACATGTCACTCCCTCTTGGCAAATGGCAACTGCGTTGAAAATTTTTCTCCAGTTGAAGTACAAGTGAATATTTTGTAAACACGGCTATTTCGACACATTTCCTTCGAGTTTTCCGTCGATTGTCGTTCCCAGACTTTCGGATTGCAAAAGCAATGGACGAGGACGTGTTAAAATCCCGTCTATTACGTGAGTGTTATTCCAATCAAAAGAATAAATAATACGTGTAAAGTTTTCTGTTTTGGTTACGAGTCCATTGATTTGTTCGTGGTTTGCTGTCATAAGCATGGACACTAACCCAACAGACAGTAGAGGAAGAAAAATAGCGAACATATTTTTTAATAGATTTTTAATTCCATAACAGAGGAACCACCTACCATGGAAGCTGTACGTAAATTTTTCGAAGAAAAATTTGGACTTACCGATAAGAGCGACGAGGATGAGGTTTGTTTTAACCAGCTAAAAGATTTACACTGTTATTCAATGTGTTATGTATTCCAGACCAAAGTGATTGAAGACTTAACATTCGAGGGTCTGGCCAAGCACTGGAAAGAGAAGGGATTCAAGAAAATCGTCACAATGGTTGGAGCTGGCATTTCAACATGTAAGACAAGATTACCTTGCATTTTGGATAAATTGTGAATAAATTTTGCTTTGCAGCTGCTGGAATCCCAGATTTTCGCTCTCCCGGCTCGGGACTCTATGATAACTTGCAGAAATACAAACTTCCAACTCCGACAGCAATATTCGACATGGATTACTTCGTAGACAATCCACAGCCATTTTTCTCCCTCGCCAAGGAGCTGTATCCGGGAACTTTTAACCCAACGCCAGCGCATTACTTCGTTCGGATGCTGCATGAAAAGGGCCTGCTGGTGCGTCATTACACCCAAAACATAGACACACTGGAGAGAATCGCCGGAATACCAGAGTCAAAACTGGTAGAGGCGCATGGAACATTCTACACCAATCATTGCTTGGGCTGTCGCGAACTCTACACCATGGAGTGGATGAAGGATCAAATAATGGCTGACGTTGTGCCAACTTGTCCATCTTGCAACGATGTGGTCAAACCCGACATCGTGTTCTTTGGAGAGAATATGCCCGAAAGATTCTATACAATGCCAGCAAAGGATTTCAAAAACTGTGATTTGCTCATTATTATGGGAACGTCGTTGGAAGTGCAACCATTCGCTTCGCTAATTGACAAACCCAATCGGAACTGTGTTAGATTGTTGATAAATAGAGACAAAGTCGGATCAGGATCACGGGCTTGGCAAACCTTTGGACCGGGTTTGTTATATGACAAACCGGAGAACAAACGGGATGTGGCGTATATTGGGGACTGCGACGAAGGAGTGTATGCGTTGGCTGAGGCCTTGGGTTGGCGCAAAGAGTTGGAGGAGTTGGTGAAGTCGGAACATGCCCGATTAGATTGGGAAAATGCCTCGGATAAAGGTTCGTCGATCCTCGCAGTTCATGAGACCGAAAGTGAATTAGTAGACAAGTCGTCAGAAGCCGATAAAGACTCAAGTTCTGATAGTAAGCTAAAGTAGTATCGGATTGCAGATGGAGTAAGGTAACGAATTTTATTATTGTGCCGAGTGTGTAATAGGATTTTGTCCAAAATTTTTCTGTTACAACTGAGTTTTCAATAAAGTTTTAGCAGAATTCGATAGAGAAATCATTGAGCACTTGCTGAAGGATTGTTTGGTTTATGGGATCTTGTGGGGGTTAGTAGATTGTGTCACCACAGGATTAGTAACAGTTGATCGAATACGAATGTTGGCGTTCAAAGAGGTGACGGACCAGCAGCTTGTTGACGTTTGAAGGCTTGAATTGGTAAAGGAGAGACAAGCCAGCTTCCGCGGTCTTGATTCAGAGGAATACTTTAATAAAATAATTTAAGGCCTTCTTACGAGGCAACCACTTTCCTCATACTTGTGAAGGCTGTAGCGGATTATGACGTATTGCGGGACAAGGTCAGTAAGGCTCAATGCAGAACACTTTGCAACTGCTTAACAAATTAAATTAAATAAATTGCAAACGTAAATAATACATGTGTGTACATAATGAGCTCTACTTAGAGATGAATATACATATTCCACCACTGGTTTTCAGGATTCTTCGAGCGCCTCGGCCTCCCCCCGGAATCCAGAATCAATCAAATAAATAAAAATTAACAAGTACTCCATCGGTCATCACAGGATGTGTGTGCAATTTAATTGCAAAAAATCCAAACGTCCGCCATGCGGAATACATTTTCCCAGTCATGCAACGGAAACAACTCTTAATTAACTGCGGGACTCAAAATGGAGCACGAAATTGATGAACTGCTGCGCCGAACACACGTGAAAAAATTGGACAAACCCCCTAGCGGAGATAACAATAACGAAAACACTCTGAAAACACACACACATACATTTTGGCGGAGAATATTGTCAAATTCGGATTCTAATTGAAAGCCAATTCAAACTGCAAAAAGGGCACAGAAGCCTACCTATGCCATTCAACCAACCGCCTCGACAGTTGAAAGGGGATGTTAATTAAAAAAAAAAACCTTGGAAATTGGAAATTGGAAATCATTCGAAACTAATTAATTATCTGACTCCGTGGTGGGCGATCATAGCGTTACGTAAAACAGAAAACAATGGATAAAGCCATTTATGCGCTAGGATTACGAGATTGGATTTAAACAAAAGGACTTGAATGGACTAGACCTCAGCAAATATCGGCCTTAAGTATTTAAGGAACGCTTTGAGTTTTACTAACTTTTCGTCAAATTATTTAACTTTTTACAAACACCCTTTAACAGGAAAGTTGGTTAAAGTCCCCTTCCAATTGCGTGCGCCACCTGAGTCGCGGTCTTCCTCTACTGAGCCGTCTCTCGGGTCTGGATTCGAAGATTTTCCGGGCTGGAGAATTGGTGTCCATCCGCTCTACATGACCCAGCCACCTCAGGCGTTGAATATTTACTTTTCTGCCTAATTCGATGTCGTTGTACAGTTCGACGTTGTATCTCCTCCTCCACTCCTCGGCTATCCAGACGAAACCGAAAATCACCCGAAGAATTTTCCTCTCGAAACAGCCGAGAGCAACCTCATCCGCTTTTGACAGAGTCCACGCCTCTGCGCAATAGATCAGAACTGGGACGACAAAGGTCTTACAAAGGGTCACTTTAGTCGTTCGAGAGAGGGCTTTGCTACCCAATTGCCTTCTTAGCCCAAAGAAGCAGTGATTGGCAAGAGATATTCTTCGTTTCATCCCAGCGCTGGTGTCGTTGTCTGAGTTTATAGTGGAGCCTAGGTGGACAAAGTACTTAACTACCTCAAAGTTAAAACTGTCTATTGTGACGTTTTGTCCCAGACGTCGATGTTGAGTGTCCTTTCTTGTTGACAGCATATACTTAGTCTTGCCCTCACTGACTGCTAAACCCATCTTCGCCGCCTCCGTCTCGATAGTCACGAACGCGCCAGTGACATCACGCTGCGTTCTTCCCATTATGTAAATAATGTCGGCATATCTGAGTAATTGGACGGACTTTTGAAAGATTCTGCCTCTGGTGTTGGCACGTGAGTTTTGCACAACTCTTTCAAGAATGATGTTGAAGAAGTCACATGACAGCGCGTCGCCTTGTCTAAATCCTTTTTTGACATCAAAGGTCTCGGTGAGGTCTTGACCAATCTTGATGGAGCAGAGTGCATCATCCTGCACAAATGGATGAGTTTGGCAGGGATGCCATAACGAGACAAGGCTTTCTATAGTTCGTCTCTATAGATACTGTCATACGCGGCCTTAAAATCGATGAAAAGGTGGTGGTTATCGATATGAAGTTCCTGGGTTGTTTTCTCCAAGATCTGCGGCAGTGTGAAAATTTGGTCTATGGTGGACTTTCCTGGCCTGAAGCCAAACTGATATAGACCGATCAGGTTGTTGACGAGCCTGGGCTCTTGAAGCACAGCATAAGGAAAGATTCGAACGAGCCGGGAAACGTAAATTGCTCTGCTATCCCTAGAGAAGACTAGCTGTGAACTAGAACTATTCGTGAAGTTACAGAGAACGAGATCAGGGACTATATGGTGGCCTGACTGTCTAAGTAAACACTAATATCCCTAGTAGATATTTCATTCCATCGCAGTCAAGACAGGGCTTCTTTTATCGCCTTCGTCTCCCCCTGGAAGACGCTACATTGATTTAAAAGGCGGAAACAAGATATTGATGTTTAAACCATCGTAGAAAACACATTCTCCTACATCATCTTTGATTTTGGAACCATCTGTAATCACCAAGGATTCACTAAATTTCTTGTGGGGACAACGACTTTAAAGTTTCTCCTTAAAGAATGTCGTAGTTTAGAATCGAGGCATGGTCTGCTTTAAGTCTGCCATTCGTTTACCGAAAATGACTAGAGGGATCGAAGATAAGGGTAAATACTCAGGCACGTGGATATCTGTACTTTTCCTAAAGTGTTCCGACGTATTGTTTCGTCCAAAGCAGTTTACCAAACAACCACGTCGCACATGAGCACCAACAGGCCTGATTACGAAGGTATAGAGGCGGGAGTTAGAAGCAGTTGCAAGCCTCAATTTCCTGCAGAAAACCCAGCAATTCAAAATCGATGCCCTCCATATTTTTGTCGACTTCATGAGCTCTACTGAGACCTAATCATGTTGTGAACCGTTGCAGATCTCACAGCCATTCAGGAGGATGGCGTTTGTGGCCGAGACCAAAAAGCTTCGCTTGCTACCCGATGAGATTCCTACGACCGTCACAAATGCTGACCCTTGTGCTGTCCAATCGCATGCGGACTAGATCGGACTAAACCCCATTGATTACAGCTATGGAGTAGAAGTAAACTCTAGAAATGACGCCCTCATCGATTAAGCCTGGGCAACTGCAGTCATTGCGGTTCAAAGTTGATTTTTCGAAAGGCGAAATTGACGCTCGAAGGATGAATGCTCCTGTACAACTCTGACACAAGTTTTCAGTGAGGACAGCAATCTTTTCTTCTTTTTAATTCAATGGCAGCATACACACACCAGTAGACACCCATCCATCAGCATAGATCACACATGAACGGTCCGGTTAACGCACAAAATAGGTCAAACATCATGCATATGTATGTGTCCTTGCACGTCCGATAACACAATGGGCCCAGAACGTATCCATTTTTCCGATTAGTTCGCCAAAATTCAATTCCCTTCGCAAGGACACTGAACACTGAAGGGGAAAAAAAAAAAAAAGCAAAAAACAATTCGCAATGACATTTGCAAGTAAAATCCAGAGAAAGGAACATCTGCGACATTCATCCTGCGCCACATGCATCCATTGATACAGAATGCATGTGGCATCATCATCTAGCAGAAGAGGGCACAAATCTACACACACACCAGCCGCAAAAAAGGATAACCGCAGTACTAGTCGCAACTGCTATGCTAGCCCCACAGCTATCACCATTCACCAGCTAAAAACAACGTGAATCCATAGGTCGGTTGTGGAGGGCTGCAGTAATGGGCCCGTTTAGCTGTACATCCTGTTGTTCAAGGATTACAACACCCATCGACAACAACCCATCGCAGCGTGCAACACAACAATTGCAATCGCCGCAAAAGAATGCCAAACAAAAGGACGAAACAAAAAAATGAACAACGTATGCTGGCGCATTCATATTCCGGTTGCTGTTATCAAAAACGTGGAGAACTGAGCCGCAAACAACTGGAAAGGACTCGGACTCCGACTCAAGCCAAGGAACACAAGGACCAATACAAACAGGAAGTTCTTCATCAACATCATCATCATCAGCATCATCATCATCGTCGACGTTGTGATGCATTGCATTGCTCTCGTCGTACAAGGACATACGGGTATTCAGACCGCAAAAACTGATTGATTTGCTTTCCCCGATGGATGCGTGGTTGGGTTGTTTGGTTGGTTCGTTGGTTGGATGCCTGGTTAGATGGCTGCGGTTAAGGCCGCTGCTCTGGCTGGAGGATGAGCCAAGGTATTGAAAGCACAGCTGCATTCCCTCCATAGCGGGACTAATTAAAACCCAGCGAAACAAAGTAAGATCATGGTGAATAAATTTACAGATGCAATACGTTCGTGGGCGCCTGTACCATCATCCTTGACTGTGTGTACGTCCTTCAGAAAGAAGTGGAGCGGGATTGGTGTTGTATGTTGGTTGCATTTCGATCGCAATCAGATTGCGAAAGTAATTAAACTAATGGAACATTTATTAGATTGAGACACATGGCTTGGATACGTACAACATCGCCACTCTCTATCGCTTCTCTTTGTGGTTGAGACCTATTCAGTGGATATCGGGATTTCGATCGCAGAAGCAACAATTGCTTATCTAGTGACCACACTCTTGTTGGAGGGCGGCAATTAAATAAACGAAATCAGTGTTACGGCAAACTGTGTCCTTTGATGTGCAAGACATGAGTGTGAGGACAGGTAAGAAGATAAGTTTGCACAGAGTTCCAAGTTTTGTGTTTGGCAACCATCGAAGGTTGGGTTCGTATTTTGAATCAAAGCAAAAGCTCTCACCACTCGCATGTGTTTCGTATGACACGGACACCATAGAAAGTTTATGATTTTCGCCGGGGAATCCAGTTCTCTTTGGAAGATACGTCTTCCGAAACATTGAAGTGCCGGACAATCATAAAAAATGTGCTCGAAAGTCTCTCCCTTTTCGCGTCAGAAACGGCGCTCTGTATCAGTATACGGATTGTGCTTGTTACGACAACTCAGGCAGCAATAGCATTTGAAGAAACCCATGAGCTTCATAATGCTTTCCTTCTCTAGGTTAAGGATAACCATGGAGAAATCAGGGTGGATTCGTCTTTTGGATTGCCTAAGCATCGGGACAATTGATGGCACAAAAAGATTTTGGTCCTGATAACTTTGAAGATGAGTCACAATGCTTACAATTTCTTGGCACCCAACGAAGTTTGACCCTCTTTTGTCTCGCAAGTCTAGATTGTTAACCATCGTGGCAGGAATTGACTGACTTAAATTTCGCTGAATGCGAGGCTACTGCTTTAAGTGCTGTCTGAATATCTGAAAGATTTGCATTCACCCTTAATCAGGGTTTATCCTACTGCAGATCTCAATCGCGTGGTTCAAAGAATTAGAATCAATTCCAGATTTCGTTTTCGATCCATCAGCGAATCAGATAGGCGTCTTTGGTAGCCCAGTTTACACAATGGAACGTCTCTGCTTTAAATACTTACTTAAGGTGGGGCTACAGTCCAGTTGCTTCCAGTTTCGCAAGCCAAATTAGTTAAGATCCCCTTCTACTTGCGTGTGCCACCTGAGTCGCGGTCTTCCTCTACCGCGCTGTCCCTCGGGTGTGCATTCAAAGATTTTCCAGAACCGGCGGCGCATTGGTGTCCATTCGCTCTACATAACCCAGCCACCTCAGTCGTTGGACCTTCACTTTTTCGGCCAAGTCGATGTCGCTGTACAGTTCGTCATTGTATCTTCTCCTTCATTCACCGTCTATGCAGACGAAACCGAAAATCATCCAAATAATTTTCCTCTCGAAACAGCCAAGAGCAACTTTATCCGCTTTTGACAGAGCCCATGCCTCCAAGCCGTAGAGCAGGGCTCGAACGGTTAAGGTCACTTTAGACGTTTGAAAGAGGGCTTTGCAACTCAATTGCCTTCTTAGCCCAAAGAAACAGCGATTGGCAAGAGTTATTCTTCGCTTGATTTCTGCGCTGGTGTTGTTATCGGATGTGATAGCGGAGCCGAGGTAAACGAAGTCCCTTACTACCTCGAAGTTATAGCTGTCTACCGTGACGTTCTGTCCGAGACGTCGATTTTGGGTGTCCCTTCTTGATGACAGCATATATTTTGTTTTGCCCTCATTGACCGCTAAGCCCATTTTCGCCGCTTCCGTCTCAATACTCGCAAAGGCGCCAGTGACATCACGCTGGGTTCTTCCGATAATGTCAATATCATCGGCGTATGCGAGTAATTGGACGGACTCTTGAAAGATTGTGCCTCTGGTGTTGACGCGTGAGTTGTGCACTATTCTTTCAAGAATGATGTTGAAAAAGGCGCATGACAGCGCGTCGCCTTTTCTAAAACCTTTTTTAACATCAAAGGCCTCGGTGAGGTCTTGATCGACCTTGATAGAGCAGCGTGCATTCTCCGTCGTCATCCTGTACAATCAGACGAGTTTGGCAAGGATGGCAAAATGAGATGGTTCTGTATAGCTCGCCTCTATAGATACTGTCATACGCGACCTTAAAATCGATGAAAAGGTGGTGGGTATCGATATGAAGTTCCTGGGTTTTCTCCAAGATCTGCCGCAGTGTGAATATTTGTTTGGTGGTGGACTTTCTTGGCCTGAAGCCACACTGATATGGAGCGATCAGATTGTTGACGAACGGCTTCAGGCGTTCACACAACACGGGAGATAAGATCGGCAGAGGTGGTGCCGCGAAAAATATTCGGTGGACATGGCTGGGGCTTGAACCCACGCCGCTTGGTTAGCAGTGCAACGCACTAACCATTGATCCACGGCGATACCGTGGATGCAAGCTGTCGAAATAATATTTCTATGTTGTATTGCTGGGGTAACTCGTCGAGATCGAGTTAGGAACACCAGAATACGCGAGGCACTCAGTGTCGAGCAGCTACTTCTTCCAATGGAGAGGTGTATACTTCGATGGTTCGGCTGCAGCTGTTACTCAAAGCTTGATCTTTCGTTTATAAAGACGCCAAAGTATTTTATTTTTTTGCTTAGACAGCAGGTCATGGTTATAGTCTCAAAGAGTTTCCTGCTACTGATGAATAGTACTTTGGTCTTTTTTTCTGTAGATCCATAGTTAGTCTCAGACCTCCCTGAAAACTTTGTTACTGTCGTGCTCTTACTTTTTCCGTAGTAAGGCTTGCACCACGATAGCTATTTCATCTGCAAAGTATATTGATGGCACAAATATTTCGTCATGGCTCAGTAGTTACTGTCTTGCTATGTGAGCTACTTAGGTTCGAGGTCCAGCAATATCTAGCTAACATTTTTCATCGGGAATGACAAACCTTCAAGAGTATAATTTATTACGAAGAAGCTTCTCAATTCGCCATTCGGAGTCGGAGTAGCACGTAGGCTGTTGTCCTAAGAGGTACTCGTATATAAGGTTCCTGTACAGTTTGGGAAGTGTATAGCCCGGGGAATGATTACTTGTTTCGATTCAGATATTCTCGTAGATGAATTTGAAGGATTCAAACTGCTCTTAGCAGTGATGGGTTTTTGGCAGAAGACTTTGTAAAGTCTGCACGAGCCTGTTGCAGAATCTGTACCACGATCTTTCTATTACAAAGAAGCATCAGAATGGCATAGTATACCCTTGTTTGGGTTCAAATCAAGGGTTGTAGGTTGAACCTTCCTTTCGTGTTGTGCTTGAAAATGGTCCCTATGACTCAGTATACAGGGCGGAGGTTGTGAAGCTGACGGCGTATACCTATTTCTTCCAGATTTCATGTCAATATAAAAAAGATATTAGGACTGATCCAAGCTGACATGCGGTCACAGATGTCCTTAGATTCGGTAAGTACACACATCTGTACCTGCAGGACAAAACCAGAAATAAATGCAAAGAAGACACTTATTTCCTTTTTGTTTGCGGTTACGCTTTTGTGAAATCATACTAAATGTCACGCAGATGTGACCATTCGAAGAACATTTCTCGGGCAGGTACAGCTTTCGAATGAATCCCTCCAGCTGTCAGAAGGACTTACCCAAAAACGAAGTAAAACTCCATCATCTGCTCAAAATCCACCAATATTTCCGCACGTTTCCATTTCATTTACATGGCTCTCCTTGTAAACCACAAATGCTGCATCGAATTTGCACTAAAACCCCATTACGCCCCTAGCGTGACCTAACATCACAATTCCCAATATCCTTTATGAATTCATTTTGTGCCCCAAAACACACAGCACACGCACGCATCCACTCGACATATTGATAACCCATAAAATTATCAGGACTTATTCCCATCGAACAGCCAAAAAGTGGATCGTCCTGTTTCCGCTTCCGCCGTCGCCGCCGCTGTTGCCGCCTCCACCGCCACCATTTAGCAATCCATTGGATAAATCCTGTCTCATTGGTTACGATTATGTTAACCATGCTCCAATTTGTTCAAAATTGAATATACGATCGTCAATATGTTGCTCTGTAATCCGCATAATGTCGCATCATTTGTGTCCTTCGTGTACATAAAATATTCATAAAGTCCCTCGCTCTCTGGGGGTTGCTTCTTGGTAGTGGGCCGCCCCCTGGGGTGTTCTGCCCCGACTGGCAGGGCGCTCGCAATAGAGTGGAGATTAATATTTCAGGGGAAAGGGAAAGAGCGGGCGCAAAAGGCGAACGCTGTAAAAATATTGTGCCGGGGATTCGATATTTTTTTCCCCCATGTCAGGGGGATGGGTCCTGTTCCTTGCGTGGAGCATCTCAATTTGCTCCTAAAACGATTCTCCCTATTATTCGGTCATAATGCGTGCATATGGGGGCTATTTGTTGATATCGCTTAACGTAATCGTTGGTCCTTGGTGGTGACGGTTCGCCCCAAAAGGATCACCAGATGTCACCACAAATTGATGTAGTATCGGGGTGATGCGTGTGTGCTGTGCGGGATGCCACTTATGAATTTAGCCAAGCGGAATGATACACAGTGTACACATGTCCCGGTCCATCGATTTGTGATGTGTTTTTCATATTTTGTGGCGGCCAATGATTGCGTATGGAGGGCGATGGGGCAACGAGGCGATGAATAGAGACTTCAATCGAATTGAGCCTATCAACTGCGCGTGGTGTCCTTGTGGCGCGCTGTCACATGAACACATTTTCCGCTTAAATGAAACCATTTGGGTGCGAATGATTGAGTTTCCAATGGAACAGCTCCATGGAGACTCGGTTAGGTTTCTTATTTCCTTGGATTAGATGGCTTATTGTTTTCCACATGAGGTTTCGAGGCCATAATTTTTACATTATCATGGATTGTTGAGCCTTGTGTTTCATTTGGTTGGACAATTTCGTTCTAGAACGATGTGGGATTACGCGTGGAATTCAAAGGCCAGATGATGTTTTAATCAAGGTAAAGCCGATAAGCCAGCTGAAGCTCTAGCAGTTTAAGCATCTGCCACTGAAGGTCGTAGAGAAGGATTAAAAAAGACTGAAAGGGTAGTTGAGGTTATGCATTTGCAATGCGATGACAATATATAAATGCTTAGAAGCCGGTGGATACTCAAAATGCCTGAGTAGGATCTATTTAGGGGCCGATAAGACTATGCAAGGCCTGATATCTGGCTCTCTTTCCGGGTCTGCAGAAGGAACAATCAAATCAGAATATGGTGCAGAACAGCTTAGCCGGTGCAAGCTCACAGCTACAAGCCTGAAAAGAAGGAAAAGGGAACGAAGGACCTTCTAAGAAGTCAAGCCAAAACAGGAAGCACGCAGAATATACTTACGATCGAAACCGAGAAGAAAAGACAAGCTTACGTGAAAGTGAAGAAGACAGTGAAAGCGGTTAGGAGTAAGATATCCACAATACTCAAGTCACTTGTAGTAAAAAGTTGTCGCAGCGAGTTTGGGATCCTAAGCTCAAGAGATAATGGATCACTCTGCTGGGTCCCGGGGCACTGAGGCATCGATGGCAATGAAAAGGCAGATGACCTGGCAAAAAAAGGATCGGAACTGAACCAAATAATGGTCTATCACACGGTTCTGACCCCCATAAAAGTTATGAAACAAGAGATACAGTTGGACTTCTGGAGGCTTGCCGACGAGCGATGGAGCACACTGCCGCCATGCCGCATGTCAAAAAAGATATGGCCAAAGCTCAATAAAAGAAAAATAAAGGAAATACTAAACAGATTGCATTTAGATCTACTGATCAGCATCCTCACAGGCCATAACCTGCTGGCGGCCCATCTAAGGAGATGGGCGGCTAAGTACGACTGACCTCTGCAGAGGATGTGGCGATAAAGATGCGCAGGAAGACACGACGCACTTTATCTGCGACTGTCCAAGCCTCAGCAGAATCAGAAAGAAAACCCTGGGCGCTTACTTCTTTGGTGACCCAGACCAACTATCAACCATCCTAAAATGTATACTGAATTCAGGGTGGCTTAAGGGGGTTAATTAACAAGCACGTGAATGTAGATGAATCCTTGAAGATCCGAGTGAGGCGGTGCCTGACATCAAGCCGCCACCCCCTTACCTAACCTAACCTAAGAAAACCGATAAAGCACCACAGTTGCTACAGATAGAGTGGGAGTTAAACAGAAGAATAGGAAAGTGGCGGATAGAGGCACGGCATCTTGTCGGAAGAAAAGATAACCTAAGTCCAGACCTTAGGCGACACGAGGGTAGTCGCCGTGGCGCAGTGGTTAGTGCGTTGGACTGCTGACCGAGCGACATGGGTTCAAGCCTCAGCCATATCCATCGAACATTTTTCGCGGCACCACCTCTCGTCGGAGAATGACAAGCCTCCGGAAGTATAATCTGTTGTGAAAGAGCTTCTCAATTCGCCGTTCGGAGACGGCAATAAATTGTAGAGAGATTTAAGTTGCCTTCAGTCATTTCCGTCCGGCATTCTAAGAGTGAATCTCCTATCAAATACCAGCGTCCGAGTCAACTACAGCATCCGTCAACCTGTTTGCAGTATCTCACTGAGATAATACAGAACTCCTTCCCTCAGCCTAATAGGAGTTTGAGTCTCCACGTTGCTGCAGTATACGAGTACATGTATCCAGTGGAATGTCTCCATGATGCTATTCTCTGGATCTTGGTGAAGTTTGAAGCTTTTCAATGACCTTTCACCAGACTATCGAGCCGGTGAATACTGGTCCCAATACCTCTTACACAAGGAATTCCAAATCAAAGGTTGAACTTTCTTCTCACGGACGAGCGACTGACATCCACATCCACCGATACAAACAAAATAAATCCATTTCCAATGCATAGAGTCAATTTGTCTCTATCCAGAGCATGCGGTTGGATAATTACTTTCTAATTAATCCCGTACTAGGTATCGCAAATTGTCCCGCAACACACCCCGAAAGAATTACCCATGATAGCTTCCTGTTTGTAAGCCATCAACTGTCATGTAGTGTGTGCTCTACTTTCCCTGAAGGACTGCTACACCTACACACAAGCTGCAAGCGCCACCCCTAGCTGCGACTATGACTGTATTTAACCCTATTTAGTTGACGGCAAAATTGTTTATGTCCTCATCCTGTGTCGTCTATGGCTGATATTACCTACTGCATAGTTCACAATGTGGGAACAGGAATATTACCGGTTTGCAGAGCAGAGTGCCGGTAGTTTCATTTGTAGGGCCGGCCGGGTTGATTAGTCGCTGAGAGTGAATTCCTGTTTGTGTGTGCGCTGCACCTACTACTGCTACTGTTGCCTTGCTATCCACTCTGCTCATGCTGCTTCTACTACAACTGATGATGATGATGATGATGATGATGAGGTTGACTATTCATACATCCTGCTTTTGGCTGTCATTTCCGCCTGCCAAGGATTTCATATTTCCGGCTGTGTTCGGAATTTTTAAGTGACTCCCCCGAAAATTCCAGCCAAGAGTTGCAATGCACTAGTTTCAGTTATAGTGATAGGCTGCCATCTCTACCTGGATGTACAAGGTATGGAAGGTACTGTTGCGGCGATATCCTTGAATTTTCGCTGCTGCTATGCACGGTATAATGTGCATTATAACTGTGAAAAGGGAGCATAAGCGGAGAGAAGAAGTTAACAAAAAAAGTAAAAATAAACGCTCCAGGGTGTACTCACATAATTGAGTTAAAAGGACTATGAGCCTCCAAAGGAACTGAAGCTTGAGATAGCACACACAATGAGAGAGATAAGTTTTCTGTGCAATTTATACGCTGAATTATGGATGGCTTAGCGTTGTTGCTAAGAGGAAGCATAGCCGTGTGCTAGAAAGAAGGCAAGGGGTTGCATATTTTCAAAAGCGCGGATGCTTAATGAAGTGGCGTTTAATTTTTTGACGGAAGGAATTAAATTAAGGACAACGCCTGTAGGATTTCGGGTTATTCTTTTCCGAAAAGCTGTACCACTGGCTAGGGGTGGAAAACATAAATTACTTTGACTCGTGAAAGTCATGGTGGTAGGAGTGACAGAGTTAGAGGGAGAGTTACAGGCACGGAGAGAAGGTTTCTAGCAGCCACGTTTGGAGTAAGTCGTTTAAGAGTCGCGGTTGTTTCTTAAGATGATATAGGCCAACCAATGCAGTGTTTAGGAATGATCGCCTTAGAGGCCATCACAGCAAGGATGGTTTAATGGAAAGTCGTAGAGCCAAGCTCTACAATTCAAGTTCAAGACTCGGTAAAATTTGTATCCACTTACTGACTAAAATGTTGCGGTTTTCTCTACAGCCCTCCTATTCGAGGTGCGCCATCACCCATATCATTTCGTTGCTGCCATTATTTTATCATTGCCTATAACAGGGCCCGCCTGATTTTGATTTGGTGTAACGAGACATCCCAAAGCAAAGCAAGATTGACGAAAAGTAGAGGAAGAGACTTACTCGCTCTAAACCAGCAGCATTGGTCATAGAGAGCGATGGGAGACTGCTTTTTGTGTGGAACGAATAAATATATATGCTGACCCCTCCGCAACTAAATGAATACAATCCTGTTGAACACTGCACACTGTTTCAAGAGGTTTTTTTTCTTTCTGAATTGATTTGAAGTACCTTACACCTCTTCTTCTTTAATAATACGTCACAATGGCATCTAAAGCACTTGCGCTTGCTTCTTTAAGTTGTCAGCGAAATGTTAAATCTTCTCTTCCCACGTCAAAAAGCTAGTCAACCCGGAAAGGTTAGATGACAACTTGAAATCGAAGAAAACTCTAAGCATCATATCGCATGTAAAGTGATAACGACCAGGTTTCAAAGCCGATATCATCCAACCTTCTACCCAAAGCTTGCGTCGTGTCCTTGAAACAGCTGTTTCCTTTTCCTAGGATCTAGAAAGAGCGAGCTGTTTCGAGCTTGAGGCTGCACGGTTGATCGTCCTTAGCTTACTGACGAGTTCTGCGGATAGAACCAGGTTTTAATTTTACCTTGAACTCAGTGGTAGTAAAGAAATGAATGCCAGCCTGCACAGAAATCGCCATAATGCAGATAAGCAGGGTTAATCCGGAGGTTGCGTGTTTTCGCATATCTCTATGTGTGACCGAGCTTTTTGATTCAGTCCTCAGCGAGATTAATTTTCTCGGCCCAAGTCGGTTAACTACTTGATCCAGACCCAAAAAGCGAGAGAATGATGGGAGAGAGATAGGTTTGAGGAAGTGGACAACAAGACTACCTTTCGATTGTAATAAACACAGATTCGGAGACCATCGCAGTTCCTAAAAAAAAAAAATGGCTGGCGCGACAGCTCAGGATGAGCCAAGGGCTAACTTCTCGCAACCATTCAAGTTGAACCTACAATTTATTGCGAATTGAGAAGCTCTTTCATGACAGATTATACTCCCGGAGCCTTGCCATTCCCTGACGACGAGGTGGTGCAGCGAAAAATGTTCGGTGTTCCTGGCTGGGGCTTGAACCCACGCCGCGCCGCTCGGTCAGTAGTCCAACGCACTAACCACTGAGCCACGGCGCCCACTCACAGCTCCTTGTTCATCATTTTCCTGCAAAAAAAGGTTTAATTCTCCTATTCTTCAAATCTTCGCTCAATTTCTGAATTTCATTAAAGTCTCTTTTGCGAGACTTCAAACCGCTGCTGTGTACAACCAACTGACAATCGCGGAACGTAAATCTTTTCCATTCCCAGTCGGTGGGGCCCGTGTTCACCCACTTTATTGAATCGAATAACTTTGACGCATCCACGACCGGGGAGGTTCACCGCCGCCATCATTGGACACGAACCGTATTTGCAACGCCATTTATGAATGCATTCTCTGGCTTCCGAGCAGATGTTGCCGTCAAATTACAACCGAAATTATTTGGATGTAACTTAAGCCACAAACGTGCCACGCAAACTAACAAATTATTATGATCTCTAGAGAGAAGCCTGAGGCCAGAGCGCGGGTATGCTCCCGGTGGAAGGCTGAGAAAGGGCCCTGCATGAAGGATGGTGCGCGATGAATGGACTGCAGCCTGCACCAGGAAGGCAAATGTTCATTAAATTCACATTGGATGCGTACTGGGCGGGACAACCGCCCATCCGCATCGTTGATGTAAAAACCAAGCGAATCGCCTCCACAGTGACGAAGGAGAAACAGATGCGAGCCTTGAATTGATGCAAGCCTTGACCATACATTTTCTCTGGTCGTCGGGTCTATGTTGGTTCTGTTTGGGGAATTGCTGGACAAGCGTTTTCAATGACGCAATAATTGCGTACCGGGTTGATGACGACGACGAATATGTATGTATGTCAACTTGACACTGTGAGCAATAAAGTGCATAAGGTTAGGAAGAACTGGGGGTGGCCGCCGAGTGACGATCTGGGCTGTTGGTCGAGTGTAGACAATTTATGACAGCAGTTAGTGTGTGGTGAGATTGGATTTATCGGAGTTGGTTCATTGTCGGTAACGACCACGACGGTGGAATGGTAATGAAACGAATGCCGGTTTGATGAGTCAAATATGGACTACAATGGGTGGTCAATTTTTTGGGGTGAATTGGATTGAAATCATTTAGTGGATTCAAAGGAGTGTACCCTCAAACACTGGCAGACATTTTTCAACACGCTCTTAACAAGCTTATTACGTGGACAAACAGCTGTGGCCCTAGTGTCAATCCGACTAAAACGGAGCTGGTCCTTTTCACTAGAAAAATCAAAATCCCATTCATTGTACCACCCAAGCTCAGCGGTACTCCTCTGAACTTTTCGGGCAGTGCCAAATATCTAGGACTCATCCTAGACAGTAAGCTTCTGTGGCGGGAAAACATTGCAGAACGCGCCAGGAAATCACTGGTAGCACTCTATTCATGCAAAAGAGCAGTAGGCTCCAGATGGGGCCTTCAGCCAAAAATTATGCACTGGTATGGTAGTTGTGAGACCGATTCTAACGTATGGCATTATGATTTGGTGGCCGATTCTGGAAAAAAAGACCAGCATCAAAGTTCTCGAGAAAGTCCAACGTGTGGCTTGCCTCAGCATTGCTGGTGCGCTGAGGACTTCTCCTACAGCTGCCCTTCAAACCATGCTCCACTTGTTGCCAATAGACATCTATGGCATGCAGCAGGCCACTAACGCGGCTTTAAGGCTGAGAGATACCCTCCAATGGTGCGAAAAGAAGGTGGGACATACCAGATTCCTATCAACTCACCGCAGCCTTCCCCAATCAACAGACACGTTGCCCACCCAAAACGATTTTAACGTGGGCTACAAACACAAGCTACCGGACAGAAGCGCCTGGAGTCAGTGCGAAGTCCTTTTTAATGAGTCCATCTCTATCTTTACGGACGGCTCTAAAACAGCCGAAGGAGTCGGTACCGGTGTCTTCTTAGAAGACCTGGACATTCACCTCTCCGTCAGTCTTCCCAACCACTGCAGTGTCTTTCAAGCCGAAGTCACAGCTATAAATCAAGCCGCCGCTTGGCTGAAGGCTAACCCAATATCACGCAAGGACATTGCGATCTACATCGATAGCCAGGCTGCAATCAGGTCCCTCGTATCCAACACTATAAAATCTAGGGCAGTGAAGGACTGCCGCGTGTCTCTAAACGAGATCGCTAAACAGTATAACGTCACACTCTGTTGGGTCCCTGGTCACTGTGACATTCAAGGGAACTGTGCGGCTGACGAATTAACTAGAATAGGCTCCGAATGTACAGACGGCAGGAAGCTCGACCATGTCCAAGCGCCTATGTCGTTTGTTAAACACCTGACCCACACCGACGCTCTGTCGAAAGCAAACCGTAGATGGCAACATCTCGACTATTGCAAAAATTCCAGGCTAATCTGGCCTGTCCTAGATCTAAAAAGATCGAAAGCATTAATACGTTTCAGAAGAGACCAGCTCTCAAAACTCATCAACGTCCTCACGGGGCACAGCATCCTAGGAAGACATGCTCAACGCCTGGGGATAGCATGCAACGATTTCTGCAGGAGCTGCAAGGATGAGGAAGAAGAGGAGTTCACCGCACACTTCCTCTGCACGTGTCCCGCACTAGCCCATATCAGGAAGGTCACCCTGGGCCAATACTTCTTTAACGATCTTAATGATCTGAACTCCGCCAGCATGGCCGACCTTAACAGCTACGTTAGGAAATTTAAATGGTTTCAGGAGTAAGCAGGGTACCCCTGTAATCAGTGGCATCACAATGGACCTACTTTCTGGTCTAAGTGTACCTCCTCTCGAAGGGCTACTTCTAACTAATTAACTAACCTATGTGGTAAGTAACTATGTAAAGCAAGAGTTTCATTGTACTTTGGCTTAAGGCCACTCCAATTTCTAGAACCCGAGCTTCAGGATCCAAGGGGTTGTTGTAAAGCTGCCATCTTCTTCCGCGCGAGTTCTCGGGTAGATTAAGGCACATCAGATCCTCATCGCTAAATATTAAGGTTCATTGTTTGATCGACCGATTGATTGGTCCCGTTTATGACACACCTCACATTTATCCGTTTTAGGCTCAGATGTTAGTTTAAAGGGCTAAATTACGAAACGTGATCTATCAAGGTTATCAAGTCACGTCCTGGCAGTTGAGACAGAAATCTTATTCTGTGGATGTAATAAAATAGCAGCCCCGTTTCGACATTATTGGTATGAGATGAGCTACAGTGTATTAACGGCTGAGAACCGAAGAAAGGTGCCTCTGATCTTGTTTCTACTGTGGCGTCATCTCCAGGAATGAATGCATAGTCAGGCAAAGGACCCAAATTAGAAGAGTCCAGAAAATTTATAAGCCGACACAGACGCTTGTCAGGCATTTTCATCTTATTTGTTGAATTCAATGTCGAATCGATTCCGCAGCAGGATGGGTATGAGCATGACTAGCACAAGTATAGCTAAAGAGCTCTTTTGAGTAATTTTTTGCCGAAACAATTGCCAAATAGAATTGATTCAGACTAATTCTGACTATTTGGATGGAAAGGGTTTGAGTTCTTCTTAGAAACAGTTCCAATGACTGACAATTGGACTTCTTACGTTCGCCATAGCTATGCTTAAGGATGCAGTGATCTTCGCTACCTTATCGATCGTGGACGTATCGGATATGCTTGCCAAAATCTGATATCTGTCACTTTTCTGCTTCCTTTGTAAGTACAATCTCCAAACCCACTTGGAATTCGACGATACACCTCTCAGCAGTTTCCGCTTTTTCCGCTGGCTTTATGCATTTCTGTTCAGAAGATCACGAGCTCAAAGAATGTGAACGACTTTAGTGTTCCTTGCGGTGGTCACTGCGAAAATGTCCTCCACATCCACATATTCGTCCTCTAATGTCCTTTACATATTCGGGGATGTCCATACGAAGAAGAATTGCAGAAATTATTTCTCAAGAATCAGGTTTACGCTGCCTTCACCCTAATTTCCTTCTAACGGGGTTCATCCGTAGTATCTGAGGGACTTATTTTCATCATTCGCAGAAGATGGAACGATGAAGATATTTTCTGCGAGCTTCTCTCACAACTTAAGTTGACAACTTGACGGTTGGTTTCTCTGCTGGTTTGGCCCAACTGTTTCAACCACCTCCTTCTCTTTTCCAATTGCAGAGTGGTGTCTCCTCTTAAGCTGTAGCTGAAGTCAGCCATCGATACCTTCTTGGCTGAGCCCATCATTCGCATGAGAGGTTCCTTTTCCTTTACTAGTCAGTACTGTCGGATCGGTTCTTAAATTCTTATGAAAGATACTGTCGTTTAGCAGGTTTTGTTGACCAATATCCGGAATCAAGTTCTAGCAGTCACCTTCAACATTGGTGATATCCAAGCATTTTTGTTTTTGTTCCGTTCATTGTTCCATCTCATGCAGCACACGGATACCAAAAAAGAGTAATAAGTCCACCTGGCTGAGCGTAGAGATGGGATTGCTCCGATGAAGGTAGATGAACCCACAAAGTCCCGATGGGTCAACAAAAGAGGTGGAGAGCTAAACTTATATCTAACGCAACAGCTAACAGGCCGCAGATACTTTTGAACTTATCTTCACCTATTTGGAACCGATCACAAGCCATAGAAATCATCGAAGATGCGGAACAGGTCTTGCCCGCGGTATGAGAAAGCGCAGCTTCAGGCCGAAGACAAGCAACGCAATCACATAACCAGACTCAACATAACCAGACAGATAATGGACACCGAAAAGAACCAGAAGCCACCTAATGACACTGTGACCAGGATTATGAAGAAGGACCGCGAACAAGTCCAGCAGTCTGATTTCTATGTGTTAACAACATTAGGGTGCTTCTGCATACCTTTCAGTTCACATTGCGGTAGGACGAACACACAAAGAAAATATCGTTCATGAGTTCAAGACTCTTTCAACCACTTTAACGTCAGTCTATATTCCAGAAAAAAATGAATAAAAACCCAGAAATCCCGTCGAACGATTCTCAGAAAAAACGATGCAACCCCAATGAAGACCGCCTTTACCCAATCCACAAAGGACTTTCGCACACATTCTTTTCGTTCCCCTCGACCTACAGCAATGAATATTTCAATACGTTTAATTTTAAATTTAATTTTCACGGTAAGCGAATGTAATTAACCAGCGATATTCGGTAATGTTCCGCAATTACCTGTGGAGCACCCATTATTCGGTTTGCTTTTCTGTATTTAACTCATTAAGGATCCTCTTGCCGTTCCACATTAAGCGGATTACATGCAATATTTAACGCGTGCACAGAGAAATGTGTGTGTATTCTGCGAAGTACTTAACAAACATTTTTCCAGCTCGAGTTCATCAACAGATAGGACTGGCACTCACTGGAGAAGGGATTCACAGCAAAAGATCAAAAGGAGCAACTTTTTGAGGCTTTTTTTGTTTAGTAACCCAACAGTTGGAGCAGCTGTTTCCTGGCTTTTAACTTTGTGCCTGTTGTTTCTCTGTTATTAAGTGGGCAAAGTGCATGCGTGGATGTAGTTACATTATTCTTAATATTTTTCTGTTTTAATCCTTTATGCTGAGAGAGATTCAAGGATGTGCTTAATACTTTGTTCGTAGGGATGGAAATTGTGAGAAAAAATAAAAGGGAATACTGAGACGGATAAGCTAGCAAGGATCTCAGCATGATCGAGAGATGGTTAGCTAGTGAAAAGGTTGTGCTATAAAGCTGCAGCTAGAACAATAGTATAAATCAGATAATCTTGTAGGCCATTTAAAACTACTTCACTCTATTCCAGGTACGGAAATGTTTTGCACTATCCCCGATGATATGGCCAGGGAGTACAGTTTCGGAAGGTAGATCAGAAGTATTAGACCGTGTCGACTAGTCTAACCGTATCAGACCCAGGACGTTTGGTATGGTTTACCGACGGATCAAAAATGGCTGCCAGAGTAGGTCTTTGGACCCAAGACTAAAGTTTCAGTCACAATAGAGATGTGTCCCGACGTTTTCCGGGCTGGAGTCAATGCTATTGAGATCTGTGTCAGGATAAGCCACGATAAAGGTATTAGGGGCTTAAAGCATTGACATCCCACTTCGTGGATTCTATGTCAGTCAAGTCCTGCTATGAAACCCTACAATCACTTCCCAAGCACAACAAGATCAAGCTTGGTAGGGTGCCTGGACACCAGGGCATTGTAGGAAATGAATCTGGGGATGAACTGGTAGGGCTGGCTCAGCTTTCGGGCTTTTAGGACTAGAACCCTTTTGTGGCGCTAATTGGGCTACCGCTACAGCTTTGGAAAATGTCGCTGGGTTTGGGCAATCGAAGAGCAAACAAATTAGCAGGATACTCAGCGGCAAGACTGAAGGTCCTCGGATATTTCGACGCGACTTCTTATATAGGGCACAGAAAAATTGTTGAAGAGATCAGAACGATCACGTCACTCATCAACCGTCAGAGAGATTTTGGAGACAAGCAAATCAGCTTTTCAACAATTTTAAAACTGAATTTCCTCAAAAGATTCTTGAGCTTGAATCAACGAAGCAAGAAACCATAACGGGATAACTGTATTTACGGACGGCTCCAACATCGCAGGCGATTTCGATGCTTGCGTATATTGTAACAACCCACCGGTAGAATCCCTTCGTCACAGTATTCCAAGCAGAAGTCCTTGCCATTTTGAGGGAAGCTGGAGTTCTCTTGGAACACCACACCCAATGAAGGAAAATATAAATCTTCTTGGATAGTCAATCAGCATTTAAAGCCATCACAAATCCAACATCCAGATCTCATCTGGTCAGGGAATGCAAAGACAAACTCAACAGGCTTGCCAGTCACAACGACGTTCGCCTTGTCTGGATACCGGATCACGAAAGTGTCACGGGAAATGAGAAAGCTGATGAACCGGCAGGAGAAGGGGCGCACGCAATAGAACGAACCGTTAAAAATACAGTGGGAGTCGGACTAGCAATATTTAAAATAGTAACCAACGAGAGGATGCAAAGGTATCACTGGGTAATCCTCCTGACGTGCAAAGTGGCTGGATGACTCGTAAAGAAACTAAGCAACCTGCTCACTAGGAAGGCTCTAGGTTCAAGCAGAGAGTACTTGAGGCTTATGGTGGGACTCTTCACAGGACACATTAATCTCAACGAACACATGCATAGAATGGGTCTCGCTGACACAGAGAGTTGTAGGAACTGCGAGGAAGAAGACGAAGAACACAACGGCCCCGACAGAGCCCTAAGTGAGAGCCTCCCGCTCACCCTCATAAACCATACCACACCACAGGCAATCCAAGGGACTTATCAAGCCCTTTGCCTTCAAGGAAATTCTAAACCTTGACAGGAATGGCATGATGAAGCTACTGGGCTTCCTTACCGGCCATTGTGGCCTAAGATATCATCTCAATAAACTAAACCTTTGTTCAGATACAGAGTGTCTGTTCTGTTTGGAAGAGGAATAAACCCCTGATCCCATTCTCTGTGAATGTCCGGCACTATACTGGCTACGTAAACGGATCTTTCATGGGGAATTCTGTTCGTTAGCGGAGATTAGAGACTCGGCTATTAATGACATACTCACCTTTATTAGGAAGGAAACAGACCTATTAGGCTAAGTAGACCGGAGACACAATAGATCGTGTTAGGTCGCAGTGTCAGCTATAAGGGCAGGTTCGTTATAAAAAGAAAAAAACTCCAAAAAAATTGAGAATGCCAATAGGGGAAGTAAGGGGCTTGCAACCGACGACCATAAAAGGCTGCCATCTTTCGAGAAATCCACAGCGGCAAGATAAAGTTCTTTCTGCCTAAGACGTCCTTGAAACTCCACACTCAAGATTCGACGAAACCAATTGCAAAACCTGGCACTTACCACTAACACATGTTTTCAACTACCAGAACTCGCATGGATTTCCCGTCCATTAAACTTCCCTTTAGGTCGCATTTTTTCGGCTCAAAAATATGTCCCAACTATTACAATTATCCTTAACAGCTTAGCAGCAACCACCTGGCAGCCACATACAGTACGAATTCTCCGTCAATCCAATTTGTGCAAGTGTTTTCGCTCAAATTGTCACGGTTCTACCGGTACACGGTGAAAGTTTTTTCCCGCAAAAAACTTCATCTTTTGTTCCAACTAGGACCTCCTCCTCCCACAAAAAAAAGAGAGAAAATCTCAACAGAAAAAAGCAGTGATTCTCGGGGAACCTTCATTTATCGCGATTTTGTTTTCGCAATTTCACGTCTCTTCAAAATGCACACAGCGCTCACACACAATTCCTCATTTCACACCTCCTGCCGGGGCTCTACAGGACTCCCAGTCTCCACACACAGGAATACGCTTCGGCGTGCAATATAACACTCTCCCTCTGCCAAGTGGTGCATTGTGCAATCGTGCCACCGAGAGATGTTCTTAGGAATCCTTCGGCAGTGCTCCCACTGGTGGTGGGGGAAAATAAAAATTGAATGAAACTTTCCGCAATAAATAAGTTGAAAAGTCTCGATACACTCGTTTCCGAAACCCAAACGAAAAACACACAGAAAAAAAAACAATCGCAAAACAACATCCTTTCTGGAGACTGGGGGGCGCCAAAAAACCAGTAAACTTTTCACACGGAAACTTTCAACTTGTTAGACGGAAACCAAACCGCTTCTGTCGGTTAGAATGATGGAGTACGGAGCGGGCATACTGTGTGTGTGTGTGCGCGCTTATAATGTATCAGCTTTTCGTTAAAATGGCGACATTATGAGGTTCCTGAGGTTCAAAACGACACGATTTTCCGGTTTCCGCTGCCAGAGCCGGGTAACCGAGAGAAAAACATTTAAAGACCGCATACGATTGATCTGTGTGCCATGGTGGAACTGCAATCGAATCAAAGTGGATGCGGTTTGACTGGGGGAATGGCATCGAGTTTATGTGGAACGTAAGCCATTTCCGGGAACACTGATACACGATAATGGCGGTTATGGCTTTGCCAAGCATGAGAAATGTCAAGGTGTGTGCTTACCACCATCATAATGGCATAGAGGCAGAAAGTTGCCTCGCCTGATGTGGCTAATAGATGGAAGTTGATTTTGCTTCTGCATCCGAGGTGTGAGGATGTCGATTTAATGTGACATAAAGGGCAAGATTGCGTGAAGATAGGAAGAAAAGCGGTGTTGGTGGAAACGGCGATATGGTGGAGCGTGAGAATATGGCTGAGATTTTTTTATTGACGCGCATTACGTGGACGTGGAACTTTGACAGGATGTTCGCACCGTTTAAGCTTTTAACGTTGTGGGTGATGAATTTAATACATGAAGGGTTCGTCGTTGGCAAACCTAATACACCCGAATCCTTGTCAATTAGTATCGCAAAGTGCGTCTTCGTGAAACAGCAACGTACATATTTCAGTGAAATGAAGCTCAATTCAGCCAATTCATATGGATGTCATAATGCCACCAGCAGTCATGTTTGATGTGCCAAGTTTTCCTTTAATCTTGGTCTTGATGTGAAGTGCCACTACGACCTAGTGGATATATTGTGCCGCCTCACTTGGCCTCATGTCGATATGATACGTGAGTTACAGCAGTTCCTCCAGTCCAACTCCCTCGATGAACTTGAGTATCACAGGTAGATCAGTTTCTGATAAGATTTAGGCTCCTAGGTCGTTGTTTCTTCTGTGAATCAAAGCTCCAAATTCCGTCAGAAGGTGTGCTTGTGTTTCTCCAAGATACCTACAGAATCTGCACCACCCATCCAGTTCTATAAGGATGGGTTTCCCAAAGTGCTCCTTGAGCTACAGTTAGCCTGGAATATGCCTGTAAGGAAGCAAAGCCGGTTCTTGTTTAGGCTGAGGCAAGTTTTTCTCCTTTTCTGGTTGTATTCACCCGGAAGTTCCTTGGTTTACCTCATTTTTATGCCAATGCCTGGTCTATTTGCTAATTTCCTCCCTCCTTTTTTATTCGTCCTTCCTTAACTTTTCTTAAAATCTACAGAACGGTTCTGGTCCTAAAGGATTATGTAGCCTTGGTATGATATGTAAGGGTGAGCGGTATGTTTCCCTCTTATAAGCTTCAGAACTGTATGATTATGACAGTTTTGGGACTTATGTTGGGTGGAATGAAACGATTATGATGGCTGCGACCTGCCCAATCTTCCTGGTCCTTTGGTGAAAGGTGATGCTTTGGGTTCGGTATCCAAAATAGACCCCAGGGCTTTCTGTCGCGGTCTCACTGAGGCTGGCTAGTGGCATAGACAGTGTTCGAGCTCTTTATTTTCTTCCTCGCAATCCATAGCGTGGCCTCGAAATTGTTTTCGCCGATTTGTCTTCGATGAGGATGAAGATGTCGGCTGGCCCCTTTTCTTTTTCTCGACTGTTCGTCGACCTTCAGCGACTGCCTTGCGCTTTGTTAGGCGCAAGCCACTTTTTTGCCCTTGTTTGGAGTCTCGGGGGAGAAAAATGGTGATCTTGGGTGTCTTGGGGCTGTCAATTGCACCCTCTTCCAAATGCTTAACCATGGTGGAACTTCCGACAGTCTTTGGTTCATTTAAGCAATTCACTAGTAGAAGTTCATTAAGCAATTCTCCTACGTTGCCTTTGATCTTCAGAAGTACGCCTCTTCAGTTTTGTGACCAACTACATTGAGCTCATTGTCTTTTGGAAAGACGTCATAATTGGCTGCCATCTGTTAATATCGGGATCAAGGCGCTTCTGCCCGGTCTGGAAGGTTCTGTTCTTCTACTAGTCTTCTCGCAGAAGTATGCCAAGATTTATTTGACGCTTTTATTGCGACGACCTATGCGCCGCTGAGGACATAACACACATATTATGGGAATATCAGGGAACTCCCAAGCCACACATGAGACTTCTTAGGCTATGATATCTATTAAAGCATGGTAACATTGTGTAGGGAGGGTTAGGTTAGGTTAGAGAGGCTGCCGACATAGCCGACGCACTTAGACCAACAGTAGGTCCATTATGATGGATCAAGGAGGAATTCTCTTTCCTAGTCGTGGAATCAGTGAAGGCTGGGTTTCGGAAAATCTTCTTGTGCTAGATCGCCAAGGTTGTCAGAGAAGACGATACGGAGGTGGTCGCGGGGCACGTACAGAGGAGACGGAGGATTGTCTCTTCCCCCTCCTCGTCCTTGCAGCTTCTGCAGAAATTATTTGCATGTGGCATGTCTGCCTATGAGACAGTGTCCTGTGATTACACCTGTAGTAGCTTTTTGATGCAGTCTACTTAGCGTTCTGTAGGGAAATCAAATGCTTTCAGGAAATGGTTTAGGTTTTGCTAATACTGGTTTCACAGGGATCGTGATGGGCCCACTATGGTGTCTAGTGCGTTATGCAAAACCCTGATTCACCTTACCTAACCCAATTTACGTGTCGCTTTTCTGTCTTTTTTCCTGTAGAACATCAGATATCAGTTGGAGCCGGGCGGGGTGAGTTTGTTTAAATTGGATTCCGTCTTTCTTTTGTATCCAAGAGCCTGATGTTCAGTGTTCCACCTGCCCGGGCAATGCAAAGCCTACCTAGGTGGTATTTCATCTTTTAAGAAAAGGGCCATTGGTCTTATTTAGAAAAGCTCATACGTTGAGGATAGCAAAACATGCAACATCTGTTTTAAACCGGAACTGACAGAACCCTTTAAAGTTTCCAGCAGTCTTGTCCTTTCGCATAGTTACACTCGTTTCACTAGAGATTTTGATCAAATGGACGATAGACGGTGTTCCTGTCATTCTGATGACACTTACACTTATCCCAGATCCCTTTCTTCGCCAAATTCTTCAGAAGACATAGAGACCAATCGGTTGAAACTTAAAACACTTGGTCCTTGCTGATCTTCTCAACACTCTCGTCGATATCCTTGTGAAAACAAAACTCGCTTAATTTGGTAAATAAGGAATCACAAGGGTTAGACTGATTTTCTTATCCATTGTCTCTTCTCCCGAACTGACCAAGGTCTCGAGAACAAATTCAAGATTTTCAAGAGACCGAAATTGAATTCAGAGCCTCCTTCTCCAGTCCCGGGGGTATTTCCAATTCCATTCGTCTCTAAACATTTTGTGTTTATGGTAATTTGCCGTTTTTTTTTTTCTTAGTTTATGTACCGAAATGGATACACATATCCTTTTAGTGGCGTGCATTTGAATACACACACACACCCATTTGTTGGTGGGAAAACATTTCGAGTGACATTGTGTGAACAACAAACTTCGGTTGGGACACAAGGACGTAGTGCGAGGCGATGTGTGTCTATCGTCAGGAGAGTGATGCTATTTTGAGGCAACTTTTCCATGTTAGTTGTATGCAAATCACTGAAATGGGTTAACAATTCGTCCAGGACTACCAGAGAGTGGCACTAGTTGTAGTAATCCGAGCGACACTCGACAACCATTCGATTCTGTTAAGCCACATGCTGTGAACTGGAGGATGCGGTGGGAGATGTTCAAAATTTTGCATAATATCTACGGCAAGTACATGTCCCATAGTGATTTTTGAGTTTTGCATCATTTTTTTTTTTTTGTGTGTGTTTTTCGACATCCTATGTCGATCCGAGGTGGAACAAGGAGAGAGTCATATCCTGCTCCTGCCACAGATACGACAATTGCCGTTTTGTCCGGATTAGATTTTCCCTCTATTTTTTTGTATCTCATTTTCGTTGTGTGAATGTTCGCCATAATGTTGAAATCCCTTTTCCGGAACAACAACAAGTTTTGTAATTTGTTCGGGGAAACAGTTAAAATCCTTGTTGCGACTGTCACTTAATGTCTGTGTGAGGGTGTGTGTGTGTGTGTGGTTTTTTAATTAACATAACTTTTTCATTTTCGACGGCCGTCGGCTCTTTGTTGCGCGTTTATTGTCACATCACTCCGGATGGTAGATATCGCATCAAAATTTTGCAGCTTACGGATTGTCCTTAAAGGGCATGGCTGCGTGAAGTACATACATATGTATGTATGTATTGTGTGGCTTTAATTTATGCCAATTGTCATAGGAGGCTGTTTATTGTTATTTTCCAAGGATATTCCTATGCGATGCTAGAGATAAATTGTGCACACATTATCTGCTTCGCGATGCACAGAGTGAGTCCTTGTCGTTTGATGGTAATGAAACCATTTGCGTTGCCTTGTCCTGTGATGATGATTTTAAATTTTTTTTTTTTTAATTTAGAAATAAATGTATTCACTGGATGCGCTCTGTTGACTTTATGGCAGCGTAGGCTAGATTAGCAGATAGTAGGTCACACTTTTTTTTACTCCAATTTTGGTTGAGGGATTTTCATTAGCTTCTTACAGGAGTAATAAGGTGGGTTGTGAAAATGGTAGGGACCGATTTATTTGCCTTCATAAATAATTGGGGGAACGATTGAGGGCATCATTATCTGAATACAACTCAGTTTGGAAGGCTTTTTGTGTCAAAGGGGAAATGCACTTGAACTACATCACATCTTTGAAGCCTCCAGATGTCCTGGAAAAAAGTGTGTTCTCTGAATTTAGTGCGAGTTGGCACGAAGGACGAGGGATTAGCATGACATGCATCTCGATATTCGTTTGCGGCTTGTTGCAAACGAAATATGGACTACGATCTTCGTGTCTCTAGGTGGAATCTTAGGCCCTTTAACAGGCCGCGTGCTGGTGAACAATTAGCGAAGGCCCTGGACTGTTGCAAGGCAGTTATCTTAAAGTCGTTTGCATGGGTTGTCAGGAGTAAATCCGTCCGTATCCGAGGCTTGTTATTGGTTGGTTGGTTTTGTGAGTGTTCTAGAGACCTCAAGCAGGTCCATTGTACCCATAAAAAGTATACTCATGGGATCTGGAATCTGAAAACCACCCAAAAAGGTATAGAAATCCTCAAAGTTTCTTAAAATCAGCTATATGAAGGTCCTCCAGCCCATAGAAGAAGCTACTACCAAGAGTACGCAATCTTCTGGTGGCTAGTGTGGGACATTCGCATAGCAGATGTTGGATGGATTGGAGTAGTCATTGTAGGGTAAACCAAGACACTACGTATGAATTCCTATTTCGCAGGGCCCTGAAGGACACCGGAAACGATTCGTGTTTCTCTTCAACTTAGTTGTACGAGATTTTTGCAATTCTTCTAATCGAAGGCTGGCCATAGTGATCTGGCTATTGCACATGTGTCCATATGACACCATCGCATATTAACCTTGATCATGGTTTTCTTATCTATTATCATTTAAAGAGTGCAAGGCAACCGAAAGCTTGTATGCATGTGTTAGATCTGCACCCTTCCTGACACGTTCGTCCGCCATTTCATTACCCAATAGGGTAACCCAGGATAGGGTAACCCAGGATAGGGTCTGCAGACCTTTACAACCCACGATTTTGTGAATGCTGACTGCAGAGACTTGATAGGCGCCTGGCTGTCAACACAGATAGTGAAAGTTTAACTGACAATGTGTTGACAGTTATCTCGGCTTGAAAAACGCCGCATTCGTCTCCAATTTTGAAGGATTGATTAACCCTTCTGGATTCACAGAAGATACCAGCGCCCATTTTGAATCCGTCGGTGTAGAAGGCAAACTCTTGTTCAATCAAATCTCCTATCGAAGTCTGAGGTTGGAATGATGTAGTCGGTGTCTATGTTCTCCTTCGTGGTATTCCATCGGGTTAGAGGCGTTACTATAGGTGCTGTTTGCCTAGAGACCTGCTTCCCTTCGTCTGATTTCCGTTTTTGCCCCCTGCTACTACAGTGAATGTCCACTGGAAGTAGGTTCAGCATTGTTTCAAGTGCCACTGTGAGTGTTGATCTTATCGACCCTGTCATCCCTATGCCGATTGATCTTTGAAACTTGTAAGATACAACTCCTCTCAAGTGCCTTTTACCAGATAATCGAGCCGTATGTTAGGATGGGTCCATACTACAGCAGTGTACTCCAAGTGTACCACTTTCGGCTTAAAGCCCTATGTGTTTTAGAATTTTTTTTTCCCATGCATGGAAGGCAATATAGGCCTTCTTTATGCGTTCCTCGATATTGGCTTTCCAGCGCAATTTTGAGTCTAGGATTACGCCGAGGTATTGGGCGTCCTCTTAATTATCAGATCGATCTCGTCCATACACGGATTCTTGAAAGCTGGACGCGATTTTCTCCTAGTGAAGAGCACAATCTCGGTTTTGGATGGAACTCCCAGACCTTGCTTTTTGGCCCAGACACTCATCCATGACAGTGCGTGATTGAGCCTCTTGCTTGTAACAATTTTTTGTTTTCCATGGTGGAGCAGTCAGGCACGCGCCCAAGTCCTAACCTGGGGGACCTTTATTGAACACCTTGTGCTTAAGGGGCCGGTCCTCATTGGCCTTGAATCCGATAACATCGAAGTAGCTTGTGAAAGATAAGCGCATACCTCAGAGCATGGTTGACCGTGCACTTTCAATGACTTTTTGTTTTGTCGGGTTTGGAAAAGCTATACTGGAACACTCAGACGCAACTGGTCCATTGTAGTACCAGCAAGCAGGACCCAGTTTTTACCCATTTCACTGAAATTTCCTCGATTTTCGGAGAAAGTTAACGCAGGTTTAGGTCCTGAATAAAAACCTTCTGAGTCTTGTCTAGCAATCTCATCAGAGATCTCATTTCCAGAGATATCAGTGTGACCTGGGACCTAGACAAGAGTCAAAGAGTTCAGCCTTGCGACCGAATTCAGAGAGTTCTTGCATTCTCGAACGTATGAAACCACGAACCGCCTCTTCTAAAATGAAAGATTGCTTTGATAGTAGAGCCTATGATATTAGTATCAAGGGAAGGTTAACCAAGAAGAGCGTCTAGAGCAGAGCCAGGCGTACTCGGAAAGGCTCCCGTGCAGTCGTGATAAGCAGTTCTTTGAAGTTTAGTGCTAGGCAGTCACATACTTGCGCTAAAACCCTCTCCATCGAAAAACCTACGCAGTAGCTAGTAACGGTCTTATCATAGATCCAAAGGATCTTTTTCGGCAATAAGCCCCATGTCTTGCCAAAAGCATTCTTACACTGTCAAAAAACTGAGAGCGCCTTGGATGTCTTCGACTCAACATGCTTTTTTCCAAAGAAGTTTTTTATCCAGGATCACTCCTAGAAATTTGGCTTCATCGGAGATCTGGATAGTGACGCCCTTTAGCACTGGCTGAGTAAGACCGGCCACAACCCTCCTTCCTTAAACGACTTAGAGAGGAAGTTGTAAGTGGAAGTTCTATTCGCAGGAGTGCCACGGAGGTAAAGGGGTTTGAAAGCCAGCAAAGGCTGAACTATAGCTACTACAACGCAATGAAGTTTTACTTTCTCTCGTAACTACATTTCAAATGTCTTAAGACGACTCTTCCTCCCCTCCCTATCCGAACAAAAAATGAATTAAATTTTTTGGAAATTTCTGCCCCTTTGCAGAATTTAAATAAAAATTCTGAATCCGTTTACCAGCGTACAGTCCCACCGGAGCTTACGCGTTTGCCTTTCCGAATTCCCACAAAGGTTTCATCAAATCCCGTAATTGAATTCTTTGCCACAGGCTAAACCCAAAAGTATTCCCGGCATCCAGAGCACTCGCAGAACGCCGAGTTCATTCGGGACTAAATTAAACTTTAGCCACCTCTTTCCCCTTATGAGCGCACCCAAGGACAATCCATTCCGAACCGCATAACTCCTTGCGAGAAAAAAAACAGTTAACCCACCAAAAGCACTTCAATTTGTCGGAATCAACCTCACCTCAGACACTTGCGAAAAAATTCAAAAAATTCAAAATTTTCAGTCAACTCCCTTTGACATCGGTTCGAGGAATGGATGGAACACGCAAGAGCAATATGAAACCCAGTGACAGTGGCAAGTCAAGTGATGCAAGTAACAGCAATACCCAAAAGCCGAAGATCGCCCATTTCGATGAGGATAACATCGCAGAAACCTACCGTCCCGCTGAAAAGGATTACGGCTTTGACAAGATAGACGAGCCGAACACGCCGTTCCCAAAAGAAGCCAGACCCATCGACGCGAATGTACTTAGGCAGCGCTTGGTGACTGTAGCTGCTGACCAACAAATACCCTCCACAAGTGGCGAGAGAGACTCGAGTAAACAGCGCCCAAGTGAAGCGAATAGCGAGTCCAGTAATGACAGTGTGTACAGTTATTCTTCAAATAGTTCAGGGACATTTCTCGAAAAACGGAAGCAGCATGTTCGAGCCGAGTTTCTTGTTGCTAAGCAAGCCCAAAAGGAGCCGTTCAATGAAGACTAATGTCACAAGTTCGACTAATAGTAGTAATTAACAGTTTGATGTGCAATAAATCTGTGTTTCGTATTCAAATGGGAACACTGCGTTCCAAGCAAAAGCGTTTAAAGTTTCGAGGAGCCAGCTCTAATCGAAGATGGACTCTGATATGGTCTGGCAGTGATGCGCTTTGCTTCTCGATCATCAAATGACTTTAGAACTCCAATGGACAGTTAGGAGGTGTGACGAACAGCGTGGTATGTTGGACGGCGTCGCAGCCTATGGAGACATTTAAAAACAATAAATAAGCTCAGATTTGAGCTTTTGGTACATTTGTGTCCTACGTCTTCCACCCAGATTGTGTTGGATTTGATCAAGGTTTGTTCCCACACGAAGCTTTTACTTACTTACTTACTTACTTAAGGTGGCGATACAGACCGGGGTGGTCCTGGGCCTCAACCAACAAGCGTCGCCAGCTAGCTCGATTTTTAGCCAGCTGTCTCCAGTTTCGCACGCCAAGTTGGTTGAGCTCCCCTTCCACTTGCGTGCGCCACCTGAGTCGCGGTCTTCCTCTACTGCGCCGTCCCTTGGTTGTGGATTTTCCGAGCCGGAGCATTGGTGTCCATCCGCTCTACATGACCCAGCCACCTCAGTCGTTGGAGCTTTACACTTCTGGCTAGGTTGATGCCGCCGCACAGCCCATACAGTTCGTCGATGTATCTCCTCCTCCATTCACCGTCGATGCAGACGGGACCGAAAATCACCCGAAAAATGTTCCTCTCTAAACAGCCAAGACCGTCCTCATCCACTTTTGACAGAGTCCATGCCTCTGCGCCGTAGAGCAGGACTGGGACGATTGGGGTCTAATAAAGGATCACTTTAGTTATTCGAAGGGCTTTTAACTCAATTGCCTTCTTAGCCCAAAGAAACAGCGATTTTCAAGAGTTATTCTTCGTTTAATCTCAGCGCTGGTGTCGTTGTCTGAGTTTATAGCGGAGCCTAGGTAGACAAAGTCCTTAACTACCTCAAAGTTATAACTGTCTACTGTGACGTTCTGTCCGAGACGTCGGTGTTGGGTGTCCTTTCTTGTGGACAGCATATACTTCGTCTTGCCCTCATTGACCGCTAAACCCATCTTCGCCGTCTTCACCTCAATACTCACAAGCGCACCAGTGACATCACGCTGCGTTCTTCCGATTATGTCAATATCGTCGGCGTATGCGAGTAATTGGACGGACTTTTGAAAATTTGTGCCTCTGATGTTGGCGCGTGAGTGAGTTTTGCTCAACTCTTTCAAGAACGATGTTGAAGTCGAACGAAGTTGAGTCGCATGACAGCGCGTCGCATTGCCTAAATAATTTCTTGACATCAAAGGTCTCGGTGAGGTCTTGACCGACCTTGATGGAGCAGCGTGCATTCTCCATAGTCATCCTGCACAAACGGACGTGTTTGGCAGGGATGGTAAAGCTAGACATGGCTCTGTATAGCTCGTCTCTATATGGTGTTATAGGCGGCCTTAAAATCGATGAAGAGGTGGTGCGTATCGATTTGAAGCTCTTGGGTTTTCTCTAAGATCTGCCGCAGTGTGAATATTTGGTCGATGGTGGACCTTTCTGGCCTGAAGCCACACTGATATGGACCAATCGCGTTGATGACGAAAGGCTTCAGATGCTCACACAACAGATAAGATCTTGTCAGCGTTGTTAAAAAGGCTGATGCCTCTGTAGTTGGCGCAGTTCAGAGAGTCTCCTTTCTTCAGGATCGGGCAAATGGTGCTGAGGTTCCATTCATCCGGCATACTTTCCTCCGACCATATTTTACAGATGAGTTGGTGCATGCTCCTTACCAAGTCATTGCCTGCCGCTTTAAATTAGGCCGTCATCTCCGGCAGCTTTGTTGGACTTAAGCTTAGATATGGCTATCTTCAGCTCGTCCAGGTCGGGTGGACGGAAGTGTTGGTTTTCATCATCCAGGTCAAACAGTCTGCAGAAATAGTTCTCCCATATCCTTAGCATCGACTGCGATTCTACTGACCCCTACCCTTAAGTTAATCTGAGCCAAAACTTTTTCCAGCTTTAAGAATAATTTAATGAGGACATACGTACACTCTTTTGCACATACTAGACTAAACTAGAGACTAATACTATCCCTTTTTCTGATCTCTTCCAGAATTCTTCGAATGCCATTGAAATAAAATCCCCATTCCCATCTCGTTTTAAACTCAAACAACCATGGATGCGTAACTGATGTCTCCATTTGGATGGGACTACTCCCGCCAATCCCTCTTACATGCAAATGCGATGTGTACAAATTAGCTTGCTGTGTATCCATTTTCAAAGGAACCGAAATGAAATCATCATAATCGCTGAGGAAAAAAAAAAAGAGGAAATAAAAAATTCCACCACAGGATACAATAACAACAACCGCAGCAACTATTCGCAGCCGAACTCGAAATGAAAGTCTTTACTGCACAAAGTAATCGAGTCCTATTAGCAGATGAAAAGCTAAACGCGAAGGGAAACAACAGCGCTCCCGTCCGGAATAATGACGATAATGATGTCTCTCCTTGAACTCCCCGCAAGGATACACTCCTTGGAGCGGGGAAACTTTGCATACACATTCAATTACGACCGAAAGCGGGGTGGCATCATCGTTCAGCCATATTTGCACATAAAAGCGATACCAGCGAGCATTATCCTTGAGCATCGTACTCACCTGCATTTAGATTGTGAACGGAGAAATCTAGGGCACCGTGCCACACCATTCCGCCACATAGCACCGGATGCCTATCAATCAAAGTAGGGGGCTGGGTTGTGGTCGGTCGAGAATAAAATCTTATTTCATGATTAGCCGGGGCATGATTTTCCGTCCCTCCCTCCCCACACACCAAGGAACTATGGGGAGATGGACGACGTCGTGCGTTCTATGTCAATGGGGGAGGGGAGGTGGATAAAAGAAGCGCATCTCGGAGCGAAGCACTCACATTTCATTTAAATTCTGTTTCGAGTTCTCTTCTTCACTTTACGAGGTCGTGTGTGAATAATTCACGCATTGATGGCTTGCAAGCCTTCGTGCGGCTCCCTCTCGTGACTGGCCCCTCTCGCCCTCACCTTTCCACTCATACTCCTTTGAATTCGTTTCTTTTTTATTCTCAACGTATTCTTCTATCTACCAGACCGTCGTCGATTGTCGATTCTTTTGACATTTCTTCTTTCGTTTATTCTTGTTCTCGGCTTCTTTTCTCGCACATTTTTATTTTTTTTATTTTCACTTTTAATTAAAGAAGGACGAACCGGGGATGTATGTAGGACACAAAACATGTTTCAATTTCTGTGTATGAAGAATGTACGTGCGTATGTACCTATCCTATAAACTGCTTGGGTCGGTCCCGTCCCAGCCGAGCGTTACAAACACATCCCGTGAGCATATCAAAGGACCTCTAGGACGATGGAGAGGGGTTGCTTTTTTTCTCCTGTGTGTGTGTGTGATACGTTGTTTCTATTATGACTTTGAAATTTAATGTTTTTATTTTTTAGGTGTAATATGATAACTGTGAATGAATGATGGATGAAAGGGAGGAGCGGGGGTGCTTCTTTTAAATATCGGTGAATGCTAACCCCGGGTGTGTGATGTGCCTATTTAAATTGGGTCAATGAAAGATGATTTGTGTGTTTCTTTTTTCTCTCATTAAGGATGTGCTCTGATATTTAGGATGAATCGGAACCAGAGTCAACACGTCGCAAAAGGACTTCTTGGCTCCTGTAACAAGTGAGAGACGATATAGTGATTGACTTTGATGGGTGCCAGGGCGCAGTGGCATTCTAAGGAACTGTAAGGCTGATGATCTCGCTAGGGCCTGATAAGGGCACCGAAACTAAAGCTACTACAGTACAAATGGCACAACATGTCTAGCGACAAAGCAGATTTATCCAAAGCTGGATCTGAAAGGCCCTAGGTATTTGATTTCTCTTAATAGATCGCATATTAGCATCATAATAGGTTTAGCAACAAGGCTTAGCGTGTACGCAAACGACTTCTGCAGAAGCTGTATGGACGAGGAGGAAGAGGAGACTATTCTCCATCTTCTTTGCACCTCTCCAACTCTCTCCCGCAAAAGAAAACCGCACTTAGGAGTCCTTTCCTATACAAACTTAGGCGACCTGATAAACATCGATGTTAATAGCCTCCTACGCTTCATAAATAAATAAATAAATAGCTGGCGCGACAGCTCGGAATGAGCCAAGGCCTAACTTCTCGCAACCATTCATGTTGTGCGTTTTATATTGTTTGCACGAATGCAAGGGACCTACAATTTATTGCCGACTCCGAACGGCGAATTGAGAAGATCTTTCATGACAGATTATACACCCGGAGGCTTGTCATTCCCCGACGAGAGGTGGTGCCGCGAAAAATTGTCGGTGTTTTTGGCTGGGGCTTGAACCCACGCTGATTGAGCAGCAGTTCAACGTATTAACCATTGAGCCACGGCGACCGTATGCTCTGTTTGAATCCCATTCGGCTAGGAAGCTTCTATCCACCAATTTGAAAAAGGTTAGAGTTAAACTCGCGAAGTTGCCATTGGAATAGCGAACATCGGGAACGCTTTTAACGCATTACGACAAAGCGCCTTCTCATCGAGGAGAACTAGACATCTAGTAGCAAAAGAGATTTCTGCCAAAATTAATTGGGAAACCCCCCGAAAATTAGAACCAAAAGATCCCACAGATGGATTCCAGTCAATCCAGGGAGTAGCCATGCTTACGAGCAGAACCGGCGCCAGATTCTCTCACGAAGCTGTATGAGACAATCAACTTACAAGAGCATTTTGTCCACAAGAACCTGACACACCGGTATGTCTTCGTCTGCCACTAATTATAACGACCAGTCCTTTATCACTAAGACGACAACTTAACCAACAGATGCCTTCGCACAAGGTGTAAGGTACGTTCTACAAAATGCCGTGATCGGGGTGTCTGGTCAAGGATACACCATCCACTCGATACAAGTCGACCCAACTTGGTTAGTATAATACAACCGAAGCACTTATAAACGCTAAAGAAAGTCTAGTGCTCGATTCCACAACACAAAGGGGAACACAATGGGTCAGTCTCGTGGACGCACAGTCATTAGACTGGGCACTTCTCCCATAACCTAACCTAACGCTCGATCAAGAGTCGCAATCGCCGACGACATTTACCTATCAACAACGGTGGCATAAGACGACAGTTTAGCAGTTTAATTCACTGGTAATAAACAGCCGAACTTCAAACATCGATCGCTTTACCTAGGTTTAGTTAGGTCCAAACTCACCGGAAATGTATTGGAAGCAATTGGTGCTTCGACCCGATTGCAGATAATTTTCATTGTCTGGTCAACGTTGGACCCAATGTTTGACAATCCCAGGCATCTCGCAAAGGTATTGTAGAATAGGTAGAATAACCATTCCCGGGGATGTAGAATGGTCTTTTTATCATACACGCACTACACGTTCCCGTTTCCGTTGACAGGTTCTGGAGGAGAAGATTCAACGATAAACTTTACGGGTTACACAGTGACATCGCCCTAGTCAAGAAGTTCTAAATCTATCGGCTGAGGTGGCTGGGGTATGTAGTGTGCAGATACTCCGAGTTTAACCAGGAGAGACAACGCAATAGAGGCAGACCTAGCTTAAGTTGGCGCGCACAAGTGGAAGGGGACCTCAACCAACATAGAGTGCGCAATTGGAGGCAGTTAGCTAAGGACCGAGCCAACTGGCGAGGGTTGTTGGTTGAGGCCCATGTTTACACCGAACGCCTAAGTAAGTAAGTGCATTACGCAAAAAGACGGGTCTTCAAACTGAAAGGAAACCATATACGATGCTTTCATCCCAACACTCGTGGCAGAATGGAAGACTTTTCGACTGTAAAACTAGTCTTCCCACCTTAGAAGACTTCATGTTCAAGGAGAACCAGCACCATCTAGACCAAGCCAAGGTGGTTGTCTATCACCTTATCACCTTCACTAGATGGTACCTATTCAATTCCTAAGATTTTTATACATAGTTGGATCGGTGGCTTCTGAAGAGGGTGGCTGAGTTCTGTGCTTTTTTTTTACGTGATGCCCATTTCATAGCCACTCGTCAATGGTAGCGGTTCCATAAAACAGGTCATCCATGTGCAGGAAGGTCTTGATAATGTTCTAAGTCTCCACACCGGTGCGTTGGCGTTTGCATTGTGATGGACTGTCCGGATGGTTTGCCACAGAACACAGTCCACACCTTATGATACTCTCTTTAGCCAGTAGTTCTTGGAAAAATAAGCCTGATACCCAGCGCTTGCTCAGCCACTTTAGAAAGGACCTCACCAGATGGTGACGTTTATCATTTTTGTTTGATCCAATTACAATTACTGACTCAAAAATTTCAATTTGAATTCAATTTCAAACGCTCAACTTTTAGACACCTCCCCTCCACTGAAACATAGCCAACCTCTGCAAAAAAAAAAAAAAAAAAGGGTAACTTGCCCAGCTGAGCATTCCAATTATTCCGAATCAGCCCTCAGTTCTGTTGGTTCCGCTGGAAACCATTCCAATTACACTTACACGCAATTTTATAGCCGTGGTCCGATTTTTAGGGCCCACGCCGGAGCAACCCCACACCTCGGGCGCATGTTCATTTGACGATTCTGTTTGGTAAATTGAATTGCCACACAAAACGAGCTGCAAATTCCCACATGGAGTTGAAAGACAGATTAAAGAGCTCCAAACACATCCGAAGCCCGCAACGGGCGAACAAAAAAGTCAACACACGAACCCGAGCAACAATAACAAACGCCGACACCAACACTGGCACCGGTACCGGCAACGCCAGCCCGGCTGGTGGCCATGCTCGGTGTCCTGAAATGTTTACGGGCACCTTTATATGGCCACTTCACAGCTACGTTCATCCCGTTAGCAATTAGCTTTTAAATGCTTTTATCTTGGCATCGTCCCAATAGGCAATTGGCTTTAATGGCCATAACCCTGTCATGTCCGTAGTTGGGTGCTGTGGCGCTCTGATCGGCATTGTGTCAGCATCCCCGTGTGTGGGGGTGGTTGGGCGCGAGTCCGGTCAACAATCGGATTGACTCGAGGACTTGTGTGTGTCTATGTGTGTGAGTGTGTGCGCAGTCTTTTTTGTTCGGTCGATAACTGTTATGAACCCAAAAAGTCCGTAAATTCCGCACCAGTAAACGACTCTGGTGAAGCACCTAGCGTAGGACGAGTGCTTTACACTGGCTGCGAGGTATATTTGCGAGAGACCACCCCCGCTGTGTGCGTTTGTGCTGTATATTGGGCCACGTTATGACACTAAGAAGTGTGCTGCGCGACGGTCACATTTACTGTTGGTCTGTGGTGGTGGTGGTGGGACTTTTATTCCTCTGGTGGATTGGTTTCGAGCGGTTCCGTGACTTTTGGCGACTCGTTTGACCAAACGATGATGGTGATAATCGTTCCGTTTTGTGAACTCTCCCTGACAATTGGAACCAGTGGAGGGTGGGCGTTTGAGTGTCCTTTTTCGATGGGGGTGGCGGGCGAACTGGCAGAGGAGATTGTGTTGCTGTGGAAAGTTTAAGTTTTATATGTTTTGACAAATGAGGTTCAATGATCCGCAGAAGAGGACCTTTTAAGTGGGTTTGTCCTTCTATCGTTGGGGCTCAAATAGGAGTGGCGGATACAACGATGAAAACAAGAACGGAGCGGAGCAGTCAGTTTCAATCACGAAGAGTGTCAACGGAGCTACTTGGACATCAGGTTGGTGAGGACGCTTTTAAATTTGAAACAAAAGTAGTTGTGCAGGAGATTTTGATGGAAAAAGCCTAGCTATGGAAATGACTGGAGTGAACGACCTTTTGTTTCTGTACTCCTTTGGCCTTGCAGTACCTAAGAAAAGATAAGACTTTCAGCGATGTCTACAATCAGGACAAGGATTTTCGGCTTTGTACGTGAGTATTCGGACTGTGAACCTATCTTTGCAGCCAATCAACTTTTTTCGACTCCTATAAGGCAGAGGTTAGTATTGTCTAAGAAGTGCGGTGGGGCTAGATGGGTCAATGAGCAGAAACAGCACTTCTTTCGATGTGTATTCGCTTTCAAAGGAGGATTTCGGCAAAATCCTTGAGGCTCAGACTGACTATAACCCTTATTAAGGCTCAAGATGCAAACATTACTCTTATGTGAGTTGAATCCACAGGGAAGAAGCATGAGGTCTTGAAAGATGACTTTTGTTAGCTCCTCGACAAGACTTATGAGAGGTGTCTTCAATCTGACATTTAGACTGGTTGAACAATAGAAAAGGTGGACAGAGCATGGTCTAGTTTCTAGAGGGTTTACTAGGATGAATAGATTCTCACTCCTGCATCCGTATATGATCCATAGGGGCAGCAATGTGTGCTTGGAATAGAAATAGATTGTGAGGTTTTCCAAGTGAGGATCACGGCCAATGCACAAGCTTCTCAACTATGCATTGCATATCGAGAGTCATCTGCAGAATGGTCAAGGTTGGTAGAAGTGTTTGTAGACGGTAAACCAATTGTCAACACAAGCATGTTTCAGGCAATGAAAGATCAGATAAGCCTGCAGAAACTTATTCATTTATTAGGTAAACGACGAGTCGGAAGTGCTTACATCCTTGACGGTTCTAGACACACTGCTTCAAGTTGGTGAGACCAAGATTTCTTGCATACTTGGTCTTTCTTTCCTTCGCCCAGCAGGTGGCTGGAATTCTTAGACTCTGTTGACTGGAACGTTGCCGTCCATTCGCTCTATGTGACCGAAACAATGAAGTCGACGGACTTTTGTCTTCAGGACTATATCTACATCTTCGTACAGCTCGTAGAGTTCGTGGTAAAATCATCTTCTTCATTCACTCTCCTCGCAGACAGGCCCAAAAATCCGACGTGGAATATTTGTAAGATCTGTTTAGCTATCTCTTATCTGGGTGTCATTTGAGAAGCTAGGGTTAGGTTACGTATCTGGATTGATAAGCGAGAAAGCACTCGACCTTATCACACTTAGGTCGTTGTGGTGCCTATGGGGGTTTATCTGGTGTACGCTTCTTGCCAAAACATCGCCACTAACCTTGAAAAGCTCTGACAGCAAGCCGGGGACTTCTTCATTGATTGCGGTGGAGTTTTCCTAGGTGGCAGTTGGAAATTCTGCTCAAATAATTATACATTGCTCTGCGGATCGGTGACAAGGTCATTATTTCGTAGTGCCTGCAGCGAGACTTTTGGTTTTTTTTTTTAGAAATTTCATAGAGCATTTCTTTTCCTAGATTCTTTGATGTCCTTGAGGTGGGAAACTGCGAACATACTCATCCCGCGTTGCCCTGGTTTTTCGTTGGAACTCCTTCTAAAATGTCTTGTCAGTTGACGTCTTCTTCCGTATGCCCTCCTCATCATACCACGTGTTTCTTGTTGGACGTGGCTGGTAGTCTACAGTAGTCTTAGCTACTTTTTTCATGGCAGTGCTACAATGTTGTTCGGTTCCCATTCTTGAAAAACCTCACATTTGTCCTGCCTCCCTGACTTCATTCCGATGTCTCCAGCTTCTTCATCAAGTTTACTTCATTCTACTACTGGTCAAATCCGATAATACCCACTTTAATCCTTTCGGCTTTTTCTTACCCTTTTCTCCTCCGCCATTCAATCGGAATTAACCCCATCCAAACACAGATAATTTAAGGTAATTACTTCTCATTAATTACCATCTATCCCGTGCAAAGGACACAAAGAAATGAGCGGGGACGATACCTCCAAAAAGTCGGCACTCGTACACCACTGTCTCTACCCGGTCTGTCCTGATTCAATTTATCAATTCGCTCTCCACTCAGGATGCTTACACATAGTTTGGAGTGATTTAAGGATTTAATTAAGTACAACCACGTTAGCAACTCTTGTTTGTTTCACGTTTATTGGACCAGGACAATGCTCCCTTCGTTCCGAGAGATAAGATTCAGAGAGTGAGGGACTTGAATCGAAAAACTTTTTTCCACGAATGATTTTCGTTTTGTGATTAAGGGAATATGGCGGCGCGGGCAGGTACCATTCTGTCTGCCAATCCAGAGATAAATGTTTTAATTAATCTCGTAGCGTTGACTGTTTTCGATTGGGAAGCACTTAATTTCGATGCCATATTTCAGGGCATCGGAGGGAATTGAAAGATACTCCAATTCCGGTTGTTGTTGTGGGTGGGGGTGGGCGTGGGGGTTTGGTGGCCAGCATTTAGCCGATGATATCATTTCTTTTATCCATCGAGGAGTCGTGGAGGGCAGATGAAGAGGAATATTCATGATTTTTATCAAAGAAAATGTCTAAAACCTAAAGACAGTGTAAGTTGTGATGATAAGAATAGAATACACAGTATGTTTTGCAAGTGGCGTACCATTCACTTTTGAACGGTTGGTTAAAAAAAATCAGAAAAAGTGGTAGGTAAATGGTTTGCAGGTTATTTTTAAAACTTTGTTGTGTAGGTTCTGACGTGGTTACATGAAGCCCTTCATCGGATTCGTGACGAGCCGCCTTGAAAACCTTTGAGGAATTGGAAGAGCTCTGCTCTCAACCCAAAGCGTAAGAATCACTTTAAACAAGTTCGAAGCTATGAATCTTTGTGGCGCTCTCTACACTGGCTCCAGTGTAACAGAGACTTTGGTGGTAAAGAAATGTTTAACCTGTTGGATTGTTGGGTTGTACTTTTTCGCGAGAATGCAGTGCCTTTCCTGATTCGAAAAAAATTGGCCGAAATTCTTTAAGACAAGGTGTATCCTAATGATGAGACTGTCAACCAGGCAATGACCAGGAAAGATATCGCACCCCTAGTCATAAATTGCATTCTTACCTTGCTACAGAGCAGAAAAACAACACTATAGTGCCGAAGATCTTTAAAAACTTACACTGGGTCGCACTTGGATTATAAACCAAGCTTAAGCCCAAGAATAGTTAAATCGCTTAGCCTACATGGGTATTCCTGGGGCAAAGAAAACGTATCCAGTGGCAGCCGTATGAGCAATAATTCGTTTCACACCGCTACTCCTCATTGTGACGAAAGAAAGTATCCTGAGTGCTCTTAGGTTGCTTCAGATTCTGGAACTCAAGCCGGTCACCTTACAGGCCATCTGAAGATCCTAGAACACATTCAAAGCGAACCAATTCTCAAGGTCACACATTCGGTTTTGGTTCTCCAGATATTTTATGAATCCTCTACGGAAGCGATGAAGATCATCTGGGACTGTGTCAATCTTCTCGAAGAGCTTGCGTGCATAAACAGGGTTACTTGGGCCCAAATCCAAAGATACGAAGATTTCGAAGGAAATTAACGAGCTTACAGTCTGACGCTGAACATTGGGCTAAACGGCAAGTAAGAAAGTTTATCCATTCCAGCAAAGACAAAAGAAAAATTTGAAATTTGGACCCTTCTGGTTAACTACTGGGTCAGCACAATAGATCTAACAGGTCGCAGTGCATTTGTGACTTTCGTCTTGCACTGTATATCCTTACAATAATGTCCTGGATTTTCAGAAGAGAATTTCAACTTATTCAATCCATACGCTCCGCCATGTTCTCGAATCTTCTTGGTTCCCCATTGGTTCCCTTTCTGTCAGATGTGAGAGTGGTTGGCTGTTCTTAAGTTTCAAAGTCCCAGGATAAATTCCCAAAGAGAGCATCTATCCACAATAAACTCATTTGTTTGAACGTCGATGGTAGGGCTTCTTGAGATGTCAAATCAGCCGGGTTGAGCTATCAGCTAACAGTTGAATTTGTCCTTGTTGGTTGTCTACCAATTCATTTTCTCAAACTTCTTGCACAGTCTTACCGAGCTCAACCCCATTACAAAGTCGTCCATCCTCGAGTGAGGTCCCCTCCCTTCTTCAACACACTGTGCGCTACTTTTGCTTTACCCTTAGGCTAATCGGTCGCTTTCATATTTTATAAGGGGAAAACAAAGATGATGACGGAGATAAGTATACCTGTCAACAGTTCAATATTTTCTTTCGCTTCGATTGTAATTATTTTGCCGAAGCTTTTCCCTTCGCATAACTTATGCATGGCGGAACTTCAAAGTGTGCCCCGGGCCACAGGAAAACATACGATAAATGGCCATGCATAAATGGTCTGCTTGCCTTACCCCTAAACAAAGGTAAATAGATTTTCATTTTCAATTACAATCGCTAAAGAAGCCGAATTCAATTACAGCTAACGGTATGATAAATATTGACATTTCAATTAAATGTCAAATCGCATAACGGTGCTCCGTTGACACAAGTCAGCGATATAAGACTGGTTGGCGGTGGAGCTGAGTCGTTCATAGGTGACAAAGATGTGCGGCGCAGAGCTGGTGTGGCATTTAAGTGAGTCAAGTCCGTTGCATATAAGATAGTTCTCCTGAGATACTGTGTCCTTTCTGTCAGTTTCCAAGTACTTTGTCAATTTGACAAGTGTGCTCATCGTTCACAACTCATCATCATCATCGTCGTCGTTGAGTGAGATTAACCAAGTCTATGTGAAGGCAGTGCAGTCATCTTTTGAAAATCTCACCCGACAAGGACTCCCCGTTGGGCTACATTGGATAAACTTTGCCGGATTGACAAATCAGTCAGACTTCAATGAGTTGCTGTTGCAGCATGTCGACATGGGGATACAGGTTTGGCGAGGAGAGAATTCGTGTCTTAATTACTTTCACACAAAATTCGTATCCTTGGCAAACACATACAGGGCTACATCACTATACTGTCGAGTGTGGTTGAGTTTTTGCACGCTCGTTGGTATGCCACAGAGCACTCGTTGCTACGGCTGAAGGACAAATACTATCTCTTTTTGTCGGAGGATGAAAGTCCAAAAGATGTCCTTGCTCAGGAGATTTTGAAGCGTAAATTTGTTACTCTCTCCTTCAATTTTCCAATTTTCTTTCGTTTTTGTGTACTTTTTTTTGGTTTTTTTTTTTTTTTTGGATTATTTCGCCGAGTCCTTTGAAGTTATCCTGGTGTATCCTTTGAAACTAATTGCCTTGGGTTAAAGTGAAGTGTGCTCGTATTCGGTTAGTTTTTTTTTTTGTTTTTGTTTCGAAGAGACTGATTGGTGAGCATTAGTTGCATGTAAAGCGAGGATGCTCATGGCCACACTTCACTTAGGATCCTTGCAGGAGAAAGAAAAAAAACAAAAAAAACCAAAACTAACCAGAATGGGTTTTCCCATTTCGTTTCCTGTTTTTTTTTGTTGTCCCTCTCCAACAGTTTATCCCCAGCACTTATTAGTATCGGCAAGGACCTGCCCTGATTTGGAGCTATGGACACAGAAATTTGTTGGTGCCGAGGACAGTTTGGACGCAGTGCATTTGGATACTTTCCACGGGAACGGAAGTTTTGCCAAAAATGTCGAACTCTATCCGAATAAACTTCTCGACATGGTGGGACGAACGCTGGCGGTGGCTTCTATTACTTACATCCCGTATTTGGTTAGTTACTTTGTGGTAAGTGAGTTACTGATGGTCGGATGTTTGAATGTGCGGTGCGTGTGAGTGTTGGGTGATGCTTATGGCTTTTTCCGAGTAGGTCACGTGTTTTGGCTTTTGCTTGAGAAGCTGCATTGTTGTGTGTGTGAGTTTTTTGGTTTATTGCGGGGTTATCCTTGGCGTAATGGAAAGGTCATAGCAACAGATGGGCTTTAGAATTTTCGCAGGAGTTGAAGCAGAGGGATTATTCAGGCAGGAGATTTATTCACTTTGAGTTGAACCTAAAATTGGTTGCACGGACTTGAAAACGAAGACCAGAGACCAAGAAGGTTATTGCAAGTGGATTATAGGAATCAGGGTTGTAAGCCGGGTTGTAAGCACGTGCAGTACCTATAGTGAAATTTATTCAGCCTTCGGAGAAGTGTGAGCAGGGGCTGCGATAGGTTTTTATATTGAGGAGACAGGAGGCGAGCGAGATCTAAAGCTAAGCCTAACTATCTTCAACTAGACTAAGGTAGATTAAGCTCTCGTTGATCCAGATGTAAGTGATTTTGTTGTAAAGAAATAGAAAACAGCTAAGCCCATAAGTCACAGGTTGTCGGGTTCTTACGCACTAAAACCATGTCAGAGCATCTACTGGTATCGCTTTTACAGTTATTTGTTTGCCAATGTATCGATGGCCTATAGGATGATTAAGTTGTGCATAATCGCTATTCGATTCTTCTGACTTTTGTCATGGAATGTCACTGTAAACGATGTTCTATAGTATTGGGCCCGAGACCGAACTCTGTCGTATCTCTCCCATGACTTGTGTCATTGAATAGAATTTTGTATCTCAATTAGTCCGTCTGTTGAAAATGCTTGGCTCTAGAACTTTCCCAGTTACTTCTGACATAGGATTACACGAAGTGGGTGAATGCGGTCGATGCTAGTCCTTTCTGTTCTAAAGTCGTGTTGACGAGGACCAATCAGGTTATTGACGAAAAGTTTTAGATAGCAGAAAATATTTTATACGCGATGTTTAGCTTTAGATTGGCTCTCGTTCTTCTTTGCAGAACAATTGCACATTCTTCCTGTTTTGCTGCATGAGCCTGCCTGCACTACTTATCATAAAGGGGTTTTCGTGTTGGTATCTTAATTTGTACCCTTTCCCAGCTAAGGGTTCAAATTGTCAATGACGATCTTAGCTTTGTATAAAGGCCATATAAGGGGGCATATGAGGTTTATATTCGTGAATCAGACAGCTACTTTGGACTTCTTGCTTTCTTAGTTTAGATAAATAAATGACTTGTGACATTTTTCACTGCTCACGTAGACAGGCAATAGCGTCCATTGTTCCTATTTAAGAATTCTACCCCGGGAACCTGTAAAAAGAAAGGAAGCCGCTGATTTAAAACCACCCAGATAAGAATATGAATCTCGGGAGGTCCCTCAGCTCAGCAACTACCAAGAGTCCCCATTCTTCTACCGGCGAGGGCAGAACAAAGCAGAGTCGATTCCTTCTTCATTCCTACAACTTCTGCAATAGTCGTTTGTGACGTACACCATGGCGCTCCGCATGAGTACCAAATGGCGCAGTGCATAGTCATGTTGCCGGAGACCATCCTTGCTTCGCGGTGACTAAATTTGACCAGAGACAGAGATCTATTTTTATTATAACCCGTCCAAAAACTTCTAGCCGTTGCACATGTGTCTAGCTGGATCCAACGTGTATTGATTCGACCTTTTAACGAGTTTATTGGAATCGTCCCAAAGAGGAGAGCCCGTGAGGCATGCAGCGCTGTTCCCTTTCGTGCAAGTTCATCAGCCTGGGATATCCATATGCTCTGGTGATGCCTGGGGTGATACCCTTCTCGCGGAAAGTTTTCAAAGCTTCGATGATTGCTGTGTTTTTCGCCTGAAGAGACTGCAGCCTTGCAGTAGACCCCGGCACCTGTACCAATGTCCATCTTAGAACCATCGGTGTAGAAAGCCAGTTCCGTTTTATTGGTTACTTCATAGTAAGAATTCTTGTCAAATGCCAGAGCCTTGATTATATGATCTGTTTCTGTCGATCTGTCGGCATTCTCCCATCAAGACAGAACAGAGGCGTGACCGTAGGGAGCTGATGTCCACTGTCGTCCTTCTCCAATAAAAGTGGCACGCACCGCTGGGAGGCGTTGATGCATTTTGGAGCTGCCTTTGATCATAAGGAATGCAAATTTGCCGACTGTTTCACAGGAGTTTTTGAAGCTATAACACGTACTTAGTGCTTTCAAGTGGTCAAGCGATCCCAATTTCATCATGGCTGCCGTTTGAGCCGTTTTATTCGCATTCATGTTTTTTTCCATTAAAAAAATCTCAACATCGCATCGACAGCATAGGTTCTTCTTTTCCCTTTTAAAGTCCTCAGGTCTGGGTGATGTTGACACCATAGATCCTCAAGAGCCTAAAAAAATGGTCATCTATACTGGATCCGAAGCCGATATCGTTCGATCATTTTGTGTTCTCAGAAATTGTACCATCAAAGTTATACCATGTAAGTCTGACAGATTCTTCCTGCCTTGTGACTTCTCGAAACTTCTCCAACAGATGGAAAAGATAACTGGGGAGGGATCTACGAAAATGGTTCATCAAATGGAATGATCGGTTCGGTGTATCGTCGAGAAACTGAATTCGGAATTGGCTGTTACTACAACTGGTACAACGATATCTTTGAGACTTCCTTTGTGATTGCCAAGTCAGCGGTGCGTGTCTTGGCTCCAGCACCATCGTAAGTAAACGTGTTCTCATCCGATTGCGAGCTTTTTATGATTTCCCTATGATTCAGCCGATATCCAGCGTATATGACCAACATTCTGCCGTTTAGCAAGCTCATTTGGACTTTGACCATAGCCTCAATCATTCTTAGTGCGATCGTTATGCATGGAATCAAGTATCTCTCGTTTCGAATGAAGTACCGGAATAGGCGTCGAAAGCCGCATTTCAAACATGGCTTCTCCTTTGAGCTGACTCTGCTCGAAATAATGGCGATATTTTTCCAACAGTCCTTCTCTCAAACTAAGTAAGTGGTGGTGCGGTTTCATGCCTTCTCAATTATCTTTTGAATCCTTTTTCAGATTGAACCGCTTCGCAGCGAGATTCTTCATAAGTGCACTGCTCCTGGCTGGGATCACACTGGAGAACACATACAGCGGTCAACTGAAGTCTTTGCTAACGATTCCACTGTTCACTGAGCCTGTGGACACAACCAATAAGTTTGCCGCAACCGATTGGAAATGGGGAGCACCAGCTTCAGCATGGGTGCTCACCATTGCTGAATCCGATATTTCCAACGAACAGATCATGGCAAAGAAATTCGAGATACGAAGCTATGCGGAGCTTAGGAATGCAACTTATAGGGGAAACTATGGACTTGCTGTGGAGTTGTTGCATGGCGGGACCTTTAGTTTTGGTGATTATATCAGAGATGGCGCTCTGCATCAAATGATTGTAAGTAAGTTGGTCCCATAAGTGAATGAATTGATGCTTTTTTGTAGCTTAGCAAGGATGACATATACTATGATTGGACGCGAGGCTTTGCTGTTCGCGGCTGGCCCTTGATGGATGCGTTCAATACTCACCTTTTGTGGTGCTTGGAGCATGGACTCTACAACTATTGGGAGAGGAAGGTTTGCTTAAATCCCCATCGGTCTTAAAAGTCGTTATATTCTACTTGATTCTGTATTTCAGCATGTTGCTAACTTTTTGGACAAAAAGGTTCAACAAACGCTTTTGAGCCTGGCATCGCGACATTCGCAGAAGTTTCCACCGACAACTTTGTCGATTGCGAATATTTCGGGACCCTTGATTGCACTGGCCTTTGGATATTGTCTTGCCTTCGTGGTATTTGTTTTGGAGATGTGTGCCGATCGCGTTAGAAAGATTTTAAAACGTTTAACAAATAAATTTTAAAATAAAGCCTGTTTGCCTTAGACACTGATAAGAGATAGAGGTGACAGCGTTGGATAATAACTTTCTAGAAATTTTTAGTACAGACTTAGTTTTTTTCAATAACTTCAAAGGTTGTATGTCAAGCCCACAAAGCAAGCTTTAAGTTTGGAATCTCCTGGTAAAAGAAATTGTAACAAACAGCAGTAACGTTTCCAAAGAAATTTAAGAACGAATGGATGGTTTCGAGTTGAGATAGAACTACATATTGGGGTGGACCTGGACCTAAACTAGCTAGTCTCTTCAGTCAGATTGATTGTTAGTCAGATTTATATACAAAGTTTTGGGCACAGGGACGTTCCAGGCAACTACAGAGCGGACGAGCTGGCAAAAGAAGGGCAGAACGGCCTGGGAGAACCACCTGCGCCTACTGAATCGACTAAATTCCTCATTGGCACGGATGCCAAGAAACTGAAAAACCACAGATGATATTGTTCAGCACTTGTCTCTTGTCAAAACAAATCTGGCCTAACCTGGATTTAAAGAAGACGGAGAGACTTTTATCCACAAACCGGCAAAAGCTAGGTTCACTAATAGGGGGGTCCTCACCGGACATTGCTTGATAGGCAGACATGTACTCAGATTGAGGGTCGCTTCCAATGATTTCTATAGAAGCTGTACTGTGCACTTGTCCTGCCACTGCAACATTAAGAAGGATCTAGCTGAACTCGACATCCAAAGGATATTGAACTTTATCTTCAGGTCAAAGTACCTCAATGCATAGGGTTGCTACCGATACGGTCATTCATCTCAATGCAAACGGCCTTATACTCTTGGTCTCTGGTGCTGGTAAGCCGGTATTTATGGTGGTATCACAATGGATCAATCTAGTCTAAGTGTTGAGCGGGGGCAGCCACCTACCTTAACCTGAACTATCCGGTTTTAGGTTGTTAATCTTCTTCACTTTCACAAAAGAATTTCCAAGCTTTTCTTCTGGACTTGCTGACAGTTTTGTTATGGGTAGTGAGCCCCTTTCGTTGTTGATAAGTTGACACGTTTAGCTGCCCTTAAAAGCCTCCCAGTTCACATTTTGAGAAGGAAGGTAGTGTAGTGCATTTACTGATATGTTGGCAACGCTGAACTTCCAGGTCAAACATGCAAATTCAAGAATGATCTGGGGCTTATACGAGGTGGGAGGCGGGCAACATGGCTGGGAAGTTCAGATGGATTAAATAGTTGGTCTATTTGTACAACTCAGTCATACCTAACGAAGCGCAGCCCCCAATGATGACAAGACAGCTTGCACCCTTCGGAGTCAGGTCTAGGTTTCGGAGAGGAAGGAGTTCGGGGAGAAATCAGACCGTGATCACGGCTTCAACCAACGCCGCGCCGTTCGGTCAGCAGTCCAACGCACTAAGCACTGAACCACGGCGACCACCATAGTTTTGAGTAGGGCGGAGAATAGTCGCACTATAGAGGAGGTGTATTTGGCGATTAAAGCATTAAATGGGTGGGAAATGGCTTTCTTGTGTTTTTAAAGTAGCCTGTGAATTTGGTAAAACACCTAACTACTGCCTTTGGTAGCGAGTCTTTATTTTAAACAAGTCAGCTAGATATAAGGCTGCGTACAGGCTGCAGAGTAAGCTAAGCATATCTCTGGAACCTCCTATCTGATTGAGTTAAAAATTGTAGATACTTTGCCCCTAAACCGACCCAGGTTCTTGACACTTCGAGGTGATTCACATTGTCTTGAGACTCCACCAATTTTACAAAAGAATATTGGCGTGCAATTTAAATTGAACGCTTCTGATGGGACAGCCTTTATGTGCAAGTCGGTCCTAAATTCCCCTTTCAGCCTTAAATCGACCCACCAGTCCCTTGGCCTTTTTTTTTTCAACTCGACGAGACTCAGACCTTTCCAAGATTCTTTGGAACCTTCTCACCATGCTCCTAATGTCTGCATATCCTTAAACTTGCATCATTTGTACGCAAATTTTATTGCTCTTCATCGTTCCCCTATGTGCCCCCTGGGATAGCGTATGCAAAAGAGCTTTCTCTTCATTTTTCCGTTCAAGCTTACCTTTCATTGATACCCCTTGTGTTTTTTTTTAGCTCTCACAGCCATCCGGGGGGTCCCTAATGAAACGTCTGCCTTGAACAAGAACTTCATCTCGTCGTCATTGCGCTAATTGAATCTGTCGAATAAAAAATTCAAAATATTTTCCTGCGAATGAATTCTAAATATAAATGCCACCGCGATGGATAGCGGTAAAACCGTCCGTATAGTGTAGGTCGTATCCTCGCCGTAAATTATGCGGAATGCAATTTCTGGAAACTTATTCAAATTGTCTTTGCGCTCTGTGGAGAGACACGAACAAGACAATGATGAGCACGCCGGCCTGGTTCATTGTCTCGAAGTCTATGGCAGGGATGAAGGGAGGCGATATCCCTTATTAGCGAAACAATGCTACGAATATGAATTTTTTATGACGCTACAGCAGCAGAATTGCGCTACACTCCGCAGCATCGATCCAATTAAAAATTCTATATTTCGAGAGATGAACAGGACTCACTGTACCGCAACTGATAGGTAGGTCCTCCTTTTGAGGAGTAGTTTGGCCAGACTGCGGGGTTAAATGACACCAATTACAGTGTACCCTGGAAAGAGTGTGTTCCCGTCTATGGAACCGCAAATCGAAGTTCGGTCAGTGGTCGTTTACCTGTGTAATCCTAAACCAGTTGAGGGTCCGATTTAATGGTCAGTCAACGTTGCAGTCGGGATTGAATTGTCAACTGAAACAGATGCCATGGCTTCATGCGCTCTGTTCATTTCAATTTTTTTTTGGGACCAAACGAGACCAAACCACAAACGTCGAATTGGCATGGCATGCCCAGGCAGCGGGTTAATTAAAACTCGTAATTAAAATATTTGCTCGTCCGGTGTATCTACAGGACTGGGCCAGTGGGCCAATACTCATGTTTCGGTTCTGTGTCACACAGGAGAGTCCAGGTGGTCGAGTAATTAGAATTCGTTTTGGACTGATGCCAGGGGGAGGAGGGGAACGAAGAAAAATCAATTTGACGTTCGAATGCTGCACTGTTTTGTGTATGTGCATGTGGGCATTTTCAATTATGGCGCATCCGGCTTATTAACGCTGTCAATCAATGTGCCTTTTATTTAACCAGAATTTTTAGTCAATTTATCGCATTAAAAAGTGGAGCCTATTTCTGTTCCCCAAAATGAGCGAGATAATGACGGCATAGATAACAAGTCATTTACTGTAGCACAGCTTAGAGCCAGTGTGTAGAAACGCATCATCATCTCCCAGCTGGATATCTGACTATATGCGTGATTCTGAACAGACAGAGTTACGCAAGCACGTCTGGGTGAACTGCAGAGCATGTGTCAGACGAGGTGGGGGTGTCCAAGAGCGTCTGTGGATAAAGTTTTGAATGAAAACTTACGGTGAGTCGAAAAGACATCCCTTGTCGAACCTCAGGTGTTCTAGCAAATAGTCCTCAGAACCAGGAAATGGCGAAGAACGCCAAAAACTGGGCCGGCATGATTCCATGATCCCCAGGCCATATAGACAATCGCAAGCTCTTCTAGCAATAGAGATAAGGCCCATGGCGAAAACGACAAACCGCGTGCAGTTTTCTAAAAAATGCGATGAAACGGACCGAGCAATGCAAGAGCCAAGGGCGATAGTAGCGCGTTCGGCATTTGTTGGCATGCAGGTGAACATCTGATTATAAAGCAAAATACGTCAATAGCGGGCTTAGGAGATAGAGGGTGACATTATGGATTTATTCTGCGAGGCCTTTGAAAAACCTGCCAGCAATCCATAGAGAAAGTTTGTTTGTTTGTAAGAGGTAATCTCAAAAACTACTAAACCGATTTTGGTGAAGTTTGGCAGAGAGGTAACTTGAAATCAGAGGAGGAACATACCGTATGTGACGTCATCATTGTGGCGAAAGCTCAAAGATGGTCGATTATTTTCTTATTCAGGATTTTCTTCGATAAGGGGATTAAATGAAAGGGATTGGTGAGTAGAATACAAATATATATAATATACCAGCAGCCCGCCCCGACTTCGTACGGGTACAATTAAATTATTTGATCATTGTTTTTTTGGTATGTTTCGCTTTATTTTAGCCTTATTTTAATTAAAAATATAATAACGTAAAACATCATATCGTCCTGAGCCTACACAGAGGACGTCTACCTGATGACACGAATTCCATGGCATGTATTGGAGCCCAAGTTGGGGAATGCGCTCGACATTGAGTTCCCTGTATATTCTGATGTTCCTAACTCGATAAAATGAACGAATACCTCGAAGAAATCTCATTTCGGCAGCTTATTCTTTTGGTCATTACCCAAATCTCATGACAATAGGTGAGGGTCGGATCAAACACATAAAATTGTTCCAGTCTGACCAATCCCACAGGATAACTCAGTACTGCTCCTTCGATCACTCGTGAATATGACCTCGAAATACTTAAATTTCTGAACCAGTTTCGATAGAACCCTACTAACATGCAGAGTGCATTGAACAGGCATTCGAGGCATTACGATTACTTCTGATTTGTTCACGTTTACCTAGCTTCAGCACGGACGACTACGAAGCTATCACGCGTTCTCTGAAGTTCGGTCCAGATGGTTCGAAGTAAGTCATCAGCGAAAAGCGCTCGTTTCAGTTTATGTGGTCCATCATTTCGCGAGTGGATTTCATACTCATTGTACCACACAAGAATTTAAATTCTGACAACCACCCCAAGGCCCTCTACTCACCTTGAGAAGGGCCATCCTACGCCAAATATTCAAATTCCAATCAAAGACAATCAATAGAGCCTGGTGACTTATGATACCGTTTCCACAATTTATGTCCTGAAAAATTCGAAAAGGTTTCCATTTGACTAGTCCGCAGGACTATCTCATCCCATAGACTCGTCGTCTTTTCCGGTTTTCATCGCCAAACATTGCTGGCTACTGGTGCATAGCTGCAAACCTGCAATTTATCTCTTCACAGAATCATTTGTCTTCGGCAGAAGATTCCCATTTCGGCAGGACAAGTCAGTGAAATAAAAATCCTCCTCAGAGAGTGATGGCGTAAAATGGCGCAAAAAAGAAAGGAACACACTACACAGCGCGACCGAGTTATACATATGTATGTGCGTTTTTCGGTCCGAAATTCCATTTACATTGTAATTTTCGGGATTACACTGACGCCAGTGCAAGGATTCTGTCTTTGGATGGCCGTCAATAGACTCAGTGGCACATCGATGGCAGGCGAATTTATACCCTTGTCGGATGTTGGTTCTAGGTATTTGCATACGTTGACGTTTTGACATCTTCGCAAATCATGGGCGTGGATCCTTTGTCAGAACGAAGGACAAAGCTAAGTGAACCACACACACAAAAATCCATACAACTCGCACATTCGTAGCCAAATCCTTCGCACACGTAGTAGATTACAGATGTGATTCATAATGGTGACTCTCGATAAACGTGTATCTTCTAAATAAATTCCAAGGTTAACCCGGATATTGACCGCATTATCTACAAATCCACCCTCGAGGCACTGGCGGTCCTGCATCGGGGGCTAAACAGACACAGTCATTCAACCCCCGGTTAATCTGCTCATCCTTCATGGTGGTTACCTTGGTTTCCACCCCGCACATTTGTATCGAGTTTCCAGTCGAAGCAAGACCGAATATCCTTCGCCCTCAAGCTCTCTCACGCCACATGTGGAGCGATTTTGCTCCCTTTTTCAGGTACAAGTTCAACATCCTTTTTCATATTGATTTGCATGCATTTGCATTGCATTGCATCTCCTTCATGTGAAGTTCTCTTCGATTCTAACCACCACACTGTTGTGGCTCAAGGATATATAAATTGGAATTGAATGAGATGTCATAACGGGTTTTCAGTTTTTTTTTTTTTTAAACGGCGCACGCTGCCCGTATCCTTCATATCGCATTCGAATTACATTCGAGGACACAGGCGATTTTTACGGGGACTTTAAGTATTGGAAAAACCAATTATCCTTGGACATATTCAATGTGGGTGTGCCACTATGTTCGGGCTTACTTGTCGTCTGTGTTGTGAGAGTTGGACATTGCACTTGAGTGGACATAATGGTTATTTACTCCACGGATGGGGGATTCCATTTCTTTTTTCATTTCCTCCTGAGATGAACTGCATGAGGAGTGCCTTTGGATTTGGCTCATCCCAGAAAATTGCTTCGTTTTCGAAAAGGATCAAAAGGAATTGCATTTAAATTTTTATTTAAATGGAAAAGTGAAGCGAATATATTCAGGGAATTGTTTAAGGATTATTTGAGGTCAAGTTAGAACACGTAGCGGCTGATCTTAGGATGAAATTAAGTAAGTCGCGGACTGAAATTGACCTGTTATTTCGTTGCGGGTGGATTTTATAAAAGGGTGATCTAGGCAGGCAGGGCTGTACTTTTCGTGGTTTATCCGCGGCAAAGGTTCACAGGCCAATCTCCAAAGGAAAACCCTAGCCAATTGGCGTCATATCAAGGAAGATATGTCCCAGCTATGACAAAGAGTTGGAGTTGCAAGCTTAAACGCAAGCTAATATTGTAACGATATTTCCGTCGCAGAGGACAATTATAAGGCCAAGTTTCCAATAAAATACAACATAAAGGCCGTTTCATACTTCTAAAGTATACTTGATAAGTAACGAAGCACAAACTTTGTAGAGAAACCAAAGACTTCTAGGAAATTGTTAAGGTTCTTTCAAGAGAGTGATCGCAATAGTGCTTAGGGTTTTGTGTACCATTGAGAGAATTCCCCTTAAGTCTGCAAGTGCGAAATACTTATGTCTCATACTTGACAGAAGGCATCTGTTGCCTTCTACACCTGTAGTAGATTCTTCGGAAAAAATTGGGGATCTAGACCCAGAATAACCCTTTGGATGTACCTACTCAGCTATCGTTAGACTGATACTCACATTCGGAGGACCAGTACAATTAATCTCAGAGATATGATGAAGATATAGAAAATGGCTTGCATCGGAACAACTGGTGCCATGAGAACAACATCAACAGCGGGGATGGAGGTAATTCTTAACCTTTTGCCTCTAGACCTCCACATGCAGGAGACTGCAGCGAAAAGTGCTGTTAGAATCAGGCAATCTAAATATTGAAGACCAAATTCGTATGGGCATGCCGATATACTTAGCAATCATCTGGGCGCAAATGTCAGTTCGGATTACACTGTCCCGGACTTGGACTTTGAAAAAACCCTTCTCATGTGTCATCTCAAGCAAAGAACAGCGGACCTCCAAGCGGAGGTTCTAGCAGTGACAAAAGCCGCCCAACTAGTCTCAATGCTTATAATATCACGGGAGGATATTACGACTTACATTGACAGTCAGGCTTCTATTAAAGCAATAGCTGCTACGCAGATAACATCGAAGTTTGTGAAGTTTTGTCGCAAAAAGCTTAAGGTTCTTGGCACGCAGCACAATGTTAAGATCTGCTGGGTCCCTGGTCACAGCGGAGTACCAGGAAATGAAAAAGCTGAAGAACTGGCAAGAGCAAGCGGACTGTACGGTCCGACCGCCACTCTGCAACATAAGGGCGTAAATTGCACAAAAAACTCTAATTGAAGCAAATAACAGGTGGAAATGAAGAAGGTGGAAATGAAGAAGTATCAAGAAGGTTGGGGCCAGAATATGACAAGGCAAAAACCTGTCAAATTTTACAAAAAGACAGGAGATCACTGTCAATGCTGGTAGGAGTACTTACTGGCCACAACATGCCACGCCTGAATGATGATGATATATGCAGGGGGCGCGGTGATGAGGAAGTCCATGAAGACACATTTTCTCTGTCACTGTCCATACCTCTGCCAGATATGAAATAGGACCCTAGGCAGATTCTTCTTCGATTATATCGACGAACTAGCTGATGGTTCGCCATCAGAACTTCTCAAATTTGCAAGAGCGACTGGATGGTTCGCACCAAGGAATTAAAAACCGCAGTAGAGAATGTCATGGATATCACAAAGAGTTTACATGGACCTAAGTGTGATGAGGTAGACCTCATTAGCCTACAAATCTAACCTAACCAAGAGTTGATGGCGGAAGATCGGGAGATGTGGAGAGTCCACTTAAACATCCTAACCCCGCGACCCTCATAGTGGATAAGTGGGTCATTGAAAATCATGATGATGGTGATGATCTAGTGAGGGATTTCAGAAATTCTCAGATTCGGTGGATCTAATATGGCTCTCGGCAACCGATCTTAAGCATCGCTTTTTCATTTCCGACTACAAGAAATTGATGCATGTACCCCATTTTGGTTCCATTGATTGTCGGCGGTTCTACAAAGTCGTCCAAATATGTTGACAACTCCAACATTGGTGTTATTCCTCCTCCCAACGTTCATCATTAAACTGTGAAAGTCATTCAGCTTGAGACTGAGTTGAGTACGACAAAACTTCGATGAAACTTGAAATGGAATAACGATTCCGAAACCGATTTTCGAAAACAGTGTCACAGGTCATTTGAAGTTTCAAAGTCTCCCTCACCCCGGGGATGGTTTCCAATTTGAAAATAGTGTGACAAATAAATACACAATTAATGTGGAAATTATCCCCCACCCCGGGGGCTGCACCAAAGCGAATCTCTCAATCTAAGCCAATAAAGATCATCTGGTTGAGCAATTAACCGCACTTATTATTATTATATCCCAAACAATCGCGGCCAACTTCGGACGAGAATGTCGGACCACTAAATTGCCTAATTGCAAAAGTTTTAATTTTTAATTTCCACCCCCAGATTGTTGGGGGCCATCCACCCCCCAACTGGATGCGAACCACTAAAGCAGAAAGAACGTTCATCACTTCTACTGCGGATGCGAATTGCCTGCCGTGGTTGGTGGCTCCGTTCTGTTGGTTTATCCTCCAACCAGAAATCGAGTGATTAATTCTTAATTCATCCTGTTTTTAGGCTAATCGCTATTCCGCTGCAGCAGCGTAACGGGGCAAAATAAGCCCCAAAACAACAGCGTCATGGAAGTTCGTGGCCTCTCTGGCCCGTCGTCGTCGTCTGCGCTTAAGAAAAGCGGATTTCCACTGCCAGCTAGGAGTGGAAGTATTCTTCCATCTGATTAAAAATAAAACTCGTTAAGATAAAGGAACAATCTTGCGAGTGGTACTGCCGCGCGTCGGATGATTTGGAAAAGGGAAGCGCGAACAAAGTTTCGCCAGCAGCGCAGCATTGCCTCGTTTTGTGAGATGTTTTCCGTTAAATTTTCATTTTGTGTTCCAATTTCAGACGGCGACATCTTTATTGCAGTTTTGCGTTGTCGTTTTTTTTTTTTGGCTCTTTTTGGGACGTTTGCAGGGACACGCTGGCAAATCGTTGTCTCCCTGGCGTATCAAAAAATTTTCCCCAAATGAGATTCTAGTGTCAAGTTGTGCTAATGGCTTAATTGGCTTTTGAGTTAGGGTCAGCTGTTGAGGGACCGAAAATGGAAAATAAAGGACAATTGCGTGAAATTTTTGTTTTAACCTAGTTTTGTCGAGGCCTTGTGGGGGCTTGGAGGGAGCGACTGTTGTCAACTGGCGCTGTCTTAACCGAATTCATTCTAATTTGAGTTTGGGTAGAGCCAATTCACCTAAGTGAGATGAGGAGGATGTTATCGTCCTCATCGGCCCGCTAACCTAACCTAACCTAGAACCAATTCATACCCTTTGCATCGCGAGTATAGAAACAGAAACGTCACGATGAGTGAGGGCAAAAGTTGTTAACACTCAGGATCGGTGAATTAGACAGAACTTCAAGCGAGTTTTTTTACCTTTGTCTGATGGCTTCAAGGCGCAATGACTCAGAGGTTAAACTGCTATGCGAGCAGCGTAGGTTTGTCGCCAAGAGCTTAATTTGTCATGAAGAACTTCTCAATTCACCGTTCGCAGCAAATTGTTGGTCATTGAATAAAAAGCTGGAGGAACAGCCAGATGTGAGTCATGGCCTACAGTGGTAACCATCGTGGCGAGTTTAGAAGCTTTTTTTGACAAATTATAACCCCGGACATTTGTCATTTCCCGGGGAGAGGTTGTGACACGGTTGGGACATGGCTGGGACTTGAACTTACATAGCTCACAAAGCACTAACCAGTAAGCTAGGCCTTGGTCGCTTTGAACAAACAACTCGTCGTAATATATTTGGTATCGCTAGCGCTGGTGGGCTTTGAAAAGCCATGAACTGTCAAAATCTACCCGTCTCTATTTGAAAACCCTATTGCTATTTAGTAGAACTTCACGCTGACTAAAGCTGCTCAAGTCCTGTACTAAATGTTTATAGCCTAGTCAGCTGCGTTAGTAGCTGGCCGCATGCCCTAAATATCTATTAAGGTCCAAGCTATGAGCACCCGTAATGCAAATACAAGCCACGCGTTGGCCTTTCTCAATCGTTTTTAAGTTGATCCTTTTCCCCAAAACTGGCCAACAAACCAACTTGCCATAGAGGAGGATCAGTCCAATGATCGCGGTGTAAAGCCAGTGCATGATTTTTGCCTGCAAGCTCCATCTGGGCTTCTAGGGATTTCCTAGCACGATCGGCAATATTTTCTCTTCGCGAAAGGAAAATATTTTCGTTCGCTGAAAGTGTTTTCTGAGGCGTTCAAGCACGTCGTATTACCTGGGAAACTTAAAGGTGTTTGGCATGTCTAGAGTTGCCAGCGAGCTTATTTTTTTACCCCGCTAGAATCCGTGGAAGATCTTAAGTTTTCGTTTGGTTCTTTTGTTGGATTTTCTTCTCTAGTCCATGTTGTTTCACGGAAGGTCGCCTGCTTTCGAAATCCATGCGAAAATTTGAGACTTCAGCGGTCTCTTCAGGAGTTTTCATGCTGTGTCTATCATACGCTGAGCCTCTTCATCGATAAGACCACCCGGACCTTTGGATTTTCTTTCTGTTCTTCTATCGCCATGCGTTGCTTTTTCCAATTTTTTTTTCCCTTTAGACAGTTATTCTACGTGTTGGGTAGTAAAGGGACATTCAGGCAATCGCCTTCAAAATTATAAGGACCGGAGGCTTTCTTGTTTTCATAGGACTTGCAGTCAACCCCAGTTTTTCTTTGGTGAATACTGAAACTCGTTCTTATATTTAGAGAAGACTTTCTTTTCCGGAACTGGTCCTGTCGCCCCTGTCCCAATTTCAAAATTTTGTTACCTAATCCACAGCGATCGCGGTAACCTCCCATTTCTGGCATGTGAAGTAGTCTAAAGCTTCATCTTGGCTGCTCTGAACTTCGTTGACACGTCTTTTGTAGTTTTCACGTCGCTACTTCTTCCTGTGATAGCTCTTCGCCAATACGCCTCCATTTGCACGAAAGCGAATATTCTCCTTTAGAGGTCTAAAAGCCAAATCACAGCTTAGTCTCCACTGTTTTCGTAAAGCGCCTCAGATAATCATTGAAAGGTCGTCGTCTTGTCCTCTTCAAGTGTCGAATCACAACCAATTTGAAGAGCCAAAACGAAAAAAAAAAAATCAATTTATCCAATTCATCCCGAAATCCCAGATCCCATTGCGAATCCCCCAAAGTAAGATTTAATTCACTCAATCCGAACCCTTCCGATGGGCTGTAAAGATAAACAATTCAAAACCTGTATTGCCTCTGTCACAGATGTTTCACGGTGACAATTTCATTTGCATATCTTCACGCAACCCCTTGAATTGCCCTCCTCCTTGGAGACCGACCGCCAACAGGCGGCGCGGAATTGCTTCTCTCTCAAGGTGAACATCCGTTCCAAACCGAAAAAAAAAGGGAACAACTTCACCCTTCCACTTATGAATTCTTATTATGTACTTCACATCATTAGCACTCAGAGAGCACCCTCTCTATTCCATCGTCACCGTTTTGTTCTTCTTCTGCTTCATCCTGCGTCACAAATAGGAATGCTAATGATGGGATAAAAAAAAAAAAAGAGAAAACGAAAAGCTGTTTGAAGGCAGGTCCCGAAAAAGCAAAAGGCTCCACACACACACAAACACACACAGCGGGAAAAAAAATTGTCACATCACTCCCCCCCAGAGCCAGGACACGACAGGACGACACGAAACGAACGAAAAATCGAAGAACTTTCATTCTAATGAAGGAATATGACGGTGGCACGTGACGCCCCTTTATTATGCAGGCGCCTATTAAACCCTAATGGTGTTATAATGGTCCGAGAATGGCTTTTGCTTGACTTATTGGAAAATCGTGATTGGCATGCTCGAGACAGCGGTATGGATGTCATCCTGCCGGGTGTTCCTGCCAAAGGGATGAACAGAGCTCCAAACTGAGTAATTGCCGTTATTTTGCGGTAACAGATTGCTCATTTACCAAGTGGATTTAACAGGTTCGCATGGAAATTTGCCGCGGATGGCAATTTATTAGCGAATTACCGAATGGCCAGGTGAGGGGTCGAGAATTGGTGGAATTGATGAGGGCTTAGGCGTGTTGGTGTGCCTGAACAAAATTACACACCAACCTTCTTCGAGGTGTTTATCTCTTGTTAGCGAGAAGTTCATTTAGCAGTCCGAAGGTGGAGAGAAAACGTGATCACGTTGAATTATGGGCTTGGATGGCTTTCAATTCAGTGAAATGGAGAGGGCCAGTCTTAGAGGTGAGATTTTGCAAGAGCATCGGCTTAAGAACGCAGAGGGGATGGCGATTGGGTCAATTTCTGACTTTTATGGGGCGGTCTCATCATGACAGTGTTCCGTAGTTTCTTGTAAAGTTATTCGGAGTCTCCTCGGCTTCGCTGTTTTATAAATTCTCGAACTCTCTGCATTCTCGAGTCCGAAATATGATGTAAGGAAGAATATCAGCTGTAGAACTTTATCGGTAAAAATTCTTGTCAGCCTGTGGTACCTAAGATCAGGTAAGATCCGATTACCAGAGATGGGGCCACAAATAAACGCATAGTAGCACAGTATGTGCTCTGCTGGTTATTCGCCTTCGTTGCAGATTCTACATGTGTTATCTTGTGCTATCCGCATCGCCATGAGGTTTTTTTTTTTCGACCTGGCAATGTCCTGTGGGAAATCCTGTGGTTACCCAAATCTGATTTCAAGTTGGTTCTGGGAGTTCTTTCGTTCTTTTTTCAAAAGGGGTGAGCCTGTGAGGTATGCAGCGCTGCTCCTTCGGTGCAAGTTCATCAGCCCATTCGTTACCTGTGATATCCATGTGGTCTGGTACGTAGTATAGGGCCAAATTGGTTCTCAATTCCTCATTCAGATACCTTTTGCATATTCTTACAAGCCTCGACATAGTTATCGTGGACTCTAGAGCCTTAACGACTCCCTGGTGGTCAATGAAGATACAGCTTGTCTTTCCGTTAATATTATTCTCACGTATAGTTTCCGAAGCTTCGACAATGGTCGTTATTTCTGCTTAAAAGACACTGCAATCGTCTAAAAGAGCGGTTTACTCATAGGACTATGGAGAAAACATCGGTTACAGTGCCATCTTGGAAGGCCAGTTCCTTTCATTAGTAACTTTGTGGTTCCTCCACTCATCTCTGTGAGGAATTCTGATACTGAATCTCCTGTTAAATGTCAGAGCCTGTTCATATGATCAGTTTCTGTCGATTTGTCAGCATTCTAAAATCGAGACAGTACAGGGGCGTGACCGTAGGGAGTTGGTGTCCGCTGTTGTCCTTCCCTCAGTCACATCAGTTTTAGTATGGAATGAAACTTAGTATGGCTTTCATTGCTACTGTTGCTCTAGTAAATCCCAAGATTGCTATACAGGCTATCCTCTGGATCTTAGTGAAGTTTGAAAGCCGATATTACTCCTTAAGAGAGCAGCATGTTCGCATCCATATCTAGGAATTGCCATTTCGTGAGATTCATGTTGCCGATGATGCTGCCGCCCAAATTCCATCAAGCGATCAAGAACTTCCCCGTGTTCAGGTCCAGAGGGTACCATTGGGATTGGTTCTGCAACGTGCAGCTGAAAAGCGCATCACCGATGAGTTGAGACGTTTGGATATTGAAGAAGCCGCTGAATCAAATCTAATTTCGATACCAATAGCTCCGGAGAAGATAACAAACAAACTCAATCAAACGGACAAATGGAACTTCGAGAGCAACAGCAACAACAGCAGCAACAACAGGAACAAAAACAGCGACAACAAAGGCAACAGGAAGAGGAACACCCAAGAATTTGGCCACTTCGTGAACTTAAAAGCTCAAATAAGGCCATCTAACCGACGATGAGGGCTGTCGGTTTCGACGTCCTACGTCGTTCTACAAATTGCATTTGCTGTCGCCTCCGCTGAAAAGTTACTCTTTTGCCTACGGTATTTCACGTTTTGACACTTCGAAAGGGGAATTGGACAGTGTAGGCTAGAGGTACACCTGGGAAACTGATGCATATAGCTAGTTTCAAGGTCAACCTCCTCTAGCTAGGACAAAAGAATCTTAAAAAGTTAAAGCCGCTTCCGGGTTCTTTTAACAAGTATTTCACACTACTCTGCCGACGTGAATCAGTTGGTGAGCGGAAATCATATTTTTGTACCAGGATGACAGATAATAGCTATGGAGGAAGGAGCTTTTATCTGTCCTTCCAAACTGATGAACAGCTCCTTGAAAAGGTTCGACAGAACGAGAGCTGCATATACCAAGACCTTCCCGCCACTACTGTACTGCATGACTTTCTTAACAAAACAAGCAACCCATTTTGAATTTTAAAAGGAAAATAAATAAAATTCCCACTGTCAGTGTCAATTTGTTAATTTTTCCTTCTAGTTCTCTCTGGAGTACTACGCTCATCAATTTTTCTAATTTCTGTCCTCAAAGTCGGTGTGGTTTCAATTTCTATCTTTTTCCAACTTCCCTTCAGAATACGAATTGCTTGCCTGCGAGATTTGGGTCTCCAAAATGGCTCATACGTTCTCACATCATGTCCTCCGGTCTGCCAAAACTCGTTTCACCCAGCTGGCCAGTACAGCATCCATTCATGCCATCAAAAAGATCGGTAGACGGGAGATGGTCGGATATGGCTTGAATGGCACACCATGCTACATGGATCGTACCGCCTTTCCCATGCCAGCAATACGTTTCAAGGAGCCCAGCAATGAATCGCGCTGCCTACGACTCAAGGAGCAGTCGCATTGGAATAAAATGACACTGCAAGAGAAGAAGGCCCTGTACCGGTATTCGTTTTGTCAGACCTTTACCGAAATGAAAGCAGGCACCGGAGAGTGGAAACTTCATATTGGAATTGCTATGTTGGCCATCAGTATCGGCGTATCCTTTTCCATTTTCTGTAATCTGTATGGTAAGTAGCCTGCCATGGCATAGTGGTGCGGTGATAAATTTCCTTTGTCCTTTTAGTTTACCCAGAACTGCCAGAGTCATTCGATGAAGAACACCAAAAGGCTCAACTTAGACGAATGCTGGACCTTCAAGTGAATCCAATTCATGGGCTCAGTTCTAAGTGGGATTATGAAAAGGACAAATGGAAGCGATAGATATTTTGTTGTATTTGTTTTACCCCATGTGGACCCCTATGGAGGGAATTAATAAATTGGAGTTGAGCCTGCTTTATAGTGAGTTGAATCTGGTTGATTCTTCAAAGTGATTATCAGCTTCTGTCTTGGACAGAGGCTCTAGGACTGGTCGGTCTGTGGAACCTATTTATCAATCCGGAGACTTTAAAAGTTCTAAACCGAGAGCAAAAAAGGTGGACGAAACCCCATATTGCGTCTTCCTGAGCTGAGAAGGGGTCCTTGGTGCTGGTAAAGAGGGTATTGCTTTGTTGGCTCGTTTGGGATGTTAAAGTTAAAAATAAAAGCCTAGTCACGTAAGCCACCGTTTGGTTCTTCTCTGTGGAAAGCTGCTGGTGAAAAAATGAGGTAAGGGAGGATGTAAGTGAAAGTTTTTATGTTTAGAGTCGGATAGGGTTCACAGATCCAGAAAATGTCCTGTACGTCCAGCGAACTCCAGGATTTTCTCGAAACTAAAGTGCCTAAAAAAGTTTAGTAGAGAGTTCAGGCAGAACATGCCTTCCCAGGTATTTGTGTCTTAGCGTCACTGCAGTGGGGCAGACGCGAAGGCAGTGTTCGAGTGCGGTGTGGCAGACCGATCGTCTTAGTTGCCTCCTGACAGGTTGAGCGTAATTCTTGCTACACAGGAGCAGAGATGCTCTATCATATATTTGCAAACCTTTTCAAGAGAACTCGTGGCATTTTGCAACCGAGACGCAAAACAAAAGCTTTAGTAACCCTCAGGTCCAAGCTTATCATTCTAAGCGTGGTGATACCCTCATTCATTGCTCTCTTTCTTGTCCGTCCCCTCGCAAGTACGTTCCTAGGTATGTATGTAACAGTGAATCGGTACCCAGAGCAGGTTGACTTGGACAGAGGACGCTAGGAAGTTGTCCTTTTCCTTCCCTGCCCTCACCAAGTTTTAGTTGGTTTTTGACTCCTTGACTGTCTCTATTCAGTAGGAATTCCATGCCCTTTAGAATCGCTACAATCTTTACCTAGAATATAGTCACGAATTCTTCCAAATGAATACCAAGATTGAGAGGTGACGTTCGACAGTAAACCCTCGACAGCTTGGGGAATCAAAGCTATGGTAATGAGGTCGCTAGGGAGCCTTATGAGTCCAGAGGCCTCCTGTACTTCCTTTCAGATAGCCCTGTTTCCGGATAAGATCCGTTGATCGAAATAGCCTTAGGTCTTGTGTCTGAGAGTAGCCAACCCTGCATGGAGCATATTATGTCTAAGCCCATGACTCTGTGCAAATCTAGGTAGGAAGCTAGGTAAGGTGGCTGTCCATGCAAGACACAAGGATGTCACTTTGTGATGTCACTGGAATTTATACCCTAGGTGCGACTCCATCTATTAAAACCTCTTGGAACTCTTGATAAAGTTGAGGATACTTTTGACATCAGTATGCGATAATTCGCCCAAATTGTCGAAGTGATAGGCTCCCGGATAGAGCTTCCTTCTTTGGGATAGGGCAGAACAGGTGCAGAAGAAGTGGAGGAAGTGGCTTCTTCCTACTCTTCGTCCCTGCAGCTCCTGCAAAAGTCATTTGAGAAGAGACCCATCCTTCTTTCATGAAGGTTAGTGAGAATACCAATTATATTGCTGATTTGAGCGACATTTTAAGCAAGATCAGATTTTCAGATCGGGTGAGGTGTAGCATAGGCCAAATCTCTCTGAAGGTACGGAATGTGGTACCATGCCTCCATCTTTGGTTTGTCAAACTTAGCTTACAAATATTCTTGAAAGCCCTTAGTCTTACAGTCCTAGAAGAGAATCCTTCCACAGGCAACATTCTCATCTTAATCAGAAAGATCACACGTTTCACAGGTTCTAACTGCCAAAAAATCTTTCCTGCCAGTGTTTAGCCAGGATTATGCCAAAAACGCCAGAGCTCTTGCTTCCTATTGGCCAATTTTGCATTAATCCTTTGCCTATGCAGAGTTAGCAACTGGGATTCAAACTTTCAACGTGACAACAAGTAATCCCGCTTTCAGTTGCATATTCCCTTAATGGATGCAAAGGGCATCATTACCAATGAAGGGATTATGTTCGTACAGTACTTACCAACCCTCGGGGGACTAAATTTTCAACCGTTCAGAAATTATTAAACTAACGTCACGCTAATTTACGTCACATGCATCCTGGGTTGTCAGGGCCTCAGTTTTTACGGTGTCAGTGCCAAAAACATTTATACGATCCCCGGTGAAATCAAAATCCACGTAATTTATTAGAATAATTTAAAACAATAATCTGCTCACTCTATCTAATCGAATATGGTGGCGACCTTCCACCGTGCCTCCGGTCTCACATGTGCATAATTCACTTGCAATAGAGCCCCAAACAATCTAATTGCAAACTTTAGCTCGGTCCCTGCGTCCGCAATTGCAGAAAATAAAATTTTAATTTCATTTAATTTTCACACACCGAGTTGGTGTGCATATAGCCCCTTGGGCGGCGCCCCGCAAGGACGACCCCAGTCAAATTCAATTGCAACGGGGTGTTTGGAAAACAGTTCCATAGTTCCCCCCCTGAATCCAATTCAATTAGGTGCAGTAATTTTTGTTTGAGAACGCTGATAATTGTTTTTCTAACACTCACACCCGCATACACAGAGTAGGGGATCAGACATGGTCGGTTGGGGGATCCCTCTTTAGCTGGCAACCGCACACGATGCGATGCAATGCTGTGCATAAAAAAGGATATTCCACCCGCAGACACATTGGTCAGTTGGGGTCTCAACCCCTGTGTTAGCGGAGAGTGTTTAATTATTCTCTGGATGCATCGGTCTTTTGTTCGTTTACCTGGCTGACAGGGTGGTGCTGGGGCAAAGGACTTGATGTGCGAATGAAAAATTGGGTTTAATTTGAACGCGCAATTAAAATGCAATTAAGCGGGGTCCTGACATTGGGAATTTAGTTCAATATGCTGGATGTGTATGTCTAATCACTTCCTGTTCGTAGAAAGAACCTGAAAGGAGGCACTGCAGTTCCGGTGGCTTTGGAATACTACTCCAATTCGGAAGGATAATGTGTTTCTTCTCTAAAGCCTTGTGGTACGGGTTGGATTTCCACAGGAAATTTTGCATTAGTTACGTGATGGTAGGTGGTTATCAGCCTTCCCTTAGCGCTGATGTTCGCAGGAAATATAATCCTTCACGTCATCGGAATACCATCAAAATGTTCGAGGAACGTGCTCGAGATCTTAGAGGTTATTACAATCTGTGGATCCAGTTGGTGAACGTCGACATTGCCAGCCATGCTGCAGTTTCTCATCAGGTGGTAGGAAATACGGGCGCTGAATCACTTACAATGTGATTACAGAATTGGGAGCAGAGCAAATCATGATGCGGAACAAGAAGGTACAGGACATACACATGTACCACAGTTGTATTAGGGATGATTGTAGGACTTATTAAGCGAATCACCAAAAATACCACATTGAACATTTTAAGGGCGAGAACTCATACTTCTCATTGATTCAGGGATGTTATAGTCAGAAATTCAGCACTGAGAGAAATTCTTAGATTTTGACAGTTCATGGCGGCCATGTTGTTGCATCTGTTGTTAGTTTTCCCGATTTTTATTTTTCAGACACTAAAGACAAATCGTCATGGCAACTTACAGTGTCGAGGAACACGTGCAAATAATAAAACTGGAGTAGTTGGAAGCGGACCCCGATTTCAGCAAAAAAATAATCTTCAGCGACGAGGCTCATTTATGGATGAACGGGTACGTCAACAAGCAAAATTGCCGGATTTGGGACGATGCCAATCTACACGAGGTCCACCAAGTGGCAATGCATCCGCAGAAAGTTACTGTTTGGTGTGGATTGTGAGCCGGCCGCATCATCGTTTCGCACTTCTTCGCAAACGACGATGGCATTGCCATCACCATCAACGGAGAACGCTATCGATCGATGATAACCTATTTATTCGAGCGATTTGACCCCGTTAAACTTTTTCTTGTGGAGTTTCCTTAAGCCGCAGGTCTATGCCAATAAGCCGCAAACCAGAGTCATCGAAAATTGGACCTCTCGGATGCGGGTCACGAAGGTGTCACGGGGAATGAGAAAGCCGACGAACTGGCAAGAGAAAGGGTGCACGCGATAGAATGAACTGCTGAAAATACAGTGGGAGTCGCACTTACAACAATTAAAACAACAACCAATGAGATGATGCAAAGGGATTTCGAAGATCACTGGGGAATCCTATCGACGTGCAAAGTGGCTAGATCACACGTTAATGAACCAAGCAACTTGCTCACCACGAAGGCTCTAGCAGAGAGCAATTGAGGCTGATGGTAGGACTCCTCACAGGACACATTAATCTCAGCAAACACATGCATAGAATGGGTCTCGCTGACACAGAGACTTGTAGGAATTGCGAGGGAGAAGAAGATGACCTCAAGCACTACCTATGCCTTTGCTCAGTCCTAGCGAGAATGCTACAGAAGACCCTGGAGTCCATGTTGATACCGGACCTGAGGCATCTCAAGGACAATGAAATCGGCGGCATCATGGCCTTCACCAAAGAAACAAGAAGATTCACTAGACGACACGTACACTAGTGTCAACTCCATAATTGTTTCCACCTTCTCTAGATCCTTCCCAACACAGGTCCCAAAACAAACCTATCCCTGAAGTTCCGACGCTAAATAGAGGGGAATACAACGGCCCCGACTGAGGCCTAAGTAAAGGGCCTTCCGCTCACCCTCATACCACAGAAGGAAAATGGGCCCATAAATGCTGATTCAGAATCTTCTAAAAAAAACTCGCTGACAATCTTGTTTCCTTCGAAGTCTTTGTGTCCGGGAATGGATCGTGATTGCTCATCTTCAAAGTTCCATACAAGCTATGAATGATCTAAAAGCTTTGATCGCTGTCTGGTTGCCAGAGAAAATGAATGAGTTTTTATCTGTGGCATTCTCGATCATAACAGCTTCGAAGACAGGTCCGGAATAGTTCATGGAAAGCGGCACAAACTTGAACTGTTGTACCAGTTGCGGTTGCCCTGAATCTCTAGAAGACCTTTCAATTGAAAGCAAATTTTCTTGAGAGCATCCTCCTCCGTCTCAGTGTTCCTCGGACCAGACTCCCACTTTTCATCGGAATTCATTCTGTTGGTCATATCATCCTCATAACATCCTGAGGCCGCATCAATTACTTAATCGGATTTTGAAATGCTGCCAGCAATCATGCCGAAAACTCCTTTATAAACCAAAACCCCCCACCTGAGGTCCTTAGCCTAATCGCAGTCCTATGCTAATTCGTGCCATAAAAACAATAAAACAAAATTATCCCACCGAGCACCGGTACCGCGCCACAAAATGGCAATTTGCTTGCCAACATAAAATCCATTCGAAAATGAAAACTGAAAAATTCAAAAAAAGCGAGAAAAATAAAAAAGCTCGAGAGCACAATAATAAATTTTGCCTTTACACCGCATAATATTAGAACAACATCGGAGGGTGAAACTTTTAAATATGCAGTCAACCCCCACCCGTTTAGGGGGTGAGAGACCAATATTGGTGCGGAAATGGGCGGCACAATAGCGGAAGTGCAACCCTTGGACAACGCAGAATAAATACGAGTATGAACCCACACCAATATGCCCGCTGCCGCCGCGCCGCCGACGACTACTCGAATGGATTATCCTGTGAATTTTCCCGTTTCGCTGCTCCTTCGCTCCTCGGATCTTTTTTCGTTCTTTTATGGGAAAAGTTAAATAGGAAATCTCGCTGGATTACAAAGTGTTTAGGTTAATTGGGATAAAGTTGGCGTCTAAGGTGTAACCGCAGTTAACTTGGGTTTCTTTTTTCCGCCTCTTGTTTTTCTTTAAGGGTGCCTTTGCAGACGGTGTGTCCTTTTCTTGTGAGGGGTGCTCTCCGGTGTTTGGTTCTTGTGTCTTTGCTGTTTGTTATATTTTATTGGTGTAATACGAGGATAATTTTATGTTTGTTGTATCCTTTGGGGCGGGGATACCCCAAAGGAGTGTGAAATATTTATTAATCGTGGTAATAAAGTTTAAAGATTTCCCAAGAGATATTGCGGGTCTGATGCCTTACATAGCAGAGGAATTTCAATTGATGAAGAGGAATCACTTGTCAAATACACAGCGAGGGCATTTAATAGTCGACTCAAGTAAACCGCTCTCAAGTGGATAAGCCATGTCCTTAAGAATGCTAATAACGACTTTCAATGGAATTGCTGAATATGCACGGTTTTCTAGTAGATTTGAAAGGCCTCTGAACATAAGTTGTCAAACCTGCCTCTGCTGATTCATTGAACCAAGGTGTACTCAAATTTAACTTTATATTGACATTTGTCTAGCCAATAGAAGGTTCCTCCATCTGTGAGTACATTTCTTTGACGACTACAGCGCATTGGAAAAACTGATATAGAAATAGCTCCGGTTGGTTCATGTCAGTCCTTGGTGTAGCTTTGGACTAGTGGCAGATCCTATCACAATGGACCTACGCGGACTAAGTGCCACCTTAACTGAACCTATCCTGAATGCCGCACAGTAGGGTTAGGTTAGGTATGAGAGGCTGTCGACATAACCAACATTAGACCATCAATAGGTCCATTGTGATACCTCAGGATCTAGGGGGAATTCTCCTTCCTAATCGTGGAACTAGTGAGAGCTTTTAATAAAGCGATCTAGGTTTCTGAAATCTTGTTATGCTAGGTTGCCCACATAGGTTACGCCTTTTGCTAGAGAGCGCGGGACAGGTACAGGACAGTAACAGTCTCCTCCTCTTCCAGGAAGGAACGGCCGGGCGAGTGGCATGTCTGCCTATGAGACAGTGTCCTGTGATGACACTTACATATATTTACATAGTAGCTCCGAGATACCATCTACTTATGGTGACGCTTATGGTCTATTGAAGGCCATATTTGTCTGTTAGTTTGGCAGGTGGTGCCACTTTGGACTGGCTTTGCTGATTGAATCTGCCTTTAACATCAATTTGTATGTAGCTAGTGGCACTACGAGGTTCTCTTTTTCAGGCAGAATCTGTATTGAAGTTACCTTCTTGATGAATTCATCGACCTTGCAGTTCCCTGGAATGTCTTTGTGTCCTTGTAGCTAGCAGAAGAGTAGGCTGAATTGCTCCGCCATCTCCACAGAAGACGAGTGGGGAACTAGAACTATTCTTGATGTTACAGGCTCTTAACGGCGACCTGGCTGTCTGGAAAAAAATACTAATATCCCTAGTAGATATAACATTTCATCCCAGCCAAGACAGGGCTTCCTTTATCACCATAATCTCCGTATGAAAGACGTTACAAAGTTCTGGAAGGTGAAATGAGATCTCGAGGTGTAGATCATCGGAGAAAACAGCTTCTTCTATACCATCTTTGGTTTTAGAACCGTCTGTGTAGATATCCAATGTTTCTTTCGTAAGTGGTTTTGGCTTTTCCTAGAAATCTCTTGTGGAAAAAGCGCCGAACAGGATAAAGCTAAGAAAATATTGGGATGAAGTTTAGTACCAGACACCTAGCACATTGTGATATGTCTTGAGGGAATTGGCTCGAAATTGGTGTCCTGCAAACAACTAGAAATTCGCTACAACTTCGCAGTGGCGGCTCACCCTTAACCAAAAGTGTCGCAAGCCTTGTTTTGTTCTTATAACTGAAGGGTTTCGTTTTCAAAACGGACAAATCTATGTCCTAAGCCAAGGCTGACTATTTATTCTAAGAACTTCATGGTTTCTGTAATGCGCCAAGACCTAGCTCCTTTCAATAGTGTTGTGTCGCGATGGCTTCGACCTCAGCTTGATACACGCTTCAATTGTTGCCAGCCTTATACGAGCAATAAGGTTTCTAAAAAAGGAAAATAAATAGCTTGAGCGACAGAAAGCCATTGCCTCAGGCTTTCTTCTCGCAGCCATTCATATTGTGCTTGTTTAATTTTTCGCATGAATGGAAAGGATCTACAATTTATTGCCGATTCCGAACGACTCTTTTATGACAGATTATACTCCCAGAGGCTTGTCATTCCCCGATGAGCGGTGGTGCCGCGAGATATATTCGGTTGACATGGCTGGGACTTGAACCCACGCTGCTCGGTCAGCAGTCCAATGCATTAACCACTGAGCCACGATAACCAACTGCCGGAAGAGTTGTTTATAAAATACAAGCACAGCAGATACGTGACGCAGGTACCTTACAGAGTTTATAACGAAGAAAGTGACGACTTTGAGAGAGTGGCAGGACTAATAGCGCCTTTCTCCTTATAGCTCACAGATCTACAGACTGGTGGAACTTGGATAAGCCATAGACATAATTTCAATGAATCTGGCCTTGGAAGAGAAAGTTATATTGCTGAGCTGGCCTAACAACAGATGTGGAACTCACTTAGTACTTCCAACTCATATACTGCATTCATACGTAAGAGCCATTATCCTGAAATTATTTTGATAACCGAAGTTTTTTTTTTTTTTGTTGGGTTTGGAAGCATTTAGACGCAACTGGTCTATTGTACTACCAGAAAGTAGGACTCAGTTTTGACCTATTTTACTGGAATTTCCTCGACTTCGTAAAAAGACGAGAAGGCACTTCAATGATGAGGAGCTGCAGTACCAGCACTCACCACATCAGCACAACAGGACCATCACAAAAGGAAATGACCCGAAGTATCGTCGCCCTTTCCACAGGCGTCGCAGGCAGTGGTGTCACTTAAGACGAAGACTTAATAAAAGAGGAAAACTGAGTCGGTACAGTGATTCTTGGCTGTCTCAGACTGTCGTTCACTTGATGGTCGATGTAAGCGGCCAGAAGTTTATCAGACGTATCCTAAGCACAAAACCAATCTTCATTTAACACCGGCTAGATAGAGATTTAAGCTTAGCGTGCCTTCTATTTTAAATCCGTTGAAAGCTTGTCTGGAGCTTATTCATCATCTTAAGAAGGTAACCGCTCACGAAAAAATTGGGGGCTCAAACACAAGGGCATTGAGGGCTTGCAAGACGGGCTTTCAGTAATTTTTCAAGTCCTAGGGATTTACTGTCTTCGTAGGGGTCTCCAAAGAGCTTCATCTTGGGTAAGTGCCTTCCAGGTTAGTCCGAGAAGAAAAGAATGAGCTTTATTTCATTTTAGCTTGACTAGCAGGTCTAGTGTAATAGCTTCCTCAGTAGATGCAAAATATCTCTATTCTTCCAGTAACGTGGCTACGTCTATTCTATTGTTGTTGAGAATGTCGCCTAAATCATCGCCTACATTGAGGCTGTCCATGATGGGGAGATTCCCAATGTTATTGTTGTCCTTGTCTTTTCTTTCGATTTTTTTCATCATTACCTCCTCGTCTAACAACTTTTCCAAGACTGATTTGATTCCGTAGTTCGATGAATATTGAATGAATATAATAGCCCTCCGCCGCGCCGCCCACCAATTAATTATTTTCATTCCCATGGCCTGCATTGCGCTCAATCATCTATGATTTAGTGCCAATCGATAGAGATTACCCATCGCTATGGTTATCGATGTCAGATAAATTTATACATTCCACTGAATTGATCATGTCATCCAAACGCCTGTTCCTGTTCTTGATATCCCCCATCACAGCTTGGCCTACGCGTGCCCTATCAACTCCCCATTCGCACACCCTAGGTACTCACTCATTCGGATGACAGTTAATGTATGTCACTTGAATCCCCAGCAAAGCCCGCCTAATAACCATTACATCGTCAATTTCATTTACACACTTTGCCTAATCCGCCATGAATCGACGAAGAAATGTCAACAATTGTCAAAGGCACGCTGTATAATTCTTTGCGTGACCAAGAAAAACAGCCCGCCCTCCCTTACGTCGCCACCCAAAGGAATGTCCTCCAACACAATCACTACTTCTGCGTAAATATTTGAACTTTCCCCGCAGAGTGATGGCAATACTTCGGGCAAAATACAAAAATCCCCACTGATACCGAACCGGGACCAGAACTTTTGGGCACACCGCAACCGCCAGCAACAAACTTTCTCCTTCGAAACTTCCTCCTGTTCCGTCTTACTCGTCCATGGAGTCTATGGATGAGTAAATATTTGAAAATTAATAAACGAAATTTTCCACCACCGCCGCTGCCGCCGCCGCTGCCGCCGCCGCGCCGAACAAGCGGAATAAGTTAAACAGAGAAAAGAAAGAAAATATCCACGCAAAGCTCCAAAGGACGAAAGAAAAGTTTCTCACGGAAGCAGGCGAAAAAGAAAAAACAAACAAACACTAGAGCACCCATCTCCTTGCAAAGCAACACAATTCGAATGCGAATTAACAGATTTATTCGATTCGAAACAATTTCCCCCCAACCCCACCATTGTTGCTGTTGCCATGACCTACCGCTAGGAGGTTGTCCTGCATACACACAAACACACTGGGAGGAAATTCCTAAGATTTTGAAACTCGAGAAGTAGCTAAAAAAAACTTCTCCGGACGGACACTAACCGCAAGGACCACCAACTGAGTATGTGTGTGTGTGTGTGTGCAAAGGATACGATATCCTGGCAAGTCCGAACAAATCTCAGCGGGGAAACCATTACGAGTGTGTGTATGTGAGTCGGAGTATTTGAATCTAATTGAGTTATGCCTAATGAAAATCAAATAAAGTGAAAGGAGATGGTTGTGAGGACGAAGGACGAAGAATACAACTCGACTTTGGGGCTTTGTTTTCAAGTGTCGTGGAAGATTTTCTTTCTTTTATCATACTTCACGGGGTTCGAGAGGGCGACGACTGGAGGACGTACTTATTGAGGAAGGATCTCGAGTCTGTGTGTTGGGAAGGACGAATGTTTTGTCTGCATTCATATTTAATTGTTATTTTGAGTGAGTTGTGATGAGACTTGTGAATCGAGTTGAGCGAGTGTTTTCCTTATTGGAGATGAGATGACTTAAAGATTTGGGTACACGATGCAGTAGTTGGTTGAAGGGTATAAAAGCTGTGCAAATGCAAAGCCAGAGTCGGTTGCAACTAGAAAAGAAAGAAAGGACAGCGGTTTTAAGAAAGGATCAACACAGATAAGGGGAGGATGCTAAAAATTTGAATGAAAATGTGAACGGAGCAGGAAACACAAAACAGAATAGACCGAGGAAGGTATGTCATACCGGAGGCACGATTGATCCTGATAATCTGTTGAAAAACCACTTTTGAAGAAGCGGACTAAAAGGGCAGACAAGGATCAATATTTCGCTGTCAGGCAGGAAAAACCATTCAATTTGGACGATGATCGCTAATATATCAGTCCGCGCGAGATCCAAACTAAAGCCGAAACAAACCCCTCGAAACAAGTCCTTGTCTATTCCACATTTCCCACATCAGTGCTAAAAGAAGAGAGCATTTTGTGAGCAGAGAGTCGCAGGATAGATCTCTACATTGCAGACGGTGGTACAATAGATCTATTTCCACAGATTTATTCAAGGACGCCTAGGAGCATTTGCTTGGTTGCCCTTCATCCTGATGAGTCGTGCCATCTATGAATGAATTATGAAGTATCCAATTGTCCGTCGAGGGCTTAACCAGTTTATGTAATCGAGGATGCAGACAGACCTTGAACGTTCAGGAGTGCTTTCTGCAACCTAGTCTAGCAAGAGCATTAAAGATCTCTCTGTGAACCCACCATATCCTGGTCTTGAAAGTAGTCCGACGGTTGTAACAGCACCAAATTATGATACTATGGGCTGTACAAGAAAGGCATAGTCTCTGTTTGAAAGAGAAAAACGTTCGCTGGAAGGTGTTTGCCTAAGGAGAAAAGGTTGTTTTTTTCTCGTAAGAACTCAAGAGCGGCATATTCTTGAAAATTCGACTACATTCCGTTAGGTCAGTTCAGTTCAGTGTAAGTTTTGCACATAGGGAACATTTGACTTACTGGATACTCTGGTACCATTGTATCAACCGCAGGACAAGTCTCGGGCAAGGACTTCTAGCGCCAGATGTGCCATAAGTACTGTCAGTGTTTGCTGTCGTATGAATATCAACAAGACGAATTTTTTATACTGGAGAATCGGATTATGCCACCGATCTGATTCAGTCCGTCCAAATCTACTTTCTTCTTCTGTAGAGCAGAACTAGTTATTTAAGTTTTGGAAGGGGTTAAGTGGAAGACCGTTTCTAGCATGCCATTTGGTAATGTGATCAAAAAGTCATCAGGTATGATTCGCTGTAGGTAGAAAAGAGTAGGGTTATGCAGCGAGCGCGTGCGCACATAAGACTCAATGGAGCAATGAAGGCCCTATAACACTAGCAAATTCCTAAATCTGGTGTACAAATGGTTTAAAGTTGGAAAACGGCAGCCCTGGTGCTGGGGTTTAAGGTCCGAGTTTCCAAGCGACAGCGCTTGGAAAGGGACCAACAGTTTTTCAAGCGGAAGTCCACGCTATTGCAATGTGTCCAAGAGAATGCTTTTGGAGAAGAATCCAAGGAACCCACATCTACATCTTTCTAGACAGCCAACCAGCATTATTGGTTGGTCGCCGTAGTTCAGTGGTTAGTGCGTTGGACTGCTGACCGAGCGGCGTGGTTTCAAGTCCCAGCCAGGAATACCGAACATTTTTTTGCGGCACCACCTCTGTCATGAAAGAGCTTCTCAATTCGCCGTTCGGAGTCGGCAACAAATTGTAGGTCCCTTCCATTCGTGCAAAAATCTAACACGCACAACATGAATGGTTGCGAGAAGCTAGGCCTTGGCTCAGCCCGAGCTTTCGCGCCAGCTATTTATTTTATTTAAGCAGCACTATTAGTCCTTAAATCCTATACGGTAGGGTCAACGCTTAGCTAGAATTGTCTCAACCTCCTTGAAAGTCTTGCATCGGTAAATAAGGTTACCTCGGCCTTGATCGCAGGACATGAAGGCTTCGAGGCTAACGAGCGGGCACACTGTCTGGCGAGAGAGGCGCTTGCCGTCCAGTCGTTGGTCCCGAAACCCGGTTTTTGGGGTACCATCCAAGAGCGCCTACTCCAAGATAACATAATGGGTGATCAACAAACTCCCCGACTACTAGGCCAACCTCCAGGGCCTTAGGCAAGCACAAAAGTTCATCAACCCCAACCTATACAAGACCAAGACTTTGGTTGATCTTACCAAAGACGGGTTAATCTCAGATACCGTCTGCATGAAATAAAATTATCAGTGGTTGGTGGTTAGTCTTAAGATTTCTGCTTTAGCTACACATAGTAACGTCATCCTCAGAAGCTTGGTCCTAGTTTGATAGACTGCGAAAATATTCGATGCATTGATGTTGCCATTTACTCCCCTGAGGTAATAGTTCTGCTAACGTTCTGAGTCAGTGAAAATTTGGACAAAACAAAGGGTGGTACTTGCTAGCAATATGAAAGGTCGTCTAAGGTTGACAACTTGATCTACTGAGGGCTTGATACAGACTCAAAATAAGACACAGGAATAGAAGTCAATCAAGGCATATCAATCATTGGATTAAAAGCAACACCCTCGTTTATTGGTTGTGCGCGGGTCCTAGACACTTTCAGATGCATGGAAGCCCATGCTTTTTATCATGTGAAGTTCAAATTGTCGCAAATTTCTCCAACTCTTTTCCCAATCACCAAATCTCTTCTTCAACTGTTTTGCATCATGTATTTCTCAGTTGACCACACTCTTCTACCATTTTGGGATGAAAGTAGCAGATTCATTTGCATGAAAGCATTGGAACTGTCGGCCTTTTAACCAATCCATCGTGCCTATTGTTTCTCTATTGTATTTCATGTTTTCCAGAGTCCGGCGGCGCAACTAAATCAATTTTGTCGAAAGTTCGCTGCAGTTAGGTAATACTTAGTGCGCCTTGATGTTTGAACCTAAAAACGTCCGTGTATCTTCAAGTTTTGCCTCCGAAAATCAATGAGGCTCAACAATTTGCCCGAGGCCCTGTCGTCATTCTATCTAATCGTTTACCATCAATTGGTTCCATCAACACTGGATGACACCAGAGAACTCTTAGCAGCCTGCACTTATCTCCGAGTGCCTTTGAAGTGACCTTCATCCAACTCCGCGATCCAATTCAATAAATTTTAATTAATTTTATCATTTCAAGCCAAGTGCATAATTTATCGTGAAATTGTCGTCCTCAAAATTAATCCAATTATCTTGATTATTACATGACAGACGGTTGTCAGAAGTTTTTAATACCTCGCCCATAGCCCGGGGGCACCCCAAACATCCCGACATACCGACATCCCGACATCATCTACAATCCAATCCCTTGCCTTGGCGAGAGCCTGCAATCTTCAATCTCCATCGTTGAAAGTTTCAAGTTATAATAATCGTCATTTACCATTGAACCGCGAATAGACGACGACGTTGATGGCGATGATGGTGATGTTGGCGGCGGTGTTGGTATGGAGGCACAGCTTGTCGATGAGGCACGTGGAATGGATAAGCGGATGGCACATTTCCTTTGCTAGTTGAGAGTAGTGAAACAGGATTTCTGAGATTTCCAACAAGGCAAACAGCTTAAGCAACGAATACCAGTTGAGTTATGGTAGTAATAAGAAAATTTTTGAGGTTAGATGACGAGGAACGATGTGAAAGACCATTGAAATTTGTTGAAGGATTTCATAAAAAAAAAAAAAAAATCGTTTTAGTGGGAGAGATCTCATTTGACTTGTGGGTGCAGCTTAAGAGGTTCAATGGGGGAGAATCCTTAAGGGAATTATTTATTTCAGTAGTTGTACCTTAGATGACAAGAGGACGGTGGGACGATGCCATGCAGCTGCAGTCGCTCAAAGAGTAGGTTTTTTTTCTATTATTGGTTTACCCCTAGAACATGGTCTCCGAATGCACAACATAGACCGGAAAGAGGAAATAATTCAGGTAAAGTTTGATTTCACTGGCGTTCGAGGGTGGCGTCTAGATTAGCTGGGGACGTTTCGTAATGTTTTTTGCCACTGCAATTGCTTATAAATTCTCATCTCATCTCATCCCATTTTTAATGATCCGCTTATCCACTATAAGGGTCGCGGGGCTAGGCTGCTTAAGTGAACTCTCCATATCTCCCTCCTTCCGCCATCGACTCAAAATCATCAGGAGCTATCCCCATACGGGTAGAAATGACATTTCGGACTTGGTTTAACCATCTCATCCTAGGGTTACCCAGGGGACGCCTACTTGATGGCATGGATTCCATGGCACGTCTTGGAAGTCGATTGCGTTTAACGTGCCCAAACCTTGGAAGTATGGACCTTTTCGCTCAAAAAAGTAGCTGCTCGATATTGAGTACCTCGCGTATTCTGGTGTTCCTAACTCGATTTCGCCGAGTTACCCCAGCAATGCAACGAAGAAATCTCATTGAGCAACTTGTATCCGTTTATAAATTCACGGTATTTTGTCGGAGCGCTCGAACTCACGCTGCTCGCACAGCGGTCTAAAGAACTAACCGCTGAGCAACGGCGACCTTGGAGATTATTCCCTGCGTAACGAAAAAGGAGATAAATTCCTCAAGGAAACAAGTTGATCTTAGCCCTGTAACTTGAATCATTGGAGCATGTGGATCACAAGTTGGGTCAGTACATTGCCTGCAGGAACCTGAAATGAGAACAAATGTACTGTTGATATAGAACCACATCTGGAGACTCCTCAACTCGATTCTGCTAAGGCAAGGGGAAAGAAGCCCCCAGCGCCACACTCAAGTCAGAAGAGACCCATGCTCGTGGAGCAGTACCCGAAGCATGTATAAGGTTACTTGCCGTTGCTTCACTCGAACTAAACCGATAGAGCCGTCATGTCGGGATAAGGGAGTACAGATCTCCGGTCTTGCCGTGACAAGATCGCCAAAGAGGGGCGTGATCCCTAGTCTCTCATTCTTTAGTGCGATTGAAAATGTCTTTAAACTAAACTACCACTGGAATAGGTTAACCCCACCTCTTAGCTTTCAGAACCCCAGCCAGTTAGAGTCGGTTTCCCAAGCGATCTTGCCCGGCGATATACATACATATGTGTGAACATATGTAGTTTCACCCCTGCACCTTGAGCCCCAATCACTATGAGTGTGATGAATTTTAGAACAAAAAGGATTAAGCAAGCCTTAGTTTCTCGCAGCCGCTCATGGTGTGCGTGTTACATTTTTCGCACGAATGGAAGTTACTTTCAATTTATTGCCGACTCCGAACGGCGGATTGAGAAGCTTTTTTATGACAAGTTATACTCCCACAGGCTTGTCATTCCTCGGTAAGAAGTGGTGCCGCGAAAAATGTTTTTTGGACATGACTAGGGTTTGAACCCACGCCGCTCGCACAGCAGTCCAATGCATTGACCACTAAGCCACAGCGACCAAGAATTTTAGAACAATGTGTGAAAATGCTGCAAAGAGCTTAATTGCTCAGATTTGAGTGGCAAATCTGGAAGGATTCAGCTGACTCACCGTGCTTCGAAGTATGAAGGCGATGAAGGCCAACTTTCAAGATAGAAATTAAATGCACTACAGGATGAATTTAGTTGGCAGCCTTTTACACCTAACCCCAGGGGCGGTAAAACGCATCCACATCCGGTGAAGGCAATGATCGCTGATTCTGTTTCTAGGTAACGCCAGAATTTCTTCAGAAACCAACGCAATGGTGGTATGATGTCCTGCCAGCATATTTGTGGAGAATTGAGAAATTTTTCCCCCATGGTTCAATGATCCTTTTCCCGGTCTTATAAAAACATCCGAGAGAACTACGGCTTCCAGCTCGAAAATGTCATCCAAGCCGTTTTGCCATCAAACCATCGACACAGCTAAATGCAATGATAATGGCATCAAATGCTCACTGCATTACGCCACAACCAGCTCAGCTTTTCATCCACCCCTCCTCCCAACACATTGTACACTTGGGGATGAAAACTTGAATTTATTGCATGGAATCTTCCAGGTTTAGCTAAACTATTATTGTCATGCTTTAGAACTGCAACGACACCAAGATGAAGCATCATTTCTTCGGCAAGAACACGTTCCATAAAGCTTCGTAACTGTTTGGGGACGATATGCTCCATAAGACCGGCGAAAGGAAAAAAAAAAAAATACACGGGAATTTTTTAGGAAACTTACCGAACAAAGTAAAAGGAAGAACTTCCAACGACTTCTGACAAGGGATTTGTTCACCGTTGAACTTTTTAAGACGCCCCGTGTCATTTGGTGGCAAAAGGGTTACACGTGGTTACATGCGAGTGTGTGGTACCGCAAAAGGAATCCCCATCGCAAAAAACGGAGAACACCAAATCCACACAAGGAATCTCTAAAAGTTGCCAAACTACCTATACAACTTCTTTTCTTTTTTCTTCCACCTTTGCCCGACGAGCAGAGATTTACTGTTCCGGTGTTTTGTCATGAAGGCAAATGCGCAGTGCTACCTCCCGAAAAAAAAGGACCCTGTATCCGTGTTACGAGGTGATCCATGGACTGGGTGTTGAATTGGAAACAAATTTTCAAGATGCTTATCACAAACATGGAATTTTTTTTTCGTAAATTAAATTTGAGGCAGATTACCTCGAAGCCTTTGATATTCAATTGGAGTGTCAGGGATGTGTCAGATTGTGTGTTAGATTTTCGAGATTGCTGTGCTCTGTTGCGTTAGTTTATTTTTTTTTTTGTTGATTAAATTATGAACGCAGAGGAAAGTTAATTAATATCACGTGGCACGCAGGGACTATGGAAAAACTTAGCTAATCCTGTAATCCCCGACGAACAATATAATAAGTCTAAGCACGTACGAGTGTATATTGTTGATGCTGACACTGATACTGCGAGAAAGTTGGGGGTAAGGAAAAATTGCTTTCTAAGCCACGGTACTTAAATAAAGTTCCCAGAGAGTGTTGTTGGACAAAAAACAGAAGTGCGTCCTGCGACCATACTGATTATATGACTGACTTCGATGGCTGTACTGCAAATGGGACCACAACCACATGCACCATTTTCTTCAGGTTCCCATGCAATCTAGTGCCGTTTGACTAATTTTGATGGTTGAAGTTGAGAACCATTTCATTGGCATGAGACTTTGAAGGCGATTTCTCAAGAGATGCTCATTGACGACGTCGATATGTCGTGCTCTTGGTTTAAGGATGATTGCGGAGATTAAGGGCACCGGATGGTAGAATAGTGCCGCAGTACTTGCCTGCTTTTCTTAAGAGGAACCAATCATATATGGGTAGGTTATCGGTTCGTATGCATACAGTAGGTTCCCATGTTTAAAGACTGTCATTCGTTGAATGCCAGAGTGTGAAAGTGATTATCCCGGCCCTACCTAAGCGATGCATGTGGGTAATACCACAGCCAACAGAAACGGTTGACTCCGGGGGCGAGTTAACTGAGGATTGTCGAAAAATTTGGAAAAAAATGGAATTTCGGAACGATGACGACATCAAAAAGCTTACAGCGGTAATCCGGCGAACAAGGCTATACATATAAGAAAAGAAGATTGGACAGTAGTGGGGATAAAAGAGCGGAATGTCATTTGCACATTGGTTTCGGCGTACCTATCTTCTGATGATGTCAAGCTATCAGTTGCCTGCGTTGACACAGAATTCATGGGACGGTCTTAGGGTGTGATGCGAACGCTGTTACTGTCATCTCTGCACCCGCTTCGCGACGTCACACGGAAGGTTGCTCGGCCAACTGGGAAGAATGGCCGTGGGTTTAGATGATATTAGAGCGCCGCAACTCGAATCGCGATTTAGCTGTGGGGTTCGCGCTTGAATCTCACAAATGAAAATACCCACTTCCTTATAAACTAACAATTTAATGCTTAAAGTTAACTTAATTAGAACAAAAGTTTTCTTACTAACTACCTTACACCCCAACAAACACCGACTCCGATTGACCATCAACTGGTCTTATATCGCCAACTAATTCTTAAATATCGATCGTTGCGCAGATCAATAAAAAAAATAATTAAGTAAAAAAATAAAAAAAAAATAAAAGGTATCTGACTTTCGCGCCGAGGTGATAAGGTGATATACACGAGCCTGGAAACCCCCAAATTATTTCCTCACCTTATATACTTTGAAATTAGAATTTAATTTTACCGCGGATGGCACTACTGTACCTATCGTTCTCAATCGTTTATATATAATACAAAAAACCACTCTAATTCAACTCGCCTTAGCGATCGTCCTTACGGCTTGACACTTTACTTGCTTATCCTGGAGTTTTTCTGCCCTAACTCCTGAGGGCGTTGTGCAGACCTCTAACTACTCCCTGTACATAGAATCGGATACAGATCGAATGATTTTGCGGAACGTTCTTGTACATACATACATATCCAGGGTCAGCTCATTGAACCATATCCCGCGCGGTTACTGCTTGAAGACTTATGAATCTGAACCGAAAAAAAGAAGAAGAAGATCCTAGTCAAATCTGGGTACTGGGTACTCATCTGGGTAACCCGTCATATGACTTTACTCCCCCAAAGAAAATTACGTGGACCGACCTCCACCAAACGAAAACCTTTACCACGCAACCCATAATAACGCCCACCATAGCTTGTAGGACAGCACTGTCATTAATACTGGAGGCGCAGTCTCTTTTAATCTGACCACTGTTGCATAAGTCAGATTAAACTGGCAACGTTTTAACAGAGAACTGACTAAAGGAACAGGACTCTATCCTGTATAGTACCTTGACCTACCTCACTGCTACAGTAGCAGTTTACGATGCAGATGGACTCATTGGTTCTCCTACCCAAACTTTCGAATGCTCCTAAACAGTCCGTATTGAACACGGTAGTAATTCTTTCACTTGGTGGAACACAAAGATTGCGGAGGCATGAACTACCAGATTACATTGTATCCGATAATATAGCGGCCTTTAGGTCAGAGGAGTTTAGAATTTTCTGCAAACGTTATATCTCACATTTTACTGCCCCATTTCATCCATCAAGCAAAGGGTAAACGGAAAAGATGGTCCGCAATACAAAAAGTTACTTCCAGCGCCATACTGACGGTAGTATGCAACTACGGATGGCGAAGTTCTTCCTCCACTAGCATACTATGCCATTATCAAAGAAGGTAAAATCACCTGCCGAATGGGTGATCAAAAGACTCCCCAAGATATACTTCGATAAGTTGCAACCGCCGACTGTCAAAAGGGATATCGTTGCGAATCCTAAGCTATTTACAATCTTAGAACCAGAATGGGCCATCAATTATTATTCAAGGAGTCCCTTACGGATTTCAGTCAACATTCCAAAACAAACTGGCCCGGTTTCATAGGCGTCATATCATTACAGAATCAGAGAATACTATGCGGAGACCGTGTAGCCATGGTGTAATGGTTAGCTGGTCACGCTGATAGTCCGGGTTCAACTCCTGATTCAGAGAATCATTTCTTTCTTAAAAATAAATAAATTGATCAACTGTGAAAGCTGGTGGCGGTTCTACTGCAAAGGCATAACACTAACAGTAGAGTGACCTGACAATCATAACGACACAAGGAGATTCGAAAAAACTCCCGATAACGATAGCAATGACAAACACCACAAATGACCCTAGCTAGTCTAGACACCACTCTCGAATGCCATTAAAATCTAATACCTCCCGAGTTTTGCACCATTGCACCTCGCTTGCACTGTGTGAAAACCATCATAAGGGTACTCATACCCCTTGAAGCGCGAGCGGATACTAAAAAAAACCGTGCAGAGACACTTGGATCAGCTGCAAATAAGGGTGGAAGATACTGCTGAAGATATGCAACCTACAGTACTTAAGCGAGATATCGTCACCACCGGAGCTAACAGCTCAATATGGCGCTGGGAAAGGCTCCGAAACAGGAAAATTAGTTCTCAAAAGGACTCATATGACCCGGCATTTGAGATATATGAAAGAGGCCCGGATTCACTGCGACCTGTAAAATCCATTGTGCTGCTCGAACTTATTAGCTGCTGCGGCGGAAAGTTATCACAAAGTACTTTAAAGCTGCTTTCCGCATATCGCATCGCAAGCCAGGCTTGCGTCGATTTCGATGTAGATAAAGGCCCCATCACTCTTAATTCTTCCAACACTTTCGAGGCCATGTAGTCATCATCATAGAATCAAGCGTTTCATTTCAACCTACCATCCGACAAAACTTTTTTCTCTCCAAGGAGTCAAATAGAAAGACTCTCCAATTTCTCCCATTTCTCTAAACAGCTCGAAACTTCCTTTCAAGCATATTCATAGAATGACATTGAAAACGGTTTCTCCATAAGTGTCTTCCTGCACAGAGCCATCCTTGCAACAACCAATACTTAGAGTCATCGTTCGTCATCAAGTTCCGCACAACGAAACATCCCTGAAAGGATACCAAAATCTTTCCAACCAAAAACAAACATACTCCGAATTATTTCTTCTTTACTTTCCTTACATGTACATATGTACGTACATGTGTGCTTAATTTTAAGTGTGAAAACATGAAAAACTTCCTGAAATGCACATTGCAGTTAGATTTTACACAAAATGCTCTAAGGCCCTTAAGAATTATTACAACTGCCAACACTTCACACAGCCAAACAAACACGCAGCCAGTAAGACAGTCAGAGGGAGGATAACAATTATTAAATGAAAACAGGATGTCAGTTGCTATTAAATTTCATTTAAGGAAGAATAAAGAATTTCGTGCGAAATTATTTCGGAATCCTTGGCACTTAAAACACTCCGATGCCAACACTGCCATTGCTGCAACCATCGCACCGTCATCACTCCATGGCTACTGCAAGAGCCGGGATGGAACTTTACATAAAACAGTGACGAACAAACAAGCTCCAGTTGGATGGATATACAAGTAAAATAAATGAATAGGCCCTCTTCAGTTCCACGTTGATGTTACCAATTCCACACAGAGTCTCCTTCAGTCCAAAATGCCACCCATCACCCCCATCGTGTCGCCCCGACAACAACGACAACGACAAGCAGAATGAATGCCCGGGAAGTAGGTGAAAATGCATGGAATTAAGAGCCCGGCTTATCCGGATTAAAACACCTCATAATTTCTATCTCCTTCTGCGGAAAAGTTAAGTGCTTGTCGGAAGTGAATGTAAATGTTGGAAATTGTCTTCATCTCTCGCAAACATCCACACAATCACAGTTACAGTTACAGCCACACAGACGCACTTAAACAACACAACAGAAGTTGCTTTCTTCTGGTTGAAGGAGTACACTACTCTCCCCATGACTGCTGTATGACACATTTCTGGCAAAAGGAATGGATGAGAGAATTGCATGGTCTCGAGTGCACTCCAACATCAGGAAGAAAAATCCCAGAAGAAGGAGGACTTTTAATTTTTTCCCACACACATTTGTGTATGAGGGCGGTTGATGTGATGTGTGTAGTCGCTGTAATTGGGAAAAGTACACACTGTATCCGGGTGGGATAGAAGCAACATCTCTGTTGGTGAACGTAGCAACAGGAAACTTTCTGCACCAGTAAAAGTGACGTTGCAATAGCACTCAGGTCGTGGTACAACAAAGCCATTACAGTCAGCGTGGGTCAACGCCATTTTGACATGCTGGATGAAAGCCTTGACTTCTCCTATGTACGAGTACTCGAATATTGCTCCTTTGCTAAGCCAGCATTCGTCGCTTCTTCCAAAATTCAATGCCAACAGTCACCGCTGCACTGCCTCACTTCTCTGTAAATCTCCGTGGGTCGAATAAAGCCGCTCAGAAGAGCAACGAACTTGGACGAGAATGTAGTTGCAATCGCCAGCAAGTCAGTAGACAAATCGCGCAGGTTCTATAGAGGCACGAAAGGAATTTGGTCTTACACTCAATGAAGTCTGCAGACTTATCAAATCGACATTTATGTCATGAACCGGAGCTGGGGAAAGGATGACTGCAGTCATGGACTTTCACTCGGAATGAACATAAAGCGCCATAGTCTCCGGGAGTCATCAGATTCTTAAGTAGATTCACAGAAAAATAGGAGTTCCGCTTAAGTAACTGATGAAAGCTGTATGGGTCACCAAAAAAGTGAAGACAAGTCCAAGAAAGGAAGGAAGACGTGATATACAACGTCAACACTCGTAGAAGAAATGTTTGTACTACGAGCTTGAGCCGGTGCCGATCGTAGGCAGTCATGCTCTGTTCCAGTTACGATAGATGGCCCAAAAATTCTACCAGAGATGGGCAAGGGGATTCTGAATCTGCAGGAGCTCCTCCTCTAATCGGAAGATCAATTTGATAGGAAAAATGTTGAGCCGACAAAGGGGGAGATAGCTTTGCTTGTCTGGTGATGAATTGGCAAGAAAAGGATCTGCGCTAGACCTAGAGCAGGCTGACAAGTCAGTAAAAGTCCCGTCATATAAACTCAAACATGAAGCATGGAGCCGGATTCTAGCAGAAGCTAATGGAAGTTGGAGCTCTTTGGATTCCTGTAGAATAACTAGAAAACTACGGCCTAATGCTCTCATGCAGGAGAACAGGAGAACCCTCTCCATCCTTGTTGTAATTACAGGTCATAATACTCCGAGCTACCACATGAAAAAGCTAAGGCTAAGTAAGGACCACCTTTGCAGGGCCTACTACTTCCTCTGCCACTGCCCAGATTTTTGCCGCCTTAGACATAAATCCATTCGAAGGCACTTTTTCCACGATATAGAAGAACTAAGTGTCGTACCAATCAGAGACATCTGGAGGTTCATTAAGGCTTTAAGATGATTCGAAACCCTGTGCAATAGGAGAATACTTTGGGCATTACTCCATGAGCAAGGGGTAGCTTCTCCCCAAAATAGGCATCACAATGGGTCTCTACTGAGCTGAGTGTCACGCAGAGAGTTCTCTCTCCCCTCGCCAACCCATCTACCTAACCTAACCTAACCTATGCTTATCTGTAGCCTGGATACCCTGACGGCACGTATCACAAGCTTGTGGAGATAAAGTGTCCGAATAACAATCATTAAGAAGCCAAAGTCGACCGGCAAGATTGAGGGAGGACAGAAAAACAGTGGCTAATACAATTTTTGAAGAGCAAGCTGCGAAATGAATCGTATCGCACTCAAAAGAACTCATATGCCCCGGGACGATTTTGGCCATATGAAAGACGAATAGGCTGAATCGGATAAGGCAAACTTCTTGGTTGAAGCCTGCGGACGCTCTGTCTACTTCATACAGTGCAGAAAGAATTCAAGAACATTACCATTTGACATAGTGGACCTTTGTCATCCAGAACCATTTAATCTATGGAAACCGGAAGGCAGGTATAGCAATGTACTCCACAGCCTCTTGGTCTCCTAGACAAAGCCGGCATGCATTCGTTGGTCAAGCTCTAAGGGGTGTTTCAAGAGCTTCCCTTCTCATTTTATTAGAGAACCTCAAGCATTTTTTGACGTGATGTAGCTCGAGCTGGTAATTTTAAGACTCGAAAAGTCGGGGGAAAAGTTAGCCACTAATATGGGAATCCTACTCTGATAAGTTCATTGAAAATCTCGTTGCCTTGTGTGTGTGTGCATCTACCCGTACAAGAGTTTAAGTAGAACGAGAGGCTTAGCTTTGTGGCGGAAGATGGTAGGTACTTCTAAGAAATGCAGTAAAGTTTCCCCAATTCGCGACGCATACTGATTTGCAGTCAGTGGATTTTGGTTGAATTATTCCACTCTTTTCCCTAAAAGTCTTGAGCATACCCATAGAGCCAGGGATGGTTAGCCAAACTTTGTTCTGAGAGTCCCTTACTTTATCACTTTTCCTAGAGCCTGTTGAAAGCCTCTGTATGCCTCCAAATACAAAGACCAGATCCACAGCATAACCTTGGATTACAAGACCAAAGTCATTTAAACACCTGCCAAACATGATCAAGCTTAAACCCACACCCCAAGCTCATAGTTCGCAGGCAAGCAATCACATGCTGTTCAATGTCTAAAAATCCTCTCACCGCTTCAATCTCAACAACTCCGCCGACCAAACTTCCCCTCCCATTTCATTGGCCAGACCTCTTCAAAATCCGACTCGACTACGTGAGCATCCTTTAACACGAATAGCTTTACATTTTTAAATGCATTATCGACTGGCTGTGTGTCCCTTTTCAATCGTTAAAAAGTTTTCCACACCCAAACCCAGTTTGGCTCTCAGACAAGCCCAAATGGCATTCAACCCAAAAACGTACACACGACGTACAGCCCCCTTTATCGCCCGAAAACCATACGGATATGGTAATTCGCCTTCAGAAACTTTCATTTTGCAAATGGATGAAGGCAAACAGATTAATTTACATATTTACGTATCCATTTCGGAGATTTACCTGCGTCTTTATCTCTCAGGATGAATGACTCTTGTAACGTCCATAAATATTCAACCAGAGGAATTCATAATTCTGTGAGTTGGGCTGGCCTCCCACACTCTCTCCCTCTCTTCGGTCTCATCCCAAAGGTCAGAAGTCTGCAGGAAGAGAAAAAAAAATGGAATTTGAAGGCTAGGAATGGAATCCGCAGTGGTTATTGTGTGCTCGGGATAATGATCTCTTCAGATTCTCCTTGGGAGTTGGAGTGGTTCTTTCTTTTTTTTTCTGTTCTGGAGACGGAATTTCATTGTTTTGTCGGTGTGGTGGTGGTTAAGGGTATATTTTCGAACCATTGCCCACGAAAGTGGGTCTGACTCGGTAGGAGTCACACATACCATAGGAGTCCACAAGTCGATCCTAATCTAATAAATGACGGCAGCATGCGTGGGCCAGGACTCCGAAGGCATTTAGTGAAGGATGATGACTGAATTCTGCTAGACTGCTATCATTAGCGTTGATTTATGATTGAGGTTTTGTCGGTTAAGACGGGAATTTTTATTCGCTTTAGAGTCGAGGAAGGGGGACCAGCAGTCGAAAGGTGCAAGACCATCATAAAGGACTAGTGGGTTATAAATGGAAACAACAGACACGGCAGTGGCTATTTAAATTCAATTCAAACTGTATTTCGTTTGATTGCCGCCAGATATAGGTTATGGATTCTGACAGGGGTGATAATCAGCGACGGGTATGCAATGCATCTTTATGAAAGCAGACAAGGGACTCCGATAGCTTTTACCCTTTGGTTAACCATAGTCAACTCGATTCGAGTAGCACTAGGGCTCAAGTTGGGTTAATACCTCCATGCAACTCTTTCGGCAGGAGTGGTTAAATATTTCCAGGAGGGTCTTCCATGCGGAACATGCCGTTCGTTTTCGATCAACCAACGCGTCCATGAAGGACCATTCTTCTTTTCGTAGAGGAGGTTCCTGACTTGGGCTATGGTCATCATAGCAAAAGATAATTTTTCGCACATTCCCAAAGTCGTTGCCGCTAATGTACCCCTTGGTGGAAAGGAGAAAACCACCAGAAATGGAAGCAAAGCTATCACCAAGTTTGAGGCCGGTTGGGGCGACAGCTGGACGGTTTCGAAAGATGACCGAAACCAAATAGAAGGATTTTCCATCATTTTTAAAAGATTCAAGAGAAGACTGCTTGTTAGTGAAGCAGCACCTAGGGCCCCTAAGTCCTATACGATGAGGTGCATGCTCATTCGGGACTCTCTCATTCTTCTCGAAGACCTTCCGTCCACAGACAAGGTTCCTCTATCCCAGGACATAAAGATTTCAAAGGACTGTTTTGCGAAAAGAGGGAGTTATCGTCCACTTGCTGATCATGGACCCTATTTCTTCCCAGTGTCCGCAGTGCATGTGGATCTCAGCACCGTAATCGTAGTTGTTCCTTCAGGGAGTTGGTTAGCTGAGAAGGCTCTTAAGGTTCATATCCATATCTGGAGAATTCTCAATCATCGGCCTCTCTTTACAGATAGTTTGCAAAATTTAGATAAATGAGACCTGACTGCTGATCTACGAGAGAACAACACGGACGCTCATAAGGTTCTACACAAACTCCGGAACACGTCTCAAGCCGATATCAGCTTCATGATTGTTGCGGATATCTAAGAGTCAACTTCTAGAGCTTTTTGTGATCCCCAAACCATCAATTTGGTTGGATGTCCCTCGTCTGTGCTGATCTTGTTATTTTAGGTCTGAGTTTTCATCACCTACATTTGCGTTGAAGTCCTCATCGAAAGGGCGCCGTAAAGTATTCAGTTCTGAGCGGTACACAGATGCCTTTGATTCTTCTCATGGTAGGAAGAGTGACTGTCTGTGCGTAGACACACCTAGGCCAGGAAAGGCCCTTTATGATACCACTTGGATCTATATCCTGAAAAACGTCACTCATTTTATTGAAACCACGTGGAGCTCTTGAGGAAGCTGAGGACGCTTTTGATGTCCGTATGTGATGGGTTAATTCGTCTAAGTTGTCGACGTGATAGGCTCCTATGTAGAGGTTCCTTCTTTGGGATAAGTCAGGACAAGTGCAGAGGATCATTTCTGATTCATCTTCGTCCCTGCAGCTCCTGTAGAAGTCATTTGAGAAGAGGCCCATTCTTCTGCGAAAATGGCCGGTAATAACAATAATGACGGTACTAATGCACGTCCTTGTGAGCAAGATCAAATTTTTAAACCTAGTGAGATTTAGCACAGGCCAGATCTCCCTGGAGGTGCGGCACGTGGTACCATTCCTCCATCTTTGCATTCTTGCTGATCGCGTCGTACTCTAAGAGTAGTTTAGAAGTAGCGAGTGGAATACCCAGATTCCTTCGATCCGGCAGGATGTCCAGAGTAGTGCCACGTTTGACGAGTTCATCGTTTGACGAGTTCATTGGTTTCCTGAAATGTTCATGTGACCGCGTACCCAGCGTACGTGAATGCTTGCCAAAATATCTAAAGGAAGTAGATGTAGGACCAAGTCGATGTTTACAGTTCTCCCAAGAGATTACCGTGTAAGGCTCTGTCTAAGGCCGTCCAACAGACGATCACACCATACATGAGTATAGATCTGACAATGAACACGTAATGCCAGTGCGTAGTACGACGTTCTTACCAATGACTTTTTTGCAGGAGTATGGCTGCCAGTCTAATTTACTGTCCAAAATGAGAGCCAGAAATTTCGTTTGTTAGCAAAGCATCGGCAGACGCCGTTTAGAGAATAGGGCTCTATAAGAATAATTTTGTACTTCCTGGTGAAGAGAACTAGTTCGGTCTATTCGGGGTTGACACCCAGATAGCTTTTAGCTGCCTATCTTGAGAGGCCAGAAAGGGCATTTTGAAGAAGTTGAAAACTTTGATATTTACCGGAGATAGCTATCGCAACATCATCTGCAGAAACAATTACTTCGCATCTAGCCCTTGCCAGGTCGCGCAGCAGCTTATTAACCGCCACAATCCAGAGAAAGGGGAATAGAACACCACCTTGTGGCTTATTGCAGATTAAGGATCTGCGGACCGTGGCATTACCCAGCTGGGTACTAATTGTACTGTCTGTAGAGTAACATAGCCGTCGAAATCTGACCATTGGAGCTCCTTCTAGAAAGGAGAAATTTTGTGGAGTTGTAGGCAGCATCAGTTTAACGCAGAGTAAAGGAAGACAGTGTGCTTTGGAGGCGAATGATGTGCGTTGAATTACTGTCTTTCGCTCACTTATGTATAAACTTTTTTCCAGCTGGAAGAATCTGACATTTCTAAGACATTCTTCGCCTCAGTCTAAGTTTTAGAATCCAAGGATTTGCCAGGAATCTCCACCTCAAGTATAAGTTAAGCAACTGACACTAATCCTGGGGCTCCGTAACACTCCGTAACGAGTAACTCGCTAATCTATCATTCGATCACGAGTACCATTCACTCACTCGTTATCAATTGCGTTAATTCGGCCCCTGTTTTGTGTCACAGAAGGAGGTTCACTATAACTCCAAGAGCGCTATCCAAAATCAAGCAGAAGAAAACCTAAAATGGAGGACGTGGGTAAAAGTGACCAAATCAGTATGGTACGTCAGTAAAACGCTGTTGTGTTACCATACCTTTCACAACGAGTCTAAATATTTTGATGTGCCTCTGGGAAAGGCCGTGTAAATTCTCCACAAAATGCCTAAACTTTGATATTATTGCGCTCAAAGTATGATCCATTCCACACCTATAAAAAACACTTGCAACCATGTAAACTTCGACTAATTTCAACGCGCCGACTTGATTCAATTCGATTCCCATTCCTGGATGCTGCCTAAAGCCCATATGACACGCACTGGCACTGCAATCACTGCCAAATGCCAAAAACCCAACAATGAACTCATCTCTCTAATTGCCGTTTGTTCAGTGACGCAACCCACATGCACCACCCCCAAAGTGCTCGCGAAATTCACAAATCAAATTTTATGCAAAATTTTCGATTATTGAATTCCTCGCGAGTCCTTTAAAATTTTGTTATGCGAATTGCCATTGCAGATTTAATAAATGTATCGATGTCGGATATGTGTGCATAGTTTGCCTCCCCTCTTGCATGATGGATGGCTAAACGCAGCTCTTTACACAGACGGAGGCAGGGATTAAATATTCAGGATCGGGAGAGAATACAGTTCGGGGCTATTCAACCGGCTGGCAAGTGTTAGGGTTGAATGGCTCGACCACTGTCAAGTATGCGGGACATAGCGCCGCGGCCACGGTGAAGGGCCGTGCATCAGTGATGAACTCTCGCCGTCCAGCTTCTAGATTCGGAATGGTTTCCAATCGAATGGGCCAATTAGTAGCGCAAATATAATGCCTAATTAAGCGTAGTTCATTCTGAATGCTAATATTTGGCTCCGACTTTGCTACGCCTGATGTAAATAGCCGATTCGATCAACGATTCGCGGACGATGAATGCGTGCGCTATTTGTTCTGTATAGGGTGAGATGGGAGGAACGTTAATTTTCATATTTTTTGTATGTTTTCCGATTGTTTAGTGGTTCATTGTGGGTATCAGGATTTGTTATGTTGTAATGTATTCTATGGTAGGTATACTATGGTAGATATACTGGCTGTTAGAGCTTGATATGATGGTAATACTGTGAATGGACAACTAATTATCGTCTGGCCGTCAGTGGTTAAAAACACATTTTTTAAGTTGGGATTTAGGAAAATTCGTTTCTGCTTTAGACTGAGTTAAGTTTCAGAAATCTGCCGCGAGGCTAGTCCTAATACCACCAAGAACTGTGATCAGAAACGTTTGCAATTCTACCTGCCTAAATGTTTATTAGGGCTAATAGATGCGTCAGATAGAGCCCGCACCTTTCAACATCTTCCAAAATTATGCCAGACTCGGCCACGCTTGTTGGTTGTTGCCTAGGCCTATCCCGGATAGTAGCGCCACTTTAAGTTAGACCGTCCCATCTATGTAAAAGTTATCACTTTATACTAACGGACTTACTGACTAAAATTGGCATTAAAGTCCGATATGGACCTAGGTCTCCACCAATAAGTATCTCTAGCCAGTCCGATCGTTATAAAACTGCCCCCAGCGTCGAACGCCAAGTAGCTTGTGGTCCCCGTTTATTTGTTTGAGCCCCCTAAGTCGTAGTTTTTCTCCACAGGGCGGTCCCTGCGGGATAGATTCGAAAATTCTTCGTGACAGAGAGCTGATGTTTATCGGCTCTACATATCCGAATCATCTTACTCGTTTATATGGATTCATCTGAGCAGGTCGATGTCGCTGAACAACCCCTACAGTTTGTCATCTCCTCCACTCACTGTCTATGCAGACGGGACCAAAGATCATCCGAAAGGCTTTTCTTTCAAACTAAGTGAATACAACCTCATACATTCTTGAGAAAGTCGGAGCCTTAGGGGAGAAACGGTATAACTAAGGATTTAGTTGGTCGAAAAGGAATTTGCTACACCCAGTAGCCTTCTTTGCCCAAAGAGACAGCGATTGGTGAGTTATCTTCTTCATCTTATCTTATCACTGGTGTTATTGTTTAAGCCAGGTGGAGGGTGACCTTTTATCTGAGACATAGAGATTGGGTGCACTTCATGTTTAGGGTTATCCAAAAAGAGGTGTCATTTTTTTAAAAGTACGACATTCTGCGTGGTCTGTTGGGTTCAATTCATATGGCAACTGGACCTTATAAGCATGTAGGTCAAGATATTTATGCAAAATGCTGTGCAAAGTTGTCGAATTCCTGCGAGAATTTCCAAATTTTCAATATTTTCAGCTGACCTTGTCGAGTTGGAGTATTCGCATTATTAACCTGTCCAAGACGTTCAAATTTATCGATTAGGTTCACTATAGTTGTGGGAGAAGGTGCTTTGTCTTTGCTGGCCTTAAAATCCACCTCGAAAGCTTCTATTCGAAAATTCATAAACGCACTACTTACATTATGCTACGTTCGAATGCAAGTAATTGGACGAACTTTTGGAAGATTGTGCTCCAAGTGTTGCAGTGTGAATTCTGCAAAATACTTTCAGGAATGATGTTAACAAATCGCATGACCAAATCGCGTCACCTTGTCTTATTCCTTTTTTGAGATCAAAGTTCTCTGTCATCGAAGGTCTACACAATCTCCATCATCGTATTCAAATATCTGTACTTGATGTACTTGTGCTCGACTCTATAAATGCTATCGTATGCCGCCCTGAAATCGATAAATAAGTCGTCGACTTCGATCTGAAACTCTTTTGGCGTTGGGTGAAGATTTAGTCGATCTCCGACTTTTCCAGCAGACAGAATTTTGTATGCTACGCTCGGGTCATCTCTGTTGCTATTTGATTGGCCTATTGCTGTCAGGACTTATCTAAGCAATGACCAGAGAACTTTGGACCTCACTCAGCTCCTTTACCCAGACAAAGCTTTTTAGTCAGGTAGGAGTTTCGGAGTAAAGAAGTAAATTCAGCGTCTTGGAATTGGCAGCAGAGCACTTGTAGTGCCTTCGTACTGTTTTTTTTTATTTTTTTTCGTCAGTGGTCAGAGGCTGCCTCTCAGTAAATTTTAAGACGAAGCTCCTCGTGTTAGAATTGAATCTCATAAGAGTCTGAACGTAAACTCTTTTAGGTGTCTTAGCTTGAGTGGCGTCAGAGAGTGACAACAGCTTCTAAAGTGATAAATAGGTTCAGCCTTAAGTCTTGAAAGAACGACTAAGAGATGGAAATTCTCTCGTTAATTCCCCCCAAACCTCAGACTAAAACAGGTCAAAGAAAATCACACACTTCCAACCACTCGTTAGGTATAAATCTAACACCGTACTCACGTTCCATCTCCAACAACGATTCTCATTCAACACCGGAGGACACTTCGCCTTCTCGAATTGAAGCACAAAAAAAAAGAAGAGAACAGAATCCACTTAAAATCAATCGTTTCTTGCCCGCCCCAACACCTGACATGGGATCAACAATCAATCAAGCCGCCCACCGAAATCCGCACAAGAAATCTTCAAGAAAGTGAACAAGTTTTTGCACTCTTCCAGCGTCTTCTTTTGATATTCCCCAGACGTACAACCATCCATCCAACACAATCGAATCAGCCTTGAGATATGAATAACCCACAATCTATCCAAGCAAAGCAACAACGCTTCCCATCATCCAGTAGCCAAATCCTTATCCTGCGAACGAAAATTTTCAACAAACTGACATGTGTCTCGGCGTGCTCAAACACTTTAATGACGGGTCCCCCTCTATTTCAAGGTAGGACATCGACATGACTACAATCCGGGAGATTCTCTGCCTGTTAACAACTTGCGAACAAAATTTAATTTTGAATCCTTTAAAAGAAATCTCCTTTGAAGATGTATTTCCAAGGACGAGACTTCATTTCGACGTTCGCAGTAATTGTTTCGTCTGTTGTGACAAAGCCACGATTCTATTTTAAAAGTCCTTTCGGTCCGTCACAGCGCCCCCGCCAGGTGCTTGTTTTGCAGAGAATAATCAAATTACCGCAAATTTTAATCGGAATCGGGACTCTAGGTCGGCCTAATGCTGATTGAGGAGAGGAGTTCATCCTGCACACAGGAGCATAGTTAATTTCGTTATCCGCCCCGACCCCCAACCGGCCTACTTCGAAAAGTTTGTGTAAATTTCTGCGGAAGTATGGAGTGGGAAGGACGAAAAGAAGAAAAAAGTGGTATCCAACCCCAGCCTCAGTCCCAGTCCCAGTCCCAGCCGGTCGCCGCCACCCATTAATGAATTGCGACAAAAGGACAAAAGCTAATTAAGTTTATGTCACAGAAAATTTGTTTCAAAAAGACTTCTGCTCTCCAGGACAATTAATATTACGGACACACACTTACCTACCTACACATCCCGGTTCGGTCCTTATAACCGTCAAAGTGCGGGCCAAACGAATGGAGAATGAGCGAGCTATAGAGAGAGAAAGAGAGAGAGAGAAAACGAAAAGACAATGGTTGGAGTTTAGAGAAGAGTCAAATAGGAGCCACCGCACTGGTAGCTGGAAGATGAAGCCAAAGTATGTAGCATTTGCTGGCGCGCGGGCAATTGATTGCTCCTGAGAACCTTTTCGGTTTTTCTTTCTTCCTTTTTTCCTTTGTGAGGATTTGCTTCGGTTTGGTTTTTTTTTTTTGTTGCCTTTTGCTCCTTTTACCTTAGAATAGCATACTCGACAAAGGACTTTCAGGATGTTTTGGCCATGCGGCAGTAGCTGTGTGAGTGTGTGTTTGTGTGCTTCAGTAGTTGGCGGAACGACACAAAGCAGTAAGTTGGAGTGGAGTTGATACACACTGAGACTCTGAAGTCACTCTGCTGGAGTAATTACGCTTTTGTAACTCAATTTGTTTTTATGGTAGGAAATTTCGACTTGGAACTTTGGCAGAGATTTTGCCTTTACTTGCCCCCCTCTTCGTCCTTTTTCTTTGTTTTGTTTTGCTTCTTGAAGGGGTGCCGTTGGAGTGGGAATTGCGTGGTCTCGTTCTGGTCGTGTTCTGGATGTTCTTCTTCAGTGGGGGATTAGGACAGTGAAGTAATTTTTTAACTCTCTGCTCGGGGATTTATGGAGACAAACGCCTATGAGATGTCCTTAAATAGAGATCGAACTTTTCAGCTGGCGTTAGACGGTGTAATTTTCAACCGAACTGAAAAGCGATAAAGTGTAGTTGAAAGCTATAGATTGTGGATTGGACTTTTTGTTAGAGAGTTTAGGGGGGCGGGGGTACACCAGCCATCAAGGACTACTTTAGACAATTTTGCGTTTACAGAGCAAATAGTCCAAGCTGCAGCAGTTGAACCCTAAATTAGTGTGTAAATCTAATCGAAAATGGGCAGAGGGTTGTAAAGTTATCAACAGCTTCAGCCACAGAGAGTGAGGATAGGTTGGGTAAGCGGGTTTACATTATCTTTATCTCACTTAGGTCAGGGTTTTCCCTCTCTGACTTAGGACACTATGTTACAAGCCATCTGGCCAATTCTATTTTGTCCGAAAGCGACTTATCCTAAAGTTATTTTACGTCTGTACCTTGTGTGTAAAGACAGTGACAAAAAACGAGTTGTGTCCTTATGACATTCTTTGCATAGGTCATCGTCATTTATACAAACACTAGCTGATACCCGCGACTACATTCGCGTGAAAAGACATCACATTATACCCTATGTCCTTTTCCGAGTTTCAAAACATTGATGAGTAATTATAGACTTTCAATTCCTTACATTAACTTTGCAAGACCTCGCTGTAAACAGCATTCCTGGATTTCCTTTCTAGCTCGAGCCCGCTAAGGGACAAAAAGTCATTCCTCAGATCCACACCATCCGCTTCTTCAGCAGAAAATTATTGGTGCTGTTAGCTGAGTCGTATATTTGAGTGAAATAGCTCTTTCCCTCACGCATGAAACGCAATCCCCTCCAGCATGATGAATAAGTAGGTGCATTACACATATTCTGTCAGAAAAACCAATCAGATCTTCCATAACATCGCATGGGTTACTCGGTACATTTATTCTTTCCTCCTCTTCCCATCACCAACATCAAGAAATACTTCCCTCAAGTCACGGCGAAGATGAATTTCGCATGTTAAATTTCAAGTGAAGGACTTCGACATTAGGCTATCAGATTAATGACTTGAGACAGGCTTTCACTTCATTTGCTGTATTCCCCGTGACACAATAGGCTTGGTCTGTCTGAAGCCACCACCCAAAAGCATCCGATCCTCAATACCTTTCTATGAGCCATGGAACACTCATCCCGCACTATAACTTTGGCTTCTCGAAGCACCTGAACTGAGTTACTCTCCTTAGAGATGTTACGAAGTGTAGAATCAGAATGAATTAGGTTTAGATGCATTGAGAAGGTTTAGCTGCAGTACCTGAGGAAGCAATGGCAACGGCAATGCCGCTGACTACAGTTGCACATTACTGTAAATGGCCAAACTTTAACGACCTGTATTTCGACCCACAGTGATAATTTTAGAAAATGGTAAAACGTGTTTATTTATTTTTGTTCTAGAATATATTCACCATATTTCAACTCCAAAATCTAATTTAAATTTTTTTTTCATACAAACTTCAACACCCGGTAACACCCTGTAGAAGCAGAATTTCGAAATGTCCTTCCTTATTCCTTGTATACGTCATAAAAGGAACCTCTGTGCAAAATGTCAGCTTTCTAGGTCCAAGGGTTCCGGCTGGGCGTTGATGAGTCAGTGAGTGAGTCAGGACTTTTCCTTTTATATATTGAGATGAGATAGTTGCTTTTTGTGGTACTTCAGCATGTTGTGGCCTGCAAAAATGCCTATCAACAGGGACAAGGCTACAGGCTTGCATAAGTTTGTTTCCGTACGAGTTCGACAGCCGCTTCATTACTAGGTAGACTTTAATATCAGGAACACAGTAGATTTTTCCATTGCTCTGCACACTGAAGAGGCTTCAGGCCTTCGAGGCTGCATTCCACAAGCTAGAATAATATCAGCGACTAACAGAGAACTTCATTTAGCTCAAAGTGGTGTTCTGGCAACACCCTACGGGACTCCATGTGCAAATTTGAGATGCAACTAGTTATTCGGAGAGTTCTGAATTCCCAACTGTATATTGCGGAGGACGTTATACATCAAGGAAGGACTGCTCCAATGTTCCCAAGAGCGAGATATTTACAGGGCAGATAATGGGTGAATTTGACTTCCTTCTTTTCCTTGCAGCTTCTTAATCTTTATCTGTCAACCAAGGGTCACACGAATCTGTCAGTTGACAATGTGTTCAGTTGGATCCACAGCATATTTTCGGTGCTTATGGCCTTATTGCCCATTCAACCATCGTCTTGACTTTGGAAATCGAATGCAGACGAAGTGATAGATTGGCAACAACACACTATTACTGTCGAATTTCTCCGCCATCGATTGTGACTGTGACTCGGACATTCAGTACTAACAAAAATCATCGATTGCGCTGTGGCGTATACGTAACATTTTTTTTCCGAATGCAGAAGAAGTGATCATATTGCTAACAAGGCGTCACTGCTGCCGAATTTCTCCGCCATCGACTGTGACTGTGACTCGGATATTCAGTACTAACAAAAATCATACATTGGGCTATGCTCTTCAAGAAGCTTAAACGACTTTCACTATTGTTGCTTGTTGCTGACTCTAGAAAATAAATAAGCTCTTGCCGGCTTGCAGTATGCTGCAATCATTGTCGATTGTACCTGTTTAAGATCCATTTATTTATAAGGCTAACTTTTCTGTTTTGGTGGCTATCTTAAGCGTTAATTGCACAGCGCGAGTGAGGTGTAATGGTTTGAAACTCAGGTGGTATTAGGTTTCAATGGCGCCCGAGGGTGGAGTCCAGACTAACGGTGGCTTACGTGTTCGGTGTTTTACATGTTCGGTGATTTTTGCAGCTTCTCAAAATGCCTTGATTTCTGCTGAAATACATCACACTGATCCGGCAGTTGTCTGCAAATCCTCACATTCGGTAAAGGAAACTTCTGCCTCGTAAAACACGGTATTTTAAGAAAAAGATCTCCATACATCTAAATGCTTCTGATACAAATTTTGGACTTGCATGTTTTGGATGTTTTGGACTCCGTGTCGCAAGAAAGAGTATCATTGCTTTAGCTGGCATTCAGTGGGAAGCATTAAGCTGTTTAAGAGATATCTGCTCACAGATCCTATAGTGCACTATCCATCCCGTCCCCTGATCTCCACTACCGTCAAATCGGATAGCATTTGCTTATGGAATTTTTTTTCTGTCGGCCGGCGGTGGAGGAAGTGAAGATGTGTACAACGGAATATTAACACTTTCCTAAAGAGAACTGTTAAGGGCCGATCCTCTTCAAACCATTCCATCGGCACGTTCTTTACTACTTATGATTGCTATGACCTGGGACCCAGATGAGTGTAATTATGGAGTGGGTACTTAGTTGATTGATTGTAAGCTGGCATTGCTCTACCAGTTTTGAGGATGTGGTAACCGCATCAATGGCTTTTATAGCGGCTTGGCTATCCGAGAAAATAGCGACTTTTTAGTTGGATGTTTGGAGATTGGTCGGTAAACGACAGGCTTCTTGAATCACGAGAAGGATCTCCCGAGAGGTACAGCTAGTAAAAAGTGGTAAGAGACTAACTTTTTCCTTATAATCTTTTTACCTTCTCCGAATGAACTCTAAATATATCCCAGCTAGCTGCAGTGCATCCAAGGTAAACTGCATTTTTCGGACCCTTCAGCTTTCGTACCGTCGTTAGTGTCGGTTTACTCTTCTTCAAGGAATTTTCAATAATCTCTGCGACAATGATCTCGAAACCTTCTCCTCACAGCTATCTAACGATATTTCAAACATATCCTCAGATATATGCCCACAAAGTTGGCAGACAGTTCCCATCAATTACAAGGTTCTCGCGCAACCAATTCAAACGATTTGTGGCACAACCGGGAGTAATGAATATGACCCCTTTCTTCCAAATACACACATCCACAAATGCGATTCATAAATCCTGTTTTTCCTTCCACGGCACAAAAAAAAAAGAGGACACGCTCACATAAATCAAAATCTGGCATTTATTCAAAGTCCCAACATCATGCCAAACATCCATTGCACTTCATTCCGCCCGCAAAGCCGTGAGCCCTGAGCCTTCTCGCTGCAGTAATACGAAAATTCAGATGAAGAAAAAAAAAAAAAAATCAAAGGACTGAATTCAGGAGAACAGATGCCTTGACATGGACATGAATGCAAAATTTCCTCCAACCAAGCAACCTAGATAAACTAACATAAGGACGTTGACGTTCGCTCATTAACATAATTTGTCACAGCATAAAGCTTCGTCGTCTTCGTCGTTCTTTCTTTTTTGCTTCTCCCTTTTCTGGCCAGCATCCATCCGTCGTGGGGGAGGTGGGGCTTTATTCTTTTCAGCCGTGCCACCACTCACCACCCCCACCACCAGTTGCCACTGAATATGGCAACACTTTACCATTCTTTGCGGTCGGTTGTTAAAATAAGTGTGAAAATGATTTTTCCTTTTTTTGTGCCTTCGCTCCTGTGCAGCGGAGCTGTATGTAGGCACACTCCCGCTCTAAGCCCCCACCCGATTCCTTTTATTCCACTTGTGCGGTTTTCCTTGTGCACTTGTCGTTAACTTCATGGGCCTGTGTTATAGTTGCCCGCAGAGTGTGGTTTGAATCTTTGACTTGGCACTGGCTGTGACTTGTTCGTTCCGTTTGCATTGTCTGCTGGAGAGAGCGAAGCCATCGGCTCGGAGGGGGTGAGTGGGACTGATTTGAATTTTTCATTTCATATTTAGGCAGTAAGCCAAACGTTCGGATTTTCGTCCTGTGCTTTTATTTTGTCAGAAATTTTTTCGCCTTCGAATGCCTTTTCTGAATTGATCGTCCTGCCAAATGGAAGCGAAGTTAACTTGGGTGTTGTGTCTATCTGTGTACTCTCATGGGCCGAACTGTGATGAAGTGGAAGCCTTTATTTTTGCATCCATTTTTGGCCGCCTTTTGAGATGAATTTAAAGTTGACTGCATCCACTTGAATTTTTATAAGTTCGCTCAAGAGCTTTCTCAAGACTAAAAGCTTAAATAAGTCCATGAAGCAACTACAGATGGGAACCTAAAAAACCGTTGGTTAGATTATTTTTCAAAGCAACGAGTGATGGATCGAATGATACCTGGACGACACCAGCTTGAGTATTTAGATTATTACTTCCAAAAGAAAAAGTGGATAACTCCGCTCTTGGAGAATCGCACTTGTCCTTGACTATAAGTGTTTGAAGTAGCCATCGTCGTCTTGAGCCAAAACTTGTTTGTAGACAGAGTACGCGATGGGACGTTAAGAAATTTAAAAAATTTACATGCACTGATTATTTGCCGTTGAAGAGTGGCATTTACAGACGATTGCCAGAATCTTTTTCTCTAAACTTCGCCGACATTGGTGGATCTTGGGTGTTGTTCACTACTTCTAACATCTAAAGAGCACCTTCCAAGTGATGAGATGCTAAATACCAAGCTGTTGGAGCTCTGTTAGTCAATTCTCGTCTCCACTTCTCACGGTGCCATCTGGGAAATTATTTTTACTTCCCACCTAGTAGGGGAAGTATTGTAATCGGTCCGATCAAAAAGTTTCGAGATATGAACAGGGCTTGACATTACTATACACTAGAAATAGTTTGGACCCATTTTCGAAATGATGTCTGTGTGTGTGTGTGTGCGTGTGTGTGTGTGTGTGTGTGTGTGACAATATTTTCCTCCTACGATATCTGGAGAACGAAACAACGTAGGACCATGCGGTTTTTTTTATTTGTCTGCGTAAAACTTAGAGCTGATTAGATTTTGAGCACAATCGGTCTGGCGGATGCTAAGGAAATTTAAGAAACGTTTTTTTTTTTTCGAGTTCGCGCTACAACTCTTTGTGGAACTATTGTATATTAAACAGTGTGTCTTCGAATTTTCCGCTCTCTATGCATGTTTTCTTTAATTATTAAATAAATAACAATATCACTGTTTTTGATATAACATAATATAAGGTGGGAAGTATAGGACTGGCTCTCCAGTCGAATTTTTTTAAATTGCGACCGAGTGAGATGGAAAGGCTGCCAATCCCTGTTTCTTTGGGCTGAGAAGGCAATGGAGTACCAAATTCCTCTTTCTTACAATTAAAGTGACCCTTTAGAAGACCTTAATCATCCCAGTCCTGCTTTACGACGCAGAGGCATGGACGCTGTCAAAAGCGGATGAGGTTGCTCTTGGTTGTTTCGAGAGGAAAATTCTTTGGGTGGTTTTCGGTCACGTCTGCATAGACAGTGATTGGGGAGGAGATACGACGACCAACTGTACGGGCTTTACAGCAATATCGACTTAGCCAGAAGCGTAAAGGTCTAACGATTGAGGTGCCTGGGTCATGTAGAGCGGATGGACACCAATGTTCCGGCTCGGAAAATCTTCGAATCCACACCCGATGGACGGCACAATAGAGGAAGACCGCAACTCAGGTGGCGCACGCAAGTGGAAGGGGACCTTAACCAACTTGGCGTCCCAAACTGGATGCAGATGGCTAGAGATCGAGCTGGCTCGAGACGTTTATTGATTTAGGCCCAGGTCCATCCCGGACTGTAGCGCCAAATTCAGTACCTATGTATGTAAACTTAAGAGGTTGGAAAGTGAGGGTTTCATTATGGTTGTTAGTGAAACTACTGTCAGAGTTTTGTGCTTTTCTATCCTGTTTGAGATTGGGATATCTTCTACACTTTCACAAAAGAATTTCCAAGTTTTCCCTATGGACTTCCTGACAGCTTTGTTATGGACAGTATAGTTTCTCGCAATAATTAATGCTGTGCGGGTAACATTTTTCGCATTATTGGAAGGACCTTTAATTTTTTGCGTCCTTCGAACGGCCAATTGAAAATCTTTTTTATAACAAATTGTACTCTCGAAGGTTTGTCATTCTCCGACGAGAGGGGTTGCCACGAAAAATGTTCGGTCGACATGGCTGGAACTTGAACCCACGCAGCTCATACAGCAGTCCAACGGCCTAACCACTTTTGGGTGAAGAAAGCTCGTCAGGCGACATGGTGCGCGATCTCAGAGTAACCAGCCTCCAGTCCATTTAGGAGCTGTACGCGTGCGGATTTTAATTAATCGCCATATTCGTTGGAGGCAAAATGAAGAGGACACACAAGTTAAGGGCAGCAAAGGAAAGGGAAGACTAAAAAGCATAAACTCAGATTTTTATACAGGATCCAGCCCAGTCGCAGGTTCAAGCGCAAGAAAACTGGTGTGTGTGCAGATCGAAGATTTTCCGGGCCGTAATTTTGGTGTCCATCCGCTCTACATGACCAAGCCATCTCAGTCGTTGGACTTTCACTCTTCTGGCTAAGCCGATGTCGCTGTAAAGTTCGTCGTTGTATCTTCTCTTTCATTCACCATCTATGCAGACGGGAACGGAAATCACCCGAAGAATTTTCCTCTCTAAACAGCCAAGAGCAACTTCTTCCTTTTTGGCCATTACCTGGCTGAAAACCACATCATTACTAGATTGTGACTGAAAGAAGACAAGCAAAAATCTTTTTACCAACGTTTTCCCAAAATTACAACACATGAGGAGTCAGATTCGAACAGTCTCAGGTTTTCCGACTACAACTGCCTACAAAAAAATCATAAGTAAGCTTTTGCTTTTGTTTGCTGCTTATTTCTTGAGGTGCTGGCAGTATTCAATATTCGCCTGATTTGTGTCCTGGGACATAGACCCCTACATACCTCGCTTTAGCGATCTGCTGCAATAGGCGTGTTTTTTTGAAACCTAGCCAGCCAGTAGTTAGTTCCTAGCAAAGTCAAATTTTATGCATAAAACAAATACAACAACCAGCTGGCTACAACTCTTGATTTTATCCCCAGTCAAAAGCAACTGGCTAGGAATTTTACGATATCCCATGGCCAGGGGGCGCCGAAAGCGATGTTTTTCATTTATAGCGTTGGTATCACTGCCAAATCGTTCTGTTTTTTGACATTTGACCGTCATCTGTGCTGCCACTAAGAAAAAAAAACCCGTATCAAATTTGCGTAGCAAAACTAAATTTGCGTAGCAAAAGCGAAGCCATTGAAATTTCAGTGGAACTCCAGCCCGCATCCAGTCACATTTCAAACATATCCGAAGAACTATAAACTGCTTGTGTAGGGTAAGGTAGAACAGTAACATAAGTTGGAGTCGTGGAAGTGAATAGTTTGAAACTACGTCCGTTCAATTTTTTTTTAATTTGTGATTGTGATTGTGAGGGGTCTAAAAACTACAAGATTCTTGTTAAAAGTTCGTGTTTTAAAAAAGCGTAGCAAAAATTGGGATATTAGGGAGAGTGCGTAGCAGCGTAGCAAATTTTACTTTTTTGGAAATCGCGTAGCAGTTTTGCTACGTCGTGGCAGCACTGGCAGCGCTGGATGTCATAGGAACGAAATCACACGTACCAACTTGATGGTATAAAAAATCGACTGGGTTTGGCTGACTGGGAATCGTCTAAATGAATGACTGGCTAGCTAGGTTTAAAAAAAACACGCCTAATGTACGAATCTCCTACGCATCACTCGAAGTTATGGGTGTACTCCCCAACCCAGGGGAAACTGAAAACCTTCAAGATCAGTGCCATCATAATGTACCTTCCTCTATTCCAAGTCTGCTGGCAACTACTTACCTGACCCAACATTCAATACTCAGTGATGTCTAATCACATCAGGTTTGTACACTTTCCTCTCACGTCAGAAGTAGAAAATTTAAAAATTTCGCGAGAGTGTTAAACGGTTCGTTTATTTTTCCATTGAACTCTTTCGAGATACGAGAATGTACATAGTTTCGGAAATCCCCCAACTGCACGAAAACAGACTCCAAAAAAGCACATAAAGCAGAGAAATGAGAGAAAAAAAAAATTAAATGAATTTCACTTAACCTACGATGATGAATGAGTATGAGTACTCGTCCTCGTATGTGTACCAGAAAATTAAAAGGAAATAAACTACAGAAATATGGCATCCTTTGCAAGTGCAATCCACTCTGGCGTATACGCAACTACACTCGAACGAGCATAAATCAATAAATAAATAATGCAATATGTACAAAATAAGTGTATGCAGTGATGATGAAGACAGCGGAAGAGGGTACTGAGGGAGGGAAAACATCGAAGACCAGAAATGGAATGTCTGAGGTGGAAGGCGAAAGGAATAAAATTTGTAGAAGAAATCAATCATTGAACGTTATTTCGAGATTTTTTTTTGGCTCTTGCTCTTCTTATCCTATCGCGCTTTGTTCCTGTGTTCATATTTCACATTTCTAGCTAAATACACATCCTGCATTTTCGATAATTTTCTATAAACCGTTTTGGGAAGGTTTTTTTTTGTCAGAAAACAGTGTCTTGTCGGTGCTTCCGTATGTGAGTTTCGGGAAAAAAAATTTAAAATTGTAAACACAGATGGAGTGTTGAAAGGAAAAAGATTTCAATTTGAAAGGAATCACAGATGGCGTTGAGAATCACATTGATAAATGGATTACAGATATGAGATTTATTTCCATAACGAAAGTTCATTGAAATCAATTTGGAGGAGAGGAAACGAATTGTAATAGAGACGTGGTTATTATAACTACGAAAGTCCTTAAACATTTCTCGAAAAAATATCTGTGATCTATACAATTGCCTCTCTTCCTTTGTCACCACTCTCTAGTGTTCCAGCACACAGTTTACCAACGCCAATGAGCTCAATGTGTTGTTATAAAAATCCAACTCCGAAAGGAACTCAACCAAAAACAGGAGTGAGGAGAAACGGGATTCAATGTGATTTACTCTGTGGACTTGTGCTGCTGTCCACTTAATCCTTGCGTTCATACTCAAAACGGCAGCATGTTGAAAGTTCAAAAGAAAACAACAAAAATGCATTCGCCATAACATAACAATAGATAGACAGGCAGAAGATTCTCCTTTCCATTTACTGCTTTTAGTAAAGTTGATCACAACCCAGTGATAGCGTGTAGACTATAGGGAGGGGGTCCGTTCGGTTCTCACCAGTTCTTTTCCACTACAACATTTTGCCCTTTCTCTTTCAATTTAAGTGGGCTCCTTTGAATTATGGCTTAGTGGGAGTTTTCGAATTATTCAAACTCAGTGCTTTTGCGTCCTTAGAAAAGCTATGCATCCAGAGCTAGATGGATGGTCCTGAACCCCTAATCAAGCTAATAGGTTCCTCCCTTGTGCTACTTCGAACATTCAATTGATCATCCTTACGTCCACCCAGACTGAACTTCAGCGCGCACTAGATAGGTTCGTCGCCGTCTATGTTGAAGCTGGGATGAAGGTAAACGTGAGCAAATCAGAAGTAATAGTAATTTCCAGATCACCTGTTCAATGCACTCTGCATGTTAGTGGAGTCCCATTGAAACAGGTGGAGAAGTTTAAGTATCTCGGGGTCCTATTCACGAGTGATGGTAGGAGCAATACTGAGTTATCCTGTAGGATTGGTCAGGCTGGAGCAATTTTGAGACAGCTTGGTCAATCTGTTATCAGGAGGGCCGAACTTGGCATCGAAGCTAAGTTGTCGGTTTTTAATTCAGTGTTTGTTCCGACCCTCACCTATGGTCATGATACAAGCTGCCGAAATGAGATTTCTTCGTTGTATTGCTGGGGTGACTCGACGAGATCGGGTTAGGAACACCAGAGTACGCGAGGCACTCAATGTCGAGCAGCTACTTCTTCGAACGGAGAGGTCCATACTTCGATGGTTTTGGCACGTCAAATGCATGTCCCCACATCGGTTTCCAAGACGTGCCATGGAATCCGTGCCATCGGGTAGGCGTTGCCTGGGCAGGCCTAGGATGAGATGGCTGGATCAAGTCCGAAATCTCACCTCTACCCGTATGGGGATTGCCCTGATGAGTTAGAGTCGATGGCGGAAGATCGCCAAATGTGGAGAGTCCACTTAAGCTCCCTAAACTCGCGACCCTCATAGTGGATAAGCGGGCCATTAGAAGATGATGATGATGATGATTAAAGAAAACATTCATCAAGGCCGGAAAATTCGAATACACATTTTATAATTGTTCCAAAAAGAGTTGTTGCGGGAACTTGATAGAAAACATGTTTTCAATTTCCTCAGCATCCGCTACATCGATTATGCTCAAAATCTAATCAGCCCTAAGTTTCATGCTGAAAAATAAAATAAAAAAAACCGCATGGTCCTACGTTGTTTCGTTCTCCAGATATCGAAGGCGAAAAATATGATCACACACAGACAGACAGAATTTCGAAAATGGGTGCAAATGATTTCTTGTGTATAGTAATGTCAAGCCCTGTCAATATCTCGAAACATTTTGTTCAGACCGATTGCAATACTTCCCCTACCTTGGTGGGAAGTAAAAACCACTCGATAAAAGGTAGCGAGCGCTTTCTATAGTATCGTCCACTGAGCGATGATCAGATATTAATTCGTGTGGTTTCTTTTATACGTTCATCTACGCGAATGTTATTTGCACTTAGTCTCATTTTCATTTGAGATCGGACATTGTGGCTCAGTGGTTAGGTTAGGCGAAAGGAAGAAGCCATTTCGCCACACTCAGTTCGGTTCAGACCTATTATTGTTCACCGGTGTATCGAATAATTTTTCAATGTCTTAGAAAAAGTGTTCTCCGAGGAACTTATTTCTTAGATTATAGAGACTTGGGAAGTGACAAAGGAAGTGGATTGTATCCTCATCGCCACAATCCCTATAAAGGCCTTCTTCTGTTATTCGAAGCTTATTTTACCCTGTTATCACTCCTATAAGGGTAGATAGGGATCTTTCGTCAATCTGCAAAAGTCTATCGATCCTGGCCCTATCGAATAAAGGCCATATCTACAATGTGATTACTCAAGTATTTAGAGAGGTCCATCTACTATTTGACTCTCTTAAAGCTCTTTTCCCCGGTTCGTGCTTAAGTGTGCAAGGCGGAATGTTCACCGAAGTCTCGACTTGTTCCGGGCTTGGTGCCGAGCCGTTTCTTGCCAGTTCGTCAGTATTTTCATTTCCATCAGAGTTTCACCTTGTGCCGTGTTCCAAGAACCTTGAGCTCTTCTCGACAGTACCTCACAAGTTTTGACTTTATTTCTGTACCAGAAATGGCTTTTATTGCTGCCTTGCTGTCGATTAGATAGGTCATATCCTCTCGTAGTACTGCCCTCATCGCAGTCTCACGGGCGGCTAGTGTCACTGCTAGGATCTCCGCTTGGAAAACATTGCTGTAAAGATGCCCTACAAAGATGTCCACCGGGATTACATTGAGGATAGCTTCGTGTCCTGCTGTTGGCGTCGTTTTCATGCAATGGTCGTTCCAATGCACGCCAGTATTTGTAACTTCGTGGTACCTTTAGGCTACTAACGGCCATGATACAAGGCTTTCGTAGGTCAGTATGGGTATTATTTATAGCCTTGCACATCCACAGGGTGGTTTAGGCTTTTTTAATTTTTTCGTTAATTTTTATCTCCGAATTGATCTTCTTATTGAGCACGAAGCCTGTGTTTTCTGGAGATTGACAGTTACCTCGTCTGCACAACTTTAAACCTATTTGCCGGGTTCCAGTTATATAAAACTCGATGGTAGTAACCACCTCAACCATCAGTTTGAGCCAGAATAACCGACGGATACTAACGGGGCACTGTAGACTCAAAACTGAAAACATAGTTAGTTGTCTTCGATGCAAGGCTTAGGATGGAGTTGCTGAAAACGCGAAGGACACAATGAGAAAACTTAGTTTCTTATATAGGGAGTGTAGGGAGTCTAACTGGGTTAACATCACGTAAGTTAAGAATGATCTAAACGGTGGTAATTTATGCTGACGAAGACGTACATGAGGACAGAATCCATTTAAATATTGAATTTATCAAAGCTGCCAACCATCTGGGTAGATCTGATAGTGGAGCATTAAACAATTCTTCAATGTGATCAAAGATTATCTGATTCAACTTCCAGTTCAGCTAACTCTCCAGTATCAGTCCAAGTTTCTTGTCGTGGTCGGGGAAGCATAGGCACCACTTAGACTTAAGTCTGATGATGACCACAGACCTAACTTTCCTCAAGTTATGGAAACCAGCTAAGTCAGGACCCCCTGGCCGCTAATGGGGACTTGAAGTGGATATTATGGGTAGAAATCCCACATCTTAAGTTTCGTTTTTGAAATTTCCACTTTCTTCTCCTTAAAAAACCCACAACCTACCTACTAACCTTGACGAAGCTTGAAAGATGGCATCCAGTGCATTCAGTGGTTCTCTAACACTCGCGATAAATTTCTCTTTATCTCGAGCATTCTTCAGGATATTCTTTATCTTAATTATCTTTCCGTTCCCGGGATTATTTCGTCGAATTCAACTTAAAAAAAAAAAGAACTATGTACTTCACTGCATTTCTTTTGGGAATAAACGCACGGACAGGATCCACGTGAAACAGGATATCCGCAAGCAATTCGTAAAAATTGGAAGCCGAATCCTTCCTGTAAGAAAAAGAAAAATCTCTCTAAATCCCTACACAAAGGGGAATCCTTGAAATTATAATTAAGTACCCTCTTCGGCTAATTTGTATAAATCTCATCCCGCCGAGCCTGTTGTATCTACGTACAAATATACACTCGCGCTAGCTCACCCATAATAACTTCATTGGTGCCGCCCACTGCGAATCTGTTATGATACAGTTTCCAAGCGTCCACCAAACATTCAAGCAAAAGGGTTGCTGCGTATCCTGCAAATCAACTTGTAGGGATCTCTCTCCAAGTGCCAGCAGCGGTGTGAGGAAAGGAGTGCTAAAAGTTGTGGCCTGCTTATTAAAGTGTGTTCAGATGGGTAGCGGGGGAGGGGGGGCTCCATTCCCTTCTTTCTTTTTTGTTGTTGTTGTTGGTCCCTTTCACCATTCTCTTCTCGCACGGATAAAGCGCACAGAAGAATTTTATCCTGGCAGTGGCCTCGTTATGGAATTTTTTTTCCATAGACCTTATTAGTGCGGAATTATTCTCCAGTCGGTTGCGGTCCGCTGTTATTTTATCCGCTTTTCTCGGTCTACTTCTTATTCAAAAGTTAATTACCTTAGAGATAATTAACTTAAGCATAAGTTTCTTGGGGGCGCGTTTATGCTAATAGCTCTGTAGTTTCGAGAGAAAATTTCAGCGGTTACCATCGTCCTGGCCTATCTTTTGTAACTTTTCTTCGTTTTTTTTTTTCGCCTGGATTCTTGCTTTTGCTTATTTTGTGTTCGCTGTTCGCTTGTGGTGGGCTGTTTGGAACCGTAAGTTTGAAAAGGTGAATTGCACCTTGGGGGCCTAACTAAAGTTATCGCGGTTAATTGCAATTAAAGCAGTTGATCACCACGAGGAGTGTTTGTAGGTGGTTGTCCAGTTTTTTTTTTTTATTTCTTTGGTTGCTTTCCGGGATAGTAAACACAATTGGCATCTTTAGGAGAAGTAGCTTCGCACAAGTTTATTATAGAGAACAAAAACAAAACAAATCAAAGGGCGTTTTGTTTGCGAAGATAATAATTAGTGAAGCACAAGGAGGAGGCACCAAACACGGACACGGTAAGACTAAAGGCAAAGCGTTCTAACCATCGAGGAAGTGTGGAAAACCCCATTGGAAATACATTTTCCGAGGTGAATGATACCTCGGGATTCCTTGCCCGTAACTGAGGATAGGAAAGAGGTGTCGGTATACGCCACATGACTTTTTGCATAGTAAAACTTCCTTGAACTAAAGGGTCTTCCAATAGGGACTTCCGACAGGGACTTCCGACTTTTTTGACAGTTGATAGCGGCCATATTGTTAAAGCTACATATGGCTAGATATGGCGTTCAACAACACGTGCAGCACGTGTTCTGTTCGGGCAACGTTCCACGCGGTTCGCCCATCTTACGGTCGCCATAATCGTCCTTCCGAGAGGACTATTCGAAGTGTGGTCGATAAATTTACGTCACCTGGTTCAATAAACGATCAACCAACACCCGTACGTCGACGAAACGCAAGATCTGCCGAAAACATCGCCGCTGTCCGTTAGAGTGTGCAGGAGAATCCGAAGCAGTAAATTTCGCTCACAAGAACTCGGCCTCTCGCAGACCACAACTTGGCGAATTTTGCCCCGTAACTTGGGCCTGACCATAGACAATGACGTGTGTTCGCTGAATGGGCTCTGGTGCAGTTGGAAGCTGACCCTTATTTTCATCTTAAGCGATGAGACCCATTTCTGGATGAATGGGTACGTCAACAAATAAAATTGTCAAACTTGGGACGATACCAATCCACATGAGATCCGAGAGCGTCCAATGCATTCTGGGAAAGTCAAAAGTTTGGTGTGGATTTTGGGCTGGCGGCGTCATCGGTCCATATTTCTTTGAGAACGACGTTGGCCAGGCCATCACCGTCAACGGCGAGCGCTGTAGGTCGATGAATATCAACTTCTTTTGGACTGAATTGGATGATATGGACACCAACGACATATGGTTACAACAGGATGGCGCTACGTGCCACACAGCTCACGCCACACTGGAAATTTTGCACGAGCGATTCAAGGGGATGGTCATCTCACGTGGAGGTGATGTTAGACTTTTTCTTGTGGGGTTTTCTGAAGTCGCAGGTCTATGCGAAAAAGCCACAAACCACAGTGGCCCTCAAAGTCAACATAACCCATGCCATCGGTCAAATTCAGCCTGATTTATGCGCCAGAGTCATCGAAAATTGGACATTTCGGATGCGCGCCACCCAGAGAAGCCGCGGCGGACATTTGAACGATGTTATATTCCATACATAATGGCATCGATAGGCATTTCAAACGAATAAAAAATTTCGATGATATCTCACACACACTTTGTTTTATTTAAATTTAAAGATAGGAAGCGCTTAATGAAAGACCCTTTACTAGAGACTTTTCGAATATGGCAAGAACGCTGGAAAGGTGAACACACCGCTTCATACCCGATATCCTTGGTTAATTGACTCCATCATGATAAAGTAATTACGCATAAAAGGATACCTTGGTGTTGTAGTAATAGGGCAGAGTTGGATTGGTATAAACTAGGCGATGCCCAGTGTTGTAACTGTTACTACACGTCAATTGTGCTTATTTTACTTCTTCGGGTACTGGTTGTTGTGCACCAGGACTCAACTTGCTAAACTTATAAGCGCGAGTGCTGACCAGAAAAAAAAAATGCAGCACTATAAACACGATAGGAAGACAATGGAGAGTGCACGCTGCTCGTTTAAGGTCGGTAAAGACCTCACTGAGACCTTTGATGTTAAAAAAGGATTTAGACAAGGTGATGCGCTGTCATTCATAATCATTCCGTAGAGGTATGGACTCTGTCAAACGCGGATGAGATTGCTCTTGGCTGTTTTCAAACAATGAATCAAGGAGGAGATATTTACAACTAAGACCTGTACGGGCTGTACGGCGACATCGACTGAGGTGGGTTTATCATGTAGAGCGGATGGATATCAAAGCGCCGCCTCGGAAAATCTTTTAGTCCACACCCGAGGGACGGCGCAGTAGAGGAAAACCGCGACCGAGGTGGAGCATGCAACTTCGCGTGCAATATTGGAGGCAGCAGTCTAAAGCTCGAGCTGGCTGGAGACGCTTGTTGGTTGAGGCTCAGGCCAAGGTCCACCCCGGTAAATATGCATAAAAGGAGGATTGAGGACAAAACCAAAATACGGCAAACGGTGAAGAATAGACAAGAATAGGCCAAATCTGTAGCGCTTCCGGCGAAAGTAGAGTTTCTTGTAAATTTACATATCTATAGGTAGTTTTACTCTCCGCGATGAAGGCAGATGAAACATGCACCTCTGGAAAATTTTGCCGTGTTTTTTCTGTCTCTTAGCAGGAAAGACTGCAGGCAACTTATTGCTCACAACTCTTATGCCAAACATGTTACTACCATCTGCTATGCTTGGAAAAACAGTGGCGAATCAATGGCTAGGTGAATGTCTCTTCTTCCGGTAGATTTTCCAGGCTAATGGTGGTTAGTTCCAAAATGTCCTTGTTTTTGTGTCTCAAGGCCTGATTATGTAGTACAATCGCAGCACCCACTGCCAAGGGCAGAGTTGCAGTTTATTGCTCAAAACCTTGCCGAACCAATCCCTCGATTCAAATCGTTCTAATTGCCGTTCAACTTGATAATGAAAAAGAAACCCATTCCGGTTGGCATATCCAATTAAGCTGCAAGGACTCGGATGACTTGAAGAATTTTAAATGCCCTCATTATCTTCAGCAGGGAATTGTCAAACATTCCCTCAGAAAGAGGATTACTGCAACAAGACTACAATAGAAAGCGAGCGAGCACACGAAGGAAATTGATGGACGTACGTTAAAAGGAACACAGCCGGATGTATTTATCTTTAATTATCCCTACAGACATATGTACGGATACTGTTCCTCTCTCTCTGCGCTCCTCCATCCGTCATCGCTATCCTGTTTCAATTCGATTGAGTTCTGGAAACGAATAAGAGGACGAAAAAAAAAAAAAAAAACCGAATCATCCTAACGATGGAAAGAAAAACTAATTAAATCCTCTTTTGGATCCCAATTCCGAGAGTGAATCCGACAGACGGTTTAAAATTTTAATCAAACCGAATGAAGTCCTTTTGTTTACTGCTCCATTGAGTTTCGACATTTTTATTTTGTACTGCTCCTACCCTGCCCTCTTTCCTTTTTTGTCGGCTGCCTTCGAACGGAAACTCTGTCAAAAATGATACATGCCAGACACTTGTTTACACCGCGCTCGGCTTATCCCGATCTGCAACGTTTAACTCCCCAACTCAATTTATTAAACAAATTTTTTTGTTGAAAATTAATGTCAAAATCAGTTACATCATCGTCTGGAACAAAATTGAAATTACCCGCTTCATGAACCTCACGCGTTCCACGCGGGCTTCTGGGGGTTTCACTTCAACCTCAAACAAGAAACTAAGAAAAAAAAAAAAAAAAACAGAAAACGGCATTCACGAAGGATGTGCACACAGAAGAAAAAAAAGTTTGGAAACGCGCGCGCCTACAAATATTTTAAGTAAATTATCCACGCTTTGGTTGGCACGCAAATGCCTCATTTAACTTTTTTTTTGCCTGCCGTCGTCTCTCTGCTCGTGATGGAGCCGAACACCCCCGTGGAGCCTGCCTTGACTTTGATGAGACTTCAATCTCAGGCAATTACTTTTCGTCTTAATTTGCCAGGCGTTGTGTTGGTGTAAGTGAGTATAATTAAAGCAAATAGACCTAAGGAATCTAGCGCGCCTCGAGTAGCATCCTTGCCACTCATCGTGTATCCTTTTTTTCGTTTGGTTTCTTGTGGGCCAGGGGTGGCCCGGGGGGTCGGGCGAAACTTCTCGTTTATGGATTTGTAAGACATGATTCAGCCGCCAAAGTGATTACGGTTTTTTTTTTTTTTGTTTTTATTACGACTCCTGAATTAAGAAGAGTGGTGCCGTGCCGGCAGATGTACGGTACAGCGAGTCTAGCGGATTAGAAGTCAAGAAGCATGAATGACAAATTTAACAGATTAGGGACGAGAGTTAAGGGTGTAAGTGGTAATAAGGAGATTTCGCGAGGAGTCATCATTTAGCCGAGTAATTAATTGATGGCAATTCCCAAATAATTTTGAGAAAGATTATTCATGGTGGTGGAGTTAAGTGGTGTGTGGCTGGAAAGTTGGTCGGGCGGTGTGGAAGGAATGGTCATGGGTTGAGCAAAAGGGGTATGAATCAGATCCAATTGAATTGCAGAGTTTTCTGCTCAGATTTGTGCAGAAGTTTTCAGAAATGCACCAGATTCGACTTCTGAGATTTGAAATATCAAGGCGGTCTCTTTGTACATTGCTGGAAAAATGCCAGTTGGACTCGAAACTTCAGAAGCTGACCTTTGGTTTTCCAATTCGACTGTAAACATATAGTCATTGGCTGGGAAAATGCAGAATAGATACCCAAAACTCGGCACTCTCTTGAATTGTTGTCCAGCTGCCAGTAAGAGGGAAAGTTGACTTCGGATTTAAGCAAACTTCCGAACGATTGGACTGGAAAAGATTAAGACACTGTTATGAGTAAGTGTTTGGCACTCACAGATATCGAACGACATAACATTATGTCGAGCTCATACCGCATGAACTCACTTTCCCATATTCCGATTTCAAAAACCATCCGTTGTGCCTGTCGATGGGGTACTGTTCTTCAGAGACGTAGAATGCCATCCTTCGCTGCTCCCATTGAGACTATATACTTGTAATTCTCGCCCGCATGTGTTACAATTTTCCGAGGACTACCCCGAGGTATTTAAACAAGCACTACGCTGCGAACTTAGTTGTTGGCTAGTGGTCCATTTCGTGTTTTCCTCTGATAGGTAAGGTTAGGCTTGTGGGTTACTTAGTTATTTAAGGTGCCGCTACAGTCCGGGGTAGGCCTGGGCCTTAAAGAAAAAAGCGTCTCCAGCCAGCTCGATCTTTAGCCCACAGCCTCCAGTTTCGCACACCAAGTTGGTTAAGCTTCCCTTCCACTTGCATGGGCCACCTGAGTCACGGTCTTCCTCTACTGCACCGGCCCTCGGGTGTCGACTCGAAGATCCTCCGGAGCGTTGGTATCCATTCGCTCTATACCACCCAGCCACCTGAGTCGTTGGACCTTTACTCTTCTATCTAAGTCGATGTCGCTGTACAGCCCGTACAGTTCGTTGTTGTATCTTTTCCTCCAATCACCGTCTATGCAGATGGGACCGAAAATCACCCGAAGAATATTCGTCTGGAAACAGCCAAGAGTCCCCTAATCCGCTTAGAGTCCAAACCTCTCCGCCGTAGAGCAGGACTGGGATGATTAAGGTCTTATACAGGGTTATAACTGTGATAACCGTCTATTTTGACGTTTTGTCCTAGACGTCGGTGTTGGGTGTCCTTTTTTGTTGACTTGGTCTTGCCCTTATTGACCGCTAAACCCATCTGCGTTCCTCCGATTATGTCAACATCATCTTCGAATCCGAGTAATTGAACGTACTTTTGAAAGATTGTTCCTCTTGTATTTGCGCGTGAGTTTTGGACAATTCTTTCAAGGACGATGTTGAAGAAATCGCAAGACAACGCGTCGCCTTGTCTAAATCCGTTTTTGACATCAAATGTCTCGGTGAGGCTTTTACCGACCTTGATGGAGCAGCGTGCATTGTCCATCGTCATCCTGTACAAATGGACGAGTTTGGCAGGGATGTCAAAACTAGACATGGCTCTGTATAGCTCGTCTCTATATGCAGATGCTGTCATAGGTGGAGGGTGTGGTTTGGAAGTTTCTTTCTTTACCTAACCTCTTTATCACACTAACGTCAATGTGAACCCATTTTGATACCCTCTACGCGGCTTAGCAACCATCCGGTTGCCTATCCATCGGGATCAGTTTTACTTGACTAATCGCTGTCCGACTCATACAAGATGTACAGATTGAATCGCAGGAACTCTGTCTTCAGTTGATTGAATCTGAGAATTTCATGCTCGTTTTTTTTTCCAAATTCTCGATTAATTCTTGGACGAGAGAAATCCAGGCCAAGAATTAATAGGTCACGACTGGCAGAACACACGTTCAATCATCGCTGCATGCATAATGCATTTTTCCCACAACTGCATCCACACTGAATCCGGAGTCAAATATCCTTGAAAACCACAAAAATTACCTCGTAAGTCGTTTCCATTTCCCTCCCGTCTCCCAGAAATTTTCCAATATTCAGATGCTGTGTTCGAAGTAGAAGTTAAATCGATCATAAATGGGCATAATATCCGAGCATGGTTGGTGTATTACCAAATTCATGACGTTTTATGACCTGTGTAACACCTGCAACGGATTTTGCTCGCCACCTCCCGAGCTACCGACGTGTGTACATATTCCAGAAATGAAGCAGGCATTTCCTTATATCATAAACGTAGCGAATGCAGTTCGAGGAAGCGAAATAAGGGAAAGAAACGGTTGAGAATGCCAAGCGAGGGGATGTGCAAAAATGCGGTATTTGCTGCCAATATCCTTCAGAATGGAGAGACTCCATTCGCGTCATCGTACAAGGAAAAAGAAGTGCAAACGAACGACTTGAGAATTGAATAAAATTTCTCCCCGTCGGAATACAATACAACTGCACACTGGAGCGAGCAAATAAAAAAAAGTTTGAATGGAACCAGTAGGAGGCAGGCATGGACGACTGCGTTTTACTTTCGACGATAGTAAGAAGGATATTGTTGGTCGTCGTCGGCATTGGGGGTGATGGAAGATGTCCTATTTTTCCGTTTCCTTACAAATATTTCTCACTTCACGGCAAGTGCGGAATTTTCCCCCAAGGAGTATTCAGAGGTTCTCCCGTTTGTTTTTTTTTTTCCTTACATCCATCCTGGACGCTTAAATCCTTTAAAATAAAATCAATAAGGATCCATTTTGGAATGCCGATATGGGCATGCAATCAATTTATATGCATTTTTCAAGGGATTCTCTGTATCCTATCTCGAAGGAGTCTGTGAGCGAGCTAGTGTCTGCGTGTGTATAAGAAAAGATGCAAATATCAAAGGACCACGGTGGCAGGAGCACGGACAAGAATGGCACAGAAGAAGGGAGCAAATTGAAATGCATTTCGACTCGAAAAGAAAGGATTCCTACTGCACTACCTTTGGCGCTGAAAAGGAGCGCAAAATGCTCTTTTATCTCTTATAATGGATTTTGATTTGTAAAATTTGCCAGAGACTTGCAGTTTTTTCCCTTCCTTGCCCACCTTCGTAATCCTTCTTTGTTTGCCGAAGAGATGTCGGGCCTCCGCACTCTGCAGTAACCGTGTGCGAATGATATATTGAGTGGGTTCTTTCTGGTGTTCATCCTCTCCAGACCCCCTTCGGTATAAATCGCATTGATTTATGGGATGGAAATTAATATTTGCAAGGACAACAATGACGATGATTGTGATGATGGTGTTGGAGGAGGAAAAAAAAAATAATAATTCGACGAGGAGTACTCTGAAAGGTCATGGAGAAAATCGAAATTCCAGAGATGCCAGTTTATTTTTGGCCATAGAGCAGTTTTCCGATTGGAGTGACCTCTTCGAACTTGGATTTTGGCAAGCGATGATTGGAAGCGTTAGGCGTAGTTTATGGAAGCATGGTTATATTTTAAAATAAATTGAGGGTCAAGTGGAACAATTTAATTATAGTGACTTACCGGATTCAAATCTTGAAATTTTATATTCCGCACAACTATGTATATCCTGACGATATGAATATTTTGTGCAAAACTCAGCGAGCTGTCATCGGTGCGTTTTGACGTTTTTGCTGTCAACGTGAAGTGAGACCCAACATCTACTAATCGAGAAGAAGGTCACAGTGGACAGCCATAACTTTGAGTTGGTAAGGGGCATTGTCTACCTTCAGCGAACGACATTTCAACAAAAATGAAACGAGGAATAATTCTTGTCAGTCAGTGCGTCGGTGATTTGGGAAGGCTATTTGAGTAGCCTTCTAAGGAGACTGTGTAAGACCGTTATCATCTCAGTCCTACTTTAGTGAGCTGAAGCACGGACTCTATTGAAAGCAGATGATAATCGTTGGTAAAACCGAAAGTGCACACCCTGAAGTGGCTTTACTGTATGGGTAAGTAAAATAGCCTCTAGTCCTGCATATTCACATGCAACCAAACCTTCATTTTAGATAGGTAGGGTGACAGACACACGTAGGCCAGGAAAGGACCTTTGTGATACCACTTGGATCTTTATCCTGAAAAACGTCACTCATTTTATTGAAACCATGTGGAGCTCTTGAGGAAGCTGAGAACGCTTTTGATGTCAGTATGTGATGGTTCGTCTAAGTTGTTGACGTGATAGGCTCCTAGATAGAGGTTCCTTCTTTGGGATAAGTCAGGACAAGTGCAGGGGAAACAGAGGATCGTTTCTGATTCCTCTTCGTCCCTGCAGCTCCTGTAGAAGTCATTTGAGAAGAGGCCCATTCTTCTGCCGGTAATAACACCAATGATAACACGGTACTAATGCACGCCCTTGTGAGCAAGATCACATTTTTAGACCGAGTGAGATTTAGCACAGGCCAGATCTCCCTGGAGATGCGGCACGTGGTACCATTCCTCCATCTTTGCATTGTCTTGCTGATCGCGTCGTAGTAGTTTACAAGTAGCGAGTGGAATACTCAGATTCTTCCGTTCCGGCAGGATGTCCAGAGTAGTGCCACGTTTGGATAGTTCATCGGCCATGCAGTTCCTATGACCCGGTACCCAGCGTAGGTGAAAGTTAAAATGTTGTTCCATCTACATGAGAGATGGGTGACAATCTGAGACATGTTGCCGATTCCAGAGACTTTATTGCCGCCTATCTATCGGTAATGTCCCTGAAGCATATCAAATTATTCTTAAGCCAGGATAAGGCTTCGTTATCGCCATGATTTCCGCCTGAAAAACAATACAGTGGTCCGGTTGAAGGAAGGGGATGCTCAGGTTAAGCATTTCGGAGAAAACACAACCTCCCACTCCGTTCTCGGTTTTGGAAACGTCGGTGTAGAGATGAACAGAATGGTCGCCTGTCGCGTTACCACTCTCCCACTTCTTTCGGGCAGGAATAGAAGTCCGGAAGTTGATGTTTAAATTCAACTTGGACGGTGTGTAGTCGGTGTTTTTCGGGATGAATGGTGGGGGATCTTAGATCGAGGAATGGCCAATATGGTTGTTTGGCCATTGGAAGGAGGCTTTTAGTCTGATGGCTGCCGCTCGTAGCTGACTATTTGCTAACAATATCTAGAGGAAATAGATGTAACGTCCTGAGCTCAACAGGGCGATTACTGAATTTAGAATCCCAAAGCAAAGCCGATCTAACTCTGGGAGCAATGTGCAAATGTCTTCAATTTCGTGCTATAACAGATAGTGCGCAGAACAGTTATAAACACGGAAAGCATTTTTTAACATTTAAAGAAGCGTCTGTCCACCGCCTGGTTCGAAATTTCACTGTTGACAAGATTGCCTTCAACTTGTCCACATAGAGCAAACTGACAGCAATGCTTCAGCCCAAGAGGATCTTCTAATCACAGCCCGTAGGTTCGAGATGACGAAGTAGACTGGCTGGATGCCAGAGAGCGTGGTTCGTAAAACTCAAATTGAAAAAGACGAAGCACTGCTGTATCCTCAGGCAGAGATTCTGCACGGAGCTCGTTAAGTTAATAAATTGTGTTTCGCTGAAGTTGCGTTTAGCTTTCTTAAAAGCTGTTATGACGGTGTTCTCTAGAAGCGTCTCGCCTTCAGGCTTTCAACTTATTCCTCGGCAATATTCAGGCCTCTTAATACCTTCAAATTCGTAATCTTACGTGCAAGTCACGATACTTTTCTAGCGACGTTCCCCTTCATATTTCACAGAAGCTGACACTTTCGCTTCCATACTGTGCCACTGTTAAACGAATGGGTGCCCCAGTTACCAAATCCTTCCCCTCCTCCTAACCAATATTTGCCATTGAACCCAATTGCTATAAATTTAGAAAAAGAAATTGTTTGCAAATTTATCCACTTCCCGTTTCGTCCTTTTTTTTTTGGAATCCGTGATTCAACAGAAAAAATTACTGCCACTCATCCAGTCATTGTTTTATATTACGCCTCCCTCTCCAGGCAGCTGCTAGCAGCCGTAGTCCTTGCCAGCCACCCAACCACCACATGTTGGTTCGTGGCTCCGTGTGTGTGCATACATCTCCAATATTCATATTTTTCACTGCTCCTGGAATATGCATATAAATTGGTCAGACGTGAATAAAATTCCAAGTGTGTCGTCGTCTTCTCGGTGTCGCCTCCTTTTTTTTTTCCTGGCTCCAAAAAAGAAAAAAATTCTCGGGGAAAAACCCTCCTGAATGCATAATAAAGAGATATATGAGGGATGCTCTGACCGTGCAATGGTCATGAATGTATAAAACGCCAGAAATGAGGCCAAGTGTCCTTAAGGGCATACCTCCCGCCCGGGGTCCCGCACTGCCTGGAATATTTCACACAGGGCGACTGGGTAGTCTGTTCCGAATTTCCATAGCCGTGTGCGTGGTGGATATGTGCAGCGGTTGGGTCGAGCAAGATTGATGTCCTTATAGTTATACAGGTTGGGGAGTTAAGTGCTAGAACTCACATAAATCTTTTCAGTTACCGATGTGGGCCAAATGGATCGATCATAGTTGCAGGTTAGTTACGAGCCGGGGGGCCAGCGCAAACCTGTGTGGAACACAAAGTAAGTTGACCTGGGTCGGAGGGGGATGTGTTGGAGAAAGTTTTCAGTTACAACCTGCATGCAAAATGATTCCAAGAAGGGAAAGATTCACAAGGATGCGGTGTGTTAACCTTGCAGCAGGTTTCAACCGTCCGCTGTGGAGGCAAGTCCTTCAAATTCCAACACCAACAGCAGTTTGCTGTGCGGTATTTTTTTTTTTTTTCGTGACTTTTTATGGCCAAATAAAGTTTTTGGCAAAGGTGATCTCCGGTTATAATCACTTTTTGAACGGAGACCTACTTATGTGGTTTGGTAAATAAATTAGAGTTACCTGAGTTCGCAGAAGGATGTCATTGCCAGGAGGCGACTCTGTACGGCAGGAATTATTTACTGAAGTGCGTGATGAATTTGAAATTATGGTTCAAATTACAAAATAAGTCCTCGACAGAAAGTTGACTGGATGTGGTCCAACATTTTTGATTCATTGCCTGGCAACAGAAATTGGCATGAGTGCTGATGCCACTAAATCTGGTGATTTGCATACTGACCGTGTCTAGCTAGGAAGCGGCGCGTTTTCGAATGTCGTAGGGCACTGCTGATGTAGAGAACGCCCTAGTCTGGCAGACCAAGGTTTCCTTTTCCTCGCAACACTATTTCGAACCTGATTTCGAATGGTTCAATATCCAATCAATAACTTTCTCTGGAAGTCGGAAGTCCTCCCCCATAATGCAGATCCACTACAACAATCGAAGTCAATTCGACATTCTTTCGTTTCTTTCAGGATATTAATTGCCGTTAATGCCAAAAGGCTATGCGAAACAAATTTTCTGTGACATAAACTTAATTAGCTCTTATCTGTCTCGCTTGCACTCCCAACTTCCTTGGCAGATGCTACAATTGTATGACGGTATTTGCCTAGTTCCTACCATCGCGACCGACCGGCCCTCTTCTTATGCATATTCAAGTTTTCGTCGTCCGCCCGAAAAGTGTTTCCAAAGTTGTTTCTTCTCAAGGAGCAGACACAAATCGACACCACTTTGTTGGGAATGGGCCATAAGAACGAAGAGAGTATTAAGTGGAAGAAGTCCTTTCCGCTGCTCCTGCAGGACACGGGCGATGTGAAATTTTCTTGCTTCAAGTAGTCTTTCGTTCACCTCTGTTGGCTTAGGTTTGGTCTCCCTTGGTGGCTGTGTGTGTGTTCGAGATTCTTTTTATTTTTTTTTCTGTGCGACAGGAGAAGGAAAGAGGAGTTATCGCAGTTATCCTCGCAGACAATCCCATTGTTTGTGGATTTTTTTTCTTTTCGCTTTCTTTTTTCTTTTTCACTCTGGACCAAGCGAACGGAGATATAAATTATTCTGGTCCACTGGACATTTTTAATGTTAATAGAATAATAAACACAGACATGATTAATTGTTTTAAAATTAACAAATTCAGACGCAGCGAGCTCTGGTCCCGAGTGGATGTGGTCTGGTATGGTGGAGCTGGAGACTGAATGCAAATATTTCCATTTCAGGGGGACAGAACTGCGACAGTGTGTGTGTGTGTTGGAGCATGGAGGTCGTGAAGGACCCAATATTGATGAATGGAGGTTACAAAGTTCATTATATGAGAATAAGTTAAGTTTTGACTTGAGAAGTCTTGAGATTAAACGGCGCAACGTCACGTTCGATATCAGTTGACGTTTTGAAATTGAATTTTCAACTGAAATGGGGCTGGGTTCCCATAATCCTTGTCCTAGTTACTCCCACTAGGATTTTTGGCTTCTGGAAAATATTTTCTCAAAAAAGTTCTTTAATCCAAAAAATGTGGACGTTTTTGTGTATGGAAATCAACCCTCCCTACATCCGATTGCAAATGCCACATTACACTGCGTCCCTCATACACAGCAGGGCCATGCAAGGAGTTGGTGGAGCCCCAGCGGGAGAGCAGCTTCACATCGGTACAATTTTCTATTATCCCATCTGAAACCCATTACCAAAGATTACACCTCAAATCGCCTCGCTGGGATAGAGGCAATGCGCTCGACTATTGCTGCATCTTCATCATCTTCTTCTTCGTCGTCGTCGTCGTCATCGTGCTGAACGTTGCTCCATGGGAAGGATAAGCATGCTACTGTGCATATGTGCTTGCTCTCTCTCTCTCTCTCCCTCGCTTTCCACATAAAAGTAATAAAATCCTGAAACATGAAAGTCTTCAAGTTTTGGTTTCCCTGTGTTGTATCCTTTACCGCTGTTGCTTGTATGTGATTTCAGGTATGAGATTGCCAATGATAGTTTGGGAGAGTTATACCGGCACATGCATATGAACAGCCACAGAACCGAGTCACACATCCTTAAGTGTGATACCCAACTCGGAATATGGCAAAATTGATTTTTGCCGGGCGTTTAATTAAATTATACGAAATCGGTTAGGGGGCAATGAATTTTGAAAGTTTTCCGTTAGTTTTGTTTGCAAAAAGATACCGGAATTGAGATTACGTACGATCTGGACTATTGGCTGGAAATGAAGTTTGTCTAAGAGATTGCGTTTCACTCGGCGTGTAATCCGTTGGACCTTGAGGCTTGTCGAAGTTTGTGTGAACACACGCTATCTGAATTAATCTGTAGTAGGTTTTGGGATTTTTTTTTTGTCGGTAGAATATACATTTCATTGGAATCGACGTCTTGGTAATTATTTATTTACCAAGGCTACACACACTCGGACGTTTCGTCAAATTCTGGTATGTCAACGAAACTTTGTTTATGTTTTTAGAAAAAACGACCGGTGGTTGATGAGTGGTTGATGAACTACATTGTTTTATAAAAATAATAGCTGACGCCACACACTCTACCCATTCATATTGTGCGTTTTACATTTTTTTTTGGCGGTGGATGAGACCTAGATACGTTTAATTTATTGTCGACTCCTAACGGTGAAGGTTTAGAGGTTCGGCATTTTCCGATGAAAGTTGGATGCGGCCTGGACTCGAACCTACGCAGCTCGCACAGTAATTCAATGCATTAACCACTGAGCTAAGGCGACCAGCCTTTTGGAATAACCTACATTCATCGCAGTTTCCTAGGAATTTTATTTTAAGCTTTAGTTCAGCCGAAATATTAAGGAACTATAAATAGGCTCCAGGTAAGAGGCGTCATATAAACCTCTTTACACATTCACTTTTCTTTCATCATCCACGGTTTTATATCGAAATTCTGGAATCTTTAAAGTTCACTCAGATTACATGAGAGTGCAACATTTTACCTATATAGGGACAGGGACATTGACTAACGAGTTCGTCAGTTGTATCCGATAATAACTAAGCATCGCGCCTAAAGAAATCCTGTCAATGATGCCACAAAGTTAACATCAAGTTAAGACAGGCAGCAATATATCAGAGTCAGACTCATAAGCTATTTGTTCATCCTTATTTGGGTGACGCTACAGTTGGGTGTAGACCTGGGCCGCCATCAGCAAACCTCTCCAGTTAGGTCCTTATATGGCTGGCTACAGTTGTGCATGCATAGTTCGTTAAGGTTTCCTTCTATTTGTGCGAGTGACGTTAGGCGAGAACTTTCTGTTCTGCGTTGTCCCTTCCAGTTAGATTTGAAGATTCATTCGCTCTACATGTCCTAACCACCTCAGACGTCCAATGCGCAGTTTTTCTACTGAATCGATATCGCTGTACAGGTCGTATATTTCGTGGTTGAATCTTCTCTTTCAAAGCCCATCAACGCAAGCGGGAGCAAAGCATTTTTCGCTTAAAACGACTAATGTCATCTTTTCACTCACTGCAACCGCGCATCAAAGACTGGCCATCCACCGTAATAATTACACCCATTATCTGCTATGGGAAACGAAAATTTACTTACACAAACTCAACACAGTGGAAAGGCAAGCAGCGCTTTTCATCACAGGACCTGTAAGAAGTGCGCCGAAAGTAGGATTGGACATAAGTCTTCATATCCCCGCACTAAAAAAATAAATAGCTGGCGTGACAGCTCGGGATGAGCCAAGGCCTATCTTCTCGCATTTTTCGCACGAATTGAAGGGACCTACAATTTATTGCCGACTCCGAACGGTGAATTGAAAAGCTCTTTCATGACAAATTATTTTCCTGGAGGTTTGTCATTAACCGACGAGAGGCGATGTTGCGAAAAATGTTCGGCTGACATGCCTGGAGTTTGAACCCACACAGCTTACTCAGCAGTCCAACGTACTCACCACTGAGCCATGACAGCCATATGTCTCATACAAAGAATGCGGATGGATCGGTGCCACATCTCAGGCAGAGACTGTTTATCCCTTTTAAGGATGAGGCAGTCATTTGGTCCAATGGCTCGTCAATTTTCGTCCAATCCTTTCAGCACATGAGAGCCCAAAAAGTGAAGCACCCAATGCCACTTTCTCCTAATTCTCTCCCGGGTTTTTGTCAATGCAATTCTCTAAAGCTGGGCATCCACGATCACTCATGAATGACATTCCGGGCATGAGAGCGGAATTCAAAAATGTTTGAGCTCATTCGCTCATGAATGCGCACTCTAGCACACAGTACCATCTACCGGCATTCATGAGTGATCGTGGATGCCCAGCTTAATGCAGCTGCTTCGGGTGCAATCTACGGATAAGAGAAGATTTTTTAAAACAGTCTTATATACAGTGTTGACGGGGTTTTAACGTTTAACCTCTCCTATACCCTTAGGACAGTCGTTGTGTTAAATACTTTTCGCTGTATTTCCAATGGAATTATGGAGCTTCTTGTTGGTCCTGAAAAAACGTCATTGTGCCGGCCCCTCCAAAGAACACTCGTAAAAAATGTAACATACTCGCAGTATCTCTACTCATCTCCCTTGAATAACTCTCAAACGACATTAGAACTTTGTGAACATAATTCCTCTCAAGGATTACCTTAGTCGCGTCCTCTGCCGAAATGTGTTATGTCAATTTCATACGGTTCTCTTTTGACATTTGATTTCCGAGTGCTCGTACCTTTCCATCAAAATCGCTCAACAGAAATGTTCATCCTGAAAAGGACGAACAAAGTCTAACAACATGTCACCACCACGCCCCTTCGGTTTCCCGTTTCTTTTTTTTTTTTTTTTTAAGCAGCAAAGTGAATGTTATCTCATTTCTCGTTGTTGACGGCATCCAAATTGCCTCCGTGAGAATCCATTATTTGACAATTTTTCATGTAATCTACGTTTAGGACTGGATGAGCAAAATTTTCCAAATCATTGAAGTCATCGCTCGTCCCTCCTCTGCACACAGGCAGACAGTGAGTCGAACAGGATGCGCGGCGGCATTGTCGTCGATGCCTTGGATTTAAATTGAGTTACTCTCAGGACGGGGGGAGTGGATGAATATATACATTATCTGGGGGCATGCGGATACAATGTCGTCTTTGCCGCACCTCCACCACTCAAAAAGGAAACAATAATCTGTCTGTTTGAATTTTTGATGCAGAAAAATGAATCTGCTGGTGAGTTCAGGAGAACAAGGCTTGCTCTCGTCCTCGTGCCGAATTAGATTTTTTTTTTTTTGGTATTTTCTTCCCGCGAGCGCAAATGGATGTTCAGGATTATTTATTAGACACCGAGTGGCAAGTGCTCTTGATTTTTTCCATTCCATTCGACGAGATGGACGGGGGATTGCCCCCTTACATCGAAGTCCTATTAAATCGGTTGACATTGTTTTTGGGGCGAAGGGATGCTCTCTGGTATCGTTTCATTATTCAAATGTTAAGTTTGTTGAAGCAGAAAACGGTGAAGAAGAAAAGAACGAGAAAAGAAAATTTGTAAAAGGAAGGAGCACCATCGGAAATGGGAACAGAGTACAACACCGAAAGGAAGGAAGGAAGCAAGAAATGAAGACGATTTTGATTTCGCGCCTGAATGGATTGAGATAATTACATTTTGCACATCGGGAGAGACTGCTCGGCGGTTCATGTGAGGAGCGCTCTGTAATTTTCTGATTTGGGACTTTCAAAGTAAGTAACATATTCGGGATGTGCGCTTTTTTGGATAAAGTGTATGATTTTGATGTCGCAAATGCGATTTATCAGAGTGCAGTGTTATGGAATCGAGCGGCTTTGGAGGAGTTGGGGCCGAGATATGAAAGGGGCTGGCTAATTGGGTTACAATCAAAGGGAGACAAAGTATTTGTGATGTATACCCTGACGTGTGTACGTCCTAACTTTGTTGAAGTTTGATTGGGTTTCCATTAAAGAAAAGCAACGCCAGATTGTTTTTTTGAAGCACGTGTACTGCTTTTAAGGTGGGACTACCTCATTTTCTCCAAGACTTCCGCACATGTGAATCCACACGGCAAGATAGCGGACCGAATTCAGATAGTAAATAGGTTGTAAGGAGTGCCAGAATCCTAAGAAGCTGCATCGAAGCGAAGTCGACATGCGAATAGGATGCGGGGATAGGGAGACTGTCGCTGTCATTGCCCAAACCTCTGTAATAAAAGAGGAACTCTGGGCAAATTTCTCTTTCACTTTCAGCATACTGCAGCAAAGCCATCATTTACATGGATAACTTGCGTAATGTACGCAGATAACGTGACCATCTCAACACCATAGGCGAACTTGTGCGGGACACTCAAGATAGTTTATCATTGGGCAGAGAAGAACGATCTAGGCGTTATTGCAAACAAAAGAGAGCCGGTCATCTTTACCGGAAAACACGAAATAAGTGACTTCCTTGTCTCCTGTTTAGGAGGCCTACAACTACCACTTTGAGACTCTGAAGTTATTTCAAGCAGAGCCCACGATTTAGAGTTTTTCTAATCTGTGGGTGATGCCGAAAGTCACGGTGCTATGTAATGTATATGGACTATGGTTGTTTTTTTTTTTATGTGGAGGTAGATGTGAAAGCCCTTTATGGATACTCTGCGGCCAGAGACACGAGTCTACACCTTCTTTCTTTGTGCAGTTTGTTCGATGCGGCACAGACAGTCAAGGCATTCCCTCGCAGGAGCACGTTTGACATCACGCCGTCTCTTTTCAGCCGCCAGAGTTAGTAGTTTCTTCGTTGCTCGGTGCTCTTTCTCTATACGCTGTTGCTGCTTGTGATAACTTCACTAGCAGTTTTCCAGGCTTCGCTTGTCGCCAACATACATATGTACCTAAATGTTATCAGACTGCCTTAGGTTCCTTGGCCAACATTTTCTCTCTCTAGGAATGTTTCTACCACAAATTTATGGCAATCCATCAGCACGTGCTCTGCGTTCTGGGGTTTTCCTTCATAGTGCTGATAGAATGGGTCATTTACGAACTTGTATAAAACTTGTAGATGTACTCTTGGAAGCATTCATGCCATGTTTGGCATTAGCCTGCTTAGAGGCGCTACTGCTTGAGAGCTGTTCCGTTTTTGTACATAACGTTCAAAAGAATTGGTTGCAGAACTGACTCTGGTGGAACTCCCTTCGTGATCTTGAACTTCTTCGGTCCTTCTTCCATGTCATAGTAGATGATTCTATCTTCATAGTAGATACCTACGCAGTAGGTAGTTTGGGATCTGTACATCGTTCAGCGCTCTTACGGCACAGCTCTAGTCAACTGAGTTGAACGTGGTCTTGACGTGTTATGACCACACAATACTGCTTCGTCCATCCAAGCCATCAATTCAATTGCTTCACGTATTATGGCACACACAGCTATAATTGAGTGGACGGTGCTTCGTTTCTTTCTGAACCCGTCCCCTTCTGTGCATTGCTTTACTTTACCCTGTATGAAGTCCTCGAGCACTTCTCCCAGCATATCTAGCATACTGCATACATCGCGGTCTGAACGATGACGTTTGCTCAGATGATTAGTCATCCTTTGATATGAGGACCATTCGTTGTCCTTTCCACTGCCAGGGGGATTTTCCTTCCGCCAGGCATGTAGATGTGTGTGAAGACCCCTGGTCTGGTTTAGACTGCTTCCTTCAAAACAAAGTTTGGGATTTCATCAAGCGCTACATTTGTCAAATATGGGTATACAAGCGCATATGTGGTTAGTGGAATAGAAGTTCTCCCTTTTAAGAGGCTAATCCTACCTCTTCAAACTTCTTAAGGATATTCCGTCTAGTTATTATTGCAATCAAAGTCTGAAGTCTCGTATCACGACACGAGTGTAGATCACAAGCAGAACTATAAACAGGATAGCATACGAATTCTCTTGATGGAATCAACCGTGGTCTCAAGAACTTGCGGAACGGAAACAACATTTTAGCTGGGAAATTTTTAGAGCTCAGGCTAATAAGAGTTTCGAAGAGCTAAACAGTGTCTTGGAAGAGAAATGGTGGCGGAAGCGTTCGTAAGGCGCCAACACCAGCGCTCAAATCCCCGAAGTGGGCTAAGTGACCTCTCGTTCTAGGAGTTTTAAAATGGAACTGAACGGGGTTGCGCTATTAGGGAAGTTGACCTGAAGCGTAGAAGACTACATTCTAGGTATCGCCCGCAAGCCTCTGATAAGGATGATATTACTGTTGACGACCTGGTATATGAAATGAGGACTACAATCTTCGGTTCTGCAATTAAATAATTGCGCCTTTAACAGGCCTTGTGCATCCGATCTTCATATAATGCGAACTTAACCGCCATCGAAGAAGTGCAATCGGAAGGTGTTTGCATAGAAAGGATGAGAAATTGTAAGAGATGACTACCGAGATCAAGGCAATAAGTCTTAGTCTTTCGAAGTGTAAACGAACGTCTTGCTCCCACGGAAGATTAACACGACCGTTACGACACCACCAAAAAATCTCTTTGCGAGCTCCTCAACAAAGCATATGAGCACAGTCCAATATATTGTCCCTGGATCGTGTTGGACGATTTTAACGTAAAAATAGTAAAGGAGGACATCTTTGTCAAGTCACAGGATATACAACTCTACGGATAGAAACGGACTAAAGCTAATTGACTTCGGTGCGGGGCAAAACGTCACTATAAGATGTACACGGTCTCCTGATCATTAAAGGGTCAGTCAAATTGTTCGATGGACGGAAGGTATGCCTCGAGTCTTCTGTACGTCCAAACTTTTCGAGCTGCCAACGTCTGCTCAGATGTCAGCGTAATAAAATCCACGCAAAAGCCTGTAGAGATGAAAAGCTCGTGGAGAGTATTGAAGCAGTACAATACTGATTTGGACTCAATCAGGCTTGAGCCTTGGGGTTTTGTTGCTGTTTGACTGCATATCCGTACCCAGCTGACTTTTCACATTAAACTGTGTGGGTGGCCATGGTGCAGTGGTTAGCATCATCGTTTGTCACGCTGAAAGTCTGGGTTCAACTCCTGATGTCGGAAAAACATTTATTTCTTAAATAAATAAAAATCGATCAACTGTGAAAGCTGATGGCGACTCTACTGCGAAGGCATAACACTGGCAGTAGAGTGTCTTGGCTTGAAGAGTTGATTGAGCGAACACTGAGTATGACATCAGGAGATTCGAAAAAATTCCTGTGAATTAAGCAATGATAAAAAACACCACAAATGTCCCCAGCTAGCCTGGACACCACCCTTGGACGCCAATGAAAAACTTAACGAAACCTGAGTTTCAAACCACTGTACCTCGCTCGCGGTGTGTGTATAACATTATAAGGGTAATCATATCCCCTAAATCCGCGTTTGGATTATAAAAAAAAAATAAAAATACTGAACCTGAATATTTTGAGATTCTTGGTGAAACTTTCTAAAGAGCTCTCCAAATCTCGGAGGCACCTAAACTCTGTTCAACCCTTAGTTGTTGGGCCTGTCCGTAACTATGCCGATTTTCATCTATATATATAAAACTCTTTGTCCTGACTGACTGACCCAGAGATAGGCGCACAGCCCAAACGGCTGGTGCTAGAAACTTGGATTTTGGACAGTAGTTTCCTTTTGTGGCTTAGGCACCCACTAAGAAGGGATTTTTCGAAACTCAGCTTTTACAGGGTGTTACAGAGTGTTAAAGTTTGTATGAAAAAAAAAAAATTAAATTGGACTTTTTGGTGGGTATATTCTAGAACAGAAATAATTAAACACGTGTTTCACCGTTGAAGTGTGTTTCAAAATTATGACTGTGGGCCAACATACAGGGCGTCAAAGTTTTGCTATTTATGTATAGTAATGCGCAACCGTAGTCAGCGGCACATATCGTTACGTGATCGTGTGTTGATTTTGTTTTGCCCAGTTGTACAAGGGTAGTTTTTTTCATTTTTTTGTGCTGCTTTTCTTCACTCAGCACGGTGTCTATTCATGTATGTATGTATTTGTTGGAAATATTTTTTGTTGTAGTCGCAATTTGAACGCAAATATTCTACGATACATAATCCTACCTATTTGGCAGGAAATCATTTACACATGTAAGTACATACACATGAATATTTGTGTGTATATTCTTGATCTTGTGTTGTGGGCTACAACTAGGGGGGAAAGAAATACTGCCGTCGCCAGGAATGTTGTTTACGGGGAAGTTTATACCTACTCATTAACGGCTTAAAACGCGGGGAAGGATATAGGGTATAATGTGACGTATTTCCACGCGGGCGTAGTCGCGGGTATCGGCTAGTTTCAGAATAAGATCGTCACATTCTTGAATGACATGAATCGCTGCCTGAAACTCACATGCTGTTTGTTTGCAGCATTTTCGGACCCAGTTCAAATCACAAGATTTTATGCTATGAAGACGTCATACTTGCTTCACAGGAAATACCTACCAGTTTCACTTGAACGTGTATTTGGTTGCTCCTGAACGTAGATTGCCTCTCACTGAAATTCAGAACCAATGTGCACTGAATCTCTCTTTACCACGTTTTGTTGTAGCCCTGGCATGTATCAATTACAATCTGTGGCCACTAATCAGGACAGTTGTCTAAATATAAGATTTTTGCAGCAGTGATGCCTTGTTAACAATGTTACAATTTCTTCTGCATTCGATAAGAAAATATTACGTATACGCCAGCGTATTAAGGAAAACTGCTTCTGCAGACTGTGTAACCGGGACGTCGCCCGTACCTTGAAACAGGTCGCAGTCTTACTTGTCCTACTGTCATTGACACACGCTACTCAACCCTTCTCCCTTATTTCAACAGTCCTTCTCGCATCTTCACTACCGTGCTCGTAAAAAGTATTCAAAGAAATAGAAAAACAAACCGACAGAAGAGGAAATGCAAATTCCAGTTAAAATCACAAAATTCATCACTTACCCATCAAAGTGGCACCTAAACATTCAGTGAAAATTGTTTTTAATACTTTTAACCATAATTATGGCAACAGATGCACCCGTCCAGGTCCATCCAACCAGCTTCAATAAAATCCCAAGCACGACCAAAGTATTTACAACTGAAAATACACACAACTTGGAAAAAACAACACAAACGTTCTAGATACTTTCATGGCTTGGATTTTTGTGCGCGGCGCGCTTCCAGGAGTACGAATGCAAAATTGTTTCAGTACTAGCATCACAATTATCCTTGTAATTACTTAACATACCCCCGCAGGAGGCTCCCACAACGCGACGCTCAAGTGTACCCTTGGACAACTAGCGCGGAGCGGCAGCGGCGGTGGCGGGTGTCGGAAAAAGTTGCTTCTTTCTTCAGCCCGAAGGGTTTGTTGTCATTGTCGGGAGCTGTAAATGGGATTTCAGTTGGGGATTTGTTTTGTGATTGCTTCAAGATTTTTCGCATTGAGAGAGGTGCTTGCTGCGACGCGGTACGGCAGCAGTTCTAGTGGTGGCAGCACTGTAGTGTGTAAATTGTTTTACTTTTACCCCAGGAAAAAGGATTGCGCTGTTGGGAATTGTTGAGTTTGTTTACGCCACTGGCAAAGAATCTTACTGTAGGCAAATTTTCTGTTACCGTTTGCGGTCGTTATGAGAGAAAGTAATTTTCAACAAACTTCGACAAAACAAGTTGTTTAAGTGCTTTAGACATAATTGTTTATTTTATTTTTGGCAAATGGATTGTGAAATATGTGCATGAGTGGGCATTAAGAGAAGGATTGCATTTGGGGATTAGTGTGTGTAAAAATACACGGAAAGGTAGAGGACACACCAGCAGATATTTAATGAACGTTCATAATGGCCAATGGCCACGGACTCTGTTAAGAATAGGCAGAAGGGTCGGAGCATCTGGGTCTGTAGGGATAGCCAGGCTGTGCTTAAGGCCTTGCTAAATCCTTTAACCAGTTCCATAATAGTGCGAGAATGCAAGAACTCATTGAATTTGATCACAAGGCTGAACTCTTTGAATCTTGTCTGGGTCCCAGGTCACATTGGGATCTCTGGAAATGAGATCTCCGATGAGACTGCTAGACCAGGTTTATAAATAAAAATAAATAGCTGGCGCGACAGCTCGGGATGAGCCAAGGCCTAGCTTCTCACAACAATTCATGTTCATTTATTGCCGACTCCGAACGACGAATTGAGAAGCTTTTTTCATGACAGATTATACTCCCAGAGGCTTGTCATTCCCCGACGAGAGGTGGTCGCGCGAAAAATGTTCGATGTACCTGGCTGGGGCTTGAACCCACGCCGCTCGGTCAGCAATCCAACGCACTAACCATTGAACCACGGCGACTACTTCCTAATAATTTCCTTATAATGGGCGATTGCAAATGGACCCCGCTCTCATCATGCGGCACCTCACGAATATTAAAGTTATATCATAGCTACAGGAAAACGAAATAGATGCAGAAGAAGACACGAGGGGCCCAGCCTCAGAAGAACGAGAAAAACAGCGAGCGGCAAACAAATTTTCAACGACTTCAACGAACTGTCAACAAAGGCACCAAAAACCACACTTAAATTGATTCTGGATTCCAGATGGTTTCGGATTTTCTTGGACGTCTAATGAATCTATTGTACCCACTATGAAGTAGCAACCAATTTAAGAAGTGCCACAGAATCCGTAGTATTGTTCTCTGGGTAGGCCCAAGACGATATGGTTGGAACAAGTCCAAAATTTGTTCTCTAACGGTATGGGGATAGTTTCTGACAAAATGCAGCCATTGACAATCACCCTTATTATGAGTGGCATTAAACGCCTTGTCGAAAAACGACTGTGTGAAATCAGTATTATAGCTGGCGTTACGTCTGTCGTTTTATTTAAAATTTTGTGGAACGTAAATTCTTATTCGACATTTGGCGTTTAAGTGTCTTTATCGATATTCTGAGTGTCGTTTTAGTGTGGCAAAACGCCTAGTTGAACGCATATTTTTGTCGTTAAGGAATAAGTAAACGCCGGACTTTAAAAATCGGTTTTAAATGAAAATTTATGAATGTATTTAGTTTAATTTATTAAGTACTAGCTGAATAATACCCGGCGTTGCTCGGGCTATTACATCTCAATCGAGAAATCGACAACTTCTTCAAACAATTTATGAAAGACTTATCCTGATTATATAATATATCATAATCTCATCTTAAATCTGAATCGGAATTTTATATTCAACCCAATCGACTGTATTTTATTCTACCACTTTTGCAAATGTAATCAAATTCTTTAAGTCAAACCGAACCTCCTTTAACTCTAATTTCCCTCTAACTCGAATTTCCCTCTAACTCGGATTTCTCTCTAACTCGAGTTTGTTCACCTATTGTCCCCTGTCAGTTTTCTTTCGAAAAGTCATCCTCCAAGTCAAATTCATTCTAAATCAGAAGTCCTTGGAATTTGAAAACATTCGTTAAATAGATACATACATACATACATACATCCTTTGCCATAAATAAAATCAAAACAAAAAATTCCCCTCCCGCAACTGGCAATGTTATACCTACATCAAGCACACACAATCCCATACCCAGCCTGTCGCGTCGCTATTCCTTTATCTACCGAAAAAGAGAATCCAATAAAATAATTGCCAGGAAAAATGTGTAGACAATTGCGCATATGCGTAAAAAAATGAATAAACCGGCTGGCTCGAAAAAAAGATGATGTGTCATCATAACAATACCAAAGTTCACTCGCCCACAAATGGAACGGGCAAACTGATCCAACTGCGCTATGACCTTTTCCCTCATTAACGCAATTAACATTAATTGAATTTGATAACCTGTGTATGCACATATGTACGTACATATGTTAATACATATGAAATGTAATAAATACATAAATACAAATGTACATATGTATGTATATTCAATGTATGCATGTATATATATATAGGTATCTACCGTACCAACCACCAAATCATTTCCCTGTACACACGAATAGATAGAAGCAAAGAACGAACAAACAAACTACCCTTGTGAAACTGAGCAAAACAAAAACAACACGTACGCTCATCAACCGATGTGGCTCACGATGGAGAAAATATCTTTTCGTGTGCGGCAAGGAATTTCTTCTGACTTGCTCCATGTTTTTGTTAACTGCTCGGCTCTTGAATAAGATAGCGTTATAAAACATAGCCTATTATATGACCCGATGTACAACCATTCTGTGTGCAAAATTTGAGGTTGATTGGTTAAGTAGTTTTCGCATAGGTAAAATCCAAACAAACAAACAAACAAACAAACAAACAAACAAACAAATAAATAAACAAACAAACAAACAAACAAACGGACAACGTTTCACTTTTATAATATTAGTAGTGATAGTAGTGATAGTGATAGTGATAGTGATGATGATAGTAGTGATAGTAGTGATGGTAGTGATAAGTACATGAGATGTTTACTCGCTCACAGGAACAGATCTTGAGCTAGTTGAGGAAGCTACTAAATATCGGTTAGATATAGTTGATATCTCCTTAACACAGCAAAGAGGCTCTAGAACTGTGGACCTTATGGATGGGTGGGAACTCTTCATATCGGGAGTAGCACCTTCAATGTCCGTTCAGGCGGAAGTGGGGATACTTACAAGTCCCAGGCTGGCAGACAGAGTACTAGAATGGATACCATTAGCAGGGGCGATCTTAAGGCTTAAATCTGTAGTCGGGGGATGCAGCTTCCTTGGAACAAGTACGTAGGAGCCACAGGGGGAAGACGGTTTAGGCAAAAGTATTTGAATGAACCAAACGAAGCTATAGTAAAACTTATTGGCCTGAACGAACTAGTTGACCTTCTAGGAAGTGTTGAGCGGCATTCAAACTATACAGAGTGTAAAAAGTATATCTACATACAAAGCAGAAACATCAAATCAATCTTTTACGCATTCCAACCACAATAAACATCAAAATGATGTCCATATATTGTTTCACCAGACTTTATTTTTCATTAAAACCAACAATTGACGTACTTATGCACTCAATTATAAGAATAAGAAAAAAATTTGTAAGCAGGCAACTTCATAGAAAAAAAATGTAAATCTGTCATTTGTCCGTTTTTTTCTGTAGAATGTATGTGGAACATAAAGTAAAACGACACTCAAGGCGTTTCGCTATCGTAATACCGACACTAAAACGCCACTTAACCGACACGACTCAAAAAACGACAAGAGTCGGTAAACTTAAACGCCACTCATAATAAGGGTGAATGATGATAATGTGATATCTTTGGACTGGTAACTAACATAGATATACCTCGTTGACCTCTGCCAAAACAGGCATGACTTGATGTATTTTTCTAGTCCATAGACTTATGAAAGTTTTAATGTGTTCTTTGCCGCTGTGATACTACTGTGGTTTCGGGGCGGGATTATATGGGCCCCGAACTAAGCTCTCGGAATCCCTGAGAACATCGCGAAGGTATTGCGAGCAAAACATCGTGATACTATCAGACACCCAGGATTCCATCAAGGCACTGAATTCATCTGAAATCAGATCTAGAAGGCTGTAGGAAGCAATTCCAGGATTAAGGAAGCCAAATAACCTCTTCGGGAGCTGCGACCAAAGGAGGAGCAGTGCCTGTTAGGGCACAAAAAAAAAACAGCTTGGCACTCTAATAGGCTTCCTAACGGGTCCTTGCAGACTCAGGGAGTATCTCAGAAAAATAGGAATAGAAGCGAATGGAAACTGCAGATTCTGCAACGATACCGAGGAGAGCCTATCACACCTTCTTATGGACTGTGGAGCACTGATCCACAAAAGAAAAGCACATCTGGGAGCGCACTCTTTCTCTGAAATGGATCTCCCATCGTTAGATCCAATCCAGATATTCCGATTTCTGAGAGCAATTGGTTTGAAGGGGGTGCTGTAGGTCGAGTTTCATCTACTTACACGAGCTCGGGGGAGCGCAATAGATTTTTACAGGTTGCAGTGCATACACAGACCCCACTTTGTAACATCTAACACATCGATGTATATATAGGGTCATTCGGAGCCAAATCAAATCAAATCCGGACCACGAATTGAATGACCCTGTACTACTGTAGATGTCTTGATGGTGTCTGGATTTAGCTTTGTTTACAATATCGTTATGGGCGTTGACGTGATCGATCGCTTTGCACTCAAATATCCTGCTCTTTGACTCTTTGTCACATTGGCTAAATTACCCTTCTTCTCAAGCGTTTTCCACCACACAAGCGTTAATACAATTTTAGTTCAATCTTCTTCTCGTGAAGGGAACTATCTCGGTTTTACTGGGGCTAATCCCCAGATTTCTTTCGGAGTAGCACACTAGGCCCCCGCTGGAGTTGTGAACGCATGCCAAGCGTTTAAAATGTAGCCATACAAAGTCTGATACCGAACTCCTACCAAACCATCACATCATCAAGTTAGTTCAATCATTCCTCCAACAAATCCTTATCACGAAGTCGCATAATTGTGTGCATATTCCACATTTTAACCAACACGCTTTGGCCCTAAATATCCTTACGTGCTTACATACTCCATCCTAGAGTTTTTGATAAAAGGCGTCAAAACCACAAAAAAAAAAAAAAAATGAAAAAATATTCTCATCTTGGCACAACGAATCAAAACTAATGCAATTTTGCCTAAACAAATCCCCTTCATCTCCATCAACACCACTTTACTGGTTTACACTTCTATGCAAAAGGACAAAAGAAACAACGGCACCGCACAGGATCTACAATGCCAACACAAATTCAGTACACGTTTTCCAATGAATTTTTGCCTCTTTCAAGGAAAACATCAACAGCACCAACAAAAGGATACGCGAAGAGAACGAAAAAAAAAAAGAAAAAAACCCAAATATTCATACAAAGAAGCAAAGGCAACAAAAAAAATAATGGATGGCCAAAAGCCGGAAATCTACACACACACACACACGCTCATGCTCCTGCTGCGATCCCGATTCCGACACATCATCAGATGATTCATAGAAATTGTTGTCACGTCTAGACTTAATTTCCCCAATCATTTATTACCTAATTAAGTGGAAGCTCTGTTATATACGAGCGGCTTGGAAATGTGGCACCACTTGTCCTACACCCATGTCCTGGTGCCACCTTCTGGTGGCATCCTTTTGTTCGGCCTCCGAAATGAATTGTATTCTTGGCTTCATTTAGAGTTTCTTTTTTGCTTCCTTCTCTCCTATCGTAGGCAAGGAGATGTTTTTTTTTTTTTCTTCTTGGCAAAGAGTAGGTCCTGTGGTGCTTTGGTCCTTTGGTGCTGTGTATACTGTGTGTTCTACATGGAAGGCCTTCTCTATCACAGTTGAAATGATTGCCAGTAATGAATGACCTAGAAGTTGCGGGGATATTGTGTGGAACATGTGGTTCTATGCTGTGACCAACTGTTAGGGCAGGACCCAGCAGAGATGAGTATCAAAAGGATGTGTTAATGGCCAAGTTAGTAATGAAAATTGTGGTGCAAGTGGTGGTTAATTTGTAGATTAATATCTGACGACGACGGAGAGATTGGATGGGGCCAAAGACATGAGTCGGCCGACTCAATGCCATGAAATTACCGACACACATTCGGTTTTGATTGTGTGTCTGTTCAGATGTTCACAGGAGAACCTCAATTGTATTGCGAGTTCATTGCCATGCTTATGGTGTCGGGTGATGATAATTAAGGAGTTACTTTGCCCACAAACTGGTGGTGATGGCACTAACATCTTACAATTGTCTGTTGCACCGACACGAGGTGTGATGGATTCATTTGATACCCATTGAGGGCGATCTGATTTTGAAGGCATTTGAGTGCAATCGTAACGCATTTGAGCACATCGAAGGGTTATGGTTCTCTTTGAAACCGAGGCTCCTGTTGGCGAAAGTCACGTTAAGAGTTTAGAAATACAAATGACAACCTGAGTATATTTTAGGATTTCATTCATTCATTCATTCATTTTTTCATTTTTTCATTTTTTTTTTGGCAAGAAATGCCAAGAGCAGCTTTTCATTCTTCGATGAGGGTAAGTCGCACGTCATCAAATTCCGATTGTTGTGTCATTTGATGGACAGAAAATCATTGCCATGCAGGGAAAACACTTATTCCTGCCTGAAATACTGAGAATTCCTGAGTATAACAACGAAAGTATGTCAAATGATTGGAACGTGAGTTTTTATGGGAGACTGTGTCTTGTTACGGTGTTCGAAAGATAGGCATGTGCATCCAAGAGAAAACAACCATAAAATCCTACTCTCACCTTGCGGAGTGAGTCTTGGATGTCTTATATTTCAACCTCAGTACAGATTTCAATCTTTTTGGAAGCCTGTTGGTGGCAGTTAATGAGAGTTCATGGGGGTTCCTCTTCCTTAGATGCAGACGACAGCAGAAGCGAACTCCTTGTATGGGCTTCTATGATATACCCGAAGTTCCGGGTCCTCATTGTAAAAGTACGCATTAAAAATTTGGTGGTCCAGGTTAGGGATTGTACAGCCAGGGTCACTGCCGGACTACGAAAAAACCTTACAGTAAGCCTCGGATATAAACGGAGCTATTGTTGACGATCCCTGCCAACGAAAAAAGGACAATGACATTTGAATCTGCAAGTGGAATTTTAGTTAGACTACTTATAGCCTAGATCGCCGCAAAGCAGACTCTACCGCTTCCTAAAAAGTGCGATGGGATGGGCCGAATAAAGGAAGGATGCCGGTGATTGTTACCAGCAACAAAGGCAGGGCTTATATGCATGTCGGTTTGTTATTGGAGACAGACAAGGGCAAGAAGTTTTGAGTTGTGAACGAGGACCTCATAACAATTCAAGAAAAATTTAAAACGCCACAACATCAAAGGCTTACTATATTGAGTTTTGCTTTATCTCTCGATTAGCCCAATGCTGTCAAGATCATCTACAAAGGACTTGTGACAAAATTGGGGGGAATGATTAAAATAAGGGAACTGTGTCAAGAACCGCCGCGGCCGTTGTCCGTTGCTGAGCATTTGGAAAACAGCAACACTCTACCGTCAGGCAGAATTGACCATTCAACCAGGCTGCCAATACTACAGCTGAAGTCTAAACAGGCTTTGAGAGAGGGGAACTAATTGGTGGTTAATTTAGCCCAGGAATTGTCGTGGTTGTCGTAGCCTACATTATGACTGCGTTAAGATCGTTATGCAGATTTTAGCTGGGTGTTGTACTCGTTCCAGTTTCTTGACTGTGATGACTTCTTCAGTGTTTTGACCACCAGACTATTGGCGCATGCATATGTAAGGGTGGGTCTGACGACTAATGTTTAAATTTGGAACATAACTTCGTGACTAGGTTCCCAGTTTTTGCCACTGATACGGCGGGAGAGTACTCATGTGGCTTTTGCAACGGTCCGGTCAATGTGGGAGTTTCAAAACAATTTACTGTCCATGATTATCCCTAAGTACTTTGCTTCTTGGGGAAATTGGAAAGGACGAATGAGAAGAGTCAAATTTATTCTTTTGGTAAAAGGAACGATAGTCGGCTTTGTGGGATTTAAATAAAGGGCTTCTTTGGTGCACCGTCTCTATATTTCGGATAGTGCATATTGCAGTACTTCCAAAATGCAGCTCACGTGTTTGATTGCTATCGTAAATACTCAAACTGCTTCTAGGAACAGCGTTTGAGGTCACCAGGTCGTTACGATTACGCTTCTATACTATTTCGAGGGGAGACTACAAACAGGTCGACACAAACTACAGCTCTTCAGCTAGCCCTGTTCTTAATTAAATGCAATCTGTTGTGCTCATTGTTTCGGTTGGGGTCCCCTTCTACTTGCGTCCGACGCCCTGCAAAGCCGGTAAACGCTGATAGGATATTTTACAAAAATTTCGTATGTTCAAGGACATCTTCATTCGCCTAAGGCCCGTTCAAGTGTACAGTATTCCTTATGTGAAATACATGCGACACGTTACAAACCTTCAAAGAATAGTTTTTCACATTGAAATCAGATATTACGTACTTACCCCGTGTACATGGTCACGTTTGATTGAAGGCAAAAGTGTTCAATATTCAGTCCACATTCTAGAAATATTGTGTAGGTTATCTCCATTCAGGTCTCGTACGCCGCTGTGACGAATAACAAATTAATTTTTTAATAAAAATTCAAAAATTATTATTTAAATTGACAATCAGCATTTTTATTCCAATTTCATTTTCAATATATTTTTTGTTTTATTTTCCATTTTTTACAATTGTTTTGTTGTGTCAAAAACCAAAGCCTTCTCAATACTAAATGTTTATATTTAATGTTTTTTTACATATACTTTATTCACTATCATATTTTATATTTTTTTTTATCTTTCTTTTCAATGGTACATAACTAGCATCGCAGTCTCAACAGACATTTTCAAATGATAATTTTTTTTCTACAATATGTTTATATTGTATATGCATTAACTTTAAACTTTTTTTTTTAAAGTAGCTTACAGTCGAAGGATAGTCGGTGCAAGAATGTTGGGTTGGGGTAAAAAAAAAGAGTTAAACAAATTGAAAATCTTTTCGAAAAATATTCACTCATTTGCATTCACTTTAGACACACTGACATTGCATTGCACACAATGAAAACAAATACCTAGGAAAGCAAAATAAGGCATTTTGTGTCTTCCTATCCTGATGATCGAAGCTTGTTTTGATATGTTAACCAACTTGTTCACGCAAAATAGCATTTGAAATTAATTAATTTGTTCACCTGCTCGTTCTATGCACTCTTACATAAAATCAAAGAGATAAATCAAAAGCCAAAATAATTGGTTAATTTTCCTGTAAGCGTTTTTTAAAAGATGACCAACAAAATCAACTGCTGGTCGCCAAAAATTCCAGTTACACCGGACGACGGTAAGCTTATTGTTAAGAGACATCACGACTTCTGCCAACGCTAGGAATCATTCGTCTTGCGTTAGGGTAGAGTTTCCTTTGTTAAAATGTGGATTTAGGTACTCCCTCGTCATTAACATGCATCACCAACCTACCTTTTGTGAGCAGTCCTTTAGTATTTTTGTAGCAGAAGAAAACATTTGGGAGTATTCATCCTTGTATTTTGGGGGCTAAAAATTGCTACGAAAACAAAATGTAGACCGAAAGCATGCGAAGGCTGAGGAAGGGTGTTAATGCTTGCACCTATTAGCCATGATAAGATTTATTTGATTCGTCACAGGATTTATGTGGGTATCTATATTTTTAATGGGACATATACTTTTAACGAACATTTCAGGACGTGCCATGGAATCCGAGCCTTCGGGTAGGTGTCCCCGGGGTAAGCTCAGGATGAGATGGTTGGAAGAAGTCCGAAATCTCACCTGTACCCGTATGGGGATAGCCCCCGATGATTTAGGGTCGATGGCGGAAGATCGGGAAATGTGGAGGGTCCATTTAAGCACCCTAAACCCGCCAACCTCATAGTGGATAAGCGGGTCATTGGAAAATGATGAATTTATGGAAAAGTTGCCACTCATGAAACCTATTTATGTATACATATAGCTAAACCAATTAAAAATATTCTCACTCTATTCAAAAATATTAACTTACGTTCTTATCTGTCGGAAAGCCGCAATTTTTTAATGTCACCCAACGATTTTTACACCGAATCCTTCGTATAACTCAACATTTACTCCACACACTCATCTCGAATTTAGTTCACTCCCGCATCGTTTTTAAATAGAAAAATTAAATTTTCTAATATATAATGTAGCTAGATTTATTTATATTTTTATTCCACCACTATTCACTATATAATTTGTTTAACTTATGTATTACTAAATATTTGCGGCTAATATTTACAGAATATATTGTATTTTCGTACAAGGAAACAGGAAACGTGAACGTGTGTTGATAGTTTTCAAAAAAAAAAAAAAAACGTTGAAACAAAAAATGTGTTTGAATTAAAATCATGTGGTGGTGGTAGTTCGCGCTTCAAATTTGCATGTAGTAATATATATTTGTCTTTGATATAATTTTGCATGTATTGTTAAATATTCTTTTTCACTTAAAGGTTAACTGCAATTTGTTCTGAAGCGTGGCTTTGATAGTTGTTTTCTTTTTGTATCTAATATGTTATTTAAATTTTTTTTTTAAAGCATTGCCATTTTTGGAAATTTTTTATACGTATTTTTGTTGATAATGATAGTAGTAACAGTGTTTTGTATTTTTCTTTTTATTTAATTGGTGTTCGCTAGAATTTTTGTTTTTCTTCCATAGGAAAACTTAAAATATAAAAATAAATTTGAAATTGTTGAACAAATAAATTTTAACACTCTATATGTATAAATATATAATTTGTGACTATACAGTATGCTTTTTGTTGCTTTAGTGTAACATTTTGTTATTAGCAATTAATATAGCACAGTGTCCCTAGTAATATCTAGTTTTTTTTTTTTTTTGTTATAGCGCGATTAACTAAATGTTTAACTTGCATTCGAATAAATAATATAGAATACTATAATATTTATTTTTAATCCTAAATTTTCTTTATTAACTTTTGGTTTATTTTCAACTAATATATCATTTTTTATTTATAACACATTTTCTGGTTGTATATATATAAATATGATTTGTGTTTACCTTCTTTATGCTCGAGGATGTTTTTAACAATTAAATATATGTTTATATGAATATGTATTTGTTTATGTAACTAATTACAGAATATTTTTATTTTTATACGTTTTAAGGAAGACTTTTTACTTGATTGTGACCATCAATTATTTTTTTTTTTTTGTTTACAAAATGGTCTGACAAATACAAATGTTCTTGGAGCATTTGATGTATTTTTCTGATTAATAGTGTTATAACATACTTTGTAAGGCAAAGAATAAATATAAATTAGTGGAATATTTATCGAAAACTTTTGTTTTTTGTTTTACTTTTGTATAACTAAACTGTAATAGGTATTCTTTTTTAAAATTTGTTTTCTTTAATAATATTTAGGTGTTCAATATGATATGTTTAGGTTGTTGTATATATATTTTCATTTGTTTTGTTAACATTAATTAATTTAATTATTTTTTTTATAAATTAATATAAAATTTAAAAATTTTGTACAAAAAGAATATTCAACTAAATTTGGTTTGTTTGACATTAGTAATGTGTCTCGGGTTTTTGTATAAGTTATTAATATTTGTTTTATTTTTAGTTTTGTTTATATTCATGTATACAGTTGTTGTCATTAATATATTTGCTAAAGTTTTAACTTTTTACACTAATATTTACAATGTTTTGTTTATGTGAAATTTTAGAGTTTAGAGACAGAAAGAGAACTAATGAGGTATACGCCATGGAGAGAACATCCCATTGAAGGTTACTAAAGCTTGTTTCTGTTTTTCGCTGCGGTTCGAACATTGGTGTTAAAGAATACGGTTTTATGAAGTCGACTTCTCTCGAAATAATTCGATTCAAAACGCCGATATTGCCCCTTTTTCTTCTCTTTTAGTCCGTTGTGCTCTTGGAACTAAGACTTAGTGGGAGTACTAGGATTCTTCAAATTCAATGCTCCTGCTTTGACATACATACGTTCGGAGTGGATAACAAAGCAGGTACCCGGACCCAGAGCCAGACGGCCGGCCTAGAAGCTCTTTTCGGACAGGCGCTCCGCTATGCGCCCTTGAAGATCCCTTCAAACGGACGGATGGTCAGCAACCCAAGGACACGAAAGGCTATGCCCCATCCTAAAGAGTATAGTTTGCTGGTTGACCGATAAAAAAAAAATAGATAGCTGGCGCACAGCTCGGGATAAGCCAAGGCCTAGCTTCTCGCAACCATTCATGTTGTGCGTCTTACATTTTCGGCACGGATGGGAAAGATCTTTTATGACAGATTATACTTCCGGAGGCTTGCTATTCCCCGAGGAGAAGTGGTGCCGCGAAAAATGTGCGGTGGATATGTCTGGGGCTTGAACCCACGCCTTTGGCACAGCAGTCCAAAGCACTAGCAACTGAGCTACGGGGAGCACATTGAATGACCGATGACCAATTTTTAAGTGTAAGCACCCTTTTCCACATACAGACAACATAGTTTCATTTATCTTGTAAGGGAAAGTTCTTGATTACTCAGCGGTTTTTCTACCCCTTCTCTATATTCCTGCTTCCGTTTTATTTGTATCTACTTATCTATGCTTATCTATGCAAAAGGCACGTGTAGAGCTCGTGTAGTAAATGTGTACGGCCGATTCATTTGTTCACCGAGTGACAACGCACGAGGGCTTTGAACAAGGAGTTTTTGAGAAGAAAGTAAGGACGAAATTTAGAAAGAAGAAACGAGAAGAAAACGAATACGACGAAGACCGAAGAAGATACCAACAGAAGAACGAGATACGGACTGAACCAGAAAGATAAATCCAGAGAAGATGACAACGAAGTAACTGCAGCGGAGAGTGTCCCACCCCAGAGATAGAAAAGTTAGAAGCCCCAAAAGCTGAAAGAAGTAGCGGGGAAGGCTTTCTATGCCCGCTTAACAAAAAACTACGATCTTCGACTCATTCACCGGACAGCCTTTGGCCCAACTTACAGGTGCTCAGGGCACCGGTCCGCGGCATGTAGTCCGATAAACTCTATTACATACAGCGAATCTCTGACAGCAAAAATGCAGGCAAAAAAAATCTCCAAGATACTTTCCTTTTGTACGGAATGGATATTACAAAAAAACGAGAGAAGGACATGCGAATGGGACTCGAATTCATTTAAGCTTAAGGTACTAAAAACTGACCAATCTCCGATAAAATGAGATTTGTTTCTCTTGTTCGACAACAAGAGAATGACGGATCGATATCCATCACTTTCGACAACATTGAGGACGGCGTCATCTGATCTAAGGCGAAGGGCTTCAGTGCATACTTCGAAAGGGGCATTTGATTTTCTATCTGTTTGGATTTGGGTCCTTTAGCATTAGCTTCAGTCCATTCACCCTCAGGTATCTATAGGGGCGTTCAGCTCGGTATTCTGAGAGTCCTCAGTGTATAAGCATTGGCGCATATTTTGATAATTTCAAGACTTTTTGGATAGGCCCATGGATACGGAAGAACACCCGAAAGGTTCAGCAGCGGCGGGCAGAGTAACTATTCAAATCTGGACCTTTTGTCAAAGCAGAGTTATTTTGGAACTCCTTCTGACCATTTCTAGTTCGTGAAAATAGGAGAACAAATAATGAATACAACTTATGCCTATCGCGTGGCAGGGTCCTCTATGATGCACGCGAATAAGTATGATATGCGTTACACAACATGGGAAAAAACTTACGCACTTTTGAGCTGAGAAACTTACTGAAATGCATATCCTTATTTGTGCGATACTTTTCTAGTCCATTGAGCGATTATTATATGTTTTCATTATCGCATTAGTAGTGGTACATCTATTGTAAGTATGCTGTCGATTGATTTTCAAATAAAAAATCTAATTTTACAGCTTTTACATATTTTCGTTTCAAATTAAAATGAAAAAAGGGCAAAGCAACATAAGTACGTATGTGCATATATCTAGATTTGCGAAATCAAGGTTTTTTTTTTGTAAAGGAAGGACTATCGAATAAATTTGAATAAAATATGTATATTTAAATTTTTTTCACCAGATCCTAAAACTATTTGTTAAAATAAATTGCTTCATCCTCTCACTTTCACGGTGTTATCCTGTGAAACAGAACAGACAAAAAAAAAGCATACATTTTTTCAATTGGACGGTTTGATATTAATAATTTATGAGAGTTCTCATCAGGAAATTACCACAAACAAAACAAATCGCATAAGCCCCTGAAAAAAGGACATTCGCTGTAAGGGCTGTCAAATAAATGGTAAAGAAAAAAATATGGAAATTGTCCTCCGCATGTCATGGCCTCAATCAGATTTTCATGTCGCGCCTGTTAGTGTCAATAGCTATTCATTTGGAATTCCATTTAAAGGACTATGTACAAATTATTTATTACATTAATTTTTTTTTAGTTTTTAACATTAACTTACTTACATGACTAAGATTTGCCGTATTTTTTCTATTTTTTTATTGTTAAGACCTAACTAATTTTTTTTGTATTTTTTTTTCCTTTTTTTAGACAGCAGTCCGTACAAAAACGATACTCTACAGTTAAATTTATTTATATATCATATACTCGTATATGTGTATTTATATATTTAATCCTCTATAATATTTTTTTTAGCTTACAATTATTTATCTACACGGTTAGTTAATCTGTCATGCACGCATTCGTAATTTTTTGTTTATTTATTCACTTATTGCTGTGTTTGAAAAAAAAATTCCAAAGCTGACAGAGACCCAGAGAAGGTCTCCTACTCCTAGTGATGGCTTTAATACTTTTGCTTTGGAATTTATTTGTTTACTAATTCAACAGGACTGTGCTACTTGGAGTTTCAACGGAAAGTAACTTATACAGAAATTAGAAAAAAATATTGCGAAAGTTGAGTGGAATTTATTTGATGGTAAGTAAATGGAAGAAGACAGTCTTTATGGAAACGTTTCATTACTTTCAAACCACATCTCACGTCAAGATTTGATGTTCGGATTTTGTTTCGGTCAGAGTGTGCTAGAGGGTTCTTAGACACACTCTTTGGAACAAAGGAAAGGAACGATCTATACAAAATATTTTACCCTCAAAGATCCGAAAAGCTGTCATTGCTTGGTCCACCTAACGCATAGATTCTATGTAGGCTCTCCTAGCAAGAAAAATAATATTAATTTTGCATTGTCATCTTACATCATTTTTGCTGTCTCAAATTGCTTGACATCCACTATTGCCTATGGAGTTCTTAAGAATTTGGAGTTTGCTCCTCCTGGCACTGTTGTTAAGGAGAGGCCAACATATTTCACATTTAGTCTCTGATAAGAGAACGATACTATTAACAGCATCAGTCAACGATAGTTGATCTACAGGTCGGCTATGCTTGTTTACGGTTTTAACGACACACTGTTAGTCAAGAAGGCTCTAGGGAATAATGTAGCAGAGCTGCCGCTAGACAAGTAGGAGAAGTACATAAAGAAGTGGCCTGAGTCCAAAAAAGGTGTTTTCAGATATTGACGGCAAAAACACGGCGACTTTATGGAATTATGACTTCCAAAGGGCGAGATTAGATCAACTGATTGCTTGTGAGTAGGAAATACTAAGATATGTGATTTCAGTAATTACACAGAAAAAAGTCGCTTCACCACCAAGCGAAAATTGCTCGCTGAAGTGATTCAATAAGAACGCTGCATACTCAGAGGTCTCACCGCATGTATTTATCTAGTTAATGATGTCCAAGATGATGTCATCCATCACAATGTGTCCTCACAAAATTGTCCTCCAACACAATTTTTAATGGCGTCACATAACTTATTAACCTCAACAAACAACAAAAAAAAAAATATTGAGGCTCAGCGAGTTAAATTAAACAGAATTCAGAGAACTGCAAGTATAGGAACGGTTATTCTTAACCCCTTCACCTTCATGTCGTAAAATGGTAGTACAGTCAGACTTAAGGAATCTGGGGGCTGGTCGGCTTAGTCTCATCGCCACTGTAGCATTCCGACTTTACTACCGACTATTCGGGAGACGGTAACGCCCCCTATAGACTATCTCATTCTTCAAATCGCTTTCAGCAAATAATTTGGTGTGCATATTCCATCAAGAGCGGAAGGCAACAAGGGTGAGTTGACAAAAGAATACGACACCTTCATTTTTATAGACGGTTCAAAGATGGAATGCAGCCTTGAAGATGTCAAGATCTTACAGACTATCGAACTTCGCCAGTGAAAAACTCGTATTCCAAGAGGCCTTTCGTTCGCTTAATGACATCAACGCCAATATCTCGACAACCATCTCCTCCAAGCTGTTAGCAAAAGGCAAAACTGAAACTGTGTGTTTACTGTTGAGGTAGTTGATCTTCCCTATGCCTCGTATGGGTCCCAGATTACAGGGACATTAAGGGGAATGAGGTGTGCGATGGACTAACCAGGAGAGGTTTGGCCAATGATAGCTCACTTGCAAGAGAAGTTTTCATTCCACTCGGAGCTGTCATGGGAAAAATCAACTCAAGATACATACATGAAAACAGAGACCAAACAGACATAGTGCGTATAGTTGCCATCTGTACAGGCCACTGGCCAGTAGGAAACCACGCAGAAAAGGTTATTTTTTCACACACTGTCGCATCTGCAAAGACATACACAAATAAGAAGTAAACCTTTCATCTTTTTGTAGGTGCTCGGCGCGTGCCACAGCAATACATCGTACGTTGGACAAACCTTTTCTCGACAACCTTAACGAACTTTAGGGGAAAAAAAAATTAATAATACACTACTCGGCTACTCCGTTGAGTCACGAGAACTGTGGGAATAAAAGGGTGCAGTATAGCACTAATTAAGAATTATGTGGGCTTAAGTTATGACCACTTTTATCTAGGTACCTTTATCTACCATTCTTTCAGTTTCTGACATAAAAAGAGGATAAAACACAATAAGTCCAACTAAAGCCTTAGTGAAGAGTATCCCGATCACCCACACATACCATAAAAACCATACGTACAACTTTTAAGAAATAAGAATTTACGTAGTACCTTAGGGAGGCACTGCATGCCTCACAGACTCTCCCCTTTGCGAGGATCTCAAAAGGTATATTGAAGACGAGGCCATCAGTCGGGCCAATCCGTTTCACACATGTGCAACGGCTAGAAACTTATAGGCGGGTTATAATATTTAAGAAGAGATTTCAGTCTCTGGTCAAATTTAGTCGGCGCGAAGCAAGGATAGCCTTCGGTATAGACGAGTTAGTTTAGATAATTGTTTATAGCGATTAAACTATGTGACCAATCATTCTAAAAATTCTAGTTGTAAAATTGACAGAAAAAATAATTAAGTCAATCGATCTCCCGCATCGCACAACAAGATAACAAAATGGTCAAAAAATGTACAGGTGGTGTCATGTTCGAGGCAGAGATATCCTTTTTCCAAAAAACCTCCATTACAGTTGGTTTCTTCCAATATTACACCAAATACTCCAACGACTGATCTGGCTGGGTCATGTAGAGCGGTTGGACACCAATGCTCCGGCCAGGAAAATCTTCGAATCCACACCAGAGGGACGGCGCAGTAGAGGAAGACCGCGCCTCAGGTGGCGCACGCAAGTGGAAGCGGACCTCTACCAACTTGGCGTGCGAAACTGGAGGCAGCTGGCTAAAGATCGAGTTGGCTTGTGAGGCCCAGGACCACCCCGGACTGTAACGCCACCAGTGATCTAGCGCTACATATTTCCTAACTGTTTCTTCTAACGGTCCAATATTTTAAATATTTAAGCCTCGTTTTCATCTCTGATTTTGAGACCTATCGACTAGTGAAAGAATTTTCCAGATCCGACCAATGGTACAAGAGTTATAGGGTAAAACATTCATCTCGATATCGAAGAAAAATAAAAGTCGGAAAAAAAAAACCGGGTAGGCAATAAGCTCATATTTCGCTAACAATTGGGTAAGAATTCATTAATTTGTTGCCAACATGACCTTAAAAAAACCCAATACCTGATACAAGTGCCTTTTGCGGCCGACTCTAAAACAACAGCGAAAGTCAAGTACCGGTGGCTGAAACATTCAGCCAAGTGTTGGGCAGAAATGTGAGAAATGGTGAGACAAGCATAACTAGACACTACTAAGACGTACATTGGTTGCAACAGCTAAACAGAACTTGCATATCTATCTGTCTGAGAAAAACTGTAATCACTGGGCTCGATGCCATCTGGATATATCCAGATCAGGTTATATTTCTCTGTCTTCTCTGTCTAACGTTTCTCAATAACATTCTAAAAAGAAGTCCTTATGATCAGGGAATTCTAAGCTGTGAACCAGTAAACCAATTTAATCCTTTTTCTTTTAAGCCCAACGCTTAGCTAGAAACCAGGCATAGAACACGGCTCTAGAAAGTGTTTTTTCAATTAACGACGACATGACTTACAACGACACGATGATTTAAATATGAACAGAGAAGTAGATTCGAGTCGAGTAGATTTAGCAAATAAAACTTTGTAGAGCTTCTGGCAACTCAGGAAGTTTGCTGTGGACTTAAAAAGTATGCAAAACCTTTTGTTTGGGTGTCTCCATGGATTGCCAAGCCGTCAATTTGGCTCTCACATCTTGAATCGAGATTAAGCTTCTGGGGGTTAATTAAGTCTCTTTTGTGTTCCAGCTAACGGAAATGAGAACTGGCCACACTCACTACTCAATTTCGAAGGAACGTGGTGGCTGTTTTCAAGTGAAACAGATTAGAGCGAAAAAACTGCTTAGCAGGATTCAGAACAATAGCGACAGAATTATTGGGAATTGGTCAGTTGGATACTACGCAGACAATCCTGAAACCTCAAAAAACCACATATTGGTATCTGTTAGGATGTGAATGACAAAAAGTCTCGCTACTTTCTCTGCACATTCTAGCCAGAATCAGAAACCATTGCTTGACAACCTTAAAGAATTGGGCACATCATCCTTTTTTTAATTCAACTGGATGGTTCTAATGGTTTCTGAACACAAATTTTCATTAACATTCAAGGTCGCCCAAATTATGGATTCAAACCAGGGCATGCTACTTTGTTTCGGGATACCAAGCTCTTTACTACCTCATAACTGAAAAATTATTCTATCCCCACTACTGCCAAACCTGTTCAACATCATAATATCCAATCCACTCCATCAGACAAAACAAACTCAAACAGAAAATCATTACTCGACTTCCTGTCAAAGGACTCAAATCAAAAATATTCCGCAAAAATACTATTGCTGTCACTTGTGCGGTGAAACCGTTTTCTTATATTGTGCTGAGCACGTTAAGGATATCCAATCCGAAATGTGTCAGTTTGGAATAAAAAAAACCATCACTTTTGATCCTCACAAGACTGTTGTGCGTTAAGCTACTTACCTTCACTCCGTAGCCCAGTCCTTTTCACTGTTGCACATGGTACCACCGGCTGACAACTAAAAATTCTTACACCTACCTATACACATGAATGCGTTGGCCACACTCCTCATCCTTCCTCATCATCTTACACATCCTTCATTGCACAGTGCTGCGCAATGCAAGTAAAGGACACAATTCCATACCATCCCCATTCATTACTTACAACGTTGCTTAGAGCTCTAGTACTTATCCTACGCAGTTAGTTTAATAGCGCGATCACTTCTTGTTTAGAAGAGGTGACGCAGCTGATGTTTGTTGTTGTTGTTCTTGATATTGGCTTACTTGGTGTTCGGATAGATATTACTTAATGTCATGTCTCCACTTGGGTAAATTTTAAAATAGTCCAGCTAACGAATGGCAATAGGGAAAACATCAGGGATGTTAATAGGCTGCAGCTGCCCAGGATGGAAACTGGTGAATTGGCGCTACTACTCTCGGGCCAGATGACTTCGACTTCGGACATCTTGAATATGCTCAACAGTCGGTGGGATTGCAATTCACTGTGTTCGGTGTTAATATGATGACTGATGGTCTTCAGGATATTTGTACATTCCTCCTGTTTTGGAAGAGATTTATGGAAATTCTTGAGAAAATGTACAGGCGATTATACAGAGCATAGTCTTACCTTCTCCTTGCGAAGCAGGTCGATGGCTTTCAGCTTGGCATCATGTGGTAGCCTAGCAGCTATGATGATATTCTCATCGGTCATGTTGAAGAGTGTCAGTGTACACATTGTCTGAAATAAATAGAAAAAAAAAGGTCGGGTGAGTATGAGTGTTAAGATGATGCTATCTGGCGGTGTCAGGTCAAATAGATGAGCATGTACACATCAGGTGTGGACAGAACAAAGGACGCTTAAGTGGAGTGGAGTGGAGTTATTTTTATGGACTTGGCCATGCACATTTCGTATAACCTTACGAATAACACCAAGGTTTACCAGTCCTGAGATCAGCATTATTTGTCAGACTTTCGTTTCGTTCGATGGATTGTGGGGAAAACTTCTTAGAGGTTGTTCTTCTTTGGGTTCAAATCAGGTCTTTGATACACCTATCTCATCTACAGATATTCTAAGATTTCTCACAGTCACCACGGCACACAGGTTATATAGACTCCCAGTGTATTCAAGGCGGATGAACTGATAGTACTAAAAAAGTAACCTTAAGTCCACCTAAGAGATCGCCATCCTTACTGATAGTCAGGTTGCCATAAAGGTCCTGACATCGAATACGATATCTTCTTGGCTGGCGGAACAGTGCAAAAAGAAACTCGCTTTATTTATCGTTTCATGATCAGTCCCTTCTGGGTGCCAGGACACAGTTATATAGAGCGGCACGCTTGGGCTGATGAGCTGGCGAGGCGAGGTTCAGATACATAGACAGATCACTCGCGAATTATTTACATACATCCCGTTGCGATCCACCAGGGGAAGAATCCTTACATACTTCCTGTCAGAGGCTAACATCAGGTCGCTCGTCTCGCAGAAACGTGCCATATCAAGTCAGATGTGGCCCAACTATTACTGAACACAAGATCCACGAATCAGCACTCGCACTGACATCGTAAGGATCATGGCTATCAGTATAGGCCTATGGGAACACAAGTCCCCAAAGTAGGCATCCGATTGAACGCGCATTGTCATAACTGTAATAACGAGAGTGAGAAGGAAACATTATTTTATTTATTCGGCGGATGTTCGCCTCTAGGCAGGATCAGATATCGCACATTTGGTAAAATCTTCTTTGGCAGCCGTAACGAAATCTTAGAGAAAAAAAATTGCGAATTAATTAGCTTCCTTAATGCCACAGAATGAATGAAAGGCCTTCCGGCTAATTCTCTTAGGTTTACGACAACACTAACCTTGACGAGAGTTGTGGTTTTAAAATGGCGCCAATGCGCTTATTAGGTTTCAGCATCAGTAATGCCGATGCTTCTACTTACCCACTTAGGTTAGATGGTTGTCCCCGCTCAGACAGGAACCCACTTTGACCAGATTGACCCATTGTGATACCGGTTTACCAGCTCCAGGCTTTAATAGCTGCCTGGCTATCTATGTATAGGGCAATAGCGCTACAATCTGTCGCGTTAATTGAAAGCCAAGCCTCGGCTTCGCAGACTGCCGTGATTTCCGCTTGAAACACACTACAGTGATTTGATAGTCGCGTGGTAACGGCTAGGCCAGGTGCGTTTGAGAAGACCCCTGCCGCAGTACCACATGCTGTCTTAGATCCGTCTGTGAATATTTTTAACTCGGATTCGGTTAAAACTGTACCAGACTTCCAAGAGGAATCAGAGTTTTGTACTTGACGTTGAAGTCAATATGGTGGACAACGTAGTCCGTTTTACTAGGAATAGTATTCTTGCCCTTGAGGACCCTAGACTGACCCGTTGCTGTGCTGATCAGCTGAAAGTATTCACTGAGCCTTAATGCTGCTTTGACTGCCATTAGCTCCGTACATACGGATCGGCTTCATCATCGCCGTATATATCCAGTGGACTACTTTAGGCTGCAGGCTCCAGTTTGGGCACAGAGATTTTCCGGTAGGAATATAAGGCAATTGAGGCTTTCCTTGCAGGGTCCTGAATATTTAGCCTCCAGCTGAGTTTCCTATCAAGCATGACCCCCAGGTATTTGGCGTGGTCTACAAATTGGATTTCCGTGCCTTTAAATTTGTGAGGGGTAATATATGGATAACGTCTTATGAAAAGGACTAGTTCGGTTTTTGAGGGAATAACCCCGAGCCCTACCTTCTTCGTCCATCTTGTCAATATGTTTAGGGCAGATTCCATAAGACCTCTTATTGAACTCTACTTACCAGGCACGGCATTCCGGCCCATTCAAGTGGTTACACAAAGAACCAGAGTATAGTCTAAGTGCATACTGCCCAAGGCAGGGCAGCCGAGCACGAAACCCGTAATTACATCCTGTCAGAAATCCCACAAAAGGCAAATGCTTTTTCGAAAGTGTTACGAAACCTATGTACTTATATAACGTGGATTACAAAACAGAACTAGTGCATGTCAAGTCATCACATATTGTGTCGCTTCTGTGTGATGCGAGTAATGAAAAGTGAATGGAATCCCAATTGGATGTCCAAATTAATTCAAAGGAGATTAATTGGAAGGTCTTAACAAAAAGAAACAATACAAAGGCTCTTGTGGGGGACTCTAACTCTTTCCACAGGCCTAACATGTGTTCATATGAATTACATGCCAATTATCCTTGATCAATTTCATAGTCAGAACTCTACCTAAAAATACAAGTAAATAGTGGAAAAAAAAATGTGCTTCTGGCAAATTTTAGAGGGAATCCTTCGGAATTTTGAAGAACTGCAATAAGAACCAGGAATCCTGCAACCCTCTTTACAATCCAGCCTTATCTTATGCAAATTGTGTCTCAACGATGAAGTACCCCTATGAAAGCGCAAACTAAGGCTGGTTACACGTATACGGTGGGAGAGTTTGCAGAACGATGAGATACGGGAGGAGTTTGCACGGCAGGTATCCGAATAGTTTGAATAAATTCCAACTGTTCCGATAAATGTGGAGGAAGAATGGATGTTGTTTTCAATAGAAAACATTGCCTCTTCAGGAGATGTTTGCAGAGGGAAGCGGCTCGGTGTGGCGGCTGTTGGTGAAAAAAGTACTGTGTAGTTTAAAACATTTGGAGTTCAAGAAGCCATCAGAGAGAAGAAGAAAGCCTTCAACACCTTATTTATCCCTTATTCCTTAGATATCCATTATACCTCATTTATCCCTTAGATATCCCTTATACCTTATTTATCCCTGATACCTTATTTATCCCTTATATATCCCTTATTCCTTAGATATCACTTATGCCTTATTTATCCATTAGATATCCCTTATTCCTTAGATAGATATTCCTTATTCCTTATTTATCAGTCCCTTATTCCTTAGATTTCCACTTGGGAAATTCAGCTTCTCGGAACCGGTACATGGAGGCGCGAAGAACTTGCAAGCTGGCTGTTAAAGCAGCTAAGGAGCAGTCTTGGAAGGAGTTCGGTGAGAAATTGGACCGTGATCACAGATCTGCAAACAAGGTGTTCTGGCAGACCATCCGCCGTCTCAGAGGAAGGAAGTTTAATATCATCGAAGGAGTCAAATCCAAAGATGGTGTACTTTTTTCCGATGAGAAGGACATCTTGCGCAGATGAGCCGAGCACTTTTCGGAGCTGCTCAATCACGAACAGGGCACTGAGGATGGCAGACCCATGGTTTTGAGTAGGGCGGAAAATAGTCCCACCAAAGAGGACGTGAAATCCGGCCAGAAATGCTCAAGGCTCTGGGTAAAGATGGAGTGAAAAGGCTCTCTCGTGTCATTAAAGTGGCCTGGGAATGCGGTGAAACGCCTAGCGATTGCCAAACTGGGGTGATTGTTCCTCAAGCTCCTTAATAATTTCTAAGTTAGAATATGTTCTAGAGAGAACATAGAGAATTTATATATGAAGATTAAATACATGTGCAATTTTGTAAACCAATTGTTTTGGTCCTTTTTTAATGACCTAATACTTTTTCATCATTTTATTGCTGCAAACCATAAAAAACGATTTTCCAAACGAAATACACGAACACGATCACTAAACATACCAAAGAACACTAAACGTACGGTAAGTTTAGTGTATTGCGTTCGGTATTCGGTTTGTGTTCGCGTACACAAACTTTATGAGAGGACGTAGTGTTTGTGTTCCTTTTAGGTACGGTATGTTTAGTGCACGGTTTTTTTTCGAACTCAACTGACATTTATGAGCTCTTTTATGCTCTCAAATTGCTCACAGAATTCTTTACCAAATAGAATCCGCAATTAAAAGCAACGACACGTGTTTAATCTCACCACAACTAATGAACAGCTTTTGCAGCTCACAAAATCGTTTGCATTCAAAACCCTCTAACGCCCAATGAAGTGTGCAACGCTTTGCGCAATCAGTTCAAAGTGCATTTCTCAGATGAATGCACACCAAAGCGTTTGCGAAAACAATACATCCGCCTATAAATCGTAGCACAGCAGTTGCTCAGGGATAATAAAATGCAGCCAACTACGATATTATAACTTCACTCCAAAAAGGATATAAATCTCTTCCTCTTCCTTGGAACGCTGTCAAGATTTAAGTTCTCCGTTCAACGATATGAAGGCGAGTAGCAAAAACATATTGAAAATCAGACAGATGGAAGCTCCTCCAACAGTGGTTGCTTCATCTTCCGCCGCCCCTTTATGTCAAATGATTCCTTTGTCGCTTTGGCATTCACATCCAAGGATCACATGTCTCATTTCGTTTGCCTTTTGCTGTTTTGGCAATGTCGATCCCCTCCTCGCGTCGTTAGTGTGATTTACGAGCACACTCATGCTAGTGTCATTAATCAAATAAATCATAAATATCTGAGCTGTGCTTATTGTGTAGCAAACAAACCACAACTGCCGCAAGAAGCCGCCATTTAGAGGAGAAAGCTGTTCTGTTTTGATGAGACTGGGCGATGTGGGCGACGATGACAGCGGCGCCATTAAACGTTGATTATGTGCATTAGATACGAAGACAACAAACGTTTGCTTGTGTACGAATCATTCCTTGTGGTTGTTTGCATTTAGGGAAATGTCAAGGGATGGCTGGTCCACCCCACACCCTGTACTTTTTAATGGATATTTTATGAGGTGTTAATTTACCACTGCATTTTCTATTGGGGGACAGTTTTGAGTTTTCTGTCAACAGTCTGTTGGCCCTTTCCATCTGACATTCTGAATCTTACAACAACTATTTCTGGATGAAGCCAAGTATCCTGCCTGGGTGGATAAAGATAAACTTGTCAAAGGTAGAATCCCAACTGGTTTGGACTGTTTTCAGCTTCTAGAAGCTCCAAAGATGTTAAATTCGTCGAACTAGAAACTAAGCAAATTTCGAAGCCGAAGTTATGTAGTTGTTATTGTTAGATACTCGGCCTAAGTTGAGATGTAAGTGAAAGAGCTGTTCAGAGACAGTGTCAAATACCTGGACTTGATACTGCACAAAAGTCTAACGTGGACGAAAAATCTAAAATACGGAAACACTAGAGCCAAGAGGGCGTACCGGACATGCAGAAGAGTCTTTAGTGGGTCATAGGCCCTCCAAATACTCCTAATCCTTTATTTTGTCGTAGTATGGTTGCCGATAGTACAAAAAAGGTGTACAGAGAGCCAAAGAAGTGAAACTGAGCATTTAACCGATACATCTACAAGCGAAGATTCTAGACATCATATAGGGTATTGCGAAACCATTAAGTTGGTGAGTGATACGTCACCAATGGTAAACCAACCAAGCGACGGTGCCGACAAGAACTACTGGTGCCACGAGTGTTGGGAAATATTTAGATCTCAAGCCAAGCTTTGACGGTTTATGATATACATATCTCAATCGTCAGAAGGAGAACTCTTTAATAGCCATATCAACGTAACATGTATTAAGATTCGAATTCATAAGATCACCACAGCAACAGTTCAGGATCAGGTTCATCAGTTTTAGTAAACCGAGTAAGATTCTACTGGTGGACTTGGTTCTCAAGGAACAAACGTCTCGAGCATGCGCGATTCTTAGCTAGCTTTCTCCAATTGCGCACATCAAGTTGGTTGGGTCCCTATCCGCTTACGCATACCCCCTAAGTACCGGACTAGGCGCCATCCCTCCGGGGTGAATTGGAAGATTTTCCGGGATGAAGCACTGGTGATGATTGTCATTGTCTTTGCACCCTTCTGATCAGATCGAAGTCGCTGTACGTTCTTCTCTACTCACGGTGAAGTTTTGAACTAGTCCACCTCACTCCCGCTGTATGACATTCATAAACCATTGATGGCAAGTGGATTATGAAAAAGGCAAGTCCTCACTGTTGACTCAGTTGTCTCGTGGACTGCTCCGTGAGCTGATAAAGGTCCGAATCCCGCCAGTAATAAAACATTTTTCGCTGCACCGCCTGTCGAACTTCCGAGAGAAGAATTTGCCATGAAAAAGCTAATAAACAATTTAGCCTTGGTGCCATTACCGCGGTCGCGTCAATTCAAAATTCACACAATTTTTAAACGAAACGTTTCAATATACACAGACAGCCAAGAGGCCAAAGCCTTTGTATTGACACATTCCGTATTTGTGAAGTCATATCAAAGGAAATTTACCTAACCAAAGTCCCACAACATAGGGGTATATGGGGTAACGAAAAAAACCGATTAGCTGGCCATACGAGGATCAACTCTTGAGAGCCTTCTAGCGATACGAGTTCACATTCTACTTGGATTTGTCAAGGGTGACTTGTTCTTATGCTTCCTAAACATGGTTTAAGACGAGTAGGACTAGATAGCTGCATCACCTCTGGGATGATATGGCCTACGTTAAATAAAACTAGAACCAGAGATCTCTTTTGCGAAAACTGAAAGGACATCTCTCTACTTCTAGCACACAACGAGGATCACTAGACGGTCTAGGCAACAAGGCTAGAAATCTACTTCAGCACTTACTGCAGCAGTTGCAATTGCAAGTTGCTCATTTACCATGACATTCCAGCTGTCACTTTCTAAGACAAGGTCAATCTGCCTGCCAGCCATTTCGCAGTTAGCTCAATGCTTCCAGATTACGCTTTGCCTCCCACTGTACTTGAGAGCATCGAATTCGCCATAGGATGAGTCTAGGGCGAGTTCGTAAACGTCTGACTAACAAAGATCTGCATTACTTGTGTTCATAAAGCGAAATACAAATCGGACTTACGCAGGCGACAGAAATCTAGTATGTTCGTAAACATCAAAAATGTGCAGTAATCGGGCAGTTTGTGAAGACAAAAAAAAACATCTGCAGGAACGCCTGCTTGTTTTCTGCGTGCAGACGAAAAAAATTTTTGATTTGCAGAAACAAAGCAGGCATGTGATTGGACTTTCGCAGATTACTGCGTTTACGAATTCACCCCTACTTTCGCATTCGTACAGTCGTAGGTCTAAACATACACAAATCCGCTGGTCAAGATGGTATTCCTCCCATAGTTCTGAAGAGGTTAACTTTTACGCTGGCAGAATCTCTGCGCAAGCTTTTTTATCTGTCTTACACTTCTGGTCCCCTCCCGAATAGATGGAAAACTGCATTTGTCCAGCCCGTTCCTAAAAAAAAACGGTGAATCTTCTTCTTCCTCCAGCAACCGATCCATTGCACTGACGTCCCTTCTTTCTAAGGTCATGGAAACACCGATAAATCGTCATTTTATGAAGTATCTTGATTTACGAAAACTCTTTAATGACCGGCAGTACGGTTTTCGTAGCAACAGGTTCACTGGTGATTTGATAGCAAATCTCACCTAGAAGTGGAACCAATCTATCCATCAAGCTCTTGGCCTTCAAGCTCTTTTGTCAAAAATGCGTGGATATGGCATCGATATATTTTTCCTTCAATGTCTCGGACGGTTTTAAGTCTGAAGTTCATCATATAAATGCTGGTGTTCCCCAAGGTTCTCTTTTGTCTCCGACTCTGTTTCTCATTTTTATGAATGATCTCTTGTCTGGAATTTCTAATACTCTCAGCTTCTCATATTTGTTCCCTAACTCATGTCCCTGCTCTTCGGACGTAGAAGAAGAACGGCAACGCATGTTAAGCTCGTTAAGTTCCGCCCTTGACAGCATAATAAAATGGGGTTGAACCAATATAGTCGAATTTAATGCATCCAAAATTCAATGCTGTTCTCTGTCACTTAAGCGAAAACCAAATCTCCAACCATTGTTCATGAATGGTACTTGCATCGCAGAAACCGAAAGACTTTCCATTCTACGACCACATACTCGAAGTCATCAAAAATGCTGCGAAATGTCTAGGTTTCCTCAAACGGTGCAAAAAATCCTTAACCCTTCTGATCTGGCCTTACTGCCTTGTGGCTAGTGCCAGAAGATTCTTTTTTAAATTTTCAACCTATCCAAGTTAAAAGCAATCCAATCTTTTCTCAGCTTATGTAAATTTAAAAGCACAGTTATCGCTTTATCTCTCCAGATTACTTCCTCTAGTAATTGATGTATGTGCAAAAAATCGCCAACTCCGAAGGGCTGAGCTGGAATCACTAAACGTCTTTCACATTTGGCGAAATATTCACAAAGAGTTATAGTTTCACTGACCAACTAATGATGGCGGGCGCTTAAGCTATTTAACTCGAAACCATAAAACCAGCTTCACGACTCCATTGCACCCATAAACTCTGCACCACGAGTATATGGTTCATAAACGACTATAATATTCCGGCACCACAACACCGTAAACACAAGCATCAAATTGAAAAAAATAAACGAAAATAATAATAAAAAAATATAATATCCTTTTGTGGATGCCATCCATACGTCCATCCATCGATCCATCACATCCAAACCAGATCCTTTCGTTTAAATGTCAATAAAAAATCCCAGAAATCCCTGCAAATCATCTCTGAAAATCTATAAATAAAAACGAACCAACCCCTCTTCCAACACCCAACGCGCCCGACACTCACTCAAAAGGGCATTTTGCTGCTTCGAATAAAAGAAATCAATTTATAAGTATCCTACCTGATTGTCAATGTGTGTGGTGACATACTGCTGAAGTGCTCGCACTGCATCCTGTACGCCGAGATTTGTATGCGGTCGTAGCAGCGCCTCATCCGCCGAACTGTAACCCAGCAAAAGAAAGACTCCACCTGAAACGAGTCAAAGGATACCGGTGAGTACAATGCCAGCAAGGAGAAGAAAACAATTTCATGCAAGTGACTGGAAGCAATAAATTCATGTTTTACGCAAGCAAAAAAAAAAAAAAACGAGAAAAACAAATTCCAATTATTGAATCCTGACGGGAAAGAGTGCATATCCTGTTAAACTGAAATGGGACAGAAATGACGACCAGAAACTTTTGATGTTCCACACAAATTGATGTTCCACAAATTGTCTTTGTTTACAGAGTTGCTATGATTTTGACAACTCCTTTGATTTGAGTGAGAGTAGCATCGCCTTCTTCGTTTTTCTTATCACATTTCACTCAGCAGTTGGTTCCCGACAGGACTTGCATTTAATAGCACGGCAAGGTACACAAACCTATATAACAGGTAACAAAGTACGAGGATGGCTCTGTGTTATCCACAGCTTTACTACTCATTTCATCGTCCTTGAAGATAAACAGGATTTTTACCCTCTGTGCACACACGAACGAGTTCAGAGAAAGAGAGAACACTATCTACACTACATGCTATGCTACTGTTACTTACCGGGCAGAGTATACTCTCCAAGTGGCGGTTTCATACAAATGAAACGCCCCGAATAGCAAAGGCATCTGCCTCGAAAGGCCTGATAAGCCGGCGAAGCATGGCTGTAAAATGCAAGCGCTGTCCTGCATGGAGCGAACGGTACACACAGGGCATGGCATGTTAACGTTAGTGATTCACCACAGGTACACAATTCACTGCACTCGGCGTCGTCCAACGAATAGATCTGCAAAGGAAAAGAACAAAAAGATACTTAGATACATTCGTGTTCGCTCATCGGTGTTAGCAACTCTAAATTTCGGTGAAGGAAAACTAAAAGTGGTGTAACACGACACATGTGAAAATTCAACCACGGCGACATGAAATCGTAGTTTCCACGAGTGTTTTACAGGATGTAGTATCCCGGCAACTGAAGCAATGGAGATTAGGACGGCACAAGATAATGGAGCATTTCTGGCCAAAGCTATGTGACCTTCTGGCCAATTACATGTGTTCGTTATACGAGTACACTTCCGCGTTCGTTGACGGTGGAAATTGACATGGAAAATTACAGGGAATTGTTCGCTTCTGAGCGATTTGAATGCGGAATTTAAAGATTAGTTACCAGGAGGGTGACATGCATGCGGAATTTTAGAGAAATTCGAAAATGAGCGGGAACCAGATTACTAATTGGTGGGATAATAATCTTCCAAGGGCTAGATTGTTCGAATTCTCTTTAGAAATATCGATGCAATGCTGAGGTTAGTTTAAGGTGGCTGCAGGTAAGCAAATAGACAGCTTAGACCGATCTGTGTCTGATTTCATCTCACAGGATCAACCATTTCCGTGGCTGCCATTAGGGAAGAAAGGTTCAAAGCAACCGGAGCTATTTATAAAGCGAAGGAAACAATTAACCGCGTCACTAAAGTTATTCTTTGTAAGACCTTCAGTCCTACGGGGCAGAGGCGTGAACTCTGTTAAAAGCGGATGAGGTTGCTTTTGGCTTTATCGGGAGAAAAATTCTTCGGGTGATTTTCGGTCCCGTCTGCATAGACGGTAAGTGGAGGACAAGATACATACAACGACGAACTGTATGGGCTATACAGCGACATCGGCTTAACCAGAAGAGTGAAGGTCCAATGACTGAAGCGGCTGGGTCATTTAGAGAGGATGGACACCAATGCTCCGGCATAAAAAATCTTCGAATATACACGCCGCAGTAGAGGAAGACTGGGATTCAGGTGGCGCACGTAAGTGGAAGGGGACCTCAACCAACTTGGCGTGCGAAGCTGGAGACCGCTGACTAAAGCTCGAGCTGCCTGGAGATGCTTGTTGGTTGAGGCCCAGGTCCACCCCGGAGTGTAGCGCAACCTTAAGTAAGTAAGGACACAATTGATCAGAGTCTAAGTTGTCTAGATCGTCGAAGAAGCCGGGCGCTGCTCTAGATACCCTGCTTTATCTTCCTCTTCTTGATAGTTATATCAAGGCTGGACTACCCAAGCAATTTATCGTCTTAAAAGAGGCGGATTTTGTTATCATTCGCACTGAAGTTTTGGTGACCTTGCGCGATACTTATCTCCCGTCATCTGATGCAATGACGCAAGTATGCCCCTGTTTTGCAAACAGAGCATTTTGTCATTCAAATTGTCACGGACTATATTGTAAAGAATAGGAGGGGTTGAAGCATCTGGATCTGTAGCGATAGCCAAGCTGCGCTTAACCATTAAATCAGTTCCAAAATAGATCGAGAATGCAAAAAGTCTTTGACTCGTGTCTGGGTGAAGAACAAAGCTCAGAGGAGGATTTTTCAGGACCTGAACCAACGATGGAACGATGGAACCATACAGACACAGTTGTGCAAAGCACGGCTCTGCAGGATGGAGGAAGGCTTAACGATTGCTCCCGAACGTCTGCAAGAAATCAGCGGCATTCTTATTGGACTTTTGCTTTTGTCAAGCAACTTAATGTCTTAGTCTTAAGTGACACTACTGTCTGTGATGTCTGTGGAGAGAACAACGATAATGGGGATAATTTCCTTTGTGATTGTCCTGCCATTGCTCAGATCACGTCGCAGATCTTCGGTGCTGATGTGGTGCTGAAACTGTAAGCTCCTTATCGTTGAAGCACCTGCTTTTAAACCTGAAAAAAAGCCTGAGTCGATTCCTCTTTGTCACTCGGGCCGGGTACACTTAGAAGAATGCTTTTGGTGACAGGAAGCTATTTACTCATTGATCTTAGATCAGTAGTCCTTGATTTAAGCCAATTCCACACATCAAGTCTGCGTTCTAAGTAGTTTCCTTCCTTTTATACGCATAAATCTCTGCGATCGGGCAGGAAAATTCAACCTTGACCTAGGCTAGTATTTCTGGCCCATTATCGTTCAGTCACATATTGAAAGACCCTGACTGCATCATGAATTGACCTAGTTAACCTGACCTCCAAGTTGCTTATGGAAGCTGCAGAATGTCAGCCCTACTAAAACTGCAGAATCCTCTCATCTGAAGCATTTTCTTTTGCCACCTATGTCAATGGAATCGGTTGGGGTTTTTAGTGAACAGAGGGACATTCTACTTTTTAAAGAAGAAATCGAAGTACCACAAGGGGTTCCAAGGGAAGACGGACCCAGAGTGTTCTATCTCCGACAGAGCTACAACAAATATTCAAAATTTAAGACAACGAAAACTCACCCTTTTACTCGTTCCTTCTCGTATCAGTTGGTCCGACTGATGCGGCCTTTGAACGACACAGTTTCCTGAAATAAAATAAAAAATCCTTTTAGTAACAGGAAATCATTCAAAGGCATCGTCTTATGTAGTTTGCAATAATTTCTAACGATCATTAAGCAAAAAACCCCATATAACCCACAGGATTGCACAATATTTGTTGAATACAACCATATATGGAGTGGTGTACCAATGCATTCAACTATTAAATGGTCCCTCCAGAGCTTATCCTGGGAAAACAATTCACAATAGTCCAGCGGGTAGAAGAATTTCTATCAAATAGAATGTCCCACTGGATGACATCATGTATCATCGGGCAGGTACTGTGGACAATACTCCTAACAAACTACATTACTACAGGACAACTCGGGATAATTTAATGTAATGTTTGACAATTTATACACATCATTCATTCAATCTGAAGAGTCCTCTCGCAGGACGTCGACCCTCGTCGTTGTGCAAATAACATCGTCGTCCTTGTCGTCGTAGTCGTTGTGTCCCCAGGACGAGCATCATCCTTGTTGCCATACATCATTGGGGTGGTATGTGTGTTAGCCTGCCGCCAAAATCCTTCCGTTACTAGTAACACCACCACCAACAACAACAACAACAACAGCAACAACAACCACTTGACCAGGTAACCTAAGGGAAGGTTTGTTTGTTTGGTTAGTTGATGGCTCTGGATGACTGGATGGTTGACTGTGTGTCCCGGATTGCGGGTGGGATATGTGCGGCTGGTATATCCGGAGTAATGGAGTGCAATAATAAATAAAACGCTGAGCAATCATTTATCACCGCAAGCATGGCCTTTCATGGAGCATGGAGAGTTTCTTTTCGTCCACCCCTCCCTCCCGCCACTCTCTCTTTCTCTTATCGCTGTCGTTGTCGTCCCCCTTCACCGTTGCCAGCGACACGGTGTGATTTAATGGGATTTTATCTGAGTTATTTGCTTATTTAACGCTCTGCTACGTAAGGCTCATCTGTCAACATCGAAGTTCTTTACCTGCCTCGACTGGCTTGAGTGCCTTAGTGTTTGACTGTCGTCCAATGATTGAGAGATAAATGAAGTCAGATGTCAAGTTGTCACATTTTGCATTGCTATCCCATTGTTTGATTTGACGTATGCATGCAGTAAAAATCTTGCGGGGAATTTTTTTTTTAATTTTCAATTTTTATTTTATCAACAAAAGATGGAGACTACTGGACTGGACTGGAGATGTAATTTTATGTTATGAAGAAGGAAATACTGATGTCAACACAACTTCTATGGCCTCACTTGAGGCTACATGGAGGCATTGGATTGAGTCAAGTGGTAAGGGCATTTTACTCTTGAGCCTGCTGTTAAACTTGGAATCAGGTTTGGTATCAGGACCTCGGAGATTACAATTTGTCATACGAAGATGTCTTCAACATGAATGCTGGCAAGAACTATCTAGATCGAAGCTAATTCGTTGAGATTTGGCAATCGTTTTGTCAGTGGTAACCAATCTCCACACTGAATCTCAGCTCGATTAGAAGTATGGAGCAAGTGCACTGAACAACTTTTCACATGAAGATCATGATTCCACCAAATTCTTGTAAAGCTGTAGCTGGAGAGCTTTAGAATGTAAAAACAAAGACTTTAAACTGAGACGAAGTATAATAGTAGTGTGTAGGTTTTCGCATGTCAAGATCTGATTGGAGACAGATGACAGTAGACATTCGGACGTGTCCATTGGAGGTGGGTTTTAGAACACCAATATGGTTTTCAAAGGCTACGGTGAACAGTAGGATCAATCCGAAACGCATTGAACTCTGAGAAATTTTATTCGATTTCTCGAAGCGCTTCGTAATGTGAAGGCCACAACTGACATCATAAAAATAGTGATCGACTTCTGATGGTAAGAAGGGCATAATTATTGCTTCAAATTGATACTTGCACTGGGCGAAGAATCGTAAAAAATATGTGGCAAAGGCAGCCGAGATAGGTAGCTGTGAAGTGGAATCTTTGGACATATCTAGTAGTATCTTAGTACATACGTATGTGGGAATAAGTACGCACAACTTTATTTGATTTTACTTTACTTTACATTCTTGCACTTTACAAGCTTTCGTCCAGGTAGAAGCACAACCGACCAGCCATTCACTCTCAGAATGGTATTTCTGGATGGTTTCCGGATTAGCCAACCCTATCCCTTGGTTTGACTCCCATGAGTACACTTTTTATGGGTACAATAAACCCGCTTGAGGTCTAAGTAAGTCTTTAGGACACCCTCTAAACCAACCAACCAACCACCCAAGGCCTAGGAGTATGCCAAACCTATTTACAGTTGTTTTGTAGATTTGGAGTAACGATATGATCGGCTCAATCAAGATAAACTCTGGAGTGTACTCCAGGAGTACGAGATTGACGGTTCTTTTTTGAGGGCCATTCAATCTCTATACCCAAACTGTAAGAGCTGTGTTCGGGTGAACGGCGTTAAATCGACACCTTTCACTGTGGCGGTGGAATTCGCCAGGGGTGCATTCTGTCACCTCTCCTTTTCATTGTGCATATGAACTGAATGTTACGGGGGAGCGGTTGCGACTAATGTTTCGAATTGGGAGATTTAAGGATAAGTCATCTAAGGGTTCAACCAGACCGAACTTTAGCGCATACTTAACAGGTTCGTATTCGTTTGTGTTGGAGCTGGGATGAAGGCAAACGTGAACAAATCAGAGGTAATGGTAATTTTCCGAACGCCTGTTCAATGCATTCTGCATGTTAGTGGAGTCCCATTGAAACAGGTGGAAAAGTTTAAGTAACTCGAGATCCTGTTTACGAGTGATGGAAGGACCACTACTGAGTTATCCTGTAAAATTGGTTAGGCTGGAGTAGTTTTGAGACAGCTTGGTCAATCTGTTATCAGGAGGGTCGAGCTTGGCTATCGGTATTTAATTCAGTGTTTGTTCCGACCGTTCGGTTGGAACTGACTCATTTCACTGCCAAAATGACGGTATATTTCTATTTTCCATAGAGCCTTGCCCTGTCAAAACATGGAGTGCTGTAACTCGAAACCCTGAAGTGTAACTGTCCACTAGTTTCGAGAGTCATTCTCAGACAATTTTCACAGCATTACAGGACAAAGCTGGTTCAAAATGTTTAATTTCTGAAATCTCTCATCATCCTATGAATCTCTAGAAATAGTCTCTGTGCAGATTTGTCTCTGAGGACATTTAGTGGTGGTCTATTGGTTGTTTGTGTCCGGTTTCCCCTTAAGGGTTCTAGGGCCTCAACTACGCAGACCAATGGTTTTGGATCGTTGAATGTTGCCACCCTTTGCTGAATTGTTGACGCTCGAAAATTTTTTAATCGTGTCACTTCCATAACCACTCCTCGTCAATTTTGGACATCGATAAGATTACTTCAATGGTCAATTTGATTGGAAGTTGCTTGCCAGTTAGTTGACACCCAGTTTATATCTTGGCAAGACTCAAACCCACATTAATCCATAAACGGTTTGGTATTGTTATTTCTGTCGCATATGCAGTTCTTGCTTCTCGATATCTGAGCTTTTCGTTCGTATCCTTCCCTGATTTTCAAAGATTTGAAGGAAGCGACTAGTTGATCCTAGAAGGAGTCTCGTCATCCGTTTCCGCCTAGAAAACCCTGGCGAGCTCCCAAGCAACTTCTGCAAAAATTGAGATGTCAGAGTTTCGCATCACCTCTTCGTTTAATTATTCCATTCTCGTTGAAAAGCGCACCTTAAAGTTCCTTCCAAACTACAATCCTGAGGTGAGGTAGTCAATTCGGTTCGTAGCCACACATCGAGTTCAGAATGTTACTTCTGGCAGTCTAGCATCCAGATTTTTTGGGTCTGTTGGTATTTAGACAAAAGATTCCTCTCTTGATGGCACATTCTTTGGTAGCTTTATGATTACGCCTTTCAGCTATGATGGAAGCACTCCTTTATTCTCCAACTAGCTGATACCCGCGACTATATCCGCGTAGGAGACGTCTCATTATACCCTATATCCTTCCCGGGGTTTCAAGACATTGATGAGTAAGTATAGGCTCTCAATTTCCCATATTAATTCTTTAAGGCGTCCCTGTGAACATCATTCTTGGTCTTTCTTTCTAGGTCAAGGATGACCAGGGTGTCTGAGCTCGCTATGGGAGATACCGTCACTCCTCAGATCCACATTATCTGCTTTCAAACTCTGTCCATGTGCCTTATTAATGTTCATGGCGTTTCAAAGCTTAACAGAAAATTGCAGACGTTTGAACTCAAAGTGGTAGTCTGATGGGATCAGAGAAATGCGGGGGATAAGGACGGTTTTTCTCTGATTGACACCTATGAAAACCCTCGCTTCGATTACGTGTTTTTACAAAGTCTTCTCCTGCACAGTTACGGAGGGTTTAGATTGGGCAACAACATTGAAGTTGAGGATGTGAGGTGGGTTTCATTTGCCGTATCGCCCGGGGGACAGCAGGGTGCTTAATCTGTCTCAAGTCACCAGCCAGAAGCACTGTCGGAACGTCCTATTACAATCCTCAAAATGAGCCGTACACTCATTCCACAATATAACTTTGGCTTCCAGAAGCACCTGATCCAAGTCATTTTGCTTTGAGATGTTACAAAATGTAGACTCAGAATGACTTAGGTTGAGAAGCTTTGAGAAGGTAGAGTGACCCGCCGCGTCTTCATTAATCAAGGTAGCTGTAGTACCTGAGGAAGCAATGGCAGTATTTCTTTCTCCCCTATTTTGTTCGTAACAACTGATATTCTAAGGAAATCGACAAAAAGACAGTTATTTTAAGGAAAGTGCCCCTAGAAAGTAGGCGTGGCTATACATAATTTAATTATTATTTGTAGAGTAAATGGATATCTACACATTTGCTTAAATAAGTTTCTTCGAGTTCCTTGTAAAATTACCCAAAAGAGTATTTTTGAAAAAAATGGTCGTGATAGTGAGATGATTTTGAAAATGTTTAGCCTATATTCATTCTCTAGGCTTAAGCTATCTCCGTATCAAATTTAATAGAAATCGGTTCAGCGGTTTAGCCGTGAAAACGTAGCAGACAGAGACACTTCCGCATTTATAAAATTAGTATGGATGATGCCTTTATGTACGGTTTTCGGTTTTCAACAAGCTTTTGGGCATCAGCCAATAGTTGGTCAAGTGAAATACCGTCGTCAACTATAACTTTGTTGTATTTCATCTTGATCGCTGCCTCTTTGATTGTTGTGGTGTTGTGAGAGTTGATTGCCATTAGTCTGGTACTGTGCTAGCAGTCTCTTGGGTGTCAATGTCATCATCTACGGTATGGCTCATTTCAGTGAAGTGTTTCCTCGCTCATCTGTGTGTTGAAAAAGTTTCTTCACGATACAGCCTTTACTCGAATCTCCATTGCTCCTTGGCTCCAGTTATATCGCTGGAGAGGCATCCACCCTTTTATCCGGTGAAGCATTCTTTTTCTCCTCAGTTGCAGTGATGGTACCATAGTGAGGATATGTATATTTTTTTTTTCCATTCCTTGCCGGTTTGTCGCTTCTGTCTGTCGTTATGTTTACGACGTTATTATTTAACCAAGTTTTCCCCTTGTGCAATTCTGTGGCTGTAGTGGGCTTTATATGACGTTAGACCTGCCTATCACTGTGTAAGAAAATATTCGAAATAGATGGAGGAACTCAAAAACGTCACCAAGACCTATAGAGGTGACTGTGCTACACCGCGCAGCTTATCGTTGGCATTCAATCAACCACGACCATTGCAACCCCTGTCGGACTATACATAAGAGAAGAAGAAAATATCGAAGAACCAGTCTTTAAGAGGAGCTCGATCAGATTCCATTGGTGGATGTGTTGAGATTTTTCAAATCACACCCACAGTGCATCTCACTTCACAGACAAAGCAGAAGTACAAACTATTAGCTGCGCCCAGCTGATTCCAGAATCTCTGTCCCCTCTTTTTCGTGCGCTCCATTACCATTTTCATTATTCACCGATTAATACAAACCTGATTACCCCATTCCCCGTTAGCTCTCGATTATTAATTATACCAAGACGTAAACGATATGGAAACCTGTTACGGACAAGGCAAACTCAAATGCATCCGCAGAGTCAATGCAGTCGCTATGTATGTGCCCACAGATCGAATGCACTTAAGTCACAAATCCGATTAATTGCAAATTCTTGGAACTGCACAGTTGCAATAGCAGTGGCAAGGATGGCAGCACATCCCTAATAGCCAGTGCAGCTGAGGTCGTAAGTGCTACTTGTGCAGGGGACCACAACAAAACAATCACAGAGCGCTCAACTTGGTAATTATTGTTTGCTAACTGGCTACATCCCCAGCTTGAGGTGATCCCTTTTCCTTGACGGTGGACCTGGACACTCGTTCGACTGTGTTTTTTGGTTCTTGGGATGTAACCAGACTGCTGTTCATGAATCTTTACTGTGATAATTGGCTCGGTTTGTTTGCAACCGAAAAAGAGGTTATGCACACGTAGGTAGTCTGACGCTGAATCATACAGGAACCTCGTTAAAATTCTGTGCGCATATTTCATTGGATTCTCCTGCTACTCGTACAGTCGCCATTGGAATTGAAGAGTAGTGACCGACTGAGCACTGGGCCAAAGTGCTGAAGGTGACTTACTAATTTACGTGGCAAAATCCCTTGGGTAACCACTGAAAATGCACAGCCAGACACGAAGGGTTGTGGGCACTTGCGTTCATCAATCAAAGCAGTAGATTCGTCGAAGGGAATGCAAACAAGAAACAAATCTTAAGGGTCACCGCAAACTTAAGCTGTATTTCCTGTTTTTCCCCTTGTGGGGTCCTGCCTGCTTACAAAACTTTGTCTCTCAAATTACCGTGATTCCTTTTTCACTGTTTCACTGGTCGCCGCAAAGGTCATTATGTAATTATAGTCTTCAGAGTGTCTGGGCGGAACACACAGTGGGCCGTTCGCATTCGAACTCGCTGACCGGGAAATCGGGCAAAGGAAACATCGAAAAAGGCATGGCTGGGGTTAATTTCGACTTTCACTGGAGTGTGACACAAAGGAAATTGAATTGGGATCGAGAGTGTTTGGCTTTTAATTAGGTTAACCTTTGTGGAACGGAATTTCCAGTGAGATTTTCGCTTTTAATCGTTTCTCCAATTAACTTATGGATCATCCACTTGGATGGGACGTTAGAACTAAGAGTGATTACTGGAACTGAGATTCTTTCTTTTACATTTTGATTAAGGACATTTTGTTTAAGTTGACATTAGAAGAAGTTCAGTATGATTCTGGACGTTATCCGATACTCCTGGTATTTTGCAGAGGTTTGTGCAAATTCGGTCGAAGATTATTGTTGGTAGAAGGTTGAATAAGGCTGAAAGTAAAGAGTGAGGAGTGCTTTAACTGCAATGGATTTCCTTAAATTAGATTTGTGAGTTTCCAAATCAACCTGCCACGAATATTTTCTAATGCTTAAGCTCACATCTTAGATTGGGTGGATAGTTTTATGCGCTTTTGGTGGCAGGTAGGACTGCTGCCCATGCAAGAAACAGACACAAATAGATTAAGCTAGACCCCTTGTGATGCCACATGGACCTATTATACGAAAAGGAACTCATTTATCTGGAATCAGCTAGAGCTCTTGATTAAGCTTAGGACTCTTTTAATGTCAGTATGTTCGCCCGAATTTTCGAAATGGGCTCCAAGATTGTTTCGTATTTCTTTTCGTCCCTGAAACTCCGATAGAATTCTCTTGAGAAAAAGCCAACTCTTCTGGCATGCAGGCCAATGGCACAGTGCCTAGTAAAAACACCGTTCACGATGGTAGTTTAAGTAAGATACTTGTAGGATGAGCCAAATCTCTCTAGAGGTACGGTATGTGGCAACAAATAGGAAAGGGAATTCCTCCTAGATCTCGAGGTATCACAATTGATCTGCTACTAATTTAACTGTGTAGGTGTCTATACGCTAATGGCCGCTTTAACCTAATCTAAACCTACTGGGACTTGAACCTACTCAGCTCGCATAGTAGTACAACCCACAAACCAATGAGCCGGGCGACAAACTTTCTTTTTAACTTTTTTGAAAAGAAGGGCCTGGTTGTCTACCTAGAGTTCATCGATTTTGGATGTTGTGGTCGATGTCGCAAGAGCTGGCTTTCTTTATAGGGAGACAATATCGCATCAGTTTACCAAGAAAGCTTTCATCTTCTCTTTTTCATTGACATTGTTTCGGTGCCGCGGTGATTTTTATGAGGCTCTTTAGACTTATTGCCCTTTCTGCTATCGACAACCATACCGTGTAGGATGGGCTTGATGGCAGGTTTGTGTCCTCATAATTTTCCCAAGATTTTCCTCTATGCGTGTTAGTAATGGCTGCTGTCCACGGTGTTTTCCATTGGCGTACGTTCCTATCTTTATACTACTGTGCGATAGGTGCCGAAATGAAATTTCTTCGTTGTATTGCTGGGGTAACTCGTCGTTAGGAACAGCAGAATACTAGAGGTACTCCATATCGAACAGCTGCTTTTCGAACGGAGAGGTACATACTTCGATAGTTTGGCTTCCTAAGTCGCCTTCCTAGACGTTGCCATTAAATCCGTGCCATCAGGTAGGTCCAGGATGAGATGGCTGGACCAAGTCCGAAATCTCACCTCTACTCGTATAGGAGAAGGGCCCGATGATTAAGAGTCGATGGCAGGAGATCGGGAGATGTTGAGAGTCCACTTAAGCACCCTAAGCCCGGGACCCTCTTAGTGGATAAGCAGGCCGTTGGAAAATGATGATGATGATGGTTCCTAATATTGAGGATAGTACTCCTCTTAAGGGGTACCCCTACAGACTAGACAGTAAGCTCATAATTTTGTTCAGATTCTTCTCAAGACCGTGTCGAATCGCATCGATACGTTGTTGAAAGCTGCCTCGATACCCAAGTAAACTGAAAGCGTGTGTGGTTGAGTATAATGTCGATTCTAGCAGCCCTTCGCCCTTTATGTAGTCATTTTTGGCCCGAAAAATACCCATTGGACCTGTTTTGCATTGGATGGATTGGATTGGTGAAAGTGGATTTGCGACTATTAACGTCTTTAGGACGAATGATCTTGCGACGAAGAAATCACGCTAAGTTCCCAGATTAAACCTTTGACGAAATATCAAGAGCCACAGGTCGGCAAAGGGTGGAAAATCACTTTTCTATGCAGTTCTGCGTAAGTACAAAATGCGTTTATATTGTTCCAGCTTAGAAAGTTGAAGGGTGTCTTGATACAACAATGGGCTGGGTAAATGTAAAGAAGTCCAACAACTGTTAGCCGGTAGAATTTGCGATGCATGTAGATCTCTTTGTCACAGTATTCCAAGCAGAAATCCTTGCCATTTTGAGGGGAGCTGGAGTTCTCTTGGAATACCACCCCAAAGAAGGAAAATATAAATCCGTTCGGATGCTCAAGAAGCACTTAGAGCCATCACAAATCTAACATCCGTGCAAGAAAAGGGGTGCACGCGATAGAACAAACCGCTGAAAACACAGTGGGAGTCGCACTAGCAATAATTTAAACAGCAACCAACGCGAACATGCAAATGGATTTCGAAGATCACTGGGCAAACGTGCAAGTGGCTAGACCACTCGTAAAGAAACCAAGCAACCTGCTCACTAAGAAGGCTCTAGGTTCAAGCAGAGAGAAATTAAGGCTGATGGTGCGACTCGTCACAGGACACATTTACCTCAACAAACGCATGCATAGATTGAACCTCGCTGACACAGTGACATGTAGGAACTGCGAGACAGAAGAAGATCTCGAACATTTCCCATGCCACTGTCCAGCCCTAGCGAGAATGCGACAGAAGACCCTGGCGTCCATGTAGATACCAGACCTGAGGCATTTTAAGGACAAAGGAATGGCCGCCGTCCTGGCCTTCACCAAAGAAATAGGAAGATTCGACCAAAAACACGTACAGTAGTGTCAATTCCATAATTGTTTCGACCTTCCATAGATCCCTTTCCCTGCAACGGGCCCGGCTGAGGTGTAAGTGAAGAGCGCTCAGTCCACCCTCAAAAACCATACCATAACATAGCCAGAAACTCAATCTGAATTCTTGGACAATAGAGTACAGTCACGTTAGTACAGAAACAGAAGAAACACCACCTCCACCCAATTGCTTCACCTCCACGAATTAAAATCCCTTTAGTCACACAAAGACACCTTGTCTCTTATCCAATCTCATACAAAGAGAGACCGTATCGCTATCATTTGCAGCTGGACCGCAGGTGAAATGCAAAAGTCCATTGTTATCAATGGCTTTCCTCGGGTTTAGTGATTGATTTTCATCTCCCCCGCTCCTACCTCCACCCAATTTGCCAATTATCTCTTTTCGCGCAATTAATCCCAAAATCTACCGCAAACTAATGCGATTTAACACTAAGCCTAAACGGCTGAAAACCTAATTGCCAATAATCCTCTCTGTTCAATCGGCATCCGTCGCTGTCCCCCCCTTGGCAAAAATTACAGCCTATAACTCAATTAAGCTTTAAAGTTTCTCGCCATTTGAGGCTTCGATTTAAGAGGTTTTTTTTTTTCGGTACTTACTTGGCGCCTGTGTCGTTGTGGTCATCATTGTTGTGGTGGACGTAGTGGTTGCCTCTGTTGTGGTTACACGCTCCGTTGTCGTTGTCGGAAGGATGACAATCGTCGGCTCTTCGAGGTCCGGTCTTTCGCGGTGGTGGCCACTACTACTGGCGTTGCCGTTGCCATTCGCTTTACGTTTGCTGCCGTTGGCACCATTGTTACGACCCTTGTTGTTATTGTTGCTGCTGGCACTGCTAATGCCGCTATTGCCATTTATGCCATTCGAACCACCATGGTAATCGTCATTTCCCGTATTTCCTGTCTCTCCATTTCCGCTGTGCAACAATGTTTCCGGTATCGAATCTGGTTGTTCGATATAATTGGTTTCAACCGATGTAGGCTCCGTTTTCGTTTTCGTCTTTTGATATCGGCCATCAAAGGACACGAGAAAGGACAACAAATAAAAAAGAAGAAAAAAAAGGAAAATCAAATTCAATATTCGGAAATATGTATTTCGTATCTTTTCCATACCGGATATGGGCGGAATACCTCGACTTGGGTATTTTTTGGTGCTGGGACTACGACTGGTGCCTGCTTGGTGGTTGTCGTTGGAGGTGGAAGCGTTGTGGTGGTGGTTGTTGTTGTTGTCGTCGTGATTAGAAGACCCAATTCGGCTAGTCGCTTCATGTGGAAGTCCTTTTGTGCTTCAACTGTTAATGGATAGTTGAAAGTGGATAAGTTTGAATTTGTGGACAATTTCTTCTGCATTATTTACCGACACACGGATTCATCCAAAGGAGACGTCTCCAGCCGACACACTGGTATAGATGTTGGGAGTCAGTGCCCTGACAGGCACATGTCGTTCGGAGTGATGTACCCAAAATGCCCAGCATGGCTTGACGACAGCCACTGGGTCGACCTGCACACTTTTTTGTAACACTGTCTACAGCACATGCCTGCTCGTAGTACTCTAGTTTTATTCTGAAAAAAAAAAAAAGGATTTTTAATTCAACAAACATTTAACATAGGAAAATGTGAAGACGAACAGGTTTTTGTGGAATCAAGGTCAGATTTTAAGATGAACTTCCGGAGACCAAGTTTTCATTAACCGCATCCACGTTTCACTTTCACTATAGAGGTCTCGGGGCGGTATTATTCCTCCATATCTTATGATAATGACTTAACGTCATGAATACAATAATAATGAGACTAAGCAAAGGAGGGTTCAACGTGCTCGTATAAGTGGGAGACGTTAGCGATGTTTTACTTCCTACTCTGGTAAAAGTACGCACATTGGCTATGGAGTTGTCTATTCTACTCGTCAACCAAATTGATCATGTTGGGATCCATGGTAGACACTCCTCTAGTGTATGGGATGTCCGAAAGTTACGAGGTGCAATCGTCGCTTTGGACCATTACTTTGTTGCACCAAGGGTACGGATGCGAATATTCAGTAATCTCGTGAAAAGAACCACTACTTTGAGGCTGAAATCGCAACCAACCGCAAGGGCGTTTGTCAACCGAGTCTCCCTAGAATTCTCGAGAAGTTCCTCAGCGGCAATAGCAAGCATAAAAGACCAGTGTCAGCACTAGCACCAAGCCATCAGAAATGCCGCGGCTGAGGTGCTAGGTTCCAACCCTTCACCTGTGAGAAACCGCAAGTTTTATGCTGAATGCGCATAGACAAACAAGATGGTTGCCCATAAAGCGGGAAATGGTCGTCAGCCTTATGAGTAGAAAAGGAAAAAAGAAGATGAGACACAGGAGTTTGAGGCGATTTCATTTCTGCGGACTGTGTTACGGCAACGAACGCCAAAATTCCGCTGTCAGGCAGTCTGATAGTGTTAATCTAGCGAACAGCCAATCACTTCAACTACCGGACCCTAACGAAGTTGAAGCAGTCATAGCTAAGTCTTAATTATACAAGGTCCCAGACTCAGATGGCCTAGCAGCTGTGCTGTTTAACACGTTGAGTGCCACATGAAACCAACATGGCTTCACACAAATTTACTATACATAGGCCGCGTGCGACCAATTCGGTCTCACATTTGGTTCATATTCATTTAGCTCGGCCTGTGGGACTGTTTTTCGGATTGCAAAGTGACACTTAACATGTTAAGGCTGCAGGCGAGGACTTAATAGGGTAAAGACGCCAATTCATCTGTAAAATATGGTCCGACGAAAGCGTGCCAGATGATTGGAACGATACGATATGCCTGATGCATAAGGAAACTGCTTAATTCTAAAGCGGCTCAAACCGTACATCAGGAAGTGGTGAGGAATTACCAGTGTGGTTTTAGATCTGAACAATCGACAATAGACCAAATTTTCGCTTTATCCCAAATTCCTACCATCGATTTATCGATTTCAAGGCCGCATATGCTAGGTAGTGTGATAGTGTGTGAGATAAACTATTCTGTGTCATGTTTAGTTTTGGTATTCCTGCGAAACTTATTCCATTCCACCGAGACCTTCAATATCACTAGTCAGGGCGATGCACAGAAAATAGTGCGAAATTCCTAAGCCTGTTGGCTTAGTCGATCTTCGAGAAAAGTTCTATGTTCGACTCATGGTTGTAAGTTGATGATTCAGAGAAGAGAAGATTCAACCACGAACCACAAGCTGTACAGCGACACCGACCTGGTCAAAAAGGCACGTGTACAAGAATAAGATGGCTACGTGAAGGGTAAGTGAAGGGTGACATCAACAAACTCGGCGAATGCAACTGGAGACAGCTGGCTAAGGATCGCGCTGGCTGGAGGGGCTTGTTGGTTGATACTCTGGTTCTCCCTGAACTGTAACACTAAGTAAACGAGCGGTGCAGTTATATTCACTGACCGTTTCACGAACTCTAAAGTCGATGCGGGAATCTCTTCAGAAATAATCTACAAAATCATATCGAAACCCGGATTACTCCAGCATCTCACATGCGGAGGTGCTAACAATCCAGAAGACGTGTGGATTCATTAGACAAAACGCAATACCGCAGCAGTCCATAACTGTCTTTTAGATCCTCTAAATTGATGGAACAATATACAGGGTCATCCAATTCGTGGTCCGGATTTGACATCTCTGTTTCAATAACATACGTCAAACCGAACTCTCACCCGAGACTGTATATGTTTAGCTTAAGATTTGCCATTTTACAATATGGATCGTTTAACAATTGCAGAACGTGTTAAAATTGTGAAAACTTATTACAAAAGTAGTGATTCATTACGAGCAGATTATGGTCGACATAACCGTCCATCTGAGCGTACTGTAGGCAAGACTGTAAAAAAATTCGAAGAGACTGGCTCTGTTATAGATTTTTTAAGGCCTATCCATCACCGAAATACACGGTTTGCCGTTAGTCAAAGTGTTGAAAACGAATATTCGTCAAGTTATGGTCGAGTTATTACCCGATATGTGTCGAAAAGTAGGTAATCGAAAATTACCTAGCCAGAATCGAGTCCTGCAAGAAGTCTCGTGGAGGTAATTTTAATGACATTATGGGTTGTATTAATAAAATCGAGCAATTACTTCGAGTAAAATCTCGGAGCAAAGTAAAAGCATTGAGCAATTGCTCAAGTTGGTATGAATAAGACTTTACTTTACTTGAGCAAGTTCGAAAATTCGAGTGAGCATTTGCTTGACCATTGACAGCAAAAACATCTGTCAAAAGCTTTTTATGTCGTGCGGATTTGTTGTAATAAAATTATTAAAAATAAAATGGGATCCGAAAATGATAATACGTATGAAGCACAAGTGGAATAATCATTTTGTGCGATGTTTAAGCACCAGCAATTTTATTTATTTAATTCTTTGTTTCCAAATGGTTCACGACGAATAAAATATCACGCCAAGTTAACCGATTTTTGTGTCAAAAGTACGGAGTAAATGCTTTGAGTCAAATAAATAGCAGACTTGGAATTTCCGAGCAAATGCTTAGTATTGTGCGTTTTATTCATACCGACTTGAGCAAACGCCATTTTCGAACATAGCAATTGCTTAATGAACTTTTTTATCATACGAAACTAAGCAAATGCTCCAAATGTTGACTTTTTGTAGCAATTGCTTCATATTTTAGCAAAGTCAGTTTTTCGACCCAATATATGAAAGTAAAAATTTTATCGAAAAATCATAAATGTGTTTTATTTAAATTTACTTTCGGAACCACAAAATGGACGACCCCTTAGAAAGGAGCTCATCCAGTTGGGCTATCAATTCAAAGTTACTGTTTTTAGTGCGTCTGGTCACACCAATTACTTTCGGAACCACAAAATGGATGACCCTTTAGAAAGGAACTCATCCAGTTGGGTTATCAGTTCAAAGTCACTGTTCTTAGTGCGCCTGGTCACACCAATTAGTACCAACCAATCAAAAAGAATTACAATTTCAAATACACGTCTCGTAATTACAAATTCTAAAAAAAATAATAATAATTACCTACAACAAGTTAACAATTACACCGTCAAAACAAATTTCCAATTAAACTTTTTCAATTAAGCAAGCTGACGCGGCTAACAAAGTCTTTTACATCATCAAGCAGAAACCTACAAAATTACCCCCATCCCCCCCCCCCCGCCGGCTTAAAACAACTGCACGAGAGTGTCTACGAAACAAAAACATGCAATTAACTAGGAGCAACAATAATCCAATCGAAAAGTCAAAAAACCTCATTTGTCACTCAACGTCATTTCCAATGGAAATTTTAACTGGATGCTGCCACACAGCAGAGTACATGTTCACCTAACAAAATACTTCAACGATGACATCCACTTTTGTCACTTAGCAAAATAGATACACGACGAGCAACAACCAACGACGACACCCCTTACTTACTGAAGTGGCTGCAAAATTAATTGCCATTTAACTGAACCCTGTGACATCACCCTCGCCGCCACCCACCCCACGACCCCGGCCTCACTTATGTGTGTCGTAAATGTCTTAATTATAACATACTACTACAAGAGATGTCAAAATCCGGAGCAATTAATAAACTCCAGCTGAAGACTATTAATATCATTAAAACATATTTCCAACCCTCCTGGATGCCCACCCACTTAAGATGCCGCATGCACTGTACAGAGCCACATGCAAACGACTTTCCTTAGACCTTCGTCGACGTCGGGTATGAAATATTAAGTTGTCATGTCGAACAGCATCAACCTGGGGAAGGTATTTGCAGAAGCGGGTGTGTGGCGATGGTAGGAGGCGGAGGGTGCCTGCAATGGTGTCTAATGCCGTTAAATCAGATAACATCAATCTCAGTCGGAGTGAAGGGATTTGCCAGCAAGTGACAGTGGAAGATACCTGCAGCGTTACCGCTTAAAACATCTGCTAACGGAACATGCAATCTGAGCTCGCCTTGTTGGTGAAGGTTAGGGTCTTTGGCATGTTAAGCGATTTTTAAACCCATCACATGGGGTATTATCTGTGGTGTCTTGGGTGAAGTTTTATTTACCGGTCGTCCTCTTAGATTCTCCTTATATCGTCGTCATTGCGTTCGAGGACAAAAGCCATCAAAATTCCAATTTAGTTGTCCCTACTTACAAGCTAATCGACGAAACAACCAAACTGCCAATCTGTCTTCATTCAAAGTCGACCGTCGCCACCGCTACGTGCCCCCTGCCAGAGTTTGAACAATAATCGCAGCGTGATTCACTTGTTACCCCGACACGATGACAAGCCACAGGATGAATTGCACACACACACACTTCATTCACTTACCTGCATTCTCGATCCTCTTTGCATAAATCAGCCACAACGTGACATGCTGGCGGTGGATGGTAGAATATTCCATTCGAATTCTGTGGATTTATGCTGTCGGGCGGTCTTTGTGCACACACTGGATGGAGTTTTTCCTGGGCAATCATGCACATATCGTGGCGATTCGCTGTTTTCCTGTAACAAAAGCAAAAGAAGGACACACAAGGAGAAGAGAATTAAAATTCATGATGATAGTGTATAGGTATATTTTTATTGCTTTCAACATGAATAGCAGTGGCACTTGGCAGTGTCCTAAAAAAGAGCAAGAGAGAGGGAGTGGGGAGAAGTTCATCTGTTGCGACAAAGGACTGAATAGGTACGGCTTTACTTACATTTGCAAGGACGTAGATAGTATTGACGTGTGGCAAGTTGAAACAATAGTAATTTCCTCTTATTCTGGAAATGCAATGAGGATAATGCTTATCACTTGCTTTGGTGGCGTTTTTAAGTGTCAACTGCTCTCAGTTGCGCAGTTGGTTGAATTCACTAGAAGCGTACTACAATACGGGAGGTCTTTCTCTACCGAACTCTACTCTACTGTGTTAGTGTCGATTGGCTCCACATGTCCTTGACATCTTAAACGTTTTTTTACTGGATTGATATCGTTGTACATTAAGTTCAATACGTTGTTGCATCTTCTCTTTCAAAACCCGACTACACAAACGGGACAGACTATTCCACGAAGAATTTTTCGCTCATGCTTCAGGAGGTTGAGTAGGGCCTTACTGGCCACTGTCCCATCGGCCTTCATGCCAGAAGAATGGGCCTCTTTTGCAGGAAATGCAGGGACGAAAAGGACTTGCACTTTGCACTATCCCATAGAAGGAAGATCTATCTAGGAGGTTATCACTTCGACAAGTCAACAAGTATCATCAGCTTTATAAGGAGCTCCAAATGGTTGCATTAGTTGGCCTTCCTTGGCCTACGTGTGTCTGTGGCCACCTTACCTACCTATCTAGGGTCTTTATACTCAATAGACTTCTGAGCCGAAGGAAATATTGGCTCACTTGTCGAAAGCTTAAGACTTGTTGCCTGAGTCGGCCGTTTATGACAAATCCGCATCCAACTAAGTTTCTTGTTCTCACCATAACCAAATATTGTCTGCCACTGTTATCAACAATAGTATCACTCTTAACAGAGACTTGTAGTTGGACATTACAGTGAAATCTCCCATTGCGGACAGCTCTCTTAGGCGGACAGCAACCTTAAACGGACATATTTTCCTACAGAAACCTCAAAAAATGTCAAATATTTATTCTTCCCTTGGACGGACAACTCCCTTGGGCGGACGAAAATGTTGGCACCGTCGCTGGCTGCCTAAGGTCCCAGTGGCAAGCGGCAAAATTAAAACGTATGAAATCGTATGGATGTGGCCACGCAGTCGCTGCGCAGCAAGCGTCATTTCTGAGCAAATTTTTTTCTGCCGCTTTTCCGCTTGCCGCTCATTGCGTGGCAGGGGCCTAAGGGAGATTTCACTGTATATGCATTTGCAGCCTGGAGTCTAGATCCTTCATGATCAGTCGGATAATTGGCCTGAGTAGGGGTTACTTGTTTAGTGATACACTGAGTGGGTCTTTGAAAAACCTCTAGACGTATGGGTATGTTTAAGTTGCGTCTTTGCCGTTGGGCATAGGCTGGCAATAACGCCTGCTCTTCATCGTACTCGTACTCGCGGCGATACCTCAGATCATTTTCTTTGCGATTGCGCCGCCTTTGCTCGGATCAGGGTGCAGATCTTCAGTGTTGAAGTGGTGAGTGCTGAAACTGTAACCTTCTCATCGCTGAAGCGCCGAGATATATCGGAGGTTGGTTCAAAAAAGGACGACAATGCTTAAGCCAAAGGATTTCTCGAATAATATTCAAACAAAGATGCAAAACTCCGGCGCTTGAGACCGAGGATCTTCACGGATCGGAAAAAAAGTGCATACACACATTTTTTTATATTTTTTCTTTTTGTTGGGCTGCAGTAGTCTCCGTGACCTCGCGGTTAGTACATTGGACTGCTGTGGTTAGAACTGCGTACGTTAAAACCCCAGCTGCAATTACAAACCTCCGAGAGCAGAATTTTGCAATGAAAAATATCGTCAGTAGGCAATTAATTGTAGGTTCGTTCCACTGCGTTCGAAGTAGGCTTCTTCCCAGCTTCTTCCCCTTGGGAAGTTCTGAACTAGACTACCATCAATAAAGTCGACATTTGCCATTTCGAAAGTAATCGCATTCAGAATATTGTGAGAGTTTCTTTTACGAAAGAAGACGTGTTTGTCTTGGTTGGTATCGATAATTTCTTATTATTTCCTCTGGTCATTCCCAGGAGTACCACTTACTCATGCACTGAGGTGATCCGATAAAGGTGAAACACTTTGAAAATTAATCGAGTTTGTTTGGTCAAGTCTTATTTTTCGAGTGAATTTTCCTTGATGATAAGCTTCCGTTCTCCCACACTACGTATCAGCTTTCCCCTCACCCGCAGTCTTTCATTACTGCTAACATCCAGTTATGTGCGTAGGTTCCAATCTAGTAAATTCAATCACCGAACCCCTTCAAATATCAAGCCTGTTCCCGTAAGCCTTCGTAAATCGGGAAACAATTCACAAGTACTCGTGCCGTTGCGAACCCTTTACCCCGTGCTCCTGCAATATGCCCACTTGAAGTCAAGTTTTTGTTCCTCGCCGCATTGACGACGAACAAAAATAACAACAAAAACAACAACAGCAAAGTCCTTCTAAGTCCCTATTGAATAAAACCCATCAACGAGGCCACCCCACTCTCTCTCCCTCTCTCTCTAACTTTTGCTCTGAGGATTACCAGTGAATTGAAAGTCCTGTAACGAATAAAGTAGGTACATCTTCAAAGAATTACTCACTTGCAGAGGCAAAATGCAATATCCAGATTCAAGTCCTCGTGCGGACCCTTGTAGAACGCTTGCAGTGAGTTCATGCAAGCATTCCGATTGCATCGATGCATCTCACAATGCATCAGCATTGGCTGCAGGGATGTCGAACAGGACGGATCTTCCCTGCACGTATCCAATGCAGTGTGACAGGTACTCTACAAAAAAAAAAAAAAACATACAATAATGATTCGAGGGCTGATGAGATAGATTTTCATAAAATCGAGAGCCATTCGTACGAGGCAGAGTGTCCTTAAGGTGCAATGCGTCAATCACCACCACCACGCACTTTATGCGTCAATCACCACCACCACGCACTTTATGCGTCAATGAGGTGGACAGCACTCAGTTGAGCTGCAACAGAACCTCGCTACGAAGCTGATTTATTCCGTTCATTGTTCACTCACCTGAAAGTGTTGCTTGATTATTTCCGATGAGAGGTCCGCTTCAACGTCCTGGCCACCTGCGTGCATGTGTGTTTGGTTTTGTGTTATTTTTTGAGATTTTTTTTTTTTCGGATGCAAAGGTGTCCACGGAACGATAGAAGTAATTTTTGTTTCGTGGTAACGACACGATTTTCGATTCCAATTGACGATGTTTTTGGCGAATTTCGTCAGACCAATGAAAAGATAGATACAAAAGAGCGAAATTGTTTTTGTCGTGAGTGTATTGAGTTTATAGTGAACGAAAAGGATTAAAGGGATTTCTAGAAATACACAATTTTTACTTAATAATAATTTTTGTAACTATTGTTTGCGGCTAAAGTACAGCCTTGTTTTTCAAAATCGTGTTTTACTCCAAAACGAATACCTGCAAAGGAAACCTGAAGATTTCAGCACCAACTGACATCGTTCTCTGGAATCAAATCCCAAATTTCAGATCTCAAGACTAACAGGTGTCCAGCAACTTCTGGTGAATCATTTCAATTTTCGTTCGATTTAATTTACAGGATCGCATATACGAGTTTAAATCTCCAGGATAACGCCCAGAAATTCGTCAAGTTTTGAAAAAAAGAAACCAGGTTTCTACCAGTTTTTTTTTTTTTGATCAGCCACTGTTTGTGCCTTGGAGTCGTCTGAATGGGAATAAATGCATTATTTGGGCCTTCGCGCTGACGTCATGCGTTTCTATCCAGTATACGTTTATAGATCTCATTGAGTTCAAAAAGCTGCAAATTCTGGCATGTCTCACGCTTTTCTCATTCTATCGATGAGTGTTTGGCAGCGTGTAACATAGCAGCATGGGTAACATAGTTTGCAGAATTTCTAAGCGCATCCGTAATGCTCATGCTGGTCCTTTTTTCCAAAGCTGATCACCACACCAAAATAGCATACATAGATGAGAATTGGTCTTAAGAATTGAAGACTAGTGGCAACATTGCCAAAAACCGTCGGACACGCCGCCTCTAACGCGATAGGTTTCAGTCGGCCAGCGCAACGAAACCCCTGGTTTATCGACGAGTGTCGGACTGCACAAAAGGATCAGAGCTGTTCGCGAGCCCAACGAGCAGAATAGGAGTGATGAACGCCAGCTTCACAGGAGGAAAAAGAAGGAGCATGCACGGAAGCGCGCGATCGAGGAAAAAGAGAGATGTCACTGCAGGAATGAGGTTCGGGAGTTTCACCAAAGGGTAAAAAGAACCTGTTAAGGCTACAGAGCCCGAACCGAAGGACGAAAAAGAGAACATCGTAGTAAAACCGCAGTCAATGCTGAGGATATGGAAGAACTATTTCTGCAGACTGTTTAACGGCGACGACGAATCGAATCCCGCTGTCAGGCAGAATGTACCATTCAACCTGGACGATGAAAACCAACCATTCCGTCTACTCGACCTCGTCGAAGTGAAGATACCCAAAGCTGCTGGAGCTGAGGTCCTTACTGCCGAACTGTTTAAAGCGGTAGGCGATGACTTGGTAAGTAGCATGCACCAACTCATCTGCAAAATATGGTTGGAGGAAAGTATGTCCAATGAATAGAACCTCAGCATCGTTCAGCCGATCTTCCAGAAAGGAGACCCTCTGAACTGCGCCAACTACAGAGGCATCAGCCTTTTTAACAACGCTGACAAGATCTTATCGGCCGTGTTGTGTAAACGCCCGAAGCCATCTCTCGAACAACTAAGGTGAACCTGCATAAGACTTTAATCGTCTCAGTTTTGCTCTACGGCGCGGAGGCATGGACTCTGTCAAAAGCAGATGAGGTTGCTCTTGGTTGTGTCGGGAGGCAAAATTCTTCATGAATCGAGGAGGAGAATACGGCGACATCGGCTTAGCCAAAAGAGTGAAGGTCCAATGGTTGAGGTGGCTGCGTAATGTATGAAGAGTAGATGGACATCAATGATCAGGCCCTGAAAATCCTCAAATCCACACCCGTGGGTTGGTGCAGTAGAAGAAGACCGCGACTCAGGTGGCAAACGCAAGTGGAAGGGAACCTTGACCAACTTGGCGTGTGAAACTGGAGACAGCTGGCTGGAGACGCTTGTTGGTTGAGGCTCAGGTCCAACCTGCACAGTAGCGCCACCAAGTAATAAATAGTAATGATTTTGCATATTCCAACCAGGGCAATCAAAAACATTATGCAAACCGCAAGCTTAAACACACTAGTTTCCCAAATCCTGCATGAAATTACGTACTTATATACTTAAAACTAATTTTCACCACGTTTAACCTATTTTCGCCCAAAAGCACATCAAATTGCTCGCGTGCCGCATATAAACTCGGTCAATTAATTTGTCACATGTATTTGTAAGTGATTCAAGCATTTCACCCACCGTTAACCAAATAATACAAAATGTATTTCGTAAATACTTATTCTCTTTAAAAACCGCCCTCATAAATTTACAAATAAACCAAAACTGACAAACCGACAGCAGGGTTCGATGCAATATATTAACTTTAATATTTTTCAACTTAATCCCTTCCCCCCCCTCCCAACAAAACAAGAAGCGGAAAGGGTAAATTAAAAAAAAAGAAACAATAAAAAAAAAAAAAGAAACAAATAAATTTGAATTAAATTGCATAACACAAAAATGCAAAAAAAAAAAATATATATAGAGCGTGTTAGTGCGACTTAGTAAACCAAACAATCTGCAGCTGTTATCAATTTAAACGAACTATCTATGGACGTGTGTTAAAGTATCTCTCGCTACGGTTCACACCCCGTGTTTGTACAGAGTCAAATGCATTAAATGCAATTTCGGTCCTAAAAAAATACTAAAGCGATAAAAACTCTACTTCACACCGTATTTATTCGTTTGTTAATAATTTGTTTGCATATTTTTTGTTAAGTTATTATATTTTTTAGCTTTAAACCCTAGGGAACTAATTTAATTTTTATTCTTTAAAGTTAGATGAGTTTTTCGTTATTTTTGTTTACCTATTTAACTAACTATTTGTTAATGGTTAATTGTTTGTAAAATATTTTGTAATTGTGTTATATTTACAAATAATGCCCGCATCACCTGCGTTGGTATGGGACCCTAGGGGGAAATTCATTTAAATAAAATTAAAGTTGCGGCAATTTATTTGTTATTTATCTTTTGATCATACCACAGATGTAGTGTGATGTAATTATTGCAAAAAAAAATTAATAAATACTTTTGAATAGTTATGGGAAGTTTATTTTTAGTTTTCACCCTCAAAAAAGACGAAATGAAATAAAAATAAAATTATTGATTGGCGTAGTGCATTAAAACAAAAAAAAGAAACATAATTTAAATATTCTACTGCGAAATTATATAGTTAAGTAAATTATAAAAATGAGCAACATGAGTTAATTGAGAATTTAAGAAAAATTAAAAGGCAGTGATAGCGAAAATGTATTTTTTCTGTAAATTAATCACAATGTAAAAATAAAAAGTTTGTTTTAATTTTAACTCTTTTTTTTCTTTACTTTTCTTGTGCAAAGGGAAAATATAAAAATTTTCTGCGTGCTCAGTTTGGTTTTCTCAAAAAAAGAAAAATTAACAAGAAAAATTTTATTTAAAGAAAATAACTAAGCAAATTTGTTTAAATTTTTTTATTTTAAGAAACAGAACTTTAATTTAATATGAAATAGCGAACTACGAACATTTAAGAAAGATTTGTTTTGAAATCTCTGGAAAAACAAAAAGGAAAATTATTTTGTTTCACAGAGAAAATTAAGAAAAAATAAATTTAGCTTTATGTTTAGTATTCCCAATTTTTGGTTTACAAGATTTATTTGTTGTTTTGTATTTAACCGATTGAATGCAAATTCTTTTTGTATTGCCCAGTTTTTAAATAAAAAAAAATTAACCTCTTCGATGGTAGGAAAAAAAACATATGACACACTTTCTTCCATGAAGAGGTTAAGTTAAAAAAAAAATAAAATAAAAAGAAATAATATTTTTTTTTTTAAAGTTGGAAAACATACTTTGGTAAGCATTGGTGTTGCCATCAATAACCATACTATCTCCGGACGCTGTTGGTGCGGTGCTGCGTTGAAAATCACTCACATTGAACGGATATGTTATGACACTGTGATGTTGGTTTGTATAATGTGTACTTGCTGGTGCTATAAGTGGTGTGTCGATAAGGGCCATATTATCGTCAAATATACGCTGATGGTAGGTTTCATCCATGCCCATTATTCTGACTGTAATAAAATATTATTGATTTGTTTTTTTTTTTTAAGAAAATAAAAGTAAAATTTAAAATAAAAACAAACACTTATGGTAACAATCGGTGATGGTTGTAGTTGAATATTTTATTTATTTATTTATATATTTGCTATTACACTAGATGTTAAATTTGATATATGAGGCCACTCATCAGCAAATCAATTGTCAACATCATGTAGGTGCTTGTGACTTTATGATCTTTTACTTGAGTGCATAATGAAGTGGATTTAAGGACGTCTTAAGTAGCACTTAACCGTCCCATAAAATGGCCACGTGATTGTATTTTATTGGTCGTATTTGTCAGTCGCGATACAGGGAAATAATTCAGAAGAATGGTCATCTAAAGTTGATTGGTGAACGTTGAATAGTAAGACACAGCCCTGAAATTACCCTCTGCAGAACTGATACTTGAGTTTTGGATTGGAAATGTTGGCACAAGAGCTCGTCATAAACCAGTTGTAGAGTCACACTACCGGCTTGAGGTTATGGATGAGAAATCTTCCCACGATAAAACTACTGCAGCAGACTGATATGCGACAAAAGCTTTCGGATCCGCAGGTGGACTGTTTCAAATTGACACTCGCAGACAACAGATTTAAGAAGAATTCAAAGATTTTACTGGTCATCATTGCTGAGTGGTAAGTTGGACTGCTATGCGAGCTGCGGAAGTTCGAACCCCATCACTACCGCGTTGGGGAATAAGCAGATAACAGAAAATGAAGAAAAATTGTTTTCTCCTCTTCCTCTCATTTGTGTGATTCTGATCTAGATCTGTATGAAGATTTGGCACGTCGGACTATACAGCCTCACACCTGCGGTTAATTTTCCTGATAGCATCAACTTTAAGGATATATTTACATGTAGAGAGCGGTACACCCAGTTGACGTCGTTCGAGTAGGTTGCTTGCATCACTGCAAGGAAGATTTCTACCATATAGCTAGGGAGAGAGTTGTTCTAAGTACACCACCGATGCCCATGCATTGCTTTATCCAGAGCCTGTCACCAGACAATTTCCCCATATAGTAGATAGTAAGGACTGAAGTCGCCGTGGCTCAGCGGTTAGGTGCGTTGGACTGCGGCATGGGCTTAACCTCCAGCTATATCCACCGAATATTTTTCTCGGCACCACATCTCGTCGGGGAATGACAAGCCAGAGGGAGTAATTTCTTATGAAAAAACTTCTCAATTCGCCTTTCGGAGTCGGCAATAAATTGTAGGTCCCTTACATTCGTGTGAAAAATGTAACATGCACAACATGAATGGTTGTGAGAAGCTAGGCCTTGGTTCATCCCGAGCTGTCGCGCCTGCTATTAACTTTAGTTTTAAGGGCCGGATACAAGAGCAGAAAGCAACACTTAGGCGCTTTAGTAAATTGGCTTCCAGTCAATTTTTTTATCCAAGATAAGGATGGTGGGATTGATGTTGGGAGGGAGCCGCTGCAAGAGGCCCATTAAATAAGACTTATCCTGCATAGATTCCCCAATTTGTGTAGCATCTTTTCTAAGCATCTCCCTGACGATCATATTAATACGCTTAACTCCTTATTAAAAAGTCGTGAACTGGATCATTCCCCCAATGGGGATCTACATATATCAAGTCTTGGGCTGTTACTTTTCTTCTAAGAGTCTTCGAACACCTTTCACCTATCTACATATATTGGGTCATTGGCTAATACAGAGCATTATTCGAATGAGTACATTAGAAGATCTTTAGGTGGAAGCAGCAAATGTGAACTTATTGAGGTCATTTCACCTGAAATCGATTCAAAAGGTCGGTAGACTGTGAATGTTATTAAGATTTCGCTTTATGTGTACTAAAACAAAGCGATAGAATTTTTGATAGAATTTTTTTCGTTGGAACAGATCATGATACTTTCCTTTGTGATGGGCCCTTAATGCTCTTAGCTCTCAGAAATAAGAAATTTTCGAATGACTGCTTTATTAATTTATGGAAAAATTTACTTTTAATGTAAAAAAAGGTCCTTCGAATGGTGCTTTAAAGACAATTATGGTTTTAGGCACAAAACGGACGAAAATAAATGCAGGAGCTTAGGTGAGTGGGAGCAGCTTGTCAACACGTGTGATGACTTAAATTATTTAAAAAAAAAATATAATAGGTAAAATATGACATCCTTTAAAAGATAGGAAGTAGTGTTTCAAGCATTGGTGGGTACAGATGAAGATTTATATACGTAATTACATGCGCCTATGTTGTCATATGTATTAAGACCCACCACTTAATTCTAGGCACATCCTTGTTTTTACTTAAGCTAGTTTTAGATATTGATTTTTATGTGAGTTTTTCTCGGAAGGAAAATGAAAGATGTCCGTCTATCGGAGGATTCTCAGAAAAAAAAGGAGTCCAGGTTAACAGCGTAGTATCATTTTTATACTTGTACGTGGTGGACCAAAATGTATCATCCTATCGGAAGATGCTATAACTTTGCAAATGGAACTGTCAGTTTTGTTTTGATATTTGTGAAGTAAACAGATGCAGAATGCACATTGACAAGCCATAGAACGCTATACCTACTCCTCAAGATGGTGGAAAATTACGTCCTTGATTTTGGCGCAACGTAAACTTTGGCGCAGATTTTCCGGCCGTTCTACGCCAACTGGTCAAACACTAAGGCGTTTAAACGCTCGCGTCGACAGAAGTCACTGAATGGTGCACCAATTCCGCCGGAGGTATCATCAAGCCTCATTTTTTCGAGGACGCCGTGGGTAACTTAAATTGCACTGGCCGGCAAGATCGCCCGATTTAAAGTCAGGGGTCTATGAGAACAAGCCACAGACTCAAAGAGAATATCCAACAAGAGTGCGAGAACTTATCGCCCGAAGTTCTCGCCAAAACGATTGAAAATGTGGTAAAAATAGCCCAAATGCTCATCAACAAGCGATACATACCGATATCATCTTCAAAAAGTAGTGGAAAAAACTTAAAGGTCCAAATAAACAGAAGCTCTACACTGCCTTGATGATGGTAGACTTGTGTGATACGATTCAAGAACCTTCGCCATTTTTGAACCGCGTGCAAAACCTTCCTACCGGCCAATCTTCTTGTGAATTTTATTTTTTTTTGCCATTTGCCCAGAAGATCATTTGTTCGGGGGATAGGACTTTCTAAGTATCAGTTTGCACTGTTCTTGCTTGACACAACGGGAAAACCCTTAGAGAAAATAACAAATAAATAGCTGGTGCGACAGCTCGGGATGAGCCAAAACCTAGCTGCTCGCAACTATTCATGTTGTGTGCGTTGGCTTCTTTGCATGAATCGAAGGGACCTACAATTTATTGCCGACTCCGAATGGCGAATTGAGCAGCTTTTTCACGACAAATTGTACTCTCGGAGGGTTGTCATTCTCCGACGAGAGGTGGTGCCAATTACCACTAAAGATGTAGTGGAAATGAGGCTGGACACAAAGTTCACAGCCAAAGATTAGAAACAGAGGTAGGCGGAAAGACACTAGACAATATCGTTATGGTACTTGTACCCAAGTTATGTGCAATACAGGTGACGAAGAAAGAGCAGGACGTATGTATGTAAATCAGTTAAGAATATAGCCCATAGAAGCTCGGAAGAGTGGCATCACCCTGAAGAATTGCAAAGAGCAGATCTAGGTTAGATTGTCTGAAGTCAGAAGAGGGTTAAGTCGAGCAAAATTAAACACACTGGGAGAACTTGGTCACTCTGTTCCCTCTTAAGGAAATAGGGCAACGGTTGGGGTACTTTGTACCTATGTACGAGTATGTATATAAACGAGGCATTGGAATTTGTCGAGAGCGTTTCCACTTGTGGTCTTTTCAGATGTTAGTGTACAAAAGCAAGGATGTGCCTGATAATGGCTGAGTAAATCCAGTGGACGACACCAGGCTAGAGTCCAATCTCTTTTCAAAGACTCGGTTGCATGCGTGTTAACAATAGTTGCTTTCCGTCTCCTCTCTACGCAGATGCCACCAAGTGACTGCTTCGACTTTTCGACAGCTCCATTCTGTTTTTGGACTGTATTTAAGCTTACTTCAGAAAATATCTAGACACCTGAGGTATTCCTGTACATCTGGAGACTAGAATCTCAACAGGACTTGACAACAGACAACCATTTTTTGATAGAGACTGAACGTCATTAGTCAATTGTTAGGAATAGCCAAATGTTCATCCTAATGTTTTCCAAAACAACAAAGCTTTTGACAAAAAATGAACTCCTCATAGTTTCGCCACTAGTTGAAATAACCCCCTTCGTTATTTCTCCGAATCCATCGCATGAAAAGCTTTCTATAGAAATTCCATAAACTTCGGGTCATTAGGCATAACAACATAACAACCACCCTCTCTGCTTCGCTTATTCCCAAAGGTCATGGATTTCGTCAAACACACAAAAACTAACCTTGCATCGATTTCGATTCTTTGCCACTCGACCTCGAAATGTTTCCCACCCACCGATGGCGTATCTCGAGAAGAAAGAAATCTACTTGAACACAATTAAAAATTTAAAACGAGAGTCAACAACTTCCCCCCAATTTAAAACTTCAACATGACTGAGCTTATTCCAGTCCAGGGCCACAAAGTCCTTCGCCATTTGAACCGTAACGCGATGCCGTACCCCCAGATTTGTGCGACATTTCCTCAATTCATGTGCTGAACTGAGACTTTTCTTGTATAAATATTCCATGGGACATTTTAGATTTTCCACAACTAACCATAGTTTGCACGAAAGTCATCTTCGTCTTCGCCAGTTCGTAGTCCTTGCCCGAACGAACGAAAGGCACACAGAGCTCTGTTTGGAATTTAATTCAGTGTCAGGCAGAGTGCCCACCCTCGTTGCCACGTTTTAACTCATCTAACACCAAATTGTCGCAATGTCTATCGTGTCTATCGAGTCTATCAGCAACTGTGCGGTGTTATGAAAAGTCCTTCCGCATCGTCCTTTTTTTTTCTGCAAAAGTTGTTGCTTCTGCTGTTTTACGTTGGTGTTCCCTTTTTTGAGTTTGCTGTAAGCCAGTCGTTTTGTTTTTTTCTCTGCCGTTCTCTATTCCTAGAACTCAGTGTTGCCCTTTATCGTTACAAGATAAACCAACACGAGAGGATTACACTGATGAGTGTTGGATAAATATTTGCTCAGGAAATAAACCGATAACTGGAAAAGGATGAGATGGTGACGAAGGAGGACGTAAAGCAGAAAAAAAAAAAAAAAAGGGAACACACGATGACAAAGAGCTCAACTTTTAAGCTCTTAAGTAAACAGATGATTTTTCTCATCCCCCGGTCGGTGGGAGGGAGCTGTAGTCGTCTCGTCGACAGGAGTAGCTATCATTCCCCGACCGAACGGGATATCAAACTGACATTGAACCGTGTATTCCATGGGAAATCAACGGGATGTTTTGATATTGAATTGAGTTCGGGGGGTGGTTGGGCGGGCATATAAAATCGAATTGGCTATGAATGCGTGTAGCTCGCGGGCACCGAGTCCTTTTTTTTTTCCGTGTTTGCTTGTATCCATCAAAGGGATTGCTATCGATACATTTATTAAGGTTGTTCGTGTTTTTCTTGCGTTACGTTGCGTGTCATATATTTTTTTTTTCGTTTTGTTAGACAAATTTGAGTGGGTGCTTAGGTTGTTAACGCTTTTGTGTATGATGTTCATTTTATATCTTTATCTGATGGAGTCCTTGTGATTATTTTATGTCGGAAGGATGGCTAATCAATCTGTCGATGGAGAGATGAGAGGAATCGATCAATTCAAATTGTCAATTCGTGTGCGAGTATTATGAACTCAATTATCGACAGTGAATGACAAGTTTCAAGGTACACGGATGGGGAAATGGTGTTAGAAGAACTTTGGATGTTCAAATGGAGAGCACGTGCATCGATTGATGGATGTCCTGTGAGATTGTGACATTTCATGTAGAGTTCTGCGAATGTTAAATAGGGTTAAATGTTTGTCAATGGGTTTAACGAATGGGAATGCTGTTGGTGCACACTGAATCGAATGGAGATTGAATTTCAACACATTTGAAAGGTTGCTGAACAAAGAAGTGCTGCACAATATCAACAAGATCATAAAGAAATTTGTCATTACCTAGTGGGATTTTAAAATAGAACAGATCAATTGGAAAAGAGGCTTTGATGAACTGCTGCCAAACCACTGAATCTCTTACAGATTCCACGAGGCTCCATATAATTCCTTTCGAAGAATGTTCCAAATAGAATTTCCGGAGAATGTAGAGTGAAGACTGGCTCGAAATTTACTGTAGAATACCTGGAGCACAGCTTGTTTCATGGGCCCGTATAAAAGTCTGCATTACTGAGGAGAACACTTCTCGGCTCCAAAATCATTTTTTCCTCACGCGTTAATGACAGCCTACTGCCTATTATGCTGCCAAAATTGAAAGTCGTCAATAATCCTTGGCTAATGCGGATTTAAAAAGGTTTGCGAGGTCATGTGTCAGGGTTGCGAGGCCATGCGTCCGCGAAGAATTTTAAGCCAATCAGCGTTACTTTTGTTTTGATTTCAGATGTTCGTGCACTGGATATCATAAGTAAGCCAATTGGAGCGCACTTATCTCACGGTGATCATCAAAATCTTGGTTAGAACAGGCAAAGATGAACACGGCTTAAGGGACATTTGAATCTGTGATATCTTACCAGTCATAACTCGGTTACAACCAACAACATCAGGAGTTGAACCTGGACATTCAGCGTGACAAGCGATGATGCTAACCACTACACCATGGCCACTCCCTTGCACTTTTCCCTTCAATGGTTTACCCAGCAGCTACATCAAATCGGAACTCAACTCAAGGAATCTCCAAGAAAAGCTATCTAAATGCAACTCAACACCAAGACTTTATCAATCTAAGTTCATCGACTTAAGGGGTCGACAGAAGTCAAGAAATGTTACGACAGACTTCCTCACTGAACACTATTTACTCATCTACCCTCTTAGTAAGCTGGGCGTTAGTCCATCGGACATGGAAGCTCAAGAATCTATCGAACACATTTTGTGAGCCTCTGGCGCCATAGCCCGCTGCACACTGAAATAATCACATTTTCACTTATCCAGAAAAAAATAAATCTCGCACGATCTTGAGCTTCCTCCATGAACTTGATCTGGCATGGAGTTTTTCTAAATTGTAGGAGAGCTTTACTTGGCATTTATGATCTTTAAGGTCGCAGTGGATTAGCCTAATTTGAGTTGCAGTCACCAAAAACAATTGCGATACTTTCGGAAAGCAACACAGCCATCAAGGCATTATTCTCTCATGGGTGGGTACAATGGACCCTTTTGTTGGTTTACCTGAGCAGTGACTAACGTCACAACCCAATTACTTACTTAAGCTATTTAAAAAAAACAGTATGGGACTGCGTTGAGACCCTCTTCTGGGTGCCAGGCTACGCTGGGTTCAAGAGTAACGAGAGAGCAGATAAACTATTAAGAGATTGGAAACACAACTTCTAGGACCAAAAATCTTTAATGCGCTAGGTCCCCATACGAAAAGGGAAAAATCAGGAGAACAAAAGAAGCAAGAAAGGTTACGAAACTCCTCGAGAACATCAATATGACCAAGAAGAAGCCGGGAAGACAGGATTCCTAATATGCCACTGTAGATAAAATAAACATATGACGTAGAAAGGCCTGGGATTCAGATGAAAAGACCAAAATACACCATGTAAAGGACTGTGTGGCATTAACTTACAGCAGAAGGGCTCATAGAACAGCAGATTCTAGGACTAAAATGAACAGACCCGATTGCACCTTAAGGACTGTGGGACACTAATTCACAGCAGATGGACTCATCTAGAGACATATCTACTCTTTGGCGAAGATAAACCCTTGGAAAAATCCATCAAAGATAGAGTTCTTAGCTGTTGTATTGGAGGAGAACAGACCAGAACCCTATTAAAGTGCAGATTACAGATCTATCTTAATCGCAGTGGTATTTACACCTCTTGAACACAATCTACAATAGAAAAAATATCATCAATCGTTTCCCTTCGTCACTGTAGTTTCTACTGTAGTCGCTGTAGTCAAGTCAATCGGGCGCCATTCCCTCTTAATTATTTATGTTTAAAAACTTAAACTAAATCTAATCCATCGCTCTCACGGCCACCTCCTAGCGCATTTGTTTTGCTTACAATCAAAATTATTTTTATGGAAAACTCTACGTAAAATTCGTTAAATTATCAACAAAATTTATGAAAATATTTGTCGTAACTAAATTTCTATACAATTTATTTCATTTTTGTACAAAAGAATAAATTAAAAACGAAACAAACCAAATCATAGTCATCAAACTTAATTCCAACAAAAAATTAATTCATCTGTGATAAATCAAATGTACATTCGTGTCGCCGATAACCGTCATTACATAATAAATTCAAAAAAAAAAAAAAAAAAATCAAAATTAAAGTGGAAAAGAATATAATAAACGAAATTGTAATCTCTAAACACTTAGTTTTACACAACATATACAGTAAAAGCAAAGTACATTGATTATACGAGTACATAATAGACTCCATCAATAATAGCAAAATTATTGAAGTCATGCAATCCCAGTGGTGCGATGGGCAGCAGATACACCGCAGTGCACGGGGACCCCTGCCGCATCGGTTCGGGTGTAGACCCCCTCTTGCGTGTGTCTGAGAGTTGAACTCGCTGCTGGTCTCTCTAAACACTACAAAAAGGAATTTAAATCTAGATAAAGGATAAAAAATTGCATCACAGATACACTCACGGCAATTGCATTGGACAAGGAGATTAAATATTTATACAAAAAAGCTTTAGAGGTTGAGGTAAGTTGTGGTTGTGCTCAAGTGTCTTTGCAAGGCTCTAGTCTTTCACACAAAAAAGAGGGACAAACTTGGTCTCATTCACACACATACAGAAGCACACTCGCATAGTTCCAGGCTCCTTGCAGTGGGGATAGTTTTACAGATTGAGTGTAACTTGTGCGGAGGGCTTGGGGTGGAACAAAACAGATTCTAGTTGCAATGAATGGTTTTAGTGCGTTTAAGTGCATTGGTGCCGACATATTCTCAGGGTGCTTTATCAAATAACAAACGGGTAGCAGGAGTAAAAAAAAAAAAATAGAAAAAAAAAATCAGAAAAAAACACCAGCAACAGCAGCAGCAACGAACCATTGCCGTAGTGCCAGTGTAAACAGCTCGTGCGATGCCAAAGCCTTTTGTTTGGCTTTTGTATTACTTGCGAAGCCAAACCCATTCAAGTATTCTGCTGCATCATCGACGCGGCGCGCTCCCTTCGGAACGTGGTATACCCAACTTTACCATTGTTACAATTTGTATACAATTACGCAGACACCGTGAACTGGATTGTAAATTTCTAAATCTCTACACAACCGCTGGAAAATTGAAAATTTCAAAATTATTATTATCGGTCATCGGTACGTATACGTAACATTTTTTTTTTCTTTCTGTTGAAGGATAGCACATAGTTTTTTTTTTTTTAAATTTAAGAGAGGACTTACCTCGTTCATCCATTGTGTTCTCGTGATAACCATCGGGCGTTCCACTGTGATGTTTATAATTTATATTCAATCTAGGTAAGAGCGTGTGCAATATTGAAATGTTTGTACAATAACAACAAAGAAGGGTGAGGAAATTATAAATTTTTTTTGTTAAGTAGGTATCTGTTGTAGAGTTTTGAGATGTTTTTTGTTTGTTTTTAGGTTGCGTGTACCTATTGTGTGAGGGCAGAGTGTAATTGATTGAAACTGGTATTAGGGGAGAGTTAAGTAGAGACAGAATATCAAAGTGGGACCATCGACCAAATATCCACGAGACTTAATTTTGATGCGCCAACAAGTTTAGATCCTTATACATAAACAGAAGCTGTAGAGACGAGGAGAAAGTAGGAACCACAACTCGTCCCATTTTGGCGTCAGATTTCTTTTGTCTATGAACTCGTACTATCACCTGCACGGGGTGAATTTTTGGTAAGCTGGGTGCCTGGTACTTTAACCTATGTTTGTATTTTAGAAAGAAAGGGTCGGAGGGAGTGTTTCTACTAAGGCATTTCTTCTACGATCCGAACGCTAGCGGAAGAATTCTCGAGATGGAAGCAATGGCGAAGGTCTACTTAGGCGGAAGTAATATGTAAAGTTCACGATCAAGCTGACTAGAGACATCTGTTGGTTGCGCATTTGCTTAAAGCGCAAGTAAAACGCATCAAAAATCACCGATGGAACGTCGAAGAAATTTTTCATGTCTCTCACTGTTGTCTCCTTTCTTCGATGCGGAAAAACTACCTTGCAGGCAGTATATTTCGAATAAAATCAAAAATCAAAAACGCTGTCTTGAAACTGACGAAGAACCTTCCTTCAGCTCTGCAATACATTTTAGCTATACCCAGCTAGGCAGTAAGTAGAGAAGTTTAAGTATCTCAGGGTCTTATTCATGAGTGATGGAAGGAGCAATACTGAGTTCTCCCATAGGATTGGTCAGGGTGGAGCAATTTTAAGACAGCTAAGTCAATCTGTTATCAGGAGGGCCGAACTTGGTATCGAAGCTAAGCTATCGGTTTTTTATTCAGTGTTCGTTCCGATCCTCACCTATTGTCATGAGGTTTGGGTAATGACCCGAAAGAATAAGATCGCGGATACAAGCTGCCGAAATGAGATTTCTTCGTCATATTGCTGGGGTGACTCGTCGAGATCGGGTTAGGAACATCAGAATACGCGAGGCACTCAATGTCGAGCAGCTATTTCTTCGTAAGGAGAGGTTCGTTTTCAAGACGTGCCATGGAAGTAATACCATCAGGTAGGCGTCCTCTCGGTAGGCCCAGGATGGGATGGCTGGACCAAGTCCGAAATCTCACCTCTACCCGTATGGGGATAGCCCCTGATGATTTAGAGTCGATGGAAGAAGATCAGGAAATGTGGATAGTCCACATAAGCTCCCTAAACACGCGATTCTCATAGTGAATAAGAAAGCCATTGAAAATGAATGAATGAACCCAGCTAGGCATACCCAGTACTTATGAAGATGCAATTTTAGTCTCCATGCTGTATCTCTCAAACCGTAACGAGCAAGATGAGTCCTTGGGCACAGAGAATATGTATATTCTGCCTCCGAACTAGTAGAAGAAGGGCTGTTGTGCCAATACTGCGGTCAACCTTCAGGGCACAGCCCAAACAAAAAAAAATTAAAGAAAACGGCAACGAAGACACATTCTCCCTGATAGGGGCAAACCATCTGAGTATAAGTGCTTAATAGAGAGATACGAAAACATATGTTACCCTAACCAACTTACTCAAAAAAATCCTAAGTTTGCAATGATGCTCAGACCATTCCTGAAAGTATCAACGAGAAGTGTAAGACGTACACAGCGATTTAGAAAACACTTATCATCCACGCACATGACACCACTGTCACTGTGACGGATGTGTACTTATTGCTCTGGAAAATGCAGTTATAGCATCTTGAGGAAAATTCCACACACTATAAGAAATCTGATGAACTCGGTACCAGATTCGCTAACCAATATTAACCACGAACTTCTACCAGGGACCTTTTCCACCATAGATTGATAAACACGCAAGCCATACCGTTGTATGTGGTTATTTTGCATTAACCAAGGTTCGTTCATTAGTCACCTTAGGTACGCGACTTCTAGCCTCACCTCAGCTGGAGGTTAAATTGCATCAGTTGTCTCTTCTGTTTTTAATGGTGGGTTTAACTGACTCAATCACCCTTCCCTTACCACCTCCAATCAGGTACTCTAATGCGTATCCCATCCACAGATATTCCAAAGTTTCTCACAATAGGCACGGCACTTCGACGCGCTCAAGATGTATATAAAAGGCATAACTATGATGTATGTAAGTGCGATCTGGCTCTGACAGGACAACCACTTTATCTAATTTAACAAAGTGTGTTTAATTCCAACACGTCAGTATCTTTTAGCCGCCTTATTGCCGTCATTTAAAGATTTTTATTTTTTAGTACAAAAAGAGGCATAACTTCTGCTATAATCTTTCTCCGGATTGTCCCCCCTTAGAGGCTAAAAACATAGAGAAGTGGCAAAAGAATTAACCTAAAAGGCTTAAACCATCTTGAAATAGATGGGCGGGATCGATACATTAAAGGGAAAATCATGTTTACTGTCGGGCTTCAATATGTCATGAATCCAAAGCAAAATCCGATATGTATCTGTTCATATAGGAAAAAAGAAGAAAAAGAAGCTTGAGACAGGAGAGGTCTACCCGCTTTGAACAGACACTTCAGAAGCTAATTTTTCGGAAAAACCTTTCGAACGACAAAGAGAGGTTTCGTTAGAAGATACCATCAAAGCACTGTGAGGTTCAAGCACAAAGCGGTTAAGGCTCATGGTAGAACAGAGTGTAATATGCCCTGTTTTAGGTCTTCAACAAACACATGTATAGACTGGGATTCATCGCCGCAGTAACTTGTAGAAATTGCAAGGAAGAAGTGAGAGTGCGACAAAAGACTTTGGAGTCCTTGTGGATACTAGACCTGAAGCATTTCATAGAGAAAATAATCAAAGACATCCTTAGGATACAGGAAGATTTGCCATACTTTAGTGTCAACTCTATAATTGTTCCCACTTTCCTAAAGTCCCTTCGAACTTATGAACCTAATCTGGCAGGCAGGCCTGACGAAAAAAGAAGCCTGAATGAAGTGCAAGCCGCTCACTCTCACATACATACCTACTTTCAACACCCTGATACTGTTTCAACTTCAACGCAGACTTTAAGCCTATGTAAGATGTCTTCAGGATTTCATAACATCCTATTACGAACCGGCTAACAGGACTCTTTCATTACAATGAATTTTCATCAAGCAATTCAACTTGGACAGTTCTGTAACCGGGTTTTGATTGTTGTAGAATTGAACTACGAGTCAGGGAATGCTTGCGTTTGCTGTGTTGTGTGCCGTCCTTTGAATGTTTATCATATACTTGAAGAACGAAGATGTCTCCATATCTATTCAAGACGTTCTTCTCTTTCGTGTGAAACATTCTTTTGCCATTCTTAACATTATCTAACAAAAATATATTTCGCAAAAGACAGGAAAGGATTAACCGATACCAATCGGCACGTACATACATCCTGTGAGTTCCTTGCAATGGCAATTTCCGCCAACAATCCCTCTTGACGTTAAATAAATATTTTATGTCATTCGTAAGACTTGCCCGTCTATTTGGTTAGATCTTAGCCGCTCACAAAACTTCACTGACAGGTACATTTTCTACGGGATTACTAGTGAAATCAATAATCCCGCTTACTTTTGGGTATTGTCACAGCGATGTCATAACAGGATGAACAACGAGAGTAAACAACGGATGCCGGCACATTGTGGACACGATCTTGTTCACATCGAATTAGTTATCCAAAAAGGAACACAACCTCGTAACAAGGTAGTTCGAGTGCTAATTATTTTCCCGCTTGATAACATTAATTTGGAATTACTCTGCACGAGATGCCTGGCTTGAGTGTAAAATTGACGCTAATGCCACTGCAGGCGTTGGATGTACACAAAACACTTTGTAATTCACCTGCTCGCTGCATGAAGTTAATCAATACAAATGTTGGTTGGGTGTTAATGCATCTATCGCTAGTCCTTGTGCGTTGTGTGGCATTTTAGAGCAACAGAGTGGAGTTTGCCAGTGAACGAAGGTTTTAATGAAAAATAATGCAGAGCAGGCAGGAAGCGAATAACCAGGAAATTTCGTAACGACGATGTTTGACAGGTGACACTTACTGCCAGATGCATAGATTCAGCTGTATTTCGTTTTAGGACTTACAAGGTGGAGTGCTCTTCAAATGTGAAAGAATTAAGGGATCATTACCTTTCACGGCAAAGTACCTAAAAGTGCGTTCCCGGATAACGGCCGGGGAAAATGAAAAAAAAATCCCGCGCTGAGGTCTAAAGACTTGTCCTATTGTTTCATCCTAGAAGTCTATACACTCAGAAGGAACTCATACCAAAATCCAAAGAAGTCGTAATACTTTGTCAACAACAAGCAAACGGCTTAGGAATGATGTTGCCATCATTTCTGTCGAGTCATGCCCAAAGACTGTCTATGCTAAAGCTCAGATGGCCTTTTTCGATTATCGATGAGTGATGTACTAGGAGTGGGCTCTCGGTCAATCGTCTGAGACTGAGAAGGAGGATTGTGCCACGTCTGAGTCAAACAATGCTAAAATCTAGGAAATATCCTTGATAAGAACTTCCTTGCACAAAGTATGTCACATTGAAAACATCTAAGTTCCTTTTCGATTTCTGACAGTGTAGGGGTGCGAACAAAGGTCATTTGGATATCCACGGCTACGATCAAACCATTTCTAGCTTACGGTTTTTTGGAGGAGGGGCAAATATTTGACAGCATTCTGCGCTAAACTTTAAAGAAGAGCCTACCTCTGTTGCAACTGAACTTTTCTCAATACGCCTGGCGCTACTCTAGTTGTTTTGTTGGATTTACCTCCTTTCGGTGATGTCCATACTAAAGTTTTGATGAACTTGCGCGAACTTACTCTACGGCCGTCTAATTTAATGTCAGCGGAATCTCGGATGTGGGCTGGCATCGAGTAGAGTCGGAGCCTGGACTAAGCTGAATTTGAATTTTCTTAGATGGCTTCAAAACCAGTCATGGGAGCGTTAAGCAAGTTTGTCTCTCTCTTGACAAGCGGACACGTACGCTATGGAGGCGAAGAAGTATTTGCGTATATAGCGATTGCTAGGCTGCGCTTAAGGCCCTGCTCAACTCTGAACCGCTAAACTCTTTGATTCTTGTCTGGGTCCAAGGTTAAACTAAGATCGCTGGAAATGAGATTTCCGACGACATTGCTGGGCAATCTTCAGAGGATGATTTCTCAGGACTTTTTACGCATCCTCGATTAGGGCCTCCATTGATGTTTGGGTTTAATACAAACACAATTGCTTATGACATGGCTATCCAGGAGTCAAGAAACCATTTGACTACTCCCGAACGTCTGTCAGTACCATTCTTTCTATCTCTCAGCTTCTCTTGGCTGTAGTCACACTGCTGTGTGCGACGGTTGTGGAGAGGACGACGGTACTTCCGATCGTTTCCCTTCATGATTATCATACATTTCCTCGAATTATGTGGTGTTAATGTGGTAAGTGTCGCTACTGTAAGCTCCGCATTATTAAAGTGCCTTCTCGGTTTTATCCAAAAGTCGAAAAAATTCACTTCTTCTGACATTCCCCAGCTCTTTGCCACCTCAGACTTAAATCCTTTGGAAGACACTTTTTTCCAGGACACCAAAGAGCTAAATGATGTACTTATCAGAGGACGTCTGGAGGTTCATTAAGGCTTCAATATGGTCGCAATCCTGGGGCAATGGGAGAGTGCTTTCGGTATTGCTCAACGAGCAAGGTATACTGTCCCCCCAAAATGGGTATCACAATGGGTCTCTACTGACTTGAGTATGGCGCAGAGGGTTCTCTTTCCCGTCGCCAATCCATCTACCTAACCTAACCTTCTTAAGCCCTACAAAACGAATGTGGAATGATGTGTGTTTCCTCATAAATCATAGCCGTGAATTACAATGGGAATCATTGACGACATGTGCATTTCGGTGAGATGATCTAACTTTAGGCTCTTCAGAGTAAGTCCTGACCATTTTTCGATCAATAAAAACGGTTCTGACAAGAGAATTTCAAAGTAAACCTGTTCTAACGTCGCCCACTGTAAAAATTAAGAAATTCATGTTGATGAGAGTGATATTATACATGTTGTGTGCAGGTGTTTTTCTGTGTTAACTGGTTAACATGTGTGTATGCCCTACATATCCAATAACTCACACATTTACGTACAGTGATGAATTTTTATGCTTCCTACTTTCAAAATAGTGCTCATCAGTTTCATGTTCTAGTGGTTTAATTACATGAGTATAATCGGGTCCTTCAGGTTCATCGGCTCCGCTGACGCCGGCAACAGTCGCCCCCGAACGTCGTGTAATAACATCATCATCGTTATTCGCAGTGCCGTTGTTATTTTCCTCACCTCGGTGACGGTGGTCGCCTGTATCGGCTGCTGTGCCATCGTTATGCTCATCATCCGCCTCCTCATCGGTGGCAGGACTGTGCGAGGCCAGTGCCAGGGGTATCTTTCGATTTAGTCCCGACGACGGTGGGAATAGAAAGTGCGGGAAAAGTGAGAATATTTCCGCCGTAATTAGGTTCTCCTCCTCCTCCTCCAGGTAGACACTGTTCGATGTCTCCGACGAGGATGCTGCATGATGGGTTAAGTGTGGTGGGCCAAGGCCGCTGTAGGAATAAAAAATGATGTCTGCAAAGAGATGGAGAGATATGTTTTTGTTTTTCTTTCGATACAGAGATTTGCGGAGGGAGCAGGACGTGATTTTTATATCCTTGGAGCATGATTACGGGAAAGAAAGGATCGTGGGCAGAGGGGTGGTTAGTGGTTACATATACAAAGAAGATGTGCAAACTAATTTTGTGAATTCTATAAGTTACTCTCTAAGTGTCATTGTGTGCTTTTAACGTAAAAACAAAAGCGAAAAGAAAAAACTCGTCAACTCAAGTGCATCGGTGTTGCATTTGGAAGTGCAAAACATTAAGTGTGCTGTTCTATAGATGTGCGAGAATTGCATACACAGTGATGTGATCTTTGGTGCGAAATATACATACAATCGATAAATGTGTGCGAAGTCAGAGAGAGAGAGAGAGGATAAGAAATTGTGTGTGTGCGATTTATCTGAAGCGATTTCATGGTAATTGTCCACTTTGATGATATGGTGCTTCGACACAAAAGCGTGCGGTTCAGAGATTTTTTTTTATTTAAAAAAAAAATTAAGAAAAAATTAAAAGGATTTAAATGAAAAATAAAACAAAAGATGATGATTGTACGAAAAATTAAGAAAAAAATAAATTTAAAATAAAAATTAAATAAATTTGTTGGATTAATATACGTTCATTACCCTGTTGAAGGACAGGTAGTTTAATATATTTTTTTCTTTTTTCATTTGTGTATTATATCCCCTATAAAAGATAAATTCCAACGAGAGGGATCAAAATATTATTCGCACAAAATTTCTCATTTCTTCATGGACGGAGTAATAAAAAAAAATTATTTTTTCTTATAACAAAAATCTGTTTGTTTGGCAAGTCCTGTTTCTAGACCAAGAAATAATAAATAAATCTTTCTTTTCTGGTTCTGTTAGTGTTTTTTTTTTTTTTTTTTTTGGTTTTGTTTTAAGGATTACTGTTGAATTTTTAGATATTTTTGAACTCACCCACACAAGGGTTGTGATTGACGATATTAAATATTCGATCACAGCGCTTTTTCATATGATTGTTGGGACATATACAACCGAACATCGGTGAGAGGCGTAAGTTCGTCCATGAATCGTGGCACGCTTCCCTGAAAAGAGTGAAAAAATATTATTTAGAAGGTAAATATAGGATACATCTAAAAAAAAAAATGAGATGGTCAACCAACTTTACGAGCACTCAACGCAAGCAAAACAAATTTCTAACGAAAGCCAAAATACTTCTAAAACAAGTCTGAAAACACTTGGTTCTACTACACTGGTTCGCGGAATACAAACATCAAATTGGCAATAAGAATACGGATCAATGGCCTAGATAAGTTCATCAAATTCATTAACTGGTTTAGAACTATACTGCGGAGCAAGCAAATGTTTTCCTATAATCCATGCGAGAGCACAGGCCGTGGAAAAAATCCATTTCTCTTCTATCTCACAGGACGTACAAGCTTTTTTGAATCCGAGCAGGAACGTCCTTAAAATTTTAGCCATCGCTTATTGACAGAAACATTTACAGACTCAGTCTATCACAGAGTGTTTAAACCTCTCTCCGAATTTTTATACTCAGAATGACCCGCCCCAAGATACAAAAAAAAACTCAAAGCCGTCGCCCTTACGATCCCGGTTTCAAGATTGTATATGAGATGGTTAAGAGATTTCGGTTTTTCAGAAAGTTCGAGGTGGTAATAGGTTCTGCACGTTTCCTGCTCTTGCCAAGGTTACAATAGTAACGTTAGGAGAATACTCGTACTTCTTCAAGTCTGACTCTAATTCGAACTGTTACGTTAGAAAATCTAAACTAACTCAAAATTCTCAAAATTTGGTTAAGTGCACGTTAGAAGGGCACCACTTCTGGCCACATGCTATGATACCAAGGATAATAATTGCTTAGCAGGGCACACCGAGGTCAATCAACTGGGTTCAAGGCTCTAGGAAAGGTGGATAATTCTGATTAGAACTCGACAATGGTTGAAAAAATTGTGTTACTTGAATTCATTGTGTTCCAAGTAGATGTCCATGACCGAACGTGCTTAGGAGGTTCGCATAACCCAGTTCTGAGTTTCGAAATTAAAATGACGACCATCTCTTATGGTTGCTAGAAAGCTTGGTCTAATACTTTGTATTTCAATAAGCGCCTCTTAAGATACATGTTGCATGCCCGTCCATAGTATGAGTAGTTTGAAAGATCTATTGAAGGCAGAGTGATTTCGACGCCTCATTGGATATAGAATATTAAGTACGAAGAAGATAAAGATTTTCTATTTAGGAAGTTAGTCAGGTGTTTTGCGTTTTTGGGAACATAATAGGTAGTAAGCGCAGTGATTTGTATGCAAAGAAGCTGTTAATGGCCGGAAGAGCATTAACGGATATTAACCATTAGCGTTTATCGACAGTTGACTAAAAAATTTATTAAAAAACTGGCGCGACAGCAAGGGATGAGCCAAGGCCTAGCTTTCCATAACCTGGAATGTGCGTGTTAAATTTTTAGCACGAGTAGAAGGGATCTACAATTTATTGGCGGCTCAGTTCAGAATCCTATCAACTCACCCCATCGAAAACGACTTTAACATGGTCTATAAGCAAAATCTACCGGATAAAAGCGCCTGGAGTCAACGCGAAGTCCTCTTTAATGAGTTTATCTCTATCTTTACGGCTCTAGAACAGACGAAGAAGTCAGTGCCGGTGTCTTTTCAGAAGAACTGGCATCCAGCACTTCGTCAGTCTCTAAAGGAGATCGATAACCAGTCACACTTTGTTGGCTCCCTGGTCATTGCGACATTCAAGGGAACTGTGCGGTTGACGAATAAGCTAGATCAGGCTCCCAATGTACAGACCGCAGGAAGCACGACCGTATAAAAGCGCATATGTCGTTTATTAAACACCTGACACACACTGACGCTCTGTCGAAAGCAAATCGTAGATGGCAATACCTCGATTATTGCAACAATGCCAGGCTGAACTGGCCTGTCCTGGATCTAAAAAGACCTAAAGCATTAAATATGACTTAAAAGAGATCATCTTTCAAAACTAATCAACGTCCTCAAGTGGCACTGCATCCCAGGCAAGCAGGTTTCTAGAACCCACCACTTAGAATACTACACAGCACCATTCAATTCCCACAAACAATAGCAACCACTTTCCTGCTACCGATACTTAAAATCTGCTTCCGAATAGATAAGGATGTATTTACAAAGCCCATTTCTTGTCGGTAGCGCACTCAATAACAATTAATTATTCAATGCATTATCAAAAGGACAATAATTAAATTTCATTTTACTGCATCCTTTGAGTGGGGGCGGAGAGTGGTCAAAGTTTATACGTGCATACACTGTCATTGCGAACAAGTCGTTGACCCTTAAGAACTCGACTTCCTTTACTTCAATTGCAGTTGGGGAAAACTTTCAACTTTCAACACACAAGGCACTTCCTTATAAAACTCCCTTGCATCCACAAAATCACACCAACACATATACACACACACACAGGCACCACAAAACGATCCATAAAGCAATGAAAAACGTGGGTAAAAACTTTTGAAACTTGTATCTACAGGCAACCTGTGCTCGACAACACATTTGCACGTGGCTACCACTAAAAACAGGTAAAAGATGGCCGAAACTACAATCGCACTTCTTGCCGCCTTTTAAGGATAAATGCAACTACATGGAAGCGAAATAGGTACCGTTGTAAGAAATGAAAGGGGGGAAACTACGCAAACATGTTGGCACCGTATAGAGGGCGGGGAGAGCGCCTACTGGGGCGACGAAGTGAAATAAAAGGATTCTTACCTGTCATCCATCCTGCATTTATTGTCTCTCACTTTACAGTGCACCTTAAAGTCCTCGAACAGTTTTAAGCATTTCCTCTCCTGTTGGCACACGGATAATGCATGGTTGCACGTTGGCAGTGCATCTATTGGATATGGATCCTTTTCTGTTTTTCAATTGTTTTCCATTGTTTACGTTCAATTGGAAAATGAAAACGAAAAAAAAAAAAAAAAAAAAACAAAAAAAAAATGGTGAAAGGATACTCCATTGGGGATTTGTTTTGTTGGATGTGAGTGTTGCATTATCGGATCATCATCATCAGAAACGTTGTTGCAAGGTGGACGTGTACAGCATTGAGGTTTGCACATGAAAAGAGAGAGAGAGAGAAAGAGAATGTATATCAATATTTTAAAAAAGGATTATCAAATAAATATTTGTTTTTGGTAATTTTATTGGGCATCAGGGAGTTTCAGTTGGGCAGAACCTTTTTGTAAGGATTACGCTTGATGGTAATTGAATATTGGTTAAACAATTGGCAAGGTATTGCAGATGGTTTAACACTGTAATCCCAGATTTAAGGCAATAAACTGCTGCAAATACTAGTCATTCCTGAACTACCTTTTGGGGTTCTCTCACTTGAATATTGAAAACTTTGTCGCCCTCAATCTAAGGGCATTCCAAACCGTTCGCCTCGTTAAAACATTTTCGTTTCGCCGGTTTTGTGTAGCCAACAGCGAAGCACTAGGCTGTGGATCAGTCATTCTGTAGAACGTGTTTCCTCTTGTAGGTTTGAGAAAATCTATTATGCCTTAATTATCCCCTTTTTGCCTTGGTGCTAGAGAATCTTGCGACACGTTTTTCTTGACCGGCCCATTCACTTCCCCATCTTTAATATTAAGGTCAGCTGTCCGAATAGTATCAGGAGTTTTTGGAGCAAGTTGTTTCTCGTTCTTAGCTTAGCAGAGGTTGTGAGACAATATTGTTTTAAGCTCAAGGACCCGCCTTTAGTTATCCCAAGGATAACTTACATCGTTAAGGATCATTACATCGTTAAATGTAACTTCGAGTGGGAGATCGGTGAAAACAAGTTGACTTAGTGTTGGTAAGACTGTGAGTAAGCCTACCCTCCCAGCACATCGTGATATTTTGCGAGTACGTCTTCAATCAACTTTAAGTGGCTCAATCATCAGTTTAAGCGAATTTTTTAAACTGTGTTTGCGGCATGGCTTTTATGTATGTACGTATGAACAAGTTGAACACAACTGGCGCAACAAATGACCCTTTTAATAATTTTTTGTTCAGTTACCTAGGTCTACTCACAGTGTGGTTGGTATGAACTTGCAAGGAGCAATTCTTGCAGCGCCAGGTATGAAAATATTTTTCACAGGACACTAATGGTGGTGACGGTCGTTACGCTGTTAATTGACGCCACTCCTTCCGAAAGGTGTATAACTGAGGGGTCTGTTGATGTTATGCCTGGGCATTCGTATATTATCATGGAATTGTCGATCTGAAGCACTACGCACGGTAGCTATTTTGAGATGGTGATCCCGTGCGATTTCGATATCGGCTCTTCGCCTGTTTCGTACATCCAGGAGACTGTGTGACTGTGGCAAAATAAGAAATTTGTTCAAACATGGTGCCAACTATAACAAGGCTGTCATTGGAAAATTTGACAAAGCGTTTGGCATTGTCATTGTGGTTGCTCAGCTTGTGTTTCCCAGAAACATGTCGGAGTCCTGCATTGTCATTGTATACCTTTGCATTGAAGTCTCCCATTACCTTGACGATGTCTTCATATGGCATGTTGTTGACGTCGGTGCCTAGCTTATCGTAGAAAGTCTCTTTCCAATCAGCAGACATGAGGAATATTGGGCGTAACACTGAATAATGATGACGCGTCGGACTACTCGAATCCTGTCTCCATGCGGTTGACAGGAAATCAGAAATACATATGCGTGCTGTTAGTGAAAGCGGCAGTCTCAGCCAGATGCACATGGATTTTTGAATGCTTTGGCAGAGTAGAGTAGTATAGTGTTACGTATTGAAGATTTTCCCGCATCTAACCACATCACTTCGCTTAGCTCCAAAATGTCCAACCTACGTATATTGCGTCTATTCTCACCCGCAGGAATCTGGCATTTTGGCGTCCACCTTTATGATTCTGCAAACGTCCACACAATCCAAGTTACCCAAGTTAGCCTTTGCACTTTTAGCCTGCATGTGTAAGGATTACACTTGTAGTTATAAGGTCCACCACGAGGAGGTAAAGCCAGCACTTGGCTATGAACTTGATCGTTGCGCATTTGGCTGAAACCAAATTGTGAGCTGACAATAGTTTTCCGATCAATAGCAGCAAAGGCCTCTAGGCAACCTTGCTTCCGAATCCTGCTGAGCTGAAAGCTACTAGGAATGTTCACTATATATGGATGTATGTACATAGCTCCCAATTTCTGAAAAGGTTATGGGACCTTCTGATATGGTGCCGATCCTGATACTCTACAATACTTTGATCAGAAGGAATGCTTGTACCTCTTTTTGGATCTTTTTCTAATTTTAAACTGTTACAGGCTTAACCCCAGGGGTTCTTTTACAATCCTGGGTGGGGGCCCAACGCGTTTTCGGCTACCTTCTTAATGATGGTGAAAATCTTTGGTCAATAATCGCTCTCGGTGGCGACTGGTATGGAGAGGTTTCCCATCACCAATTCCCTGTATTTCCTGTAGGCTTTAGCTACTCCAGTTTCGCCGCTCCGTCCAACCTTGAACTTGTCCTTCGTGGCGGGTGGCAGTTTCTTTTTCTGGAAAAGGTATGAACAGTTTTGGACTGAGTGTCGCAGCTATTTTAGCTCATAGAAATAGTCCAAGGAATAACGGTAGTAATTAACAAGCTTACGTGAAAGACTTATTTAGACATTTGGGTCTTGGGTTGTTGCTAATGACATAGGACTACGTAGGTAGAGATCTCATAAGTGTGGGTTGGGATTCGGCAGATGACATCTAGAAAAATTCAGACTCGGTTGTAGCTGGATAACTGATTGATCCTACTTATCGCGGTAAACCGTTCAGAAGTAAACCAATTGTACTGGCAAAACTCCATCATATGTCAGTAAACCGCAGGGCATATGCTTAAAATAAGCGAATTCCCTCAGCGTCTTTTTCTAACGTAAATTGGCCAAATTGAGTGAGTTAATTAAATTTTCGAAAGTGACTCCATGTCTTGGCTTCTTATTCCTGACAAATTTAACATCCTCTTCTGGTTGTCCTTACCCGAGTCGGACTACCAACTGCCACTCCAAGTCATAAAGTTACATCATCCAGAATTACTTGGCTTTTTGTCAGCGTCTGCTTCTGCTGCTTTTGGTCCTTTTTCACCCGACCAACTATGTGGGTGTATCTATCTAACTTTGGACCAACATCCTTTTTTTCTCGTGTGTGTGTGTGTTTTTTCCCGTTTGCAAGAGGTAAATTCTATTATTATATCATGTGCAACCACTTTTTCTTCGAAATAAATCTTCAAAAAGTTTTACAGAGTTTCTTTGGTTTTTTTTCCGTTCTTGCGTTAGGATTTCATCCGCCGCTTGAGAGCGCACCAAAGAACAAAGGATCACCCTGAAAAAGACTGTTCCACGTATGCGAAGAAAGACAGATGGAGAGCGAGATGTAGGACAGGCTACGTTGGCTACGTTTTCGGTGGTGATGGTCGTCAGTATGAAATGTCCCCTTTAGAAATTCAACCGATGTCTTATGCACACCTTTCCCGCTATAGATATAGGAACCTGACTCCAATTTCATGATTTAACAAATGGGATTGTTATAGTATGCATGCGAGTGCCAGCGTGTGTGAGTATGACAAAATCCAGGTACCGGATGTTGACGTTAGTTGGTGAGTTGGGTGTATACCGGGGATACATGCGATTAAAGGTGGATAACGTTGGGCGAAGGATATGAAGGCGGAAATAGTCTCTGAAAGTCATATGTATAAGCCATTAGATGAGGTTAAACGTAACGTTACCTTTCTTCAGGACAAAGCCACACGGATGATCAAACAGAAAATCTCGGAAATGATTACAATCGGGATCAACTCCTGGCTCCTTGCAGAGGCATGTTGGACGAAAGAACTGAAATGCCTGGAGTGTTCTTAATGCAGCTTGGCATTTCGTAACCGTTACTGTGCTACACGAAACTGAAAAGAGATAAGATGAGTTTTACATAATATGTCTGTGTGTGGACATACATAGTATATGGATATATATTTTTTTGTTTTTGTCCTTAAAGGTTTTTTTTTTTCAAATTGAATTAAATTTTGAATAAGAAGTGGGGGGGAGGATTTAAAAGATACTAGGGGCAGTGGTACATCGAAGAGCATAAACATGAAAATATAGACGACTTTAAATTGGAATTGAAAGAGAAATATGTGCGAATGCGCTAGAGATACTTGAAAAGCTTTGACATGATATTACGGGAAGGGGTGAGGATATTTAACAAATTAACAAGGATGAGAAGAGGGTTGGCAATGGTGTGGATGTTTGGAGTTAAGTAAGTCCTTGGTGTAGATCCAGATTAGTAATAAATCCGGAAATACTATAATCAACCACTTCTGATGCGGATCACACCTCTAGTCCAACCTAGCTCAAGCCATAGTAATATAGGGCCAGTCAACAAGAGGTTAAATCAATAGACCACGACATCAGAAAATTAGAAAAAATTTCCGTGAATTGTAGCAATGACAAACACTACAAATGTTCCCAGCTAGTCTGGACACCACCCTCGAACGCCATAGAAACCTAATACAACTGCACCTCGATCGCACTATATGAAAAACATCACAAGGGTTTCATAACCCCTTGACGCGCGAGTTGATTATAAAAAAAAAAAACCCAAAATTTTTTGAAGATGGTGATATTTTTATTTTAGTATAAAGCACAAACGCTGAGGTTAGTAATGAAATGCAATATCTGCCAAATGTCTGCCTCTTCTCTATCTACAAATGGTCATTCTTTTGATAACATTTTTTGTGACGTTTTCGCATAATTGCGGCTGTATTTGGCGAAGAACAGCTCTGATTTTCTTTCAATTCATGAAAGGTTAGAGGAGCATGGATCATGGAGTAGACTTTATCTCCATAGCACCAAGGAAAAGAGTCTAAATATGTTAAATCACACGATCTCGGTGGCCAATTGAAGTCTCTATTTCAAGAAATCACACGTCCAGGAAAATTTTCATGCAATAGAGCCATTGTTTCATTCGGGAACGCAATCCATTCTCTGAAACGGTCGTATCAGCATAATTTTCGAACAAATATGGCCCAGTGACACCGCCAGCCCAAAAAACGCATCAAACTGCCACTCGTTGTGGATGGAGAGGCTGTTCCACTATTTTTCTTGGTTTGCCGAGCCACAGATGCCACAGTTTTGTTTGTTTACGTACCCAGACAAATGGAAATGAGCCTCATCACTCAGAATAATTTCGTGCAAAAAATCATAATCTTGTTCATTCATTTTCAGCACGGCGTAATGCATGCTCTAGTGGCTTCAATTCTTGTATCAATTGGAACTTATAAGCAAGTAGGCCTAGATCTGTATGCAAAATGCGGTGCAAAGTGGTTGCGGATACTGCCAATTGCTGTGATCGTTTCGAAATGGACCACGGCCAAAAGTACTTGAACGAATGATGGCAATGAAGCCTGAGAAGCTACAAAGAATTGCGTCGGTATTGCGGGTGCTATGAGCATCTGTCCCACTTCAGCGCTTCAGAGGATATCATCGGACTCTCACTCCTACACATCTTCACTACGAAAACCGCCGCCCGCTGTGCTTTAAAGCTGCAGCTGGAACATATGTATACATCAGGTAATCTTGTGGGTCATCTGAAAAAACTTCACTCAATTCCAAGTACGGACATGTTCTGCAATATTCCCGACGTAATAGCCAGGGAGTACAGTTTCGAAAGGCTATTTGATGTAGAAAAGCGAGACCGTGTTGACTGGTCTAAAAGCGAACCCGTATCAGACCAAGGATGTTTTGTATGGTTTACCGGCGTCTTTAGACCCAACACTAAAGTCTCGGTAACAATGAGGATATGCCCCAGCGTGTTCCAGGCTCAAATCCATGATATTGAGATCTGCGCCAGGATAGACCTCGATAAAAGCATTAGGGGCGCAACAATACATATTTATTCAGGTAGTCAGGCAGCGTTTAAAGCATTGACATCCCACTTCGTGGAATCCAGGTCAGTCAAGTTCTGTTACGATACCCTTCAATCACTTTTCAGCCACAACAAAGTCAAGCTTGGTTGGGTGCCCGGTCACCAGGGCATTGTAGGCAATGAATCTGCGGATGAGCTGAATAGGGCTGGTTCGACTTCCGCGCTCTTGGAACCGGATCCCTTTCATGGTGTTAATTGGGTCAACGGAAGGAAGAAATCTCTGAGCACATTCTTTGTGAATGTCCGGCACAAAGAAAGCGAAAGTGAAAGCGAACCATGAAAGCGAAGTTAGGAATTGCCTTGAGCAGCTATCAAGACGGCAATCAATGACAGAGAATACCGAGACAAATCCTAAGCAAAACTGACGCAACTCTTATCGCCAAACCAAACAAAGTGCTGAGCAAAAAAGAGACAAGGAACAACCGAGAAGGCTCATTAATCGCAACAAGGATGCGCACAGTATTGGACTAGATTACACTTTAATCTGCAAAGCTGCGAAGAGATAGCGGAGGATTTGCAAAATGTTCTGTCCAGTAACTATTCCTGTCACTGTCCAGCCACTGCAAGACTACATCGAAAATCACGCATAAAATAGTTACTCCATAGCTTTCCAACCACCAAGACCTCTCCCCACAAAGCCATGCACTATCCTCAAAACTTCTTAGACAGTATTTTGAGGGCACTTACAACGGGCCCAAGAAGAGACCTAATAAAAGAGCATAAATTCTCCCTTTTAAATCAATCAACCAACCATCAGGTAAAACAAAATGGTTGTGGCGACAGCTAGGTATGAGCCAAGGCCTAGCTTCTTGCAACCGTTCATGTTGTGCGTGTTACATTTTTCGCTTGCATGGAGGGGCCTACAATTTTTTGCCGACTGCGAACAACGAGTTGAGAAGCTTTTCATGATAAATTATACTCTCGGAGGCGTATTATTCCCCGACGACAAGTGGTGCTGTGAAAGTTGTTCAATGGAAATGGCTGGGGCTTGAACTCACGCAGCTTGCACAGCAGTCCAACGCATTAAGCCGTGGCGATCACCATCAGGCATTCTCAGAGGAACTTGGTTCTTTTGTATGCTGAATGGCACGTTGCACCAATTAGCGAGTACTCTGGGATCTTCTCTCGAGATTTTAGGCTCATTTCTGTTCGGCTTCGTCAGTAGTATGTCTGCAGTATGTGCTACACACACGTAGTGCACCTGCCAACGGGGCAGCCCTTTCTGCACTGGCCAAAATAGTTTTAGCCGACTGTATTAAACAGTTCTTGGCAGGGCAGTAGCAGCTCAAACCAGCCCAGCTTTACTTACTTGACTGAAGGCCATAATAACTCAGATTTTGACGCTATGCAAAGTAAGCAAGCAGGGTGAGGACACACATACATACGTAAAGCAGTACGTCTTAAATGTTTAAACACTCTTTTCCTTCTCGTACTCACATTTGACACAGCAAACTCCACCAAACCTCTAAGCTTGTGTTCTCTATTCATAGAAATCCATGCTTTAAAAACAAACAACAAGTAAACTTCGGAGAATTAAATTTACTTGCTACACATGTGATATCTTCTTTATCCTTCAATAGTCATTGATCCAAAAACTATTTCCAAAGTCTCCTCCCCAACCCCAACATGAAAATGTCTTAATTAATTATTTAAGAAGCCCTGGCATTAAATCCTTATGCTTCCCATAGCTTTCTATTAATTTAGTAGCTTCACGATACACACTCAAGGTGCTTAAGGTTCTAATCCCTTAAATAGAAGTCGTATTCGAAAGAGAACACACAAACAATCACTAGACGTATACATGCACGAGTATGTATGTATGTACACGATGAAAAATAATTATATCCAAACAACCCCTTACAGTTTCGGTGTGATGACTATTTCTATAACTTACTACGATGAATGTCTTAATATTGTCTCTCACTGTTAAGGGTTAAAGGGAGGATATACATATGTATGTATGCATATCAGAACAAATATCGAGGTACTCCGGTGCCATGAATGCCCAACAGCTATGTAGTTTTTAAAAAAAAATTAAATAAATAAATTTGTTTGTGACCTAGGACAACCAAGGATAAGAACGCGCGCACAAAAGACCCTCATATGTCAGGCAAAGAGAGCCACATGTAAAAACCCTCGTACAACAGTCAGAAGAATGCGTTCGAAGCAAGGACAACAAGTTAATTTATTTCTGTTTCATTTTTAGCGGCAATACTTGAAGTGAATCCTCCTGGCAGCAGGACTTTTATGCGTATTAACTGCAGCGGAAGCGAGCAATTTTTTAGGGCTTCTTGCCGACGATAGTGACGACCTTCGAAATGCAGAAGTGTCAAGCAACCATTGGGTAGAGTTTCTTGTCCTGAATTTTTTTGTTGCAAGAACTTGCAAGGTCTTGCTTTTAATATTCATATTAATCGTGAAAATCTAGAGCTTCTGGGTGCCTTAACTCTGAAAATTCGGTTTTACCGATGACAGCTGAACATGTTATTTGCGAGAGCCCAGGCGCCGGAAAGAAAAGACAATGCCATCCCACACGGGACAAGGTATGCCCAGTGGGTACTTGGAACATGGAACGTAAAGCTATGATGAGGTTCATTAAGAGTCTTAATTAGGCTTCTGGTAAACTAATAGACCAGGAAAATAGATCTTACAGGTCACAGTGCATCCTAAATCAAATTTAGGTCCTAGGTCACAATGGGGTGGGAAATAAGTCCTCCAATGAACTTACTTGACAAAGTTTCGAGAATGATTTGTTGAGTTCTTTCTCGTGAATACAATCACCATAAACCTTCAAGATGCGAATAACGGTACTTGAAAGTATGTCCTGGGATCCACCCAAGCCGAACTTCAGCACGCACTCGACAGATTATGTCAGAGCTGGAATGAGGGTGAACGGGAAGAAATCAGAGGCAATGATAATTTCCCACACTCTACATGTTAGTGGAGTCCGACTAAAACAGGTGGAGAAGCTTAAGTATCTTAGGGTCCTATTCACGAGTGATGCAAGAAGCAATACTGAGTTATCCCGTAGGATTGGTCAGGCTGGAGCAATTTTGAGACAGCTTGGTTATCAGGAGGGTCGAACTTGGCATCGGAGCTAAGCTATCGGTCTTTAATTCAGTGTTTGTTCCTACCCTCACCTATGGTCATGGGGTTTGGGTAATGATCGAAAGAATAAGATCGCGGATACAAGCTGCCGAAATGAGATTTCTTCGTTGTATTTTTTGATCAGCTACTTCTTCGAACAGAGTCTATACTTCGTTCGAAATATGGTCCCAACTCGGCTTCCAAGACGTCCCCTGCGTAAGCTCAGGATGAGATGGTTGAACCAAGTCTGAAAAATTTCACTTTTATCCATATGGGAATAGCCCCTAATGATTTAAAGTCGATGACGGAAAATCGGGAGATGTGGCCTCCAAACGGCGAGTTGAGAAGCTTTTTCATGACAAAATACACACTCGGAGGCTTGTCATTTTCTGTGGCTGCTGCGGAAAAATGTCCGGTAGACATGGTTGAGGCTTGAACCGACGCAGCTCAGTCAGCACTCTTACGCACTAACCCTTGAACCACGGCGACACAACATACATATGACTGACTCGACATTTATTTCTGAGCATTAGCTTCTTGGGCGATTGAAGCCGAGGCGTATGTAGACAAAACGTTGACTTTCAATCGTTTAAGTACTGCTTCTTCAAAAAAAAAAAAACAGATCAGTACTGAGTCTTATCGCAGTCTTCAAAGGTCAAATTGACGAAATTCCAGCCTTTAATTCAACTAATCTGCATTCCACATTGATAAACTTTTTTAGTTCCAAACTTTACGGTCAAACAACTCAAGACTTGCGTGTGGTCGACGACAACCGACTCCAAATACCGATCGTATATTTGGGAATATGTCTTGATTACTTCTCTCTTTGTTACGAGGCTATATTGCAACATTTATATACCCTAGGTTATAAAAATTCAATGAACGCCCGACATTACCTATTCAACTACTGTGCACCTCAACTACACTCCTCTACGTCACTTTAATATCCATTTGTGTTATCCTACTGCCATGGCACAACATTCACTCAAGGACCTCCGTTGATTCACTCTAGTTGCGCTGCCATATATCGAGGAGAAGGTAGCTCGTCGCCCTTTTGAACGGTCGACCCCCAAACCACTTCGAGCACACCCACACCGCCGCCCACCACTGACAAAACAATCCTTGGATAAATTATTCAAAGTTTTTTATTGATCCGATCCTGGGTCGGGGCGGAGGTGGTTCGCCTTCTCTGTGTATGTGTGTGTGTGTCTCCTGGAGTGAGCGAGGAGGGTTCATTTTTATTTAATTATTTACAAGTGGAATAAAGGTTCATTGTAATGTACCCACTCTAGAGAGTGAATGAGTGAATGGATGGCATTGGTTGGGCGGGGGGTGGGGGCGGCGCAAAGCGAGTGTATTCCGGCAACTAATGCATGTATACACGCTTTTTGCCGCACTTTGATGGTTGTAATGTCTCGAATTTTAGTGGATGGTGTGTTGATATTTTTTTTTCCCATTCTCGTTGCTCTTCTTTCTTTTTTGGTTTTTGGTGTAATGGGGTTTTTATGTTGTTTATGTGTGTGTCGTGTTTTTGAGGTGGGACGGGGCAGTAGGACTAGTGGTTTATTAGCGATCGAATGCGTTTGAATTGTGTCTATTGGAGAGAAACGTGTTTTATTTCACCGGAAATGACCTAATTGAGTTCTCCCACTGAAAAGTGATGTTTATGAGAAAAAAATTGAACAGAGCAGTTGATCAATGAGTTGTATGGATGACGAAGGATGGAAGCATGAATTTGAACATCCAGAGTCCACATTAAGACATTTCTTCAACAGAAACTGACTGAATAGCTCATCAACTACAACAAGGCTTCTGCATAATTTTGAAAGGTATGTATTCAGAGGTTCACTCACAAATATGGTTTTTGTAAGGTTTAGGCAACGATGAAGGCAATCGCAGATTTACCACCTCTGCTACAATAGCGAAGAAAGTTGTTGGAAGAAAATGCTAGACAACAAAAACGTTTTCCACATAGCCAACTGGGGCGAGCTTTCTTGGAAGCAGATTGCTTTCACGTGATACAATCAGCACAAAGAAACAGAAGGAGTTGCACAAGATTCAATGCTGGATCTTCTTCTGTGGATGCATAAGAAATATTTCAGTAGGGGATTAAGCCCCTCAGAAACAAAGAATCATGCTTCCTCAAGCACAATCTTGAGGCTCCTCCATGACCTCGATCTTGGTCAAAAGTTCTTCGAATTGTTGCGGAACTTTGCTTGACAGAAAATATATTTTAGGTCACTCACGCTTTGTTACTCAAAGTGCTAGTGCGCTAGTGTTGTTGTCTGAATTTATAGCGGAGCCCAGGTAGACAAAGTCCTTAAATACGTCAAACGCTAAGCCCCCCTTTGCCACCTCCGTCTCAATATCCCCGAAAGCGTCAGTGACATCACGCTGCATTTTTTCGATTATGTCAATATCGTCGGCTTATGCGAGCAATTGGGTGGACTTTTGAAAGATTGTGCTTCTGGTGTTGGCGCGTGAGTTTTGCACAACTCTTTCAAGAACAATATGGAAGAAGTCGCATGACAGCGCGTTACCTTGTCTAAATCTTTTTTTGACACCAAAGGTCTCGGTAAGGTCTTGACCAACCTTGATGGAGCAGCGTGCATTCTCCATCGTCATTCTGCACAAACGGACGTGTTTGGCAGGGATGCGAAAACTAGAAATGGTTCTGTATTGTATAACTCGTCTCTATTAATGCGGTCGTACGTAGCGACAGCTATCCAGCGGCGTGGATTTAAGCCCCAGCCATATCCACCAAACATTTTTTGCGGCACCTCCTCTCGTCGGGGAATGACAAACCTCCGGGAGTACAACATGTCATGAAAGAGCTTTTCAATTCGCCGTTCGGAGTCGGCCATAAATTGTAGGTTCCTTCCATTTGTGCAAACAATACAACAGGCACAACAAGAATGGTTGCGAGAAGCTAGGCCTTGGCTCATTCCGAGTTGTCGCGCCAGCTATTTATTTTTACACAGTCTTAAAATCGATAAAAAAGTTTTTAATTTCTTTTACAAACGCACCGTCTAACTTAATTACACCACCTCACAGCTTGTATTATTCACCAGACGCGCCAATGAACATTTTAATGACTCTTTCCCACAAAACACATAAGTCACACGTTCTCCCTGTCCCATCAAACACTACCAAATCACCTCTAATACCCCAAATAAATGTCAAGAACCACAATGCCTGCCCCACAATCCTCAATAATAAACGTATAAATTTTGTTAGATCGATTTCGTAGGCCATCCAACTCAGCCAGGCGGGGCCCGCCCACAGACATATTCAACAAACAAACACTAATCCAGCCAATATGCCCCAATCAATGCGCAGGCAAACAACAGCTTTGAAAGTAAACCCTCATAAGTCTCCCTGTGAAAGGCCACATATCCCCGTGTGACATTGACACAGTAACTGGATCATCTCCTTATAGACCCCCGAAAAATAAGTCCTGCCGGCCCAGTCGCCCTCCCCCACCGCAAAACACCCTCAACCAACGACCCAGCCAGCAGTTCGACACTGGCAATCTGTTCGCAACAAGTGACACTTTTCGCAGGCATATATCATTTTTATATCCTTGTAAAACGGAAAGCATCGCATGGTAGTAGCTCATAAATGTCTACCCAGTCACAGACTAGCAAAAAGAAAAATTGATGTCCTTCCAGGTATGGAGACAGTTTGTTACCAAGGGGGCTAACGCACAGAATGAGAGAGAGACTCCCCCAAGGATGATGGGTGTAAATAAGATGTAAAAATTGAATAAATTAAAGCCGGCCCCACCCGCGCGTTGTCCTTTGAAATCCTTTTACGCAATAATAAACAACATCTCCCCGAAGAAGCAGGTACAAAATGTTCATTCTTTCTGGTCCTTTTGCATTTTTTCCCAGGACGAAATTGAATTACAAACAGATTGCGGGAATAAAAATTGCGTCCACAAGAAAAAAAAAAAATAAATACATTGTCAAGGCGAAAAGAAGACGAGAAATAACCAACCAACAGGAGAGAGAACTCGAGGCAAAACAACTAACCGCAGGACACTAAGCCATGTGCACACAAACTAATTTTGGCCGGCAAAGGCAAAGAGAAACTTTCAAACTTCCAGTTTGCCATTTTCTTTTTTTTTTTTGCCTGTTTTTCGTCCATTTTTCTTGTTGTTTTGCGTTAGCCAACATTTTGTTATTCATTGGTATTTGCCTTTCAAATAAAGTACCAGGAACATTTGTTGTCCTGGTGGTGTTCTGTTTTTTTGTTATCCTTTTGCAAACAAAACGATTTTTTCTCGTTCTCGCTCTCTGTGTGTGTTCTGGGGTGGGTGCCTATCTTTTGGGGTTAACATACCCCAAACCGGATGTGATTTTATTGCAAAGGAGCAACCGTTGTATTAATTTCACCGCAGGAGCTCTCCCAGCACCCAGGGTGAAAAGGTAGGCCGGCAGTGTAGGAGCAACACTTTTGACTAAAATAAGAATTAGGATACTTTTACCAATTGATGTGTGTGTGTGGTTGGGTGTGCGTGCTGCCGTCGAGGGTGTATATTCCCGAGAATATTTGTTTTAAGCAAGGATTTAAGGGTACGTGAATATTTATTACGTCCGCTTGCCATTTTAACCAGGTGAAACAGCGTAAAGGACGATGGAAAAGTTTTACATTTTACAAATCGTAAAACCAAAAGGAACTGAAGTCAAAGTAGGTGGAGGTGGAGGCTTGTTTGTTTGTTGCCGCAGGATGTAGAAAAAAAAAAGAAGGATGAATGAGTGATATTGGTAATAAGAAGTTGAAAAATATTGATATATTCTTTGGAAATCTTTTGAGATACAAAAGCAGTTTTTTTTTTTCTTCTTTCGGAGGAAGAAAATCCTAACGTGTACGTGTACTCTTTATTCTGCGGGCGTGAAGGCAGAACAGGCGGCGTCTCATTCTCCTAATGGAAACCCTTAAAAAGGATGAATTTCGATTGGGATTTGCCTCCTTTTGAGGATCTTAAAAATGAAACGGATTAGAAATGCTTGAAAGGAGATTTGGGTAGCGGGCAACTTTTTGAATGCAAATAAGATTATTACCTTCAATGAGATAAAATGTGTGTAATACGGTTAGAAAAGTGATTTTGCAAAGTGTATGCGACATATTAGGCAGAAGAGGTCCTTCCGTTTGTCCCTGGACGGTATTTGATGGAAGGCAGATAAGTGATGAGAGTTTTTGAGTGAAATTAAAGGAAAGTTGACAGTCTTTTAAACATGAATTGAAAAAAGAGGAATTTATGGGATCTGAATAAAAAGCCATTAAAAGAGGAAAGAGATTCGGATAGCCCACTATGACTCCATTAGCTATATCGAAAGTTCGTTGCTGTAGTCAGTGGAAGTTTTAAAAATCCATAAGCTCCAATATGAGGTGTATGATTTGTATTCTAGGACATTTTCGCGTCATCTAAACTGTTGGGAAATGTATTGAGTCTCTTTGAAGTAGTAAGATGAGACTAAAGAGATGAGATTAAAGAGCCAAAACAGGGCTTTTTCTGTCATTGTAGTCAAGCACGAAAGGCTGTTCAAGATGGCCACCACATCGTCGCACCTCAATTGGCTGATTATTCGTACATAATTCATACTTGCTGAAGAATTGAGATAAGAAAAAACCTTTCAGCACTGAAGCAAATAACCTAACGAATGTCAGTTCGTACAGCGGTCTGGTCCACAGAAAACCTCGGGAGTTGTTTCAGACAAGAAGGGATTCGCTGTTGTGATGAAGAAGAATCGCCCATCCAAGAAGACTGTTCGTGTGACCATGAAGGCTGGATTCAGGTGATCTTGGGAAACTTGCCCACTAGCAACAAGTACCACTAGAATCTGAAGCAGGCTTCCCTTCGCAAGGCGTCCGCTATTTTAGAGTCACAGAAGTCAGTTCCGGACAAGAAGGTTAAGAAACCAGAATAAGTTCTACGGACAGGGGAAGTTTTGTAGAAAAATAAAACCCCTGAGCAGCCACAATTTTGCAAAAAAAAAGGATGGGATACTTATAAAACAATTTCCGAAGAGGGCATTTGCTTAACAATGTAGTTCACGCATAGTTCCAAAGCCTAGGTTTTACTTTGATGACGATGGTGATTGGCTTCACTTTAAAATCGACAAATTGACGAATTTTCTCGACTGCACACCTCTTAGCCTTTAGTTTCGAAATCACCGCCAAACTTGGCCATCTGCGCAGGATGTCGATAAAGTATTTGGATCGGATTAAGCGAGCTACTTTTGTCAGAATATTTCGACTGAATCTCTTCATCATTCGTCATTTCCCCATGGCTCGCTTATCCAATATGAGGGTCGCGGGTTTAGCGTACTTAAGTAGATCCTCCACAATTCCCGATCGCTTGCCATCGACTCTAAATCAATAGGGACTATCCTCATACGGGTAGAGGTGAGATTTCGGACTTAATACAACCATCTCATCCTGGGCCTACTAAGATGATGCCTACCTGATGGCACGGATTCCATGCCTTATCTTGGAGGTTGAGCAGGGGGTATGCGTTCAATGTGCCCTAACCATCGACTGAACCAATCATTAAAATTTATGTTGACCTCCAGTAGTCAGTCAATCGCTGTCAAGACCAATACTGAATAGGAGAATCATAATTTTGGAATAAATCTGTTTCCGGCTTCAATTTCAGGACTACGTCTGAGAAGATACATGAGAACGCCAGGCTTGTTCTTACAGAATATTCCACACGTACGTCACTTCGGTTAGTCTTGTTGGTTTTGGGTCGGAAAGTAGATCATAGATTGTAAGATGAATTTTTCTCTCAAAGACTCTAAGGGTTTAATCCAGCTTTGACAAATTTTATTCTTGTACTGCTTACAGAAGGACACACATCATCATCTCGGTTCCTTCTAAGCCAGAATCTACAACGTAGCTTTCTTGGAGGTATTTATCCGATATCCTTCTCGGTCTTAAGGACCATTAACATTTGTCAAAAAGTAACATAACCCTTTACAGGTTTTCAGAGCAGCTCGGAGCGTTTACGAATCTCCCATTCACTAACTATTTGGAGCGTTTTTAAAGACCCTGAAATAAGTGTCTTCCTAGAATTTTAGACCTTAGTTGACAAAGTCGTGGGCGGCTCTTCCGTTGCCTTACTTCTTTGTCACAGAATTCAACACCTCGTTCGTGCTGTGTGCTAAGACCCGGCAGCTGTTGATGGCCGCAATGCACAAACCTCGATTTTACTTTTCTGGTGATAATCGGTTATATTGGCGCCCGACAGTGGTTTTGCTTTCATTGCAGCTTCTTGAGTGACTGTTAAAACTGACAGAATTTTCGCCTGAAAAGCGCTGGTTTAATCTTCGAGCTTGATTTGTAGACCTAGTCCAGGCATTTTGGAAATCCCTTTGTATCTTAATTATTGTCAATACGACTCCAACTGTGGTCTTAGTGGTTCTCTTTTCAGTTCGTCGGCTTTCTACTTCTCCGTGACACTTTTGTGGTCCGATAACTAGACAAGGTGGACGTGGCTGACCAGCAGATGTCATCTGGCTGTTAAATATGTGATGACTTATAGTAGCCCCTACGCCACCATTCTTTTCAGGCAAAATTTGCTTTGTCACTCCTCAGACCCATTGGCGACTGCATTTGGCGAGTGCAAGTCACAATCTATTACAATTTATCTACTACGCCCACTAAATTAAAATGAATCCCTAGGACTTCACTGATTAAGTGTAACCCTAAAGCGAGAATTTATTGCAGCTGCAGTACAAAGACTGGATAATCCGGAACCCTCTTGCTATCAGTCGGAATACACTCCGCGAAAAACCGTAAAACTTATTGCCAACATAATTCCTGCCGTCATGAATTTTACACTTCCCTTTTTTATTATCCGTTATTTGTTGTACGTATCATAGTCTGTGAACAACAGGAAAAAAAAAGCACACAACATCCTTCCATCGGAATGATTTAAGCACCACAAAAGGACTCCTGTTTCCAGCTTCACACACTCCCATACGCATACAGCTGCGCTTTTACGAATGCGGTGCAGGCAGACAAGTGATGATAACACTCCTCTCTCGCTGGAAAGGGCTTAATTATACAAAACCGGCGTTCCCGCTACACACTAGCACTAGTGGTAGCTCTCAGCCAAACCAACCGCCGCCAACACCGTCGCTCGTATATTAGAGTTGCTTTACGGCTGACTTGGTCTCGAGGCTGCTCGGCAAATCAAGAGAAAAATATGAAAATTATTTCCGCCCTATAGAATCCTTGCAGTGAATGCCGTTTGGTGGTGTTTTTTTTTTTTTTTCATTTTTGGCGCCAATTTGAACAGCGTCACAATGGGGCTTTGGATGGGTGAAGGTTCCTGTGACCATAAATTTCTTTTTCCCCCGTCCTGCCACCCGGCGGTGGCCATATTATTATGGAGTGACGCTTAATGGTTTCGTACCGTTCCTATGATTTATGTTTATGTGTCATGGAGCTGTGTAATTGCTGTCTGCGTTCTTTTTAAATTATGACTCGAGCAGCGAGCGGTTTTTATTGCCCCCGCGTGTTGTCGGTTTTTGTTTGATGAAAACCAACAGAAAAATAAAAAATAAAAGAAAAAAAAACCGAAAGGATACAAAAGAACTCACTCCTTGTTGGGTTTAATTGCAAATTTATCAGGACGCACACTACTCCACTACACCTAGTACCCATGAATCCCTGGAGCTGCTTATGTGCGCCGCTTTGATGATGGCACTTACACAATTCACCCAGCCGCACCACTTCATAGATAGAGCTACTGCCATGTGAATGTCCTGGGACATATGACTTCTGTACCGTTACCGCGCACCACAGCCGGGGTTATTACTAACAGTTTTCTTGGATGCAATTTTCCAAATGACTGCGTCATAAAAATTAAGGTAAAGAGCGTCAGCGGCACACAAGGGCTTACACAGCACACAAGGTAAAATACGATGAGTACATATGGCATATGCATCGCATGCATAATGAGCGTGCTCGCCAAATACACTTTAAGGTAACACTACGACAACGATGATGATGATGATGATGATGATACAGAGAAAGCAGGTTAGGTGGCAGCCTTTAAGTGGAAAAAAACGAGCTTCTTGCTCTCAAACTGTTGCAACAGGGTTACTTCACTGATGAGGTCCTCAAGCAGAGTCAAGTCAAGAAAAAACCAAAAAAAAAAAAAAAAAAAGAAGAAAATTGAACAAAAATATCCCATGTGTTAGGAGTATGCCAAGCCCTAACCTCCAAGGCGGGATGTAATGAGAAAATTTAATTTTGTCAGAGGAAGGATGCGACGGATAAGTTGGGTAAGATGGGATGAAGATTGAGATTGCTGACACTTACCTGGAATTGGTCCACAAACTCTGGGTATTATCTCTAAAATTGCGGAACAGGATGGATCCTCGAAACATAATTGACGTGCTAGTATGCAATTTAGTATTGCAATCGCTGCTTTAATGTTGGAACCTGGAATGAAAATAGTTAAAATGTTGCATTAGTTTGTTTTATTATTTTGTTTGAGGGAAGGACATTACATAGACAATACGTGTACAGGATAAAATACACAATTTAATAGACAGTGGCTCATAAACCCGTGTGTCATGTGCAAACGAATGTAACACATCAATGGAAAAATTTAGAAAAACAGGATGCAAGACAGAAACAATAGTCTTTCGTCCTTTTATTCGCAAGTACTATGTCGACAAGCTCGACTAATGAAAAGGCTATGAGAAGCCTCTAATAAATGTAAGACGATTGACAAATCACCATCGCCTGACAGCCTACTAAAGGGTTTTCCAATAGGGATGGGTAGATGATAGATAGATATCAACGAATTTTTTATTTTATTTGGAAGGCCTATCAATGACATTTTGTGTGGAATATGACATCGTTCAAATGGACGCCGCGGCTTCGCTGAGTGGCGCCCATCCCAGAGGTCCAATTTTCGATGACTCTGGCGCATAGATCAGGCTGTATTTGAGCGATGTTACGGGTTATTGGCATAGACCTGCGACTTAAGGAAATCCAACAAGAAAAATTCAAACGGGATCAAATCGCACGATCTCGGTGGCCAGTTCACGTCGCCTCTGCGTGAAATAACCATGCCTTCAAATCGCTCGTGCTGAATGTCCATTGTGGCATCAGCTGTGTGGCACGTATCGCCGCCGTCGTGTTAGAACCACATGTCGTTCACATGCATATCATCCAATTTAGACCAAAATAAATAGGTTATCATCGATCGGTAGCGCTCTCCGTTGATGGTGATGGCAATGCCATCGCCTTTTTCGAAGAAGTACGGACCGATGATGCCGCCGGCCCACAATCCACACCAAACAGAGACTTTCTGCGGATGCATTGCCACTTGGTGAACCTCGTGCAGATTGACTTCGTCCCAAACCGGGCAAATTTTGCTTGTGACGTACCCGTTCATCCAAAAATGAGCCTCGTCGTTGAAGATGAATTTTTTGCTGAAATCGGGGTCCGCTTCCAACTCTCCAGAATAATGAAGTTTTAGTATTTTCTCTTTCATGTCAGATTATACTCCCGGAGGCTTGTCATTCCCCGACGAGAGGTGGTGCCGCGAAAAATGTTCGGTGTACCTGGCTGGGGCTTGAACCCACGCCGCTCGGTCAGCAGTCCAACGCACTAGCCACTGAGCCACGGCGCCCAATCACTGCTGGAACCTCGCAAAAGAAGTGACCATACAGGAAAAATGTCAAAATCCTAGAGAAAGAAATTAGGGCCCCTAAAAGAAACTCCTGGAGTAGCTTTTGCGACTTAATTGAATCGACAACAGAAGCGGCTCGTCTAAGAGAATTACTTGCCAAGGCACCTAGGCAACTGTTTTCCATAGAGAAGGGCAGGTGCCTTCGACTGGGGTATGTTCCTAAATCCTTCAGGGAAGTAAGGGTAGTATTCTTTCCTTAAGTAGGAAAACCCAGCCTATCCTCCTTCTTTCTAAAGACCCTGGAACGCCGAGTCGACAACATCAACACAGTGGGGATCATCCTTGCGCCTTTAATTTTGATAGGGCTCTCAGCAGTGATAGCAGAAAATGGGTCAAGGTGTCACTTTCTGTACAGAGGAAGGGTATCTGGGGAAGTCGGCATCAAAAATCGCGTCCGACAGTATTAATGGTTAGCGATCTGTTTTGCTTTAGAGAAATTCAATAGGCTCCTACATCTCAGTTGTGTTGGGTCTTCCTGCGTCCTCGGTCAGGGCCTCCATTGACAACTTATGGGCGTTCTAACGGGACACTTTACTTTTACCAAGCATCTTAGTGTGTTAGGCTAAAGTGACAACACTGTCTGCGATGCCTGCGAAAAAGGCAACGATATCTTCTCAATATATAAAAAGAAAAGTCCTGACTCACTCACTGACTCATCAACGCGCAGCCCAAACCCTTGGACCTAGAAAGCTGAAATTTTGCACAGAGGTTCCTTTTATGATGTATACAATAGGATACTATTCAGCTTCTACAGGGTGTTACAGGATGTTGAAGTTCGTATGAAAAAAAAAAATTTAAATTGGATTTTGACGTTGAAATTTGGTGAGTATATTTTAGAACAGAAATAAATAAACACATGTTTTACCGTTTTCCAAAATTTTAACTGTGGGCCAAGATAGAGGCCGTTAAAGTTTGGCCTTTTATAGTAATGCGCAACTGTAGTCGGCGGCATTGCCGTTGCCATTACTTCCTCAAGTACTGCAGCTACCTTGGTTAAAGAACGTAACGGGTCACTCTACCTTTTCAAAGCATCTCAACCTAATTCAGTCTGAGTCTACACTTTTTAACATCTCTAAGGAGAGTGACTTGGCTTTCAGGTGCTTCGAGAAGCCAAAGTTATAGTGTGGGATGAGTGTATCATGGCTCATAGAAATGAATTGAGTATCGAAATAGGATGCTCCGACAGTGCTTTTGGGTGGTGGCTTCAGACAGGCCAAGCCTGTTGTGTCACGGGGGGCACGGCAAATGAAGTGAAGGCCTATCTCAAGTCATCAATCTAATAGGCTAATGTCGAAATCCTCTCCTTGAAAGTTAACATCTTCGCCGTGACTTGAAGGAAGTATTTCTTGATATTAATGATGGAAAGAGGAGGAAAGAATAAATGTACCGAGTAACGCATGCGATGTTATGGAAGATCTGATCGGTTTTTCTGACAGAAAATATGTAATGTACCTAATTGTTCTTCGTGCGGGAGGGGATTGCGTTTCATGAGTGAGGGAAAGAGCTATTTTCACTCAAATACACGACTCAGCCAACAGCACCAATAATCTGAGGAATGACTTTTTGTCCCTTTGCGGGATCAGAGTCAATTGACTTGATAGCATGGCCATCCTCGAGCTAGAAAGAAAAACCAGGAATGTTGTTTACAAGAAGATCTTGCAAAATTAATGTGAGGAATTGATAGTTTATAACTACTCATCAATGTCTTGAAACCCGGAAAAGGACTTATGATATAATTTGACGTCTTTCCACGCGAACGTAGTCGCAGGTATCAGCTAGTATCGGATAATTTCCTTTGGGATTGTCCTGTCTTTGCACGGAGGTAGATTTTCAGTGCTGATTTGGTCCTGATACTATAAGCACCTCATCATTGAATTGCCTTCCCTCTAAAGTCGAGGAAATTTCAGTAAAATGGGTATAAACTAGGTCCTGCTTTCTCGTAATACAATGGACCAGTCACGTCTAAATACTCCAAGCTTCATTGCGCATTACGCAATGCAATAGAATCCGCTCAACCAAAATGGCACCAGAGTGGATCTTCGCCCGAAAAATATGTACATGGCACAGAGCAATTAAAGAAGTGCTGCAAAAAGCCGAGACATATGACCAGAAAACATACACTACGACGCCTGGGCGTGGCAGAGAATTTCGAAAAGTCCCTCAACTCAATGATCCTTAGATCCGTCAAAGCAAATACGTGAACATCAGTCACTACAGTGTTCTGTTGGCTGGATTAGGGAAAACTTTCTTCTTTGATTGTCTAATTCCTGGAGGAGCTCCATTGCTGACTAGTTCAAGATACATATGTTAGTTGGAAAACCAGAAACAACTCGTTTCTTCTTTCAATCCGCTCAACTACTAGTGAGGGAAATCTCTTCTTCTAGAAGACCGGCTACAGTGCCCTCCTAATTGGTCAAGAATCTTGGTCGTGGGAGGGCTTCTAGTTTTATCATCGATTAGAGTTGGTGTATTTCCAACTCACTACTCGCAAGTTTCCTTGGAACCCAAAATGCGTTCATCACATTGGCTATTGATGTCTCGTTGGTGTACCACTTGTCTTGACCTGAATGGATAAAAGTGGCCATAGGGACGACTAATTTCTAGGGTTCCAACGTCGTCCCCGGCATTAATTTTGCAAGTGTGAAGAGCCAATCAATCTTTGGTCAGTTAACCTGGTCTAGCACTAGTGCCGACATCATGAAACTGTGCAGTCCTCTGCTAAGTCAATTTGCATGCTGTGTACCGAACAACATTTATAAACCACAAAAAAAATGCTCACAACCAATTTGCAGGCCAAGTGCCAAAGGTACACCCAGTCTTCACCCAAAATTCAGAGTCAAATTTACTACACCCAGGTTGTGTCAAAAAGCAATTTACCGGCTTTAAAGTTAAAACCCCCCGTTCCATTGCTTCAAACAACCCTTCGGCTAAAAATATCCCAAAATGAGATTTAAAATATCCCACCCCGCACGTTCCACAAAAAAACAGAAACCAAAACGTATGTGCACAAGGGTTCACAGAATGACTGTCATAATAAATAGGATCCAGCTCCATTTCCAAAATTAATCACAACCCTCTCAGAAACATCGAAATATGTACACATTTCCTCATGTGCAAGAACACTGCCTTCAATTTACAAAATGACTGAGCAAATTAAAGCAGGCGTCCGCCCACTTGACCGCCGCCGGCCCACTCGACTACAATGCAGTAGAAAATTATGATTGAACAACAATAAATTGTTGTGTTCCACAATCGATGCACTCGAAGCTCACTGCATCTACCGCCTCCTGAAAGCCTCCTTTATGCAGTTGCACGTCATAATTGAAGTGCTTACGTATGACAAAACGAACCCTCAACCTAAGGAGGGGTTTACTCAACCGGCAAACAGAAATAAAATGGACACCTCTCAGTCCGGACCGTCCAAGAGGGCAATCGCCTGTTTTGCTTTGCCTTTTGCTTCTTCTCCTTCACGTAGGGACATGTGTTTGTGTATCTAGTACCACCCCACTACTATTCTTCTTGGTGTTCCGTTGGTCATCCTTGACACAACAATGCAGAAATTTTGAAATGATTATGGTCATGCACACACAAACCCACACAGACACACACACGTCGATATAAATCTGGGGTGGGTAAGCTCATGCAAGCATGTCCTCTTGTGTTGCATTGTAGTCCTTCAATTGAGTCGAACTTCCTTCGATTGCACACGCAATGAAATTTTATGGACAGCGGATGCACTGCCAAGTGAAGCCAACTGCAATGACTGCTGCAGCATTGACAATTATTTCGAATGGCATAAATCGGTTATGCGACCCTTGTTCTCGGAGCGGTCTTGAGACGACCGGGGTTTGGGTAATTGAATTGAATTTTGAACTTTGAATTTGCGAAAGGACTTTCGGGATGGATGGCTAATGTAATGGCCTGGACGTAGTGATTTTATCTTGAGTGTTATAGTTTTGAAAAGAAGGAAAACACGAGTAATGTTTGCATTGTCCTTTTTCGATTTCACTTATCGGCTTGGCGGAACAACGACGATTTTGGAAAACTTGAGTGTAAGTACTTGGATGAGGATGTGTGCTTTTGGAGCAGGAAAAAAGGGCAAGGCTGTGGGTAGTCAGCAGGACATGTAGCTTGTCCTCAAAGATACTGGATTTTGAGAAGGAAGTAAGCTCCTCAACCTCTCTGTGGAACAGATAGCGTGGATGGAAGAAGACAGCTCGGAAGGACGAAATCGCTGTTACTTTAGCTTGGACCAACAACTGGGTTTCAGACCCCTACTTCGTCGGACAAAATTGTTTTTCTTCAGAGTTCCGACGTAACCGGTCCTATTACAGTGCGCCGGGTGCTAATAAAAAAGCAGCAAAGGTCCTTAACTCCTTCGAGAGAAAATATCTCGTCAGATATTAGGTCCAATGTGCTAGAAGGACGAACAGTGGAGAAGATTCACCCGCAAACGCTATGAGATGTTCTAAGACACAAGAGTCTGCGACTATATTGGCTCGACCACAACGAACAAGTGGACAACAATGCTCCAGCCAAAAATCCCAGCCCTCAAACTCAAAACGACGGACAATAAAAAATCCATTACACCAAGATCAAGTGATTGGTCACGCCAGTAGATTTAGGCAATATAACTGGAAACAGCTTGCCCGCGCATAGAAAACTGGAGTGTTTCAGGCAGAGTCACTTCAGGTGCCGGAAACCCTATACGAAAAAAAGAAGATTCAAGTATAGCGGGGTTCTCCAGAGTAGATCGGAAGATTTTCCGGCCCGAGGCGCTAGTGCTCGTCCCCTATTTAAGTCCCAGCCATCATTATCGTTATATTTCGACTCATGCCCGTAGCCAGGATTGAATTCTCGATAGGGACCAGGAGATTTTGAAAGGAGCTCACACACCAATCGAGAAATTCTTCTCTCGATGGATGAAAATTTCTAAGGGAGCTCCCTAAATCTCAGAGGGAGTTCAGCTCCCTTCAGCATCAAGCTGTCTACGGGCATTTCGACTCCCCTGGTGGAGTATAATTCGTCGTAGTATTTTCTCCTCTACTCATTGTCTTTGGCGACGGATCACACTAAGGACTTTTTCACGGCGCCACCGATTGTGGTCTTATTAACTTTTTTGACAAAGTCCAGGCATCTACCCAATAGGGCCGCACTGTGGTGATAGAGGGCTTCGAGAGAGAGAGAGAGCTTTGCTACTCAATCTCTTTCTTAGCCCAAACAAATTGTATTAAGCGACTTCTTTCGAATTATGTGTTGTTTAACTTAGCCGATTGACGAAATCGTAGTTGCCCAGGGTTTACTGAAAATAGAAGCAAAGGACAGATGATAACCTAACTAAGCCGTGCCTTATATTGCAGGGCCTAAGTCGACTAATTTTTCCAAGTCCGAAGACAGAGCGTTTACAGGGAGAGAATGTGTTCAAGTCATACTATGCATCATAGATCGAAGGTGTAGTCCCTGGCAAACCTCGAAGAATAACTTTGGAATCTACAACTTTGTAACAGCAACCGGGAACAAGCTTAAAGAAATACTGAGGCACTAGAGCTCCTTATGTTGTATTTGTTGGCTGTATATACGTTGAGCAACGAGGCAAAACTGCTACACAGCCTTTTACGGTTTAAGTAAAGCCTTCGCCAGCCTTATACCTTGAGAGTGAATATAGCAATTTTTAACAAACGGCAAGCATGGACACGAGTTCTACACAGAGGTCAGAAAGATACAGTGCAAAGGTCCAACCAATATAGTACAGAGATCCGACCTACACCGTAGAATAGTCCGACCATGCCATACAGAGATTCGGCCTATGCCGTAGAGAGATCCAACCTATTCCGTAAGGTACGGAGGTCCGACCAATGTCGTACAAAGCTCTGACCCAAGTGCCGAACAGAAGTTCGAAGGATGCCTTGCAGAGGTCCGACCTACGCCGTACAGATGTCCAACAAATGCGTACGGACGTCCGAACTGTGTTCGACCCATGCCGCACAGAGGTGCTATACAGACGTCCGACCGATGCCTAACATAGTCCGTACGCTAAACTGCAGACGTGGGAATTTAGCAAATTTCTTATCAAACTGTATCAGATTCGAACTGAACCTGATTTCCCTATCAATGCGGGGAAAAGAGCAGTGGGACATTTCTGGTCGCAGCTTCTGTCCACGATTCATAAATCTTTAAACGAGCTGTTGGCAAATTAATTACGTTATGGCTCTGGTAAACTCTGTCAATACACGAGTAAACATCAGCAAATAAGGCCCGGTACCAGTTCATCCTCCAATTGTCCGAAGCTAAGTCCTTGTGCTCGGATGGTTGAGAAGTTCAATTCTACTTTTGCTACAAGAACTTCATCTAAATCGAGAATGGAGACATCTCATGTCTCTGGAGCTGCATGACTTGGAAGGGACTTGCTCTTAGATCAGACATCCAGCTGTCAGTATTAAATTGTTTGTTAGTCCTTTGTCGAAGTGTATATACTTTTGTTCCTCTGATAATGCCTAATGCAGGGGCACCCGAAAACGAAAGTTGCAGTGACCAACAATCTGTTTAGATATGACCACAAGCATTTGGCTTCAGAGAGAGTTTCCGATCAAATTCTATGGATGAAGCCGGATATTTTCATAGAATACCGCTTGAAAGTTTCGAACTGCAACTTTAACATTTTCCAATACTGCATTTTTGAACAATGCACCACAGCATAAAAAAAAAACAACACGATCCACTTAAAAACAGATGAAGGTGACACAATTTTTTTTTTCTCAACAGATGAAACAACAAAAAATACACTTAGTCTAGTCCGCGTTGGAATGTTCTTAAAATTAAGAATGAAATGCAATAATCTCTCGGCACGTTAAACATTCTGCGCCCCGTCCTCGGGATTCGTTTCGAACACAATCACTTCGCGGTTCTCGTACGCCCAGAACTTGTGGAACTCAATCAGGATCGACACCACTGTCTCCGCTTGTCCGCTAAAATTATAGGAATTCATTAACAAAGAAATTGAAATAAGCCACTTTTAACAGTTATCCGAACCAATTGATCAAATCCTGCAACGTTATCTTGAACGGATCCTTTGACTTCACCATGTCAAAGATTTCATCCTTCAAATCCTCGAAACTCACGGGTTGGGCGTTCTCCGCGCGTATCTGCTCTTGAATGCCTTTGAAAAAGTAGTGCAGCGTCGACGCCGTCAAATAACCTTTATGCTGCACATCCAATATTCGGAACAAGTAGTGCAGGCTCTGGGGCTCGTGTCGATTGTCCAACGCCAGAACAAAATCCAAAAATGTTTTATAATCCATTTCGCCATCATACGTCCGACACTCGTCGAATACTCGGTCGAGAAATACCGATGTGAAAGTACCCGTCCCATAAGCAGCCAATTCACTTCGACTCAACATCCCGTTGTGATCCTTGTCCAGATTCAAGTAATTCCCATAGACAGTCAACGCCGACGGTGCCGAAAACCAATTCATCTCTTGGCTCTCCTTGGGTGCGTCCTCATCGCGTAGCTCCAACAACTCTGCCAGCAGTCCCGATGCAAGAATATCGCGGATTCGAATTTTGCCCGTATGCAACGGGTCGAGAAAGAAAAAGAACTTCTTCACCACCGTGCACACGTAGAAGCTATGAAACGACTGCTCGACGACATTCAACTGTGACAACGTGGGTATTATGTCGATTATATAGTTCTCCATGTCGATTTCCCGTAGGTATCCCTGCCCATTGTAATCGTACACGGACAAACCGATACGGCCCTGCTGTAGCCAAACTTTTCGCATCGTGTAATTGAATACGGATGTTATCTCGACTTTGGCCGGGTAGCCGGAGGAGCATTGTAACTTTGCGAACAGAATGGCTGTGAGATATTTACGGCATTTGGCACTTACCGAATCGCGAACTTTGAGATAGTCATCGTAGCCAATTAATTGTTGGCCCATCGGAGTCACTTGGGAACTGCACTTCTCGAGAATTTCCCAGAGGGAATTAAGTTCCTCGTTGTCGAGTAGCTCTTGGGTGCGTTTTTGCAGGAAAAGGGAGTGCGCTTCCTTCCGCAGATTCTGGCGAAGATTGTTGCTGCACGGGTCGGGCGGTTTGTAGAAGAATTTCGGAATTGTGTTGAATGTGGGATGGGATTCGGAATTCGATGTTGGTTTGTTTATTTCCTCTTCGGTAGATTTTTCACTGGGGACAAGAAGATTTTCGAATTCCTTAACGATATCTGGATCGAGTTCCATAATTATTTTGTGCAGGAACGAGAAAAGTCCTCGGAAAATATTCGGAGAATTGAACACAAAAATATAAAAAAAAACTTATTGAGTAGAGAAATGTCAAAGGAGAATTGTCACGATTGACAAGATCCGTAAAAAAATAGTGATGCCAGATCCAGGGAAATGTGAGGTGTTTAATTATTGCATACTCTTAGGCTAACAAGAAATGAATTTGTTTCGAATCAGAAAAACGTTTTACGATTTTAAATTTGTTCATGAAAAAACAGAGAGAAGACGGACAGGGAATTGAGAATTTTTGCAACGCAAACATAGGATAGGGTAGGAATTTCTAACTCCTTGGGCCTAGCCCAAGTGTGGGGCTTCAAGATCGGAGTTAGTATAAGTCCGTGCAGAAGAAATGACAGCACACTCACGACGGTCACGCCGATTGAAATCGATAGTGTGGTAGCTACTAACGTAAGTAAAGTCTTAGATACCAGAAGAACATGCCTCGTGTCCCTCAACCTACGACGATTAACAAGCCAAATCCTGGACATTATTATGCAGGACTCCATGTCAAAAAGTTGATTTCAATGATGTGTAACCATTGGGTGGACTATGAATGGTAGTTCGAAGCCACCACCACTTTTCTGGAGGGGACCGGCGATGTAAACCAAAGAAGAAGTGTTGTCGGTGATGGACGCATTGGCTCAGAGGAAGACACTAGAGTTCGAGGCGCTTACGCGACTTTTGCGGCAGCAGCTCAGCCTAAATCACAACGTATGTACGCCATGCTTCTGATTTTTTCAGCTGCAGCGTTTTTGAAATACAATAAAGCTGTGGTGGAAAAGACTATTCTTATCGACTTCATTATGAAGAACTTGGTAGTAGTTGGATATCCTCAAACTCTGAAGGCCAAAGGGCAAAATTTTGCATCAAAACGAGACCAAAAACAAATCCACGCTATCTGCTGGTCATCAGTTTATTCTGTATCCGATGTCATTCCAATCAGCTACACCCCCATTCCACACAGATAACAAGCCCCTAAACCTCTTCTGCTCTCCGCCTGTACTCCCAACCAATTGCCCTAACCTACCTTGGGATAGTTTACACTACCACTAAACGTTCGTTAAGATTCGGAATTTGCGGTGATTCGTAGACCCTCCCATGTGTTACGGAATGTTCCGGCCTAATTGGTTAAATAAATTATTCTCAGCTGGTGTTGGACATGTTGTTATGTGATGTTTTGTGGCCATAATCAGGATTAGGTTTGTTTTTTTTATTCCGGCTGTCCCTCTGGATGATGTAAGTACTGTGATATCATCTGGGGCGTAGTTTGTTTTGTATACGAAAGTGTTTTCCAAAAAAAAAAAAAACTAAAAACAAGCTCATATTCCATATCTAATGCCCGATGCCATTATATGTCAATTAAGAGATAAATTTAGGTTAAGTGATTTGATATTCATTCGAATTCGATTGTGGTCAGCGGCCGCACTCGTATTAGTGGACAATTGAATTAATTATGAACCACGGCAATGTTTCGGGTCAAAATTGGTTTTAGCTCCGAATGACGAATGACCGAAATTAATTTTAATTTGATTAGCTACGGTCATCTTGATGATAATAAGTTGATTTGGTATAACAAATTGGTGCTGTGGGAGGTTTTTGGATATTAATCCACATTTGTAACAAATACATGTTGCTGTTCGAAAAAAGTGTGGGTCTTGTTGGCCTGAATCACTTAAAAATTACCATCGATTAATTTGGAACAAACACTGCAAGTACCGGGTCATTCATTAAGCGCGATACAACTTTGAGTTTAGGGAAAACAAGTTGTATTTGAGGTGTAGCGGATTTTATTATTTGAAGTTAAAGAGCATTCGATACCGTTATGTTTTAAAGGTAATATCCTTCATATGGCCTTCACGGCTTTGCTTGACGGCGGTCATCCAAGAGGTCTAATTTTGAATGACTCGGGCACATAAATTGGCTTAAATCTCGTCAATGACGCGAACAACGTTGTCCGAACGTTACCCCAAAGAAAAAACTCAAAGGGCACGATCTTGGTGGTCAAGTGACATTGGCTCTTCCTTAGATTACGCGAGCTGGAAACTTCGCCTTTAATATCTCCAGTGTTTCGTTCGATGTGTGGCAAGTTGCATCGTCCTGTTGAAAGCAAATGTCCCTTATACTCAAAAGAACAATTTCCGCCCAAATAAACTCAGTTATCATGGCCCCGGTACAGATCTCAACGCGAAATTTTGTTCTCGCGCACACTCTGTGCGAACGCACGTTTCGTTGATGTACTGGAACTGCTCCATTAGCCATTGAACTACTTTCCTCGAATTTTTCCATAACTCGCCAAATGGTGAGCTCGGAAGGACGCTTATTACGACCGTAAATCGTTGCTTCGGCCCGGAAAATCTTCGAATCCACCCACACAGTAAAGGAAGACCGCGACTCACTTGACGCACAAGAGTGAAAGGGGACCTTAGCTGGCTTAAGATCAAGCTGGCTGGAGACGCTTGTTGGTTGAGGCCCAAGTCCACCTCGGACTGTAGCGCCACCTTAAGTAAGTAAGTAATCTGCCGTTTTTCATGAGATACAGCAGCTATTATAGCCTGTAATCACTTTAGACGCTGTCCTATGCAAGCTGCTTTTGTTCAATCAGCGTCAAACGTCAATCAGCGTCAATTATCTTTACTAATGTTTATATCAACCTTTCTAGTGACCAGCCATGGCCAGCGCCAGTCTAAGAATTGTGATTTTGGCACAACTGCACTCCCCCATAACTTTTGAAGGCTAAATGCTTTAAACTTGCCCTACGAAGTCTAACGGCGTTTTTTAGTCAGGATTTTTTTCACGTTTCTTAGATTGTACAATGCTGTACACTTAACATCGCTATGGGAGTTGATAAGATTTTAAAGGGCGAGTAGATGGCTATAATGTCACAAGTCCAATCGATAGGAGGGAAAAATCCTTGAGGGCAGGCCCGGACTTAGAGGGCCAGGCCCGTAGGCACTTGACATTTGGGACCCCCTCCCCCATCTCGAAATCATTCCATTTTGGTTTAGCAAATTAAATGCACTAGTAGAGAAAAAGGCCTTTGAGCTTGTGTGCAGGTCCCGCCACTGGGACTGCGGCCCCTAGGCCGGGGCCTTGTAGGCCTAGGCGGAAATCTGGCTCTGCTTGAGGGTGTATGGCTCTACATACACTTATGACCTGGATAGGTTAGGTAAGGTGTCTTAGACCAGATTGCCTTATTGTGATACAACGATGAAGAACCGGCTTACCAGCACCAGGAACCAGAGTATGTGACACAGAGTACATTGAGACGGGCAACCGTAACGGTATTAACCCTAAGACCTAAGGTGAAGAAGATCTAATTCGTCCTCATCAACCCGCTAACCTAACCAAACCTATATCTTTGATTATAAGTTGGTTTAGTGAAAGGAGGTTAAGGGTAGCCTCGAGGGTAGTTATTGTTGGCGTTGTAGCTGCAATGCATATCCTTGCTAATTTTCGTCATAACCATTCAATTGGTGGTCTTGCAGACCATAAATAAGGATATGACTTACGATTTCTTGTCGAACTATTAGGTATGGATTGACCATGGGGTGTACAAGTAAACACTTTACACAGAAGTAGATTTTATCATTCATATCATAGCCCTACCGTCCAATTAAAAGGTCTGCCCTTGTAATCTATAGTTCTACGCGGGATTTTGTATGCATCAACTTTTTCTGTTAACCTTAAACGAGCTCACGAGAAGCGAATTGTTTTTTCACACCCAAATTGCCTTAATCCCGTTTTTATATGCAGTCATTTGCCACAAATTGTCATTCAAGCCTTTTGTCAGAGCTCTGGGAGTACTACAATGAACATGCCCTCAATGAAAATGGCACGAGTCCTATTAAACTCAAATTGAATCCCATTCCTCTGACTGAGGGACTCCTTACTGTCTCTCTGTCACATGCTTTCTCTTTCTCGGCTTAAAACAAACACAATGCAACACAAATGAAATCCTGGTCATAGAAACAGAAACACTAACCCCAGCGCAGTGTTATCCTTTTCTCTTTGTTTGTGTCGCTTCAAGGTATGGACAAAGTGTCAAAAGTGTATGACAATATGACCCACCACCGTTTGTCCCACATTCAAACGCTTCAGACCAAAAAACTGCGAGTTCTCTGATTTTGTTTCTTCTCACAACTTTGCCCACAAATAGTTGTCGTTTCTAGTTTTTTTTTTTTTTCTCCATCTCTACGCGCTTTGGCATTCAAAGCGTTAAACAATTTATTATTCATATCACAACAACTTGGAAAACGCTTTAAGTGAATAGCGCACACACACACACATATAGACAGAGTGAGGAACAAAAAAGGACACAATACCAAGAAAACGAGATGAAAGAATGAACAAAAAAAAAAAAATAATTTAGAAAAGCAAAAATAAATTTCAGTTTTTCAAGGAGCAACCATATCGTGAGGAAACCAGGCTCTTGGCTTGACTCTCTCCCGCGTTATCCTTCCACTATCCGCAGGTATCCTCCTTTGAACATTTCGCGTGCTCATGACAATTTCAAGAAGCAAAAGCAAAGGCAAAAAAAAAAAAAACAAAAAATAGCACCGAAAGCGAAGAAAATAGGTTGAGTGGATGTGAGTTGATGGAGGAGCTCTGCTCTTTATATCCTGGCAAAAAAAAAAAAAGAATAACTTTTATTTAGCGAGCAGCGAATGCGAGGCGCAGGACTACGACGAACAAAAAAAAAGCAGAAAAAAAAAATAAAACAACAAACATAAGACAATTTCATTTAAGTAACAAAGAAACAAGTTGTGCACCTTCCGTTTGTCGTTGATGCTGGCTGGTGAGGAGGATGACAAGCGAGCACGATGTGTAGTACCCTGCGGCAGGATATGGGGGTAATCTGTATCCTGCTTTTTCGCAGCATCTCTCGCTGGGTAGAGGTGTTGCCCACACGTATCCCAATTTCCCAGCTGCAGTTGCGGGACAAAAATCTGCCTTTTAAGTTCCTCCATTCGAGGGACAGAGAGCGAGAGAGAAGGGAATAAGCAAAAGCAAAAGGAAAAGGAAAAGGAAAAGAGAAAAGCAAAAGCCTTCCCTTCCCTAGTGTTTTGTGTGTTGTGTCCTGCCGTTTTCAATTCTCCCTCCTTTCATATATTTATTTCGCTATGAAAATTGTTTTAGTTAGACTCTCTTTCTACGTGAAGTAAAGGTCTGCCTCTACACATGTATTTACGTGAGGGTGGGGGCAGTGTAGAAGTAGATGATGTGTGTTGGGAGGAGATTGCCCCAGCAGGATACGTTGCCTCGAAAAAAAAAAAAGGATATAAAGTGGAAAAAATATCGTTTTATTGTTCTTTTTCATTTCTCTCTATTTCCTTCTAGTCCTTTTCATTCTTATCCAATTCGCTTTCGCTTTTAAGTTATACTCGCGTGTGTGAGTATGTGTGCGAATGCCGCGCTAGATGAAAAGGACCTTTATAAAATATTCGAACGAATATGGAAATTTATGAGCGTAAAACTCTGGTAGGTTGTGTTTTTGTTTTTTTTTGTTCTTTCGATGTCTTTTGTGAATCCTTCGAAGGTAATGGAACATTTCCGTACTTTGTTCTCTGTTCACCGGGAGATGATGATGATGATGATGATGTCCTGAAGGATGAAATTTCTTTGTTGTCAATTTTTTTTGTTATTCTCCACTCCACATACATGCATGAGGAAATCCAAATGCACAAAACAAAATGAGAAAACCGAAGTGTTCCACATAAAATGTCCTTTTTTGAGGAAAAAAAAAGGACTTCCGTTGCGTCCTTTCTTTGGTCCTGTTGACAGCAACGAGGATGTATCCATCGCATTCCTTTTTTATTAGACTTTATCCACAGGATTTACCGATTATTGAATTTAGATTGCATTCGGACGACGATGGAGCGAAAAGGGAGATGGTGATGAATTGGTAAAGTGAAGTGATCGGCGAAAGTGCCTGCAGCCACTCGCTCCGCTTTGTTTTTTTGTTTCCTCCTTCATCGTGGAGGACTAGCTTCCTGTACTTGTGTTAGCTAACCAGACCACAATAAGTGGTACTTGAACCATTCCCAGAGGGCAGGTGAAATGGAGAGCGACAGGCTGAACAACTCTCACTCTTATGTCTGTGGAGTGCTTTTCAAAAGGCAGAAATAGGGGAAAGTAAGAAAGATGAGGTGGAGATGGATCGGTGTGTGTCGGGATGGAAACTTTTGTCGATTCGTTGTTTGTAGTGTGAGTTCAATTATTACTTTGTGGTTATTTCATGATTGGCAAAGTAAAATAGGGACTCTGATTGTGAATCTGTGTCGAAAGTTGTTTTTAGGTGAGTGGACAAAAGTGAATTCACGAGAAAGTCCCTAGCTGTCGAAATGACCAGATTAATTGCTAAGCAGAGACACTACAGCGTTTGAAAATTCGTCATAGCTTAAAAATTAGGTTGTAGCTTGAAAATGCTGCCAGCCATGAACTTTTTGACTGAAACACAGGCTATGTTAACCAAGTACATAGGTAGATTTTGAAACAGAGAGAAAGGGAGAGGAACTGAGGGCGAGAATGGCTCGGAAAAGTTATTCCTAACAGATCTTTCTAAGATGCACAAGACGATCATTGAAGAGTTTGAGTAGAAACCAGCATCAACCATCATTTCAGCACGTCAGGTACAGCAAGGTACTTTCTCCAATCTAGTGATCGGAAATAAGAGATGTACAACCTTCACTAATTCATCTCCGAATAGGAATCAGAGTGTCCAACGATGGGAGTTGGGGTTTATGTGCTCCCAGCTCAGACTACATAATCCTCTAAGAAGTAAGCAGTGACATATTGGGACTACAGGACAAGACACTCTTCACTGACGGATCAAAACTGGTTCTTGGGCAGAAGCATCACTGTTTCTAGAAGAATTGCAGAGATTATGATGAATCACTTTCATTTTAAGGGGAAAGATTTTATCGGTAACCATAAGGCTGCCAATCCCTTACTGCTCCACATTATGTGTAGAGCCTCTTAGAACTGGAGATGAATTTAGGAATAACCTGATTAGGTCTACGAGATCTTTGTAGGAGTATTCTCTTAGAGTCGTCTTGATCTTAGTCTTGATAGGGCAGGGCAGGGTAGGTTGGTTGTTGTTTCTTCTTGCTTCTCATCTCTAAAGCCTCTGCAGAAATCGTTGAAAGCGACAGGGCATGCTTTCCTATCAAGCATGTCTTCCGATGCAATAATTTCTGTGAAGCGTCAAGTGGTCTTGCAGGCACTACAATCTAACACAGTCAAATCAAAGCTGGTAACAAAATGTCACCATCAGACACCACACGAAAAAGCGCGGGAAAAATCTCAAGGCTGGCGTCTGATACATCGATTGGAGGATTGTATTGTTTAATCAATGAAATAATAGAAAGCGAAATCAACTTTCAATGAACCGTTTTTCTATTCTCATGCTAGCTGGAGTGTCTAATCACCGGACACTGTGCCATTGGAGCTATGCTACGTAAATGAAACGACCTATGCAAAGATTGTCGACACAAGGATGAGGTAAAGTTAATACAATACCTACGTTTCACTGCCCCGTTCTTCAAGAACGACGAATAATTTCACTGGAATAATGGTCCCTAAAAGCATCGCAGTGATACCAGACTCCCAGATATAAGTCTTCTGGGCGTAAGGAGCTCTAACTGGTTCTCGAACCGGAGTATTGCAGGCTAGGTTTCTTCATTGAAAACGACTAAAAGGGACGTGATCTTGATCCATAAGACACCCTTTAAACCTGACCCAACCTAGCCTAGTGCAGTCCAAGGAAAGAATTCACTAAACAGCAGAGGAGGTAAGTGCTACTGTATCTCACCACAACGAATACGGACACTTAAAACATTTTTTGAAATTACTTGTGCCTTAACTGGAGTTTGGGTTTCAGTTGCCATCCTCTTGGAGGTCCCTTTCCATTTCTGTAAACGGAGTATTTTTGCCATAATTGACTCTTTTTTCGAAAAAAAAAAAAAACAAAACCGAGACGCTCGTTATTTTTGCAACCAAATTTGAATATATCCTCACACAACATTACGGTCAGAAGTGTCATTAGCGTGATTTGTCGATTCTGTTCATCCTTTAACCGTTGTTCAACCACTAATTGTTCCATAAGTGCGGTGAGCGTTAAGCGTTCTTCTTCCTAGATGATTGTCTTCAAACAAACCAGCTTAATTGACACTGCATCCGTTCTCAGTTTCCTTCACTCGATTTTCTCTGTATTTTTGCAATTTTTCTTCTACGCTGTTTCCACTCTGTGGTCTAACGGAATACTTCCGTCTTTACTCAGATTTCCCAGCAGCATTTTCTCTGTGGATAGGAAAATGGATGCACTAACGATGTAACGGTGTCGAAGTGCAAGGAATTCAATTATTCTCCACCGATCCCGATGAACCTCATTACGAGCTTTGTGGCAAAGCGAAAGGAGAATTCGCAAGAAAGGACTCTTTCACCCAGGTGGAGATTGCTTGTACACCAACCTATGACTTTGGAGACGATGCATCCGGAAGGATTTGCAGAAAATTCGATAAGAATAGAATAGTGTGTGTGTGTGTGTCTATCCAAATGCACACACAAGGAACATCTTGAGAACTTTAGCACTTCATCTATATGTCTCTCTCTCTCTCTCACCTTTTTTCTTTGGTGTATTGTTAACGAAGATTTTCAACTGGTTTGTGTCCTGAGACGTGTAGTGTGTTTCTTCTGTCACTTCCTGATTTAACTTCGTCCTTGGTGCGGCACAATTCTACACCCCCTTGCAAATCGTGAGTACATTTTCGTCCTGTAGTTTGTGCAATATATTTGTGTCTTTCACGGTTTTTTTTTATTTTTTTTTTGTAGCGGTGGCGTAAAGTGCTCAAAGGACACTCAAGCGAATTTTCGTTGCCATTATTCAAGTTGCTTCCATTCTGATGGAGTTTTGTAAGGGTGAGCCTGAATCCACACACATGCACCATCGAGGCGTATGTTTTCCACGTAACAGACGGATACAATTTGGTGTGTTTATCTGTATGCAATCGGGACTATTGTTATCCTCGCCCCTGGTTGTTTGAATAATTATCACAAATATTTCATTGTAGCCTTTGCTTAAGGCGTCGTCCCCTCAAGGAAGTTTGATAGTTTTTCTTCCGTAAAAGATTCTTTGAGTTGGGGTCCTTTTTTTTCAAGTTCTCCGAAGAGAAAAAACTTTGACGAAGGATAAAAACCAAAGTGTTGCAGGACAGAAGCTTGAAAGTTTTGTAACAAATTTTTGTGACTGCATTCTATTTGATAAAAGATTGGTGAGGTGAAGTTTAAGTGGTTCTTAAGTCCGGTAAAATATTGCAAATGGGATAAGGTCACGTCTTCTGAGGTGAGTCGTGCAATGCATTATGGGCTTCACAATCTGTGTGTACGCAAGTTTCATTATTGTCTACAAATGGAATAAGTTTTAACGTCTTCCTGCGAGTTAAGAATTTTGAATAAAATCGAAGAGTTTAAGGACATGGCCAAGAAGATTAGGTGAAATGTTGTAATAAAGGTGCTAATGGCTAAGAAGTTATTTCAATGACGCCACTTATCTGGAAGCGATAAAGAAAAAATATGGTTGTTGACACAAGTTAAGGAATTGTGTTTGTTGGTAATGAGGTCATGTAAAGCAAATGCAAGAAGTCTTCTTGCGGTTTGGTTGAGGTTTGTCAAAACGACGTTATCCCTGTTTAATATATCAATGAGGTGAAGAGTTTTTCAGAAGAAATATCTTCTTATTGTAAAAGTCAGGGATGCTTTCCTCCGTGTTGAGGGAAATCAAGGATGGTGCACTAACAAAGTTAATCACCTGGACAACTAACAACAAAATCCGAAAATATTTGACCTTACTCTGGGGTGTCTAGGTTAGGTTAGGTTAGGTAGATGGGTTGGGGAGAGGAGAGACAACTCTCTGCGCCACACTCAGGTTAGTAGAAACCCATTGTGATGCCCATTTTGGGGGAGACGGTACCCCTTCCTCTGGAGCAATGCAAAAAAGCCCTTTCCGATTTCTCCAGGGTCTGAACCAATCTGAACCTTTACTGAACCTCCAGATGTCCCTGATAGGTACGTCACTTAGTTCTTCGGTCTACTGGAAAACGTGCCCTCCAAAGGATTTATGTCTTAAATGGCAAAAATCTGGGCAGTGGTAGAGGAAGTGGGTTGTCTTCGTCTTCGCAGCCCCTGCAAAAGGGCTTAGCCTTAGCTTTTTCATGCGCAGAGTATTATGAATTGCAATTACTATCACAAAGATGGCGAGGGTTTTCCTGTCCTTTTACATAAGAGTATTAGTTCTGGCACCGCTGTACCTTGGCCATAGTTTTACTGTTATTTTACAGGAGTCTTCCCTTCGCTTCCGCTAGAATCCTAATCCATGCTTCATGTTTGGGTTTACATGGCGGGACTTTTACTAACTGGTCAGTCTGCTCTATGTCTTTCCTTAACAATTTATTAGGTTTCCCATACCCTGGTATGCCCTCATGTCCAGGGACATGATCAGAAGGTTTAAAAAAAAAATAAATAGCTGGCGCGACAGCTTGGGATGACCCAAGACTTAGCTTCTCGCAACCATTTATGTTGTGCGTGTTGTATTGTTCGCACGAATGGAAGGGACCTACAATTTATTGCCGACTCCGAACGGCGAATTGAGAAGCTTTTTCATGTCAAATTATACTCCCGGAGGTTTGGCATTCCCCAACAAAAGTGATGCCACGAAAAAGTGTTTTTTTTCCTCTTACAAACAGAACCGACACTCTGTATCTGGCTAAAGGTTTAGTTTGTTGAGATGATATCTTATACAGCAATGACCGGTAAGTAGGCCCACAAGCTTTCTTATGTTGTTCCTGTCAAAGTTTAGAATTTTCTTGTAGGAAAAGGGCTTTACAAGTCTCTTGGATTGCCTAAGACCGGGAATATTTTCCCAATGGGCTAAGCAAAGTTGGTCTTCCTAGTTGCCAACAAAAAAAAAACATGATTTTGGATGCATTCCATTTCAGAACCATGCCTTCTATTCCAACCAAGATGTCAAGACTATGTTAGCTCAGGTGAATGGTTTCCAAGACAACAGAGTGCACTGAAACCGTGGTTTGGGTCAATATTGATTCCAGAAACATTGGAATCATTGAATAGGGAGTTCTTCGAAGTGGTGAATTATTGAATTTACTAAGTTTCTTATATACTGTTTGCCCCCGCGTATCGTCGCAGCTTTACTAAGCTTATGCGTTATGCCCCATCGTCTACGGTTACTGGCAATACTTCTCAGTTCTCTTCAACTTTTCCCCAGTTGCTGAAACTCCTCCTCAACTATTCTGCACCATGTTCTCCTCGCTCAATCCACTCTTCTGCTATTTTAGGGAATGGGAGTTATAAGCAATGGTGCTGTCACCCTTTCGAAATGTACAGGGTTTTGCAATAAGAGCGCTACAAAAGTTTTTTTTAAATAAAACAAAAACGGTTTTGGATATCAATGAAATTCTTTATTCCTGTGAAAGTACGTTCGATGCCATTATGTATAGAACTCGATTTCTTTTGCATGGCCACCAAGGGCACGCTTGCAGAAGTCCAGACGCTGAACCCAATTTTCGACGGTTTTCAAGCATAAATCGGCCGATACTGCTGCAATTTCACGTTCGATATTCGTACGAAGTTTATCAATCGTCGCTGGCTTATTGGCATAGACCATAGACTTGACGTAGCCCCACAGGAAATAGTCTAACGGCGTCAAATCGCACGACCGAGGCGGCCAACCGACTGGACCATTTCGTGAGATAACACGTTCTCCAAACTTGGTTTCCAATAAATTGATTGTGACATTTGCTGTGTGGCTTGTGGCGCCGTCCTGTTGGAACCACATGTCCTCCAAGTCCATATCATCCAATTGGGGCCAAAAATATTCGGTTATCATTGAACGGTAGCGATCCCCATTCACAGTAACGTGCCGGTCTTGATCATCACGGAGGAAGTACGGCCCAATGACGCCGCCGGCCCATAAACCACACCAAACCGTAATTTTTTCGGGATGCAATGATGACTCATAGAGTACGTGTGGATTGCTGCCTGACCAATACCGCATATTTTGTTTATTGACGAAGGCATCCAGCCAGAAATGAGCCTCATCGCTGAAGATGATTTTTCGATGAAAATCCGAATCATTTTCAAGTTGTTGCTCAGCCCAATTCACGAACATACGACGCTTCTGGTGGTCAAGCGGCTTCAGTTCTTGCGTCAATTTAATCTTGTAAGGATGTAGGCCAAGATCTTTTCGCAAAATTCGCCACAACGACGTCACAGAGATGCCCAACGCTTGAGAACGACGTGTGAGAGACACATTTGGGCTTCCTGCAACTGAAGCCTCAGCGGCAGCAATATTCTCGACACTACGGGCACTTCTTTGTCTCACTGGCACGGGAACATTTTGTACTGTGCCTGTGGATTCAAATTTTTCCACTAGACGCTCAATTGTTGATCTGCTAGGACGATTATGACGACCATAAATTGGACGTAGCGCTCTTAACGTTGAGGCCACTGACTCCGAATTTCGGTAGTAAATTTTAATAATTTCGACTCGTTGTTGGCTCGTATATCTTTCCATCATGAAATGGCAAACCTTACTGAAGAGAAATGTCAAAAAATCGCAAGAAAAATATGGCGTCGTTTGCTGTCCCTGTCGCTCTACTTTTGTAGCGTCCCTATTGCAAAACCCTTTATAACCAATCTTCGTATAAACCTTTTCCCGCGGAAGATGGCTGTGTCTATTGATTACTGAATTCTTAAGTTGTGAAAAAAATCAGTTGACATTCTGACATATTTCCTGTCAGCCTGTTGTGCAATTTTCTCGCTCCAAAAAAAACCACGCCTTGACACCCACGAAGGAATCCACGATGAACCCCATGACTTAAATCACCACCCATCCTTTATAACATAATCTCCAATTTGCCAAATGGATCAATATGTGTACAATGTTTTGCATGTTGCCCACTGCGTCATTATTTTTTTTTTAATCCACAAATCCACTGTATCCCGTTTTGGTAATTTACCTACCAAATATTTGTCATTAAAATATTGTCAAAGCAAATTATGTATGTCGATGTCAAAGTACACCCGTGCGTCCGCCCGGTTTATGCAACACAGACCCACACACATTTGCTATTCATTTCGAATTCCAGTACCCGTACCCTTTGTCATTATCACCTGCGTGTAGCATAATCGATTCTCGCTATAATCCCCACCCACGGCCCCGAGTTAAACTGCTAAATCTTAATCGTTTCCACCGACCTAATTACATTTTAATACCACAATTGACACGACCTATTGGAAAGGATGTCATTATTCTCATTATCCGAGTGAGCATATTTTCGCAGCCACATCTCGACTCGGTGACAATTTAAACCGTTCGCCTAACAATTATTATATAAATTTTCAATTTCAGCCCAGCAACGGCGGCGCAGAGAGAATCAAACGCCATAAATGTCGATGATGAATATTCCTTAATTATGAAAACAGGGCATCGCAGTGTGGAGTGCAGATTCGCCCTAACCCACACGACCGGATGACGTCCGCTCTTGATAACTTTTGCGCACATCCGGTATGAAGCAGGTGTGTCGATTGGGATTTCGCAGACAAACAACGACGTCCTGTGCAACAGAGCCTAATTCGATCATCATAAATATTTCTTTGATTGAAGTTCATTATGAAGCGATTTTGGGGTTAGGGAAACTTCACCGCCATTTGCCCGGATCCGGACCGAACCGAGCGCATACGGGTCAAAGGCAAACGTGAGAAGGGGTATGTGGGGCTCAACCGAAAATTTATCGTGTGTCCTTTTTCACATTTAAACCCCGAAAATCACACGGTGCCGCACCGACTCGCCGGCGGGGTGTACTTTATGGCGAATGACTCTATTAATTGGTGGGTGGATAGTGGCTTATGAAACATTCATCAGCAAATAGACGTGGACCGGCTTGTTTGGCTCCATCTCCGTGCTTATGCGGTGTGTGCCGTTCGTTTAGGCACACGTATACATACGTATGTGTGTGTGCGATTAAAATTTAATATTTGAATAGATGATACACGTCTAGCTTTAATTTTTGGGCTTCGATATGCACGTTGGTGTTACAGAAATCCAACTATGTACGGGGGGGGGGGGGGGGGATAATACACCAATACCAAGCCAGTAGTGCGCTGTTATACCACATCCGGTTGTGTTGTGCTTCAAAACAGGATTTTGATGTCAAATTTTCACATGATAGGAACGAAGAGTTTCGCGGCAAGGTATTGTACTCGGGGGGTTGCGTTGTGCCTTCTACCTTTGACCGCATACACACTCATTCGTTTAAACTTTAATGAGGTTATGAAAAGTTTACATCCGTTTAATCAATACACGGTATTCAGGCTCTTGACAGAGGTGGTCGGCGGGAAAGGGGTTTTGTGTATGCGGTACATGCGGGGTCGTATGTCAGCCTAAATCGCCCATTGATAGGTAAAGTTTTCGACTGCTTTGCATTCGGTGTGCTGTGCATGTGTGGGGGAGTGTTGTGGAAGTGTGCGGTTTTTTCGGTGGCGTTGTGTTGAACGAGAAGTTTCACGAAAAAGGAGTTTCCGGTCCGAATTTATTAATTATTTTACAAATGTTGTAGTAAAGTTTTGTGTTACCCCCCTTTGGTCAATGTGTAAGTCAGGTTAGTTGAGGTTTTCATAAGTAAAGCGAGACCGCTTCAAAGCCTCTTGGGGCGATGTTATAATTTTTGTTTGACGAAAGTTTAAGCCAAATCCTCGTTAGAGGACGGAATACTTAAATGCGATTAGAGATTTCCTTATTTACGACAATTAGGACTGATGCGCTTGCACTAGGGGAGTTCAGTATTTGTTCAGAAGTAGGATATCACCAATCAGATTATTGTGGTTTTGTTGAATTGTACGTATGTACATAGGATCACAAACAAAGGTGTGCGTCTCAAGAGGAATTTTTTCCAGTCTAAAGAAAGCTAAGTGCATTGATGATCGATGAACTACACAGACCCATTAAATCTTCTCAATCTTCTCAATATATAAAAAGAAAAGTCCTGACTCACTCACTGACTCATCAACGCCCAGCCGGAACCCTTAAACCTAGAAAGCTGAAATTTGGCACAAAAGTTCCTTTTACGATGTATACAAGGAATAAGGAAGGACATTTCGAAATTCAGCTTCTACAGGGTGTTGAAGTTTGTATAAAAAAAAAAATTTCAATTGGAATTTGGAATTGAAATTTGGTGAATATATTCTAGAACAGAAATAAATAAACACGTGTTTTACTGTTTTCCAAAATTATAACTGTGGGCCAAAAAACAGGGCCATTTATAAGTAATGCGCAACTATAGTCAGCGGCATTGCCGTTGCCATTGCTTTCTTAGGTACTGCAGCTACCTTGGTTAAAGAAGACATGACGGGTAAGTCATTCTCAGTCTACACTTTATAACATCTCTAAGGAGAGTGACTTGGCTCAGCTGCTTTGAGAAGCCAAAGTTATAGTGTGGGATGAGTGTACTATGGCTCACAGAAAGGTATTGAGTATCCGAGAGTGCTTTTGGGTGGTGGCTTCAGACAGACCAAGCCTGTTGTGCCACGGGGAACACAGCAAATGTAGTGAAGGCCTGTCTCAAGTCATCAATCTGATAACCTAATGTCGAAGTCCTCTCCTTGAAAATTAACATGATTATCCATTTTCGCCATGACTTGAGGGAAGAGAAGTTTTCTAACGTATTTCTCGGTATTGGTGATGAAAAGAGGAGGAAAGAATAAATGTACCTAGTAACCCATGCGATGTTATGGAAGATCTGATTGGTTTTTCTGACAGAATATAATGCAATGTACCTAATTATTCATCATGCTGGAGGGGATTTCGTTTCATGAGTTAAGAAAAGAGCTATTTTCACTTAAATACACGACTCAGCCAACAGCACCGATAATATTCTGCTGAAGAAGTGGATGGTGTCTGAGGATTGACGGTTTCTCCCTTAGCGGGCTCAGAGTCAATTGACCTGATAGCTTGGTCATCCTCGAGCTAGAAAGAAAAACTAGGAATGTCGTTTACAGGGAGGTCTTGCAAAATTAATGTGAGAAATTGAAAGTCTATAATTATTTATCAATGTCTTGAAACTTGGAAAAGGACATAGGGTATAATGTAACGTCTTTCCACGCGAACGTAGTCGTGGGTATTAGCTAGTGTATGAAAAAACCTGACTTCAAATATGATTATTGATGGGTAGACCTGTCTTATTACGTGCGATTGTTGTTTAGTGGACGAAAGTTGAAAAAAAAAAATTTACAATGGCTTCAAAGATTATCCTTCTTAGTATTGCAAAACCATCGCCCGATTGCATTTTTTTTGTCAAAAATATGACGATATGCAGGGGCAGTGGACAATAGTAGAAGAAAACTGAGTCATGTAATCATGGGCATCACATAGTCCTGAAAATAGACTAATGCCTTACTTCTTGCAACCATGTTGAGGCTGTTAATTGCCGAATCCGAAGATAGTGCTGTGAACAACATTTGTTTGCCTTTGCCAGACTCCTACCCATCCAAAGTACTAAGCCACGACGACTATGTATGTACATGGCCCTATTTTCTGGTTTTCTCAATAAAGACATTCTCAGAAAGTTTTGTGACTTTTCGCCAAAATTCATTGCTTTGGCAAAAGTTATGAAAATAATATTCTTAGCCGTGATGCTTGGGCTATTGGCCGAAACGCTAAAGCAATCGTATCTTACAAGGATGGGTCTAAATGAGTTCGGGATTCAGCATCGGTGTCCATGGATTTTACAGCAAAACCTCGAAACCATCTGAACAATTCCTAGTATTTTTTATGTCAAACTACACGACAAAGAAATATGCCCCAGGACCCTAATTTTGGAGGTATGACAATGATCGTAATAATGGCCATTAAAGATGCCTTCGATAAAATATGCTTCAGTAGTCTAAAATTGGCTTTGGAAAATCATATGCGCTCAAGGAACAGAGCAATAGATATTTAGACGGAATCATCCGGACCTAGTGACAGAGTCAGTAGAAGCTCTCCCAACAGGGTGGTGTTCTATCACCGATTCTGTAAAATGTCAATGTGGACTTTTTTCTAGAGAGACTAGATAAGGTTAGCTAAGGTTGAAGTAGCTGCCAGCTAAAGCTAATACACTTGGACTAATGATAAATCCGTTGTAAGACCACATGGATATTTCCTTTACCTAGTCGTTTAACTATTTGGATCTTCTTAGGAAATAATAAGTCGGGTAAGTCGGATACGTGCGCTGGATTACCTGCATAAGAATCAGGTGAAAGAAAGGCAGGTCCTAATTGCTCGGGTTAATCAAGCTGTGATAAGGCAAATGAGTGTCCATAAACTGAATGTACTGCAAACCCTAGAATAAGCTGACACTGGCTTGGGTTAAGGAACATGCAACAACATTCGCAAGACAAAATACTGACAAGACATAATGCTGCATCGAGAGAGTAGTTCTTAGTCTCACACGAGAAACTCTCAACTGGATTGTAACGCAATCGACTGGACCGTCAAATTGAAATTATTGGGGATGAGGTATCGAGACTAGGGAGGATAGACGAAAAGGGTCGAATTAAAATGGTACTTATGTGTGTATGTAAACTTGTAGTGAAGGTAAGCCGAAGCCTTATATCAAAAAAATAGTGTGCTGTACGAATGGCTCTTTGGGAAAGTCTTGAAAGTACTTAGAATGTATCCTAGTGTCGCTCATGCCTACCTGTTTGCCATTGAAATTTGTGCCAATATCGATCTCAACTATGGCATTAAGGGTACAAGCATCAATATATTCGCAAATAGTCAAACAGTGCTGCACTCTCACTGCCTTAGCTTCGAAGCCGTCATCAGCTGCTTTATTGCTGTCTTAGACTTATCTGAGCGAAATAAAGTCAAACTTTGGTAAGTACAGGGACACGATACATAGCTGTTGAACTTTTCAGCAGCTTCCCAAAATTCGGGTCCAGAATTATACTAGACAGCTGGAAAAGGAATTACATATGCCTCAGCCATGTCTTCCGAACATTTTTCACGGCACCACCTCTCATCGTGGAATGGCAAACCTCCGGAATTATAATTTGTCATGAAAAATTCGCTGTTCGAAGTCGGGAATAAGTTGTAGGCCCCTTCCATTCGTGCGAAAAAATGTAAGACGGACAAAATGAATGGTGGCAAGAAGCTAGGCTAGGCTAGATAAGCAAAAACACTAATACAGGCCTTTGAATACAAATGCACAGAATGTCACAAAATACAATAGAGACGATGTAGTTGTAGATTTGCTAGCTTCCTTTGAGGACATTGCAGTCTGACATATCATGTACACAAGATGGGAACTGTCAAAGAAACTGAATGCCGACTCTGCCTAGAGGAAGACGAAACAACAGAACATAAACCATGTAAATGAGTAGCTCTCTGATAAGTAGGAGGCGAGTTTTCCCCAAGGCAAGTTTTTTTTCCCAAAAACCCTTTGACAGGCGGTGTCCTCAATTTCATTAGGGAAATGTCTGACTGATATAATGACGTTTAACTCGTTCCAGGTTTTCAACTTTAGTGACCTCATTGCTTTAGAGGGGTAGTGGGTGCATATTTGAAATCCATTTAGCGCCAAAAATTCGTCGACAAATCCAAAGTAAAATGTTAGCCCAAATCTGTTTTTCAGTTAAAGACTGAATGCAAAACATTTAGTTGGTCATAGCAAATTTACAAGTGAAACTGAATTCATGACGATTGGGAGTTCGTCTCAGACACATATACAAACATATCATACTCAGACTTGTGCTTTTTCCTAAGAAAACATCCTGCTTATCTTCTCGTTTTCCAAAGCCCTTATCCTCAGTTTTCTTGAACTACTGCCACACTGTCTACTTGCAGACCCTCCAACAGAGCTCAATAACAATCCTCAAAAGAAATCTCTTCTCACTATGAAGGTAAACACTTCACCACAATCATGGTCAACCTTCCTAATCCATCATCCCTTGTCACCCTGCGACACCATTATTTGATAACAAGAAAAAAAAAAAAAAAAAACGATACGGTATACCCTCAGCTAGAGCCATACCAAAATGATTTCCACTCGAATGAATAAAAGAAATCGACCGTACAAAATTGCCTCCTTATCCATTGTCCATAAACAAAATGCCAAAGCGAGCGATATCCGATTTCAGTTCAATTGTTATCCAATTTGGAGAATAATTCTACGCACCAATCCACCGGCACCCTCCTCGGCAAGTGGATATTATTTCCGAGGGTTTTATGTGGGTGTGGTGCTGTGTGTTTGCTTAGCGAATGTGACGTCCTTGGAGAAGGAAATCCTTCGAAATACTCGAAATATACCCAAAAATCTAGTGCAAACCATTTTTTTTTCTCTTGCTCTTGCTCTCGTTCTCCGTTTTTTTTTTTGTTATCAGTTATCTGTAACGACATGATAGAGGGTGTCAGGTTGGCAGATTGGGAGGGGTTTACTCCTAAGCGAAGGAGTACAATATCACGAACCATCTTGTCCTTGTCACAATAAATGTAATACGCTTTGTTTACCACTAATATTCATTCGTTCATTTTCTCCTCTTCGGCAGAATTGGCTTCCCATCCCCTTGGCTAGTGGTGTGACACTCTAACAGCACATGCTAGCTCTGGGACGTAGACAATACGCGGTGACAATGTGGAAGTGGATATTTTGTGCTTTGCTCTGACGGGATATCATCATGAAATCTGTCTCGCTTGATCCTCATATCGCATATCAAAACGATTTGTTTGACGGTGTGCGATGAGCATAAGACACAATCACACCCCCTCGCGTGTGAATAGCTAAGGCAGGAGCGCCAACGATGGGGAACAACACTCACGCGTTGAAAGAACTCAAGCGGCAAACCAAACTGCCAATGCAATGTACAGGGGGCGGTTTTGTTTATTTTTTTTTCTCTCTGCGGGGGTGTGTAGGTGGGTATAGGTATCCGTGTGTAGGTTTTTTTTTTGTTGATTCTTTAACTTTTATCCCAAGGATGCTATGTTTACACAGAGCCACTACACATACTCGTATATTTACTTGGAAAACTTTCACTTACCCATTGTACACGTTTAGTTGACTGACATTAATTAGAGCGGCAAGAAAGTGCCACCGAAAGGGTTGCAGCAGTGGGTTGCCGCACGCCTTCTCATCGTGGTGGTGGTGGATAAGTGGCTTATTAAAGTGGTTTCACAAAGATTACAGGACGCCGCGCCGCTGAGATGGAAAGTTTATAACAAACGTAGCGCTTCGTGTTTGTTTTTACTCCAGTTCCCTTCTGCCTAAGTGAGTGTGTCCTTGAAAGGCTCATTATTTATCAATATATTGAAGATGAACCGCTGTAGTGTGCACTAGAGATGATATCATGCGATGACATTGAGGTTAGCATGATATTTTGTTTGTTGCCATTTTTATTTTCGTAATGCTTACGTGCAATAGACACACGGAACAGGTTTTGTCACGTGAGATAGTATATCATTGTGTGATTCCCCCATTGAATGTGTCCTTGTGCAGGATGAGGTAGTAATTTATTAGGCAGAGCTTTCACTTTTTTCCTCGTATCATTGCACGTAGCAAAATATTTATGTGAAGAGCGATGGCAGTTTTTAGGTCATTGCTGGCGATGTTGTGTGAGTGACAGCAAGGATACGCTTTATTTCCTGTTGAATTGGAAGGTAAATATGCAACTTGTCGCAAAGTGGGTTGGCATGGTGAAGCAACAAGGTATTTGCTCTCCGTGTCCAGTATTCTTTATAGTTGTGGTTTAGGAATTCAAATAGCAGGTGGTGGTCATGTCCATTGTGAGTTTGTAAAGAGAAATGTGGAACACAACTGGTAACCATGCGTTGCTGGACTGGTAAGTGAGGTAAGGTGAGTTAGCATTCCGCGTTACGGAGCCGTAAGCTAAGGAAATCAATATTACGCCTCAGATAAGGATTTATCACCCTTGACTACTTTTAGTTATTCTACCTTAACTAAGATTGATTTCTGGAATGCGAAGGGATGCTCTTCGACTCAAGAAGTAGGTTGAGAGATTTCTACATTTCGAGGAAGAATTTATGCGATTATGCAGGAGATCAATAATCCCTTCAGAAGTTTACAGCAGAACTGCTAATTTTATTAACAGGACGAAACGATCTGATTTCCTGACAACCGTACGGAAGCACAATTTCATCGGCCAGATTCCGGACTAGAGTACGACTCGTTTCCATTAAACAGCGTTAGGCTGCAAGAGAACTCTTGTGTAATGACGAGAATGAGACCTTCTGTGACGAGCTAAGTGGGATTTTTGTTTACCCGACATCGTGAAGACATTTTTCGAAGGAGTGACGTTTCCGCTATCCATACTTCAATACTTCCGTACTTATATTATAAATGCGAAAGTGTCCCTGTTTGCTACGTTTTCACGGCTAAACGGTTGAACCAATTTCGATTAAGTTTGGTGCAGAGATAGCTTAAGACTAATGAATGAACATAGGCTAAACATTTTTAAAATCCTCCCACTGCCACGCCCATTTTTTGAATAACGCACGTTTTTCAGTAATTTTACAAGGAACTCGAAAAAACTTACTTAAGCAAACGTGTAGGTATTCATTTACTTTACAAATAATCCTGACATTCTGTATAACCCCGCCTGCTTTCTAGGGGCACTTTCCTTAAAATAACTGTTTTTTGTCGATTTTCTTAGAATATCAATTCTGGCGATTAGTAATTGTTGAAACTTGGAAGTAAAACTCGAGGATGCGCTACATTTATTAACCTGTTGAGTTATTGCACACTTTCTATCCACCAGGAAACCCACCTCACATCCTCAACCTTAAAGTTGTTGTCCAATCTAAACCCTCCAAAACTGTGCAGGTGAAGACCTTGTACCAACACGCAATCGAAGCCAGGATATTGACAGGAGTCAATCAGAGAAAAAACTGTCTTCATCCCACGCATTCTTCTGATCCCATCAGACTACCACTATGAGTACAATCGTCTGCAATTTTCCGTTGAGTTTTGATACGCCATGAACATCAATAAGCTACAGGGAAAGAGCTTGAACGCCGACAATGTGGATCTGAACAGTGACTGTTTCTCCCATAGTGCGCTCAGAGTCAATACACGTGACAGCCTGGTTATGCCGGAGCCAGAAAGAAAACCCAGGAATGTTGTTTACAGGGACGCCTTAAAAAATTAATATGATCAATTGAAAGTCTATACCTACTCATCAATGGCTTGAAATCCGGTGAAGGATATAGGGTATAATGTGACGTCTTTCCACGCGGACGTAGTCGCGGGTATCAGCTAGTAAATAAATAAACGTGAAAAATGTTGGTGATGTTTCTCACCCTAGACAACATGTTGCCTAAAATTCGTATATAAAAATGTATGTATGTATGTACATATGTATGCAGAGGTCGAATGAAAATCAATTTGTTACTATAAAAGAAAAGTAAATCAACGGATTTACTATTAACAACTCTCGAGCGATGACCTTCAAAGGATGATTTATAATTTCGCCTTTTGCTTGAGCATTTTTCCAATATAAATTGATGTCATCAGTGTTGAATCGATACTTTCGTTCGAATTAGTTTCCCCTTACTTAAGGATATTAAGCGACTAAAAGTTCACCGACAAACTCTTGTCTAGACGTAATAAATTGCTCTGCTCCTTTAGCTGTTCCAGTAACTAGATTGATTGTTACAATTTCATCTGGTGAGTGGAAGTTTATCATAAACCAGCTTATTGGGAGTTGGGTCAATAAATTTCGTTCGTCCATGAAATTCATCATTGTGGTGTACGAATTTTTCAAATCTTCGATCATAAAGTTCGTAATGCTGGAGGATTTGAATTGACAAAGAAGAGAGTACCTTTTTCGGTTTAGTACTGGACGAATGTCACTTTGGTGATTGAGATTATTTTTTCAATTATCCAGATGGTCTGCAGTTCAATTTTGGCCTTTAAGACACAGACTACTATCAAGTGCAATGTCCACTTTGTAAACATTTTACCCCTGAATGTTTTAAGCATTTTTACTAAGGTTCAGTGATAAGTTTGTTGGACTGCTAAAGATGGTACAAGTTGAAATCTTAACCAAATCAAGCCAAGAGAGATCAGTTTCCCATTAAAAGACTACTAATACATTAACGCTGTAGGTCACTTCGATTCGTGCGGAAAATATAACGCCGACAGCTTGATTAGTTGATAGAAGCTAGATCTTAAGCCGTGAATGCACAGATTTGATATTATGTTGAAAAGAAGCGAAAAGCTAAGACAGCAAACTTTTCCGGATAAAGGGGGAACCATCTACTCCTATAGAATAGATTAAGTTTCGCCTTGATAATGAAGCCAGAAGAATGGCAAACAGCAGGTGGAATAATATCGGCATTTACCTTTCGTCGATGCAGATCCGGCTAAATGTGGGTTTTAAAAGAACAGGCAGATTTCTGTATATTAATAGACAATTCCTAATGGGATTGCACGAAAGGCACAAATGCTATAAGAATGGGTATCCTTTCCAACGATTTCTGCAGAAGCTATAGAGACAGGAAGGAGAAAACAAAAACAATAACCCACATTTTGCGTACCTGCCCTGCCCTATCAAGACTGAGAAGGAAAACTGTATGAGAGTATTTCTATGAAGCTCTTGGCAATCCATCCAGGATCCAGGATAGCAATAAGGGGTTGACATCGATATGGTATCTCTACGTGGTGTGTATACGCCATCGCTCAATAGATGATTTTTCTTCCTGGTGAATGTCCGAGTTACAGTCAATGACAGAGAAGTTCTCAGTTTTAGATTTTTGTTAAAATTAAATGTCTGAGTCACAGCCACAGTCGATGACAGGAAAATTCGGCAGCAATAATGGTTGGCAATGTTATCATTTCTTCTCGATTCGACTAAAAAATGTAATGCATGTATCACAATGGACTTGTGGTTTGGCTAAGGGTGTCCCGTTCACGCATGGACAGCCACCTACCCTAACTCAGCCCTCTAAAACCAGGTTTAAATATTTCCTTGTTACTAACTCTTCGACACTCATATTAAGTACTTCAAAGCCATTAGCCTGAGATCATTAAAGTATGAAAGACTACAGGCAACAACATGTGTACATCCTACGTACATATGTACATATATATTGGAACATTTCAGCTGGTGCTGAATAAGATGATCTTGGATCACCGCCAACACGGATACAAAGACCCCTCTGCTTAAGTTCATAATAAACTTCGGAGATGAACTGAGCGTCAAATAAACAACAACCAAGAAGCCTTTAAGAATACCTCCAAAGAAGCGGAGAAAAATACACTAACACTCAAATCAGTGGACATAACGAGATTCAAGAAAACCTGTAAGATGCTTTACGCTAAGTACACGGGAGAAATTTGAGGCGCATGATCATGAATATCGTTGACAAAGAAGATTTCCTTATCATGCCTTTTACCAGGGAGAAAGGGAAGAGCGGTCTTACCAATAATTTCGACAAATTCACAATTGTGCCCCACGACACTAATGGGTCGACGATTCAGAAAAGTATCTGAATATAATATCTGAATTCTCTCCAACTCCACCGTTGAATACCATTGAAACCTAATATCACCTGAGTTTAGCACTATTACACCACACCATTCAGTGAATTATAAAATCCTGTCGTCCGTTTGACTCAACAAAGGTATTTCAGATGGAAATACCAGCAATAAAGGGGAATCTCGGGGGCTATATAAGCGTTACAGGTTCACCTTTCCCCAGGAAAGGGACGGCTCCACTCAATGTCGAGTCTCCGTTTGTTCCACTAAGAGGCAGTGGCGTCATTTTCAAAATTGAGTATAAGTATTATATTTTTTTGAGATAAGTATTTTTTAGCTTTCTAAGCTTCATATGCTAATATAAGCTAGACTTCTTCTTGGACACTGCTATCGAAAATATCAAATTAGAGACATCAAGCTAATTGAGATACAACATAAGAACCCGAGAGTATGTCCTTTCTGTACTATGCTCTTCGACACTCAAGAAGTCCAAATCGATACCAACCATCTCTTTATCGATTTTAAGGTCGCTAATGACAGCATAGGGACGTATACAGGGCCATGTTCGTGCGCAACTCTCAAGCAAACACCGAAAATTCAATCTTTCATAAGTCTGTGCAACTAGTTGCTTGCGCCAAGAACACAACGCATCGATTGCCTGGGAGTCAGAAAAACCCACAAGTAGAACCTACGATTTACTTAGATTCCTTCATCACACTCTTCCAAGCAGAAGTCCTTGCCAGTAAAAGGAAAACCTGGGTTCTCTTGGAAGATCACACCCCAAGCAGGTTAGGCCAAAACAAGTTTAACATTAAATGGAGGGAAATCAAGTTTATAAGAAGGGAAAACTGCCGGACAGAATGTCACAGTGGGCAGCTATACCTCCGAGGTAATAAAGTTCTTTCTTGGCTTTGCTCTTACCTCTGACAGCATCTCATCAAAAATCGAAAGAAGAATAACTCTTGTCAACTGCTGTTTCTTTAGGCAGAAAAAGCAAATGAGCAGCAAGGACCTATACCAAACAACTTAAGGAGTCCGGGTTTAAGACACTGAAGCATGAACTCTACAATAGTGGTGCCGTGGTCGCTTCGAACGAATAGATCTTCGTAAGATTTGGATGAGAAAATTTTACCACGACTTCAAAAAAATACTGCGCATGTCCAACGAGACGGATAAGGCATGTAGACGAAATGGACACCAACGCTTCGGGCCGTGAAGTCTTCAAATCTTATCCGAAATGATAACGCAGTAGAGGAAGTCTTCGCCTGAGGTGGTGCGATCGAGTAAAAGTAGACCTCATTGAGCTAAAACTGGGCTAAGTGGAAAAGCTTGTTGGTTTGGGCCCAAGTCCACCCCGAAGCTAAGGTAGTAATCATTGAACATCACTCACTGGCTGTGGTCCTATACTCTAATTTCTAAAAAGAGGTAAAGTTCCAAAAAGTCCCTAAGCCAACCACTACGTATTAAAGGCTTGTACAGCAGCATGCTTTCCGTGCAGAATGTTTCAAAGTCATGTTGTACGTCCCTTCAAATCATATATCAACCCTTAAATCTTCACAGTTCCATGACACGACTGCAAATCGAATATATCGACCAATAAAGCCACATGCTCCCTTCCCACTCGACTTTTGACAAATAGCACATGTTCGTGATGACACCGACCAAATGCTTGTTACACATTTTATGTATCGCATCCAATTAATGTTATTGCGGCTGCAACTTAACGTCTAATTACCACCTCCGGTGCGGTTAGATAGATAAGAAGCGTGAACGTTCCGCAGCCAGATTGTCGTGTGAATTTCTTCTTTTTTTTTTTTTTTCAAAACGAAAACATTTAATGTCATCATCACCTGCCTGAAGTGAGAAACACTTATCCGACTCATGCCCTCGCGGCCCTCCGGCGTCGGTTGATAATGATTCCTTCTTCTTGTGGCACGATGATTTCCTCTAACCTGATTCGATGGTGGTGTATCGTAGTCGAGCACTGACTACTACTTACTGCATGTCTAGGTATTTGTATGTCGCGTATAATTTTTTTTTGTGCCGCCAGCAAAATGGTGAACACAATTTGTTTAACGTGCACGTGGTGTTTACGGGTGCCAAAGTATCAAATCATTACGATCTAAATGACACTTTGACAAGAGCGGATGTGGAGCAATGGGGCTCGACTGGCTTGAATGCTTAATGTGTGTGTAAGTACGTGTACATGAAAGAGTAACCAAAACCGAATTACAGTCGAATACTGGTATTTAAATACACCAACCCGATGGGGTTGTTGACGGGGAGGGGGTACAGCACTCACCTATTCAAAACGCCTTGAGGTTGTGCCAGTTAACATATCGTAATATTCCGTTGTAAGTTAATGCCTTACAGGTAGACCTTCTTTTTCGTCTCTTTTTTGAGGGAGTACAATGCACGAGTGGGGAAGTCTTGTATTTTATTTTATGGGAGACTTGACATTTTATTGGGTCTTGAAAGTGCTTCATGGGATTGTTGGCTTGATTAAGGGTGGTAATGCGTTGAAACGATAAAAAAATGATTTGCTATGTGGTAATTACAATTTGAAAATATACTCCATTGCCTGCATAGTAAGACTGTATTATTGCCTTGTGATGATAGTGCATAGTTTTATTTCTAAAAGAGCCCACGGTCAACAGTTGACTGCATACAGAAAAAGTTATACACATACGTACATAGGTGTCACTTAGAGTCACTTTGTAAAGGGTTTTGCAATAGGGACGCTACAAAAGTAGAGCGACAGGGACAGCAAACGACGCCATATTTTTCTTGCGGTTTTTTGATATTTCTCTTCAGTAAGGTTTGCCATTTCATGATGGAAAGATATACGAGCCAACAGCGAGTCGAAATTATTAAAATTTACTACCGAAATTCGGAGTCAGTGGCCTCAACGTTAAGAGCGCTACGTCCAATTTATGGTCGTCATAATCGTCCTAGCAGATCAACAATTGAGCGTCTAGTGGAAAAATTTGAATCCACAGTCACAGTACAAAATGTTCCCGTGCCAGTGAGACAAAGAAGTGCCCGTAGTGTCGAGAATATTGCTGCCGCTGAGGCTTCAGTTGCAGAAAGCCCAAATGTGTCTCTCACACGTCGTTCTCAAGCGTTGGGCATCTCTGTGACGTCGTTGTGGCGAATTTTGCGAAAAGATCTTGGCCTACATCCTTACAAGATTAAATTGACACAAGAACTGAAGCCGATTGACCACCAGAAGCGTCGTATGTTCGTGAATTGGGCTGAGCAACAACTTGAAAATGATTCGGATTTTTATCGAAAAATCATCTTCAGCGATGAGGCTCATTTCTGGCTGGATGCCTTCGTCAATAAACAAAATATGCGGTATTGGTCAGGCAGCAATCCACACGTACTCCATGAGTCATCATTGCATCCCGAAAAAATTACGGTTTGGTGTGGTTTATGGGCCGGCGGCGTCATTGGGCCGTACTTCTTCCGTGATGATCAAGACCGGCTCGTTACTGTGAATGGGGATCGCTACCGTTCAATGATAACCGAATATTTTTGGCCCCAATTGGATGATATGGACTTGGAGGTCATGTGGTTCCAACAGGACGGCGCCACAAGCCACACAGCAAATGTCACAATCAATTTATTGGAAACCAAGTTTGGAGAACGTGTTATCTCACGAAATGGTCCAGTCGGTTGGCCGCCTCGGTCGTGCGATTTGACGCCGTTAGACTGTTTCCTGTGGGGCTACGTCAAGTCTATGGTCTATGCCAACAAGCCAGCGACGATTGATGAACTTCGTACGAATATCGAACGTGAAATTGCAGCAGTATCGGCCGATTTATGCTTGAAAACCGTCGAAAATTGGGTTCAGCGTCTGGACTTCTGCAAGCGGAATAAAGAATTTCATTGATATCCAAAACCGTTTTTGTTTTATTTAAAAAAACTTTTGTAGCGCTCTTATTGCAAAACCCTGTATAAGGATGAGTCTGAAACTAAGCAGAAGAGAGCGACATTATTTTTGAGCGTCAGCTCGAATAAAAGGCGACTTCAAGTAACTCGGTGAAAACAACTTCAGACACTTGACTAATGAGGCTTTTTGCTTGCGATCCTTCATAACCCTGAAATCTGGCACCAACAAAAGCAAAGATGACGCTAGGTATATGGATTCGAGAATGAAGAGAACCCTCTGCGCAACACTCAAATCGGTATTGTGAAGTCCCTTAGGAGCCAAATATCCCTTACTTGTGGAGCAACCACTAAACCACTCTCCTACTGCCCTAGGGGTTCAAACTACCTTCATGAATCTACAGACGTCTTTGAGAAGTTTGTCGCTTAGTTCATAGAAGAAATATCTTTCGAGGAATTTTTGCCTCAGATGGCATAGGATTGGACAGTGGCAGAGTAAACGAAGTTTGTCCTCATCAACTTCCTCGTCTTCGCAGCCCATGCAAAGATCAACCTCACTTAACCTTAGCTTTCTCATGTGATATCGTAGAAAATCATGGAAAGGATTTTCCTGGCCTTTTGGCACTGCACATTGGTCAGTGCTTTCTCGTGAGCAAAGTAACGAGTAACGCATTTTCCGCAAGAACAATGTTGCCTTGAAGGCCAATGTTTGGTTTAGACTTGTTGTAGTGCCATTCAAAGCAAGTTCTCTTTAGCCTATAACAATGCCTCAAGAAAGAAACGGAAAAAAGTTTTAAAATTTCATTGTTCCAACACACGACGCGTGTGCGTCGACACAACAAAGCTTTGTTACCCTCAAGAAATTGTATTTTCCTGAACCCCTTGTGGCGCAACAGAGGATGAAAAGTACACCTTACCGTATTGTTACAACGCCATCGTTAAAATTCTATTTTCCCTTCTAATGAGTACACGAATTAACCACCATCACCCCCCCTTCCGAGAGTGAGCTGTAACTTTTCTACATCACCCAACCCTTTTGGGACTGCCACACAGGAACCTAGTTTCGAAAACGTTTCAAACTCAAGTGCTGAACAAATTAGGGCGCATGAAAGGTTAAAAGTCCGCTGACCGCCGCCGCCATACTTCATACAAATAAAATGGTTAACTCTTTACGAAACCCAACCCCCTCCCGGTATCCTTTGCCGGCGCCGCCGACCGACCCAAACCACCAACACCACCTTCACGAAAAATAAACTCGTATGCATGCGAAGGGATGTGGAACGAAAATTCATACACTTCCGGTGTGGCGCTGGCCATAGAGCGCTCCCAACATTGTAGCTCAGTCAGAAAACTGGCAAGTAACGGGACCATGAAGGATATAAATTTATTTGTGTGTATGAAAACTTCCATTTTTTTTCGCGCTGCTGTTATTGTAAACCCCGGCTCAGATGAATTTGCAATGAACACCGATGTTAAACGAACTAACACACATTTCACTTGTCACATTCAGTGCTTGTAAATTATTCCACAAAATTTCTTGCACCAGTGTGTGTGTGTGTTTGTGTAATTTTTTCGTCCTTTGCCTCTGTATTTTTATTCGTCGTTCGTCTATTCACAGGGATGGCGTTTGTTTAAGTGTTTTTTTTGTTTGCTATTTTTTATTTCGTCATTTGTTTAAATAAATTATTGCTTGGGCCACCCCCACACAGAATAACCGAAAAACGATCCTGCAGAGCATTGTTATACCGGCTTTGGGCGTTTTGCCCTGCATCAAATTGGCGTTGTCAATAGGCGTGTACTGGTGGTAAGGACTTTTTATTTTTTGGACAGGAACAATGAAAACTCGTGGGCATGGAGGGTCGTTAGAATGACATGTGTAAAAACAAAAATGTTCATCCGCTTTAAACGGTCTCGACGCATATGAAATGGCTTCCTGAGGTCGAATATGAGGTTTTAAGCTTGGATAATCTCTTTTGCCGAGGAAGGAGTAAGCTGTTTAAAGACTTTGATGAGTTGGAATTGCATTTTGTTGGATATCTACACGTGACCTTCATTTGAGGATTCAGAGGAAATTTGGAAGAGTTGGTAGTCAAATAAGTCATGAGATTAAAAGTTGGATAGGACTCTGCATAAAACACAAACGAAAAAATGCAAACAGTCGTTAAAGATGCAGGAAACTGGGGAAAGTAATTGGTCGCGAATGTCGTGGTGTCTGTGTTTTTGAAGTTTTTCTGATAGATCTATGAACATTTCAGCCAGGTAATGACATTTTATTGACTACATATCAATAGTCTGGTGACCTGGTTAAAAGCTTAACATAAGTCCAGAGAGAGTCCGAGAGCAAAGGCACTAAAAGCCTGACAGATCTCTTCCTTCACCTCAATAAGGACATAACAATGAAATTCAGGATTTTCTTCAAACTTTTGTAGAGCCCAATCGGAGAAGTTTTGGCGCTTCAAATGATCAAGAGGCTTCAGTTCTTGAGTTAATTTTATCTTGTAAGGGTGTACGCCAAGATATTTACGCAAAATTCCCCACAATGTTGACTGAGAGATTGCCAACTCCTGTGAATGGCGTGGAATCGACTGATTTGGCTCATTTTGAACTGAAACACTTACAGTTGCGATACTTTCGGTACTTCGACGTGTCTCACTTGTACAGGAACATTCAATAGTGAAGGCGAAATAACATCCGGTTGTTAGAGGGGAAACGAAGTTAAATTTATCTTTTTCAAGATGTTCGGAGTTTAGGTGCAAAGGTTCACGCCGAGGAAGAGTTCACAACGTCATACTTAGATTAGCAAGGGATTCATTGTTATGCCCATCGAATTCTAGTGCCTTGTTCGCATAGCATATTCATGCTATAGCTGAAATTAAGAAAAAAACAACACAGACAAGACCCATTTTGGAGATGTTTGTTGTGTGAAGGTTGGAGTTGGCAATAAATTGTAGGTCCCTTCCATTCATGCGAAAAATATAACACGCACAACATGAATGGTTGCGAGAAGCTAGGCCTTGGCTCATCTTGAGCTGTCGCGCCAGCTATTTATTTCTTTAATGGTTAGTGAACTGTATGTACGGCTCGAGTGCAGCGAAATCATTCAAAGAGTACCAGTACCAGAACAAACTAACGCGTCAACAGATCATTTACGAGCGTCAACGATAGGCATTCCATGTTGCCTATTAACAGGAAGGGAACACTTGATCATTTCCTTTGTAGATGGCATCTACCTGTTACAAAACAAAGTATCGAGCAATGGGCACACTTCTCCTTTATAAAAAGTTGAACAAGAAAATTAGGTGCATACTAGTCTTTATAAAATTTTCAGGCTAGATGTAGGGCCAGAAGCCGCCTCTGATACTTTCTAAAAAGTCCCTCTAACGGTGTTGATTGATGAATTGTAAGTCAAGAGAAGTAGTGGCTACACTACAGTGCTAACTGAGGGCCAGGTGAATCGTCTGAGGCATTCACTTCAACCGAAGTGCGGTGTTTCGGTGCAAATGCGGATTTGTTATCCGAGGAAGATTCACGCAAGCAGTCTTATGTTTAAGACATGAGTTCGTGAGTCTCTGATATATGCACATCTTTTGTCGTTCTTTTGGTAAGTAGCACATGCACGACACAAGCCTCCATATCGGATTCAGGCTAATCGAGGTCACACATTGTCATACCTGGCACAAGGTTCCGCATTTCGATATTCATAAGGAGATATGGAGGTTTTCTGATCAAAAAAACGACGCAAAAAACGTCTTCAGTATGATGGATGTCAAAAAGTTCCGAAGTGTAAACATTGACTTAGATCAGTACCTTGTAACGGACAAGGTTTGGCTGCATGTGTCCCAAAAAACGCAAATAGGAATATACTGTGGTGAAATTTGACTGCAAAAGACAGTCATAAAATCTACATTCCGAGTGCTCCTTTACTTCTCGAGAAGTCACTAGCCACTAGTGGTCATCTGTGATGTCTTCGGCTTCTTATCGCCAATGCAACGAAGCTTAAAACCGTGTACAACAAAGCAAGAGGCATACAGAGCGGCACTACAAAAAAGGACCATCGCCAGAAACAAAGAATCATCACGAGCTCCTCAGGAGGAATCAAAAAGACCATAAGAAGTGTGCGATCAGGGCAGAAATGAGGTAAAAGGGTAAACGAAAGAAACCACAGTGACAGAACTGCAACAGAAGCCTTCAGAAATCATATTTCCAATTGTAATTAAATCTTCAAAGAACGCCCACCCATCTACCTTGTGTCAAGTCCTTCATCCCTCTGTTAAGCACGACATTTACTCTTCAATCAATCAACTTAGGGGTCAAAGGACACACAAGTCTGTAATTTTTACCGTCATTTTTAATGACATCGAAATGTCTCGATGCGCGTAGGTAACCACAGAAAATGCATAAATTATTATGACAGTGTAACCTTTCCATTCAACTGACTCAGGCAGGATGAATGTATCGACCGACTAGTCAGTCGGTCGACCTCCCCTTTCTCCCGAACGAATTAAATTTTTAAATTACTCAAAATACCATTTCGTTGAAGAGAGAATCTCGCAAGCATGGGTGAGTAATTTAAACGACATCGTTGGTCGGTCCGCCAGCTTAGAAAGTTTAAGCTGCGTTACCATTAATACCACCCTTCGCTCTGACTTTGCTGCCACTCAAAAATTAATTATTACCTAACGGCTCTTCCTTTTTCAAAAATTAAAAAAACGAACCATCCACCCGCTCGCACCACCCAATCGCTCATATCACTCGCAGTTGTGCTATAAAATGTTAAAAACTATAGAGTGCGGATGGCAGCTGAGGGTGGTCGTAGTGCAAAGTATATTGTTATTTCGCCTAATGACGGACAACGCAAACAAATTATATTTTCAACGGACAGCACGACACCGGCAGAAAGAGGACACTTTGTGCGAGTTTAGCACGTGTGTGTGTGCGCTCTTACTTTTATATTATTTATGCAACCCATATTTAGAATAAGAAAAGAGAGCCACAGTGAGACCAAGAGAGAGAGAGAAAAAAAAACACGCCAGTGAACTGTACAACAGGATGATAACAGCAGAAAGGTGCACACCGGTGTCTACTGGTGAATAAATAATGAACTGAAAAGTGTAACTGGGTCAGTTGGTCCTTCCACTTCAATGCAAGGTGCTCTAAGTGCCTTTGTTTGTTATTAAAAATTGTTTCCCTCTCTGTCTCTTTCTTGCTTACTCGATCCTCTGAACTGCTTTCAATTCGCAGAATATTTTCTCTCTTTTTTTTTTCTTCGAATGGCCAGAGTGCGAGGATGTCCTAGCTGTTGGTGTAGTCTTTGCCTTGCACGTTGGGTGAGAATGAATACGTTATACGTTAAGTTATTGCTTATTGCCTTTTGGAAATGCGTATGTATGCCTGTGCGATCGAGTGTAATAAATAAAATAATGAAAAAGGGCACGTTCCTTTGATTGTTTTTTTTTTGTTAACCACAAGGGGACTTTTGTAGACGATAATTGCATGCAACTTAGGATATGTGTCCTCCCAAGCGGGGACAATTGGGCCAGTGAATATACAGTACCTACATGTCTAATTGAAATTGCTAAGGAAGCGTTTTTTTACGAGTGGAATCTACAATAACGACTAATGGACGGAAAATAAATACAGGCGGTGAATTGGATAAATTATACACTTTAGTCGATGGAAGATAGATGATCTGGGCTAGTTTTTTGAAGATAATAGAATGATAAACGACTTGTTTGGCTTAATGAGTGTTATTGGTGATGTCCACGTGTTAAAGTGTTATCCCTATAATCTTCTAGCAAAATGTGTCAGAAAATTTTGATTGACACTCTTAAACAAAAGTTGACGTTTGAAGGACGAAAATCGTTAGCCTTCGTCCTGATTGATCGCAATCTGTGTTTGGTTTTAGGCCAGAAAAGTTGGACAAAACAATTACTACGCTCGAGTCAGATTGGGAGACAAAAACTACTTCTGACAGTTTTTACAGAGCCATGTCTACTTTTGACAAAACGTCTAAACTGTAGGGTATTTGAATGGGAGGAAGACGCGATGCTGGACAGCATAGCTATCCAATTCAACGTTTAGTAGAGTTGATGCGGGAGTCTTTTCGGAAATTTCCCTACCATCGCTACGTGAATTATGCAAGCGTCTTCTAGGCAGAGCTGCTGGCAACCAGCGAAATCTGCCGACAACCTTAACACGAACCAACACCCCAGAATAACATTACTATCTTTGTCGAAAGCCAAGTAGCAGTTAAAGCCATTGAATCGACTCCTCCATACATATATGTTCCAAAGTAGGAAACGGCTGGTGCAGAGTCATGCTTTTGTCGGTCAGGTGTCACAGGTGATTTTGTCAGGAACGAACGTGCCTATTGGGCTCCAGCCCTTGACATCTCACTCGGGGAATAAGCCGATATTTCATTGGGCGATGTTAAGAGCCTTTGGCTGGCTGGCAGAACAAACAACTGTATAATATCAAGAACGATGTAGGCAACCTACAACAAGAGCAGGACCAAGGGGCTCTTTACTAGGACCTGCCCAGATATTTCTAGAATTGGCCACTTTGCGGACATGCAGCGAAGCTTGGGTATCCCCACAACATATACTGCCGTAGCTGTAAAGATGTCAACGAGACAAAAACTCGTTGCTTTCTCTGCAAATGTCTGGCCCTGGTTGGAGCCGTGGGTTATTTGATCATCTACCTCTAACTACTTGCCGGTCTATGCTGAATGGCAAATGAAAATGCCCGCTGCTCTACCGAATCCTATAATGTCAGAAAAGAGCTAAAATAAGACGTCAGGCTTTTCCCCCTTAATAGTACGACGACTAATCGCATCAAATCAGTTTTAATGGTTTCACAGACTATCTTGCGCTGTCCTTTGACTTGCCCAACGAAATTTTTGGTCATACTGGAGGCAGCTACAGAAGTCTGCAACAATTAAATTTGAATAGGTATTCGGTACCTTTCAACCGCTCAAGGCACCAGGGGGCTAAGCTACAGGTAAACAGAAACTGCACTCAACCATCTAACAAATCGGGACTTCTGCACTCAATAGACTTGAAAGAATCTGCCTTATGCGTTTTCTGAAATGTAGAAAGAGTCTTCCTTCACAAGTCCAACACAATATTTTAGTCAAAAAGGTGACGACTTGCAATGCATTCAGTCTCTAAAGTCGATCACATGGCCGAGCTTTCCGATTTTCCGGAACTTGAACTCAGCACTGTTTCGACGTGCCATATTTTATTCATGAAACAATGGAAAAAATTCCTATCAGAGAACGGATAGAAGTGTTTATCCTTCCGTGCAGAAAGGACAAATCCACTTTTACCATCTAGTTAAAGGCAAAAGAGGCCCTACCATCTTAAGAAATTAAATCTGAGTAATAAGCCGATGTACCTCCGTTTAGAAAGAACTAAAACTGCCCAGCATATTCTCTGTGAATGTCCGTGCCACATCTGGAGCGGAAGGCGCAAGAAAGTTCTCTACCACAAAGACGCCATAAGTGGAAAGTCTGTTGGGTGTGAACTACAAATAGAAATTCAAATCTTCGGGACAAATAGGGAAAACATTAAGCAAGCGCGTATGTCATGATAATATTATGTTGAACGAAGTAATTGACCATGAGGCAGTCACTTAGCTGATTAGTTGTTTTTTTATTTCGACGATTCTCGATGGGTGACCACGAAGGTAAATTGAATTACTTACAGCACTTGTGTACATAGATTTATATTGCAAGGATGCACTTACCTGTAAATAAAAAAAATAATCATGTTAAATTTCCATTGACATATGGTTGGAAAATAAGAAATACAGGGTGATCTACATAAAAAAAATCCGAAACTTTGAGTGACAATTATTATGGTTGCTAAGAAGCCTACATGGTTCAAATGCCATTGGATTTGGTAACACATCCCGGTTAAGATCACGTAGTTAAGTATAAAATATAAGAAAAAGGTTCAAGAACGTTACCTTAAAGTTCGTAGACTTTATTTACTTAACGGACGTAGCTGCTTTTCATCCTATTTTAGTTCTATTTAGAAGAACTTAAGCATCTATAATGGTTTGGTCCTTATAATAAAGCCTCGATCCTGGAGGCTTTGATTCGAAAATTCTCTTGGCTGGAGCATTAATATCCATTCGATTGATCTGGGGCCTATAACACAATACTACAAGTACTAGTAAACTACTTAACGTTAAAAAGTCGAGGGAAACTTCTATTTTCAAAAACTGTAAAATTTTCTCTTGTGTTACAGTGTAGTTCAACAGGTATATTTGACTTGTAGAATTGTAGTTTTGTGTTATAGGGCCTTGGTCGGGCCACTGTAATCGGTGTGTTTTGATAGAATTTAAAGATGGTGAGTATCGACTTGAAATCTGTTGGTTTTTCAGGGTCTTTCTGCGTCCTTGGTTGGGGTTTCTCACAAACCGCAAACATGTGGGGCAAGTATCTCCAAAGGTCCTGAGTAATCATCCTCTGAGCCTTCATTACCTATCATTTCCAGAGATCCAAGGGTTACCTGAGAACCTCACAAGAGTCAAAGAGTTCATCTGCGACCAAATCCAAAGAGTCCTTGCTTTTCCGAACTATTGTGGAAGTGGTTAACAGGTTGAACATGGCTTTAGGCGCGACCTGGCTAGCGCTGCAGACGTATATGTTCCGACTCGTCTACCTATTCAACCTATTTACAATATAGTACGTGGCCATTAAAAGAGAGAGAGAGGTAAGTTGGTTAGTGTCGTCAGTCTCCACGAAGAGAACAACATCGGTGAAAATTCGACTTTACCTCAGCCCAGACTTAGACTCTGGTTGAAACCAGCCCTAAATGCAAGGAAAGTCGATTTTAAATTTCCACAGCGGCCAAAGTTCTGGAGACACTACACAAAACGGTATATCAAAACTCAATTGCGAAGAATACCAAGTCTGTCTAAAATAATAGATGACTTTGATCATACAACCCAAGGGGAGGTAAATCAAGGAGAGCATCTAGAGGACTGCCAGTCATACCCGGAAGAGCTCCCGTGCAGCGCTGAATGCAGTCACGCGAATGTCACGTCCATCGAACAATACACACATAAGCTAGAAACGGTCTTATTATAACTGAAGGACCGTTTTTGATAAAAAGCACCATGTCTTACCAAAAGCACCCTTAAACTGCCAAGTAACTGAGAGCGCCGTTGATGCCTTCGACTCAACTTGACATGTTTTTGTTTATCCAGGATCACAGCAATCTCAGTTTTCCCAGTTTTCTCAGTTGTTTTTTTTGTGATTTGCCTCATTGGTGCTCGCCATTTGTTTTGCGAAACGGCTTCAGACGTTCACATAGTACGTGGATATCATCTCATATGCTACATTAAGCAGGGATATGCCTCTATATTTGGTTAATATTTCGGTCGTCGGGTATGTTTTCCTCCACCTGTACTTGGTTGACGACCTGGTGCAAGCGCCCTACTATTATTTGAAAAGCTCTGCTGACAACCCATCAGAGCCGATTGCTTTGTTTTTTTAGCTTTTTTGATAGGTTAGGTTAGGTAGCGGTTTGATAGCGGCAACCTCTTCCATTCTGGGTTTGGGAAGTAGTTCTGTGTTGACTGAAGACGAGCCCTGTAGACCTATCACCCTGCCAACACTGTGGCCATTCAGTAACTGCTAAAAGTGGTACTTAAAGGCACCTACAATTTGTTATAGGTTATTTTCGCCACTGCGAACCTTCGTTGCGGCCTTGAAGCTCGCTGCCAGTTGCTTGGAATTCCTATAAAACTGCTGAGTATTTTTCCTTTCGCTCGACTCTTCGATTTTCGTATGTCTTGTCGTAACTTGCCCAACGAAAGCTCATTAAATGGTTTCTCCTTAGATATGCTCTCCCATCTGTGGACAGGTACATCACATAAAATTCAGTTTTTCCTTCTTGCCATTTTAATGATGGCAATAGTGCATAAGCAATGGCATGTAATGCACATCCTCCTACACCCGACGGCACTAATTTATACTTAATTCGCAATCCTTTTCTTCCACCTATGTACATGAAGAATGTGTTAGCTTACATCAGCCTCAACCCAAGTTATACATCTCGAGGCAAAAAAAATTGACCTTCACATGAAAGTGAAAAGAGAAACCAACCTAAACAACCTATAGGACTCCGTTAATTTGCCCCTTCTCGTGCATATCGTCCTGCTCCGTCAAATACCCTGGTACGACATTTAATTGCTTTGATTTTATGTCAATGGCTCTGGCATCGTCAAGACCAGTTCACAGTTTGTTGTTCATCATTACGCTGTGGAACATATCCGCAGGATATCCTGCAGCCTGTTATACGTCTTCCTGTGCGAGGATATGTTTGTGAGCGCGCCTATAATAGGTGTATGCTTGTACATTCCTTACTTTCTCTCTAGCGCATTCGTAAGCACACCCTATTCGGTACACTTGTCATGTGCTACGGAACACCTTGGAACGACGATGTTTTTTCTTCATTTTTTTTTTCGCTTTTTTTTTTTATCTTTTATGCCGAAAGGATGATGAATAAATTATATGTGAACTTGCTGTGGTGTGTTGCTTGTATCCGTATTCGACACTTTGCCTGTGTCATTTTCTCTACCACTCGCGCTCCGCGCCTCATGTAGAGAGATGTCAATTGAGTTACTTTAGTAAGGAGTGTTGAGTTTATGGACGGATATTGCGCGCGTCCTTATCAAGTTATGTTTGCTTCTTGGCGTCACTTTAAAATATGCACATCTTTAAGCACAGCGTTACGGGAGCGTTGCAAATGTGAAATTTCCTTTTCGACACCGATGTAGCGTTGATATTTCCTACATACATATATCAATGACGCAGTAGGCGCGGTAAATATCGTGTAACATTAAAGGATATTTGTCGACCTCGCTTCAACCCCATGTAGGCTCCGCCATCGGTCGGCCGAAACCAGTGTGAGTGTGTGTGTGTGCTCAAATGGATGCCATTGCGAACATTAACATTTAGCGATATGCGATAAAAATTCTTAAAATTTATTAAGATACTTTTTTTTTTTTGCACCTCCACCCACACAGAGAGGGGTGTTCTTTTCATTCCCGTGGAGGGGCGATGAGAGGTAACGGAGAAAAAGGATGACAGATATTTTAGGGTCTACTGAGCAGCACCTCTGGGGGGTAATTATGAATTAAACTGGTGCTCTGACTTTTATTTTTCCACGCACGATATACCCAATGAGAGCGCGAACAAATTTTTGCCCCGGACCAGTGAGGTGGGGGATGGTAGCTGACGTGGTATGGCTGCGTGTGTCTGTTAAAGGATAATGCGGGATTGCTTTTGCATTTACATATAATGAATGTAAATTTTTATTGCTTGTTTATGCACTTTAGGTTCACAACGTGTAGGAGGATGTGTGGGTGGGAGCGTTCTCGGGAAATTGATTTTTATGACTTGAGGGTAATTTAAAGCGAAGTGGAGCATTCATTTTTTAAATTGATGATAACTTATCTTTTTTTTTTAAGTGCGGAGGTTGAAATGAGATGACGAGAGATTTGTTGCGAGATACAGCAGAGCTAAAGCTAAATATGTTCTACTCCAACGTTTTTTAATTGGACAAAAAGCCTTTCCAAATTTGTTTAGCGATTGGTTGCGATTGTAGGATTATGAATTCTTCAAACTTAAACTATCTGACAGTGCGAAATACCTGGGCCTTATTCTGGACAGGAAACTGAACTGCAATCTTAATATTAAGATAATATTAAAATAATCAAAAAGGCCTCGATCGCTTTCTACACTTGAAGTAGGATTTTTGGGAAGAACTGGGGACCTAAACCCAGTATCATCCTATGGCTGTACTCTGCTTTAGTCTGGTGGCAAGCTGCAATAAAAACCACTTACCTCAAAGCCACTAACTTCAAAGCCTTGACCAAGATGCAAAGGCTAGCTTGAATTGAAATGACCAGTGCACTGAGATTAACGCCGGCAGCAGGGTTGGATACAATTCTCAATCTGCTACCCTTTGATCTATACATGCAAGAATCTGCAGCAAAGAGCGCTCTGAGATTAGACCAGTCTGAACTCTGACGAACACCAGCTTTTCAGGAGGAAAAAGAAAGAGCACAAGAAGCGTGCGATCGAGGAACTAGAGAGATGCTACTGCAGGAATGAGGTTCGTAAGTTTTACCAAAGGGTGAAAAGAACCTGTCAAGGCTACAGAGCCCGAACTGAAGCCTGTAAGGATGAACAGGGGAACATCGGAGGTTCGGAATAGCAGTCGATGCTGAGGATATGGAAGAACTATTCCTGCAGACTGTTTAACGGCGACGACGAATCAGATCCCGCTGTCAGGCAGAATGAACCATTCAACCTGGACGATGAAAACCAACAATTTCGTCCATCGGAACTGAATGAAAAGAAGATAGTCATATCTAAGCTTAAGTCCAGCAAAGCTGGTGCAGCTGATGGCCTTGCTGCGGTGCTGTTCGAAGCGGCCGGCGATGACTTGGTGAGGAACATGCACCAACTCATCAGTGAAATGTGGTCGGAGGAAAGTATGCCCGATGAATGGAACCTCAGCATTGTTTGCCCGATCCTCAAGAAAGGAGACCCTCTGAACTGCGCCAACTACAGAGGCATCAGTCTTCTTAACATCGGCTACAAGATCTTATCTGTCGTGTTGTGTGAGCGCCTGAAACCGTTCGTCAACAACCTGATCGGTCCATATCAGTATGGCTTTAGGCCAGGAAAGTCCACCATCAACCAAATTTTTACACTGCGGCAGATCTTAGTCAAAAGCGGATGAGGTTGCTCTTGGCTGTTTCGAGAGGAAAATTCTTCGGGTGATCTTCGGTCCCGTCTGCATAGATGGTGAGTGGTGGATAAGGTACAACGACGAACTGAAAAGAGTGAAGCTGCAACGACTGATTTGGCTAGGTCATATAGAGCGGATGGACACTAATGCTCCGGCCCGAAAAATCTTGGAATCCACACCCGAGGGTCGGCGCAGTAGAGGAAGATCGCGTGCGAAACTGGAGGCAGCTGACTAAACATCGAGCTGGCTGGAGACGCTTGTTGGTTGAGGCCCAGGTCCACCCCGGACAGTAGCGGCACTTAAGTAAGTAAATAAGAGCCGTGCGTTTTAAGTAGCGAACATTTTTTTTTTATCTTTTTATCTATGTACAGTGTACACGGGACTTTATGATCAAGGCATGCAGTCGACAAACGTGACATCAAGTATATAATTGAAACACTTGCAGGAAATTTGTTGAAACTACATTCCCTCCGGTTCATATTCTTTGAACAACTCTAATCGATGACCAAGCCCATTGGATCTGCCTAGATTGTTACTATGAAGACAATTTAGCAAATCTTCGACAAAAAGATCTGGTTGCAAACAGTGGTATTGATCCATATTCAGAGCATCTCGAGGTAGTGGTTTGCATTGACTACTGAAATGACTTCAGGCAGTGAATCTGTCAGATATTTGAAGAACACTGTGGTGTCTAGGTAGCAATTTATTTTAAAAGCTGGAGAGCCTGCCTAACGTTGAACTTGAAGTTAGTAATTATTATTGAAGTGATCTTAACCACTGCCGAGGGTCAGCTTCGCGTTCCATTAAGACCGCTACGAGTGTAATCGGGACTATTTTGAGTTCTTGAGGAGTAAATTACTTCATTTATTGTACTTGTATGTTACGGTACTTCAGAGGTCAAAACTAATAAGAGAAATAAAATTGATAAAATGAAGTTTTGATAAGGCAAAAACGACTTGAAGGACGTCTCTGTCTAAGAATATAATATGCATGTGAAGGCATAACAGATGACACCCTTGCTTAAGCAATTTTGAACAGAACTTCGTACCCGCTTGCGAGTTGTCTTGAGGCTTCTCAAACTAAGATTGTTCAGCAAGTACACGTATGATACGAGGCCAAGAGATACGATCCCTATGTATGTATGTATGTATGTAGGTGCGAATCATTCTATCCATTCCATAAATATTCAGGGAGCGAAGGCGTATTTATAGAACGAAGGCTCAGTGTCACTTCCAAGCCCTATTGTTCACACAAATGGCAGTTTCAAAAATGGTCATATATTATACATACACATATCATTCTTGGAATTTTTTAAGCCCCTAAAACCTTGCTTATACATATGTCATGGACCAAAACGTTTTTCAGCCATAGAATGTGTTTAAAGTGATGAGGGATATTCGTGTCATTAGGACAGAAGCCATAGCATATCAGACAGACAAATTTACCGCGAAACGTATCAACCAACTCATGCATGACAATACGCCAAGGTCTTTCTTAATTACATGTACACATGTACATACATACTGGTGTAAGGATGCCTACCCAAATTCGTTCTGTTTTTTATTTTCTAAAACAAGGTCACGACTTCTAAGCTGTCAATCTAAATGATCAACGCCAGACGAAACACAATATTACCCTACCGCCCTCCTTCCATGTAAAAATAAAAATAAAAACAACACTCGCACATAGTCACACACAACAAAGCGTGTATATAAGTAGTCCTGCGAAAAATAAAACAAATTACTGTGCCAGTTGCCAGGATAAGAATTCGCATTCCTTCACAGAATTAATATAAATATTCCACCCCAACCAACTATCACCTCACATTTATTTGTAGCGCTCATTAAAAACCCCAAACATACCCACACGTATTCATACATGTAAATGTGCCTAAGAAACAAAAAAAAAAAAAAAAATCACATGTCACCCACAATGTACGATATCCTTGAGAGTTTAACCTTCTCCTGCTGCCGTAGCTCCAAATACCTCCACCAAAGTACCAGTCAAATAAACTTCGTTACAAAACGCAAAAGTCTCATCAGGACTTAAGTCACATTCAGCAAACAATACACACAGAGTAACACACGGCTCTCGCCACATTAAAATCCTGTATCCACTGGGTAAGAACAATAAAAAGGACTAAAAAACATGGCGACGCGGGGAGACACAAAAAAAAAAAAAAAAAAAATCAAGGTGCGTCATTATTCCGCTCATTGTTTCGGAATTCCTTCTTTTTTTTTTTATGTGTACGTGGTAGTGGGTCATAATTATAATTCTGACCCATAAGCGGGGGGGATATTGGTGGAAGTTTGTTAGTCGCTTTCATGTTTTTTTTTTTCTTTTTGTGAATACATTGCTTACAGCGAATATGTGTCATTTTGTCAAGGACTCGTCATCCAAAAACAATGGTAGCGACCTTCAATGGCAGATTCTTTAAATGTGACCATGACGATTCCAGCCACTTTAAGGGAAATAGTGTCAAATTTTGCAATGGCAGGGATAGACTGTATGGGGTTAATCAAGTTCGCAATTGGATGGCAATTTTCGTCGTTGCGATGTATGAAGAACACAATGGTTTCGCAGATCCTTACCTAAATCTAGTGCAATATTTAACGTGGGTCGATTGGTTTGTTTTTCTTTTGTTCGAACCCCTATTTCTGGCCCAAGACAAGAACTTATCAAGATAAAAGTGGTATCGAAGTGCACGCTCTTAAACACAAAGTCGTAAAGTAACCTAGGAAATGTCTTAGTGTTGGCCAGGCTAAACTTGACGCCTTGGAACATTAATTACTTACATAAGGTGGCGTCACACTTGAGTAGACCTCGACCTCAACCAACAAGCGTTTCCAGCCAGCTCGATACTTAGCCAGCGGCCTCGAGTTTCGCACGCTTAGTTGGCTTGCGCCACCTAAGTCGCGGTCTTCCTCTACTGCGCCGACCCTAGGGTGTAGATTCGAAGATTTTCCGGGTCGGAGCATTGACCCACCAACCTCAGTCGTTAGACCTTCAGTCTTCTGGCTAAGTCGATATTGCTGTACAGCCCTTACAGTTCGTCGTTATATCTTTTCCTCCACTCACCGTCTATGCAGACGGAATCGAAACTCATCCGATGAATTTTCCTCTCGAAACAGCCAAGACCAACCTCATCCGCTTTTGACAGAGTCCATGCCTCTACGCCGTAGAGTAGGAGTGGAACGATTAAGGATCACTTTAGTTGAGCAAGAGAGGACTTTGCTATTCAATTACCTTCTTAGCTCAAAGAAGGAGCGATTGGCAAGAGTTATTCTTCGTTTGATCTCACTGCTTGTTTTCCAGAAGTGGCGCTGTCAACCCCGTTTACAATCCCCAACCAGGAGGGGCAGCCCAAGGGCTTTGTTGAACCCCCTTGGGCTTAAGGGGCCGGGTAATCTGGTCCTCATTGGCCTTCAATCCGATTACGCCGAAGTAGCCCCGCTAAGTAGTTCGGCCTAACTGGAATTGTAGACGACACCATGATACCATCGTGGGACATCTTCCGCGGTACTTTCTCTCTATGGACCCGACTATGCTGAGATAGATCTTCTTATCTATATTCAACTTAAATGACGTAGTCTTGATATCGTTTTCAAGGCCTTTCACTTTTGGCATAGACGGCAGTAGTAAAAAGGCTGAAACAAGCCCTTCAGACGCAGGCATAGTCCAAAATTAAGAAGAAAAAAAAGGTGGAAAACGACATGTTGGCCAGCAGACAAGTATTTATTGACACAACGCAAGGTTGAAGCTAATCTTTCTGTAATTTCTATCAACGTGGGGAGGGGAGGGGAAAAGGTGGAACAGGCGATAGGTCTGATGACTCAAAGAGCTGAGTGCTGCGCAGAAGACGTGCCTTCATCGTCGGATCTCACTCAGATGATAATCTTTCATTGGCATGTCTTCCTTGCCGTAGCCTGACCATGAATCAGTGGAGGAATAGTGAAGCCAAGTTTTCGTACATTCTATGGGAGAAAATGACGAGGAATAGTGACCTTCGATTCGATGATGCTAGCTGATTACAAAAATGAAATTCATCACGGTGGCTGAACTGACTAGGTACGTTTCATCTGAAGCAGCGAAATTTGATCCGTCTTCGCCCTTATACAACCTGCAGAAAAGGTCTTTCCAAATCCTCAGCACCGACTGCGACTCTTCCACTATGTTCCATTGTTCGTCTTTGCAGACTTCAGTTGGGGATTTTTCATGACACTTTTGGAGGTTTGTCATTACCCGACTGGAGATGGTCCCCGTGGCTCAGTGGTAAATGCGTTGGACTGGTGTACGAGCTGCGTGAGTTTAAGCCTTAGCCATGTCCCTCGAATATTTTTCGAGGCACCACCTCTCGTCGGGGAATGACAACCCTCCGGGAGCCGTTCGGACTCGGTAATAAATTGTAGGTCCCTTCCATTCCAGCAAAAAAACGTAACACGCACAACATGAATGGTTGCGCGAAGCTAGGCCTTGGCTTATCCCGAGCTGTCGCGCCAGCTATTTATTGCGAAAAATGCTCAAAAAAAAGGCAAAGTTTGTACCGATTTCTACAGGAGCTGCAGATATGAAGAAGAGCAGAAGTACATCGTGAACTCAATCTGCATATAATAGGAAAAGCCACCTTTGAAAAATACTCTTCCATTGATGAGCAGTGATCCTGCGAGTACGGCCGACCTATTTAAAATAAGAGCTTATTTCTAAAGTATTCGATTACCTGCAGGATATCCGGCCCGTTTTATCGGATTCATGCATTATGTATGTTCCCGCATAGCTTTGTGTGAAAGGATTGATTTCGGCTTCAATACGTAAGGCTACCTCCATTATTCACCATCTGCTCACATTCTTACTTTCATGATGAAACCGAGTATATTCAGGCCTCGGTCCTTTCTATTTTAACCATGTCCTTGGACTGATTTCCCCACTGAAACTACGCACAACATGACCTTTAAATTAATCTGATATCCTTAAACAGCCCTCCCTCCTACACTGAATACCATTTTCACTTTCAACTAAATAAAACTCGACATTCATGGCAAGCTATAGCTACTGTTTGCGCAATCACCTGCACAATCCATTTGCAACAAGATCACTATCAACAAAACAAATTGCACTGGCATATTTCCGCCCCTAATATCAAAGTTCAGCAGCAGCAACCCCCACAGTGGGATGGGGTTTCCAATTTTGTAAATTGTTTCTTATTCTGACCACTTTCGTGTATATGTACTCTTTCAACGGGCAATGTGATATGAAATTGCTCCACGAATGTGAAGTATTTGCTACTTAAGGCCAAAAATTGCATATTTTGCAGAAGTTTTGTTGCGAATTTATTATCCTTGGCCCAGAAGTTCGCCTAGAGAAGTTGGGGTATTTCTACTGTTTTCCGGCTACTGAAACACCGTAAGTTGGGAGGGCGGTGGCACAGAGGCGCGCAAACAATAATTGCGCAACATTACTTACTTGTGAATTTCAAATTGCCATTTGCCATTTACGGGGGTGGGGCGGGGGAATTTTTCATATGCATATAGGGACACTTGTGTACTTGCATCTCATGTCCTTAACGATCGACATTCTTTCTCTCTGTGCTTGTGGCGGAGCACAGAGAGAAAGAAAGAACGAAATGGGGTCCTTCATATAGCGAGGGTGGTTCGTTGTTGCATACTTAAGATAATTTCCCATGAAATTCATCCCCAATCGCCCTCATGACCAGTTAGGGGATGAGGTGTATGCAGTGCAGGAGTTTTTTTTCTCTCTTTTATCGCGTATGTACATACTGCTCCTGTGTGTCGTTGAGGGTAATGTAATGCCAACCAGAAGGATATCAATCAATATATATGATTTTTTAATCAACCCCATACACATGTAGAGACAGGATAAGCAGCCGTATACTTGTATGTGAACACAACGGCATAACCAGAATATCTAATAGTTGTAACGATTTTCTAAAAGGATACACATGTCCCCGAGAGTGAATTTCAAATGCACGTCATCGTGTAGTACATCCAAGGCATTTTGCTAAAGAAGTGAAATCGAGAAGGTGGTTTGGGGGGAGGGGGGGGGATTGTACGATATATGACTGAACATGGGAATCGATGGCGACGACATTCGTGTGCCTTCCCCTAGAACATTACAAGTTCTTCACAGTCGTCGTTTTCGGTGTAGTCATCGTTTCTATCCTCGTTTTGTGGTCTACGGATGTCAATATCCTTGTACACCGTCGAGGGTAATAGTTTATCAATATGTCTGTGTATGCGATTGAATAAATTATCTAAATTTAGAAAACGTTATATTTGTTAAAATTTAATCATATAGACGATCAAAGAAATACGCTCTCGTTATTGATGGCTGAACGATTGCCAGCGGTTTGGCTATAACCTTTGTTCATTTCCTTCAAGGATGGAAGGTGAAATAATAAGAGCGGCACCAATGTGCGCGTGAATGGTCTCGTATTTAGGTGGACGAAAATTGTTCAGAAACAGTACAAAAAAAAAGTTAAAAAAATGTAATTACGAAATGGGATACGTGATCTGAGATACAGTGTTTCCAGTGCACACACATACGAGTATGTACCATTTTTTTGCTCCTCTGTGCAGCACATGAATTTACTTAATTAAGTCTTTTTTTTTTTTTTTTTGCTGTTTTGTAAAGATTGCTGCCGGTGATACATTGGATGCTTGTTAACAGAGCAAAAGTTCCTCTTTGAAATAGCTTGTGTCTTGTAAGACTGATATTTTATTATTTTTCATGCATTTCATGTGATGTTTTGTTCTCGGTTTCAGTATGAAAGGAAGGAAAGTTTTTGCAACATGATACTTTTAAAAACTCAGACAAGTGGTCTGTTGCAAGGAGTTACTTTCACGGTAGTCGGTTGGCTTGTAAAGGATGTTTAATTTGCTTGGGTAGGTCAATTTTAAGAATTCGTGTTGTTGCGACTTGCATTATGCTTGGCCTGATGTACCATACACCAATTGATTTCAAGAAAGGATTTTGAGTGTACGGTATAGAGCTGGACCCATGTTTTCATTCCGCTTAATCAACACTTTTGTTGTTGATTGGAGTATTTTCCGTTAGAATGGAGTCATGTTTTTCATTGCAACATAAGAGTCTTTTAATACATGGTGCACTTTTCGGAGAGAAAAGTTATGCGTTCCATCTACTGTAAGAGCTGTACAGCGACACCGACCTGATCGAAGATACAACGTTCAAGATGAGTATGTGATATAGCCGATGAATATCGATGCCCCGCGCCCGAAGAATATTCGATTGCACATCAGAGCGACTACGGAGAAGACCTCGACCTCGATGTCGTGCGCAAGTCAAGGGTGGCCTCAACCAAATTGACCTATGCAACTAGAGAAGCCTTTTGGTTGAAGCCCTTGTTCATTCCGAACTGTAAGTAAGCAAGTAAGTGCTTTAATAAAATAAAAAAAATAGCTAGGGCGACAGCTCGGAATTAGCCAAGGTCAGTGCGTGTTACAATTTTGCCCACGAATGGAAGGGACCTTCAATTTATTGCCGACTTCGAATGGCGAATTGAAAAGCTCTTTCAAGGCACACTATACTCCCTGAGGCTTGTCATTCCCCGACGAGAGGTGGTTCCGCGAAAAATGTTTGGTGAACATGGTTGTGCCATGAACCTACGCCGCTCGCACAGCAGTCCAATGGACTAACCATTAACCCTTGGCGACCAAGTAGGTGCTTTAAAAGTTTCTAAAAAAAGAAAGATTTATGTACACAGAACACATTATTCAGATAATCTGACAGCTAGGCTTTTAGACCCTAAATAGTTATACGATGCTTGACTTACTTGACAACGGACTACACATTAGCCTCAACCATCTACACAACATACGCAATACGAACTTCTAGGAAAATTCACGTCGTTATAAAGAAGTAGTACTGTAGTGTTGGAAAGATTGTGCTTTGTTTGAAGCCTTCTGGTCCCTCCCCATTAGTAATGAACTTGTATGTTCATTTAAGTTGTTCGACGAAGTTCTTTATTGCCTTTTGGGGAATCACATAGGAACGATTCTCGCCTGGCGTCTTGTCCAATGTTGCCTAAGTGACTTACCCCGACAAATGTTAGTACATTCATTGGCACTGATTGAGAGGTGATTTCTCCTACTTTTGAGGATTTTGGCTTATAGCGGTGCTTCACATTCTGAGGAGATGCAGCGTGTATATTTTTTTTTTTGGTTTTTGCGCACAAGTGCTTTTTTAGGCTTAGTTTGTCTCCTGTTGCATAGACCTCGCGTAACGCGGAGGAATTCTTTCTGGCTGTCTAACACTCTTAGTCGAACCAGATTGTCTCCCTTTTGCTCTTAACCTTGATTGCAAGGGCCTTACAGCGCAGAAAGGAGCCCTTCAACCTCGCCAACTACAAAGGCGTGAGTCTTCTCAACTTCGCGTACAAGATCTTATCTGCCGCATTGTGTGAACACATACAACCTTTTGTCAACAAACTTTGCCCCATTATTACTATCCTTTCAGGCCAGGAAAGTCGACATTTGACCGAATTATCATACTTTGGCCGATTCTGGAGAAAGCAAAAAGTCCAAATCAATGCTCCTCACCTTTTCATCGATTGAAAAACCACGTATGTACATACATAGATGTATATGCATGGTATATGTATGTCTGATTTTAAAATCCCAGGGATTCCAGAGATCTTTCAAAAATCTGTATAACAGCTCGCATATGCTGACGACATTAACCTAAATGGGTCGAACACAGTGGGTTGACAATGGTGCATTTGCGGGCATGACAACAGCTTAGATGGGTCTTGTTGGTAGTTTAGGTTAGGTGGCTGCCCCCATTCAGACAGGACAGGGACACCTTTAGACCAAATTGTTCCATTGTTATACCACGGGAAAGATACCAAAGTATAACGCAGAGGGAGTTGAAATGGGCTACCGTAGCGGGTCCGAATCAAGTGTTGAACCACTTTGACCTGGAGATAAAGTTTCTTATCTTTTGGAGGTCGAGTTTGGCTAGATCTTTAAGATCGTCATAGAACTATTCACCAAAGGTATTCCTAAGAATAACAGTATTGGACACTGCTCCATCATGTGTGAATATAACCTTTACGCTTCCGTCACGGACCCCGATACATCATACAGCACATTGTATCCTGAGAGGGAAGCCTGGCAGAGAAACGTTTTCATCTCAGCGGATGAGATTACGGTTTTCATGGATGATTCAGAAACCACCAACGGAACGGGTTCAGGGATTTACTCCCAAGAAACACACCTCAAAGTTTCCATAAGATACTTCCAGCATATTCCAAGCAGAGAGGCTCTGGCTGTGCTCTTAGCTAGAATCAAATGTCGTCAGATCTGCACTAGTCTCGAAAAGTCGCGCAATGCTCAAGTGAATCAAATAAGACTTTGTTTGGTACCGGGTCACTGTGACATTGAGGGAAACGAAAGGGCCCACGAACTGGCCAGGCTAGGTGGAGAACAGCAGCACATGGAGTGAATCCTCCTAAGAATAACTGTAAGTAAGGCAAATCAGAGATGGCCCAAAATAAGTGGGCATAAGGTATCCAAGGCTCTATGACCTGCGGTAGACCGTAGGAAAACACATTCTTTACTTAAGCAGAGCACAGCTACAATTAGTCACTGGCATCCTATCCGACCACTGTCTTCTTAGGAAGAATGCTATATTATGATTAGAACTCTCAGCCACAGATGTACGTAGGCGCCGCTGAGGACATAACGCACATCTTATGGAAGTTGCTAGGACACGTATGAAACGTCTCGCAACTATTTCTTTAGTAATTTAGAGGAGCTAGGCTATGATAGCTATGAAAACATGATAAAATTCTTGAGGGAAATCAAATGCTTTTAGGAAATGGCTGCATAACCCTTCTCTACTTAACCTAACCTAAGGGTATTCCATCTTAATGTTCTAAGAGCAGGACAAGTGTAAAGTAACAGCTACTGTTGTAGTTTGCTCTTTCTCTTCGCCTCTACAGCTTCTACGGGGAGGGGACACCCAATCTGAGTGCGTCTGCCTTTCAAGCAATGTCTGGTGAGCTCCATATTCTAAATGGATGTGAATTCTTAGATCCAAAGTGTGTTGCAATTGGGCCTAAATTCATAGAAATAAGGCAACGATTTTATCTTCGCTTCTCTTAAAAGTGCCTTAGGCGAATAAAACAATATCTACAAGTCTCGGTTTGAAATCAGCCTGAAACACAACACGTCCTTTGAATTTGATTCGAGGCCAGGATATAGTCAAAGTTATTCAAAGCCGTCGAAAACCCTAGTTTAAAAAAAAAAACCTGGGACCTACTCTCCCTTTCTCTAGAAAGGACATTCGATACCACAGTTTCGTTTCTTCAAAACTTCTTGCCTAAAGCCCCGCTGCAAACGCACCTCTCATACCTCCAACGACTACCTACAACTCATAATCCTTTCAAGAACTTGTCCAAATTTAAATTGCACAAAATCACTTAAAGAGAAATTTATTAACTTCTTTTTGTGAGATGACTAATCGTCCGTTCACAGCTTTGCAGGATTTCGAGGATATCCTTTAAACAAAACCAATTAATTCATGTCCTGCGACAGCGGTGTTATCATTTATTTCTTCGCTTCCCTGTTGGGGGATGCACACTAGCACACGTAACATTTTTCACGAAAAGTGTACGAAAACTCTAAAGTGAAGCATTGTGTGTGTACTTTAAAGGACCTTGCATCGCTTTATATCAAGCATCCCCGCTGATACACAGACATTCTTCTGCAATATCCCGTCGATCCAAACTACATATAGTCGGATGAGCAAATTAAATGAATATTAGTCGGGACTTATTGGCTATAAAATTTAATTATAGAATAAATCGATAGCCCTCTGTGGAGGGCCGTCGTCGATGTGCTTGCCTTAAATTTGCGCTGCCTACTCTCACAGTTCAACGGCTCACTGAATCGTTATTTATGTAGTCGTAGTCCTGCAAAAAGGTTATTTAACGGATTGAAATAAAGGGAAAAGGAATTTATAAGCTCGGAGCCCGCCGTCGCCGCCGCCGTGTCCTATTGACGGCAAAACAAAAGGACGAAAGGCCGCTCTACGTCGTCGTCTATGCATCGATAGTTCGCGAGGGGTAGATAAGGCCGCGTATGAACTCTGGTTCTACAAGTCGCCCCCTCCGGCTGCAAAGAAGATTCCATGAGTGTGGTTTCACTCCAATTATACCCCGCGTGAGAGAACGACGAGGTGAAAGGGGGGAAAGGACACGCTGGAAATGAGGTCGATGCTTTCTTCTGCCTGCGGCGCTATAAAAGGGCATATGAGCTAAGGCCCGTATAAGTTTTGCTCCTTTTAATTGAACGTGGTGTGGGTTTTTTTTTTCCTCACCGCTAGAACCTACTTTTCAAAGCACAAATATTGTACACAGTAACGAAATTCAGGTGTCGCGTGTGGGGTGGTGTAGGCATTATGCAAAAGTGAATGTAGGTTATCTGACAATCCGAGGACACTTTTTGTCATGGATTTTCTGGTTTTTTTCTTTTTCGCTTTTGATTTGATTTGGGTTTCGAGTTTGACAAATTGAAAAGGTCAACTTTAGGAGGAAAAAGGCAAAGGCAAAGCGAGAAAAGAGTTGGATCCACTGTGCCAATGTATGAAAATTATGAAGAACAGAGAATTAGGTTGAACAAATTAACGAGTCAATTAGTGGTAAGGATTCCATTCGGCATTTGTGAGTGGTTGACATCGTGCATTACATATGTGTGCGTGAACGCAATGTGACGGGTGGAATAGATTTGAAAAATTTAGTAGCTCACGCAAGGTAATTATTGTAATTAGAATACGGGAATGGCTATGGGGTCAGGGGGCTGTCTGTGGAATTGTGTGTTACTCCGATGCAGGTTCAACCGGGGAAAGAACCACATTTCCTCTTTTGAAAAATTAAGGATGCGGAAATAGTTCGTGAGTTTTTATGATTAAGTGGTAAGGAATGCAGCTTACCCAACCCTTGCCTAACCGACACGATTCATTAAGGCAAGCGTCTCGCAACGATTCGAGTCATGCACGTTATAGGTTTTGATCGAATGGAAGGGACCAACAACCTATTGCGGACTCCGAGAGGGTAACTGGGGAGGTTCTTTATGATTTCTTGGGCTACTCGTCGGTGCCAACTACATAGGTCTTTACAGACATATAAAGCAAAAAGCTATTGGTCAGAAATGAGGATTACAAGACCGCATAATTCACTGGCTCCTTACCTCTGTCATCAGGCCTATACTGATGGCTTAAGGTTTGGCTTAAGCAATACACCAGACAGTCTCGGAAAAGTACAGAGATCCACATGTTTGAGCACCACAGGTGCGCTGATAATAACACTCACCGAGGCTTTGTACATTATTTTGTATCTGGTCCTCCAAGACACTTTCGGCAAATAAATGGCAGCTAGTGCATCTTGTGGAGCTATGAAATTTAGAGCCACAGTGGACCAGCATAGATATGTTTCAAATCTAAACCATGTCGCGCAAATAGTTCCTCAATTCTCACATACTTTACAATACCAAGGTATTGCTTGAAACTTTAATGTTGCTATCCTCAGCAACCTGTTCGGTCCATATCAGTGTGCCTTCAGGCCAGGAAAGTCCACCATCGACGAAAAATTCACACTGTGGTAGATCTTAGAGAAAACTCAGGAACTGGTATACGCACCACCTTTTCATTGATTTTAGGGTCGCGTTTGACAGCATCTATAGAGACGAGCTATATAGAGCCATGTCTAGTTTTGACATCCCTGCCAAATTCAAATTCTTCCGTTTGTGCAGGTTGATGATGGAGAATGTACGCTGCTCATTCAAGGTCGGTAAAGACCTCACTGAGACGTTTGATGTCAAAAAAGGATTTAGACAAGGCGACGCGCTGTCACGTGACTTCTTCACATCGCTCCTGAAAGAATAGTGTAGAAGTCACGCTCCAACACCAGAGGCACAATCTTTCAAAAGTCCGTCCAATTACTCGGATACGCCGAAGATATTGAAATTATCGGAAGACGTCAGTGCCGCGTTCGTGAGTATTGAGACGGAGGCAGCAAAGATGTATATGCTGTCAACAAGAAGCGACACTCAACACCGACGTCCTGGACATATATAGACAGATATAACTTTGAGGTAGTTAAGGACTTTGTTTATCAATTCAAGGTCGAAACCAACCCTAAGATCAAACGAAGAATAACTCATGCCAATCGCTGTTTCTTTGGGCTAAGAAGGTGATTAAGTAGCAAAGGTCTCTCTCAAACGGCTAAAGTGACCCTTTACAGTAATTTTCATTCCCATCTGCATAAACGGTGAGTAAAAGAGGAGATACAATGACGAACTGTACGGCCTGTACAGTGACATCGACTTAGTGAAGGTCCAACGACTGAGGTGTAGAGCCGATGGAAACCAATGTTACGGCCCGGAAAATCTTTGAATCCGCACCCGAGGGACGGCGCAGTAGAGAAAGATGCGATTCAGGTGGCGCACGTTAGTGGAAGGAGACTTAACTAACTTGGCATGCGAAACTGGAGGCAGCTGGTTGAAGACGCTTGGTAGTTGAGGCCCGGGTCCACCCCGGACTGTAACGCCACCTTAAGTAAATAAGTAATCCTCACGAGAGATTTCTGGAAGAAGTCTACACCACTAACGAAAGAATTCTTGTAGATTTACACATATAGTTACAAAATCCAAAGATGGTGTAGAAGAATGTGTTTTCTCCGATAACCCGAACCTCAACCTCTCCTTTCGCCTTTCAGAGGATTGTAGCCCTATCTTGGATGGGGTTAAATGTTATATCTACTCGAAATGTTAGTATTTTCAAGGACAGCCAAGCCGTCATAACTTCCTTGGAATCAATCTCATCTGTTCAAAAAAAGTTCAAGATTAACGCTCGCCTCTCGTAGAAATGGCAGGTTAATCTAACATAGTGCTGCATGTCTGCTGGTTACCAGAATACAGGCCGATAGATTTCTCAAGCATGGAACTATGTACATCCAAACCCAATCAAATTCAAGGTGGCCAAGTGGCACTACTGGCCAACATAGACTCAAATTGAGATTGATTTGGCTAAATATATACATACGTACATAGATGGCATCTCAGAGGTCCTAAGAGTCAGGACACCGCAATATAAGTTTACATGCCATTCGACTGGAAGCTGAAAGGACGAAGAGGAGGAAAAAACCATCTCCTCAGTACCTATCCAGTGGTAGTGACCAAAACAAGAAAATAAAGGAAAATGAAAGGGAAATTAGAATGCGTAATTGAGAAAACTTCTATCTTGCTGAAGTCCTTAAAGAAACAGCCAGCATGCATTATGCAATGAGGAGCCATGCTCGTTCAAACAAAAACTGGTACGCGGCCATAGAAAAAAAAAGTGTCTTGACACATAGTATTGCAGGGGTTAAAAATAGTGCTAGTACACGCACTGTCCATCCGTAAGATAAGGCGCGTAGGGATCATGAACTTTGTCACGTATCTGTCCAACCCATACACCCAGTCAAGCAGAATAGTGTGTTGCCCTAAAGATGTAAGCTAGGATGAGTAGATAGAATAACCGAAAGGTATCATCACACTCTAGTTGGAAACGAAGTGATTCCGCATAGGAGATTGGGACATATTACCATTTTCACTGACCGATCGCTGATAGATGGTAAAACAGGAGAAAGTACCTTCTCAGAGGAATTTCATCTAGCCTGCCATATAAGTCTAAGAATAAAACCTCCTTTACTAAGCCAAGGTGGTGAGTCTGATCCATACTCTGAAGCAACTGATCAGGCGAGGGGATTACAAGTCTCAATAGATCAATCGTCGCTTAGAAACTCAATGGAAGTGCAACAAAGAATAAACTGACACTGGTTCAGGTTAATAAATATGTACGAGATGATTCAAAAAATGGGCCACGAATATACCCTCAAAAAGGTGGACAAACAAGGCAAAGTCCAACCAATGTCTCAAGACGAAAGTTCTAAACCTCTCGCGAGAAACTCTCAAAAACATTGTCCACTGCGCGTCCAAAGGTCAGAGATCACCCAAGGAAAATGAGGCTGGTGGAAGATGACAACCGCTGACTATACCTTGAGGACGTGGAGCCTGTGCTGTGCCAATGTGCAGCATTGGCTAGTGAAGGTGGGGAATTTTTTGACTGTCCTTGGATGGACAGGTTAAGTTTCAATCAACCAGATGCTATCAATTACACGCGGAGTCGAGATTAGGGAGGAAGTGCTGATATATTCGGAGGTTATCCTGAAATAAGATTCTGAGTGAAAGAATGGCGGAAAGGGGCCGACTCTAGATGACCTAGTTTGATTCTCTGTGAAACTAAATGTCATATAGGTCATGACTTCACTGTTTTTGGCACTGTGAAGTCACTTTAGGATTTCTTTACCAACCTAAGCTGGTGCGCGAACGAATTTGGGACGGACTTGGGCACTGTGACTTGAGTCCTTTAATTCAACATTGCAGTCTCAAAATCTATGTATCCGGGTGCTTTATATGTGATCAAGGCTTTCGTTGTGTTTGCCAAAAATTACCCTTCACAACGCGACGGATTGATGTTATCTTGGAAGCAGCAACATTTTGCTGCAGGGCATTGATCAAAAATATGTCGGCTCTTAGAACGAATTGATTGTCACAAAGCACTTCTCTGTAATCACTTGACTCTAGGGAAAGAACAAAGACCAATTGATTGAAGAATGTTACCACAACAGAGATATGCTCAGACTAGGAAAAGACGAGTATCATAATTTTGTGGCTTACGATAGCTTAAAGCACCTCTTGAACCAAATAAATTTTCTAATCGAGACCGAGTTGAGGCTCTGTGAACCCACGAATCACAGATTGAAGATGTATGCATGAACAACAAATATAACTAAAATTATTCTCGACTTACCTGATCGTCCAACGGATATTGTCTGCACTGATGACGTGGCCACAGATTTCTCTGTGGGCAGCGCTGGCGGCACAGGCAATGGTTGTGGCCCCGCCGTCGATGTCGTTGTCAAATCACAACATTCGCGTTCGGGAAATTCACTACACCGTATCAAGTGTGCCCCAAAGAGTGCCACCCATATCAGGCAGCATGTTAATATTTTTTGGTTTTTTATCTTAAACCGGGTCATTGTTGCATTACACTATGGTTTCTGCGATTTCCTCTCTCTATATTCCGATACACCTCACTTTTTTGTGACACAAAATTTACTTCACTTTCGGAGAACTCATCACCTGCGAATTGAATATCACAAAAAGGACTCGTAAAATAAAATAATTTCGCGAATGTCACGTGGGTCGTTTTGCGGTCTATCCTTGGGGGTCGAGGGTGAAATAATCGTCAAATCCTGACTTTCCACTTTTTTTCCTACAACAAGTTTGCAATCAAACCCAGCATCCGCCAGGATTTGGATTTCTTTTCGCTTTTTCTCTGCGATTTGTCTGGATTTTGCGGGCCAGAACTTTGTAAAATGCGGTTTGGCTCAGGGACCGTTTATGAGAACGCATCGGAGAGTGAATCCACCGGCGAGTGCACACCCTAACGCCCCCCATTTTGGTATTTTATCGCTCGTCAAAAATCACAGCAGCAAACTTTTAATTGAATTCATTCCTTTCACTAACTTTGCTATTCATGAATGCATTTCACCTGAGTGGTCTATTTTTTTTTGATAAATTTTATCCACAAATATGTGCATGACCATCTGAGCATGGGATATGAAAAAATTCAAATGAGATACACGAACAGTGGGGAAAAAGGTTGTGGATCATGTTGTCTAAGTTATGTAGCTCAAATTCAAATCTAAAACACTTTGGTTAGCCTGTCGGGTCAGGCTATTAAGCGTAAGGTCGAACAGTGCAGCAGAAAAACAACGCAAAAGAAAAACTTTAAATTAAATTTATTTGCAGGAAAACAAGCGGAAAAGTCGGCAAAAGTGCTTCGTGTGTGAAAATGTTAACATCATAATCAAAAACTAACGAAACGATGCAGGAAAACTGCAGTTTAGATGGGCGTGAGGAAGGAAAAAATGGAACGCCACCTCTCCGATGGTGAAACTTTTCACACGACAGCCAGCTAAGTCTAACAAAAACAAGAAAAACACTTTTCCTTTTTTTATTTTCCTTTGTAGTGTTTGCAAGTTTTTAGTTCACTGAAGTGGAGCGAAAGATAAGTTATGTGTTAATCGTATAGACGGTTGCATTTAGTTAAACTAAAGCGCGAGGTCGTACTACTTCCTGTCATAAGACTTGGCTTTTAGCGAGAGATTAGACAGAAGGATCGAGCCAGGACGGTTAAAAAAGAAACATCACTCACTTGGAAGAAGAGGGTCGATACTGTCATCTTGGTCGAACAAATCCAAGCAACTGACAGTAGCGTTTAAGTCTCGAAAGGTAAATATTTTTAAGGAATTTTAACAGTAAAAACTTAAGGAGCATCAAAGGACCCTAAAGTAAAGAAGACAACGCTTAACTTGTCCCTTGGGGTGCGAGTCCCAAAATGATACAATGCTGTATATTTCGATAGCTAGACCCATAATAGGGACCCCTCATGGGTCTAAGTGTGTTGGCTTTAGCTGGCAGCCACTTCAACCTAACCTAACCTAACCTAGACCCATAACAACATATGCGGTCATAGTTTGGTGGCCAAAAGAACTTGAACGAACGACGGCAATGAAGCTTGAGAAGTTACAAAGAATCGCCTGTCTCGCTATTGCAGTTTCTATGTGCACCTGCCCCACTTCAGCCATAGAGGCTGTCATCGGGCTCTCACCGCAACATATTTTCACTAAAAAGACCGTTGCCCGTTGTGCTAAAAAGCTGCAACTGTGTTTTAGTTGCAGCTTTTTAGGTATAAATCAGGTAATCTTGTGGGTCATCTGAAAATACTTCACTCAATTCCAAGGACGGACATGTTCTGCACTATCCCCGACGTTATGGCCAGGGAGTACAGTTTCCGAAAGTAGAAATATTAGACCGTGTCGACTGGTCTAATGAAGAACCCGTATCAGACCCAGATGTTTGGTATCGATGGATCAAAAATGGCTTCAGAAGTAGGTGCTGGCGTCTTTGGACCCAACACTAAAGCCTTCGTTACAATGGGATGTACTCCAGCGTGTTCAAGACTGAAACCCATGCTATGGAGATCTGTGCCGGGATAAAACTCGATGAAGGTATTAGGGGCGCAAAACTACATATCTACTGAGATAGTCAGGCAGTGCTTAAAGCATTGACATCCCACCTCGTGGAATCTATGTCAGTCAAGTCCACCAGGGCATTGTCGGCAATGGAACTGCGGATAAGCCGGGTAGGGCCGGTTTGGCTTTCGCGCTCTTAGGACCAGAATCCTTCTGTGGCGTTAATTGAACTACCGCCACAGCTTTTTTAAACAACTGGGAACACCAACTTTGCCTAGCCCTTAGGGAAAATGTCCTCGGGCTTAGGCAATCCAAGAGACTTATCAAGCCCTTTTTCTACAGGGAAATTCTAAACCCTGACAGGAACAACGTGAGGAAGCTAGTGAGCTTCCTAACCGTCCATTGTGGCCTAAGATATCATCTCAACAAACTAAACATTTGTTCGGACACAGAGTGTCGGTTCTGTTTGGAAGGGAAGGAACCCTCTGAGCATATTCTCTGTGAATGTCTGTATGTAAATTCTGTTCATTAGCGGCGTTTAGGAATTTGGCTACTAATGACATCAATCATCATCAGGCATCAATTTTCTTAACATCGCTTACAAGATCTTATCTGCCGTGTTGTGTGAACGCCTGAAGCCGTTCGTCAACAACCTGATCGGTCCGCATCAGTGTGGTTTCAGGCCAGGAAAGTCCACCATCGAACAAATATTCACACTGCGGCAGATCTTAGAAAAAACCCAGGAACTTCAAATCGATACCCACCACCTCTTCATCGATTTTAAGGCCGCGTATGACAGCATCTATAGACTCAAGCTATACAGAGCCATGTTTAGCTTTGGCTATCCCTGCCAAACTCGTCCGTCTGTGCAGGATGACGATGGAGAATGCACGCTGCTCCATCAAGGTTGGTCAAGACCTTACCGAGACCTTTGATGTCAAGAAAGGATTAAGACAGAGCGACGCGCTGTCATGCGACGTCTTCAACATCGCCCCTGAAAGAGTTGTGCAAAACTCACGCGCCAACACCAGAGGCACAATATACGCACGCCGACGATATCGACATAATCGGAAGAACGCAGCGTGATGTCACTGGTACCTTTGTGAGTATTGAGACGGACACGGCGAAGATGGGTTTAGCGTTCAATAAGGACAAGACGAAGTATATGCTGTCAACAAGAAAGGACACCCAACACCGACGTCTCGGACAGAACGTCACTATAGACAGCTATAACTTTGAGGTAGTTAAGGACTTGTCTACCTAGGCTCCGCTATAAACTCAGAAACGACACCAGCGCTGAGATTAAAAGAAGAATAACTCTTGCCAACCGCTGTTTCATTGGGATAAGAAGGCAATTGAGTAGCCAAGCCCGCTCTCGAACAACTAAGTCATAATTGTCCCAGTCCTGCTCTACGGCGCAGAGGCATGGACTCTGTCTAAAGAGGATGAGGTTGCTCTTGGCTGTTTCGAGAGGAAAATTCTTCCTGTGATTTTTGGTTTTCAGGTGGTGGCACACGCAAGTGGAAGAGGACCTCAACCAACTTGGCGTGTGATACTGGAGGCAACTGCCTAAAGATCGAGTTGGCTGGAGAGGCTTGTTGGTTGAGGCCCAACCCCGGACTGTGCGCCACCTTAAGTAAGTAAGTAAGTAATGACATACTCATCTTCATTAGGAAGGTAATAGACCTGTTAGGCTAAGCAGACCGGGGGCACAATAGATCTTGCTAAGTCCCAATGTCAGCCATACGAGCAGATTCTTAAAAAAAAGGTAAGGCCTAACGCATTTTTCAGTACTCACACTCGTTTAAGGGTTTGTTGGTTGTAGGCGTTTGTCTTGTAGAAGACTACTCTGTGTAGAGTCTGGATCAATTCAATCGATCATCGCCCTTTCCTTATCCTGACTATTACCCTGGCCTCTTCGTATTTTTATTTTGACTTAAGCACTTTGAATGTTTTTTTTTAACTCAGTAGCACCAAAACGCACGCAAAAGGATGTGTAAATTAAAAATAAATACACCCAAAGTGTACTTCATCGTCTCCTCACTATACTATGATTTAGTTTTTTTCTATTTTTTGCTTTCTTTCCCCTTTAACTTCATAGTGTTGACAGTCAACATAGGAAAAGGAAAATATTTTCTTATCCCACTTTCTTCACTTATATTTGCAATTCGTTCGTCATTTTAGCTAGGGCGCGAGAAAGGCAAACATTTCGTTATCCTTTCTTAGAATGGCTTTGCCTTTATGCAAAGAAGTATGTATACTCGACATACTGCTACTATGTTTGTGACTTTGTGCATATATTTGCATCCTTTCAGTTCGATTCGTTTCGTTTCGTTTTGCTTGCCATGTAAGAGTTGTATGCTTTTTTTTTTATAAATTCCCTCCAGTGTAGTCCTGGAATTCAAATAGCGCAGCACATACGAGTACAACGGCAAAGAGAGTGTAATCAGGAAATTTAGCATGTAATATGAAAAAGGGGAATGCATGCACACATATGGTTGTGTGAAGACATCCATGGATGAAGGTAATGACGTTTGCCTTGTAAAATTAAGAAGTTTAACTTTGACGAAGGGAATATGGACATTTTGCATGGTTCGTTAGAAAATACTGGGAATTGCAATTTTTTTTTTTTGTGTAAACTTTTTGACACATTTCTTAAGCCAAAATGTTTGATGGAGAGGAAAAAGAATGTCCTTGACAGGAAAAATGAATATTTCATCCCGAGAGGTTAATGGACGTATGGGGCTTTTTTTGTAGTTGAATCACTAAAAATAGAAATTTAAGTACACAGTGCTGAAAGAGCATCAATCAAATGGCTGTCAAACAAATGTCAGGAAACAACAATCTAAAGATAAACGAATCAAAAGGACTTGTGGGTGTGATTTAATTGTAGTCCATTCAGGCATACCTAAGCGCTTTCATGCTTTTATTATTCTACGAAGCTATTATTAGGTTGAGTGTCGCACAATTACAAACCTTATGAGCAATAGCAATTGTAATATAGAAGTCCTTGAGTAGCAAAGAACGACGAACGTGAGAAGGAATATTCAAAATTCAATGCTCACCTCAAGTCAGACATGAATACACCAAGGTGTCAACTTTAATTTCCAAAATAAAGCCACTCATCGTGAAGACGTATTCCGTAGGCATGGAAAATTTTTACAAGGACCTTTAAAAATGTAGAGCTGCTTGAAGTTCTTTAGTTTAAAAAATAAAGAAACATCGAGTTTTTAATTGAGGGTGATCAATTTTTTAAGTCAACGACTGTTAAGAGCAGATGGTAGTAGAAATAGAGTAGTGTCCCGTGTCTACAAAGTTTTCTACTGAATGAGAGCCAGAATTCAGCCGATACTTACAGGAGCCTTTGCTCAGTCTGGCTGCATCCTGGACCGTGACCGTGCCACACGTAAATGTATTTGGAAGAACTCAACCTAGGTTGTTTAGCAATCTCATCAGAGATCACATTTCTAATGACCTGGCACCCAGACAAGAGTCAAGAAGTTCAGTCTTGCGACCACTTTCAGAAAATTCTTGCATACTCGAAGTGGTTAAAGGGTTGACCAAGGTCTTAAACACAGCCTGGCTATGCAGGTGTACCGACCCCTTCACATATTCCTTACAATATAGTCCGTGGTTATTAGGATAGCAACAGTCTCTGCTTTGAAAACAGAGGCGTACTTGCCTAAAGAGTAGTGAAGTCTAGTGTTGTCGGTCCCCACGAAGACACCAGTACTGGACACACGACTGGTTTTGGAGGCCATCCGTGACGATTCGACTACAGCCCAGTCGAGATTCAGACTCTGATCGAAGCCAGTCCTGAACGCAAGAAAAGACGACTTTTCGTTGCATCCGAAGTTCCGTTGTCGTAAAGACGCCTCACCTAAGACCATAGATTGCTTTGATATAAGTATCACGGTGAGGTACTGTACTGCCGAAATAGGCCATTCTCTGACACATAAACTAGAAACGTTCTGGTCATAACTGTATACATAGCTCCAAAGGAACCTTTCCAGTAATAAGCCGAGCTAGGGGCGATAAGTATTTGGAAAACGATGGTGGTGGGTAGAGTCCCCAAAGGAGCCAACGGCAACGCTCACATAGCCGAAGTGGATTACAGATATCGATTTAAGCGACCCCTCAATCTAGGAGTTTTCTAACATGAAACTGGTCCTCCAAGTTGTTGGTTGTTTCGTCGGGGTAACTGATCGGCCATTTGGAAAACTGTATGCTACGTATAAGCCTATTAGAATGGCTTTACTGTTCACGACCCTGTTGAATGTTTGCACTTTTAACAGGCAGCATGGATCCAAACAATTAGAAGAGAACCTAGAACCTAGGCTCAATTGGCCAATATCAGGCTGCTACTTGTTCAAGCCCCACAGAAAGCAACGACACCACCACAAAAGAATATTTCTACAACTTCCTCGACAAAATATATGAGCAATATCCTTGATGATTGCGTTGAATGATTTTAACGCTAAAACAAGAAAGGAGGGCATCTTTAGCACGTCTTAAACGGACTTAACCTAATTTACTTTACTTTATTGGACCAGAAGATCCAACCCCGAACTATCCGAGCTATACACCAACATCGATCTTATCAAAATGCTGCTCATTGGCCTTTTGAGATGGTAAGGACATGTAGAGAGAAGTGACATCAACGCTCCAGCTCACAGAGCTTTCGAATGTAACCCGAAGGGCTACAGCTAAACACAGGATGTAACTGAAGGTCTTGCGAGAGCCGAGGCCACAAGAGGTCTATCCTTGGTAACCCCGAGAAGAAATATCGACACATTCATCGATAGCCAGGCCGCAATCAAAGCCGTGTCGTCCACAATACTCAAATCCCTTGTAGTAAAGAATTGTCGCAGCCAGCTTAGGATCCTAAGCTCAAGACGTAATATATCACTCTGTTGGGTTTCGTGGGACCGAGGCATAGATGGCACTGAAGAAGCCGATGAACTGGCAAGAAAGGGATCGGAACTGAACCAAATAGTGGTGGATCACATGGTTCTAATCTCTATAGAAGTTCTAAAGCAAGAGATACACTTGGACTTATGGAGATGGAGCACACTTCTCTCATGTCGCATATCAAGAAAGATGTTGCCAAAACTCAATAAAAGAAAGATACTTACGCTAAACAGATCGCATTTAACTCTTTTGAGCAGCATCCTCACAGGCCACAACCTACTATCGCCCCACCTAGGGAGAATGCGACTAAGCACGACCGACCTCCACAGAGGATGTGGCTATAAAGACGCGGAGGAGGACACGACATACTTTCTCTGCGACTGTCCAAGCCTCAGCAGAATCAGAAAAACGGTCCTAGGCGCACTTTACTGACACAGGCCAACTCTCAACCATGTCACCGAAGGCCATCCTAAAATTCATGCCGAGTTCAGAGTGGCTTAGGGAGGCTAATAACGCACAATAAACAACGTATTCTCGCTTCCCAACAGGTACATGAATGTAGAATCCCGCAACGGGGAAACACATTGGATCCTTGAAGATCCGAGTGAGGCGGCGTCTTATATCAAGTTGTCAACCCCTTTAACCTAATTTTACCTAGCCCGAGGGAACAACCTAGTAGAGGATGACCTCGCATAAGATCGTACGCAGAAGTTAAGACTAGGCTAACTGGCGAGGCCTGTTGGTTAAGGCCCAGGTTCATCCAGAACTATAGTATCGCCAAAGTAAGTAAGTACATAAGGAGCTTGATTGCGAATGTCCCGCACTGGCCACCAGAAGATTGCGTACTCTTGCTGGTAGCTTCTTTCATGGGCTGAAGGACCTTAATATCGTTGATTTTAGGAAACTCCTGAGATTTCTATCCCTTTCTGGGTGGTTTCCGCTCAAACCTATCCCTTGGTTTGACTCCCATGTACTCATTTGGGATTCAATGGGTACAATGGACCCGCTTGAGGGCGAAGTAAGTCTTTAGGACACCCACTAAACCAACAAACGAAGGCGCTTGATTGTGGTATAAATGAATTCTGTTTGATTTGAAAGGAAAAAATTCCTTAAAAATTCAACGCAAGTTGTGAAACCATAAAATGTCCATCAGCAGCTCTAGACGAACTTTACACTTTAAGTGGAGTCATTTGGAGTACGTCGTCTAAGATAAAAACACAGGGAGTCCTTCCTTACGCTACCAAGAGCTCATTTCGGATGTAAGCAAACTTCAAACCGATTGCCAACTTCCTGGCAACCATAATTGATAATGAAAGGCAGCAAAACAGAAGACTTTTGGTTTTAGAACGCGTTTCAGCTAAAGGAGTTACAACATGTAAATACTCCTCAAAGTGTACAAATTACTTCCTAAAGTCATTTTCAGACTGTGTCGTAACGTTTTGAAATTAATTTTTTCCAACCGACAATTACCACAAAATACCCGAAAAGCACACTCTCAACAGCCAACTGCCAGCTCCCATGCAAACTTCCGCTTTCGTTTTGTCAAATAAAACTGACAAAATTTACTGTTTATTCGAAGAAATAAAAACTAAGTACACGCAAGTACTCACTTGAGATACAATAAAAATGATATTACACATGTAACCCTCCTCTTAAGGAACCATTGTCGTTGCCTACCTCCACCATGTTGTTGGCGCAGACAAAAATAATAAAAAGAAAGGAAAAAGAAATGAAGAGCGCAAGTAAATTACTTCAGTAGATACATCCTTAAACCACCGTTGCCAGTTGCTGTAAATCATGCGACGACAACTTCTATCGCATCGTCCTGGTATACGAGTGGGTAGATCCCACCCCGCCACAAATCCATCTGCCATCTCTCAAATATCAAGCCACAGAGAGCAAGGGTATTGGGGAAACCTCAAAATACAATTTAAAGAATTTTTCCCTCTCTGAACATGACAAATTGAATTTTGTCATAGGATGCCTGTGTGACTGTGTTCCTGGGTGCCCCCGCCCACAGTTCTACACACATCCTTATCAATCAAACAGATTGCCTAAGAAGATACAGCTACACACACTGAAATCCATAAGAAATCATAGAAACCAAAAGTTCATCTTCACATTAATGGAATTTTATGGCAACTGGCTTGCTTTTTTTTTTTTTTGTGCCTGTGGCGGGATCCACATCTGACAGGATGCAATTGACCTATAAATTGAATAAACTTTTACAAGTGCCTTTGCAGAGAGCGTCTAATTTTCATTTCGAACTCTCTGCAGAGTGAACCACAGTATAACAAGCTTAAACTGTCAAAGAACAAGGACTCCTGCAGTTTTATGATGACGATGACGATGACGATGACGATAACGATGTTGATGATGATTATGATGACGACGATGACGATGACCAGACCTTAAGCAAACACCATAACACCGCATCGATTGAGCAAATATCCTTTTTACCATTTTTCCTTCTACCCCTCATTCGAGTGTGCCATGGGCCTGGTACTACCCTATCGTCGCCGGTCACCTTTGATCATTTGAAAGGCAAACATTGGGTTAATATGAAAATTGAGATATTGGATTGATGGAACTGGGGGTGCGGAATTTAGATTCTTCAACATAACCTACAATTGCATTTGATTTTCTGGACAAAGATTAGTTGTGGGTTTATTGAACGATGGGTCGAGAGAAACGGTCGCAGAGTCCAGCGGAGGTCATGTTGAGTTTTGTATGCATGTTGTCTCTATGTGTGTGGGTCTGGCAGATGTGGGTGAAGATATTTTAATTGGTTCAATAGGTCCATCCGGCAGATGCAATTGGAAACTGTTGTAGCCACACACACAGAGAAAGATGCAAAGAGGATACGTATCTGATGATGCATCCGATTGCAAGACTTGATATGGAATTAAATTCAATTGAAGTAGTTTCGGTTTATTTACATTATACTTTCGAGAGAAGGAAGGAAGACATTACTGACCGGAAGGAGAATATGCAATTAATTCCCTGCCATTTGGTTTCACTTAGTCTAGACTTTTACTTTGACTGAAATTGTAAGGATATCAAGGAATTACCAACAAATATATATGTCACATTTCAGGATTTCAATTGTTGTTCTAGAAATGTGTCGCTATTTGTTGGAAAGTCAAATGGATTGACCTGTTGAGTGAGAATCCTTTACCACAATCATCAGATAATTGACATTTTCTAAATGAATGTCGACAACAAGGATGATTTTTAAACACCTTTGGAGACGGATACTAAGGAAATACAAGTTGGGGAAATCTTTCCATTGGATGGCAATTGCACTGGATCCGCCCTGCTGCACACTGCAGGTTCGAACACATAAATATCTGTTCTGCCAGTTGTGAAACTACAAAAGGTCCAAATCCGCACTGCTGCACACAGCGGGTTTGAACACATTAGTTTCTATACAAAAAGTACACTTCTACCTTCGCTTCGCAGATAGTGAAGAACCAAGAAAAATATTGAAAATCGGGACTCAGTCAGTCTTCAAATATTTCAGCGTTTAAAAATTATCTAACAATTATTTAACCAACGTGACAAACAAGCCCAATGAAAAATACTTAATTGGAATATTTGCGGAGGAACCTGAACCTAAAAGAAATCGTTTTCAGTTACAAAATGGAGAAAAGGTTCAAAGGCTCTTGAGTTCAACAAAAGCGAAGCTTGAAAAGCTTAAGTTTATTGAAAATCAGCCGCCTTTGATCTGAATCGAGCCTTCAACAGGAACTTTAAAAATAAAGTGGGAGACCTGGAAGTAATCATTAACTGAATCATTCACTAAGTTATTGGAATCGGAAAATCGTTCCTTTATGCATGCCTACTATGGCTTCTTTTAAAAGTTTTTCAGATGACACAGGCATCATGTATTAGCGAATTACTGAAATCCATGTTACGCGCTATAAGAAGCTAGGCAGGGTACGAGTGCCATAGGTGTCTGCCATAAGTGAGAGTCAAAAGTCCTATTCCCTATTAGCTATCCCAATGCATATTGGTACCATGTGGTTCGCGTGCCATCAAATTCGAATTACAATGTCGTGAATCGTGAATCGTGAATGAGTCAATGCAACGACATTGTTAGGTCAATCTCAAGTGGCGCATAAGTGGGTTAGTGCAATGCACTGAGAAATAAACTTATGACGAATTGACTTTGGCGTTGTTCGAAACATAATACTTTGTATGCAGAAATATGCAATACAATGTAGGAAGTGTGTAGATGGTTTGTTTATGTTTTGGTTTGTCGGGTTCACTACACAAACAATTTATCACTGAGGGCTGAGAATACGTCCATCGGAAACCAGATTAGTTCTATTTAACAGGAAAAATGGAAACATTCTCGACTCCAAATTGGTTAAAAAATTAAAACTTACAGAGGGTTTGAAAAAGAGACAAAACGGTCCCTTAAAAGATGGTGAACTACACAATGAATACCGGCACTTCTAATGGACTACGTTAAAATCAGTAAGATCACTAAAGACCGGAGGCTATCTACTTGGTATCTACTTGGTATCCGCTGGATTCAATAAAGTAAAAAGTGCAGGCAAAAAAAACCCTCAGGTTGAACTCTGACTCAAACAATTGGGTTTGTCACGCCCTCAAAAACTTCACCCGACGCATTTTATACTCACATTTTACAGCCTAAGCAACTCTCAGCCAAGAAGGATATGGTAAAAGCCTCCAAACACCAATCAGACACATTAATATCTTCGAGGAAAAGATAAACCAAGGTAAGCACTTTTCAAAGATATCACACAGGAGCAACCGATTACATGATTGGGATTCTATGGTCCAACGCAAAGTTGCAATCATACATGCCCTGCACCCGGAAGAGACGCTAACCTTGCAACAAATCCAGCTAATGAGAAAAAGTCTACTGAAAAGATAGACAAATGTGAAAAATACTGTCCACCCTTAAATTTGTTGCCACTTTAGCGAGACCTGCCATGACACAGAAACCAAAATATGACTTACGCCGACGATATTGACATAATCGGAAGAACGCAGCGTGATGGCACTGGTGCGTTTGTGAGTATTGAGATGGAGGCGGCAAAGATGGGTTTAGCGGTCAATGAGGGCAAGACGAAGTATATGCTGTCAACAAGAAAGGACACTCAACATCGACGTCTCGGATAGAACGTCACAATAGACAGTTATAACTTTGAGGTAGTTAAGGAACTTGTCTACCTAGGCTCCGCTATAAATTCAAACAATGACACCAGCACTGATATTAAACGAATAATAACTCTTGCCAATCGCTGTTTCTTTGGGCTAAGAAGGCAATGGAGTAACAAATCTTCGAATCCACACCCGACAGACTGCGCTGTAAAGGAAGACCGCGACTCAGGTGGCGCACGCAAGTGGAAGGGGACCTCAAGCAACTTGGCGTGCGAAACCGGAGACAGCTGACTAAAGATCGAGATCGCTAGCGATGCTTGTTGGTTGAGGCCCAGGTCCACCCCGGACTGTAGCGCCACCTTAAGTATGTAAGGTTGTCATGAAGTCACAAAGGGTGCACATTCGCCATGGCTCCCATTGCTTACTGGGTAGTGCGTTGGACTGCTCTGACAAGAATCTTCCCTTTTTTGAGAAAACTGTACCACACCTATCATGAATGGTTGCAAAAAGCTTGACTTTAGCTCACGCCGGTCTTTATAGTATGAAGTGGCAATTTCATTCCCAGCTATTTACTCTGTAAATGAAATCTCATGAAAGCCGCCACTTTCTTCTCTCCAGTCAAGGTTTAAAAAATTCCCGACATGGTTCGTACCAACAGGAGTTAAATCGCTTTCCTACGCCCCCATCATCGCTTCGAATTAGTAACTTAAAGTTCGTAAACCCCAAAGACAACAAACAACCCATACGACTTGTTCAAAATTTAAAACGCCCACAAGCGCCTCACCTCTACGGTAAAGCTGAATATTAATTTATGCAATTCCTCCTTTACTCGTACATTATCTGACATATGTTCAGGACCATTTAGTGCGACTTCAACAAGGTGATCTATTCCCTAATACCCGAAATCCCCATCGCAGCCCGTCCTCTCAGATAGTTTACATGTCTTAAGGGAATAATAACAATCCAATTTAGTTCACTTCATTGAAACGCTCACATATGCAAAGGCTCCCAGTTTCCAGATGTCATCCCACTCAACCCCTCCTCTGCTGGCTCCCGGTAAAATAATATTATATACGCTCCAGCAACATCCTTAGACGGAATTAAGTATCACAAACAGAAATCATACTCTCAACCGCACGTAGACGTATCACCAGCGCCCGCCCACACTACTGCTGGGGGAGTCCTTAATTCAATAACAAACATGTATGACAATTAGTTAGCACGCGGAAGCTCATTTTAATGCGCCGTTATTTTTAATTATACGTCAAAAACCTGCGCTTACCTTTAATTAGGATATCAGTTCAATGAAGGGCAAGTATGCCTGTGTGTGCGTGGTAATGAACCGGCACGGCGCAGTGTAAATCCCACAAAAGGAGGGAAACAACATACAAATTGTACACTTCGAGGATGACGAAACTCCTCACAAAATGGGGGGGGGAGGGGAAATAATATGATGACGGCAAACAATACCGTCTCGGTCTCGGTGATTTTGCAGTGAATTGACTGGAAAAGTGCTCATTTTCAGGAATACGATTTGCCACATCTCCACATCCTACACATCCTGACGCCTTTCGCTTTCCTAGAGAGAGTGGGTTCGCCTCCCGCTCCTTCTTGGTCTTCCTTTCCGTCAAGCTTTAAGGATAAACATTATTATTTGTACGAGTTTGTGTCTATACAAGTGCCTCGCTCGTGTCTCATCTGCCTAGGCAGGCGACTGTGCTTGAGAGTGTATCCCCAGCTACAGCCCCTTGGCGCTGTACCCCGTTCCCGTGGCTCTGATAATTGGAAAAGACAGATTTTGATATTAAAAGAAGACAGCACACTGCTAGGCGCTGTGTGTGAATTTGCCAACTACACACAAACATACGCACACACAGCTCGAGTGAAAGGAGAAGAGCAACAGCAACAAAACACAAAAAAAAGGATTTGATTCGGATGATGAAACAATCCGCTGGGGAAAGGAAGACGACGCATCCTGCTCCCCGTTTCATGGCTCACAAGACAACACCATGAATAAAGAAGGGAACCATCGAGGTCGTGTCTGTGAATATAACCTACAATATTTACTCTGTACCACTTGCAGTACTTTGCCGGGGATACTACATCAACATCGCTCCCCTAACAGGGGTCGTTTGGATACCGCACGCCCAGCTCCACCAGTCAACCCGTCGCCACCTACCCTTGATCCTAATTACATCAACAAACAGAAATGAATTTTTAATCAACTCGAACGGGGGAAGACAACACTTGCTGGCTTTTTGAAGGTTACCAACGCTTAAAGCCCCAAGATATCTATTTCACCGAAGCTACGATGAGTTCTCCTGTGCATTCGGTGTGTGCGTGTATGTTTGTGCTTTTCAATTTCAAAGGATAACGCAGGCAAACACAAACAGAAACACTTCCTGTATCCGCCTCGGGCATCCGAGATAATTATTTTGTTTTACACCTAAAATTGTTTCACAACTCTTCCGTCTGATTGTGTGCGGTTTACGATAGGGTTGTTTGGGGGACTCGTACAATAACATCCTTGTTCGGTGTCCCACGAGGACTTTGCCTAGATTGACAATTTTGCACTGGCAAAATAATTAAGGATACCAGTACAGTATCACCAACCCCAGAGAGATAGAGAGAGTGACTTGCTTGTCAGAGGCAATGAGTTTCACGTTGTCAAGGATGTGTCCGTTGATTGATAATGAAATCGGGAAAATATGGATCGTGAGCGGGATTTCTGATGAAAGGGAATTTCCTTAAAAAAATAAGTTAGCTAAAGTTTGGAAGCTAATCTCGAAAGAGGATTCATTGATGTTATTAGGCATTGATTTCAGATTCAACAAATGAACTTAGATTGTGACAAGGAAGACAAAGGATGCGTTGTCGCAATAGAATTATGAAAGGGAGCTTTTAAGCAGCTTACTTAAAGAAATCAGCATGGGAGCAGTAAATCTCATCTGTTAAAGCGTTCGACGGAGCTCATAAGAAGATTTACAAGATGCGTTGGTACAGACTTAACCTAAGCAGGGAAACGAAAAGTCCTGAGCTTGACTTGTAAAATATAGCGGTCAACGTGGATCAGTGATTACTGGACTGCTAAGCGACCGGGTGTAGGGTCGAACCGAATATTCCACGTCACCATTTGTGAGAAAAATTTAGCGCGGTTCAGCCCTTGAACGTCTGGAATTTTTTTTTTGGTTTTTCAGCTATATTTTGTTTCACAGGGATGCAGCTATTAAGATCATTCAGACATTGGAACGGTTTTTTTTTAGCGAATTTCAAGTATAACACGAACAGATAGGTTGACCGGAAACCTTGTCTGACAAGTTCATTAGCAATCACATTTACTTTGGCAAATATACTGCAGATAAAGGGTTTTTCAATAGGGACGCTACAAAAGTAGAGCGACAGGGACAGCAAACGACGCCATATTTTTCTTGCGATTTTTTGACATTTCTCTTCAGTAAGGTTTGCCATTTCATGATGGAAAGATATACGAGCCAACAACGAGTCGAAATTATTAAAATTTACTACCGAAATTCGGAGTCAGTGGCCTCAACGTTAAGAGCGCTACGTCCAATTTATGGTCGTCATAATCGTCCCAGCAGATCAACAATTGAGCGTCTAGTGGAAAAATTTGAATCCACAGGCACAGTACAAAATGTTCCCGTGCCAGTGAGACAAAGAAGTGCCCGTAGTGTCGAGAATATTGCTGCCGCTGAGGCTTCAGTTGCAGGAAGCCCAAATGTGTCTCTCACACGTCGTTCTCAAGCGTTGGGCATCTCTGTGACGTCGTTGTGGCGAATTTTGCGAAAAGATCTTGGCCTACATCCTTACAAGATTAAATTGACACAAGAACTGAAGCCGCTTGACCACCAGAAGCGTCGTATGTTCGTGAATTGGGCTGAGCAACAACTTGAAAATGATTCGGATTTTCATCGAAAAATCATCTTCAGCGATGAGGCTCATTTCTGGCTGGATGCCTTCGTCAATAAACAAAATATGCGGTATTGGTCAGGCAGCAATCCACACGTACTCCATGAGTCATCATTGCATCCCGAAAAAATTACGGTTTGGTGTGGTTTATGGGCCGGCGGCGTCATTGGGCCGTACTTCTTCCGTGATGATCAAGACCGGCTCGTTACTGTGAATGGGGATCGCTACCGTTCAATGATAACCGAATATTTTTGGCCCCAATTGGATGATATGGACTTGGAGGTCATGTGGTTCCAACAGGACGGCGCCACAAGCCACACAGCAAATGTCACAATCAATTTATTGGAAACCAAGTTTGGAGAACGTGTTATCTCACGAAATGGTCCAGTCGGTTGGCCGCCTCGGTCGTGCGATTTGACGCCGTTAGACTATTTCCTGTGGGGCTACGTCAAGTCTATGGTCTATGCCAACAAGCCAGCGACGATTGATGAACTTCGTACGAATATCGAACGTGAAATTGCAGCAGTATCGGCCGATTTATGCTTGAAAACCGTCGAAAATTGGGTTCAGCGTCTGGACTTCTGCAAGCGTGCCCGTGGTGGCCATGCAAAAGAAATCGAATTCCATACATAATGGCATCAAACGTACTTTCACAGGAATAAAGAATTTCATTGATATCCAAAACCGTTTTTGTTTTATTTAAAAAAAACTTTTGTAGCGCTCTTATTGAAAAACCCTGTATTACCACGTCAAATGATCTAAAGAACCCGACAATGATCCCTAGAAAAACAGCACTTGCTCATTTCACCAGGCGAACTAGGCGAAGTAGGTTCGAGCTCCTATAATATCCACCGAAGATTATTCGTGGCAACACCTCCTATCGGAGAATGACAAATCGTCGAGAGTCATAAAGTAGCTTCTCAAGTGCCATTTGGAGTTGGCCAGAAAAATGGAGGTATTTTCCAAGCCGGCGAAAAATGTAACGCCCACCACATAAATGGTTCCGAAAATCTAGGCCTTGAATCATCCCCGGCTGTCACACCAGCTTTTTATTTATCATCTAAGCTATTCATAGCCTTCACGTCAACTTTGGAATTCATGCCCTGGTGAGATCTTTTCAGAAGTTTTCGAACTTTAACTGTCCGGGAGTAGAACCAGCATACACCCGTAGGTATCTCGGGGTACTGTTCTAGTCTTAAACGGCCACTTCTCTTGACTCAGCAAACCTGAGACTGAGACAACGAAACTGACTTTGAAAAACAAACTTAAGTTTGGTATTGAGATGATTTCAGGAACGCTCAATATTTCTGAGAATGTCATCCTGTCTAATGAACATAAGCTATGTATGTTGAAAAACCTGTCCTGTACAATCATTTCCACGGTGTTCGTTATGCAACAGTATAATTATTTATACGATCATGAATAGTGCATAATTCGTGGAAATTCACTTGTACCTGTTGGGTTGTTTTACGGGCTGCAGGGTATTCAGTCGATGACCTTATTGTTTCTTCCTTCTCTTTTGCACTAAATATTTTCCTCATGCTGTAGGAATCTATCCGGAAAAAGGATTATGCTCTAAGAGGTTGGCTTTCCGACTCTTCACTTGCTAGTTCACATGCTCCCTTAAAACTCTCGATTAAAGCATGTTCGGTACCCAGTGGAGAGTAACTTTATTTCTTTGTCCCAATATATTGACCTTCTCAAGGAAACCACATACCATTTTACTGATTTTATTTCATGGGATCCTGGCTGGGATTATCTCAGAAGGCACTTATTCCGATGATTTCAGCCAAAATTAGGCTCTGTGGAGCCATTTACCTGGGCGTGAAATGCACTGCGATCAAACAGTTCTTATGTGGCAAGCAAAGATATCCTTCAACTAGAGAATGTTCCCAGTAAGATCGCGGTCATGAAGAAATCTTAGGGTTCTGGGGAGGTTAATCACTTGTCGAAGTGTTCGCTCTGCAGCGAGCTACGGCGGGATAGCCGCACGAAATATGCTCTGCAGTTTTTGATATTCCAAGCAGAGCGAGCAAAATGTCCGATGGTCTAATACTTAGCTTATCATTTTTAGTAAGGAGCTCTGCTCTAGCATAGAGGCCTATTGTGCTGTCTCGTATATTTTTAGAGCAATTTGTCTATTCCAGAGGCTGTCAGGAAAACTATCGGCTCCTCAGGGTGCAGCGTTGCAAATGCAGTTGGTGACATGAATTCGCTGCCTATGGTCCGCTTTCTCACGTGAATGAGGGCGGGGCATTCTGTGACGATGTTAATAGAGCTTTCATCGCTATCAAAGTATAGTCTGCAGGTAAGGCCCTTTGACAGGCCAAGCTTGTGTAGGTGCCCTTTTAGTCAGCGGTGGCCACTTAGGATACCAGTTAGAATTTTAAAGTGAACCCTGCTCAGATTCGGAAGAAACTTAGATTTCTTTTGGGACAGATTGGGGATAAAGTATTTGGTACATTTTTGTTCTATAGTTCCTATCCAAATTGTGTTGTGTATTTAAGCAGGGTTTGTTCCCTCGTGTAGCTTTTAAAAATGAATTTATTCAGAGAGGGAGATATCTTGGCCAGTGAGTCCGCTATTTCATTGCCGATGTGGTCCTTGTGTGCGGGGATCCAGTGTAGTATGACTAAGTTGTTTCTTCCTAGTTCTTGAAGCAATTTGACCGTCTCTAGGACTGGTTTCGTATAGTCGTGGCTGTATTCAGTTCTTTTAGGTCAGCTTGACTGTCGGAGAAGATAATGATGGTTTTGCTATCGAAGTAAGAGAGCAAGTTCAAGCTTATGCACTGATTAATGCCAAATATTTCTGCCTGGAAGATCGATGAGTATATAAAGGGTCTTCCAATAGGGACTGCCGAACTTTGACAGTTGATAGCGGCCATATTGTTGAAGCCACATCTGTCAAATTGGCCGTCATTTATTCAGTCTGTTTTGCCAATTCACCATGGATGGATATAGCGTTTAACAACACGTGCAAATAATAAAATTATTTTATCAAAATGGGTGTTCTGTTCGGGCAACGTTCCGCGCGCTTCGCCCATTTTACGGTCGCCATAATCGTCCTTCCGAGAGGACTATTCGCAGTGTGGTGGATAAATTTGAGTCCACTGGTTCAGTAAACGATCAACCAACACCCGAATGTCAACGAAACGCAAGATCAACCGAAAACGTCGCCGCTGTCCGTGAGAGTGTGCAGGAGAATCCGAGGCAGTTGATTTCGCGTCGCTCACAAGAACTCGGCCTTTCGCAGACCACAACTTGGCAAATTTTGCGTCGTGATTTGGGCCTGCACCCGTAAAAAATTCAGCTGACCCAGGAGCTGAAGGTAAATGACCATAAACAACGACATGTGTTCGCTGAATGCGCTCTTGAGCTCTGCACGAGCGATTCGAAGACATGGTCATCTCACGTGGAGATGATGTGAACTGGCTACCTAGATCGTGTGATTTGACCCCGTTAGACTTTTTCTTGTAGGGTTTTCTGAAGTCGTAGGTCTATGCGTGTTCTGTTCGGGCAACGTTCCGCGCGCTTCGCCCATTTTACGGTCGCCATAATCGTCCTTCCGAGAGGACTATTCGCAGTGTGGTAGGCCACAAACCACAGCGGCCCTTAAAGCCAACATAACCCATGCCGTCGGTCAAATTCAGTCTGATTTATGCGCCAGAGTCATGGAAAATTGGACATTTCGGATACGCGCCACCCAGAGAAGCCGCGGCGGACACTTGAACGATATTAAATTCCATACATAATGGCATCGATAGGCCTTTCAAACGAATAAAAAATGTCGATGATAACTCACACACACTTTGTTTTATTTAAATTTAAAGATAGGAAGCGCGTAATGAAAGACCCTTTACCTAGGCGAACTGATATGTTAGTACTAGACGACTCTCCGACTATTCCAGCCGAAGATCGATTGTCTATTATAGAGCCGTCCGTATACCATACTTAACAGACGGACAGACGTGGTTTGAAGTTTTCCCAATCGTCATTCGGGGGGATGACTACTGAGTTTTTCCGTTTGAAACAGTACATTGGAAGAGTGTCATCCAACGGCATGCTGAACTTGCTGCTTTGGAGTATTGAGGGAAGCATATTTAAGGGACCGTCGGGTTGGTGTTTAGAGCTGATACTGCTCAGGTTGTTTAGATGATAGTTGAATGAACAATGTCCGGGGATTTCAAAAAACAGAAATGGCACCTTGCAGTACTAAGACTGTCCTATATTAATTCAAGAAGCCTGTGCTGAATACGATAGGAAGCAACTTACGATTATTTAAATATTCCATCCCATTATTTGAAATCCTATTTCGAATCATTCGGCATAGAAAAGTAGCTTAGCCACATAATAACACCGATGTCTTGGCCAAAATAGAATGGTGGACTACTATAACTTCTTTATAGAGACAGAAAAATAATCCATATATGAACATAGGTCGACCTTGACAATTAAAATCAAGCTCAGGTGCGGTTTTCCTTCAAAGAAGGAAATGGCTTGAACGGTATTTTTTCTCGTAAATAAGGCACACTCTTCTAGCTCGGGTTGCAACACCATATTAAATAAGATATTGTGTTTGTTAGTATCAACAAAGGGCCGTTGCAGGCTGACCACATATTTCGTAAAAGCCAATAATTTTGACGTCCGTTGATTGTAACTCTTGGTATTTACCCTCGATTCTACACCACTTCATACTTTTTGCATTTTTATTTCAAACGGTGGCATGGCTTCGCTTATATTTCCAAAATTAAAAACCTATTTATGATACACTTTCTTCTATTTCGAAATCCTCCTTTAATGGCAGCAAATGTGTGTCCTATTTATAGAATTCCAATATCTCGATAATTCCATTCAATTGGCATCGGTAAATTTATAGGTCACCATTTGTATAAAAAATTACTCCAAATTGATTGCCGGGGGAAAAAAAAATGTATGTACATAGAACCATCGAAGCCATGTCACCGTTTCAAATTAGTATGCAAAAAAAGAATTCGTACGTAAATGTGCCGATGAAAAAAAAAAAAAATCCGATGTCTGTGTCCTTACTCAGCGTCAATTACTCATTCCTCAAACTTTCTTAAAATGTAAAACTAAGATGGACAGGCATTAAACGGCAATACAAGGCTGCCTTATTTTATGGCTTCCCACGGTTGATTTATAAATAGACGACGAACTTTGTGACTAGTTTCGAGGAAATTAAGGAAATTTTTTTTTAAATGACTTTTGCATCTTTTTTAAATTTTAAATTTCAACTCGAATTTTAATTGAGACACTAGTGTGAGTTGAAACAATGTTACGGTGTTTCCTTTTTTTTTTTTTTTGAGCTTTCTGGTTGTATTACAATTTTATAAATTAATAAGGTCTATGTGGAAGCAGCGGATATAAAGTCGGTCAATAAACTGAAGAAAGCTTTTGGATTCCTTTCGATGTGTTGGAACCATTTTGTGAGTTAAAATAAGTTTTACGGGAAATTCTTAAAGCAGGCTAACGAACAAACCAACAAAGTCGAGCATCGCCACAAGTCATGGAAGACTTAGAAAACATCTAAGAAACGTTGAAGTAGAGAAAAACAGAAAACAGGTAAAGAGAGAGTCCAGTCAAAAAGAATGTCAAAGAATTTATTCGAACATTGATCAGCGTTCAAAAATAGAACTTATGGTAGTTTAATTCGGGCCACAGATCGGTGGAACAAACGTATAAAAATTATAACGGACCTGGGATTTAGTATTAGACATGTTTAATCCGCTGGTCCTGATACCTCTAGATACACAACCGAAGGTCTGCATGGGACCCAGCATACTGACAGACATTTAGATGCTTTAGAGCCTTACATTACAATTTAGAAAAAGTGCACAACGCCCTACACAGCCTATTTTTCAAAAAGTCTGATCTAATCAGTGTATTGGTCTGAAAGAATGGCGTGACACTGAGAAGGATCTATGAACTTTGCTGCTATTATTCGCCCTATTTTGTCCGAATCAATCGTCCTTGTCATACGTTGCTTCAAAATTTGTAAAATAATCCGGAACATTATTAAACGTATCTTTAAGTGCAAAACTCTCTAGCTTCTTTTGGAGGTAACTCTGTATAGAGTCAAGCCATTGACAAAAACCTTACTGGTCTGGACTATCGGCCTTATTTTACTTCAAGACAGTTAGGTAGATGCGTATAGCCACACTCAGATCAGTAAAGACCAATTGAGGGAAAGTATCAATTACTCCCAGAGCAATCCCCCACAGCCTGTCCCTGCCCTTTCGAATCACCTTGATAAGTAAATCGTATGTCGTTTAGTTCTTCGTTATCTCGGAAGAAATGTTTCTTTATGTCCGAGATAACAGAGGCTTGGACACTGGAAGGGAAAGTGGGCTGGTAGAGAAGTGGTAGGTCATCCTCACTTAGCCTTCGATTTTTCATGTGATATCGCAGAATATTATGCTCTGTAATCACTCCTAGGAGGGTAGGGGGGATTGTCCTGTCCTTCTACGTCAATGTGGAGTACCATCTGTTGTTTGCTTTCGCCGGAGATCTATTCCCTGCTTCTTGTTTAAGCCTGCATGGTGAAATATTTACGGAATGATCAGCTTGCTCCAGATCTAGGACAGATCAATTTCTTACCAGTTCATCAGTTTTCTCATTTCCTGGTATGCCCTTAGATTCAAAGGATCAGCATAGTTCTACCTCATGTTGTATACCAAAAATACCAAGCTTTTCGCAACAATACTTAACAAGTTCGACCTGAATTCTATGGCAGAAATCACTTTTATTGCCGCCTGGCTTTGATATTGGGCTTAAGCCGAAGGTTGTACATTGCTAGAGTACGACTCATCCTTACCTACGGTTCAATTGTCTGGTAAAAGGTGCTTGAGAAAAAATCATAATTGTAACCAAGATTCAAAGAGCATAGAGATCTATAAGATGAACACCCACAGCGCTACTCGGAGGTAGGTAGAGTGGCGGTTCCTGAGAACCCAATTAGCGCTAGGGTGCAGTGTTTTGTTACCACAAAACTCAATCAAATCTGTTTGTATGTGAGTGTTGATTAGTTGTGTTGGGATGACGTGGTTATATCCAGCCAGTGGAGTTCAGATACAGGATCAGTTCTCCAATCCACCTTTCAGCTATCCCGCCGAGATCCACGAAGTGTGGTGGTTTACCCAAAGTGTGGTATCTGGTCCCCACCAGAGGAAATGAAGTAGTTTCCTGAAGCAAACTGTTTCTATCAAGCAAACTTCCTGAAGCAAACTGTTTATCTCAAGATCCAAGCATCAACCATGGCTTGTATCCCGTTTTTATCAAACATATCACATGTCACTGCCGTCAGTCAAGTTTTCTTCTCAAAGTACTTATGAATATAATTAAAAAAAAAATAACTATATGCATAAGGAAAGCCAATAGATACCACGATACCATCGCGATGGTGGTGGTGACAAATTTAATTTTATTAAAATTTATCATGTACTCCATACATATGCTTATAAAGCGAGTGAATGCAATGATTTTGAATATTTCATCAGCGAAATTGAGTTTGATGAAAAGCACAGCGAAAAAAGGACTCCATTTGTTGCGAAAAAAATCTTTTTTTTTCGTGTAGGACGACGTGGATATGTGTACATAAATGTTGGGTAAAATTGATTTTTTAATTTTTTTTTTGTATCATTACTAGAATTGAAAGGGAGGGCTTTTGGGAGAAATTAGGTCAGGATTAAAGGAGTAGACGCTTTAAAGGAATTCATAAAGAAAATGAGAGAGGTAAGAGTGTTGTCGCAATCGATGGACGAAAAAAAAAATTTTTTTGTGTGGTAAATTGAAAGATGATTGTGAATCAAATAAAAACCTCGTCTAGGTAAAATAATATGTATAAAAGCAGAACAAATCTACACATGTACATACATACAAATACAATTGTATACATTGTATTGTATGGTTCGGAAATGCTTACGTCGCTTTGGAAGACACTAAGTGTACCTCAGCTTGGAGCTTTACAAATTAAATTTGTTTGCCATTCATTCATTCATTTTCAATGACCCGCTTATCCACTATGAATGTCGTGGGCCTAGGGAGCTTAAGTGAACTCCCCATACTTCCCGATCTTCCGCCATCGACTCTAAATCATCAGTGACTATCCCCAAACGGGTGGAGGTCAGATTTCGGACTTGGTCCAGCCATCTCATCCTAGGCCTACCCAAAGGACGCCTACCTGATGGCACGGATTCCATGCCACGTCTTGGAAACCGAGTTGAGGACATGCGTTTAACGTGCCCAAACCATCGAAGTATGGATCTCTCCGTAGGAAGAAGTAGCTGCTCGACATTGAGTGCCTCGCGTATTCTGGTGTTTCTAACCCGATTTCGACGAGTCACCCCAGCAATACAACGAAGAAATCTCATTTCGGCAGCTTGTATCCACGATCTTATTCTTTCGGTCATATCCCAAAACCTCATGTCCATAGTTGAGAATCGGAACAAACACTGAATTAAAGACCGATAACTTAGCTGCGATGCCAAGTTCAGCCCTCCTGATAACAGATTGACCAAGCTGTCTTAAAATTGCTTCAGCCTGACCAATCCTACAGGATAACTCAGTGTTGCTCCTACCATCACTTGTGAATAAGACCCCGAGATACTTGAACTTTTCCACCTGTTTCAATGGGAATCCACTAACATACAGAATGCATTGAACAGGCATTCGGGAAATTACCATAACCTCTGATTTCTTCACGTTAACCTTCATCCCAGATTCATCCCAGGCCTTCTCAAGTACCATTTAGAGAATGAAAAGCTGGTCGGTTGTGCTTCTACCTGGACGAAAGCCGCACTACTCGTCGCCCAACCTGAACTCGACCACAGCTCTTGAACGCGCTTCCAACACTTTAGCAAATACTTCTCCGGGGAGACTTAAGAGAGGTATACAGCCATAATTGGAGCAATTACTTTTATCCCCTTTCTTAAAAAGAGGAACAATCGCACCAGTTTGCCAATCGCTAGGTATTTCACCGCATTCCCAGGCCACTTTAATGACACGAGAGATCCATTTCACTCCCAATTAGGTTTCTGGTTCTAGTTTGGCTGTATGTAGGCCATATCATTAACTCATTACTGTTCCACCCTATAAACAGAACATTGATTCGGAGGCAAAGCTGTTCATTTTCGGAATATCGAGTCTACCTATGCCGCTAAGATCTTTGTAGAAGTACTCCCTTAGAGTTTCCTCTACTCTTTCTTGACAGTGCACAACAGGAAAATCGAAGGTTTTTGTTTCTTCCCCTTCCTCTCCTCTTCAGAAATTGTGTAAAGAGACACCTATTTTTATGATACCTTCTACTATAGAGCTGAAATAAATAAATAGCTGGCGCGACAGCTGGAGGTGAACCAAGGCATAGCTTTTCGTAACCCATTATGTTGTGCGTATTATATTGTTCGCACGAATGGAAAGGACCTACATTTTATTTCCGACTTCGAAGGGCGTTTAGAGAAGCTTTTTCATGGTAAATTGTACTCTCGGAGGCATGTCATTCCCCGACCAGAGGTGGTGCCGTGAAAAATGTTCGGTGAAGATGGCTGGGGCTCGAACCCAAGCAATTTGTTCAGCAATCCAACGCACTAACCACTGAGTCACGGCGACCAATATAGAGCTTAGGTCTTGACGATAAATAAACAGAAGTTTGTCCGTTCTTTTCAGATCTAGTTTAGGCCAGATCTGCCTCGATGGAAACAAATGTGGATATTATTCCACCTGCTATTCGAAATTCTTCTGGCTTCTGTGAATTTTTTTTGGATTTCAAGGCGGTAGATGGTTCCTTTCTTTCTTTGCTAGTTCGTCCGCTCTGCACTACCTTGTACATCTATGTGTCCTAAGACCCAGCACAAGAAACATCTCATGTAGTGGTCTCATTTAGAGACTTGTGACGTTGCTTTAAAAACTTGGATTGTTTTGTCGGTGCTTTCAAGGATCGCTGCCTTCTAATCAATAGTGCTACCATCTATCGTCTTAATTGAAACTCAAATTGCGGCTTCTCGGACTGCCGTCATTTTTGCCTGAAATATCCAGCAGCGATCCGGCAGTCATTCAGTATGAAGCTCTTTTGCAGGCAATTATGTCATTCACCATCAAGAGTCTACGGTACTTAAATGGACCCTCTCATCTCCCGATCTTTCGTCATCGACTCTTTAATCATCAAGGGCTATCGCCATACGGGTAGAGCTGAGAAACCGCTTACAATTGAATGCCCAACGAGGACATCGTATAGTAATTATGGCTGAAAGACACATGAACTATTTTATTCCTTAAGAGAGTTAGAAATATTCCAAGATTGTGGCTTCTAATGGTTAAAGGTATCCTGACTCTGCACCGCCTTTTTTAATGAGAAACCAGAAAGGTATACCAGCCTGAAAATCACTCCAAAGTAGGTATGGACAATGGATTACATGAAACTTGTCAAAAACATGATGGATGGTTTCTATTTCATAATCCTGTCAAGGCACACAGCCTCTAGATGTAGCTACAACAAATTTTGTCAGATCCAACAATGACTATGAGACCCAAAATCAGCAGAGCTACGTATAAACCCTTCCACAATCTGTGATTTTTTTTAATTGCCCCAACTTACTCAACCATGAATGAGAAAAAGCACCTGCATACCGACATGTGCTATATTTTTTGTTTGTTGTCGCAGAATTATCCTTTTCATCACGAATACTACTGTAGACACGCAGGCATCACCAATTATTTTTCTCACAACAAATTTTTTTTTTTTTTTTTTTTTTCAATTTTATCCCCCGAAAAGCTGCTGTGATTTCTCATCGCAATTAATTGCATATTCATAAGCACTCAGGTGAAACATACATCACCAATACAAAGCCACAAATGTGCACACACAAACGTATAAAACACGAGAAACATAAAAATCACTATTAAAACGAATCCTCGTCGAGAACCGAGCGCGCCATGGCTCATTAATATTTATTAACTTATCGACCCGAGGAACAATTCAGTGGCACACACAACATAATAATAATCGTATCATCATCGAATGTGTGTGGTGGTCAAGGATCACACTTCAAATTATGAAAAAGAAAGATAAACAATTTTTATCGCGTTCAACAATAATAATAATAACAAGAGAGCAGCACACCGATTAACGAACGTTAAATGTTAACACTCTGTTTCTTATCCTTGCGTGGAACTAGCTTGTGTTTGTGTGTGTGTTTAGAGCAGCAGCAATTATATCCTTATGAAGGGAGATTTTCGCCACTCCATCGTTAATTTGTTGAGTGCAGTGTGATTTTATTGGTGTGCACGCACGCAAATGGGTCAGAACTGGACATCCTGGCCGCTTAGATCCTTATCGACGAACATCGAACAAATATCGATAAAGTATTTAATAAACAGAGGGGTCTGGTGTGGATTCGGTGGTGGACATTCACTCACGATGACCGAGACCAGGTAACCGTATCGAGGACGAACAAGGAAGATCAAAAATGCCTTCACGAGAGCGTGAAGGACACGTTCGGTCAATTGTTCGTGTTCAGATTTGAAAGGAAGATACGGGGATGGTGAGAATTTTTTTTTTTTTTTTTCTGTCCTGGATAACTCAATTCGCTTAATCGGTCAATCAAGCCAAAAAAGGGTTAAACGTAGCATGTGCCACGAGCATGACTCTTGACCAGGGTTTGCTTAGGTATGCAAACGAAGAGAAATTGCCTGTTAAAAGGCACAAGGACATCGTCATTTGAATTCATGTGGAAAAAAGTTTTGATTTTCCAAAAAAGTGGTCAATTAGAAATGTCAAGTGAAACGATTTGACGGACGAGCTGACGAATGAGTTGGGGTAACGTACTCGTAAGATATGGAGGTTTAATCCATCTTTCATAGAACAGGGGGTGAGGGAAAACAAAAGTCAAGGACGAACACGCGATGGGCTAGATATGATATCCTACAGAGGCACTCCACGCCGGCAAAATTAGTTCACGCACAGAAAATTTCGAAAGAGGACCTCGTAATTATCACGTGTGTGTGTGTGTTCACGAAGAGGAACATCATCACAAAACGTCGTCCTTTGTCACACACGAAACACACATTTTTCACAGTGCCAAAGGACACATCTACACAAAGGTTTAAGCACTCACGGTCTTGCGAGGAGATAAATTAAAATAAATTCCGTTGGCGTTTTATTTTTCTCCAAAATAATAATAAAAAGAAAAGGATAAACTACATACCGTAGAACACACCACGGTGTCGTGTACGTGGTAGTGGCGGCACACAAATCACGAACGAAACGAAAAAAAATTTAAACGAATAGAAGAAAACCTGTGACCCAGCTCACAGAGCAAACGAACGAGAACGTACCCGAGTGTGATTTGTACCGGTACCACTGTTACGAGAATCCGTTTACAACTGACAGGACGAAAATCAGAACGTTGGAATATAAAATCATTTCGCCCGTTTCGAAATGAAAACACACAACACACACTCATACAGGACGGAATGGAGGTTCTACAGCCTACTCCCGGCCCGGCGGATCCCGACCCAAAGTCAACTACGAAGCGCTGTTGTGTGTGAATGGAGCATGTCCTTAGTGAGACCCGCCAAAAAAACACACACAACAGTCCCTGCACAGTGGCTTCCAAACTATTCAGTTTGATGAGAGCAAGTGCAGTATTTCTTGGTCTCGGCGAATTCGCTCGTGGTAAGCAAAGCTTTCTCTCTTCCTCTCCAAATAAAACTGAGAGTGAATCTTTTGAAAGCTTCTGCTGTTCGGTAAAAGACAGGTGAACCACCATCGACCATCCACCATCCACCATCACCAACACCGACATGCCATCATCTAGCGCAAGCCATCTCTCAGCTGGGAATTGAAATTGACTTTCATATGCAACTGTGTGTATATGTGGCGGGAAAAAGGCGGGAAAAGGTTGAATTGAACTCAAAAAGGATACAAAAGGTTGTCGGTTACGTTGCCTATGAGGGTTTATTTTTATTTTATTTTCCCGCTCTTCGTCCTGGCCGCCCCTGTTATTATGCAATAATCATTGATTTTCTATCCTTCGAAAAATTGTTTGCCGAGAACGATGGCTTATTCCGTTTTTGCGGCATGTGGTGTGGTGTTTATTGGCCGTTCCAATGAAATTGTAATTTTTTTCTTCCTTTCGTCAATTAATATGCGATTGGGTAATTACAGACATTACAGTTCTGAATGCGCGGTTAGCTATGTGAAAGAGAGGGGCTCTAGGGTCTAGGTAAACATTTCCAAGTTGATTGCTTAAGATTTATTTAATTACCGGTGATTAGGTCGGTTGGACGATTAGACGAGTGGACATTGTGCAGAGTGGATATGTGTCCCGCATTAATTGTTGACCGTTGTTTAACAGGTGATCATTTGAAAATTTAGTGACGCTTTTCCAACCCCAATCATGGGTGGTGTTGCGCCTTCTACGAAATACAGTGGTGAAGGTCAGTTTTGTTAAAATGGGACAATGACGTTCAATTGGGTAATTAGCGTTGTAGGGAGGCTTCATGGTCGCAAAGCGTTTAGTAATCGAATTGATTGAGCTAATTCAAGTTGGAGTTGGAGCTAATTGAGTTCTTTGCCAGTTGTTAGCTTTTTGCTTACAGTTATCAAAGAAAGGGATATGAAGATTTATGTGTAACCAAATTGAGGTAAACCTTTAAGTACTCAGAGCGGAAAATCGTTGAACCATGGTCACTGCGGTTGAACTGCTGCGCGAGCTGCACAGGTTCGAGCCTCCGCCATATCCACCGAACATTTTTGGCGGAAAGATCCTCTCGTCAGGGGATGACAAATCTCCGAGAGTATAATTTGTCATGAGGATGCATCTCAATTCGCTTATCTCGGGCTGTCGAACCATCTGAATTGGTAAACGAGGTATACAAAGAATTAAACAATATTAAGCCGCGTTGCGGTAGAAGATTAGAGCCCCTCATCAGGTCTTTGAACATAGAAAGAACTAAAAGCACATTCTCAGAAGAAAGCAAAGAAAGTATAAACAACGTGAGATTAAGGTGATAGATGTTTGGCATACTAGACCTGATCTCACAAGGACAAGAAAAGAAAGGACTTAGTTAACAAGTAGTCGGTGTTAAAACTTTGTGAAGACTATTTCTACGGACTCTTAAAATGCGATGGAAGCCATACTCTCGATGTCAAGCAGTTTGAGAGTCTCATCTTAATCCACATCACACGATCATTACTCTCTGCTCCACCGGCAAGCAGGTTAGGTTAGGTTGAGTACCTTGCGAAGCAGGTGGCTTAAGATCGAGCTGTCTTGATCCCCTGTGTTTGTTAAGACACAAGTCCAACCCGGACAGTAGTGCCACCTTAAGTCAGTTAGGAAGGCAGAAGGCAGAAATTGCTATTTATTATCCAGTTATACGTCCCACCATACAAATATTAAAACGGAAAACCTTCGACCTAAGCTTCCGTCTAGACAATGAGACTTAAATTCCACATCCCAGAGATAATGTTTCTTTGAAAACATTTTAAACAGCAAAAATGCAATTTAATCTTCCTATTTGCCTGCGAGGTCCTTATGCACACAAGAAAATAAGAAAACAAACCCCAGGAATTCAAATAACTTCCGGTCGAAATCTTTGCAAAGTTTCATGATTCCCTCTCGCAATGTATCATGCCTATGCTCTGTCCAGTGTCCGTCCCTTCTCTTTGACAAATCAACTCTTAATTTAATGACTTCTAAAGTCCTTCCAACACAATCACGTTTGGTGTGTAAATTATACCATCTGGACGACGACAGCCGGCAGGAAGGACTTAGGTATAGTAAACCAAACCACCTTGCTACTTTAACCTACTTTTGGATATTCCTTTCACACACTCAACACAAACACACACTCCCATGACAGATTGCCCTAAAGCAAGAGGAAGAAAGAGAATTTTCTTCATATCCCACATCAGTTTTGCATGCCTACATACATACATATGTAGCTGTGTATGCTTCCAAGTGGCAACTGAAAATATTTCCGTCTGCCAGCACCAGTACTTCAGTCAGTTTCCCGGCCTGAGATTGCCTGCTGGCATCGGTGTTATGAGACTTTAAACACATGCGGTTCTGCTACACCCACACACTCACACACAGACCAACTGTTTTAACATGTGTCACCTTTAACCATAGATCGGGTTTGGTCAATCTAAGGATATCACACCGAGAACACATTTTCTACGTGCAAGACGCAAAGCAGTTGGTCTTTTGCAACCAATAACACGTATTAAAATGCAAACTGTCCTTAAGGCAAACGCAGTGGGCGGTTGCCGACCTCAGCCCATAAACAATCCAGTGTCCTGTGTAAGTCCTTTAGAACTTCAACTAAATCTGGCAGCTTCGTTAAAATTTAACTTCAAATTATATTCAAAAGTTGTTACGACGATGAATCCGTGTGGCAAGAAGGATGAGAGTTTGGTAGGATTTCATATAGATTATCCTGAAGGAAGATGGACACGGGATGATTTCAGAAGTCAAGTTCGTTTTTTTTTTGTTTCCAGCCGAAGAATCTTTTTATAGAAAGTGCATCCCACTCATATGTGTAAGGAGATATTCGTCCCTTCGTACTGGTGTCTGTGTCATTCTCAGTCCCAATGACGGCACACTTCAAGGCAAAGCCAAGAAGACACAAGAAAAAAAAAAAAAGGCGAGGTATTCAAGCATTGTAACGGATTCAATCTGAAAATAACAATTCCCCCAAGGAGTAGACACTTAATGCCTGTTGGCTGAGTTGACAGACAAGCCCCGCAATAATGCCTCGAGGACGCAAATGTGTGTATGTACACTTTATGGCTGGTGGAAGTTCTACTGCTCCCACTTGAGGGATCCTTACCCCCGGCGACAGAAGCCTCAGCATGGTAATAATAACTTCATTCCGCACACACACCCGCACACAATTTACAAAACGGTGAAACCAAGGGGAAAGGACAGAGAGAGAGAGAGAGTGAAAGTGCGAAACACCAAAGTGAAGCTAGGAAATTATGATTCAGTTCGGTTCGGTTTTGACTGATGTGTGTCGTAAACTGCTGTGGCCTGGGTCGAAACGTAATGATAGAGTGTTGGACAAGGATGTGATGGGTGGTTCAACCACAATTAGGCGATGATGAATTGCTTTTAAAATATCTGACACAAAGATGACAGAATGTGTCAAAGGGGATGTTATTTAATAGTGAAATGCGAAGTGTCATTTATGAGAGGTGTTTAGTATGTGGTAGTTTCGAGAAGACCAAGACTTTTGACAAAGTACGATAATTGCATTGGATTTGTCGTGCAATTAAGCCTGGTTGGCAGATAAACTTAGGTTTGAAAAGTTTATTTGCGGTAAAGAAATAATGCAGCTATCGGTCAGTGCAACCACTGGTCGTGTTTTTTTTTTCTTTATATTCTGCATCGCTTAGGATCGTGTGGGAAAAGTGCAAAGATCAACACGCATATGCTTTAGGGGAGCACTTAGAACGACCCCATCGTCGGCACTCGGCGTGCTACTACATCTACTTCCTCCAGATATTTTTGGCAAACAGTCAATTGCTAGCGCAGCCATCAGACGAAAAGCCTCCTCCCAATGGTCAAAAAACTATTCCTCGATCTTAGATCCCCTAACTTTAATTCCGAAAAACACCGACTACACACCGTACAAGTTGAGTTTCAACCTCAACTTCCGGACTTCCATTCCTTCCCGAGAGGAGTGGGAGAGTGGTGATGCCGGAGGCGACCATTCTGTTCATCTCTACACCGACGTTTCCAGAACCGACAACGGAGTGGGAGGTGGTTTTTCTTCAATATACTTAACCCGACCATCTCCTTCCGTCTACTAGACTACTGTAGCGTTTTTCAGGTGGAAATAATGGCGATCAACGAAGCCTTATCCTGGCTTAGGCACAATGTGATATCCTTCAGGAACATTACAATTTCTACCGATAGTAAGGCTGCTATAAAATCCTTGGAATCGGTAACATGTACATCAAAGGTTACTTCCGACTGCCACTCATCTCTCATAGAGATGGCAGAACATTTTAACATTCACCTATGCTGGGTACCCCATCATAAGGCCGATTAACTCGCCAAACGTAGCACCACTCTAGACATTCTTCCGGAAGGAAGAAATCTGAGCATTCCACTCGCTGCATCTAAATTTCTCTTAGAGTACTACGCGACCAGTAGGACGAACCAAAGATGGAGGAATGGTATTACGTGCCGTACCTCCAGAGAGATCTGGCCTATGCTAATTCTCACTCGATCTAAAAGTTTGATCTTGCTCAATGGGTCACTCATTAGCACCGTTATTCGTGTTCTCACTGGCCATTGTCCCATTGGCCTTCATACCAGAAGGATGGGCCTCTTCTCAAATGAATTTTGCAGGAATTGCAGGGGCGAAGAGGAGCAAGAAACGATTCTCCATTTCCTCTGCACTTGTCCTGCCCTATCTGGGAGCCGATCTTTTCGATAACTTGGGCGAACTTTCACATACTGACGTCGAAAGTATCCTCAGCTTCATTAAGAGCTCCAAATGGTTTCAATAAAGTGGCGCGGTTCAGGGTATAGATCAATGTCGTACCACAAAGGACCTTCTTGGCCTACGTGTGTCTGTGTGAAGCCATTCAACCTACTAACCTACCTGGGACCATGTCCTTTAAGGTTTATTATCACCCAGTGACAGAGCGGAAAGAAACAGCATATGGAAGTGTTAGAGACGAGAGATGGGAGGAAAGATAGTGAAGTTTTTTTTTTTTTTTTGTTTTTTTTTTTTGCGAGGGTAGGTGAAAATCTTTCATGAGACACCATGAGGATCTACCGCACGTGCTCATGGTAGTGTGAGATTCTTACTCACTAAAAACACCTCCCCTTTTCGTGTTGACTACGACTAAGTACAAAAAAAAGCCTTATCAAGTAGTTTAGCTTTCGACAATAAAAGTTCGCGTTGTGCAGGTAGCTTTCCAGTGAAAGCATCTACTTATACCGTCATTATATGCGGCTATTCATTATTGCGCTAAATCGAACGGCTTCGTTCTTTGTAGTCGGCGCACAAGGTTTGTCACATCCAGAATTTGGAGTACGGCATTATTGCAATGTCCCTGAAGGCGAACACGGAGTTTGCGTGCAAAATTTGTTATTTCATCTTCGACGGTGGCTAGACCGAGGTCTCTATGGATATCGTCGTTTCTAATGTACCACGGCGCATTAACGATTGTTCTGAGCACCTTATTTTGAAAGGTTTGTAAAATATTTCTATTGCTGGTTTTGGTACAACCCCAAAGTTGTATACCATACGTCCATACAGGTTTTAAGACTTGCTTATATAAGAGCAATTTGTTATACATGCTTAATTTGGAATATCTTCCAAGCAGCCAATACATTTCTCTAAATCTAATTTCGAGCTCGTCGCGTTTCTTTTTAACGTGCGGCTTCCATTTCAGTTTCGCATCTAGTGTCATTCCTAGATATTTTGCTTCGTTTGCATACGGTATTTGTACCGAGTTAATGAAAACGGGTAAGTTGTTTATTTTCTTGTACGTAAAGTTAACATGGGTAGATTTGGTTTCATTGAGAACAATGCGCCAAACCTTTGTCCACTCGCAGATTTTATCCAAAGCTCGTTGAAGCTTTACAGTTGCTGACTCGACTGAATTATCTGTTGCCAGAATAGCCGTATCGTCCGCGAACGTAGCAACAACGGTGCCTTCTTCTTGGGGTATATCTCGAGTATAGAGCAAGAACAAGACTGGACCAAGAACACTCCCTTGTGGAACTCCCGCAGCGATTTCCTTGAATTCCGAGTATTCGACTCCGTGCTTGACACGGAAGAGTCTATTCTCCAAATACGACTCTAAGATCTTGTACAACTCTTCCGGAAGTACCTGTCTAAGTTTATAATTCAAGCCTTCGTGCCACACCTTGTCGAAGGCTTGAGAAACGTCAAGAAAAACGCTAGAACATATCTTTTTCTCTTCTATGGCCTTCTCAATTTCGTTGGTTATTCTATAAACCTGGTCAATTGTGGAATGCTTGATTCTGAACCCGAATTGATGATCAGGAATCAAACGTCTTTCTTCAATTACCGGTTTTAACCGTTTCAATAAGAGTTTTTCGAAAACCTTTGATATTATCGGCAGGAGCGATATCGGTCTGTACGACTTTTTGTCGTTTGGCGGTTTTCCCGGCTTTGAAACCATTATAACTTCGGCGACTTTCCATTGCCTTGGAACGTATAATAGTCTTAGCGAAGCATTTATAAGGTAAACGAGCTTTATTAAAGCTTTCTTTGGCAATTCCTTCAGGACCTGTCCAGTTATTAGGTCATATCCAGGAGCTTTGTTATTCTTTAGATTTTTTATTACCTCACAAAGTTCGGCTAGTGACACGCTTCTTATTTTAAAGTTGTCTGGAGTCATAATAGTATTATTAATATTTTCTATTAATGCTTGCCCGGGAAATGGCTTAAACGTTTCTTCCAGATGCTCAGCAAATAAGTCGGCTTTTTCTTTATCGCCTTTTGCCCACTCGCCATTACTTTTTCTTATTGGTAGCGATTGTATTTGGGGTTTTTTAATTCGAACTTTTTTCAGCAGACAAGCCTTCGAGATATGTAGAAATCTCGCGATTTTTAAAATCCCGTATCGCTTTTTTGAGCTTATTGCATAGGAAGTTCGAATGGGTTTTGTGCTGGGGAGCGCGAGTCTGTTGCCATCTTTTGCGTGCTCTCCTCTTTGCCAGCATCAGTTCTTTTATTTCCGGCGGATATTTAACTTCGCTATTTCCGACTACTTTCCTTTTATATGGAGTGTTGTTCCACGCGGCGCTTTGTAAGACTTCAATAAATCTGCCGACTTCATCCTCTATTTCGCACGGTGTTCTAAGCGACTCATTCAGGACAATATTTTCTTCACAAGCTTTCCTAAAGCCGTCCCAGTTAGTTTTGTTGCTAGTTAATCTGGGCGCTCCTTCTTTTTTCATTAGGCGTTCGCTTATTGTCAATATGACTGGTGAATGATCTGAGGAGAGATCAAAGCATTCCTCGATGTTCGTTAAGTTTTTCACTACCCCTTTTCCAATAAAGAAGTCTATGAGGTCAGGCGTTTTTGCTATGTCGGAGGGCCAATAAGTCGGTTTCCCCGTCGAAAAAAAGTCAACAGCAAATTGCATGCCGGTTTCGTAGAGAAGTCTGCCTTTAGGTGAAATGCATCTCGAACCCCAAAAGGTGTGTTTAGCATTAAAATCGCCACCAATAACAAATTTCGGTCCAAGTGACTCAAATAGACGTATCAAGTCATTCTTTTCTAGCGTGTATCGCGGAGGACAATAAATGGACGCGATGTTGTAATACATATTTTTAGTTTTTACTCGAACTGAAGGTATTTGCATTGCATCGAGTTCTATCGGTGAATTCAAAGAGTGCTCAATACAGTCTTTAATTAAGAGCGACGATCCGCCCCTAGCCCTTTCGGATGGGTGGTATGCGTGATAAGCATAGTATCCTCTAATTTTAACCCGAGATTCCTTTGTCAGATGGGTTCCAGAAATCAAGCATATGTCAATGTTTTGTTTGCGTAGGAATACTTCCAGTTCGTCGATTCTTTGCAGAAGGCCGTTTGCGTTCCATGTTAACATTTTAAGTAACTGGTTCATGTTCATAATTTTGTCCGTGGCTTGCGAGCATTATTCTCGAGGTTGTTAAGTTTTTCGAATATGAGCTTATTTGTCTTGCTTTGCTCCTCGAGTTTTGTGAGAATTATAGAGAAAACTTGTTGCATTGGATCTAGCGCAGGCCTATTTTGCTTATTTGCTTGCGATGCGGCTTGCGCGTACGTTTGCGCATCAGCAGATGGCGGTTTTTCCTGAACTTTTTTCGTTTTTTCCTTGACGGGTTTGCTTTCTTTCGCCAACGATTTTTCGGATTTATTTTTATTCGGTTTCGGTAACGGACGAATGTTCTTTTTAAGCGTATCGCGCCTTTTTTGAAGTTCTTTGGCCACTTCGCAACCTCGATAGTTCGCTGGGTGCTTCCCCTTACAATTTGTGCAAGTCGCTGCGGTCTGCTTGTTTAAGTGGCACTCATTCGAAAGATGTGTACCGGCACATTTCACGCATCGTGGCTCTTTTTGGCAGTATGTCTGCGTATGGTTGAAACCTTGACAGCGTTTACACTGAGGGATCGATCTTGTGCTTTTACGCATCGGTTCGATTTTGATAACAATATTTAAAATCGTTTTAATATTGTAAATATCCTTTATGTTCTCGCTTTTATCGAAACTGAGCATAAAAAGCGGAAGACCACGTTTAACCAGGGTTTCCTGTTCTTCTTCCGTTTGTTGCTTTTCCTTCTTGATAATATTTACGGCGTCAAGAATTTTAAAGCCTTTCGCTTGAAGATCGTCCATAACGTCTTCTATGGTGCATGAAGGATGGAGTCCTCTTGCTATAACTCGCAATGGTCTTTCTGACTTATTTTCGTAAGTGTACCACTGAATTTTCTCGGTATTAAGTTTCCGAGAAAATGCTCGGTAATCGTCGGGGTCATCGACGATTATTTTCCACACGTTGTTGCGAAGTGAGGTGACCTTAAACTTCGAGGCCAACGTTCCTTTTAGGAGGCAATACAGCTTGTTATAGTCCGTAATCCCGATGACGTTTATTGGAGGCGGTGGACTTAATTTTTTTGTCTCTTGCAAGCTCTTGTTTTCTTTTAGTGGCTCGATTTCAGGTGAAGAACCGGCTTTTCGTTTCTTGCTGGGTCTTTTCTTTGAGACCCATGCCGTTTCCCGTGTTAGCTCTTCTTCGTCCGTATGATATTCGCGAACAGTTGAGCCAGACGGACTACCGTCTTTTGGAGGATTTACGTTTCTCAGAGCTTTATTTTCTTGTCGAAGTAAATCTACCTCTTTCCTAAGTTCTTTGTAGAGTAACTCCATTTCGTTAAGCTTCTTACGGAGTTCGTTGTTTTCCTCCTCGAAGCTTTTACATTTCGCTGAGTCCTGTTTATCGCGCGTTAACGCTTCCGGCGGACTTCTTTTCCCGGAGACATTCGATCTTGGTGGTGGCGATCGAGATACCCTTACACTTTTTGTAAAAGGGTTGCATAATTGCAATAAATGGCTCTCCCCAGAATCCATCATAGAGCCGACCTCCGAAGAGGGTGGATTTTCCAGTAAACCTGGAGTGCCACCTGGGGTATTGAATCTCTTTGTTTTGTTCATTGCATTGTTTGTATACTTCTTTAACCTCGGTATACGGAGGGTGGATTTTAGTCGCCTCTTACGACAGGCATGCCTACCTCGGGTATATTCTAACCCCTACCCGAAGGGGGGTATAGATAGTGAAGTGATGATGCGCGTTAATTTTGAACCTTTGCAGGTTGAAGGTTTCTGAAAATATTGAGGAGTTCCATTGGCGTGTTGTGTGTGGTTAAACGATCTTCTATATTTCACTGTTCGACCGAAAGCAGACTTAAAGATCTAAGGGTGTGCCGATTATGCCGCACGTGTCTTGCGATTAAACACCCGGACTGGTGGGATACAACATCCGAACGGTTGTGGTGAAAATACCGGTATAGGAGCGCCAAGCATCCCACGTTCCGGCGGTGATCAAGAAAAGGATTTCGACTGCAAATTGATTGATCACCAATCAATCTTCACGTTTGCCGCTGAACACGATCGTGTAAACTCCAGCAAAGCCAGCACGAACAAGCGTTTTGAAATATGACAGGAAGTCGCTGTCAATGTTGGTAGGTGCACTCACCGGCCACAACCTTCTAACAAACCACACATTGAAAATTAAACTCAACGATGACAAAATATATGTAGGGGCCGCGGTGACAAAGAGATTTCAGAGGATACTCCTCACTTGCTCTGTCACTGCCCAAGCCTATGTCACTTGAGAAACAGAACATTAGGGAGACACTACTACCAGGACATACAATAAGTATCCGATGTTCCAATCCAGGTTTCTGAGGACATCACGATGGCTGGAGACCCAAGTCAACAACGAGCAGTAAGGTAGAAGCCCGGTAGGAGCCGGGATCAACCCCCATCACCATGAGTCCAACAAGGACCAAAGTTAAAGTCACCAATCCTGATTCCTAACCTAAACTAAACTCAAACATGAAGTAGGAGCTTTACAAATCGTAGCCAAGTCGGTAGGAGTGAAGAACTGTTTGAATCGTTTTAGGAAACCGAGACATCTGGCACCAGCTTTAGCAGCATCAGAAATTTGCTGGTTTCAACGAAGGTCTGGGCTAATGTACATGCCAAGCATAGACAAGCCATTAGTTTCCTCAATGTCCACTTCATTCATTTTTAGTTTGGCTACATTGGTATCCAGCTTCAGAGACAAGAGACTGGGTTTTTGGCGCGTTGAACTCAACTCGGTTTTTAGCACCCCAATTGATGATTGAACCAATATCTGAGTTGAGATCGGTTGACTTTCGCTGACACTGGGACTCAACGACTTGGGGCCTTCGTCGCGGATTGCTTAAGAAATATGCGAAGTCGAGAGTGCTATCATCCGCGAAGGAATGGATTGGATTGCGAGTCAGAGAGAGGAGGTCGTTGATGAATATCAAAAAAAGTGTCGGAGAAAGAAAAGAGCCTTGGGGGACTTCACCGTTAGTTGAGAAGAGGGTAGAAGTGCATCCATCTAATACACCCTTAATTGAACGCCTATTTAAGAAGCTCGCAATCCATTTTGAGAAGACATTACCAACTCCATATGCTTGAAGCTTGTTTATAGGGGCGCTGTGCCACACTCTGTCGAACGCTTTCGAGGTATCAAGGGCGACTATTTTGCACTCGCCGTACTGCATTGGTTTAATTTTTCACAAAGGAGAACCATTAGGTCCCCTGTAGAGCGTTTATGCCTGAAACCATACTGACGATCATTAAGGAGATGGTTTCTTTCAAGATATCTCATAAGGTGGTGATTGACAATGCTCTCCATGACCTTAGAGAGTACTGACGTTATAGCTAAGAGTCGTTAGTTAGAAGGACGGGTTTTTTGTTCGCCTTTTCAAGGAATAGGCTGTGTGTGACATATTTGTCAAGGCGCAGGGCAAAGTTTCTTGAAAAACAGACAAAAGGATCTGCGAATCTGTGAAATTCAATTGAGTGTTAACCTTTCTTTTAATTTCCTCAAAGAAGGTCTGAAGGCCTGTAGGTGTAGTACTGTTGCTACGAGCACAGTTTGGCGGAGTTTATGGTAAAGAAGGACGACTTATCAGAGCAAAAGAAGGTCGACTAATCACTCTTGGGAAGGATAACCACGTGACATAGTATGATTCTCATTTGGTGACGAGTTAGAGGCTCTTCAGGTCGATAACAGAAAATCGCGCCGAAACATCTTGAAAGAAGGATTTCGTTCGACAACATACTGCGTAACTGACTACTTTCCATTTCAGCAGATTTTTGAATCGATGGCAAAAAAATCCACTTCATTGCTGGAGAGTACATACATTCATATAGAGGTGAAAAGGACAATAAGGATTTACTTGAATACTTGCGTACCTTCATATGTAAGTTTGGAACTAAACGATGCGTGTTTGATTCCTCTGCCTGTTATCAGAAATTTAATTGGACCTTTATAATGTGTAGTAATAGGATTAAACAGCCCACGCTGTTGAACACGCATTTGAGAGGCATTTGCGTAATTGGGTAGATTTAAGGGGTGTTTACATTCTATGCGATGCAGCCTTCACGAAGATTTCAATGGATTCATTGTGTTCCTCTGGCATAGAATGTCCAGGACAAAAAGAACCAGATAAAGGTAAGTGGTATTTGTTTGATGTTCGGTCTTCCAAAACCATCCCGAGTTCATGATAAATTTAAGAATAGTTTCTGGCGGCTCCTTAAGGAGGTCGCTAAGGTTAATAGTAACTGCCGAGTGCTGTATTCTGCGTAGGCTGGGACATTTGCAAAGGGAGTGAGTTACTTTCTCTTCTAAATTTACGTCGCCGCAGCCTCTGTGGAAGTCATCTATTCTTAAACGCACACGGGCACCCGGGTGAGGATATATGGGCCACGAACTAAGTTCTCGGAATCCATGAAAACATCGCCCAGTATTTTTCAAGCAGAGGTATATACGAACGAAAAGATGTGCACAATTCGCAGCCTCAATACAAACTTCGCGATACTATCAGACAGGCAGGTTGCCATTAAGGCACTGAGTTCGTATGAAATTAGATCTAAACTGGTTTACGAGTGTCTAGAATACATAAAAAGACTGAGCCAGAACAATAAAGTCACCCCTACTGGGTCCCACGTTATGAAGGAATAAAGCAAAATTAGGTAGCCGATGAACTGGCAAAGAAAGGGTCAAAAACCCCATTCGTTGGATCCGAGCCATTCTGTGGGCTGGGACATCATCGAATCCATGAGGAACTGCGAAGAGAGGAAGAATGCAAAAGAAAAAGGCTATGGGAAGCACTCCCAGGACTAAGGCAGGCAAAGAAATTTCTCGGGAACTACGACCGAAGGAGGAGCTAGGTCTGCCTAGGCACTAACAGAAGTCAGCTTTGCATTCTAGCGGGCTTCCTAACGGGCCGTTGCAGACTAAGGGAGCATCTCAGAAAAATGGGAATAGAAGCGTATGGAAACTGCAGATTCTACAATGATGCCGAGGAGACCCGATCACACCTCCATATGGACTTTGGAGCACTAATCCACAAAAGAAGAGCACTCCTGGAAATGTACACTTTCTCTGAAATGGATCTCAATTCAACAATTCAATGGGCATTCAGTTCAACAAATGCCGTAGCTGAACGAGGCAGATATCTATAGCCGTTCTAGTATAACGATTTATTCTACGAAGTTGGTAGTGAAAAATTGACGAGATCACCCAAGGGAAACCACCAGCACTCAGGGGTTCGCTGAGAAAAATGCACACATTCTCCTGACTATTTGTAAAATTCTTCATAATCTCGAAGATATCGACAACTGAAAAAAACACGACACGGGGCATTTAATATGTAAACAGATCTAGCCCAAGTAGGATGAAAAAAGGGCGATAAGCACTGACCCATAAGTTCATTTCTAGGAAGACTCAAACATTTTTCATCCGACTCATGAAGGAAAGGATGTAAAACCTCACCACTATTTTCCTTGCATCTGTCCAGACCTGCCCGACTCGTGAACCATCATTAACCTCGGCTTGTTCTAATATCGGATTCTATTCTTTGCTCCAAGAAGTAGTGATCCTTCGAGGCAATCGCAATCCCCATTCTGAGCTAAAAATAGATTGCAATACTTCCTCTAAGTAGTTGACCCTAATACATTGCATACTTTACTAACCGACTTGACATCAACCAATAAGTCTTGCAATCCCTTTTCATATCGAAATCCTCATGCGACTCCTCCACAAATGCCAAAAACGCATTTTACAACCTAAAAATTCCACATTTACTCCTTGGGTACGTGCTGAATTTATTCAAATCTTCCTGCTGATATGGAAGCAGTCTCTTAAGGATCCATCACGAGCTTCTGCTGATGATAAGTAAAAAAAAAAATACACAAATTACTTGCATGCAAAGTTGATCCTGCCTTTGAGGAGCTTTTCAGCCTCTTCCTCTCGCATTTATTTAACATTTCGTCATCATGACCGCATCAACATCATATCACATCCATTTTATATCATCAAAACACACAGAGAAAGAGAGAAAGAAGGGAGGAGGCACCCTCTTTCCGGTTAGAGTATATAAATTTTCATTTTGCTGAAAAAAGGACATTTTGTGCATGTTAAACGAACCTCCGCCGGTTCATTCATTCCACAGTTTCCCTTTGCTTTTTGCAAACTCTCAGCAGCACAGTAAAAAAGCGGAAAGGAGTCTGCCTACCGCCGTCAACCACAAGAGAAAACATCCTTCACTTCGCAAAACTAAAAACTAAAGGAGAATGCCTGCCAGTGATATTGCATTATGCATGCGACCGGCACAGCGCGGCGGGGAGCCTTGGATTGTACGACACACAAACGGTTTTTTTCGCCCCCACAAAACCAAACGATTCTCTTCTGTCTGCACCGAAAGAAACACAGAAAGAAATAGCTTCCGAATGATATATCCTGTGCAAAAAAAAAAGTGCTGTCTTCTCTCCGCAGGCCAAACACAAGTTCGGCGGTGATGGTCCACCAGGACTAAAGTTCACGCTAAATTATCCGTATACCCGCACACACAGCACAAACACAGAGCTGCAACTGCGACCTCCTTAAGAATGTCATTATATCCTTGCATTCATTCAGCGCACCATATTATTTTAGCCAACGAATTTTCAAGCGGATTTGCCTGCAATCCGCTTTGTATCCTGCCACCCTCGTCGACGACTCCAAGACACATGACAAAGGACCCAGGAGTTACAAGCGATTTTTCCTTTCCTTTATTTATGACAACATGTGGCTTATTGTTATTTTCCAATCTGCATGTGCGCCAAGCCGAACTAACTGGGTTCCTCCACTGCGTGTGTGTGTTGTGCCGGATTTATTCTCATATGAATTATGGCAGGCATTGTTATCCTTAAGACGAAGCTGCTTTCGACATCAGCATCATCGTCGTCATTTGCCATTATTCGGCATATTGCTTTGCTATTGCTAATGCTTATAAGAAGAGTAATATCCTTTTGAGGACATAATAGTGTATTTCTCGTTGGCATGAGTTCGAAGTGGTACCATGCCTACCTCAAGTTCAGACCAATTGCAATAACAAATGAAATCCGTTTTACTTTTACGCTCGCACAGGATAGTTACTCGGTTTTGCATTTATGCATGAGATTGCGAGACCATGGAACGGGAATAAATAACAAAATGGGAAAAGAATATTAAAGAAACGCTGAGTTGTTAGGAATGACAGATATACTGTGTGTGGGCTTTGACGTCTTATTCCAGGAAATCTCGGTGCAATAACATACTTATTTGCTTTGGAGATTAGTGTGAGTGAAACGGAATTTGTGCAAGTTGCTACATAGTGAGTGCATAAAGGATCTGCATTAGCATTTATATGGAATTTATTTTCTAATCGTGTTTAGATGCTTATTTATGGTCGTTGAAGCTTGAAGAGTTCTACACAATTTTCTATGTTTTCAGGGTAAGGATCCAATTGAACTTGACCGAGAGTCAAAGAAGGCGCTTGGAGTCACACTGGAATTCAGTGTATTCATATACATCATGGTTTCTTTGATTTGGAATTCTTTGAAAGCTCATCGAGGCCTGTCGGATAAAAACAGTATTCACCTCAGGTTTCTGACGATGATTTGGTCCAAACAGTTGCAAAAGGAAGCCTTAATTAAGTTGCAAACAGTACTTGAACACATTAGGCTATTCCACAAGCAATGGAGGTCCCCAACATTGAAGAGGGTTGAATAACAAAGTATAACATCCTTGGTGATCCAGGCTGTGTCTCAAACCCCTTTGTGACACTCGATCGATGGAAATTGCAAGTTAACGTTGTGTTCTATACAACATCCACATTTTTTCAACTGTCCATAGAATAATAAGTCTTTAGAAGCGGATGACAAATGTCATGTGTCAAAGGACTTGGAAATCCCAAGTGGGATACCTTAGGATTGTATATGTACTTCCACCTAGTTAGCATAAGTGATGTATTTCGAGCATCATTGACTGCGGGTAACCAAAGACTAAATTGGAAAATGACTTATGGACTGAATTCTTATAGTCGACAATTTTTAAGTCCGCGCATACAATATGCGCATGCGCATGAAAATAAACGCCTTTCGCGCTACAAGTCAAAATTGCAAGTCGAAAAATTGCCGGTTTTGGCCATTGACATTCCACTTCGTGAAATCTAGGTCAGTCAAGTGCTGCTATGATACCCTACAATCACTTACCAGAGACAACAAGGTCAAGCTTGGTTAAGTGCCAGGCCACCAAGGCATTGTAGGCAATTCAACTGCGGATGAACTGGTTAAGGCCAGTTCGTCTTCCGCGCTCTTGGCACTGCAATCCTTCTGTGGCGTTGATTGGGCTAACGCCACAGCTTTGTTAAACAACTGGGAACACCAACTTCGGCGATCCAAGAGTATTATCAAGCCCTTTTCGTACAAGGAAATTTTAAACCTTGACAGGAACAACATGAGGAAGGTAGAGGGCTTCGTTACCGGTCATTTTTGCCTAAGATATCACAAATTAAACCTTTGTTCAGATACAGAATGTCGGTTCTGTTTGGAAGAGGAAGAAACCCCTAAGCACATTCTCTTTGAATGTCCGGCACTATACTGGCTACGTAGACGGATCTTTCATAGGGAATTCTGTTCATTAGCTCAGTTTAGAAAATCGGCTACTAATGATATACTCACCTTCATTAGGAAGGTGGTAGGCCTATTAAGCTAAGTACACCAGAGACAGACCAGAGATAGATCTGGCTAGGTCGCAGTATCGGCCATAAGGGCAGGTTCTTTAACAAGAAAAGAAACTCGAAGAACTACAGGGATTTAGAACCTTTGGACGTCAGAAAGCACTAGGCGCATCTGTCCCAAGTAGGCACTAGAAATTGTCACCCGTGCTTTAACTGGTATATGTCTTTTTTAGGAAAACCGGTGCTATAATGTATTTTAGAACTCCACATAGAATATTTACTTATAAGCAGATAATGAACCTGATAAAACCTGATCAGATTCATAAGAAGGAACATATTTTGAACAGCCTCCGGCCAGGGCGTATGGTATAAGAAAGTTATTTAAAGGAAATATATTGACCGACGGATCGCAGTTTCCGAGTCAGTCGAATCTGAGTCAATAGTACAAGTCTCTGGCTTAAGATTCTATCAAACGTACTGTGTGAACGTCTTTCCGCAAACACTAATCGGTACGTACCAGTGTGGTTTTCAGCCCGGTAGATCGACTGTAGACCAAATCTTCATACTAAGGAAAATTCTAGAGAAGATCAACGAATTTCACGTCGATTCATCACCTTTTCATTGACTTTAAAGCCGCATAATTCTGATGCCTCGACCCATACAAAAAATCTGATCCAGCTGTGCGAAATAACGCTGTAAAACACGCAGTGTAATGTACAGTTGGGAACAGCTCTTCTGAGCTCTTTAAAAACGTGTACAGGATTTTGGCAAGGAGACGCACTATTATGCGATTTCTTTAATCACTCTCACTCTCTTCAACAAATTTGCCCAACTGTTGGGTTACGGCAACGACATCGACATCATTGGTCGCTCCCAATGCGCCCTCATAAAGGCTAAACCAACTACAAAGAAGCTTCTGTCCACCGCCTTAGTGAAGATCCGTTGCCATTTCGGTTTGGCAAAACAAACTCGGAAGACGAAATGTATGCTCTACAAAACCTTGATCCTGTCAGTTTTGTTATATGGGGCCGAGTGCTGGGCGATAAGCAGGAAAACAGAACAGATATTGAGCTCTTCGAGAGAAAAATCTTTCGTCGGATATTGGGTCCCGTATGCGATGAGGGCGACTGGAGGAGATGGTATAACCGTGAACTCCAGGAGCTCTACCATGATGTGGATGTAGTCCGAAAAACCGAAAGACGTCGACTTCACTGGCTCGGCCCCATCAAACGAATGGACAAAAATGCTCCAGCCAAGAAAATCTTCAAATCTCAGCCCAAGGTTCGAGACGACGAGAAAGACCAAACTTCAGTTTTTAAGACCGAGCTATCGGGGATACCAGAGCGCTTGATCTTAAGATTTCGAAACACCATGCCCGGGATTGAAGAGGATGGATGGCAGCCGAATTTTAGGCAGAGACCTACCATGGAGCGGGAGCTCGTTAACTAAAAAGTACTTAGCTGGCTTCAGCCTTTGTATTCACACGTTTATTGGTCGTAATCGACACCATAATAATATATTTTCCAATATATCGCGACTTTGTTTGATGGTTGCAGTACAGAAAACAATTCGAAGCATTCCTTAGTTCAAGGTCCCTACTAGGAAGCCGTAGGCAGTCCGGTAGTCTTAAACTAATTTTGAAACGAACGAAAAATTACTCTGAATACCCCCTCTAAGCGGTTGCCACTAAGTCGGAATTATACTCCAGCCACATTTGCCAGGACGAGTCAAACGACAAGTAGTAAGGAAACAGCTTGAATTTATCTTCAAAAACGAAGTACAGCGTGCTCACTTTAATTTTACCCACCCCCATCGACGGTCACCTACTCGCATCTACTTAAAGTTCATCGCAGGGATCCTTAACCCTACAACTCCCAAATTAGCCATTCATTTCAAAAAGTTTTCCATTCGAAGAAAGAAATGAGAAAGAAAGAACTCTCCGCAGACAAGCAATGTCTTATCCAAACTTTAGCGGAAAGCTGGCTTATGGCCAAAAGCAGGTCCAAAGGAACGCGCCCAGTAAAAAAAGCAAAAAAAAAAAAAACTTTTTGAACTGATTCAAAGTTGAAATCACAATCATAGGTAAGGCAATAGGTCAAACCCTCGTTCTCCGTTTCGTTTCGTTTCTTCCAAACAAATCCCGTATTCGTCCTTCGATTTCAATAAGAATTGACAACATCGTCATGACCTTCGTTTGCATTTCCAGCCTTTGCAATACTCTCAATTCTTCAATTTACTACATCGCAACCTTTCCATAATTCATATGACATGTATGTAGTCTATCTGTGCATCTGATGGATATCTAATCAGAAATTCCAAAAAAGTAACAAACCAAAGACGAGAGCAAAGGATAATAACAAAAAGGGCAGCGGTGCGCGGAGGAAATTCAAATCAAAATATTCTTCCCTCATTCCTCACCCATTCAACCAACAAAAACATGTCATAATTCCGTAAAGGACATTCTTACATATGTACATAGGTACTGTCATACACTCCAAAAGGAAAAGGATAGCGGCTGAAATAATCTTTTAATGTCAGAAATGACAAAAAGGTCCTTTCCCTCTTGTCATGAGAGTTTGGGTTTTCCTTTAAAATCATTTCTCGTATTTATGTATTTTCCCTTGTGCTGGTTTGAAAGGACACACATATTCGGTTGTTTTTCATTTTTTTTTTGTGCCCAAAAGCTCTCAAAAATGTCGATGGAAGCCAGGTGAAACTGCAAACGACAGACAACGTCAACTGCGTCTCTTTATTTTCCGTCCAAATGAAAAGGAAGTTCATCAGAGAGCACAAATGTGAAGATGGAGGTACACACATCAAAGACTTCGTAACCTCTTTGTCTGCTGTGTACATCCTTTTTGTGAAAAAAAAAAAAAAAAACGAAAACAAGTCACAAACAGCCCAAAACACGTGTACCCCACAAATATTGTATTCCATGGCACAGTTAGAAGTTGGCGGACGACAAAGTTCCACATGAGAGAGAGAGAGAGAGCGAGAGAGATTTCACACAACAAAAAGTACACTCCTGCACATGAGGTAGGAGCAGGGCATAATGTAATGATGCTGTTCACAGGTTTGAGTTCCCTATACCCTAACCGGCTTTGGATACAGCTTCGACTCGACATAATCCCGGGCCTATATTATTAAGTCTTCATGCAGGTGTGCGATACCATACAACTGAGTGTGTTTGATTGGTTTCATGGTTTTGTTGGTGTGTTGATGGGTGGTTATGCCGGTGGCTCTGTTGCCGGGCTGTACACTTTGGCTGTGCGGTTAGTAAACCAAGCACTAGTTGAAGGGGGTGGAAGGGCTTGACATGTCAGGGCAAAGGCGAACAACTCAAAAGCATTTTATTAGGTTTACACTTTTGAAAGTATCAGTCAAAATAGCAATGAAGTTTTTTTTTTTTGACGAATGCTAACCAGTGGTCGTGGAATGGGTTAAAAGTTGTGGCTCTTAAAATAAGAAGAAGGCCTGAAAAAAAAAAAAACAAATTTCCAATGTGGCGAGTGTCGTGGAATACTTTTAAAAGCAAAGACTAATAAATAAAGAGGACGGTCCCCACGACATCTTTGAAGGCGTACCTTATGCCGTAGGAGACCAGAGAGCGGTTCCTAAATATGGTCCTTTCCGTAGCACTGGCCACAAAATGCGAGAGGTCTCTCTGTTCTTTTGGGATCAAACACCTTACTCTAAAGGACCCGTAAGTACTCCTGGGCAATTTCTCGCAAAGGGTTGTAGTACCTTCTCCAAAGAGCTCTTTGCGAGCATGTCTTTCCGCCTCCCTCATCACTCTATTTCATGCGGAAATAATGGCGATGAAGGAAGCCTTGTCCTAGCTAAATTTTTATTAAATATCTACCTTGGACCTTAGTATTTTCTCGGTCAGCTAAACACTAATCAAGTCCTTGGAATATCTTACTTCAAAGATTGTTACAAATGCCAAGTTACGGAGACTGCAAGCACACTGCATGACTGACGACAAGCTTGCCAGAGCACTATCCTCAGTGATCCTCTCACCTCAAACTGAATGCAATCATAAAAATGAAACGCAGGGATGAAGATGACAAAGAAGAGGAAGAAACTATACTTTATATCTTGTATCCTTTTGCCCGAGATGTCGCTGAGGTCGTCGAAGAATGGTTGGTTCAGTGCACGCAGTCTGGCTTTTGCAAGTGCCGGACACTTTGGAGTAAATGACCTCTGCCTGGCATTCTAGCAATGGACTTGATAGCGGCCTGGCTATCTATGAGGATAGCAATGTTTTGTTTGTGTGATCTGTCACGCCCGAGTTGCGTGCAAGCCTCCCGGATTGCCACTAGTTCCGCCTGGAAAACGCTGGCGAAATCCGGCAGGCGATATGATATTGCTATTTTCAGTGATTCCGAGTAGACACCGGCCCCCACACCGCAGTTCATCTTTGATCCGTCGGTATAGATGACCGTGTCGAAGTTCTTTACCACTTCGTTTTTCTTCCACTGTACTCTGGTGGGGAATCCCACGTGGAAGTTTTTCCTAAAGTTAAGTTTGGGTGTGATGTAGTCGGTTGGAAACGTGACCATGCCGTTTGGTAACGAGTCCAGGATATTGCTGTGGCCGTAGGGCCGTGCATTCCAGCACCCAGATTCTTTGAGTCTGACAGCGCTGCATAGTGCGGTGTTTTTTGTGTGTAAGTCTAGAGGCAAAAGATGCAGGAGCACAGCGATGGCATCCGTTGAGGGCGACCTCAATGCTCCCGTAGTACCTATACTCGCTGTTCTTTAGAGCCTTTTAAGTTTTGTAAGGTTGTAGCCCTTGCTCAGCGCAGGCCACCATACTAGCGACCCGTAGGTGAGAATCGGATGCACTACAGCTGTGTACATCCACAAGCTCATCTTTGGTTGAAGTCCCCACTTCTTTCCAAAGGTTTTACTGCAGGCATAGAAGGCTACACATGCCTTCTTTACTCTGTGTTCAATGTTTTCATTTACCCCAAATCCTACAGTGATCCCCAGCAAGGGGGTTGCAGGAGGGCAGCCTGCGGTTCCAAAATTGAGGTTTGGAGTAAATGCCTTTCATTCAACCACATTTTCGTGTTAAACAATTTCGCACTGTCACATTCGAAAAGTGGACTAAATTCCCACTAGTGTTGGAGTAATTTCCCACTTGTGGTGAAGTAAATTCCCAGGTGGAGCAAATTCCCGTGGAGTTACAAATTTCCCTGCACCACTTTCTTCGCTGGCAGTGAGGATTTTTATGTCAAAATAATCCTTGACCTTACGAAAAGCTCTACTTGGTTCAATTAGTCCTTGAAGTACTGATTAGTGGAAGATCGTTTGAATCTCTTTTAGTCTCTAAGGGTGACTACCGAACCGACCAGCTATTCACTCTCAGAATGGTACTTGAGAAGCTCTGTGAGTGTGCCAAACCTATCTACAGTTGTTTTGTGGATTTGGAGAAAGCATATGTTCGGCTCTGTCGAGGAAAACTCTGGAGTGTATTGCAGGAGTATGGGATTGACGGCGTTAAATCGACACCTCTCACTGTGGGCGTTGGATTTCGTCAGGAATGAGTTTTATTACCCCTCCTTTTCATAGTTACAGCGCAGCCATGGTGAGGAACGGTTCGAATTGGGAGACTTAAGGACATATTGCCTGCTTTCCGCTGATGACTTGGTCAACCTTGCTTCCACCCAGACCGAACTTCAGCGCACGCTAGATAGGTTCATCAACGTCTGTGTTCAAGCTGGGATGAAGGTAAACGTGAACAAAGCAGAGGTTATGGTTATTTCCCAAATGCCTGTTCAATACACTCTGCATGTTAGCGGAGTCCCATTGAAACAGGCGGATAAGTTTAAGTATCTCAGGGAGCAATTTGGAGAATTGGCATCGAAGCTAAGTTTTCGGTCTTTAATTCAGTGTTTGATCTGACCCTCCCCTATGGTCATGAGGTTTAAGTAATGACCGTAGATCACAGATATAACTTGCCGAAATGAGATTTTTTCGTTGTATTGCTGGGGTGACTCGTCGAGATCGGGTTAGGAACACCAGAATACACGAGGCACTCAATGTCGAACAGCTACTTCTTTGAACGGAGTGGCCTGATGGTGCCTAGAGTATCTTATCGTTGTTGGCGAAATTCGTGTATCAAAAATATCTCAGCTTGAAACAACCAATCCCTCATAACCGTTTCAAAAAATTTGTCTGATTTCATCATTCAGACATAATCATGGCTGAAGATAAAGTGCTTCACGGCAAGTCAAGGTCGCAGTGGTTGTAGCCTGAAAGAGATTGAACTTGAAGTCAAGTTGTTGAGTTTCTCAACGCATTTGTCACATAAAAACATAACAACGCGAACCACTAAAACCTTAAATACACCCCCAAAGTACCTTAAAGTTCCAATTTAATATGCACTCGACTGCAATAAGGACAATAGAAATATAAATGCTACACCCTTTACGGAATATCCTTAGACATCAACCCCAAACAGCATACAAAAATGTCAATTGCACAAGCCACCCCGCCACCTTGTGCACATCGTTCTCCATATGCATCGCCTTAAATACTGTTCAGCTAACGTAAGGCAGGCGACATAAGGAGTTGTACGTGAATTTCACTCTATAGCGTCTGTCCTGGCGGGCGGTGTATAGTGTGCCGAGCACTGTGTGAAGCGGGGTACAACGGGGGTACCACACTTTAATTGTAAGAAGCATTATCCAACGACGGAGAGCATAGCCGAACACAGGAAGAAGCAAAATGTTCCCCCTACTATGGTGTGCCTCCATCGAAAGAGTTATGGGGTCGAAAGGCGCCAAAGACGAAGGACCTTCCATATGCACACTGCACTTCGCATAAACTCAGTCCTTCTGTGTACACGTTCGTGCAGACAAAACTCCTTCCCATTCTGTAGCAAAGAAAATGTAAGGTATCCCCACTTCGTGTTCGATAGTAAGTAATGTCGTCCTTTCTGGTTGCAGGATACCATCGAACCGATGGGTTTGTGTGAGAGTGTGAATGAAGTTTCTTTTTGTCGCCAAGCATTAGCTCCTTTGCTATAGAGGTGGCAATCTTTATTTTTTCGCTCGTCCTGAATGACTCCTTAGCGAGGCATGCAAGTCCCAAGTCCCGAAAGAACCGAATTCTGCTTCCACAAAAAATTAAGGGTATCCTTTGACTTCCATATGCACCGAATGCATGGAAACGACGCAGAGGATAGAAAAACCGGCGCGGAAGAGATACAAATTAAATAATTCCACAGTGAAATACGAGAGGAGGCGGCAACGCCAATTGTGCCTGGATCCGGGTCTAGCTAAGCCGAGTGCGAGGGTATTGATGTGAAAAACTTAAGTTATGGCTGACAGAATTAATTAAATTTAATTATCTGTTTTCTTCCTTTTTTTCTTGTGCCCTCTCTTTGCAGAGTTCGAAGGAGTGAAGTAGAACGAAAAACAATTCGAAAGGATAGCCGTCATCTAGAAGTGGGGGGTCTAATCCAAACCACCTTCTAGGCAAAAAATGTGCAAGCAACCACCCCTCGTTGCTTGAGGATTTGGCGACAGTCTGGCCAACTTCGAAGCTAAGCCAACTAAGGACTGTGTAGTTTAGTTGCATTTCGTTTTGCAGTTTGTTTTCCAAGGATACACAAAGGAAGGTTTACATTTATTGCAGGCAGCGGGCGGGCGAGGACGGCGGTGTTTAAATGACTTCTAAGTTTGTAGGGTAAGTAGTATTTTTAGCCACGCTGCTGGCGTGTGTTATGAGTGGGCATTGTGCACGCTTTCGATGGACTGTCGTTAGGAGTCCTTCAGCGGTCCTCAAGCTACAGTTAAAAATAATAGTAGTAGTACTAGCGATATTGAGGAGTTATGATCGCTCGATGGAGTGGTTGTTCTGAGTTTTTTTTTTTTTCTTTCTCTGTTGTGCCTTTGTGTGAAGGTGGGATATGCGGAGATTTTTCACTTTGGTGTCCCGGGGGGCTACATTGTGCTTCACTTGCAGGCACACGCTAAATTTGGCCCAGAGGGCGTGTTCTCTTTGTTTTGTGTTTGTGTAAGCAATTAATAATTTTTAATGCACTCAACAAGGAGAGGGGTGGTGTGACTGAACTTAAAGTAAATATGGACACAGGACTTGGTCGACGTTGACGTAATATCGATTGGAGTTCGCATTCGATGAAATGTTGAGTTTGTTGAACTCGGTTGCCGCAATGAAAGTAGGGACTGTGGAGAGTTCGATGAACCTTTTTGGGAAAAACCAGCATTTTTGTAGTTCAGTGTGATGCCATTTGAAGGTTAAAAATCAGAAAGAGCTAAGGATGTTCCAATTCTTTCACCATTTTCAAGTTCATTGCGAATAAAGTCCGAAGAACCTGCATCTATAGACTGAGAGCCAAGAACGACAGGTTGGTTGCCAGAAAGGTCACCTAAGACGAACTAAAGATCTTGTCTAACTCTTTAGACACTTCCAGATCCAATCGCATAGTTACAAATATTGAGTCCTGTTTGGGGACCACCTTGCTTAAGAATCAAAAATACTTAACAGCACTGTGCCGTCGAACATAGAAGAGCATTGGAAAGCTGTGAAAAATGTTCTTATATCTGGAGCGGTGATACCAGGTACCTGGGGATGGATCATAAGTAAAGCGACAGAACTTAAAATTCCAACTGAAGCAGCCCATGCAAAGGATAGAACCGAACTGGAATCTCAATAAGAAGAAACCACGTAAACGCAATGATTGGAGAAGTTGAACAAGCTATAAGTAGGAGTGATAACAGATCTGCATACAGAATTATCAAACAGCCACAAGTAACACCCGGATTTGATGAAGGTTTCATATGGTTCTCTGTTGGTTTTGAGCGACGATCAGTTGAGAAGGGGAGCATTTTTTCGACGTTTTGAATCAGAACCTGTTGCCCGACGTATATAATTTTGGAATACGCGGCACAGTGACCAGCTAACAGATTGTTGGTTCAATCGAGGCACTCAAGACACATCAAGCACTAAGGCTTGAGGGCATCCCTTTTAATTTCAACATTGGTTGAAATTCTGCATTCACTCATAGAAAAGACTTGGGACATCGAGTGAAGGAGGGGCATTCCCTTCAAATTTTTCAAATTCCTAAAAAGGCAACTCTACAGAGTGCAAGCACTGCAAGGGCATAAACGTCCTTCCCGCTAAGATAATAGCTACTGCACTAACGTGTCTCCACCAATGCAGTGGTATAAGAACAAAGTGAGACATCCCAGAATCCTGTCAACTCATCGCGGCCTTCCCAAATCAATAGACAGCGTGTCTCACCGAAAACGTCTTTAACATGGGTTTTAAGCACAAAATGCCGGACAGAAGCGCCTGAAGTCAGCGCAAAGCCCTTATCAATTTATCTTTGCGGACGGCTGTAAAACAGCCGAAGGAGTCGACGCCGGTGCTTTTTCAGAAGACCTGGACATCTAGGTCCCCAACCACCATAGTGTCATCCAAGCATCCGAAGTTACAGCCACCGCTTGGTTGAAGACTAGCTCAATATTATGCAGAGACATTGTGATCTACACCAGAAGCCAGGCTACGGTCAGGTCCCTCGTATCCAGCACAATAAAGTCTAGAGCAGTGAAGGACTCTAAAGGAGATCGCTAACCAGTATAGCGTCACACTCTATTGGGTTCCTGGTCACTGCGACATTCAAGGGAACTGAGGGGCTGACGAACTAGCTAGACTTGGCTCCGAATGTACAGGCGACAGGATGCTTGATCATGTCAAAATGCCTATGTCGTATGTTAAACACCTGACTTACACCGACGCTCTGTCGAAAGGAAATCATAGATGGCAACACCTCGATTATTGCAACACTGCCAGGCTGATCTGGTCTGTTGTGGATTTAAAAAGATCAAAAGCATTAATTTCAAAACCAATCAACATCCTCACGGGTATAGCGTGTAACGATTTCTGCAGGAGCTGCAGAGATGAGGAAGAGGAAGAGTCTACTGCAAACTTCTTCTGCACGTGTCCTGCCCTTGCCAACATCAGGAAAGCCACCTTAGGCCAGTATTTTTTTAACGATCTAAGTGATCTGAAATCCGCCAGCACGGCCTATGTCAACAGCTACATTAGGATGGTTTTAAGAGTAAGCAGGTATGAAAATACGTTTTCATTGAGCAATTGGACAAAATGAATTCAACAAACGATGAACTGCGGACCTATAGATCCGCAACAAAACTCGAACATCGATTCTTAAGGCCCAGCATTATTACGGTTAAACACTATTTTAGGCTTGAAAACTTAGTTGGATTTCTTACCACGTGACCTTTCGCACTGTTAAGTGAGCCATTGTATGGCAAAACCCTCGTATCGCCTTTGACCCTATATTACAGCATCAGCCTTCTTTGAATAAGCCATCACTTGAGTCTCATAGGCGTCTCCAAATGAACTTCCGGTTGATGTCCCAGCTAAAATTAATCAATTCCCTTCAAGCTGCTAAAGTCATTCCTTGTGCAACCATTCAAATGTCTGAAGTTGAAAAACTCTTCACTTGATTTATGCGATGAATTTCATTACAATCTTGGCGTTATAACAACTTTGCATAATAGTCCTTTATCATTCATTTCATCAGCCCGCGCGAGCAACACTCGTTCTCCTTGTTTGCGGAAATGTTCATGCACTCACACGTGTCATAATGTATTCTTCGGCAGCGGTTCATAAATGCCGGATAGAATTAAGAAAAAAAAGAAAAAAAAAACACGCGTACAGAATAGCCCGAACAAGCAAGTCAAGTGCAGGCTTTTACGTATTGTCACATAATAATAACCATAAGCCCACCGCATATAAATTAAGTGTATCCTTCAATCAAGCCCTACAAAGGGATATGTGCGCGAGTGCCAGTATGTGTGGTATTGCCCTCTTCATTATTTCCGTCGTAGTTGTCGCAATGAATTAAAACGCGACGAGAACGAAAAAATCATTTTCGCATTCAGAAAGAGCCTCGCATTCTCACACACACATACATTCGTCGGGCCTACAATGAATGCATTAATTCAATCGCCTTATAATTAAATTCAAATCGAATTCATGTGATTTTTATTTTCATTGTACGTGTATGTGTACATTTGTTCTGTTCGGAGTGCGGCTACGTGACATGTCGTCCTTAAAGTTTAACATCATCCGCATATACACAAGCGTTCTTTTTTTTTTTTTGTGGTCCTTGGGTTTATTCACTTTTTTTTTGTGTTAATTTCATTATTTTTGGCGAATTGAAAGGAATGCTATTGGATTAGTGTTTTTTTATTTTTGTGAAGATCTATTGTGAAAAAATGTATAAGTATTGGATGAGAGGATAAGCTCCTGAAATACAACAAAACTCAATTCAATGCGCTCATAATGCCATGCAATTTTTCAATTTGTTTGATAAAATTCGATGATGCAATGGTCCCAACCGACTTAATGAGTTTAACTAGCAAGTGGATGGGTTACAAACGAACTTAAAACCAATTAGCTACCATTTAGTTGCGAATGGATAGCAATGCCCTGGCTATTTGATTTTCAAATCTAAGCTTCCGCTGCAAGGCAAGAAAATACTGTGAGGAAGTTTGACGTTGGACGGCTGCAATCGGAAGAGATCACCTGATCCTTTTCCGATCGAGTCTGTCAATTTCCCAAGATGTCCTATCTCACCAGCATCAGGTATTGATAACCAGTGGGAACATTGCCAAAAAGCAATGGAACCCCTGGTTTGACGACGAGTGCCGGTAAGCACATGCAGCGAAACAAGAGGCTTACAAAGCGGCGCTGTATAGAAAGACCAGAGCTGCTCGCGATCTCTACGAGCAGAAGAGGAGAAACGAACAATGCCTTCTCAGAAGGAAAAAGAAGGAACATGAGAAGCGCGCGATCGAGGAAATAGAGAGATGCTACTGCAGGCCATATCGAAGCTTAAGCTTAAGCGAGCTGTTCAAAGCGGCAGGCGATGACTTAGTAAGGAACATACATCAACTCATCTATAAAATGTGGTTGGAGGAAAGTATGCCCGATGAATGGAACCTCAGCATTGTTTGCCTGATCCACAAGAAAGGAGACCCTCTGAACTGCGCCAACTACAGACGCATCAGTCTTCTTAACAACGCCTACAAAATCTTATTTGCCGTGTTGTGTGAACATGATCGGTCCATATCAGTGTGGCTTCAGGACAGGAAAGTCCACCATCGACCAAATATTCACAATGCGGCAAATCTTGGAGAAAACCCAGGAACTTCAAATCGATACTCATCACCTTTTTATCGATTTTAAGGCCGCGTGTGACAGCGTCTATAGAGACAAGCTATACAGAGCCATGTCTAGTTTTGGCATCCCTGCCCGTCCGACTGTGCAGGATGACGATGGAGGATGCACGTTGCTTCATCAAGGTCGGTCAAGATATCATAAAACCTTTGATGTCAAAATGGGACTTCGGCAAAAATAGTGCAAAACTCACGCGCCAACACCAAAGGCACAATCTTTCAAAAATCCGTCCAATTACTCGCATATGCCGACGAAATTGGCATAATCGGAAGAACGCAGCGAAGAATAACACTTGCCTTCGAAAGACTAAAGTGACCCTTTTATTAGTCCCAGTTTAGCTCTACAGCGCAGGGGCATAGACTCTGTCCAAAGCAGATGAGGTTGCTCTTGGTTGCTTTGAGAGGAAAATTCTTCGGGTAATTTTCAGTCCCTTCTGCTGAAACGCTGAGAGGAGGAGGAGATACAATGACGAACTGTACGGGCTATACAGCGACATCGACTTAGCTGGAAGAGTGAAGGTCCAACGATTAAGGTGGGTGGGCCATGTAGGGCGGATGGATACCAATGCTTTGGCAGGAAAATCTTCGAATTCACACCCGACAGACTGCGCAGGTAGCACACGCAAGTAAAAGGGGACCTTAACCAACTTGGGGTGCGAAACTGGCGGCAGCTGGCCCGGACTGTAGCGCCACCTTAAGTAAGTAAGAAAGTAAGCAAGTAAGTCATTTGTAAAGGGGTTGAATCATAACTGAATAGAAGATTCATTAGAATGTGTACAGGGACCCCCTCTAGATGAGAAGATTGTTTTCGTGTTACATGGAACAACCTGCAGCATGATTAAGGTATAAACAGATCATGGGATCTTGTGATGTCATGTCATGTCAAGAAATGTCCTTATACGATAAGAAGTGGATCTAAACATGAAGGTAGTACCTTTGTTAAATTGGAAGGACCAAAGGCAAGTCAGCAAGTCAGTGCGATCTGGACTTAGCCGTTCAACCAAAACAAATGGCGGTACAGTGAGGAGGAAGTCTCCAGGTGGCAAGCTAAGATGGAATGGCTGTTTCTGCTTCGATCCCTTGTTTTCAATACAATATATTCCAGACAAGGTACTGCATAACTTAAAGTAAAAGGTTAAAAGAAACAGTTCTTTCATCCTAAGTAAGCCTTCTTGTGGCAAAAGAGATCTTCGTAATACTGAATGGCTATTTCTCCAAGTGACAGCTCTTTCGCAGAAGCACAGTATGATATCTCCGCAGTTCGAAAAGAATCGGTTTACCTTTGAACAACGTTGAAAAATATTAAAAATTTTATTAAAAATATTATTAAGTGGTCCGAAACGAGTTTTGAAAAGTAATTTCGGTGGAAATAATGCACCAACGGCGCCTGCTTTATGCAAGTTTGTGAGGAAAGTTCGAAAGATTGGCATGCTAATAACACAAGTTATCCTCGTTCTGTGACTCCAACAAGACGGCGCTACGTGCCACACAAGCCGTCCAAGAGTCGAGAGTGATTTGACGCCGTTCGACTTTTTTGTTGTTTTTTTGGTAAGGTCCCAATAAAGGTCGATATTATGCCGAGAATCCAAAAAAGATTCAGAGACTTACGCACTATATTGATCGAGTTATTCGTGAAGTAGAGCCCAAACTATCGAAAATAAACTGAAGAATTGGGTTGAAAGGTTGGAATACTGCCAAGCCAGCCGCGGGGGCCATTTAAACGAATTTATTTTCAATAAATAATTTGTGAATCAAAGAAAAGTGTAGATGAGTTGATCTATTTATTTGTTAGGAAGTGCAGTGCTAATCAGGGCCCGGATATGCGTGTAGGTCTGTATGGAGCCATACATGGCCTACATGACTGAGACAAAACCTAATACAGGGAACTAGAATCGGCAACGAGATAAGCTTAATTTGTGTTAATCAAAATCAGTGTCAATTGGGAAGCAGTCACCGACAAGATCCAAGTCACAGTTAGATTGTTAAAAATGTTTTATTCGCAGAATCACTGAATGGATTCCCAATAAATTTGTATCCCTTGTAAATTGAACGCGAATTGCTTAAGATTAAATCAACAAAATTTGTCATCATACCGGCGAAAAAAATATAATTTGCTACGTTCGTACTCACAAGCTTACAGCTGTAACTCTTTCACAAACTTACCTGCAAAGAAAGAAAAAACAATATAATACATTTCTGTTTTAGTAAAATTGCGAAAAAAAAAAGTTAAACTAAAAATCCTTATGCATATTCAAAACGAATGGATAGCCATCGTTATACACAAGAAGCAACCACCCATCAAATTTCCGTCTGCCATTAATAGGAGTAAAATAACAAAAGAAATACAACCCGCCACGCAGAGAACCCCTTCTCGTCTTAGAATTTCGTGGCACATTTGCAACAAATTGCTCCTAACGGCATAAATAACATGGAAGACGTCGTCGTCGTCGTCGGAGAAGAAAAGCACAAGCACAAGAAGGAAAAAAAAAAATTGTTTCACAAATCCCAGCCAATTTGGAATTTCCGGTTGACTTTTCGGTTTTCCGCGAAAGTGATGAAAATGAACCGCACTTCACCGACAGCTATACACACAAGCAGGCGGCAGAGAGGAATCCTTGAAAATGTGCCACAAAATGCGAATAAGATCACATGGCCGTGAACCCTTTCTTTTTCTGCAAATTTACAAGAAGCTTTTTTTACTTTGCTGTGAATGGGGTACGATGTGGGGTAGGGGCTGTGTGAAGTTTGTCGTGGAAGGCGCATGGAAAGTCCTGAAATGGAAAGAAATTTCAACGAAAACAAAAACGGTGTGGTGTAATTGAAATTGTTTTCTTTTTCCTTTTTTTTCGGTTAAAAAGTCGGGCCGCAATGACTTGGCTAATGAACGTTACCTCAAGGACTGTTTCTATCATTAGTTTTGGTTGCCTATAGCTATGGGTCGCTTCAATGAAACTTCAATTCAATTTTGGAAGCAAGAATATACCAGACCGTGTAGGGAAGCCCATCCTGATTAACGAAATACTAGCCTGGTGGACAGCGCTGGACAGTAACACTGATCGTTTGGGAAGAGTTCAGTGGCTATCATGCATCTGTATCGCAGGTACTTCAAGAATCACGCCTACCTCTGCTTTGGAGACATTCCTCCACTTGCATTCTATTGATATCTATGGATAGCAATGAAAATTCTCCCAGATGGCCAACGCTTATAGGGCCTACTCCAGGATCCTTTACAGCAATTCCTAGTAAAACGGAGTATATCAGACGATACATCGACTTTAATGTCAAATACAAGTTCAGAATTCCAAGCGGAACTTTTAGGAATCTCTGGGTTCTTGAATCAATATGTGATAGAGATATGCACAGCTAAATTTTAAACAGCCTATGGAACGGAGGACAAAATTCTCTCCAGTTCCAGTGCATCCAATGTTGAGATGAATAGAGGTTTGCCGGATAACCGAAGTGCTTGAATTATGGCAATTCATGACACTGCAGCTTGGATTTCAATTAACGCGGTAGATGATGGTAGGACTATTGACAATTATTCAGCGATAAAAGCCTTGAAAGCATAGACAATGCGATCAAAGTCGGTGAAGCAGCGCTGCAGATCTCTATCGCCGACAGATGGGACGTCCAGGACACAGGGACGTTCCGGAAAACAGCAGAGCGGACGAGATAGTAAGAAACGATTCATTTGTAAAGAATGGATTAAGTTTCGCCTTAATACTGAAACCAGGATAATGAAGGCAAACAGCCGGCGGAATTACATCAACATTTGCTTTTCATTAAGGCAAATCTGGCTAAGCCCGGATTTAAAGAGAACATACAGAATTTTGTATATAAACAGGGAACACATAAGATCTACAGTAAGAGTCCTCATTGGGCATTACTTGATGGGTAGACACGTTTTTAGAATGGTTATTCCTTCTAACGCTCAGAATCTGTAGAGATAGGGAGGAGAAAGAAATAATAACCCACCTTCAGCGTACCCTTCGTGTCCTATCAAGACTAAAGAAGGAATATTCTAGAAGCATCCTACTAAGAAGACATCAGGCAGCTAGCCTGACTCGATATTCACGAAATAAAGAGCTAAGTCTCTGGATTATAGTTCTGCAGATTTAGGAGTAAGATGTTAATGCTGATGAGGGTACCCATAAAATCTTCTTTACAGGAAAGGGATCCATCCTACAAGATGCGTGGTACTGGTATTCCCGTGATCTGCATGTCCAACACCTAGTGTGTCCCTGTCTAAGCGGAGACAACCATTTAACTCTACCCAGCACCCGTAAGGGGACCCTTTTTTTAGCTTTGAATATTTACTGAGAACGTAAGAGAATCGGGACAATGGAATCTTACTGAACGTTTCTAGCTTGTGAGTCAGATATCTGGTACTTAGCCTCAAGATTAAATAGTCCATAGTTCGATTTAAGACCTATGTACAAACGAGTATATTCATTCTTTCCAATTCTATCCTTAATACCGTTAAGCTACGATCAGACGATTTGCAGATGTGGGCAAATTTTGCAAAAAAATGTAACAAACGTCCGCAAACCGCGTGATCAGCAAATTTTTGTCCGCAAATGTTTTCACATACGTTTTTTGCGGACGATTTGCAGACGTCGTTCACAACCGTTTGCACCGTTTACACACGTCATCGTCAGTGTTTACCTAGTATTACCTAGACCACATAAACGCAGAATGCCACGCGAAAGAGTTTCTCTGCTCATGCTAGTCGTAGTGGCTCAGTGACTAGTGTGTTGTACTTCTGTGCGAGCTACGTGGGTTCGAGCGCCAGCCATGTCCACCGAAAGTTATTGGTAAATGGTGATGTCTTGGCGGAGGTACACATATCTAACGCCGAAAGAATAAGTGATCACGTAGTCCTAACATAAGTTACCATCTTCCAAAGAGAGCAGGAAAAACCATATACAGTGCAAACAAGGATAGGACAAATTTAGGCTGAGTTAGGGCTGGACTGTCAATGGGTTCATCGCGCTTAAGGGAACCGTTCCAAGGTACTGCAACATGCAAGGGTTTTACGAGCGTTGCCATATGCAGGACATTGTTCATGAAATTGGACAATGAGTTAAAGACGATCCGTAACGCTTGTCATTTAAGGAAGACGTCGTGTCTCAACACCCTGCGCAAAGAGCAGATATTGAAGTCCTCTGGAGCATGTGGCTTCCAATGCAAGGAGAGCGAAAGGATATAAAAACACAATATCGCGCGAATATTGCTAAGACAAGGCAATTCTCAGGTCGGGCGTGTATACAAAAATGTTTCAGTTAAGAAAAAAATCGAACCCCAACCATTAACTTCAAAACGGAGAATAATAAGCCGGATTTCACATTGTACTGAAGGTAGCATGTCCAGAATTGAAGGACAAATAGTGTCAGTCAGAGACACTTGATAAGTCTAAATCCTTTTTTTCCGGACAATATTGGTGTAAACATTTTCTTGATATCCACCCGCCAGCACCCCTGTTTGACTGATAAAAAAAACAAAACGTCGCAGAAGAATTATCCTCTTAAATGTGACATTGAATACCAAAAGCTCTTAGAGTAGCTGAGTATACAAATGTAATCCTTTCTCTCCGGCATCTATAACATCCGCCTAACCCATCATTCCGTTGTAATCCCAACGCTAAGACAGGTGTATACCGAAGGGAAAGATGTGTGCGTGATCCGCCATTTCACACCGGCTGATTGCCTCAATCCATCGTTGCTCCGAAAATGCCGTCTTCAACGTACCCCCGCCCCCATTCATCCACTGTCAATCCCACAATTTTCCCAGTTTACAATCGTTTTGCATGTCATTTGAATGCCAAAAGGAAAATTTCTTCACAATAGTAGTAATAGCTGCAAGAGGAGAGTGAAAGCGAAAAAAAAAAAAAAAAATTATTTCAAGAAATCCTCGTTCACCCAACCCCCCACAGCCACTGCTCCCACGGCGAAAGGACCCCGAGTTGGCTCTGCCGCACCACCGAAGATATAGACCAAATTGAATGGCAACATCATTGAAAGGGATGTGTTATTTAAAGCTGTAAATGAAACAATTTAGCCACACGTCGACGACGACGACGATGCTCTTATGTTGTTTGAGCTACATCTACACGTACGGGCACATCCGCTTTAGGAAACCCGACGCCCGTGCTGCCACCGCGCCGCCATCAAACGCACGCATAATATGTGCCGGCTTTGAATTGGTTACGATTTTTTTTTTTGCTTCCTTTCTCCGGGGTCGAAAGGAATTTTCCGTTTCTTATCCGCAGGGTATCTCTACGTATTTTTTTTTATGTCTTTTAAAATGTTTTACAAAGCGGGCGGCGGCGGAGGCGGAGGCGGGATACACATGAATGGAGGGTAGAGCGAAAAAAAAACACAGCAAGGACATTTGGGGAATTTATTTTGCAATGTGCTACTTTCGTTTGTTTTATTTCTTCCTTTCGATTTGTCTGGCATTCGTCGTTCGTCGTACGTTTGCCCGTCTATTTTGGTGTTTTAGCAAAGCACTATTGCCGTATAGTTTAACACAAAGGAGCGGATATCTTTTGATACATTTTCCAGGCGTTGAGGCGTTTTTTGTTTTTTTTGCACGCGGATAAGGCGAACGAAAAGGATAACGAGAGTGGGAAAACCTTTTTGCACGGCAAATCTCAAATGAATTGAAATTTTATTCGAATCCTTGGAAGCATTTTACGCGGCAGCCTTCGTCTTGTTTTTTTTTATGTTTTCAGTTAAATTTTTCTGCATAACTTATCGAGCGAAATAGTGCCGTTGTGTGTAATTCTAGGGAAACTATGATACATTCGATCCGGTGGAAGGAATACATCGGTTAAGGGTAATGGGATAAATTTGCAAATTCGTAGAACCCATCGATCATTTTATTGAATTTTGTATCCATTCTTTTGGTGCTTCAATAGGTTACCTACATACATATGTACGTATGGATGAATGTACATACTCAGAGCTTAGAAAACAATGGGCTTCACTACCTACGTTATTATGCTCAATTTCGTGTGGTTGGAGCTTCGAAAAGTCCGCGATTTCTGGGCTCTTACAGCGGGAATTTCCTTTCGATAGGAACTTGAGAGCTTGTATTTAAAACCCTCTCGGTAAATCTGTCCCAATTAAGACTTTTGAATTTTTAATTTTGATATGGATTCGGATCTAGGCCTTGGCCCATTCAAAGTTGCTCCACCAGCTATTTTTATTAATTTAGATATCCCTATCCTGGCGATCCTATCAGAGTCCACATTTTTAATTTTTTCTTCCATTCGATCCCCTTGCGCACAGGATTAAGTGTCGACGGACTCCAATATTTGTTCTGTCTTCTTGCCTCGCCACAAGGTGGCGCAAAAGTTTTCGTCATTTTTACTATGACATTTGTGAAGTAAACAGGCGCAAAGTGAATTTCGGCGCAGATTTTGCGGCCATTTTACGCAAACTGGTCAAAAACTAAGGCCTTCGCTCGCCTCGAAGACACTGCATCAACACGTGACAGAAGAGTCGCCGGAAGGCCTCGTAGTGCTCTTTCCAACGAGAATATCGCCGCTGTGGATGAAGATGTCGCGGATGAGGCTTAAACATCGACCAGGCGATACAGAACAAATAATGAATGATGGATTGGGACTAGAGGATATGTGGTTCCAACAGGATAAAACAACGGCGCATACTAAACAAGCCACAACCGAAATTCTGAGGGCTGTATGTCCGGGTCGCCTAATCTCTCGTTTTGACGATTTGCACTGGCCGGCAAGATAGCCTGATTTAACCGTTCCAGACTTGTTTTGGCGGGTTTTTTTGAAGTCACGACTCTATGTCAACAAGCCTCGGACTCTTGAAGCCCTCAAACAGAATATCCGTCAAGAATGCGAGGACCTATCGTCGGAAGTTCTGGCAAGAGTGATGAAAAATGCCATAAATCGGGCCTGAATGGTCATCAATTCTGGCGAAGGCCACTTAGCCGATATATATTTTTCGACTTAATGGAAAAAAATTTAAGACATCAAATAAACATAATTCAAAAGCAGAATCAAAATGTTTCATTCATAAAAAAAATTACAGCCAAAGAACATCGGGTGACAACTTTTGCGCCACTTTGTAGAAAGATCGTTGATCTACGTCAGAAAAGATGCCCGTATGACCGCTTAATCCCCACACACAAAACCTTGTGAAAGAGAAAAAGTCCGTGGCGAAGCACAAACAAGCCTCGGATAAGAATAACTTTGACGATTTTTGCTTACAATCAAGGACAACCAATATCGGATTTGTAAGTGGAATGTTGAAACTTTCAACACCCCAAGTGCAGCCGAATAGACTGAAGTCCGTATCCACTGTAAAGCAGATACTGCTGCCATCTAGGAAGCGCGATTGCGGGCAAAAAGAAGGTGAAAAACGGCGGCGCTCTTTCGGGTACAGTTTTATTGTCAGCTGAAGACTATATTTACATCTTTATACAGCTCGTAGAGTTCGCGGTTGAATTTCCTCCTAACTCCTCGTAGACAGGACTAAATATCCGCCGCAGAATTTATCTTTCAAAACAACCCAAGAGTGCAGAAGAAGTGATAATATTGCCAATAAGGCATCATTGCTGCCGATTTTCTCTGTCATTGACTGAGACTGCGACTCGGACAGTCAATACTAACAAAAATCATCGATTGAGCGCTGGCGTATACGTAACATTTTTCACCGAATGCAGAAGAAGTGGTTATATTGTCAACTTGGCATCATTGCTGCTGAATTTCTCTGTCATTGACTGAGCCTGCGACTCGGACAATCAACTAACAAAAATCATCGATTGAGCGGTGGCGTATACATAACATTTTTCACCGAATGCAGAAGAAGTGGTTATGTTGCCAACATGGCATCATTGCTGCTGAATGTCTCTGTCATTGACTGAGACAGCGACTCGGACAGTCAATACTAACAAAAATCATCGATTGAGCGGTGGCGTATACATAACATTTTTCACTGAATGCAGAAGAAGTGGTTATGTTGCCAACATGGCATCATTGCTGCTGAATGTCTCTGTCATTGACTGAGACAGCGACTCGGACAGTCAATACTAACAAAAATCATCGATTGAGCGGTGGCGTATACGTAATATTTTTGACCGAATGCAGAAGAAGTGGTTATGTTGTCAACTTGGCATCATTGCTGCTGAATGTTTCTGTCATTGACTGAGACTGCGACTCGGACAGTCAATACTAACAAAAATCATCGATTGAGCGCTGGCGTATACGTAACATTTTTCACCGAATACAGAAGATGTGGTTATGTTGTCAACTTGGCATCATTGCTGCCGAATTTCTCTGTCGTTGACTGAGACTGCGACTCGGGCAGTCAGTACTAACAAAAATCATCGATTGAGCGCTGGCGAATACAATAATTTGCCTTGAAAAAGTTTCTCAATTCGCTGTTCGGAGTTGGCAATAAATTGTGTGAAAATTGTTACACGCACAACATGAATGTTTACGAGAAGCTCGGCCTTGGCTCATCTCGAGCTGTCGCGCCAGCTATTTTCTTTAATAAATTTGAAGCAGGCTCTACAAGAAGAGTGACAAACTCTCAAACTAGTTATCGATGCCCACGAGTGAGGAAGTTTCGAGTATTCGTCTGAATTTCTATTCAATTTATTGCTTAGCACCAAGGCTTCCAAAAGTGTACCAAAATCTTCCAAGCGGTGTCCTTGATATCTTCCGTTAGAAATTAGCCTACAGATTCTCCACATGGGTAAGGGCATTCACCCCTAGCAAACTTTCTCAACTAAATGCCACCCAACAACTTTAATCGTTATGTCACTCATAAATTTCAATTCGCACACTTTCCTTGTGAAACGATTTTTTCAAATCCAATAACGCCCATTTGATCGTACGCATGTGATAGTGATAAAAACGTTAAAATTCCATTGCGGGAGCGTTTAAGGAAAACCCGAAAAATTCATCGAGCTAAAAGCCTACGCGCGCAGCACTTCGCATTAAGAGCCTAACATACCAAAATGTGTACTTCTCCTCCTATCAGGATCTGAAAAGTAACATAAAATCCTTTTTTTTTTTTTCCTTTCCGTAGACAAGGACCAAAGCAAAATTAAAAAAAAAAAAAAAAAGCATGTTTAAATAAATAGCCTCCCTTCATCTAACGGCCTACAGCACAAGAAAAAAATAAATAAAATCGACTACGAACGAGGAATAAAAACGGAGCGAAAAAAACTGTATCGAAATACTATACACAAAATTCAGGATAAATGTTTGTCCCATAAATTTCCCGAACTAACACCGAATTGCAATATGTATCCAGAGTGTAAAACGCACAAGCGTACGTGTGTGTACGGTGCGGTGACAAAGCTCTGCCGCTGTCGCTTCCACATTCAACCGAATGCCACACACCACCAGGCCACCCGCTCCTTCCGTTCGCCGTTCGTCCTGCTATCGTCTATTTTACATTCGCCTGGTAATTACGATTTAAATAAAAATCATGTGACGCCCGCCAGACTATGCGAGATTTATAGCGTCGTGTTATTGGATAATTTAAATAAGGAATTTCACAGGATTACATTGAAATTTACGCAGAATTTGCGTTTTCAACTCGACGGCAGCGACGGAGCGGGCACAACGCCAAACGTACATTAATTTGATTGCCCTGCGAGCGATACACACTCGTAAGTAAATAACACTCTTTCGTGTAAATTTAAAACCAAACGTTAAATTACATTTAAAATTATTCAAATAAATTTTGAATGTTATACACAGGACAAAATAATTATTTTTATTTTTAATTGAATGCATAAATTCGTCCGGGAGTGGACACAAGGCAAAGTCTACAATGACAAGAGGATTGGCTATGCCTTGAAGGCATTCGTTTCGTGTGACACACCTGTTGATGGTATGATGTGTGTCCCACCAAGGCCACAACAGATGGTTTGAGAAACAAGTCAAGCAACTGGCGGCAGCCCTCAGGCTCCAAAAGCAGCCATACATTCGAAGAAATGAACGAAATTAAAAACACACAAAGAGCATACCACCTCGGTCAACTGCTTGGATGGCTTGAAGTCACCACCAAGTAAGATCTTTCTTATAAACTCAATCCTGATAGATAAGCTCTATGGACTCGGTATCTATCAAAGCAGCTAATTAAGCCTGTTTAGTGTAGTGTCTTCCAAGCTGAAATTTTCGCCATTGATGGAGCACCAAGGACAAAAGATGCTAGACGACTCGTCGACAGTCAAGCAGCTATCAAGGTATTAGACAATGTTAACACCAAAGCTAATGCAGTGTCCAACTGTCGCGAAATCTTTAACAAAATAGGCGTTTTCCACGAGGTCAACATCTACTAGGTCCTCGGACGCAGCGACACCGAGGGTAACGAAAAAGCAGACGAACTGACTCGGAAAGGGCACACCCCCACAGCGATAAACATCCTTATCGGTGTAAGGTCGACCGCAAGATGATAGAAGTAATCAACACCTCCTGGTCTGCCAGAGACGACTGCATTACATATATCGCGCCGCGTTTGGCAGAGAATCGACCAGAGCAAGACAAAATGTCTCCTGGCTATGAATAAAAAAGATACTCGCATCCTAATAGGTGTACTGACGTGACATTGTGCCATAGGTACCATGGCCACCAGACTCCCCATACTGCTGTAGGAGCTGTCAGGATGCGGAAGAAACGGAAACCAAGGAGCACTTACTTTGTGAGTGTCTCAATCTCCAAAACCACCGACGCCGACTCCGTTTGGAGAACTAAGAAACCTAACAGAAGTACCAATAACGAACATACTCCACTTTGTTGAGAATACAGGTTGGTTTTGCGACAGACCACCCATTTAAAACTCAATGTTGGAACATGGACCACAACACCACTGACTACTGACTGGGCACTTCCCCCATAACCTAACCTAACCTAATTTATGCCCGTTTAACTAGCACGAACATGCTCTGGCACAATGCAACAAGTAATGAAGCTCATTGAATCCGTCCGACAGCTGGTATGCGAATATCCCGCACTGGCCACCAGAAGATTGCGTACTTTTGGTAGTAGCTTCTTCCATGGGCTTGAGGACCTTAATATCGCTGATTTTAGGAAACTCCTAAGATTTGTATCCCTTTCTGTGTGGTTTCCGGATTAGCCAACCCTATCCCTTGGTTTGACTCCCATGAGTACACTTTTTATGGGTACGATGGACCCGCTTGAGGTCTAAGTAAGTCTTTAGGACACCCACTAAAGCAACCAACCAATGAAGCTGACGCCTTAATGCGAGCAGGATCAGCGATCACTTTCATCAGTTCCCACCCAGCTGCCTGTTTGACGACAACAATGTCACAACTGAGCTGGTATAAGTGCTGCATGGTGATGGTGTCACCGTGGCGCAGTGGTTAGTTCGTTAGACTGCTGTGCAAGGTGCAATGACAAACCTCCGAGAGCATAAGTTGTCATGAAGAAGCTTCTCAATTCGACATTCCGAGCCGAAAATAAATTGCAGGTCCACATGAATGGTTGCGAGAAGCTAAACCTTGGCCCACTATAGGCTTCTTAGACGGTCCTACTGTCACATCTGTTTGCTGCATTTTCGGTTTGTGGCACTACATGGCATAAGGTAGGGCTTAGAGGTAAATATTTCAAGGACATCTCAAGTTTCAGAAAAATGAATGCGGAAGGACTATTTCATCGGCAAGTGTTTTGATCCTGTCAATAGGAGACATGATTTCATGGGTTTCGAGACTATGTTGCTCAAAGTAAGCAATCTAAACAGAAAGCCGAGTGATACTAAAAGCAGGCAATATAAGCTTCACTTACTGGGAACGAACTGCCTACAGAACTTAAACTCCAAAAGGACCTCAGCGAGTAGAACTGAAGAATCTACCAACGCTCGATTCAAAGTTATGTATTCAGAATTAAAGAGCATACAAATTTCTGTCTATAACTGCTCGCCTAACCGGCTCCTTATTGGGTATAAAATACTCCTACCAAACTAGGCTTCTATTGCCCACCATTACACATGCCCAGACCATAGAATTCTATATCCTCCATCACAATTGCAATAATTAAACATTTCAGGCGCCTTTTGTGCACAGAGCGGCGTTCCTAATTGTCCCTCACAAATCGATTTGTGTAAATTACGTCGAAAAAGGGGAAAAAAAGCTCTCCTCGAGCCACGACCATTACACAGGTGAACACTCATTAAGCGGTAACAAAGTTAATAAACAGGAAAACACGTAGTTCGAGTGCGTTCTCCTTTGGCCCCCGGGCGTTTTGTTATTCGACCTGTACCACCCTCACTCACCGCCATACACTATAAAACCCGGCGTCCAAAGATACGATCCATTACAAGTTTGGCTGGAATTCGTCTCGCATTTCCGTTACTGTATGGACATAATAAAAAATAATTATGTTTTTCTTCGGGTGGCAGTGCGAGGGTGCTTCACCTTAAGAGCTCACACACACGTGAGCCAAAGTTATCCCCTTTCGGGTGTTGTGCGGCCACCACACTCACGCTCGTTGTGTGGTTTCGGTTTCTTTGACCAACGCTGTGATGGTTTTTTAATGTAACTGTGCTTTTGGGGGTCACTTTGCACACACACACTAACCGCATTTATAGCTTTTGTCCTTAAGCCAATTTTCATGAAGTTGATCCCTAACATCGATTACGAACGACCGGCGACTCGGTAGCCGTAAAAGGGTAGATTAGGGGCTTTACTTGGTGCGGTCTTGAAAGACTCTCTTGAAAATATATTAAGACCCGCAGCAAGGCTTCGTGCTAACAATTCATTTTTATTTGCGAGTTTTTAATTATTTTTGCGTGTGCATACGTAATTTTTTTGGTGTCCCCCTTATTAGAAAGGAAATAAACCAAAGATGGCTTCTGGTTGAGAACTTAGATTGTGGACGGATGAAATCACGCCAAGTCCTCCTGAGGTTTTTCTTGGTTTCTTTTAGGCGACCGTGGGTACTTATGACGGATGTGCGATTTTTCATTAAAAGAAAACGGAAATAAACAGTCACATTAAGTGCGGAGAGCGATCTATATCCGTGTGTACAAATATCAGGTGATGTATGTTTTTGTTTTGTATGAATGTGAAAATTACGTGTTTGGTGGAATTAGTTCCTTTTGCGGACAGGAAACTTGCGACGATTTTAGACCTGTGCGCGAATGCTGAACTTTATTGGTCGTGATTTCGACAGCAAATTTCTGTCGTTATTGCCGAACTGTTGAGCTTTTGTTAATAATATTTTCTTCAAAGTGTTTGAAGACCATTCTCTAACGAGGACTATTTATAAATCGGACTATTTTGAAGGATACACTGTGTGTTTCCAGTCAGGCGGTAGCGTGGTCACCGTAGTGAATACACGTGTTGCTGTGATTTCAGGGACATTAATTGAGCATAGGTGACAACAGCTAGAGAATTCTTACAAGACACCTACAACATATTTACGCGTAGGTACGCAGATACCTTCGTGAACAAACAGAATTTTCGGATTTGTTATACAGACAAACTTCAAGTGATCGATGAGTGGCTGATGCTGCCTTGACGAGATACAGATTATTACTTTTTGGAGGATGATGAAAACATCATTGGAATTATTAACCAATTCAAGTCATATGTTGAGATCCGTTAGACTGGCTGAGGCACAATTGATTTGTTATGGCAACAATTTTGGAACAGTTTCATCTCGCAAAGGGCAGACAACAATTGACCAACTATAAAGGAGTTTTGTGAAATGCCGAGTTTATATTTTCGATAATTTTTTTTATACCTGACGCACAGAAATATTTGGCAGAAATATAGAAACCTTGGGAAGGATCAAAGATTCTATTTCACTTAGTTTGAATGTCAGTTCAGTATCAAGTATTAAAGATCGAGCTGGCTGGAGAGGCTTGATGGTTGAGGCCCAGGTCCGCCCCGAACTGTCTTTAACCTAAATTTCGACTTACACATGACCACCTATCCTCGGCTGCCACATCAAGTGAAAATGTTGAACAAAGCTGGTTACACTGATAATTCAAGCGTGCAAGCGTTTTCTAGAAAACCCAACACCCATTTTCAATCTGAGAAGCCTGGCTAGAACTTATCCACCACCCAAGTAGAGCTATTTCAGGTACTCAGACAAAGTCAAAATGAACTTAAGTGTGGGTTTCAGCTTCCAGAACGCAGTGGCAATGTCGGAAATGAACGTGCTGACAGACTGCTCAGACCATATCAACCCAATCTGCGAATAAGTCAGTATTCTTCCGTGTACTGCTATTTCAAGTTTTTCAACACAGGCCAACCTAAGAGGCTCTTAGGCAAGACTTGTACTGATAGTACCAGAATTGTAGACAAAAAGACGTTTTCAGCTAAAAAAAAAATGCATTAGGCTAACGCTTCCTTGACAACCGGAACCGACTCTTTTCCTTAATTCACCAAATGGATCTAGTGACCTCTAATTACAAGTTCCTCATTAATACACGCAACGATAATCAAATAACGAAAGTTATGAGTTATAAAACGAGAACTTGAGCTCCTACGTAGCCCTCAAACGTCGACTTTAACTAGATTCATGATCCAACCAGATGGTGTGCGAAAAGAAAAACTGGATCGTAGTAAGTTTTGTAACTTATGTTTAGTCTCTACAACTTTAACGTATGTTAGTATAAGATACGACCAAATTTACAAGGATACGGAAACTAGTATGATATGAGATCAAAAACTCAAATTGGTCATCCTTACGTCCACCCAGACCGAACTTCAGCGCGCACTAGATAGGTTCGTCGCCGTATGTGTTGAAACTGGGATGAAGGTAAACGTGAACAAATCAGAGGTAATGGTAATTTCCAGAACACCTGTTCAATACACTCTGCATGTTAGTGGAGTCCCATTGAAACAGGTGGAGAAGTTTAAGTATCTCGGGGTCCTATTCACGAGTGATGGTAGGAGCAATACTGAGTTATTCTGTAGGATTGGTCAGGCTGGAGCAATTTTGAGACAGCTTAGTCAATCTGTTATCAGGAGGGCCGAACTTGGCATCGAAGCTAAGTTGTCGGTCTTTAATTCAGTGTTTGTTCCGACCCTCACCTATGGTCATGAGGTTTGGGTAATGACCGAAAGAATAAGATCGCGGATACAAGCTGCCGAAATGAGATTTCTTCGTTGTATTGCTGGGGTGACTCGACGAGATCGGGTTAGGAACACCAGAGTACGCGAGGCACTCAATGTCGAGCAGCTACTTCTTCGAACGGAGAGATCCATACTTCGATGGTTTGGGCACGTCAAACGCATGTCCCCAACTCGGTTTCCAAGACGTGCCATGGAATCCGTGCCATCGGGTAGGCGTCCCCTGGGCAGGCCTAGGATGAGATGGCTGGACCAAGTCCGAAATCTCACCTCTACCCGTATGGGGATTGCCCCTGATGAGTTAGAGTCAATGGCGGAAGATCGGCAAATGTGGAGAGTCCACTTGAGCTCCCTAAACCCGCGACCCTCATAGTGGATAAGCGGGCCATTGGAAGATGATGATGATGATGATGACTAAATGGATATGAAGTTATGTGACCTCTTATACTAAATGTAACTTAACAGTTACGTAAAGAGGACAGCAGTAAAACAACACTCAATAGAATGGGCTCGGTATCAATAGACCTGAACTACTGCAGAAACTATAAAGACAAAGACGAAACGAAAATTATAAGACACTTGCTCTATAAGTGCCTAAATGTCCATAGCCATCGACTGTTTGCAGATCTTGAAATAACGAAAATACTCCACTTTATAAGAAGTAATGGGTGGTTCGACGAAGGCCACCTAAAACCCACGTTTAGAATACAAAGCGGAACAGCAGTAGGCCTTCGCGAATGCACAGGCATTAGCTGGGCACTTCCTCCATAACACAACCCAACCTAGGTAGGTAGGTAGAGTAACTGCAAAGTACAGACAAGCCTAGGCCGAAGAAGCCCCTTTGCGATACCACATGGATCTACACCCGAAAAGAGCCACTCAATTGGACCCATTTGGAACTCTTGATAAAGGTTAGGACTTTTTGAGCGTCAAAATGTAACAGTTCGCCCAAATTATTTAAGTGATAGACCTAACCTAAGGGATGTCCCTCCGCCTAATTAAGACATTTAAGATTTTATTGATGAAATCTTGTCTGAGTTACAATATTTACGGAGCATTTTCGGAACGCCTATTAGTGCCTGACGGTTGCAAGGATCAAGATTCTTCCGCCTATGATATTTAAATCGGCAACACAGTATCCTTCACATTGTCGCATTGACTTAATGCCCAACAACTAAGGAGAGATAAAGTTTATTGTCCCCAAATCCTCGAAGGAGACTCGACATCTTCCTTTCTGTAAACAATTCTCATGTTTCGATGAGCATATTATTTTGAAATAGTGTTCCATACATGCTACGATTGATGGAAACGCCATGAGCAAACAATCGCCTCTAGTATTTCGATTGAAACTATGTTTACTGTCATAAGTCCAGTCAACCACCTGCTAGATTCCCAGGTTTCGGCCATGACCTATTTTCCTTCCCATTATTGTTGTCTCTTCTCAAGCTCTAGGTCTGTATTTTCGGGCATCAGCATTCTTTGGGAAAACCTAATCCTACTTATCACCGAGTTACCACCTGGTGCTCCACTAGTTGAATCGCGCATTACACACGTGACCCAACAGCATTTATGACACCATCCCATTCTGTCTACCCAATGTTTTGCTTAAATTTCTTTCCATCTCAGCCTTTTGAAACTCAATCCAAATGATTGAAGCCCTGCCCCAAAGGTATGAAGATAATAATAGATGCTACCCTGACCTATTTCAGTATCACTCACGCTTCCAGGGGCAGCCTTAAGCACTTTTAATAACTGCATGCTCCAATTCCTGCATACATCCACTGAATAACAATGAAATCCCCACTAAGTCCGACAAAAATCCTTCAAATCCTTGGCCAATATTCATGACCAAATAAAGCTCTCATAGAAGATAAATAAAAAAAAAATTGCTATCATTGCATAAAACTCTCGACGAATCAATTTGAAATCAAAACGAAAATTGATGACTTGATTGGAGGGAGAGATCATATCGGGATATCGGAGACGAACCATAGCACCACCCATCGCTTTCTTTATTCCATCTACCCACTGGGGCATTGTTCTCTCTAAAAGTCCCAGGGGCTACATTCCACTGGCTACCTTTGGGAAATGATTATTTGAAATTTTCGACCAGTTCCACTGGGAATATATGGTTGGATTCCAGAGAATAATATCCAAATTCTGGGAACAACGCCGATGTTGATTGAAAAGTTTTTTCTTTGTTATATGTAGTTCCCTGGGCCAAGATGAAGCTATCCAGTGAGGAGAAGATGTAGCCTGGTCCATCGTTTAACTTACCCTGGTTTCCAATTTCTTTTTTTGAAAAGGAATCCTTGGATATTTTTTATGCTGATTTATGCTAAGCACCGAGGAGAGAGTAATCTCCAATCGAACAAGGAGTACCTTTGAGACTAAGGGAAGGCTATAGTAGTTCAGCGGGTACTGGATGGCATCCAGACTGCGTTGAGTTTAATCCTTCATTGTGTGGCGTTTTTAAGGAGTATCATGTGAATCGATGGAGTTTACAGACAACTGGGGATCAAGTTGAACCCACTTATACGTTCCACAGCACACACAGGAGTATACCACCTCGCCGGAATGTCCATTTCAAATGAACTGCATAAATACTTGTTGTAATTTCCTGCCCAAGATTGCTTGAATATTGCATTAAGGATGCCACCCGAGGTCACCATCTACGCACGTGTATGTTACAAGCCACTTTCCTGTCTGTCTTGATAGCACCGCTGGACGATAATGTTACTTGTGCACCCGTCCCGATGGCAATGGAGGCTGCGCTGTTCGAGAACCTGTTGGCACGGTGTTCTCTTTACCGCCATCCATACTCTCATTAGCACGTAAAGCAGAAGTTCACTGTACACGAGAAAAATCGATATCGAATCAAACATTACGTCATGCTACCATGTGTGTATGTGTGTCTGTGTTTCAAGTTCCTACTAAGCAACTATCGAATCCGATAAGGATCAGCGAGGTAATGATTTTTATTTCGTGCCGTTTTCTTTATTTTATGCTCCTTTAACTACCTTGTGTGCTTGAACAACAATAACGGGCAGTACACCGAAGCACACGGTCTCCGCCAGGAGGAAATGAAACACCGAAGGTTGCCGGAACAGATTTTTTTTTTTGTTGTGGAACCTTAAATAGTTTCAAGACTTTGGCAGGAGAATGAGGAACGTTTTATTGGCGTCGTAAATGTCATACGAGAGTGAATTTGAGACTTTAGAAAACACACTTTACAAGCAGTTAATTGTTTTTTAAGGCCAAGGTATGGCGATAAGTAAGGAGAAGGAACCTATCTGGAGCTTTTCTGGTATATCACCTCTGAGACTCTGGTGCAGGATCCGTTTCATTCCACTAGACTTAGCCTGATACGATGAACAAAAGTTGAGAGAGCCTTTAACTCTCTCAGGAAAACACAAATTCGCACCATAACTGCTGTCATTGCAGGCCCAATAAGATAGCACGCTAGGGAACAAGGGGATCTATTCAATGATGTTTATAGAAGCTGTTGAGATGAGGGGGAAGAAAAACCTCCTCTGTCATTAATTATCCAGCATCTCACAGTCACAGCATAAGCAGACTTCTTGGTCACTATCAGTTCAATGATAATAGTGGCCTAAGCCAAACCCATATTCGTTAACTCCTATCCTTTCTCAACAATTCTAAACGGCTCTACGGTAGAATGCTATATCAGAAGCAATTCTATAGGAATCACAACGGGCCTAAGTGAGTCCCATACAGGAGATGTATTTCACCTAACCTAACCTCTTTTAAGTTTGAACCTGAACTAGACTGTTGGCGAATTTTCACGAAAAGCTCCAAAACTAGGTATGAGTCAAGAGTTGGCGCGTCGTGGAGAATGACAACAGTAGATCACACTACTCGTCAAGTAAGTATGGCTCTGTATTTTAGGCGAAGAAGTGAACTGTTTTAATAACCACGAACTACATTGTAAGGAATAGGTGAAAGAATCGGAGCATCTGCGTCTGTTGGGAGAGCCAGGCTGCGCTCAAAGTCATGCTCAATCCTTAAACTAGTTCCAAAGATCCCAGGTGAGGTTGCTAAACCAGGCTCAGAGGATGATTTTTCAGGAGCAGAACGTGCGTTGAGTATAATTATAAGCGTGACGCAAAGAACTATTAAATGGGTAGTAGTGCTGTACACAGAGTACAGAAACTTCAGGGACCATCTGAAGAAGTTTAGCCTTCTAGAAAAAAATATCCACAATCTGTTTCTTCATAACGCGAACAGCTCAGCACATAAATTGTGCCAGTGATAGCAGAAATAATGCGGAATCAACGGAAGAGACTTAGCCAGTTTCCGTCAGATAAATGCTAGCGTTGGTAAGAGAAATTGCGATCAGGGATCAACTGTGAAGAAATCCAAATGGCTCCTCTGACTGAGACGAATCATGAAAGAGATACGAAAATAAGTGATCTGCTTCGACATTTCTGGTAAAAGCGTTTTTATGGTTAAGCTTAGGGAACCTGTCCGCTTGCCGGATTTTGGCAGCGTCATCCAGGCGGAACTACTGCCATCCGAGAGGCTTGCATGCAACTCGGGAGTGACACAACGCACAAACAAAACATTGTCAAGCCACTGTCAAAGCTATTGACTTGGCTACCATATCCTCCAAACTGGTGCCAGAGTGCCGGAACGAGTTTGCCTCCTTGGGTGAACGATTCAGGGTCACACTGCTCTGGGTTCCAGAACACGGTGACATAAAAGAAAACGAGTGTGCAAAAGAGTTGGCTCTACACGGCACACTCCCGGCAAGAGTCCACATCCCGAAAATAGTGGTTAAAGGACAAATTCACTCACACTTCTTGTGGAAGGCCAACCTCCAATGGAGGGGAATAACCAACTGCGCCATTTCAAGCAAAATGTGAACAACTTACGATAAGATTAGAACAAAAAATCACTTAAACACAACCTGTCCAGATATTGCCTGAATAACGCCGATAAAAAAAGTGACATTGTCCATTTGGAGACCATGCGGTCAGACTAGGTATTCTATACAACCCCCACTGCTGCAGCTGCGGAAACGAAAGTGAGGAGGAAATTCTTTCCCATTTCTTCTTCAAATGTCCGGACTGCGGACACTAAACCAAGCATTCTTCGACGACCTCAACGAAATCTCGGGTAAAGGGATACGAGATCTAATCCGTTTTCTAAACTCCACAGGCTGATTTAAGCACTCCCGGCTGTCTCAACCATCTTCAACAATACACATCATCAACTAGTCGAGTCATACGAGTCGTGGTAACAAAAAGGCACGCCCTAATGCTAATTGGGTGCAGTCGAACCGCCACCTTTACCTTCCTACCTACCTAGGATCTCTGTCCGCCCTTGGATGCAGACACGCTTAGACCAGAAGAGTCTCATTGTGATATCACAGGATCGGTCGCTAATCCAGAGCAAATCTGAAAAATTCTTGGACCAATGTTTTGTGAAGCGAAGGATTATAATAGAATTTATACTTTCTTGGACACGTTGAGAGCCACCTTTTCTGATGCCCGGAGACTAGGTTATCAAAACTAGGAAAGTTGTTTTCTCCAGAGCTACATAGAGGTTATCTTAGATTCGGCGACGATTTGTAGATTAAAGTTTAAGGTGTGAACCCGCACAGTACATGCTCAGTGGTTTTTTTTTAATTCTCCAAGGATAGTCGACACATGATCGGGAGGACTTCTGTCCAGTCTAAGAGACCCGTGTTCAATGACAAAGTCTGTTTGATGTACTGCTTCCTGTAAGATGGAGAGAAAGATATGGTAATATTCATAATATCACACACGACACCGAAGAAGGGAGCCCTCAGATGACGCAGCATTTCTTTGGACAAAGCTGAACAGATGGAGAGGAATTGAAGAATGGTCCTCTGCTTTTCTTCGTCCTTAGAGCTTCTGCAGAATTTTTTTGAGAAAAGGCTTTACCCCTTGAAATGAAGGCCTATATCAAAGTGTACTGAGAAGACACTTACAAGGGTGCTTGTGGTTCGCTTAAGCTGAACCACAGACACTAAACTGCATCACCCGTAAATGGAAGGAAGGCAGGATATATCAAATCTCCAAACAGATCTGTTGAACTCGAATTTGACCAAACAGATACAACACGAATGGATGCTCACCCCGGGCTGTCGCTGCACCTTTTTATGTTTTTATGAGAACTTTGGGCTGAACTGTGCTCTAGCCCTTGATAAGTCGGTTGTTCTTGGAGGTTTATATCCGAATCTTCGGTTAAGACTTCAATTGATGGTTGGATGATACTTGGAGAGTACTGATCAACTATCTGAAATTGAAGCATAAAATCCTCTAGATCGTCGCATTTGCAACTCTAGCTCTAAGGCCGCTGCCACGCAATGAACTCAGAGAACGATTGCCGCTCAACGACTTCGTGGCCACAACCATATGATTTCATACGTTTTACTTTTGCCGCTCTACCGCTTTACCGCTTGCCTCTCATTTCGTGGCCTTGGCCTAAGGGGGATTGGGCAGGATGTCGACTAATCGAATCATATGACCACAGTCTATGTGCACAACTTCTTAGCCAACAAATATTGGTTCTACGATGGTCGTCATTAAGTTGATTACAAAAGTCTGGGTCCCTAACATATTGCCTCCCAGCAATAAGCAATCCAAGCTCAGCTTCAGGCTCATACTGCAGTTATGTGAGACTTAACTGAAGAACGTATATCCATCCAAGGCGACCTTCTAAAAGATTCAAATTGAAAATGCTGCATCATTGCTCACACTTGACCTGATTTACTATTTTCAGTTTCGGCAATTAGCACCTGGCGCTGACCTTGAGAATGTCCGATTTCGTTTGCCACTTGATGGCTGCCCTGGTTTAAAAGGACAACGGTGAATTGAGATTTGCTGTTGTATTCCTATTACCATATTACAACGTACGGCGCTGGAGTAGATGTCACTGATGTGAAAGCAAGACATTTTTTCCTGAACCACCACCAACTGTCTGCCTAGCATGAGTCGCACGAACCTACCTTACCCCATGACCGTACTCAATAGGTGATTCCTATCGCCATTGTGTTGCTGTTGGTCCCTGTTTGCCTAGGTCGATTGGTGTAAACCCTTGTGTAGCAGCAGGTTTGCCAGTCGCCACCCCTATGCATCGTCGTCATCGTCGTCGTCGTTTGCCCGTCTCTCGGTATAAGGACTTCTTTTGTTTAAATGAATCATTTTGAAATTAGTCGATGGGAGGGAAGTGGAAATGGCTACTCTCTCTCTTTCTCTCTCACTCTGTTCTGAAGGATTATCGCATGCAAAAATGGTTAGGTACTCTTTTATTTTTCGTTCTCGCTTTCTTGTTTCTTTTTTTTTTCTTCTCCGGCTCTGGTAGCCCCCTTCGTAACTGCGAAGGACAACGACAGGAACTCTACGTTGTTGACATTTTTGGACAATTTTCGAAAGGCAAATTATGGTTCTCCGGTTGGGTTTTCGTGAAAGCTTGCATGTTTGCTACCCTCAGGAATGTTGTGTTGCATCTTTTTGGCATTGCAGACCGGTGTGGTGATGGTGATTCATGGCATGACACATTCAGAGACGCCCCATGTTTGTGGCTAGGAAATGCAGAGGCACGGCTAAAGCGTTCCGCAGGTAGAGTGGATGACTCTGCAACATTATGAGTTATCAGTATGAGATCAAAGGCAGTAACTGCTTTGTTATCGTAATGGTTGGTTGCTTTTATGGATTTTTTTTATTAGTCTAGCGTGTAACAAGCTGCAGTAAAATAGTATTTACACGAACGGCAGGGGAGCCAAGTCTCTAGACAGGTTTTTATAGCGAATGGTTGGTTTCTGATGAATTTCCTCAAAAATAACCGTGTTATGTTTGAAAGGATGTAACTGTGTAGCGTTACATGTAGTTTATGCTTCACCCTTTAGAAGTTTAACATCGCTTAAGGGTAAACAAAATTTTTTGTTATTTCCTTGCTTCTTCAGTTTCTTTAGAAGGCAAGACGGGAGCTGCTTAGCTTCTGGAAGTGCACATCCAAAATATTGCGTGCTTCAGTAGTCATCTGAACCGCTTTTGGTGCGTAAGCCTGTAAGGCAATAATTTCGACAACCAAATAATTGACGTGCTGTCACAGATAGTCGAGTTTTGAAATGTATAGTCCTCTTGCAAGGGCATAGAGAGAGGTTAAAGAAGTCATCATACCTAAGGCCGGTAAAGCAAGTTACACCACCACCAAAGACTTCAGGCCAATAAGTCTTATCTCCAGCACGGCACGAGAATACAAAAGGAAAGAGTGTAGAAACAGGCTCAAAGGAGAAAACGCTGTAACAAAAAGAATATTCACTACCCGCTTTCCTAAACCCTGGAACAATGTCAGAACGGATGTGGTGCGTAGAACCCTAACAAACCTCAATATCCACAACGTCCTAATCGTTCGGATAGTTAATATACGTGAGGAAAGACACATGAAAGTTGAACTTAGAGGAACTAAGCTGGAAATATAAGCATTTGGAGGTACACCTCAAGGCGGAGTAATGCCCCCATTGCTATGAGTCATTGTGCACAAGGAAGTACCAAAAACGCAGGAACAGCGCCGTCAAAACCATAGCCTACGCAGATGACATAGTGCTGCTGACAATAGCTAGTTTCTTCCAACCCTTAATGAGAGACCCTAGATACCTGGACGAAGACAATGAGGTCCTTTTATTCACAAACAAAGGAAGACACCAGAATTCGCAACACTTTCTGTTGAAGGTATCCCCCCCACGACTTTCGAGACTGCCAAATACCTGGGACTCATGCCCGATGAGAAGCTCAATTGGAAGCTGAACTCTTACGAAAGAATTGAAAAAGTCACAATAGCCTTCTATTCAGCAAAATAATTGGGAAAACCTAGGGCCTAACCCGAGAATTATCCTGGGGACGTACACGCGTATAATAATTCTTGCCTAGTATGGTGGCAAATTGTTAGTAAAACCACTAGCCTAAGGGCCACACTTCGTACAAATACTGGCGTGCATTGGAACTACCAGTGCAATGAGATGGACACCAACGGCAGGACTTGAGCCTATCCTTAACCTACTCCCGGTGCATATCTTTGTACGAGCCTCGGCAGCCATCAGTGTGTTACGAATAAGCCAATAAAATAGCTGGAAACCAAATGCAAGAGGTCATAGGCTATGTATCCATAACCGACTACATAACACCATACCATAGTGGAGAAGCGGCCAAATGCTAAAAGCGCATTCCATAGCTGTCTACATCGATGGATCAAGAATGGGTACTGGTGTGGCTGAAGGTATCTAACCGAAGGTCCTATCAGTGGCACTAGCCGCGCATGAGACTGCTATAAAGGCAATACCACGAGAGGATATCACAGTTTTCTTCGACAGCCAGGCAGCAATAAAAACAATTTCCGCTAATGAAATAAAATTGAAGCTTGTGAAGTGCTGTCGAGAAGAGTTCAAAGTTCTTGGTACACAGCACAAGGTGTCATTCTGCTGGGTCGCTGGACATGAGGGCATAGCAGGAAACGAGAATGCTGACGAACTGGCGAGAGACGGCTGGCAACAAGCTGGGAATGAGTTGACACACTTAAGCTAGAAACGGGGAAAAAAGCTTGGTACATGGAGTTACCCTAGATTCAGAACATAGAGCCATACAGTGGCATTGGGCTAAATGATGAAGACGAAGGCTAAAAAAAACGCTAAAAAGGGAACATTGAAAAAAAGTTCAAAGATTTCGGGAATGATGTGAAGGAAATTCTACCAAAAGGCAACATATGGAGTAGTAGTAGTAAGTTGATAGACATAGGAAAAAAAATAACGCCGCCTTGAGCGATGTCGAGATAGTCGCTGAATTTTTTTTTTGTATAATCCTCTTGCGCATCCAGGGGTTATGAATACCCTTATGATGTTATTTACAAAGCGTGAGCGCTGGATACAGCTGCCCTTGCGCTAGGGACCATTTATCGTTATTATCTGGACGAGCATCCATCTACATAGTGCATAACAGCAGAAAGTGGTCTGAATGCTACATACTTAAAAGGTAAGGTTACCCCAACAGTCCATGGCTCTCCATGCGAAACAGCCGCAGACAATGTGAATCAGCTCAAGTGGTAAATGTAGAGAATTGGCAATGTATCAAGATAGCGAAGGACAGGAACCACCCATCAGCCACCAGTGTGGTAGTTACACAAGGAAATTGTCGATCGTCAGATAGAGTGTCACCATGGAAACCGATTAAACAGATCATAGTAATCTGGGAGAACCAACCTGTGCAACGAAATCGAACTAAAATCAGACAGAAAATCTCCGCCAACGTTACAAATGTTATTGAAAAACAGGGACAATTGGAAAAAATACAGAGAAAAAACCAGAAAAGTTCACGAAAATCTGCACCGAAAATTGCGATGATAAATCACCTAGAATCGACAGGGTTCCAAGCATTAACACATATCTGAAGTTGAATTCTCTAGCCAGTGGAAGAGGCAAAGACTAGTCCTACTGCCTGAAGGGAACAAACCATCACAGCGTGCAAAAAATACTAGAGTGCATTTTAAGGTACAGGCTGTACGCCGATCACCAATATAGCTTCCAAAGGGTACACACATCTCACGCATAGTTGTTGTGGTGGTAGCTAGACTTCTAGAGGAGCTTTATAGTAGCCAAATAGAAAATTAAGTACCTTGGCGTTCCGAACGCCGAATTGAGAAGCTTTTTCATGACAAATTATACTCTTGGAGATTTACCATTCCCCGACAAGAGGTGGGGCCGCGAAAAATGTTCGGTGGACTTGACTGGCGCTTGAACCTACACAGATCGCATAGCAGCCCAACTCACCGACCACTGAGCCAACATTCCTAGTCGACTTTGACAAAAGCTAGGCTTATTGTGATACTACGGCATTGTCAGCTGACATTTATTGAACTGTGGAAAAGTGGGTGCAAGGAGAGACCGCCTTGGTATCATAAGTACCAGCACCTCGGCACATTTTCTTATGGTCGAGTAGTTTTTGAAAAATTTCTTAGCTCCACGTCCTATTACCAGTCGATGGTGTTAAACCTGCTTATTTGGTTTATGTGTTTAAGCCAATGGTTAGGCAATGTCTATAGTTTACATATGCTCATAACAAACTCCTTTTCAGTTGTTCAGGTAAAAGAAAGTAACGAAAATGACTCCAAATTTAAAATGCAGAACGCATGTGATTTTCTACTTCCTAAGACCAAGCTCTACCATCACACGCTCTTTAACATTTGCCTTTCAAAATGTTGGTCATTCGTCCTAATTGAATACCTTATAATGACCTTTAAACCACACCAACAATCAAAAGGTAATCAAAACACTCTTCACCGAGCCATCATTAACTATGCACGTGAATCGAACATCCTACGCGAACCCAAGTACTCTTATTATTGAATCGATATCAGTTAGGATCGTCCTACAACTGACAATCGAGTTGGAGTAATGCTATCCATCGAAATCCTTGAACAACACTCTCACTAATTACATTTACAATACAGGACAGTCCTCGAGAGATAAACAAAGCTCATCCACACACACTTACTGTGAAAAATTGCTACTCTCAAAAACGTTTTTCAATTTGCCGTTTCCGACCAACAAAAAGCAAAGAAAAAACCATTCAAATTGATTTAAATCCGTGAGCAAATGTGCACACGTATGTGTCGGTAGGTAATATATCCTTCAATTACCTTAAACGGGCCAATTTGTATATCGGCCCAGCGCCCCCGCCGCGGTACGAGTGTGTGCGGCGTCGATCTACATATCAGCACCTACTGCGGAGAGAATACATATTTTCACTTCCGGTCTGATAAGATTTAGCTTTCTATTGTTTTACATTTTTATTTTTTTCCCGTTTCCTTCCTGCTCATCCGCGAAATCTTTTGAAAAACCAGCAGGAGGGAGATTTCGAGTGAGAGTATGTGATTCCTTGTTCGAGGATAAAAGCCAAAAGTAGTGGTATTGCGTGCCTGCGTGCACGCCGTGCTCGTACACCTACCTCTCTCATTTCGTATGTAATTTTATTTGGCTTATTTATTTATGATACAAAAGCACTTATCGCTGGAGGCATTTTGGCGGTGGGCGTGGCGGTGGGGTGACGCCGATATGAACACAGTGTATGTAGCGCGAGAGTTGGAGGACACGAAAATCAATTTGGTGTTCGCTCCGAATGCTCGTACATCCAGTCAACCGAAATCCACTTACTCATTCGCTCATTTGTTACGTATCCTATAAGTGTGTCCTTCGGGGCGGATTCCCATATTATTATTATGATATAAAAAAATCGTTTTCCTTTTGTATTTGTTTTATTTTTGCGCAATTTTACTCTTGGATAGTCTTGTGTGTGTCCTTTAGCGCTGCCAAATTAGATTTGTTGAAAATACATAATATGTGAGCAAACATCATCACCAAAGTTTCGTTGTGGAGGCGTGAGTGAGTGGTATAACCAGGGCTGGAGTGGTTAGAATAAGAATGCGGGCACGTAAATTGCTAATGACGAATTCAAGGAATTTGCTCTCAGGAAACGAAAATAATGTTTTAGAAGATAAAGCCACGGCGACCACTGTATCTCTAATAAAATTCAATGACACTTGGTAACAGAATTGATTTAAGCCAAGTAGTACTCCGTTCCCTTCTTTCTCAAGATGTCTAAGTTTCTGGTGGTGAGAATTTGAATCATCACCGGTGCTGGCAGTGGTCCTTGGCTTTAAAAAACGCATTTCCACCGCCTTCATCATCAGAACGCATCTGTGAACTAAGCCTTTGGAAAAGAAGGGACATTTTTCTACACAAGAACCCGGATATTAGGTATAAAAGTCGTCACTTCAATTAGCATTCGTTTTACCCTGACAGGATCACACACATTCTGACACACCATAGCATGGAAAAGGTCCTCATTCCAATGGTGCCATCCATAGGTTTCATATGAAGTGGACAGCTGATGGTTGCTTGCAAAAGGGCTGGGTTCTTAAACAGTAAAATAAGACAACATGACTGAAGATAGCTCTTACGAGCTTCTCAACAGAACCTTCGAGCAATCGTTCAGGAATGACGAATAAGTGGACGAATGAACATGGGAATGAATGGCATTGCGGTCAAAAAGTACAACATGCGAGTCAACGATTCCTCAAGGTAGTCTTGTTGGACAAAACAGCAACATTAGCCGCTTGAAAAGATACAAAGGCATCTGCATAACGGGTGCTTTAGGAACAACCTCTACTGCTGCACTAGAAGCAATGCTCCTCCTGCTTTCTGTTGATCTCTTTAAAAAGCTAATGGCAGTCTAAGCAGCATAAAGGCTTAAAAAATCCTTACAGCTGGTCAGCACATCAACAGGGTACCTTATAATCCACAAGGGTTGCCTTACTATTTTTAGTAAAACGGACTGCATTGTCGCCCATATTGACTTTAACGTCAGATACAAGTCCCGGATTCTTAGCAGAAGCTCTTGGGAGACTAACACAGTTTTTAGCCAATTCGCTTAGCAATTTTCTCCAACACACCTGATATAGCCATTACCACGTGACTGCCGGACCACTGTAGTGTATTCCAAGCCAAAATTGCGACAGTCAGTGAAGCTGCAGCTTGACTTGGCGAAAGATTTTAGCACTATTGCCCTATCATAGATAGTCAGACAGTTATTATAGCCTTAGAATCGCTGACAATACGATCAATGTCGATAAAGCAATGCCTTAGATCTGTTAACGAGATTGCAGACGCAGGGACATTCTAGGCAACTGCAAGGTGGACGAGCTTCCAAAAGAACGAGCAGGACGGCATCTTTTTCAAAAGAGTGATTTGTCCACTCTAACACTGCGGTCTCATATAGAGGCCCTTTGTGCTGGCCCATATGTTTAGAGAAGTTTGTCTGCGACGAGTTCACTGCTTAGGGTCCGCTTTTTCACATGAATAAGGGCGGTGAAACTTTTGGTGAAATTTAAGTTTGTAGTTCCAACTTGGGAGTTATATAGTCTGTCGGGCAAGCTACCAATTCTTTTGGTAGCAGGTCTAGGATGTTACTGTGACCGAAGGGTTTGCCTGTCCAAATCCTAGTCTAATTGCACTTGACAGTACAATGCTTTTGACTAGGTCATCAGTAGGGCATGTGTACAGAGTCTATATTTTTTAAGATTGTATCCCTTAATCAAAGCGGGCCACCAGACTTATAACCCGTAGGGTTCATACAATGTCTGCATCCAGAGGGTGGTTTGAATTCTCCCTTTCTTGCCGATTGTTCTAGATAGGTAAAGTGGCGGCTCTTTAGAGCCCAATTAGCGCTAGAGTGCGCCGTTTTGTAAAGTGCCGATTGTTCTACTACAGGCATACAAGCTTTCTCAACCCGTTGTTCTATATGTAGTTTCGAACTTATCAAGTTCCATTCCACACCATACGATTTGAGCCTTAGAAACGTGAAGTCGCTCTCTGAGGGATACCAACAGACGCTGTGAGCAGGAAGGTAGGAACACGACTGCGGCGTTAGGTGGTTTACAACTAGAAATCTTGATAGGAATGTTTGAATGATCGAGAAAGAGGAAGAACTGTCTTCTACTCGTCATTGGTCAGCAGTCCCATTTATCTTTCAGGCTAAGGACCTAATCAAGAAACGGAATTATGGTAAAGATCGTTACTAACAGCTAGGCAAACATTAAGACTCCGCGCTGGGCGATAGTAAAATTACAACTTATACCAATAGAAAAGTGCTTCTCGGATAATCAGGCACTAAAACAGCAGCTAAACTTGCAAGTCTTTTATTTGAAGATATCCTTGGTTCCAGCAATTGCAAAATTTACAAGCGCCCTTCTCTCAAAGACCTTTGAAAAGCATCTCGAATAAATAATGGAGATTTAGACACCCGCCTTTGTCCTCTGCTCTTCATAGTTAAATTCAATCTTCAATAGAACAAGACTGCGTGCCTTTCTACTCCTCAAGATAAATGGCGTTTTTAAATGGATTACGAGGTTGACAAACACATACACATATGCGATAGCACCACGTTTTCAGAGGCTGGAAAACGCAACTTGATGAAGGGAAATATCGTGCCACACAAATTGGTGACTAACGACAGATACAAGTATAAGCAATCATCCCAGTCCTCAAGAAGGTTGCTCCAAGGATGTGTGTCTAGAGAAATGAAAAAAGAAAAACTCACAACGACAAACAATCTAAGAGGAGTGATATGAACTAAACGACGACAATGACATCCCATATCTCGGAGTAAAGTGAATTTCTTACCCCAGATCGATATCGTGTCGTTGTTTATCCCACAATTTATCTCTCAATGCCTTCACAGCACCACCACTGCTGCCATTCGCAATACCGCTAGCTGGTGTGCCCTCCTCTCCGCTTCGGTGCGTTTTGTAATTTCAGTTTTAAACTCGAAAATTCCGTCGAAAAAATCGCTGAAGCGTTTATCCTTCTTATTCCCGAGTAATGAAAACTCACAGATACTGTGTTTACGGATATGTTACACATTTCTTTCGGTGTCAAGGCAAGGTGTTGAGAGAGTGGTAAATTTTGTCTGCTTTGCTTAAGGGTGCCAGGTAAGACGAAGAAATTAGAGGGTAATTTCAGGAAGATCCCAACCATTCGCTGTGGGTTTTGCTGGAAATTGATGGATAAATTGAGGAATTTCCCGAGAAGGAATATTCGAAGAAAAGACGAAGGAAAAAATAAAATTGAAATCCTCGCACATGTAGGGAAATCGAAAATCACTGTCACTCTCACTTACCTTGGTGTTGATTGATGGTGCAGCACACCTTGGGTTTTTTCTTTTTTTCGTGGACATTTCTTTTGTCAGGGTCAGCGGACAAATTGATTGGTTGAGAGTAGTTCTCCGATAGTGATTGATGTGTTTCTATTTAACTTTCTGATGTAACTGATGATTTTGACTTAACACCGAATAACGCAAGAAGTGGATTAAATCCTGTTTCGGTGACCGGACTTTCACTTTTGAGAAGGATAAAGTAGTAAATTAGTGAATTTAAGGATATGAGGACTGTTTTGAAAAGCTAATCTGTAAAAGATCTTCCAACAGACAGCTTTTTATGGAAAATTTGAAAAAAGTTACAAGTGCCACTTGCATTCCACTCAATGAACCAAGGGTGCAAGAGAGAAAAATCACTGCACCATTGGGTACGAACATCATCACTTTCCTCCCACAAGGGGTCTTTCGGAAGGAAGAAATTCACTAAACCACTAATTTTTCTACTTAGTTCACATCAAAAACACTTTTCCAAATCGCAATCACAATAACGACATAAATTTAGTTCAGGCTTAACTTTTCTTTTAAAATCCACACGCGGTTTAAGGGGTTACGAATACCCTTTTGAAGAACCTGTCAAGGCTACAGAGCCCGAACCGAGGCCTGCAAGGATGAACAAGGGAACATCGTAGTACAATCGCAGTCGGTGCTGAGGATATGGAAGAACTACTTCTGCAGACTGTTTAACGGCGACGGCGAATCAAATCCCGCTGTCAGGCAGAATGTACCATTCAACCTGGACGACGAAGACCAACAATTCCGTCCACCCGACCTGGACGAGGTGAAGAAACCCTTATCGAAGCTTAAGTCCAACAAAGCTGCTGGAGCTGACGGCCTAGCTGCCGAGATATTCAAAGCAGCAGGCGATGACATGGTAAGGAGCATGCACCAACTCATCTGTAAAATATGGTCGGAGGAAAGTATGCCCGATGAATGGAACCTTAGCATCGTTTGCCCCATCCTCAAGAAAGGAGAGCCGGTTAACTGCGCCAACTACAGAGGGAGCAGTCTTCTTTACATCGCTTACAAGATCTTATCTGCAGTGTTGTGTGAACGACTGAAGCCGTTCGTCAACAACCTGATCGGTCCATATCAGTCGGTTTCAGGCCAGGAAAGTCCACCATCGACCAAATATTCACACTGCGGCAAATCTTGGAAAAAACCCAGGAACTTCAAATCGATAGCCACCACCTCTTTATCGATTTTTAAGGTCGCGTATGACAGCATCTATAGAGACGAGCTATACAGAGCTATGTCTGGTTTTGGCATCCCTGCCAAACTCGTCCGTCTGTGCAGGATGACGATGAAGAATGCACGCTGCTCCATCAAGGTCGGTCAAGACCTCACCGAGACTTTTGATGGCAAAAAAAGATTTAGATTTGCGACTTCTTCAACATAGTTCTTGATAGAGTTGTGCAAAACTCACGCGCCAACACCAGAGGCACAATATTTCAAAAGCCCGTCCAATTACTCGCATATGCCGACGATATTGGCATAATCGGAAGAACGCAGCGTGATGTCACTGGTGCCTTTGTGAGTATTGAGACGGAAGCGGCGAAAATGGGCTTAGCGGTCAATAAGGGCAAAACAAAATATATGCTGTCATCAAGAAGGGACACCCAACATCGACGTCTCGGACAGAACGTCACGGTAGACAGCTATAACTTCGAGGTAGTAAGGGACTTCGTTTACCTCGGCTCCGCTATCACATCCGATAACAACACCAGCGCAGAAATCAAGCGAAGAATAACTCTTGCCAATCGCTGTTTCTTTGGGCTAAGAAGGCAATTGAGTAGTAAGGCCCTATCCTGAAAAACTAAGGAAACTCTTTATAAGACCTTAAACATCCCTGTCCTGCTTTATGGCGCTGAGGCATGGACTCTATCGAAAGCGGATGAAGATATCCTTGGTTGCTTTGAGAGAAAGATTCTTCGTAAGATATTCGGTCCCGTTTGCGTTGACGGGTTCTGGAGGAGAAGATTCAACGATGAACTTTACGAGTTGTACAGCGACATCGTCCTAGTCAAGAAGATACGTATCCATCGGCTCAGATGGCTGGGGCATGTAGAGCGAATGGACACAAATGCTCCGGTTCGCAGAGTCTTCGAGTCTAACCCGGAGGGTCAACGCAGTAGAGGAAGACCTCGCCTAAGGTGGCGCGCACAAGTGGAAGAGGACCTCAACCAACTTGGAGTGCGCAACTGGAAGCAGTTAGCTAAGGACCGGGCTAACTGGAGAGGCTTGTTGGTTGAGGCCCAGGTTCACCCCGAACTGTAGCGCCACCTAAGTAAGTAAGTAAGTAAATGCTTTCCGACATTAGGTGTTGAACCCGGAGATTGAGCGTCACAAGTGAATATGTTAACCATTATACCATGGCTACCCCAAACTACTGAAAAGAGAACTTGAAAGCGGATATGATGCTGGTAGGCTGACGGCCATGGTTACATTTTTAAATGGAGTAATTTACTCGAGATTCTTTCTCGAACAACCAAAGGACTCCTCTATGAGACTTTAATCCCAGTCCTGCCCTATGGAGCTCAGGCATGGACTCTGTCAAAAGCGGATAAGGTTGCTCTTGGCTATTTCGACAGGAAAATTCTTCGGGGGATTTTCGGTCCCGTCTGCTTAGACGGTGAATAGAGGAGGAAATACAATGATGAACTGTACGATCTGTACAGCGACATCGATTTAGCCAGAAGAGTGAAGGTCCAATAACTGAAGTGCCTTGGTCATGAAGAGCGGCTGAACACCAGCGCTCTGTATCGGAAAATCCTTGAATCCACAACCGAAGGACGGCGCAGTAGAGGAAGAACGCGACTCAGGTGGCTCACCCAAGTGGAAGGGGCTTCAACCACCTTGGCGTGCGAAACTGGAGACAGTTGGCTTAAGGTCAAGTTGGCTGGAGATGCCCCAGACTGTAGCGCCTTCACCTTAAGGAAGTAGGTAAGTAAGAATTCTTCATATTAGAACCACAAAACGACATTTGGCACTTTGATCGATGGAATTATGAACAACGATTCTAGTCAATCAGGTTTGTATGCAGCTCAACCTTGCTACTGTGAACTCTCTGTCTATAAGACTCGACATCCAAGAAAAAGGATTAATTTGTCTTTGATATGGCGATCGAATTTACATATTTCATTATCAATCTCGAGCCTCCGCGGAACGCAAGGATACTTTTCAGCATCAGCATCACCTTCGTCAATGTACGTGCATACATTACAGCATTTAAGACCTTACACTGTCATCTGCGAACACATTCTCCAGTCTGTTGAAAGGGACTCTGGCACAGTGCCATTACAATTTTCTTTTCCTTTTGGTCACATCCAGCAAGTTGAAAAGATTTTAATACATAAATTCTCATGGGAATTATCCAGACATCCCTATGAAACTGCACCGAATCCACCCACATTAGGATTAGAGATTTGTTTGAATCGTTATTTATTATTGATGTCCCTTAAGGACTTATCAATCACTTGCCCGGGGGTAACTTTTACCATTACTTTGTTTGCAGAATCGGCTTTTAAACTTTCCCGTCGAATCAAGTATCCAGATCCGAAGTCACTAAGACAGTAAGACCTCCGAAAATTCGGGGAAAGTTTTTGACACAAAAAATACTCTCTCATCATTACCATTCTACGGTTCCGGTCCGTGAATGAGTCCCGCACTCACATTACCATTTGTGTGAAGGACAACTGTCTGTCGCTTCCCCTCATTGGGTGTTGCTGCATAGATTATTCCATTTTCGTCGTCATCTCAGAGGCGCAAATAGAAGATATAAATCTTAGGCTTACTATGCCTCTGTCGAACAGACACAACTCTTTGCCCGGTAAGTCGCTGTTCACGCGTTCGCATCTCAATCCGTCCATCTATCACGAGATAAATGGTTCAATGGTTCGCCTTAAAATTCATCATTTATCTCCACTCACACGGAGAACTTTTACGTCGGCATTTGTCTGCAATCCATTATTCTCCCTTGTGCCGTTGCCAATGCCTGTGCCGTCTGATTATGGATAAACGGGACGAACACAAATGTCGGCTGCCGTGGGTGAGAAGGAGCAGGTGGCAAATAGGCAATCCTTCGGGGAAAAGGCACAAAGAAAAGAATGGATTCAAATGAAGGGAAATCGGCAAATGCCTCGGTTAAGGATTCCGATTGATTGAATTGGTAATGATGACGATGGGTGGCAGTGGGCGCGTCCTGTTTGCAGGTGTTTGCCACATTACCTTCTTTTCTCCTTCCACTTTTTTTTTTTTTCTTTTTACCATTGTTATTCGTGATTTTTCTCAACGCTACTGATAGGGTAGGATGGAGTAGGCAAACGATCCGCAACCGATATCGGCTCTGGAATTTGATTAATCGTGAGGAATTGTTATTGCCATTTTGATTCATTTATAATTTTATTGGAAAGGTTTTATCGGATAAGGTTTGATTTCGATGAATTGTTGTGCCCGGAGGGAGTTGTTACAACGGAATCGAATTTTCACGCGACACAATTGTGTTTATTTTGATTGTGCAGTCGGGTTGAGCGTGGATCAGTGGTTAAGGATCCCATTGCTACAAGCACTGCCAGGAACTATTGTCCATTCAAAGTTTTGAATCCGCGGATTCAAGATAGCAAAAGACAGACAGATGGTAACTACATGATGTTATTTCGGGAAAAGCGAAAGAGAGCTCAGACGCAAGTAATAGTAATCAGCCCTTCCTGTGAGAAACTTGAGCCATTCTTCTTTACCTACTGTACATTGAAGTCGGTCTGGAATGTAAAGATTGCCTGGCAATTACTCTTATCCGCGGATTTACATTCCCCTCCCGGAATTTAAGATCACAACCCAATGAGTGTCAAACTCAATTTGAATAAAAAATTGAAGAACTTTTTGGACTATGACCATAGATCTGCAAACAAGGTGATTTGGCAAACCATCCGCCGTTTCAGCAGAAGGAAATTTAATGTCATCGAAGGAGTCAAAGCTAAAGATGGTGTACTTCTTCCCGACGAGAAGGACATCTTGCGCAGATGGCATCCTCTTTTCGAAACTGCTCAATCCCCAACAGGGCACAGGGGATGGCAGGCCCATGATTTTGAGTAGTACGGCAAAAAGTCCCACCGTAGAGGGAATGAAATGCTGATGTGGATGAAATCCGACCCTTAATTCTCAAGGCCTTGGAGGAAGAGGGAGTGAAGTGGCCTGAGAATGCGGTCAAATACCTAGCGACTTGCAAACTGGAGTGATCCCCTTTTAAGAAATAGGATAATGGCGCTTATCTCTTTTAAGTCTTCCCCAAAAAAGTCGATGGTAAGGTGTTGGAAGTGCGTACCAGGGCTGTGGTCGAATCCAGTTTACGAGATGACTAGTGCGGCTTCCGTCCAGATAGAAGCCAAACCGGCCAGCTATTCAGTCTTAGAATGGTATTCGCAAATGCCTGGCTTTACCTGAGACTATGCCATGTTTTATGGATTGGGAGAAAACATATGACCGACTATCTCGAAATAAACTCTTGAGCGTACTGCAGGAGTATGGGTTTAACGGTTCTCTTCTGAGGGCCATTCAAACTCTATACACAAACTGAAAAAGCTATGTTCGGGTGAACGGCGTTAAATCGACACCGATCACTTTGAGCAGAGGACTTCGCCAAGGGTGCATTTTCTCACCTCTTCTGTTTTTATAGCGTTTGTAGATTGGATGTTACAAAGCCGCTGGGGCGAGGAACTGTTCGAATTGGGAGACTTAAGAATCTTGGGTCCGAACTACAGAGCGCACTTGACAGGTTCGTAGTCGTCTGTGTTGAAGTTGGGATGAGCGAAAAATCAGAAGTAATTATCGTTTCCCAAAAGCATATCGGTCTTTATTCCAATGTTTTTTTCGAAAGCATCTATGGTCATGAGTTTTCGGGTGATAACCGAAAGAATAAGATACAAGCTACCGAAATGAGATTTTAAAGTTGTATTGCTGGACCTACTCGCCGGGATCGAGTTAAGAACATCAGAATACGCGAGGAATTGAATGTCAAGCTGCTACTTCTTCGAGCGGTCCATACTTCGATAGTTTAGGCACATTGAAGATATAATCCAAATTCAGCTTCGTATGGGGAAAACTCCTGATGATTAAGAGTCAATAGCGGAAGATGCGTCGTTTTCTTGTTATTACTAAAGTGTCGCTAGTCTAGTGGCCCCTTTTGAGTAAACACTTTTCTTTGACTCAGTTTACCCATTTTATTGGAATTTCCTCAACTTTCGAAGAAAGCCGAGGAGGCACAACAATGATGAAGAGCTTACAGTATCACCATTTACCATGTCAGCACTGATAATCTGCAAAGGCAGGATAATCGCAAAGGAAATGATCCGAAGTATCGTTAGCCTCTCCACAGACGTCGCGGAGAGTGGTGTCACTTAAGCCTAACAAACTTAGATGCTTGGCAAAAGCGAAGTATCCCGTTAGAACGCCAATAAGTGGTCTACAGTCTCTTCTGCTGAGTGACAGCAACAATGCCTCTGATTTCTTATTGACGTTCGGGAGCATCCGTCTAGTCTGCATGCATTCTGGAGAGCCTTTACAATTGTGTTTGTAGGAAACCTAATCGTCAACGGAGGCCCTGCCCGAGAATGCGAGAAGACCCAATGCAGGTTCAAGTCTCAGAAATCAGAAATCAGAAATCTCATTTACAGAAATCCCAGTGAGGTTTGGCAGACAAGAGTCAAACAGTTTAGCTTTGCAACCGAATACAGAGAGTTTTTGGATTCTCTCACCATTTTGGGTCTGGTTAAAGGGTTAAAGGCTTAACAATATAGTCCGTGTTCACTAGGATAGAAAAGGTCTCTGCATGGAAAACAGAGGCATGCTTGCCTAACGAGTAGTGAAATCTGGTGTTGTCGACTTCCACGAAGACATCAGCACCGTGCAGCCATCTGTGAATTTTCGACTACAGCCTCATCCAGGCTCAGACTCTGACCGAAGCCAGTCTTGAAAGTAAGGAAAGTCGGTGGCATACCCATGGAACTAGGGTCGTAGGATAAGTGTCGCGCAAGGTCATCAAAACTCCAGTGCGGATGATACCAAAAGACGATAGACTGCTTTAATAGTGCAGACCATGATATAAGTATCAAAGGGAGTAAGATCAAGCAGAGGTATAGAGCAGCGCCAGGTATATTCAAAAAAGGTCCCGGTTAAGCGACACAAGCCGTTCTTTGAAGAGACCTGTCAGCATTCTGGACAGTCTTACAGCTCTCAAACTAAGTTATGTCAAACCCCTTGATGTAGCTATCTCACACTCCAATTCAATGGTATAGAAAGGATCTCGCTCTTTAGGGCTATTGGCTAAAGATCACTTTCCTTTTCATTGCATGTCGCAGTAACACAGAGGGCGAATCAGTTAAATGGCCCGGTAAGGGAGTCATAATTCCATTCCAAGTTCGAGTTGGGATGAGAATTACGAACAGATCTGTTTTCCTACCCTTTTTAGCCAACTCCAATACTTGGCGGAACAATTCTAATAATTTAGCCATGTCAAGGAAGAAAAGACCCTCTTAGAGCCGAAAGCATGCCAATTAAAGGAATGCAAAATTAAAAAAACACAGAAGCCATTTTAGGCGTTTCTTTCCAATTCGCTATCGATGTCTATATCATGGCACCAAAATTCTACACCAGCTATTTCGCAAGCGTGTCCTTTTCGCATTATTATGCGTAGGTATAAATTTGTAGCTTATGCTAATGTTAAGGTTTTATATTAAATTATTTCAATAAAATTATTTTCTTACAAGTAAAAAGCACCCAATTAAGTACTAAGCGGATCTGTAAGTTATTCAAAGACCCACCCAATCTCTGTTAACGATTCGCCTTAATTTTTTTTTTTTTTTTTTTCCAAGATTGCATGAGCTTCCACTACTGGCTTTATGAAATGAAAAAAACTAAAACAGCGCGCGTTAACAAATTGCGTGTCAGAAGTGGATGTATATAAAAAACTCAATCAATACTAAGAAATGCAAACGAAGTGTACCACAGGCACCTGTGTGTGTGGAAAAAGTACAGCGCATGGTAGAAATGTCCTTTTCCTGAAGAAAATTACGCATTCAAATTGTGACTCCCGTCATACACGAGCAGTGTAAGGTTCTAAAGGTGTACTAGGGGTTCCAGGAGTACCCCTAGTGCTGGTCATTTTCGTATGATGAATTCAAATTACGTCATGAATACATTAAGATAAAAAAAAAAAAAAAAAACTCGCTGGCATACTAGTATAAATCTACGCTACTACGGTGAAGCATAAGAAAAGTATGATTAATTAGTGATTAGGAATGTTTATGTCCTGGCAGTGTGAGATCATGTGACTTAGGTCGTAAATTCTTGGGTAGTTAAGTTGACTTGTCGTCAAGGGTGGAGTTACCAACTAACACACATTGTTGGGGATCCTAGTCGGTTAGGACACGTGGGGTGGGAAGAGTAAGTTTATACATTTTAAGGAACGATAATCAAAATTTCCCTATCTGGAAATTAATGTCGGATTAGGAAGAACAATTTCCACTACAATGCAAAATCTTAATTTATAGTCCGAAAGTCTAGTTTAAGTGTTCTTGAACCAGACTGGAATACAACTGCTAAATAAAGGCTTCTCAGCGGGAGAAAAAGCGCCCTTACTGCTTGAATAAAAAACAAGTAAAAACAAAAAGTATGTAGTACTCCCACAAAGAAAACATCGTCTAAGCGACAACATCAATGGAGTATGTATGACACAAAATCAAAGCCAAGTGAACAATTAAATGCATGAATGAATCGTTTAGATCTATGCCAAGATGCATCTAATGAGCTCTTGTTAACAACCGTGGCGACTATTTGCGAACATGTCACATTCCCTAAGAACAGAATTTTTCGACAATGGCCAAGGCCATTCAATCCGGGAGCTGTTCAACTACGTAATACACCTATAAACGACCTACATATGTACACTCTTTCTCTAACCCTGTTGGATCCGCCAAAAAGAAGCCATTTAATCTTTATTTGTAAAACGAAAAAAAAAACTTTAATCCACTGCAGATAGTTTTTCTTTACAAAGCACAAGTTAGACCAGGACTCGAGTATTGTTCGGACATGTAAAGTTCGAACCTTAAACCCTCTCTTTAATTCGACAAAATACAGTAAAGCCAGCTACAGACGAGCATTTAATCGGCCAACTGGTTGACAGACTGGTTGTAATCATTTCCCTACAAACGCAAAGACCAGTCTTGCAATTTCAGTTGTTCTGTCTTTTTCGTTGAACCGAAACCGTACAAATCATTGCAATTAAAATTTTAATTACTCAAAGAGACTCCTCTAATGTACTTCAAAAACCAATCAATAATAGACACGTATGTTCATGAAGAACTTTTGGAAATGGTTAAACCATATATGTAGGTTGAAAGAAAATACACGGTTATGCAAAGAACCGCACTCAACATCAGAATTTGTAGAATGAAATCGTTTGTTTGGTTGTTGATTTCGCACACAAACCGAAAGATCAAAACATTTTGATTTTTCAACGACTGATTGGCAAACTTGAAGAAATCGTTCAACTCATCGTCAGACTTGCCTACACACATGGGTTATTTGCAAATACTATAGTTTGTCAACCAGTTGGCCGATTAGTTGCCCGCCTGTAGCTGGCTAGTGAGCAATTTGGCTAATAGACGACCCTTCATCATCGTCAAATTTCGTAGTGCTGAATCGCAATATAAAAAAGAACCTTCCGGCAAAAGCCGCAAGAGGTAGGTGGATTTCTTATGTCATCTATTCTGATGGTGAGAACAAAATGGCGGACAAAAATTTCCACTTTAAAAACGAATTTGTACTAATTACCTCAAGATTTGTAAGGATTTTCAATTTCAACGAAATCGGAGCAATTTTGAAGAATTTCAAGATGGCGGACCCAAGATTGCTCCCAAATTGGTAGCAGGCGGATTCTGCTCACTGTTATCTACTATATTACTAAAATATGAAAACCGGAAGTTGGGATTTATTTGAGTTGTGAAATGTACCGTTTGAGCCATAAAAAGGGGCGTAACCCGCCTCCCTCTGGACCAATTATGCCCATCTACGAACTTAGCCGAGGTATTCGGCATACGAACGTGTATACCAAATTTTATTCAAATCGGTTCATAATTGCGGCCTTAATCGTGTCCACAAGAATCCGTTATATTGCATATATATATATTAAATTTTAAACGAAGTATGAGGTTAGTGTTTGCTATGATAGCGAAGACGAATGGCATTCAAATTTTTTGAAAGTCGCGTCATGAGGACCTCTGCAATAGGTGGTATTTCTATGAAATCCACCTAAAACTACCAACTAGACATGCTACAATGGCCCATCAGTTCTACCTGCACTAAACAGCTGCACAAACTTAACTGCCAACTTGTCGTTATAGAACTTGCAAACATTGGACCGAGGAGAAATAATTTCGATGTGTATAAAACAGACAGAAATTGCAAACTTTGGAATCTATATATATAAAACTCTTTGTCCTGACTGACTGACTGACTGACCCAGAGATAGGCGCACAGCCCAAACGGCTGGTGCTAGAAACTTGGAATTTGGACAGTAGTTTCCTTTTGTGGCGTAGACACCCACTAAGAAGGGATTTTTGGAAACTCAGCTTTTACAGGGTGTTACAGGGTGTTCAAGTTTGTATGAAAAAAAAAAATTTAAATTGGACTTTGGAATTGAAATTTGGTGCGTATATTCTAGAACAGAAATATTTAAACACGTGTTTCACCGTTTTTCAAAATTATGACTGTGGGCCAAGATACAGGGCGTTAAAGTATTGCTATTTATAGTAATGCGCAACCGTAGTCAGCGGCACATATCGTTTCGTGATCGTGTGTTGTTTTTGTTTTGAGCAGTTGTACAGGGGTAGTTTTTTTCATTTTTCTTTGTGCCGCTTTTCTTCACTCAGCACGGTATCTATTCATGTATGTATGTATGTATTTGATGGAAATATTTTTTGTAGTAGTCGCATTTACTTGAACACAATTATTCTACGATACATAATCCTACCTATTTGGCAGAAAATTATTTACATGTGTAAGTACATACACATATATATTTGTGTGTATATTCTTGATCGTATGTTGCGGTCTACAACTAGGGGGAAAGAAATACTGCCGTCGCCAGGAATGTTGTTTACGAGTACGCTTTGAAAAATTAATATGAGAAAGTTTATTCCTACTCATTAACGGCTTGAAACGCGGGGAAGGATGTATGGTATAATGTGACGTATTTCCACGCGGGCGTACTCACGGGTATCGGCTAGTAAATTATAAACATCGTGATTGTGGGACTTTGCTAAGCTTTACAGGGTGCAGAATGAATAAAATGATAAAAAGCCCTCAAATATTTGAACATTTAAGCCACGATAGGTTCGAAGAAATAATATGTACCATTAACAGCCTGGTTCAATCATTAACTAAAAAACTTTCAAGGATAAAAACCTCTATGCTTTTTATTAAAAAGCTTTAAACGCTAAAACTTAAATCTTGACTAAGCTTTGCCAAAAGTTTTGTGAATAAAAAAATTTTTTTATTTCCTTTGGGAAATTTGAAAAGCTTTTATATAATAGCATTTTCTGCTTCGGGTTCAGTTATTAGATTACATTTCCCATGGGTTCTGTCAGAAATCCTTTAAATTTCTGTTTGTTTTTACGACTTATCACTTAATAAAAAAAGTCATACCTATCCTATGTACATAGTATCAGAGTTGTAAAGTACTGAAGTACATTTGTACTGCAGTACTGTGTAAAAACCTAGTTCATCGTACTTGTACTTGTACTTGTAAAAGAAGTGCAATGTAATCACCACGTGCAAGTACTTTTTCAAATAATTTCTTCTAAGTACATACGTACGTACGTACCAAGTAGATTGCACGTCTTTTTTAAAAAGTACTTTTTGATTGGCACTGGTACTTATAAGTTTACAGGTCTGCATAGTATATGACTTCACCACAACATAGCAATCGGCATAAATTTAATTTAGTTACTATTCGATTTTTGAACAATTTTGCTTCACAAAATTTTGAATTTTCATTAGGAGATTTAATGTTAAAATAGAAAGCAGAGACGACTCAGAGACATCAGAAGAGAAAAAGGAAAGAGAGGATTTTTCTAGGAGAGGGTTGGATTAAGATCCCTTTTGAAGCCTGCCCTTTATAAGGACCCCATTTAGGAAAATATGGAAACCATTCTACGCGGTGGTATTATCTAGAGACATGAGTAACAGCTTGACTACGACTGCTGAAGAAACTGTAGCGACGGAGAGGCAGTGAAATCTATGCAATCAGAAAATTTAGCAATCTTAGTGGTAGGTTATTTCATGAACTAAAGGATTTTCAAATCGCTCTGGAGAAACACATGCTTTTTCGCTTTTTCTCAAACTAGCTTTGAGCAGCACTGAATCTTCACAGAACCAAGAGCTCGTTAAACATACATTTTTAGAATTGCAAAAGGAAATATATCGTAGATTCCTTTTCATTATGAGAAAACCCGCTGAGTTGCCATCAAAGCACTGATTTGCTACACAATCCGTTTTAAAATGATGTGGAAAGGACATTGGAGCAAATATGACCGACAGACCACTTTGAAAAACCACTTTTCAAATAAAAAATATACCACGGATACTAGGAAGCTCATTTACAAGGCTCTGTAAACTTAATGATCATCGCTGTAAACTGGGATTTAAAGTAGAAAAAACATGTCGATTTTGCAATGAAGCGCAAACAATTATTTTTGATTTCCTATGGAACTGCAGAGCTATAGGAAAAGTGTGTAGATCCAAGCTTTATAAGGTTTATTTAGATAAAGATAAAGATCTAAGTGTGTTCCCCTTATCTCGACATAACGACGGCAAAAAAGTTCAAACTATATCGCTTACATTTTATGACAATGTTAAATATAATTCCACAATTGTTTACGAATAAAATACAACCACTTACCCAGAATAAGAAGAACAAAAATCATTCCAAATGGATTCAGCATTATTCCAGTGATGAGTTACTGTAAATAAAAATAAAATACAATAAATTGTTAAATATCTATAAATTTCACAGAGGAAAATAAAAATTGTTAATTGTTTCTGCTTAACATTAATTTTTTTTTTATTTTTATATACACCAACACCGACATGTTTAATGTCGAAAAGATTTGTTTGTGCAGCGGTAAGATATAAGATTTCTCATATCCCCCCACAGGTAGCGCAGTCTAGTTAAATACTAAACCAAGAGTCAACTAAGCCAAGAACCTTGTGAAATTGCTAATCCCGGTTGGGGATTGAACTTTAAAAGCGTGAGTAACAAACAGGAACACTAGCCACTGCACCAACGCCATCCACAATTTAAATCAGTTTACATAAAATACAAATTTATTTTTTGCCACCATTTAGGACTTGTTTTAAAAGTTTTCTTCGCTATAGCTTTTGAGTTTAGTTGAGACACTTACCATGGTGTGTCAAAATAATTCTCACAATGCTTACAGGTGACATTGTTATGTGTATTCTGGTGATAAATATAAAAGCTTTCGAAGGTATGATACGATATTATCAAGGTTGCCAACCATTATGCAATGAAAACTTTTTCAGAAGAACTCGGCGTCCAATTAAGCGCCAATTGAAAACTCCAGGTTCTTTCATTCGCTAACTTAATATGCAACCTTCTCCACTTCATTGCACTTGGTTTCCTACTTAAAATGTTCAAAAAAAAGGACACTTGGTAATTTTGCAGGACAAAAGAGGTGAAAGCTTTTATCGGTTGAGGTGAGAATTCAACAACCAAAGCTTCAAACCGAATACACCACCTAAATGTTTTCATGAAATTTTGCGACCGCAAGTAATTCGTTAAAAAAATTTTTACGGACATTTTTGTATTTGCATTTATTTTGTAATGGCCAAGGTTCACCGAATAAGGAAGATCTCTGAGGACAGAACTCCCCTCAAGATTACCCACCTCCCAGTCCATAAAAAAATGCGCAACGTCCTACGTTTAACACAACCGTATGCGACCCTCTGCTGATAATATTGACGCTAATGGGAATGTATGACATATTCTATGGGATTTTTCTGGCTACTTTGCTTAGTTCTGACAATCTAGGCTAAAGCACTTAAGCGGCTTTCTTTAAAAGATGAACTGCACTGTGCTGAAACACAATGGACCCGTCTTTGTCTCAGATATCTCTTGCGTGGTGATCCTACACCGGGGAAAAAAAATACGTGATACAGCCTTTAAGCTTTCAAAAATGATTACAAAAATATTTGCAGGATGTTATTTTCCAGACCAGCATCGAACATATTTTAACAGAAGAAATGCCATTTCTCTGACCCCATTTAAATTCAGAAACAACAATATCAATCAAATTATACTGATAAATTGAAAATCGATTAATTGAGAGCACCGTGCAATTAAAAACCGATAAGGACAACCCCATCCTGCACCCGTTGGGTAATTTCCTCCAATGAACCTACTTAAGCAGGATAGGAAGAGGAAATTTATTTTTAAGTTCCATCCTCTGGCAACTCCTCCTTAAATCGTAGCAATTATTTCAATCCTGCACCTTCGATTCGAATAAATTTTTAGCTACGTACATACATACGCGCACCGCTACACCTGAAAATAACAACACAAAGTCCAACAGCATGCAACCCGGAGGCTAATTACAGTCGTTCTCTATTGACAGGATCACGCCATCTAATTACAAGGACGAAACACTTAAAGCCCGCAATTTGAAGTGCTTCAAATGCAAAAAACCTAACAGCAAAACGGACACAAGAAAATAAAACAAAATTACAACTAACGAGAGAACCAAACACAAGCTCAGACAATGGAAGGACACAAAACAATTTTCAAACCAGATACTCCAAGGAAATAGCAATAATAACAATTCCCTCTACTCCCACGGTATTCTATTGGACCCTCCCACGCTACACCGTTTTGTTTGAATTCTAACTCTCATGCACAATTGAAGGACCATTACTGCTGATCGCACGCTATATCTTTTAAAAAAAAAATCCAGGACACTTGCAATAAAATGGAACCAAGTGTACTTGTGTTTTTTTGATAAAAATAAAAAAAAAGAGAAAAACAAGTTCTCCAACAGCAACACCCCCGCTGCCAACTGAATTGGCTAAGGACACGAATTTTCCCGGCGGAAACACTGTACAAATGTAAAAAAACAAAAAAAGGACGACAACTAATTTGCATTGTTTTTGTTTGTGGTGTTGCTGAAGCAGGAAGTCACCAGCAGAAGGTTCACCTACACAAAACAGAAAATGCATTGTTGTTCTGGAAAAGCCATTGTGTCCTTGATTTCGTCCTTTCAGATTCAGCCAAAACAGAAAAAAAAAAGAACTTTTTAGCAAATTGTATGACAATTCATAAAGGAGATTCACACAAACACTCATGCAATCATAGATTATGAGTGAAACCAGTTGGCTTATATCCTGCGAACTGGGGTGACCTCAATCTTGGAGTCCTGGCAAAATTTATTGCATATTGGTCTGCAGACATTTCCAATCTGATTTGTGGATGGTCTCTCTCCCTACGGTAAGTGGGGGTTGTTCCTTAACGCTGGATGGAGATATTTACGGTGCAAAGACGAGGACTAGGGACAACACGGCATGTTGGTCATTGGATATGTTCTTTCTTTGGCGAATTGAGTTGTTTCAATGATTTCAGGTCAAGATAATTCTGCTTGGGTGGTGGTCGGTTGTTGTTTTTATGGCGGCGACGACGTATGGCAAAACGAGTCCTGGGAGTGTTTACTTCGATTATGAAAATTTTCAAAAAAAAAAAACCAGTGAGGATTTTCTTGGGCAAATTCAAATTCAGGGTTCAGAAGGATATGTTTCGATAAAGTACATTTATTTATCGGGGTGAGAAAGTTTTTCGCCCCTTTGGAAATGACAATTTTTTTTTATGGGTGACCTTTCGAATGTAATCTTGGACGACGCGTAAGTTATTGCCTGCCTTGTCTGAACCCTATCATCGTAAAGTGGGACTTTTGGCCGAAAACAAATTTATTTACAAAGGAAAGAAAAAGTGATAGGATGTTCAATAAAACAGCAGAGGTATTGAATTCACTTGAAAGAAGCACCGTTTGTCGTAAAATTTGGGCCACGTACGGAATGGGTAAATGGAAGTTCGTTTGGGGTGGGCATCGAATGGAAAAGTTTAGACGCGACGTTTTTTTTTTTACCTCACTTTTATCACTGATGAATTTGTCAGCTTCGATGGTTTTTGAGTCTACGCAACCTTTTCGAAGTTGTATATATTCGTCGCATTCGATTTTGGAGGATACGTAGAGATGGGGCAAATGACAGGAGAATTAAACCAGGTGTTCAGCTGTTGTAGCCTATTGGGTAATTTACTGTGGACAAAAATCTAAGAAAACATGAAATAATAAATCTATTCTCTGTGCTCATTCCTTCCTACCGCTTCATACTAGCACCCGCCAAAGTTTTCATCACAAAGTCAAATTTCTAAGCCTCATTCTGGACAGCAAATAACTCTGGAAAGGCAACAGACTAGAAAATGTTCAAAAAAGCTACTGTAACGAACAATTATTGAAGAAATCAGAACGATCACACTACTTATCAACCATCAGAGTAATTTTGGAGACAAGTAAACCAGCTCAAACTTACGAATCAAGAAACCGCGACGGGATATCTGTAACGGCTGCAACATCGCAGCCAACTCCGGGGCTGGCGTATATTGCAGCAACTCACCGGTAGAACTTGCGATTCATATGATCCCTTCGCAACAGACTTCCACGCAGAATCCCTTCCCATTTTGAGGGGAGCTGGAATTCTCTTGGAACACCACACCCACCACTCAAAATAGAAATCTGCAAAGACAAACTTGTCTGGGTACCGGGTCACGAAGGTGTCACGAGGAATGAGAGAGCTGATGAACTGGCTACTGGCGCACAGGAATTTCGAAGATCACTGGCCAAAGGTCCAGACGTGCAAAGTGGATAGGTCAGTCGTAAAGAAACCAAGCAACTTGGTCACTAGGAAGGCCCTAGGTTCAAGCAGAGAGCAGTTGAGGCCGATGGTCGGACTAAGCACAGGACACATTAACCTCAAAAAACGTATGCATACACTAGGCCTCGCTGACACTGTTATATGTAGGAACTGCGAGGAAGAAGAAGAAATTCTCGAACACTTTCTATGCCACTGTCCATTCCTGGGGTCCATGTGGGTACCGGATCTCAAGGACAAAGTAAACGGCGGCATCTTGACCTTCACCAAAGAAACAGGAAGATTCGCCAGATCACCCGTACATTTGTGTCAACTCTGTAGTTGTTTCCATCTTCTCTAGATTCCTCTCAACATACGTCCCAACCCAAACCCAAAGAGAAGAACACAACGCGACCGACTGAGGCCTAAGTGAAGGGCCTTCCGCTCACCCTCACCATATCATACCAACCAAAAAGCCACTGTGGCCATTGGCTAGACGTGGGCCAGCAACTTTATACTGTGCACTGGCTTTACTTCTCCGTTATCAGACTTTGACTCAAGTATGGGGTGTAGTGTCATCGTCTGGTTGACGTCCTTAGACAAACCCTTGCACCGTAACTTATTGTAGAAAAATGCAAAAGTCATCATGCATTTGCATTAGCGGAGCATTAAGAACCACCCTACTCGACATATTGCTACATCTACTACGGTTAGATATTTCTGGCAAACAGTCAGATGCTAGAGCAGCCATTAGATTGGAGGCTTCCTATCTGCCCCATTTATCCTGGAAATCACCAACAACAAAGCGCCTAAGTTGAGGCTTAACCTCAACTTTCGGACATCAGTCCACTCCAAAAAGTGGTGAAAGAGTGATGACACCAGAAACGAGTACTCCACTCACTTCTATAACAACGGTTTCAAAACATTTAATTCCGTCTACCTAACCAATGTAGCGTTTTTCTGACGGAAATCATGGCAATAACAAAGCCTTATCCAAGTACATTGTGCATCCTTTAGGAACGTTTTAATATTTAACGGTAGCCAATCTTCTATCTTCTTTCGGGAATCAGTAACAGTTTAACATTCACTATACTGCGTACGCGGCCACATGGAGTTGGCCGCTAAACATGCCAAACTTGGCATTACTCCAGATATTCTACCAGAAAGACGGGTGTTCTACTCGTTACGTATAAATCACTCTTAGAGTGCTATGAGATCAATAAGACAAACCAAAGATGGAAGAATAGGACAATTCTAAACCTCATTTGATCTAAAAGTCTGGTCTTACTTCAAAGATCGATCCTCAGCACCGTAACCGTTATTCCTACCGGCCTTCAAGATAGAAGGATTAGCCTTTTCTCAAATGACTTTGACAGGGGTTGCAGAGATGAAGAGGAGAAAGAAGCAATCATCCACTTCCAAAGAAGAAGTTATATCTTGGAGCCTTTCGCTTTGATAAATTGGGCGAACTGTCACATACTGACGTTTAAAGTATCCTTAACTCCATCAAGAGCTCCAAATGGTTCCAATAATTTGAGTAGCAATTTTCGGGTATAAATTCAAGTGGTATTACAAAAGAGCCTACTATGACTACCACACGTGTGGGTGTGCGTTTCACGGGCAATTATCCTACCTACCTACTTTCCATGCATGCAGTAATCGAATTAGTCACATTTCCAACAGTAGGTAATTGAATAAATTATCGATTGCAAAATCTATTAGTAAACTTTATTTAAATTAACTGACTACTCTAATACACCCTCGGTGGAGTTAACTGAATTTTAATTTTCCTATTGGTTGACTGATGATGAGAGACCTGAGCTGGGCTCATATGGAACTAATCGTCAGAGTTTTATAAACCAAGTTATCTACGATTAAATAGATTTTAAAGTGAATACCTAGAATCTGTATCCACGAAAGAATGTTAAATATGTTTCCAGGAGGATGAAGTGTGACATTTACTACGGTCACTGCTACAGAGAGCAAAAACAGCGTTTTTTCGGGTGCGGATTTGTAATAGGCAGTAGACTTAGGCAAGAAGTCTTGAGCTTTCGACATGTAAGTGAACGTCTTATAACAATTCGCATCAAGGCTAAATTTAAAAACATAAGCTCACGCACCGACAGAAGAAAGTGACGACGCTACCAGGGAGTGTTTATAGGAGCTTCTCGACAAAACATACAAGCAATGCCCTAATGTAAGGTGATTTTAACGCAAAGATAGGAAAGGAAGACCTCTTTGGTAGCACGATCGGTAAACACACCCTACATGACGTCACGTCCGGAAACGGACTTAGGCTAATTGATAAGGGGACATGGCGGTCTCCTGATCAACGCACCGTCAACCAAATTGATCATGCTGCAATCGACAAAAGGACACCTCCAGTATTCTGGATGCCCGAGATTTTCGAGCAGCCAACATTGGCTCGGACCACTACCTTGTTGTAGCCAAAGTACAAATGTGGATATCCCAAACGTTTCAGCAACGAAGAACTACTGTGAGAAGGTATGACGTCGAAAAGCTACTTACGCTACACACCGCCAAAGCCTTTGCCGATCGTGTATCCCGTAATCTCTCGAGAAGTCCAAAGCCGCCTGCACCAAATGCCGAAGACCAATGGAAACGCTGCCAACAAGCCATCAAGGAAGCCGCAATTAATGTGCTGGGTTTCAAGAGACCACCAGCAAGAAACCCCTGGTTTGACGAAGAATGCCGGCAAGTGTAGGCAGCAAAATAAGATGCTAGGAAAGCGGCGCTTCGCGAGCTCTACGACCAGAAGAGATGGGAGCAACATAAGCTTCTCCGAAAGAAAAAGAAACAGCACGAGAAGCACATGATCGAGAGCATAGAGAAGTGTTACTCTTGGAATAATGTTCGGAAGTTTTATCAAATGGTAAAAAGAACATGTCACGGCAACAAGATTCGAGCAGAAACCTGTAAAGATGAACAAGGAAACATTGTAGTAGAGTTACAGTCGGTGCTGAGAATTTAGAAGGATTACGCCAGGATCACTGGCGCGTTTGCGAGTATTGAGGCGGAAGCGGCGAAGATGGGCTAAGCGGTCAATGAGGGGACACCAAACATCGACGTATCGGACAGAAAGTCACAGTGGACAACTATAACTTCGAGGTAGTAAGGGATTTCGTATACCTCGGCTCCGCTATCACATCCGATAACAATACCAGCGCAGATATCAAGCGAAGACTAACTCTTGGCAATCGCTGCTTCTTCGAGCTAAGAAGGCAATTGAGTAGTAAGGCCATGTCCCGAAAAACTTAGGAAACTCTATATAAGACCTTGATCTTCCCAGACCTGCTCTACGGCGCTGAGGCATGGACTCTATCGAAAGCGGATGAAGATATCCTTGGTCGCTTCGAGACAAAAATTCTTCGGAAGATATTCGGTTCCGTTTGCGTTGGCGGGTTCTGGAGGAGATGATTCAACGATGAACGTTACGATTTGTACAGCGACATCGTTCTAGTCAAGAAGATACGTATCCATCGGCTCAGATGGCTGTGGCATGTACAGCGAATGGACACCAATGCTCCAGCTCGCAGAGTTTTCGAGTCTAATCCAGAGGGACAACGCAGTAGAGGACGACCTCACCTAAGGTGGCGCGCACAAGTGGAAAGGGACCTCAACCAGCTTGGAGTCCGCAACTGGAGGCAGTTAGCTAAGGACCGGGCTACTGGAGAGAATTTTTGGTTTAGGCGCAGGTTCCCCCCGAACTGTAGCTCCACCTAAGTAAGTAAATAAATGCATGCAGAGGTATTATAGAAAATGCCGGCTTAGCAAGAACTGGACGCATGATACCTTCTGCTTGTATATTCTTAAACTGGACGCAATCAGGTTAGCCAGCTGTAGAAGAACATATGTCGTCCAAAATTTCTAGACGGATTTGGCATAGGCTGGATCAGAACCGTTCAAATGTTTTGGCCCTGCTAATGTCATCACAAAATTAGTGTCATCATTGGGGCTCATTATGCCGATATGCTATTTCTCTTATCAAACGTTTTCTAAAGAGAAGAAGGAAACCACTTCTTTTGCCCTTGCCTGTCCTTGTCTTACAAAAACATTTTGGCTGACCTAGGCTTACATTTTCGCTTCCTAAAATACTTTGCAAAAGATCAGCCGAAGGCATGAGTGGGCTTTTAACTGGAGCCAATCTCATTGTAAAGAATGTGCGCAGTGAATCCATCTTCGAGAATACTAAGAACAAATAAAGGATAACGTTATTGAAATAGAATTGAAGCTCTAAAAATTCCTGTTTGCCCTCCTCGTGCCATAAACAGGAAGCTGCACTACTCCCTAACAGGCAACGTTTTAATCTGATCATCAGCACGGGAACTAAAACAAATTTCTTCAAAAAAAAATTACGAACCCAACTTTTTCCTACAGGTCCTTACAAAAATAGTCGCATTCTTCGTACACTGGTTATTATAAATAGACGATCCGTCAACAAGGTATTCCCTTCAAAGGAGAAAAACTTCTTTCCCAGAACAATTAAGAAAAAAAATCCTTCAGGGAAAAAAAACTTCACCGCGAACCACTTGGGTTGTTTTTGTGTTTTTTTTTTTTATCAATTTATGGTCATACTCTTCATTCCACTTCCGCCTTTGTACCAGCATTTTTACTTTTCTTCCTCTTTACTTCTCCTTACAACCCTTACAGTCAACAAAAATAAAAAAAAACAGCAAAGGATCCTATGAATGCCAGCTCAAACCCAGCAAACTCATTCTAAAGTATGCATGTGCTTTTCTTATACATTCTCCTCCTTTTAGTAATTTCTTCCGTTGGAAGAAATTGCGTCCAGGTCCCCCACAAGCAGCAGCCAGCACCGTCAAGGACACACAATGAAACTTTCTGAAGCAAAATTTCTGCGTTTATGGCGCTGTTGACTTTAATGTCATTTTAATTTCTTTTGTCCTGCGAAAGGGGTCCTAAGTCGGTATTGTGTTTAGCCAAGTACTATTAATGATATGGTAATCGCAGTTTTTAGGTCGTTAACAAGATGAACAACAAAAATTATGACAAAAGCACAAACAAGAAGGAAACAAGGAAGCAAGAAAGCGAAAAAAAAAAATGGCTGTCCATCCTCTTGACCGCGTTGATATGAAACAAAAGTGTTTCAACAAAAGACAGAAAAGTCCCGATGCGGTGGGTTTTTGGTGAGAATAGTTTTAGAATTTTAATAAGAACCATGCGCCGACACTCGCGGACAATTGCGGCAGCAGCAGAACCATATTCATTAGGGAGAACTTGAAGTTTCCTCCTGTGAAACGAGTTAAATTTATTAAAGTTTTCAAAACCCAGCCGAGGGCGGGTTAGATAGACCTACTTTGACATGATGGGGTTTGGCATTATCCCACCTCAGTTACAGGAAATTACCGGTGGATTGCAACACTGGGGAGAATGGAAATGAAACTCATTAACTCCCGAAAGGCGGTGACTTCACCTCACGGCAAAATAATGGCATTCATTAGGCACCTTGTCACCGAAGGATATCTCGTGTCTCGTGGTAGACAAACAAATCAATTACATGTCACAAGTAGGTATGTACACAACCCATAACTGAGGACATAGAATTAGGCACCCTTTCCTGTCAAAGACACTTGCCCAATTAGCCCCGACTGAATGATGGACCGGAAAGGAATTGCATCCTGAATGAACTATTTTCATGCTCTTCTAATGGTACTCGGCAACTTTTTCATATTTGTGTTTTGCCCATCAATTGTGAGGAGAGAGTCCAGCTGGCCTGGTGGATGCCATTTGTGTGTTTGCTAAACGTTCGTTTCTAATTTGCATATGCAGAGCAAATACATTTACTAATCAATTCGTCCTCGAGAGTGTTGGGCCGAAGTAATGTTGAACTTGTTCACTGTCTATTTACCTTGGACATCATCAGTAGAGAGAAAGAGGCGGCTGTGTGCTCTTGAGTGATGTTTGCATGCAATGGTCAACTGGGCGAAGGTATCTAATAGTTGATGGACGTAGAAAGACCGAGAGAAAGGTGAGGTCAGTGTGAATTTAATTTGGCTTGTGTTTTAGAGTGGGTGGAGAGTGAATTCCTTTTGGGAATACAATTGTTCGAAGGATGATGGGTGTGTGGGTTGTTAGTTAATTAAATTCTTTGCCAATCTTTTGACAACCGATGGAAGGGTTTTTTCTACTGTAATGATGGAGTATAAAACCCTTCAATACCTACTTAAAATTATTTAGTAAAAAAAAAGTTTGTAGTTGGCGCAACAGCCCGAGGAGGGACCATTCACGTTGTTTGGTGCGGCAAAACACCTCGTTGGCGAATGACAAACTTCCGAGAGTCTAATTTATTTTCGACAGGAACATTTTTCGAGTGACTTTCGGTCCAGTCTGCATAAACGCTGAGCGGAAGAGGACGAACTGTACGGGCTGTACAACGACATCGACTAACCCATAAGAGTGAAAGTCTAACGACTGAGGTGGCTGCGTCATGGACACCAATGTTTCGGGTCGAAAAATCTTCGAATCCACACCCGTGGGATAGCGCAGTGGAGAAAGGCCGTGGCTCAGGTGGTGTACACAAGTAGAAGGTGACCTTAACCAACTTGACGTGCGAAACTGTCGCTTGTTGGTTGAGGCACAGGTCCACCCTGGACTGAAGCGCCACACATCTTGTGGAAAGTTATCGAGCATGCAACAGCAGGAAAGTGACTGTAGAAAAGATAAAAAGTGGAAACGTTGTCTCCCTTTAAAAAGAAAATCTAATACATACTAGCCAAACGAGGACTGTAGGAATCGTTTCACCTAGACTGCAGGGATCGTTGCACGTAGATTAGGTAGGTAGGTAGACGGTCTGGCAAGGGGAGAGAGAGAGAGAGAGAGATCTCTTCGCTACACTCAGGTCAGTAGAGACCCATTGTGATGCCCAATTCGAACCTTTTTGAAGCCTTTATGAACTTCCAGATGTATCTGCCGGCCAAAAAATTGGAATCTCCATATAAATTTTACAATTGTCGTTTTTTTTCTCTGGTATTTTCTTTCTTAAGCATTGGATTGAGAGAGAACCCTCTACGCCGCACTTAGGTCCGTAGAGGCCCATTGTAATGGCCATTTGGGGGAGAAGGTGCCCTTTGCTCGTGGAGCAATCTCCTATTGCCCCAGGGTTTCGAACCACTTTGAAACCTTAATGAACCCGCAGATATCCTTGGTAGGTACGGCACTTATTTCTTCAGTATCCTTGATTTCACAGGATTTATGTCTAAGATGGCAGAAGCCTGGGCAATTCGTCAAATTCGTCTTCCCAGCCCTCCGCAAAGGTTCAAATCAATAAAATTACTCTGATACAGCGTAAGAAGACTAGGTGATTCCAAACTTATGGTCGGCAGTGTACGTCACTTAGTTCGTGCATCACGAAGTTACTGGAAAAAGTTCTTCTAAAGGATTTATGTCTGAGGTGGAAAAGACCTGAGAAGCGGCAGAGGAAATGGGTTGTGTCTTCATTAACTTCCTCGTCTCCGCAATGCCTGCAAAGGTTGTCCTCAATTAGCCTTAGCTTTTTCATGTGATAGCGCAGAGTATTCTGACCTACAAGAATGGAGAGGGTTTTCTGTCCTTCCGCATGAGAGTTTTAGCTCTGGCACCGCTGAACCTATTTTACAGGAGTCCAAAGAGCTCCGTCTTTCATTCACTTCTGCTAGAATCCCGATCCAGGCTTCGTGTTTGAATTTACATGGCGGGACTTTCACTGATTGATCAGCCAGCTCTAGGTCTAGCGTAGATCCTTTCCTTGGCCATTAAATCAGCCATTTCATTCCCTAGTATGCTCGCATGTCCAGTGACCTAGCATAATTTTACCTCATGCTGTGTGGCAAGAGCACTAAACTCTTCGCGACGGCACAGCTTTTAGTGCTGCCTGGCTGTCGATAAAAAAGGTGATATCATCACGTGGTATAACCTCCATCGCAGTCTCACGGCAGCAATTGTCACTGCTAGGACCCCCGCCTTGAAAATGCTGCTATGGTCCGGGATTCTGACTGATTAAAAGAGGCTAAGTTTGTCTGAGAATATAGCTCCGCCCAAGCCAATGTCCATTTTGTTCCCTTGTCCCTTCTTTTCTGCTTGGGGATGATGAAATGGAGAGAATGGTCTTTTGAAGTCTATGTAGGGCACCGTACAATCAGTGGTTGTACATTGCCCATGTAATTACTCAGGATCTGGGCATACCCCGTCATGACTGGACGCCATTCGTTAAGCTGATTCTCAGGCACTTCTGGGCTCAGATTCCTGTATAAACAGGTCTAGTGGAAGTAGATTGAGCCTCTAGTCGTTGTTCTCATGGAACTTGTATAGGTAGCTTAATCTTAAAAGGTTTGACCTTAGCTGTCTGGGGATAGGCTGTCAATGTCAATGAGAAAATATCCCTCAGACCTTCCGAAGTCAGTGTTAATAAGCCATCTGTTCAAAAGAACAGCCTCCCCCAAATCACGCCAACATATTTTGCACGTGTGTATGAATCTCACTTGCCTACGCACTCAAATAATTGAAGCAAATGAATACCAATTAGCAGCGATGAAAAACAATAAAACCATTCCTCCTGCCATACACACATGGCATAAGGAATGAACTCAAAGCAGCACCACAATATTATTCGCAATAGAAACCACCTACCAAGCTCATTCTGGTGAACCGCAGTTAAAGCGAATATCTCGAAGCCATTTTGCCGCTTTTAACAACATTTGTGTTTGTCTTTGGAGTCCCCTCGCAATTCTCGCTGTTTTTTCCGGGTTATCCTTCTACGAGACCCCGAAAGTTGATGCAAATATGGGATAGAAAACTCCCTCTGGAGCAACAAAGATGTTGAGCTTCTACATTGTTATGAAATGAATTTCTTTTTGTCAGGGTTTTCCCGAGAATTCTGTCTCATTTTCACAGAATGCGAGGGTGTCATTCGTGGTGAATGCTACTCAAAGGTTGCTCAGCTTGCAAATGTTTCAGAAGAATTAAGAGCTATACGATGTGAAGGTTACATTTTTGAGATGAAACACTCAAAATATTAATTAAAAGAAAAAGATACTTTTGTGTGCGGGTTTTCTTGCGAGTTCTCTGTGTACTTTGTTGAATTGAAAAAGAAAAGTCTTATTGGCGTGTGTACATGCCAGTTGTGAGGGCTGTTTACCATTGTGCGTAAAATATATGTGCGCATATACTATTTATTTACATACATTTCTTGTGACAGGCTCTAGTCAATCTTCAGAGGCCATGGATCAAGAGAAAAACGTGTTAAAAGTGGTGAAGATCTCCAGAAGTTGTGATGTATCATTGCTTGCACTACTCCTCACATTAACCGAAGAATGGAGTTTAGCATTAAGATGAAGTGGAAATGGAAAAAAATGCTAAGTAAACCGATCACCGATTGATCTATTTGACTAGCACTGAACACGATCATGTAGGCCCATGCAGATTCCTGCAAATCTCTCAACTTTGACAGTTGATAGCGGCCATATTGTTGAAGCTATATCTGTCAAATTGGCTGTCATTTATTCAGTCTGTTTTGCCAAATCACCATGGACGGATGTAGCGAACAACACGTGGAAATAATAAAATTGTTTTGTCAAAATGGGTGTTCTGTTCGGGCAATGTTCCGCGGGCTTCGCCCATCTTACGGTTTACAAGGTCGTCCTTCCCAGTTTCAACGTTTGGTGGCCAAATTCGAGTCGATCGTTTCAGCGAACAATCAGGCAACACCCGTATGTCAACGCAACGTTAGATCTGTCGAAAACATTGCCGCTGTTCGTGAAAGTGTGAAAGTGTGTAAGAGCGCTGCCGATCGATGATAACCAATTTCTTTTGGCCCAAATTCGATGATATGCATGTAAACGGCATGTGGTTCGAACAGGACGGCGCTACGTGCCACCCAGCTCACGCCACATTGGAAATTCTGCACGAACGATTTAAGGACATCGTCATCTCACGTGGAGGTGATGTGAACTGGCCACCGAGATCGTGCAATATGACCCCGTGGGGTTTTCCCTAAAGTCTTGTGGGGTTTTCTGAAGTCGCAGGTCTATGCGAATAAGCCACAAACCACAGCGGCCCTCAAAGCGAACATAACCCATGCCATCGGTCAAATTCAGCCTGATTTATGCGCCAGAGTCATGGAAAATTGCGCGCCACCCAGAGAAGCCGCGGCGGACATTTGAACGATATTATATTCCATACATAATGGCATCGATAGGCCTTTCAAACGAATAAAACAATTTCGATGATATCTCACACACACTTTGTTTTATTTAAATTTAAAGATAGGAAGCGCTTAATGAAAAACCCTTTATATCACCTACCGTCCAATGGAAAGGCGATGTTGTCCAAGTCTAGAATGGTTTTTACTAATCTTAGCACATTTCTATAAGTGAGCGCTGGCCTCACCATACATTATGTGTCGCAATTTGACAACGCGGCAAGACTTGGCTAAAGGGACCTCCCTGGCTTAATCCGGCACTGAGACTGACACTACCAACCACCTCCCTGACGGTAACACTGGCAGATGGACCTCTGTTTCATTAATCTCTTAACCGGAATACATAGGCATGTTTCAGTGACGGATCAAACCCGATGTACACTTTGGGGATTGGAAATTCATTGACATCCAGTTTCGTGACATGATCGTTGGATGACGCTTGAGAAGGCTCGGTTTCCACGTGCAACCTCTATCTACTTGCAAATAAAATTAAAATATTCCCTCAACTTCGAAATATCAATCGACATTCCTTGTATTTTTATCCAGAACTTCATTACGAATTGCACTTTAATTGTTTGCTCCTTGCTTCCTTGCTCCACTACTCCACACTTATTAATTGCCATTGCCTGACTAGAGCAAATTTGATTAGAGTTTCACGTGCTCGGCAATAAAACCAATACGAATAATAATCATTTTGTAACAACCAGTGTCATGCACCACGAAACCGTGGAATGGAATGCGTTCCGAACGGTCTACGCAAGTATGCACATAAACTTCGTCCTTAATTGATGGATTTGCTGTTTAATCACGAAGTCATATTGAAATTATTATCCTTTCGACGAAATGAAAAACTCGCTGCCTTTTCGGTGAAAACCGAGTGCACAGCACACACCCCCTCCGTTTGGTTCCGCATTCAAATTTAATTTCGCCAGCCCTCTCCTGAATATCTGTTTGCTGACCTACTTCCTATCCGCGCACGTATTTGGTTAGCCTCAAGCTCCTCCGAATTCCACTAGCAATAAAAGGAACTCCAAGGGGATTCTGCGTTGACTGCAACACTTTTGATATTTGCTGGTTGTCAGTCGGGCATAAAACCATATTTCTAGCATATCACCAGTCGTTTATTATAAAGCAAGGATTTGCCCAGTCTTTCGCCTCTAGTCTCTACTCGTATCTCGGAATGTAGTTAATGTGCCATAAACTTAATTAGTATTCCTGGTGCTTATGGTCGTATAAATTTTTATGGCGTAGATGTTCATATTTTTATTCCAGAAATAAGCTTGGAGTGTCTTTTTTGTTAATCATGCGCCCGCCTGGCCCTCGATGCGAGGGACGATATGGCGAAATTTTAAACACAAAGTACGAATGTTTTATGTTTTCGCACTGTGAGGCCAAAGCAAATAGAGATTGGCGAAGGACGCTGAACGAAGGACGACGGACACTTTTAATTAACCACGAATAACCGAGTACTGAGCACGAAAAGGGGGATGTGTCACATTTTTGACCCCGAAGCATACATATGTACATATGACAGCTGCAGTTGTCAGTTGATTGTGTAATTAAATTTAATGCCTTCGAAGGATGACAGCGATATGTACTCTCGTACTCTCTATCTCACACCTGAGTGGAGTTAAATTTTTTGAAGCCCACACTCATACTATTAGTGTGGGTAGTTTTAAATTAATTGTAAAATATTATCAGTGGACATGTGCTGGGTTGGTTGGCACAAGTGAGTTTTATTTACCTGCGCTTCCACATCTCGGCAATAATAGGCATCCGAAACGGGGTAGAGTGGGTTTTGTATCTCGTTCTCAATTTATTGAACCTGTTGTATGGATCTAGGCACGTAGTGGACCTGAGGGATGAATGGAAGGCCTTGCGGTATCAAAATGTTTCCGAAGAGTAACGAGTTGGTGGGGAATAAAAGGTACGCACTTCATGAGAACACAGGGGTTTTTTTTTAGAATTTGATAAGTGTTTTGCTGTATCGAGTTTGGAGTTTGATTTCGACTGTCACCAATGAATTTTTTCTTAATCACGCTTCTCTGGTCGTCAAAATGTGTTTGAAGTGGTTGAATTTACCACATTTTTATACGAGGAAACCCAGCACTGACAAAACAAATTGTAGACTAAAGGCAAGACTAAGGACTTAGTTACTTGCTTAAGTTGGGGCTACAGTCCGGGGTGGACCTAGGCCTTAACCAACAAGCGTCTCCAGCCAGCTCGATCTTTAGCCAGCTGTCACCAGTTTCGCAAGCTAAGTTGGTTGAGTTCCCCTTCCACTTGCGTGCGCCACCTGAGTCACGGTCTTCCTCTACTGCGCCGACCCTCAGGTGTGGATTCGAAGGTTTTCCGGGCCGGAGCATTCGTGTCCGTCCGCTCTACATGTCCCAGCCACCTCAGTCGTTAAATCTTCTAAGTCGATGTTGCTGTACAGCTTCGTAACAGTTCGTCGTTTTATCTCCTCCTTCACTCACCGTCTATGCAGACGAGACCGAAAATCACCTGAGGAGTTTTCCCCTTGAAACAGCCAAATGAAACCTCATCCGCTTTTGACAGAGTCTGCCTCTGCGCCGTAGAACAGGATTGGGACAAATAAGGTCTTACACAGGGTCACCTTAGTTGTTCGAGAGAGGGTATTGCTACTGAATTACCTTTTTAGCCCAAAGAAACGCTAGTGTCATTGTCTGAAGACTAAAGGTATAAATGGCGAACAAGTCTCTATATTGTGTTCGTCTTAAAAAGTGTATACCTTTTTGACCAAAGTGAATAAACATTCAGATAAATGGACGTATGTGGCCGCCGTGGCTCAGCGTTGGACTGCTGTGCAAGCTGTGTAGGTTCGAGTCCCAGCAATATCCACCGAGAATTTTTGACGGTGTCAGGGAATGACAAACCTTCGAGTGTATAATTTCTCATCAAAAACCTTCTCAATTTGTCGTTCAAAGCCGGCAATAACAACTGAAGGTCCCTGCCATTCATCCGATGGTTGTGGGAAACTAGACCTTGGTCCGTTCCGGGGTGTTGCAAACATCACTTATTTTTTTACGTGAACCACTCGTATGCACTCTGAATGTATTGATTGCAGCCACTGAACTAGAAGAGATTCTCGGATAGTTGTAACCGGAAGTGTATTGCGTTGGACCGAGTGCCCGGACAATAGAAGCATGCAAAATCTACTATCGAGGGGCTTTGTATACGGTTTTGCCACCAATCAGTGTTTCTTCGGTTCCCCGCGAAAACCGACAAAAAAAGTCCGAGGTATGATGTCAGAATCGGTATGGTATGATTTAAGAGTGTCTCCTGGACCGCAGTGGATCAGATGCGTTCTTGTGATACCAAGGCATGATAGTTTTTTGAAGACGTTGAAGTAATATAATTTTTGTCTTTTCAATAACTATTGTCTACTACGTAACGGACGCCTTGTTGCAGCTGATAATAACTAAAAAATAAAAAAATATTTAGCGCGACAGCTCGGGATGTGACAAATCCTAGCTTCTCGCAACCTTCAACCTTCAACGTATTGCCAATTCCGAACGGCGAATTGAGAAGCTCTTCCATGAGAAAATATACTATTGGAGGTTTGTCATTCGCCGACGAGAGGTGGTGCCGCACTGAGCCACGGGGACCATAGCTGCTGCTGATAATGATTTGAGGAATATTCGACAATGCATTACCTAAGATAATAATAAACTGACGCAAAGTAATAAAGTTACCCTTAAGTAAGGAGTGTGCAGCTGAAGCCGCAGGGTCGGAATGACAGCCTTTTTGTGGGACAGGCTCCCAAAGCAAACGGGACAAGTTAAAAGATATCATATTCCACACATAATGTTATTGATAGGGCTTTCAAATAAAACAAAAAATTCGTTGATATCACACACACAACTTGTTTTATTCAATTTTAACATCTACCCGTCCCTATTGGAAAACCCTATACAACTGAAAGAAATATCCCCCCTGCACCGACGCGACCAAAAAGGGATTTTGTATACTCCATTGGACTCCTAATGACCTATGGGCATATGAGCAGACTGGGTAATTCGAAATGCAGATTCTGCGACATCTCCCAAGGACTGTGCGGCAATAACTCATAGCAGATATACTCATCTAGGGTCTTAGCATCTATCCGGTTAAGATCTTCCCTCGATAAGTCCATCAAAATAGTTCAGTTTGTCAGGGCTATTGAATTGGAGGATAGGACCTAAGTCCAGCATCCATTGACCACAGCCCCTACGAAAGGGGGGCACAATTGATTTATCTTAAGCACAGTGCTACCAACTCCCCTCAAACACAATAAGATACCGAGTGACAAGTATGAAGTAATTAAATATGGCAACGACGACTTGTTAGGTTTTCTCCAAGGCTGCAAGTGGGGTACTTTCATCAGACTGCCTGAAATGAAGTCGATGTAACAAATACAGGCTACTTTGTCCTTTAATTCAATGGGGACCTGGACAGATTAAAGGGTGTGTAAGGAACTTAAAGGCGAATGGGCGTAAATATGAAGTTGGACATCAAATTCATGCCTGTTTTCACTACTCGCCCTGCCTTTACCTCTTCACACTCTTTTCTGTGACATTATCTTCCCCAAAAAGCATACAAATTCAATTACTCTCTCGGCTCGAAACACCACTCAGATTGTTCAACTTTTGCCACGCAAGAGGATAAACTACAACGCTGCTTGTTATGTAACTAATCTGATTAAACACTTAATTCCTCACACAGTCAAAAGTTTTCCATTCCCACTAGGATTGCCATACATCTCAATCTTGAAACTTAAATGCCCCGCAGTACATCACTCAAAACCGAGCAGTTCTGTGTAATGCAATATAGTTTACCTTGAACTTTGATAAGTACAACACTTTAAGAGCAGCGTCAATGCACCCGGGGATTACCAAGCTTATTTTTCTCACTCCCGTCCAAATGCTTTCATTTTTGCCAGCTTCTCCATTCAAAACTTTTCCAAAAGACTTGTTCAAATAAACTTTTGCAGCGCAATCCCTATCAACCGTAAGGGTTCCCAAAACAGAGCAATGATTCTGCTTGGGCAGATTTCACTTCTCATCGCCAATAAATCTCTACCCGCCGCCGCCGCCCACAAAGTTTCTATTCAAACTTGTTTCCTGGACAGTACAAGGTCTTTCCAAAACCAAAAGACGAGCACTCGAATAGAGAAGAGTCTTTTTCTAATACCCACCACTGCAGCCGGGCCTGCCTCCCACCTCTAGGGGGTTCTTATGAATGCTTAATGGCGTCTTAAAGCGAAATAAGATTTTAATTACTGCATCTGCGGGAGAGATTTGATTTAAAATTTAATGGCCCTCCTCCATCCTGATCCGGATACAGGCCGCCACATTCACTTCTCAACCGAAATCACCGAGTTGTATTGCAAATTAAGTTGTTCGGTTTAATGAAGCACAAAGCAGTTAACACCTTGTGGCTGATGTGACTTCCGCCAGCGCAAAGGGAGGAGAATGAGGATTTTCTCCATTTAGAAGATTAAGTCGTTAAAAAAAAAGGGAAATAAAAAAAAATGGCGCTTAACCCGCCATTGAAAATCCAATTAAGTGATTTTCCCGAGCGCAGGAGTTGTATGGATAGCGCTGTGCATGGTGAATGACGACTCGTTTCATCTTCTGATGGAAGTGTGTTAAGTAGAAGGCACTCATCAACGCCATCAATGCAATCCTGAAGAGAGACGCTTAGAGCTTTTCGGTTCTTGCTTCCCCCCCTCCCCTATCCAGGACCTAATGAGCCCTAATGTGATGACGATGCAATGTGAAGTTGTCGACGAAAAAGTTGTCGTTCCGATGCACTCCTTATCGCTGTTGGTCTCTCAACTTTTCAGAGGACAATTGTCGCATAAATTTGCGCGGGACAAAAAAAGTTCCCTGATTTATTTATAAAAAAAAAAACAAAGTTTTTCCATTATGCAGTGTTGGCTGGAAAAAAATTGGCGAACAATATAAATAAAAAATAATTTATTAGACCACTCTTGCGAAAGTTTACACCTAAAAGTGGCTTTTGCCTGGAACGAAGTTATATTTCACAAAAGCGTTGCTTTCGGGGGAAAATTTTCAAACAAATGTTTTACAACAAGGACTTGCGTTCGGACAATGACTTTATAGGTGTAGCCAAGGTTGCACCAAGGAGGGACTTAGTTTCGGTGAAATAATTCATCATGACGAATGGCATGGCTTTCGATTGGGTTGTAGGGAGGAAACATTTTATAGAAGCTAAGACAGAGACCTGTTTCGTGCTTGGAACCAAAAAGAGGCATGTGAGACTTTCATGAACTGTCGAAATGCCGGTGTGCGAAGTAATTAAGAAGCAACGAGGCCACAGGGAGAGACCAGAGAGAAAAGAAATAGGGCAACATCTCAGAGTGGGGTTTTCTCGTCCTCAGCATTGTTTCCCCGATCCTCAAGAAAGGAGACCCTCTGAACTGCGCCAACTGCAGAGGCATAAGTATTCTTAATATCGCTTACAAGATCTTATTCCCGTGTTGAAGCCGTTCGTCAACAACCTGATCGGTCCATATCAGTGTAGTTTCAGGCCAGGAAAGTGCACCATCGACCAAATATTCACACTGCGGCAGATCTTGGAAAAAACCCAGGAACTTCAAATCGAGACCCACCACCTCTTCATCGATTTTAAGGCCCCGTATGACAGCATCTATAGAGACGAGCTATACAGAGCCATGTCTAGTTGTGGCATCCCTGCCAAACTCGTCCGTCTGTGCAGGATGACGATGGAGAATGCACGCTGCAAGGTCAATAAAGACCTCACCGAGACCTTTGATGTCAAAAAAAGTCTTAGACAAGCCGACGCGCTGTCATGCGACTTCTTCAACATCGGTCTTGAAAGAGTTGTGCAAAACTCATGCGCCACCACCAGAGGCACAATCTTTCAAAAGTCCGTCCAATTACTCGCATACGCCGACGATATTGACGTAATCGGAAGGACGCAGCGTGATGTCACTGACGCGTTCGTGGGCATTAAGACGGAAGCGGCGAAGATGGGTTTGACGGTCAATGAGGGCAAGACGAATTATATGCTGTCAACAAGAAAGGACACCCAGCACCGACGACGCTTCGGACAGAACGTCACTATAGTTAAGGTAGTTAAGGACTTTGTCTACCTGGGCTCGGCTATCAATTCATATAGCGACACCAGCGCTGAGATTAAACGAAGAATAACTCTTAGCAATCGCTGTTTCTTCTGGTCTAAGACGGCACTTGAGTAGCAAAGCCCTCTGTCGAACAGCTAAGATGACCCTTTATAAGACCTTAATGGTTCCAATCCTGCTCTACGGCTCAGAGACATTGACTCTGTCAAAAGCGGATGAGGAAGCTCTTAGCTATTTCAAGAGGAAAATTCCTCCGGTGATTTTCGGTCTTGTCTGCATAGACGGTGAAAGGAGGAGGATATACAACGACGGGCTGTACAGCGCCATCGACTTAACCAGAAAAGTGAAACTCTAGTGACTGATGTAGCTGAGTCACGTAGAGCAAGTGGACACCGGCCCCGAAAATCTTTGAATCCACACCCGAGGGACGGCGCAGTAGAGGAATACCGTGACTCAGAGGGCGCATGCAAGTGGAAGGGGACCTTAAGCAACTTATCGTGCGAAACTGGAGGCTAAAGATCTAGCTAGCTGGAGACGCTTGTTGGTTGAGGACCAGGTCCCTACCCCGACTCTATTGCCACCTTTAGTAAGTATAAGTATAAGACCATCTCAAAGACCGGGAGCTATTATTATACGAGCTGGAGCACCACGAGATGTTCAAAAATAATTTTCTGGTAGAATAGGTAGGGTAGAGGATATGGGTGTGGTGATTACAGCAAGAGCTACCGAAGATGCACACAGAAGACTTACACACATTATGAAGCGCATGCATTCTCGAAACCATGGTCGTGATGGACGAAGATAATCCTACTGACTAGGACGGTGTGGAGTTCCAATTCGGCTGAGAGATAGTAATCATGTACCCGGAATGGCCTGCAATTTTTGGCATCAGATAAAATTCTCCTGGGAATGAGCTGACTGTGTGCATAATCAGCTGATTCATGGCAGACTTCTGATGTTGATCACTGCTGGTATTCTCCTGACTGGGTGCGAGATCTGGACCGATGAACATGCACTCAGGCAAGAGAAATACAGAAACCAGAAAGCCGCAGTATAGAGACGTCTGAGTAGCAGACACTTACAACACGGTCTTGGAAGTAGTCCTCCTTTTAGTTGCGGGAGTGAATTTTCCTCCACATCTTTGTAGTAGAGAAGAAGTTCATCTACGATTATAGGAGTGGAAACGGCAGAGAGATCGGAAAACAAAGACGTTCCCTCACAAGAACACGGAAAAATCCGATCAAAACCCTACTAGGTATGAGAAAGATCAGCTTTTGCCTGAAGAATTTTCTTTAATTAAATTTTTGTAGTTCACTAGCGCTTCAAGGAGTTACGAATACCTTCTTGATGTTATTTACGCGGCGCGAGCGAGGTGCAGTGGTTCGAAACTCTGATATCATTAGGTGTCAATGGCGCTCGGGGTTGGTATCTAGACTAACCTGAAGTAATGCAAAGAGTTCAGTCTGAGTGTAATGGCCCTCTGACGGTGAATGATGCCTTATTCGCTTCGAGTTGGGTAGCATATCTCAAGTACCGAAAGGTCCAATGGTCTCGTAAAAAATTGGTGGGCGTTGCATATACTCGTATTTATGTATGTCATAGCTCTCTGAAAACACACAGTTTTTTCTACAGATTCTCGGGCTGTATTCAAGAGTAGACACATTGGCTCTCTACATACGTGACCAGTGGTGTGGGGAAATCCATAACTAAATACGATTATTCGTCAAAAGATTACAACTTCAAACTGATTAATTTCTGCTTCCAAAGTCACCCATGCAGACTGGAATACGCAATTCAATAAGGACTCGCCCGGATTTGCATTAACATCTCAACTGGCCTAGTAAATAATTGCAAGCAGTCATGCGGAATTCAATTAGCAAATCGATGTATGTAACTAGGTTTTTCTAATTACAAACTCCGCACGTATGTATGTATGCACCCGATGACAAACATTTCACTTATATCATCGGTATCATACTCCATGGGCGTGAGCAGGCGAAGAGTTCATCCCCAGTCATGTGCACCACACACGAACATTTCATGCAAAATTAAGTTATTTTGCCCAACATGGACACCCGGGCGTTTCGGGTGGCGGATGTGGTCGGTTGTTGCGTAAGCACTGCGGAGCGAGTGTTTGCGTGTTTTTTTTTTTTTTTGTTCAGCTGGATAACACGAGCGCTCACCAAATTGAAATTCAATTGTGCGGCATGGAAATGAGTATAATCTGGTGGCTGTACACCACGACTAATGGGCTCCTGGGGAATACATGGGACTCCCACTGCCCATCATGGCGGAGGATAACAATGTTTAAAATCAAATAGTCACTATGGCTAACCGAATTCCAGAGGGAGGACCAACTCATGGAGCGGTTAGCCGCTGCATCAAATTGGCCCAATATAACATTCGAAAATAAGCGCCGTGATAATGTAACACGCTCGGAGATACATATATAGTTCGACATCGATCCTGATTACAGGTTTCGGAACGAAGGGACTCCGCCCGATTGGTAATGATTGGAATGCAGCATGCTAGCGGTGTACAGGTCGATGGATTCGGTTGAAAACTAGGGTCGCACTTAATTGATTTGTCCACCGATGCTGTATTGAGTAAGTTTGAGGCAATTTGTGTGGTTCATTGATTGATAAATTCGCTATTTAATTGTCAATTCAGCTATTTTTAGTTAACGGGTGTAGTGTCATGAAAAACATTGGTTTGGAGGTAGGAGAGTGTTGACGTTAACACGAAGGACTTTGGTCGAACGTCCAATTTAGGAGAATTTCATTTATTTTTTAAGTGGAGTAAGTCAGAGTTAGAGGGTTAGGTTAGCGGGCCGATAAAGATGATGAAATCCTCTTCATCTCACTTAGGTCTATGTAGACCCGTTGTGGTACCCATGTGTCTTACCAGCTACTTCCCAAGGCGTGATTTTATTTACCTGATAACAGCCACTTGGCTGTTTTTGCGAACTTAAGTAAATTCGACAGTGAACCATCGGATAACTCCTCGATGTCATCGAAGAGGTATTTGCCCAATGTTCTTTTTCTAATATTCCATAGGCTTGGGCAATGGCGGATGAAGTGAGTCGTGTCCTCATGCATCTCTTCGTCGTCGCATCCTCTGCATAGGTCGTCCTCGGTCAGGTGCAGCTTTTTTGCATGGTAACTGCGCATATTGTGGCCTGTTATAAATCCTACCAGTAGTGACAAGGATTTCCTGTCCATACGCAGGAGCTTGGTTGTTCTACTTTTATCATATTCTGGCCATAGCCTTCTGGAGATTTCTGGTGGTTAGTGTCTTCCACCTGTTATTCGCCTCCGTTAAGGATCTTAGCCTTATTGTATCCTTCAGGTGACAAAGTGGAGGTTCCGTCCGCTAGCTCTGGTTCTAGGGCTGATCCCTTTCTTCGTTCGTCAGCAGTCTCGTTTCCTGGCACACCACTGTAGCCAGGGACCCAGCAGACTTTTACATCATGCTGTGTGCCAAAAACCCTCAGCTCTTCGCGACAGCACTTTACAAGCTTGGATGTAATAAGAGTAGGAGATAGTGCTTTTATAGCTGCCCAGCTGTCTACGAAGATCGTGATATCCTCCCGTGATACCGTGGCCATTGACGCCAAAACACTCTTGTTGTCAACAAGTCTTATTGAGCTGCTGAGTCCTAGCTCGTCAAAATCCCCTTGATGCACGTGTGGATAATAACAAAAAATCATGAATGAAAAATCACAATATCTGCTGCTAAAGGTCCACAGATGCACTCATTTCCCCCATCCTCAAAACACGTTTTAATTAAGAAAAAATCACTCGCACATTGGCTGCGGTATTGGTCAGTTTTGAAAAATGTACTCACTCAGGAAAATAACTCTTACACCGCACACTTGTAACAATCCAACATCTCCTCCTCCCACAGGAGTGCATCCAACAAATGCATCTGAAACAGAAAGCATTGCTCCAAATTGATTGGATTCTCCTCTAATCCTCAAGCGGCATCCACTTGCTCTGTTCATATTTCACGAGAAACTCTTTCATCTCCATTAGTTCTGCCACTGTTGTGCCGCCTCAAATACACGTCAAGCTCACACTCGATTCCCCATTGGATTGTGCATATTTCAGGGCTTGCTTTCCAAAACAATCTTTATCTTCACACAAAAACATCATTTTTCAAATCAAATAAGGTCTCCTGTGTCCACTGAGATAAAAACATGATTCCGATTCCGAACTGAACCCACATCGCAGCCAGAAGGGGTGGCAAAAAAAAAAAAAGATTACCAATGTGTGTGCTGCCCACATCTCCACATGCTGCGAACTGAGTGTATCTGACAGGCGATGGGATACGTGTCTGTCCTAGATTTGGTGCGGTGCACCTTGGCAGGGCCCTTTAAAAAATTCATCCCTTTAAAACCCGAAGAGGTAACATATATCATTTCCACCTCTGCTCCGAAATCACTTCTCATGCTCTGTGTCACATGTCACGGAGCACACCTGTCTAATGGACTCACAAGGACACTCGTGCTGTGTGGCCGATGGGGTGGACATGGCTTCCAATTGCAGAATCTTGGCGTTCGATGGTATTACGTTTAATTATGTGATGTACAGCCGGACGGGGCGAACGTGAAACCTGCGGGTGTTGGGATCTTTTTTGGTGTGTTTAAAATGGTGCCGTACTTAGTGAGGTTAATTAAAATAAATCGTCATCGTCCTTCGGAGGAATGTACGGGCTCAACAGCTGCGGATATGTGGCGACAGATACCTACGAATGTGAAGTATGTCTCGTAGAGTGTGAAAATTCTTCCATATTCGCTGCATGTTAACAAGATGAACACCCTTTAGAGCCAGCACTCGCACAAGGATCCCTGTTAACAAGTCATCCCGGCCGTGCAGGCTCTTTCAAATAGATATTTATGCTGTGTGCACGCCAACCCGCGAGTGTGGCTAGATACTCGTATTTCATGAATATTTATTAAATTTATGACACATTAAAGTCTTACGGGGGTACTGCGTGCACTGTCGTAGTGTGTCTTCCTTACGAATGAATAAATATCCATTTCATGAGAGAGAGAGAGGCTATGCAAGGATGAGGGTAAATATCCTTACAGCATACGCACAGTTGTTTGTGTTTGTGTTTCGTTTTATTACGAACAGATATCAAGGTCGGGTGGAGGCTAACCGGATAGTGTGCGGGCACGAGTATGTGCAAGATGACGAAAGTAGGTCAGGGCTGTTGTAATGTTTCTGTGCAAAGGGTAGATGTGAAGCATTTTTGCGCCCTGGATTCAATGCTTCGATGAGGGTTGGCTTGAATGGTTTTGATTTGTTTTTACTTGGCAAAAGTTTTGTTAACTTGTAACGTCTGTTTATTTTGGTCGAGTGAGTTGAAAAGTGGATACATTCGCAGAGGTTATTGAATGTTTGTGGGTACTTGTTTCTATGTGGAAGTTTCAGGAATGAAGTGGCTTGGAATACACCACCAAGAGCTGAATATATCCGAAAAACGTGCTTCAACTTTTAAGAATGAGTTGAGTCCTAATTGGGATTCAACACCATACTCTAGTGGCGGCAAACAGGAGAGCTTGGAGAAGAGTATCTCCACTCCTTCTTCTTGGAACAGAAGTGAACGAACTCTCGTGTTGAACCAAGGAATTACCTCTTCCACTTTAGTAGAGCCAAGTAGCATGCATCTACTTTGAATGAAGAAATTCGACTCATTTGGAATACCTATGGCTACATGATGCATACTTGCTACTTAGTCTGGGTTTGAAGAAAAAGAGCAGTGATTGATCACTTGATACCACAAAGGAGACATAGATCAACGCAGAAGTCATATTGACACTTTGGTGGTACTCTTATTCTCATCGTGCTTCTGTCAGCAGTGGTTCAGCTAGAAATGGGCTGTGAACTAGAAGATTGAAGAAATTCAATTCAAATTCTTGAGCAAAATATATGAAAAGTAGCTTAGTTTTAAGATTAAAGTTGTCCTGCGCGACTTTACCGCAAAATTAGGAAAGGGGGTCGTTTGCCGTAGCACAAAACCCTACCAATACCCACCAAAAATCGTATGCATCACCACCCCTCGTCGGGGAATGACAAACCTCCGCGAGTATAGTTTGTCATGAAAAAGCTTCTCAATTCGCCACTCGAAGTCGGCAGTAAATTGTCGTACCCTCCCTCATTCGCAAAAAATCTCCAGAGCTTTTTTCGATCGAGTATACCTACATCTGTAGGTGGGCGCTGTGGCTCAGTGGTCAGTGCGTTGGACTGCTGACCAAGCGCCGTGGGTTCAAGCCCCAGCCAGGAAAACACCAAACATTTTTCGCGGCATTACCTGTCGTCGGGGAATGACAAGCCCCCGGGAGTATAATCTGTCATGAAAGAGCTTCTCACTTCGCCGTTCGGAGTCGGCAGTAAATTGTCGGTCCCTCTCTCATTCGCAAAATATCTCCAGAACTTTTTTCGATCAAGTATACCTAAATCTCTTTGGAAGAATTATGTCCTTGGCATGCAGGCAATGCAGCCGACAAGTCATCACAGATGCGGCATCTAAAATTCTGGGCGTCTCTAGGCGACCACATTAAAATCCATGGTTTGACAACGAATCCGCCCAAGCCCATGCAGCGAAACAGGAGGCATATAAATTGCATAGAAGCACCAGAGCTACTCGTAAACTTAATTAACAGAAGACAGGGACTTCCCAGAATGAACTCTCGTGATCGAGAAAATGGAGAAATAGGTACTATGCAGGAATGAGGTTCAGAACACCAAAAAGTCCGAATCGAGGCCTGCAAGGACGAAAAAGAGTGTTGCAGAAGGTGCTGAGAATTTGGAAGGGCTTAAACGTTCTTTGCTGTTCGTTATTAGGATGCTATCGGATCCGATTTAGCGTTGCACTTCTACCCCAAAAAATTCTGATTATGGTCAGTGGTGCTGCGTGTTGGCTTAAGCTTTCCTCAGAATCGAATATAACAGCCAGCACAGACAGGTAAAGTTTCTAATCATAGAACCATAATACACGGTTGGTGTGAAATCGTAGTAAAACTTATGTATCATACATATGTATGCATGTAATCAAAAATTACTGAGAAGAAAAGCGGAATACTATTTACTGCACAGGGATAGCCTCCAAAGGAAATGGACAGTTGAAAGCTGTGTCACACATCGCTTTTAGTTGGAATCACTTTGTTCGCAGTGCTTGATCGCGGATTGTAGTGATATACATTGGAGTGTCAAGCATCTTGGCATCACTTGTTATGTTAGCCTTCTTTCATACAGTATGACATCAAATGTCTGACAAACTGGATAAGCACCCAGGTAGAACAGCAGGTCGTGGGAGTATAGAAGGTTAGACTAAGTAGGGATTAAGTAGCTGCCAGCTACAGCAAACACTCTTAGACCCGTGAAGGGTCCGTTGTGATACTATATGGATCTCGAAAAGATCTCCTGCCTAGTCATTAAACCGATTGAAGCTTCTTATGAAACGAAGGCGGCTACTTACATCTGTATTTATCTGGTCGCCTAAGTTTGTGCAGAAGAGTGCTCCTAAGTGGAGTTTTCTTTTGCGTACGATAGCTGGACAGGTGCAAAGAAGATGGAGAATAGTTTTCTCCTCCATACAGCTTCTGCAGAAGTCATTTGAGTAGACGCCAAGCCTTGTTGCATGTTTGCCTATTAGACAGTGTCCAGTGATGACACCTACTAAAGTGCTAATATGCGATTCGTATGCGATAGGTACACTTTCCAGAACCGGTAGAAGCAAAGACTTGTCCTTCTGCTCGATTGGGGAATCAGTGCAGTTTAAGTAGACAATAATGTCATTAAAGAACGTATGTGTTCTGGCAAAACCAGGAATTTGACTGTATAAAAGCGAGAGTAATGTTGGTCACACTACATAAAAGAACGACAGCTTCATGAACAGCCCAATTATTGGAATGAACTCCGCCTGCTCAAAAAGAAGGAAGAGCCAATTCGCACTGAAAAAACTTTTCACAGAACGGTCGACAAACCACTCCTTTTGTTCAAAGTAATTAACACACAAAGACGTATTTAAAAACATACCACTCGTTAGTTGGAAAAAAAAAATGTACTCTGAAATATAATTTTAATTAATAACATTTCCTATTTTATAAGTAAAGGTCCGAAGGACCATTTAAAGGTAAAATTGCGAAAAACAGCATCCCTACCTATGCCACCACAACCGAAAGCAATTTTCGCATTATTCCCATAAATAATTGCCTTAAATTTTTCTCTCAGCATCATCAGCGTAATTCGTATTAATTTCAATTTTACATCCAGGACTGGCCCTTCACCTGGAGTTGGGGTAAATTTTCAATTCGAAAGGATTTCGAGAGAATTCAATGGAAAAATGCTACCGATTCTGTCCTATTAACGTGGTCCTTGGGAGAAATAAACTTATTACCGAAATTCGCTTCACTGAAGTTCTCCCGAAGGATCTTTGGATGAGTAATCCTTTAATGGTATCCTGCCAAACTCGTCTGTGCAGGATGACGATCGAGAACGCACGCGAACTAACTTATAACCCCCGATTATAATTTAGACTTCTGATCGGTCAGAAATATGTTCGAGTCCACCCCTTTGTAGGTAAGGATAGTGCAAGTCCATGTGCATGGGAAAAAGATGAAATGCCCAACAAGCATTTTTGTAAGAACCTTGGACTACATATATTTTCTTGATTCTCTACAGATGCATACATTTATAAGTCACACTAGACTGGGAGAGAAACTAAAACGTCTCGACTATCTCCAGTTCCCATTTATTTACGAACCGACTTTTCGCGAAGGCGTTGGAATCTAGGACTCACAAAGAAGAATCAGACGGGTCTCTGGGATGCCCGCTTGAAAAGAGGAAATAAGGATCAGAAAATGCCAACGACTTTGTGACTTTGAAAACACGATCTTGTATAATCGAACCAACTAGCCAGCACCCTTTTGATTTTGACACTAAAAGCTTTGCCTCCAGTACACCATCCCTGTTGAGATTCCTGAAACTGGCCAAACCTGCTATAACTCACGATTTAGGGTCACTTAAGACAGATGTCCTAGAGGAATAACAATGAGGGAAAAACCCTTCTTCCTAAACTTTTACACTAAAGATTCTTTGCTCAATACCGCATCATGTGTGTTAGTGAAGCCCCCAGCAAGACCTCCCTGCAGTTCCACATGGGACCATATTTCCGTCTTTTATTACTTATGCTGCACCAACAATAACACTGATTTATCTCAACCGCACGCATTGCAAGTCGGAGAGAATATGTGTATACCAGCTCCTGTTAGGAATGCAAAAGGATGTAACTTAACAAAACACTCACCAGCTCTCATCACCAGAAGGAAATAGGGAAAACAAAGCGCTCTCTTCTGCACTTTCGAGCTGCCACATGCTCGTGCAATGTTCATGTGGCGGTTTTGTTCGAATAAGAGGCGAGATACCTTCGGGGCTATGCCCGGCATTCATTTCTATTGTTTTCAGTCTTATTGTTATCCTATAGCCTCTGGCTAGAAAGGTGTTCACTCCGTCTTCTGTCCTCCATCCACCCCGGTGTAATAATAAATTTCCATAAAGAGCGCATTTGTTAAGGTGTTTTCATAACAGTTTCTGTGTTTGTCTCATTTTTTTTTTATCATTTTTGCATATCTGCGATAGGTATGTGTATTTTCGTCCTGGCGCAGGACTTGTCTGAGTGCATAATGTGACAAATAATACAAATTTTTGCACCAAGATCTGCGGTGTAATAAATGTTCAAATAAATGTCCACCATCGTATATTTCACAATAATGTCTGCCATATCTTGTGACACTCTCTGCCTGGATACCAGGTTATTGTTTAAGAGTGCTCCATTTGAGCGTGCACGGCAGTGAGCTCTCGAGTAATAAAGACTCGCCTTTATGATTATGTTTTAAGAGTAAATTAAAAAAGTTGTTTGACTGTCATTGTAAGATTTTTATTTTTTTATTGTTTAAGGTGTGACGCCTTTTATAGGTTTCTCACAGCACACCACCATGGCAAATCTTTTAAAAAGAAATAGATACGAAGAACACGATTGAATGACGCTTTTCATGAGGAGATACAAGCAAGAAGACAAGTTTACCGATGCATTTTCTGAGTACCCGGTCGCCACCAAGAAACCCTTGATTTGCAAAAAGAGCAGGCAATCACCTACACCACAGGGAGAACGACTTCCACCGCTCCGAGACCATTTTCTTTTATCGGGTTTGGAAACGCTACACTTGAGCAAACAGACGCAACTTGTCCATGTACTACCAGGAAGTAGGACTCAATTTTTACCCATTTTACTGGAATTATCTTGGCTTTCTGAACATTTTACAGTATCACCACTAACCATATCAGCGCGAAAGATCTGCAACCTGATCCAAGCAAAGACAGGACAATCACGAAGAAAATTATACGAAGTATCGTCACCCTACCATGTCGTACCATGCACAATTGTGTTCGCAGAAAACGCAATCATCAATAAAGACCATGACCGAAGATGCGGGAAAACCCAACACTGGTTCAAGTCTTGAGAAATTATCCTCTGAGTCTTGTCTAGTAATCTTATCAAAGATCTTATTAGAGATCTCATCTCCAGAGAGGGTGACCTGGGATCCAAACAAGGGTCAAGGAGCTCAGCCTTGCGACCGAATTCGTAGAGTTCTTGCATTCTCGAACTATTTTGGAACTTGTTAAAGGTTTAGCAAGGCCTTAAGTGCAGCCTTAGAGATGGTCAGACCCCTCTACCTTTCCTGAATTCCATGGCCATTAGGGTAGCAAAATTCTTTCTTTGCTTGGAAAACAGCGGCATACCTTGACAATGAGTAGTGACGTCCGGTTTTGTCGGTCTCCACGAAGACATCAGTACCGAACCCATGACTAGTTTTAGAAAATTTGACTACAGCCGAGTCCAAGCTCGTCTCTAGCCAAAGCCAGTCCAGAACGACAGGAAAGTTGTCTTGAAATTTTCACAGCAGCCGAAGTTCTGGGGTCGTTGCATTAGACGGCATATCCATGGAACTAGAGTCGAAGGAAAAGTTTCGCGCAAGGTCGGTAAAACTCTATCCCTAGTGTAGGACGATAGATTGCGTTGATAATACAACCCATGAAACTGGAGACCACGCTTCCTACAGACATCTTTGGAAAACAAATGCTAAGGCAGCAATTCCCACAGTTTGATGACTTTTATACGGGTCACTCAGGAATCCTACAGGATTTGAACCTCAGAAAATTGTAGAGCGTAACTAAACAAGTCTGGGCATGATGAATTCACTACCTGTCTTAACTGTGGAGGGGCCAAGAACGGCATTGATACTTAAATACTTCCGAGAAAGGATATGGTTCACCATATGAACCAAATTGGACCGTCTATCCACGGTCCACGCTCAAATCCAATTCCAGATAGGGCACAGATGTTTGCGATTGTACCTTGTACATCGCGAAGGCGAAGTAGAAATATAATCAGTGAAACAAGAATCCCAGGAGGCATGGGAAGGGATTGCTTGGAGCATAATGAATCAGCTTGCACTGGTAATGCAAGGGAAAGAATCCAACCGATTTAATCAACCGCGTTGAATGGCTAAGCTGAAATCCCTCGTTGTTCAAACCCTTATGTAGTATATTCGGTGCTCAGCAGGGAACGAGGGAGTCTTTTTCATATTTCCACCTTTTTGCTCCCAAAAAGTAAAAAGTCCATGGAAGGTACAAAGATAGTTGAGTTAACGGGTCGTTCTTCTTCTATAAGACTCCTCCCAAAGGGACACCAAAGAACGAAAAGGCCCCTTTTGGAGTTTTTCAGGCAACGCTAATATGTGTGAATGTCAGACAGGCCGTGTGTTCATTGCTGGGGTGCAAACCATGCTACACTTGTAGATTTCTCTGTACTTAATCAACAGAGAGAGTTCTACTTCCAACACCTGTTTTCTTTTCTTCTTTTGATTATGCTGACAACATGTAACATACCTTTAACAAAAATCCCACAAATTTATTTCTCATCACAATAAAACACACGCGCTTCAGTCATTTCATCGAATCAATCTTCACTTTTATGATCCTTCCAACAATATTCCGAGACACCTACGCACGTAACGCAGGAAAAATACCACTCGTCGCTTTATTATTCCATCACCAAATGACATCCATCCACAAGTGCAAATCTATCTGTGTTGTCCAACCAAACTGTATACACACTAAGGTTGTATTTGTCTGTCCGTTTGCATTGTAACATTACTCCACTTGACAAGCAAATGTGGTTCTCCACTTCGAAGGAAGGATGTGTCATCATTACGTACTTGGAGCGCGCTTGACCTAAACAACGTATAGGTAATCCAAGGAGAGAAGGGCACTTTTCACGTTTCCACTTCTCTTGCTTTTTATTTTCATTTTGCAGTGATGATGTCCTGGTGTTCTTCCTTTTTTTTTGAAAGGAAACAGGACGCAAACCAATAGCCACATTAGAATGGGAGTCTCGCTCGTTTTCTAGTTTAGTGTGTTAGTGGGTAAATGGTGGAGCATACAGAATACTGATGGTTGGTTTGTATGATACCCTATCCCTCTTGATGGTAGGGGACTTGAGAGGAAATTAGAAGCAACGTTTAACAAATTTGCCACTATTAGGTTTTGGAATTCCCATTGAGGTTAAATTAGGGGACGATTGATGCTTGGTAAAGGCAAGCTTTTGGTAGCTGGAGCGGTAAGCATGGTGTCAGACCATATGATTTCCCAAGCACTACCACGATGACATGACCAGCTAAGAAGTATTCAAAATAAAATTCCTGATGAGATCCTGCGACAAAAAAAGGGATCCATAGAAATTCACGCTCCTCGGCTGCACTTTCAAACCCCGGTTTCTCTTCACAGAGACCAACCTATGGCGGAATGGCTAAGGCAAGGCGAAAGTACCGAAAATGCAGCCCTGCAAAGATGCTCGATTGAGAGCTATAGATGAGGGAGAGGTTCTTTGTTCACAAATACTTGAGTACTTTTCCGGCAAGGTTATGCCAACACAGTCCATTCTGGGACACATTAAGGGCAAGAACGGGGGAGTACGGTAAGAGGAATCGAGAGTGCTCAAGAAAGCCCAACGAGCTTCATTCGTGGGACTGACCACAACCCTCGATCCAACTAATCCCTCAAAAGTCCATCCAATTACTGGCTTACGCCGACGATATTGACATAATCGGAAGAACCCAGCGTGATGTCACTGACGCGTTCATGAGTATTGAGAAAGAGGCGGCAAAGGTGAGTTTAGCGGTCAATGACCATAAGACCAAGCTGTTAACAATGGTCGCCGTGGGTCAGTGGTTAGTGCGCTGGACTGCTGACCGAGCGGCGTGGGTTCAAGCCCCAGTCAGATACTCCGAAAACTTTTCGCGGCACCACCTCTCGTCGCGCAAATTGCCGAAGTGATAGGCTCCTAGATAGTGCTTCCTTCTCTGGGATTGGGCAGGCTAAGTGAAAAGGAAATTGAGTATCGTTTCTTTCTCCTGTTCGTTCCTGCAGATCCTGAAAAAGTCATTTAAGAAGAGACCTATCCTTCTGGCATGAAGGTCGATGGGAGAGTGGCCAGTGAGAACACCTATAACGGTGCGGATGAGCAACCTTTTAAGCAAGATCAGACTTTCGGATCGAGTGAGGTTTGCCATAGGCCAGATCTCTCTGTATCTTTCGCTCCTGTATCTTTCGTTTGCCTTTCCATGTAGTTTCCATGTAGCGAGTGGAATACCCATATTCCTCCTTTCAGGTATTTAGGATCTCTAGAGTAGTACCATGTCTGGCGAGTTCATCGGCCTTACAGTTCCCTTGAATGCCCCTATGACCGCGTACCCCACAAAGGTGAATGTTAAAATGTTCTCTCATTTCCATGAGAGATTTTATAGTAGCTTGGTTATCGGTTAAAATTGTAATATCCTTGAAGGATATCGCATTATGCCTAAGCCAGAATAAGCCTTCGTTGATCGCCATAATTCCCGCCTGAAAAAAGCTACAATGGCCAGAATGACGGAAAGAGCTGCTAATGTTAAGCATTTCGGAAAAAACATCACCTTTCCCTTTTACGGTTCTGGAACCGTCGGTATAGAAGTGAACGGAGCGCACGTCTCCAGTCTCAAGGGGATTAATGTCCGGAAGTTGAGGTTGAACTTCAACTTAGATGGGGTGGTTCTTAGTGCTCCGCTAATGCATATGCATGGTGATCTTTGCACCTTCCCCAATAAGTTGCGGTGTAAGGCCCTATCTAAAGCCATCTACCAGACGATCACACCATACAGAAGTATAGATCTGATAACGGGCACGTAACGCCAGTGCGTGGTACGAGCTTGCAGGCCCCATTTTTTACCCATGGCAAACGATAGATATAACTTTGAGGTAGTTTAGGGTTTTGTCCATTTAACCTAGGCTCTGCTATCAATCAGAAAACTCTTGCCAATCTCTGTATCTTTGAGTAGCAAAGCCCTGTCTGGAACAACAAGTGTATAAGACCTTAATCACCCCAGTCTTTCCCTATGGTCCAGAGTCATGGACTTTATCAAATGCATATGATACCTTGGTTGTTTCAAGATAAAAATTCTTCGGGTGATTTTCGGCCCCTTCGAGAAATACACGACGACGAACTGCATGTGCTGTACAGCGATATCAACTTAGTCAGAAGAGTGAAGGTCCAAAGACTGAGGTGGATGGGTCATGTAGAGCGGATAGACACCAATGCTCCGGCCCGGAAAATCTTCGAATCCACATTCGAGAGCCGGCGCAGTAAAGGAAGACAGCGATTCAGGTGACGCACATAAGCGGAAGGGGACCTTAATCAACTTGGCGTGCGAAACTGGAAGTAGCTAGCTGAAGACGCTTGTTGGTTAAGGCCTTGGTCCACACCACACTGTAGAGCCACCTCAAGTAAGTAATGCTCCGCAATTTAATGCCTCGTTGTATGCATGTTCCATTATCAAGCCAAGGGTCCCAGAGAGACCTGTTTTGGTGAAAAAGGTCAGATTCAGTAACAACGTCTTGGAGGTCCCCCAAATGACCCCTAAATTAGCCCAACAGCAACGCTGCCTAACGACGGCTGTAAAACGGGATGTTTATGAGGAATGTAAGTTCTTAAAATGAACTCAACTAGCTCCCAAATCACAGTACGCACTTCCATTGCGCTTCTCTCTGTTACAAGCTACGTGTTCAAAATTAACACACACTATGGGACAGAGATGAGATGGAGTATAAAAAAGAAACAAAACAAACTGAAACGTGAGCACAAAACATCGACAGAGTAGTGATGAATTAAGAAACAACCACATTATGATAAATACTGGAGACTAAGACCACTAAAAGTGCTTTGGTGTGCCTGGTTTCTTTTCCCATGTCCTCGTTGTTATGCCGTTTTTTTTTTTTTCGCTTGTTTTTGCTCGGAGCTTTACTAATGGAATTCCATTTCATGAGCGCACATGAGTTGAAGTTTTCAAGTGGCTTGAGGGAAACCTTTTTACGAGGCAGGACATTTTGCCGAGTTTATGTGTGTGTGTGTGTGGTGGGGCGGGTGTGTGTCGGTCGGCGATACCGTGCAGAATGAGTAGGATACTTCTGCTTACAATGATGATGGCCAGTGGTGGTAATGAGTTTTTCAAGGTTTCGCCAGCTGGACATGATTACTTTTTGATTTTAGCTGGTCGTAAACGTTAATGACCAAGAAGTGCGGAACGTTTTATTTATGGAATCTGTAAAGCGCGCACATAAATACAGACCCACACCCACCCATCAGCACGTGTGGCTCACTGTAAAAATTGAGTAATTAGAGTGAAAATTCAATTTCCTCTGTGCAGCGGAAGATAATGATGGGATGTCCTTAAATTAAGTGCCATATGGACAGAATTGACACTGCAGGACGAATGATTACGGGGAAATTCGGTTTAACAAGTGTGGCGATGAGCAACTCTGGTCGTTGGTTGGTTCAGAGAGCGAGAACACTTTGAGGTGTGTAAGGTGAGCTAATCACCTTGAGTGATGTGCATACATTTCAATTGTGCTACGACCGGTTATGTACTTTAACTTGTTCAGCAGTATATCCTTGTTAACTCTCATGACAAGTTTCTGTGAGAGCATTTGTCTTCAACATCTGAAAAGGAGGATAGAGCAACTAAATTGGTCAATTACCCCAATGACTTTATACCTCAGTACGTATACTTGAGGGTCTACTGTACAGCAGCTGATAGGTGATTTGTCTGAAGTGGACTAGTTCAGAACCCTTTTTAAGGGAGGGGAAAGCTTAACATGCAAGACCGTTCTAGAGGGTCATTGGTTACCCCAAAATACCTGTATAAGAGCACTTGTTTCGTAATGGGACCCTCAATCTCTGATCGTTCACTGGATAGCTACAACGATAGTTTGGCTTATTCAAATGAATAGAACTCTAATCACTGGCCAGGACAGGACACCTACATTACCGCTCTAGACCGAGTATAGACATAAGCATATATCTCCATAAAGGGTGCATTGTGAACAATTCGAGGCTCTGCACTTGCAACGATGCTAACGCAGACAGACTAAAGGATACCATAGTGCAGAAACGTTTTAGGGTTCAACTTACACAGAGAAATGAAGCACTCAGTGGAGTTGTAGCTCTGACCACGAAAGCTCAGAGGAATGTCCATGAAACATAAAAGAAGTCGTGGATTGTGTGAAAATACCTGACAATGGATCGAAGAGCGAAAGCGACTTTAAATTCCCATTGCACCCACAGATGCACAAGGAAAAAGTGAGGTAACGTATGGAGATGAGAAAAATATCGTGCCACGTGACAGAAGAAACAAGGCCCTGGCTGAATAAGCTGAAGAAGCTGCTGGCCGATATGACTGAAGAACCGTTTATACAAATCTGAGATATGGTCACAGCTTGCGTCACCCAGCTAAGAAGATGGAAGAAGTATTTTCCTACCATTCTGATGCATATTGTTGATGGTAGTGCCCCAAAATTGAAAGAAACTCTCTGATGTCCATTACTCCCCTCCACCCCGACCAATGGTGGAACAGAACAAGATATTGGCAGCTGAATCGGCTAAGCGAAGTCTGCGTTTGGAATGTCTTCCAAAATATGGCGAAGCAATGTAATAAGTCTAAACGTCAAGCTACGACTGTTCTGTTCCAATGTTTAATCCGTGCTGTTATATGGGTGCAGCACTTGAAAAGGGACCTCTTCTCTCAAAAGAAAATTGCAAACGTTCGAAACATTCTAAGGATTTGTTGACCTAAACGTATCTCCAACGAACGTCTTTACCAGGGAACGGGTCAGGAACCGATAGGCACAACCATCCAACGACGAAAGTGGCAGCGGATTCGTTACACATTTCGACAGCTCCATTGCTAACTACCCTATGCAATGGAATCTGCTTACTCAAGATGGCAAAAGGGTGGGTCGACCGAAAAATACATGGCGCAGAACAGTTGAGAACGAGTTTCGCCAATTCTGGAAGAGTTGGAAAGAGCTGAGACATATTGCGAGAAACCACACACGATTGCTCGTAGGTGTAGTAGAGGCCCTAGGACCCATAAGGGGAAACAAGACATACATATGTATGTATGCAAGTATGAAGAAAAGCCATGCTTCCCGCCATTGCCAAAATATTCGCCAGTAAAATCAGTCAAAGTAAGGACCATTTCGAAAGTACATTGAAAACTGAACAAGTCGATTTCCTTTTTGGGACCTGCTGTGGAAACCACATCAGCACCCCCTGGATTATTAAAGAACAGTGCTTCGAGTAAAAATCTCCACTCATTGACTTCGAAAAGGCTCAATCAATCAACACCAAACACTACTGATCCGATCAAACGTGGAGTCAGTACTTCAATTTAGATGTAGTACCTGAAAAGCGACCACCGATTTCACCAAAAATCTGTAGACTTTTGTCATTCTCTGCCTAAGAAATATACTACGAGTATTTTGACCAACTCATACCTCAAATGGATAACTTAGTATGCAAAAGAACGTGTCAAGAACGTAGAGACGTTATGATACAACAAGAGATCAGCTACATGTTCAGAAAGGCAGCGGCGATTGCATCGCCAGCGAAACCATGCAATAGAACCCATTTACACAAGAGAGGAAGAGAGAGGGTGCCCAATAGCGGGAAAAATCTGGACAGAACTAAAGCGAATGCGATTGCGCGTAGGCGTGATAGATGCCCCAAAACTCATAAGAGACACAGGACCTAAATAGATTAGTAAGCATCATCTTATGACAAACCGAAACGGCGAACTTGAAACAGCGGATGCCGTGTACCCACGAACAAGTTTGCTGCTTTTGATTTAAAAAAAATAAATAAAAATTGACCATAAAAAACGCCACGGAGGCCGTTGGATCTAGTATTTAGTATTTAGCTCCAGATCTTGTTTGATCGACGGCCATTGCGATAATGTGAAAGTAGGAACACAAAGACAAATATGTATAACAGGAGGACATCGGCTGCTCCCTACAAGATATCATTTCACTACGTTTACTGCTCAAAGCAATGACTCTGAAACAAACTCTAGTGGTTTCCCAACCAATGGAAGAAACATTAAAGAACCAAATTCAACAACACATATGAAACCCAACCAAAGAAATCACTCCAATTCTGACAATTTTCGTTTCAAAAATTAAATAAAATTAATACAAAAATGAAAAGTGAACCACTCACCAGAAAATATTAAATATTCAAATATTTGAATTTCCACACGATTTCTAACGGCTACCGCAGTCGAACAAACGAACGAATGAAAAAAAAACACTCGCCGCAAAGAAATAGAGAAAAAACAAATCTCAGTCTTGATCAAAGGAATTTTATATCGCGGAAAAAACACTGAAATACCGCACCAAACACTATAAAACACATTTCGAAATGACCGAGAACAATTAATTTTAAAGAAAATGATAAAAGTTTACCGCAAAATATGAAAAGAAGGGTTGAATTAATTTCTTTTCAAAAACCGATACCGAACCGAATTCACTCGCGCACAAACACTTTACTGATTTGAGAGCAAATGACAGTTTCTCCTCATCGAGACACATGGGGAAATTCGATATGGAAGGTGGAAGGTATATTTGTGGGTGGAAAGTGTTGACAAGATGGTCAACACATAGCAGATGGTTGTCTTCAGAGAAAATTTTATGTTTTTCACAACATTCGTGTATTTTGCTGGATTGTGGTTCTCGCCCGGTTTTAGATTGATGGTGGTTGGTGCATAAAGACCTGAGTGCGATTCTATTGATCTTGAGGGTGGAAAAACTGTTTGAAATTTATTTGAGTCTTCAAATCGGGTCATTGGAACTTACATTTGATTTTTTTTTTTTAATTCGCGAGCGCTAAAGGGCTTATGAAAACTCTTAAACGAGAGCACGGGCACTAGAAAAGTGAGAGGAGAGACGAAGGAGATATGGATGCACGTTGATTTTAAACATTTGCGGGTTGTAGCGATGGGGAAACACAGATTGTTCCACATTCGCGTTGTACGGCTTATGAAAGGATATCTACTGTACTGTATTGTACGCCCGAAAGTAGGCTACAGGGTGAAGTGATGTGCATTCAACGCGGGATGCGTGTTGCCGTTGAAGTATTCAACGGGGCGGAATGCAACTAGCTACATATTTCTCTGGAGCACTGTTTGTGGAAAAAACGATAAAACACTGATAGATATGAAACATTTCGTCGGTGTACAAGCGAGTCTACTGACTTCGCAATGACCCTCTCACTAATAAGTTTTAACGCGCGATTTTGGATTCTATCCAGACTGCAAGACAGTTTTGGGTGCACCAGACCAGATATGACCGTTATACTCGAGCTTTGGGCGGATGAATCCCTGCCAGATGCCAGATCAGCAGGGGTAAATTATTTCTTGCACCGTTTGAGGAAACCTAGGCATTTCGTAGCATTTTTGGCGACTTTGAATATGTGATCGCCCCAACGAAGGTTGTCATTGATACATACTGAGTTCGGAAAGTCTTTTGGTTTCGGCGGAAAGTCTTTGGATTCTTGGATTCATGATTGGAGGTTAGGGTGTCGCTTAAGTGACAGAAGATAGCATTGCGTGTTGGACTTTTTAAATTCCACTCTATTTGTTGAACCCCATTTTATTATGCTGTCAAGGACTGAATTAAATGAGCTTAACATACGTTGCCCTTCCTCTTTTTCGTCCGAAGAGCAAGGACGCGAGTAAGGAAACGAATATAATAAGCTGAGGGTACTATCAGAAGCGAAGGAATTGGTTGGATTAGAAGTTGCAGACAAGAAATCATTTATGAAAATGAAAAAAAAGAGATTCGGAGACAAACAGTTCCTTGGAGAACACCAACATTTACAAGGTGAACTACAGACTTGAGACGGTCGCTTCTAATCCAACAATAAGAGATATATCGATGCCACATGCACGCATTTTCGACAAAAGAGCTTGATGCCAAACTGTTTCATGTTTCTTTTTCTGATTTTTGATGATTTTCCCGGTCTGAGGTCTGGGCTGCGATTGATCTGAAAACTACTGATTGATCAAAACTTGGTTTGAAGCAATAGCGTAACATTCAAGGGCAGAGCTAAGTGTTTGCATTACCTTCTCGGGGTGGCGTCTAATAACTTAATGTATACTCCTTACGCATGTAGGCTGAAATTGCAAGTGTAAACTGCAGGAGACCGGATTTTAATGGCCGAAATTCCCCTACAAAGCTCTCGTCTGATGAAGAAGAGACCTTCCACGACCAACAATCTTCAACACAACGCCAAACGGACGCATCTCCATGGGACTGGGGGACTTAAATGTTAAAGAAGGCAATGGCAAACAAGGGCTCAGACACGTTATCGGCGAACGATTTGTTGATTTCTGAAACGCCAACCGTCTTGTTATAGGAGGCACCATGTTTGAGCGAAAGGCCTGCCACAAACTGAGTTGGGTATCAACTGACAGGCAAGAAACCTCCAACCAAATTTATCATTTTGCCATCAGCTGCAACTTGTAGAGAGCTTTCACTATTTTGGGAGTATTGTCTCAACCGAACAGCATATTGCCAGCCGAGTTGGAAAAGCAAAGTCTGCATTTGGAAATATGACGAAGCAGTGTTATCAGCTTAAACAGCAAGTAACGACTGATCCATTCCAATGTTGAATTCATCCTGTTATATGGATGCAGCATTAATAAAGTTCATTAATAGGCGCGTATGAAACATTCTGGGGATTTTCTAGCCTGACTGTATCGCTCACGAACATCTTTACCTGAGAACGGCTTCAATTTGTTTGTGGGCTCCGACAACATTGCACAAATACAAAAAATAAAGTCAGAAAACAAAAGTTTTGACAATAATAATGAGATTGGCTCTAATTAATTATCAAATAGCTGTGCAATAGCTGTTTAAACAAAATTTCCATAGGATATTTCTAGAGTGGCTCTAGGCGTTAGAGCTTTGACTGTAGCGCATAACTCAGCCCTAAATCGCATCAGTAAACCTAAATTGAAGAACGCGCTCTAAATTTCGGCTCTACGCTAAAATAATTCCTAACTCTGAATTGACTTAGAGCTGCTCTAGGCCATTTTAGAACCATGTGAATACGAGGGCGCTTAGTACATAATTGCTTTTTTCATGGATTGGAGGACCTTCGAATCGCTGCAGTTGAATCCGGAAGTGCTTACCGCTTTCTACGCACATTCATAAGTAATTGCCTATTTCCATAGACCCGCCACATGTCCAAGTAAGTTGTAAGGACAATCAGTATACCAACCACCGTCATATGAAAGCTCCAATCGCCCATTCGAAAATTAATTTCAATTAGGTAGTTTCTCTATCCTCAAAACCAATTGAATTGCATTGTAGTCCTCATGCATCAAACATAAAATGGCCTACAACCACAATTCAGTAAAATTCACTACTTTTATGTAAAACAACAAAATTTGTTTCAAGAAAATCGACCATCTTGGCAGCACACACCACCCATACCTTCCACACTTGTCTCGATGAGGAGAAACTGTCATTTGCTCTCAAATCAGTAAAGTGTTTGTGCTCGAGTGAATTCGGTTCGGTATCGGTTTTTGAAAAGAAATTAATTCAACCCTTCTTTTCATATTTTGCGGTAAACTTTTGTCATTTTCTTTGAATTTAATTATTCTCGGTCATTTCGAAATGTGTTTTACAGTGTTTGGTGCGGTATTTCAGTGTTTTTTCCGCGATATAAAATTCCTTTGTTCAAGACTGAGAAGTGTTTTTTCTCTCTTTCTTTCCGGCAAGTGTTTTTTTTTTCATTCGTTCGTTCGACTGCGGTAGCCGTTAGAAATTGTGTGAAAATTCAAATATTTGAATATTTAATAATTTCTGGTGAGTGGTTCAATTTTCATTTTTGTATTAATTTTATTTAATTTTTGAAATGATAATTGGTAGAATTAGACTGATTCCTACTTTGGTTGGATTTTTTGCGTGTGTTCTTGTATTAAATTATTTGATGGTTCTTCTTTGGGTCGGGACACTACTCAAGCACCAAGATTATGAGAGTAACTGCGATATACCATCGTTTATGTAAGTTAGAGCTGACCTCAATGCACCTGTTGTGCCTATTATTGCTTTCCTTTGGGCTCGTAAGGGTTCAGGGACGGTTCGATGGGATTCGTGGCACTTCTTTTGTTGAAACTTGGTGATGGTGGTAGCTATGACTATATCGATGGATAAAACCCACATGATTATGGTTTTGTAAAGTCTTGTGGTCGGCCATTAGATCCAAGGAGACGCGTGACTGAATGTATTGTTTGTTCTAAGACCTACTGCCTTTCGTCTAACTGCTTCTGGTTCTAACATCCCACATAACCAATTAGAGCTTATTTTTGGAAATATGTACTCAATTTGGATTTCATTTACTTCTCCACGCAGAAAGATTTCTCTATTTTCTCGTAACAAATTGTTTCTCTTCAGCAGTTCTGCATTTCACATGATTCTAATTCGTCTAAGTCCAATGGCAGGGTCATTTGGCTTACACTTAGCAAAAAGTGGATAAACCAGTCGGGGTTGATAAATAGACGGATTGAAATCGATGGACTATTCCAAACCTATGCCTATGCGATTTCATATAAATTTACCTCCCTTGTTATTCTTAGTCATTTTTTATGATTGTTTAAGGGAGATCTTTTGTTCTAGTCGTATCGTAGGTCTAGGTAGTTAATTCCCTCCATTGGAGGTTGGCCTTTTACGGAAAGTGTGAGTGTGAACCTTTTCCGCGAGTGAGGTGTGGAGCGCTGACCTCTACTTGGCCAGCTCATCAGTACGCTCATCTCCTGTTATGTCACTGTGCCATGGAACCCAGAGCAGTGTGACCCTGAACCGTTCGCCCAAACGGGCAAGCTCGTTCCGACAATCTAATACCAGTTTGGAGGACATGGTAGCCAAATCAATGGCTTTGATAGCTTGGCTTGACTTTCTATGGGGATAGCAATGTTTTGTTTGTGTGATTTGTCAAGCCAGTGTTGCGTGCGAGCCTCTCGGATTGCCAGTAGTTCCGCCTGGAAGACGCTGGCAAATTCCGGCAGGCGGTATGATCTTTTCAGTGATTCCGAGTAGACACCGGCCCCCACACCGCAGTTCATCTTTGATCCGTCGGTTTAGATGACCGTGTCGAAATTCTTTACCACTTCGTTTTTATTTCACTGGTGGGGAATTCCATGTGGATGTTTTGCATGAAGTTTAGCTACAGACTCGGCTTTAGAGGCCAGATTTCTTTGAGGTCCAAGTAGATGTGAAAATAGAGAAAGGCGAAGACAGTGGTAGAGTGATAAGGAGTTCTTCGGGTGGCGGCCTTTTACAGAACCGTGTCGAGGCTGGCGATTTTCGCATCTGTGGGAGTGAACCCTCTTTAATTTAAGCTCATTTAAGTTAAAGCAGAATCAGGGTATGTGTCAGTGTATGTATGTATGTCCAATAGGGGACACACTTAAGCTCAATTCCCATTGTGGTACCTAGACAATTCCTGACGACGGAGAATTTTACGCATAGAACGATTTAGAATTGTTTATGAAGGCGAGGTGATTGCGAATGGGGGTTTGGTTTAAGCTGCGGTAACGTCTCACGCTTGCACGCAACAAGCATGAAACATGACCAACATATTGATTAGCCGTGCTTTTGATTAACAAGCGTGCACGCGTGAACAAGCTTACACTCCTACAAGCGTGAGACATCCATAGCTTTACGATCACCTACGTTTAGGGACCAAGAAGCTTTCTCCTACTGTGAGATAGCACAGGGCAGTGACATAGGATTTGCGTTATGATTTTTCCTTTCTCATCATATTCTTTGCTAGGCTAATAGGAAACATCATCGCTTCTTATGTTTGCGGGAGTGATTTCCCTTCGTATTCCTATCTGCTATAGATTTTTGCCACGCATGGGTGCTGCAATGTATTGGCATGATAAAGGTAGAGAGCCTAGTTGGCTAGATTCTCCATTAGACCTTAGCTTAACACACATTTTTCAATTTTACCTGATAGCTGTCAGAGAGACGAGGACTAAAAGTGAAGAAAGGCAACGTCACTTCAGAGTCTTATCCGATTGCGACCAATTGTTTTCCAATTTTGAGGTCCTGAGGGTGATGAACTTTTTTCCTAATGAAAAGTTGTCTATTTCGCATTTAGAAACCACAATTACCACAGGGACATGCAGTAGATGTTTGAATCGCTTTAGTTCACCTGTGGCGAGTGCCAGTTCTTTCCATAACCTACTTTTTAACCGAGCATAAAGTGGTTGCATATCCTTGTTTTGTACATTGTGTCACAAAGTCTTTCTTTCCTAAAATTGAAATTGAATACGTTCAGCACAATGCAACATCACCCTCTTACCTCCCTCTGTATTCCTATTTGATTCGACTTCAATATGTCCGCAACAAATCCACAAAAGTATCTCAATACTTTGAGAATTAATTTATATTCCCAGCAAGGAAACTTTCTAAACCCATTCACCGTGCTATTGAATTGAAAGTAAATTGATACCTTCGAGCACGAACACAGAGTTCCAACACCGACAACACATTATGACAAGTCCCCGATACACAAGAATGCTCATTGTAGCCATTCGCAACAGCTTTAGTGTATTGGTCAACTCAAGACATGGAATTTAATTAATTAACAAAGTGATGTTCGTGTCGTGTCCTTCGACTATCCGCCCGCCCTCCCTGGCAGTCCCGATGGGATACATTTTGAAGTTTGGTCAACAATTCGCAAAGCAACTACCAAACACCACCAGCAGCAACTAACTCGAGTCAAATTAAATTCACAATAAATGGTTCTGTGTCCGGGTGGGGAGGTAGCTGCCGGCAACCCCGATGGTCATCCGAAACCAATCCAAATACGAGGTACAGAGAACATATCTGTTGACGATCTCAAAGGTAAATAAATTGTGTGCTCCTGTCGAAGTTTGTTGTTTTTTGGGCCAAAAAGTGCTTGCGGAGGGATATCCTGGAATTGATTAGTGAGTTCGTTTGGCCAGTGCATGTATGCAGAACAATAGGGAGTCGTAGCAGAATGACCGAGCTCCTTCGGAAGGTCATAAGATATGAAGCCGATATGGCAATACAGCTCATAGGATAATTGTTGGAAATCAGCCAGCTGTGATTGAGGTACAGCTTCGAGGTGATGTTTTGTCGTATTAATAAGGAAAATGTCTTTGACGGGACATTGCCACACTGTCACAGTGGTTCCGTCCGGTTCGAATGTATGATGACATTTGGTGTGCTTGTAGCAAAGGAAATTGGCTTCGGTGTGCTGTAGTCGTTAATTGGGATAAGGATGTGTGTATCCAGGAATTTAATTGGAAATGTTTGTCAACACAGGTCAGTCACCGGTGTGATTCCTCCAGGGGAACTGGATGACTAATGAAAGTCAGTATGTGTTTTAGTTGCTAATTACGGTGTCATGATGGGGGTAGTGTGGAGGAAGTGTACGCGGTGAAGTATAAGTCAATTGTGTCATGTGTGGAGTGTGGTATCCATCAAGGTGGGGCTTCCCAGAGAGAATTTTTGAATTTCCTTCACGGAGAGGGCAAGTTGCTAGGGCAACCTTGGAGTGGATTTGAAAAACTATGCTGCTTGATTCGATTGGGACCATCTGACTTAAACAAAATCGATTGGTCTGGTAACACACATCAACCTTTCTGCTAAAAATTCTTACTTCTGAAGCTCAATGCCGCTCAAAGTGTCTAAAATGGCACAGTAGAGGAAAACACTGACCATGCAAGCTGCAAGATCTATTGCGTTCGCTCAGTGGTTAACCAGAAGCTGAATTGAGGCTCTTAAAAGTCCTCAAAAAAGCTCTAGGTTCCAGGTTTCCGCTGGTCTTATCGAGTTAGATGGAATAGTATCTTCTTTGAGGCCACTGGGCACTCATACATTTCTGCCGCTATCCTCTTACGTAACCCATTAGGATCCTTTAAATTTCATTGTTGAGTTAAATAAATTGTTTGCCCTATTTTCGATGTAGTTGATGAATTTTTTCGTTTGTCTCACGCCCTTTAGATATGCCCAATGTTCAGCGGGACCAACGAGCGGGCGTCCAGTACTAGACAGTCCGCTCGTTCATTTCCTTCGAACCTTTAGTATTCTGAGATCCAAGGACAATTTCAGACGGGTTTTGATCCTTTCGCATAGACCCTTATTGCGGTCCGACTGTCCCAGAAGATGTTGATGACGTTTCCCTAATTTCTCTCCGTAGGCGCATAGAATGAAAGATTGTTGGTGACTCTCCAAGGACTATAGGCAACAGCCCCAGTACTTACTCACTTACTTACTTAAGGTGACGCTACAGTCCGGAGTCGACTTGGGCCTCAATCAACAGGCGTCTAAAGCCAGCTGTCTCTAGTTTCGCACGCTCTCCTTCCACTTGCGTATACCACCTGAGTAGAGGTCTTCCTCTATTACACCGTCCCTCGGGTATGAATTCGAAAATCTTCCGGGCCGGAGCATTGGTGTCCATCCATTCTACACGACCAAAGTACCTCAGTCGTAAGACGTTCATATTTTTCTAGCTAAGTCGATGCTGCTGTATAGCCCGTACAGTTTGTAGTTGTATCTCCTCTTTTACTCGATGCCGACGGGATCGAAAATCACCCGAAGAATTTTCCTCTCAAAACAGCCAAGAAGGAACCTAGTCTGCTTTTGACATAGTCCATCATTCTGCGCCGTAGAGCAGGACTGGGATGATTAAGGTTCGAGAGACGGCTTTGCTACTCAATTGCCTTCTTAGTCCAAAGAAACAGGGATTGGCAAGAGTTATTCTTCGTTTAATCTCAACGCTGGTGTCGTTGTCTGAATTGATGGCGGAGCCTAGGCACTGCCTCAAAGTAATAACTGTCTATTGTGAAATTCTGTCCGAGACGTCGGTGTTGGGTGTCCTTTTTTGTTGACAGCATATAATTCGTTTTCCCCTCATTGACCGCTAAAGCCATCTTCGCCGCCTCCGTCTCAATACTCACGAACGCACCAGTGACATCACGCTGCGTTCTTCCGATTATGTCAATATCGTCGGCGTATCCTAGTAATTGGATGGATTTTTGAAAGATTGTGCCTCTGCTTTTGGCGCGTGAAGTTTTACACTATTCTTTCAAGAAAGATGTGAAAGAAGCCGCATGACAGCGCGTCGCCTTGTCTAAATCCTTTTTTGACATCAAAGGTCTCGGTGAGGTCTTGACGGACCTTGATGGAGCAGCGTTCATTCTCCATCGTCATCCTGCACAAACGGACGTGTTTGGCAGGGACGCCAAAACTAGAAATAGTTCTGTATAGCTCGTCTCTATAGATACTGTCATACGCGGCCTTAAAATACATGAAGAGGTGTTGGGTATCGATTTGAAGTTCCTGGGTTTTTCCAAGATCTGCCGCAGTGTGAATATTTGGTCGATGGCTGATTTTCCGGGACTGCAGCTACACAGATATGGACCGATCAGGTTGTTGACGAACGGCTTCAGGCGCTCACACAACACAGCAGATAAGATCTTGTAAGCGATGTTAAGAAGACTGATGCCTCTGTAGTTGGCGCAGTTCAGAGGGTCTCCTCTCCTCTGTTTGTGGATCGGGCAAACAATGCTGGGGTTCCATTCATCGGGCATACTTTCCTCCAACCATATTTTACAGATGAGTTAGTGCATTCTCCTTACCAAGTCATCGACTGCCGCTTTGAACAACTCGGCAACTAGGCTCCAGCAGCTTTGTTGGACTTAAGTTTAGATATTGCTATCTTCACTTCGTCCAGGTCGGGTGGACGGAATTGTAGGTCTTCGTCGTCCAGGTTGAATGGTTCATTCTGCCCGACAGCGGGATTTGATTCGTCGTCGTCGTCTGCAGAAGTAGTTTTTCCATATCCTCAGCATCGACTGCGATTCTAATACGATGTTCATCCTTGCAGGCTTCGATTCGGGCTCAGTGCCCTTGACAGGTTCTTTTTACCCTTTGGTAAAACTTCTTAACCTCATTCCTGCAGTAGCACCTCTTTATTTTCTAAACCGCACACTTCTTAATCTCTTTCTTCTTCCTCCTGAGAAGCCGGTGTTCGTCTCTCCTCTTCTGCCCGTAGAGCTCGCGAGCAGCTTTGGTCCTTCTGTGCAGCGCCGCCCTGTATGCCTCTTGTGCTGCATGTGCTTGCCGGCACTCGTCGTCAAACCATGGAAGGCTTTTCGTTGCGTTGACCGAATGAGACCAAGGTCTCTGAAGGCTTTTTGGCAATGTTGCCACTAGTCGATCGGACTCGATCGGAAAAGCATCTGGTGATCTCTTGCGATTGCAGCCGTCTTCTTGGTGGTGTTCCAGATATCCGCAGTTGTGCCTTGACTACAACAAGGTAGTGGTCCGGGTCAATATTACATAAATCTGTCTCAACTGCTACTTTCCTCAGACAACCCCACATTCGAACCGCTTCTGCCCTAAATATGTATCACGACAGTGAATGGTTAACCTTACATTGCTGTAGACCATACATAACACATTCTCTCCATCCTGTCCAAGCAATCCCATCAAGTATCATATTCCACACACCCGCAATCCCAAAAAAAAAAAAACCAAAATGTGGTTAAAGTTTCGCAACATTGACACCAGAGCAAACGAAAAGAGATAAACCGTCGACATAAATATTTAATTAGATTTTAATGGAAACCTTAAATATCGACTCCAGTGGGGGAAACGACATAAAGCACTTGGACAATGCCCACCTATTGCCCGGCACACTGATTCTCTGTGAACATCAAACGGCAAACGTCCCACAAACAATGGAAAGGTTCAGTTCGTTTCGGTCTATTTTAGTGAGACATTAACCAGAGTCAGATGACTGTAACACTCGCCCAAATCGTCGTCCTTTGCACTCCGTCTCCACCGTGTGTACCACATCAATTAACTTCTGCATGAGGAGAATCCTTAAGGTTTTGCTGGCTGGTGTCGTTGCCATAAAGCGCACAACTTTCTGACTTTTATTATTTATTTTTCTTTCGGAGAAGAAATTTCGTTGCATGAATTCCTAAAGAGATTTCTTATTTCCCGGGCAGGGGCCAGGGATCATGAGGGAGATCCTAACAGACAGGATGATAGACACACATTTGATGGTGTTTCTCTGTTTTTTTTTTTTTTATTGTTGCTGTTCGTCTGGTTATTTTTTTATTTTTTTCATTGAAAAGTCATACGCCCTTGGCAGAGGATTGTTATCCAGAGTTAAGTTCTTCTGCCTTTTTTTGAGCACCAGACTGTGCATTAAATATTCATGCAAGTCTCCGGGTCTTATCACATGAGAAGTGCAAGTCTGTAACGTGATAGGATTTCGCTCGTACAGAGACGTTGCGGCTTCTGGTTCATATTGTTTCTTTTATTCACATTGACGTTTGCTATGTGACAGGAATGTCAGTGTGGACCGTGTACCTGTTGTTTTATTAATGGCGGCGAAGTGTTAAGATGCTGTCTATTGACTTTTCTGTGGATTTAGAAATTTTAATGGAATTCGAAGGTTGGATACTGAGGAACGGTAGTTTCTTAAATTGTGGTCGATTGACGGGGGGAGGGGATATTTTAATGGAACTGGGCGAAGTATTTTTAGGTTTCTCCATTGAAAGGGGAGGTTGATGATCGAAGCCACTTGAAGGAGGACTTTGGTCGAGGCAAATTCTTGAGCAAACAACTGTGCACGACTTCAATTACTTGTCAAAGTGTGACAGCTGAATATGCACTTGCTTTTCGAAAAGCCACATGCAATCAGGCTTTTTGCTTGGCGGGGTGGTGAAAGTCGTCAGGAACATAGACAACAAGAGGACAAATGGGGGGTAGGTTCGGTGAGAAGGGTTGTGTTTTGGGATCTAATTTTCTTGTTGTTTTGTTAAAGAAATGTGAACTACATCTAATCGGAAGAAGTTAATTTCAACAGATCACCGATAAGTCCTTAGCCAATGACGTAGTCAAGATACCAGAGACACAGAGAAAATCTTGTACGGCTAGTTTATCAACCGCATGAGTTCTGTAATAATAGAATAATACTGCCTCATCCACCATTCTGGCTCTATGGCTTAATACGTCGAGCGAGCTTTTCGAACACCATGGGTGGTGTTTCACCCCCATTCTGGCCTGCTGTTTCGAGTCTTTTGCCTATTATACGCGCTACGATTATTTCCAAGGTATCGAACATACAAAACATAAGGAGACGGATATTGTGGTGGGTTGCTTTTTCTACGTATTAGGACTGGTCTTTGCACCTTTAATTCCCTTAGTCATGCATTGGAATTTGTTGAGTTCCTCCTGCGGCTCTTTCTGGTACTATCCTTGATTGGTGTGGATATAAGACTATCACCAAGTTTTCAAAATCTTAGATTGGGGTCCGTAGCCGCCCTTTAGTTTCATCATCACAATTTGGTAAGCTCCAAGGATTGTGGTCAGTATTGTTGCAAAGGTCGAACACATCTCATCTTACTTGCTTGCATCACATTCTTAAGTGCAACTTTAAGCATTTATTAGACCTCTTTGTGATTACGTCGATCCCTTGAGCGCTTGTGTTGTTCCTTTGCCCGATGGTATTCTGCTCGTAGTCTCGTCATTTCTCCACACCACCAGTACACTGCTGGTCGATGTGAACTTCGCCTAAGCCTCCTTGGGTGGGGCATGGCAAGCGCCGTGAAATAAGATCACTGTCCGGTTTCTCGTATGAATAAAGGCGGAACATTCTGTGACGATGTGAAGAGAGCTTTTGTCGCTCTCCAAGCACAGTCTGTAGATAGGATCCGGTGACAGACCGGCTTACCGGCATCAGGGAATCAGAATATGTAACATGAGTACTACGAAGGTGGGCAACCGCAGCGGTGTTAACCCTACGATTTGAACCATTTTGTCGCAGAGATGAAGTGTCTTTACTTCTGGATGTCGAGTTCGGCTAGATCGTTAAGATCGTCATAGAAGTATTCCCCGAGGTTTCTTCTTTTTAGCGTCGCAAGAGCAGGACTTGTATACAGTAGGTGGGTCATAGTATCCTCGTCCCTGCAGCTTCTACAGAAATCGTTTGAGGGGACCCCAGTCTAAGTGCATGTCTGCCTATCAAGCAATGTCCGGTAAGGAACCCTATCAGTGAATCTAGATTTTTCCGTTTTGTGGATAAAAGTATCTCCGTCTTTTTTAAATCCAGACAAGTGCTGATGTTGTTCCACCCATGGCTTGTCAGTTTCTTGTCATCTGTGTGAAGGTGGAACTTGATCGATTCGATAGGGGCAGGGGGTTCCCCCGGGTTTTTGGGGGAGATGCCGTCCTGCACCCCTCATGTGTGTATTCTTCCACATTATGTAGTAGGCAAAATTTTAGTCAGAACTGTCATTTCTGTAGGTTAATGGCTGGCACTTCGTGAGTAGCAATCTGCATTGCATTTTCCGGCTCCAGTATTGTGAGCAATCATTGAGATCATGACGCAAGGCTTACACTTAACTACACCAGCAGCATGAAAATGATAAAGCAAAAGCAACCGTTGCACTGGCAAGAACGCATAATATTGGCGGCTACTTACAAGAGTCTCGGCCTCGATATTGAAGATATAGGTGGTCTTCTGAAGCACGACGTTTATGGTGGCTATCATGCTATCATTCGATCTTCTGCAAAATAAATATAAATAAATGGCAATGGTAGTCGCCGTGGCTCAGTGGTTTTTGCATTGGACTGCTGTGTGGGCTGTGTGGGTTTAAACCCAGCCATACCCGAACACTTTTTGCGGCACCACCTCTTGTCGAGGAACGACCAACTGGCGTTCAGAGTCGGTAATAAATTTAAGTTCCTTTCATTTGTCCGAAAAATTTAACACGCACATGATTGGTTCCGACTTTGCGAGAAGCTAGGCCTCGCCTCATCCTGAGCTGTTGCGCCAGATATTTATTCTTTTAACATAAATGGCAGCAGGTATGGAATAACTTAAACAGATTTGGGCCTTATTTCTCAAGGCGGAATATGTCATGTTCATGGTAGGAAGTAGAGCTGGATAAGGAGTTAATGGCAGAAAAAGAAACAGATGATGGATTCACAGTATAATTGGAGGAATCTGACCAAATCGGAAGATAAATTGAGAGACTGCCAGCTAGAAAATAGAAACATACCGTGCCATATTGAAGACCAAGTCATGCATCAATAAATTCCGAGAGAAAATGGATAATTTCCTAGCTCAATTCCCATCCATCTTGGGTGGTGAACTTGGAAATTGTACTACACAAGTGCTCTTCCATTCGGTAATGGTTCCTTGTGCCAAATTATTTTGAAGACCCACCAAGAACGTAGGAGAAGAAGGGAACTAGCGGAAAAATGTACTAACCGCGCATAGGCTTGTATTACAATGCATTGGTACCACCATTCTAACACAAATTGTAGAGAATTTTGCATAATCTTTGAACATTATGCTATGTTTTGCTAGTTCATTGCCAGCAAGCATTATGGCTTAAGTTCGACTGATAACCGGTCGATGGCAAAAGAAAAGTACACCCCCTTGAGGGCAGTATTTTATAGCTGCAACAGACAGCGATGCAGCTGGTGAAGAATTCGTAACAGATCAGGTTAGGTTAAGGCGTCTGCCTGTGAACATACCGGCACGCTTAGACCGACAACGGTGTTCATTGTGAGACCAAGGAATCCAATATTTTCGCTCCTATGCTTATTGGGTTGGACCCACCGTAGAGAACTACTGACGTTCGCTTTATTTATTATACATAAGAAAAGATCATTGAAGAAGGGAGCTCCGAAATTGAGTTATCTTCTTTTTGATATAACAGGACAGGTTTTAAGGAAATGAAAAATAGTTTCCTCCTTCTCTTCATTTCTGTCTTCAGAAGTTGTTTGAAAAAAGACATAGTCTTTTGGCTTGTAGGCCTATTAAGCAGTGTCCTGTGAAGACAAATCTGACGGATCTGATTTTATATAACTTAAGCAAGACCAATCCATTGAATTGGGACTGATTTATTGCCTGTGGTCGTTCCCGGTCGGAGAAGTAACTCCTATCTTCGTTTTGATTCTGTTTACACGTAGCGTCTTTCGTTATCGAATGCACCCTAAATGTTCTGAAAACCATAGACAGCGATATCCTTATTCTAATTTTATATAAACGATAATGGTAGCCAGATGTATGGTTTTTAATACTCCCACTTCGAGTTTTTCTTATTTCCATATGATACACCCATGGCTGGCATCTGTTATACAAATAATAATATTGAACTCAATCTATTCACAACATCATCACTGCTAACGAGAGTCTAAAATAACATCATGTGCATCCATCCCCAGAGAGTTGGTTCACTAACAATCCACGAACCCAAAAAATACCGCTAAATAAACTTCTCATATCAAAACAAACTCAAGGAATTCCTTGCATACATTTCCAACTGTGTATGGTCACCACCCTTGAAACTCAAGACTTTGTAAACTTACAATGTAAACCCCCACCCAAAAAAAAAAAAGAAATCACAAACACCGCCATCTCATAACTTAAAACACACATGTCAGCACGAGGTGTGGGCAACAGTGTTAGCTTCTTTGCTTCTTTGCATCTTGTTTATCTTTTCTATCAAATCAGCTCCAGCCACTCGCATCAGGAAGTTATCCTTTGCTCCGTACAATGTAAGAAAAAAATAAATGCAACGATGGTACTTTTGCAGTGAATGCCATCACCGAAGCCAGATTGGATGCAGCAGATAAGTGAATTTCCCCTTCACCACAGACAAGGGAATGTCACGTTTTGAAATTGATCCCACCAATGGACTTACATAGCTTCCAAATGCGATAATGCAAATTGGAAAACTACTGTCATCTTGGATGTACATATCCAATATTGTGCATTAGGACAAACGCTTGAGGGATGACGCCGCTGAGAGAGGCGGCGAGTCCACCTCACCGGTGGAAACTTTTTGCATTAAAACAAAGAAAAATCCCTCAAGGCAGGCAACTTTTACCGGCAAGTGCATGGTAAGGATTCTTGTGCATTCTTTGGATAGGGTGCTATGAGCATCAGTCTGACGATTTGCAACGCATTAGCTCTGGATTTTCAGCCGAGAAATTCAAGCCACAGGATATTTCAGGTCCGTTTGTATCAAGAAAAGGATCTGTTTCTTCAGTTTGGTTATAGATTGACAAAATTTATCACATATTTCGTTAAATTTTTTCAAGACACTCTCCCAATCCCTGTTTACAGGGTATGCCACAACCCATCTCTGCCACATACTAGCCTCTTTCGTCCTTATTTCATAGGGCAAACCTTACTCGTTACGGCACACTGTGTCAAGTGCTGAAGACTTGTGTGAATTGCAGTAAAATTCTTTTCAAGTATGCATACACTTTTTTCTCAATCTTGCTCTTTTACAGTTTTATTTACTTTCTTATTCTTTTGTTATTGTATTCTCCGTCTTGTGTTGTGGTTATGTTGTTGGATTTTGTCCAGAGAAGATTTTTACAGTGGTGTGCATGTACGCAAGGCGGAGCTGGCTATACGTATACATTTTCCGATGGTAATGCTTTTGACTTGAATGGCTACTTAATTTCTTTTATAATCCGATGGGGTAATTCAAAACCCATTACGAAAAGGATAATTGCAGACGTTGTGGCCTGTGAAAAGTAGTTAGTAGGCGTTCTACTTGAATTGTTGTGGTGAGATATAATTGAGACAAAGGCTTAAGAATGAAACGCTTGAGCTTTTATAAATAGGACAACGTGAAGATAATGAGAATAAAAAAAGGATTAATGTTCAAGTCGTGACGGAGCAGTTGTTCTTGGGTTATGTGTGTCCTTACAATGAGGGTAGGCATAACTGGACTAATTTTGCTTTTTAATGGTTCTTAAAATGAAGCTTGAAGAAACTAAGGCAAACGAAGTAGATTGAGGGGTGGCCACATATTTATGTGCAGTACCTTCAGAGAAAGGCACCAAAACTCACCTAAGCAGCTCGATTTGTACCTAACTGCCTCCACACCACTTGTTCTTGCCACAATTTTAATGAAACTCAATACTTCAGTGATCGCCGTGACTCAATGATTAGCGCGTTCAAGCCCCAGTCATGTTCATCGAACATTTTTCGAGGCACCACCTTTCGTCGGGGAATGACAAGCCTCCGGGAGTATAATTTGTCATGAAAGAGCTTCTCAATTAGTCGTTCGGAGTCGGCAATAAATTGTAGGTCCCTGCCATTCGTGCTAAAATTTTAGCACGGACAACATGAATGGTTGCGAGAAGCTAGGCCTTGGCTCATCCCGAGCTGTCGCGCCAGCATTTATGTTTCCTAGAGAAAAAATTGGAGAAAATTCAGTTAATTCATCAATTGAAGGCTTAAAGCTCGATCTGAGAATGGAGGATGATCTGTTTCCCTTGTGGGCCCTAGGGCTATCACTTCACCTAACCGCCATCGTGTACGGTTTCTGCCAGTTCTCTCGAACGCTACCCCAATTGCCGAGACTTCCTCTCTTGCTTTTGATCATAATCATCCCAAAAACATTGAACAGGGAGAGGGTTAAGGTGCTTGCGAAGGCAGACATGCCACTGGTGTCAGGAATGTTCCCCTCCGCTATAAACAAAATCATGGAAGCTGTCCTGAAAAAGTAAGCACATTGGCGCTTAGTTGGGGACTCGGTGTCAACTGGAGCAATGACAAATTGTCACAAGTCTTGGGGCCCGCTCTAAGTAAGGGATTCAATCAATCAAAGAACAGCAAATATAGGCACATCGGGAGCTGTGCTATCATCCTCGACTGATGACCTAGCTGTTCCTCTCCGCGTGTTACCCCTCGGCCTGTACATCAAAAATATTGTGTAGAGCAATCGGATTCAGGGAATCTGGTTGTTGGATAGCCAAACTTTTCGGTAACAAGTCTAAGACGTCAGACTTGCTCCGATGATCTAAACCTCGCGATCTCCTTTCGTCTTCCAGAGCATTTTAGCGTCTTTCAGGCGGAGATCATGGGGATTATAGAAGCCCTGTCTTGGCTGAGGTGGAAGGTTATATTATCTCGGGATATTAGCATTTTCATAAACAGCCAGGCCGCCATTAGGTCCGTGGAATCAGTCTCTGTAACATCAAAAATAGTTTTAGATTGCCTTTCGTCTCTTGTAGAGATGGCAGAGCAATTCAACATACTCCTCTGATGGGTACCAGGACTAGCAGAGAAGTATGTTGAATATAATAATGCTCCCAAAACAATGCAATGAATTACCGCATGATAACGAGTGAGTGAATGGAACTCGTGATCGAATACCCGATTGACTTCATTGGGAGCGGTAATGCCAAATCCTCACATTTCGATGACGAGTTACGAGTTACTCGATTCTTCCTGGAAAAGAGAACCACGGACTGCCACCAGCTACATGCAGACTGAAATTATAGGCCAATGCAATTAGCAAAGCCAATCTAAATGGCACCACCTGCCAAGCAGATAAATCTGGCCTTCAATTGACCATAAGCGCGATTAATTTCGCTAAGTAGACGACATCTCGGAGCTACTATAGGTAGGTGTCATCACAGGACACTGCCTAATAGGCAGACACGCCACTCGCCTGAACGTTTCTGCAAATGATTTCTGAAGAAGCTGCAGGGATGTGCCTGCCCCACACTCTCTCGTAAAAGACGCAACCATCTCGGTGCCTTCTTTTTTGACAGTCTTGGCGAAGTAGCATAAAAAGATGTCAGAAACCTAGTTCGCTTTATTAAAATCTCCCACGATTAGGAAGGAGAATTCTTTCAAGATCCTGAGGCATCACAATGGAACAAGTGCTGGTCTAAGTGTGCCGGCTATGTTGCTAACCTAAGCTCTTTCGGAGTTTACTCATACCAAGATCGAGCTAAGCCAACGTTAAGCTGCACCCCATTCCAGACTTTCACAGCGAAAATCCACAAAAGTGTGTTCTGGCTACATAGGAGTCGATCAGAGAGTTCATGCCCGAATCATGACTCCGCTCCGCTTCTGATTGAAGCTGTCAAATTCACGTTTACCTAAAGCTTGTTGTCCCTGTATCCATCTGTAAGCTCTTTCCTGCTCTCACATATTAAACTTCCAAGTGGATAAGTACACACTTCAAAATTTATAAATACTTCTTTGTACCGTCCGCAGACATAACCTCAAACCACCACAGAATAACGAATGTATGTATGTCTACCTAGAATACAAAAGCATCCCAGACCGACATTGACACATTTAAACTACCAATTATGTGTTATGCAACAAACACCATGAGAGTCTTGTCGTCCTCCTCGTTGAGTGTAGCAATTACAAACAACCTCCTCGTCTAATCGATTCTCAGGGACACACACATCTCACCCTCATTATCGATTCATAAGTCTGAGAGCTGTTCAATATGTGCTTGCCTTGAATAATTATTGTGTGGCCGCCCCTTCAATATTGTGAAGTGTTGCTGCGACTTAAAGCACATCAACATGGATATCGGATGTCCTATCGAACGAAATGGAGTGTTAAAGATTCTCCCTGCAATTAAGGCACATCTGTGTGCAATCTGAAGGGCCAATTCAACTGACATAAACAAATAGTAAATATTTCACCCCAAGGACCAAATGAAACGGAAAGTTCTCGAGGTTCATTTAAGGTATTTCTCCAAAAAAGGAAGGAAACGTACAAAACTTGGGGCCATCCTTCAAGGGGCCCATGATGAGAGGACAACTTTGTTCGACGGTAAAGGTTTTTTTTTTCTGTTTTGGGGCCATCCTTCAAGGGGCCCATGATGAGAGGACAACTTTGTTCGACGGTAAAGGTTTTTTTTTCTGTTTTTTTTTTTTCGAGATAAATTATGAATTATTTGCCCGCTGAGCAGGCAAGTCCTATCGCTCAGGTATCCTTGTTTAATATTTAATTTGAGTTTTCCAACTCGTGCTCTGACTACTGGATGGGATGGATGTTACCGGAAGAGTGGCTACTCTTCAATGACTACGCAGAAAGCATAAAGTGTACTCCTCTTAGGAGTGTGTGTGTGTGCGTGTGCGTTTCGAATCCGGTAGCCATAGTCAAATGGGTTTAAAGTCATTCAGGACGATTTTGTAGTGTTGACTCTCTCTTTGGTGGCGTACTTGTAAGGACAGTAAATATTTTGGTTTCCTTCATTGAAGAAATGAATGGGCTTTGTGGAGATACAGGGTCCTTTTGGAGCAATTTTATGTTTGCTGATACTGAAGGGACAATTTGGGCAAAGTTCGGTGTGTCCAGCGGGGATATGCTAACAAAAAAAACGTGTTAATGATGTGCACTGGGCATCTGTAAGACATTCCGTAATCCGCTTTGCAATGCTTTGGATTGGTAAAAGGAATAGCGTCCCCACTGTACGTGGAAGGCAGAAATAACGATGAACTTGGGTTATGAAATCCGAACGGAATAGGGGGCACAGCATAAAAAGACTGCCAAACCTGTACAAAAAGTAGTACTTCTGACAAGGGCACGGACTCTAAAATCCCCTCATTCGAGCCGGTCATTGGCAAGCATTGCATGACAAACATTTTTATCGTTTGGCAGTATCAAACAAAAAGACAATATTTGAGTAGAGGAGGTTGGATTCAAGTGCATACTAACTAAAGCCAACACACTTAGACCTGCGAAAGGTCAATTGTTGTACCACGTGGATCTTGGAAACATACTTTCCTACTCGTGGAACCTATTGGTCATGTAACCTCTGTCATAAGATAATGGTCTTAGCTGGCAGGTGGAGAATAGTTTCCTCGTCGTATTAGTCCATAAAACTTATGAAAAAGTCATTTGAGTATACGCCAAGCCTTGTTGGTTACTTGCCTATTAGAAAGTGCACTGCGACCTATGAGGTCTATCATGGTGGCCCATATGGTTTAACCAGAGGTTATATTGAGGCTTTTGACAAAACTCAGTAATATAGCCTTATGTTCAATTTTCCGAATTTCCACTGGGTTGACCGAGGCCCGTGTAAGTCGAGTGGAGCGTGTTTTCCTTGCGGCTCCTGGACATACGCACAGAATATGTTCAGCGGTCTCTTTTTGTTCTCCACAGAGCCTGCCAATATCGATATCTGATACTTTCATTTTATGCGGATGGTATCTGAGTGGACAATGTCCTATCAGATAGCCCGTTAAGGTTCTTAGCTCGTTTTTGGTGAGGTAAAGTAAAGTCTTGGCCTTGTATAGGTTGGGGTTGATAAACTTTTTCGCTTGTCTAAGGCCCCGGAGGTTGGCCCAGTAGTCGGCGTGTTTGTTGATCTCCCATTGTGTATGTCTTGGAGTAGGCACTGTTGGGTGGTACCACAAAAGAGGGTTCGGGACCAACGAATGGGCGGCAAACGCCTCTTCTCGCCAGGCAGTCAGCCCGTTCGTTACACTTCGTGTCCAGGCTAAGGTAACCTTATTTACCGATACAAGGCTTTCGAGGAGGTTGAGGAGCTAATATACATAAGAGAGATCAAAATCTTAGAGGTTTTTAAACTTGCTAAATGCGGATTCGTTGCGACCTGAAGGATATTCTGAACCACTCAGTCAGTTGTGAGTAATCAAAAGAGGTTCTATTCTCTTAGTGAATTTATGAAGATGAAGATGAAGATTTATTTTAAGAAATACTCGTATTGTCTCCTTATTGCGCATAGACCCACGCATTTACATAAATTCAACTTTGTCCAAATTTGTTTTGTAGCGCTCTAAGTCCGCCTAGGAGTTGTGCTTTTAATAGAACACGATTTTCTAACGACGTTGTTAAGGACTGCAACTGCGAATTTTTTTTTAGCTTTCTAAGGCTACGTGCACTGTGATGCGATAAAGCGATGCGATGCAATGCGTAAAACGGGAAGCATGAACGTTCATAAGAATACAAGTGAACAGTTTTAGCGCATGCTTTTCGCTTCACTGCGTGTGCAGCCTAAGACTGGAACTATGGATGTGTTGCAATTATTTGAATTTATTTTTAGAAAGACAGAAATTAGGCTTAAAAGCCTGGATGGTCTTGGATCAGCCAATGTTTTTTTGCCACTTTTAGGGATGGTTACGTTGGGTTAGATTAACCGACAGTGAACCATCGGATAGCTCCTCGATGTTATCAAGCAGGTATTTGCCCAAAGTTCTTTTTCTAATCTTGCTGAGACTTGGGCAATAACAAAGAAAGTGAGTACTTCCTCATCCCCACATCCCCTGCATAGGTCGTTAGCGGTTTCCGCCTGTTATTCGCTTCAGATAAGGATCTTAGCCTTACTATTTCTTTGAAATGACGAAGTGGAGGTTTGAGTGTACCGTCCGCTAGCTCTGGTTCTAGGGCTGATCTCTTCCTGGCTAGTTCTTTAGCAGTCTCGTTTGCTGGCACACCACTGTGCCAAGCAGAGTTTTACATTATGCTGTGTGCTAAGAATCTTCAGCTCTTCGCGACAGCACTTTACAAGCTTGGATGTAATTCGAGCAGCATCTAATCCTTTTATAGCCGCCTGACTGTTTATGAAGATGCCGTGGTACCGTAAGCATAGATACCAGTTGGGCAGCTCTGGTAACGGCCAGAGCCTCTGCCTGGAAAACACTACTGTTGTCAACGAGTCTTATTGAGCTGCTGAGTCTCCTCAGCTCCTCAGAAAAAAAAATCTGCATCCGTGCCTATGTCCATCTGGGAGCCATCCGTATAGATGGACTTTATTTCGTTAAAAATTTCTTTGTTTTCCCACTGTTCTCTGCTTGGGAAGATGCAGTCGAAGGATTTGACGAAGTCCAGATACGGATTCATGTGGTTAGAGTCAACACTTATGCCCGGATATTCGTGCAATATCTAGGCGTGTTCGTATGATGCATACGTGTCTACGATACCGATTGTTGACAATTAAAACAGTAGCTTTGGCTTGACAGATTATCGTTGATTCGTCATTTTTCGCTGTAAAAGTTTTGTTGATGACTGTGACTGGATAGGACGTGGTAATTGCTCTCCTTAGCTGGCTCATCAATTGTATATTTTCCCTGTCGAGGTAGGAGTTCATATTACAGAAAGTTCTATTGGCTTGACAGGCTCATTTTTAAATCATCTAGATATCCAAAGGAAAATCCATATATTGATTAACTAAAACAGTCCCTTTTCCTCCAAATGTTGTCCTTACAGAAAAGTAGGAGTCAAAAATCGCAGAAATGCATTCCACACCAACAAAGTCCTGGCGCCGTAGAAGTTCCTTCCCGACCTCCTGAACTACCCAAAAAGCCAACTTTTTGTCGCATTTCTTATGAAAATTCAACTTGTCCACTTAAACGAATTGGTTGGGGCTCGGCCTTTAAACTAACCCTCCTTCTGTTTGCCTCCCACCCAACTTAAGAGCTAAGCTAAGCTTAAGGGCCATCTGCACTAAAATGAAATGATGAAACTGCATTTACTTATTCATGAGCAAGTGCCACTCACTCCGTGGATTGCAGTTAAAAATAAATAAACAAGCGAAAGGGTAAGGGAACCGACATTTCTTCAATTTACCAAGGCGAAGGGGGAAAAAATCCGATTTTCCACATGCAGACCCTTCGTTCCACTCCGTGGGATAGTGTAAAATATGTATTAATTCGTGCATTCCACCTGGTTGCATTTTAATGTCACTCAACCCTGCCAGAATGGGGATACCCGCCTTTGGCCGGCTCCTCTCTTCATCCTCCGTTCGCTCATTGTGATGCGCAGCACTCATAAACGAACCACTGGGGTTAAGTATACCGAAATGGAGGAAAATGTCCTTTTGTTTCCCTCGTCGTCGACGTCGTCCTAAATAAATACTTAATCAACATTTTAGTTCAACAACGACGAGTGCGAAAAAAATGCAAACAAATTGCTTTGCAAGGAAAAAAAAATGACAGAAAAATCAGTCGTCCTGTGACACAGATGCGGTTGCACACGGAACCGAAAAAGTGGATTTCATTGTGCACTGTTCTGTATTCCACACCGGGGAAATGTGGCTTCTGAGCTGTCACTATTGCTGCATAGGTGCTCCTCCATGTCGAACGGACCGGTCTCCCATTCAACGATAGTGTCAGGCTCGAAGCCTCGAGCGCTCATTTAAAATGTAAAAAGGGAATAATTGAAGGCAACAGCAGCAGCAGCAGCAGGAGCTGAAGAGGTACCATTCAGGACAACGGATACTCTCACACACTCGTACGTATACGTGCAATTTTGGAATCCTTGCCCACCGCCTGGCATCCATATCACCTGGTGTCAGACTTGCGGTTCTGCTACCCAGGCTGCCGGTGCCACCGTGTAAAGCCGGAGTTTCTTTTGGAGTGCTCTCGCATTTGGGATGCATTTCAGGGGGGATTTTAAGAACTTTCATCGGCGGCATTGATGGTGATGATGCTGGCTGTGGCGGTGGCTATTTTGCACGCTTCACGGATTCTGGTTTTTTCATAAGTGGATTGATGCGCTTAGCTATCGAAGCGGCTTTTAGAAAGGGGCTTTTACGAGCGCTCTTGTCGAGTGGTTATTGAAAGTGTACCCGAGAATGGGTTTGCGGCTGACTGGATGTGCGAGCTAGATAAATGCGGCGCGGGTGAAATTATGCACTTGGGCGAAGCATTATGGTTATAGGCACTGTGAAGTGTTATTGCCTTCGAAATTTTGGGTTGTGTCGTGTTACGGTTATCTGGAATCATTTAGCTGCAACACTCATATAGAAGAAGCCAATTGGAAGCACATCTCTTTGCCGTAATCGACCGACATTTTGACTTGCTTCCAAGCCGTGCAGTGAACTCTATCTTCTCTACCATTGGATGGGTAGTTACATTTTTGGACGGTGATTTCATACAAACATATGTACAAGATGGCGTAAAAATCATCACCCTATCGGAAGATGCTATAAGTTTTGCAAATGGCGGCAAATGTCAATTCTACTTTGTGACATTTGTGAAGTTAACAAGATTAAAATACACGTGAACAAGATCGCTTTCGGTGGTGTTGACGCAGCGTGAATTTCGGCGCAAATTTCCCGGTCGTCCGACACTAACTAGGCAAACACTACGACGTTTAGCTGCTCGCCTAGAAGAGTATGAGACAACACGAGATGCTCTCAGGTCTGGCCTTCCCCGGAGCAACCGTTCTGCTGAGAATATCACAGCTGTAACTGAATATGTCGCAGAGGAGGCCGAAGTATCGACCAGACGAAGTGCCACACAATTGGGCATCAATCTGCGGTCTTTATAGAGAATTTTGGTGCAAGACTGTAAGATGTTCCCTTAAAAAGTGCAGACAGTGCATCAGCTGTTAGCTGTTGACCGCCAAGCGCGTGTAACCTACGCGCAAGCCATCCTGAATCTCGACCACAAGAGACACAACTTTTCATCGAAAATCATCATGAGCGACGAGGCCCATTTCCATCTCTGTGGATATGTGTACATCAATTTTATTTTATTTCTTTCTATCGACGACGAGACTTCTTCCCGGAACATGGTTTTTGGGCTTAAGAATCTCCTCCATGGAGATTCTTAATATTATTTCGTAGATAGTCTTTGCAATATCCTCAAACACGAGGCTCTCTTTCTTCAGCGCTCTTACCTCGTTGCGCTCGTTTTGCGGTACAGTGCTAGTTGGCAGTAGGTCCGCTGTAGAAACTCCCCAATCTGCTCCAAATAGGTTTCTGATGGTGAAGGACCGAGATGATTTTGGCTGCTTGCCACGCACTAACCACTGAGCCACTGTAAGGGCCATCGAAACGGGCGAGAAAGGGAAGGAAACTTCCCAGGTCAGGGCTTTTTAAAAATTGTAATTTTATTTTATGTTTTTGAGTTTTTCTATTTGACGTATATACATATGTATGTATGACTGTAACTTTTCCCTTCTGGGCCCGGATTTTCTCCTGACGACCCCAGCCACGGTGACTGATTTTGAGTGTTCTAAGAAAGCTTCATGGTACTTAAGTGGACCCTCCACATTTCTCTATCCTCATACGGGTAGAGGTGAGATTTCGGACTAAGTTCAATCACCTCATCCTGGCGGTACCCAGGGAACACCTACCTGATGGCACGGATTCCATGGCAAGTCTCTAAAGCTGAGTTGGGGGCATACGTTGAACATGACCAAAGCATCGAAGTATGAAATGTCCATTCGAAGAAGTAGCTGCTCGACATTGAGTGCTTCGGGTATTCTGGTGTTCTTACCTCGATCTCGGCGAGTTACTCCAGCAATACAACGAAAAATTCGGTAGTTTGTATCCGTGATCTTATCCTTTCGGTCATTACCCAAACCTCATGACCATAGGTGAGGGTCGGAACAAACACTGAATTAAAGACTGAAAGCTTAACTGCAATGCCAAGTTCGGACCTCATGATAACATACTGACCAAGCTGTCTCAAACTTGCCCCAGCCCTCAGAACAGAGCCGTCAATCCCGTACTCCGGCAGTACACACCAGAGCTTATCTCGAGAGATCCGATCATATGCTTTCTCCAAATCCACAAAACAACCTGAAGATAGGTTTGGCATACTCCCAGGCCTTTTCAAGTACTATTCCGAGAGTGGTAACCTGTTCGATTGTGCTCCTACCTGGATGAAAGCCGCACCGCTCATCGCCCAACTTGGATTCGACCACAGCTCTGGAATGCCTTACGAATACTTTTCCCGGTGAGAGACCCCTATAATTGGAGCAATCTCTCTAATCTCCTTTCTTAAAAAGAGGAACAATCACCTTAGTTTCCCAGTCGCTAGGTCTTTTATCGCATTCGCAGGCCATTTTAATGACACGAGAGAGCCATTTCACTTCCTCTTCCCCCAAGGCCTTGAGCATTTCCGGCCGGATTTCAGCCACACCAGCAGATTTTCTGACTTTTAGCGCTTTAGTTGCCAAAGTCGCCTCCACTACGGTGGGACTATTGTCCGCCTTACTCAAAACCATTGAACTGCCTCCTTTCTCTGAGGCGGCGGATGGTCTGCCAGAACACCTTGATTGCAGATCACGCTCCAATTTCTCGCCGAACTCCTTCCAGGACTGCTCCTTAGCTGCTTTAACAGCCAGTTTGCAAGTTCTTCGCACATCAATGTACCGGTTGCGAGTCCCCCAAGTGTATCCATATCTTGAATCATTTCTTCTTCTCTGTGATGGCTTCTTGAACTCCGGGTGTTTTAAACCACGCAGTTGTTTTCTCACCACCAGCCGCCTCACCGGGTCGCTTCACTCCGCAAACATCTTCTGCAGAGGCAACGACTGCTGTTGAAAACAACTGCCATTCTTCCTCTACATTTGTTGGAACAGTTGGAATTTGTTCAAACCTTTCGGATACCTGCCGCGCAAACTCCTCCCGTATCTCATTGTTCTGCTTACTCTCCCACCATATACGTGTTACCAGCCGTGGTTTACGTTCTGGTAGAAGAGCAACTTCATCGCTGATATACAAATTGCACAACTCGAGGTGGTGATCAGTTGACAGTTCAGCCCCTCTCACAAACCATCCATTTAACACACGATGGTACCACAAAGAAGTCTATTAGCGACTTCTGAAGACTCTGATGATACCATATGTATTTGTGGATGTCTTTGTGCGGAAAGAAGGTGTTCATAATGGACATGCCGTGTGCTCAGCAAAAGTCCAACAACTTCTTTAGTTCGCGTTCTGACCGGATCACCGTCCCTCCTTACTACCACACCCACGTGATTATTGAAGTCACCCAGAAGTCAATCAAGACATAAGAATCCATATCTGTCACCTGTTCTAGGGCGGCATCTAAGAAAGCCGCATACTCTGCCTGCAGATTCGACGCATGTATAATAACTGCACCATAGCCGAAGTTGACTTTTCAAGCTTAAGCTTTACGATTGCAGCTCTGCCTCCTAATGGTATCCACTCCAATACTCTGCCTGCCAGTCTGTGACTTGTGTGTACCCCCCCCCCCCGCCTGAGCAGACATTAAAGGTGCTTCTCCTGACATGAAGAATTTCCACCTATCTGAAAAGTCCACAGTTCTAGAACCTCTTTGCTTTGGGAATATGCGCCAGTCTTTTTCGATAGCTCGAGAGATGCTTCAAAAAATGCATTTGATGTTCAATCTGGTGACTCAGATCTCAATTCTGCGTTCAAAGTTTGCATAGCTCATTGTCTGAATCGCAATCAAAATTATCAAATCCATTCCAAGTAGTTGGATTGCAAAGTTGCCTACAAATTGCCCTAAGGGCTCTATTCCAGCTTTCCTTCTGTGATGAATCCATCAACAGCTTCTACACAAGAATTGTTCGACAAGCTATGCTTTCAGTCGCAGACGTAAAAGGAGCAGAAATCACATAGAATTTCATCGGCAAAAATGTTTAGAACTCCCAATGCCAATTAGCCCGCATTTTTCAAATAGAAACCCTTGTATCCCTTGCACAAATTCACACGATAAACATTCGTGTTGTGCTACGATTATCTCAGATCTTTATCTCTAGAGCCACAAAATACCATGAAATACTCGTATTAGCCGCAATTCCTCACTCTGAATGGCAAACAAACGCATCCACGTAGTTGAAACAGAACTCTCCTGGTCTCATTGTGCAAAGGGTACGCGCATAAGAGCTTCCTGTAAAAGAGGACACAGTAAATGTACACTCTCAGACAGCAAGCTGAGTGCGTTCAAGTTCCAACTTCGCGAAGGACACGAGGCACTACACTGATGATGTATCTTTGTTTACAACTCTCCACCACGCTTCATCAAATGAAAGCGCACTTGAAGGGTGCATCCGACATTCTGGATGAGCTATCTGAGAGCGCCATTAGCGACGGATTTTAACTGAAGTAACTTGATGTTTGCTTTTGAAAAGAGCCACCGATAGACAAGACACTCGAAGAAGTAAAATTGATATCGTTTGCCAAAGACATAGGTGAATCGTTTACACATCACTCCCTTAATTTGCATTAACCTACTTCCCGAAACTAGCCTCCGCGCCTCGTGACCTGGACAATTTTAAACACCGGGTTCACAACGTCTATTCTATGCCATAAATGTCATTCTCCATGGATATCCTCGGTGGAATGAAACACTTTACCCCAGATAGCAGTATTCGTCGCCTTCTATTCAGCTAGGCAGCAAACAATCTCCTTTCATTATTTGCCTTGCCATTGAGGTTCATTCTAAAAATAACCACTGTTATCTCATGTAATCCTCCACCGTTTTTAAGATTCATGGATTCGCCCTAGTCGTTGTGGTGTCTTCCTATTCAACAAAGCTCAATGACCCTGCCCCGTTGCAAGGGCCTAACAATGGGTTCGGTATAACATTTATTGTAGTCCTATATGGCCCACCTTCTCACGAGATACTCTAACGACGCAACAATGGATTTCTATAGGCGGTCGCACTTAAATCATTCCACAGGAAACATTTTAGAACGCCCATTCCCGAGCGCATCACCCACCCACAACACTATCGACCTCTGCTTAGGATTCGGTTTGCTTGGTGCATGCAGCTGGTACTTCTACTGCGGCTGCTGCTGCATCTCTTAGGTGTGAGTGTACATGTATCTATGGAAAGCTTCAGTCGTCTGCCGTCTGTTCCCACACGTTTTCCCGGGAGCAGGGTTGTGCGCTGCTCGATGGGTGCATTATGCTGCAATGCAGATTGTATCTGTGTGTCGGTGAAGCAATCGCTACCCTGTCTGTGCCTGGGTAGTTATGTTTACGTACTGGAATATTGTAAATGGATAAGTGCACTAGGACTACAAGCGGGGCGTACAAGGGACAATCCAGTGCAAGGCCATACCATGGCACAACATGGGGTCAGTCTTACCAACCGTTCGATGTTAAGTCGTATAAAACTCCACAGGCAACGATGAAAAAAAAGAGGAGAGAACCAGGAACGGCTAGTTGTATACAGTGATGAATGGAAAGGGGGAAAAGGGCAAAGTTCTATATATCCCGGAAAACTGCAAGGGACAAGTCGCGGCACGCTTGGACGTTTTCCATCTTTATAAGCGATTTTCCGTTTTCCTTTCCTCGGTTCCGGATGATGACGACGACGTCGTGGTATATATGCAGCTAAACGAAGTGAAAATTTTCACGAAGCACTGAGGCGGCACATTGCGCCAAACAAGTTCATTCCTTTGCCTCTGCTGCACAGGACTCCGGGTTAGAGAGACATAAAACGTGGGGAAAAATGGTCACCTGGCATGAAGAGTGTTTTCTTGCCTGTGTTTTGTTGCCGCAGCCATTACGCTCGGGTGTTTCGAAAAAAGCGACACGAAACTTTGGTTTTTCACAAAACCAAAGAAAATAAATCCTTTAGCGAGCGAACTATGCGTAGGGGTTAGCTTTGAAAGGTCCTTTGTAAACATGAAACTGGCAATGCATTCAAAGCGATTAATTGCAATCGAAATCAGTAGCTGTGCACCAGCCATGAGTGGTTGGATTGGTTTGGAATTGAAAGGCCTAAAATGAGAAGCCGATGGAAGGCCGTTCGTTATTGAGTCCTTATTTACGTCAAAGAGGCGTCCAGCCTGCAAAAGTCGATATCAAAAATAAACGTCCAGCGGGTGGAGTGAAGCTTGATAGTGATTTGTGGATAGAGAGGAATTGGATCACAGAGAGGAGTGTAATTAAGACGATTTTGAACCCGCTTATCCAGTATGAGGGTCGCGGGGTAAGGATGCTTAAGTGGACTATCCACATCTCCCGATCTTCTTCCATCGACTCCTTATTATCAGGGGCTATCCCCATACAGGTAAAGGTGAGATTTCGGACTTGGTCCAGCCATCTCATCCTAGGCCTACACAGGGGAAGCCTACCTAATGGCACGGATTTAATTGCACGTCTTGGCAACCGACTTGAGGACATGCGTTTAGCTTGTCTAAACCATCGAAGTATGGACCTCTCCGCACAAAGAAGTAGCCGCTCCGCATTGACTGCCTCCCGTATTCTGGTGTTCCTAACACGATCTCGATGAGTCACCACGGCAATACCACGAAGATATCTCATCAGAAGAAAGAAGCCTTATCCTGGCTAAAGTATCATAGAGTGTGGTGTTCTTCAAGAGCATCGCTCATGCAGGATGACTGTGTGAATACCATTAATACCAGGGACCTTATTCTAGGGTGCTTTTCTTCCCACTCAGCTTGTGGTCTATAATGCAGCCGAGGTACTTGGTACTTTAAAGCTGTCTTCCATTTAATATCGGAGCTCAAATGTTGGTGTCACAATTTTCTTGAGAAAAAAAAAAAAAAAAAACTAAGTCTTTGCAGTAAGATGAAACTCACTGCTCTGGGTCACGGGACATAGTGGAATCCAAACTGAAAACCTTCTTTCTACATCAGGATACATTCATATATGTGTCCCTTTTTGCTCAAAGAGAACACAACCTCTCACAGTAATATTGATTCAGGAACTTATAGACTCGTTCCCGTCCCCCTGACTACTTTTACAATTTAATTGAGTTCATGTTTCAGAACCTCTTGCATTTTATTTAGCTTTTTTTCAAAATTCTGCTCACGAGCACTGTGCGGTAAAAAAAAATCACTTCCGGCAAAGCGACTACATGTTCCACCTTAATGAACACACTCGTCCTCATTTTCTCTCGCCTTACACATTTCAACATGAAAGGATCTCGATAAATTGTGCGAGGAAAATTCAATGCAAAATGCATTGGCAGCTAGTAGTTGGTAGGACTGCGTTGCTTTTCTTTTCTACGCCTTCTGGACTTTACACGTTCATTTTATGTCGTCGGAGTGTGACACACTTTCCTTAGAAGTAATGGTTTGCAGGAGGTGCATACAACTTTCTTTTCCTTTCATTTGGTGCATCAATTAGATATCGAATAGGGAAAAGGGATACATTTTACAGTGAAATTGTATCACTTTCCTTTGGACATGACAAACTACTTCATATGCCTTACTCCCTTCAAATCCTGAGAGAGTGCCTTCATGTTTAACAAAGCATCTCTTGAAAATGTGAATGACCTGCCTGTAAAGTGCAAATGTTAAAAGCATGAACAAACTTCAAGAAATTCCCAAGACCCTTTGAAGAATCTTGAAACACGTCATTCCGATTCTATGAAAGCTCAGCCAAAGAGAACTCCACTTTGCACCACAAGAATGCAAAATAAGATCTGGAAAATTCTTCCCTGTGTGGAGTATTGCATTGAGACCTCTTGGGATATGGCAATAGTTTCAGAAATTTCCCACATGTAAAACCGTTAATCTAAAGTGAACCCGGCTCGGGGATTGCTCCACTTACCGATGGAGCCCTAATGAAATATCCAAACGCTTTCCAAATTCAATTTCGTCAGCCTGGAGGTAGCTCGGAAAGCAGGAGTCAATTATTTATTTACCAGAAGCTCTACGGGCTCTCCCGGATAGCAAGGTGGGTGTCGTCGTTGTATTCGGGTTTGTGCCGAGTGCAACGGTGAAATTGGAATTCAATTTTACAATCAGTTTTCATGGAGTTCGAGTTGGAATGCATAAAAATGAAAGAGAATATCGAATGCTGGAGAGGAGCATCCGTTGGGGTTGCTCTGCGGACTGGTATCGAGACGTGCGGCGACGGTCGGAGAGAGTCAACATTTTTGAGATATCTTGCCACGTTGATTGGCTTGCATATTCAATGTGAATTCGTTGGATTGGACAAATTGTATTCAATTTTCAGTTTCATGGGGTGACAAATGTCAATGGACGGGCTCTGTGGGTCGATGTTTGTTAAGTCATGGCGATGGAATCAAAGAACAGCAAGCACTGGTAGATGTTGTTTTAGTCGTATAAATAAATAAAAGCCAGAATGGTACTAAAAATGTCAGAACTTTTAGAGAGGAATTGTGTATTGTTGGATAAACCACCGGTGCGGAAAAATGTATTCCAAAGGGGAGAAAGGAATTCGTCTTCAAAACAGCTGAACAGGTAAATTCATGTCTCGGCTTCTGAGTTTAAATTTTCAAGAAGAAGAACAAGCTCTTTTCGGCATTATGACTTCCATAAAGCTTCAGTCTGGGCCTACTGAGGGTACGCCTTCCTGATGAGATGTCTTGTAAGCCGAGTTGGGGGCATTTTTTTTTTTCTTTTCATAATCCAAGCTCGCGCCAACGTGGTGCAGTGGTCCAAAACTCACTTATTATTAGGTTTCAATAACGTCGTGGTCGCGGTGCCTCAGTGGTTAGTGTGTTGGACTGCTGATCCAGCGGCGTGGGTTCAAGCCGCAGTCAGGAACACCGAACAGTTTTCGCGGCACAACCTCTCGTCGGGGAATGACAAGCCTCCGGGAGTATAATTTGTCATGAAAGAGCTTCTCAATTCGCCGTTCGGAGTCGACAATAAACTGTAGGTCCTTTCCATTCGTGCGAACAATACAAACACGGACAACATGAATGGTTGCGAGAAGCTAGGCCTTGGCTCATCCCGAGCTGTCGCGCTATTATTAATGACGTCCGAGGGTGTTGTCCAGACTAGCTGGGAAGATTTGTGGAGTTTGTCATTGCTGTAATTCGCAGGAATTTTTTCAAATCTCCTGATGTCATAATCATGGTCAGCTCAATCAACTCTTCAAGCCATGACACCCTACTGCCAGTGTTATAGCTTCGCTAACCCCAGACCTTCCATTTTATCCGCTTTTTTGTTCCCGTTCAGAAACTATTGATGGTCATCAGTGCTTTGCGACAGTTTTTTACTGCTTCGATTTGGCTGTGTTGGTGTGTAGTGCTTTTAGGGCACATTGGCTGACTACGAAGTTGGTCGCTTCTGACGAGAGAGGTGACTGTTTTGTCTCCATCGTGCGGCCTTCTTAATTACTAGTATTTCGGCTTAGAAAACACTACAAACATCAGGTAGCTTGAAGGATTTCGGTTTATGCCATGCTTCTGAGTAGAAACCGGCTCCTGTTCCTGTATCCACTTTTGACCCGTCGGTGAATATCGTGATTACATTTTCTGATTACCAGTCTCCGTGGCTGGGAAATATCATTAGCTATGTATAGGTGTTTAAAATTGGATGTAGGAATCTACCGGATTCCTGTTTCGCCATTCAGTTTCAGATTTCGTATTCTTTCAGCAGCTTTTACCAGATTGAAGGTGCAGAGGAACCCGACAATGATCGGCTGATGGTAGAAAATCGAGCAGCTTTCTGGGGAAAGTGCTGAATTATTATGTGGAACAATTCCATGATTTCATTCTATTTTTCAAAACTGATCCACTAAATCAACCAGCTGTTCCAGTTTCCACCCCAGTTCCTCGCACGTCCTTCCTTCCACTATTCCTAACAAACATTTAGTTTTCATTCTATCACGAGATCCACTAGCATTGTCTGCCTAAGAATTCCCCAGAACCCATCTGTGAGCATACATATGTTTATCACATACCCTATGGAATTGCGAAACAAAAGCAGACGACTAAAAAAGCACACGACAAACTGTGAAAACTTTTTTTTTCCCCCAATTCTCTATAAAGAACTCATTAAACTTATTATTTATTTCAACATTTATAAGCGAAATGATATATGGTTCAACGCCTTGAATAAGCCTCGGGCTGAGTGCTCGTGCTGCAAGCCTAAAGGCACACGTAATGAAGGAACAAAACACAACCCAGATCTTAATTTCCCATCATGCTGAGACTACAGGAAAGAGCAATTTGTGTCTTTCATTTAAACTTTCACACACAAAAGTCGTACAAACTAATTTCAGTTCATTTCAAACTCCGTGAACACCCCTGTCCCATGCCACTGTGTCTTTTCTGTGTGTGGATATGTATCTTGCTCTACTCAGGGCAAATTTCTTCTGCACTAAATATCCTTTTGATTGTGACAAAGGCCACACCAGAGCATTCGCAGATACACATTGTAGAGTATCATCGCGCTCACCCACACACACACACACACACTCATCTGTCATATAGAGAGGTACCGCAGCAGCACTTCCTGCGTCAAATCCCTGAAGTGGGAGAAGAGGTCTGCAGCAGAGTGTGTGCCGGTATCGAGCGTCTCCACCCAGCCATCCGCCTTACCACCTCACCACCAATACTCATTAGATATTTATGCAATTTCTCTTTTTTTATTCATTCACTCACCATACATTGCTGCTGCTGCTGCTGCTGGTGCCGCTGCATGCCTTCGGAATTTATGTCCTTTAAGCGTTTTGCGAGAGAAGTGTACTCGTACCGTCGAAATACAAAAGAAAAGACTCAAAAAAAGAGGGGATAAACCAGAGCAAAACACTAAAACCTTTGTCTTCTCATTGCTATTCACAGCCCAGGGCTGGAAGTCAGATGAAGGCATGCCCTTTTGGATATCTCGAGGAGTATCTCTTGTGATATTTTTTTTTTCTTGTTTCACATTTTTTGGGTTATTTCCCCATCTTATCCTGGGTGAAAATTCAATCCTTTAGAACTTTGATATGCCGACCTAGGTTGTCTTTGCGCTGTATGCACTCCTCTGTGTGTGTGTAGTGCGGAGCAAGAAGACAGCTTCGGATGGCTGAGTGTTAAAGTCAGTCAGTCAGAGGACTATCTACGTGTGTGAAGGTGTGGACTGCTGAACCCTTTGAAATGAAGTTCTGTCTGGACTACCTTTACATCCAATTAAAGGATCGTGTTTTGCGAAATCATAAATCTTGGTCTAAGCAATAAAAGGGATTCGACAACGTTCATTTGGTCAATCGTTTCAATCGTGAGCTCTTAAGCAAGATATGTGCAATGTGTAGTTCGGACGATGAGAAGTGCTCACCCTTTAACGATAGGATGCAGATACATACCTCCTTTAAGAGAATTAAGGTATCAACTTGAGTACATTTGATTCATATTGAGAATGGACGCTTTACTTACTTATGGACAAGAGAAAAAGGTGCATACACACTTCTTAAGCTGATATACTGTTCCAAGTATCGAGAAGGAAATTTTTGTAAAAATAGCTTAACAACATGACGACTACTGCATGCCATGGAGGCGACTTCAGCGAGTGTACGGTAGAATGGGGTTCATGCATTCCAAAAGCCAATGGAAATATCGTCCAAAAGGTGTGGAAGGTTTGCGTTCTACCTTCGGAGGGGGGTCTACACATCCATGCATAATAGTATCGAATTGATTCTTTGTATCGCTTCCAAAGCATTACGTAAGCCACTTCTTTACAGTCATCCCAAACCAGAAACCCAGTAGTATAATTCTAAATTTGTTCTGCTGTAAGGTTAAAACGTCTCTTTTCTCGTCATCTTGAAATGCATTGCATGACCAGATGAATCTCAGTAGCTCAAGGTTACGTTACAACTCTTGAATCAACATTTTCTCATAATGATTCAGATTCTTGGCCCTGGGAGCCAACACAGAATTGGCAGATACTTGTTCGTTTTCAATTAACGGTAATTAAAATGTGCTCCTCCTTTGTTTGTCATTAAATTCTTATTATGTGCACTATGCACATTGAGTTGCACTGTAATTATTTTCCGCAGAGAGGAACAGAACTCAATTATTTATGCACTAGTTAACCTGATGAAGTATTTGACTGACACGACTTTCTTATTAATGTAGGTGAAGGTAATCCTCCTGCGAAAAGTTGTGAAAATTTCCAGTAGAGAAATACTAGAGCAAGGATTCTATAAGAATTTCATAGTTCAAGGTTCGGGTTTTTTTTGTTATATTTCTGAGGAGAGATGATTGTTTGCTAGGAGAAATGCAATTTTGTCTGGGTGGTAATTAGTATTCTTTAAGTAATTTCATGTCAAAAGATAAAACGTTCTGAAGTGCATAACTAAGTGGTTTGATGCTAGTAGAATGGGTCATGGTTTCAAAATTGGCAATTGTATAACTTGATTCAATTGGAGATTGCAATTTAAATTTACATTGGTATTTGTTGAACTGACGACAACGACGTCAAACATGAAAACTGATACTAGCCAAACGACCGCCAGAGAGGTCCCTGCCGACTTCCATCCCTTTGATGAAACATTTTCCATATTTTTTTTTGGAATTCATGTCACTTTTCTTGCTGAAACTACATGTCTTCCATATCAATATCGTCCAATCGGTGCGACGCCAAAAATAATTTGTTGCCATATCCCGATGATGGCAGACAGCCCATCATGTGCAGATTTCAGCTGGAATATGAGCTCGTTCCAGTTCTATGACTGTGGTGATCTTATTAGCTTTTGCACACAAAACCGCTAACGCGTATATTTGAATAGATCTAACGACCAAGCTATACATTGAGAGTATAATTGAAGGACGAGGTCCCCAGTTCTTCCATAGATGCGGCGACAAATTTAGAGTGCTCGTGTGGGTTTTTAGATGGTCCGGTCTATATGGGATTTCCAAGACAATCCAGAATTACTCCTTGCGAGAGTTGAACAGATTCGCCCTAGATGAAGCTTCGACAAGACGGCTCTTTCTACCTTCTCAAACTCATTCATTCTGAGTCCGCATCTTGTAACATTGTTCAAGTGATTTCAGAAGCCAAAGTTATCCTGTGGGATGAGTGCACCATGGTTCATAAGAATGGTATTGAGGCTCTGAACAGGACGCTCTGGCAGTGGTTTTGTCTGGTGAATTCAGACAAACCGAGCCTGTTGTGCCACGGGGGACGCGGGTAGATGAAGTTGAAGGCTATATCAAGTCATAAATCTTATAGCCTAATGTCAAAGTCCTGTCGTTGAGAGCTAACATTCATATCCATCGGAATCGGTAATGGAAGCGAAGGTTACATTACTCTGTAGAGGTTTTTAGGTTTACACTTTGAGTTCAAACATCTGCCATTTTCCATTAAGCATGAGCATGAGCATCAGATTTACCGAATTTTAGCGTTTTAATGGTCAAAGTCATCTACTCTACGATGGACCGTTCTCCGCCCTACTTAAAACCAGGGATCTGCCATCCTCAGTGGCTCCGAAAAGTTCTCGCCGCATCTGCTTAAGATATCCTTCTCATCGGAAAGAAGAACACCATCCTTGAATTTAACTCCTTCAATGGTATTCAACTTCCTCCATCTGAGACGGCGGATGGTCTGCCAGGACACCTTGTTTGCAGATCTCCTTCCAAGACTGCTCCTTAGCTGCTTTAACAGCCAGTGTTTGCGAGTTCTTCGCGCCTCCTTTTACCGGCTTTGAAAAGTTGAATCCCCCAAGTGTATCCACTATCCACACCTTGGAAGCTTTCTTGAACTCTGGGTGTTTTATATCTCGCAGTTCTTTTATCAGCACCATCAGCCACACCGAGCCGCTTCACTCCGTAAGAACCTCATGCAGTTGCATCTACTGACTACTAGTTGACTACTATTAAAATCGACTACCATTCGTCTTGTACATTTGTCGGAACAGTTGGAATTTGCTCTTCTACGTAACCAATGATCTCAATTCCTAGGTACTTTTGGGCATCGGAGTAGACTGTCTATGACGGGAGACCAAATTAAGGCTAGAAATCCCCTGTGAGATCCTCGAGGTGGGAGCGCTAAGATTTTAACATCATCGATCACGCTATCATTCAGCTTGAACATTATAATTCACGAGTGGCATTCTTCGCGGACTGAGCCGGAAGGAACCTATTTGGGTATTCGTAATCAACCCTCGACGGCCGGTAGTACACTGTGACCTAAAAGATCTTTTGTGTCACAGCATGGACACTATGTACGTTTAGTGGATTCGTGTGATATGTATTGTAATTGAAAGCCCCTTCAATGCCCTGAAGATGGCAAGGCATATCTCCTTCTTATTAATGGAGATTTCAATTTTGGCTACTAAGTCCTTAAGGGTTGACTCAGTAGGTTTCCCCGGTTAATGAGCCTCATTGGTGAAGATCGCTAATTTTTATGTAGTGTAAACGTCAACGTCGAATTTGTAAGCCTTCCCCCCACGCGAAGAATTCCATTCGCGTCGATGAAGGCATTTTAGTGAAGTCGGTACCGTGGATTTCGTATTGAGCTGGTTCAGTTACTTGGGACACATGTCCTGTTGTGGCGATATGATGGCAAGTTGTGCCGCAGACTTTAACTTTTTTGGGTCCAGAGGTCCGAACTTCTTGTTGACTAGCCTGCAATTATTGCTAAATCGTCGGCAGTAAGCTAAAACTCTTATAAACACCTTCTGCAACCGCGAGTATTTGAGGACGATTTGCCCTACCTCATCCACATGGTCGTTATTCGGTGCGGCCGCTAAATGGCATTTGACGGTACGCCTTTCTTCTTTGGTCTCGATGGTGGCTGGTTGGGCTGGCATCTGGAATTCCCAAAATTGTCTTAGGAAAGACGGCCCCTTTCACCATAACTCGGGTGTCAGTAACTCCGATTGCAGGAGTCCTCGAGACGCTAAGTCAGCCGGGTTGTGTTGTGTCGGGATGTACTTCCAGATCTTAGGATCTGTCAAGCACTGGACCTCAGAGCACCGGTTGCTGACAAACATAGTCCAACTCGAAGATAGAGTTCTGATCCAAGCTATCGTGATCGTGGAATCTGACCATGTATGCCAATGTTGGCGCGATACATGTTTACGAAGTGACGACGCTGTTCATGGTCTACTGGGTTATATTCCCGAAACAACTGGATCTTGTAGGCATGCTAAATGCAGATCTCTTGTGAGAAAGGTTCAATTGATGGAAACGATGACATCTCGAGGTCGACGGATTGTCATAAACCGGCCACTACGTGGACCTACTAATCTTAGTTTGTCCAACACTGACAAGTTCCAATGAATTTTTTCAGGAATTTCTTAACCGCGACACGACATGGATTCTGCATTCCGTAATTTTCCCTAATTCAATTCAGATACATACTCGTATATGGATTTGGATAATCGAAAATCACCTCTTTATCTTTGACAGAATCCTAGTAGAGCCGCTAATCTAAAATGTTGACTTCAATCGAATCACCCTTCTGTTTCTTTAACCCTCCCACCCCCTCTTCGCTGATATTTATTAAAGAAAACCATTAAAGCTCACGAGTTTCGTCATCGAAGACGGCCACCATTTTGATAGCCGCCAATAGGCAACTCAACCATCAAAGCGAACGAATCTTCGCGTGTCACCTCACAGACTAGTTTCACTCGTAAATACATTTTGTAAAGCAAAAACCAAAATATAACCTTTCACCGCCGCAAAAGCCATTCACACGCCTTTTGTCATTGAAGTATCCCTTCGCATTGTGCTCTAAGGTAATAACCAACTTGTTCATCCTTAAAACATTACCCCAACAAAACGGTTTCAAGTGGGATAGCATAGCCCTTCATTCCGCGCTCGGCGTAACTCTATTACGCCAATCAATAATTCAGTAAAAGCGAAATCATTCGGTTTTGCAATTCACCGGCTTTCCTGATTCTGTTGTTATGCTCTTCTGTCTACAAGCTTGTAAAAAAAAAAAGGTCCTTTTGTAATACACTGTTACGTGTTCAATAGGTGCCAGTGACCCAAAACAACATACAAATCTATAAGTTAACAAAGCGGAGTTGCACACGTACGTAAAGGTGTGGTTGAGAGTAAATTGGTCTTTGAAAGGACTCATTGAACCGCAAAATGTCGATGGCGCAACAACATTGTGTGTTAAGTGGAGTGTAGATATATACACACACATACATATATATTATTCGCTGAAGCTAGAGCACGGCACGATGAAGGATGTCGTCGGCAATGGGTGGCCCTGCCGGTGTATCCTTCTGTGATGGGTTTATTTTTTTGTGCAATTTAATTGGTTTAAAATTTCTCTGGGGTTTGGTTGGATGATGGAAACCAAAAGGATATTCTGTTGCTGGGGAACCGGTGGGGATTGTAGTCTTCCCCCTCTTCCCTGGTAGTGTAATTACAATTTTTAAAAGTTTAAAGGATCTGAGAACGTTTACTGTCTAGGAAGGGAGGGGGCAGTTTTTGGACTTAATTAAACTTTGCATTGAGGAGAGCATTGTTATTGTGTTGAAACCTGGTTTTGTCAGGCCACATTGTGTCTCTTAATTGCTTTGTTAGGTTTCTTGCTGTGATTGAAAATACCCTTGAGTAAAGAAGGAGTAAGTGTTAGGTATATGTAGTCGCCGTGGCTCAGTGGTTAGTGCGTTGGACTATTGACCAAGCGGCGTGTGTTTAAGCCCCAGCCAGGAACACCGAACATTTTTCGCGGCACCACCTCTCGTCGGGGAATGACAAGCCTCCGGGAGTATAATCTGTCATGAAAGAGCTTCTCACTTCGCCGTTCGGAGTCAGCAATAAATTGTAGGTCCCTTCTATTCGAGCGAAAAATTTAACACCGACAACATGAATGGTTGCAAGAAGCTAGGCCTTGGCTCATCCCGAGCTGTCGCGCAGCTATTTATTTATTTTTAAGTGTCAGGTATGCATTGTGACGTTGCTTTCAATGCGGTATTGAGCTCTTCTGCATAAAAACAGTAGAATTTACCTAAATACATTTCATATGTAGTTTGTCAATTTATGGCGGTAAGCCAAAGTTGCCGGTAACCAACTTTAAGCATAATCGGAAGCTTTTTTAAATACTAAGTCACTGACAGACATATGCACTCGTCAAAAATATGACATAATGGGCGACCAAAGGAAGCAAAAGCATTTTAAAACTGATTAGTGATCGCTGAGCACCGAGTATTTTTTTCTTTTTTTTTTAAAACCTGTCCTTATGGGTGACATTGCGACCTAGCAAGATCTACTTGACGGTGACGGTGAGTACGTCAAGCTTCTAAAAGCCGCTAACGAACAAAATTTTCTGTGAAAGATCCATCTGCGAAGCCAGTATAAAGCCTAACATTCAGAGAAAATGGGCTCAGAGGTTTCTTCCTCTTTCAAACAGAACCGACACTCTGTTTCTGAACAAAGGTTTAGTTTGTTGAGATGATATATTAGGCAAAAATGACCGGTAACGAAGCCCTCTAGCTTCCTCATGTTGTTCCTGTCAAGGTTTAGAATTTCCTTGTACGAAAAGGGCTTGATAACCCAATGGGTTAGGCAAAGTTAGTGTTCACAGTTGTTTTACAAAGCTGTGGCGGTAGCCCAGTTAACGCCACAGAAGGGTTTCGGTCCCAAGAGTGCGGAAGCCAATCCGGCCCTAGCCAGCTCATCTGAAATTTCATTGTCTACAATGCCCTGGGGTCCTGGCATCCAACCAAGTTTGACCTTGTTGTGCCTGGCAAGTTATTTTTGGGTACCGCAGCAGCACTTAGCTGACCTAGATTTCACGAATGGGTATGTCAATGCTTTAAGGGCTGCCTGACTCTATGAGTATAAGAAGATACGAAATTTTTGCGAACCTAATACCTTTATCAAGGTGCAGTGGTTCGAAACTCAGATAGTATCAGGTTTCAATTGCGTCCGAGGGTGGTGTCCAGGCTAGCTGGGGACATTTGTGGTGTTTGTCATTGCTATAATTCAAGGGAATTTTTTCGAATCTCAGGATGTCATTAGTTAGCGCAATCAACTCTTCAAGCCATAACGCCCTACTGCCAGTGTTATGTCTCGCAGTAGAGTCGACATTAGCTTTTCGTAGTTGATCGATTTTTATTTATTTTTAAGAAATAAATGTTTTGCGACATTGAAACCGGACATTCAGCATGACAAGCGATAATGCTAACCACTGCACCATGGCCACTCTAAATCGTCAGGAGATATCCGCATATAGGTAGAAGGGAGATTGCCTTGGTTTAAGGTTGACATACTAAAAGATCCTTCAAGTCGCCAACAATGCAGAGATCACCTCTTGCAAGGATTGGAAACAATTAGCAGGTCAATGCCCGCCACCATCCGAAACCATTCTTTTCCTGTGAAAATTTTTTTCATATCTGGAGCTGAAAGAATTATTGATCGATAACACTGAACACACAACGCATAGTTTCCAGAAAACAACTGGAGAGGGATCGAAGAGTGAAAACAGGTGAAAGGTCGCACTGCAGCTCCTCAAGCAGCGGGAACAAGCAAGCTAAAAGCCCTATATTGCATAAAAAAGAGAGACAAGCGCAATTACATCAATGCGCTGGCCACTGAAGCAGAAGAAGGTGAACCGTCTCCAGAATCATTAGAGAGCTTATAGGTGGTCAAACCTTCAGTCAACACCCAATGAAAAACGTAAATGGTTTTCTGCTAACTTCGGATGAGAATGAGAAGATTGAGTCAACCGAAGCAACCACAACTCTCAGTAAAGATGAGATCAGTACCGGAATTTTTAAGAGCAACTTCACATGTCTGGTGAAACTCTACAGAGAAGCATTCCCCATCAGTGGAAGAAAGGAATGATCGTCAAGCTCCCAAAGAATGTTAATCGTATGCAGTGCGAAAACTGGAGAGGTATTTGTGTGCTACTTGCAATGTATGAAAGGTCAAGGTGTCACGTTTTGGACACAGGAAGGCTGTCAAAGGATTTCGAGATCCAAAGTGGGGTTCGACAAGGCTGAATTTTTTCGTCGATGTCGATGAAATATAAAGCAATTTGTTTGACCTTTGCATCTTTACTGCGCTGACAACCTTAGTCTTTTGTCACAAAGGATGATGGAAAACCACAAACAGCGAGTGTTGAGAGAGGTAAACGTCGTGGAGTTGGAGATTAACACAGTGAAAACTAAAATCATCAGCCTCAAAGCGAACTCATCGTCTCAAGTAAGCATCGCTGGACAACTGGTAGAGAAAGTAAGAGAAGTTTCAATATCTTGGGAGTATTGTCCCGACCGATGGTGAAACCGAACAAGATATTGCCAGCTGAATCGGCAGAGTGAAGTCTACGTTTGGATTGTTGTCCAGAATCTGGCGAAGCATTGTTATAAGCATAAGCACCTAGCTATCCGGGCTGTTATATGGGTGCAGCACTTGCAAAGTGGGTGTGTCTACAAAACATTTTGAGGATTTCAATGCAATCTTAACCAGAGAACTGGTCTGGAATAGATAGACACAACCGTCCAACAACAAAAATCGTAGTGGACTGATCATATATTTCGAAAAGGCGACAACTCCATTGCTTACTACGCTTTGCAATGGAATCCGCTTACCTAACATATCAGAAGAGTGGATCGACCGAGAAATACATAGTGAAGAATGGTATCAGTATCATTTTGTACTTTTTCTCTAGGAGCATGATAGGAAGAATCCCGTCAATGTCTGGGAATTTCACGGGTTGAAATGAGTCAATGTAATTCCCTCCTTGGTTACCATCCTCTCGGGTATTATTGATTTCTCATCAGGATAGTTGTTCAGTTCATATGCAGTAGGGCCCTCAACGGAATCTGCCGCACATCACAACAATTGTTCAAGAATTCAGAGTAGGACTGCGTCCACTGACCATTGGTGTCTTTGTACTAATTTGTCTTTAGTAAGAATTTTTTTTTTTTTTTTTGGACCGCCCTGGATATAGCCACAAACCGTGATAACCTAAGCAAAGTCCAACGAACAGCTTGCTTGTGCATCAGTGGAGCTCTTCGCACGACTCCCTCTGCAGCACTGGACATTCTGTTTCACTTATCACCCCTAGACATTTTCGGCAGACAAATGGCAGCTAGTGCAGCCATCCGCCTCAAAGCAACCTCACAGTGGTCTAATAAAGACTATGGCCACGCCTCCATTTTGAAAAATCTCAAAATTTCTCCCCAAAACATAGATTACACCACTCCCAGGCTAAGGTTTGACAAGAGCTTCAAGGTAACAGCCCCAGGTCATTCTGGGGCGATGGATTCTCAGAAGATAAGTCGATTCATTTCTACACCGACGGTTCAAAAACTATCAATGGGGTGGGGGGTGGTGTTTTCTCCGACAGGCTGAACCTCAGCCTAGCGTTCCGTCTCCCGAATCATTGTAGCGTGTTCCAGGCGGAAATCATGGCGATCAGAGAGGTCTTATCTTGGCTGAAGAAAAACGTGATATCAGCCACGGATGTCCGCATCTTTTCGTACAGCCAAGCGGCACTGAAGTCCTTGGAATCAGTTGCTCTAAATTCAATAACAGCCCTAGATTGCCGATCGTCTCTTATAGAGATGGCGGAGCAGTTCAATATCCACCTTTGTTGGGTGCCAGGGCACAGTGACATTCCAGGGAACTGCAAGGCTGATGAACTCGCCAGATATGGAACAACATTACCTATTGGGCCTGATAAGGGCAGCTTAGGTATACCGATCGCTACGTGCAAACTCAAATTAAAGCTACATAGATGCTATCGAAAGAACAAATCTTAGGTGGACAAGTGGTATAACATGTCTAGCGACAAAGCAGATTTGGCCCAAGCTGGACCTGAAACGCTCTAAGTATTTGATTTCTCTTAATAGATTGCATATTAGCACTATAATAGGTGTCATTACTGGACACTGTCTAATAGGCAAGCATGCTACTAGGCTTGGCCTTTACGCAAATGACTTCTGTAGAAGCTGTATGGACGAGGAGGAGGAGGAGACGATTCTCCATCTTCTTTGCACCTGTCCAGCAACTCCACTTAGGAGCTTTCTTCTTTACAAACTTAGGCGACCTAATTAACATTGATGTCAGTAGCCTTCTACGCTTCATATGAAAAGCTCCAATTGGTTTCAATGAGTAGGCAGGAGATCTTTTCGAGATCCTGGTGGTATCACAACGGACCCCTCATGGGTCTAAGTGTGTTGGCTTTGGCTGGCAGCCACTTCAACCTAACCTAACCTAAGAATTTTTTTCAGTTAGTGTTGCGAAAAATTCGTCAGAAGGTCCCTTTTGCACTGTTCATTGTTCTTTTAAATGTTTCCTAACTGATTTTGTATCATGAACAAAGGTGAAGCTAATACTTGGGAACAGTAAATCCCTTGTAAACCATTTTTTTTGTTGCTGATGTAGGAGTTCAAAGACAATTTGGCTGTGGGCTATATCTCTAATTCTCGAACCCTAATGTAAATCCATTTGTGGTGAAATTGTTTGCGACAATTTAATTATGTAACAAATAATTAAAATAAATTCGCAAACACTTGCTGTATTTAATCATCCAATACCCACTAATTGGAAACAAACAAATATTGTTTCACTTTAAATTGCATTCGATTTTACACAATTATTATTTAATTTTACTAAATTTATCCAATCAAGCTAATGTTCAGGATAAATATTTAATTATTCTATTTGCCAATAACCAACTACAACTCTTCATTTAAATATAGAAAATGTCACGTGTCCTCTAAATTCCCTGAATAGTTTTAATTTTTCCCCTTATCATAAACAACGTAGCACCGCAATCTGGTGGAGAGAATTTTTTTAAACCTTTCCAAAGCCGTGCCATTCATAGTTCATCAAAATGTATGGCGGTAGAAAAAAAAAAGAATATAATTTCCATCCACCACCGACAAAGCCAACCGACGCCGTGATCCACAGGGATATTCAGGAATTAATAAAAAATGTCCTCTACCCGCTCACGAGTGCTTATAATTAATTCATGCCACCGTTCCCGAAGCAACCCGCATCAACTAATTGAAGTCTTTCGCTCCCGTGGTGTACATTTAGTTTGTATAGAAAAAAAGAAAGCATATACAGTCCAAATACGCTGGCCATTCAATTGCGTTATTTGATTTAAATCATATTTCAGTAAATATTTGAGCACACAACAGGAAAATCCGTTTTTAACTCACACTGACTCCTGTTGCCTTAACCAATAAATAGTCTCGTATACATGTATCTACATTTTTTGGTATTTGCTTTGAAATCACATAAATAATCTCTCTCTTTGGAGAACTCTCCGCATAACCACGGGGAAAGATTAAAATTTATTGTTTCCGTTTCGAGATAAGAGGGCGTTTTGCGGCTTTCCAATCGGGCTCGGCGGGCGTGTGGGCGTATACGTAACATGCCATCTGGAAATTATTGATGAATTTAAATGTGAATTTGTTGTTGATCGCCCATAAGTCGGGGGACAAATAATTCATATATGCAAATATGATTTATTTAAAATTAAGTACTTTCTTTTTCATGGCCTACGGTTCGCTATGGAAATTATGGCATTAGATGGTTCTTGCGTCAGCCCAGGACTGAAAACAGGCTGTTTTGCGGCAGCCGTTTAAAATACCATAAAGCCTTGAAGCTAATATGGGTGATAAGTGATGCGTGATGACCTTGAATTATCAAAAAAGGACTACGGTAACATTCCACATTGAGTGACGCGACTTGTCTTAAAGAAAAGAAGAAAAATGCCAAATGCGTCTAATATTGACCTGTGTTACAAAAGCCTTGTTGCTTACTCAGTAGAACTGAGGCTATTTACCACCAAGAAGAAAATATCGACCTTCAGGCTTCCACATCTCAACCACTACACACTCTCCTTCACTTTCAGTGCAAGGTACCTGGGCGTGATCCTTGATCCCGAGCTCAATTGGAAACAAAACATTAACACGTTAAGCATATGTCGCCTTCTACGCCTGTAGCAATTTTTAGCAAAAGGTGGGGATTAAGACCTTAGATGGTCCTTTAGATATACACCGTCGTAGTACGTCCTACTCTCACCTATGGGTCGCTCGATAACTAAGGAGAATTGTGGGAAAAAACGGGAATTAGAACCATCTGTCAAGTTACTCCACCTAGGTAGGTAGGTAGAGGTGGCGGTTCGGGTGAAACCAATTAGCACTGGGATGTGCCTTTTTGTTACCACGAATTGTGTGACCTGGTTGATGATGTGTGTTGTTGAAAGTGTGTAAGACAGCCGCGAGTGCTTAGATCCAACCTTAGAATTTCGAAATCGAATAAGATCTTGTATCCTTTTATTTTAGATGTCGCTGAGGTCGTCGTAGAATGGTTGGTTCAGTCCACGCAGTCTGGCTCCTGCAAGTGCCGGACATTTGCAGAGGAAGTGGACGAGAATTTCCCTCTCATTTTCATTTTCGCATTTGCGGCAGTGGGGGTTGTATGGAATACCTAGTTTGGCCGCACGGTCTCCGATTGGCCAATGTCCTGTCGTTAACGCCGTTTTTCTATCGATATCTGGACGGTTTCTGTTGAGCGGATCTTTTGTTCTAATCTCATCGCAGGTCGGCCATATTTTCCTTGATATGGCGCAGTTGATTAATTCCCTCCTCTACAGGTTGGCCTTCTGCAGGAAGTATGAGGGAATTTTTTATTTAACTGGTCCTACCGGCATCTCAACCTTTACCACGAGTGTGTTATATTGAGCTGAGCACTGCCTGGCCAGTTCATCTGCACACTCGTTTCCTTTCATGTCACTGTGCCCTGGAACCCGTAGCAGCGTAACCCTGAACCGTTCGCCCATGCGGGCAAGCTCGTTCCGACATTCTAGTACCAGTTTGGAGGATATGGTGGCCCGAGTCAATAGCTTTAATAACGGCTTGGCTATCTATGAGGATAGCAATGTTTTGTTTGTGGTATTTGTCACGCCCGAGTTGCATGCAAGCCTCTCGAATTGCCAGTAGTTCCGCATGGAAGACTCAAAATCTGACAAGTGCTATGATCTTGGCCTTTTCAGTGATTCCGAGTAGACACCGGTGCCCACACCGCAGTTCATCTTTGATCCGTCGGTTTAGATGACCTTGTCGAAGTTTTTAACCACTTCGATTTTCTTCTACTGTGCTCTGGTGGGAAATCCGAAGTTGTCAAGTTTTCTTATAGATGGCGCTGAATACCAAAACCAAAATTATTACTACACAGGTGACAGCTAACAATGAAATGACATATATCATGGCAAATCAACACATTTACGCGCTTGCGTCAGTTTAGTTGTTTAACGGTTTTTACTATACCCTTTGCCTCTTAACCTGAATCATTCTGAGTAACTTTGCAACATTTCAATGCAGAGTGGCATAGCTCAGGTGCTTCGAGAAGCCAAAGTTATCGTGTGAGATGAGTGTACCATGGCTCACAATGAAGTTATTGGGGCTCGAACCAGGACGCTCTAGTACATGAGGGGCCGCTATCAACTTATAGGTGGAATTACAGTGGTTTTTGTTTTCACGGGGGACACCCGCTGATGAAGTTAAATCCTCAAGTCATCCGTCTTATGGCCTCATGTCAAAGCCCGTCCTTTATCACCTTCAACGTGACTTGAAGGCAGATGTGATTTCTAACTTATGGCTTGATATTAGTAATGAAAAGACTTTGGAAACATAAGGGAAGAACAAATATTCCGAGTAACTCTTGCTATGTTATTTTAAATCCGATTACTTCGACTCACAGAATTTACCTCAACATTCATCGCGTTGGAAGGGATTTAGCGTCTTGATTGAGGGAAAGAGCTATTTTCACTCTAAAAAAACGACTCAGCTAACACCATTAACAACTTTCTGCTGGAAAAGCTGCTAACTAACCAGCAGAAGTATAAATATGTTGACATGGTAATGAAAGTCGAGGATGCTGTAGATAAATTACCCTGTAAAGTTCTTGCACGCTCTCGATCCACCAGGAATACCACATCAAGTCTTGTATCTCAGAGTTGGGGCTCTAAACAATCTGAACTCTCTAACTGTACAATGGCACCAGGCTTCAGGTGAAAGAGAAAAGAAAAACGTAATCGATGCCAGGATTTTCACAGGCATCATTCAGGGAGAAACCGCTTTCATCCCCCGAATTCCCATGATCAAATCAGATTACCACTAAAACGTTTAAACGTCTGCAATTTCCCATTCAGATTTGCTACGCCATAACCATCAAAGGGACAGAGTTTGAAAGTGGCTGATCTGGATCTCATGAGTGACTGTTTCTCCTATCGCCAGTTGTATGTAGAGTGCTCAGAGTCAGTTAACCTGACCAGCCAGAAAGAAAAACCAGGAATGTTTTTTTACGAGAGGTCTTGAAAAATTAATATGAGGAATTGAAATGAGTAATAAATAAATAAATAGCTGGCGCTACATCTCGAGGTGAGCCAAGGCCTAGCTTCTCGCTAGCATTCATGTTGTACTCATTAAAATGAGTATTTACTCATTAACCCGGAGCGTAGTCATAACGTGTCCTATCCTGACTGATTCTCTCCATTTTGTCGCTTATTCTAGAATAACGAGCCCCTTTTTTCCCTGTAGAATCTGTACCCTGCCTTGAGTTCTTTTTGTGATTGCTTACGTCTTCGGCTTACGAAAATGACTGGAAGAAATATTTCCCTTTCAGTGCCCCTTCTCCCTTTTTAGTGCTTAAGTTACAACACGTGTGACGTGACAAAAAAAAAGTCGATCCACTGCAGCCAGTGTTGGTTTAATTCATGCCATTACCGATTCCACTACTTTCTACTTAAGAAAATGAATAATTCACTTTCATCCACCGCACGGATCAAAAGTAGACTTTGTCCCCCCAAACCCTTCCACCCAACAGCCTGGGACACCCTCTCAACCCTTTTCAAATAGATTCACAATCTTCCTAAACATAAAATTATCATCTGCATTAAGCGCACCCTAAAATATCTGCCCAACTCTCCTTCCACTCGCTCTGACTTTGTTAAAATTTAAATAATTAAGGTTCACCACTAAAACGATTCGTAAAGTATCCACGCGCTTATCTATAAAATCTATCATCGTCCGTCTCCCGTCTTTCTTCCCCCTCCGGCCCGCTTTTTTAAGTTGCCTACACCCAATTAACGAAAACACCACCACCAGCGCCTTCCTTTAGATAAAAGATAAAACCTGTCTTGTCCTAAATCTTCAATGGACTATGCCGCCGCTGCCAATTGTTAGCTTATCCCCCCGTTCTATACAAATTTCTATAAACACCTTCATCATATATTCACACAGATATATTAGAGGGACACCATGTCATTATTAATCCCTAGGATGGACTATCCCTAGAACCACTACGTGCGGTTCGCCCAATACAGGCTCACTAATTAATTGTTTAAAAATTAATGATACTTACATGCTACAACGGAGTCACCGAAATTTTATGTTAAATCCAGACACGAAAAAAAAGGATATTCTTCTCTTTACAAGTGTCCTTCGAGGTTGTGTGTGTATCTTCCGCCACAGACAGACGACGGGGCGAGCGGTGATGATGGTTTATAATCCAACTTATCCCTGCGGCACTTAAATCCTTTTTTTCTTTTTTTCTTTTTGTTGTGTGTTGGGAACGAATTATGAAGGTGTATATTTTTTTCCCTTCCCTTTTCGATAAGCTCTCCCTCTTTTCGGTATCCCTTTTGGATTCGGCTTGAAGGATATGAATTTAATTCACTTAAAATTCTAACACTTAATTTACTCTTCACATGATATGTCGCAAGGACGAGGTCGTAAAAAAACACAGCAGTTATCACAACAACAACGATGGCAACAGAAGGAACACACAAGCATTTCGTCCTTGATTTTCGATTTATAACAAATCGCTCTGCCTAAACTGACAGAATTCCACTACACAAAAACGATAACCCTGTGTATTTCTGTGTGTATCGCAGGGTGGCGGGCAGGCGGCGATATTGGCACGCGATACTCTCTCACTGCCGGCACAACACCATACCACTTTCACTATCGGCTCGCGATGAAATATCTGTGAACATTCGACGTTTTGACGTAAATTTTAATAAAAACGATGCGATGGCTTAATAGATAGATAGATATTTGATGAACACCAAAATCCATTTATTATAACAACCGACGAGGGTCGTCCTTGTGCAGGATATACGCATACACGAGTGTATCCTGTGCGCCTATGGAGAGACGAACTTAATTTATTGCTTTGCACATGAATTCTGTTGTGTCGGGGCGCGCGGCATTAGTGGGTGGTGGTTGTGTTGTAATTATTTTCCACTAGAACACACACTCGGGAAGATGTCGAGCGGGACTTCAATTAATCGCGCAAATTGATATGTATATATATTTTTTTTTTTTTCCTCCTTAAAAAGGACGAGAGGAATTATTTTTTTTTTCTTTACCTACGTCCTCTTCCTTTGCAATTGGCAGACACACAAACTTTGGCTTTATGCCAAAAGATAAAGGATTCAGCAGGATAGATCAACACACACCCGGTATCCTTTTTTTCGTAGCGATAAAAGTGAGAAATAAAAAAATGAGTTACAAAAACACTCCTGCTTAGGTCATAATAAAACCGGGGCTGAAGGACTCATTCACAACATCCGCTGCTGACGGAATATAGGTCAGTTTGTCGTCGACGATATCGGGCAGGAGAACAACGAACACACTCGACACTTGGTTTCCAGTCGATTTCCGGTATTTTGTCAAACGCGATAGAAGTCGTGTTTTTTTTTTTTTTTTTTTTCGCGCTCGATTAGCCCACCCCTACCTATAGGCAAACAAAACGAACGTGAACACCGAATCTGATATTTGTTTGGGGCTCTGGAGTCTCTATTCCGACAGGGTACCGCGAGGCCAATAATGTATCGGAAGCTACCGTTGGTGGTAAACTAAAATTCGTTGGGAAAAATTGTCGAAGGTCCTTTTTGGGATGTTTTGCTAGTTCATTTTTTGAGAGCAGATACCTGTGTGTGTGGGAGAGCTTTGTTCTATACGGCCTTCACGTGTATCTGAAGTTTGTTATTTCTCTATATTTTGTAGAGTCATGAGCAGATGAGTCAGGAAGAGCTTTGAAAGAGAGTGACTCTTACTGTCAAAGAGAAATTTCAACTAAAAAAAAAGAAACTAAGGACTGAGAACGAGAAATCAGATTTAAATAAGAATGTGGAAAATCTGCTTAGCATAAGTCATTGGGGAGCGCATTGTTCAACAAGGAGATGAAAAAGGCATTTAGAATGAATTATACGCTGAGTTTGAATTACAAAAGCCACGGAGGATGAGGATGAAATGTTGAGAGATGAAATAGATTTCGGAGAGTCACACTATTTTAGGATTACATGGAATCTATGTTATGGATAAGTGGTCATATGCGACTGTGAGGAAACTTTTAACTCCTTTTCTTTTTCGGTGGCAATGGAAGAAAGAGCTTCCTTGTGCAAAAGATCACTAATTGCATCCGTTTTGGGGGTTCATTGTGGGGGGGCATTCGAAGGTCTCTGAAAGAGGTTTCTTCTCATGGAAATGTGCATGAAAAAGTTTAAGTATTAACACAGATTTTTCCACTTTTGTATGTGCTGGCTTTGGAACTTTTTGCGCGACTGAGGGATGGCGATTGATTTGATCCGATATTTTAACATAGCTGGCACGCAACCATTCGTGTTTTGTGGGTTGCATTTTTGGCACGAATAGATGGGACCGACAATTTACTTTCGACTCCGTACGGTAAATTAAGAGGCTTTTTCATGACAAATTATACTCTCAGAGGTTTGATAATCCTCAACGATGTGGTAGCTATTTCTGGGGCTGTTCCAACAGATGTTTGTACGTAAAAAGGGGACCTCGAGCAAATTGGTCTAATGTGTTCGATCAAGATTTGCTCAAGGGTTTGAAGAGGGAGTGAAGTGGCTCTCCCGTGTCATTAAAATGGCCTAGGAATACGGTGAAACACCTAGCGATTGGCAAACTGGGGTGATTGTTCCTCTTTTTAAAAAAGGGGATAGGAGGCTCCAATTACAGCGGTATATCTCTCTTAAGTGTCCCGGAAAAGTCTTTGATAAGGTGTTGGAAGCGCGTTTCAGAATACGTGAGGCCTTCAATGTCAAGCAGCTACTTCTTCGTACGGAGAGACAGCATACTTCGATGCATGTCCCAAGACGTGCCATGGAATCCTTGCCATCAGGTAGGCATACCCTGGGTATGCCCAAGATGAGATTGTTGGACCAATTCCAAAATGTCACCTCTACCCATATGGGGATAGCCCCTGATGATTTGGAGTCGATGGCGGAAGATCGGGAAATGTGGAGAGTCCACTTAAGATCGCATTACCCGCGACCCTCATAGTGGATAAGCGGGCCATTGGAAAATGATGATGATGATGGCTCAAGATCCCCCTTTTGGTCATGAACATTCTACAAATACTAAGCGACCTGGTAAAAGACATTTTGCGATCGCTGGACTATCATCTGTCTGTCTGTTAGCGATGTATTCTTTTAAGTTAAAACTCTATGTAAAGTGTTTTCCAATAGGGACGGGTAGATGTTAGTTTTTAATTAATCAAGTTGTGTGTGAGATATCAATGACATTATGTGTGGACTACGACATCGTTGAAATGGCCGCCGCGGCTTCGCTGGGTGGCACGCATCCGACAGGTCCAATTTTCGAAGACTCTGACGCATAGATCAGGCTGAATTTCAGCAATGGCAAGGATTATTTTGACTTTGAGGGCACTAGTCATTTGCGGCTTATTGGCATAGACCTGCGACTTCAGGAAATCCCAAAACAAAAAGTCTAACGGGGTCAAATCGCACGATCTTGGTGACCAGTTCACGTCGCCTCTGCGTGAGATAACCATGCCTCAAATAGCTCGTCCAAAAATCGAATGTCCATTGTGGCATCGATTGTGTGGTACGTAGCGCCGCCATCCTGTTGGAACCACATATCGTTTACATGCATATCATCCAATTTGGGCGAAAAGAAATTGGTTATCATCCATCGGTAGCGCTCTTCGTTTGATGGCAATGCCATCGCCGTTTTCGAAGAAGTACGGACCGATGATGCCGCCGGCCCACAATCCACACCAAACAGTGACTATCTGCGGATGCATTGCCACTTGGTGGACCTCAAGTGGATTGGCATCGTCCCAAATCCAACAAATTTGCTTATTGACGTACACGTTCATCCAAAAATGGGTCTCGGCGCTGAAGAACCCAGTCAACGAACACACGGCGTTGTCTATGGTCGTTTATGGTCGTTTCGTTTCCTTCAGCTCCTGGGTCAGTTGGATTTTGTACGTATGTAGGCTCAAATCCCGACGTAAAATTTACCAAGTTGATATCTGCGAAAGGTCCAGTTCTTGTGCGCGGCGCGAAATTGACTGCCTTGGGTTCTGCTACGCACTCTCACGAACAGCGGCGATGTTTTCGGCAGAATATCTTCATCCGCTTTTGATGGAGTCCATGCCTCTGCGCCATAAAGCAGGACTGAGATGCTCAAGGTCTTTTATAGAGATTCCTTAGTTTTTCGGGAAATAGCCTTACTATTCAATTGCCTTCTTAGCCCGAAGAGGCAGCGATTGGCAAAATGTCTGCGCTGGTTTTGTTATCGGATGTGATAGCGTATACGACGTCCCTTACAACAGTGAAAAGAATCAAACTTATTGTGAGCCTCGAAAGAAAAATTCTAAGAATCCTAAAAAAGACTTTCTACATATTGCCCTGCATTTTCTTTCGCGTTGTTTTCCATTTATTAGGCTCACGGCCATCTATACAGAGAAAATATCGGCCACATAGGCTTCTGCGAGATGTCAGCAAGTTTTTGCCTTCAACTCGATGAAAAGTTCACTAGAAGCAAGAGGCAAACATCCTGCTAATAAACTAGTTATGCTACTTTAAGTGCAGATTTATCCTTGAAGTTTACAACGCAATCTACTTCGGTGCACATGACCTACCCACCTGGCTGTATCCTTCAATTCTTGCCACTCTTTCCACAACTTATCCAAATCACCTACCCATAACTAGGCCGCTAATTTTTCTCCCCCAATTCCTATGCCCAACATTACTCATGCAGAAGGGGCTCTTTGCAAAAGGACCTGCATTGGTTAATTAAAATGCATTAACTTATTTCATTTCGCAGCCCATAATAAATTTGCAACTCCTTGTGGCACTTGCTTTAATAAATGAAAACGGAAAATAAAATTTCCTCCCGGGGAAAAAGAGTGCTTATCCTAGTTTCACAGAATTGCCACTTTTACCGTCACAAGTGCACTATACGAAATCGTTTTTTTTTTGCTTCCTTTTTTCTCAACGAGAACTCGCCCAAGTTAATATCCTTATTTGGCGAATTAGAGAGACGGCCTTTCGCTGGGTAAAAAGCAAACTACCTACACCCTGGGGTGGTTGGCATTAAAAATGAGTTACTCAAGTGTGTGTATTGCAGTAGCACTAGTCCTGCTACCTACTTTTTTTCTGTACACACTACAGCTCAAAGGATAATTCCATAGAAATATGAAAATGCATACATGCAAATGGCTCCTTAAACCCTGCTGTTAATGGCTGACTGTCGTGGAATACGAGTATGTGAAAAAATGCAGATATAATCTCTCAAAAGAAATACCCCGGACAGGTGAGAAGGTGACCAGGTGGCGCATTCACTAATGGAACGTGAAAACAATGAGGTCTCCTTTTTCAAATCACAAATGACCCCCACCAACACATGCACACGCTTTTTACGCCATTAGCCGCATCTGTGCCAGACCATCAATTCTCCGGAGAGGTCTTCTTTCTCTCCATCTATATCACGTCTTTTGTAGAGAAGGACTCTCGGACGGATATGGTCGGGGGCTTATTTGCTGGTCATTTCCCAAAGGACGATTTTTGAAAAATAGTATCCCATTCCCATTTTGTGACGATCGGTTTTCATCTGCTGACAGATAATAACTGACTTTGACATGTTGTCCGTTTCGGGTTTGACAGAGGGCATACAACCCTCCAGAGATGGACATTGAAAATTTAATTTAATTTCAAAGGACATTCGGAAGGAATGGGTTTTCTTTGAATAATCCCATGATTTTTGTATTGTCCTGCGGGAGCAACAACATTCCTGTCAATGGATATCGATTGTGTGGTAAAGGAATTGATATTGCTTCTGTGTGTGCTTTGTTGCAGGGAAACTTGTGTATTGCCAGTGAAAATATTTGGGATAGATGTGGTCGATGTGGTTTGATTTCGAATGGAAATCGAAAAGTGAATGTAGGATACAGGAGCAATTTCATCTTGGATTAGGATGGCATCTGATGCCTCCGATAGACGATTTTGAAGGTAGTCGTGAACATCAAAGAGGAAAAGTAAACCAAGATGATAACAAGCTTCGGTATAAAATTGAATTGAAAGCACTTAACAGATTCAAATGGGGATGGTCAGGAAGGAAAGGAAAATTTGATGGCTTAGAGTCGGGGTTATGTCATCAATATATGGGATACCTCTCGTGTGGCCTGAATTACTTCAAATGGCAAGACCGATAAGGCTTCGTGCAAAGTCCAAAGGATTGGTATCCCTGTCATCTACGTTTTAAAGTAGAAGACGATTCCGATTTGAAACTCTGGAATGTTGTTGGGCCAGGTCTTTCTTGAGGGGACGCAGCTGGACAGGCCATTCCATCTATGATTGGCAAGCTGGAGGAAGTGTAGATGTAGAAAGCCCTTAACAGTGCCCAGCGGAATATCGACTCTTTCTGCGATCGTCGGCACACTCATTGCTCTCATAATTGCTATGACCTGGGATCCAGATGAGTGTAATTGTGGAGTGGGTACTCAGTTGATTATTTTCAAGCCGGCATTGCTCTACCAGCTTTGATGATATGGTAACCGCATCAATGGCTTTGATAGCGGCTTGGCTATCTGAGAAAACAGCGATATTTTGGTTGGATGTTTGGAGATTATTGAACAAGGAGCAGGCCTCGCGAATCGCGAGAAGCTCCGCCTGGAAAACACTAGCAGAGTCTGGGAGACGAAGAGACTTTGATATATTCAGTTGGTCAGAGAAGATACCTGTGCCGAATCCGCAATCCATCTTCGACCCGTCCGTTCATTTCCATTCTTCCATTCTTTTCTGGTAGGGAATTTGGCAAGGAATAATTTCATAAAATTGAAGGTAGGTGTCATGTAATCGGTCGAAGACCCGAACAAATCTTCTAGAGTGTTTTCCAGGATCTTACAGTGACCGTACGACTTTGCGGTCCAGAACCCAGATTCCCTGAGCTGGATCGCACTGCAGGTAGCTGTGTCTTTGATGTGAAGGTCAAGGGGCATTAGGTGCATGATCACACTTAGAACATCGGTAGGACAAGATCTCAGTGCCCCTGTAACACCTACACACGCTGATCTCTGCACTTTCTTGAACTTATCAATGTTGTATTTTTTACTCAGGACAGGCCAGCAGACGATGGCGTAAGAATTGGACATGCATTTCTTATCTTTTTTTTGGAGGACTGTTGGTTCTTTCTTTGTCATGCTTCATTTATTTTCGTTAGGAACTTTTGCATGGCTGACCCTAGAATTGCAGAGTTATGTAGTGACCGTGCTTTCGGTTAAGGGGTGACTCCTTCCTTGTTTGTCCCTCAGGAGCACCGTTTTCTATAGACCCAATAGAGTTCCATGTTGTGCTAAAAGCCAAGAACGTTCAGTTTTTTCCGACAACAGTTTTGATATGATCTCCGTAGCAGCGTGCGTCTCAATATACACAGATACTCTATGATATTGTTGATGGCCCGCTTAAGTACTCTTGAAAGAGTCTAAGAACTCAGGAACTTGCTTAATTCAGATGGAACTCAGTTATGTTTGGATCGCAGAGTATCTAGGATTGGGAGCTTAGTAAACATAATATTAAACGGAACGACTGCCCAAGATGAATAAGAACAAGTCGGCATATTTCAGAAGCTGCTAACACAGCCGATTCTGATTTTCTTGACATTTTTTTTGTAGCTCAAGGTTGTATATGAACATAGGACAGATGACGTTCCTGGAGTAATCACTGTGCTCCATTTCATTTACTGCACTGCGCATTATTAACGAATATCACGAAGTCGAAACAGAAGGCTGCCTTACTCTGCTCCTTGATTCCTTTCAATCACCAGATGGGGAGATTTATTTATTTTTGCACTCTACATCACTTTCTAGATAAAGCTGCTGTCATATCCATAACCAGTAAAACACTCTACTCGCAGAAACACTTGCATGGGCATGCGAATCCCTGAAGATAGTTTAACAAATCCAATAACCGTAGCTACACATACCTGAGGGTGGTTCGCAACCCAAACAAACATCGTAAACTTTTTAAAGTTTTCCTCACGTGTTTGTTTTTTTTTTTTTTTTCGTCAAAAGTTTCATTTGATTTGATTAGAGTCACTTGGTGTTGTCTGCAGTTTCCCTCGACTTGTAGTGGTGGTGGTGAAACAGTTTCTTCCTATCTTCCTGTGTGTGGATACCTTTTGTTCGCACATTACATTGTCTTCCGTGAAAAGCGATGTGTCATCGTTAAATGAGGTCACGCCTCATTTCCGACAATGAGAAGAAGGTAAACTTTTTTTTTCTTTTTTGGTCGTTTAATATCCATGGCTGGGGTCGTAAATAAGTTATTGTTTGTGTCTGTGTGTGAGAGAGTGTCCTTTGTTATGTTTCGCTTCATAAATAATTTTACGTTAATCAATCATTTTAGAAACAGGTGTATAAGTCTATTCAGTTTTATAGTTGATAAGGTTGAGTAAAAGTTATCGGAGAGTAGGTCCTTGATGTTTGTTTTAGAATGTGATGAAGGTGATAAAAGGAGAAGAAATTTGGGATATTTTACGGAAAATTGGAGTAAGGAACAGCTAGACTCACTAGCTATGTGGCTCTGTAAAAATGGAGTAATATTGAACTCCATAGGTAACACTTCACTGGAGTACTCAGAAGTAACTGATCCATTGTACAACCAAGAGGCCATGACCCAGTTTTACCTATTTTACTGACATTTTCTTCAAAACTTCAATGATGGGGAGCTTATTGTATCAGCATTCAGCATATAAGCACCGAAGATTTGCCATCTGGTTCGAGCTAAGGCCAGGACAATCATAAAGCGATTGATCCCAAGTATCGTCGTCGGTCCTCTTAATCAACGTCGCAGACAATAGTGTCCTAAGCCTAGCAGTTTGCGATGCTCAGCAAAATTAAAGTGTCCCATTATTGAGAGACAACACGATTGGCACTGATTTCTTACAGACACCAGGTGCATTCATTTGATTTGTCTGCTTCCTTCAGAGCGTGACTTTACTTCCTTATGTCCTGCTTCCCATTGTGGGTAATAACTAATAAGGCCTCTATGCCTCAGCTCTCTCCATAATCCTATGTGATAACAGAGATACGTCGTCAGCGTAGTCAAGATGTTTGAGTTCCTCAATTTACCATCGACAGGGCAGCTCGAAGCACATCGCTAATCCCCAGTCAGAACAATATTTGTGAAAGAACCCAACCTTGTCGCGCCCTACTTAAATTCCTCTGGCAGCCTTTCTCTGTGCAGAACGTGGAACCTTGACCTTTCACAAGCAGCGAACAAATACCTCTCCAATTTTCGCACTACATAAGATTACCTTTCTTGGGAAGCTTGACGATGGTTCCTTTCTTCCACTCATCGGGATAGCTTGTCTGTATGTGGGTGCAGAATTTCAGCGGAAATTATTGGCGCTGCTCCTAAAAGTTCTACAGATATACAGTCGTCGACTAACCTTCAAAGCGTGCACATCGTTGTGAACAGGTGATCTTTTCGTTGACGATTTTCTCTATAAACTCATCTGATTTATTAGTTTGTTTTTTTTTTTTTTTTTTTTTTTTTTTTTCCCCGCCTTTGGGTTTCAACTACCGGTTGTGAAAGAAAAGTTAATAACAACTTTTATTAGTGAGTGCTAGTGCTTTCTCCGACATGGCGCCAAAGCCACGTCCCCAGCCGGAGAACAAATTTTGGGATCTTTCCGACCCTCCCGATCCTCCGGATCGCCCTAAAAAGAGGCCAAAAACATCTTCAATCGTTCTCTCTGACTATCCTGACCTTCCAGCAAAATCCAACTTCAAAAATCCACGCTTTGTCCTCATTTCATCAAACCACATGGAAAAACCTTTAACCTCTTATAGTATTTTCCTTCTTAAAAAAGCTATCGACTCAATCAGCAAAGAATATGAAAAAATATCACAACTAAAAGACGGCTCAATTCTTATCCTGGTAAAAGACCAACATATTGCCGATAAATTTATACGCTGCAAGAATCTTAATAATGTGTGCCCAGTGACAATTAAACTCCACCCTAACCTCAATCTCACAAAAGGCATTGCATTCGCCCCATGTCTCATCAATGTCCCAGAGGCAGAAATCATCTCTGAGATGAGGTCCCAACACGTCACTGATGTTTACAAATTCACGAGGATAGACCAGGGGGCAAGAAGACCAACAGGTCTCATGCTCTTCTCCTTCGATCTATTTGAGCTCCCAAGTAGTATTGAAATCGGTTGGTACAAAACAAAAGTCTCCGAGTATATCCCAAACCCTATGAGATGCAGACAGTGTCAACTCCTCGGCCATACAATTAAGTGGTGCAAACGGTCAGCCACGTGTGTAAACTGCAACCTCCCTCCTCACACCGACGTTGAATGTTCTCGCACTTTATGCGCCAACTGTCAAGGCCCCCACCCCGCTTCCTCCAGTTCCTGCCCCAGGTATATTCAAAGCAAGGAAATTCTGGTAATAAAAACGAAATCAAAATGCTCTTTAGCCGAAGCAAAACGTATGTACAAAGAAAAACACCCTCTCCAACCACTCTCCTCAAGTATCCTTTACTCAGAAAAACTTAAAATACCCTCCAGTATAATAACCACGTCCCCCGAAAACACGGCTCAACCTACCCAAAATTTAAATTCAAAAAAAAAAACCACACCACAGTTAATAAACAACCACAACAAAAAATCTACAACCAACACGCATTCCTTATCAACCAATCTAAATCGTGAAACAACAGAAACAACTTCCAAACCAAGTAGCTCCCCGAGCAAAATAGTTCCTCTAGAGGAAAATGTAACCTCTCCAAAAAAAAATTCCTCCAGCTCTCTCATTCATTCTCCCACTTACTTATCGCCACCCACCTGTTCTAATCGCATCTTTCACCCACAACAAACAAACACTTCTACAGCCTTAGCCCCTGCCGACCCCCTGACTCCTAACCAATCCCCGTTAACCAAGCTCTCACAATCTCTACTAAAGAAAAACAATTACTTCATAATCCCCTCTGACATGGAGGATGACAACATATAAATACAATTCTTCTGACCCAAACACTGACTCCGCTGCGCAGGGGCTGAGCAATTCAAGCTCATTTAGATGCTTGAATGCCTCGGCCCCTGTACAGCGGAGTCAATACAACTGCCACCGAAATTCTACCAACCTATTTCCTACACAATACACGTCAAATTGCGCCCACCATAAAACAAATCAAACTAACAATACACTCACAATCCTTCAATGGAATTTAAACGGATATTTTAATAACCTTCACGAACTCCAACTACTCACCCGAGAGCTCAAACCTGCAATAATTGCACTACAAGAGACACACGTAACAACCAATATTCAGCAAACACCTAGAGAATACGCGCCATACTTCCACAACTGTGAGTGCAACTCCTATGCCAAAAACGGGACAGGGCTTTTAATACTCAAATCCATACCCCACTCCTCCCCAAAACCAATCCAGCTTAACTCCCAAATATCCGCAATTGCAATAGAAATAGAATTGCATATTAAATTCACTGTAATTTCTATTTATATCCCCCCATCCCAATATTTCAGCACAACCGATTTAGAAAATATAATTATTAAACTTAAACCCCCTTTACTATTGGTCGGCGATTTTAATGCGTGGAACCCTCTCTGGGGATCCCCTTACTCTAACACAAGAGGAAAAACTGTGGAACAATTCCTAAATTACTGCAACATAACTATACTAAACGATAGCACACCAACCCACTTCTCGACTCACAAAACCTTCACACACGTCGACTTATCGCTCATCTCCCCCCAACTCTTCCTAAACACCAATTGGGAAACTCTACCTGACTTACATGGTAGTGACCACTTCCCGATAGTCATCAAGATCCCCTTAGCTAAAAACTCGAATATTAACAGGCCTACCCCGAAATTCTTATCTGATAGAGCTAACTGGGTTCTCTTCCAAGAAAAAGTCTCCGATTTCCTACGCTCCAGACCCCAATCCCCAAACATCAACAAGGAAACAGCAACCCTAACTAAGGCTATCCGATACGGTGCCAATATTTCCATCCCTCACTCCGTTAACAAACCGCGCAAAACTGTCGTTCCTTGGTGGAATCCGGATCTTGGAAAGCAACGGCACCTAAAACAATTAGCCTGGAAGACGTTTAAAAAGAATCCAACAGACCCCAATCTCATCAAATACCGGAAACTCAATGCCCTCTTCCGGAAAAACGCTAAGATAGAAAAGAGGAAAAGCTTTGAACAATTTACATCCTCTATTAACCCAAACTCATCACCAAAGAAAATTTGGGGCGACATAAAAACACTCACCGGTCATTACTCTCCACTCACCATAAAATCCATCAAAACCGGCCCCCAAATTATAACTTGCCCGTTCCGAATTGCAGAACATTTCGCCCAAACCTGGTCTGCATACTCGGAAGACTCCAACTTCCACAGAGAATTTATAAAAGAAAAACGGAAAGCACTGGACATCCAACCAACACACCTTTCTCCCTCCCACTCTGCTTCACTCATCGAACTCCCGATCAATTCATTAGAACTCAAGACCTGTCTGCACTCAGCTAAAGGTAAAACCCCTGGCTTTGACAGAATCGACTACCGGATGCTAACTCACAGTCCAAGAATATTTAAAGAACGATTACTCTCTTTATTTAACGAAGTATTTAGCTCTGGTATAATTCCACAAGTATGGAAAATTGCCACAGTAATCCCCATACCAAAACCAAAAAAACAACTCAACGAAGTCAACGGTTACCGTCCAATATCTCTCCTACCTTGCCCCGGAAAATTTTTGGAAAAAATCATCTCAAAACGGTTATCATGGTTTTTGGAGCGAAATAACCTGATAAGCGTAGAACAAGTAGCATTTAAGCAAGGTCGAGGCACCAGCGATGCACTTCTACACATTGACGACTACATTTCTACTGCTCTATCCAGTAAAAATCACGTCTCAGTACTCTCTATTGATTTCGAGAAAGCATTTGATCGCATTGGCGTCCACGTCGTCCTAAACAAATTAACCAAATGGAAAGTCGGTCAGAAATTATTTAATTTTATTAAATCCTTTTTGACCAATAGGAAGTTCCGCATAAAAGTCAACAATACATTTTCTAACGTTAAAGATCTCAAAAATGGAATCCCCCAAGGCTCTCCTCTCTCTGTGATATTATTCATGATAGCCTTTAATGATATTAACCACATTTTATCAAGCTACAACTCGATTAAACATTGTCTTTATGCCGATGATCTAATCATTTTTACCAAATGCAAATGCAGTTTAAACGTTTCTACAACATTTTCCAATATTATGGCAGATCTTGAAGCCTGGTGCGAAGTATCAGGCTCCAAGATCTCAGCCGTAAAAAGTAATATCCTTCATATATGCAGGAAAACTAGCTGCTCTAAGCATATAAACCTTAGATTTAATTCTATAAATATTTGCAACGTAAATCACCTTAAATTACTTGGTATAATTTTTGACTGTAAATATAGCTTTAAAGAACATTGCCTAGATCTTAAAAAAAGCTTAGTTACCAGGTTAAATATTATTAAATTCTTAGCCTCTAAAAATAGTTCTGCGCATATTAACACATTGATCAATGTAACCAAATCAATAATCCTTTCTAAGATAGACTACGGTTTAGTAATATATGGCAGATGTCCGAAATCATCACTACAGAATATAAAATCCCCATATCATACTGCTGCCCGGATATCCTTAAGAGCATTTAGAACTACTCCCATCAGAAACATTCTCACCGAAAGTGGTCTCCCCCTGATAGAGCATAGAGTGAAATATCTGACCTCTCTTTTACTCGCCAAAATTGCGATAGCCCGGAAAACCCCGATATTAAAGGACACCAAGCGGTTAATGTCACGGAAGAATCTGGATAAATACCCTTCAGCTATCTCCAACGCTTTTAAGTTTTCGAAGGATCACGATGTTCTAATTAAAGACCATACCAACTACTCTTCAACTCAACCGCCCTGGCTATTAGCCACTGACTGTATTAATATCGACCTGGCCAACAGTCCTTATATGAATGGTTTAAATAGTGCCTTCAGGCAAATGTTTGAAGAAATACGACAAAAACACGTAAACTGGTCTTTCATATTCACGGATGGGTCCAAAAGCATAAATGGCACTTCATTTGCTGTGGTCAATGAAGAGGGTAAAACCTTGAGTAAAGGGCTTCTACCTGAACACTGCTCTATCCTAGCTGCGGAATCCATGGCAATCCTACGGGCGCTGGAATCAACCAACTGCAGGAAAACTATTATTTGTACAGACAGTTTGTCAACATTAAAAGGTGTATTAAACATCAACAACAACAGTAAAATAATAGTAATTATACGAGACAAACTTATACGTGCCAAAGGAAAAACAAAAATACTATGGATACCAGGACACTCCGGTATTCAAGGGAACGAAAATGCAGACCAAGCAGCAAAATTTGCAGTGAAGGAACCCCTTACCTCCTTCCACATCATAAATAAAAGTGATATCGTGAGGAAAATAAAATGCATCTGGGCTGGAAAAATTAAAAACGAATGGAGTAACTACAACCACTACTACTGCTCGTTCAACCCAAGCGGTACATATACGGCCTATCCACCAAGAGTAACCACCTATATGACAAGATGTTACATTCGACTTCGCCTCGGGCACACGAACCTTACCCACTCGCATCTCATCAATAAAACTCCGCAGCCGAATTGCCACATATGCCAAAGCGACATCCCGCTCTCAACCAAACATCTAGTTTTCGACTGCCCCAAAATAAAATCTTTATCTAAAAATTTCTTTTATAATAGTAGTTTTCACGAATTGCTCTCTCATCCTACAGAAAAGAATATAAAAAAAGTATTCGAATTTCTTTGTGCAATAAATTTATTAAATCATATATAGGAAAAATTATTCAAACTAGCCGAAAGCCCTGGTAGCTAGTGCTTAATTGTAATTAAATTGTAATTCACTTACTTTTTAATAAATAATAATAATAATAATAATCTACAGATATACGACAAGTCCTACCGCCTTGTTGATTTTCAGTGTTTTGATAACGGTGTTGTCATCCTAACTGGGAATGATGGTACGTATTCAGGTAGTTGTTGCTTCGGTCAGCTCAACCTGATTTGGGTGCAAATACAGATGTCTTTCGAAAGCCAGGCATTGTGTCTTCTCATGATCGACCGACAATTCCTTCAGCGTCAGATATGAAAACATTTTTCACAGAAAACCCAATAATTTTGAATGGTGAGCTGCTGATTGTTTCCTATTCTTGCGAGAGGTGATCCTGAATTGTTGGCGACTTGAGGGATGCTTTACTTTGTCGATGTTATACCTGGGCACTCAGTACGTAGTTGCTCATTAGGTTGTTATCTCGTGCCATTCCCATATTGGCTCCACGTCTGTTCCTAATGTCCAGAAGACAACTTCTAAAACGGCGGCGGGGCTTCAGAGCCTTGCCATAAACAATTGTGTTTTTAAGAAACCCAATCTTCAATTGAGGCCCTGGATGGAGACCCAACGCAGGGTCAGGTCCTGAAAAATTATCCTCTGAGCCTTGTCCAACAATCTCATTGGAAATCTCATTTCCAGAGATCCCAGTATAACTTCGGCCTTGCGACCGAATTCAGAAAGTTATTGCATTCTCAAATTTTTTTTTGCAACTTGTTCAAGGGCTGGGCAAAGCCTTAAGCGCAGCCTAACTATCGCTACAGAGGCAGATGTTCCGACCGTTCCACCTATTCTTAAGAATATAGTCCGTAGCCATTAGGATAGCAAAAGTTTCTCCTTGGAAAGCAGAGGCATCCTTGCCTAATGTGTAGTGAAGTCATATGCTGTCGGTCTCCGCGAAGACACCAGCACCGAACCCATGAATGGATTTAGGGCCATCCCTGAAAATTCGACTGCAGTCCAGTCTGACTGCACTAAGCCAGTCCTAAACAAAAGGAATGTCGACTTGGATTAGATGGCATGTCAATAGAACCAGGTTCGTAGGATAAATTTCACGCAAGGTCATCAAAACTCTTGTGCAGATGAAACCAAAAGCAATCCCGTCTAAGACTATAGATTGCTTTGATAGTATAGCGCGGGATATACATAAGTATCGATGGTAGGTAAATTGAGCAGAGTTTCTATAGCTGTGAGAGACGTACTCGGAAAAGCTTTCTTGTAGCTGAGACAAGCTGTTCTTTGAAGTTCGCATACTTACGGGAAAGCCCTTTCCATCAAACAATCGACGCATAAACTAGAAATGGTCTTATCATACCCGAAGATCCTTTTTCGGTAAAAAGCTCCATATCTTGCCAGACAGCTTCTTCATGCTCAAGGAAGAAAGACAGACTTTCATGTTTGACGAGAAAATAGTGAATTCTACTAATTTTTCATATAAAAAAAAACACAGGCTAATACGACAATGATAAATTATGAATCTTAAGACCCCACTTAGAAAATGTTGACTCTTAAATGGCAGGGATTTACCAACAGCATTTGTTCCCATATTATCCCCATTATCCATTTCAATACTATAATACTAGCGTGCACATTCCACTCACCCCACATCTGTGAATGCATCAGAATCGGCTCGAAAAAAGGCTACGTATACGCCATGCCGTATCATTCCGTAGTCACTGTCTTGAAATATTTTTCCTCATTTCATGGAGACTGCAATGCAGGATAAACTCAGCAATCCACGACGCCAAGGAAAGCAAAGTAAAAATAAACACGTTTGTATATTCTCAAACCGAGACGATTCAGAGAGACGGAAAGTTTTCATCCCTCCAACCATTATTCCTCCCGTTTCCAGGGCCATTCGCTCACTTACAGACAATCGGCATGGACTCTCTGGGGAATCCAAGCAGAATGTTTTCCAACTTCGATTGTCCATTTGGCGGAGTAACTCCTGCCTTTCTTAGCTCCCTTGCATCTGTACACACCCATGATGAATACATAAACAACAAGGCAAATTGCTAGCCCAAGTGCTATTTACATACTAACTGGGAACTGGGATACATTGTCTGGATGGAGTGGTGAATTTATTCACACAAAAGTTAAATGCTGTGGTTGTCCTTGATCCTTTTTTTTTTAAGGAGTTTTGCCTTTGGGGGAAATGTTTAAGTCTGTTTCCTTCGCTGAATAATTTTAAGCGCATTACACTGGCAACAGCCGGTGCAATATTAGGTATCCTTTTCTATAGATGGTGTGTGTGTGTATTTTGCGGTTGATCGTAAATGCATTTCCTGACGCTTTAACTTAAACGCCGCATGAATATTTCATTGCACAACCAAGTGAAATGCAAAGAGTATTTCATGGATAGTCGTTAGTTATCAAAGGAGGAAGGACCGGCTACCGGCAGCGGCGACGCCATAATAGTGGCTTTGTCATCATTTTCTTTTGCGCGGTTTCTTTTTAGAGATCGAGTTGAATGGCGTCCTGTTTTGTGAGTTTCTTTTTCTTCTTTCAGCCCTTTTTTTTCGGAAGGACGAGGATGTTTTTGTTGATTTTACTTTGTGAATTATATAGTTTTAGGTTTTTTTTTTTTTTGAATAGTTGTTGGTGTAGAGAAGTCAGCGAACTCTTCTCCTTTTCGCGTTGAATAAATAGAAAAATTCAGATAAAAGTGTTTGGTTAGCAGGGCTAACAGTTTAAACTCGAAAAAAAGTTTAAGAAAAAGTTTGAATGAATAAAATGTAATTTTTCCACGATTTATTTTTTCAAAAGTTTAAAATAAGTTGGTCGTTGGGTATCTGAAAATTATCACTTTAAACGGCTTAGTTTTTATGACGTTTGAAAAAGCATCTTTAACTTAATTCTCGTTAGAAGGGTTTTCATAATCTTCTTTGTCTTCTCTCCTTTTCTAATAACATTGGTGACTTGTTAAACTTAAATATCGTGAAACTCCAGCGCTCCAGGTAGTTCGACAGATTAGATTGACAAACGTTGATTGTTTAAGCATGTATGCAAAACCACTAACCTCAGAGCCCTGACCAAGATACAAAGGCTAGCTTGCATTGGAACGACCAACGCACTGAGATCAACTCCGACAGCAGGGTTGGAGACAATTCTCAATCTGCTACCCCTTGTAGGAATCTGCAGCAAAGAGAACTCTGAAATTAGATCAGTTTGAACTCTGGAGAGCCAGCTCATATGGACATGCCCAGATATTGCACAAATATCCAGGCACAAGTATCGAATTTGATTACATGATTCCATACCTGGACTTCGCCAAATCCTTCTCTTGGATCTTTCCAAGCAGAGAACAGTGGGAGAACAAAGAAATTCCTATTGAGAAAAAGTCCATCTTCACGGATGGCTCCAAGATGGACATAGGCACGGGTGCTGGTATCTTCTCTGAGGATCTAGGACTCAGCAGCTCAATAAGATTCCATGATAACAGTAGTGTTTTCCAGGCAGAGGTTCTAGCAGTGACCAAAGCTGCCCAATTGGCCTCAATGGCCACGGTATCACGGGAGGATATCACGATCTTCATAGACAGCCAGGCGGCTATAAAAGCAATAACTGCTACTCTTATTACATCCAAGCTTGTAAAGTGCTGTCGCGAAGAGCTGAGGGTTCTTGGCAAGCAGCATAATGTAAAACTCGACGGGGTCCCCGGCCACAGTGTTGTGTCAGGAAACGGGACTGCTGACGAACTAGCTAGGAAGGGATGAGCCCTGGAACCAGAGATAGCGGACGGTACAATTAAACCTCCACTTCATCATCTGAAGGAAATAATAAGGCTAAGACCCTTAACCCAGGCGAATAACAAGTGGAAAACACTAACCATCTACGAAGTCTCCAGTAGGTTATGGCCAGAATATAATAAAATCCCTGTCATTACTGGTAGGATTAATTACAGGCCACAATACGCTCTGGTATCATGCAAAAAAAAGAACCTTCCGGCAAGCGCCGCAAGAGGTAGGTGGATTTCTTATGTCATCTATTCTGATGGTGGGAACAAAATGGCGGACAAAAATTTCCACTTTAAAAACGAATTTGTACTAATTACCTCGAGATTTGTAAGGATTTTCAATTTCAACGAAATCCAATCAATTTTGAAGAATTTCAAGATGGCGGATCCAAGATGGCGCCCAAATTGGTAGCAGGCGGATTCTGTTCGCTGTTATCTACTATTTTACTAAAAAATCAAAACCGGAAGTTGGGATTTATTTGAGTTGTGAATTGTACCGTTTGAGGCATAAAAAGGGGCGTAACCCGCCCCCCTCAGGGCCGATTATGCCCATCTACGAACTTAGCCGAGGTATTCGGCACACGAACGTGTGTACCAAATTTTATTCAAATCGGTTCGTAATTGCGGCCTCAATCGTGTCCACAAGAATCCGTTATATTGCATATATATATATATATAAAAAATTTTTAACGGAGTATGAGGTTAGTGTTTACTATGATAGCGAAGACAAATGGCATTTAATTTTTTTGAAAGTCGCGTCATGAGGAACTCTGCAATAGGTGGTATTTCTATGAAATCCACCTAAAAGCTGCACCTGACCGGGGAAGACCTGTGCAGAGGATGCGGAGACGAAGTGGTGCATGAGGACACGACTCACTTCCTCTGTCAATGCCCAAGCCTCTGCAATATTAGGTAAAGAACACTGGGCAGATACCTCTTCGATAACATCGAGAAGTTATCCGATGGATATTGCAGGTAACGAAAGGGCTGACGAACTTGCATGAAGGGGTGCAGCGCTACATGCCTCACAGGCTCTCCCCTTTGCAAGAATTCCAATGAGCTCGGTATATTGAAGACGGGGACCCAGCTAGACCCAGAAGCTTATGGACAAATTATAATAAGAAGAGATCTCTGTCTCTGGTCAAACTTAGTCGTCGGGAAGCAAGGATAGTCATTACTGGGCACTGCGCCATTGGTATTCATGATGGAGCGCCTCGGTATACATCACAACGACTACTCCAGAAGTTGCAGGGATGAGGAAGAAATTGAATATGTCTCTCGGTCTCTTGGTAGTTACTTCTTCGCGGAACCTCCTAAAGGACTTCCTGAGATTAATTTCCTTATCTGGGTGGTTTAAATCAGCGGCTCCCATTTTCTTTACAGGTTTCCGGAATAAAATAAGAAGACAGGCACAATGGACCCTTTAGTGGTGGTCGCCGTGGCTCAATGGTTATTGTGTTGGACTGCTGACCGAGTGGCGTGAGTTCAAACCCCAGCCAAGAATACCGAACATTTTTCGCGGCACCAGCTATTGTCGGGGAATGAGAAGCCTCCGGGTGGTTTGTTCCTAGGGCCTTGCAGTAGACCCCAGAACCGGTACCAATGCCCATCTTAGAACCATCGGTATAAAAAGTCAGTTCCTTTTTATTGGTAACTTTGTGATTCCTCTAGTCATCTCGGTCAGGAATTCTTATATTGATACTCTTGATAGTAGCTTCTTTCATAGGCTGAAGGACCTTCATATCGCTGATTTTAGCAAACTCTAAGATATCCCTTTCTTGGTGATTTCCAACCCTAGCCCTTGGTTAGGCTTCCTTTTTATGGACACAATGGACCCGCTTGAGACCTAAGTAAGTCTTTTGGACACCCAAAACCCAACCAACCAACCATATATGATGAAGTACTTTAAACTCAAAACGTAACTTGCACTCAACGTATCACGAGCCAAAATGTTTAATCCAAAAAGTACCTTTTCGTAGTTTTTCAAATCTCCTTTGCCTTTATCCTCATCACAAAAAAGTTCAAATCACACTGACCTACACGTTCTTTTCCTCAAAAGGTCAATGGACCCCGAGTAGCATTTATTTGACTACCACACAACGATTTCTTAGGATTTGGCCAACCATTGTCTGTATCCGCATTTCTAAAAAAGCAGAACAGCTATCTTCCGCTTGTATGAATCCTGCTTACACCACTGCACTACACGTTACTTAAATGATTTGGTACAGCGCTCTTCTGTACTTGAGTAGTTCTGGGCCAGCACAAGTGTCCCCTCCATTTTTCAAGCTTATAACAGCTGAGTAGTTGCGAAGCTCTGGATTACGCTAAATGATTCTATTTCCAAGAAATTTATAATCTAAATAATTACCAACGGGTATTTCACCGTCCTCTGGCGAATTAAAATTTTGCTGTTTACCCAACAGCGCAGAACGTGGAAAAGGCTGCAAATAAACATTAGTCGTTGCAATCTGCTGCTCCGCACATCCCCATTCGGCCGGAGGGAGGTAGCAGAAAACAGCAAATAGTCATATACGTGCCACACAGTTGGATGACCTGTATCCCTTCCACAACTATGTGTACGAGTGGATACTGGTTGGGGTACCGAGTACACGTTTCGTTTCATTTCTATTTGCAAATTCACTCGGTAAATTGCCAACAAGCGGTGATGTTATAAGCTCCATGCCCGAAGGATAAAAGTTCAACGTTTTCCCCGAGAAAAAGGGATCGTAAAACAAACAAAAGTATATTTTTTAATGCATGACCAAACGTGAGGACATTTGGTTGCTGCTGGCTGGCAGACGGGCGCACGTGTCCTTTATGATGGACGGAAATTGACTATGTGCTCTCTCTGCGAGTGGGCATGTAAAGTTGAAATTGCGAATGAGGACAATCAACGTTTGCACGTTGCGTTCACCGATTATTTGTTTTTTTTTTTTGTTTTTGGTTTCATGCTCGTACCCACGAAAACAAAAAATAATCTAATTATGCTCGCGTTACGGGATATTGACCTTTGAAAACAATTTTACTGCAGTGACAGGATTTGGGGCTAAGGAAAGTAAATTAGTTTTGAAATAAGGTTTTTTGTGACACAACGGTGGGTAGAGTCCTGGGGGCATCTGCTTAAAAATTGAATCGCTCTGAGCCTGTAGTGACATTTTTGGAATACGACGAGGGCTTTTGGATGAATGCTTGGTCACGAAACCTGACGTAGCGTCTGTCACAGTGCCATAGCATTCCACTAGACCGAAAATAACCATCGGCGATCTTATCTTCGTGGAGCCTATTCGGTGGGCGTCTATGATCTTGGTTTGAAAAATCTGAAAATCCTTTGGATTCAAAAAACCAGAACGGTTGAATCGGGTGATTCCGCCACCCTGTGCAAATCTCCTAGACGAGGGATTAAGCGGTCGCTAAACGCTTGCTACAGAGTGTCCACTGTCGCACAATTTGTCAATTTGCTGCAGCAAGAAGTCGTTGGTCATCTTTTGTAGCGCTCATAAGTTCTCAAAAAAATATATGCCAATCACCTATCCTCCGTTAATACGACAACCCACAGTGACTTTCAGGGGATGTTATGGCTTTTCATGCAAAGCCAGCTCATTTTAATGCTCCAGAGGCGATAGTGAAAATACGTCTCCTCGCCAATGATAATTTTCAATAGAAGGTCGAGGTTTAGGAGGCTTAGGAGGTTTAGGCTGTTAATTGGTTGGTTTTGTGGGTCTCCTAAAATCAGCGATATGAAGGTCCTCGAGCCCATGAAAGAAGCTAGTACTAAGCGCTGCATCCGTCGCCAATTTTGAAGGATTGGTTTAGCCCTCTGGATTCACTGAAAATACCAGTACCAGCGTCCATTTTGGATCCCTCGGTGTAGAAGGCACGCTCTTCTTCAGTCTAGACTATACCCTCATCCCAGTCCTCTCTTATTGGTATTTTGATATCAATTCTGCTATCGAAGTCAGAGATTGGAATGATGTAGTCGGTACCTACATATGTTCTTCTTCTTGGTAGTCCATCGGGTTAGAACAAAGGTGTTAGAACATACATATTTGTTAGTTAGACTTCCCTTAGTCTGAGTTCTATTTTTGCCGCTCTATAACTACAGTGGATATTTACTGGAACTACGTTCAGCTTATTTCAAGTGCCCCTGTGGGTATTGATCTTATCGACCTTGTTCTCCCTATGCAGCCTGCTCTTTGAATCTTGCTTACACTTGAAAGATGGCATTTCTTCCCAAGTGCTTTTCACCAGACGATCAAACCGTATGTTAGGATGGGTAGTACTACATCAGTGTACACCCAGTGTATAACTTTCGGCTTAATGCCCCATGTGTTTCCGAACATAATTTTGCATGGATATAAGGCAATATAAGCTTTTTTTATGCGGTCTTCGATATTGGCTTTCCAACTCAATTTTGGGTCTAGGATTACGCCGAGATATTTTCCTCTTAACTGTCAAATCTATTATGTCTATACATGGATTCTTGAAAGGTGGAATCGATCTTCTTCTAGTTAAGGGGACTTACACGCCTCCTACGCCTCCTTTCGCACTCCAAGTTGGTTAAGGTCTCATTCCACTTGCATGTACCACCTAAGTCGCGACATTCCTCTTCTGCTCCGTCCGTCGGAAGTGAATTCAAAGATTTTCCGAGTCGGAGCATTGGTGTCCATCCTTTCTACAAGACCCAGCCACCTCAGTCGTTGGACTAAGTTTTTGTTAGTTGAGACCCATTTCCACTTGAACCAGCCAAAGGATGCTTCATAAATATAAACTTGTGGCAAAAGCTTATTGCTCCTCAAACCAATTCAACACTCTATTACTTAATCTTGTCCAAATCAAAACGGCGTCCCATTGTCCCATAGCGGTCTTAAATGACTGCACCTTTTTATCTGTTACATTTGTCATTTATTTTAAAATCAAATAATAATTTGTCATACAAAGTTGGCGTTGGGTTCAGGTGCTAGCCACCAGATCAATCTAACGTGCAAAGCTTGACGTTGACAAATCATCGTCTGTACCCGTCACTTGGAAATCAGCCAACTAAACACAATCCAACCCACCTCTTTGGCTCCGCCACTTGCTGACTCCGTGATATATTACATTCGAGGATGTTCATATGTAAATTCCTTTCCACTGAACTGACTGACAGCTTCATAAATTGAAAATAAATATCCACCATAAACGGCCGGAAGGCGGCTCAAAGCGATACAGCGAGCTCGAGTGCAAACATATCCCTGCAGGATTGCCCCCCAATCAATATTTGTTGCGAAGGCATGCAAACGATTATTTTATTCCGTTTCGGACGCATGAGGATAAGCGGATCAATACACTTCACTTGTATTTATTTTGAAATGCAATATTTGCCTAAGAGCCATCGAGTGGGGGTCAAGCCCCGGCAAATATCATCCGATGCAGATGAATATTAAATCAATGCACGTTGAGATGCATCCTCGTTGCTTTATTCTCCCTTTGGCCAAAGTTAACCATTTAAAGTGACATTCACTTGCTTTACCTGCTTCAAGTCCATGAACTTACTGGTTATAGTCTTGCGGTACTGATTTTATTTATTCACCAAGTTCGTGACTTGTGCAACTATTTCCTGCAGGACGATGGTAAGAATTAAGCTGTCTGAAGCCGAGGCACAGAGAACGAGATGATGGGCGGAGGACGAAAATGAACGATACAGGGCCAAGCGCAGTGCGATGACCTACTGAATTGTTTCTGCACTTGACAACTGAGCTGTTCAAGTTGTACATGGTAGGGTTTTGCCTTTTTCCCAAGAAAATAATTAAATCTTCCGATTGAAGCAGACACTTTAGCCGGCACTTGCTGTTGACTTTCATCCCAGAGATCCCTCCGACAGTGCATACCGATAAACATGCAATAACAACATTTGTTTCATCCGGTGTGTCAGGATGTACTCTGACAGGGCGATTCAAACTAATTGAAAAAGCAAAACACCCACACCCACACACACACACACTCACCGGCAATGGGAAAAAACGACTGTCCGCCCTCGGTTGCAGCTGGGTAGAAGTTTTGTAATGGAAATTGTGGCGAATGATAAATGGTTTTCGAAAAAGTTCAAAATTGCTCTGTAAAGGAGAGAGAGAGCAGACAAACAGGGACGAAATAAAAAAGATATTTCAAATGTTTTGATATAGATATCACGTCCGTGAGAAGAATGAATATGCAGGCTACTGTGTCCCTGAGTGTTCACCTCACCATGGAGTTAAGGGCTTAGAGGAATGTCGGTTGCAAGTTTGTTTATTGCTGGGAGATGTATTCGTTTTGTCTAGGAACAAGGAGCTGATTTGACGTGGATAATGTTGTATTTATGAGTGTTGCCCTTTGTTTGTGCCTGGTAGCCCTTCGTTTGAGGCGGCAGATATTTACTTACAAATTTAAGTTCTTGTATCTCGTAAATGGTCGTGAAAGTAAGAATGTTACTGTATTGTGAATCGTGTGGTATGGCCGCTATGGAACTATTTACTGAGTATTTTGACTCATATTTGAAGGTTGGAAATGTGTTTATTTTTTTATGTCAGATGGGACTGCAATTTTAGAAAGATGAGCTGCCAAACTCAGATTGTCCAGAATGACGATGGAGAATTAGACAGGCCGGCGGCATGTCATGGAATTTATTGAGCCTGGTTTTTAAAAAAAATTGTCCAGAATACGCTCATCTACACTATAGACAGAATCTTCAAAAAATTCGTGCAATTATGTATGGTCTGTCTATTATCAAATTCCCCGCTTACGCCGACGATATTGTCATTTTTGAAAGGACGCAGAATTATGTCTTTAGAGTTTCCATTCGATAGTGCGTAAATGGCTTACTACAAACCATAAATATATATTGACAGCAGGTGTAGAATAGTTTGGAGTACAGGAGTTGAAAAAGTTCCTATCGCTTTTGCGTGGATAATTTTTTTTTTTTCAATGATGGCCGCCAGACCAATTTACCATAAGTAAGTTCTAACGACAGAAGTATAAGACCAGTGCATGATTTTTGGCAGCCAGGCCCATATGGGACCTACGACTCTTTTGAAGGAGTAAACTCTGGCATGCATTTCCTAGCACGATCGGCAATATTTACTTCCTGGTTCCTGTCTAGAATTAGTCTTAAATGTTTACCACAACACCACAATCTCTGCTTTAATGTGCTCGCCCATTTCAATGACCTCCCAGTCTTTGCTAAGGAGCTCTGGGTTGAGGTGTTGCAGGTTTCTTTGAATCCTCGCCCTTAGGATGTACGGTCCAAGTATAAGAATGCGTCTCTTTGGCCTTATGAAATTCAGCAGCTCCTTTTTTTTTCGAGTTGTCTAATGTCGGCATCTGCCCATGGAGCTTGCGTCTTTTCAACAAAAGTCTTGAGCCATTCACTTTCCCTATTCAAAGAATGGAATAGATCCCACGTTTTTCAGGAGACCATCATTCACACCATCAAGTAGCCATTCTGGGACGATTTTGTATCCTTCGAAGACAAGTCGCTTCACCTTTACACCAACCGACCCAGGGTTCGAAAACCTGCGATTGGGTAGGTAGTCGAGTTTTCTCCGACAGGCTTCACCTCAGCCTAGCGTTCCGTCTTCCAAATCATTGTATCGTCTTAGAAGTCTTATCCTGGCTGAAGAAAAACGTGATATCAGCATCTTTTCGGACAGCCAAGCCATAATAAAGTCCTTTGAGTCAGTCGCTTTAAACGCACTTATAGCCCTAGATTGCCTATCGTCTCTTATAGAGATGGCGGAGCAGTTAAACATTCAGCTTTGCTGAGTGCCAAGGCGCAGTGGGATTCCAGAGACATGTAAGACTGATGAACTCGCCAGATAGGGAACAAAATTACCTAACCTATTGCTGCTTCAACTTTGTTCCGATCCGATAGTTTTCCTTCATATTGACACCATCAAACTGTGTGAGAGCGTGATTTTGACTACTCTCGTCTCTTGACAGTCGGCAACAAAATATCTTTCCAGCTGCTTCTCCATTTGGTACTCTCATTAAGAAAAAAAGTCTGAAGCGTTAAAAAAAACCTTCAACCCTTTATTATGCCCATCATGTTCCCAATAATGTCCGCTGATTGAGCAATGGTCCTTGTCTGTATTTTTCTTTTGGAAAATCGAGGTTGGAATTGATTTAGCACTCGAATGAGTCGTACCTCTTTCATAGCACGACAATTTTCTTTCTGGCAACTTTATGGCGAAATTCGCCCGAGAAAACCTTTTCGATTTATCTACATGTTTCTAACCTCACTCTTCATCAAAGTCACCACATGGAAATACAAAATATCGGCTTCGAAAAATTGAGATTCCTATATCTTTCCAATCAATCAATATTGAAATATCCACTCCACCGAATTCGATCTCGGAACCACAAAAATGTTAACGAAACCAATACTTGCCCTTAGTGGCGTATTTTTAAATTACCTACGCTCTCGTCTAATTGAAACAATTTGTATAATTAAATTTCTTCGAAATTTCCAATAAATATGATACCTAAATGTTTCCGCAAATTTCATCAGCATCAAGAAGGACACTAAAATCCCCCATCGTCCGTCCGACCAAATTGCTGGGAAAATTTCAATATTTCCTTGATGATTTTTATTGATACTTTCGTGATGCCACCGAGGAAGAAAGAAAAAAAGCACGAAGGCCGGCATAAATATTTTGCTTGGGAAAGTCCTCGAGTCCTGCATTTTCCTTTCTCAACAACGAATCGTTATTCGCAACTTCTCCCTTGGGCAGAGAATTTTACAAAACGAATCTTATACTCTAAGCAACGGACCGGGGTGGGTTGAAGTGAACATAATTCCTTTCATTACTTCCCACTCTGGAGGTCTTGAGGTCTCGAGCATCATGTCACAATTTCCTAACTTGCCATTTGCCTTTTGGGTGTTCTTCCTAAAATTGGCCATGATACTGCGGCCGTGAAGCTGCGAGCATTTGCTGTTTGACATTTATGTGGTGAAACAAAAGGAATGGTAATTTTAAAATTTACATTGAATTCAAAATTGGTAACGAAATGCTGCTAATTGACGATGAATATTAGAGAAAGAAAGAAGGAAATTTAGTGTGGGCTTTTGTATTGGATAGCCTGCACACGCAAATGAATTTTGTGAAGCGATAAAGTTCAAAGTTTCTTCGGAAATGTAAAATAAACAGTTTTTTTTAATGGATGACATTAAAGGTTCGCGGTGAGAGGAAGCTGTTTTGTGCAATTATGAAACAGACCATTGGTATGAAAACACATAAAATACCATTGCCTTGCGCTGCTTGTAATGTGTAGGACTTAGGGTATTGTATTTGTAAGGACCAAGGATGAAGGCGAAGGAAACTGCCGTCACGTGACCTGGGCCACCGTTTATCAGGAAACAAAGTATGATCCCCTGCTAGTGGTGTTGCCCTGGTAACAGCGTGAATCTTTGCAGATGTAAAGGGTTTTCCAGTAGGGACGGGTAGATGTTAAAATTGAATAAAACAAGTTGTGTGTGAGATATCAATGGCATTATATATGGAATATGACACGCGCATCCGACAGGTCCAATTTTCGATGACTTTGGCACATAAATCAGGCTGAATTTCAGCAATGGTAATTATGTTGACTTTGAGGGCACTGGTCGCTTGCGACTTAAGAAAATCCCATAAAAAAAAGTCTTACGGGGTCAAATCGCACGATCACGGTGGCCAGTTCACGTCGTCTCTGCGTGAGATAACCAAGCCCTCAAATCATGCAAAATGTCTATTGTGGCATCAGCTGTGTAGTACAAAAGCCGCCGTCATTCCCCGACGAGAGGTGGTGCCGAGAAAAATGTCGGTGGACGACTAAGTTTGACCAGAGACAGAGATCTCTTCTTATTATAACTCGTTCTAACCTTTTCACATGTGTCTAGCTTGGTCCAACGTGTATTGGCTCGACTTATGGCCTCATCTTCAATATGCCTTTTTAACGAGCTCATTGAAATTCTTGCAAAGGAAAGAGCCTATGAGGCATGCAGCGCTGCCCCCCTTCGTGCAATTTCGTCAGCCCTTTCGTTACCTGTAATATCCAAATGCCTGGTATCCAACATAGTGTCACCGTATTGGCTCTCGATATCTCGTCTAGATGTTTTCTAGATTGTCCTTACGGTGATACCCTTCTCGCGGACGATATTCGAGGCCTCGCTGATAGCTGTGATTTCGACCAGAAAGACACTGTAGTTGTCGTTTATTCTAAAGGATTGGTTTATTCCTAGGACCTTGCAGTAGATCCCAGAAACTGTACCAATGTCCATCTCAGAACGATGTAAAGAGCCACTTCCTTTTTATTGGTAACTTTGTGGTTCCTCCAGTCATCTCTGTCAGAAGTTCAGATATGGAATCTCCTGTCAAATTCCAGAGTCTGGATCTAATGATCTGTTCCTGTCTATCTATCAGCATTCTACCATCGAGACAGTAATGAGGCATGACCGTAGGGAGCTGGTGTCCACTGTCGTCCTTCTCTCAGTCTCAAAGCAGTTTTAGCTGCCGTACCAAAAGTATTGCCCGGTGTTAATTTTTGCGAAAAAGGAGGCCTGGTGCTCTAAGGGCTGTCATGTCAAAAATTTGAAAATTGGTATGTCGCCGTAGCTCAGTGGTTAGTGCATTAAACTACTGTGCGAGCTGCGTAAGTTCAAGCCCCAGCCGTGTCCGCTCAACATTTTCGCGACCCCACCTCTTGTCGGAGAATGACAAACCTCCACGAGTGTCATTTGTCATGAAAAAAAAACTTCTCAATTCACCGCTCGAAGTCGGCAATAAATTGTAGGTCTCTTCCATTCATGCGAAAAATGTTACACGCACAACATGAATGGTTGCGAGAAGTTAGGCCTTAGCTCATCCCGAGCTGTTGTCCCAGCTATGTATTTTATTTATTTATTTGTGCTAGCTGGGTGGGTTCAACCCCCAGTCAAATAATTTTTGCGACATCACCTCTCATTGGGGAATAACAAACCTCCGGGAGTATAATTGTTCATGAAGAAGCTTCTCAATTCGTTTCGCTTCCTTGCTTCTGAATTGGAAACTTCCCATGGAGGTCTTCAGATATTTCAAAAAAATAAACACCTCCTTCCGTACCCTTACATAGTTCCAGGATATATTGGTTTTCGTCGAAAATGCGAAGTTATATATATTTAGGGTCTTTCAACCACATTTTTCTCAAATGACAACAAAGAGAGAACCATGCAAATGATTTCGAACAAGCGCCAAATTTGTAGAAAAAACAATATATGTGCTCAATATGCAACACTAGTAGCATGCCCAACAAGACCGGCAACTTTGTACATAACCCCACAGAACTTCAGAAACGCACATGAAAATTCACGCAATTATATGCTCTTGGCCTCGAAATGAAAAGCACCTTCGTCTAATTTCAGCATTCTCCACTTATAAATTCATTCAAACTGTGATTTAGTAGCATTCAATTCGAATAATTTCATTCCCATCGCCTGTATCTCTCGTAAAATGGAATAAAGATGTTTTATTCTGAGAACGCGCCTCAAGCAGTTCTCCTTTCATTTTCATATTTTACGGATAGGCATCGTTCTTCTTCCTCCAACTGCTGCACCGAACCTACCTTATAGCCTCCGTGGAAAATTTATTTACTTAAAGTACCCTAATTTCAGGGAAAAAAAAAACAAAAATTCATTTTTCCTTCTCTTCGTCAGGAGCCATTAGCAAAAAGTTTATGAGGATACATTTGCTCTGGATGGATCCTTTACCAACCCACCGTGGAATGAAGTACGAAAGAGTGAATTTTTTATTTCAAAGCTATTTTATTACCTTTATATTGGATTTCATTGATTTGGAAATTTGTTGGAGAGACTTGAGAGTGCCTATATTTATGTCAGACTATAAAGGAAAAACCCGCAAAATGATAAAAAAAAAAAAAAAAATTGCGATCATTTCTGGAGATGGCTTTAAAATTTCGTTTGAAATTGAATTGGGTGACACCCTATCTCTGACATTCTTTAGATACAGATACGGTAGAAGAACCTTGGCAAAAGGGATGTAATAACTAACCACCACAAGGAAACTACTGCGAGGAGCCTTGAACATGCTTAATGCTTGGCCTCGGGATAAGCCCACTGACAACTGAATGGAATGACTAACCTCCGAGAGTATGGTTGGTTGGTTGGTTTAAAGAGGGTAGTGCTCAGAAGAACCTGGGTACGTAGCCCACTGTTTGGATCCGTGGTGTTCCCTCTGTGGAAAATTATTGGAGAAGGAAATGGCGTTATGGGGCGATGTAAGTGAACGGTTATTTGTTTGTGAGTTGAGAGTCAGATGGGTTTCACAGATCCGAGAAACATCCTGTATGTCCAACGAATGCCAGGATTTTTTCGGAGCTAAATTGCGTAAGAAAGCTCAGCCTGAACAGAAAATGTGTGCGTAACCTCTCTTATCGCAGAGCAAGTGTTCGAGGCTCTCCTCCTCCACTTCATATCCTGGGCAAGTAATGCCCCATCAGTCCAAGTTAGTAGATATTTTATGGTTAATGAGTCCGGAGTTTAAGCCGACTATCACCCTTGCTAGAGTGTTAAGTTTTCCTTGCATTCCCTCATGAGCTTCGAGTTGGTTTGTAAGTGTCATTATGACTGCCACTGTCGGAGCAGATATAAATGCTGTCACCAAGGGTTAAGTAGGAGTTCGGTGCCCTTAAGTGGAGCAAAAACGTCAGCCTGGAACACTGTCACAAACTGTTCCAGATGGATAGCACGATTAAGAGGTGGCGTTTGACACTGAATCCCAGCCCTCGCATCTCCGTTGATGTACTTATGATCCAACACACAACAGTGTCCGGATGCCATTCCTCTCGTTTGGAGAATCTGATTGTATAGCTTGTATCTAAAAGACAATATTTGCTAATAAGGGCAATAGGTACCCTTGTGAGATCATATGCCGCCTGTAATTCTTTCTAGCTAACCCTGGGTTCCGTTTGTGAGAATAATCTAGGGTCTTGAGTCTTAGGACAGCCAATCCAGATGTGTTTTTCACTTCTAGCACTATAGAGAGCAAATACAAAATTGAGTCCATAGCTGCTATGGGGGTATTGGCTTGAGAACCGACTATCCCCAGGTACACCATGTTTTGGATGTTCAATAGTAGAGTGAAGGTATATTGTTTCTCTATTAACGAACTCCAGGCAAACGCCGCCTAGACTAAAACGGTCCTAACTATGCAAATAAACACATATCCATTCGGCTGGCTTCGGTCTTAGATCCCACGTTTTAACCCCTCCAGCATAACATGTACGCCCCTGGATTTTGTGGTTCTATTCTCCGGAATCCTTTTCCAAGTTAGAATGTTGTCGAGGATCACCCCAAGGTTACTTATTCAGGTTCAGTTTCAAAAATGGTTTAGGCAATCTTCTAGATTGTACCTAGGTGAGGTTAGGTAAGCAGGCCGATGAAGACGATAAGACCCTCTTCATCTCACGTACCCATGTTTTTTTTACCAATTACTTCCTAAGCGCTGTTCTATAAACTTGAAGGCAGGCAGCTGGCTGTCCTTGCAAACTTGACCAATTCCGACAGTGACCTATCGGATAGCTCCTCGATGTTAACGAAGAGGTATCTGCCCAGAGTTCATTTTCTAATATTGCAGAAGCTTGGGCTATGACAAAGAAAGTGGGTTATGTCCTCATGTACTTTCTCATCTCCACATCTTCTGCATAGCTAATTCGTCAGCAGTTTCCTTTCCTGGCACACCACTGCGACCGGGGTCCCAGTAGAGTTTAACATAATGCTGCGTGTCAACGTGTCAGCTCTTTGCGACAGCACTTTTCAAGCTTGGATGTATAATAATTTGAGCAGCACCTAATACTTTTATAGCCACCTGGTTATCTATGAAGATCGTGATACCGTGAGCATTGTAAATTGGGCTGCTCTGGTTACTGCTACTGGGTTTAGGTCCCTAGTTCTTCCCAAAACTCCTATCTCAAACGTAGAAAGCGATCGAGGCCTTTTTGATTTTTTCTTTAACAATGAGATTTCAGTTCAGTTTCAAGTCCAGAATGAGTCCCAGGTATTTCGCACTGTCAGATACATAGTTTAAGGGGTATTCCCTTAGGCAGTGTGAACTCTGGTAATATTATTTTGTTGGTAAACAGTACTAATTCGGTTGTCTGTAGATTCATCCCCAGACCGCATCCTTTTGTCCTTGCCCGGTGCAAGTAGCACAACATCGTATCGCATAAGCTATTATGCGTTCCCCCGTGAATTGAGATGTTTTCCTTGTGATAGCGATCGCAAGGTCATCAGCATACTTGGCTGTCTTCAGTTACGTATCCATGATCAAATGTCCTGCATTGCATTAACTTCGTTGAAAATCATTTAAGACCAGTGGCAACTTAGTCAGTCATACCACGTCGGCGGAATCCTGACAGCTTCACTTATGTTCTCATCGGTTTCCTCATTTTGACAGGTCATAGAATTCCTTCCTGATATGGTCACTAGTCTCTCGTCCTCTGTTGCATTTGTACACATTCACAAAGATGTTAGTCTTTGCTTCAAACTTTTCCCACGCCTGGATAACCCCATTGTTCCGAAAATAAATCCCCAAACCAGCAAAACCACACTCGAAGGTTGCGTTATGGCAAATACTCACACAAAAGCACTCGAATACTGCAACACTCTTGCCAACCCGAAATCTCATCCATTCATTTCTGTTCATGAACCGTGGTTAGGGTCAGCATAAATTTTGTGGCGACGACTGTTCGAGAGAAACAAAAGACAAAGTGCAAACGGACTTCAACAGGAATTTCAAATTTTAAACAGGACTGCTCTCCATTGCCTTCGAAAAATAGATATCATTCCGGAGAATAGGAACATCCAAGTGACAGCAGGAGGAAAACGAGGACAATGAAGACAGAAAAAAAAACCCTTGGATTACTCCACTAACTTTTTGGAACTTCATTTAGGTCATTTCGGGAAAAGTTCTCAATGCTCGTGCATGATGCATTAACTTAACTTGCATTTAGCTTCGGTCCAAATGAATAAAATATTCCGAAGAGCTATCCCTGCTGCTCCTTCGCCCATCCCCTGCATCTGCAATCAATGAATCTATTTCAATGACCAAAATTCAGAGGGTGGCCCTTTTCTCCTACAAAATGGCAGTGTAGTCGATGGGCGTCCACTGTAATCCCCATGGCCATTGAGGGGACAGGAATTGAGATAAAGTTTTTGTACAAAACTACTTAAAAGAGTTGCAGTTGCAATTTAAAGTTTTGCTTTATTGCTAGGTGCTGCAAAAAGATAGCAGTTCCATTGGGTAAACTTCACTTCCCGAAATGGATGACATCGGGTAGACATTCATTTTGTGCGCCTCATGTCCTCGTAAATGATCCCGTTTTTGGTGTGGAAGTGAATAGTTGGGGGTTGTCGAATGGAATTGGAATTTGTCAGGGGAAAAAAAAAATTCCACTTGAATTATTAAGATTTGAATCAGGAGTTGAAGTCCATCAGGAATGTCGTTACATAGTCTTTGACTTAATTCGGTGGACGACGTTGATTGTCAATTATCGACAATATTTTCAGCACTTTGGCGGAGACTGTTCTTATAAAAGTTTTGATATGGCCAGTTCTGAATTTTTTTTGTGATATACAGAAAATAGACATCCCATCGGGACACATCTAAGGTCGGATACACTAAGTTTGGAGGAAAGGGCAAGGTTCTGCATACTAAACCATGATATTTCGTCTTCGTTTAGAACAATATCGCTTGGCTTACGACCTTCACCTTGAATGACAGGAAAAGCGATTGTTTGGAAGCCCAGTGTCATTCCACAAACTGAAATAAAAATTCAAAATAAGAAAAAGTTCAAAGTCTTTAGCAAAGTTTAAAGCCTGCTTTGTGTTTATTTCATCCTACGAGACCTAAGCCCTCTAGGATTTAGTTTGACTACGGTTTTGAGAATGGTCATAAGTGAGAAGAGAAAAAGTACCGAAATACAGAAGAGTTTTAGTCACACGAAACTTATGTCTTACCCAGTGCAAAGATCAACATACATATGCATCAGCGAACCAGTAAAAACTACTCCATCCGCGGCACTTGACATCCTCCTGCATCCACTTCCCTTAGATTCGTTTGCCAGTTATTAGACTGAAGGACTCGTTTGAATGGTCAAACAACCATATTGACTACTCCTCGGTCTTAGATCTCCTAACATTTATCCCCGAAAACACCGACTACACACCGTCTAAGTTGAACTTCAACCTCAATCCCTTCCAGAGAGGCGTGGGAGGGTGATGACGCCAGAAACGAGCACTCCATTCACTTCTTCAGCCACGGTTCCAAAACCGAGAGCGGAGTGGAAGGTGGTGTTTTCTCCAAACTGCTTAACCTGAGCATCTCATTTCGTCTACCTGACCACTGGGGCGTTTTTCAGGCGGAAATTATGGCGATTAATGAGGCCTTATTCTGGCTTAGGCAAAATGGGTTATCTTTCATGGACACACATAGGTCAAGGTTGGCTCTTTATGATCCCATACGCATCGATTACTGGGAAATGTATCAGGAACAGGTCGGAAATCTTGGTGATGTCAAGAATGTCAGTATGTAAAGAGTTCGCCTAAATTATCGAAGTGATAAGCTCCTAGATAGAGGCCCCTTTTTAAGGGTAGTGCTTGAAAAGTATAGAGAAAGTGGAGAATTTTTACATCCTCATCTTCGTCCCTGCAACTTCTGCAGAAATCGAAACAGACAAGACTCCGCCGTTGACAGAGTCTATGCCTCTGCCCCGTAGAGCAGAACTGGAATGAAATGAAATCTCAGCGCTGGTGTCGTTGTCAGAATTGAGAGTGGAGCCGATAGGTAGACAAAGTTCTTAACTACCTCAAAGTTGTAACTGTCTATAGTGACGTTCTGTCCGAGACGTCGGTGTTGACTGTCCTTTCTTGTTGACAGCACGTTCTTGGTCTAGCCCTCATTGACCGCTAAACCCATCTGGGACACTGCTCATGTCTATAGTTAGGAGGTTACAAAACACTCATTTTTCTTTCTCTTCATGGAGAAATTTGTATGCTGACTTTACGTAATCGACACAGATTGTTTGTTAAAGATGGGAGACCCTCCCACGTTATTCCGCTCTGGTTGTGGGTAAACATAGCAAAATAAAATTTAAAAAAAAAAAAATAAAATAAATAGGTGGCGCGAGAGCTCGGGATGAGCCAAGGCCTAGCTTCTCGCAACCATTCATGTTGTGCATGTTTGTACTGTTCGCACGAATGGAAGGGACCTACAATTTATTGTCGACTCCGAACGGCGAATTGAGAAGCTCTTTCATGACAGATTATACTCCCGGAGGCTTGTCATTCCCCGACGAGAGGTGGTGCCGCGAAAAATGTTCGGTGTTCCTGGCTGGGGCTTGAACCCACGGCGCTCGGTGAGCAGTCCGACGCACTAACCACTGACCCACGGCGACCACTAAAATAAAATTCCAATACTGCGGTCAAACTCGGTAATCTAGGAATCATGGCTTTCTAGTAAGCGCGCCATTGCAAATAATTTTGAAAAATTATCCGAATTACCACACCAAATCAACCGTCACTCGAAATAGATGCAAAAGCAATGAGTGCCTTACACATTCATGTAGCCACTGATGTTGAAATGTAATTCGCAACTGATAACGAGTTTTGTCAAAATTCCAGGATCATTGTCAATCAACACTGTAAAATCTTTGTTGGCCTATTTTTCCATTTGCTCACTAATTGCAATATTGTGTTAGTGGAAGGCAGATAATTACGAATAGAAATGTCACGTAATCACATAACAAATTCGCCCTATGTCCGCTAATCAAATGTCAAATGTCAACTAACAAGAGAAGGCCAAACCGAAATGGCAGTCGAAGGAAGCACAGGGTTCACTTTCGTTCTTCCCACCCTGGATTAAACACGCCAACTGACTATAGCACGTGCCAAAATTATCTACTACCAATTCGCTGCAAGGATATTTTCAGGGACTGAAATTCCTCTTGCCATCCTCTGACTAGGGCCTTCCTTCATGTTTTAATGTTCCCAAAAGGCCAACGCAAGCGTCAGAGGAAAAGCCATTTTCACCTCTTTAAGCCACGAGTTCTAAATAAATACATTATCGCGTGATAAATATATCCCTCCGCGGTGTGACCCATGTTACCCGTATCTTTACCGGATTCTACAGGATAATTAGAGGCACTAAATTTTTAACTTAAAATGACAACACCACTTTTCACTTCGACCAAAGATAGCAAAAGCCTGTAAGGAAAACTTTAGAAAATCAGTTCGCCAAAGGACTTTCAAAGAAAGAAAAAATTAAAACGTTACCCACTCATCTCTTATTCTTCGACCAAATAACAGGAAGAAGGCAAACAAAAACAAAAACAAAAGGACAAAGAAAAATAAAGAGAAATTTCAATTGGCAATAGAAATGTCAATGAGCAGACGAATTGTATCTATCATCCCTTTATCTCAGGGATTGTGTACCGGAAATGTTTGTAAATTTTAAATTAGGACAAGGGTACGGTATACAAGGGTCAAGCCGAAAAGTCATTGAAGTGCTGTGGCAAAGCAAACGGGTTGTCCCAAAATAATTTTTATCAAAAGTAGATGATTGGCACACTTTTGGTTATAATATTGTAAGAGCATCGAGATGTGTGGGTGAGAATTTAATTTTGGGTTCACTTTATAGAGAATCATGGCTCTTCGTAATCGAAAACCAATTGGAAGTGGAACAAACGAGATGAGAACGATTTCTTGGAAATGCGGTAAAGCTTTATTGAAATTGTACTTGAAAGGCTCTCATAATGGGTGTTTCCATTACAAGCGCATAATTTAATTTTTCTATGAAATGTATCTTTTCTCGATTGACTGACGATATTCTTTATCCCATTGCAAAGCGGACAAGCTGCCATTAATATTTATCTATCTATATATCTATATATATAAAACTCTTTGTCCTGACTGACTGACTGACTGACTGACTGACTGACTGACTGACTGACTGACTGACTGACTGACTGACCCAGAGATAGGCGCACAGCCCAAACCGCTGGTGCTAGAAACTTGGAATTTGGACAGTAGTTTCCTTTTGTGGCGTAGACACCCATTAAGAAGGGATTTTTCGAAACTTAGCTATAACAGGGTGTTACAGGGTGTTCAAGTTTGTATGAAAAAAAAAATTTTAATTGGACTATGGAATTGAAATTTGGTGGGTATATTCTAGAACAGAAATAATGAAACACGTGTTTTACCGTTTTTCAAAATCATGACTGTGGGCCAAGATACAGGGCGTCAAAGTTTTGCTATTTATAGTAATGCGCAACCGTAGTCAGCGGCACTTATCGTTACGTGATCGTGTGTTGTTTTTGTTTTGCCCAGTTGTACAAGGGTAGTTTTTTTCATTTTTCTTTGTGCTGCTTTTCTTCACTCAGCACGGTATCTATTCATGTATGTATGTATGCATTTGATGGAAATATTTTTTGTTGTAGTCGCAACTTGAACATAATTATTCTACGATACATAATTCTACCTATTTGGCAGGAAATCATTTCCACATGTAAGAACATACACATGAATATTTGTGTGTATAGTCTTGGACTTGTGTTGTGGGCTACAACTAGGGGGGAAAGAAATACTGCCGTCGCCAGGAATGTTGTTTACGGGACGCGGGGACGAAAAATGAATATGAGAAATTGAAAGTTTATACCTACTCATTAACGGCTTGAAACGCGGGGAAGGATATAGGGTATAATGTGCCGTATTTCCACGCGGGCGTAGTCGCGGGTATATGTCTCGACATTGAGTGCCTCAGGTAATCTGGCGTTCCTAACTCCATCTCGACGAGTTACCCCAGCAATACTACGAAGAAATCTCATTTCGGCAGCTTGTATCCGCGATCTTATTCTTTCGGTCATTGACCAAACCTCATGATAATAGGTGAGGTTCGAAACAAACACTGAATTCAAGACCGATAGCTACTCTGAGGTTAGTTATGGAATACAATTTCTGTCAAATGTCGGCCTCGGCTTTGCCTACCAAATGGTTATTCTGTTGGTGACATTTTTCATCACGTTTTCGCATAATTGCGGCTGTATTTCGCGAATAACAGCTCTGAAGTGTTCGTTAAGTACTTGAATCGTTTTTGAAGCATTGGCGTAAACTTTATCTTTAACATAGCTCAGAAGAAAAAAGTCGAATGGTGTTAAATCGTCGGTCAATTGAAGTCACCATTTCGAAAAATCACACTTCCAGAAAATTTTTCACGCAATATAGCCATTGTTTCACCAGCTGTGTATTATGTGGCGCCGTCTTGCTAAAAATGAACGTCTTCCACGTCTATAGCATCAATTGCAGGCCAATAAAAGTCAGTCAACATCCATTCAATGAAACAGTCGCACCAGCATAATTTTCAAAAAAAAAATGGCCCAACGACACCGCCCACCCGACAAAAGCATCAAATTGTCACTCGTTGTGAATAATGAGGTTGTTCCACTATTTCTCTTGGGTTTTCGGAACTCCAGATGCGATCATTTTGTTTGCTTACGTACACAGACCAATGGAAATGAGCTTCATCACTCAGATAATTTTGTGTGAAAAATCATGATCTTGTTTATTCATTTCCAGCACCCAGGATGGCGTTGTGCGTGATCTGCTGACTTCAATTCTTGTGTCAACTGGACCTTATGAGCATGCAGGCCAAGATCTTTATACAAAATGCGGTGCAAAGTGGTTACGGATAAGCCGTATTCCTGTGATCGTCTCGAAATGGACACTCCTGGGTTTTCAGTAACACCCTCAGCTAAGGCGGCCATATTTTTAGCTGACCCTGCCAGATGAACACAAGTTGAAGTCTTCAGATCACTTAGATTCACTATAGCTATGTGAGAAGACGCTGGATGATGACCTAAAGCAGTACGAACTTTGTGAAACGCTATATGTTCACTGTTTTTGTATTGAATTTTCACTATTTCAACACGATGTGTGAGTGTGTACAATTTGTATTTAAAAATCTCCTGGGTTTTACTTGTCAAAAGTCATCGCAATGATAGTTGAATATTGACAGTCTAGAAATGGAGCAAAATTTGAAATGACACTTCTTGTAAAATGTCCCTGCACCTCTCCAAGGTCTCCAGACGAAATCAACAATAGCGTTAACAGTTTAGTTTGGTGTGGGGTATTTAGTAATATTCAGAGCTCAAGTCAGTAAGAACCAACTCAGTTGGCGAAGTATACGTAAACTCACGACATTATAAGTTGTGAACTGTGGCGTTGGACAATTGCTTGGCCATAGAAATACCACACACATGACACTGCCATGCGAAATAAAGACAACGATGTTCTGTAACAAAAAAATTCGACTGGGGTGCCAGTTCTATACTTCCCACTTTATATTGTGTTATATCAAAAACAGTAATATTATTATTTATTTCATAATTATAGAAAACATTCATCGAAGGCGGTAACTTCGAAGCCTTGGCGATATATGTCCGCGCACATTGACAGTCAAAGGGCAAGTGATTACCAAAAGAATGACACTCAGAGCAATCCACTATCACCCTTGAGTCTGGAATTCAAAAATTTTTGAATTCCTTCGCGCATGAATACGCACTCTGGCATACAGACTCATCCACCGGCATTCGTGAGTACGTTCACGCCGAGAATGGCCTTCATGAGTGATCATGGATGTCCAGCTTAAATGACCGAAGATATTGGAATGAGCTAAAGAAGACTTGATGCCAATAGTAGTTAAACTGTCTATGGTGTTCCTACTTTTCATATTCCTGTCATTTTTAGCTCATAGGAAGCCAGTTTGGTTAAAAACAAAATCCAGTGTCACTTACTCATTAAAATGGGATTCAGATGGTTTATACATATTTTGGGACAGATTTTACTAAACCTTTCGATCCGCTTCTATGCAGTCCAGAACGTTAAGCTAAAATGCTAAGAGTATTTATACAGAATTATCACTCAGAGTCTGTTTCTTAAAATACATCATACATACATATGTATGTACTTATGTATGTACCTCTTCCGTCTTGTTTTCTACTTATGCATGGATTCCCTTGTTGACATTCCAATTTAGTCAAATACCACTGTCCAGTTCCGTATGCCAAAAATCAAAGCAGGAAGTTCCTTTAGTACTCTCAAAGGAATATTCGTATAAATAGCATTTGGTATAATGGCCAAGTTCAATTTCAGAATGAATTTCAAGAGAAATCCAACATAGAACGTCGGTAGATACAGCTTTGCTTTGCTCACTTTTCTCGAATCGTTGTGGTGCCGGTGGCCAGTGTGTATTGTTGTACTGAATGGCCACAGGAGATCTCAAATCGCCTTTATTGTGCTGCTTAGTAGATTTCATATTCAAGTGAACAATGTGCTAATATTTCTTGGCCATTCGTGCCAATTTGGGTGTAACTCTACACTGACCCAGCACGCAATTGGAAAGAGGAGGAGGATAAATTAATTTGGTTTCAGATAAATGAATTGCGTTTGGTTGATCGGGTGAAAAGAGGTACATACCAGTATGTCATAGGTAGATAAATGATTTTTGTTTCAGAATTCGGAGTTCGGTAGTGGTTAAGTAAATGGTACGTGATTAAACTTTAGCCACGTTCGTTATTCAAAAAGTTGCGTCTTCATTAACTTTTTCGCTTAATTCCTTCTTCCACTGGTCATTGCACAAATGCACGCCATCGTATAGGACATTACTGTTTGGATTCAACAAAATAATGGCGACGATATACAGCCCTGTGGGATTTCACCTTCAATCTGTAAATGTAACCTTCTAACGTTTGAATTCGAGTCATTATTCGGCTTCAAGCTTCTGTTCATTTTAGCACTCAACAGCCACTACATCAGCTTATATTGATTTATGTTTTGCAGGTCAAAAATTGTCAAGGCCTAGCTTTTGGAAAATTTATAATTTTCTGCTTGAGAAACGTCCTTATAAGCGCAAAACTAATCAGATATTATTGATTTTCGGAGTACGCATTTGTCGAAGCTTTTCCGGATTTATTGCCATTGCAGCTATGTTGAGTCTTCTCTAATAATTCGTCTTTGTTAAGCCCTTTTGGTTGTTAGCATTCATACCTCAATTGTAACAAAGAAGTGATCCAAACTGATGTAGGCAACTTGGAAGTTTCAAATATCGATGGTGAAAAAAACCCTCACGTCCCAATCTAAGCACTGACGTCCGAAAAATATGTGGTTGCTGTGATCACGTTCCAACCCGTTGCAGTGTGTTAGTCTTATTTTGCTTCCAGGTTAAGGTTATGCTAACCAAATCTCTTGCAAATGACGTCACCCTTATTTTTTCAAGGATTTCTCATTTTAGGTGGATTTCATAGAAATACCACCTATTCATGACGCGACTTTAAAAAATTTTGAATGCCATTCGTCTTCGCTATGATAGTAAACACTAACCTCATACTCCGTTAAAAATTTTATATATATATACATATATATATATATATACATATATATATATGCAATATAACGGATTCTTGTGGACACGATTGAGGGCGCAATTATGAACCGATTTTAATAATACACGTTCGTATGCCGAATACCTCGGCTAAGTTCGTAGATGGGCATAATCGGTCCAGAGGGGGGCGGGTTACGCCCCTTTTTATGTCTCAAACGTTACAATTCACAACTCAAATAAATCCCAACCTCCGGTTTTGATTTTTTAGTAATATAGTAGATAACAGTGAACAGAATCCGCCTGCTACCAATTTGGGCGCCATCTTGGATCCGCCATCTTGAAATTCTTCAAAATTGATTGGATTTCGTTGAAATTGAAAATCCTTACAAATTTCGAGGTAATTAGTACAAATTCGTTATTAGAGTGGAAATTTTTGTCCGCCATTTTGTTCCCACCATCAGAATAGATGACATAAGAAATCCACCTACCTCTTGCGGCGCTTGCCGGAAGGTTCTTTTTTTTATGCAGAAGCTCTTTGGCGGTGATATCCATGTCCATCCGAATAAACGTAGCTACTGCTGTCTGTAGCACTCGATAGCAATTGTTACTATTTTTCATCATACTGTTGTCCTATATCGCACTGTGGCAACAACTGAGGACTTTGTTCTAAAATCATGCTTCAAATCTATATACCTTGGTCGTCAGACCTACCCTTACTTATGCCCCAATAGTCTGGTGGGCAAAGCCGAATAAGGCCACCACAGCTAGGAAACTGGACCGGGGTTAATGCCTGGCTAAAATCTGCATGACGGTTTGCATGCGCTCCACCCCCACCGCTTAGCTTATAGCTATTTTCAAAACTTTCAAATCTTAGCAAAACTCAGTTTGCACAGGCTCTTCCACCTAAACAACATCAGCTCCAAATATCCTCCTGACGGCCACCTAAACACGCTTTCCTCCCTACTCCAAAGTAGCGAGTTCAGCATGCCATTAAATAGCACTCCCCCAAGATACAGCTTCAAACGAAACACAGTAGTCATCCCTCCGAGTGACGAATGGAAAATGTTCAAACTCCGTCTTTCAAAGCACGACCAAATGTGATACACGGACGGCTCTAAAATAGATAGTGTATCTGGGACTGGTATATTTGGAGAGTCGTCATTCTTGTCAGTTTGTTAACTTTTTCATTACCTGGTACTCCGCTATGACAAGGGACCTAGCAGAGCTTAACATTGTGCTTTGTGCCAAGAACCTTAAGTTCTTCGCGACAACAACAAGGAACCTCCTTAAAACTCTAACCGGAGTCCTAAGTGGCCTCTGCTGACTAAAACAGTATCTACACAAGCTTGGCCTGTCATCGAACCCTATTTGTAGACTATCTAGACGTCGCTTATAGAGCGACGAAAGCTTTGTCCACGTCATCACAGAATACCCCGCCCTCCTTCATGTGAGAAAGCAGACCCTATGCAGTAATTTCTTCTTACCAGCCGCACTTGCCACGTTCCACCCTTAGAAAGTGATTAGTGTCTTGACAGCCTCTGGCTCTAAAAACATATGGGACAGTATAATAGGCCTGTATTTGAGACCGCAGTGCTATAGCAGACCAAATAGTGCATGAATGGTGGTTAAATCTGCATGACAGCAGTGTAAGGCCTCTTGTTCGGCTGCAAGTTTCAGAATATTCCATGTGTAAAACGAAAGGTATACTTTGACAAAGGGGAGTCATCTGAGCCAATAAGTTCTGAATATACCTAAGTAATCCACGCCAAACTGAAACTATAGAGGCGACCATTGATTTCATATAGAGCATTCATCCATTCGGATAAAGGCAAGCACAAAAAGAAGATTTGCAATTCTAGTCAGTAATTTACAGAGACCCACCAAAATGTATGGTAAACGATGCGCCACTGTGTCACAAACCAATGATTTCCCAATTGACCCCTAAACTTGCTTAAGAAGACAATAATATGAAAACGAAAGCAATCCAGTCACACGTTTAAGCTGCAGATCCCTTCTTTTTATGTCCTCCTTCGTCTGTGTTTACGATAAACAAATTACTTACAAGAATAAAAACACCTTCACTATCTGAACGTAAAGTTTTATTAAACAAAATTATCCTATGAATAGTAAATGGGCACAAGGATTTGTCAAAACACGTCTCGGATGCAGGTTAATGTATGACAAAATGTCGTGTCACCTCAACGACACTCTTTAATGGCGGTTCCGCTGTGGCTTTTCCCTCCCATGATAAACTACTATCGTCTTGAGGTAACTTTTTATGTCTTGTGATTTATTAAAACTTAAAATCCTGTGGTGTAGGGATGAATTCCTCCAGAGCAATGTCGGTGTATTGTTGGTGACTTTATGACATCAGATATTTTATGACGGCAGCAAGTTGACATAAGTTGTTAAAATGTGTATTGTCTCTCCGGTATCTGGGGTGCGTTTGTGGATTGCTTTTTATGGACGCTGTTTGGGCGTTCACATTTTCTTTTCAGACATTTATCTTTTTCAGTTGTGTTGATGTCGATGTTCTTGTATTTTGGATGCACATACTCGTATATCGAGTAATATGTACACTTATTTGTGCCTTAAAAATTTACTCGACGTTGATTTGTATGACTGGGCTCTACCATCATCTGTTTAGACTGGACAGTGAAGTTTCGTCAAAAATATAGGGTCATGCATACCTTACCTGCGTATACGCAGATCCCAAAGAATAAAATAAAATTAAAGCCTAGGTGTCAATCTGTTATCAGGAGGGCCGAACTTGTCATCGGAGCTAAGCTATCGGTCTTTAATTCAGTGTTTATTCCGCCCCTCACCTATGGTCATGAGGTTTGCGTATTGACCGAAAGAGTAAAATCGCGGATACAAGCTGCCGAAATAAGATTTCTTCGTTGTATTGCTGGGGTAACTCGTCGAGATCGAGTAAGGAATACCAGAGTACACGAGGCACTCAATGTCGAGCAGCTACTTCTTCGAAGGGAGAGGTCCATACTTCGATGGTTTGGGCACGTCAAACGCATGTCCCCATTTCGGTTTCCAAGAAGTGCCATGGAATTCGTGCCATCAGGTAGGCGTCCCTTGAGTAGGTCCAGGATGAGATGGTTGGACCAAGTCCGAAATCTCACATCTACCCGAACAAAAAAAAACTAGGCCCTAATTTCAACTTCGATTCCATACTTTCTCTATTCTTGTGAGTCTTTCCGATGAAGAAACGGTGGCAAAGAGACCAAATCTGTTTACACTAATGGGTATCAAATTCAAGTCTCTTCTTGGAAGCACTAGGACTAACAAGGACGATGTTCTAGCAATGACTAAAGTCGTCCATTTTGCATAAATTCTGGTTATATAATTGCAACACGCCCAAATATTGGACTACATGATTCCGTCTTCATCTTCCCAAGCAAAACTCAAAGAAATTTTTAACGAAACAAAGTCCATCTACACAGATATCTCCAAGATGTGGACAGGGACGGGGCCAAGTGCATCGGTCCGCTAACCTTACCTAACCATGCCTTATACAGCTCCCGTTCGTTAATTTCACAGTCACAGAACAGAGCCATTCCTATCATAATTATACCGGGGAGGCAACATTATGCTCCTTAAAGTGAACTTTAAAACTTCCGACAATGTTAAGCACAGTGCCGAGACAAACTTTTCTCGTCATGTTTTTCGACTAAAGGGCTTTCAAACTTTCGAATGGACCACTGTAAATATGAATTAACTTTGCATGTGGGTAGCTAAAGGCTTTGTTGCCATTATATCCGCAAAAACATTTTCTATATCGAGATTAAAAATTACATTTTTAAAATTAAGCTAGAACGCATTGTTATGCCATAATCTATGCCATAGAGAGAGGACCCACTAAAAAATTTATTATAAAATTTAGCATAAGCATAAAAATTGTTTTGAATTTTAAATGGCTCCTATATCACGCGCTTAAAACCTGCTTAATATTTAAATATCCTCCGGCGATTTATGAATGTGTGGAGATAAATGAAAATTTCATTTCGTTCCCAAATTCATTGCGCAACAAATTTGTCGCGAAATACCCGGTGTGCCCGACTAAAAGATTGTTTCCCCCGTTGAAAACAAACTCCCGACACATTTTCCGCATTGCCACCCACATGCGGGGCACTGGGTGTTGCGCAACATTCCCGCATAAGTACGCAAGCAGGGGTTACTTTTACCCTGACCTACATTACACCGGAGTCACGTAAATTTCGCTGATTATCTTGTCGACCTTGATATTTGCTTAAATTCATGAATAGAGCTCTGTATGTAACACATACACACACGAAGAGTGGAACAGAGTTACTGTGCCCGCTGCAGAACGATGTTGAAAGGCATGAGGACCATACTATAGAGAGCACTGGGGTGCCGGTGCATCTGCGGGACTATCGTTGCCCCCCAAGCTCCAGTTTGCACACGATTAATATTCATGAAATTTTATGCTTTCATTGTGACGGCAACGGCTCCGAGCCGAATGTATTTACATCCCTGAAATGGGAAAAGAAAAACATTGTACACAAGGATAAGCACATTGTAATAATTAGGTTCGTGTGATGCTCGCTCAAGGGGTATTGCCACTATTTTGCTTTTGAAAATTCCAAAAACACTTTATTTAGCTGAACAAAGGAGGAGTGTGACGTTTGACGCTAGAGTGAATCCAATCAAGCAGAGCTTTTTTTTCTGTGACGTAAGGAGCTCTGTAAAAAAAAAACGGGAAAGCAAGTGAATGTAGCACACAGTGATCAGACGAGAAAAGAGGGTTCAAGAGTTTCATTCGGCCCGACGTTGGCGAAGAGGTAACAGAGGTGAGAAATCGTGTCATGATACGATAGCACTCGGTGTTTTACTCTTGATCTCTGGTGGTGGTAAGCCGGTATTTATCGTGGTATCACAAAAGACCAAACTGGTCTAACTGTATCCCTGCTTGAGCGGGGCAGCGATCTAATCTAACCTAGACTTCAACGTTAAAGATAAAACAAATGTTCGTCGCCGATAGGGCTGCGAATACAGTCCTTAATGATATTTTGAGACGAGGGCTGTCATTCGTCATTCGATGAGATTGGAAATGAACCCCAAATCGTCATTGACAACGACACCCAAATCGTCAATGATAAGACCTCAATTGGTCTAGTGCCCGTTGCTCATCTCTAAACGAGATATCGACGGAATGCAATCTTACCCTACGCTGCGTTCCTCGACAGAGTGATATACCACGTAACTTTGAAATCGGCGAACTTACCAAGAAGGGCACCCGACTGCAATAAGTAAACGAATTGTTTCGCAGTTGCAAGGTTAAGACAAAGAAGACAAACTTCTCCACTTGTGACGTAACTAGCGTGAACTATACTCTTAAAAATGGACAAAAAGAGAATTCTTAGAAGACCTTCAACTTATTTCCAGAAAGGATATCAATAGCAGAGTGCATTAAAACAATGAACCTTATTTGGTGTTAGCAGGTCCAACAGCTTAAGTCAATAGCCGCCGAATGTAGCCTAATTGTGCTACTACGCCTTGTTTTCAACTTTTGCATTCCGAGTACTTGTGATTCTGAAAGTAAGTTATTCCCTTAACGGTGTCTCTGAAATTTCACTGGATTTTTTGAAGACGCTAAAATAATTGTGTTCTTAGTTTTAATTTCAATAAAGGGTTGAAAAGAAATCGTTGAGTTGCCCAAATGTCTATCGGAAGGTTTGGAACAAAGGGGATGCCCAAAAGATTCTTCACCATTTCCGGAGCATTTCGGTATTTTTTCCACGCTACAAGGCTCAGTAGATGCTTGAGCATCCCAAAGATTTCCCTTGAACAACCTCAAGATTTCCTCCCTGGATACGCCTATGGTTTAGAGATAAAGTGGCCAGCTAAAGCCAGAACACTTTAACCCGTGAGGGATCCATTACTACATGTATCTCGTTATACTACATGAATCTCGGGAAGATCTCCTGCGGCACGGCAATACTGTTTTGAAAAGTTCTCTGAGGTGGATTAAAAATGGAATCTGGAACTGGTGCTGATATCTTTGGACCTAACACAAAGGTCAGACTTTTGTCTGTTAAACTTGCTTGAGTGCTGGCCAGGAAATTGTACGCAATAAATTTCTTAATGGTTTGACTATTGCCGACTCAGCTTGCGTTTTTCTAGAAGCCAGCGTTGATTAACAATTGGAAACACCAACTTCGCCTAATCCATTGGGTATATGTCCCAACGGCAAGGCCCTTATCTTATAAGGCAATCCCTAGCCTTGACAAGTAAAGTAAATTGGTGAGCTTCCTCTAAGTATCATCACCATCAAATCTATGTTCCGACACAGAGGGCTGGTTTTATATAAAATAGAAGCATCTGCTGCAAAGGTTTTTTTTAGAGATATTTCCCAAAAAATTGTAGGATTGCAACAAGGTGTTCCAATAGCATGCAGGATTCTCGTGAAGTATTCCTTAATTGACAATTAGACTCGTGGTTCGCTCTTGGCTTTAGGTTAGGTTATGTGCATGCGTATTTTGTGACATAAGTGAGGTGCTCCAACAGCTCAACACGCCCATGATATGATTTTGGTATAGTTCCTCGTTTGCTATTTTTTTTACAAGTATGAGGGTATCCCACAGACGGAGATATGTCCTATTTTGAATGCCAAATCTGCAATTTAACCAATAGCCTTTTACAAATCTTTGACAGCAAAACAAAAGCAGCCTATTATTGGAAAATCAATGCTACTCAAACTGAAAAATTTGGTTTTGGCGAAGGCAGATGCTCAAAACTATTGTGATTTCACGAGAAACTAGTGGTTAAAGCCGTAAAAGCTTGTTGGCGATTCGTCTTTCATAACATTTATCCTCCAGGCAAAGGGCGCATTAGTTTGCGCTGCCTTCTTCCAGTCACCTTGGATTCATTATGTTCCCCTTTTTGTTGCCAGATCGACCAAGTCAAAGTATTCCGAGGTTCGTCACTCTAGTCCTGGTGAGGCGTGGGCACTCACATTGCAAGTGAGTGGTGTCTTCTTCCGTTTCTTTCGTTGTATTTTGATCTTGTTTCAGCTGTATCGCCAAAGAGTTTCGGCCTTTTATGATACCCACTAGGTATCTATGGTGTTCAGCTCGAGGGGTACTTATTGTCATGATGCGACAACATACTTTTGAAGTCTTCCATCTATAATATTAGGCAACTGTGGGATTTATTTGAGATTGCTTGGTTACGAACCTCTTCTAGCTATCTCGTTGGTCCTCTTATTATTCACTACACCTCTGTTCAATGGACACTAGTTTCAGAAACCTGCCTTTCAGTTATGCCATCAATTGACAAGGTCTTGAGAAACTTGTTAAATAAAAAAATTGTCAAAAAATCAGAACGAAAGATCTCTGAATGGGTGAGGGCTACCTCGCTGGTCACATTCGCTAAATATTCTACTAAATAAGGAGATGAGATTTTGTAACTTTTAAATCTACAAAATGAATCAGAGAATCTGTTGAAGAATTTTTCTTTCAAGCGGCGGCGTCCCCACCAATTCTGGGGTTGCCACAGCCTCTTACTGGATTGACTCTTGGAGTAGCGCTTATCCTAGTGACGTCAGCCATTAGTTTCAACAACAGCTTTACTCCAGTTATTAAATTTTGAAGTAAGCCGGACGAGATGTTAACTTGACGAGGGTCATAAGCATAATACTGTCGAAAGCTTGAAGCTTATCAAAGGATCGACATTCTTATTGTCTTGGATATCCTCTAATCCACTCGCGCTTCAAGGGGTTATTAATGCCCTAAAGATGTTTTTTTTACACAACGCGAACGGGGTGCAGTGGTTCGAAACTCATATTAGGTTTCTATAACGTCTGAGAGTGGTGTCCAGACTATCATTTGTGGTGTTTGTCACTGCTATGATTCACTGGGAATTTTTCGAATTTCTTGATGTCATAATCGTCACCTCAATCGACTCCTCAGACATGACATCGTGTTATGCATTCCCAGTAGAGTCAACATCAGTTTTTCGTAGTTGACCGATTTTATTTATTTTTAAGAAATAAATGTTTTCCGACAACAGGAGTTTAATCCGAATATTCAGCTTGACAAGCGATGATGCCAATCACTACACCATGGCACTCCACAACATGGGTACACATGGAGTGATTAGTATGGTCTGCTAATGATCTTTGACCAATTGTCAAATTTTCATAAAATTTTGATCAAACTGTTGACGATTTTAGAAACTACTTCACCCTCTTAAGTGGAGTCACACCTAATAATTTTTGCAAACCGAATATCAGCTGTCATCTCGGTGTGAAATCAGTTCAAAAGTTGTGTACAGCAAATAATGGTTTTTAGGACCGGCCTCGACAAGTCTATTATACAAGACCCTGTTTTTTTTTTTGTAAGAAAGGTGGAAAGCTTCGAAAGCCGGACCCTGTGAATAGATTATCTTGGATTTAAAGCTCAGATTTTCCTGTAAATTCGACGATAGTTTCCTAAGACTTGATTTCAGTATTGATGATGCGATTTTAAAGGTCAAATTTCAGTCAAGTTCATCACACAAACTCTTAAGACTGTTGAATTCACTCTTGATTTCAAGAAAACGCCTGAGTGACGACTTATATTTCAAAAGTCGTCGTAGTGTTTTTGGTAGACGTTGTTGTACTCTATACATTGTGCAAAAAAAACTGTTAATTAAATTGAAACATTTTTTTCTGACCGTCGAAGGCTGTACCACCGTGACACGTGTTTCCGATTAAGGATCAATACCAAGTCCACGGATCTCAATCGAATTAGAAGACAAAGTCATTTTTTTGTCAGAGTATTTCCTGGAACGAATGTGCCCTCAATCTACCGCGCGCCATCATATCTTTACGGGAAAAATCTAAAATCCAATTATAATCTCTCGGGTAAATGGATCACGTGAAAAGTCCTTGGAAGACTCCTCTCCCATTATGTTCGAACGGGAAAAAAAAGAAAAACGAAAATAAATAGAGAATTGTGGCCATCGGCCCTCCCCCCGTCCACCCACCGATTTGTTGGATATTTTTCTTCAACTGTTCCACGCCGCTCTATCGAGATGGGTCGGGGCATTTATTATTAATGGCACAAGTTGGTGTTATGTCCGGATACCGTGGGGTAAATTGAAGTCATCAATTCGCTTGGACACTTTACAGAGGTTGCTTGTCCCGTGAAATTTATTTAATATTTTCTTATCGCCGCCGCGGCGCTGCTGTTTCCTTGTTTATCACTGCGGAGTCCTGTGTTATTATTTCAATTTCATAACAATGAATTATCCTGCAAATAGGATGAATAATTTAGGAAATCATGGTTGAGTGCTGGCGGTAAAGACTGCGGATATGGATGCGGTACGGGGACGTATGCGTCTAATGGAATGTTTTGGTAAGACAAACAATTTATTGTTATTGCATGCGAATGCGCGATGTTGGAAGTGTAATTTAAATTTATTTTTATATCCTTCTTCATGTTGAGTGGAGGTTACTTGAAAATTGCTTAGACCGAGTCATTTATTATTGTTATGGCGAGACAACAGTCATAACTTGATAGGATTTTCTTCTTTTTTTTTTTTGGGAGAATTGTGATTTTTTTTTTTCTTCGTGTTTGGTGTCGGTGAAAGGAATAGAATTTGATTTAGAGAAGCTGGTGGTTGGTGAGGTTGTAAATATCTAGGTGACTTAAGTTAGGGGATTGCCTTTGAATTAACTGCTCGCCAAGGATTTATATCGACATAGATAACTGAGAAGTGCTTTTTAGTGTGACATATGGCTAAGGAAGCTGTCAAATTGGTTGTATCTCGGCAGAAGCGATGCTAGGGATTTTTTCAAGGTGTCCCATTCAGCATTTGGCGTTTTTTTTTAATGTTACGTTCGATCATTTTGGCTTTTTAATCCTTTTACTTGCATACTGATACAAACACAGCGATCATCAAGTGTTTATCCATACTAATATTATAGATGCGAAAGTGTCTCTGTCTGCTACATTTTCACGGCTAAACCGAACATAGGCTACACATTTTCAAAATACGCCCATTTTTTGAAAAACTCACTTTTTTGAGTAATTTTACAAGGAACCCGGAAGAAATTACTAAAGAAAACATGTAAATTTAATTAAATTTGTTAAAACTCAGCACATATTCTACAATACATTATCCTACCTATGTATTTTGCAAAAGTTTGTAGGAAATCATATGCACACGTATGTATGTATATTCTTGATAAATCTGTTGTGGGCCATAACTAGGGGAGAAAGGAATACAGCCGTTGCTTCCTCAGGTACTGCAGCTACCTTGATTGTATAAGGCATGGCGGGTTACTCTATCTTCTCAAAGCTTCTCAACCTAAGTCATTCTGAATCTACACTTTGTAACATCTCAAAGCAGAATGATCAGGTGCTTCGGGAAGCCAAAGTTATAGTGTATGATGAGTGTACCATTGCTTATAGAAAGGTATTGAGGATCGTAATAGGACGCTCCGACAGTTCTTTTGGCTGGTGGATTCAGACAGACCAACCAGTCTGTTGTCCCACGGGGGACACGACAAATGGAGTGAAGGTCTGTCTCAAGTCTTCCATCTGATAGCTTTATATAAAAATTTTGTCATTGAGAGTTAACATACATTCATGTCCATCTTCAACGTGACTTTAGGGCAGAGGAGTTTTCTAACTTATTTCTGAATATTAGTGATGAAAAGAGGAAAGAATAAATAATATACCAAGTAACCATTGGTATGGCAATGCTATGGGAGATATGATTATTTTCACTGGCAGAATATAATGTACCTAAACACTCCTTCCTTTGGAGTTCATGGCTGAGCTATTTACATAAGAGCTATTTTTACTCAAATTAACGACTCAGCCAACAGCATCAACAATTTTCTGCTGGAGAAGTTGCCAACTGAAAATATAAAGTATGAATCTCTGGACTCGGAAATTAAACTCGAGGATGCTGTATAATAATTTATTGCACACTTTCGATCCACCAGAAAACCCACGCCACATCCTCAACTTCAAAGTTGTTACTCAATCTAAACCCTCTAAAACTGTGCAGGTGAGAACCACGTTATCGAAACCAGGATTTTCATAGTCAATCAGAGAAAAACCGTCTTCATCCACCGCATTTCTCTGATCCCGTCAGACTACCACTTTGAGTTCAAACGTCTGCAATTTTCTGTTGAGGTTTGATGAACATCAATAAGGTACAAAGACAGAGTTTGAAAGTGGAAAATGTGGATCTGAGGAGTGACGGTTTCTCCCATAGCGAGCTTAGAGCCAATTCAACTGACAGTCTGGTCATCCGAAAGAATTAATATGAGAAATTGAGAGTCTATGCGTACTCATCAATGTCTTGAAACCTGGGGAAGGATATAGGGAATAATGAAACGTTTCCCACGCGGACGTAGTCGCGGGTATCAGCTAGTATGTCATAAAGGAAATAACCTGATCATGCTGGCATCATCATAGTACGAAAAGAGGCGATTATTAATTATTAATTAAAATTCATTAATAGATCCAATCAGCCTAGTGTGTAAAACTGCAAAAAAGGCAATAGAAAGCAAGAAATGGAAAGGGAACAGGAAGAAGTACTGTGTAGTGACAATCACCGATACTACCAATACAAACCTTATACTAGAAAACAGTCAAAAACTAACGAGTTCTAGTACATCTCACAGAAAATGAGACTGGTAGTGGACTCAAATAGTACTAGATCATCGGCGGAGTACCACAGGGCTCAGTGCTGGGTCCACTCCACTTAAAAATCATGCAGGACGGGATCGGAATTATTGCTTCTCTCGCGGAAATTATCCGCAGTGGGCAGTGGATGCATAATGGCCAGTAATGTACATAATTCTCTACGGCACACTAAACTGCGCGAGGGCCACGACAATTACAACAACTGGGGTTAATATTCCCTCAGAGGACCGAATTGGTGAACTGAGAGTGTACTGCGCATACTAGTCGACGTTGACGGCTCATTTTCGTTGAAACGAGCGAACCTGAGAGCTTCTTGCAGGTACACGTTGCGCTAAAATCACTGACGAATTATTCCGTAAAAAAAACTAGTCACGAGTATTTCGCGATCTTGAGGAGTATTCCATGCCTTGTCGACGTGTATTCTATATCTGTCAGAAATTTCAAAACAAAACTCACAATTGTCGCCATTTGCAAAAAATATAGCATCTTCAGATAGGGTAATACATTTTGGGCCACCTTGTACTAGATAAAGTTTGATGCCGAAGCAGAATCCGCAGATTCCGGTTCGATGTTTGAGTGGATGTTTTGCCTTTTGAATTCTCAAATCCACTTGTAGCTTTAATGAAGCAGCAGGTGACTTTTGTCAATTATTTCTGCTAAAGTGTGTGGACCAGCCATTCACTCCTGTACTAGATTGAAGAAATTATATGATTCCTTCTTCTGAAGTGTATGCATTCAAGATGACGAAAGTACAAGTTATGAAAATGTGCATGAATTATGTGAGATTACGATTTGATCATCCGACTTGAATCAACAGGTCCCTCCAGATCCTATCTACATATGTAGATGTAGTCAACAACCGAAGGCCAAAAAACAACATAAGGAGCATGAGTCCTCCACAGAACTCTTCTGCTCTGCATGGCAATTACTGTGGTATGCCACGGTTCTGAACTAAAACTTGATTAGGCTTCACTCAGATTGGACACAAAAAGTCTGCTTAAGCTGTGTGCTTTCCTCCATTAAGGTTGTGTTTATGTCTTTTAAAGAATTTATACTTTGATGCGTTTCTCGAACGCAAGTACTTTGTCCAGGGATATGCGAATTAATGCCTTTGGATAGGTTAGGCTGAGCCCGTTCGGACAAGGACACACTTAGGCCAAATTGGCCCATTGTGATACCACGTTAAAGTAACACAGATTACATCGTTCTTGGTAACTGTAACGAATTGAACCATTTCATTCCGGAGATGAAGTTTCTTATATCCTCGACGTCGAGTTCGACTAGATCGTTAAGATTATCGCAGTAGTATTCCCCGAGGATTTCCCTTCTTAATGTCGGAAGGGTAGTACACGTGCACAGTAGGTGCGTTGATACGCCTTAGGATATTTTCCCCGTAAACAATGGCAAAAGAGGCTTCCTTCCATATTAATTTGTATTCCAACTCCTTCTCAACTTATTCGCTAATTATGCTCATATGCTCATCTGAGCATAGATTAGACTAACGAACCAGACCCACGCAACTTCGATTTTATAATTTAATCACTTTGAATGTCAAGGACAAACAAAAAGTTGAAGAATCAACAGAATAATTTGTTTGCACCCGACAAGTATCAACCATCAGCAGTCAAGACTTTATCCATCAATTGCTTAGACTATTTTGGCACAATGAGACAATTTTCCTATGAAGGACATTAATTCTGTTTTTGTTTCTTCCCTCGGCCCCTAATTAAGTGACGTTCCATAAATCTTTCTCGGCGGACAGGCAATAAGACTTGGATGATCAATTTCGTTTTGCCAGTATTTCGCCTGCTCAATTAAGTCGAGAGATAATCATCATAATGACTGCTGTTATGCCACATATTGATGGTTGGACGCAGTCAATTAATCCTTGTTGGACATGACCTGTTGTAATCAATCACCACGAAGTATGTGTCACCTAACCTAATGTTGGCTTAACCACTGACTGTCAATAGAAATTACATTTGTAATCGTAAATTTGGTGTTTGGCTAATCACACACACTTGTGTAAATGAACACTAGATTTATGTGTGTGAGTTCTAATTGAGTTCAGAAGAATTTAGATTGGTTGGTTTGTTGGAATACAACACGCTCAAAGGACTTCACAGGGGTTGTTATGAATCCCAGGCGTGACAGGTGACAGACGTTTCTTTCGTTGATATAATTTAGTCTTTAGACTCTTAGGCAGATAAGCCCACTTAGCGACCGCCATCATTATGCTGAGCCTAGGTTAGGTTAGATAAATAAGTGTCTTGTGACATTCATCACTGCTCACGTTGATCAGCAATAGGTCCATTATGCCGATTACAAGAATTTTACCCCGGGAACATAGAAAGAGAGAAAGATTCGCTGATTTGAAATCATCTCTGGAGGTCCTTTAGCTCAATGTTACGCAAGTCCTCCAGTAACTGCCAAAAGTCCTCATTATTCTGCCAGTAAGGGCAGAGTATTCACACAACAGGTGATAACAAAATAAATAAATAGCTGGCCCGACAGCTCGGGATGAGCCAAGGCCTAGCTTCTCGCAACCATTCGTGATGTGCGTGTAACATTTTTCGCCCGAATTGAAGGGACCTACAGTTTATTACCGACTCCGAACGGCGAAGTGAGAAGCTCTTTCATGACAGATTATACTCCCGCAGACTTGTCATTCCACGACGAGAGGTGGTGCCGAGAAAAATGTTCGGTGGATATGGCTGGGGCTTGCACCCACGCCGCTCGGTCAGCAGTCCAACGCGCTAACCACTGAGCCACGGGAACCACAACGCACACTGCTCGTCCCTGCAGCTTCTGCCGTAGTCGTTGTGTAGTATACCGAGGCAATCGGCATGGATACCAATGGTGCAGTGCCCAGTAATGATGCCAGAGACGACCCGTGCTTCTGTCCACTAAGTTTGACCAGAGAGAGGGAGAGATAGAGATCTCTTCTCGTTATAGGCTGTCCATAAGTTGCCCATTACAGATGTGTCTGGCTGGATTCAACGTGTATTGGCTCGACTGATGGCCTATACACGTCGGATGAGGTGAGCCTAACTCTTCTGATGCTTGCGGATGTGGAATATAATATCCACAGCGAGCACATAACCAAAATATGTAAGATTTTTCATTAGATGTTCTTGTGGTATGTTGTGTATGCCCGTGTATGCTTTTGGAACTAAATTCACTGAAATCAGTTACGCTACCCGAGTACGATTGGACTTGAGTACGAATTGACTCGAGTACGATTGGACTTGAGTACGAATTGACTCGAGAACGATTGGATTCGAGTACGATTGGACTCGAGTACGATTGGACTCGAGTACGATTGGACTCGAGAACGATTGGACTCGAGTACGATTGGACTCGAGTACGAATGGACTCGATTACGAGTGTACTCGAATATAAAAAACTTCGAACTTAAGTACGAGTGGAAACAAAATTACTCGAAACACTCGAATAAAAGTCATCTCGAGTACCATCACTATGTAAACCCCAGTACAAAAACTAAGCTGAGGCTGTTCCGCTCCAACGTCAAATCAGTGCTATTGTGTGGGTGTAGTACTTGGAAGCTAACCAGCATTGTCATTCTTATGGATATTTTTTGGCCAAACCGGATCTCTAACGACCTGCTTTACCAGAGAACGGGCCAAGAACCAATAGACGTTACCATAAGAAGGCACATCAGTTGTCCGCCGGGATAAGTTGACAGTTTAGGATGCCTAGACCGACATCTCTTTTCTTGCTCTCACTCTGTGGATGACCAAATCTGTTTCCCATGTCAGTGCTACGAATCGTTTTTCTTTCATAACGTCAAACCAAAAATCCTTATCACCATCTAACTGAATCATAAAAAATAAATTATAGAAACCTATTATGTTGCTGCAAGTTCCTCCTGAACAGGAGAGTACCTCCGATAAGAGGATTATGCCGATTCCCAAGAGATATGCAAAATATTTTGATGTTACAATACGAATGCAGAATTTATTCACTCAGGGGCACACTACGTAGAAGCCAAAGCTGTTCTTCCAAAGTGCCTTTCTAATAGCTTAGGAAACCATAAAATTCATTCTAAATCCTGCTGTCTCTTCTCCACTTGTGTGCCAAAAGTCACATAAAATCATTCAAAAGATGTTTTTGGCCTTTCATCCTATAAGGACACACTTGTGTTTGGCCATTGGCTTCACTTAATAGAGATTTACATATTATTTCATGCACATGTTAATATGTATGCGATCGATGCAACTACTGATTTAATGCCTCCGGTCTATCAACTTAATGGGACTTAAAAGCCTTTGAGAATTGCTATGAATAACTTTATGAGAGCTTGTAAATGCATACATATATGTAGGTATGTACACATCTCTTAAAATTCCTTGCTGAATTGTTGTTGCTGAAAGGAGATGTCATGGGAATGAACAAATGAGTCGGTTTTAAGCATTTTGTTGTCGAGTGTCATTTGACTATTGCTCTTACCATGTCGTTTAAGGTATTTATTGCCCTTCTGGTATTGCAAAATTAATTCTCTTGTTTCTTCCGATTCAAAAAGACACATTTTTGACAGACGAGCTCTCATACAAATGTTTGGTCATATCTGGCCATAAAGCCCATTGTTTCAGTGGTGTGGAATGCGAAGGCAACTTACTTACAGCACCCATAATAGAAAAGCAAAGCAATGAGACTGGGTTGGATAGCTCAGCGTTTTAATGCGTTTTGCTTTCTTTAGCAAATTGTGTGGTTTACAAGAGTTACAATCAATTTAAAGACAAATTACCTTATACAGTGTAGTAAAAAGGATGTCCTAGTTCCATATTTTCTTAAGTGCGACAAGTCTTTGAATTTAAGTAAAACAAGTTGTATTTGAGGTATAGCTTACTTACTTACTTATTAAAAAAGGGCGCTACAGTCCGGCGTGGACCTTGGTATCAACCAACAAGCGTGGATTTGAGAATTTTCCGGGCCAAAGCATTGGTTTCCATCCGCTCTACATGATCCAGGCACCGCAATCGTTGGACCTTAACTCTTCTGGCTAGGCCGATGTCGCTGTACAGCTCAAACAGTTCGTCGTTGTATCTCCTCCTCCACTCACTGTCTATGCAGACGGGACCGAAAATTACTAAAAGAATTGTGCTCTCGGAAAAGATAAGAGCCACCTCATCCGCTTTTGACAGAGTCCATGCCTCTGCGCTGTAGAGCAGGTCTGGGACAATTAAGGTCACTTTAGTTGCTCGAGAGAGGGCTTTGCTACTCAATTGCCTTCTCACCCCAAAAAACCAGCGATTGCCAAGAGTTACTCTTCTTTTGATTTCAGCGCTGGTGTCGATGTCTGAATTGATAGCGGAGCCTAGGTAGACAAAGTCCTTAACAACCTCAAAGTTATAACTGTGTTTTGTGACGTTCTGTCGCAGATGTCGGTGTTGAGTGTCCTTTCTTGTTGACAGTATATACTTCGTCTTTACCGCTAAACCCATCTTCTCCGCCTCCGTCACAATACTCACGAACGCGCCATTGACATCACGCTGCATTTCTCCAATTATGTCAGTATCGTCGGCGTATCCAAGTCATTAGACGGACTTGAAAGCCGATCAGGTTGCTGACGAAAGGCTTCAGGCGTTTACACAACAGGGCAGATAAGCTCTTTTAGGCGACGTTTGGAAATTAGCGCAGTTCAGAGGGTCTCCTTTCTTGTGGATCGCGCAAACAATTCATCGGGCATACTTTCCTGCGACCATATTTTACAGATGAGTTAGAGAATGCTCCTAACCAAGTCATCGCCTGCCGCTTTGAACGGATCGGCAACTAGGCCATCAATATCAGCAGCTTTGTTAAAATTAAGCTTTGATATGACTATCTTCACTTAGTCCAGGTCGGGTGGACGGAATTGTTGGTCTTCGTCGTCCAGGTTGAATGGTTCACTCTGCCAGACAGCGGGATTTGCCTCGTCGTCGCCGTTAAACAGTCTGCAGAAGTAGTTCTTCCATATTCTCAGCATCGACTGCGGTTCTGAGGTATAGCGCACCCTTTTATTTTAAGTTAAAGAGCATGACAATACCGACGGACGACGGTCATCGAGAGTCGGGCACATAAGTTGGCCCCAACCTCGCCAATGGCATAAACAACGTTGTCCGCAGTGTCGGTAATGTTTGCTGACTTATTGGCATAGACCAAAAATTTAACGTAACCCAAAAAAAAATACAAGAGCGTCAAATCGCATGATCTTAGCGACCAATTGACGTCACCTCTTCGTGAGATTACGCGACCCGGAAACTTTGCCTTTAATATATTCAGTGTTTTCTTGGATGTGTAAGTGCCCGGCTATGCCCATCTTCGAAAAATGATCCGATTATGCCGTTGGCCCATAATCCACACAGAACAGTGAGTTTTTCAGTATGCGTAATCTCTCTTGGTATTTTATTGCTCCAAAAACGAAAATTTTGCTGGTTCACGTAGCCATTCAGCCAAAAATGGGCCTCGTACAAAACGCGCGGAACGTTCCGGAACACAATGACAGGAGAATCACACCAAAATATTTTAAAATATGGCCGCAGTCGGCTGTCAAAGTTCTATCATAACGACTGAATGACCCTTTGAATACGCAGCTATTTGTCATCGGCTATTATTTTAATTATTTGTAATTTAATTCTACATGACAGAGCAATCATTAGAATTTATTGGACAATTTGAAGAAATTTAGTCGCTTGTGAAATAAGGAATTTAGGTTGCGGGCCAAAAAACCTCCATCGAGCGAATAATAAAAGAAAGTTGGTGGCCATAACATTCCACTAACCAGCGAATGTAATTCCACGTCTACTCCCGATAGAAGAGTAGGCACGTCGGACTGGCGTCGGACCGGCGTCGTCATAATATCATTTTATGCATTATTATAGAAAAAAGAAAATAGCGAATTTTATTTCATTATTATTATCAAAGCGAGAGTATTCAAATTTTTGCAACTGAGTTTTTGGTCATTAACCTTCTGACTACCATTATTGCTTACACGCACAATGTACTTAAAAATTCCCTTAATTTAAGGACGATGCTTTAACAGGCTTCACTACCCTTGTCAGATGTTTCGCTACAACGGTATAAATCCACAACAAAAGCAAAGCTTAAAGGGGAAGAGAAACAATGCGCAACAAAACGACGTCATGGTCGGACCGTGTAAAAGGACGTATTAAGAGTGAAACTACCACACATATGGAGGGAATATCGATTAAATGGAAAAACCATTTAAATTTATATGCGGACAGCAATCACTCAAGCGTGTGGTGATTACGCCATCGCCGGCATTGTCAATGTTATCCTGTCGTTGAATACCAATTTGTTGTTCGAGTGGTGATTTTTGTTTCCATTCAATGTTGATATGTGAAAATTGATCCTTGTGTGGGTGTGAGCTTCCAGTGTCGTGGCTTTTGCATTATTTAAATAATCCTTGTATTAATTTATCGGTCCGACACTTAGTATTGGTGCGTCTGCTCGTTTAAACATTTATCTGCGATTCGGTGGTTGAATGTTGTTTGAGAAACCATACAGTTGTAGGCCTTGGCTCTTCCTCTAGATTTTGAATGGAAGTCGAGGTCTAGTTTTAGTAAGAGTGGGACACCTGGAGAGGAATGGTTATAGTAGGTTGGCTTTTCGTACACAGCTGACGAAAGCCTACTCGCTTCGAGCATTAGTGTGCAAGGCGGGATGTTCACCGAAGTGTCGACTTGTTCTGAGCTTGTTTCCGAGTCGTTTCTCGCCAGTTCGAGTGTCACCTTGTGCTGTGTTCCAAGAGCTTTGAACACTGTCTTCTCGACAGTACCTTACAAGCTTCACTAGGACCTCCGTTTGGAAAACACTGCTGTAGTTCGGAAGGCAGACGGACTTGCAGATGCAGTATCCACTAGTATCCATTTTGGATTCATCGATGTATGCAGCTATGGAATGCGCGTTTGTCATTTGCCTACTTTTCCATTCCTCCCTGCTTGAGTATGTGTTTAAAAATGGTTTTGTGAAATCTAGATACGGTGTTATGTATCTGGTTTAGGAACGTATGTATGTATGACTAAACCCAATCTGCTTTCTATCAACTGGCAAAAGAGGAAGTGCTCGCGATAAAGCCAGCTGCTGAAAAAAACAGTGGGAGTTGAAGGGACAATGGGATTTCGAAGATCACTGAGAAAATCCTTTGACATGTTTAGTGGCAAGTTCAATGGTAGAAAAACGAACAACCTTCTCACATAAAGATTCTAGGTGCAAGCAGAGAGCAATTGAGGCTGACAGAACAAAATCACTTCAACAAATCCCCCCGCTGACGCAGAGATTTGTGGGGACTGCGAGGGAATAGAGTAGAATTCCACACCTCCTATGCCACTGCCAAGCATTAGTAAATAGAAAACCCTACGGGTCAATGTGAGTATCAGCCACAAAGGTTCTCACGGACAAAGGCTAATCTGAGACTTTCTGGATTTCATCAAAGAAACAGGAAGATTTCACAGATCACACTCAAACACAAGTGTCAACTTCATTATTGTTCCCAACATATCCCGGAAACTTGCACTATTTCTGTCGTTTATAAGAGAGGAACATAACGAGACCGACTAAGGTCTTAAAGAAGAGCATTCTGCTCAAGCTCACATTCAATGCTATACAGCTACATATGTACATCCTCGAGCAGCATTCACAGTTTTGTTTTGTATCTCGTCCTCTACTCTCTGCCCGTCCTTGGTTACTCTATCAATGATCAAGTTCACAATTTTCTACTTCTCTTAGGACTATTTGTAGCCTCAGAGACGACCTATTGCGCAGTTCGGCAGTATATGAAATAAGTGAATAAATTCCCATACAAATGCTAGATATTCCAAGTCATTTCGCAGACCATCTTCAGAGGCTTCCGCCCATCCAGAGAGACGGAACGAATCAGTGGGATAGAAGTCTCGATTTTCTGCTTTTATTGTCGCTATCCGCAGCCTCTGAGATGGCATATTGTCTATCTTCTTTGATTAAATATTATCGAAAAGCTGGCGCGATAGCTCGTGATGAGCCAAGGCCTAGCTGCTCTTTACCATTCATGTTGTGCGTGTTACATTTGTCACCATAGAAAGGTACAACAATTTATTGTCGATTCCGAACGGTGAATTGAGAAGCTTTTTCATAACAAATAATACTCTCGGAGAATTGGTGCCGCGAAAAATGATCGGTGGGTATTGCGAGAGAATGGACCGTACGAAATACTTTTTCTCTGCTCTTCCTAATTTTAGTTTCGTCGTGAAACAGATTTTATTTAAATACCCAACACTACCTGCAGACTATGCTTAGATTATCACAAAACTTGCCAAAGAATTTCCCACCCTCACACATGTGGGAAAACGGCCTCTAGGCAGTTAACATATCTCACCGATTGTATGTACTCGTTACGATAAACTCTGAAAGCTGCTAAAGTGCCTGTCAGAAATTGAGGAAGACAAGTTACTCGCGAACTTTATGGTATCTCTGAGAGATCGTAGTGGTCAATCGGTCATTTACCATTTCAGCCGTTTTTTTCACTTTATGCATCTCCTGCAAACTCCAAAGTTTCGACTTAAATCCGGGTAATCTAAATTTTTTTTTCTAGGTGCCTACATAGATGGTTTCGCATATCGCTTTACAAAGCCAATTTTTTTCTACCTTGTACATAAGTTCTGTTTAGGAGGTCATAACGATATCTTTTGTTCTATTGTTTTCTCTTCTGTGAATGTCTGATGGCATAAGGACATCAATTGAGGAAACTACAATGTTCTTGCCAAACTCGTCGGTTGTCTATTTGCAAACTTATTTTTATTCTAATGTCCAATTGCTGCATATATTGTCACTTTCATCTATTTTTATACACATGGGTATTTTTAAAGGGCTGTCCTTCCTTCCTACGAGGAAATGTAATCACAGAACACTTGCTCCTACGTTGCAGGAAAAATAAAGAAAAAATTACCTCTGAAGAGATGACAACTAATTCCATCGCTGACACATGCCTCCTATTTCCAGGTGCATTGTATCCTTCTGCCAAATATTGAAATTTAATCAACTTCCAGGACTGCACTGACTACCTATTTTCCAAATGGCATTTCAATTTCCTCTGACTACCCCACTTTTTACTCACTCTCACGCCAATAACAGCTTTTTGCGAGGACTATTTGCAATGTCTAACACAATTATCAAAGCAGTCAGTTCGTCACTAAGACTAGCACACTACCTAACCCTTTCGGAGTCTTTTACCATCCCACTGGAGGAGCGACAAAAAGGAAATAAAAAAGAAAAATGCAGAAGCGTAGAACTGATTCTTCATTCCACCACTCAATCTGCCGGCCCGCCCTTCCGGTCTGTCTGCCAACTTTCAGTTCGTGACTAGCATAAATGAGCTGCACTGCAGCTGTGATGAAATCAACTCCATTCAAACTTCATGCCAAACAGTCCAAACCAACCGAACCGGCGCGTTGTCGGCAAACTTAATTTCGTGGACTAACTGTAGCAAAATAATTGAATCTCACAAATTGCAGATGACAATTTAAGTGAAATTCGTTATTAACTTTCGGGTCGCAGGGTTCGTTTGGGCGGGCGGGCGATGGGGTTCCATTCGTAGTCCTTTCAACTGCAGTAATGCTCGTGCAGAGGTTTGTGTGCTTCGGAGACAAGATAATGTTATTAAACGGCGAGCAATTGGAAACAATTATTTTCCATCTTGCATTACTAACGGAGCAAGTAAGTTTTGTTCTTGACAGAAACTTAACAATTTTGTCCAACGGGTGGATGATTCTATCTGGCTTTTGTCGGATGGACGTATTTCCGCAGCCGTGTTTAATCGGAGAAAGTTGTTTTAAGATTTTAAACACAAGACACAAGAGAATGAAATGAGTAATGCTGCGGACGGGTTTCTTCATCTCCGATTGATGGACAGTGACAGTCCTCTTTTTCAAGCATGGCTCGAACGCTAAAGACACTTCCTTCACTGATGATAAAATTTCAGAACCAGAGGCACCTCATACTTGTCAAATATAATTTTTAAGGCCTATCAGAAAGTAGGACTTCAACGTCATATTGTAAACATACCAACTCTAGACTTTTAGCCTTAAAGTCAAACTTTTCCCTTTAATGTGGAGTAAATGCAAATGTATGGGTCGAGTGCCTGGAAGAGAACCATTACCTTCCTCCAAAGTCATCCTGAAGGACATCAAGTAGTAGTAAAGAGATCGCACATCACAAGTTCATATTCGTGTACTAAAGACTGGGTCCTCTCCTTATGTGAAGTCACGTTCTCACTTCCTCAACTGTACTCCTAATTCCATTCCCTTGGGATCTCACTGTGACACCGTAGCACGTCACTTGGCCAGAATCAACAAACCATAATTAAAATAGACCAGTGACCACAAAATGCCTCGTGCGTGATGCGATTAAACATGCTAGGTATATGGATGGTGTCTCTTTCTCCGTAGAGGTGTCTGCGGTCCTTTTATGTCTACATCTGTGCATACATACTTGAAGTGGAAGTTAATACATAAGTGGGAATCAACAGAGAGCCCAAGCTGGAGAAAGGAATACCCGAACAAAATACTACATCTGTCCTTTTTGGTGTTTTCGCTCGGTAAGAATGCAAAACGGTTTTAGCAATGCCAATCACGTTGCAGTAATAAAAACCGAACATAACACTTTCCGAAGGATTTTCTGCTTACCAAAGTCCAATTTATTGCTATCAAGTTCTCAAAATCGTAGGTGTATCTGTTTTATGCTCCAGCGATTGTCTAATTTCCACCGGGAGTTGTCTGCTAAGCGTGCATAGGAGGAATAGATTAGTCGGCAATAGTATACGTTTGAGTGCTCCTTACGCTCATGACGAAAAAAAAAATGATTCCACATAAGAATTCGAGTGGGTGTGGGGGCCTGTGGGAGTTTTATCGAATTTTTGCACTTTAAGTAGGGACACAAACCACATGTGGAACGTATATCACATGCTTTAGCCGATTTCCGTCAAATCTTCCTTAAATTCCTTAAATCCTAACAATATCTAACGGCAGTGCTCCTTCACTTCTCCAGACAATCTGACCTCGACGAAATCAGAAAATTCATTGAAATAAATTCGTCCCAATGTGAGGATATAAAATTCGTTTGCACATCATAATATTCTGTTTTTATTGCGTGCTTATCGTTGCTTCGCACGGGTGGCTTTTTATGTATGCAATGCCATCCATATTTTTAGGATCTGCTGTGTATGACATGTGGTGGGAATTGAGATGTCCCGCCGGGAGGACAAAGTTTAATTTGATTTCTTCTTTGAAAAATCGGATTTGTCAAATGCCTGCCATTGTGTGCGAGCACAATCTCCCTGCAGGAGATGCTTGTATGTATAGATTTGTGTCGACATACGGTGTTGCTTTAATGACAAATTGACATACGGGACAAGTTCTACAAAAAAAAAAAAGTTCAAGTTCTTGTTAGTTTCCTATTTTTTGGTTGCAGAAGTGGAATTCACCGTCTGTGGAAGAAAAATGAGATTTTTATTGGAGTGCCTAGGCGGATGTAGTTCAATGCACTTTAGTGAAGTAAATTCGACATGTCGCCGAAGGGGGATGTGATTCATGTCGGATCTCATGAGATGCCGGATAACTTTCGATAAATTTTTTATCAGAAAGGACTCTTCAATTGTAAAGTTGTAATGAAAAGAAAATTTTGCTTGAGTTTCAACGCCAGGTAGTTAGCATCCATCTTTTTAGATCGAAAGTCTTAGAATGTCCCCAAGACTTTGGGAAAAATACTGAATGTCATTTCACAAGGGCTGCAACCTATGATTTTGCACTAAATTTATAGAAAACTTCACGAACACAAGTGTGGTTCTACAAATAAAACATCAATAGCTATGACTCTGTTCATTATTTTGCTGATCCTATCCACTTTCTCGCCTTTCTTTTGAGGGCGAGGTATTGGAGATGTCGCTAGAAAAGGGGAATATTTGGGCCAGAAATACCCACACAATTTTACCTTGCGACAATTGATGGGCAATACGCGAACAAAGTGTCAAATATCGTATCACATTATTCGATCCAAAACGCAAATGGAAGACAAACTTGGAGCCGCTCGCTGACGCGACAACTTGGGATGAGCTAAGGCCTAGCTTCTTGCATCTCCCGGAGGCTTGTCATTCCCCGACGAGAGGTGGTGCCGCGAAAAATGTTCGGTGGACACGGCTGGGGGTTGAACCCACTCCGATCGCACGTGAGTCCATCGAACTAACCACTGAGCCACGGCGACCGTTGCAGTGGATAAAAGAGGCATGAATAGTCTTTCATGACTGGAACAGAACATAAAACTTTGACCTATAACCTAAAAAAAAAAAAATTATTATATTTGCTTATTTTTCGTTTATTTTGAACTTTGCAAATTTGTTCTGATCACTTGTATGACAGTTTGACGACTTTGATATCTTCAGGGCCGAACAGTGGATATAGACGCTTTTTCATGACAAATTATATTCTCGTCAAAAATTGTTCGGTGGATATTGTTGAAACCTAAGCTTACGCACACCAGGCCAACGGATTAACCACTGAGCCAGGACGAACACGCCTTTTATTTTTCAATGCAAATCGTTCGAAGAGGCGCCTTTCTATGCACATACATACGGACTTTTTGAAAGTCCAGCCCACTTTTAACAGAAAACAGTCAGGAATACTTTGTCCTCTGTAGACTTTGTGAAGCTCTACAAAGTACTGTGTGAGTGTGTACCCCTAAATGAAAAACAGCTGGAGCCAATAACCTACATATGATACAATTCACTCGAATTTCCTAATTAGATAACTAAAATCCTCAAATGAAATTCCTCTAGGTTTGATAATCGATGCGATAAATTCAAATCCTGCGGTTGGGTGCACTCTCAGAGCGCATTTGCATTTTTTTCCCCGAAACACAGCACATTTACGCAAATCGTGTGTGCTAAGACCTCGCAACATGCGCTAATTCACATGCAACATGGATGCATGCATTTACGAGTGTACTGTCTACCGTCATTATCACAGCTCTGTCTGTGGAAATTCCCCTGAGCTCTGCACTGCATCCGAAATCACAGTCGGAATGAATGAGTTTAGGCTTCGATCAAAGAACGTTGGAGCACCAACGAATGTGTCTGCCTCTAAGCAGGAGGTCCTAGTTCTAATTTCAATTCGAATTGAATTTGTCATGTTTACATGTGTGTGTATGCGCACTCACGAAGGCTGTTAATGGTAATTCGGTTGCAGATGGGTGCAATTATTTAATCATTGCTCTCGTCGTTCAAACAACTGGTTCGCGGTTATGAACGGACGAAAGGATATCGGCTCGCTATTGAGTTGTTTAATCGGCTTAGCAGAGTTGAGTGGGTGCTTATCGTTAAGTAGGCACGTACTGTTGGGTCTGCAGCTCTGACGTCGGTAATTTGAAAACACAGTTGGAATAATGACATTTCATTGCATCCTCATTGAGTGACCGGTTTAATTTCAAAAAACCCCATCACTCTGCCTGTAGAGGTCATACCTATTGGACAGATTCTCACTCACTAAATGTTCGTGCACGAACTTATTGAGAGGTCGGAATATTGACTGTGCAGTGTGCACCAGCATTGACATCAGTTGCAATTGATTGACGGTTTTTTCCCATCACAGGAGTGCTTTGCTTACATTTTTGTCGTGGCAAACGAACTAATGACCCAGAAACAAACGGGCCTCAGGGAAAGACGGAAGCAGGAATACAAAATGAAAACGAATGAGCTGTGCCGTTCGCAAAAGGAAGTTTTCATTTGAATATTTCACATTTGAGATTGGCTATGGATTCGTTTATTTTGGATTTCACTATTTTCCCCTTTTCATGGCGGAGTTTGCTGCGGCGGTGTATTTCGATTCAGTAAAATTATTCTCGGAATTGTAAGTCAAATACCCAACCCATCAGCTTGCATTGCTGTCAAATGTCAGCCACTTTTTTGTGGATATTTTGTAATGTCACTGAAGCGGATGACCATTGTGGGGAAAAATCTCAAAATGTCAATTCAATACACAAACTCCATGGAATACTTTAATAAATAAAAAACTTCTTCTGGTTGACGTTCAAAATTGTACTGAATAGGTGGATGACCATTGTCGTTGTTGTTTCAATTAACGCGCTTCTTCAACATCTACAGTTGAGAACGCCTAGTTATGCGAGGTCATTCTCTACTTGAGCACGCCATCAAAGCTGAGATCATCTTTTTCTTTCTCTCTCGCTGTACAGCTCCAATATCTCGTAGTTAAATCAAACGTAGAACTGGTTCCCTAAACGTTCCAAGTGCGTTTTTATCCGATTTTGACAAAACCCATACTTTTGCACCATAAAGCAGGAAGCTGATGATAAGGGCCTTGTTTAGCGCAGCGTCTTATGAGTTTATTTTGGCAGGACTGTGATAAATAGCTGTGTTAGGATCTCCAAAAAGATGTCATTGGAAGAACTTAAACCAGAACCTAAGTATACAAACTCTTTCACTGCCTCTAAGTTATACATACTCGTACATAGGTGCCTATCACGTTCTATCCTAGACTTGCGTCAGTGTATAGGGGCATTAATTTGCACATCTGGAACAGGTTAGTGAAGTGAATACTCAAACTCGGCAAGATCAGCTGAAAATATCGCCGCTGTAGATGAGAGTATAACTAAACATTCACGTGTGTCCATTTCGAGACGATCACAGGAATTGGGCCTATCCGCAACCATTTTCCACCGCACATTACGCATAAAGATCGTGGCCGATATGCTTATAAATTCCAGTTGGCACCAGAATTGAAACCAGCGGCCACCCTCAATGCCATACACATATTGTTGGATGACCCTGTAATTTGATGTGTAGACAACATGTATTTGGCTGTTTTGGGGCAAGTAATAGCTTTTCTCAACGATTCGGGTTGGAAAGGACCTACACATTATAACCGAAGCGGATTCGAGGAGTTTCTTCATGTTTGCTTCGTTCTACATAGTGTTAATGGCGCCTGTGTAATAAAATACTGAATAACAGTGAGTCACCCTGTCTTAAACATCTTGAGGTTTTGAAGAGCTCGGTGGTGTCATTTAGGATCTTAACGCAACAGCGGATGTTCTTCATCATCATCCTACAAATATAATCGAATAATACCAAGACGTGACACAAAATAGCTCACCTCTGCTCGCATTAGCATATATGTACTGCCTTCAAATCGATAAATAGAAGATTGCTGTCGGTGTGAAGTTCCTTGATCCTCATTAGGATTAAGCATTAGATAAGGTTAGTTTACGTAGGGTGTGTCATAGAAAGGCCTCATAACGTTCACCCGGAGAACTGGAAATCCATTGTGAATACCCTTTTACTGTTGTGGGAATAGCAATATGGTTCCCGGAAGAACCTAAGGACCTATCCTATTGTTGGCTGTTTTGTGAACCAGTTAGTAATCTTTGTGAGTCTATGTAGGTCTGTTATGCTATGCTTGCAAAAAACCTTGATCCTAGTGCGCGTAGACGTCGTTCTTGCAGGGCGGGGCAGTGGCACAGCAGTTTTGAATTGATTCTACCTCTTCGTCATCTCTAGCTTCTGTATAAATCTTTGGACTCGATTCTCCACTTGCGAAGCATGACTCCGATGGCACAGTGTCCTGTGATAACTCCAGTGAGCATGGGGATAGAGAATCTGTCCAGTGCCAGAAAGCATCTTGTTCTAACTTTATTTGATTTCGACCATAGCGTCCGAGAGGTGGCGCAATCCTCTCTGGCTAACCAGGAGGAATTAGCTTCTTTCTCTATTATGCCGTCTATTATCCCATGCAATCTCCCGATCGGTGGCATTACAGATGTGTCCGCTTTGCTAATGTTCATAGCCGACCCCAATCTTGCCAATCTTTTCGTTCCCTTCTATGCTTGACTATATGGTGCCCTATGGTGATCAGAGTGTCTCGATATTTCTTGGGTGCCTTTAATTTGTTTGTATTGGATTTTATCGATTTTAAAATTGCTTGACTGTCAATGAAGATGGTTAAATCCGTTGGGGGAAGGTGACAATCTCCTGTACAATGTCCTGTAGCCTGCAGTTTTTCTTTTGCCAGGATCTCGGCTTGGAAGACGCTACACGTTTCTGGCAATCCGAGTAGAATTTTGATTTCCGAGTAGAACCTTGATTAAGCGCTAAGTGGCAACTCAGTCGATTGTTAATTTATCATCGACATACATGTAGGTTCCAAATACTTCACGACTACACAAGATGTTATACCTTGTATCAAGGGAATATTTTTGCCAATGCTATCATTGGACCGTAGTTTACGAATAAATCGGCTTTGGTCAGCTCTTAGGTCACCCGGAAGAGCTTTTTTAATTAAAGCCCAGGCATGGCTGTTTTCTACTGTGCTCGTAGTGATTACTTATTTTCCAGACTAAGGCTATCATATTGGTTGGCAGCATATATATACACATATATTTTAAAACCCTCAGAGATGTTAATTTATACAACACCTACCACTCAGATTAAAAAGTATTAATTTAAATTATTGTTTTGCTTCAATGAGATAAACATAATTTAATTTTTTTTAATTGATTAATGGATTTTATATAGAACTTTAAAATATGTAATTAAAATTAACGAAAGCAATGTTAAATCGCGGATAGTTATAGTATTTTAACATCCGGAAATACATTTTGCAGAACCATTAATTTTCGGTTAATTAAAATATTTCATTTTAATTTTTTTTTTTTTTTGACTTAACAAGGATACGTTGGTATTATTAAACATCAAGGAAATAGTTGCAAAAATGAATAAATGAATAAATGAGGAAACATGACATGTGGACCGAATTCACTGACCTTAAATTACTACCCTGAGCAATTAAAAGTGAAATTAAAATAAAATTCGTGCTAGTAATGGCATTCAACCAAAACAAAATGAAATAAAATGACTGATGAGGCGTAACATCAATACCAATTAAAACGGCAAATTGCTTTGAATTGGTATTTGATGTTTTCACAGGACCTTTATCTATTTGGAAAATATGGCAACTTAAAATTGGCTTTTGACCTCCTACTGCTGTGGTGAATCCTACTCTCACTAGTTTGGTGTTCTGCCAATAGCAATGGTCACAATATAAAAACAATATTCAAAAAACATCGTAGAAATGCACTATGGGCGAGTGAACAACTGTATATCCAATCAATAATTTCATTTGAGCTCTTTCTCATCTGATGGATGGAGGTCTTCTATTACCACTTATCCATCGTCTTTAAGACAACATTAAATAAAGACATCGTCATGGTGATGAGGGGCTTAAATGCCGTGGTATCCAATAAAGGCGACGGGCTCAGACTGTGGCTAACAATTTTATGATTTCTGCCTTGTTATACGAGTAAGCAGCACCATTTTTCTTTGTCGGGTTTGCAAACGCTCTACTGGAGCACTCAGGTACTGGTCCACTGAATTACCAGAAAGCAGGACCCAGTCTTTACCCATTTTACTATAATTTTCTCGACATTCGGAAAAAGGCGAGAAGGCGCTTCAATAATGAGAAGCTTAAAATGTCAGCACTCACCACATCAGCACCGTAGATCTGCCATCTGATCAAAGCAAAGGCAGCACAATCCTAAAGTAAATAATCTGAAGTATCATCGCCCTCTCCATAGCCACCGCAGACAGTAGTGTAACTTAGGCCTTACACACTAAGATGCTTTGCCAAAGCCAAGTGTCCCGTTATAACACCAATAAGTTGTCTACTCCGTCTTGTGCTGAGTGACAGCAAGAATGCCACGAATTTCTTACAGACGTTCGGGAGCATTCGTTTAGTCTGCCTGCGTCCTGGAGAGCTGTTCCACACACAGTTGTGTTTGTAGGACACCCAATCGTCAATGGAGGCCCCGACCCAGGACGTGGAAAGACACGACGCAGGTTGTTCTGAGAAAACATCTTCTGCACCTTGTCCAGTAATCTCAGCGGAGATCTCATTCAGAGATCCCAGTGTGACTGGGATCCAGACAAGAGTCAAGGAACTTAGCCTTGGGACAGAATTCAAAGAGTTCTTGCATTCTCACACTATATCGGAACTTGTTAAAGGGTTGAGCCAGTATACCAGACCTTCCGACCCTTTCACCTATTCTTTACAAAATAGCCCGTGACCATTAGGCTCGCAAAGGTCTCTGCTTGCAAAACAGAGGCATGCTTGCCTAACAAGTAGTGAAGACTGGTGTCGTCAATCTCCACGAATATAACAGCACCAGACCCATGACTGGTTTCGGAGCCATCCGTGGAGATTCGACTGCAGCCCAGTACAGGCTTAGATTCTGGCCGAAGCCAGCCCTGAAGGCAAGGAAGGTCGACTTTAAATTTGCAGAGCAGCCGAAGTTGTTATGTTCGACAACATATCCATGGAACTAGGGTCGTAGGATAAGTGTCGCGCATTCACCGACAGAAGGTGGGTGGATATTTCTGGGACTCGTACCCACGCAGTTCGCACAGCAGTCTAACACACCAACCACTGGGTCACGCCGACCTTGTTTTCATGCTTGTGTAACAGACCTGCTAGTCGATCCCATGGAAGTCCTAAGACCTTCTTATAAAGGGCTCATATATAAAATTCAAAGCCAGCCCTCCCTAGGTAATTCTTCGAATTTATTTGAATAAAACTTATCCTTATCCTCCGTCGATGTTACAGTCTGTTGTTTCTTCCGCTGTAAAACTTCGCATGGATGCGGTTGCATATGTCTAAGCCATACAATATATTCCCCATAATGAAATCCCACAACAGAAGTGCAGTTCTGTTGAAACTTCTTTAAAAAAAAAACAAAAATTCACATTAAAAACTTAATTCAAAAACTTCAATATGGTCGCCGAGGGTAATAAAATTAGTAACATGCTCTGCACTAATGGGAATGAAACTTTCAAATTAGGTAACATGAATAATTACTGTGAACATTCATAAAGTTATTCGAGAGCGCACAGACGGAGCACACCGGCTCATGAAACTTGAACGGCACTGTGGTATCTTTTAGACGTCTTTGGGTTGAGGGAAGTTTCATTTTGAGAGCAATAAACTGGGGATCAGCGGGTTAGGACACGCAAATTGATTGCCCTCACGCACCCTTCCTCGAATCGATTAAGTTTTAGTGTGTGATATTCAGCTAATGTGTCATGAACGTGGTATGACATTCCTAAGGGAATAGGATTTCATTCATTATGGTGACATCTACATACTTAGTTCTAAGGGGTTTTTGAAAAATTTAATTTTAGACAGTTGTATGCCAGAAGTGTTGTGACAATTCTCTGAAGTGATGCGATAATGGCGACTTGAGACATAGACAAAACTAGTTAGGAACTTTAAAGGTCTAGAAGCCTCAGCTATGTATCTGGAAGGAATTGTGTATGCCAAAGTGAGCTGAGAAGACAATAATACAGCGTAAGTTTCTTCGCATTTAGCTTCAACCTCAACTTTCCCAAGTCAATTCCCTAAAGATAAGAGCAGGTGAGTGATTACGGCGTTTCGAAACGGAGAACGCTCTAGGAGCAGATATTTTCTCTGGAATGCTCCGCCTGAGCATCTCCTGACCTGACTATTAGCGTATTCTAGGCAGAAATCATCAAGTCTTATCCAGCTGAAATATCATATAGTATGGTCGCCGTGGTTCAGTGGTTAGTGCGTTGGACTGCTGACCGAGCGGCGTGGGTTCAAGCCCCAGCCAGGAACACCGAACATATTTCGCGGCACCATCTCTCGTCGGGGAATGACAAGCCTCCGGGAGTATAATCTGTCATGAAAGAGCTTCTCAATTCGCCGTTTGGAGTCGGCAATAAATTGTAGGTCCCTTCCATTCGTGCGAACAATACAAACACGCACAAGACGAATGGTTGAGAGAAGCTAGGCCTTGGCTCATCCCGAGCTGTCGCGCCAGATATTTATATTATTTTTGAACGCCTAGTCAACTTCTCGGGGCCCATATGGAGAGCAAGACAACAGCGTGTTGAAGTGCATTTCTTATATCTCGTAAGGCTTATAGAGCACCCTATTGCGCAATTTATTTTATGCTTTTCCTTTATTTCCTTATAATTTTTTTGTGTTTCAATATTAAATTTTACAATATTTAAATAATTTTTGTTTTGTTTTCTTCTCATTACAGATTATTCGAATCAATATGAATGTAAGTGATTTCTTATTTAACTTTACTTACTCAATTTATTTTATTTATTTATTTTTAAATTTAAATTTTATAAAACACCAAGTTTTACTTACCTCTTCTTTTTGGGTTGAACTGTATGTCATATTCACTTTTACTTTTTATCATATTTTGCTTTATTATGCGACTCCATTTGGAGGCGGATACATAACTTTTGTCCCCCACCAGCGAAATTGCTTAAGAGTCAACATCATCCATGTTAAGTACAATAACATTCCAGATCAATGTCCTCTTGGGGGTTTCGTCGGCTTCATTATATGACTCGGCGAGGCTCCTTTGCGTTCTGTATTCGACTGCCATTTTAAGATATTTCTGCTGTATCGGTATAGAAATCCGCTGAAGGAATTTTTTTTGTTCTGCAGCCTTTGTTCAACCTCCTCGCGCGATTGAGTTCAGTGTTGAAGACGGATGAATTAAAAATCTAATTAGTAATTACCTTTGACTTATCGATTATCAATAACCGAACTTGCTACTAAAGGCAAGGATTAAAGACTCTTTATCAAATTTACTCGATTCCTTGAGTGGTTTTTCTCGGGGCTTAATTTCGTAGATTATGGTTGGTTGGTGTGCGGGTTAATTTTCCAAATTTTCTTCTGGACTAGAGAGCTGTTGACAAACGTTAGATCGATAAAAGAACCTGGCCCTATTCAATTGAGTGTAACTTCTTCACCCTTATTTGCATGAATAATCCCTAAAGCAGTTTTAAGAGAGTGGAGATCTTCACGATTTTGTTTGTCATCTTTAGTCATGTTAGATGTTAAAAGTTTTATGCATTGCGACTTATAGCACCTCCTCCAATTCAATCGCTCTGAGGAATCGGAGTATCTGGATTGGATCCAACGATGGGAGATTCGCTTCTGGCAGAGGTCATAAAAATTGTGTTGTGTTCTTTCCAAGGAAGCTAGACTCGAGGAAGTTCTATCCCAGAATTAGTTTACACTAGGCGTATTTTTTTTAAACCCAGCCAGCCAGTAGTTGCTAGCAAAGTCAAATTTTATTCGTAAAACAAATACAACAACCAGCTGGCTACAAATCTTGATTTTATCCCCAGTCAAAAGCAACTGGCTAGGAATTTTACGATATCCCATGGCCAGGGGCGCCGAAAGCGATGATTTTCATTTATAGCGTTGGTATCACTGCCAAATTGTTCTGTTCTCTTGACATTTAATCGGCGTCTGAGTACGAAGATGGAAGATGTTATGATTTCATACCTCTTTTTGTATATTATCCATTGAATAAATTCTCTAAAAAATGGTTTTCACAACAAATTAAAAAAAAAACAATTTGGTTTAATGCCGAATACTTTGACAGTTTGACAGCCGATGTCATAGGAACGAGATCACACGTAACAACTTGACGGTATAAAAAATCGACTGGGTTTGGCTGGTTGGAAATCATCTACATGAACGACTGGCTAGCTAGGTTTCAAAAAAACATGCCTATTGTCATAGGACTGACTTATGTGCGAGTAAATCGCATTTCATTTGACCCTTTTTCGTCTTATTAAAGTTCTTAACGAACGCTTTGAAGTACGCCCTTTAAAGGATAACGGAACTGTAATAATTTTCATTTAACATTCCAAAGTCCAGTTGAGTAGACTAACTAATTAATAAAATGAAAAGCAGAGTTGCAAAATGATTGCCAGCAGGACAGAAGTAAACTTTTATCAGCACAGATTATGAACGGATGCAGGTACTTTGCATAGAGTTATGTGGTGAATTACTGCTGCAAATTCATCATGGAATTCTGGTGACATAATCCTCTTGGTAAGGATAATACTTGATGTATAATGATGGCACTTAATCCTGTTGAAATTTTAACTGAATTGCATTTCAAAACTATGGAATTGCGATTTTGCAACGAAGGGGTTGGACACAATTTTGATGTACGATGAGATAAATTTACGAATGAGGATGACAGTGAACACATGGGTCAGGATCTGTGTAATGTTCATACATACATATGTACATACATATATTTGATCGATGTGTAGTCCTTTAATGGCTAAGCTGCTGACTATGCTATCACAGTGGTAACTGACCATGTAAACTTAACTTCGAATATTAATCCCCTATCGGTGCACAAATCCTTCCACACTGACACTCAAATATGCTTATTAACGCCACTTCCAACAACGGAAACGTCTTAAAAATGTAACTCTTCTACTATGTTGAGCGTTTGCTCTCGAGTTTGTTTTGGTAAGGATAGTGACCCATTTGCAGCAGACAAAAAAGTAGAAACGCTCGAAGACAACATCATTTGCCAACGCAGCATCTCACCTAAATTTAAAGGTCCTTTGAAAAAGTGATGCTGACTATTAAGCGCTTAAGTGACTTTTAAATGGCGGCATGCATAGTTGAACACAAGGGCTTACCGTAGGTGGTTAAACTTCTACAGTTTTCTCCGACTCCGGAGGTAGGCAAGAAGGTGTTTCACGGAATTAAACTGTCAACGAAATGTCTCACGAGGTTTAAATTAATTCCGAGTGAGGTATCACTAAACTGCTTATCGCCAAGTGTGTCAAGCGTTAAATTTAGTCTCAGTTTCTCCCTCTCTCCGTCCGTGCTGACATTTTCAGCTGAATACGTAAAGATGTTTATTTTAATTTTCTGAATTTGTCCTCATCAAGGTTTTGGCTGCAAACAGGATATGAATTGTTGATTCCATGTATTTCCTAGAATTTTTTTTTTTTTTTTTTACATGGATGTGGGCGAAATGTTTTCAGGTTTCAGTTTATTTGTTTAGACATGGGGCCACCATCATCACTTGGTATGTGTGGATGAGGTTGTTATTCTAGTGTCGAGGTTATTTCCTTCCGTGATCAGTAAATTCGCGGAAGGACCTATGGGTAAGGCAAGCACGTAAGTCGCAAATTGTAGACAAAAGTAAATTAATGATGTTGACTGCTAAAACCAAATACCTAGTCTTACTCTTCCGCGGCTAAGTGGCCAATTGTTATCTTGTTTCTCAAACATGTATAAAAAATAGCAGGCACGACAGCTCGGGATGAGCCAATATGTCTGGCTTCTCGCAATCATTCATGTTGTGCGTATAATATGTTTCGCATGAATGGAAGCGACCAACAATTTATTGCCGACTTCGAATGGCGAATTGAGAAGCTTTTGTACTTCCGGAGGTTTGTCTTTCCGCGACAAGAGATAATACAGCGAAAAATGTTTGGTGGACAACAGCTGGTAGCCTTTCCTTGGTTTACATTGAAAATGGTGATATCCTAGGGTGAGCAGCCTATTTGACTTATTTACTTCCTCGCTTATGAATGCGAGTATGACCTCAGTAAAGGAGTTCCTGAACTTCACTAGCGAACCTAATTCTTTATGGAAGACACGACTTCTTCGCCAAATAAGTGTCGGGCATTCCACCTTCCAGACGGAATCGTCACTCTATCCCCGAACGGATATTTCACCAGCAATAGCCTGTAAGGAAGCTCAACAGCTTCCTGATGTTTCTTTGTCTAGGTTGAATATTTTCTCGCAGGTATAAGGTTTGATTAGTCTCTTGTATTATCTAAGCTCTGGAACACTTCCCCAGTAGGTTGGGCAAAGATTGTGTTCCCAATCGAAAATTGGATTTATGGCTGTGAATCAATTGACGCCACAGAATGGTTTCGGTCCTAAGAACATGGAAGCCGAACCAGCGCTGGATCAATACTGACTGATGCCGAGGTATCTAACCAAGTTTGCTCTTGTTTGATTTGGCGAATGCTTTTTCACCAATGGCAACATAGAACAAATGAAATGAATGAGGAGATTTCTGACAGAAACTAGCTGACACCGCACTCGGCAAAAGCTCAGGGAAGGAAGACTTAGAATACTTCCTACAAAGACCTATGTGGATACCGGACCTAGGTTAGCTTAGGTAGATATTTCGGCGAGGGGAGAGAGAGCTCCATGCGCCACACTCAGGTCAGTAGAGACCCATTGTGATACCCATTTTTGGGCGGAAGGTACCCCTTGCTGGTGGAGCAATACCCATAGAACTTTTCTATTGCCCCAGGACTTCGAACCGTTTTGGAAAGCCAATTTTATTGAACGCGTTAAAAAAGCCACTCCAGCGCTTTACTACTGCAAAAAGCAACCTCGTACCACATACTTGCTTTATGTGTTCGCTGTCAGACCTATATTCATGTATGGTGTGATCGTCTGGTGGACGGTCTAAAACAGAGGCCTACACTGTAATCTATTTGGGAAAGTGCAAAGATCAGCATGCATATGCATCAGCGGAGCGCTAAGAACAACCTCATCCGCGTAACTTGACATGGTCCTAAATCTACTTCCTCTAGATATTTTTGGCAAACAGCCAGACCCTAGCGCAACCATTAGATTGAAAGCCTACCAAGCAAGGATTTCAAGCAGGATAACTTTGCTACAAAAAAATTTACTTTCTGGCGAAGGGTGGGACATTTTGTTGGAATATGAAAAGACATTTCCTCAGTCTGAAGCCACAGTTTACAGACTAGATCTCCCTCAGTACGAATGACATTGTAACATTGGGGCAGATCCGATGCAGACTTTGTAATACCCGAATTGTACTGGGAAAAATCTCCTTTTCAGGAACTGGAGAGTGGTGTTGTCAATTCAATTCATTCTTGGACGTTCGCTTTTACTCGAAACACGCAGATACTTTATGGGCATGACTTGCATTAGGCAATGTCCATTGGTTTAGTTTCCATCTTATAGATGATTAACGTCCTCCAGTAGGATATATGTAGGTCATTATGGGCATTATAAGGAATATTGTGTTCATTACAAATGATGTTGTTACGATACTCCCTACCAAGGACCAAGTAATGCAGTTTAAGCTTGAAAGTCCTTCACGAAATACCCTGAACTGCAGCATCAAATAACCTTGCGCACCTCCACTCCACACAGCCAATCAGTTAGGAAAATTTACACAATATTGACAGACAAGTCGCGAAGGTAATTGTGAATTCAAGACAAACTGTCTGTCGTCTACAAAATTTTCCAAGGATTTAATTACGTTTCGCTGACAAGTGAGTAAATTACGAAATAGTAGCTAGCGCACCACAATCCTGCGGTAAAAATCAACTTAAGAAAGTTCCCCAATCATGCCGTAGTGTAGGTAAGCAAGGACTTCTTATTACTGAAGAATTTAGTATCTTCATTCCGGTCACGAAGTCAAAACCAAACGAAGGAGATACTATTTGGTTTTTGTATTTACACTACTTGTGACAATGTGTACGGGTACGTCTATATCACTATGATTCATTGCTCTCTGCTGATTTCGGATAAAGTTTGCTGTTCGAGGATGACTTGGATTTGTAATGAGTGTCTAATTGAATTTTGCTTAATTTTCACTGGGTGATGCCATACATCAAACTGAAAGGTTGTTGTACTGTCAATAGGTGAGCACTGACTTCAGCCTGGATGTGAAGACATATCCGTCATAATGATGGGTGGATACTGAATTTGAAGAATTTGATATTCTAAAAACCTGGAAGTGGTCTGGTTAAAATATTGCCAGAAACCGTACAAGATTGCCATACAAAATTGAGATACAGGACACAAGACAGTAAACCATGTTGCCCAAGCTTTGAAAAAAAAAAAGTAGATAGCGCGACAGCTCGGAATGAGCCAAGGCCTAGCTTCTCGCAACGACGGCGAATTGAGAAGCTCTTTCATGACAAATTATACGCCCGGAGGCTTGTCATTCCCCGACGAGAGGTGGTGCCGCAAAAAATGTTTGGTGGATATGGCTGGTGCTTGAACCCACACTTCTCGGTTAGCAGTCCACCGCACTAATCACTGAGCCACGGCGACCTGAAGATTAGCATATAAGAGGCATATTTCTATACTTTATGTCGGTACGAGAATCGACAATTTGAAGGAAATACTTTCGTCGGGCCTTTGAACATTTTCTTAGGATTTTCCCAACGTCGGGATATCCAAGGCGTTTGATACCCTTTTGCTGTAATCAGGAAGTAATCTGAGGTGGATGGCAAAGATGTGAGACTTGTGGTCGACGTTGTTCAGTAATTAGTTTGTTGGACTACAGTGCGAGTAGCGTAGGTTTGAGCCTCAGCAATATCCACCGAACATTTTCCGCGGTACCACCCCTAGTCTTATAATGAAGAAGCTTCTCAATTCGCCATTCGTACTCGGTAATAAACGGTCATTCATTCGTGCTAAAAATGTTTGAGAAGATAGATCTTGGTTCCAAGCGTTTAGCGACATCAAAATTCAATGTAAACGCCCATCTCTCCTCGCTCATTTCGCGATGTGGTCTCAATGGTGGCTTCGGTGACATGGCGAATGTGTGTGTCAGAATCTTCCTCGCAAGATTAAATTAAAAAAAAAATGGTAAATTCTGTTGTTTGACTGACACGTGCTCGCAAGGCAAACAACATCCGACACATGTTTGTGTTTACCGACATTCTGACATTGATTTGATGCGCAAAGGATATACTGTAAGGGATTCCTCTTGGCTTAAAATTCAATCAGGAATATTGCATGCTAATATATGTGAAAGGTGCGGACATTCCCCACTTGTGACTTCTCTCGCTTGTAACCACTTCTATTCACTAATTAATGATTTATTTCACGTGTCGTTATGTGCTTCTTCCCGTTTGTCATTCCACGACATTTAGTCAACAGGCACACAACCATCCTGCCGTCCTGGCAATTAATAATTCATTAGCGAGGTGTCGTAAGGCGAATACGAAGGACCGTTATTAATGTCGTTAATGGGTTGCGTAAATTGTTGTCGCAGACCTTGTAATTATTTCCGACTTTTGATTTAAATGTTTTTTTTATTTTTTATTTTTTTTGCTGAGCACGGGAAACCGTCCACATCCCCTCTCGTGGTAGATGGTGTTAAGATTAACAGAAAATGGCACTTATGTTCATTAGTGCTATTTAGGAAGTGTTATTAATGCGTGTGGGTTTCCTTTTCCTTTGACCAAAGCTAATTTGACCTCTGAGTAAGTGAAATAGAAAAGTGGGCCAGCTGACTGATTTGCATAGCAGTGGAGTGCTTTACGAGCAAAAAGGGTGGACAGATGAAGTCCTTTAGGCGACATTCAATGAAAACTGACACAGCAAAGGACTAGAACACTACAAAACATGCCATGACACGAATGAGTCAACCGAACAATTCCACTTGAGTGCGATTGCATTGCAATTACAGCTTGTCAGTCACGCATATGCGCCATATATCAGAAGTTTGTGCCCTTAACTTGGTAATTAATGGGGTTTGGCAATTCAATTTGAGTGAAATAACAATCAGTCAATATAAGGAGCTGCACAGGTATCAAAAAGCATGATCTAGCACGAGTTTAAAGTGCAAATTAGGTTAAAGGAAAGGAGATCGCGATACTCGCCGTTGGCTTAAATATGGATACAGACAAAGAAGCGGGTTTCCACTTAGAAGCATTTCAAAAACACGAGTCTTTTAGACTATCTGATGCACATAGCGTTGTCCAAGCTGAAATCCTGGCAATATTAAAGGCGGCAATACGTTTACAAGACAAGTCACCTCCCTTCGTCGGATGCAACCATCTTTGTAAACAGTCAAGCTGCCCTAAATCCAACACAAAGTCTGTGGGGCAATGCTTAGATGTACTAATCATCATCAGGCACCACACAGTCAAATTCTGCTGGGTCCTCTTACTTACTTACTTTAGGTGGCGCTACAGTCCGGGGTGGATCTGGGATCCAACCAACAATTGTCTCCAGCCAGCTCGATTCCTAGTCAGCTGCCTCCAGTTTCACACGCTAAGTTGGTTAAGGTCCCTTTTACGTCGTCTCTCGGGTGTAGATTTGAAGATTTTCCGGGCCGGACCATTGGTGTCTATCAGCTCTATATGACCAAACCACCTCAGTCGTTCGACCTTCACTCTTTTGACTAAATCGATGTTGCTGTACAGCCCGTACAGTTCGTCGTTGTTTCTTCTCCTCCACTCACCGTCTCTGCAGACGGGACCGAAAATCACCCGAAGAATTTTCCTCTCGAAACCGCCAAGAGCAATCTCATCCGCTTCTGACAGAGTCCATGCCTCTGCGCCGTAGAGCAGGACTGGGACAATTAAGGTCACTTTAGTTGCTCGAGAGAGGGCTTTGCTACTCAATTGCCTTCTCACCCCAAAGAAACAGCGATTGGCAAGAGTTATTCTTCGTTTGATCTCAGCGCTGGTGTCGTTGTCTGAGTTGACTGCGGAGCCTAGGTAGACAAAGTCCTAAACTTAAGTTACATCTGTCTACAGTGACATTCTGTTCGAGACGTCGGAGTTCAGTATCCTTTCTAGTTGACAGCATATATATATATGACGGCGCGTTACCTTGTCTTAATCCTTTTTTGAGATAAAAAGTTTCTGTCAGGACTTGTCTGACCTTGGGAACCTTGACCTTGTGTACTTTCACCTGCGGGTATTCCGATGCTGAGAAAATCCAAAAGTTTCAATCGCCAGACGAAAGCTGTAATCGCAACTGTGCCGATTGTCTGTTCTGACTCGAAATGATCTGCGGCTATCCCCATACGGGTAGAGGTGAGATTTCGGACTTAATCCAGCCATTTCATCCTAGGCCTACCCAGCGAACGCCAACCTGATGGCACTGTTTTAGGTCTTACTTTAAAATCCGCCCCAAACTTTTCGAGATATTCCTGAAGAAGCTACTTGCTTTTGTATCGAACCCCGGATTTGCCTGAGCCTGAGTTGTTCCATATTTTCTCGGTCGTAAAGCCTCTCCTTGGTCTTTCATTGCTAATCCAGTTCCTCCAACCTCGCAAAAGAGTTCCATAAATAGTACATAATGTGCATACGAAGCTCTGAAAGCACGGCCACTCTCCATCAAATGAAAAAGGATAATAAACTCAGAAACATCTCTGAGACGACTACCGCATATCCTCTAGTCGAGAATAGTAAAATCTAAACAGTTCAACGCGAATGCGCTCATCTGTTCTATCTTTTCTGTGATTTTAACAAAATTACCAAATACTATGTTCACTTAATCGTCCTTAATGGTATTAAAGTCATTTCTCATTCGTTCACTATTTTTATGGTCAACGTGAAACGATTGAATGGAAAAGGCGAAGAAAGAAAAAAAAAAAACAAAAACACAACGAAAAGACATGTGCAACAATTTTTACGACTAAGCCACGTGATGAACGTCTTACCTGATTTTCGAACTATGCCAGCACGAAAGAATCTTAAGTATCTGTCGTTCCCATATTGTGCTTACCTGTGTGTGAATGATCATAAAAAAAAAGAGCGAACGATAAAAATGTCCTTTTCGTTGGGTAAGCATCTTTTAATCGTATCACGCGCACGTAACATGGTGTTGTTTTCGATTTTCTCGTTTTTTATAGCCTTGTCCCATTGGGAAGATACATAGATTTCAATCCATAGTTTCCGGATGATGAGGAGCTTAAACTCAATTGTTATGAACGATGTGAGTGAAAAATGAAAAATAGAAGAAGAAGAAGGTTTTTCTTTATACCAAACGTGCATTAGTTCATGAATTGTTTCCCTTTTTGAATAACAAAAAAAAAAAACAAATTTCTAAGCTTCAACAATGTGTGGTTTTTAATTAATTTAGAACTAATTCACACTTTGCGTGCTAAGGGCATTGATTGAGTTGTCAAGAGTTGTTTGTCAAGCCCGTGATTTCAAATTGTCGTGTTTCAACGAAAACGTTTTTCTCTTGAAAATATCCAGTTGCTTTGTAATTGTGATTTAGTGTTGACGCGATTTATTTAAAATTAAAATAAAAATACTAATCCAGGACACATTAGGTTGGAGTGCAGTGGAGTCTTCCACACCCCAACACTTATTCACCTACTTCACCCCATTAAGGTAATTCAAGCTCTTGAAACAAATGTACTCTCAATTTACCGATGTATTTATGGAAATTTAGTTTTGGGGATCATGTGAGCTCTCGGCACACCCCCAGAAAGCTGATACTTTTCACAAATAAGAGAAAAATGCTTCAATTCAAAATACACTCTTTTGAGGGCGTTCCTTTTAGGATCTCTGACAGTACAGGACTTGTGCTTGACAAACAAAATTGTTTTACCTGCTGTCTCCAGTTTCGCACGCTAAGTTGGTTAAGGTCCCCTTCCACTTGCGTGCGCCACCTGAGTCGCGATCTTCCTCTACTGCGCTGACCCTCGGGTGTGGATTCGAAGATTTTCCGAGCCGGAGCATTGGTGTCCATTCGCTCTACATGACCCAGCCACCTCAGTCGTTGGACCTTCACTCTTTTGGCTAGGTCGATATCGCTGTTCAGCCCGTACAGTTCGTCGTTGTATCTCCTCATCCACTCCCCGTCTATGCAGACGGGACCAAAAATCACCCGAAGAATTTTCCTCTCGAAACAGCCAAGAGCAACTTCATCCGCTTTAGATAGAGTCCATGCCTCTGCGCCGTAGAGCAGGACTGGGACGATTAAGGACTTATAAAGGGCCACCTTAGTTATTCGAGAGAGGGCTTTGCTCCTCAATTGCCTTCTTAGCCCAAAGAAACAGCAATTGGCAAGAGTTATTCTTCGTTTAATCTCAGCCCCGGTGTTATTGTCTGAATTTATAGCGGAGCCAAGGTAGACAAAGCCCTTAACTACCTCAAAGTTATAGCTGTCCATAGTGACGTTCTGTCCGAGACGTCGGTGTTGGGTGTCCTTTCTTGTTGACAGCATATACTTTGTCTTGCTCTCATTGACCGCTAAACCCATCTTCGCCGCCTCCGTCTCAATACCCACAAACGCACCAGTGACATCACGCTGCGTTCTTCCGATTATGTCAATATCGTCGGCATATGCGAGTAATTGGACGGACTTTTGAAAGATTGTGCCTCTGGTGTTAGCGCGTGAGTTTTGCACAACTCTTTCAAGAACGATGTTGAAGAAGTCGCATGACAGCGCGTTACCTTGTCTAAATCCGTTTTTGACATCAAAGGTCTCGGTGAGGTCTTGACCGACCTTGGTGGAGCAGCGTGCATTCTCCATCGTCATCCTGGTCTGGTGCCTAAAACATTTGCAAAATATCGAGAAATCTATAGCCAATATACAGCAAGATCAAAACTTGCACACTAATGCAGAAGTACAGAAAAATCCTTTCCACCTTCGCAGGAGGGATGACAGGGCATAATATTCTGTGATACACCTTGAAAAGCTAACTCTAAGTGAGGGTGACCTCTGCGGGGGCTCCGAATACAAGAAAGTCAATGAGGACACGACCCACCTTCTCTGTCTCTGCATCTACATCCGTAGGTTCATCTCATCTGTCTTATCTTACCTACATAAGTATCATATCATCTGAGATATATTTGGATTTAAAGTGTCTATTCACAAATATATACATCCTTCTTTATATGTAAGTTCCAGCCCAATTATTATCTTCTGCGGAAGCAAGCTATGAAACTGGGATTCCCAAACACGAGTGCTTGCCATAGCTTTACGGCGTTCAAGGCAGACTACGAAAAGCTTTAGACACATACTTCGTCTCTCTGGCAGAGCTAGCCCCACTCTTTGCCAGTTTATGGGAAAATTTATTCGCCGGGTGTGGCTTCAAACATAATTCAACATCCGTCTCCATGTATCTTTCTCCTCCTGTTGTATGTTCTGATGACCACAGAAGTCCTTGGACTGTTAAGGTACGGAAATACTACAAGAAGCAGTTTGTAATCGTCGCATTAAGCCATCTTTTCGGTCCCACCAATTCACCCAAAAGAGAAATGAAATGACCTAGGAAAGTAGATTGTCCTGCGTGCTACATGCTCCCATGTGTAAATTATCCTGGCGAAACTCCACGAAGTCTTGGCCCAATTTTGTTCAATTTGATTATAAGAAAATCACGTAATATGGTCCTTTAGTGCTTAACAATGTCAATCTTACAATGGAGTCTTCAAAGCAACGGTCACGAACACAACAGTGACTTTTCGTGAATAAATTGTACAATTGTGCAAATAGTTTCCGAGGGACCACCTCTCAGCGGACAATGACAAACTTTCAAGCGAAAAAGGCTTCTTAATTCGCAATTCGGAGTCGGCAGTAGATTATAGATTTTTTTAGTCATGGGATCACGCAATACATAAGTGCTTGATAGAAGCTAGGCCTTTTCGGCCTTCATAGAAACGAGCTTATCAAAGTCTCCAGAAGAAGCTTTAATATCTTATTATTTTGCCCACCATCTCATGGACTTTTCGCACCCTTCTCCTTATGCGAAATTTGATATTTCACTCAATGGATTTTTTTTTTTAACTTCTCTCATTCATATCACTCTGAGTTCTCTTGAAATTGGATTCAAAGATCATTTTGCACACAGCTTGACACATCACATATGTCCGATGAATAAAATACGTGTTACCATTTTAATAGGCCCACGGTTAAAAATAGATAAGTCAACTACAGACTGTCGTCGATATTTTTACTTTCGTCACTCAAATTAGCATACGGTGTTGAAGTTTCTATTTTAAAATCATTATCCTGTCAATCCGTTTCAAGGATTTCATACGAATCAGCAGAAGGTAGCATTGGCCGAAAATAGCCATAATTGTTAACATACAACAAATGTGAATCTATTTTAGACTAGATAGACATATAGAGCATTGAGGTGTCGCATTTATAAACAGAATCTTAGGACCGAACAGTATCTAACGCTTAAAGTTAAGATTAACACTCGATCTGTCAAAAGGGTTTAAAGTTGGGCTTTGACCTTTGTTTACTTTTCATATATGAATCGCAGTTTTGACAACACCCTTTAGTCTCGAACATCTCGTTTCCTTTAACCAGACACACTGTGCTGAGGTGTATTGCTTATTAGATTTTACCAAATTCGTGCACGCGTTCAAATTGTTTAATTGCAAATGAAAATCAATTTAAATCCCGTTTTCTGGTAATTCGCACGGAAATAGGCTGGAAATGGATTCAGCTTGTGTGCCCGGGCAAACAAGCAAATACATTATTCCCGAAACTCATGCATGCAGATGGCAATAGTTGTCAGTCATGGAGTGACGTTTCTAATTAAGTAAAATTCGCTGATGTGAATCAATCAATTCACCAACTCTTCGTTGAGTGTGAAAGTTCGTTCATTTTTGATCGTTAATTTAGCAATTTAATGGCAAACTGTCAGCAGGAAATGGATAAAATTTTCAACTGATGTTAATTGTCGATGCAATTTGGTATGAGGAATGGATGAGACAAAAATACGGAAGTTAAGATCGAAGTCAGGGCATGGCGCAGGTAATCCATATTGGCTTTCATTCTGGACCATCAATCGAGGAAGCTGTGACATACTTGGCTTGATTGACAGGAATTAGATGCTTGAAGCCATAGAGCGATCTTTGTAGTCAAAAAATGTGAAGGGAAGGGGTTTTGTTGCTTGATTATAGTGCATTTTTCTTGAATTGACCACTTAACCAGTCACTCACTGGTGCCTTGTACTGCCTAAAATGATGTTCTTCCATGGAATCACGAGAAATCTTCTTCGTTGAACAATTAAAGTTCAGAAATTTATATTACACACGACGCCACCAAAGAATCTTCTACGAGCTCCTAGATAAAATATATAAGCAATGTTCTAAATATGGCATTAAAGTAGTGTTGGGCGATCTTCAGGACAAATAGTAAAGGACGTTAACTGCGGAGGATAGTTGGTAGGCATAGCCAACACAATGCCACCTCTGTGCATTCGCACATGATTTACCCATCTTCATGTACACAAAGGGATTTTGCTGATTATCAAACGATCAATCAAATTGCTCATATTTCAATCGACGCAGTGCACGCCTCCAATATTCAGATGTCTGATGTATTCGGATGTCTCAAGATTGTTATCGTAAGAGACCACCGGAGTCTCTCACCAACTTCTCTACCGAAGAACAGCTGCCAACATGCCATCAGAAATGTCACAAAACTAATGCGATAAGTTCCACCTGAATTTAACAACGAAACCAATAATTTCACGAAGAATGGCGACAAGCAAGAATAGAGACATAAAAAGCAGTGTTGTAAAGAAGAACGCGTAGTGCTTGCAATTCGTCCGGCCAAGGAGATAAAATGAACATGAACTTCGTCAAAAGGAAAACAAAGAGCATGAGAAGCCTGGAGGTAATTCTCCAGGAATAATGTACGAAAGTTCTACCGAAGTGCGTACAGAAACCTGCACAGATAAGAAAGTTACCTTTACACCTGTAAACATCCTGCTGTCAGGCAGAATGAACTATTCAACCGAAGTGATGATTGCCAAAGCTTCCATCCACCTAATGTAAACGAAGTGCAGATAGCAATATCCGACTGCACCAACTCAGCATCGCGGACAGAATCTTTTCGGCCATATTGTGGGAACTAATACGACCTTTCGCCAACAACCTGACTGGCTTCCATCAGCGTGATTGCATGGTAGGAAAGTTCACAATTAACGGTTGGGAAGATCATGGAGAGATTTCAAAAACGTCAAAACAATGCTCACCTTTCGTATATCGACTTTATGGCCGCCTATATCAGTTTTTATAGAAAAGAGCTATACAAAGTCACGTCTAGTTTTTATACCCCGTGCCAAGCTCGTTCGTCTATGCAGGATGACGATGGAGATTTTGACGTTAAAAAAAAATGGAATTTAGACAAGATAAGGCGCTGTCAGGTGAATTCTTGAACTCAGACATGCGAAACACTCAAGCCAGCACCAGAGGTACAATCTTTCAAAAGAGTGTCAAACTACTTCCTTACGCCGATGATATTGACATCATCGGCAGAATGCAGCGAGACAGAAGTGGTCAAAATGGTCTTAATAGTGAATCAGAGCAAAACACAATATAGGCTGCAAAAAAACTGCTCTTTGGATATCACAAATGGCTAGAATAAGTTAAACAAATGAACAGCAACGCTTCGACCCTGCATAGTCTTAGAATCTAATCCGGAATTACGACGTAACAGAGAAAGACCCCCGCTTAAGATGCCACGCACAAGTGGAAGGGAACCCCGGCTGACTTGAAGTACGCCACCGAAGGCTGCCAGATTAAGACCGGGGTTAACTAGCGGTCCTTATTGGCTCAGGCCCAGGTTTATCCCGAGCTAGAGCGCCACCAAAATCAGTCCGAAAGTGAATTTACAAAAATGTTTCCTACTCCTACGTAGGTAGTAGTGACAGTGATCCATGACACAGCTCCTTTATATCCCTGAACAAAAATGTATCTAGGGTTCCATTCCTTACATATCACGCGCTTCGACTAGTGCCAAAGAAAAAGGGTTATGTCCTAAGGTACTCTTCGACAACGCGTCTTCTGCACAGCTCGCTGTCGTTCTACTGTAATTTTTGTGATAATATTTTGGCTAAACTTGTATTACACTTTTGTTATACTGTGTATAATAGATATCAATAGAACATGACCCACTTACTGCGTCTATGATACAAACCATCCTGTAGATGTGAAGAAATTCTTCAATGTCCTCGAAAAAACGTCGTCCGAGGAATCTATGTATTTCTTAGATGGTAGAGACTTGGGCAATGCCAATGAAAGAGGGCTGTATCCTCGTGGACTTCCTCATCGCCATACCCCTTACAAAGGTCTTCTTCTGTAATTCAAAGATAGGGACTTTCTGTCGATCGGAGGAAGTCTATCGGTCTATCGGCCTTATCGAATGTTGGCCTTGTGGTTGTACAAGTGTTTAGAGAGGTCCATCTGTTATTTGCCTCCCTAAAGGCTCTTGTCCCCTCTTCGACCTAAGCGGGATCTTCACCAAAGCGTCAACTTGCTCTGAGCTTGTTGCGAGAACCGTTTTCCGCCACTTTGTCAGCATTCTCGTTTCCTGCTATGCACAGGGACCCAGCAGAGTGTCACCTTGTGCTTTGTTCCAAGAACTCTATGCCCTTCTCGACAGCACCTCATAAGCTTCAATTGCATTTCATTAACTTGCTTTTATTGCTGCCTAGGTGTCGATAATGGTATTGGCCTCATCGCAGTCTCACTGGCGGCTAGTGTCACTGCCAGGACGTCCGCTTGAAAAATACAGCTGTAGTTCGGAAGGCGAGCGGATTTTAAGGTGCCCAGCGGTTCAGAAAAGATACCTGCACCCACACGAGTATCCATTTTAAATCCATCGGCGTAAACAGCTAAGGAATGCGCGTTGGCATTTGCCCGCTTTTCCATTCCTCGCTGCTCGGATATGTGCTTAAAATCGGTGAAATCTAGGTATGATGTTATGTAGTCGGTTGTGGATACATTGCCTGGATAAGAAGGAAGCGATAAGAAATAAGAAGCGAGTCTAGCGTTGGTAGAAACATATGTATATTCCTGTCTGATATTTGAAAATTAGGCAATTATTTCATCCTTTTGTCGGTAGGATTCCGCAAAATTCTAGGATGTATTCCATTGTCTCCCTGTTCTAACGCCAAATTCGCGTAAGTCTTCTTGTACTCGTATTAACTCTAGTTTCCTCAAGGGCCCTACAGTGCCCTTATTACAATACGTAGGTTATTCTTTCCTAAGCTGATACACGCTTGAACATTTTTCGGTTATACTGGCCTAGGAGTTTATGGGTTTGCACCAGACCGTAGATGTTATTTTAAGGTTTGATCCTGCACTCTTTTTCTACTTTCCTAAACTCTTCCTTCAGGGTATATGTAAGCTTCTATTCCGCTGGCTAGACTGTCTGCCCCTTCGTTTCCCTCCGACATTCCGGGTATTCAGTAAAGGGTCAGTTCCCAGTTTATTAAGATTGCTTAGGCTTTCCCAATGAAGTCTGGATATAAAAGTTGAACTTCCTAATATTGACATCCCCACTGATTGCCATTTGCCAGGAGGGGAAGTTTAATAAAAAATGCATCGAATTCTTTTGGTCCAATACATCTCCTCCTTCCGATGCCCTCTTTTGTCATAAAACTCGCACAGTCCTCTACCACAAGGTGTAGGGGACTAACTTCCAAAGTCCATGCAGTTGGGCATGTTCCCTTGCCATGAGAAAGCTATAGTTTCATCTCTTTTTTGAAAATTCACTGAAAATTAAAGACTGCAACCTCTTTACTTATGCATGGCAACATCAGTGTGCCCGAAAATAAACTATTAATTTCGCAACAGTTGTCACAAAGTCCTTACAAAAAAAAACTGGGGAAGAGAAAAACAAAACAACAGAGCAAATGCAAAGGACAAAGTAAAACAATCAAAACTCTCCGAGGACTTCATTTTGCTTGTTTTGCAAATGACTAAATGGCTCCTTTGAGGCTGTTTCACGTCCCTTTCAACTGATTGGGGAAGAGTTTTCTTTTCCTTTTTTTTTTTTCTTTCCTGTGCGGTAGAACGGACTTTTGTATAAATGCTACTTTCTTCCTCAATTAAGGGATTTCACAAAGAGACTGTTGTAAACTGAGGTCATTGGATATGCAAACAAATTGAACTTCAATAATGATATCTATCTGTACGAGGACAAACAAGTATGTAATCGATTTGTGAACTTGGCTCAACTTGACCTCTAAAGGAACAACCACTTGAGTGTGATAAAATTAAGTTTTTTGCTTCCACCGAGGAGAAAATAGAAAAAGTTGATGAATGGCTTCTACCATCGACTTGAACGCTGACACCTCTTATTAGTTTCATATTTACTAGACCCCTTGTGGAGCGCCCATACAATATCTTAATTAGAAAAGTTTATTTAAACATTGCGTGACCACAACGCGCCCATTATCCTCCCCATCAATCTGCCATCAAACTAAACTATTTTCTCACTTGCAAAGGATATGCGTGCGTCCGTTTTTAATACCAACATTTGTTGTTCCACCACAACTTTCCCACACACAATGGCAGGACTCACAATAACAGGAGGCACACACAAAGGTAAACAAAACGACGACCGGCGAGTGGCAATTGAAATAATTCAACATATCCCAGCGGGTGGGTGGGTGGTCGGATGGCAAATTAACGATGACGCTGATGGAAGAAATTTAATCGACAATTTCGCAATGGCGGAAGCAATTCACGGTATTTTGTTGCAAAGTGCTCTTAACTGCGATAAATTTGCACCTTGTTGTGTTCAATCCTCATCGAAGCGGGAAAAAAGTAAAAGCGAAATCCATTGGCATTGTCCTTTGGTAGCAGGCAGCTATAAAACAATTTGGCTACCAAATTGTTGTTTTTTTGAAAACAACAGCGAAAATAACAAAGAGCACAGTGTTTGGAGTTTAAATGGGGGAGTGGTGCTCCATTTCGATTGGATTACAAAGGAATATTATGTCGACAGTGAGAAACACTATGAGGTCTATTGTGGTGGCCCATATGGTTTAACCAGAGGTTATATTAAGGCTTTTGATAAACCTCAGTATAGCCTGTTCGATTTTCCGAATTTCCGCTGGGTTGACCGAGGCCCGCGTTATGTGGAGTAGTCTTTTCCTTGCGAATCCTGGACATACGCACAGAATACGTTCAGCGGTCTCTTTCTGTTCTCCATAGAGCTGGCAAATATCGGTATCTGATAGATGGTATCTGAGTGGACAATGTACCGTTAGGTAGCCCGTTATGGTTCCTAACCGTCTATAGTGAAATCAAGCAAAGTCTTTACCTTGTATAGATTGGGTATGATGAACCTTTTCCCTTGTCTAAGGCCTCGGAAGTTGGCCCAGTAGTCGGCGTGTTTGTTGATCTCCCATTATGTTATCTTGGAGTAGACATTGTTGGGTGGTACCTCAGAACAGGGTTTGGGACCAACGATTGCAGTCAACCCGTTCGTTACCCTTGAAGCCTTCATGTCTTGGGATCCAGGCTACAGTAATCTTATTTACCGATGCGAGACTTTCGAGGAGGTTTAAAGAGTCCCAGACAGGCTCGGACCCTACCGTATAGGATTTAAGAGCTAATAGTGCTGCTTGGCTTGACAAGTGTTTAGTGCAACCAAACTCTGATGAATCGCTTTGCGAAGAACATTTGTTCGATTTTAAAAACTATCAGCTCTGCTGGAGCATTGCTATCCTTCTTGGAGCCCACATAGACTGTGATCATGACCTAGTTGTAGCTGGAGTCCGAATGTGGAATGCTTGGACCCTTCGTAGCTATAAGAAAAAAATTTAACATTGAACGGGTGCAATCACAACAAAAGTCTTCAGACCCATAAGTCTATCATCTCTCCTTCTAAAAACTCTTGAACGATTGATTGATATCCATTTACGTCACTTAGACACTCACCGTGTCTCTAGCGATGTAAAACTTATCTGCGACACCATTTCTACAGGCGAGCTATACAGAGCTTTTATTCTCCTGTGCAGAATGGAAATGCAAAACGTTCTTCCTTTTATTATGTTTCGCTCAGCTCATTTCACAACTCACCAGCCTACCATCGCAAATAACAAAGTCACATGCAAATAGACTCCATTTTCCCTCAAGATTTTCAACAGACAACTCCGTTTCTTCCGCTGTAAGCCGTCATCGTTTAAAGTTCTTACAATAGAATTTAAAACAATTCTCCCCATCCAAAATAAGGAAAATGAAAGCCTTACACACCCAGGTCACGTTGGTGGTTTTACACTTCGCACGTATAACACCCAATGGACCTGCATTAATATTGGATCTGGCGATTTGCCCCAAATATAATCCCCAAAGTCCATAGGGATTTCTCTGTGTTCACACAGTTTGTGTTTATGTAACGTAGCGTTTGCGACGTTTGTTGAATGCGAAGTACATAAGTGGATTCTCTGTCTTAAAGAATCTCTACGTTGGTGTTCCGAGTCATTTGACCGTGTGTTCATTTATGTGTCATCATTTTATCTACTTTGTTAATTTTTTTTTACATAGACTACGTAAAGGTTTCATGAACATATGGTGGTGTCGGTATGTTGGCTGCGACTGAATATCGTCACCAAGTACTGCTATCAAGTATCAAAGTTGCCAAGTCATTGCCAATGAAATTGGGACAGATGTTGCAAATGAGAAGAGTATTTAAGTTCCGTGCTTTGAAAGAAAGCTTAAAGGAAGCAAATACCAAACCATCAACCTTACAGGGCAAAGCGTGGTCTACGACTGTACCATCTGCCAGTGACAGTGCCAACTGTCAGTAACCGATTTCTTAACTATGCCTTGTAATAGTCAACGATGTGACATTACATGGATCTATAGATCCATTATGCAACAACCTTTAGAAGTCCTATGCTGTAACTGTTAACTCATCAATTAGTCAAAGACTTCTGCTTGCAGCTATGGCTTAAGCACTACGGTAAAAAATATCGTTATTTTGAGGAAGATAATCACATTATTCACCTTCAGCACTTCGTCATTTTGTACTCAAAGTACTCTTAGTTCCAGTATTTCTTATCCATGTGCATCAACCACACAATGCTTTCTAGACTTATGTCGCCTATTTCCGACTTAAGCTTAATTCTCTTTGCTACCTTGTGCACTGGAAAATTGTCACATTAGCGATATGAAAGAATTCGCCATACTGGCCAGCTTGAATACCTAGTTTAAACATCCTGTGTAGTATTTTTGAAACACCCAAACTGTTTGCTTCGCCATGCCTCCACTTAGTCCACGCTGTTTGAAGTTAGCCTCGCGGTTCATCTTCTCTTGGACTCTCTGTTCCAGCAACAGTCGTGCCAAGTGCCTCTGTTCATCTAGATTCCTTGCTGGGCGTATAGAAGCATCGCACGCTTGGCAAATAAGTTACATTGTAGCCTCAGCTGTCACTTATTCCCAGATTATTGTCTATTTCTTTGTCAAGTAGAAAATAATACTCTGTGCAAATATTTCTTTGATCACATCGAAGAACTGTCTACTAGTCTACCATCGGATCTGTTCAACTTTTGAAAGGACGACCGGATGGTTGGTCCAAAAAAACTAAGCCACTACAAACTTTCTACATAGAACTTAGTGTGATGAGGTAAGCTTACTTCATCTTCAACCCACGAACTAAATTTAACCTAACTGATAGGAGATGGCTGGCTATGTCTCATTTACGAGTATGTAGGTCCATGTGTACATATGTAGGTGCTCACCTTCGATTTCATTTAAACATGCGTTGGTCTCTATGCAGGTCTAAAGATTTAATAATTGCGTCTTCTTCGATGACTCTTCAGTTTCTAATATTAGATAGTAATGTCAGCTATGATCTCCTCGCTTCTAGTTCGGGTTGTCTCTCACGTTCTGACTGTGGAGTCCATTCTTTAGCTGTACTGATACCATGGAGGTATCTTTGAACCGCTTTCATTGTTTATTGTTGTTTTTTTTTTTTTTCAGAGTGCTAGGTTAGGTAGAAGGGTGCCTTGTGGCTTAATCACTGTTCACTTAGACCAACAATTGGATCCGTTGTGCCTATTTTTTTAAAAGATTTGCCAGGGAATCTGTGAATAAAATCGCCGACTTATAACCATTCAGATAGGTACATATATAAATCTCAAGCAATCTTCCAGCTCAGTATTGAATAAACAACTGCCAAGAGTCGTCAATCTTCTGCCGAAGGTGCAGAACAGTCTCATGTCATAGTCATTATGATGTACATAGAGATGTTCTGCATACGTCTATAGATATTAATTGCGCAACGCCTAGTAATGGCCTGGGATGTACATGCTACCTCCAGATATCATATTTAGAATGCATTTTTACAAGCATTTCCGTAGCTTAGAAACTATTTCGTCGGACCGCTGTGCGGGCTGTATTGCTTTTAACTCTAGCAATATCCACCGAACGTTTTTCTCGACACCACCTTTTATTGGGGAATGACAAACCTTCGAAAGTACAGGGTTTTTAAACAGGGATATAATAATTTTGTATTTTAACACAAACGCACCCTTAAACTTTTTTTATGATCTGACAATGGCAAAAAGTCAGTCAAAGTTAACAGTTTTATCATGGTGAAGTTCACAAACGAACAATGTTTGGAAATTTTTAAAAGTAAATTCTGAGTCGGTGGTCGCTTACTCCAATTTTCGGTCGTAATAATCGTCCCACCAAACAGGCTGTACATGCTATAGTGGATTAATTTGAGTCAACATATTCACTATTGAATGTTCTTGTACCCGTGAGACAACGCACCGGTCGAAGTACCGAAAATATCCCAGCCGTGGCCCGTAAGTGCTTCAGTTCAAAAGAAGCCAAATTAGTCGATTCCACACCGTTCACAGGAATTGGGAATTTCTTAGTTCATATTGTGGTGAACTTTGTATAAAGATCTTTGCCTATATCCTCACAAGATCAAGTTAACCCAAGAACCGAAGCCTCTTGATCATTTGAAGCGCCGGAACTTTTGAAATTGGGCTCTGCAAAAGTTTGAAGAAACTCTGATTTTCATTGTTATGTCCTTATTAAAAAACCCTCATGAAAAGCTTCTCAATTTGCCACACGAAGTAGACACCAAATTGTGGGTCACTTCCATTCGAGCGAAAAATGTAACACGCAACATGAATGGTTGCTATAAGCTAGACATTGGCCCATCCCAGGCTATCGCACCAGTTATCTATTTATTTACCCCCTTAGGAAGTCTTTTATACTGCTACAACCCTCGATGTAATTACTTCAGGTTCAGAAAAGTAAGTTTTTTTTTTCGTCAATTACAATATTAGCTAGGGCGTTATCCACTTGCGAAATAAGTTCGGAAGTCAACCTGAGCTCTGTATGTAGGAAGGATAAGGCACTTGTTTGGCAAATTGCCTTATATTCACCGTGATATGTAATCACATGCTATGAATGGAGATGGCTTGAAAGGCATTAAAATATCTTGGAACGAAGATGTGTACATATACACGGAAGAAAATCTCAAGCAGGTGCGCGAACAATGCGCCTTCGGCAGACCGGTTAATCGGTGCTTACCGATGTAGCAGAAAAGATTATTCTTAAGAAGATCCAAAATAATCCTAAAGAATCAATTTAAGTCTGGAATCACATCCCTATTAATAGCTGTTATCACAAAATGAACTGCTTGATACAGAGAACTCCAAGTTTTCTTGCTTCACCATGACGTTCCATTTCTACTTGTGGGATAAACTCTTGTTGTCATCACCCCCTTAAAACACTAAACCGCTTGATAAATATTTAGATGCCACATATTCCTCAACATGTCCTTTGGTCCTTTCAACAGAATGTACCATAACATTTCTTCATCAGGCTTTGATGACATCCCTGTGACACTGTAGCCCGCGATAATATCCTACTTTAATTCTTAGTGCACTTATGCCGCCATTGAACCAACCAAGCACAAAGCTCCATAAATATCAGAGAAGCCGGCTTTAGTCGCTACTTACTCACACACATACGCTTTCTCTCACCCATCCACCATTAACCGCAATGCAGCACAAGGATTGCTACATGTGAAGTTGCTCACCCGCATTAAGCAAAGGAAAATATAATCGAAAAGCTTCAAGTCCTACATATGGATGCTTGACTGGGTAAAGGGTTGCATGCAGCATGCATGCATGCATTCTCCTCCAGTCGCGTTCGCCTGGGCACCAGATGGCAGCGGGTGCAGAATGTTTTTCTGAATAACTTTCAAGAAATATTCGAGGCTGGTTTTGTGTTTGAATGGTTTCAAGTGTGCCTTAAGTGCCGGCATACACGAAAATGTATTGTTGCATTACGGCATCACGTGTTCGAGTGTGGGAAAGTTTTCAAATTGCCGTAAATATAGCACTCCTCGGAATATAAGCATCTCATTGTAGTACAACCAGTTCATTGGTCATTTGGTGTTGAAATATATACTACTGGTTTTGCCTCACGTAAAAAAATGGAATGAAGAGAATGGCGTTTCGTTTATAGGAACTGACACATCCCCACTGGTTATCTGTGGGTTCACTTCTAGGCTCATAGCCAGTACTGATGTCAACAGAACTTTACATTATTACGTCCTTTGGCCTCTGAAGGCGTCTACCGTGATTGATTTTAAGGGAGGTTGCTTAACTCCCTCCAGCTCATTCCTACCAAGACCATTCGCTGTTCATCTTGGACCGCTGCTTGGTACTTCCCTGTCTTTTCACAAAAAACTAAGGCTGAGTTATTGGCATTTTGATCCATGGTATTGTAAATATTTCTGCCTCTTTGGGCTATTCTCTGGACATTTCAATAAATTCTATATTATTGCATCCTAAAATCTTATGACAATCTGCATCTAAGCATCCACTAAGAGTCTGGGTAAATTGCTTAAAGAATAAAAGATTTCTTCGGTTTCTTTAGCCAGGGCATATTTAAAATGTCTTCTAAAAGTCCTCTTATCATCATCATCATCATCATCATCTTCCAATGGCCCGCTTATCCACTATGAGGGTCGCGGGTTTAGGGAGCTCAAGTGGACTCTCCACATTTGCCGATCTTCCGCCATTGACTCTAACTCGACATTGAGTGCCTCGCGTACTCTGGTGTTCCTAACCCGATCTCGTCGAGTCACCCCAGCAATACAACGAAGAAATCTCATTTCGGCAGCTTGTATCCGCGATCTTATTCTTTCGGTCATTACCCAAACCTCATGACCATAGGTGAGGGTCGGAACAAACACTGAATTAAAGACCGACAACTTAGCTTCGATGCCAAGTTCGGCCCTCCTGATAACAGATTGACCAAGCTGTCTCAAAATTGCTCCAGCCTGACCAATCCTACAGGATAACTCAGTATTGCTCCTACCATCACTCGTGAATAGGACCCCGAGATACTTAAACTTCTCCACCTGTTTCAATGGGACTCCACTAACATGCAGAGTGCATTGAACAGGTGTTCTGGAAATTACCATTAACTCTGATTTGTTCACGTTTACCTTCATCCCAGTTTCAACACAGACGGCGACGAACCTATCTAGTGCGCGCTGAAGTTCGGTCTGGGTGGATGTAAGGATGACCAAGTCTTATCTTCAGGTAGAACTAAGGTCGCTTCGAACCTTTGGATAGGCTACTGTCGTTCTACGATCCACCTCTGGTGACACACTATGAAATTTTTCAGATCTTCCGATGATCACTTATGTAAGAGCGTGCAAATTTTCAAAACAATTTCTGGATATAAACTGCCTGAATCAAAGAGTGATGGATTCTTAGACTAGTTACCACTTAAATGAACATTGTTAAACGGGTAGACTCACGATCAAATTTTAGGTTGCAAAGACAGAATGAAATACAGATTGACGGGTGGAGTTCTTAATTACATACTGACTAATGTCTTGTTTCCCGTTGTGGGTCATATGGACTCTACTACACCTACGTGCCATCGCGTGCGGTTTCTGGCAATATGCCTCAGCTCTCTCCTCTCTTCCCTAATTCCCGAGACTTTTTCTCAACTGTTATGCGCCATGTATTTCTCGGTCGACCCACTCTTCTGCCATTTTGATTTAACGGATTCCATTGCAGAGCGTAGTTACCAATGCAGCTGTCGCCTTTTCGAAATGCATGTATAACCAATCCGCTGGCATTTTCGTTGTTTGAAGGTTGTGACCCGTTCTTGACGCGTTCTCTGGTAAAGAAGTTCGTTAGAGATACAGTTGGACCAAACAACTTTTAGATTGTTTCGAAGGCATCCATTAAGGAACATTACCAGCTTTATTGTCATAGTAAAAATCAAAAGTGGTGCACTGATATAACAGCACGGATTTAACATTAGAAGGGAACAATCGTAGTTTGGTGTTCAAGCTTATAACATTGCTTTGCCATATCTCTGACAACATTCCAAATGCAGACTTAGCTTTGCCGATTCGGCTTGTAACATCTTGTTTGGTTCCACCATCGGTCGAGACAATACTCCCAAGATATTGAAAGCTCTCTACTCTCTCAACCGGTTGTCCAGCGATGCTTACTTAAGATGATGAGTTCATTTCGAGGCTGATGATCTTGGTTTTGGCTGCGTTAATTTTCAACCCCATGAAGTTTGCCTCTCTCTGAACTCCCTCTGTCATTTGGTGCAGTTCCATAATCCTATGTGATAAAAGGCATGTGTCGTCAGCGTGAAAATTCAAGAGTCCATCGAATCCCTCCATTTCTCACCGACAGGGCAGCGCGAAGCGCGTGGGTTGAAGCCCCAGCCATGTCCACCGAAAATGTTTCCCACCATCAACTCTCGTCCTAGAAGGCCAAGCCTCCGGGAATATAATTTGTCATGAAAGACTTTCAGTTCGCCGTAGGGGGTCAGCAAAAATGTAACACGCGCAACATGAATGGTTGCGAGAAGCTCACCCTTAACTCATCACGAGCGGTCGCAGATATCGTCTTCGTGGCGCAGTGAATAGAACACCTTCACGTGTTCCGATTCTAGCAAAAGTTTAAAAAAATCACATTTACATACGAAAATCCGGTACATGTTTGAAAAGGTTCAGAAGAGCTATTTCCGAATTGCATGTAGCACCGTATGTTTTGCTACATTGCACGACACAACTGGATGAATTTACCCGGAATATCGAAGTCAGCTATCGTCACATACAGCTCAAGACGATGAATGTTGTCATATGCGGCTTTGAAATCAATGAAAAATGGATGAATCTTACCTTGAAATTCCATAACATTTTCCAGAATATTTCTCAGTATGAAGGGCCGGAAGCCACACTGCTACTTGCCGATTAGTATTTTGCGAAAGGGGACCAGACTTTTACACAGTACAATTCTGGTATTGGGCATACTTTTGTCCACCTGTACTTGGTGAACAATTTCTTAACTCTCAATACTTGGACCTTCTGGGTCGCGATCTTAAAGCAAGGGATCCATTATGATTTAAAGAAAAAGTCTCTCTTGTCACTACATTGTTTTTACATGCCAAGGAAGTTGCCCCAACAATCCCAACTTGGAGGACCAGTTTCATTGTAAAGAATTCCTAGGATAAGTGGTCGGTTCAACAGATTTCAACAATCCACTTCGGCAATGTGCTACCATTGGTCCCGTAAGACCGCATCTGCCAGCATCCCTTTACCAATACTCCAACTAATTCTTGAAAATCCTACAATTATACTGAAGAAGCCAATATAAAATAATTCTTCCCTTCCAGAAGCTTATGACCCCACCGTTCGTTCCGTCTAGATGTAAGGAATGCATTCATATGTATTTACAAGTCCCAGTTGCAGTACTCATAGGAAATGGCGCTCATTTAATGAATACGGACTCCTTCAATGTCCTAAAAAGAGACAAGGCACATTTCTGTTCGATCGTTAAAGCTCCAGACTTTGTTACTTAAGTTTGTTAGGTTGAAGGGAGTGAAAAAACAAACAAATCGTTGAATATTTTTCGACATCTGCTCCAAGATAAGAGGCAAACTCCACGTTAACGATGATTATCATTGCAAAAGTCGAAGCAGCAGGTGACAACATACCCCATTTTCTCATTATCCGAACTGTACATAAAGATAACTGAAGCCCCAGTTTGGAATAAACAGATTATGATGGACTGATGGTTTAATTGTAAACTTTCAGAATCACCTCTTACTGGCAGGAGAATATGTGTACTTCATCAGTCAACATAACTAACCTAATTTCCAACTTGAAGTGGTCTTTCGAAACTCCCCCTTAAATAACCTCTATCAATACTTAGTATCTCCAACAGATGTTACATCCCAATTCAGAGCGTATTTTACTACCCCACTGCCATCAACCTGCTACACATACACCTGTGCCATGTCCTCTCGAATAGTTTCCAAGAGGAAGCAACTTTCCAAAAAGAATCATTCAAAAACTATTTTGAAAGAGTTACAGGTGCAATTTCAAGTTTTTCTATTTTAGTTTCATTTCGCCCATGCACGCCAACCTAATAGGAGACACCACTACCACTGCCACTACTGCTGCCTCCCCCAAACACTGTCGAATGAAAAATACTTTTTCCATTGGAAAACTTTATTTGCTGAAGTGGGTAATGTCCTTATGCCCCAGTTCCGCCACACTATAAAGTGGCCGCCACCTATATGGCACAAAAGTGAACTGCAGGACAAAAAAAAACAGCAATGACTACGGGTGTGTGTTACAAGGGGGATCTTGTGTTCTATATTTCTTTTCAATGAGAAGACATTTTAAAAGTTTTCGAAAACGGCACACAGTTTCTCCATTGATGGTCGTTAGAGTTGATCTTTTCGTCGAACGCTCAGTTGTGGATGTTTTGTTTGTCTTTCGAAAATGAAAAGGGAATACTGCCACTTTTCGTTTTGCTTAAGTGTAAAGTTTTGAAAGTGTCAATTCATTAACGAGAATCTTCGTATCGCTTGTTAGTTTCCTGTTTGATTATCGGAACAAGGTACGAAGAAACTTTTGATTGTTGTCGCATGGAGAAAAAGTGGTGAAACAGCTAAGGGATGTTGAAGATTTATACAATAGAATCCACATCTGAATTTTGGAAGCTGGTTTGTGAACATTTGTTGGACAAGATGAAGGAGAAGATCTTTGTTCCATACAGGAACGCCTGCTCGATACCTTCTGAGTCCTAATCACCATTCCTGATAACCACTATTTAGGTCACCGTGGCTCAGTTGTGAGTGTGTTCGCGTATACGTGACATTTTTTGTCCCGTTAAGTAGCTCGTTAGGGTTTTTAACTCGTCTTTGGTGAGATCAAGCAAAGTCTTGGTCTTGTATAGGTTGGGGTTGATGAACTTTTTCGCTTGTCTTAGGCCCTGGAGGTTGGCCCAGCAGTTAGCGTGTTTGTTAATCTCCCATAGTGTTATCTTGGTTGGGTGGTATCCCAAAACAGGATTCGGGACCAACGAGTGGGCGGCAAGCGCCTCTTCTCGCCTGGCTGTCGGCCCGTTCCTTTCCCTCGAAGCCTTCATGTCCTGGGATCCAAGCTGCGGTAACCTTTTTTACCAATGCAAGGCTTTCGAAGATGTTGGGACAGTCCCAGACAAGCTTGGATCCTACCGTATAGGATTTAAAGGCTAACAGTGCTGCTTGGCTGTCTGAAAAGATTAGATGCGGGTTCCTCAGGTTCTTCTCCGCAGGCATTCTCTTGCGCCCAATTCAATAGCGTGGACTTCCGCTTGAAATACTATAGGTGATTTTCCAAGCGCTGTGGAGCGTTGGAAACTGGGACCATAAACCCCAGCACCTGTGCTGTCGTTTTCCAATTTTGAATCATTTCAACCATTTGATAGGGTAGTAGGGTAGTAGAGCTTTCATTTCTACATTCGCGTCTATAACAACTTCGAAACGATATCTCTGGAGCATGGTATCTAGAACCTTAACAATTGGGTCACGATGAATATATTCTAGTATTCGCAGATGAGCTGTAAAGTCACCGACTTTAAGGTCCAGTGTCTGAGGCAGCCTTAGAGCACTAAGTATAGCTTCTTTTTGTATTGCCATTTGTAGCGGCGTGAGGTAGGCATTGCTCCCATAGCTGCCGTTGCTCGCGATCTCATAGCCCCGGTTATTCCGACGCAGGCTAAGCGATAGATTTGGCTTAGCTTTTCTTGCGTTGTGAATTGTAGGGTTTTTGCCCACCACACTTATGACAGATAGGTGATCAGGGGCTTGATTATGGCGTTGTACGATCAATAAACCATTTTGGTTTACAGTCCCCAATTTTGCCGTACAGGCGTTGGCATATGAACATTGCCCTAGTCGCCTTGTTGGTAACTATGTTAGGGTGCAAGTTCCAGGCTAGAGTTTTGCCGAGTATTACTCCAAGATACTTTGCTTCGCTGGCCAGATCAATAGGGGTGATTTCCAGTGAAACTTGTGTAAGGTTGTGTTTAGTTTTTCTGGAAAATGATACAAGAACAGTTTTTTTCCGGGATTGATGGTCAGGCCCTTCGTCCTACACCACCTTGAAGTTAGGTTAAGGGATATTGCATTATATCTGATATGATGTCATCGAATTTGCCCCTAACGTTAATAACGGCATTGCCCGCATATCCTTGTATGGCGTATACGTAACATTTCTTTATCGAATGAAGCGGAAGTGATAATATTGCCAACAAGTCATCATTTACTGCCGAATTTCTCTGTTATTGACTGTGAACCCTACGATCAATATAAAGGACCTTCAAGGCCTGCCTGGCACGGTCTTGTATATTCGGTTTCCAGCTGAGTTTTTTCCAGTCAAGAATGAACCCAACGCATCTGATATTCACAGAGAGTAATAGTTATTCCCTAGAGGTGTGTAGGCTGAGATATGTAAGTGGTATGCGAAACGGCAAAATGGAAGTGGGTGCTTTGACAATTCTTCAGTAGCCCCTGACTACATATGCAAACATCCTGATAGACTTCTCACAAACTCCGAATTAAATGTGTTTTGGGCACAATTTTCCCCATCATCATCATTATCTTCCAATGGCCCGCTTATCCATTATGAGCGTCGTGGGTTTAGGGAGCTTAAGTGGACTCTCCGCATTTCCCGATCTTCCGCCATCGACTCTAACTCATCAGGGGCTATCCCCATACGGGTAGAGGTGAGATTTCGGACTCGACCCAGCCATCTCAATCTAGGCCTACCCAGGGGACGTCTGCCCGATGGCACGAATTCCATGGCACGTCTTGGAAACCGAGTTGGGGACATGCGTTTGACGTGCTCAAACCATCGAAGTATGGACCTCTTCGTTCCCCAATCATGCGAAATCCTCAAAAATTTCTCAGAATCGACCCACTTCTTTGCCTTGGCAGTGCTCATAATCAAGTACACAATTTACGCTATCATTTACCTGACCAATGTATGTACAGATTGCCATGTAAAATCCTTGAAATATGCATGCATGTCCACTTCAATTCATTCGCTCGTTTCCTAGGAATCGATTCATTTTCAGTGAATTGAAACCTCCTCTTGAGTGCGCCCTTGTTCATTTAGTATTCTCTTAATTCGCTGGACTGACCTTTTGCATTTTACATTTGTGAGTAAATAAAATTCCGCAAAAGGCTTTAATTAATCTGTTCAGGAGTCCTTGAGAAAACTCAACTTCGGCCGAAAAACAACAGCCCTCTGACCTGGAAATATTCGCCGGAAATATTCCCCTTGATAATAATTCGCATTCATTACGGGTTTTTCCTGATTTCTTTACTCGTAAGTAATGCCGATTCTTTCTTCGGGGCATTTTCCGTTTCAGTTCATTTAATTTAGTTTATAAATGCTTAAGCCAAGGTTACGAGGGTTTTTTTTTTTTTATTTAGACATTTTGTTTTCGTATTGCACATGAGTGCGGGAAGGAGGCTGGAGTTTTTGAAGAGTGATTAGGGTGATGACTGATTTTCATGGCTTGCTCAGGTAGGAAATTTTTAGTTCAGTCCTTGAAGTATTAACTGGGCTAAAGAAACAAATTGCGATACAGACTGGTGAAGGTTATCTGTGTGCAGTCTTTTATCTTCTATAACCGCAGAAAAAATGCTCTCGGTTTGCTTAACTAAGCATCGTAACATCTCTTGTATTTAAGACGTACGATGTGGTTTTTGGTCTCCTCTCAACCCTGTAGGCTGATAGTGCCAAACCCACAGTATTTATTCACCAGATAGACATTGATGCATCTTTTCCCACCACTCGCCTTCTTTGCAAACAGGAAAAAATATTGAATGCTGGAGCATATCAGATAGTCGCCCAGTATATCTACTTTATTCCACTCACTTTTTAGCAAAAACTATAATTTTCTGTCTTCACTTCTTTAGTGGAGACGAGAACCCCTATCTTAATATTTTGACACGTCTCATGATCAAGCTTCAAGTCATTAACTCTTGATGACTGCCCAACATGTGTATACTTTACATTCCTCTAACAAATAGTTCGAGCATTCCTACCTCTTGGACAAGAAACCTCTGAGGAGTGTGGGCACTATCGTTGAAAAATGGAGAGATATTTTGCTGCTCCTTATTTTTCCTTCAGAAAACCCTGACTCAATTAAGAAATTTCCTTATAAATACTCTGATGAATACCTTAAAGAAGATCACGTAAGATACCCAACGATTAACCCAAAAGATTCTTACTCCTGATCGCCTTGATTAGGGTGACTCTTGATGCGATTCCTGAGACCCATTTAAGATGACCACTTCAAGGAGAGATTTTTTTTTGCAGATTTGTAGCAAATCCCTGGTGAAGATAACCTAGTTTAGCCTCACTATTGTTATTGGTCAGAGAATAAAGGTGCCTGTTGATGAAGTCTATTTCTCAGGGAGGTTCATTTACCTCAGTTAAGTTAATAAGCGCCTGACGCCTTTATACGGGGCCGGATTATGTCGGTTCGAGGTGGATGTTGAAGACTCATTTTACCTTCTTTTGCTTACCTCTCGAAAAACTAGGATGTACATAATGTAGATCAGAGGAAGGAGGTGCATTCTAATCAAATTTTCAACTTCAAGAAGGCCGTTTGTTCCAGAAAGGGAGGGAGAAGGGAAAATTGATTTAAACACTGCTGGAGGTGGTCCGTAGTTAAATGAAAAAACAATTTGTTTGCTCACGTTTTGGACGGATTCTGCTCTGTCACTCTGCTCTATCACTTGCTGTACAACGCGCCTGTCCGGCAAGCAAAGGGACTACATGTTACCGCAGTGGTTCTAGGGAAAATAGGGAAAATCTCGACAATTGTCCACGTTTTAGATGTTTACAAGAGGTATCCTTGAGATATTTTCAGATAACCTGTCCGGGACGTTCAAATTTATCGATTAAATTCGCTATAGCTGTGCGAGAAGGCGCCAAAAGCAGTACGAACTTTATGAAACATTTCCCCGATATTTTCATCGTTTTTGTAGTGAATTTTTGTTATTTCAGCACATTATACGAGTGTGTATCGATTCAAATTCAATAACCTCCTACTTTTTACTTGTCAAAAATAATCGCAATGATGATTCAATGTTGACAGAACAACAATGGCGCGAAATTTAAAATGACACCTCCTGTTGAATGATCCTATAGTTCGTCACTCTCTCTTCTGTGTTCCGCATACAGCGCATAAGTTTCAGGTCAGAAAATGCTGATTTTATCATACATAACCTGGGTCTGCGGTAAGAATGAAAAATCTAATTTTTTTTCCACGTTTTGGAAACATTCCTTCCTGGCTCCCGCTGCAGAGCCTTTTGTGAGGCCAGTTTGTAAATCATAGGCGGTCTTGTCAATTCTTTCATTTCTAGAAGACCATTGTCTCTGATTTAAACGCAACCGGAATTGGTCTGGAATTAGTTTAGAAAAATTTATTTTTCGCCCTGACTCGGCTGTCGGTCATCAGAGGGGATAACTTTGGAATTGAACTATCTTCCCTACTACAAAAAGTCTTCCACTGACTCTTATTATTAGTGTCCGTCGAACTTTTACAAGCTCCTATGTTCCTGTCTTTGTTAAGGGCGTTTCCTATAGTCTGCACCTTAGGTTGGATAGAGCTCCTTAGAATATTTGGCAATCATTTCAGTACAAAGAAAAATCCATTACCTCTTGGTCATTTTCCCTCGGTGAATTGTGACTCGTCAAAGTAAGGGCAATACTCGCTTACTTCGTCTTCAGCCAAATTTGCGTAAGTTACTGCTCTCATTGTTCCACAATAGCTTTAGCAAACGTCTTTACATAAGTCAAACATTTTGTGTTGTCCCATAGAAGCAGAAATCGCTGCAGGTGCTAAACTCTCACATGAACCAGCTTGTGAGCTTGTTCCCCCTGCAAATCTCGATATTCCAATTCGATTGAAACCATTTGGCATTCGACGTGATAGGACGTACGTATGTACACATACAAAAAAATCATTCACGAAGCACATATAGGAAAATTCACCTCCTTTTCTCTTACACGCTAGAAGAATAATCCAACTTGACAACGACTAACCGGAACCACGATGAGTGGCCAGTCACTTCAATAAAAATTACCCCTAATGACTCTAATTTGTCGCTCGCTTTGCGTTTTGACAAATTGCCAGTTCATTTCCTGGTATCAAATGTTGAAGTCAAATTGCCCTAAATTCGCTTCGCAAATAAAGCACACCAATGCAGCGAGAAGCAGTTCACACCCATGCCATTAGGGCGCTTCCTGCTGCAATCATTAGAAACCATGCCTCTCCGTGTAGAGTGTCATTCTAATTGCATGTCCAATGACTGAAATACAAGAGACGTCATGTCACTTTCCCAGTGTGTTGCGAGCACAACAATTCAACTGCCAAGTGAGTCAATCATGCAAAAAAGTTTACTCCACGGTATCGGGCCGATCCCTACCAACGATATCTGAAATCCGTTTGCATATCGAATGCTAGGGACCCAGTATTTGCATAATATTTTCAGCTCAGCCCGAGTATAGCCAACACAAAAAAAGGACACGAAAAGGATACGCGAATTCAGCCGGCACCGCTACGAATAAATGGCACATGCAAAATGGTTGCCATAATTCCGCATATCAAAGGTTATTGTGCCGGCAAAAGGGATATTGTTGTACGAGTCGTAGATCTCCTTACATTCAAGTTGAACTGCAATTACCTGTGTAATAATGAAAAAGTTTCACTTTCGGGCTAGCATACGTCTGACATGGTATTTGACTTGGGAAATACTCGAATGGCTGTAGCCGTAAGGAATGAATCTGGCAATAGTTCCTTTTTGCACACAAACACACACAGAGCGAAGGAGAGCGAATACAGGCCATGAGAGCTGCAACGGGAGCAGGCAATTCAGTGTGTCATGATTAATGTGAAATTTGTGTGTTATGCGTGTTTGAATTCCCTCGTCTGAAAGGATTATTTGTGCTTTTGTTGAATTTAAGTGGAAGTCACAGCAGTAACTCAAACTGAAACTTTTATTTCTTTGCTCCCTTTTGGGGGAACATACTTTAAATTTCACCAGGCAGGCTTTGTGGATCGAAACTAGTCTATGGACAGTTGACTATTCATCCACTAAGTCAATGTTTCAAGCCAGTATGTATCAACCTTCTTTTGAAGCTGAAATTTTGATTTGATGAATGCTGTTCGCAAATCAATTCTTTATGAGCAAAAGGACCAAAATTCCTTGCACTGAATCGCTGCCAACAATTCTGCACCATTACTTATTTGCCAATTATTTTTCTGAATACGCCACAGAGTGGCGTCATCTCTCCTCTACTCTTGCTGAGGTAGAGAAAGGGTGAAAGTGGTCTTGTATGCGGATGACGTAGTGATACTAGTGCCAGGGACGTTTCCCTCCGTGACAAGTGAAATCATGGCGGCTTCTCCAGACAAGTTAAGCACCTGGGTCGCAAGTTGTGGACTCTATGTAAACCCGAGCAAAACTGAACTGACTATTCGCTACCAAAAGCAAAATACCTGACATCACCGTTTCCCGTCTTAATGGTCAACGACTCACACTATCCTCCTGCGCTAGGTATCATGCTTGACCCAAGACTTACCTGGAAGCAAAACTTTGCCTGTAGCAAAGAAAAGGAAAGAAGTGGGGACTTTAACCAAACCTTGTGGATGTACACAGCCGTAGTGCGTCCAATTTTCACCTGTGGAGCCCGCGTTGAGCAAGGGCTACAACCTTACGAAACCCAAAAGGCTCCAAAGAACAGCGAGTATAGGCACCATAGGCGCATTGAAGTCAGCCCCAACGTAAGCCCTTAATGTGCATCTTTCGCCTCTCAACTTACACACAAAAAATACTGCACCATAAAGCCTAGTTAGACAAAGAGCCTGAGTGCTGGACTGCACGGCCCTAAGGCCATAGCAACATTCTGGACTCTTTACCAAACGGCATGTTCCCGTTTCCAACTTCCACTTGGAATTCCCCACCAGATCACAATGGAAGAGAGACAAAGTGGTGAAGGACTTCGATGACACCCACGGATCAAAGATGAACTGGGGTGTGGGTGCCGGTGCCTACATTTTGGTTTTGCCAGCGTCTCCAGGCGGAACTACTGGCAATCCGAGAGGCTTGCACGCAACTCGAGTGTGATACAACACACAAACAGAACATTGCTATCCTCAAAGCTATTGACTCGGCTAACATATCCTCCAAACTGGTGCAAAAGTTCCGAAACGAGCTTGCCCGCTTGGGCGAACGGTTCAGAGTCACACTGCTCTAGCTTCCAGGGCACAGTAACGCAAAAGCAAACGAGCGTGCAGACGAACTGGGCAGGCCGGATACACGACTCACTCGCGGGAAGGGCCCACATTGCGCTAGAAGCGTTGAAAATACAAATCCACTCAATTTACTTGCAGGATGCCAAACTCCAATGGAGGAGATTAACCAACTGCGCCGACCTACGATAAAATTAGAACAAAAGACCTGCTAAACAGAACACGCCCAGATATTGCCAGAATAACGGCGATAACCACGTGGCATTGGACAATTGGATGGTCCCCAAATTCGATGGCGGCCAAACTAGGTATCCCATACAACCTCCACTGCCGCAGCTGAGAAAACGAAAATGAGAGGAAAACTCTCTCCCACTTCCTTTGCAAAAGTCCGGCACTACCAAGTGACGCGCAGTAAACCAACCATTCTTCTACGACCTCAACGACATCTCAGGTTAAGGAATACGAGATCTAACCGGTTTTCTAAACTCCGCCGGTTGTCTCACCCACCCTCAACAAAACACATAATCAATCAGGTCACACGAGTCGTGGTAAGAAAATTGGGTTCTGGTGAACCGCCACCTGTACCTCCGGACTTGATGATATACCAGCAGAAGCCTTGAGACTGATCGCCAAGTATTCTCCCTGACTTCTGCTCAACATGTACGACCGCTACCTTCAGAAAATGGTTTTTCCACAAAAATTGGAAACAGCAACTACTGGTGTCGATTAGCAAAATAAAAGCAGATGCGGATACCACAGACTTGAAGGCCTTTATGACACAGCAGGAAAACTCCTTCACAGGACGCTCAAGCCGTAAATTTCAGCAGTGGTTATGAGAGCTCAGCCAAAGTGGATTGGGTGGTCAGGACCTTCCACGAGGTCCCCCGCTGAAACTATCATTCGAGAGAAATCGTGATGGTGCCAACTCTAGACGTAAGCAATCCTTGTAACTTCTTCAAGTGGAGGAATTTGCCCAACCCCTTCGAGAACACTTTCGGCGTACCTATGTATTACAATATCCCTGATAAGTGATGGAATGTTATCTCTCAAGACAGAGAGATCGTGAGCGAAGCAAATTACCGCTGGTGCTGCGCAGGGCTCAACTTGAGCAATATCTCTTACGATGGAATCCTAATAATGGAGATGCCCAGATAATGTCGCGACAGAGATCACCGCACAAGACCTTAGCTCCAAGTCATGAGACCCGGAGATATCTGGGGAATGCCCTCTAAATCATCACGCTGATGCTTTCTTATGAAACAGAAGAAGCCACATTTCCATTTTAAAGGCCAAACGACAGATGATGTTGAAGAGGTTGTTTCACGAAACTGAAAGCAGTGTGTGCCCCCTCAAAGCTCAAAATCCTGACAGCAAATATAGTTTTCGAAGGTAAAATGTAAATCCATAACCTTGTCTACCGATGAAAGAGGATAAATCACACGAAAGGTAGAAAAAGACAAATTTCAAACCACACAACCTGTGGTGGTATCCAGAACAGAAGTCATGATGTTTCTCAGACCACAAACTGCGTCGTCATGTAAAGGCACAAAAGTATTACATTTCCCGGTATTTGCTTGTGAATTTCCTCCCTTCCTCACCGGATACAGGAAATTCCGAACAAATAAAAATGTCAAAGACTAGCGAGCGGAACTTTCGATAAATAAAATTTCACCTTTTCCTTGGGATTGTCCTTGAATCGTAGTAGGATTCTTCCGTCGCCGCTCCTGACGGCAACCGACGACCGAGAGGGGAAAGTAAATTGTTTTGAAAAGTACCTTTATCGGTTGTTTTTAGGTCGGATGCCAAACAAGGGGGCGTCGGATGTTCGTAAGATAAAAACGGGAAAAAAGGGAACTCGTGGTGACCCTTATCATTGAAAATCGATACAAGACGATGTGGAAACAGGGGACGGGAATCATTAAAGGGAAGCGAGTGCCGAGCGACTTTAAGGAAGTTTAAGGTTTTAGGGATACAAAAACGAAGTATAATAGCTCGAGACCCATTTGAAGGATACTTGCGGCGGAAGTAGTGTGTAGTGTAGTGCTTTTGACCAATGTGTTGCTAATTGAGGTGGCAGTGCGTGATGAGAGAGCTTATAAAGGAAATCTCTTGTGATGTGTCGAATATGCTGAGCATTACTTGTGGGGTCTCAGTGCGTGTGAAAGATAACCACTTCAAGATGTTATGTTCTGTTGGGATTTGCTGACAAGTTTGTGGGACTGGAAATGGGCAAACACAGAGGATAGCTGTTGGATTTTTGTTTAATGTTGTGTTCCCCTAGAAAGTATTTAGCTACACGTACGTAACTTCCTTTTTGACTTTGCATTCGAAGCTGGGTTTCGGCGTAAAATTTAACTCATCAACAACATGGCAAGGCTTTCAAATCTTTTCCTCACGTTTCCCTGTTTGGGGTCGGTCGTACTCATATGATCGCACCAGCATCTTCTATCCTGGGCTGTCTATGTTTCAAGGTGGTAAATCCCAATGTTCTTTCTTAGGGGTCCCAATCGTTGTTCCTTTTCTTTTATGGGTTTCTGGATACTTATGGTTCTTTGGACAGTGTTGTTTACATCTCAGGGCGTTTGTGCGAGGGCTTTTGCCATTTTTGCTGTTATTTGGTTGATTGGTTGATCAGGTAGGGTAGATAGATAGGAGTGAATCAGGGTGGCGTGCCTGAGACCCAATGAGAAGCATCATGGCTCCGTTTTGATATGCATATCAGACATATTTTTCCTCGACAGGTCGTTAAAATTATTTGAGAAAAGTTCGGACACAGACAAGGATGAGCAAGCGAGGCAGACAAGCCAACATTTCAATAAATGTGTCAGTCGGCTGCACCTAGAGAGAAGTTCTACGTCTCACGAGAGACACTTTCACATGGACTTTAGCGCTATCCACTGGGCATGGAAATTTCAAGGCTCATTTAAGGAAAATGGGACTAGTGGAAGATGACAACAGCAGACTATGCTTTTGAGAACGTGGAGAAGACAGCTCGTATACTGTGGCAACGTATACGAGGTGTAGAATTACGGGCTGTCCTTGGTTGTAAGACCGTCCACCGAATCAACCGAATACTACTTAGCAATGGCACGACCAATCGAAAAATCTGTGCTTATAACCAGAGGACCATGGCAAATTTGAGTCTAAATGTTTACCCAAAAAAATCAATTGCGTGTTCGTATTTTCTCCTCGCTTTCTTCTCGAACTGAGCACCTACATATTCTCGTGATTTCAACCAAGGGTATGATCTAAGGCCGCAATGGCCGATAACACAACTTCTTAAGCTTCTTGGTTATTCAGCAATCTGGTTATTAGACAACAAAGTTCTAGCTTAGCCCTTGCCTCGTTCTTATGCAAATGTTTTTCAAAACCATAGAGTAAGAGGACTGATGATGATTAAATATGACATCAGGAGATTTGAAAAAATTCTCGTGAATTGTAGCAACGACAAACACCACAAATGTCCCCATGTAGTCTGGACACCTACCCCGGACGCCATTGAAACCTATCACGTTTCGAATCATTGCACCTTGCTCGTGCTGTGTGAATAACCTCAAAAGGGTATTCATAACCCTTTGAAGCGCATCTGAAATACCAAAGAAAATACTTAATCGAAAAGCAAGTGATCTAACATGGTTGAGTAACAGCTGCCTCCCACCTTACTCAATTTGAACACGTTGCTGCCCAACCCGCTTTAGAAAAACGCATTTTGAAAATTAGTTTCAACCTTTGTAGTCGAAAATCTGGCGATAAAACTATATTACAACTTTTTTTTCTAATTTTTCCTCCATAGAGCCTGAATAGCGTCGTCAAAATTTTGGAAAGTTTTAAAGATTGTTCATGGTATATGCCAAGTCTCAATAAAATTCAGCACCTTTCTCACAGAGTGTCGCTTGCTTGTCAACAACAACAGTTTTGCTTGTCACAGTGTTGACATTATGAGAAAACTTCTGGGAAACACCATCCCTTCGTTACCCCTTAGGGTAAACCTATGTATTTGCATAAAATTAACGTAAAGCCATGGATATCCTTCAGTGACGCACACATAGATAAATCAAAAAACTTGCCATAAGCGTTTGTTTCCTATCTTTTGACATCATTCTGGAGGTGTGATGACTACTACCCTCAGCTCATCCTTCATCTGCTGTACAACGATTCCTGGAACGACAACTTAACTTTTATACAAACAGGTTATATCCGCTCCACTTAATTTAAATATCCAAATAAACAATATAAAGTGATAAACAACTTTTTTTTTTGCTTCACTCAAGGAGACAAACAAACGAAAAGGATCTTTGTTTTTTTTTTTGGAAAAATACATCTCATTACGGTGAAGTAAACAAATTATCTAAATTGAATGTTGTTACACATTCGGAATGTATGAGTCTGGAAATATATTCAAGAAAATATTGGCACGGTTTGCTGAGGCGAACTGTTTATTGTTGTCTGGAAGACGATAACAAGGACTTTTTGATGGAATTTAGAAAACGCAGACAGTTCGTGCGGGTAATTTGTCAGAGAATCATAATCAAATCTGAAAGCAGTAGTCACTGATACGTGGAAAATGAAGGTCACTGAGGCTGGGGTATAAAGTCAGGTCCTCTTTAAAGTGATGAATACGTTTTAACCTTCTAATGCCTTTGATTGAAGTCTATAAATCAGTACAGACTATTATTCACATGAGAGGAATGAACTTGAAGTATTTTCTTCAATTTGGTGAAGTTTGCACCTTGAACATGTAGAAGGATGCAAACGGTCTTGAAGCGGGCTTAGGTCATCAGAGCAAACAAAAACATACACAGGCACTGAAAAATGGATGGAACTTACTTGGTGATTGAATTGTAGATACAAGTATGTACATCCTAACCAGTGGCCTACGTTATCGTATCCAACATCCGCATCTGTACTAACGGTTATCCTAAACCTTCTACCCCTCGACCTTCACGTCAAGAAAATGCCAACATGTAGTGCGGTCAGACTCAGAAAATCCGGCTGCTGTTTGGCCAGGCCCCATGGCCACTGTAGCATTCTGACTTCACTGCTTCAGGAAGAGACCACAGACTATCTTAACCCTTGCATTACGCTCAGAAAAGACTTCGACGTTCTGGAATACGCACAAGAGTGGAATAGAACAGCGGGGTGGTCACAAGAGACTACGACAACTTAATGGAATGCGGGGTAGATTCGGGTATTTATTTCAGCGGCCTTGAAAATATCGAAATTATTCAGACTCCCGAACTTCGCCAGTGTTTTTCAGGCTGAAATACTCGCAACCTAAGAGCTTTGTCATGCGCCCAACAACGACACCACCCCCAAACAAAATGTTGCAATCTTGGCCGATAGCCAGGCAGCCATCAAGGCTCTTGTCTCCACAAGCACCTCATCAAAGCTGGTAGCACAATCGGAACTGAGCTCACCCGCTTATTTTTCCTAACCCTTGTATAGGCCCCAGGTCACAGAGGCATCGAAAGGAACGAAATGGCTGATGAGCTTGCCAGTCAGGAGTCGACCCTTGACAGCTCACTCGCAAAAAAAGTTCTTATCCCATTAAGAGCTGTCAAGAAAAAAATCAACCTGCACTACTTCTCAGTAGCCAAACACTAGCTGCGCTAAGATTTTCCGGACCGGACACCGGCGTTGGTGTCCCTCCGCACCCAGCCACCTCAGTCATTGGACCTTAAATTTTCTGGCTAAGCCGAAGTCGCTGTACAGCCCGTACAGTTCGTCATTGTATCTCCTCCTACGTTCACTGTCTATGCAAACAGGACCATCACCCGAAGAATTTTCCTCTCGAAAAGCCAAGAGCAACCTTATCCGCTTTTGACAAAGTCCATGCTTCTGCGTCGTAGAGCAGGACTGGGACCATTAAAGTCTTCTAACGGGTCACTTTAGTCGTTCGAATGAGGGCTTTGCTACTCAATTGCCTTCTCAGCTCAAAGAAACAGCGATTGGCAAGAGTTATTCTTCGTTTGATCTCAGCGCTGGTGTCGTTGTCTGAATTTATAGCGAAGCCTAGGTAAACAAAGTCACTAACTACCTCAAAGTTATAACAGTCTATAGTGACGTTGTGTCCGAGACGTCGGTGTTGCGTGTGCTTTCTTGTTGACAGCAAATAGTTGGTCTTGCCCTCATTGACCGCTCAATACCCACGAATGCGCCACTGACATCACACTGCGTTCTTCCGATTATGTCAACATCGTCAGCGTATCCGAGTAATTGGACGGACTTTTGAAAGATCGTGCCTCTGGTGTTAGCACGTGCGTTTTGCACAACTCTCTTAAGAACGATGTTGAAGAAGACGCATGACTGCGCGTTGCCTTGTCTAAAACCTTTTTTGGCATCAAAGTTAAGGTCAGTAAAGGTCCTTACCGACGTTGATGGAGCAGCGTGCATTTTCCATTGTCATCCTGCACAAATGGACAAGTTTGGCAGGGATGGCAAGACTGGACATGGCTCTGTATAGCTCGTCTATATAGATGCTGTCACACGCGCCCTTAAAAACAATGAAAAGGTGGTGGGTATCGATTTGACGCCCCTGGTTTCTCTCCTAGATCTGCCGCAGTGTGAATATTTGATCGATAGTGGACTTTCCTGACCTGAAGCCACACTGATATGGACCGATTAGGTTGATTAAGAAGGGCTTCAAACGTTCACATAACACGGCAGTTAAGATCAAGACTGTTATTAAGACTGTTGCATCTGTAGTTGACTCAGTTTAGAGGGTCTCCTTTCTTAAAGATCGGGATCACGAAAAATCTTCTCAATTCGCCGTTAGGAGTCGCCAAAAAATTGTATGTCCCTTCTATTCGTGCGAAAGATGTAATACGCACAACGTGAATGATTGCGAGAAGCAAAAGCTACGTGGTCAGTGAAATCGATTATTTTTTGGTATCTCTAAACGCTTTGAAGACTCAAAACACGAGCACACCACTACTCGATTGTTACGGAAGCATTCATACTTCTCCACTCAAAAATTGTCATTTGCAAGGACGATTGTCTGTTAGTTAAGTGTTCCTATTTGCGCACACAATCCAAATTCACTGACTTTATAAATCCATTCATGTTGACACACTATTTCCACGGAATACTTGACTACATTCTAATCCTCTTCGGCGCGATAAATTGTTCCAACTAAATAGTTGCAGAGGATTCTAAATTGTGGCACTTTTGAGTGACTTGCAACATCGAAAGTTAACTTTCTGCAAGGACGGCCACAACCGAGATGTCCATTTGTCTAACTACGCTTGACAATAACTGAAATTTTCGAGTTTTCACCGCAACCTCGTCTATCCAGCGGATATAATTGAAGTGCCATTGTATACACACACACACACAGAGGGGGAAACAAATTTACGTGTTTAAAGTTACAAGTACAATCCATTAACTTCAGGCTGTGACAGCAGTGGAAGGGTTAACCAGCCAAGCCCTGCCAAGTGTGGTAAACAAATTAAATTCTGCGATACATCCTGCAGTCATCTCATCAAAGTTTCATAACTTCAATGTTGTAGCTATTGCAGTTGTCGAATTTATTTTGGGGTTTACTTTGTAATTGTTTGCATTCGCAGGTATGCATGTTGCGAAGTCCTTGTGCGTTCATTTGAATTCAAAATTTCAAGTCAATGACCCCATGCTTACGAGTGCTGGAACTTTGCGAAAATCTTCTGGGGCCTTCCCCGAGAACACAATCCTTGTGTGCATGAATTAAAAGTATCTCTACAGAAACTTGCCCAAAGGAGGCAAGGGGGAAACCTCCGCCTCGACATATGTATGTACATGCGACTAGAGATATTCATTGAACTTTCAAACAGATGTGTCTAGGTTCAGTTTAAAGTCTCCCGTCTAAGTCTGAGAACTTTTCAATTTAATTTCCCTTTAATGTGTGACAAGCTTGTCTCCGAGGCTAATGAAGATGAAAATAAGTAGTCATACTGGGATCTTATGCTTCTAACACCCCCCGCCCTCTTCCCTTTGGATGTTCGGAGAGACGTGTCATATTTAATTGAAGAGCCTCAGGGATGGAATTTTCAATCTTTCACCGTCATCCGTATTTGCTTACATATTCACAGGCAATTACTTTGCGGAAAACTTTTGACAAAGGACAAGGCAAGTGAAAGTTACTCACGGTTGGAGGTGTGAACAATGGAATTTTGATTGATGATATAGGATACTGTCTGCGCTACACAAAGTCTCGACTTTCACATGGAGTTGTAGCCTTCCTCAAGTCAAATTCAATGGTGGTTCTTCTTAGCGCTTTCGATGGTCGCCGTGGTTAGTGCGTTGGGCCATCCGCTGGACCAACTACGTAGGTTCGACACCCAGTAAAATGCACGAACAATTTTTCGCGACACCTCCTCTCGTCGGGAGTAAATAAATCGCGTCTCGCGTTTATTGATTTTAAGTTCCCGATTTTCCTACTTAACGTCCACACAGGCATTGCTTTGACTTGAATCAACTATTTATCCATAACGTGTTAAAATCCCTTCAATCAAAATACTAGCACGCAACTCTCAAAACCCCCTTCAAGGTCTGTGACACTTTTAAGACGCGTCCTAGTTTCTGAATTGGTAGCACGGCATGCTGGTGTAGTTAAAACACTTTCTGCACACACGTTGCCAACCTACATACCATTTAATCGCAATTTCTATCGAGTACACTCACGAGGAGTTGCATAGGAAAATCCTTTTTTCCCACCATCATTAGCGACGTATCCTTTTGAAAGAGAGATGGGTTATTGAAAATTATTTGCGTTTGCAATATCGTTCGGATACCACTCGAATGAAGTTTTTCCATGAATTACCTCTCAATAGAAGTACGGAGTTCTGCCTAACATTCGAATATAGCGGAACTGAAGAAATGTACGCCATTGAATCGTATGCATCTCATTTCATAATCAGCGTGCATCTGTCAAAGCAAAGTTGGGGTTGAGTATTTTCCATTAATTACAAATACATCCAGGCTCTCAATGGGTGTTTGTGTTTACAATTCGATAATTTTGATAGAGCAAGGGTTAGCACGATGTTTGGATGTTTCTAGAACCGGAATTGCATTAAAGTTTCTCATGCAGAGAAGTGCTACTCTTCTCAGCGCAGTCTAGAAACAGCAACATCAACTTTGCCTGTAGGGACCTAATTCGCCACAACTTTAATAAATTAAACCACCTCCTATCATCTAGCAGTCTGGGAAGACATGTTTTGTCCGGACTAAGCTCTCTTAGGCAAGATAGTACCGAAATCCACGGTAATAGCATTTATATCTGCTCAGACAGTCAAACAGCCTTAATGGCACTTGCAAACCCAATAACTACCTCGCAGTGGGAAGTGATGAAATGCAAGGTGAAACTCAACATCCTAGCAACCTCTGCCCAGGTAAAATTGGTTTAGGTACCTGGTCACTGCAGAATATCTGGGAAAAAAGTCCGCGGATGAACTGGTAACGAAGAGAACAGGAAACGATTGCAACCATATTTGTGGCCCTAAAGGTTATTGAATCCATTTTTTAGCGGCTCGTTTACAAATGGTAAAGAAGTAGACGTCGTGGCTACTGACTTCAGTAAGGCAAAGATCTTTCGCCAAATCGTCCTCCTTAAACTTAAACGGGCTATGTTCTATCTAAAGGATCGCCAATATAGTGATCTTTTTAGAATTTGCATTTCAAAACTAATCAAGGCAATCTCAGGAGTACCACAGGGTTACCACTTAGGCCCTCTGATCTTTGTATTGACTATAAATGACGTAGAGCTTACCGTTACGCATTCTGACCTTCAAATCTACGCAGACGATATGAGGATCTCTAGAAAAATTTCATGAATTGCTGATTTTCACTCCCTACAGGTTGAGCTAAACATATCCTTCATTTTGTGCCAAAAAATCTTTTAGAGCTCAATTGTGCAAAAATGTCAATCTATTACTCTCGGAGTTAGCTCTCCAAATAATACTGTCGATGTAAGACCGGAAGTTTAGTTCAATGTCACAGATGATGGCCAGTCAGGTCTGTTCACTCTACCACCAAGTCCACATTCAGAGCATCGAAGCTTTGCGTGGCTTGGGCTGGAATAAGCCATTCAACTTGCCTCCCTACGAGAACCGGCTCAAATTGTTAGCCCTGAAGTTCTTAAACGTCACCTTTGATTGCCCTCATCTGCTTCCCTTAACACTAATCTCCACCGTTTAAGATCTGTCCCTCTGTTTCGCTTTGACTACATCGTTTGGAATATGGTCAGCAAGAACCGCTGACAAGAATGCTAAGTAACGCTAATACGTAAACGCAACGTTCGAAAAGAACGAAGAATTCGGCATTTCGTTTATCAGAAGACTGGAGATTTTTCATGTCTAGATTCTTCTAAACAACCACCACAAAAACATCCTTAAAGTTTCCATGTTAGGAGGGCTCCTTGTGTGAATTCCCACTTGGCCTGGGTCATTAAATGCCGTCTGCAGATCGCCGGAAGAGCTTTAACACTTGCCAACAAAAACAGAGTTAATCTGCTTGCAGGGCCCTACAACATACACTTTTAGGGTCTACAACCTTTTTAACATTTTTTAACTAAAATTAAAGTGATGACATCGAATTCTACCACATTTCCACTATTATCCGCACGCTTGTCCATTTCATATGTCATCCACAGGAACAATGCGTGCTTTGTTTTTAAGGTGACAGATATGCGATTTTTAACAGAGTCACCTTATGGTTACATGAAGGACGATAACATCAAACGCGTTATGGAAGTGAATTTGTGGCTTTTGCCCTCCAAAGCTATTAACTGGGGCCTGTTTTATATTTACGACAAAACCACCACCAGACAGATGCTGACAAACATTTTATATCCGCACATGAACCAGTGAATTGCCTCGTCCGGCAGTAAAACGGTTTTTTTCATAACCTTATTACGATTGGCCCTTCTGACCAAAAAGTCGAATTGAATTACCCAAACGGGAAGTAAGTCAAAAATTTATTAGACCATCAAGAGTGAAATCAACTTAATGAGGCCTCCTTCATTGACGGGGATGGAAGTGACTTTTGAAATCATTCAGTCGTTAACTTGTTAAGGACATTTGAACGTTCCAAATGTAATGTCAGCTTACGCTCCTTGGACTGGAGTGCTTACACTAGGCCGGGTCTTGCGTAAGGGCAAGTCTTTCGCAGTTGCTACACAAAAAAAAAGATTGAAAAGCAAGTGCTACCCTCCGGTCTACTCTTGGTCAAGAAGAGCAACTTAAGTGTGACTTCCTCCATATTGCTTTAATGGATCTTTTCTAGGAGTTGCATTTTGAGAACTAAGATTGAAGATCTCCTTAACCGATGTCGGAAAGTCAAAAACCGGTGAAGATCCTGCAAAATAGCTTTTCATTTGGGAAAGGATGGTTGTTGGTTGGTTTGACAAAGTGAGATTGAAAGAACCTCGTCACGTATCCAAAATCAGGATCCCGATTATCATCTAGACCTAGTCTTACCTAGTTATATGCTTATTTAGTCTGCAGTGGCCCGTTAGGAATTTTGGGAGTACACGCAGCTTTTCCAATAATTTTCGGTTGGGGCCAAAGAAAATCGCCCCAATACCTCCAAAGGAAAAGCAGTTCAGGATCTCGATTTTAAATCCTCTTCCAAACTGGAGCGATTTGAGCATGGAATCTGATGCCTTGCTGATCATATCTACCTCCTCACAGTCGGAGAAAATGGCCGAGGACGGGTCTCCGATCGAACGTTGGGTGTATGTAGCAGAGTAAGTTCAATCAAGTGCTGGCTTAGGGAAAGTTCCTCTGTGATACTGACCTTAGTAGTTGCATCTTTGAGTAGGAATGATCCTTGCCTTTCCTGTTGTATACGACTGGTATTTTTTGACTTTCCTCTTGTTTGACTTGACTCTTTGTGTGTCACCTGTGCTTTCTGATGACGTTGGATTCCTCAGTCTTAAGTTATTATTGTACTAATCTCCTCAGTGTCGGACGTAATACGAAGCCTCAATAAATGCCGCATGGATATTGTACATTCGTTCCATCTTGAATGTCGTATAGCTAGCTATCCGTCAATATCTTTTGCAAGAGCTCACGGTGGTGTATGCCGCAACAATGTTCTCCAATTTATATTTTTGAACTCTAAGCAACACTTATTGTCACTTTACTGTCAATGTCCTCTTTCAACGACTTTTATTGCAGTTGTGACCGCTGACGACGTCGATGGAAACCATATTGGTAATTTACTAAACGAGACCATCTGTGGTGCTTTCTTAATTTATTCCCACTTTGTCCAACATCCATGGAGAAGTTTGAAGTTTTTCGTTCGCAAGGGGTTAGCTCATTGCATATAGTTGGCCAGTCTTTGATTAAACCACCGATCCTCTCTACATTTCTTCAAATAGTTCAAGTCGCTACGAGAAGAGAACTGTAACCACATTTTTCAAGAACGCTGGAGTTAGGCCAAGACATTTGTCCGCCCTTTAGTTTCTGTGTCACCACCTAATAAGCTTTACTTCAGGGATTTTGGTCGGCTTCGTTAGATATCTGGGTTGAGCTTCTCTTTTTCTTGCCCTGATTCCATTCTCTATGCTTCTCATTCTGGTTACGAACCTTAAGTGAATATCTCCTTAGTTAGCGCACAACCGACTTGAACGGTGTTACTGTTACTCTGTACATAATCTGACAGTATCCTTACTCGTTTTATACACTCCTGACCGATGCACATTATCTGTCCGCAAGCTCTCGTCATTTCTTGCTTGAGCTGATTCGATTGGTGACGACTGTTCCACATGTAAGTCTCCTATCAGCCAATTAGAAAACCCCTAGTTCAAGACTTCGTTGAACGTAGCAGCCTTTTTTGTGTTGTTTTTCCTTGGTGTTCTTTCTTTTTTCATCCGACCTGGGCCATAACTCATACTTGATCGCCTGGTGATCGCCCCCTCACCATCTTGTACGCATATTTCCATGCGACTTATTAAAGTTCAGTGCTTCCCTGTTGCCTTGAATACCGCCCAGAGTTTCATCACTCCCATTTTTTTTTTAAGAACTTGCCCTTACTACTGGCACTGCGACTTAGCAAGATCTATTGTATCTCCGGTCTACTTAGCCTTATAGGTCTACTACCTTCACAATGAAGGTGAGTATGATATTCCCCAAAGACCAAAATTCCCTATGAAAGATCCATCTGCGTAACCAATATAGTGCCGGACATTCGCAGAGAATGGGCTCAGAGGTTTTTTCCTCCCCCAAAACAGAACCAACACTCTGTATCTAAACAAAGGTTTAGTTTGTTGAGATGATGTCTTAGGCCGCAATGGCCGGTAAGGAAGCTTCCTCATGCTTTTTCTGTCAGGGTTTAGAACTTCCTTGTAGGAAAAGGTCTTGATCAGGCTCGTGAATTGCCTAAGCCCGGGGACATTTTAATCAATGAGCTAGGCGAAGTTAGTGTTCTCAGCTGTTTAACAAAGCTGTGACGGTAGCCCAATTAACGCTACAGAACCGGCCCTAGCCAGCTCATCCGCAGTTTCATTGGTGACCGGGCACCCAACCAACCTGGACCTTGTTGTGCCTGGCAAGTGATTGTAGGGTATCGTACCATCAGTTGACTGACTTAGATTCCACGAAGTGGGATGTCAATAAATATGTATTTTTGCGCTCCTAATAACTTTATCGATGTTTATCCTGGCCCGAATCTCAATAGCATGGATTTCAGTTTGGAACACGCTGGGGTACACCCCTATTGTTACCGAGACTTTAGTGTTGGATCCAAAGCCCTCAGCACATACTCCGGAATTCATTTTTCATGTGTCGATAAGCCATACCAAACATCCTGGATCTGATACGGGTTCTCCATTCGATATTTCAACCTCAAATAGCCTACCGAAACTGTACTCCGTCGATGACAGTGCAGAACTGACATAAAGCTGCCATTTTCCGATTATGTCAATTTTTTTTAAAAGATTTTGCCTGTGGTGTTGACGTGTGAGTTCTACAGAATTCTTTCAAGAACAATGTTTAAGAAACCGAAGTCTAAATCCTTTTTTGGCATCAAAGGTCAAGGTGATGCGTCCTTAACAGAGCGCATTCTCCGTCGTCATTCTCCACACTCGGACGAGTGCAACATGGATGCAAAGAACAGTTTGTGCTCCTTTGTATGCTGGCACTCACGGTCTTAAAATTGATAAAAAGGTCGTGGGTTTCGATTTAAATTTCCGTCGTTTTCGGCCAAATTTGTCATGGTGTGATTGTTCGATCAGTGGGTACATTTACACAAAGATGGGCAATTCATGTTCCTAACAAAATGGTTTAGGCTCGCACATTCAATATGGCAAATAATAAGGAGACATTCTAGAGTCCGCACAGCTATGAGGGTTCAAAAATTCGGTTCGTCTACAAATTTCATTGTATCTTCTATCATTTCATCAGACTCAGATGAATTCAATCCCTATGATGGCCTAGAATTTAAATTCTAACACAAAAATTTTGTATAATTCTCCCATTTCTGTGCGAGAACAATGCACAAAAAGGAATATGCCAAATGTATCTAAATTTGCACCGAAACCAAACAGCCGAAAACACATTCAATTTGTATTGCATAGGTTTTTTTTCTGGCAGCACCTATTGAATTTATTGGAAAACTGGTTCAATAGATCACAGACTACAAATTGGCAGCCCATAGTGAATAACACAATCAAATTAGGTTACCGTTGATTCAATATAGATTTGCATTTATTTTTTTGTCAAACCACACATACACGTGACATTTTATCTGAATCATGCCAATCTGACTTCAAAGGCGCAATTCATGTTTACACACACGGATAGCGTATGGGAATGTCAGACAGGGAGGGCAGCATTTAATTGATTTTTCTGCAAATAGATCCCGCGAAGTTGGGAGGCAGTGGGTGTCGAAATCTGCACACAGTCTGACATTTCAACAATTACTTCCAGGTGACCTTTACCAGTTTGCACTGGTTTTGGGGCGCCTTTTTGGTCAAATTGTAAACGAATTTATTACGGAGCTTTAATTAAGGCTCCTGGTGCAACAGTACGTTAGCTTTCGACTGGTTCATAAGGAAATCTAATTATTGCGGGTGGTAATGGCGCTTGGAGCTGCATGTGTACATGTAAACTGTTCAATTTTGAAAGGTAATCATGGAGAGTAATGAAGTTGGTAAGAGTTTATGACAACAACGGGCAATGATTCCCTTGTTCCAGCTGGGCAGGGATACCAAAGCTCACACAACACGGCAGTTAAGATCTTGTAGGTGATGTTAAGAAGACTGATGCACCTGAAATTGGGGCAGTTCAGAGGGTCTCCTTTCTTGAGGATCGGGCAAACAATGTTAAGGTTCCATATATCGGGCACACTTTCCTTCAACCATATTTTACAGATAAGTTGGTGCATACTCCTTACCAAGTCATCGCCTACCGCTTTGAACAGCTCGGCAGCTAGACCCTCACCTCGGCAGCTTTCTTGGACTTAAGCTTAGATTTGGCTATCTTCACTTCATCCAAGTCGGGTGGACGGAATTGTTGGTCTTCGTCGTCTAGGTTAAGTAGTTCAATCTGCCCGACAGTGGGCTTTGACTAGTCGTCGCCGTTAAACAGTCTGCAGAAATAGTTCTTCCATATCCTCAGCATTGACTGCGATTCATCCCTTCCCTTGTTCATCTTTGCAGGCTTCGGTTCGGGCTCTGTAGCCTTGACAGATTGTTTTTACCCGTTGGTAAAACTTCCGAACCTCATTCCTGTAGTAACATCTTTCTATTTTCTCGATCGCGCTTCTTCCTCCTGAGAAACCGGTGATCGTCTCTTTTCTTCTACTCGTAGAGCTCGCGAGCAGCTTTGGTCCTCCTGTGCAGCGCCGCTTTGTATACCTCTTGTTTCGCTGCATGTGTTTGCCGGCACTCAGGGTCAAACTAGGGGGTTCGCTGCGGTGGCCGAGTAAAACCCAGTACGTCAGAGGCGACATCTCTGATGGGTTTTTGACAATGTTGCCACTGGTTGTCAATACTTGGTGCTGGTGGCATAAGACATGTTGAGGGAAAGGATATGGCAAAAGGATATCGCAAAAGATCGCGATTGCAGCAGTGCGTAGTCTAACTCCATCACAGTATTTCCTTGTCTTGGTGGTGTTCGGAATAACCGCAGCCGTACCCTGGCTACAACAAGGTCACTACCTTCTGCATGTCAATGCTGACTTCTCGGAACGTTCGGACATCCATAATACTGGAGGAGTGGCTTGCGTCGATCGCAATGTAGTCAATCTGGTTGACGATTGATTGATCAGGAGATCTCCATGTTTCTTTGTGGATATCGAGATGTGGGAACCGCGTGCTAGCTACGACAACGTTCCGCCCCGAATCAAAGTCGATCAGCCTAAATCCGTTATCGGAGGTTGTGTCGTGTAGGCACTTCCTTCCGTATAGGCTCTCTTCCTAGCTTTGCAATAAAACCGCCTAGGACAATTTTAATGTCATAGCTAGGGCACTTCTCTATATATCTTGTCGAAAAGCTCCTAGAACCGATCTTCTCCTCTGCGGGACATGCGGGCATATCAGGCTTTCTGCCTTCTACTATCTACACCGGCAACTGACTCCATATCCATCTCAAAACGTTAACTTGAAGTACTCATCATCAGTAAGCACTAAGACAGAAATCTGAGCTGCCAGATGCTCTGCAGTTTGCTCCCAAAACTCGAAGGCTCAAAGCGTAAAAAGCTCAGACTACGGGAATAGTTCAATTTTCATCGCAGTCTGTTTTTGAGAAGGCGCAGACTCAGGACACTACGATTGACAATGTCATAGGCACCAATAGAGCCTTCATAGCCACAAAGAAAACTAATTAAAGCTTTTTTCACTCAATCGTTCCTGCAATCTAAGATCGACTTCCTTCTCACTGACTCCTCTTTTATTTGTTTAATGAAAACTTTCTAAATAAATCTAATTAAGTGAAGCGTATTCATCCTCGTCCTTTTGCAAACAAACACTCGTATAATAAGCAGACAAGCACGAAACAGGCATCACAATACTAACCATTTAGCCAAGTGCCACCATTCCATACACATGTGAATAAGATGCACTGCAGTGGCAGGATGAATGTTCTCGAAACGACCCGGAAAATTATAACCGAATTCATATGCGAATAAGGCGTTTTCGCCTTCAACCTGTGATACATTATGAATCCATATTTTCCAAGTTAACACGACCATATCCTTATGGTAATGCCTCATACTCACAGCTCACTCCTTTCGTTTGCTGCAGTGCAGATCATTAATTCAAGTCACGAAGTTAACGGCGCGGCACATTGTAAGAAAACCAGAAAACTCAACTGGCGTCTCCTTAAGGAGCAAAGGAGTTATTTATTTGAATTTAATGCTATTATCAGGACGTATTTGCACATGTTCAATGAAGACGTCGACGCCGTGGAAGGGTTGCTTGGTTGCTGGTTCTACGCTCCATCGGCCGTAAGACATGTGTACATGCATAAGCGATGTGGGAACAGATGTACGACAAGTATTTGCAACTACTTGTTGCCTAGCTGTCTGGATGTACTCGTATTTGATGTTGAAATGGGTGGGTCATGTATGGTATCTGCATATGCTTCTGGAGGAAACTTGAATGAAGAAATTGAAAGCATCTTTCTATGATGTTCTCCTTAGGAAACTTTTCAGTTCAACTCGGAGCTAGTGAACCGTGTTATTCACATAAATATGTCGTTGATTCTTAAAATGAAGCAAATTTTACGGTATCTGGAGGTCTAAATCATTACTTACATAGGTTAGGTTAGATAAATGTCACACAGTAGATAGCAGCATATTGGACTTATAGCGTTGACTGGAGAACTTGCGTTAGAAGTAGAAATTCTCGTTTTCAGTAGCGACGGAATTTAAGAAAATGGCTTATAGGCAGGTGATTGCTTCAGAACTTCGAATCAGTCTGCTGGCTATTCAAGTTGCGAGCACAAACGCACTCCGAAAACGGCAAATGGGTGAAGAGGGATCTAAGAAGTAAGAGAGAAGATGGGAGAAACTAAGGCATATCGCGGAGAACCATACACTATGGAGAAATAGGTGCATATGACAGATACCCTTAAACCCACCTAAGTGAGTGACTAATTCTTCAAAAGGAAAATGCACATAAGAAAGTCTTAGCATACCCAATACTCTACTACGCTTTGACTGCATGTATCCATGATCGGCCACGTATTTATGTATGAAGTGAACGCCAAGTGCATGGTTCCTGACAGATCATAAACCGCGATCTTCTGGAGAGAATGCAAAAATAAACTCACACGAAGAACTAAAATCCCTCCAGCATTAAGCACAGTCTCTATTCTGGCTTTGGTAGATTTTTCGGCTTACAAGATACACATAAGTCCATATAAGTCAAAACCTTTACTTACTTACTTAGGTGACGCTACAGTTCGGGGTGAACCTTGGCCTCAATCAACAAGCCTCTCCAGTTAGCCGGGTCCATAGCTCGAATCGACAAAAAAAATCTCGCAACCATTCATATTGTGCGTGTTAAATTTTCCGCACGAATTGAAGGGACCAACAATTTATATCCGACTCCGAACGGCGAATCGAAAAGCTCTCTCATGACATATTTTACTCCCGGAGACTTGTCATTCCCTGGCCAGAGGTGGTGCCGCGAAAATTATTCGGTGGACATAGCTGGGGCGTTGAATCCACTCCGCTTGGAGTCCAACGCACAAACCACTGCGCCACGGCGACTTGGTTTTTCTCGAAGCGACCAAGAATATCGTCTTCGTTGTTTTGCTGGGGTGACTCGTCGAGATTGTGTTAGGAACACCAGAATACGCGAGCCATTTAATATCGAGCGGCTACTTTTTCGTACGGAGAGGTCCATACTTCGATGGTTTAGACACATTAAACGCATGTCCTCAAATCGGTTGCCAAGACGTGCCATGGAATCCGTGCCATTAGGTGGGCTTCCCCTGTGTAGGCCTAGGATGAGATGGCTGGACCAAGTCTGAAATCTGACTTCTACCCGTATGAGGATAGCCCCTGATGATTAAGGGAAATGTGGAGAGTCCGCTCAAGCTCTCTTAGTGGATACTTCTAGCTCGTAAATGGATTCTGGACACGGCGCTTGTACGCAAATTCTAGAAATCATTTTAAAGATGCCAGCGATTTCTAGACTGAACTGTACACCATTGAAACAGGGCAGACTTAGGCCAAGCCATCATTGCAATTGACATCCCGCTCAGTCTACATTTTACAGCACTAGGTTGGTTCTTTAAGTCCGTCTACATATATGTTAATCTAAGAATAGACCAGTTCCCAGCACATGGTTAATTCACCCATCATTTCATATTACACGCCCAAGGAAATTCACCCACGAAACTGTATTCCCTTCACATCACATCGAACAGATTCAACTCTTGAGCTCCATTCCGTAATGTTCCCTGCAAATCAAGTGCGAGTGGGCATGGGCACACACCAACTACCCAAACAAAACAAAAAAAAAAAACAAATGTAATACACAACTCCACTGTAAATGAGTTTCACAACATGCTCAGCAACAATAATCCGAAATGGAAAAGCCTTCGTATATCTACAGGGTACGAAGCCGAAAGGAGAAAAAATAACAAAATCCAAATCCTAATCGAACCCGTAGAATGGAAGAAGCAAGTACGAGTACGCCCGGGGGCCTACCCTCTAACAAAAATTAGATGTTTACTGTGATTGAAGTTCCTTTCATTCGATATTCACTAACGTTAATTAGAAATGGTCGATGTGTGCCGGAGATAGCCTTTGTTTGTTGTGCGCCCGATTGTGTAGGTGGCTATGGACAACAAACTGGTGAATTAGGGAATTAGGATGTATACTTAGTTCCGTGCTTCTAATTAGAGCTACTTGTTTTCACAAGGGTTTACTTGACATTTGATCCAGTGTAGTCGGTGCTGTAATTAACTGTATTATGGAGTGCCTTCCTGATTACATTGACATTTCGCCTTGTTACCAAGAATACAACTGTAATATTTCTTCGTTTTCTTTTCTTTTTCTTCTACCCAAAGGAATAGCTTTAATGGAAGAAAATTATAAGAAAGTATTCAGTGTGGTGTCTTAGTTCGAAGATTGCCTGACGACCCTGAAATCCAAAGTGGATTTTGACAAGGCGGTGAGGAATTTTTACACCACCACCTGGATGAAGCTGATTTTGTCTACTTATTCTCTCACAGGATCATGGGTTCGTTGAGAGCATTGAATATTTTTAACATCGAAAAAGAGAGGCAGAAATCTAAGGCCAGTCTCTTTCCATATCATAAAATATACAGGACATCCTGTGGGATAAGTCATCAAGTATTCGGCGATCTAAAGCAATGCAAACAGCAGACAAATGCCTCACCTTCATATAGAGCAAAACCAAGGAGGCCAGCATATCGCATTTCAGTGACTTATCTAGAAGTAGGGAGACAATAAGGCACGCCTTCGGAGATAGATCTTTAACACAAATCTCTAGTCAGCATTTGTTTTAGAAGGCCGAACTCTAAGTCAGAGAAAAACTTCTACAGGACTTCACAGGAACGCTGAAATGCCTGTGAAAAATGCAAATGGACTTACAGACTGGCTTTGCATAAAAACACCTCAAGGAGAATAAAATGATCAGCTGTATCCCAATAGGACACTCGGATACTAAGATGAGTTGTACCCTCTACTGTGTCTACATCGCCGCAGACGCTGTGAAGATTTGCTGGTTTAGATAGCTGCCCAGATCAAGAACCTCAGAGTAGTGCTCCCTTTCTGCCCTTTATCACAGATCTGTTCGGGAAGATGGTATCGATTCATCGTCGATAAAACCTTTATGATGATCGGTACATCAACGTCTCGTCATACAGTCCATAGACATAGGTTAGGTTAGCTTAGATTATGGGAAAAGTGCCCAGTCTAATGAGTGTACGTCCACGGGGGCCTACTGGTCCATTGTATTCCCCTTTGTGTTCTGGTCCATGTTTCAACCTTGGTGGTCTATCGTGAAACCACCATGTACACTTAATAAAGTGGAGTATGTTCGTTGTTGGTACTTCTGTTAGGTTACCCAGTTCTCCAAAAAGCCTGTTTCCTATGTGTCGGAGTCGGCGGTTTTGGAGATTGGGACACTCACAGAGTAAGTGCTTGATGATCTACATCTCTTTCGCATCCTGACAGCTCCTGCAGTAGTCTAGGGAGTTGATGCCGAGTCCATGGTGCCTATAGCAGAATAAATAAACGACTTCAACATGGGTTATAAGCACAGAATACCGGACAGAAGCGCTTGGAGTCAGGGCGACGTTCTCTTTAATGAATCCACCTTTACGGACGGCTCTTAAACAGCCAAAGGACTCGGTGCCGGTGTCTTTTCAGAAGACCTTGACATCCGCCACTCTATCAGTTTCCCCATCTACTGTAGTGTCTTCCAAGCCGAACTTACAGCTATTAATTAAGCCGCCGTTTGGCTGAAGGCTAACCCAATATTACGCACCCATATTGCGATCTACATCGACAGCCAGGCTGCGACCAGGTCCCTCGTATTCTTACTTACTTACTTTCTAAAGGTGGCGCTTCAGTCCGGGGTGGGCCTGGGCATCACCCAAGAAGCGTCTCCAGTCAGTCCGATCTTTAGCCAGCTGCCTCCAGTTTCGCACGCCAAGTTGGTTGAGGTCCCCTTCCACTTGCGTGCGCCACCTGAATCGCGGTCTTCCTCCACTGCGCCGTCCCTCGGGTGTGGATTCGAAGATTTTCCGGGCCAGACCACCTTCGTATCCGACACGATAAAATCTAGGGCAGTCAGACTCAGCGTTAGACTCTGTTGGGTCCCTGTTCATTGCGACATTCAATTGAACTACGCGGCCGACGAATTAGCCAGACTAGGCTCTCAATGTACAGACAACAGTATGCTCGACAAAGTCATAGCGCGTTTGTCGTATGTTAAACACCTGACTTACACCGACGCTCTGTCGAAAACAAATCTCAGATGGCAAAGCCCCAATTATAGCAACAATGCCAGGCTGATCTTGCCTCTCCTAGATCTGAAAAGTATTAATACGACTTCTTTACGGGGCACTGTATCCTCGGTAGGCATTCTCAACGCCTGGATAAAGCATGTAACAATTTCTGCATTAGTTACCGAGACGAGAAGAAGAATGAGGAGTACTTCTTCTATCGTACTTTTTTTGCACGTGTCCCGCCCTTGCCAAAACCTAAAACCTAAATGGTTTCAGGAGTAAAAACGGGTCAAACCTCAGTACTTAGTGATATCACAATAGACCTATTTTTTGGTCTAAGTGTACCTCTTCTTGGAGGACCACTCTAACTAATTTCACATGGTCAAGGATCTTTGTACTGATATTTATAGATGGATTGAAGTCATTGTCATTCGGCTTCTCAGCGTCGGCATGCTTCTGTGGTTGCAATTGGCTTATAATTTCTTTGTCCCAATTTATTTTGAAATTTCAGATCCTTTCTGTTTGACGATATCTTGTCCAATGACCTAACATACGTATAATCTCAGAGTAGTTTAAACTCAACTAAGAATTATTTTCTTGAACCAGGATTCGTGCGTGATGCAAGTACTGCCTACTAATCTCCACAGAATTCTCATTAGGGTCTCCATTCAAAAAAAAATGCAAAGCATTCTTCCCAGGACATCAAATATTTTACAATCTCACGCTTAAATTCCATGTGTTCAAGAATTTTGTCTATTTAATCAGACTTCTTCTTGCTTTTTTGAATACGCCCTCATCAAAAGCCAGAAAAAAAAAACAAAAAAACCAACTCACGGTTTCAGTCAATTGTCTGGTTGCTCTGGCATGTGGAATTTTCGAAGGAAGCAGAACACTTTTGTCAACTTGGCCCGACGGCATGTACATCAACAAAATAACAAAGTACAAGGTTATCCCTCTCGTACATGTATTTCTTTTTCCAATATCATTACTTCTTCGAAGTCTCCCCAGCTTGCTCCCACGCCGACGGCGGCGCCCGAGACACGAGTATGTGACTCAAATTCAAGATGACACATAATTCTGGTAGAAACGCAATAAAATGTTCCCCGCACAATGCAGGTACCACCCGACGTTGTGGCAACAATAAAGTGGAAAACTTTTGGCACATGAAACATGACTGTTGACACAACGAATGACTTTAATCAAATCAAACAACAACAACAAAACAGAGAAGACTTTCGGAACTTGCCGAACCAAAGTGTGCGTGAAGCTGGCGCAAGTTACATAATTCGTTTGCTGGTTTACGATGGCGACGAGTGTAATGTAGGTGAACCTTGAAAAGTTTGAGTTTTTTTTTTTCCCAAAAACATAAATTGTCCTGTAAACTGGGGAAATGCTGCTTCAAAAATTGAAAAAAGCAATGTCTCCTGTGGACTTTGTCGGTTTATCGATCCAAGACAATGCGTAGGACTATTGTTTGTAACTTTAATTTATGTGGGTGGACTTGAAAAAGCCTGATCCTTCTACTGGCGTCATTCATTACTTTTGTGGTATTTTTCCGGAGCCAGAACTTAAGGCCTAAGTTTAGGCTGTAAATGGATCTCCAGAACTGCTGGATAGCTGGGCCTTGTGCGCCATAGAAGAACTGAGAAGGCCACTATGGCTATTCGGGAAACGTGGGGACCAAGTCCTTAAATATCTTTGTACCCGATTCTTGGATAGAGTTCTCGCGTAGGAACTTTACACATTAGGAAGAAGTACATGTGCAGATAAATCTAAACAGAATATACGAAAGCCAAAACATACAAATTCTGTCAGATGGACAAGCAGCGATCAAGGCACTCAGCTTGTGGATATTCACCTCCAAATTAGTACAGAAATATCTACAAAATCAAAATAGACTTAAGTGAAAGATATCAAGCGTCACCACTTCTAAGATAGGAGCCATTTTGCGGGAAGATGGCACGCAAGCCGGAATTTAAACCAAACTTCCCAAACTTAGGCAACGCAAGACCCTAATCGGGAACTAAAACCGAGGCAACGCAAGATCCTAATCGGGAACTAACCTACATATGTATGTGTAGGTAAGCTTCCGTTTAGACAGGGATACACTTAGACCAGATTGGCCCATTGTGATAGCACAACGAAGAACAGGCTTACCAGCACAACGAACCCTAAGAGTTGAATCATTTCGTCCAAGGGATGGAATTTTTTATCTTCTGGATGTCGAATTCGGCTACATTGTTAAGATCACCGTAGAAGTAATCCCCGGTATAATTTTCTTCTTAGCGTCGCAAGAGCAGGACATGTACACAGTAGGTGGATTCTAATTTCTTCTTCCTCCTCGTCTCTGCAGTTTCTACAGAAATCATTGGAGGGGACCCAAAGTCTGCGTGCATGTCTGCCTATCAAGCAATTATACGGTTCGGACTCCTATTAGTGAACCTAGGTTATTTCGGTTTGTGGATAAAAGTATCTCCATCTTCTTTAAATCCAGACAAGTGCTGATGTTGTTCCACCCATGGCTTGTCAGTTTCTCGTCATCTGTGTGAAGGAGGAATTTGATCGATTCGATAGGCCTACGTGTAAGCCTAAAGTATTAGCAGGATTCCTTGCAGGAATTAGGACTAGAAGAAGAGCGAACGTGTAAATTCTGCAGCAATGAGGACGAAATTGCTGGTCATTAAATCGCAAACTGCGAGGCACTATTCCATCATAGCAGAAATGGGGAATGTACTCAATTTTTTAAAAGCTACTGAGCTGGGAGGCTTCTTAGCTTGTCGGGGTTGAGTTCATGGCCAAGTTATTTCTTACTTAGGTAGCACTACAGTTCAGGGTCAAACTACGCCTCAACCAACAAGCCTCTCCAGTTAGCCCAGTCTATAACGAACTGCCTCCAGTTGCGCACGCCAAGTTGGTTGAGGTCCCCTTCTACTTATGCGGACCACCTTTGGCGAGGTCTTCCTCTACTGCGCTGTTCCTCGTGTGTGGATTTGAAGATTTTCCGGGCCGGAACATTGGTGTCCATCCGCTCTACATACACCAGCCATCTCAGCCAATGAATTCGTATCTTCTTGACTAGGGCGATGTCGCTGTATAACTCTTTAAGTTCATCGTTGAATCTTCTCCTCCGTCAACGCAAAGGGAGGCGACTGCAAACTTGTCCCACCAATGGGAAAAGTAACATTTTGTAGACTTACTTTGAGCCGCATAACCTAACTTTATTCTTCACATGCACTTCGTGGCGATTTTAGCTGAAACCATCATTCCAGTCTCGGTGAAGACAAAAAAATCCCAAGATACGAGCACTCAGGACACACATGTAGCGAACTCCCTAATCTCTGCGCCTGATTACAAATTCATGAACCTAACATGACATAACTTGGCTTAAAGTACCTGAAGTAAGTCCTCAAGGCAAAAGATAAAAGAAACCCCAGACATAGCACAGGAATTCCTCGTAATCGTAAATACCTCTACAGGGACGAAGCAAAAACAACACCCCCAGTAACCAGCAATTTATTAGTCTTTATACCAAAAAAAAATCTCATGTTCCCGTCAATAAGAAAATGAGGAAACAGGACGAGACACACTTCAATCAGTTCGATTGTAAGCACAAGCACTGACTGACATTACTATTCAAAGGAAAAGAGAGAGGAATAAACTATTCCACCCGGAGGTCCTTACGGAGTAAATTAAATTTGTGAATCCATATCCTTGGGGGTATTTCACTTGCCAAAAGAAGCAGAATGTCAAAATAATTTTTTTTTTCCTTCCTCCCACCCGTCTTGTCCTCATCTCGTTCGGACTAAGTAGGTGTATACACGGAAACAGATCGTAAGAAAATGAAGAACACATTTTCTGAATCATCCCTCTGGGAAATGGACATGGAATAAAGTCGACATTATGCTGTGGGGATAATGTCAGAGAGACATTTTCATTCGGGGGGTCCTCTGTAGTTCATTTTTTTTTTTCAATGAAAAAGAAATGCTTATAAGGGATGAATGATAAATAAGAGTAAATGTGTGTGCAGAGTGATTGAAAGGATCATGAGATGTACGAGTAGGATGTGAAGATTTCTGACGATGTTCTCTGAATTTTTTTTTGTCCAGAAAAGGAAAACATTTGGTCGGGATTGTATTTGAAAATTCAATGAAAGTTTGCAGATGGACATGAGGCGAGTGACTGCCTCGGGCGGTGATCCCAAATGTTATTTTTTTATTCACTCAATTTGTTGGTACGTCTTTCGTTTGATGTTGGTTCCATAAGAATCCAAATGGACATGCATCTGAGTATAGGGAAGGCAAACAGTTCACAAAGGGCGAACGTTTTTATCTGAAGTACCTGCCAGGTTGTACCTAGTGGAATTGCAAACAGAAAATTAATGCATAGTGCGCCCCATGTTTTTGTTTTATCTCTCTAAAACAAAAGCTAGTGTAATGCAGATAGTTGAAATGAAAAGGATATTCTTGTACGATGCACCACAGTCTGTTGGTATTTTTATGAATCAATCCATTAAGTAAGATGGCAACATCTGTCCAGTGACTCAATGCACTTTTAACGGCAGAAACTGGAATCCTGATCGACAGTGTTCCAGAAAAACGATGCTTCTGCATTCATTTAGAGAACTTGCTTCTGCAAAAGAGAATGAGCTTCTCCGGCTTAAATTATTCTTAATAAGATTCTATTCAAAATCACAATAAACATCGATTTCTTCATAATTTTTCGAACATCAATGCTTCACTTGAGTCCTTAAAAGATTTGGCTGTTTTAGTCTTAGGAACCTAATTGCAGTGCAAAGGCAAAATGAAAAAATTCTTTTACGCTAGACAGTCTCGAGGACTGACAGGATGAAGGATGAAGGACATAATATTACAAATTTTCTTTACAATTACATTGCACTCAACGCTTCTATATTTTTTAACAAGTAGATGGCGTCGCGTGCGGTCAAAGCTTCCTAGCATTGATCCAGCTATAAAATTGGCCATTCCCGGTCGATCTAACTACACCTCACTGAAACGTGTTTTCAATCGAAATAACTGGAAAATTGTTGCTGCCTTTTAAGGTTTAAGTTCATTTCTACACAGTCTAATCCAAAACCAGCTGTGAGTTGGCGTCTTCTCCAAAAAAAACTTAATGTGATCATATACTTTCGTTCCCCAAATCACAGTATCACAATTAATTACACAATTAAGAAAGCTTTTTCCTGGCCCTGATGCACTCAGTGGTAGATCTTTCCCTTTTTTGCGGACATTGGCATTGGCAGCAGTTAAATTGCTGGAGTCTTGGCCATGCACTTCTGAGGTCACTCTAGATTTCCGCGTGTCTTTTCTGAAGAAAGCAAAGCCATTCAAAATCATTAATGTTGTGTGCCAGGCCACAGAAACATTCGAGAAAACTGTAAGGCTGATGAGCCTGGTTACACGAAAATATTACGCAAACTGTTACCACTTGTCAAATCTCTAAAAGATCCAACCTAAGCTAAAGTTCTAGTATGGATTCGAAGATTTTTCGAGCCGGAGCATTGATGTCCATTCACTCCACATACATGACGCAGCCGCCCTAGCCGTTGGACCTTTACTTTTTTGGCTAAACCGATGTCACTGTGCAACCCTCTCTCTCCACTCGCCGTCTATGTAGACGGGACCGAAAACCACCTGCAGAATTTTCCTCTCGAAACAGCCAAGAACAAACCCCATCCGCTCTTGACAGCGTCCATTCCCCTTCGCCATAGAGCAGGACTGAGACGAATAAGGTCTTATAAAGGGTAAACGATCTTAGCCCAAAGAAACAGCGATAAGCAGAGGTTATTCTCCGTTTGTTCTCAGCGCTGGTGTCACTATCTGAATTCATAGCGGAGCCTAGATAAACAAAGTCCTCAAAAACCTCAATAGTTATCCTTCTTGAGTATTATTCTTCACGAGCGCACCTGTGACATCACGCTACGTTCTTCCGATTTTGTCAATATCGTCGGCGTATCCGAGTAATTGAACGGACTTTTGACAGATTGTGCGTCCATAGTTTCTTTCAAGAATGATGTTGAGGAAGTCGCATGACAGCGCGTCGCCTTTTCTAAATCCTTTCTTGACATCAAAGATCTCGGTGAGTTGTTGACCGACCTTGATGGAGCAGCGTGCATTCTCCATCGTCATCCTGCATAAACGAACGAGTTTGGCAGGGATGCCAAAGCTAGACATGGCTCTGTATAGCTCGTCTCTATAGATGCTTCCATACGGGGTCTTAAAATCGATGAAAAGGTTGTGGGTATCGATTTGAAGTTCCTGGGTTTCCTCCAACATCTGGCGCAGTACAAATATTTGGTCGGTGGTGGACTTTTCTGGTCTGAAGCCACACTGATTTGGACCGATCAGGTTATTGACAAATGGCTTCAAGCGTTCACATAACATGGCAGATAAAATCTTGCAAGTGATGTTAAGAAGACTTATGCTGCAGCTAAATTGTCAGCTCCAGCAGCTTTGTTGGACTTAAGCTTAAATATGGCTATCTTTACCTCGTCCAGTTCGGGTGGACGGAATTGTTGGTCTTCATCGTCTGGTTGAATGGTTTGTTTTGCGTGACATCATGATTTGATTCGTCGCCTTCATTAAATAGGCTGCAGGAACAGTTCGACTGATGTTTTAAAGAGCTCAGCTACTTAAGCTGTTTGATAGACAAACAGAGAGACATTGCGTTTTATAATACGTAAGGAAGGCGCTTTATCTAGGTGGTTTGGTCTTTTGATTAAACTTCTAATGATTCCCTTAATAGATCTCAGCGTCACTCTGGTCTACATAGCTTTCTCATATAAACTTGTTTGCTAGTTTTACATATGAAGATGTATTTTCCTGTTTATAATGGCTTTCAGAGATGCCCGACAATGAGTGTTAAGTGCATTGGACTTCTGAACTTGCTGACACGCATTTGAGTCCTGTGGCACTTCTTAAATGCACTGACAAACCTACGGGAGTACAATTTATCATGAAAAGCTTATTACTTCCCCATTCGGTGTTGGCTTTAAAAACTAAAGGTCACTTTCAATCATGCGAAAGATATGCATAACATGCGCATCGCATATGGACAGTCCATATGCTTATGGACACCCCAACTATCTTTGAATTTGTCGGATGTTCTATCGAAATCTATTGGTCTGTCCATTCCTTCTTTCTTATTCTGTCATCTGAACCTTTGTGTGCCTTTCAAAATTTGTAACAAAAGAACAATTATATTTCGTTAAACTTCATCCTCAAAAGATCCATTTTTCAACTTCAAACAATTTGCTCAAGTTTACAAAATCGAATGCATCTCCAGCAAATATCATCACAGAAAAGTAACGTAGTTCAAGGACATTATCTCAAAGCTTTCACAGCAAATTTGACCAATTTCTGAAAGTACTCTTTAGCTAGGTAGCACATTTTGCATTTCCATTTTAAAGAGCGCATTGAGAAGTTCTCGCAAGATTTTCCAGCCGCCTTTTGCGCATGACTCAACAACTAAGAGAAAATCACCTGCAAAATTAGCTTTTCGAAAAGCCTTCACAAAATATTCGAAAGGAAATCCAAAAATCGTTTGTAAACAACATTCAGTTATCCTCTAGCAGCGGTATCTGCTATCGTAATAGTTTAGAATTTTTCGTAAATTTAAAGCAAAAAAAATATTTAAAGTCACGAAATATTTTGACGTCTATAATGAGTGTTGAATTTTTTTAATTTTGCCCAAAGGAAATTATGGAGAAATTAAAAACGAGTGTTTTAGACTTTTTTGTGAAAAAAAATCAGACATTGGTTTCCAACCAAAAATGTGAAAATGTGTCAATAAAACTTAAAAAAACGCGTTAAAAATAGAACTTTGTCCAGAAATATATGTATTTCCTCTTAAATTGTTTGAATGTATCTAATCAAAGCGCACCAAAATAAAATCGTATTAAGTTTTAAATGAATAAATAAATAAAAATCCTGAAATTTATTTTTAACACAATTTAATATGAATTTTTATTTTTTAATTGAGTATGGCATACCATTCACGGCAAGTACAAATTGCTTTTTCATCAGGACCTTGCCAAACCGGGGGCAATGATAGTGGCAGACCCCAACTATTGATTTGATACACCTTATGAAATTGGATGCAGTAACAAAATTTCAGTCAAGTTTTTGTTTTTACACGTGTTTTTCAATTAACGTTCTGCGCAGATAAATGTATGATAAATTGGTTCTGACAGGGCTGTGTACATTCAAGTGTTAAGTTCGCGGTCACCATCGGCGCACCGCTGAATGTGTGACCACATTGGCTGTACGTCATACACATGAATGTTTGCATTTGACTGCCCCATGACCGCAACCGACACCTCTACCGCCTGTGAAAGGGCTAATTGACCTCGAATCAACTAACAAAATGAAATAATGTTCTGAATTTGCCACAGAAATCGGGGTGTCAAGGAACTAAATATGATGATAAAGAGACACGCCGAAACCATTAATCTTATTATAATCCATCGCCTTGATTAGCTTAATGCTTACATATGTACATCCCAGTAGCTTAACTTATAGACTACTCTGTGTTGAATTCTTCCTTCATAATTAGCCAGAGGAATCTTTGACAAGCTAAAACTTGTGTTATCGTTATATGCCACCCGAAGAATTTATTCTAGTATTAAAAAAAACAGCTTTCAAATTTCCCTTTCAAAAAGTCTACTTATCATGTAGAGCTACAGCCTGATAATTGCATTTTATACGAGACAGGTTTCGTCACATTAGCTGCATGTCAGGTTTATTTCTCAGGTACAACGGGCTTCAAACCTATTAGCGTAACCTCCCTTCTACTCAAAATGCATTATACGCATCCCTCCTAGGAAATTCGTCCTTATCGACATACAAGCACATCTCAAGGGTAAATCTACGAAAACAGCCCTCCATGAGGTGATTCGGTCGATCGAACAGATAAACTACGACAAAGAGTTCACCTTAGCCAACTTCCTAGACGTGGAGGGGAAATTTAAAATAAATGTGTACTCTGAAGCTACATATTCATGGATCTCTTACAGAGCTAGAGATAGATGTGACTTATACACACCCTAAGATCAAGAATTAACTAGGGCACACTAAGCAACAACCAATTAATCAAAATCGCTAATAGAAGAACACCAAAAGGTGAGGTAATTTTGCCTATTTTCTTGTTTTCTTAAGAGACTGGATAAGGATAAGGGCAAGGAAATTTTTAGGAAATTTTCCCTCCGAAATCATGGAAGCAATGGAAGCTGCAAGCATATGGATCCCAAGATGCGATGTCAACCGGAGCAAAAAGCGAACTAAGTCCCTTCACTACAAAAAATAAAATTACCAGACTTCTCCTTCCCACCCCTAAATGGGCAACTTCTCTCGCTTCAGCGCTAGATATTTTTCGCAACAGAAGTATATGGGCGGTGGATTAAGAGTCACGTTCTTATGGGTCTCGGATCACAGGGCTATTGTCGGATGCACCGACGAACTGGACAAGCAGGACTTAGCCCTTGACAGGAACAAGTTGACTGGGCTGTCAAGTACAATATGCATTCACAGTTCTTATCGCTTTCCAACCTCAGAGGGAGCTGAACAAAAAACTACATAATATCCAGAATAATGTGGCCAACCTACAACCAGAACAACACCAAAGGGCTCCTTAAAACACGTCCAGATATCGCCAGAATTGCAGTGAGGCCAATTGGGGAACTTGCAACGAAGCTTGGTATCATCCACAACATACACCATCGTACATAACTGTAAGGATGTTAAGGAGATAAAAACCAATATTCACTTCCTTTGCAAATGTCTGGCTCTGGCTGGACGCAACAGATCAAGACTTTGAGAAAATTGGAAAAGAAAGACTCTTCCTTATCCCTTATCAAGGTTACTTGAGCTGTGGAATCAAAACGGCGCCTTTGCGTCTAAGATCATTCATCTCTACGTACTTGCAACCACTTGTTACGTACTGACTTATGTTCTGCTACATCTTAAGAGTCCTTAAGCCCTTTCTACGCGTAGGATGATTTCCAATTATATATCTCAGCTCTCTCCAACTCTTTCCCAATAGCGGAGCCTCTCCCTCGACTGTTTTTTGCCATGTATGTCTCATTTGACCCACTCTTCTGCCATCTTGATTAAGCGGATTCCAATAGAATTGTCGCTTTTTGGAAATGGAATCCACTGCCACTTTCGTCGTTAGATGGTAAAGGTTTCTGATTCTAGTTTGGTGCCATGTGCCCTAGAGATGGCGAAGCTATTGAGTCAGACCCATCTTTTAAGAAGTGTGAGAATAGTTTTCTCTTGACCGATCCAAGTCAAACCTTGCATGGTCAATTCATCGGCTTCCTCGTTACCATTTATATCCTGTGACCGAGGTTATAATGATAGTGAACCGGTTGCTCAGCTCTCCAAGTCCCCGTTCTTCCAATTTGAAGGACATGATTACATGACATCATTATGGTCTTAATGGCTCCTTGACTTTGTGGCATGCATCAAGAATTGTTAGCTTTTCCGCCTGAAATCTGGTAGCCTAATCGACTTCACTTTCTCTAAAATGTCGGAGTGAATAACCGCACCGACCCAACAGTCGATTTTCTATTCGTTGGTAAAAATTGAAAGTTTGGTATACTACTTTTCGGTTCGGTATACTACTTTCCCATTCCCTTCTGGCTGAAAAGTGCACCGTCTTTCCAGAGTTTAGTCTTAGGTAAGGTTAGGTTAGCGGGACGATGAAGACGATAAGACCCTCTTGACCTCACTTAGGTCTATGTAGACCGGTATTGGTACTCATATATTTTATCACCTTCTTCTTACTGCTTCTATCTGGCTATCCTTGCAAACTTAAGCAATTCCGACAGTGAACTATCGGATAGGTCCTCGGTGTTATCGAAGAGGTATCTATCTGCCCAGAGGTATTTTTTTCTAATATTGCAGAGCCTTGAGCAATGATAATGAAAGTGGGTTGTCTCCTCATGTACTTCCTCGTTTCCGCACCCTCTGCATAGGTCATCCTTGATCAGGTGCAGGTATGACAGATATTTCCTGTTCATATGCAGGAACTTGATGGTTCTGGCTTTATTGTATTCTGGCCATAGCCGTCTAGAAATTTCGCAGGTGATTAGCGTTTTCCACCTGTTACTCGCGTCAGTTAAGGAACTGAGACCTACTATTTCTTTCAGATAACGAAGTGGAAGTTTAATTGTATCCGCTAGCCCTGGTTCCAGGGCTGATCCATTCCTGGCTAATTCGTCAGCAATCTCGTGTTCTGTCATACGGCTTTGGCTGGAGACCCAGCAGAGTTTTACATTATGCTGCGTGCCAAAATCCTTCAGCTCTTCGCAGCAGCACTTTATAAGCTGGGATGTAATTTGGGCAGCAGCTAGTGCTTTTATAGCCGCTTAGCTGTCTATGAGGATCGTAATATTCTCCCGTGATACCGTGAGCATTGTCGCCAATTGGGCACTACTGTTGTCAGGGAGTTTTATGGAGCTGCTGAGTCCCAGATCTTCAGAAAAGAGATCTGCACCCGTGCCTATGTCCATCTTGGAGCCTTCCGTGTAGATGGACTTTGTTTCGTTAAGAATTTATTTGTTTTCCCACTGTTCTCCGCTAGGGAAGATACAAGAGAAGGGTTTGACGAAGTCCAGATACGGAATCATGTATTCAGTGTCAACACTGATGCCCGGATATTTGTCCAATATCTAGGCGTGTCCATAAGGGCTCGCCTACCAAAATTTAGACTGGTATCTCAGTATGGTCGCACTGGCTCAGTGGTTAGTGCAGTGTGGGTTCAAGCCCTAGCCGTGTCCACCGAACATTTTCGCGGCACCACCTCTCGTCGGGGAATGACAAGCCTCCGGGCGTATAATCAGTCATGAAAGAGCTTCTCAATTCGCCATTCAGAGTCGGCAATAAATTGTAGGTCCCTTCCATTCATGCGAAAATTATAACACGCACAACATAAATGGTTCCGTAGCTTCTCGGCCATGGCTCATTCCGAGCTGTCGCGCCAGCTATTTACTTTTTTGATTTTAAAGACCTAAGGGTGTCAAATTGGGAATTGTCTCCAACCCTGCCATCGGAGTTGATCTCAGTTTAGAATGACTTGAAATTAAAGAAGGTTGATACTAGCTCCACTCCACGTGTTTGACACGATATAGCTTAGAGCCATGAGCATAACAGATATGGACACGTAATTCCGCTAGTCGCTATTCGCAAAGAACTATCGCAACTGTCTAATAAAACTTGCCTGGCTGGAGCAGGGAAGGTAAATAGTCACCTTAGTTGAATTTACCAAAAGAGTTATTGGTCCCCAATAACTCATGTAGACTTTTATTGCACGATGATATGCCTTTCACTCTTCTTCCGACACTTTTAACAATTAATCTTTGTTTTCACTTTGCGATTTTACTGTTTTACATTCTGGATGGCAAAAGTCTGGAAGGACCACCATCAACAACAAACAGCAGCTATGTACATCGGGCATACGTTACAACGCAATAAAATCCTCGACAAGGAGTCCTCACCCCTCCTCACCCTTTACTCTCGGTGCCAGTCTCCTTTGTGCCGATTAAAGCGCTTTAAAATATGAAGCCCTTCCAGTTGTGTATACGGAGCTTAGGCCAACTGGAAAGAAATCAACGATTTATTATCGTCCCTTCCGTGTTCCTTTTCTCCTCGGAGCTTAGGGCTAATCACCTATAAGTTAGCCTTCCGTCCACACTTTAAGCACTTAAGGCGTTTATTATCCTCTGCAATACAGAGCGAGCGTTCGTTGGCACCTTGTGCGGCCGCTTCAATTTCGAGCCGCCCGTCGTCGGTCCCGACCCCGATGACTGCCGCCCCAAACAACATCCATTTCCTGCGTTCATTTCAAATGGATATACTAATCCAGGCGAAGCTTTTTCTCGCTTCCCGAATCACTGGGCCTGGGCTGGGGCCGGCAGTGGACGGGGGAAACATGAAATGGTTTCCCCGTACAGTCCGCCATGCTTTGTTTCGGTATCCAAGAACGCGCGCGTTAAACGAGGCGCATTAAAATTTAATTGCTTTGTTACTCGCGAACGGAATGACATCGCGTGGCTTCAGCTCACCTCAGAGCCAGTCCGTCGCCCCCGCCGGCCGTCGCCACATTGAACGTGTAAATTTGTTTGAATTTGAATTGCAAATTAGATTCACCGCAAGAGGAATTCTAACCGCGCGCTTTATTAAATATTGTTCAAATCCGAAAGATTCAATTTCGGTCAATTGGATCAGGAGGAATAATTAAGCCGTAGTGGTGGCATTATAGCCTCATTTTGCCTTGGAGTCCGCTACCCTCCCGTCTGCGGAATTGTCTGTGTCTTTCTTGTTTTATAGCTAACGGTAATCAAGTAAATATGTATTTAACATTTAATATTGAATCAGTTAAGGTGCGCAACGTATCGTTCGGGGCGGCATAGTATCCTTGTGACTAGGATTCAGCAAACCGGAGACTTTTGATGGCAGAAATAATATTTGTTATCCGCACCGTGGAACAATGAAAGGGGATTACTACTCCGTTCGCGAAGGTCTTTTCGAAATTAATTGGTTTAGGATTTCACCAAAGGGTAAGGCAACCGCAAGGGATATCCTCCAAACTGGAAAGGGGATACGTATGCGGACGACTAGAACCTGCTCAGAGGAGAAACGACTTGATAATATTATGACACTTACGATTCATTTTAGATTGCTGCAGCACTAAAAGGATATTCGTCGGGAATAGGGGGTAAATTGCCATTAAAACTTACCTAATGGGCTCCCGTTATAGCCAAAGAGTATCTGTCTGACCACATTTCGTTCTCGTCAATTTGGAGCACGTCTTGTACGGGTCCTTTGACTTGAACTGCTTTTTTAATTTACCGTGCAATCGACTAACATTTAGTCTCGTAAAAGTAGCATCTTGTGAGTAGGATCCAGGATCGAGGACCGTAAGTAGTAGTTAACATTTCAAAAAATTATGTAGTGACAAATGCCTGGAATAATAAATAAAAAAATTGTAAAATGTATACGCTTTAATAATAAAGGATATATTTGTTGCCTTATACGACCCACGAGGACATTGATCCTTCTCTTATTTTTATTTTCCCTTCCATATTTATTTCCTCTGGGTCATTACAGAGATGCAAATGACATGATATCTACAGCTACATCACCGTACCTGTTTAATTTCCAATTAGCAATTTCCTATATAAAAAAGTTACAATGTACTTGCACTCAGTTGCAGTCAAATTATGAAAATAAAAGTGCATCCATTGCTCTTTAATATTTTTTTTTATGTTGACTCAATTAATTATTTTTAATTGTTTAATTGAAAGGCATCAAGTAAAATGTAACAGAATTGTAAATATAATTCTCTCTACCATTACAGGTGCATGAGCATGACATTTCCCCAACAGTTTGTTTTAAAAATAAATAAAAAAATTACATTCAACAAAAAAACAAAAGTGTATGCATAACAAGTATGTACATACACACGAATACTTGAAATGTTTATTTAAAATACCGTGGTCGCCGCGGCTCAGTGGTTTAGTGCGTTGGACTGCTGTGCGAGCGGCGTGGGTTCAAGCACCGGCCATGTCCACCGAACATTATTTTTTGCGACACCACCTGTCGTCGAGCAATGACAAGCCTCGGAGAGTATAATTTGTCATGAAAAGCTTCAATAAATAGTAGGTCCTTTCCATTCGTGCGAAAAATGTAACAAGCACAACATGAATGGTTGCGAATAAGTAATTTATTTTATTTTATTTTTTTTTAAATGTCATGAAAACCATGGATACAATTTGATAAGGTCAGCTTTTTGCGAATGGATAATGTCAAGACCAATAATCTTATTACGTGATGTAAGGTGGCGAAAAGGTCTTTATATCCTTAAAGCAATGAACCTGCTTACATTTTTGTGTGGTCGTTTCAACTTGTTTTGGGAATTTTCTCTTACCCAAAGGTGAAAGGAGTATGCCACAGCGGTATTTATTTATTTATTTATTTATTTACCATCTATCGAGTACATAGCTCTCTTAGACTAAACATTATTAATATATCTATACATATGTACATAAATATTATTATCTTAATATAAACAATAAAAACAAAAATAAATAAGAAAAGGAAAATTCCAAAAAAATAATAATAATGTTTTAATAATAATAAAACAAGAACAAATTCAATAATAAAAAATGCTAAATCAAACTCAATACACGCATTTTAAAAACTTCCCTGCTTAGATACAAGTCAATATATTGACAGAGAGAGTTAAACTCAGAACTGGATCTGGAAATTGGATCAGATCTACCGTAATTAGTGTACGAATGGGGAACAAATAAGAGTGTTTGTCTCATCCTTAACGGCCGTGAGGGAGCATATAAAAAGAAAAGAGAGAGCAGTTTAGGACAATCGATACGATTACAGAAAGTATCTCTAACTAGCATTATAAGATAGTACCTTCTTCTAGCTTCAAGAGACTTTAAATTTATCAAAAGACATCTGTCACTATATGAAGGCAAAAGATTGTCAGCCCAATTTAGTTTTCTCAGCGCATATCTTGAGAATTTTTTTTGTACCAATTCAATGCGATTTACATCTACCCTGTAGGATGGACACCATATACAACAGGCATACTCCAAGGTTGACCTTATCAAGGATATGTACAAAGTTTTCCGTGTATACGGATCAGAAAATTGTCTAGAATTGCGCATAAGGAATCCTAGTAATTTATTGGCCTTTGAAATTAGGTAGTCTAAATGTAATTTAAAGTTTAGCTTTGCATCAAAAATAACTCCTAGGTCCTTCTGATTGTACACTACCTGAAGCGGTAAGTCGGCTATGCGATATGCAAAACTGATTGGCCCTAGCCATCTTGTAAATGTAATGCTTTTACATTTAGCTACATTCAGGTATAAGCGATTCTCCGCACACCAGGTTGAAACTTCATCTATGTCTAATTGCAGTCTTATACAATCCAGTTCGGACTTAATAGAACTGAATAATTTTAAATCGTCTGCATAAAGCAAACAATTAGAATAACGAATTCTAGGAGGGAGATCATTAATGAACAATATAAAAAGAAGAGGTCCCAAATGACTACCCTGAGGGACACCTGAATGGTTAAGGATCTCTTTAGATACCACCGTCCCAATTTTGACGTTTTGTTTGCGGTTCGTCAAATAGTTTTGAAACCAACGAAAAAGATTTGAGTGAAACCCTAAGCAATTCAACTTTCTAAGAAGGATATCGTGCTGAACTCTATCGAATGCTTTCGCGAAATCAGTATAAATTACATCTACCTGATTACCACACTCAATGCCCTTGATGCAAAAGTTTGCAAATAGAGCGAGATTCGTTACGGTCGATCTACCACTAACGAAACCATGTTGATCCATTGAGATACTTGTCCTCACCTCATCATAAATACAGTTTTTAACAACAGCTTCAAAAACTATTGGCGACATAGGTGGGATGTAGTTTTGAACAGAAACAGATTAACCAAATTCGTTGTTGCTATATATCCCCCTACGTTGCAAAAGTATATAAAAACATTGTAACAAGAATTTAAAATCCACGCAATTGTTAGCGTTATTCTCTCCTCAGCAGGGAATCATATTGCAAATAAAACATGAATTAGTCGCCACTTGGTACAACAATTCGAGTCGACATTGTCCTTATTGACTTGCAAGGCAATAATGAAGGCTTACAGTGAAAACTGGGAATAATGATCACAACAGGCGGTATACTGATAGAGTTCACCAGCTGATATATCAGCCTCAACCCTTACAGTCGGTCAGCAGTACTATTTCACAATGAAGCCACAGACCACAGTTGTCGTTCCCACAGAAGAGCTACTAGAAGTTTACTTCTCGACCCAGAGGATGAATCTTATCCAGTATGCGATCGCAAAGTGCCTCCAAATGAAAATAAATTAGGTTCATCTGAAAGTCCGTCGAAAATCAAGAAAACCAAGAATCTCGGAAATCTTAGTCGAAAGGAAATAAATCTCGTTTCAAGTGTCCTTACAGGACACAGTGCGAAAGCATTCCACTCGGAACGGCTGAGGTTAGCATCCAACGACTACTAAAGGAGCTGCAGGAACGAAGGGCACTAGCCACCCAGAAGACTAAGTACTCGTGGTAGTAGCTTCTTCTATAGTGTGAAGGACCTTCATATTGTTGATTTTAGAAAACTCCTGAGATTCCTGTCCCTTTCTGATTTTTTTCTGATTCCGGAGTCTGACTAGGAATTGGGATTGTCTCTTGTCAGACTCCCATGAGTAAACTTTGTATAGTCAGACTAAGGAGAACCCGTAGTGCACAATAAGTTTGAGAAAAAACCCGATACTCAGGACCAACCGGCCACCGAACATAGAATGCTATGGAAAATGTGTTTGCAGCATAATCGAAAAATCCCAATAAGGTCATAGCACTTTGTGGCCGGTAGGTACCCGCAGACGGATCAAAGAGCGGAGACATTTTAAAGCTTTAATTGGAGGATAGAAGCATGCAGACTATAGATATAAACTGAAAGTACTGCCAGCACCGAATGCAAGCCGAATGCAAAACAGATTCTTGAGGATAAATTGCAGACTTGAAACACCGATGCTACAATATATGCAGCACTTTTGTCACTCGTTTAGGTATTACACTGATTTTCTGCGAAACAGAACTTTGAACGAACAGCTTCACAAGAAATGATTAATGAATATCAGAGATTATCCAAGGAAGTAGCAATGGATCATCCGTTCCGAAGATGGAAGCCATACACTGATCATCCAGTCAGGGAGAAAAGTAAGTCGCCATACTTCTGACTAGGAGTCAGATCTCGGCGGGTGTGGAGTTTCAAATAGGCTCGGAGATATATAATAGCCAGTAAAAGTGCTGTGAAGTACCTGGGAATAACCTTCGACTCCAAACTCACCTATTGACATCACATAAAGTCCTCATCGCGAGCGAGCTACGAAAGTCACCACTTTACTCAGCAGACTCATGGCAAATGTCTAATAGCAAGCAGGAGAAGACATCTCATGTCGATCACGCATGCTATTCTCCTGTATGGCTGCGAGAACTGGGCCAAAGCCCTTAGAAAACAGGAATACAGGAAACAGATGGCAGCAGTAAAAAGACTTGGAGCCCTTCGGGTGGCAAGCTCTTAACGCACGGCGTTGGAACCAGCCGTCCTCGCAGTGGAAGTGACTACCATCAATCTCCTTGCGGCAGAGAAGAAATTCGCCTATGAATTACTTCCCCCTGAAGTAATGCAGACAACGGTCCCAGGGGGGTTGCCGAGGATACCAAAGGCAAAAGGGGAGTTTAGTCAATAGGAGTCTGACACACAAGGTGAGTATAACAGTAACAATATAACAGTAACAGTAGGATTCTACTCTTGATTTAGAATATTGAGCATTGACACCATGTCAGGCTATTCCAATACTTGTCACCCAGGTCTTCTTCATTTCATTGGTAAATGTCCGACACTATCCAATTCAGAAAACACGGCCTTGAAAAGAAGAAGATTTTCTTCAGAAAGTCAACATATTAGTGGGTTCAGCGTCAAATCTCAGAAGAACACCAAAAAGTTTTCTTTCAGCTCCACCTCTCGGTAGGAAATGTTAAACATTCAAAAGGCTAAAAACTGTCAATGACAATTCAAAATGAACTATAGGTCCTAGTTCAACACCTCTTAAGAGAAAGAGGCCTCTGCTATCGCAAAAACACATTTTTCTTGTGGCTTTAGACAACGGCACCACCTGTTAATAGATTCAAAGTGAAGGTTAACATCCTTCCTCGAACGAGTAAGGAAGCAACCAAGCCCAATGCCATCATTAAAATTGATTTATGAATACTTAATCCCCTGCAAGCAGGACTGCCAGCAGATTCAAATCTTATTAACGACTCAAATAATCGGAAATGATCTATGTGCCCGCCCATCCAATTGCGCCCTTCATTATCCTTACAATCTCCCACCCAAAACTAATAAAGCAAAAACTTAATTAAAAATAAAATAATCACCTCAATCAATTGGGATGTAATATTTTTGCAGATAATAGGATGTACATACCTATGTATGTAGTCACCAGTCAGGTAAAATGAAACCATCAACGTCCAACTATGGACTTTATAATTAAGGTTTTACAATGTAAAGAGCTACGGTACGATGGAAAGGCCATCACTTAGATGCCTATTGTTCGCTGCTTAATGAAGTTCATTCTATGGAACGTTGATTTAATGGCTTCGTCGTCCTTTCATCCTTTGAAGTTAAACTGAAATTTATTTTGTAATTAAATTGAGACTTTAATACCATTATCCGTTCCCAGGTAATCGATATTGTTATCGGGGTACACCGGCACGGTACGATGTATCGTTTCGATGTTAAGCTGTGAAAGGACTTAACGATGAGGATGATGATAGCAAGCAACAGGAAGTTGGAGATTATATTTATAGTTTTGCTCAAGCTAAAATGAATTAGGTTTCTTTATTAGATGCTTGACTTGATGGCGACTATATATTGTTGGGGATGAACTTCTCCAGAGTTTAAGAATTTGAAGTGGAAAAGGGAAACAGTTGCAACAAGAAATACGGAACGGACGCTTTTCCAACCATTCTGGTCGATAACAAAGTGGTAACTCTATTCACACCCCTTTTCAACGTCTTGTGAAGGAGGATGGAACACTCGCCATAAAGCTGATGCTTTCTAAGATTTCGAACCAGTTTAGTGCAGTTTCCAGCCTGAAGCCGAAGGTTCTCCATTACGAGTCTAAGCAAAGAGGAGTGAGACTAGGAGAGAGATTGTTTGACCTGGCTGTCAATACTGATTAATTTAGAATCAATATTAGTACTGGTGCTAGTGACTACTACGAGTTCCGAAACAAAAATCACTCTTTTACACTAAAGAATGGCCGCAACGACTTTCAGGCTGAAGTTGCCACAATAAAGTCAGTCACAGTCAATGACAGAGAAATTAGTATTACCACTTCTGGTGAATTCGTTAAACCAAAAGTTACGTATACGCCACCGGTCAATCGATGATTTTTGTTAGTACTGAATGTCCGGGACACTGCCACAGTCTTTGGTAGTAAAATTCGGCAGTCAGTGACGTGATGTATTCGTCTCTGCTTATTAGACTAACGATTCTTAGAGGGTCATAGCCTAAACTGTTGCCTTCCATCTCTTACAGTCCTGGGTACTCTACTTCTATTTGGTGAGACCAAGCTTTCTTCCCTTCGCGATAATTCGATTCTTAAACCGATAATTCGGTTTCACTTTCCGTCGCGAGCCAATTCAAAGACTAGCTTAGCTGGAGCGTTGTCGTCCATTCGCTTGATGTGGCCTAGCCAGTGTATTCACTTTGCTAGGTATTGATAATCCTACTAGTCAGCATTAGATTAACCAACGCACTTAGTGATTGTTTTCTGTACTATCCCCGAAATTATAGCCAGAAAGTACTGTTTCGGTAGAAATATCACACCTTGTCGACTGGTCTAATGGAGAACCCTTAACGGGTCCAGGGTTTCTGATATGGTTCACCAACGGATCCAGAATGTAATCTTGAGTATGTGCTGGCGCCTTTTGACCCAACGCTAAAATCTCGGTACCAATGGGGACGTGCCCCAACGTGTTCCAGGTTAATATCCATTCATTGAGATCTGCGCTAGGATAGACCTTGATAAATGTACAGGGTTTTGCAATAAGTACGCTACAAAAGTTTTTTTAAATAAAACAAAAACGGTTTTGGATATCAATGAAATTCTTTATTCCTGTGAAAGTACGTTCGATGCCATTATGTATGGAACTCAATTTCTTTTACATGGCCACTACGGGCACGCTTGCAGAAGTCCAGACGCTGAACCCAATTTTCGACGGTTTTCAAGCATAAATCGGCCGATACTGCTGCAATTTCACGTTCGATATTCGTACGAAGTTCATCAATAGTCTAACGGCGTCAAATCGCACGACCGAGGCGGCCAAGCGACTGGACCATTTCCTGAGATAACACGTTCTCCAAACTTGGTTTCCAATAAATTGATTGTGACATTCGCTGTGTGGCTTGTGGCGCCGTCCTGTTGGAACCACATGTCCTCCAAGTCCATATCATCCAATTGGGGCCAAAAATTCGGTTATCATTGAACGGTAGCGATCCCAATTCACAGTAACGTGCCGGTCTTGATCATCACGGAAGAAGTACGGCCCAATGACGCCGCCGGCCCATAAACCACACCAAACCGTAATTTTTTCGGGATACAATGATGACTCATGGAGTACGTGTGGATTGCTGCCTGACCAATACCGCATATTTTGTTTATTGACGAAGCCATCCAGCCAGAAATGAGCCTCATCGCTGAAGATGATTTTTCGATGAAAATCCGAATCATTTTCAAGTTGTTGCTCAGCCCAATTAACGAACATACGACGCTTCTGGTGGTCAATCGGCTTCAGTTCTTGCGTCAATTTAATCTTGTAAGGATGTAGGCCAAGATCTTTTCGCAAAATTCGCCACAACGACGTCACAGAGATGCCCATCGCTTGAGAACGACGTGTGAGAGACACATTTGGGCTTTCTGCAACTGAAGCCTCAGCGGCAGCAATATTCTCGACACTACGGGCACTTCTTTGTCTCACTGGCACGGGAATATTTTGTACTGTGCCTGTGGATTCAAATTTTTCCAGTAGACGCTCAATTGTTGATCTGCTAGGACGATTATGACGACCATAAATTGGACGTAGCGCTCTTAACGTTGAGGCCACTGACTCCGAATTTCGGTAGTAAATTTTAATAATTTCGACTCGTTGTTGGCTCGTATATCTTTCCATCATGAAATGGCAAACTTTACTGAAGAGAAATGTCAAAAAACCGCAAGAAAAATATGGCGTCGTTTGCTGTCCCTGTCGCTCTACTTTTGTAGCGTCCCTATTGCAAAACCCTTTATTAGAGGTGCCAAAATTCATATCTACTGAGATGAGACAGCGGATGAGCTGGCTAGAGCCGACTCAACTTTTCCGCTCTTATGGCCGAAACCATTCTGTGGCACTAATTCCACTAATGTCACAGTTTTCTTAAGCTGGACAAACATGAGGAAAATACAACTACCCATTGCTGCCTAAGATGCCAATAAGCTAAACCTTTTTTCGGATACAGAGTGTCGGTTCTGTTTGGAGGAATCCTCTGAGCACATTCTCGGTAAATATTCGGCTCTACAGTGGCTTCGAAAATGGATCTTTCATAGGAAATTCTATTCATTAGAGGAGTCGGGATAAGCCAAGGCCTAGCTTCTCGCAACCACTTATGTTGTGCGTGATGTTGCGATAATGACGGGGAGGAAAATATGACGCACTTTCTTTGCGACTTTCCGAGCCTCAGCAGAACCAGAAAGAGGACCCTAGGCATTTACTTTTTTAGGCCAACAATCATCCACGCCACCGAAGGTCATAACATTTTTTTGCTGTCTGCATTGTACTGGTTAACCCTCGCAAAATATTTTCTGAATATTCGATAAACTTTGAACAAAAAAAAATTAATTTATTCGATTACGTGAGATACAAGATCGATTTTTATTAAAATTTTATTTGAAATACAATTTATTGCTTTATTTTATAAAACGGGTACTCCTACGTCTTTCATTGATAAACTGTGGTGAAAAGCATTTAAACACTGCGCTGTATAAATTCATACAACTGCGTCAGTTATTGAATGAAAATTGTTGGCTTTTCATTTAAAATTCTTCGGAAGTGCTATCGATTTTACGATGAGCGAATTCCTTTGAGGAAATTTCAAATTAAAATGGAAAAAGCATTTCAAGCGAATAACCAAAGGTTATGGGAACACATTTTCATTTCGGTATAACTTTGACTGCGGTTTCATTGAAATGAGTTTTTACAATTGATTTTCTGAAGATGACATTTCTGTTTGGACTTTGAATTCATGGATGAACTGATGCAACAATTTTCGTGCGTTAGACCCTAGCTCACACGAGCGTGACAAAATGTTGCCGAAAAAGGAAATGGATTAACTACTTAATTAATTCACTAAACTTCCATTGGACTTAATGTTTATTTCTAAGAAATTAATGCGCACATTGTGCTATCCCATGCCAACTCACTCAAAGTGTTTTAGTGGAAGTGGGATATAACTTTTTTGCTTATAGTGGTTTGTTTTTGTTTTTTGTTGTCTTTTTTTAAATATAAAAAAAAACAGAAATTGGCAAAATAGCATTGAGCTAATCCTATCGAAGATTTTGTACAAATGAAGCCATTTGGCGTCTGATAGGCTTTTTTTTCGCACTACAACCTACAAAATCTATGCCAACGATGCATTCTCCGCCTCTTCTAAAGAAAAAAAATACAAATGTGGAGACGTCTTTAGCACTTGAAGAAACAAACACGTCGGTAGTCACCGTGGCTCGCTATATAAGTTGCGCGGCTTCGAGCCGTCTTATAAAGCCAGATGCCTGTTAATCGGTATATACTCTCTTGAGATTTGTCTTAAATACTTTTGTGTAATTTTTATTCGGAATTTATTATCTTACCATGTCAAGTGCCCCCTGCTTGTTGAATTATTAAATTTGCATTCTCCTTCAAGAAATCTGTGAACAACTGAAGCAGAATGGGCTTTTGATGAATGCAGACGAAAACTCAAAGAAGCCTTTCAACTTACTTACTTAAGGTGGCGCTACATCCCGGGGTCTGCGACTCAAACAACAAGGATATCCAGTCAGCGCGATCTTTAACCAACTGCCTCCAGTTTTGGACGCCAAATTGATTAAGGTCCCCTTCCATTTGCGTGCGCCACCTGAATCGCGGTCTTCCTCTACTGCGCCGTCCCTCGGGTGTGGATTCGAAGATTTTTCGGGCCGCAGCATTGGTGTCCATCCGCTTTACATGACCCAGCCACCTCAGTTGTTGGACCTTCCCTCTTCTGGCTAAGTCGATGACGTTTTAACAGCTCGTACATTTCGCCGTACGATCTTGTAAGCGATATTAGGAAGACTGATGCCTCTGTCGTTGGCGCAGTTCAAAGGGTCTCCTTTCTGGAGGACCGGGCAAGCAATGCTGAAACTCCATTCGTCCGGCATACTCAGCAGCTCAGCATATTCGCTCTCAAGACACTTTAGAGACCAATGATATTTTGTTCAAAGGAAACAAACATTTTCTACATACATTCATATGTATGTATCTAAATAAAACAACTTTAGATATAATGATAAGGCATTCCGGCATATCAACAAACGTAGAGGATAACATGCTTAAGCATATGCAATTTTCAAACATAAATATGCAGAACTAAGATTTCCTTTGGCTATTTTGGGATATTCACCGGAGCAATTTGCTACGTTGCACATTATATTTGAATATTCAAAATGATATTACATATGTATGTACATGCATATATTAAATCCTTTAATTACTGTAACATGGTTGGAATAATTTTATAACCGTTGCCAGATACTTGTGCTGTAAAAGGTATTCCTTTATCGAATATACATAATATACAACACATGTTATGTAAACTAACTGTAAGCGATGTGTTTTGGCTTTTATTTTAATTTGGTGTATTGCTAGGATTTCAAAAATTTAGGTAGAACATAAGTTGTAAATTTACTTTAGTGCATCGAGGAGTCCTTCAAAACGACGATATCCATAGAGACCTTGTGTTCGTTGAAAACGCGCCGGTTAAACTTATAATAAAAAAAAGTGTAACTTTATTTTGATGTAAAAGATATGTTCGCGACGAGAGCTGACGTGGAATTGACAACGGCTAAGGATGTTCGCAGCCTTTTATAGGTCAGATCCTTTGTTTGGCGACTTTCCCTCCCAAGACTTGCAATCCAAACCACTTCTTTGTGAGTGATAGCACTCTTCGATTTTGCTCCTTCTTCAACGGCTCCACGACGACAGCCCCAAATTGCTAAGTCCCGCTGACTATTAATGTAATGTTTTTTCCGCTGCGAGATGGGAGTGTTTTAAAGAAGAACAGTAAGAGTGCAGAACTTCCACCCACGTGCCCTTTTTTCCGCCACTACATCGCCGTTCTAAAATTTTATCGTGGGGAGACGAACGGTACAGCGGGCTCATAATGGTGCCTAAGCTGGGTTAAGATTGGCTTCTCGGGGGAAAGTGTTTCCCCAAGCTCATTCTTTAGTGTATCTTTACCAGTTTCTAAACGCAAGGAGTGAAAAAACATGCTCCCCGTTTTCCTGGGGCAAGATGCAATGTAGTCGCCGTGGGTCAGTAGTTAGTGCGTTAAACTTCTTTGCGACCTGGGTGGGTTCAAATTCCAGTCATATCCACCGAACATTTATCGCGACACTGCCTCTCATCGGGGAATGACAAGCCTCCTGGAGTTTAATTTGTCATGAAAGAGCTTCTCAGTTGGCTGTTCGAAGTCGCAAAAAAATGGTAGGTCCCTTCCATTCTTATGTAAAAACCCATACGTTATGTAAAAATCCACTTAACCATGCTAGCGGCCTGTCTATGTTTCAATTAGCGGGACGAGATAATAAGTCCAATGGTCCTTGCCTGCGCGTTCTATCGTTTCTGCAATTTTGTCATGCTATTTGTCTGGTTGCTTCAATATTGGTTGACCCAATTTCCTAATTTCATGTCAATTAGAACCAGTCCTGACAGACTGCACTCCATACTCTTATTGCTCAGGGTCGGTATGTTCAATTGGGTTCAGCCCATGTTGGTAAGCCGTTACCACCATTGTAATCACTCCCGCCAAAGCCTCCATCAGCTGTATCCGCATCCTTCATGATTTGGCATGATATTCATTAAGCGAAAGCTTTGTGTCGATCATGATGCCTAAGTATTTGATAGCGTGCTTCGGTGTTATCTGGTGTCTTCCTATATTCTAAACTTTCTTTGGAATCAACAAAATATATTTGCTGCTAAAGGTAGTACTAGATCCCTTGATTCCCTCAGAAGATGTACACGATTTAACACACCTGTAGACTTAGGTCAAACACTCGCAGAGGAGCCTGTAACGTATCGTGTTCAGCGACAAACTTTAAGGCTGATTAGTGATCAATCTTTTCGCAATCAAATCACTTCACGCTAACACCGTCAGTACCAATACTTTCGTCATAAGTGCTAAGAAGAAATATAGACAAATCTACCACTAAAGCCTATGCATCTTCTGTTCGCAGTACACGTGCAGCTTTAACTGCGCACTCCTTTAACTTAGAGCCTGCTTTCGAATTAGCAATGAAATTCCATGGTTTGTTTCTGAAACACGCGACAAAAGTGTAGAACGAATGTTAAAATACGCAAAGTTAAAAATATGACACCTCCATCTCTTAACCCAAATCTTTAACACTCCTGTTTATCTTATCCTTTCTCTCCGTCACTGGATTGAATTAACTTCAAATTACATATCACTGCCAAGTGATATGTAAAACAACTTCTGCTGCTCATTATAATATTTTCCTTTTCCGATCGTAACTCCATGATGCTACCCTTCACTTCATCCATCCTGTACTTGTATTCATTACAATCCATTTGGATTGCACTTATGCGAAAGATATAAATTATTTCCACAAAGGATACGTCAAAGGATACAACCCAGTATTTCCCTTCATCCATAAAAAAAGCGGAAATTTTCGATTTAAAATTTAAGAAATTCCAGTGAAAATCGATTTCTCCTTAAAGGATAATGGTTCACTTCAGATACTTATTTGCCACAAGACAGAATGAAATTCACGAAAGACTGACGTTCAATTGCTTGTTCAGTTCTTTCCTTGCAGTATTTCCTCGGTCACTTAAGAGGCACGTAGAGAGTTAATTGAGAAAGGAAGGTATTTTCGGAAAAAAAAAACGAGGATTGATTACCTTTCCTTCTCTCCTTTCTCTCTCTCTCTCTCTCCCTGTCTTTCTCCGTCATTTAGCCAATTTCTTTGTGTGTTTAAGTTTGTATATTTAACTGATTACCATTGTGCTTTCTTTCAGTCATTGTTGACTGAAGAGGGGAACTTCTTCGCTTCTTTAATTACAAATGAAAATAAAATTCCAATCAATAGAGGGGATTTTTTTTTTCCAAGTGATTAGGAGGATATTTCTTTGTGAAAATAACAATTAGTTAGTTAATTAATTTGATTTTAAAAATAAGTTTTTGATTTTTCCGTAAATAGGATTTAATGAGACAAGTGATGCTGTTGGTAGGGAAGATTACTTACGTAAGTTTTGTGTGTAAGCGCAAGTGTACTGACAACTTATTTTCTCGCAATATTTTCTACTTCTGTTAAAATGTTTACAATCCATCGAAGCACACATACACTGCCGGCCATAAGTTGTTAATCACCAGTAATATTCTGCTCTATCCGAGCATTAATTTGAAGAAGATTTCGTCGGTGTCAATTATCTTGACTGTAAACTTGTTTTAAGTATTATATGGTACTAGCGGCCTGCTCCGACTTCGTACGTGTACAATAATATTATTTCGTGATCGTGAATGCCCAGAAACTCAGGTAAATAGTATTAAGTTTCAATGGCATCGTAGGGTGGTGCCCAGACTAGATGGGGACATTTGTGGTGTTTGTCATTGCTATAATTCCCGGGAATTTTTTTCGAATCATAGTCAGCTCAATCAACTCTTCAAGGCACGACACTCGACTGCCAGTGTTATGCGTTTTGTATTTCCGCATAAAAAAGCAACAACATTGTCGATGTTTAAGTTGTTTCCTGAAAAAAGATTAAATATCGATGATATTTCTGCTGTCAGCTTTCCAAAACTTTGACGAACACCGCTAGTTCATCACCTGCAGACAATCACATTAATTGTCGAACGTTGCACTTACAAATCCGAAGACGTGTGTTCTCATTTCTTTTATTGAGGTCAAATATCATCCAAATTCGAGTTTGGATATATTTTAAGCTTAGCATTATCCTTTTTGGATCCGCTTATGAGACCCACGAACACGGTAAAAGGTTCTCATTTCGCCATCTGCTATTTTAAGACATCTTTTTGCCAAATACATACCTTAAGACCTTCTGATTGAACCTCAATAACACCCGTGATTTGTCAGTTGTAAATGTGAGTCCCACGTACACTTCCAATTTATCAACGTCGTCTTTTTCAGAGAATCGACACGCGAAGGATCCCCGGAGTAACGTATTAAATTCGAATTAATCATTGTTGTTGATACGTAATGACAAACATATGAAATCAATTTTAAAGTAATTATGTGTGAATGGCTGCGCAAGGAAATTCAATTTTCCAACTGTAATCCTGCTTAAGGTGGTGTATTCCTCGAAAATGGGATGATGATGAAAATGTTCTTTTAATGATGGTTAAGGTGCACGTATGTACCACTGAAGGTTAAAAATAATTTCATGACACTTTGCGGATAGAGAATTTTTCACAAACTCACAAATCAAAACTAACGTCCTAATTAGCGATCCACCGGGCCTGATTGAAGTGAAGAAAAATTTAGACTATCTATGACGAGATTATGGGCACTTGTGTCAGTAAAACAATTGGAGAAGCCTCTGAGCGCATGTGGTTTCTGCAAATGTGTGACAAATTTGCAAATGAAGCCACACTCGAGGTATGTACATAAAGCTAATGGATTTCTCTTGTTTTTTTATCGGGTTCAGTTACGAATTGCGACTTTTGAGAAGTTGAATCAAAATGCATGTTTTACTCTCAATTTACGGGATGTTCGTAGATTGGATTGGTATGAGCCACTTTGTGGAGATAAGGCCAACAGGAGAAGAATTAAAGTGATTAAAAAATTTCAGTCTGTGTGCTCATCGAGGGGAATGGAGTATATACTTTGGCTTTGGAATTTACTTTAAAAAAATTTGTATAATAGTATTCTCCATATAATGAATAACTGAGAATAACTACGGTAAACATAAAATGATCTTTTGAAAGTTGCGAAACTCTGTGGTAGAGAATGTTCTCCTTGTTTGTATGCGGTTCCCACATTTCGATATCCACAAAGGAACATGGAGATCTCCTGATCAATCAACTTTTAACCAGATTGACCACATTGCGATCGACGCAAGGGACTCTTCCAGTATTATGGATGTCCGAACGTTCCGAGGGGCCAACATTGACTCGGACTACTACCTTGTTGTAGCCAAGGTATGACTGCGGATATCCCGAACACCGCCAAGACAAGAAAATACTGTGAGGAAGTTTGACGTCGGACGGCTGCAATCGCAAGAGATCACCAGATCCTTTTCCGATTGAGTCTCTCTCAATCTCTCAAGAGGTCCTATGCCGCCAGGATCAAGTATTGAAGACCAGTGGCAACATTGCCAGAAAGCCATCAGAGATGCCACCTCTGACGTGCTAGGTTTCACTCGGGCACCGCAACGAAACTCCTTGTTTGACAACGAGTGCCGACAAGTGCATGCAGTGAAACAAGAGGCATACAAAGCGGCACTGCACAGAAGAAGCAGAGCTGCTCGCAAGATCTACGGGCAGAAGAAGAGAAGCGAACACCGGCTTCTCAGTAGAAAGAAGAAGGAACATGAGAAGCTCGCGATCGAGGAAATAGAGAGATGTAACTGCAGAAATGCGGTTTGAAAGTTGAGGTAAGAAGAACCTGTCAAGGCTACAGAGCCCGAACCGAAGCCTGCAAGAATGAACAAGGGAACATCATAATAGAATCGCATCGCAGTCGATGCTGAGGATATGGAAGAACTACTTCTGCAGACTGTTTAACGGCGACGGCGAACCAAATCCTGCCTACAAGATCTTCCCAGCCGTGTTGTGTGAGCGTTTGAAGTCGTTCGTAAACAACCTGATCGGTCCAGTGTGGCTTCAGGGCAGGAAAGTCCACCATCGACCACATATTCACACTGCGGTAGATCTTGGAGAAAACCCAGGAACTTCAAATCGATACCCACCACCCTTTTCATCGAATTTAAGGCCGCATATGACAACATCTATAGAGGCGAGCTATACAGAGCTATGTTTAGTTTTGGCATCTTTGGAAAATCTTCGAATTTACTCCCGAGGGAGGGCGTAGTAAAATAGAGGACCGCGACTCAAGTGGCGCAATCAAGTGGAGGAGGACTAACTAACTTGGCATGCAAAACTGGAGGCAGCTAGCTAAAGATCGAGCTGGCGGCAGAGGCTTGTTGGTGTTCGAGATCCAGTTCCAGATCCACCTCGGGATGTAGCTGCACCTTAAGTAAGTAGTAGAAAAGAATTAAGGAGAATAGTAAAAAGTCACGTTTTTACCCCTTTGCATATTTCATTCGAAGGAATTGGCACATTTCGACGGCGATCAATCGCTTTCAAATTTATCAATTGCCAAGTCTGCAGGAGCGAAAAGTTACTTTGGAGTATGTTTCAAGGAAGTCGTAGCAATAATGTTCTAATGAACACCACCCTTACCGGTGTCCGCTATTTCTTGGTTTCAGTCAAAGTCGGAAGGATTTGCGCTAGTATTCCATACTGGATTTTTGGCAGATACGATTTGATGCGTATTATGTACCTCAAGTGAAGAAAATAGAAAATGAACAGAACGTGTCACATCTCCAGGAAAACTTGGCTTAATCAGTCACGATCCAATCGATTGCGTTTGCTCAAGCGACCTACAATCAGCTACTTTATCAGTAGCTTCACTGGACAAGGGCAGTATGGACTTATTTTAGTTCCCTTTTGTACTAAAATTTGAATTAAATTAAAGCCCAAGGCCACAGTTGAATGCACAGAAAGGCTGAAATGCAAAGGCTTGCTCTAGCCAGACCTTGGATTAATTTGAGTTTTTTAGCATCTATAAGCAGCTCGTTTCCAGCTTGGAAAGCACGTCATAAATACCGTATGTAATACTTAGCCACGACTCGTTGTGTATTATATTCCACAGACAGATGACCCAGCAACTTGACGAAATCTAACTACACTGCTTTGTTCAACTTTTGATATTCTGAGAGAGCATTCTCATTTTTTTTAAGATCTTGAGTATTTTTGAAATGTATTCCTGCACCCTTTGATCCGTAGGTTTTGACCCCAATTCGTTTTATTCGTGGAATGTCTGATTGTTTACATCTCATAGACAAATATTTAGGGATAACATAAGGACCTTTTTGAAAACACCTGTTTCTACTTAATTAGCCCAGTCCTCTTCCGTCTGGGTACCTCTCGTTTATTCAAAACACTCATTTAATGTGACTCTAAAACAAACAGGACTAGAGACTAGACCCAAGTCATGTACGATAATGAAACTCAATTTTGATTGCCAATTTATTTATTGAAATCCCATTAGAATTGTTGGTATGAGGAAAAAAAAAAAAGGTTGCCATCGTAAATTGAGTGTAAGTGTCGCCGGCGCTCCTATGGGGTCAAAATAAAGAACCCGCTCCCCATATCAATTGGAGTAAATTACTTTGTTTCCCCTTTATATTTATTGTTTCCATTAACAATCGGCTGGTCGATACCATACACAAATTACAAATTTCCATTTTCAATTTGGCTACAGAGTCCGGTTTTTTTTTTTTTTTTTTTTTTCGAGAAAATAAAATTTTATTTCCACCCTCACCCTTGAACTTATGTAAAACTGGGCCACAGCATGAATGTTAAGTTTTTGTACGTAAAGGACTCGCTTTTATTTTTAATTAACATTTTCAATTATAAATCATGCGGGGATAATGTTATAAGGATGTAAGGGCTTTTAATCCATTTGGGTAGTAACTGTAACCTGGTAGCTGAAGTGAAAAATCTTGAACTCCAGAGGGCATTGGGCATTTTATTTTATTTTACTTTTTTGAAGGTTGTGCGAATAATGAATTCTGTATCTGGTTGTGGATTTTGGCCAGACAAGGAGTCGTTACTACGTAACATGATGCATTTGGAAGGGGTTGAAAGTTACCCTATTCACAGGTTGGTAATCTACAGAGAAACAACCACATACACTCCTTTGAATGTCAGAAAAAACAAAGAAGTGAAGTCTTACTTGCATGAGTGAATGGTCTAATGGTTGGATGTTGAAAAAATACGCACCCGAAATGTCTATAGAAATATGAATTCAGAGTGCGCACCTGGATAAAGCTTACGCGGTATAAAGCAGATATCATCTGGATTCAGGAAATACGATAGATAGAATCAGGTACGCGAAAAATGTAAAAGGCAACATTTTTTACCATTGTCAGAAAAGGCAAATGCTAAGATACAAGTTCTCATGTAAAATCGGTTACGAAGACTTACAAGAAGGCTAAAATCGACAGATTACGACTTCCGACTGGCCGGTTAGCAGCAGCAGCTCGTAATACTATGTACATACATGACAACGAATCCTTTCTCTGTGGATTCGTTGTCATGACGTTATCTATGCATATAAACCGTTAAACAAACTATCTACGCGGCAAAGATATAGGCTTGCATCCGGCATCCTGAATGTACAAATATTTAGGACAGCAAGCGTCAACCCTGACCACTTTCTTGTTGTATCCAGAGCTTAGGAAACGAAATTCCCCCAAAAAGCTCGTAATACGATAGTCAGTGCACATGTTGGAAAAGAGGTGACGAAAAATACGAACCAAAAATCCCCAACTTGTCCCCCACACTCCAGTTCTGGGTATGAAGTCTCCAACAGTCTCCTAGCTCAAGTCAGTCAAAATATTAACGCGACAGGAACAACAGCCGGCATTTCTATAGAAAGCTAGCAATACCAGATCGCACGCTCATCGAAATTGTGAAGGGAACCTAGTCACCAAATCTATCGGTTTTCCAGCATAGACGTGATGTTTTGGTAAGGTACGTACACCAAATCATTAACCAAGTACCCATGGAGTGGAGTAAAGTACCTATGATTCTCTACAGAACAATGATCCTGCCAGTTCTGCTAAATGAAGCCGGCTGCTGGACAAGCTGGAGAGCCGAACTCATCCACATCGAGTGGTTGGACAACTATGCTCCAATCAAAAAGATCTCCGAATCAAAGCTCCTAGATTCGAAACAATAAGGCAAATCGAACCTCTGTTTTAAGGACCAACCCATCGCAAAAACCAAGGCTCTTAATCTAGAGAAGAGCGTGAGCAAATTATTTGGGGGAAATGAAATCTTGTCTACATAGACGGTAAATTTAGGTGAAGATACAGTAGCAACGACTTGTGGTAAGAAAATATTTGAATTGATCTCAGAGGGACTGCGCAATAGAGAAAAATCGGTCGTAAAAGCAAAGATCTTTATGCTCCATTAGAAAAATTATTTGTTCCACTAGACGTGGGTGAGCGGATTGACAAGTGTCTCGTCTATGTGAACAACTGCGATTTCGATGGTGCCGCCAGCAGAAGGAATTGATATGCCTCCCACTACTTTATCTATACCAATATTTTAAAAAGAGAAAGTTTATTTGTGTGTGAGTGGTAATCTCGAAAATTACTAAACCGATTTTAATAAAATTTGGCAGAAAGGTTACTCGAAATCCGGAGAATGACATGGTGTATAAGAAGTCGTCATGAATTAAATATGGCGAAAGCTCCAAGATGGCCTTTTATTTTTTTATTCCGGATACCCCTTGATATGGCTATTAAATAAAAGGGATTGGCAAGGAGAATACAAAAATATATATTTAACGCAACTGCAGACAAAATATTATAAATATGAATGTCCTTTTTACACACTGCCAAATAAATAACGAAATAAGGACCCTTTACCGTACACAAACCCGGTGGGCGACATCAGCGGCGCGCAAAGAATGAAAGAGTCCATGCAACGCCGGATATTAAAAATTTAGTTAAGAAGCATAAATATCTTCCTAGGTGATATTCATCGTAGCCATCTCATTTATTTCAAAATGAAAGGTGGAACAGCACCACGGTGTCATTTAATCCATTTTTCAATAGTCAAGTCCAGCGGAGAACACTTTCTTGCACAAGATGTATACCTGCCAATCACGAAGATTTTAATTAAAGGCGTTAAAAACTATAATTACAAAGCCAATGATTTAATAATCAAGCTGCATCGCACCTCCTGTGGATATTGTTTCTAACCACATTCTCGCTCAAAGAAGGGATAGCAATCTTGGGATGGCAGGTAAACAAGTTGAGGAATGTAAGGAACTTCTATCTGTTCAATCAGTTGAAACTTTTGAACGAAAGCCTTTCTTTAAAAGAAACTCAGTTGACAAGGACCAATAGTAGAGTTTAAAATGGAAGCGTAGTGCATTGTTAGGAATCCTCAACTGTACTCAAACTGGAATTTAATTTCACAAGAATGAACGCTCTGCATACGCTATTCCCAGTTTCTCCGTCGGTGATCCCTTCTTGTTTATGAAACTCCTAATCAGCTTCAATTAGAATTTATTAAAGTAGTATGCAAGCATCTTACCCACGAAATCAGATACATCCCTAGCTGCATACTCTCCCTTAAGTTAAAATTTGTAAATTTTGTGATAGCGTTACAAAATGCCCCAATAAAAACAACAAAAAAAAGCAACAGAATGTTTCCAACAAGGAGTATAAGGAGTTCCTTGTGACAAAGTATTTTGTTCTAATTATGATGCTGAAAGTTTCTTGCGTTGCTACCGCCAGGGAAGTCCTGTAATTTTGATGATGGTTTATGGGCTTTTGACTTTTAACCCCCTTAGTAGTAGTTTGGTGGATGCAATATCGTGAAGTTTTCAATGGAATATGAAAAGGTACACATGTCCTTATAGTTGAAGAAAACATATACACACATATATACAGATATGATATATGCAGTTTGTAAAGTTTTAAATTTACAATTTGTTGAACAAGTTATTGGGCTGGATGTGCATCCGGGTTTTCGTTGAATATTTAGAAACAAAAATAAGTTCTTCACTTAATGTGTGTATGGAGAATAGCCAGAGTTGGGAACATTACTTTAATAATTTATGGTAAAGAGAAAAGGGAAAGAGGTCCTTTGGTATCACAGGAAGTCGCTTTTTCACTGCGTAACAGCAATTTTCGCTCTTCTCCAAATCCTTGAGGAAGCCAAGAGTTCCAGAGTAATATCCACCATCAATTTATTGCATTGAAAGCCGTATCATACCCGGAGGGTATGAGTGAGCAGACTAAGACTCTTACTATTACTATATATGGCAGAAAGCACATTGGCGTAAAAGACCTCCCGTATCTCATCGTTCTGCAAACTCTCCGTGTAACCAGCCTTGATTTATGCTTTGGTAGGAAAGGTACTTAATCGTTGAGGTACATTTTGTACAACACGAAGTGGTGATCAGTTGACAGTTCAGTCCCTCTCAAGACACCACATAAAAATCCATCAGCAAGCAAATCAAAAACCCATGGATCTGTATTATCTTTCGAACCCGTCTGGCAAGTCTTGTCGATGTGCACTTCCGAGACGCCTACATCTTTAATAAATTGACCAAAGTCAGTTCTTGAAGTGCCCGTCCTTTTCCAAACTTAAAGATTCTTTTTCGGATTGTGACACATCTGAAGTCTTTCGAGGACGATGGGTTTTTTCATGAAGTGAAGTGTGAAGGACATTCGGCCTTGCTGTTTTCTCTCTTAAAGCGGCATTAGCCTCCTTGTCCATCTCCAGCCTTCTGGATAATGTCTGTGTTTAAATCTGCCTTGAAAATTAAAACATGAGATTAAGATAGCGCTTACCTGGAAGTGTAATAAAGAACACATTACTTTTTGGCCGCGTCCTTGTTTTGCCTCATTTTCCGCATTAATTAGGTGAATTAACGCTGCTCCTTCTTACATTTCAGAGCGCGCTGTAGATTAAAAGATTCATCTCGACGTTGTTTAATTAAAAACATTTTCAACTGCACGTGCAAAAGTTTCCTCAACTTTCTCAGTTTCAAAAAAGTTGATTCGCAGTCGCGTGTCCTTAAACTGAATACAGCACAAAAAAGGCTTCTCAAGGAGCAGCAATTTGCTAATACATTTGCAAAAAAGGATTATACTCGTTTTTTTGGGAAAAAATTAAGAAGCAAACGCTATATGTTCCGTGTTGAGGAAACTTCCTCCGTGTTCGTTCGCATGGCGAATAAATTTCAGATTTTCTCCCAGGGATGTGCATAAATGAACAAATGCTAACGTAGTTTACACGTAATTAAAGCTCAGGATGTACCTACTGTGTCTTCAGCGGCTGGGTGTGTTTCCAAGGAAGCAAATAACACTTGGCACTGGCCAAGAGCATGAGGTAGCTACTCGTAGTGCTTGCTCCACTACACGAATTCAAGACGCCCCCGAACAGCTTCAAGTACAATTAAAAAGGATAAAAAACGTCTATAGATGGTTGTATGTATGGGTGGGTTTGGGTTACTGGGTTTCTGTTTCGCGAACCTTAATGAGCAACAATCGTTACCTGCGCTTTCGGGGATGAGAAATAATGAATGCCAGACACGTCGCACATTGGCTTACCCCAAGTTTTCGTGTCTACCCCGTAAAAAAACGGCAGACACGCAACGGGCGCTCCAGAAAAACGTACCCACCATCATCCATACGAGTACGAGTACGTGCGTGCCACGACGGCGGAGCCTGAAGAGCCTCAATTAATAATGAAGGGCGGAACATTTTTCCGCAGGTTTCCTTTGATTAAGGGAAATTACAAAAGAATGTGTAAAATGTGTGTTTTTGATATACCCGGCACGATATTTTATGAATGAAGATATTTAGTGCCTATCCGGGGAAAAGGAAAAACTTATTGGCGAAGGGGTGCAATATCATTGAACAAATTCTTTTGGAGCTCATTTAGCCCTCCATTTTGGGTAGTTTGTTGATTTAAGATTTATTGCCTACATATGTATGTATTCATTGCATGTGATAAATTGCTAAAGGCTTGGAGAAACGTTTTACTTGTGATTTCATAGTAAGGTGCTTTCAGACGTTTTAAATTATTAGGCGTAGCTTGGAGCTCTCGGGATGTCGAACGGAAATGTATATAGCCAACATCAGCTCGGAAAAATTTCAGAGCTATAAACGATCAATACAAACAGAATGACAAAACGGACATTAACTTTGGTCAAGCTCAGTCTTCAAAACCGACATTCCCCATTATCATCACAAAGCTGAGAAATTTCCAGTCATAAGATCATAGCTTGAAGTGGATCTGGACCTCAATCAAATCGTTTTTAAACTGACGCTTCAGTTGGTCGAAAGTGGTCGCCGTGCCTCAGTGGTTAGTGCGTTGGACTGCTGTGCAAGCCTGCGTGGGTTCAAGCCCCAGCCATGTCCACCGAACTTTTTTCGCGGCACAACCTCTCCCGGAAGGCTGTATGCATATGCTAGTTCTGCAACCTTCCCGGCAATTTCGTCCGCCATCTCATTATCTCTCGGTGATCGCGGCTTTATCCGTCTCCAATTTTGAAGGATTGGTTAACCTTCCTGGATTTACCGAAGATTCTGGCACCAGTACCAGCGTCTATTGTAGACCCGTCGGTGTAGAAGGCTAGCTCTTTTCCAGTGCAGACTATACCATCATCTCAGTCGTCTCTTCTTGGTATTTTGATATAAAATCTACTATTGAAGTCTGAGGTTGGAATGATAGCGCACCGCCAGTGTACCACTATCGGTTTAAAGCCCCATGTGTTTCCAAACATTTTTTTACATGCGTAGGACCGCCTTTTTATGCGGTCCTCGATATTGGCTTTCCAGCTCAAGTTTGAGTCTAAGATTACGCTGAGGTATTTTGCCGTCCTTAAAAGTATCAGATCGATTCCGTCCATACATGGATTCTTGAAAGGTGAAATCGATCTTCTTCTAGTGAAGATTTTAGATGGGTTAACTCCCAGACCTCGCTTTTGGCTCACCAATGACACCAATGAACTGTTTGCTTTTTAAAGAATCCAACGTATGCAAGGAGTATGAAAAAACAATTTATACACACTGCATATGCATACAAATGCCCTTCCGGTCATTCCCTTTTTTCATAACGAAAAATTAAATATTCACATGTACTTGTCAAATCACACTTGAACCTGGCGTGCAATTTTCAAAGTGACAAAAACATTTCGCAAAAAAACTTTTCGATGCATCTGACAAATGGTTAAATTTTTTCACCCCCAGTACATGTCATCAGAAACATATTTCATATTTCAAAAAAGTTTTTACCTTCGTTGTGACATCTGTTTTCAGTTTAGTATGAGCAAAAACTAAAAACAGGAAACGCTTTGGGATGAAAGTCTGATGAATTACTTCGCGCGTGTTTTTAATTATATTTCCCAATGCATAGGATTTGAAGCAAAAATTGTTTTTAACAACGTTAAGCTCTTCCATTTTCCAAATACACGTGCCACGTGTCAAACGATGCTGCCTCCTGTCCCTTCTAAGTACCAATCACTGTCAAACGAAATACAAAGGGTGTTTTGTAAGTTTTCTTGAAATTTTCTTTAACAACGTCAACACATTCGACATCACTATTATGATACCAATTAACCATAAAAACCGCACGTATGAAAGCCGTGACACATTTCATTCAGGTTCCAATCATGCACAAACAAAATAAAGGACATTTTCCGGGAATCCTTCATGGTCTAAGAAAGGACAGAAATGGTTACACAAAAATATCGCGCCGATATTTTTCTTTCAACGTCAATCAATCTGGAATTCACATTCCTTGCGGATGAAATCCTTTCTGAATTTTTTTTTTTTGTGCAAAAGACACTTTTCCATCCCACTCGAGTGCTTAGGATTTTATTGTTATCCCCAAAGAGGATTCCAAGGGACCAAATTCGAATTTCCGAAACAAATTGAAATGTCAAATGACAATCGGAGAGGAATTCAACACCACACAATTCACGGCGCCTTAAGTCAGTCGCCCATTTTACCCATAGGGTTCATTCGTTTACATTCGATTTGGGGAGGCATGGCGACGGGGTCGAAGGCCCAAGGCTATCAGGTTAAATGGATCGGCATTTACAAAGGCCTCCATACAGCTCCAGGGTGTGCAAAACAAAAAACACAATTTAAAGATAAACGCTCAACATGTAGTGAAGTGTGACCAAGTGGATTGGAAACACACTCCAGATTGTGAACGAGCAGTGAGTGAGTGATTGATTGACACAACAGTTGAGTTAAATTGATTTGAATTGGTTTTGTGTTGATGGAAATTAAAAAGCAAAAAAAAAAAATTCAAATTTTATAGAAAACATTAAAATTAAAAATTGAAATTAAATTACAATAATTTCAAGACGACCCAGCCTCTGGCCATGATTAGGTTAGATTAGGTTGAAGCGGTTGCTAACTGAATAGGTCCGTTGTGATACCACGTGGATCTTGGAGAATTCTCCTTTACCTACTCGTTAAACCACTTAGAGCTTATGTTCAAGCGTAGGAAAATTCTAATATCTGCGTTGATTAGATCGCCTATATCGTGGTAGAAGAAGGCACCTACGTGAGTTTTTTTTCTATGGGAGAGAGGGAGCCTGGAGGGAAAGTGGAGGATAGTTTCCTCCTCTTCTTCGTCCATGCAGCTTATGCAGAAATCATTTGATTTGCATGCCTGCCTATTTGACAGTGTGGTGTCAAAGAGCGACATATCTAATCTCTTGAGAGAAATTAAATCTGAGCGTTTCAAATCAAAGCTTGGGTCAAATCTGTTTTGTCGCTAGACACGTTGTACCACCTGTCTACCTAAGATTTGTCCTTTCAAAAGCATCACTCTAGATTTAAAGCATGTGGCTATGGGTATATCTAAGGCACCATATTCAGTTAAAATGTACATCGTTCCATATCTGGCGAGTTTATCAGCCTTACAATTCCCTGGAATGTCCCTATGCCCTGACACCCAATGAAGATGAACATTGAACTGCTCTGCCATCTCTACGAGAGACGAATGCCAATTAAGGGCTACTAGTGAATTTGTAGAGCATGATTCCACGGACTTGATTGCTGCTTGTCTGTCCGAAAAGATTGCAAATATCTGAAGCAGATATCACGATTTTCTTTGGCCAAGATAAAACTTCCTTGATAGCCATTATTTCCGCTAGGAACACGCTACAGTAATTTGGGAGACAAAAAGTGAGGCGTAGATTGAGCCTATCAGAGAAAGCACCTCCACGTACCCCTCCGTTGGTCTTTGACGATCCGTCGGTGTGTAAGTCGACCGACTTGTCTTGTAAGAATGCGTCCTTATCCCAGAAAGACCTGGAGGGGATTGTAACTTCGAAGTTTTTGTCAAAATTTAGTTTAGGTATGGCGTAGTCAGTGTTTCCTGGGGAGATTTTGAAACTATTCGAAATGGAGGCGTGACCAAATTCTTTACTGGACCACTGTGAGATTGCTTTGCGACGAATGACCGCAGTGGCAGCCATTTGCCTGCCAAAGATGTCAATAGAAGTCAAATGAAACAGAATTTCCAGTGCTACAGAGGGTGTTGTGCGAAGAGCACCACTTAAGCACCAACAAGCTGATCGTTGGACTTTATTTAGTTTGTCGCGGTTTAGGCCTTTATCCAGGGCACTCCATCAGACGACTACACCGTACGTGAGTATGACCGTGGTGTACAGCCAGTCAGTTATACGAATTTGCAATTCCCACTTTATCCCGATAGACTTTTTGCAAGAGAAAACTCCTGCTGTAGATTTTCCGGGCAAGAGCATTGTTATCCATCCGCTCTACATGACCCAGCCAACTCAGTCGTTGGACCTTCACTCTTCTTGCTAAGCCAATGTCGCTGTATAGCGCGCACAGTTCGTCGTTGTATCTCCTCCTCCATTCACCGTCTATGCAGAAAATCACCGAAAAAATTTTTCTCACAGCCAAGAGCAACATCATCCACTTTTGACAAAGTCCATGCCTCTACGCCATCGAGCAGGACTGGGACGATTAAGGTCTTTGAAGGCTCACTTCAGTAGTTCGAGAGAGGGCTTTGCTACTCAATTGCCTTCTTAGCTGAAAGAAACGTTTGGCAAGAGTTATTCTTGCTTTGATCTCAGCGCTGGTGTCGTCTGAATTTATAGCGGAGCCAAGGTAGACAAAGTCCTTAACTACCTCATAGTTATAACTGTCTATAGTGACGTCGTGTCCTTTCTTGTTGACAGCATATACTTGGTCTTGCCATCTTCACCGCCTCCGTCTGAATAGCCATGAACGCGCCAGTGACATTACGCTGTGTTCCTCCCATTTGGTCAATATTGTCGGCGTATGCGAGTATTTAGACGGAATTTTTGGAAGATTATGCATCCGGTGTTGGCCCGTGAGTTTTGCACGATTCTTTGAAGAACGATGTTAAAGAATTCGCGAATTCGCGCGTCGCCTTGTCTAGACTTTTTCTACCTAGCGTCCACTATACACTCAGACAATGACACCAATGGGGAGATCAATAGAAAAAGAACTCTTGCCAATCGCTATTTCTTTGGTCTAAAAAGGCAATTGAGTGACCAATATTAACAGTGTATGCAAACGATTCTAAAGACTCTTGGCCACGTTGTTCACTTTAAGAGCAACTTTAAAACAGTTGGCTATCTGAAAAGACGTGTTTATTTTCTAGTTTCTTCCTTTGTTATTTTTTAGTTCCACATTCATCTCCTTGTTCAGCCCACTCGACGCCTCACCTTCCTCTGGGGGTGGCAAAATCTCTCCAACAATTAATAGCATCATATCCACTCGTTAATTGTGACTACAGTGAAACACAAAATATTGGTTAGGAAATTGCTGTTGTGGTCGTAGTTTATTTATTTTCATTACGGGTAATTAGCGAAATGTTTAATTCACTTGAGTGTAGTTGCGAATAAAATGAACGTGAAATAAATGAACATCAGCTCGTCTTGTGGGTTTCTGCACTGCAGGAGCGGAAGACAATGATTTAGAATTCGTATGGTTGGTTACAAACAATAAAAATTTATTTATTGCGTGAGATTTTCTATTTTAAATGTTTAGAGAGAATTTAAGAAAACCCAGACATTTAATAAGAATTCGCAAATAATGTTTCTTCTTGTCCTTCATTGCTCCACGCTCCAAGTCAACTTCTCAATTTTGTTCGAAAATTTGTACTATGGACAACTATGGGAAGAGGTAGTTGTATCGAAACACAAAAAGTTTCTGCTTTGGTACTATATATAGTAATTTAAAATAATTTCTCTAGCACATGTGTGACTACTGTCTGCTGTCACGACAACCAGCTGCAATATGCTGCCAAAATTTGATGAAAACATTATTATGACAAAGTTTAGAGGGTTCTTTTTCATTTCCAATTTAACTTACATACACTTGTTCATATGTTCAATACAGTTGCATGATTTTTCAAGCGGAATATACGCTAGAAATTCAGGACTATAGAGATAAAGGTTTCAAAGAAACTTTTTTCGTGGGCGTATACGTAACATGTTTGCCGTTGAATTTTTTTAAATTTTTTTTTTTGTTTTTTTAATTTTTTTTAAATTGAATTACAGTCAATTCTAGAAAAAAAGGGAAAGGATATCATCTCATTGTTAATTGAAATCCCTTAGATGTTTTGTTCCACACGACAAGCCGTGCAAGTTCACCTCTTCAACAACTTTTTACTCCTGTGCTCTTTCATTCAACAGTAGTTTGTTGTTGAGGCAGGTTGATGAAACCCAACCAATCAAAAGGAAATCCAATCAATTCATTTATCCTTAAAGGCGTTAAATGACAAAAGACAGAAACAGAAACTGAACAGAAGGTTGTTGATTTTTCATTGATTTTTTTACTAAAACTGATCCCATAATGCCATACCCTGACTTCAAACTCAACTTCCAAACTCTCTTTCCAGCTAGAGAAAGTTGGGACGAAGAAAGGATCATTAAACCCGGCAATTCATTCATTTCGGCTCAAAAATGGATGAAGGGATAGGCTTCGCAATGTACTCAGAAGAATCGCTATTTCTTGGCCGATAAAACTTCCAAACCACGCCAGTGGTTCCAAGCAGAAGTTCTAGCGATAACCAAGGCCGCAAGAGAACTATCCTTAGTAAACCTGAGAAGAAATATCGACATATTCACCATTACAGTCGTGTCATCCACAATACTTAATTCGCTTGTAGTAAGGAGTTGGCGCAGGCAGCTTGGAATCCTAAACTCAAGACATAATGTATCACTCTGTTGGATTCCGGAGCACCGAGGCATCGATGGCAATGAAAAGGCCGATTAAATATCAAGAAAGGGATCGAAACTGAACCAAATAATGGTCAATCACACGGTTCTGACCCCTAAAGAAGTTTTAAAGCAAGAAATACACTTGGACTTCTGGAAACTTGCCGAGAAGAGGTGGAGCACACTTCCGTCATGCTGCATATAAAAAAAAGATGTGGCCAATACTCAATAAAAGAACAACAAAGGAAATACTTACGCTGAACAGATCGCATTTAGCTCTAGTGAACAGCATCCTCACAGCCCACAACTTCCTGGCGGCCCATCTAGCATGTGCAGATTGACAGTTTAGGCATAAGACCAAATCCACACATTCACAGAGTAATTTCTCTCGGAAGCGAAGCTCATATAAAAGACAAATCCGAAATTACGCAGAAAGAAGAAGCTATCCTCCACCTTCTTTGCACCCGCTCTCATATAGAAAAACAAACTTACCTAGATGCCTTCTTCTACAACGGTCTAGGCGATTTATTCAAAGCAGATATTAGAAGCCTGCTAAGCTTTATCAGAAGAATCTAAGTGGGTTAACGAGTAGATAAAGGAGTGGTCGCCGTGGCTCACTGGTTAGTGCGTTGGACTGTTGTGCAAACCTGCGTGGGTTTAAGCCCCGCACGACCGCCTCTCATCGGGGAATGACAAGCCTCCGAGAGTATAATTTGTCATGAAAAAGTTTCTCAATTCGCCGTTCGGAGTCGACAATAAATAGTAGGTCCCTCTTATTCGTGCAAAAAATGCAACACGCACTACACAAATGGTTGCGAGAAGGCCTTGGCTTACCTCGAGCTGTCGCGCCAGCTATTCATAAAAAGGAATTCTCCAAGATTTACATGGTATCACAACGGACCTATCATTGGTTAACGTGTGTTGGCTTCAGCTGGCAGCAACTTCAACAAAACAAAACTAAAACATGGATGTAGTGATTTTGATTTCTTTTGCCTAAGTAAACTAAAGTCACTCTGAAATTGCAGTAAAGTTCAAAGAAACTTAGATTCGCCATCGTCATGATCACTAGTTTGTCACAATCTCCTGGTTTTAGTTACTCGGTTTCCAGATGTACGTAGGTCGTACCAGGACTTGTAAAAATTGTCATAATATCGAATTGAATATTCACTGATACCGATATCTTCATTTTTCTTCACCTAAAAGCCTCAACAAACTCCATTTGTACACCTTTCAAACCATTTGTTCCTGGAACGAAAAACTACCCTCCCAAAACGCTTCAATAGCAATGACCTATTTAAACATTTGCTTTATCCGCCGACAAGCTTTTAAAATCCTCTTCCAAAGCCAAACTGGCATCCTGCACTTGTCTTTCAAATTTTTCAACACAAAAAAGTACCTCACTCAGGAATTTTCTTTGAAATACTCGTACACCACTCCACCTTCTCATTCGCACAAAGGAATGCACAGACGAAAAATCCTTTTCCAATTTCTTCCCTCCACCTCCTTGATATCTTTGATCTGAAAACTTAATTTTGCATTTCTCTTTCATGGCCAGACATGAAAAATTCATGCGAGATATTTAAGGCAAAAAAAGGACCGTCAAAGCAGCACCAGATGCGGACGTTGCCTTATCTATCGAATTCAAATGGATTCTTAGAATTAAGTCAGGAAAAATAAAAGTATCCGCTTACCTACAGTGTGGCGTCCTCATGCTTCGAAAAAGAAAACACAAATTCAGATCCACTTATCCTTTAAAAAAAAACTTAAGTGAGCATTTAAATTCGGTCTCACTTCCGGGTGAGCCAGGAGAATTAGGCGAATCACCAAAAATACACTTCTGCCTTAATTGGTTCCAATGGTTTTGGTTTTTATGTGATTCCACCACTACACCACCACTCTAACGATATTCGGATTTAAAAATCTCCTATGGAATCTGCACTGCAATTGGGTTGCAACCAAATTATTTTCAAGCCACAAGGTGAATGCAAAAACTTTGTCCTGCAATTCACTGTGGTGTACATGTACCACCCACCGGGTGGGAGTTGCAGGGCACTAACAAAATCCTTCCTGGAGTTGTGTGCAGGGTGTAACTGGATTATTTGCCAACACCATGTTTTTGTTTTAGTTTTGTATATCCGGTTATTTTGGCAGCCTTTGCTTGACAAATAGGAAACTATGTACATTCATCTGTGGGAGTACGAGTACACAAAGTGGATACGAAAAAAAAGTCCTTGTTGCTCGATTATCCTCTTTAAATTTTTATATCTCCAATGAAAACGTTACATGTGCCACGATTATTCGAAAACTCAGACAAACATGTATCGTAAATCCTTCACAGACTGATGTACACAGCATGTGAGACAGATCTGATGTGGTACTTTATGGCTCTGAATGGAAAAATATGGTTTCCTCTTTCTCTCTCTCTCTTTCTGAATATCCTTTCTCGACCGTTTTTCAGCTCAGTTGAACTTAAATTTAATTTAATTAATGAGCTAACAAGTATTTAATTAAATTAAAATGAAGGAGATAGTAATTTGAACGGTGAGCAGAGGTAATATTTTACCCACGAACTGCGAAGGATGCTGTAGTTTGTGTGTAAAATATTAACCAACTCCTTTCCAGGTAGTTTCCTAAAAATGTCTAAGGTACTTAATTTAATTAAATTTATTAATAAGTAGAATCCTTCTATTCTTAGAAACGATTGTAATGAGTTACAGTTTGCTAAGGAACATTTTAAGTTTTCAGGTGTATTCCAACTACGTAGGGGATGGAGGTAATGCTCTTTTCAAGCTGGGGAATGTGGAAGGAGTAATTGTATCAAGTGTAAGTAATTTCAAGTGCTTTACGAGTACTTCGTGTTCCTTAGAATTACGTTCGTATTCTAAGTTGACTGCCTTTTGGCAGATGCAGGTAAATATATTTTAGTAACACTTCCAAGGACCTAAGGAGAAAACTGAAGATGAAATTCTATTCCAACAATGGCTCGCATTGCTGTTTCCATGGAATAAATATAGAAAATAGTTGCTCTGAGTTTTCTGACTTTTATTCTTTTAATCTTTGTCGTAATCTTATCCAAAATATTGTCTCCATTTTTTTTCTTTTCCGCTTTGTTTTCTCTATTCTTGTGTATGTTACGGGAGCATTGAGGTATTGTCCTACAGATGATCCAAGTGTGATCCTGCACCTGATCTCCCTTAAACTTTACATCAAAGACACAGCTACATGCAGCACGGTCTGACCCAGGGTAAAATCCAGAAAACAATTTAGGTCGTGTCGTGTCTTTGAAAATATCGCTATTTTCTCGGATAGCCAAACCGCTATCAAAGCCACTGATGCCGTTACCACATTCCAGGATACCGAAGAACTAAGTGACGTACCTATCAGGGACATCTTGAGGTTCATTAAGGCTTCAACATGGTTCGAAACCCTAGGGCAATAGGAGAGTGCTTTGGATATTACTTCACGAGCAAGGGGTACCTTCCCCTCAAAATGGGGATCACAATGGGTCTTTACTGACCTGAGAGTGACGCAGAGGATTATCCCTTCCCTCGCCAACCCATCTGCCTAACCTAACCTAACCATAACGCTTTGCGAGCGCTTCGGGATAAACACCTGGCGTCACAGCTCGAAACAGGTCAAAGCTTAGCTTGTTGCAACCATTCATGTTGTGTGTGTTGTTTTGTTTGCACAAGTGGAAATGGTCAAGGACGTGCGTAACTTAATACTAAGTTCGACAAACACTAGGGTCACTCTTCTCCGTGCGATTACAATTAATCGTTTCACTGTCATACGTATTTAACTACCATTTGGCCACCCTAGAGGAGTATTAGTTTAGGTTGGGTTAGGTCAATGAGGTCAAGAAAACATTTCCTACAAACACGGGGCTCCAAGATGGGCCTCTCGCGATCTCTACAAAATATCTCAAGCCCTCATTCCCGGAAGCATTTTATTTCTCTACAAAATTTAAATATAATCTTATGGTTAATAAAACCTTATTACTCCAAGTCCTAGGTGTTTGAAGCGCATTTGTACTATGGCCTCACAATCGCATAGAATATGTGTAATATGGTATGTAACGCATAAATCGTCACAGTATCTACACGCGTCCGATTCTGTGAGCACCAGTTTCATACATATGCTTACGTAGAAGGCAGTGCTCGGACAGAAGCCCTACAGCTATTCTTAGGTTTGATTGAGAACTTCCCTCGTTTTTTCTTATCTAACCCCGGCCATAAAACTTTGGATACCCTATGTTCTCTTATGTTTGACAATCTGTGGTCGACTTACCTGTTTAAAGCGAGTAAGAAGTTCGCCTTAACCACACAGGACGATGGTTTGACGATTACAGCTCGCCTTGGAGTCATTCTTCCCCGTCTCATGCTACTTGATCCGCAAGCTCATTACCCTTATGTCGCAATGTCCAGACACCCAGCGTAGTCTTACATTAAGCACTGCGGCTGTTCACAATTAGTCTGGATCGAATGGCGTTCGATTAAAGTGCTCTGAGTGCGGTCTGGCTATCGACATAGATGGCGATGTTCCTGTCGGATACCATCCTCGACTCCAGTTTTTCTGCAGCTTTGAACACGGCTAGAACTTCTGCCTGGAACACACTGCATATATCCAAAAGTCTAATAGATATTTTCAGTTCTGGCTCGAGGCAGTAGATACCAGAATCCGTTCCATCTGGTGTTTTAGAGCCAATGAGTGTTCGCACCTAGTTTTTTTTTTTCCAGAATGAACTAACATCTGAAGCACACTACACAATTTAAATAAAACAAAATGAAATTTTCCTTTTTAAAGTTCCACTTAACCTCAATCTCCGATAAACATGATTGCCAAAGCGTGCAACATTGACATCTCGTTTAAATTTACCACCCAGAGCGTAGGTTAAATTTGTACAACCATAAAATTATGAAACAATGTCAACTGCTCATCAAAATTTCCATAAACATAAAAAATGAGAACGACTCCGTCACACTATTGTCTCACAGCATGACAGCAATGTGCTAGAGAGTCCTTAAGCGGTTTGCACGAAACCGTCTCGTCAAAAATTGTCCTACATTACGCCTGTGTTTTCGTATGTTTTTTTTTTTTTTTTGACACACATCTTTGTATTCATTATTATTCATAGGATAATTTAGTTAAAAAAAAAAAACTGCGCGTAAGGATAACAGGATAAGGTAAAATCTGGTTAACATCTATTACAGGAATATTATTCCCGGTGGAGAGGAATCTAATTTTATTCATGACCTTGGGAGCCTGAAGAAGATGAACTTTAAAGATGTCGAGTAGGTGGAGGTGACATTAACATTTTACTAGGACAACAAGACAGTTTGTCAAAACATAAAAATTGTAACGCAAATATTTTTTTTTGAAATATTTTTTGAAGCGCAAAAGTTGTAACAAGTGCTTTTGACAAGACTGTCTGGCATGTTACGAAGAAAACAACAATTTCTCAAAAGAAAGAAGAGTAATTTAACAAAATTTAAGCTCAAGGCAAGAAAACATTTTGAAAACTCAGACCAAGACCAAAAGTTGAAAAAATATCAAATACAGAGTCCTTCACCAAAATTCAATCCTTTGAATGCCTGAATACAACAGATGGCATTAGAATCACCCAAACTGCAGTTCATCGGTCATAAAGTCCTAGTCGCTACGCATGTCGCATGTGTCTACCTTAACCCCTGGCTTGGTAGGTGACTTTCTCTTCAATTTGCTTTGCTGGCGAATTTATTGCGACTCTTACAAAATTGACATCCTGACCCTTTCCTTACAAGTTCGTTGGACCTTTCCTTGTCTGAAATCTCCCAAGAAACATTCACTGAATTGACAAAGAATAGAGCCCATTTAGAAGCCTTTTGCAAGACTCGATTTAATTATCAAAGAGTTTGGAGCCAAGCTCTCTGGCTGTGTATGTATGGTTCTGGAGCGCGGAATCCGAGCCGGCCCCAGCCAGATCATCCACAGTTTCATTGCCTAAAATGCCCTTGTGGCTGGGCACCAAACCAAGCTTGACCTTGTTGTGTCTAGCAATTCATTGTAGGGAATCGTAGGGCACATCCCAATTGTTACCAATACCTTAGTGTTGGGTCCAAAGACTCCAGCACCTACTCCAAGTGTTGTTCTTAATGATCCCATGATTCCGATGCACGCCTCTCTCAGGATTTTGGTAAAATTTGAAAGCTTGTATTGCGTCTCTAGAAAGTTTCCAGCAAACTAATGAGCCGTGTGTTAGAATGAGTCAAACAAACGCCGTGTGTAGCCAGTACATCCCAGCTGATTTGAACCCCCATGTCTGTATTACTGAACGCTTTTTTGTATGAGTAGAAGGCCACTCGTACTTGCTGTTATAAAATATTGTGCTGATACTAAAAACATGAGGCCAAGTGTCAACCACCCCGATATTTGGGGGCAGGAATAGATCTCTTCTTAGTGAATATAACAATCTCCGCTTTCACGGATTAATTTCCAGCCCGCTTGTTTTGGTTAAATTACTAATAAGTTGAAGTACATAGTTGGGCCTTTTGGGTTAGGACTGAAAAACATTTGTCCGATACCAGGATGGCCACATTGTCAACATCGAAAATCTGCAGTTGAGCCTCATTCCAATCCAGTTGCATAAGCCTGAGTTGAATTAAACTTCATGTAGGCTGTTTTCAATTGCGTTGGCACCTTTGTCTCGTCAATACAACCCTGTAAAGAGCCCTATCTACCAATCTGCCTCTTATATCATATATGCATTCACATACACATGCTTGTCGCCTATCAAATCTCTAGCGTGTACATCTATAAAAAGGTTCCAACATTTTCAACAGAAATGAAGAGAAACTGATAAGCCCGCTTATTAAGCCCGCCTGTTAAGCAGAAGATTGATCAAGAAGGAATCGCGCCCTTTTTTAAATTTTGCTTCTCGCATTAGACGCAATGTCCCTTAATGGACATCAGTTTTTTTTTAAGTTGGAAAAAGCCGAAAGTCCACTTATGCCCCCATCGGAGCATAGCGTTGGATTTGTGGGACCATTATCGAGAAGCTCGTAGCCGTTTCGGGTTAACCCGGCCGGCTGCAGAACGGGAGAAGCCGACCACAAGACGTTCCCTCGCTGCCACCTTGCAGGCGTATCAGGTTTGGCAATATCCGAGGCCCTACTTCGTCTTGTCATCATTGTTGTACAGAAAGATCAACTATTTAAGCTACTCCATCTCCAAGACGTGCCATCTAGATAGGCTCAGGATGAGATAGTAGGATCAAGTCCGAAACCTCACCTATACCCATAAGGGAATAGCCCCTGATGATTTAGAGTCAATAGCGGGTGAACGGGAGATGTGGAGAGTCCACTTAAGCACTCTAAACCTGCGACCCTCATATTATATAAGCGAGCCATTGAAAAGAGCGCTTACACATTACCCAACTCCGGACAAAATGATGTCGATAACACCCAACATCCCGCAAGGAATGACCTAACACTTCAATCTTACTCTCTTCAAAGCGATTCCATCCTCGATCACTGTTCTATATCCTTAAGCTGCATTCACTGTCCTCTATTTTTTAAATATGTCAAGCGGGTACAAGTAAAATCAAACGTCTGGATGTTTGTCTAAGAATCTGTCCAACTGTTCAACCAGTATGCTTACATCTATTTCTTGATAACGGAGGAATAGGAAGCTTCCGCAACTTTTTTGGATTCTCTGTTTCATACAAACATACATATGTAAGTAGCCTAATGGTCTATCACTGTTTTTTATTGCAACCGAAAAACTTTTCAATTTTATAACCTGTCGACAAGACTAAACAGTTTTGAATGTGATTACGCCAAACCCAATAAACTCCCTCTGGGCAGTCAATTCCTCTAAAATCAAATCGCAATAAACCAATTTCATTCGAACACCATTCGTATATAACCAAACATTTTAATCAGACAATCCAAACAACATCTTAACGAACACTTAGTCAAGTCATAAAATGGCGATAGCTTCGTTTAACCTCTATCGCTCTCACTCTCTCTCTCTCTGTCGCCCATTAAAAGTTCGCTGTAGTATCTTAAAGAAAACATTTGCCAAAATGGCACGTTTAAATTAATTCCCATTTAATGACCATTAAATCACGAAATTGTTCGAATATTTCATTTGATAGTCATGCCAGCGAATTATGTCGCATATATTTCTCTTTATTTTTCTTTTTGCAGTTAACGTCAAAATCAAAATGGCTACAGCTCTTGATTATGGCGGGTTTGTGTTTACGAATTTATTGACCATTAAATCAGCTTGGTTGGCTTTCAATCAGCGAATGGAAAAAAAAAGAATCGTCCCGATGTCGTGCCGAGTCCAGTGATTTGCAGAAAATCATCAGACTTCACTGATTTATCCATTTATGGTTTAATCTGAATTTACTCGGAATTGTTATTTCGGATTGTGATGAGATTTATGATAATTTATGCTGTGTGTGTATTTTAATAGAAATTGTTGTTGTGCGCAAAGCTAAGCGTTCTCTTTTAATTGAGTGACATTTCTTGGAATGACATTGTATTGATTATTGTAAGACAAAAGTGCGCCTTTGGTTACTTTAATGAATCAATAAACTTTTATCACTAACTAAACTAAGTTCCTAACTACAACAAACTAAATATGTAAGTGACAAATTAAAATGTTATTTTCATCTCCTTTTGACGTTCTTCCTTTGAGGTTTGTTAGAAAAGGATTACGTTTGAATTATTACTTTAAAATGTTGTTATTAATTTTCAAATGCAATATAGAAACGTTCAAAACAGAAAGCTATTTGGTTGCATTTGCGTGGATTGTCTTTACGAAATCGCACTTAAAGATGCACCAATTTCCCTTCTGCACGCAAGGACTTGTATGGAGTTTAATATGCGGCCTTTGTGTGAACAACTGTCAAGAAATATCTACTGTTGATGCAATCGAGACGTAACCTTCTCTTTTCACTTTTTTTGAACAAGATTTACTCAATGTACTTTTATCCAGAAGAATTGACCTCTTCAACTCATAAGGAGATGGACACAGGTCAAAGCTGATAGCGAAACGAAGGTCTCTTTCACAAATGCTGAAGATAACCTACCTCGCAAGCTACAGGAATGAAATAATAGTGCACAGCAAGGAAACAGTTCGTTAAGAACAAGTTTCCATAGAAGAGGAGATAAAACACCTCCTTGGCGAGTGCCCCGGTATGGTTTCTTCCTGGCTAAGCTGTTACCAAAAGAGGCATTAATGACTTTGCTATTAAACATGTGGTGTATTAGACTGCAGATTGGTTGGCAAATGTTTAGATTTTTTAGGGCGTTGACTATCTAAAGCGTCTCAACGTTATTGAAGGCTCTAGGAATGGAACCATTGTGAATTCCTTGAGCGCGATGGATCTTTCTTTAGGCAGTATGATCGAATGAAGGGCCGTTTCGACAGATTCACCCCTTTGATAGGTGCTGTGATTTGGAAAGACGATTGCAATCCGCAGTGTCCTTCACATAGAAGTTAAGGATTCTCTCCAACGTTTCTAAAAGAAACGAGGTCACGCGTCGAAAGCACAGTGGAATACGTGTTTTGGTCACGTTTGCTTCTTTTACGGTACTCTGCAAAGCATTATTCTGAGAGGGAGCTACATATAAGGTTAGATTAGGTAGATGGGTTGGCGAGGGGAAAGAAGCCCCCAGCGCCACACTCAGGTCAGTAGAGACCCATTGTGATGCACATTTATTGGGGAGGGGCGGAAGGTACCCCCTGCTCGTGGAGCAGTACCCAAAGCATTCTCCTATTGCCCCGGGCTTTCGAACCATCTTGAAGCCTTAATGAACCTCCAGATGTCCCTGATGGGTACATCCCTTAGTTCTTCGGTATCTTGGAAGAAGTGCCTTCCAAAGGATCTATTTCTGAGGTGGCAGAGACCTGGGCAGTGGCAGAGGAAGTGGGTTGTGTCCTCATTGACTTCCTCGTCTCAACAACCCCTACAGAGGTCGTCTTCACTTAGCCTTAGTTTTTTCATATGATTACTCCTACAAGGATGGAGAGGGTTTTCCTGTCCTTTTGCATCAATGTATTAGTTCTGCCACCATTGTATCTTGGCCATAATTTTCTAGTTATCTTACAGGAGTCCAAAGAACTCCATCTTTCATTCGCTTCCGCTAGGGTCTTGATCCCCGCTTCATGTTTGAGTTTACATGGCGGGATTTTCACTGATTGATCAGCTTGCTCCAGGGCTAGCGTAGATCCCTTCCTTGTCATCAGCCTATAATAAACTCAAAGATAAAAGTGACAAAACGGAAGGATCTACCAACTTTGTTCACTGAGAGTTCGATGGGAATCTATATGTATTTTTCTCAGGGAAAGACTATAAAGGTTAAATAAATAAGCTAATGATCGTGTTTAGGGATATACCCAACACTATCCCACAAGACCAACCGGGGAATAACCCGAAGGTGGAAATTTGTTTAGAAATGTCAAAATTAACAAGCATGTAAGAACAATCTCCATCTCCTATCCTTATTTCAAGTTAAAAGCTTTGTGTAAAAGCAACAGAACCTACTAGTTAAAATACCAAAAATATTTTTGAATAATTTCAAGTTTATCTTTATTGCTACACGTGTACAAATTTATCATAGCATTGATCCACCCGGTTGTGATTAAAATTCAATTTCATGTTTTTGTTTGCATTTAATTAACTCATGTACCCGAACGCGTTGGGGAGTGTCGTGTCCATCAACCTACTGCGAAATGCGATGGCCAAGGGCAAATATTTTCACTGGTTTTATTCATTTCATATTCGAACGCAGTAAATAAATGTTTTCTTCTTTGGAAACTTACTTTAGTCAGCATGTTTGCTATATTTATGCTACAAGTTAAAGTTACTCTGTACCGCTTGTGTTAATTCCTCTTAACTGCATCCTGTGATAATGAATATGTATTCCTAGACATTTATGTAAGTGTTATTCCTTCTGGGAAATTCCTTAGACAGAATATTTTTGGAAGCAAAATTTCCATTCGCATAATTTTCCAGGACTATGCTGAAAGTTTATTCTAAATTCCTAGTCGAACGTGTAATTATTTTCGACTCAACTAGACATATGTACGCATAGGTACTCAAGTTATGTAGTTTTGCCTGAACGAAAATACTTCTAGTAATGCACCCTTCTAAAAAAACGTGAAGATAAATATTTTCTTATTTCACAGGACTTTAATCCTCGCACACATAGTAAATTTGTGTAAAGTAGTTCAACCGAAGGAAGCATGAAATAATTTCCATCGTGTCATTACTGTCAACGTTTAAGGGTGTTTAGTGCAACTTTACCAAGTTAAGGGTTTTTTTTGCTGACAAGACGTAAATTGTTGTTCCCTGTTGATGCAGAAAAATGTTGTCCTGTGTCGTTGTTTTCCTTCAGAAGAGAAACACAACTTTTGACCCGGTTTACTGCGAAGTGGTAAAAGGAGTTTTTGTTTGTTAAAACTTGAATGGAATTCAGAATGTTACTACGTAAAAGGACTTATTTTTGTTATGAACAATTTTTTTTTAGAAAAAGAAAATTCTGAAAGAATTTATTCAAACTTCATACGAACTGTTTGCAGCAGTTTTTGTTTCTTGTGCTTTTGGTCATCATCAAGCACCTACTCGCACAGCTATAGTGAATTTACGTACTTACTTAAATGGCGGTACAGTCCGGGGTGGACTTGGGTCTCAACAAACAAGCGTCACCAGCCGGCTCGATTTTTAACCAGCTGCCTCCAGTTTCGCACGCCATCTTGGTTAAGTTCCCCTTCCACTTGCGTGCGCCACCTGAGTCGCGGGGGTCCTCTACTTCACTTGGGTGTGGATTCGAAGATTTTCCAGGTCGGAGTCGTCGTTGGACCTTTACTCTTCTGGCTAAACCAATGTTGCTGTACAACCCGTACAGTTCGTCGACGTATCGCCTCTTCCACTCAACGACCATGCAGACAGGACCAAAAATCACCCGAAGAATTTTCCTCTCGAAAAAGCCAGGAGCAACCTCATCCGCTTTTGACAGAGTCCATGCCTCTGCGCCGTGAATGAAATATAGTGAATTTAATAGATAAGTTTGAACGTCTCGGACGGGTTAGTGATGTAAAGACTCCAACTCGGCAAGATCAGCTAAAAATATCGCCACGGTAGCTGAATGTGACTGAAAACCCAGGTGTGTCCATTTGGAGGCGATCACAGGAATTGGGCCTATCCACAACCACTTTGCAACGCATTTTTTGTAAGGATCTTGGCCTACATGCTTATAAGATCCAGTTGACACAAGAATTGAAGCCAGCAAACAACGCACAACACCTTACTTTCGCTGATTGGGTTCTGATTTAAAATGACATCTCTTGTTGGATGACCCTATGTATATATTAAAGATGATAATCCACAGCACAGCCAGACTACTGCCAAAGAGGAATCTTCTCTCTGAAAGTCCAGAATTTGACATGATTTCCGCTGTTAACGACCGCCTACCTAAGATTCTACGCCTTGGCAGGAGGTTCGACGCAGAGAAGCATGGAATTTTAAAACCTCTGCACTTAGGTTAGGTTAGGAAGAAGAGAGAAGCCCTCTGCGCCACACTGAGGGCAGTAGAGACTCATTGTGATGCCCATTTTGGGAGGAAGGTACCCCTTGTTCGTAGAGAAATACCCTAAGCACTCTTCTATTGCCCCAGGGTTTCGAACTATTTTGAAGTCTTAACGAACCTCCAGATATCCCTGATAGGTACGTGTATTAGTTCTTCGGTATCCTGGAAAAAAGTGCCTTCCAAAGGATTTATATCTGAGGTGGCAAAGACCTGAGCAGTCGCAATCCTCTTAACGTAAAGATAAGAAGTAATATATGGATGAATTACAAATGTACACTGGGATAGGTGCTGGTATCTTTGGGCCAAACGCCAAAATCTCGATATCACTGTGGAAAAGTTTCAGTATTTTTCAATTTCATCCTTGATACCGGAATGAAAGGTATACTCACGGACAGTTAAGCAGCAGTAAAAGCCTTAGTAGTCCTGCACTGCTTCAGTACCCTCCAAGGAGTTTCTAGAAGAATCAAAGTAAAATTTTTGTAGGTGCCTTGGCATAAGGGTATTGTTGGAGATGAAATAATTCGGTTGAACTCTGCAATCAATTCAACAATTAAAAGTTGGGAAAACAAAATGTGTATTATGTATTGGGAAAATAGCCTGGGGCTTTGCCAGGGCTGAAGAGTACAAAAGAAATGATATCGGATGTCGACTGGTAGGATTTCTAGTCCGTTATCACCTACACAGATTAGGTAACATTCAGAAGACCGAAGGTCGTCTTTGCATTACTCTATTCACAAGAAGGTTACAATATTTTTTTAAGAATAACCTTAATACCTGAGAGAGTTCTCCAAATCTCCACCAGTGAGATCATCAAATTTTCAAGAGAATTGAACCTCTTCTGGTCTCTTAAAACTAAGTGCGTGGCACTAAATATCTTTAAAGGTGCAGTGTCCCTTGCATTTAGTGGGCCAGTTCCTTTAAAGAAACAAAAGCTTTTCATCAAGACAGATCCTGCTAATCTCACCACCTACTACGAAGTCTTTAGTATTTCACATCAAAGGTTTCAGGACATCTACTTTCATTTGCCGCCTATGTCAGCTCAAAAATAATTTGCTTCCTCCAAAGATCCCGTAATAACTTAAATGAATATCGTTGTCTCTAATCAATGTCCCTTTCTGAATCTTCACCTAATTTCTTTCCCAAACTAACTTCTGTAGCAGTCTTTCATTCGCGTAACATTTCATATTACATTATGTGCCACCTTGACTCTTTGTTTGGTGCCGTAACTCCTGACATCGACGTCATTATCTTGAGGGGACTTTAATCTTGGCTAACAAAGATGCAAATCTGATGAAATAGCCCTTCACTTGATTACAAGTTATCGAAAAATTCATCGCGCCGATGTAGTGACTCTCCGCTAATGTCTTGATGGGCTGATTACCGCCTGGCCAATTTATCAGCTCATCCTGCTATCCATGTGAAGGTAACTCTAATACGAACGCCGAATTGATTCAGTCCTTTCTCTTCACACTAATTCAGCGTGTGTTGAAACACTGTTGCCAAGAATCTGCGTGGATTGGGTAAGCCTCTTTGATAAGAATATTCTCCCAATTGGAGAGGATCAGAGACTTCACCCTTTACCCCACCAGTAAATAGTTACGTTCTTAAGATTGAACTTATGAGTAAATAAAAACACAGGTATTATATATATACTTATGAGTAAATAAAAACACAGGTATTATATATTGACAGTGTTCGTGTATCCCCCGCCTTAAAGTCATATAAATTCCAAACAATTACGATCACAGTTTGGAAAGCTTCCGAAAAACTAAATTTGGCAGCATTACATTTCAAACGTCAACATTTTATTCCGCCGCAACTGGAATTTCACAACAAATTTCCGCGAACTTTTTCTTAAATTTTGTTTTGAAATAATTTTTGTTATTTGTGGTACTATTAATAAGTGAGTAAACTTTTTTAATAAAAAACCATGACACCCGAAGGGTCACAATCATCGGAAGAATTACAAAACAGTGACGAAATATATTCTGCCGCTCCTTCATCGTCATCACCATCGTCCAGCAACAATGCCCAAATTCGTGTAAAAAATGTGTCGGAAATAAATAGCAATGAAGCTGAAGCTAATCCATCGCCACCTCCTAAGAGGAAACTACCTTCATGGATGATTCCATCGTTGAAACAACTTGACAGTGCTAATAAGAAAAGAAAAACAGTATCTGAAGAGATCCAAACTGCCTCAACCAGCAGTGCTGCTGTCTATCAACCAGAAAGTAGTATAACTACCTCGACCTCAAGCAATGACACGCAAGCTGATGCCGAAAGTAAAGCTTTAACAAATCAAACAAATGGTGAAGCAGTTAGGAATGGAGAAGACCATAATAATCCAGAAGCAAGTACCAACGAGGAAGCAAAAGTAAACGATGAAAATTTAAATGGGGAAGCAGAAGCCGAGGACGAAAAGCCGACAGTTATTGCTGCATCACCTGATCCCATTTCACCAGCTAGTACTTCCTCAAATGGTCAAAGTTGTAGTACCTCAGCCGTAACAGTCAAAGCAGAGCCAGATGACAATGAAGCCGTTGGTCTTATAACACGCACTTCACCGAAAGATATCAAGCCAGCCGTTAAAGTTGAGAAAGAAGAAGCCACATCCAGCACATCGAGAATATCTTGCAAATTTGGCATTCGTTGTTACAGGTAGAGAAGATCGTCCTAATTGAGCTTGCAAACTGTAAACCATTTGATTTTACAGACAAAATCCGATTCATAGACGTGAAGAAGCACATCCCGGTGACAAGGACTACAGACGTCCAGATTTCCCAGCACCACCAGACGGAACACCCGATTGCCCATTCGGAGATCTGTGCTATCGGCGCAACCCAATGCATTTCCAACAATACAGTCATCCTCCACAAAGTTAGTTACACTCGACTTGTGGAAACATTGCTGGCGAAACCGATTTGATAGTTGTCTGGAGGGCGCTTGTCGCACCTTCACACGATTGATCTAGGTATAGCCTGGTAAAACATACCATTGTACTCTGCCATTTCTCTCAATAAATTCATTTTACACCTCTTAATCTCATTCTTTCATTGAAAAGTAACTTGTTTCCCCGCTTGAGAGAGCAGCGGCTACAACAATGGGTTTTGCATGTAATTCCTAAAAAATCGCATTCGCCATTAGTTCCACAACTGAATTCCTTTGAAAATTTCTTATAATTAACTTCTGCGTTTTTCAGCTGACTTTGAGCAGAATTGGAAGAATTACAGATCGCGTTTGAGGCAACGCAAGCAACGTGCCAACGACCCCAATTCATCGAACTCGAATGTCGATGATGACGAAGATGACTACGACATGGATGATCCATTCATCAACGATGATTCCGATGAGGATTTCATTCCGAATGACAACGATGATATAGACGATGAAGATGAAGATTTTTAGATTTAAGCAATGCAAGCAAATAATTTATCTGTTAATACTTGTTGCACGTTCTTTTCCCAAAAGAAATATATATATTTATTTTGAATATTTATCTTAAAAATGTCTATACTTTGTAGAAAGATTCAGAGGCGCTACTATGGACTGTACTTTGTTGTACATATGTATTGATGTACTTATGTATGCCATTGCAAATATTTAGATCCTTCCGATGTCATCGCAACAAACGCAATTGTAATCCATTGCCGCTTTTCAGCTGTTGAAGTGAAAAACATCTCGGACTTCACCAACTCAAAGTAGCTGGGAGCTAACACCTGCTATATTGTGTAAACACCTAAAATCTTAGTTTTAAGTCGGGGAAAGTTCTCAATGGACCAAGTTCTGACACTTCAACAGATCCTGGAGAAAACCCAAGAAGTTTAAATCGATACCCACCGTGTCTTTATCGACTTTAAGGTCAGCTCTAGTCACCGATCCGTTCGCGCGTTTGCAGGCAGAATTTGCCTTCATCCAGTAGATAAACCCAACCCCAACGCATCGGACATAACGTCACATTCGACCATAACTTCAAGCGACTTTGTCTACCTTGGGTCTGTTATCATTTCTAGCAACGATATCTCATCATAAATCAAACGAAGAATAGCTCGGTCCAATCGCTGTTCTTTTTGCCTGATTCGTCCGATGTCCTACTTCACTGTGCTGAACTCACTACCAAGGAGATCATTGGTCGTTTCGATCTAACTTGGAATGCGTGACCAAGGGCAAGTATTCAAGAACCGTGCAAACACGAGAGGACCCCGAACATCGCGTTCCACATAGAAGAACAGCAAATCGTGAAAATCTCATGAACATCTTAAATAGTTTTAGGGCGAGGTGGAGAGACTGTGACACCCTGTGTTAAATGGAAATTCCTTCGTAATGAAGGAAAATGATCAATTAACATTTGATGTTCACGAACGATGATTATGGACTAACAACAAGAAAATAACCTCGACTTGAGAAAGTCGTGTCGTGAACAAAAAAATTAAACGAAGTGAATTTTTGATCTCGTTATGTACAATTTAATTACACAGATAAATTCGATATAAATGCTCTTCGTCCATGTTACAGCCGTCGTCTAATCTCTGCATAAAAGTGATCCAGAACCAATTGCCTTATTAGAAATCAGGAATCAATATTTACAACTTCAGTTCTTCGGCATCGGGCAGCTTGTTAAAAAATTCCGCAACACGTTCAGGCGTAACACCCGCCAATGTTGGCGGATTCCATTTGGGTTTCCTGTCTTTATCGACTATCAATGCACGAACACCTTCCTTTAAATCACTCTTCTCCAAGCAGCGGCAAACCATACGGTATTCCATCTTCAAACCCTCAGATAGAGGAAGTTTAGCACCTTTTTCCAACTGCATATGAGTTAATTTTAAGGAAAGCGGAGACATTTTGTTTAAAGTCTAAAATGACGAATCAATTCTTGAAGTAATGCATAAATTATGAAGTTGGAGTTTAGCTTACCGTGAGAGTTTCAAGTGCCCATTCGCTTCCATCTTTTTCGAGATTTTGAAAAATTTCCTCCACTGTTGTTCCAGAGAAGCACTTGTTAAGTGTTTCAAGGTATGGGCTCAAACTAAACTCCTTCATCGAATCCTTCATTGTTAGATTGTCGATAAGGGTCGGAATCTTATTGGGATCAGTGCATTCCAACAGACTTGTCTGTAGTTTGTCGAGTTTATTACTCTCACAGTAATGAGTAGCAATGCCTGATTTCACTACATCTCCGCCTTTTAATCGGTGTCCTGTCATACCGAGATACAAACCAAGTTTTCCTTTTAATCGAGAAAGAAAATACGAGCTACCCACGTCAGGAAATAGGCCGATAGCTGTCTCGGGCATAGCAAGCACAGTGCGCTCCGTGGCAATGCGATATTTCCCATGAACAGATAAGCCAACTCCACCTCCCATTGTTAGCCCATCGATGAAGGCGATATAGGGAATCTTATAATTGCTTATCAAGTAATTCATTGTATAAACTTCTTTGAAGAAATTCCTCGACTTTTCGGGATCATACTGCATTAACGCACCAATATCGCCTCCAACAGTAAAGCTTTTGTCCCCTGATCCTTTAACAATTACGAGCATCTTAGATTGTTCAAGCCTCTTCAATTGTTCATGTGTTGTTTCGGTCATTTCCATATTCACGGCGTTTAATACTTTTGGCCGATTTAAGGTAAGTACTGCTTTAGTCGAACTTTCATCAACTAAAACTGTTTCCGAAGCATAGGTGGATGGCTTGTGACACAGTGATGTAACTCCTCTTCTAATGCCAACGGCAACTGGACATATACCAGTTAAAAGTTTGTAAAGCTGGAAAATAAATTTATCATTTTATCTTTTAAGTTGTTTCATCTGTAGACCGATAGAAATAAAATATATGAGCAATTGTAGGATTGTTTAGTATAGCTCAAAGGTCAACTTATTCTAGCAAACTGTGAAGCTTCGCTATTGGGTCAAATTATAAGTTTATTTCCTTAATTGGACATGCATATTGATTCAATGTACACTTTGATATATTTTAATTACCATTTCACGCAGTAAATTCGCCGGATTAAACAAAACAATGAGATTTGAGAACTTTGTTTACAAATTCCGAACGACCTCCAGATTTCTCAAGTATTTGACGTTTTAGTTTTGAACTTGTACTGAAAAAATTAACTTGATGGCATGATTACATCCGTATAATTTATTATTAAAACATTTTTCAGAGGCTTATAGCATTAGTTTAGTATGCGAAACATATACAATGCTTAGTCGACTTCGGAAATGGTTTAAATTAGAAAGTTTTAAAACAGTTTTGTTGAACAGGCTTTAAATGAGTTTATTTCCGGATTTGGTACTCTAATAAGAAATCACAAATTCCATGTATTATTCCTTCCGATCAGGCGACCAGTTTTGGTTGAAAATTATCAAGGTTCAGTTCCAGCGATTTCCACCAAACATTACTTTTAGTGTCTCATCCGAATTGCTATAAACTTTTCCCAAAAGAAGAGCGTAGGATCTAGTAAGCGATAGAGCTTTTATATGATTCACAAACCTACACCAGACTTAGTTTTTGAGCACGGACCACGATTCATGATAAGTCTCACAAGCCTTCCATTATCTTTGATTCAAGCACGTTGCCTCCAGTTCTCTGTACTTTTGGCATCTACGACAACTTGTGCTTTGTAACAGAGGGATTCGAAGATAATCTTGGCTGAAGTATTATTATTCACTCCCTCGATCCGACTGACCTTTCGCGGTTTAATCTTCTCCTCCATTCGCCCTCCCCACTCTTTTTCTTCCTGTTCTCTAAAGCTTTTGGAAAAAATCATTGAAGATACCACCTTGTCGGCAAAGCTTCCTTTATTGCCAATGTTTCTGCTGGGAAATTAATATTTAGATTAGGGAAGCGGAACGCCGGGTTTATAAAGGGTCATCCCTTTTGTGGCTCCGAAAGTAAATTTAAATAAAGCACATTTATGATTTAAATTTCGATAAAATTTTTATTTTAATATATTGTTTGGATCCTGCCATTTTGAATGAAATATAATGACATTTAAATGACCTCCACGGGACTTCTTGCAGGCCTCTATTTTGGCGAGGTAATTTTCGATTACTTTTCGACACTTATCGGGCAATAACGTGACCATAATTTGACGTATATTCGTTTTCGACACTTTGACTTACGGACCACGAATTGGATGACCTTGTATTAAGTCTGTATGAAAATGGCAGCTATTGCAACTTATAAACTTAGAGCCATCTCGCAGTGGACCAGTAGACTAACTTGCCATGCCTCGATTCTCAACCAATTTACCATTATAATATTTCCGAAAGCATAGAACTACACCATCTCAAATTTCTGCGAGAAGTCAACACAACCTACGAAAGAATCTTTAGAAATCGATCCAGACAGTTGCAAAACTTAAAACGATGTGGAAGGAGGTGTTTTCTCCGATGATATAAACCTCAATATCTCCTTTCACTTTCCAAACCATTGTAATGTCTTCCAGGCGGAGATCATGGCGATAAAAGAAGCTCTATATTTACAGAGGTAGAGAACTCTGCTATTTACCAGGACACGGAGACATTTCAGGGAACTGCAAGGCCGATGAACCCAGCATCCGTCATCTCGGAGCTACTATAGGTGTCATCACAAGACACTGCCTCATAGCTTAGCATGCTACTCGCCTGGCCGACTGCAAATGATATCCGCAGAAGCTCCAGGGACAAGAAGAAGGCGGAGATGATCCTCCCTCTCCTTTATACCTGTCCTGCGGTCTCTCACAAAAGACGCAACCATCTCGGTGCCTTCTCTTACGACAATATTGGCGACCTAGCACAGCAAGATGTCAGGAGCCTAGTTCGCTTTATTAAAAGCTCACACTTCTTCCATGAATAAGACGGTAAATTCCTCCTAGATCCTAAGGCATCACAATGGACCTACTGCTGGTAGATCCGGTGCTATGCCGATAGCCTCTTTGGCTTAACCTATTCTCGTATGAGTAGATGCCACAACCCACACCATCATTGGAAGGACTCCATTTCGGGAAGTAATTTACCGATCCTTGAAATCTGGTTTATCTCATCTTACGATTGACAACTTTCTCGCAAAAAAAATGCGTAATACGCGATGATTGACTCGCTAGCTCTCAGAGCTAATGCCCCACTGATTACACCCGGTTTGCAGAAAGGCAGCCAAGGTGTTTTGTTCAATTACAATCGACCTCTCAATGGTATCTGTTAGTTTCTGTAGCGCTGTTTTAGTCGACCTTCCCTAATTCTTTTGATTGTGAGATCACCTGTAGTGTAACTAACTTTCTCAGTTGCTCAGCCATCCAGCACGATAAGCTATTTTTAACGTGTCCATCGGAAGTTTTATTCGCAAAGCAAATAAACCATCTAATGATGCAATAAACCAAAAAGCGACAACACTCGCAAAAATACGTTTAACATGTATTCAACATTTGCTTTATCTTTATTCTGAACCGCTTAAGACTTGCTTACGTCTGATCGTTTTCATTTGAAAAGAAAAGTTTATCGCCAAAGTGTACCCTATGTCTCCTTTGTTCGTTTCTGTTGTCTTCCTATACACGACCTTTGGGTCGACCAGGAACCTTTATGACCCTGTGTCCGACCATTATCTATCGAAGGCCGGTAGTTGTGAAAATATTTGCCAATAAATCACAAACTTAGCATCCATATAAAATTACTTTGCACACAGTATCGCGACAATTAGCAATCTCGCAAGTTTGAAGCGCAATCTATTTGAGTTGTATTGTGGATAAGTAATGCAAACTATCTAAAGCCTTGTACTCGTAAACCCATGACGAGACATGTGAAAACTGATGAGGCTTCAAAAGTTTTTGATAAACAAATCGTTATGATTTTGTTGTTATGTATTTTCCTGCTATGTCAGTTTTTCTGTTTGCTCTGTGGCACGGGCCTATAGGGTATAAGAATTTTCACCCAGTTTTGAACGTAGAGAAATAATAGCATTGTTTGTTGTTATCTTCGTCACATTCAATCGTGCGTCAGCCTTAAAACGTGAGAAACAACAATACGAAATAATTTGGCATAGAAAAGACGACAATCAGTGTCTATAAAAGGTGTTCCTTGTAGACAGCAAGTACGCAGTCCCAAGAAAACACTCACACGATTGACCAATTCAATTGTCCTGATTCAGCCTGAATCCGTTTCATTTTTACTAAGTGGAAGCATTTAGATCTGGATAATTTTCGAATCTACCTTGGAGGGTCCACTCATTTGGCACACGGATTTGGAAGGGAATTTTGGCATGCGAAACTGAAGCTAGATGCAGATTCTTGAGCTCCAGCTCCATCCCATCATAAATAGGTTAGTTAGCTGTGGCATGTATGTATGTAGTTCAGACAGACTTTAGACAACTTTCCTCGGAGTATGTTTCAGCTGCGAAAGGCCAACTTATAAGGGACCCGCCAGCATAAGAGATAATTTTGTAAAGAACCATTCTAGCGTTTCTGCATTATCTAAAGCATTCCTCTGAATGCAAGCTGACTCTTATATTTACACCCCAAGTTGATTAAGGTTTTTCTCACTCGCTTTCGCGACCTAAGATGAAAGTTGTCCTACGACGAATCCAAGACTGTGTACAAAGTCGATTGCATATGTTATTTCCATAGTAGCAGCTACTTTTCTTCTGTCATCCTAGGCCCATGAAAAGAGCCACGTTCGCGGAATACTTCCAAAGATCTATGGAACCGGGTGGTTGGTTTAGCTGTGCATGCTCTCTAGATAATTTCTACTGTCTGTGGATACGTCCGTTGTGTAGGGCCCGAAACATGTCAAGTATCTGTTAAGAAGACGAAATAAGCCTGTCGGATATTGGACTGAGGTGGTTTCAGTTGTATGCGGAAGCCTGCGTTTCTTTTTGGGGATAGGAGATGGACAAACTATTAAGACTATGTTCGAGCGGCGTGTACTTACCACGGAGGTTACGTTGTATGGTGAGTATTTTAAAATGCTGCCTTTACGTGTCAACATTGCCCTTTCTTGATGCTTAATGTGGTTGTGACAACGTTGTTAGTAAGTAGTTGGAATGATCTTGCAGGTGGCAAGGAATTGCTCAGAGAGTCGGGTATTGTGCTCTTTAATCGTGGTAACATGGTAGGCAGCCTTATGTAATCAGATTAACCCCAGCGCTAATTAGCGTAGCCCAACTGTGGCAGGATCGGTTGTTCTTCTAATATCAGTTTCTTAATTATGAAGTCCAGCTAAAGGCAACATAATTCATGATGTTTTTCTTTAAATTCTTTTCTCACGAGTTGCTTAAGATTTAAGCTCTAGTACCTACATAAGGCACACTAACGATGGTCTTGGGTATATAAATTCGTTGGAGTACTTTCCGCTTTTCAATTGGTCCATAATATCAAAGAAGGAGCTGCGGTCATAGTTGGTATGACTTTAGAATCGGTAGAATTAGGTAAAGTGGTAGGGGTGACGTTGCAGTAAATACGCCGCCTTATTCGGAATACCTTGAAACCAGTAATATGCCCCTTTTGTGGGTTGGATTGCTGGAAGGGGCAGTTTTCGTAAGGCCTCGGTGATGGCTGTGACTTTTGATTGGAACACATAACTATGGTTTAAAACGTTCATTGACGGGTTGATGGTGGATTTGTGTACCAAAATTCTAGAGTTTTAAGCCGTTTTAAACCCGTCTGGGCAGAAATGGCATCAAACGTTTCGACAAGGTTATTATCGGTTATCTACTTGGACTGCTGACCGAGCGGCGTGGGTTCAAGCCCCAGCCAGGAAAACACCAAAAATGTTTGCGGCACCACCTCTCGTCGGGGAATGACAAGCCTCCGGGAGTATAATTTGTCATGAAAAAGCTTCTCACCTCGCCGTTCGGAGTCGGCAAAAAATTGTAGGTCCCTTCCATTCATGCGAAAAATGTAACACGCACAGCATGAATGGTTGCGAGAAGCTAGGCCTTGGCTCATCCCGAGCTGTCGCGCCAGCTATTTATTTTTACCACAAAGCTTAGAATAAATACCTCTTAAATACTTATTTTATTTTGTGTTGAATAGCATACATTGCGCTTCACAGGGACTATAGCGTTTCTGTATGTTTTTATAACCATGTCAACCATACGTAAGCAATAAAGCACAATGGATCCGTTCACGTGCCATCAACAAGGTCATGCAAATACTTTTTTGATGAACAAAATCAAATCCAAGAAAAAGGTCAAAGTACCGATGGAGTAGTATGCTAAAATTTATTTTTGAACCAATATCTATGGGCAGTTTACATATCCAATAACATTCGACTTTAGAAGAGTCTCAGTGATATGTGCTTATTTAAAAAATGTGTTCTCCTGCCAATCGGAAGGAAAACACAGGCTTATTTTACCGCCTACTCTCATTTAGTGGCATAAAAATGTATGTATGTATGTGTCTAGGTGCCTTAAGAAATTATGGGTTTTGGACCACGAACTTCGAGGACATGTTCTTTTCATAGGGCATTAACCTCAACCCAACATCACTTTTACGAATGTATTTACACTCGCCTGACCATCCTATTGCTTCATGATTTGATTCGCTCAAGAGGTATTCTTTTAAAGTTGCGTTTTTAATATCATACATACTATCAAGAGCAGAGGATATAGATGATGGATTCCTCCTGTCGAAATCATTATAGAACTGTACCCAATCGCTGAACAGTCAAGAATTTTTGTATTCTAGCTTTGATTCTGAATCTTTTAACCGTCTATCGCCCGAGTGTTCTTGTGGCTTCTCTTAGCCACGACAAAATAAAAGAAGTTTCACGTATACATATTACAACAAAATAGATTATGATTTATTCGTTTTTTAAAAAATAATCGATTATATTCATAACAAAATGCAATTTCAATAGAAATCGTTTGCAACCTGTTTACATTTGGACTTAAATCTATATTTACCTCTGGAACTAGTGTTTGAATGCAAAGTTTACTTTTTCACTTATCTCATAACATGTACATACATATGTATGTCTAAACAATTATTCACTGTGAAAAGGAAAAAAAAACTACAACAAGACTATGAAATGCAATTGCTGGTCTAGTAAATTTTGAGTAAAAAAATGTAGTCAAGGCCGCACTTATCTCCTACTTTAGGATGATCCTCTGGAAAATAAGAAAATTCGATGAGTTACACCCATAAAAATAATAGGCGCATATTGAAAACAAAAGTTTGCACTCATCAAAAGGAATGTTAGCAGAAAGAAATCAAATAATCAAAGAAAAAAAAATAACAGAATTAACTAAAAGATATTTTTAGGCTTAGCAACTAGTAAATGCAATGAAGCTTAATAAGGCACACACACAAATAGCAACTGTCGTCATCCATCTAATTGAAGTACTTAATTAGATGGATCAACGGCAGAGATAAAGCAACATTTACAGTTTCAGCTCTTCGGTGTCGGGCAATCGGGCAAAGAATCGAGCCACACGCTCCTCGGTCACAGCTTCAATTTTCGATGGGTTCCATTTGGCCTTTTGATCTTTGTCGATGAGCAGTGCGCGAACACCTTCCTTAAAATCGCTGTCTTCTAAGAAACGAACAACCATGCGGTATTCCATCATCAGACACTGAGTTAGGGACAAATTTGCACCGTGCTCCAACTGGCGATATGTAACCTTCAATGAAAGTGGAGACATCTTCCTCAAAATCTGCAAGAAAACAAATACAATCATCAGTGAACTGTGGAATGAGCATTTTTTTGTACGTACTTCAAGAGTATTCAAAGCCCATTCGCCTCCATCTCGTGCGAGATTTCTGAAAATCTCCTCAACTGAACCGGCGGCGAAGCACTTGTTGATTGTCTCCAAATGCGGACTCAAGACGAATTCCTTTTGGGGCTTTGTCGTAAAACTATTCATGATATCAGGGATATCATCTGGGTCGTTGCAATTTAGTAGTGCTCCCTGCAGATCATCAAGTTTACTGCTCTCGCAGAAGTGTGTGGCAATTCCAGCACTCGTCACATGCTCTCCCTTTAAACGGAACCCGGTAAGACCGAGATACAAACCCAGTTTGCCACTCAATCGCGGAAGGAAGTATGAACCACCCACATCGGGAAACAGTCCGATTGCAGTCTCAGGCATAGCAAACAACGTACGCTCAGTGGCCACACAATACTTTCCATGAACGGATAGTCCAACACCTCCTCCCATTGTGATGCCATCAATCAAGGCGATATAAGGAATCTTGTAGTTTCCAATCAAGTGATTCAAAGTGTATTCCTCCCTGAAGAAAGTCTTTGATTCCTGTGATGGTCCAGATTCGACAACCGCACGCACATCACCGCCAGCACAGAAACTCTTTTCACCCTGCCCCTTAATGATGACCAACGACTTTGACTTCTCACACTTCTTCAAATGCTTGTAGATTTTCCTGACCATTTCCAGATTTATTGAATTTAATGCTTTCGGACGATTAATGATTACCAATCCCTTGGATGAGCTCTCCGAAGCCAGTACAGTATCAATCGATGGTCCCGATGACATCGCACGTAGCGCTGTTAATCTGCTTCCAGTTCCACAGGCAGCCGGGATTAGGGTACGGGTTAGAAGGTTGTACAACTGAAAAGTGTAATGATAAGAATGTCAAATTGGTTTCACACGCCCAAAGTGATGTTGCAAGGTAGCGAGTGTTTGATGCTCCATGTTGCAGCCGCAAATTCAAATTTTATGAGTATTTTAATTTTATTTAAAGTAAATTACCATTTTTTTTCTAATAAAGTGTACTGAGTTGCGCAATCGAAATGCGAATTCGACAGTAAAGAAGAAGAGAACAAACGTGTAGTGTCCGTGTAGTTTGTTGTGAGACGTACTAGCACTATATTATATTTTGTGTTCTCTGTGGTGTGTTGAGTTTTTTTTTCAAGGACAAAGTTGTGGTGATAAAAAATGGATTGGGTAGCAGGTGACATGTGTCAAAGTACAGGTTTATGTAGCGTTTACATTGTTGTGCTCGCTTAGAGATAGAAAGCACAAAGTTTAACACTTTATTGCAGCGACAGGAATATGTGTAGCTGAGTCGAATAAATCGGTATATGAAAGGTATGTGTGAAGTAACAGCAATTGACTTTTTTATAACTCAAAGGTTATGGGATATTGGTTATGGGTCGATGTTTGCACCTCTGCTTTGCTCACATATTACAGTAATTGACTCTGTGGTTTTGTTTTATTCAAGAAACCTATAAACACACTTACTTAGCTTGGGCGACTTGACCTTATTAAACTTAAGACGATTTATCCGTAGAACTGAGTAGTTTAATTAGATTCATGTCCTACTATGAGCTTAAAGCCAATCGCAACAGGTCTGGGTGAAATAGTATACTGTTCGCGCAGTGAGCCCGATGGTTCGGCGTTACCAATATTGCGGATAATTAATTGGCCATGTCGAAAAGTTTTTGTCTGCTACGAGTTTGGCATTAGATAAAAAACGAAATAACCTCCAAATAGAACGCATGTTCTCCGAATTTATTACACGCAGTGGCTTTGCCACTTAATAGAAATCATTGGTTTTCATGCGTTTTATCGGTTCCTGTCTAATTGTCAAAGTGGGGAACACAAAATACCTTAAACTGTGTCTGGTGGTTGAAGTTCAACTTCTTTAAAAGTTACTCACAATGTCAATGTCGTGTTTTAAATCTTTTTTGTCAGCGTGAAGTAGAGTCTCAAAATAAACTTCATTGTTCAGGGTATAGAGCTCTTTCTACACATGCCCTTAAAAAACTCCTTAGAAAAAAAAACATTCTTGTTTTGCAGACTACTCGTAATTCCTTTTGAGAAACAAACTATTGCACATTAACGTGTTCTGAATGTAATAAAACACAAGTGCGATATTCCTTTTGTTCACCTCCAATAACTTTAGTTAACGTTTTTTTCAAAAATGTCCAGCGGAAACACTTTTCCGGACACCTCAAGCGAATACACAAATAGGGCTGTCAAATAGGGAGTAAAATCAAAAATGCACTACTACTTTTATAGTACACCAAGAGTACCGAAACTAAACTTTTCATATTTTATGCAGTTTTCTGTTGAAATATCATTGTAATTGCATTTATTTTAATCATTAACACATACGAATAAGTATTGCAGTGAATATCTGTCAATATTTCCATCGCAAAACTGATTTTTCAAAAAAAATCTAATACGGACATGTGCACAGCCAAAAAGTGCAGTGAGTTGATATATGAACTCAACGCATTTTTTTGTCTGTTTTAAGTCACAAATTAAATTTTAAATCATTCAAAGTTTTCGATGAGATTTCTGACTGTTTTTGGATGTTTTTTCGTTTGTAAACTACCATGATGAAATGCAAGCCAAGATGAAAACGGATAAAATGCGAAAATACTTATAAGAATCAATTTATTGACTTCTGCGCAAATTGCAAAGTAACTTCATATCGACTACCTTGCTTACTATGCCTAAGGAGTGGCAACCTTATTTGCTTCGGTGAACTTCTAATCACACGCAGGACCATGCAATTAATCCTTAACATAACAGACCCAAAGAAACGGCCAAACTTTTAACGCCAAAGCTAGGCTCTCCTTTTTTAAAACCCATGTCTTTCTTGTCGGCGGTTAATTACTTAAAGTGTAAAGGAATTCTGCCTTGATTATCCGTCCATCTATGTTATTTGAAGTTTTAAACATTCTTTAAACGCTTTCATTTTGATGAATACTTTCTGAACGCACACATTTATTTAGAATTTCACAAATGTCATAAAAACCGAAACCGCGAGAAAACGTACGGCGAAAAATAACGCAAAGGAAAACAAATTTCAGGCATCTTGTACGTACACTGTTTTGATTTTACCTATCAGAATGTCCTTTAAACAAAACCACAATCGTTCTCGAAACAAAAATGTTAAAACCCAAAACAAGGATACCGTTCTGGTCGATGAAACAAATCCAGTAATCATTGCATTTAAGCAATATGCGCAAGAATTGGACGACAAACACGATCGGTACGAACGGATCGTCAAACTAGGTCGTGATACAACAATCGAATCCAAGCGTATTATCTTCTTACTGCATTCAATTGATCCAAAGTAAGGTCCTTAAAAATGTGCTCTTCGTAAATTTAATTGATTCCTTTTCAGCAAAAACAACAAAGAGAAAGTTCTTCTTGAAGCCAAGAACCGCTTGAACAATGTCATTTCCAACAAATTTCTTGAAATAGCTAAGGAATTGGAAAATCGGGATCCGTATCAATATATGCGTGCCTATTCTGCTGGATTACAAGAGTTTATTGAAGCATATACATACTATGAGTACCTAAGTGATTCTGATCTATCAGATTGGAAAGACTTGCAGGAGAAATTAAAGTTCACTGTCATCATTGAACCAACAAAAGAAAAAGAAGAGAATGATGCCGATGAAGATTCCACTGAAAAGATTGAAAAGAAGGTGTCTTGTCTTGTAGAACCAACTGAGTATATTTTGGGTTTGGGTGATTTAACTGGTGAGCTGATGCGTCGTTGCATCAACTCGCTTGGCAGCGGAGATACTCTAACCTGCGTGGATAGTTGCAAGGCGTTGCAAAACTTCTATAAAGGGTAAGTTGTAGTGTTGAAGGTTATTTGGTTGCTGTACAACATCTGTCTATTGTGTAGATTCTTGGGTCTCCATGCTGTGAGGAATCGTGAATTTGGGCGAAAACTCTATACACTGCACCAGAGTGTTCTGAAGGCTGAACACGTTTGCTATAATGTGAAAGTTCGTGGGGGAGAGGCTGCTAGACGTGGTGCTATGGCTGAGGAAAAGCCAGAGGATCTTGATGAGGGTTTCTTTTGATACTAAAATTTTGTCGTAAATCAGCTTATACACAATGAAATTGAGTTTTTTTTTTAAACTGTTAAACATCGTTTGTTTAAAGTAAAACGTATCTGCTAGCGGCGATTCCCATTCTGCTGGTGGGTCCATTGATGGGACAACAATGCAGCTGTTATTTCAACACTTGCTTCGATTTCAGTGTGTAGTAAGAGTGGATTTCGTTCGAAGACTAGCTTTATGCCGTCAAGCGTAGGTTGCTTGAAGATTGTGACGTCTCCGATTGTGTATGGATGCAACGATATAGCTACTCTTACGGCATCATCACCGAGGAGGGTTTTTTTTTTTATGTTTTTTGATCAACACTATATGACTTCTGTTACCAAGTTTTGAACCTGCCACCGCATTTTAGTAAGTTCTGCAAAATAAAAGTAATCCAATGCGAGGATTTCAAGATACTAGAGCTAGATAGTGAGGCCATTTGACATCCACGTCGCCAATCTCTGCTGATTTTTCGAACACAGTGGGATTTTTGTGCCTGAATGGGATATAGCATCTCAATTTATTTCTGGATTTGGGCGAGAAAAGATTATCAGGTCAGTCGGTAATACTATAACTCGAATCTTAACAGCCATCATGGCATAGGCTCTAGGGCAGACATCTAATCGTCGGATTACTGCAGAAACTGACTATTAAAGAGCGGAACAGAAACTCCTGATAGGATGACAAAGGGCGATAAATGGTACGACATTCTTGTCAAACTATAACACAGCGCGACAACTGTGAAAACTGTCTGGAGGACAAGGATTTGTCCTTTCCTAGCAACAGAGACGGAGCTATACCAATAGATACTGCCGTATTGAGTGTAACCTTCATAAATTTCAATTGATGGCGCAAGTGGCTCGCCATTCGTCCTTTTCACTTCACAATTTTCCAAAAATTCCGAGATGCCGCCCCGAGAAGACGTAGATAAGAGTTACTAACGTAGTAGCAAGGTGTTTGGCTGCAGAAGTTCTTTTTCGTTATTTAGCAAATCAACATCTGTGGCGAGAAGCTTCTTCTACAAAGCCGAAATCACCTTTGTGAACCTAAATTCTCAAACAACGCTGTACTCACACTCTCTGAAGCGGGCCACTACACATTTCTCAAGCTCATTAGAGAATGTGGCTTGTTTTTCGACACCCTACATCCGCAGAATGTAAAAGACTCGATCGACGTACATATTAGAATATATTTTTTTAACAGATAAACATTAAACAATCACAATATGGATAGGCCTTGTTGGGAACCACCCCTTAACTCTGGGAATCTCTTGCCCTTATTGTCTCTTCGACAATGTTATTTAATTCTAACAGTTTTTCGATTTGGGATGGCATGAACTTCATTTTGGACAATTCGCTTGTCCATGCCGCTACATCAACTCGCAGCTGCAATCGAATTTTGTCATCATCGGACATAGCCCCTCCTGCCACTGGCTGTTGATTTGGCGTTTTCTCTTTGAGATTTCTCAAGCGACGCAGAGACTCTTCGGTTTTCTGGACTGAAGTAAGCACTTCCTTGACGGATGTGTAATACCTAGAGAAGTAAAAAATAACCACAAGGACTCAACGTGTTAACAAAATTCTTTACTCACTCTCTTGTTATCCTCGCAAAAACCTGCTCCAAAATTCTCTGCACAATGGAATCATCAAGTTTTCCACCAAATCCGTCTTGGAAGGCTTTAACCGGCTTTAACATCTGCTCCACATAGCTTGAACCGCGAGTTGGAACCTCACGATTGGTTTTCCTGTACAATCGCGGAAGATCGTTCACCTGTTGAATGCTATCGATGCTCTCTACCGTCAGAATGTGGGTGAGTGACTTTTCGATGCCGCTAAGATGTGACTGAAGAGTTTGCTGTACATCATCCATGGCATCGTTAAGAATTTCGTTGTTATCGGGAATGTTTGAGGAGAGCAAGCCCAGAATATATGGCAACTTCTCTATGAACTTCGTGGTATCAGCGTAGAAGAAAACCAACACATTGGTTTTGGTCACCTTCATTGAAAAGTCCTTTGATTGCAGTGCAGTCACGGCGTCATTAATCCAATGGGACAATCTCGAAATAATTTGGATTGTAAGTTTAAAGAATTTTGGAAAAACCTCGAAGAGGTACACTCCATCGGACCAGCACCGCTCAATGGCTCTCAGGGCGAATTTAAAGGGAGTGAACTGAAATTCTTCGCCGTCGGAAAGTTTACTTTCATCGAGAACTGGGTCTAGCACTGCCTCAAATTTTCCTGCGATTTCTTGGAAACAAATCTGAAAGTAAACAGGCAGGTTCCATCGGGAATGGAAGCTCTTTGTCTGCGAATGACAGCGAAACAGCTGCACAGACTCCTCACTTTGGAGGATCTCTTCGATTTTCTGAATAAAGTCTCGAGTGCACTTGTATTTCACATAGAATACGTCCGAGTTTCCCGGTGCAAAGATGGATGACATGTGTGTCTCTAGTCGTTGCTCAACGTCGCTCCAGAAACTGTTCACCAGAAAGTTAAATCCTCTCATTTTGTCGGAATACTGTGTTATTCTCAGCAAATCTGTCATATGCAGAGAAATAAAGTTCAATACTTTGTTGTAGATTCCAGCCAAACCTTGTGGCGAATTTTGAAGATACTGCTCTGAGATGGTGTTACTCATATACAGCCCAACAACATCTTCTTTGAATACACGCTCAGCCTCAGAGCATGCATCTAGGGTTATGTAGATGCGTAGACACCTCTCCAACCCTTCACTAGCAGTGCTGGTTGATGTCTTTAGTGTTGAATTGAACAGCAGTCTCAATTTCTCCAAAACGTCTTCATTCAACTTAACGATTTTCTTCATCTGGTCTTCATTCAAGTACTCTTCACAAAATTTCGTATTGAACTTAAGTTGAATCAACTCCAATGCAGCTCGTTCTAAGTCGACCGGTTTGATAGTCGCGCCATTCAATTTACTTGCCAACAACTCATCCAACTTTTCAATTATCTCGTAAACCTTCTTTAAACTTTGTAAATTTCTCTTGAGAATTCTCAAATCATTCTTCTGTTTAAGATAGCCGCTTACTTCTCGTTCGTTCTCATTGATAAGTTCTTTAATGCTCAAGATTTCCTCACGGAATGCCTCCAAAGGCTTTCGGATTGTTCCAATCGATTGATCTAGGCCAACAAGATTTGCAGACAAACTTACAAAGTCTGCGTAATCCTCATTGATTAGATCAATCATTGAGGAACGAAGTACTTTAAGATATAAACCGAGATTATCACGGAGTAATTCCAAACTGGGAGCATTGCGATTTCTATGCAGGAATTCATCGACCGAAAAGTTCGTCTGCAAAAAGGGTGGAAGTTTTGCACAATGGAGGGCAAATAGAAGTGGTTCTACGCTCACCTTCATGAATTCATTTTTATCGAAACACAGCTCGGTAGATGCGGAAGCCGTTGATGAGAGAAGTACCTTATGGGATTGCATTTTGGAATGAGATTTTCCAAAACATAAGAAATACTTAAAGGCAAGAGAAATCACAACAAAACAGAAAATTTGCCAGAGTGTCAAATATTAGATGGAGTGACAGAGGGGCAGTGTTCGTAGCTGCGAACGTTTTGTTTATAGGGTGCTTCACACTTGAGAGAAAAATCAATGATTTTGGAAGGCACAGGAACTTTGATTTGAAAAGCTCTTATACTTTCTGTACTTCCTTGAGACATGCTTTGAAGAATACTTACTTGACGCTACCATACGAGATAAACATGGAGCCGAATAAACAAACCTATCCAGGTAGCCCGACTTTTAGCTATCTGTTGTCTTTGTTGCCGCGAATGCACCAATTTGTATTAATTTATTGCTCTTTTCTTGGGAAAGAAAAACTCGTCAATAAATTGATTCTGTTCAGGATTTCCACATTTCACATCTTCCATCCTAATCCTTTTTTCCCTTTATTGCATCAAGTTTCCAATCGAAAAATCATCAAAACTCCACACGATTTGAAATTTCATATGTGTGACACAAAACAGACGAAAAAATGCGTTGAGTTCATATATGAACTCACTGCACTTTTTGGCTATGCACATGTTCGTATTAGTTTTTAAAAAAAAAATTCATTTTTCGGTGGAAATTTTGGTGGAAATTCATTGCAAAATTGTTCGTATGTGTGAATGGTTTAAATAAATGCAATTACAATAATATTTCATCAGAAAAGTGCATAGAATTATTAAAAGCTTAGTTGTTGATACTCTTGGTGTGAGAGGAAAGTAGTGATTCGCTTGATGTGTCCGGAAGTGTTTCCGTTAAGGGATTTTGAAAAAGACGTAAGGTATTGGAGGCGAATTTTTTTTACTTCCCACCTTGGTAAGGGAAGTATTGTAATCGGTCCGATCAAAATGTTTCGAGATATGAACAGGGCTTGACATTACTATATACTAGAAACCGTTTGCACCCATTTTCGGAATGATGTCTGTGTGTGTGTGTGTGTGACAATATTTTCCTCCTACGATATCTGGAGAACCAAACAACGTAGGACCATGCGGTTTATTTTGTTTTATTAGTCAGCGTAATACTTAGAGCTGATTAGATTTTGAGCACAATCGGTTTGGCGGATGCTGAGGAAATTTAAGAAATGTCTTTTCGAGTTCGCGCAACAACTCTTTATCGAACAATTGCTGGGAAAATTTAAGAAATGTTTTCTTTGACATTAAATTGATTATCCAATTATTTCATGCAAAAACAAAAATAAAAATAAATAATATTAATTCAACTCGATCGTTATGTGTGCGGTGGGAAGTATAGGACTGGCTCCCCAGTCGAATTTTTTACTTCCCACCTAGTAGGGGAAGTATTGTAATCGGTCCGATCAAAAAGTTTCGAGATATGAACAGGGCTTGACATTACTATATACTAGAAACCGTTTGCACCCATTTTCGAAATGATGTATGTGTGCGTGTGTGTGTGTGTGTGTGTGTGACAATATTTTCCTCCTACGATATCTGGAGAACGAAACAACGTAGGACCATGCGGTTTTTTTTGTTTTATTTGTCTGCGTAAAACTTAGAGCTGATTAGATTATTTTGAGCACAATCGGTCTGGCGGATGCTGAGGAAATTTAAGAAACGTTTTTTTTTTTTTCGAGTTCGCGCTACTACTCTTTGTGGAACTATTGTATATTAAACAGTGTGTCTTCGAATTTTCCGCTCTCTATGCATGTTTTCTTTATTTATTAAATAAATAACAAAATCACTGTTTTTGATATAACATAATATGAGGTGGGAAGTATAGGACTGGCTCCCCAGTCGAATTTTTTTTGTTATGATTTTGGTGGCGAAACAGAGGGAAGCCGTTCAACAGGGTCAACAGTAGATTTGTTTGGATTGTTTTCGGCAGAGGATTCGATAAACGAGTTGGGGTACATTATTACACTGGTGCCACGTCTCGACTTATGGAACCAAAAATTCTGTCTGGTGATGTATGTAGGTATCTGTCGAGATTTAACAAAATCCTTCACCTGCGCTGATGTCACTGCAAACACCCCGACGATTTAATGGTAAAACGCGTGTCGACATAACAATCAAACTAAGTAACGAAGGATGTCTCGTTAACCCACCGGGACCTGCAGTAGATTTAACCAACCCATTCACTGACACTCGTGAATCCTTCAACGCTGTTGCACAACATTTCGCCCAACAACGTATCTTCCTTCGAGGTTATCCTGTTGCAGCGCCAGTGCGTCGTCCAGCAGGTGATAAACTCAAAGCAGTTAAGGAATGGGCATCACCACTAAACCTTGTCGAGAATAAACCTGGCGGTTGGCGACCATGCGGCAACTGTTGTTGGTTGAACAAGGTTACAGTTAGTGACAGATATCCTACAACTTAACTAATTGAAACGCCATATAATTAGAAAAGAAACAAAAAAATATTTATTTTTTCTTGTTTCACTTAATTTTGTTGTGTTGAGTGTTTCTGATGTTTATTTTCTCTCTTTTCCTTCCTCCTTTTCAGAGAAATCTCTATCTTTTTTATTTTCTTACTTATATAATACAAGCCCATCTAAAACCGTTTCTTCTATTTTTTTTTGTTTAAATAGCTTTGTGTGAAAATATTGGTGTCAACTACAAATGTGCAGCTGGTTGTTTTACGTTTGCATTTTTAATTAAACTAAAATAAAAGTCTAACATAACAAATTAACCGCAAACGAATATTGTTGGTTGTTGTTTAGATTTTACATACGCTTTGACTTAATTTGTTCAATGAAATTTGTTAAGTTTGCAGATAATAGAAAAACAAATGAAAAAAATCTCTGATAAATCACAGCAAATGACTCTGTTTTGTACCGAATTTGTAAACCAGATCAATTCTAAATTTAGTGGGGAATTTTGACAATTGGAGGTTTGGTTTTTTTTATAGCACGAAAGAGGCACAAAAAAATGCATTTTGACAATTTAATAAATAATATATTTAAGAAAGGCTTTTTCGTGTTTTGCTATTTTTTTTTCTTTTGTTTTGATTTTTCTTAAATGACGCGCGCCTAGTTTTGTTTTATTGTGGAATTGAAAATCACTTGTAAAGGTAAATTGTATATATGTATTTTATAATGCAAATTAACGAGGTTTCTGTCTTGCGTTCCGCGTTCTCTCCTTCAACAGAAGGATGTTTCTTTTTGTAATTTGCGTCTTTACGTTTGTTTTAATAATTTTTTGTTTGTTTTATTTTGTCTATATGGCGATTAATCGATGTACTGCGCTAACCAACGGAATCCCTCGCCATAGCCTTGCCTTTTTAACACAGAGCACATGAATAATTCTAATGGACGACCGGGCAAGTCTGAACGGGCTACTTTACCCTGGAAATAGTGAGTGAATGGAAGAGTTATTCAAAATGCGAAAGGGGAACTTGTGTGTGTGATGAATTAGTTACCTTTCCTGTTGTAAGCTGGTAGAGACCAAAGTAATTTCTGAGTTCATCTTCACTGGCGGCACCTGGCTTATCGATTTTGTTTCCAAGGATCAGAATGGGACAATTTGAAAGAGCCTCATCTGTTAGCAGAGAATCCAATTCATTTTTACTCTCCTGGAAACGGCCACGATCCCAGGCGTCTATTAAGAAGACGATAGCATCGACTGCTGGGAAGTAATCTTTCCACACGCGACGTGCTGCAAAAGAAAAGTTATGTATGTTAAGTGATGCCTTTATGTCTGATGGTAAATAATATGTAGTCTTCTTCGACGCATGTGAAAAGATCACTGAACTACACTGCCTTTGTAGCGAATGTGTTTTCAATTCGGCATCAAGTCCAAAACTGTTCATCCTATTTGAGAGGAAAGAAAGTTCGTGATCCCAAGTTCGTTGTATTAGACCGCAGATTATCCTATCTATTCGCGCTGAAGAACGGATTTAATACCAAGTAAAAGCTGAACAGTTGGAATTACAGCAAGCCGTTATTACTGCAGGCGTTGGGTATTTTCTATTTTCACCCACCTTGTGTGTGCTGTTTGTGTATTTTTTGGAATCAGTTTGCTAAACGAAAATTATCCCAAAATGGCGCCCAACATGGAGCTCAGAGTCAATATGATCAAGAGTTACTCTATTTTAACAAAAAATAGAATGGTACATTGATACAAGAATAACACCATTAAATGCTGTTACTAGAGTAGGGGTGAGCAGGTGGAGAATGATGTACTCGGACCCGCTGGGAACACCACTCAGTATCTTTCAAGCGCAGGAGAACGCGATACATCAGATAGCCATGTTATCATAAAGACATTAGGCTTGGTTAAAAAACAACCAAACTATCGTGTGGATGAAATATCATATAGGAATATAAACGATTAACTATGCCTGAGACCCTATCCATCGGTTCCGAGTAACTTTGCATAAATTTCGAGAGGAATAATGGAGAGTGAAGCTATGGACAGGAAATTTCGAAAATAACAGAAAGAAATGCAAGCCTTGTCTAAACATCCACGAAAACCAGCAATACATTCTAACAGGCCATCGCAGGCTTGAAGAACGTCTCCGGAAACTGTGAGTTGAGAAGGAAGAAAGTTATAAATTCTGCAACGACGCCGAGGAGATCCGATGACATCTTGTCATCTATTGTGGAGCACACGTTTCACACGGACATGCATCTAATGCAGAGGCGTAAAAAGAAATTCTTACATGTCAGTAATTGGCCAGATTAGAGATCTCTGCTCGAAGCATAAATACGGTGTTTCTCGATGTACGTATACTATGCTGAGCCAACAAGGCTGTAAATGCGTCTAAAGTTTACAAATCATATAAAAAAAAAACCAAACATGGTGAGACAGACCAAAGAGCGTTTATTACTTTAAGTTCGGATTGAAGGAGCCTCATCAGCATAAAAACCCAAACTCAAAGCGCAGTAACGCAGTATGGTCACACAATTGATTTAGTATTTCAAACTGAGGATGCGTAAAACCAATGGCCAATGGTCTAAATGATTCCCTTCTTACCGCCGATAAGGATCAGCTCAGGAGATAGAGGGAGCATTTCATAACGCTTTGAAACCATTTAGACAGCGTAATGCGTACAAGCTCAAATGAATCTTACGACGCACGGTATACATTTCTGAATAGGTTCCGGACCTCCTAGCAGCACAGAGATTGTAACAGCGTCCAAGGAAGACAATACAGTGGGAATTGATAATGACTTCTTATATTTAACTATCAAAGAAGAGAAATGTAATGTATGACATGTGAAAACTGAATAAATGTGGGAACTGTGGAGGTATTTCCAGTGTAGGCAAACTAATGGCTAAGATAGTTCTGAATAGGATCAGAGGACACTTGCATGCATGATCTCCCTGCGTCTACCACATTAATAACATTCGACAGCGCTAACCGAGATTTAATTTAGTTGGCCTTGGGCAGGATGGGCATTCTGGAAAAAGTCAGCCTTTATTACATACGAAGGCGTAAATTTCGCGTTACAGTGACAGAAGGTTGGAGGACTTTGAAGTCAGTGATGTTATCCCTGCAACTTTGACGGAGAAAAATCGAGACAATAACACCATTCGAAACATCGGGATATCTGTCTCCTCTTGCATAGGATTATGTGTGTAACTCAAACTGTTTACAACCTAAAAACCGAAGCTGATAGAGTTGAACTTACGATAAATGCGGCGAAAACAAAGGCCACTTCGAACGCAAACGCTCAACTTAACATTGTTGGACAGAAAGTCGAGAACGTCGAATGTTTTCCTTTGAAAAGTAGGGTCTCGGTCGTCCTTGGAATCGTGCGTGTTTACATCAAGTGACGCTTTAGATTGCCACTCGCTACTTGGGGGGATGGCGAAATAATTCAACATTCACCTTTGCTGGATGTCAGGCCACTAAAACGCTCGTTGAGACTCAAAATCCGCAAAACAAAAGCTTCCCTCGGGTTGCACCAAAAACCGGGAAAAGAAAAATGTTTTCAGCCTTGCAAAAGATGGCATGCAAACAGTGCTGTCCTATGCCCTGCAAGTCATAGAATGTATGTGTGCTCGCAAGCGTCTTAACTTCAGACAACTTCTGCGCGTAAAGATTGACCAAACAGTGTCCTGTGGTGACCATCGTGTCTCTTCCGCAGATTCCCGGCTTTTTAGTTCGTTTATTACTTAAAAAATTGACACGTTTATGGTAAGGGTCTCTGCCAAGTTCTATTTATGAGTTAGTTCAAAAATCTCAGTTGAGCAATAAAAAATAAAATAAAAAATCATCGAGAGTGACGAAGCACATTTAACCACGTGCCAAGTTGAATATTCGCTTCTAGTCTACCGAGTGCTTACGATTAATACACGTGCGACCTTTAAACCCATCAATGACAACTTTTTCAGCAGCACATCGACTGGTTGGCTTCTTTGTAGATCAAAAACTTGATTCAGTGCAAAGGTTGTGGTGCTGTAGCCACGTTTTAAATAAAATTTACTATCAGGGGCTTTTGTTGTCAAATGCTGATGTGCAGCTGACCATGGAACTGTGTCGCCAAAATCCTATTGTCACAGTTTCCTAATCCATCTCATACTGATAAAGCAGACACGTTCATAATGTTAATTTCTCGCGTTTATTGCGTCACAATTTCAACAATGCAAAATTAATATGCCGCAACAGAAAAATTCATTTGAATAATTGAAACAGCAACGAAACTTAATCAACCAAAACGGAATTGTTTTCCGTAGTCTCAATTGCTGGCAGCTAGGCCGCCTGTGTAACACACCCATAACAAAGGGCATAATAAAACACTTATGCAAACGATTAGATGTACGGATCTCTGTCGCGTGGAACTGCTAAACAACAATGGAGTACACTATCCACAGTCGTTATCAATAATTTTAAGCCAATTGTGCGGTGTCATTGTCCGACTTTCCGTGCAAATGGCACGATTCTATAAAGCAGACACTATCTCATACAACATCAGAGCCAGTCACCGGTTATCAGTGGCTTTCCGATTTAGACAGAAAAAAAAAAAACGTGTGCTCCCGCCGATTCTCTTCATGATAACCTTCTGCTTCCGACCCAGAAACCTACATGAAACGATACCTACACACGCAAACAACGCACGGTACAAAAGTCCAGTAACACTGAAAGGAGAAGCAAAATAAAAATACAAATCTGGCGAATCTAATTACCTTGAGTGTGACCTCCCAAATCGAATGTTGTGAAGCGCATATTGCCAATGGACAACTCTTCCGAAGCTATTCAATCGCGCGAAAAGAAGAAAGTAAAGAAAAGCGATTTACAATTAGTGGCGAGAGTTGAAGTACTACTTCCTAATTTTACTCACTAGGATGCAGTGTGGGTACATGCTGTGCCAATTTATCATCTTTGAGCATATGTAACAGTGTTGTCTTTCCAGCATTGTCTAAGCCGAGAAATAAAAGTTTTCCCGACTTCTTCCATAGACCTACATTTCGGGAAGAGAAAATTTTGATGAAAATCTAATTATTTTGCAGACAATGAACTTGATTAACACAGCGACGACAACGAGTAGACTTGCGTTTGCTTTGTTGGCAAACGATCAAGTTCGTCTGGTTGCGGACACATATTTTTATTTTTCTGGGCGGGGGGGTATGCAACTAATAAGAATCAGAGCATACACGTCTTGTCCCTAGGTCGACGTGGTTATTAATAACACGTTTGATTATTCAACTCACCCAAGTATCCCAGAACACCAGTGAACCAATCCCAGATGAACATGTTTGTTAAATATTTACCTAAAATTGTAAAGAATTGCAATTAACTTAGGAGTTAGGAGATGAAGCAGAAAATAGTCGTGTGTGTGGCGAGTGGCGAGAGAAAAACGCGTAATAAAACTGTCACTGCTTGTCATGCTCGGTTACTGAATTTGCCAGTCAGCCCACTAGCCACTTGCAGCGTTCACCTTTGCTTCAAGTGGTTAGTGATACAACATGCGACACTTTCGATTCGGATGTAAACAAAGGCGATTTTGGAAAACATTTCAACAAAGAAATAAATTTATTGTCTTTTTCCCCCAATTGCACTTTGGACACTTTTCTTTCTGTGGAAAAATATATCTTGGGCTTTTTGTTTTGTCACTGGGTTTTCTCTCGTCTCGTTAGATGGGGAAGGGGGGTTTTCACTTGAGTTGAATGGGGAGTGGATTACCTATTTATTAGTGGTTTGATAATTAAATTTATTAATAACAGCCGCAGGAGACGCTGACTTGACTTGTTTTTGTATAAAAATCAAAGCGAAAGGAAATATTTTATATGAAAAATTGTATGGTGTGGAGTTCTTTTTGCACTTGGATCGCTGGTGTTGGAGATAAATTGGAATTTGACGAAATTTGACACAAAACGTCATCTGCGAGCTTCGTTCAGTTGTGGCAGGGCTACGTCATTCTTCCGGTTGTTCGGTAAGTTCGATGTCGGTGACATCTGTGTTATGGCAATGAAAACAAGAAGTTGTTTCCTGTTGAGTGTCAGTTATTTTTAAATGTTGCAATAAAATAAGGCGTGTTGTTTGGCGATAGTTCTATTCTTTACGAAAATGAAAAAGGATCAGTAGACGAAATTTCGAATAGAATGAGTAAAGAAAAAGTGGATTGGAATGAATAACAAACAATTGATGTTAAATAGTATTTTTTTACTTCTTAATTTTCGTATTTTAAAGCTCCTGCTTGCCCAACCGCATTTCGACGCTGTTTCTAGACTATGCTTGCCAGAGTGTCGCCTCGGCATCTCAACTTTCCTTAGCTTTCATCATCTTTCATGTGTCACCCAGTTTTTGTCATAACAGGCTTTTCCATGAGTTTCATAGTTTCTATGCACCTTGAGCCATGGGGGTTATTTTTGTGCTTAAAACTGTGAAGATAGGCTTCAACGCATCCATGGCCTGTTTGCGATTGCGCCATGTAGAAGTTTGGAAATCCAAGTGTCCGGTTGGTCTATGGGTCGATATTTGGAAGGACTTTTGTCAGAGTAATCCCCACCTACTGCAGTGCATTTAGACTTGTTACCCTTGGTGGTATCTGGTGCATTTCTGTCCCATACTTTCCAACCAGAACGCATTGGAATTGAGCAAGGTTTTGTTCCCTCGTGTGGATTTTAAAAAGGCATTTGCTTACTTTACAGGATGATTCTTCTTCTTGGCGTATCTCCCTAGCACTAGTTGTTGGGTTACTTAAGGTGGCGCTACAGTCCGAGGAGCGTTATTTCCTGAATCCATTCTAGGCAATATTGTCCTGCAGATTGAAAATGTGATTTGTCTATGACTTTCGGCTTTCAAACTTCTAGTAGTTGGGTTTGATGGTGGTAACCTCCACATTCGGATTCGTTCTACTTCGGATTTTTTCAATTCACCATTAGAAGCCTTGTTCTTGTTCTAAGCCCTTCTGTGGTAGTGATCAGGCTTTTTTCCTTACCACCACACAATGCATTGGATGCCAAAGTGGCTTAATCTTATTAGCCGACCAAGCTGACAGGGAAAAGGGTTACGAAAACTCAGCAGAAAATAATTAAAATATTCCCAGTGAAACATTGCAAGAATCAACAGAGAAATTTATTGAAAGAAATGATAAAGGATCCAGAAGGGATGAATGCCTTTTCAGAGAATTCCTATCCCCAATCAGACGACACTTTCATCCGACAACGCACATAAATCTCCGTCATCTTGAATTTTTACTCCAACATTTGTCGAGGTTAAACACAGCAAGCAGTTCCTCCTTATACTCAAGGACACCCTGATTCGGAGCGACACTAATACTGATTGTCACTCACGCCTTTTTATAATCCCTCCGCCCAACCACGCCACAATCAGTTGGAAGGAATCTCCACTTTGTCACACAATCGATGGAATACCACACGCACACATACCGATGACTTGCTTTGGCTATCGGGTCTGTTTTACAGCGATTGTCTGTGCTCGGGACAAGAACGCTCTCTCCAAACATTGTGTCCTGGCATTGTCCCGAGTGTTGTCAAATCGTTTTTGGCATCGATGTAATGTCATCATAAGATGATTCGCCCGAGATAAGGATCCCTTTTTACCTTCTTCCCGGCCGGGTGCGCGCGCCCCTTCTGCATCCTTTGTTGCCATTGAATTTGATTTTGCCAATAGAGAAAGCGATAGTGCTAGTGCTAATGCTGCCTGGAGACCAAGACGGTGCAGAGGAACTCTGGCAGATTGCGAACGATTCCGTTCGATGCTTCTGTGATTTCTTTTTGTCTGTGTTCGGCTGTGTGTGTGGAGGGTCCTCTGGCTTTGGTTCAAAAAGGAGAGATTCGAATTAAGTCTGAAGTGGTTGGAAGTAATTTTAGACATGCTGTTGACATGTGTTGTTTGACAGAAGAGCAAAAGGATGCTTTCAAATTTTAGCAATCATTCCTTGGTTAGAGATGGATCCACCCAACTGATGCTACTGCTGATGATGGCCATGATGATGGTTTAAATTGTTTTTTTTTCTTTTTGCGTGTGAGCGGGTGTATTGACCAAATGAATGTGGACTCGAGGAGGTTCTGCTTGAACCACTTGGACACATAAATTTATAGCACTTGGGCGCCGGAAATCCTTTTATACTTTTGGATATCATAAATTTCGAAGATGATCATGGTACAGATTTTGTCGAGTGGTAGAATTGACAAATTGAACACTTGTGCTTGACTCAAGTTCATTGGAATTAAAAGGAAATCTGTTGGTTCTGAGTTTCTCAGAAAGTGGACACGTTTTGACACTTTAAAGTTTTCTCGTTAGCAATACACCTACTTGTTGTTTTTTTAGTTCTTGAAGGTCAGTAGAGCGGGGCACTTGAAATCAGGGTGTCAGGTAAATTTGTGTCCACCACAGGTGTTGCCAAAAGCTCTCAAATTCTGGAGTTTGAAGCACTCTTAGCCGAAGCGTAGGCAGAAAGCAAGTGGCCTTAAATTGACTCCCTAATTGCAATGACATCGGTCAAAGTCAAAAGGATTTGTCGTATATAAGTAATATACATACCAACATTAAGGAGTGTGATTAAGCCGTAAGCCTAGACCCAAGTGGCAAGTGATCATGATCTAAAGCTGATGTGTCTTAGCACTGCAGGCGTTCGAAGAAACCTTACCTCATGAGTGTGGGCTCATTCAGATCTCAGTCAAGCCCGTTGTGTTCTTCTCTATTAAATTTCGAAACTAAAGAGATGGTGTACATCATCTGGCGACTCTTCCTGATTCTTTGGTGAAGGGCAGAATATCACCGATTCCTTTTGTTCTTGAGGTATCCTTATGGACTCCATGGGTCTTCTGTCGCGTTCTCTCTAGGACTGGGCAGTGGCTGGCATAGGAAGTCTCCGAGAACTTCTTCTTCTTCGGCGAGGCCCAGTCTATGTATGTGTCTGTTGAAGTTAATGTGCCCTGGTGGTTAGTTCTACCATTAGTCTCAATAGCTCCTGGCTTGAACTTAGAGTCATGGTTTCTTTGTCCGTTGGTTCGACCCCAAGAAACTCTCGATGGAAATTCTGTTTCAAAATTGTTGACAAAGCTGATTTGGTTGATGAGTGGTGCGATCGTTTTGTTCTCTTCAATCAATTTTCGATGCCCTACATTGGGTATGGTGTCGAAATATACGAGGCCCTTCAGTCTTGCGGCCAAATATCCTGCCAGTCTGCTTGCTACGAGGTGTGCTGGTAGGATGTTTAGTATCACTTCCATCGCTGCCGTTCGTTTCGTTGTGCTTGGATGAGCATTTCCCTTGCATATTTGTCCTTTAGAGCTGGTCACTAAACTATTACGATATATGCAGAAGAGTATTGGCTTGATGACACAATTGTATATGCAGTGAACTTGCTTCGGTTTCAGACCCCATGTCCTTCTAATGTCCGCAGAAGGTTGTCCATAACTGGTGCCCACAAAGAGGGGCTCCTGTGTGGGCTTTGCCAATCCTTGTCTCGTCTTCGAGGGTTGACTAGATATCCGGGCCTATGCTTATCTAATTGCGCTACCATGTAGCAGACAAAAACACCATTAGGAGCCCAGCGTGACCGATCGAACGGATACTGAGTTATGAACGTAGCAGCAAGCTTAGTCTCACACGGTTTCACCTCGCAGTGTAAAAGGAAGCTGTGCTGAACGATCTTGGGTTGATTCCCACAGTACATCTTAAGCGACTCAATTTTCAAGATACAATGGTCAAGAGATTTCGGTTCTGTAGGAAGTTCGAGGTTATCACCGGTGACCCCTGCGAAAGGTAAATTATAGGTAAATTCTACCTCAAGGCAGAGAATACATATATCTGCCAATTCTCACAAAGACATTTTTTGGATATATGACGAATTAAGGTTTTATGAGCGAGCTCTGATTGAAAGAAATCACAATAGGTTCCTCTGACTAAGTAGGGTTTTTTTTTTGATGCGCAGGTAGGTGTGAAAATATGTAATGGATACTCTTTGGCCCGTGCCATGAGTGATGCCCGAATCCATGCTCCTGCATGTCTACGTGCTAGAAAATACCTCCTTCTTGCTCTATCTCCAGGTTTGTCTCCTGCGGCACCGCCAGTCAAGGCATTCCTTCGCAGGGGCAGGTTTGACATTTCGTCGTCTCCTTCTCAACTGCCAGGGCTAGCAGTTTGTTGGTTTCTCGCTGCTCTTTCCTCTGTTCGCTGTTGCTGCATTATGCTTGTGATAACTTCACTTGCAGTCTCCCAGCCTTCGCGCGTTTCCAGCATATATCTGATTAGGCCTCTTGGGGTCAATTGGGCTCTCTCTAGGATGGTTCTAGCACGCGTGTAGTTTTCGCACTCTATCAGCACATGCTCGGCATTCTGGGGTTTCCCTTCACAGTGTTGGCAGAATGGGTCATCCACATGCTTGAACTTGTGAAGATACGCCCGAAAGCATCCATGCCCTGATAGTCTCTACTAGTCCATTCATCAATGTTGGAGATCAGTTTATACGTCCATCCTGGGTAGGGTGAAGTCAGGTATTTGGTTTAGGTGAATAGCTTCAGTTCAGTTTTGTTCGCGTTTGAACCGATGCCACTATGTCCTATGTGCTTACCTTGTCTAGAGCAGCCTCCATATTTTTACTTAATACGAAGGGAAACATCCCTAATACTAGTTCCACCACGTCGTTCACATACGGGGCCACTTTCACCTTTTCTCTCTCTAGTCTTCCGAGAATTTTATTTTTAACCATTAGCAAGAGTAGAGGAGAGATGACGCCACCCTGTGGCGTTCTTCTGTGGGCGAATTTAGTTAAGTGACTGTTACCTAACGATGCTTGATTGATTCTAGTTATGAGCATAGAGACTGTCCATTGACTAATAAATCAAGAGAAAAAGAATCCCCAGGGTTCTATCAAAGCAACGGTTAATGAAAGATGTACTTAGATAGAGAGAGCCAGCCAGCTTCAGAGGACAGTGCCTCTTTTCATTTCGAAACCCAGGTGATGCTGGAGAAGGCCAGACCGTAGCGAATGAAGCCGAGATTCTCGCAGCTATTTCTGTTGTGCGTGACCACAAATGCAAGTCATCAAGAGATCTTGGACTGTATACTGTGCTTATTGCGTCCGCCAAAATGCAATTCATGGTCTCATTAGTAGTCCTTGAATGCATGCAATGAAGGAACTCTCCTAACGGCAGTGAGAACGTAGTCTTATTAGGGCAGCCATGCATGCAAGATTGTAACTCAAATTGACTTTCGGAGCTCGTTTCTCTTTGTCGTTCCCGAGTCATGAATACCCTTAAGGAATTATCAGTGTGCTCCATCCTATCTCTGTCCTTCCACTCTAATTGAAAGAAGTTTCAAATAAAATGCGCGGCAAAAACTTAAATCCGAATCAAAGATTTATAAGTCACGGCTTCTAAGTCCGCCCTGGCAAACCATTTAAATAAATCCATTTCCTTGACTTCAAAAGTTATCCACTCTCAGCGATGAAATTCACTTAAAATGCAATCCTTACTTAGAGAAAGATTCCACGAATAAACTTTTCGTCATGCATTGTGACGAATTTAAAAAACAAAAAAAAAAAGGAAACGAAACTCAATCCTGAAATAGAAACCACATTGCGTTGACTTCCCTTGAAAGCTCTTGCTTATGAAAAACTAATTAAGAATCACCAAAGTAGCTTTCCTCGACCAAAGACGACCAGGAAAAAACTTTCTCCGTCATGGAAGTGGACAAAGAGACGAAGGAACAACCACTCAGTAACACTGATCAAATGGCATTCACAGAAGTGAATCCCTATCCCTGCCCACCACCGCTTCATCGAAAATCAGCTAACTGTGACTTTCTCATCTAAGTGGAATCCTGCCTGAGCTGCATCTTCATTTCGAATGTATCCTTCTGCCTTCGAAACAATAATAACTTTTGTGCAATCCCGTCGAAGTTATTCAGAAGCAATTTCCACCAAAAGACCCTGCCAGTGATGCCAAAAGCACTCTCTCGGTTCGAAGGCAAAAATTATTATGCATCAATTAAAAAGTTTTTTGCATTCGCATTCGCATTCCTTCCGGGGCAAGAAGTTGGCTGCAAGGATAAACTATCATGGTTCCCACTATATATTAACAAAACTGCATTAATTATTAATTACTTATTCGTTTGGGGTTTATTTTTTCGAAAATTATTCCGCGTCCCGTTTTTCAGCGAGAGGCGAAACTTTTTCACCCATCGAGAGAGAACAACATTTCACTACCAGTTTCGGTTTTTGTTCATTTGACTCCCCCACTAGTAGTTTATTTATTGCGGGGGAGTCTGCAGTTGCAATGGCATGTGTTAGAATTCATAGAATTCATTGCGGTTGGTTAAATTCCCCGGAAAGTGTTGTAAAGTGCGGGTGGTTGGGGTTGCATGCAATCCAACTGCTTCAGGGGTTCAATTGGGTACAGATTGAGAAATAACAAGGAGTAATTTAATTATAAGCTGCGAAGCATCTATAGATACATTGGTGAGGAATGATTTCTAGGAAATCTCGCACAGAATTGTGTTAATTGTTTTTGGGTTCCTCTAAATTATTTCAAATCAAATTGGTCTGAAGTGAGTATCATGGTTTGAGAATATGCTTTTGATTTGATTTCTAGATACTGAATCGCTTCTGTCTATCACTTGTCGCATCGGTGTTTAGCAAAGAAAAGATAAATTGTCTTACTTGTGAAGGCGCTACAGTCTGGCGTTGACCTGGGCATCAATCAATACGCGTCTCCAGTTCCGCACGTCAAGTTGCTAGAGGCCCCTTTTCACTTGTGCGTGACATCTGAATCGCGATCTTTCTGCGCCGTACCTCCGGGGTAGAGTCGACAATACTCCGGGCTTGAGCGCTGGTGTTTACATTATCCACATATGTTTTGGTCGTTATATTTGGACTTTTCTGACTAGCGATGGGCTGTGGCTTCGGTGTGAACCCTAGTAAGACTGATGCTTTTCACGATGGTGATTGCTTTAGCGCACGTATTGATATCTTTGTTTCTAGAAGAAACGTCAATCGATGGAAATGACACGAAAAAATCAATTAGGTTCATTTGGTATTTCCAGATCGTGCTCCGGGGGTCTTTCTGTCGGAGTTGGTAATGCGGCAGACGTGACTGTGTCAGGTTAGGTTAGGTAAGGTCAGAGCAGGATATGTACACTGTAAGTGGGTCGTAGTTTCCTCTTCCTCCTCGTCTCTGCAACTACTACAAAAATCATTGGAGGGGACCCCAATCTAAGTGAATGTCTGCCTATCAGGCAATGTCCGGTAGGGACCCCTATCAGTAAAGCTAGATTTTTCCGGTTTGTGGATAAAAGTCTCTCCGTCTTCTTTAAATCCAGTTTAGGCTAGATTTCTTTTGACAAGAGACATGTGTGCTGATGTTGTTCCACCTGTGGCTTACCAGTTTCTTGGCATCCATGTTAAGGAGGAACTTGGTCGATTCGATAGGCGCAGGGGGTGCCCCTATGCCGCTACGCACCCCCTGCACCCTCTTTTGTCAGCTCTATCGCTCTACAGTGGCCTCAAATATACTACAGTGATCCGGCAGTCGCGTGGTAATGGCTAAGCGCTCGATGATGACCCAAAGCAGTACGAACTTTAAGAAACGTTTCCCCTATATTTTCACTGTTTTTGTAGGGAATTTTTACTATTTCAACACGTTGTGGGAGTGCGTATCGATCCATATTTAATAACCTCTTAGTTTTTACTTACCAATAGTCTTCACATGGATAGTTGAATGTCGACAGTTGAACAATAGCGCGAAATTTAAATTGACACCTCTTGTTGGATCGATTATAAAATAGTGATCTTTGAAGTCCTACGGTGAAAGTGAAATGACTAATTCACACGATCTGTTTGCACTTGACTTTCTAAACAAAGTTGCGTAGTTGTTCATGTAAAAGTGAAATTGAATGCGGTAATTCGGTGAGTTAATTTTATTATTCGAATTAGCACGTAGCTCAAATCATGTCCAGCTGTGTAGAGATACCAGTCGTTAAGTGTTTTGATTTCTTTTTGCTTAGGCAGATAAGGTAACATATCATATATTCAGCTATTATCTGTCATTGAAGAGCTTGAACTACCACAAGGCCGCAAAATGCTTGACGGAAAAATTGACAATTTTGACAAAGAAACTACCCCTAGGTAAGTGTTAGCTTTGGGCTTCTAAATAGTTTGGTCGTCTAAGTGAAGCCTTCGACTATAGTGCTGCCCTTTCGCGGTTGGTTTAAGTTGAGCACTTGCTCAAAATATATTATATTTTTTTCTACCGCTTAGAATTTTAGTGCGGGATCCCCTCTGAATATCCTTATTTCGATTCCTCGTGTCATCGTTAGGATATGGTTTATTGAAATTTTATCTATTCCAAGAGATTTTATATTTGGTCGTCGTCGCTCAGTGGTTAGCGCGTTGGACTTCTGACCGAGCGCCGTGGGTTCAAGTCCCAGTCTGCAGTTTGTTTTATTTAAGAGGTCTTCGCATAAGTTTTAGAACATCTCTATTGATGTAGCCAGCAGACAGTCTTATTATCTACACCTTGCCTTATTTGCCCACTTCTTTTAAGTGTTAATTCGTGGTCCGTTTATGAACCATGTCCCTCACCAATCCCCTACCTATGGTAGTATACGGTTTGGGTCCGCAAAACCTCAAGGTTGGTTTCTGCTTCACTAGAATGTCTGCCTTTTTATTTCCTCCGATTGCTACATATCTTTTTCACCCCAGCTAGTGACAGTTAATTTTGGGCTGCACATGCACTTCCGTCATGCCGCATATCAAAAAAGATTTGGCCAAAACTCAATAAAAAAAAAACCCAAAGGCAATACTTATGCTGAACAGATCGCATTTACAATAGCTCCTCACAGGCCACAACCTGCAGGCGGCCCATCTAAGGAGAATGCCACTAAACATGAATGACCTCTGCAGAAGATCTGGCGATATAGACGCGGAGAAGGACACGAATCACTTTCACTACCCACGCCTCAGCAGAACCAGAAAAAAGACCCTAGGCGCTTACTTTTTTAGTGACCTATGCCAACTATCTATCAGGCCACCGAAGACCATACTGAAGCTTACTAACAAATGATTTAAAAGTTTTCTCTTTTTTTACCTAATTCATTGCAATGACTTGAGAGGTGTATTTTCTATTTGCTTTTCCAATTAAATTGAAACTCTGGAGTGGGTATATAAGAAAGTCATTTTGCAATCTTTCATAGTCTTAAGTTTTCATCAGCCCCTGGTGTTTCTCACCGAAAAATAGTGCATCAAACTAAAAATGTTTAAAATAAATTTATTTCGTGTAACTGTTTTAGTGGTTTTACTTGTTGTTTCTACAAAATGTTTAGAAGAAAATCAGTTTATAATTTTTGTACCGGATAATGAAGATGTATTACAATCACCAGAATCGCTTGCAAAACAATTGTTAGAGCCATCAACTACTACCGAAACAGACTCAGCACAATCAGCAAGGACTTTAATGAAACCTCAAATTATGAGATTAATTGTTGGATAAAATAAATACATTTAGGTTCTATTTAGTTGTTAACTTCTATTTATTCTTTTATTTAATGGAATTTTGAATATGACTTTGGCACCACTGAGAAGCAATTCCGCCATCGTCAGACTCCTATTGATATCTTTGACAGGCAAATGGCTGCCAGTGCGGCCGTTTGTCTTAAAGCTATCTCACAGTGGTCCAGTGATATAATTTGGCCACGTCTCCATTCTGAATAGTTTCAAAATCTCCCCAGGAAACACTGACTACGCCATACTTAAACTGAATTGTGACAAAAACTTCGAAGTTACCATCCCCTCCAGGCCATTCTGTGAGGAGGATCCATTCTTAGAAGACAAGCTGGTTCACTTCCACACTGACGGTTCAAAGACCAACGAAGCAGTAGCCTCTCCTTCCGTCTCCCAAATTACATTAGCTTGTTCCAAGCAGAAATAATTGCGATCAAGGAAGTCTTATCTTGGCTAAAGAAAAATGTGATATCCGCTTCGGACATCCGCATCTTTTTGGACAGCCAAGCAGCAATCAAGTCCTTGGAATTATTCACTAGTAGCCTAAGATTGTCTTTTATTTCTAATAGAGATGGCAGATCAGTTCAATATTCACTTTTATTGGGTGCAGGGGCATAGGGATATTCCAGGGAACCGTAAGGGTGATGAGCTCGCCAGATATGGAACAACCATGCCCATTTTACCAGAATAGGGTACCTTAGGCATACCTATCGCTACATATAAAGTCAAAGTAAAGCGGGATGATGTCTAAAGGTCAAATCTTAGGACGAAAGGTTGTCCAATGTGTCTAACTGCATCTGAAACGCATTAGCGCTACTATAGGTGTCATCACTGGACGCTGACTATGATTTCTGCAGAAGCTGCATGGACGATGAAGAGGCGGAAACTATCCTTTACATTCTTTCCACCTGACCCTCTCTCTCCTAAAGCAGAAAAACTCAACTTAGAAGTCTCCTGCGCTTCATCAGAAGCTCTAAGTGGTTTAACGAGTAGGTAAAGGAGAACTGTCCAAGATCCATGTCGCATCACAACGGACTTATCATTGGTCCAAGTGTGTTAGCTGATAGTCACTTCAACCTAACCTAATCTATCCTACAGCAGGCGAAAAAATGTCGAGAAGTAATGAAAAATGTTTCTTCAAGAGGTGGGTATTGAGCTCAATAGCGGGTATTGCAGGTTCAATCATCGCAGGCCTCAGATGGACAACTCAATTTCTATTTTTTCCTTAAGGATATACAAGTTTTTTTTTCAGTTGCAGACTCTATAGTTTAAATTCTCATCAAAAACTGTTTGCCCCTAAGGTTCCAAAAAGGAATATTTTCAAAATATTCCCAACGTTCTATTAAACACTTTTTTTTAAAATCAGATACCTGTATCCAATTTTCAGCTTACGGTATAAAAAAGAAACAAATTACCAGTCCTCTCTAACTGCCTGGTTAAAACAAAGCGACAAATCTATCACAAAATTGGCAAGGAACAAAAGAAACAATTTTGTATATTTTTTGTTGCACTTCTCTGCCTTCAGGACATAGTACATGAACAAACCTCATCGGTCAGAGGACCTCTTCATCGTCCTGCCTTTGTAAAAGAATCAACGTGACGACGCGACGACGGGAAAACATTTGTTTTAATAAATGCAACCTTTCCGTGTTTTTTTTTTTTTCACCAAACGAATATTCAAATCCAATGACGTTCAAGAGTAGCAATGTCGTCGGAAGGGATATTTGTTCGCCATAAAAGGCCAAAGGCTAGCGGAAAAAAAAAAGCATGGAGCCAACAATCAAAATAAGGGAAGGAAAAACAAATCCTACAAACAACCACATATACAAATCTAGCCTCAAGGCCACAACGCCACAATGCTTAGACGGGGGTAAATACACAACAACAAAAAATTGGTGAATTTGATTGGTTTTGCGAAAGCATTTTATAATGGAAATTTCTGCATTTAAAAGTCCTTCATCTGATGAGCTTGATCTAGCGCCCGTAGGTCGATATTATTAGCACTTAATAAGGCTTAATAAAGCTTAATAAGGTAACGGTTAGTGTCTTTAACTTGAGCTTCAAAAGATGGAGAACATTTTCTAGCGCAGCCGTCAGAGGTGGGCATTGGCCCCGTTTAGACACGGCGGCTGTAACTAAGCAGTTTGAACCGCCGAAAACTATACTGTGTTTAGACACCTGCGGTTAGCGCTCGGCTATGTACATACCGCTGGTCTTAATATATTTAGAGAAGGCTGACTTCACTAAGTCTTTTTTGGATCTCAGGCTTCGTATTACTAGACAAGGTTCAGAGGAGGAATACTCAAGCTGGGAGATTTGCGAACATCTTTAAGATATTTGAACGCGTTTTGCTGTCTTTAAGTAGGAATGACTGAAGACTCCATTCTTGGGTTCTTTTGGGCCAATAACTCTGTGCTAGGCTTAACTAATGATTTCTTTTGTTTTGATCAGGGTTAGCCAAGTTGCACTGGTGTGTCGGACTCTAACCGCCTAAATCCTTTCAATGTTTACGGAAACCAACTCCGGAACTGCTTCTTGCATTACTTGGGTGTGGTGCCACTTTTTCTAGCCTCTGCGGGATTCTCAAATTTTTATCTTGTTGTCTACTGCCCACCTTCAGTCTTTCTTGATGTAGAAGCACCCTTGTCTTACTCGTACGTATTACTGAAAAGATTTCTTCCGGTGTTATTTCGTTGTTAGTATTTATCTCTCGCAGGCCAACTGGTGCATTCGAAGAATGTATGTTGAGTCGCCATACTGGCATGATGGGCGCATAATTTTTCTTCTCCGCAGAAAAGGCTTTACTAACTAATATGTGGAAATTGGATGAAGGCGATTTTGCGAATTGAGAAGCTTTTTCATGACAAATTGCATTCTCGGAGGCTTGTCATTCCCCAAAGAGAGGTGGTGTCGCGAAAAATGTTCGAATGATAAAAATCAAAGGTTGGTTGGTTGGTTGGTTTAGTGGGTGTCCTAATGACTTACTTAGACCTCAAGCGGGTCCATTGTACCCATAAAAAGTGTACTCATGGGAGTCAAACCAAGGGATAGGGTTGGCTTATCCGGAAACCACCCAGAAAGGGATAGAAATCTCAGGAGTTTCCAAAAATCAGCGATATTAAGGTCCTCCAGCCCATGGAAGAAGCTACTACCAACAGTACGCAATCTTCTGGTGGCCAATGCGGGACATTCACATAGCAGGTGTCGGACGGATTCTATTTCCTCTTCGTCCCTGCAGCTTCTGCAATAGTCGTTGTAGGCAATCCAAGACGCTCCGCATGGATTCCTAATTAGCAATGCCAAAGGTTGCTATCACATATCGAACCCCAAAAGGAAGCGAAGCCTTTCTCTTAATGTTAACAAATTGGGTTTTCCATCTCCTCACTTTACTAATAATAATAAGTCCTAGTAAATTTTCAGAGTGAATAATGAAAACGCACCCACTCTGATCGCTATGAGCTGAATATGTAAGCTGAGTCATATCTCTCTCTTGGTAATTTTTTGTGTTCTAAGGATTTTTTTACCGTGTACAACTTCTAAAATGAAACCAAAAAAATTCACACTGGGCAATGAAGGGATAGAAAAAGGAAAAATTTTGGCAAACGGAAAATACACAGAAGCATATACAAAATACCGAATACAAGTAAATAAAACGTTGATCCATTCTCTGGTGTTAAATGTCTAAGCTTTTTTCAAAACAAAGAAAAGGACAATTTACCCCCCAATCTACCCACATCCCTTGCAGATTATTTCAACAATTTCAGTTGGGATATGCCTCCGGTGTGAGTGAAACAAGTAAAATACTTTTTATTTAATAAATTTTCAAGTGATGTTAAATTAAAATTAAAAAAAGGATGTTCGACAATCTGCATTTATTCTTCTGCATTATTTTTATCAGGAGACTCGTGAACAGGTATCGCGTGAAGGATTATTTCTTCAATCTATTCAAACAAAATTATCAAAGTTTATAAGAGGCTTCTAAATTAAATGAAATTATTTTACTTTACCTGAACATTGGGTGGAGTATGCAAGGCATACAATACCGCATCGGCTACATCTTTGGGTTGTAATTTTGGTATTACAGCACAAGATGCTGGATTATACACTTTCAGGAAGTCAGTCTCAACCATTCCGGGACTGATGCTCTGAAAGACAAAAAGAATTAATGACGTTTAAGGAGAGAAAGGGTTTTCACTATGGGAGGCTTGCTGACGTTTTATAGTGTTGACTCCCTTTATCATGCAAGACAAAAAAAAGTTCTTGACGTAACCTTTGTTTTCTAAAACAGATCTGGGCCCAAATCGTCCTCACTGTAATCGCTTAACTCGTCACGTAAAAACAAGACCATTTGGCCCCAGAATGGTAGTTTTTATACGATCACGGAAGATACGCTTTGGCCTCTGATTAGGCCAGGGTCTCTATTTACTACATCAGGGTCAGGGTCTCTATTTACTACTCAGTTCTGAAAACATGAGAAGATTTCGCAATCCGCAAATTGACGAAAGGTCTGTCAGAAAACGAACTATTCTGACGGAAAATATCTCCTCAGTTACGGGGTTGACAATACGGTCAGAACCTTAACCAATTAGCTCTCTCGAAGCATTATGTGCACCAAGAAGTTCAAGCGGAACGATTCGTCTTCTCTCCGATAAATGTGGATTCTCGGGAAAGATGGCATCATCGAATAGTCCACTTATCTGCAGAAAAGGGTTACGATCCCGAAAACAGAGACAAGATTTGCGAAAAAGAACCTTTAGCGAAACTTCTACGAGTCAATTGTGTTAAATAATGCAACGAAAACGCTTCCGAGGAAATCCTGAATATATGGCAAAACACTGACTCAGGGGAGTCTGCAGAGACGTTGTATAATTTAGCCAGCACTGATTTCCTTTTGTGGTCGCTGTGGCTTAGTGGTTAGTGCGTTGGACAGCTGTGCGAGCGGCATGGATTTAAGCCTCAGCCATGTCCATCGAACATTATTCGCGGCACCACCTCCAAAAGTATAAATTCTCATGAAAAAGCTTCTCAATTCTCCGTTCGGCAGTTCTCACAAAGAAAGGAAAGTGGCAAAGGTCATCACATCGTTGAGCATACTGACGTATGGACCCGATGACAAGCAAGTTATTTTCTAGCGTCGATTACCAAACCCATTTTCCTGTATTAGAAAACGGGAGCTCTCCGGGTAACGGATTTTTAACGAACATTGATGAATACAGGGGCAAAATCGTCTCTTCCATGATCGTATAATTCGTCACGTAGAAACAAGTATGCTGGGACCAAATCGTCTCGTTTTTACGTGACGTGTTATACGATCAGGGAAGAGACGATTTGGGTCAAGATTCTCATAGTGATAGCAGCAAAGAGAAAAGGAGTAGTGGAAAAAGAACTAGCAACATTGGAAGCTAGAAAGTCACCAAGCTACGGTTGGCAAGAACATTCGAGCTTTGAACCCAGGGAAACATGGACTGAGGGTCTAATCTAAAAAAAAAAGTGGATTTACGGAGCTGGCCTCCTTTTACTAAATGTCAGTTTGACAACTCTCTCAAGAGGATTTACATATTGTTTGATTATAGTAATAAGCTGACAGAAAGGAGAAGACGGAATATGTTACGTCTTTTAAGGCGTCATTGTGAGGAGATTCGCTCGCGTGAGCATCGCTGGAACAGGGTGGTAGTACGCAGGACTAACAGCTAAATATTCGCACCACCTTAGCTTGAAACAGTCCCAGAATCATCAATTGAATTAATTATTTCTTTAGACAGATTATAGAAACCGCATTTGAAAATCTGAACCGCGAAGACTCTCTGCCTGAAACACTGCAGCCGTCAATCTTCTTAGATTTTTTTTATAGTCCATTCGCGCTTCAAGGCGTTATGTATACCCTATTGATGATATTCATACTGCGTCGGCGAGGTGCAGTGCTTCGAAACTCAGGTAGTATTCGGTTTCAATGGTATTCGAGGATGGTGTCTAGACTAGCTGGTGTTTGTCGGTGCTATAATTCACGGGAATTTCTTCGAATCTCCTAATATCATAATCATGGTCCGATCAATCAGTCCATGACATTCTAATGCCATTGTTATGCCTTTGCAGTAGAGCTGACACCAGCTTGCACAGTTTATCGATTTATTTATTTTGAAGAAATTAATGTTTTTCCGATATCAAGAGTTGAACCCGGACTTTCAGCGTGACAAGCGATGATGCTAATCACTACACAATGGCACGTGCGGTCGCTTAGTCGCCGTAAAATTTCGGTCTTCCTCGTCATCTCTATTAGCTGGGGCATTTTTGTCCATTCACTTGATGTGGGTGAGCCAATGTAGTAGACGTGTCTTGGATTTTGGACGCGGTCAAATCTTCTCGTCCATACGCCAAAGCTAGGGTTGACCAAAGTCTACTACTGAAACTGTTTAGATTTCTCAACGTGACAGTTCCGGTCGGCCATTCTGGAAGTGCTAAGATTAGATCGACAAAATGCTATATTTTCGGAGGTTTGTCATTCGACGAGCAGTGGTGCCGCGAGATATGTTTAGTGAACATTGCAGGTGCCACAATCAAAGCTATGGCCATCGTCTATGTCTGTATTTATAGTCTTCTTTTGAAAGATTACTTTCACTTACCGTCAATTTGATGTTCAATTTGTTGTAACGAATTTCCTGTCGCACTGTTTGACACAGTGCCGTAAGTGCGTGTTTTGTCGCAGGATAAACATTAAATGCCGGCTTAGGCACCTCCAAGACACGGTGTCCGAGAATGCTGTGAAAAACAGGAACACAATCATTAAATTGACCATCATTAACATAATTATAGGCAATCATTTAAATTTGTTGAATAAAAACTACTTATTGGCTTTCGGCAAAAAAAAGCCACACACCTCATGCAAATAAATCCTTGCGTGTATTTCGAGAAAACACGACATCGCCACAAGGATATGCGTACACAAATGTAATTTTTAATTAATTAAGTTTTAATTTCATTACGTTCGGACTTCGATTAAAGCTTTTATTCACGTTTACTCAATTCCCGAGCAGTTGTAGCCGGAGTGGAAAATAAGGTTACTTTACCACTTTCGTGGACACTACTCAGTGGCTTTTAGTCAGAAGGAAGCGAAAAAAAAAAGAACCTAAAACGCGGACTGCACCGTGCTTGTTTAACAAATATTTGAGAGAATTCTGTCGGGCGGTAAATGCAATTAAAAACAAGTTACTCGTATATGCAGATGGAGCCTTAACGCGACACAGACGCATACTGGCTGAAGCGGTCTGTTTACACGCGTAGACTGCGTATTTCATGGTTTATTAATTTTTATTTAACCAACATCAGATGTAAAGTATCTCACGAGTGCAGCATATACCGGCGGCGTGCGTGCACATTCCTTGTGTGCCGGCAATTTAATTGTAATTATTAATTGCTGGGACATAATATAAATTTATTCATCGTAGCTACATTAAAAATTAAACGCCAGCAAGTGTGGAATTCGGGAAAAAATAAATCTCTTTGCATGCGGAATGGAGGTGGAAAACCCCACCAGTGCAATTTGTTTGGATTTAAGAAGATTTATGGATTAATTGTGGCCGTGGAAGTGAAGGTCCACAGGATTACAGGCGGGTGCCTATTCTTTTGATGCTGTTTACATATAAAACATAGCAAAACAACCAAAACGTTTTCTTTGCAGCCCTACTTCTTGGCAAGCAACAAAAGCGACGGGTCTTTTAAAAAATACCGACTTCTCGGGCATAGTAAGAACCAATGATAATAATTTCCCTTCTTATCAAGCTGCAGGGATCGGATTATTGGTTATGTAGTCATTGTAAGGGGCAAGCATGGCGGGACTGTGCAACAAAGTCTAAACTATGAACTTAAGTACTGAAAAGCATCTGCCAATAAGTGCAGCAAAAAATCATCTAAGTGCACTTCATGAATAGTCTTGGATCTTGGATATTTCGATGGAGTGCAAGCATTTGGGTTAACTCTGGACAAAGATTTACATCGGAATTCTAATATTAAGTTCGTTGATTAATTTAAGAGGGTAAGCTTCGGCTTTTCAACTAGGCCTTACTGCAACCATCTGCTCCTATTTTGCTGATAAATAATTTTGCGAAGGAAGGACGATTCAAAAACTAGCTGGCTTAGGGCAACACTGACTGTAGACCTCGAAATCATGTTAGGATTTGCAACAGGCACACATTTTTAAAAAGGAAGCAGCCGCAAAAGCACTTTCTAAAGCCACAGATTAACAGACTAGCCACGTTCTGAACAATTTTTACAAAAATATCGCCAGAATTGTTGTGTATTGCTATGTGAGGACAAGCTTTTTTGCTTTGACTGTACGAAGAAGTGTTCCGACCTTTAATCTAAACTTGAGAACCAAATCAGCAATGCAGAAGTTCTAGGTTATACAATCAAGCAAATCATTTACCTGTTTATGATTATAATGTGCGATCGTACCCCATGGATCTTCATCAGTTCCACCGATTGCATTATACAGGTACAGGCTGCTATAACGTTCAAGTCAAAAACGTCTTTGACCTCACCAGCGCAACTATCTAAAAGAAAAAAGTAAATGTTAATTTTTTACATGTTGTAAAAGTCCCGCCATGTAAACTCAAGCATGGAGCATGGATTAGGATTTCAGCTCTCTGACATAAATCCTTTGTAAGTGTCGTACATACATACCTATCAAGGACATCTGGAGGTTCATTAAGGCTTTAAGATGGATCGAAAGCCTGGGGCAATAGGAGAGTGCATTGGGCATTGTGCCGCGATCAAGGGGTACCTTCTTTCCAAAATGGCCATCACAATGGGTCTCTACTCACCTGAATGTAGCGCAGAGGGTTCTCTCTCAGGGCTGCGGTCGGAGAATTTTCGAATCTACCCCGAAGAGACGGTGCGTAGTATAGTAGACCGCGATTTAGGCAGCGCGTGCAAGTGACTAGGCACTAACAAAAACCAGTTAAGCATTCTGACAGGTCATTCCAAAGTACAACTTCTGCTGCGATGCCGAGGAGACCCCAGCACAGCTCCTTATTGACTGTGGAGCACACTTGGGGGCGTACCAGTTTTCTGAAACGGATCTTCCATCGTTGTACTCAATCCAGATACTCGTATTTCTCAGTGAAATTGGAGCAATGGAGGTGCTATAGTTCGAGAATGCATTGACTAACACGAGTTCGGGGGAGCACAATAGATCTCTAAAGGTCGCAATGCATACACGCCCCAATTTTTAACATCTGGTATCAGGAGAATCAAAAGTAATTTGCATGGACTTGATAGATTGAGCATATGGTGATCAGCTGTCAGATAAGACTGTCTAAGGCAACGCAAGCCTCCAAGTTAAAATGCTTGACGGGTACATTAAGCAACAGAACATTGGAACGCTGCCTATTGAAAAAGATATCGTCTCTAAAAGCACAAATGTTTTTTCCCATGTAACAACTTTCACAGAAGCTGTATTAATGAGATAAAAGGGAAGATGGATAACAAGTTGGGAGCATTTTTTAGGAAAACAGTATTTGCAATCTTTAAAGATCTTATTTTGCCGAGAGGGACTCAACGGGTCGGAGACAACTTTAAGCGCAGATTGCTGTCATTGCGTAGATACCATCTAAGTTTCGAACCACTCCACCTCACTCGCCTTATGTGGACAATAATATTGGTATTCATAACCTCTTGAGTGCGAGTGGATTATAAAAAAAAACTATAAATAGAAAACCGGTCAAAATTTCTCTCAGGAAGACTGACAGGAAAGTAAATTTGTCATTCTGCAACGGCGGACTTATAAGTCAAAGATTTCTTTGTTTTGCACAGAGATTTCTTTGCTTTTGAACTCGACAGCTGATGCACAGAATATCAGATTGCATTTCTACTTACCCAACAAGAAATTAGCAACTGTCCTACCGGCACCATTGACCAAAAGATGCACCACATAAAACTTCGCCTTTATTTGTTCGAATGTTTTTATTATGCTCGACGTATCGGTTAGATCGCATTCAATTGCAAATATCTTCCCATCTCCAGTGACCTTCGTGTTGAGCTCCTGAAACACATCACAATCTCTCACAATTTATCACTTTTCTGCCAAAGAAATTATCTCACTTCAACCAAATGACTGCGTCTAGCCAAACCGACGACAACCATACCGGCATTGGCCAGCGTCACACAAATCTCTGCTCCAATTCCGACACTTGCACCGGTTACAACGGCCACTCGATGTTGCCAATATTCCCCCATGATGTCTGCTTTCAAAAATCTCACGAATAGCTGTTAGATACTTTCAAAATGCGCACCCGAAATGCAACTAAAACGAAAAATGAAAATTTCCCCAGCTATTTATACGTTCGCCAAGTGCAGGCACGTATATGTAACGATCCCTTATGAGGCTGCCTCTGTTGACCACACAAGACTGTCGCCATCGTTAAGTTAATCTTATAAATTCACCACGTTACGCTGTGCTGCGATAAAGTTTCCTCAGTCATATGAGATGCAATCTACACACACACACGAGTCATTGTTCTGAAAGATTCGCATGAGTGTAGATACAAGTAAGTAGGGCAATACGTGCATTGGACCTCAAGTGTCACGAAGCGTTGATCAACCAAATCAACCGCAATCATTGCGCAAGGAACGGTAGAAAAAGAGAAAATGCGAATTATGATGAATGCGCACCCCCTGCCCTGCTCAGAATTTGCATTCGCAAAGATTGATATCGGTTTCGGTGTATAGGTGACTTCTGTACTTTGCATGCATTTCGGGAGAGAAAAGGTGTGAATTTTTGAATCCTGAGGTGCTGATCAGAAGGTCAAAGTTGATCAATTAAAAAAAGAAAAAATTATTGGTGGGGCAGCCCAGATTGCATCAGGCTTACACTTTTCACACGAATGGTTCCGAAAGGCGAAACTAAAAGCTTCTTCATGACAAATTATACTCTTGGATTATTGTCATGCCATAAAGAGAGTCGGTGCCGCGAAAAATATTCTGCGGATATTGCTGGGGTTCGAACTTACGGAGCTATCACAGTTGTCTAACGAGCCAAAGGGGACCACAGATCAAGGAATATCGATATAAAGTAGCTGTTCGACTCTGATAACTACTTGACAACTTTTCACCCGAATGGATAGTTAAGGAATTTGGCGATGTATACATACATACGTACTACGAACCTCACTGTTTTCTCCAATTTTAGGCCCTTTTTTCACCTTTCTGCAACCCCATACTGCGCATTTAAGGGGAACAGCCGTTGTTTGGTGCTTCCATTGTCTCTTCATATCTTTCGACAAACGTAGGTCAAACTTTTCCAATTTTGCTTATGATGTCCTGATTAGTTCCACTTTCTGTTAGCTAATTTATTCACAGTGAAGATTAAGCAACTTGACATGGTGCTGGGGCATAAGAAGGACTCACTATTCCAGGAATCTGGCCAACGGATGCTGAAGAGGTCCTGATTCTGAGTGGTGCTCACTCTAGTTTTACCGTAGGTGTTGGAAAACCCAAAATATGCCGAAGGGACAAAGTGTTGGGAGGCAAACCAGGCCTTGGTAGGTAATGTCTTACCTCGATATGGCGGCTCTTTTGGGGCGTACCTCGAATCCGGTTTTACTTCTGAGAATACAATTTCACTATGAACATTAACATAACAAAACCAAATGACAGTTTGGAGGCTGACGCACTATCTGCGGACACACCCGAACTGAAAAAATGCAAGTGACTGATGCTGCCTGCCAATCTATCCGAGAGCCCCCAGAAAAGACGGAAGGAAAAGAAGATTTCTCCAGGTCTGAACATGAGAGATCCTTCTGCTTCTTTTCAATCCGAAAAAGAAAATAATTTTCTCACAAACGAAAGTGGAAGTGTCCATAAACTGTATAAAGGTACGAATGTAGTCAAGACAGGTCGGTTACATTGCCTAAACGACTTATAGCGAATGAACAACAATGTTCAATCCAAAAGAATTGGTCTGGGGGCTAAGAAGCAGAGCGACAAGTATTGAACAGGGCGGTAGCCTGCTTTGTCTGTTAAATCTACGGACAAACCTGGTCTAGACTAGAGCAAACACAATCTAATGGGTTGAAAATTATCCCAAATCAGTGCTCTTATTGGTGTTCTAATGTGACACTGCCCGTTAGGTCTACAAAAGACTGCCTTATCTGGCAGCTCTTTCCTTCGATGACCTCTGTCACCTTGGGCATATTCTTATGCAGCTAAGTATTGTAGTACCATGTCTGGGGAGTGTATTAAACTTATCATTTCTTCGTGATCCTGCGCCCTGAATAATCACATGTTTATAGATGTACAGTGAAATCTCCCATTGCGGACAGCTCTCTTAGGCGAACAGCTCTCTTAGGCGGACAGCTCCCTTAAGTGAACATATTTTCCTAAACAAACCTTAAAAACATTAAACATTTTTTTCTTCCGTTGGACGGACAACTCCCTTGGGTGGACAAACATTTTGCCACCGTCGCTGTACGTCTAAGGGAGATTTCACTGTATACGAAACTGTTCTGCAACTTCGATCAAAGAAGGGTGATATTCAGCTCTATCCTTTCAAATTCTGATATATTAGCAGATGTTTAGCTAAATAATGGCTCTTCATCCAGATTATGCTAAAGTGGTCGAAAAAGCGGACGGATAGGCTTAAGTTTGGCCTGTGGAAAAACACGCCATCAACTTGGAATTCATTGAAATTGAACAGCAAGTATGTCAACTTTAACCAAATTGAAACCCCTACTCACCCACCCTATCCAGCAACACTTGTTCGAATAATAAAACCGAGAAGTGTACTCTTGGATATACATATGATTTCAATACATCAAGTTAGCAACTAAATTAAGTTCACCGACATCTATGTGCTTAGTTTTTGCTTAATTAGTATTCCAATTGAATGGCATAATCCAATCAAATTCGTTGACAAATAGACGGGAATGCACTCCATTTTAGGAAATAATCCGCCAAGCAATTAACTAATCAATTGTAATCAGCTGAAAGGAGGTACCCCTCTTACTTCCCCATTCTGAACTTTGTGACTCTGTGTACAAAATGTGCAAATAAATAGTAAACGAAAAAAAAAAAGTGATAACGCACTTGTTATCAGCGGCTTACTCTTAAGAAAACATAATCTCATATCAGAATGTCAATGTTTCTTGAAGCAATGTGTAGAGCCTGCTGATTGGAATGAAAGGAACAAATCAAGTTCCTTATCGCATCCTAAAGCAAATTCATATTTTGAAACTAATCTTCTTATCAATGTTTAATCCAGTATCCGCAATTGACTCCCATTGAGTGCAACTATTGTCTCTTTTGGAACTAAAACTAATTTATTTAATAAGCTTCTGACCTGTTAAGAAAGTTTGCCTGAGATACTGCAGTTTTCAACACCTTTACTGCGTGTTTGCATAGATGTAAGAGGGCCCCAAGCATCATGGGATTTGCGATGGCTTTGCACTCTGTCCTTGGTTTGGGAATCCCAGACTCTCTTGGCTGGATATGTCTAAGCCAATGTAATCGACCTGAAATTAGCTTTACGAACAACATCATGTAGAGAAGAAGAAGGAAACATTGTAGTAGAGTCACAGTCGGTGCTGAAAATTTGGAAGAACTACTTCTGCGGACTGTTTAACGGCGATGAAGATCAGTATCCCCCTGTCAGGCAGAATGAACCATTCAACCTAGACGATGATAGCCAAAACTTAATTCCACCTGAACAAAATGAAGTAAGGACAGCAGTATCCAAACTTAATTCCAATAAGGCAGCTAAGCCTAACAGTTTACCTGCCGAACTGTTTACAGCAGCTGGAAATGACTTTGTAGAGAGCATACATCAACTCATTACAATAATTTGGTCAGATGAATGCATGCCTGATGAATGCAATTCCAGCATCGTTTGCCCGATCCTCAGAAAGAAGACCATCTGAACTGCGTCAACTATAGAGACATCAGTCTTCTTAATATCGCAGATCTTATCTGCCATATTGTGTGAACGCCTGAAACTCGAAGTCAATCAATGATCGGTGTGGTTTTAGGCCAGGAAAGTCCACATTCAATCAAATTTTTACACTTTGATAGATCCTGGAGTTAGTGAGTGAGATCCGAACTTTCAAGACTTCTCTCGAAGTATTTCTGACTCACAGTGAGCTATTTTGTTGGTGTTAGATCGACTAAAAGTATGAATATCAATCCAAGAAATTCAAGTATCTGACCTCGAGAAAGACTCAGTAGCACGTTCCGAACCATTCTACGGCTGAAGCACCTATTCGGCCATCCCACCCTTGTAGTGTCGAAAACCAAAAGTGTTGAATATTAAGTCATACGCCGCATAAGTCATCTCTTATTACTTGTGTTTCTCAGGATAAATCAATTCCGGTCGCCCTAAGTCCAATGATTGGGCGCCTTGTTCCTCGACAAGCTGCCCTTTAAACAAAGAATTGGCAGAACAAAACTAGCCCAGACAATAGCCTATTAAAGGAAAATAAATAAAACGAAGTCACTGCCAGAAGCACAGTGTCCTGTACGCCCACTCAATGTGCTCTACCACGCGCTCGCTCTAACATAAATCACGTTCTGCCACATACAGAGTAATTTAGTGTCAAGGATTCGAATCCACTGTTTGCTTCTTGGCTCTTTGTAATGGGAACGCGTCGCGTCTTCCCATTCCTATGCCAGGGCTATCATTTGTCCTTTTTCGAGGCAGGGCACAAAGCTACAAAGGACCTCTAGGACATCACGTATTGTTGCAACAACTTTTCCTCTCCTTCTCGCTCCCTCTCATCGGGAAGCAACAACGAAACAAGAGGATTATTATGTCTTGAGTTGTTGCCAATTTCTTGCCGAGAAGATTTTCTAGAGTTATCATGTCGCCGATTTGAGGCGAACCAAAAACGGAGCGGAAACTCAGCCAGGCATCCTGGCAGCAATGGTCGTTTTGAGGGTGGCGGGCAACAACTCAAGTACCCCCCGCATAGAGTTGGCAGGCGGTAGTGTTGTTCCTCATTTGCCGAACTCAGTAAGTTGCAGCGATTTAGCAACGGAGGCATGTGGCATCGTCATCATTGAAGTCATTGTTGGCTTGGCTGGTTGACTGTTGCTTCAGCTGCAGGACACGAATTCGGGTGGTGTTTTTGGCGACGATGGTAGTGGCATCCCATTGTTGCTGAGCGTTTTTCCGTCTTGTTGGACAAAAGCAATTGAATTAAACGTATTTCGGTTCATTCTTTCGGGGTATTTTGCGATACGATTTAGTGGATGTGTGCAACAATCCTGTGGAGTGATTGTGATCGGATTTGTTGAACTTGCGGCTTGGAAGATGATATGTGGTCGGATTTAATGGACGACAATGAGGGGAATTATAATGTCGGCATATTGGCATTGGCAGCGGTTTTGCTTGCAATCAATTTAACGTCTTTTATTATATGGGTAGGAGTTCAAAGACAGACTGAAGCAGTACGAAGCAAGAGGAAGTATTTCTCAAGGCTCTGTACTCGGTCTCATCCTGTTGAACCCCGTGTAGATAATTAAAATAATTGGCTTCGGAGATGGAGTTGCTATGGTGATGTTGGCCAAATTTCAAGAGTAGAGGGATTAAAGACCTTTTACAGCTGCATTCGAAAGAATCTATCGAGGCTCGAGGGGAGAAGCGACTACTTACTTCAAAAAACAAAAAAAATGTCAGGAAGCTTAGAATCTATTCTGTGCGACGAAACGTTTGGACAGAAGCGTGAAGTCCTCTTTAATAAGTCTATCTCTATCTTTACGTACGACTCTAAAACAGCCGAAGGTGTAGGTGCCGGTGTCTTCTTAGAAGACCTGCACATCCACCATTCCTTTCAGTCTCGGAAGAATGCAGCGTGATGTTTCTGGCGCGTTCGTGAGTATTGAGGCGGACCCGGCGAAGATGGGTTTAGCAATGAATGAGGGCAAGACCAAGAAAATGCTGTCAACGAGAAAGGATACCCAACACCGACGTCTCAGACAGAACGTCACTGACGGTATATTCTCCACCCTACTGTAGGGACTCTCGATGCTTTGAAGGCCTGAAAAGTGTTTAATGTTCATTTCAGCCGTTGCTCTGTGCAAAAAGTTGCTGCTACGTCCTTGCCTTCCCTGTACGGTCTTCCTGAGGTTTGTGTTGTGTCTGGCAGATTGGTTGATTCTTATACGAATGTGACTTTCAAATAGCAAAGTGGCCCTTTGGGGACTGTAGAACGATCAGGTTTTCTCTAGCTAGATCCAAGAGTCTCAAAGGCTTGATTTCACTGTGGCTTGTACCTCTTTTTCACTTTTTGATGGCCTACACCTCTGCCTTGGATGTGGATGACTACGAACTTGGTATTCCTCTCACAGGGAGCCGAGTTAACCACTTTGTACCTCCAGACTTCAGCCAACCGCACTATTTCGCTGTGCAGGAATTTATTTATGAATTCCTCATGTCTAATCTTCTCTGGAGGGCCAGGCCAGGCCACAGGAGACTATAAAAATCACCACAGCGCACCCTGCAAATAATTCCAGTGAACTTGTAAAACTGGTAAAGCCCTTCACCCTCCAGCGAATGTAATAGCCACTTGTCCCATAATTGCTCTTATCTATCGCAAAACAAAGGACCCGACTGCCGCTTTGCTGTTGTTTGCCAGTCCCGTGTGTCCCTAGCGCATCTGCACTTGTTTCGTGCACCCAACGAATTGCATTATCATTGCATTAATTAATATTAGTTTACCTCGTCCGTGCCCACATTCCATGGAGCGTGGGTGGGAACTCCCCCAAACTGTTTTCCAGGATTCTTTCCTTCTGTGGAATTCATAAATAATAATGAGCTATAAAATTTAAAGGCACGGCACCGACAACGTCCAGGAAGCGTTGTGGGTGGCACCGACAGGTTGAAGAAAGCAAAACCCCAAGCTGGTGCACAAAAGTTTTCACTAAGAAGTTTTGCTTCGTAAGGCTGGAGGACAGGTGGTGCGCAACATTGAAGGGTTGGCACACACCCCTTAAACACTTTCGTTGCATCTTATTTGCCAAGCTGTGTTTGCTCTTGCCGGATTCACATAGTTAAACAGCTGAAGACCTAGCCCGCCTCGACCTGAGACCGGGTGGGAATGGCATAGAGTTATATTGGTTGTGCAAGTGGGTTTAGAGCTTTTACAGGTGGCACGAGGGGTGGCCTGGTAAAAACAAACGAGAATTACTGCATGGGAAAGGAGCAACTGTTGCACGATAAAAATGCATTCAAACCGTCGTCGTTCGGGGTTGGTTGTATTAAATTTTGCTCCTGCTCCTGCTACTGCTCCCTATGATGTGTAATTTAGAAAACCACGAACCACTACCCCGACGAATATCCTTTCTGTGGAACAGGACGACTATCATTATTTGTCGGGAGGAGGTGCAAGTGGGTTGCGTCGAAATTAATGGGTGTGGGCGATCATGATTATGCGGTAGTGCTGTGGTAAATGGGCGGAGAGCGCGGGAGTTTACGGGAAATGAGCAAGGGCAGGGAAAAATTTGCAATTAGTGCGGTTAGAAGGACATTGTTGTGGCGGTTTAATTAACACGGTCAGAGGAACTTGGTCAGCGATGGGGGTTAACCAAGATAAAATGTTAGGAAAAGTGTTGGTATTGACAGTTAAAGACTGGCAAATGAGACTACACTGTTTACCGTAAGGTGATCATCATGTGATACTTTGTTCTGTTGGTTTATAAGGCACTTGGACAACTTTCATATAGAACGACTAAGATGGCTGGACACGCTGAGAATGATTTTACAAATATGGAAAATGACCTTCATATTGCCAGCGTTCAAGTGTTTTTTTAAACTCAAACAACACGCAAGTGTTTCAAGGACATGGTTCAGTATACCAAGTGTCTACCTACCTTACCTCACCTTACCTGTCCTTAAAGCAGAGATAGAACTCACATCTCCTAAGTGCTCCAACAAAGGATTTTAAGTTTCCACTGCCTCCAGAGAAGAAGTGGCTTAATCTAACTTCACCTGTCCATTTTCCTGAAAGTGGAACACGCCTAACTTAGAGTTCACTTCGTTGTGGAAACGAAAGCCAAAAAAAAAACTCCAAAAACCTTAAAAGGAAAACTTCCAACTTACCACCTTGCAGTGTCGTACTCCTCCTCCTCCTAACGCCTGTGTGTCTATCCAGACGGCCGAGGCTAATGCAAAATTAAGGTTTGACATAATTTTCCAAAGTGAAAGCACACGAAACTTTAAGGAGTTGCATTTTCATTCCACCCGTGCTCCTTTTTTCCTTGCCCCAGATTTAGATGTTGTCAAGCTTACCTAACTACCTATTCAAGAACTAAACCCTCGTGCCACACATGGCACGGGCCAGGAACTATGCTAATAACTCAAAAAACTTATTTTTGCAACCCAGACTCGCCGGGAAGTTTCCCTTTTTTTGTCACATTTTCAGCGCCGGCAAGTGATGGTGAAGTTCTTCTCGCTGCCGGGACAGTCCTATTAGATAAAAGGGGAAAAGGATACTTAAAATGATTTGCACATGTTCCGGATGCCACGGGGGAATGACCCAGTTCCGTTGACTAATTCATCGCTTCTTAAACTTTGCCCTGCGATGCTTTATTGTTTTTTTTTTTTGTCTCTAATTTTTAATTGAAGACAAGAATGCACATTTTGACTTTTGATCCAAAGGGGTACAACTGCCGAAGGATCAACTTTGAAAAGTTTATTTTCTGTTGACAACTTCATCGGTTGGATTGTTTTTCGTCAATTGATGCATTTCTGTTCGAGACTCTTGTCCTGTACTATCTGTTACACATGCACGCTGAGGCTAAAGGGACAACTTTACATCATCATGTCTGCTTGTCATCATTGTCGTAGTTGCAATCCTGGCTGGTGTGTCCACTCTACGCGCTGTACTCGTCTCGTATCTCTGGCCTGTCAAGTATTATATTTAATTAAAAAGTTTCTTCATTGCAAGCGTGTTTTGTCCTTGGGTTGTCGTCGTCCTCTTGTCGGGGCGTCAGCAAACGGAAAGGATTTGTTCTTAAATTTGTTGCGTATTGTGGAAATACTGCTTGCGATGATGTTTTCTAGTTGATCTTTTGCGAGGAGGGTTAAGCGCCAGGCGATGGGTATTGCAGGAAGTCCTGGACATTCTCGGTGGATGCCATTCATGATGACATTTTGAAAGTTGTATTTTTATTTGTAAATCTTTTATCGGAATCTTCCTTTTTCTGTTGACTTGTGTCTTGTTGTTGTCGTTAACAATTTGTTTGAGTTTTTCTTTTGTCATTATGGGCATTTGGCCTTTGAACGAGGGATTATGTTGCATCCGGCAGATGAGATCTGTTTCGTTCAAGTGAAATGTGTCAAACATTTTAATTGGATATTGTGCGTAGGATATTAATTGGACAACGAATGGATACTTTACAAAAGTTTGACAAGAAGCAACTTTTAGTGGCCATCGGCAACAGGCAACAAAGTGGAGTCTTAAGTCAGTTTTAAGCAGCCTTACATACTTTCTGATTTCGGGCACCTTGATAGTTGTTCGCTGGACAATGGTATAGGCAGCTACTTAGAATTGGACGTACATTTCTTGTTGACCTTCTCATCTTGAACCTGAGGGTTGGAATTTGAAAATGCCTTGAGTTGGAACTTTGCTGTTTATTTGTTTAGTATATTATCTAGGATAACCTGTAAATTCTGTGATAGAGTTGGTGGTTATATTTTCCGTTTTTCTTCTTAGCAAACGACGGAGTAATTTTCTTTTGAATGAACTCAGTATTGGCTCTCCTTTCCTGCTTGAAGTGTCGCAGTCAACAGACAACAATACTGACATGATTAGTAATCTACAGATTTGTGTAAGGAGCTTTCATCCGAGCTCCTTGTTAAGCTGAAGTAGGGGGTTGCTCTTCGCTGGATTTCCACTGAGGTAGCGTTGGTTGTTTGGTAGAGGGGGCGTTCGCTTAAGTATGTGAAAGCCTACTGCACTAAACTTAAAAAAACGGTTTGTCTCGGCCTCACGGAAGCTTTTCAGAGTACGCTCTAGATGCTCTGCTTGATCTACCTCCCCTTGATACTTATATCATGGGCTGTACTGTCAAAGCAATCTATCGTCTTAGACGGGGCGGCTTTTGGTATCATCCGCATTGGAGTTTCGATGACCTTCCGCGACACTCATCCTACGGCCCTAGTTCCAGGGATTTGCCGTCTGATGCAATGACACCAGAACTTCGGTTGCTATGCAAACTTAGAGTTGACTTTTCTTGCCTTCAGGACTGCCTTTGGCCAGAGTCTGAGCCTTGGCGGGGCTGTAGTCGAATCTTCACGCATGGTTCCAAAACCAGTCATGGGTCCGGTACTGGTGTCTTCATGGAGGTCGATAACACAAGACTTCACTACTCGTTGAGCAAACATGCCGCTGTTTTCCAAGCAGAAACTTTTGCTATCCTAATGGCCACGGACTATATTGTTAAGAATAGGTGGAGGGGTCGGAATATCTGCAGCAATAGCCAGGCTGCCCTTAAGACCATGGTCAACTCTGTAACCAGTTCCAAAAAAGTGCGGGAATGTAAGAACTCTCTGAATACGGTTGCAAGGTTGAACTCTTTGATTCTTGTCTGGGTCCCAGGTCACACTGGGGTATCCGGAAATGAGATCTTGTGTCTGAGTGCTCCAGTATAGCGTTTTCAAACCCGACAAAAAGAGGTAGCGTGTAAGAAGCGTTTCAAGGATGACGAAACAGGGCCTCGCTGCATACGGACAAGGTTTTATTTATACATTAAGGACAAGGATCTGAGCTTCAATTTTATGCTTCAAGACAATATTCTTAATGTTTGCAAGCCCATTACCAGATGTTTCTATCTTTCCTCAAGTTAAAAGGATTTCTTGCTATTAACCCGTCGTCTTTCGCCTCGTCTCATGTTCCATTTAAATTTCGTTTTAGTGTCCTTCCATCAAGTGTAGACAAGTGTCAAGGAAGAAGCTTTTATTCATCCGAGGAATAAGCAAACGATTTCTCTTTTTTGGTGGACTTAAGTTGAGATTCTAATAATTTCTTGAAGCTTAACCAATCATTTTAATTGAAACTTTAAGTGTACACCTCCCTACTGGCTGACAAATGATTGAAATTGACCGAACTACCCTCAGGGCATTATTCCCAATTATTATAGATCAATTGCCATTTCCAAAGTAGCGTGTCAACTATTACTTAACCCTGCATTCAAGAGAACCCAATAATTATCCCTTAATTGCACCTCAATCAGGAAAACCCCACCCGCTGAAACCAAACTTTCAAGTGCTTCGCCCAAGGGTGGAGCCTCTCACCGAGAGATCTCCCCAAAAAAGTATTTAACACATGATCCCACCTCGATCAAAGGGATGCGTGTGTATATCCTTCCTCGTAATCATAACAAATCTCTAGAAAGGAAAATTAAAAGTAAATATACCTCCTGATGAAGGCAAATATTGCGAAAGGATATCCGCAAAATGTTTCTGGCCCCCAATTTATCTTTGACTTTTCTGTTTTTGGGTTCCGCTTCGATGCCACACTTATGCATGTGTATCGAGGGTGTTGGCCAAATGATTCTTTCATATATACGTGTACGTATCCCCCTGGATATGGGACTGTTGACTAGGGTTTTCGTGAAGGGCGAACGTGTTTTCTGCATATATGCCAGTTATTTGGTCATCTTTTCGGGGCGGTGGACGGGACACGGCACATGGCGACGGACCGTGTTCACTGTCGGCACCGGTGCCCACTTGAGATGGGCCATAGCGATTAAATTCATGCAGAAAAGGGGAATTAATTGCGAACAATCAAGTCGTTTGCGAATGAAAATGGTGAAACTATCTTTTGAGTGCAATCACAACGGTGATGACCACTTGGGAATGATTTCCCTCAGACACAGGGGGGAGAGCAATAAAATTTGCATGTGCTTCTGATTTTCGGATGGTTAAAAGGGAAAAATAAACTTTAAGGTCCAATTAACTGGAAAAAACATTTCAAGGTCCTCGCATTTTACACAGTTTTGGTTTGGCCCATCTTTAAACTTTAAACTGTTTAGAAGTGCGTATTGTTTCGCGTGCTTAGGCAAGTAGTAGCAGTTCCGCCACAGCTGCGAACCCGGAACGGAATCTTCACTGCAGTTTTGATACTTGTCAGTTGAACCCAAAATTGGAAGAAATGCCTACTCACTTGCTAAGAGCTTAAGACCCTGTATGTTCGTGTTGAAAACTTTGAAAAGACCTTTAAGGAAAATTCTTCGGGTGTTTTTCGGTCCCGTCTGCATATACGGTGAGTGGAGAAGGAGATACAACGACGGGCTGTACAGCGATAGTAAGTAAGTGCTTTGAAATGCTAGTACTGAATGAGCGCTTGACCGACGGACATTTTTTGCCGACTAAAGGATAATAGTGTTTCATAATTCTTTGAAGCTATCTTGCCTGAATTTGTCTACTCCAAGGTGTTGATGGTCTCGAAATGATGAATTCATCTTCGTGTAAATGACACAAGATAGCAGGGTTGTAAAAGAATGCATTCATTTTTGAATGCACTCTTTAATGAATTCACTTTTATGATTGCATTCATTGAATTCATTTTGAGACTTCAAGAAAAAGAGTGGAATCACCATTCATTTACCATTGAAAAGATTGCATTCATTTCCTCTACCATTCAATTGAATGCACTCATTGAATGCACTCACTTAAGAATTCATGAATTCTTTTACACTCATCTGCATTCTTTGCACTCTTTTGCATTCTTTCCATTCTTTTGCACTCTTGCACTCTTTTGCATTCTTTGCATTCTTTTGCACTCTTCCATTCTTTTGCACTCTTGCACTCTTTTGCATTCTTTGCATTCTTTTCCATTCTTTGCATTAATTTTTATTGATTTGCAAAGAATGCAAAAGAGTGATTGCACTCTTTTTCTTGAAGTCTCAAAATGAATTCAATGAATGCAATCTTAAAACTGAATTCATTGAAAGATTTTTAAAGAGTGCATTCCTAAATGAATGCATTCTTTTACAACCCTACAAGATAGGGTATCTGTGGGATGTGCACAGAAAGGGAGTTTAAAACTCACTGTCATGATGGCTTGCCTTAATAGATTTCCAACTTAATTTGATTTAACCAGAACACTTCTCCAAGAATGTGAATCTTTGTTATCTTCCATTTTATTGATTGCTCCACCAAGTGATTGCCTTCAGCGGCAATCGTTACACATTCATCAGTCTTGTAATGGACCAATCTTCCTTTCTGCAGCAAGTTTCGAATAATTGATTTAATTATCCTTTCTCACTGTCCTGCGTGGCTCCTCTTTTTTTGTTTTTCATAAATAAAAACTTTAATTAAAATCAAGCCCGCAACCATCTCACCACTTGACATAACCGCACCATATTCTGACACGAATTTGCCAACGAAAAGTGCGGGGTAATTAAAATATGCCGCACGGCAACCTCACACACGTCCATACAAGAGCGAGTAACGAATGATCCATGGGGTTGAGTTTATTTTTTGCGGAAAAAATAACAAAATGTTAATTACTTTTCCACGCCGAAATGGTTGTCATCAGGGCGATAGTGGAATACCTCTACGCATTCATTAAGAGATTGTGGAGCTCGATTTAAAAGGGGCGATGCGTATCCTTTTCACATCCGTGGCTGTCTAATGAATAAGGGCGCATGTTGAACTTGTAAATGTTTTAGTTCAGAGTTCAACAGAGACAGTGATTAATTGTTAAACTTAAATTGATCAGTGTTTAAGTCGAAAGTATTTGTGAGGCCTGTGAAAATTACCTGTTAAACAGGAAATTCATCGAGAAAAATTTAAATTGACAGGAAGGGCTCAGTGAATAAAACTTAAAGATCTGCACTATTCCACTAATTGAATTCGAATTATGTCTAAGGGCACTCCAACGTGAAATGGCTAAATCGACGTACTACGATGGCAGAAGATACGGTGCTTTTCGAAGTTGTTCTCAAACAATAGCGTTTTTTACCTTAGCGCATTAGGCTAGGTTAGGTTTGTGTGCTGATGAGGGCTGCCTCATCACACTGAGGTCCATGTAGACCCTTTCTTGGTGCCAACCATCCTTAGCGAATTAAGAACTTGAAGCAATTTGAGTGGTTGCCGTGAATCAGTGTGCGAGCTGCATAGGTTAGAGCAGCAGTAAGCGAGGAGCCAAGCCCACCACGGGCTGTCGCGCCATCTTATTGTTTATTTTTAAAGCGACAGAGTAGATCTCTCTATTATCGAAATCCGCAGGTAGTTCTTAAGATTTGTTCCTTCATTTGAAACAAAATCTACACGTTCTCTCGTTTTCTAAGCTCAGTCTCATGTGTTTTAGGGTTAAAATGTGGGAAAGTAGGTTTTCTTTAAGCTTAAACATTCTCAAAAATACCCAAATAGTTTAGAGCTGACGATAGGAGAACCTCGTCCTTCGTCCTGCTGAAATGCCGGCCTATTTAAAAAATAATTCCTACATAGTTCGGGTTGCCTCTCCTTTTTTTCTAAGCCTATCAGCAGTCTCGGTACTTTGGTGGAGCATAGCATAAAGCATATATAAGATTTTAGATTACAGAACTTGCTTAGGTTGTCGCCTTTTTCTAGATATTCCCATGTCACTTAAAAAGTTATTTCTTATTGCATGCTACAACCTCTGTCAGGCATAGTCATTTGGCAATACCAATCATGTTCAATAAGAAAAAAATGTCTACAGTCAAAGATTTTCAAGAAATTTTCAACAAGAATACAGACACTATCGCCACAGTCAGAGACACCATCCTTTTACGTCTTGGTCCAAATAGTACTGCTCCAACATTCATACCTACACTTTTATCTAGTGTTTAGTGTTGAGACATTACGCTGGTGCACTCACACACAAAAACAGGTGGAACAGCGCCAACACCCGATACAGCCCTTTCACTATACATTATTGTTTGTCTTTTAAAAGCGTCCGTCTTCGTACAAAAGCCTGCAGAAGCTTCAGTGATGAGATGATAAATTTCCTCGCATCAATCTGTAACTTGATACAAGGAAATATCTGAAAATTACACAGAAAATATTTTACAAAGCCTTTCGATTCTGTATAAGCATATCCCTAAAGACTAAGACGTTGAGACGCTTTATAAAAGTGTGGTGGCCCGTTGTAACGCCAATCTGCAGAATCATGCCACTTCTAGTCGCATTTGCCTGAAGACCAACCCATAAATGGAAGCCTAAATCGAAGAAATGGGTAAGCCTTTCAAGACCAATAAAATTGTTCACTGAACCTTACGTATCTGAAAAGGTAGATACATACATAACATACATACATGCATTCAAGGAGACTAGACCCACCTCTGTCTGCCAATTTCTATTCTCACTTCTATGCTGTGAACCCAACGTGCTTAGTACCGACTGTAATAATAGCTAAAATAGCAAAGGAGGATATCATTGGCAGGACAGGCAGATAAGCACAAATCAGGCGATACCCCGTACATATGTACATATGTCTTTGCCGCCGTGCGGAATGTCACTACAGTAACTACTGCCGGATGCTGTTCCTGTTTCATAGAGCTGGTAGAGTGTGTATGTCCTCTTCTCTCTACGTAGGGTTTTCTTCTCCATTCTTCTTTTGGCTCGAAAGTCTTGCCCCACTGTTTTTGTTTTGCGTTTGCGGCGTTTGTTGATGCTCAGGATGCATGGCCTTTTTTTGGGATTGGTGGTCAAAATGGTCTCGACTACTTCTTTAATAACCTACGTGTATGTATATCGCGATATTGGTTCCACAGACTGCTCGTGCTTATGGATGGAGAATACACAACGTAGATTCACTCATTCAAGTGCTATCTGTAGGCTCTGGTCAGTTGTTGTGGTGCCTTGCCGTTTAACCCGCCAAAAATGCGGATTTTAAAATTCCTCCCTGATGAAGTCTTCAGCTTTATGAGAAAGGGCGTATGCACATTTTATGCTGATATTCTAAAACGTAGCCTCGATATTGACCATTTTAAGGCGGTTGCTTATCAGCTTAAAGAAATAACCATCGATCATAACCCATTTTTCGCGAGAAATTCACATCCTAACATGTGGTTTTTGTGATAGCTGTTAGAAATGTCGCAGTTCTATCTCTGTTGCATATACATATGCATTCCTGATTCTACTCATCGGATCATTTGGATCGGTACCTTGTACTGAGTACGCTTAGGTACAGATTTCTTATGCAGATGCTGCGGCTCCAGTCTATCCAGAACCAGAAAGCCAGTCCACGACAAATATCATTTCAATAACCTCGGAGCTACCAAAAACCGCAGCCCACAACCCGAAGGCCCAGTTCAATTGTAACGACTTCTACTGGCCGGTTGAAGCGATGTCAATAATACACTTTGTGGATGTGAGCACTGCCGTTGGCTCCTTTAATACTCATTTACCACAATCTCTTTCTCTCATTCTTCAAAATCCTTACCGACTAGAGCTCCGAATATGTCGAAGAACTCCAGATAAAGTTATATTTCAGTTCCGGAAATTTTTGATGTCACTATTGGTTCCATCTAGAAAATTCGTCTGCTGGCTATCGTGTTTATAATGTCTCTGGTCATGACTCCCGCTCAAAAGTGAGAAAGTCGAGTCCAGGTCAACAATGGTCATTGGGTTATCGACTATCAGCGTCTACCCAATTTCATCAACTTTAAGGCCCTTAGCAGGCCAACTATTAGTGTCTGAGGTACGTCCGATCATTAAAGGGGAATTTGAAAGGACAGGACAGGCGTTAGCCGATAAAAAGTTTCTTGTACTAATTTCATGCGAAACATTGGTAACATGAGTTGACAGACATTGTAGTCACATCAATCGCAAAGAACTGCAGCTAAGCACCAGATTTGCATCCCGAAGATCCATCGAGTCTATTGCAGATCCAAAGGGCGAAGCTTGAGACGCGTCATCTGTAGCCCTCTGTTCAACTAGAACTGCTCAAGAAACTTCATCCTCAAGCAGTAGGAACCCATTTTGCTCCATTTCCATCGTTGATTTAACCCAATATAATCGCATTCTGTCCCTTAAAATCCCCCACTCTTCTGCTTGCGGTGTTTTAATAGCGCACCGATTTTCAAGAGTCCACGCCTCGAATAATAATTAAGTCAGGGCGCGTTGAATGAAAATCCATTTGGCTTTCACCTCCTCAGCGTTTTCAACCGATAAAAGCTGCAGAAAAGAACTATAAACACAAAACCCACCTTTCCTTTCAACCGTGTTTATAAGTGTGTGCGTTCGGTTATCCTTTTTTTTTTTTTGGTCCGTTGCACGCTGTTGTTTTGTCGTAATAAATGCACACGGATAGAGCATTCCGATACACAGTTGCAATTTAAGGGTTTTCGGTTTAGCTCCTCCGTCCTCATGCCGATGCAATGGTGAAAAATATTCATAACATCGGAGTGAAGGACCCTTTTAGTTGCAGCAGTAGCAGCAGTTCTGCCCATTACTCCAGCTTCGGGACAACGTGAGTCGGTTGTAAAAGCTTCAAGCCCTGGGTCCTCTTGCAACGTACTTAGCTGGAAAACCGCACCGCTTTTGAAATGCTTTTTGTTTCTCTGCGCTCGGATGCCTTTTGTTGGTGCCTAACGCTTTATATGTGTATCCTGCGATACATGTTAAAATAAATGTCCTCTTTGCTCCGAAAAAGGACATTCACATTCGCAACGGGTGTGGGAGTAAAAAAAAAATGAAAGAAACACAAACACACACACGTGAACTATACAAATTCAATTCCATGACTAAGTAAGTTCTCAAGAGTAATTTGTATAAACTACGACCGTCTATGTGTGGGTGTGGGATAAGTGGCAGGAATTTATGGCGGCGTGGAGCTGCTCGGTGGCAGTGCTCCCGCAGCTATTTATGCATGCGAAAGCCATGAATTGTTCAAAATTGATGGTCTAATTATTTTAGCTGGAAAATCGTTGCAACTGGTATTTTATTTCACGACTGAGTGCGACCGAGTGCGGTTCTTGACGATGTGATAGTAACCCATGTGTCCTGGCAGCAGGACGTGATGATGAGTAGTGATTTTACGCTCCACATGGCGAATGCTACAGTGGCATATTGTGAAAAACTTGCGCTCGAATGGAAGTAAATTTAATTAAGCAGCTTAATTGGACATGAGGTGGGATGGAGGCTGGATGGTTGGCAGTTTTTTTCTAACTCTACCGCGGAAGCCAGACGGGGCATCGTTATTACTTTCATTAAGTGGAGTCTATGTACAATTAAACTTGGAAAACCCACTGCTGCACTGGAGGCAATGCTCCATCTGCTTCCTGTTGATATCTTTGGGAAGCTAATGGCAGTCAAAGCAGCATCAAGACTCAGAGAATCCTCCCAGCTGATCAGTACAGCTAGAGAGCAACAATACAATTCCTAGTAAAACGAACTACATTGTTCCCCCCCCCCCAAACTCAGATTCCTAGCAGAAGCTCTGGTACAGTTTTGAGCGAATCCGAGCTAGAAATATTCAGAGACGAATCCAAAACAGCGTGTGGTACGGGGGCAGAAGTCTTATCCAATACGTTTGGCTCAGCCATTACCACGCGCTGGATCACTGTAGTGTATTCCAAGCAAAAATTACGGCAGTTCGTGAAACTGCGGCTTGTCTTTCAATTAACGCGATAGATTGTAGCGCTATTTTACTCTACATCGATAGTCAGGCAGCTATTAAAGCCTTGAAATCGCCTACAATACGACCAAGGTTGACAAAGCAATGCGTGGATTCACTGTAATCGAGTTTGCAGACAGGTGCGAGATAACCCCGTGCTGGGTTCCAGGACACAGGGACGTTGCAGGCAACTGCAGGACGAACTGGCAAAGGAAATCCCCGAAAACCTGTGCAAACCATTTGCGCCCATCGAATCGATCAAGTTCCATCTGTGATTTGCAGGTTTCTTGGCATCAGTGTCAGCCAAGAAACTGGCAAACCACAGGTGGAACAATATCAGCATTTGTCTCTTGTCAAAACAAATCTGGCCTAACGTGGATTGAAAAAAGACAGAGATTTTTATCCACTAACCGGAAAAACCTAGGTTCACTAATAGGGGACCACACTGGACATTGCTCGATAGGCAGACATGCGCTCAAACCTGGGTGTCCCCTCCAACGATCTCTGTAGAAGCTCCAGAGACGAAGAGGAAGAGAGAACTACAATGCACCTACTGTGCACGTGTCCTGCCCTTACAACGTTAAGAAGGAAAACTCTCAAGGAATACTTCTAAATACGATGATCTTAACGATCTAGCCGAACTCGACATTCAGAAGATAAGAAATAATTCAACTCTTAGGGTCAATACCGTTACGGTTACCCATTTCGCTCTGTGTTACATACTCTGACTCCTGGTGCTGATAAGCCGGTTCTTCATCGTGGTATCACAATGGGCCAATCTGGTCTAAGTGTGTTTCTGTCTGAACGGGGGCAGTCATCTGAAAGTATGTAGATATAAGGTTCAAGTTATCAATTATAGAAAATCTGCAAATGACAGCTCCACCAGATTCTCAGAGGACGATGCGCCAGATGGTTCTAAAGGCTCTTGTTGATCTTAGGCTCTGCAGCTTCTACAAAAGTCACAGTGCGGCAACTTGTTCATACCGTTGAATTGTTCAAAATTAGATGCAGAGTAGAGTCTAGGCCTAGTTGCGCATAGTTCTTTTATCATTGAGGAGTATTTACATTTGAGTTTGTTCATCAGCGCATTCATTTCGACACGATCTTTAGTTGGTGGATTTGGTGGACAATATAAGTCCGCTGTGGACATTAAACTTCCGTGAAAGTCTTAAATGCTTACTGCAAAGTCCGTAGTAGACACTTGATCTAAAACCAAACAACGTTCGTATCTCGATGAGGATGGCCCAAAGTCCATCTTCTTTTCGAAAAATGCCCAAAAATTTAATTCAATCGGCAAAGAGAATATTATATTCGAACTGCGATTCAGGGATGTATACCAACCCACCACCCGCGCTGCCATTCTAATCAAAATCTCCAATTTGGAGACCGGCGGCGGATACAGACAACCACTGGATTCGTGGAAAGTTCGACATCAGAATTCCATAGACGAACAATGCATATTCAGTGGAGATGCAAACGATCCACGATGCCAGCAGCATCACCACGACCATCGCCGCCGCCACCAGCCACAGCAATATCCCCAAAAATAAACATGTCACATCTGTGTGCGAACAGACACCGCTCAGGACAAACTGCATCCATGAACGGCGACCAGGGGGGACGAACGTCAGTCCCAGAATTATGTGACAGGGAATTTGTTATGCAAATATTATTTGAGAATATTTTCACTACGAAACGGTATGCCGTTAACGGTACCGCGCCAGAAGTCAATTTGAAAATAGTTAGTGTTCCAGAATTGGAGACTAAATTCCGCGCGTGAAATCCTTCCGCAGAGCACACGGGAGGAGGGCGCCACTATTTAAGGTTCGTTAACATTTTTAATTTAGTTCGGTTTCGTCGTCCTTTTGCCGAAAATCCTAGAGGCAAACAAACAGCACGCGGTGGAGCAATGAAAAATAGTCGTCACAGTGCACAGACGAACCGTGGAAAACTTATCGCACATTATAGCACAATCCGTTGGAGGTGTTAAAAGTATCTCAAGGGGCTTGTACCGCTGGGTGGTTATAAACTTGATGATGGTTCATTTTCAAAATCGTTCCAGGACGACACGGCTTACGAGAGGATACACACATATGTATGTTTACTGGGTGCGGTACGAGTAGGTACATATCCCATTCACAGGTTCTCGTCGTTAGTTTCTCGCTTTTATGGAGCAACAAACTCCAGATAGATGTTGTTGATGGACGAACTAAAGTGCAATTTTGTGACGACGATGAGTGAATAGTTTTTAGGGCTTCCCACCCATACGGGACTTTATGTGTCAATATTGTCCTCGGTGACATATTTTTGTCTTTGTTTTTGTGTATTTTACGACTGCAATGAGAAGTTATGGAGGTTTTGATGGCGATAACACTTGTCGGTTTCACTTGGATGTTTCAGGGAATATTAGAGGTAAGCAGGTGAGTACTGCTGAAGGATAATCAAAAATTTCTATGAGACCAAAACATTTTACTTTGATGAAAAACCCTTAACGCCTTACGAATGGAAATGACTTACAAAGGTCTTGGGGGAGTAAGATCGGAATTGACATAGGAGTACTTACCTGAGTTACCTACTAGAATATTTAGAGTTGACCTTCTTTTCAAGAAGAGAAAGATGGCACCAATTTTTTTAAGAGCCAAGGCCTGTCATCTTTTTGGCTATAAGGGCTTTGAAAAAATAGTCAACTCCAAAACCTGCGGGGAGTGTTTCTGTCACCGTAATTCAGGGATAAATAGAACGTCTAGTCCTCGACGGTGGAATTACTTGAGTTTAGTAGCTGCACAATCTCTTAACGAAAATGGGCCTTGTGGCATTTGGGACATTGCGAATCGAAGAAAGCGTCAAGTGAGGTTTTCAAGGGCTAAGGCATTCGCCTCTCATCTGCACTGATGTTTTTGAGAACCGTCCACATACGAGTAAAGTAACTTCATTATCTTGCTGAAGGGTCTATACAATTTTGTATGTCATGTCCCTCCTGCAGCGTCTACGCACTATTGCTGAGTCAAACTGAAATTTACGCTAAAGACCATCAATATAGATGACTTTAGTTCAACTGCTTGGCATTGTGCAATGTCCAGACACACATGGGCTAAGCTAGGCCCTTTGTGATTTTTTAGGTTTAAGTCCCCAGGTTTTATCAAATATTCTTTTGCAAGAGTAGAAAGCTTTCGTAGCCTTCTTGGTTTTTTCGATGATATTCTGTTTTCCCCTTATTTGTACACAGTACTAGCTTAGAGCTTAGCGCCCTGTGGCTCTGATTTTTCTACTACAAGTATTTCAATTAGAACTAGCGCCCATAACAGGAAGGATAGGACCTCACCGTCCTTGTGGTGTGCCTCTAGTGGGGTAAAGGTTTAGTTGAATTGCTTCTAGTTATGTGTTAATTTGTTTTTATAATCCACTCGCGCTTCAAGGGGTTATGAGTACTCTTATGACGTCATTTACAAAGCGCGAGCGAGGTGCAGTGGTTCGAAACTCAGGTAGTATTTGGTTTCTGAGGGTGGTGTCCAGACTAGCTGGAGACGTTTATGGTGTTTCTCATTGCTATAGTCCACGGGAATTTTTTCGAATCTCCTGATGTCATAATCATGGTCAGCTCAGTCAACTCTTCAAGCCGCCAGAATTTTTATTTATAAGAACCTGCCTTTATGGCTCAAACTGCGACATGTGTCTCAGGTCTATTCAACCTAATAGGTCTACTACCTTCCAAATGAAGGTGAACTCCGCTAACGAACAGAATTCCCTATGAAATAGCCAATATATGTAGTGCCGGGTATTGACAGAGAACGTGCTCAGAGGTTTCCCATTTTCCCAAACAGAACCGACACTCTGTATCTAAACAAGGCTTTAGTTTGTTGAGATGATATCTTAGGTCACAATGGCCGGTAAGGAAGCCAACTAGCTTCCTCATGTTGTTCCTGTCAAGGTTTAGAACTTCCTTGTAGGAAAATTGTGTCTTTGATTGCCTAAGCCGGGAGACATTTTCTCAATGGGCTAGGCGAAGTTGGTGTTCCCAGTTGTTTAACTCTCCTCTAGCATGCTCACAATCTAGTGAATTTTGGAGAGGTTTGAACTGAGGTTAACCGAAGTTTTTCGCATCGCATTTGTTCTGAAATTGCTGAAGACCACTTTGTCATAGAAGGCGGCTAGGGTATATGTTTTATTCTTCGGATTTTTGTTTTGTTGATTAAACCGACAACACTCTTTCGACACTTTTCGTCGGTATAGCCATGCAGTGCAGGAGATAGATTGATGGGGCTCAGGTTCCTTCGCATGTATATGTTTACCAGTCTCTCAAATGCTCTTTGGGCGAAGGAGGTCTACATTTGTTAGTAGTGGTATGGCTGGACTTTCCTGCTTTGGCTATGAAGAAGACTTTTGTCTCCATATGAGGCTACCAGAGAAGGATTTTTATAGCATGCTCGTGTAGAACTTGTCCATCACAGGTAACTTATAAGGAAGAATGGGCTGATAGCATTGAATTTTCTCTTTTGACATTTAAAAACCCTTAAAATAACTGATAGATGACCTAGGTACCTACATTATGTATGTACATATACAATTATTCATATACTACTTATTTACATCTCAAGGGTTAATCACTCGATGAACTTTGCGTATATCGCCTCCGTGGCGCAATCGGTTAGCGCGTTCGGCTGTTAACCGAAAGGTTGGTGGTTCGAGTCCACCCGGGGGCGAAATTTTATTTTTGTTTTTGCCCTGTGTATCTTTAATAGACACAATTTCGCAAGCTTCGATTTCATTGAAATTGTTTGATATTTTTTAGACAGTCTTCTGCCATCTTAGTCCATTTGTGACAGTCTTATAGTGCAGTATATCGTCATTGTATTTACAGTTGCTGCCTGATAGTTAAGGTAATATAACAAGAAAACGATTATAATGCCAAGATAGCTAACTTGGTCAATGTCAACAAAATTCAAGCTTGTTAAGCTGACCGATATATCGGAGTTAAACAAGATGACTTTATGCTGGGTTCAAGGCTATATATCAATATGTTCATATGCATGTATACACGTAAATGTATGAATCAGGAAATGGGAAGGTGAACCAGCAAAGTAAGTATGTAGAAGTGGCTGTCCGGGCTATCTTAACAGAGACACAAATAGGACAAATATGCCGTCGTTTTGATCTGGTCTGGCTCTAGATAGTTCAAGGTAACAGCAGACAGCGTGAAAGATGGTTTCCTTTTATTGTGTATTGTTACAACTAAGTCGGTAAGTATTGAAGGTAATACTTAATTTGGCAGCATGGATGTCAGTCGGCCAGTAGCCAGCGCTAACTGCAACAATTCTCGCTGTCTGAGCTCGGATCCTATTCATAAGGTCGTGTGTCCTATTGATGTTGTAGGTGGACCATGTATTTCTGGATGTGACACAGTTTTCTGGGGTTGGCAATTGGTAGATTTTTCACTTGATCCATTCATAGTACAATACATTACCTACTGGCTAGTTCGTCTTGATCTAGGCCAGAGCCCTTGATCACAAATCCCGGGCTTTGCTAGTACCGTATGGTTTCGCAGATTTCAGATTCTCTGAGTTTTACTTAAGTTGGCGCTACAGTCCCAGATGGACCTGGTTCTTTACCCAGCTGCCTCCAGTTTAGCAACGCCAATTTGGTTAAGGTCCGTTTCTATTTGCGTCCCCTTCAATCTGAGTCGTGGTCTTCTTCCACTGCGGATTCAAAGATTTTCCGGGCCGGATCATTGGTGTCCATCCGCTCTACATGACCCAGCCACCTCAGTCGTTGGACCTTCACTCTTCTGGCCAAGCCGATGTCGCTGTACAGTCCGTACAGTTCGTCATTGTCATTTTCTCCCCGACATACTGTCAATGCAGATGGGACTCAAAATCACCCGGAGAACTTTCTTCTCGAAAAAGCCAAGAGCTACCTCATCGGCTTTTGACAGAGTTAATTCCTCTGCGCCGTTGAAAATGACAGGAACCATTAAGGCCTCAAAAAGGGTCACATTAGTTGTTCGAGAGAGGGCTTTGCTACTCAGTTGTGTTTTTAGTTCAAAGAAACAGTGATTGGCCAGAGTTATTTTTCGTTGGTGGGTCAACATACGAGCGGCCGGTTGTAAGAATAGGACTATGGTAACGTGCATCCAAAGGACCGCCTTAGGCTGTGGTCTCCATATTTTACAAAAAGTTTTGCTACCGGCGTTGAAAGCTACACATGCTTTGCGTACCCTGTGCCCTATCATTCATACAGTTGAGTCCTTTTTGATTTCGTTATTAGCCCTGTCATGGATCAATCTTTGCCAGCTTTCGATATTCTTGACTCTGTCGAATAAGGTGTAACAGGAAAATCCCGTTTTATATCGAAGTTGTTCTTATCCATAGTTAGTTGTGTTTGTTTGTCGGATTCTTGCATGTTGTGAGCCTTTCCTTGGTTCTTTAAAAGTCCTTTAACTCTACAAGTGAATAAATAAATACCTATTCCATCTTAAAATACCGCCTCCTAATTGACAATTAATTACCAAAAGATATACCATCTAAAAAAAATTTAAAAAGTTTCCACCCCCTTTATAATACACGCGTAAGAAATCAAAAAAAAAAAAAAGAATAAATTTTTAAATCACTAACTTACCTCCTTTCAAATCATAAAAGTAAACGACAAAGTGTAACAGGAACCACTTAGAGAACTTTTCGGGAAGATCCTTCGGTCAAGTAACTTTGTTACCAAACTTCATTACACACACGCACACCTCCTCGCACTTGTCGCCATACACACTCAATCATAAACTTTTCCGACAAACTTTAACCGGCACTCTTTTGATTTTTTTTTTTTTTTTCGACAAAGTGACCTCGTTTGTAGCTCATTGCGTTTATCATACGAATACTAATACTACGACACGGCTACCAGGGTATCTTTGTATCTCTGCTCTTAATTCTTCCGCTTTTGAAGTTTTTCATTTTTTACGTCTTCTTAAGCTATTGTCATACTTTCAAGGATACTTCCACGCTATCCTATCTCTGTTCTCTAACCTCTCTCTCTTGTTCCTTTACTACTACAATGTGGATTCATAATAAAATCAAAATTCTTCATGTGGAAATTTCAATTAAGAAATTCCAATCCCTTATAGCTCAGCTGCTCCATCCCCCATTGGGATGAAATACACAGTAAGAGCGAGAAGGGTGGAGAATTGAGGAGCCGAGAAAACGATGACGCGGTCATCAACCAGAGACTCTTATGAGACTGCCATATCCCACTCTAGTACGACGACGGGAGTATGTGTATAAGATTCGAGTATTGAACTCGATGCTTGAACGTTTAAGATTAAGTAGAGGTTGAACATCAGGTGACTAGAGTTCGATGAATTATTAAAAAAAAAAATTCAAATTTGATCCCCAATTTTGAGAATGCAAGCCTGTCTGATTGGGAAATGCAATTTGAAAATTCATTTCACACCGAAATTACACCAGGGAGTCTCTTCGAAGGATGAAGCAATTAGAGGCATCATCCTAAATGCAAATTAAATCAGGAAATGCTGCTCTAGCAACTCACTGACCTACTCAGATAGGCGACTTGCATTGGGAGGTTTTCTTTTTTTTTTTGTGGTTCATTAAGAAGGGCCAAGCCTAATTGAGGACATAGCATGCGAAAGTGCAGTGGATCCTTTTGGGATTGAAGTGGTACCATTTAACTTTTAAACTTTTTGAAAGTGAAGTTCAGAGGTTTTACTTTTCCTGTAGTTTAAATGTTTAAGAACTTTTAGCCGTTAATGGGCCAAGTTGGATGTCCTTTTCCAGAGTAGAGTAGAGGCTGTTAAAAAGAATAAAAGGCCGCTTTATAATTATTCAAAGTTGATCGTACTACGAATCCTTTCAATCAGACACAATAAGGTCAAGCTTGGTTTGGTTCCCGGCTACCAGGGCGTCGTATGCAATGAAACCACGGATGAGCTGGCTAGGGCCGGTTCGGCTTCCGCGCTCTTGGAACCGGAACCCCTTTGTGGCGTTAATTGGGCTATCGCCACAGCTTTGTTCAACAACTGAGAACACTAACTTTGCCGAGCCCATTGGGAAAATGTACCCGGGCTTAGGCAATCCAAGCCCTTTTCTTACAAAGAAATTTTAATCATTGACAGGAACAGCATGAGGAAGCTACCGGACCTTACCGGACATCTCGGCCTAAGATATCATCTGAGCAAACTAAGATTAAGATGTCAGTTCTGTTTGAAAGAGAAAGCAACCTCTGAGCACATTCTCTGTGAATGTCCGGCGCTATACTGGTTACGTAGACGGATCTTTCATTCTGTTCGTTAGCAGAGTTTAGTAGACCTATTAGGGTTAGTAGACCGGAGACACAATAGATCTTGCTAGGTCGCAGTTCAGCTATAAGGGCGGGTTCTTTATAAAAAAAAAAGTCAGAGTCTTACTGCAACCGTATTTTATAAACCGAGTCTTGAGGAGATAATACATGGTAGACCATTAGGGACTTAGTGGTCTCCCTTCAACTAACAAGCGAAACCGATTTTTGCACTACTTTCGGGTACCGTCGCTGTTTAGATGCTTTGAATGCTCACTCGTTACAGGAGCTCCATTAAGCCCCAGACGACTGGTGGAGGTTGCTCTACTGTTGAGAGAACCGCCGATTTCAACGTGTTAGGCAAGAAGCTCTTCTTTTGTCGAAGGCGGCCATTCCTATCGAATAGCGAATGTTCAGATCTTACCACTATAAATGAGTGCGGCTTTCGTCATCGACACCGAAAATCTGGGCTTACTTGTCATCGAGCCTCCCACGTTTGCCCTAAGACTGCTTAAAAATGCCGCGGGCTTTGTCGCCTTATTCGATGCAGACTTAAGCTTTCTATATCTTTGGTAGAATGTAAGCTTTGTCTTCAGTACATGCCCAGGTGTTTGACTGCGTTCTTTGTGAGTATTATCCACCTCCGAGCTCATTTAAAATGTGAAAATTGAGTATACGCCCTTTATTCATTAGGACTATTTCGGTCTTTTCCGTTACTAGCCTTTCACCGTGGTTTCCTTTTCCAGGCAGAGTTCTGGGTCAGAGTCCTTCAAAATAAAGCAGATTTACATCTTATCTCACAACTAGGTAGCAATCAAAACGCATTTTTGGCTCAACACAGAGTCCAAGTATCCAGTGTTAGAGTTACCAAAGGTAACGTTTTCAACAGTACGACCAGTCGTTGGCATAACAAGAAATTTCCTTGCAAAATGCAGATGGGTCTGCCATTATTCTAGTTTGGCATCCAAGTCGTGAAGCCTATACTGTCACACGTGTTGGTCAGAAGGGCTTCTACAATCGTTCCGAGATTACCAAAGAGATTTACTGCATTGGCATCCATGTTGAAATGTATAAAGAAGGTCTTCGGGGATCGATACACGGGATGTGACAGATAATTGGAGATAGTTTTGGGGGTTGAAATCTCAATATATAGGCGTCTTGTAGGTGGGTACTTCCTTCGGAAAAGAAGATCATGGGAGCACCACTTAGTTCTTAGATTAGCCTTAGCCTGACTTATGCGTACCAATATCTATCGACTCCGAAGAAAGTCACTTAATCTTCTTCGTTCGAGGTGATCTCTTAACTGTGTGTACCGTCCAGATTCATTCCGGGCTGCCATGGGAATATTCACTTTCTGCCTGCTCACAAAACCTGCACTCCATATATTCAAAACTTATACGGAATGAAAACACTTACAGGCCAAATATCCGATGTTAAACGCTTTCCATCATCGTCTCCATTACAATCTAAACTGTTGCCAGAGCTATAGTTTTGCAATTATAAGTACATATCCAATCAAAAGGACCAATTAAACATGCATTACAAACAAATTTCAATTCAGCGCCACAACAATGCCCTCAGAGAGCACAACAACAGTCCCTCAGAAGATAATATTCAACCAAAATCGAATTTAGGCCTCTGCCCGCAATACACATTGTTTGACGGGGCAAATATTTGCAAATCCCTGGGGATCTCGTCACTGGACCCTCCCTGGCCTGCGCGCTCCCGAAACTAATTACACCCCACCCATCAATTATTCACATTACACAGACCGAATGCTTTATTATATCGGACTCGCCTCGCTCTATTGTCGGAGTGAGGGAATCCTTGTAGCTTGATGCACCCAGGACGAGCGAGAGCACTTCCTTATTCATAACCATTGATTTGTTCCCATTTGATCCGACACTCGTCGGTGAATAATTTACGCAAGACTGCGAATAGGTCAAAGGGACTAAGCTTTTTGATTGATTAAACAATTACTATTCCGTGTGAGAATATTTTTTTTATGGAGCCCTAAAAACATCAAGGACACACCAACCAATATTAGTATGCGTCCATTAAAGTCAAGGACTAATCAGCGGGACTTCCATTTTCAGCATTTAATTGCTCGGTGGGAACAACTTTCTGCATTAAGTGCAATGTTAATTAACGTCGCTCCACGCCCCAGCTTTGGATGGCAATAAAATCGCGAAGCTATGTTGCCTGGGTGGGGGCGGTGTTGGGACATTAAAAATAAATACTGCGGCGTTACTCTCCAAGGATACGCATGCCGGAATCATAAACTAAAAGTGTAAGAGTAAGTTTCACTTTATCCCGTGGTGAGGCTGGCGATAGCATTTCGGTTTAACGATGGTCAAGCGGATGGTCATCTCGATGGTGTACAGTTTTATGGTGCCATAAAAAAATTGGAATGGGAAATCTCTTCAAGCTAAGTGCGGGTGTGGGGGAAGTAGAACGCTTGAGGAAACTTCTTAATCTATCGTCGTTTGGTGATTTTTTTAATTAGGTGACGAGGTCTACAAGTTATGCAATCCGCTTGGCGTTGCATTAAGACAGTGGGAGCAATCAGGAAGATGCAGTGGACGGGATGTGCTCGTAAAGGAACAAATGATTCAGGATATTCATCGGAATGAGCAACAAATTGCGCTATGTCCTATCGAAGAAATGAGCTATATATATATTACTTGGGGTGCTACTAAGACTGTAGCTGGATTATTTTTGCCAAGCTAGGACAAACATGTGAACGCACTAAAGTCAGGAAATGTTCTCTTTCCTCTGCTATGGTCCATCGTTGTTGTAAAACTACCTTAAAGGCTCCGGCTTTCCAACGCAAGGTTGCGTCGATAACTCTGTCTTCATATTCACAGGCAATCATAAAACGACCCTCACCAACCTTATGTAAAGTGTACTAAACATGGTGTGGCGATGGTGTCAAGGAAGCACAAGGTGAAGGACTAAGAGTTAAGCCTGCTAAACTGATCATCACCCCTTTCACTAAAAATAGAATTCTCAGTCTCAATTCTCAATCCCTAACTTTATCGCTGAAAGATCCCATTTTCAAAGGAAGTCAAGTATCTATGAGTAAAATGATATCCTGCATCTACCTCACTATCACAACCCTCTTGCATAACTTGTACGGTGAAAAAAATAGGAGGAAGCCTCAGTTCAAAATTCTCTTCAAAAAATGAAAAACCTTGCCTACACTAGGATCGCAGGTTCTATGTGCACCCGTTCAACAGCAACTTTGGAAGTCCTCCTCCACCTACTTTTCTACGCATGAAAGGTAAAAGCCCGGCTGCATTTAAAGACTGACTGAACATCTGAGATGGTCAAACAAATACAGGTTCTTTTCGAAGTGGTTTATTGCCTACTACAATTAACTTCACCTCCCAGTTCATCCCAATAATTTTCGACCACACCGTATGGAGTAATGGCAGACCAGTCACCAGTAACTTCCAATCCGAGTGGTATACCGACGAATAAAGGACAAAATGGAACGGTGCGTGTATCTGCGACCTGATCTTCAGGTCAGAATGCTCCCTTGGCTGCCCCACATCTTTTTTTCAGGCAGAAGTGTATATGGAACAGTTAGGTTTCGTCAACAAAATAACCCTTCATTGGGTTCCTGGATACAGGTGAATTGAGGGCAATGATTGAGGAGAACAATCCGATAGGACTAGATTCTATCTGTGCTTTACTTGCCAGTCACATCAAGTTCGAACTCATGAGACCTCCAAAAAACGGTCTTTAAATGGAATTCAACATCGGGGCTTCGTCAATTTAAGAAGTTTAGTAATCCCTTGAACACAGAAGAAGTCAGAAAATTTTTTATTTAAACAAAATTGATACTAAGCTCCTCATGCACTTCCTCGAACATGTGCCGACCCTGCTTAAAATAACAAGAAACTGTAGAGGATACTTTGAATAACTATCCCGCCATAGTTCGCTGCAGGATAAAACACTGTGCTATAGGATTTATCCCCCCAAAAACATATGTCTTAAGGTCTTTTCACACGAAGGGAAGGGACCTAAATTAGGTAGGGGAAGTTTTGCAATCGGTCCGAACAAAATGTTTCGAGATATGAATATACACTAGAAATTACTATACACTAGAAATCGTTTGCACCCATTTTCGAAATAATGTCTGTGTGTGTGCGTGTGTGTGCGATCATATTTTTTGCCGACGATATCTGGAGAACGAAACAACGTAGGACCATGCGGTTTTTTTTCATTTATTTGTCAGCATAAAACTTAGAGCTGATTAGATTTTGAGCATAATTAGTCTAGCGGATGCTGAGGAAATTGAAGAAATGTTTTTTTATCAAGTTCGCGCCACAACTCTTTGTGGAACAATTAAAAAGTGTGTATTCAAATTTTTCGCCTCCGATGAATGTTTTCTTTAATTATTAAATAAATTTTGATATAACAGAATACGAGGTGGGAAGTATAGCTGAGCTACTAATTTCTTTAATCGACTCTGAGCTGAATAGAAAGCTTTGTTCAGGAAACTGGATTCTCAGAGGCTCGTCTATGTCTGCGAAGAGGTGGTATACTAGTTGTTCTTTCGTATTTATTCCCTTAAAATTTAAGCCTATGTACATATGTCACCTTGTTCAGTATTTCCCCATACTAACCACTGAGCTATAGACATCACTGATTTCTCCGATTATAACACGAATTTGTTCAGCACCGCTTTGACATCTTGAGACTGATTAAACTAATGTGGGTTGCAGAGCGTAGTATTTTCCAACAAGAAGCACTGACTTGATCTAGCCTGGAGAATCATCCAGAAACGCTTGTGGATCCTTCCTATGATTGACGGAGCTAGCAACTGGATTTGAATGATCAGAGTCTAGAGCTTTAACCTTATTTTTAATCAACAAGTCTCTCCAGCTACCTCGATCCTTGGCGAGTTGCATCCAGCTCGCACATTAAATTGGTTGACAGAACGCTTGATTTTTTTTTAAGCCAACAGAATGCTCGTGACTGCTTTTAACGTCAACGCCCTCTTAGGGATGGATGGCAACATAACTTGAATATGAGGTTAATAACCTAAAGACATTAAAATACAGCGAAGTGGGAATAAAAAGATTCGTCATATTTACAGCGAAACGCTTTGTGTACTGCCCTGAGCAGAGTGTTGCACAGCGGAAGATTTTATAGACATCACGGCCACCTTGTTCAAATAGATTGATGGATAAATTTACCCACGATGACATCTTCCCAATTAAGCAAAACCACTCCTCATACTTAGTCAATTTGTCACTGATTGGATACACCTACATCTTATATAGGTTCTTGATGGATTATCCCACCAGCCACTTATGACGTCAAAAAACCAGATTTCACTCACTAATATTTTTTTTGGGGATTTCTTTGCTTTCATCTTGACCCAAAACCCTCTCCTCGAAATCAAAATCACTTGTTTGGAAATTTGCAATCGACTTTTTTTGAAGTCCCACGCCTAATGAGCATCTACTACTCGAAGAGCAATTATTGGCACTGGTTTAATCGACTCCAAAGTTGTTTACAAAATTTCCCATCGCATCTACGTAGTTCCGCTTTTTTTTGGACTGATTGTTATTCCAGAAGCTCAATGACAGAGATTGATGCAATAAAATTCTATTTAAGGCACAAAGATGCTAGACACAGTCTATTCGTTTCCGTATTAGTCTTTATTGTGGTGTCTCATTGAACGGAGAGAATTGATTGTTGGTGATCGATAAAGTGAAAGATGATGAACTATGTTTTAGTGTTGATCTTGTGCGGGTTCTTAATACGTGAAATTTTGTCGCAGGATAATCGTGGGCTTACATTTTATCCCGGTCAATCGAGTTTAAGAAGATCAGTGTCAACAGAAAGCGGGCCACTGGTTTATAGATCACAGTTTAGCCAGAGCCAGTCTACCAGTTCGCAGCAAGGTCAAGTTCAAATACCTCATCGAAACCAGTATGAAGTTAAGAACGAACCGGGAACGTTTGATAGGCTAATACGAGCTTCGAGTGAGGGTCAATATGGAAATGATGATGTTAACGTGCCAAAAGTGTTTTATTTTGGGCAATCAAGTGGACTACCGTCAGATGGATATATACAACCGGTACGCGGGAATCAGAATCTATCCATTACAGAAGATGGGCCGTCGGTTTGGATTCAAAGAGGATCGGTGCCGGGAAAAGGCAATCAGATTCAGGACTCGTCTCCTAAGCAAACGGTAACCTACTTCATCGTTCCTTCAGAAGAAACTTTGCGGAATAATCTGGCAAGTACGTTGGGACAAGAGCAGCAATCGTAAGTAGCCTCAACCGTTTACGTAGCAAATTTCTTGAAAATTATGTTTCTTTGAAGGAGTCAACATCAAAAGGGTCTGGTTCAGCTACCCCAGGCTTCGAATCAGAAAGTGGAATTTATTCAAGCTAGTGATCGACAAGATTTTACAAGTAGTGATCGTGATCGGTATTCAATGACTCAGATTTCGAATAATGCCCAACGCTTACCTTACAAGGAAGAATATACCCAACCCTATGCTTTACAAAAAGTTGCAAGTTCACCCGATCAGTATGCCACGTTCCAGATCACTGATAGCAATCCTGCGCAGTATTCGATTCCCCAGAATCAATACCAGAATCTACCAAGGAATGATCGTGACAAGGATCAGTACTCAGTGCCTCAAGTTATAAGCAAAGAAGGGAACATACAATCTTATGAGCAAAGGATCACACCTAATCAATTCCAAAGGCCATCAAATAATGATGGTGATTATCAGCGATTGTCAGTAGTTCAAGTTTCTCAGCCAAATCCGATAGAATCACAAATTATTCTCTCAGGGCCTTTTAATGCTCAACTTGGACCAGTTTCTGGTTATCAAATCCCAAATCAATTCCAGACGATTCCTGGTCAAATGACCGGATCACTATACCAACAGCAGTATCCAGTTCAAAACTCTCAATATGCACAGTTTTCCACTCCTAAAATGAAAGCAGGACCTCAAAACTTTCAACCTTCTACACAGCAAAGGAATCAAACAAGTGCTGCATTGGTCAATCCACCACAAACTGCGAATACCAACACGACAACAGCGGCTCTGAATCCTTCAAAAAGGTATTTCTAATCTATTACAATTTTTGTAATAAATTCTTAAATTTTTTTTTAATTTAAGACCCTTTTTTATAAACACCTTTGCTGCGGATTTATACATAACAAAGAAGCCATGCGAAGTCTGCTGTAGGGACGATGAATTGGAACCATGTCACAGTTGTTGCAATGCAACTGCTTTGCTGAATTCAAGGACATTGAAAACCGCTGTTGGTTGAACATCAAAAATCTCCTTAGAATAATTTCTATAAAATTTAAATTAAGAGACATATTTTTAAACATAATTTATTAGTCATATTAGGTTAAGGGATAAATAATTATTTAAATCATTTAAATTGGAACGTGATTCATTTAAAGTAACGTACTAATCACAATTGGGTTTCCAGTCGGAAGACATGTGCATTATACAGGACACAAGCGTCCGCAGATTTTCCCCAAAAGTAACCTCTGTCTCCGAACTCTTATTCTATACTCCGCAACGACACATCATCACTCGCAGTTCCTCCCAGACAGACTGAAAGGTTCACTATCGACATGCGTTGGGCTAAAGTGGCTCACTATTCGTCTTACTGAGCTATCTTCTCGGAACTTTGCGTCCTATTAAAAAAAAAGGAGGAGAATTCGCAAAGAATGCCTACGAACGCCTTGCGTCGGCATGACTCGGAAAGAAGAATTAATTGAACTATTGATGACCCTAGCAAATGTACATATCTAGGACAATGATGGAATAATCCCTCTTTGAACAGAACACGTCGAATGCTACAAAGCGGATCAACAAATGCATTAAAGTTGCCCGCATTTTCTCTAAACAAAAACATGTGACATCTACTAGGACGACAGCAACACAGCACAGGTTTGAATGCGGTTTTGCTCTCCGAGGTGAACGCAGGCACAAAGTCTTGAGTTTCCGTCACGTAAATGAACGAGTGATTGGGATCCCGCATCAAAGCTCTATATATGGCATTTAGACCGTTTTAGGAGATTGTTTGGACGGCACAACCTCCAGGAACTTAATCAGGCCCATTGACCTTGTCGCTCGGCAGTACACGATAGTGTGTAAAACAAAAGACTATTAAATATTCACAAGACAACTTAAAATTCACCTGATCAAACTCCCGCCAATCAAACTGATCACGTTGCGATCAACCGAAAAGACTCCTCTAGTGTCTTGAGTTTTCGAACGTTCCCGGGTGCAAGCATCTTCCCGGATCATTACCTTGTCGCAGTAAATATCCGAGGAAAATCACCAATATTAGAGCGGTGTTGAAAGGCTGCAATCGCAAACGATCGCAAGAGCTGTTGCCGACTGATTTTCCCTTAAGCTCTCGAGAAGTCTTGCAACAGCAACAACGAAATATAAGTGGCAGCACTGTTCTCGGAAGGAATACCGCGACTGATGTAGTCGGTTTCCACCCCTCGTTCTGCGAAAAACAGCTGGTTTGATGCTTAAGGCGTACATACATCCAAACTAAGGAAAACGTCTGCCTTTGAAACATCTCTGCAAAAAGGACTCATCAGATTTACGAGCGGATAAAGGGGAAGGAAAGCCACATACTAAAATGAGAAAAATGTCGAGGAAGTCCAGAGATTGTGAGGAATAAGAGCAAGCTATCCGTAAACATGCTAGAACGAGTAAATCCGTAAGGCTGTTGAAGCATATGGATTCATGAGCGTCAGGATCGAATAGGGCTTTCAAACTTCCAACGCAAGACTCAGATTTTAACATTCAGCGCTGCAAGAATGGGTTAAAAAACGTCTCTCCAGCTGGAGTGGAATACCTCTTTGCCCGTTAAACCAAGAACACTGCACCCAGCGGTGCTCTGCGAGCGCCCCATCGATTATGGCACACCCTTCAATACATCCTACCGCAGCTGCAAATATGTGAGCGGGGCAGAAACCCTCTACCACTTCATTTGTAAATGGCCCTCTTCCGCCGGAACCAGGGACAATATAGTAGTCAAATTTTTATTTGGTTAGACTCCCATGAGTACACTTTTTATGGGTACAATGGAGCCGGTTGAGGTCTAAGTAAGTCTTTAGGATACTCACAAAACCAACCAACCGCCGTCAAACAATAACCTTGCTCATACTTTTCAACAATTCTAGGTTCCCAAGAATTAAAACGGCATTGGACATTGGGTCTCAGGCACGCCAGCCTCATCACAGTCACTCCTACCTACCTAAAGTAGTCATATGCAGGTCTAAGGCACGAAAGAGCAATCCCGTTTACACAGATCCGCAGACTCAAAAAAACTGAGAAGATAAATCGGAGAACGATGTCGTTAAGCACCATGTAAGGGCCGTTTAAGTTGCAAAAACGCCAGATCAGATCTGTTTTTTTTTTTCGATTTCGCTGCTATAATAGATCCCATCAAAAACAATAGACCGGATCCGGTTTTTGAAGCATCAATGTCAAGGTTAAGTTCAATTGATATACGCCGCCACGAGAACTCGGTGGATAGTGAATAAGATTGCTATCATCCATGAAGGAACCCCTTAGGGACAGAATGACTTAAAAAAAAAAAGTTAAATTAAACATTCACTCGTTCACTCACTGGGCACCATTCAGAGAGGATGATTCGTCATTGTCAATATTTATTTTTGCTTTTGAGAAAAATCGTTGAAGGTCGAATGCTTTCATCGATTAATAATTGATAGAAGCCTGACTTCCCATCAAAGTTGCAATGAACAGAGCGAAACCTTACACAAACGAATAGCTTTTCGGCAGCAAAAAGACAAGACTACAACTTTTGACATTTATTTCGACATTTATTAACCTATTCAGCCGCGCGGAATAATTTTGCAAAATTATTAATAAAAATTCAAATGTTTCTTGTGTTATGTAACGATCTGCGTCAAGTTTTTTTTTTTTTTCTAATTTGAATTTTACGATTTTTGTCGTCGTCGTCTTGACTCATTCGGTTACAAATTTGCATTAATCACATAAAAATAAAAAAAATAAACTTGTCTGACATATGGATTTGGCAGAACAAAAACCACCATCCGTGATACGGTAAATGACCTTTCAACCAAAGCGACACTCAATTTGTCAAAAAAAAAAAAAAAAACCGACTGGCAATTCCGTGCGTATGTGGCTTGCAATCTATGACTCAGTCCTTGAAAATCTTTTGTTCTCTAACCTGTTTTCTCTAATTGCAAACAAAAAAGTTCTGGAAACTCATCCACATCCGATATAATCAGGCACTACATGGTCCTAGTATCAATTCTCGAATTGCCAATGCAGTCCCTGTTGGCATCTCAAATGAAATGTAAACAAAATCACCGCCAACCAACAACTATCATCCGTTGGAGCAACAAACAAAAAACTTTGTCTATCCAAAGAATAACATTTACGTACTACTCGCCTTCGCTTTGGTTGGAGGACGCATCCCTGGACTCACCGCAACTTTTTCTTTGTTGGAGCGGGATTGCACACTAAATATTCCCCATCATCACTGGAATAGATTGGATGTAGTAACTAGGAATTAAACACAAATACTTTGTCTTTGTTCTCTAACTGTTGAGGGTGCACTGTCAGCTCTAGTGTCCTTATATCCTGAGAGTCCGAAACAAAATCATCAAATGTGGAGTATAATTAGTGTTGCTGCTGTAAATTATCTTGTATTCAGGACAACACAGACGAAGTTGGGCGGTAAGGGCGAAAGAAATCTTCCACGGGTGTCCTTTTGCTTTCGTAGGTTTCGGACAAAGCGAAACGTTTCGATTTGACAATGATGGGAGCTTTTCCCAGTCGACTGGGAATATTTTATGTGGTGTTGGCGTTCTTGGGACCTCTTGGTTGATTTTGTTAATTTGATTCGTTAATTGTCTTAATAATGGACGTTAATTGGGTTTGGGCGGACTGATGTGAAAAATAAACGGGGACAAGCAGAATCCATCAGGGATAGTAATTTTGGCTATAACCCAAGGCAATGCTTAGTTTTTACTGAAAAAATCTTATATGTACATGTGTACAAGCTAGGGAGAGACCAAAAATATTTTATGGAATCGGTCAACATCATAGACAACAAAACTGACAGGAAAACGGAGTTAGGGAGCTCGTTTCCAAAGCCTTAATCGACTAATAGGTGTTCGAAACAGCAGTGTCATATCTGACTTTAGTTTTGCGGATATTTTTTCATTTCCCTATAAACTGTGTTGCACTTGACCAAAGTACTATTCCTAAGTACCTTGGGGTAACTCTAGCACGAACGCTGTCTTTCAAAAATCGCCTCGCGAACACTGCCGACATATTGTAGTTCAGAAAGCACATACTTCACAAGTGACTTGATTCCTTATGGAGTGCCGATGACCCTACTTTGCAGTGTGTGGACCTCGGAATTATTTCTTCAACTGGTGAAGATTCTGAACAAAACAATTTCGACAAGTAAATGTCCCATTAAGGACTATAACTATAGCGTACGCCATTAAATACACTCCAACACAGTGTCTGCCGGATCTCAGCAACCTCTCTCTTCTCGAGTTCAGCCTTCAAGAAGAACTACTCCGAAAATACTGTTAGATACAGGCCAACGTATTCGTATACATATGTACAGTACCCCGCCAAAAAATTATGAACACTGCCATAGTTAAAAACTTTTTTTGCAAAATATGATACTTGTTGCCCATTTATACATATTGTCCATTCTTTTTACCGTATGATATTTGTTTTGTTCTTGCCACTCTATCTGAGTATAACAGTATGGCGTTTCAAGAGAATTTCAGCACTAAAAGAACCGTTTTGCACACTAAAGGTGATACAGTTGTAGTGATTTTACTTGCATATTGGATTTCTTTTGCAACGTACTTCTGTTTAGTGAACATTCTTTTTGCCGTTTTGCGTTAATTATCGTTTTTTAAATTTTGAAAAGTGTTTCGCATAAGAAGCGAATGGATATTTATTTACTATTACTAGTTTTTAAGAAAAATTTATGAATTAAGAGAATACGCTGTGTTTTTATAAAATGGGCCGCGCAAAGGACATTTCTGAAGGGAAAAAACGGGAAATATTCGCGTATCTTGATTCCGGACACTTAAGTTATAGAAATATTGCCAAAAAAACGACAGTTTCTGTGGGAACAGTGGCAAATGTAGCAAAAGTTCGGAATGATGGTAATAAATCTTTTAAAAGTGGTCGTCAAAACTGCGGCCGAAAACCAAAATTTTCTAACAGAACAGTGAGGAAAGTGGTTAAAATGGCCTTAGAGAATAGAAGAAAACCAGCTAGAGAAATTTTAAAGCAGCTGCGCGACGATGGTTTTGATATCTCCCTACGAACCATAGAAAGAATTTTTGCCACAAACAATTTAAAGTGTAGGCGTCCTGCAAAAAAGCCAAAACTTACCCAAATAATGAAAAAACAGCGGTATATTTGGGCACAATTTCATCGGAGCTATGAAATGAGTGATTGGAATAAGGTATGTTACCATAAGTCCTCTTCCATAATACTTTTCGACTTCAAACTTGTGCATCCTTTTTGAATCAGTTCTTGTTCCTCATTTAAAGGTCATATTCAGCGACGAATGCCGCCTTGAGGCCGTCACTGAAATGGTAAAATTCGTTCGAAGGAGGCCGCAGGAGCGTTACAGTGAAGAATGTGTAGTCAAAACGGTCAAACATCCGCCATCAGTTATGATTTGGAGCTGCATATCGTCGGAAGGACCTGGTCCAATATATTTTGTTGACAAAATAATGAACAGCGACCAGTACGTACGGGTACTCAATACGGTTTTTTTGCCCTTTTTGCAAAGTCTCCAGTCTCCTCCAACAGACTACACCTTTATGCAGGATGGCGCTCCTTGCCACACTTCAAAAAAAAGTATAAATTTTATCAATTCAAGAAATGTTAACATTCTTCCTTGGGCCGGCAATTCTCCAGACTTAAACCCCATCGAGAATTGTTGGGCATACTTAAAATCAAAAGTTTATTCTCGAAAGAATTCAACAACACAAATGCTGAAAGAAAATATTGAGGATGTATGGAAGAATGACAGTGGCATCAAAGATATGGTACAAGCATGCATTGCGAGTATGCCTAACAGAGTTCATAGTGTCTTAAAAAACAAAGGAAATTTGACAAAATATTAAGCTTATGTTCATCTACTAATTACAAAACAAAATAAAAAACTATATCTAAGATGGAAAAAACATTGTTTTGATGTGGAAATTATACAAACATTGTCTTAACTTCGAAATTGTGGCATTCCAACCGTGTTCATAATTTTTTGGCGGGGTACTGTATCTCCCAATCCACTTTGGCTTACAAGCTGAGCGGCTCAACAAGACTAAAGTGGAACAAACTACTTCTGTTACTTTAGGTGGCACTACAGTCCGTGGTGGACCTGGGCCTCAACAAACAAGCGCCTCCATCCAACTCGATATGTAGTCAGCTGCCTCCAGTTTCGCATGCCAAGTTGATTACGGTCGCCTTTCACTTGCGTGCGCCATCTGAGTTGCTGAGGTCAAACATAAGATAAGTTAGTTATGCCATATTTCTGCTCAAATGTCATCAAAAATTTCATTAAAAGAACAGTCGTCTGCAACGAGAGTCGTAAAGGACATTTGACAGACGTTTCTTTACGCTGACAGCCTACAAAGCTCATAGCTTACCGCGTTTCATGTAAAAACGGAATCGTGCGCTTGTAACCGGACACCCTTTATCGACGGTGTCGAAACATATCACACTGTAAACCGAATTGACGCATTTTAATAGACGCCGCTAATGATGCAAAATTTTCAAAACCACTACCCTCCACCGCAAAGAAAACCCGGCCCCAGCGTACACTGTTCAGTAATTTCGAAACTAAATCCCTTCAGTTGCTCTGTGTAATGAAATCGACTACCTAAAACCACGAGATATAATATGAAACCGATAATGGAAGAGGAACAACCCCAAACCGTACCACGGCATCACATCACACACTGCTGGACGATTTCAATTGCAGCAATCACCAATCGAATGACCACCAAGCCAATAACCCAATTGCACAACCACGAAACACCGACCGCTATCATATGAAAAGATACACCCTCCCCCTCAGGACGATGCCGGCCGATTCGCTCATGCGAAAAACAACCAAAACACTCAGCTGCGCCATGTTATGATTTTATTAATATTTAACATTGGAATTTAAAACTAATTACAGGCTTTGGCGCAAATGAATAAATTATTAATTTGCATACGCATAATCGGCCGGGCAAGCGGGTGGCTGTCTGTCTGCCTGTCGTCCGGCAAATCCATCGAATGTCCTCCGCTTTTTATCTGTTTATCTGCATTTGGAGTTCTTTTTTTTTCCCGGATGGAAGCAGGGACGCGACGCATTCATAAACTCGAGTCCGTCCGTGACACAACCGCCACCAAAGCCGGACTAATTAATTAATTTTTGGACTGAATGAGGCCGATGCAAATAAGCGGGTTTTAATGATACCGACGGGGACGTCGCTGACGGTGATATGCCACAGCGCCGGCATATGGGTGATGCAGTGGAAGTCGCGAAAAAACCAAGCTCGGCTTATCGATATGTAAATTATTAATTTAACGGAAAATAAGTGTTTTTCCTCCATCCGCAGGGCTGACTGGCCGGGCTCAGGCCCGGGAGCGGGGGCGGCATGGCAAATCCGCTTTAGCCAATTGAACGTTTTGCACCGTTTGGGCGACCATGTGGAATTCCGGAGGTGAGATTACCCATTTGGGGGTGAAAATTGTTGAAATTCGACAGATTACCTGTGTAATTTGTTGTAAACAGCATACCTGGGCATGTGGGAATTGTTATGACTTACAGATGATCGGGTGTTGATAGGAATTGGAAATTTGGATCCCTCGGACGGTTGGTTCGCCCGCCATTGAGTGGCTTGAATTGTTTTTCATTTATAGATTTGGATGCACAAACTGAATTTAATTGGTGGAAGGAACTTTCTTTATAATTTGTCATAACGAAGCGGTCTCCATTCATTGATTAGAGTGGGTAATCAATTGTAGGTCACTTCCACTCGTTGGAAAGAAATCAGTATGCAGAACAAGGCTTTGCAAGAAGCTAGGCTTTGGCTAATTTTGGCTGCCGGGTCAGCTATTTATTTTGCTACTTGTCTGCTTGTTCGGCTTCCATGGACCATCCCGAGCTCGTGTTGAATTAGAATAGTTTTTAGACAGATCCCGAACCGAAGCCTGCAAGGATGAACAAAGAAAAATCGTAGTGGAATCGCTGGCAATGTTGAGGATATGGAAGAACTACTTCTGCAGACTATTTAACGGCGACGACGAATCAAATCCCGCTGTCAGGCAAAATGAACCATTCAACCTGGCACTGCGGCATATCTAGAAGAAAAGACAAGAACCTCAAATCGATACCCACCACCTTTTCATTGATTTTAGGCGGCGTATGACAGCATCTATAGAGACCAGCCTTATAGAGCCATGTCTAGGGTTGACATCCCTGCCAACACCTCACCGAGACCTTAGATGTCAAAAAAGGTCTTAGAAGAGGCGACGTGCTATCATGCGACTTCTTCAACATACTTCAAAAGTCCGTCCAATTACTCGGATACGCCGAAGATATTGACATAATTGGAAGAGCGCAGCGTGATGTCACTGGCGCGTTCGTGAATATTGAGACGGAGCCGGCGAAGATGGGTTTAACGGTCAATGAGGGCAAGACGAAGTATATGCTGTCAACAAGAAAGGACTCCCAACACCGACGTCTCGGAAAGAACGTCACAATAGACAGTTATAACTTTGAGGTAGTGGAGGACTTTGTTAACCTAGGTTCCGCTATCAACCCAGACAATGACACCAGCGCTGAGATTAAACGAAGAATAACTCTAGTTAATTGCTGTTTCTTTGGGCTAAGAAGGCAATTGAGTAGCAAAGCCCTCTCTCGAACAACTAAGGTGACCCTGTATAAGACCTTAATAGTCCCAGTCCTGCTCTACGGCGCAGAGTCATGGACTCTGTCAATAGCGGATGAGGTTGCTCTTGGCTGTTTCGGAGGAAAATTGTTCGGGTGGTTTTGGATCCCAATTGCATAGACGGTGAGTGGAGGAGGAGATACAATGACGAACTGTACGGGCTGTACAGCGACATCGACTTAGCCAGAAGAGTGAAGGTCCAACGACTGCAGTGGCTGGGATATGTAGAACGGATGGACACCAATGCTTCGGCCGGGAAAATCTTCGAATCCACACACAAGGGACTGCGTAGTAAAGGAATACCACAAGTCATGTAACACACGCAAGTGGTAGTGGGCCTTAACCAACTTGATATGGAAAACTGGAGGCAGCTGGCTAAAGATCGAGCAGACTGTAGCGCCATCTTAAGTAAGTATGTTTTCTGGCTTCTTAGACAGGTTGCTCAGGGTATTGACGGCCTAGGGCCGTCTTCTCGGAAATGAGTCATATTCTCTAAGTCATATGCATGCTAGTTGGTGGATCTTGGCAAGTTTTTTCAGTTGATGAGGGTAACGTCTAGAATTTCCGCTTTATGTGGTCCTAAGCTTTGACCACCCCTTGGCTTCTACCTTATTCTGTAAGCCGAACTGTGGCTACCTTTTAACTCGGTGGTAATGTATTCAGTTGAGACTGACTGACTGAATTGTCTGGCGTCGTCACCTAGAGATTTTATAGCACCTTCACCTACATATGTAAGTACTTATGTACACATAGTAGCGAAGCTGTCCAGCTTTAATATTTCACGACGGAAACCTACATTAGTTTCAGATAATTTCATCTTTAAGCTGCCTATTCACCAATCAAATTCTGATTTGAGCGCATTCACACGCATTATGACTTCAATGCCCACTTTAAAAAAAAAAAATCTATTGTAGCGTGCGCTCCTTTTCCTCTCCCAGCTTTAAACCGATGAAGGCGATTTAATTAAATTTCATTACACGCCCGATCGATAGACAATGTGCAACCAATCAACACTGCTTCACATCCTTCTCTCACCCAAGTGTGGATGCATATCTGTGTGTGTGGTGTGCATCATCCTAATATCGTGTCGTCCATTTGGCACATTGTGAAAGAGATTACCCAGCATAATTATTCCCATTCTAGTGCTTTGGCAGTTTCATTACTTCCATATTGGATGGCGAACACAACTGGGAAGTTGCTGATGTGCACACAGATATTCATTATGCATTTTAGCACACACATATAAAATTCTATCATCACACCGAATTCGGGGATAATGTAACGGATAGAGAGGATGGGACAGTGGGGACAGAAAAAATCATGAATGGCTGGCATGTGGATACCAACCGCCCTTCGGGGCTTACTTGCCGCTTGAATGGTGGTGTTTGGTCCGTAGGAGCAAACTAGAAACGGAATATGCCACCCGACGGTGCCATTAGATTTAATGTGGTTTAACGCAAGCACGAAGGATAATGCACCGTATGGTGCGCTCGCCACCGCCACCACTATCAACCGCATCCCGGTTGTTGGTCCTGCGAAAGATTGAAAATAATTATTTTTCCACAATAATCGGGATATATCGTGCGAAGTGCTTGTGTTTTCTGGATTTTTCCCTTGTTTTTCGGGGCCGCGAATTCAGATGTTGGTCATTGCACTGATTAACTGGCAATGGGACACAGATGAGGTTTTTGCTTGTTGCTCTACGATTTAGGTTGAATGGATGTGGGTGCTTTCATTGTCTCTGAGAAATGTGGTTTAAGGTCAATCAGTCGACTAAATGGAGGATGGCTTTGTGTAGTTCATCGTTAGAAGCTGACGCTGTCGGCAGTTTTCGTCGGCCAAGACAAGTTGGAGACTGACATGACATGACTGCCGTAGAGAACTATGAACTCTAAAGTGCTTGTAAGTAATAGTTTTCTCGTTTATTTCTGGCCGATGCTAGGCATGAGGTCTGAGGGTTGCCTTTGCTTGAAGATCAGTCTTGCCTCTATAGCTCTTAGCAATCGCTGACACCTTCAAAACTTTCTTCTTGCTGAGGAGTTGCATTTTTGTTTTTGCTCTTTGGGTTGTGGGTTCATGGATTCCAGTCAATTTCGAAACATCCTCACGATCTACAAGCATAAGGTTCCAATGAAGCCGATCTTAATGCCCAAGAGTGTTGGTCTGGGACGTTGTACTTCTTCGATCTACAAAGTCAGTCAGTATTTTCTGTAAGAACACCAGTTCCTTTTTGGGTGCCGGCTATTCTGTTAAAGAGGATTTTTCAATCCAGAATGATGAGATCGCAGTATTGCTTACTTTGCTCCTACGATGGATTTCTCACTGTTACGACTTCATCGGTGGCGTCGATAATGGAACGCTTTTTCGTTTTCATTGGTGAATTGCAAGGGCTACTGCATCCTCGATCGCAGATTCGAATCTGTCGGTCATTTTTCTCCCTACGTCCAACATAAACAGAGGTCGGTATGAATTAAGGTGGTTTATTCCCCTTAGGTAGTAAAGACAGTCCTGCGTTTTCCGCTTTCCCAGCAACGTTTGAGATTTCGTCTAAGTCGGCTGCTTTTTCTTCCCTAATTTTTGTGCAAATTTTTAGTGACTCGGGTAATGTTTTGGCACACTTCTGGGTTTCCGTTTTCTGTTTTTGTCGGCTGCGCTGCACAGCTGCTTCTTTTGCTTACTTTGGTCGTATTCTTCAGGCCATTCCTTACGGTTACGAATCTTTGGTGGAGTTCTCCATGGTAACTATGATCGCTGAAGCGTTTGCTGGTAAAATCTCCTAACGTGAAAATACTCTTGCAGAGCGCAACTGGAGACAGTTAGCTAAGGACCGGGCTAACTGGGGAGGTTTGTTGGTTGAGGCCGAGGTTCACCCCGAACTGTAGCGCCACCTAAATAAGTGAGTGGTTGAACTGTACTCTACTGTGATTTCCTTATTGTTCGCAACATCGATGGGCCGCAATTCCTTTTCATCACTTGAGAAAGCTCATTGGACTTCTTGGCTTTGATTCTCCTTGTTGAAGATATGTATACGTCCTACATATGTCGGCAATAAGTCGACTACCATCAATTGGAGTTTTTTACTTTAAGGGTTTGCGGCTTTCAGCCTCCTTTTCGCCTTTAAACTGTCGTGGGGAGAAAATATTTTGATAACAGTATTGCTGCCCCTGTGATTGCGGTATAAAATCGAAGCTTGTAAAGAGCTGTCACGAAGAGCTAAGGCTTCTTGGAACACAGCCTAAGGTAGAATGATGTTGGTTTCTTTAACATGATTAGTTAACATGGTCAGTTGGTTATGTGGGTGTCCTAAAGGCTTAGTTGGACCTCAACCGGGTCCATTGTACCCATAAAAAGTGTACTCAGGGGGCTCTAACGGGGTAGCGTTGGCTGATTTGGAAACCACTAAGAAAGGCACAGAAATCTCAGAAGAATCTTCTGGTGCTTAGTGCGCAGAGCAGGTGTTGGACGGACTCTATATTATTTTTGTCCCTGCAGCATCTGCAGTAGTCATAGTAGGGGTATCTTCAACTTTTTGCATGCATAGGAGGCAATATATTTTATGCGATTACGCCGATTTTGTTGTCCTCTTAGGTGTTAGATCGATTCCGTCCATACGTGGATTCTGGAAGGGTGGAATAGACCTCTTAGCCCACACAATCTCGGTTTTCGATGGGGTAACTCCCAGACCTTCTTTTTTGACGGCATACCAGGCAATGAAAAAGTGGATGAACTGCAAAGGAATGGACCTGCCCTAGATCTTGAGCAAGCGGATCGATCAGTAAAATTTTCGGCATTTGAGCTTAAATATGAGACAGGAAAAAGGTATCTCGCGGAAGTGAACAGCAGATGGAGCTCTTTTAGCACCTGTAAAACAATGAGAAATCTATGGTCAGTGTAAGACAAGGGCAAAACTACTACACTGAGGCAAAGGGACAAGGAAATGGTTTTCATTCTCGTAATGATTGCAGGGCATAATATTCTAGGATACTACATAAAAAGGAGTCATCTTTGCAGTGGCTGCAGAAAAGAAGTTGTTGAGAACACAAGCCACTTTCTCTATCACTGTTCAAGCGTCTGTCATCTCAGATATAAATTCCGTAGAAGATGCTGACAATGGGTTTTTTTCGCGGCACCACCTCACGTCGGGGAAAGACAAACCTCCGGGAGTATATTCTGTCATGAAAAGGCTTCTTAATCGCAAGAAGCTAGGCCTTGGCTCATCCAGAGCTGTCGGGCCACCTATTTATTTATTTATTGTAACAGGTCTGTTGCAGAAATAAATAGAAGAACCTCCTCGAAATACAGTGATCAATGCCAAATGGATATTCGCAGGCCCTCAGTGTCACTTTTAATTCATGGAGATCTCCTTCAGGGCGGAACAACCATACAAGTTTCAGTCATAAGCAACACGGTCTATTTATTGTCCATTCCGTCAGCTGAAATGTGACACCTTTCACACGTTGTAGCCGAACAAACAGACACCTGGCTACCTTCAAAGACAAAACATCTCGATCGGCTGCTATAACTTTAACAAATTTATAACCTCCGGGACGGTAGGAAAACACCGAATCGGAAGCCTGTTAAGCTAAACGTTTAGCAAATTAATTTGTTTGACTTGCATCGAAACCAGATTTGTCACGAATTCTTTCTAAATAAATCACAAATCACATCCCATCCATTGTTTATTTGTCATATTTTTCCTAAAATTCTTTTCAAATTAAATGCCAAACATATGCAATTCATAATCCTCCATGTCCACGAAGATAGATCAGCTTATAGTCATAAAATACAATCAAACAAAAATCTTCTTTGTTCGGCCTTGCCGGCAAAATTGGCTCGCGAAAAATTTGAATAATTAATTTGCCAAAAAAAAAAAACATATTTTATTCCTAATAATAGATAGATTATTCGAATTTGCACATTAGAAATTCTAATTCTCTGTTTAATTTACAAAACAAATTCCAAACAAACACTAAAGCATATGGAATGGGTTGTGGGCTCCAGTGGAGACTCCTTGTGTAGGCATTTTATTACATTTTGGGGCAATAAACGTTTGTAAATCTTTAACACTTTTGGTAAATTTCCAGAATTTATTAAATTTATTCAAAAATTATGCAGAATAAAGGATATTTGGTCGTATGTATGTATTTAGAGGTTTGTGGTGAAAATTTTGGTCACGATGTTATATAAGCGCGTTGAGTGAAAGTGTCTGGAATTTTGAGGTTAGAAGATGCGATTAAATTAAGTTAATTTCGAAGCGATCGGAGAGCTTTGGAAAAACGCCCAAACGCGTTCGCCCAAGGGGTGTCATGTGTTACTACTAAGGCTGCATTTAGAACTTCTCCAACTCATTTACCTGTGAGACACTCATCATTGGAGTGAGAATAATGAGAGATAAGTAAGAATCCCAATGCTTTTTTTTCCAGCTTCTTGACCGAGACCGGCTTGATGCAAACCTATAATATCAGATCGACTCGTATAGACTCAGCACGAGCATCTACCAAATGGCTCCATCTCAGTTTTCACAGACAGCCTAACAAGTCTTCTTTCAAAAAACCTAGGAATCTACCACTCCCTTAGTCTTCCTAACCACTGCAGCATCTGTCAGGCCGAAATCACAATCACAGCTGTATGTTAGGCAGTCGCATTGGTGAACTTAAAAGCTAAACCTAATATGCTGGGATATAGCGATTTATATCGACAGTAGAGCAAAGATCAGAGCCCTTGTATCAAGCACAATCAAATCCAGGGCAGTGAAGGTCTGCCGCATGTCTCTGAACGAGTTCCCAAAACAACTAAATCGCTCAAGACTGTGCGGCCAACAAACTAGCCCGATAAGAGTCTATGGATACCAGTGAATATCGTTGTCTGTCGTCAGGCGACTCCAAATCATCAGAAGATATTCCCACAGGGGTAGAGGAGAAATTTCGGACTTTGTTCACCCATCCCAAGAAGATACCTTCCTAATGGCATGGATTTCCATGACACGCCTTGAAAGTTGAGTTATAGGCATTCGTTTATCGTGCCCAAACCATCGAAGTATGAACTGCTTCGTTCGAAGAAGTACATACATATCTGCTCGATATTGAGTATCTTGTGCATTCTGGTGTTTCTAATACGATCCCGGCGTGACACCCCGTGCAATACAACAAATAAATCTCTTTTCAGCAGCTTGTATCGGCGATTATATTCTTCCGGGCATTACCCAAATCTCATGACCATAGGTGAGCGTCGAAATAAACACTGAATGTAAGATCGACAGCTTAGCTCTCATGCCAAGCTCGGTTTTCAAATTGTTCCAGCCTGAGAAATCCTAGAAGATAACGCGGTATTGCTCCTTCCCTCACTTCTCCACCTGTTTCAATGGAACTCCACTAACATGCAGAGTGCATTGAAGAAGCATTCAGGAGATTACCATTACTCTCATCCCAGCTTCAACACAAACGAATACGAGCCTATCTGGTGAGCGCTGAAGTTCGGTCTGGGTGGACGTTAGGATGACTAAGTCATCAGCAGAAGGCAGATGGCTTACCCTTAAGTTTCCCAATTCGAAGCGTGCCTCGGCGCAGGCGTACTGTAACATACAATCCATGTACATAGTTCCGAGGTGACAAAATCCATCACTAGCGAAGTCTAATGCACACCGTAAAGTTTACAGTTTCTGTATTAAGATCGAATGGCCGTCAGAAGAGAACCGTCAATATGATGCTCCTGCAGTACATTTCAGATTTTACCTCGAGGGAACCGGTCATAAGCTTTCTCCAAATCTACAAAACAACTGTAGATAGGTTCGGCATACTCCCATTGTTTCTACGTGGACGGAAACAGCGCAGTGTAGATTCGACCAGAGCTCTGGCATGCACTTCCAACACTCTAGCAAAGATTTTTCGGAGGCGACTTACAAGAGATATACCCCTATAATTGGCTTAATTACTCTTATCCCTTTTTGGTTACATTAGCTAATCCAAATGGGTCGCAGTGGTACCACAGGTAAAGGACCTTTGGTCTAATTGCACTTATCTCTAGGACGACTATAAACCAACTCACATGACACGACACGGTTATGATTTCCCCAAAAACCAGCACACGAACATTAGCGAAGTTAGAGGAAAGACGAAGAAGACAAATGTAACACAGAGTTATTTAAATCATTCCAAGGGCCCAAGGGTAAACTAATGACAATTCGAAGCATGAAGCGTGTATTGCGAATTTACTGGTGCGGAATGCAACTGCCGATTTCGGTGGAACACTGCCTGTGGACCAAACGGGAATATTTCGAGGGCGTTCAACCGATTTTATTGACTTCGCAATGTCTGAGTGGCCAATAAGTCTAAGCACGCGATTTTGGTGCGCCAGACCAGCCAACCAATTGTATTCGAGCTTTCGGCGAATGAACGCCTCTTTAATTAAGGCCAGATCACCCCATCGGATGTTACCATCTTCATTGACAGGCAAGCAACTTTAAAATGAATAAAATCCAATTGAATCAAATCAAAGGTAGTATAAGCTGTAGGGTTCCCGGACATAAGAACATAGAAGGGAAGGAGAAAGCTGATGAATTAGCAGGATTGGGGCTGGCTATGAACATAAGCGAAGCTAACACATCTGTAATGACACCGATAGGGAGATGCGATGGGATAATAGACGACATAATAGAGAAATAAGCTAATTCCTCCTGGTTAATCAGAGACGATTGCGCCACCTTTCGGACGTTAAGGACAACATTTAATAAAATTAAAACAAGGTACCTTCTGGTACTGGACTTATTCTCTATCCGCACGCTCACTGGAGTAGTCACAGAACATTGCGCTATCGGAGTCATACTCCGCAAGTGGAGAATCAAATCCAACGAATTAGGCAGAAGCTGCGGAGATGAGGGAGAAGTAGAATCAATCCAATATCTGCTGTGCCACTGCCCCGCACTGCAAGAACGATGTCAAGGATCAAGATTTTTTTTGCAAGCATTGTAAAGTTAACAGACTAACAGTTGACGAACCTACTCAGATTCATAAAGAGCACTAACTAGTTCACAAAACAGCCAGCAATAGGATAGGTTGTCTCGGGAAACATATTCCTATTCCCACAACATAGAAAGGGTACTCACAATGAACCTTCTGGTCTCCGAGTGAACGTGATGAGGCCTATCCATCTCACACCCTACACATCCAAATTAGTATAAGAACCAGAACGTTTGTAGACTACACAATGTGTACTCGGAGAGCTGCCGAACATTAAGAAAAATCGCTGTCTAGTCGTGATCCGCATTTCGGAGAATATCTTCATAGTTTAGATCAGATCAAGAAGGAAGAGGTCACCGCGGCTCAGTGGTTAGTGCATTGGACTACTGACCGAGCGGCGTGGGTTCAAGCCTCAGTCATATTCACCGAACATTTTTGCGGCACCGCCTCTCGTTGGAGAACGACAAGCCTCCGGGGGTATAATCTGTCATGAAAGAGCTTCTCAATTCCCCGTCCGGAGTCGGTAATGAATTGTAGGTCCCTTCCATTTGTGCGAAAAATGTAACACGGACAACATGAATGGTTCCGAGAAGCTAGGCCTTGGCTTATCCCGAGCTATCGCGCCAGTTATTTATTTTTGCATTTATCACACACCCTACGTAACCTAACCTAAGGCCAGATCAGAAGGGGTGAAGACATTTCGCTGCATTTTAAGGGACGAAGGTTGTCATTAACTCACATAACGAAGATCGAAAATCTCTCGGCTTCGGCGGTGCAAGTACTATGGATACTGGTTCGTGGTTCAGCCCCAAGTTTAATCAACAAAAAAAAAGTACAGCCCGGGGTGGGCCAAGGCCTAGCTTCTCGTAGCCATTCGGTCATGAAAATTGAATTAATTGAAATCTGGGAAGTTTGTCACTCCCTGACGAGTGGTGGTACCTTAGAAAATATTTAGTAGACACTGGCTGAGGCTATAACCTACGTAGCTTGCATAGCAGTCCAATACACTAAGCACCGAGTCACGGCTACCTCTGTTTACATCTCTTTATCTACGAGTATTGTTAAATTTCTCCCCGATCTTGTTTTGAAGATTTGATCTAAACTTTGAAGATCACAATTGGACAGCGATTTCTAAATATTCGGCAGCTCCCGGAGTACACATTTTGTAGTCTATAAATGTTCCGGTTCGTATTCTAATTTGGGTGTGTCTACAATCTAAAGCCTTGGCCGTCTCTACCATAACAAGTTTGTCTTACAGGGACGTGACAACAACTCCGATGCACAACCCCCAAACTAATGTCAAAATTTGTTAAACAAGGCAAATCACAAATCAAATTGTAACTTGTTTCGAAGCTTAGAGTGGAAAAGTTCGTTCTAGTCGCATATCGCCTTCATCTTGACAGAATCAATCTGTTTATCCATTGATATGTAAATCAGGGTACGATGTAAAGAATTTACATTTGTAAACCTTACGCATACAGAATGAAGTCTGGTTGCGGTCATACTATAAACTGGTCGCGGAAAGATTCGTCAAGACCGCACAATAGGATGCGGTTTGCACCAATGACAGAATAGACAGTGTTCGCATGATCGAATGTGGCATGTGTCATAAGCGATCATATTGATCGTATCTTGGGGTATGACCGCAGCAGTCTTTAGACAAAATATGAGTTGATTGGTACTCATCTCCACTTGTTTTGTGGTCAGACGTCACTAACATAGTGTCCTTGAACTAGATATGCAAAGATCTCGAGACATCTTTGGTGAAATGTCACAAATTGACAAATCGCCACAATAGCTCATCTACATAGTTTGCGGTCCATCATAGCCCATATAAGGAGTATGCTCACGCAACTAATTGCCAACCAAGGTCAGCCAATCAATTCGGGTCATAGTTGACAATATATCAAGTTGTTTCGACAGCCGGAATCACATCTCAGAACCTCATCTTCATTAGGCTGCACTGCTTCTTGAAAAAAAAAAAAAAAAATTATAATAAATTTGTATCAATGAACTTGTGGACCAGAAAGCATAGGAATTTCTCGGATACTATTAACCAAAACTTGTTAATTAGTTTATTTATGCATTAACGGCAAATACCGGACAAAATTATGGACAGACAGGTTGCGCAGCTTACCCAATGACACGCTAACTTCTTCCACAAATGTCAAGGCCAATCACACAGGTTAACCGCCTAAGCGCACGTACAACTCTTTCCTGGTAGATCACGCCCGTTCGGACGCGTGAATTTAATGATGAATCAGTTGTCTATAGTTATTTCCGTTGATCGCAGATATAGATACGAGTATGTATTTCTATTGACAAAAAGATTTGACGTTTAATTGCCGACTAAAACGAATGTAATGGGCCAGCATGACAATTTGAATTTAGATTCATTATTTTTCGAATTTTTGTGAAACTGATCGATCGGTATACTGATGCGCATGGATAGGGTGGGCGAATGAAAGGTGAATTTAATTTAAATAAAAAAAATTTAAATCAGTTTTTGGCAATTTTATTTACGTAGACTTGGCTATTACGTATGGACTCCAAAATCAGCCTTATAACTCGCTCAAACTGTTTGGCAATGGTGCGCATTTTGTAAAAGATTCAACAACTCAGCAGTAGTGTCCAAATTTCACTCCATTTTGACTGGTGAAGTGCGTCAATTCGGACAAAGATAGTGTTTAGGTGAAGGCCACTGTGAATTTAAAGGACAGCAATCATTGTAGGAAGCTAGGTCTTCGGATTTCGACTTCCTTTTGGCGGAATTATTCAATTTTAACGCTCAGAGAATGAAATTTGAGGCTATTCTCAACCTGATTCGTTAAGGACCTCTTTACACGAGTTTTTTTATTTTTCTTTGTTGGGTTGGGAAACACTCCACTGGAGCACTCAAATGCAAGTGGTCCTTTGTATTATACTACATGGAAGGAAGAAGGACCTAGTTTTTACCCATTTTACTGCAAATTTTCTCGACTTCAAGAGAAACTCGAGAGAACCCAAGCAACTATCGCGTTCTATGTCTGTAACAGAAAATAGAGGCCAAGACCAGCCATAATCCACAGATTATATACGGCAATCATTAGGGCAATTCTAACCTATGGGCGTCTGGTTTTGCAGCCGGCCGGCCGCGTAAAAAGTCGCAAACCTTAAGGCACTTACAAAAATCTAAAGATTAGCATGCATCAGCACATCGAGTGCCATAAGAACGACCTCGACAGCAGCCCTCGAAATGATACTCTCACTCCTACCGCTCGACCTATACACTAAAGAATTGGCAGCAAAAAGCGCCCTACGACTGCAAGCGTCTAGCTTTTGTTATAAGCGCCATCGGTAGATGGGCGAAGCTAAAAAGTAAAGCTGATCGCATAACGCCATACCCTGACTACGAACTCAATTTCCAAACTGTCTTTCCGGCAAGCAAAATTTGGGACGAAGGAAACGCCATTAATCCCAGCAATACCTCCATTTTCACCGATGACAGTTCAAAAATGGATGAAGGGGTAGGCTCCGGAATATACTCAAAAGAACCCGCCATTACCAGGTCGATAAAACTTCCTAACTCCGCCGGGGTGTTCCAAGCTGAAGTTCTAGCGATAACCGAGGGCGCAAGAGAACTATCCTCGGTAACCCCAAGAACAAATATCGACATATTCATCGATAGCTAGGCGGCCATTAATGACGTGTCAACCACAATACTTAAAACACTTGTAGTAAAGAATTGTCGCAGCCAGCTTAGGATCCTAAGCTCAAGGCATAATGTATAAATCTGTTGGGTTCCGGGGCGCCGAGGCATCGATGACAATGGCAAGAAAGGTATCGGAACTGATCCATATAGAAGTTCTAAAGCAAGAGATACACTTGCACTTCTGGAAGCGTAATAGTGCCACTGGAGGCTAACACGTTGAGTTGCTTAGGAAAAGCTGATTGTCTCATTAGGTCGCCAATAAGTTGTCAACTGTTTTCGACTGTGATTGCCGTGAATCAGTGGTTAGTGCGTTGGACTCCTGTGTGAGCAGCGTGTGTTCAAACCCCAGCCATGTCCATCGAACATTTTTCGCGGCATCACCTCTCGTCGGGGAATGACAAGCCTTCGGGAGTATGAGCACTGCGTGGCGGTACTGGTGCTAATGCCATCTTTGTCTCTAACAAATTCTTACACAATTTGAGACCACATTAGCGAAACTGAAACTTGAAACCAAGCCTCTCTTGAAAGCATATCCCTTCTCGACAACGATGCCCGATCTTCACACTGAGAGATCCACAAATGTCAATCTTGACTTTCAAATGCTCCACATTGTTAAGTGGAGTAACCAAGGTCATCTCCCTCGTTAGCGCCTATCACTAACATCCATAAGTGGAAGCATGAATTCGGTCAGGAGCGTTGACCAAAACTGAATGCACACATTTGTGTGTCTATGCCAATTTACCGGCTATGCAGGTTTTTAGCGCTGTCCACTGCAATAAATTATGAATACCATCGTCTGGCAATGGAATATTAATTCGGATAGCACTCGTGCAACATATGTATGTCTAGCGAAGTTAACAAGAAAAAGTTTAACCCAACATCCATTAATTGTTGGCGAAAGCGGGAACTCAACCCCCTTAAAGTTTTATTTCATCTCTAATCGCAGGAAGAATGCCATAAATCAACAGAAAGCGACCTGAGAACCCGACTCAATGAAAGTTCGATTTGATCGGAACCCAGGCCGGGGGCACAGGCCAGTTCAAACCATGAAACAACGGCTAGCTGTTGCTTTCGCCATTGTGTCAGAGCAAATCCCCACCAAGATGCAAATGATCATCGTCACTTGGGCAGTAAAATCATTCGACAAACAACACATCTCCACCGGCAAACCCATTAGTTGACCTTCACATTGAGATGTGCTCCATCTCTGCCTGGGCATTTGCATTACAAAGTCGTCGAAGAATGACGACACCTGGCCGGTCGCAAACCGAATCCAACAAGGTGACTGCCCTATCGCAACAAATCACAATGGAGCGCGTTCTATGCCGGTGTTGCTGGTGATGGTGATCCAAATGGCTCTAGCTAACGCCGTGTAGGTATGTCGTCGGTTAATTAACAAAAAAAAAAAAAAAAAATTATAATATTCGCGGTCCCATCGGAGGCCAGTGACGGTATCGCGCCAAGGTGGTAGAGTCAACTAGTTATTTATACCATTAGGGGTTGGGTTGCGCCGAACCGGATCCTGACTGCGGAAAAATATTTAAGAAAATGCCAGCGGTAGCGAAGCGTTAGAAGTTCGGTGGTTTTCTTGCAGAGAAGATGCTGATTAGGACGCGTGCGGACAAAATGATTTTGGTAATGGAATTGGATCTTTCTCAGGGTAAATGGTTTGGCTAACTGAATTTGGTCTTTACAGAGCTTCCTGCTTTTGGCAGGAGTCGGCAGTTGTATTGCGGCGGGAGATGGATATCAGTACGAACGGCCAGCACTTGGATTCAATGATGGGGCAAGCTCGCAACAGCAGCCACAGTACGCGGGCGCATCGTCGACATTGCAGCCGGGAGTGGCTTTTGGTGGATTTAGTCAAGTGAATCAAGTCACGGGTTTCACTAAACCTTTGTCGGCTGGTTCCTCCGGATTTGGTCAAAGTGGGCAGTATCAAGCTGGACCCAAGGCACCTGCACTGTCTGTCACTGCCGGATCAGGTGGATTCCAAGGATTCGGACAACAGTCTGGAAGCCTTTCCGGATTTGGTCAAGCTGCAAAGCCCCAAAAAGTGTCGAGTGGATTCCAAGGATTCGGACAACAGTCCGGTAGTCTTACTGGATTCGGTCAAGCTGCAAAACCCCAAGGTTTTGGACAACAGTCCGGTAGTCTTACTGGATTCGGTCAAGCTGCAAAGCCCCAAGGTTTCGGACAACAGTCCGGTAGTCTTACTGGATTCGGTCAAGCTGCAAAGCCCCAAAAAGTGTCGAGTGGATTCCAAGGATTCGGACAACAGTCCAGTAGTCTTACTGGATTCGGTCAAGCTGCAAAGCCCCAGAAAGTGTCGAGTGGATTCCAAGGATTCGGACAACAGTCCGGTAGTCTTACTGGATTCGGTCAAGCTGCAAAACCCCAAGGTTTTGGACAACAGTCCGTTAGCCTTACTGGATTTGGTCAAGCTGCAAAGCCCCAAGGTTTCGGACAACAGTCCGGTAGTCTTACTGGATTCGGTCAAGCTGCAAAGCCACAGAAAGTGTCGAGTGGATTCCAAGGATTCGGACAACAGTCCGGTAGTCTTCCTGGATTTGGTCAAGCTGCAAAGCCCCAAGGTTTCGGACAACAGTCCGGTAGTCTTACTGGATTCGGTCAAGCTGCAAAGCCCCAAAAAGTGTCGAGTGGATTCCAAGGATTCGGACAACAGTCCAGTAGTCTTACTGGATTCGGTCAAGCTGCAAAGCCCCAGAAAGTGTCGAGTGGATTCCAAGGATTCGGACAACAGTCCGGTAGTCTTACTGGATTCGGTCAAGCTGCAAAACCCCAAGGTTTTGGACAACAGTCCGTTAGCCTTACTGGATTTGGTCAAGCTGCAAAGCCCCAAGGTTTCGGACAACAGTCCGGTAGTCTTACTGGATTCGGTCAAGCTGCAAAGCCACAGAAAGTGTCGAGTGGATTCCAAGGATTCGGACAACAGTCCGGTAGTCTTCCTGGATTTGGTCAAGCTGCAAAGCCCCAAGGTTTCGGACAACAGTCCGGTAGTCTTACTGGCTTCGGTCAAGCTGCAAAGCCCCAGAAAGTGTCGAGCGGATTCCAAGGATTCGGACAACAGTCCGGTAGTCTTACTGGATTCGGTCAAGCTGCAAAGCCTCAAAAAGTGTCGAGTGGATTCCAAGGATTCGGACAACAGTCTGGTAGTCTGACCGGATTTGGTCAAACTTCCAGACCCCAAGTAGTGTCAAGTGGATTGCAAACTTCATTTGGAGGATCACAAGCTTTTGGACAGTCGCTGGCAAAACCATCAGTTTCGTTAGGTGGATCGACCCTATCTGGTCAATATCAAGGTGGTGTGTCCTCTACAGTCAGACCACAAGCCTCTTTCGGTGGACTGCAAGGATTTAGCCAGGCTGCTAAACCCTCGTTACCATCTTTCGGTTTAGCATCTTCATCAAGGCCACAACTTTCCGTCGGCCCATTTGGCCAGTCAACTCAACAACTTTCTGGTGCAAGACCCTCAGCACCTGGCCAGTCGACAGCTTCATCAACCTCCTCCGGCACGTACCAAGGATTTGGTCAATCCAGCCAGCAGCTAAGCGGTGGTAGGCCCTCAACTCCATCGTTCGGAGTATCATCGACAACTAGGCCCCAAACCTCCACTAGTGGATTCCAAGGATTTGGACAGTCAACCCAACAACTTTCAGGTGGAAGACCCTCAGCATCTGGTGCCTACCAAGGTGGCCAGTCGACATCTTCATCTTCTTCCTCAGGCGCATACCAAGGATTTGGTCAGTCAGGCCAACAGCTCGGGGCTAGTAGGCCCTCAACACCATCGTTCGGTGTATCATCGACAACTAGACCTCAATCGTCAACTGGTGCATTCCAAGGCTTTGGTCAGTCTACCTTCCAAGTTAGTGGCTCTAAGCCGTCAACGCCATCCTTCAATGTTAAGCCAGTAGTTGCAATTACACCTAAACCTCAAAGTTCATTCGGCGGATACCAAGGATTTGGCCAATCAACCCAACAGCTTTCTGGTGCAAGACCCTCGGTATCTGGTGCCTACCAAGGTGGCCAGTCGACAGCTTCATCTACTTCCTCCGGCGCATATCAAGGATTTGGTCAGTCAGGTCAGCAACTAAGCGGTGGTAGACCCTCGACACCATCTTTCGGTGCACCATCATCGAGACCACAAACGTCATCAGGCACATTCCAAGGATTTGGTCAGTTAAGCGCTGGCAGGCCCTCAACAACGTCCTTCGGTGCCTTATCTACAGTTAGGCCCCAAGCTGCCTCCGGCGCATACCAAGGATTTGGTCAGGCAACCCAGCAGCTTTCTGCTCCGAGACCCTCGACATCCGGTTTCCAAACAACCATTTCAACTGTATCCAAACCTCAAACGTCGTTCAGTGGATTCCAAGGAATTGGCCAATCAACCCAACAGCTTTCTGGTGCAAGACCCTCAGTATCTGGAGCCTACCAAGGTGGGCAGTCAACAGCTTCGTCAACCTCCTCTGGTGCATACCAAGGATTTGGTCAGTCAGGCCAGCAACTAAGCGCTGGAAGGCCCTCAACAACCACCTTCGGCGTATCGTCTGTAGCTAGGCCTCAAACCTCCACTGGTACATTCCAAGGATTTGGTCAGCTCAGCGCCGTTAAACCCTTAACATCATCCTTCGGTGTGTCATCTACAGCCAGGCCTCAAGCATCCACTGGTGCTTATCAAGGATTTGGTCAGTCAGGCCAGCAACTAAGCGCTGGAAGGCCCTCAACAACTACCTTCGGCGTATCGTCTGCAATCAAGCCTCAAACCTCTACTGGCACATTCCAAGGATTTGGTCAGCTCAGCGCCGGTAAACCCTTAACATCATCCTTCGGCATATCATCCACTGCCAGACCGCAACAGTCAACTGGTGGATACCAAGGATTTGGTCAGTCTACCCAACAACTTTCTGGTGCAAGGCCCTCAGTATCTGGAGCCTACCAAGGTGGCCAGTCAACAGTTTCGTCAACCTCCTCTGGCGCATACCAAGGATTCGGTCAGTCAGGCCAGCAACTAAGTGCTGGAAGACCCTCAACAACTACCTTCGGCGTATCGTCTACAGCCAGGCCTCAAACCTCCACTGGTACGTTCCAAGGATTTGGTCAACTCAGCGCCGGTAAACCCTTAACATCATCCTTTGGCGTGTCATCCACAGCCAGGCCTCAAGCATCCACTGGTGCATATCAAGGATTTGGTCAATCAGGTCAGCAACTGACCGCTGGAAGGCCCTCAACAACTACCTTCGGCGTTTCGTCCACTGTCAGGCCTCAAGCATCCACTGGTGCATTCCAAGGATTTGGTCAGTCGACCCTACAGCTTAGCGCTGGTAAGCCCTCAACGTCACCTTTCGGCGTATCATCCATCGCCAGGCCACAACAATCCACTGGAGCATTCCAAGGATTTGGTCAGCTTTCTGGTGTTGGGTCGTCACCATCTGGAGCCTTCCAAGCTGGCCAATACCAAGGAGGCCAGTCTACAGTTACAATTACCGCCAAACCGCAAACTACTTTTGGCTCATTCCAAGGATTCGGTCAGTCCACCCAACCGCTCAATGCTCCTAAGCCCGCAACGTCAGCGTTCAATCAAAAACCTGTTGTTGCAGTCACACCTAGGCCGCAATCTTCAATCGGCGGATTCCAAGGATTTGGTCAGTCTACTCAACAGTTAGCTGGCGTCAAGCCTTCAACAGGATTCGTAGCTGGTCAGGGACTTTCAGTGTTAGGCACAGCTGGACCTCAAGGATCTGGCCAAACAAAATTCCAAGTTCAAGTTCCTCCGTTAGTCAAAGTACCTGCTGTCAGCCAATATCAATTTTCTTCTTCAACAGCTAAGCCCGCCGTCGGCCTGTCATCACAGCCTCTGTTGTCCTACCTGCCACCCAAATCCCAAACGGCAACAGTCCAAGGATTCACTGGCTCATCCACCACTGCCACTCCAGTGGTCGCTTCAGTTAGGCCTCAAACCAGTTTCCAAGGATTTGGACAGTCTGTAGCTCAGAAGCCCGCCGTCACCACAACAACATTCAGTCAGTTCGGACAACAGGCTCTGCAACCCGCCGTTGTCTCTGGGCAATACCAAAGCCCGGCTATTTCAACCACTCCTAGGCCCCAAGTGTCCATTATATCAACTCCTGCAAGACTACCCACACCAGCCATCAAGAGTCCCGCAGTTGTTCAAGGATTTAACTCCCTGGCATCACAAGGTTCATCTCTAAACGCCAACTTGGAGTACTTGCCTCCAGTTGGAGCCAAGATACCATCCAACGTTGCCAGAGCCTCTGGTTCTTCATCATCGCAGTCGTTTTTTGAGTTGCCATCGGCTACTGCCAACCAAGTAGTCGATGCAGCTCAAGAGCATAAGGTTGGAGGATTTGGCTTCTCAACAGCGTCAAATCAGGTATCCAGCGGTGCTCAAGAGCAGAAGGTTGAACCATTACATCTTCGAGGAAACTTCCCAACAGCTACGTACCAAGGACAAGCACATGACTCTACTCCCGCTCAACAGTCGGCTTTTGAGTCGTCATCGACTATTGCTAGCCAAGTCGTTGATGCAGGTCAAGCTCAGGGAGTTGAGGGACTCGACAGAACCATCGGTGTATCACAATATGAAACGAATGCAATCGCAGACGACAACCAGGACCAACAAGGACAAGATTACGCTGTGCAGTCATCCCCAAGCGACGCACAAACTGCCACCATACAAGCCAGCTACCAAGCAGAAAACCAAGCTGAGGCCGGGCCTTCGAATTACCAAACTGGCACTCAGCAATTTGATGGAGTACAATCGCAAACCTATCAAACCCTTCCCACCCAGCAAGTAGTCGCGACTCAGTTGAACGTACTCGACAGACAGCCCGTAGCTATTCAAGGGAGCTACCAGCTACAGAGTCAAACCGGATCTTCCCCCGGAAGTCAGTACAGCACTCAAGCTCGCAATCAAGACCAATACGAGTTCGAAAGTCTAAATATCGAACAGGCCTTTCAAGACGCCGCTGACGGCACCCAAGAGGAAACTCAGAACTACGAAACGTACTCGTTTCCATTCGCAACCGCATCCTCGAACCAAAACGGCCGATACCAAGTGGTCAACTCACAAATCGACGAAGATTCGCAAGTTCAAGATCCACGCCCGCTGAATACCGAGGAACAGATAGTCCGCCAGCTAGAAGAGAAGGCCGACAGCGACAAGGAGGACTTCATTGTACAGACCCTGCAGCCCGGCAGCTACGAAGGATCGCACGTCAACAAGGATTCCGACAAGGAATACAACGTGTTCGACTACGACCAGTACAGTGTTGACCCCGAGGAGACCGAGGCCTAACGCCGAACAAGTTCAATTCGAGGCACCATGTCAAGTCATAGATGTATCTATAGAAATTTAAGTTTAACGTTTAGATATCTAAATAAAAAAAAAAAATTAAAATTATTACACCTGTCCATTGTTTTGGGGAACTTTATTGTCCGCTGAGTGTCGAGGAGTGGTCTGTTTGCGCAATTAATCACAGCTGCGTCTGATTTTATCTTGGAGCACGTTCGGTGCTAATAAATGTGGACACGGGTAGACATCTGTTTTTTGATCTTCTTGGAAGATTAGACCGTCGCGCGTGTGGGGCCGAATTCAAAATTAGGCGATGCACGATCTTACCGGCCACACCCATGGACGTGCTTTCGTATGTGCGGCTCACCTTGACCTTGCAAAGTTGCGGTGGGTTAAGTGGGTTTCTAGTGGAGTTACCCAGTGTAAGTGTTAGAAGCTTTTACTTTTTTTTCTCTCGGAACTACAAGGTGTGACATGTGGATGGAATCAAAGTGGCGTGTCTTCGTAACCATTATCACCATTCAGCGATCACTGGTCGGATCACGAAAGAGTAATTAGCCTCACTGCCCATGCTGGAACTTGCTCACGAGTTGTTTTTTCATATGCACTAGTAGCCATCTTACCATGCGCCTTGTCAAATGTACGGGAAACCTCTAGGGCAACGCAGTCTACGAGAAGATCATTGACTACGTTTCAAAGAAGCACACCGAGTTCTTGGGCAGAACTGGTGGGCCAGCCGCTACTTAGTCCCCAAAGTCATTTGCTCCTGAGAAAGAAGAAGTATCAGAGGTGGATACCACCACTCTCGTCTAAGAATCCAAATCCAAGGATCACTTCAATGCCAGGGTCAAGGGGCACTTTTAACAGGGAAACATCTCAATATCATGGAATAACTTATGTAAGATACCCTTAGAGTAAATGCAGCCCAAACAGGACACCGGGATATCATCAGGCTGGTGCGTAAAACTACATCGCTAATAAACCAACCAAGCGACTTTCTCGAGCAAGAACTACAATTTTGTCAATAAATTCGCAGCGACTTTTCCCTCAATCCTGGATGCACAACAGCGAAACGAGACACCAGAAGAAATCGCCAAACCGAACAATGCTCAGAGCAGAAAAGCGATGAGATGCAACAACGTGTTTATCATACCGAGCGCCGAGAGGAATAATGCAAATGGAAAATACTATGGGAAGCACTCCCAGGACTAAGACTAAGGCATAGGAACTTCTCGGGAACTACAAACGAAGGAGGAGCAAGGCCTGCCTTGGCACCAACAAATACAAGCTCATCTCAGGAAAATTGGAATAGAAGCGAATTGAAGTTGCAGATTCTGCAATGATGCCGAAGAGACCCCGTCACACCTCTTTGTGAACTGTGGAGTACTGATCCACAAAAGCAGAGCACACCTGGGAGCGTACACTTTCTCTGAAACGGATCTCCCATCGTTGGACCCAATCCAGATACTCCGATTCCTCAGAGCTATTGGATTGGAGGAGGTGCTATAGGTCGAGACTCATCGACCAACACGAGGGGAGCACAATGGGTCTCTACAGGTCACAGTGTGTACAAACATCCCTACTTTTAACATCTAACATCTAAGATGAGCGCACAACATGTGGATTGGAGAACACTGTTGGAAGACGTTGGAACTATGTTTCCATATAGAAGCAGCCGGATGTGACAAGACTATTCCCAGTGCATCATCTTTTTTTGCTCCGGGCTAAGTTTTCACACCCTTACCCTGCCTAATCCCTCGATCCTGTTGATCTGTCGCACAAAATGTAATGGAACCGCCGAGTACAAAGAGAAAAGTTTGTGAAACGTTAGGCTGCACACACAGTGAAGCGATGCGATGCGAGAAGCGAGAAACGTGCGCTAAAACTGTTCATTTGTATTCTTATGTACGAAGCGATAAGAATTCATGTGAAAAGTGTTGTCGCGTGCTTCTCGCTTCTCGCATCGCATCGCTTTATCGCATCACTGTGCGCGTAGCCTTAGCCACTTCTCAGATCATAAAAGTGGCTAACGTGGCTCAGTGTTTAGTGTGAGCTGGGTGGATTCAAGCCCCAGCAATATCCTCTGAAAATTTCTCGCGACATGGCGACTCGTAGCAAAATAACAAACTTCCCAGAGTCTAATTTGTCACAAAGAAAAAAATCCTCAATTTTAAGTTCGTGGTGGGTCTTTCATTGTAGGTTTCACCAACCAACATACATAAATGAATGCGAGAAGCTAGGCCTTGGCCCATTCCTGTCGCTCTAGCTTTTTATTTAATTTTTACAAATTAAGCCAAAACTGACGTTGGCCATTTTTCACTTCGAATGTCTATCCCATGATAAACACTAAACCCTCTATTCTCGATCAAGATTTTGTTAGCAACTTGTCATCTAGTCATGTGTCATATCGACGATCATTTATTTATAACTTTTTCCCTCAAACTGATGTGCTTCTCTCTGTTCAATTTAATTGATAAGCCTGTTTGGCAGGCGTTATGAGGCATGCTTGAGGGTTAATTAACGAACATTCAACAAGAGAAAGTATTTGATAAGACAGTGCGATTAATTTTATTCAATTAATAATTTGCTAATTAAATTTTCACTTTGGGAGTAAAAATCTGATACTCTTTGTATAAATTTAGCTTTGTTGTGAGTTATTTTGCAGGCAAGAGTCTAAAGGCAAAAACAGTCATTAATAAACAATGTTGTAAACACTTTAACCAGTTCTTGTTTAGAATGAGTTTTTTATTGATACTTCATTAGACTAACAATGAAATGCGGTACAATAGAGAATCAATAACCTCTTTATGAGTTAGTGGAAATCTTAAGACAGCTAAAGCACTTTGACTTGCTTGTGGAAATCAAATTACTTCCAGTAATGCGTTTAACGACCTGCGTTAATACTAAGTCCCCATAGATTCAAAGAGGGACAAGACGCCACTGTCAAAAGTGAAACAACGAAACCAAACAAGGCTTCTCACTAAACTCCAAAAACACGACTATTGTATACGGTCTTCCAACAAGAGGTGTCATTTTTAATCAATAGAAAAATGCAACACTTTTGTGAAAAGTGGTGATGTTTTTATTTTAATCCAAAGTCCAAATTCTGAGGTTAATCGCACAATCTCGGCGGCATATTGAAGTCTCCATTTCACACGCCCTGGAAACTTGTCACGCAATAGAGCTGTGTGCCATGTGGCACCGTCCTGCTGAAAACAAACGTTGTCCACATCCCTAGGATCAGTTTCAGTTCAAAAAAGTTAGTCAACACCATTCTATGACGCAATCCATTCACTGAAACGGTCGCACTAGCATTATTTTCGAAAAAATATGGCCCAATGGCATCGACAGCCCAAAAATCGTACCAAACTCGTTGTGGATGAAGAGGTTGTTCCACTATTTATTCTGAGTTTTCGGCGCCCAAAATGCAACATTTTCTTTGTTTACGTACCCACACAAATGGAAATGAACCTCATCACTCAGCCTCATAAATCATGATCTTGTTCATTCATTTCTAGCACCCAATCGGCAAATGTACGCCATTGTGCGTGGTCTGCTGACTTCAATTCTTGTGTCAACTGGACCTTATAAGCATATAGGCCAAGATCTTTATCCAAAATGCGTTGCAATGTGCTTGCGGATAGGCCCAATTCCTATGATCGTCTCGAAATGGACACACCTGAGTTTTCAGTTACACTCTCAGCTACAGCGGCGATATTTTCAACTGACTTTTCTGGACGAACACGCGTTGAAGTCTTCACATCACTAGCCTGACTTAACCTAATCTAACGTAACAATGGGGCGAAATTTAAAATGACTCGTCTTGTTGGATGACCTTTTACCAGACGTAGAAAGTTCACTTTTCTCGTTTGCCCGTCCATCTATGGCGAAACTATCCGTCGAAATAGCCACACGGACATTCAACACTGTCGCCGCATTTAGCAAAACTTAGCCTTCGTAGACTCTTCCGCTTGAATAAGTCGACTCCAAGCATCTCTTCGACTGCCACGTCGACATGCTGACCTCGCTACTGCAAAGTACTTAATTCAGCATGATATCCTGCTCAAGTATTGCTTCAAACGAAACTACTCAGTAATTATCCCAGCGAGGGATGACTTGGAACCACTCAGAATGAAGGCCTTCTTTCAATGGTCAAATAACCATATTGGCCACTGCTCGATTCTGGATCGATCCCCTAACATTCATCCCGGAAAACACCGAATACACACCATCTAAGTTGAACTTCAATCTCAACTTTCGGACATCAATCTCTTCCAGAGTGAAGTGGGAGAAGAATGATGACGCCAGAGACGATCGCTCCGTTCAATTCTAATACCAATGCTTCCAAAACCGAGAACGGAGTGGGAGGTGGTGTTTTCCGCGAATTGCTTAACTTGAGCATCTCCTTCCGTCTATCTGACCACTGTAGCGTTTTCCAGCCGAAAATTATGGCGATCATCGAGACCTTACTCTGGCTTAGGCATAATGGTGCAAGGACATTACAATTTTTGCTGATAGTAACATATACATCAAAAGCTCCCTCAGATTGTCCCTCATCTCTCATGGAGATGGCAAAACATTTTAACATTCACTTATGGTGGGACATATAGGGACATTCAAAGGAACTGTAAGGCCGATGAACTCACCAAACGTGTTACTACTCTAAAGATCCTACCAGAATGGAAGAATTTGGGTATTCCACTCGCTACATGTAAATTACTCTTAGAGTACGACGCAATGAGGAAGAGTACCTATAGAGAGATCTGGCCTACGCTAAACCTTACTCGATCTAAATGTGATCCTGCTTAAGAGGTGGCTCATAAGCACCGCTATCGGTGTTCTCACTGGCCACTGCCCCATTGGCTTTCATGCCAGAAGAATGGGCCTCTTCTCAAATGACTTTTGCAGAAACTGCAGTGACGAAGAGTGGCATTACGAAGGGCCTTCCTTGGCCTTGTCTGGACAGCTACCTACTTCCTGTTCTACCCTATAAGAAATCTATGAAAATGCTTTTTGTTCATCTATCTTGCGTCGTAAGTGGTCGCTGTACATGGGAAAGTCACTGTGCTTGAAGAATGAAAGCATTCGACAGTCCAGAAATCACCTAAACGTTTTTCTTGACACTATGACAACCTTTGGATTGGCAAAATCAACGCTTCCTTTAGCGGGTGTGGAATTATTCCATTCTCCATAATGCCATTGAACAGGAACAGTCTGTCATTAGCTCGTTGGTGTACTTTTGAAATTCAGAGAGAATCCTACCCGACTCTGCTATTTTACCATCTTTCAGTCCACTAAGTGCTTCGGCAACATCCTGAGGAGTAATGGGTCAATCCAAAGCAGATACTTTCAAGCTAAAATTTACCAGACAGCAATTGGTATAGAATCTAAACCATGACGTGCATAGGTGCAGTCAGCAATGGAGAACAACGCTAAGACTAAGCGAGTCTTGTAATCAAAAAAGAAAACAGTTGTGGACTGCTCACAAGAGCCAATAGCACGATGAGGTAAAATCTATTGTCACACTTAATTGTATCTGAGGCAGACATGCTTAGCGATTGGGCATAATTTGTCACAACTTATGTAGGAGCGTCTGAGAGGAGAACAAGTAATAATCCGCAACTAACGCTCACAATGGACCTACCTTTTGTCTAAGAGCACCTCTCTGGAAGACCATCCCAAACAAGCTGGCTGCGACCGTTGGACTTAAAGTTTCTTAATCAAATTGCGAGATTTTTTGGCTCCGGATTAAGTTCATTTTAAGGCTGTTATGCCTGCGAACCAGATCCAGGGCTCGCAATTTTCTCCATTTCCGCAAGTCTACTCCACTTCATCCACACACTTATAGGCTCAACGCTGATGAAAATTTCGTCACACGATTAGCGACCATAACACTTTTACTTTCACTACAACTTTCTTGAATGAAAATATAATTGTATCTAATTAAATTCAACGATTAACACAGTGTTTTCTCCGGAACCGAATTTATTATATCATCAGTCGTCCAACAACAACAACAGCCCAAAACACACGAATGCATCAAGTCATCGCAAGTCGACAGCCTCAAACCAGTCCACTAGGTTCCGAGAAAAACACTAAATAACAAAAATTTGCATCCGAATTAAATAAAAACAAACACACCGATGTTTTCACCAACAAAAGATACATAGTTTACTTAATCATAACTTGGAAATCACACAAGGGGGAGAATACTTTTATGGGGCGGGGAAAAGTTGGTTTCAATTTTATATGTCGTCCCGTTCGATTTCGGTGTAGGGTATAAGTCGTCTGCCCGGCGGCCTTACCAAGGGCGACTCCACTGCATATATGCCAACGTTCGATGTCCTCGGTTGGGCTTCGTATGACTGAAAGCTTTGCTGAATATTACCGCCAAAGTTGGCCTGAGACTGCACACCCAATCTTTGGCTCGGATCCGATTGCAGGTTGATCGACTTGCAATCATTGTTCGGACCACATGTTGTAATAATTCGAGTGACCGGTCCGCCATTCAACAGATCCACCAAATGCGGATTGTATTGAGCGACAATTGGTTCCGGGCCGCACGGTTGCTGAATACTGTTGTACGCCTGACTGCCGTCTTGTATGTTAAACGCAATCGGCTGGAGGTTGGCTCCTCTGTAGATTGGCTGCTGTGGCGCGAAGTTGCCTTCGAAATTCTGCACACTTTGCAGACCGAAATTCAATCCCGGTTGACGGTCCTCATAGACCAGTTTCGCAGGAACTATCTCCAAACTGGCCGAAGTAACTGCCTGCGGACTTGTTGGTAATGGAGGCAACAACTCCTGGAAATAAGCAACCCCGGTCGGTGCCGGCGGGAATATCGCCGCTACACTCGTCGATTGGCCCGTCCCGCGTGACTCGTCAAACAGCGTTCCCTCCGGCTTGTCATAGAAATATCCATTAGCAGATCGTTCCGCAATGCTACTCTGCCAGCATAGCGTCACCATCAGATAAATCTGCGAATTATAGATACAAGTTACAAATACAGCGGTCAGATGCAAATGTACCCAATTATAAAGTCATCTTACCCGAAATACTAGATTCTTCATGATCGTGGGCATTCGGTGATTAGGCGGTTCTATACAGAAAAAAAAAAAAACGACGGCACCACGCATAAACTACGGACTTCGATTCAGACTGAGCGCTGCCGTCGAGCCGCACGTCACTCGTAAACTTATCTGGAAGAGCCGCGATGCGGAGGAAACTTGTTTCAAAGTGAAAAGACAATGGGCCATGGTGGTGGGGTATCTGGTAGTCGATGCTAATTTGCTCGCATCTTCCATGTTGGGATGAGTAGTTTTTTTCGATTGCGGGTTTCATCTCTTTTTTTGTTTTTTGAACATAAATTCTAAAAAATATACTAAAACAGAGGCGTTTAGCGCGTTAACCAGAGATGTTGGCAAACACGGAAAACCCGTTTCAGTTAAGTTCTTCAAAACTAGAAGTTGCTCGAGAATGTAAGCATGAAACATGCATTTTACATCTTTCAGTCGCTCGAATCGCAAACAAATTGTGTGAAATCGAAACGAGAAACCTGATTAGCGTTTGACAAAGATGCGGAAATAAGTTTGAGTTAATAAAAGTTAAGTCACGCATCTTAGGGGCGACAGTGATGTAATAAATTAGAGTAGAGCAGGTTGTGATATGATTCGGTTGGCAAAACGATTGTATAACAGATTTGCAAAATTGTTTAATTAAATTTTTAAATATTTTCCATCACTAATGTGTAGATCCTGGCTTACCAAATCGAGTAATGAAGCAAAGTGCAAACTTATGGGGGCAAAAATTGGAAGAACTGATTTCACCGTGTTGATCCTTTGAGGTATGAACTATGCCAAACCTATGGCCAAGGTACAACGTTACCAGAACTAATACTCTCATGCAGAAATACAGGAAAACCTTCTCCATCCTAAGGCTAAGTGAGGACGACCTTTGCAGGAATTGCGTAGACGAGGAAGTCAATGAGGACACAACCCACTTCCCCTGCCACTGCCAGGTCTTTACCACCTCACACATAAATCTTTTGGAAGACACTTTTTCCGAAATACCAAAGAACTAGGGGACGTACTCATCAGGGACATCTGCAGGTTCAAAATGGTTCGAAAGCTTTGAGTACTGCTCCACGAGCAAGGGGTACCTACCTCCCCCCCCCCCCCCCCCCCAAAATGGGCATCACAATGGGTCTCTACTGACCTGAGTGTGGCGCAGAGGGCTTCTTTCTCCTCGCCCACCTAACTACCCAGCCTAACCTTTTAACTATGCTAAGCTTTGGGATAGTGATTGCATGGAATCGAGCACCAGCAATATCCACTGAAAATTCTTTTAGCGCACGACTTTTAACTTACTCAGTTACTTAAGGTGGCGCTACAGTCCGGGGTGGACCTGGTCCTTAACCAACAAGAGTCTCCGTCAGCTCGATCTATAGCCAGCTGCTTCCATTTTCGCACGTCAAGTTGGTTAAGATATCCTTCTTCTTGCGTACGCCACCTTAGCCGCCGGCATCCTCTACTGCGGTTTCACTCGAGGGTGGATTCAAAGATTTTCCGGGCCGAAGCATTGGTGTCCATCCGGTCCTTGGAGCTTAACTCTTTTGGGGAAGTCGTCGTCGCTCTACAGCTCGTACAGTTCGTCATTGTATCTCCTCCTCCGTCTATGTAGATGGGATCGAAAATCGCTAAAAAAATTTCTTCTCGAAACAGCCGAGAGCAACCTTATCAACTTTTGACAGAATCCATGCCTCTGCACCGTAGAGGGAAACACAACGGCCCGACTGATATACCATACCATACCATACCATACCAAGGGGCACTTTAGTCGTTCGAGAGAGGGCTCTGCTGCTCAATTGCCTTCTTAGTCCAAAGAAGCATCGACTTGCAAGGGTTATTCTTCGTTTGATCTCAGCGCTAGTGTTATTGTCTGTGACATTCTGTCCGACGTCGGCGAAAGACAAACCTTCGAGAGTATAATTTGTCAAGAAGAATTTAGAATTCACCCTTTAGCAAGCAGATTTATGTATGTATATATATATATGTATATGTAGGTCGTTGGCCAAAACCTGACCATGGACCCAAGGGAGCAAAAAGACGTCAATGAATCCCTATCCCTACCCATACTAGATATGGTACTTAAACATGTCTGGGAATGCAGGTGACTAGTCCACAGCGTCTTCTTGAATAAAGCGCTCTTTTCTTTTGATGGCAATTTAATGAAAGGCACACGCAAGAAAGTATTTATCTGTCACTACCTTTATCTCCGTCTTCCATCGCCCGCCACAATAAATTTAAAGCCCTGCCGCTGGCTTAGATAGTTTATCAGTTTACTTATTCACAAAGAATTTAGGACTTTACCATGCAATGCGGCTAAGATGCACTTAATAAACCGACAAGAGCCCTACACGGATGAAGCGTAATTGATATGGAAACTCACACAACCGTACTGCACGACTATGCTTCCAAACTAGACGACGACGAGACGCATAAAGAAATATTCTTGTTTCACATCATTGCAAAACCTTAACCCTGAGTTTCCTGCAATCAAAAGCTGTATTCCTCCATGCGTCGTCATCAGTGTGTCGTCAGTTGTCCTCCCTAGAACGGAAAAAACTACGTAAACGCATCCATAAGCGCGGTATGCAATTCCAGGACACAGTGTAGTTATCCTGAGAAGTTTTGTTTGTTTATTCACCTTGTCGTTCTCATAATTGTCTTCGTCCTTTCGTTGCAAGGATCCTAATGAAAAGCATTTACAGTGCATTTGCTTTGATGCCGCAAGTCTCGTTCTCATCCGCGCTGTCATCAGCGATGTGGCTGACATGGCGGTAGCCGTTCTTAAGCTAACAAAACAAAATGTCATTGTACGTTGTCTCTGTCGGTGGTCGAGTATGGCAATTACTTGCCGATGGCAGCAGAGCTATCTTGTTGAAACAGTTCCACCCATTGAGACATAGACTTCCTGCGGCGGTGTGTAGAAAGGTGTGCATGTGAACACACACACAAACACATGAAGACGATAGAAATTTCGAATGAAAGGGCGTATGGAGCTGTGTGCACCGTGGCACCTACAACTGGGACTCTGATTTGGGGTTACAGGCTCCATTCAAAAGATGTCGTAGTCGTTGTGTTGTTGGCATTCTGGCACTTGTGCTTTGAATGTGGCAGAGCTGGATGGAGATGGCTTTTAATCTTTTTGGCGCAGTCTAGGCACCTATTCATTGGTGAAACACTTTTCACACGTTGCACTCAGTTGACAGTTGTCAGGCGTTCTGAGTATATTAAATATTTTTTTTTGTTTTTGTTGAATTTTAATGAATTGACGAAAGGGATTTTGTTTTTATTTGGAACCATGCATAGAGGCTTCTTTGTGACACTCAGCACTCACTGGGTTTTATAACTTCCTCATGTCAGCTCCTTGTTTATCGATCCGGACGTATGGTGAAGCCCCCCAGGTGGTTCTGAATCATTCAAAAGGTGTTGTATGACAAAGTGCATATATGTATTTTGTTAATCTATGTAATGCACTCTTGCACTGTTGGTCCTAGGCAACCAAAAAATTTGGAATAGAAATCTCTCCTGTTGGCTTGGTAGACTGAAATCCGTTTCGAAGTTCCTAAGAATGAGCATGACATCAACTGTTTCGTTTGGACACTTGAATATATCCGAAATTTATTTCAGAACTTTGCAAGGAATTTCTGAAGGAGAGACGGGATAAGTGACGTCAGAAGTATGGCATCCTCTGTCCAATGGGTAGAAATAGAACGAACAAATCCTGCACTCTACTCGTTTCTTGTCAAGGAAACTTTTTGTCGAGTTAGATGTCGCAGGATTCAGGAAATAGACTCGAACTGGAATGGCACGAGACGCAGCTTCTTAAATGAATGTTTAAACGTGTGAAACGTGTGAAATTCCATGCACCTCGTGGTACACTAAAGCTCTTAAATTTGTCTCTGCCGTTTCGCATATAGACAAGCGGGGAAGGCGATTGACACAAAAGACTGAAAAAAGCACGTTCCTCAAAAAGAAGAGGCCAACTGCAGTGTTTCGATACGATCGTGTTTATAGAGACAAAAGCGGCAAAAGTGGGCTTAGTGGCGAACGAAGGCAAGAACAAGTATTTTTTGTCTACAGTCTACAAGAAGGCCCAACATCGACAATTGGTACAAAACATATACAGGGTTTTCACATAGGGACGCTACAAAAGTAGAGCGACAGGGACAGCAAACGACGCCATATTTTTCTTGCGGTTTTTTGACATTTCTCTTCAGTAAGGTTTGCCATTTCATGATGGAAAGATATACGAGCCAACAACGAGTCGAAATTATTAAAATTTACTACCGAAATTCGGAGTCAGTGGCCTCAACGTTAAGAGCGCTACGTCCAATTTATGGTCGTCATAATCGTCCTAGCAGATCAACAATTGAGCGTCTAGTGGAAAAATTTGAATCCACAGACACAGTACAAAATGTTCCCGTGCCATTGAGACAAAGAAGTGCCCGTAGTGTCGAGAATATTGCTGCTGCTGAGGCTTCAGTTGCAGAAAGACCAAATGTGTCTCTCACACGTCGTTCTCAAGCGTTGGGCATCTCTGTGACGTCGTTGTGGCGAATTTTGCGAAAAGATCTTGGCCTACATCCTTACAAGATTAAATTGACGCAAGAACTGAAGCCGCTTGACCACCAGAAGCGTCGTATGTTCGTGAATTGGGCTGAGCAACAACTTGAAAATGATTCGGATTTTCATCGAAAAATCATCTTCAGCGATGAGCCTCATTTCTGGCTGGATGGCTTCGTCAATAAACAAAATATGCGGTATTGGTCAGGCAGCAATCCACACGTACTCCATGAGTCATCATTGCATCCCGAAAAAATTACGGTTTGGTGTGGTTTATGGGCCGGCGGCGTCATTGGGCCGTACTTCTTCCGTGATGATCAAGGCCGGCACGTTACTGTGAATGGGGATCGCTACCGTTCAATGATAACCGAATATTTTTGGCCCCAATTGGATGATATGGACTTGGAGGACATGTGGTTCCAACAGGACGGCGCCACAAGCCACACAGCGAATGTCACAATCAATTTATTGGAAACCAAGTTTGGAGAACGTGTTATCTCACGAAATGGTCCAGTCGCTTGGCCGCCTCGGTCGTGCGATTTGACGCCGTTAGACTATTGCCTGTTGGGCTACGTCAAGTCTATGGTCTATGCCAACAAGCCAGCGACGATTGATGAACTTCGTACGAATATCGAACGTGAAATTGCAGCAGTATCGGCCGATTTATGCTTGAAAACCGTCGAAAATTGGGTTCAGCGTCTGGACTTCTGCAAGCGTGCCCGTGGTGGTCATGCAAAAGAAATCGAGTTTCATACATAATGGCATCGAACGTACTTTCACAGGAATAAGGAATTTCATTGATATCCAAAACCGTTTTTGTTTTATTTAAAAAAACTTTTGTAGCGCTTTTATTGCAAAACCCTGTATAACAGTGGACAAGTATGACTTCGAAGTATTAAAGCGCAAATAACTTAGGGTGGTGCTACAACTCGAGGTGAACCTGTGCCTCAACTAACAAGCGTCTCCAGCGAGCTTTCACTTGCGTGCACCACCTGAGTCCCGGTCTTCCTCTACTGCGCCGTGTCTCGGGTGTGGATCCGACGATTTTCCGGGCCGGAGGATTGGTGTCCATCCGCTCTACATGACCCAACCACCTCAGTCGTTGGACCTTCACTCTTCTGACTTAGTCGATGTCGCTGTACAGCCCGTACAGTTCGTCATCGTATCTCCTCCTCCATTCACCATCTATTCAGACGGGACCAAAAATCATCCGAAGAATTTTCCTCTCGAAACAGCCCAGAGCAACCTAATCCGCTTTTGACGAAGTCCATGCCTCTGCGCTGTAGAGCGGGACTGGGATGATTACTCTGTTTTCTGTCCGTCTGTAAAAATTGAGATGTCAAACTTCCGCTTTTCCGTTCCGATCTGGTACCGCAAAAGTCTAACGAAAGTTTGGTCACTCTGGGTCGTAACTATTTATCGCGGTATTGAGTTCAGAATATTTCTGTGGGTGCGTGTTCTAGCAGTCTAACATCCAAATTCTCTGTGTCTGACAGCGCTACATGTTGCCTTAAATAGAGCATTTACATATGCCGATCGGAGGAAGAAGGGGCAAGAGAATAGTTTTGGCATTCGTTGGGCAGGAGCGCTCCCATAATGCCAATAATCCTTGCAGTTCTTTGGACTTTGCTTAGTTTGGTTATGCTTTATGTTATTAGCCCTGAGTGACATTAGGTGGGAAATCGAAGTGCTTTCGGTAGCAAATCCCTTAAAGGAATTGAAACCTTTTTAGAGAATTTTACAAAACGAACATAAACTCCGCCAACAACATGATACCCTCCATCAGATAGACAGCTTTGTTCTAAGCTTTGGCTCATCCCCACCATGGGTCATTATTTCCTGTCCATTACCCGAGTCTATTTAGTGTTGGATAACTTCACTTCACTTCTTTTGTCACTTCCCGGAGTGTATCGCCAGCTTCTCCTCTTTCTATACACCTTGAAGCGCATTATGCCCGTCACGTTGAGTATCACTTTCCATCGAAGGGCCTATTGCAACAATCGTACAAACCCGTTAATACCCAAGCTGCAAATGCTTATACGACATTGACAAAGGGTGGCTCTTCCAAGCACAACTTAACAAAGCCAACTGGCTGAGGATTCCTTAAATGGCTTCTCCACAAGAGCTTTTCACTTTCGAGGATTTTTTTTTCTCATTTTTTGGGGGCACTCAGTTGACATTTTTTTTTCCACAGATTCTGGGTGGGTGTGTGTGGTGAAATAAATGTCATTCACCTCTTGTCAATGTGACAAGATTGGGAGGCGGTGGGTGGCCTGTCTGCACATGTGAGCCTTATCCACTCTCTTTGCATTGACTTGCAGCTGGTGTTGCTGTGACGTTGCCATGAAATTACGAGTGACTGTGGCAGGCATAATTACTTCAGCGATTTTGCTGTGCATTCCTTCGTCATTTCTTTTCGGCATATACAGGAGCAAGTATCTGTTTTGGCAACTTGACTTGTAAATGGGCGGACAATTATTGTGGAAGCCTTTGTTCTTGTTTCTTGGTATGTTGTTTCGACATAAACAATCTTTTTGTGATTCCAAAAAAGGAAGAAAAGGATTCACAACGCAAAGGGACGTAGTCCTATTGTGATTTTGCATAAAGCTCTATCCTCATTAGCAAGTCAGAGACAATCCTTATCTTCTTTTTCTTAAAGTTGCATGTAATTCCACAACGACCCACGGTTTGTATCCTTCGAAACCAGTTTCTGCTTGGATTCTCTCGTTTGTTTAAGGAATTTTAACTAAGCCAACGTGCAGGACATCCTGATGTAATGGTTACACCAAGAGCTGCACTTTGTTTTTTTCTTTTCGGAGAAAAATTCAAGCCTTTGTCTGTTTCGGTGTGATTGCGAGTATGCTGGGGTGCATAAAAGTGTCCTCAGGGCGAGGGACTCATAAAGGAAATCGTGAGCATGCATGAAAAGATGAGAGAGAGAAAAAAAAAAAACTAAGATTCTTGCTGCGAAGTCTTTTTAATTTTGTTGTTACTTTTGTAGTGGGACTGCAGGAGTAGTCGCGGTACGTGGGTTAGAAGAGCATTTTCACACGTGCACTAATGTGTCCCCACTAAAATGCATGCACAAGCTCTTGTTACAACACAGCCACAGTGAGGAGTAAGACTCAGAGTGTCCTTAATGTTATTGTCAGTAACAAAGAGGGAAAACTAAAAATGCACCGAGAACGTGAGTGTAGAAGGCAGAGGTGTGAAAATTAAGGGAACAACGTTTGCATAGAGTGCGCGACCGACTTTAATTAAGATAGTAAACGTACTCGTAACACAAACCAGCTCACAGGACAAGTGAAGTATAGCACAAGGTACGGTTCCGAGAAATAAAGTCGTCAAAGGATTGTCAACACACTACACTTCGTCATTTCATATGTACACGAGTGATTGCCCTAGGGTTTTTGCCTATTAGTTCGCGTCGAAGTTCCAACTGTAGATTGTGTCGTTCCTAGACTGTAAGATAACGCTTCCATGTGTATTTTGTTAGTCCTTTTTATCCTTTGGGACCACTTCGATGGCTCGCTGGTTCCTGCGACTGCGTATTCCAATCATTGCTCTCTACTACCCCTGCTCTGTCACTTTGACCTGAGTCCTAGGACATAGATGCATAGGCGGGAACGAAGAGGACGTTGAAATGGACGGACATAGTTCAACTATTGACAGCTGTCTCGTAGAACCAATTTATATTTAACTTAGATCTGTCAATGAAGAACCAATATTACACTTCAGCCAGAAAGCTGGATCATCTCTAGGACGACATAGCCCCTTATATATACAACCAAACTATAACCAGAGACCTCCTCTGGAAAAATCGTACCAACATTTCTCGAGGCTTGTATAGGTGCATGGGTGACTAGAAGGTCGGCAACCAAGCAGCAAGACTGCCGCACCTCCAAAGAATGAGGTAAAAATCCTCGACCAGTTCGTTGGTAAATGTCCGGCTCTCGCCAACAACCAAACAGCATACAACTTTCTTTAAAAAGTAATCTAGAGGAGCAAGGCTATGCTATGATAGTTATAAAAGCATGGTAAAGTTCTGTAGGAAAATCAAATGCTTTCAGGAAATGGTTTTGGTTTTGCCAATTTGGTTTCACAGGGATCGCTGTAGCCCATGCTTGGTGTCTTATGCAAGCGCTGGCTGTATATCCCTACTCTACCTTACCTAATCTAACCTTCTTCGAAAACCTTAATACCCTTTTACAAATCCACATACTGGATATAAAGACCGCCAAACAACAGCCTAATGGTCACCGTGACTCAGTAGTTAGTGCAATCAACTGCTGTGCGAGCTGTATGACGATCCTCACCAAGATCATTTTTCTTGAAAAAAAACTTCTTGCTCGCGGTCCTATTCGTTTGTAACACGGCCTATATGAATGGTTGGAAGAAGCCAGGCCTTGACCCAGCCCTTGCTGCCTCGTCAGCTATTTATCTATGTTCTTTCCTAAACAACAACCCCACTCACGATTTTTAACAAATTTAGATTTCCAAGAGTTTTAGTATCAATTCGGCGCCAAATGTACTTATTGAATCTCAGGCACGTGAGCCTGTCTGCCGTGAGTTTTGTACTCATTTGACTTCTTGACCGATGGTGCAAATCATTGAAGACGTCATTCGGTCTAAGAATTTTGCCCTTTGGCAGGATTAACCTTGAACTCTACCAATTTTACCTCATGGCCGGAGTCTGACGCAAGTTGTAAGACTTGAATAAATTCCTCCGCTTCTCATCGAAAGAGCACGTCGCTAGTAACCATTAGAAATACTAATGTAGACAATACACAACCTTGCCGACCACCACTTTGAATTTCAAATTCATCTGACAGTCCACTCCTGTCCAGCACGTGCCGTTTTGTTTACTTTCACAGAAGCCACCAATTTCTCTGTTTGTCATAAATAATGATCTCAGGACATCAAGGTTATGTGCTACTTTTCTACGAAGACATTATAACAAAAAATATTTTAACCGTGACGCAAACCGACCCGTCTCCATCCAATTTTAAATCGATTCCCACGCGACGCGAGTTGGACTTGATTTTATTTGTTTTGCCAAAAAAAAAGCGGCTAATTTGCTCTAGAAACCAGCTCCTAAAAGTGGCACTCTCCCGATCAAGATCGTTATCATAAGTGCATCCAATTCAGCACACACTCCTTCCGGTATCCAATAAAAATTAAAACCCAATTCAACACCCCGCTGCACTAATGAGATTTCAATCATTGAACTTCAAAAGTAGTTCATTAGTTTTAAATAACCATAAATATTAATTTGAATAATTTGCCGAAGCTGTATTTGTTTAATGCAAATTTTGACAAGAACAACAAATAAAGCAGCACATCGGGTTCGGAACGTCAGGGGAACTTGTGAAGACACGAATAAATAAATTGCTGCGGAACCGGTTTGAAAGACTTAGTGCTCCCAAAATCGTCTCTAATTAAATAATTTTCGGAGTTTATAGCCTCATTAGCTTAACTGTCAGCCTTTAGGTGATGGAATGATGTATTAGGATAAAAATGTTCTGACTTCGACTTAAGTTTAATCTGTTTGACTGGGGGAATTGTGGTGGTAATTTATTCTGAATTGATGGTTACTTTTGTGTCTGTCAAGACATGGTTTCGCTGGATAGCCTTAAGTGAGGCGCCTTCAGTTCATTGGAAAGTTTTTTTCAAATGCCACCAGAACTGGCAAGGTTCTTTCATCCGGCTTCTCTTAGCACCATTCACTCTTCGCGTGACATGTATTGGGATCCGGACAGCGAATGGTCTTTGATGCTAGAGGCGGATCGTGGTAGATTAGTAGCAGGATAGAAGTGAAAGTGCCTGTTCTGACTAGAAGCATAATGCCAGGGTTAGGAGGGTTGGATTGTACGATGGTGAGACCTAAATGCACTACAACTTGTAAGATCTATACTACTAAGTCCTACTAATCTATTTACTAACTTTTAAGATCCATCGCGCTTAACGAATTTACAATGGTAGCATTGCTAGATATTGAGGGAGCATCCAGTAACGTTGAGACACTTTCGATAATCAATGCTCTGATAAATCTGCGAAACAGTCGGCAGTCTAATAAACCACATGCTTAATAGTAGAGTCATTAACGCCCTTTTTTGGTAACAGCTCAGCCAGGAATGAGCCACACCGAGGCATACCCCACGGAGGTTGTTATCTCCTCTTCTATGAAATTTTGTTCTCAACGAATTGCTTCTGAGGCTTGAGCATACGGGGTGTGGCGTGGTGGCATATGCAAACAACGTCGCCATTGCCGCGACGGGCAAGTACCCTCAAACACCGACAAATATTCTTCAATACCCTCTTAACAAGCTGACCACGTGGACAATAAGCTGTGGCTTTAGTATCAATCCATCTAAAACGGAGCTGGTACTTTTCACTAGGAAAATCAAAATTCCAATCATTATCCCACCAAAGCTCAACGGTACTCCTCTGAGCTTTTCAAACAGTGGCAAATATCTAGGACTTATTCTAGACAGAAAGCTTTTATGGAGGAAAATATTGCGATGGAGCCAGGAAATCACTGGTAGCCGTCTACTCAGGCAAAAGCGCAGCAGGTACCAGAGGAGGCCTACAGCCGAAAATCATGAACAAACTTAACACTGAATTGTAAGACCGATTCTTACTTATGACATAATGGTGTGGTGGCCGATTCCATAAAGGCAAACCGGCATTAAAGTTCTCGAGAAAGTCCAACGTATAAACCATGCTGCACTATAAACCATGCTCCACTTATTGGCAAGACCCAAGGCCAAGGCCCTAAGACTGAGAGAAACCCATAAATGGTGTGTGAAAAAAGTGAGACATGCCAGAATCCTATCAACTCACCGCAGCCTTCCCAAATCAACAGACACGTTGCCCACCGAAAACGACTTCAAGATGGGCTATAAGCACAAAATGCCGGACAAAAGCGCCTGGAGTCAGCCCGTAGTCCTCTTTAACGAGTCTACCTCTACCTTTGAGTCGACTGTAAAACAGCCGAAGGAGTCGGTGTCGGTGTCTTTTCAGAATACCTGGACATCCACAACTCCATGAGCCTCCCCAACTATTGTATTGTCTTTCAAGCCGAAGTCACAGCTATTAATCAAGCCGCCACTTGGCTGAAGGCTAACCCAATATCACGCACAGATATTGTGATCTACATCGACAGCCAGGCCGCTGTCCCTCGTAAGATAAAATCTAGGGCAGTGAAGATCTGCCGGGTGTCTCTAAACGAGATCGCTAATCAGTATAACGTCACACTCTGTTGGGTTCCTAGTCATTGCGACATTCAATGGAGCTGTGAATTAGCCCGACAAGGCTCTCAATGTACAGTCGGCAGGAAGCTCGACCATGTCAAAGGGCCTATGTCGTATGTTAAACACCTGACTTATACCGACGCTCTGTCGAAAGCAAATCGTAGATGGCAACGCCTCGATTGCTGCAACAATGCCAGGCTGATCTGGCCTCTCCTGCATCAGAAGCTTTAAAACACTTAAAAGAGACTAAATTTCAAAACTAATCACCGTCCTCACGGGGCACTGCATCTTAGGCAGGCATGCTCAGCGCCTAGGTATGGTATGTAACGATTTTTGCAGGAGCTGCCTTCCTCTGCACGTGTGCCGTCCTTGCGAACATCAGAAAAGCCACCTTAGGCTAATACTCAACAGCTAGGTTAGGAAATCTAAATTGTTTCAGGAGTAAGCAAGGGACAAACCCCAGTACTCAGTGGTATCACAATGGTCTAAGTGTACCTCTTCTTGGAGGACCGCTCTAACTAACAAAAATCAATACTCCAAGCAGAGATGCTACATAAGTATGAGATAAGGGGCTGACGAGTTTAAGTTGCACTGGATAGTAAATCTGTGATCAGGCGAAAGAGTCAGCCTGTAATTTAAACCGACTCTGGCGATGTGTCCAGATACGCAATGCATGTAGCGCACGCACTTACTTATTTACTTAACTTAAGCCCGGCATACCGATTTGGTTGAAGTCACTCTCCAAGTGTGCGCGTCATCTCTGGGGTGAACTACGTTGTGGCTAGCAAGCAGATTGAGTTTTTTTTACACTCCCTGATGGCTTTAGGCGCTGCTTACCTTACTTACTTACTTACTTAAAGTGGCGCTACAGACCGGCGTGGTCCTGGGCCTCAACCAAGAAGCGTCGCCAGCGATCTCGATCTTTTGCCAGCTGTCTCCAGTTTCGCACGCCAAGTTGGTTGAGGTCCCCTTCCACTTGCGTGCGCCAACTGAGTCGCGATCTTCCTCTACTGCGCTGACCCTCGGATGTGGATTCGAAGATTTTCCGAGCTGGAGCATTGGTGTCCATCCGCTCTACATGACCCAGCCACCTCAGTCGTTGGACCTTCACTCTTCTGGCTAAGTCGATGTCGCTGTACAGCCCGTACAGTTCGTCGTTGTATCTCCTCCTCCACTCCCCGTCTATGCAGACGGGACCAAAAATCACCCTTAGAATTTTCCTCTCGAAACAGCCAAGAGCAACCTCATCCTCATCCGCATCCGCTGCTTACCTATTCGAGGAAAATATTCTTATCGGAAACCTTTACAAAGAGGTGCCACTTAGACTGACTGTATAGAACTGGCACGGTACTGGACAGTTCACTGGATAAGATCTTACAAAAGTGATGAAACTTTCGATTTTAATTTGGTTAACATAAAAAAAATGAGTCATGGCGTGTATGTTATTTTTTTTACGCCAAAATTCTAACTATAAAACCAAGTGTTCCACTTTCAAATTTTGAACATAAGCTCTTTGGACAAAGTGACGACAAAGTCTCTTCAGCTTAGAGATAATACATCTCCGCTAACCATTCAGCTTCCAGTGAAAATATCCTTTTATGGATCTTTAAAATTATTTTTTTTTTTATATCTCATACATTCTTTTTGTTTATCATTAGCATGAATCTCAAATCTCATGCACCAGTTACGAGCGCGAATTTTGCGTTTTCGTACTTTTATGTCATGCGCCCGACAGTCTGTCTGCACGTGAAGCACACTCTAGTATAATGGGACATATACATACTTCTTTTTTTTTCTTTTCGTTGTCCTTGTTTACTGTTTGTTTCATCTTTAAGTGTCTTAAAAAAAAATACGGCACAACCAAAATACCATAAATCCGGCAAAATGCAAATGTGTTAAGTGAAATACAATAGCGCATGCTGGCATTTTGCGTATGTATGTGGCTAAGGTGTATCAAGGGATTTAAAAAAAAAAAAGGAATGGTATGCATGTAGGAATAATCCTTTTGTAGACATCCCTCTGTATGCATTTGGAGGCATTACAACAGAAATATGAAACAAGGAAATTTTTGAAACAATAGAACGGTGTGCTGGCAAGGAGTGTGGGGGATGCAGGGTATATGCATGTGGTGACGAAACACGAACAAATTTATAAAAATTTTAATTCACTTGAGAGAGGGAGCGTTAAATTTGCGAATAAAAAATTTTTCAAAATAAAAAAAGGGGACGGGGAATATGTACGTAGGTACCCGTAATATTTTCCATTTCAACGATAATGGATTTCCAGATGAATGAATCAGGATTCGATACTTATGGGCCTTAGATGAGGTTATTGACATTTGGGCTGAGGACAATTTTTTTTTCTTTTTTATATGTATACATACTTATGCCTTGGGAAATTTTTTAAATGTATGTTTATGTGTGTGTGGGAAGTTGTGCGCCAACGGAGAGAGTTTTCGGAAAGAATTTTTCGTTACGTAGAAGCTTAGTAAACACATATCTATTTAGGACCAAAGGAGGTAACGATCTCGGGATGTGAGGTTTTGGTCCATCATTTCTTAGAATCCTACCTCAGCACGCATGATAGTTTAAGCCACAACAGGTCCGGTATCGGCTCTTCAGCTAGAATGAGGTTAAAGGATTTGTGAAGCTAGGCTGTCTTGAACACACTAGACATTGGACAGGAGGGCCTTTAAAGTTATTGTAAATCCAAGATTTTTTCTGTTTTTTTCTCTGGGTGTGGTCGCCTTGGCTCAGTGGTTAGTGCGTTGGACTGCTGATCGAGCGGCGTGGGTTCAAACCCCAGCCAAGCCATATCCACCGAATATTTTTCGCGTCGCCACCTCTCGTCGGAGAATGACAAGCCTCCGGGAGTATAATCTGTCATGAAAGAGCTTCTCAATTCGCCATTCGGAGTCGGCAATCAATTGTAGGTCCCCTCCATTCGTGCGAAAAAAAATGTAACGCATAACATGAATGGTTGCGAGAAGATAGGCCTTGGCCTATGCGAGCTGTCGCGCCAGCTTTTTTTTTTAAAGATTTTTTTTAGGTTCCTGCAAAGTAGGCTCAAAATGTCTTTCGAATACGAGCTATTTCTAAGCAATCATACAGTTGACGTGTCAACATGCGTCCGTCTTCCAAAAAAAAAAAGCCGTGACCGGACAAGATGCCTATTGCTATACGTAGCCTAGGTGTTAGGTTAGGTAAGGATGGCTGCTTGTTTAGCCAGACATACTTAGAGCGACGTAGACTTTTCTCATCCTTTTCACGTTTGAAAATAGACTTAATCTTTCGGCGTGTATGCCTTTTAGACAGTGTCCTGTCTTAGAGAATAGCCATAGTCTTTCTGCTGTCAGGCGCCCGGCATTGAGGCTTGGATACCTTATTTCGTGCTTAGACCATCTATTGTCTGCCATCTTGGTTGTTTTGCTCAAAGTAATTGCCTGAACGGCGTACGATGGTTGTTTAGTATCCCAATCGTCTCGTTCTGGAAAAGCAACCCCAGTTCTTGCTGTTTCATCCGCAAACTTTGTCTAACCTACTCTGAAGGGTCCATGTTTTGCATACAGCAAACAATGTGTTTCTCCTTGCCATTGAGAAATGCGTAAGGATCAACTTTGTTAGGCGTATCAAAGGAAAATTTACTGCGTCTTCTCAGATAGTCAGGTAACACTGAACGCATCAAACTCCCATGCTAGTTTGGCACAATTCCCCCAACGTTTAAGAAGTCGCATGATAGAGTGTCGTCCTGCCTGTCGTCTTTTTTTGACATTCAACGTCTCCGTGAGATCCTTATCGACCTTTATGGGACAGCTTGCTTCCTCATCGTCGTTCAGCACAGCCGTTTGTCTTGGCTTGGATCAAAAGCCTAGACTTTTTTGCTTTTTGAAATTTTCCGAACCTCATTCCCTTCTCTTGTTTTCCTAAAACTCACGAGCAGCTCTGGCCCTTTTTATGTAGGGTCGTTGATACTACCGGAATGTACATACATAGATGTAAAGTTGACTGCGACTTAGTTTTAATGCGCCCCTGTACTTGGTAACACTCGAGTTAGAACACCTCCACAAGTCCAACTGCTTTGACGAGCCCGAGTATCCTGCGTGAATCAGATAAAGTTATATCATTCTTTGATAATTCCTTCTTTCGTTTAACATTCCCCGAAAAGGTGTGTTGGTGTTGCTTCAAGTTACCTGCAGAATCTGGACTGCCATCTATTTCTGTATTCAGTTTAGTAAGATGATCCTTAAGCCTCAAAAGACCTGTTTACACGTCTGTTAGGATGCGAAGCCCGTTTTTGTTAATTGCGGTCCTATTCTGGTTGTATTTACATAGAAATTCCTCGACATGCCCCAAAGCTCTTCCAGTATTTTGTGCAGTCCTAATTCATAGAATAAAGGACCCAATCGACCTGCAGTTTTAACGGTCGCTGCCCTTTGCAAAGGTCGCCAATAGTCAATCCATTCGTTTGCTTCATTATTTACTCGAAAAAAAAAAAACCCTAAAGGATTGACTAGGGCTTAAAATGAAAGTTCTCAATAGTTCCATCAGTGACTGGTCAGCGCTGTAAATGTTCTGGTGACTTAAGTTCCTGCCATTCGTCATTCGTTGGCTCAAGCTAAAGTTCCTGAGTCAAAATATACCTGCAATGGCAACATTGTTCCATTCCCGAATCATTAACCTCTTCCCAGTTCGCCTACATGCAACTGCATATGCAATGAACGAAAAATAATACGATAAAGGTAGGCAAAAGGCTCGTGGAAAGGGGTTGAAATTCTTATCCTTTTTTCGTATTCCTCGAAATCGCAAAGTCTGTCGCACACATATTCCCACAACGAAGAGGACACTTGAGGAGTTGTCGCTGTTTCCTTTTTGGTTGTTTTTTCTTGCTCTCGATTCTTTTCACTTATTTTTCGTGTGGACCTCTTACACATCTCATTCCACTGTTTAAGTCCACTTTACTCCTGTGGAACTCATAATTCTGGTGACGGTGGTAGGCGCTTTCAACATACATACAACCACTTTGCATTTATTTTTCCTTTTTTTCTTGCTTTTTCGGTGGTGTTTGTGGCGGTGTTCGAGATGTGCATATGAATGTATGTGTGGTAAGCTTTGTTCTTATTTAGGTTCCTTCGTCATGCTTAGAGATAATCATAGGGAGCAAAGGAGATACACCGGCAAACACAAAACACATCGATTTTCGGTGGATAAAGTTTTGTACATCCTTTTAAGTTTCTGAATGAAAGGATATAAGACACAAGAGATAGAAATGACCCCCAAGGCATTGTATCTCACATCCGATGTAGATTCTTTTCAACACTTTTGTTTGCTTTGGTTAAGGCACACGAAGTACTACCGGGATTGGTGCTAAAATTGGAATTGGCTATGTGTAAGTTTGGGTAGCAAAAAGAGGAGAGAATCGAATGGGCCCGTGTTGTATTGAAAGTTTATAGTGAAGAGACATGAGAAGTGTCCAAATGATAGGAGTTTTCAGTCATTAAAAGAGAGGCATATGTCCAACGAGAGGCATATGTATGTATGTATATATGTAAATATGTGCTGCGTCATCGAATTACGAAATCTGGGTTTCACTTATGGAGTCGAGAAGATGGAGAGACTAAGACTGTGAAAAATATGGTAATCCAGCACCTACTTTCAGAACCGTCTTCACTTGGAACAATGATAGCCTTAGGTACGAAGAGACCACCTTCGTACCTAAGGCTAGCATTGTGTTTGCCAATGACGCATTAGCCCGGATCTCATTAGATCCAAATAACAAAATAGACACAAGTAGTCCTAGAATATCCTTGCTTAGGTCAGAAATTTGATAGAAGATGATAGTAGTGCAATGTGTACCTCTAGGTTTTACCAGCACATCACCTGCTCAATTTCCTGGCTAGCCAATGTGGCAAGGAAATCGGAAAGTAAGATGGTGGTTTAGATTTCGCGAGAAGACTACAGCACCAGTCGGTCATTACTTTTAAAACCATCTGCGAAGATTGATAGAGGCTAGGTAAGGCGACTGTCCGAGTAGAGCCAGGATATATTAAAACTAGGGTTAGGTCCATTCTGATATTGGTCAGGGTACCAGGGCTAGGGAAGAGGTACGAGTATATGACCCTCGAACGGAGACTTTAAAGTCATGCAAAGATTTTATTACAGACGTAGTGAGCTACACAGGTTTTTTGCTGAGCATATGATCAAGAATGATTGTTCGATTCTAGTTGATTCTGGTCCATTCCTCAAAGGTATCGATTCCATTCTGGAATGCGTTTTTGTCGATTGATTTATCTGTCGTGTTTTGCTTGCGTTGAACAGCTTCAAATGGAATGACTGGGAGAGTTCCCTTTTCGTCTAAATCTTGAGGTCGAAGGAGACTCGAATTTTTTTGCCAAAGTCCAGCTATGTATGTCCTAAGCGTGTTGTTTATTATTATTATGTTGACCTTTGCGAAGATAATCTTTAGAGCTACGGCAAATTTGGTCCACCTTCGGTTGGCCTGTGATGTAAAATGTGCGGAAATCCTAAACCGGGCACAATATTAGGGATTTTTTCCAAGTCACTTGGTTTCAGATCATTCAAAGTAGATGTCAAAAGTCGCTGGGGGAGCTAGCTAAATACCAACTGTGTTATCAGTCTGATCGTTTAACTGAAACTGACTTTAGTTTAGTTTGGTATCAGGACCAAATATTCTTTCACGCATTTTAGCGGTCATTCTCTTCAGGAGTAATGCCGCCACCACTCTGACTTTATCAGGGCTGACTTTGGTCAACTTCGGCATATCAAAATAAGGCTTAGGTTTATATTCACAAGACCTGGACCTGCTGAACGAACAACTCTTTCTCTCTCTCTCTCTCTCTGGTAGCATTCACTACTTCTGGCATTATTACTAGACACTGCGCCATTGGTATTCATGGGGAGCGAACCAGGGTAGTCGTTACCTAAAATATAGAGGAAGCAACTGGTTGAATTCTTTGACTTTTACCACCCTCTGACCAAGAAAAATAGAGTGTTCCACGATTTTACTGACGTGAGTAGCTCAGAGTGGTTAAGTCCTTTAAAAATCGGATATTTCACTCGAAGAGGCAAAATGAGATTCGTAAACAACATTCCTGGCGACGGCAGTATTTTTTCCCCCCTAGTTGTAGCCCACAACACAAGATCAAGAATATACACACAAATATACATGTGTAAATGATTTCCTGCCAAATAGGTAGGATTATGTATCGTAGAATATTTGTGTTCAAGTAAATGCGACTACAACAAAAAATATTTCCATCAAATACATACATACATGAATAGATACCGTGCTGAGTGAAGAAAAGCAGCACAAAGAAAAATGAAAAAAATTACCCTTGTACAACTGGGCAAAACAAAAACAACACACGATCACGAAACGATATGTGCCGCTGACTACGGTTGCGCATTACTATAAATAGCAAAACTTTACCGCCCTGTATCTTGGCCCACAGTCATAATTTTGAAAAACGGTAAAACACGTGTTTAATTATTTCTGTTCTAGAATATACCCACCAAATTTCAATTCCAAAGTCCAATTTAAATTTTTTTTTTCATACAAATTTGAACACCCTGTAACACCCTGTAAAAGCTGAATTTCCAAAAATCCCTTCTTAGTGGGTGTCTACGCCATAAAAGGAAACTACTGTCCAAATTCCAAGTTTCTAGCACTAGCGGTTTGGGGTGTGCGCCTATCTCTGGGCCAGTCAGTCAGTCAGTCAGTCAGTTAGTCAGTCAGTCAGTCAGTCAGTCAGTCAGTCAGTCAGTCAGTCAGTCAGTCAGTCAGTCAGTCAGTCAGTCAGTCAGTCAGTCAGGACAAAGAGTCTTATATATATAGATTGGAGCCGAAGAAAAATGTAAAGACTGATGCGTGTATGATTGTCATGACTCTGTCTTGGAACCTAGTCAGTCATTGCCTATGAAATATTCTAAATATTTTCTGGCCTTACCATATCTCTACCGAACATCTTTTTCAGAGAACGGGTCAGAAACCAACGACGAAGGTGGCAGTGGATTGGTCACACATTTCGAAAAGATGGCAGCTCCATTGCTAAGTACGCTATGACAAGGTAAACCGCTTACTCAAGATGGGAGAAGAGACGGTTAACCAAGAAATACATGGCGCAAAACAGTTGAGGAGGAGTCTCGGCAATTCGAGAAGAGTTGGAGAGAACTGATGTAGCAGATGTAGTGACGGCCCTAGGACTGACAACGGGAAACAGGACATAAATAAGTAAGACTGAGAGATAAAAAAAACTGTGGTCCAGTCTATTGAGACTGAGATTGTATATAACTCCTTCACTAGAAGGCTGTAAAACAAATTTCTCTAGTTCGATCCTCTTTTTCCGATTTTTCTTACAATTTATGATTCAAATGCAACGTAGTCAACATCATCAACGGCAACTCTGTCTGCATCCGTTTTTGGGAACGCATGTGTTTTGAGATTTTCCTCTTTTTTTTCCATACACGAGCCTATGCTTCCCACGTACAAATACAGGCGCAAAAAATACATCCACCCCAACCCCACGTGCCTGATAATGAGGAATTTGCTTCTTGGGATAAACGGGACCATGATTACGATGATGATGATGTCGACAACGATGGCGATGTTGATGATGCTGCTATCGATGTTTGTTGGTTAGTGTTGCTCCGGCTGCTTCTTGTAATGTGGCCGGATGCAATGCCAGCTGTGCTGTTGCTGCCTCCGATGCACACTGAAGACCCGACGCGAACTCCTGAGCCTGACTACGACAGACAGTTGCCGCTTATTCCATCTTCAACGCCGAGACAGACTGTGTAATGGATATGGATGGCTCAGCTGCATGAGGGATGAAAAAAAAACGCAGGATAATCTCTGCTGGTGACGATGGTGGTGGTGTCAACCACCCGCTGTATGCAATCTGTGGGTGTGTACGAGTGCATGTGACAATGATGGGGTGGCTCCTGGGGGTTGTAGCTGTTGTGTATCCGCATCGGGCTTCTATGTCGTCAGTCGTCGGGTGATTTCTTAATTTTCCTTTTTTTTTTTCAAATATTTTTTGTTGTCGTTTTTGCTCTTCTCAGCTTGTTTGTGTGTTAATGCATGTTGTGCCGTGTGCCTGTGGTGTGCTCCGTACAGAATTCGTATGCTCGTACGGAATAAATACACTTGCGTGCATTTTTAAGCACGTTTTTTGTGCGAGGCTTTTACTTGTGCACAACCTGTGCAATCAAGTTGTCTCCAAGTTTTGATTTATGTCAGTCCTACCGCAAGGATTTGATGGAATAGGGTGTGCGCGCGGACTACAACAACTGTCATCGGGTTTTTGTGAATGTTTCTTTCGTGCGGACGGAATAAATTTTGAATTCGATTTGAACTTTTGTGCCGGTTTTGGTCGTTATCTGTCGCCGTCGTCAGTGTACCGGAAGTGCAGTGTTTTGAATGTGTTTGAGCGCGGGAAAAGCGCCTGGCCAACGGCAGATTAATTAACACAAACCGTGGAAATATAAAATGTAATCCCAGGCATAGACACATTCTTCCGGGCATATTACCATAAATCAAAGGGAATAATTGTTTGTTGTTGGCGAATGCGGTACGGCGACTAAATCGATGTAAATCATGGAATTAAGTGGAATATGTATACGCATTGGGGAGAGCATGTTGGATTAGGCCATTTGTTTTGATGTTTTCTGTGATTAATTGTGGCGAACGGTGAGATTTATGATTACGGGAGAGGCGACATATTTTCAAAGCCTAACCTGTTGGTATAGATGTGTTGGCACTTCTTTTTAATTACAAGCCGATGTGGGTTAAAATTACCATTGCATTAACAATGTAGGAAGTTAATTTGAAATTCGATTGTATGGGATTATGCACATACATAGGTACTTTCAAGTATTTTGTCTCGTTATCGTGTGTGTGTTGCTTCTAGTGGGATGTGGAGTGAAACATGGTTAGAAACACGCAGTAAATAGCCCGATATAGCTTCTCCCAACCATTCATTTTGTGCCGGTTACAATGTTCTCACGAATGGAAGGACCTTCCCTGGCTTCCAGTGGCAACCCATACTCGTAATAGTTGGAGATGCCGCGGAAAGTGTTTGGTGTTTATTTCTGGGCCTCGAACCTACGCAGTTCATCGCACCAATCACTGAGCTACGGCGATCACAAACACGTACATATGTAGTTCAAAATAGAAAAAAAATAGGGCCCTGGAATTTAATTTCTTAAAAAATAAATAAATCGATCTACTGCGACAGCTGATGTCGACTCTATAGCAAAGGCATAACACTGGCAGTAGAGTTACATGGCTTGAAGAAAAATTACGGTGAATTATATTGTAGCAACGACAAACACCACAAATGTCCCCAGTTAGTCTGGACATCGCCCTCTGACGCCATTGAAACCTTATACTACCTGAGGTTCGAACCACTGCACCTCGCTCGCGCTGTGTGAATAACATTGCGCGCATGTGGATTATAGAAAAAAATAGTGTGTCATTCAGGGGAAAAGAATTGAGTCACCATTTTCATCAGTGAAAGTCTAATTGACGATTTGAAACTAATTTTTGTGAAATGAAAATCGAGTCATGGCCAAAATCGGAGTAAGGATTGATTAAGACTTGACAAATTGAGAGCTTGATAGGAAATTAGGGTTTATTTCTACTAGAGAGCTTTTGTTGGGGTTATTGGAAGCAAATTCTGAAATAAAAAGGCCAAAGAACTACCTAAGTGCTTCAGTAAAACTTGCTTTCCGATGGATATACGTGCCGTAAAAAGGTCCTCTTCTGAGAAGCTACCTTGTCGTTGATCATTCGACTGATTGTCTATCCACTGAAATCGATTTCGAGGAAGAAATGTTTGGACTGAGTGTTAAGTTTTGAATACTGACTTCACCTTGACGGTCCTAAAACCACCGCGAGATTTGGTGATGGTGTCTTCTCAAAATAGGTTACGGATACCTCTCCTTTAGGCTTTCAAATTGTTCAACGGCCTCACAGGCTAAAATCAAAGCTATATGCTATGCTGCTGTGTGGTTGTTACCGACGACTCTTTTTCACTTCTCCAATCTATTTGTTCTTGCTCGACCTTTTCCGACTTTATCAGTTCGTGCAGAAACTTGTTCGCTTAGGACGCCCCTTGGCGTACATGTGTAGAAACTGCATCTCATGTGGTCGCCGTGGCTCAGTAGTTACTGCGTTGGACTGCTGTGCAAGCTAAGTCGTTTCAAGACCCAGCCATGCTCACTGAACATTTTTAGAGGCACCACCTCTTGCGGAGAATGAGAAACCTCTGACAGTATAATTTGTCAAAGCTTCTTGAAAAAGCTTCTTAATTCACCGTTCAGAGTCGGCAATAAATTGTAGGTCCCTTCCATTCGTGCGAAAAATGTTACGAGAAGTTTGGCCTTAGCCCATTTTTTTCATGTGGGTTTGTTTCGTCAGCGAATTCCTTGATGTGTTCTGCCCTCATTTTAACGCTTTTCAGTGTAGCCGTTCCACTGACTGAACACACTAGTTGGATTGGTATAACATTCTGCAGCCCATGGTCATCGCAGTGCTGCTCGAATGCATTTGCAGTGAAAGCTGTTCCACCATCAGTTATCGTACATTTCGGGGCACCAGAATAGGCAGAAGTGTCCTTTGTATTCACTATTATTACAGCTCATAGGACGACATACTTCCTTAAGTTGTTAACAATCGCCCGTATGTACTTGGTCTCTTCCTTTTCTGGATTGTAAGGTCTGAGATGATCTAGATGCACTATTTCAAATGGCAACTACATTCAGACTGCACTATGCAGCTCTCTTTCTGGCTGTCCAACTTTACAATCTTAGTAGGCAAAGTACACGACGGAGCCACGCATCTCTGTTTCCTGTGTTTCCTCCAGACCCAGATCTCAGACCCACTTCACTTTAGAACCATCATGCTACCGAACAGGGTCATGCTCCAATAGAACCATCAGTGTCATGCCCCAATAAATCTCTTAAAACCTCCTTTATCATGATCTCAGCTAATTCCTTTATAAATTAGTTACCAATGCAATCTGGCTCTTTTCACTCCAAGGACAATTCAGTTCTGGCCTGCACATACTTCATGTATGCCAACATCAACAGTGTAACAATTTGTTAATGTAGATTATGCGGTGTTACTTCCACTAGATAAAAGTTTCACATCCTCACACACAATTGCGTAACTTTGCCAATTTCCTTCGTCGAAAAATAGAAATCCACATCCCGCTGCAAAAGCAATTACATCCTGTGCTCATACGAAACATAATACATATAAATTCCTGGCAAAGAAAATTGTGCACATCCCGTGTTGTTGCATTCGAGATTAGCTTGGCTCTCTATTCATCCTCTCTGTGCTCGTGGTGCTGTACTATGGTTCAATTTTTAATTTCCGGTCGGTCAAAGAGGGTGGTGGTCGGTCGCAAGCACTCCCCGTTCCGTAAGCAATTCATTTGTTCCTGCTGTTTCCAATAATCAACTGAACCGTGGAACATACTCGCCATCGCCAGCGCCGTGCACTTGCTTTATTTATGTTTGTGCAATGTTTTGTAAACATCTCTTGGGTAATCCTTGCAGAAGCTACCTTCCACCCCGAGGTACATGGTATTAATCCAACCATCTCGGGTTACTGTATGGCGTGCCATTGTCGTCCCTCGTGCAGACCGCCTCAAAAGAAAGTGCAACGAGTGCAACGCCGGCATAGTCTGGGTATCGGATATCTCTGCCACTTCGCCGTCGTTGTAGTCGTCTCGTTGAATGATTCAGGGATTTCGCTCGTAGGTTCTCCTCTCTGCATATGTTACACGACTTGACCAATGCGCGATGGGCTGAATGCAATTGCATGCATGGGGAAGGAAGTACGCAATTGCCATTTTCTCGTCGAGTCCTTTTTTTCACCCTCGTCGACTGACGCGACGGTGGTAGACGGAAATACGGATTATAAATAATTTGCTGGGGCTTCCTTTACCGTCGATTGACGGTGGCAACCTTGGCCTGTCTACAAATGCCTGCCAGTCGTTTGCAGAGATAGAGCGTAACTCTGATTGAGGATATATCGTGGGCATACGCACACGCACCCTACACGCGATTACGCTCCGTTGCGTGCGTGACATAAGGGTTGTGCCAGGTTGAAGGGCTGATAATTGGAATCCCATTGGAAGTCTAGACGATGTTCTGACATGAGAAATGCAAAAAAAAGAAATATTTCTCTCAATGAACGCAAGCAAACTGAAGTTCGTTTCAGTGAACGTTAATTGATTTCCACAGATGTACGTACGTACGTCGGCAGGATAATGGTTATTTGAAATGTGGGCTCAGGTTGTGGTACACCCGTGATGGAAAGCGATGATTAGAAGATGATACAAATAGCTTACTTTTGTGATTGAGCATGTAGTCATACTGAAGGAAGGATGAGTCTATGTTGATGTGGATCGTATTGTTATTTTTTAATCATGGAACGGGCTACTTAATAAGGGAAATCACGTCTGTTGTGGATTTGTGATGGTGAATTGCTTTTGGCTCTTTAAAGCTTGGCTTCATGGTTGAATAACTTTTATCATGAGTTTCTTTGAAGCATAACAACTGAAGAAAAAAGGGCCAATTGTGACATTTTCAACCAACAATCTTGCTTTACTAGGTTTGCAAACCTACATGTTTATTTCAGCTGAATCTAGTTACTGGGGATAATATTTCGAAGGCTATCATGGCTCAATGGCTATCATGGACTTCTGTGCAAACTGTGTGGGTTCAAGCCCTGGCCAGGTCCACCGAACATTTTTCGCGGCACCACTTTTCAATGGGGAATGACAACTAAACCCATCCCTTTCTCTTGGAGAAGAGATCGGTTCATATTCATCCCAAAGGTCAGCAAACGAAGTCTTAATCAACTAAGTATTTCAGACCTATAAGCCTCTTCTACCCTTAACCGTGGCCTGGACATTCATACATATGCATAGCAAAGCACGCAAAAGAAGTGAAGGGCGATTGAGAAATCTGTCCTCTATAGACAGTATACGATAGCTTTAATAGTGTGCGCACAGAATTAATTTAAGAAGCTCTAACCAAGTTTGGCTTAGAAAACATTGTTAGCGATGAAATCATTATCATGGTAATAACCAGCCTCATAACCAGATCCCGGGAAGGCATTTCTCAGTAAATCCGTCCGTGTTCGAGGCTCTTGTTGCTTCGTTACAATTATAGCTTTCCATGGCGAAGCCGTCAACCTCGCGCACGATCTTCAACGTGGAGGGCAAGGCCCTTTGTTGGATTCCTTGGGCTTAAGGGGCCGGGTAATCCGGTCCTAATTGGTCATTAATCCGATTACGTCCCATATGAGATGTTTACTAAGTAGTACAACTTAATTGGAACTGTAGACGCCACCGTTGATTTTACCGTGGAAGTTCTTTCGCTTAGAAAATTTGTGGGAAGGGATAACAGTTTTAGGCTGAAATGGACGGGCGTCTTGTAAGACGAGTGGATTTGCAGTCATAGCCAAGCTACCTGTTTAAGAACTCGCTTAGTCCACAGTTACTGAATTTGCTTAGTATTCTCCCCGGACACAAAGGTGTTATTATAAAGATGATCACCGACGAGTACATTTACCATGTGAGGGTATTTTCGTACGGGTTTCTAACACACCGAGTAAAAATAGTGGTACGACATGGGCTGCTCAGAAGGTTTGGACAGCCAAAACAATGTGGAAACATCTGGCGTCTATCTGTCTGAGTGTAGGCCAGAAAAGGCCCTATGTGATACCGCTTGGATCTATATCCTAAAAACACCACTCACATTAATTGAAACCATTTGGAGCTTCTGATGAAGCTGAGGATATTTTTGTCATCAGTATGTGATAATTGTCGAAGTGATAGGCTCCTAGATAGAGCTTCCTTCTTGAGGATAAGGCAGGACAGGTCCAGAGGAAATGGACGATTTTTTCTTTTTCCTCTCCCTGCAACTCCTGCAAAAGTCATTTAAGATCAGGTCCATCCTTCTGGCATGAAGGCCAATGGGACAACGGCCTCTGCTAATAATCAACCTTTTAAGCAAGATCAAATTTTTAGATCGAGTAAGATTTAGCATAGGCCACATCTTCCTGGAGTACGGCACGTGGTACCATCTTATTGATCGCGTCGTTCTCTGAGAGCAGTTTACATGTAGCGAGTGGATTACCCATACTGGTTGGTTCCAGCAGGACGTCCAAGGTATTATCAAGGTATGGCGAGTTCATCGGCCTTACAATTCCCTGGAATGTATCCAGCATAGGTGAATGATAAAATGTTCTCCCATCTCCATTAGAGATGAGCGACAATCTGAAGTAGCTTTTGATGTACATGTTACCGATTCCAAGGATTTTATAGCAGCCTGGCTATCCGTAAAAACTGTAATATCCAAGAAGGATATCACATTGTGTTTAAGCCAGGATAAGGCTTCGTTGATCGCCAGTATTTCCGCATGAGAAACGCTACAGTGGTCAGGTAGACGGAAGGGGATGCTCAGGTTAAGCTTATCGAAGAATGTTTAACCTGAGCATCCCACTCGGTTGGTCTAAGTCCATTTTAAAAAGCGTTATTGTGATGTATTGGACCCACCAAAGGGTATCAATTTTGAGGTACTATTTCGGACATTCCCCGTCTACTAAGTCGTGCAATCACTCCTTAGTGACATCCTCTTTCTCTGTTCCATGCCAGCTTGAGCATTTCTTGGAGTCATACTTCAATCGATTTGGCCTTCGTGAACTTCATGATAAGTCCGAGAAATACGTATGTCTACTCTTATGGGCTTCAAATTCCTTGCACTCGCAAACATACAATCTTCAAAACAAACTACGAAATCCGTTTTTGTTTGAAGTGCGTTCAACCTGATTAAGCTGACATTGTACATCGCACTTCAAACGCTTAATCGACTCCATAAATCAGCCATCCAAAGTCTCAGTGAGTTGCACAAACCAAAATTGACTGCATCCGTGTCGTTTAACAAAGAATTCGTCCCCAGACTAACCAAATTCGATTGCTTCGTTCATGCAGGAGACGATGTTGGTCTCTTTTGATATTCGAAGATATTCATCTTCCCTGAGAGTGTTCCCTCTGGTCGTGCACCAATGGATAATGTCAGAAACCCAGTCCGCTCCTCTTACCCCGAACCACATCCTTGATGTATGACCGGGCATTAGGATGATATTATTACAAGTCGTGTGGTCGCCTCATGGGTTATTCATATTCACAAAAAGGATATCAATTTGATTTAGTGACAGTCGTTCGCATAAACCACTTTGCCCCGAATGACAGATATGCGCAGACTGGTGGTAAGGCTAGCCGCTTCCTTGAGGTTAAGTAATTCACTCAAAGTACTGTGTGGTGTGCGTGTGTGCTTCACCAAGCGCAACATGTAGCAGCCAGACCACTTGGAAGCCGCATAATTATCCTGTTAATGGCCGGGGGCATATGTTAATGACACTTAATGTCAATTATTCAGTTGAATATGAATCGTGCCATCTTTAGTGGTGTGGTCCATCTAATCCAACATGTTCTTCTTCAAGTAGAGATATCGGACACAGCATGCTATGAGAAGTGCTCTTATAAGGACCCAGTGCGATAAGGAAACAACACTCACGTGAGATGGCTTATCGTAGTAATATCGTCTGTGAATGGCTGCGTGCCCTTGGAATGGGTCAATATGCAGAAAGTTTCATGGAAAATGGCTACGACGAGCTGGAGATATGCAAGCAAATTGGTGAAATAGACTTGGACGCCATTGGCGTCGAGAACGGCCAGCACCGGAGTAAACTGCTGAAGAGTGTGCGCAATCTGCGAGAGAAGGGCGCCGCCATTGTTTATGTGATGATCAACGATCCGAAGGCTTTAAGTAATAGCAATGAAATTCTAGCATCAGAATGTGATACACCGACTACACCGAAGGAACTTGAATCTGTGATGAAACGGCATTTGGAAGCAGATGGGATACGGCTGACAGCGCATCCCTATTCCACACCGGTGAGTGGTAAATTTCATTTAATTTTTTTAAATTTCAAATTGAAATTAGAATTTTTATAGAGACAGGCTCATGGGAAGGATGCTTTTGTAGAATAGTTAGTTGGAAGTAGTGGTAGCTGGGACTGCGGTAGAAAAATATTTGAATAGTACTCGCTTATACACGTGTGTTGTCCTTGTGTAAGCTTTTAGAGTAGAGTTGGGTAGGGTAGTGTCCCAAAATGCTCGATTTGTCATAGGATTGTCATTGTTTCTTAATTTGCAGATAGTGGTGTCATGTTACAAGTAGCGTTGCCACTTACACTCTTAGCAGTTAGCACATTAAAGTGCTTTGTGACTAGATGCCGCAGGGTCCTTAAAGACGCCGGGGAATATATTTTTGGTTTGTCTGCAATCTGGAGAATCGTCTTAGATGCAGATGGCTTCACGAAAAATTTAAATGTTGATTAGATCTTGGACCGAAAGTTCAGATATTGGGAAATCCTTTTTTGATTCTTTTCCAGCAAGTTCTTCGGAGATCTCTTTTTTCATAGTTCTGGAGCGATCCGGGATTCCAACAAGAATCAGTACGACAGAATAGAGCAAGGTCTGACAGCTATAAACTTGAGAAAGGCTTCGATACTGGTAAGCAGATAGAATTTCTGCACTACAAAGGAGATGATTACCCTTTTTAAGCGAAGTCACCAGGGGAAGAGGGCGAAACGTTGGAGCCATTAAAGAAGTCTTATCAAAGTACAGAATGCCGAGATTGAAGCTCAAGAGAACCATCAACAGGTGAAAGTGGGAACATCTCCGACAATAACAACAATAACGATCCCTGAGATCTTGGCTACAAAGTAGTAATGTGGAAAATGGAAACACAACCGACCTGCCTGAGCCCTGACACTAGAAAATCGTCTCATTATCTTACCAAACTTGCAAATCTGATATACAGATGGGTTTAAAATAAAAAACGGCAGCACTGGAGCTGAGATACATGGGCACGGTAATGAACGGGCGGTCTGTTTGGGGATTTGCACTCAGTTGTTGGTCTTGGACGCTACTTAATTAAGTCACCAGCGTAGCCTTGGGTTCCAAGACGGCGGATTATTATTGAAAAAGTGTCAGTGCATGTCAACTGGTAAATTTTTTCAGATAAGAAGGTAGATGATGGATGTTGCGTGACATATGTACATCTAAAGAACCTCAGAAGACCTATAACTTCGATATAAATAAGGCCCCCGGGCTCGTTAAAGACACAAGTGTCAAAAGTTCGTAGTCTTTTGTTAGCTAATTCATGAGACACCTGAACTTTGCAGTCCAATGTGCTAATTCATTTACTTCATACTGTCATTTCAAATGTAGGCGGAGTCGTGTGTTGATTCCGGTAAATATGCAAGAGGATCGCCATGGCTAGTACTTGCTTGATTAACTTGTCTTGTTCAAAGGTATAGCTGCTTGACCTTCCATTATACACCACACCTAGCTGTAGAGGATTTGAGACCGCCCCGCTAAACTCAAAAGCCAAGTTTGTTCTAAAACGTTTTGGACGGTTCCCCCTTTTTTTCCGGTGCTCTAGTCTCATCACTAGGCTCTGCCTTATCAGCTACATGCTTCTGTATCCATTCGGAGCCCAATCTCCACATACCACTCCTCTTTACTCCCTATCCGTCTTAGTCCCGTCTTACCGGGGCCGGTTTTATGGAGTAAAATGGTGGCACTATCTTTCTTTGCCTTGTTGGATAGACGCCTTTGCGTCCCCCACCAGCCTTTATGGTTTCGGCTTTGTAGGATGAGGCAGTCTGTTTCCCTTCTTTAGCTCTCGATTTTGAACCCTCTGTTGTGAGGACTTTTTCAGCAAATTTTAGTAAAGTGACCTCAGAAATTACCATGATTCTTTCCGTTCGTCACATAATTTTCTTTTGTAAGCGTGACGGGAACTTTGCCATTACGATCTTTTTAAATCGATTTTTTTCTTCTGATCTTGTCCTCTACTGCGGCCACGGCCGCATCTGGGGAGTCTGTGACCGAAGCCAATGATAAGTTGCCGGACTCCAGTAAAGCCGCCGAGTTCCGGGGTAAGACTTGTTACACATGGGCACTTAAGTGAGCTCGGTATTACTTGGCTCTAGCTCCAACCTTGCATCCTTGGTCACGGCTTTAAGTACGCTCACCCGGCCACTGGAGTTGGGCTGAAAACCTCTTAGTTTTCCACCTTAGTCAGGTACGTAATCGACATAGGAGATCCTCCCAGCGATGGTGGCCCACCCACGTCGTCATAGTTTCTTAAGCTCCAGCACATACATAGTCTCCCTACGATGATTTTAGTCCATGTGACTCTTTGTCACCTCTCCTTTTCATTGTGTATATGGATGGCATATTACAACGCAGCCGTGGCGAGGAATGGTTCGAATTGAGAGTCTTAAGCATACGCCATCTGCTTTTCGCCGATGACTTGGTCATCCTGCGCCCCATCCAGACCGAATTTTAGCGCCCACTTGATAGGTTCGTAGCCGTCTGTGTTGAAGCTGCGATGAAGGTAAACGTCAATAAGTCAGAGGTTATGGTAATTATGCCTGTTTAATGAACTCTGCATGTGAGTGGGTTGAAACAGGGGAGAAGTTAAAGTATTTTCCTCGGGGTTCTATTCACGAGTGATGGAACCTGCAATACTGAGTTATCCTCTGGGATTGGTCAGACGGGAGCAATTTTGAGACAGCTTGATCAATCTGTTATCAGGAGGGCTGAACTTGGCATTGGAGCTAAGCTATCGGTCTTTAATTCAGTGTTTGTTCCGACCCTCACCTATGATCATGAGGTTCGGGCAATAGCCGAAAGAATAAGATCGCGGATACAAGCTGAAGAAATGAGACTCTTTGTTGTATTGCTGGGGTGAATCGCGGAGATCGGGTAAGGAACACCAGAATATGCGAGGTACTCAAGTTCGAGCAGCTACTTCTTCGAACGGAGAGGACAATACGTTGATGGTTTGGGCATGTTAAACGCATATCCCCAACTCGCCTTCTGAGATATGCCATGAAATCCGTGCGATCAGGTAGGCGTCTCCTGGGTAGGCCCAGGATGAGATGGTTGGACCAAGCCCGAAATCTCACCTTTACTCGTATGGGGCTAGCCCTTGATGATTAAGAGTCGATGACGGAAGATCGGGAGATGTGGAGGGACCACTTAAGCACCCTAAACCCGCGCCCCTAATTGGAGAAGCGGGCATTGGAAAATGATGACGATGATGAATAAGATCGAGTGCGTGAGGCAGCTTGTGCTTCACTGTGATTAAGTTTAAGCACTTAAATTTCTTTTTCTCGATCTATAGCCGAAGGAGTTCTGGCAATTTCTTCCACCCCACATTCGGTATTTGTCATAACTGAGTGGGAATTTTGCAAAGAGAAGAGCACTACACATGTGTTTTCGTCCGCCTTTTTCTTCTGATTTCTAGGTTAACTCCTGATTTGATTGAGTTCAAATAGCCATATAACTTCGCTTATACCGTTGGGACCTCCTCCGTTCGCAATTTGTTTTCAACCTAGATAATGGCAATGGTCTTGTTCGGTAAGGAAGGACCCTCTATACATTGAACCCATCAACTTTGAATAAAACGCCAAACCAATTTCGGTTAACACCTTGAAACGAGTTATACTCTGGGGTTTTCATCTTGTATCTCAGGCTTTACATACATACATCCCTTATATTATATTTTTCATTACTATCAAATGGATCCTTCATGAATTCCTTTTGTTGTCTCTAACATCCCCCACCTTGGCCCTATCACTTTTACATAATACGTTGAAATATATCGCCCCTAAGACACTAAATCCGTCCATCTAGGATAATTTATAGTGGCACTTGGGCTCCGCATCAAGGCCACCCTTCCATTCGAAGAATTCTAGACTAGGGAATTCAAATAAACTGTTGCTTTATTGAATTACTTTTTAGTGCATACATACCGTACCGCCCGGGCACGCAAGCATCATTCTTTCGCAGCACCACACAGCCCCCCCGGACTCTATGCGAAAGGAATTCCATAAGTATTTGGGAAATTTTATGAAGCTTCCTCTACGGGCACCTCCTGTCAAAGCGATTTATTTATTACCACACACACAACCCTTTGGCTTCAGTCATGGTATGGCACACTATCTTCTTCTCCTCCGCCGCCGACATCCTTTATTAAGCGACCAAACTTTAAGTATCAATGTTTAACTTTTTCGACAACTGCCATTCCGGGTCCCGATCCGGGTTTTCGTTTGATGCAGGGGCTTATATGTGCGAGCAGGGAATCAACAGAAGCAGCAGCAGTAGCAGCAGTAGCAACAGCCAGCAACAGTAGCAACTTTGTCGGGAGCAAATTTTTAATTGAAATACCGAGCATTCCTTCTGCGGAGTGAAACGAAGATGTATCCCTTTTTCCTTAAACCGGCGGCGGCTTCCAGCGCGCGGTGGGGTGTGTTTTAATGGCTTAAGTAAAAGTTCAACCCGAAATAGCTTACCGAACCTCCGTTTCCTTATAATTCATTTACTTGTGTGAGTGTTGAGGTGGGAAGCTAATGGCTTTAGTGAAAGTTTTGTATTTTTTTCTTCGCTTTATTATCCTTTTTAAAAGTAATGCTGTGCTTGTACTCGTGTGTCGTCCGACCCCTGTGCATGATGTGCGGCGATGAACATCGTCTTGAGGTGTATTGCCCTGATCGGAGGGTGGTGCGCCTGCCAGGTGGGATTACAGCGATAAGATAGAACGTGTCCGCCATCCCAAGTGGAAGTGGAAAATGTTTTATTGGGCAGCAAGTTGAAATGTTTCTACGATCTACTTCCCCTGAGAGAGTGGCCAGGAGAGTCTTTCGATGATTTTTTTAAAGTTAATTAAGTTTAAGTGGTTTTCGAAAGTTTCTCATTAAAATGTTTTCCACTGAGCAGAGGGTTGGTACATTGTTTTCGGAAGAATTTTTCAATTGACGGGCACTTGAACTTGAAAAGCGGCATGAGAACATCTGCAGAGATATTCTTGTGGCCAGGCGAGGAAGTTCAGAATTTAATTAGTTTATTGAAGTCGTGTTTTGGGCTTTGAACTCGAAATTTTGACGAGAAGAATCCGGTTCGCCAAGCAAGAACCTTGGACATATTAGTTTGGTGGATTTCAAATTATTCCGGAGTTGTCGATTAGGGTTGATGGGCCATGCCTGGTCGGTGGATGTAGCGGCAGAATTTTTCGCCTTAGTAGAACACAGAGATAGGGAAGCTCAACAGGATTTGGACCGATGCGAGGTTTTATTGAAGAGGACGTCGAGCTTCACAAGAAGTAAGTGAGGAAGAAGAGGCCAATGAGGAAGCAGCGGACATCAATTTCTTCCATGAAAGAATCGAATCTGGATTGAATTTTGCGAACAAAATTCTGTATATTCTAATGAATGTCCAGTTTTCAGTGTTAAAAGAGACTCGTCGGACACTAGCGGGAGATGGGGTGGGCTTTAGAGTCATCGGATTGCTATGCGACTGACTATATAATTGACTGCATTCCCACGAGTCTAGTGTGCTTAACATGATGCTTCACATCAAAACCATGAAGAGACAGGTAAGGTTAGGGTGGCTGCCTTTAAACATACAGACACACTTAGACTGATGTCGGTCCGACTACGACCACGGGATCTACTACTCTCGCGCCTTCTTTTAGGGGAGGAAAAATTAACACCATCCGAAGCTTTTTATAAAGTGAAGGTTATTTCTGACCTAAGTGTTGGGAAAGTAGTCTAGATCGTGGAATAAAATCTCTTCTAGATGGAGTAATCTTCTTCTTGATAGGACTGGACAGGTGCAGAGGAAATAGAAAATAGTTTCCTCCTCCTTTTTGGTTTCTGCAGCTCTTGCAGAAGTCGTTTGAAAATAGAGCTGATCTTTAGACGTTTAGATCTACGAGGCAGTCTCCTACGAGGACATCAATAACGGAGTTGAACTAGGATCGATAAAGCCAAACCAATTCGTTGGATCGTGTGACTGATTCAGCTTTGTAAGAGTCTCGCACAGTTAAGTTAATAGAAGCATGGATAATGAGGCGAATAGGGCTGGATCCACCTGCACACAATTAACTGATAGAATTTTTTAGTTCCCTATCGGCAAAAGGAGATCTCTGTTCTTAAAAAACCCTATTCGGGGTAAGATCCGTGTTTAGGACCTAATGAGATGAGGAGGATGAGCCTAACCTACGAAACCTTAACCTTAACGATACAAATTTTTGAGTTGGTGATTAAATTTTCGTCACTATTATAAGTAGTTGGCGCAACAGCTCGGGATGAGCCAAGGCCTAGCTTCACGCAACGAATTAAATTAACTGCAGTTTCTGGGTCTTGACATAGAATCACTAAATCTGGTACCAGAGCGCGAGACTTTTCAGTGTCATTGAGTTTGGAAACAGAGGTTGTACTTGGCGTTCAATCTTCGGGGTCGATTCTCTTTCCCTTGTCTGTCTCTCTGCAATGCTAAAGATATTCCCTTCTGTACGCCATTCAAGCCCTAGTTAATATTGGTGGTAAATTGCTTAATTTTTTACACAGCTACTGTACAAAATCATCATGCAAGCTCCCACTACATAAGCTGCCTATGGGTGGTTGCTTTAAAGAATTTTACAAGGTTCAAGTAGTCTCAGGAAGCCTCCTCGTGAATCAAATTTAAAGAGACTCACCTAGAGTAAAGAAGACACTGGTCGTTTTTCTTAAAATCTTGTCTTAAATTCAAAAAACCCAAAACCTTTTAACTCACCGACTTTCTTTTACAGTACTTGCACTACCCACCTTCGGGGGCTAGCTAGAGGTATTAAATAAGAAAATACTTTTCCACCATCCTTCAAAATCCCCCCGTGTGCCGTTTGTAATTCATGTAAATCCACACGTGAATATGTATGCTGTCTGGGCTGTGTGAATGTGTGCCTACAGACGCCTTTTCAAGATCCTTCACCCTTCTGAAACGCCATCGCCAACGAATTTAAAATATTTTTTCCCCTATCGCGAGGGTGGTGTGTCGGCAATTTTAGGCATGTGTGCGTATGGGAATCCTTTGAAAGTCAACTATGTGTGAATTCACGTATGCATCACTATATGCATTCGGGACATGTCGGAGTAGCAACTTTGTCTAATTACCGGAAGATATTAACACTTGTGTACGTTGTCGCTGTCATCGTTTCGCTGATGCCGACGACGAATTCGTGGTGTTTTGTAATACACATGTGTCTGGCACGGTGTCTGGATGAAGTTTTATGCATTTTAAGATGCAGACTTGGTTGGTTAAAGGAATTTAAATTGAAGAAAGAGTTTGAAGTTTTCTCTAACTTTTGGTTAAAGTTACGTTAATAATTATAATTTTTGAAAGTGGATAGGAGATGACAGAAAATGGGAAGCGAATTGCGAGGCATATGAAATGTAATGCCCCTTCGGTGATTCACCCAAGAGATGTGCCCAAAAAGTTTAACATCGTTCTTCAGAAAACTGAGCACAAAACAAGAGTATGTAGATCGAAAATTTTGCAAAGTATGGTATGCAAAATCGTGACGTGGTATGGTATATTAGGGTGAGCGGAAGCCTCTTCACTTAGGCCTCAGTCCGGCCCGTTGTGTTCCCCTCTTTTGATTTGGGCATATATTGTGAGGCATATAGGAAATGCGGAAACAATTATGTGTACGTGTGGTCTGGTAAATCTTCCTGTTTCTTTGGTGAAGGCGTCAATGCTCACGGCATCATAGGAGGATATCAAGATCTTCATAGACAGCCAGGCGGCTATAAAAGCACTAGCTGCTACTCTAATTACAGCCAAGCTTGTAAAGTGCTGTCGCAAAGAGCTGAAGATTCTTGGCACGCAGCATAATGTAAAACTCTGCTGAGCTGCTGACGAACAGGCAAGGAAGGGATAAGCCCTAAAACCAAAACTAGCGGACGGTACAATTAAACCTCCACTTCGTCATCTGAAAGAAACAATAAGGCAAAGGTCCTTAACTGAGGCGAATAACGGATGAAAAACACTGACCACGTGCGAAGTTTCCAAAAGGATATGTCCAGAAATAGTCCATGGATATTGTAATCGCCTTCCTAACTCCGACGTATGACTTGAAGCAATTGAGCCTGCAGTTCTCATCCAAAAGATCATCACTATAGACAAATTCCTGGTAGACTCCTCCTTTGCACTACGGTAATCCAACAAAAGTGAGAATAACAACCTCATTAGGTCTGTTGTTGGACTGCACACTTAGACCAGTAACACCAGGGTTGTCACACTTTTCCATCATTCGGTCGGCTGATTGACTTTGTTCTCGTCTTTTCACTCCTTTAAGACGTCGGTTTCTAAGCTCCTGGTCCAAAGGATCTAAAATATGCGAAGGCTATGAAAACTTTTGTCGTCAAATTCCAATTTGTAGTCCTTAGCTTGTTTTCACTTCGATCGCTCAAAAGCCATCCATCGTATTTGCTATCTCAACTGGTTCTTTGGCCTAAATTAACCACAGTCCGGATCTGAGGCCAGACATGTTAGTAAGAACTGTCTCCGTGTTTTCCGCAAAGAATATATGAACATTTGTATGCAGCGCCCTAGTGTATTTGTGTATGTATGCACACACCCGCTTTTCTGTCACAATTGCCGTCGTCGGCACTGCTTTGAGAAGCGCCAAGTGTCAAAGAAAAAAAAAGTGCAAATCCACACAACACACGTATCGCGGTGGAGCTTAAAAAAATAAGCACGCAGTGCCACAGTCGCGGAGAAAGTGGATAATATTTACATAAACAGAATATTCATAAGCGTTTCATCGTTGTAAGGACTTTTCCACACTCGGCTTCGCGTAAACGTGACCTTTTCTGTTGCTTGTGGCATTACGAGTGAAGTTTTTTGAATTTGAATCCTTTGGCACTTTAATAGATTCTCGAGGGATGGGTTAAAGCCTCATGTTACATAATCAACTCAAGGAAAACTTGGACATTTAGTGAAGCCATTAGCATCGCCCAACGTCCACATCTCCGTTGCTATGAATGCCAAATAACATCCTTAAAGTTTGTCCATATTTTGTGGCATAAACCGCACATTTCCCAGACATTTCCATGCATTACCGAACGCATAACCCGGCCACGTATACACACCATCCCCTGTTGTTACGTGCATCGCGAGTAAATAACGACTTCCTCACATGAAAGGACTATCCAGAGGGAGACTTGCTCTGACGGAAGGTATGTGTACCTAATACTAGCTGCCACTGCTCCTAAATGAACTTATTTATGCCTATGCTCCTGGAATCGTGGAAAATATTTACGCTGATACCTCGTCTCTGGTACAAAGCCGGTTGCTGGTACTTGTACGTAGGTTAGGTACTGCAACTGCAATGTGGTGCCTCATAAACAAGACTCCTGTCCTGATGCAAAAGTCAGCAGACATTAGAGTCAACTATGCCATCACTATAGGTTAGGCAAGTGGTTTGGACCGGGAAAGCACTCTATCTCCGCAGGAAAAATAGGAGGAAAAAAAAAACAGACTAAAGCCACCCATAGTGGAATGAACCTCTTCATGTACACTGTGAGAGATGGCAACCAGGATTCTGTTCCATTTTCGGAGGTATACTGGTGTGTAAATAGAGAGGACGTCTGAAATGTTTGTGCAACATACATATACAACGGGCGACGGCGACGAAGCTGGACGGAAGTTAGGACAGGAGAACCAAACCACGCGGTAGTTAGAATAAAACACAGCTTAGGGGCTCAGAGCTGTGGAAAAAAAACATGCACAACGTGCAAAACAGTTTCTTTTTTTAATTGAAATTAAACTGTGTCAGTGGCGCATTTTAGTGAATGAATCAACCGGCAGTTAGAATGATACAAATGTTGCGCCTTGTGCAAGTCATTTCTCTCTGCCTCTTCCCCTGTGTCCATTGCCTGGTGGCCATGTTGAAACTGGGCTAGGGAAGAGCATTTTATTAAGTGTTTCTTTAAAGTTTTTTGTTTTCTTTTTTATTCGGTTTTTCGCTATTTCAATTAAATTTTATGGTGGAGTACTCGTTTTGTTTAATGCTTGTAAGAAGATTTCACTATAATTAACCTAAAAACGGGATTGTTTTCTGTGTTAGCGGTGGAAAGTAAAGCTGGCAATTTGTTTTTGAAGAGTGCCACCATCCCATTCAAATTGAATATGTAACTTTAAGAGAAAATGGTGTCTTAACCAATTAGATGTCTACAGAGTTTGAATATTCAATTATAGTTCAAGTCTAGCAGAAGTCCCTTGGAGGTACATATTTAAAAGGTCTTTTGACAAAAGTTTCTCCTGTTTCTCTGTCCCTCCATTTGCTGGCCTATAACGTCCCCTAACGACCATTTCTTTCCCTTCTCTTAAGCCTTACCAAAATGTTTCACTCCACCCATCAGTGGATTTGAATTTTATATATTCTAAGGTCTTAACCCCTTTTTTGAACTGGGTCGTCCTAGGTCCACAATATCACCGTGTTGTCTTATTAAGAATAAAATTATATAAGACGATGACCTCAAAGCTATGCATTTTTTTAATAATCAACTCGAGCTCAAAGGGCTGTGGATACCGTTATGATGTTCATCACACACATTGAGTGAGGTGTAGTGGTTCGAAACTCAGGTAGTACAGGGTTTTTCAATAAGAGCACTACAAAAGTTTTTTTAAATAAAACAAAAACAGTTTTGGATATCAATGAAATTATTTATTCGTGTGAAAGTACGGTCGATGCCATTATGTATGGAACTCGATTTCTTTTGCATGGCCACCACGGGCACGCTTGCAGAAGTCCAGACGCTGAACCCAATTTTCGACGGTTTTCAAGCATAAATCGGCCGATACTGCTGCAATTTCACGTTCGATATTCGTACGAAGTTCATCAATCGTCGCTGGCTTGTTGGCATAAACCATAGACTTGACGTAGCCCCACAGGCAATAGTCTAACGGCGTCAAATCGCACGACCGAGGCGGCCAAGCGACTGGACCATTTCGTGAGATAACACGTTCTCCAAACTTGGTTTCCAATAAATTGATTGTGACATTCGCTGTGTGGCTTGTGGCGCCGTCCTGTTGGAACCACATGTCCTCAAAGTCCATATCATCCAATTGGGGCCAAAAATATTCGGTTATCATTGAACGGTAGCGATCCCCATTCACAGTAACATGCCGGTCTTGATCATCACGGAAGAAGTACGGCCCAATGACGCCGCCGGCCCATAAACCACACCAAACCGTAATTTTTTCGGGATGCAATGATGACTCATGGAGTACGTGTGGATTGCTGCCTGACCAATACCGCATATTTTGTTTATTGACGAAGCCATCCAGCCAGAAATTATGACGACCATAAATTGGACGTAGCGCTCTTAACGTTGAGGCCACTGACTCCGAATTTCGATAGTAAATTTTAATAATTTCGACTCGTTGTTGGCTCGTATATCTTTCCATCATGAAATGGCAAACCTTACTGAAGAGAAATGTCAAAAAACCGCAAGAAAAATATGGCGTTATGGACAGCAAAGTCCCTATCGCTCTACTTTTGTAGCGTCCCTATTGAAAAACCCTTTATAAGGTTTCAATGACGTCAGACGTTGGTGTCCAGACTAACTGAGCGACATTAAGGGTTTTGTCATTGGGTAAATTCGTGATGGTTTTTTTCTCCAATCTCCAAATGTCAGTTAGACTAATACTATTGTCATCAGCTCCACCTGCTTAAAAGACTCGTTCACTGTGAAACAGTAGTAGCCAGCGATGCATCCATGTTTAGTTTCTTTAATTTGGGAGCCCGTGGTTTGGACCAGGCCAACTTGAAAATTTGGTGGATACTCGAATGCAGGCAGTTCGAACAGCACTCTAATAGACTGACCCCTAAGCTACGGCCATGACGACGATTTTACAATATCAATCCAATCAATCAGCAAGTGCAAGTTTAAAAACAAACAATGCAGCCCTCGGTCGAGGGTAATGCTGAAGGCACTGTAAGTAACACCTTGTTGGGTGCCGGGTTATTGTGACATTGAGGGAAACGAAACAGTCAACGAACTGGCCAGGTTAGGTGGAGAGCGGCAACACACGGAGGGGGAAACCACCGTGGATCCTCTTTGCTGTGTGGCTAAAGCAGAGATCCTAAGAATAACTGTAAGTGCGACAAATCAGAGATGGTCCAACATAAATGGGCATAAAGTATCAAGGGTCCATGAGCTCCTCTGGATCGCAGGAAAACAACAGATATTCTCAACCTAAGCAGGGCACAACTACAATTAGTCGCTGGCATTCTGTCCGGCCACTGTCTTCTCACGAAGCATGCTCACCCACAGATGTCTGCAGATACTGCAAAGACCTATTCGCCACTGAGGACATAGCACACATATTAGGTGAATGTCAGGGATTTGCTAGGACATGCATGAAACTTCTCGGCAAGTATTTCTTTAGTAATCCAGAGGAGCTAGTCGATGACAGCTATAGGAACATGGTAAAAATTTTAAGGGAAATCAAATGCTTTCAGGAAATGGTAAAGGTTTTGCCTTTTTGGTTTTACAGGGACCGCGATGGGCCCACTATGGCCCCTTGTACCTTATGCAAGCGCTGGCTGCATAACCTTATTCTACCTAACGTAACCTAACCTAACCTACACATGTACACAGATAAACCGACAAAAACTGATCTATAGCTTCCACTGCGAGGGGCGAGACATCAGATCACCAGATTCATTCGAAACCGAAGTATGGCATCAGGAAAAGAGGGTCCAAGATGGCGCCATGCCGAGATGCAGTCTATGGATCGATTTCCCATTGTCTTCCAATCTTTACAAGGCATTTGGGACCAAAATGAATAAACAATACCACCACTATTTCATATTTAATATTATTAACAACCGATCCGATCAAACCAAATTTTGTCCGCAATAATTAACTTTGTCACACTCATGTTCTTGCCGCAATTGAAAATAATTAAATTGCCAATTGTTTGCGCTTACATAACAAGTGCCCCCAGTGCGCCAACTACTTTCGATAGCGTCCAGCGCCGTAATTACGAAATAATGATAATTCAAATAACAGTTCTCCGGGGATACTACTAGCAGGAATTGTTAAAACCGCGGCCACCGCCCCGGGGACCTTTGGTGAACAAAAATTCACCCAATCACCCAATTATTTTCAGTTTTATCACAAAATGTATTCTCTGACAATTACCAGGAGAGTTTAAATAAATAAGTCCTGCCGGATACAGCAGGACATTTTCCAAGTGCACTGGCATTCATTGATTTTTTGCATTTTTTTTTTGTTTTGCTGTCCCAAGCTCCTGTCAGTAGGGGCCAGCCCAGTAGAAAAAAGGACAAAGGCGAGCCGAAAACAACTACGAAACTAGATTTATGGGCATTTCACTTAACTGGGACACCGAAGTGTTGCCCACTGGTATTCAGGACATTTTCCAATTTCGCAGTGTGAATGTGCGAGTGCGACAAAATGCCTTAACACTCTCTCATTTAAATGAATTTGTTTGTTTCCTTGTGTTGTGTGCCATCAAAATGCCCAACGTGCAGGTCTTGTCAAGTGGCTTCGTTTCATTTCCCAAGTGAATGTGCTGGACGAGGACGAATCCGCTTTTATTTATTTTTTTTATTCCACATGACCTATGCATGTACATATGTGACCAGCGGAGAGTTCATGTTGTGCAAGATGGGAGAAAATTTGCAAAATTCCTTTGGCAATTTAGAGACGCGTTCGAAACAATAAACAAATACGTAAGTATGTGTATGTGTGTGTATATCCTGCTGCATTGGCTGGAAGAAGTGTTCTAGTCGTGACATACGTATGTACAAACAATTCTGGTGTCGGTCTACTTCTCTCCTTCACTTGTAGTATGTCAATTGGAAAACTATTTGCTGCCAAGTCAAAGGAAGACGACGAGAAAAATTTGTTTATTTTCGTTTGAATCTCTTGGACTTCTTGTGGGACATGTGTTGCTTGAAAACGACGTTAAGGACATGTCCAAATACGTTCAAATACCAGTGGATGCTTGCTTTTTAATAAATTTTAGATTTTCCTTTGCAGTTTTCGGGACATTTTTTGGTCACCTATGTTTGTATGTATGTATGTATATATCTGGATGTGAAATTCTGATTGAAGTCAGGGGCCAACGTCACTAAGCGCTCCTTTTGGAATACAAATATGTAGGTACTATGAAGAGAAAGTAAGAGTGACCGAAGGAGACACGGGCACTGTATGTTTTTTAATGGGGTTATAGACTACAAATACATACCCAAGTGATCTATAATTATTGTTCAACGAGGCAGTGCAGGATTATGAGTTGCATACTCAAACAGTAAGTCTCACTAAGAACAATAAGAAAATCAAGAGCAAGGATTTTTAGGAACTTCGTGAGAGAGTAGAATTGCGAGAGCATTGATGCATCATTCACAATTTTTAAGCCGGAAAGAGTGCAAACTATCTGCAACTAAAAGGACAATCGAACAGTGAAGTGACTAGAAAGCGGGTACTTAAGATTGTATTTGATCAGAAGACTAAAAGTAGACCGGCGCTTGTCGACTCAAAGACATCACGAACAGGGAGTACCACAACATGACGTCAATGCCTGGTCATAATGACGTACTGGGGCTGACACGCTGGCTTGACAAAGCTCATTAATATTGCAAACACCGAAAGGCTTCTATGGTCAATTTTAATTTCCCAAGGGTCAAATGGACTTCTTCAGCTATTGCTTTGGATGTCTCTAAATCTCTCAAGATGTCTTATGCCGCCAGCGTCAAGTATTTTCGACCACTGCTGCCTCGGATGTGCAGGGTTTCATTCGGGCACCGCAACGAAGCCCCTGGTTTGACAACGAGTGCCGGCAAGTACTTGCAGCGAAACAAGAGCCATACAAAGCGGCGCTGCACAGAAGGACTAGAGCTGCTCGCGAGATCTACGAGCAGAAGAGGAAAAACGAACACTGGCATCACAGGAGGAAAAAGAAGGAGCATGAGTGGCGCGCAATCGAGGAAATGGAGAGATGATACTGCAGAATGAGGTGTGGAAGTTTTACCAAAGGATAAAAAGAAACGGTCAAGGCTACAGAGCCCGAACCGAAGCCTGTAAGGATGAACAAGGGAATCATTTAACCTGAATGATGAAAATCAGAAATTCCGTCCACCCGACTTGGACGAAGTGAAGCGGTAGGCGATGATTTGGTAAGGAGAATGCAGCAACTCATCTGTAAAATATAGCCGGAGGAAGGTATGCCCGATGAATAGAACCTCAGCATTGTTTCCCCGATCTCCAAAAAAGTAGAAAAAGAACTGCGCCAACTACAGAGTCATCAGTCTTCGTAACATCGCCTACAAGACCTCATCTGCCGTGTTGTGTGAACGCCTGAAATCGTTCGATAACAACCTGATCGGTCCATATCAGTGTGACTTCAGGCAGATCTTGGCGGAAACCCAGGAACTTCAAATAGACACACACTACCTTTTCATCGATGTTAAGGCCGCGTATGACAGCATCTATAGAGACGAGCTATACAGAGCCATGTCTAGTTTTGGCATCCCTGCCAAACTTGTCCGTTTGTGCAGGTTGACGATGGAGAATGAACTCTGCTCTATCAAGGTCGGTCAAGACCTCACCGAGACCTTTAATGTTAAAAAAGGTTTTAGACAAGGAGACGCGGTGTCATGCGACTTCTTTAACATGGTTCTTTAAAAAATAGTCGAAAACTCATGCTCCAACACCAAGGATTCGCTATAACTTCAGACAATGACACCAGCGCTGAGAACAAACGAAGAGCAACTCTTGCAATTCGCTGCTTCTTTGGGCTAAGAAAGCAATTGAGTTGTAAAGCCCTTTCTCAAAGGACGAAAGTGATCCTTTATAAGACCTTAATCATCCCAGTCCTGCTGTACGTCGCAGAAGCATGGACTCTGTCGAAAGCGGATGAAGTTGTTCTCGGCTGTTTCAAGAGGAACATTTTTCGGGTGATTTTCGGTCCTATGTGCGTAGACGGTCAGTGGAGGAGGAGATACAACGTCGAACTGTACGGGCTGAATAGCGACATCGCCTTAGCCAAGAGAGTGAATGTCCAACGACTGAGGTGCCTGTGTCATGTAGAGCGGATGGACACCAATGGTTCGGTCTGGAACATCTCCGAATCCATACCCAAGGGACGGGGCAGTAGAGGAAGACAGCTACTCAGGTGGCGCACGCAAGTGGAAGGGGACTTTAACCAACTTGGCGTGCGAAACTGGAGGCAGCTGGCTAAAGATCGAGCTGGCTGGAGACGCTTGTTGGTTAAGGCTCAGGTCCACCTCGGACTGTAGCGCCACCTTAAGTAAGTCGATAGTATTCATGGAATGCCGCACTTTTAGTAAACCTAACCTTGGTTGGAAATCGGTTTAAATTTATTTCCTTCTCCCTTATTTGAAACTTCATTTCCATCCAAATTTGCAGAAGGATTTGTTGGAGTAGGTAGACGTTCACTTTTTTTATTGAGATTGTAAGCAGGTTTGTATCTACGGCTTAAGTATGTATCTACATCTCTTAAAAAATGAATTTACGTTCAAAGCCCTTGTGTAGTTCTTATTTCGCACAATCCGCCTTAACAGAACCCTTACCCTTATAACTAAAGTTGTTCGTTCTCCGAAAACCACTTACAAAATTCTGAATAATTATGTATTTCGTGCTCTTTTTGAACGACATGTCAAATCTGCTTAGGTACATGGGCTGTGTGTACGTGTCCTACATTGTCCTTGTCCCACACTAACAACTTCTTTTTAATCCGGCAGTTTGACAACGCTGCAGAACTCTAAGTAACCTCGCAACAACATAATTAATCCTTTAACTACGCGTACACGTTGCTTGCTCTCCATCCACCGGAGGAGTACCTAATATGCGAAAAAAAAAGCGATTTATTCAAAGTGATGACTAACCCATATGGAAAAACAGGAACTGTGTACGGGTGTGCATGTTGTTTACTCCTTCATCTCATTTTACAGGACATGCAGGACGTATGTATGCTGTAGAACCGTGCAAACGAACAAAATCCCCAATTACAATGCGAATGAGTGATGAGCTTCATTTCTCCATGCAAAAACGCAATGTTCTACCATAACAAGGATAACCAAGGATAAAAGATAAGAAGAGAAATACAAGGAATAATGCAAAGCTCTACAATATCCGGAGGTGCGTTGATAGGGTCGAGAAAAAAAAAATGGTTTAGCCAGGCACAGTGTATCCTTAATGAAACCATTATTCGCGTCATTCATTCAGTAGGAAGTGTGAAAAGCGATCCTTTTCCTGCATGCATGTGTGTAATACATGCCACCACCACAGCTATGTTATGTGTACACATCTGATGAAGGATTTGATGGAAGCATGTCGTTCATTCAGGAAAACTTCATCAACATGTTCTCCCGTTTCAGAAGTTCTTCTTTTTTTTTTGGTTTCTTTGCCATCTTCGTCAGGACTCCGGACAGGACACATGAATGGTGGCTGGATGTGCGTGTGTGTGTGTGGACGGTGCGTGATGAATTCTTAAACATTTTGAATGAAACTGACTGATAAGCACGTGCGTGTATCCTTTTACAACAAAACACCCACACATGGCGTTTATTCGGACCCAAAGTGAATGAAGGAAGTCTGTATGGTGCTAGATGGATGAGTGTTTTCCATGTAATCAAGGATATTCTTCTTTTTTTCTTCTTCTCCTTTTTGATTTCCAATGTCGAATGTGTTTGCTGATTTTCATTAGCTACGCACCGAAGTGCAGTTGGCAAGGATTACAGAATTTCATTTATGATTTGATTTTCGTTTCCTCCGTTTGCGTTGACCTGAAGGGATTTGCTCCCTTTTTCTGTGGGTGTCAATTGGTTTGGGTGGATGTAAGGAGATTTTGGTAATAGTGGCGTTTTTTTTTTTTTTTCATTTCGTGAGTGATAAAATGGAAATTGGAAAGAAGTAGTAAACGCAGTGGATTTGGACACTATTCCTTGAGAACTTAAAGGGATTAAGGGGCGTGTTGGAGTAAAAAGTTTGGAAGGAGGACACTATTTCTTTAATACCAGCGGAATATAGACTTTAAGAGGGGCTTAGACTTGCGATATTTCTTCAAGACTTCACGGATGGATATGACTTTAGTTGTTTAAATATTTATTGCTGGCAATTCAATTTAGAATCGGATTATCGAGTGATGAGAAGTCGTTGGAATTTCGACGAATGACGAAGCATAGTTTGAGGAAGTCGACAATTTTCTGGTATTCAGGAAGTTTTGTCTCTGCCATGTAGCGGCAATGAGTGTGGTTTCGACAGCAAAATCGGCAATTTAAGAACTGCTGCGACAGTACTGGGAATTGACCACCATTGTTGTACGAATACTACATTCCCCCAACTACACAGGTCCTGGAACAGTTGACAGGTTATAATTGCTGATAACACTTCTCAACACTAGGTTCTTGTTTGATGTGGTATGTAGATCATAGTCAGAAAATGATTCTGCTTCATAAAAAGCTATATTCGGCAATATCTGTGGAGCAGACGTTGATGCTTGTCCGATCGATATAAATTTAGATGGCCGGTCGATTAAAAATCATGCTTTTGAAGCACGAAGTCTGCCCCAACAAACCCAAAGTTGTATACAACGTAAACAATGCTTGAATCATATCATATTCCCAGAGTTACCACCTATTTACATGCACATGCAGGTCAAATTTGAAGCAGCGGAGCCAAAGCGGTTGGTGTTGATGACAATTCTACTGATCTCTTCCACTTGGGGCCATATAAGGTCCAAGAGCTGCTTTATCATCTCATAGGATATGCTTGGGAAATTGAGAGCTTCGCAGAGAGCTGAGTTGTGAAGAAAATTTATGAAATTTGGAAGCTGGTGAGGGATTTCTGTTCTTAAAAATAAAATAGATGGCGCGACAGCTCGGGATGAGCCAAGGCCTAGCTTCTCGCAATCATTCATGTTGTGCATGTTACATTTTTCAGGACGAATGGAAGGGACCTACAATTTATTGCCGACTCCGAACGGCGAATTGAGAAGCTCTTTCATGACAGATAATAACTCCCGGAGGCTTGTCATTCCCCGACGAGAGGTAGTGCCGCGAAAAAATGTTCAGTGTTTTCCTGGCTGGGGCTTGAACCCACGCCCACGCTCGGTCAGCAGTCCAACGCACTAACCTCTATCGAGTTAGGAACAGAATATACGAGGAACTCAGTGTTGAGAAGCTACCTTTTCGTACAGAGAGGTCCATACTTCGATGGTTTGCCCACGTTAAACCCATGCAGCAAGACGTACCATGGAATCCGTGCCATCATGCAGACTTCGTCTGGGTAGGCCCGGCATGAGATGGTTAGACTAAGTGCGAAATCTCACCTCCCGTATGGGGATAGCTCCTGATGATGATGAGTCGATGGTCGATGGTCGCTTAAGCACCCTTAACCCATTACCCTCATACTGGATAAGCTAGCCATTGGAAAATAATGAATAATGATAATGACAATGAATGGCCGTAAGGGCAGTGCTTGGTGGGGCTAGAGATTGTATTTACATCAAACAAGTCAAATACGGAGTAAATTCACCAGTAAACGTGATCTTTGTGAAAGAGATTGTGAAGACCCCGTCGGCATATAGTCTGTACCCTTAGGACATTTTCCAATCTTGGAATAGAAACCAGAAAATAAGTAAAACATTCCAAAAAATCAGAAAAATTAATCGATTCAGGTAACCTTTTAGTCATTTAAGAAGTCGTATAGGAAGCAATGCTACTGCTTGAGTATATTCACGTTTAAGGTGGTGCTTAAGTCCAGGGAGGACCTGGGCGTTTAGGTCACGTTTAGGTTTGTAAATTACTCAGCAGAGCTGATTGCACGGGCAGTGAAACAACTCAGGATTCGACTATCTCTTTTGATGAAACAGGGTTCACCAAGGGATGTCAAGTTTGTCAATAAATACACAAAAGCTCTTTACCCAGGCATATATGACACCACCTGCGGGGCTAAGATGATTTGTTACGATAAATAGGCATATCTACGAAAGATGTAGGAACGGACCTCAAGGCAGAAGGATATACATCTGTATTTTTGTTGCCTTTATCAATACACTTGTGTTTATAAAGTTTTCTTAACCAGAAATCGCTGAAATATTCATAGAAACTCGTCTTTGAGAGAACAATTTTCGCGGAAGCCTAGCAATAGAATGAAAGCACGAAGCACCTTATAACTATACCTTTTCATTTATTTTTATTTACAGCAAAACTCAAAGGTGTCCTAAACCCTCAAGGGCATGGCCGTGCAAGTTGACCGTTAGTAGTTCAAACATACTTAATATACATATGTACATCGATGGGTCTAGCACTAACTGAACAGGTTCTTTCAAGTCTGGTCGAATATTTGCCGCCGATTAATTGACATGGACCAACATAAGTTCTGGTCCACCAAGTCAGAAAAAACGCGTCAATCTTCGCAGTCCCTTCCATCTTTAGTAGCATTTTCAATTGGATTTAGTCTTCCACCATTTTTTTTTTAACTTCTCTACCTCCACCATTTTGAAGCCCATCATCGACGCCTTTGGCCAAAAACCATTTGTAGTTCATCCAACCACTTTCATTCACCCTTTACGCAATGTTCCACCTTTAAATCGTTAAAGCTTAGCCACCGCCAGTTTGTTGCTTGAATCACTTGATTTCCATTTCTGTGTAGGTCACGTAGTTCCATACCTACACACTCACGCAAAAAAAAAAAAAGCCACACAATGGATGATGATACTAAGTCAATTAATACGAATCACCTTTGTTCCAATGATTTACTTGCTTTTTTTCCAGGAAGGTAAACGCGGCTACCTAGAAGGACTAGCGTCGCACTACACCAAACACATATCAATGCCGTACGAGGATATTTTGGATGCCATCGAGAAAGTTCGCCTGTCCAAGTGGAAAGAACGACACGTACGGATCGCTGCTGGCCTCACAACGACCCGACCACACCGAGGCATTGCAAATCAATCAAACCTGCCTACCAGTCACAGTCAACCGCTCTATGTGCCCGGAAAATATTTGGTAAGATTGATGGGCACGAGAAAAGGTCCTTCAAAATGGAAGCGCAACACACACACTTTCACACACCCACTCACTCACTGTACCTCTCTCTCTCTCTCTCTCTCTCTCTATCTCTCTGTGAATAGCCTTCCAGTTGTCTCTCAAATCGCGAAGAGAACGAGATATATAGCTTCGCCCAAAGCGATCTGGCTGCTCGAATGGCCCGTAGTGCAATTGACTCCAAGTCCGCTGTCAACTTGAATGGCATGCAACATAGTTACCCCACGAACAGGTCGAATTTCTTCTATGATTTCTCTGCAACAGGTGAGTAAGGAGGGGGTGGCTAGAGCGATAAAAAGAAAAAGAAAAACCAAACAGAGGTTCACTTTAATGTTTGTCTTCCTGTCTGTGCCTGATTCCGCCACTACCGACGATAACACCACCATCACCACGACCACACCATCGCCAGAGGGACGCAACAAGGCCAAAAGACGGACAGTTTTTGCTCGTTTCCTTAACGGGCTACGGCAGAGCGGCGATGAGCTCAATCAGACGGAAGGAATGCAATTAAAAGTAAGTAACATTGAGAGTGCTATCCTCCTACCAGATATACTCGTAATAATAAAGGCAACAGGATCTGTTGTCCTTGGGGGGGTCGAAGGACACCTCTTTTTTTTTTTTTGCGTTCGCCATTGAGTCTGTGTGCTTTTTTCTTGTGTTATGTCCCTCGCAAGTCCTTTCAATAAAAATTGCAAACGGAATCATTATAATGATGTCCTTTTTCGTACTCCACCCAGTCTTGATTGTGTCTTTCTGCAAGTCGTCATGACATTTTCTACATTTGCCTTCTTGGCTGAGAGTGAGGGCTCCCTTCCATTTGTTCACAGCTGTCGTTTCGGCATCAAATGGAAATTACATCCTTGAAGTTGTGTCTTTAATTCGACGTGGTTAAATTGTGAAACGTTTTGTGTGGTCGACTGAAGGATCTTCTCACTCCAGCTCCTTCGTTCTATTCAGGTGAAATTTTTTCTTTAACTTTTTTCCTTCCCAAAAAAAAAAAAAAACCAGGAAGGAAGGGAGTCGTTTTTTTTTCGTCAAGCTTCCTTTCGATTTGAGTTCTCCTCTAGCGTGTCCTGCAATTGACGTTCGGCGGTTGTATATGGAGGAATTTTTGTGTAATGTCCTTTTTCGTCCTTTCTCTTGGGGTTTTTGTTTTGAAGTGCTAACTGCTTATTACTATGGCGCGGCGCGGCAGTGTTGAGTTCATTTCGTATGAAATGAGTTTTTGTTTGTTGTTTGTCGCCAGAATGCCAAGCACTCTTGGTCAATTTACTGAGTCCTTTCTTGGTGAAAATGTGCTCCGGGTGAAAATTGCAATTTGTACATAATGTGGTCCGATGCGGAAATGTTCTGTACTTAGCGTGGACCGCAATCTTGTGTTGCCAAGTTATGTTCTCGTTTTAGGTGGTCTTTGGCTAGGAGGTGTATTTTAGTCCGTGGATAAGAGGAAATCCTTTTTCCGCTCGATTGTGATTTTGAGTTTAATTTTTTTTTTTCGGTGTTCTCTGATTTGATTTTCTAATTGCGATGAGATTTTCAGCTGCGGTACTGTGAACAAATTGCAAAAGGGAGAGTGAATAACGTTTAATGAGGGAGCGCTAGTCTGATTTTTTCTTTTTTTTCTTATTCTTGCCCGAGAAGAGGTCGTTCAGTTGGAGATGACATTTTCGGATGACACTTTTCTTAGAGGTGAGTTTCACACTTGATGTGAAATACTCGAGAGAAAGCGAGCAGTTTTAATTGCATGAGCTTTTGTCGTTAGTTTGGGATTTTAATTAATATTTTTCAAGGGGTTACAGGGTGTTTGATAAGGAGCACTTGTTCTGCAGAAGTCCTATCAACATTTTCTTTTTAACAAAAAATGTTGCAAGGAGGGGTTATTTTTTCACAGAAGGTTGCACGCTTAAAATATCTTTGAGTTCACGAGGCTGGTATGGTTAAAGGAAGTTTTTCAAACTTCCTGGTGAAGTTCTTCAAAAACTAAAGGTGGTTGACTATGCTGGAGCGAGAGAGAGAGTGAGAGAAAGTAGCATGACAAAAGGCCTGCACACTGGCAGTAGAGCGGCCACGGCTTGAGGAGTTGGTTGAACTTATGATGATGACATCAGGTGGCTGGAAAAGAATACCTTGAATTTATAAGCAATTGCAAAAAACCTAACCAAATGTCCCCAGTAAGTGTGAACGCCAGCTTCGGACGCCAGTGAAACCAAAACTTTACCTGAGTTTCAAATCAATGCACCAAAAAAATTCATTCCTATCGTCCTTCCTCTTTCTGGTCTATGTCGTGCAACTATAGTCCATTCAGGGACTATGTCCTAGACGTAAACCAATATTGAAAAAAAAAATTTTCTCTGCATGAGCTACTAACGCATTGATATTTTTAGCCAGTCGACAAGTTTTAACAAATTCTAAAAATTCAAAAAAAAAAACTATTTTTGACACGTTTGTTCTCTTATTTCAGTCAAAATGTAGCATCGTTTCTTTTCTAGATTTTAAAAGGTGTAGGGATATACATACATACAATCATGTCTTGATTTAAAAAATTCTTATAAAAATAATGTTTTTTAAACTTTTGTTTACTCTCTCTTCCCCTAGCCAACATCAGAGAAAATGAAATGCGGAACAATTAAACGGGAGCCACACCAGAACTTTGAGGAGACAATACACCGTGTAATTATATTCCACATCTCTTAGTTCATATCAAAACTAACGTTCACTTATGTGTTCACTTTTTCTTTAAATTTCATGACGCTATAAAAAAAAAAAAATTCAGCTCAAAACGCAGAAAGCTGCACGTAAAAAAGGTGACAAGGGAGGCGGTTGCGGTGTCGGGAGCAGCGGTGGTGTGCCACATGAGCAGCGCCCCAAAGAAGTGACAATCGTTACAGAGATGCCTCTAAATAATTACACAAAACATCCATAAAGATCCGAAAGATTGTCGCAACCATTTCAAGTCAACATCAGCCGCAGTACCACTCAAGATATAATTTCCTCACTCCCCGCCCCCCAACGCACGGAAGACTCAAAAGCAGTAAATACCGAAACGTAAGTACCCTCAGACAGGCAGACAAACAGACACACACAACCGCACGAGCAGGCAAATAGTGTTTTGAATATTTTACAACATTTTCGGATTTGCGCTGAAAGGCGACGCTTTTATATGTTTATGTGTGGGTTTTTGTCCTTTCCAGACGCCACCAGTGTGTGCAGTGCAACCGAATGTGATTAAAACGGTAACAACACAAGATTAGCAAAACATTTCCATTTAAATGGCTGCGCCCACCACCGAAAAAGGACCACTACCGTCATCATCATCATCATCGGAATCATCATCATCATCATCAGAATCAGCCACAGCTTCAGCATTACCAGGACCATCAGCCGCCATACCCCCTTGTGTTGTGTTGGAGACTCGGGAAAATCCTGAATGGGGACTAGAAAACCGTTAGCTTCATGCGAAAATCAACTCAATGCTCAGACAATGAACTTAAATGGATGTATCCGCGCACAGTTGTCCCGTTCGCGTACGAACACAAAACCGATTTGCATTTTAAGGATTTTAGTCCTGCTGACAAAAGGACACAAATGTTATTTTGTAATCATGGTGAAAGGCTTTTTTTTGTTTTTCTTTTTTCTCTGCTTGTTTTGGCTTAGATTGTTAGGCATTGTTTTGGTCGGTTAAATTGAGGTGGTTGAGGGAGGCGTTTTTTTCTTGTTTAACAAACTTTTAATTGTAGTTTTGTTGTTAAGGAAAGTTGAAAGGGAGCTTTGGAAAACGTCTTAAACAAATGTATACAGATGATGTCTAGGTATGTATTTTTTCCAGGAGCCTCTAGGTCTAGATGTTGTAATCTGTTGCCGACAGTCTTTATCCACTAATAGCCCTAGATTGCTGATCGTCTCTTATAGCGATGCCTGAGCAGCTTAATATTCACCTTCGGCTGCCAGGGCTCAGTGACCTTCCAGGGAACTGTAAGGCTGATGATGTAGTCAGATATGGAACACCATTATCTATCGCGACTTGTGAACTTAAACTAAACCTAGATGCTGTCAAAAGAGCGACAGAGCAGATTTGGCCAAAGCTGGATCTGTAGTAGCACTGTAATATTTGTCATTACTGGACACTGTCTAATAGGTAAGCATGAAACAAGGCTTGGCGTTTATTCAAACGAATTCTGCGGAAGCTGTATGGATGAAGGGGAGGCGGAGATTATTCTCCACCTCCTTTGCACCTGTCCAGCTCGCTCCCGCAAAAGAAAACTTCACTGAGGGTCTTCTTCCACACCAACTTAAGAGACCTGATACCTAACAATGTTAGTAGCCTCATACGCTTCATAAGAAGCTCTAATTGGTTCAATGACTAGACAGGAGAACTTTCCGAGGTATCACAACGGACCCCTCACAGGTCGTGTGTTAGCTTTAGCTGGCAGCCACTTCAACTTAACGAAACCTTTTTTCTAATCGTCACGATTCCTTATCCCACTCTAAGACGAACCGCCATCATTTTCGGTGAATGTAATGGTAAAATAATTTAATAATCTTATTTTCTTCACATTATTTGTCGACATCTGAACCAGATGCAGATTTTGATTTTGATTTCCTTCGGACTAGGTTGCGCAGTAATTATTTTCACCTTAGTTAACAGGCTACGGACCCATGCATTGAATTAGCGACTTTTGTGGAGCAGGGACCATGTTCTTTTTCATCAACACTAAGGCATACTCTATTGAAAAGTGGTCACAATGGCTCAGTGGTTTGTGCATTAGACTGTGAGCTTCGAAGATTCGAGTCCAAGCAATATCCACTGAACATTTTTCGCGGTTCCACGTCTCGTCGGGGAATGACAAACCTCCAAGAGTATAATCATTAATTCGCTATCGAAGTTGGCAACAAATTGTAGGATAAGTGGTCACGCCAGTGTGAAGGCTACCAACGTACATAGGTGCTGATGGTCGCATCCTACACAACAGTAAAACGACAGAAAACTTCGAACTCTAAAGCCGACTGCGGACTTTCACCGCTGATATTCCCTTTGTGTCAGTGAAGTTATCCGTGCAGCTTCGACATACCAAATCCGAATTATTCAATAGGCTCTGACATCTTATTCGAAGTTTCTGAACTCCGCTGACACATCTTTCATACATGTTGCGGGCCTTTCTGTTTCATCTTCTTCACTTAGAAATTTCTTAAGAAATAACAAGATGGCGCCACGAACCTTAAGCTGGGCATCTACGATCACTCATGAATGCCATTCCCAGCATGAGTGCACTTATGAATGCCGCTGGATGGGGCTGCGTGATTGCGGTGTGGATTCCGGTGAGTGTCATTCTCTGGTTATCACTTGGCCTTTGACTGTCAGCATGCACGGACTTATATATAACGCCAAGGTTTCACTCATTTATGCATGGATTTACATATCTAATGCGCCTGGTAAGAGGCACCTAGAATAAAGTCTCTTAATGCACTACAGTTGCATGGAGAGAAGCGAGAAGATAGAAAAGGGTTTGTTAGTCTAGTGGTTCGAACTTCAGGTAATGTTTGGTTTTACTGGAATCCAAAGATGTCGTCGTATTTCTGCACTTAAAGTTTAAACCAGTTCGACCTATCAGTTCTTACACCATCAACAATTGATGCAAGAAAAACTTATTTATCCTCAGGGAAGATAAGATGCTTGGGTCGAAATAAAAAGTATCAGGAGTTCTACTTTGTCATTATTTAATATTCCAACTTCCAACTTCTTAGATGAGAGATATCTGCTAACTACTCACTACAGCTATAAGCCTCTATGCCACAAATTATACTCTCGGACGTTTGCCATTGGCTTTCGAGAGTTGGAGCCGCGAGCAGTCCAGATGCTTTCTCACCCAATACGTGTCCTTCCACGCTAGTAAATCACCTCCTATATACGAGTATAATCAAATTCTTTGGTCTCTTTCAGAGTAAATGGAAGACCACTTTTGTCCAGTCCGTCCTTAAAACAGAGCGCAATTCTCTTTCTTCCTCTAACTATCGAAAAAGACTTTTGTTTCAGGTTGGGAAAAAGTGATAAATTGTAAGCTGGTGATTGTCTCAGACCTGTTGTGAAGGCTTCAGTGATTTTACAATTGGTTTTGCTTGTGAAGAGCCAATTTTGGGTCATAATCTTTGATGGACAAAGCATCCATGTTTCGGAGCCTCAATTATCAGTTTCAAGAGCTAAGTTACCCAACGACGACTGTCATCTACTTGAATTTTTTTTCTAAGGCTTTCTTCCCAACATGATCCGTCGAGATATTTCTTTGGTCTTCTAATTTCATAAATAATTTCTCTGACGATAACTAAAATCTGTTTCTAAGCTTCCATTCTTCCGACCGTAGAGCTTGTGAACAACTCTGGCAAATTCACTTTATTTGCTTCTTCTTGGTCTCCCAATTTGCTTGCTGGCACTTGTAATAAAGCTGTACTTGACGGAAAAGATCTAGGACATCATCTGCAATATGTCCTCACAAAAAGTTGACAGAACAACTGCCGCCTGTTTAATTTTGAGCTCCACTTCAGGTTTAAGTGGCCTTCTTTTGAACTCCTGAAGCCAGTTATTCGTTTGAGACGAGATCTTTGCTACTTTCGATTGACAAATAATCCCTCTGCAGATTGCACAAAGAAGCTTGAGAGTTTAATTGAATAAAATGTTCTGTAGCTCCGCTTTGGCAAGAACTTCATAAGACACGAATTGAATGAGCACAATTATGTGTATGAATAAAGCACTTATTTCTAAAGCGATTCCCCAAACGTACACTCCTGTAACCACAAGCTCTTCATTCTTTTATACAGAAAATTCTTGCATCAATTTTCAAATAGTTGCTTACAAAACCTACAAAATATATGTATGTGTACCATCTCCCATTAAAATACTATAAACCTGTTCGGCCTTCCCTCTCATTTTGCAAAGGCAATAAACACTCTACGAAAGTAATTCACCAGGATTAAACTAGGACAACATCACTTTATAAAGGTCCCCTTCTTTTTGGCTTTGGTCAAAGCATCCAAAAGCACTACCAGACCATTACAAATGGAATTTGATTTCAAAAACCTACGAAACAAGTTTTTGAATTATCTATGAACAACCGGGGAAATTCATGACCTTAAAGTGGCTCCCATATCCATTAGTCGAGGCCACAATTACATCCCAACCCCTCTTACAATGTGTTTTACGGTGCCCGCCTTGGGGTTGCGTAATTAACATTGTGTGAGGAGTACTGCTATACCCAAAAAGATATTTATTTGTTTGGCTTTATACTTTTCGAAACAAATAACAACCAAACGTACACACAGGCAGAAAGGACCGCTCTTGGTGAATCCTTGTAAAACAAAAGGATTTACGATGTCAGATTTCGGATACACTTCGATTCGATTTCCTTAAACAAGCAATCAGGCAGGCAGAGAGCACCAGAGCGAGCTTCAAAGCAGTAATCCCTTTCGATTTTGACCGATTTTGATTTTGACTTTAATTTGCCGATGCGATGTCTCATCGATTCCAGGAATCGAATCCATAAAAAGGACACAGATAAATATTTGAGCAAAGATAAAATAAACACTGTATTTGAGGATAAATTTACATGGGGTTTCTGTGGGTGTTCCTATCGTCCTGTGGGGTGATATTTTTGGAACACACACGCACGCATATTGAATTTTGTTGGTAGATGTGATTTTAAATTTTTGGAATAAAATTCAAATTGCATTGAATTTATTTATACACAGGGACAGGATTGTGTGGTTTGCTTTTCCCTTTGAGAAGGGATTGAATATTCATAAACCGGGTTTTCTAATTTAATTTTAGAATTATTGTTTACACCGTGACTTCTATGCAAACGGGACAACAGCGCTAAATACACTCCAAAATAATTAATTAAATTAATTATTATCAATAAGCAATAAATTCGAATTTTAAGTTATTTAAGGACCAAATAAAATAAAATTAATAAATTCAATGAAAAATTTATACATACACGTATACATTTTAGTCTTAAGATTTGTAATCAATAGAATTTATAAAATATTTATGTATACACTGAAAAAAATTTGCATTTATATATTCATAGTTATACAAATAAATTTTAAAATATACATTTATATATATCAAGAGAAACATAATGAATTAGAATATCTTTGTTAGTTTAGATCCACTGCCAATTTGTTACCTGTAGTTTAGAGATATAATTTTCTTTGAATTGAATTTTATGTAATCGAAATTTTTTATTAAAATATTTACAACACTGTGGAAATTATAAATTAAAATTTATAGAGTAAATATTGTAAAACAACATTTTGAACGTATCAAAAATTGTATGCAACACATTCATATTTAAAAAAAAAGTTTATAAAAATATTACTATCGGGAATGCAGATTTGTAAACATTTTAAGATGATTCATGTTACTAACTTATACTCAAAACGGCACTTCAAACCCTTTTGACTTGGGCCTTAACCCACATCCGTCTTAAACCAGCTCGACTGTTGGTTTCCTTAACTGAAGTCCCTTAGTATTTAAGCGCCATTCCAGTCGTAGTCTTCTTCTACTGTGCTGTTTCTCAGGGGTGGATTCAAAGATGTCCTGACCGGAGCGTTGCTGTTCATTCGCACCCCATGAACCAGGCACTCTTCGGTACAGTCTATAAAACTCGCTGTCGTATCTTCTTTACCATTCACCGTCCTTGCAGGCGGGACCGAATATAACCCGAAGGACTTTTCTCTCAAAACAATCAAGGGGGATCTCATTCATTCGACAAGGCCCCGAGCCTCTGCGCCAAAAGGTGGAACGGGAAGAGTTACTCTTGCATAGAGTAATCTTAGAGTAATCTTGCCATAATTTATGACGAAGCCTAGGTCCTGACTACCTCTAAGTTATATCTGTCTAGAAAGAAGGTGTTGGGTGTAACTTTTTGTTGAGAGCATGTGCACTCGTTGGCTATTAAATCAATTTTGGCAGAACCCATCTTCACGAACGCGCTGCTTATATCACGCTGTACTCATCTAATAATGTCAATATCATCAGCGAATGCGAGTAGTTGTACGGATGTATGGACTTTTAAAATATTGTGCCTTTGCTGTTGGCTTGTTGTGTTGAGTTATGTAGAATTTGTTGAAGAACGATGTTGTTGCTTTGTCTGAATTCCCTTTTGAGATCAAGGACATTAGATCATCATCGTGTAATGGGTTGTACTCGTAGAACTGTTCATCTTTTAGCACATCAATACCGACACCACTTCTAGCACGATTTTTCCAGCCTTTACGTATTTATATATTCATAGTTATACAAATAAATTTTAAAATATACATTTATATATATCAAGAGAAACATAATGAATTAGAATATCTTTGTTAGTTTAGATCCACTGCCAATTTGTTACCTGTAGTTTAGAGATATAATTTTCTTTGAATTGAATTTTATGTAATCGAAATTTTTTATTAAAATATTTACAACACTGTGGAAATTATAAATTAAAATTTATAGAGTAAATATTGTAAAACAACATTTTGAACGTATCAAAAATTGTATGCAACACATTCATATTTAAAAAAAAAGTTTATAAAAATATTACTATCGGGAATGCAGATTTGTAAACATTTTAAGATGATTCATGTTACTAACTTATACTCAAAACGGCACTTCAAACCCTTTTGACTTGGGCCTTAACCCACATCCGTCTTAAACCAGCTCGACTGTTGGTTTCCTTAACTGAAGTCCCTTAGTATTTAAGCGCCATTCCAGTCGTAGTCTTCTTCTACTGTGCTGTTTCTCAGGGGTGGATTCAAAGATGTCCTGACCGGAGCGTTGCTGTTCATTCGCACCCCATGAACCAGGCACTCTTCGGTACAGTCTATAAAACTCGCTGTCGTATCTTCTTTACCATTCACCGTCCTTGCAGGCGGGACCGAATATAACCCGAAGGACTTTTCTCTCAAAACAATCAAGGGGGAGCTCATTCATTCGACAAGGCCCCGAGCCTCTGCGCCAAAAGGTGGAACGGGAAGAGTTACTCTTGCATAGAGTAATCTTAGAGTAATCTTGCCATAATTTATGACGAAGCCTAGGTCCTGACTACCTCTAAGTTATATCTGTCTAGAAAGAAGGTGTTGGGTGTAACTTTTTGTTGAGAGCATGTGCACTCGTTGGCTATTAAATCAATTTTGGCAGAACCCATCTTCACGAACGCGCTGCTTATATCACGCTGTACTCATCTAATAATGTCAATATCATCAGCGAATGCGAGTAGTTGTACGGATGTATGGACTTTTAAAATATTGTGCCTTTGCTGTTGGCTTGTTGTGTTGAGTTATGTAGAATTTGTTGAAGAACGATGTTGTTGCTTTGTCTGAATTCCCTTTTGAGATCAAGGACATTAGATCATCATCGTGTAATGGGTTGTACTCGTAGAACTGTTCATCTTTTAGCACATCAATACCGACACCACTTCTAGCACGATTTTTCCAGCCTTTACGTATTTATGTTTTGCTGTCTCTTCTTTACCCAAAGGACATGCTCAATATCCGACCAAACTCGGTCGCAGTATTTCCTGCTTATTCTTATCAATCGCGCAATGTCGTCCAAAGTGATGGCGCCTGTTTCTATTTGTACGTAAAAAGTTTGGAGTCATGCTATCGGTGGACTCAAACGTATGTAGTTAACATTTTTTTGAAAGCGTGTCACAAATTTTGTCTGTCCACCCACGTCTGGTATAAGACACTATGCGAATGTCCCGCACAAGCCACCAGAAGATTACGTACTCTTGGAGTATCTTCTTCCATGGGCTGGAGAACCTTCATATCGCTGATTTTCGGAAACTCCTGAGATTTCAATCCCTTTCTGGGTGATTTCCAGATTAGCTAACCCTACCCCTTGGTTAGACTCCCATGAATATAATTTTTATGGGTACGATGGAACCGATTGTGTAGGTCTTTAGGACAACCACAAAGTCAACCACCCAAGACTGTACGCTGCTTCAGCGTGCCTTTGGTTCAGCACTTTTTTCCATTATTCTCGCAGACCATCTTCCTCCGGTCCCGCTGATAAGCTTTGTTGCCAGCGTTGCACGGTGTTGCTTTCGTGTGTTAGTTTTTTTTTGCCACTTTGATAGGGACCACCTTAGCAAAACAAATCTTGTCTACCCCGCTTTCTATATTTTTACTGGCTGAGCACATCAACCAATAGTTCACAGCAATACAAAAGGAATGAAGGAATTTCCTTCGGATCTCGTGAATTTGCCATTAGTCTGCCGAAAGCCATAGTAAATTTGCACTCCTGTCGGATGCAGCATTAATCTGTCAATACGAAGTACATGAGCTTAGTGTCTTGGGTACTTCCTCGCATTTTTTTTCGGTTATTGTTTTTGAATCCAAAAAATAGTGGATATCACCATTTTTTTTCTTTTTTCCGTTAATAGGCTTGTAAGTTAGTTGTGAATCTATTAAACCATGTGGGAATTTTTAATGGTAGTTAATATACGTAACTTGCGGTAGTAGATAGAAGTGGTGGTTTGGATAATCTTTCAAGAGACCTATTCGTAGTCTGACCTGCAATTTTGCTATGCGTAGTATGGTATCGGTATGGTATCTAAGGATGCGCGGGATGTTCATTCTCTTGCTAGTTCGTTAGGTTTCTCGTTTTCCCCTTTGTGAACCAATATCCAGACTGAAAAGACGTCGTTGTGCCCGCCAAACAGATTGAGTTTGGGTTAACATTCCCCGACCAGATAAGTGCGAATAAGTTTATCCAGGACCATTTTTGCCGTACTTGGGCAGTTTTATTTCTATTTGGGAGTAGTATCTTGAAATTGTCCCTTCATGTTGAATTTTCCGATTTTTTTCCCTTCTGTTGGTCTCAAGTCGCCTGAATTTATCGTTGGCCCCTTTCTGCCCAAAAACTACTGAGCGGCATTGGTCCACTGTTGCCGCACAACCTAATTATTTTTTCTATTGTTTTCCCTGTCATTATAATCAAACTAGGGCTTTCAGATACAAATGAAAGTAGACGAGCTGCAGTTCGAAAAGGGAATTGAAGATTCTCATCCTGCGAGGTGTGAATAAAAATGAGGACTGTGCTGTCGTTAGTCTAAGATGTTTACAGTTCTGCGTTCAGGTTTGGAAAAATTGTTAATTATATCAAAATTTTTGAATATTTAAGCAATTAAGTCCAAAATTGGTAGTAGTATATATAGCTATTAAAAAAAGATATATATTAAAAAAAAAATTATATAAGTCAAAGAATTAAAATTTTCGATTTTAAGGATTGGTGATCTCTTCGCTTGTCAGCTGCTTGACACACCTCTGCAATCGGAAAGCAAAGTTGAACATAGTGTCGAATATAAAGAACCTTCCACTCTGGCACAGCACTCCACGTTGCTTCAGTGTGGTCTGCGAAGAAAAGAATTAAACAGTAGTTAGTTACTCTATGCACATACTCAATCATCTTCCAGGCAGGCCAACAATCAGTGCATACGCGTAAAATTGCTTTTTTACACCGGCGCCAAGACTATCTTTTTCACCCATAATAAAATCCAACTAGATTAAGAGACAGTCAAGATGCTTCTTGGACAAAAAAGGAAGGCATGGTCATATTACACTGGATTCCCACTCACAAGGGCCACATCGGCAATGTAATAGCGGACTCACTGGCCAAAATAGGTGCAACAACCCCCCTCACGGTTCCCGAACCAGCCTGTGGAGTAATGAAATCCATTTTCAAAAGCTACGTCAGGGAACAAACCCTGCTCAAATCCAACACAATTTGGATGGGAAGACAGAAATTTACCAAATACATTATCCCAAAAGAAATCTAAGTTTGTTTTGAATCTGAGCAGGAAGCACCCTAAAGTCCTTACAGATAGCCTAAGTGGCCAATGCCTTTTAAAACGTACTTACACAGACACAGATTCAATTTATCACCTGACCCTATCTGCAAGCTATACTAAGAGGATGGCGAAAGTTACAAAATCCTCTGGCCTCAAGTATGTAGGAAAACGGACTCTAAGTTGTGAACTTATCTCACCGATAGCATTCGCTGCGTGCTATCCGTGACGGATATAAAATGGACAGCAGTGTTTGACACTAGTCTTGTGTAAACTTCTAGGGCTAAACTGTGAAAAAATTATCACCCTGTGCCTTGAAAGTCAGCTTTAACGCTATCGAGCGGGAACGTCCCATGGACGTCTCGTTTAGCGGTCGATGCTCAAAAATTTATGACAAAATGTTTTATAGAGGTGGTTGGACTTGTCTTAAGTGAGAACACTTTTAGAAGTATTCTATAAGAAGAGGGCTATCGGCACGATTCACGAGTAGTTTCGGACACCTTTTATATTTCGTTCAAAAAAAAAAGGAAGAGAGATCCTGAAATGAAAGTCAGATGGGGATGGGCTTTAAAAAACAGGAACGAGAAGAAGAAGGGAATACAAAAAGGAAAAGGAAAGAAAGTTCAAAGTAGCACGTTAAAAAAATGATCAGTTGCCAATGTCAGAGTGGGAAACCAAAGGAAACATCTGAATCTGGCATACAGGCTTGAAACACCAAAGTATAAAGTTAATTCTAGATTGCACCTGATAAGTTGGTTCGACAAGCCTCATTTAAGTTATTTTACACTTTATTTAGGTCCAGTTTGAGTTCATTAAAGTTCAGAACAAAGTTTTAAAAAAACTAAGCAAATATGTAAGTATACCCGAAATCTATTTGCACCCGTAGAAGGTCACAGGTGCCTTCGTTCGCTCGGTTGGTCGTTGTTTTCGGAAATCATATTCTTAACTACCATCCAGCAGTGTTGGTTCAGATGCAATTATGAAAAGCCTTAACAATACTTTCCCATTGCATACGAATGTCATCAATAAAGACCATTCCCGGCCGTTGTTTGAACGAGTATCCCTTCACTGCACCTCACATCGTTATTTAATCACCACGCCATGTTTACCCAAGAAAATTATTCAAGAGAGACATGGAGAAAAAAAACAAAAATTAAATTAAATACGCCGAAACCGATTGTAATCCCTTTCCATCGCAAGGATTTTAGTAATTTCCATGTGCCTTATCGGAAAATCCTCCGACGATCTCCGTGTGCAAATATTTGCACTCTCGTCGACATAACAACCGAATTCGGTTGTTCGCCGAACAACGGATGCAAGTCTCCGCTTCATTAAACATAAATTAAGCCATCTGTTAAGCAAATGAACGGAACTCTCATTTTTTATTGAAAAATTGAAATTGCTCAGACCACGCCTTCACCACATCCAGCAGCGACCGACGTGATGAGGTGCAGAGATTCCTTCGTTTTTCTTTCATTTTGCACCGACGAAATCGATTCACTTTCACGTCTCCTCCCGCCCATTATCGTCATTAGTAAATTGTTTGTTCTAACTTCCGATTTATTGCCCAAGACTGGGTTCTGGCTGCAAATCGACGACCATCCTCGTCCTGCTGCCAACTGAAAAATTCATCTCGAACCCCTATGAACCACATGTTGGGTCCGGTATGTCGAGTTTCCCACTATAATCCACCGCCGTCAACATCATAGCCAACACACCCCCCAAAACCATTGTGCTGTCGTCCCTAGTTGGACAAAATAAATGCGAAGATATAGTGCACGGAGGACCGTAGCTGGTTCCAATCTCATTCATCCCGATAGCGGGCGCTGTACAGCACACTACATGGTGAATTGTAATAATAATGACGGAAAGCAAAGAAAATGCACTAAACTAACCGAACTAAAGCAAACGGGACCGACCGACCTGCGGCATGAGATCGAAACGAACGGAACTCGGAAGACCGTATGGGAGCGGAAGGGAAGGGAAACTTGTTCCTGGACAACACATATCGACATATTCCATATTTGTTGAGTGTAATTCCCCAACCTGACCAGATTGTCGATGAACTTAAGGGAGACTGAACGGAGGATTAAGTTGGGGTAGGTTCCGATGATAAGTTCCGGACTTTCCGTTGGAAAAAAAAAATGGCACAAGAACTCCCAAAGAGTTCCAGAGGGAAAAATGAGGCAAACTGCATAACTAAAAGCAAGCTCCAGGATCAGCACCATGGCACAACAGAAAAAGGGTTCGTCCTGACAGCTCACACACTCGGGCATTATGACGAGGGGCTACATACACCACTGAACACACACACATACACAATCCTTATGAATAACCCATACGAGGTTCAATATTGATAGCTTCTCTAGGGGATATGATAGCCCCATAATAAATTCACCAGCCAGCGTATGGACTGACTAATAGGATTTGAAGAGCGTAAAATTGGTTCGATGTGAAACATGAAATATTTAGTTAATCCTTTCGCAAAACCATATCCGGTAGAAGTGAATGGCTCGGGTGGATAATAGACAAGTGAGTGCGAAACGGTAGAGTTTTCTAGCTCTTCTTTCACTTAAGGTCTCCCTATTCGAACGATGTTTTCATAATAGAAACCAAACAAAGGATCCTGCAGACAAATAGAATGGGTAAACAGCATAATCGAGTCACGGTTGTTTTATACCCTAGCGCCGTCAGTGGGTTGGTTGGTTGGTGGCGGTGCACCGGTGGCAGAGTCAACATCTGGTGAAATATTTAAAATTCAATTTTCAATTAAACCAAATGTGCGACGAATAATTTAAAATAAATTATAGGCGACTCACTGAAAAAGACTCGCATGGGTTGCCTTCAGGAGCATGGTGCCTTATATGTAGCTTTTCCGCGTTAAGGTCTCATTTGCATACGCGATGATCAGAATATTAGATCAAGCATATTTTTTTTGTACTGTGGAACAGATCAGATCCCATAACCAGGAGATGTTGGCTCAATATTGCGAAGATTTTTGGCTACAAAAGAAAAACCGTCGGATATTTAGTCAAAAGTGAGAGGAACCACAGTAGGTATGCCATGGTAAGTCTCAACCAAACCACCTCAAACTTTAATTTATGTGTCGCTAGTGACTTAAAAAGCAATGGCAAACATGACAAATGACCCCAGTTAGTCTGGGCACCACCCTCGGAGGCCATTGAAATCTAGTACCACCGGAATTTCTAACAGGGGGCTTCTAAAGGGTGGTTAAATTTTAAGGGCCGATGTTGATTTTGAATAAAACACAAATTGTTTAGGAAATTACTGCCATTTCTTTTTATTATGATAATATTGGTATGGTGTGAAATCACATGATCTTGGCGGCCAATTGACATCGCCACCACGTCTGCCTGAATAACTTTAACGCGTTGCTCGATTGTGTATCTTTCCATGGTTCAAATTGAATTAGTCTGAAATTGAGAAATGACAAATGAAATGTAGAAAAAAACTTGACGTTTAGGTGTGGTTCACATTCAATAACGGCCCTTAAAATTTAACCACCCTTTAGTTAGGGCTGTTAGATAAAAATTCATAAAAATCGATACATCAGAGCCCAGGATTGGGAGAAATTGGGACACCTAATTTTATTATTATAAAATGTTAAACACGCCATCAAGGAACACATACATATGTACACATACCTATGTTCGACCATGGCATTTTCCAATGAATCCTTTCAGTTACCCAAAATTGCGTCCTGTTTCATCGTGGATCTCTGAACCTAAAATACTGTGGCGTATGTGGAACATTTTGGTGGTCGCCGTGGCTCAGTGGTTAGTGTGTAGGACTGCTGACCAAAGTACTCCATTAAAATCTGGCTGAAAAATAGAGCTCACCTTTACTGGATGAACACTGAAGGTAACAGAGAAGCCAAAATATTCATGCCAAACACCTCCAATATCAGAACGAAACAACTCCTAGGACTAACCAGGAATCAGGTTCGAATGGTTACAGGCCTCCTAACGGGATACTGTCGAGTCATAAAACACCTAGTGATTATGGGAATAGTACAAGAAACACATGCAGAAGGTCCAACGAAGACAAAGAATCAGAAGAACAAATTCTGTGTCACTATAACGTCATTGTCATTTAGCCAAATTCTACCTCGAAGCAGAGAAAAATTATATCTGCCAGCTCGCCCAAAGACATCTCTGGATTCATCTCGAATTCCATCATCATGAGCGAGCTTTCAGTTTCATAAGAATGTGCCCCTTTTCGAAGACTGTGGCGTATGTGGAACATTTTAACAGATTTTTATGGTGGTCGCAGATCTAACTTCATTCGCTTCTGCAAAGTTTAACACTTTGCACACAGGATTTTTCATCGAAGTATATCTCATCGGGGATCGCTAAAATTAAAATACTGGGGCGTATGTGGAACATTTTGACCGATTTTCCGAAAATGTTTGATTTTTTTATTTCTAAGATTTTTCCATCGCAGTAGAGTACAAAGAGGAAAAATCAGACATTACAAGTGGGGACAAAATCGGGACACTCTGTAATTCGGGACAGAAATCGGGACAGGGTTAGAAAATCGGAATTGTCCTGCCAAAAACTCGGGACGTCTGGCAGGTCGACTACAAGTACGCGCTTTCTCAGGAGCCCATCATTATGAGCATTCATTTTGATTAAGAAAATTATTTACTGGATATGGTCTTGAGGAGGTTTTCCAGGTTCGTGATAGCAAAACACTAGTCTATCGGCCATTACTTCACTTTACAGTTTACAATAACAGCGTTTAATGTTCAGGATGGATGGTTGTTTGGTTGTTTGGTGGGATATAAAGATGAGCCAAAATGAGGCGTCATGGAAATGAGTGACGCGCTTCATAGCGCATACCACAGCATTGTGAATACAGAGCTACAACATAGAGCTGACACTCATTTGCCAATCGATTATTTCTAAACAGTGTTATCCCTATAAGTCTCTTCGCTGTAACAAAGTCTTATAATTTCCATTGTTTATAACCTTCCCAAAGCCCTGCGAAATAATGGCCCACTGAGAACATTAACCAGAACCTACAACCCCCATTGGAGCGGGTAGCAGCCAGCTGGCTGAAGCTAATTAGAATTAATGGCAAATGATTTTCCAAGTTTTTATTTTTAATTTCCTCCAACACACCCAAACACACAAACAGCTGCACCGCAGGACCATTCCAAGGAAGTGAAAACTGCACATAGTTGCACTATGAGAGAAGAAAACTAAATGCAGAAGCAGTTGAAATTTCAGAGATAACATAGTTGAATGGCGGCATTTGTATTCCTTAAAGTGTGCCATGCCACACCAATGACTCACCATTCGGTTGGAGGGAGCCGTATAGAAGCGTTCAAAGACTCCCAGGCACTTTTGGGGAATGTGTGCGGCGTGTTTCAAAGTGGAATTGCATTTGTACGAGCCCGTTTGGCTATGGATGTAGCAATTGCATTAATTGGTAGCACCGACAGAAAGTTTCCTTAAGGAGGCTCATGAGCCTCTCTAATATGTGTTACTGAAGAGATGGTGGAACGAGGGCTATATTGGGTTTAATTGGAGATTCGCTCTCTCTGCGAATGTGTGCATAAATTGGAGACTTTTACCGAAGTGCTGGTGGTGGTGGTGGTTTTTTAAAATTAGGCTAAGTGGATGTTTTTAAATGTTTATTAAGGCCTCCGAGATAATGGTCAGAGGTAGATGGAATTTTGAAGCATCAACTGAAGAATATGGTAGAGAATTGGGTCACCTTTTTGTCAGAGTCAGAAGCAAGACCTATTACATCAAAGTAATATTACCAAAGAAAATGAGGGCAATTATACGCATTCGTATTGGATTCGAGTACATGAATTTTGTAGAGATGTAAAGGGTAACCTACATACTTACAGTCGGTGCTGAGAATTTGGAAAAACGACTATTGTCACGCTGAACTATCCATTAAAAGAGAACGACCTTCTATCGCTTGTTCAAAACGAAGGGCGAATGACAATATTCAAACTTCAATCCAACTTTCAGTTGGGAGACACACAGTTTCTTTTTTTCTACCTTCTACTTCTAACCTCATTTTGGCTCCATACTTGTTCTTTCTTAACGGCGCCTTTTGATATGACTTATCGGCTGTCTTGCTCTTTTGTACGCATTCACCATCATCATTCTTGTCGGAGGTGGTTGATAGCCTAAATTGTGTCCGCATATTGTTGGGGTTTTTTTTTAATAGCTGACACTGCGACCAAGCAAGATTTATTGTGTCTCCGGTGTACTTAGTCTATTAGGTCTACTACCTTCCTATGCCATTAGTAGCCAAGTTTCTAAACTCCGCTAACGAACAGAATTCCCTATGAAAGATCCGTCTTCGTAGCCAGTATAATGCCGGACATTCACAGAGAATATGCTTAGAGGTTTAGTCCTCTTCCAAACAGAACCGACACCCTGTATCTGAACAAAGGTTTAGCGCAAAGGTTGGCCGCAATGGCCGATAAGGAAACCCTAGCTTCATCATAGGAGCAAAAGAGCTTGATTAGTCTTTTGGATTGCCTAAGCCCGGGGACATTTTCAGTTGTTTATCAAAGGTGTGGTGGTAGCCCAATTAATGCCACAGAATAGCTTATTGCGTTCGCTCAGTTGCTGTCTATGGTCTCTGGCTATTTCTGGTGTGCTGGGGTATGCAGTGGTTACACCATTTCTTTGTTGGCTGGTGCAGCTGGTCAGCAGTCGAATTCTGAATCGTACTGCAGCTTGAAAGTGATCAGAGTTCAAAAACGCTTTAACTGTCTCTAGAACTAGTTTTGAATTTATCGCGGCTGAGTTCAGTACCTATAGGCCAGCTTGACTGTTCATCATCATCATCATTTTCAATGACCCACTTATCCACAATGAAGGTCACGCGGTTAGGATGCTCCACATTCCCTGATTTTCCGCCATCGAATCTAAATCATAAGGGGCTTTTTTCATACGGGTAGAGGTGAAATTGTGGACTCGGTCTAATCATCTCCTCCCAGGCCTACCCAGCGGACGCCTACCTGAAAGCATGGATTTCATGGCACTTCTTGGAAGCCGAGTTGAGGGCATGCGTTGAACGTGCCCAAGCCATCAAAGTATGACCTCTCCGCTCGAAGAAGTAGATGCTCGACTTTTAGATAATATATAGATGGTTTTGTCATTGATTGATGGAAGATACATATTTCTGTCTGGAAGATGGTTGAGCGTTAGGCTGGACTTACTGCAAGACGACTCACTGAATACCCACATCCAGATCCTCTTTTATTTTTTGAGTCATTCGTTCGGTATACCATACCTGGTTGTGCTGTAAGAAACGAGGTTTGACCAGTTTGACCAGTCGTCCCTTAGGGGGATTATTACTGACTAGTGTCGTTTGAGTGTCATTGAGGATATAGTAAGAGAGGCTTAACGTGAACACCTGCCTGAGACGGCTTAATTTCACGGTTGGACTACCCACAGTATCAGGGCCCAGGAAAGCGCTGGCCGGCGCTCCAGGGGAGTACAAGTACTCCCCCAGTGCAATAGCTATTGAGAAGGATTAACTCAATAGCAGTCGCATAAGGATATCATCCAATGACATGCTGAATTTACTGCTTTGTAGCAAGGGAGTTAAACATGTTGAGGTTATCGTCGAAGAGATGTTTAGAGGCGCTGTTATTCAGATGGAAGAGTATATGCATTTCTAAGTCATTGACGATAATCCGACGATAGGATGAAGGAATGCGGTAGGGGTGAAGCGCAGAGGGTCTTAATCATGCACATTTCGGTTAGGCGTTGAACTCATTCCAGTTATTGTTTACTGTAGACAGAAGACCAAGGTGTAAATATGGAGCTTAGTCCTCAGAGTGCTCGTGTGGATTTTTCGACGTTCTGATCGATGTGGACGTTCCAACACAGTTAACTGTTCAGCATTACTCCAAGATATTTAGCATCTTCCGAGAGTTAGATGGTTTCGCCGTAGATGGAGGGGCGAGGGATAAGATTTCTGTTTCTTCTTCTTTTTGCTCTCTAAAGTTGATGTCAAATGGTACTGTTTTAAAAGTTTTGATCTAGGTTTTGTTGTCCATACGACGTTTCACTGCCCTCTTGTATCGTGGTAGATGTTATATACTTTTCCATAGTTATCACAGTGACCTTTATGTCGAAAACCTTCTATTCAAGCCTTTGCATCAAATATGTGCTGAAGAAGCCGATAGTTGAGCCTTTACTGTGTGAACACATGTCGAATGCCTCAGTCTGTCTCTATGTCTAAATTTATGAACTCTATCGACGACTCATGAACTGACGGTGAAAGTGTGGTCTTATGTAGTCATCTGCAATAAAATGCAAGCAAATCCAACCTTACACATTCGCCGCAGGTGTGCTTGTAAATTTATCCTCACCAATGCGAAGAAAACCAAGACCCCAAGTGACAACCATTCGCAGTTAAAGTTTCCGTCGCGTCTAGACGCCGCTAATGAATTCTTTACGAAAAGTTATTTCCTGTTTCTTATTTAAATTAAATTACCACGACATTAAAGTTGTTCTTTCCGTCATTACTGCGATGTCAACGCAGCATCCCAACGTGCCAAGGTTGGGTGCGGTGTCCTGGGAATTCCATCGCAGCAGCCCTTTGATCTTGAACACAAAGACAGTAACTTAATTGAAAAACCCTCGAAGCGTTTCCGTTGCCGTAATGAGGAATACTTCCTGCTTTGTTTCCCCTCTCAAGGGGACATAAAGGAGACACGAAAAAAAGGACAACTACATAGAACTCTCTCTCTGTCAAGGATAATTTAAATACTCTGTGTGGAACGAGGAGCACACCCGAGAGTAAATAGTGTCCTGCATTTGTTATCCCTATCCCATTCCTATTTTCTTCAATTTCTTCTCAGTGAAAATCATTGCGAATTCTTGATTGATGAATATGCGAAAGGATAACTAGAGGACATCTAAGAATTGATGGCGGATGCCCTTTGGTGATTTTCCTTTTGTGTCCCCTATAAACGTGGGATAAATTAAGGCGAAGATCCTCTGTAGGATTTCATGTCCTCGAGAACTAGTTACTGGCTACAAAGTTTTTATATGACATCAAGGACTCGCTACACGTAATTACTTTAATTTCCTTAATGAAAGGGATACCGTGAGGTTAGGTGGGCTGGGTTGTCGTATACTGGTGTTAACTGTTGCCTGCCTTAACGACCGCATTCACTAGTTATTGCAGCGTTTTTACGACCACGACACTGCTGGCTGCTGCTTCGGTTTAATCAAGATGAGAGTGTTCAATATGGATGAGCTCTTTAAATTTCAGCTTTTATGACGGGTTCTAAGACGGCGTATTCAATTTAATAAAATCCACCCTTCCATCCATTTGTAAGATTCCTTCCTTCGACTTTATCAGTCGTCGTCGTTATCCTTTCTGGAGAAAGTTGCAAGGCACATCGAAATGATCGATTATGATGCGGAATCATCAATTGAATCCTTCGAAACAGGAGTTTGGCGTTATCAACGCTTTAGCGTGCCAAAAAGTTTCACCAAACAATTTGTGATACGGGGAGCTGAAAGGATAAAAAATCACATCGCAAACCCCACCATAGCGTAAACTTCCTAAATATTTTGTGATTTATTCCATGCAGTTTGGCGGGGAGTGTGTAGCATCATCCTTCATATCTGCAGGTCGGCCATCGAGTTACACACACAAACACTGTCTGCGAACTGATATATTACACGTATCACAGGACCTGCAGGAGTTACAGGGACGCTGAGTGGCGGAGTGTGAACTGGCGAATATCCTGCATCGAATAAATCATAATAAATAACTGAAAAATTAAATTGATAACTTTACAGGTTGCGAAAGTTGGTGTTCCCTTCTTTGTATTGTTGGTCCTGGTCCTCTGGCTGTAATCGACTGACGCGTGAAGTTGTTCGACTTGGGTGCGGCCCCGGGTGTATGTGTGTGTGTGATATCAAACAAAATTGATTTACTTGTGAACATAAATCACAACGTAAACAGATTATGCTATCTCGCATCGTTTTGAAAAGTTAATCTGCTAAAGAGACTTTTATGGGGATTCCTTTGACGAAGAGTTGATTTCTTTTTTTTTTTTTGGGCGTGTGGATGGGTAATGTTCTGTGAGAAATGCTTGGTCATACATCAGGGAATAAAGAGTTAGAGATATAAGGATCAACTGTGAAACGGTCACATGAATTAGGGAAAGAAAAATTCCCGTGAGATAAGGAAGGGATTAAGCCTTTCAATTGTTATGCAGGCTTTTTCGGGGGTCCTGCAACAGTTTAGAAAAGTATATAATGGATATGCAGGCTTAAATCTCATTCACTGGAAAGGTAACCATCGACTTAGTGGAAGCTTAGCACAGACAAAGGATGATGAACTTGTCGTTAAGTGGAGGAGGACAGAAGCAATTTGGTGGATATTCAACAGGCAAATGCCGAAAATATTCGATAGTCATAGAATAAGTTCAATCCAAAGAGTCAATAAACTGTCGACTATTCGTCTAGCAAAGGAGACCTATGTGGTTAAGCTAGAGGTTCATGCTTTTAGGTAAGAAGCTGCCAGTAAATTCCGACTGCTTCCTTAACGCACAGCAGTTGCAAAAACACGGGAAGCTTGCCAGATCCAGTGATAATTTGTAAGTAAAGGGTTTTTCAATAGGGACGCTACAAAAGTAGAGTGACAGGGACAGCAAACGACGCCATATTTTTCTTGCGGTTTTTTGACATTTCTCTTCAGTAAGGTTTGCTATTTCATGATGGAAAGATATACGAGCCAACAACGAGTCGAAATTATTAAAATTTACTACCGAAATTCGGAGTCAGTGGCCTCAACGTTATGGTCGTCATAATCGTCCTAGCAGATCAACAATTGAGCGTCTAGTGGAAAAATTTGAATCCACAGGCACAGTACAAAATGTTCCCGTGCCAGTGAGACAAAGAAGTGCCCGTAGTGTCGAGAATATTGCTGCCGCTGAGGCTTCAGTTGCAGAAAGACCAAATGTGTCTCTCACACGTCGTTCTCAAGCGTTGGGCTTCTCTGTGACGTCGTTGTGGCGAATTTTGCGAAAAGATCTTGGCCTACATCCTTACAAGATTAAATTGACGCAAGAACTGAAGCCGCTTGACCACCAGAAGCGTCGTATGTTCGTGAATTGGGCTGAGCAACAACTTGAAAATGATTCGGATTTTGGCATTGGTCAGGCAGCAATCCACACGTACTCAATGAGTCATCATTGCATCCCGAAAAAATTACGGTTTGGTGTGGTTTATGGGCCGGCGGCGTCATTGCGCCGTACTTCTTCCGTGATGATCAAGACCGGCACGTTACTGTGAATGGGGATCGCTACCGTTCAATGATAACCGAATATTTTTGGCCCCAATTGGCGCCACAAGCCACACAGCGAATGTCACAATCAATTTATTGGAAACCAAGTTTGGAGAACGTGTTATCTCACGAAATGGTCCAGTCGCTTGGCCGCCTCGGTCGTGCGATTTGACGCCGTTAGACTATTGCCTGTGGGGCTACGTCAAGTCTATGGTCTATGCCAACAAGCCAGCGACGATTGATGAACTTCGTACGAATATCGAACGTGAAATTGCAGCAGTATCGGCCGATTTATGCTTGAAAACCGTCGAAAATTGGGTTCAGCGTCTGGACTTCTGCAAGCGTGCCCGTGGTGGCCATGCAAAAGAAATCGAGTTCCATACATAATGGCATCAAACGTACTTTCACAAAAATAAAGAATTTCATTGATATCCAAAACCGTTTTTGTTTTATTTAAAGAAACTTTTGTAGCGCTTTTATTGAAAAACCCCCACAATGAAAAGAACAAAACCTGACAAGACCATCTTTGTCCTGGTTTGTGGAAACTGTCTTTATTTTGTTTGCTTGTCCTAGTTAGGTTAAGTTATGGGGGAAGTGCCCAATCAGTGACTGTGCGTCCACGGGAGCCTACTGGTCGGTTGTGTTCCTTTTTGTGTAGTGGTATATGTTCCAACCTTGAGTTCTAGATGGGTGGTCTATCGCGAAACCTCCCTGTACTCTTAATAAAGTGGAGTATGTTCGTTATTGGTACTTCTGTTAGGTTTCCCAGTTCTCCAAACAGCATGTTTCCCATGTGTCAGAGTCGGCGGTTTTGGAGAGTTGAACACACCCAGAGTAATTACTTGATGGTTTCCGTTTCTTCTGCATCCTGACAACTCCTACCCTGTCTGGGGAGTTGATGCCAAGTATGGTGGCCATGTTGCCTATGGCACAATGTCACGTCAGTACACGTATTAGGATGCGAGTATTGCTTGGCCTATGCTGCTGGCAATAGGTTGTTCAGTTTTACCACCAGTCGTCACAATATTCCCAAGATTGCGGAATATCTCTTCTATCCTTACCGATTGTTCCGATTGATGATACACCTTGAGCCGTTATAAGTCCCTACTACAAACTGTTTTTTAGTTTTTTGAGCGTAGAACCTCCTAACTGGGAATTGTTCGTAAGACTGCTGTGCAGCCTGTATAGCAATATCATTTGGAACCAGCTCCCGCCGGGAAATGACAAACCTCCGAGAATATGTTCTCAGTTCGGCGTTTGGAGTAAATTATTGGTTCCTTTCATATGTAGGAAGAAATGAAACACATGCAACATGAATAGTTGTGAGTAGCTAGGACTGTACTTACTTAGGTCCTATTTCACTTTATGACTTCCACAATGAAAAGGCGACACCGCCCACTTCCGGAGACTTCCACGTCTTGTGAGATAATGCCTCATGCAAAATAGGTTTGTCATAACGCTACGATGAGGGTGTGGGCCATGATAATCTAAAGTTCATTAACCTTCTCATATGTAACTGTTTGGGATACCTCCCCCCGATCGTTACGATTTTTTTTATTAAGAAATCTGTGAAGCCGTGAAACACTGGCGAGTGCTCTTGTATCGTCGTTGGGATTTGAGGTGCATATTATCTATGGCGTCTTTTTCGCTGATACTATTTGAAATGCATTCACACCAGTAATAGTAAGAATGGCGGCTACCATGCGCACTTGTTCCACTTATATGCACAGATACTCGAGGTGTATTTCATAAAATGTTGAGTTTCATCGCGCAATTCTATTGGCATTCGATCTTTAAGAAAATGTATGCTGATCTTCCTTGTGGTCTTTCGTTTCAAGAATCCTCCTAAATTTCGGTCAAATATGTTCTCATTTCCAAAGACAAGCAGCACAATGTTCAGTTCGCAGGCAACAATCGCTTTCTTATCTTTCTGAGCTGCACAGAGCGTGCTCTCCTTTGACATTTTCTCTCAAAGCATCCGCCGTTTAGTAAACATTTCCTCAAGAGTTAACCAAGCCCGATGAAGCTTTGCTCCAGCACGTCCGATACTAAAGTAAGGAAGTCCTATCTCTATTCTCCACACAGTTCTTTGATTTAACCCTTCCGAGGTCTTAAGCCCTCAATCACCATGACCCACTATCTGAGAACCACTCTCCGATTGGTAAACTTACAAACCAATTTAATCCATTGTTCGACCCCTCATGGAACGCTGAGATACTCTAAGCTCGCACAGGTCAGCACCATCGACATAAACTATGAGTTTAAATAATAAATACGTTAGCCCAGGCACAGGCACTAGTACATGAACTGGACTTCACCTTACAACATGTTACCACTTCACCAGTGTTACCCACTAACTCTCTCCGTCTTGCAGGTCCATAACAATATATCACAGCAGTCCAATGAAATAATTGCTTTCCGAGAGCCACACCAAAGTTACACACCATCGACGGGGACCATTTGGTGGTCTTCTATTTTCTGTGTGTGATTTCTACACTGTGTGGCCATAAATCCCGGTGTCACCCAGCATCTACCCTCCGCCAACTATTAGGTCAGACGCGCCACTCGTAAGCCAACTCTCCATCGAACAAAATAAATAAAAGTATCTATAAAACATTTCCCGAATTACATTCCATACGTTTCGATTAACTTTCATAATAATGCCGCGCCACCAGCTGGGTGGCCGGACCAGGACCAAGACCACGACCAATAGACCGCTCGCTGGTAGGTGGTAGGTGAGTCGTCCACTTCGAGCAAACTTGGATTGAAAATGCCGCAATGAAGCAAAAGTAAACTTTTCCGCCATCCAAAGTTAGTTAGTTAGTGTGTGGAAGAGTGTACACTACATTTGGCTTAAGGATCGTTACAACTAAATTCCCCGACATTGCCGCACGTATCTCGGAGGCGACTATCGTACGGAATCCCTTTCCAATTTCTTTTCTCCAGCAAAAGGGCGAAAAAGTTTTTCTTTCACTTCAATGCGATCTCATAAATTTTTATGTGTGACGTAGGGTGGAGGCGGCCACGTTTGCCGGAGAATAGAGGTGGGAATGCAATTGAGCCACAGGAACTTAAGTTGGAAAACTATGGCGTTGGCTTAGATTGAGCAGGGATGTTCGACGATGCAATTTGGTGAAGAAAGTAAAATGTCGATGATATGGGTCGTATGTTCCTATTTTGTTGCTAAAGGAGTACCCGGCATGGAGCCAGGCGAGCACGGTGAGCACTACTGTTCACGGCTTGTAGTCATAATGTCCTTAGAATTGTTTCGGGGCGAGCGTGTGTGCCCGGAATTCCACAGAGTGGTCAGTAAAAATTTGAAAATATTGTGTATTCATGGGAGAATCGTTTAGGGAGAGTGCTTGCGAAGATTCAGGTGGATGTAATGACGTGGAAAGTAATAAAATTGGAAAATAGTGAAGGAACTGCGGGCATGCTGTTGCAATTGTGCAGAATTTAGATTACCCATCCAATTTGTTGGAGGTCAGTCCATTGAGAAGTGGATGCATCTAGAGAGTCCTTGAACTGATTGCTGATAGGAGTAGCCGGAGAGTGTTTCATAGAGAGTTTTCCGTTGAAACAATGGAGGATGTCGACTGGTTTCGAAACGACCTGAGGGAGTGAAAGCAGGTTTCTTTTCAGGAAGCTGTTAATTTTGAAGGCAATCTCAGAAGCAAAGTTACCATTGTGGTAAGGCTAGGGATAGCATTTCGAGTTTGTAGCCATTTTCAGTAAGTTTTGACTTCAACCAACAAGCTTATCTAGTCAGTCCAGTCCAGTGGCACACATCGGTTTAGGTTAGGTAAATCGGTGCCTTGTGACATTCGTCGCTGCTTACGTAGACCTGGGCATTCACACAGCTGGTGATGGACAGATTCAATTCATATCACGTCTCTGCAACTTTTACAGTAGTCGTTGTTATGTGATGATGTGATGAAGGAAACGACCCGTGCTTCGCGTCCACTAAGTTTTACCAGAGAGAGAGAGAGAGAGAAAGAGAAAGAAAGAGATAGCGAGAGAGAGAGAGAGAGAGAGAGAGGGGGAGAGGGAGAGGGAGAGATGTCTTCGTATTAGAGGCCGTCCGTCCGTCCGTTCCTAGCCGTTACAAATGTGTTTAGCCGGATCCAAAGGCACAATTGATAGCCTCCTCTTCAATATATCTTTTCAGCGAGCTTAGTAGAACCTTTGCAAAAGGGAGGACTGCGCTGTTCCTTTTCATTCAAGTTGGTCAGTCCTTTCGTTACCTGGACTATCCATATGTCTTGGTATCCACTATAGGGTCAACGTATTGGCTCTGGATGCCTCATCTTGATACTTTTTACAGATTCTTAAAAGACTCGATCTAGTTGTCGGGGGCTCCAGAGCCTGACTGTCAATGTAGACAGTAATTGTTCTACCGTTGATAGATTTTGTAGCCGCGATGATGGCTGTGAATTCGGCGTGAAAGCCACCGCATTTGTCGTTTAATCTGAAGGAGTATGCTCCCAGCAGACGAGAACGTAGGGGGAAGGTGTCCACAGTCGTCTTTTCCTCAGTCAGTTTTAGTCACCGTACTGCTGCAGTACAGATCGGGCGGAACAAAACTTAGCATGTTCCGTTGTTGGTGTTGTTCTCATTGATCTTAAAAATCATTTACACGCTGCCCGCTGCATCTTGGTAATGTTTGAAAGCGGAAATTGCTCCCAAGCTACTTTAATCAAACTCTTCGAGGGATCGAAGGCAGTAATTGATCTCTTTTTAATGAAAAGGACAGTCTCTGTGTTTGTTGGATTAATGCCCAATCCATTACTGCGGTCTCAATTATTTAGTAGTAGTAGTGAATAGTTGAGCCTTTTCCTTAAGACTCATCGGCATAGGCCATCACAATAAAGTATTTCCAAGATCTCATCAACGACGAGAAGCCATGTTTTGGAGTGGAGAACTCCTCCAATGTCGAGTTGATGATACGCGATTTGAGCATCAGTCCAATCCAGTTCCAGAGATCGGAGTTGAGATGAATTCCTTGTAAGCCACACAATATGACATCTCTGACACTCTAACCGGGCAAACTATGTTTAAGAATATTATAAATGCAGCTGTAAGTTTACTGAAATGCCTCGATAATTCGTGTAAGTTGTTATCTTTCTAGTGAACGGATAAATAAACGCCATCGCCAGACTCAGTCCAAGTCTTTTGCTTGACGACATTTGCTCAGAATTTAGGGGATTTTTCCTTCAACTTATTTCTGTATGCTTCAGCTTACCTCACTTACCTCAACCACTATTTATAGCATTTATCGACTTACGTGTCCTTCCCTTGATCCACTCGAAAATTTAAAAATCTGACATTTCCACTTTCAAAACACTCATCTGCAAGACTCGCTTGAAAAGTTATCTCAAAACACGCTGTTTGTCCATCCACTGTGCAAATTCCTACCAAAGGCCGGTCTATTAATTGTGCCACACTTCAACTTCATATCCCGGGGTAGTACTCACATGGCCGATGGATATTGTTCCGTCACAGTATGGCCACATTCCTGCAGAGCATCCAATACTGTGCAAGGATAAAACAACTAAATGAACCCAGCATACCAGCCGACAGGAATACGAAACGACGACGCACATAAACACCTTGGCATAGTGGAAAATAAAATGCAATCGCCTGCGATCGACCATCACTTCGCGGGCGAACAAGCCTCAACCTCAATCCCAACCCCAAAACCATTAATAAACTTAAACGCGCGCAGTGTCTAAATGCATCGAGTACGACGTGTCGTGTCCTCGATGGACGAGCACCAGAGCAATAGCCAGAGTACCAAGTGGTTGCCTTGGGCGGCCGTGTTCGTAACGTGCGATAGTTTCACCAATTTCTGTGGCATCTCTTGCAAAAGCTTTCCACAGGCACTACGCGCTGGGTGCCGCCAATGGGTATACTCAGATACGTGTGCCATTTAACCCCAATGGATACATTGGATTGTGGCTCCTCTTATGTCGGGTCTTTGGCGAGTTTTTTTCCGAAACATTAATTTGCGTTGCGTTTTTTAGAGCAACAAACTTGCGACGGAAGGACTTTGAATGGTTGAGATGTGGAAACATGTGTACACGGGTGTGGCTTTTGAGTTTTTTTCTCTCTTCTGTAATAAAAGAGGACCTTGGAATATTTAACATGGTTACATGCGTTTACTCTGTACAAACAGCTTGACTACATTTTGGAAAATTTTTTAAACAAGTCAACTTTGAAGGCATGGGTATGCATAAGATTATGTATTTGGAAAAAATGAGGATAAGGTCAAAACCCTTATTCATTGACAGGAAGTATTCAAGCGAGGGTTCACGCAATTGAACATACCCGATCAGTCTGGCAGCACTTAGGGTACTTAAATCCTAAACAAAGCTCGCTTGTGACTATCACAACCTCCTAGAAGAGCTTGTCTGAATCCTTGGACATGAAGGTTTCAAAAGTAACGAACGGGCGGATTGTCTGGCAGTAAATGGTGGTTAGAGCCCACATGTTGGTCCTTAACCCTATTTTGAGGTCCCACCTAGTAGAATACACTCCAAAATAACCCAATGGGAAGCTGTGGCGCAAACGGTTCTTTTTCTCCTCGCCAAATTTTATTTCTTTCATTGATTTGCTGACCTGAGACGTGCTAAAGCACTTTTAAATTGAGCCAGGGTGAGCCAAAAGCGAGACCCAGGCCTATCAAAAGCGTTGACTTTTTCCCTTCATCCCTTCCTTGTATCGATTGAGCAGCTGAAGTTTACAGTATCAGCACTCACGACATCAGCACCGAAGATCTGCCACCTGATTCGAGCAAAGGCAGGAGAATTGCAAAGGAAACGATCCGAAGTATCGTCGTCCTCTGCACATGGGTTGCACTCAGTGATGTCACTTAAGCCTAACATACCAAAGTTAATAAGTTGTCTACAATCTCTTCTGCTGAGTGACAGCAAGAATGCCGCGGACTTCTTACAGACTTTTAAGAGCATTCATTTAGTCTGCCTGCATGCTGGAGAGCCGTGCCACACGCAATTGTGTTTCTAGGAAACTGAGTCGTCAACGAAGGCCTTGATTGAGGACATGGGAAGACCCAACGCAGGTTCAGGTCCTGAGAAAACATCCTCTGAGCCTTGTCTAGCAATCTCATCGGAGATCTCATTCAGAGATCACAGTGTGACCTCCGACCCAGACAAGAGTCAAAAAGTTCGGTCTTGCAAAAGAATTCATAGAGTTCTTGCATTCTCGCACTATTTTGGAACTGGTTAAAGGTTGAGCCTTGAGCGCAGCCTGCATATCGCTACAGACGCAGATGCTCTGAAAGCTGTACCTATTGTTTACAATACTCGTATAGTCGGTGGCCATTAGGATAGCAAAGATCTCTGCTTGAAAAACAGATTCATGCTTTCCTGACGAGAAGTGAAGTCTAGTGTTGTCGGCCTTTACAAAGGCATCATCACCGGACAGGATTTGGAGCCAAATTCGACTACAGCCCAAACTCTGGCCGAAGCTAGTCGTGAATGCAAGGAAAATCCATTTTAAACTTGCACAGCAAATACATATTTAATGTGAATGTAGGTCCCACAACGGGGAACACAATGGATCCTTGAAGATCCGAGTGAGGCGGTGCCTGTCATCAAGCCGCCACCCCCTTACCCTAACCTAACCTAGGGGTCTCGTAACTGTACCCGTTTTTTGAGATAGTCCTTTGACATCCGCAAGATATATTGCACTCGAGGTCGTTTAGCTCTCCACTTCAGTTAAACGGATTTCTTACTTTGAGGGGTGACAACACAAAGATTTTTTTTTAGTGGAACTCGATATGGATATACGTGTCGAGAGCTAGAAATCCCAATGGTCCCGAGATGTTTTCTCTTCCGAAGTTTTAATTGAACTTTCCTCAAACTAATAGAAATCGCGAAGCTGAATAAGGCAACTTACATGGATGCCTGCGATAGTCACAATCTCTTACTCAAGGCCAATTTGTTTAATTCGTTGATCAATTAGTCGCAGAATGATATATTTGCAAGCAGACTAGATATCTTGACAGTCAAGGTTAGGAACACATTATAGGTAAAGCTTGACGGAAATGTGAATTAAGGAATGAATGAACAGTTTTTTTTTGCAGATACCCCGACACGATCACATTGATGTTCTAGCCCCTGCCATTGCCCAAAAATTACTGGTGACATTGGTTTAATTCTCTTGAAGACCATCTGTCATAAATCTTCATTTCCATCAACAAGCAATGCCAAAATCTCAAACTATTTTTGAAAATAATAAACAATCACCTCCGCGCTCGAAATAAGTCGACTTTTGTTCGAGAAGCGATCTTTAGAAGCACAAAAGTACACCCCATCACAGGTCCACGTGTTTAGTGCCCACCACTGAATTAACGTGTCACTTAATGTTAGCACACACCAGTGATTTTTATCTCTGTGACCACAAAACCAAACTGCCCCAGTCGACAGACATCAATTTATTGTTCCGTCCCGTAGTGTCTCGGACTGTCACCAAGTCCAAGATCACTTCATGAAACACAGAAAAGTTGCTTTTGCTTCCCATTTCGTCATCTTTCCACAAGTATATATCAAATTTCCTAATTGAATTTCTTCCAGTTTCACTTCTCTAGACGTTGGACGCTGCTGGATTGTATCATTGGCGTTTCTGCTTTCTAATAACGATCACAAAGCCGACCGATCGACGGTACTACCCGATCTAGGGGTTGACGACGCATGCGAATTGCCCTCGTCCGCCAAACTGCACGGGTGTGTGAACTCAGCAAAAAAAACAAACAGAATGCTCCTCAAGTGGTTCCACTAATGGGGTTGTGCTTGGCGTTTTGATTAGACTTCCTTTGTTAAGGGGTATATCGTGTGAATGGAGACGCTTTGAAATATGTACGCGCCAGTTGGGGGCGATTCGTGTGCGGCGATCGTGTTGTTTATATTGCATCGGTCAGTTGTCAGTTACGGGAAATTATTTTTTTTTTCTTTTTTCTATTCCGGGATGTCAAAGTGAAGTGTAGATTTGTATCCTTTTCAACTATGGATGTGTAATAGTAGCAAAATTCATCGACAGGATATCTCAAACGGATCTGGATAGGAAATATCAATTCGTATTTACTGACGGGTTCAGGTAAAGCATTTGAATTTATTACTCACTGCACACAATTACAGTCGGCCGTTAGTTTTTTTGTGGATTAAAGTAATTAAAGCAAATTAAGTAAGATGACTGACTGTCGGTTAGTAGTCTAAATATCATCATCACCATGTTCTTCGATGTGTCGTCACAAGATGCTGCTCCAGCTTTCGGTAAACGTGTGTCTTTGTGTAAATTTTTAAGACTGATGTCGAAGGTGATTGTCGCTTTCTAAGAGTCGTCTCTGGTTTTTCGGATTTCTTAGCAGTTCGTCCAAAAGGCTGCGATTAATTTGATAGATATCCGCTGATTTTCGAATCTATTGGCTTTTCAAAATATCTTTCATCTTTTTGAAATTCTAGTCGCTGTCTCCTAATACTCCACAAAAAAAGCCTGAAGATGTCATCCTCAACGCTTAAGTCCATTTTATAAGTTAGGTTCACGGCATGCTTAGAATTTACATCTTAGAAAAGATTGCAGACATTTGCCTCGCTATTTTGGCTTCTTTGCAATTTTTTTCATTTTTCACTTCTCACAATTCCCTTTCCCCAAAGCAAAGGGACGGCGACTAGGGCTGACAGAACTTTAGAGCCAAGAAATCGGGACAAATCAGGACATTTAGAAATAATCATTAAATTTTAAATACGCAATCAAGAAACACAAAAAAACACATGGCATTTCCTAAAGGATAAGCAAAGTTTAAAACTCTGAACACTGCATTTTGTAATGAATACTTTCAGTTGCATGAAACGCGAACCTTTTCGAAAAAGTATACCTCATCGGGGATCGCTGAATCCTAAATACTGTGGCGTATGTGGAACATTTTGACTGATTTTCGAGGTCTTCTCAGTAGTTGGACAAGATTTTACACATTTTAGTCGGTTGAACTTATTTTGGAAGTTTATAATTGGCGGACCAATTGAATCTTCCTATAAATACAATACATAGCTGCTCTAAGGAACATGTTCAGTGTCATGGAGAGGGTAATTTTGAGTGCTCAGTTATACATGCTGGCTTCAGCCAGATGCTGTTTTAAAAAGCAAGGTCTATTGATGGGATTTTATATTTGCTAGTGAAAAGGACTTAGTCGGGTTTTCCGGGTTAAATCCCGAAACAATTTTTAGCTGTCTATCTTGCGTATTTAATATTATCTGCATAAGCAATCACTACGGTGAAAAGTCGAGCAGCAGTTTATTAACCGCCAAGATCTAAGGCAAAGGGGATGGAACACGACGTTGTGGTGTACCGTAAAGCACAAGTCTGCTGATCGAGACATCACCCAGCTCAGGGCTTATTGTAAAAGTCTGACCGAGGATTCAACTCCCAGGTGCATTAGTGATTCTTTTTGGATTTGACGTAATATAGGGCTCCTTCGATGGCCAGAAAACCAATAATAGTGAATGCTTTGACATTAAATGATGACTAAATAGTGCGCACCAGTGAGGGCAAAGCAGTTCTTCCTTTGCAGTAAACATGTTGGAACGCTGACAGCAGTTTCGTATCAATGCTGAAGCATAGGTGGGCGTCAAACCACCTTTTCAGTGTCAATACGAAAAGGGATGAAAGACTGATGAGACCGATATCTTTGGGGTTAACGTGTGGCACTCTTTTCTAGGTTAGGTTAGGTAAGATAGGTGTCCCCTAGGCGACTCACTTAGGCTCAAGGCCTAAAAATTGTTATAGAATTCCTTCTGAGGGAGAATTCTACCCGTAGAACCATTAGGAGTTACTGATAAAGGATTTTAGCTTGCGAATGGGGGTTTGGTTCAGGTCACTATAGTCGTTGAAGTGATAATGACCGAGAAGTTGTCTTCTGTTGCAAGAAAGTGCCGGACAATGACAGAGGAGGTGCGTTGTGGCTTCCTCTGCCTCCTCATCTCGACAGCTTCTACAAAAATTATTAAAGAGAGCTTCCAATTTCCTGGCATGCTGTTCTATTAAGCAGTGACCTGTTATAACACCAGTGATAGTGCGAATTTGTGTTCTCTTAAGCTCCCTTGACTTTTTGTCATCTATTTCAGACCAATTAAGGCTGGTGTCATAACACGTTAGATCGTTTCTCCACCTGGAGTTGATTTCTCTAGCTATGGATTGTTTGATAATAAGTTTCACTGTATGGTTTGGTAATTCCACGCCTCTGGTGTCAGAGAAGATTTCTAGGGCGGTCACAGATTTGGCAGGATCGTCGGCTTTGCAGTTACCAGGTGTGTATGTCGCTATGTTGAGTCATCTCGTTAAGAGATAATAGGCAATCGAGGACCGTTTGGGAATTGTTAGTGACATTTGATAATAAATTTAAAGCTGCTTGGCTGTCGGTGAAGAAGCAAATATATAGGTATTATGTTCCAGTTCAGCCATGATAAAGCTTCCTTTGGAAAGCACTACAGTGAAAAGAGGATAACTCAGGGAGTCCTACGAATGTGACGAAGCGCAATGGGAAGGATAAGGTTAACTTTAAGGGCACTGGTCGTTTGCGGCTTATTGGTATAGACCTGCGAGTAAAGGAAACTCTGCAAGAAGTTAAATCACGGGATCTCGGTGGCCAGTCCACGTCGCCTCTGCGTGAGATAACCATGCCCTCAAATTAGTCGTGCAGAATGTCCATTGTTACATCAGCTGTGTGGCACGTAGCACCAACTTGTTGGAACCACATGTTGTTCACATGCATATCATCCAATTTGGGTCAAAAGAAATTGGTTATCATCGATCGGTAGCGCTCTCCGTTGATGGTGATGGCAATGCCATCGTCGCTTTCAAAGAAGTACATACCGATGATGCCGCCGGCCCACAATCCAAACCAAACAGTGACTTGATGCGGATGCATTGCCACTTGATGGACCTCGTGTAGATTGGCATCGTCCCAAATCCGGCAATTTTTCTTGTTGACGTACCCGTTCATCCCAAAATGGGCCTCGTCGCTGAAGATGATTTTTTTTTGTTGAAATCGGGGTCCGCTTCCAACTGCTCCTGTTTTATTATTTGCACGTATTGCTCAATGCTGTAACTTGCCATGGTGATTTGTCTTTAGTGTCTGAAAAATAAAAATGGGGAAAACTAACAACAGATAAAACAACATGGCCGCCATGAACTGTCAAAATCTACCCGTCCCTATTGGAAAACTCTTTAGTTGAAATTAAAGAGGCAGACGGTAAATCAAATGGTTTTTGAAATGTCGTTCTTTCTTCTGGTGAAACTATTCAAAAGCCTCAAGCGCAGTTGGTCTTACCCAAAATAATTACATTTAAATAATTATTATAGAGTACACACTCTTTAAATGTAAATCACTGGGCCAACTCCTCCATCATATTTATTTAAAATTTATTAAAAAATTCGCTGTAAAATAAAATTGGCACTCTTTAAAGTTAACTCACATGGATGAGAGAGCACTGTACAGCAGGTGACCAAATTAGTTGAGTGGATGCATTCAGGTATTCATGGGACGGGGTGGGGCGGACAGTTAATTTTATTAGGCTTTAGTTTTAATAAAATTTAATATAAACGCATTTCAAAGGCATTCGTCGGGAGTCGGGCAATTGCACAAATAGCTATGCTGTCCCACTCAGTGGCACATAATTGAATGCAGAGATTGCCATTTGGAATTCGCAAACAAATGAATCTGTGTTAAAAGAATCTACGAGCTTTCGGGTGTTGAGTTAATTTTTATTTTTAATTTGATAATCAGTTTGTTTGGGCGGGAGCATAACTGTGCCAATGAAAAGTATATTTTAATATTTTAAACTCAATTGCATGAAATGGGTGCATTAAGTGGGCGTAGCTTTTGGAATTGGTGATTTGGGCAACGAAGAGCGGTAGGTTGGGTATGACAATCGAAAAGTGAGTAATTGGTAAACACAAATGAGGTCTAAAATGTTTTCCATTTCAAAAGTGTAGAATTCCTATCATATGTATGGTCGCTGTGGCTCAGTGGTTACTGCATTGGCCTGCTATGCGGACTGTGTAGGTCCGAACCCCAATATCCTCCGAATATCTTTCGCAGCACAACCTCTTGTCGTTCTTCGTTACAACTTTCTTGGGCGATCAGGCTTTCGTCCTTTATAAGGACTCGTAGGAGCTTTTTTACTATGCAAAAAGAATCGCAATAAGGAAGATTTTGACGAAAGTGGTTGCAGATTCAGTGAAACTATTTGATTCTAACTCGTCGTCCTTAAAGACGCACAGCAGCAGATGTAGACCATAAATCCTCGGGAAGTGGGGACTCTTAGAAGTTGTTATCTTCTATATATAAGAACATGCGTTCTTGTGGTGGTTATCCTAAATGAACTCGAGTTGTTTCGATCACCTATCTACTGCTTCGCCATTTTCATAGTGCATCTGGGAAGAATTTTACAAATAACTCCTTCAGTTTATATTGCGGTTCAATAACGCAAATAAAATTTAGATCGTGACTGCACGCGGAAAAGGTCGAGAAGTATTGGGAAAGGAAGGCTAAGCGCCACAGGAAGGTTCTGCATGATAACATCCAGGGTATCACGAAGCCTGCAATTCGTTCTCTTGCTCGCCGTGGCGGTGTAAAGCGCATTTCCGGTCTCATTTACGAGGAAACTCGTGGTGTCCTTAAGCTTTTCTTTGAGAACGTTATCCGCGGTGCTGTTACCTACACCGAGCACGCTAACCGTAAGACCGTGATCGCCATGGACGTGGTCTACATCTTGAAACGTCAAGGTCTTATTCTGTATGGGCTCGAACTCCGAAGAAAAACAACTTTTAAGTGCTTATGACTTATGTATAAACAATCACCGTAATCTTCGTTGGAGTTTAAACCTGATTATAGAATGTGGTCGCCGTGGCTCAGTGTTTAGTGCATTGGACTGCTGTGTGAGCGGTTGGATTCAAGCCCCAGCCTTGCCCACCGAACATTTTTCGCGGCTCCAGCTCTCGTCGGGGAATGACTATCCTCCGGGAGTATAATTTCTCATGAAATAGCTTCTCAACTCGCCGTTCGGAGTCGGCAATAAATTGTAAGTCCCGTGCATTCGTGCGGGAAGCTAGGCCTTGGCTCATCCCGAGCTTTCGCAGCAGTTATTTTTGTTTTATGCTTAGAATGGCCTCGAAGCCTTAAAGCCAGCTGCCAGTTGTTTGGCCTTCCTAAGGAACTGACAGGTATTGTTCCTGATTGGAACTCCACGGACCATAGGGTTTCAGCGTTGTGTGATACTGTCGGTTCAGGATCATATAACTCTTCAAGTCAAAACAAGCATTCTTGGGCCAAATCGTCTCGTTTTCACGTGATGAGTTATGCGATCACGGAAAAGACGATTTGGCCCCAGTTTTGAAGGGAGGACTTTGAGGTCTTCACAGCGATGGCTTAGTTATGCATCGCTGTAAAGACCTCAAAACAATGAGATGCCCCGGAATCCAAAGAAGGTGAATATTAGCAGTTTCAGATAGGAAAATCTAACCGTCTGTGAAATGTGAAGAAGACTGACCAAAGTATGACGAACCCAGAACCAATAAACTTCTGCAAGCTGATACAAGGTCCCTGTCGCTGTTAGAGGGCATACTTACTGGTCGCAAAGAGAGACTTCGATAAAGAAATCCTTGAGGTTACAACTTGAAGCAAGGGTGACTGATCTCAGGTGCTATTTGGAACCGCCAAGAGAAGTAAAGCCTTTGGTATGAAACCAAGGAAGTATTGGAAGTCAAAAAAGATTGATGTCAAATAGTTTCTATCAGTATGTGATAATTCGTCCAAATTGTCGAAGTGGTAGGCTACTAGATAGAGAGATAGGAATAGGGCAGAACAGGCACAAAGGAAATGGAGGATTGTTTCTTTCTCCTCTTTGTCCGTGTAGCTCTTGCAAAAATTTATTAAGGAAGAGGCCCATCCTTCTGGCATGAAGGCCGATGGGTCAGTAGACAGTGAGCATATCGACAATGGTGCTGATGAGAAAGCTGGTAAGCAAGATCAGACTTTTAGATCGAGTGAGGTTTCGCATAGGCCAGACGCATTCAGTACCATTCCTCCATCAATGTAAGGTCGGATATTTGATTAATGGTTCACAAAACTCATCAAAAAACTTACAGACATCTAGTGTAAAGTGTAATAACAATTTGTGTTTTTACTGACCTTTTGTGTAAAGAGGGATTTCAAGGTAATCTAAATGATTGTCACATGCTCCTTATGTCATCTATTATTGTCATTATGTGGCAAAACTTTCCTCTTTGCATTGCAATCAAGCAAAACAACTGCACAATGCCATGCCAAGATGCTTTGTCAATAAGTCTGTCTAATTTTGCACTGATAAGCAGTCACCTTTCCGAGAACTTGTAAGGTTCAGCGTGTGACTCCCTAACAAGTCCCCACTTGGCCAAATAACTCTTCTAAACTCGACAAGAGATTTTCAATTTATAGCCGCAATTCAAAAGCAGGTGCATTTTTTCATCTTTCAAATCCACACTAAGCCCTGCAGAGATAAACTAGCCAATTTGTCAGTTTGATGTTTGCTCTCCGCCAAGATAACGAACATCGTCAAGAATTTGATAGGAACGCCAAAAAATCTTATCACAGCCCACAGAGTGTCCCACCTACTACTGCTCACACTGGATGTAGCCTAATCTCGCGCGCAATATAATTATAATCATTTTGGAAAGTAATTAAAAAGCCTCTTATCAAAAACCAGTTAAAATTGTATAAATGGCTCTCTCTATTTATTCTTAATACGAACAACAGGCTTTTATCTATAATTGCAAGGAGCTTCGTCGGGTGCACAACAGTACGCCAGTTGGTTCGGTTAGTTTGGTCGGTAAAAGGTATCGTGGTGTACGTCGCGTGTAATGAAGATCATCGTTTGGCAAGATCGTACAAAATTTTTACGGGGCTTGAGAGAAGAACTTTTGCCGAGGTCTTGAGAAATTGACAAGTGGAAGTTAGAAAAAAAAAAAAAATCCACAAGTGCTATGTGATTGAGTTTAATTCAAAATTTGATTGATGAGAATTTTGTGTACGGTTTTGCTTCATTAACGTTTGTTCGCAACGCTGCTTATCTCAAAGGTAAGCGTATGGGGTGTGTGCTTTTGGGTGGATTAGCTGAGGCATACAGCTGTCAACAGTCAACATATTTACACAACACAGGCAAAATTAAGCAGACATTTTCTGTTTACTAAAGAATTAAATTTAGTTTTTGTCAAAAGTGAAGACAAATGTACACATGTATCTTTGTGTCGCGTTGAATTGTTGTTTCAATCGCTAAGAAGATAGCCGACTGATCAGCTGTCCTATGAGTGTTTACCTGGCCATTTGCAGTTTTTTTTTTTTAAATTTCAGCTGCTATGAGTCCTGTTAACGATGCAACGATTTGACGAATTCCTTATCTCAGTAAGAACCAGTTGTGTAATTCTAATTATTTTGATCGGATATAAGAATGCTTTTTCCACATGCTTCATGGCTTCAAACACTTCAGTATGAATTACTGTTTACATTTAATCGGAAGTTGTGTTGACTTTAAATGTTTGCACTGATACAACTTTTTGTCTTTTGCAACAGAAAAGTTGGAACTTTTGGACACTTTAACTTTCTATTAGTAGTTTCGTTGCTCACTCGACAAAAAAAAAGTAATATTCGCGGAACTCTCAGAACGGCTTCGCTGATTCCTTAGTAAGGTGGCTGTCCATTGAATTTGGTAGATTAGACCAAATAAGGTTCATTGTGGTGCCATAAGGGCTGGCTTATAGCTATAAGGGCCACTCTTGAGATCATTTTGATTTTTGCTCAGTTTTCTTATCTAACTGATTCCGTTTCGGAAATATCCGAAACTTGGTCTTGACAGGTGAACATCGTAATGTGCAAGTTGCCGTTAAGTGGGGGCTTTCTAGTCTGCTCTGCAAGAATCAAGTTTAATCAACTGGACATAGGCTGGGTATGCCTGTAACCCTACAGTTGTTTAAGGTGTTTCGTTCTTTAATGTAAGTCTTCTATTACAGGCGGACAAGGATTAACCATTCAGTTTAAACAGCCGATCTGAGGACTGTTTGTTAAAGGAGTGACTTAGTCTCCCGAGTACTTACGGACCTTCGGTGTACGTTCTGCCATCGCTGACATCATTTTCCTAGTTAGGTTAAGTGGCTGCCCCTGCTCAGACTGGGATACACTTAGACCAGATTGGCCCATAAAGTTTCTTATTTTTTGGATGTCGAGTTCGGGGTTTCCTCCTTAATGTCGCAGCGGCAGGACACGTGCACAGTAGGTGCGTTGTAGATTTGTCTTTCCCCTCGTCTCTGCAGCTTCTACAGAAATCATTGGGGAAAACTCCCAGTCTAAGTGCATGTCTATCTATCAATAAATGTTCGTGAAGACCCCCTAGATTTCTCTGGTTTGAGGATAAAAGTCTCTCCGTCTTTTTTAAATGTAGGTTAGACCAAATTGGTTTTGACAAGAGACAAGTGTCGATATTGTTTCACCTATGGTTTGCCAGTTTCTTGGCATCCGTGTCAGGGAGGAGTTTGATTGGTTCGATAAGCGCAGGTGGTTCCCCCAAGTTTTCGGAGAGATAGCATCCTGCGCCTTATTTTGCCAGCTTGTCCTTTCTGCAGTTGCCTGGAACTCATGAATAGTTACTCGTGCGAATAAAGTTTGAAGCTCAAAACCGTAGACAGAAGAGGGTGAATCTGCTTTAAGTTAATCCTTGTCTATAGAAGACAGGGTTGAAGTCAACTTACCGCTCGGTGGGAATTTTGAAACCACTTCTATATCATCTCTTTAAGAGCCGACAGAGCCCACTGATGAGTTTAATTTTTAATTCTTTTGCTGCCGCCAAGTCTTTCACCTGAGTCTTCTTGTTGTGACTCATACTCAGCACGGCCGATTGAGTCTGCGTTGTATGATTTGTTATATGCACATATGTATGTATGTGTGCTAAATTTCACCCAGCTGTGCTTTGAGTAAACCCAGTATTCAATTCTGGAGGTGTTGCCAGAATACACGCTGTCTATAGCAATTGAACGGGCGCTAAGTACAGAATCATTACCAGCTAAAAAGCAATTAAAGCTTCTTATAGCCCCTAACGACTTCATAAAACAATTTAATAATCAAAACAGTGATTGTTTACAATTCATTGCTTAATTGTCAAGTGGGAAGCAGGCTTTCTTCTTGCTACCATGTGCCATCTTTGTTATATGTACATATGTACATAGGAAGCACATGTGTACATAACAAAAAAAAAATATAAACTTGTAATCTTTTTGGCGTTCACATTCATAAGTTTGGCCATTAACCGCACATTGAATTCCGTCTTATCGTTACGATGTCTCGGGTCAATAAAATAATAATAATGGACTTCGTCTACTTCTCACCGATAACGTGTAATTTTTTTTTATGAAAACAAAAATAAACAACATCGGCGATTCTCATATCTCGACGTAAACATGAGAATTCGGAAGTGTTTAGGTGTAAAACTACTCACTGTGATGACGGAACTTGTACAATGAATTTAGCGCCAAACCGATAGGTGCTTCTAATCAGAAGTTTATTTCTTTGACTCTTATCGACTGGACTGCGGTGATTGCTCTATTGAAAGTGAACGCAATGCCACAGATTGTATCGTGTCTTCAGTGATTATTGTATTTTCTGCTTAAAATATACTCTTTGCCATCTGATTAGTGGACATTTGGAATCGCAGGTACCATGGTATCAGATCTGATTCATTCGCCTTTTGTTATTAAGTTTATTTTATTTTTATTTTTAGCACTTTTTTGTTTTAATTTAGTTATCTATTAGATGTGTGACAGATTTTGTGAAAATATTAAAATTAATATTCGCAAATAATTGACAATTTTACGTCAGAAAATGTATACTCCGTAAAACTTGCTTAAATGTCAACAATTATTGGTGTCTTTCTCAGAGTGTTTTAAGGATTGAACAAAGGCAGGTTTAAACCCGTCAACTCCACCTTATAACAACATTAATCCAAAGCACTCGCTTTCAATGTAAAAATAATGTTATGTTTACGACAGTTCTATTAAACTGACTTTGAACTTTTCAAGGCAAATGAAAGTGCATTTGCATGCGATCTTTTGCCCTTGTTTCTATGAAAAGCTTACACAAAGATACTAAGCCGTGATCGTTGTTATACATATGAAAATATAATTTAACCCCAGTTAAAGCTGAGACTTCTTATGGGAGAGGGTTGAATGAAATACTTAGGTTGAAGATAGTTTGTGTTTGAGTGCGAAAAGAGTATTGCATTACGTTCTGGGTATGTACAACTAGATTTATCCTTCATATTGAGACTTTGCAATTTGGTATCACTAATTTTTTACAAACCTCCGGGAGTATAATTTGTCATTAAAGAGCTTCTTAATTCGCCGTTCGGAGTCGGCAATAAATTGTAGGTGCCTATGAGTAGCTAGGCCTTGGCTCATCCCGAGCTGTCGCTCCAGCTACTTATTTATTTAAGTTAATATGTGCATATGTTTAAATTTAATATTAAGGATTTGAAAATATTGCTTCCATATTTTTCTCTGGTGACCGGTTTTTGATAGAGAAGTGTAATTCAACCTTTAAGATAAAGTGCAAGGATCCCTATGCATGCGCATTGGGGGTACACTTAGGATAACTTACTTATAATTACTCCTAACTGCTAATTCTGCCATTCGTTAGAACCTCCTCGTATTGTACCAGTTATTTCATTTTTAAAAACACCGACAACACCCCTCCGAAAGTCAGATTCGACCGAAACTTTCAAGCAACAATTCCCACCTGCAATTAATAGGAGAATGATGCTGCCATCGATTTTGACTCCGTTCACATTTTTACAGACGACTCCCATAACGTGAGGGGAGTGGGTGGTGGTGACTCTCCCATAGAGCTCAATGTGAGTATCTCTTTAAGGGAAATTATAGCTACGGCTGGAAAACCGACCTAATCACTGATATGACATTGCAATGGGGCCAGTATAAGTTATATCTGCCTTGGGCATTTGTATTTTCACAGGCAGCTAAGCGGCAATTATGTCCCTGGAATCGGTCTCACTTAAATCAAAGGTCACTCGAAATTGTCGCTGGTCTCTCATGGAAATGGGAGATCAATTTAACATTCACTTTAGCTAGCCACAGTTTCCTGAACTCGTCAGACACTGTAATACCATTAACATCCTGCCCGAACGACGAGAACTGGGTTAAACGCTCACTACATACAAATCAACCGCAGATATTAAGCTGGTACCAAGTGCCAAATCTTCAGACAGATCTAGCCTAAGGTCGACCTGCATCACACAAATGGTTTAGTCCTGTTAAGACGACCTCGAAACAGAGGATATTGTCCTATAGACCTTCATTCTAAAAGGTGAGGCCTCCACTCAAAGGACTTAAGTAAATGCTGCAGGGTTGGAGAAAAAAAACAGCCCTTCGTTTCCTCTAAACCTGTGCGGCTCCTTCTAGATCTCCTTTCTTCGATGGCCTCAACGACATACTGCGCATTGACGTTAAAAGTAACGTTTACTTCACAACAAAATCTAATTGTTTTAATTGGTCCTCAGTGTAGTTGATGCATTCTGTGATATCACAACGGACTTCTTTTGGTATGAGTGTATCTGCCTCCGGGGCTGCATAGAATTTTTAACTTAATTTAACCTAGGACTGGACGGTTAGGATCAATGTTTTGAGTCTTACCGTCGTATCTCTCCTAATAAACTGTCTTCGATTCAACCTTCTGTTGGAAGATTTTTTGGTAGGGGCACGCAACATTGCAGTGTCTTGCCTCCTTTCCTCTTGAATCTGCTACTTCATGTGCTTCTACTTACTTCGTGCTTCAGTTCATTCTTGACCCTTACTTAGCTTCCTACAGTCATGTGGTGATCATGCTGTCATTTGGCATATAAAATCACGCAGTGGGATGTAGCTGGTAAAACACATGGGTACCACAACGGGTCTACATAGACATAAGTGAGATCATCTTCATCGGCCCGCTAACCTATCCTAACCTAAGTTTCCTACAGTTGCGCACATGAAGTATTCGTGGTCTTGCCGAGAAGATCGTATAAGCAATTATCTTTCTTCTCTGTGAGGACGGCTGCACATAAAGGGTTTTCCAATAGGGACGGGTAGATGTGACATCGCTCAAATGGCCGCCGCAGTTTCGCTGGGTGGCGCGCATCCGAGGGGTCCAATTTTCGATGACTGGCGTATAGAACAGGCTGAATTTGAGCGATGGCACGGGTTATGTTGACTTTGAGGGCACTGGTCGTTTGCGGCGTATTAGCATAGACCTGCGACTTAAGGAAACTCCACAAGAAAAAGTCTAACGGGGTCAAATCGCACGATCTCGGTGGCCAGTACAAGTAGCCTCTCCGTGAATTAACCATGCCCTCAAATCGCTCGTGCAGAATGTCCATTGTGGCATCAACTGTGTGGTCGTTTTTCTTCAGATCCAGGGTTAGTTCGATTTTGTACGGATGTAGGCCTAAGTTCCGATGCAAAATTCGTCAAGTTGGTGTCTGCGAAAGGCTGAGTTCTTGTGCGCTGCGTGGAATTGACGACCTCGGGTTCTCTTGCACACCCTCACGGACAGTGGCGATGTAGTTAATATTCCATTATATTTGCCATATGTACGTATGTATGTATATTTACTTTGTGCTTCTTAAGCAAAGTAAAGCATTAATAGATCGAAAACACATTTAATTCGACTATAGAAGTACAAACACCTAAGGGCGTAATATGTTAATGGAAACACAATAAATCCACATTTCGCTACTGACGCACAAGGGCATATAGCTTATTGCTTAATCTGCTGCTGATAAGTGCCACTACAATGTAAAGAACGTTCTGATGTTGTTTTACGTGCTAATGAAGACGTAATTGAAACTTACGGTGTCTGTTTTAACTCGAAGCAATAATGGGTTGGTTTTTTTTGAAATAGGTACATATGTATGTAGATCCGTTGCCTGGTTTCGTGACAAAGTAAGCGACAAAAATTGGCATCTTCATCATGTCTAATCGAGTTGGCTTGAACTCTGCCACTTTGATGACGGACACTACCAAATGCAGAGGCCATTGTAAGTAAAAAGATTTTTTGTGCCACTCATCCAGTTTGGAGGAACCAGAAGAGGTTCGATCCTCTTGATAAAATTGGGGATTTCTCTGGTGGAGACTTTGAGGAAATTTTTTTTTTCTTTGGAAAAAATGTCTTCTTATTGTAGATAGAGCCATGCATTCACATAGAGTGTGGTCCGCAGTTTCGTCATCTTCCAAGCAGAGACGACATTAAGTTTCCTACATACAGTGACAACGAAGCTGGCAATATCGCATTAAGGAACCCACCAGTCTTCTGGCATCATCATTTTTTTAGTACATGGATTCTTTGGATTTGTTATGAAAGAGTCTTTAGCCTGACAAAATGTTTGGGTATTTTCCCAATGGAAAACACACAATTTGTTTTCTCAACTTTTCATTTTTGAATTATATGCTGGGTGTTGGATGTTATAGAAAAGCTCAGGGCCAGTAAATGATTTAATCGAACCCTTTTAAGGCAGTTCCTAACAATTATGTTATGTCCAGGCACTCACCAAGGTTTAACTTTTTTTTCCTACTGCAACGTCTTGGAGAGTCAATCAGGTTTGAGCATAATACTCTTACTGCTGCTTGACTGTCCTTGAGTAGGTATATGGATAGGGGGACCTTTCATTCCTGTATCAAGTATGAAATTGGCACATTCTTGAATGACATGCATTTCTGCCTGAAATACACTGGGACTTTTTACCCAATAATATCAAAATTTTGGTGATTGGTTCCAAGATACCAGCACCTACTCCGATGGCCGTTTTCGATCCATCCCTATACCACTTGTTACCTTTAAGAAATGACGAACACATACTATGTAAGAATTTGCAGAGTCGAAAGCCTTGAAATGTTAGAATATCATTTATCGTAGAGTATTATTTATCTGTAGGTTGATATGTCCTTTGTTCAGGCCGATCTTAGCTAAAAAAAACAAAAAAAAAAAAATAAATAGCTGGCGCGACAGTTCGGGATGAGCCAAGGCCTAGGTTCTCGCAACCATTCATGCTGTGCGTGTTACATTCATTGCCGACTCCGAACGGCGAACTGAGAAGCTCTTTCATGACATATTATACTCCCGAAGGCTTGTCAATCTCCGACGGGAGGTGGTGCCGTGAAAAATGTTAGGTGGACAAGGCTGGGGCTTGAACCCACGCCGCTCCCTCAGAAGTCCAACGCACTAACAACCGACCACTTGGCTGTCTTCTCCAAAAATGGAGCGTCCTCCGTGGTAGACAGAAGTAAGAGCTCTCTATCGTAAACTTGTTCTCTTTCCAGGTATGTACTCATTTGCATAATATTTACTCTTAAGGCTATGCCTACGGTTGTAGCCATAGCATATAAGCGCTCTTCCTCGCTAGTTAATTTGCGATGCTTCCTATTACATTACAATGGCCAGGCACCCAAAGTAGGTTACCAAAAAGTTAAGTTTCCCTTTGCATTTCCTCCTTAGTTTTGAGTTGGTTCCTGCGTTTGCGATTGCCATTAAGGCTGTGGGCAAAAACTGTTCCAGATGGATAGCGACATTATGAAGTGGCGTTTGATTCCAAAACCCTAGCGCTGGCCTCCGATTTTCCATCGATGTGAGATCCATCTGTTTGCACACCATCCATTAGGAATAGCAATGCCCTGTTGTCATTCTTTTCATTTGGAGAATGGAACTGTATAAATGTATGTAACTCCGAAGAGTAAACTGGGTCTGACTATGCAAGGGTACATTCAGTGGGCTTGTTTCGGTCTCAGACCCCAAGCCTTACCAAGAACCCTACCGCATTCTCAGTACACCCTTCTGGCTATTGTGTTTCCGTTTCCAAGTTAACTTGGACTTCGGTTTTAAAGTTCAGTTTAACATGCCTTAAAAATAGATGTTTGAAGTCCTCTAGCTTGTGTCTTTTACTGCAGAGTACCATATATGTAGGTCTTATCAAGCTTAACTCAGATCTCTTCCAATTTTTTTTTCTATGCGCAACGTCGTCTGTATGGACTCCCCAGTGTGTTGAGATCTCTTCCCGTGGTCAGAGTCGGAAAGTCATCAGCGTATGCTATACATTTGAAACAATAACCTTCCAGTGATTTCAGAAGTTCATCCACTACCAGTGTCCACAGCATGGGACAAAAACCTCCGCCTTTAGTGATTTTAGGTTTGAGTTTCCCTATTCTACTTTCCACACCAAGGTTAGCTGTAATTATTGGGTTGAATAGCACTGATCAATGATCAATAAAGTTACCTTCCTCTTACTATTCCTGGCTAAAGCTTTCATTATACCCCTGATTTTGATGTCCAGTAACATTCGCCTTCTTGGATTTTTTATACAAAATACTTAGGCATCAAGTTGTACACAAATTTTTCAATTTGAGTTTTGAGCGCTACTATTTTTTCACTCAAGGTCTTCAAGACTTTCACCTCATTTCACGTAGGCCTACATTTGTCCAAAAATACAATTCACAATCAATCGCGCGACTCAAAATCAGAATGACCTTCAGAAACTTTACCAGCCATGGTTGTAAGATAAGCGAAAATGAATACAAAAAACCTGCGCAAAAGTAATATCCCCGACATATCAGATGAAGATTAGGAATTTCCCGGTTTTATTGGAAATTCCATCCTACAAGTGGACAAGTGGTCTGCTTCCAATACAAATGCTCCCGCGTATCGCTTCCCTTTATTTGTACGGAGACCTCTAAAATGTACCATTGACCAGTGTTTACATACCCGTCTGAGTAACAACCTTTTGCCACTTATCAGATAACTTCCTCTATCTCTATCTGTAATTAATTGACATCCACATGATTCCACTTCAGATATAAATTATCAGATAAACTACCCGCAATCTCGACACTGTGTTAATAATCTCCGTTGTCTGTCGCACCCTACCTATGCAAGTAGTCTCTTTGTTGCGCATTCAGTGATTACAAGTGCATTCTGCATTCTACGCCTTTCAGATTTTACTTAGACCTACAACTGATAACAGGTGGTGATGGCAGAGATTAAAGCTTAATTTTGTTGTAAAATGAGATAAGCGCGATGTTGACTTGAGTCTTTGTTTTCAGAAGACGCCACACGCGGATCGTGTTTTATATCTTCTTCCGAACGCCATCACTCATCGAACCGAGGAGTTCTCATCCAAGTGTCCAAAATGACCCGTGAAAGTACCGGCGGCAAGGATGTCGAAATCAAGGATCCATTCGTTGAAATTATGGAACAAGTCGGTTTTAGTGGTAACTTCCAAAGGATATACAATGCGATTTTCATTTTGGGTTTATCCTGTTTCGGTGCGATGATCTACATGAACATTATACTGGCACTGAATGTGCCCGATCATTGGTGTGATGTCCCAGGACGAGAGAATACAAATTTCACACAGGACTCATGGATAGAGCTCACATTGCCAAAGTAAGGACACAGACTTAAGAAATAAAGAACTTCTTACTCAAAATTTCACTTACAGGCAAAAGGATAACAGAGGTGTGGAGACACATAGCAAGTGTCAGATGTATAGTAAATATTTGGCAGATTCTTCTGTGACATTGATGGAGGAGTTGAACATTACCGACGCTGATGTTATAGGTGAGTCCTTGCAAGTTGTAGCAATAGTTTAAAAAAAAACACCAATGACATGGCCGTGAGTTAGCAGACGGAAGGCAACGGAAATTAACGCCGTTGATCACTTTTTGTCAGAAGACTACAATCGTGTATTTGGGATGTCTGGTCCCTGTGATGTGATACATGACTCATTGTCAATTAAGGTCGATTTCACGTGCTATTGGGTTTCAACATACGTAACTCGAAAATGTTTGGGATGCTGAAAGAAAGTATGGGTTTACTTTGCCTTTCGACTTAAACGTGATTGGCTTTGGTCAGAGCATAGATGTCTTGCTAGTTCGTCAGCCTCATTCTGGAATGTGGTTATAACTCGGAGCCAAGCAGAGAGTGAAAGTTAATTGGTCAGTGACCTCATTCAGAGATACGCGGAAGTTCATTTCTGCCTTAGATTTTTGTGCTGGATACAAGGGCTCTGATCGCAGCTGAAATGTTGATATAAAGCGCGATATTTGATAAAAGGTTTAGCCGTGTGGGGGCCTGAGGCTAAGGAGGCTTTAGCTGCAGCCTGAAAGTGCTCTGTATCTGAACAGAGATTAAGTTTGGAATTGCGCAAATGATTTTGAGGTGTCTCACAAGAGCCCGATGATAGCCTCTATGAGTTAAGTGGGCAGGTGCACATAGTATCTGCAATACAGAGACAGGCAATGGACTGCAGCTTCCCAAGCTTCGTTACTGTCGTCCGTTCAAGACTTTAAGAACAGTCAAAGACAATCACTTGCGAGGTACAACAAGGTCAAGCTTGGTTGTTTATCCGGCCACCAGGGTATTGTACGCAATGAAACTTCCGCGATCTTGGGAACAGAACCTTTCTGTGGCGTTAATTGGGCTACGGCCACAGCTTTGTTTAACAACTGGGAACACCACCGAGGCCCATTGGGAAAATGTCCCCAGACTCAGGCAATCCAAGAGACTTATCAAGCCCTTTCCCTACAAGGAAATTCTAAACCTTGGCACTGGGTACTGGGTCAATGGTACATAACTTGGAAGGAAGCTGCAGATGAACTGGCTAGGAAGGGGGCAGAAAACGGAGACATCACATCGACTAGAACCGTGGGGGTGGCCCTGAAGGTTATTAAAACTGCTTTTAGCGGCTCGTTTGCAAAACGCCACGAGTTTTTTTCTGGAAAGGCTTGCAAATCTGCAAAGAGGCCAAATCCATGATAGAGTGCCTCTGCTGTCGTCTAGCAAAAAAAAAACGCTTAATCTTGCCAGGAGGCAACTAAGACTGATGGTCGGCCCGTACACTGGATACGTCAACCTGAATAAACATGTCCACAAATTGGGATTAGTGCCAACAAGTACTTGCACGGGATGTGAGGAGGAGGAGGAAAGCCTCGAAGACTACCTCTCGGATTGCTCCGCCACAGATGCGCTAAAATACAAAAGCCTGTGAAGACATGTTCTGCCCTGGCTAAGCTCTCTTATGCATTTTAGTTGCAAGAAAATCCTGGAGTTCACTGGACAAAGAAGACGTGTTTCGGATCTGTAAACCCTATCCGACTCTCTATCCGCTAACCTATAACCCTTCAATTATCCCCCCGTATAGGCGCCGGCTAGCCTATAAGAATCTAGTGGGACGATTTAGTTTAGAGGCTGTAGAGTGTAAGGAAGTCTACCAAGAAATTATATTAGTTCGGCATTAGTACAGATTTGGTACGGGTTGCATCAAGAAGACAGCTTCAGTTATTTTATTGCCTTTTTCGTCAAGTTTTATTACTGTTAAACTTTTTCTCTATAAACATAACTACTCGTAGTTTGGTCTTCTAGGGATGAGCTTTTAGATTTTTTTTTGCTTTCAACAGCGAGATTACTCAAGCAGGATTACTCAATCATTTGCATAAGACCCGATACCCACTAATCTGAAAGGCTAAACTGCCTTATGAAGACTGGTGACTTATTGCTTTCTATTTAACTTATCGATTTCTATTCAACTTACTACAGTTTAAGAACAATGAACCCAACCTGCCTGCCTCACCTTTCATTGTTATTAAAAGCCCAAAACTTAAAGTCTTACCAAAACTCCTCCTTTGACAGCTGGTGGAAACCTGCAAATCCCACCCAGATCAATACCAACAGGCAACACCGCATACAAACTTTCACCTCGGCTTCCGATACCACTTCCAATAATAAAGTTAAACATCATCCGTGAAATAAGTTTCCATTGGAGCGTGTAAAATCCTAGGTAAACCGTTTCTCTTAACTTCCCCAGTCTCGTGTGTTTTATTTATGTCCTCGCATCCCCTAATTATTACAACCGTATGCCATAAAATCTTACGACTCTAATAATTTCATCGAATCAACTCCATTACTCTGGCAACAGTTCAACCAGATAGGACTGCCGCTAGAGCAAACAGAAAAGAAATCCCGAACCAAAGAAAGTAAGTCTCCGCCAGAAGCACAATACCTAGCACACAGATCCTGAAGGAAAGTTATTGTCAGGCTTATCATTAAAAATCCGAATAAAATAGGAGAAATCAAAAAAAGGAAAATCCCTGAAGTTGATCGTCATTGTAGGTCGATGGAGGTGGTGGCGGCGTCATCGCCATTATTTCGCCCTCAGAAGGTGCTTCGCCAAGCGCCCACCCACCCGGTGGGAATGGGTATCACACACGCTCAGTTGAGGGTCCTCCCCGTCCTTTTTTTTATGTTTATTTCTCGTTTTGCGATTTGGTTTTTATATATTTATTTTTTTTTTTTTTCGTTATTTCTTTGTGTGTATTCTTGCAGAATGTCCTTATGGCTACAGTTACGATAAGCAGTGGTACGAGAAGACGATTCCCACCCAAGAGAATTGGGTCTGTGACAAGGATCTGTACGTTACCAATACGTTTGTGGTTAGCCGAGTGACCGAAGTGATTGGTTCATTTGTCCTTGGCCAAATGGGTGACACGTAAGTAGGGTGCTTTTGATATTTTCTCTGTATTTAGTTTCATTTTCTATTTCTATATTCGTTTTGATTTTTTTTTTTTATTTCTTCTTTTTCGTTTTGTTACATCTTATTCACATGCAATCAAATAAATTCAATTGGACTTCACTTCCTTGGAGATTTACTGAAGGAATCTCTGTTGCTTGAGGATGTGAAGTGAACGGAATCAAGTTTATGTTTATCTGTGTGCATTTTGTGTCTATTTAGTGGGTGGGGGTAGGGTGTAGGCCTTTTGCTAAAGATTCGAAAGTAAAAACTTTCTTCGGTTGAAAGGATGTGAATGTGTGTGATTTTGGAAATTATGTTTCCTTGAATCGTTGAGTTGGCCATGCGGTAAGGGGGTGAGAACTTTAAATTGGATTGCTTTCTGACTCAGCAATTGCATCTAGGAATTCTAACCCGAATATTAATTTGGGGTTGGTGGCACTAGGAAGGGGAGGACGTTCCTGATAATGTGCCAAGTTGCGAGACGGTAATGCTGTATCCGACTGTACTTGCTTCTGATTAAGTTTTGCCTGCTTGGAGGCTTTGAAGGAACAGTCTTTGAATATTCTTGTTATAAACGCTTAGTGATTGTGTTGGAGTATTGTGTGAGTTGAAAAACTAAGGGCAGGTTAATCCTTTATTTTGGTTTTACTCGCAGTTGTTAAAGAGTTGTTTGCTAAAGTAAAGGTGTCGGAGAAGGGCCTGCTGAACTGAGATGTTTTCATAGCTCTACTTTCAACACAGGTAATACCATCAGATGCAGTTCGATTCCACCTATTACCTGCGCATACTTTTGCGTATTGCATATTACAATATTTGTGCTTTGCTAAATTGACATAGGCAATTAGTGGATTAAGAGTGAAAATCTTGTTGTTAGCATATTGTCGTTTTGGCATAACCCTTGCGGCAAATTGTATCGGATAGCATTCGAATACTCAGCTCAAACTGTGAGCAAACCAAATCCCAAGAGAAAAGTTTGGCGTTATTAAAAAGCCAAAGGCTCTTCAGGAGTTTCAACCGGTCGCTATGTTTCTTCGATAGCCACTGGTTTTATTAGTGATATCATTCTCCTTGGTATCAACTTTTATATTCTTAACCGAATGCCGAGCATCAATATGAAGGAAAAAGACTAGTTCGACTTGAGCTGCAAAGAGGTACTCAAGGAAAAGACCCATATGACGAAAATTTAGTCAAGCCACAAATGACTGCAATACCCATATTCGGCATGTCAAATTCCCGAATTTCCTTCAGTTAAGACAGAAAATACTACAACCCTTCGCAGCAATGGTGAAATTTCTTTTCCCTCCAACTATCGATCCAATACACTAGCCTTCCATCTTTCTAAGGTCATGGAAATGCTGGCAAACCACCAACTCACAATGTTCCTTGATCCACGAAAACTCCTCAATGAGCGGCAGTACGGTTTTCATGGCACTGGTGATTTAATGGCATATTTTTTCCGAGAAATGGAACCAATCTCTCCATCACTTTGGTAGAAGCAAGATTATAGATCTATTGCTTCGAATGCATTTGAAAAGTTTGGCACCAAAGGCCTTTCGTCGAAAACTCGTGCACGTAGCATCGATGAACATAAATACATATGTATATGTCCGTTTTGTGCGTGGATTAAGAACCACCTAACTTAAGGTGGCGCTACGGGGTGGACATGGGCCTCAACCAACAAGCGTCTCCAGCCAACTCGATTTTTAGCCAGCTGCCACCAGTTTCGCACGCCAAGTTGATCAAGGTCCCCTTCCACCCTCGTGCGCCACTTGCGTCGCGGTATTTCTTTACTGAAGCCAGAGCTGTCGTTGGACCTTCACTCTTTTGGTTACGTCGCTATCGCTGTACAGCCCTTACAGTTTCTCTTTGTATCTTCTTCTCCACTCACAGTCTATGTAGACGGGACCGAAAATCACCCGAAAAATTCTCCTCTCGAAACAGCCAAGAGCAACCTCATCCACTTTTGACAGAGTCCCTGCCTCTGCGCCGCGCCGTAGAGTAGGGCTTGGACGATCAAGGTCTTACAAAGGGTAACTTTAGTTGTACGAGAGAGGGCTTTGCTACTCGATTGCCTTCTAAACCTAAAGAAAGAGCGATTGGCAAGAGTTATTTTTCGTTTGATCTAAGCGCTTGTGTCTTTGTCTGAATTGATAGTGTATAGTGTTCTTTCTTGATGACGGCATATACTTTGTCTTTTCCTCATTGACCGCTAAACCAATCGTCGAAAAGGTGGTACGTATCGGTTTGAAGTTCCTGCGGTTTCTCTAAGATCTGCCGCAGTGTGTATAATTGGACTCTCGTGGCCTGAAGACACACTGATATGGACCGATCAGGTTGTTGACGAAAGCCTTCAGGCATTGACACAACACGGCATATAAGATCTTAGTGCAGGTCAGAGGGTCTCCTTTCTTGAGGATCGGGCAAACAATGTGGAGGTTCCATTCATCAGGCATAATTTCCTCCGAATATATTTTACAGCTTGGTTGGTTTTCATCGTCCAGGTTGATTAGGAACTACCGGGCTGTTTAATTCAAGCCTGCAATGCACCCCATTCTCATTTGCAGAAATTATCTCTCTGACATGTACTCCCGGTTCCCTATCTTGAAAAGGTATTAAACAATGGTTTTCAGTTTATTACTGTGGCACGTGTCCCTTAACAAGCAAAACATTATCCTTAAGAATGTGTTTAGCTGAGTTTACCGATGTAACCCTCTAGTCAGTTTCTCCTTGGTCTGCAGACTCTTAGAGCGATCCGCAATTAGATGCTGTTGACTTCCTGTTGAGAACTCCTCATCAGAAGATATCATCATGGATTGGATTCAAAACTAAATTTTGTTCCTCCGAGGAAAGCAGCTACACAGCAAGACCGCAGATCTTGCTCTTGAAATGTAAAGATTCCCTTCAATCCCCTACTAAGAAATTCGCAGGATATTCGTAGACTTCTCTAATTATTCGCTTATATCTAGAAAAAAAAAGACGAAGTACGTCTCTTCTAGAAGATACTCGTACACTGCCGCATGTCTTTCACGAAGATTTTTTTCTTTCATTTCAGATTCGGTCGTCGCCTTGTGTACTACATCAGTGTGATACTGGCTACAATTGGCCGCTCTTTCTCCATAGTATTCTCCTCATCGTTTCCCATGTTCTTGATTATGTCCAGCTTGACGGCGCTCACCGTCAACAGTCTATTCCAGTCGCCCCTGATTGTCGGAATGGAAATCTCAAGCGAGTAAGTATGCCAGAGCACAATGCACACACAACCATCGAGCTTCATCTCATCCGGTTGTAAAACGCATCCGATTTCTTGTGGTGGCCACAAGGACGAGTCTAGGTGTTCTTGGCACAAGACCGCATAACCATTTATCACCGAAAAAATAGCATTAAAGCGGAAACCATTCCATTCATGGCCCGAAAACTGCAGCAACAAACGAGCTTAATCCTTCCATATTTTTGTTCTTCTTCCTTTCCTTCCGTTTGGCTTTCCTTTTGCTGCGCAAACCACAAACAAACAACCAAAAAAAAAAAAACTAGGGATGATAGAACCAACATTGCGATGTATCAGAGCTTCGGATGGTCCATTGGGACCACGGTGATGCCGCTGCTCTTCTGGTGGCTGCGGGACTGGGTTCCCTTCATGTGGCTAACAACCTTGCCGACTGCAATGGTGCTCATTTTTTACAAGTACGTACTGTGGGAGAGGGTGTCACGCTCTTTTTTTTGGATTTATCTTACAGGACATACTTCATTTTGCTTGATTTGATTGGGTTTTTGTCTTTTTTTGCACGTATGTGTGCGTTAGGTATGTCATCGAATCGCCCAGATGGTTGATTGGCAAGCGGCGCTTCGCCGATGCTCTGGTGCAATTCAAAACAATCGCTAGATTCAACGGCAGGACATTCACAATGACCGAGAAGGAGCTAAGCGAACTGTATGGCGATTTAAATGAGGAGAAGGTCTTTGGCGTGGCGTCCTTGTTCAGTGGTTGGCGGATAGCAAAGAACACCACCATCATGGGACTCAGCTGGTATGTGGGCATGAGGGTGGACACCATGGGTGGCATGGGAAATTGTTCAACGGTATGGAAGGCTTAACTAAAGTTTCTCCGGGAAACTGTTTGTACAAAAAACTTATTTCTGTTTGCCTTTTTGGACACGAGAATTTTTTCCCCCGTATTTCGTTTGTCCTCTGTGCATACGCTTTGTCCTTGGAACAATTTTCCATGTCAGAGAGTTTAACTTCTCAGAGTGCAATGAAATTCAACACTTATTCGTTTTTCGTTGCCATTATTTTGTTTCGTTTTTTTTTTCTTTTTGTTGAAACGAAAGGTCCTTTGGTCCTTTTTTTGTTGTTGTTGTTTATTTAATATTTTATTTATTTTTATTTTTTCTTTACATGTACTTGGTATCGGAAGGTGTGTGGTGGCTGTTTCGTACTTTACTTTGGTCCTTTTCAGCTCACGTATGGGTGGAAATCCTTTTTTGAATTTTTTACTACAGAGCGTTGTGGAAATTCCTGCCTACATTGTTGGGAAATATTTAGGTAAGTGGATGCGCTGCGCCGCCCTCAAGCAATTTTTCTGAGTAATTTTTTCTAAAATGAGGCAAATATTTAAGAGTTACTGTTAAAAATTCGTCTTTTATGTTACACAGTTGGTTGGGGGGGAGCGGGGATCATTTTGTAAAAGTTGGTTTCCATTACCAAGGAGTCGCTTTTGAAAATTATTTATGTTTGGTAAGCAAAGCGATAAAATGCGGTTTCAAACGGTAGACATGCGCCATACCTAAACAAACACCCAGTCTCTGATTAAGAGTTCCTACTGCTCACATCCATAGAGTAATCACGTTTCGTATAGGGTCTCTAGGGGAGAATGAGTCGGAGCCCGTTCAATAGGTTGTAGGTGGCGTCCGACGTGGAAGGCACTTTTTTTCTATTGAATTAGGTGGCAGCAGAAGAATTCTCACAAGTTTTGGTAGCGCCCATAACTTTTCCACATATGTATGGGCTTTTTCAAAGGATAGGAATATTTAAAGAGATGAGCAATGCTTTTAGGGGAACAAATGATTGCAATGCCTGCTACAGTCAGGGTGATTTATACTAGAAGAGCCGACTTCGTGGGAAGAATGATCGAAGTTTCGGTGTATCTAATCTCTCCCTCTCTCTACGTATCAGCACCTAAGTTAATGATAAAAGTAAGATTTTTAGCTTTTACTAATCTACGCTTAAAGCCTAGTGAATGATCCTACTCCAGTAACAAGTTCTTTTCAATATCCACTAGCACTCAAGGGGCTATAAACACTCTTTGGGTGCTATTCACACAGCTGGAGTGGAGTGGTTTGAAAAATGCTTACTTTGTCGCCTTGTGGATCTTAGGATATCTGCCACGCCTATGCGTCATCGTGGGTAGTTTGTTGAAATGTATCGAAGCTGCACTCAGTTCCTTGTTAACTGTTAACCTTGACACTCCTCTTCGACTGTTCGGCGCCAAGTTGTTCAAGGGCGACTCACCCTCTCTTCATCTTTCGTAAAAATGTAAGTTCCCGTGTATAGTTGGTTTTTCTATGCAGTCTTCGCCCCTTCATAGTGTATGAACAATCCATCGCATCCATACATGTTCTTTGCCCGTTTTGTTATGCAGTTATTTGTCTCAGATTCAGGTTAGCCAGAACACTGGTAATACGAACCTCAGACAAAGGTTAACAAATGCTGGGAGCCTATAACATTGTACTGCATCTATACAACAGCACTGACTAAAGGCTTGAGCGGAACAGTCGTAACCTGGCCGCTTCTGCTTTTCCTATTTGGTGGCAATAATCAACTACACTACCCAGGAATTCAGCGCTTCTTAAAATTTTGTCCACCACTGCATAGCTGTGAAGATAAGTTGTTGGTGGACATTGGGTGCAGATCCATAATTCGTCCCAATAATCGGCGTGGAGAAGATACATATGTGTCTTATCGGCAGCCTTGTCAGAACCAGCTGCGGATCCTAACTCTCAGGGAGTACTTCTCGACATAAACATTGAGCTCCGCTATGCGGTTGCGTCACTGACTTCGACTCAGAAGTTGAAAACTTTGAAGCCTCTATTGAGTTCGCATATAGAACTTTCCCGCTCCCGCATGGATCTTGGTGGGGATATTCAATTTACCGTCGTCCCGCAAAACTGTAGAAAAGTCATTTTTAGCTAGTTGGTTATAAAAATTCTTCTATTACAACTCTAAACTTAGAGTTATACATTTGCCATTTCTGTTTTCCTTTCTTTTTAGGTGATAAGTATGGCCGCCGGGTGACCAATAGCTTTTCGTTTTTAATCTGCTTCCTTTCGTGTATTCCTGTCGTCCTGGTAGCTCAAGGTATGACGTTTGAGGATATTTCAGTTTGAAAAAGTGTTAATATCCATTGAACCGCCTTTAGATCCACAATACGAATACGTGACGACAATAATCGCCGCCTTTATCAAATTCCTGAACGCAGTGACTTTCTTCTTGGTGAGCCTTCAGGCGATGGAAATCTATCCAACTTGTGTGCGACAGACAGGCATCTCCGTGGGCACGATTCTATGCAATGCCATCGGTATATTCGCACCTTATCTGGTGCACTTGGGTACAAAATATGACATTCGATATCCGTACTTCATTCTGGGAGTAGTTTTTCTGCTTGGTGGTGTCAGTGGGCTATTCCTTCCCGAAACTCTGCACAATAAGCTCCCAGACACGCTAGAGGAGGCACAAGTCTTTGGAAAGAATCAGGTAAGTTTCTTACTATAGACCATTTGTTTAAAAAAAAAAATGATTTGGTATTTTTTTTTTTAGAAATTTTTCAGTTTACCAAAACCACACCATCCGAGCGCCGACGAACTGTCCACTACAGAGAAACTCAATCCAATGAAATTTGCTCCCTAACACTCCTCCGTCGGCTCAACGATGGACAAATAGGACAAATTTATGTTAAATTTAATTAATATGCATTTTTTGTTTTGTTTTGTTTCTTTTATTTTTGTTTTATCTTAAGAACCAGTGAGTGTGTGATTCGTTATGTTGGGAGTGCTGTGCGGTTATAGGTTAAGCTGTAGTTAGAATATGAAAATGAAAAGGAACAAAAATCCTTTGTAATTCATTCGCTAGCTAGGTGTACTAATGGCAGAAATAAAGAGCTTTTATAAAGCATACTTTTTATATGGAGTCATAAAAAGGGGAATTGTGTTCTGATTGAAGGGTGATCCCGCGGAGTAAAAGAAAATACACACAGTAAAAGCGAGATTAGAGTGCATGCTTTTGGTCCTTCGTGACGAAAGAAGATTTATGCTTCGTGGGTTTTTTTTTTTTCTCTCAAATGTGGTAACTCTGTGTGTTTGTGTCCGGGAAACTCGTGCAATTGTGGTTATTATTCGACAAAAAAAAAAAAGGAGTTTGTTTGTGACGCTTATCGCGGGTGGGTTTTTATGAGAAATTGCATTAAAAAGTAAATGGACATATAAATGGCATTTATAGCCCCGTAGAATGATTGCAAACATATGCACATGCGGAGGTTATGACAGTCAAGCGGTTCTATTGAAACAAGTCGGCAGATATGCAATGACTCATTGGTTGGAGGTGGAGAAAAATTATGACAGCTGTCGAAAGCCACAACACTAAACAAAGAACAGGAATAAATTAGCTGAAAGAATGAAATAAAAGGTATCGTTGCATGTGAAGCTCAGCAGATTGATAGTCCGAACATCTGGTGGTGAGGCATAAAGAAAACCAACGTGAGTTTTCTGGAATTTTTTCCAAAAAGCACTCATTTCCTTAGATTTGGTTTTACGACACTAGAAAATCAGAGAGAAAATGGCTGTCGGGTGAATTAAGACAAAAGGAAAGGTGGAGTCTTCTTAGTATCATAAAAGTACCTGTATATACCAACTTGTGTGTCTAAAGATATTTTTAAGAACATTTACGAAAAGACGAATAGGTACATATCAAATTAAAGGTTATCCCAGCTAAAAGTGGCCCACTGGCTCGTCCTATGCCCAGCGTTTAAGCAGTGACTACGCATCGATTAAGCTTATTTTATCTCCAAGCGGTAGGCATTGGATACTGGTTACTGTGCCACCGCATTCGACTTGCTGAACTTATAATCGGTGAGCAGGAGACAAAAATACACGGCACACGACAATCGACGAATTTTCTAAAAAGAATCAATGGTGGCGTCAACCAATTTCGGAACGGAAAAAGTACTTCATCTAGTCTACATCGTCATATTTGGAGCTTTGGGTGACAAGAATATTTCTAGAATTAGTCCTAGAAAAGTGATGAATGCAGAAAAGACCAATAAGGATGGTATCTGCAGTTCTCGCACCGCTAAAATGGGCTACTGATATCTGTTTAACCGACATCTCGCTGAATTTGGCATCGGAGCTAAGCTATCGGTCTTCAATTCAGTGTTTGTTCCGACTTCCACCTATGGTCATGAGGTTTGGCTAATGAACGAAGGAATAAAATCGCTGATACAAGCTGTCGAAATAAGATTTCTTCATTGTATTACTGGGGTAACTCGTTGAGAACACCAGAATACGCGAGGCACTCAATATTGAGCAGCTACTTCTTCGAACGGAGAGGTCCATACTTCAATGGTTTGGACACGTTAAACACATGCTCCCAACTCGGGGACTCCAAGACATGCCATGGAATCCGTAGGTAGGCCCAGGACGAGATGGCTGGACGAAGTCCGAGATCTCACCTCTACCCGTATGGAGATAACCCCTGTGATTTAGAGTCGATGGCGGAAGATCGGAAAATGGGGAGTGTTCAAGCACCCTTAATCCGCAGAATATGATGATGATGATGGAACTGGCCCTTCAAGTTAAAGTTTGTGCCCTTGGGGTAAGTACCGAGTGGAGACAAACAATTAGCAGAGGCTGCTATAATAAGGAGTTAACTGACATCTAGAGAGTGCGATGGAATGTACAGGGTCACAGTTTTTAAAACTTATTTTAAAAAAAGTGTGACATCTACTATGGAGATTTCTGAGAGAGAAGAAGCAGCGCTTTTTCGGATGCGAACTTACCAAACGCGGCAGACTTACATAGGTACAGGTTTTCAACTTCCAACACGCTTGCGAAAGTCATCTTTAGGCTATCCAATCCTGAAACTGTTTATTATAATAAAGGGTTTTGCAATAGGGACGCTACAAAAGTAGAGCGACAGGGACTTTGCTGTCCATAACGCCATATTTTTCTTGCGGTTTTTTGACATTTCTCTTCAGTAAGGTTTGCCATTTCATGATGGAAAGATATACGAGCCAACAACGAGTCGAAATTATTAAAAACGTTAAGAGCGCTACGTCCAATTTATGGTCGTCATAATTTCTGGCTGGATGGCTTCGTCAACAAACAAAATATGCGGTATAGGTCAGGCAGCAATCCACACGTACTCCATGAGTCATCATTGCATCCCGAAAAAATTACGGTTTGGTGTGGTTTATGGGCCGGCGGCGTCATTGGGCCGTACTTCTTCCGTGATGATCAAGACCGGCACGTTACTGTGAATGGGGATCGCTACCGTTCAATGATAACCGAATATTTTTGGCCCCAATTGGATGATATGGACTTTGAGGACATGTGGTTCCAACAGGACGGCGCCACAAGCCACACAGCGAATGTCACAATCAATTTATTGGAAACCAAGTTTGGAGAACGTGTTATCTCACGAAATGGTCCAGTCGCTTGGCCGCCTCGGTCGTGCGATTTGACGCCGTTAGACTATTTTCTGTGGGGCTACGTCAAGTCTATGGTCTATGCCAACAAGCCAGCGACGATTGATGAACTTCGTACGAATATCGAACGTGAAATTGCAGCAGTATCGGCCGATTTATGCTTGAAAACCGTCGAAAATTGGGTTCAGCGTCTGGACTTCTGCAAGCGTGCCCGTGGTGGCCATGCAAAAGAAATCGAGTTTCATACATAATGGCATCGAACGTACTTTCACAGGAATAAGGAATTTCATTGATATCCAAAACCGTTTTCGTTTTATTTAAAAAAAAATTTTGTAGGGCTCTTATTGAAAAACCCTGTACATTAGTTCAGGGTGTTCTCAGGGTCCTACAAAAATCAAGGACAATACCAACACCAAAGAATATTTCTATGAGCTTATCGATAAAACAATGTCCTTAGTATGACGCTAAGATCTTGTTGGATGGTATGGGTGTTGGTGTTTGGAAAAGTAAGAAATGAGAACACCTTCGACAAGACGGTTGATAAGTACAGCCTACATAACATTAGGTCTGGAAACGCATTTGGCCTAACTGACTTTTCTTCGAAGGCGGAATGTGACTAAGGAAAGCACACGACTTCATCTCCATATTTACAAGGGGACATGGCGGCCTTCTGAGCATCAAAACGTATTGTACATACTTAACAGTTTCCGTGACCCTTCAGAGAAAGTTATAGTGGAAAGTTGGTTTCCATAAAAACAGCTTTTCATTTTATTTATCGATATGTTCATTTTTTATTTCAATTAATTCTTCATTTTCATTGTTTCCGTATTTTTCTTTTATTGTTAAATTTAAAAATGCTTTATTCAATATAATATTGTTGATTCATATTCGACTAAAATACTTACAGGCGTTGTTTTGTTTTAGATTTCATATTTTTACCTTTTGTGTTTTTTGAAGATACATTTTGTTTTTATTGTTCCAAAAAATTTACACATAACATTTTGTTTTGCTCTAAAATTTCATATTCTACCATATTTACTTATTCTATTAAAAAAATTCAAACGTTTTATATACAGAAAAACACAGCATATAGGAAAAGAGTAGAAAGTGCCTTACTATGAAACAATTGTAAAAAAAACATATTTCTTAACTAATAAATCAAAATAAAATGTTATTATCTTTTATTCTTAGTTTTTAATATAAAGAAAATAACAATATCCTACTCTCCTTTTTTTAAATTAATGAAAAAACTCTTAAATAAATAATCATTTGATATTCTAAATGGATTAAGTTTTATGATTGATGTTATTTTTTTAAGAAATATATTATATCATTATTTAAGTTTAGACTTTTTTTTTGCTAAAAGCTTAAATTTAGATCTCTTTCGTTTTGTTCTGAAAAGCGTTAAAGATTTTACTTTTTGTTAATACAATTTTTTTGTTTTATTTTTACCATGTTAATGAAAATTGAATTTCTTTTTACACTATGAATCGCTAATGTACATACGTTAATTAATGACTTTCCCTAGATGCTTTTTTATTTTAATTATGTATTTATATTGATTGAATTTTGCATGCTTGTGTTGAGTAATAAATTAAATTGATTTTTTTTTTAATATTAAGAAGAACGGAATTAATATTTTTCATTATATTTTTAGCTAGCTACAACATTGTTTGATTATTTTATGTATGAAAACATTTTCTTAGAATTTTATTTGTTTTCACCTCCATCATATTATAATATAAAGTATTTATATATTATATTTTTATAATATTTTTTTTTATTTACACATTGCTTTTTGTTGTGGTGTTTTATTACGAAGCAAGAAGAATACATTTTAAATTTTTTTCTGTACAGTATTCGTTTAGCAGTAATTACATTATAAGAAAATAATTGTAGTTTTATTTGTTAATATATTTTCAATCTTTATTGCTTTCATGATTTAGTTTTTACATTTTGAAATTTTCCTCAATGACGGATTTCAGAATTCAACTTGAATTATTGTAAATACAAAAAAAAAACTTTGGCAAGAAAGGGTCAAATGAATTTTGTATAAAAAAATTAACGAATTAAAAATTAAGAATTAAGAATTACGTTTTAAATTTTTTTACTATATGGCAGTGCAAATTGTGTGTATAAAAAAATAGGAATCAGTTTTTTGGAGTAACACCTTCATGCATGAACATAGATGTCAACGAGAGAGAAGAGTTGGTGGAATGTTTTATCATTGAGAAGTTTTACACAAGTACTTTGGACCCGATAGGGAAAACTGATCAGAGGACTTTTTACAGAGTTTACACCTTTCATCGTTGCGATATCACAGTTCGTCATTTCAATTTTAAATCTTTTCACGACATCAAATTTTGTACATATCGAGTTTGAAAGAATTTTTAGAATTTTTTTTCGATATTTTCGCATGTCCCCAGCGAGCCGTCAAAGAGGCATTTACGACAACTCAAGAAAAATATCAAGAAACCAGTCTTAAAATCAACGTGTACCAAATCAAATATGTGCCGTTGACAAACGAAAATCTATCAGTCCACCAAGTAGGACAAAATGGCAGATCGGGGTGCGTTTACTACTACATCCTGCTACTTGGGGTAAGTGTTAACTCCATGAGTGAGAAAAAAAACCTGGGATCGAGTCTAGATGATGGACATCTACTGGATTCCTGGAAAGAATAACACTTCGTTAGATATTCAGTCTCATTTGCGAGGAAGGCTATGAATTGAATCAAGATGTAGATATGAATTTATAGCTCGGGATGCTAAAACAAGTTTGGGTCAGAAATATCAAGATCTTTGAATTACAGCCCTCTCGTCCGAGACTCAAATTTGGGCAGATTGAAGTTTTTATATAAGGGTCAAGCTATCGCGAATGATTGTCCTGACAAACTAGCAGCAGCATGGTCACGATCGAAGAGGGTAAAAGGCTAAGGTGTATCAAGCAGAGACTTCATGGTTTCGGAGACTGTCAAGTGAGTAACCCCTTCAGACACAAAAGAGTCGGCAGCTTCGTTAGAACTGAAATTAATTCCGCTGTTTAAGTTGCACTTTTCTGTATTGAAAACAGTCTTAGACCTACTTAAATGCAATAGAATTAAACTGAAAACAGTCTTAGACCTACTTAAATGCAATAGAATTAGCGGGAGCAACAAACAGAGGCAATAGATGATTTTTGAAGAATCACGTTCTGAGTGGTTAAAATGTATCCGCAGAGTGCCACACATTGCGGATACACACACGCAACTACCAGAACACTATAGCCCTTGATTGACAAAAGAAAAACAGGACTAAGACGGAGTGCTTCACGAGCTATCTCAGGTATCCTAACGAATGACTTTACTTTTGGAAACCATGCGGGAGGTCTCGGGGTTCCATAGGATGAAGCTGCAAGGATGAAGAGGATGCTGAAAGTCTTTGCGAATGCCAAGCGGTACACCAAACCGATAGCCAATACGAATCTAACGAAGTTACCTAAAGTAATATCTCAAAACAATTTGATGCTAATGTAGGGAAAAGGCGCTTTGAACTGAATATCGACCTGGTCAAAAAAAAGCGTAAAGAATTATTAAGGCAGCAAGGTCATGTTGAGTGGATGCCCAATGGACTAAACAAAAGAGGCTGATCTCGTCCTCGATGGCGTGCTTGGACGAAGGGTAACCGCTGCATATGCATCCGAAAACAGGTGGCTTATGATCGTGGTGGATGGATAGATTTCTTGGTGTATTCACCCCCAAACCATAGCGCCATCATAAGTAAGTGAATACAGTGAAAGTGCTGCTAATACAAACCCCATTTCTCCTGCAGTTAATAACGAGCGATGACACTGTACATATGTATAATAACCTATATGTCAAAAGCTAAGCATGCACCTGTTACTTTCTTGGCTTGTACAATGGCTTAGGAGTGTATGGGCATATGAATATGTCTTACACTTCGATTAAAACAAAATTCCAAGTGCACATGTGTCTAAAAGTGATTTCTTCAAAAGTTCACATCTTCTTCATGCATGAAAGGTGTCGTAAGTTTACAGCCTGTTTGTATAGTGTGGTTAATACCTTGCATAAGTAAAGTATTAAGGTTAAACATAAAAAAATTATTACTTTTCGTCATTTTTACTTAAAAAAAAAATAAGAAAAAAATTAAAATTTGTAGTCACTTCTTTCTGCATCTAACTAACGCGCCTCTCGCATCCGCTTGGTTGGTTGTGCTTGGACATTGCCAATTTTTATTGCTATTTTAATATTCCATTTCCGAACGTACATATTATATTTACACCATCGTTACCGTTATAATTCACACTTTTGTTTCTTGTTTAAACTTTATTTTCCCATCACCTGAGAAGGACTCAATCTTTACACTGTACATTTGAACTTAATCTTTCAACGAATCACAGCATCATTTATTTTTTATTTTTTATTTTTAATATCCTACTTCTAGTTTTTTTTATTTTTTTTTATTAAAGATTTGTCGTTTTATTTATAATATATATGTGTATGTAAGAACCATCCTTTCTGTTTGAAATAATTTACAAATAAAAAACAAAAAACATTTGCTCACTTGAGGGAAGTATAAAAGGGGCGACAAAAGAACGAGTTGAACACAATCTCGAAACGTATGAGAAAACGCAGTCGATTTGCACTTAACCTGTCGTTTGGGGGCTATTGATCCGCATTGTGTGGATGTAGGTGGACAAGGTCACCCTCTTCGTCATCATCTGCATCCAGACCGTTGAATTGATTCGATGAGATCGTATTTTTACGCAAATGATTCCTGAGTATGACCAAGTTACGATTTAGATTTAAATTATTTGTTACGCTGCCACCGCAAGAGGGTATGACCATCGCCATCGAAGACACTGACATTTGGGGCAGTGTATTACATGTGGCTGCTGCTGCTGCCAACTCTTGCGCAAGGACTTGCGGCAAATGTTAAGAATTGTTCTTCAATGGATTCGATGAAAGAGAGCTGCTACTCACACCGGAGTCGCTAGATTTCTCACTAAGACCCCCGCCACGGGTGAGTGTTTCGTCACCCATCAGGCTACCGCCGAGTAGTCCTTTTTTGCCAACACGCGAGAGACCCTTGAGTGGACCGCCTGAATTGGCTTCCTTTTGGCGACGTGCACTTTCGACACGTTTGAGAATTTCCGTGGAACACTTGGTCACAACGTCGTCCAAGCTGTTGGAATCATCTGTGGACGTTATTGTTTGGGTGGGTGTTTGAGATGTTGGCACTGGAGATCCCTCATAGCAGCCAGAATCACGTGGGAAGTGTCTACGACCAAATGGCGATGAACCGTGTTTTTTATTGATGTTATTTAATCGGGCTTCGTCGTTTTCGGAGCTGGAGCCGGCTATATCACCATCGGAGCCTGTTAGAGAAAAGAAAAACGTAAACTTTGTAAGAAAATTGATTGAGATGGATGAGGGCAATAAAGTAGAAAGAGACGCGAGTTTTTTGGGAAAAATTATATGACGTGAAGAGTTCAACCTCGTCTAGCAAATTATTCGTTCTTTTCCTAACCAACTATGCCTCTATGTCTTGATATTCAAGTAGGAGTGCACAAGGAGACACAAGAGGACATTGTTTTACCGGACACCGTGATATCGAGGGTAACGTAAAAGCAGACGAACTGGCTCGACAAGGATCCGTTTTAGGAAGAGAACATGCTCGCACAACGATACATCGATAAACATCTTTATCGGTGTGCAGGTAACGTAGACCACAAGGTGAGAGAACCAACACCTCTTCGTCCGCCTAAAGCGACTGCATTATATCCCTCACTGTGTCTTGGCAATACAACAGTGAACTGTACAGCGACATCGACTTAGACAGAAGAGAGAAGGTCCAGCGATTGAGATGACTGGGTCATATTTAGCGGATGGACACCAATGGTCCGTTTCGGAAAATTTTTGAGTCCTCACCCGAGGGACAGCGCAGCAGAGGAAGTTTACGACTCAGGTGGCGCACACCAGAAACTGGAGGCAGCTGGCTAAAGATCGAGCTGGCTGGAGACGCTTGTTGGTTTAGGCCCAGGTCCGGACTGTAGCGCCAGATGCAGAAGCATGCATAGGCCTTTCAAGAAGGTAGAAGGTCGCCTTTGGTTTTTTGCTGTTTCGAGTAGAAAAAATTTTTTTGAATAATTTTTTGCTTTCGTCTGCATAGTTGGTATGTTCAGGGCATCAGATAAGTTCAAGTACAACATCAAATACACACAGGGGTATCGGCAGAACGGTCCATTAAAAGAAGACCTCGCCCCAATGGGCACGTGGAAGCGAATATTGACCTTCATCAAGTTGTCGTTAATAGCACGCAGCTAACGATCGAGTTATTTGAAGATATCTATTAATCGGGGTCTAGGTTCACTCCAGACAGGACGCGGAAGGATAAAAGGTCGAAAAGTACTGAGTTTTCGAGTTTTCGTCTTGTTCGCCAAAGAATAGTGTGTTCGTCATTCTATTGGGCGTAAATAGGATTCAAATTCTAAAATTCATTACTTCTATAGCAAAGTTCGTCAGCCTTGACTATTCAAACACCTGGTCTTGATTATGTCGGTCTGATGTGATCAGTTTGATGCCCAAATCTTCAATAAGATCCCAGAAGTCTATCTTCTTTTTTCAGCCAACTTACTTACCATCTCTCCAATGCAGAACACAGAGCTAATACTTCTGAAAAAGTAAACAAAACACTTACATTCAATGTCATGCAACAATTGCACTGCAGTCAACAACTTCGCCCTATGATCCTGGATAACGATTCCCAGATAATCCAAATCGGCTGGTTCGAGCTCCTTAAAGAGCTCCAAGTCTTCATATCTGCAAGAGGAAATTAAAATAAATGCAAAAAAAAAAAATTAAATAAAATCCACAAGGAACAGACCAAAAAGTCCTAGAAAACTTACCCATTAAGGACAAACACTGAAGTGTACTCCTTCAGGCCAATGCGAAACAATAAATCCTCAACAGAGTTGGGCCCGTTGCTGTTCGTCAGGCGACTCAAACTTTTATTGTTCAAATTCTTCATCCTTTGTTCGGGCATCACTTCAACGTTAATGAACTTAAAGTGTCCGACACGTCCGTGACAGCGACCTTTCCATATCCCTGATGCATTCATTGAGAGCACATCAATTACGTCACCTTTCTGCAAAGGACAACAAAGCCAACAATAGCGAGGGAGTAAAAGTTAAAAGCAAGACAATACTCACCTTAAATTTAAGTGCTTCCTTATCGTAAGGATTTGGCAAACTATCGACAAGAGCTTTGGCTTTGCAAATTGGCGCTAATGATGTTCGATCCTCGGTGGATATTGAACTGTGTGGGCTGCCAGGACGTACAAGAGCTTGAGTGCCTGTGTGTGAAATGTAAGTAAAATGAGAAAAGACTTCCATTTTGCTAAGCACCAGCGCAAGGAGTAAAGAGGAAAAAGAAAAATTGCTCCCCAAAGTAGCTTAAAAGATAATGAGAAGCCATCAGGACGTAAATTTCTTTTCCCACCCTAAGCCATCCAACAATGTACACATCCTTCGTCCTTCTTACTTACTTGAACCGGATGCACTGGGTAAACTCTCTACAGAACTAGCCGAACAGGCAAATGCCTGATCACTCATACTTCCCCGGTCTGTATTATCCTGGGAATTGCTGAAATCCCTCGAGGTATCCTTTGTGGCAACAAAGTTCCTTCCGTTCTCATTAAATACGCCAATTTCCTTTGGAGAGCTTCGCATTTCGTTGGACTATCCAGTGACACACAGGCAGAACCGAGCAGAGAGAGAGAGAGAGAGAGAGAGGGAGAGAAAAAGGAAAGTTTATTAAATCATTAAAAAGTTTGGTAGCCCGCCATCGCCCCGTTCCACGAAAGGACGAAAGGGTTGCTCTCGCCCAGATAACTGTGTTCCCAAAGTCATAACAGCACAAATTAAAGTTTTTTTTTCTTCTTCTTTTTCCCTCTGTTTCGCCCTTCTCCGTGCATAAGTAAAATAATTTGAGCATCGCGCTCCCTTCACAAAGTCACCATGAAGGACGAACAAATTGTCAAAAATAAAGAAGAAAAAAACCGGAAAGAGAATACAGTTGACAAGGATAATGAACTTACATGATGCACGGTCGCCTTCTGGCTAATGGTCGTCCCTTTGTGGTTACCATTCTTTTTGCTCTTTGCTGCTAAACTCGGTGGCAAGCCGCGGGTGGCGGCAATATCCTCATAGTCGGACGAAGGACTCGGCGACAGAGATGGCGACTCGCCGATGCCACCACTTAATGTCCGATACCGTGCGGTGCAGTTGTTTGTTCCAATCTGCAAAGAAAAAACATTTAAATTCAAAAAATTCACAGGAAGGATAACAAAATTGGTCAGGACGAAGGCAAAGAATACGCCGTATACAAAAGTTAGTCTAAGTACTTAATCAATTTAGTCAACGCCGAATGGGGAGGAGGCACATCCTGCGGTTCAATGTTTTCTTTTGATTTGCTCTGTGGTTCGTGAAGCTGAATTGGAAAATAGGGCGCCGTTCCAGCTACTGGGGACAACGTATTGATTGGAAATCCTTTGAATCCCAATGAAATCTGAAGAAAGGAAAACACTGCGTTGCTGGATTGAGTGTGATTAGGTCGGTGGCGTAGGGCGGCGATTTGATGGAGCATTTGTTGCCGCTGTCTGCGGTGACACAAAGGAATACTTGACTTTTTTTCCTGTGCAACAATAAAAGCGCCCCGAGCGGTGTTTGTTTTCAATTGGAATTTGAATTTTACACAGGACTGCGTGGATTTAGTTCGAAAAATATTATTTCATCATTTTTGACGAACGTTTTGTACTCGTGCATCTCTCTAAACTTGATAACACACAAACAGAGCCTGCAGATAAATACATATTTGTGGAACTCTAATTCCGGTTGAATGGACAGAATGCTGATTGAGGATAATCCTAATTGCCCGGACTCGATCGAAAATGAATTTTTGGGGAAAACAATCAATTGAATTGGAAGCAAAAATGATTTTATGATGGTACACGTCTCTTTAGTTCTACTGATCTGGGGCTATAGTCCAAGAGATATTCGAACTGAAGCACCTGTCAAAGTCGTACAACATAGGTAAACTATGAGTGCAAAGTGCTAAAGATATCAAGAAGCAGGAAAACAGGTTTAACACGAATTGACAGAACGAAACAATACGGGCGGATTGTTATCTTGTTTTTCTCTGCTCGCTCTAAACCCAGGACAACTTTGTTACGTTACATGGTAATCGTCGACGACCAGCATAGTGACTTGACACTGATGAAGGACTTAGACACTTGCCAAGCCCAAGTCTTTACTCAGATAAGGTTATTGTGGAACAATAAATGCAGAGAAGAACTCTTGGAACTGGAATACATGCATGAGAAATTGCGGTTAAGCACCCTGAGTTGGTTCACAGATTATCACGGGGTTAAACGGCTCCACCATAACGCTAGGTCACACACATGTAAAAGTTGTATGAATTGTGGTACGAAATTGTACCTTAGCCACCTTATTCCCGGGACTTTTTTCCCAATCGAATATCATGTGTTTAAGCATCTGGATTTCGTTGCAGAGAAAATATAAAGAGACGAAGCAGCTGTCAAAAACGCGTTCGGAAATTTCATTGGCGGCAGGAATTCTAGTTTTTACAGGAAATACATCAATGCCAATGGCGAGTACATAAATTCAAAAAGTTTTTTTTTCGAAAGATTTAAGTGGATAAAGGTTTATTCCATAGAAGGCTATTCCATATATGTATGAAACTTTAAGGCATTAAATTGCCTGCATCACTGTATCTCAAGTGGTGTGAAAAACCTTTCAGTACAGTGACAAGCTCCTACTTTGTGATGCCACATAACAGACATTCATTTATATGCACGCGAATCTGTTTATCCCACACCATTGAGCACATCATACGTGCCCCAATTTCTCTCGACCTCGAGCAGTAATGAAAAAAAAAAAACAAAAAAAAACCTAAAACAAGATTCCTAAAAATCTCACACAATAAATCACCAACCATCCATCATCATAAATGTAAAAATGTAATTTTCCTCCACGTATCCCATGGTCCGCGGACCATCAAACCTCGAAACCACAAAACCGCCCCAACAAAGCCACATAGTCAGAACATCGTAATGGTAAAAAGTTACACCGCATACACATACTCGCACGATTCACAACAAAAGCAGTAACAAACCTCAAGGACGCATCTTCCGCAACCTCAATGTTATTACAGTCAAAAAAAAAAAAATAGATTCTTTACCAGAGAAAATGCGAATAAATGAGCAACGAAGAGTCGATTTTGAGTCGTCACGTCTTACAATAGAAAAATTCTTCTCCAAAGAGGACGAACAGGAAACGGGAGATGCACAACGGCGGCTGAGTTCAGCGCGTAGCCCAAGTCTCAACCGCCAACGAATCGATCATCGTTTGGGCGGAAAATAAGGACGACGAAGAAAATAAATGAAATTTCCCTCACGTATCAACTCATCGCGAATTTTATATTTTTTCCTCCACACATATACTTTTTTTCACCAACAATGTAGTCAGGTATTAATGCAGATACATGCATCCATCCATCCATCCAGTCATCCACCACCACATGGGGATACTCGGGGGAAATAGTGAAGTAAACCGAGCGAAGCAATTTCACTTTGTTGTAACAAAATGTTGGGAGTTTTACTCCAGCGGATGATGTATCTTTTGTCGTGTATCCCTCGGAATTTTTTCGTGAACATCAAAAAGATACACGAGGTTCAATCAACCGAAGGTGCTGTGAAAGAGTGGAAAGGTGAAGATGTCCTTGGTGATAGATTTTCAGCATTGAAATGGATTGCTGCACACACGTCTGGTGGTTGGGGTTATTTTTTACGATGTTGCAACTTTCTTTGACACTACTTCCGAGATCATTCAGTGGGAGCTTAAAGCCCTGCCCTCAAACTTTAAAACAGCAATAGCTACTCCATCAAAAACAGGATACTGCCGCCACCATGTTGAACAGCAATTATCCGCGCCTAGCACCAAACTTACTCCTAATGTTTTCCTATTTGCATATTGTCAAAACGTTTCCCGCAGTTTAATGGCAAATACTTCCCGTTTATACTTTTGTTCCACTTTTGTTCCAATTGTCGCTGCCGGAATTCGAAGAGAAACACACAAAACTTCATTGCAGGTTGCACGTAATCCCATCGTAAAACAAGGAACAACCTCGACAAACCGTTCCTGGCGCAAAGCTCCGACAAATTGTTTTCAACATAAAAACAATAAGAACTACACTCATGTTCCATCGGTTGTGTTGTTCCAACATCGGGCTACAATTTCGACATTTTGAAAGGGCGAAGGATATAAAAATCCTAATCCTGTCACCTCACCCCAGAAGTCTCTTTTCCACTGTGTCTGTGCATACCTTGCCGCAACCATAAAAGCGTCAAATGTCGTCCTCGATAAAATGTTCGTTTCATTGAATGGGAGTTTGATTTCCCGGGGATAGACGACGACGACGGAGAGCTGAGCCCGCAATTAGGGGAGGCACCACTACACGCCGTACGACACGAATTGAATTGTCCTTTATCAGTGCAATAAGGCGTAAACATTGAATCCTTTTCTCTATATTTAACTTTTCTGCTTTATTTGTTATCGTAAAAAAAAAAACGAAACAAAATAAATGAAAAGGAAAAACGGAATTACGACATTGGATGTCATGTGTTGTTAGGGTGCAAGGAAAAGGGGTACGAAGGCGGTTCATTTGTATATCAGGTGGCACAAATCAAAACCCTTGGCAACCATAAATTCTTGTATTTTATGGCTAAGGATAAACAAAAAAAAAATGAGGAGAAAGCGCCATCTACTTACCGAAACCGCACTTAGCCTGGAAGTAACACTTTGCAAATCCGAAATTGATCCGGCGTAGTCACCACTCTCTCGGTCGTGTGATCTGAAATTGAGATAAAAATTGGAGTTTTATTAGAAAGTGTCCTTTTTTGTTCGTTCAATATATCTACTATGTATACAAGGGAAAAAATAATGCAAAAAGTTTTTCCATCAACCAAAATGAGGAACCGGATACCAGGTGGTGCTATGAACTTCCTAAAATACGACGAACACAGGGATTATAGTGTGTCCCGAAAGAAGGAACATGGAAGCTTGGAGTTTTATTTGGGGGGCGGAAAGTCTTGAGGGAAAAATTTCTAACGATTGAGTATCCTAAACGTCAATTTGATCTCCATTGAAAAGTTAAACAATCTCTTTAATCAACGTGAAGATCGCAGAAAAGTCATCCACGCTGTCTCTACAGACTTGGATAGAGCCTCACCGACGCAGAGACTGACAGCTACTACAAGGAAGAAGAAGACGATCTCGAACTCTTTCTGTGCCACAGCCCACCACTAGCCAGGTCCATGTAAATACTGGATCTGAAGCATCTCAAGGACAGAACAATCGGTGACAATCTGGCCTTCGCCAAATAAACAGGAAGATTCGCCAGATCGCGCATGTACTAGTGTCAACTTCGTTGTTGTTCCCACATTGCCTAGATCTCTCTATATCTCTACAATTTTGATTTTAAAAGAGGGGAGCACAATGGGCACTAATAAGGCCTAGGATTTTCGCTCACGTTTCATTCACCATTGTATGCTGATAGAGCGTCGTATAGAGCCCACTTTTGCCTCAAGTAAAAAGTGCGCATAAGGACGGGACATAGACAGAGTTCACTGAAGAATCACAGGAACTCTTCATAAATATACGTACATATTCCCCGGGATGTAAACTATCTCGCTGATGTGCAGTCAGTTTTTAATTCAAATGTCGCCGAGAAAAGGATTTTCTGAGCTATCAACAGTTTGTCTCCCTATAAGTCACTCTGATAAATTTCCAGAAAAACATGATGAGTTTCGAGTCAACCTGGAGAAGAGTTCGAGTCATTAGTCACCTAAGGCTTTCACACATATAAGGCCGGGAAGGAGTTATTTCACCTCCTTTATGAGCTCTGATCATTGACAATATTTTACAAGAGCTTGATTAAATTGGAATCAAGACTCACGTAGGCGGACGACATGACCATTTTAGTATCGGGAAGTTTCCCTCAGTGATGAGTGAAATCACAGAAAGGATTTTGACTAAGCTGCTCACAAATTGTAGACTTGGCATCAATCCTAATGCTATTTACCACTAAGAATAAAATACCGACTTTCAGGGTTCCACGTTTTAACTACCAAACGCGTTCCATTTTTTTCAAGTGTAAAGAAACTGGGCTTCATCCTTGATTCCAAGCTCAACCGGAAACTAAACATACATATATAGAACACGGGGTATGCAAAGTATGTGTCGCCTTTTACGCTTGTTTCGCCTGGCAAAATATTGGGCCTTTAACCTAAGCTGGTCCTTTTGATGAATCCTGTGTAAAGAAGTATGTCCTATTCTCACCTAACGGTCGCTTGTAGGGTAGCCCACCTTAAGTGAATCCTACATCACTTACTAAGCAGAGTTCAAACAACAGGGGGAATCGAAACGACAGGGCCCTCCGGACAAGACCGATTGAAGCTCTCGACATGCTCCTTAGCTTTCTGCCTTCACACCGAATACGTCGTTTCGTGAACTGCAGTAAGACTAAGATAATCTGGGCTCTAGTCAAAGCAAGGCACTAGATTTACTACAGAGGGCTCTAGCCTCGACCGAAACTGACTAAATCCCACCTCAAATGAAATTCAAGAAAATTATCCCAGTCTATCAAGAGTCCAGAACAGAATGGGAAAATAACCTTCACCGAAGGCTTAAGAAATGTGGCGTTGGTTTAACTGTGAACTCAGCTCAACAGAACGTCTCCACATCGTATCATCTTCCATATTCTTCTCAAACACCACGCCTTCTAAATTGGTAAAACAGTGCAGGGCAATAAGCGCTGGAAAACGCTCGTTTTAATAACACTCTTCTTTAGGTTCCTGGCGGATGTAGTCTACCCTCCAATCTGACTCATCAAGGGCCAAATCATTCAGAATTTTCCATAACTTGTCAACTCCAGGTGGCAACGCTTAAAAAACTGTGTCATCCAGAAAGTCATGGCACACAAGAATTGTCGCAATTAGCCCTGCCGACTGGCCAACTGGTACACACGCTGCCAGGAAAAAGAAACCTCTTTACTTTCTCTGCGATTGCCGGGCCTTACTTTAACTCACAGGATGATCCGCTTCGACACCCAAATCCCGTGAGTCGTGGCATTAAAATGACGCACAAGCGCTAGTTGTCTTTCTGGAAAGGCAATCCAGACACTCAGTTTTACCTACCTTGAGTTGTATCTCTTTCCCAGCAAAAACTAGAAGGGATAGGTTAGGTAAGGTTAGGTAGATGGGTTGGCGAGGGGACAGATAACCCTCTGCACTACACTCAGGTCATTAGATACCCATTGTGGTGCCCCTTTTGGGGGGGGGGGTAAGGTACCTCTTGCTCGTGAAGCAATATCCATAACACTTTCCTATTACCCCAGGGTTTCGAACCATCTTGAAGCCTTAATTAACCTCCAGATATCCTTGATAGGAACGCCACTTAAAACCTTCCAAAGGATTTATGTCTGAGGTGGCAGAGAGCTGGGCAGTGGCAGAGGAAGTGGGTCGTGTCCTCATTAACTACCTCGTCCTCGCAGCCTCTTGCAAAGGTCGTCCTCACTTAGCCTTAGCTTTTTCATGTAATAGTTGCAATTGTTATGACCTGTAATTACTCTTACAAGGATGGAGAGGATTTTCCTGTCCTTCTGCAAGAGAATATTAGTTCTGGCACCGCTGTACCTTGGCCGTAGTTTTCTAATTATTTTACGGGAGTCTAAAGAGCTCAATCTTCCATTCTCTTCCGCTAGAATCCTGATCCATGCTTTCCTGCTCTAGTTCTAGCGAAATTCCTTTTCTTGCAAATTCACCAGCTTTCTCATTCCCGGGTAAGCCCAGGTAAATTAGGTGTACCACTTCTTGTTAAACAGTCTGTGCTTCCCAAAAGGCAATCTATTTATTACTCATTGCCAAAAAAAGATCCCTTCTGCAGTCAAAGAGCCTAGAACCGATTATTGAGGAGTAGAAAACTTTTATCCATTTGTTGGATAATTTCGTCTTGCCAAAGGCCATTCTATAGAGAGTGTGGTAGGTATGTACTTCAAAAAAAAAAAACGAAAGAAACCTATCAAAGAGGAAGTTACGGAAGTAGCTGATTGTGGGTGTGAGCCACATTAACCAGTATCGCCTCACACAGCCACTCCCCCGCCACACACAATGGCAAAGTGCTATAGATTTCCCTTATTATTACACTCATTTTCTTCGCCACATCCTCTCGACTCGCCATTTTCAATCCTCTTTTACCTCTTTCACTCAGCTATTTATCCCTCCTGCCAACACACACTTTTCCTCCCCGATAGCCACAACAATGGAGTTCGAAAATCAACCCAAACACTTTACTATCCGGCTCCTGATGTGGCGGCGCAGGGCAAGGGGATTCCCCTGTATTGTATCCTAAATCCATTAATAAGGGTCAAAAAGCTCAATCAAAGGATACCAAAGGAATACATCTTATTATTGGTTTCATCTCATTTTATGAGGTAGACATGAAAAACACCATCCCACCCCGCCCCCTCTCATAACAATCCTTTAGACAAATTTACGATGGATTATTTATTACGAGCGATATTGCGCAAGGAGCATTCACCGCCACTAAAGGGATTCAGTTAACTTACAAAGCAAACTGCTCTTCGAGGATATGGAGACAAAAGAATAAAAAAGAAAACCTCCCACTATACTATATCCTTTTACTCCTTTCAGTGATTTGAAAAAAAAAAGGACTTTCACCTATAGCGAAACGAAAAAAAACTCATCATCTTACCTGGCATGCGTTAGGGGTATTATTGTTGGCGGATTAGGTGGCTGTTGTGGCACGATAAGACCTCGTCTGGGTGGACCTCTTTGTGGCAAGGATATATCGCCGGCTGATCTTAATGAAATTACTCCTGTGCTTTCACGATTCGATGTGAATCGGACACGTCCGCCCTGTGAATAAAAAAAAAAACATAAATGTGTTTAGAAAAATATATAAAAGAAACGAATAGCAGGTGGACAGGGACCAAGGAGCGAGGACGAATAACAAATTGTGAAAAGGTATTAAATTATACATATATATATATTTTTTTTATTTCATTCTGCTCTCTATATATTTGTTGGAGTGTATAAATTAAATCTATTTTTTGCTTGCTTTTAATCAGATTTGAATAATAATACAACGAGGATCTGTGGGGGGGTGGGGGGAGAAATAAAAAAAATGCGATTTACAGGATTAGTTGGAATGATTTTTGACGAGAGAGAGAGAGAGAGAGAAAGAGAGTGGACGGCAAAAACAAGCGATTGTGACGAAGAGTTAATTATAAAATTTCAATTCGTGCTTACGCAACCGTAAACGGTTGTGGTTTCCACTTTGGATTACGTAAACAGACATTTAATTAGTTTTGAACGTTAGTTTTTGAAGTTGGCAACCATTTAACGAGATTAGAGACCTTAAAAAAGACCACGAAAAGCTTTTTGAACTTTTTCAGGAATGATGAAGAGATTAAAGAACATTTTCAGGCCGTCAATCCTGCAGAAAATTCTCTTGAGAACGACAAGGGGAAAAAGAGGATCTCAGGAGACCCACATCAGAAGACCTTTAAGCTGCAAGGTTGGGCAAAGTCTCGCTATTAGGAGTGTTAATGGAAAAGGACATAAATTTACACAAAACTAAATAATGGTTAGCTGTTTTCCTCTAGTATGTAGAATAAGTGAATGCGTATGTATGTGTTTGCACCGACACCGACTAGGCTATTATTCCGGTACTTAGGAAGCCAATATTATATCACTAGTCAGTTAGTTAGAAGTAGCCCTCCGAGAGGAGGTACACTTAGACCAGAAAGTAGGTCCATTGTGATGCCACTGAGTACTGGGGTACCCTGCTTACTCCTGAAACATAGCTGTTAAGGTCGGCCATGCTGGCGGAGTTCAGATCATTAAGATCGTTTAAGAAGTACTGGCCCAGGGTGATCTTCTTGATATGGGCCAGTGCGGGACACGTGCAGAGGAAGTGTGCGTTGGACTCATCCTCTTCCTCATCCCTGCAGCTCCTGCAAAAATCGTTGCATGCTATCCCCAGGCGTTGAGCATGCCTTCCCATAATGCAGTGCAGTTTTGAGAGCTGGTCTCTTTTGAGTCGTATTAATGCTTTTGATATTTTCAGATCCAGGACATGCCAGATAAGCCTGGCATTATTGCAATAATCGAGATGTTGCCATCATCTACGGTTTGCTTTCGAAAGAGCGTCGGTGTGGGTCAGGTGTTTAACAAACGACATAGGCGCTTTGACATGGTCGAGCTTCCTGCCGTCTGTACATTGGGAGCCTATTCTAGCTAATTCGTCAGCCGCACAGTTCCCTTGAATGTCACAGTGACCAGGGACCCAAGAGAGTGTGACGTTATACTGTTTAGCGATCTCATTTAGAGACACGCGGCAGTCCTTCACTGCCCTAGATTTTATAGTGTTGGATACGAGGGACCTGATTGCAGCCTGGCTATCGATGTAGATCGCAATGTCCTTGCGTGATATTGGGTTAGCCTTCAGCCAAGCGGCGGCTTGATTTATAGCTGTGACTTCGGCTTGAAAGACACTGCAGTGGTTGGAGTTGGGAAGACTGACGGAGTGGTGAATGTCCAGGTCTTCTGAGAAGACACCGGCACCGACTCCTTCGGCTGTTTTCTATCTATTCTATTCTATCGCTAACTCTAACCAAAGATTCAATTGAAAGCCATACTTTTATCAAAACGTCCAAAGCTCTTGGGCATATTGTTTGAGACTAAAAATGGTACTCTCGTTGTCCCTCTTATCACTTATGCTTCGCTCGCATTGTGAAAGAAACATGAGACAGTCTCGTCACAAAATTCAAAATTACACTTGCCCAACCACGGCTCAGAAAGTTTCTTCCTCGCTTACAAGGTCGGCAGCAGCTCGCGTTAAAAAGCTTCATCTTTTGTGCAACTTTACAACAGGCGTTTTTATTGGATGTCTTAAGTATAAGTGGTAATTTCAGGCCAAGATTCGAGCTTAATTCTCAGTTGTATTGCATCATTTTGCGGTAGCTCTCGCGACTGGGTGGTTGTGTATGTCAACAAAAACATCTGTGGCTGTCACATATATTCTGTGGACTTAAGGAAGAGTAGCAAGTTAAGGGAAGGTTTTCCCAAATAACGACGTCTTGCTTTGGCAAGTGCCGGTAAACTGTAAGAGAAGTGTTCAAAGGTTTGGCTTTTGTATATGTCTTTCCAGACAATGATCTTAATGTTTAGATTATCCACCGAATGTGTAGTTTATCCATCGAATTGCCAAAAGAAGATTTGGAAATAGAAGTCATTGAACCTTCAAACCCGCAATCGATAGGAGGACCTCCAATCAATGTGGACCATGCTCACTCATTTGGCTTCTCAACCAACTAGACATTCATAAGTTCTCTTGACATGAGTAGACTTAATTTAAAAGACCAAAAGAGTTCTAAGCATTTCTTGCGCGAATGTCTTGCCATAGCTCGAAACAGACAAAAAAATTTCCGCAGATGGTTCGTATGTATCAGCAGTGTTAGTCAAAAAATTAGGTTCCTCCATGGCGTCAATGTTTGTGTGGACCACAGCATTCATCAGAAGCAAGAAAACATTACCAAAGCTGTCGAAGTGTTTATCTTGACTCAGTCAGAATAAGAAGGAGGCCGTCTCAGAGTAGTATTGACCACTTGGCTCAGTCCGAAAAGATAACAATTTTATTATTATTTCATCTTATTATTGTATCCACTTCCCTTGTGCTTCTTAGCTAAGACAACTATTGGAAACCCATTGATAATAATTTATTAACTCGAAGTTTTGTCATGACCTTGGTAGGTAGGTGACACAATTCTGGCTAGCTTGCCTGCCGTATCAATCTTTTAAAACTACTTCGTCGTCGATCCAAACACCACTATCTGAAAAGAAGCAGACAATCATGCCTTTCATATCTCCATCAAAGACAATCTCGGTGCTCATTGCAATGACGACAAGTTTGCAGTGGTGTCGAGTTTTTGTCCTTGGATCCAGGCATTAGTTACATGAAATTAACTACTAAAGCAAACTTCATTCGTTCGTTCATTCATTCATTTTCCAATGGCCGGCTTATTCACTATGAGGGTCGGGGGATTAGGGTGCTTAAGTGGACCCTCCACATCACCATCGACTCTGAAACATCATGGCTATCCCCATACGGGCACAGGTGAGATTTCGGACTTGGTCCAACCATCTCATCCTGGGCCTACCTAGGGAACTCCTACATCATGGCGCGGATTCCACAGCACGTTTTGGAAGCCAGACGATCCTGCCTGGATTTACTTATACTATCCAGATGACTATCTGTAATGCTGCTTGCTCTGTGATTTGAGATCTCTGTCCGTTCTTAAACCAGAGCGAAGACTTCTGGACTACTGTCCAAGGTTTTTCTATCTTCGAATCCATACCCGAGGGACGTCGCAATAGAAGAAGACCGCGACTCAGGTGGTACACGCAAGTGGAAGGGGACCTTAATCAACTTGGCGTGCGAAACTGGAGGCAGCTGGCTAAAGATAGAATTGGCTGGATACGCTTATTGGTTGAGGTCTAGGTCCACTCGGACTGTATTTCGTCTCTTAAAAAAAAAAATTGCTTTGTGAAAAGAAAAGTTTCCACATGTCCACATGTTTTTTTCAGAGAATCTGTTGAGCGATGATCGGATATTACAACAATCACTTTGATGTCCTACGTACCCTGACCTCAGACTATTTTCTAACTTCCAGTCTCTGGTCAATTAAACAAAGAGTCAATAAAACTCCCCGAATAAATGTCGCCTTTTCTCAATGTTGATTCCTTCCTAATGACTTGTGTCCCCATCCATCTGCTTGTAACTCATCCGTTAACATATAAAATCATGCGGAAATCTTCAGTCAAAACTTCTTTGTAGCGGCAATAAATCACAGCTGCCGCATTAAACATGAATAAATAGCTTTCGGCAAACTGTAAGACGCTCTCACCCCTATCCGCCGGCCGGGGTGACACTCCACTTACACAAATGGTACATCAAAGTACGGAAAAGCTTTGTGGGCCACACCCCACCAAAGAGAATGACATCTCGACCCCGGATATAAAGTGATAAAATGCGAAAATGTTCCTTCTTTCCGGTGATATTTTGCCAAAGAATAAATCAATACAGAAAATCCTTTCAGACAGACGATTCCTTGAGACTCGGAATAGTGTGTCTCCCCCGCCTCCCAACCGACATATAATCAATTCCGACAGTCGAATGTCTGCCACCCCAACATACAATTCCTTTTACAAGGATATTTTCCCACAAAAAAAAAAAACTTATTCCACAACAGGAGGGGAATAAACTTCATATTCGAATTTATGGATAAAACGGAACTAGGATTGCAGTAAGAAGAAGAAGCAGAAGAAAAAGGAGAATAAGACCATAATGCTCTTAGGAATCAACAAATAAACTGCACACTCGCCCTCGAACTTACTCACTCGCATTCAAAGACGAAAAGACGTCGAAATGATTTCTGAAGTTTTTTTTTCCTTTGGTCCTGAGTAGGAAATTTATCCGATTTGTTTGCTTCATAAATCCTACTTTTCTGGCAGGAGAGCCCAATACAACTCCGTCCTTCTCGATGCGCCGAGATTCCTTAGACCTTTTCCGAACACACTCTTGGAGCGGAGTTGATTTGCAAAACTTTTTTCCGGGCACTTCACCTTCAATTTGATTTCCTCTAATAGTGGAGGCCAGTGAATGACGGGCGGAGGAGGGCGCAAACATCTATATCCCACTCCAAATCACTAAAGTCTTGAAAGGTCTATAGAACGACCCCTCCGACTCTCAGGTGGAGGGCGACTTACACAACTTCTTCGGCTGAATAAACTGTTTTTCTTCCTCTTTTTTTGGATTTCATTGCTTTGGTGCATAGGTGAATGGATGTACAAGTAGTACTTGGGCGAGGGGGAGCGCTGAAGGAGTTAAAAAGTTTTCCGCTCCTCGTCATCGGGCTTATTGCAAATTCCCGGACATTTCTGTTCTGGGTTGCAGAATTTCTTGAGGCGTTTTCCTGTTCCGTTGGTGAAGTAGACACATATCCCATTAGAATGGATGACATTCGATGTGATGACCTAATGAAGAACGCCCACTTAACTAATTCAAGTACTTCGACATAAATCTGGTACGAGTTGACCCTTCCATGGTTGAGTACAACATACGAACACGTAGTGTGGTTGGTTGGGCTGGAGACTTACGAGGATTGCAGAGGAAAAGGTCGTTTGATTTGACAGCAATTTTTGGTTGCACTCGCAGATGGATGTGATTGTCAACTTGCAGCCAAATTAGATTCTTGGAGAACTTTCTGAGCACAACAGGAGGAAATCACTCCAGTTAAAAGGGGACTTTGGAGAGGTTGTCTCATTAAAACTTTTTTATTCAAATGTGATGCATAGCTTCCTTGTTATTGTCGACTGTACACTAGAAGCGTATGGATACCATACTCAGGCCATCCTTCTTTTTGCATAAATCTAGTCGACTACATGGCTTTGAAGAAGAATTATCTAGTTTAAGACAGACGCACTTAAACTGATATTGATTTTAGACTCCAGACTCTTTCAACTTTAAAAGAAGGGCTTTTTAAAAAATGCGCGATTTACCAAAGATTTTTGAGTCATTTCCTCGGAACTAACGTAGACATGCATGGGACTCGGCAAGATTTTTTTTTTTTTATAGAACTTGCCCTTTTGACTGATACAGGCCTTCGGCCTACTTAGCCTAATAGGTCTACTATCTTCCTAATGAAGGTAAGTATGTCATTAGTAGCCGAGTTTCTAAAGTCCGCTAACGAACAGAATTCTCTATGAAAGATCCGTCTACGCAGTCAGTAAAGTGCCATTGGAGATTCACAAAGAATGTGCTCAGAGGCTTCTTGCTCTTCCAAACAGAACCGACACTCTATATCAGAACAAAGGTTTAATTTGTTGAAATGATGCCTTAAGCCACAATGGCTGGTAAAGAGACCCTTTTATAATCCACATGCGGATCAAGGGGTTATGAATACCCTTTTAATGTTATATATACACCGCGAGCGAGGTGAATTGGTTTGAAACTCAGGTAGTGGTAGATTTCATTGGCGTCCAAGGGTGGTGTCCAGGCTAGCTGGGGACATTAGTGGTGTTTGTCATTGCTATAATTCACAGGAATTTTTTAGACTCGCCATCAGCTTTTACAGTTGATCGATTTTATTTATTTTAAGAAATAAATGTTTTTCCGACATCAGGAGTTGAGGCCGGACTTTCAGCGTGGCAAGCGATGATGCTAACCATTGCACCATGTGGCCCTTGTAAGCGGGGATCAAGTTGTTCTAGAAGCAATTTGACTGTCTCTAGGACTAGTTTCGATCTTATCGTCGCTGAGTTCAGTGCTTTCAGGGCAGCTTGACTGTCAGAGAAGATAAAGATGGTTTTGCGACGGAAATTAGAGAGCAAGCTTAGCAGTTTATGCACTGATAAATCGTAAATATTTCTACATAGAACATCCATGAGTATATGCCTAGGCTAATCGATATGTTAGTACCAGACGACTCTCCGAATATTCCACCCTCAGATTCACTATTCACTTTAGAGCCGTGTACCATACTTGGTCGTGCTCTGACAGACGGGGTTTAAACTTTTTCCCAATTATTCAGGGGGATGACTACTGAAGTACTGAGTACTGGCCTAACCAAGTAAAAGAGATATGCCCAATACAAACAACTCCATCCTCTTTGGCCGCAGAGTCTCACGCGGAGTAGCAAAACATCGCTTGACATTTCCTCTCTATATTAACTCTATATTAATCCCTTAATCCTTAGTAGTGTCCGGTTTAGTTTTAGTAAACCGACTTACGATACTTCTATGTCGGGTAGCACTTTGATTCTTAAAAGCAGAGGGCAGTAATCGAATACTACACTCAAGACAATACCGGCAGGGTTTGCTTTGCTTTGCTTTTTTCTTTCTCCAATCGGAGTACGAAATGATTTAATCCTTTTTCAAGGAAAAATGTCGCCACTAGTTCTATGAACTGCAGAAAACATCGACAAATTCAAAACAACAAAGTTCAGTAGTTAATCCTCTCCAGGCGCATGCGACGTACATATATAACGACAAATTGTGTACAAAGGGAACCACTCGCGAATGCAGGCTATTTATCAAATCTTTGAAGACCGCAATTTTTAATTAATCCTTCAACAACTTTCTCTGTTAAGGACAATCGGGTGGAAAAAAACCCCCGACATCTTCATTGGAAAACTTCTTGAATCCCTTCCTATATCGGTTATATTGGAAGAACAACAACATAATCGCTTGACCGACAAGTTAATTATGAAAGAAACAGACCGGCCAGGTTCGCCCCCTCTAATAATAATCCTTCAAAAGTTTTTCCCCTAAAAAATCATAAGTCAACAAAGTTCATAACTCTTAATCAACCAGACCACAACCATCAATTTTGGATTTACTTTTTCCTTCCACGTAATTCCATAACTATCGCACCAGTGTTCTCCGCACTTTTCCCATGAAAATCAACGGGAATCCGCATGGAAAAACGAAAAATTTTAAGGATCAACTTAAAAAAAGGACAAAAAATACAAAAGACAAGGCAGGAAAAATAAAAACAATTGAAAACACCCTCCTGTTGATTACCTGAATTGTAGCCGCAGGACCGCAGTTGATTCCAGACATGAGAAAATCATCCGGATCACTTTCGTATGGTGGCTCGTCGTACCAGTGTCCCTGATGGTGGATGCCACCCATGCCGTAGGCAGCGCCACGGACCGCATCATCGTACATGTACGTGTCATCTGAAAAATACAAACAAAAATGAAATAAATATTTTTTTTTTATTTCCTTTGTGTGTCCCTAAAGTCAGTCGCCGTCGTTTCTATCCTATTCCCTGCAGTCATGTCGCTGTCATGTTGGTTTTTGCACTGTGTGCTTCCTTAACTCATCCTGTTCCCTTCAGCTCATTCTGCTCATCCAAATCAATGGATTTCCATTGTGATTGTGACGGTTTGTTCTTTTCTTTTTTCTTTTGACGAAGAAAGGTCGACGCATTTGTCTCCCTTTCTCCTGCTCTGTGTGTATCCTTGTAAGTCAGCTCAGCATCATCGCCGGAAACTTTCAACTTTGCCACGAAATTACATTCATCCAAATATGATATTGACATTCAAATTTTTCTCTTCTCCTTAAATTTTCAACGAATGGAGATGGAGGACATACATACGTAAGCGCGCAGAAGGAGAAGCAGGACAAAGAAACGGAACTGGCATTTTGTCAACTTTGCAAGTTGGGCAAAAAATAAAAGAAAATCAGAAGGCAAAAAGTTTTCTTCTTCTTATGCATACGCGATGAAATGTCCTGGAGTTCGACTTGTAAGAAAAAAAAATTGCACCACCACCGCGTGTATGAAACTGTTTGTAGCATGTGTATGTGCGTCAGTTCAAAGGAGGAAAAATACTTTTCGTATGCACCATGTGCTCAGTTACAAAATTTCAAATGCAAAACTTGTTAAGAACCCAAAAGCAGCAGCAGCAGCTAGCGGGTGGGTGTAACGTAACAACTTACCTATTCTGCCCTCTCGACTCATTTGCAAAAGTCCTTGCCGTATGTCTCGTAGAATCTGAAAGGAGTAAACGAGGTTATGAGAAGGATTTTACAATTTTATCTTTTTTTTTTTGAAAATTGTTATGAAAATGTTCGTAATGAGATTGAGAGTGACTTTTTGTGTGAGGATAATTGTTTTCAACTTCTTTCGTGCGTGGATTGCAAGGATGTGGGTTAAGAGCTGTCGTTTGGGGGTAGGATATAGGATGATGTTAAGTATGTAGATTGGGTTTTTTTTTCTTTTCTGCAAATTATGCGGTTGGGAAGACATCGATTTCATGGGTTTTGTAATTTTAATTTTGACAAAGTTGTAGAAAAAAGGATGCACTTCAGGATTTTCTGAAAATCAGGAGCTGGAGTCATATTTAAACGTAGATATGTAGATACATGTAGCCAATTTTTTTTGTGTCTCATGCAGGTTGAGCTTTAGGATTTTGACTGACGTCGACTACGGTTACGTCGCGAGGTGAACAATGCCAACATTTTAAATAACTCCAACAGCGCCTACTGAAAGGGTATAGTCCTGTGATGCTCGCTGTTAATAACCACTTTATCTACAATAAGACTATCACTCTCCATTTTGCCCAGCCGAAAAATGTTGCTGTCATGTTTTGTGGTCGTTAGGTCTCTCGAAAAGGTAACCGCAGGAATAAATCCCTCTTCCAAGGTAGAACAGCGTATGCAAATGGATGCATGTCGAAGGGGAAGCTTAGTCGCAAGTGCCAGACTTGGGATACCATGGCGACTTGTTAGCCTATTCATGGTATATCGTATTCTGTAGAGACAGACACCTTTCAAATCGCATCAACCATCTCACACATAAGAGTAAATGGCCCTTTTCCACAGAAGGTGATATGTGCCTTAGCCTTTAATTTTCATGTTCGCACTTCAAATCGGGATCGTTGGTATCAATTTTCTGGAACACCTACTACTGTTGGGTGAATGCTCCCGAAAATCGAAAAAAAATAAGAGCCAAATGCAGACTGACATGATGTTGGGGAATAGCATACCAGAGCCCGATATCATGGTATCGGGCTCTGGAACGAATAAATTTTGCCTACGAGCGGATCTTGTGAAGGAAGTTGAAATCCTTCATCTTATTTTAACTATTTTTCGATGAGCAGACTTTCCGTTTTCAACGATAAAATTGCCTACAGTCTTGGACTGGTTGAGGAGTTACTTCAGACCACCGATAAGGTTTTAACGTCTGGTCGCGCTTTCTCTCAAACAACAACAGATGAGGTCAACGTTGTTCATTCTTTCGGAACTGTGTCTGTAAATCAGGATGGCAAATTAATTTCTTTGACTAGCAGCACCAATAGGCATAGAAGTCCTAGTGATTCCAGAATAAAACGATTTTTGAGGAATCCAGTCCCGATTTAGAAAATGTCCCGACTCTTCCTTTCTTATGTTTCACTTTTTCTTTTTTTATTTTACATTGATTGAAAAATTGGATGTGTTACAACCTTAACCACAGGAATTGTTTTTTTGGTCTTTGCTTGTGTTTAAAGAATTTATTTTAATGATGACAGCATGGCAGAGGGAAAAAACAGCACGTCACCTAAAAAAAACATTAAAATGTTCCATATACGCCACAGCATTTTAGGTTTTGCGATCCCCGGTGAGATATACTTCGACAAAAAGGGGCACATTTGCATGCAACTCAAAGGATTCATTGGAAAATGCCATTGTCGACGATAGGTACGTGTATGTTCCGGCCCTAGGTAGGACTCTGGATCGACAGCGCTTGAGCATCAGAGATGGTAAAGTCCGTACACGCGGAGAAATACGGGCGGTGAAGTCAAACATTCGGAAAACAGAGCTCCTGGGTACGCTAGTGCCAGAGCAAAGAGCTTGAACAATGTGGCGAATTATCCTTTCTTGAGACCATGCCGACAGGAAAAGGGCCTCTAAAAAAAGTCCAACCATATGCCTAAGCGGAGCATAATCTACGACCCAACTGGGTCTTCCAGCCCCTACAATCAACGGTTTCTGAATAGGGCTTTTTTTACTGATCACAGAAACACTTCCATTGGGTATGTTCCTTATCCCTCCTGAGTAAAATTTGGTTTCAATGCAAAACGCCTTCTTAATGTGAAGAATTTTCCACGTAAGTTAGGATATCCGAATTTGATTAGCTTAGCCATAAACCATTGTGGAATCTATGTGGAACGTAAAATCATTTAACATTGCTCAACTGTGAAGTAATTATAACTTTATGTAAGTGAGCATGGTAGCCTTGTCGACGTGAACTTAATGTGAGTATTCTTCAGAACTGAAGACTCCTAGTTACGATTGGAGTAACAGCTGAAGGAAACTTTTCAAGCCCTCGTTCACGAGCTGTTACGGAAAAGTTAAATGACATACTTGGAAAACTGTTGACGGGCATTCAACCCTTGTGACACTTTTCTGAATGAATACCCCAGTCAGATACATAAATCTCACGAGAGCTCAGTAAAACTTAACTAACGCCATAAGAAAGCGTTTGTGAGTGGTGTACAATATTAGTTTTGAAAAAAAAAAAATAATAACTTCATCTTCCGCACAACTAGTCGTCCATGAAACCATCTTCTGTCCTGTACACCAGTCAAAAAAGTTATGAGACTCTCTTTAAATTTTATAATCCCCCGGGTAATGTTCAAATTGATGACAACTTTGGCCTCGTACCGAATCAGCCAACCTACTCGGAATAATGGTCGAGTCAGAGGAGAATGACTACTACTATCTGCTGAGCGACAACCGCGACGGCTTCTTCTTGTTAATTCTCGCTTTTGTCTATTCTAAGATGCGAAGATTCTTTCGCATTTTATTGCGTTCCACTTCCATTCGCGATAAAGTAAGTGAACACAAGGTAAACAGTAGGGAAAGGATATACACCAGATACGCAGTTGATGCGGAATGAGCAACTTAAAAGTTTTCATCTACGTGACTCTTGAACTGCACGTTTCGCGGAATTTGATGAGAAATGCACTGAGATCGCCCCGACCGTTAGAAGCAAATTAAAGACCGATAAAATAAATTGCTTACTTTTTACTGTTTGAGTTTATTTCTAAAAGAAGAAGAAAGGGATTTCCCATCCATCACCGGCACAAATTACTTTCAACTTTATTGCGAATTACGTTCTATGAAAGCACTATTTCGTGTGCTTGTCATTCTTCTCATTCTTATCCTTGCCATAGGATGTGCACCAGACAGACTTAGGTGTATAATTGTAAATAAATGGATGCATCAGAAGGAGAATGACTTCTAAACCTTAGTCACGAGTGACCCGGCTCGAAGGACAAAAAAATGTTTTCTTTCTAAGTGTCTAGTCCCAAGTGTCCTCGCAGAGTGGGTACAATGCAGAGAATGTAACAATGTGTTGAATGTTTGATGACAAATGTACATCACCAGCCCTTGGACAATAGAATGTTAACTCATTCCTATGGAAAAAGATTCCTCATTTTATTTTTAAAGAAGATCCTGAATAATGTAAATCCTGCAAGGATGAGTTGAGTTTTCTCATTTGTGATTCTATTTTTTCGGGCATTCACCTGAACTATGTTTCATTGTTTTGGGGCGCATCTCTAAGGCTGGATTGGCGCAAACAAATATATGTGCATTTGTCTATGCGATACCAACAAAATACAATTTAGGACACAAAAATTGCAGTGGGTTAAACCGAGAGCAAAGCACACTAAGCCAAGAGTATCTGTTGTGCATTCACAAAAAAAAAAATCTCTTTGCTCGTCTATTTAATGAACACATCGCTCCATGAAATTAAATAAGGAAGTGCGACGACGAAGAGTTGTGTTCCAGTTGGGAATTAAGGTACAAACAAATAGCGCACCCAGGAGTTGGGGTGTTCTGGAGTGTTCGCTTTTAAGGTGATGCCTTTCAAAAGCGCGCTTCTTTAAACTGGAGTGGGACTTGAAGTTGAATTTTTATGAAGAGCTGCATAGTGCTTACCTCCTCGTGTTCCCTTTGAAATTTCTCCTTTTTCCGCATGGCTTCTTGTACTTTTAACTGAAATGATAAATAAATGGTTTGTTTTGTTAGTTGGGACGTGTTTAAATGATGCAGATAAAGGAAGACAATGGAGGACAATAGAGGACAAACTGGACATTTGATAGAGTTACAACAAGTTCTTACAAGTGTTTGAGTAAGAGTTCTCTAAGAAATTGAGGCGAAAAACTACTAAAGTATGCCGAATATCTACATATCTCACGGAAATGAGTTTTAAATGTGTTGATAAAGTGTAGGTCTGTTGAAAAGTTACCACTTGGATAGCTGCACTGAAGGTGTGAGTTCAAGCAAAGAATTACCGTGATTCTGCCAAGCAACTTCTGAAACTTTTTAAGTTTGGGTACAGTTTTCCGTTGAACTTTCTGAGACTAAGGGTTATAGTAGCTACTCAACGAGCAGGAATGGCGAAAACTAATTAAGCTCATACCGAAACTCAAACACTGGAACAACAAACGTCCTGAAATGCAATAGTGAGAGATCCATTTTTGTATAATACACTCGCGCTTCAAGGGGTTATGAATACACTTTTGATATTATTAACGCAGCGCAAGAGAGGTAGAGTGGTTTGAAACTCAGAAAGTGGTAGATTTCATTGGTGTCCAGGCTAGCTGGGGGACATTTGTGGTGTTTGTCATTGCTATAATTCACGGGAATTTGTTCGGATCTCCTGATGTCATTACCATGGTCAGCTCAATCAACTCTACAAGCCATTATCGCTACTGCCAGTGTTATGCCTTCGCAGTAGAGTCGACATCAGCTTTCGTAGTTGATCGATTTTTATTTTATTTTTTTGAGAAATAAACGTTTTCCGACATCAGGAGTTAAACCCGGACATGCAGCGTGACAAGCGATGATGCTTACCCCTTAAACGTTGGGACTAATATAAAGGAAGCGCTTAAACCTAACGAAATAAGTGAATAATGCCGATTTTCCCGCAAAGTACAAAAGGAAAGGTACCTAGCTCCGTGATTTGTTTTCAGAGGGTACGGCATATCATGGTCGTTTTCAAATCAAGCCAAGTCACACTTTTTTGAAAGACTTCTAACTTTATGTCTGTAAAACACTATGGAACGATTTTTAACGACTTAGGACACGTAGCTTCTCGCAACTTTTTGTTGTGCGCATTACATTTTTCTGACACTGCGAGACTTATGAAGATTTGAGGCCGCAAGTGTAGTACAGGACGCGAATGTGAGCGTTTTCCTCCTCACAGAACCGACAATCTGTTTCCGAACATAGATTTGGCTCTTAAGATCAACTTAATTTTACTTTCCTTGTCTACTTTACACAATTGATCTTATAAATTGCAGTGCAACCGGACCTTAGCTGAATTGTCTAAGCCGAAAGGAAATTTGTACAGTGAAATACAAGCATGCAAGCATGAAGGGTGAACTGGCTCTAGTCTGTTCTTTCGCGGATTTATTGCCTACAATGAACCCAACCTTATTGTGTCAGGCAAGTCATGATAAGGCATCGCATTTCAGTCTAAAACAAACTGGACTTCATACACATTGGTAAAGAATAGTCAAATGGGACATAGTGGATTTACTTCATTCCGGAGCATGCTTGAATTTTTCAATGCCGTAGACAATCTCACCAATGAGGTACGGAAGTTTTACCACGGGGTAAAAAAATCTATCAAAGCTACAGAGCCCGAACCAAAGCATGCAGAAGAAGAATCGCAATCTGGGCCGAGGATATGAAAGAACTATTTCTGCAGATTGTTCAACGGCGACGACGAATCAAATCCCGCTGTCAGGCAGAATGAACCATTCAGCCTGAACGATGAAGACCGACAATTCCGTCCACCCGACCTGGATGAGGTGAAGATAGCCATATCTAAGCTAAAATTTAATAAAGCTATTGAAGCTGATGGCATAGCAGCCGAGCTGTTTAAAACGTTAGACGATGATTTGGTAAGAAGCATGCACCAACTCATCTGTAAAATATGGTCGGAGAAAAGTACATCCGATCAATGGAACCACAGCATTGTTTGTCCGATCCTTAAGAAAGGGAGATTCTCTGAACTTCGCCAACTACAAAGGCATCAGCCTTTTTAACATCGCATACAAGATCTTATCTGCCGTGCTGTGTGAACGCCTGAAGCCTCCAATACTAGCGATCCATATTCTCAGGTAACTACTTGTTTACCCCTCTTTCCGTTGGAATATCTGACTCAGACATGACTACGAAAAGACGTGCTTCAGTCAAAATAATCCTTAGTAGGTGCTCCCTAGGTTAAGATACTGACAATCAAAGAAGTTCTGCCTTTTGGACTATTATCATGGGACAGATCACGCTCAATTGTTCTGCTGTGTATTTTGCTTGGCAAAATGTCAGGAGTCGAAATAAGGATGTATGTAGTTGAGACTCTTTATCCTGAATCTTTCCAATACACGACGCCTTGAGTTGGACACGAGGCAGGAAAACAAAGTAAATTTAATTTCCTTCTTAGAAAACTCGTTCATGGCAAATTTGGTTCCGTGAATTATTATGGCGAATGTATGTGAAGATATTTGTAACTTAATAGGTTCTGACAAAATTACCGATATTTTAATCAAATTCTAGTGTACAGGAATAAGATCGGCTAGAATCTTGTAGGACCAAGACCGAGTACTGGGGAATTGGAGAATAGCTGTCGGAGTGACATGGAAGTAATGTGTTCAGTGCAACGAACACCCAGAGATATGAGTCCAATATTCGGGCGGTGCTCTTGTGGTAAAACTCTAACCAAAGCTCTTCGATTGCCTGTTAACAATATTCGACTATATTTTAACTCAAATAGTATCACTCCTAATATTTAACAAAAAGTGGACTGAATGACATGATTAACCAAATCTTTCACCATAACCCTGGATATTGCCTCAATCGTAAAAGAAAGAGGCTCAAATCAATTACATTTGCCCCGACAAAAATTAGCTTCATTAGACCAGAGAAATTCTATTGGAATTTTATGATAAAACCTCCCCTCACCGCCACCAAATTCCGACTAATCGCTTCAAAATAAATTTCAATCTTCGCACTGGTAATCATCAAGATCCCCCGACCTCGACCAAGAACGCGCATTATGTGTGCACGTTGCCATTAACATTCCGCTCCGCGATTTGGAGGGCGACAATGAATTGGATATTGAAATTCCACTCGAAACCAAGCTGATAGCAGATGTCAATCAGATGCTGGAAGGACCGCGCAACGCCTCACCGATCATCGTCGACACAGACGGAAACTTCATTAAAAATCCGTCATCAAATGTACGACAACCGCGAAACGACAACGACGCGACGAGGAATGAGGAGGTACACGAGTATTGTAATTTGATTTCTTTCTCCATTGTCATCGTTTGCATCTATTATTCCCTGCGATTCGGCATTTAAGGACATGAGAACGTGTTTTCCTGAATTCACTTACAGTGCGCTACATGTGTTGCCATATCAGCGCTCTCCTGCACCGAGCTTACAACAACTTTGTCAAAACTTTATGCAAAGCCCTTACATTATCGATTTACATTTGCATCCTTGCACAGGTGCAAATATACATAGGTGTGTTTTGTTGTATTGCGACCGTAATGGGATCTCCTCCTTTGAGACAAACGTTTAAAAGTTCATTGTCGCCTTTGTTTTGAATTTGTGTGTATGCGGTTAAGTTCTCGTGCTGCGTTTGTGTACGTTGCACACAAGTCGTGTGTGCGGCTGGTTTTTCGTTTAAATTGTGTAAACACCGGCAACGGGGGAGCAAACAACCTTGCATACAGCCCTCATTGTGTAGGCAGGTGATTTTAAATGAATTCGCCAACCCTTGCTCTTGAATTTCAAGACATCGTTGTCGTCGTCGTGGTCCTTGTCGTTGGCATCCTCCTCAGAGAGTGGTTTTGGTTGAGCGGAATTTTTAATATCTCCCCACACTTTAACTTCATCAAATATTTACCGGCTTTCAACACTTTTCACAGACACAGGATGCACAGCAGCCGCCGGAGGACAACATTAAAACGATCAGGTGACAGCAAAGACGAGTGAAATTAGAAAAGTTGTTGCAGAGGATACACCAAAGTACAACACAACAACAAAAGGAAAGCAAACCACTCACAAAAAAAAAAAAGAAGAAGAAGAAACACATCACCGGGACAACACAATCATGCACAAAAACAACACACACTCACCCTATGGATTGTCTCTTCGAAACTTTGATGTGGTCCTCCGTTCATCGTCTGGAAGTGTCTCAGTCGTTCATTAGCCGCCTGGAAAATACAAGATGTTGATTTTGATTGCATTCGTGTTTTCTGTAGGTGCAGACAAGAAACAAAAACAAAATGGACGCCGAAAAAAAAAAATTAAGAAAAAAAAAAAACAAAAAGACCGGATGTGGACACAAATGAAAGTAACAAGTAAAAAAGGTTGTTTCAGCAGACTACTCTTGTGAGATATTGAAGATGTCCTCTGTGATTAACATGGTTGGAGTATTGAAGACAAGGAAAATGGATGCCAGAAACAGGTCGAAAAACAGCATAATGGAGATGTCACAATTGGGTACGAGCGACTACTGCAAGATCCTTGAGCCTATTACTTACTTACTTAAGGTTGCGCAACAGTCCGGGGTAGACCTGGGCCTCAACCAACAAGCGTCTTTAGCCAGCTTGATCTTTAGCCAGCTGCCTCCAGTTTTGCACGCCAACTTGGTTAAGGTCTCATTCCACTTGCGTGCGCCACCTGAGTCGCGGTCTTCCTCTACTGCGCCGACCCTCGGGTGCGGACTCGAAGATTTTTCAGGCCGGAGCAATGGCCAGCCACCTCAGTCGTTGGACCTTCACTCTTCTGGCTAAGAAGATGTCGATGTACAGCCCGTACAGTTCGTCGTTGCATCTATGCAGACGGGACCGAAAATCAGAATTTTCCTATCGAAACAGCTAAGAGCAACCTCATCCACTTTTGACAGAGTCCATGCCTCTACCCCGTAGAGCAGGACTGGAGCGATTAGGGTCTTATAAAGGGTTACTTAAATTGTTCGAGAGAAGGCTTTACTACTCAATTGTCTTTTTAGCCCAAAGAAACAGCGATTGTCACGAGTTATTGTCTGTTTGATCTCAGCGCTGGTGTCATTGTCTGAATTTATAGCGGAGCCTAGGTAGACAAATTCCTTAACTACCTCAAAGCTGTATCTGTATACAGTGACGAACTGTCCGAGACGTCGGTGTTGAGTGTCCTTTCTTTTTGACAGTATGTACTTGGTCTTGCCCTTATTGACGGCTAAACCCATATTTGCTGCCTCCGGCTCAATACTCACGAACGCGACAGAGACATCACGCAGCGTTCTTCCGATTATGTCAATATCGTCGGCGTATGCGAGTAATTTGACGGACTCGATTCGTCAAATCGATAGTCGAAGCAAATCTAAGTCTAGGAATCCTGATGGAGAAACATCTCCGGGATAGGAGAGACGAGGTTTATCTTTACCAAATGTTCCTACGACATGTATCGTAGCTATCTTAGTCGTTCCATATAGAATTTTTTGACTTGGTCGATGCCGCTGTAAAGACCATTCAGTTCGTATCTGATCCTCCACTAAACGTCTATGCAGACGGAACCAAAGATTACTCGAAAGACTTTTTTTTCTGGAAAAACCGAGGGCAACCTCATGCATTCTTGACAAAGTCCATGTTTCTATGTCATTGGGGAGGTCCGGGATGATAAGGGTCTTGTATAGGCTCACTTAACCCGAAGAAATAACGATTTACGGCGAAGTAGTAAGGCAACGGATTTGTTGCCACTTTCTAGCTCATTTAGTCCGTAGTGCACACGCTATTGAACGTGACTAGAACATGAGTTTGCATGACATTGATGACAGAGCAAAGTCCTGGAATTCGTTTAAGTGAAGGTGAAATGTAACAGCACGTAAACGTTCCAATAATAGGCCCAACGATTTCGTCTTACAGGTGAAAGTGTCGTAAGTGTCTACTGAAAAATAAAACATTGTTGCTTCCAACAAATGCATCAAAACCATAAGTACTTCGTTCCTATAAGACCGACTGAAGGGTCTTAAGGCTTCAAAAGGTATTTCGTTTAAAAAAAAACCCACGTTGCCTTCATCGCCTCTCGTCCTTTCTCCATCGCATAAACTTAAAATGCAAACAACTCGAATAAAAGACCAACCCCTCGTTGTTGGATGCGCAAATTATGGCACATGGATCACTTTTACGACAACTTGCGGCTGCAGGAATTCCCAAAAGTATGCAAATGTCTTTCAGCCAAATACCCACACTAGCCTTATGCACGACTAAACCGCCGCCGTACATCTTTGTTTCACTACTGGGAAGCACATAAGGACACACAAATACCCTTCTAAGCAACATCTCAACTCGTGCAAGATCGACTGCTGCCGCCGCTCGTCGCACAAATAACACAGCGCAGACAAAACGTATCTCCGGGCTTTTGTAGTCATGTCCGTTGAGTGGATGTGAGCCATCGTTATTTCATTTTTATTTTTATTTTGCAATTTAAACTGTGCCACCCACCGGTAGCTAACTCCTCGTCCTGATACTTGGTAAAACAATAATTTTTTGACACAACTACGCAGAGCTCATGAACTCATGCACATGTGTGTGCAGCTTCTCTCTGTGTGGCATTCAAGGAGCAACGACAAAAGTGCCGGTGGAGCCTTTTAAAAGTTTTGCTAATACATTCATAAAATATCTAGGATGTACGTTAGATGCATGATGGAACTAACAGCAGGAGCAGAAGGACCAGAACAATATTCCCATTTGCGTTGCATGCAGATGACTTTCTCAAAAAGTTTCTTGTGAATGTGTTCTCGTCGTTGCTTATCCCAATTGGGACCAGCGGTAACAAACGTCGTCGTCGCAGACAAGGAGGCGAACTCAATGCCATTTCGTCCGGGATTCTCCATGTTTTAGAAGGAATTATTTCAATATGCTGCCAGAGGATGAAACAGAAGCCAAAAAGGATATGAAGTACGGAAGGAGGAGTACCCAAATTGTTGTGTTCCACCGATGACTACCAGGAATCTGCTTAGAATCAAGGAAGGATGTGTCTCCGTTCGTGTATATGCATTTGTGTGGGTAAAACTTTCCATTTTCTAAGATAAGAAATTGATGACATAAAATTTTCATATGTTGATCCTGTGAAGTTGTGCATGCTATGCTAGAACAAGGAAGGAATGATGAACGTCGTCACTTGCATGTGGTGATGCAAGATGTGGACACTCAAGTGTTTATGGAATGGTAGAGTTAATTAAATGTTTACCAAGGCACACACATAGCTTCAGGATTAGAAGACGATAAGTGATCCTTTGATTAAAACTAAGGACAACCAAAAGAAGTTTTATATCCTGCACATAGGAGACCATAAGTGCATAATGGTAAGAAAGTTGATAATAAGGACATTTTGCGGTAGTCTTACGAATTTTATCTTGAGGATTAAGGTGCTGAGCGACATTGTTGAGTATTTTTAAGACATGATTTTCCTTCCAGGGATTATTCAACAGAGTTGGGAGCAGAGACAATATCGTCTGTTGGTTGGCTTTGGGAGTTTTTGAATCCTAGTGCTTTTGGTGAGAGATTAAGTCGACTTACACTAAGCTTACGATTTTTTAAAGTAGTCAATAATTTAACCATAAAAAAGTTGAAGCGGGGCTATCGCCTTCGAGCCACTTGAATCTTCAAAATCAGTTAGCAATAATACAGAGCGAAAAGTGAAAAAACAGAAACAGTATGCGGAAGTCCATTGCTGGCCCCTGAATAGGTTTCAGGCCAGGAAAGTCCACCATCGACTAAATATTCACACTGCGGCAGATCTTGGAAAAAACCAGGAACTTCAAATCGATACCCACCACCTCTTCATCGATTTTAAAGCCGCGTATGAAAGCGTCTATAGAGACGAGCTATGACGAGCCATGCCTATTTTTGGCATCCCTGCCAAACTCGTTCGTCTGTGCAGGATGACGATGGAAAATACAAGCTGCTCCATCAAGGTCGGTCAAGACCTCACCGAGACCTTTGATGTCAAAAAATGATTAAGGCAAGGCGACGCGCTGTCATGCGACTTCTTCAACATCGTTCTTGAAAGAGTTGTGCAAAACTCACGCGCCAACACTAGAGGCACAATCTTTCAAAACTCCGTCCAATTACTCGCATACCCCGACGATATTGACATAATTGGAAGAACGCAGCGTTATGTCACTGACGCGTTCTTGAGCATGGAGACGGAGGCGGCGAAGATGTGTTTAGGGCAAGACAAAGTATATGCTGTCAACAAGAGAGGACACTCAACACCAACGTCTCGAACAAAACGTCACTATAGGTAGATATAACTTCGAGGTAGTAAAGGACTTTGTCTACCTAGGCTCCGCTATAAATTCAGACGACGACACCAGCCCTGAGATTAAGCGAAAAATAACTCTTGCCCATCGCTGTTTCTTTGGATCATGGACTTTGTCAAAAGTGGATGACATCGCTCTTGGCTGTTGCGAGAGGAAAATTCTTCGGGTGATTTTCGGTCCCGTCTGCATAGATGGGAAGTGGAGGAGGAGATACAATGTCCAACTGTATGGGCTTTTCGGCGGCAATCGACCTAGCCAGAAGAGTAAAACGGTAAAGCGGATGGACGCCAATGCTCCGTCCCGGAAAATCTTCGAATCCACACCCGAGCGATGGCGCAGTAGAGGAAGACCGCGACTCAGGTGGTGCACGCAAGTGGAAGGGGACCTCAACCAACTTGGCGTACGAAACTGTAGACAGCTGGCTAAAGATCGAGCTGGCTGGAGAGGCTTGTTGGTGGAGGCCCAGGTCCACCTCGGACTGTAGCGCCACCTTAAGTAAGTAAGTAAGAAGGATGTTCTTCAACGTCCCTAAAAAGTGTCCTGATAAGTAGAAAAGACCACAGAGTTTTTGCTGACTTGACTGACTACTTTTTTGTCATGCACTTTAATCTAATAAACGATAAATGCTTTCCACGAGGGTGTTGGGGACAGCTTAAGCTCTAACGAAATTGCGAAGGCCTGACAAAACAATGGACCCGGATTTTTGTCGCCATTTCGATCATTAAACAAATATTTTTCAAGCGCCTCAGGAGAGCACAAACTTTAGTTACATTTTTAAAACACTCCGCAAAAAACAACAAGTAAAGAACACATATGTATTTTCATTGTATGTATGCAGATACGAGTACGTTTCACTTAGTTCCTAATAGACTTTTGAACCTTAAATTCTAGATAGAGGCTCTTGAGTGGCACCCTCAAGCAAACTCCAAACACATGTCTAATTTCGAGAACAACAAGAAATCCACTTTGCTTGGAACCAAAAAAAAATTAAACTCTCGGGGCCAGGTAAGGAGGAACTTTTCGACGAAAAAAATGAATTGCCAACACAAACTCAAGGAAACGAAAAATCAAGTCCTCTGGAGCAGAGAAAATTCGTGTTGTATCGCGATGGCGGTTAACCATGCATCCATTCTCATCTTGAAAGGGCGCATACAAATTTATTTTTTATTTTAGTTCATACAGACATGCATACACCTATGAAATCGGTCTTAATGGACGATAGCTACAGCGACAAATGCATTCGTCTATCCTCTCTTTGGCTTCAAGAAATTCAGGCTATGAAGTGTTTTTTTAAAATTATTTCCCAAAACATGATTCTGTTTTAAAGGACTCATATTGCGCTCTCATGCATGAAGAAGAAAAGAAAATATCCTAAAAGGACTTTAACCTCTGTTTCTCTCTAAGGATGACGAAGGAGAACACAGCTTTCAAAAAAAAAAAGTCTCTCCTTTGCATCGCGCCCGTTTTGATGCTTTTTTTTTAACTACATAAGCTGCACACGTCGATAGGGTTTATTTATAAAACACTCCTCTTGCCTCGGGAGATTCCTTCTTTATTTCTTAAAACCTACACATATTCATGCACATGTCTTCCTTTTTTTTATATGACGAACGTGTTGTTGATTTTTCGGCATAAGCTTTGTCGCTGAATTTGCTTATCAACGTAAACTCAAGGATTCAACAAAGACAACATGACTGCGGTTAGGGGTATCGTATACTTGACCATGGGCTTTGACCCTTTTTCTCCTTCCATTATTGCATACGATTCCGACGTTGAAATAATAAAAAAATAAAGCAATAAAATAAAGAAAAAGGAAAATAAAATAGAAATAAAGGACGAAATGAAGGATTTTTGTTTGGAAGAAGAATTTTTTTGTTGACGCTTACCCTTACTTGAGCTGCTGTTTGGTGGTTGTTTCGATCTCTTCTGTTCACAGTCTTAAGTCCTTTTAAAAGTCGGGCAAGAGTTGTGCGCTTTTTTGTCTCTCGTCCTTCTGTAATTGATGATAATTTAAAATTAATCCTGTTGAATATAATGAATTCGACTTTAACAAACGCCTAAGATCATGCAAGTTATCTTTTGGAATTCAATAACGAGTTTCATGAGGAACAAATACTGCATACTTGTTGGCGGTTGAAATAGGGTTGCCAAGAGACTTTTATTTTTTGGTTACAGATTTTGACTAGGTCTTTTGGGTGAGTCGTTGCTAGGCTGTCAATGTCAATTGTCAATCGTCATCATCATCATGTGGGCTCAAAGGATTAACTGAAATCCAGGTGATCAATTCAAAATTTCGTAACTATAGTTTTAGAAGGTCAGTGCTAAGCGGCACGGCACAGGAAGGGGCACTGTCACTGCAACTATGGCTTCAACGAAATCCTATGTAGAAGACATAGCGATAATAGATAGATGAAAACCTTTCACACCGCTACGAGACTTGATGGAATTAACTAGCTTGTCAGATGGACTTAGAAGAGTTACCTAAGCATCTATATGTCTAAAAAAGAACTGGCGCTTTCACGAGAAAGCGTAATATTCCCCAAGTCTGTCTGCTCGCTCCGCAAATCAAGCGACAAGAAAAAACCATCCTGGTGGAAAGTGTCGAAAAGCTGGAGACAAAATTTTAATAAAGCCAAAAGCTCCAAAGGCGTATTTGACGGGGACTAGAGCTTCGTGGAACTATTCTGTAGCAACATTCGAAAGTCTTAGGAAGCCTCACGATTCCGGAAAATCCTCTCCACTAACGCCCCAATATCGAGCTACGGAATTCAGAAGGACATTGGACAACCTTCAGTAAGGAAACAGTTAACCTGGACACTAATTTCCCTGGCAGCTCCACAGTTGTATTGCGTGACCCGGAGTGCCAAACCACCAGCCTTCCATGCAAATACTCCGATACTTTTATCACGCACAGCAAAATCCGGTTGATCTTACGATGCTTCAAGCCATTTTTAAGTCTCAAGGACCGGACGGCATTATTCCTGCTGAAATTCGGAAGTGCCTGGATATATTTCTCACCCAGATAGACACTACTCTAAAAGGCTGCCTGAACCATGTCCAATTTAACAGGGAGTGGATTGAGGTAGAAGTCATCTTTATATCTATACCTAAGACAGCAAAAAGCTCACACGTTGTTCCTAAGGATTTGTGTCCCATCAGTTTATCATCCTTCCTGCTAAAAACACTGGAGAGGCTGATAGACTCCCACTCACGCGTCCGTCAGCGTCCCAACATGCTTATTGCAAAGGCAGAACTGTCGGCAAGCACCGAATACACACCGTCTAAGTTGAATTTCAACTAGCGGACATCCATCCATTCCCGAGAGGAGTGTGAGAGTGATGATGCTAGAGACAATTGCTCGGTTCACTTCTATACTAAACGACGGTTCCAAAATCCAGAGCGGAAAGGGAGGCGGTGTTTTCTCCGAGCTGCTTATCCTGGGCATCCCTTTCCGTCCACCTGACCACCATAGCGTTTTTCTGCCGGAAATTATGGTGATCAACGAACCTTGTCTTAGCTTAGGCACAATGTGAAATCCTTCAAGGATATTACAATCTTTACCGATGGCTAGGCTGCTAATTAATCTATGGAATCAGTAACATGTATATAATAAGCTACTTCAGATTGTCTCTCCTCTCTATTGGAGATGGTGCCTTGTCATAGGGATATTCCAGAGAATTGTAAGTCCAATGAACTCGTCAAATATGCCACTACCCTCGACATAATTCTAGAACGGAGAAATCTAGGTATTCCACTCGCTACATGTAAATAAGAGCACGACGACATCAGCGGGACAAACCAAAGACGAAGGAATAGTACCGCATGCCGTACCTACAGAGAGATTTGGCCTACAATAAATCACACACGATCTAAACATTTGATTTTGCTTAAAAGGTCACTCATCAGCAGCGTTATCGACATTGCCACTCTTCCATCGGCCTTTTTGCAAGAAGAATTGGCTTCTTCTCAAACAACTTTTGCAGGAGCAGCAGGGACGAAGAGGAGGAAGAACCAATCCTCCATTTCCTCTGCACCTGTCCTGCCCTATCTTAAAGAAGGAAGCTCTGTCTAGGAGCCAATCACTTCGATAACTTGGGCGAACTATCACATACTGACGTCGAAAGTATCCCCAGCTTAATCAAAAGCTCCAAATTGTTTCAATAAAGTGAGTGGCACTTTCAGGGTATAGATCCAAATGGTGCCACAAAAGGTCTTTCTTGGCCTACCCAGCCACCTTACCCACCTACCTTGCCAATTTTGGTTTCAAAAGGATCGTGGCACTATCTAACTATCGTCTCCGGCATCATTGCTTTACACTGCGGCATTCGTAATCATGCTAACACCATTAGGACCACTACAGAGACGGAACTGATGAAGAAACAATTAAATCTGTCTTATGAATCTGCTGTGCGTATGGGTCCCAGAATAACGGGACCTCTTGTTAGTAAATTCTTCACGAAGCTGAAGGACTAGAGTAACGTTAAGCTGAAGGACCAAAGAAGTGGGTCACCATTCGGCGGCTTTTGCTGGTGTACGTGCGCGTGTCAAGGAAGTTACAAAAGCTTAAAGCATTTATGATCTGCTTTTGAGTGTGTGTCACCTAAAAGCGAGATGTATCTTTATCTGCCTTTTCGTCACCGCAACTTATACAGAGATCTTCTTCAGTGACCGGTAGTTTTTCATCTCGAATGGAGGCCAGCCATCTAACTTAACCTAATCTACATAGTTCCACCTAGAAAGAGAAACCAATGCCTGCTAACGAAATTGGGCATTGCCATAGAAAACTTAACATGTATCAGATCGCCAAAATCTGTCAAAAGCTACAGCTCGCCTTAGAAGGTTCAACATTCATGTGATTGGCCCTGCGCGACAAAAAATAGTTTGGGCCCATGATTATGTTTATGAAGGATACCAGGTTCGCATGTGATTTTAAAATTGAAATTCATTTTGTATTTCTTAAAATAAAGCAAAAAATAAATGGACGTCTCTAGCAACCCTAAAACCAATTCCTCTTGTGAATTTTTAAATTTAATTTCTCTACCGAAACACACAACTTACCTGTTGTCGGTGGAAACTCGTAAAAATACGCTGACCTGGGACTCAAGCAACTGAAATTGTAAAAAAAAAAAATGTAAAAATATTTATAAAGCAAAAAATGTAAATAAGCAAGTTTAACCTCACCTCTGTTGGACTAAATTTAAATTCGCTGAGTTAGGCAGTGACTGCTGTCCTGGCTGCAATTGTTGTTGTCCCGATTGTAGCTGCTGTTGCTGTTGCGACGGTGGCACTAATGGTAAAAGTTGTTGCTGTTGCTGTTGCATCATTTGCTGTTGTAACTGCAGTGCACCTCTGGCCACACGAGGTGCAAATACCCCATAACCAAAACCGTAAATTTCATCCTCTTCCTTGTCCGAGAGACAACTTGAAGGCTGCACAATGCCGGACGTCAAAAGTGTGAAAAAACAAAGAAAAATTAATTTTCACAAAATTTAATTAACTCGGGGGAGTCCCCCTCCCCTCCCGACCCCCTACCGAACGACATGCAAACGAAACGAAACAACAAAAAAAAAACTCATGCAACACCAGGAAGGAAGTCCAAAAACAAGAACAGAAAACATTACCCAAAATGGTCTTCAAGGGCGGAAGCAAGGCAATAAGGACACGATGAAAGGTGCAAAATAAGAAATTGAACCGAAAAATAGAAACAAGGAATCGCACACAAACTATGGAGTCGTGGGGTCTTTCTCTTCGCTCGCTGGAATGCCATGGGGTTAAAGGATAATTCCATAACCACTTGAGAGTAAACAGCATTAAGGATTTCTCCTTTTTGTTTTGCCAGCCAAATGAAAGTGGTGAGGCTTCACTAAATGGCAATTGTTGTTAGGTGTTTTCTGGGCGCTGTTTTGTTTGTGCTTTTAAGGATGACCACCTTGGGAGTACTTGTGCAGAAATAAAAAAGAAGGAGGTTTTCTTATATTTCTTTATATTTGTGTGTATCAAAGTATCAAAGCAAAAGCGCAAGCAATTTAAGAAAAGGGAGAGACTAAAGCGTATGAAACTTCAAGGACATGCAAAGCGGCTTAACTCTAACCATCCCTTCACCATGTTTTTTTTTTTTTTTTTTGGGTTTAGCTTAAATACATACCGAATATTTTCCTGGCACATAAATTGGCTGACTATGACTATTTGGCAGGCCACCCTGACTGGAGTGACCGCGATGACCTCGCGTTGTACCAATACCCGCAGGATTTTGTGGACTTCGTTCCGCCCATGCTGCTTGCCTGGCATTTTCTAAAGCACTCAATATATCACCGAAGGGAGCCATTAGAAGTTCACAGTACACCGATGCTAGACCTTCTAAATGTCCTCGCTGCCCATCCTGGAAAAGACCAAAAAATTACGTTCCACAGTGTTTTCACTCTCTCTCGATTTTTTTTTTCTCTACTCGTGACTTTTTGCGTGTGTGTGTGTGTGTGAGTGTTAGTAAGGACTTCTAACCCTCCAAGAAAGGCGGAAAAAAAAATTAAGTAATTGTATTAACAAGGATATCGTTCGATGTTGTGATTGCATTTAAGTTTACGATAATAAAAGCAAATCTCTTGGGTGAAGCCGAAGGCCTAAGTTCTCTGCCCACCCCCTGGCGGGACGGGCGTCAAATGTGTCATAAAAATAAAAAGAACAAGAAAAGTTTTTTTTTCTTTTTCATCTTTCCCGTAACGTGTTTGTGTGTATCCCTTTGACTGAGATCAACATTTCGTCATTCGCAGGATACGAGAGTAGGTACATATACACTCGTAAACTGCAGCAACACAATAAAATGTGGAAGTTCCTTTAGTGTGTACAGGATTCGAATTGGATTCCGATGGTTATGGTGAGTGTGTGTTCGACCCCATCAACATTTGGGGGATTTATTTATACTTGTTTCGTATTCTTTCGTTTCATTTTGGTTTCCTGCGTAACTTTTGTGTATAATGCCCCTAAGGATGATTTAGCAGCCACAAAACTTTTCATTTCCTCCGCATCGCCTGTCTCGCTTGAGTCCTATAAACGCATGTTATCGCCCGAAAAACGTGAATAAATGAGTAAATGAACGAATGTATGGTTCTCGCATGTGTTTGTGTTTTGGAGGCATCAATCAAGGTCCTCGGGGACGGGAAGCCGGGGAAATTCGCATTTTCGCAGCCAGATTTATTGTGTACCCTTATTTTTATGAGCCTTTCCTTCTGCGTATGTGTGTGTGTGTTTGTGTTTTTAGTAATTTTCTGTCAGACTTTTACCCCCGAAGGTAGTTTTCAATTCTGTTGGATTTATTGTTTCATGTCCTTTTCGAAATGTACATACATTCGCATATGGATATTTCTAAGGAATAAGTTTGTTTTTGTTAAAGGCTGCAGGCACCCGACAGCAACGCAGACGTCTGAATTTTTAATTACTACGAAATTGTGTGCAGATGCATCCCTTTCCACTGCCTTTTCGGATGACTGTCAGGAACAGTTGTTAAGTTTATGTCGAAAAGTTTTAAGCTGCTGCAAAAACTTATCTTTTATTTTTTTCACAAAACATGCCAAGGAAATTAAAATGAGAAAAAATCAAATTCTAACAACACAAACAGCACACATCAATAAATAGTAAAAAAAAAAAAAAAAAAAACGAATAGGTACACACTTAGAAGTACACTGAGGATGATAAGCAGAGACACACTTAGAATAGAAATATGCAAGCACACACATAGAGATACACATGATCTGAAATGCAATCTAAGCCAAAAGGTGGAACCCCTTAAAATTCACAATTCCAACACAAGGCAGATGTTAGATGAGACGTGTTTATGACTGCCATACACCAACGTGTGTGGTGTCTCGTTACAGAAATTTACGATATTCATACACTTGAAAGTATTCGTGCTCTGAGACATCTCCAGAGATAAACCTTACAGTAGAGTCTGTATACCGTCAACCTATACGCTAGTATCCCCACCAGAGCACAGTGGAAGAAAGACGAGGTGGTGAAGTTCTTCGACGCGGTCATCTTAACCGACGGATAAAAGATGAACTGCGATTCAGGTGCCGGTCTCTACTCGGAATCACTGAAAATATCAAGATCATACCGCTTTAGGCCAAGAGACCACCGAAATCACTGGCAGTGTGAAAAGTACCAGCCAAAGTACGCTACCAATGTCTCAGCCATCCACATCCGCTTCCGTTGTTGCTAAGGACACTAGCATGAGTGTCCTGAAGCCATCCACTTCTGCCTCCGTGACTGCTGCTAAGGTTACCAGCGAGAGTACCCAGAAGCAAAAGCCGCGGAATAAGTTCACCAGCCTCCAGCACAGGCATTACTATGAAAAAGCACTTTATATTCTCAGCAAGATTACCAAGAACAACGCGGCCGGAATAGTCACTAAACGCGATCATGAGGACAAGCTGAGGTACCAGGCTGTTATTGAAGACTACAACAACCGCCAGGCCACCAAGGCAAGTCCTAAAATCCCAGCTGAGAATATAAAGAGGAATCGGTCGCAAGATGAGACGGCTCACTCGCTCAGCAAACGCAGCAAGGTCGAAAGCAGCGTTGCCAAAAGGCTCACCAGACCACAACCACCAAATCCAGCCAGTACTGCAAAGGGGAACAAGGTTGTTTCCACTCGCACTGTATGTGAGTGGATCCCAGGTCATATCAATTACGAGGGCAATAAGCGCGCCGACGAGCTGGCCAGGAAAGAATCGGCCTTTAACAGTTCATTTGCGGAAAGTGTCGATATTCCGCTGGGCACTGTTAAGGGCTTTGTACATCTACACTTCCTCCAGCTTGCCAATCATAGATGGAATGGCCTGTCCAGTTGCGTCATCACAAGAAAGACTTGGCCCAATTACAATAAAACTAAGTCGCGAGAGCTACTTTATTACGGGTCATTGGCCAGTTGGAGACCATGCGGTCAAGCTTGGTATTCCTCACAAAAACTTTTGCAGAAGCTGCAAGCACTTTAATAAGAAAGAAGCTCTACTTCATTTTCTTTGCAGATGTACGACCCTGGCGAGGACCAGACAGCGTTTTTTAGGCAAACTTTTCTTCATGGAACTAATCCTGTATCTGAACTCCACCGGCTGGATTTAGCCACACCATCCCAAAACACCAAAACAACAACCACATACAAATAAGGTTAAACGAGTGTCGTGGTTACAAAACGGCGCACTCTAGCACTTATTGGGCTCTAAAGAGCCGCCACTTTACCTAGCTACCTACCGCGGTCCTCTAGAGAGAGGTAGACTTACACAGAAAGTAGGTCCTTTGTGAACGTTAGGATTGATTCCAAGTCTACTCTTGAAACTATTTAGATTCCCTAACGTAACAATTTAGATTGGCCATACTGGCAGTGTTCAGATCATTGAAGAAACAAGAACCTGATTTTTTCCTTGTAAATTTTCAGGGTTACCTTGAAGATCTGCCTGTCGGTCTCTTTATTGTTTTTGCATCGAAAGACCGAAAGTTTAGCGTTCCACTGGCGAATACTAAGTAGCCAGTAGGATTGACTGTCTACAAGCGTTGAGATTTAAATCCAAAGACACCAAGAAAGAACACAAGCAAATGCAAAATTGTTTTTCGCATACCTACGCTGTGATATTTCATTGTGCGTAAGTGCGTTTCCTGTTACTTTTTAAGAAATTATAGTCTTATGTGGGGACTACAAGACTCTATATTTATATTGTTAGAACCAATTCCTGCCGTCAGCTGTGTCCCTAGTTAATTTCCTAATTACGAGAGATCGTTTAATGTCAATGGCAGCAACTAAATTCACAACACCAAATCTAGTCGAAACCTATTTAAAGTCCAACACTGGAAACGACAAAGTGTTTATTTATTTCTACACCAACTTCCCATCCTTTCCGAATGGCATTCTCTCAACATAATGGAAAAATGCACATATCCTCACCAAGCAAAACCCTTTTGAAATTACAAATTTAACATTGTTACCACAATTGCATTTCCCCACAAGAGTCCCTTTGACAGATATAACAACCAAAGCTCAGCAAAAACCCTTTGTATCATCCATCTGCTAATTACCTCAAATCGAGGAGTCTCCGTGAACATCAACCCGTGCACGGTTGACAATATCGCATATGTGAAACAAATATTACCCCGAACAATTCCATTTGTTAACAAAACGTTTCGGCACACACCCCCTCAGCCGCAGGCGGTACGTCCCCGCTCGACAAGCCAACAAAAAAAAAAAGGCCAATTGAATTCGGTACCCCTATGTAGATACTTTCCAGCGCACAAAAGTTCGCCTCACAAAACTTGTCTACATTATGCTAATTATCGCATGTACTCATATCTGAGCAGAGCACAACATAACTTATCTACGATTGAGCCTTCGGGGGGTAACCAAAGTACTGCAGCATCGGTGAGACACTCCACATACATACGTGCATAGTTTCGTTGAAAAACAATGGCAATTCCTTTAAGTACCAACGACAACAGTGCGTACGCTGCTGCGGAGATGATACCGGAAATTGCATCACAGCCATTTAAATTCTCTGAATGGGACGAATAAAGTTTCTCTCTGACGTTTGGAAACGAAATTATGAACTTCCTGCGCCGTTTGGAGAGATGGGTATCGTGCCACCCGTGTGTGGCGTCATTTGAACCCAAAAGAGAACATACGATGATGGCAGACAAATGATAATTATCCTGTTTGGGTATGAATGGCGGTTGGGTGGGTGGCACATCCTTTCGATAGTCATCGTCAAAATATACACAGTGTGGAGCACGATGAACTTGTTCGTTTCGCTTTTTTTTTCGGAGTGGTGCACTCATCACGTACAATTTGTATTAAAGTTCATTTTTTCGGTCGACAGACAATGACACATTAATATGTGACGGAACGGAGGAGTCCTTTGTGCAAAAGGATGCAAGTGTGTTTGAGTGCTCTGGCTTTCATCATGTTTTAAGCTGCGTGCATGTATTACAAAGCTGTTTATTAAAATTACGATTATGTGCGGTTGTCGACGGGGAGGGGGGGCATTTTTACAGACGAGCCAAATGGAGCCGACAATAAGTGCTCATAGGGTAAAAAGCTAAATTAATTGCGTAGAATAAATGAACAATAAAACAGGCAATTAAGCAGATGGAACGCCATCATCATTGTGGTGGTCGTAGTCCTTAGGAGTTCGGGGTGAACATACATTTATTTATGTGTGGATGGTGTTGGGAGAACATTGCCATCGGGCACTGGATGGAGTGGTGTCAAGCTGTGTGGCGAAGCTTCTCGGTTGTCAACTTTACAAAGTCTGTGAATGTGGAAAACTATGACATTTGCACGCCCGTTTTGATCGAGAACATGTGGAATCGAAGCGTTTCTTGCGATCCGGCCATTTGATTGTTCGTTAAAAAAAAAGAGACAATTTGCAATAGCGCAGACCTGTCTATAGACATAGAAAGATCCTGTTCTTGTTGATCCTGATGTTGTTGAAAGAAGAGATTAGCGATCTCTATATTCCTATGAACGGAATGGAAACAATCAGGGTTATTGAAAGGTAGCCGTAACTTTGAGTAAAAAAATACGAAATCCATCTCTCAAACTCTTAAATTGGAGAGTAACAGTAGTACTAAATGATGTAACTGGAGATAGAGACCAGAAAAAATTTGCGCACCCTGTACATAACCTCAAAGTTAGCCAAAAATGTCACTTTTTGGGTACATAACCTCAAATATCTCAAAATCCTGACATGATGGGACAATTCTGACACCGGATTCGGATTCTAAGCAAAAATTTACTTCGGAAAAAACTCTCAGCTTACCAACAACTGATATGACCCAATTATTTGATGGTTGGGGAAAGTGGTAAATGAAAGACAATGATGAATATTTCTTAGCAAGCCGTAAGAAATCTCAAATAGGTATCAGCGTTTACCGCATGACATGGAAACTTCATGTATCATTTAACAAAAATGTTTATTCTCGAAGCTGACATATAACCTGCCAAAAAAAAACATTACACTTCGCAACAGCAAAATCCAGAAATCGATGCCAGGGATGAAATTTAGAACACTGAGTTCCCTACCGAGACTACTAGTAGAAAACATACATGAATTGACCCAACAAAGTGATCTGCATCAGAATATCCCTCATTGTCTTCGTCGCCCACAAATTCAAATAAAATAGTGTGTGCAGCTAGTAGCACCTAATTGTAAAGTAGTAATCTGCTTTAATTTCTAAACACAGTCTAGATCTAGGCAATTAGGCTCTTAAAACCTGGGATTCACTTTGGACAACAAATTATTCTGGAATCCGGAGAGGTATAACACTGTCGTTGATTCTAAAAAATAAAACATAGAACAGAACAGCAGAAGTTGCTGTTAAACCGGAGTTTTGACAGCCAGATTCTGGACAAGAATGTGACACATTCAATCTCGCCTGATGATAAGAAACAAACCTCCAATGACTAGCTGGGTCAAGGTAGGCAATAACAATGAAGGATCAAGACCTATTCTGGAGCAGTACGGAGTAGGCAACCGAAATGACTATGTGAAACGATTTAAAGGTTTCTGCCACGGAAATGCTCTTGTTTAAGCAGGGTGTCAACTGACAGGCACGGAAACTTCAAGCTAAATTATTATGGCTTGTATGTCCAGAAGAGACGAGGAGTCAACGTAGGAATGAGAGAAGATTATCATCTTAGGATTACTCACATGCAAGTGTGTAGGTACTGCTGACGAAGTGGCCAGCGGTCAGCCCTAAAAGACTCATTAGCATTGGCATCGAAGGTAAGTTAAATAATTAAATAAATAGCTGGCGCGACAGCTCGGGATGAGCCAAGGCCTAGCTTCTCGCAACCATTCATGCTTTGCGTGTTACTTTTTTCGCACGAATGGAAGGGACCTACAATTTATTGCCGACTCCGAATGGCGAATTGAGAAGCTCTTTCATGACAGATTGTACTCCCGGAGGCTTGTCATTACCCGACGAGAGGTGGTGCCGCGAAAAATGTTTTGGTGTTTTTCCTGCTGGGACTTGAACCCACGCCGCTCGGTCAGCAGTCCAACGCACTAACCACTGAGCCACGGCGTCCAAAGGTAAGTTATCGTTCTTTAATTCAGTGTTTGTTCCGATCCTCATGGTCATGAGGTTTGAGCAATGACCGAAAGAATAAGATCGCGAATATACAAGCTGCCGAAATGGAACTTCTTCGTTGTATTGCTGGGGTGACTCGTCGTTAGGAACACCAGAATACGCGAGGAACTCAATGTCGAGCAACTACTTCTTCGAACGGAGAGGTCCATACTTCGATGGTTTGGGTACGTTAAACGCATGTGCCCAACTTGGTTTCCAAGACGTGCCATGGAATCCGTACCATCAGGAAGGCCCAGGATAAGATGGTTGGACCAAGTTTGAAATCTCACCCCTACCCGTATGGGGATAGCCCTGATGACTTAGAGTCGATGGCACAAGATCGGGAAATGTGGAGAGTCCACTAAAGCTCCCTAAACCCGCGACCCTCAGAGTGGATACGCGGGCCATTGGAAAATGATTATGACGATAGCAGTAAGAGTTAATATTTCGCTAGGAGCTGTAAAGAGCAATATTCACTTCCTGTGCATATGTCTAGTCCTAGAGAGGGTCAGACAACGTACTCTAGACAAACTCTTCTTCGACGACCTCCAAGAAGAGGATATCAGAATATTCTTTTCCTCTCAACTCAAATCCATAGGTTGGGTTAAATAAATAAATAGCTGGCGCGACAGCTCGGGATGAGTCAAGGCCTTAAGGGACCTACAATTCACTGCCGACTCTGAGAGGCAAATTGAAAATTTTTTTTTATTACAAATGGTACTTGGAGATTTGTCATTCGCCGAGAACAGATGGTGTCGCGAAAAATGTACGGTGAACATAGCTGGGGCTTGAATCCACGCAGCACGCTCAGTAGTTCAACGGACTAACTGAGCCATGGCGACCAAAAGTTAGGTTAGATATCTTTATTTAGGAACATATCAATATTCGCATACAACAAGGTTAAATGACTTGCGGTTTAGAGCGGCGTTGATTGGGTTCGTACTGAAATGTCACTCGGTTAAAGAAGAGTCACGGCAATGAAAGAAAAGTTGGTGCTCCAAATACTCGAGCAGGGACGAACAGATTTGTTTTACCCAAGTCCATCTTCGAATTACAATGCGAATAGCAATGCCCCAGTCTTACTTTAGATAGCTTCGGGTCTCAACCATTGCTGAGGCTTTTTCCGATTGTGCGTTCTTAGTTGCAAGGATAAATCCACTCTCTGTTTGATACGATGCTCAATAGGGGCGCGCCCTCCTTAGGAAATCCAACGCTTTATCAGATTTTAGAACTTGTATAGAGTGGTCATTGTCACCAACTTTGTCATTATCGTGGATACTACCTCTATCTCCCGAAATATCTATCAAGACGATGCTGTAATACATAGCCCCCAATGGCTTCAGCTCGTTACGGCAACATTTGACAAGTTTTGATTTGATCACTGTGGATACAATGACTTTAGTTAACCATGGAGGAGTAGCAATAGCCTTGTCGTAGTTCAGATGGTTCATGAGCAATGCTTCGTCTGAAAATAATTTCCCATTTTCACTGACTGACACAAATGTATGTCGTTTGTTTTGATTACCTCCTTCCCCTGTCAAGATAGTGTAATGGCTTATGGGAATCTATATAATTTTTCCCATTTCCGCTGACAAGCTAGAAAATCTGAAAAAAGGGAGGAAGTACCAAATAGAAAACCTAAGTACAGTTTACGAAAACAGCCAATTATGACGCACTTCATATGCGTGTTGGAAAAAAAAGGGCGCAACGAGCGTGCCATACATCTCCACCCATCCAATAGACTTAAGGGCACTCCAAATAAATGTCATTCACTAGTCCTATCAATCAACGATCCATGAAGTTAACTAACTTCAACGTCACACTTGAATTTGCTCTTTCATAGTTCGTCATCGGCTAAATGTCACGGTGATTAGTGGAACCAAAGGGCATTGCCAGCGAAACACCTGAAAGTTATTTAATTTCCTTAATTGCCACATGATACGAGTAGGTAATTTCATTCCACAAGCGCACATTAACGTGGGCTAATGTCATCCCTTTTGCGTTCAACCATGTGACAACCTTAAGTAGACGAACTAATTTCAAAGCGTGTGTACCGCCACAACAACATACAACCTCAAATCGAGCGGACACAAGTTTAAAGTGGCAGAAAGGTTCAACTTGAAGAGAACCGCACTGAAGCACAGGTTATGCCGTGCCACACAACAAAAGGCTCACTGGGGCGAGCACAAAGAACGATGAAATCCGAGAACGGTCTTCCGTTAAAAATCAAAGCCTTTGCGATTTTATTGGCAGACTTTTCCCATGGATTGAGCGTTGGCCTCTTGCCTTTTACGGTTGGCACCACTACTACAAAGACTCAAATGTTCACTTGAACGCCAGGACTTGTGTACTTTGGGGGAAAAAATCATTTAATTTTTTTTTTTTAATTAATAATTTGCTCAGTGAACATTTTGAAAACTAATTATGGTCGACAGACGTTAATCAGCTTAACAGAGTGCTCTGCAGTCCGCTCATGTTACCACGTAATGTATACACTTCTCGAAAGGCGGCAGTTGATGTTCAAATTAATCGTTTGGGTGGCTTGCACGCGTGAGAAACCGCCAAAAGTCGACGCAAAGTAGCCAATTTTCGAACTAACTCAACAATCAGTACAGTTTCCGACGACGATGACGACTCAGAGGCTGTACCAACGTCAAAGCCAAAGCCGACGAAGTCGACTTTCTGTCCAACATCGGATGTAGTATGAGACTGGGAGTCCTTCATGCGGAATGGCAACCTGTGTGTGCACTCATTCGCGCTCTCATTTACTTTCCGTCAAAAAAAAAATGAAAAATGAAAAAAAAAAACCCTGGGGGAAGCCAGAAGGTGGTGCGCTGCAGATGAAACGGATTTTTGGTCACGGTCATATGGGAAACATTCTGCTGGCATCACATGTCAGTGGGTTGAATAACGCCCGCACCCCCCGATTGCCACTCATTGCCATGCGATGTGCGTACACGAGAGAGCAGCTTAGTTTTGGGCCTTTTCCTGGAAAATTAAAATTGAATCATTTATGAGGATGAATACTGAGCAGGGTTTGGGACACAGGGTTGCAAACACACTCTGACTCTGGCCATTAAAGCATGATGTGATTTTACTCCGGAAATTGTTTTAATCCGGTTCTATGTAGTAATTCTGCATTTGGACTTGTGTGTTTGTGGGTGTGTGTGTATGGTTAAGCCTGATGGTGCCGCCGGTGCCATGACGGAGCTTACATCGAATGTTAGACAGAAAATTATTCACGAGAGGAGGTCTTTATTTCGTTTAAACTCGTTGATGCCACATATCTTGACATCAGACTGCTTGATAATTCAATGACTTTCCCATGCCGAATCATGAGATGAAAGCAGATTGGTTGACAGATCTTCTGTTGATTGGAGAATGTCAGTAGTTTGATGTGGTGGATAGCTTCATGATTCATGCAATTGTTAAGCAATTGGTTTCTAATCCTAAAGTCAGAAGTTCATCTTCCACCTGCTAACTGATCATAAAGAGGTTATTTTCCTTGCACAGACAAGAGCGACCCACAGAAGCGGCAACATGTAGGGCAAATGTGAAGCTCCGTGAAGAAAGAAATAAGGGCCGCTAAGAAAGACTTCTGGAGTACTTTCGTCGGCTCTATTGAATCGACAACTGAAGTGGATTGAATAAGGAAAATATGTATGATGCTTGCCAAGACTTTAACACCTGGACGCAGTCCCATTTGGATTGGTCACATGCTACAACCACTAAAACCTAGCGAGCGTTAATAGCAGGAAGAGCATGACACTCCTCAAGGAGGAGCTCGCCTTCCACAGATTTGGCTCCATGTAGACAAGATCCCTAAAACGCTGAAGCAATTTTATCCTACTAAGCGAAAGGCTCAACCACGCACTTTCACTGGTGAGTCAAAAAAACTTGGTCAAAAAACGAAGTCTGGGAATCAAAACCGAGATTGTGATCTTTACAAGAAGAAGATCGATTCCACCTTTCAGGAACCAATGTATGGACGGAATCGATCTGACACTTAAGAAGACGCCAAAATACCTCGACGTATTCCTAGACTCAAAATTAAGTTAGAAAGCCAACACCAAAGATTGCATAAAGTAGACTTACTTGCCTTGAAGTGCGGCAATACATGGAGCTCCAAGCCGAAAGTAGTACTGTAATTGTATGACACATCCCATGGCTCGATTGTATGGCAGAAGGCACTTTAGAAGAAATGCCATCTTGCAACTACAACCGAGATTTAAAGCGCAGGCTGCATGGGGACAACAAGGTCGATAAGATCAACACCTAAAGTGGCACCTGAAGCATTGCTGAATCTTGTTTCAGTAGAGAACCAACAGAGTGGCAAAAATGGGACTTAGACTAAAGGAAGCAGGTTTATGGTCAACTTACACCTATAATCACGCCACCATTTTAATTCGATGAACTAACAAGAGAAGAGTAAAGATATCGATTACTTTATTTTATATCGAAATGCCACGACTCTTGTTGGACTGGGATGAGGGTAGAGTATGTACCAAGGAGAAGAATAAGCACTGACGGACTCAAAATAGATGCTGGTTCCGGCATCGCCTATGAATCCAAAGGGGTACGTTACGTCATTTAAATCAAAAATTGCTACGACGTCGTTTAAGCTGACATATCCGTCATTTTACAGACGCAAAACTAACGAAAAATGATAAAATTGTCAGAGACTATCAGCATCTACGTTGACAGCCAAGCAACCATCAAGACTCTGTATTTCAAGATTGTAAAACATTGCAGACAAACTCTTAATAACGACCAACAAGGTATCTATGTGTATTAGGAAATGGGATAGCGGACGAACTTACTAGGACGACTGCAGACCTAGCTCCCGCACACACTCTGTCGGTTATAAGGTTTTATTTTGACTTGAAGTCTGAAGGAAGTGAATCCTACAAAGCTTCATAAATCGAAGAGGTCACACAACAAACCTTAGGTTATAAGGACACCAATCAGAACAGGCCAGCGGTTCCCAATCTTTTTTGGCCGCGGAGCACTTTTCAGGAGAAATTCGTCGCGGAGCACTACGTCATTCATATGCAATTTTTTCACAGTTGGTGCATACCAAATATACAGCTATTTGCGAGTTGATTTCTCGTTTTCACGCCGATGGATTCAAAAGTGTCATTAATGAACAAAACATAAACTAAACGCAACGAATACAATGCCAAGGTTCGGATGCACTTCGACCTCTAAGATCTATTGTGCTCGCCTAGTGAGCAAGAGTTCGCCAAACGCTTCTTCTCGCCAGACAGTCCGTCCGTTCATTACCTTCAAAGCCTTCGTGTTCGGGATCCCGTAATTTATTTGCGGACGCAAGGTCTTCGAGAAGGTTGAGCTTTGACCATATCGTATAGAATTTAAGGGCCATTAGTTCTGCCTGGCTATCTGAGTGCTCATGCACGCTGGAATTAGAGGCCATAGACCCCAGTTCCAATATTTCCATTTTCCAATTTGGACCAGATTTACGAATTAGGCAAGGTAACTTTACTTTTCCATTGATGCGGTCACCTATGATCACTTCGAACTTTCTGAAAAAACGAAATCTCCTGAGCATTTTATCTGGGATTTAGAAAATTGGATCACTTTGGATGTGTTCCAGGATCCTCAGATGGCCTGTAAGATTGCCGACTGTGAATTCCGATATCTGAAGCAGCCTCGCAGCTCTCACTTACAAAAAGCATTTATAGAAAAACTAAACGGCACTACGATTCGTTTTCTATCTGTTGCAACGTTAAAAAGATACACATAATTTTAACAGCAATTGAAATACAACTGTGATCGTTTCAATTGGGCACCATTATAACTAGAACATTGCACAACGACTTGATTCTTTTTGACTTTCGACTGATTGCCTACAACTGTTTCAAATAAGTCCTAGTTGGCTATTTGTTTATATTGATTTCTTATTAAAAGACTAATTCGTATTCAATGGTGCGAACGAGAAAAAGAAAGTTCTAAGATTTTTCAGAAAGCCCAAATTAACTAAGGATATCCAATTAACGACGATAAGAATCCGCGCAGAATGACTTGGGTTATCCCACAACGACTGCCACATCCTCTGTTTAAATGTCCTGCATCAGCCACCAGGAAATTGAGTACTCTTGGTAGTACTCGTAGGTTTTTTTAAGTCATGAAAGACCTTTTTGAACCATCCGTGAAAACCGGAATCTCATCCTCTGAGATGACAGCATTTCTCTGCCAGTCTTCCCACTCAGGATTTGACGTGATGTATAGTGGAACACTTCTTAGACCGAGCGCTGTCGGTGAGCACGCACAGTAAATTTGGTGAAGATTCAAGTCTGGTACTGAATCTATGAATTTCAATCTACTTCTCTTCTTCTACTCTCAATTCACATATGTACATGTATCGATACATTCTGATATTCCTTGAAACTATTAGCAGTAGTTTCACTAATTTTATGTCGCAAACTTTTCACATTCTCGAGAGGATTATGGTTTCTTTCAAATGGCCTACACCCATAAAAATGAGAAACGGCAATAAAATCATTCAACTCATATTAGTTTAACAACTTTCAAAAAAAGCTTGTTTCCGACATTATCTTGATAAACTCCAAGAACAAGACAAAAACTACAAAACGAAATTCACACACAAAGGACACTCTGGCTTAACAATTTCCTTTTATTTGTCATTCAAGATCCTTATCCATTAAAATGTCCCCATTTATCTAAACAAAAATATGTCTCCAAACAAAAGAAAATATTCTTTGACTTTTAAGTGGCGACAAAACTGCCTTAAAATCTTTTATATCCTCTTTCCGAGAACTATCTCACCCATGGTCGATAAAATAAATTTGAAACCAACAACCACTAAAACGACATCCTTACGTTTTTCCAGCTTGTCCTTGTCATCACCACCATCATCATCATCATCATCGTCGTCGTTGTAGTCATCGTCGTTCTCAAAATCACTGTGAAAACAAAGAGAAAATATTGTTTTTTTTTTTTCTTTGCGCCCAACCCCCCACACACACCGAAGGGAAACTCCGAAAGAGGAATAATAAAATTTCATCATCAGATTTGTTCATCTTTCAAGAATTCGCCGAACCATAAAAAGCTAATAACAAATATTGTCAGATGAATAGATGAGAGCTAGACGAGGGGATGGGTAAGTTCGACAGGCTCAGAGGAGAACAATAACTCCATTGCACCAAAAAAAGAGAATAAGAAAGAAGTGTGTGCACAAAGGATAAGATAATTGATTGAATTCGTCGTCCATCTCCCCTAAACAGTACGCCTCCATCTCCCCGATAATAGCTGATGACTATTATTTTTATAACCTTAACACTGCTAACCTAACATGGCTAACACCATAGTGTCCTGTTTAACGAGTAAAATTTCACGGAGGCCAGACAGGGGTTGGATGGGGGTTGGAATTTATAGCAACAGAACCAGGAAGAAATTGGCTTTATTAGAGGGATGACACATATTTATTCGGATTATTGTTGTTTCCGTTGTGTTCGCCCTTTCATAACTTTAGCGTTATGGCGTAAGAAGAACTCCTAAATCTATTAAGGCTCCACACAGCGCAAAAAGGGGGTTGGGCATCATCTCGCATAGATTTACTATATTTTTCCTGTCATTTATTATTATCCCTGACATGGGCCCGGTGGATGTATGTTATACAACTCAGACAGCAAAGCTGGGATGAAAAAAAAAAAATAGAATACATCCATCCAGACAGGCAACCCCCACATAGAGGGGGATAACATGTTATGATGGTGCATCTCTCTTCGTTGTCGGCTGATGCGTGACCGGATGGAGTCAGGAATTTTAATTTTGATTAAAACCGGGATTCTGTTTTTATTCGTCTGACTCGTCGGGTTTTTAGCAAAATAACAATTTTCCTTTTTGTCCTTTCCAAATATTTTTTTCTTTTTTTTGTCCAAGTTAAGTTGGCAACATCAAAGCTGTCCTTTTTTTTTTTTTTCAAAAAAAATATTCGGCGCCACATTCACCTATGTAACAAAATACTCCTGTTGGAATATTTCCAGGACATTTAATGGCTGAAAAAAAAAACCTGATTTAAACAGGAGGCGGGTGGAACAAAAAATAACAAGTCTTCCCGCCATAATGGTGCCTGGTGCCGCATTGGTCATTCTTCTGCTCAGACCAGTCGGAGGGTTGTTTGTTTGGCCTGAATGAACTTGAATGTGCTAATCTACCACATTTGGAGCCGGTGGGAGTGCATATGTCAAACGAGCATTTTGACCATCCTATGTGCTCATTTCGCTTTTTTTCTGTGTCATATCTGTGTATGTTGACCAGTTCCGGTCTGGCTGGCTATTAAGGTTGGAGTGCTGATCAGACGTCGTTCACTTTGAGGTTTCGTTTTCGGTTTGGTTTGTTTGTGTCGGGGGGTTTGCCTTTTTTTCCGGGTCTCGTGTATCTTTTTTGCCTCGCATTAGAGAAGCCTAGGTAGGGTGAGTTGTGTTTTTCTATTCCAATTACGAGTAAAGTACTATATTTGTGGGCTCATTCAGGCGATGTGGAACGCCGCAACTTAGAGAATGGTTTGGGTCATCTTGCAGTCAAAGGCTAAGTAACGAAGGAGTAGGAAATAATGAGTGGTGGCTGTTAAGGACACAATAAGGTGCTTTGGCGTTCAACTTTTTACGGAATGTTGGAAAAGGCATAAGCAGAAGATACTCAATTAGTTCTAGAGAATGCCAACAAGATTTACGTACGTTGTGACCAAAAGTAGGTGGACAAAGTCATGGTTATTAAAACCTTTGGCAATAACTATTCACAAGGTGCGTAGACTTTCGGAAAGAATTAAAGGATTCAGAGTCTAGTCATTCGACTAAAAGTTTAGTTTATAGAGGAACATTTCAGGGAGAAGATCTCTCTTACGTTCTTTGCATTTACTTACTAATCTGGCAAATAAGGGATGCAATGTCATACCATACGCCGATGAATATCGCTGTAGCCATGTATAAGTTTCTTATACACAGGTTACCTTAGCACTGGTTAACTCTTTACTTAGCCACATGAAAATCATGCTCGAGGGTCCGAGGTGAGCCAAGACCAAGCACTCATGTTGGGCGTATTACTGTTTTCGGTCGAATAGACAACTCATTGCCGACTCTGAAGGGCGAATTGAGAAGCTTCTTCATGACAAGTTATACTCCCGGAGGTTTATCATTCCCCGACAATAAGTGGAGCCGCGGTTAATGTTGGATATTGCTCGAGCTCGCACTTTAGCAACTTGCTAAGCAGTCCAACACATGTACCATTGAGTTACGGTCTGTCAACAGGCTATGACGACGCATACCTGAAGTCAGCACTTATTGTATAGATATGTGATAAATTTAGGACGTCGAACAAACAGATCCATTATATGCGAACTCGTGGGCTTAAACGTGCTCAAGTGAATTCTTCTTGTCGTGTTGAAGTTGATAGTAAGTATTTTAACCACTAACCGGAAAAGCTTAGGCTCACTAATAGGGGTCTTCACCGAACATTGCTTGATCGGCAGACATGCACTCAGACCGAGGGTCCCCTCCAATGATTTCTGTAGAAGCTGCAAAGACGAGGAGGAAGAATCAAGTAAAACTGTGTACGTGGCCTGCCCTTGGGAAGCTAAAAAGAAAAACTCTCGGGGAATACTTCTACGATGATTTTAACGATCTGGTCGAGTTCGACATCCAGAAGATAAGAAACTTCATCTCTCAAGCGAAAAAAGCTGGTCCTGAGCAAATACAAAAGGAGCATCTACCTAGCATGCAATGACAAACACCACAAATATCCCAAGCTAGTCTGGACAACACCCTCGGACGTCATTGAAGCTTAATTTTACCCTAGTTACGAACCACTGAACCTGTGTGTATAACATCAAAAGGGTATTCATAACCCCTTGAAGCGCGAATGGATTATAAAAGAAAAAAAAACAGAAGGAGGCTTTCTAGCCATTGCGACCTGAAATACCATCTAAAAAAGGCAGTCTGTTGGTGTTCTTCAAACCTTTGTTGAGGTCGAGCTTGGTATTGAAATCATTAGCAACTTTCGTAGAGGAGAGCATTTTGTTCGTCGAAAATAAAGTTATCCGAGTTGAACGTCAAAAAATGCCGAAAATAAAATCTTGTCGCCATTGTTCAGTGGCTGACACAGGCAAGATTCTCAGCAAGGATTTTTCGTGATTTTACCTATCGGAGGGGAACGACAATCCCTATATTTTTTTCCATGGGAATCTCTTCAAGTATTTCCTTTGATTCGTGAGAAAAATATAACATGCACAGCTCTAATGGTTGTGAGAGCCTGGAGCTTAACCAAGATGTTGGTGTCATATATTCTAAGATCATGGTGAGTAGAGTAATAAGTGTGATTCTGGCGCTACACGAAAGGCAGAGCGAAAGTGAAAGATGTTCAAAGTAACTCGTCTTGTCTCTCAACCTTATGCACTTTTTAAGCTCAAATGTACATAGGCCATCCATTTTGTGAAAGGATTTAGATCACACGTTGCTTGCATTAAGCGGCTTCTAGATAGTGAAAGGTGACTCTGAACTCTTTGATTTGTCGAGCTACTTTGGATCATCTTTGTGTAAATTTACTTGGATTTAACACCCAAACACAGATCAATGTAAAAACACATAATGTAGTCTGCTAAGGCCTACTACCATTTTCCAAAGCAGCTCGAGATACACTCTGTACACAATGTTACAGAAGTCCCTCGTCAAAAGCACATCCCAACTAATTTGTTTAACCTACAGTAATTTGCCAAGGAACGAGCTTTTCATAATGAAACATTCAAAACACACAACATCGCAGAACACCTCTAGCAAAGCCAAATCCTGTCATTCACTTCCACAAAACCCCCCTAGGCCGAAGGATACAAGCAACAGAACTGCATCATATTCGAATGCAAACATATTGAATGCATAGTTTATGTGACAAAATTATAATTCACTACAATACCCGTCCAGTGTTACAAGCGTTATGCTCTCTTCAACTGGTCAAACAAACCCAAGGGGGGGCTTAACCAAGCGCACAGTGGCCTGTTTAGGACACAATTTTGCATACCAGTCCAGACCATGCTATGAACACCATATTCTAATTCAATTTTGTTGATATCTATTCAATTGACGATATGGCATTTGTCGAGCGATAAGCAATACCTACCCGGGATCCATTCACTTCGAGGCACAGTCCAACCAGCATCAGTGACTCAGTCAGTTAGTCAGGCCAAGTGTTGTGTTTTTGCGGGTGTCCCTTCGTTGTTAATCAATTTGATTTTCGTTTGTACAATAATAAATTTGCCTTCAAATAAATGCCGGCACTCGGGTTGAATCCCTTTGCACAGACACACAGTCCTGATGGACACACATGGCCTCGAAACGAAATTAGTATTGGGACTTGTATTATAATTTTCCCATAGTTTCGGGGCCTATTATCAGGCGACGTGACCACATTGTGGTCCTGTGTTTGGAAATTAATTTTACATGGAATCACTTACGCATACATAGGCACACATGTACATACATAAGGATGCTTCTAAATGTGTAGTTGTATAACTGAATTTGCTAAATTGTCCTACGATGGCGTGTAGGGTAAAAAGTGTCTGGTCGGGGTGGGTCGGGAAATTTAATTTCAATTTTAGTTTTCGATTTAAGGGTTTTACAGCCGAATGTGCAAATGGAAATTAAAGGTGGAGAGTTGGTAATTTTCGATTTTTTTTTTTTTAATTGGCAATTTCGCATTCAATTGGTTTTAGTAGTGTTAATCGTAGCGGACTATGGAATTGAAAACGAATGTCCTTATGTTTGAGGTGTGGGCTTTAAAGTGCAACGACGATTCGTGAAAATGAGATTTAATTTATTTTTGTAGAGAAAGTAACACGCACAACATGAACGGTTATGAGAAGCTATACCTTTGCCCACCCGGGGCTGTCGCGCCATCTTAGAGGGTCACTATGCCACCGTCAACCCGATGAAGGAGTTCGTACACCCAACCAGTGTTCATCATGTGGAACCGGAGTTCACCAGATTTAAGGCAAACATGGCGTGGAGAGAGGCGGTGCCGCGAAAAATGTTCGGTGGACATGGCTGGGGTTTGAACTCACGCCGCTCGCACAGCAGTCCAACACACTAACCACTGAGGCACGGTGACCACAGGAAGTGACGACTAATTTGGGAAGCAACTAAAGAGGGATTCGATTCTCAAGATTTTCCTGAAATCACCAATGGTAGCTTCAGTCCATGGAAGCTACAAAAAAGAACACACAATCTTCTGCTGCCAAGTGTGGGACAAGAATTTGGTTTCCCTTTCGTCCTGATAAACTATCGTGAGCCAAATTAGCGGGGACGAACTCCATCTTTACGGTGGCGTCAGATGCTGTTTACGATGTTGGTTTATACGATCTAATATAAGGAGCATCCTCTAGATTTCAATACAAGTGAAGGCAACAAACCACCCATTTTCAGCCCCCTTCTGAATTCAAAGGGTTGCATTTGTCTTTCATAACAAACCCCACTTCGTTTGACACATGGAATTGAACCGCTTTACTTCTAACTCGACCCGTTCATTCCTGTCGACATATTTTAAACGCTCACTACTTCTCGCTCAAATAATTAGTTGCCCTCGAGGTCCTGTACACAATAAATGCACATAAAACCAGCAAAGGATACACAGCTACGCAACTGATTAATTTTTCCTTTGCTTCAGGATATACGAGTATAATAATCAAACGTACGAGTATCCTTCATACACATCAATGTATGTACTCTCGGCTGCAGTTAGACACTGAACGCCTATAAATTGTGTTCCTCCCTTTATGGGCACCACCATATCCTGATACTGAAGCTGGAGCTCCTCCTATACCACAGGGAAATTGGAAACTTTCCACTTCTTTGCAAATAATTTTCGTTGGCTTTGGATTCCTTCTCTCTTGTTGTTTTTTTTTTTTATGTGCAAGGATCAAACCGCCACTTCTGGTACTGCTGCTGGGGCAAAAACCATCGAACCTTAGCTGTCTTCATTAAAGCCAATGGGCAAATGGATGCGGACGCTGCGGTCGGCGGTTGCCGGATCTTTTTGATACCTCCAAGGGAATGTTAACAGTCTTTCGGTTGGGATGTGTGTGGCGAAGGATAACCCTCCTCACACCACAATAATTCTTGGTTGATTTCATTCTTCAACACATTGGCAACCACCACCACCGCCAGGCCTCCGTTTGTTTCGTCCTCCTGTCCGGATCTGAAGCAAACTTTTGTGGATTTATTGGACATCGCAGGGCGAACAGGGAGTACTTGTAAGGGTTTGAGATTGTGCTCCTTTGGTCAGCTGGGGGATACAAAATTTATACTCATAGATGTACATACACATTCTATGCGAATCCTTTTTATATCTCTCGCATGGAGTTCATCCTTTCGAGAGGTTGATTGATGTAAAGTTTTCATCAAACGAAGGAAATAAGGATATTAACCTTCAGAGGCTAAGGGGGTGGTTTTCCTTTTTCTTTGTGAAATCATCGCCACCATGCGCAGAAGAGATAAGGGCAGAGCAGACTGGTCAACGAAGTATCCATCCCTGTGGTGGTCGCTCTAATCTAAAATCAATGACCGATAGAAGAATGTTTTAGTGGCGTTGTGAACCCTACTCCTTTCGGTTGTGCTTGCTCCTTTTTCCTGATTTTTGCTGTGATGCCGTTAAAAAAAAAATGAAAAAATGAAAAAAATTGTTTCTACGGAACAAGTGAGGACGAGGACGAGGACGGACAACCCTTTTGCGTTGATGAAGGATTTCTGTGCGAGTTTCTCTGCTGCTATAGCATTTCGCAGAAGGTTGAATAAATACAAAGACGACCTTCAACGAGGTCAGTGGCAAAGTGGAATCGTTGCACTGCACATTGTAGATTACTATTCCTTGCCGAGAGGAATTCTCAGCAAGGATACAAAAAAAAAGAAAAGGACGGGAAATATGGTCGGTTGTAGCTAATGACTGCACCGAGCAACAAGAGCATGGGTGCAATGAATTCATCTTTTACGATGTTTATGCTTTGTAATTTGAGGTATTACAGGAGGTGCTGGAGTTGCATATTGTGGGCTTGAATTCATTAATTCATGTACCCTCTGTGAAGGGTGAAAGTTCAGGCTCTGTAATTTGGATGTGGATCCAGCACCAGAAGCAGCAGCTAATTAGAATTTGAAGAAGCTGCCTTGTTTCGGTATAATAACCTAATGCCGTTGAAAATTTAACCAAAAAACCTCACTTATGTAGATGCGAGATGGAGGGGTGATGCACAAAAACAAAGAAACACAAGAAAAAATTTACAAGTTAGGAACTTAAAGAGATGAACGCATACATAAATGATGAATGCAATGTTAATTTGCAGAGCAAGAGGTCATCTTAATGCCGATTTAAGGGAGAAAAAAGGGAAAATTTGTGAAAGGATATTCCCTTTACAGAAATTGAGGAAATTTAACTTGGAACAAGGAGGGGCATTGGGAAACAATTTTGGCTTTAGATTTTATAAAGGCTTCTTAATGTTCTAAGCGAAATGTAGGCCTTAAGTAACCGGTGATACCTACTACGGCCAACTACACGAGCACCTCCAATTTATACACCAAGATGCTGACTTCCCATTACTAGTCTATGGGAATTTAAATTTTTAGCAAGCTACCGAGTGGGTTTCATGAAAATTGAGATAGAAGTAACTTGAGTAAAACATCTTGTACTTGGTTCAATTTCTGGGTGTCCTTAAGAGTTTCTTGAACCCATAACAGATTCATTATACCCATGGGATCCTGTGATATTTCTTTTCGAACAAGTTTGGAAGATAAGCCTAAGTTTGGCGGTCTGGGCTCATCTACAGCACTTTACGAATTTATACTATTAGGGTCGTTTCCATAAACACACCATGGAAGGATCTATCAAATGCGCCTTACTTCATTCTCATGAATACCTTTGAAAGGACACTTACGTCAGGGCACTGATTCAACATCCACGTCTGAAACCTAATCAAAACGCTTACCTCAAAGGTAATACCATCGAAACCATCTAGCATCAGGTTGTAAAGACAACCGAGAATGCGGTTGAGTTCAAGGAGTCCGTCGTAGGAATTTTCCTTTATTAATCCAAACAAAACGGCATTAGTACCCTTCACTAAGAAGACCAAAAGAGGTTATTTCCACGTATTTAGGACAATTACAACCCACAGGTAGAACTTGCGATTCATCTAGATCGCTTCGTCACAGCCTTCCAAGCAGAAGTCTTTCCTATTTTGATGGGAGGTGCAGTTCTCACACGCAGAGTATGAAAATAGAAATCTGCTCGGATAGTCAAGCAGCATTTAAAGGCAGGACAAATCCAAAGTCAAGATCTCATCTGGCTATGCAACGTTTAAACAAACTTAATCTGCTTGTGAGTCACAACGACGTCCATCGGTCACGAAGATGTCACGGGGAATGAAAAAGCTAACGAACTGACAAGAGCGCGAACTGACTGAAAAAACAGTGGGAGTCGCACTGACAATAATCAAAACAGCAAACCAACGAGAAGGTGCAAAGGGATTTCGAAGATCATTGTTCAAACCTCTTGACTTGCGAGATCACTCATAAAGAAACTAAGCAACCTGCTGAGTGGAAATGTTCTAGGTTCAGAAAGATTCTTCAGATCACATGAATACATGTAATTATTCCCACTTCCCCTGGATCCATCCCAACATTTGTCCCAAACCTCCCCTATCGCTACAGTTTTGCAGTTTTGATTGTTAAAAGAGGGGAGCATAACGGGCTCTACTGAGGCCTTATTAAACAGCCTTCTGCTCGAAGTGATTCAGGCTTAAGATACGGTGAACTCGACTCCGATTCTGAAGGAGAAATTTAAACATCAGGACTTATAAAAGATGCCAGTTCCCATTTTGAGGTACATGTAGGTCTGTAAACAAGTCTCAATCAACGCTATCTCATGACACAATCTTTGGAAATGGTGAAGTATAGAAGACGAACCCCGTCCTTTGGGATAAGTGTTGGTGGGTCTAAAGCCAAGAGATTGACAAACATCCGACCCCGTTCGGAGTTGTCAATAAAATTTAGAAGGACCGTTGTATTCGTGAGAAAAATGTAACACAGACAACATCAATGGGTCACATCCATGTTTTTGCATAATATTGTCATCCTAGTCGATAGTCAAGCCGCAATCCAAGTATATCCTCGAAGCTAGTGGAACAATGCCGAAATTAACTGACGTGCCTAGGCGTCCGGCCGCGTTCTTGTGGATCCCGGGTCATAGCAACATTGCTGGAAACGAATTAGCCGACAAAAACAAGAGACAAGCCTCAGCTCCTGACAGCTCACTCACGGAACAAGTCGATATTTCACTGTGCGCTGTTTAAGGCAAAATAAAAACATTCAAACTTCTCATCGGATGAAGCAGAACAAATAACTGTAAGATATCCAGATCGATTTGGCCAACCTACAACAAGAGAAGGACCAAAGGGGTCCTTGAAAGGATCCGCCTAGATATCGCCAGCGTAAAAGTGAACAGAACAGTGACCAATTGACGAACATGCAGCGAAGCTTGGGGTTCCCCATACCGCACACTGTAATGATGTTAGCATTCACTCTAGATGCACATCAGTCCATGCCGCATAGGCTTCGAATCACACCAACACTTTTGAAAAGCCCTGACCAAGCGATAACGACAAAAAAGAGAAAAGAATACCACAAATGGCAGTCGTGTCACTCGACGATAAAGCCAGAAGCAGACGAAGGAAAACCATCTCAAGCGCATTACTTGAGTTCACCTTAGAAATGAATTCAATTCCAAACACCAAGGTATAGTATCTCGATACAACAGAACTGCTGCGATGATTTTTCTTCAATTTAAGACCAAAACAACCGAGAGACCGGGTATAATGCTCAAACAAAGCGAACAAGATGAAAGAGGCAAGAGGCAACCTTTATAATCCGAATCACCCTCGATACACCCACCCACCCGCCCGCTCGTTGAGGATAAATTTCCATATTTCTAGGTCATGTCTGTTTATCTGTCTGACGACTGACTGTCTGCTCGAGCTTTACCAGCTCCTACTAGGGAGTTCGTTGTGCTCAGGATGAACGAGATATTCTTCGATTTTTTTCTTTTTTTCTTTGCTCTCTACATACATAACCCCCTTTGTGTGAGAGTTTTCTTGGAGTTGTGCCAGGAGTGCAAAGGGGTGAATGTTCTCGCTCCCGAATAACTATACAAGTGAAAATAATTTAACACAACCAAAATGGTAAATCTACATCACCCAGACCAAACCACCCGCACACGGAGAACAGCCCCCCCTCACAACTCCCCAAAATTTTCAAAATTTCGCTGAATGTGCCGGATTTTCGTATCACGGGTTTGAATTGGTGACAGCCCTCGAATCGAAACGAAAGGAAACTTTGCTAATATGATTTAAATGGAGATGACAACACCGAGATAGAGTTCTTCATTTTGGGGTTCACTCTGGGGCGGGGGGGTTGGAAATTTATGATTACTGCCGCCAACTGCTTGGGTATTGTCTTGATCGCCACGCCAGCATGCAGCGCCAGTTTTCAGAGATGTTATCTGCTTCTGAGGTTTTTTTTTTCTGAATTCTTGTCGTTGTGCCAAAAGGGAAGAAACCTCAAATGACAACCCGCCCCCCGACTTCGAGAACCCTCACCCGCTCAACTGTGAACAGTGCATTGGGTAAATATCAAATTTAAAAGTAAATTTCGTTCTGCGTCTTTGTTCTTGGAACGAGCGAGGGCGGCTGGTGGGTAAACTAGGTCCTGGTAGATGTTTATCAACCCGCATTTATTTTATGATTACTGTTATGCGTTTTTAAGCTGTGTTTTGTCATGGGAATCCTGCCAGAGAATGAGACGAGAAATTCTTATCCCTTTGCCTGTTTGCTTTGGCGAGAACAATTGGAACCGGGAGTTGAATTAAATTTAAAAGTTCCTATCTAAGGATGTTTGCGTGCAATGAAACTGTTAATCATGGCCGGCAGTGGTAGACGTGGTGGTATTTTGTGTTTTTCTATGGCAGCTTAAATTTGCCAAAAGGAGTTTATCAGCGAGGATAAGCAGAAAGGAGAGAGATTTTCGGGTTGCAAATGAGGGTTTAATGAAAGGACTGACTTGTTTTTTTTTTATTACAATTTGTTGTGATGGTGAGAAGGATTTCACGGGAGTGGGTGTGTGTGTGCCATTTTGCGGAGGATTAACCATGGATTTTATTTCTGGATCAGTACGTTTTTTGAAAATGTTCTAATTGGCACAGTAGAGAGAGCTTTATTTTCTTTTCTCCTGGCATCGGTCTTAATTGTTGTGAATTAGCATCCGAGAGAGGGGAATTCGAAATGAATTGTTACATTCCTCTTTGCCACAACTAATTTGAGGACTGTTTGTATGCACTTAAGACCACCTACAGTACACTTCGATTATAAATACGAAGCCGCCAAATTTCAATAGCGATTGTTGATGAGGTAGAAGGGACATATATTATTGTATGGAGTAGTCCAAAAAAGTTGGCAGACGATAGAGAGAAAACGTTATCAAAGAAAGACGTGGTTGGAACAGATTGGATGGATTGAAGCGACATTTAGCTGATAGAGAGAAAACTGTCACAGCCACGGTTAACAGCTCTAGAAAAAATACCAAGGTATCAACAAAAAAATTAATCAGCCGAGGAAAACCGTTAACGCTGCCACAGCAAAAGGGGCAGTTTGGAAGATGCCATCATGCCTTGCGAGGCCAAGTTCAAGGTGACTCGAATATATACGCTCAGCTTAATGCTAATGGTGCTATTTCTATACACCAACTCAGACAAACTGCTTGGTTTCGTCCATGTTCAGAATAAGTAGCTGATGGTAAACGTATGAAAGGTCATTAAAATGGAGCCGAGGAGTGAACATGTTTTTTCTCTCACCAAATAGGGAATCGTTGCCACACCTTTCAAATTGTAAAGCTTTGGTTCAATGTAATCTGAGGCATGTGATGATAAAGCCACTCACACAGACTAAGAGAATCAAGGACCGAGAACCGAGAACCGACGGAATATGATGAAGCTGATGCAGCCTACTTGCTTGAGTATATCTTTAAGCAGGATTTCTTAGCCTCACTGATATAAGAACCCTGGATCAATAAGAACAACCTGGTTACCAATGGTCAATCGTAACTAGGTTTGACTACTGTGTAAGCTGCGTGGGTACATCATCGTGGCACTATATCTCTGAGGGGACACTGGAAATCTTGAGCTTTATGGAAAACGGTTGAGAAACTTAAGTTTTGAGGTGCTGAAGCTGAGAAAACCCCCAACTGCTGCTAGAAGTGAAGCCCAACAGATATAGCGAAGGCGTCTATTACTAATATTCACCACCACTTTTCATTCACTCAAATTTTAAAGGTTTTCTCCTCTATAATCAAATTCCTGCTTCTGACATTGACCTGATAAATAACCAGGGAATTCATAAAAGTGGATTACCAGACATGTAGAGCAAATAGTTTGGACAGGCGTTTGGGAAATTACCATTACCTTTGATTTGTTCACGTTGACCCTCATCCCAGCCTTAATACAGACGGCTACGAACCTGTCAAGTGCGCGCTGAAGTTCGGTGGACCCCAGGATAATCATCATTCATTTCCAATAAATCTCCAATTCGAAATATCCAATCCATATACACAATAAAAAGGAGAGGTGACAAAACGCACCCCTGACGAAGTCCAACGCCCACAGTGAAAGTTGTTGATTTAATGCCGTTCACCCGAACACCGCTTTCACAGTTTGTGTATAGAGATTGAATGGCCCTCACAATAGCCATACTCCATACTTAGCTATATACAAGGGGAAAGGAAGCTGAATAAATTTTCTGTAAAAAAAAAATGGCTGAAGGGCCTGACTAGTTGAGGTCCAGGAAGTAAGGAGAAATAAATGACGTACCACCACCTGTTTTGGTCCTGAGTCTGAAAACCCCTTTCAAAAACCAAAAGCCAAAAGGATCTGCTTTCGATTTATCAAGCTAAAGACTTGTTTGCTTCTTCATAAAATTTAGTCCCCTTAATTCTCCAATAGAGGCCTTGTTACCTTGCAGACAAAGTCTAATTTTCTACAGATTGGACCTGACGATATTCTGTGGAGATGCTTTCTTGACAATTAGTACAGATGTCGTGCTTCTACTCGAATTCACACACACGTTTCAAGGAAGTACAGGAACTGGCTTTTTTAATCGATTAATCTGCTTTATGGACATGACTCAATGCTGATTCTACTGCAAATTTAAGTACCGCCAAAGAAGTTGGTAACACCGGTCTGATCATCACAGGCACGGTGTCCAATGCAGAACGTCAGTGTTTTTCTTGGCTAGATCCGAACAAATATAACTTGAAGATTTGCTTTCATCTAAACCTGAGCTGGAACAGGATCTTTAAGCTTCTCTTTGTCTACCATAGCTCATGGAAGATTATTTTATCCTTACACTTACCTGAAGACCAATATCTCAACTTGAAATAGGAAAGAGTGCACGAGCGGATTGAACCACACTTTTGGTATCCATTTTGACTTAACCTGAAAGTTTTCTGCTTGACAGCATAATGAAAATACGATCACGAAATGTGGACAAGACGAAGAAATATAGATTTACGCCCATTAATCACATTATGAAACCCAAAACACTTCAAAACAGCAAAAGTCCTTTGAAATGATCCCCAATTCGGACTGATTATGAGTGAATGCTTTAATTTGACAAATGCAGCGCTTAATTGGTAAAGCGCATGTATGGCAACGGTTCGTTGAACTCAGACCTGCCAATTTCTAAGCAAATGAAACAAATCAATCATCCCCGCTCACCACTAATAAGTGTAATTACCACACAACCATTAACTTGCTAGCCGCCCCAATCGACTGAACCGGCTAACCTAAGCAAATTCTTGAGCCAACAACAGAATCTGCAGAGTAAACCAAATTGTGTTCCAAAGCAAATCGAACGTAATCATCCTTCAAGAACCTCTACAACGACCGCAATCGGTCAAAAGTCTTCCCGCCTGTCAATTAGCGCCTGTCGTCTGTTGTAGTTGTCGGCAGCAGTGTCGTTTGGTTAACATCATCAAACACGGCTAAGCAAACCCTAAATGCTAATGAGTCTCCTATTTGCAGAAGGCCGCCTGCTGACCATTACAACGGCACATACATAGGTCACGCTCATTTAACGCATAAATAATTAACAAACATTTGCAAAGGTTTGCAGATTTCCTTCTTCTCGGCCAGAATTATCCACGAAGCAATTTTGCAGCCGGACATCACATACGTTTGCGTGTTATCCTGACTCAGTGGAACGTGATTTATGCACACAGCCATGAGTGAAAAATAACAATAAATCAATTAAAGGACCCGCAAAGGCATCCAACGTTGACCAATTCACCCATCCGGGCACATGATGATGGAATCCTAATAAACCGTTCAATGGCAACAAAGAAGGGAGTGACAAATGCGAGATAAGACCTCCACAGGACAACGACGAGGGTGATTCGCAAAGAAGAAGAAAAAAAAAAACTCCTTTTCTTCTCCTTCATTGATGATTCTTCTGATTGAGTTAATTCATGATTTGTTCGCCCCTCGGCGAATAAAAAAAGGATAATGCCAGGGATATTCAATATACGATGTGCAGAGAAAAACCCATCTGTGTGACTGCTGTCATATGTGCGAATGACAAATACCCAAAGGTCATTTCGACCCTCCTATGGCGAGATTGAGAAACTTCTTCATCGCCAGGATACTCATCATCATTACCATCACACCCCGCCGAGAGGGAACAGTAGCCATCAACTTACATCAGCACAACCACCGCCACCAACTCCCCAGCATCAGCATTCGACATTCAACATTCGGCATCCGGCATCGCCTTTTAGAATTTTGTGCTCTCGTATTGGAATTGAAGTTGAATCCCTTGGCGGTAATTCTGAGCGCATTGACCAAAGGGGCCGGCGGTGTGGTGAACAGAAATATAAAAGTAAAGAGGATTCTCGTTTTCGAACTCTCAAGGACGAAACGCATTTATCACAACGCAAGCCAGAGGACACGGGACGACAGCAAAATGGCTAAGTTGGGTAAATACGACCGACACGCCGACGACACCGGCACATACGCACTGCTGTGTCCTTATATTTTGTCTTGGTTTTGGCTTTTGCATCGGTGTGCTCGACGAGCCGCATTATATTTGCGTCAGGAGGATATTATTATGTATTGGGGACGAGGTGAGCCATGCGGAATTGCGTATTGCGGCAAAAGAAAAACGGGGAAAAAAAAACAACTGTAAAAGAATGGAACGAGAGGTGACGAAGAAGGTTAATGAAACGAAAGTGAGTTTCGTCCGTGCGTTTAATTTGATTTGTGAAGAGAAAATGCTTGCCGAAAAAGGATAATCAAACGGGCGAATATTTGCACGTCTTATGATCCGCTAAAATATTAACAAAAAAAAAAGAAGTAAAAAATGTGACAAGCTTACGGTAGGGAATGCATAAGTTGCGATGTCAGTGAGGAAGGCGGCACCACTCTTAGGACTGCGATGGTTTTTATTTGAGTAGTCGGAGCACCATAATTAAGTTTTGGAAACAGATGGACCATCGGAACACGGCCTCAAAATGGGTAAGGCAACATTTTTAACGATCTAGAAGCCACCAAAAACTCTCCGCAGGTATTGTGGCGCTGTTCCTCAGTTGTACATGAGCCTTCGAAATTAAAACCGAGCATTTTACCCAAACAACTGTCGCAACAACACCGCACAGGTGTCTTCCGATTTTTGAAACATCAAAAAATGTCGGCCTAAATTTTGAGAACATCGACAAAGCGTTCAGTCGTCAATACATCACGAGCTTATGACAGATCAAACTTTTCTTTCTTTCTGTAGTCATCAGAGGTAATACAACACAACAGCTTTAGGCAAGATTCTACAGCACCGATTAATTTAGCTGTCAATTCATGGGAATCCTAAATCTATGATATTGGATGCGGGTCACATGTTGGGCGCCATTTACGTTAGACAAAGAAAATGTTGCTATCACACCTGCGATCTCCAATTTAAATATCAGAAAATGCTTATGGCTGATTTTTTGACTTCGAATTGACCTGTAAAGGCAATGTATTAGAAAGAGCAGCAGAATATTTGGAATTAAATGGGGACCAAGACACCCCTTATTTACTGAAATGTAAAGGCATATTTGTACGTACGGAAGTCTGCTCATGTGATGCCACGAGCCCGTAGCACTTCACTTACGCCGCTCGACCTTTGATAAGGAAAACCTGAGAAGGATTAATAAACCCATCTGGCGAGCACTCCTAGGAGCACCGTAGAGTTGAAATCCTCACCGGGGCACTAAAAAGTACTATGTCGGTGACTCACTGATGCACTCATGAACTTGCGAGTTGAGGCTCCGCCCAGATTTTTAATTGAAAAACTGCTCATAGTCAGAAGAATAAGCGCCAAGCTGGGCAATGCCTCGGTCCACACATTTGTGAGTTGCGGTACGCCACAAGGCAGTGTTTTGTCCCGTTTGCTTTTCGATCTGGCAAGGGCTGGATGCGAGGTGATTGCTTTGGCAGATGATATTGCGATAGCTGCCTCCGATCAATACCCAACCAAACGCCCTTTCAATTCTCTCAAGATGGGCATTTAAAAGCGCTCTGGAGGTTAACCCCGAAAAGACCGAACTAGTCCTTTTCACCAGAAAATACGCCCTTTCTAAGTGCTTTATTGACAATTCCTGGTTTTCATTCTGGGCAGTAAATATAATTCGAAAGCCAACACTCTTGAATGCCTTAAAAACGCCACTGTATCGCTGTACTGCTGCAGAGAATCCGCTGGTAATCAATGGAGCAACCTCGTACTACGCACTGGCTCTACGTGTGGTCGTCTATTGGACGGTCTTAGAAAAAGAAACATTACAACCGCAACTTATTGGAGCAAGTACACAGATCAGCACGCACATGCATCAGCCAGTGCTCGGCTTACATGTGTCTGTGCCTCACTTGGACAGCTACCTTACCTACCTAAAAAAAACATATCCCTCGTCACATTTGGATCAAAAATAAGGGAGTGTTTAGGCTCTGGAATACATTCAAAAGAATCAGAAGTGTGTTCCAAGCTGAAGTTTTATTGATACTCAAGGCCTTTAGACGACTATCCTCAAAAACGATTCCGGAGAAAAACGAACAGGGAGAGTCAAGCCGCTCATAAAGCCGTCTCATCCACAATCATACAATCAAGACTATTAAAGGCTTAAGCATAACGTTTAACTCTGTTGCGTGCTAGGACACAGAGGCATAAGCGGAAATGAAAAGACAGATGAACTGGCAAGAACAGGTTATAAACTGAACCACGATATGGTCGAGACAAATATCAAAACAATGTGGCCCCCAAAACACCAAAAACTGCTCTTGCTTGACAGCGGCTGTTTCGAAATGGGCTTCGCAATTAAATTTCGCCAAGAGCATTTCAAGTGTATTTTATTACAACGACTCCAAAACGACAACTGTCACAAGTTGCTAAATGTCAAAACAAGAGCCGCCCCTAAGCGATTCATGATTTTGATTAAAGAGCTGTCAAACAGCTTAACCCCCTTTACAAGGACTCTATATCTTTCACCTCAGAGTTGCCTTGACAAAAATCACTACACGGCATTCCTTTTGCATTATGTATATTCTATTGATTTCAACCCACGCATTCCCAACCGGTCCGCATTCTCTCCAGAAGGCTCTCTCTCTCCTTCTCTCTAGCAAAACCCCTGACTTAACATTTTCATCCTGTGAATCCCACGCATATTGATTTTGGAAATATTCCAACTCACATTCGCATCAAAAATTCAATCCTAAAACTGAACTTGTACCTTCGCAGGTCCCTACTTCAATTATTTAATGACAGCTGGGAGAAATATTAAATGTGCACACATCCTGTGTTACGTTGGGCAAGGACCGTACGGATACATTTAAATAAACAGCACTAAACGTCTAGAACTAATATTGGGATATCCTGGCAAAATTATTGGACTTTCCTGTCGAAGTGTTATACACACGTGCATACACGTATGATGGCTTAGTTATGCATAAACAATACACAGATGAAATTTTCACCGATGCAAAGCGTCCTTTTTGCACAAAAACCGATTCATCTCGTATTCAGGTCATTTACATGAACTCAATTAAGGAGTCCGTAACTTACAACCGGATTACAATCAACGAAATGTTCTCGTTCGTCTCCTCTTGGTATGGATAAGGATACGGGATACAGAGGATACACAGGATACACTTTTCGATAGGTGAAATATGTGGTGGGCCCGGGCGCATACCAGAAAGCTAGGACTGGGTTGTTCACTTCCTCGTTATTATTTACATGTGGTCACATACTGGGGAGAGTGGAGAAAACTTTGGATTGAATAATTAATTGACAAAGAGACTTTGGCCATTTATGGCGGATAAACGTACGGATATTGAGAGTTTGAGCACTTTCGATATAAATTTACGTAAAGTGGTCAGGTGGCGAGGGCCTAAGGCTGCTGTGTTGACAAAAATCCTCATGCTGCAGGTTGGTATTGACACACAAGGATTTCGTGTGTGAGGTATGCATGGTTTACAGAAAAATCACTACAGTCTGGAAAGGAAGTGAACAATGTCATGGTTTTGGTGATTGTCAAGTGGCATGGCGTACCTTTTTGCGGTACACACTGTATCTTCGTTAGGTCCTTGGGTGTGTTGTGGTTTTTCACGTGTATTCAATGGTGCTCAAGAGGGATAACATTTGACAGATGATATTATGACATGTGAGCAGCGTTTAATCCTCTTGTTCTCCGTCTTCCACTTCCACAGGCCAAAAATAGGTTTGAGAAAAGGCTTTTAACGCGGAAACTTTATGTGTTGTAATATTACCAACGTGTAGCTGCTTGTATATAGATTACTTAATGGCACACATCACAGAGTCCTTTTTGTCATTAAGTATGCATGGAGCGAACGCACCCGACCCGATTCCCAACCGCCGAGTGTTAAAATTTAAATTAAGTTTGAAACGAGGATAAATCACATTTTATGACGTGTGACAAGTTATTTTGCATATTGTACACCCAAAGTGCAATTTTCGTGGAGACGACAGCTCTAAATCCTTTTTTGATTTGCATACACGCCGCGTATACACACACACACGGTGTTGTTGTGCCAACAATCGCCTTAATCCGCAAACAAAAATGGTGGCAAAGGAAAAAACAAAAAATGACAGGGAATAATGTCCTTGTCGCAGTTGAATCTCATCAGAAGCAGGACTGACTTAACTACCCTTTCAAACAGGGTAAAAACTAAAGCCTCGTTGCAATCAGTTTTGAAAAATCTTGTAAATTAGCTTATCTCACGGTGACGTGTGTCATATCCGCTAAAGTGTGTTTACCCCAGCAAGGCATGACAGAGAAGCAATCAACCTCACTACTCGAGAGTAAACAAAGAATCACAACACAAGGGGCGTAGATACTGCACCACAAGGTCTACGGGGAATTATCTCTTTTTAACACTAAGGGGGGTGAATGTTTCTATCTGCCGCACGTTTGTTTGACTAAAAGATGCGTCAATTGCGTGATTCCCCTTAGTCGTCCTTTAAGAGCGAATCTTTTCATATGCCCTTGAGTTCCACTTGATATGTAGTCTCCCTCTTGCTCCATATCGACTGTTGTGCACTGTGGTGGTGGCTATTAAATTACACACTTTTTGAGGAACAGAAATGAAAGGATGGCATAATTCCTGTCTAGTTGTAAACAATGGCACAACATTTTTCGTCCGTACAAAGGAGTTTTTTTTTTTTTGCCTGAAAGAGTTGCGGTTTTTCACGTAGAAAATTTGGGATGAGTCTTAACGTTTCTGTAGATGGGGGTATCTATGCCAAGGATGGTTTTGCTATTCTATGTTTCTAAGCAATGTTTGGTCTCTTTCATATTTGGTTGAAAGGATTTCGACAAGCAAAATGGATTCGTTTCTGAAAAAGTAGGTAAATAGGACTTGGGGCTATGTTGGATGGAATGAATGAGTGGATAATAAGGATTTGCACTCAAAAATGATTGCAGCGATGAGAAAATTGCAGTAAAAAGTGGAAACAATTATACTTTTCGTGATGGAATATCCTTATATGATACCCTCTCCGTCTTCATGTGGTTGTGATAGGATCTAGACCACTTAAAGCCGAAATACATACCAGCTGCAATGACACAACTTCCTTGTACATTTGACAACTTATTGGGTGGTGTGAAAAAAAAATGAGGCAGAGTGTTCACTAAACTTTTTGGAAAAACACACAACCTACTAAGAAACCTAGGATGGAGGAACTGGCTTAGACGTAGTCAGAAGGCTTAAACTGCAAAGACGATGGCTTGTTATTTGATATAAGCATGCTGAGCAGTCCAAGCCATCATAGGGGCAACCAGAGGACTGCGTATACGCAAGAAATGTCAACCTGAGGAAATCTGCTTGCAGATTGTTACAAATTGAAAGAAAAGAGGTCATTGCAATTACTCCGTTGCAGGGACGTTAAGACTCAATGCTATGAACAAATATACAAGGCAGTACAGTACCAGATAAAATTCAGTCCACACGAAAAAAGATGACTTCGTATAACATAAAAGCATGTGGCTCTTAGATTGCACTCTGAAGATTTCTCAGTTCGATGAAACGATTCAGGACATTAAGTACTAAGTTGTACTTCAAAAGCAACATGTCTTTCGAAAACTGGTTTCCATTAAACCAACAACCAGAACGCATCCTTCCGTAGCACTGTATGCATTGTAATCGCTCATGTTCTCAAAAAAAAAAAGTGAAGATCCTTCCATTTGTAATTGTTTACTTCAAAACTTCAACAAGGACTCTCTCTATTTTCTTTACACAATGTAATTGTTGCAAATAAAGCCGTAAAGGTGTTTTCGTCCTTTCAAAGACTTAAAAAAGCTAGATACGTCAATTCCATCGCCACAAAGTTTCACCAGATCCCACCAACTCCACCTCAAATCGAACACCACCTACTTTTTAAGGACTCTTCTAAGGACTCGCGTATGTGTGTATTTGAGAGAAATACTCTCCTTTCATCGGATGAAGACGAAGTTGTAAGCAAACAAAACAGTATGCTTGCATACTTCGCTCAGTGGAATGTCCCTCTCAGTCTAAAAGGATTCGCGTAAATTGTCCCGTTATAGTTGGATGGATCATTTTATTTATTTATTTTTTTTTTTCCTTTGGTTGTTACATAGTATCTTACTTCTTCGATGCGACATTTTATTACGCAAAATGCGGCAAAACAACTCAAATTGTTGCGAAATATCTGGGTAAATCCTTTTATGTGGAACGCATGGTTCCTCTTTTGAGTTCTTTTGCACTGGAAAAGGGTTGTTAGAGGATTTTCTAGATCTCTATCGTCCTTTTATCTGTTGAGAGAGAGACAGAAAGAGAGTCATTGTTAGGAAATACACATAAATTGGATGAACACCAGGGGGTTAAACTGAGGGTGTGTGTTGTATATCCCTTTGACAAGGACAACACGAATGAAAGGAATTGTATTCTGCAATTATGCTGGCTTTGTTTGGTTTTTTTTTTTTTTTCTCTTTTGTTTTGGTGGGTATTCTTCGTTTTTATCTAATTTTTGGTGGCGCTCATCGCGGCGGAGAACCAGAGATGATGTCCTGATTTGTTTTTTTTTTTCAACCGCGGAAGGCAGTCGTTTCTTTACTTCTTATAAAATTAATCAAATTAGAGGGAAGTTTTGCAGGATGTCCGTTTCGAAGGGCATATAATGTCTTGACTTTGAACTTGACTAATGAACAGTCATCTGGATTGTGCGTGAGGATAGCAGTTTGCACCTTGGGGCAACTGTGTACGATATAGATTCACAAAAACTAAAACACAGAACCTTAGTCGAATCGACCACGTCTGCCTATCCTGGCTAAGCCTTAAGGGATAGAGCGCGCCATATTTTAAAATTCATACACGCTTACGCCCACAGTCACCTTCAATGCAGAGCAATCATAAATTTCAAGGCAATTTTCAAAAGGGACCATGTCATCAAGTCTATTTTGGGAACGAAAGTGTATTACACAATCCGCCTTCGACATATTGAAGACTTTTCCTTAATTTTGTTCTTTGCCTTAGAGGATAATACAAGGAAATTGGTGATGAAAGTTGTTTTTCAATTCCTGCGGTGTGTATAGTACGTCAGGGTTTCTTCGTTGTTTTTTGTTTTTTTTTTTATGCCTGGAAGGACCAAAATAAGTTAAGAGATAACATTTAGGAAATGTTTCTATTTTAATTCGTCCTTCGAGGATACACGCGTTAGCGGTGCGAAAAGTCAAAAAAACTTATAAGGTAAAGTTTTTTTTTTTGATTTGAGGATTATCACCGGGGAAACATTAAGGCATATCGGGGAGGCCTTAAATTCCAGATGGTAGTCACTTCTATCAGAGATGGTATTGAAATTATTTAAACCAGTGGAGGTCTTCGACTTAAAGACGATCGTTGGACAATTTAACGATAAATATTAACTTTTTGCTTCTTTACTATTGGTGTCCATGTTAAGAAGCGTAAACAAGCAGTCATGGAATTAAGTGAGGGATTTTGGCTGAAGATCTCTAATCTCTCTTCCGAATAAATATTGAATCGTTATATGTATTTACACTTCTACGAGCACTGGATCATTGTCAGCTATGCATATCCTCGTATTCCAAAATTAATTTAATTCACAAAAAGAACTCCAGAAGAACAATTGGGTAATACGACAGTATAGGCTGGAGGTATCACGAATCATTCTTAAGGACTTCTTACCACTGGGGAATGAATTTGAAATATTTCAGCCCTCTGATGAAAAATTACTAACACACATATGGAAACGGATCACATCCTGGCGGTTTAATGGTTGGCAAGCAAATTTTTTCAAGAGCGTTTGAATCTTGTTGGCATCTGGGTTAATTTGAATCTCCGAACGATCAAAGTGAACATATGATTGAAAGATCTGATCTGTTTATAGGATGACAATTTGATGAGTTGTAAAACCGAGAAAGCATTAAAAATCAGCCAAGATGCAACGGACGGATACGGAACGAATAAAAACAAAAAACAAAAAAAAAAAAAAACAAAGCTTACTACCATCCTCTTATCGATTTTAGAAAAACCAATTGTGATAGCACGTGTCTAGAAGTCTCAAGAAATCTGTTATCATTTTGAACTGCTCGTCGCTATTTTTAGCAAAACAATAATTTAAAATTCCTTCCCATCTCTGTACCAAGTTCCAACATTTCACAGAACACAATCGTCAATGTGCGCGTGTAAAATATAATTGCAAATTTCCTAGCCCGAGGACATAGGAAAATATTATCTTTCAATTTTCCTATAATTGAAAATACCACTGCATTTTGCAAGGACAAAAACGGAATAGAAATACACGAGTACATGATGAACGTAATAAATACAATTTTTGCATAATGCCCCCGGTAGCCAGTGAGAGCAAGTACTGAACAAAATTAATTTCATATTTATATAGGGTGGGGATCTCGGTTTTTATGTATGTAGAACCCAATAAATTGCTAAAATTGTCCTTGCTATCCTGGTGAAAAGAAATTCTAATTTATACCTTAGGTAATTTACTATGAACAAAGAAACTGGTAAGATTAGCAAGTGCAAAGGGAATATCTAATTCGAATCGAAGTTAGGATGGTTTATTTTTATGGGAAATATAATTTTAAGTGTAGCGAGTACCTTAAAATTTAATTCCAACCCTTGTTTTTGATGAAGTTTCGATGCACAATGAGTTTTATTAAATACGAATAGTGTTGAATAGAGTGCTGGAGTTGTTGAAGTCCTAGTGAATGGATGAGGCCTGTCTAGCTTATAACTTTTCAAGGCGGAATTTCCCCAACCTGGTCTGTAACTGAGTAGAGGATATTACGGTCTTAAACAGTGGTGTGCACGATCGAGAAATCGATTTTAAGAAAACAGTCATAGAGTGATTCAAAAGGCAGGTTACTTAAGGGTGATTGGCTTGATAAAATCAACGTCCAGAGCAGTACTGAAATCAATCCTGAAACTAGTTTTTTTTTTAAATATTGGTTTACGCATAGGACAAAGTCCTTGAAGGCATTATAGTTGCACGACGTAGACCGCAAAGAGGAGAGAAGATAGGAAACAATTTTTGGTGCAGTGGTTTAAAGCTCAGGTTAAGTTATACGAGACTTCCATTACAGTAAAACAGCAACAAAATTATAACTCAAACTAAGGGACGTACATAGGTCTATGGCATACTTCATACTTCTATCGGAGACTTAATCGCCGACTTTTACCACTTTAAGCGCCAGAGTCACCTCCTCTACGGTGGGACTATTCTGCGCCCTACTCAAAATCATGGATCTGCCTTCCTTAGTGCCCTGTTTGGGATTGAGCTGCTCCAAAAAATGCTCACCCCATCTGAGCAAGATGTCCTTCTCATCGGAAAGAAGTATACCATCTTTGGATTTGACTCCTTCGATGATATTAAACTTCCTTCCTTTGAGACAGCGGATGGTCTGCCAGAACAGCTTGTTTGCAGATCTGTGATCACGGTCCAATTTCACCTAACGTAACCTAACCTAACCTCAAGAAAAGTTGTTCGATCTCATTCAGATTTAGACAGTCACAGAGGAGGCGGGTTTTGATTTTCTTCTGCGTCTACATCGCTAAGCAGTGTAGAGGTTTGTTGTTACGCATATTGTTTAGATTATTTTTTTTTTTATAATCCACGCGCGGATCAAGAGGATATGAATACCCTTATAATGTTATACACACACCGCGAGCGAGGTACAGTAGTTTGAAACTCAGGTTTCGTTAAGTTTCATTAGCGTCCAAGGGTGGCGTCCAGGCTAGCTGGGGACATTTGTGGTTTTTGTCATTGCTTAATTCACAGGATTTTTTTCTTATCCCCTGATGTCGGTCAATCAACTCTTCAAGCCAAGACACTCTACTTGCCAGTGTTATGCCTTCGCAGTAGAGTCGCCATAAGCTTTCACAGTGGATCGATTTTTTATTTATTTATGAAATAAATTTTTTTCCGACATCAGGAGTTGAACCCGGACTTTCAGCGTGACAAGCGCTAACCACTGCACTATGGCCACCCTTATGTTGTGTGCTGTACATTTTTCGCACGAATAAAAGGAACCTACAAGTTATTGCCGTCCATAGGAATTGCTTGCTGATTTTTATCAGCCATATCTGTATCTTTCCTAGTTTTTATAAGGTCTATTGGAAAATGGACTGAATGGTCTTTCAATAAGCATGATGCTGCTTCTTGTTACAAGAAACACCAGGCACCCAACCGAGTGTCAAGTAATGCCACAAACTAAGAAGCTCGTTTTACTGTTCATAAGATACTGACTGTCGGCATAAAAGACTAAACGTCTTCGCGAAGTTGTTTGTAAGGACAGTTCTCGATAGATCTCAGTGATATCTAAAGTAGTCGCAGAAGGGGAATTTCAGGAATTTAGGCACGAGTTTCAACAATAAGTTGAAGAAATTTTAAATGGGCGAAAGGATCATAATAAACACCTTACATCGTTCTACTCATCTTGTTACTTTTCTTTCTGTAAAGTGCTTCGATGTGAGGATAATGCTCGTTGTTGTCTTTATTGCTGCATACCAATGTAAGTATCAGGAATTATTATGTCCAATTCCACAAAAACAACAATTAATACAATTATCCGCTTTATAGTCAAATTTCCCTTCATTACCAGATAAATACACGTGATAAATAAAAGTTCCCTGGCATTTCCTCCAGTTAAACCGTCAAACCAATAAAATCACGGAAATTGAATAAAAAAAAAATCATTTCGCCTCGCAAAAACAAAAGCTTCTCGCAATCATATAAAGCTCAATCAACGCCAATAATAACAGGACATCATTATTTTACATAAACGACCATTCTGCGCCATTGAATCAGGATATTATTGGGTTAACCGCCAACAATTTTTTATTTCCTTTTCGTTTTTATTTTTGCCGCACAAAAGGGGACATCGAGAAAATGTTAATATCCTTGCCACAGAATCCCTCCAGAGAGAGAGGGGGGGGATAGCAAGAGTGACTGTAACTACAGGCAACACTGTGTTGTAATATAATCAATGCTTATCTCCATTACAGGATCTGTAAATTCCACTTTATTGCTGATAAAAATTACGCTGTGAGAAATTTTACGCAAATTTTATGCGCAAGGAAATTTTTTGGCGGGGAGGACTACTAACGAAAGGACACTGTAAACGAGTTGTAACTCTTTTGCACTAATAGCTGAAAATAAACTTTCGACTGTGCGATTGTTTGCGGTTGATAAGACACAATCGCAAAGGACATTCGTTTATAATTCATTGTAGTCTGTGTATTTCATTTCGTTTGCAATAAGGATACACATACAATTGCCATAGCCATTGCCATTTGCTATGTTCGCATCCTTTTTTATGAAGAGACACTAAAAACACAAAATTCATAAAAATTCATGATGAAACAATTCTTTGTTTATCCAAGCGGGAAATTCTCGAAGCGGAGTGGGGCGATATTTTGAGAATCACATGCAATTCAGAGAGGGAAAGAGTTTTTAAAAGGATGTCATAATAGCAAGTCAGATATATAGACATGTGTCTAGTGTCTTCGACATATTTCAATTGGTATTTCATGGTAACCTCTTTTCCTTATCAAATTGCGAATCATTGCAATGTGATTTGTGAGACATACATATGTATGTGTATTTTTGTCAGGGGAAACTGAAAAAGGACACTCACATGAAGGAGTTATGATTTTCATATTTTTTTTATGACCGCAGTCATTGTTTTATTTAAGCAAACCAAATTACATGTGCGAGTATTTTACATCGTTAAGGACATTCTGCAAATATAAAATTTTCGTGTTATCCCTTAGCGTAAGGAAATGCAAGGTATTACGAGTTTTTGATGCTGACTCTCATTAAAGCATTGAAGAGCGAAAATGATAGATAAACATATGCAGTAGATGAGCAGTAGAGCTTATGGCAACGTTTCAGATGCGAGATAAAAACCCTAAAAAGGCACGATTTCAGCTATTGATGAAACGGTTGATTCTTCTATTCAAGATGAGATCACTGGCAGGCATATCTCTGGTGAGTTCACGGCAGGAGACACTGTGAGATAAGTTCAGATTAGGAAGGTTATGGCAAAGAAGCTGCACCTGACCGGGGAAGACCTTTGTAGAGGATGCGGAGACGAGGAGGTGCATGAGGACTCTACTCACTTCCTCTGTCACTGCCCAAGCCTCTGCAACATTAGGAAAAGAACATTGGGCAGATACCTCTTCGATAACATCGAGGAGTTGTCTGATAGGTCACTGTCGGATCTGCTAAAGTTCGCAAGGAGAGCCGGATGGCTGTCATCAGGCATATAAAATCACGTAGTACGAAGTAGCTGGTAACACATGGGTATCACAACGGGTCTACATAGACCTAAGTGAGATGAGGAGGATGTTATCGTCTTCATCGGCCCGCTAACCTAACCTAAGTTCAGATTAGACTGTCTGGCTGGAGGGTTATAGAATTTTCATTGGAAATTGTAAATCTCGCTTTTGTCCTCTTTGCTCGATATATGTATGTAGACATCGATAATTTTGGTTTTTAAATTTCTTTATTCCTCTTCCCTCGACTGTCTTCTAATTCGTTTATAACCATCCCAGATGCCGCCTCTCACGTGCTGGGTTTCATTCGGCCAAAGCAACGAAGCTCTTGGTTGGAAGACGCGTGCCAGCAAGCACATGCAGCGAAACAAGGGGCTTATAAAGCGGCGCTGCATAGAAGGACCAAATCTGCTCTCGAGCTCTACGAGCAAAAGAGGAGAGACGAACACTGGCTTCTCAGGAAAAAGAAGAAGGAGCATAAGAAGCCCGCGATCAAGGAAATAGAGAAATGCTACTGTAGGAATGAGGTTCCAAAATTTTACAAAAGGGTAAAAAGAACCTGTCAATGCTATATAGCCCGACTGAAGCTGACGACCTAGCTGCCGAGCTGTTCAAAGCGGTGAGCGATGACTTGGTAAGGAGCATGGATGTACATATGTACATACTAATCTGTAAAACATGGTCAGAGGAAAGAATGCCGTATTGGGTGAACACATGAAGCGAACAACAATCTGATCGGTCTCAGGCCATGAAAGTTCACTATCGACGAAATATTCACACTGCGGCAGATCTTCGAGAAAACCTAGGAACTTCAAATCGATACCCTATCGATACTAAGAAGGCAATTGTGCAGCAAGGCCCTCTCTCTAATGACTAGAGCGACCCTTTATAAGACCTTATTCGTCCCAGTTCTGCTCTACGGCGCATAGGCATAGATTATGTCAAAAGCGCAGCCAAGGACTGAAATGGCAGGGTCATGCAGAGCGGATGGACACCAATGCTCCGTCCCGGAAAATCTTTGAATCCACACCCGAGGGACGGCGCAGTAGAGGAAGACCGCGACTCAGGTGGTGCACGCAAGTGGAAGGCGACCTCAACCAACTTGGCATGCGAAACTGGAGGCAGCTGGTTAAAGATCGAGCTCGCTGGAGACGTTTGTTGTTTGAGGTCTAAGTCCACCCCGGACTGTAGCGCCACCTTAAATACGTAAGTTTTCTAGAGCAAGAGGTTTCTTTTAAGTTAAATAGAACATAACTCTATTCACAGCAGGTTTGGCAACCTTTCAGTTCCAAAGTAGAAAAAAGCCGTGTGAAAGCACCTTGTGGTTCCAAATTCATGCATTGAACTCTCTTGTTACACATCTAAATCTTCATTTCTAAAATTCCATTCCATTTTATTTCATGGAGAAACTTTCATCTCTTTAATCCAATCGAAAAATTTCGAAGAAAACTTTTCCAAAAAAAAAAAGAAAATAGTTGAAAACCCCCTCCCTCGGAAAGTACCACGATCAAAGAGACAAAGAGCTTTGAAAACATTTAAAATGATTGCCAACAAAAATGCAAACATTGCTGCTCACATAAAAACATTCTTCAAAAACCTTAACAAAAAAAAAAATAACAAAAAAGAAGTCCACAAATCAGCCACCTGCTAAGTCCACCTCTCCAAATCGAAATCAGGCATTTGAAATGGCGAAAAAAAAGCAAAAATAATCCATGGAATCTCTTTCCGTCTCCTCCTCAAGTACGTAAAGTATGCTAAATTAAACTTCCACCTCAACTCACTGGACACGCCGCTGTGTGCGCCAAAGCCCACCTTTCTCCCCTAATTCTCAAAACATCAAAAAAGGTATGAAGACATTTTTCACATTTTGACCTTTAAAATGTGGAATTTCCTCTGCAAAGCCTAAAAAGCGAATTTCCAGCCGCCCGACTCCCCCGAAAAATGTTCATCCAAGAGACGACGAAGCACACAAAATCAACGAAGCAAGTGTCAGCTGGAGAAAGACAGAGACAGAGTCAGAGTACACACAACAACAAAGCGGGCATAAAAATAGGACGAGCAGAAAAAAAAAAAAAAAAAAGAAAAATACGTTTGGAATGTATACCCTCCTGCCAGGATGGCAAACATTTGATGGCAGGAATTTTCACAAAGCCCATGTGAATGTGAGTTTTTCTCTCTTTACCCCCTGTTCAGTGTTATCTTCTTCCATTTTTTTTTGTAGAACAAAAGGATACCAAGTTCGGAGTCCTTTGTGATCTTGCCAAAAACACAAGACAATGGAAAAAGGGAATGACTTTGCTAAAGGTTTACCTAAATCTCTATCTCATCTGTAAGGAGGGTTGGGTGGCGTATCCCTTGTCATTCGTCCTTGTGTACTATATGCGCTTAATCAGTTAATGACATCCGATAAAATGTTCCCATCCATGGTCAATTAACCAACCTTACCGATATGCGTCAGCTGCAGAAAATATTCTCAACTAATGCAACAAAAGCGATAACAAGGACAACACCACTAAATTGAAAACAAACAACGGGGTCGGGGCACGAAACGAACTGATTGCAGGACACGCAACACAGATGAAAATTGATATAAATCACAAACTTTGCAGCACCTCGTATAAGACAGATCCTTCCACAGGAATGTTCTTGCTTGTCCTGGCGTCTTCCGTCTTCGACGCAGAGGACCAAGATGACTATGCTAAATGGCAAGGACAATTCATCATCATGCAAGCAAGCAGTAGCGGCGAAAACTTTCCCTTGCATCAATTACTTGGAGAAAACTTCTCAAAAACTTTCACAGTTCCTTCAAATGGTTTTCATCTTTCTTTTTTCTTTTTTTGTGCTGAAAGAACGGGTCGCCGAGTGAGAAAGAGAGAGAGAGACAGAGAACGTCTTTGGGAAAATTAGTCCACCAAGAGAATTCATCAGGATTTTGAAGGATGAAATTCATATTTCTCCGACGACGATGATGGTACGACGGGAAAAAGCAATTAAATCCTTCTCCCTTACGTCCTCTGTTTTTTCCCATTGTCTCTGTCTCATTCTTTGTAGATTTTCGAAAATTTCTCGGACCAAGTTACCTGCATTCATCCATTCCCCACTTCGAAGCAAGGATCACACGGAGGGCTGGGTGAAAATATTAAAATGTTTCATGCGTCAATTTTTAATGAAGATTCCTTCAGTGGAGAGTGGAGTATCGAGGCGGTTCTTGTTCTAACTTTTGTCGTCATCTTTGGTACCGAAGTTGGAGCTGATTCTAGTCCGGCACTGTCTATATATGTGTGTAACTGTGTGTTGATGTGTTTTTTGGAAGAAGAAAATTTGTGCTTACACAGTGAATAATATTGAGGTAACCGTCTGGAATCAATTTGAAATTTTAATTAAAAAGTTTCGTGATATTCTTTCTCGTCCTTTTTTTTTTTCGTTTTGTTGTTTTTGTGAAGGAGATTTTCTTTTGCTCATTCTCTTTTTTTTTTCATTGTCGAAAGGACAACGAAATAACAATTAGTTGGTTTTTGGATAAGCGCAAGAGAGGAAAATTAATTTTTTTTTTCTTCTTACCGACATCGAACGATATTTTTATTCCTTGTGTTGGAGGGGTGTACAATTTTAAGGAGTTGTTCCTTTTTATTTGCATTTTCTTTTCTTGGAGAGCACACGCAAAAGAGGAGATACTTTGTGTTGTTTTGTTTGTTTGATGACGAACATCATCACAAGGACTTACCTGAAATGAGAAAACGTAAAAAAAAAAGTTATACGAAGTGTTTAATTCGGACATAATTGCTAATGGAATATTAAAAAGAAAAAAAAAATTAATATCTTTTGAGATGGAGGTGTCACGGATTTGAAGTCTTCTGTAAAGTCTGACAGCTAATTTGGATTAATGTTTAATTATATACAAGGGCATATGGACTGTTGTTGTGATTATTGAAATTTAAGACGTGTAGACGTTTAAGAAGTGCACTCAATCAGGAAGTAAAGATAAAGGAGATGCTTAGAAGGATATGTGGTGGAAGAACATCATGTAAATCCGTAGAACTTAGAATGCCTTGAGCAGTTTTCGTGGTATAAATGAATAAAAGGAATTTTATTTCGTTGTCCTTGTTGTGTAGAAGACACTTATCTTTTGTATTCATTACGAGACATAGAATTGACCATGGATAGATAATGGCCATAGGTGGATCAAGGCTCTCTTCCTCACGTTGTGCGTGTTATATTTTCGCACAAATTATGTTTTTCTATACTCGTCTAGTGTCTTCAAGGTCGAAAAAATGGAAATTCCCGATTCCTTGCTTGCTGCCTATTGAAAGATAACCCTACATCCATCTAAAACATTGCCGTCCTCGTTGATAGCTAGACTGGTATCAAGCCCATTTCATCGAACACGACATCTTTTTAGCTGGTAAAACAGTACAAAGAGGAACTCTCTTAATTAAGAAATTGGGTGGTGTGAATAAAAACTGAGGCAGAGTGTTCCTTCAACTTTTTGGATAAAACACTCAACTTAAGTTGAATAAAAATGAGTTTCGTCAAGTTTCAGAAAACACTTTCCTCAAGAGAGTTTGCTTAGAGTGTTCCCTTAGTATTTATTCACACCACCCATTGTTTTAAGGGCAGTCTACTCCATGTGCCGAGGCACAGTAACATAGAGGGGAATGACCGGGCTGATGAGCTCGTGAGGCACGGTTTACCCGTTGAAAGATTCCTCGCGAAATATGTTCATATACCGTTGGGACTTGTCAAGGGAAGAATTCTCTCATATTTTCTACCAGAGGCTAAAGTCAGGTGGCAGGGGTTGTAGAATTGTGTCATATCAAGGCAAATGTGGCCCCAATTACAATTCATATCCATGCCTAGCTTGACACAACGTGTACTGGCTCGACTGACAGCTCTAACGAGCTTATCGGAATATTTGCAAAAGCAAATCATGGAGAGCTGCTACCTTTCGGGAACTTTTCCAACCTGAGATATCTATATGCCCTGGTAGTGGTACTCAGCATAAATTTACCGCATTGGTTCGCGATATCTTGTTTAGATACTTTTTGGAAATTTTTACAAACCTCGATTTATTTCTGTGTAGACAGTCATTGTCGTTCGTTTAATTTGGAACGGCTCAATGATAACACTGTAATCGTCGTTAGTTCTAAAAGAGTGGTTTACTCCTAGGGCTTTGCAGTAAACCTCGGCTTCAGTGCCAACTTCCATCCCGGAGCCATCAGTATAGAAGGGCTTTTTTTGTGACTTTTTGGTTTCTTAAGTAATTTCTGTCAAGAATTTCGATAGTGAATCTCCTGTTTGTACGTATTCTGGGGAGCAGGTAGCTGCTGTTATATGAAGTTTAATCTGCTCCTACGTACATGTTTAACAAATCAGTACCCTGATTCTCTTAGTCTGACTTGGCTACATGATGCTATAGTTAGGCTCTACAAGTAGAGGACGGCTAAGAAGTTGTAGAGGCCCAGTAAGAGCATTGGTCAGACATGACCGCAGGGAACTTTGGAATCTATTTCGTCGCTTTTTTAAATGCTTGCTGAGTTTTTTTGAAGTGGAAGGCATTACTTAAAGCGCTTCTCCAAACAGGTGACCAAAAATTAAAATAGGCTGTACCACGGGACGGTGCAACCACAAGAGCACTTGTGTAGTTGAAGACCACACTCCGTGCCAAGAGTTTTAATTAAGGCGTGCGTGGTATGTAGTTTCTTAATTCGCTGTGAGATCTTAAATTTCAAGCTAAACTAAGGATGAAGAAAACTGGTTATACACCTCAAGCTAAACGATAACGAGAGCACGATCCTTAAGCCGTTTAGACAAAATTTAGTTTTGCGTTGATTATCACTAAGATCATAGCCTAAGCTATTCAAAGATCAAAATCCTGCTGTGATTCATGCTAATGGAGTCTCGTGCTCATCGGTCTTGATATAGTGCATCAGTGGCTTAATATTTGTTAAATCAAGTCTATTTCTGCTTTGTGTCGTTTCGAATATGGATCCTGCCAGAGGCCCTCCCCGAACGCATACTTAACACCAATTTTACTCGCACTACTCGTCAATGCCGTTACATTAAATAAATTCCCATAAACCGTAGTATTCGGCGTTATTGCAAAAAAGAATATCCCCTCAGTGGATAACATCACTGCCATAACCGTAAAGGGTTACTTTTGGGAATTTCCCCATAACTTTCTTAAGAATAATATGAACCAGTGGGTGGGTCTGGGGCCGTAAGTTTAAATAGACCTCTTCACCGCAATTTAAGGATTTCATTTTTGCACGCACACAGCCCGCCTCCGTTTGTGATGTGTTTCTCCAACTCGCGTTGTGTCAATTCAATTTGAGGATGAAGTGTACTGCCTGCGTACCTCGAATGAACGTGAATCCTTCGATGTTCCTCTCTAATCAATTATGTAAAGCAGCCATGGAGCTGAAGGATTCTTTTTTTTTTCCTTTTTTTTTATTTGGCAATATCAAGGATATTTTTGTGCTGTTTTGTGTTTGTTGGCAAATTGTCGTCATTGCCAAAAAAAAAAATGTTTGCAAGAATTGTTAATAAGGTCGTAGGTTGGTGTAGTGTACAGGAGTAAGTAAGGCAAACAAGGATATTTCTTTTTATTGCTCTTTGTTATGGCGGCCTTCGTTTCGTTTCATTTTTTTTGTAGGTACTTTCACCTTTGTTTGCGCGCAGTCATAAAACTCAGATGAAAGAATACACTTTCTTGTCCTTTTTGTACGGTTTTTTCCATGTCACTTAAGGTGTGTGTTGTATCGTTGAACGCGTGTTCGCTCAGTAAGTAAGGCTCTGAACACACAAAAGATCTTTCCAATCCATTCCGATACATTATTAAATTTAGTCCTTGCTCTCTTACTAAATTTCGTCCTTTCATTTTGGTGAAGTGCGTGTGTGGCCGGGGGAGACCGAGAGTGGCAAGGACTTTCCCAAGGATTGGATAATTTAAAAAATTTTTTTTTTTTGTTTCTATTTTGTGTGTACTGGCTGCTTTATTTCTCTATGAAATATTAATGGCTCGTCGGCCGTGTTAAGGGCGTACCTTAACACTTAAGGCAGGTTTTGTGTGTGTACATGGGTAGGTACCCTGTTATTATCTTTAAAGAATGTGTAACTGTACCTACATGGTTGCTTGTAAGCATGATACTCTACTCCCCCAAGTTTTGAAGAGTGTGAATTCCATACTGACATTCTAGACAACTTACATCGCTACACAAACAGAAGAGGGATGTACATATATCCAGGATGTACCCATACTATGTGTGGAAGAAACAGGAAGAAAAAAGGAAAATAAAAAAGCAAAAGTGCTTTGGGTTTATCGATTTTCTTTCCGTTACGCCATTGTGTACGTGGCGGGGTTATGTTGCCCTTTGCTGCCGGCTGCTAGACGCTTTTTTTTCGTGTTCAACCCACCTACACGTTATCCTTGGCAGGAGGGATGCATTTTTTTTTTGTCTTTGGCTCTCTGTCTGGTGTGGAAGGACCTGCAAGGAAAACTTATTCCCGTGACTTTAAGATGCGTCCGATTAGGATGCCATTTTGTTTTTAGTTTTACGTTGTGTGTATCTTATTCTTCGTAGACAATTTTGCGAGACGGTGAAACGGGAGATAGGTAGAGGGAGAGATATAGTAAATAAAAAATGAAGAAAGTCGCTTTTGATGTTTGCAAGTCTCAAAGGAGTATTTTTACTTCAGACAGATCGGAGATTCGATTAGACTCGTTGTTGGCCGCCTCAAGGACAAAGTTTTCTTTCTTTTTTCCCGGTAAAGCATGAAACAACTCCTTGACAAACAAGTCCTTTGTTCTGTGAAAGACGGCTTAAGCTCTTAAAAAACTTGAGGGTAACTCGATTTGGCATGGATCATAGCAAAGGAGTAAATGGACAACAGACGAGAAAACGCTTCAAAGTACAAAGGGGTTCTACCGAAGCGCTTCTCATTGCGTCCGGAGGGCAACGAACAAATTCTTCAGATACAATCAATGGTGACGTCTACAGTTCCAGTTAGGTCGTACTACACTACAGCAGCGATTTCCAAGCGGAGGTCTTCGCAGTGACACTAACCGAAAGTGAGACTGCGATGAGGGCAATACCACGAGGAAGTATTACCTTTTTCATCGACAGCCAGGCAGTAATAAAAGCAATTTCTGTTGTAAAATAAAATCGAAGCTTGTGAGATGCTGTCGAGATGCGCTCAAGATTCTTGGAACACAGCATAAAGTGACACTCTGCTGGGTCTTTGACATGAGGACATTTTAGGAAACGAGAAGGCCGACCAACTCGCGAGAAATGACTCGGCAACAAATTCGGAACCGTTTGACAGTTCGGTTAACATCCCGCCTTGCACATTTAAGCGCGAAGCAGGAAAAAGAGCCTTAAGGGAGGCAAATAGCAGATTAACCTCTTTGAACACTACAAGGAAGATGTGGCCTTTATTCGATAAGACTCCTGCAGATCAACATAAGATCCCTATTTACCTACATAGGGGTAGGGTACACCTCTCTCTTCCCCCAACGGGTATCGCAATGGGTCTGAATTGACCTGAGTATGGCGAAATGTATTATTCTCACTTTCGCCTGCCCACTTACCTAACCAAACCTAGGTCGTACTACATAGTGAACAACTTTTGGAGCTACTACGCCATATTCGGGCCAACAAGAAGCGGTTTAGACGGCCTCGTACTCGTGTATGTCTGGCCCTTTAGTCCAGAAAAAGTCCTTACCTTGGAAACAACAACAAATGTCGAATACCAACGGATCTCCTGTTGATGACAACGGGAACGAAATAGGAACAAGGACCTTCAAACCTTTATAGCCCATTGGTGCAGAACTTCTTTCAGCTGCTTGTTAAAAGTCTTCTCTTATCGCCCCCTCTACCTTCCCCCTCCCCCCTCGCCTACTATTCGTTAAGTGGAAAGATAGACTCAATAAAATCCTACACAAGCTCTTAACCATTTCGATATCGTGACTTCATTACTCAGCACAATCATCCTCTTGGTACCACACATACGTAATGGGATTCATCATAATACGAGTCATCTACCGTTCAAAATGACATTACACCACCGAAACACAAAACAAAAACAAAAACATTCACTCGCTCATACACTAAATGACATAACAATCGTGTCCTTGTAGTCATATGTGACGTGTGGAGAACATCCTTTTATTGTCAATTGACATGCACAAGCAATAAATAAACCGTTTCACTTGGCAGTTTTTGTTATTGTTTTTTTCGTAAATCCTTGCCTTTCGGTCATAAACCCGAAGGAGAAGGATATTTTTTTTTTGTTTATGTGAGGTGGAGCCGTTTTTGAAAGGTAAAGTGGTGGATTGAAGGAGGGGGGGGGGGGGGGGTGAAATAAAGGGCATTACACTGTTACTCGGTTAAAATCACATGAGAATTGGTGACGAAGGACACTTGTAAGGATATAGGAATGTAGCTTGAAGGATTTTCAGGTATTTGCTCTCAACGTTCGTTGCACTGCTCTTATGGATGTGTAAAGTGGTTGACAGAATGTTCGTGTGAAAAAGAGAGTGCAAAGGATTTTTTTTTTCATATATTTTAACAGCAGCTACGGAAGGATTCTCAAATTCAATTTCGAGTGCTTGCAAATGAGACATGTTCGGGGTTTTATGTCCTTAGGGTTCTTTGATGTAATTCTTTGAGAATTTTACACAATCAAACGATTTTTTGAGTTCCAATTGGAAATATGATCTGCAAAGGAATTCATGTAAAGTTTAACTGGCCCCTCAGACAGAGCATATGGAAGAATGTTTCAATAGTTCAACACAGCGAACCAGATAAGACCGGGCAGCACATTTCTTGTAAGAACGATTTTAGCCAAGACAATCAACAAACCATCTTCGACGAGGTAATGATTTAGTCCGTGGAATCGTTTTTTAAGACACAATGACCACTTAATAGCATCATTCACGAAGGAACACGGAGATCTCCTGATGAATCAACCGTCAACTAGATTGACCACATTGCAGACGACGCAAGGTACACCTCCACTATTACGGATGTACGAACGTTCCGAGGGTCCAATATTCACTCGGACCACTACCTTGTTGTAGCCAAGGGACGGCTGTGGATATACCGAACACCGCCAATACAAGAAAAAACTGTCAGGAATTTTGACATCGGACCAGATCGTTTTCCGATCGTATCTCACTCAATCTCTCAAGGTGTCATATGCCGTCAGCATCAAGTATTGACGACCTGTGGTAACATTACCAAAAAGCCATCAGAAATGCCGGCTCTGACGTGCTGGGTTTCACTCGACCACCGCAACGAAATACCTGGTTTGACCACAACTCCCGGCAAGCACATGCAGTGAAACAAGAGGCATACAAAGCGGCGCTGCAAAGAGCAGAAGAGGAGAGACGAGCACCGGCTTCTCAGGAGGAAGAAGAAGGAGCATGAGAAGCGCGCGATCAAGGAAAAAGAGAGATGTTACTACAGGAATGGGGTTCGGTAGTTTTACCAAAGGGTTAAAAGAACCTGTCAAGGCTACAGAGCCCGAACCTTATAGTAGAATCGCAGTCTATGCTGAGGATATGAAAGAACTATTTCTGCTGACTGTTTAACGGCGACGACGAATCACATCCGGCTGTCAGGCAGAATAAACCATTCAACGTGGACGACGAAGACCAACAATTCCGTCTACCCGACCAGGACGAAGTGGAGATAGTCATATCTACGCTTAAGTCCAACAAAGTTGCTGGAGCTGACGGCCTAGCTGAGGCAGCTGCTTAAAGCCGTTGGCCAAGCCATCGCCAACCGTATGAAGTATACACCAACTCATCTGCAAAATATGGTCGGAGGAAAGTATGGCCGATGAATGGAACCTCAGCTTTGTTCGCCCGATCCTCAAGAAAGGAGAATTTCTAAACTGTGCCGACTACTGAGGCGACCTGATCGGTCCATATCAGTATGGCTTTAGGACAAGAAAGTCGACCACCGAATATTCACATTGCGATAGATCTAGGAGAAACCCTAGGAAATTTAAATCGATATCCGCCACCTTTTCATCGACTTTAAGGCCGAGTATGACAGCATCTGTAGAAATGAGGTATACAGAGCCGTGTCTAGTTTTCACATCCCTGCCAAACTCGTCCGTCTGTGCAGGATGACGATGGAGAATGCATGCTGCGGTTAAGACATTACCGAGACCTTTGATGTCAAAAAAGGATTTAGACAAGACGACTCGCTGTCATGCGTCTTGTTCACCATCGTTCTTGTAAGAATAACGAAAAACTCACGCGCCAACACCAGAGGCACAATCTTTCAAAAGTCCGTTCAATTACTCGCATACGCCGACGATATTGACATAATCGGAAGAACGCAGCGTTATGTCATTGGTGCGTTTGAGAGTATCGCTACTTCTTTTAGCTAAAAGACGACTAAAGCGGCTGCTTATACGGATAAGACTTTAATCGTCCCAGTCCCGCGCTACGGCCCGAAGACATGGACTCTGTCAAAAGCGGATGACGTTGGTCTTGACTGTTTCGAGAGGAAAATTCTTCGGGTGATTTTTGGCCCCGTCTGCATAGACGGTGGTATGGAGGAGGAGATACAACGTCCAACTGCAGGGCTGTACAGCGACATCGACTTAGCCAGAAGAGTGAAGGTCCAACGACTGAGGTGGCTGGGTCATGTACAGCGGATGGACACCAATGCTCCGTCCCGGAAAATCTTCGAATCTACGCAAGTGGAAGGGGACCTCAACCAACTTGGCGTGCAAAACTGGAGGCTAAAGATCAAGTTGGCTGGAGACGCTTGTTGGTTGAGACCCAGGACCAACCCAGACTGTCTTAAGTAAGCGCGTAAGTTCAAAATACGAAATGATTCCAGCTGAAATTTGAGTCAGGATTTTTCAAATTATCATCAGCCATAGTCATTTGGTGAGATTTATAAGAACACGGAAATTGGAGAAGAGGCCATCGCCCCTCTCAGGACACTTAATGGATTTGTGTCTACTCTACTCAGTATCCAGCGGTTTTAGTAACTTTCCATTTATTCACAACTGCCTGCAGGAGAACTTTAAGATTGTGTTTCCTTTTCCCTAGAAACTCATTCGATTTACCTCTTTTTATTTAATTACAAACATCTTTCCCAAAGCCTTACCCCCTTGCAATCCTTTCTAAAGAATAAAACTCTCAATTTTTATCTAAAAAAATTGTTCAAACCATCAAAATCAACTCTTAACAGTTCAATGGACATCTGACGAGGGTCAATCGATCGGTTGGTTGGTATTCTCTGCTCTGCTGTTTCACATCCACTGAGCAACGTCTGATTTTCAACCAGAGAAAAGGAAAGGTAGAAAAACCCCTTTGTGATTTTGTGATATGGCATCGCATTGAAGGATGAAAATCAAAGCAATAAGGGAAGAGTTATTGTGCTTACCAAGCATATGGACAAAGGTTCCCAACAAGACAGCCAAAGTTCAATTATTTATCGATGAAGATACAAGTTTGCGTGGATGACTTTAAGTTTTCTCCAAATTTATTTCGAATAAATCACTCAAATTGGGAATTGAAAGTCTAAAGGCGGAGCAAATTCCACACCCGAAAAGTTACACTTTAGCTGGAAAGCAACTTTCCATCTTGTCAATGTAAAACACACACCCAACAAACAAATTACACACAAATTTCAACCACAAGTTGGTGTACAATTTGCGTTTTATAAATTACATTTGGATTCCAGCATCCAACACTGCTATCTGGACACCAACAGCCGACAGAGCTACCACCAGAACCATCACCCATCACCATCGTGCAGATCTTTACTCCTGTACTGGCGGCAACTCTATGTATTTCATTATGTGTCATTGTGTTCATTTAACCTGTAGGAGGGGAGGGAGTTGTAGAGAAAAACAAATTTTAATCCAACGTCTGCTGATGTTTACTTAAGTCTGTGCCGGTCCAATGCCGAAACAAAGTTCTGTTCTCTCCACTCTCTGGTCTCGTTGGAACTTTTCGAAAATTTTAGACGGAATTTATTAGCCACCACCCACCGGCGGGGGTCGGTTTGGTGCGTAGCCCCCTTTCCGCCTCCTGTTACATTATTTAGCATTTCATATCTTCGTGTTACGTATATGACATCGTCAACGACATAGAAAACAAAAACTTTTACACCATGAAGGTAGCCCGAGTGCTGTGTACCTGTGCGCCCGCCCAAATGGGGTGACGACTAAAGGTTGGAGAGTATCTGCATATTGCCAGATACACTGAGGCTGCTGTTCGAAATAATGGCAAAGTATAGTATTTTGCAGAAGTAATACTTTGGGAAAAAGTTATAAATTACATCGCACCCTTAGCTAACAACCCCCCTGCCTTGGCCTAACGAGCAGCATGGGTGCTTCATTCCACCATCCATTGTCTGTCTATCTGTCTATGCATTTATGTGTGTGTGTGTGTAAAGTCCGGGCGTGTTACATCGTTTCCTTACACTCTCTCACCCAGGTTAAGTGGAATGGAGGCTTGAAATGAAACTCAGGTGGTAGGTGGTAGTAGTTGGCGTGGCAACATGTTGAAGTGGAGTATCGTTTGCTATTCTTTCGAGGCGTCGATGGAACAACTGTTTTTTAGCCCTCTCATTTATTCATGATGAGCCCAGTGATACTTGCTCGAATGGGGGTTTCGAGCGGACTAAGGGAGGGTGCTACACAGTGTGAAATAGTAACAATTTCGTTCCTGTTTCCTTTTTGTTTTTTCCTCCTCCTGTTGGGCGGGGTGGTGTGGAGGAATGAATGTTTGAATGAATGGCAAGGAAGCATGGATGTGGGCATGGATGTACTACACCATTTGGAAAATTTTTGATAACTCAAACGGAATGAAAGGGATGAGAGAGTACACATAGACGTTGTCAAGGGGGGGCGGCGACGGTGTTGTTTCGTTAGGTGCTTGATTTTCGAGAGCAATTTAAACGAGTGCAAGCACAAAAGAATAATGAACACACAGGTGAATGCAAATGGACTATGGAAAACAAAAGGGATACAGCAGGAGGAAAACACGAAGGAAGAATTTTAGAGTAGGTGATTTTTAGAGAAAGTTCAATGTACTAGAGAATGAGAGGTGAGAATTTCTTTAAGGATGTTCAATTAAAAGTGATACCCACAGGAATGAATGTGTCAGCAGAAGAACATATTCAAAAGGCAGCCGAATTGTGTGCTGGATCTTGTAACTGACTTGAATGGGGTCGAGTAATTATTATCTGACATGGTGTGTCCGGTTGTCTTTGGCTTGGTCTTAGCCAAGGACATTCATCAGTGGCAATCATAAGCAAAGAAGATACATAAACTTTGGACTTGTTCAGCGAACGAGCAAAGAAAAGCGAAATAAATGCTGGGTGGAGAATGATTTTTAGAAAGAATTTCGTGATCTGGTTTATACACGAAGCTTAGATTTCGTTGGCAACTGAAAATAATCTTTTTAAGCAGAGGAATAGAAGCCTGCTTACTATTGGCTCCACAGTCGGTAGGGCGATATGTATGCTTTGGTAGAATTGAGCGCGACAGTCTTTGTCTTCACGTTATACTGATCTGCTCAACCAGACAGGAATATATCTACAAATGTATCTGGTTACGCACATCTGGTCTAAAGAAAAAGATTAATGTGAATTACTTGATCCATCCAAGGCTTTGTTATAAAATCAACGAATGTGGCAATGGTCATGATAACTTTTACTTGTACAGCAGAGCAAAACCAAATCATGAACGGTCTCGTCGAGGTTACTAAGGTAATGCCAGGCTCATTTGATATATCCTGGATCATACGGGATCGAACGCTTTAATTCATCCTAGGCAGATGGTTTTAGGAACACACTTGAGGTCAACAGTAACGCTCACAGTGGTATTGTAAGGGACCTACTTTTGGTAAAATCATCACTTTTTAGAGAACCATCACACAATCATCATTCAGTACTTTCAGGACATATACACTGAATGGGATGAGGATGGCAGTTCGCTAACAAAATTTTCAATTTGATGGCCACCGTGAAACATTAGGGCTAGTGTGCGTAGAGCTACTAGTGCAATGAGAACTTTACCGACGCGACGTTAGGATATTTATCATAAACCTGGTCCCATTAGATTTGTTCACACCTACCAGAATTGATGGACACAAGAAATCGGCCATCAGATAGTTGGAGACGACGCGGACGGCGTATTTTTTATTTTTATTTTTTTTGATTAAGGAAAGGCTAGGAAACACTCTACTAGAGCACTCAGATGCAGCTGGTACATTGTACTACATAAAATGCCAACAGAGATCTAATTTATAAAGACGATCGCAATGTGACGTAACATTCTTAAATTACTTTGGCGCTGGTTAAAGGGCTGTGCAAGACCTTAAGCGCAGCCACACTATCGCTACAAAAAGAGATGCACCTAGAACAACACTAGGCGTACTCGGAGAAGCGTCTAAGCAGCCAACATGCAACATTGGCAATCTGTAACTGATTATTCGACGCCATACCTGTACTGGCTAGGTTAGGTTAGGTAAGTGGGCAGGCGAAAAGAAGAAACCATTTTCCCATACTCAGGTCAATTTAGACCCATTCTGATACCCGCTGAGGGACTAGAGATGTCACCTACCGGTAAAAACGTTACCCAATAGTTACAGTTACATATGTATATAGATATCAGCAGAAGTCTGTCAGTCCTAGTGCTTTCGAATTAAGGCCATATCTTCCATGTGTTTACACAAGTGTTAGAGAGGTCCACCTGTTAGCCTCCCTTAAGGCTCTTTTCCCCGCTTCGAGCTTAAGTGTGCAAGGCGGGATGTTCACCGAAGTGTCAACTTATTACCGAGCCGTTTTTCGCGAGTTCGTCGGCCTTCTCATTTCCTGGTATGCCTTCATGTCCAGGGACCCAGCAGAGTGTCACCTTATTCTGTGTTTCAAAAACCGTGAGCTCTTTTCGACAGCACCTCACAAGCTTGGATTTTATTTCGTTAGCAGAAATTGCTGCCTGACTGTCGATGAAAAAGGTATTGCCCTCATCGAAGTCTTATGGGCGGCTAGTGTCTCTGCCAAGACCTCCGCTTGGAAAACTTGAAGATGCCCAGCGTTTCGGAAAAGTTTTCTGCACAAACATTAGTATCCATTTTGGATCCATCGGTGTAGATAGCTATGAAATACGCGATTGGCATTTGCCCGCTTTTTCATTCCTCCCTACTCGGGTACGTGCTTAAAAATAGTCTTGTTAAATCCAGGTCGCCTATCAACAGCCATTTCCCTCACAGATCCGAAATGGACACTAGCATAAGTGTCTTTAATGATTCTAGCTGTAACAAAACCCATTGGTGAGAGACTATGAGATCAATATCAGGAAAGGATATCGCTTTCGTTATTGCAGGCTTAGTAGCGAAAAAAGTAATATCTTTTAAAAAACAATTAAAGTGAAACTGTTGTAGAAGAATTAAGGACCACTGACGAAAAGAGTCTGTCGTAAATTTTGTAAATATTTTTCGATAGTGCTGTTGTAAGCCTTAGGCAATTAATACTATGTACAAACGTCGAAGTCGGCTTCTGTATTCGGGTGAATGAAAGCTTACACTGTGGGCGCTGGACTTCGCCAGGGATCCGTTCCGTCACTTCTTCTTTTCATTGTGTATATGAATTGGTTTGTTACAGCGCAGCTGTGGGAATTGGGAGACTTAGGGATAAGTCATCTGCTTTTTGCTGATGACCTGGTTATCCTTAGATCCACCACCAAGACCGAACTTCAGCACGCACTTGGCCGTTTATGTTGAAGCTGGGATGAGGGTAAATGTGAACAAATCAGAGGTAATGGTAATTTCCCGAACGCCTGTTCAATTCACTCTGCATGTTAGTGGAGTCGCATTGAAACAGGTGGAGAAGTTTAAGTATCTCCGGGTCCTATTCACGAGTGATGGACGGAGAATTCTGAGTAATCCTGTAGAATTGATCAGGCTGGAGCAATTTTGAGACAGCCTGGTCAATCTGTTATGAGGGGGGCCAAACTTGGCACCAGTGTTTGCTCCGACCCTCACCTCTGTTCATGAGGTTTGGGTAATGACCGAATGAATAATATCGCGGATTCAAGTTACTGAAATGAGATTTCTTCGGTGTATGGCTGGGGTAATTCGTCAAGGTCGAGTAAGGAACATCAGAATACGCGCACTCAATGTCGAGCACCTACTTCTTGGAACGAGAGGTCCATTTTTCGATGGCTTGGACACGTTAAGCGCATGTCCCCAACTCGGCTTCCAAGACATGCCATGGAATCCGTCACATCAGGTAGGCGTCCGTTGGTTAGGACCAGGATGAGATGGTTGGATCAAGTTCGAAATTTCACCTCTACCCGTATGGTCATAGTCCCTGATGATTTAGAGTCGAAGGCGGAAGATCGGGAGATGTAATGTGTCCACTTAAGCATCCTAAGACCGCGACCCTCATAGTAGATAAGAGGGCCATTGGAAAATGATAATGATGAAGATGTAGAAGTCTCTGATAACAATTATTTCATTTCTGAGATATCACATGCTCCTTCGAACTCGTATTAGTTTTGTTCAAATTGTTTCACCTCGAAACTTTGTGGTATAAAACTGGCGCACGGAAAATGATTTCACTGTTCACGTAAGGACGTCGAAGAGGCTTTGTGATAATTCCCATCAATTAAACAGTTGAAGGATCATCTCAGCGTATTTGTTAAAGTTTCTCATCCATAAATTCACGAAACGTACTGCATGTCCCAAAGAACAGATCAAAAAGTCCCATAATCCCGCCACCCAAAAAACTATTCAAATTTAAGTGTTCACAGCCATGGGAATCCATACGTACTCTCGAATGTATAATTTGCCCATCCAATCCCATCGCACACGCTCCAGATCGCTCCATTTTCGAGCTTCAAACAGCAAACGTGCATTAAATCACTGTCTGATCCTATTTATTTCTACCCCAGAAAACAATTCACCCGCTAAAATAAAAGCACAAAGCGAACCGCACCATAAATATCACCGCAAAGGAAAAAAGAGCGAAATATAAAAAAAAAAACCAACGACCCTAATCCCCAGACCAGACAAAGAATTTTTGTGTCCTTGCAATAGTTGCATGTAAAATATGCGAGTGAGGATATTCTTTGGCTCGTCCTCGAACATAAGGCTCTGCTCGGCTGCTTACAAACGAGTACTCGTAGTTTGTGCTGCTTACATCTACAATATACGAGCATGTATCTCGAATTCTGGTCCTGGGTGCTGGCAATTTAAATTGCCATACATTTTTCACTTGCCTCGTTTTTATTTTTTTTTTTGGTGTTGTGTTGTGTATGCGTCCTTATTAAGGATTTGCGGAGGAAGCAGTCCCGAATTTTTGGCGAAAATTTATTTATCATGTATTAAAAGAGGTCGTGTGTGCATGTGTGTGTGTGTGGAAGGGCTATTAAATGCCAAGGAAAGGATGTGTTACTAAAATTGGATGGCAAATTAAATTGTCCATCTCAGATGCTTTCCACTTCGCACTGTCGCAGTCTGAAATTTCCTGTGTCCTTAGTTGTTTTAGTTTTCCTTTGCCATTACGCGCGTACCCTTGAGATGAAATATCATTTTCCTGTATCCTGACAAATTCACTTAACCTTACTGGAGAAGGCCAACTGTTCGACTTCCTTATGAACCAGAACGTCGATATACGACGACAAAGTGGCCAGAGTGATGTTCTCAAGCAAAAAAAAAAACACGTTGGGAATCTCTTCGAAGTTTATTTTAAGAATTTTTCTGTCATCTTCCAACTCCCCAAGTGTCCTTTTTTTGTGTGTCTCATTCGAATTATACAAAGGATGTTTCGAATTTTTTTGTCTCTGTTAATTTTTCCAACCCGCCAGAGTCAAAGGAAAATTAAGAAGTCGCGATTTTTGATTTACATCGCTTGTTTTGGGTTGCTCCTTCGTTAAGTTTTATTTTTTTCTTTCTTTTCTTCCAAACAGGACATCCAAGTGAACGTTCTTGTCATTTTCTTAGTGTCTCCTGTGCGTTTGATTTAATGAGTTCATTTATATGCAATTTTTTTTTTCTTGGAGACAATTTCAACCAAGTTGAAGATGGAACTTGTGAAATTGAGTAATCATCCCGAGAGGACAATGACGGGAGTTTTCATTTCAAAGAATATTGGCTTTTGAAAAAGTGTGCTACCAGTGAGCACTTGTAGCGAAGGAGAAAAAATGCCACTTGTCGTTCGAAATGTAATTGTGACTTATATGCTGAAGGACGGAGAGAAGTCAGTAACTGTAATTCTCCCTAAGTAAATGTACTCCAAGAGTGAGATATCTCTAAATTTAGAGCGCAACTCATAAAAAGGCATTCAAGGTGGTTCAAAACCCAAGCGCAATAGAAAAGTCATTTAGGGTTTGCTGCAAGAGCAAGGGATTCTTTCCTCTCAATGGGCATCACAATGGGTCTATACTTCAACAATAAAGTCGGGCAATCTCAATGGTAGTGTCCAACAATGTCGTCGGTGGTTTAACCAGTGCACAGCACATTAGCGTAGGAGCTTAGCAAAAGCATGGGAAACCACTTAGACACCAGTGAATAGTTTTCAGTGCTTTTTGATGACGACAATTAGTATTAGGCAGACTTCTGAAGGATATCATCGGACGTTTGCTTAGTTTGTTTTTAATCTAAAGAATTATGTCATCTCCAGTTGTGTTTACGGGAAAGCCCGATAGAAGCCCTGACTGGAAAAATCGACGGACATTAAGCAGTTTTAGGTCTTGAGAAAAATTCCAATTAACCCTGAATTTAAGAATTCCGAATCAATGAAACCTAGTGGAAATTATGTATCTTTCTACAATTCAAGATCTGATGGAAGCAGCTCTAGCTAAATTGATCAAATCGCCTAACAAGTGCGGCTTAGGTAACCTTAGCCTTGCAAAAACGAAATAAGCGATATTAACGAAGAAGCACAATATTTTTAAGATCAAACCTACAATACTGACCCTAACTTTAGCTTCTCTGACGATGATACTTTTGTACGAAATAATAGGTCTGAGCAAAGGATGACATGTGTTGGTATAACCGGAGCTATGCGGACTATGTACTCCTGATGCGACACTGAAGATCATGCTACACTAGAGGATGGGCTACTGGTATGCTAATGATAACATTCATTCATATTCGGATTTATCCACTATGAGGGTCGTAGGTTCAGTTGAACAAGAGCACACCGTAAGACGGTATGGAATCCCATATCAGGGTGAGTGAAAGGCTCTTCATCTAGGCCTCAATTGGGCTCGTTGTGTCCCCCTCTTTTAAATTCCGAAACTCTTGAAACAGAGTAGGCTTGGGACGAATGTGGGGAGAGACCTAGTGACACCATAAGGAAATAGGCGCGGCAAGATCAGGGCTAATGAAATGGCATTACTTTGAGATGTTCAACCAGCGAAACAGACTTGAAACAAAACAAACAGTTGGCAGACACTCATGTTGTGGGTGTTTCATTTATCATACGAGTGAAAGGAATCTAAAATTTATTGCCCACTCCGAACGGCAATTTGAGAAGCTTCTTTATGGCAAATTATACTCTCGAAGGTTTGTCATTTCTTTTATATGGCTGACACATGTGGAAAGTGACTTAAGTCAACTAGATGTGCTTGTTGCTTAAAATTTAACATTCACGGAGAAAATACAGAAGCTGAGTTTACAATCAACTCAGTTATGATTTCAAGGCTTGAATACCCTCATTTCTGATTAAAAAGTTATGCGTCACACCACTAACACTGAGCACTTTTAAGATGCTATTCATTTGGTTGTTTATTGCTTGTGAAAATGTTTCTTTGGCTTCAAAGAGCCCTTTTATGTTTGCTATAAAAGTCATTTAAAAAGGTGAACTTCCCAGTCTTCAATTAGGTCATAAACACTTCGTAATATTAACTTTCCATACTCACGCCCGTATGTACACTCCCCCCACCCTCTCATATACGCCCAACTAATTGGTGAATAAAACACAAAAGACACATAAAAATGCGCTCATCCATCTAACAATGTTGGAAATATCTTGTCGTAAAAGGGACGAAGGAAGAAAACAAAAAAAAAAAAATATCCAATTTTCATGTCAGAGCACCTGATGCGAGTACTGAATCAAATTCCGCACCTGAGCAATGTCTTCCGAACTTATCTTATGCTCCAGCTCGTGCAACTCGTTCGTTTTCTTATCCTTTCACGTGCGATAAGATTACACCACCGAAGGATACAAAAAAAAAAAAAAAAAAAACACCAAGCCAGCATGATTTTACGTGAAGTGGAGAAATTGTACAACCAAACTCACGCACAGCCAGAAACAAAAAAAAAACAGGAAGTTGGTTGGAAATTTCCACAAGGATAAAGGCACACGAAGTGCAAAAGAAAACAGAAGGAAACTTTTTCCCTTTATCACAGGCGATGATGAATTCCTTGGCTAATGATACTCTTTTTCGCTTGAGATTGAAGAGTTTCCACACTTTTTAATTCTTAAATTGTTCTCCGTACAGATGGAGTCCTGCACTGTAACAGGTAGGCGCGCAGGCAGCGAAATTATCTCTTAAGCTTAAACGAAACTTTTCAAAGAATCGAAACGAATGAAAGTGGAAACCATTCGCTAACTGGTGTTTAGATTTACCACCACACACACCTAAAGGAAACTCAATCTTTTGGAATCTTCAGGTGTAATCTGCCGGCATCAAGGAGTTTGCTACTTTCATTCGGTAATTGGAACATCTTGTGGGAAATTATTTCTCGGATGATTTTTCATGTTTCCCCCAAAAAAAGGACCAAAGAGAAGGGCACTCCCAATTTAATTGCATCGCTTGAAATATTCATTTGACCTGCCGAAGACTATGGAAATGGAGGGCTTTTCGGTATCGTCCTTGGGAGTGGAATAATAAGTGTTTCAATGTCACTTTGATTAATACGATTAAAAATGTATGACTAAGAACAAGACAGAGAGAGCGAGAGGGAGACGTCCTTAAGTCAACTAATGGTTATGACGTACGCTGAGCATTCGTGACTATTCCGACTGTCCAATGCTAGCTCAGATAAAGGACCAAAGCAATACTTTGAACCCCATTTAGTGCCCACATTGGTGGGGTGCTGTTCTTCCTCCCCCGGCTGCTTAAGTTCTTGCGATAACTTTAATGACAGAGTGCATATTTATGTAAATTTCAGCTCCTCTGTCGTGCGATTGTTAGCGAAATTGTTGTTCTTTTCCACTTAAGAGTTAAAATATAAATTATTATCGCGATTTGTGGGTTTTCCTTTGCATTTCTTTTGGTTTTTCTTTTTTTTTTTTTTTTGCATTTAATGACATTTTAATGTTTTGGGACGACAACAAGAAGGGAAAGACGCATTCAAAACTATAATACTTCAAATGCAAATAAACTTTATGACTTGGTTGCTGGGAGATGATGGTGGTTATGGCAGGTTCCGTACCATGTTGAGCGTGCAGGAATAGTTTTGTGCAAATAACAAATGAATTGCATGCTTAGTTATAGAAACTGTCAACTGGTCGTATAATGTTTTCTTTTATTACCAAAGGAAATCCATTGTGTGCTAACGAGGATCTTTGAGGAAGAAATTTGCATGCGGCAATGCTTTTGTGAACGACAGCGATTGAGGTGAAAAACCATTGCGACTTAAAAGACACATGTGCGTGCAGGATCTTTAATTAGGTCCCGGTATTGCATTGTGAATTTAATTTAAAGGCCTTCAAAGAACGACTCGTTTTTTGGCTGCACAAGGAAACTCTTTGTCACACCTGGCTATTCATGTCAGCATCATGGACGATGGCTAATGGGTGAGGTCAGGTTTGGTACAAAATCATTAGAGGTGACCGAAGAATGCCCTTGCTTAGATGAGGAACGGGAAGGTATGGGTGGGCAGCCTGTACCAACATGAATTCAGATAGACATCGAGAGGAAGATATTCATAACATAAAAAAGGGCTCGAAGCCACAATTCTTCTTCAGATGATAGATGACGGGTCCAACAGATGATAGACGATGTATCTTCATGCGAAACGGCAGCTAATAAAGCAAATTGGCAAGAAATGAAAAGTTTTTGCGAATTTCGTGAATGACTGGAAACACGTATCGGCCACCAGTTGATTAATAGAGTGCGGAGATCTGCAAATTGTACTTCACGACTCACGAGCGGTTGAGGGGTGGCCATGGTGTATTGGTTGGCATCATCACCTGGCACACTCAAGGTTTTGATTGCAACTTCTAGTGTCGAGAAATATTTACTTCCTAAATAGGTCGAATCGAAAAACTCTGAAAGTTGTTGTCAACTTAACTCTAAAGGCATAACACTGACAGTAGAAATGATAATATCTTGAAGAGTTGATGGAAGTGGAACGGCTGATGACATCTGAAAATTGAGAAAAATAATAAATGTCAGTTAGTCCTGACACCTCTCTATTGGAGAGGTGACTGAAATAAGTGACCCAAAGTCAAGGGAACTGATTTCTTTCAATAGAACATATATATCGCAACATCATTAATGTCATTATTGGTCACTGGTTAATTGGAGAATACGCTAGAAGACTAGGAGCTTTCTATAAAGACTTTCGTGGCAGCTTCAGAGACGAGGAGAAAAAAGAAATAAAATATCAATTTACTTCCAATGTTACTATCCAGCGCAATCTTGCAGCGGGAAGGTATGCCTAAGACACTATCATTTGGTCGGATCCGGAACTTCCCCTTCTTTACTAACGAATATAAATCGTTCTATGGGTAGAATTCCAATCACATCAAAACCTCTAGGTGTCACAATGAGTCTTGTGTATAAATGAGTATATATTGAAACCTAGTACGTATAATCCTAGTCTGGACACTATCCCCGGACACTATTGCAAGCTAGTCCCACCTGAGTTTTAAACCATTACAGCGCGAGTGAAGTGAAGTGGTTCGAAGCTCTGGGGAATAAAATATGAGGGTTAATTTAATATTAGGAGCTTTCCTCATCATTGTAGAAGTATTCCCCGAAGGTTCTTCTTAACATTGCAAGAGCAAGACACGTGCACAGTAAGTGGGTTGTAGTTTCCTCCTCATCGTCGGCTTTGCAACTTATACAGAAATCATTGGAGGGGTCCCCACTCTGAGTGCGGGACCGGTTTGTGGATAAAAGTCTCTCCGTTTCTTTTAAATCCAGGTTAGGCCAGATTTGTTTTGCCAAGAGACAAGTGCTTATATTGTTCATTCTGTGGTTTCTTCGCATCCGTGTCCAGAAGGAATTTGATCGATTCGATAGGCGTAGATGGTTCCCCAGACTTTTGGAGAGATGCCGTCCTGCGCCTTCTTTTGTCAGCTCGTCCGCTCTGCAGTTCACTGGAACGTCCCTGTTTCCTGCGACCCAACACAGGGTTACGTTGCACCTTCCTACAATCTCGTTAAGATATCTGCTTTATTGCGTTACCAACCTTAATCGTATTTTTGGCGATTCCCAGACTTAAATAGCTGTCTGACTATCCATGTATAGTACAATAGCGCTACACTCTATCGAGTTAATTGAAAGCCAAGCCGCAGCTTCGCGGACTGCCAAAATGTCCACTTGGAAAACACTACAGTGATCCGTCAGTTGCATGATAATGGCTAAGCCAGATGCATTGGAGAAGACTTCTGCCCCCTCACTACAGGCTGTTTAAGATCCGTCTGTGAATATTTCTAGTGCGGATTTGCTCAAAACTGTATCAGATTCTCAAGAGCTTATGTTTGAAATCTCAGTTTTGCAGCTGACGTTGAAGTCGATATGGGTGACAACATAGTCCGTTTTATTGAGAATAGTATTCCTGCCCTTTGAGAATCCTAGAGTGACCTGTTGCTGTGCTGATCAGCTGGGAGGATTCTCTGAGCCTTGATATTGCTTTGACTGCCTGTCATTAGCTTCTTAAAGATATCAATAGGAAGCAGATGGAGCAGTGCCTTCAGTGCAGCAGTGGGGACAGTCCTGTTTACTTAAAAAAGATTATTGGAAGAAATGGTGAGAAAAGAACGACGGCGCTTTCCCTTATCGCAAAGAAATAAATCTTAAAATCTCCAGATATACATACATACATACATATGTGTGCAAGACAATATTTTTCTGCTATGACTAGGATGCGGCGTTTCAAAACCACAACTCTGGTTTTTTGCGGATGTTGATATGTAGGTTGGAAGACGAAATTATTTAAATACAACTCGTGGAACTAAGAAAAAAAAAGTTGTCCATCGCCTTTTCTTTGATTGAACTGACCATTATTATGACATCAGGTGATTTGAAAAAATTCCCATGAATTATAGCAATGACAAACACCACAAATGTCCCCAGCAAGTCTCGATACCACCCTCGGACGCCACATTGAAACCTATCACTACCTAAGTTTCGAACACCTCAGTGGTGTGAAAAACATCATAAGGGTATTCATAACTCCTTACAGAGCGAGTGGATTATAAAAAAAATGCTTTGGATCTCGTCGAAGAAGGCGTTGTTGCTTGTCAATGGCCTGCGCTAGTGCCCACGATTTTTGCAATATCTGGTCTTGATCTGTTTAGAAGCTTGTTTGTTTTGGTTTGGTTTGTTAGTTAGCCTTATGACACTTGAAGATTTCGATAGGCTTTTTCGACATCAGCTACAACTACCTCCCCAATTTTATTTCCGGAGGCTTAAGTCGCCGCACTGTTCCCTTTTAGTATTCTCAGGTGGTTGATTCAGGAAGTCTTCATGTGCTTTATGAAAAGCTACGGAGAAGCTTGGAAGAAGTGTGTCTAGCTCTTTTCAATATGTATCGCGTCAGACAGATATTCGTCAATTTTAGAACCCCTCAACGGCTCTACTTGAAAAGAATCCCTTAATTGATATGTGCTTCCCACTCAGGTTTACATAACTCACTGCGTGTTCTCAACGAATCTTTTACAAAAAAAAAAAAAATCCCTGTCCCCCCTTAAATTGAAAGATCAAAAAATGAACCCTTACTTCAGTCTTCAAAGGTACAATATATGTACATGACAAATACCTGTGTAAGTGCCAACTCCATACAACTTGAAGTGTAAACCACAAATGAATAGATAGACTGCGTACCGAGCGCTTAAAGCAAACAAAACAATAATCAATTTCACGAAGCTTCAAATTGAAACCATAAAGCAACCGGCAATCGACACGGAGTTACGTATGACAGACGGAATCAACCTTCCACCGCCTCTTGACATATCACATACGCGAGTCTACAGTGTAAATGTAAATATACGCGAATCTGATATCCTTTGGAAAACGAGGTGTTTGCACCCGATAGGGAAGTCAATTACGTTTTTTTTTTCTGCCACGAGATAGCAGATGGTGATACCCACCATTCTCTAAATTGATGATAGCGGTTTATTTTTTCTCCCATTTTCAACCTCCTAAGCGCATATAACCCCACAAGAGAAGTCCTGACAGCAGAGGATGAAAAGTGGCGGAAACATGGTTAATTACTTTTTCATTTCATTCGTTTTCATTTGCACTTCGCGGATTCCAATGTGCACGCGGAACGAGGACATATTTATACTCCAGCAAACAGGCCACAATGAAGATTTACGATAATAGTAAATTATGCGCCTAACGTTGACGTCTAACCGCTCGGCAGGATACAGCCGTTTGGTTGATTTCTTTTTGTTCCCATCGTCACAGAGGATCCCGGGTTAACATGCAAATTCCACATACGCACTGAATATCCACTGTAATCGTGCGCACTTGCCCTTAATTCAGATTACTTTCATCACAGGGGTCCTTGTGTGAATGCTGCGGATAATGAAAGGGAAAATATCTTGTAGGTGTTTTGCAATCCCACCAGAGAGACAGACATAAACGAGCGAATATGTAAATGTTAATAAAATTACCGCCACCCATCCATTTCCACCCATTCGATCCAGTACGCGCCCTCATTTCATTTCATTCATCATCAAAATAACATCCTTGAACGGGGTAATTGCATGTAGCGACTTCCTGTTCTTCGTCCTCGACGAAGAGTTCAACCAATGTTACGTCCTGGTTATATATAACTCACTGCAGATGTACAAGCAGCAGTAGCAATAGCAATACCAACACCATTCGCATTAACGACCCAAAACGCAAGAGGATGCTCAAAAAGCTTTCGCTTTTATTTAATTTACTCGTAATTAGAATGTCTGTGTGTAAATGGTGCAAAATTTAGACTAGAGGCGTGCACACTAGCGGCGGAAGGAGTTTGATTATTTAATTGGTGCCGGAAGTTCTCCTGTCGAATTTACATTTACACTTATGGCAGCTGGTGATGGGGGTTGGAGTTTCATGACCTTATGCTCGAACTGTGTGCGCCCATGTGAAGATCCTTAAATAATTTCAAATGTTATGTTTCATGATTTTTTGTTCCAATTATAGGAGGAAGGAACCGCCATAAGGACTTGATTATTTTTGAAATAATTTTTTCTCGATTGTAAAGGAAGGATTTAATTTTCCTGTTTCATAGCACGTTGATGCCACTCGTACAAGAATTTAATGAAATTTTTTTTGGCAATGTTCACTATGTTACATTAGAACGTGAAATGATACTTAATTTTGTGAGAACAAGGACGACGAGGAACTGTATTTTCGTCGACGAAATTGGTTCAAATGCACGGCTTATGACTTGAAGTTTGACGCCTTATGGTAAAGAAGAGCATGTTAGGTGGGTGGAATAAAAGTTAATGACGTGGATTACATACCTAAGTATGAAGAGCTGAGTGTAACGCCACCGATAGGGAGATTACATGGGATAATTGATAGCATAATAGAGAAAGAAGCCTACTCGCTCTGGCTAGCCAGGGAGGATTGCGCCACCTCTCGAACGCTATGGCCGAAACTAAATAGAACTAGAAACAAGGTGCCTCCTGGCACTGGACAGGTCTTCTATCCGCATGCTCACTGGAGTTATCACAGGACACTGCGCCATCGGAGTCATGCTCTGCCAGTGGAGAATCGAGTTCAACGATTTATGCAGAAGCTGCGGAGATGAAGAGGAGGTAGAATCAATCCAACATCTGCTGTGCCACTGCCCCGCCCTGCAGGAACGACGACTACTCGCTTTAGGATCAAGGTTCTTTGCAAGCGTAGCAGAGGTAACAGACATACAGTTAACGGACCTACTCCGATTCTTAAAGAGTACTAACTGGTTCACAAAACAGCCAACAATAGGGCAGGTCCTTAGGCTGTCCCGAGAACCGCACCGCTATTCCCACAAATTAAAAGGGTACTCACAATGGACCTTCAGGTCTCCGAGTGGAAGTGATGAGGCCTATCCATCACACACCCTTCTAACCTAACCTAACCTATGAAGAGCTGAGTGCATGTCCAATGAATGCTATATATGTACGTCGCACTACAATTGGAAAGATCGAACCTAGAAGAGTCATAGAGAGCTAAGGCCTACATTCTCGTATCAAATAAGGTTCTGCGGGTTGTATTTTTTGCGCAAATGGAAGGGACCGACAATCTATATTGCCGACTCCGAGCGATACGGCGAGTTGAGAAGCTTCTTGAAGACAAGAAAGCGAAGGTGATGGATTGATTTTACTGGATTAAACCATTTGTCAGCTCACTCTGAAGTTCAAAGCACAAATCACGGAGGATATCTGCTGAATATTGTATCTATGATCCCATCTTCCAGTCGAGACAACTCGAGATGAGCCAAGGCCTAGCTTCTCGCAACCGTTCATGTTGTTCATTTTACATATTTCGCATTGATGGAACGGACCTACAATTTATTGCCGACTCTGAACGGCGAAGTGAAGAGCTGTTCCATGACAGATTATACTCCCGGAGATTTGTCATTCCCCGACGAGGTGGTGCCGCGAAAAATGTTCGGTCGACATGGCTCGGGCTTGAGCCCATGCAGCTTGCACATCAGTTCAGCGCACTAACTACTGAGCCACGGCGACTTCTCTAATTCCCCATTGAAAAATTACACCAGTCCGTATGGCCACAGATAGTCAAACAGTAATAAAATCCTTCGGATCACCGACTTATACGATTAAAGTTGGTAAAGCAATGTTTCAGGACATACAAATATTCTGGACACATAATTCAAACGCCACGACAATGGACATAAACACTCCCACTATCATTTCCGGATCTCTAGGTGCATGTTTGTTATCCTTTCCATTTATTCCTCCAATAAATCGCAGCCACAACCAGAATTTGTCTTGACCACGCAATAATCATTTCTGCAAGCTAATTGCATGTGGAGCACATATAATTCAAAATGAATACGAGTAACTACTCATCCGATTCGCTATCGGTGCAATCATCTTCATGAAAGGAATCGAATATGAAATGCCAAAAGAAAACATTTGCCTTACCATCCCGGCCCAACAGTAGTTCAAATAAAGACATATCCTTCTTGCCTCTTCCGGTTTTGTATCCTTATTGCAAATATAATATCATAAATCAAAATGTACTCTACTTCTGTTCGCCTTTTCCATCTGGCAGTGGTCGTCGCATGCCAATATTCCTTCTCACTGATTGCACTGGACATGGCACAATATACCAGGACACACAAAAATATCTGGAAGAGCCTTAAGTTCCATAGATTACACACACTTCCTTTCCTTTTATTTGTTATGGCGTACAAAATACTCTGTGATGTCCTTTCAGTTCCCGGTTTTATTTTCACAACTCGTTATAATGAATCCTTTTCCTCCGTCCTCAGGAAGTCTATTTTTAAAGCTTCGCTTTCCATTCGTTTTGTTCGAAATGTAAACGAAAAAGAAGAAAAAAAAAAAACCAATGAAAGTGGAGTATAAACGTCATTCGCGTGACAATTACTCCACCGACAGTAAAGAAGGAGGTGGAGCACAGAAGCAAAAAGCAATGCCCTGTCGGAGTGAACATTTCATTTCTCGTCCTTGTTGCTGCTCGGTTCCATTCTGCCATAAAAACCGGAAAATTGGAAGTTATTGGCCTTTTTTGCCGCTCGAATTCGGTTCGTTTGAGGTCCTGCACGTATACTACGTATGTGTTTGCCGGTTCAAGGATCGAGCTCCACCCGATGGGGTGGAGGTTATTTTCGGCGTTATGTCAGGATATAAATTAATTTTATTTGAAGGTATTATGATTTTGTGTGGCCTAGGTAGAAGCGAGGGATATAACTCAAAAAAATTATTACCACGGTGTTGTGGTTTCGATGGGTGGAGGTGGGGGGGCCACGTTAGCCGTACATACACACACGAATCCTTCGCTTTGTTTTAAGAGATGGCAGCAAGGTAAAAATCAAATATTCATGAGCTATGAAAGCCAAATGAAGCCAAATGACAAGTTAATATTTTTGTTTTCCTACAAGAACGGAGGGGCAGGCATTATTCTTTTCTATTTTTGTTGTAGCTCTTCGATGGGTTTTACTGCTCCGACAACGTTATTTGTGTTGTAAATTATTTATTCAAGGATCGGTTGTAGCAAGCTGTGATTGGTATTAATGCGAACGAACGTAGCATTTTGGTTATTTTTGGGTTATGGACGAGTAGGCAAGGCAAGGGGACGCAGATGATTTTGTTGTAAAAAAAGGCTTCGCTGGTAAAGAACGTATTGTTATTCAAATCACAGATCAAAGAAGTAAGTAATCTGCTGTTGGGCATCATCCGTGCGAAATATTTTTTTAATGCCCTTTAAACTTTGGCACAATTTCATCGCATCAGGATTTTTCTAAAAATTGTCTTTTACTTATCGTTTACAGTCTACGACAATATGTAGACATAATATCCTCGATGGTAAGTTGGAAAAAGGCGAGTTTAGTGGCTGAAGGAGTCTCGGTAATAATCCTGCTAAAAAGATTATTCAGAAGAAAGCAAAACGAAACTCTTTTCTGACAGAGTAAGATGCAGAAGATAGGATGCGGAAAGTAATTGCCAGGTAGTCCAGGATGGATAGCTTTTAGACAGGAAGACAACAGATATACATACATAGCGATGCTGACCACATAACGTATGGCAGAGCGTATTAGTATGGTGTTGTAGCGTATTGGTATGGTGGCCAGCTCTAAAGAACAAATATGCAAAAGAAATGCTCACTCAAACACAACGAATGGCATGCCTGGGAGTAACCGGCGCTCAAGCCTCAACACCAACGGCTGCCTTGGAAGTGATCCTAAACATCCTACCAGTACACCTCGAAGCAAAAAGACTGGCAGGACACTCAGCGACAAGACTGAAGGCCCTCGGATATTTCGACACGACTTCTAATAAAGGGCACCGAATAAATTATTGAAGAGATCAGAACGATCACGCCACTCATCAACCATCAGAGCGATTTTGGAGACAAGCAAACCAGTTTTGTCAACAACTTTAAATCTGAATTTCCTTCAAGGGATTCTTGGGCTCGAACCAACGATACAAGAAACCATGACGGGATAACGGTATACACGGACGGCTCGAACATCGCAGGCAACTCCGGCGCCGGCGTATATTGTGGAAACCCACCGGTAGAACTGGCCATTCATCTGGATCCCTTCGTCACAGTATTCCAGGCAGAGGTCCTTGCCATTTTGAGGGGAGCTGGAGTTCTCTTGGAACGTCACACCCAAAATAGAAAATAGAAATCTGCTCGGACAGTCAAGCAGCACTTAAAGCCATCGCACATCCAACATCCAGATCTCATCTGGTCAGGGAATGCAAAGACAAACTCAATAGGCTTGCCAGGCACAACGATGTCCGCCTTGTCTGGGTACCGGGTCACGAAGGAGTCTCGGGAAACGAGATAGCCGACGAACTGGCAAGAGAAGGGGCGCACGCAATAGAACGAACCGAAAACACAGTTGGGGTTGCACTGACAGTAATCAAAACAGCAACCAACGAGAGGATGCAAAGAGATTTCGAGGATCACTGGGCTAACCTCCCGACGTGCAAAGTGGCTAGAGCACTCGTGGGCAAACCCAGCAACCTGCTCACGAGGAAGGCGTTAGGTTCAAGCAGAGAGCAATTGAGGCTGATGGTGGGACTCATCACAGGACACATTAACCTCAACAAACACATGCATAGAATGGGCCTCGCTGACACAGAAACATGTAGGAACTGTGAGGAAGAAGAAGAGGACCTCGAACACTTCCTATGCCATTGCCCAGCCCTAGCGAGGATGCGACAGAGGACCCTGGGGTCCATTTGGATACCGGACCTGAAACATCTCAAGGACAAAGGAATCGGCGGCATCCTGGCCTTCACCAAAGAAACAGGAAGATTCGCCAGACCACACGTACACTAGTGTCAACTCCATGATTGTTTCCACCTTCCCTAGATCCCTCCTAACATACGTCCCAAGCCAAGCCTATCCCTGCAGTTCCGAAGATTAAAGGAGGGGAACATAACGGGCCCAACAGAGGCCTAAGTGAAGAGCCTTCCGCTCACCCTCATATACCATACCATACCATGGCAGAACAGGAGCAGGTATCTTGGAACTGCACGTAGCTGACTTACTGACGAGAAGAAAGAACACGACAGTGGACGAATTTCTTAGATTAAATCAACAGTGGCGTCGATAACTTCCGGGACAGTAACAACACCTTATCTGGACTAATTCGATGGGTTTTTGGAAAAAATATGGTGGCAGATGAGCCCTAAAGGGGCCAACAGCAGCGCTTACACCCAGGACGTTGGTAACTGACATCGGTTCAACTGACCATTCGTCCTAGGAGCTTATACAATGGAACTGGTCCTCCAGGTTGGGGGTTGTATGCCGGGGCAACTGCCCGACAACCAATCAACATAGTTACGAAGCAACAACAAGCCTCGGATACGGACCGATTTACTAGTAACAACCCATCCAAACAAATTAAGAACAAAAGAATCTCGGATCTGTACGTGGAATGTTAGGTCCCATAAGAGACTGCGTGCGGCCGAAGAACTGGCGGAGGCCCTAGACTGGTTCAGAGCAGACATCACCGCCATCCAAAAAGTGCGATGGGATGGGTTGGGCAAAAAGAATCGCCGAGCTGTTCAAAGTGGCAGGCAATGACCCGGTAAGAAGCATGCACCAACACATTTATAAAATACGGTCGGAGGAAAGTATGCCCGATGAATGAAACCTCAACATTGTTAATTGTCGTGTTTTGTGAACGCCTCAACCCGTTCGTCAACAATCTGATCGGACTACAACAGATTGGCTTCAGGAAAGTCCACCATCGACCAAATATTCACACTGCGTCAGATCTGGGAAAAAAAAACCCAAGAACTTCAAATCGATACGCACCACCTTTTCATCGATTTTTTGAAGAATAACTCTTGCCAATCGCTCTTTCTTTGGGCTAAGTAGGCAACTGAGTAGCAAAGCGCTCTCTCAAACGACTAAAGTGATCCTTTATAAGACCTTGATCAACCCAGTCCAGCCCGGAAAATCTTTGAATCCACACCCGAGAGCGGGCGTAGTAGAGAAAGACCGAGATCCAGGCGGCGCATGCTTTTATGGCTGACACTGCGACTGGTCTAATTAGCCTTCCTAATGAAGGTAAGTATGTCATTAATAGTCGAGTTTCTAAACTCCGCTAATGAACAGAATTCCCTATGAAAGATCCGTCTGCGTAGTCAGTACAGTACCGGACATTCACAGAGAATGTGCTCAGAGGTCTCTTCCTCTTCCGAACAGAACCGACATTCTGTATCTGAACAAAGTTTTAGTTTTTTGAGATGATATCTTAGGCCACAATGGCGGATGAGGAAGCCCCCTAGCTTTCTCATGTTGTTCCTTCCAAGGTTTAGAATTTCCTTGTAGGAAAAGGGCTTGCTAAGTCTCTTAGATTGCCTTAAACCGGGGACATTTTCACAATGGGTTAGGCGAAGTTGATGTTCCCAGTTGTTTAACAAAGCTATGGCGGTAGTTATGGAAGGATTTTGGTCCAAAGAGCGCGGAACCGGCCCTAGCCAGATCATCCGCAGTTTCATTGCCAACAATGCCTTGTTGGCCGGTCACCCAACCAAGCTTGACTTTGTTGTGCTTGGCAAGTGATTGTAGGGTATCGTAGCACCACTTGACTGACCTAGATTCCACGAAGTGGAATGTCAATAACAATAGTATGGGTTACAAAGTTTAAGAGGATATGCCTTGCAAAAACGACGTAAGGAGGAATTGCTATATCTTGCAGTCTTTCCAGTTTGACGGAACTCATTTACCTACCGATGATTGGTCAAAAAAAAAAAATTCATTTGCAAATTAAGGTCACAGTTTTTGACTGTATTTCCATCACAAATTTTGTGAAGTTTCATATCATTCTAACCACAGACAGACATGCTATCTTCTCTGAAGGAAAATAAATGTTTAAACGAAAACAAAATTAAATAAACCGAAATTGTTAGTTATTCCAGAAAATTGAAAGGAAGCTTTCCTGATGCGATAGATACTATGTGTATGAAATCTGTAAATGAAAAGATATTACCCGCCTCGGGTAACATTCAAATGAAACTACTCGTACGCTTTGAATTTCAATGGAAATCTCTTGTTCGTCGCATCACATGTTACTACAACCACATCGCACTTAATGCTATGCCCAAACCAAAGACTCATTTAGACAAGGATAACCCAAAGTACATTTCCATCTTTAAATCAAAAACCAAAACTGGGTCAAATTTAATCCAAATATTCTCTCCACACTGTGCTGTTGTGTACTTAAATACATTTCCATGTAAAATCCCCATGACCAAGGATTGGTGTGTAGGCAAACGGCATGATGTCCTCACCATCCAGCCCCCTATTCATTTGGAGAAAGCACACACTCGCAACCCCAAATGGGAAATTTTATTTTCTAAATCCTCCTTATCTTGGATTTCCCAAAATGGAGGAAAAAAAAAAAAAACATGCATGTCATGAATGTGTGTGCGCGAATATGTGTGCTAAAGTACCATCGTGGTTGCCTCAAGGCAAGGAACTACAAGTATTACACAAAACAGGTAGGCCACGGAAGAGCCTTGCTCTGCACTCCCGTACCCATAGGCTCATAATGTACTACGAACTTACGACTTGCAGAATCCATCTCTCTTGTTTACAGCTTGAGAGTATTTTTCGCTTTGCAGCACACACCCGGGCATCGCTTTACGATTTTACGCCCCTTGGGCTGCTTACATTATCCCCCCCGTCTGCCGCCGCCACCACCGTGGCCCACGCAAATCTGTGAGCTACACCATCCGCCACGAAAGATGTTTTGCACGATAGTTGCAATGTTGCCCCTACACTCGGCATTCATTGCCTTATTAAAAATGTTAGTGCCCATAAAAGTTCATTTAAGTCGGTTCCGAGTCTGCGATGGACACGTACCGCCACGTATCCACCACCCAAACCCACCACAAGGGCTAATTTTTACATTTTTAGTGCAAATAGCATTTTTATGTGGATGCAATCGTAAAAACTCCCGTTTTATGGCGAAGGTTTTGCGTATACATTATTTTATTCTTTATTACGTTCATGGGAGACGAGAGGAATACCGGGAGCGAGAGGGCCGTTTAGGCAGGAGTTCTGTTGTTTCATTGGAACGTGTTGGTCCTTCGTGAATAATTCGTGCTAAGAGTCTTTTGCTGTAGCTATTGGATGGGCCCATCAAGTGGGTAGGTGATGGAATTTTGATTTTAACAGGTGGCAAGTGTGTATTTTTGTGAACGTGGCCATGGTCTTGGCTTTAATTGGAGTCGAGACCACTCTTGGCCACATGTGCATTACGATAAAGTTATTATTTTTATCGTAAATACTCGGAATGATGGTGAAGGCCATCTGGAGGTGGCGAGTGTGCCAGTAAGCTGATTACTTAGTAATACAACGTGTCATAACTGAGGCTCCAGATGCGAGGAGGGTAAACCGAACCATAGCCACCTACACTGGTGGGACAATTTTTTCTCGGAAAATTTAGGAAAAATTCACTGAAATGAGGAAGAGGACGAAATTGTCAGGAATAGGTTTACAAACCACGGGTATGTTGCATATTGAACGCATCGCATGAACCTCTTGGAGTGGGAAGGGAGACGTCAAGTGCCTTGGCCTTACAATTAACAAGAAACTTAAAATCAAAGCTATAAAAGCCTTTTGGATACGCTGGATCTTGCAGTTTTCGGGATTATACAGAGTCTAAAACAAAACTTCTGGTCAATTGGTGCGGTGGCCAGCCCTGAAATATAAATATGCGAAAGAAACGAATGGCCAGCCTGACAGTCACTAGGGCTTAAACTTCGACACCGGGAATGAGAAAGCTGACAAAACTGGTAGGAGCAACATCACTCACAACTGAAAAATCAGTGGGAGTTGCATTGAAATTAATCAAAACAACAACCAACGAGAAGATGCAAAAGGATTTCTAAGATCACTGGGCGAACCCCTCGTCATGTGAAGTGGCAAAAATGTGCTGAGTTTGAACGAAGAGCAATTGAGACTGACGGTGGAAATACTCGCACGGCATATTAACCTTATGTACATAGACTGGAGTTCGCCGATGCAGTAATCTGTAAGCACTCCGAGGAGGAAGAGGAGGACGTTGAACACTGCCTAAGCCACCACTCAGGTCAAGCGGGAACGCGACAGAACACCCTGGGGCATAAGGAATAAAGAACACCCTGGCTTTTACCAAAGAGAAAAACAAGAAGGTTGGACAAATCGTAATTGTTTCTACTGCGATATTTCTACGGTTCCGACATATAAGATAGCAGAACCCAACGACTTCCGTTGAGGCCTAAGTGAAGAACATCTGGCCCACCGCAAATCAAGAATCATAACGATATGAATGGACCAGAATTCGATTCGTTCAGTATGATAAAAACATAAAGGATACAAGTACTGAGAAAGAGATCAATCGCAGGTAGACTTACACCTTAATTAGGGTTTTCCTCGAACATGACTGGCCACTGTTCTGAGCGAAAAATGACGGAACACAGCTCCATTAGAATTATATCCAACAGGTTACAGTTAGGTTAGGTTAGGTGGTCCATCCTAGATAAATCGACTTAGACCGAGTTCGATCCATTGTGATGCTACTTGAACCGGATTAGTTCCCATTTCGACTTTTCAATTAATCTCCGTATTTAACTGGTATCCGTTTCGGAAATATACTTAAGTTATTCTAAGAAGTGTTTCCTGAGAGTTTTCCTTCTCAAGGAAGAGAGTGCCGGATAGTTACATATGTATGTAGCAGGTAGTAAGATGATTCCTCTTCTTTCTCGTCTATGCAACAGGCATATCGAGTGCTCCTATTACCGTCGATAGCTCCTGTTTTGCGCCGTTGTGGGAAAACTCGTCTGCTTTGCAGTTACCAGTTCCGTACACGTATATCTCTACAACCGAGAAACCAGCAAAGGGTAATAGTGCATCTGTTCGATATCTCGTTTAAAGATGCGGAACAGTTGCCAGATTATGTATAGGTTTAGAAAAAATTAAGAAAGCACCACTGAGCTACGGCGAGGTCTTCTAACCCTTTTTATTTTGTAACAAAACCCGCGCTCATGGCTGACGCTGGATCTTAGTAAGATCTATTGTGTCAGTCGTCTTATCATGGAACAGTGTAGGGACAATAACGTGAAGTTTCAGGATGCCCTCTGAACAAAATTGACTTCCACGAAGAATAGGGAACTTCACGTGGACAGTGATGGTTAAGAAATAGGCCGTAAGCTAACATGCTTAGACTTCTGCCAGCGAATTATTTTGGAAGTTGGTAAAGTATGGAGGGATTCCAAATTAAAACGTGCCACAGAGGTTGTACAGATTCATTACTTTTTGACCAAGGCTTAGATCTCACACAATGGAAGATGCTAATCAACCTGCACACCGAAAGTGCTTGATGGCCTACTTGACCAAGAGTATCATCAGTTTACAAGCTGAAGTCTCAATCTCAAAAGGAAAAATGGAAGAACGACACATTAGCTTTTTTTCTACAGAAGGCAACCGTTCAGAAAATGTTGTACATCTAAATTTCCCCGAGCTGAAGCTGAAATCAATGCAGCCCGCAAGTAGTCCAACGCACACCACTAAAGCCGCGGTGACTGAAATCAGCGCGTTATTTTGGTACCAATTACAATAACTTTCTCCGAACGAAACTTAACATAAAATTCCGGGGACTGAAACTACTCCTCAAGACTGATTGGATCTAAACGACGTTCTCTGAGGCAACAAAGACCCTACCACAACAATTGGTGTTCCACCAATTAAAGGTTCAGTAAAGGTTCGAGTATACTGAAGGCCTTAACTGCTCAAGGATCTGCTGTCCACTTTTTGACCCTATTTATAACCCCTAACACTTAACCTATCAAAATAAATGCGTTGTAAAAATTCGTGTCAATAGCCCAACTATGCGTGTACAACACCCCCAACGAAATGTATGCAATCTGTTAAGAGAGTCCAATATAATTTGCGAAAAAGTATTTATCGCCATTTTTCGATAAGAAAGTTGCGTTATAAAATTTTTTGATTTATTTCGTCATACGACGGAACCTTATAGCTCAACTGCTTTAACAACTTAATTAGAGTCAGCACCCACTGCCACGCCCGGAAGTTTGTTTAAACGACATAAAGGCACGCAGAATGAAACTCCCACCGGAGGAGGAATATCTCAACTCATTTGTCCTTAAGGAGCTGTGTGAGTAAATCACAGTGTTCACAAATACACGCGCACCCCCAAGAGTCCCAGCACAGCAGACGAGTTGAGAGTGTTGTAACACAAATCAAATCTACATCACACCTATGTCGTCACAAGATTTATGCTTTGGAAATTTCGAAATTTCTCCCCAGGATAACTCGCAGTCGTATATTGTTCGCTCCCCGGGGACAAACGACAAACTTTCTCACCTGCGCCATATTTCATCAAAAATTAGCTTCCATTTTGGTTTTTTCTTTGTGACTAGGAAGGTGTAGGTACTGCCACCCCGAATTGTTGTGCATATAAGAATGGAGAAAGTGAAGCATGTGAAAGCATGCTGGCGTCAGAATAATGATGGAGTGGTGGCGGATATATAGGGATGTTTTGGAGAAACCAGCACAGCACACACACTCACTCAGAGACAGAAAATAAAAAGAAGGAAAATCATTACTCGAGAGGCATAGCCCACATATTATGGCCCAATTGTGAACAGAAGTGGCAATTGTAAATCATTTTCGCCGGAGGATGTTGTGCCAAATTTTTGGCCTAAGGAGTTTTATGATTATACGGCTAAAAGCAGGATATGGCAAAGGAGTTCCTTTCTGCCTGCCAGCCCCATATGGGCGACGCTGAAGATACGATCATGAGAATGGTTTTTCGGTTTTATTAAACAATAACATTTTTCAGATGAGATGTTGGGTGGTAAATCTGCTTGTTGCTGGCAATGTTGTACATCCTAATGGGTGTGTTGCTTTATGTGATGTACACAATCGATGGATGAAAGACGATTGAAGTGGGTATTGTTTTGGAATGGGAGCAGTTGAGAGTGGGGCGGGGAAGAACTTGTGAAATTTTTGTGGATCAACAAACAGCATTTTCGCTCAAGAGCAATGTCCTAGTTTCGTCACAATTGAGGACAAAGGTGGACTCAACAAAAGGGAAGTTCAAGATTAGAAAAAAACTACTTCCTACATGGGCTCTGTGGTATCACCAAGCCATCGTGATACACAAATATGCTGGGAAAGTACAAATGCTGAACATTTCGCCCTGCACAACAAGAATTTCGGCACACATGTGAGAAATTGGACGAGACATGGAAGCAATCACAGCAAGTAATGAAGAAAATTGAAATAACTCTCCAGGTGGAACCAACGGAGAACTAGCTGACCATATCTATTTAAACCACCTCTCTGTAAAGAGAGATAGCGAGGAGGAAGTCCCTAATGGCAATAAACATAAGGTGAAAATCTCTAGCTACTTGCAAAATGCCAAAATATGATAAAGCCAAAGCCAACGAGCTTCTGAAAGCCAATAGGAAGTCTCTGATAGGCATACTTACTGGTAACAAGAGAAATGTCCGCCTCAGGGATAACCTATGCAGAGGATGCGGTGACAAAAACTCCATGAGGATACAGCTCATTTTCTTAATCACTGTTCAAACTTTTGTCACACAATAAGAAAAACACTACATGATATCGTAGAATAAGAAAGGACATGATAAAATCTGCAAGGGCGACCGGATAGGTTAAACCTTAATGTCACAACTCCACACGAAAGAAGGCGGAACAATCCCGAAGGTACTACAGTGATTCTAAATATGTCCATAGATCTAAGTGAGTTGAAGATGCATATCTCCTACGGCTTGATCAGTTCGCTAACCTCACCAATGAGAGTCACTGTAATTAGGGAATAGCTGGAAATGAACATGGGCGTCGCAGAGGCCCTAGGCTCCACACGGCAAGTCAGATATAAATAAGCCAGTTAAGGGTTTAGATCAGGGCTATGATTTGGTATTTCCTGGAATCTTTGACTTAAATTTACAACTTTTAAGCATCAGATAGCTAATTTTTTCTTCGGAGCTACTGGTCCACCAATTCTCTTCAGTTTTTCTAATCCTCAACGAAGAATTATGACTCATTACCGATTCTTGACAAGAGCTGACCTCATTGCTGTATGAGTTTTCTACTCATTCAATAGGATCGCCATGGAAAGTTGTCCAAAATATGGCAAAGCAATGTAATAAGTACGTCTATTATATGGGCGAACCACTTGGAAAGTGACCTCAACCAGCTGAAAACGTTCGTTAATATGTAGGTGCCTACAGAAAATTCTTAGGATTTTTTTGCCGAACCGTATCTGTTACGAACATCTTTGCCAGAGAATGACTCAGCAATTAAAAGACACAACCATCCAACGGCCATACAGTTCGAGAAGGCGATCACTCCATTCCTAATACAATAGAATCCGCTTACCCTAGACTACAGAAGAGGGGGTTGACCGAGAAATACATGGCGTAGAACAGTTGACAAGGAATCTCGGTAATTGGGGGTGAGTTAAAGAGAGCTGAGACATATTGCCAGAAACCGTACATGATAGCAACAGGACGTAAGTAAGAAATTAATATCATCGCCATCGTACTCACTAGGGCCTAGGAGTATAGCCGATCAGTACTTCTAGTGAGTAAGATTGTCACTAAGCTCCCGTCTGTTTATTTCCTCTGTTGATGTTTGTCTTGTCTTGTCTGGCTCTTCGAAGAGTTACAACCACATTTTGTATTCTTCTGTCATGTCCTGGACCTTTATGATAAAACTTTTAAGCTACTGACTATTTGTAATTTTCAATTTATAAATTTGTCCAGGCATAAGCTTGCTCTCATTACCTTCATAAGCAATTTATTGTGATTTACTACTTTGAAAATACCCATCCTGTCTATTTCCCCGACCGTCAGAGGATTATTCCGAATTCGCTTCCGTACACCTGCGTCTCTTGATTGCAGCACCAAAGGGCCTCGTATATGTTTAAACCATCGACTTACCTGTAAAGATAGAAAAAAAGGACATTTTGTAAGTAAACGAAAAATGAACTACAAAATATTTTAAGTGCTGACAACCATAAACCTTAAAGCTAAGCCTACAGGTGTTGCGGCACCAACCAATGCAAAATCACCTTCCAAAGGCCTTCCTGGTACGCTTTTCTTACACTACACCGAAACGCAACACGACATCAACACGACTGAATACATATTCCATACTCAAACCGTAACTTTCAACAAACTTGACAAGGACAAGGGCATGGTTTGCTTCCTTATAAGCATCTCCGTGTTGCTGCCTGTTCTACCAAAGTCATACGTTGTTAATCTCAAGGCAACAAAATAAAAAATAACAACCACATGCACCCACACTAGTACATGGTACATTCAAAATTTTCCGCACGAGCATCGGAAAAGATCCTCTTTCCCGAAGGTGGTATGGTAGATTCACAATATTGGATTAGAGAGTCTCAGGCAGAGCCATAAATTCTTTAGGTTGATGAACGGAAACACACGTACGAAAGGTGTGCACACGAAGTTGGGATACACATGACTTTCTCATATGCAGCAACTGAACCGGTGTTTGTGTGTGGCATACAGGTACATAATCCCTTTAGACGGAAAAACAACGATTCAACTGCTTCGTGTTATGTAAATTCAACATCACGTCCGGAGACGGAACCCAAGGTCTTCTCCAAGGATGGGTGGTAGTTTAAACGTACACACAAAACCCCCAGTATTCACTTTAAAGGACCAAAATACCATACAAACACAACCACCCACCGACCCGCACATACAAACAATGCTAAGACCAAACAAAAAGTGAAGCCAAACACTTTAAGGAACATTGAACAGAGCAATGGTAGCGCGCACCCGACAAGCAACACAAATAGTGCGTATACGCCCTGTTCTCAACTGCCACCATACACAATCATACAACGAAGCCGGATGTCCTTTAATATGGCGAGACATTTGGAGTAAAAACGCGCCGAGGCAATTGTTTTAAGTGTTCCGGCACAAATCGACGACTTCATAGTAAGGAGCTGGAAGGAAAACCAGAATAAAAAATAAAAAAAAGAATCACAAGGCGACGGAGAAGAAGCTGTCGGACGGACTGGTGCTTCTTGCTCGGCATATTATGGTGGCAATTGTCTGGAAAAGGATAATTATACCGGGGGAAATATAATTTGCTTTATAGCTGAGAACTGAGACAGGCAACACGACGACGACGAGGGTTTTTTGTACGTGTTGATGACGTTCCGATGCTTGCCGGCGCGGCGCGAGTGCTGTTATATCGTTTATAACGTCTCGCGCGTTGGAATAGACCAAAAGGATCGAATCGGGAGCGACATGGAAATGAGTGCGTTTTGTTCGGGAAGTTAAATGTGCGAAGGAGCGAATGTACGAGTAATTTGATTAAAAGTGCAAATTCTTTTGCATACTTAGTGGGGTAATGAAGGGTGAGGGCCGGGGTTAGAGCATACACACTTGATAACCGTGCTAATGGGGTAATTTGATTTCAATTTGAGATAATGCCTCGAAGAGGGTGGCTCATTCTCGTTTAGTGTGTAGCGCCATTGTCAAAAGGGAAAACGAGATTTAAAAGCTTACGAGAGAGAGAGGGAGAGTTGGGTATTCATTTTGAAGGAATGTGGAAGTGAAAGAGATCCTGTATTAACGACCTCAGTCTTGGAACAATGTTCTTTGAATTCAATGAGTGAGCAGTGAAGAATGCATTGGAAGTTTTCGGCAATGTTGATAACGAATCGAATTGCATATGCCGTAACGAGGTAAGTACCTGGGAGTCTGGCATTATTTCAGTGAGTGTTTCGGAGCAAGCTTGGGATTAGCTCTCATTTTGGCTTAAAGAAATTGTAGACTGGCTGTGGATATGATTACATACATATTTCGATTTCCGGCCTGTAGCCATTAGTCCTTTTATTGTGCTCCTGCATGTTACTTAAAGTTCATTCGGATGAAGACAGGGCTTATTTCACTGCACAATCTCTTAAGGACCTTTGAAAGGCATCGCGCATTTGGAGCTTACGACAAGCGACAGAGTAACAGGAAGATAATAAGGTTCAAACATTTGAATGAATATATAGAGAACTCCCCTTAAAGCCTAAGTCAAGTATGTCAATCAGATAAAACCAGGCAAATATTCAGCGTTGCATTGCTGTGGTAACTCGTCGAGATCGAGTAAGGAACACTAGAATACGCGAGCAGCTACTTCTTCGCACGGAGACGTTCATACTTCGATGGTTTGGACACGTTAAATGCACGTCCCTAACTCGACTTTCAAAATGTGCCATGGAATCCGTGTCATCAGGTAGACGTTCGGTAGATAGACCCAGGATGAGATGGCTGGACCAAGTCCGAAATACTTCTTCGCCCTGAAGGTTGGCCCAGTAGCCATTGTGTTATCTTGGAGTGGGGCACCGTTAGGTGTTACCCGTGCTAATGGGGTAACGGGGTTCAGGACCAACGACCGGGCGAAAAGCGCCTTTTCTCGCCAGGCAGTCAGCCCGTTCGTTACCCTTGAAGCCGTCATGACCTAGAATCAGGGCTACGGTAACAGTGTTTGTCGCTGCAAGACTTTCGAGGAGGTTAAGATAGTCCCAGACAAGCTTAAACCCTACCATATAAGATTTAAGGGTTAAAAATGTTGCCTGTCTGTCTGAGAAAATATAAATACGGGTTTTTTGGATTTTTCTCTCGCACACAGTTTAGTGACGTGAACTTCCGCGTAAAATACTGGTGGTAGCTATCCAAACGCCGCTGTAAGAAGTGTTATCAATGAGTCGATTACGCAGAGGAGATGAGGACGAATCATAATTTTCACTGATAGGTAATTCAGCCGGCGATGGTCTGTGTTCAGAAACTCAATGCATGTACAGCCCAGAATAAACTAACACTGACGAAAGTGTAGGAATTTAATGAAATGAAAAGGCAGACGTTCTAGCGAAGTAGCGGTCAAATTCGGAGTTTTTTGGACCCGAACCGAATGATAAATGGCCACGAAGAAGTATCCAAATAGGCCGGCAAAGGAGGCAAAGTGCAGACAAGCTAAAATTGTGACAAAAGTGTCCAAAGATAAGTTCTAAGCCTCACGCGAGAAACCTTTAAATGGATTGTAGCACTATCCACTGGGCATGATGAAATATACTATTGCAGACTATAAATGAAGAACGTGAAGAACGCATATACTGTGCCAATTTCCGGCTTTGACTAGAAGAAACAGTGAGATTTGGTTTTTGGCTCCTCTGTGACCTGCATCACGGTTTGGATGTAGTCTAAGAAGCTAGGGCTCGACGACAAAATAAGGTGGTCGATATCTGTATCGTAAGCCGAGACTATTAACGATTTGAAAGCTTGTTCACGTACAAGGGGACTTCAAACCTTGTCAGTGCTATTGCGATTTAGAGGAAATACAACTTTGAATTCGTATGTCAGACATGGACTATGTAGTTTCGGAGGTCAACAGACAACCTCTAAAAAACGGCTGGTCAATCTACAAATCGGACGACTAAAGTGTGTCTGATCGAATACGCCTTGTTTCAGGTATGCTGATGCTAAGGCCTGTGCGGTCGATAACGTCAATAGGAGCCGAAACTCAAATTTTATTTCTCTTGATCGTGGAAAAACCTGTGTCATCTCAGACATCATCACCATTCTGTCAAAATCGGGTTGCCACCTGTTTTTTTTTTTTCTCTTAAATTGCGTCACTAAAAATGTAAAAATCGAGTGGAAATTCTTAAGATTAATCAATAATTTGACATTTACTAGGTTAAAACAAACAAAAACCAAAACCATTCGCAATGACTCTTCATCTATTCATCCATTGACACAGTTTCCGGCACGAAAAATGCGGGAAAAAAAGCCAAAAAAAAACAAGTTATTCTCACTACGAAATTAGTTCATAAATATTCACTTTTATGCCAAAAATCATGTTCAAGTCTATCTCTGACGCAATAAATAAAAATTGCCATCATCCTCGCTTACAACAGAAAAAAGCGAAAGTGAACCACAAAAAGGCACAGCCGCGATCCAAAGCCATCAAATTCAAATCAGATACTCAAGCTTTAGCTTTTACCTACAACAGTAGGCGTGATATTCCACATTTTTATTGACTTTTTGGGAATGCTAACAAATAATTTGAGGTACTCTCTAGGTGGCAAGAGAGGTTACAGACTTAAACATTCTTCTTCTTCTTCTTATCCTCGGAATGGGACCTTCTCATCCTTTGGTGGGTGAGTCCTGATGTATTCCAAAGCCCTGAGGATTTGCTCTGGGATTGGTGGTGGCACTGGTAAATGGGCACCGGATGGTTGGTAACCATTCTCATCAGCGCTGTAAACCAATTGGATTGGAATGCCTTCGGGTGATACCCAGGCGGCTGAACCGCTTACTCCGGCACCGTTTCCACTCTCCTGGACTTGGATTCCATTGGTGGTATCGAAAGCATAGGCGAAGTTACCATCAGCATCGGCGGGGTTGTTCTTGAAGCTACGTACTTCGGCATCCTTGTTGATGTTATCAGCAGCGGCTAGTCCCAAAAGGACGGTGACGAGGACCTATCGTAAGGAATCAAGTCAACTGTAAGGGGCCTACGATGCCAAACCCGAAGTCATACTTACAAGTTTGAACATTTTTTAAGTTGATTATTAGGTGATATCCCAAGAGAAACGAGGAAGATACTGTTGCTGATTGGCACAGTTGTCAATGCTTTTATACCGAAATGAAACGCTTCAAAACTCGATCATCGCGGTCAAAACAACCTGCACAAGTCTTCAGTCATCGATGGCATTGCCTTTGATGCGGTCAGTGGTGACATTTCAGGTTACCAAAAGCGGTCTAAACGGCCGTTTCGCATTAGCATATGTATAACACAGTAATTTACATATCTATCAGTGCAGAAATTGAAGGACGTGTGATCGGTATGACGTTGGCGAAGTTATGACCACGGATTGAATGGAAACCCGTAGCATACATATGTAGGTAAAATTCCATTCAATCAAATTGGACACAAGACGGCGGGGGCCTTGGAAGTAAGATTTTGAGTGGAAGAAAGACAAATAGGGGCCTGGTTCAAAGTGTTCTGGTTAGATAGAAAAAAAAATACGTGACAGCTCGGGATGAGCCAAAGCATGCAACCATGGAACAAAGCAACCATTCATGTTCTGCGTTTTAGATTTTTCGCACGAATGGAAGGCACCAACAATTTATTGCCGACTCCGAATGGCGAAGTGAGAAGCTCTTTCATGACAGATTATACGCCCGGAGGATTGTCATTCCCCTACGAAAGGTGGTGCGGCGAAAAATGTTCGGTGGACATGGCTGGGGCTTGAACCCACGCCGCTCGCACAACAGCACAACGTAGGTACTAACCACGGCGACCGCTGGTCTGGTTCGACATCTTTCTTAAAGATTCGACTTTTAAGTAAGCTGACATGGGTTTGAGTCTCAGAAAAATCAACGTGCTATTCTTTGCAGCACCACGTCTCAAAAGGCAACGAACAACAACCGGAAAACTATTTTGTCATGATACGCACATGGTTTCCTTATCTTAATATTCATAAGGGGACGTGGAGGTCTTCTGATTATGAAACCGTCAACCAAATTGTTCACTTTACGATCGACGAAAGGTACACCTCAAATATTCTGGATGTTTGAACCGACATCGACGCGGGTTCAAACCGTGATGCACCTAGCTACAAATGTGAATATCCCAAGTTCGACAACAAGGAACCATTGCTGTAAGAAAATATCTACAATGTCGACTGTCTTCACAGGAGACCGCTAAAATCTTTACTGAAGAAGTACCTCGATATCTCTTAACAACTTCTATCCCATCAGAAGTACAGTGGCGGATGTGCCAAGTTATATCGCCAAACACTTTTTACTTCCCACCTAGATAGGGGAAGTATTGGAATCGGTCCGAACAAGATTTTTCGAGATATGAACAGGGCTTTACATTACGATACACTAGAAACCGTTTGCACCAATTTCTGTGTGCGTGTGTGTGTGATCAAATTTTTCGCCTTCGATATCTGGAGAACTAAATAACGTAGGATCATGTTGTGTTTTCGTTTTATTCGTCACCATGAAACTTAGAGCTGATCAGATTTTGAGCATAATCGGTCCAGCAGATGCTGAGGAAATTGAAAAATTCGTTTTCTTTATGTAAGTAAGATGTGGGCAGTGTAGGACGGGCCCCCCAGTAGATTTTTTTTCTTGCACAACAGCATTTAAGAGTTGGGAGCTACATAGCTTCCTTTGAAATGTATATGAATGTGGGTCTATCGGCCAGGATACATTTAAGGATTTCTAATAAAACACTTGTTGACATACCCTTACCACAAACCACTAATTAATACCAAATTCCTCCCCCCATTGCCGACAAATATTACTTCAAATGTTAGCTAAATTGTCATAAACAGATCATATAATGCAGACCTTGGCAGTTGTAAGAAGATTCGCGGAGATGACTGGAGGAACCACAAAGTTACCAATAAAAAAGAACTGAACTTCTACTCGTACATCGGTGGTTCTGAGATTGACAATGGTACGGGTAGCGGGGTCTACCCAAGAATAAACGACAATTGCAGTGTTTTTCAAGCCGAAATCACAGCCATCATCAAGGCTTCGAAAACTATTCACGAGAAGGACATCACCGACAGGACAATTAGTGTCTACATGAAGAGCCAGGCAGCCGTTAAGTCTCTTAAGTCTGAAGTCCGCAATAACTAGATCGAGGCTTGTAGGAATCTGCAAAAACCATCTAGATGAGATATCAAAAGCCACTACGGTGACACTATCTTGGGTACAAGGGCATATGGATAACGCAGGTAACGAAAGGGCGGACGAACTTACACGAAGGGCAGCAGCGCTGCATACCTCTGTCTCTGGTTAAATTTGGTCGGCGCGAAGCAAGGATAGTCTCCGGCATCATTACTGGGCACTGCGCCATTAGTGCTCATGCGGAGTGCCTCGGTATACATTACAAGAAATTGAATCTGTCCGTCATCTGCTGTGTGAATGTCCTGCCTTCACCGGTAGAAGAACGAGGACTTCTGGCAGTTACTTCTTCAGGGAACTGAAAGACTTGCGTGACATCGAGTTGAAGGATGCGTGTCGCATTTCTCTTTACAGGTTCGATGGATAGTATTCCAAAATGGGCACAATGGACCCTATTGCTGGTCTACGTGAGCACGAATGTCGCAAGGCACCCATTTACCTAACCTAACCTAGACAAAACAAGGCTTAATAATCTAATCAATATTTGTATACCACAAACACTTTACAGTGTATGGAGTGATCGTCATGGCTTAGTGGTTAATGCGTTGGATTACAAAGAGAGAGAGAAACCTCCGGAAGTATAGTTTGTCATGAAAAAGCTTCACAATTTGGGGTTAGGAGTCGGCAATAAATTGAAGGTCCCTTCCATTCGTGTGAACAATTTAAAACGCACAACGTGAATGATTGCGAGAGGCTAGGCCTATTTTGTTTTTTGTATGAGATGATCATTATAAACTACAGAAATCCGCATTTTATGTTTGACTGACAACTTCCTACAGCATAATCACGGTATTTCAGGTAGTCTTCGATGGTAAATATGGGATAAATATGCTCTTCCCTGTCAAACGATTGACGCAATATTTTAAAAGCACCAAATTTAATTGATTTCTTCCAATTCCTTTACCCACGCCTCATGGCTTATTCCCACTGTGTGCCCAAGACATTTCACAGTTCCACCTATTACCATCAGTTCCGCCACAAAGGTAGCTCTTCTTCGTTTAATGGCCACCATCAATATGGCTCAATAAAAGCATTTAATCTCCTCGATCCGCTTCAAACTTATACTCGTACCTACACGCGTTCTTAAAACTCGAACAAAGAATTCATGTGTAAAGCATTCCCACGAATAAAGAAGCACGACTACTGCCAGGCACTTAGGTGGTCTTGCATCCAGGCTACCATAAAAGAACGACCAACAGCAGTTCCACGAAACAACACACAACACTTAAGGTTGTAATTAATTAATCAAGCTTTCAGCCATGTGGATCTTTATGACTTGGCTGATTCATCCAATCCGAACAAATCTGTCATTCAATCAATCAGAAAGCAAGACGAAGACGGGGCCTTCTTTTAGTCATACTCACGCAGCGTGCGAGCACCTCTAATTTATCGTCGAGCACTGGGGTATTCCGAGAATCCCTCTGCGATGACTCAAACCGGAGGAGCTGAGGAATTTGTGTTTGTGCCTCTTTTCTTTCTTCAGCAATTAGAGTGTCCATCGGAAATTTAATTTTTTCCCCTCTTAACATTCCAACTAGAGGCATGAAATCGCTGCACCATTTGTTCCACATTCATCTTCGTGTGCCAACAAACTAGTTGACATAGTTCTGCATCTCGATTAGGGCCGATGAATAATGCGACGGCCAGACCGAAGTCTCCCCCTTCTCCCTGCTCAAATTGAATAACACTAGAGTGGCACAATGTGTGTCCCTCTGGTGGGGATTCCCCTATTGAAGACTGAATCAAGGATTCAAATCCACATCAAGCTGAACATGGGATTTAGGAAAATCAAAGAAAATATATGCAAAATCAAACAGACAGAGGGAGGGGCGAAATCGAGGAATTACATGTCCAAGGTTGTTCGGGTCCTCCCACAAGGAATTCTCAGGAGTTGCCGACTTCCAAGGAAATGAGAAAAGGCATTTTCAATAACAATAACATAATGAAAAGGAAAAAAAAAGGAAAAGCTTCTCACTAATGTACCCATTTTGTGTGTTTATTCTGGTGATTCCCGTGGGTGTGTGTCTGTGTGTCTTATGAGTAGCACTGACACATCTTTCCTTTGGTTGTGCTCCTCTGCTCAAATCGATGGCCCAGATGTGATTTAAGGCTTTTGTCTGAATGGTGTGTATCTTTGTGCTGCTAGGCCGGAGGGGGGTGGTGAAACTTTTCCCATTGATTTTGTGTTTTAATCTTTTGTCTTAAAATGGAAATTCGAAGAAATAAAATTTTTGATAACAAAAATCTTATGTTCTTCGACGTCGTTCTCTGTGGATATTGCCTAATGGACCGGGAGCGGTTTCCAGGCGAGGGGAGTGGATTGCAATAACTCGGAAATGAAAGCCAGTTGCTGTTGTATTTTTAAGACCTGGTATTAAATTTTAATCTCCAACGATGGACGGGGATTAAATGAATTTGGATAGATAAAAAATTAAATTTCATCTGTTCATTGGGGGTCGGATATTTGAGGGTCCTAACGAACAAGGAGATAACTAACGAGAAGTGCTCGTCGAGAATTTAACAACGGAATGGAAACGAAGCACCCTTCGTCGATAAAGACAGGCCGTGTTGTGAGTGTTGGACATCGTCCGATCGGAATTGCCACGATAAAGTGACCCACAGTGGATTACTATGCTTGGAGTCTTTTTTGGGATCATGACGTTAGCTAGAACGACAAAAATCTCGAAAACAAATTTCCTTTCGAGATTTTTAATCTCTGCGAAAATAATTAAAACTCACCGGAATCCATGCAAAACATAAATATTAAAAAAATTGCATACGCCCAACTTCGCACCTACCCCAAATCCTACAGTGATCCCAGGCAGGGGGGTTGCAGGAGGGCAGCATGCCCCCCCATACATATTCCAAGGTTTGTGATACAACTGCTGTGAATTTTGGCATTCGAGATTTTTTTTCTTCTAGATTTTTTTTTTTCGAGATTTTGTTTTTCTAGATTTTTGTTTTCTATATTATATTTTTCTAGATATCGTGGTAAACCCGTGTTTTTCATTTCTCTGAAATGCTCAATTTGAGAATGCTCTTCTGCCTCTTCCTTGAAGATGAAGAACACGCAGACAATGTCTCTTTCACTAGTCGAAGACTACCTGATCTCTCAACCAAAGTTGATAATCCTCTATCAGATCTACTAAACTTTGGAAGGGAGACCGGATAGTTGGTATTCAGAAATTAAGCCACGCAGTAGCAAATACTGAACATGGGTATTAACAATAGGTCACTAATGTGTGATCCAGAGGTAAGCTAACGTCTTCTTCAACCCACAAGCAAAGGTGTGTTCTTAGGCTCCAAGTTGTAGCTTCGGTGTCTACGCTCCAAAGGCAGAACTGGTGTCTTTTACCACAAGGACCATAAAAATTTGTTTACTTTATGACGAACTAGCGGCCCTCCCCGGCTTTGCACAGGTACAATTAATTTATATGATTATTGTTAATGGGTATGCTTCGCTTTATTATAGCCATTTTTTAATTAAAACAGCTACGGCTACGAAGCTATCAAGCCCTCGCTGAAGTTCAGTTCAGATGGATCTAAGCGAAAAGCAGATGGTTTGTCCTGAAGTCTCACAATGCGAACCGTTTCTCGCCACGGTTGCGCTGTAACATCCAATCCATAAACACAATGAAAAGGAGAGGTGACAAAAAGCACTCCAACGCTCGCAGTGGAAGAGGTCGATGTAACGCCGTTTACCCGAACACAGCTCCTACAGTTTGTGTAAAGAGATCGAATGGCCTCCAAATGAGAACCATTAATCCCACACTCCTCCAGAATTTACTACGAGGGACCCGATCATTACTCTCATGACACACTCCAAGGCCTTTAATGAAGAGCCGTTTTACTTCCTCTTCCCCCATGGCCTTGTGCATTTCTGGCCAGATTTCATAAACCTCAGCACATTTGATCGCAAAAGTCACCTGTTCTACAATGCTGTAAGACTATTCTCCGCCCTACTCAGTCTGCCATCCAATCTTATCTCAGTTTCCCCTCTACGTGCGCCAATATACCGCACCGATCGTCATCACAATACGCATGCCTACATACATACATACTTCTATTTACTTTCAAAGCCTTTTAATTCTTCCTTCCCTATGGATCTAATACATAATGTACTTCCACAGAACCAAAGATACAAACAAAGAAAAAATGAAAATAAAACTACCCTTGTACAACTCGGCAAAACAAAAACAACATACGAACGATCACGATCACGAACCGATGTGCTGTTGGCTACAGTAGCGTATTCTATAAATGGTCAAACTTTAAAACCTCAATATCTCAATAACTATACAACATATGTACATACCATATGGCCTATGTTAATTTTATACCTATAAGCAATCATATTGTGAAAGTTTTATGTCAATCGCATCAGTGGTATTTGCGTTAATTCCGAAAGCATTTTGATGCCAGCAATCAAACTCTTCCTCTTTATTATATTAGTAGGATAAATGGGCCTAATCTCTCACTGACTTCTAGTTTCAAGTATTGAAGCATTTTTCTTGATCTAAAACTCAATTGGAAGATCAGCTTAGAATAGCGGGTAAAAAGGCTCAGTATATAGTGTAGTTAGCCAAACCTAAATCCACCGAACTCGTGCTGTGCGAGTTGCGTGGGTTCAATCCCCAACCATGTCCAACGAACACTCTTCGAGGCACCACATCTCATCAGGAAATGACAAACCTCTTAGTCTAAGAGCTGGTGAACGCTTTGGTTACGTCATTTGTGCCAAGGAAATTTATACATTTTATTGTTAAACTGGAGGTAATGATCACAAAAATCGACGTCTGGCAGTATTCTGCTGGTGCGTTTGGAGCGGGTGGAGTGGTAAAGTTGTCAAAAAAAGGGACCCGGTTACGTCATATGACCAAGGCTAATTTTAATTTTTAAGAAGTTGACCTAATGACTTGTCATATTTTACCACTGCTAGACATTTTGGCCGAGTCTGAAAGGGTGCACTCACTGACTCATCAACGCCCAGCCCAAACCCTTAGACCTAGAAAGCTGAAATTTTGCACAGAGCTTCCTTTTTTGCTGTTTACAAGGAAGATGGAAGGACTAAAGACATTTCGAAATTCAGCTTCTACAGGGTGTTACAGGGTGTTTAAGTTTATATGAAAAAAAAACTAAATTGGACTTTTGGACATTTGCCCATATGCATTTGCAGATGTTGCTTTAAAGAAACATGTGCACATGTCAAATTTATACGCAAATGCTCTGATACAATGTGGGCTCTTCTTCACGCATTTCTCGAGCGTTTGTGATGCTTCGTCGGCAATTCGCTCTCAGAACACATACGCAGCCAATGTGAGAGTATCTCGAGTCGTTTCATCCCTCTAAAATAAACTAAAATAAAAAAATCCGTCTGCAAATATGCAATTTGCATGTGTAGGCAAATCGTGTGATCGGGCAACAAATGCTTTGAAAAATTTTGCAGACAATTCATTTGCGCACACCCAAAAATTTGCAGTTTTGGCACAAACTCCGCTAATCGTGTGATCGGCCTGCAAATGACATTTCTGAAAATTCGCATTTGCGGATGGTTTGCAGATATTTGCTTATGTGCAAATTTTGGGCACATCTGCAAATCGTCTGATCGTATCTTTACTAGCGAAGAAGTTTTGAGTGAAAACGATGATTGAAATTAAGAACAACTAACAAATAAAGACACCAAGTTACCAACATGACTCGATGATAAAGGCACGCTAGGCACACAAATCCTTTAATTTAAACACCGCCCCCTCTCCGATAAGCTGCAGCAGCTTATACTAAAATCCATATGCAATGTGTGGTAGGCAGACGGTTTTGCGTAGAATAATGTGAAACTCAAACAATGCGGAAGTACATGTCTGGAGTTTGAAGAACCTTCAACTCTGTCTCTCTCTCTCTCTCTCTCGCCTTCTCCGAAAGGATAAAGGCGACTTAAGACTGTACAAGAAACGGTTTATAGCACTCAAGACGACTTTATCATAAAGAACACAACAAAAAAAAAAAATGCTAAACCAAGACGACGACCCCAACTTACCAAAAACACTTTCCGCTAAGTCTGTCGTCTTTAATTCTCCGCACGAAAAAATATCCTCAAATAAATAAATTAGCAAACGCAATGCAAGAGCAAATGCAAATGCAAGCTCGACTACCACTTCCCCAGTTATATCTCATTTTCGTCCAACACAAAGAGAATTAATAATCCTCCGGCGAAAAACAGAGCCTGCCTAAGGTACCAACTCCACTTTGCTGCTTTATGGTAATTCATAACAGCATAACGACAGCAGCCAAACGCAGGTGTGACTAAACGCAGTCTGAAAGGATGTTTTCTTCATTTTTCATTCCCGCCAGACGGCTGCTGCCATCTATTTCAGATCGCGGGCTCCTTTTCTTTTCCACAAAATCTTATGCAAATGCCTCTGTGTATTGTATACCTACACATGCGACGGGTTCGTGTGGTGGACCTTTTCCAGCGGCATACCTTCAAGGTTAAGTCATTCCGTGCGTCTCTTCATCCCAATTCCAGACAAAGAAGATTTGGCTTTTCCAAAAAAAAAAAATGTTTTTTTGCTCCCTTCGCCAGAACAGTGTCTACCGAACGCCTTGTACATTTTCATTAACCAAAACTTTTCCACTCATCTCCGCCGTTGCCGCTGCCGCCGTTGCCGCTGCCGCCGTTGCCGCTGCCGCCGTCTCAACGTTTTCCCGTTTCGAGAGTTTAATTAAGTTCATATCTCGGGGACACAATTACAATGGAAATGATAATGTAAAGTTCTTTTCCTCGCCCTACCCCCTCACTCACATTCGCTTTCTCTCTTTTTCGCTCAGCAAAAGGACAACAATTCTAATTTCAAGTTTTCGTCCTCATCAACGTCTTCTGTGTGCTTGTTCAAGTGGTGCGCGTGTAGAAAAAAAAATACAGAATCAAACATGTCGAGGATGAGGAAAGCGTTTAAATTGTTGTGTAACGCCTTTTATTTGTTTGAAGAAGTTTATTAGACGGAAAAATTATCCTTATGAACATAAATTTGAAGGTCTTAACCCCAAAAAGTCTTGCATAAGGAATGACAAAAGGGTTCGGACGGCAACTTGATGTACAAAGCTCCACCTCTTGGATTAAGAGTTTTTTTTTTCATTTTGCTGCAAAGGAGACACTCCTGCAATTATGGCGAATGGAGAATTTAAAGAGAAAAAAAAGGGTAAAAGTCGTAAAATTCCATAGGACTTGCAGGACATGCCACAGTGCCAGCAGAAGGAATGACGATAGCTGTAAGTTATTATTTAATTTGTGGCCCTATTATCCTTGGGACTTCATAATGAAATGAATGGAAAGGTTTGTTTTTTTCTTGAAACACGCCATCAGCTGGGAAGAGCGGACGCGCAGCCTTTGAATGGGATAAATTCAGTGATAATTTCGCGAAAGTAACGAGGGAACTTTGCATAATGCGCCCCTCCAGATAGGATTTGAACAATGAAATTAACGGTTTTAAAACGCCGTTTGTTCGGCCTCAAGTGGGAGGCATCAGGATCTGTCTTCGGGGGAAAGTTTCTTTCATTATTTTGCGGAGAGGGAAGAGGGTGAAATTGTTGCTCAGAAAACCGCTTAGGAAACATTGTGGGACCAAAATGTGACCACAAAAGGAGGAACAGGAGGAGCGGGAAGCCTTTAAACATCGTGCAACAAACCCCCCTACGCGTTGGTGTGGTGTAGGGACAAAGTAAAATTAAAGACATTTGGGATTCAGATTAGAGCGACTTCGCAAGAGAAACTAAACAATATGTCGACAGGAACTATTTGAAAGTAGATTTTGGTAAATTATAGAGAGAAAACCGCAGGGTTGACCGGTTCATCAGGCAAGTACCCTGTCCAGATATGCGCCAGAAAATGCGTGAGGTGAAACCTTTGGACACGCACACTTACCGTCTTAAGTTCTATACCGCTCTTTAGGATTTGCCGCTTGCGATTTGTCTCAATTTTCTTCATTTTTCGCTAAAAACACCCATGTACAGATTTAAGATCTTTGTTAACACAGCTTTTACTTAAAGCTTGTGTGGAACTGTCTAAACCCCCTTAAGTAACTTCCTGCTTATAGGTAGGTAGGGGGTAAGGTGACAGCCCATGAAACCCGCAGCTTCGTTCCCTGGTATGTTGCAATGACCCGGTACCAAGAGCAGGTTGGCCTGGGCAGAGGTTGCTAGGATATTGAGTTATTCGTTGTATTCCCTTACCAACTTCGCGTTGGTTCTTGGGTTCGCAAGCGACATTAAGACAGTTTTACTGTCTGAGCAGATATAAATACTGACACCGAAGGTTACCGTATTAAGTAGGAGTTCGGTGGCCCTGAGTATCGCGGAAAACTCTTCCTGGAACACAGTCACGAACTGTTCCAGATGGATAGCAAAATTGAAAGGTGGCGATCGGCAGTAGACCCCTGCCCCCAATTATCCGCTAATGTGGGAACCATCCGCATATACTACGTTCAGAAACAAGCGTGCATGAGCTGGCCAGTCAGGGGTCAGCTCTAAACGGCTCACTCACGGCTCACCGCGCTAGCAGCGGTTAAGGGACAAATCCACTCGCACTTCCTGCAGAAGGCCAACCTCCAACGGAGGGCATTAACCAACTCCGCTATATCAAGGAAGATATGGCCGACCTACGATACGACTAGAACAAAAGACCTCCTAAGCAGAACCCGCCTAGATATTGCCAGAGTAACGGCGATAATCACGGGTCATTGGCGGCAGTTTGGGAAATGAAAATGAGAAGGAAACGCTCTTCCACTTCCTCTGCAAATGTCTGATACTTGCAAAAGCCAGGCTGCGTGCACTAAACCAACCATTCTTTAACGACCTCAGCGACATCTCGGGTAAAAGGATACAAGATCTAATTCGCTTTCTAAACTCCACAGATTGGATCTAAGCACTCCCGGCTGTCTCACCCATTGATGGTAACAAAAAGGCACATCCTAGTTCTAATTGAGTTCAGTTAAACCGCCACCTCTACCTACCTACCTAAGATCACTGGGGAGTCTTGTAGGTCCAGAGACTGCCTGTACTTCCTTCCAGATAGTCCTGTGTCTCGTTAAGGCTCGTTCGCCAAAGTGGTTGACTGACTGATAGAGTAGTGCTTATATTTCAGGCTGTTCATTTAAGAACTAGCCTCACACCATATTCGTAAATCTCCTGTATCCTGTATCAAAAGACTTGTTAGTTGAAATCAAAAAGATTTCCATGATTCCATCATATTCAAATGAAGTTACACGATCCCTGAGGATTTCCTGTGAAAGCTCCAGAAAAGGACTTTTACTTCTTTGGTAGTTTGTTGTCTGAAGACTTTTTGAGGTTTCTTTTCTCAGAACTTTTTCTCCCATTCTTTGGCGTTTAACTGCCTTTGTGGTGCAACCACTTAAGTACAAGAGACCGAGAGCAGAGAAGGAAAAGAAAAACAGAATTCTACTGACACAACCAGTGAGTGGTATCCGCAATGCAGGAAGAAATCCCAAAAAGAATTGTCTGACATTAAGCACAAGAGTAGGTACATTGAGAAGAGCACCAAGGCACTAGCGGCGGTTTGGCTAAAAATCGTTTGAGAAATTCTTCCTTAAACCATCCGGCCAGAGTCATTATTCACGAAGACGTGTGGCGGCACCATAGTGATGGTGGTGGTGCAAATTTAAAAAGCATACATTTTAACACTCTCAAAGGGGTGTCGGGATGTTTTGGGCGCACCAGTGTTATGCAAAGAACGTGATTATTGTTTTTCTCCGCAAGGATTTCTTTATCCTTTCTCGCCGTCTCTTAATCGGCGACTAGACCGCTAAAGAAATGAAATCTGAGGGCGAACGCGTTGCGAACGTGCCAAGAAAGGATGGTGGTATCCCGAAAAGAATTTATACGCGAGATACGTGAGCATTTTTATTCATTAGGAATACGAATCGTGGGGAGGGGTGGGTGGCTCATGGAGGCGGGGTTACTACCCAAGGACCAAGGAAAAAGTGAAAAAGTTTTGATTTTCTTTTAAGCTAATTGCATTTGTGTGCTAAGACGAACACCATTAGGGGGACACAACCTAAAAGGATGACTTGGCACAAATTGACTTTTTCCTTAATTTCCTAAGGACTTAGACCTCGTCCTGGAATAATGATGGCCAAGGAGACTTAGCGACAAACTTTGCCTCTAAAACAATTCTATTAGCAATTAATTAATTAATTTGAAATTCACCGCAGTGAAAAATAATTCGTCGTCGTCGGATTCAGCAATCGGTCTCTTTCGTCCTGTCGCTGGATAAACATAAGCACCGACCAACGGACACTTCATCAGACGGTCTCTCGTTTTTAAATCCCTTTGTTTGATAGAAACGAAAGTGAAGGCGGTAAAATAAATAAATAAACTTGCAATAGTCTCGAAAGTTGTTTCTTTCATCATCATCACCGCGCGACGCCGCCGAGAGGAAGAAAGAATCCTGAAATCCTTCGTCAGTAAAGTGAGGGGAAAATTAGTAATCACTTTATGACGGAGCTGACGGAGAAAGGAGGGGGCGCGCTGAAAAGAAAGGAAAAATAATGCGAGTCGTACTTGAAATGAATTTAAATGAAATTACGTGTATGTAATTCGCAAGTTTTATTCTTTTGCAGTGCCGCCGATGGGTGAGCTCAGCAGCTTCGCAGTTTGGCGCAACGTCGAGGACATAGAAATTAGATTTTAAAATCAACTTGAAAGGAATTGTAATGCGTTGAATTTGTTTTGCCGTTGCCGTTGCCGCCGAGGCGGTATGGTCGGTGAGTTAAGCTCTTTGTGCGGTTTGAGGGACAAATTGAAGGGTGGCAATGTGCAGGCGGTAAGATTAGCTTTTTCAATGGGAATTGAAAGAATGTTGTTAGCGTTTGTTATTTCTGAGAATGCGGTCGAGGGGGGGAGGGATTTCTTTTGTGTATGCGTGACTGGGTGATGGATACAGTTTGAGGAATTTAAACTTAAAAACCTGCAAAGTACCATAAAAGGGATTAAAGAGGTCTTAGGATGTTGGGCGTGATACCAATGCACTGCGTGTAACATGATTCTGAATAATTCATTGTGGTGCAACAATGTAACATGATCTTTACTTCTGGATGTAAGTGATAGTGTATACTAGAGGTCAGCTGGGCAGACAACATCTACATAGTTACTTCTAGAGAATTTTTACCAGAACTTACAAAAGTACCCGATGTCTATGTAGAGAGGTGAAAACGCCGAACGAATGCCGATTATGCAAGGCTTTGATCAAGGCGCGTACCACTGAGATTTGCCCGTCTGCATATGGACGTCTGATGCTCCTTAGAGGTCCTTGCACTGTTTTTCTGACTTTAACAAAGTCTGTTTCATTCAACAAGTCGTATGACGCAGTCAACGTTGAAGTTGAAGAAGCAGTAGGATACCTACGACAACTCTGTATCATCGAATCGTATCATACATCCACAGCCAGGCAGCCAGTTAAGGCTCTGAAGTCCACCATAACTAGATCATAGCTTGGAGGACTCTGCAAAAAGTATCTATGTATCTAAGTATAGTATGAGATATCAAGAACCAATACGGTAACCCTGGGCATGTGGATATTTAAGGTAACGAAAGGGCCGACGAACTTGGACGAATGGAAGCAGCGCTGCATGCCTCATAGGCTCTCCCCTTTGAGAGGATTCCAATAAGACAAGGCCATCAGCCGAGCCAATACACATTGGATCCAGCTAGATACATGTGCAATGGCTAGAATCTTATGGAGGACTCATAATAAGAGAAGATCTCTGTCTCTGAACAAACTTAGTCGGCGTGAAGCAAGAATAGTCTCCGGCGTCATTACTGGACCCTGCGCCATCCATTGGTATTCGTGTGGAGCGCCTTGATACACATCATAATGACTATTGCAGAAGTTGTAGGAAGAGGAAAAAAATAGAATTTGTCCGTCACCTGCCGGTCTTGTCCTCGCCGGTAGAAGTCCTCCACGGAACTGGAAGACTTGCGTAACAACGAACTAAGAGACCTCCTGAGATGCAAATCTTTATCTGGGTGGTCTTCAACCAACGGCTCCCTTTCTCTTTACAGGTTGGTCACAGTACAAAATGGTCACAGTACCCTATTGCTAGTCTACGTGAGCAGTGACGAATGTCACAAGGCACCCATTTGCCTATCCTAACCTATCATCGAATGATGCTGTTGAAACCGAAGAAAAGATTTCCTAAGCTCTCCATACAAATCAAAGGACCACGACGGCATAATACCACTTAAGTTACGCATCTGGATTCCACCCTCGATATCGAACAAGCACCCATCCGCTTAGGATTCTTCTTCCACAGAAACTCTCTAGGTAGATGGATCCATTAAGTCGTGCGCATTGAGATGGAAGCGGCCAATATTCAACAGCATTTTTCTTGTCCCTCATAGTTCTCAAAACTTTTGATTGCTGGTCTACAAGAGCCGATTACGAATGTCGCAGGATATTTATTCATCCCTCACATCTTAATCCACTTCTCACAGACTCAAAAGTAACCTTGGCCTACAATTCATGGCTCGACCTCATACAACTCTTGGGCAAATAATTTCCTTGTCTGCTTTTTAGCCGACTTTGTCAAAATGCTTTCATCATAACCATTTGCATACTGAGATGTACCTTATCGGCAGCTAAAACAACTTGCACGTCTCATGGGTACCGGAGTATTTACAGTACTGGAGGTGTTACAGAAAACGAGAAAGCCAACGAACAAAGTTGCGAAAAAAAAGAGCATCATGAACGTCAAGATAGTCGCATCAACAGTCATTAAAACAGCGGTCAATAACAGGATCAAACGGACTTTTCACAAATACTGGGCATATCGCCGAACCAAAAAAGGCTCTGGGCAAAAAAAGCGATTTTATACAACCGAGCACAACGAAGATACATAAATGTTGGGATTTCTCACACAGAATTGAACAAGGTGACATCGCAATCTGCAAAAATTGTGAAGAGGAAGACGAGAATCTGAAACTGCAAAGAGTACTAGGATCTATGCGGATACCAGCCCGATCATAGACAGCAAAGTGATCGATGAGATCCTGGAGTTTGTTAGCAACACAAGAACACTTTAAAGACTCCGCATACAACCAAACGTCACTGCAAAGCTTTTCAACAACCAACCCGAATACCCACCACACAACTTATCAGTAGATGTCCTGAAAGGTAAACTCATTTCAAATAGGAGAGTTGATCAACCTTCACAGGTTGAAGAGAGCGACACTGTCGAAAGTCTTCAGTGATCCTAAAAGGATTCCTATCCAATCTAATCTATAGAACAGCAACCCTTAAGCGCAACCAACGCTAATGAGGTTCGAACTGATTAAAAACCAAACGTGGCTGCTCATGTTATAGCTAAAATCTGACCAAGCCGACTTAAGGGGAGAGGAGTTGTAGCGATTTCCTTGTTAAAGCTGCTTAGGCTTCAATCAGTGTTTACTGCCATTCAACTCAGTTTTGACCAACGAAATAGACCACAAACTGAGTTGTATTCTATTTTTGTTCACGTCACTTGCAAGGTAATTGATTCAAACCACTTGAGGCTAATAAATCCTCTTTGCCTGCACAAGACTTGTTTCAGTTAAAATTCATTAAAAACCATCCACACACACACACACAGCTTCAAAACTTCAAACAACAAATCCTTTTTCAACTAAATCTCCACTTAAATCCATCCTGGATTGTGAATTTTAATTACCCAGGATCTCTTTGAAGTCTCCAAAAACAGACAGAGCAAAAGAAAAAAAAATCCTTCAAATCGAAAACTTTGGACATTCCCTTTATTTTAATTAATTTTCCATATTCATAAGGACACGCTCGGTCGTCTGAGGTTAAAAACCAAATGTTACTTCACTTCCGGACATATAATTCACCGCCAGCGTCAGAGATTGCTGGACTTACCAGGGTATTACCTTCAAGAAAAGACATATCCCCGCTCATCCGGTCCGGTATTAACTACTAATCCCTTAGGTACAATTTCCAATTTGAATATTATTTCAGCTTCCTTTTGGCACGAGAACCAAATTAAACTTGGATAAACCGTGTGCCTTCAGCAGCTTGCTAGCTGAACAAGTGTGCACCCCCCTCATCACATATGGATACACTCAAAATATTTTAAGATCCATTTTGTGGGTTAATTTTGGAAATCCGCAAAAGATTTATACCTTCGACCCTGCGGCGGGTTTCCTCATGTGGCTGTGTGTGTGTGAGTGGTGTTCCGTGGGTCGAAAAGGGGATGACATTGATGTTGCCCCATTCTGCAATATACATTCCTACACATTCAGCACCACGTAGCTAGATGAGTGTGTGCGTGATTTTACTGCGGAAAGTTGCCGCCGCCCGAATTAAATGTGGGTTTTGCGGTGTACGTACATAGGCCTCGTGTAGTACCCGCTCTGCCATAAAAATATTTCACACAATAAAATCTCATTTTTATTTCCGACCTTCTGTCATCCTTGCGCTACACTTGAACCCTGCCTTTGTGTGTACTCTGCCTACCCCGGGTTCATTCCAATCAGGCACTCTTACGCCGCTCACATATGAATTAAGGATAGGGATTGTGAAACGGAGGCAGGAGACGGCCGATGTACACGAGGTCCTTGTGCGTATATTACACAATTTCGCGAAGTAGTTCGCGAAATGCGCCGAGATGGCATGTTGATTCGGCGGGTAAGCGGTCCCAATCCAAATTGGATAAATAGCAGAGGGAGAAGGAATAAAAAATGAGAATTAACGGTACCGGGGAGATGAGGAGTGAGGAAAATGTCGAATTCCCTGGAGATGACTTTTCAAGTCATAAATTATGCGGCAGAGACATTTTTTTCAAAGCTTTTCAATTTCGGTGGATAAGGAAAGACGGTGCGTTAGGACTTAGCAGGTTTTCAAATGGATAATGGATTCAAAAAAAAATCTTCGGGTAAATTGTTAACTTTTAATCAAACCTTGTTGAGTCCTGAGCGGAAAGAACGTAAGAAAACTTGAGATTCGTATGTGCACACTTGTCCGTATAGCAGTGTTCCATAGAATGACTTAGATGTCACATTGCCTACATTTGTCATGAATAAGGAAAAAAATTTACATGTTGGACCTTTATTGACATAGAAAAAGAAATATTGCGCGTTTGACGTTCCTGACTCGCAGAGCTTTCAAGTCAAAACCGAACCAGCTTTAGAAGAGAACATCACCATTGTGAAGGGTTTAAGCAAGACATTGATGGAGATTCTCGTGCCAACAACTTTACAGAATCTACCTAAAAATCACCCGAAAATTAACTACTAACACCTTTACTCTGAGGTTGAAGACGCCATGCTAAAAGATACTGAAATTGAGGAAGATAAACAACCGGAATCAGCACTGGAGCAAGGGGCAATTAAAAAATTATCTTTTCGTGGACAGCTTTATGTCCAGTTAAATATTTTATAGAGTGGGGTAGGCTTGATGAGCCCTGCTTATTCCGACCGTGAAAGCCTTCGAAAAGATCAGGAAGGTATCGCAAAGTGCTAGTCTGACAGCAACAGAGGTCGGGCGGCCGATGAAGGTTAGGTTAGAGAGACTGTCGACATAGACGACTCACTTAGACCAGTAGTAGGTTCATTGTGATGCCTCAGAATTTAGGAGGAATTCTCCTTCCTAATCGTGGAACCAGTTGAAGCTTCTTTTTTTAAAAACAAACTAGGTTTCCGGCATATTGTTGTACTAGATCGCCAAGGCTGTCAACAAAGAAAGCAACTAGATGGTTGCATCTTTTGCGAGAAAGCGCGGAACAAGTACAGAGGAGATGGAGATCGTCTCCTCCTTTTCTTCGTCCCTGCAGTTTTTGCAGAATTCATTTGCAGGAACGTCCAGGCGAGTAGCATGTCTGCCTATGAGGCCGTCTACTGAGCGAAATTAATCTTTTAGAGCGCTTATGATCTATTAAGGCCAGATTTGTCTGCTAGTTTGGCAGGGGGTGCCATTTGACGACCTTAGATTGGCTTTGTTAATTGCACCTGCCTAGTTGTACTCCGAGGTTCTCTTTTTAGGAAGAATCTGTATTGTATAACCATTTTTGCTGAGTTGTAGTTCATCCCTGAAATGTCTCTGTGTACTTGTTAAAGACATGGTGAAGTTGATGGTAGCCACGAGCCAAGTAGAGAAATCGTTGGACATGAGGTCAATTGATAAACATGCAAGGCAAATGGAGAATGAAGACCGACTAACAACTAGTGTCGATGGTGACGACGACAAATCTTACTCAAAGCGACGTCTGCGTGAAGCAACAGAGGAAGAAATAATATCGGGAGAAAGCGGCCTCATACCAGTTCTTCTGTAGAGGCAGATAGGGACCTGTCAGTCGAGAGCTTTCATCGACAATTTTTGCCAACTTGAATGCAGACGAGGATGATTTGCAAACAGGTTTAAAACTAGAAATGAGATGGTGAAAAACTCTTCGGCATGATTAACATGGTTAATAGGCAGTCAATCGAAACCGCAAAACAAATCTACTGCAAAGCATCAAGGAGATGTGAAACCCGCTTCAAGTTAAGGAAAAGAAAGCGAAGCGTATAGAGATGTCGAAAACCTATTGTAGAAGCGAGCAAGCCAATGTTAGGTTTGGGCACAATGGACCCTACTGTCTGTCTATATGGGCAGTGACTATTGTCACAACGCACGCCAATATTAGCCGGGGTTTTCAAATTACAATAATATTATTGACAAAGGGTGTGGAAGGGAGTTTTGATCCTTATCATCTCTGCATCATAAAACATGTTCTATTGTAGGCCTTGGATGCATTTTCACTCAATTCTAGGGATTTCGGAGCAGATGAAGTCTTCTTGGAGGACAAGATGTTTGCACTGAAGTACACAAAACAAAAAATAGGCCTTGGCTCATTCCGAGTTATCGCGCCAGTTATTAATTTATTATTAGCTCCTTGGCTGCCCGTGAAAAAAAAAATTTAAGACAGACATTTTATAACATTTTAACCAGCATTAGGGTTCTTGAACCGTCACAATATCCGCTTGGAAAATGCTACAATTATCAGTGAGGCAGAAGGCGATGTTTAAGTTCAACTCTTTGGAGAAGTTTCCAACATCTACTAATCTCTCACGTTTGAAGCCATCTCTATAGACATCCATGGCAACACCATTGCGATTGTGCGTTTCGGAGGGATTTTAGTCGATTGGAAATAACTTCAGTTAAAATAGACGAATGCCCAGATTGATAGCTGGACCACTCGAAGGAGGCTTTTAAACGAATGGTAGCCGCCATCTGCCTGGCAATAATATTTAGTCTCATGCTGCGGAGTCAGTGGTTTTTAGTGCACCCCACTTTCCCAAGCAGATTGGCCACCAGAAAATAGAGACCAGCCGAAAAGCCAGAGTATGATACGGGGTTGAAAGCCCCAACTAAGTACTACCGATTGTTTTTTTTTTTTTTAGGGAGCTACACTTAGAGAGCTGCGCTCTTGTAAATTGGTTTTCGAATTACGTTTCCTGCCCAGGAGGAGATCCAAATATTTAGATTTTTCAGTAAAACTGAGACCGGTGCCATTAATTGTGGGAGGGTCTATGTGACGATTTTAGATTTTGAGTACAAAGTCCTCTACAGGCCGCTACAAGAGGCTCATTTGGAGAGCAAGCAAAGAGCATATTGGAGGACGTCTCTTAAGATATCTATCAGGGTATTTACCTGTAAGGCGATAACAATGTCATACACAAACCGGAGTTCAGGATTAGACAGGTTGAACTTTGCTTACTACCTACTATCGTTAGGAGCTGAAGTCTTGTAGCATTTGTCAAACAAGCCATCTCCAAATCCAAAAAGTACTCTTCTGAACCTAAGTATGTACCAACGATGTGCGTCTTAGCTCTAGTATAACAAATCCTCTTAATTAACGAGCCTCAATGCCACACAAAGAAAATTCGCATATCCCGCACCCCTACCCCTGGGCAAAACAAAGAACCCACACCACCTTAAGCCGTCAAATCCAAATCATTAGCCACGAAAAGATTCTCAAAAAATAAAACCGCGCTGAAAAAAATTAATCATACTTAAGAGACATTGATCGAACACCTTCTTCCCCACGGCGAGCTACCGACACCCGTTCAAGTTCCCACCACCAGCACATTCCCATGTAAGACTATTGCCAAATAATGAGCCTAAAAATGCGGTAAGCCTATAAGAATCTCAACCGCACATACCGACGGGACTAAGACGACGCCGGCTCAGTCTACTACAGCTGGGACTGTGAGACAAGACAAGAAAAAAAGATACAAATTGAAAATCCGATTCGATTTGGTAAATCACTCGTTTTTATTATCATTCCCTCTCCATTCGGTTCGGTTTCGTCGTTTTTTTTTTTTTCCTTTTTTTTTGTGCATCCTTCGGTTTGATTTCTTAAATTCATGTAATAAGAAAATATTATTATTTTCCGGATCACAAAACACTCGCACTCACAGTCACACACACTGTGGCGAGGTGAAAGATGGCTCTGATGGTAACCTTAAGAAACCAAAACACCACGACAGACTCGACTCATCCACAATCCGAATGCTCTCCAGAATTTGTCATAATAAAATTTAAGCGGATTACTTTTGCTGGAGAAAACCCTAAGCCCAAATAGAAGACGGCGACAACGACAACGACGTAGATGACGATGACGATGGCGAAGAAGAAGGAGAAGGAGAAGGAAAAGAAGAAGAAGAAGAAGTAGACAGAGAACAAGACGACAAGGAAGACAAGGAGGATTAAAGCTAAAAGTGATTGAGTGGTTTGTATCTGTGGCAGCGGCTGTGCACTAGGGAGAGTGAAAAATCAATAAAGTATCTTATTCGCACGCAGAATAAGATACGCAAAGATATTTTTATCGGGATGTTTGCCGAAAATAAATTGGTAACAAGACCTGCAAATAAGATACTCAGACGAGTTCAAATTCAAAACGAATCAGATCAGATTCGTGTTGAAGGTGGGTAGCGCGGGTTAAGTAGGTAGGTATGTTTGTCGGGTGAATGCCTTTCACAATAGCGCCGGGAATCACTTAGAGGATGAGGAAACCCATTGTGCAGTTGAGCCATTTATAGCTGTTTTTTTTTTGTACGAAGGGGGCTTGCGAGGTCGACCCGATTGGTGGGGGAAAGAAAAGGTAACCAGCCTCACTTAATACAGTGCAGAGGAGAGGCATTTGTGTTATCAAAATGAGGTTGAAAAGGTGATTTCAATGGATGAATATAGGGATATATTGAAGACTCAACAAGTTAATAGCCCTGGATCCTCGCGTGTGGACCACATCAGCAGCGCCTGGATTATCATCGAGCAAAGCAGAGGAAAAAAAGATGAAAATCAGTGCCCCCGCAAGACTGATAACGATGTGCTTATATGCCTCGTCTAGCGACGACTGAGCAATTAGATCACGTTGAACAAAAAATAAGTAAAAAGCTGATGCACCAATCCGAAGGGGGTCAGGCACCACCTTAAGCTGTCAAATTGATGATGAAGGAAAAATTAAGTTGGTAATCGATTTCTTTTCATCCTACAAGGTGTCTAGACTTGATGATATGATAATTCCCATGTTGCACCAAAAGCACCAAAGATTATTAATATCATATCTTGGCTTTCAGATACTCTCCGACGGCGAGTAAATTGGGTCGATAGACTGAAAAGCATTCAGGTTAAAATTATTATTATTTTCAAATATTTCAGGCCGGTGGTCGCAACAATCAAAAAACCTCTCTATTATAAAGAGTCATCTCTAGACACAGAGTGAGCTTCGAAAAATGTGAAATCGGATGCAATTAGACAACCAATAGACTAGCTCAAATCCAAAATTATAAGCGAAGAGGGCAGTCTTGTATATGATTTGCCTTCAAAACGAACCTCACAAGGAGTAAGAAAAGCGTCATGCAGTAAAATCTTAAGCAAAAAAATAAGTAGAAATCCGCCACCATCAATGCAGTCATTTTAATGTCATTCTGAGCTAGAGCTGCCTAGTCCGGCAGGAAAAGTCACAAACGATACAATGACTAACAAGGACGAGCACCACTGGTGCCATCAGCGGCACTTTAACTGTAGTCCTTGAAACTCATGTTACACTTATTCCAATAGACCTGTACTTAAAGGAAACAGCCGCGAAAAGAACACTTCGTTTAAAGCAATCTAACTCCCGAAAACGGGCAATAGGAGCCACCGCAAGATTGTAAGTTGGGCAAAACTAGAAACTAACGCAGATGATGTTACATCATCCACCGACGACGTTAGGCTCATTAAAACTGTCATTTCCCCAAGAGATGACTGGACTAACGGTAATGCCATCAAATCGAATATAATGGGCTCCAGGATCTACTCAACTAATCCTACTTATTGCCCAGCCTATTCCAAGCAGAGGCTCTGACAATCGTCGAGATGGCCCGAAAATAATCCACAAAACTAGAAATTGACATTTACATAGGCAGTCAAGCTACAAGCCATTTCGTCCACAGCAATAAAGTCAAAGGGCTCAAAACACTCGTCGTGACAACGTAGGCCAGAAAATGCCCTTTGAGATACCACCTGGATCTATACCCTGAAGAACGTCAATCACTTTATTGAAACCATTTTGAGCTCTTGATGAAGCTGAGGATACTTTTGACGTCAGTATGTGATAACACGCCCCGCCCAAGTTGTCGAAGTGATAGTGCCCTAGATACATAGAGCTTCCTTCGTTGTTTAGAATGAGTAAATGCTCCCTGTCCTACTCTATGACGCAAAAGTTGAAATTTTGTAAAACGTGGATGAAGCCGCCACTAGTTGTCTTGAATGAAAAAGCTTTTAAGCAAATCTTTGGTTCTGTCCGGATTGACAGTCACTTGAGGATAAAATATAACGACGAACTATATAGGTTGTTTAGTGTCTTGACTTGGTCAAAAGAATCCAAACTAAGCCGAAGGCCGATGGATTCTAAGAAAAAGGAAGACTATGTCGACTCCGGTGACGCGCTTGGGGAAAAATTTACATCAGCCAATTTGGCGTGCAAAATTGAAACCACCTCACCTTAGACTATAACGCCATCATAGGAAAGTAAGTAAAGTAAATAATTCCATACCTTATAATGATTTAAACGCTTCGTCTTACCCATCATTGGACAAGTAAATTATGTACAGAATGGACACTCAAAGCATGCATCCCCTTTAAACGATACTTTCAAACTTAGTTTCTTGGGGACGGAGTGGGAGGTGGGACATGGTGGTTTCTCTAATATGCTTAACCTGAGCATCCCCTTTCGTCTACTCGACCACTGTAGCGCTTTTCAGCCGAAATTTGTTTTCGATCAACGAAGCCTTATCATTGGTTAGGCAAGATGTGATATCCTTTAAGGACATTACAATCTTTACCGATAGCCAGGCACGTACATCAAAATCTACTTCAGATTGTCGCTCATCTCTCATGGAGATGGCAGAACATTTTATCCCGGTCATAGGGACATTCCAGGGAACTGTAAGATCGATGAGTTCGCCAAACGTGGTACTACTCTGGACATCCTACCGGTACGGAGGAATCTGGGTATTACACTCGCTACATGTAAACTACTCTTAGAGTACGACGTGATCAATAGGACAAGCCAAAGATGAAGGAATGTTACCACGTGCCGTACTTCCAGGGAGATCCGGCCTAAATCTCACTCGATTGAGAAAATTGGATCTTGCTCAAAAGGTCGCTCATTAGTACCGTCATTGGTGTTCTTATCGGCCATTGTCCTATTGGGCTTCATGCTAGAAGTATGGAGCTCTTCTCAAATGACTTCTGCAGGAGCTGCAGGGACGAAGAGGAGAAAGAAACGATTCTCCATTTGCTCTGCACTTGTCCTGCCCTATCCCAAAAAAGGAAGCTCTATCTATCAGTTCCACAACTTGGGCGAACTTTCACATACTAACATCAAAAGTATCCTCAGCTTCTTCAAGAGATTCAAATGGTTGAAATAAAGTGACTGGCATTTTCAGGGTATAGATCCATGTGATATCAAAGGGCTTTTCTTGGCCTTCATCTGTTTGTGCTTTGCACAGAGAAATGATTGAATCTACCCAAATCAACATGGAAAATACGACTTGCGCGTCCTGTCTTGAAAAGTACAAGCACGGTGTCTGTCTCTAGACCACGAAGAAATTCAACAACGATATTCGGATCTTAATGGTGGGAGGAAACTTCCCCCACACAATTTCAATTCACTCTAAACTAAAACATCCTCGATTGTGTCCAAAAGGGAGCATCACCAAAATATTTGTTTACTTATCCACAGTTTGTCAAGCAACAAATTTCTCTCCAATATTTACCCAACACTAAATTCCTCCATCTAAAGTTCGATTTGTACTTCGGTATTTCCAACAACAAGCAAACACTACATACTCCCGTACCACTTGGACTTCGCTTAAATCCATTACATCGCTCCACAAGACCTCTCGCTTTCCCAACTAAAAACCATTCATAGAATGCAATCATGTGAAATAATATTTGACTATGAGAAAAATCAGAAAAAAAAGGATACCCACCAAGGATACAATCCACACAACACTATTCATGTGTGGTATCATTAAGGACCTGAGAGTAAGGAATACATTTACCGATTCATTTAACCAGGAATCGCTAAATATCGGAAGTATGCACAATTGCAAAAAGAAACGAAAATGAACTAAGAAAAATATATCTTGGCATCTCCTACCGGCAGGACATGAGGATGGGTCTGTGGGTGTGTGTGTGTGCCTCTGGCAGAGTACAGGACTGAATGTTGTTTCGAGTTTATTTTCAATTTTTTTTTTTACTCAAAATTGAAATGGTAAAAATCAATTACACTTTACTCCCATTCGTGAAATGATTTTATTTATCCTAGGAAAATTGAAAACCTCCCCCCGGCCCTCGTCGAAGAAGAAGAAGAAACAGCACCCAGTACAGACATTGAAGACACCAAAGTTAGCTGCCGCTGCTGGTTTGCTGGCACTTTCGATGTAAATTTGTTTTTACTTACACATCACCCACGCTACACGGTAGCAAGTGGTTTGAGCTGGGTTGGCTTGGCAGCAAAACAAGAAGACACGTATGTTGTCGTTATCCTTCGAGAGGTGCAGAGCCGAGCACAGTCACACAGCGAAACTTTAGAAAGTTTCCGCTCGGCAGTCATAAAATCCTATTAAGACGACAGAGGTAATAAAATTTTACAACTTTCAATTTTTATTTCAATTCGCTTCCGTTTCTGTTTCCAGGTGGGTTACGAGGGTGGCGGGCTGACTTCCAATGAATTTTTACCTTCACAATTGCCGCAAGGATATGAGTTTCTGCTTCTGTTCTGTGTGCGCGTCGTACATCGACATCGATGTTGTTGTACGGCCGGATAGGTTTACAATTACACCCTCGCAGTGGAGGGAAACAATTACCGTGCGCCGTAATAAGGTCGTCGAATGTAAAATGTTATTTGAATTTCGCGTGACAGAGGCGAGCGACTCTGTGTTGGGTGTTTTGTGTGTTTAGCTTTTTTCCTTTTTTGTTTGCAGGAGTGGCGTTTTTCTGTTGCACTTTGTTGAGTCGGTTGGTGATAAAAGTTACTACCGCCCCCACATGTAAGTGGTTCGGAAAAAAAGTTCTTTCATTCGAGTACGCTCTTGAAGTCAGACAGCGGGAAATGCATGTATTTATCGGGCACACGGAACTCGTTGACTTCTCGTTCGAGATCGTAGTGCCGTCTGTCTGAGAAAGTGGAGTAGGCAAAGGATTTTGTAGGGGAAAAGTAGGAAGACTACGAAAGTGCTTGATTCGATGTAAGGAAATGGGAGAAATGCAATGCGTGTGACTTGGCTAATGTCATGTGTCTGCATAAAAGCAGGGAGGTTTCAAAAGGCTTAGTCTTGGGTCTCCTATTCAAAATATGTACGATGTCCTGCTGAGGCTGAATATTCCGAAGAAGATCATCAGCTTCATAGACGATATGCCATAGCTGTGTTGATAACTTACTCCAGGAAATAGAGCATAGCTTTGACTGACAGCAATGTACATAAGCACATGAGGCTCTTTGTAGAAACCTACAATGTATGCCAAAGGAAGGAGTATTCGAGTATAAAACAACCAAAAAGGGTCATACTACTAAAAGCAAATTCCCGGATGATCTTTCGTCGTGTAGACCACAATTCATCTTAAGAACTACCGGGAAACTACAAAAAAAGATAGAAAAAATCTTAATGCTGTCACATGCAAGAGCCGTCTTCAAGAGTCGTCCAATCAGCAAGATCCTCCAATTTGGGCAAGCGCAGTAAATGCAAAAGCAAGCACACTACCTAGAATACTGCAAAATGCGTGGATGATGACACTCTTCCAAGGTACTGCTTCAAACGAGACTACTCAGAAGTCATCCCGAGTGACGACTGCGAAAAGTTCAAACCCCGAGCCGCAGAGCACGACCAAGTGTGGTATACGGACGGCTCTAAAATGGACAGTGAATCTGGGGCTGAAATATTCGGAAAGTCGTCTAGTACCAACATATCGATTAGCCTAGGCCAATACATACATACATACTCATCGATATACCAGGCAGAAATATTTGCCACTAATCTGTGCATAAGCTTAAAGCTCCTTAACTTCCTGGGCAAAAACATTCTAATCTTCCCCAACAGTCAAGCTGGCTTAAGGCCACTGAACTCAGCCACGATCAAATCGGAACTAGTCCTAGAGTTTGACCGTCTCTAGGACCTTCTAGGTTCCTTCTAAAAAATAAATAAATAAATAGCTGGCGCGACAGCTCGGGTTGAGCCAAGGCCTAGCTTCTCGCAACCATTCATGTTGTGCGTGTTTGTATTGTTCGCACGAATGGAAGGGACCTTCAATTTATTGCCGAATCCGAACGGAGAATTGAGAAGCTCTTTCATGACAGATTTTACTCCCGGAGGCTTGTCATCCCCTGATGAGAGGTGGTGCCGCGAAAAATGTTTGGTGTTTTTCCTGGCTGGGGCTTGAACCCACGCCGCTCGCTCGGCAGTCCAACGCACTAACTGAGCCACGGCGACAACAGGTTCCTTCTAGAACAAGGAAAAAACAATTTGATACCGCTGGATCCCCGCTCACAAGCGGCACATCACTAGCCAAGATAGGTACAATAACCCCTATCGCTGGTCCTGAACCAGTAAAGTCCCTAATATATCCCAAAAAATATTTAAGTTTCTTCTGAATCTAAGGAGGAACCACCTTTAAATTGAAACCTGTATCCTAAGTAGCCACTGCCGCCTAAAACGGCATCAACACAAGCTTGGCCTGTCACCGGACCTTATATGCAGACTATGCTTGGAGAGCGAGGAAAGCTCTCTTCACATCGTCACAGAATGCCCGGCCTTCAATTACGTGAGAAATCAGACCAACGTCAAAGAAGAGTCAAGGCAATTGCGGAATAGCCTAGAGGACACAGGATCTAATAGAATGCTGATCGTGTTAGCACTGATTTTTTTTGGTGTTTCCTGATAAAATTAATTATAATAAATTATTCGCGATTCTCGCGATTCTCTACTACGTGTCCGTATACCAAGTACCCGTCATAATGCTTCCTCATCTGCACTTCATAAATTAACTACTGTAAGCTGCCTGTTAACACGGTTTGAAGTCCTTTCACTCGTGGCTCGTCGATGTTGCCTTCTGACTTATTCACAGATGATGTGATGGTGGATTGTGTCTGGCTTTCACTGTTCTCCGCAATTAAGGGAACAAATATTTTCCCTAAACCACAAGGACCTGCAAATGCATAGTTTCCCCACAACTTACTTGACTTGAAATCGACTCTTTCCCTTTCTCTGAAACAAATGCTTTCAAATTAAATGAATTTCAAGTTGTTACCACAGTCTTTTGGTTCTCTGTAGAGTAGGTCCTTTTTCCAGTGGCTGTATGTACGTTCGTTGGAACCATTCCCCAGATGCTTCCAAGATTGACTATGCATTTTCATTTACACATTTGCCAGAAACACAAATTGAATATGAGAACATCCACTTGGGTATTATATTCTCAAGCGTATACCACAAGGGCGGGGGAAGGGAGAAAGCCACCCACCACCGCTTAGCTAAATCCTGTCGAATGTGCAGCACATACCATGCCAACCGTACAATTCTGCGAAAGAAACATAACTCTATCCGGGATTTGTATTCATTTCTCACTATTCCAATCCACAAATGATATTCCTTTCGTAAATCATCTCATAAATTCTCCATTCATTATCCTTTCACACACACATTGTGATTCACTTTTCGCGAGAAAATTTTCGACAGCCATCACAATTCAGCGAAGAACAACCCTTCGACTCGGTCGACTCCTTCCGGCACATTTAAAACAAACAACATATCCTCTCCGATTTGAAATCCTCCTCAATCGTTTACGCTTTACATTTCCTTATCTCCTTCATTCGAGAGAGGCTTTTCCCTTTCACGGAATATCCTTCAGCAACAACATTCCCCCCCACAAGGATACGATTCGAACCGAAATGGCAATAAAATGTTATGCAACACAACACGCACCAAAAACTGAACAGAAATTCGTTTCGTTCGCTTTATTACCAAGATACACTAAAGTGTCTTACGCTAGCTGTAAAATATCCTTAAGGAACAAACAGCACGCAAAGAAAGAAAAAAAGGAAAACAACTTCGTCGCAAACGCACAAAAATCTTCTCGCATAACACATTTCCCTGTGGCAGGCAGGAGTGATCTCCCCAAAAGGGGATAATATACGTTTCCCTATTCCTTTGATGGAATTTTTCAATTTATTTTCATGTACGTTTTATGGACTCGAGCGGAGAGCCAGCGCAACGTCAAGCTCCTTACAGGGCCAGCACAATCCCCTGAAACTAGGACGCGCATATCATCAGCAGAAAGAAACAGTATACGAGTATGATTGGTCGATGGCAAGGACACAACAGTGGGAATAGATTTTTTTTTTTTTTTTTCATAGTCAATTCTCAAAGAAAGGACGACACGAATCGGTTTATTCAGTTTATTTGTTGGATTTGCCCACCCCACCCCCAAATTCAGAAGAAAACATGAACTGTTTATCATGACAGCAAAAAGTTAAACCTCAAGGATATAAATTTTGAAAATGGTTTGATGGATCCCTTTTCCTGTCAATATGGCCTTAACTCACTAGCTGCTATCCACTATCCAATAAAAGAAAAAGCCTCTCTCCGCCTGAGTGTTGGTTGGGGTTGGATTGAACAACCAACGCCCGCCCATTTGTCCCACGCAATTCGGTGAAATTGTTTGGAAAATGAATTTTCGACGAAAATTGGAAAAAATCTGCGATGAAAATTGTCACCATGGGTCGGTCCATCGGTCGCATCGGGCCTCTAAAATCATTTTCAAATACAATTGAGGATGTATTAGGTTTTCGCCTTAAAGGATAAAAAAAAAAGAAGAAGAAAACATGCCAATTCCCAGTTGGGTCCCCGTTTTTATTGTATTTTTGCATGTGACACGTGTTTGGTGGCTATTACGAGTAAGTAACTTCAATCATTTTTCGAGTGAAAATGACTGGGGCGTACTGTAAGGGATACGTTACAGTGTGTCTGAGAAGTCAAATAAGAAGGTCCCAGTGGTTTAAGGAAAGCAATAGTATGAAGTTGCGAAAGATTTTTTACGAAGGGACTTGGCGGTCTCCAAATCAAAAAAATCGTCAACGTACATAGATTGATAGTTTAGAGAGGGTATTGTAGAATCACTTCATATCTCTCAGCTCATGGAAGACTCTACTGCGAGGCGCACTCAGCCTTTTGCGGAAGTGAAAAGAGACATCTCAGAGTAATCCTTGACAAAACTAAAACTCTTACCCGAGCAAGGTCTACCTACGACTTTACGTTAAAATTTTAGAACGGAGGTTATAAATGATCTATCAAACCAATAATTACCAACGCATCTTTGGCGAATAACCCTGTAAGCTAAAGGCCAAGAATAGTTTAACCGAATGCGTCGCTGAGCCTGCGTTCGTATTAGTGGGACAATGACAACGTGGCCAAAGACAGCTATAGAAGCAAGGCTTGGTCTTACACTACTACACATCACAGTAGCAAGAAGCTACGCTGATTGCTCTAAGGTTGCCTCAGATACCGGAACTCAAAGACAGTAACCTTATAGGGCATCTGAGGATCGTGGAATACATACATATGTGTGACCTAATTTTCAATACCTCGGATTCAGAAGACGTCTGTTCTTTAAGAGATTGGGGTGATCACAGGTAGCCACCACGAATAAAGAATTAAAGGTCTCGTCACCTTACAAAATTCGAAAAACTAGTACACAGATGACTGCAAATTGGAAAGCGGCTGTACCGGAGCTGGGGTTTGTCTCATTGCAGTTACCGGCAGCGCCTGTAAGATCATCAACTATCTTTAAGGCAGACGTTGTAGAACTATGTGCATAGGACTAGGTCAGCGCTCTTCTGAGTCTCAGTCTCCTCGAAGACACTGGACCCACAAACAAGGTTACTGTAACCTGGAAAACAGGATACGAAAGTTTCGAAAATGATGATCGTGCAGACTGTATGGCGAGAAGAGGCACTTGGCGCCCAATGATTGGTTCGGACTTCTATTTTGGAGTGTTACCGAGCACTTTGATCAACCCCACCAAACAAAAAAAAAATAGGGCAAACAAATTATTTCAACTTTGCAAGAAAGATTCAGGGACTAATGGGCTACCTAATTGCCCACTTAGGTGCCATCTGCATAAAATAAATTAACAGAAACAAACATAGGTAGGTATGTCGGGTCTATCGTATGTGGGAATCAACATAAATAGCAAAAGATATGTTTTCTTGGTGATGCCCAGGGGCCACAAAGAGAAGACCAATTCATCTAACGCGGGGCACGATAAACTCAGCGAATACTTGGAATATCGAACTAATCTATTGAGCTTAATTAGTTTAGGTGAGGTTAAGTAGGCTGTCCGCACCTAAGATGCTAACACACTAATACCTATCTCTAATCAAAAGCTACACCAAGGAGGATAATGCTTCATAAGGAGGATACTTCTGATTTCGATTTGCATCGAAGAAAGGTTCTCCCAGGTTTAGCAGTCTTCTTTGGATAAGGCTCTTTATGGCTAGATACGTTCAGAGGGAGTGGATAATTGTGTCCCTCTTATCTTCATCCCTGCAACTTCTCCAGAAATCATAAGAGGAGAGCCCTAGCCTCTTGCCATGTAGACCTATAGGACAGTTTTCCATGAGGACATTCATATCGGAGCTAACTAGCTAACAGTTTAGCATGAAAAAGTCTCCTTCTGGGCCAGCACAATAGGTCTTACAGTTCGTCTAGCACATCTAGCGATATGAGTGGACGACAGTTTCCTACGATTGATCAAAGATTCTAAGTACGTAATTCGGTGCTGACAACAATTTATCTGGGATCGAAAAGAATGGAAGGCTACGGCATCTCGGGCAGGGCAGAAATTCTTCACAGCTCGGGAAATATGTAAACCCCAGAGAGATTCAACATACTCGATAGCAGTGAAGACAGAAAGAACGTCACCTTACTTTAAACTGGCTCTGCTTACTTTATTCCTCTGCTCACAAAGTATTCTTCGTATTTTGAGTGTTTTCAGCTCTCAGAATTTAAAATGCGCTAAAGCTTCGGAAAAAAGCTTTGAAATTCCTTATCGTTGACTAGCCTTCGCCAACAATTCTTAGTATCTTAGCTACTTTATATACATATTCAACAGTAGGCAGGGTAAAGCTAAGAGTGAAGATTTATACCATGTGGCCTAGAGCAGTGGGTACCATGCGACTTAAAAAGGCAGCAGCTTTTTCGGTAGCTCCGTCCATGATTGTGAACCAAACGTGGAAAACTTGTCTCCAGGAGAGCACTTAAAGTCCTGGCTTCTCAGAAAAGTTTCAGTCAAATTTTAGTAGTGATTCCCGCAGAGCTGGTAAGAAATTTAACTCCACGCCTGATAGCAAGCCTCCTTAAGTTCGCATACCGCAGATAGCTAATTTCGTTATGCTTTTGAAGAACTCACGTCTGTCATCACACACTTCCAGGCTACACAATAGCTCTCGTCGATTATACAGATTTTCATTTCCCTCTCACTTGATGTAGTCGAAACAAATATGCGAACGATAATGTCGCCTCCAGGCTCATTCTCAATCGTTCGCATGTCGTGGCAATTACGGCCTTTCAATTTGAAAAATCGTTGACAGTAAATCACTTCACATCGAAGGAGACAACAACGACAACATCACATCACCCTATCTCGACGTCGATTTATAATACCAAATGCCAGGCCAGATAGACTGACATAGCACATTGAAGCAGAGAGACAACTTCAGAGATGGGTGTGGATGTCTTTGCTGAGAACGTAGCTCCTTAACCCAATTTCGGGCTTCGTCCTTCGAAGTCATGTATGTATAGAGAGACGTTGGAGCGTGAGGCAAGTGAAAAATAATGGAGAATGATATAAACCGCGTGCCATGAATATAATCGAAGAATGAATGCCTTAGGTGGTGGTGGTGGTGGCGTGCAAGGACTCGCTTGTCTCCATTATTGGTTTTGAACGAGTACGAGCTAGAAGGGGGAGTGATTATAGCAGCAGGATCACATTATAGACGTCATATTGGATGATTGTAAATAACTGGGATGTTCATCATTTGAAAATTTTATAAAATTCCTTTGGGAAAATATTTACTCATCTCGAGAGCGGAAGGCGTTTGATGATGTGAAAACTATTTGGTACGCCATCGCATAGCTTCGAGTCATCAGTAAGTCGTTTGCCAAATACCAGCTTGAAGGACATAAAAATTAAGTTTATTTTGTGATTCCTAGTGGTTGCTTGGTCATCGTTTAAAATTCTCCCCCTAAAGTGTCATAAAGAAAAAAAAAAACAGAAATCGATAGAATACCATGCGGGTGTTATGGACAATCGCAAAAATGTTCACCCCCTCAGACAGCGCTGTATAGTTAATGATTTATTCATAGTATTATGCACAAGCAACACCACCCACCCCCTCGTTTGTCACACATGCACAGACAGCAATTTATTCAATTTTTTTTTTTTAGATTAAAACAATGTTCCCGACTTGCGGAATGTTTAATGACGAAATACCATTAGCCTGGGAAATATTTCAATTTTTTTCCGCCCTCAATTCGATCAGGGGACGAGGGTTTCACTACCCCCGATGATGGCGGGTGGATCGGCTTCATATGGCAAATTAATTTAAATGAACATTTTGAAATGCTTAATTTATCGTCCTTTTGTTAATCGCATTATACAGTTTTTTTTTTTCGTCAATAATTAGTTGGTTGTCAATGGCGTGCTTTTCAACTTTTTGCACACGCATTTTGGTCGTCCTGACGCATAAAGAACGATTTAATTTTTACACACAAACACACATGTGCACGCGAAAGCATTTAACAGACGGATGGTTAGTGTAGAAAAATAAGTTATAGCCTATGCGGAGTGGCAATAAATATTGTTTAAAAGTTTTTTTTTCCCTTTTTGTTTTGTTGTACGAATCGTGACCAATGTCAATTAGGTTTTTCGTTTTTGCTGTGTGTAGTTTGTGTGTGAAATGTTAACGCCAACGTTGAGTGCCAATAGAACAGCAGGTAGGATGGTTGCTGAACAGCATGTTATCAAGGATAACAAGGATAATTAGTGTGTCTGATTTATGAATGGTGTGTTAGCTACATAGCTGCGGACTGAGTTCTTTTGAATCAGCTTTAATTATAATTTTTAATCATGTGAAGTGGATTGTATATCGTTTCTACTTACAACAATGTTGAGCTAAATTTGTTTGATGGTGCTTACCTGAAATGAGAGAAATTTAAAATATTAATTAGGTGATGGTTTGGGTTGGGTTGAAAACATAAAAATAGTTTACTATTGCGTATTACAAAATTTGTTTGGTACACACGGTTTGGATGATGTTCTTTCGGTTTTCGAAACTTACTAACCAACACTTGATGTTTTTCTTGATATTGAACGCCGCCATTGAACATGACTAACGATGCAACCGCAAAAGTGCTTACAAGAAGTGCAGAATCAGCATCTACGGACATGGATTTACAATCATAAATGCAGAATGGGGACTTGTTTTTGCTTAAAAGACTGCAACTACGGGTAAAACAGAAGGCGGAGTATTGTATGGACTCTCAAGGCTGACCCGTTCTTACATAGTTAAAAGAGTATCAAGGAAGTTGCCTTTGGAGATGACGCAGTATCTACTGTTTGATACTGGAAATCGTATATCGAGGAACACGTTGAGAAGGCTCAATGTTTGGAACAAAATGGGGATTAGAACCGAAAGTGACTCACTGGATCCACATTTTTCAGGTAGGTAGGTAAATACATAGGTAAGGTGGCTGTGCCAGCAGCTGTCTGTTTGTCAAAAAGAGAAAGTAGATGTAGGAGCACGTCACGCGACGCGGATGGGGTGGTTCTTAGTGCTCCACTAATGCATATGCATGCTTATCCTTGCACTTTACCTAATTGATTGCAGTGTAAGGCTCTGTCTTAGGCTATCCACTAGACGATCACACCACACATGAGAGCAGGGCTGATAACCCCCACTTCTTAGCAACGACTTTTTGCAGCATTGGCTTTCCAGTCTAATTTGCTACCCAGAAAGGGACCCAGAAATTTGGCTTTTTTAACAAAGCGGAGACGGGTGCCGTTAAAAGAAGATGGGCTATTGGACGAATATTATTCTCCCTAGCAAAGATGACTAGTTCGGTTTTTTCAGGGTTGAAACCCAAACCGCTTTAAGCAAGCGCCCCATTTTGAGAGAATTTCACAAATTGTGCTAGCGCTAGGGTATTTAAGGTATCGACCATTGTTGTCAATCAATCATTCGGTGCCTCGTGAGTTCACCAATTGGGTGTTGAAAAGCCAAGCAGACGATGTAGAATTTTTGACGAAAATCATCTTCAGCGACGAAGCGCAGTTCTATACGTTAACAATCAAAACTGCTGAATCTGGGACACAAAAAATCCACGTTTGATCCAAGAGAAGAGAGAGTTCAAAGACATGCATCTACAACGCTTTACGGTTTGATGAGGATTTCGGGCGGGCGTAGTGACTTTGGCCGGAAATGACATAAATGGACTTGAATGACATGTGGCTTTAACAGAACGATGTGACCTGTCACAAAGCGAATGAAATATAAGACTTATTAAAGACAAAGTTTCAAGGGCGTCTCATCTAGCAAAAGAGATCAATTGGCCGGCTTGTTCTTGTGATTTGACGCCTTTAGACTTTTTCTTTTTGGAGAAGTGAAAGGTCTATGCCAACAATCATAGAAAGGGGTTCGTCGCGTCATTGGCAAAAAAGGGCCCGGATAGGCCACTGACAAGGTGACGAATGAGAACTTTAACAAAGGAACTGGTTCACGATTCACAAATTAAAATGAAAAGTCATGCATTTGGACATAGAAATCGTTCAATAAAACCAAGCCAAGAGTAAAATTAAAATTTCAAAAACGATGGGACGTGCCTCATGTGCTCAAAGTAGACTGTACGAGTACAACATGTACGCAAGCTGTTCCCGCAGAAGGGATATTTTTTGGAGTTCCCAAGGAGCAGATGGCAAACTTAGCTGTCACAATTCCCCGACATTTATTAATATTTCCACAATTGAAACGAATAGCCTTATTCCCTGACAAAGCAAAACGAAATCCTTTTTCCCATGTGGTATTTTGACATTTCGAACAATACCCGCAAATTGCTGGAACGAGTTCTGTCCCACGATGCACGTCGTCTTATCCCCAATCTCTTCACTTATTTACCCCTATCATTATCCATCATCGCTTCCCAGTCACAACAACTGCAAATAAAGTGTCACTTACTCATTCCCTGCGTCACGTCTGAGACTGATCACGATCATCACGCATTTCACACAGCAAACGCAAACACCCCTATCCGGCCTATGTGTTCCCTGTGTGCATGACGATTCAATTTTCACATGCCATTCACAAAGTGTTCGTAAACCCTTTTGCCGGTCGCATGCATCTCCAGGAATTCTTCCATCTGACCATGAATCATCAGCCGTCCGTTTCACTGTCCATTTCATCAATAACTTGTCTTGACAGAGCGAGTATCTCAGACACTTTGCCACTTGCTAATTGCCAAGGCAATCACAAACTGTGCGTGTAAACAGATTCTCATTGTCATCATCGTGCTCACTGAAGTCTGCCTCCGTCTGAAGTGAAGTTGGCAAGTGTTGCTACTGTGTGACATCAAAGCACAGACCTGACCTCAGAAAATGACAAACGACAGGCGAATCCATGCAGCACTTGTTTGGAAAGTATCTAAATGAAAAATCATCCTTCTCCGGTCGGAAAAGATACTTTTTTTTCCCCATTTCGTTGCTTTCGTTTTTGTTGGTGGGAATTTTCGGGCAAATTACCGAACCAGAGAGGCACAGTAGCTCCAGCTCCAGTGCGAGGAACGCGCACGCTACACGCTTTTAATTTATCGCCTTCATTAAGGCATTTTACAATATTTCTTATTTAGCCGGAGACTCGTCGTACGTTTAATAATATTCCCGTCGTCCCTGGGGTGCGGAACGGACTGGTGATGGAGAGAAAATTCCCCGCACTCTGTAGGGAGCCGAATGAGGTGTTCGTGTCGTCGGAAGGGATAAAAATTAATTCACTTGTTCCAGAGCGTATCTATGCATATCTATCTGCCGCTGACTATTTGTCTGTCTGTCGTCTGGTTTATTTTCCGCAAGTTTTCCCCCTATTTCTCCCTTTGGGGTGACGTTTTTCTTTTAACTCTTGACGTGTGCTCCTCCAAGTCCCGGCGATGTCGACGACGACGACTACGGTGGATGGCTCTATTTTCGGTGAATGAGTGCGTGCGTTTTTTTCCCACACACATTCCCACACAAATGCCTCGGCGACACAGTGAGTACTGTAATTTAATGAATTTACGATGACAGTAGAATTATTATTATTATTTCAGTTTCTGCTGCTTTATGCTCGCATTCGTATGAAATACGCTTTTGTGGGGTTAATTTCGTTAATGGCATTCTTCGGATGCAATGCTTCGGAAGTTAAAGTTGACATTTCAAATTGTTTTCGTTTTCATTTTCATTTTTTTCTCAAGTGAAATAGTTGTATGGTAATGGCCTTAGAGCGGGTAATTAGTAGCTAAGGTGATGAGCTCGGCAGTGGCAAAAGGAGATGGGGGAAGATTTATGAATTAATTTACGTTGATTAATTGTTTTTCGGGTTTACGATGCTATAAGTCTCTATAAGGCTTCTTTGTTTATCTATGAGCAAATGGCAACATTTTATAATTACACAGTGTAGTGGTTATTGTTGGTGGTACTCTTCTACAACCTTGGCAGGTCAAAGCCTGATGGTGATGATACTTTCGGTTGAGTCATTACCACAGAGCGATTATTTGATGTGTTAGATGTTTAAGTCAATTTGTGTCAAGGAGACTCGTAGGCTGCAATGTGATAGTTGCGAGTCATTTTGTTAAGAATTTGCGTGTCTAACGAGCTTGTGAGCACGGCAGGTGATGATCAAAAACTAATAAAATCTGCCATTTGATCCGAAATGATCTTGAAGAAAATTATACAAAGTATACCGCTGATTCACGTTCATGAAGTGAGTCTACTTGCATTCTGGAGAGCCGTGCTACACACAGTTGGGTTTGAAAGATAGTTAATCGTCAATGGAGGCCCTGACCGCGCGAAGTCGCGATGTAGGTTCAGGTCATGAGGAATCATCTTCTGGACTTTGACTAGCGATTTCGCAGAGCCCATTTCCAGAGATCCCAGTGTGATCTAGGACCCAGACTAGAGTCAAAAATCGATCAAATTCAGAGAGTTCTTGCAGCCCTGAACTACTTTGAAACTGGTTAAAGGGTTGAGAAAGGCCTTAAGCGCAGCCTTACTATTGCTACAGACGCAGTTGCTACAACCCTTTCACCTATTTTACAACATAGTCCGTGACCATTAGGATAGTATAAGTCTCCGCTTGGAAAACAAAAAAATACTTGCCTTAGGCTAGTGATGTCTAATGTCGTTGTTCTCCACGGAGACACTAGCTCCGGATCCATGATTAGTGGAAAAGCACCGTGAAAATTCAACAAAAGTCCAGTGTTCCTATCATACCCATGTAGATTGGTAGATTGGTCCAATGCCTTGCCAAAAGCACTCTTACACTACCAGAAAATTAAGAGCCCTTTGGATGTCTTCGAATGTTTCAAGGTATTGGGTTTCATTCAGCTATGAGACGATGGAGGAATTTATCGCTACTTCAAATTTCGGTAGTTTAAGAAATCGTTTCCATTCACCTCATGAGTTCCCCTACTTCACTGTAGATTCAGCTACACATATCAGTCACCATCTTTGTGGAATACTTCCCTTGTTAGTGAATCGGTTAAGCTACCTCGCCTGTGATCATAAATAAATTAATAGCTGGCGCGACAGCTCAGGATGACCAAAGGCCTAGCTTTTCGCAACCATTCATGTTGTGCGTGCTACATTTTTTCGCACGAATGGAAGGGACCTACAATTTATTGCCGACTCCGAACGGTGAATTGAGAAGCTCTTTCATGACAGATTATACTCCCGGAGGCTTGTCATTCCCTGCCGAGAGGTGGTGCCGCGAAAAATGTACGGTGCACATGGCTGGGGCTTGAGCTCACGCGGCTCGGCCAGCAGTCCAACACAATAACCACTGAGCCACGGCGACCACCACCTCGCCTGTGATTGGCATACGACATAAAGACAGAGTCAGAGTCTTCCTCAAACATTTATAGTTAAATAAACACTCGTTCCATAACGATAAGACCATCTTGGTGTCTTGGGTGGCAGCTGGCAGCTCACACGCCAAAATTAATGGACACTAGCTACATGGAGCTATGTTTTGTTTTGATATCCCTGTCAAACTCGTCCGTCTGTGCAGGATAACGATGGAGCAGGCTTGTTCCTCCATTAAGGGAGGTAACAATCTCACCGATGCCCTTGATGTTAACAAGTATTTCGACAAGGTGACGCGCTATAATGTGACTTTTTTCCACGAAGCAACCAAAACTCACGAGAAAACTTCGAAGCACAACCATTAAACAGTCTATGCTAGCACTTGCACTACTTGAATTCAGCTAGCTGTACACCGGTGACACGTGTACAAATACAACAGGTGCCAAAATCCGTCTGGTGGTGAAAGAGGACAAGATCAAGTTTTATTTGTCAACAATATCAAGAAGGTACAGCCAATATCGACGAATCGGACACACAGTCACAGTCGGCAGCTGTAACTTCGAGGTAGCATAAGACGCTACCTAAAACAGATTGGCTCCTGGTCAAGAAAAACTGCGCCTTGAACATTGAAAAGGCGATATTTAATGTATAAAGCGATTGAACACAACAGTCTTCGAATCTAACCCGGAGAAACAACGCAGATGAGAAAGATGTCGTGGCACGCACAAGGGAAGGCAAGTTAAAGAAACATGCGACAAAGAAGCCGTTCTGGTTTTCCATATTGGGTAGCCGCATAAGAACTACATCCGTCGTATTATCTTCCGCCTCTATATTACCACAGCCATAACCACATCACCGAATCATACTCGTCTAGAGTGGTTCAACTTCCACCTCAAGTCATCATTGGTTTCGGCATTTTTTTTTTAAATCGACTGCGTCTTCGAATTTAAAATGGATTGGTTGTCCTTGTCGTTTTGCTTTGGTAGATATATCCCATCAAGGCCCTCGAAGACATGCATCAGGCCATGACAGTGCGCATAGTAAAACGATAACTTTCAAAATCTTTTTCCAACCATCTCCATCGTCATGACTTTTGACCGCTCTGGCCACTTCATTCCTATAATCTTGCCAGAAACACCAACTTAACCACGTCATCATCGTCTTAAAACTTCCAACTAAGAAGTAACCAAAAAGTATATTTGAAAACTCCTTAGCATCATTTCTCAAAGTCTGGTGAATTTTTCAAATTCCATTTCAACTGACTGCCTCACTCCTGTCCCAATAGCAAAGCAAGTACCAATTTCATGTTCAAATATTTACATTTTATTTCGTGGCTTCTGGTGGGAGGTGGTGGGCCACATCTGTCTTGAACCCTTCGGCGTAACCCACTCTCCCAGAATGACATATTTCCACAAAATTACTCCAAAAAAAAACTATCCAAAGTGCGAACTAAGCGAAAACTCAAAACACACAAAATTTTCTAAATGAAAACTTTTGTGCAACCCTTATCCACCTAACACATCACCACACAGCATTCACCCCCAACCATCGCAATGGTCCACGACAACCCACTTTCTACGAGCACACACACCCACCCACACACAAAAAGTGATGTTTTTCAACTGTATATTTGCAATTCCCCAAACTTTATAATTACTTCTTCAATGTTTTTAAATTACCACAGTTGTTGCAGGCAACAGCAGTGAATACGACTAGTATCAGGAGGTGAAGCATCACCTCCGCCAACCACTATAGCTGCCACCCTGATGATTGCTTCACCCAGTAGTATGCATTGCTGTCTCATTTGGATGGTTCGCAAAAAACCGCACCAAAAAGCATCCTTCCCATACAGAAGCTCCCTTTCTTCGTACAACCGCGCTCTGTCCGCCCAACCGACAAAACAACTTTTTACAAGTATCTGCAGTGCATTTGTTCACATCCCTTACAGCTACAAAAAAAAAAGTAAAGAACGCTCTCACAGATACAGATCGCAGGGAGAAGATCCAGGCGCAGTGAAACTTTTTTTTTTTTAAATGGAGTAAAATATTTGAACTAGAAATTCCATTTGAATAGCGTACGCTGGCGGCGCGTGTGGTGGGTGGTGCACATTTACAGTACAAACCCGAAATTTCCCAGGAGTAATTTTAAAACGCCAGAGGAAACAAAGAAAAACGGTGGTTCCACCTTGGGGTTGTCTCGTTTTAGCGGCTTATACTGCGGGTGGATATGAAGACTTTCATAGATGCACAACCGAAGCGATGTCTCAGAAGAGCAATGTTTTGATACGAAAGGGATGTCGGGAAGAGAGTGATCAATTGGACGAGCTTTTCGAGTTGAGATTTAAAAACTTGCTGTCCTGTCTTATAGCCAGAGTCTAACCCTTCCTTGAAATACTGAAGAAGGATTGGAACGATTCTGGACAACGTGCAACCCAAATGGATTTTAAAAATTCAACAAAAACTTGTCAATAGTCGCCTCACCGAGAGAGGACTGTGAAAAGCAAAATCTTCGACTACCAACATTTGATCTTTTCGGGCTTACGGATGACTTCAAAATGAAGACAGAAATTGGCTCTCGAATTTTTGGAGAATTAGCTTGAACACCGCGCTAGCTCGGCGACTGATGTCCTGGCCTGAGTGCCCAACTCCCGCACCTATTACCCCTTTGGTAACAGTAGCGTTCTAGATCTGCTACAGAAAGAATTGGCAGCCTTTCGGGCAGACTACCCTAAATTTGAATTTCGACAAAAAGGTTCACTGTAGGCTTTTGCTTCAGAGCTGTGTGGGAGAAAGGAGCAAGGAAGAAGGAGCAGCTATTAACACCGACAGCTCAAAAATGGACAACGAATTTGGTGTAAAATCCCTCAATTTACAAAAATCTAAACACCTTCCGAATTATGCTAATGTCTTCCAGGCGGAGCTCTTGGAAATCCAGAAGGTATGCCGACTACTATAAAATGATCCAACACTCAAGCATAACACTTCTTTTTTAGTCCGAAGCCAAGCCTTAATCAAACCCATTGATTTGGCCTCTATTTCCTCTGGTCTAGTGAAACAATTCCGGAATGAACCTAGGCGCCCGATTCAGAGTCACGCTTTTGTAGGTCACAGATCACAGGGACAGTGCTAGAAATACAAGCGCCGTCGAATTTGCGCGACAAAGCGCTGCAAGGGCAATATACATTTACACTTTTTATTGCTGATCAAACTAAGAAGGAGCAGAACACACAACAACATAATTTCCACAACGATATGCCCAACCTAAAAACAAGAACTGGACCTAAGCGTTTCTTAATTTGACCCGTCCAGATATCTCCAAAAGTGTAGCGCAGGTCACTGACCAATTGGTGAACAGCAAAGCTTGGCATCTTCAAAAACACACACGTTCGTACCTGTAAGCAAGAACCCGTCGTTTGCTTACTCTAATACTGTTCGACTCTGGCTAGACATTAAGCAAACCATTCCTTGACAACCTTAAGGAAATCTTTGGAAATCTGCTCTTGCTGAAGTCTACCGGATGGATCTAAGCAGCTCTGATCATACCCTCAACAACACTCACATAACCATCAGGTCACATAAGCTGTGGAATCAAAACCGCGCCTAAAGCTCCGATCAGACGATTTGCAGATGTGCGCAAAATTTCCTCATAAGCAAATGTGTGCAAACCATCGGCAAATGCCCATTTGCTGAAATGTCATTTGCAGGCCGATCACACGATTTGCAGAATTTGTCCCAAAGCTGGAAATTTTTGCGTGTGCGCAAATGTGAGCAAATGACACATCTGGAAATTTTCTCAGAGCATTTATTGTCCGATCACACGATTTGCCGACATATACAAATAGCACACCCTTTTGAAGAAACGTCATTTTCATTTATTTGGAGGGATGAAACAACTCGAGATACCCTCGCAGTGGTATTGGCTGTGTATGTATTTGTTTGAGAGCAGCAGCGAACAGGATGACCGTAGCAAATTGGACTCGAAGCAGAGCAATTTCTGGAGAAAGGATTAGGTTGGCCGGCGCGACAAGGAACGATTTTGAGCAAAACTTTATTTTTTTCCTGTTTCTATTTTCTAAGCATAGCAAAAATATAAATGAATCAAAAAACTCAATGGATTTGTACTTTTCCTGTCGCGAATCATTTTTAATTTCTTTTTTCTTTTTGTCAGAAAATGAATTCCATTTAATCAAATGATTTATTTAATACTCTGGTGATTAAAGTTCGATGATGTCCAATTCAGTAGCGCAAATATTGGAGAATTGCTTGAAAAAAAATCCACATTGTATCACAGCATTTGCAGGAAAAATTTACCATTTGCCTATGTTTCTTCAAACCAACATGAGCTAATCTCAGAAGTTTGCAAATGAGAGTGGGCAAATGTCCAAAAGTGAGCAAATGTGTGCAAATGGTCCCAAAAGGGTGATCACACAATTTGCGGATGACGTGTGCAAACGTTTGCGGACAACGTGTGCAAATCGTGGGCAAATGACATATGTGAAAAACATTTGCGGACAAAAATTTGCTGATCACACAATTTGCGGACGTTTGGGACACGTTTTCCTGCAAAATTTCCTCACATCTGCAAATCGTCTGATCGTAGCTTAAGCACTAATTAGGTCCATTGAACATCCACCTCTAACTCCGTACAAAGGGTACCTTCAGCGAAGTTCTCAATCAGCCCTAGTGAATTATCGTCCATATTTCAGGCAGAGGTCCTTGCTACCAAAGAATGTATAAACTCAAATGCACGTCAAATCCATTAGGAAAGACTATTTTCACTTCTTCAGGCAGTCAAACTGCTTTGAAAGAACTTTGGTCGCCTGTTCGAGTTAAAGAGTCATCCAACAAGAGGTGTCATTGTAAATTTCACGCCATTGTTGAACTGTCAACATTTCGTAAAAATCATACTACTTTTGGTCAAGCACCTTCTCGCACAGCTATAATGAATTTAATCGATAAATTTCAACATTTCGTTAGTGATGTGAGGACTCCAACTCGTGTTCATCTGGCAAGGTCAGCTGGAAAAATTGCAGCCGTAGCTGAGAGTGTGACTCAAAACCAATTTCGAAATGATCACAGGAGTTGGGCCTATTCGCAACAACTTTGCACCGCGTTTTTCATAAAGATCTTGGCAAACATGCTTACAAGGTCCAGTTGAAATAAGAATTGAAGCCAGCAGACCATGCACAATGCCGTATTTTCGCTAAAAAAAAAAAGACACCATTTGCTGGATGACCCTATAGCTCTATAAACTCACCCTGAAAAGGAACAATTTAGCAATTGTTCATGGAATTGCAGTTCAAAGGAAGTTCACTGTTAACAAGAGAACTGCTTCGCAAGAAAAATATGTCTTCCGATTGAGACATTCTAAGGATGACAAAATAGACAATAGCGATGTATGAAAAGCTGGTATAAACATTTCAGAAGTCAACTGAAGAAGATGGGTCTTCCACAAGACTTAACTGAAGCTAAGCCTTGAGGACGAACAAACATGTTTAAAACTGTGTAGCATAAAAAGAGGTATATGTACATACATAAGCCGCGAATGGATTAACCACTAAGAGGAGTAGTCAAACGTACTTTCAATAAATGGTAGTGTTGTCACGGCGACTCGAAATCAGAGAGAAACTAAACAGAAGGTATCTCTGACTACTCTGCTTTAAATGTTTTGAAAAAATGACTAACAAACGCACGCATGGCTATAAGAGTACAACCGCTTTATGCAAAATCTCTCTCACCACCCCAAAGTTGTATCGTTCTGGTTAGAGGCAGATGGTTGAGATCTAAGATAATTGGTGAGCAAAGATATGCCGATTGTTCATTACCATCACTGTGTTTATCAGATCTCTTGTTCGCATAATAAAATCACTCACTATACCATTTCCCATCGGCCTACCTTATGTTTATGGCAATTTGTAGAAGGACTAAAAGAAATCATCATCAAACAATGTCCATGGGGACATAGTACATAATTTCATCATTCACGGTCTGCTCTTCATCCGTACGAATCCTTAAGCAAATATACCGCCACCCATTAATATAGTTGTCCCTTTTGTTTGTCGGCTTAACACTTTCCACATAACAATAACCAATAATATCCTTGCTACTCCTCCCATTGAACACATAGTATCTACGCCAGACAGATGGCCATTGCGTAGGAAATAATTGACCAACAATCACCCCCTAAAATCACTGAACCAACCCCTCTTTCATTATTTGTCATAAACGAAAATTAACTTAATGTAATTTGTCACATCTCGCCAAACCCGTCCGACAGTTAAATTTCCCGGAAGAAAATTTCTCCTCTCTCTCGTTCGGTTGTCCCTTCTCTTCGGTCGATGCAGCACAGATTGGATGCGGGATAAAATCCGGATACGCAGGGATGCATTTCATCCCCTGTTCATTTGATTATCTCTTGTGTGTTAAAGTAAAATCCTGCGTGGCATGGTCGGTCCTTTGGGAGTAATATGTATTTTGAATCCCTCCCGGAATTTCATTTGAACAGTTTTCTCTCTTCAATCCTTCATTTGGCTGAATCATATCGAAATTGAACATGTCCTGGGCTTAGAGATGATACTCCCCCTCAGTCTAACTATGTGTGTGCATGACCATAACACAAGGGATGAAGCCCGCTATACGTGGTGCACGTGTGCGCTTAACTTAACCACGAAAAAGAAAACGAAAATACCCTCTGTCAATGAAGGACATTCGTGAAACGAAAAAAATACATTAAATCCTCTGCTACATAAAATCCAATTATTCCCTTCGTACTGATTCTGTTATGCTCATTAAGGATTTGATGTGGTTCACACAAAGGGATACCTTTTTCAAAAAAAAAAAAAAACCTCTAAGTGCATAGAGGGGCTACTCTAACAAAGAAATGATCTTTAAAAGGATTCTAAAATTAAATTTTAACTTCTAAACTGTGCGACTGGTACTATAAGTCCTTAACCTCAGGGGATATAAAGTTGACTCGTTGGGAAGTTTAATTGCGTGAATGTGAGTGCGGTTATAACTACTCCTGGCTGTCATATGTCACGGAGTCTCCTTTGTTTTTGCTAACTGAAAAAAGGGATATAATGTCAGCTGAAGGACACCGGGTAACAGTGTCGCACGTGATTGACATATAAAGCCAATTATTGTAACAGTTTATGTAATAAGGTCGAGTTTTTGCTCATCCTTTTCTTATTTTTCTTTTACACACGCAGTTGAATGAGAAAATCCCTTAAAGACGGTCTTGAAAGGATTTCTCTAATTTTTTTCCTACATGAATACGATAAAAGAAAAATTCTTGTGCAAAGGATACTTGTACTCGTTTTTTTATTTGGTTTGATGGAATATGACGACTGTGGGTTATTTTTAGTTCATGGCATCATTAGACATCATTTGAATATGTTGCCAGGGAGCACGTACCATCATCCATTGAGCAACTGAATGAATATTCCATGTGGAATTCGTTTAAAGTTGAACAATGACATGAAAGGATTGCTGTATAGTTGTGTGGATTGGGCGACTATGGGAGAAAGGATTTTTCAAATTGAAATTGACATGTGAGTGATATTTGATTTGGAGAAAATCACTGTCATTTGAATCAGTCAGGATTTCACAAGAAATGATTCGATTCGTTGCTGGAAAATTCTCAAGCCAGGAGAGAGGTTAGGTAACAGGCATCCATTTAGGTGTGAGTTTTCTGAAGTTTCGACAAATTTAATCAATTTCTTTGAACTCGGCGGACGTGACTAATTTGTTGGAATGTCATGGAAATTTCTTAAGCGAATCCCTAGTTAAGATGTTGCAAATAAATTTCCCTTGAACAAGGATTCGGAGAATTGAATTTGACATTGACGGTTCTCAAGGAATTGTTCAATTTTGCACATACATATGTGGAATATAAATCTACACTTACATTCAAGTGTCATACACGGATGGCACATTACGGAGTAATAAAGGTTCTACTCCTGCACAGGGCTTCAAGTAATGAGTTCATGGAAATACTTAATTACATATGAAGTCTCCGAAAGACATAACCATTCCATCACCTTTTTAGTTCCTTTTCCGCGTCTCTTATATGAGTCGTCTACGTCAGAGTTCCTTCGAGCTCGAACAGGGATTTAGAAGTAAAAGTAACAGCGTTTGAAGAATTAATGCACGAATCGTTACAATCCCCGCGTATCTATATAAAGCTAAACAGATAGTTAGAATCAACCCACATCAATTGGAGGGACGTCTTTGGACTACCGAGTTACGCAGGAAACAAAAGTTAGCGTGAGTTTTTTGCAGCTACAATAGCAGCATGTCACCATATGAGAGTCAAAGGTACCAACACTATCCAAGCTGAAATTGCAAGACAACGGCAGAGGGAGCAGGAGCCGTTCAAGACCGCCTTTCAATTCGAGTATTCACATTGCTGGAACTTATGACGGTGCAATGGAGGAAGACCGTGACTCGGGTGGCGCACGCAAATGGAAGGGGGCCTTAACCCACTTGGCGTGCGAAACTGGAGGCAACTAGCCAAAGATCAAACTGGCTGGAAACGCTTATTGGTTGAGGCCCAGTTCCAGTCTGGATTGTAGCGCCACTTTAAGTTAATAGGTAAGGTTCAAACTGAAAGACAACCCACCACCACCACCAACCAAATAGATCAAGCTCTGTGGGAACTTTTTTGTTTCTTAAAATTGTCATCGAAAACTGAGATTTTCATAGAACGGAGAGAGTCTCCGCACCTATAGGTTCAACTGATCGTTCATCTTTGGGTCATATTTTATGTTATCACTGCTATCTGGTAAGTTGTAGATTTTTGATTCTTAAAAAGAAAGGGGACAACGCTACAGACGCCCTCATCCCACTCTCTACGGTCATTTTACCTTATAAGCGTGCAAGCTCCTGCACGGACTTCAGAGTCTTCACCAAGAGTGCCGAAATCACAGCCATCATCGAGGCTTGGAAAACTGTCTGCGAGAAGGATATCACCGGAAGGAAAATTACGGTTTACATCGACAGCCAGGCAGTCGGTAAGGCTCTAGAGTCCGCAATAACTAAATCGAGGTTTGTAAGAATCTACAAACAGTATTTAGGTGAGATATCCAAAGCCAATACGTTGATCTTATGTTGGGGACCAGGGCATATGGATATCACAGGTAATGAGAGGGCTGACGAACTGGCACAAAGGGGAGCAGTGCTGCATGCCTCACAGGCTCTCCCTTTGTGAGGATTCTACGAGGCCATGAGCCGAGCTAATACACACTGGATCCAGCTAGACACATGTGCAATGGCTAGAAACTTACGGACAAGTAATAATAAGAAGAAATCTCTGTCTCTGGCCAAACTTAGTCTTCGCGAAGCAGGGATAGTCTTCGGCATTATTACTGAGCACTGCGCCATTGGTACTCATTCGGAGTGCTTCGATATATAATGCATCACAACGACTATTGTGGAAGTTGTAGGGACGAGGAAGAAATCAAATCTGTCCGTCACCTGCTGTATGAATGTCCTACCCTCGCCGGTAGAAGAATGAGAACTATTGGCATTTACTTGAGGGACCTCCTGAGATTTATATCCTTATCTGGGTGGTTTTCAATCAGCGGCTTCCTTTCTTTTGACAGGTTCACTGCGTAGAGTTATAAAATGGGCATAATGGACCCTATTGCTGGTCTACGCCAGTAGGGACAAATGTCACAAGGTACCCATTTACCTAACCTAACCTAGGAATGCTGAACCACTTAAAAGTCGTTTATGATATCATTTTTGCTCTCTCGACCAAGCTCAAGCTTTTGTGAGTCAATATTGATTTATTTCCAAAATTTACCTCTCTGTTGGTAACTCTTCCTCTTCACCTTTTATTTTTTAATTTAAAAATTTCTAATTGAGCGATTTCAATTTATTTTAGTTCCTAATCCCTGGCCATCCGTGCAGTGTGCAGTTTTAACTGAAAATATAAACTCTCTGCAAACGCCGGATTTGGAAACATATTTCTTTTTTAATTTACAGCGAATTGCTTACCATGCAATATCGCATTCTAGGTACGAACACCACAAACTCAAAACGCAGGCAGGCACACATGACCATTATTCATTTTCACTCGTCCTCATCAATTTCGATATTCGTTGCTGATATTTAATTTTCAATTATCCTTTACGATACATATTTTGTATATTTTTTTGTCTATCGACACGTATCGCATTCATGTTGGTAAAATTGTGCTGTAAGGCTGTTCCACAAAAATGTCGACACTACTACATGGTGTTTTCTTTTTTTCGTTCCACACATTTTGTATTTAAATTTAAAGAAAATTACATTATCCGCAATCGGACAGATGAACATTATTGAAAACACACACAGATTGCAGTTGGCATTATGGTTTTAAATTTGAAAAAACAGAACCGAACGCAGGGATGTGCATGCACATGGCCATAAAACACACATTCTTTGACGGATGTTGTCAACTGTCATGTGTGGGTTGCACGAATTGCGAAGCGAATACATTTAATTTACATAACAAATGGAATTCCTCACAAGCCACGCGTTGGTGGTGAATTATTGGAATATTACATTTTTTTTTTTGGAAATTTTTGTGTGTAAATTTTACAAAATATCAGTGTGTTGTCAAGAGAGGCGATACGGTGGAAAAAAAAAATAAATACACTCACTGTCAGAGGAATTGGAGCACAGGGCCCCGTGTTAATGGTGCGTTTTCGAAAATGCATATTTGGTTTCCAACCAAATTTTGGAAGTTATGTCGAGATTCGGATGCGGTTTCGGAGTTACAGGAATGAACAAATTATTCCTGTAACTGTAGAAAATATTGAAAATAAATGTAGACGCCAGTGTGGAACTGGGTTTTGGTCAATTCGGCTATCCTTTGGAGCGAAAAAAGGTAAACTTCGTGGACATTTCTACGAAAGCACTCAGTGGTTTGTACGTTTGATTGCTGTGCGAGCTGCTTAAGTTCGAGCCCCACCAATATCCACCAAACATTTTTCGCTGCAACACCGCCCGTCGGGGAATGACAAACCTCTCTGAGAATATAATTTGTCGTGAAGGAGCTTCTCAGTTAACAATTCGGAGTCGGCAGTAAACTGTAGATGTTTTCCCGGTTGCGAGAAGATATAGTCTTGCCCACCACGGACTGAAAGAATACCATGCACATTTTATCCCTTGTGTAAGTTGCTAATTTATAAGATAAAATAGAACAAAGATGCAATGAAACAACACAATTTGGTAAGAATTTGTTTCAATCTCTTGGTCTAGTTCTAGCTGAAGTCAAGACAGAGGCAATAGCGATCACTGCCAGCCGCATTTAGAAGCGATAAGCACTACATTGTCACGCAACCGTCCATAAAACAATAAAGTCACCCTCTACTGGGTGCCAGGTCATGTAGGGATAGAGGGAAATAAGGCAGCCGATAAACTGGCAGGCAAAGGGTCAGAAATACCATTCGTTGGACCCGAGCCATTCTGCGGGCTGAGACCGCATCCAATCCAAGAGCAACTGCGAAGAGAGGAAGAGTGCAAAGGAAGCAGACTAAAGTACTCCACGGGAACTACGACCGAAGGAGGAGCAAGGCCTGCCTAGGTACCAACAAAAACTAGCTTCGCATTCTAATGGGCTTCCTAACGGGCCACCGCAGACTCAGGGAGCATCTCAAGAAAATAGGAATAGAAGCAAAAGAAAACTGCAGATTCTACAGCGATGCCGAGGAGACCCCGTCATACCTCCTAATGGACTGTGGAACATTGATCCACAGAAGAAGAGCACACCTGGGAGGGTACACTTTCTCTGAAACGGATCTCCCATCGTTGGACCCAATCCAGATACTCCGATTTCTCAGAGTGATTGGATTGGACTAGGTTCTTAAGGTAGAGACTTATCGGCCAATATGAGTACGGGGAGCACAATAGATCTACACAGGTCGCAGTGCATCACTTTTAACATCTAACATCTAAAATATCTAACTGTCCATAAAGGAAGATCGACAACAGGCTATGTTGTTGGCGGCCCGGATAAAAGATCTTTCATTCGGAATAATGTCTTACATACGAGGGTTTAGGCAGAGTATAAAATTGCTATTAAGAATCCCCAGACCATCATGCCGTATGCCGCACCAATCATAGTGAAGAAAATCAACTCTAGTGTATCGACTCAGTGCAGAACAATAGTGTACCATGATGCCATATTCTAAGGCAAGGTTAGATTAAGGTGCTCCGGCGTGATACGACATGAATCTTGGAAAATTCCGACCTACTCTTTGAACCAATTGGAGCTTTTATGAACCGAAGGAGGCTTGTAACATCTGTATTGGCCAGATATCCTAGATCGTTGTAAAAAAAAGGCACCTAAGTGACGGAAGAGAGCTGGGCTGGTACCTCTTTTTCGTGGATACAGATTCTGCAGACATCATTTGTGTAAATACCAAGCCTTGACACCTACAGAAGCGGTGATATGCCGTTTTTTTATGGAAATCAAGTGTCTTAGAGTTTCAGATCCAGATTTGACCAAATCTGGTTTGTTGCTACACATGTCCTTCCGAAAGCATCCAGCTTCATTTTGAGCTTACATGTAACGATAAGTATGTATAGCTAAGTTAGCTCTTTCTGGTAGAATGGGCATTGTTGTTACTTATGTTCTGTTCCCTGGAATGTCCCTATGACTCGTCACACAACAGAGGTGTATAGTGAACTACTCTGTCATCTCTATGAGAGATGAACGGCAATCTAGTGCTTCTAGTGAATTTTTTAGAGAATGATTCCAAGGACTTGCTGCAGGTTGCTACTTGACTGCTTGCTGCTTGACTGTCCGAAAAGATGCAGATGTCCCAGGCGGATTTCACGTTTTTCTTTGGCTACGATAAGACTTCCTTGATCGCCATTATATCGGCTTGGAATATGCTACAAAAACTTGGGAGACGAAAAGAGAGACTGAGATTGAGCTTATCAGAGAAAACACCTCCGCCCTATGATCACGGTGAGGAGTCAGTAAGTTGTTCGGGGTTGTAAATCCCCTGTGGACTTGCAAAAAGTGAAAAGTGCTACTGTAGCTTCCCTCGTTTATAAAATTCTTCATTCTAAATCCATTTAAAGAACAAACGTCATGCGAAGGCAAGACTTGCGAGGAAAGTTTTCAGTGGAACTCACTTTCCTGACGTACATGCCAAATGAAGCCACTCTATTCACACTACTCAAATGTCCTTTTAGTGGTAAAATCCTTTAAGAAGTTAAACAAGAATCAGGTAAAGCACTGCTCTCCCTTTCTTTATAATTTTCCATCCAAAGCACTTCTCGCCCAGTCATCTGTTCTATAAATGACTTTCGCCTTTGATCATTATGGCTGTGCTCAGCTGTCCCCCAAATTTCAATGGAAGCATAAAATTAACTTCCTCCGTTCTAATTGAATTCCCTTTCCACGCAACGCTGTAATAGAACTGTGTGCCTCGAACTCAACTAAAATTGCAAAATGCAATTTCCGTGTGAAAAGAAAAAGTTAAAAGTGCACACGCCCGCTCTAGACTACGACGACGACGACGTCTGTCGTATATGTTCAACCAATCGCAACTAACTATTACACTGGCGCTCGCATTGCACCCCATCTGTAGATATGAGAAAGTGTCACATGAAGTTAGAATGTTGCATATTTCCTTGATTTTCATCCTCCTACACTCACAGTACTACTTTGGTGAACAAAATCTCATTATCACGCCTCACGCGTTCCTGTCGCTTGTCGCGTAACATCATCACAGAATAACCTAAACGTCACACAACGCAGACACGCTTAACATCTTCCAACTTCAACGAAAGCAAAGAAACGGGGGAAAAAAAATCTAATAAAACCTCACTTAGTTGGAAAAACTAGGGAAAAACTCTTTCAATTTCCATCCTCATTCGGTTCTTGCAATTCTTCAAAAAATAACAAGAAAAAATATTCTCTCTCTCTCTCTGTATGTGTGTGTGTTAATGTTCACAAGAAGTCATTTTAAGTTTCCCATTTAGAAAAGTATCTAACAGGGGCAATCAGCCAGCCACCCACCCAGAAGGCAACGACAACGACAACGACGACGACGTCGAGCATCATAAGTGCACTCTCTTACGCCCTGACAAGGCGTGTGCATCTGGTGGGGTGATTGTCATGCAGATGAGGCGGCTTGCATGGCAGGCGATTTGAGAATGGAGTGCAATATTAATGGAAAGTAGATGAAAGTGCTAATGCCTTTTCAAATGTGCTCTAATTGCAACGATAGACGTCATTGTAATTAGTATTAGATACAAGAATGCTGTGGATACAGGATCCCCAATGGAGTGTTGATTATTCAATAGTTTAAGTGGGAATATGCACAAGTCTTAAATTTTTATGTGGTGAACCAATTCTCTGAGGGATCAGATCTCAACCATTATGGAAATTATTTACCAAAATCAACAAGGAGTTACCCTCTGTCATGCCTCAAGAGTGTCTGTGTTAACGCGCAGGCGGCTTTAGACATGAGCGATGAATGGTGCATTTGAAGTGAGCCTTCGGTTAATCCTCTGAAAACTGAGGTTGTCCTCTTTACGAGAAGGAGGGTTGTGACCGGTCTGACTCAACCAGTGCTTAAGGTCGTCAATATACAGATCACCGATGAAGCCAAATATCTGGCAGTGATCCCGGATAAAAAATACTTCGTTGGGCAAAGCATGTCAAGTTGAAGACATCCAAGGCGCTCAAGTCAAGTTGAAGACATCAAGGCAGTGCAAGGATGCTTTTGGCAAAACATGAGGCTTATTATCGAAAAAGGTCTTTTGGATCTATACGGCTATGATAAGACCGTTTCTAGTGTATGCGGCGGTGAAGGTTTCGGGTAAGTGGAGGTCGACAACACCAGGCTTTAGCAGAGACCTTTGCTATCGTAATGGCCATGGACTATATTGTTAAGAATAGGTGAAAGGGTCGGAGCATTTGCGTCTGTGGCGATAGCCAGGTTGCACTTAAGACTTTGCTCAACCCTTTCACCAGTTCCAAAGCAATGCAAGAATGCAAGAACTCTCTGAATTCGGGCGAAGGGCTGAACTCTTTGTCTCTTGTCTGGGTTCTATGTCATACTGGGATCTTTGGAAATGATTTCTCCTATGAGATTGCTATTCAAGGCTCAGGACCTGACCCTGCGTTGGGTCTTCCCCAGTCCTCAGTCAGGGCCTCAATTAACGACTGGGTTCTCTGCGATGCAGGCGGAGTAAATGAATGCTGCCGAACGTCTGTAAGAAATCAGAAGCATTCTTGGTGTCACTCTCTCACTCTTACTTTTGGACCTCTGCAGCGATATTATTCACCCGACGGCAGGCCGGCCACGTCTGTTACTGTCCCGCAATGAGTAAGTCTCCTCAACACGGCTAAGAGCCCAAGTGTTTAGCCAAGTGATGGCATTTGACCATAACGACCGACCAATTATTTGTCAAAAGCGTCTGTTTAATTGATAAATGTCACAGTATCTCGACTGTTAGGCATTAGATGAAATTTCCAAAAATCGGAGGTTTTTTCAACCAACTTAAAGAGCAGAATGGTAGGAATCTTGAAGAAACACTCCTACTCCTTCTCAGAGAATGTGAAGCTTTAACCCATAAAAAAGGAACCATCTCTAGAAAGAGATTTAACAACCTTCGTTGGAACCACACAGAACAGTCCGGTTCATCAAAGTAGTTGGACTGAAAGAGGTGCTTTAACTCAGCAATTACATCAACTAGAGGCCAAGAACGGGAACACCATAGAACTTCTACGTAGCTCGCAGTGATATTGCACCCATCAACTTACCAGTAACTTCTGGTCGACAAAATTCATGAACCAATCTGTCTCCAAAGTCATCTGAAGAATGGAGACCCATTTTTTATTTCCCCTAAAGCCCGGATAATGCGGGTATATTTCAAAATACCTTAATTTTTGAATGAGGCGCGCATAAAAAATCCATAGGCCTGCTGCTCAGCCAGCAAATCCCTTGGTAATGCAATTTACTCACAAAAATACCTATAAAATGAATTTTATTCGCAACGAATCCATCGAGTGAATTTTAAAGCATGAAAATGTTGCAGCAACCGAATAAATTAATAATTGACACAATCAAAAGCACATCGTCGTGGGGGTACGTTTGTTCAGTCGGTCGTCCTTGCTACGCTGCTCCATAATAGGATTTTTTTTTTTTTTTTGGTTTTTACATGGAAAATTTATTTCATTATACGTGGTAGGAGTGGGGCAGCACCATTTTCACTGGAAATCCAATTTTTTAACGTCCTTTGGAAAGAGCTCCATTGGTATATGAAATATGTGTATGAATTGTAAAAACATTGTTTATGGAACAACATCATTCGGATTCATAACGCATTTCTTTTGGTTTAAAGTTTCATGAGGCGTGTCGCTTCAATTGTATTTTTAAGTTGTTACGATGACGATATTGACATAATTGGAAGAACGCAGCGTGATGTCACTGGTGCGTTCGTGAGTATTGAGACGTGGGCGGCGAAGATGGATTTAGCGGTCAATTAGGGCAAGACGAAGTATATGCTATCAACAAGAAAAGAGACTTAACTCGGAAATTTCGGACAGAACGTCACTATAGAAAGATAGGTGTAGAATAGGGGTAGTTAAGGACTTTGTCTACCTAGACTCCGCTGTAAATTCAGACAACGACATCAGTGCTAAGATCAAACGAAGAATACCCCTTGCAAAACCTCTTGCAAACAACTTAAGTGACCCTTTATAAAACCTTAACCGTCCCAGTCCTTCTCTACGCAGAGGCATGGATTCTGTCAAAAGCGGAAGAGGTTGCTCTTGGCTGTTTCGAGAGGAAAATTCTTTGGGTGATTTTCGGTCCTGTCTGCAAAGATGGTGAATGGAGGAGGAGATACAACGACAAACTGAAGGGGTTGTACAGCGACATTGATTTACCCAGAAGAGTGAACCTCCAACAGCTGAGTTGGCTAGGTCATGTAGAGCGGATAAACACCAATGCTCCGGCCTGGAAAATCTTCGAATCCGCACCAGAGGGACGCCGCAGTGGAAGAAGACTGAGACTTAGGTGGTGCACGCAAGTGGAAGGGAACCGTAACCAACTTGGCAAGTGAAAATGGGGACAGCTGGCTAAATATCGAGCTGGCTGGAGACGCGTTTTGGTTGAGATAAAGATCCACCCCTGACCGTAGCGCTAGCTTAAGTAAGTAAGTATACGCATTGTAAGAGGTCTCTGTTTTCTTACTGACAATTGGATATCAGGTTGTGGGACTGTTTGAGAAATTCTCCTCCATCCTAATCTAATCATCATCATCATCATCATTTTTGGAAGACCCACCCATCTACTATAATCGCAAGTTTAGGGTGCTTAAGTGGACCCTCCATAGCTCTCGATCTTCCCTTACAGAGTCTAAATCATCAGGAACTATCACCATATGGGTAGAGGTGATATTTCGGATTTTATCCAACTACATCATCCTAAGCCTACATAGAGGACGCCTGCCTGATGGCGGGGCTTTAGCAATCAAAAATCAAGGCCTTCTTTCATAACGAGATCTTAAACCTAGAAAAAGGAAGCTTCAGGGAGCTGGAGGGCATTGTATTTTGCCAATACACATACATATATCTTCAACAAGACGGTCCTTACTGATGTACAGTGTCTCTAAACAGAAGAAATCTAAAGAGACGATGATTTCATTGTTGGTAAAACTAATTTTACACAAATCCATGTCGATTCGCAAGCGATATCTGGAGCAAAAGTCTGAACTCACTTTTGCACCACGAGACAGCAGTGCAGTTGCAATACGAAAAATTAGTACAATTACGCAATCACGTCACCATTTCACACACCCTCGCATCCTTGATCTTTCGTTTGGCAAAACATTTCCAACGACCTTCCCTAAAGTATACTTTATTAGTCAGCTAAAATCTGGAGATATATGTGCTGCACTACTCCAAGTCAATTTAATGTTCCTTCCGCTGGCTATAAATCCTGCCGCCTCCTGGAGAAACCATTTTTCAAATTAAATTGCGCCACAGAATTACCCACACAGTGGCATATTCCTTTGCAAGACCACAATTTTTTTTTTTTGCTTTGCCTTGCCCCGCTTCACATATTTCAAATATTAAATCCCTTCCCTACCATACACACACACACTGACTCACATGCGGGTAAATCTCTCACATATTTCATTATCCTTGGGCCATAAAAATCGGCTAATTGAAACATTTATACCAATCGATTGGTCGCTTTCTGTGCAAATGTGCATTTGAATTAAATTCATTGTAACAGATGTCTAATACGGTAGTTGAGTGCGGCGCAACGGCTGTTCGCATAATGTTTTTTTCCGTTTTGAAATGATTCCACGGTACGTGAGAATGCTGACCGCAAGAGGGTGGCTGCGCTTTAGTCTGCCATGCATATTAAGCCCGGATGATAAGGGACACGAATACGAGTATGGCGGCATTAAATTTTCTAATTGAGTTATTTTCATGGCAAAAAAAAAAAAATACAGAAAATCTAAGCGTGTATTCATTTATGTATGAACAAATGCGATATCTATGGTAATCTTTTCCTCTTTGGTCAGTGAATGGGCTAAATTAGGTTATAGTGGAACCAGAGGACTTACGGTAGGGGGTAAAAGCATTCAAGTGGAAATAATGCGGTTAAGTATCAAATGGGTAAAAGGAAGGGAGAATTATGTAAAAACTCATACCATTTTCATATGAACAATTTGAAACAGAGTTCATTTGGTCGAAGATCGCAGCGTACATCCAAAGTTCTAATTCGCTAAACACACTCATGCACTGAAACATAGCGAGAAGGTAGATCTCAGTCCTTTCTGAACTGTGATCCGTCAAAAACACGTTTTCTACGCTGTCTACCAAGATGAAACATAAATATGCGACTCAGAACTCTACCAAAAGAAGAAGGTTCATGGCGGAAGAAATCTCTAAATAAGATCAATAGCGGTGTCTACAGCCAGACTAGCGAAATGAGAAAATTGTAAGAAAAAAAACCGCTGAAACAAGAGGGTCTGGGCAGTCGCCCAGCTTTAGGAAGTGAAAGAGTCAAGCAGGTAGTTCGAACTCAAATCCTTCCTTTCCTCTGCACCTGTTCTGCCCTTTACGAGGGATCTAACATTGACCTAAGTGCATCGCTCAAGTCAAGAATGCTGCTACGATAGAATTTAATCACTTGTCAGGCACAATAAAGTCGAGCTTGGTTGGGTGACCGGCCATTGTAGGCAACGAAACTGTGGATGAGCTGGTTAGGGCTTCCGCGCTCTTGGGACCGGAACCCTTCTGTGGCGTTAATTGGGCTTCCGCCACACCTTTGTTAAACCACTGGGAACACCAACTTCGCCTAGCCCATTGGAAAAATGTCCCTGGGGTTAGGCAATTCAAGAGACCTATGAAGCCCTCTTCCTACAAGGAAATTTTAAACCTTGACAGGAACAAGATGAGAAAGGTAGTAGGTTTCCTTACCTGGGAAAAAAAAAAACTAAACCTTTGTTCAAATACACTCTGTATTCTGTCGGTTCTATTTGGAAGGGAAAGAAACCTCTGTGAAAGTCTGGCACTATACTAGGTACGCGGACGGATCTTTCATGGGAATTCTGTTCATTAGCAGAGTTTAGAAACTCGGCTACAAATGACAAACTCACCTTCTTTAGGAAGGTAGTAGACCTATTAGGCTTTGTAGACCGGAGACACAATAGACCTGATAGGTCGCAGTGTCAGCCAAAAGGGCAGGTTCTTAAAAAATAAAGAAAAAAAAGTGCATCTCTCTCTAGAGAACCACTCAGAACTAATTAACCAAAACAAAGAAATGTTCATTCGCCAAAGACAAAAGGACTTTAAAAATCGCGATAGCTCTTCAAAAGAAAAAGACATTATGCTCATCCCAAAGAGAGGCCTTCTTCAAAGACTTTTCCTAAAAAACGTAAAACGCGGTCTTGACACTGATATTGCCATAAGAAGGGCACCATTGTCCTCCACTGTTTACATCAAAGAAAGGTGACTCGTGCACGCTATCAGATCAATAAGCAAAACAATTTGGTGTTGACCTTTAATGCTTCCCCACAACCACGTACAAATTGAGATTTCTAACAAAATTTGCCACCTGCTAAACGTCTAAACCCAATTACAAGGTACGCACTCGTAAAAGTTTCCAAAAGCAAACGTTTGTTTCCCCAACTTTCGGCTACACGTGCCGCATTTCAAAATTCTCGAAAACCAAACCAATACAGTGCTCTGTCTTCTTCAAATCGTCCATCGAAGATGGAACACAGCCTCCTTTCAATTTACATCGTTTCGGATGCCTCCAAACTTCAGCCAGGCATCCTTTATTTCTCCAATTTGGTTAATCATCACAGCCTATCGCTTTATCGAAACTTAACTTCGAAACACAAAACACCGGGAAGGTGCGTACCAACGACAAGAAAAAAAACCCCCGAGAACAAAACTCTAATTAAGTACTGCTCTCTGTCCTGTGACGCGCGCGGGAGGATGAAGTGAAAACTTCCGCAACCCCCTTTGTTTCCGGGTCACGACACACAAATTCCCCAGAGAATATTGCATGCACTTCAGAAATTCCATTCTTCCCCGACCGACCGAATTCAAATTCAAATTCAAGCTTCGAACTTGGAATTGGAATTGGACGCATGTGAATAGTTTCATTAGAGTTAAATGCCCCTTATCGTCCTTCGACACAGCGTCGAAAGGTTTTTCAAAAACTTCCTAAGGGCTCTGGCAATATCGGCGATGAGGATGACGACGACGATGACGACGACGACTACGACCGTCCGGAAAATGGGAGGGTGAGACAAACCAGCCATCCAAAGGGGAAGAGGTGTTGCAGTTGTTTGCTGCTTGCCCACACGCTATGTGTATCCTTTTGGTAAGGTTCTCTCTGGAAAACGGTACTCGTTTGGTTTAACACGAACGTTCCGTTTTTTTTGGTTTTTTTTTTTTTTTCATGTTTTCTCCTTTGAATACCTCTTTTCCTGTTAAGTAGATGTATTTCAGAAGTTTTACCATGGCACCACCGTAGTGTTGAGATAATTAGGTGGGGTGTGTCCAGTTTGGAAAAGTATAGTATGTAGGCACACATGCTACCCGAAAATAAAAGGAGAAACACACGTCCGAACTGAGGACGATTAGGCGGGCGCACGTCAGAAAGCCGAGAACAGGTGTAATTGAAAATTGAAATGAATTGGAAAATTATATGTTGACGTGTTAAGAGGAGGATGGTTGTTAATTGAGCACAAATTAGGGGTGGTAAACCAATTTTTCCCCCATATCTGTCTGTGAGTGTTTGATTCCCCTTTGAGTGGTGAGGATTTTCAACTCGTCATTGATCCCCTTGGCCGTATCGAATTACATCGAAAAATCATAAATCATTTTGGCGCAAATCTGACACGGGATAGATGCCTTTATGGGACAGGGGAAGGATTTCGCAGACGCTTTCACGGTTCCTTATTTGCGAATGGCAGAGGGCGATTTACACAAATTAAATGGTTTCCGGGGGAACTTCCATTTCCGGGGTTTTCGCCTTCTGTTTGGTTTGCGTGTCAGAGCGCAAATTTCGTCGTGTTCCACAACAAGGATGAGCAGCGGCAAGATCCTCATCAATAACACTAATTAAAGGAATTCGTAAATAACAATCAATTAATTAGTCACAGTTGGGGATGTCCTTTTTTCTGCGTGTTGTTGGCCTGTGGCTTTGCGTCGATGGCAGAGTCATTAATTTAAATCGGAAATGAGGATATTCTAGGAATGCCATGCTTGCGGAAGGAAGCTAAGTGATTTTGAAACGGTTCTTAGAAGGGAATTGTGGGGAGTCAAATTAGATTGGAAAGGCTGATTCAGCTATGGCCCTTGGAATGGAATGCAAATAAATTATTGAAGGCAATGTTGCACAAGTTGTGCCACTTGAATTAGTGGGTTGCTTAAGTCATCGAATTTTTATCGCATTTAACTGTTTCGAGGATGAACCTGTCGGTAAGTAGAGATTGCAAAGATGATCTAGGGTAGTGGGCCCAAACCTAATCTAAGAGTGCTCTGCGGTCAAGTTCAACCAAAGTTTTGATTGCTTTCATCACCGGGCACTGTGCGATAGAAATTCAAGGCGAGTACATTGGTTTAACCGACAAAAGAACTGAGAAAGATAGTATTCACCGAGATGAACTGAGTTGAGGTTAGGCTAGGTAGAGTAGAGTCAGATAAGGGTCTGAGAAACCAAAATTGGCAAAGAAAAGATTTTAAACATTTCTTTATGGCTATCGGAGACTGTCTTTCTTAATAAGACTTTGGTAAAAACTACTTCACCCTTATACCAGCAGACAAAATTTGGAAGCTAACACCCTAACGGGAGAACAAGCATTCCAAGTCTACACTAACGGTTTTTAGATGGAAGAAGATACCTAAATAGGGGCGTACAGTAGTTTATTGAGTATTAACGATTCTTACAGACTTCTGGATGATTGTAGTGTCTTCCAAGCTGAAATGTTCGTTGTTGATAGAGCAGCAAGGACAATAGATGCTAGGAGACTTAGCCCATCCAAGATCACTATCCTCGTCGACAGTCACTCTGCTATCAAGGCTTTAGACAATGTAAGCACCAAATCTAAAGCATTGTCCAATTCTCGCGAAATCCTAAGCAAAATAGGAGACATTCACGGACGAACGTGCTTATGAGCGACCTATTAAGCAATATGAAACTTCTAGAGAAATAGTTAAAGAATAGCTGGCACAACAGCTCGGGATAAGCCAAAGCCTATCTTCTCGCAGCCATTCATGTTGTGTGTGTTACATTTTTCGCACGAATGGAAGGGACCTACAATTTATTTCCGACTCCGAGCGGCGAATTGAAAACCTTCTTCACGACAAATTATATTCTCAGAGAGGTTGAGAGAGGGTGCCGCGAAAATTTATTCGGTGGGCCTGGCTGGGGCTTGAAGCCATACCGCTCGCACAGCAGTCCAACGCACTAACCACTGACCCTCGGTGACTCCAGCAATCCCTCTTAAAAGGTGTCATTATCTCGGCGCCTTGTTTTTGGACAATCTAGGCGACCTAGCACAATAAGATGCTTAAAAAAAAGTTCAATGAATCGGAAGGGGAATTCCTCTTAGACTCCGAAGTACCACAATGGACCTTCAACTGGTCGGTCGGCGGTGTAGGATTTACGGTGTAGGTTCATATATATGTAGCTTGGTTGTAAATGTTTGTCTTGTGATGTAATTCATAACTAAGGTAAACCAGCAGATGGATCACCCATATTTTTAAACTACACCGGGAACCTGTAAACAAAGGCTCTGATTTAGGTTTGGTTAGTTAGATAGGTTCACGAGGTTCATTGACTTCCTCTTCGTCGTTCGTGTAGAAGCAGCTACATAAGTCATCCTCACTTAGCCTTAGTTTTTTCATAGGATATCGCAGAATATTATACCCCGTAATCACTTCTGCGAGGAAGTACCAAAGCACTAAGCTCTTCGTTCTGTACAAGCCTCGATAACTAAAATCGTTTTTATTGTCGCCTGTCTGAAAAAGATGATATCATCGTGTGGCATCGCGTCTCATCGTACTCTACTTCCAGCCATTCGTCTGGCTGATTCTCAGGGCACTTCTTGCTATAGAATTCTGCATAAAAAATCGTATGGAAGCAGGTGGAGAAAAGCCTCTATGGGCCTGATTTGAAGCCACCCAGTTAAGAATACTTATCTCAAGAGGAAATTCAAGACCTCCACCTTCCTGAAGAAGCGACTATGAAGTGCCGTTCCTCATTTTTCTATCGACGAAAGCAGGACATTCTGGAGATGGAGAAAGCCTCTGAGATATGCAATGCCGACTCATTCCTTGTGACGAGACCCGGTCTTGGTACACACCATTAAGTCCTCGCACTGGTTCTTGATATCTCATTTGGATACCATTTCTTATTTCGAACTTATGTATCTTTCAAAAACCCAAATGGTCTAACAACTCTCCCCGTGTTTTTAGTTCTGTTCAAGGCTTCTCACCGAGACTTTACGACTCATAAAAACCTGGACAATCAGCTCGAGCCAACATTGTTTCACAACATTTGCAATAAAAAAAAAACTCTACACCCAGTCACGTTTATCATGTCCCACCAGTGCATCCACCAATAGCCCCATCTGCAATTAATTAATCTTTTCCCAAACGAAAGCCTTTAAGGTTTCCGCCATGAATTTATATTCCCAATTCACAGCCCCTCCGCGACATAACAATTGAAAATCAAAGCAGTAAAACCCGAAACGAAAAAATGTGTATAAAACCCCAGAGGAAAGCGATAAATCTTACAAACTTGCAATCTGCTATTCTCATTCCGTTTTCCCACGTACATACACTAACATCTCTCGCGCGCGCGACTTCCTTGACAAATTTATCCTGCAGGACACTTTTTTTTTTCTAGTGGGGGTAGGGGAAGCAATAAATAAATTCCCACGTCCCAGCAATAATCCAAAAAAAGAAGCATAAACTAAGCGAACCAGGAGGACACCCCAAGCGAGAGGTGAAACAAAGATAAAATTGCAAAAGGAACCTACAAAACAACAAAAAAAAAAAATAGAAAAAAAATTACCAGCGAATGTATTGTATCTCAAGTAAAACCAAATGAATTTCAAAGTTTATGTCCCGAACTGAATGCGCTGCATCGCGAATAGCCAGCAATTTGTAGAGGACACAAAATTTCATTTCATTTTCGTCCTTTTTTTATGGATTAACACTTACGTGACAAATACAATTTGACCCTCAAACTCACACACACCCTGTGCTTTGGCGCAAGGCAACACGACGACGTCAAACGAGTGACCAGCTGGGCAAATTTATGACCAGAAAATTTGCAATATTACACTTCTCCGGTGGAGGGGTTTTGCGTTTCTTCATTAAATGTCGTCCGACAAATGACCTCAGCTCAAGCTGAGTGGTAGTTAAGCAGACCACGCCAGGTGACATGTTTATAACACTCCTTTAGGTCATTCACTGAAGTCCTTAATGTACACACAGAGCGGGAGGGAGGAGGTATGCACACAGAAAGTTTCAAAAGTGTCGTAAATCGCTACCAAAATCTGTGTGCGTGTGTATGTGGCGCCTATGTCATACCTCCTGGACAGACACACCGAAGCTAATTTCAATCAATCTCCCTCCCTGGTGAGAATTTCCTTTTTGTTGTGTACCTTAATCCCAAAAAAAAAACAAAAATGTGACGATTGTCATCGTCTCGTATTTCCTTACAACGAATCAGGGACCGCACAGGCACACCCGGTCCATATGGGATTTATTGATCTCACAGAATCTGTGACGACGTCGGTCACATAAATTTTAAATGTCCCTGCTTGAGTTGGACACTCCGAGCGGTGGTGGTGGGACCAATGCCCACGGAAATGACCGAATCGAATTGGAAAGATGAGAAACAATTTGTGTGTGTGTAGTGATAGGGAAATCAATTTACAGATGATCAGAGATATGCGTCATGGATCGACGGAGATCGTATGGATTTCTGTAAAATTTTAGCATTTTTATTGGGATACAGACTGGTTGTGAGCGTTTTGAATGGCTTCCACGGTGGGGGCATCATAAAATGTCGCACGTTATTGTCGCAGCTGAGAATTGACTGGATGATGTCTTCCGTTGGCCGTTTTGTCTCAATACGGGTGTTCTGAATTGTTTGCACTAAATTTAACTTTTGGACATCATGCTGGCCGTAGGTTATAACTGATTGTCACACCAGCGTGTTAAATTTCTCACAAAGTACTGCGTGCAGTAAAATGGAATATGAGGGCTAGATGACCCTGACGAACTGAACGATCGCGAGGCCTGATTTTCGTGCCCACTCTCCTATTGCCAGCACACGGTCCAACAGAATAATGGCACAATAATTGTACACGCTGAGTCCTTCACTTGAATATTAGATTCAGAAGACTTAGAACATGTCAAAGCCACAAAGATCGAACCAAACCAAGGACCAAAGACGAACAAGGGAACAAGTAACGTTGCAGATGATGCAGAGGATTTGAAAGTACCTCACCTCCAAATGACAAACCAACTTCTGCTGTCAGTCAACTCAAACGATGTTAATCAACAATTTCGTCCACACGACGTAGATGAAGTTAAGATAGCCACATCTAAACTTGAACCCAATAAAGCAAATGTAGCTGATGGCCTACATGCTGAGCTCTTTTACTCCGAGGGAGATTACTTGAGAGGAAGATGTAGTAACTCATTTGTATGTATGGTAAGACGAGAGTATTTGCGATGAATGGAACTGCATTGGAACTGCAGCCCAATCCTCAGGAAAGGAGACCCTTTAACCTGCGCTAGCTATAGACGTTTTAGTCTCAATGTTGTCTACAAGATTCTGTGAGCACTCTTTCAACTCATTTGTCCACATCAGTGTGGCTTTAGTCTAGAAAAGTACACCGCCGACCAGATATTCACTCTACGGCACACCTTGGAGAAAACTGAGAAATTCCAAATAGATACCAACCATCTTTTTATCGATTTTAAGGCCGCGAGTGATACCATTTATAGAGGCGAGCTATACAGTATAAGTTCCAGTTTCATAGTTTTGCCAAACTCGTGCGACGGCGAATGTACTCCAGGAGGTAAAGACATCAGCGAAAGCTTTAATGTCAAAAAAGCATCGAGACAAGGCGAAACGCTAACATGCGACTTCTTGAATGCCGTTCTTAAAAGATTAGTGCAAACCCACGGGCCAACACCCGAGTCACAATCTTTGAAATGTCCGTTCTCGCATACCCCAAAGATATTGATGTCATTGGTAGCTATCAATACTTTTTTCGCGAGTAGAGAAAGAGAAAAGGCTGAAGGCGAAACAAAGAACATGCCACCAATAAAAAAGGTCCCGTCTGGATAGACGCTGTGGGAAGGGAAACATTCATACAACCACGAACTACATGAAAACGAAATGGAAAACTTCTGACTATTTGAGCGCCACAGACGGCTAATTTTTCAATCAACGATATTCAACAACTAGCATTCTTTTTCATTGGATGTCACTGTTTTCCGATTGCTACACAAAAAAGACCCAAATGGCTGAATAAGAGCTTCCCTTTTCCCCATTAGTTACTTTTGATGTAACACTTACTGGAATTTATGTACTCCATGTTTCATGGATCAAGACTACTTTAAACATGCCTATATAGACCTGGTCTTCCCCAAAATCTGCGTACTTAGTGAAAAGTCACAATAAGACTGAATTTTGCCTTTTAAGCGCCTGTCTTTCAATGGGGCTGCGCTTTAGCCTTCGATTCATTCGTGCAAATTACACGAGTATATTGCGGAGAAGTTGCTGGAATTTTCTCTGAAAAACTCCAGATATCTAGGTCATAGCAGCTATCAGACTCGCCTGGTGTCTTCCAGGCGGAAGTGCTTGAACAGTTGAAGCTTGCCGCTTATTGAAAGTTAACCCCAAACGTTGCAATTCCTATTGACAGACTGTCTGCCAGTAAAGCCCTAGCATCGGACACGACGTTTCAAAACTGATCAGTCTCCTCTGGGTGCCGCGGCACATTTACATAGAGGGAAACAATGGGGCTGATGAGCTGGCGAGGAGAGGTTAAGCTCTTGATAGCTCCTTCACGAAGTATGTCAACATCCTACTGGTAGCCGTCAATGGAAGAATTCTTTCACTTTCTATCAGAGGCTAACATCAGGTGGCACGAGTTGCGGAATTGTGTTATATCTGTGGGCAAATGTGACCCAACTACAATTGGTGCAGAACAAAAGATCTACAAAACAGGACTAGCAAGGATCATGGCAATCAGAACAGGTCCGGAATACACGCGTCCAAACTAGGCATCCCATTTAACGCGCATTGTCGCAGCTGTAACAATGGGAGTGAGAAAAAAACAGCGTTTCACTTCCTCAGCGAGTGTCCAGTTCTAGGCAGGGTCAGATACCACATACTATGTAGGTGAACATTTTTTTGACAACCTCAACGAAGTTTTGGAGAAAAGATAAGCGAATTCATCAGCTTTCTTAGTGGCACCGGATGAATGTAAGGACCTCTGCTCCATTTTCTTAAGTTTACAACAACACTAACCTCCAGTTGTGGTTTCTAAATGCCGCTAAAGCGCTAATTAGGTTTCAGCATCAGAAATGCTAAAGCTACCACTTCCACCTTCCTACCTGGCTTCATCCTCTTAGTCTAAATTCTTGATCTTGCCTCATAATAGGACGAAAGGTCACCAGAAATTACAGCTTCGTTGAGGTTTGAAGGCATTTATTAAAGAAGAACTTCTTCGTGTCCACTTCTGACTAACATTGGATTGGTCTGCATCTTCGATTGAGTCTCAACACCTTTGGAGTTCTTAGAGTTGTGTGATCGAGATTTGTGAATAATTTTGCACCGCAATCGGACGTAAAACCGTGTTTGGTGCCTTGGAACTACTAAAAAGTGAACGCTGATAGGTAAAGCAGAGGACTTGTGAGGATATTCTCCTTCACATTCAGTTCGTCTGACAACTTCATTTATTTCTTGGAGGTTTCTTTCATTTTTGGCATTTTTGCGGTGTCCTATGTTATATCTTTGGTCGCTGTCTATATGTACATATGTTTGTTACTTCACCACGCAAAACTTCCTTAAGCAATTTCATTCAGATTTGTTAAGTTGGCAATGGTTCTCTTTTCGAAATGTTTTAGTTCGTTATACACTTTAGTCTGACTTAAATGTGGATACCTACCTCAAGTTTAAATATTGAAAAGGATTAAAGCAAGAAATATTCGCTAGGACTAGCCCACCAGGACTTCAATCGGAGTATCAATTTCTAGTACCCCGCTCGTTGAATTTATGATCATGCATAAAACACCACTTTAATTGTTTCCCTTGTGCCCCGAACTTTAGCCTCTGAACTCATACACGCCTACCTAATTCCCCGCCCCCCAAAGGATAATAATCAATTCGACATTTCCTCACAGTCGCTGAATAAATTTTCCACATTTTCGTTAATTAAGATTCCCACAACACAGCGATATCCAATTTCGATCGACTCGTTCGTTGAGGGATTTATCCATTTCACCAGACCGCGTCGCCGCCGCCATCCACGATTATGACATTCACAAAGGCAATTAGCGGCCAAAACCCATGCCACTCACGCACGCCCTAGCACACATCCTTCAACATAGCACGACGACGACTAGGTAGACAACAAAAAAAAATATACATATGTAGAAACCAAGGGGAGATTGCAAACATCATTGAAATTTTCCACGTGGTCAGAGTCGAATTTTGTAATTAGACAGACACCTCTCAGCGATATATCGTTGGTTCTGTACTCGTATCTATATCGAGTATCTAAAGCGTTCGAACATTGTCTGGCGGGAAGGTGATTGTCTGTGTGTCAGATGGTTCATCTTCGATATTGGCAGTTGGCTGCCGATTGGAGTTGGATTGGATGCCGGCGCGCAGCGGTAAATCACCATCGTCACCCTGGTCTCCCTCTCCACGTTACAAGGACATTCCACAGAGTGGGAGTACATTTTCGATGACTTTTTTTTTCGTTTTTATTACATTGCCTTTCCCATAGACACACAGAGCACACGGAATACCGAACACATAGTCATTAATTTGTCTGTTGCTGATGTGGCATCCTGGTGTGTTTTGTAACGTTACGAACGTGTCTTCTGTCCCTGTGGGAGTTTAATTCGTCGGTAGAAGGAGCAAAGATGGCTTCGACCGAACAAAGTTTAGCAACTCTGGTGTGTCCTGTGAAGCCCGTTCATTATATTAGATATGGGGATTTCGTTTTGGGAATTCTCGCGCCATCGAGATAGTAGCGCTCGGTCTCTTCTATCGACTCGACTCGATTCGGCACGACGATGATGACTACCACTACGACTACCACGAAAATCGAATTTCCGTCGTTTGGACTGATTCGATTTCACAATGCAATTTCACGGTCCTTTTCAAGTCTTTAGGCCAATGGCAGGACAACAATGCCACAGAGAAAGTGAATATGTACTACGAAGTTGAAATTAAAAAAAAAAAAAAGAGAATCGAACCGCATAGAGGATCAGAAGACTGCCGGTGTAGTAGACGGCATCAATACTCCATCGTAGTCGTCGTCCTGCATCACATGGAATGGGGATTAAAAGCGTTGAGACGAAAATCGATTGGTTTTTGGTCATGTAATACTGATGCTGGGTGCGTTTAAAGGAGATCAACTGCAGGCTGTATACGCGTGTAAGTTGGAGGAGAGCCTTTGTAGCTGATGGATATTTTTGGAGGTTTGGTTTGATGGTATAGATAAGAGAGATGGGTGGGTGAAATGATTAGTTTCTAGTATGGAATCCAGACAAAATAGAATAAGATGACTATTTCCGGCTTTTAGATAAAAAAAAAAGTCAGAGAACGTGAGGCTCTCAATGTCTAGCAGCTACTTCTTCGAACTAAGCGCTCCAACTCGGCTTCCAAGACGTGCCTTGGAATCCGCGGCATAAGGTAGTCATCCACTGGGTTTGGCCTAGGTTGAGATGGTTGCAACAAGTCCGAAATCGTTTCTGATGATGCAGAGTCGATGACGAAGCATACTAAGCTCGCGATCATTTTAATGGATCAGAGGGTCCGAGGGAATAAACTCCTTAAGCTTTCATGCAACGCCTCACTCTTTTTAAGAAATGTTGCAGCACTTTTCTATACCTGAGTTCCCCTTGAGTTGCAGTAGGACTCCAAGAAATAATAGAAAGAATATCGAAAAAGACTAAAGACCGCCATTCGTAGAAAGTAATGCAAAAACCTCTCGCAGAAATGGGAAAAGGCAGATATTCATCCTGTTAGAAGTGCGCCTAAGGTGATTGTGACGAAAATGCCAGGATTCCAAAACCATTGCAGTCCTATTACCACCTCACGAAAAGATCGCATTGAGATTTATGCAATACAAGCTCAACCGACGATCACTACTCATAAGCTCCTAGACGTCCTTACGAGATTTGATGGCAAAAAGCCACCAGTCTAGGAGACAAGATAAGTAAGGCTCCTTAAACTAACAATTAATGCAACTTACGAGCTGTTTGTTGACTGTCGCTACTCAAGGAAGGGAGCGAGACATGACGAGATTTCAGATAATCCATCGGCTCATTGTCGATACACGCCATATAAGTTAAAGGCAGTTTGACAGGATACCAGTGCGGTTTCCATAAACCATCAATGAAAGCAAAAAGGTAGGAAGGAGACACAAGCCACCGACGTTAAACGTGGGGTTAATTCCGCAAACGTCTGCCACATTTTGTGGATCCTAAGACAAATGCGACTACGTACCCACTTAACTAACATGGTATAAGATCATTTTAGGAATGGATCAATACCTGGTTACAGTAACTGGCCATCAAATAGGAGTCAGTCAGTAGCTTGTCCACAAGGATCTGTACTAAAAAAGCTATTGTAGAACATTTTGTGCGGCAGTTGTTGTGATCGCGAAATTCTTAACCGAATCGTCAAATATGGTTACAAATTTTCCAAGGATCTGGAAGCAGTTCCACCTCTGCATCGGCTGATATACGTACCAAACCGAGGGACGTGGTTTAAGACGCTGACACGCAAAAGTGGAATTTTACTTGAATCAACTACTGACTGATCATGTGATTTGGTTCACCCCTCCCTTGTGTCATAGGTGCAGTGAGGAATCCAGGGCACTGTGAGTGAGTTGGAGTGAACTCAAACGCGTTGCAGAACTTCGAATACGATAAGGTGCGCGTGGCTGACGGCCTATACCTTTTGAAGGGTGACAGGAACTAAGGGCACTGTCAGCACTATTCACAATATCGCGAACGAATCGGGGCCGGGAGTTGATTGCATACAACTGCAAATCGTACACACCATACACCTCGAACCTCATGCCACAGTCTTCCAAGCAGAAGTCTTCACGATCCAAAGTGGGGTGGAGGCTCTCATGGGACATCACACCGGAGGAAAACGCATAGACATCTACTCTGATGGCAAAGCAGCAATTAAAGCGCTAATAAACCCTGTATCGAAATCCCTACTCGTGCAGGAATGCAAAACTTTGGTAAACCTCCTCATCATCATCAATCGATCAGCTGGGATTTCCACAAACATTGGGCAGATCTGACGAAATGCACAGGGGCAAGAGCCCTCATTGTCAAACCAAGAACAACCTCCGCGGGAAGACGATGAATTGCAATAGAGCAAAGCTGAGATTAATTGTGGGTGGGACCGCAATCTGCAAAAACTGCGAAGAGATGAGGAGGACCTGAAACACTTCCTCTGTCACTGCCTAGACACTGCAAGACTACACTAACGGGTACTGAGATCCAAGCGGATAATGGACCTAAAGAAACTGGACAGCAAAGTGATCGGTGAAATTCTGGAGTTTGCAAAAACCACAGGAAGATTTTCCCGACCCCATACACATGCAATAGACACACCAACCCTTCTCCCGACACACTCGCTTCACCACATTTACAAACTTCTTCAACAAATACTTGAGGGGAATTACGACGGGTCCAGCTGAGGCCTAAGTAAAGAGAGATTCACCCTCTAACCCCAAACATACCAACCAACGAAAGGCACTGTCATCAATAAGAAGTTGCAGACAAGAGATCATTTCTAAAAATAAGAAAAAAAAAGTGGGAGACAAAACAGAGCCTTGGGGAACACCAGCGCTTATGTGTTGAATTTCAGACCAGAAACCCTCCAATACAACTTGAATTGAACGGCTCAGAAGGCAGTTGCTAATCCATTCAAGAAGAGATATGTAGATCGACGTCATATGCACGCTTTGTGTCAAACTCTATCAAAAATAATGGAGAGATTGGTGCCACTTCTCGGTGATTGGCAATTTGGGCTTAATTTGTCTTTGAGTTCAAATACATCAGCCCCACGTTGAATTAAAGGTTTTTACGCAATTCAAGCACAAGTTAGCTTCCGACAAACTTCGAAGACGCCTTTAGTCCTCGTGTGTATCTGCTTCAAAAAGACAGTAAATGAGCTAATGACGGTCTCTCTAATCTCAATAATTAAAACGTCTCCTAGCGAGTTATTGTTGTATTTGCATAAAAAGAAAATTGCTTGCCATTCGTCTGATCTAGAAAATCCTAATCTAAACACATACAAATTGCCGCAACACAAAACAAACAATCCTTACATCCATCTCCGTGTCGTTCCAATGCACGATTTCATGCACAGAAATATTCTTGCACGTCAAAGACACGAATTGCAATGGCTTATCCCTCAACACACCCATCTGAAAGGTAACAAATATTCAACAACAACGAGGCAACAAATAACGTCAATACCTTCCAGAACATGAACCCGGCAAGACAATAGCAAAAAGGATACAAAACAAGGAAAGAAAACACAAAATGCACTCTCCCATTGCAAGAAACAAATCCACCGCATACAACAACGCATACGTACGGAGTACATTGCATGTTGCATGTGAGGATGAAAAAATATCCCATTATCCTTTCAGGTTTATCGTCAACGCCACAGTTGCAACTGTGGCTACGGTACATCATTGATGTCCCAGCAATAGACACAGTACTTCTCCGTTCGCATGCTCTATTCGGATGAAATAGGCGAGATACGAGCAATAGAGAAACGGCCAACAAGGATAATTGATTTCCCATCGCATAGAGCCTCCAGGATGTTGCGCTACGATTTGATGCCACGGGCTTGTCCGTACAACTGTTATTCGAACGGTGATGAGAATTTTCTTCTTCAATTCACTTTTTCTTATTCCAGCAACAATTTTCCAATTTTTTTTTTCTTTCGCATTGTTTTCCCCATCTGTGCGGCTGGGGTGAGAGCAGGCAAACGATCCAGAAAAATTGCACAAAAATAGGTGTGGGAAAGCAGCACTGCCAACAAGGACAAGGCAAAAAAAAAAAAAAAACATTTCACAGAATTAATGTAGCATGGAATGGTTTCCGATCATTGCGGAGTATCTTACACTCCGAGGTAGACAGGACTCCGGACCCACTCCTAGATAGACAGATAAGCTTAGATGTTTTCTTTTTCGTTCTCTTTCCGGTAGCGAAGGCATATCCCTTCACATTGTCTTCAATGTCAAGTGTGTTCGGATGTTTTGGCATCCTTGAATGTATCCCCAAACAGATAAGGCCCTACATAAGTACCTACAATAAAATGGATTATTGCTCTCGAGAAAGGTTCGTCGTCGGTTTAGAGATACACACGATGCCTTGTGTGTGTTATTCTGTTTCCTTGTCGTTTAATTCCTTTCCAATCCAAAGGAAATGCGCAATTTTTATGCAGAAGGTGTTTTTATGTAGATTTCCTTTGAATGATATTTTAAAATTCGATTCGATTTGACCTTTTCGTGATAAAGGAGGCGGTTTTTTTTTCCGGGGCGGAGTAGGTTCGTTCGGGGGTGGGTAGTCAAATGAACATTTGATTTGCGTAGTTTTTAACTTTCACGTAAAGTTTTATTGTTCAATTTTATGACTGTTTGGGCCATACTTCCCGGCGGAATAACGACTATTTTACTGTAATTGTTTTTTGAAAGAATTTTTCAATTCGAGAATGTTTAGCAGAATTTATGACAAGGCAAAAGGCATGCGTATTGTACTCACTTGCTGTGAAATTGGGATTTTTTTTTAACACATCTGGCACTTACCTGAAATAGAAAAGAAGAAAAAAAGTTTGTTAAGAAAGTTTTTTTAAGTTTTTCAAATAAATGTAAAAAGTTCAAATTAAATCTTATGTGAGGAATGAATGACAAGCATCGAATCGAAATCAACAATTTCAACAGCGTAGTAAGGGTATATCTATGTTTCCTTGAGTATCACTCTAAATAACCGAATGACCCTTGTATATCCATCCTTCTTCAAGCTAAAACGCAACTAGTAAACAATGAAACGGGCTACTACATATGAGATTTCTAACTTTAATACGAACAAAGGTGGCAAAAGTCTTGTTATCAGTGGACATGGCTTCAATAAACAACCTCCTACAGCCACATCTATCCATAGCTAGCTGCCTCTAGTTTTGTACACCGATTTCGTTGAGGTCACCTGCGGGTCACCGTAAGAGGGTTCATCGTCTGCCACGATGTCCTTTTATTCAAATACGCGACAGGCCGACGCACTGATGGTCATGCGCTCTACGTATCCCAACCAACTTGGTTCGTGAACTCGTAGCTTTTTGACCAGGTAAGCGTCGCTGTCCCGTTGAATCTTCTCCTCCACACTCCATTGATGCAAACAGGACCGAGTATTATACAAAGAATCTTTCTTTTAAATCAACTGAGCGAATTTTCATTCGCTTTTTTCAGAATCCATACGTCTGTACCATATAACAGGCCAGTCTCTGTGTTTGTCATTCTTGGTCTAAAACCATGCCAATCAGACTGCTGGCAAATTGTCTTAAGCTTTCACAAAGTATGGTCGACAAAATCCTATATGCGTCGTTTAAGAGACTGATCCCTCTGTAATCGGCACAGTTTAGGTTATCTCCTTTCTTCGTGGAGCATACTTTTACAACAAAATTTTAGACATAAGTCGGTGAATGCTTCTTACCAAGTGATCTCCCACTGCAGCCCCAGCAGCCTTAAGTTTCAATATCGCTATCTTTACTCCGTGTTGATCAGGTGGACAGAAGTTTGAATCGTCATCGTTTAAATTGAATGACTTATTTCGCCTGACAGCGGAGTTTTAGCTGTGACCGCCGTTGAAATAGTCTTCAAAAATTATATTTTCTAAACCTCATCATCGACTCTGAATCTACTAATACTATTCCATTTTCATCTCTTCAGAAATTAAGGACAATATAGCCATTTCCTATAGATCATCTTTATGGACCATCACTAGGAAGACCAGCACGGGAAACAAAGACAATGACGCCGGAGGAATAAAGCATGCAGAAGGATAGGCGACAACAAAGCGCACGGAACCGGTCGGCATCCCGAAAATGACAGACTGATCGCTATGGCACAGGATAAAGGAGAAATATAACAGTAGAAACGCAGTAGTAAGGCTCAACGTCGGACGAACTGGTCATGCAATAGGTGATCCCTGGGCAGATTGGACTACTACCTGATGAGGATAGTCACGAGCTACTTCACCAGCACAAAGTTGAGGTACCAGACCGACGATGGTTTTAAGTACTATTCTACAATGTTACCGCGAGAGTTCTATAAGGATCGGTCGTTGAACATTTTCTATGGAACATAATGTATGACGGAGTTCTGCGACTAATGCTGCCACAAGGAGTGAAGGTAACTACTGCCCTAGTCCACGAGATCCACGAGATCAAGTCCGCCACGAATGAAGTGGTCGCCAGGATTAAAAATTGGCTTGAGTCTGCTGAAAATCCTGAGGATCCTGCTACCAGAGTGTTCAACTAAATCCTTCTATATGCTGCTCCGGTCTGGGTACTAACAACGCAGGCATTTCTAGTCACCATACAGCCTATCATAACAATATGCAATTTCCAAACAATGTCAGACGAAGCAGCCTGTATTATAGTTGGAATAGACTTTATCGACATTCTCGCCAAGGAAATGCAAAATGTTTACTTTAGGCGAACTGGCAAGAGGCCATCGCTACCAAACGCAGAAGAAAGGACAACATATGGAGTATTGTGGCAAACCAGGTGGGATAATAGGGCAAAAGGTATATGAACCCACAAAATAATCCCCACCATCGACGACTGGACAAAAAGAGCACGAGGGTACTGCAAATACCACCCGCAAATACTGCTACTGCCCGAGCTGTCGCACCAGCTATTTATTTATTTATTTATTTTACCAACATAGTTTACTTAAGAAAGCTTTGCGATAATAATATACGACTCAAGTTTGTAACATCTATCACAGATTTAATGTAACAGCTAACGGACAGTTAGCCGATGCCTTACTCGCTGATTTAAAAAATAAAGTCATGAGCTACCATTGCCTCCGCTCTTAAAAATTTCATAAGGATCACATTTTTTTAATAATCATTCTCTATTCCCTGATAATTTGCATACAGTTATCTGGAGCATATTATGATAATCGGTAAAGTGTTACAAGTGTCCGCTCAGCAATGACAAATAATGTGCAGAAGTTGCTAATTTTTGCACATTTTTTCTAATAGTATTATGCACACATGTCCATTAGCAATAATTACTAAATTGCTTCGCCGTCAAATGTGTTGATAACGATTTTTCTCCTCATTACCATAAATGGCAACAAATGGTAATGTCACTGAAAGCATTCCAATTCCTAACTATGCAGTTTTTTTTCGTATTTCAATGAGTTCCCCGATGTGTTTTCATTCCGTCCAACTCCCTCGGGATAACATACACGCGAAAAAAAAAATGCTAATTAAATTATTGGTACATATTTCCCTGTCGAAGTATTTATTTTTCTGCTTTTGATATGCAAATTGATTCGATAAATTAAAAAATAAAAAAAAAAAATCCCTAAAGAGTAATTTGATAATTCCAGGAAAATAAAAACAATGATATTAAATTATGAAACTGTTTTTATTTTTTTTTTTTTTTTTGACATAAAATGAAATCAATTTGGCTGTGTCCTTGTTAATGAGTAAAACTCTACTGATTCCAATTTGCATTCCGTTCAAATTGTTATTTAAATTCGGCTTTTAAAATTTGCAACAGAATGTTAAATATCCTAGAGTCGCACAATACTCTCATTTGACAGTTTGACAATTATGTTTATTGATTGCCTAGAGTGTGCTAATGATAGTGACACTCAACGATGTCACTCGAATGTCCTAATTAACTTGATAAATTGGAGTTTGTAATTTTTTTTTTCTTTTTTTATTTTAATTTAACGATTATGCTGAGAGGGTACCCCTCAGCAGCAGGTAGACAGAAGCGAGGAGGCTCATCAAATTGATTGACAATCAAGATAGGAGAACGCGGTGCTGCTGAGGAAAAGGTGAACATTTTCCGTGTGCTCTTAGGTGGAATATAATGGATTTTAATTTAAGCGTTAATGTCCTTCGTTAGAGCTTGGTAATTTATTTATAGAAAAGGTGATTATTGTTAAAAATTTGGTTATTACTCTTCGGGTTGGCGTTTAATTGTTCCTTTAAATTTAATTACGTACATAATGTCTTCGACTTAATGTAGGCAATAATTTTCTACAGAGAATTTAAGATTAAATCAGAAGGATATTTATTAAGTCTTGACAAGAGCAAACACTTGTCAATTCGTGGGTGATTCTTAGGTTTGGCGTTACATTGAATATGGTTATATTTGATACAAAAGTTCTTCTGGGCTTTAAGAATGGTACTCTGTCATATAAAAAAATAAATAAAAAAAAGTAATATAATTTTTTTATTTTGATCAAAATCAGTCAAAACATTAACAGCCTGTGACCTATATTGACTTTTGTGTAAGGCTATGACCGTACAAGAAGGTAGGAGTGACAGTGATTAGATTGGTATGACTACGGCAGAGCTAGAGCCACAATTTGGCGTCGTTTTATGTTAGTTATGACCCTACCCATACTGTCAATTAAGTACAGTGTTGTTGGCCTTTTAAGGAATGGCCATGCAGGAATTCATGAAGGCCGAATTAATCTTGTCCCACTTGTTCGTCTGCCTTCAATGTTATAATGAACTGGATTGCATATCAGGGTAATTATAGTTGGTTGCTAAGGCAAACGAGTTTTACTTTACACTTTTCGAATAAATGAAAGCTTTAACTGATCGAAAAGATCGCTAGGTTTCTTGTATGGATTCAATGAGTACTTATTGCCAAAATTGTTTTCTAAATTGCTTGCAGTATTATAATTGAGTCAGACAGACAGACATATTCATAGAAACATAAACAACGAACCCCAGCTCGGCCAAGGCCTCTTTCTCATCCTTTTGTGGGTAAGGACCCCACAAATTTCCAGGACGTGTTCCGGAAGCTCGCTAGAGTCATAACCACGTCTGCATGAGTCCCCTTGTGCTAATCCCAGTTTCTTCATGCGTCCTTTGAGTCTACAGTGCCACGTTAGGAATCCCATCAGGTTGCGTAGGTTTTGCTTGCTTAGATTGATGCACGCTTTAAACATGGCCTCCCTCAGACTAATGAGGGAATCACTTCTGCCCGTATGGGGATAGCCGCTGACGATTTAGAGTTGATGGCGGAAGATCAGGAGATGTGGAGGGTCACGTAAACACCCTTAACCCGCAACCCTCATAGTGGATAAGCGAGTCATTGTAAATGAATGACTGAAATGAATGAATAGCACCCGAAAGCCGTCTCCTAGGTTCAAGTCTTGTGTTAACTTACATACTGTACAAGCTTTGACGAGACACGGGGTGGATCTACAACCATCTCGCACTCGGACAGTGTGACCAAAAATACTGCAGTTCACCACCGAAAGTTTATCGTTTTCTAACATACAGGAGTTTAAGAATCAAAAATTTAAACAAATTTGTTCCTAAGTCCACGCCAAAGGAGGACAGACGGCCTTTTATGTTATCAACCCTTTTCCCAAGCTGATAAAACAAATTGATTTTCAAGTAATCCAAAAATAAATTTCAAACGCTCTCCTTCGTCCGTTATCAAGGACACTCTCTCTAAATATTTGCCAACCGAGTAATTTATTGAAGGGAAAAATTAAATTTTTATCGCTTTTAACCAAACAGTAGACATAATTTGATTTATCGACTAATTAGCAAGAATTTTATTCAACAGTTGCCGGTACTGATGGAAAGATAGCACACACACACACATACACAGACGGTGGATTTTTATTGCTTCCAACTAGACAGACAATACTAGTGGAGAGTTCATTAAAATTTCGATTTCTAATTTTAAATTTTTTGGTGGTGTATCGGAAGTTTTTATTGGATCATAAAAATTGGTATCCGTATGTCGCCAGTAGGTTTTGTGTATCCGCGCCTCATTGTTGAATTTGAATTAATTCCATCAATTACTACTTGGATGGGAGGATGTTTTTTATGTCCTTCATTTGGACACTAATGAGGATGATTATAAAGCTGAACACTAGTTTATTTTATTGGTTTCGTTTTGTACTCACTGGGGCTTAGGGCAATCGATTAGTTGATGAGGAGGGAAACCCATTGTAGGAGGCTGTATAAATACAGATTTGGGATCGTAAGTCGATGGTGTAGAGAGTAGCCAGACAATGGGCGAATGCACAGTAGCTGTCATGGTGTATAGTTATGATGGGTGCTTCTGTGTTTTTGTTCTGGTTTATTGTTGTTCACTATGTTGTTGAATGAGAAGTGTATTGAAACAGGTTTTTGACTAAATGGGATTAGGAATATGTAAGTGTTTGTTTGGGTTTCCATAAGTCCAACCGATTAGGAGTCTGGAAATAGTGCCGTTTCGAAGCTCTGATGATCATAATATCCTTTCGAAAATCACTTGTAAAATAAGGTCTTTATTTTTAAACAATAAACTAGTACCGACGCATGTCTTGGATTGCATTTGCCTGCAATCCAAAACTGAACTGCCCCCTTTGCTTTGCCGAAATACGTAGATACCACCCGCACAAAAAAAGGCTGAAATGGGAATGTTAACTGTATAATCACTCAAATTGATAGGCAAATGGAAAGCATATACAAAAATCGAATTATAAAATACAGATTTACTTTATTCAAAGTCCTTTTTAGAAGGACAATATTGAATCGAATAATTTAAAAATCCAAAACTAGAATCCTCTCAAAGCGAAAATGCTAGAAAACCTCCCGAGATGTGCGGATATAAAACAGAAAATGTCGAGCAAAAAATTTTATAAAAGGACATTCGTCACTAAATCTGCTTCGGTGAAGCGTATACTGAAAATTCGCTTCCGATTTATATTCCTTTTTTATTTAGTTCCATTGGACAAAGTCGAGAATTTAATATTCAATAAACTATGTATGCAAGGACATTTATGGCTGTTGGACAAGGATTAGAGTTGTCATGCGAAGGTAAATATTGGACAGGAGTAGTGTTTGTGAAAATGTACTGAATTAAATATTAAACAAATATACATATGTCAACCAGTAAAATATATCGCATAACCACACAAATTAAAATATAGGTAAAGTTCGATATTAATTAATAAGTCTTATCGCCTTCATTTTGAAAACTCTCGAGAGATTGGCTGATATACGGGGTTTTGTCATAAGAAGGGGTTGATTTTGACAGTTCATGGCGGCCATGTTGTTTTATCCTTGGTTAGTTTTCCCCATTTTTATTTCTCAGACACTAAAGACAAATCACCATGGCAAGATACAGCGTCGAACAACACGTGCAAATAATAAAACTGGAGCAGTTGGAAGCGGACCCCGATTTCAGCAAAAAAAATCATCTTCAGCGTCGGGGCCCATTTTTGGATGAACTGGAATGCCAACAAGCAAAGTTGCCGGATTTGGGACGATGCCAATCCACACGAGGTCCACCAAGTGGCAATGCATCTTCAGAAAGTCACTGTTTGGTGTGGATTGTGGGCCGGCGACATCATCGGTCCGTATTGCTTCGAAAACGACGATGGCATTGCCATCACCATCAACGGAGAGCGCTACCGATCGATGAAAACCAATTTATTTTGGTCCGAATTGGTTTATATGCATGTGAACGACATGTGGTTCCATCAGGACGGCGGCGCTAAGTACCACACAGCTGATGCCACAATAGACATTCAGCACGAGCGATTTGAGGGCATGGTTATCTCACGCAGAGGCGACGTAAACTGGCCACCGTGATCGTGCGATTTGACCCCGTTAGACTTTTTTTTGTGGGGTTTCCTTAAGTCGTAGGTCTATGTCAATAAGCCGCAAGCGACCAATGCCTTCAAAGTCAATATAACTCATGCCATCGCTCATATTCAGTCTGATCTATGCGCCACAGTCATCGAAAATTGGACCTCTGGGATGCGCGCCACCCAGCGAAGCTGCGGCGGCCATTTTTCATTGATAGGCCTTTCAAATAAAACAAAAAATTAGTTGATATTTCACACACAACTTGTTTTATTCAATTTTAAAATCAATTCCATTCCATCCATTTTAAAAGCAGCCGTGAACACGCGGTATTTTGCAGTTTGAATAGGAGAAGGCGGTACCTCCACGTTATCAGTGCGTTGTTTTGTTAGTTCGTCTGCCTTTGAATTTTGATGGTTTGACATTTACAATGGGGCAAAATCCAGCTACTATTCCTAAATATGTGTTCAAGAGTAAAACGTGAATCAAGAGATAGAAAGGGCGCCGACGATTGGAGTGATTTTTGTTTTTTTTTTGAACAGCTCAACTTTCATTCTATCATGCTGTCTCTCATGCAATTTATGACATCAGAGGTTCTGAATGGATGACAAGGAAATTTATTGAATGAAAAACTTCATTGCAGACTATTCCATTTCTAAGACGAAAATGACATGGGCTGACTGCCAGAATTTGAAACGAAAATTTCTTCGCCCTCGAAGCGAATATACTGTGAATCTAATGATTTGTTCCAGAGTTTGTTTCTTTTTTTTTTTAATTTAAATTTTTTGTTTAGACTGCAGCTGTCCTAAAATCTTATACTCCGGTTTCAGCGGTTATCCACTTTCTTGTAGGTGAACCATTCGCATCGCTAGTGTGCAGAAGCATTTGAATAGCTACGGCGATTAAAATTTAACAAATTGGTCGGCAGACTGGATGATTGAAATGTTATTCTTAACTCTGGTAAATAGAAAAATGAAGGACATCGTAAATTAAACGTGCATGCACAGCGCACACAATCACAATCAGGTCTCAACTGGTTATGGCTACCCACATGATGTCAAAACGGATTATGACTTCAGAATGACGCGGTTTAGATAAAATAAATAAAAGTGGCAACTCTGAATTGGTAGAATATGTTTATGTTGTAGAAATGAGAAAAATATAGGAAATTCTCTTGTGTCGGAATTTGATCCTTATTTTACATAAAACTGACGAATTAAATTCAATCGATTTTGGATTCAATCAGCTGCCCCAGATGACGATAGCTAACCTCTACATACATACCGACAATCGATTATTTTTGAATATTCATGAGACCGTTTTTGTTGTTTCGAGTTGAAGAAGTATTATGCAATCAAATCAGAGGCTGAACCTATGCGAAAGATTAAATATTTATATTCCCCGTAAGAATGGCATGTAAATCGGTGTATCTTTACCGACATTTTTTACCATATGGAATTAGAAATTGTCTCAAATGAGTATAAGGCCCTTGTGAGAATAGTGGTGTCTATGGAAAAAAAAATAAGAGTGAGAAACAAGCAATAAGCATCTGATTCTTAATGACGATTTTGGTCATTCCTAGCTATGCATGTACGTACATATGTAAATGCAGGGTATAGAGCCCGAAACGAAGTCTTCAAGGATGACCAAAGGAACATCGCAGTAGAACCGCAGTCGATGCTAAAGATATGGCAAAACTACTGACTGTTTAACGGCGACGACGAAACAAATCCGGCTCTCAGACAGAATGAACCATTTATCTTGAACGATGAAGACCAACAATTCCGTGCACCCGACCTGGATGAAGGGAAGATAGCCATGTTTAAGCTTAAGTCCAACTAAGCTGCTGGAAGCGACGACCTAGGTGTCGAACTGTTCACTGCATCAACTGCACCAACTCATCTGTAAAATATGGTCGGAGGAAAGTGTACCCGATGAATGGAACCTCAGCATTGTTTGCCCGTTCATCAAGAAAAGAGACCATCTGAACTGCGCCAACTTCACACACTTAACATCGCTTACAAGAACTTATCTGCCGTGTTGTGTGAGCGCCTGAAGCCGTTCGTCAATAACCTGATCGGTCCATATCAGTGTGGCTTCAGTCTACTAAAATCCACTATCGACCAAATATTCACACGGCAGGTCTTGGAGAAACCCCAGGAACTTCAAATCAAAACCCACGACCTTTTCATGGATTTTAAGGCCGCGTATGACAGCATCTATAGAAACGAGCTGTGCAGAGCCATGTCTAGTTTTGTCATCCCTGACAAACGCGTGCGTCTGTGTACGATGACGATAGAGAAGGCACGCTGCTCCATCAAGGTCGGTCAAGACCTCACCGAGACCTTTGATGTCAAAAAAGAATTTAGATAAGACGAAGCGCTGTCATGCGACTTATTCAACATCGTTCTTGAAAGAATAGTGCAAAACCCAACACCAGAGGCATTCATTTTCCTTCAAAAGCCCGTCCAATTACTCGCATACGCCGACGATATTGACGACGTCACTGGTGCGTTCGTGAATTGGTTTTAGCGGTCAATTAGAGCAAGACCACAAGTACATATATGCTGTCAACAAGAAAGGACATTCAAGACCGACGTCTCGGACAAAACTTCACAATAGACAGATATTACTTTGAGGTAGTTAGGGACTTTGTCTACCCAGGCGCCACTATCAATTCAGCGCTATTTGGGCGCTCAGGAGACGCCACTCTACCTACCCAAACTTGTAGTGGTACAACAAATCTCGGTAGGAGTACGTAGTAAATTTAACCAGCTTACTACGCATTACTGCCAAAAAAGATACAATCTAATTTTATTCCATTAAAATTGTTAATTAGCCGTAAAAACTTAAAACTAAACTCACTTGCACATTCTAAAGTGAGCGCATAAAATTTGACCTTAAAAACGAAACAAAAATTCAGCCTCACGCACAAGAGCTGCCTTTACTCTCCGTCAACACTTTACGAGTTAATTGACATCCCTAAGCTCTTCCATCTATCCCCATAAAAGTCAAGGAACAGTTTTATTTAATATTTCATCATTTTACCCATCCCTCCCCCTGTTCTCTCGGCCAAAAAAACGCGACACACAAGGACACGTTATTAGGAAGAACCACGCAAATAAATCAGCTTATCACAAATTTCTATCCACGAACAGAGGAAACCCCTTTTAAACTTAGACGCAAATAAAGGACCCATAAAAACGGATATGACATCGAAAAATATGCCCACTGTCGGTGTGAGCGATACAATTGCGAACGCAGCTCCCTATAGTTTTGCACCCCTTTGTGTCTTTTTGTTGGGAGGATAAAACGAAGGGACTCGCGCCGGGCGCCAACATTTTACCAAAGTAGCAGAGTACTCCATAGCGTGGTTCATCATTTCCCTCTCTCTTCGTGTTTTTTTTGAATAAAATGGCCGGGGGATATCTGTTTGGGGAAAATGTTTACTTTTTATTAAATTTGAATGGCGAAATATATATTTGCCCGGCGACATGGCGGCAGGGTGAGTTGGCAGAACCGGGCAATAAACAAATTTCCCTATGGAAATATGTTATATGAAATGTGTTTCTGTTTTTTTTTTTTTTTTTTTTTATTATTCTATTTGAAGGGGTTGCACAAAGGGAGAGAATAAAAAACGACAATTGAAGGAGAGTCAGAATGGCTGAGTTTAAAACGAGGTGGCTGTGTGGTGTACGGGATAAGGACACTATTAAATTGAAGATAAAAAATAAACACAGCGCTCAAGTATGTACGTTGAAAAAAAATTTTCAAATGAAGGGTTGAGCACCAGATCCAGTAAACTGTATGGGGTAATGCACTTTGACATTTATAAGGTTAAACTCTGCTGCTTGTTGCATTTGTACACGATAGAAAGTGTTATTTATCTGAAGCTCTGATCTAACAGTTAGAAACGCTGTGTTCATGTGTGATGTCAGACTAACTCTATCGATATTCAATTGTCAGTCATTTATCCTGGATGACGCTACCAAAAGCCGACCGGAGTTTCAGAGAAAAAGACTGCGGTTTCAAAAGTTTTTGTCACTTCGAGGTAACGATTTCTTTTTCCACTATAATCCACTCGCGCTCAAAAGGTTATGAATAGCCAGATGATGTTACTTACACAGCGCAAGTAAGATGACGTGGTTCGAAACTCAGGTTGCATTAGGTTTCAATCCGAGGGTGGTGTTCACACTAATCAGGGACTTTTGTAATATTTCAGTTCATACGGGAAGATTTCACGAGTCTGCCTACACTGCACAGCTCAAAACTCCATCACTCTCAAGTGGCTGACGAGACCGGCGCATTTATTCGCTTAACAAGTTTGGGCCGTCGCTGTTTTCCAACTATTATAGACCAAGCCGGCTTGAAAGTGCTGTCGCGAAAGGTGCATTTAGATGCAGAGAGTCCTCCAAAACGGCGTAGAACTCATGCAATCATGCTTCTATTCTGGAATGCTAGCCTTTATTGACTTTAACTCCCAGTAAGTCTTTAAAAACTTTGACGTGGTAAGTGACTTGGTCTACCATGGCTTCGCCATCACTTCGTAGAAAAACAGCTTACGAATGAAGAAAAACTCCCATCAATCATTGTTCCCTTGGGCTGAGCAAACAATTGAGTAGTCAGGCCCTTTTCCTGAACAACTCAGCAGGCTCTGTAAAGGACCAAGTTCTACTCTACATCCCACTCTATTGAAGAGGGTTAAAGCTATCGTTAAGCATTTCGGATCTTTTATGAGATACTCGGTCTTATTTTCGTTGACGAGTTTTATCAATGACATCAACGTTTGAGATGGATCGGATGCATAGTGCAATAATTTGACTCGTGGGTTTTTGAATCTACTCCGGAGGGTCAACGCAGCAGGAGAAAATCTCGCCTAAGATACCGAACTAACTGCAGAGGATTGTTTGTTAAAACCTCCCCGGAACTATAGTGCCACCTAAGTACCGAAGTCAATAGAGCATCAAAAATGCTCCGATTCCACGTTTTCGCAGTGGCACTGATCTTTAAAAAAAACTCCTGCTTATCCTGCTGTGATAAGCTGGAGATCAGTTCGGACACACACACTATTGGCGCATCTTTGTGCATTTGTAAATCGTATTTCTAAAAGCCAGGTCCAAAATCCCCTGGAAGGCTATAAGCACGAAAGATGTTAAGCTAATATTCCTTAGTTCCTTGTCCATTCATCTTGTTAGATGTACGCACTAACATCGAATACAGGACACAAAAATATTCGCATGTCTTCTGTGAAACAACGTCTGAAGGGACAACAAATACCAGACATCCACTACCCAAAAAAAGTCACTCATGACTTGTTCAAATAGAATATTTATGCAATGTCCTGTTTTAAAATTCACATTCCACACTAAGGACATATGGAGGAACAGAAAAAAAAGCAAAGCATTCCCATAGGAAAATGGTACAAAACTGCAGCAGAAGTTATCCTTAAGGGACTCAGACAACATTCCGGTCCATCTGTACAAAAATTTTCTGCATCTGAAAAAGGGAAAGCAAAACAGAATCCTTATCCTCTCAGCTTAAAGGATTCATTAATCGCCGGCAATAGACCTACGTATACACAAACGTATACAAAGATCAACTTTTTCGATGAAGCAAAAGGATGTATGTAGGTGAAACGTGAAGTCACATATCCGTTTTTCGGAATTGTCAAAGGATTTTTTTTTTCTCATTCATTTGAAGGAACACAGGATTTGGTCTATTTCCTTAGCTTGATGTATAGTTGGCTTGTGGCAAGAACAAAATGCAGGATGCAGGAAAAAAAATGACAGAGATGAGCATTCCGTTTCATTGGCTCTTCTACTTTAGATGACCACTTCATACCCAGTATGATCGTGCGTTGTTAACTTTCACGGAGTTACTCGTTTTAGCCTACACCTGGATGTAAAAGATAAGACTTTAATTTAGGAAACGCCTATCTCGACCTGTGACGTAGGGAAGAATTTAAAAGGAATCAACACGAATAGACTGAATGCATGACATTCAAACGAGCAGTGTTGATGAAACAACGACAAGATAAGTGTATCGGATAATTCTTCAGTGTCCTGGAAAAAGTGTTGTCTGAGGAACAAATTTCTTAGAGGGTAGAGTGCTATTGGAAGGCCAACTAACCGATGGGAAGCTAACTAACCTCGGTCTTTATTAGAAAGTCGTTCAAAGGAGCGTATGATCCGATATATGAGGCTTTACAACTAGCTTGGTCAAGCTGAACGCAATATGTCCGGCAAACTACAAACAGACCTGCCGACATGAAGGACTATCCAAGATTCCCCCTTGAGACGATAGGGTGTGAACCAACGACAAATTATTTCAGATAATTGAAACTTAGCCCAAGAACAGTCTATCTGAAAGCCGATGCTGGGACTGACAGTCTCACATATAGACCTCTTGGGCGGTCAGTGCTCGGAGGTTATCATAGAAATAGTTCGAGCAGAAAATTTACTTTCAAATATTGTCCCCAGTTAGTCTGGACAACAACCTTGTACACCATTAAACCTAATACTACCTATTTTGAACCACTGTACCTCACTGTGTGAATAACATCATAAGGGTATTCGTAACCTCTTCAGCGCGAGTGAATTTTAAAAAAAGCCAACGTGGCTTCATCACTCTCTTGGCTGCAAAAGCCATACTCGTGGACTTTACGAAGGGTTTCTCTACATACAGATATGATGTCTATCCTTTTAAATTTAAAGTTCATTAAACCGCAACACACCAAACCTTACTAGCCGAAAGGAACTGCGTTTTATCCGAGGTAAACTTACTCGAAATACAACTTCTCGGCAACCATCTAACGCACTTACGCAGCCTTAAACGTACGAATTTTCTGCAGCAATTACTCGCAATTCAGTCTAACGGACATTTTCTGCATTTCGCCAACTATACAGAGCCTCTCAAGTTTTTCCCTGCCACAAACATTCTAAACCTCAAGCTCTTACACCTTGAAGTGAGAGGTCCTTCAAAATGTCCCTGCCACACCACCACTCATGCCACACTCAAGTTCCACTTAAATTCGCTCTACGCTCACAATGGCATTTGACAGATTCAATTTAACGCATTCGCCGTCCCCATGCCACCGCAACAATCAACTGAAACGCTGAGCAGGGCAGAGTAGAGCACCCAAACAAACAACAACAACAAAATAAATATCCTCTCGCGAGTCGCGGATACATCGATAATTAAAAAGGTCGTTGAAATATTTATCACACCGTGTGCCAGTGAATGCCAATGCCGGCATTAACCGCATTCATCCAAAGAGGATGCCACTAGCAAGCCAGCATTTCCCGCATGGACTCCAACAAATAGCGCACTCACCTATCTTCCCCAGCGGTGGTGGTAGACATCATTGATGGGCGTCACATCAAACAGTCGAAGACCGCAGCAGGGTGGCAGCACAGCCAAATGGAAATTATTTCGCGAACAATGAACGCATAAATTTCACACTCGAGTCCTTGTGTTATGTAGTGGACGGCTAAGGTTTTATATGAGCGATGGCACGGTAAAAAGGTAAAAGTAAAGGAGGCCGCCCCCGCCCCTGATCATGGAGAAACACTAAGTTGAACATGTTATTCCACTTTTAGCCCGGACAGGTGTGAAGTTCGCTATCACAGGGATAATGGGAATAATTATTGTAATTGCACTCAGGCACATATGTTGCAGACGTTTCGCTTGCCATATACATATGAGTGCGCGCTGCATGTCCTTAACGGTGGTGAGCCAGCTGCGTGGGGTGTAATGGTTAGTACAACAATGTTTTTACCATTCAGTCGCATTCAGCACGGAATGCATTAAAGGTCGGTGTGTCGATGTGCCGGCATTGGCGACACGGTGCGGGGAGTACGCTCACGCTTTAATTATTCGCATTCGACTGTGTGGATTGAGTGGGTGAGACGACAGGATATACATACATGTATCCCTTAACGAGATGCGATAATTTGATTGTATTAATATGCATCATCCTTTCTGCTTTTCCAATTCAATCAATATTCGATGCAATTACAGATTGTAAGTGCTGGCTCGGTCAAATCAATCGACTGGGGCGGCACCAAGGGTGGGGCCATAATGCAAAGGAAACGATGAGATAGCTTACACGTGTCGGTAATTAAAATTGCTGGGATCGGTTGTTTGTGGGGGAACGGAGTAATAATAAGTAGAATTGTTTAAAGAGCTCAGCAGTCATCGACTACTTAAAATTTTTCTTTTAAGTATTTCGATCGACCTTTGGGGTGATGGTAATGAAAAAACTTTTGGTCTGTACTGGAGCTTATAAGGGGTGTGTCCCATTGAGGGCACACAATTGAAAATTTATTCAAGTTTTTGATTGTAAGGTTAGCGGCGGGTAAACTGTGACACTTGTCATCTGCTTTTAATGCGATTTTATAGCTGTTCGACTATCATCATCGAAGACATCTCTAAAATTTTGTGGAGTTTTTGCACAACAAAATGCGTCAAATAGGACGTTTGATCGAAAAAAAAAAAGTTCAAGGAACTGGCTAATGACTAATCATCTACAAGCACAATCTTGAAGTTCCTCTATGACTTCGATCTTGCTGCAGGCTATTATATTCTCCAGTTGCAAAAGAACGTAATTTAGCACAAAAGATCTTCAAGGCCGAAGTGGTCTTTGGTTTGCGTCAGTACAGGTAGGAGGGCCCCACAGAGTAAGTGTGTTTCGGTTTAACCCGAGATACCGACTATGTTTAAAAATCCCAAACAGAGAAGGATGTGACGAATGTAGTTATGGTCCGTTCCGACGAAAAAAAATACCAGAAAAGAAAGCTAGAATGGATCGCTGATATTTTCTGTGAATTTCAGCCTTGAAGGAGCTTGTCGGTTAAGGTCAAGGTCCACTAGGCACTGTAATAAGCAGATCTTTTAGAATTAGAGACGGATGCAGCGTTTTTCAAGTCTATGCAGGTCATCCATTTTGCCGAAAGAACGTCTTAAATTATATTAAAGCTTTGCAATCTACGTTACAAAAATCAAAGCTTGTAAAGCTATGCAGACGATCGTGGGCGATATATTGAAAATGAACAAGGAGACTTTTTGCCATCCCATAAGGATCTCATCCATGTAGTTTTTTTTGTATTCTGCCCTTTGTAAGGATGGCAATAAACAGCTTTTATAGATGATGAAACTATTGCCCGGGCTAGAAGACATTTTTGTAATAGCCAGAGTTCAGTCATTGCTGCGTTCAATTCTAGACGATAAACCGATTGTAAGCAGGTTTAAGGTCGACGAAGAAATGGGGGGCTTGGACTTGAAATTTATCGGTCACCTTCAGGATTTATGTCAGTGCGATTTGTTGGAATTTTGTCTGTGTAAGTTGATCTGCCAGGCTGGAATATACGCAGAGATGTGAACGCACTATAAGTGATAGAATCTTATTTGCTACATTTAACAGGGTAGTTCTTGCTGTTCAGTGATCGAGCACACTTTCGTCGACCCATACTTGGTTGATGACTTGATGCATCCAATCCACCAAAGCATTGCATCTGTATTTGAATACTCCTCTAGAATGCCTTAAGGGTCAGGGTTTTTGCTATTTTTCGTGGCAACTCCAATCTCTTTCTTTTTCTATTATCCACTAACGCTCAAGGGGTTGCGAATATCATTACGATTTTCCTCACATGGCACGAGTGAGGTGTAGTGATTCGAATCTACGATGGCGTTCGAGGGTGGTGTCTATACTAACTGAGGAGATTTTAATTGTTTGCTGTAATTTTGGTCAATTCACTGCTTCTCTATTTAAAGGATTTGGGCTTGGGAATTTTTCAGCTTCTAAAAATGCTAATTAAATACATGTGCACTTCCCTGTATCATAGTGACAAGATTTTGTTCACTCTTTCAAAAAGCGTGTCTTTTAACCTCGAAGCCAACAAACGTCATCGAAAATTTAATCAAAAGGACGTTATACATAGGTGTGTAACCAGTAACCGTGGAGGACATTTATCCGACATTTATTGAACATTTCACTTAAAGATGAGACTGCAACTTGCCTGCAGTCTCATTTTCTAGAGTCTCCACAGGTCTAGAAAATATTTTGTGCACTCCTAATGGAACAATTAAAAGATTCAAAAGATTCTCTCACCTTGCGGCCATATTGATTGCATGGCGTGTACTCTGAAAAGGCTACCTTCCATTTTGTTTACATTTTCAATTTCAAATAGAATTCCAAGTACTGGAAGTTATAAACAAATCCACTGCTGCACTCCACCCTACGACTCTGCCCAGGCGCCCTTCAACTAATCCTCACATCGCATCTTCCAATCTATTTTCAGAGATTTCTCTTGCATTCATCCTCCAACTAGTCCCTCCGCTGACTCCGCTCAGTCAGCGAAAAGCAGCATCCACCGGGTGCCTCGCTCTCAAGCGATGGAAACTTCGCTTAATTACCATAAATATTTGTTTGTTATCCATTTGTTTTCGTTTCCATCATTTGTTATTGTTGCTGTTAATACAAACAATCACCCATCCCATGGCCCCGTCCCTCAACTCTGTCCATCCCGGTATATTGTCTATCTTGGACTGCCTGGCATATAAATTATTGCCCACTCTGGTTGTTAATGATGCTGCTACTGCTGAGCGCAGCACTTTTCAATGGAGAAGTTGTAAGTTTCTCAAAATTCTAGCTACGGATACTTAAAAGATTTGTCGACGAAGCACGTCCACCAACGCGAAGTTCAATGCATTTCGGGCTCCGTTTCCATCCATTCATTTTGATATTTCTTCTTGTTGTTGTTCTTCCGTGAATTCATTGTTAATTTTTGATTTGTTTTTATCGGAAATCATCATCATTAGGATCGCTGCAATTGCTGCATTAATGACATGTACTTCTGTGCGGATGGAGGGCGAGTACTGAGTGGTGTTTCAGAGTCGATTATGAACCCTGATGACGGAACGTGACCATCGGAATGGCTTGGGTGCATACAGATGCAATGGGAAAAGATTTCTGTCCAACGTTCCGTTATTGTTGCAACCGAACGTGATGAGATTATGGATTAGTTTTGTAGTGATTCGTTGTAAGATTTTTCATTGGACATTTTTTTTACGATTTTATTACCTGCGACGACATGACATTTATGCCGAAGGGAAAATTTATTTTTAATCGGAATTACGTTTTGCGTTGGGTGGGCGTTAGTTTTACTGCACACTCTTTATCGAGTGTTGAGTTCTTGTGAATGTTGATTTATGTTACTAATATCTACCTACGCGAGAGTTTTATTAAAATCTGAACGCCGGTCAGCGTAACGAGGGAAGATGTTGTTGACACGTTTCGAAGACCTTGTTTACAAAGAGGATTATTGGTGTTAATGATCAAATTCAACGGGAAAATTGATGAAGAAATTACAATTTGAGTAGCACTAAACAAGTTCATACGTGTAGGTGGACTTCCTGGACGGAGCATGTTCAGATTATGATGTGGAAATCCTACTGAGAGTCTTCAAAGCGTAAATCGGTAAGGAAAACATTTTTACGACATGATATCAGACATCGACTTTCGACTTACTGAACAGAAGTTGCATTAAATTTACCCACACAATGATGTGCACAGCCAATAGACTTCTTTCGGTTGGTTGAGCCGCCAAACAAATCCACCATGAAACAGTGACGTGCATCAAACATCGTCGGTGCGCAATTTCAAAGAACTGACTCTGACCAGTTCTTGATTGCGGTACTTTTTATAGCGAAAGGCTTTATGATTTTTTCGCATGTAAAAGGACTTGTGCCATGCGGTCATCATCACCTTATGGTCCGCAGTCTAGTGGACTGCTGGAAATGTAAAATTGACTCCACAAAACAACAAAAGCTAGCAGCACTTAGGTTGCACACACAGTAAAGCGATTAACCGGATTTTAAACTCACAATTCCCACACGGAAGGATTGGCTTAACTTCAAGAAATCCGTCAATAAACAAATCCACTTTTATACCGAGGGCTCCAAAACCAATGACGGTGTGGGCAGCGGTATCTACTGTTACCAACTCAATATAAACCAGGCGATACGCCTCCCAATAAAAAAGCTTTATCATGGCTGAAGTGGAACACAATGTCTACTAAAGACACATATCCTTATCAAACGTCACTAACAATTCCCAAACAGTCCCCGATTGCCTAGACATAGTGACATACCTGGTTACAGAAAAGCCGACAAACTTGCCAAATCTGGGAGCACCCTAGAAATCTCCTCTGGCACCAGAGGCATAGGTATACCAAACAATACAGTGAAACTTAGAATCCAACAAGCTATAACTAAAGAAATTAACTCTGGGCGAATAAGGCTTATCTTACCTGTTATAGATGACCAAAAGTCAAGAGAGCTGATTACTCTCAAAAGAAAAGAAATTCGCACCGTCACAGGTGTTATTACAGGCCATTGTCTAATAGGATAGCATGCCAGGAAGCTAGGGGCTATCTTCAATGATTTTCGTAGAAGCTGTAGAGATGAGGAGAAAGATGAAACCACAGCGCACCTCTTCTGCCATTGCCCGACACTTTCTCACAGCAAAAGAAGACTTTTCGGTCAATATAACTTCAACGACAATAGTCATTAGTGACCTAAGCCAAACCGCCTTTCGTAAGCTCTAATCCTTTATCACCGACTCTAAATTGTTCTACGGGTAAAATTCTCCTTCAGAAGGAATTCCATAGGAATTACAATAGTGATTCCCCTAGTTGTTGACACCTTACCTAATGTAGTACCACGGGGCCATTGAGAACTACACCGTAGGCAGGGAAAGGTACAATTTTTCGTTATCTACAGCTAGCCATACAAGATCGTTTTTAAGCCACACAGCACGAATATAGAACAATATGCCTTCCTTAATATTTACCGGAACCTATAACCTCCAAAAGTTCACGATTAATCCCCATCATCACCTCACTATCGTTCCGTTTACTTTTAATCTATAAGAGTTCCCTGTCCTTCGTTTCTTTTCATCACTAGGTGATACCAAACGTTAAAGGGCGTAGTCCTGATGCATTATATTTAAAAAATAAAAGGAGCCCACGCATGGACCCACAGCGATATAGGAACGATTCAGAAAGTAGGAAGGAGATGTGATCCTAAAATGGTAGCCACAACTTTAGGACGCATAACTCGCTACAATGATTTCAATTATAGTGTTTCCCATCACAGAAGACTGTCAGTCAAACAATGTATTCAGTGATCACGATCATTTGCTTTGTTGTTGGGTGCAAAGTGCATTTGGCTACTAGAGCAGGTGCATTCAGAAGCACTCAACAAAAATGGGAACCGCTTGAAATATCGAGCGTTTGTGGTCTTTTCTAGACAGAAATCGTTCCCATTAAGAAAGCGGCAATATCCACGCAAGAAATCAACCTCGCTGCATGACAGAAAGACAACTTGTCAGGATGCTGTGGAACTGTAGAAAATGTCGCAATGCACCATGCCCTTAGCCACAACAGTCAGGACATGCTCGGTTCTCGGACACAGTTATAGAAGGGAACGAAAAATCAGACGAATTGGTAAGACCGAGATCGATTATAAGAAAGAATGAGCTTTACTTTTAAGACACAATCTTCCACCCAGATATTAACCAAAGTAGTCATGGTACCACAATCGTGTTATGTAGTCTGTGCTACTCGAAACGTACCTAGGACCTCAATGTGTAGTCTCTTAAAAACTTAGTCCGCCGAGAAAGGTCTAAAGCTAAGGTAAGGTTGAGAGGCGTGTGTGATGGTACACTTTGCTTCCATTCGGAGATCATAAGGAAATTTGTCCTCTTTTCAACTCATCAGCTCTTAATACCGTCTTTAAGTTTCATAGCTCTGATGTTCTGTCCAAGAATCTGTGGCCAAGAGCGCATGTTTCTTGTTCTTGCAGAGCGGTGCAATGGCCTATTAGGTGCTGCAACTAGAAGAAGCGACCGATCGAGGAAAGCCATGGCCTAGCTTCTCGAAATCATTCATGTTGTGTGTATCACATTCTACCCATGAATGGAAGGCATCTACTATTAATATCGCTTCGTCATAACAAATTATAATCTTGAAGATTTGTGATTGTCCGACGAGAGGTGATGCCATGAAACGTATAAGATTCTGGCCAGTTCGCACAGCAGTTCAACGCATTAACATCTAAGTCACGGGGACATCGCCAACACCAACTAATGCTGAAAAAAAGGCACCTGACGATGGATAGAAGAGCATATTTTATTCAATGGCAGCCGGCTCAGCAGTGTGACAAAAGTCTGCATTAACACCCTTGCATCACAAATCGAGGATACGGGGCAAGAACCAGGATCGACTTAGAAGACGAGTAGACAATTTCGCCGCCGATCTAAGCTTGAAAGGAGATATCCCAGCCAACCACTTTCGGTGTCGAAAAGCTGTTTATTTCCGGGGTCCCTTTGATTCGACCACTTTAACGTTCGTCGAATCCCATGGTTCAACTGCTCTCTTTTGACAGGGCGCAATGAACAATGTGTTTTGCCATACGAAAGCGGTGTGTCCAAAAATTTACGAAAAACTTGCACACTGGCACCACTGTTAAGCCCTGATACGAAATTTATGGGTAAGGCTTGTCCCAGCCAATGGCGGTATAGAAATGATTTGGGCAAGAATGCTCTCAAGATTATGGAGAGACAATTTTTTCATGAATACTTAACTGCGACTATTCCGTTTCAACGTGGATTCAATGATTCTGTACAGATGAAGTGTATGTGAATGGTGACTTCTAGCGTCACTCGTAAGCTGCAAAGATTTGCTAAAAACAGCCATGACGTCGCGATTCATATGAATTTTTTGTCTACATACTGCATATTTCGAAGGAACAGCCTTAGGTATACGACAATGGCTCAGGAGCCCGAATAAATCACAATACAACAGTGAAACAAAGGTCTTTTCAAGTTACCAAGTCTGTCTTGAAAGAATATTATGAAGCAGAACCATAGCTCGTGAATGAATACAGCCTTTTGTATAAGTCCTCATTGTTAAGATCGTTCATAGAAGCTAAGACCAGGAGGTATGCTTATAGAGTGATTTTGAACAGAACCAGTGCCAATTGGTATCCAAGCCTCACACTCATGTGAAAACGTTAAAATAAAATGAAACAATTTTACCGCAGATGGTCACGCAAGGACGTTGCCCCACTCCCCCTCTGCAATCCAAGATATTTAATGACTTCACGTGGAAGAGATATATAAGGAAAGATCCAACCTTTAACCTTTATCAGCCGAAGAAAACCAATCACTTCCCGCCTCGTAAATTTATTCGGCAATTCAATTTGCCATTTAACGATTTATCCTCAGTGGAACGGAAAACGTGACCATTTTCACAGTTAACGCAACAATCACTAGTTCTGCCCTCACAGGAAGCAGGGTCGTCTTTCCCTCAGCAAAAGCGCTTCGTCTTTGAATAATTAATCGAAATTAATAAAAGGACAACTTTATCGCCTCTTCTTCGAATCGATATGACATTAAAGAAACGGGACGGGGTGGCGATCCACCTGCGTGGAAAATTTTTTTTTGATTAATCAAAATTGATTAATGGCACAGCACAGCCATCAGTTCTCTCTCTAAATATGGCCAATAAAAATCTAATTTTGACGTGACGCCCAGGTCGTGACACATAAAATCTGTTTTCATCGTGAGAAAGACCGGCGCGAGGGTCAATACTTCATAACAATAAAACGGCCGGCCGGCGCACTGAAGGAAACACCCCCTAGGGCGCGGTGGGTGCCTGTAAGACTTTTAATTGAGGTATTTTCGCTCTTAATTGTCGCCAGCAATAATGGCGCTCCATAGATATACACACACAGATACGTGGTGCGCCTCTTCGATTTTTATGAACCGTCTTTAATGGGAGACAGGAGGATGGAAGTGGCATCTGGTACTTGCGCCCCCCGTGCGTTATTTACTTTTTGACCGTCTTCTGGTTGAGTGCATCACTTGCAAGATGCGTGCTCGACTTTTTATTGAGATACCGTCTGAGTCTTGATTTATATTCAATTGAGGACGTGTGTCTTCTCTCCTCTAAAAAAATTGCAGATGGCGCCCGGTTTATAGGGGCAATTGAACATTAAAATTGCGAAAAGCTATTTCATTCGAAAAATTCAAAAAAATAAACGGAAAGGCAAACAAATCGTGATGTGCCAGCTGTGTTAAGATTTAATGTGGTCCTGTCACCTTAAGTCTGCCGGCGGCGGCTTCGTCTGTTTCCTCTTCCTTTTTGGTTCACGTCGTTTTATTTGCCCATGGCCGCTTTTCATTTTGCAAGATTCAAAATAAATTAACCGGCGGGTGATTAATAATCGAGAAGCAGACGACTACGAAAACGACGACGAAACGGCCGAGGGGTCCCGGCAGAAATTTGCTGTTAAGAAGCACTAAAGCTGTTAAAGGTGTTTGGTGGATCACAGCGCGCTGAAGGTGGTCGCCATCGCCATACTCATGCAGGTGGTGGCACGGATGGTGGAATTTTTTTTTTTCGATGCAGGTGAAGTATAGTTGGACATTAATTTCAATTGCATTTGTCATCTTTAATCGTTGAGGTTTTTTTTTTAGGAAGGGGAAGGATACGAAGGAAGATAATATTTATGTCAGACGATTGAGATAAACTTTTGGCAGGTTGCGTGCAATTTTTCATTTTAGCTACCAATCCTGACAAAGGAAACTTAAGCGCTGAGTAATGGACTGTAATGAGGAGAATCATTGAGGGGAATTAAATATTTTGAGGCTTTGTATGGCGGTAAAATCCAAAGAGTGTATGCTGACCACATGAACACTGAAGCGGGAGGATGAATGGCATAATTTTTTCTGCTCTTAAACTAAACTGAAGTACAATTAAATGGCGATAAATAAGCTCTGGAGTACACTTTCGCTCAGCTGGATAATGACTGACTATTCACCTGTATTTAAAGATGGATCGTCACTGCCTTGAGAAAATCAAGAAACTGAGACAAAGTCATAAATTCACCCTCCGCTGGGATCGAGGTGAGAAGAATGCAGATGAACTAGCAAGGAAAGGGTCTGGAAGACATCATATAGGACTGGCACCCTGTTGTGGACTAGTTTCCCATAGCATAAGGGAAAAGTGAATTGAAAAAGCTGAGAAAAGATGAAAAAACAATGTCATGGACTGAACTCCCTGGTCTCCAACAGGGTAAGAAGCTTCTCGCAAACTTTACCCGCTGCATCAACATGACGCAGTTGAATCTGTGTAAGCTCACGAGAATATGAGCAGACTGGGCTTAGAAGCAAATTTCCCTGAGTATGACAGTTGTTACAGGGTTCAGAAGTCCTTTCTAGATAAAGAACGATACTGACAGGAAGTTACTTACAAATAGATGAACAGGCTTCAAGATTTTAAAATTCGAGAAGTACTTTGGATTCTTTAATGTTTAGCGTATAGCAGAACTGCCATGTTGTACACAGTAGCCCCATGGAAAACTTCCAAAATAACGGCTCTCTAACCTAACAATCCTTAATTTTATACTTTTTTTCGGATGATCGTAAAACAGATCAAATAATTTCGAGACTTTTGAACTTGGACCAACGAACACCAATGTTCTGCGGCCATCCGTTACCAATCGTCTGCCCCGAATCCTAATCTTTGTTCTGCCAGTCTAGAACTAGGAAACAGAACAAGGACTGATAGATTGTAGACAAATTTTGGCCATCGTGTCCTGACAAAGATGCTAAAATGCCACGAAATTCCTTGAATCTGCCAAAGAGTGTCTTAAAAACGCTAGATTCAACCAACAAAAGAACGAATTCATGCAGTAAGATCATGATTTTGGAACTAAGCTAGATAAAGTGGTTCGAGACGGGTGAGTTCCAATCACCTACAAGTACCACTGTCTTACTCAACTCAAAAAGTGGTTCAAAAGTGTATGAGAGTCTATTAAAGACTTGCTTATAACACCGAATACCCATAAAGGCCTCAAATCCTATAAATCTATAACTCAGTGCCGACGGAACCATTCAGGAAGAGAAAGATGATTTCTTAAACAAACCTGTTCGTCTTGATTGATCCCTTGTAATATTTTCGCAGTTTTTTTCCTAATTTTGATTGTCGTTAGAATCTAGTTGATTGAAATCTTACCTAAATTACGAGCTTCCATCTAAGAACAACCAAAGACAACAGCCCACCAGACACAGTCTCCAACTCTGAAGTTTGCATACCCAGTGCATAGCGCTACAATCCATTTGAATGTCTCGGAACTTCTATTTCGAAAGAAAAGATTTTAAATCGAAATGCTGAATTGCTTGGCTTGGGAAACCAGCGATCCTACTGGCTTTAAGTTCCGTTCTGGGTTGAAACGGGTGTCTTTTTGGCAAAATCTTAAAGCCACTTGGAATGTGTCTCAGTGTCTTCCACCCGGGCTGTTTGGTATTGAAACTTGTGCCATATTTACCTCTACTATGGGATCAAAGGTGTAACCATCAATGTTCTCACTGATAGTTAAGCAGCTGTTACACCACTGGATTCTCACTACCTTAGTTCAAAAGCCGTCAAAGACAGATTCAATACTCCTCAAGCGAAATAAAGTCAAAGTCTGCTGGGAACCGGGACACAGAGAAATGAAATCGCTAATAGGTGTTTAACCCTAAAATACAATAGGAACGACGTTCGAAGACCCGTTAGCTTCCTTTTTGCACAGGTAGGAAGAGCTTTGCATCATCTACATAGGAAGGGTATTGCTCAAGAAACTGAATATGGACTTTGCTTACAGGAAGATGGAACAGTTGAGCATTTGTATATGTAGTATGCGAGCGTGTGACTCTCTATCACATTAGGTCCTCTGATCAATCTGATAGACTTAAGGAAGCAGTTCAGTTTCCCAATTTCCCCACTCGAGCGAAAGCCATCAATTGCACTCTCATTTGCATGCATCAATGACTTCAATATCTGTCCTACACATCATATCGTGCATAGGGCCTTTTAGATGAGCTCAGGGAAGAAAGGGTTGAGCTGAGTGGCGGATGAATTATGCTAAGACATTTAACATAGAAGAAGTGCTGAAAACAATGGAGAGGGAACAGGACTTAACCCTGCTACAGTCATAAAAGTCTGAAGCCCCATAGAGGCTTAGGAAAGTGCCACCGGACCTTGAATGTAATGTAGGAAGCAGTCCCAGGGTCGATTTTCGCCTGAAGATAGAGAGGATTTAGTAAGTGTAAGTCCGCCACACCAGGGGAACATTGCCAGTCGTGACGGTGTATTAGGCATTCCCTATTCAAAAAAAAAAATTCTAAGACGCTTAGTTATTGTTCAGTAAATGAATTTTTGTGATTTAAAAAATGGAATGGAAATCAGTTTTTTGTTCATTTCAAGTATGTTTATCCCCATTGCTCCCATTAGATCAAAATATTCCCAAAATGGGGCTAAATCACCAGATATGGCTACGCTGCCTGGGCTCTGCCCATTTCTTAGAGCACTTTTTGCTGCAGATGCATGCATATTCTAGAAATGCAGCAAGCACATGTACCTATGTATGTAAATTCTTCACAGTGTAAAGATTCATCGACGCCAAACATTGCTGTTTCTACGCCCTTGCCTGTTGCGCCGTTGACAGTTTATTATGTAGGGACTCTTTGGATAGTCTTCGCTTGAAATGTCTTACTTGCCCAACATTTCGGCCTATGCTAGCACTTGTTCCTTAAAAAGGCAAATGACTCACCGATATTACTTTGCCAACGCTTTGATCACAATCAGTTCAGCAGAGTCTTTTAAAAAAGTTTGTCCAGGACATGCTTTCAAATAACATGTCTTACTATGTATGTACTAAAAACTTAGCATCAGCATGTGTACTGTGCATCTCGAAACACAAGAGGATTCTCCTCGAGCACACCTCTAATTACCCACCTCCAAATGTCACTGAAATTAATGATCCATGCAATCTGAAGGTAATCACTGTTACACAGCTCTTATTCCCACTCCCAACTCGGCTTGTGTTTTTTTAATTAATACACCCGTCCCCAGCAGCAAACAATTATAAAAAAAAACAAAATAAAACAAAAACCCAACGATTTATTAAAAATAATTCCCAAAACCCACCAAGTGTGTAATTCTCCCGTGTTCAAACAATTAACGTCCGCCAAAAATTCAAGACCCTACCACCAGTCCTCAACCAGAGAAAAAAAGGAAACAAACTACTTTGAGCGCCAAACAAGAGCTCTAATTAACGCTAAACCACTCCAACGAAGCAGAACAAAAAAAAAAAAAATACAAAAGAAGAAGAAAAGAAGCACAAGATTATTCAAATTAGTTTCTTCTTGCCTTGCTTAGCCCCAAAGCGGCCACTCCTTCTCATCGTAAGAAATGAAAATTTATTCACCACGAAATTGTTATGATTTTGTTATCTCCTTAATTGCGGTAATTTGTGTCCATATATACCCCAACCAAAAAAGGATCCACAAAAATGAACGCAAAAAACAAAATGACGACGTTCCATAATTGCAACATTAAGTGGTCAGATGGATGCATTGGCATTCTCCTACCTCCTCACATGTGGTTCACGCTGATCTTCTGACCAAATTAAGACACCACCACCTCAAGACCAGTCACAGGGACTCTACCCTCGTTTTGTTTACACTCGGCGAACGAGATAAACACATTTGTTTATGCCTATCTCCTGAATGGAGGCTAACAAAGATACTTTAATGACTGCACGTATCTTGTCCGGCCAGATCCGACCACCGTCCAACGGCAGCTTCTCCAGAAGTGCGTGGCGAGTAGTTCGGTGTTTTTATTCGACCGATTAATACTGTTTCGCTGCGCGGTTTATTGGCGGTTGATGGGAATTTCGTTGCAAATGAATTTGTTTCGATATTTTACGGGCTACCTATACAAACAAACAAACAAAAACAAATAAACATCCGCAAAGTTAACAAAATGAAAAAAAATTAATCACACGCCTTTTTCATGTTGCCATTCAAGTTTTAAGTGATTGTAATCTCTATTGTCCTCTAGCGGTATAATCCACATTAATCTGCATTAAAATAAAAACAAAACAACAACGGGATAAAAAAAAACAGGCCAAAGGAAGTATTAAATATCCTTTCGGTGGAATCGAGTGGAAATTTAAAACTAAATATAATCGATACCACCCCCTTCAGAGAGAGAGAGAGAGTAGCAATATTTTTTTCCGCTCTACCCTCTGATGAATATCCCATTGATCCTGTCTCGCTTGGTAGTTAATCGTATGGGTGTTGTTGGTTGAATAAAATTAAAACAACAAAAGGACCAGACAACAAAAAAATTTTCGTCCTCGATGTTCAGTTTTTTTTTTTTTTTTATAAATTATTCGCGGCATATCCTTGCACTCATTACACTGCATGTAGTTGGCCGAGATTCAATGGAAATGTTAAAGCAATTTTCTTTTTTTAAAGTCCTGCTCCGTCCTTGGCTCACACACATAGCAGACTCTATCACTTTAAGCTTCCATTTAATTAAAACGAAAGTAATTTAATTTTAGGAGGCAATCAAACTATCAACGTTTTTACCCCGTTTCCTGAGGCAATTTTTGTGTGATGTCCTTTTTGAACCCAGATTCACCAAAAACGAAAAAAAAAAAAGGACAGACACTTCTTAGGCGATAAATGAAGTTGGCATTTTAATTTTGAAAATGTCCTTCGGTGATAACATGTGCGGTTCTATCTGTTTGGGAAATCAAACGAGGGTTAAATGCTAATGAATAGGGGCATGGGCGCATGAACAGGAAAGAGAATTAAAAGGATATGCCATGAGGAAGTTTGTTTGACCGGAGAAAATATTTTCAACTTCTTAAAGAGCAGGGGTCTTAAAGCTTGAGGTCACACACTTGCCCCATTCATTATATTTGTAGTGGTACACATTGGATGAGTTTTCATTTTCTCTGTGAATGACTTGATGGGAAAGTCCTTTCCCATCATAGAATTTCTCCACTTGAAATTTAAGAAAATACTTTGTTGGAAGGCGTTGGACTTCGAACAGACTTTGGTCCAAAAACCAATGATGAAGGCTGTCACCAGGTTCAGTCTAAAGTGAAGTTCATAGTTGTAACTCCAACCGAATGTCAACATTCGAACTAAAGTAAAACTCCTTCCGGAAAACCATGGTCCATAGACGTTCGTATGATGAAACGAAGGGTCTTAGACAAACTCCGCTAACAAACAGAATTTCCTATGAAAGATCCGTGTTCATAGATTTCTTCCTCTTTCTCTTTCAAACAGAACCGACACTCTGTACATGAACAGTTTCTTGAGATGATACCTAAGTCCACAATGGCCGTTAAGGAAGCTTGTTCCCGTCAAGTTTTAGAATTTTCTTGTAAGAAAAGGGCTTTAGAAGTCTCTTGGATTGCTTAAGCCCGGGGACATTCTCCCAATGGGCTAGGCGAAGTTGTTTAGCAAAGCTGTGGCGGTAGCCCAATTAACGCCACAGAAGGGTTTCGGTCCCAGGAGCGCGGAAGTCCAACCGCCCAAACCAGTTCATCCGCAGTTTGAGGTGGTTAAGGACTTTGTACACCTAGGCTCCGCTATCAGTTTAGACAGAGACTCCAGCGCTGAGATCAAACGAAGAATTACTCTTGCCAATCGCTGTTTCTTCGGGCTGAGAAGACAATTGGGCAGCAAAACCCTCTCTCGAATGACTAAAGTGACCCTCTATAAGGCCTTAATCGTCCCAGTCTTGCTGTAGTTGCTCTTGGCTGTTTCAAGAGGAAACATTTTCGGTTGATTTTCGAGCTCGTCTGCATAGATGGTGAATGGAGGAGGAGATACAACGACGAACTTAACTGTACAGCGACATCGACTTAACCGGAAAAGTGAAGGTCCAATGACTGATGTGGCTGGGTCATGTAGAGCTGATGGACCACAATGCTCCGACCCGGAAAATCTTCGTATCCACACACGAGGGACGGCGCAGTAGAGGAAGACCGCGACTCAGGTGGCGCATGCAAGTGGAAGGGGACCTCAACCAACTTTGCGTGCGAAACTGGAGGCAGCTGGCTGGAGACGCTGGTTGGTTGAGGCTTAAGTTCGCCGCGGACTGTAGCGGCACCTTAATTTAGTAAGACACAGTGGTCTAGGAACACAGGAAAATTTCCAAACTACTATATATGTATCACGGTTCTGTGTAACCAATCTCAGTTCCAATCGGTCTTTGTCCTAAATTCGATCAGAAATCCAAGCCTCATAAGAAAGTCAAAATACACGACTGACTCTCGTTTTGCTCAGTCGGTTCCTTAAGGAATTGTTTATGACTCTTGGCTCCAACCCTACTGTAAGCCCCGCCAAATTGTTGGGATTACCAAATGTTTCCTTGCAGCTACGTACATGGGTGTACAACACCATTCATTTCCATACAGATAAGCAATCTTTTTGACAACTAGACCGTCTTACGCAACCTTGTAGTCCATGCTATGTAAACCAACCACCAACTCCACTAACGTGTTCATAATGTGAGCAGAAACCAATCAAAAGACGCATTTAAAATCCAATTTTCCACACTTGCGTGCTCGGTCCTGTCTCATAATTTAATAACTTTTCAATTAAAAATCAAAAATAAGAAACTATAACACTTCCCAATGGAGTTGATTAACACGCCATAAATTAATTCCAATCGAATGTTATTTAGAAAGTTAAAACTTTGCAACGGCAACTGACATCAGCACAGCTGCACCGAAAAAAAAAAATGTTACTCATAGTCCGACATAGTATCTCAGTCATCCAGAGTTTATCTCGAATTGCACGCGCCCAAATTCCTGTATCGCATTCGAACACAGACATCGGCTAATGGCAGCATAAAAAAAAAAAAATAACGAAACACGAATCCGGTTTCAGATTTCAACTCGGAGATACGTCGCGACCGAGCAAAAATGTCATATGCTGGCTTTCACTAGAGGGACCGCAAAAACCGCAAAAAACTTCCTGCTGACCTGGAAGAGTGGAAGCCATAAGATATGAATACACGCCGCGACAGTAACCGCCAACATCATCCGTTCGTCGTGACCATGGAACGAACCCTGGCCAGGTGCATTAGCTTGTCATTAATAACGACTCTAATGTGGCGGAATGCCACGGAATGTAGTGGATTCAGCGTAATAATCATATCTTCACCCTTTTTTCGCGTGAGATTTACGGTTATTAGATTTTGTTGAATTGCTCAATTCAAAAGATGCAACAGAACCCTAATGAAACGGTCAAGGACCCTTTGAAGATTCACTTGAATGATTGCTGCGTCGGCAGGTAGTTTGCTTGATGGCGGCACCTTTAGAGGTTCATATGATAAAAACTGAAAATTGGAGGAAAAAAAAAACAACAGACAGAAGATGTCCTGATTCATTGTCATCTTCGCCGAAAATAACCATTAAAAGCCATGTCAACGCACAGCAAAGAAATACAAATATTGGACAACGAGATAGCAATGCAGCGGCAGTAATGAAATGATAGTCTCCTTAAATGGCGGACATGACCACTGTCCCAGTGTTCATGATAAGTTTATCTCCAATTTACGGGTAAAGCCGACCGACCCATTGCCGTCGCCAGAGCATCATCAGCATCATCATCGGCTGACCACTGTGGTGGTAGCCAATGGTCGTCTGTGCAATAACTACGACAAAATGACAAACTCAACGCAGGCAAAAAGATACGAGAATAGAGCGAGAGGACCGCCGCGCCAGCCGCCGCAGTCACAAGTCGTCGGTTGATCTTTTTGTATCCTTTCGGTTGGTTGATTAAATGTGAATTGATGGTCGAAGCAGAGCCGTTGGACCTGTGGCCGTGGAGAAAACGTCCGGTACAAACCAGCACAATACGCGTTGTGTGTCTCGCTTTTTTCGTTTTGCGTCGGGAGGTCTTTTATTGGGCAGCAGATACATGGTTATGTGATACCGAAAGAATTATTGACAACGAGATGTGGTCTGCCGGGACACTGGACTTGGTCACAATGAGGTTAAAAATAACATTCTCGTGACAACTTTAAAGTTGTAATGTTTCTTACATTTTGCAGTCTATAGTCTGTATGACAAAAACGGGAGTGCAGACTGTAGGAAAGCGGGATTCAATGTCAATGCTCTGACAATATCTGTCAAGAAGACTTGGAAGTAGAAACAGGTGTGCAGTGAAGATAAGATACACTTTGCTCAATTTATGTGGAGGTGATCTGCACAGATGTGCCTTACTCTAGCCTAATGCTACCTCTAAACTCATACACTATAGCGCCTTGGATCACAAGCTTCAATGGTCACAATGATCTTTGTGCCTTGATATCTCTTGCAGCACCAATGGAAGCAATCACCAATCAGACAGAGAGCGTCGCAAACATGTTCCTAAATAAAGGGAATTCTACTAGACAACTCGGGATTCTTGAAAACCTTGGATGGATTTTTGGTCAAGCAATAATAATTAGATCAGCGTATTCGATTTCCAGGACCAAGTCGGACCCTTGGAAAAGTGATGGTGGCTCCTTAATGGATCAACAGCAGCGCTAGAATCTAACAATTAGTTACCGGTAACGTTTTTTACCATTTCGTTTTCGAATTCGTCCTGGAGAAACAAAAGTCTACAGACAGCTGTTGAGTGAGAAACCCTCATCAGCCTTTACTGCATCATTATTAAGAAGACGAAACCGTTTTGCGTTGTCGGCCGATACAAATGATACCGATGAAAGCATAGTCGCTGTGGCTCAGTGGTTATCATGTGCGAGCTGCGTTGATTCTATCTCCACCTAACTTTTTTAGCGGCATCAGCTCTCATTAGGGAATGAAAAACCTCGCAGAGCATAATTTGTCATGAAGAAGCCTCTCACTTTGTGCGTGGCTTTAATTCGTGCAAAAAATGTACAACATGAAGGGTTGTCGAGCGAAAGGCAGAATGATAACGCAGAGGTGATAGTAAGAGAAATAAATCCGAATCTTCATCAAGTACCCTCTCCTAAGGTAGAAGAGAAGAGGAGTAGGTGATTTCTTACTAGGGTCCATGCACAAAGTCATCAACTAAGTATGGGTCGACGAAAGCATTCTCGATGGCATGGCGGGCTTAGAGTGCTTAAGTGAACTCTCCATAAATTTCGATCTACCACCGTTAACCCTAAAACATAAGAAGATATTTCCATACGGGTAGGGGAAACATTTGAGACTTGTTTCATTCATCTTATTCTGGGCCTATCCAGGAAAGGCATACCTGATACCTGATGGCACAGATTACATGACATGTCTTGAAAGCTGAATTCGGGACAAACATACGTTTAACGTGTCCAAATTATTGAAATATGGACCAATCTGTTCGAAGAAGTAGTTTTTCGACTTTAAGTACCTCTATTCTATCCTATCTCGATCTCAGTGAGTTTGCCCAGCAATTTAACGACGAAATATCAAATGCCCGTCAATATCCTCCAGTACACTCTAGAGTTTACCTCGAGGGACCCGATCATACACTTCCTCAAAATCCACAAAGCAACTGAAGATTGGTTTGGCATACTCCCAGGCCTTCTAAAGAACCATTCTGAGAGTGAGTTGCTGGTCAGTTGTGCCTCTACCTGAATGAAAGGCGCACTGCTTATCCCCCATTTTGGATTCGACCAGAGCTCTAGCAAAGCATATCCCTGCTAAATGAAACATATCGGTCCTGGACCTTAAACAAGATGATCTTTGAATTTCAATTCCCAGGTTCAAGACAACAAGAAAGATCGAACAAAGGTCAAGTGATCGCGGATGCAAGATGACTTGGTGCTAAGAAGTAGAAAGAGAGTCTTCACGGTTTACGTTACGCAAATAAGTTAGTATAAGCCAAAACTATTGTACCATTCCAGGATGCTTCTAGAAAGACAAATGATGACGCCCCAAATAATGGCAGAAAGCCCCTAGCCTTTTTTGACCAAAAAATTAACTCTGTTGTTTGAATACTGACGAGACAATTTATAAGAGTGATCAGGGACGTCCGACTACTCAAGGTATGGTTTGCAAATTGTATTGAGTCAGTCTAGAGTCATCCGGATTTCTTTTTTGTGTAAAAACGAGATCAATGGGGTTTCGGGGGCTTCGATTTCATCATTTGTGGTCCAAATTCCTCAAAAAGCACCCTGGCTGGAAAAAGATACACACATGCAAGGGATGAGTACTTGTCAATACCAAATTCGAAACCTGTGCAATTCGACTCGCAAAATAATCCAGACCCTGCTCTGATCGGTGATCAAATCGAAACAAAAAATATACGTCATCCAGAGAACCTTCTTTTGAGGGTTCTTTACCCACTTGTACTTCATGTGCATCCATCTAAAATCAAGATTTACCGCAGTGATCAGGACCTACATCCCCTCTTGTCCAACCTACTATACACCAATTCCACTCTCCACTTGCCATACATTGTTCCCACTCTTTTTTAGTCGAAAAAGATTGCAATTCCGTCTGTTGTTTCTTTGACATTTCAACTGTCAACGTAGAATTGGATATTGAAAAGGGAAGCTGACAACCCTTGTGACACTTGCGATCAAACATGGTATGACTGCAGCTGTTATTACTGCGGATTGTGGTGGTTAGACTTTTAATTATTTTCCACCATAACCCACTGCAGGCAATTACTTACGTGTTAAGCGTCGTTTAAAAGGAGAATGGACAGCGTTTTCATAAACTTATTACAAGTGGCAACCTTCAGAGTGGCGTTAAAAAGTGGCAGCACATACCACCACGTGCACTGCATAAACAACAATCACACCTCAGCAAAAACCCGATAAATCACAAACGGCATTTTTCAGTATCTGAATGCATTAGACGTGCATCATTATTTAAGCCACCCACACGGAGGCCTGCAGTCAGTTCCTGGTGTTCATGTCCACTCAATCAGCGTTAAGCAATTTATGTGAATTTATTCAAAAAAAAAATCTCAACACAATCCCGAAAATGACGAAGTGACTGAGAGTGTGCAATATGTATACTAGGACTACACACATTATACCGTCCACCCGCTGTGCGGTAAGATTTAGATAGCGTCGTATCGGAAAATGTATGTTACCCTACGCTGTTGCGTTGTGGACAAAGATAAATAGCACACATCCCTTCAAGAGTGTAGCCAACATTTTTTTTGTCCGTTCCCCTTTATCTATGGGCACTTGGCTTGCAATTAAATCCCCTATCCTGGCCCCAGGTTCGTTTGACTGTTTGTTGGTCAACCCACACGCAGCACAAATGTGGGACTCGAATTACAAAATGAATCACGCCCCACAGCCACCACCTACTTTGTGACCATTTATTCGCTTGTCCCTTTTTTTAGGGGGCATAGTATATCTGGTATATGGGACAGGCACACAGTCTTCCTTCGGACGGACACCTCACTTTGTAGGAGCTTACAGCACAACACACAAGTTGAATAACAAGTTGACAGAGAGAAAGCGAGCATGGACTGCTCCACAAATCCACAAATATATGAAGGAAAGTCCTGTGCATTTAAGAGATGCAGCTAGCGTGTCCTATTTTTAATTACGTGACACGATTTCGAAAAAAACAAAAGCCACCAACACCGAGGAATGCTGCCAAGTCATTTAACTTTTTTCTATTCATCCCAAGCGAGCGTGGGAAAAAATTGGGTCATCTTGTGCACATTTTTTTTTTTGTGCATTAAAAGGTGACACGGCAATGGAGTAAAGGGATCAAAGACGAAGGAATGCTTAGGATCTGGCAAAGCCAAATGCGGGGGGGGGTGGAGAAAGGAAATACATACTTGGGAGTGTATTTTGTGAGTCATCATCTAAGTCTGAATGGAAAAGTGTGTCCCTGCTTTTAGTGTGAGGATTTCAGGATCCTTCTTGGTGTTGTGAGGGATAATTTATTCTTTCATTCAGAGAATTTCGAAAAGCTTGCAAGAGCTGGGATAAGCCCATTGAAATCCTTTCGTCTCTAAGTTATTCTTAAAGGGCTGCATAGGGATTCAGTTCACATTCCCTGAGTATGAACAGCGATTAAGGTAGTTAAAGTCGTCTGTCCCAAGGAACAAGGATTTACTGAAAAACCTTGGAAAGATTAATTGATAGTGAACCCTGAAACTGTACTGACCCGAATAATTTGTTCTCTCTCCCGGGAGAGACACATCATTGGAGTGAAGCATGGTTTGAAGAGCAGCTGTAGGGAAAGTAGTGTGGTGCCACTAACTAAATGCAAACTTAAAGCTGGGTGCTGGTCAAAAGGCATCACCTGACAAACTAGCCCACAAATTTGGGCTTACAAAAGTCCAAGAGATTAGTTTCGTTAAATAAGCGGCATCTCGGCGTTACCACAGGCGTTATCAGAGGACACTGCGTTATAGACAGGCATGCCATTCGCCTGCCCCGCCTCGTAAATGATTTCAGCAGAAACTGCAGGGACGAAGAAGAGTAAGAGACAATACTCCATCTTCTCTGTACCTGTCCAGAGCTCTCTGGTAAAAGACGAACTCATCCCAACAAGATATCACGAACCTAGTTCACACTATCAAAATTTCCCATGGCTGCAACAAAAAGGAAGTGGAATTCCTGCTAAATCCCGAGGCAGTACAATGGACCGACTACTGGTCTAAGGTGGTGTACACTGACAACCTCTCCAACCTACATGAACATATGTATGTATAACGATTGACGCTTGAAGAAAACTGGATTCAACGGCGAAGATTACTACAAGATCTTATCTTCCATGATGTGTAAACGACTGAAGCCGTTCGTCAACAACCCGATTTTCATCGATTTTAAGGCCGCGTATGACAGCATCTTTAGAAACGAGCTATACGAAGCCATGTCTAGTTTTGGCATCCCTGCCAAACTCATCCGTTTGTGCAGAATGACGATGGAGAATGCACGCTGCTCCATAGAATAACGCGCTCTAAAGAATAATGCAAAACTCACGCGCCAACACCATACGCACAATCTGTCAAAAGTCCGTCCACTTACTCGGATACGCTGCTGGCGCGTTCATGAGTATTGAAACGGAGGCGACTAAAATGGATTTAGCGGTCAATGAGCACAAGACGAAGTATATGCTGTCAACAAGAAAGGATACTCAACACCACCGTCTCGAACAGAACGTCACTATAGACAGTTATATCTTTGAGGTCTTTAGGGACTTTGTCTACCTAGGCTCCGCTTTAAACTCAGACACCAGCGCAGTGATCAAGCGAAGAATAACTCTTGCCAAAGTGACCCTTTATGAGACCTTAATCGCCGACGCAGAGGCATGGACTTTTTCAAAAGCAGATGAGGTTGCTCTTGGGTGTTTCGAGAGAAAAATTCGTTGGGTGATTTTTGGTCCCGTCTGCATATACGGTGAGTGGAGGTGGAGATACAAAGACGAACTGTACGGGCAGTGAAGGTTCAACGACTGAGGTGGCTGGATCATGTGCAGCGAATGGACACCAATGCTCCGGCCGGAAAAATGTTCGAATCCACAGTAGAGGAAGACCGCGACTCAGGTGCCATACGCAAGTGGAAGGGGACCTCAACCAACTTGGAGTACGAGGCAGCTGGCTCGAGATGTTTGTTGGTTTAGGCCGAGACCATCCCGGACTGTAGCGCCATCTTAAGTAATTAAGCAATTCTATCGCGTCGCGTTCCAAACTTTGTTTACTTTCAAGTCAGTCACGGACATTCAAAAGAATATAAAAACCTGTAACACAATCCTGGAAAGGCCAAGTTCTTTGTTAAGCTTCAAACTGCGGGGAGTTCGCTCTTAAAATACCACAATTTTGCTGACAAATGTAGCCTAAGCTGACAAAGTTTTGGCGAAAAGAGTCCTCTCAGCCTTCAGAAATTGTTTGTGTATTCAACCTAAATGCCCGCAGTTGCTGCAACATCCACTTGGCATTCTGTTGGCAGTTTCACTATCAAGCATTCTACAGGAGGTACTTGCCTTAGCACGTGACCTTTCTATGATTGTCGAATGAATCATAGTTTTCCCACGCCAGTGTCCCGTTTCAAAGACTCGACATAGTCATTTTTCGCGCTCGATTTTATTCGATAACCTAATTGAACTCGGTTTACATTGGACTCGACATCACCGTGATCTACGAACGTAGGCCATTTAAAAAAAAATGCATTTGATGCTTTCTGTCCACTCTATCTCTGACTCATAAGATGGGAGCAACACAACCCAGCAGGATCCATCAACCAAATGGCACGTGTGGGATGTCGCTGATCTTTCAAGAGGTCGAATCCAATTTCCCAGAGGATAGGCACGTTGACAACCTACGCTCAGATTCACATTACACACAACACACTTCCTCGGTGGCTTAGTCACTTCGGCTTAATTAACAAATGTGTCTTCGAGTAGCCATTCGACGCTAAAAAATCAGCCATTCACCCACCTACTTCCTTTGAATCACAGTGTTAACCTATTCTTATGACATTTCCTCCGTCTTTGTTTCTCTCTCTCTCTCTCCTTTGTCTGTGTGTTCCTTTCTTCATTTGAATGTGGTACGTGAACCTTTTGTGAGTACAATGCAACTCAAACCGCCCACCATCGGGTACCAGCCACCATCACTGCATCCAAGGAGCCTCCCAAATAAAACTGCACGAGATCCCTGTATGACACATTGGATGCATGCGAGCGTGGGCCGCTCCAGCCATTCTCAGCATTCATGTGTAAGCGATTATTCACGTCTTTAATTAGAAAATAATTACCCTCCGAGATGATGACGGGATTGAGTGTGGTGGAGAAGCCCGGCCTAAGAAAACACACACACAAGAGGAAACTCCGTGATCTGACAATCTGCTTGTGTGTCATTCGCGATGGCATTTGCATTGCATGCACTCGATGCTATCTTGTGGCTGTCTGACTGTCAGATCGAGCCGGGCACCAGCACCAATACCGCAGCCTGCCAGCTTGTTTGACAGTCGTCGTCATTAGCAGACGTGATTTGATTTAAATCCTCACACACACCCACGTCGCGTGCTTTAATTTCGCCCCACTCCCGTCGAGGAGAACCGTACAAAGGATGCATGAGATGCACCCATATCGCAGATAGGTTGTGTTTATGTTTGCCTTGTGAGATTCGTTCTTATTTTGTTCAGCTCCAGTGTTGCATTAATTTATCGCCACACAACTATTCACAGATACCTGTCCTGAGGTGGGGTTAATTTAAGAGGCCAACACCTGCGTATGTGTCTGTTGAAATTCCGAATTAATTTCGTTTTATTTCGTCGAGCATCAAATTTCAAGTCCTTTAATTAGAGGTAGTGAACTGCGTCGGGATGGTTGAACGCCACCAGGAGCTCATTAGTTGGCAATTTTCCAAATGAGATGCAATACTCGAACGGAGGTCCTTGCTCCGGTGTGGCTTTGAATGGGATCGCAACGCGGAAGCATATTTTCATAGAATCTTGGCTGTGCAATTAGACACACCTACAAGAGTACATTTGACAAATTTGAATCTTTTATTCGAAATGAAACAGGAAATAGGAAACAGAATTACAGGTCACACAGAACATGGCGACTGGCTGGCTTATGAATTATTCAGGACTATCAAATGGACAATTAGATTTAAATCGATTGGAATTCGAAAGTGGCGCAGTTTGCATTATTTATGCCCGTTGCTGGGAGTGCGTGGCCACGCGGCGAAATTGGGTTTAATTGCACATCGAATCGGAGACCGTGGACAGAAGCAATTTAATTGTGTGCTTTAATTGATACTAAAAGCATATAAACAACGGGAAATGCTCGTAATGCGTATTCACCTGAAACAAAACAAATAAAATTCACATCCGTTGCGTAAGTGTAAGCTGCAAACAATATGATTTCGGTGGACTGTTTCAAATTAATTGCCTTTTAGTCAGCACACAAGGGTGTGGGGCTGTACAGTTTGAGCTTCATATGCCTATAAGTGGATTAAGGACATTGGTTCAGATTTCCTTTTGTGGGTTCCTTAATCTGCTCTAGATGTGTCATAATTCGTTCATTAACGTAGGTAGGAGGTAGGTAGGTGGGGTGGCTGTCCTTTGTGATATCACTTGGATCTATACCCTGAACCTCGCGACTCAGTTTATTGAAACCATTAAGAGCTCTTAATGAAGCTGAGGATACTTTTGATGTCAGTATGTGATAATTCGCCCAAGTTGTGCTTCCAGATAGAGCTTCCTTCCTTAAAATAGGGCAGGACAAGTGCAGAGGAAATTGAGGATCGTTGCCTCCTCCTCCTCGTCCCTGTAGCTCCTGCAAAGAGGCCCATCCTTCTGGCGTGAGGGCCAATGGGACAGTGACCAGTGAGAATACCAATAAACGGTGCTAATGAGCGACCTACTCAGCAAGACCAAACTTTTAGATCGAGTGGGATCTAGCCATAGGCCAGATCTCCCAAGTGCCGTACACTTGGTACCATTCCTCCATTTTCGATTTGTCTTGCTAATCGCGTCGTACTCTAAGAGAAGATTACATGTAGCGAGTGGAATGCCCAGATTCCTTCATTTCGGAAGAATGTCAAGAGTAAATAGTACCGGTTTTTGGCGAGTTCATCGGCCTTACAGTTCCCTGGAATGTCCCTATGACCGGGTACCCAGCATAGGTGAATGTTAAAATGTTGTGTCATCTCCATGAGAGATGAGCAACAGTCTGAAGTAGCCTTTGATGTACATGTTACCGATTCCGGGAATATTATAGCAGCCTGGTTATCGCTAAAAATTGTAATGTCCTTAAAGGATATCACATTTTGCATAAGCCAGGATAAGACTTCGTTGATCGCCTTGTTTTCCGCCTGAAAAACGTTACAGTGGTCAGGTAGACGGAAGGAGATGCTCAGGCTAAGCATGTTGGAGGAAACACCACCGCCCACTCCGTTCTAGGTTTTGGAACCGTCGGAGAGTGGTGACGCCGGAGGCTCTTGGGAGCGAATGGAAGTCTGGAAGTTGAGGTTGAATTTTAACTTGGACGGTGTGTAGCCGGTGTTTTCCGGAATGAAAGTTAATTTAGACCAAGTGCAGGTTCATCGTGATACCAGGTGGAATACCGGATTACCGACACCAGAAAACTTGTATCATGGATCCCCTACTTTAAAAGATGGAGATTTTATGAGTAGCCGTATCGGAGTCAACCCCTACTGCAGCAGTCTATGTGGAGAACGATCAAGAAGTACTCTCTTATGGGTTTTGTTCTCTGTCTATCTCGTGTCTATCTATAAAGCAAGCCAATGTCTATTAATAGACAAAATTCTACACATTCATCTGAGTGCCAATTTAATCCATATCTGCCTCGATGAGAGGCAAGTATCGATAGTATTCGCCTGCTTTCTGCCATTCTTCCGGCTTCACTGCCAAGGCGAAACCTAATCGACTCTATAGGAACAGATATAACCCCTATATTTCTAAAGAGGTTGTAGCCCGCAGCGTTCTGTGTCCTGAAACGCAGCACAATGAAAAGCCGCATCGTCGTTTATAGACTGCTTTACCAACTTGGATCTTATTGTCCGTGATTTCAAGGCTTTCATCGTTGATATCTATTTATATACATGTGTTTGAAACAATAGTCCTACCATCTACCACGTTCTTTGAAAGCCAAACCGAAGCTTCTCGGACTGCTCTGGTTTCTTTCGGAAATATTCTACAGTAGTCTGGTGGGAGATGATCTCTACTCCGTATTATACGCTGCGGTTTCCAGCGATTGAAATAAAATTAAACAAATAAATTCGCAAGCATTCCGTGGAGAAGCTAAAGAACCCAAGTTACACTATACTCCTTCTTAGAAATTGAAAATTTCACGAAATAAAGGTCAGCAACTCAGTTAAAAGTGACAAAATTTATAAGCTGTACCATCATTTGTCATCTCAAAGGTTAAAGCTAAAAATTAACGAGATGTTAGGAAAAGTAGCACTTTGGGCTTTATTTTAAATTCAAATTGAAAAAGGTTTGCATCAGCGTAACCAAAATGAGCTCACGGCATTTTAAGAGCTACGCATGAGCTTGTAAAGTTTATTTTCTCAATAACTCTGGTGAGTAAAAACCCGAAAATAGAAAGAAAATTTTAAAACAAAATTTTTCAGACACGAGGCATAAAGTTATTGTACACGCGTATGAAGGATGACAAAACTTTTCAAAAAACAGTCCTTCATTACCCGCACGAACCCATACAAGAACTCGAAAATAAAATCCCATTAGACTTGTATTAAATTAGGTTTTGGAATAAAAAATGTTCAACTTTAGCCATCTCGACCTAAATCTTCCGCACGACTTCTGTCCCCTTACATGCATAAAACTGAGAATCTAAATTAAACAAAGGACAGTGCGCGCACGCTATCGCCACCCAAAACAGCGAGCGTAAGACGCGAGGAACGCGGAAATTGAATTCAAATAAAGTTCATTAAATATGCAAATGCGGTGGCTGTGGTGTACTCTCGCGTTGCGCAAAAAGGCTCTCTTTAGCCGCGTTTGCCTTTATCACGCTTCTCACATCCGAGTCATTAAGATGAGGCACGTAGTCATTACAAAACGAAACATCACACAGAGGCTTTCGGGTATGTGTGTGTGTCCTTAAAGAATATAATCCACCCGCCAAAGAGGGAGGCGGCAGCCAAAGCAACCTTTTGCATATTAGATTTTCCAAAAGATACAAAGTTGAAAATTTTAAAATTTCTCTTCCCTCCTTTAACACTTAACGAGAATTAGATATGCAAATATGTTCACCCACAAACAAAAGGATACACAATATGTTCCATCGACTTACCGGTGTAGAATATGGGTGGGCTGTCAATCGTATCGCATCCGTTTCCAGCTGCTCCCGCAGGATCAACTCCAGTTCGTTGGGTGGCGTCTCGCACAGTATTTCCGTACTCCCAGACAGCGAATTCGGATCGTTTAGCATGAAATACACACTGGCCGCACCTTTTTCACGCAATTGCCGAATGCTCTTCAGCAGCTTGTGACGATGGGCCGGATTCTCAACACCGATCGCATCCAGATCGGGATCGCCGACCTGTTTGCATATTTCCAAATCATCGTAACCGTTATCGAGAAAACTTTCCGCGTATTGTGCCAGCCCGAGGGCACGCAACCACTCGCAAACGATATTACTCACGGCCATTGTATCCACCACCGACGGAATAGATGAATGGCTTACAACAAGCGATGCGACGTCAAAGGATACGCGAAGATAGCACTTGTATCGGTTTCTTTAAGCCAAACATGCGAATTGATTACTTGGACACACGGTTTCTTTTTTTTTTTTTTCTATTTTCGAAAACTTTTCTCACAAAAAAAAATAAAAATAAAAATTCAAATAAAAAAACGGCCGAACGATAGAAAATGAAAACCCGAAACGTAACACCGCCTATCACTTCGCATTGGAGGGATAGATACGAGTATTGCTGAGCGACGATGAATCTTCTTTAACTTTAAGACCGCGTAGTTCGTTTATCTTCCGGAATGATGTTGGAAGATAGATTGATTGATCTTCGATTGGTTCACGTTCTCTGAACTATTTTACGATCATCATTATTGTATTGTAAAGTCTATTACAGTTTCAATTTCAGTGTATGTGTGTGTGTGTTGGTGGGATTCGACGTTGGATGGATCTGTAACGGAAAAGAGAAGAAGAAAAAAGATACTTGTGTAGTAAAAATGTTAAAAGATTATGTGCAGATATTTCGTCTTCAAGTTGTTGGATCTAGGCACTTTGATTAATTACCACTACTTAACGTTTTTTTTTTTTTCTTTTTTATGAAGGAAGTAGTAAATCATTTCAAGAAGAGACTCTTGTCTGGCTTGCAGTAGAGAAAAAAAAATTGTATTAATTCATTGTGATGTTGTCGTCATGAGTTCTGACTTTGAAATGAGGGCTTGACTCGAGGCTCCATCTCTGAAACCAGTTACATTTCTTTTCAATTGTTTTTTTTTAATGGCCGCCCTGTTTAGCGATTTGAATCGCTTCGACAGCGCGCACATATTATTTCCAATCAGAAGAATTTAAAAGTAATAAAAATTATTTTCGGGAAATATTTTCGTTTTTATTAGCGCCATCAATAAAAATCTGGCAGCAGTGTGCCTTTGCTTTTGGATATTTTGAATATTTATGGCGTTTGTGCACTCGTAAATTAGTAAAAAGTCTACAGAAACAAAGACTTCTGAGGTGTTTGTAAAACAATATGCAAATAGTTATGCTTATGTAGAAGAACCTAATTTGGTAACTAAATCATTAGTTTTAACTATCAGTCATTTCGAGGCCGAGGTAATGTGATGCAGAGTCTGTATAAGCCGGGCAAAGGCGTTGCTGTAACTTTGGCTTGGTAAAACAGAAGAAAAGAATTAACATTAATCTTTTAAAGTAGCAGTTTTGATTTATGGCAGTGATGGGTCATTAAGTTTCAATTATGTCAAACGATGAAGGCAGTAACTGTGGGGCACTCTTTTATACACAAACCTAATAGAAAGTTGTAAGAATCGTGCAAAGGTTAAAGAAGCTTAGGATCAAGCATCAACTCTCCATTTCTGACTAGTAATCCACCCAAGGAATGAGTCAAAAATGGAAGAATAATTAGGCATCCGATTATTTTTACATGGGCACATTAACCTCGTGTGTTAAAAGGATGGTTTGTGATGTTCGTGTTGTGAGAGGGACTGAATTGTCAATCGATCTGCACCTCGGGTTGTGCAAATTGTATCTCAACGATGAAGTACCTTCCTACCAAAGCGTAAATGAAGGCTGGTTACAGGTATACGATGGGAGAGTTTCCAGAATGATGAGATACGGGAGGAGTTTGCACGACAGGTATCCGAAAGGTTTGAACAAATTCCAACTGTTCCGACAAATGTAGAGGAAGAATGGCGGTTGCTTTCAACATCAGTCATTGCCTCTGCAGGAGATGTTTGCGGAGTGAAGCGACTCGGTGTGGCGGCTGGTGGTGAGAAAAGAACTGCGTGGTTTAAAAAAACCGGAATTCAGGAAGCCATCAGAGAGAAGAAGAAAGCCTTCAAGGTGTGGATACACTTGGGGGATTCAGCTTTTCGAAACCTGTACATGGAGGCGCGAAGAACTTGCAAGCTGGCTGTTAAAGTAGCTGAGGAGCAGTCTTGGAAGGAGTTCGGCGAGAAATTGGACTGTGATCACAGATCTGCAAACAAGGTGTTCTGGCAGACCATCCGCCGTCTCATCGAAGGAGTCAAATCCAAAGATGATGTACTTCTTTCCGATGAGAAGGACATCTTGCGCAGATGGGACGAGCACTTTTCGGAGCTGCTCAATCCCGAACAGGGCATTGATGATGGCCGATCCATGGTTTTGAGTAGGGCGGAGAATAGTTCTACCGTGGAGAAGGTGACTTTGGCGATTAAAGCACTAAAAGACGGCAAATCTGCTGGTGTGGAGAAATGCTCAAGGCCTTGAGGGAAGAGAGAGTGAAATGCCTCTCTCGTGTCATTAAAGTGGCCCGGGATCCCGGCAAAATACCTAGCTACTGGGAAACTGGGGTAATTGTTACTCGTTTTGAAACAGGGGATAAGAGATTGTTTCATTTATAGGGGTTCATCCCTTCAAATTTCCCCGGAAAAGTTTTTGCAAAGGTATTGGAAGCGCGTTCCAGAGATATGGTCGAATCTAGGTTGGGCGATGACCAGTGCGGCTTTCGTCCAGGTAGAAGCACAACCGACCAGCTATTCACTCTCAGAATGGTACTTGAGAAGGACTGGGAATATGCCAAACCTATCTTCAATTATTTTGTGGATTTGGAGAAAGCATATGACCAGGTCCCTCGAGGTAAAGTGTAAATATATTGCAGGAGCATGGGATTGACGATTCTCTTCTGAGGGCCATTCAATCTCTGTACACTAACTGTAAGAGCTGTGTTCGGGTGTACGGCGTTAAGTCGAAATCCTGGGAAACACTGTGTGTTGTATAAGGCTGCGAAAAAGAAATTCTAACAAGTAAGTCACCTTTTTCTCAATCTTAACCTCTTAGTCCACGAATTTTGCGTAAATATCTTGGCATAAACCCTTACAAGATCAAATTAACTCAAGAACTGAAGTCTCTTGAGCATTCAAAGCGCCGAAACTTCTCCGATTGGATTCTGCAAAATTTTGAAGAAAATCCTGGATTTCATCATAAAATCATCTTCAGCGTTGAAGCTCATTTTTGGTTTAATGGAAACTGCCAACGTTCCGGCCGATATGAGTGGAAGAGTGGTGGAAAATTTGATCCAAAGAATTGATCGCTGCAATCGTGCTCGCAGTGGTCACATGAATGAGATCGAACATGTGTTCTATACCTGGGATAAATGTCAGCCCGATATCTCAATTATTCTGTGTTTTATTTAAATACAAAATTTGTATACCCTTTTATTGAAAAACCCTTTACTTGGGCAGGTCCTAGATGTAAACAATAGACACGCACTTGAAGGTAAGTCACTTTCATACTTTCAACACCTCTAGTTCAAGACAAAGCAAACACAGTATTGAAACAACTGTCCATTACAAACAGTATACCTACTCTAGCCACTTGAAATCCCACCTCACAAAAAAGTTCTTAACTTTTCAAATTAAAACAGATAAAAACAAAATAAATAAAATTATAAAGAAGGTATGCAAATAAAAATGGAAATCCTACACATCTTATTGAATCACCCACTATGAAGAAACATTATTTATTTCTCGAAACAGAGAACACATTTGTTGCGGTTCTCTTGTTTGGGAACCAACTACCATGTCACCTCGTACCTCCTCGTAAGTATAAATCCATAAACTCATTTTCGTATGAGAAAATGTCAAAATATCTTAAAATCAATGTCTCAGGTGAGACTGCATGAGCTGGCAAATCGTGACCAATTACGAAATTTTCAGATTGATAATTTCCTTCTTTGCTCCAAAAAAATAGTCATAACAACGAGTAAGGTCTGTATATCACGGATGAAGGTAACAAAAATAAACCCACATAATACAGAGCTACGTCAAAAAACAAGATATGTTCCCACAATCACAGACAGCCTTCAGCCTCCAGCCTGTAGTTGAGGTTCCAAATACCTTTCAAATCGGTTTTCTCTCTTCTTTTAGATTTTTTTTTTTCTGTTTTAAATTGCTCATAGTGTGTTGACCCACTCTCTTAAGCTAATCACAATGAGACTTCGAATGACGATTTTTTGTTTCAGATTCTGGTTGGCGATAAATATATCCATTAGGATGGAAAAGTCGTGAAACAAACAAGCAGCAGCTGGGAACTATCCGTAGCCCATTATTCAGTAGACATGGCGCTTCAGGGATAAATTGAGCATTTCGATTAAGAGATCATTATCGGGATCATTGTTGTGCAGGTAAAATGGGGCTAATGGTGGATATTGCTTAGGTTGACCAATTAGAATGACAGATGATGGACTTGGAATTAATTGATCACTGAAGTGGTTGTCAATTCTATCGAGTGGAAATGGAATAAATTCGAAAGACGTTTTGATCCTAATGGTCGCTGCCCCACCACTATTAAATTTCAATTCAGGTTTCCGGTTTTCTAGGGAAAACAATTCCAAAAATGAAATTGATATGTTGACATAAATTGTTGTCAAATCTCTGATGATTCACTTAATCGTTTCCATCACACGATTTGGCATTTTTATGGCATCTCGCTAAAAGAATCAACTTTTCGGTCTCAGAAGTCTTTGTTTGGGTCAATATTAATTTGAAGTTTTTATAACCGGTCGCCGGGCTGTTGTTCTAAATTTATTTAAAGTTTATGTTTATGACTTGGAAGGAAAAAACAGAGAATAATTAAAAAGTCGATGCGAAGTTATTGTGCATAAATCTGGACTTGATGGTTGAATTCATGTCTTTTGCGAAGCCATTAAACTTGAAGTGAATTTTATCATTTAACACGGGACGATATAATTTGCAGTGGACGTTGACTTTCTTGAAAAAGTCGGTACTTGCGTTTCTTTTTTTATGATTTATACGCACCAGCTTGCAAATGCCTAATAATGTAACCGGGCAAGTGTGCGTACACTGAAATATATCGCGAAAGTAAAATCAAGTTGAACCTAATCATACACCAATTCAACAGACTGGAACACCACGTGATAAGCCGAACGCTGACAGCCCTAGGCAGGTAGGCTATCGATGCAAATCACAGACACACATAGGCCAAGGTATGCGCTTTGTGGTACCACATGGATCTTTTATCGAGAAGTGTCACTCTTTGACAAGGCTACAAAACCCAAATCGAAGCTTGCAAGGAAGGACAAGGGAACATCGTAGTAGAATGGCAGTCGATGCTGAGGATATGGAAGAACTATTTCTGCAGCCTGTTCAACGGCGACGAGCAGCCGCAACACAACAGAAAAAAAACACGAGAGAACAACTGTCGTTCAACAGATCGCTCTTAGCACTGCCGATAAGCATACTCATAGGACACAACCCACTATGGCACATAGCTGAAGGAACTATAGTGATATAGACTCGGAAGAAGATATGACGTATTTTCTGTATCCGCTCGAGCCTCAGTAAAACCAGAAATATGGCCTTCAGTTCATATCACCCAGGTGAACTGTCAACCATGCCACCAAAAACTATCCTAACATTCATACTGAACTCGGGATGGTTCAGGGAGGCAAATTAGAGGTAGGAACGCTCCCTTTTTTTTCGCTAGCAGATTCGCAAAAGGTAATAGATACAATGGAAGATCCCAGTGAAGCGCCACGATTCCCTGCTGCTACCCCCTTAACCCAACCTTGCACAAGGTAAGAATCGCAAGCACCTCGAGAACGTTTGCCAGAGATGATCTCATCAGCTTCAGAAGGAGAACGCCAACAGGGTTTAATCTCAAGCTAGCTGGAGCCCATAGATCGAAAGGCAACTGTTTGCGAAACTGGAGGAACCTAGCTGATGATCCAAATTATATCCGGATAAAAAAGAGCAATGGTGGGTAAGGTTAGATAAGGCTGAATAGATGTCCCACAAGGGATTCACTTAGTCTCAAAGCTCAGTGCAACTGTATTTACATAGGTATAACTATTAGCATGTTACTTGCTTACTTAAGGGGGTAGACTCAGTTAGAATTTTGAAAAAATCCAATTTTTTTAAAGTAGTATATTGCAAAAGTTTTCTCTGAAAATTTCAGACAAATTGGACCGTTATTTTTGGAGATATATAACTATGAACAGAGCCGTCTCTAATGCAGAACTACTCGTACTCAAAACTATAAACGCGTTTTTCTCGAATACGTGTTTTCGAAGTCGGTGATCACTGTAACTTGAGAAAGACTTTGGCGATCGGTTTGAAACTTTTTTCACTTGTTCTATACATAATTGTCCTCCGGTTGACCAAAGGATTTTTTTTTTGGACCATAAATTTCTTTTATAGCCAAAAATGCGAGTGAAAATGTAGTCGAATAAAGAATTTTGACACTCAACATCCGCCATTTTGTGAAAATTCAAAATTTTTCAAATCCCTTCGTTCAACCGGAGCGTTATGTTATTAACTAATGATTCCTTTCGTTTTTTTTTTTGATTTCACATGATCCAGTGACGAGCAGCAGTGATCACCACAAAACACTTTTTTTTTGGATCCCTCCCAAATTTGCTGTATCCCACTAATCTTTTAATATTTTGCCATAAAAAAAATTGTAATAGTTTCTGTAAATAGATATCTTTCCTGTGAAAAAATATTTGTTATTAATTATTAAAAAAAATCCTAAAAAAGAGCTTTTTTTTGGCAGTCCCAACTGGGTCTACCCCCTTAAGTGACACTACAGTTTGGCGTGAACCTAGGCGTCAACCAGAAGATCTATTGAGAGATTTTTTCTTCCAGGAACTGGCATCTTCAAAACCCGACATATTCTAGGCCACGATATTGCAAAACTTCCCTATATCCTCTTAAAATCGCTTTAGGCGGAAACCATTTGAATAATTGAAGAATTACTTGTGACGGGGAGTTTTTCCTGTAGAACCCTTTAGAATTTTTAATGAAGAAGAGGAGATTACAAGTTACCACTGATCTAAAAATGTCGGCGTATGGCATTTTGAGAAACGCCACATCTTTAGAAGCGTCACTAATCTAAGACTGCAATCTTTCTTTCGAACGATATCCTAGTTTGTCGACACATTCTAAACTTCTCTCTCTTTGATTACCGCAGCTTTTAACGTGACGTTCAGCGCGATGAATCCAAATGGTTGTTACACAATGTCTTCATTAAAAAATATGCCAACGTAAGCAACCTTTTACTGTAGGCCCATCGACCATTTATTTCCATTTAATTGACCTAAACACCATTAGGCGAAAGAAAAAACACTCGCAGTCAGTACTTACAACCGCTATTTCCCTTCCATTTCCTTGTACTCACACCCAACGTCAGTGAAGAGCAAAAAAAAAAAAAATTATGACAAACGTCCGGTAGTACATCATGGACTCCTTCTTCCGCTGTCACATTATATTTATTCAACCTCGTTTCCTTTGGACCCTGTATGTATTTTCTCGCTTTTACGCGGCACTTATTTTGACACTTAGCCGTCCAAGTATGTGTCATAAATGCGATTAAGATTTATGTGAGTTGCTTGCTCCTTAATCTCTATACATCGTCGTATGCCATTTGCATGTCGCATTTTGCCACTTGATTACCCTCATTATGGGACATGGCCCCACCGTGCAATGAATGGTTTTTCTTCAACTTCTTCTTCTTGACAGTGCAGTCAGTCCTTCCCCACTTTTGATAAAAGTATCTTTTCCCCTTTTTTTGGCTTAATTTGCCGAGTGGGTAGAAGATGACGCCTGTGTGGTATTCCAACATAAATCTGCCCAATAGAACACCCCCACTTGTGGCCGCTCGTCATGGTCGATAAATTCTGCCATGGTATCGCCGAACAAACAGAATTCCATGCAACGGGCGCAAATGACAGTTAATACGTGCAGTGACATTGTCATTACCACTGCGTTGTGTCGCCAACGACGATTGCGAGTCTCAATTTATATTCACGATCCGGACACATAGGCTGACTGTCAGTATCTAGTATGTTGCAAAATTGTGTGATTGATGACCTATTAGTATCATTAGATTGAGATACTTTCAAAGAGTCGATTAAAATGCTGTAGATACGCCGCGCCACGCCGCGCCGGCAAATATTCAACTTTGCTCAAGTAAATGATTGATTGTGATGGGACCTCGCAAAAGCTGGCAACAGTGACGAAGTGCGTATGTTATTAAGAAGTTATCCCCAGTTATGACCATCAACCGATGACAGCTGTTTGATTTATGTTCTCCAAGCGAGTGGATGTGGATGCGATATTTACTTGCGTAATTGATTTTGAAATCCATTTTCATCAGTGTGGCTGTGAATCGTTTTTTATTTTAGGTTTCCATTGCTTAAGCCTCACCGAAAGGGCTAACTAATTGATTAGTGGAAAACTATGCCCTCGATTCATTAGGCTCCCGCATGAGGATTAAACACGCATTTGAATTCATGAAATCCCTGCGGGAGCACGATTCTCATTAAGGTCGTCTTTTTTGTTTTTATTGAATGGTGACGAAGGCTCTTAACTCATGGTAGGGTGCGTGTAGCGGTCGACTTAGGCGAATTCCATTTGGAATTAAGAAACGCAATTAAAGTGAATTTTTTCTGTTCTTGTATCCGATGGGTGCAGTGGGTTTCTGCTTGCGTTTGCCTTGATTCATTTGAGTTTTTTCTTTTTTTTTTTTTTGTTTATTTCTTTAGCTTGCGAGGCTAGGGAAAGAATGGTAATTTGAATCAATTTTCTTGAATTGGGCTTGCACAATCCCCGGGAGAGATTCTCTTTAAATTGGTTTTGATTTAGAGCAGAGATTTACTGCGGGTAGCCAGTGGGCAATGTGAGAAATGAGTTAAATAGATGTGTGCTCAGAGCGAGGGAAATAATTAGAACGTGATGAAGGCACTTAAGTCATATTTTTAGATATTCCCTTGGGTGTAGTGATTGCTAATGGATACACAAGCCAGCAAACTTACACTTGCAAGACTAAGGACATATGTACATGTTCGTAGGATTAACATTAACAGATGCTGAAGTCGGGGACAAGTCGGATACGCTTCTAAAGTGTCTTTCTGGGAGCAAAAGCAAAGTGTTTTGTTATTAAAAACAAGCATTAGGGCCGAAACGTCCGCGATATACTCTGTCCATATGCTGACTATGTCACACATTTTCAGGGGTAAACTACAGAGCCAGTGGGGGCTTGAAAGATACTTTTAACTTTGGTGAAAAGATAACTTAGTTAGTCGTTAAAGAAGATATTCCTGAATCGAAAAAAAACTGAACCACAACGTTAAAGTCCTCAGCAGTTTTAGGTTAGGTGCCGATGCAATGATCTTCCACATCTCAATAGACCTTATATGTAAACGGGCAAAAATAGCGAGTTCAGGACGCCAGTATGGCAACTCAGCCCACATCAAAGATGGCTTACAGGGAGAAGAAGACTATAAACGTCAATATCGTTACGTTAATGCGCACGATGAGAAAGATTGGAACTTAGAGCGATCCTACATCGAGGAAGTCCTAGAGTTAAAGGAGGGAAACTTAGACATAAGCTTGCACGCGGTCTAGGACGGAACCTTCTCTTGCTAGTTCCTCAAGACTCTCATAAAGATTAGCTTCGTGAAACCAAAAATTCTCAACAACCCGCCAGCTTTGCAACTACGTATTGCTGATCAGAAAGGCGAACGAGTCCAGACTTTGGCCACCCGAGGATTATTGACTTTGCGGACGGCGTCATTGGACTTTAGTAGCCGACTGGGAAAAGCGAAAACTGCCTTTCGTAAGCTATTAAAGATCTGAATAAGTAAAACCCAGCTGCCACTGTCATAGACTAGTTCGTCAACAGTCTCAGGACCGCAGCAGAATTTTACGTTATGCTGCGTGTCTAGAACCTTCAGCTCTTCGTGACGGTAATTCAAAAGCTTTGAAGTAGCAACTAATATCACCGCATGGCGGTCAATGCAGATCATGATACGTTATTCTCCCATGATGTTCTGAGCATTGAAAATTGGGTGGCTTGTGTAACTTCTAGAATCTCAGCTTGGCAAACACCCTTCTAGTCCTGCCTCCTTAGAGAAGAGACCGGCTTCAATGCTGATGTCCATTTTTGTTCCATCAATGTAGATGGACGTGGAATCTTTAGACATTTCGTAGTTCTCCCACTGTTCGCTGCTTAGAAAGACAAGCACAAGAAACATTTGACGAAACTAGAAACAAGAAACTTAAGCTGCAGATTCTTGCATGCAAAAATCCAGGGGCAAAAGACTGACAATTGTTTCTAAGCAAGCCGTCGCCGCTATTGTCAGTGCACTGGTTGATGCATGGGTTACTTAAACCTCATGGCCGGACTTATATAAGAATTATATAAGAAATGCACGAGGAAAACTCATACGCTAAATAGATCAAAACTAAGAATAGCTGTAGAAGCCCTATTCGGGCAGTGCCTTTTAAGAAAGCACCAAGGTTTAAGAAGACTAAGGCTCAAAAAAATCAGACGAGCGCAGATGCTCGGACAACTTATGTGTCACAGAAAAGATTACACGCATTCTATGCGAATGTGAGGGCGCAGCTCAAAGGCGCTTAAGTTCTATATATAATCTTAATATTTTAAATTTTGCAAGTAAAATGCTTCAAGGAATATGTAAGTGCTTAGGTTTCGGTGCCTTTGGAGGTTCCCCTATAAATATGGGCCCACTGTTTTACCTGGAGTTTCTAGCAAAATATGTTTCCTAGCCCTTAACAACCTAACCTAGAGCTTACTTCAAATGTGTGAGTATTGACCTCATCGGTAAAACGCAAAGAAGTTTAGGAACGTACAAAGTTGCCCGTTCAAAGGCAAAGAATCGCATCCATGAAAAACAAAGAATTTGAGTAGAGTCCCAGTACCGTGTGAAGATAAGGGAAGTCCAGCATAGCGTGCGCCTTAATGGTTAGGCTGTCCACATAGCCAACGAAGTTAGACGAGTCCATTGTGATGCCTGGGGATCTAAGAACAATTCTCCTTCCTAATCGTGAAGCCAGTGGGAGCTTTTAATAAAGCAAACTAGGTTTCCAACATCTTGTTGTGCTACGTCGCCAAGATTGTCAAAAAAGAAGGCATCGAGATGGTTGCGTTTAGCGACGGAGCGCATGACAGGTGTAGAGGAGATGGACGATAGTCTCTTTTTCTTCCTCGTGCCTGCAGCTTCTGCAGAAATCATTTGCAGGAGCGAGTGGCATGTCTGCCTATGAAGCAGTGTCCTGCGATGACTGCTATGTATTCGAGTTGCAAGATATCGTCTACTTAGCGAAATTAACCTCTTGGCGCGCTTATGTTCTATTGAAGGCCATAGTTGTGCCATTTGACCACCTTAGATCGGACATCTGCCTTGAATTTCGGTTTGGAGGTTCTCTTTCCAGGAAGAATCTTCATTTTAGTACCATTCTTGGCAAGTTCATCGTCCTTGCTGTTTCCTGAAATGTCACTACTGTGTCCCGGTACCTGATGATACAGAGATTTATTCCAGGGACTTTATGGCGGCCTGGCTGTCTGTGAAACTGCCAATATCCCGAGGAGATATTACATGTTACCTCAGCCAAGACAGGGCTTCTTTTATCACCTAGATCTCCGCCTGGAAGACGCTACAATGCTCTTGAAGGCGAAATCAGATCTTTAGGTTTAGATCTTCGGAGAAAACACCTCCACCCACACCATTTTTGGTTTTAGAACCGCCTGTGTAGATCTGGAAGGTCTCTTTTGTAGGTGGTTTAGGCTTCTCCCAGAAATCTCTTGTGAGAATAATGCGCCTTGATAAAAAAAAAACTATATCAATGCCGTTGCTGAAGAAGCTGAAAAAACTGTCAGCAGATGTGACAGTGGACCCCTGACAAACACAACGGATGTCAGAAACCAGTGAAAAGTTTCAGATGAAGACCAGCTGAACAGAGCATTTCTCCGGCCTTTTGAACTGCACTGTGCGTGGTGGTAGGCCCCTCAATCGGAACGAGTCTTCCAAAGCTGAGAATTTGAATATACGCTCAACAGTAATGAAGCGATGAAACTTGACGGTATTTTTTCAAGTATTTTGGCAGACCTTCTGTAGCTATTACTGTGCCTGGCCGCCGTGGCTCAGTTTATTGCCGACTCCCTGACAAATTATACCCTCGGAGGTTTTTCATTCCCCGCCGAGAAATAATGCCGCAAAAAATATTCGGTGGATATTGCTGGGCTCGAACCTAACTCCAGGTGGGCTTAGTGGATGGCAATCCCACAAAGCGCACTTAAAACATATTTTAACCATTGACAACACGTTATCACGTAGAGCACGAAGTGTTTTTGGATTCAGAAAGGTCTTGAGAAACGTTCAGAGTTGCTTATGAGTGACAACACAATCGCATCATTACATTTCTTGAAGTGCATCTTCAGTGTGGTTAGATTCCATCCAGTTACACAAGCCTTGCGTCTAAGATCGTTATGGTATAGTGATAAAAACTCATCACACAATGCCTAGATTGACAGTTTTCACGCAATCAAAACTTTCTTAGGACCTTACATCTCTGTTTACCTACTCGACTTACATTCAATCTTCTCCCCCTGTGTTTCGAAACCCCTGGAATCCCCAGATTTCTCTTTACAAAAGTTCCCCAACTACTCGCAGTCCACCACAATCAAATCAATAGAGATGCCTCCACTCAATGTCAATATTCCGAAACCAAATTGAAAGCGAATCAAGAATCAAGAACCATCAATTCAGGAAAAAGAAAAAAAGTTTCTTCGAACTACATTGGCGGTCTCTTTGTCATCGGCATCAATTTACTCACAGATTGAGCTGTGCCTCTCTCCCGAAAACACAAGATGCCAAGACTTCTTCTTCCTAATTCCTTTCCTTTCTTTTCCCCATTGTGTTGATTCGTCTCCCCATTTTGGATCCACTTTATCACACACTCGCTCACCACTATGACATTCTCGTTAGGTAAACAATAATAACCCATTCAACGACAATTAACTAATACGGCATCCACAAATGGAGACCAATTTTCCACTTAACAACATTTTATTCCATTTCATCCGCCGCATGGTGATGACGATGGCTATGCCCTATACCGATGCCGACGATGACAATGATGATATATGGGTGAAGTGTGGATGTAGACCTGGATGTGCGGTCTCTCTCGGTGTCTGTCTGACGTGGCCACAAGTGGTGAAATGGTGACATGGTGACTGAAATCAAATTCTCATGTCACAATCATTAATATTTTCCGAAATGGAAGGCGCTCTTGTGTCCGAGAGGCATTGACAACCCTACAAGCGATAAAAACCAACAATGGCAACGACAGAAACGCTTAACACAAACACACCCATACACAGTGTGGTGTATTGTAGAATCGTTGTACAAAGCAATAAATGTCCATTTCTGCTCTTTCAATTCAAATCAATTTCGATTGATTTGATTGCGGTGAGTGTTGTTGCTCTCGCTTCACCCCACCACACCGGACAAACAATCCCCGTAAGCTCTTCTACTGGAAATTGATTGAGATGGACATCAAATGGACTGTTGTGCGGAGTAGTTGTGAACTTTATCATTCATTTGGCAGGGAGGGGGGGGTTATTAAAAGTTTTGTATGTTTAGTTTGACAGCTGTGAAGAGGGAGGCAACTTCGAGTCATTACTAACTTTCCCCCAGTTTGTCGACATAAATTGGACAAACTAGTGAAACCCAAGCCACACGACGACACGTGACCAATCTACATACTCCCCCCATGGTCAACGGGGCATACTGTTTCATACTAAAAGCCAAATTAGCACTTCCAAAGATACACGACACACAAGCCCTTCACAAACAAGCAAAATGTAATAAATTACGTTTCAATTTTAAGGACACAAACACACCAAATAAAAGGGGGGGGCGCCGCGCGGAGAAGATGAAGTGCAGAAATGTCAGATTCCCCAAGATTATTTTTCCAATTGTGTTGGGCGGCGCTGTATCCGTAACTGAAGACACTTAAAGGAACAGAAAGACAGCTGTCGCAGTTGATTAATTGCCTTGGATTGTGTTTTTCCTTCTTTTTTTTTTTGTATTTTTACTGTTCCTTCGCGATGGATGCATCAAGATGTCTCCCAAGGAGACGATTTAAGGCGGAGGTGATCAACTTTTTAGCACAAGTGAAAATGTTCTTGTGACTCGTTGGATTCTTGCTGCTGTTTTCCTCTGCCCTATAAGATCCTCGAGAGCGAGTGCCGCCTGTTAATGTGGACAGATGTAAGTGAATGAAGCGAAAGGAGGAAAGGTGATTGATTTATGAGATTTGCAAATCATTTAATTGTTTTATTTTTGTTCCTCTGAAGCCGGGGATGACAATTCTTTATATTTGGTTGATGTTGGGAAACGGCTGGAGGAAAGGATATGGCGGCGATTAGATAAATTGATTTGAACGGGATCCGAAAGATATGTCAATTGAAAGTTAGTTTGACTTTGAATGAATGATGAACTGTTCTTGGATGGGACAGAGAAGAAGAGAGATGTCGGCTTGGACTGCGAAAGTCATTTATTAGTGCAGTCCAAGGGGGACAATTCGGAGGATTAAAGGAGAGATAGGGCTTTGGATGAGCTGAAAGGGTTTTGACTGTGTTGTCGCCAGGAGCTTCATTCCGATGGTTGCATTGATATAAGAACAACGTTGAGGAGGCAGTATTTCCCAGTAGGAAGACAATAGACATAATTATCTTAAAGAATGAGTTCCATACCAGATGGTAGAGCAGGAACTCTTCTGATAAAAGGTTTCCGTAAGTTGTCACTGACTTAATGGGAAATCTTTGAAAAAAAATGATGCATAACAAGGCAGACATTTCTACAAAAAAAAAAAACCAAAAAAAACAGGTCAAACCCATGGTCAAAGAAATTTGGAGAGTATTTACGAGTATGTACTCCTTTAGGGTAGGGAGTTGTGGGAAGAGGGCGTCTGGTCGCCGTGGCTCAGTGGTTAGTGCGTTGGACTGCTGACCAAGCGGCGTGGGTTCAAGCCCCAGCCATATCCACCGAACATTTTTCGCGGCATCACCTCTTGTCGGGGGAATGACAAGCCTCCGGGAGTATAATCTGTCATGAAAGAGTTTCTCAATTCGCCGTTCGGAGTCGGCAATAAATTGTAGGTACCTTTCATTCGTGCGAAAAATGTAACACGCACAACATAAACGGTTGCGAGAAGCCTTGGCCTTGGCTCATCCCGAGCTGTCAAGCCAGCTATTTATTTTTTATTTAAGGGTAGGGAGTGCACCAGTTAACTAGGTCGACAGCTCTTTGATCCTTTGAACTCTTGAAATAAGTAACAGTTGCCCTCGGGACATCACATAAAAAAGAGAAGAAGTTACAAGGCTTTTAGTGATGAACGCAGTATAAAAACTCATGTTTCTGATGGAAGACGCGGTCTTGGAAGGACAGGGCTTACCACAAATACAGTTTACTTTAGCCAACAAGCGTCGGATGAGGTTGGGGCCTATTTGAGGAAGAGACTTTTCTTTACAAATGGACGGAGAAGCAATTGTCTGCTTATAAGCTCGTTGGATCTTCTGCCATAGCTGTTAAACTGTTGGTGTGAGACAAGGCGGCTCACGCTGCTCTATTGGCCCAATGCACTCAAAAACTCCGCAAAATAGACAAATGTAGCCAAAATGGTACGAGATTTCTGCCAATTTTTTCAATAGAGAGCAGCAATGATCGCTCTGAGATTAGACCAGTCTAAATTCCGCAACGCGAGCTCATATGGACACGCTCAAATATTGAACAAATATCCAGGAATAAGTGTTTACTCTGACTACAAGTGTTGACTCTGGACTTCGTCAAACTCTTCTCCTCCACCTTCTCAAGCAGAAAACTGTGGGAATACAAATAAATTCTTAACGAAACAAAGTCCATCTACATGGATACGTCCAAGATGAACATAGGCACGGGTGCAGGTGTCTTTTCTGAGGCGCAAGGACTCAACAGCTCATTAAGACTCCCTGACAACAGTAGTGTTTCCCAGGCAGAGGTTCTAGCAGTAACCAGAGCTGCCCAATTGCCGTAAATGCTCACGGTATCACAAAAGGATATCACGATCTTCATAGACAGCCAGGCGGCTATAAAAGCACTAACTGCTACTCTAGTTACATCTAAGCTTGTCACCTGCTGCGGGTTCTTGACATGCAGCATTATGTAAAACTCTGCGCCAGCTGCAGAGGCACCAATCTTCTTAACATCGCCTACAAGATCTTATCTGCCGTGTTGTGTTAACGACTGAAGTCGTTCGTCAATAACCTTATCGGTCCATATCAGTGTGGCTTCAGGCCAGGAGAGTCCACCATCGATCAAATATTCACACTGCGGCAGATCTTGGAGAAAACCCAGGAACTTCAAATCGATACGCACCACCGCTTCATCGTTTTTAAGGCCGCGTATGACAGCATCTATAGAGACGAGCTATACAGAGCCATGTCTAGTTTTGGCATCCCTGCCAAACTCGTCCGTCTGTGCAGGATGACAATGGAGAATGCACGCTGCTCCATCAAGGTCGGTCAAGACCTCACCGAGACCTTTGATGTCAAAAAAGGATTTAGACAAGGCGACGCGCTGTCATGCGACTTCTTCAACATCGTTCTTAAAAGAGTTGTGCAAAACTCACGCGCCAACACCAGAGGCACAATCTTTCAAAAGTCCGTCCAATTACTCGGATACACCGAAGATATTCACATAATCGGAAGAACGCAGCGGGATGTCACTGGTGAGTTTGTGAGTATAGAGACGGAGGCGACGAAGATGGGTTTAGGGGTCAATGAGGGCAAGGCGAAGTATATGCTGTCAACAAGTAAGAATACCTAACACCGACGTCTCGGACAGAACGTCACAATAGACAGTTATAACTTTGAGGTAGTTAAGGACTTTGTCTACCTAGGCTCCGCTATAAATTCAGACAACGACACCAGCGCTGAGATTAAGCGAAGAATAACTCTTGCCAATCGCTGTTTCTTTGGGCTAAGAAGGCAATTGAGTAGCAAAGCATTCTCTCGAACAACTAAGGTGACCCTTTATAAGTCCTTAATCGTCCCAGTCCTGCTCTACGGCGCAGAGGCATGGACTCTATCTAAAGCGGATGAGGTTGCTCTTGGCTGTTTCGAGAGGAAAATTCTTCGGGTGATTTTCGGTCCCGTCTGCATAGACGGTGAATGGAGGAAATATGACGAACTGTATGGGCTATATAGCGACATCGACGTAGCCAGAAGAGTGAAGCTCCAACGACTGAGGTGGCTGGATCATGTAGAGCGTATAGAAACTTATGCTTGGCCCGGAAAATCTTCGAATTCACACCCGAAGGACCGCGCAGTAGAGAAAGACCGCGACTCAGGTGGCGCAAGAACTTGGAAGAGGACTTAACCAACTTCGAGTTCGAAACTAGAAGCAGTTGGCTGACTGGAGACGCTTGCTGGTTGTGGCCCAGGTTCAAGTAAGCAATGGTCTCCCATCAAAGAATCAAATTCAAGAACACATAGGAAATCGATCGAAAGACTGAGGAATCAAGTACAAAATACAAAAATGAGAGTTGAACCACTTACCAGAATTTATTAAATATTCAAATATTTGAATTTTCACGCGATTTCTAACGGCTTCACAAGTCGAACGTACGAACGAAAAAAAAACACTCGTCGCAAAGAAAGAGAAAAAAAACGTCTCAGTTGCAAACAAAGGAATTTTAAATTGTCGAAAAAACACTCAAATACGGAACCAAACGCAATAAAAAACATTTCAAAATGATGGAAAATAATTAAATTCAAAGAATATCACAAAAGTTTCCCGAAAAATATGAGAAAAAGGATTAAAATTATTTCTTTTCAAAATCCGATACCGAACCGATTGAATTCACTCGCGCACAAACACTTTACTGATTGACAGCAAATGACAGTTTCTCCTCATCGAGGCAAATGTGGAAATTCGCTATGGAAGCTGGAAGGTATATTTGTGGGTGGTATGTGTTGACAAGATGGTTGGCTTCAGTGAAAATTTGTTGTTTTTCGTAACATTCGTGTATTTCGCTGGATTGTTGTTCTCGCAAATTTTTAGCTTAATGGTGGTTGGTGCATGAAGACTTGAGTGCGATTCTATTGATCTTGAGGATGGAAAAATTGGTTGAAATTTATTTCAGTCTTCAAATCGCTTCATTGGGACTTACATTTGATTTTTTTTTATAATTCGCGCCCGCTGAGGGGACCATGACAACTCTTAATCGAGGGCACCAAAAAAGTGGTTTTAAACTTTTTCGGGATGTAGCGATGGGGAAACAGAACTCTGAAGATTGTTCCACACTCGCGTTGTAGGGCTTATGAAAGAATCTCCATATTTGACTGTACGCCAGAAAGTAGGCTTAAGGGTAAACCGATGAGCATACAACGCGTCATGCGTATTGTGCTTCAAGTATTTATAGGATCCACAGAAACATGGACATAGTTAAGGACACTGCAGACGGGACATTCTGTTTCATTTGATTCCTATTGACATCGTTTGTAGACAAATGGCGGGCAGTGCGGCCGTTCATCTTAAAGAAATCTCACAGTGGTTCAGTAAAGAATTTGGCCACACCTCCATTCTGAATAGTTTCAAAATCTCCCTAGGAAACATTGACTACTCCATACTAAAACTGAATTTCGACTAAAACTTCGAAGGTCGTTCCCCCCAGGTCTTTCTAGGAGGAGGACGCATTCATAGATGACAAGTTTATTGTCGCGTGCTCCAAACGGAAATAATGCCGATCAAAGAAGTCTTATCTTGGGTATATCCGCATTTTTTCGAACAGCAAAGCTGCGATCAAGTCCTTGAAATCCTTCTCTACAAATTCACTAGTAGCCCTAGATTTCCTTTCGTCTTTCGTAGAGATGAAGGCAGAGCAGTTAAATATTAATCTTTGTTGTGTCCTGGTGCATGAGGACATTCCAGGAAATTGTAAGGCTGATGAAGAACTGCCCAGACATGGTACAACGATGAAAATATTACATTAAAACATGGTGCCTTAGACATATCCATGTCGAAAGAATAAATCTTAGGTGAACAGGTGGTACAACGTGTCTAGCGACAAAACAGATTTGACCAAAAAAGGATATGAAACGCTCTTAAGATTTGATTTCCCTCAAGAGATTGCAGATCAGCGCTTCTATAGGTATGATCACTGGGCACTGACACAAAGGCTTGGCGTCTTTTCAAATGATTTCTACAGAAGCTGTTTGGACGAGAAGGATGAGGAAACTGTCACCTTCTATACACATGCCCCGCTCTCTCTCATAGAAGGAAAATTCCCCTAGGTGCCTTCTTCTATAATGGTCTAGGAGATCTAATCAACGCAGATATAAGAAGTCTCGTACGCTTCTTCAGAAGCTCTAAGTGGTTTAACGAGTAGGTAAAGAAGTATTCTCTAAGATCCACGTGGTATCACAACGGACCTATTATTGGCTTCGGCTGGCTGACACTGTGGACCAGTCCTTGTTGCCCAAAAAAAAAAGTGGCCTAAGTACACGGCGAAATCTTCCTGATCAGAAACGTCGGCATTAATCGCACAGGATGATGAGTGCAATAATGGAAAACCTCACTTTAGGTGATGGTGCGAACAAACAGGACTAACTTGGTAGGTTAAACAAAAATCAATCGATTTACTGCAGAAACTTGACGAACCAAGATTTCACCTCATCTGGAGAAGCCTTTACAAGTACAGATAGCTTCATGCACCTCGGGGATATATTCTACATCAATTCCCACAAGCTAATCACTTTGAACTCTTAACATCCTCATGTAGATGCATAATTGTGTGTAAACCTTGCTCGAAACACTCTTCCCTCAAGCAAAGTTCTCTCAATATTTGGTTACAGACTCTTGTTGATTCGCCTCCCATCATCAAGGAACAATTTATACATTTCATTGAATAGAAAGCTCGTTAATTAAAACTGCATCCGCTACAGTAGCCCAGTTTACGATTTAATCAAATCAATGATTAATCTCATGAGGTGTGCTTGCTTCTCAAGCCGCATACAATTTGAGTACAATTATGAGAAGCACACACCGTAAACGATCGCTTGGCAAATAGTCGAAACATTTGTATGACAAATCGATGAAATGATGTCTTGCCAAGGAATCGCACTTAATCAGTCGGCTCAGCACTACATCTGCCAAGCCTCATCCTTCTGACCTCATCAAATTTGCAGAGAATTGCATTCGGATTGGCCGTGTGTTGGTTTGCAACAAACACCGAGTGGATATGCATCCACAAGCCGCTGACAATCGCAAGCTATTAATCAATCAGAGTGCCAGTACATGTGGCATAAATTTCAGATCCACCAGGGTTGTGGTTGAAGCCCGTCACCGCCCCATTGTCAAGGAGCGTGGTCGCACTTTAAAGGAAACCTCCTGTATTGACCGGATTTCATCATCATGTTGAGCATTATATTCCAATTAATTAATTAAATTGTGGATTTACTGTTTTTAATGAGAGAAGGACGCAATTAGATGCCTTGGCAACCAAAGTGGTTTCACTCGAATGTGCCCCGAGTACTCCCGACACGGCCCAGCATGCTGTGTGGGTTGAATACCACACAGAAGTGATGCTGGTAATTAGCATTTTAATTATCTAACCGAAGGAGGAGATGCGCATGCATTCACCAAAAAATCTGACAAATTTACACTCGAACTCCTACTCTCGGGCCCTCAGAGGGATTGAGATGTGTAGCTACTTTCGGGCGGGCGGGACTTGTAAATTAATAAAAATGCAAATGCCGATGATTTTCAACAAATATCCGTGGGGATCCGAAGATTCGAAGACAACGCGACGCGGCTAAAACAACACTAATCGGCGCCGACGCTTGATTTGCATAAAATACCAATTTAATTCGCTTGTTAACAGGTATTCTCTATTTATGTAGATTTGTTTGTTTTCTCGCTTTGTGGGCCTGAGACGGGACTTGAGTAGCGGCAGGCCTTAATAAATCTTGAGGCTAAATGTCATGTGGCATGTGTCATGTTTCGAATTTGATGATTTAAATTGCCTGGAGATTGAATTCCATGTTTTGTTTTTCTTGGGAACACACAAATTTGGAATGCGCTCCAGTGGAAAGGAGAAGTGGAAGTGAGTCTGGAATCTTTTAAGCGATGCGATGATAAGTAAGTCATCTATGACATGAGTTATGTAAGCCACATTAGAGCGAGGTAATTGTGGCACAAATCTTGTTGCGAAATCCGACGGAGGCTTGGTGAATGTAAACTTGTTTCGGTCTTGAACTTTCAAGCCGTAATCCTGATTTATGTAGTTGAACTTTGCCTATGTTGAAGATAGACATTGTGTCGATAGTAGCCCCGGAACTCCGTGCATGCAGGATCAGTCACCGCTTCCATTCAAATATTTTTATTCTTTTTGCCTAAGATTCTTATATTTCCAGTTTTTTTGGCTTGAAAATAGGATAAATCCGTTTCTCGAAGTAATATATCGCATGGAAAATTTCGGCTGATTTAGCCGGTGAGCAAGGAAGAAATGGGTACATAGAGCAAACAGGCAACTGGTATCGTCGCCCGACGCAAACCCCCTTGAAAATGTGTTTCCCAAGCTTCGCGGGGAAGGGTATACACATTGGACCAAGGGTCACGAGAAATTCGGGTAAATCGGAGGTCTTTGCCGGGGGAATATGCGGCAAATCTCGCCGAAAGTATGCCCTGACGATCTTACGTGGTCCACTGGATACCAATCTTTATGTACGGAAACAGCTGAAAAACACTGGACAAAAAAATCAACAGGAACCTGCTTGTAAAGATACAAAGGCTATCATGCATCTGCATAACCGCTGCTCCGAGAACAAGCCCCACTGCTGCACTGGAGGCAATGCTTCATTTGCTTTCTGTTGATATCTTTGGGAAGCTAATGGCAGTCAAAGCAGCATTAAGGCTCAGAGAATCTTCCCAGCTGATCAGCACAGCCACAGATCACTCTAGGATCACTCTTGAGGTCAACAATAATATTCCTAGTAAAACGGACTACGTTGTCCCCCCTATTGACATCAACGTCAGATACACAACTCGGTTTCCTGGCACAAGCTCTTGAGAGCCTGGTACAGTTTTGAGTGAATCCGCGCTAGAAATATTCACAGACGGATCTAAAACAGCTTGTGGTGCTGGGGCAGGAGTCTTCTCTAACGCACCTGGCTTAGCCATTATCAGGCGACTGCCAAATCACTGTAGTGTGTTTTAAGCGGAAATTACGACAGTCTGCGAAGCTGCGGCTTAGCTTTCAGTTTACGTGAAAGAATGAAGCGCTATTGCACTATACATAGACAGCTATTTAAGCCTTGGAATCGCTGACAATACGATTAAGGTTAGTAAAGCAATGCCCCAGATCTCTTAATGAGATTGCAGACAGGTGCGACGTAACCCTGTGCTGGGTCACAGGACACATGACAAACCACAGTTGGGGCAATGTCAAAACAAATCTGAAATCGGAAAAAACTTTCCCTAAGAGAGGTCATCATCGGAAATTGCTTGATAGGCAGACATGCATTCAGATTGGGGTTCCCCTCCAATGATTTCTGTGGAAGCTGTAGAAATGAAGAGGAGGAGGATACTATAGCAAACCCTCGGAGAGCACTTCTACGATGATCTTTACGATCTAGCCGAACTCGACATCCAGAAGATAAGAAAAGGGACGAAATAGTTCAACTCCAAGGGTTAATAATAAATAGCTGCCGTGACAGCTCGGGATGAGCCAAGGCCTAGCTTCTCGCAACCATTCCTTTTGTGCGTGTTACATTTTTCGCACGAATGTAAGGGACCTATACAATTTATTGCCGACTCCGAACGGCGAATTGAGAAACTCTTTCATGACAGATTATACTCCCGGAGGCTTATCATTATCCGACGAGAGGTGGTGCCGCGAAAAATGTTCGGTGGACATGGCTGGGGCTTATCCCACACCACTTGGGCAGCAGTCCAACGTACTAAATACTGAGCCACGGCGACCAGTAAGGGTTAATACCGTTACGGTTTTCTATGTCGATGTACTCTCTGTCACATACTCTGGTTCCTGGTGCTGGTAAGCGGATTCTTCATCGTGGTATCACAATGAAAACCCTCTGGTCTAAGTGTGTCCTTGTTTGAACGGGGGCAGAAACTTTGCCTAACTTAAGGAAAAAAATTTCCGATACCACTAAGATGTAGACACTCGCAGGGAAGTTGGGTTTTGTTTTCTTCTGCGTCTACATTGTCATACAGTGTAGAGGTTTGTTGTTATGTATTTTGTTTTTTCATGATTGCACTGCTTTGAGTTAAGACCTTCGCATTGCTGTAAGCCACACACGGCTGTAGAGTGACCACTGCTCTAAGGTACGTGCTACTATAAGGAACGCTATCGTGTAAGCTACTCTCAGCTGAAAGCTGCGTGCTGTTGTTAGCTGCGCCACTACTCGAGGCTTCACACAGCTACCAAAAACTATGCAAGGCTGCTATGCTAAGACCATCTATGGCCCATAAGGTGTTTTGAAGTGCTTCATACAGTTGTAACCAAGATTCAAATAAAGCAGCCATATATCCCTGTTGCTACACAGAACGGCACTGGTGAATGGTTACGCAACGCTCTTAAAGTGACATCAAAACCGTGCAATGCATAGACACACAAAAGTCCCAAAGATAACAGAAGTACTTCAACTAATCAGTAAAAATAATCCGCACATTACAAGAATGACTGGTGGACAGGATTTACCACTTAACCGTATTTAAAACACTTGACATGCCTCGTCTTGAAAATTAGACCGCAGACCTTCTACCCTACATCGCAGCCAACTTTGTTCTTCAGTGCATCTTGCAACATATACAGTCAAGGCTTCAATCATCCCAGCCATCATCATTTGTGAATTAAGCAACTACTTTGGTTCTCTTTGATCGGGTGCCTAAGGATACGAAATTTTTCTGTTTTCTCTGATGAAATTCAGCTGAAACGAGTGAAGCGAGTGACCACACGAAAATTAAATACTCCACTCCACACGACTAGCCTCTACCGATCCTAGGATCCCCTAATACATATTTATCCCGGAGAACACCGACTCGACTAGACACCGCCTAAGATGAACTTCAACCTCAACTATTGGACATCAATCCCTTCTAGAGAGGAGTGGGAAAGGGATGACGCTAGAAACGAGTGCTCCACCCACTTCAATACTGACGGTTTCAAAACTGAAAGCAGAGTGCTCAACCTGAGTCAGGCTCTTTAAATGCTCAACCTGAGCCAGGTGCTATTAACCTGGCCCCTAGTGGCTTTAGGAGGGTGAAGTTCGGAAGAATCCCGTCACGGAAGCCACCGTTTGGGCCCCTTGTGATCCCCCTGTAGCATCTGTTGGAGAAGAAGTAGAGTAAATCGGGGTGTAAGTGAAGGGTTATAAGTTAGCGGATAGACAGTCGGATGGGGTTTACAGATCCGAGAAGCGTCCTATATCTCCAGCGAAGACCAACATTTTTTCAAACGGCTCAGGTTTTACTTCGTTCCTACATGAAAAGTCTTGGAGATTGTTGACGAAGTGCAGGACTCATTTGGAGTCAATCAGTATAGCTGCTGCTTAGGAGTCTGTAAGTATGTGGATCGAAACACCTGCCATTCCAGAATCAGGAATGAAATTGGCCTACGCTTGTATATATATTGCCGAAGGCATATTCACGTGTAGGTTAACCCGTTTCAACATGGATCTACACAATGGTTGTCCCATTCCAACTTTATCACAAAATCCACACTTTGTCCTTGTGAATCTGAATACAATGGATATTATTCAGTTCATCGAAATCTGAGTTAACAACGAAGGTCTTCCTCCCCCCGAAGTGCGTTCTAATCTTTTAAATGTCAAAGTTTGCCCTAAATGTCCAACCCACGTCGGCGACTTTTCCTGCCCCAAAACAAAGTACCAACTCTTGTGAACCATCACCTCGTGTATAACTAATTTCCATTCCTCGGAACAGCAACCCTAATTAAATAGGAAACTTTCGACTTGTCTAAACGTCACAAAACTAATGAAAGATATAAATCATCCGCAATCCAAATCCTCCGCAAAAGGATACACGAAGCGCACTCAGTGCCTCCTTCGAAAAGTTTTTACTGAAATTCTCGGTCAATTACTCAGACTCTCCTTTCATCTGTTCACCGAGGTCAAATTAGGCAAGCATGCTCTGAAAGTTTCCTCACATCACCAGTGCTGCTAACCACATCTTGTGTGTTGTGTGGCTCCAATACAGGTCTATCTACGCTCCCAGTGGGTAACCAACTAGAAACGCAAATAACAGCAACAACAACACAGCAAATTGAAAAAAATTACTTCTTTTGCTTGATTAACTCGCACCGAACTCTGAACACACCAGCATCGATGCGATGATGTTAACTCGGAGGTGAGTAGGTAACACACACAGCAGTGAGGCCAGACCAAAGTAATTCGCTTCTCTCCCTGCGGTACGAACTGTAAATCAAGCGAGCGATTGTTGCACCGCTTGAGGTCGGTCTCATTTAGCCGAATACCCCTCCAGGCCGGGCCTTGATTTGTATTTATTTTACCTTTCGGTGGACACCCGGGAACATGGAAAAATTAAATTCAATTCAAAAGGCAAAATATCCGCCATCAGTCATGTTGCAAAATGTATCTGCAACAAAGGTGCCCAAGCGACAGTAACAAAGGTGGCTCTGCGATTTAGGGGCCTGCGAGCGCCCAATTGCAAACAATTTATTGCCTTTGACCACCTGCTGTAGAAATTTTCCACTGATAGGGGGTGGGGGGGACGGTGGGAAATCAATTTTTACTCCGGCTGCTGTGCTAAAGCACAGAAGAATGCTTTAGGCCTCGTGTTGTAGACACCATGCGAGGTTGCGAGCTACAGCGTTTGCAATGTAACAATTCGCTAGAAGAAAAAAAAAAAAGGAAAACGAACGGATATACAATTGCACAGGTCGTTCCTCCATCCAGAAACGTACGAGACTACACTGTTCCGTAAGTAATTGCGCGCGTTGGAAAAGTGTTGAGTTGGAATTCTTTTATTTCGTGTGGGGTTCATGAGCAGGAGGCATCTTGTGGTTAAGTTAGCGACATTTATTGTTGGCTTTGCATGGAGAGGAAGATACAGACGAACCGGGCTGGTTCAATAGTCAAGAGAGCTCGTGGGTAGAGGATGCTGATGAGTGTTTGAGATGCCATGGGGGCAGTTCATGGGTTCATGCCTTGAACGCAGTGGCTGGAGTTAATGTGGCAGTTGGAGTGCAACTGTGGAAAAATGTGGGATCAATAAACAATTGGTGAGGTTGTGCAATTCCAACAAGACGTGTGAAGATGGCGGGTTATGCATTTATGGGTGTGGAGACGACTCTTTTCCGATGCATTGTTTTTGTTAAATCATCGGTAGGTGTAGTCTCGACACAAAATATTTCACTTGAGATCACGAAGGTTGGTTTTTGTTTGAATCCTTTGCTATAAATTTTATGGCTATAACACTCATGGATAGATTTGGCAGACATTTTCACAAGTTTTCGGTCATTTGCAACATCTTTGGGTGTGAAAGCTGCGATGTACTGACTACACCAAAGCTATCCAATGGGACGTAAAGTCATTTGGCTATGTAATACATATCTACGTTTTCAGAGTGAAGTCCTCAGTTCGTTCTCTTTAAGCTTAATACAACTGAGAGGGATCAGATTGATATCACTTTTCCTATTCACCTTTTGTCACTCCACTTTGTCTTAGTAAATTTTACGTTTTTCTGTCGGAAGTACGTGTCTTCGTTACTTATGGCGTCGTACTCATGTATTTTCTCCAAATAGTAGATGATTCCACTACAGCTGGTTGTAAACGTGCTACGATATCGATTTTATACGAACATTAGTACGTGGTGATCAGTGAATTGCAGTCGATAAAGATGATCGGAGAATAAGCTACACGATATCGTCATTAATGACACACATAACTTCCTAGTTCTATATAATTCAACTAGATATGGATTCATGTAACCCTCGCTGCAGGTTTAAGTACACGTTCAACGGAACTAAGGGTCTGAAAAGCTTTTCTGTTACATAAAAAAGCGAAATTGCATCGCTACTAAACGAAAAACTATCGGAAATTCGCTGATCCATTCAAATTTAATTGTCAGGCAATTATTCCTTTGCTACCACTTTTAATTACCCAAAACTCCGTATTAGCGATTTGTTTGTCTTGACAGATGAACATATTCCACCAAGATCTGTGTCACTTTTCGCTTGAGCGAGAATTAGTTCAAACACTGTATGTATCTTGAACTTGAGCAGTCATCAAGGTAAGAAGACGGATTTCCACTTCAGAAATTAACGTTGGTGGAGCTTCAGCCAACACGTCTCATGAGCTAAATATCAGAATAAGAAGCATCAACGATTCAGATATCACAAGTCGAGACAGGGACTGATTTCGGTTTCTCATATACACAGGAAAAGTGTTTTCACTAAGGCACCACTCCTTTAATGGAAATAATTGACTTAGCGGGCCAAAAAGTCACTAATGTGACGTTGCGTTCTTTTGATCATCAAGGCAGGCTTCCAGCACTATGGATGTGCGAATCTTTTATCCCGAAAAACTCCAATAGGTTTCACCCGATCGCTAACAGGAAAACCTGTGGTCAGACGATGAACGAAACAAAAGGAACATAAAGCGACGCTACAAAGAACAATGAGCACTGCTAGCGAAGTCTACAAGCAAAGAAATGGGAAGAACCTCGGCTACCCAAAAAGAAAAGGAAAGAGCATGAGAGCGATTATACTTCAAGAACGATGTATGGAAGTTTAACTTCATACTCTCTAAGCCCTTAAAGAGAATATCTGTCAAGAATGCGAGAACCTATTGCCGGAAGTTCAGGCAAGAGTGATGGAAAATGCCATAAATCGGGGCCGAATGGCCATCAATTCTGGCGGCGGCCATTGCGACACCTTGTACATACAGAAATTAAGCGGACTACCTCGATTTTCTTTAAGACCTATAGACCAGACCAGATGTATATGTACATGTATTCGTGTAAAGATTTTAAGACAAACGTTACCGTCAAATGCAGCAAAGCAACGTTCAAAGCTCCTCTTGGCCTCTATCCTCATGTCACTTACCTGCAAAGAAAAAAAAGTTCTGTTAGTCACATCAATTTTTATTAAATTATTCCTAAAGGAATAATTCCGCCATCAATGCGATGAAGAAGAGAAAAATAATAATAACACAACAAACATAGAGCCTAATTAAACATTTTAGCAGCATTTTAACACAAGAAACACATTAACATTCTGCCCCCCGCCAGGCTCCTACTTCACTTCCTTGCCCTTTGTTCCGAATGATGAAACTGAGCCGCATTGAGAAAGGGACTTTTGTGTTACCTTTTCCACTAAATTACCATCTACTTTCCTCTACTCATTCATTAGCTGGTTTCTTTTGAACTAAATGAGAAAAAGGAGGCAAAATAAAAATTAAAATGCCCCACAAGTGAAGGAAAAAGGACGAAGGCAAGATGCTTTAAATATACGCTCATGAAGTGTTCACTTTAAGTCCTTGGCTTTTTCTTTTCTGAAACAATGTTTTGTTTTCGTTTTTTTCTCCAGCACGGTCAAGAAAAGGATTCATTATCCTGTTGTTTCATTCAGAACACTTATAGGGCGTTAATTTATGGTTTCGGAAAGATTTTCTCGCCGTCAGCACACAAAATAAAAGTTCCAATGATTCTTTGGAGGAGAAAGTCAACAAAAGAACAACAACTGTTGGCATATGTCCCAAGAAACGGGATAAGAACATTCATAATATTTAAAAGTGACGACACTCTCCCGAAGACCAGTTCGAATTTCAACAACAAGGACGATACAGCAAAGCAAAAATAAAATAAAAAATTGAAGGAATGTCTACTTCATTGGTTCGTTGAAGGGCACATGCCTCAGCTGCTGTGTTGTGTTTTGTGTTCAACCGATAGCCTTGTGACTGCGGCAAAAAAAAGGAACCATCACCGCTAGCGCTTGTGAGAAACAGAAAGGAATTGAGGACTTCTGGCGCTTCGCTGGGATGGTTTTGTTCTTTTTTGTGGAGGAGATTGTGTGAGCCAAGCGAGAGGTCTTTTTATTTTTTGTTCAAGTTTCCAGTTGGCGTAATACGAGCTAATTATTAGCCTGATGATGTACTAAAGAATCTTTGGAGCACTCCGCAGAGTGAATGAAGCGACTCTGCATAAAGGAGGACGTAGTTTAATTTTTTATTTTTTTTTTATGTAACTCAACACGAAAATATGAGTTGTGTCCTTGAAATTGCCGCAGAATACCGTGGTTTTTGTATAGAAACGTGAGCTTGCGTAACTTGGATAGGATGGAAGGTATTTTTTTTACGATGTCATAGGACATCTGGATATGATGGGCTTAGGTGTTACATAAACTGACGGCAGTTTTTTTTTTTTAATTTTAATGCCTTCGCTACACTTAAGTAAGTTCTCGACAGATTTTAAAAGCGCAATTGTTTCAGAAACATTAACGGACCTAAAGCAGATACAAACGTCATCCAAAACGTGCGTTGAAGCCGAAAAGAATGCAAATGAAAAATTGTGACATCTACTTTGGCGAATGCCTAATGATGTCTAATGACACAAACGCTTCCAGAGAAGAAAGATGACGACGTCAAAAACAGAGTCTCTTGGAGAAGATTATACAAGAAGCACTCCAGGTATGCCATTAAAATTGACATAACTACGATTGTGTAACTTCGGTCAGAAGGTACACTCTCCACGGATACCACCTCAGTTTTGCGGCGATGCAAATAATTCTCGTACCTTTGGAATGCGTTGTTCCACGATTTTAATATTCACACGGAGATTAACTGATCAATAAAAACATTTCAGGTGAGGTAGGGCACTTCTAACCCGGAGTCTAGCACGGAGAGACAACGTAGTAGAGGAAGACCTCGTCTAAGGGGTGGTGCGTACAAGTGGAAGGGGACCTTACGACGACATGTCACGACAGAACATTGTGAAGCACTCAGAACGAGGGCTCACCTCTTCAATCGCCGAAATCTAGGATATGCCAAGAGCGATGCATAGCATAGGAGAGTTGTAAGAATGCTAGTTATACCACAAATCCAGCCAGGATACGTAATAATCCAGTTGCTGAGAAGTCCTTGATGTCAACTCTCAAGCAAGATAACAACCCTTACCGCCCACAACGTGTGGACTGCATCGAAAAGGTCTAACACGTATTTTTCTTATGTCCACGGTTTGGTGGCGAGAGGGAAGCATTGAGGGAAAAACTAGTGTGGCAGCAGCCGCCGAAAACATAGTTGACGCTTGGGATGCAGTTGCTGTAAGTACTAGAACAAGAGAGAAAGGAGTCCAACCAGAGTACCAAGATGCCAAGAAGGCCGGAAGAAAGATGTCCCATCTCATCAAGGGGTTTGTGGGTAAAAATCTCACAACGTTACGGGCTCAGTTACATCCTTTACCGAAATAACGTAGAAGTTAACCATTTAACTGACATTATTCCCAAGCCTATGCAAATAATACCAACGCACAATTTCCCCTTTCCCACCCTTCCCTAAGACCCTCGAGTTTAAATAAATTACATCTCCAGATAAACCTTGGTCTCAAGTATGTCCTTTGAGCAAATACTCTACCCACTCAAAACGTTCGTAAAAGTGGCTTACTGCCCAGTTTCTCATTTAATGACACCGCCATCCACCACCATGGGATCGTGTAGGTTTAATCGAATTTCACGAAAATTTAATCAATGCGCTACAACAGCATTTCGTCCATAATCCTTCACCTCCTCGCTTCTATATTTAGCCCAAAATCCAATTAAACTGACGCACTGACTGAAAGTCACAATCTGCTTCTGAATCTCATGCACGCTGTGTGCCACACCATCTTCCCCCATATAAATCATTTCACATCAAGCCACGCATAATTGTACTCGCGCCCAAGTCCAAGAACCGAAAAATCCTCTCGTTTTAATCCTTAATCGTAAAAGAAAAGCGGCGCAAACACAAAAGCCGCCTGAGCCGTGTCGAAACTTTTGGTTTTTGGATTTTCCATTTCATCGCCCGCCAACTCATAAATCCCCGCAATAAATCATCGTGAATTAAAGAGGCGAAATCCTTTTTATATGCACACCGTCGTCGTCGTCGTCATCGTCCTCAACGAAGACCGACAAGCCAGTAGCAGCAGCAAGCAACATCCATCATAAAGGTAGACGAAGTGGATGATTGTGTGATTGGTGTTTCGCCAAAAGGCTTCTTTCTCCTTTTTGCCTCTCAAATTCGATGAGTGGAATACGTTCTGAAAGTGAAAATCAATACATCTCGGCGGAAAATTGTCGCTTTTGGCTCTTTGGTGGACAAAAATCTGTCAAAAAACCGTCAGCGTGTCGCGTGAAAAGGCAAGCAATAGTGCTTAACAGTGAAATAAGGTCAGCGCGTTTGAGCGAATTTATCTCCCAACCTAAGCTTCCAAATCGATGTATGCCATGCCGAAAAAAACCTTTAATTTTGTTGACAAAAAGGATTGCTTGTCCCTGTTTTGAACGACTTCCATAAAACTGGATGACACTACATAGAAAATCAGAGGAACATAAAAGAACGTGTCCAAAAATTTTATTTTCAAAAACGACTGAGATCACCACAACTACATAGGACCACCACCGCATACACATACTGTACACAAACTGAAGTACCACCACCCAGTACCAGCGCGGCAGCAGGAGCATTTGTCCTGTCAATATTTGCAGTGCCAAGAACAAACTGCATTCTGTCAGCAGTCCGGGACCTTCCTTTTTTTTTTCCCGATAGTTTCTCCCCTCCTGCGTTACGGCCTTTGTGTACTAGTTTGTGTGTCCTTCCTCCCTTCGTTGTCCTGCGTCATCCAAGTTTATGTAGTTGTTTAGTTTTTATGGGGTGTTAATGTATTTGTTTGCATTCGAGCATATTTGTATTGGGAAAAGTTAAACAATGTGTTTAGGATTTAGATGCAAAAAAAAATGAAAATGAAAATGAATTTGTTTATCGAAGGGGAACGTGCTGCGCGTCGGTCCTGCCTCTGCCGAAATCCACTGAACTCTCACATCCTTTTTATAAATGTTATGTCCGGCGGGCACGATACAAAAAAAAAAGGAGCCTTTGATTCTTTTCTGATGTTTTCCCCGGCAGACTCGCTGTTTTTGGCATTCGGGTAAATAGGAAAACTTTCCATTTTTTTTTTTTGGACTTTTTCACCGCCAAAGTGAACTTTTATTATGAGGTCTTTTTGTTTTTTTCTGAAGGATTAGGGGCAATCGTTTCATATTGTTTTGTTATCCTTAAGTTAAACCGATTTTTAACAAAAAAAACTCGCATCGTTATGTTGTCCTTTTTTCTGTGCAGAGTTTGACCGGATAGAAAGTAGTCTCTGAAGTGCTAAACAATTTATTTAGTTATCCTTGCAATCAGCAAGTTCTCAATATGCGCTGTTCAATTTGGGAACATATTTAGTTTTGGAAAATTCAGTTTTAGTTAAAAAAAAAACTCTGTACTCGACCTGAATGAATCCTTCATTGTAGTTACATGGAAAAGTTAACACGTCTATGTAGGTCAGACTCGTGGTTTATGAATTGAACCTGGATGCATCGCGAAAAGTTTTAAGGGTGATTATTCAGAAAGTTTCGCACTAGAGATGGACATGTATGTTGGTGGACACGATTTAAAATAATTTTGCTATCCGAGGAAAGTTTTAGTTAACTCCATAGTTTTTTACTGAATATTTCAGCGTTTATTTAACAAGTTGATTGTAAAGTTATGTTTGGAGGCTGGTACAGTGTGAAATTATTCAGGACATAGGGGCGTCGATGGTCGCCGTGGCTCAGTAGTTAGTGCGTTGGACTGCTGTGCAAGCGGTATGGGTTTAAGCCCCAGCCATGTCCACCGAACATTTTTCGCGGTACCAGTTCTCATCTGAGAATGACAAGCCTCCGGAAGTTCAATTTGTCATGAAAGAGTTTCTCAATTCGCCATTCAGAGTCGGCAATAAATTGTAGGTCCCTTCCATTTGTGCAAAAAATGTAACACGCATAACATGAATAGTTGCCAGAAGCTCTAGGTCTTGGTTCATCCCGAGCAGTCGCTTACCTAAAATTGAGTTCGGAGAAGCATTGTAGAATGAACACCCAGTAGAAGATCATAATTCAAATTTCATTTAATATTTTCAATTTGTTCGGCCTTCAACCTATGACATTTGTCATCTCCTGTTGTTGTGATTCTTAATGATGAAACTCCCGCCTGAAAGAGCTACAACATAGTATTGTAAAAACGGAGTACAATGACAGATCGCCTGATCATGACCTATGCGTTGGTGGGCCCCTCAGTACTAACATTGCAAAGGCAAAAGCCACTATGTAGTGATTGCCGTGGCTTAGTGGTTAGTGCGTTGGGCTGCAGTGTGGGTTGTGTAGGTTCGAGCCACACTCTCTCGTGGCACCACCTCTGGTCGGGGTAGGACAGACCTCAGAATATATTCTGTCATGAAGGAGCTTTACAATTCGCGGTTTGGAGTCGTAAATCAATTGTTGATCCCTTCCGTTAGTGCGAAGAGTATACACAAGTGTTATATCAAGCTGGGCCTTGGATATATAGAGACCACTTCCTAACATGCTTTGAATTCAAAAACAGCCAACAGTCTTCATTGGAGGTTTTAATAACCTCAAACATTTGTCGGGATAAGACAAACTAGAGGAATGGGCGGTGTCAAACCGCCCCTCATGTCACTCGTCAGTCTACAGACTATCAGTGTTTTCCGAACGATCTCGGACGAAGCTGCTTTCGTCATAGCCGGAACGATGCTCATTATCATCCTCGCGAACGAGATGCTAAGGTTCTATAACAGAAGAACCTCGAGATAACTGGAGCCAACAGCAATCAAGAGGATCAAAGAGGAAGAAAAATCAGTCTCAATGACTACGTGGAAAGCTCGATGGGACAATACTACGAAAGGCAGATAGACCTGCAAGATGATCCTGACTGTGGAGATCTGGACTGATCGAGTCCTAGGTAACTGCGAACCATCTTATGCAGTTCTTGTCCGGCCACGGTAGTTATCGCAAATATTTACACCGATTTGGACACGATAGCTCATTAGGTACGTAGCACGCTGTATTCCACTGCAGACGCTTCATGGATTGGAGAACCAAGCGCACAGTGGCTTACAGAGCGCATGTTGTGCTCAGAAGAAGACTGGATGGTAATTATCGAATTCGTAACAAACGTGCAAATCAAGCTGCGGAGGCGAGAGCTGATAAGGCGAGAAAAAGCAGAAACAAAGAGCACGGCAGTCCCGCGGAGAGAGTGGTAGAAGTGTGCTTGGTGTGGAATCAAGTAAGTAGGTGGGAAGTAAAAATAAACGTTGTAGAAACTGATTGCTCCATTTAGGACGAGATATTGTTCGTATCGACCTATAAAAGGGAGACTGCTATTTAGAAGGTGTGAGGAGTCCACAAAGTCCTGTGTAATCCTTTCAGGCTTCAATCCTTTAAACCAGATGTAGGCCGCAATTCTACGCCCAGATTAACAAAGATCCCTGACAGCGAGGTCATCTATTTATCTGTATGCACAACCACCAAACCTAAATTTGATTCGTCCCGAATCCAAAGCAGAGCGTCAACAAACTTGGTTTTAGTAAATGAGGCTGTGGGTATGTTAAGACGCATGCATGAGACACATCGGAGGTCTTTGCAAATGATGTTTTCATTAAGTGAACTGTGCAACTGAAATGTTGAAGCCTGAAGAAGCAATTAATCGGGCTCGGTTCATTCCTGGCCGTTCTCAGTTGTCATTCGACATTTGTAAACGGCAAAATCAAGAAAATTACATATAGTGGTACTCGTTCGACTAGGTCAGAGTATAGCCGCAGTAATGTCTGAAAAAAAAAGTCAAGACAACTTTTGAGTCGAACAAGTAGAAAGTAACCCCACAGGCATTAAGAATCAATGTCCGGGTGACCGTATTCACCATGACAGTGCTGAAAATTTTCGTGAATTATTTTAGCAAGGAAAAGTGTGTCCGTCATTTCTTGTATAGAAGTTGCCTCCTGCTTGATAAAACCGAATGCTTTGTGAATCTCCAACTTTTTTAAACGAATTCAGTCCAATTACTACTCATGTTGGAAATGAATCCTTTCCTGGAGATGTGCCGCAAATGTGGCACAAACATTTTGATGCTTAATATCTCTCCTCACAGCACAGCTGTTATCTGTCACAAAAGTCCCATCTGTCTGAAGAAAACCAAAAACCTATTTCTGTCACCTTATCCACTAATTTACCAATCTATCAACCACATGTTGCCGGCGCCTTTCCCGTCTGTCAAACAGGTGCCTAATTTGACAACCTTTTAACAGCAGACCCTTCACAAGAAGGGTGGTTTATTCCGCGCCTTAGTTCAATGCCATTATCAGGTAGTAACTGGAGTTCCGCTTGCCGATCGACCTCAACCCTAATTTTGAATTCCTCACTTCATATGTACACACCGCGTATCTAATGATCGATTCCACAACACGATCACTTCGTCGGATGATGGGCCGTTCCTCTTTCACAAAAATGCACGACAGCCCTGATGTCCATGATCTGTGTACCTCAATGCAAGAAGAGGAAGGTGATGGAACAGCAGTTTCTTTTTTTTCAAAGATAATTGATGCGTGTCTCTTCTATCTTCTCCTCAAATCGTAGATGTGTGCCCTATGAAGGAGAGATTCACGACGAAACTCCCATCGGAGTAGGTTCGTCAGTGTCAGTGTCAGATTTAGTTTGATGGAGAGCTTTCACGATTTATATTTGTCGACTACTTGTAGAGGAACCGCAGCGCAGTGCAGCCATTAATACAACAGGGGGTGCCAATTCATTGCATCTTCATGTGTTTGATTCTTTCCATCGATCTTTTCCATTCTCGGCAAAGTGACGTTTGATGTTCCGTCTATTCCGGATCGGATAAGATCGTGATACGTGTGATTATTCAACGATTCGTCGCGCTGACGGAAACGAGTGGGCTTCTTCATTCGGCGAACACGACATAGAAGCCTATAGAATCTTGCAGGTGATAGATAGAGGTAGACGCCAGAAAAACATCAGTGAAATGTGGGGAATCACAAATTAATGGTTAAAGATGAAGCAGTTGCTGCTTTCCGATTAAATTTAATGTGCGCGATGATTGAGTGGGGGCTATTTTTTTAAAGGCTTGATAGACGACGGTGTCGCTTTAAATGACCACTTTTGTCGCCTACGTATATGGCAGCCGCAGTAAATTGCGAGAAAGTGAGATAATGTCGACGAAAAGGCGCGTGATAGGATGAAGGCAATCAATGCAAATTATTCAGCCTGAGAGGGTTGGAGTGAAATAAATTAGAAAGCAAATTAATAGTGAGAAATGTTAATGGAGAGACAGACATTCAAAAAAAAAGGAAGAGGTTCCTTCGCTATTAATATCTAAGTAGTCGATGATATTTGACCTGACATCTTACGAATAATCTTGTTTTATCTGTATAAGGAAGTTGCTGAGGGTTATCTTGGACCGGTACATGGAACTTACAAGGAGTTCGCCAAGAAATTACAGCGTGATCACAGATCTGCAAACAAGGTTCTGGCAGATAATTCGCCGCCTCAGAGAAAGGAAGTTTAATATCATCGAAGGAGTCAAATCCAAAGATGGTGTACTTCGATTTGTCTCGCGTAGATGGGGCAAGCACTTTTCGGAGCTGCTTAATCCCAAACAGGGCACTGAAGATGGCAGATCTATGCTTTTAAGTAGGGCGGAGAGTAGTCCCACCATAGAGGAGGTGACCTTGGCGATTAAAGCACTAAACGTCAGTACCTAAATCTGCTGTTGTGGATAAAGTCCAAACATTTTAACGGCAAAATTAAAACGAAGAACATCATTTGTAGGAATATCGAACGACATAGCCCTCGCACAACACATCCACCGGAAACGAAGTCAGGCGCGAGTTTTAGTGTTTTTGCAAAACTCACTGGCTTATGACAAAGGAAACGCTCGCTACTTCGTTAATGTCGAAGGAGACACACCAAAGTCTTCGATGCAACTAGAGATTTCAGATAGGTCAATGTCGTACAGTTTCTTCAACCTGGTAATGGAAAAAGCAGGTAAGCCTATCAGGGACCATGTTTCATTACGTAGACGACTTTGACACAATTGGTAGAAGGAAGCCAAAAGTCACCGGTGCCTTTGCAAGCATCGAATCAGAAGCTGTTGTAATAAGTTTGGTTGTAGAAAAGGAGAAAACAAAGTACATATCCACATGTGTATATGCTTTCTACGTAGGGACACAATGAGTCTACATGGGCACAGTGAGATGAAGATGGTCAACTTCATCCTCATCAATCCGCCAACCTACCAAAAAGTGTTGCTTGCGTTCCCCTTTGAAATTGCGGTGTCGTTTCTAACTCATTCATTCATTGGTTGGTCTCGACGAAATATATCATTTTCCCTAGGTATCAGAGGCGCATTGACATCCGACTTCGTGGAACCTAGGTCAATCAAGTGCTGCTATGATACCTAACAAGCCCAAAGCACAATAAGCTTAAGCTTGATTGGGTGCTCGGCCACCAGGGTATTGTAGGCAATGAAACTGCCGCTGAGCTGGCTAGGGCTGGTTCGGCTTTCGCGCTCTTGGGACCGGAGTCCTTCTAAGGCATTAATTGGGCTACCGCCACAGCTTTGTTAAACAACAGGGAACTCCAACTTCGCCTAGTCCGTTGGGGAAATGTCCTCTTCCTTCACCAAAGAAACAGGAAAATTCGCCAGACTCCATAATGGTTTCCACCTTCCCTAGATCCCTCCCAACATTCGTCCCAAGCCAAAACTATCCCTGCAGTTTCGACGACTAAAGGAGGGGAACACAACGGGCCCGACAGAGGCCTAAGTGATGAGACTTCCACTCACCCTCATATACCATACCACACCAAAGCAATCCAAGGGACTTCTCAAGCCCGTTTCCTACAGGGAAATTCTAAACATTGAAAGGAACAACATGTGGAAGCTAGTGGGCTTCTTTTTCCTTGCCGGCCATTGCGGCCTAAGATATTATCGCAACTAACTCAACCTTTGTTCAGATACAGAGTGTCGGTTCTGTTTGGAAAATGAAAAAACCACTGAGCACATTCTCTGTGAATATCCGGCGGGAGTTCTGTTCATAAGCGGAGTTTAAAAACTCGGCTACTAATGAAATACTCACCTTCATTAGGAAGGTAGTGAACCTATTGGACTTAGTGGACTGGAGACACAATAGATCTTGCTAGGTCGCAGTGTCAGCCAAAAGGGCATATTGGAATTTGCACAAGCTCGGATTTGGGCATTCACAGAGTATGTGTATGATTATTCCCACTTCTTCCATAACCTGGCAGCACCTGCAGTAGTCAGGCGAGGCAAGTAATAACAAAGGTCACTGAACAAAGTGGTGCACAATATGCACTTCCATCACCGCTCCTTTGTCATTTAACGACCAAACTCAAGATACTCCTCATCATTCGCATGACATTTGCTACGAAAACGCTATTTCGCCATAAATACGAGTGCAAACACGCCCCAATATGATTAGATAAAATGTCAGTACTAGAAAAACCTTTTACCATCCCCTCCGGTGCGCTTCAATTTTTTTTACAATTTTTTTTACAATTTAATCATCCTCAGTGCAGTTAGATATTTTTATGACAACTCCTAATGGTCACACACTCACTGTTAATCCGTCAAATTAAAACTACAGTGTTCCCCTTTTTGTAAACAGACATCGGCACGTTTTACACTCACCTGGCCAGTGGGTAGGTGTATCTGATCGATTTTACGACTACCCAAACTCATCTGATCAAAGTAACACGCCAATAAGTGTCACTTATGTACACAAAGTCCTATGTACACACATGCAACACCACACACTACCGAAGAGGTGAAAATCAGTTGAAAAAAAAAATCTAATATCTAATGTCAACACGCAACAGGACAGCGCTCGCTATGCCATAACATCCTCAATCATCGCGCTCTGAACGACAATATCGAACGAAAAAAAAAAACAAGGGGCCAATGCCGTTGTTGACGTTTCCTTCCCTTCCCCGTCGGCCATGTTCACCATATGTATACATTCGTCAGCATGAAAATAGGGTCATGTTTGCCTGTTCGGCGGAAAAAAAAATAAAATAAATCCATCGAATGTGCTTGGTGGCAACTAAAGGTTATCGCATCCATTTAACCCGAATGGAGATGCTACTGTGCCCCAAACTCTCCCCAGATGGAACAATGATTCCCATTATGCTGCAATTAAGAGAGACCCGCTATTATTTTTTCTTTTTTTAATCGACTGTCAAATAGACGAATGACAGATAGTGGAGCAAAGATTTGCATATGTTGACGAGGGGGTGGAATGACAACTCCAGCGAATGATGGCGCGGCTTTAATTGTTATGCGTGGTGGCTGTTACATTACGGAGAATACGAGCACTTCCGTGTGAAGTTCGCCGCCTTTGGGACTCGGGTTGGTCATTTGAATACGCGTCCGAGATGCGTGACTAAGCGGTCATGGTTCGAATTGAATTTTCATTTCTGCTCGAGTTAATTTTCTTATAACGACGACGACCGACGCAACAACTTGTTAGACATTGTGTTGGAAACACTTTGTGGGGTGGTGTGTGCATCGTTATCGACACTGTCGATGACCGCTTGAATGTCAGGAAGCGTCATGTAATTTAGTTAACATCTGGCGTGGATTTCAATTAGAGGGTGCGTGATAATTGTCCCGGCTAATATGCATCTGTTTCTGTTGACAAATTGGTTATGCGTAACAGTGGCGGGGCTAATGTGGAAAACGGTTAAGACGGCAGCCTGTGGGCGGGGGAATTGTTAGGGAAATTAGGAAAATTTATCATCGATGTGGGATTTTCCAACAAGATGAGTGTAACAATTGAAATGGAATTCGGTAGTTGGAGGCGATAAGTTCTGCTTGAAAGTGTGTGACAGCGGGTAGGATGGGTTGTTAAACGATACAGGCTGCAAGACTGTGTGGAAGTCAGGTGTGAAAGGACTGGAGACTTGGGTCAGTTGATCGAATTTGAGTTGCCCAATAAAGTCAGTTGGAAAAAAGCCTTTTTGCAACTACTTATGTTGTCACGCTCTTAGCTAGCTAGATGCTAAAGGGAGCTGAATTCCCTCTGAGATTTAAGGAGCTCCCTCAGAAATTTTCATTCATCGAGAGAAGAATTTCTCGATTTGTGTATTAGCTCCCTTCAAAATCTCCTGAGCACACTCGAGAACTCAATCCTGGCTACGGGCGTGTATGTTGTGCATGTTTGGTGGATAGTGGTGCATTCGAACTTATGCAGCTCGCTCAGCACACCAAAGCACTAACCACTGATCCACAGCGACCAACATATAATTTTTTAATGTGAGGATCCTGGTAATGAAAAGCGAAACACAGCAGAATAGCAAGGGGAAGTAGGAATACTGCGGCAATCACGAAAACTGAAACGCTTGTGCCCGGTATTCAGTGCGTCGGTATGAGGTAGGGAGAAGGAGGAAATATCGATCGTTCCACTTCTTATGAAGTAGACTCCAGTACAGAAAGACTAAGCAGGTTGGTAAGTTGAAGTGGCTGTCTGGATTTCTTATACACATACTCCAAATGAGCTTATCCGCAGTTTTGACACCACACCTCACGTGACCAAGGTATCGATGTAAATTTGTATGACGGGAGTGATTTTCAGGTCCATCCTTTGAAGTTACATAATTCTAAGATGGACATTTCGGAAAAAAATAAATAAATAGCTGGCGCGACAGCTCGGGATAAGCCAAGGCCTAGCTTTTCGCAACCATTCATGTTGTGCGTGTCACATATTTCGCACGCATGGAAGGGACCTACAACTTATTGCCGACTCCGAACGGCGAAGTGAGAAGCACTTTCCTGACAGATTATACTCCCAGCGGCTTGACATTCCCTGACGAGAGGTGGTGCCGCGAAAAATGTTCGGTATTCCTGGCTGGGGCTTGAACCCATGCCGCTCGGTCAGCAGTCCAACGCACTAACCACTGAGCCACGGCAACCACAAATTTCGGATAGGTCCTGAAAAAAGGCTTCTCGAGCTGGCTCTAGCTAGTGCCGGGCCGTCGCAGAGTAAATGAAACAGGGTTTCCTTTTCCTCTGTATTGTTATAACAACGGCAGTAGGCGTTAAAGTGAATACCTGACTTGGGAGCGGGTGTACCTATTGGCCGATGGTTAGTGCTGATTGCAACAATTCTTGCCATCTCGTGAGCCATGTCTTTCTGAATATGACACAGTTTTCTAGACCGTTTCACCTGGAATTGGTAAATGTGCGAAGAGATTTTGCTCTTAACAAAGTAAGACTGACGTGCTTAATTTCTCATGATGCTCTCAGTTAAAGCAAAGCATCGGGAAAGCGAGAATTCAGCGTTTCATTTTTCGTGATGCTGAACATTAATTTCGAACAAATCAGGCAGATTCACGTGACGTATGAACCTGTGTTGTGAAAGCGTGTGGGAGAAGAGGTGGCTAAAGAGCGAAAAAGGTCGAAATAAACAAGGAAACTACACTTAAGGCGACTGTACCTACAAGACACAGCATGCACGCCAGCAAGAATGAGAACCTTAATGACACTACGAGTATCGTAGGTTGTTGTGTTTGCCAACTTTTTAAAGTGAAACTTCTTGAAGGATTCCATATAACAAATGTGTGCATAGAGGCTCAGGTTTAAATCCCATTAAAAATACCAAGTAGACAATGACGACTCTGCTATAAAAAAAATTTCTGAATCCACCGTTCGGAGTCTGAAATATAAACTACAACCTCCTGCTATTTAGACGAAAATTAGTACGAGTAGTGAGGCCTTGGCCCTCTGTAGACTAGACTCCTATAGGATTTAATGCTTTTTTGCCATTTTAGTCTCGAGCCGATCTGGCTTTGCCAATGTCTGAATTTTGATACCCAACAAGCCAGTCGTGCATAGGTTAGGTTAAGTTACATAAGTAGAGTAGCATTATGGAACCAGTCCTTGCGGCAACTTCCATGATGTTGCTATTTGTGTCTACAAATTTTTTTTTTTTAATCATGCAGTCTGTAAGTCAAAATAGACGTTATGATCGGCATGTAAATCAAGCAGTTGGTGGTGGAGGATAAGAAAAAAAAAACCTTGGGTAGGAAGACGAAGAACTTATCTTTGATGACGTGCGCAAGTTGAGATTAACCTTAACCACCTCGCTGCTGCCTGAAGAAATCCTGCTTAAAACACAGGATTCTTAGAGGTAAGCACTGCCTACTCAGCTCTTCTTTTCCTTCCATGTACATGGGAATAAACAATAACCCAGAGCAAAGTGACCACAATTGCGGTCATTTTTAAACTTCAAAAGATAATTGGTTTTCTAAATTCTCGAGTAGGGTGGATGAATAGACTTTACGAGACTTTTACTTACAAACTGTTCAAAAACCTGCCTCTTAACCTTCAATTCCCCAATTGCAGACCTAAGCCTATTGACTTAATCACCTTTTTTGGCTGTAATTGAAGTGAGTCTTGTCTGGTCATTGTTTCAACTTCAAACTTTTTGGGTACCAATTGGGTTGAGATTTAGCAGTTTGCACTTTGATTTGCTTCATAAGTTTGAAATACATGTCTCAAGTGGACACTTTCAAGCAACACTAGATCGGATTTGGTCTCCGCAAAGAGCTAATGAAAAACCACTCGAATATATCAAATATATCGCTCTCAATGGCAAACCAAATAGAGCACAATAGCCCTTACAATCCTTTTGTGTTTGCACAATAAAAAAATTTGTAGTTTTTGAAAACCAGTTTTTTTTTTTTTTTTTTTAGTTAAGACCAATCCAAATAAAATACAAAAAACTACAAAATATTTAAACAATTTTCCACAAGCATTTGCAGACACTCGCCATGTGTCGGCGCGCACCGGGTTGCAACTACAACCCATTTGGCATTTGGATGTGCACTTCAAAATCTCATCAAGTGGAATAAAGCGTTTTAAAAAATTTACAAAATCGCAAATATTTCAAAGTGTTTACTTTCAACTGCACTACAGAACGACACCAGAGAGCACAGTTGAGAGAGACGCAACGGAGTAGCAACCCCAATCCTTGCAGTATCTGCGTGTGTATATTGTTGTGATGGATGGGTGTGGATTGTGTAGCTAGTGCCAGCAGGATACAGACACTGGGTATCGAGTTTACTGTCAAGTGGCCACTTTAGGTGATGTAATTCTGTTCTGCCAGCCAGGTGTTCAACAATGCACATGGTCGACACGACACACGACGACAATAGCCGTTGACAATGCACAGACACACCCTCCTGGGAGGGAAAAAGTTTATTCACAGGAAAAAAGACTACATCGATGACGACGACGACACATGCAGCTTAATGCGCCATTTACAACCAAAGGGATGTTTTTTGTTTGACATTTGGTATTTCAGGTATGTGAGCTGTGTAAACTGATTAAAAAATCAAGTGGACTTGGACTTAAATCAAAATTTTGTTACAGGAGGTGGGGGGGCGGGCGATGTGATTTACTTTGAGTAAACCATGGCTGCATGGTTAGGGAGGCTATCACCATAGACGACGCCATAAGACCAGCAGTAGGTCCATTGTGAAGGCGCAGGATCTAGGAGGGATTCTCCTTCCTGATCGTGGAACCTGTGGGGGGTTTTAAATAAGCGAACTAGGTTTCTGACATCTTATTGTTCCTGGGCACCAAAGTAGGAACCGAGATGGTTGGGTCTTACGCGAGAGAGCGCAGGACAGGTACGGAGGGGATGGAGGATCGTCCTCTTCCTCGTCCTTGTAGCTTCTGCAGAAATCATTTGCAGGAACGCCTTGACAAGTGGCATGTCTGCCTATAAGGCAGGGTCCTGCGATGACACCTATAGTAACTTCAAGATGCCGTCAGCTTAGCGAAATTATGCTCTTAGATCGCGCATGGTCTAATAAAAGCCAGATTGGTCTGCTAGTTTGCCAGGTGGTGCCATTTTACAACCTTAGGTCGGCTTTGCTGATTAAAGCTAGCAAGTGGCACTCCGAAATTCCCTTTTTTCAGGAAGAATCTGCATTTTAGTACGAGTTCATCGGCTTTGCAGTTCCCTGGAGTATCACTGTGTCCTCGTACCCAGAAGAGGGGTATGTTGAATCCCTCTGCCGTCTCTACGAGAGACGTGCGGCAATCTAGAATTATTTTTGATGTTACAGAGACTGATTTCAGGGACTTTATGACGGCCTGGCTGTCTATAAAAATGCTTATATTCCGAATGGATATTACATTCCAGGTCAGCCAATTCAGGGCTTCGTCTATCGCCATGATCTTCGCCTGAAAGGCGCTACAATGCTCTGGAAGGCGTAATGAGACCTCGAGGTTGAGTTCATAGGAGAAAACACCTCCTCCTACACAGTCTTTGAATTTAAAACCGTCTGTATAGGAAATAACGACGCAGCGACAGTGGTTTTGGTGTCAGACGAAGGGGAGCAATTCGTCAAAAACGACGTGAGTCTCGTTTTAAAACAGCGCATCCTAGGGCTACATGTTACCCTAATGACCCGCCCCTTGTACCTAGTTACTTGCCTACCTTGTACAAAATTCTGCTGCCACCAGATTTTTCAGTTGGGTTCTGGAGGAGCAAGAGGAGATCCACGAATTTGCGAAGGAAATCCTCTGTAGTGGCGACTTCATGGACAAACAAAAACTGGGACATAGAAAAAACTCCAGTGATGACCCGTTGTGTCATGTGGACCTTAGGAATAAGGAGCTAAGCGCAACCACTTGCGTACGTCGACGGTCCGACGATACGATATCATCGGCAGAACTCAGCAAGCTATCACCGATGAGTTCATGAGTATAAAAGAAAAATAAACGAGCTAATTGGGTAAAGCGGTAAATGAGGGCAAAACCAGGTATTTACTGTCAACAAGGAGGCACTCAAAATCGACGAATTGGACAAAATGTCAAATTAGACACCTGTAGCTTCAAGGCAGTGAGGGCCCTTGTCTATTTCAGCTCTGCTATCACTTCTTAAGAAGTCGCCGGGTCTCAGTGGTTAGTGCTTTCGACTGCTGTACGAACTGTGTGGGTTCAAGCCCCAGCTATGTCCACCGATCATTTTTCGCTGCACTTCCTCTCGTCGGGGTATGACAACATGAATGGTTCCTTGCTGTTATGTTTCTCTTGACCCAAATGGGCAATCTAAGGTCACCAAGTACTCCAGAAAAATATTTCAGCTTCAAGGAATCTGTCTGGCTTAACTACTTTTCCTAGAAGATCTGTAGATGGAATCTAGTTAATAGAAGTTTCGGAGTAATCCTAACATGAAAATTTAAATACCGCGGAGTCCTATGAGGTATTTGACGCTGAATAGTCAACCAATACGACCAATGGCAGTTTTGCCAAAATTACGATGCCAAAAGTTCTGCAGGAAATTCCAATCAGAGTCTTTCCATAGGAAAAAGGAACAGAAAATTCGCTTTTGATGATATTTTTTGATTCATCAAGGCTTACAAGAAGTTTGCCTACCTGAGTGAGGCACAATAGGTAGAACTACGGTTCCGCGAATTTAATAAATCTCAGTTTCGTTCAACAAATCGTTGTCTTCTTTGTGTAAAAACCAAAAAGGATTTTATCAATTTTCTCTCCAATTAACAAAATTCCTGCCTTCAATTCGATGTGCACCTATCTTTTCATCTCAGACATCCTGTAAAATTTTCGTTACAAAGATTTCGTTACATTTTTCTTAAATTAAAAATTCCACAGCCGATGCACGATTATATACCGAAACGGTGAAATACACTTAAGAACGCCCCACATTAGAAGCATGACGATACCGAACTCGTTTATTGACTTAAACAGCTCCATGGTCAATAAAAAAAAATTGCCAAAGAAGATACCCATACATACATACACATTGTACCTGCTGGCTGAATCAGGAGTGTTCTTCTCCCGATCACAAAATGTACCTTTTCCTCAGTTGACTCAACCCTCTCTCACCGTAAGTGGACCTTAATTTCGATTAAAATTGGCAATTGGAATGCGCTAATTGAAGTGTACTCCATGATCCACCGAAAAAATCAAAGAGAACGCGAAGTAGGACCCACAAAAAAGACGGAAAACCACCGCAACTACTACTAACCAAATCGAGAGGCAGCAATTCCAGAGAAGTTTCAACTTTAATTGTCGAAAGCAAATAACAAAGCGCAATCCTGTATGTGTGTAGTGGTGTGTGGCAAGTTTTTTGTTGGTCAGAATTGTTGGTTTTTCGAAATTGCACTCGGAATGCTCTTCTTTGGCAGACAACAGGTGACGATTTGATTGTATCTTTCGGGTGGTTTTACTGCCGCTGGCGATTAATTGAACTTTGATTGTCTTGAAGCGGTTTTTTGTTTTCCGTATTAAATACATAATTCGGGGGTTTTTCGTAAAAAGGTTTTCATTAGGCAAAGAGTTTACTTTACCCTTCCCTTTGCCCTTCAAAACAATTTGAGATGAAAGTTTAGACGGCATGTATAATGAAGCAACTTTGGATATAGTTTTTCAAACATGGCAACAGTGAGGAAGAAGTTTGGAGACGAACTTTGTGTAAATACAACAATAGCTCGAAGAGATGGTTATATTGCCGTTATGCATAGAGACAATCATCTGAATTTTCAAAAGAAAAGTTGTCTCTTCTCTGCTATGGTAAGTCGTTATTGGCCAGCTACTGAACGAACTAAACAAATCTGGTAAGGCTACGCTGACGACAATCATGAAAGGACCTGCACCAACCTCATGCAAAGTGCACTTAACATGTTGCGGCCATGGTGTCAGTTTGAATAGCTAAGTGTTAACCCTGCTATAACGATCATCAAAAAGAGAATTCTTAGTCTCCCACCATTATCGGAAAACAGCGCACAAGTCCCATTCTCAAGGAACGTCTAGGAGAAGTTCTTAACCAAAAACTCATCTGGAATCTACATTTGAAGAACATCACCACTTAAGCTATCACAGGCATATTCACGATTAGTTACGAGGAAGTGAGGTCTGGTACTCTAGACCTAACTCACATTCATAGCCCCCAAAAGCACTTATGTATGTATACATCACTTATAAGGTGAGATAAATTGGAGCAAGCCTCGATCAAAAAGTACAAAAGCTTGTCCGACAGCAGCCTTGGAAGCATTAGCATGTCTCCCTCCTCTACAAAACAAAAACGACCGTCTGTAGCCTTCACCATGAAGCTTCATCTCTCACACAACTATAAATCGACCGATTCTTGCCAATCCGGCTACTTGCATAAGCGACCTCATGCCCTCCAGTTTAACCACTCCCAATGAGTGTGATACACCGACTGATTAAAAACCGAACATGGAGTTGATGCGGGCGTCTTCGGTCCTAACGTCTGCCTTGGCCGCTCTACATTTGTCTTTTAGACAGAGGCATATGTAGTCGAGCTTTGTGCCAGAAAATGAATAAGACGCAACTTCAGAGGAAAGCAGATCATAATCTTTTCAGAACGTCAGGCAGCGATAAAAGTTTTAAGATCTTTTCACTACGACTTAGAATTCAAAAACTCTTCAATAAGGTCACTATTTATTGGGTTCCCGGTCAGAGGGGAATTGAGGGCAATAAGATCGCATATAAGCACGCCAGACAAGAAGCCTAATCTGCATTGATGAGCCCTTTTCCCTTCTGTGGCCTACTAATATCAATAAAAGAACGGACGGGAGCTTTAAGAACATTTTTCCAAATGGAACTCAACATCGGAGACTTCGACAATCAAAGAAGTTTGGCACCACCGGAACAACTTTGATTCACACTAAAGACAAATAGCCATGAAACGAGCTGACTGGAGAGGTTTCCTTATTGAGATCGAAGTTGATTCCACGTTGTAGGCCGCAACATGAAGCAGTCTTCTTGAGGAATGAAACTGACAGCTGTGAAAGGAATGAAGTCTTTTCTCTTCAGCTTTAGCAAACAAACTTTGAAAAGAAGCTTCACTTTATGGTGAGTAGGCCAAACCTACAGCGCCCTGTGAGGACACTGACAATGGCACTGATTTGCGTTCGCTTTAACATGACCAACCCAAAATCTGTCTGGGAATTCAGCATTACGTCATCTACGGGTTGGCTTCCAGATTGCATCCATGTAACTGCTGTCTTAGAATACTAATATTCGGGCCAAATCTTACCTCAAATGAAAGGTTTCCTAGAGAAGGGGTCAAAAAAAAAAAACCGTAACTGGCAGTGTCGGCCACATTCTTCGAAAAGGCAACGATTGCTGGCTATGCAAGCCATGCGGGGAGTTCAAAAGCGAAATGTGGCGAAAGACTCTCGTAGCGGAGTCAAGGTAGATGGAGGGAATGGAGGAATAACGCGAGGCCCCGCATGCGGAGCAGAAGCCGTAAGACCTATAAGGAAATGGGTAAGCTAAGTAAGTACGCATTTGTTTCGAGGTTATATCGACGTCCCTTATAGGTTTCCACAATTTGCTTACCATGAAGTGAAGCTGAGACCGACGACGATCAATGTATGAAATGTCTGCGTTTATGAAGAAGTCCAAGAGGGAACTCAACGCCCTTCCTTTGCCACTGTTGAAGGCTACACCACCTCAAATCAAGAACGTTATGCAACCATTTTTTCCTCGGAATGAAAGAGCTGCCCGGAACATCCGTGCATAAGGTGCTTACCCTTATAAAGGTCCCAAAATGCTCTGTACATCAGCAGTACACGGTGCAGGAACAGGGTAAACACTCCTGAAATAGTGTACAACAACCGCCTAAGTATGACTAGGCTCTTCTCTCTCCTCCTGAATCAGCCCTTGTTACCTTCCCAAACCTAACATTGCAATCTTTTGTTAGACGCGGTTAGTTTTTGACATTCGATGTCGATGAGTCTTTATATGTGATCCCCCACTTTCTCAGATGAAGATGAAGCATCAGTTCACGCTCACAGTCTTATACCTAGATGACGTATTTTTGAAATTCTTCTATACCAACAGCAATATTGAAGCAATCTTGCATTTCCAACTCCACCAAAGTAATCCGCCTTCCTTATCTTTACTCCACTTGATTCGATAGACGATTTCAGTGCCACAAGGTGAATGTCCGGGACGATAAGAAAAACTCTTTACTCCAACTAAAGATAGATAAAGTGTGTCACAAACTAACACTAAACAGATGAGCCCAACCCTCCGTAAATTGTAATTTATTTGTCAACTCATACATTCTCAACAATTTCCGTCCACTTTAAGATATTTAATCAGCAACTGAATCCATTTAATCTCCCTGAAAAGCTCATAATTATCTAAATGGGATATTTTATAGCAGTGCCTACTCCATTCCAGCTTCGGATAGTCCACTACACCAACAGTCAGTGCATCATCCCCAACAACTACTACTGTCTCTGTGCATCTCCTTAACCCATAAATTTCGAAAATATAGAACGTAGAGCAGAACGCACTGCAATGCATCTGTGTCATCTCGTTTGAGAGCTTTAATGGATCCTTATGTCTCCTCGATTCTTTCCACAGTGTGAATCCACATAGATACAGACACAACCACTAATAGAGTACAGCAATGCAAATGTTGCGATGCAAACAATGAAATAAATTTGCAACAGACATTTATTTTGCTCTCTGTGTTCAGTATAAAAAATAATGTCATGGGCGTGGTAGGAGTTGCATGGAATCTTTATCATCCAGCCCCCCAATCCGAAAATGTTAACCTTTCACCTGATAGACATGATATTTCCCCGTCGCACCTCCTGGATACTCAGAACCACAAACCAAATTGTGAGATTTCCCAAATGTCAAACAGAGTCAGTTCCTCGTCGTTGTCGCGCTCACCGTCATCAACTGCATAGCTTCGCCCATTGTATGCGGCAAATTGAAGACTTGTTTAGTGGAACAGCAGGAATTGTATGGTGAATGCGCGATTGAACAGCACCAGGAGGATCTCCTCTGTCAATACAATACTGACATAGTTTATGAGTTACAAATGAGGGGGTGCCTGTGGTACTCTTTCATTTGCCATCATCAGCACAATTCAGAATGAAAGTTTCGAGTGCTACTAACCGAAGAGAATGCTCCCAGGCATCAATCAATCGCATCTGACATAGTTTTTAACTGGCAGTGGGGTAGGGGACCGGGAATTGGTTTTTCGTTTGGTTTTCATGTGTAACTATGGCTAGGGGTTTAAAGATTGAAAGGCACCCTAAATAATTGGAGGTTGCATTTGGAAATTAGTTACAGATTCGAGTGGAGTTGTGAAAGGTGCTTGAAACGATCTTGTGATTGTCTGTGCATCATTATGGTTGGAGTAGTGCGTTCATGATGGACTTTCGCATTTGAGATGGGTTCCTCCGTCAGTCACGTTGACTCTGCCGTATACACTTTTCTAATGGCTCTGGAGAATGTTTACTAAACTGAATACATTAAGGACTGTGTGGAGTAAAGGGAGAGTCACTCCACTCCATATGAGTACAGCGATAGTCAACCTCATAGTCATTACCGGGAACATTCATCGCATACAATTCTGCATTATCGACCGAATCGGGTTTGTCTTTCTTAGATTCATTTGCTAGGATCTAGTCCGCAAATCCTCTCAAAGACGAAGATTGGAACCGATGCTGTCAAAAAAAAGTCATTTTTTGACGAGTCAAAGCTGTCTCATAGACGTCCAAAACCGACAGGGAGAAGACATGGGGAGAGCACTTGACCACAGCCTTAATATGTCCACTTTCAAATTACGTACTGTATCGGTTAGCAGACTCAATAACCACCACCTGTAGCATCATCTGACATTTGCTGGTTCCAATAGAAGTCTGGGCTAATGCGCATGCCAAGCATTGACATATGGTTCCTCAATATCCACTCCATTAATTTTTAATTTGGCTTCTTCGGTATCCCGCTTCAGAGGTGCTTCCTGCCTGGGTTTCTGACACATTGAACTAAACTCGATTTTCATGTACATTTCTGAGTTACTCGGTTGACATTTACTGGCGCTAAGACACAACGACTTGGGGCCGTGCTATCATCCCCAAAGGAATAAACTGGATTCTGAGTAAGAGATAGAAAGTCTTTTGATAAATACAAAAAAAAAGTATCGGAGAAAGGACGGAGCCTTAGGGAGCACCAACGTTAGTTGAAATGGAGCTGCAAGTGTGTTCATACACCTATCCGATACAACCTGTATTGATCGACTACTTAAAAAGCCCGCAATCCATTAAGCGAAGACATTACTGACACCATACGGTTGAACCTGTAGAGCATTGATGCCTGAAACAATTATGACGGTATGATTTTCATGACCACAATGTGTTGTTCGACAATGGTCTCCATGACCTAAAAGAGGTCTGGCATCAAAGCTATGGCAATATCCTGAGCGTACGCAAGTTTTCACTTATTTAGAAATAGTATAGCTGTAAAAGAAGAACGGTGAAAAAGTTTATATCGTGCTTTGGCTAGGGAAGAAGAACACCTCTTCGAAACAAGGGCAAGAATTCCATCTGGACCAGAAGATTTGAGGCGATTTGAATCTTTAAGGACTCGAGTTACTGTACGAATTCAGAATAAATATTGGTAGATTTAGAGAGCTGACTGACAAGACGGAGTTTGAATAGGAGTAGGTACATCCATCCGAATGACAGTCATCCTTGTTGACAGCCAGAGTGCTATCAAGGTCCTAGCATCGAACATGAGATCTTCTCAGGTGGTGAAATAATTCAAAGAGGAACTCGGTTTATTAACGCATGACTTCAAGATCTGTCTTCTCTGGGTGCCCAAGCACATTAACATAGAGGAAAACGTTTGAGCTTATGAGCTGGTCAGGCGAGTATCAACTTCCGCGGAGGATGTTCACATCACGTTAGGATTTCTCAAAGGAAGAATACTCTCACACTTTCTGTCACAGACTAACATCAGGCAGCATGGGTCGCTGCATATTTGTATTCTATCAAGGCAGATGTGGCCCGACTACAATTGGTCCAAAATACACAATCTACAAAAGAGGACCAGCATTAACATTGCAAAGGTCGTAAGAATTAGTACAGAGAGCACTAGGCCTAAGGGAACACACGCTGCTGCAACAATGGGAGCAAGAAGGAAACAATGTTTCGGTGTCCGGCTCAAGTCAGCCGGCTCCAGTCAACCTTCTTTGACAACCTTAACAAGATCTTGTAGAAAAAGATTAGTGAATTGTTCAACAGGATAGATGTAAAGCCTTCCCTCGCTTCTCTTAGGACAACATTAACATTTAAGTCAGGGTTGTGCTTTTCAAATGGCGCTAAAGGGCTACATTTGCACATACATCAAGCATGTAGAGCAGAAGAAAACTAGTAGGCTATTCCTCCGTTTCACCAACTCTATTTAGAGCATTTCCAAGTATTGCGATCTTTAGCGGTGACTTGAATTTAATTGTGCAATTTTTCTGAATTTTTATTTCCTTCTTCCTCAACCTTCGCCTTCATGATGCACTCGACTGATCTCTGAGCGTGACTCCAATCTAACTCTCTTCTTGCATCTTGACTTTGTCATTAATTGTGCAATTCGCTACAAGTTGATTAGCTAGAGGCAAGAAAGACATACGGATCAGAGAAAAATTAAAAGACGAACATCCTAGCAAACCAGCGATCAGATTATAGTCATAAGTGAACAAAAATAAACAAAACGAACGTGGCTAAGTCAAACGCCAAGCCGTTCTCAACATTTAGCAAGGAACACTCGAATGACAACATCCACTCGAATGACAGCACAGCACAGTCCACAGTTCCTAGCAACTGTTTGTAGCTATTGTCAGGAGTGATCACAGGAGTCCTTGTTCAACCTCCGTCGTGTGCAGATCGTCGTCTTTCCTTTTAAATAATATCCACCAGTTTGTTTTTTCTAACCTTCTCTTGAAATTAATAAACAGATAAGATAACTTCCAAACCATAGTGAGTCGTGTTTCATTTTTGTTGTTTCACTTGGCGTCATCTAAAGTTATTACGCCTAGAGGGTATAGAGAAGGTGGTAGCACATATACCGACTCCAAATCCAAAAAACAAGTGACATAATTTGCGAAGAGCCAGATACATATTCCTCAGGACAAACCCAGATATAGCCTGAGCAGCGGAAGTTGAAAAATCCACCAGCTGGACGAAAAGTGTTCCAACCTGTCCTTATGGCTAACACTGTGACATACAAGATCTATTGTGTCTCCTGTCTACTTACTGGATTTCAGCCTGAAACACGCTGTGTTCGATCCAAACACGCCAGTACCCACTCCGAAAGCCATTTTTGATCCGTCAGTAAACCATACCGTCGGTAAACCGTGCCGACTTCGTATGTTGAAGGTGTATTCCACACGATTTTCTATGAAAAACCAAATTCGAGGACAGATATCCCACTTAGAACTGTTTCCACAGCAACTGAAGGAAAGTTTTCCTCGTCATTCACAAATTTTACGAGCCGATAGTTATCACATCTATTCAGACATCTGGGAGTGTCACTCGAGTCACGTTAGTTCGCCTCTAAACTAGTTGTCTCCTTCGAAGAATCTAACAAATAAGTCCTCAACCTGACTTGAGTGAGAGTGCAAAGTGCGAGTATCTTAATCAAGATGTACATATTGCTCATTAACCGTCTTCTTATCATTTCGTTAAGGCAACACGAAACGTTCCCCAAAAGATCCCCGGAATGTCACACCCCAGAGTACCATCACTGTCGAAAGTTTATTCCTCCTGCGTCGACACATCCTCATCCCCATCCTCGTCGTCGTTGTAGTCTCTCGTTCCAATGTGTGTTATTATTGTTTTAATTTGCTTAATTAAAATTTACAAAGTCAAATGAGCAGTACGAGCGGTTTTAGTGTCTCTCTTAGCGTGTCTGTGCAGCACACACAGTTCCCGGTCCACATGTGGCTGTGTGTGGTGGCAACAGAATGCGAAACTATCTAGACGTGTGAATCCAGATTCATATCTGTTACAGAAGTGTGCAAAATTTTCGCTCAAAAGTAAAGTAATGTGGTAATTAAAAGGATAACGAATCCCTGACACTGTGTGTGCACCTTCACACTCGCACTCGCACTCACATGATGCCATTGCTCCTTCGGGTTCATGGCTTCTATCTGATTTGAGTGTGCTTTGTTTTGCCTTTCAGCAAATACGTCCTGGCCATGGTTGGTTCAACTGGCTTTTGCACGCGCAGTCAGTCAGTGAGTCAGTCAGTCAGTTGTCAGAGGAAGGCAATGGCTTCTCTTTTTGCATAATTGCACAGCTTATGACTGCAGATACGTTAAGCAGTCATTGAGTCTTGTGTAATTAGAAATGCAAATATCTGACGACGTCGACGAGGATGATGAGGTGAGTTGGATGGGAAAATACTCCGCCATCACTGTCCACAAAACTGTGAACACGGTATGAATGCATCTGTATGTAAATGCCGTGCAACAAGTGCTTTGTTCTGCGTTTTATTTGTTTCCTGTTTTAGAATTTTTAATGTTTTCATTTGGAATGGTCTCTGTAGAAGCATCTCATCATCAGTTGGAAGAAACCATCAGATGGAAGAGTGCAGTGGTTATGTGGTGGTCGTCGATGGTAAGGGTCGATTCAGGTTGTTGCTTGGATGCAACAAAGTTTGCCATGAAATTGAAAGTTTATCCGATGAAGCGGTCGTTTTCTGAAATTGAAAACTTGTTGAGGTAGGGTAGATGCAAACAGTGACATTGTTGGCTTAAGTAGGACCGACCTGTGTTCCCTGCAAGTTGTGCGATAAAGTAACAACTGAATGGAGATTTTTTTTTTAAAAAAGCACTGATTGGGATAAGGAAAGTAATCATGCTGAGAGCTTCCTTGATGAAGACAGGGACTTTTTGTACATTGAACCCTTTAACCTACTCAAAGGAATGAAAACAATAACTCTTCTGTATAACAGAAGACAAAGCATAGAAGTAATAGCAGTTTATGATTAGGCGAAGAGGCTTTTTTTCTTCTGATTGGCCATAGGTGAGAGCATCCCAATACATTATTATCAAATACACACACCAACCGAAAGGTAAAAATCGACCCAAATCTTTAGACGAATGTAAGGAGACTTACCCCTCGAGCTAAAAAGTCGTGTAAGTTTGAAAATGTGACGAGACTCTGATGCAACATGATCAAGCCTCTTGCTCAGGTAAGGATGGTCGAAGTGAAAGATCGAGGAATGAATCTGTAATGGGTTGTTCTTACTACAAAGATGGCTAAGTCCTAATACTCACAGTGGATCACATACAGCAAACAAAAACGAACATTAGAACGTAGCTACTCTACCTTTTGCATTTTCAAGAAGTAACAAATATTACAGCGTTGGACTGCTGTGCAAGCTGCGTGGGTTCGAACCCCAGCTAAAATTTTCAAACATTTTTCACGAAATCACCTCTCGTCGTGAAACCTCTAAGAGTAAATTGTAAGTCCCTTTCATTCCCGTGAAAAATGTGATACGCGCAACATGAATGGTTGCCACTAGCTAGGCCTTGGTCCTTCTAGCTATTGTACGACTCCACGGATAGAGCCCACAGAACGGTCGACACGTGCGAAACAGAGCGGGGCTTAATCCTGAGACCTAATCTGTGGAATATCTTAGTGGTGTTTGGCTTATGGAGATGGCAGACAGCAATTTGCTAGTAGTTAATCGCAGGAGACCCCGAAGACGTACAGAGAATACAGCCCTGTTAATCATCCGAACGGTGTCGAAACTAACTTTGCTTCTAGCAGCGGGATTAACCCCTCGTAACTAGCAGAAAAAACAAAATACGTCTATGAACAGAAAAGGAGTGGAAATGGCGACTGCAGAGGTGAAAGAGCTTACCAGGCAACAGAAACAATAGCGATGAAACCTGAAAGAAAGAGGAAGATGGACTGCGATCCTGATCAAGGACATTACTAGAAGGACAGATTGCAAACATGGCAAAGGGACTTTTACATCATCCAGTTTTTAACCGTACATGGATATTTCAACAAGAGCCTCTGTAAGATAAGGAAAGGCGGTCAGCTTGCCGGTTGCATGAATCTCCTAAAGATGGCATGATTCAAACTTGGAAATTGAGAAATAGAGAATCTGGTAGCTCTGGCAACTAAGAAAGAAGTGATGACATTTCAAACCTTCCTCTGGAAAGGAATGCCTTGGCTGTCGGGGCCGCAGGGGACAAACGCGCGGAGTCACGAAGACATGCAGGAGCATATGTAGAGTAGAGTAAAATGCATAACACGTGCCACAGAGTATCCACAACGAAATTTCACACAAACCTGAGTATCAAAAACAAAAAAAGGCTTCTTTAGTCAGGTTAGTGCTGAACTTGTCATTGTAGGACTAGACGTCGAGAAAGTTAGTTGCAATCTTACCTAGTCCCAGTCGAACGCGATGGTTGCACGAAGCAACAGAATCGGTAAATAAAAAGCTATTTGCGGAAGGTTCTCCGGAAAATTAATGTTTTGAGAATAAAAATTAAGCTGACACTGTTCCGCTCTAAGGTTCGTTCTTCTAAAGGGTTTTTCAATAGGGACGCTACAAAAGTAGAGCGACAGGGACAGCAAACGACGCCATATTTTTCTTGCGCTTTTTTGACATCTCTCTTCAGTAAGGTTTGCCATTTCATGATGGAAAGATATACGAGCCAACAACGAGTCGAAATTATTAAAATTTACTACCGAAATTCGGAGTCAGTGGCCTCAACGTTAAGAGCGCTACGTCCAATTTATGGTCGTCATAATTTCTGGCTGGATGGCTTCGTCAATAAACAAAATATGCGGTATAGGTCAGGCAGCAATCCACACGTACTCCATGAGTCATCATTGCATCCCGAAAAAATTACGGTTTGGTGTGGTTTATGGGCCGGCGGCGTCATTGGGCCGTACTTCTTCCGTGATGATCAAGACCGGCACGTTACTGTGAATGGGGATCGCTACCGTTCAATGATAACCGAATATTTTTGGCCCCAATTGGATGATATGGACTTGGAGGACATGTGGTTCCAACAGGACGGCGCCACAAGCCACACAGCGAATGTCACAATCAATTTATTGGAAACCACGTTTGGAGAACGTGTTATCTCACGAAATGGTCCAGTCGCTTGGCCGCCTCGGTCGTGCGATTTGACGCCGTTAGACTATTTCCTGTGGGGCTACGTCAAGTCTTTGGTCTATGCCAACAAGTCAGCGACGATTGATGAACTTCGTACGAATATCGAACGTGATATTGCAGCAGTATCGGCCGATTTGTGCTTGAAAACCGTCGAAAATTGGGTTCAGCGTCTGGATTTTTGCAAGCGTGCCCGTGGTGGCCATGCAAAAGAAATCGAGTTCCATACATAATGGCATCGAACGTACTTTCACAGGAATAAAGAATTTCATTGATATCCAAAACCGTTTTTGTTTTATTGAAAAAAACTTTTGTAGCGCTCTTATTGAAAAACCCTGTATATGGGTAAAGGGCCACCTTTATCACTAAGTGCACAAACTGAAGACCCCCGTAAATAGGTGTCGAACGAAAAGTTTCATATGAAAACTGTTCAGGAACCAATAGACATCACAAAGCGCCAAAAGAATGACACCAGAATGGATGCACTTTACGACACAAATACAATTCTGTAATGAAATCCACTCGCCCATGGAATCAGAAGATTCATTTTTTTGAAACGCACAACTCATAACCCCTTAAAGCGCGGGTTATGAGTACCAGAATACCCTTAAGCAAGTAAGCGAGGTGCATTAGTTCGAAACTTAGGTAATATTAGGCTTCAATGGCGTCAGAGGGTGGTGTCTAGACTAACCAGAGAAATTTGTAGTTTTTGTCATTGCTATAGTTCACGGTAATTTTTTTGAATCTCGTGATGTCATAAACATTATCAGCTCAATCAACCGTAAGCTATGACACTCTACTGCTAGTGGTATACCTTTGCAGTAGAGTCAACATCAACTTTCACAGTTGGTCGATTTTATTTATTTTTCAGAACCCGAACTTTCAGCGTGACGAGTGATGATGCTAAACAATTAACCATGGCCACCCCAATGGAGTCAGACGATTGGTTCGCCCGAAGGAAAGGCGGCGCGTAACAGTTGATTAAGATGAGAGGATGAGTTGGAAGTGCCTGAATCGAGTTACAAAACTCTGCTAAACCCAGGGCGAAAGGGTGGATAACGCTCCACGTCCTATAAATATTGAAGAGGAACCCAGGGCATTGTCCACTGGTCCTTAAGGGATAAAAGGATTTTAGAAAGCAGGTATGTCATCAACCAAAAGACATCAAAATATAAAGACGCAGCAGCAATAAATTGGTCAAACATTCGACAAGAAGTCAGTGACTGCTCATTCTATAGTTCAGAGACAAGAATGCAAAGTGGTTCCAAACAATGAAGGGACACAAAACCCTTTACAAACTAAGTAGACACTAGCCGCAGCAGCAGACACTAGCCCTATTGAAATCTGATCAAATTTCAAGAAACTTAACAAATCTGTCTATTATGCCTACATGTCCCACTCAAGATGTAACCACCCATCTTAAAGTTACATTGCTTCCTTCAAGCCCATTGCACATTTTGGTTTAGTCCACCGAGATAAATTCCATCATATTAACAAGAACAAAGAAAATTTCCCCACACCCTCCAAATAAGTGACACCATCTGCTGCAACATTGTCTCCAACAACCCACAATTCTCATACACACCGTCGCACTTAAGTGGTCAACCATTGAGCATTAGAGATTGCAAGTGTTGCCTCCTCCCTCCCCTTCGCATGCATGATGTGTATCCCAAGCCTCAAAAGAGCCACAAAACATGCTTCAATCTTGGCACTGTGCACCGTCCTCTGCCTAAGACAAAAACATCTTTCATCCAACACCCATTCGATGTAGTTTCTCCATTACAATGGACATCTTCATGTCCAATTAAGTTTCACACAAGCATATACGATGATGGACACGGATGGCATTTATTTGCCTAGCTTCGTGTAAAGTCCTTGCAAAATCAGTTGACTTGGTTACCCCCAGACGTAGAGGAGCGATGTGAAGAGATTTTCATAATCTTGGCCATAATCCAAATGCAGAGGATGTATCCGAGTACACTGTGGTGCACATGGGCAAGCGCGCAACAAGATTACGATTACTTCTGCGAGCATTACTACCATTGCCCCGTCCTCCACTAAGCATAATTTCAATTTGCGACTAAGGACATTTCCTTTTGTCTGTGTTTTTGTACATGATGAAGGGGGTGCCATCACCAACTTGCGGAAAAGGTAAATGTTGCCAAAGACGACGATGACTGGCCGGACCTCTATCTAATGCTTATTCCTCCTCTTAATCTTTTTCTTTATTCCACGCTCGCCGTGCTACTGTCGTCAGCACAAGGAGCCTCATCATAATCATCATAAAAATCATTATAATCATCTTTAGCAAGCAGGAGTACCATCCATGGTGGTGTTGGTGGTTCTAGCATAACCATAGATACCAATCTTTTCTTCTAGTCTAGTGGTGCCATTGCAACTGTTGTGTTACTAGGCACCTGACGATGACTGCACCAAGCTACGAGGTGCCAACAAAAAGTGGAAGAATTTTCCCAACACACAGTGCATTGTTCGGACTGAATACCACCACAACCAGGAGCCAGAGAATCATACCACCAGCATCCACTATCAAGAGATCAACGACATGAGAATGGCACAGGAACGTGTGTAATTGCAGGAACTTTACAAAAAGAAAAAGAACGTGAAGAAGGCGAAGAAGAAAAAGTGAAGTAAAAGGTAGAAGTAGAAGTAGAAGTAGAAGTATCATCATCATCATCAAAGTAGAGCCCCCCATGGTGGCACATTTCGGAAGAGAGCACATAGTGCATCGACAATTGAATAGGAACAACGTCTTTAAGAACCACAGAGGGCAAAAGGAACAGTAAAAGAAATCGTATGACCGTTTTTGCCGGTCTACAAGAGGAGCAATTACCACACCACATTAAGCGGTTAAAAGGGATCTCTCGACTTTCTCCCATTTCGGACTCGGTAAATTAATCCACAATGGTGTACCTACACACGTGAGACGATGGCAAGTGATCATTGTTCGGCAATGTCCGGTTTACTGCGCGGAAACAACAACGACGACGACGCTACACAAAGTAATTGTCTTCGCACTACACAAAAGAAGATTTCGTGGCTATTGTTGGGTTGAAGATACACACGAAGATACACCAAATTAAATTGATTGACACCGAGCTATGGTTTGACCACCAAAAAAACTTCAGAGAATTTCAGTTGTTGAAGGAGAAAGATGAAGGAGAACCGTCTGGACTTAGAGAGAATTATCTTTTAATTTTGTTGTGGGCATTCTGACATGCGATCCGGGGAGAGGCGTGAATAAGTAAACAAATTAGACAGTAAAACACCACTTTGGTTCTCACAGAGTCTCACATTTCGGATCGGATTTGTTCATTCATCGATAAACAGTGATTCCGTCATGGGAAAAGTTATGCAAAATTTTTGGAAAGTAAACAATTTTCGCACGAATTTGCAGGAATTTAATATCCTGGGAAGCTACTGAAAGGATTTTTTCCTGTTTAGCTAAGCACAACAATCAGGACTTCCATGAGGACCATTCGCATTGATTTTAACGGGGCCGTAGAGTCGTGTGAAGAATTTTGCACTGCGTTTATTCAGTTGGAGACTAAACATTTTATTAGACGCCTAGAGCTAGACTATCGCCTCAGACCTATATGTAGGACTCACGCCGAAAAAGTAAAAAATTACGGTAAAGAGGCAGGCCATACACTCACATTTTTAATTCGAGAGTGGTTACGAACCGAAAATACTAACTCACTCCAAGACCAAACTTTGGAAAGATTTTCACGATACGCAACCAGAATAGATCAAAAAAGCGAACCTAGACTTCTTAATGTCTACAGACGGATCGAAAATGGACTGGGGAGTTTAGGTATTCCCTCCGAAACTTTGAAAACATCGAAATCACTCAGACTACCAATTTTCATCAGAGTTTTTCCATTCTCGATGCATGCCTTGAACTGAAAATTCATCCAATTCCTTAACGAAACGTTGCAATATGTACGGGCAGTCAAGTGGCCATCAGGGCTATAGCCTCTGTAATCCCATCCCCCAAATTGGTAAAACAATATCAGGATTTACAAATCTGTGCAACCTGTTCTCTGTCACTCTAATCTGGCTCCCAAGGACATAGATGGTTACGAAAAGGGCGATAAACTGAACAGCAAGATTCAACTATTGACAGGTCTCTCATCTTGAATCTGTCATAAGAAAACTATTCTTACACTTCATAAAAACGACAAACCAAAGATGGGTCAGTTTAGATAGCTGCGACATCTCAAGGACGATATGTACAACCAGACTAAAAGTCTCCCGTAGCAAAAGTCGAAGGCACGTCCTTCTGCGAATTGCTACATGCACGGGCCACTAAGCAGTCGATTACCATGCAGGAAGAGTAGCCATCCTCTTCAATACTTATTTCCGGAGATGCAAAGATGCAATCGGGACAGAAAACTCGATCACTTCCTTTGTAAGTGACCGGGTCTTGTCAGAGCAAGGCATCGCAACTTAGGCAAACCTTTATTTGATAATGTTTCGAGGAAGACGATCTCTGACATGATCTATTTCCTCAAATGTACGGGGTATTACCAAAGCAGTGCCATACGAGTAATGTGCGAATAGTGTCTCAACCACACCAAGTGCAAAGAGGATCACATTCAGTTTCAGGCCAAAGATCAGCTATTTGGAAAGACATCTCCGACGCAATAGCGAAACTGGTTTCAAAAACTGCTCGTCTAAGTCCGGAACAAATTTAGCAGATATGTATTTTGCACCTGATCTACTCTTAAATCATATCCCAGCGTTTCATGAAATAGTTCACTTGCTGTTGATAAATTCGGTCACGAGAAGTGAAGCGATGGGCCAAATTATTCATCTGAATGCTGAACGATTCTTCACAGGCACTAAACCCTTCTGTGACCAAATTTATATATATTTTGAGGTAAACTCTTTAGAACTTAACTGAGACTTCGCACAAGAGCTACGTTGTCGCACGTACTTTTGTGCGTACATATGTCTTCTTATATTTAACAAGTCTTGTACACGGCTCATCAGACTCTGTATCCAGCTATTCGAGCCAAAATCATTTGTAGAAATCAAGAAAAACTAGAGGCTATACACCGACTCCATCATATGGTATACGGACGGTTCAGGAACAACTACATATGAGCAAGACACTCTAAGTTCCTAACAACCTTTTCCAGCATAATTCAAACAGAGGTTTACGCAAAAAGTATCACGACACTCTCGGACAGCCAGGCAGCCATCAATTCAACATGCTCCAAAGAAATAAACTCAAAGATATTGCCTTAAGAAACTCAGTAAACTGAGACAAAGTAATAAAATTACCCTCGAATTACGAGAGAGGAGTTGAACTTGCTATGCCTAGGACATAACTACTTAAGGGAAAAGATAAGACAAAAAGTGGAGTAAGAAAGAACAAGCTTATGAACTAAACTCGCTGGTCACCGGCAGGCTAAGAAACTACTCAGGAACTACAACCGAAAGAGGTACACCACCTGCATCAACATGATCAAAAAGAAGCTGGATTTACTCACAGGATTCCTATCGATTCACTGCAGACTCAATCAGCATATGAGCAGACTAGGTCTAGAAGATCGTCAGAACTCCAGATTCTGCAATGAGGATGAAGAAACCCCAATACGTCTTGTTGGGGACTGTTAAGCACTTGCTCAGAGCTGAAAGCCTCATCTCGGGACATATCTATTATCTGACCAAGGTCTACCCTCGGTAAGTCCACTACAGACCCATTGGATTGGAGGAATCCCGAATCACGCATTCATTGGCCAGAGGTACTACTTAAGGAAGGCACAATGGATATATTCACACTATCCACACCCATCGTATACAATCGACTGTGCTCTTAGTATAATGACTTTGTCTCAAGGATCAAGAATATGCAAAGCAAATGCCCTCTAGCTTAAAAAAAAGATCAAGAAAAGCACAAAAATTGTCTCGAAGGACCCTCTAAAGGAGATTTTCTTAAACAACCTGGAAAAGTGATGTCTATACAAGGATTGAAGTTCTCATTTCTGATTGCATCACAAGCTGTTAACTTGTCCCTCCAATGCTCCCAGATTAAAGTCAAAATAGATGCGACAGCCTCAGTTCCAGATCCCGAAACATTCAAGCCCTATTGCACTTTCCATTCCAAATCGACAGACAGAGTCGTAAAAATTACCTATTGCGGTCCTCCCGAAAAGGGTCGTCACTCACTTTCCCCTTGGCAAAGCCTTAATCCCCCAATCGTATTACTCCATTTCCCGTCAAAGCCCTCAAACAGTTTTTCGCCGACAAAGGATCTTATCGTCGCTGCATAAATTAACTGCAACCCCATTTGTATGCTTGAAATTAACAGAAAAAATAAAAGTACTATCGCGTGTTCACCGCCTATCTCGACCGCTTAATTTCCAAAGCAGGTGGATTGGATTCATCTGACACCCTCAACGCACATGCATTTTACCTCTTATGGACAAAAATTCAAATCCAACGCACATAGAAAGGAAATCGTGCGCGTCTACGCTTTAAGAACCGATAAGCTTCCTTCGTCTCGTCTCTCACTCTCTCTCTCTTTCTGTCTATTGATTGTCCTGACTTGATAGCATTTATCCACCGGAAGACACCGATGCACGATGACTATAACGTCTTCCAAAAATTAATTCAACTATTTCGGCGCGAACAAAAAAAGGGGTTAAAGCAGTCAGCACGCCACCCATACCGGAGACCCACCTTCCACGACGACGTACATATCCTTGCCTCTCCATTGATGGTGTGCGCGCACCGTCTCGGAAGGAATTCAATTATCATGCGATGTGATATTAATGGCAAGTGAATAGATATATTCCTCCAAAGATATTGAATTCATCCCGACGGGTTGAGAAATTGATATACGGGAGTGTATATGCCCTCAATGGGGATGAAAAATGTCCTCACTCCCGCGCACTTTAATTAGTTTTATACGATTTCAAATTGCTTTCCACCCCACTCATCCCCATTCCGAACATCGCTCCTGCTCCTGCTAGTGCTTTGTAATTTGAATTAGTTTTGATAGAATTCCCAATTATAACTCCAACCTGAGAGCTAATTTCAATTTTTAATAAGTAGATCGCTGCTGGCACCGTGGGGGATACATGCGTCCCGTCGCAGATACAAATCAATTTGAACATCTTGCTTTCTTTCGATGGACTGGACATTCCAATCGTGGGATGAATTATGTCCCACAGTCTCTGCACGGGTCCTTAAGTGCGTTCCCGCATTTGATTTCATTATTAAATATTTATCGACGGGATAAATGATACAGAAGGCCAAAGGAGGATGGATGGGAAGAAAAACTAGAAAAAGGGGTGTCCGTGTCCGTGCCCGTTCAGTCATTCGCATTCGAATTGAACATATCGGATGTCAACTCTCGGCAAAGGGTTTTCCCTATGCGGGGAGAAAATGAGATACTGTGACGGCTCTGAAGGAGGTATAGCAGAGCAGAGCAGAGCAAAAAAAAAAATCGAAAAAACGACCTGAAAACATCGAATAAATCAAATGATAGGTGTGCATGCTCATGTGGAGACGGTTGTTCCAGGGGAATGTGATTTATTCAGATTTCCATTTTAGATTTATTGGGTGGGTAAATCCGACAGATAGGCATCTCATATGCCATTCGGAGAAAATTTGTTGTGTCTAGGTGGCTGGTGATTTTCTTTTAGATTAAACTGACTTCAACTGTTGCGGGTTAGTGGCGCTTCGAGGAGAATCTCTGACTTTGATGCATTAAATTTGAGGCTATACATACACAGCCGGGTAATCCCATCCACTTTAAGTAGATTGGTTCATGCTTAGAGGAAAACTTGGAGTAGGTTGGACGTAGAAAGTTACAGACTTACTTAGAGCACTGACTTTATCCTTTGCCTGCATTGAAGCTGGGATTAATAACGAATTTAGTTTAAAAGTCAGCTCATCATGTACAGTCCGAAGAACACAGTTTTAAAGAGACACAGCCCGAATCAAAACTTGCTGAGCAGTTTTAAAGTTAAAAAGAACGAGAAGCAGACATTGGCGTTGCATGTTAAACTGTAGAACAAGTACATGACAATGTTTAGACAGTGTTTGTTCAAACCACAAAACTATGCGGCCAACGATAGCCTGTCTTTAAAATGTATATAACATGCTGTAAGCCTCTTCAAAGGACTCGATTATAACTGATGTTATGAACACGACCGGGGGGGTAATAGCTGTCTATAGAAAGGCAACCGTTAAGGACCTTGTTTAAGCAACAAACAAGTAAAAATAGATTAAGCTTTGCATGGAATTTCCAGCCACAATGATATTCCAAGGATGCCAGTATGGATGAGTTTACAAAATAGGGGGGTCCAAGTCCATGGTGTAGTGGTATCGTGAATTATAACAAATGGTAAACATTGCAAATGTCCCCAGTTAGTCTGGACATCACCCTGGGATGCCATTGGAACCTAATACTACCCAAGTTTCGAACCACGACTAAAGCTGTGTCAATCACGATTGATTCCATCTGTTTGACCCGTTCACAAAGTCAATACTTTTGCGTGACCGGTTCAGTTCTTTCGACTAACCAGTTAATACTTTTGCGTGACCGGTTCAGTTCTTTCGACTAACCAGTTAAGAAAGAACAAAACAAAAATTGAATGAAAAAGAGGAAAAGCGAGGTATGAAAAATTTGAGCGAAATCGTTCAAATGTATTGTATAGTGCGCTGTATTCGCTCTACACAATCAATACAATCTGTTTGTCCCTATTCAATACTAAATGAACGAAAGTTCCCTGATTGGGATTTTTGATTGTATTGAAATGAAGTGGACCAATTGTATATCTGTCATTGAACGATTGAATGATTGATTGAAAAGACCGAATCATTTTTGAAACTAATACTTGAACGATTCGATCTTCAAATTTGAACGCGATTTGGCAAAACGATCCCTACGGAAGCTGACAAGGATCTGACCGTCATCTGCTCTGTCAATGTTCCGCTCCAGTGTTAAGATGAATCCAAATGTCGTCACTGTTTCTTGGAGTTTCCATGAACAGACGGAGTTGAAGCATTTGTATAGGAGAGGTCAGTCTCTCCCTGTTGTCAGTTATGTATTGGTCAGTGCCTTGTTTAGCAAGTTCCTCCCCCTTACAGAATGTCCCTGTGACCGGCGACCCAGCACAGAGTAATGTTACACCTTAGAGACTGAAATCCAAAAACGGACATGTCTACGTTGACATCCCATGCAAACTCATCCGATGGATGACGATGAAGATTGCACTCTGCTCCATTGATGTCGATTCCAAAACGGAAAATGGTGCAGAGGGAGGTATTTTTTCAATGATTTAAACGTCAATCTCTCCTTTGGGTTCCAAAGCATCTAATCGTCTGCCAGACGGAAATTACCCCAAGAAAAGAGGAGTGATCTTCGCTGAGGTAAAATTCAATATCTACTTGGAATATTAGACAGCCAAGCCGCCATAAAATCCATAGAATCTCTGTAAAATCAGAAATCATTTTGCGTAGTTATCAGGGCACAGGAACATTGTAGGGAACTACAAAGCGGGGGTACTCGCCAAACATACAGAATATTACTGATTTCGAATGCCACTAACTATTTTCACGAAAACTTTATCTGGATACTATCAGCAAAACAAATTTCAGGTTGTCAAATGGCACCACTTTGTGAGGTTGAAGTGGCTACCAGCTAAAGCCAAACTTACGAGGGGTGCATTGTGATCACCACCTGCCAAACTGCCTAAAATAGACCAAAAGTGCTACAAGATATAAATTTCACTAGTTGGACGACATCTCGAAATCAGTAAAGGTGTCATCGCAAGACACTTGGCGAATATACGCCAACTCGAACAATGACCTCAATGCAGCGATCAAAAAAAGAACAGCTCTTTCCATACGCTATTTGTTTGAGCTAAGAAGAGAATTCAGCAGTAAAACCCTCTCTAAAGCACTTTTTTTGTCGGGTTCTGTTCCACTGTTCCATTTTCGGAGAAAACCGAGAAGGCACTTCAATGATGAGGAGCTTACAGTATCAGCACTCACCACATCAGTACCAAAAATCTGCCACCTGATCCGAGCAAAGGCAGGACAATCGCAAATGAAATGATTCGAGGTATCGTCGTCCTCTCCATGGGCGTCACAGACAGTGATGTTAAGCCTTACACACTAAGATGCTTGGCAAAAGCGAAGAGTCTCGTTAGAAAGCCAATAAGTTCTCTACAGTCTCTTCCGCTGAGTGACATCAAGAATGCCGCTGATTTCTTACAGTCGTTCGAGAGCATTCATTTAGTCTGCCTGCATCCTGGAGAGCAGTGACACAAAAAAAATTTGTTTGTAGGGAACTCAATCGTCAATGAAGGTCCTGACGGAGAACGCGGGAAGACTCAATGCAGGTTCAGGTCCTGAGAAAACATTCTCTCAGCCTTGTCTAGCTGTGAGAACTGGGAACCAGACAAGAGTCAAAGAGTTCAGCCTTGCGACTGAATTCGCAATATTTTGGAACTAGTTAAAGGATTGAGCAAGGCGTTAAGCGCAGCCTGGCTATTGCTTCAGACGTAGATGCTCCGATCCACCTACCTCTTCTTAACAACATAGTCCGTGGCCATTTGTATAGCAAAGATCTCTGCTTGGAAAACAGAGGAGCGGGTATTAATGTCTGGCTGTACCCATGACTGGTCCTGAAAGCAAGGAAAGTCGAAATTTGCACAGCAGCGGAATTTCTGGTGTCATTGCATCAGACGGCATAACCATGGAGCTAGGGTGTTAGGATAAGTGTCGCGCAAGGTCATCAAATCTCCAATCCGGATGATACCAAAAGTCTAAGACGATAGATTGCTTTGATAGTACACCCCATGATATAAATATCAAGGGAAGGTAGATTAAGCAGAGCGTTTAGCTCACTGTCAGGCGTATTCGGAAAAACTCCCGTTCAGCCGAGACAAGCTGTACTTTGGAGTTTAGTGCAGTCGGCAGTCACATACTCACGCGAAAGATCCCTCCATCAAACAACCGACGCATAATCTAGATAACCCCCATGTCTTGCCACAAGCAGCCTTACACTGAGAGCGCTCAGTCTTCACAAGAATCCAGAAGTAGGGAACGATTTTGTCAAGAATAGATGAAGTTTCCAATGACTGTTTGAAAAGAAAGAAACTAGAGTGAGCTGCAATGACAACAAGTGGAGGAGGAGATGTAGCGAAGAGCTAGATTGCAACTATTTGTCTACCAGAACTGCTTTATATGGATCAATTGCTTCCAGACACTGTTCAAAGACTACTGCCCTGTTCAGAGCCTTCCAATTCATAAAACCCACAAATTATTTCCCGATTCAAACATCCGTGCTGTTCAAAACCCAGACGGATACGCCATCAAGTAAATTACTAACTTCTGTTACGTACCATGAAAACAACCCTATTACCATTCAAAAAGGCGGTAAAAATTTAAATTGAATTGTAAAAGATACATTATTCTGTATAGACTCAACGAAATCATAACCCTAATCATTGGTACATCCTTTGAATACCCAAAACCCGCTAAAATACACTCAGTATCTACATCTAACGTTTAAAAACCAATTTAATCACTGTATTACAGATAATGACCATCATTGTGTCTACACGTTACGCCGCACAAAACACCATCGAAACACAGACGTAGAGAGTATCTCGAACTCGAACAAGAAGTAAATACTCAATATTATGTACCATTGCCTATCGGAATCGGATCTTTCATCTATTTATCATGTGTTTATTCCGCCTCCTTTGGGGTTTTTCTTTTTTTTTTTTCGTTTTTTTGTTTCTATTTCTTGAAGTGTTTCCCATTATGTAGCACTTGCCTTTGCCGTCTTTGGATTAAAATTCTCAGAACCTTAATCCCATTCAGAGAAGAGCATCTCTCTCTCTGGTGTACCAGAGTGGCGGAGTCTGTAAGCGACTGTCTTTTGCCGGGAGGGGATGGGGGAAGACTATGCGACGAGGTGAAGTGATTTTCAAAATCGCTCAAGATGGTTGTTTTGATTTTCTTGTTACTCTACGCCTTCTGGTATCTGTTTTGGCGTTGTGTTGTGCATACGATTTTTTTTTTTTTTTTTTTTAAATTTATTGACTCGAAATTGCCATCAACAGGCGATTGCACTAGTATCTGAACATCTTTTAGTGCCCTGTGGAGGTTTAGGTTTCGTTTTGTTGTTGTACACATTTCGTTGCAAGCGGAAATTAATTACAAAAACGTGAGGTCAACATTTTGTTTGTTGTGTGTTGGAGTCATCATCAACTGCAATGAGTAGGTAGTAGGTAGACTATCGAGGAAAAGAAAGTATAATTCAATTGCCGATTGCAGATGCAACTCACTTGGAGAGTTAATAGCTTTTAGCCAGAGGGAATATCGTCGCTGTTGCATGACTATTGCGCAGCATCATTGGATTAAGTTGGACGTAGGATTTATGGAAGGCGGATTTCAAATTGGAACTCAATTTAGTTTAATTTATTGCATTGACAGTTCAAAGCACTCTGGGATACTTTTTGTCTACAGTCGGTCGTTCGTTGTCGAAGTTGAAAATTGCCTAAGCACACAGTTTGGTAGTTAACACTTTATGGCACCTCTTTGTTGTTTGTGTGTTCAGTGCGGACTACTTCGAACGAAATAATCATGGTGTTTGACGCCAAGGTGTGAAATAGTAATGAAGGAAGGCAGTAGCCATGAGGTCTTGAATTTGTAGAGTCCATCTCTGTAGAAATACATGCTGTAGGCAATGTAGAAACATATTATTATGTCCGTAAAGATTCATGGGGGTTCAAAGGATAGCCACGTGTATTGACGAAAACATAAGTTTCTGCAGATTTAACTAAACCAACCTCTGTCTATCTATTCCTGCTGTCACCTCTTCGTAATGAACGCCGTATTTCAACTTGAGATTGGGTCTTAATCGCCTTGAAAACTTATTGAAGGTAGCTTACGAGAGAGAGGGATGTTTGGACGGCAGTGGAAGAAATCTCCAGGTGAAATCAGCGCAGAACTCGTTGATGCCGATTTATCTGGCTCCTGTTAACAGACCACGTGCAAAAGAACAATTACTTGAGGTCTTAGACTGCTATAATGCCGGGCTGGGACTGAGCCCCCATCCAGGAAGTGCTGTGAGCAGAAGCAACGCTTATTTGGATACGGAATTGACAGACGCAGCAGATTTAGTCAACCAGTTCTGGGCTTCCGATACTCAAAAGCCTTGTGCCAATGTTAAATTCATCAATATCAGCTTCATATGCCCTCATGATGCCCTCACGACGCCACTAAAGAACTTCTTCACGAGCTTCTTCGCGAAACATGTGAACAATGTCCTAAATCAGCAGTCAACATCCTGTTTAATGATTTAAACGCCAAAAAAGAGAATTATGACATATTTGGAGAGGAACGGACTAAGGCTAACTGAATCTACACTATAGCCCATGGCTTTTACTTCAATACAGTCGCGCAATCGCGCAATCGCTGCTTCTTCGTGCTGAAAAGACAAGTAAATAGTAAGCCCCCATCCCGAACAACTAAGAAGACCCTATTGAAGGCCGTAATCGTCTTACCTTATAGCCCTGAAGCATGGGTTTTGTCGAAAGCAGATGAAGATACCTTTGCGTCACTTCAAGCGAAACATGCTTCGAAAGATATTCGGTCCTGTCTGTGTTAAAGGGCTTAACAGGTTGGAATCTAGTCAAAAACTGCTTTTTAGACGTTTGAGATGGCTAGGACATGTAAATCTAACGGAGGTCAACACTCCGGCACTCAAACTCTTCGAAACTAACCCGAAGGGACAACGCAATAGACGAAAACCAAGGGCCAGTATGCTACAAACGGTCCAGTAGAGGAACACCGCAAAATGGGAAATGGGAATAGAAGCAAACGGAAACTGCAGATTCTGCAGCGATGCCAAGAAGACCGCGACACACCTCCTTATGGACTGTGGAGAATTGATTCACAAACCTGGAAGCGTACGCTTTCTTTGAAACAGATCTCCGATCGTTGGATCCAATCCAGATACTCCGATTTCTAAGAGTGATTGGATTGGAGGAAGTGCCACTTCATGAGGCAAAGACCACGCGAGCACAAGACAAGAAAAAAAAGCTAAGTATGACTTTCGTACGAAGAGGACTCGCTAGGGCCAGGCTCACGGGAACGTTAGTCGCTAACAGAGACATAAAAAGTACCCAGATACCACCCAGGACAGATCCTGGCGACTTTTAACTAGAAGACCCGACCCCAAGTAAATGGGAGCAAAATTCCAAGATACACGTAGTTTTAGGACCTACTTTTCAAGGACACCTCGCAAGGTGGGAACTACTCATGATTACACATTTTTCCCAACCGAAGCATCACAGAATTCAGTTTCGGTGACATGTTATTCCAACAAGATGGTGCTACTTGTCACACTGCTGTGCCGCAATTACCATCTTTTTTTGGAAAACTTGGATATAACCAGTAACCACTCCAGATTGCCTTTTGTGAAATTGTATCTCTGCTAGCAAGCTGCACAAATTCCGAAAGCTTAAGCAGCACGATTGCTGAAACAACTGTCCAAAAGTTAAGAGACGCTACCTTGCATTCCGACGACACTTCCACCTGACTAAATGCTGAACAGCTGTCGGTACAAAAGGTTGTACATACCTCCACCTGCCAACATGTGACCTCCACCGTCTGTGGCGGCTTCAATTTTCTTCATTAGTGCTGTGCTCACCAATCATCATTAATTTCTTTAATTACTCCTTCCCGACCAGTGGAACATGCATCACGTTAAGATTTTCCACCTCATTTGCAATTTGCTCGTAAATTTCCATCACACACAACAGATATTCTCTTGTAAAATTTTTGAAATGAAAAAAAAAAAAATGGCGAAGAAGAGACTCCTCATGAGAAAAATTTTCAAATTCCACACACACTTGCAATCAATGCAATTGCATTCCGCTTAAATTTTTTTTTCTTCTTCTTTCAAAACAACACCGAGAATGGCAAGTGAATCAAAGTAGACGAAGGAAAAGAAAGGAAAAATCAAAGACAGTGGAAAATCGTGCAGAAGCAAGTACCATTCCTCGGACGAAAGAGGACGAGAGGACAAAACTTTACACACACACACAGATTTATACGGTGTGCGACAAATCTGATAAGAAGTAGTGTAAAACTACTTAAAAAACAGTTCCTCTCCGCGGCGTGTGCAGGTCGTTCCTTTTGTTCCACTCATTCTTTTAATGGATCTCGGGTCTGTGCCTCGCTTTTCCTTAGCTGCTTCTGACTGCACTGCACTGTGCTGTGCTACTTGATGCAATCAGTGAACACGATTCACTCCCCCTCCCCACCAATACAACGACGAAGACTACTGGCTGGCATGGGAAAGGAAGACGAAAAGATTGCATTTCGGCGAAGATCAACAACCCAAAACCTGCTATTACTTTAGAATTGTTCACAGTCACAATGTGTGTGTGTGTGTGTGTGTAAGTGAGACTAATGCAATGGTAGGACATGCGAAACCAACCGAATAACCAGAAACCAGAAAGGGCAAGGATAACTCTTTCTGCAAGTGACTTTGGAGAGTAGATACTCGTCGTGTTGGGTGGAGTGTAACCGGACGAAAGGGCCGCCAGCCACCGCTGCGGCTGATGCTGCCAAACCAACCGAATCTCTTAAAAGCGAGCGCGCACCAGTAACAGAAACAGAAACAGAAACAGTAAATGGGAAGCGCGCGTCATCAGCATTGGAATCAGCACAATGCACCTTAACCACATCAATGTCGTCGCTCGCGGTGGCGTCGTCGGCAGCGTCGCGTCGTTATGTTCGGTGCAAGGAGTCAGCAACTGAAAACAGGATGCAGTGCTGCAACGGCTCCATGGACATATGTTTTGTGTTTCGCGGTTGAGGGATTTTTTTCGGTTTTTCTTACCAAAAGGAAGGTGGGGTGGGCATTGAGAATTTAGGGGACGTAAAGGAATTTTTTTTTTTTGCCTCTTTGCATCGGCTTTCCCTTTCGCAGTTCTAACTCATTACGGGGAATTTTTGCAGAAAAACTCCTTTGTTATTTGCCTTCTTTGCATTTCACAGGACGAACTGTATTTTGACAGGAGCGCTCATTTGGAAGGGAAAATTCCAAACAAACAGGAACTGTACATGCACACACCTATGCATGTACCTGTGTGTATAATGATGCAGATTATGTCGGTTGGCATGGACATGGCATGTAGGAGGGCGCATAAGAAACTCCATGGAGACCCAGACGACACGCACTCGTCGTTCTTCATCTTCATCCAGTTAGAGTTTTCGTGTCAGTTATGCAATTGAGACAAGGATACGTACTATGGATGCCTGTGACGTGCAACGCTTATTTTCTCCTTTTGATGATACTAAACAACCCCTGAGGGATGATTCCTTCAGTTTTATGTGCAGACGCAGTTGCATTGCAAAATTTGTGGAACGTTATCTTTTTGGATAACAATAAGATAATTGTGCAGAACAGCACACATGCTCATTTGGGAAGAAAAAGCAGCAGACGTTTTGTAAATAAATTTCAAAGACAAGCAAGAGCGATGAAATAGGTAGAGGTGCAAGATAAAGGAATGCAGGCAACACTCTTTCTTCCTTTTTCAGGTGCTGTAGTTGCTTTGGGCCGTCTGTATCTGTACACATGCATCATTTAAACAATGTAATTGGATGACATTTGGAATTGATGTCAATGCACAATTGAGTTGAGCTGAGTTTTCTTTACATTGCCAGGTGGACTTGGTAGTAGTTGTGAGATGTCCTTAGAAGTAAAAAATATCCTTCTGACATTCAAGGTGTGTAGTGAGTTTAAAAAAGCGGCTGGCAAACCTTTCAAGCATACTACTCAGTCCTTGAGCGGAAATTGAGAGTCTGCAACGTTCTCCAAGATGTATGACACCGGTTGTGATTATAAGATCGTCTGAGACCCGACCTAAACGGAAACCATTGGTCAATTGGAGGCTGCCACAGCTCCGAAAACAAAATCGAGAAGGATACTCTCTTTTATTTTCTTTGCAACTGTCCTGCACAAACTGGGTTTAGCTTCGATGCAACTTCTGAAGAAAACAGATCGCCATCTTTTCAGACACACTGCCAGCAATAGAAGCCTTAAAAACTTTTCACTTCAAGTCCTTTTTAATGAGGCCACACAAAGCGGAGTTATGGCTGCGAATACTACATAGAGCAGGTGCCTTCCGTCTTAGTCCGAGAAGGAAGAAATTCTGGAATAAAAAGTCCAAACTGTATTCTTCGACGACCTTAGCGACATCATGGGTAAAGAGATACGAGATCTAAATTCCTTTCGTAACTCCACTGGATGGATTTACCTATAGGCACTCCCGGCTGTCTGGTTCTTCCTCTTTTTATTAACCAGATCAAGTCAGTTGTAGTCGGTTAGGTTAGGTTAGGTTGAAGTGGCTGCCAGCTAAGGCCAACACACTTAGACCCATGAGGGGTCCGTTGTGATACCACTCGGATCTTGAAAAGATATCCTGCCTACTCATTGAAACCAATTGGAGCGTCTTATGAAGCATAGGAGGCTTCTAACATAAATGATAATCAGATCGCCTAAGTTTGTAAAGAAGAAAGCTCCCGAGTGGAGCTGCCTTTTGCGGGAGAGAGCTGGACAGGTGCAAAGAAGATGGAGAATAGTCTCTTCGTCCTCCGCGTCCATACAGTTTCTGCAGAAGTCGTTTGCGTAAATGCCAAGTGAGTTGTAGTAACAAAAAAGGCCAATTTAGTGCTAGTTGTGTTCCTTGAATTGTCACTTACCTACATAATGTACATAGGTCTTCCTTACTAAAGTTACTACATAAGCCATAGAGACTAGAAAAAATATGAAACCATTCGTGACATATGGTGGAGGTAAATTTCTACACTAGTACACCTCGAAGTAAGAAGACAGGCAGAACACTAAACAACTCGGAAAATGATGTTTACTGGAGCAAGCCAACTGTAGAACTTGCGGTTTGTCTAGATTCCTTTACCACAGACTCTTTCAAGCTTTCCTCCTCTTCCAAGGAAATAGAAATCTATTTGGACAGCCAAGTAGAATTTACAAACTTAACATCACATCTGGTCATGAAATGTGAACAAATGCCAGCCACAGTAACGTCTGCCTCTTTTGAGAAAGGTGTCACGAAAGTGTCGCAGCGAACGGGAAAACTAATTAATTTGCATGGGATACAGTGAACTGCTGAACAAATTTCCGGAATCATACTGACAATAATGAAAATAGACAGCAGTGAGAGGGTGAAATGGAATTTCGAGGATGACCTCTCGACGTGAAACCTTCTTACGAAAAAGATTCTATGTTGTAGCAGAAGTCAGATAGTGAGATTCAATAAGGATATGCAAAGACTAAGCCTCACCTTCGCAGGGATTTGTAGAGCCTGCGAGGAAGAAAAAAAGATAAAAGGTTTTGAGCTAATGTGAACTATGATATCTCGATGAGGAACTGCTGACAGATTGACAGAAACAGATCAGAAGAACTCCTGACAGATAAATGGTGGAAGTCGCCAATAAAAAGGACCTGGCCTCTTCTACCGACGGCTTTAAGATAGACGTTGGCAGGGGAGCCGGAATTTACTGGTTAGCCCTTAAAGTAATAAATAATGAAGCCATCCGTCGAGCCAATAAACGATGGATTCAGCTAGTCACATGTGCAGCGGCTAGGAACTTATGGACGGCCTTTAATAAAAAAAGATTTCTTGCTCTGTAGTCAGTAATCAAGTTTGAGAACAAGTCTGTAATGAATTTTTAAAACTACTTGAAGTCAAAAAAAAACTCGTCCAAGACTCGGTAGAAAGCACCAACCTTATAAAGCTTAAATTTGAAGTTTGATGACGCTACGTTGTTTAGTATTCATTCGGCACCCATCAATAATGAAGGCTATGACTCAATGGCTCAAGATAATGCACCAGTTCATACATCCGCCATGGCTATGGCCGAAATCAATGAGTTAAGGTTCGAATTGCTTCCTCATTCACCCTATTCGCCAGATTTAGCCCACTCTGATTATTTTCTGTTTCCAAACTTGTAAAAATGGCTTGGTAGTAAAAGATCTGATAACAATGAAGAGGTGAAGTCTGTGCTGGATGGCTATCTTGAGGAGCTCGGCTATTCTCACTATAAACTGGGTATCGAAGCTAAAAGCAGGCTATGTATATCGTATATCATACATCGATTACTTTTTAAAGGGTTTTTTTATGAAACTTAATGTCGAATAGCAAATGTCTTATTGAACGTTAGTATCGGCCACTTTCAATGGGCTTTTGTTCAGTGAAAGGTGCCAGCATGAGGGATACTCAAATGCAGTACTGAACGGAATTTCGAAACTTGACATACATGGCCCTACTAACGGGTTTTTAGATCAGATCTACTACGGTCCATAAGGCGTTGATTCATTATAGTCCCGAATGTTTAAAGTCATATCAAATTTCGAGAACAGGCATTTTCTGTATGCTCGACCAAATGCGAATAAATTGAGAGCAAAATCCGCAAATTATTATTGACTTTCAAAGCCCCTTTACTAGTTTGCAGAACACCAGACACCTATGTACATATATTACATAAACCAAAGTTAGATTACCAAAGCAAAGAAAAGGTTTAATAAAAGGAAAAAAAAAAAACTTTCTTTTCTTACTGAAAGACACAAGACCTTTATAATATGTAGACAAATTCGTTCCACTGCCAGATTAACTGAACTTTGAAGCAATTTATGTTGCAGAGATTAAACATTTTTCCTAAATTCGAATCTTAAAGAAGCCGTCTTTCTGTCTGCATTCCACCCAATGCTTGGGATCAGCACACCCTTTTCAAATGCTAATCGGACTAAACATCTGCATGCGGATTAAAAGGCAATTTATTTTTAAGAAAACGAAAGTTGCATTCTCAAGACCTAAATGACTAAATAAACATTTGGATAAAACCAAGTTTTATGCTGGAAGTGAATTAATGTTTCTAAATTACTAAGCATGTGCGGGTAAACTCTCAAAAGAACAGCTACGAAACACTCATGATTAGCTTAAGCCAACTAGATTATCCCCATAATTTTTAGGATCAAACGCCTCAATTATTAGTGATTCTTAAGCGCTAGAATTTTTGAAAACATTTTGAATTGGACGAAAATTTATTAAAATTTAAAAGTTAATTTAAAGGGTCCCCAATTGACCAGGTTTATAGAATGACCAATGAAATTGAGAAGGCAATTGTCAAGTCTTCGACAAGGTGTGTCACGAAGGCCTGAAATATAAACTAAGACAGGTGCTTCCAGAAGAGTTGTACAAGGTTTTAGAGTCCTACTTGGAGAACCGACTTCTTCGTGTTTGGCATGGAGTCGAATACTCGGAATTTAAGAAAATCACTGCCGGAGTTCCACAAGGAAGTGTTCTTGGTCCAGTCTTGTTTTTACTCTATACTCGAGACATATGTACATTTCTTATATTTTCCATAACTACGGTGATCAAACTACTTTATGAGATAAATCGATAAAATAAAAAAAAACTGCGAGTCGTATTCTCGCATGTAACGTGGCTAAAGACCATAAGTTTACCGACAGTGTTCTATAATTTGATGAAGTTACATTCTTTTGCAGAGGGTCATAAATACACAATAATCACCCCTTCATCCAGATATACTAGGATGGAATGGACAAATTTTTTATTTTAAAAACCGAAAAAAAAATCATTCTAAAAGCCAATTTGTGCCAACGAATGTACTGATAGACACTGCCTATTTGTCTGAAGTTTTACGTTGAGTTTCGTTCAGTATATACATAAGTTCATTGTGACGTTTTAACTAACATATGCAGACAGACTATGCTGCCATGACCAACAATATAGCAGAGCCTATGTCATGCAATCATGTGAATTACATACTTGCTGTTTTCCTCTCTGAACTAGACAGTTTCACTTAGATTTCCGACTTTTGTCAAAATCACTCTGCCTAGGCACTAGATTTGAGATCAAGAGTATCTACCCAATACTTTGGCTATTGGCATATACAAATCCCAAGAAAAAACTTGAAAAATGTCCCAATTTTTTTAAATTTCTTTCCTCGAAACCCCCGACTGCATTGATCATGAAAGGCTGCTTCCATGTCCTTAATGATATTACTTGTCACGACATTCACTGAATATTTACAGCCATTGTCAAACCCATCCTTATAGACTAATACCTGTCTTGTCTGAAGAAACTTTCCAAGATCCAATGAAATAAATGCATGGGGACTGGCGTTATTAGAAGGTCTTTAACTGCTGCCTTTGAAACTATACTTGCACTGATTCCAATAAACCTGAACCCAAAGGAAACAGCCGCGAAAAGCCTTTAAAACAATTCAATTCCTGCAAAACTGCAATATGGGCCACCTCAAGATCGTAAGGTCATAAGCACAAGTACAAACTAACACAGACTATTTCAGTAGAGAAGACTAGCTTAAAACAAAGGCCCTCAACCCGAAATAAGTTTCGATTTTCACAGAGCCAAAGAAAGAGTGAACTCCGGAACTCAAATAACCCCGATGTTGCCCAGCCAATAAGACTTCCTAACCATATTAGTGGAGGCTGTAACAATCACCGAGACGACCCGACAATTTTTCATGAAACTATCTTTTAGAAAAGTCCTTGACTGTCATCCACAGTAATAAGGTCAAAATTGGTGAAACACGTCCTTGACAGCGTAACGCGCTGGTAAGTCGGCGATTAAGGTAACACAATGGTCTCATAGAGATCCAAGTGAAGACGACATCGTATAGAATGTAGTCATTCTTTCAAACCAACTTGCCAGAAAGGACTTTTTAGAAATTTATCAAAACTCATCCCGTCCTATCAACCGCAATAACTCCCTGAAATACAACAGCGATAATATTTACAGTCTTGTTAATTTTATTTCCCACCTTTGGCAACTAAGTGAAAGTCATTTAGTGGTAACTAAATGAAACTCATTCGAAAAACTGAATACCGACTGTACCTAGGGGAAATATTTTCGTCTCGAAGGTGGGACATCAGCTCGCCATTATGAAATATGTAGAAGGATAACATTATTTTTTATTCGACTACTAGAATCTGATGCAAAATTCCAAACCACAATCAATCTTTAATCAGGGACCAAATTACCATACTCGTTAACGAGTAACTCGTGATCGAAATGTGGAGATTTGGCATTACCGCTCCCAATAAGGTTATCATTCGATCACGAGTGCCACTCACCCACTCGTTATCGATTGTGCAAATTGGGCCCGAGTTTTCCATAACTTTGTCGAAAATTCTGTAAAATATAATCCTTGTTCGGAATTTTTGAAGCTTAATGTAATTTGTAAAGCACTAACACCTGAACTTGCCTACTAGAGATACAACTGCTGAGTGGTCATTTATGCGATTAAATTGAACTCGGACCATAGTCCTTAGCCTCAGAACCTATTTTGAGTGTCTATTTTTCTTTATCTTGTTTTCTACGTGAATTTTTTACATAATCTCATTTCAGTTTGACGCTTTCTTCCTAAAAATAAATCCCAAAATATGTTGGTAGAATGTACTCCTTCGATGGATTCATTGATGTCGAATTGGCCAGAGAAGCAATTACCTCGCTGACCAATAAACTTGCACATGGATTAATAGTAGGTTTCAATGTTAAGAAAATAGTTTAACATCATCTAGGACAAAATTGTAGCGTGTAAAGGACTCAGAATCAAACATAGAGCCGCCTGGCTATGAGCATAAGCTATCTGAAATCCGGTAGAAGAAAAAGTTGTTTCTATCGCAGTCTAAACGACAGACGATTCATGGGACTTAGAGCAAAAAAAATACCACAAAGTATTGCTCCGTCCGATCGATTCCCTGACACATTGCAAGGAAAAAGATTATAAACTGGTCAAAAAAGGTTCGGACATGGTGATCGCTTTAGCTGAAACACAGGTGCCACTCCTTTTCAACACAGGCAAGTTGATCATAAACTGTATTTCAGTGAAATTTGTTAGGGAATAATGGCAACTTGCCACTGATTATGATATAACACGCAGTGTGTAGCCAGTGATTGATATGAAAAGAACGACCCTACTGACTCTAGCGAGAGGGACCATCCGAACAGTTGTCAGTATAATAGCACAGCCACAAAGGAAACATAACTTTTCCTTTAGCTGCAGAGATTGAGAAGAATTAAAGTCTACATAACAACTCCTACTACACTGTTAAAGACCAATGGCGATGACTATAAGGTTCCTTGATAGCTTTGGCAGCTGGAGGATAAAGTACCCATGTAAAACCTAAAACACTTCAAACATTACAAAGAAGCCCGCCTAACCTTGCCTAAATCGTTGACGAAATTAAAAGGAAAATTCAACTTCAAAATAAAGGACCAATCGATGTCAAATGCACAATCGATGTCAAGTGACACTTCAAAAATAATTTTCTGGTATTGTAGTCTCAAGATTAAAAACTTCCTCGAAAGGGTCTTGGGAAGAGATTTTTGGTCAGGTTAATCTCAAACGGTTGCCCCTTTCTATAAGCACAGACTGTCTTACAACAATTTTAATCGTAGACACACACCGATCACAACCAACGATCCGTTAATTTCGGAAATTTCCTCTTGAGGATTATACCTCCTCACAGAAGACTTTTTATCAAATGGACATGCCCCGTAGTTTCTCCCATCAAAGACAAGAACAAAGCAAAGTTATAGGCCTGCAGTTGAAGGAAATATTTGAATGCTTGGACAAGCCGTCAATACTATAACGTGTAGGTACAGTTCTATGGAAGATTTATCACGATCATTGCACTTCTACTACAAAGACAAGCAAACTGCCAATTCAATAAAATTAATAAAATTACACATAGCTCATAAGAAACTGTTTCCTAACGATCCTGACTTCAGCTTTAATGACTTCATATCCACACTCCTGCTCTTATATTCCTCATCCTAAACACAAAGTGTCTCCTTCTCCTTAGAAAATGAGTGTACAGTCCAACAGTCCAACTCATCTCTCTAAATTCAGCCATCAACCAACATAAGCTTCGCTTGTCTACAAGCCCCTTAACTCGTTGAATGTGTAACTTAAACGATTGCCTCCATCCATTTGAGGAGGATAAACCTCTGCGTCCACTGGCATAAAGTATTCAATGACCTTATGCAACTTCGCGCATCTAGTCTAACCGGTCCAGCGAAGAGGATGATTTTTCTGCAACACTTATCCCTCACCGCTCCCCCGCTTGTGCTACCAAAGAAGAAAACCCAAAGACCCCACTACCTGCAATCTTCGTCTTTAGGCAGAGCTCTCGTGGAGTTAGCCTTTTTCTTTTTGCAATTCGCGCTATTGTGCGTTGCGTCGTCGTTTTGTGCTGTGTCCACTTTGATTTATCTTTCTTCCTTCCTCTGGATCGGAAGAAGTACCATCACAGGAGAACACAAGAATAAATAAGTTGCTTGTACTCACTTTTTTCACTCCGCTCGCTGACAAAACGCTGTAGATAGATAGATATATTCCATAGACAAGTCCGCTTCTCTCAAGTGTGAACCCCGTCGTTTTTGGTGGGTTGGTTGGGGGTAATCCTTCGAAATTGTATATATATGTACGCACAGGATAACCGTGTATTACTTTCTACTTTGACAACAAATCCCATTCACTAAAACAAAACAACAAAAAAAAAAATAAATAAATTCTCCATGCACCAGCGATGATGGGATTCTTCCTTTTTGCACTGCTTTTCGATTTATTTACTCAATTACACCCCGGTTTTTGCACCGCACAAGTATATATGGAGAAACACAGCAAGGATTTTGCTCCTTTTTGCCTTTGCCTTTGCCTTCCTTTTTTTTTTTTTTTTCTTCACTTTCACTCCACACACAGAGGAGGTAAACCGACACACAGACACCGCAAATAAATAAATAGAAAGCAAATAAAGGAAACGCAGAAAAATACCGAAAAAGGATTATTTCATTCACTACACTCCTTGCGAATTTCTCTCTCTCTCTCGCTTTTGCACCGCACTGAACGCCACCGAAATTTTAGAATTTTTTTTTTCTTTTTTTGCAAATTCCGCTTCACAGGTGTAATTCCTGGAATGTGTAGTGGTGGTATCCTTGACAGGATTTGACAATAATTGCCGGGCACATTTTCTTTTCCTTCGTTTTATCGTTGCTTTTATGAATGGCGACACAGAGAGACAAGACACTTGATAAGCAACTAAAATCCCGATATGTCTACAGATTGATGGATGAGAATATACCGATAGAAATGAAAATTGAAATTTATTTGAAGCAAATTCCTTGTCGCTATCGTCACAGACCGGGACGTTAACTTTCGCAAGCAGAAATCGCGTCCTCACTCGTGAACAGACATCAACCGAACTGTTTTTTGTCCAAGGCGGCTACCACTCGTCGAGAGGCAAACACATTCCAGTCGCACCAAGCACTGTACACTCCACTTGGCATGGCACAGCCAGCACACACAACTCACAAGTGTGGATGGAATGGTAGCGGAAAATGCATACCAGTTTCCAGTTTATTGGATTGTGTACATGGAATTTGAGGGAACTGGAAGTTATCATCATCATCCATTCTCTGGAATCTGTTTGAATCAGACTCTCAGCGGAATGGTTTTATCAAAATGAGAGGGAGAAACCTGTTTGCCGTTCGGCATTGCTTGGGTGTTTGTGTAGTGTGTGTTCGGTGTTCCTCTCTTCTTGTCTAATTTGATTCTTTGATTACACGGATGCCGGTTCTAGTTCCAGTAACAGTTTTAAGAGACCGTTTTGCTTTGATACAAGCATCCAACGGGGGAGGGATTTCTCTTTAATGCGTAACCTTGGGAAATTGCGTGATTGGAAGAAATGCTTATCAACATTGTGCGTGCGTTCGTTTCGTACCATTCCAGTCGAGACTCGATATGGTGAACTGGTGAGTACTTTGACTTTTCCGAGGGCATACACTACTGAGCCGAAATTAGTTATGTAGAATTGGATACGAATAAATTTCCACGATGCGTGTTTCGAAAAGAGTTTGGTAAGACCCTTTTACTGGTTTAATATTATGTACATTTCGGAGTCTACATAGAACACTTGTAATGACGAAATTAAAGGACAGACGAACTATTATAGAGCACAGAACTAGAGACAATTTAGCATTCGTATCGTTCGACTTACTAATGTTTGTCATTACGCCCCATGGTAAACTGATGACGATGAGCTTTCGAAGGCAGACAAGTATTGCTAGTGAACTGGTGGAACTCAACTGCATAAATCGCAGGTGCCGTGTTTATGAGAGAAACGATAAAACAGAGAGGGACAGAAAACATTTGTTTTGTGTTAAAGCAAGTCTATTCAATTAGAGTGTCCCTGTCAGCTAAAAGTCTCAAGGCGTACTTGTGGATTCTTGTCCAGGTGAGTTTTTGGTTTACAAGAATGAAGGGTGACCGAATGCTTTATGGTATGAAACCGGATCGCAAGAGCTTTGTTCATCGTTTGAGGACTTTATTGGCCAATTTAAAAATATACCTACTTGGTTAAAGCCTGCTTTACGCAACCTAAACTAAACTAAACTAATAGACGCCAATAGCAGAACCATTAACAGGACCTCTTAAGAGCTGGTAACAACTTGCGTCAGCATCCGGTTAAGGTTTTAAATGGTATCCTACGATTTTAACTAAAAAGATGGAGGGTGTACATCGCCACCTTTCTGAACAACATTGTAAGTGGTGCCAAGGCCCAAGGTTTCGACAGAATATCCGCAAAGTGTTCAACGTTCTTGGTATACAGCACAACGTGAAATTCTGCTGAGTTCCTAGCCATAAAGATATACCGAGTAATGAAGTGGCTGACGAACTTACAGGGAAGGGATCCGCCCTTGACCCGTCAACTTTTTGACCACACAGTTGAATCTCCACTGTGTAAGCTTACGAAAATAGTGAGAAAATCCTTAACAGCAGCAACACCAGGTGGAAATCTCTCACCATCCATTAGATGTGAAAAAGAAGCTGGCCAAAATATGACAAAAAGTCAAAACCAAAAAATCCTGCAAGCCGATAAGGACTCCCTGTCGCTGTTTGAAAACATACATACTTACTGGCCAAAGGGGGTTCGATGGTGGTTACAGAAAGTTTGTCTAGCATGCTTTGATCATGAAATTTTTTCTAGACAAATTGTCAGGCAAACAATGAACCAAAAATGTGAACGGGACGGAGCTATCAAAGGAAGATGAAAATGAAGCCTGTAAGCCCAAGATTTAAAAGATGGGGTCGACTACGAAAATCTGTAAAGGGGAGCCTGTGTAAGAGACTGAAGAAACTGGAGACACATGGGAGCATACACAAGCATAGATATAAGTATGAAACATTTACTGTTTTATTGCAAACTGCGTTCGATTTCTAAAATCAGTCAATATTCCGGAAGTTGCTGTTTAAGGTTACATACAGGTAGAGTAGACAAAAAAAAAGAGACAACTATGCAATTTCCAGCGCAATGTAGCCAACCTCCAACAAGATTGAAGGAGATATGATCCCTAAAACTGGACGCGAAATTACCAGAACTCTAGCGACTAGTACTGGGTAGGGTACTGGCTATTGGGCACGTCGAAATACGCCCGTAGCTAGGTGGGGAGCTCCCTTAGAAATTTTAATTCACCGAGAGAAGAATTACTCGATTTGTATGTGAGTTCCCTTCAAAATCTCCTGAGCACTTTCAAGAATTCAAACCTGGCTACGAGTTTGAATCGAAGCTTAAATGTGGATAAACACAATCTCTACAGCACTAGCCCAGACCAGACAGCATATATCAAGGAAATCCTTCCTTCGGCATTTTTGAAAGATCTCGTCCAAGAGAATTGGGAGAACTTATTTTTGTCCTTAACTTGACCGGATGGGTCTGATAACCTCTGATCACCCAATTCATGTGATATATGGTTCCAGTCAAGATCTACAACCTCCGCATATGCAGGAAGTTCTCTAATCACCTGCATTTTGTTCTCCAAATTGACACATAGAAATATTTTCCATTCGTCAACTCCTCAGTAAAAATGAGAGGTTACTGCCACACAGTGTCTCTCACATCTATGCACTGGAAAATGGAATGGCCATATTAACAGAGCAACTCTCTTTGGTTGCAGTCGTTTGCTGATTACTTTCAGCAGCAAGTGCAGATACACATTGAATCCAATGCTCAACTTTACTTGGAGAAGCAAGCAACATGATTATATTTCTCACCTAATTAGACGAAGATATTTTATCGTAGTTCATTTTGCACGGAAAATAGCCAGATTTTTCCCTAATCCTTCCACATTTTACACCCGGAGGTAAATTCAATAGTCGACAGGACCCAGGAGGATAATCCCCGAAATATACACCCAAAACACGCAATCGCACAAAAAGGACACACTCCCAACTGAAGAGTACATTTTTTTCTCTTACCTACTCGCATTCCCTTTGGTTCCAGGAAAAGAAGGATTTTCAATGCCAAGGATTATGACAGATTCCTCTACCTACTACTCACACAAATCTGTTACAGGGAAAACTATAAATACTTCTTCGTGATACGATGACAGCCGCCGTGGAGTTGTGCTCTTGTTGTTGTTGCTAGTTTTGGTATTCTAAATTTATCCTGGAACTGCTTACTAAGGGTTGATTTACTTCCCCTTTTTGCCACGGACCGACACAGGGAATTAAATCTCTCTCCGCACTTTTATGATTTGACTCGACACTACGATTTGGAAGGGCTAAATCTTTTGCGAAAACTGAGTGTTTTCTCACTCCCCCACTGGTTTTGTGCTATCTCTCCTTTAACTGGAACCATCTTCATCACCACATACTCGTATGTTTAGTTCCAGAAAAAAACAAGTACAAATTCAGAAAGTATAGCTCTGCGGTTGCAACATGACGTATGGGATTGGTATGGGACTGGTTTCGCTCTTTTCACAAGTCATCCTACGCTCTTTCAATAGAAGATTCCCTTGGGAATCGCTACCAACCACTTCTACTCCAGGATACATCATGAATCATCGCAGAATCGGAACGAAATAAATTGCGGCGGCCGGTCCCTACCGTGATTCCAATCTAGCAGCTGGCACTTGTGGTTGTGTGCTAGAAGTTAGAGATGTTGCTTTGCCATATCTTCTGCGCAAGGGTAGCAAATTTTCTCTTCTGGTTGAATTCCGGTTTTATTCTCTTCCGAGACAAGGACGTAGGTTTAGCGTGGGGTTGTCAGAATTTTGTGGAACATGTTGCATGATATGTTGGTTGACTTCAGAGTGTTGAAAGTCAGGATTTAATATGATGTGAAAGCGTTTTAAGGCACATACATAAGGCATATGTAAGGTTAATGTTGCAAGTTAAAACAACAAAGTTTACTGTAATTGCCGAAGGGCGTTGCTACAGAAGTAAGGACCGACTCCAGGCATGAACAACACATTTGTTTCCAATTAAATCATTTGGAGCAGAGTATCTCTTGACAGTAAACCGAGCTCACAGGGTGTCTTAAGAATGTGTGTTGCAGAGACAGGGACAGTATTTAAAATATTGCGGAAGGGTTATGATCCTACATATGTAAGTCTTCGGAAAACCTTGTCTGGCTAGTAAGTTACCAGTTTTATTAGTTTCATTGTCTTTATAGCTGCGAACAGTGCATGCATTGCAATGCATTGTAGTACTCAACGGAGTTCAATGCCATGCGATCTTTATGATTACTAGGCTGTGTTATTTCTGTCTTTTGGGAGTTGTCTGACAAAAACAGGCCGAAGGCTGACTCCAGGTTCAGGTTCAATGAAAATAGTTCTAGTATCGTGGCCTAGGAATCAATAAGATAGGTAACTACCGGTCGTCGTTGCTCAGTGGTTAGTGCGTTGGACTGCTGACCGAGCGGCGTGGGTTCAAGCCCTCCTGGGTTGCAGTGCATTGAATACCATTCGCCTCTCAAGAGTTTACGATGAGAAGGAAATAAAAAAATTTGAAGAACACTTTCACCTTAACGCAAACCTTACCATCGTATGCCTACTACTGCTATCACATATCACATGATTCTAGACCCTCATCAAATGACAGCGGATGTTAAGAGGGAGAGAAGCGTCGCGTCAAAGGGACACAAATTAAAGTGCCAAAACAAAAATCATCAGCTTCGGAACGAAATCGTTAGACCAAGTCAGCGCCACTGGAATAAGTAACGAGCCTTGGGAGTACTTCCTGGACCGATGGTAAAACCAAAATAAGATGATCGTTTACCATATCTGACCACAAACGTGTAGGGAAACTGAAGGTATCTAGCTAAGTATCAAGCTGGCTAGAGAGCGTTAGATCTACTGTGTCTCCGGTCCACTTAGCCACTACCTTCCTAGTGAAGGTGAGTATGTCATTACATAGTAGCCGAGTTTCTGAATTCCGCCAACGAACAGAATAAACTTTGAAAGATCCGTCTGCGTAGCCAGTGTAGACCCGAACATTCACAGAGAATGTGCTCGGAGGTCTCTTCCTCTTCCGAACAGAACCGGCACTCTGCATCTGAACAAAAGTTTAGTTTGTTGTGATGATATCTAAGGCCGCAATGGCCGGTAAGGGAGCCCACTAGCTTCCTCATGTGATTTTTGTCAAGGTTTACAATTTCACTGTAGGAAAAGGACTTCAAAGGTCTCTTGGATTTCCTTAGCCCGAGGACCTTTTCCCTATGAGCTAGGCGAAGTTGGTGTTCCCAGTTGTTGAACGAACTGTGGCGGTAATCAATTAACGCCAGAGAAGTATTCCGGTACCAAGAGCGGGGAACCCGAACAGGCCCTAGCCAGCTCATCCGCAGTTTTAAACTTCACGAATGAAATTCCAGAAGGAATAGCTTTGAAACCCTTCTGCTATTTTGATTTTACGAAACAGCTGGGATAACTCACAACAAGCACAACAACATACGTTGCTCTAAAGAGTCCTAAATCATGTCAGTCCTTGTTTATGGTGCTGAGCAGGAAAGCAGGGCACATATTACATTGGTTTATACTTCTACGGATACTCGGTCTCATTTGCGAGGAGAACGAATGCAGGAGGTGATATAACCGCAAACCCTATTCCCTATACCAGGACGTTGATCTAGTTCAAAAAAAAAAAGGTTTTGGTTAAAAAAAGTTACGAAACACTGCGCTCAAGCTGGAGAAGATCAGAAAGACCTAACGTCGAATAAAAGAACCTAAAATGCACAGCTTGACAAAGTGGCAGGCGTGTGCCCAGGGTTGAAGAAGATGAAAGGCTTCTGTGGACCCAACCTGTCTAGCTTTCGGTTACATTCTACGTGACACTCCATTATTATGAAGGAGTCTTACGTATTGACTTTGTACCGCGCAATTATTCAATTCGCTGTTTAGGATAAGTGGTGTATAAGCCAAAAAGAACACAAAGCATTCGTTATGTTCTCAAATCTTTATAAAGAAATTCCGATATGACAGGATAATTGTGAGCTTTAAACGCCATTGAAGGTAACTGGAAGCACATTTAACGCGAAACATTTCCCGACCTTGAAGCTCTCTTTCGTTATACACTTTCGGAAAATTCGTTATTTATTTCCGCCAAGTGGTTGCCCGGGTTCCTTTCTAACCCTTAAATCCCCAATTAGGATTTGTTTTTTTTTTTCCTTTTTAGCTCTTCCAACCGAAAAAAGGAAGAAAAATTTAATAAAACAAAGATTGTGACACATGATGAAGGAAAAGTGAAAATCCTTAAAGGATTTAAATCGTCGCACACACATACGGATACGAGTGTATCCAAGCACTTTTCGTGTGCGCTTCATAATGAGAATGAACATCGTAAAGACGATGAGAAGAACGATGTCGAAGACGACGACGACGACGACTACCGCCCGGATAATACGATTACATCCATACACACACTACACACAAACACACCCACACAAAAAAAAAGGATTTTCGACATTTGCAAATGTTTGTCTATTAATTTTCTTTCACAACAAAAAAAAAAAAAAAGAAACAGGCGACGAAAATAGCAATAAACTACATAATGAAAAGGAAAACGGATAAAGAAGGAGAAAATAACAAATCTCTACGTAAAATGGTTAAACATTCGCAATTATCCTTGATGGCAACAGCTCCGTGTTGGAAATAGTGTAAACGAAACACTAATCCTTTCATTCAGTTGATGATGTGCTGAATTACGATGCTATCTGATGGCCAACAAGTTTCGGCTCTTAAGAAGCAATTAAAAACGAATTATTTTTCGTATCCTTTTACAAGTCTGTTGAAGTTTGTCTTCATACATATATTTATTATTAACTAATACGTTAACAGTGAAAGCTGTGTGCAGATAAAGGCAGACCATGACCGTCGGACTTAAGAGAGTTTCCTCTTGCTAGGGAATGAAATCAGCAAGCCACCGACTTAACACGTTCTACATAAGCCTAGACGGGCGAACAGTCCAGTTGATTATGAGTTTTCAATCGAGCTGTACGGGGTACAAGACCACGTATCAAAAGAAGAAGATATCGAACAAGTAAAAGACTTGGTTTGGTAGCCAAGCCTTAGTAAAAAATTTACGAGTAATGCCAACGCAAACAGCAAATGGCGTGTTTCGGAGTCACAGGTGCTCAAGCTTCGACTCTTCAGCGGGAGGAAAGGTAGCTCACATCCGCATGACTGAAGATCCTCGCGTTTTTCGAAACAACGGCAAATATAGGACAATGAAACAAATGGGGTACTCGGCTATAATCCACTGATAGAACGCGGAAGGCCGTTCTCTTTGAGCACCACACTCAAGTGAAGAAAATGAGTTTTTTTTCTGACTGTCCGAAATCCAGCAGAATGCATAAATCCAACGCCCAGATCTCATCTGGTCAAAGAATTGCCAGCCACCACGATCTCCGCTCACACTTCGAACTCTTGCAATGTCACCAATATGGACAAGGTCCATATGGATAACAGACCTGAAGCACGAATAAAGGAATCAGTTTCAGCCCCATTCAATTTTCATTTCCCTCCCATCAAATGTCCTTTAACTTCCCTTTTTCTCCAGTACTAATGTCAAAAGAAGAGAGGTGAACGTGAAGTTAAATGCCTTTTGCTCACCAGTAGGTACCATTACTATTGCATCGGTTGGCAAAAAAATCGATGATCTGTGAAGATCTGGAGAAGTATTACAATTTGTCCTAACACCAAACTCCTGCTGTTACAAGAAAACTGCGGACTTTCGACAATGCCAAGAAGGAAGAGGTGCAATCGAATGGAAAAGCCAAACGCTCCAGAAAGGCGATGAATTTATATCCAGCCAAGCCATGCAATGGAATCAGCTAAGCCCGGAAGAAAGAAGAGTTTGTCACCCAAGAGTAGGATCTTCTAAGAGGTGTCAAAGCAATTTAGCAAAAACTGGAGAGAGCTTTAATGATATCTTCTAGCACATGCCTTCATTTTGCTCTCACTTGTCAAACCCACAGAGTTTTTACACCCCACATTCGAAACGAAGGCCGTAGGTCCGTAGTCAATTACCAAACAACAACAAAACCAAATGTTAATTTAACTCAAACCATGATCGCGTTCTAGCCCAAATGAAATTATCTATAATAATATTTTGCAAACTGGAATCAAATTGTTATAAACATTTAAATAAAATCGAAAATAAAACGACTCACCGAGTGATTTGATGTTTGAATATTTGAATTTTGAACAAATTTCCAACGGCTGAAAGAATCGAACGTGCGAACGAAACAAAAACACTTTGTTGCAACGAGAAAAAAAAATTACTTATCACACAGTCATTTTGAATTCCGGAAAAAATACTGATTTACCGGATCAAACACTACACAACATATCGCAAAATGATCACGAACACTTAAATTTAAAGAAAATCACAGAATTTGATTGCAAAATGTGAAGAAAAGGATTTAATGACTTTTTTCCAATCACGTCTTCGCGAACCGAATCCATTCACTCCCGCACAAGTGTTCAATAATTGACAGCTCCCCATCGAGAGAATGTAGACGATTTTTGTGGAGGGTATTCTGTGGATGGAATGTGTTGACAAGATTTCCAATTGCATTCAGTGATGGTTTAGCCATTTTAGGTAAATGATTGGTTGGGATCTGAAATTAATTTTGGTAGCGAGGATTAGGTTTAAGGTTTGGAGATAAAATCGCATATTACATATCGTCATTGCGACTTTCAGATTTAATACTGTAAGATGTGCATCTTTAGCCACGACATTATCTTCCGATTATGTCAATATCGTCGGCTCATGCGAGTAATTGGACGGACTTTTGAAAGATTGTCCCTCTTCTTTTAAAAACCATGTTGAAGAAGTCACATGACAGCGCGTAGCCTTACCTAAATCCTTTTGTGACATCAAATGTCTCGGTGAGGTCTTGACCGACCTTGATGGAGCAGCGTGCATTCTGCACGGACGGACGAGAATGGCATGGATGCCAAAACTAGACATGGCTCTGTATAGCTCGTCTCTATAGAAGCTGTCATTCGCGGCCATAAAATCGATGAAGGGGAGGTGAGTATCGATTTTAAGTTCCTGGGTTTTTTTTTTTCCAAGATCTGCTGCACTGTGAATATTTGGTCGGTGGTGGACATTCCGGGACTGAACCCACACTGATATTGACCGACCAGGTTGTTGATGAACGGCTTCAGGCGCTCACACAACACGGCGGACAAGATCTTGTAGGCGATATTAAAAAAACTAATGCCTCTGTAGTTGGCGCAGTTCAGAGAATGCCCTTTCTTGGGGATTGGGCAAACAATGCAGAGGTTCCATTTATGGGGCATATTTTCCTCCGACCATACTTTACAGATGAGTTGGTGCATGGTTCTTACCAAGTCATCGCCTGCCGCTTTGAATAGGTCGGCAGCTAGGCTGTCAGCTCCAGCAGCCATCTTCACTTCATGCAGGTCGGGTGGAAGTTATTGTTGGTCTTCATCGTCCAGGTTGAATGGTTTATTCGGCCTGCCAGTTGAATTTGATTCGTCGTCGCCGTTTAACAGTCTGCAGAAATAGTTCTTCCATATCCTGAGTATCGACTGCAATTCTACTACGATGTTCCCTTGTTCATCTTTGCAAGCTTCGGTTCGAGCTGTGTACCCTTGACAGGTTCTTTTAACCATTTGTTACAACTTCCGAACCTCATTCCTGCAGTCGCATCTCTCTATTTTCTCAACCGTACACTTCTCATGCTCCTTCTTCTTCCTCCTGAGAAGTCGGTGTTCCTCTTTCGTCTTCTGCTCGTAGAGCTCGTGAGCAGCTCTGGTCCTTCTACGCAGTGCCGCTCTGTTTGCCCCTGTTTCGCTGCATGCGCTTGCTACATTCGTCGTCGAACCAGGGGTTTCGAGGCGGCACCTCCAATGTGTTTTTGGCAGTGTTGCCACTGGTCTTCAATACTTCATCAGAAAAGGATCTGGTGATCTCTTGCGATTGCAGCGCCAAGAGGTTTCCATCTAAATGTGACGTTTATGTACATAATCTACGATCTATACACTTCTTATAGTATTAAATCTGAAAGTCGCAATGACGATATGTCATGTCTAGCAGTATAAGTTTAAATGCTTTGCCTCTATCAACTTACATATGTAGATTCGAAGAATTAGTTCAGTGATTTTATCTCCAAACCTTAAACCTAAACCTCGCTACCAAAATTAATTTCAGATCCCAACCAATCATTTACCTTAAATGGCTAAACCATCACTGAATGCAATTGGAAATCTTGTCAACACATACCATCCACAGATTACCCTCCACAAAAATTGCCTACATACATTCTCTCGATAGGGAGCTGTCAATTATTGAGTCTTTGTGCGGCAGTGAATTGATTCGGTTCGCGAAGACGTGATTGGAAAAAAGTCATTAAATCCTTTTCTTCACATTTTGCAATCAAATTCTGTGATTTTCTTTAAATTTAAATGTTCGTGATCATTTTGCGATATGTTGTGTAGTGTTTGATCCGGTAAATCAGTATTTTTTCCGGAATTCAAAATGACTGTGTGATAAGTAATTTTTTTTTTTTCTCGTTGCAACAAAGTGTTTTTGTTTCGTTCGCACGTTCGATTCTTTCAGCCGTTGGAAATTTGTTCAAAATTCAAATATTCAAATATCAAATCACTTGGTGAGTCGATCTATTTTAGTGTTTATTTCAATTGTCATTTCAATTTGATTTCATTTTTCATTTACACTCCGTGATTTTGATAAGGAAGGGGGAAATGATTTCCTCGTTGGAGGTGAGTGTTAGAAGATACATAATTTCCTTTGTAAAGTAGGTAGGGGCTTCTGTGCTTACTGTTCGGTTAATCAATGCGCATAATTATGATGATTTAGCTTAAGTCTTTTTCATGCGCTTATGCGTCTATTTACGAACCAAACTACGTTCGATCTTCTTTTTTAAAGATGAAGTCAGCTCTAGAAACCCTTGCCAGATTGACTGAAACGACGAATCTGCGTGTCAATCCGTCTAAAACTGAACTATAACTCTCCTCAAAAATACATGTATAAAATTTCGATTATTACTCCAGACAAACTTAAGAACACGGAACTTAGCTTCACATATAAGGCCAAGTACCTATTTATAATCTCAGATAGACAATTCAGTTGGAAACTGAATATTTAAGACCGAGCTAAGAAGTTTGCAATCAACGGTAAATCGCTTAGGTTTCATACTGCAATCGACGCTTGTTCTTGGTTTGTAGCTCTCGGTTGTCAGGCCAATGTTGCTGTATGGAGTGTCTTGGTCTGAGAGATACCGGTCGCTCCCATACAAATGTTTAAACTTCGTCTATTCCCTCAATCCTCCTCACTATTAGCCCGAACTCACCCGAAGATCAAATTGTATCAATTATCCGGCTCTGTTTTTAAATGGCGGGACATATACAGTAATTCTCACACTGGGCTTCAATTGGGTAAATCACCCTTAGGTTAGGTTGGGTTATAGGGGAAGTACCCAGTCTAATGATTGAGCGTCCACGGAGGCCTACTTTTCCATTGTGTTCCTCTTTGTGTTGTGGTCCATTGTGGTTCGAAACCATCCTGTTCTCGTAATGAAGTGGAGTATATTCGTTTTCAGTACTTCTGTTAGGTTACCCAGTTCTCCAAACAGCCTGTTTCCCATGTGTCGGAGTCGGCGGTTTTAGAGGTTGGGACACTCACGGAGTAAGTGCTTGATGGTTTCTATATCTTCTGCATCCTGACAGCTCCTGCAGTAGTCTGGAGAGTTGATGCCGGGTCTGCTGGCTATGGTACCTATCAAATCACCCTTTCTTCGTACCCCCACCAAGTTTGAGGTCTCTCACATATCCATCTTATCCACGGATATTCACAAGGTTTCTAACCGTAGGCACGGTACTCCGGCTTTAAGAGGGTCCTGGCGCTGTCAGACTGCCAGGTTGTCTAACCTAACCTTGTCCAGAATTCATTACATTGATGAAGTACCTTGTTTAAAAAACGTGTCATAGGATGCAGTATTAGGATACAAACAATGAAACAATGATGAATTAGGAACAAAGATGTGGTCAAGGGCAGTCGCGGACAAGAATTAAGGAGGTTTTCCGATAGCTTCTATCGCTTAACGCTGAATAGGCGTTGATTTAGCTAATGCATCTAACATCCTACGAAGCTGCACGATCATACATCGCAGCACAGCATCATTGTCATCATCCACCCACATTTCAAAAACTTCCAAAACCTGAACTATGACCTAATTGCAAATGTCCTTGTACATACCACCGAGTTCACTCAACATTTTATAGTAAACCCTCAACCACGCCGCCACCGTTTGGCAGATTAATTCGAATCATATCAACAAATAGTCAAACATTACATTGCGGTCGTTTCGTGAAATTGAAATTCCTTCAAGCCGCACGCCAATTCAAAACTTCATCCAACCACAGGTTGACCCAGTACAATCTAACGTTCCAGCCCTCCACATCGTCCTGATAATTGGACTTTATCCAAATCTCGCCGCGAATTTCCAACCCTAAATCAACACGAAAACAGATAAATCGTACAATCATTCGAAATCAGAAAATAAATAAATCTCGGTCACACATGTACCGCTGCGCCGTACGGACATTTTCGAAACTAGATGCCACGGCCACCTGACAGAAAAAGGAAATTATTTCATTTGCAAACATTTTTACACTGCCATGCGGCCCGTTTGACCACTAATCATCAATGCCCGGGACATGGGAGCTGCAGAACACACAAAGGCCACAAATCATAAACAATAAATACCGCCGCTGGGTGTCACAGCGAAAAACGGACATTCGGCATCCGGCAGTGACCATTTCCGGACCACGTATGCACATACACAGCAGCCAGGGCAGGATTACGATGTAATAACTCGCAGATCGTTAGCGGGGGACACCATGTTGACACGAGATACGCGGGTGCTTTCACCCTAAATGACCTAGTGCGGAGGAGATTACATGGAATGAACTCTCACTGTGGGATGTGACCCTAGCCCGGGGAATGTAGGTCACCGGAAGATGGTCAACCACGGCTGAAAGTGAATAAACAGTGGTGGAAGATAGTGGGACAACGGGTTTAAAACAGGGGTTTTGAGGAACATTCAATTTTATGATGTAGACCTGGATAAGAATTGGGTAGCAAAGAAGGTACTAAGCCCCCGTAGAAAGAAAGCTTCCCTTAGAGGTTACTTACTTTCTCAGGTGGGGCACCAGTTTGGGTCGTGAACCTGGGCTTGCCTCTCCAGTTAGCTTACTGCTTGCAGTTGGTTGAGGTCCCCTTCTACTTGTGCGCTCCACCTTACGCGAGGTCGTACTCTACTGGTTTGTCCCTCCGGGTTAAACTCGAAAACTCTGCAAGCCGGAGCATTTGTGTCCATTCACTCTACCTGCTCCAGGCATCTTAGCCAATGGATTCGTATTTTCTTCAGTAGGGCGATGCCGCTGTACAACTCGTATAGTCCGTCGTTGAATCTTCTCCTCCAGAGCCCGTCAACACAAACGGGACATTCTATCGAGGAAAGTTTTGGCTACCATGTATGTATGCCTTTTTTTTTTTTTTGTGCGTGAACTTGCCGGAATTCTCGTTTTCTTGATGAGGGTCGTACCTTGATGACTTATTGCCAACGTTTCCACTTTTCTACGTTGTTGGTGGCATTGGACTTCTAAGGATTACGGAAAACACGATCTGCAAAGGCTCTGGCAGTTTGTTGCGAATGTTGCTTTTCGACGTCTTATTTTCTTACAGTAGTTTTTCGTTGTTGCGGCGTTTGTTACATCCGCATTCGTACCTTGGATACAACAAGTACAACAAGGACATCCAGAGTACTGGAGGAAGGCCTTTTGTCGATTGCAACATGATCACTTTGGTTGATGGTGCGTTGATCAAGAGACCTCCATTGATATTAAGGTTCGAGGTGGGCTCTATAAATAATAAGACATTGCGACTACTTTCGAAGATCGTGTAGCACTGTTAGAGAATGTTACTCTCTAAATATTTCAATAGTCCCTAGCCTTACGGCAATCTCAAGCCTCACATCGTATACCAATTAGTGTGCAAGGCAACTTTCTTACATTTGATGGTCCTTGAGTTTGTTGTTAACCAAGACTTGAACCAAGACACATCTTCAGCCACTACAATCCTAAGGCAGCTGTCGCCAGTTGGTCACGGCAAAATGGTTGATAACACTCTCTCTTCTGGAAGACGTCAGGGGTAGAATCGAAGATTTTTAAATCTTAGACGTTGTTCACGTTTCTCTTTGATCAGGTCGGTGTCGCTGCACAACTCGTATAGATCGTGGTTACATTTTCTCTGGCACAACTGCAGGACCAGTACCGTCCCAAGAAAACCCTTAGAACTAGATGTCGGTTATGTAACCCACTGCGGGGATGTGAGCTCTGCAGTTGACCCATTAAGGGCTACCTAAACCTCACCAGGCACTATAGTTGGCACGACGGCTTGGGATGACCCAAGGCGTATCTTCTCGCAACCAGTCATGTTGTGCGTGTTACATTTTTCGCACGAATGGAAGGGACCTACAATTTATTGCCGACTCCGAACGTTGAATTGAGAAGCTTTTTCATCATAAATGGGCCTCTTGGAGTCATTCACCGACAAGAGGTGGTGTCGCGAAAAAGGTTCAGTGAACATGATTGGGGCTTAAACCTTCGCAGATCGCTCAGCAGTCCAACGTAGGTTTTTTCGAGAAGCTGGCAGGACCATTCCTTTTTGGCATCGTCAGTCTCATCTGTGAGGGAGTGAGCCCAACTGAGGCTGACGTTATGGAATTGTGCTTTGAAGCGGATCGGCATCGGCATCACTCGCTGGCTAACGTGGGAAAAAACTCAAAACTTTTTGCAACAACACAGCATCCAAACAGCCACGTTTTCTGCTCGTGATAGTAGTCTCTACACCCGGTTGATCCCAAGGCACTTGCTGAAGCGATCTTTTCAGAGTACGGATGAATGCGACCTTTTCAGAGTGCGTAAACTCCAAGTACAGATCCTTTTAACGTAAGGTTGTCAACCAGCCCCAATTAATGGCGCAGTGGATTAAGACCGGGACTCTGATGGCACAAGCAAGTGGAAAGGGACCTCAACCAACTTGGTGTGCGAAACTGGGGGTTAAATACCGAACAAGCTAGAAACGCTTGTTGATTGAGATCCAAGTCCACACGGACTGTAGGGTTACCAACAGTTAAAGCGATTCTTGTTTGTGTTTCATTACTAGAAATTTTCTCTTTCATGGTCGATAATTGACGGTGACGCACAATACGATTTGGACCTTCAACCGACTCTCGGTGTAAGCTCTGTGCTTAGTCCCTTACTTTCTGAGAAGAGAATTCAGGTTCAACTGTTGTCTGATGGGTTCTTCTTGTTCGTTCTTCCTAACAAGATCGCTCAGGTTTAGTGGCCATATCAGTCTTATGCTCGTCCTTGGTTCACCTTTTGATTTATCCAAGGGGCACTGCAAGGAAGTGACAAAGTGTTTCTGCCTGGCAGAAGAATTTAAATCTTCGTCGCCCTTCTACCGTCTGCAGAAGTGGTTCTCGAGCAGGCATTTCCTTTCTAACCTGTGATGAAAGTTTCAAGCTTCTTTACTGCAGTGACATTTTTCTATTTTCTCGACCACGCTTGTCATGCTCCTTCTCTTTCCTTATGAAAAACCGAAGTTAGTCCTTTCTCACAGAATGGCACCTATTTCCTTGCATCGAACCAGCGATTGACTTCTGATGGCCGAAAAATATCCTGTACATCAGAAGCAGAATATATGATGGTTTTTGCCAGCTTTGTCGGAGGTGCTTGATACTTGAAGCATATTTTCTCCTGGAAGATCAACCCATCCGACGTCAAACTCTAAAGAAGTGTTAAAATCCATTAAAGTGTGAAGGCAAGTTTCTTAAGTCTCAAAGCAGAATTGTCAGATTGGCAAAATGGTAGCAGAATCTAGTTCGCTTTTCCAACATTTCCACACATCATTCTAAAAATGTTGTTTTCCTTTCGGTCACCTCTGTGATGCTGCGACACCATTTGTCTCTTCGTTAACCCACAACGAATGCATCCTGCCTTAACGAAGCCCGGGTGTTAATTCACCCCGTCGCGCTGCATGGTGTAATAAATGTCCACCCAAACGAAGAAAGAAAACAACGAAACGCCAGATAAATAAATTACCTTGGATATGAATTTCTATTTTTGAAAATTTTCCGTGGAAACATGGTGCCGGATTGTTATCCCATATTGCTGACGTTGAGTTAAAGGTCCTTTTTCCCTTGATGTCCTGTCGTCCATCCCTGAACCCTAAATTGCAACCTTACATAAAATAGACCGCCGCAGTCATCTTTTGTCCCTGCCTATGACCGTTCCTCTTGTTCTTCGTGAATTTTTGTAGTAGTCCTGCAAAGAAGTGGTCATGAAGAAAAGCTGACACCAGATACATGACATGACGTCTCCCAGTGAGGGAAATCAGAAGCGTGAAATTGAAACTGGAAAACTTCTGTCATTTCCTTCAGCCGAAATCTGAGTAGCGCGCTGGACAGATTGTGAAACGCGAATCAAAATTAAATGCAAAAAAGGATTCAGCTCCAGGGGGTCAATGTTGATTGCACTTTTTGTTCCAAGAATGTTGTGCCGCGAAAAATCCGATCTCAGGAAATTGTGTGAACTGTATTCTTCGATGACGTGTCCTTTCAATTTGTCGGGGAAATAGATATCACACTACCCCGGGAAATGGTGAAAACCCCGAGTTAGAAACGAAAATAGTGAATAATATAAAAAAGTGGGAAATCCCCACTCGAAAGTGGAGTCCTTTAGCACATTTATCTTGCGACAAAACTCGAATTTGCTCCGAGGAACAATGTCACATCGACAAAAAAAGGATCAGACAAGAGGCGAATAAATTTACTGGCAACAAAATGTATGACCAACAGGCGGAAAGTTCTGGTGGTCCTTTCTATTCCACACGGGGGGAGCATTTATGACTGTGTGAGACATATGAAAAGTCGACTTAAAAATTGTATCCGTTGGAAGCGTTGTCCGACGAAGAGGTTACGGCACGGATCCGTATGTCATTCCACATTTTTTTCATTTTTTTTCCGGCGAATTCCTTCTTCAATTCACACTGAATGTCAAGTGAATGAAAGATAAATTACCTCTGAGGGTTCGAGTGGGGGGGTATCCTTGGCAGTGTACGCGAGTGCTGCGCTCCGGGGATTTAATCATGAACGTACAGAGCGTGCGAAATTTAAGTCGAACTTTGAAGCTGATATGGAAAATTCAATTTGCTGCTTTCTTTGTTGTCGGTGTCAGTGTGTGTCCAAAAATGAGCGATAGAAGCATGGAATGCAACGTGGAAAATGATTATTGATGATTGGAGGATTGTGGCAATGGGTATTGATTGCTTCTGCTTGCCAGTGGCTAGACGTTGATTAGGTTGCTTTAGTTGGCTGCTGTCATGTTTGAGATCTTTATTGTGAATTTGGAATAAAGTTGGAAATTTGTAATGGATCAAGCAAATACAATGGACGGGATGAAAAATGCTGAGAAAACCATACTAGGCCGCCGTAGGTCAGTATGGGTCTTATTATAGCAGTGTACATCCACAGGATAATCTTGCGGTTAGGTCCCCAGGTTTTCCCAAATTTCCTGCTGCACGAGTGGAAGTTGATTGTGGCCTTCTTGATTCTTTCGTTAATATTCAGCTTCCAACTTAGCTTTTTAACGAGCACGAGTCCAGGTATTTGGCACTCTCGGAGATCCTGTGGGCGATACCCCCCAACAGAAGGTATTTTGAATTGTGGTATTTGACTGCTTATCCACATCTCTTCGTCCAGGTCTTTAGTGTCCCTACCATTTGCTCGCTATGGGAAGAAATTTTCCTGTTGCCATGAGCACTATAGTTTTGACACCGCTGTATCTCAGTTGTTGGCGTACTTCGTTGAGGACAATGACCCACAGCAAGGGGGAGATTACTCCAACTTGAGATGTATCTCTAGAGGCGTATGTTTCCATCCTCGTTCCTCCAAGTTCAACCTTTATGTGTCTTTTTTCAAGTATGTTAAGTATCCAATCGATTAGGATGTTGTGGATATTGAGGTTTGTTAGGGTTTTACGCACCGCATCCATTCTGACATTGTTAAAACCTGCAGCGTTTTCCCTATTGAGCCGACCACACAGTGCAGTGCAGTACTGTGTAGGCGTGCTGTGCTGGAGATTTCTAGAACTCCCGGGCCTAATTTGCTGCGAATGTAAATATCAGCCAATCTTTCAAGAGTTTTCAGAATGGAGGAGGTAAGACTTATTGGCCTGAAGTCTTTGGCGGCTTGTTTTACCGGCCTTGGGTGTGAAGACAACTTTAACCTCTCTCCATGTTCTTGGTACATAACACCATCTGAGGCTATTAAGGTAGAGTTCCTTAATAGGCACATAACAGAGCTGAATATTGAACTGCTCCGCCATCTCTGCGAAGGACGAACGACAATCTAGGGCTAATAGTGAATTTGTAGAGAATGCTTCCAAGGCCTTGAAGAACTAAGGACAGAGATAATGTTCAAAAGAACACTTATCCTGAAAGTTCTAATCTATGAGGTCGACTCTAAAGAGGTTCTAGATGACAAGGAGACCGAATTTCAATTTTGAAAGCCATGGTAATGGTCATCATTGTAAGATTTTCACGGAGGAGGCAAGGGGTTATGAAAAGTATTTTTCTGATTAAAAATTTATTAACCCCATCGTGCGCCTGAGATCCAATTTCCTCGCGAAGCTAAACATAATAACTCGTCAAGTATCGTATTACCCCCAACTGTAACATGTAAATTACAAACGTTTCAAAATTCCATCACTTGATCCACACCGAAGTGGGGGATCGCCATTCATCTCCAAAGCACTGTCAGTCTATTCCTTGTGATCTTATCAGAAGTCATCTACGGAAACAGCATGTAGCCCAGACAATAGAGCTTACTACGCCCGGCACCTCAATGTGTCACTGTGTCTGGTTGGATACAGCTCCGCAGAGAAACCAAAAAAAAAAAAAACCGTATAACGACAATTATCTGCCGCACAACCAAGATTGGGCATCGACACCGGCGACATCAGGCGACTGCCGCCACGTCCCGCCTCCGCTCAATCGAAACTATTAAATTTCATTAAAAGACGTCTTGCTCCCCTCGACGACAATTATATTGTTATGCTTGTGTAATCCGCTCTGAATGAGCCCAGAGACGGTGGCGACCAGGAGGCGAAGAAGCCGTGCGGTGTGTGTGTGTCTCCACTTGATGACTTTGGGAGGCTTCAAGTTGCCTTGGATTATAAATCACTTTGTTATGTGCGGTGGGGACCAGTAGCTACTTAACACGTTGTCAATGAATTTGACAATATGCAGAGGAGCGGTTTTTATTTTTCATTTTTGTCGAAGGATTATAGGGAGGGCTGTCTCGTCTGTGATAGTCTGTGGTCCTCTGGGGTGGTTCCAGTATTCGCATTCAACTGTGTCGGCTGGTGGTGCTAGTGATTTATGTGATGATGACAAGTGCAACGAGGTTTTCTAATTTTAACTTTGAAACAAAAATAAAAGAAAGGGGAAAGACAAATTCATTGGAAAAGGAATTCGAAGAGCACACTTGCGGCCTAGATCATCTGGGAGTGCTTCCGCATGTTCGATGATCAGTTGTTTGGGAGATTAAAGTGATGTTAAGATCATTAAGTCGTTTACAACTTAGAGGAATGTGTGAGATTAATGCTGGTTGGAGGATTAGTCTATACTCATTCTTTGAACAAGTGAACAACGCAGCTGTGCGGGATTACTGGCTGGAAGCTGAGGAATGGGATATTTGTGGTGACGACGAGGTAATTGTTTTCCAAAGTCGTGGACAGATCACCGGATCAAAATTTTACTTGGTACATTTGATATCTTTGCATAGCGCACGATGGCAGCCAATGTGCCTACGACCTACGACAGCACCCAAAGTAGCAGGAAAATTGCTTTACTACACTGTAAACAGAGATCTCAGTATTGGCGACTTCTAGAGTTTGGATAAAATAAATAGCTGGCGCGATAGCTCGGGATGAGCCAAGGCCTAGCTTCTCGGAACAATTCACGTTGTGCGTGTTACATTCTTCGCACGAATGGAAGGAACCTACAATTTATAGGCGACTCCCAAGGGCGTATTTAGAAGTTTTTCATGACAACTGGTACTCTTAAAGGTTTATCATTCCTCGACAAGACGTGGTCCCTCGAAAAATGTTCGGCGGACATGGCCGGAACTTAGCAGTCCAACGCACTAACCACTGAGCCCCGACGACACATTCTTCACCAAGTAGAACAAAACAAGCAACTTCCACGTACCTGCTATGGGAGGTCCACAATTGCAACTTTGCTTCAGCTTCTAGTTCTTAACTGAAGCGTACAAATTTGCTCAAAGCAGCATTTAGAGTCATCACAAATGTAAAAGCAAATTCAAGCCGCTTGTCCTAATGACGTCCGTGTTCTCTGGCTTGAGACAAGTTTTTGGACTGATCACAGGACACAGGCTCATTGACGCAGCGATTTGTAAGAATTGCTGGGAAGAGGAAGAGTACCTCGAACAGTTACCATACCAAGGCCCAGTTTTAGCGAGAATGCGACAGAATTTCGCACTTAAATAATTCCATGCTTAAGGGCTTTGGTGACGTCCTGGCCAACCCCCAGGGAAACAATCAAATTCTCCCGACATTCCCCAGAACACAGCTGCCTGATAAAGACGAAATTACTCGTGAAGGGCATTCTACTAGTTACATGCTTTTAGCTGACCCGCTGCAGATCCTAAGAAATCTCTGTCTAAGACACAGTGGCCTCTTCTTCTTTATGCCTGGTCATATTAATGTCCGTTTGTCTGGCAAACCACCCTCGTCCTTATGTAAGGTTCGGTCGGGGTCGCAGTGAGCAAAAGATACAGACTCACTTAGTCCTATCTATGACTAGCATTCCAGCCAAATCCCAGCCAATCACCTCCGATACTGCAGAATAAAGAACGCACGCTGCTCCATCAAGGTCGGTAAAGGGCTTAGACAAAACGACGCGCTGTCATGCCACTTTGCGCATGAAAGAATTGGGCATAACATGTCAACGCGTGATATAACTTCGGGGTAGTTAAGCCTTTTGCCTAGCTAGGTTTTGCTTTTTGGGTGAACGGCGTTAAATCGACACCTTTCGCAATGGGCTTCGGACTTCGCCAGGGGTACGTTCGGTCACCTCTTCTTTTCATAGTTTGTATGGATTGAATGTTACAGTGCAGTCTTGGCGAAGAACGGTTTTAATTGGGAGACTTAGGGATAAGTAATCTGTTTTTCGCTGATGACTTGGTCATCCTTACGTTTATCCAGACCGAACTTCAGCGCGCGCTTGATAGGTTCGTCGCCGTTTGTGTTGATGCTGGGATGAAGGTAAACGGTGAACAAATCAGAAGTAATTTCTCAAAAGCCTGTTCAATGCACATTGCATGTTAGTGGAGTCCAATTGAAACAGGTGAAGAAGTTTACGTATCTCGGGGTCTTATTCACGAGTGATGGTAGGAGCAATACTGAGTTATCTCGTAAGATTGGTCAAGCTGGAGCAATTTTGAGACAGCTTGGTCAACCTGTTATCAGAAGGGCTGAACTTGGCATCGTAGCTAAGCTATCGGTCTTCAATTCAGTGTTTGTTTCGACCCTTACCTATGAGATGTTTTCGTTGTATTGCTGTGGTGACTCACCGAGATCGGGTTAGGAACACCGAAATACGCGAGGCACTCTCAATATCGAGCGGCTACTTCTTCAAGCGGAAAGGTCCATACTTCGATGGTTTGGGCACGTTCAACGCAAGACCCCAATTCGGCTTGCAAGACGTGCCATGAAATGCCTAGAATGAGATGGCTGGACCAAGTCCGAAATCTAACCTCTATTCCCTAGCCTCTGATGATTTAGAGTCGATGGCAGCAGATCGGGAGATGTGGAGAGTCCACTTAAGCGCCCTAACCCCGCGACATTCATAATGGATAAGCGGTTTTGCTATAAACAAATAATAGCTATTGCAAGTACTGCTTTGAGATAGGAAGGCAATTGAGTATCAAAGCCCTTTCTGTGTTGAAATAACAAGGCCAGGGATGATAATTTCCCTTATCCATCCAGGGTAGCGAGAGATGATTTGAAGGCGTATCGTTACGACCATTTGGTCGGCACAATTTTGTCTAGGAAAGCGCAGGGTAATAATTTCAATTATTTTTAATCGCCTACAAGACGACCGCCAAGACGATCCCCAAACTCTTTATCTGAATCTAGGTAGCTTCGAAAGAATTAGAGCAGGCTAAAGCACCATAATGATAGAGTCCTTTTCTTCCCTTTAACTTTGCGTCCCCTGAACTATGCCTAATCTAATCAAATTTGGTAGATACCACAAAATTAGTAACGAATTAAGCCCCAATTTGGTTCCATTACTTTTAAAAACCTTTGTAAAGTGCCTGTTCCAAGGAAATGTATCCTGAGTGCTCAACAATTTCGTAAACATTCGCATTAAAATCGTTTATTTAAAATGTCGCTCCACAAAACGTGTGTGCGTGTGTATGTGTGTAGCATCGAAACCAGCGCTACCATAATATAATCATCATCCTTGTCTAGTGTCCTTGCAAATTGCACAACGGTCCGTTAAAACGATAAGCCGAATTTATCTACATTTCTGGTGCTCAGAACACCTGTGTGTTTCACAGACGGTGCAGCTTAAGATGGAAATAAATTTCCACATAGAAAAAGAAAAAGAGGACACCAAGTGGTTAGCCGCCTGTGGGCTATTCCGCCCAAAACCTGACCATGAGCAAGAAGTACTGCCATAATACACCAACAAGGACATTCGCCGTCCTAATTGTGAGTTGGTAAGACTACTTGCACTTTTCTGAGTCTACGCTCACATTCATATATTTTCACCACCACATCCGGCCTGGTCTACATACTCACTCTGTACACCTGTTTCGTTTATTTCTTTATTCTTTTGCGCTGCTCGACCGCCCGCCAGCCCCCACTGTTGCGAGAGAAACAATGTCATGGCAAAAATTATCCTGTTTTACGGTTATGATGATGATGTTTCCTTGTTAATTGTGCTAGAGGTCGCTGCGTGTGTCACATTGCGGAGAATTTATATTCTAGCGAGAGTTGTAAAATTTAATTCAACCACACAGGAGTTAGGTGAATGTCCTTTACAGCGTTTCGGGGTCGGGGCTGGATGGGGTGTAAACCGAGAAACAGGGACATCTCCAAATGGAGGGGTACACTATGACAACATTTCGGTGTAATTTCGCTCCATTCTGTTGGCGTGTTAAAAGCATGTTGTACATAACAATCACACCGACACTGTGTACCGCATCGCATCGCACCGTAAGTATACGTAACCGCCAGTGTTTGGAGAGGTCCTGTATGGGAGCTACGCCCCCCCTCCCTTCCATGGGGTGGAGTAATAAACATTCTGCCAGTATTCTATGTTGTTTAGGGATTAAGGACATGATTTTCGAGGATTACCAGAACAAATGCTGGAGATAGTAGTGCCGGTGCCCCTAAACAATATTAGTGTTTAAAGTAATTAGGTTTTGTTTCCGTCGTTGTCAGTCCGTGTTTTCATGTATTGATTCGGGATTGCTTTCGAAATACCAACGGAACCAGGGATGGCTTCTTGAACGGTCCTGGCGTTCAGTTCGATGGTGACGACGATGCTGATGATGATGATGGTGGAGCTGATCGTTATGAATTGAATTTATTAAACTGGGTAAGGCGAAGCCAGTGGTAGAACACTTCATTAGCAGTAAGTGCTGAGTGCTGAGCAAGGCTTTTAGGGTTTGGATCCCTAAAATTGATTTGATTTGTGGGACAGAAAACGGTAACAGGAGCTGAGAGGCAGTCAAGTGACGTTATAAATGGTTGAAATGAGACACAAATTAGGGGATGAAAAACTCCTGAACCTAGATTAACCGCGAAACTAGGGAGAACACAAAGTGCATTAGGACTCTTCGTGGTTTTTTCTGAACATTTTCTAAAGAAACTGAAAAACCGATTCAACCGATTCTCACTTTCAATGCTTTTCTCTTGTAGTGCTGCTGTCACAAATTTCATTGGGATTGTAACGGAGTAAACCCGTGGAAACAGGCCCAGCTTCTCCAAGTTTCCTTAGGAGATTTCATGCTTTTCTGGCAATTTGGGTGAAGTCCAACACTTTGGTTGTTTTTCTCCACTTTCCCGTGCTTGTATTATCGATGTAGTGCAGGAGTGAAATTAAATCTGCAGATGTCCGCCCTTAGCGCAAGGCCAGACGGCGCACCTAAGGCAAGCAAACCCTTCCTCGTGGATCACAGCGAGATAGCTGAAAAGAATAGGAGAACTGATCCTATATCTGAAGTCCTGGCTGGATTTGACCACTTTATCCAAACACAACTAGTCAACACTAACACACAAATTGGTTTGAACGGGTTTTCGTGGTAATAAAACGGCGCATTCTTTCTCGGGAACCGCCAATTTACCTACTTACCCGCAGAAGTTCTTCAGAAAATTCGGTATCACTACTCTGCACGAAGTCTTGGTAGAATATTTGCACTCCATCCATTCTCTTAACCAGGCGATGTTAGGTGCGAGGGAGTCACTAAGAACGCATCAGTTTTGGATCGGATGTGAGAAGGCAAAGATCGGGGCTATATTCCTTGTGCTATCGTCTTCAGTAGACATGTTCTCCGTCATGAGTGCTCAGCAATTTCCTTCCGATCAAGGTAACAGTCGAGCTCCGATGGCATCGTCCTCTCGGTATTTGCAGAGGGTGCAGTGGCATCAGCATAGATTACGGGGCGTGAATACATGGAAAATGTAACAGTGACCCATAATCCACTGGGATTCAAGGACTGTAAGGTAGGCCACTGATCCCTTTGTTTAATTTCAACTAAGCTCATGTTATCGTGGTGTCTGTGGCTTAGTGGTTAGTGCATTGGAATGCTCTGCGAGCTGCGTAGGTTCAAGCCCCAGGCATGTCCACCGAATAGTTTTCGTGGCACCATCTTTCGTCGCGGAATGAAGCCTCCGAGTGTATAATTTTTCGTGAAAGAGTTTCTCAATTCGCCCTTAGGAATCGGCAATAAATTGTAGGTCCCTTCCATTCGTGCGTAAAGTATAACACGCACAACATAAACATTTCGGAATCGGTTAAGTTAAGCGAGTAGTAGATCTGAAGTCATGTGAGCTCTCTGGAGATTAAAAAGCTATTAGAAGGCATGGTTATATTTCGGTAAATCAGCGACGTGCACTTTTTAAACTGAATCGCCCTAGAAGTCATCAGTGATATTCCCAAGACGGCATCCTCGGACGCCATTGAAACCTTATACTACCTGAGTTTCCATCCACTGCACTTCACTCGCGAGTGGATTATAAAAAAAAATGCATAACACAATCAAAGTTATGATTAGTTGGCCTCAACTTCAGAAATGCGCAAGCCTGGGCATTGTTCCATCACTAGACACAGACTTTGGGACTTCCTCTCTCAGTTGGAGATTACATTACAATACATAGCGTTTCGACGGAGGATTCTCCTGCAACGACCGACGATGGCTTACACCTTGGACCTCATCGATCTGACCCGGAGAGTATTGGAATCGACATCATGAGCGACAAAGCAGTAAAGGAAAACTTCAGATGCGATGGCGAGGACAAGTTGATTTGCGCAGTTGTAGGCCACTAGCTAACGATCAAGCTGACTATAAGAAGAAGTCCGATGAATTGAACGTGTGGGTAATTCCCAAGCACTTCCTTTCGGTCTAAGGACTTTTAATTTTAAGAAAAAAGAATGATAGAGTTGGAGAGCGAAGACATAAGTGACTTGAGACTCGCTGATATGGTGATGAACTCTATCACGTTTCTTATGTTCTAACTCTGTTAGGAGGTCAGTAGGGATATTCTTATTATTCTTGATTTGACGTAGGCTTTAGTTAGAGTCTTAGGACAGATAATTTTCTTGACTTAATGAAGTTTTTCATCATTAGAAAAAATTGAAAATAAGGGATAAACGAGGCAAAATTATGAAAGAATACTGATTTTAGTGTAAAAAAGGCTTACGACCTTTAGAAAGAAAAACAATAATTTAATTGTCAGGCTTGTAATCTGGGGTGGGTTTGTTCAGGAACAATATAACATAATAGGACACTAACGACTAACCTGATATGAAAGCAGGATCCATGCTCAACTTGCGATGCTCTTGTAGAGTTGGCTTAATGTTCTTGTATGGTCGGATGTTCTTGTAGGATGGTCTCTACTACTTCTGCATCTGATGCTGCTAACTTGCACTGAACATAACCCATAAGGCTATTTGTAATCTTCCTCAGGAATACGAAATCCTCTCAATCCAAACTGGCTTTTTGAGCGACAAGACTCACGATTGGTCATCGTATTACGTCGAATTAAATAGCGAAAAAACATGTTCTATATGAATTTAATGATTTATTTTGCCCGTAACGCCCTTACGCAAAGACAACGATTTTATAAAAATGAAAAACTAAATAATAAATTATGAACTCATAAACAATTCCTACTATGAAAATTAAAAAAATAGTACAGTACATTTTATATAGAGTGAGCGTTAACTTACATGCATATTCAATTCTCTCTCAGTTGCGTTCCTGGCACTTGAGTCGCGGTCTTTCTCTACTACGCCGACCCTCGGGTGTGGATCGAAGATTTTTCGGGCCGGAGCATTGGTGTCCATCCGCTCTACATGACCCAGCCACCACACTCGTTGGACCTTCGCTTTTCTAGCTGAGTCGATGTCGCTGTACAGCCCGTTCAGTCCGTCGTTGTATTTCCTCCTCCACTCACCGTCTATGCAGACAGAACTGAAAATCACCGAAAGAATTTTTCTCTCGAAACAGCCAAGAGCAACCTCATCCGGGTTTGACAAAGTCCAGACATCTACGCAACAGACCAGGACTGGTATGATTAAGGTCTTATAAAGGGTCTCTTTAGTTGTTCGAGAGAGGGCTTTCCTACTCAATTACCTTCTTAGCCCACAGAAACTTATAGCTGAGTTGAACCCAGGTTGACAAAATCCTTAACTACCTCGACTTTATAGCTGTCCAATGTAACGTCCTGTTCAAGACGTTGGTGTTGAGTCTCTTTCTTGTTGACAGCATATACTAGAATTTGCCCTCATTGACCGCTAAACGCATTTTCGACTCAATACAGACAAACGCACCAGTGACATCCCGCTGCATCCTTCCGATTATGTCAATATCGTCGGCGTATGCGAGTAGTTGGACGGACTTTTGAAAGATTGTGCCTCTAGTGTTGGTGCGTGAGTTTTTCACAACTCTTTCAAGAACGAACAAAATGAACATGAAATGCTAGATCACATTGGCCCGCTGAGTCCAGAGCCTTAACAGCTGCTGGACTGTCGATGTAAGCTTTTGTGATCTACGCTTGCACTGACCTCGTCATTTATTCACCAACGGCTCTGCTGTAAATCCCGACTCCCGTACAAACAGTGATGATTTTGTGTCAGTGCTCTACATGCGCGTAATGCGTACAGCAAGTGATAACACAGTTCAGTTACTACGCCAATAAACCCATCCGTTCCATTCTCATTAACAGCCCTTTAATTTTCGGAACCAATTTCAATTTGAAACTGTTAACCATCTCACAGTCCATGGTTTCCTATTACAATTGAACTCCGGTGCAACTAAATCACCCGAACAAACTGTGGTATCCATCCTTCCTGCCTAGCGGTCAGCCCTCCGTGTGCTCCGTGAATTGCATTCCTAAAATTGGGTTCAAATTCGCAAATCACTTTCCTAGCCGAGAGGGATGCTACCAGCACAGCGATAGTATACCAGCACAAATGTCACCATCAACCCAAACCCTCAACCGCGAGGATTCTGTATCTCAAATGACAGCAATTTATCTCATATGCACAGTCGATGTGATTAATGATTTCATGCGAAGCTGACCGACTATCGCTCCAAGTCATGAACTAAGCTCGACGCATTCAATTGATATTGCCAAAATAGGGGTTGTCACTAACGTGTAACCATCCAAGATGTGTCAGTGTAATGAGCGTGTCATCAGCGTCCACAAATGTTGGCGGCCTGTGCAAAGCGTTGTGCCTTGTTATGTGGTTTCGTTTTTCAAGTTGCTTCCAGTGTGGCGCCTAAGGGGATGCGTTGTCCTCGTGTGACATTAAGTGGATGAACTCGTGCTACCCAACGGTTACCCGAAAATATAGGGTTCAGGACATTATGCTAATTGCAGCGATGGACAATGATTGTGTGTTAGCAGCGCTAATTGTTATTGTTATTGCATGCATGCATATCCTGTTGCTGCTGCAGGGCATGAAGACAATAAATCGCAACCCCTTAGACGAGAGGAATAACAATTATATGAGAGTGTCCCGTATACACAGTGCCCTAGACTGGGGACTTATGAAAGTAAAATAAAATGGGCTTTGTTGAGAGGTGCTACTGCATGACGACAGACAGGGTGTGGTTGACACAGATGTGAATCACTGTAAAGTTTTGTTATACATGGCGGAAGTCACCGCTTTCCGTTTAATTGTTCTTTTTCTCAGGAATCAGAGCTCCAGAGCTTTATGCAAAGTAAGCGGAATGTGACATAGAATTGGATACATAAGGATTCCACCCAGAAATGTGCCTGTTCGGAGTTTTCGGATTCTGTACAAAATAAGTGTGACGTGTGTCATGGCAACTGATTCAATGAACAAATCCGTCTCCAGCATCCAAATTCCTTCAGATTTTCCTTCTCTGGTAGCTAAACGAAAGGCTTAGTTTCTCATGGACGCCTTAGTGGTATGTTGGTATGTAGGTACAGCAACTGTGAATCATCTCGGCTCTTTCCCGGATGTTGAAGCTGCATTGATAGCTCCTTGGCAATGTTATAGTCGTTCCTACTATCGCACCTATTTTCTACATCTTTGGTTTATGTTATGTTAAACTTAGTAGAAAAAAATGCGAGTCGCGTTCTCAAAGCACACTAAAAGAAGAAATAAATAGCTGGCATGACAGTTTGGCATGAGCCAAGGCCTATGCAGCTTCTCCGCAAACATTCATGTAGTGCGTGTTCCATTTTTCGCAAGAAGAAACTAAAGTTTATTGCCGACTCCTAACGGGAAGTTGAGAAGCTTTTTCATACAAATTATACTCTCGGAGGTTTGTCAGTCCCCGATGAGAATTAAAGCCGTGATAAATATGCTGTCGATATTGTAGGGGGTCGAACCTATCCAGCTCGCACAGCAGCCCAATGTGCTTATCACGGATACCCAGCGACCAAGGGCGACCACTGTGTGATATAAATTGATGCAGAGTGATTATTGAAAAGAAGAAATAATCCATATGACACTTGACAAGAAGATTGCTTCTTCCTAGAGGACCTCTAGAAAACTCCCGCGGTTCCTATTCATTTCTAAGTGCTTCACGAATCTGCTTTTTTTTTTTTTTTATAATCCACGCGCGGATCAAGGGAATATGAATACCCTTATAATGTTATACACACACCGCGAGCTAGGTACAGTGGTTTGAAACGCAGGTTTCGTTAAGTTTTCATTGGCGTCCAAGGGTGGGACCAGGCTAGCTGGGGAGGTGTTTTATGTCATTGCTATATAATTCACAGGAATTTTTTCGAATCTCCTGATGTCATAGTCAGTGATCGCTCAATCAACTCTTCAAGCCAAGACACTCTACTGCCAGTGTTATGGCTTCGCAGTAGAGTCGCCATCAGCTTTCACAGTTGATCGATTTTTATTTATTTAAGAAATAAATGTTTTTCCGCAATCAGGAGTTGAACCCGGACTTTCAGCGTGACAAGCGACGATGCTAACAACTGCACCATGCTGTTCCTTTCCAGGCAGAACAAAAATAAGTATCTCTGATCGAAGCTTTCTTTACGAGCAATTTTTTTGTTGCCCAAGTATAAATTCTCTTGGTTTTCCTTCCTTCAGGAATATCTGTTTTTACGTTGAAGTGTAGCCATAGTGAAGCATGAACCATCAAGAGCGGGTCATATCGGCTTGGGCATCTGCGCGAAGTCACTCAGGCTTAGGCACAACGACTAAGGAGGAAGAAATCTAGTTCATCCGTCACCTGTTCTGCGATACAGCTGTGTACAGCCAGTATACCACTTTCGGCTTAAAGCCTCATATGCTTCTGAACATCTTTTTGCACGCGTTAAAGGCAATATAAGCCTTTTTATTACGGTCCTCGGTGTTGGCTTTCCAGTTCTAAGATAACGCCGAGGTATTTTGCCGTGTGTCAGTGTAAGATCGATTCTGTCCATACATGGATTCTTGAAAGGTGGAATCGATCTTGTTCTAGTGAAGAACGCACTCTCGGTTTTGGATGGGTTAACTCTCAGACTTCGTTTTTTGGCCCAGCCGCTCACCAATGACAGTGTTTAATAGAGCCCTTTGCTAAGTGTGAGACCAGAATAGCAACGTCCTCAGCACAGGCCGTTGGAGTTGGGAGGGTTGAAATATTATTCAAAAAAATTAAAGTAAGCCGACTGACAAGTTCTTTGGACTTCTTAAGCTGATTTCTTAGTTCACTATGACACTATCAGACTATGCCATCGATGTCGCTCGCAAGAAAAAATGCCGCATGATTCATATCACATTCACATGTAAACTTTGCGACTTCCTCTTAAGCAACTAATCCCTACTCACATCTCTAAACTTCCGGGTCATCACTCATTTTTTCCCCAAACTATGTACATATCCATCTCATACCATCCATAGTCCAATGAATTCTTTTGACGGCCTAAAACTTGAATCCCCCAAAAGTTCACTGGTTTCTCTTCCACAAAGAATATTTCCCGGAACATGTTATGAACGAGGATACCAGGGAGCATACCCAAAAGAGATTTCAATCTAGATCCTCGCAAATTTTAATTAAACACTTTGAAAGTTTTCGGGCGCCCGACCCAAGAAGGATAGCCTCCTCCACCCCATATGCACACGATGATCGCTTAAATCATTTAAAACGTAAACAACGCTGCATTATGAACTTCAGTTTTGTTTCACCTGAAAAGCGTTCTCACCTCCTTTTGTCCTTCAATCCTTGTGAGCCAAGCAACGCAACTACCAGCACCACCGCTTCATCAAAACTATTCAAAATGCCTTCAAATGGGAAATTTCCTATCAGTTCGATCTAAGGATGTCAGTCAGTTGAGGCGAAAGCCATCACATGCATCCTTGCACCTATAGACACACATATTTGCATTTACCTGTAATCGCTTTGCAGCATCGACGCTGTGCCGTGGACGAATATGAATTCTATTCATAATCAGAGGTGGGGGAATGTGGGGGCTGTGGATGACTTCCACTTGATAATGCGACTGAGTGACACCTTCCAACTTGGATGCGGTGCTGGTGGAGGCAGTAAGATAGGACCTCTCGGAATACATCATCGTACTTTGGCACGCCCCTAGGCCCGCACTCGGATATCAATATCCTTGTTCCGGACTAAGACGGTGGTGGTGTCAATTATAATATATGGGGCGTGCAAAATGACGCGATCTTATCTGCGAATGCTAAAGTAGATTCCAATTTTATTGCTCCTTGGATAAGCGAGTACTTACGAATGGACAAGGAAGTCTTAGAAAAGTTCCCATGCTCTCTCTGTGTGTGTGTGTGAAAGCAAAGACATTATTTGTGCGGGATTTCTTCCTTTTTTCGTGTTTGTTTCCTGACCTGAATATAATATTTATGAGGTGAGCCACCGCAAGCACGTAAGAACGGTAAGAAATTGGCCGCTTCTCTATCGTGAATTGTGGAGAATGCTTTCCTCGACGCTTCATTGTAAGGAGCACTGTTTTCCCAATTTTTTTTCCCTTTCTTTCTTCTCGCGATTTCATATTGAGATAAGGACGAAGATTTGAAGTCGACTAAGGGAATAAATTACGAGATAGTTTTTCATTTCGATCGTGTTGTGCCACTGTGGTGGAATAAATTTGTTCTTGATTCGATGTAGAAGAAGTTCGTCCTTAGGATGTTGGTTGTGTGATTTGTGTTGGGATTTAGTTGTTGGAGAGTACCTGTCGATGACCAATCGTAGACAGGAAGTCGGTTAGTGATGTGTTCAATTTGGTTATTGGGTCATATCTTGAAAGAGATGCGCAGATCTGTCAGGCACACGAATTTAAAACTTCTGTAAGGCGTTTGTTGAATGGAAAACGGTGGTGGAATGGACTAAGTACCTACATATATCTTTTTGAACTAAAGGGAAGATGAAACTTTCGTTTGTGAGGAACGAACGGGTGGTGTAGGAGAGTGACCAACGCTTTTGGTGATCGGTATAGGCTCGTTTACACCCTTAATCTCAAGACTTCTTGCCTAGCTTTGATTCTTGTGACAAATCTGCTTCTGCTGGCGGTAGCAGTCGTCGTTGTTATTGCACAGACCGTCTCATCGCTCTTTTGGATAGCTGTGATACCTGCTTTGCAATCTAGGTCAATTGTCAATTGTCAATTGTTAGCCTATAGGCGATCTTTTAAGAAACTTCATAGTTCACGTGCAGATCCTTTCTTTAATCTACATGGATCCTTAACAAAAAATCCATGCGGAACAGAGTTATTTTTTCGTGCCTTGAACAACGGCACAACTTGAAGTGCTGCCTCGCTATTCGTTAACTCTTTTGTAAGACATCCTCCACCCATGTCATCGGCAGTTTCGTCAGTCGTTTGCTTCGAAACGAACTATGAAAATGTCAAATAGAAAACAAACTACCTAACTCCGACGAATAGGGATGCCTCTGCACGCAACGTCGGGACTCATATCAATAGAACACAATATTTTATGATATCACAGCGCATAAAAATCCTATTATCCAAAAATGTACTAAAATATGCTCAGCACTTCCAGGACAATGCACACTAAAAATTCATTGCTCTCTTAACTTAACTGCATATGCACACAGCCACTGCCACTGATACTCTGTGCTGTACTGTGTGCTGCTTCGACAATAAGCCGGTACGCCTCTTGGTGCATACAATAAACCGTCAAAGTATCCACTTCCACATCTACTTCCTCCGACTCTGACTCTGACTCTGACACTGGATCCCTGGAGACTCGAAGCGATTCATTTCCCCAGCAGAGCACGTATAATGGCAATAATTTCCTTTGATATATAAATTCAGTTCTACTTTCCTGATCCGTCCGCTGATCCATGCTCCTTCCTCATTCGGCCTCATCCTGATTTACGGAAAGTGCTATAATCTGGGGGGAAAAAGACAAATTAAACGACGATGCATGTGTTTGGGGTGGAAAAAATGCAAAATGCTCGATATGCAACCAGAAACGGAATACTTGATGTGACACACATAGTGCTCGAGTATGTGTACTCTGGTTGCGGCGACCCAAAAGGCCAATTGGCGCGGTGATGGCAGCCTATCTCCCTGGTGCTTCGACCGTGTATCCACTTTCCGCCCTCGTGGACTTGACACGCTATTAACTTCAGGTGCGATCATCCCAAATGTGATTGTGAGTGAGTGACCGAGATTTTCACTTTGACCCAAACCAGAAAAGAGGGTGAGGCGGGCGATATTTACCGCCTGCAATGCGTAGGTTTCGCCCGTGTCGCTCCAGCTCCTTTAAACCAATTTGTGTGCTCATTTTTCAATTTAAAATAAATGCTCCTCCGGAACGCAAAGTGAATACGATTTGACCCGGGACACCTCGTCCGGTAGGGCACGCAGTTAATGTTTTAAACTGAATTTGCATCATCATCTGTGAAGCCACCAGAGCCATACAGAGGCAACGACCTCTTCCTGTACTGGGACATGTGGCTTGGCAGAAATGGCAACCATTTCATGGAACTTTCGTCCTTTTAAAAGTAAAATTCTGCTCATTTCTGTGAACCTTTTTTGTTTTTGTTTTTTTTTTTTTTGCCTGGGACCGTGGGAAAAAAACTTTTTCACGGTAAGTGCATCCCTATGTGGCATTAAGTTGCATCGGGGGGGTGGTGGTACTGCTGGTAGAATGACGGTGGGCTGTTTTGCAAGAAGGATGCAGAATTCAAAAGGAGTATGCAGTCGCATTGCAACAGTGAATGCAAAACTTTCAAATGTTCCACATACCTGAAGAGCTTAATGAGTTTTGTTTAGGGGAATTTTTCAACTTTCTAAGGGCGGTTGTGTGAAGGAGTAAGCTCTTATGCTATTTCTTTTTTTTTTTTTTTTTTCATTTTTTTATCTGAGATGGCCTCACTTGAGTGTATTTTTGGTACCATTTTCAAGACAGCACTTGCAAACGTGTGAAGTTGGCAGGAAATAGTTTCGACGATGGTTTTAAATGAGGCATTGACACTTGCTAAGTGACGGAGGAAGAGAACAAACAGCTGAGTTGGAAAACCTAAGATTATGAGCCTTGAGAAGTGTGGAAAAGTTCCACCTCAAGAGTGCCACTGTGACGGCTGAAATGAAGGTTCGAATGGTAGTACTTTCTACGCCTCAGAAACATACCCAAAGGATACGCCGACATGGCTGTTTTGTGTTTTAAAATAAACGTCTAAGCATAATGTGAAAAGCAAGTCTTTAAGCCAGGGCTCAGGTAATACGAAACCTTGGGCTTCTGCGAAATGCATTTTAGGTGACGACCATAGCAAATTTTTTTAAGCCGAAATCGTATCATCTGTCACCTTTGCTCATTAGTAAGTGCGTTCGACTCTTGCGCCCTCTGCGTAAGTAGGTTTTCCCGGCACCAGGTCTCGTCGCTAAAAAGTCGTCTATAATCTTTTCTACTGAGACGCAGCGAGAATGCCACAAATTTCTTACAAACTTTCGGAAGTATTCCTGCATCCTAGAAAACCATACCACACACAATTGTGTGTCAATGAAGGTCCTAATCCTAGTCGAGGCTGCGGAGAGTTCCTAAGCCCATAAACCTTATCAAGAAATCTCGTCTGAGATCTCATTTCAAAAGATCCCAGTGTGACATAGGCCCCAAATATGGGTGCTAGACCGCATGGCTCTACGGCCACAGCAACATCCTGGACTCGCTACCAAACGTCATGGTCACGTTTCCAACCGACTACATCACACCCAAACTTTACTTTAGGAAAAACTTCCACGTGAGATTCCCCACCAGAGCACAGTGGAAGAAAAACGAAGTGGTAAAAAATTTCGACACGGTCATCTACACCGAAGAATCAAAGATGAACTGCGGTATGGGGGCCGGTGTCTACTTGGAATGACTAAAAATAGCAAGATCATACCGCCTGCCGGATTTTGCCAGCGTCTTCCAGGCGGAAGTACTAGAAATCCGAGAGGATTCAATGGAACTCGGACTTGACAAATCATAGATATCCCCATAGATAGCCAAGCTGCTATCAAAGCCATTAACTCGGCTACCATATCCTCCAAACTGGTGCTAGAGTACCGGAACGAGCTTGTCCGTTTGGGCGAACGGTTCAGGGCCACGCTGCTCTGGGTTTCAGGCCTCAGTGACATAACAGGGAACGAGCGTGCAGTTGAGCTGGCCAGGCGGGGGCCAGCTCTACACACCTCACTCGCGGCAAGGGTACACACCTCGCTAGGAGCGGTTAAGGGACAAAACCACTCACATTTCCGGCAGAAGGCCAACTTCCAATGGAGGGGATTAACTAACTGCGCCATATCACGGAAGATATGGCCGACCTACGATACGACTAGAACAAAAGATCTCCTAAGCGGAACCCGCCCAGATATTGCCAGAATAACGGTGATAACCACGGGCCATTGACCAATTGGAGACCATGCGGCCAAACTACGTATTCCATTGCCGCAGCTGCGGAAATGAAAATGAGAGGGAAACTCTCTTTCACTTCCTCTGCAAATGTGCGGCACTGCAACCAGGTTACACGAGTCGTGGTAATAAAAAGGCACATCCTAGTGCTAATAGGATTCAGTAGAAACGCTACCTCTACCTACCTACCTCGGCCTTGCGACCAAATTCAGAAAGTTCTTGAATTCTGGAAATATTTTGGAACGCTACAGATCTAGATAACACGACTCCTCTATCTATTCTTAACAATAGAGTTCATGGTCACTAGGTTAGCATGAGTCCCTGCTTAGAGCCATTCGTGAAAATTCGAAATCAGCCCAGTCCATGCTCAATCTCTGGCCGAAGCCAGTCCTGAACCCAAGAAAAGTTGACCTTAAGCTTTGCACAACAGTCGAAGTTCCGGTGTCATGGCATATCCATGGCATCACGATCCTTGAGCAAATATCGCGTAAAGTCATCAAAACTTCAGTTCAGACCCCAAAAACCGCTCTTTGTAAAACAACAGATTGCTTTGATAGCACAACACATGATACAAATATCAAGGGGAGGTAATTGAAGTAGAGCATCTAGAGCAGCGTCAGCTTTACTCGGAAAAGCTCCAACGCAACCGAGACATGCCGTCCTTTGAAGTTCAGTGCAAACAGCAGTCACGTACTTACACGAAAGTCCCCTTTTGCTCCTGAGCATCGTCACATAAACTTCACGAGTCTTTTCGCATAGTTTTCGGATAAAATATACGACAGTGATGTTTATTACCCTACATCGATCTTATTTTAAGCACTACGACCATTTGTCGCTCGATTATGTGAAGCTTATCTTAAGAGGTTTTTTTAGATCTGAACAATGAATGTTAAATTAAAATTAACTCCGCTTAATTGCAGCTCTAGTTTCTGCAACTTCCACATGAGATCTCCCGAAAAATACTTTTTTTCCCACCTGTACCGCATCAACAATATTATTTTGTCACATAATCACTGCAACTATGAACTTAATGAACATTTATGTTAATTTGTTTTAAAACTAATTAAGGTTCAGATGGAATTTTTCTTAACTCTTGTATCCTGTGGCCTTGGCAACGAGGTGCGGCTTTTTTGTAGCCACTCAGGCAACAAACGACCTCCAAACAGGGTAAACTTTTCAGCACCGTTGCGTCTTCCTCGTGTGTTAGCGGTGATGCTGATGTATGACTGTGGATTATCCTTTCGCGAGCTTAATGCAAAAGTTAGGTAACAATATGTTTCTACTTTTTATTTTTTTTTGGTTTTAAAGGAAAATTGTGAGTTAAACACTGTGTTTGTGTATGAAAGGAAGCACATCATTAACGTCCTTGTACCACAATTGCCACCATGTGTCTTGCAAAATAAATAAACAAATGGAAGAGAGAACTGTCGTTTATGGGCGAAACGATGCAATTCCTGAGCGCGAAGCTTAACTTCTCTAAGTGGGCTTTTGTTGTCGCGTAATCCTTCGAGATAATGTTAGGTTATGTGGTAGTTTTCCAGTTGGATTAAAAGAGGTTTGTTTTTTTGTCATAAAAGCGCATTTGGTTGGCGCAATGTGTCGAGAAAAATGAGATTAAAATCTTGCAAGTGGTTTTTATTGAATACTTTTTCGCGAGTCTATTTGAGGTTAGGTTTTTTTTATATCACGATATTGCTTGGTTTAGCAGCACCTGACCTCACTACCCCTAGTCGCCGATATGCAACTGTGCTTTTTACCATCGAATCCGGTAAGATTGCAAAGGATATCGCTAATCGATATAAAGGAAAAAGGTTTTCAATAAAACATACAGGCAGGTTAAAATTAACCAATGTTCACAGCTTTGTCTTGGATCCATAATAACAGAAAGACATCATAGCTTGAGTTATCTTCAAACTTGTCTCAAGCCCGTAGCCATGATTGAGTTCTCGAGAGTGCTCAGGAAATTTTGAAGGGAGGTCACACGTAAATCGAGAAATTCTTCTCTCGGCGAATGAAATTTCTATGGGAGCTCCCCAAATCTCAGAAGGAGCTCAACTCCCTTCAGTACCTAGCTGGCTACGGGCGTGACTTGTCTAAGTCTTGTGAAAACTTTTACCTTTTATATAAAGGCGCGCAACGGAGATTCGATTATCCTGACCCAAAAAAACTTAAGCCGACGAAATTAAGACAAGACTATCTCGAAAAAAAAACATGTAGACGAATTCACTTAGATTATGAAATCATCTCTTGATTTCCAACTCAAAGCCTAATTAGACACTGTACCGGGGTGCAGGTGAAGATGACCATTCCTGTTACCTTATAGTTCATACCATAACAGAGTCTACGCTGGTAGATCAAAGAAGAAGTCTTTAGATTGACTTTGAATTAGACAGTTTTACCTTTGAATTGTAACTAAGACAGTCGGCAGCCAGGTATCACGCTATGTCAGCCATCGTATATTGACGAAACTATAATAATTCTAGCCGGCAAGAAATAGCCAAAAGATTTAAGCAGTGTTAGAACCAACTAACAAGAAAGAAACAACTATAAACTTCAAGGACCTTTCAGCTTTATATTACTCAGATCGCTTTGCAAATGAGGAACCATCAACAAATCTAAGCCTTCACCTTCGATACCGACGAGTCAAAAACCAATGAAGGGGTAGGTGGAGATGGTTTCTCTGATAGGCTTAATCTCAATCCCTCTTTTCATCTTTCAAATCATTGCAGTGTGTTCCCGGCGGCATACCGATCGCTACATGTAAACTCAAAACTAAGCCTAACTTCGAAAGGACAAGTCTTAGGTGGCCAGGTGGTGTAACTTGTCTAGCGACAAAACAGATCTGGCCAATCAGCTTTACTGTAGGTGTCATCACTGGACACTGTCTAATAAGCAAGCATGCAACAACGCTTGGCGGTTATTCAAATGATTTCTGTAGAAGCTCTGTGGTCGAGGAGGAAACTATTCCCCACCTTCTTTGTAACTGCTGAGGTATCTCCCATAGAAGGAAACTTCACTTACGTGCCTTCTTTTACTACGATCAATACAGATGTTGGTTGGTTTTGGGTGTGTCCTAAAGACTTACTTAGACCTCAAGTGAGTCCATTGTACCCAAGGGGTAGGGTTGGCTAATCTGGAAGCCACCCAGAAAGTGATAGAAATCTTAGGAGTTTCCTAAAATCAGCGATATGATGGTTCTCCCTCCTATGAAAGGAGCTACTTTCAAGAGAACGCATTCTTCTCGCATAGCAGGTGCTGAATATATTCTATTTCCTCTTTGTGCCTGCAGCTTCTGCAGTAGTCATTGTATTGCAATCCGAGACGCTCCGCATGGAGTCCTATTCCACTATGCCTTGTAAAGACACCGGAGACGATTCGTATTCCCCTTCGACTTAGTTGTATGAGAATTTTTGGAATTCTTCTTATCGAAGGCTGGCCATAGTGTCCATGTGACACCATCGCGTAATAGCCCTGATCATGGTTTTTTCATCTATTTTCCTGCAAAAAGTGCTAGTGAGTGTCCTTACAACCGGAAGGGTGTATGCATTTGCTAGTTCTGCAACCTTCCTGGCAAATTCGTCCGCCATTCTAATACCTGATATATCTTTGTGGCCTGGTATCCAGTATAGGATCACCTTATCAGTCGTTTATATATGCATCGTTGAGAATTTGTCTGCAGACCTTTACAAGCTACGATTTTGCGGATGCTGACTGTAGAGACTTGATAGTCGCCTAGTTTTCAACATAGATAGTAATAGTTTCGTTAACAATGTTATCGTCTTTGATTAGCTTCGCGGCCTGTAGAATGAAAATTATCTCGGCTTGGAAAACGCTTCATCCATCTCCAATTTTGAAGGACTGGTTTACCCCTCTGGCGGAGAAAACACCACCACCCCTTTGCTAGTTTTTGAACCGTCGTCGGTGTAAAAGTGAATCGATTTGTCTTCTGAGAATACATCGTCCTAAAATGGGTCCTAACCTGGGAGGAATAGTAACCTTGAAGTTCTTGCCAAAACATAGCTTGGTGTGGTGTAGTCTATGTTTCTGGGACAAAATTTTGACATTTTTCAAAACGGAGACTTGCCCAAAATCTTTACTAGACCACTGTAAGGTTGCTTTGAGGGGGATGGTTGCACTAGCTGCCATTTGTCTGCCGAAAATGTGTCTGAAACAAAATGCCCAGTGATGCAGAGGGAGTCGTGCGAAGAGCTCCGCTGATACACATGCAAGCAAGTTGAACTTTGCTTAAATTATCGCGGTTTATGGCTATGCCCAAGGCGATCCACGAGACGGTTATAGCGACTTCCACATTTATTTTCCCTGATTCACAGCCTCGACATTTAATGTATATAAATGTGTTAAGGAATCAGTTTGAGAGTAGCCCAAGGTCCCCCCGCTGGTAAGGTTATCATTGCTCCTCTACTACTGATCTGCTTGATCTGCTTGAATTCACTGTTGTTCTATGTCCTATCATGCTGTGTTCAAGTCAGTACTCATTTATCACTACGCGATAGGATTTTACCCTTCCAAAGCAACTCATCACTGCTCTTCAGTTTACAAAACACGAAGACATAATTTGTTAACTACCCCCTTATGACACATGTGTAAATTGTCCACCATTCCCTTCAGCGCTGAAGGACATAATAGAATTTGATTAAAATAATCTGTTGCTCAATTATCCTTTTCCCTGGAACAGCATGTTTCCATTGAATTCAAGGATAATTCAAGTAAATGAACGAATTTTTGTGGGGACGAATTGACTGCGATGGAAACATAAAACAAATTATCTCAACATTGTCCTCAGCCATTCAGGATTTCGTCCTGTATTTCGCTGACAAAGAAGAAAGAAAAACGCTTTTCCTGCAACATGCTCGCACACGTACAAAATGTCAAATGAGATGAATTGATGCATTCCCCCCGTATTGAGGGAAATGAATGATTAAAATAATTTCCTCTGAGCAGCACAAAAAGGATACCCTCTCATCAAATCCCTGTAATTTGCACCAATTCGTCCAAATTCAGAAAAAAGTAAGCGAAGGACACGATAAATATTTCAGTTCACGAAGAAAATAAGCAGAAGGATGTACATACGTATAAAAATCCCCTCAATTCGAAGGATTTGATTTCTAGCCTTTGGCATGACACTAAGGATATGTGTGCCGGAATGTAGGACAAAAGCTTATCAGCGTGTGGATTTATATTTCATTTGGACAAGCAGTGCAACTATCGCTACTACTTCGGATCGCAAGAAAGTGAATTCAGGGCATGCTGGAGTCCTGATCTGCTCCGTTGGAATTTTTCCTGCCGCGGGGTGTGAATCATAGCCACGCTGTTATCTTGAGTTTTGGGCAAAAGTGTACGCAGAAGAAAAAAGGAAAAGAAGTGGTTGAACATGATTTGAAGTCGAATGATTTTTTCTTCTTTCTTTCACTGCTCCACTCTGAAGGAGTATCTGTAAAATAAAAGGATATTAGTTCGTCTTTTGGTTGCAGTTCACTTTTTCTTTATTTTTTATAAGCAAGTTTGAAGTAGTTGGCACTTGGCGCGCCTGCAAACCAATCGAGAGAGAAAGAGCGAGCTCCGGTACTCCCATGGATAAAGGAAGTAAGTTGTCGTCTTATCGGTAGATGGAAGGAAACTTCCTGAAGTGCACAGTATTTCGTGTGTTCCTGTGCATGGGTAGATGTGCCCTGACTGCATCTTCGTTGCAATCTGTGGTACGTGACTTGTATTTGGATAGATGAGGACTGAATTCCATTTTATCATGGATATGTGATTTCGTCCTTTTTCTTCTTATTTTCGGGAAAAAAAAAATTAAAAAAATCCTTCAAAACTATTTGATAGAAGAAATTAAAATGAAGTGTTTGGACGGTAGAGTTGTGTTTCCTGAGATTGTGTAATGAATAGAGTGAAGAGACTCTTAATGCAGTTGGAACATCAATCGGAATCTGGTAGTGCAGCATTCCCTCGTTCACGTTTGAAACCGGATTTGTAAATAAAAATGTGCGGAGTAATTTGGATCTCGGAGAGGAATTTGTGCTCGACTTCATGAAATAAATTTTGCTCTACTAACCAGAATCCTAACCCGTTAAAAGTTTTGCCATCGATATCGCAAATGCTTGTTCTATGTCATTTGGTCAACTTTATAAACTTATTTGTATTTGTATTATACCTTCGGTATAAACACCCTTCGATCGCGTCTCCAAGAGCCTTAGGCTTAAGTGACATTACTGTGTGTGACGATACTTCGGATAATTTTCTTCATGATTGTCCTGCCTGATGTGATGAATGCTGGCACTGTAAACTCCTCATCATTTAAGCGCTTTCTTGGTTTTCTCCAAATGTCAAAAAAAAGATAAAACTGGGTCTTTCTTCTTGGTAGTACAACGGATCAGCTCCGTCTCAGTTGCGTTTCCTAAGCTGACAATAAAAGATCTCTAGAGTCCAATACATATCGTGAACATGACGATTGGTGAAATCGCTACTTGCACTGATTGGAGTGGACACGTTTTAGCGACTCCTTCAAATGTAAACGATTTAGAAATCTTCACACACGGGAGAAGCATTATTACATATCCTTGTGTTTAATATTCATATCTAGACCAGATCTTAGGACTTTTTGGGTGAGCTATCTTCTTGAGTCTTGAACTTCAGCTACTTAAGAGACTATTTGATGGCAATCAGTATTAATACGTCCATGTGCATACAAAAGAGGAAGACGCTATTCACAGGCAAGAGTCGAGGGATCGGGATGCATGGTATACACACCATCACCTAGACGCATGATAGAAATCGTCGCTACATCCGTCTAGGGCTGTAATCGTAAGCAACTCTCAGAGTTCCTGAAGATCGGGAGAAGTCCTTAACCAGTTAAAGCTAAGTGACGATACTGTCAGTAGAAACACCACGGCCACTTCAATTGCCACAATAAAGTTGATAATTTTTGAATGTCCGAAACCATCAGTCAATCCAGAGGGACATGTAGGACGGCACTACTTAGTGTTCACATCTCTGAGCTGAAAAAATTTATTAAAAACGAGTTTGTAGAAGAAGAAGAATGTGAAGGAACTATAGGCATGAAGGCGAGGCAATCCAAAAATACTATAGCAGCAAATATGCCTGGAATGTCTACATACAAGTTAAAATGGAGACCCAACGATTCACTTCACAAACCGAATCCTGCTAAGATACGCGCAGTTGGTGAAGATCTGGAAAAACTATTTCTACCGGCTATAAAAGAGCGACAAGATTAAGTTAGGTTAAGGTGGCTGTCCGCATCTGGATCTATACATCTCTTGTGTTACCGCAGGAGTTTAGAGGAAGAAAATATATAACAAATAGACATTCAGTGACGGAGAATGGCCTTTGAAAGCCAGCAGTGGGCCAAAATGACCTTGCCCTTCCAGAAGCCCAGGGCTACAAGACATATTAGTGAAATTAATTTGCTTACCAAACGTTTTAACATCTCCTCATTTGTCCTGGACTTACCTTGAATTTTTCTTCGACGAAGGACATACACTGCCTCAAAACAAGCCACAAATGCAAAAATACACCTTCGTTTAAGCACCAATTTATTAAAAAATCTCCTTGAGGGAAGGCTTCGCCTTGAACTTTCATCCTTCTCGTAGGGAAAATCCAAATCATCTGACATTGAAATATAAACAAGTATTCCCTGATTGTGTGACTTAAGCTGTCTACAAGGCCACGTTCTTTTTCTTCGCTAAGGGAATTTTTAATAAAATTGGCAATGAACTTCCTTCATCTTCAAAGGAATAAAAATGCAAATTCGTCCGCGTCCATCATGGCGAACAATGTGGCCTAATCAAACACAGATAAAGCCTGCGCCCGCTCCCGCCCTCCGGCCAAACATGAGCAAACGAATAACCCCGTTTAAAATTCTAACAATGCAACACAATACATCACAAGGATCTACGCCGACCGCCGAAAAAAACCTGCCTCTACTGATGGTGCTACTGCTGCTGCTTCTTCTTCTTATGAATGTACACAGAGGAGTGCATAGCGTAGTCTCAGAGAATGAATGAGACCCAGTCGACCATCGAAAAGTGCAAACATTATTTTGGAGCATAATTAACTGTATTCAGGGGGTCGTTCTCCCTAATTTCTTCCTTTCGTAACGTCTCTCGCCCCTCCCCCATCCCCTCGTCGTCCTTCAGTCGCTTCATCATCATCGTTTAACTGTGCAAATCGACAATGTTTACCCATAGTTCATCCTTAAACCGAAGAAAAACTCCACCAAGGAGCAGTCAGACAATGAAAGGGAAAAACGAAAGAAGAAGAGAGGGAAAAGAAAAAAGAGGAAATTTTTGAAATAAGCCATTTTTCTTATCCTTGTTAAGAGGCTAAAGCGGGAGAGAATCTTCTTTATTTGCTGACCCTTACCACTTTTTGTGCACGGATTTCACTGTGAAAACTTGCAGGCACTGGATAAGCAGCACAGCTTGCCACAAAGCACAAAGGGAGTCCCTTTTAGCTACACGTCTAAACAATGCGATAACTTTTAAATTTTCAAGAGGTCCACCCGAAATGAAAGGCAAAAATAACTAAAAAAAAAAAATTCGTCCTTCACTGTTCACTCGAACTTGAGAAGTGTTTAGTTGGCGTTGTGACAGTGGTAGTGGACCTGCTGCCTCAATGGGTGTTCATCTATTTTGGGACTTGTTATAAAATGTCTCCTCTCCTTCTTCTTTGCTTTCGTGGTGGTCCTTTTCACCTTTTTTTTCTGGTTAATTCTTTTTTTTTTTTTATTGTGGGCGTTGGTGGTAGCGGCTGGTGAGGCGTGAGTCATTATAAGTTTTTATTTTGCAGTTGACTCCTTCAAATATTCACTTAGGTATTCAAGCAAAAGGACATTGGGGGCTAAGCCATTATATTGTACTTTTTTATTTATGCGAGTGTGAGTTCGAATGTCACATCGTTGTGCAGTTGTAAGAGGACACGAATATGATTGATAAATGGAATAAAATGTGTTGCGCCTTTGAAGTTGAAAATAAGACAGGTCTGCCTGAAAAACAGAAAATACAAAGGATTATGAACGTGTCTTTGTTTAGAAAGGACGAAAGGAAACGTATGCAAGTAAGCTAATTTGAAATAAAATCATGAAAGGCGAGGTAGGCAGTTTTGTTCGTTCCTAAAGCCGGCTTTTGTATATCCTATGGCCTGGAAGTTCCTTTGCTTACTCTACTAGCGGTATCCAGTTCGGCCCCACCCTTGATTGAGATAAAACTTCCAAGATTGACAAAACTCCCTTTTCTATCGCAAATTTTCTAGCCAGTGGAAGAAGCTTCAAGCTAGAGTGTTTAATCTTCTGGAACTGATATGTGCGAATTCCATTCCCTTGGAAACCCCTGCGACTTCTAGAGCAGTCGTTATAGGATGGCTCTGTGCCCTACTAGGATTCACGCTACGGCTCCTACTCCCCTCCGACTAAGGTTAATGAGTTGAGTTTGACTGAAAAGGAATGCAAGCTGCTTAAGTTCAATATTCTCCACAGATATTGAAATGACCTTTGTACCTCTGAGAGTATAATTTGTCATAAAGAAGCTTCTCAATTCTCCGTTCTGTGTCGGCAGTGAATTGAATGTCATTTCCGTTCTCGCGAAAAATGTAAAACGCACAACATGAATTGCTGCGAGAAGCTAAGCCTTGGCTCATCCTGAGCTGTCGCGCCAGCTATTTATTTATTTATTTATGGTTCCTAGCAATGACCGCAGATATTTCGTTCAAGGGTCGTCTTCAAAGCTTAACCACCTTAGACCTTGCATAGACTGCAGATTTTTGTTAGATGTTTCTCTGTCACCAAGTTTTTCTAATTACGTTGTCAATTTATCTATCCTTGTAGCCTGTTAAATGACAGTGACCTCAGTTAAGGTTAGGTTCAGTTAGGTATATGACAGGATTGTCAGCAGCCCACTTGGACCCATTGTGCCCATTGTGCTCAATTGTCCAAAAGTCCTACAAACTTGAAATTTGTCAACCACCTATACAAAAATAAACTTACGAATCTCAGGAGTTGAATTTTACTCGACCTTTTCTTATCGAAGACGAGCTATAGGGATCTGGCTGTAGAGCATGTATCTAATCCAGTGTTTATTAGCCTTTTCTGACGGACTCTATGTCTATTTCTTTGTGTAGTGTGATAAGCGGTATATTGAGCTCGACAATAGCATGTGAAAAGTTCATACAAGAGCTATTTTTGGCCAATTTATCCGCCTTTTCGCTTCCTGAGACATCAATATGTTCCGGCACCCAGCAAAGGGTTACAATGTTCTCTGTTCTCCTATATGTCTTCAAGAGCTTGGATCTTAGAGCTAAGAGCTGCTTGACTATCAACATAGATACCGATTATTACCTCAACTTAAGAAATATTAGCCTGTTTCCGAGACTAAACTAGCGACTCCCAAACCGACGTTCATTTTGTATCTGTCTGTGAAGAAGGCTAGTTATTCGTCCAAGCAAACCAGACTATTAAGCCAGTCTGCTTGGTGTTTTAATATGAACACTCCTATAAAACTTTGATGTAGGGTTGATATTGTAGGTATCCATGTGCTCTTCAGAGCTTATCGGCTTGAAAGATGGTACATGTTATTCATGTGAGGGCAATTTTTGTCGCTACAGTAATACAGTGAAAGTCTGCCTGTAGTAAAACCAGACTGTTTTCATGCCGCCGCGCCGTGGACGCCTATCTTAAAGATCGCTAAACAGCAGGTTCTTCGTAACCTTGTTACACTTGCAAGTAGAAAAACTCTTTGCTTATCAGGGTTTAGTTGGGCCAAGCGTTCTCCGCCTTATTCCTAAGATTGGTCCTGAAAGCAAGGTAGTCCAAAAAAAATTGACATTCATGTCGCCACTACTTGTGAGTCCATGCTAAAATAAAAGCAACTCGAATCTTCAATGATGACCAGCCGTTCGGTTTCAATCTTTTTAACCACCCCCAGCATCAACAAATTTTGTCCTTAAGATCGACCGAACCCATCAAAACCTCTTATTAGGATCGACTTGCCAAATGTAAGCTTATTAAGCCCCGCTAGCTGATGCCTGCGAATAAAAAACTGAGATCCAAAAAACCTCAATAGACTCAGGCACTTAGACAGCACCTATCCTTAACAATTTTAGTGACAGGATGCCAAGGTGAGAGTAAAACTTAAGATCAATTTTTTCCAGGTTCTAAAGGACCATTGCGGTCCCTCCTCCGTCTTGCTGATGTCAAGGGCATGAATCAATTTGACTAGGATTCCGGCTGAGACCTCCAATCCTAGACTGTTCAGGGTCAGTGCCTTCCAGTACACAATCGAAAGAAAGAGACGGATTGCGTGGTCGACTCCAGTAGAGTCTGAGTTCTCATGGCATTTTCCAAGGTATAGTAGGCTATGTTTTTTTTTAAGCTCCGTTACCCTAAAGGTTTACCACTGCGACGAAAGGGAATCAGAAAAGCTCTTACGTAGGTAACTGATACTGTATCGCCTACTGCTCAGCTCGTTGTCATTTGGTCTCTCATGACCAACACCATCTCTCCTGGAGCTGACTTTGCGTTAGCGGACACGGTGATCATTAGTGACCTTACAACCTCTCATTACTCTCTTATTGCAGAAATCAAGATATCGTCCCTACCAACCTAAAACTGAGGACGAAGGGCTATTGGATGGTATCGGCAACGATCAAGTGAGCCCTCTAAGTTGCAAAAGCAAAAACCACCTCTGATAATTCAACTAGTCCCATGAGTAGTTCTGGGTTTGGTATAATCTCCTGTCGCATCAGAATGAACCGGTCTTTACATAAGAGTACCTGCAGTCAGCCAATCTAACCATACTTAGGGCTGAGTCTTTAACTTGCTAAAATTACTGCAAAAGCCTGAGGGCTCAAGCAGATTATCGTAAATTTTCTATGTATATGGTCACTGGTTTACACGTGACGTTATAGATTTTACTCTCATTCTGTCCATTCTGGATTTGGAACTTAGTGCCGTCTTCCACTTAACAAGTATGCAACCCAGTCGGGAATCCAAGATTTGATGGCGTAAGACAAAACAATGCGGAAAAAGTTCTTCTTCAACACGGTAAAATGTCGTTCACAGTGCTCTATCTAGCATTTATTTCCTTTGCCTTACGTGACAATTTAATGGGTGGCCGTGATTTTTAGCCATCCTTCACATTTCGTATTCCACATCTGGATGTCGTAAGATGATAATAAGGAAAAGATATAAAAACTTCCATCAAACATTAAAATCCAAGAAATATTCGTTCTTTGTTCAGTGGCGCAGTGACTGCAGTATCAATGCCAACACCGACAGTCAGCAGAACAAGAACGCTGGAGCAAGAGTTGGAGTTGGAGCTGGAATCCTTCAACGTGGATTGCTCACAATAAATTAACTCGCATAAATCATTCAGTTCTCGCTGGTGTAGGACAGCAGTGGGAGTGTAACGAAAACTCCTAATCAGCAGTTAATTTTTATCTTTAATTAAGAGCACGTCCATCCGTCGTCCTCGTCGTCGTCCTTGGTCCGTTGCTGTATTCTGTTGCACACACACCCGTATACTTGTGTTCCTAAGGAGTTTGGGTTGAATTGTTGCGCGCTGCATTTTAAGGAGTGAAACATGTCTCTTGGAGAAACAACCAGGATACTCCTCTACTACGCCATGAAATGCAAACGTCGTCGTCGCCATCGTTGTTCGACGGTAATGTTACGTAGTTAATAGCCATTTGCTGGGTGTGCGCTCCTTGTAACAGATCTTTCTGTGTGTGTGTCCGTCTGTAACAATAGCTTGTGGGGCTATAAATATCTCTTTAGCAGAAGGAGAGTTGAAGAACGATGTCCTTCATGAATCTTAAATGTGTGATTTCATTTTGTTTTTATTTTTTCACTCTTTTTCCTAATTTTTTTTTTCTTTCCTGCTTTCGTTGTTCTTTGTTGTATTTAGCTTTTTATTTTTGTTTTGTTTCCTTTTCCTGAAGACTTGCGTATAGTTTTTGTAACAAGTTTGCAAAGTTTTGTTTTCTTTATTTATTGCATTTATTGCAGGACATTGCGGTAAGAAAATGAAAGAAAAATCGAGAAAATGAAGCAAGTGGCACTACGGGAATGGATGGGTATTTTATTTTTTTCATATCCTTGGAGAGAAGTGCATTTCATTTAGCATAAACTGATCTTAATTGCATTGTATGATCAGTCCTAACATTTTAGTATTCCTTTTTCTATGCAAATGTATCCTTAAAGTCTTCAATTATTTTTGGTTTATTGGGGAGAACTGGATAGAAATGTCGCACGTTCGTCAGGCAATCTTTGCTTCTTTACGAGGCTGTTCTAGCCAAAAAAATAGGTCAATCCTGGGCCATTCAATGAAGCATCGATGGCATTTTGTAAATCATAGTGGACTTACATACATAGGTCCAATTTCACGATCAAAACTCTTAGCCCGCAGGACGATATTGATTTTGCCTGTGTTTTTTCGTTCGTTTCCTAAACCAAATCTAGATCGAATGGCCCCAGTATGCTATGGGGTTTAACGAAAAAGACGCTAAAACCGCGAACTTTAGTACCACTTTCAATGTGTTACTGCGTTATGAGCTAGAGTAGGGCCACAGGCCCACAGGGGTAGTTCCTTTCAATTGCACCACCTGCTAAGCACAAATCTCATGCTGAATGAAGGTAGCTCACAGAAGATAGAGAATTAATTAATTTTCTAATCAAACTTCGCATTATACAGGTAGAGGTGGCGTTCCAAAAGAAATTAATTAGCACTGAGATGTGCTTTTTGGTTACCACGACTCGTGTGACCTAGATGACGATGTGTGTTGTTGAAAGGTGGATGAGACAGCCGGGAGTGCCTAAATCCAACCTGTAGAGTTAAGAAAACGGATTAGATCCCGTATCACTTTACTCGAGGTGTTATTAAGGTGGTCAAATAATGGTTAGTTAAGTGCACGCAATCTGGCATCCGAAAGAACATCCGGGCGGATTTTTGAAATGTGTCCGGGGTTTTTCAGAAGCTTATTTGTTTTCGCGACCAATGCGAGTGAGACAGCAATCGATTGATTGAATACCACCAATACATTATCCTCCATAGAAAAAAAATGGCATACCCCACCCGCTTAATTCTTTGGTGTCAGGTATTAAGGGCTTAAGTCAAAAAATGGTACTTTGGGTTTTTGACAATTTTTTGTCTCTTTTAAAAACTTAAATCTAGCACAACTTCCGCTTCCGATAGTAATTAACTAAGTAAGTCAGTGAATTGTTTGTATTGTTTGGTATTGGTATTTCATTTTCTGGAAACTGCAATTTCTGACTTAACCGTACCGATGCGAGAATCCTTGCATTAACTGAAAACACGGCTGCTGCGTCACGTTTGTGTTGGTGAAGGGTGAAGGAAAAAGTGAAATATTCTAAATGCGTATTTTTTACCAAATCGCTATTATTTTTAAAATAAAAGTATAAGTCGTCACTGGTCTAGGAAAATCTCTTTCCTTTGGCACCTTATTTGTTAAGATTGATTGGGTATGAGAGCCGCAAAAGAGATCTATACTACAGAAATAATCTATATGTTTTCTAGTGTTTCTGGGGTTTTATGTACCTGACTTCTAATTTTATTCCATTTATGATGGCAACCCTATGTTTATAGGCTGATTCAGTTGTAGACTAGAATTTAAATTCGAAATAGAACTCCGAATATCCGCCATGACCGATCTCGCAGTATTCCGTTCTTTTAATAATATTTTCATTACTTTTTGATATAAAACTTGCAACAGTTCACGTCCTTACATATCCATATACGTCTTCTGCATCACATAACCACAAAGAAAATAATCTAACAGCGCGGTATCGCACGATCTTGGTGGCCAACTTTGCTCACTGATCACGAAACATTTGTCTTCAATAATTGTATTGCTTCTCACGCTGTGCAACAGGTGGTATCGTATTGTTGAAACGACATACATATGTATCTTTCACATGAATATCGTCTACTTGGTGCCAAAATTTCTGACTATGCCCTGATAATGTTCACCATTGACTGTTACAGCAGCTACATGAACTTTTGCGAAGAAGCACGGCCCAATCAAGCCTAGCCCCAGCTCAAAATCCGCATCAAACACTGACTATTTGTATGCATGTGTTGTTCGTGAATGGTCAATGGACTTTCATGATCCTAAATGAGAACATTTTGTTTGTTTACGTAGCAATTCAGTTGAAAGTGATCCTCATTGCTCCATCAACTTGGTGGTTCGTCAAAACTCAATAAATGAAATTACGATGCTGTTGATGGTTTACTGGCATCAATTCCTGAGTTAATTCAATTTCGGTGCTGCAGAAAAAGTTAAATTGCTGGGAACAATGGCGAATGGAGGTTGACGGATTGTCGCAAACACTGTCACTTACTGCGGCGATATTTTCGCGTGACTGGTCACATACCGCCAGTACTGGTCCACACCGAAATACAAGCAAGATAACCTGCATAGGCTCTTTCTCTTTAATACAATTCCAGCGGGATGCCGCTTTGAGTGAAACTAATCACAAGTCTCTTCCTTAAAGGATGAAAAATTCAAACTTATTCCTTAGTACGCGGGTCGCTAGTAGTACAGGGGATATGGGCCTGAACCATTCGGCGAGGAGTCAAGTGTTGGTGGGGACAATGGACCCTTTTGCCGGTCTACGTGAGCAGTGATGAATATCACAAGGCACCTATCCATGTAACCTAACCATCAAGTCTTGATCTGTCAGTCAGCTTAGGCACGTACTCAACCATCTTTATTAGTCAGTACTTGCACGCTGACACCAGCAGCAAAATTATCATTTATCTTCTCTAACAGCCAAGCCGCTCCAAAGGTACTAAACTCAGACATGATCAGATCGAAACCAGTCAAAAGATGACTAACGATGAAACGGCTGACTTGTCGGAACATCAACCCTTGAAAGTGATTCAGGTCAGTAGTCGCTCTATAACCCATATCACTGGAAGCACGATGCTTTTATTCCACCACATGGATCATCAACTTTGTGATGCCACCATATTTTGAGACCTAACCCTGACTCTGTTATATTTGCAACAAATTTTTCTCCCATTTATCCCACCTTAACCATGTAATAAATTTCTTCGAAGCCAATAACAAGTTGCCAATTTGTTGGCCATCAATTGCGCATACATCACCTAGCTGACATGTTGGTATCGCCCTTTGCACCATGAGGCCAATGATCCCTAAAACTAAAACCACTTTTTACTGCAATCTACACTCCAGCCCCGAGGAAAAACGTTCTAACAGACACCTCAACCTCGAAGAAAACCAGAGAAAACCATTTCAATCATTAATCACTTGCACAAAACTGCTACCAGTTTCGCCATTCCTTTGCCAGTTGTACTGAAAGTGATTATCCTTAACCGTTTGCACATTTCCTACCCGCCACCAGACCCAATCACCTCTAGGTTAAAAAAAAAAACAAGCTAATCCTTAGTTACCCCCCACCCCCCTCCCAACGAAAAAATTAAGCAAAAGGAGCACATCCTAACGAGCAAATGTGAATGCACCCTAAAGATGCACTTGAATTCTGATTTGTTTACTACCCGCCCCCCGTTTAAATTGAAGTTTGAAAAAAAAAAAAACAAAATCAAAATAAACACAAAAAACATCAACTTTTACTTGTTTTGTTGTCATGGGGTGCTGACTCTGGTGTGCAGCCAGAATGGGAGCTAAAAAATTGAAGGATTCACGTACACATTTCCTAGATATTCATTAAAAGGGGCCTATTGCATTTGCATCATCAAAAATAGAAGACGAAGAACAAGGAGGCAGAAAAAAAAAACAGAAATCCTGATGACGATGCTGGGTGCTGATTTTGATCCTTTTGGGTACTCCAGAGCGACTATGATGGTATTCGGTGGAAACACCTGCTTCAAGAATGCATACATTTTTGCAATGACTCCCCGAACGGTTGGGGCAGGTTAACCACCCTCCATTTCTGATGATGAACGCACACACATACATCGACACATACAGCATTTTGAGTTGCTCCTTGTCTAATTAGAGCGCGCACTAAAGTTTCGCTGGGATTTAGCGTTGTGTAGAAGTCCCTTCGTTGTGATCCTTTAATTAAAAGTCATCAAGAGAAGGAGCGTCAGAGGAAAAAAAAATAAGCGGAAAAGCAGAAGCGTTCTCTAGAGTTTTTGTCCTTTTTTTTTGCTAGATTCGTCACCCTGTCATTAATCTTTGAAACGTTAGCGGTGCTCTTGTTGTTCAAAGGTGATTTCCTTTTTTTTTCGTGTAAATTTTCGGTGCATAAATTATCCGAATAGGGGGCGACAGGAAACCACGAATCCCAGCGGGGCGAACATAAAAATAATGAAGAATGCATATCAAGTCCTTGAACTGTAGGGATTGCCAAAAAAAAGACACAAACAAACAAAAATACAATTTTAAACGCTTGAAGTTCACTCTCTAGTTGACGAAAAAATGTCCTGAAAGGACTAAGATTGAATAGAAATGCACTCCACAGAGCGCAACGAACATATGCGGTATAAGTGCTGAATTCTTTTCTTTATTTACCATCCTTATACCCAAAAAAATATGAAAAAAAAAAAACGAATAAACCACCGAAAGCTCAAGTGGAAAAATTCATCTTGTACGTGGGACAATCAACTCTGGGACAAGGATGTCGTGCACAAAACCGTTTTCTCAGGACGAGTAAGTAATGAATTCCCGTCTGTTTTGGTTTATTTTAGACACATTTCTCTCATTATGAAAAAAATACTTATGTATCTACCCATGCATAGAGGCATCTTTATCTTTTTCTTATGCTAATGACAGCACACGGATACATGCAAGGACTTTTGTTCTTGCAACAATTGTGTTGGTTAACATAAAAGACTCTTTAAATATTTCTTGTTATTTTATTTGTGAAAATTATTCAAAAGCCGCTCTGCATTGTCCTTGATACTTTTATAGTTTCGAAATTATTTTACGAATTTTTTTTTTCTTTTTTTGACTGCGAGGTTGAATGAACGACACAAGACTGTGACTGAAATCAACTACAGCATTTAGTCGATAACTCAATTCTTACCATTTTGTAGGAATAGTTACTAATGACAACGAAACAGTGTGAAGTAAGACCGAGTTCAACTAAAGCTAAAACCTGCAAAAGTGGCACTAGTTTGTTGAGTTCTTTTGAAACTACCACCCACCTGATCAAAGGAAAATACTGTTCACGTAAGTGGAGTGTGGTTGCCGTGGGTCAGTGGTTAGTGCCTTAGATTGCAGTGCACGATGTGCGGGTTCAAGCCCAGCCATGTCCATCGAACATTTTTCGGGCAACCACCACTCGTCGGGGAATGACAATAATCCGGGGGTATAATTTGTCATGAAAGAGCTTCTCAATTCGCCGTTTGGAATCGGCAATAAATTGTAGGTCCCTTCCATTCGTGCAAACAATACAACACGCACAACATGAATGGTTGGGGTCCTATTCAAGAGTGATGGAAGGAGCAATACTGAGTTATCCTGTAGGAATGATGAGGCTGGAGCAATTTTAAATAAAATAGGTTGATCTGTTTTCAGGAGGGATGAACTTGGAGATAAGCTATCGGTCTTAAATTCAGTGTTTGTGTCGACCCTTACCTATGGCCATGAGGTTTGGGTAATGACCGAAAGAATAAGATTGCGAATACAAGCTGCCAAAGTGAGATTTCTTCCTTGTATTGCTGGGGTAACTAGTCGAGAACGAGTTAAGAACACCAGAATACGCGAAGCACGAAGAGGTCCATACTTCGATGGTTTAGACAAGTCAAACGCATGTCCTCAACTCAGCGTCCAAGACGTGCCGTGGAATCCGTGCCATCAGGTAGGCTTGTTAGACCTAGGCTAGAGCAAGTCCAAAATCTCACCCCTACCCGTACAGAGATAGCCCCTGATGCTTTAGAGCCGATTGCGGATGATCGTGCTTAATGTGGAGGCTCCACTTAAGCACACTAAGCCCGCGATAAAATGAAGTGCAAGAGAAAAATAGAGAAAAAAGGCTTGGTTCCTTCTCAAATGATTTTTGTAGAAGTTGTAGAGAGGAATGAGACTTGGCATGCTCTTTTCTTTAAATGTTTTTTTCTGAAATCTTTCCTGGTGTGGACACACCTTAAGGGTATTGACGTAAACTGACAACCACTGACCCCAAATTTTGTTAGGACGAACCACAGACAACCAACTTACAACTTAACTTTGTATTACTGAGAACAGGGAATAACTCTTCAGTTGGTTTGCCTTCATTAAAAGTTCAACAAAATCCAGGAACTGACTGTTTGATTTATTTGGTTCTTCAGCCTTTTTTTCTCGCCCCTACCCTCAAAAACGTTTCCTTCCTTCTGACGTTTGTAAATATTTGTTGCTCATTAGCAACGACACAAGTTTACTTCTGCTCGGCATAGCCTCACGCGCCCACAAAATAATGTAATTTCTAAAATAATTAAATTTAAACCACGAAATCCTTCTATTGTCTTTGAAGTTCTTCTGAAGGCTTCTCGTCCTTTCAGCACTGAAATTATCCAAAATCGGATAAAGAAAGGAAACCGTTCGGTTACCCAGTCGAACTCGTTATCCGAGAAAAAAAATTTCCATATTCCAAACCAAAGCAAAAAATAAAATATTTATTTTAGCAACAATTTCATCCTTCATCCCTTTTTTTTTGCTCCCTCGGATGCGTGCTCCAGAGCCGAGGCACGACATCCAACAGCAGCCTCGGCACTTATTTCAGTCCGCTTTACTGGATTCTCAGTCGTTGGCTGGTCTCCCTTTCGTCCTTTTCCAACGTACGAGTATAAAGTGATAACATGTTGAGAATTTTAATATTTTCCTTCTGCCAACCGAGAGGGGCCACTGCCAGTTTTCATCGCATGAGTAAGAGATTCTCTCACCACACAGCCGAGGATATGGCCTCGCCTACGCATTGAGGTTATAACCTTGAAAAAAAAAGCACAACCCGACAACGAGCAGAGCGTAAGGACATTCGGCGTAACCTTTTTATCGAAATTTAAAAAGCATTTTATTTGTGTACATATGTGGAGCAACTTCATAAAAAACTGTTTTCCTTTGTTGCGATTTTTTGCCCCTGTTTGTTTCAAGGACGAAACTGTGTGCTGTGTGCCACACTGCCACTCCCCTTTATAACAATGACCGAGCACGAGTGCATTAGAGCTAAGGCACAACACAAAACAAACACACACGGACGAGAAAAGGGTGACTTAGCTGACATGTGGGGTCTGATTAGACAGATAGGACCGTGCGCCTCTTGGATTCCGGTCACGTTCGAATTTATATCAAGATAAACTCCGGTTGGCCAAAAAAAAAAAAGAATTAAAACTTCTCGTCTGCGGGTGTTTTTCGCCGCATCCGTTGCAATGGTGGCCTCTGTCTCCCGGTGACTCGCCCTCCATTGTAATCACAATTAAAAGTAAAACCTGGATAAATGCTTCATTGACTACCAGGACGAGGGTGGGCGCTTTGATTATGTACGAATTGAATTCGATGGTCACGTAGTTAAACTGTGTGTGCGGGTGTGTTTGAGGGTGTTTGTACTTTCTGAAATTGTGAATTCGAACGGTTAATTAACTCAAATGGATAACTGGCAAGAAAAAAAGAGAAACGGCAGGAAGTTGCTCCTTGCTAAGACAATTGTGAACTAAACAATCAATTGGTGACGACAACAACAATGTGGCACAATTAGCCGAAGATCCTTTTGTTTCCGTAAAAGTTTGAAAGAAACCAAAATGAAATGGGGCGGTGGCTTGAGCACTTTTCATGGTTCTCGTAGATGGCAACGTTTAGGGTTTAGGTGTCGCAAGCTTACAACGGACTGGAAAATCTAATTGTTCTGAAAGACTGTAAGGAAGGACCTAACAAAATCAGGAATGTAGCACAAATTGCTTTTAGATTACATGAGCCAACTCCAAAAACAAGTCACAAAACTGAAGAAAGGCACAATGTGTTGTCCTTCAGAGACATTACAATTTTTACCGATGGCCAGGCTGGTATAATATCCCTGGAATCGGTAACATGTACGTCAAAAGCTACTTCAGATTGTCACTCATCTCTCATGGAGATGGCAGAACATTTTAACATTCGTCTTTGCTAAGTACTCGGTCATAGGGATATTCCAGGGAACTGTAAGGCCGATGAACTCGCCAAATGTGTTACTACTCTCGACATTCTGCCTGAACGTAGGAATCTGGATATTGCACTCGCTATATGTAAGCCAAAAATGGAGAAATGGTGCTAAGTGCCCTACCTCCAGTAAGATCTGGCCTATGCTAATTCTCACTCGATCCAAAACTCTAATCTTGCTTAAAAGGTCGCTGAACAGCATCGTTATCGGTGTTCTCACTGGTCACTGTCCCATCGGTCTTCATGCCAGAAGGATAGGCCTCTTCTCAAATGACTTTTGCAGGAAATGCAGGTACGAATAAAAAACGATCCTCCATTTCCTCTGCACTTGTCCTGCTCTATCCAAAAGAGTAAAGCTCTATTTGGAAGGCTATCACTTCGATAGCTTATACGACCTATCAAGAGCTCGAAATGGATTCTATAAAGTGTTATCACAAAGGGCCTTCCTGACATATATGTATCCGTGCTTCGCATAGACAGCCACTCTGCCTACCTACCTACACACCTACCTACTGAATCTCTCTTTTAGCTAAGTCCAAAATGTTCCTTTTTCCATAGGCGATTTTCAGCCAGTTCTATTGAAGTGCACTCAAGCATAATGTAAAGTATGTCTAAACAGCCCTTCTGTTACTGCCATATCTGTAAGCCAACTATTGAAGGTATAAGCAGGTATAAGGAGATCTAAATCCAATGATCTATCAAAGACACTTTATGAACACAAGTTTGATGAAGTAGCCCATTGAGTGACTCATCAGTGACTCATCGGTATCGGAAGCAAACCTCAAGAGTGTTTCGGGGTAGTAACAAACTTCCATTCCAGTATTTCCACCAGCAAATCGCTGACTCCTCGAACGATGTCTTCTTCATCACGATCACCACCGATGACAATTCTACAATTTTCCAAAAGTTAACTGGTCAAGATCCTAGACACCTTTCTCCATCCATCGAAACCGAAATCGTTTCCACATTTATGAGTAGACTGAAATTAAACACATGCACCTAGACCTCGATGCAAAAGACAGGAGCACATTCTGGTCCACTAGATGGGGAAGAATCTACGACCCGGAGCTTTGTTCTGTTTCTAGTGACTGCTGATAATTCGCCCCGGAAACAACATTCCCCTTAAGGGTGTTCGGAGAATAAATAAGCTCCTCTCGCTGCACCCTGGTTGATTAAAAATGTCTATTACCTTCTGGGCGTGGTCGCAGTAGCTCAGTGCTTAGTGCGTTGAAATACTGTGCGAGCTTCCCACCGAACATTTATCACATCACAACCTCTCGTCAGGTAATGAAAAACCTCTGAGAGCGTAATTTGTCATGGAGAAGCTTCTCAACTCACGATTCAGAGTAATAATAAACTGTTCCATCTCGAGCAGTCGTCCTTATTTTAGTTAAGAACTACATACAGAATGACGGAGTATGTGATGACAACAATCATGTTTGCTTCTTCCAAGTACTTTCGGAAGTTGATATGCCATGTCAAAGTCGTTTCTGCAGTAAAATTTTATCTCAGAATCTGGTACTGAAGGTTTCTCTTTATTTATCGCATTTTTCTCCCAAAAAAAAAATATTCATTCTCTCAACACCTATACGTACGTACATATATAATTGTATGTACGACTCCATTGAAATTCACAAATCGTTTAAAATTCATTTCAATTTTCGTTGCTTCATCTACAATTGCGATACCATACCATACCGCTGTTAGTGAATCTCATCTTCATCCTTCAGAAAGGAAGTAATTGAAAAACTAACCTCCATCGCGTCGTCGCTCCCGCACTCTAGGTCTTGGTACTCAACCCACTCACTCCAGTTTCGAATTTCCTTCAATTTCCATTCGAAGAAAATGGGAAAATTTCTTCAGCAAAAACCATTCAACTGCGTGCATACTGTACACCTACTCCTTCTGCTATAAACTATTCATCGTAGTCTATCATCTCCATTTACGATTATGGCCTACCCTGACACGAACTTACCCACAATCATTGCAAAGGATATACGATATACACCCAGAAAAAATATTCGTTCTCTTACATCATACGAAGGCTCATAGTTTTGAGGTCTTTAACTGAGAAGAGTCAGAGTCTTCGGCAGAAGTCGCTGATGGACTTTTTCGTGGTACCATCATGTGTTTAAAGTGGTCGCCGTGGCTCGCCTTTTATTGTGGGCGTTGGACTACGCCAAGAATGCGTTCTGTCACCTCTCCTTTTCATTGCGTATATAGATTGGAAGCATCCTTGACGATGGAACGGTTCAAGTTGGGAGACTTAAAGATAAGTCATCTGCTTTTCGTTGATGACTTGGTCTTCCTTACGTCCGCCCAGACCGAACTTCAGCGCGCACTAGAAAGGTTCATCGCCGTCTGTGTTGAAGCTGGGATGAAGGTAAAAGTGAAAAAATCAGAGGTAATGGTAATTTCTCGAATGCTCAATACACCCCGCATGTTAGTGGAGTCCTATTGAAACAGGTGGAGAAGTTTAAATATCTCGGGGTCATATTAACGAGTGATGGAAGAAGTAATACTGAGTAGGATTGGTCAGGCTGGTGCAATTTTGAGACAATTTGATCAATCTGTTATCAAGAGGGTTGAACTTGGCATCGGACCTAAGCTATCGGTCTTCAGTTCAGTGTTTGTTCCGACCCTCACGTATGGTCATGAGGTTTGCGTAATGACCGAAAGAATAAGATCGCGGATACAAGCTGCCGGAATGAGATTTCTTCGTTGTATTGCTGGGTTTATTCGTTGAGATCGAGTTAGATACATCAGAGGCCCAATTCCGCAATCGTGAGTTTTCTGTGTACCCAAAAAAATGTGTAAACAGATTTGAAAAGAGCCTGTGTTCACTATTTTGTTGGTATACAGTAAACTTCAATGATTTTGACACGTTAGATGCATGTCCGTAACTGGATCAGGACGTGTCATAGAATCCGTGCCATCAGGTAGGCGTCCGCTAGGTAGATCTAGGATGAGATGGCTAAATCAATTCCAAAATCTCACCTCTACGCGCATGGGGATAGTCCCTGATAATTATGTGGTGGGTCCACTTAAGCACCCTAAGCCCGCGACTGCCATAGTGGATAAGCGGGCCATTGAAAAATGATGAATGAGTGATGATGATGAATGAAGTGAATAGGATTTCTAAATTAAACCGAGTTTGCCTTGCCTACCTGCAGGAAACTTGTAGGCAGGGTTCTGCACTGAAAAGACTCTCACACGATCTTCTTCTGTAATGATAGGTGGTCTAGCTTAACTCTTTGCATAATCGCCAACTGTTTTGTGAAAGGGCCTGTTATCAGGTACTGCACTTTTTCTTTAACTTGGAGAGGGAAGGGCTTTTAACAGAACACAATCCATGTAGGCTTGGGCACTATATCGCCAACATGAGAACACAAGTGTCACAGCAATAATGCGATAGAGCACTAGCCCAATGGGGAATATCGCAGGGTTGCGTATTGTCAACCATCTTATTCCTGATGCTTATCATTGGTGGCCTTCATGATCGGGCCAAATTTCTTGGAGAAAGAGTTTTCTTATTAATCGTTAGCAGAAGTCTGTCTTTGACTCTTTCAAAGAACGCTTTAGGAAATTTTGGACGAAACTGTCGATAGAAATTTCATGCCTTTAACAAGAATTTGTCGTCCATGCAAACAATCAGCTAAAAGGCACGACTTCCATAAGTTGAGGAACAGTCTAAATGGCAACTCAGATTTCAGTGGACCATTTTTTTCAGTGTTGTAGTCTTCACATGCCGTATTCTCAAACATCAACCTCACATGCAATTGGCGGCGTACTACGACGTCATCTCATTGCCGAAGCAATAAAACGTTCAGATCGCACCAATATAATTCTTCACAAAAAAAGAAAAAAAGACGAATACCTAGGCACTTGGTGTCCTGGGCTGACATGCGGCGTGTGTATGTACTGTATGTGCCCCTTGCTCCATTGACGTTGAATAAAAATTCAATATCAAATTCGTAACATACGATGGCAGTCAGAAATTGAACTCTCATGTAAAGTCACTAACGCCATGAAGACGTCCTCGTCGTCGTTGTCGTTGTCGTCGTCCTCGCACCCAGGGCGTGAGAAGAAAAGAATTCGTAACCAGAAAAACCAACATCGCATGGATTTTCCGAGGCTCCAGCTCGTCGTTGTCGTTTTGCCTTCCCCGGCATCGTTGCGTCGTCGTCCTATGACAAAACTAGACACAATTTTTAGGATAAACAATTTTCGTTTATCTTAGTTTCTGCGTTGCGATGATTTCTCGAAAACGCAAACGGAAAACGGGGGTGGTGGATGGGAATAAGAATAAAATAAGGAAAAAAACGCTTTGCATTTCCTCTCACGTACGGACGAATCCTTTTGTAATAGTCACACACGGAATAACACACGCTGCTGTTCGTTTCCTCTGCGATGCGATGCCATTGTATAGTACATGTACGTAAGTTGTTCCAGTGTGGCATCTGTCGTGCAAAAAGAAAAGAAGCTCACGAACCCCAAAAACGAATTATCCTCATCATCATGTCGCAGCACAATCCACATTCACTTTCGCACAAACATCCTTATTTGCCTGGAGTGAGGGTGATGAAAGGGCGCACAACAGTGCGAACGAAGTGGTAGTACCCGAATTATTTTCGATTTGCAAAATTCAGATGAAAGTCCTGAAGCAAGCGTGTTACCCAGGTGATGGCGTTAACTATGATTCAGGACATTAAGGAGGCGCCGGTGGTGGTGTGGAGGAAAAACAATTAAATAATACATGGCGCTTCCAGCGCTGAAAATGGCAGTGGAGGATGTAAAAGTGTTGCCTCAAGATTGAATAAACTTCATGCGAAAGTATTCCCAACAATAGGGGTTGACTATGGTAAAAATCGCTTGAGGGCTGCACACAGAGTCAGCCTAGGGGTTAATGGTAATTAAATACAATTTTCCAGGGCTTGTATGTACATTTCCGTACGAGGTGTGTGTCTTTTTGTCTATTTAGCGAGATGGTTTTGTTTTTTTTTTTTTTTTTGAAGAATCATGAAGGTGTGTGCAAGGTTCATGTATCATACATGTGTTTCTGCCATTACTTGAGACATCACGCATGGTGTGGTAAATTTGTTACAACATTCGTGATGAATTACTGTCGGAATGGCAAAAGGCTTAAGGTTACATGCAACTGTGGTTATGCTTTCCCAGGATGATGAAAAATCAGACGTAGAAATAGGAAAGATTATAATTGACATCACGGTTGTGACATTCGGTCCTAAAAATTTGAAATTAAGAAGAAGGAGAAGAGGTCAAAAACGTTTAGAAACTTTGAAGAAAAACGCGAAGGGACACATTTTTCTTTTAGTCTTTACTAAATTAAATTTTGTGGTCGCCGTGGCTCAATGGCCATTAGACTGGTGAGCGATCGACGTGGGTTCAAGCCCCAACCATGTCAACTGAAAATTGTTCACGCAATTCTCGAACAGGATTGTGGGGACAGAGGGATGTAACAATGGAAATCCCTTTTCATCCAATAAATCAGTTCAAGTCGTTCATGTGCTTAGAGTAGAAAGCGATTGTACATAGTTTTATCAGAAACCGTACCTTTGCATAAGACACCGCCGCGTCCTACAATCTACAAACAGTTTTCTTCCTGTCAGTTAAGTAAAGCTTCCTGACATTGGTCTTTTATTTGACCTTCATAATAATCTTCAAGAACCTGGCAGCAAAGCGTTGCTATGCATTCTCTAGGTGTGTCCCAGATAATATATTCGCTGAGTCTCAAGTTTTTGACCATCATTTACCTCCTGAAACCACTCATGGTTGATTGGTTGGAGTAGTGAGCGTGCAATTCCGTGCATGGGTCCAATTAGCACTGAAACGTTGGTTGTTTTGATACTACGACCTCGACTGGTTTGTTATTTTAAAGGGTTTGGTAAGGTCGAAGACCGGAAATAGGCCTTATGCCATTGGATCCATCCTGCAAAACAAAGTTCGATACTGGAAAATGCTTATATTTTGTAAGGTGTGATTTGCCTATGCCATTTTGTCTCGTCCTAGTCACAGTTGAATAGCTGTGGTGGGCAAAGCCGTTCACGTTGAGCGTGTGAAATTTTTCGCACGAATGGAAGCCGACTCTAAACGGCGGGTTGAGAAGCTTCTTCATGACAAATTATACTCTTCGAGATTTATAGCGGAAGAGATGTTTGAGGTACAAACACCAGCGGTTTAACCGACCCCTCGCATAAGGATTTTTTTTTAAGGGAGCTGGTCGTCTAGATTTTGCATTGTGCTATCGGGGTAGATGCCCAGGCCACGTAAAAAACTACATGTTACAACACCGATCGCAAGTCTCAGATAAGGATCTAATTACTGTTGAACACCCTGACACATGAAATTAAGATAACGATCTCCGGTTTTCCCTGTGGAGTATTCAGATCCTTAACAGGTTACGTGCAGCCAAACATTTGTCCTTAGACTAACATATACAAACTTAACCCCCATCACGGAAGTACAATGATATGGGTCGGTGAAAAGAGAAAGGAAACCGTGACATCTACTATAGAGATTGCTACTAATTTGGATGCGGATTTGTCATATGTGGCAGACTTAGGCAGCAAATCTTAAGTTTCCGACACGTAAGCAAACGTTTTATAACAATTTGCAATCAAGTCTAAATTCGTCAACTTTAGCATGGCCCCACAGAAGACAATGACGACGCCATCAAGATATATTTCTACAAGTTCCTGGACAGATCATGTAGACACTACGTCTGCAAATCTTGTCTGTCTATGCAAGATGACGATGTAGAATACGCGCTGCTATATCAAGGCCGGCTGTATACCGACATTGATTCAGTCAGGAAGCTGTACATTGTAAGTTTATGACGGCTAAGACATGTAAGGCAAATTGACACTAAAGCTCCAGGCCGCAAAGTCTTCGAATTTAACCCTAGGGGTCATGTAGTAGACGGAGACCACATCTAAGGTGGCGCGCACTAGTAGACACACCAACTTGGCGTGTGCAACTAGAGGCAGTTAGCTAAGTACCGGGCTAACTGGAGAGGTTGTTGCTTGGGGCCTTGGGGAACAAAACCCGACAAGAACCTACTTGTAGAACAAGTGAATTTCAACAGTTTGTCTAAAATTTCACAGTTGTCAGCTTTTGCCATGTCAATTGCCTCAGTGTTCAAAGACTTGTTGTATAGTGTTACACAAATTTGGACAAATTGTTGTTATGGGGCCCAGATTCACATAACATACATATGTAATATGTAATAATATATGTAATATTGCAAGAGCAGTCAATGTGTAAACAGGCATCGGTAAGATAGGCGTCCTGCAGGGGCTCACTAAGGCTCAACCACCCAACCTTTCACTGTTTTGGTTAACCCACTAGAATTTGGGTGACTACCTCCTGGTTTTCGGAACGTCTGATCCAGAATCTACACAGCACCACCCGCTGGTCAGCTTCTCGGAATCAGCATGCCCTACTTAAGCCCCAGCACCTCGTCATGGTAGGTAGTCGTCGCTGGGGAAAAGCCGGCTTAGTCTGATGGAATCATCGTTTTTCCACCTTTTTCAATTTGTCTAGTTACGGTTTGTTTGACAATGAGTTTCACTGTATTGTTGGGTATACCCATGCCTCTGGTATTAAAGAGAATTCCTAAGGTGATCTTAGGTACGAAGACTGTGACATTTAATGACATCTAATGAGATTCTTAAAGCTGCTTTTAAAATCCCTATTTCTTCGTCTAACACTCAACTTGGGCCTGGTTCTTGAAATACATCCGCATCATACCCTCAACCCACCATTTCGTTTTTTGTTTTCCACGCCCACTGTATATGTAAAAAGTTCATTCCCATTAAGCACTATATGGAAATAAAGCTGAAAGAAAAAACAAAACAAGCTCGTAGTCAAACGTCTTCAACGGGCACCAAGAAACTCCTTGAAGGAATGCAGACACCTTCTTAAGGAGCAACACCAAGAAGTAACGACTTGTGGTGTGGTCGTGAATTTATTAAAAGTTTTTGTTCTCGATTTGATTTGTCGCATGATTTTTATTACCATTGCAGTTTCGTTTGCCAAAAATGTAGTTTCTGCAAATATTTTTCTTTCTTGTTGCCAGTTAGCTGCTGCCCGAGACGCCTTCTTTTTAACCACCACCCCTCCCCCGTAACGATCGACAATTTGCAGTTTTTTTTTTTCATTTCATCGACTACGACCGACTATTATCCGACTCTCAGCTGCGTTCATGTTTTTTTTTTTGTTTGGGGGTGTCCGAACTGGGGGTGTAGACATTTGGCGCCAAGTGTTGGGTATTTGTCTTTATTTTTGAAAAAAAAAAAAAAAAAACGATTTTGTACGAGTATATGCATTTGGCGAAATTTTTATGGTCCTTATATTATACGGAATGGTCATGGTTAAAGTGATTTCTCTAATGGACTTGCAAGCAAAATTTATACGCTCATATGATTGCGTTCAATGAGGTCCATTTAAATGGAATGGTTGGGCCGTGTAATGGAATACATTTTAGTGGTGGCAGCCCGAGACTGAGTTTTTTTTTGTTTATGCTTGAGGATATGGTGGTCATCGAAGGGCATAATGAATCAATTGGTTGTTGACAGAAAGTGGGCTATCGCTGTAAAATGGCTACAAGTTTTTGTCCATTGCAAAGTTCTGTAACAAAATAAACGGTTTAAAGTGTAGATGTATGCAAACTAAGACTATGATGTAAAAGTTCTCAATTGAGTCTGACACACCCACAGAAAAAATGTTCAAGTGTGGGTAAATATTGAGCCTACCTAAGTGCTACCATTTGGCTTAAAAAAAATCATCTATACTAATATTATAAATGCGAAAGTGTCTCTGTCTGCTACGTTTTCACGGCTAAACCGCTGAGCCGATTTCGATGAAATTTGGTACGGAAATAGCTTAAGCCTTGGCGATGAACATAGGCTAAACATTTTCAAAATCCTCCCACTGACACTCCCATTTTGCGAAAAACGCACTCTTTTGAGTAATTTTACGAGGAACTCGAAAAACTTACTTAAGCAAACGTGTATATATTCCTTTACTCTACAAATAATCGTTACATTGTATATAGCCACGCCTACCTTCTAGGGGAATTTTCCTTAAAATCGCTGTTTTTTGTCGATTTCCTTCTAATATCAGTTCTTATGAACACTGGCTCATCAACGCCCAGCCCAATCCTTTGCACCTATGAAGCTGCAAAGAGGTTCCCTTTGTGATGTATACAAGGAATAAGGAAGGACATTTCGAAATTCGGCTTCTACAGGGTGTTACAGTGTGTTCGAGATTGTATGAAAAGAAAATTTAAATTGAATTTTTGAATTGAAATTTGGTCGGTATGTTTTAAAATAGAAATAATAAAAGACGTGTTTTACCGTTCTTCAAAATTATAGATACAGGGGATTAAAGTTTGGCAATTTACAGTAATGCTCAACCATTACTCATAATGGTAATAGGACCCTCCGACAGTGCTTTTGGCTGGTGGCTTCAGACAGACCAAGCAGCCTGTTGCCCCACGGGGGACACGGCAAATGATGTGAAGGCCTGTCTCAAGTCATCTATCTGACAGCCTTATATTAAAGTCCTGTCCTTGAGAGTTAACATACATTCATATCCATCTTCAACGTGTCTTGAGAGCAGAGGAGTTTTCTAACTTATTTTTTGATATTGGTGATGGAAAGTGTAGGGAAATATACCAAGTAACTCTTGCGATGTTATAGAAGAAATAAAAAAACGTTCATCAGCTTGAACTTCATGGCTGAGCTATATATTTCAGAGATATTTTCACTCAAATAAACGGCATCAACAATTTTCTGCTGGAGAAGTTGCCAACTGAAAATATGAAGTATGAATCTCAGGACTCGGAAATGGATCTCGAGGATGCTGTATATTAACCTGTAGGGTTATTGTACACTTTCGATCCACCAGAAAACCCACCCCACATCCCCAATCTTAAAGTTATTGCCCAATCTAAACCCTCTTGAACTGTACAGGTGAAGACTTTGTAGAACCACGTTATCGAGCCTAGGATTTTCACAAAAGTCATTCAGAGAAAAACCGTCTTCATACCTCGTATTCCTCTGATCCCATCAGTTTTTAAGTTTATAAATCTAAGTTCATAAATCTGCAATTTTCCGCTGAGGTTTGACACGCCATGAACATCAATAAGGTACATGGACAGAGTTTGAAAGTGGGTAATGTGGATCTGAGGAGTGACTGTTTCTCCCATAGCGCACTCAGAGCAAAGAATGATGTTTACAGGGACGCGTTTAAGAATTAATATGAGGAATTGAGAGTCTATACTTACTCATCAATGTCTTGAAACTCGGGAAAAGATATAGGGTATAATGAGACGTCTTGCACGTGGACGTAGTCGCGGATATCAGCTAGTTTATTATAAAATTCCTTTTACATTCACACTCTAATTCCAGCGTTGACCAGAGAGTGAAAGGTGTTTCTCAAGAAGTTTAGTCTAAGGACATGTGCTTTCGCTACAATTTCCATCTATGAGTACCACACTCACCAGCCAAAAGGTTTGAAACACAATCTGAAAGTACCGGGTTGTTAGGGTATGTACAAGGATTACCCCAATCATTTGCATTTCAAGTAGTATGTGTTGGTTATTTAGACTATCAAATTCTTACCGAATAAACGAACTCAAATTACTTACCCTCACGTGTCATACGCAATTGAACGTCTCGCAAAAATAAAAAAAAAAATCTAAACGTTCATCGAGAGCGCCTGCTCTCTCCTTACATATGCACACGTCACACGTGTCAACTTATCGCATTTCGAAAGAAATTCTCTGATTCGATTTGCTTCGTCGTCACATAAGTGCTCCTGCCCACACCGACTGAATTATAAGTGACTGTCTTTGCCAATCCAAGTCACAACAAGCAAACTTCCTTCCAACAAATTAAAAGACATTAAACTTTTCGTAATCCTTGTGCATGTTGAAGAAGTAAACTTCCTTGGAACAGTACTTAAGAGATTTATTAGTATCACATCACGGTCATTAACTCCTCTTCAAAGGACGAGTCCTTTGTTGATTGAAACGAGCACACACCCAAATGGCTTTCTGTAAAAAAAAAAAAAAAACTGCAATACTTCATCAACAATTTACGACAAGGACAACACAGAACCCAGAACTTTGTCTGCGGTGGATAGTCCCGAAATTTTATTAAAGCAAACATATAAATTGTAAGCCATCCACCCACACATCCACACATATGTGTATGTGTAGGTGCAAATGAAGTCAATTTATCCGCATGTAGAAAGGGTCCATCGTATCCGAATAGTAATTATTGCCTCCAGAGTTCGAAGCGGAAGACGACGACGACGAGGAAGAGGGCATCGACGACGATGGTGAGGAAAAGGATCCCCCCGGTAGACGTTGATACTGGCGGTATGGGTGATGGTGGCGTCCCTGATAATTATTATCGACCAGTGTCATCGTTCGATTTGCATAGGCGGAATAATACTCCGGTTCGGGGTCGGGTCTCTGACTCTGGTTCTGGCTCTGTCCATTGCTGTATTCAATTTTCGTGTTTCCACCATTAAAGGGAACTTGGTCCTCGATTATACTGGCGGCTTCGGCTACTGGATCCCGTCGATTCAACGTTATCATTGGTTGAGGCAACGACTCTGAGACAGTGTGCTGTTGCTCCCTGGAATTCATTTCCGCTAATTTACTGACCCTAGTTCGACTCATGCCGGCCGTCATCACCATGACCGTTGGGTTCATCGTATCCATGTGCTCCTTAAGGCAGTTCTGGAGAATGTTGAGGAAGAACAGAAACGAGAGTAAAGTGAGGGCGGTTATGGTGGACGATCCACTGGTTTTTGATTTTCCCGACGTATGAATTGGTCCGGTTGTGTCGGCAATTGGACCATGAGGTGCTGTAGCATGATAATCATAGCCGGCTGGTGCCGGATGGCCACCACTGGGAACACCCATGTGACCGCTTAGAATGGGGAATATATATGAAATGAATTAATAACTTAAATTGTCTGGAGTTTTACGCCAATTACCCATATCCTGTTGGATGGTATGCAGGCGGAGAGTGGCCCCCATATACTCCACTAGCGCTGGCTCCAGTACCGCCGAGTCGTAGTCCATGGGGCACGGAAGCTAGTCCGGAAACGGCTCCCCGATGACCGTATCTATAAATAGAGGTTTTCATATACAATTCATATGCAGACTTTAAGGATTAAGGACCATGTCAAGCAGATTGTGGGGTTCTGCTGTTTTAACGTAGAAGTAAAACAAATGAAAAAGTAAGGCAGACAGACACAGGGTGAAACAGCAGAGTAAGTTAATTAAAAGTAGGTCTTCGTACTCGAAGAGGTTTCAACACTCCTTCATCACATTGGAAAGTTCAAAAGTCTGGTGCAACGTCGGAACATAAGGGATGTGAGGATAAAGAAGAAGCACTACTTGTTGGTAGTTTAATTCCGTAGGTTTTCTATGATCAGAAGCTTCAAAACCTGCAACGACTTAAACGGCCAAAGTAGCTCCCAATATTGATATACGCGTAAGCCTTGTGCTAGTGGCTCACCCAAAAAAATGCGTACCATGTCTCTTCTCTCAGTGCTAGTTACGACAATAAGTGAAGAAGGGCTTCCTCACATGAGAAGTACACGGCGAAAGGCTTGAACCCCGATGTTGCAGCTTCAACAGGTGCGTCGCGAAGTTTATCGTGTTGATAATGCCCTCGTAATGGATTTATTTTAAACTGAGTCTTTGAAAGTGTTGGTTGTATACTGTGGAAATCTGATCAGGCACTGACCAGCGTCAACCTGGCGATGCCTAAGAGTGAGTGTTGACCAGAAGAGGAGCAGCAAAATAAACTCAAGAGCGGATGTATTCCATAAAATCAATGGTGTCGACAAAAACACCCGAAGAGGAAGCAACACGTTATATCTGACACATGCAGAGCTAAGAACGCTCACATCCCCCAAGTGGGTCACTGATTTCGGTTTAACAGACCACTCATCCCTTCCTTTCAGGAAAATTTCCCAAACTCACGTTTGTTGCAAAATAAATCTTTAGGGTATCAGTGCCCAGGTTCTGGCTTATGATTGCTTATCTTCACAGCTAAGACCGAAAGAGGTTTATGATGACATACCAGGTGGAGCCTGACCCAGCGTTTGATTTCAAGATCCGGCTTGACGTGTGTATTTGTGCATTCAGTGAGGTTTGCTTAGAGCAAGTGAATTCAAGGCGGAGAACTATTTTCCTTGTGACGATCACAGAAAGTTTCAGAAAGAGTTCAAGCGCAAATCAAGTCGGTTTTACTCTAAAATTGACACATTTCCAACTCCATGAAGGACCTTTTTTTTGCGAGGGTAAGGTGCAGATCTTTCATGAGACACCATGAGGATCTACCGCACGTCCTCAGGGTAGTGTGAGATTCTTACTCAATAAAAACAGCTCCCCTTTTCGTGTTGACTACGACTAAACACAATGAAGAACCTTTGACCGACTGTCACTTCAATGAGCCTTCATGGCCTTAAAACTAAACATTCATGCCCGAGAATTGTAAAAAGCACTCAACAACTCAATCACTTACTGCGGATGCAACAGCAGGTGTCCATACGGTGTCTGATGACTAATCCCGCCAGGAATCATGTCCACAAATGCCACTGGTGATGTTGTCGGCTTATGAAACTGAACGCCGTGATTGCCCGCCTTGATCTGTTTTACAAAACGAAATCCGTAGAATTAACAAAATTCCCTCCGTCAAAGGTGTGAATGTGAATGTGTCCCGCTCACCAATCGAATAGCCTGCAGGACTTCCGAAAGTTTCATTACACGCGACGTACACCCCCGTTAATTGCTTTTTGTCCAAAGTATGATGTTTAAGCGCTGCTCAGACCACGCACTGTCATAACGCACGCTGACACTGACTGAGACTGACTAATGTGTCCCTCTGTTTGCAGACATGACAACTTGTGGTCTCGGCGAGATCTGCACACAAAATTGGGAACACAAATTGCACACCTGGATGGGCAGAGGCATAGGAGCCAATGCCAGTACCAGTAACAGTGCCGTGCCGCTGGAAATTCATTAAACAACGATGTTTGGGATTATTGTGTCACCAGAGCGAGTAATTGCATTAATTAACACCCTGTCAGCGCGGCTAGATGAGAATCCGAAAATAAGCGAGACAGCAGGTTCTAGGCGAGAGCTGATGTCGGCGGTGTTCTAATGGGGAAATGGAGTTCCGCAAATGGATTGTTGTGGTATCTGTCGTATACAGGGTATGACGGAACCGCTGCGCTCGTAGGCGAATTCATTTTAACAGCGAAATCATGTCAAGTGTATCGTGAGTTTGTTTGTTAGTTTCTTTCCTTCTTGTGTTCGATGGAGAAGGGAGGAGATGTTCTGCATTTTTGTTTCCTCCATGCTGTAGTAGGCTTAATGGGAATCGCTTGAAGAGTTGGGTTATTGGGTCAAACAGTCACACACGTTAATTTGATAAATCTTGACGAATTTTTATCAGAATTTGCATGTGTGCTTAATTGAAATCGATAATTGGAGAAGTTACATGCTTAAGTGCTTCGACTGTATATGAATGTAGTTTGGTTATGCAGTTATGCACAGGCACAGGTCGTACGTAGAACAAATAGGTGTGGCTTGGCTATTCATTAAAGGAATTATGGCTAAGTTATTGTCTACAGTATGGGTATAATTGTAATTAAATGCTGAAGTCATTTTACCTTCACGACACGGGAATTACAAACAGTTTCCGGGTAATCCAATTCGCAACAGCTTCTCATGTATTGATAAGCTGCACTAGGTATCCACACACTAACCTACTTCCTTTTAGATGAGTGAATCACCTATCCAATCATCCGCGTGCTTATTGACGCGTCGATTTTGACCATGCCCAGAACTTCATCAAAGCATGCCCATACCATAACGAACCACAAACGCCAACGATCACAGGGTGAATTATTGCATCAATATGAAGGAGATAGCAGATTTTGTCCTGGGTTAACATCCTTACTGCCTAAATGACTTATTACCGAAATCTTGGATGCCCGGGGAGGTCCTAAATGTCAACCCAACTGAATCTGAATCGTAAGCTATATTGCTGCCTTCATTTTCGAACGTCAAATTGATCATTTTGACGTTTCACTTATACTCTCGTCACCAGAGCCGACGTCCTCTGCTTTACTGTTCCTTCAGGACAGATGCAAAATTCTCTTGCCCGGTGTACTTACTCACAGGACTAAGTATTGATCAAAAAATGTTTCTCTCGAAACAACCCAGACAACCTTATTCTACCCTCAAGGGCTACAAGCCACTTCAAAGTTCTTGAAGTCCTTGATGCGTTCTAAAACGGAATGCGGTTTCGAATCAAATGTCTACACCACTAAGCTGAAAGTACCCAAATTGTATCGTCATGATATTATTACAAATATTCCATTTGCACTACGCCAGCTTTTTAAGATTTCTACTTTCACCATTGACAGAAAAAACTGTGGTACGGTGAAGATGTCTTTTAAGGGATTAAGCATCCCCCTTACTTCTAGAGTTGCTCACATGACGAATTGTCTCATGAAATGTAGCGATTCAAGTGGCGCCAAAGTGGAAGGGGATCTCAAACAACACGCATGATGGACGGAAGCTCGCAAATGACCAAGCTGGCTGCAGACGTTTGTTAGTTGAATCGCAGGTCCACCTCGGACTATATTGCCATCCTCCGTATGTATCCTACAATGAGTGCCTGGCCACATCGAAGTGGAAGGAAAGAAAGAGGCAGACAAACTGGCAAAAAATTGGTGGAGATTCTACTTCTGGATCCAGAGACACCGCAGAAGAAGGAGGAAGGCACGAGAGCAAGAATCTTCCCAGACTTAGGCAATCCAAGATCGTAATCAGAAACTATAACCGAGAATTCCTTACAAGACACTGTCTGGAACAAGAAGAAGGTCAGCACCAGCTCTTACTCGCTGATTATTTTTTACTTCTGCCGTTATGTACTGCTGCTTGTGCTATAGGGATTCGACGCTCTCTTTTCCTGTCCTGACTTTCGCAAGCACGACCTTTTCAGCTTCTGGGTTTCTATATATTCTGTTGATAGCTTTAAGCTTTAACCTACTCATCACACTTAGGTCTACGCGGGCCTCTAAGCATAAGAGGTAGGCCCCTCCATCATTGTAAATGTGTAGTCCTTTCACCTGATTTTCTTGCACTAGCCATAGCAGCATCGGCTATGTCGTAGTAGAGCCTGCCTGTGAAGTCTACTGTGGGCAAGGAAAAAACTATCAATTTATGAACCAGGTGTGATTTCTCAGCCTTCGATAGCCGCTCAGTTCATCACTTTAAGCTGCCTTTGATTGTACCTATACTGACCCTAGCTACTTCTTTGCTTTGTCATAACAACTTGCTTCCACATTTTTGACAAAAGTGATTCTCTATAAAACAATGATGCTGTCGGTTCTGTGGTATCCTGCCGAGGATCAGTTAGCTCTTTGATGCAGAAGTAGTTATTGCCACAAAGTCTGTGTGTGAATCGCTTCGCCTTCATTGACTAGGATTCATCGGGCAAAAGGGAAAAAACGTTACACCAAAGGGAATCTTCAAATACCTCCCATTACATATGTTCACATGAGACAACAAACAAGACAATGCACCCATTTTAAATATCAAGTCACGGTGATGACAGGATGTTTGGCTTATTGGAAGCTCTCCTAGAGGTTTAAAGAAAATGAAAAACACTTCGTCAGTGTCGATACTTTGAAAAACCAAATAGCAATGTGACCCTCGCTCAAGTCCCTATTTTAACTCTTTTCTGAGCGAGCCGGTAACGCCCAAAATGTTTGCAGGTAATTGTTGAAAAGGATGCGATTTTCCTAACAAAAATATCGTTACTCGACGACACAATGCTTAGTCATCATTAAAAATGACAAACTGAATGCTTCTAAGCACACAAGTTACATCCACACTTGAGCAAACGTTTTTAGCTCTAATTGGAAAATTCCAAAATGTACGCGTATTAATGCCGAAAAGAACACCAATTACATCCGAACGTTATCCATTAATTTCTATTTAATCCGTAATAAGATTCGAATTTAATTTGACTTTGTCGTAGTTCGCACTCAAACACACGCGACCCCAATCGTGCAACGCTATCAATTTCCACTTAACTAGAAATTACAGAATCCTCCTCAGTATCCTGTGAACGTCAAATGTGCAAGTGTTCACACTCATACACACGCACGCCATTTGTAATTTATGCGAGAATTGAAATTAGCACCGCGTTCCGAAGAAGCCTCCACTCGATCTAGATCTCGATTCGTACGTACATACATATATAATTGTCTTAAACCGTTTTCTTACTCCTGACTGAGATGAGAACTTGTGCCAGCCAGCTAGCACTTAAAGAGCGCACTCCTACTTATCAATTTCCAATTTGCTACGACTCTCTGGCTGTGCAGGATGTCATCGTATTGGCGGCGGCATGGCTCTGCTAGTGAGACAACCAACCATCAGCCAAGCCCTGCTACATATGCAAAATCAAAAATTCCATTAAGTAATCGCGCAAGATTTGCACAAAATTCATGCACCCTCGTCGTCGTTGTCCTGGGTCCTGCGAAAGGGTGAAAGTCGTAGAAACTTCCGCACACCCGAACGCACAAGGACGAGTTATCTGCGAATTTCCGTTGCGCTTTCCCACCCAACAACGGAGTGCGGCGAAAAACTGTCAGTCGTAAATTAATATTTCATGATTTTCGTGAAAATCTGAATCTCTCCTGCCCCGCTGCTACACATGGCAACTCCCTCCGCAAAGGATGCGATGTGCCAAATTCCCCGTGTGTGTGTTGGCAAGGTTAGATTTGCGTATGAGTACGTCGTCGAAGGACCCCGACTTGTCTTCTTAAAATCGTGTAAGTTATGCAGAATCTGAGAGCTGTGTCGTTGTCGTATCTAATATCGCAAAAATGGGGGAAACGCTGATGCTCCGAAAGGGTGCACCCAAAGGAAGGACTCAGTGTCACACTTCCATTAGGAACATTAATTAGTGTGGTGTATGTTCGAGCTGAAGACATTAGATAAGCAATTAGGTCCTTGCAGTTATTTTCGAGGCGACAACTCTGAGTGATGCTAATTATTTCGAATACAATTGTTGCTAATGCTTGTGCTTTCAAGCTGATATCCTGTAAAGAGGTCCTTTTTTTGCTTAGACTTGTGTGGTGTGGAAAGGGAGGGTTTTTTTCTTTCTTTTTTTCATATTTTTTGGGAAAATTCGTTTCGGTTTCGAGGCAGTGTGTGGGTGCGTATTTACTTTCTTGAACGAGCAGGAACAACTTTTAATTACCCTCATCTTGAGGGCCATACAGTGGATTTTAATTTGTTCGGAATCTGGGTTATTCTGTGTGTAACAGTAATTTGAGTCCATTTGCCGTTTTGGTAGGTTCGCTAATTAATAGCACACTGGTTTTTTTTCTTTGAATTTCTTTCATCTATTTAGGACTGGCCTTGCTTGAAGCGTTGATGAATTTACTTCGACGGAATTGGTAAACTGGAAATTGATGTCCGGGTACACTTGGACGACGCAACAAGTTGAAGTCCCTTTCTACTTGTCTTTTCCCTCTGTATGTCTTAGACCGTACCCTACGTGGGCTTCAATAAAGTATTTTCATGTATTTTGCTCAAATTCGGAACAGTGGAACAGATGAACTTGCAAGTCCTAACTCCGTATCCATCTTCGCATATGGCTCAAACATGAGCATAAGCATTGGAGCGGATATCTTCTTTGAGGAGCGATTTCCGCTCCCTGACCATAACAGTGTTTTCTAAGCTGAAGTACATACTAGGCCGCCGAATTAGCTGATCATTCATAGCGAGGCAGCTACTAAAGCATTATCTCTTCAGATATCACCAAAGCTTCGAAAAGAAGATTAGCCAATGTCGGACATATCATCGTCAAAGGCACCACTGTAGGCGAAGCACCACGAGGAGAAGTACCTCGGCGTTGTCTTAGACAGACGCTTAAATTGAAATGCACACATCAAGTTCGCGGCTGATCGTGCAACTAGAGCCTTATGGGCTACTCGGCATTTCTACGACAGAACTTCGGATCTTAGTCCCAAAATGTATAATTGGTTGGAGATTTTGATAGCTAGATCCATCCACCTGTTCTTAACAATATAGTCCGTGCCCATTAGGATAGCAAAGATCTCTGTTTGGAAAACAGAAGCATGCTTGGTCAATGAGTAGTGAAGTCTCGTGTTGTCGACCTCCATGAAGACTCCAGCAAATGACCCATGACTGGTTTTGGAGTCATCCGTGAAGATTCGACTACAGCCCCCTCCAAGCTCAGACTCTGGCCGAAACCATTCCTCAAGGCAGCCGAAGTTCTGGGGTCATTGTATCAGAAATGCATATCCACGAGACCAGGGTCGTAGGATAAGTGTAGCGCAAAGTCATCAAAGATCCAGTGCGGATGATACCAAAAGCTGTCCCCCAAGACGGGGATGTAAATCAAGCAGAGCGTCTAGAGCAGTGCCAGGCGTGCTTGGAAAAGCTCCCATGCAGTCTAGACAAGCCGTTCTTTAAAGTTTAGTGCAGTAAGCAGTCACATACTTACGCGAAAGCCTCCTCCACCAAACAACCGATACACAAGCTACAACAGGTCCTTCGAATCTAAACGATCGTAGCCGTACAGATCCAAAGAACCTTTTTCTGTGAAAGGCCCCATGTCTTGCCAAAAGCACCCTTACACTGCCAGAAAACTGAGAGCGCCTTGGATGTCTTCAACTTGACATGCTTTGCCCAAGGAAGTTTTTTATTTATGATCAATTCTAGATATTTGGCTTCATCAGAGATCTAGATATTGACGCTCTTAAGCACTGGCTGAATCAGACCGGTCACAACCCTCCTTCTCTTCAAGAGGTCAACCTCAGTTTTTAGAGATTTGACCAAAAGGCCAGTCCTAGTGCACCATTCATCGATTATGTCTAAAGCCACCTGCGCGTTAGCACAGACAGTCTTCAGGCATGACACCACAGCTGCGAGTCGAGGTTTTCCTCTACTGCCCCGTCTCTCGGGTGTGGATTCGAAGATTTTCCGTGGCGGAGCATTGGTTTCCATCTGCTCTACATGACACTGCCACCTCAGTCGTTGGACCTTCACTTTTTTGACTGTACAGCTCGTACAGTTCGTCATTGTACCTCCTCCTCCACTCACCATCTATGCAAGCGGGACCGAAAATCACCCGAAGAATTTTCCACTCGAAAATGCTAAGAGCGACCTCATCCAATTTTTAAAGAGTCCATGCCTCTGCGCCGTAGGACTGGGACGATTAAGGTCTTTTACAGGGTCACTTTAGTTTAGTTCGAGAGAAGGCTTTGCTACTCAATTACCTTCTTAGCCCAAAGAAACAGCGATTGGTAAGAATCTTCTTCATTTAATCTCAGCGCTAGTGTCGTTGTCTGAATATATAGCGGAGCCTATGTAGGTAGACAAAGTCCTTAACTACCTCGAAGTTATGACGTTCTGTCCCAGACGTCGGTGTTGAGTGTCCTTTCTTGTTAACAGCATATACTTCGTCTTGCCCTCATTAACGGCTAAACCCATCTTCGCCGCCTCCGTTTTGATACTTACGAACGCGCCAGTGATATCACGCTGCATTCTTCCGATTATGTCAACAGCGTGTCACCTTGTCTAATTCCTTCTTTGGCATCAAAGGTCTCGGTAAGGTCTTGACCGACCTTGATGGAGCATCGTACATTCTCCATCGTCATCCTGCACAAACGGACAAACTAGGGATGCGAAAACTAGATATGGCTCTGTATAGCTCGTCTCTATAGATGCTGTCATACGCGGCCTTAAAATCGATGACGAGGTGGTGGGTATCGACTTGAAGTTCCTGGGTTTTTTCCAAGATCTGTGTGATACAGTTTGAATATTTGGTCGATAGTGGACTTTCCTGGCCTGAAACCACACTGATATGAACCGATCAGGTTGTTGAAGAACGGCTTCAGGCGTTCACACAACACGAACGATAAGATCTTGTAGGCGATGTTAATGGTGCCTCTGTAGTTGGCGCGGTTCAGAGAGTCCCCTTTCTTGAGGATCGGGCAAACGATGCTGAGCTTCCATTCATCGGGCATACTTTCCTCTGACCATATTTTACAGATGAGTTGGTGTATGCTCCTTACCAAGTCATCGCCTGCCGCTTTGAACAGCTCGGCAGCTAGGCCGTCAGCACCAGTTGCTTGGTTGGATTTAAGCTTCGATATGGCTATCTCCACTTCGTAAAGGTCAAGTGGACGGATTTGTTGGTCTTCGTCGTCCATTGTTTTGTCCAGAACTCCTAATTCTCCACGTGCACCAACCGATACGATTCAAAATGACGAAAACTTTTCACCTTTCTTGGGATTAAGTCTACAGCTACGAAAGCTCTTTCTTCTCGCTCATCTCGGTCTTAGTACTTGCTTCGGATCAAACCTCTCTCGGAGTCCTTAAAATCTTCCTTCAATGATGACTTCGCACGGCTACTTAACGTCTAAATAACGGCTTAAATTATTTCTACCTTGTACAGCTTAAGTGACTATTTAAAGGCATATTTACTGGACAAAAATTTCAAGGAAAATTCCCACCCACAACGGATGTCTATAAATACTCCATTCACACTCAAGGCCTAAACTAGTTTTAAAAAAATCAATTCCGTCCCGAACTTGTAGTTCATCAATGCAGGCAACGTACATATATGAAATTTAATTGCAAGGTTACGGGTTACGGAACAGTTTATTCGAAAGAAAACCGGAAAAGCCTTCCCAAAGGCCGGAGCAAAATCCATTAGACTGGCATCGTGTAGTGCCATCGTAAATTCCGGACCAGCTCACTCTAGGGGCGAATTGTTTTCGATTCACTCAAAAGGAATTTTCTATTATTCTCCCAACGTCCGACATGACCCGTATCTGGATGTTGGATAAAAACTTATTGTGTCCTCGTCGTTGGTCCACATCATCACTCTGTTGTCTCCGACAAAACACGCACATCTCACATTAAATCTGTCTCTCTCCCCGCTCTATGTAAACCTTGCCGAGGAATACCAACACTCATATGCCGTCCTCTGACGAAGCTTAGATTAGATAGATACCCCTCGACAGAGAGATATGTTTTTTTGGGGCCTGCTATTAGAATTCCTTTTTAAAGTTCAGTCTCTGCCTGCCCCGAATTGCCTACACCTGTCCAAATGAAACTAGGGAACAACTTCATGCCAGGCAGGAACCCAACATCCTTACAAAACCACAACCCAGGAGGAGAACAACAACGACGAGCAAGGTGTATGTCAACGCAAAATTGCTTGACGAACATTCGCCTGGCTATTACGGAGCTCTCTGCCTTATCGCAGCGATGTGGTAGATTAGGTGAAAAGGTTTCCCCCCCAAAAAGCCAATCCCAGGAACTCATCGTCAAACAATGCGCAGATATCACTTGGCCGATAAGTTAATGTTGTCTGACTTTTGTCCAGGTGGGGACCACTTCGGGCTGCTTCGGAGGCACACTGTTTGCTTAATTGTGAATGATGTCGGTGCGGCTGGAAGAAGCCGGAGAGGACATCCATCTGTTCGGGGCCCCCATAAACTTTGAAATGGGTTAAAAATTGTGACAGGAAATGAATTCAAGTGCTAGGCTCTAGGACGACCGCACATTTGGAATACTCAAATAGGATACGAAAAAGGATTTCTCCTCACATTTGGTGCTAACGCACTCGGTTGTATCTCGAGTGTCGAATCGGGGGGCGGGGGCAGGGGAAGGGAGACAACAACTTTTCCCAGATACAGTTGATTCAAGGGTTCTTTTGAAAATTTTAAATTAGTCCTTGCATGAGGTGGAAATGGCTGTGGAACGACGACGTGCCTTTTTTTGGGCGGGGGGTGGCGGTTTTTCGGTGATGGATTATAGGCTGCTCCGGAGTGAATGTGCGTAAATGTTTGCGGTGGGTGACTACCAACTGAGCTCCTTTTAGCATTTTGAGGCTTTTGTTTACTTTTTCACTGTCCCAGTGCGAAAATGGGAGCGTTGGTTGGGGCTGCTCCGGTAACGTGGTGCGGTTCTACCGAATGGCAAACTGATTGATTGAGTAGTACCAATGCTATGCGAAGGAATTGTTGTGGGGAGTCGAGTCGTTGTTAATTATTTGCCGTAGACGGGAGACTGGGAAACGATTGGTTCAGGTCAATGTAATTGGTTTTGGATTCAGAGATAGTAATGGGTTGCTTGTTATGATAAGCAAGCACAGATGTTCTATTTTGCAGTCGTCAGCCTGAAACGGGTGTCAGAAGTCAGTTTATATTTGTAAAATCCAATTAGTTCTTCATTCGACTTTCAAAGGTATGACAGTAGACCTATAGCTCATGGCTGCAAATTGAAAAATTGCTGTATTAGAGTTAGGATTGCATCTACATTTTTTCGGACAGGTAGACAGCGCTTAGGGTCTTTAAATCTTGCGCGATAGGGTCAAACCTCGCCTGGAACTGTCTCGAAGTTCTTGCCTTCATAAACAGAGCTACCGTGAAATGCAAGGAGATTGGCAGGGTACTCAACAGCAAGACTGAAGGCCGGGGGATATTCCGACACGACATCGAATATGGAGCATCAAAATATTATAGAAGAGTTCAGAACGACCACACCTCTGATCTTCCGCCATCGACTATAAATCATCAGGGGCTATCCCAATACGGGTAGAAGTGAGATGTCGGACTTGGTCACACCATCTCCCCGTTAAACAGTCTGCAGAAGTAGTTCTTCCACATCCTCAGCATCGACTGCAATTCTACTACGATGTTCCTTTGTTCAGCCTTACAGGCTTCGGTTCGGGCTCTGTACTCTTGACAGGTTCTTTTTACCTTCTTTGTCCTATTCCTCCTGAGAGGCCGGTGTCCATGTCTCTATGCAGCGCCGCTTTGTATGCCTCTTGTTTCGCTTGTCGTCAGATCAGGGGTTTTTTGCGCTGGCCGAGTGAAACCCAGCGCGTCACAGGCGGCATCTCTGATGACCTTTTATCAATGTTGCCACTGGTCTTTAATACTTGATGCTGGCGGCATAGGACCCCATGAGAGATTGAGAGAGAGATCTGCTTTCCTGCAATTTCGACGGTAGGCTCGCATTATCTGAAAACCTCTTTTCCTCAAACTTCCTTTGACTATAAATCCCAACCACGAGCTCGATGATGTGTGATGTTTACGTACGAACATGGACCCTTTTTCTGCGCCAAATTGAAGAAGACTACCAGGCACTGTACCCGCAATATGACCAGACTTAAACTCTTACTTTCACTAAATCCAGTCAACCATCTCAAACAACGGTTTATTGGACATCATACTAAATATACAAAAAGTGAAAGGACCTTCACAGAACAAAACTGCAACTGTAAACCAGTTGTGCTGCTTCCTGGACAACACAACTTATGGGACATTATCAGTCTGTCCTATGTTGATTCTAATTCTTGATATTCCCTTCGTTCTTCCTTTTTTTCTCAGTTGCAATTCTCTGTCTGCCACGTCGTTTAAAAGTTGCGAAAAGTTTCCCATTTCCGTAATAAATACCGAAGCAATATTATTCTTGTCATTGTTTTCCCGTTAAAAGTTTTCTAAGGCCCCCTATCCCCCACCGTAACATGATGGAACTTTGTTAGTTTCTTTTGTAAATATTTAACAATGTTTGGTTGTGTTGTTGTTATTTTTTCCTTAAGTTTATACGAGGACGTTCTGTCTAAGTGAAGGGGTTTTGCTTTAAGACGATTTTTTTCCCCCTTTTTTTGAGAGAAATGTGCATGAAATTTTCCCTTAACAGTGCATATGTATCATAGATAGCTTTCTGGAAAAGGATCGATCTGAACTCAGGAGGAAATAAAAAAAAACTACGTGAAGTTCTCCTCAAGAAGCCTCAAATACCCAGCAATCTAATGAACCCAGCCCGTCAATAAACGAAACCTAGCATCGATATTCTTCTGGATACTCATTATGCTGGTAACTCCCCAGTTGATGCAAATCATATTGAAAGGACGCAAAATCCACCACCAACAAGCCCTTGTACGTCATACATAGCTTCACACCATTCAAGCACCAGATCCGGGTGGAATCTTTCCTTCTGAGATCTGGAAAATCTGATTATTTGGTCCTTCCTCGGTTAGGTCAGGTTACGTAGGGTGTGTGCTGGATAGGCCTCATCATGTCCACTCGGAGGTCCATTGTGAGTACCCGTTTTCTGTTGTGGGAATAGCAATATGGTTCCCGGGATAACCTAAGGATCTGTCCTATTATTGGCTGTTTTGTGAACCAGTTAGTTAGAACCTTGATCCTAATGCTCGTAGACGTCGTTCTTGATTCTTCTTCTTCCTCATCTCCGCAGTTTCTACATAAATCGTTGAATTCGATTCTCCACTTACCGAGCATGACTCCGATATCGTAGTGTCCTGTGATAACTTCAGTGAGTATGCGGATCGAGAATCTGTCCAGTGCCAGAAGGCACCTTGTTTTAATTTTATTTAATTTCGGTCATAGCGTCCGAGAGGTGGCGCAGTCCTCTCTGGCTAACCAGGAGGAATTTACTTGTTTCTCTATTATGCTGTCTAATTATCCTATGCAATCTCCCTATCGGTGGCATTACAGATGTGTCTGCTTCGCTTATATTCATAGCCGACCCCAGTCTTGCCAATTTATCAGCTTTTTCATTCCCTTCTCTGCCCTTATGTTCGGGAATCCAGCAGAGTTTGACTGTATGGTGCCTTATGGTAATCAGCGAGTCTCGATTTTTCTTGATTGTATTAGATTTAATCGATTTTAAAGCTGCTGAATTCTCAGTAAAGGTGGTAATATCCGATGGGGGAAGGTGACAATCTCTTGTGCAGCCTGCAGCCTTTTCTATTGCCAGAATCTCGGCTTGGAAGTCGCCACAGGTTTCTGGCAATCTAAAGGATTCCCGTTTTTGTAAGATTTCCAGTAGAATCCTGCTCCTATTCCTGTGCCGTTGGTGTAAATCTCGATTTCGTGGTCTTTGATTTCATTGTTTGACTCCCAGTCCTCTCGGGTTGGGAATAGAATAAGAAAATCAGCGTTAAAATTATTATTGGGGGTCCGATGTGGCTGCGAGGCTTTCGGAGTTATAGTTTCTTCCCCATTGACTTTATTACGTCCAGTACTCCCGCATGTCCATAGGTGGTCTGCTTCCACAGGTTAAATTCTCTCAATCTAAGTGCGCATTTTGCAACAGTGCCTTTTATGAGCAAGTCCAGAGGGTGGAAATGAAGGATCATGTCTAGACCTGCTTGCAGTGAACTTCTTACTACTCCCGTTGTGCAAAGTACAGCCAGCCGGTTTACTTTATAGAGTTCGTTAAGATAGCTCTTGATACTTGGCTAAGCATTCGATTTGTTGCTTGAATATTATTTACATTCTGGACCTCGGTAGGAGGTAATTTCATACACAAAGCAGGTAAAAGTTCTTGTGTAAACCCAAGGGTTGGTCCAACTATGCTATCGACAAACCAACACGGGTACTGTAGGGCTGTAGAAAGAAAAAAAAAGTGGGAAACTATTTTCCGTTTCCTCTGAACCTATTCGGTCCTGTCAAAAAGAAGACTACTCCATCTAGGAACTCTCTGGTGGATCTAGTGGATCCCATATATGTATGTACATATGTACATCGGCTTAAGTGCATCTGTATCTTTACAGACAGCCAACCTATCCTATCCTTACCTATGTATGTATGTGTCTGTATAGTAAAATATCTTTCCGCACATGTCCAGACATTTGCTTTAGAGGTAGCATCCATCCGTGAGTTATCTACTTCAACGACTGTAGCTTCGTTGATTTCCAAAGCCTCATAGCTTCAAATAATTCAGAATGTTAGTCAGGGAAACCTCTTGGAAGATCCAGGATATCACGTTAAAAAACTAGCTGGTCCAAGTGTCCTGGCGGCTACATTTGGGCAGTTGCTCTTATCTAAACTTATATCGCACGAAATCTAGAGAAAGGCATATTCAACAAGTGGAGGTCATCATGCTCCAACTGCTGTATGTACACTTGGATTCGCATATGTTCGGATATCAGAATCCATTTCTCCGAGTGCCTATTAGCAAGATTTTCTGTCCATTTCCAAGTGAAATTCATTTCCTCCTGGCACTCAGCATTTAACCTTTTTGTGAGGAAGCTTGACTTCCCTGTCTGATATTGCCATATCGCAAGACAGAGGTCTACAGAAATTCGTCGTTATGACAGAAATTTACGTGGACGGCTTTGACACATTTTGTTTTTAATATCTGCTAGAGCTTTGCTTCGAGCATCGTCAACAACTATGGCCATAGCATCATTGCTAGTTGACGGACATGCAACCTAGTTCTGACGCATCTAACAGCTCTTCAGGGTGCCGTGGGAACCTTCTAACTTTACCCCTTTTACACGATTGTTGCAGGTTGACTTTCTTACCACTTGATATTTCAGAAACTCTCATTGCACTTTGAGTGGAGTCTAGAGCTTACTGCCCTGACTACTGCATGAGCTATGGAGACAAACATTTGCTCTGCCAGCATAATCACATGAATCCGTCATTCTAGGAAATCTAGAAGAACTTGAACAAGTTCCACCTGGCTAATCGATTGGTAGAAATCGACAAAACCTTTATCAATGTCATTTCAATTGCGTAACATGTCTAATCCCGTTGCCGTCATTCTCTTTCTTTACATTCAGCTCCTCCGTCAAAATGGTGATGTTAGATAAGAGATCCGTTGGGACATGTAAGGTACTGTAACATCGTGAGGTGACCCATCATATCTCAGTTCCAAATTTCAGTATTTAAATCCGGTCACCGGGTGAATTCCAAGAACCTCTGCGTGATGTTAGTGTTACCAGCAGATCCATTCTCGACTCCCACCAGCTACGCGATGGTCCCTTAGCGTCCCACACTCTTTCTCAAATGTCCATCGTGTTACACCAAAAAAAACGAAAATATGCCTTTCGTTGATATGTCCTTTATGGCTGCTCACAGATTTATTTAACAATTTCTTGGAAATCTCAGCTATCTGATGAAAATATTTCCTGAACACTTTCTCTTGTGAGTTAATTCAATAAATAAAAGCAATTGTAGTTATATTTCATCATAAAATCGCATAAAATTGTAAAAAAAAAATTACAAAATGCAATTTTATGTATGGAATTCATTAATAGCGCCCTCTATAACATCATGATGAAAACACGTGCTGAAAATGCCATAAATAACATGCTATAGAATGTTCGATGGGTTCGTGACAGTACTATGCGACATGAGGTTCTGATACTTGTTTTCGAAGTATGTTTACTTACTAAATATAATTGGATTTGTTAGATGGCGCTGGCTGTGGTATAAAGAAAAATCGTAACATTCCACAAATGGAGCATTTTTAAAGATTTTCATGTCGCAGGTATATTTTGCCTTAATGAAGCCAAATCAAGCAATCCGATTTGTGGAGGCTTACGAATCTATTGTACCGCCGTTTGCAACCAAGAATCCATGAAACAATCGGTACTATTGCGACAGAATTCTCTTCTTTTTGGGACCATGTTTGAACATTTGAATGTTCCGGGCTTAGAAAACATAGACTTACGACTGAAAACTAAGTGTTTCGTACTCTCGATTATGAATGAAATGGCTTGATCTTCGTGAATAAACTTGACAACCACTCAATCGCTGCTTCAGTCCTCCCCTTTACCATGGAAACATCCCATTTCTCCCCTACCAATAAGAACTATTCTTACAGACATTTATGTATTAATCCACGGATGCAGTCCCATGTTAAAACCTCTCATTGCACACTTCACTCCAGTCAACTTGAAAGCAAAGTCCAATCCCAATTCGAACCTAAATTCAAATGGAATCCCGGTGAAAATTGATTATTCAATGAAAAGTAAATCCAAGCAGTTTTTTCATCGAATATTAATTTATTATCACTATCGTGGAGATTGCCTACTGCCAGAGAAGGCTCAAAAAGGAAAGAGGTGGCATGCCAGGTTCAGCTCCTTTCCGGAAACCTAAAAAAACATTTAAAATATCAGTGTGTCGAAGTTTATTGCTATTTTAAATTGCTCACCCAAATATAGAACCACAGGGATGAATCCCCAATGGAAAATAGTTTTCGTTACATCGAAAACAACTTCTAAACGTTCTTTAACGTCCGGTGAAATACCCATTTTTCAGTTGATTGTATTTTTATACGAGAATTTCACAGAAGGAAAAGCAAAAGACGAAATCGTTCTTAAAACACGAGAGAATACGTTTGACAGATGTCTGATAGGTGAAAACACATGAATGAAGTTGGATGGGATGGGAGAAGTGAATACATCCAGATGTGAAGTCAAATGGAAGTGTAGAGTAAATCAATAAATTTATATGACATATTTTCACAATATTTTTTTTAATAGTTTTCGATGTGTTCTTTTGTGTTTATTTACAAGCCTGTAATTCCTCTTAAAGGGAACCAAAACTCATAATAAGTTTTGTTTAGCATGCTGTAGCAAGGCTGTAGAAAGCCATTTTAGAATAACCGTCAGTTCTGCTACTTAAGCCTGAAATTCTTGGGCGGTCTACGGTGACGTACCTCTTACGGATGTGATTAGACTTTCTGTACCCTTGCTATTAACATATTTCAAGAAGACTGTAGGCACGAAAGGCTTCTCTATCTTAGAGGATTTTTGAAGACGGAAATACCTCTTGCTTTGTTAGGCGTCGTATACACTTGCGAAGCGAAGATCAATCCAAATTGAAACACGAAGGTAAAGTCTTATAATTGTACAGCTTTTGTCAGAGCATAGAGGAGGCAGGTGCTGTCTTCTATTCTTTATGAATCTTTTCAGTCAAGTTCTACGGATAGGCACTTTATTTTCTCTTTACTCGCTTCAAAGATAATAATATGACGAATTCCTGTTTGTTGCACTGCTTAAATAAAGAAACTATTAACCGAGACAAAATATTATTACCTGTACAACAAATTCCTCTGAAACTGAATACCGTCTTGCTCCTTACCGCATTGAACGCTGTCAATCCGCACCGTTTTCTGAACAACTGACGTTTAATGTTAATCAACAGACGGACTGTAAACGTTTTGTGATAAGTGATAACCATTCAAAACAGTGAACAAAATTGCAGAATATTCAATGAAAACTACAATTAAAAACCTAACAATTACACGTAACATCCCACCCAGTATCTCAACTATGAATTAAATTCATCATTTCCCTCATCGAAGCTCAGGTATTTGTTAAATCATACAATTTCCCCGCCCATTTAAAGAATTTTTTCTTTACCCAACTAGAATATGTCCACCTACCAAGTTGGATCCCCCTGTGAAGATTGCTTCAGTTGTGGCTTACAAAATTGCCTCAAGTCTTTCTACATCAATCTAGATGAACAAATTGTTAAATGTGAAAGTTCCCGCTGTATGTTTCCTTACCGAAGCAAGCAAAATCATCATCCACTTCTCGATACAAAGCCAACCGACAATATTCTCAGTTTGGATAAATTTCTCGAAGAAAAAGCCAGTCAAATTGAATTATCACCGGAAAAAATCGAACCAAAGCCATGCAGAGAGCCAGTAGAGGACATTCCGTTTATGTTTGACTTTACTTCGCTGTTTACGGATAATCCTGTGAAAGCTGAAGATACGGTGAAGCCGGAAAACTGTGAGATTAAAATGCCAACAGAAGAACTGAAACCAGCGGCATTAATCAAAGACGAAGCGCAAAGGAAATCTCCACCAAAGGCAAGAATTTCTCGATGTCTTTCGAACGTGAAGAGCAGTAGCTATTCGAAGAAGTCGAATATGAAGAAATCAAAATTGAAGCGAGCGAAAATTGATGCAGTGCTTGTCATCGAACCACAAAGTGGAAAAGCCATGCGGCCGTTGGATCTAATAAAGCATTACATGCAAAACAGCAACACTTAAAAGTGGCCGTAACAATTTGAATTTAACAAAATAGGCTAGATAATCGCAAGACTGATGTATCATAAGTAATTAGTTCAAATAAAGTTTTAAGTGTATTGTAAATCTGTGCGGCTTTGTGTAAGCATTCATGACTTAGTTAAGTTCAGGCTCTTCATCGACAAACCGGTCACAACCAGGACGAGTCATTTGGCAGTAGGAATACATAGGTTCCTGAACTTGGTGTTCTTTTCAGCACTCATTCCTCTGTGCTTTGCTCTTCGTATCGGAAACTAGGCAAGGCCTTCTTCAACTACCTAAACGGACGATCGGGGAGCAAAACAGGTGGCACACTATTCTCTTTAAGATCAGCAGGCTGAGCGTCATCGTCCCACTAAGCCACGGTTGCGATAACAAAACGAAACAATATTGAGCCTTTACCAAACCGAAGAAGAGAGTAACACAAATTCACTGACTCTGAAAAACTTAACTCTGAGCCCGTAGTTAAGTTTTTGTCTGCATTAACCAACCGCTGGTTGGTTGGTTTTAGTGGCTTTTTCAGTCTTCAACAGTCTATTTAACACTTCAATGCAATTTAACACTTGAATTATAAACGGGGGCTTTTAATAAAAACAATGCACTTTAATACAGAAGTTGTCTAGCAGTGGATGAGATTTTCTTTTTTTTCGGGTTGGTCAGTATTTCACTGAAGCTCTCAGACGCAACTGGTCTATTGTACTATGTACCAGAAAGCAGGATCCCAGTTAATTAGAATTTTCTCGACTTTCGAAGCAAAGCGTATACTCGCTTTCCGTGTCAACACTCATTAGGCTTATACATCAACATATAATATAAACGTATGAAAGGTTAAGTCCTGACTTATTAACGCCCAGTCAATGCCGTTGGATCTAGAAAGCTCAGATTTTTAGGGTATGTACATATGTACACATTTATGAATAACGATGTAGACATCCACTAAGAATGAAGAAAGTTTTTGAAATTCGCACCCCTTAGAGGTGAAAAGAGGGACCAAAAGGTGTAATTTTACGAGCTTGTATGTATTCCGATGAATAGGATTTCTTAGCTTTTCAACTATTTCAATAAAATTGTAATGCTTTAGGGTCACAACAATGGAAGACCAGTGTTCTAAAGATCATTCAAAACCCTTAGAAACGCTTTTGAGTAACACAGTTAAAGTTGCCAGCCCAGTATTTTTAGTTAAACATGAAAGGCTTAGTGCCACGAAGGTGTCGCGGAAGTTTTCACTCGATTACTCCGAACCGATTTTGTTATTTTATTTTAGTTGATGCGTGAGTTTCCGAAAATGAATTGACATGAGCTTAACATTTTAACATCAAATCTCATAAGTATCGCGTCGCTCGCGCCTTTTTTGTTTGTTTACAATATTGGTTGAAGACGTTCGTTTTATTGCAACCATTTGACGACCTGGGACTGCACAATGATTTAGAAAACAGCTAAAGGGCCAAGAAATCAGGAAAAAATACAAAGAATTATTTTAGTTTTGTGGTGATCCTGTAACAGATAGAACGCTACCACCATCATGAGCTCTTGTTGTATTTTTCGCAATAAAGAAAGGGGATTTTAATCTATGGCCGACTTCAAACGGCGAATTAAGAAGCTTTTTAGTGACAAAGGAGGTTTGTCATTTTTCGACGAGGAGTGGTGCCGCGAAAAACCTGTGAGACTCGAATTTACACAGCTCGCACAGCAGTCCAACGCAATAAGCACTGAGCTTCGGTGACAATACATGCGGTACACTTTTATAACGTTACAGTTCGGGGTAAACCAGGGCTTCAACCAACAAGTCTCTTCAGCACGATGCGCTTATAGCCGTCTTCTTTTGCGTGTGCTGTCTTGCTTAACTTCACCCTATGGTTGTCCAATACCCAAGCACACTTCTTCAAAACGCCCATTCGATCCTCTCAAGATGGGCAGCAAAAGTGGTCTGGGAGTTAATCCCAAAAAGACTGAACCAGTCCTCTTAACCAGAAAATACAAAATTCCTCTAAAAGACCCGCCCTCACTAGACGACACCAGCCTGTGTTTTGTTAACAAAGCCAAGGTCTCATTTTGGATAGTAAACTAAACTGGAAAGTCAACACTCATGAACGCTTTACAAATGTCACTGCAGCCCTGTGCTGCTGCAGAAAAGCCAATGGTAAAAAATGGGGGCTGTAACCTCGTACGACGCATTGGCTCCATGTGTCCGTTATCAAACCTATTCTTCTGTATGGTGTGATCGTCTGGTGGATAGCCTTAGATAGGGCCTTACACCTTTACTTCTTGGGGAAGGTGCAAACATCAGCATACATATGCTTTAGCGGAGCACTAAGAACCACCCTATCTGCGGCACTCGACGTGCTCCTACATCTACTTCCCTTAGATATTTTTGGTAAGCAGTTAGCTGCTAGTACAGCCATCAGACTGAAGGTCTTCTCTCAATGGTCAAACAACCATATTGGCCACTCCTCGACCTTGAGTTCCCCAACATTCATCCAGGAAAACACCGACTACTTACCGTCTAACTTCAACCTCAACTTTTGGACATCAATGCCCTCCAGAATGTAGTGGAAGAATGAAGATGCCAGAAAGGAGCGCTCCGTTCACTTATATACCGACTGTGCTAAAACCAAGAACTTAGTGGGAGGTGGGGTTTTCTCCGAAGTGCTCAACTTGAGCATCTCATCCCATCTCCCCGACCATTGTATCGTTTTTCAGGCGGAAATTATGGTTGTCAACGAAGCCCTATTCTGGCTTAGGCATCATGTATCCTTCAAGGACATCACAATTTTTACCGATGGCCAGGCTGCTATGAAATCTCTGGATTCAGTAACACATACATCAAAAACTACCTCAGACTATCGCTCATCTCTCATGGAGATGGCAGAACATTTCAGCGTTCACCTATGTTAGGTCCCTGGTCATAGAGACATTCCCAAACGTAGTACTACTCTGGTAATCCTGCCGGAACGGAGGAGTCTGGGTATTCCACTCGCTACAGCAAGACAAACTAAAGATGGGGGAGTGGTACCATGTGCCTATGCTAGATCCCACTCGATCCAAAACTCTGATGTTGCTTAAAAGCTCGCTCCTCAGCACCGTTATCGGTGTTTTCACTGGACATTGTCTCATCGGCCTTCATGCCAGAAGTATGAGCCTCTTCTCAAATGATTTTTGCAGGAGCTCCAGGAACGAAGAGGAAGAAGAAACGATCCTCCATTTTCTCTGCACGTGTCCTACCCTATCCCAACGAAGGAAACTCTATCTAGAAGCAACTTGGACGAACTATCACATACTGACGTCAAAAGTATCCTCAGCTTCATCAAGAGCTCCAATTGGTTTCAATAAAGTGAGTGGCGTCTTTTTCAGGGTGGTATCACAAAGGGCCTTCCTGGCCTATGTGTGTTTGTGCTTCGTACAGACTGCCACCCTACCTACCTAGAGTTGTTCATGCTTCTGCAACATACTGCAGGACAGGTATGATTTCTGATTTCACTCTTGTGTATCGTCGTATAGTTGGTTCTTCTCGATAGGGCTTTTCTACATATGCACATATGTAGTTGCTAAAGTAACCTTTCGCGAGTGTTATTCTGCAGTGAATATGTGCGCTGATCAAGAGGGGATTCAGCAAGCTTTGATCGAATAAAAAAAGGACACTTGCACGGCACTGGGAGTCTTTGGCCAAAACACCACCAGTCGTGACATTGTTAGGCTTCTGCCGTACGCAAAAATTCTGACAAAAGCTTTCGAAATATCTTTCAGGTCAAAGTGCTGCTCATTGGACAGGGTCGCTTGATAATTTATTTGTTATTGTTGTCATTCTTAACCATTGTTCTTGGAAGTCAATGAAATCATGATGATAAACACGATCGTCCCCTTCGCCAAGTCTCGATGAATAAAACTCGTTTTATTCCACAAATTTTGTATGCAAAACAAAATTGTTGATAAACTTTAGACTGCTGCTAGTCAAGTTTTGAGTGTACTTCAGTTCGTATCTTATCATGTGGCCCACAAGATCGACGGTGTTAATTGGATCCCAACTTTTAGTGTTGATGCTACTTGTTGGTAGTACCGTTTCGTATTTTGACGTACCTATCGAATCTGATCTATCTGGTGAATAAAAGCACTGAGACATATTTCAACCAATATAACAATAATATATCTTCTTTTTTTTTTTTAATTTTTAGAAACTTTCAATGACACCGATTCAGGTTAGTCTTTTGTTTGATTAGTTTGAATGCCTTCTGACTAACGTCATTTGTTTTTCATTAGTTTACTACATCGCTGGAGGAATGCCGACTCTACTTGGGGAGTTCCCATTCATGGTAAGGTCCTAGAATTGATGACGTTATGAGTGACATTCTTTTTATTATTTTTGTTTATTAGGCTGCTCTTGGATGGACTGATGAATCTTTTAAACTAAAATTTCATTGTGGTGGAATGCTAATAAGTCCAAACATGGTTCTAACTGCAGCTCATTGCGTGTATTTCAATGGGTAAGTATTGTGATGCTAGATACGATCTTTTTTGTCAGTCTTTTCTATAGTTAATCATAAGGCTACGCGCACAGTGATGCGATAAAGCGATGCGATGCGAGAAGCGGGAAGCATGCGATAAAACTTTTCACATGAATTGTTACGTACATAAGAATACAAGTGAACAGTTTAAGCGCTCGCTTCTAGCATCGCATCGCTTTATCGCTTTACTGTGTGTTTCAGCTTCGTGCAATATATTCTCCACTCCTCTTCAACTGTTTTGCTTCAGGGCTGTTGGGAGCGGATCGCTTTTTTGCCAGATTTTATAATTGGATTTGCACGATACATACATTTTGTATTCTGTATAACGAGCCCGTAATGCGCACTGTGACATGTGAGGTCTATTGCGGTGACCCGTATAGTTTAACCAGTGGTTATATTGAGGCTTTTGATAAACTTTTGATAGCCTTAGGCTCAATTTTCCGAATTTCGGCTGGGTTGCCTGAAGCCCGCGTCAACAAATATCGGTGTCTGATACTTTTATTTTATGCAGATGGTATCTGAGTGGGCAATGTCCCATTAGATAGCCCGTTAAGGTTCTTAACTCGTCTTTGGTGAGATCAAGTAAAGTCTTGGCCTTGTATAGGTTAAGATTGACGAACATTTTTTCTTGCCTAAGGCCCTGATGGTTGGCCCAGTAGTCGGCTTGTTTGTTGACCTCTCATTGTGTTATCTTGAAGTAGGCACTGTTGGGTGGTACCCCAAAATAGGGTCCAGGACCAACGAGTGGGCGGCAAGCGCCTCTTCTCGCCCGGCAGTCAGCTCGTTCGTTACCCTCAAGGCCTTTAGACCTGGGATCCAGGCTACGGTAATCTTATTCACTGATGCAAGGATTTTGAGGAGGTTGAGACAGTCCCAGACAAGCTTGGATCATACCGTATAGGATCTAAGGTCTAATAGTGCTGCTTGGCTGTATGTAAAGATGTATATAGATGCTGATTCCTTGGGTTTTTCTCCGCAGGCATTCTCTTGCACACAATTCAATAGCATGGACTTCCGCTTGAAATACTGTAGGTGACTTTCCAAGCGCCAACAATTACACAGAAAAATGAATTCAGCGTTGGAAGCTTTTGCACGATTGGAGCAGCCAGAGCCTACAGAGAGCACCTGAGTGAGGGACTGTGTACTGTACATTCAACATCCACAAACGCTAACAATCTATGGAAGCAGTATAATGACTTCATCATAATCCCTTTAGTGCGCGCTTATTATAAAAAAAAAAAAAAAAGGTAGCCGGGACCACCACAGGGTACCTGCCACCCCCCAAAAACAGCCCATGGTGTGATGATGAATGCATAAATCGGAAAAAAAGGTGAAAAAAAAAATGCACACCATGCGCGAAGAGCATCGAGTCAAAAGAAGGTAGAAGAGAAAAATTCTGCCATCGAAGAAAGACAGCATATGCAGTCTCTCAGCTCAAGGAAATCGAAGAGTCGCGCGTCCAGCTACTGTCAGCTGGCCTGAAGGCTGAAACGCGGGCTCTTCGAAATAGTTAGGGAAATCCAATCACCGATGCACAGGGAATACAAGATGTATTCAAACAGCACTTTCATTAGCTGCTGAATAGGCGTAAAGTAGAGAGAGTGCAATGGTAGGAAGAGCGCTCATCTTCAGTCAACGAAGAAAATATCCTCACCCAGAGTAAAGAAGACAGATTGGAGCAGTTATTAAAAAAGTTAAATTGAATTGTCCACAATTCTCTAGAAATTGCATGACTGCGCGTCGGCTTATCCAAGTCCTTTTCTTATTTAACAGAGTGAAAATTTTCAAGCGTAAATTGAATTAATAACTTCTTCCTTTATTCCAGAAAAATACCGGATGCTGTACACGTAGGAGGCCATCCACTGACAGATTATGGCTCAAACAATCTGCGCTACTCTGTTGTAAATGTCAGCATTTTTCCACAGTATGACTCCCAACAGGCTTACTACGACATTGCATTACTCGAATTAGATTTCCTCTCACCGTAAGTCCTCCCAACCTTCGTACACCTCATTCCATACCACGTGCCTTAATTTCCAGCATTACGCCGGTTTGCCTTTGGGCCGAACAAAATTTACATGCAACCAATGTGACCGCTATTGGATACGGACTAACTGCATTTGGTATGTAAATTGCCATCGTGCATACAAAAGGCCAATTTACAGTGCAAATGAACTTTTGTTTTTCAACTTACAGCTGGAGAGGGTTCACCGGAATTGCTTAAAGTGAATCTGACAGTTTTCCCGGAAATGGTATGTCGACCATTTTTCAAACGACAGAGGAAATTCAGAAGTGGTCTGTCACCGGCACATGTATGTGCTGGCGATAAGGATGGCAAAAAGGATACGTGTCAGGTTTGTGGCCGGTTGTTGGCAAACAAAATATTTCAATATGACATTTCTAGGGCGATTCTGGTGGGCCACTTATTGTTGAGCATGAATCTAGAACGTTTGCGGTTGGAATAACATCTTCAGGACAAGCATGCTCTGGGTTTCCTCCGGCGATTTATACGAAAATTTCTTCCTACATAGACTGGATAAGTAAGGTGGTGAGTGAACATGGTCATACGTTGATAACGGATTGTATCTGAAAGAGGAAGGGAGGAATTTTGCGTGAGACAATAAAGATAAGGCTAAGGCGTTGAATTTTAAATCGTTCTCCTTGAGAACCTCCTCCAGAAGTACATATGTACATATATTTAAACCAATAATAAATTATTATTTCTTGTTCTTGAAGTATAAATGAACGGGTATAATTGGTCTGGTGGAAATCGGTTGAAAACCGGCGTCTTGTCGTGGCGGGCATTTTAAAATCGATTTCGCAACGAGATTTGGAAACCATAACGCAGTCACTGAATACTTTTTGTCAGAAGCACTGCGGTGAGAGGTACTCGTCGTCTCAGGGAAATCCATTAAGGGACACAAGACTCCTACGTCGATGGTCAAACGGCCCGTTTGCCGTGACTACAATGTTGTAAATCGCGAGTTGGACATGGCGCATTGAAGTTTGCGTTAGAAGTGAGTAAAGGACTCATCAACGTTAACAACTGATAAAGAGGCCAGCCGAATGTGGTTTCCATCGTAACATGTCGAACACTGTTCAGCAGACCGAACCTTTAATACTGACCGGTCACTGCACTGTTTGGGATGACAGTCAAGCCTTGTTAACGTTGCTTTAGGAGAAACAGCCCCTCCAACCACACTTCCTGTAGATCCATAAACTCAGCTCCACGTCTTTCCGTGACACTGTCTGGGAATTTCAATGTAAAATTCAAAGGTGAGAGGACGAATGGTGAGCAACCACCTAGCGTCACAAAATAGGGGAATGTGCCGATTGGTCTGTGACCCAGCAAATACAATCTTATGGTTACTAGTACGCTGTGAAAAATATTTGTGTCATCAAGGCGTTAAGACAAAAGCCACAAAATTCACAGCACGTGGTTATCAACAGACCCAAGGATGTAGTAGAGCAATACGTCGAGTATAGGTCTCTGCTTCATCTGCTTTCTATGGACTGTGAGAAGACTTTTGACAGCGTGAATTGAGATTGTACTTGAAGGACCTCGCGCAGAAGGAGCATTCCAGAAAACGAATAGTTATGATTGAAGATATACAGACGAATGCGCTAAGTGTTGCATTCTACACAATGAACGTTAGAGGGCTTGGAAGTCCAAAGCAGGGTACGACAAGGCTGCGTACTATCACCATCCTTTTCGTCAGTGATAGCAACCCAATTTGGAATAGAAAGACACAAGATACGAGTACATGTGGTGAACTGAAGGATCTTTCGGACTGAAAAGGTCAACTCAACCGTGCTGGACTGAAGATGAAGAAAGTCGATAGATTACGACACCTTATAGAACGCGCACAATTTCGCTGTGCAATAGGCCATGCAATTGAAGCCATTCACCCAAGTTAATTAGAAAAGTGGGTCGAACCAAGCAAACGTCCCGCCGAACAGTTGCGGAGGAATCGAGATTACTCAATGTGAGCTGGTGAGAGCTGTAACGAGTCGCTGTACTCTGTACAAAATTGCGCACAAGGTTAGCATTTAAATAAGGAACGGGATCACTCAATTGATTGGTATAATTCGCAGGTACATTTGTGTTTGTCATTGCACTGGTAACCTGTGTTTTTTGGAAAGAGGAAGAGCCGGAGCTTTTGTTTGATTTATTTGCACCCTGCTCACGCGAAAAAGGAGAAAAAATACTAATTCTGTTCTTGGATGATGAGCTTTAGCTTCGCTGTTGATTATTCTGATGCCTTTCTGAAGTTTTTCTGTGCTCGTCTAGGACCGAGGCAGAGTGTCGTAGTGGAAACAGTCGCTCTCGGTGCTCTCATTAGCTGCCACAAACAGCCTATAGGGGTTAGAGCACTGTCTCCATTCAAGTATCTACTATGTAGACATCCAAATTTCATGACGACCAGCTGAGAGGAAGAGTTGGAAGTTACATACGCTACGTGAGGGTTAGCGGTATGCTCAGGTTGGGGACATGTATTTGCTTTTACGAGTATAATCCACCCGCGTTCAAGATGTCATTCACACAGCGCGATTGAGGTGTAAAGGTTCGAAACTCAGGTGGTATTAGGTTTCGAGGGTATTCGAAATGTTTAGACTTACTGATGACATTTGTGATCTTTGTCTTTGCTTGTATAGGTATTTATATTTTGTTCGATAAAAAAATGTTACGTATACGCCACCGCTCAATCGATGGTTTTTGTAACGACGAAATATCCGAGGAGGTGTTCCACTGTTTGTTGGTACGTACGACAATTTTTGTATTTCCCGTCTTCTTTTCCAAGGATACACAACGAAGCTTCATTCGATGACGATCGACTTTCAGCAAGCGGTTGGCTCGCTGCAATGATTTTCTTTTAGCGCTGATCGTCTCCAGCTTTCTCTTCTCTGACTGGAACATTCGAAATAGTAGCAGCCGATGAGAAATGTTCAATATTCCGTAGTAAATGTCACCGTTTTTGTGAAGTACAATTCCCGACAGGCTTACCGTGATATTGCATTACGCGAATAAGACTATGGCGCACCGTATGTCTTCCCAATATTCACTCATTCTATCCATGTCCCGTGTGCTTGTGGACCTAACCAAATGTGAACGTCAATAATGTGATCGCTATAGGATACAAATTAATTGCATTTGGTATATAAATTGCCACAGGATAATTTTCTCTACAACTGAGTCCTGGTTTTCCATTTGCAGCCGGATAATCATGTCCAAATTTACTTTTGATAAATTTCCGACCACATAACAAACGGAAAAGGAACAAGTGGTCTTTCGCATGCTGCTGGTGGTGAACACGGACAAAGGAAACCATGGAGATTAGTGTTTGCTGTAGTGCATTATTGTAGTTAGTGGACGACTTTTCTAGGATGGCTCTGATGTGGCAATAATTTGTTCGGGACAAGCATACCATGGTTTCCCTCCGGCAATTTTCACGAAAATGGATACGAAGAGTAATCCATGCGCAAGGTTTCAAGTTGTCTAGAGACTGTATGAATGAAATGACTGTTAAAATAATAAAAGTAAAATAAGACCATTCTGACTGAAGGTAACCCTATAGATTCTAGTAATTAAAGTACAACAAACATCAGTCTTTTAAGCAAGCGTTTCTTTGACGACCTTAAAGTGGACTAAGCTATACGGCTGTTCGAATCAAATCATCACTGTTACCATACATATGTACATGTTTACCTCGACTCTTAGTTCAAGTTTTGTAGCCACGTCCTTGCTTTACCATCTGGCCGTGGTCCACAAACGAAACGAAGCCTAACCATGGCTGTTTCGGCTTCCTTTTGGTCCGGTGATTGTAGAGACTGCCTGAAGGCGAGATTTGGCATTTCGACGCTAATGCTGATGCAGCTTTCAATTGCGACTTGTATCGTAAAAGAATGGGGTTGCCCTCGGTAATGTCCAGATCTCTTTCCTGCTTTAATAATGAATTGATGGCAATCCTTCCATTGGTTATTGTTATTATTGGAGGATTTGTCAAGAGGTCTAGGGACACTCGGTTAGTAAAGGCTTTTGCAGTCTATGTTGTTCTGATCGTGCCATGCCAACATCCGTCACTTTTCTGATACGAATCGATGCCCACACCTAATAACGTTCGAAAATCCAATTCACTGGATGAATGTCTTCCGTCGATTGCAACGTGATAATTTTTGGAGTATTCTCAATTGACGGGATGAATTGTCGAACTGTTTGGCGTTGCTGAATTTAGCCGATAAGGCAGCTGAGAACAGACGCTGTTCATGGCTGTTCTCTCTGAGTATGACCTTTTTGTCGACAGAAAGCCCAGAAGTATGTACTATCTACATATGCACATATGTATGTACATACATATATCCGGGTATGTTTACACTTATTGCAGTAATGAAACTGAAAAGGTAATGACTAAATGTAATGTCAAACCCTATTAGTCCAAACACTTTGTTACCACCTAGTTTTGAAGAACAAGTTTTGTGATTCCATCTCCAAGCCTAATACAGTCACTACCCTCAATTCCATTCAGGCTATCCTCGTTTCCGAAATTCATTTCAGATCCCAACCAATCATTTACCTAAAATGGCTAAACCATCACTGAATACAATTGAAACTCTTCTAAACATATACCATCCACACAATACCCTCCACAAATATCGTCTACATTCTCTCGATGGGGAGCTGTCAATTAGTGAGTACTTGTGCGGGAGTGAATTGATTCAGTTCGCGATGACGTGATCGGGAAAATAAATAATTAAATCCTTTTATTCATATATTTCACTTAAATTTTGTGATTTTCTGTGAATTCAATTGTTCGTGATCATTTTGCGATATATTGTGTGGTGTTTGATTCGGTAAATCAGTGTTTTTTCCGCGATTTAAAATGACTTTGTCTGAGAAGTGATTCTCGTTGCAAGAAAGTGTTTTTTGTTTCGTTCGCACGTTTGATTGTTTCAGCCGTTAAAAATGTTCTCAAAATTTAAATATTCAAAAATCAAATCACTTGGTGAGTCGTTCTATTTTAGTTTTTTTATTTAAATTTTTATATCAATTTGAATTTGATTGCATTTTTCAAAATCGTGTTATAGACAATTTCAATCGGCCGTGTTTTTGAATTCAATCAACGTTTGGTTTCTGCTTTTGTTGTTGTTTGGTAGTTGACTACGGACTTTAGTCTAGTAGCGTCTTGGCTTTGTTTGAATGTGGGATGTAAAAACTCCGTGGTTTTGACAAGTAAGGGCAAAATGGCATGGAGTCCGTGCCATCCAGTAGGCCTCCCTTGGGTAGGCCCAGGATGAAATTGTTGGACCAAGTCCAAAATCTCACCCCTAATCGTATGGGATAGCCCCTGATGATTTAGAGCCGATGGTGGAAAGTCGGGAAATGTGGAGGATCCATTTAAGCACCCTAAACCAAACCCCCTCATAATGGATAAGCAGGTCATTGGGAAATTATGATGAAGATAGTGGGTAAAATGATTTGCTCGTTGAAGACGTGTGCTAGAAGATATAAGAATTTAATTTGCTAAGTGGAAGGAAGGAAGTTAGCTTTAGGACTAACACGCAGCTTTTTCTTAAAACAACTGACGTGACCTGGTTAATGATGTCTGTTGTCGATAGAAAGAGGGAGAATAACACTGCCGCGAGTTCCCAAATCCTTCCTGTGGAGTTAGGAACGCAGAATAGATCTCGTATCCTTTTACCCGTGATGTATCGAGCGTGTTTTTGTGCTCTAGATATCGTACATGATATCATGATGATATCGTACATGAAATTTTTTCCTATAGTTTGATTTGGGGTAATGTAGTCAATTTGGGGACGTAACCATATCGTTTTGGTAGGGAGTCCAGCATATTGCTGTGAGCGTAGGGCCTGGCAGCGCAAGCTATTTATTTATTTTAAAGTTAAATCCGTTTCCGAAGATCATGCTCATGTCTTCATTAAAAAAAAAAAAAAAAAATAGCTGGCGCGACAGCTCGGAATGAGCCAAGGCCTAGCTTCTCGCAACCATTCATGTTGTGCGTGTTGTATTGTTTGCATGAATGGAAGGGACCTACAATTTATTGCCGACTCCGAACGGCGAAGTGAGAAGCTCTTTCATGACAGTTTATACTCCCGGAGGCTTGTCATACCCCGACGAGAGGTGGTGCCGCGAAAAATGTTTTCGTGTTTTCCTGGCTGGGGCTTGAACTCGGTCAGCATTCCAACGCACTAACCACTGAGCCACGACGCCCACATAATTATCATCTACTAATTTACGTAACAAAAGCTCAAGCCTTATTGCCTTCATCTGGTATCAAAGCCGTATCCAAAAAGTCGCTGCTTCTTGTATCTGAAACTTCTTGACATCATGCCCTTCACCGTAGGATTATTGGTACTCACCAGCGAAGAAGGCGATCTTTATGCGGCTCTTTAGCTAAAGTGAGCAACACGAATTCATCAATTCCAACGTCGTTACCAGTCACTTATATCGTTGTTCTTTTAAGATTCTGCCATATAGTCTGATTGTGTACAAAGAAGCGTTTTCCTTGTTTTTTTTATTTCTAAGTATTTCGGACACCCTTTGGAGGATCTATGATTTATTTTACCTACTCTATGTATGTATTGTGCATACTTCAGCAGAGTGCTGGCATCGACGAGCAGTCCTATTAATTTTTTTCCGAAAGAAGCTGGCATAACCCAACTCATGTCCAACTCTTCCGCCTACAATCTGGTAGGAGTCTAAAATGAACTATAAAACCAAACACCGGCCAGCACTTACCCATTCGTCAAATTCCTCAAATTCCGTAATCCAGGGAAAATGCGAGAAAATGAAATTATTTATGGTCCATTTATCAGCTGAATATCCTTCCGAGTTTAATGGATCCTCCATCCCACAAAACGTGCCTTCATCTACCGAGCCTACACGTTTATCTAAGTCCATAATTCCTTTTAAAGCCCATTCATAAGTAGATACGCCTCATTAGCAAAGAGGCCTTTCAATTTGCTTTCTAATCAATCAGAGATTCAAAGAATAAAAAACTGCCAAAAAGCACCATATCGATCCGTAAATTCGCTTGAAAGTCCTTAAATGACAGAAAATATGTTTTTTTCTTATTTTCATTTTTTCCAAAGCCATTGTGTGGTTAATGGTTCCATGGTTGCCAATTTCTCGTGAACATCTACAGGACCCCAATATCCTCAAGGGATATGTTCAATTTACAATTTGATATCATGGCACACATATCCTCGCAATTACGTGGATGGGCTGGTTTACGACGTAAACACGGAAATGTCGCCGTGTACGTAAGTACGCACAAGTGAAAAACCTTCTTGGCAGGATGTCAATCCACCACGTCATCCTTGAAATTAAGTTGCTGCAAAGAAAAACATAGGGGAACAATTGTATTGAAGAAATATTGGTGTGATAAGAGTGACGATGGCGGAATTCCTGGAACGGTAGACGTCTATGTTATTTGAAAGGGTTTCCATGGTCTCAAAGAATTTACTTTAACTCGTTTGAAGCGGCCTACAATGGAGAGGTAATTCGAAAAAAAGAACAGACACAGCGCGGTAGGGAGCCTCTTACGTCGCGTCGATTAGGCACTCGAATTGTAAACCGAGGAGGAATCCAAGTGGAATTCAAGTGGGATTCTGAAATTTGTGGTCGGAGTTTTTGTTTTACTTTGACAATTGCGAAAATGCGCTGACTTAAATCCTTTAAATAGCTGATTTGCCATAAAGATGGGTGAAAATGATTTTATCCACAAAATCAACAAAGTTACGAACATCAAAGAGCTTCAGTTTGACTTCATGGAACTACTAAATGATGTTACTTTTGAAATTTGAGGAAGAGGACTATATCTGGAAAACAAGGCAAATCCTTTTTGAGATGCATTGAAACTTCTTCCGAGAATTGTTGAATGATATGATGCATTCAGTTCTTAATGGATGATGAAATGCAGCATCGCTCAATTCATGGAATTCTATCTACTTTCTGTTGGCTAAACACTCAGACAAACAGAAGGACTTTCAATGCTGAAAAGACTAAAGCATGAGGCTTGTGCGTATTCACCGAACATTTTTGCGGTACCGCCTCTCGTCGGGGAAAGACAAACCTCCAGGAGTACAATTTTTCATGAAAAATAATAAATTGTAGGTCCCTTCAATTCGTGCGAAAAATAAAACACGCACAACATGAATGGTTGTGAGAATTTAGACCTTGGCTCATCCCGAGTTGTCGCGGCAGTTCTTTTTTTTTATGAGTCCTAGACGAAGTGCTTACTTATTCACTAACGGACGAATGCTACAGTCCTGGGTGGACCTTGGTCTTTACCGGTTATCTTTAGCTGCCTTAAGTTCGCACGCCAAGGTGGTTGATGTGACTTTCAACTTACACGCGTCACCCGAGTCATGATTTTACACTAATGCGCCACGCCTCCGGGGTATAGATTCGAAAATTCTTCGGACTGGAGCCATCAGCCCTCGTCCGCTCTTAGTCGATTAACTTAGACCCTTTTGACGCGGTACAGCCCATACAGTTCATTGTTGTATCTTCACCTCAACTCATTGTTAATGCAGATGAGACCATAAATCACCTGAGGACAATCTCATCCAATCTTGACAAAGTCCAAGTCACTTTTGCTGTTCGAGAAAGGACTCTGTTACTCAATTGCCTTCTTTGTTCAAAAAAATTACGATTGGCAGGAGCTCACTGCGGAGCCTAGGGAGAGAAAGTCTCTAACTGCCTTCAAATTATTTCTGTTGAGGGTGATGTTCTGTCTAAGCCGTCGGTATTGGAAATCGTTGTCTTGTTGACCATTACACTCCTCTTGCTTGGCTTCCGTCTCAATAGTCACGAACGGGCTACTGGCATCGCGCTATCATTGGACATGCATCGTCCGACTATATTTTGCTAATGAGTTGGTGCATGCTGTGTACCAACTCATCTCCCACAGCTTTAAAGAGCTCAGCAGCAAGGCTGCCAGCTTCAGCAGCTTTGTCGGACTTCAGTTTAGAAACGGCGATCATGCTTCGTCCAGGTCTGGCAGATGCAATAGTTGACTAACACCGTCCGGATTGATTGGTTTATTTTGTCTGATAGCGCAATCTGACTTGTCGTCGCCGTACAGTCTGCAAAAGTGGTCCTTCCAAATCTTCCCCTGTTCATCTTTGCAGGTTTTGCATTCGGCTTTATGGCCTTAGTTGCTTCTTCTCACAATGTTTTCTTCCTTGCTTCCTAAATCGTTTCCTTTTTTATGAAAAGCCAGAGTTTGTCATTTTTCTTGAGATTCTAGAGCTCGCCGGTAGCTCTGGTCCTTCTATCCAGCTTCATTTTGTGTGCCTCCGGTTTCGGTAACAGTCAGCACCAGCAGCTTCTTTGGACTTAAGCATAGATACAGCCATATTAATTTCGTCCAGCTCGGGTGGACGGAATTGTTGGTCTTCAACGAGGTTGAATGGTTGACAGCGGGATTCGATTCGTCGTCGCCGTTAAACAGTAGTAGTTTTGATGCTTGCGGCATAGGCATCTTGAGAGATCGATCGGAAAAGGTTTTGGTGATCTCCTGCGATTAAAGCAGATAATTTTTCTTAAAAGCCTTCTACATCAGCTATAAACCTGACCTAAACAATCAAATAAACTGCAGAACAATCGGATAATCCGTCCTTAAGTTACACCTCAACCAAGAAAAAGACATAACTTAACACTACCGAAGGACATAAAATCCTTCAAGTGTCGAACCCATCAAATCCATCTAGAAACTAGTTACCTTTGACCTTTCGGTGCACACGTAATCGTAAAACAAACATTGATCACATCATTTCACACAAAGCCTCATTTGAAACAAAAACATGTCCTTAAGGAGTACACGTGCCTACTACCATTTAACATCCCGAACGTCTCAAGAGCCAATAAAAATCTTTATGACACGAACTCTAATACAATTGTAATGCCAAGGCATCGGAATAGGTTCCTTCTAGCCCTCTCCCGAGACGCGTGGCTGTGTCGCCTCAATGAAGACGTTAAGAATGTCTCCTGGTATAAAACTCGATGGACATGATATTTCAAGAAAACAGCACCTGCCAGTAATTCCATTATCACTGACAAGGATATTCTATTCAATTCTCCAAACGAAATGATACAGTTTTATTGTTGAAAGGTTGTTATAATTGGATACACTCCCAATAGATTGGCAGACAAATGGCTAAATTGCCTCTATTCAGTTCGCTGAATAGAAATTAAATCCAGTTAAAGGGCGTCTGTTGGAAACACCGAATGTATGCATGTTACATCACACTTGGCCACAACATGGTGGATACAAAAGCAGGAGGACACTGTGTGTTTTTGTTTTTTTTTTGAGGGGGTATACTCGTATTTATAGGTGAACATCCTCGTATTTCATTGTTGTGAACGCGCAGTAAACAAGGATTCATTTTGAATCCATATCGGATGTCGTCAATGGCTGGTTACCATAACCACTAAGCATGAGATTCCTAAAAATAAAAAAGGGATGAAGTGCTCAGGCTTCTTTTGGGTTTCAGGAAGAAAGTTAACGAGTTTTCGAAAATAGAACGAGAAACGTAACGTAATCGAAGGTGAGAGGACAACACGTGATGAAGTGCGCACTACAGATGAAGTGGTAAGTGTCAAGTTATTCCACGTGGAAGTACCGAGAATTGTGAACCGCGGCGGATCAAATTTGTAACAAGAGTTAAGGGATAAGGAATGGGTTGGAAAATTTACATTCACGTTGTTTGTTCGCACGAAGGGCACATCTTTATTGCCTACCTTGAAGAGCAGATTTAAGTACAATTTCATGACAAATTGTACTCTCGGAGGATGGTTATTGTCTGACGAGAGGTAGTTGCTGAATTCGTATCAGCTCGCAGAGTAGTCCAGGGTACTTACCACTGGATCACGGCGACCAATTACAAAATATGGACTCAAAATGTTTATAATATGATATAAGCTATTGTACAAACAATTTTATACATTCAGTGTGTAGGCTCTTGTTTTATGACCAGTATTAGGTCATTGGAAGAAGTAATATTTCTGGGAATCAATCCTTTGGGCATGTTGAACATTATTTGGACAAAATGGGACTCAAAACACGAATATGGTCTACCAGTCGCAATTATGATTACAACTGAAAAATTCTCGTTTGTCTCTGCTAAAGCGAGAGAGTTCAGTGAGAGTCCATGACCCAGCAAGTTAATCTAACATGCGAGTTGGACAAAAAACTGCTGATGGTGAACCCAGGGTCCCTTCATTTTTCTTTTGCCGCTATTGACAATCTGCTCCTATAAGATCTGCACAGTGCCCTACCTAAATATTAAAAGAGCCAGTTCTCCTTCTCCTTTCAATCAGAGAAAAGTGGTTCGCACGCCAGGTATCCGAAAGGTTTGAACAATTTCCAACTGTTCCGAAAAATGTAGAGGAAGAATGGCGGTTGTTTTCAACAGCAGTCATTACCTCTGCAGGTGATGTTTGCAGAGCGAACCGGCTCGGTGTGGCGGTTGGTGGTGAGAAAAGAACTGCGTGGTTTAAAACACCCGGAGTTTAAGAAGCCATCGGAGAGAAGAAGAAATCCTTCAAGGTGTAAATACACTTGGGGGATTTAGCCTCTCGGAACCAAAGAACTTCGAAACTGGCTGTTAAAGCAGCTAAGAAGCAGTCTTGGAAGAAGTTCGGTGAGAAATTGGACCGTGATCACAGATCTGAAAAAAAAATTTATTCTGACAGCCGTCTCAGAGGATGCAATTTTAATATCATCAAAGGAGTTAAATCTAAAGATGGTGTACTTCTTTTCGATGAGATGGGGCGAGCACTTTTCGGAGCTGCTTAATCCTGAAGAGGGCACTGAGGATGGTAGACCCATGGTTTTGAGTTGGGCGGAGAATAGTCGCACCGTAGAGGAGGTGACCTTGACGATTAAAGCGCTAAAGGTCGGTAAATCTGCTGGTGTGGATGAAATCCGGCCAGAAATGTTCAAAACTCTGAGTAAAGAGGGAGTGGTATGGCTCTCTCGTGTCATTGAAGTGGCGTGGGAATGCGGTGAAATACCTAGCGATTGTCAAACTGGGGTGATTGTTTCTCTTTTTAAGAAAGGGGATAAGAGAGATTGCTCCAATTATTGGAGTATATCTGTTTTAAGTCTCCTCAGTAGGGCTTTTGTGCAGGTAAAAGCACAACAGACCACCTATTCACTCTCAGAAAGGTACTTGAGAAGGCCTGGGTGTATGCCAAACCTATCTACAGTTGTTTTGTGGATTTGGAGAAAGCATATGATCGGGTCCCTCGAGGTAAACTCTGGAGAGTATTGCAGGAGTATGGGGTTGATGGTTCTTTTATGAAGGCCATTCATTCAGTATACACAAACGGTAATAGCTGTGATCGGGGTAACGGCCTTAAATCGACGCTTTTCACTGTGGGCCTAGGACTTCAGCAGGGGTGCGTCACCTCTCCTTTTCATTGAGTTTATGAATTGGATGTTACAGCGCAGCCGTGGCGATGGAACGGTTCGAATTGGAAGACATAAGGAAATGTCATCTGCTTTTCGCTGATGACTTGGCATCCTTACGTTCGCCACACAGCATGAAATGAACCCATGCTGGGTCCCTCAAACCAAATTGCCTTTTGGCAATAAATCAAAAAGAAGCTCGTACCCTAACCAGTGCACTTATAGAATATTGCGCCATAGGCACAACGGGAGCTAGACTCGTCATAATCTCCAAGGACTACTGCAGGAGCTGTAGAAATACGGAGGAAACAGAAAAAGGAAAAGACCTACTCTGCGACTAGGAACAAATAGGCCCCATGCTCGCTCAGTCGTTTAGATTGAGCACTTTCCCCATAGTAACCCAACTTAACCTTACCTATGCTGGATCTCTGGGCATAAAAAACCCGACAGTAAAAGACTTTGAAGGTAAAAAGAGCCCATCTCTTTGGGCTCCATTTAAAATAACGAGAACAGCAATGTGTGGAATAACACACTGATGACGAAAGACAGAAAAGAAAAATCCTTTCCACCCTTATAGAAGTGATATCAGTCTATTCTGCCCTATCATGCGGAGTTAATGAGGGCACAACCTACTTTCTCTGCCACTGTCCAAATGCCATCGATCGTTAAATCAGTTCTCCTGTACAATGCTCGTATTGTAAAATCATCACTACAGATAGTTCCTTTCGCGGATGACAAGTGGCTCTTGATGTCAAACTGAAATTTAATTCTTCTGCGACCAGGGTGAAGGTCTGTCAAAAATTATGCAATGCGCAGTTCCTCATCGTTGGCTTAGTTTTGCTTTTCCCATATTCTTTAACATGACAGTAAGACCAGCACCCAATTGTTTTAGTACGCCCGGTTTTAATTTTAAAATGGGCCAAGAAGGGTTGAAAGCCAACATTTTACTTTTTGCTGGTCCGTCGCGCGGAATGCTTACCTCATGACAACTACGGATATGTATGGTGTACCTAGGCGAGATTCAAGACCAATGCTTCACCTTTTATTATATAGAACTAAAGCCTTTTCTTTTCTCTTTCTAACTTTCCTCTAAATTGTATGAATCAAGTCTCAATATTGATGGGAGTTTTTTTCACCATATACCCCTAGCACGAAACAAGAAGTGTCATTTTGGGATGCCTTTTGTGTTTAAGTAAGTTTCGCCTCCTCATCGCATAGCATTGGTTTCAAATACATATGTGTAAGCCGTATATATGTAACTAGAAAAACCAGTGCCATTGACTTCATTGGAATATATATCCAGTGTATCAAAGAGAATTTTTTCTTTTGTAGACATATGCTTGCAACCACATGGGGTTAATCCAACTCACACATGAGAGGTCCTTTTCCTTTGTTTGGCATTTTGAATATCCCATTACTTACTTTCATGAAAAAAGTTTCCATTGCATGCCAATGCTTCCCTTGCAATAATCCTTACTTAAAGGATAAACATTGGATTAAGGACTTATTGGATTGCGAACTAAGGAAAGAGTACTGGTCTTACGTCGACTGCGTGAACAAAGTTCTCAACGATATCATTGCAAGAACAATAGAAAGTTCATCCGTTATTCCAAACCAAAATCGTACCTGCAATTCATTTGCAATCATATCCTGAATCTGGAAGCGAGTTAAGGACCTATATAAACTACTGTCCTCTGCGAGGTCACATAATCCTAAAAGAAAATATTAAAATTCCTATTCCTAAACGAGGGATTCAGAGATTTTCCGAGAATTGGTGTCTATCCGCTCTACATGATCCAGCAACCACAGTCCGCTTATATGGACCGATCAGGTTGTCGACGAACGGCTTTAGGCGCTCACACAACACGGCAGATAAGATCTTGTAAGCGATGTTAGGAAGACTGATACCTCTGTAATTGGCGCAGTTCAGAGCGTATCCTTCCTTGATGATCGGGCAAACAATGCTGAGGTTCTATGAGAAACTACGAAAGATAAAAAAAATTGTTTACAAGGCGGACGTATACACTTTCTCCAGAAAACGCAGTGAGCCGGTCCAAGTGTGTTTCGGCGCCCTGCGAAGGCTTTTTTTCACTTTGGATCTGTTGATGGAGTTGCAGTATGACGTCAAATTCCTGAGTCCTGATGAAATCAGCTCTGAAATTTTTCCTTAACTGGATCGATAAGACAGACCTTTCAGTTACCTTTCCAAAGTTCAATGGCGTAGAATTTCAATTCACTAAACATGCAAGGGGGGGAGGGTCAGTTAAAAATTGAATACACAAGAAAGTGCCAGGTAGGCTTCACTTGCTTTATATTCCTGTCGTAGAGCTTTCAGCCTAAGGTAGTACATTGGATTTGTACATCAAAGCCATTGCTATCCTTACGAACGGGGTGCTAGTCTGGTGGACAGCACTAGACAAGAAAAGCTATAGCAATCTTCTGTGAAGAGCTCAGATGCTAAAAAGCACCAAGGCTAAGGAAATCTTAACAGATTGAACACCTATTACTCGTAAATGTACCTGCTCCGATCGAGAGAGTCAACCAACTATGTATAAGTTGTCAGAAATGGGAAATAGTTACTGGTATGCATACCAGACTGTCTCTTTCTCTGCACAACTTGTGCATTGTTGGAATTACTTAGAATTACTTTAACATAGATTGTCTATAGAAGTGCAGAAACTATGACTAAAAACTGCCCTTGAATTATTTGTAAGAGTTGCAGTTGCATAGTGAAAATCGCAAAATTCGTTTTTGACAAGGTGAATACATTCCCTTTGAAGCTTCAATCCATTTTCCATGAATTTAAGTAATCGATTTTGTTTGTCAACAAGGATATGTGTCAGAGCACATTCTTTTTCCGCCAGCGCTTTGCATCATTCTGTTGAAATATAAATTAACTAGGGTGTGACTTTTGAGTTCTTTAACTTTTGAGCCCTTAAAGAGTTTTTTATGGTTGAAATCGACTTATCGAATTTTAAAAGAATTTTCTGACGTCCCCAAAAAAGTATCTACCAAGAGTATTTACTCAACTTTTGATTATGTTTTCAGTTTATGATCCCTAGGACTGCGCTTTGAGGAACGGATTCAATAGCAAAACATCGTCGAGGCTGGTTTCGGGGGTAGTTAATGGAATCACACATGCCATGTACGACATTGTTGTGGCGGCAACGTTGCATAGCACGTGTGCGAATCAAAGCCCCTCTGGCTTTGCAATTACGAAACCTTGTTTGGGCATAAAAATAGCAATAACCTCGGTATGTCGTTACCGCAAAATGTTGTGGCTGTAAAAGTTCCCTTTTTTCGATTATGTCATGGAGAAATGGAAGCGGGGGTGAGTTCTCCTCTTTCCTTGTTTTTTTTTGCGGTTGACAAATTTAAAAACAAAACTCATAATCCAATCCAGGTGTGGTGATTAGAAGTCGTTCAGTGACACCTGTCGCATATCTGTAAAAAAAAAATTGTGAATTTTTACAATTTAACTCTGAAGTGGATTTACTGTGTTTTGATGAGAGATTGTTACATGAACATAATTCATAAAAAAAATTATTGAAACGGAAGTTATCCTGTCGTTTAAATTTAATTGCTAATGACAGGCGGGAGTATCTATAAAAATGTTAAAACATAACAAAAACAAGAAAATGTCTTCTGTTATGAAGTCCTATGGGATTTTTCCATCGAAATTCATCAAAATTCGTTGTTAAGTGCTAGCTGAAACATTTTAAGTGGCGAGTCAGGTTGTTCATGAGAATTGCAAATTGAAGTGCAGTGAAAATGACATTAAGGCCGTTTGGATGCTCTCCATGAAAAATCGATTACATGTAGTAATAAAGAGAGGCCCATTGGGAGCACACAATTTAAAATGCTTTTTTTGCGAGATGGGTGGCCTTCAACTAAAACATTTATTATTGACTATTGCTAAAAGGTAATCCAATAAGAGGTAATTTTGTTATTAGGGATTTTCGGGCATAGCACTCGCGATATCTGCTCAGTATTAATTGGCATTTCATCTCATTTGATTGACCTGACCTTCATTTGCGTCGTGAATTTGGTAATTGGGCCAAAAATGAAAAAATTCTGTTCACCGTCGAGGCTAATTTTTTGGCTTAACGGATACGTCAACATACAAAATTTGTCATATTTGGGCTGATGATGAGCAGCTACCAATGCATCCGGGAAAAAACACTGTTTGGTGCGGTCTATCAACGGTATCAACGGACCGTATTTCTTTAAAAATTCGGAAGGAAGGCGCGTAACCGTCGATGTAGAACGCTACAGAACAATGATCCGTGAATATTTGTTGCTAAAAGTTCAAGAAATGGGGGTACATGGCTTGTGGATTCAACCGGATGGTGCAACGTACCGGTGACGTGAAATAGCGCTTTACGAAATAAGGCCACATTTGGCATTATTTCTATTCTTAAGTGAAAATAAGGCCAAATGAAGAAAAATTTGGCGTTTGGCTTTATTTGCATCAACAAAGTGAAATAATGCCCTGAGGGCCTTTGCAAGAATAAAAAAACCACAATGGGAGAATATCTTTTCAACAGTCTTACGTTGGGTATCTAAATGGTTTTAGGAGTAAACTAACTGGCACTTAATGTGAGCACCTGTAGTCTAAGTGTATCTCTTTCTAGAGGAAACTAGCTAACTCCCTATTGGAACGAGCAAAAAAGAAAAAACAAATCAAGAGAATATTTCAATCACAGCTTTCTGAGCTCACTAACCAAATAGTGTGTTTCTTTGATTTTTTTTTAATATTTATTCACTTCATAAGCATGATAATATAATACAATAATGCCTCATGCTTATTAGCTATAAAAGGTATACAACTGGATTTTATTGATCGCCTCGCACTTACATCCTTTAAGTCGCTTTTATTTAACCCATTTCATTGCCACTTTTCTGATGATTGCCTACGATTGAAGGTAATAAACTAAAGCAAATGGAATTTCATTAGAATTCAAGAGGCAAGCTACATTTTATTACTTTGTCGTTAATTTATTTTTGAAGGTCAAAGGCGAAAAGCTCTACTTGCAGTTAAAATCATTGTACCAGTTTTTGTTTTGACAAATTTTTATCGAACATTAATTTATATCAGAAATTAATAAAATATAAAATTTTAACGGACTGCAAATCTGCTTGAGACTCCTGTTAAACGCTCAATCCTGAATAAGAGTCGGCAACATCAGAAGAGAGTGGATTTTTCGACTGAAATCAGGGATCTGGGTCTAAAAAAACGTCGTGCTAATTGTCCCCTCGGACAAGTCGAATTTCGCCATTTTGTTTTAAAGGAATTTGCATTAAATTATTGGTCCAACTTATGTACTCATGTATTGGCCTATCTGTCTAGCACTGAAAGGTACTCTCGACTACTTTACTTCATCTGTTGCAAGATGTGGTTTTGGTGGTGGATCTCTACCTGCCATGATTATCATTACAATTCTTTTACAAATAAAATCAGAACAAGCTATATAAATAAAATTCCATTAATAGCCTGCCCTTGAATAGTCGTTACCGAGCTTTGTAATTAAAAAGGAACAGAAGTGGTTGTGAGTAAGAAATTACTTAGTGCCCCATCCGGCATCCCACGCACAGACGTCATAGATGTTCTTTTCTACGGGTTATTTTTAAGTCCTTTAATAGGATACAATGTTACTCTTGTTAGTATGCGCATATTGCAAATTTGTGTTCAGTTTCTATGAATTAAAAAAGAAACTACGCTGTAGGACAGGAAAAAAAATTAATTTTAATAACGCATCAGCTCGATGAGTTCGTCGAATTTCCTCACCATAACCATAAATGTATGTGCCAACAATTCTTGGAATTCATTTCTGAAAAAATCCACGTTTGTAATTTAATTGAATTTTCTGTCCAAAATCCAAATGCATTTCAAATGATTTCACTGCCTCGAGCTTAGTAAAAGCTTTAATTATTTTTAATTATTATTAGTCAGCTTCAGATCATGTAGCTGCAGGGCATGTGGTTTTTGTTCTGTCTTTTTTTTCTGTGGCATGCACTCTGTTCTGTCGAGGGATTATATTTAGTGGGGAACGGTTGATCCGCTCTAGCATTGCGGTCTCACATAGAGGCTTATTGTGCTGGCCCATATGTTTTTAGAGCAGTTTGTCTATTTCAGAGGCTGTCCGCCTAGGGTCCGCTTTTTCACATGAATGAGGCCGGAGCATTCTGTGACGATGTGGAGAGAGTTTTCATCACTTTCCAACCATAGTCTACAGGTAGGGTCCGGTGGCATGCCAAACTCGCGCAAACGGCGTTTTAGTAGGCAGTGACCGTTCAGGATACCGGCTAGAATTTTCACGTGGTTCCTGCTCAGATTCAGAAGAAACTTTCTATTGGGATAGACTAAGGAAAAAAATTGGTACATTCCTGTCCGATACTTCCCATCCAAACTGCGTTGGATTTAAGCAGATGCCAAATCGTCTCTTCCATGATCACATAACTCGTCTCGTCAAAACGTGACGAGTTATATGATCACGGCAGAGACGATTTTACCCCAGGATTTGTTCCCTCGTGTAGCTTTTAAGAATAGATTTGTTTACTCCAGACTAGTTCGGGACCAGTGAGGGGTGTTGTTGTACCTATCTTAACCAGTGAATTCGCTGTTTCATTTCCGATGTGGCCCTTGTGAGCTGGGATCCAGTGTAGTATGACCAAATTGTTTGGTTCTAGTTCAAGAAACAATTTGAATGTCTCTAGAATTATTAATAAGCTCGAGGTGAGTGAAGGCCTATCTTTTCGCTACCATTCTTGTTCCGCATGTTTTATGTATTGGCGAGTACAAACAGTGCAATCGGAAGCTTTTTCATGACAAACTGTACTCTCGGAGGCTTGTCATTCGCCGACGAGAGGTAGTGCCGCGAAAAATGTTCGGTGGACATAGCTGGGATTTGAACCAACGCAGCTTACTCCGCAGTCCAACGAACTATTCACCGAGTCACGGGGACTTCTCTGGAACTAGTTTCAATTTTATCTTGGCTGAGTTCAGTGCTTTAAGCTTTAAATTGTTTGTCAGAGAAGATAAAGATGGTTTTGCCACGGAAGGTAGACAGCAAGTTTAAGCCTATGCACTGATTAATGGCAAATATTTCTGCCTGGAAGATCGATGAGTATATGCCAAGGCTAACCGATGTGTTAGTGCTAGAGTCCAGGAGCCGCAAGGAAAATATTATTCCACACTAAACCATATGGGCCACTGCAATAGACCTCATAGGTCTATTTAGAGCCACTAATACAGAATAGTGCTAGACGACACTCCGAATATTCCAACCCCAGATCCTACTACTTTGGAGTAGGGAGGAAAGCATGTTAAGGTGACTGTCGAGGGATGGAAATTCCATTAAGAGCATGTGGAAACATGTTAGGTAGTCACGTATGTATCGATGTAAGCACGCAGAACCTGGAAAGTCTTTATATGCTACATGTTGAGTCAGGGCGGAAAAAATGGTGATGGATTGGCTATACACTGAGGCCATGGCAATATTACGAAGCAGTTGAAAGGCTATGAGCAACGTGGAGAAGCAGCGTCCGGGCGCGTAAGACCTTCGGCTCCGTTTAAATTGTACGAGCTGTACGACGACATCGTTGTAGTAAAAAAATTGTGCATCGGAATACGTTCCAGCCCACGGAGTGTTGAAATTAAAACTCAACCCGGAGAGACCACACAGTAGAAGAAAACCTCTCTTTCGGTGGGGAAGGGGACCTCAAACAATTTGGAATATGCAACCCTTGATTAACCAGGCTTGGTTGTTGAGGCCTCCTGCAAAGCCACAAAAGTCAGCAAGTTCGCGTTGTGTCGCAAAAAAGTGACTACAGCTGAAATATCTAGCGGCAGACCAGGAAGAATAGAAGGTGTTGGAGGAAGGAACCAACAAGAAGTAGCGAGCTTGGCCTTCCAATTGAGTAAGGAAAACGATAAGACTGGCGCGACTGCTCGGGATGAGTCAAGGTCTAGCTTCTCGCAACCATTCTTGTTGTTCGTGTTACATTTTTCGAATGGAACGGACCTACAATTTATTGCCGACACCGAACGGCGAATTGAGAAGCTGTTTCATGGCACATTTAACTCCCAGAGGCTTGTTATTCCCCGACGAGAGTTGGTGTCGCGAAAAATGTTCTGTAGATATGTCTGGGGCTTGAACCCAAGCCGCTCGTACAGCAGTCCAGCGCGCTAACCACTGAGTCACCGCGACCCATACATTCAAAAATGGGCCTCGTCGCTGAAAATTGTTTTTTTTTGCTAAATTTTCTTCCAACTGCTCCATAACCTAGTCAGCGAACACAACGTTTTGTAGGGATGTAGCCCCAAGTTCCGACGCAAAATTCGCCAAGTTGATGTCGGAAAAAGACCGAGTTCATGTGCGCGGCACGGTACTGACTGCCTCGGGTTCTCCTGCACACTCTCACGGACAGCGGCTATGTTTTCGGCAGTTTTTACGTTTCGTTGACGTATGGATGTTGACTGATTGTCACTGAACCGGTTTGGACCGATTGGTTTGAACCGATTTGGCCGCCAAACGTTAAATAGTAGAGTGGGAAGGACGACAATGTAAACCGTTAAATGGGCGCGCGCATCGTTGCCACAACAGAAAACCCATTTTGATTTAGTCCCTAAAAAATAAAAATCGGAAAAACTAACAGCAGATAAAAAAACAACTAGATCGAAGATTGCCCGCAGAATTGAGATGTTTAGAATCCTAATTCAAGAAATAGCCAAAACCTTTTTTGGTCATTATAAATTCTTTTAAATATTTAGTATCATTTTGGTCCTCTGAAATCCAACCAAGCCCCAAAAATCCAAACGGAGGAAATTGTGAAAATTCCAAATCCAGATATTTCTCATAAAACCTAATCACGTTGTTATGTTTACTAAAAAAATATCAGGAATTCAAATGAGGTATTTATGACACACTTGCAATGTTCCCGGTCGATTGTTGATAAGATAAAATTTCAAAGGAGAGTGAATAAATTAAAAAAGTGAAGGATATCCGCACGTCATCGTAATCCCCAAGTAGATATTCATATGTAAATTAAATTCCTCAACCATCTTACAATGAAAACATACCATAATATCCTTAGGGTGGTACCTACATAGGTACAAGTGGTACAAGTTTTACTCTGTTTTTTCAGTTTAAATTTAACCATGCTCCAGCGGCGGCGATAAAAAGATTTCCCACACTTGGGAAACAGCAATTTACACATCCCCAATGGCGATGCATGCTTTCATGCAATTTATACGCTTCGTTCAGGGTATGATGATTAATAATCCGAGAGTTGAATATCGGATTAACGAAGGATTAGCAGGAGCGGCGGAAAAGCCTTTCGTGATAATCATAACAAATGGATGAAGTTCACAATATTGACGTAAATGGAATGGATTCGATTGAAGCCAGACAGGGAATTATTGTCAGACTTTGTATGTAATTAAGTAGAGAGCTTAAGATAGCTTATGCACACATATTTGATGCTGCTAGGTACTATGAAAGGATAATGGGTAAATTTGTCTCATGGACTGTTTATGTACTTACTGATGGAGAGCTCTATTGTGGAAGCATTAGTTTCTGATGTAAGAAGTTGCATCTGGTAAAGCTTGCACTGCTTGCACCCGATTATGCGCTATGAAGGTGGCGGGTTTAGGGCTCATCCGCATATTTAATGACTTTGAAGATTTTCCGGGCTGAAGCATTGGTGTCCATGCGATACATGACCCAGCCACCACAGTCGTTAGACCTTCACACTTCTGGTTAACCTGATATCACTATACAGCTCGTGCAGTCCGTCGTTGATCTCCTCCTCCACTCACTGTCTATGCAGACGGGATCGAAAATCACCCGAAGAATTTTCCTCTCGGAACAGCCGAGAGCAACCTCATTCACTTTTGACAGAGTCCATGCCTCTGCTCCATAGAGCACAATTAGGATTTTGTATGCCTCTTGTTTCGCTGCACGCAAACGGGGATCTTATTGGGTTAGCTGACTGTAACCCAGCACGTCAGAGGCGGCAACTCTGATGGCTTTTGGCAATGTTGTCAATGGTCTTCAGTATTTGATGCTGACGGCATGAACGTCTTGCGAGATTGAGAGGGACTTGATCAAAAAAGCATCCGGTGATCGCTTGCGATTTAAGTCTCGAACTTTCTCACAGAATTTCATTGTCTTGGCGGTGTTCGGGATATCCGCAGCCGTACCTTGGCTACAACAAAGTATGGGTCCGAGTCAATGTTGGCCCCTCGGAACGTTCGCACATCCATAATACTGGAGAAGTGCCTTGCGTCGATCGCAATGTGGTCAATCAGGTTGGCGGTTGATTGATCAGGAGATCTCCATGTTCCTTTGTGAATATCGAGATGTGGGAACCGCGTACTAGCTAAGACAACATTTCGCTACGCAGCGAATTCGATCAGACTAAATCCGTTACGGGAGGTGGTGTCGTGTAGGCTAAACTTTCCGGCAGTACTACCAAAGATACCCTCTCTTCCTAGCTTTGCGTTAAAATCGCCTAAGACAATTTTAATGTCATAGCTAGGGCACTGGTCGTATGTCTTGTCCAAGAGCTTGTAGAACCTGTCTATGGTGTCGTCGTCTTTCTCCTCTGTGGGTGCAAGCGCGCATATCACGAAAAAAACAGTGCCCAAGGATCTTGAGCAATAAATATTCATTCACCAGCAGAAGAGGATATGTTGCGTCATTTTTTTTCACTTCCGTTTCGATTTATTCATTGCGGCTTTAGTAATTGTCTGCCTTTCAACCTAGTTTCTCGCAACCATTCATGTTGTGCGTGTTGCATTTTTTCACACAAATAAAAGGGACCTTCAATTTATTTCCGACTCCTATTGGCGAATTGAGAAGCTTTTTCATGACGAATTATACTCTCAGAGGCTTGTCATTCCCCGACGAGAGGTGGTGCCGCAAACAATTTGCAGAAACCTCATGGTGGGGCTTGAACACACACAACTTTGCACAGCAGTCCAATGCACTAACCACTAAGTTAAGGCGACCACGACCCTATTCACATCCTGGGGAAATCAACTGTTCTGCCTTTCGATCCTTGTATCTGAGACTAGGCACTATAGGCAGAATGTGTACAGGACTTACTCTGTCTCGGAGAAAACGTAAGGTACATCAATTACACCTAAGTAGAGATTCGATACGAATAGCCTTAGGACAGAGTTCTTTGGAAGAAAAATGCTTTCTTTGGTCTTTGGCCCTGTTCACGAGAAGACTAAGGGAAAATGAGATGAAATTATGAATTCTATGCGCTACTAGCCGATACCCGCGACTACTCCCGCGTGGAAATACGTCACATTATACCCTATATCCTTCCCCGCGTTTTAAGCCGTTAATGAGTAGGTATAAACTTTCAATTTCTCATATTAATTTTTCAAGGCGTCCCCGTAAACAACATTCCTGGCGACGGCAGTATTTCTTTCCCCCCTAGTTGTAGCCCACAACACAAGATCAAGAATATACACACAAATATACATGTGTATGTACTTACATGTGAAAATTATTTCCTGCCAATTAGGTAGGATTCTGTATCGTAGAATATTTTTGTGTTCAAGTAAATGCGACTACAACAAAAAATATTTCCATCAAATACATACATACATGAATAGATACCGTGCTGAGTGAAGAAAAGCAGCACAAAGAAAAATGAAAAAAACTATCCTTGTACAACTGGGCAAAACAAAAACAACACACGATCACGAAGCGATATGTGCCGCTGACTACGGTTGCGCATTACTATAAATAACCAAACTTTAACGCCCTGTGTCTTGGCCCATAGTCATAATTTTGAAAAATGGTAGAACACGTGTTTAATTATTTCTGTTCTAGAATATACCCACCAAATTTCAATTCAAAAGTCCAATTTAAATTTTTTTTTTCATACAAACTTTAACACCCTGTAACACCCTGTAAAAGCTGAGTTTCCAAAAATCCCTTCTTAGTGGGTGTCTACGCCACAAAAGGCGAACAATTTCCAAGTTTCTAGCACCAGCCGTTTGGGCTGTGCGCCTATATCTGGGTCAGTCAGTCAGTCAGTCAGTACAAAGAGTTTTATATATAAAGATAGATATATCGAGCAAATGGAGTAGATTGCACTACCGAGGAGAATACTTGGATCTTTACGTTCTGCCATATAAACTGGCAGGGTTCAAGGGGACAATAAGCAGACACTCTAAAGTAAGATGATGGAGTGTGTAACGTCTGGTCGACAGCACTTTAAAATTCACTCAATTAAAATCAAAAATATAAATGACAAGTTGTCATATTTCTCTGAATACACACTGAAATCGTTTTATGAGGCGAGTCCGGCATTTTTGATTGCATACATAACTCTGTACATTGAATTAAGATCGATTCCATCATCACCATCATTCAAGAATCAAATGATGAAAGAACAAGTTCAGCTCTATAAGTTGATGGATCGCTTTAAGATTGTAACATCACTTGAAAGTAAATGACAAAAAAGATTGAGCAACAGCACCAAATGACGAAAATCAATTTTTGTCGAAACACGAGAAATAATTAATCATTCAGTTGACATTAAATTGGCACTAATCTGATTTGGAAATCAAACAATCCGCCTTGAGAATTTGATGGATTGTATTTCCTCTTCCATTTCCGAAGAGGATGAAGGTCATAACTCAGACGGGAGAAAAGTTGGATAACGTGTCGACGACATCTGCAAGTAATAGGCGGTTTTAATGACTTTGCCTGGCAATATAGAATTTCAAAGGAAATTATCCTTAGGATTTTTTTGCACCTAAAGTCTGCTTGAGCTTCTGGGAACTGATGTTAATGACAATGTGTTGTGCGGCTGTTAAAATCACAGTTTTCATTGAATTATTCATTTGAGTCGAAGTCGGAGGTAGAATTTGGGTACGAAGTCAAAGACCTCTGAGGTATGTACACGTTTTACTGTGACCTTCTTTATCGTGGAAAATGTAGAATGATCTGCTGCCATAGATACGCACAGATGGAACCACCCATATAGCACAAAAATTACCACAAGACTGTTGTGTATTTTAGGTCCAATCCCAGAAGCAGCAATCTTGTTTAGGTTGGGTTAGGTTATGATTATTATTGTTGTTGGGGGTCCACTAGCACTACGGTCTCTTCGAGAGACTTGTATAGTTCAAGATTAGTTTGTTTACTTCAAAGGTTGTCAGGACAGATGTAAGAGATGTTAGATGCTAAAAGTCGGGGTGTTTATGCACTGCGACCTGTAGAGATCTATTGTATTCCTCCGAACTCGTGTTGGTCGATGAGTCTCGACCTATAACACCTCCTCCAATCCAACCGCTCTGAGGACGCGAAGTCCAGCGATGGGAGTTCCGTTTCAGAAAAGGTATACGCTTCCACGTATGCCCTCCTTTTGTGAATCAGTGCTCCACAGTCCATAGGGAGGTGTGATGAGGTTTCCTCGGCATCACTGCAGAATCTGCAGTTTCCATTCGCTTTTATCCTCATTTTCCTGAGATGCTATTGGTCTGCGATGGCTCGTTAGGAATGGTGTCTCTGGCCCTTTCTTTGCCAGTTCATCGGCTGCCTCATTTCCCTCTATTCCTGCATGACCTGGCACCCAGTAGAGGATGACTTTCTTGTTTCGGCTCAGTTTGTTTATCTTTTCTAGACACTCGTAAACCAGTTTGGATCTGATTTCATAGGAACTCAGTGCCTTGATTGCAGGCTGGCTGCCTGATAGCGATGTTTTGCTCGTGACACCTGCTATTGAGGCTGGAAGTTCGTCAACTTCTCAAGGTGAAGGCAGCAGGTACAATCAATGAGACAAGTTCACTGTACAGAGTCCGTTTCCTCACAATTATAAGGACGTGCATTATGAAAATAACTTTTGTCATCCTCTAAGCATAATCTGTAGGTATCTCCGATCCGGCGATTAGTTAAGTCTGTGCCGTTCTAATAGGCAGAGGCCACTTAAGATACTGGATAAGATTTTAATGCGATTCCTGCCAAAGGAGAGAGTGCTTATACTTTCCATCCAAATCTTTCCCAAAAGTCTAGGCCTGACACACCGCTGCTCTCCAACCCTTTGATCCAGGCCTTGTTGCTGGTAGCTTGTCAAGTCAAGCATTTTGGCATCTGCGATGGTTTGGTGCTTATACCGGCGGTTTGGTCTTCCTGGTTATCTTGAACCTCAAAGCTACGATTCGAAGATTGTCTTAGCTGGAGCAATCGTTCGATGTGCCCCACCAATGTATACGACACCTCATAGAGTTCCTCCTCCTCCTCCTCCTCCTAGCAAATAGGACCGAAAATCCAGATCACATTTGGTTTATGCAAGATCTAAGATCTGTTCCCTCATGCGGATTTTGGAAAGGCATTTCCTTACTCCAGGAAAGGGTTCCATTGCCAATAAGACCTTTGTGTGCAGAGATCCAGTTTAGTATCACAAAGTTTTTCTTTTCTAGTTTAGGAAACATTTTTACTGTCCCCCAAACTAGTTCTAGTGTTGTAGAGGCAGAATTCAGTGCTTTTAGTACACTTTTTTAGGAGATAAAAAAGGTTTTCCCACAGGTGGTTAGATAAGAGTGAAACGAGCTCGTTGCACTACACTTCCCATAATATTTCTCAAAATTTCTGGCGATAAGTGCTGCCCATCTGATGCAAGTTCTTTAATAGACGAAGCGGCCTGGAAGCTATCTATTTTTTCTCACACAGAGTAGTTGGTTGCGAAACCCATATAAAACCAAGATCCTTACTAACCAGTCAAGGCAACAAGAATTCGGTTACTTTGGTGCGATATCGAAAGTGACAGTTGTTGGTTTGTTCTCTGTTGAAAATTAATCGCTGATGATGGGCTTCTTGGGTAAGTTGTCGTACTTCACTTTGATCTCAAAAACTTAATTGACTAACTGTCAGTACCATCAATGCTATGGTGGCTTAAAAGATTGGGTCAAATACATTTTGCTAGCATTGCCCACTCTTTGAAAGGATTTTCTGCAGGGTGCTTAAATACTATGAAAGTCTCTGAGAGTGACTTCCACATTTTCCATTAACAGGACACGACGCACATGAGTCCTTTGCTCTAGAACCGGCACTGCAATGCACTTTCAAAAGACTTTTTCATTCACATTTCAACGAGACCATGTCATAGCTGATATTATGTTTGCTCACCTCCTGGGGCATACAGCGCACGTGGCAATCATATTACACACAGACCTCCATTCGTATCAAACTTCTTGCCAGAAGGGTAAATAGGCGGTGCATAATTGCAGCGAATTTTTGAATTTTATGAACTACAAACGTGCATCGAAATATTTCAAAGTCTTAAGACTGCATCACAGCATCCTTGTCCTCCCATTTGCTTGTTAAGCAGTTCTGTTCAATTTATGTTTCCATTAAACAGAGTGCATGAGACTTGAAATGAAATTTGTTCTGACTTTGAGGACATAAATCATTGGAAAATTGTCACAATTTGCTTGGCGTACCTATGACCGAGTACACGTTATACACAACAAGGATATGAAATTGAATTTATGAGGACGCAGTACTGGGAAATAAAATAGGGTAGAGCGAAGCGTAGAAGTAAATAACGATGATGGAGAAGGATAATGGAAATTGTTCACCTTGACAATTTGACGAATTCCAGGTATAGTTTATTTAAAAAGTTCTCTTGAGGGAGAAGTCTGAGAATCGATTTTACACCCGTGGGAGGTCTCCTGCGAGATAGTGTTCAGGATATCGGTGACACGAAAGCACTTTGTTCAGTGAATGTCTTTCAGTGCATGTTCGATGGGTAGATGTCTGCATTGAAGAGCACACAAGCGAATAAATGTTTTCCCAAACCAACCCAAACCAACCTACCGACACCTACTTTCACCTCCATGCAGTGAACGATGGGTAGCTAGTATCTCGCCTGAAGATATGGTTCCAATCGCTGTGCTGTGAATGGCAGCTGAGAGTGTTTAGAGAAGGAATGCTAGAAAACGAAGCATCGACATTATTTCAACTGTCAAAAGGAACTACACGTGTCAGTACGGTGTGGGAAATTGGCTTCGTTTAAGAGAAGTCAATTCAGCTTTGTCCATTTATCCAAGAGACTGAGCACGTTATGGACCAGAAATTCTATGAGTCCCTGGATGGAAAATCTGTACAGAGTATCCTGTCACTGATTATCAGATATGTTTCGGGCAATAATAACAGAATGAGTAGGCGGCGCCAACTGAAGTCTGGCATGTATCAATTAACCTTGATGTGTGCACCTTCGAAAGAGTAAAGGTCGATTCTGTCGACTGCTACTAATAGATGAAGGAAAAACAGCAGGTTTCTACAGCCCTTAGGTCAATCAAATAGTCTCTTCTAGATGCTCCTAATCTGTCTTCCCGATCAAAGCCCTGAGTACATACAGTTTTACTCAAAGCAAACTAAAACTAAACCTGAATCTAACTGATCTCTAACCTAGCTTTGACTAAAATTGTCCTTCTTCACTGAATTCTTGCTCTATAGAAGATTTCCGGGGAAAATATAGCGCATTTACATCATTCATTGGATCCGAGTGCTTTTGAGGGGATAACAAACCACACCTCGTACGACATGACAAAAGTGATAGCCTATAACAAACCAGAGAAGCCTGGCATAATCCACCAGGACAATAATGCTCAAAGCATAATTTCAAATCTCGATAGAAACAACAGGCAAGTGTCTCAATCAAAATTTTAAACGGAAAATGTCCATAAAGCTCACAGCAAATTAAAGCTGTAGACTCTGCCTTGAGAGTGAAGAAAACTCTCAGTCTTTTTTCAACTCAGGAAGAGAATCCTCGCCACCGAAATTATGCCAAAAGTTAACCCCAGAACTGAGTGTCTTCTCAGAAACTGTGGGAATATTCCACAAAATATTCGCGGTAAGACATCGCTATTCTGTCTGACAGCGAACCACTAATCGCAGGCACTGAGATTAGTTCCAAACTAATATGGGAATTATTTTTGTATGTATTTCCTCGTGTGGGTCTCCTAGGGCCTGTACTACTCCTACGCGCCATCGTGTGTGACAAAATGTCAGTTCTATCCAACTTTTCCTCAATCGCCAAAACTCCTCCTCAACTGTTCTGCGCCATGTATTTCTCGGTCGACCCACTCTTCTGCCATCTTGATTAAGCGGATTCCATTGCATAGCATAGTTAGCAATGATACTTTTACCTTTTCGAAGTGTAGATCGGTTTCACTGCCACTTTCGTTGTTGTACGGTTGTGCCTATCGGTTCCAGACCCATTCTCTGTTCATTAGGGATACGATTAGGCTAGAAAATCCTCAGAATGCTTCGTACGTTTGCAGCCTTCTTTTGATAGTAGAAGTCACTTTCCAAGTGCTGCACCCATATAACAGCACGGAACAGTTGAAGCTTAGTTTAGTTTAGGTTCCAGTTATACTACACCCGTCGACTCTACATTTATCACAAAGAAAGACCTTGCTGCCATCCCCCAGGAATGTTTTTTGACTTTCTGATATTTTCTGAAATGAAAAACTCATCTAGGACCTAGTATAACAAAAGACACAATGGAATTTTGAGGAGAAACTGTACGGCCAAAGGTGTTAAGTAGTGCAAAATTCCATTCTGCTATAGATCTTGTAACAGTACGGCCAAGGCTGTAAACATCTTGAGACTGGAACCCTTTTGTGGCGTTAATTGGGCTACCGCCACACCTTGGTTAAACAAGTGGGAACACCAACTTCGCCTAACCCATAGGGAAAGTGTCACCGGGCTTAGGCAATCCAAGAGACTTACAAAGCCCTTTTTCTACAAGCAAGTTCTAAACCTTGACAGGAACAACATGAGGAACGAAGTGGGCTTCCTTACCGGGCATTGTGGCCTAAGATATCATCTCAACAAACTAAACCTTTATTCAGATACAGAGTGTCGAGGAGGAAACCTCTGAGCACATTCTCTGTGAATGTCAGCCACTATACTGGCCACGTAGAACTCGGCTACTAATGACATACTCACCTTCACTGGGAAGGTAGTAGACTTATTAGGCTAAGTAAACCGGAGACACAATAGATCTTGCTACGTCGCAGTGTCAGCCGTAGGGCAGGTGTGTGGAGGTGCAAACAACTCCAATAACGCCCATCCAAATGTTTGTATCATTAACAAAGTTCTCAGTTCCAGACGAGTGTAATTGAGATTGAGGGTTGAAGTTAAAAAAAAATCACATCAATCTGAGCCCACATTCCTCCAGACTCGGGCTGAAATAAATCATGACCTTGTACCAACTGCCAGCAGAAGAAAGAAAATTTGCCCTCTGCCACTCTTTTGCAGAAGTGGACTTATACACCATTGAAACCATACTTAACGCCCATCAGATAAAAACGATTCGGTAATACCCTACGATTCGCTGTAAAAATAAAGCAATTTCCCGACCACTTAATGGTTCGTCCTTTCCACAGCAACCTGATGCTCTACGTCTACGTGAAAATCATTTTTGAAATCAAGCCGACGACGGCTTTACTCGATTGCTATCCATCAAAAAACATTTGTATCCCACCACTTTGCTTTATCGTATTTGCGGGGAATTTACTCTCATTTGCAGAGTCAGTGTTCAATGAAATTATCCACCCTTTTGTTCAGTACGGCAGGACAGCCCACTCCATTTCTCCATCGAGATTTCGTTCGGCCATCCTCTGGAAGTGGTGTCATTTTAAACGATTGCTTACCATGACATCAAGGGTGAGTACACTACTCCCAGGATTAACTTTTACCTCCTCAAAAGCCATTATCTACTTTACTCTCCTAGAGGTGGATGCCAGGTCATCAATAAAAAAAATCCCATTGACGTCACTGTGTCAATTGAAATATTTTTCACTTTTAATCTTTACTCTCAAGCAGCGTCAGTCAATCACAAAATGTGTCCCTTTTGGGTTGGGACACTTAAGGAAATTTTGGTTAATATCATTTTTTTCATCAAAAAAAAAAAAAAAAAAGAAAAACATTTTTGTCTACCTGACGTCAGAAAACTTCATTAAGCCTGATTGATATATATTTTTACCGTTCATGATAAAAAGTTTTAAATGTACGAAACAGGAAAAGCACTTCACAGGAGATGAGATGGTAGATAATCGATTTATGTATCCAGAAACCACAGGACCTTTTTCCCATAACGACGCACATGTTTTGCCCTGACTTGCACAAATGCCAAAGTGACGGGGACGTATACGTAACATTTTTTTTTTTTTTTTAATTTTAATTCAATGAAACATCTCTGCGAAGGAATACACGCAACGACATGGCATCTCGTTAAAGTAATGCTTGCAGTCACGAAAGTGCTATTCTTCACTCTTGCGTACATATGTGCTTAACACTTTACAGTTGTGAGTGAAGCAACTCCTTGATGTCGAGCAAACTGTCTATTGGATTTGAAAAAGTTTTGCATAGTGGATTTTATGAACTCAGAGATCTCGGCGTTAAGTTCAAAGTTTTTGCTTGGTCGGAGCAGTTGCAGTTTTTAACAAGGTCATAAGGAAGTTTTATACCATTTCCTGCATATTTTACGACAAAAAGTGGGGATGTGCAAGAAGTACTTTATACGTCAGTCGACTGGTAACACGAAAAGAATTCACTTTAACAACTTATGTTGATCGACCTCCAGTCAAACAGGGATTGAAAAATGACAGGCACAGCGGAAGGCTCTTCACTTAGACAGTATTCCAAGCAGAGCTCCTTGCTTATCGGGAAGCCTGCCTTACTTACTTACTTAAGGTGACGCTACAATCCGGGGTGGACCTAGGCCTCAACCAACAAGCGTCTCCAGCCAGCTCGATATTTAGCCAGCTGCCTCCAGTTTCTAATGTTAAATTGGTTACGGTACCCTTCCACTTGCGTACGTTACCTGAGTCGCGGTTTTCCTCTACTGCGCCATGTTTGGGGTGTGGATTCGAAGATTTTTCGGGCCGGAGCATTGGTGCCCATCCACTTTACATGACCCAGGCACCTCAGAGCTTCATTCTTCTAGCTAAGTCGATGTCGCTGTATAGCCCGTACAGTTCGTTGTTGTATCTGCTTCTCCATTCACCGTCTATGCAGACGGGACCGAAAATCACCCGAAGAATTTTTCTCTCGCAAAAGACAAGAGCAACCTCATCTGCTTTCGACAGAGTCCATGCCTCTGCGCCATAGAACAGGACTGGGATGATTTAAGTCTTATACAGGGTCACCTTAGTCGTTCGAGAGAGGACTTTGCTACTCAATTCCCTTCTTAGCGCAAAGAAACAGTGATTGGCAAGAGTTATTCTTCGTTTGACCTCAGTGCTGGTGTCGTTGTCTGAATTGAAAGCGGAGTCTAGGGACACAAAGTCCTAAAATACCTCAAAGTTATAACTGTCTATTGTGACGTTCTGTCCGAGACGTCGGTGTTGGGCACCCTTTCTTGTTGACAGCTTGTTGACAGGTCATAGTACAATTTACGGCAACGAAAGAGCCGATGTCGTGGCCAAGCGGGGATCAGCCCTTAACGACCCAATTGCGGACGTTGTTAGTATCCCAGCCAACAAAGAGTAGAATAAGGTAAAGAACTGCGTTATATCAAGGAATATCAGGCCCGGTTACAATAAAAAGAAATCAAAAGAGGTACTCGGCAGATCAAGACCAGATATTGCAAGAATCGTTGCCATTAGCACAGGGCGCTGGCCAATAGTGGACCACGCAGCCAAGCTAGGCATCCCCCACAATACTTTCTGCCGTAGTTGCAAACATAACAGCGGGAAAGGATATCTGCATCATTTCCTGTGTAAATATCCAGCCTTAGCGGGAGTCAGGCAGCACACTCTAGCAAACCCTTCTTCGACGACCTCAAAGATATTTCCAGGAAAATATTAGTAAACTAATCCTCCTAATCCTAATCCAAAACGGCGCATCCTAGCGCTAATTGGGTTCTTGGAACCGCCACCTCTACCTACCTACCTACCTAGACTGTGATTACACCGCAGGCTGTATTGGGCACCCGCGTCGTGTTTCCACAGTGAACTGCTTAACCATGTACTAGGTTAAGTTAGGCTACGTAGTGTGTGTGCTGAATAGGCCTCATTCAGTCAATCGGAGACCTGAAGGTCCATTGTGAGTACCCTATTAAGGTTGTGGGAATAGCAGTATGGTTCCCGGGACAACCTATTGTTGTCTGTTTTGTGAACCAGTTCATGCTCTGTATGAATCTGAGTAGATCCGTCAACTGTTAGTCTTTAACCTCTGCTAGGTTTGCAAAGAACCTTGATCCTAATGCGCGTAGACGTCGTTCTTGCAGAGCGGGGCAGTGTCACGGTAGATGTTGGATTAACTCTACCTCCTCTTCATCTTCGCAGCTTCTGCATAAATGGTTGAATCCGATTTTCCACTTGCGGAGCATGACTCCGATATCGCAGTGTCCTGTGATAATTTCAGAAGGCACCTTGTTTTGGTTTTATTTAATTTCGGTCATAGCGTCCGAGAGGTGGCGCAGTCCTCTCTGGCTAACCAGGAGGAATTAGTATTATCCCATGCAATCTATTTATCGGTGGTATTACATATGTGTCCGGTTTGCTAATGTTCATGGCCGACCCCAATCTTGCACATTCATCAACTTTTTCGTTCCCTTCTATGTCCTTATGTCCGGGAACCCACCAGAGTTTGACTGTATGGCGTTATGCCTTATGGTAACCAGCGAGTCTTGACATTGGATTGGAATCCGGCTCCTGTACATGTTTTCATTTTTAAGCCGTCTGTGTAAACCGCGACTTCGTGGTCTTTGATTATCGTTTGACTCCCAGTCCTCTTGACTTGGGAATACAAAAGGAAGATCAGTGTTAAAGTAATTGTAAGGGGTCAGATAGTCCGATATAGCTGTGAGACTTTAAGAGTCTTATTTCTCGCCCATTACCTTAACTGGCGTGTCCAGAGGTGTTCTGCTTCCACAGGTTGGATTCTCTCAATCTGAGTGCACCTCTCGCAATAGCGCTCATGTTTTCTGTAAATGACGAGACCCAAAAAACTGCATGGCATTCCGGAGAAGCTTGCTGTTTGTGGGTTAAGCTCATACATCGAAATGAGCAAAGGTCATCACATAAAGCTTTACGACTTCTTATCTATGGTTGTCGATGACTAAAGGAAGATGGGAGGGTCTGCCCACAAAAGGTGAAATTCCACTCATACGTCCAAGTCACAATTGTCGTGGAACTTTCCCACTGGAACTTCCCACATCTCAACATCATTCGTTGCCACCATTATTGACTTCTGTGTATTCGCCATTGGGAGTTATAGACACCAAAACATGGAACATAAACCACAAAACAGAATGTAAATACATATGTATGTTGGTGTTTAAATTTCCCTAGGGTTCCATGTCATCTGCTCAACAAACTCGTATAGTTTGCCACTGAAAATCTTCAATCATTAGACATGGGCAGAAACATATGCATCACTCCTTGGGGTGTAGTGCATAGGATGTATTAATAAGAGTCGGTTGGACGTCCAATAAATCCAGTGTGCAAGTTGATAGTGCACCCGTGCGTCTTGTTCGTTGTTCAAATTGCATAACCACAGGATCAATGCTTTCACAGTTTGGGTGAATGTGTGTCGTCCTTCTGTGTATGACCGTGTTCAAAAAGAGCTATGTAGTAATTAACATGCTCGTGTCAACATAACATCCCCTTGGAGTACAATTTTCAAATGTGCCTGACGAGAAGGGAAGACTGTGGATTGGAAGCCAGTTAAGCTATTTGCTGTAGATTTCGCCTTGCTATGGAAGAAACTCAAATGAGTCACATACAAACAGTGGCAATTAGTTTAGTTGTCTGTCAAAATAAATGAACTCGAAATCGAATGATGGATCTTCATTTGCTCTATTTCCCTCGTTAGTAAACGTACATATATCGATTGTAAATCGAGAAATTCTCATATCCTTTGACCTGATTTTCGATCGATAACGACGGTGGCAAAGGCAATCATTGTTGACTCGTATACATGGTAAATATTCGCATTCGTCCGTTTGCTCCATTCCAAACAGATGAAGACTACTTAAGCAGCTTTTCTGACTTCCTTCCGTTCATTGTGGTACGCAATTGCTTGTGCATGAACAGAAGGAACTTATGAGTTGAATGAACTTTGAATCGTGGCATTTATTTACAACATGTACAATGTACATACATAATTCAAACAATGCTCATTAATCACTTTGGCTTCCATGCAAAAGTCCCAAGTATTTTAATTGGAAATTGCTTTTCAGGGACTTTCCAAAATTGTTGAGAATACTTAGATATGAAGAGGTAGGAGCGTTTGAACTAAGGCACTCTTCCTAAAATCCAAGTGAATGTAGGGCAATCCTCGAGAGGAAATCATCGGTATCAGTTGAGGCAGAATTAATTGGTTAACGTGTACTTCTCATGAATTTAAAAAAAATATAAAAATAAATAGCTGGCGCTACAGCTCGAGTTGAGCCAAGGCCTATCTTCTCGCAACCATTCATGTTGTGCTTGTAACGGTTTATTGCCGACTCAAAACGGCGAATTGAGAAGCTCTTTCATGACAGATAATACTCCTGGAGCTTTTTCATGCTTCGACAAGAGGTAGTGCCGCGAAAAATGTTCGGTGGACATGGTTGGGGCTTGAAGTTACGCCGCTCGGTCAGCAGTCCAACGAACTAACCATTGAAACACGACGGGTTAATAGTGCTTAGATTATAATCATCGGCATGATTTCGTAGGACCACATTACACAGATGCGTTGATGAACGTCCTCTAATAGCTTTGAAACAACACAGCTCTCAAGCCATTTGAGCCAGTGGCCTTCCTGATGGCTTGCTGGCAGTGCTGCCTACTAATCTTTTTCTCTTGTTTTCGTTGTTTGAGAACTTGTAGAATGCTCTAGGAAAAGGCTTTTTCTTGGCATGAACCGTCCAGATCCATAAATCGTTGTGAAAAGACGTCACATTATACCCTATGTCCTTTTCCGGGTTTCAGGACATCGATGAGTAATTATAGACTTTCAATTCCTGATATTAACTTTGCAAGACCTCCCTGTAAACAACATTCCTGGTTTTTCTTTCTAGCTCGAGGATGACCAGGCTATCAGGTCAATTGACTCTGAGCCCGCTAACGGACAAAAAGTCATTCAGTGAAAATAGCTCTATCCCTCACTCATGAAACGCAATCCCCTCCAGCGTGATGAATAATAATTAGGTACATTACATACATATATTCTGCCAGAAAAACCAATTAGAAGATGGATACGCATGTTAACTTTTAAGGAGAGGACTTTGACATTAGGCTATCCGATTGATGACTTGAGACAGGCCTTTACTTCATTTGCTGTATTCCTCGTGATACAACCGGCTTGGTCTGTCTGAAATCACCACCCAAAAGGACTGTCAGAGCATCCTATTTCGATGCTCAATACCTTTCTATGAGCCATGGTACACTCATCCCAAACTATAACTTTGGCTTCTCGAAGCATCTGAGCCAAGTCACTCTCCTTAGAGATGTAACAAAGTGTTCACTCAGAATGACTTAGGTTGATATGCTATGAGTGGGTTTGAGGTAGAGTGACCCGTCATGTCTTCTTTAACCAAGGTAGCTGCAGTACCTGAGGCCGCCAACTACATTTGCGCATTCCTATAAATGGCCAAATTTGAATGGCCTCTATCTTGGCCCACAGTTATAATTTTGAAAAACGGTAAAAGACGTGTTTATTTATTTCTATTTTAAAATATACTCACCAAATTTCAATTCCAAAATCCAATTTAAATTTTTTTTCATACGAACTTCAACACCCTGTAACACCCTGTAGAAGCTGAATTTCGAAATGTCCTTCCTTATTCCTTGTATACATCATAAAAGGAACCTCTGTGCAAAATTTCAGCTTTCTAGGTCCAAGGGTTCCGCCTGGGCGTTGATGAGTCAATGAGTGAGTCAGGACTTTTCTTTTTATATATTGAGAAGAAGAAGAAGAAGATTTCCTGGGATCGTCAGCAGTTAAATTGGTCCTTTATCCTCGTATTGTTTCCATCACTGACTACGACGCTCACAATGACAGGCTTTTCTGAGTTCTCAGTAAAAATAAATAAATACATATGTGAGAAAATAGCTGGTACGATAGCACACGGTGGGCCAAGGCTTAGCAAAGGAATCCTATCATATTTCGTTCCATTTGCGAGCCAGATTTTGAAGCTCTCTCGTTGTTAGTAAGAAAAGCAAACTGCATTCGATTAGATTTTCCTGCTAAGGGCCATCTCTCAAAAGGCAGACAATACGCCAACATTTTTACTATGATAACAAACACAGATTAGAACTTTTTCCCAACACAAAAGCTCTTCGGATAAACATCTCTAGAAATTCCAAAACCACATCTCAAGTGTCGTATCATCTACATTGCATCCTTTACCAAGCGCTTGAAAGCGTCTTACGAACACACATTTGTTTTCCGACCACTTGTTGATAGAAACCACACTTGTGGTCAGCAATTACTTGCGCTAAATTAAATAACCAAAACCTCTCAAGTATCCTTTTTGTGCACTAGGCCACAAGTAACACACCCAGCATCCCTTCCCAACGGAAAGAGAATAATTAATGATTTCCAAGATGCAAACATTGGCTCGTGGTTTTGCCTATTTATAACTTAAATTGCTACATGGGGCACCGTACTCGCGCATGGGTCCCTTGTGGTTACAGCATTTTCTAACGAATAAACAAGTATCTGATATACCCGCAGGACTCGCTTGTGGTTTTACTTGATAAATAACTTTTTTTTTTTTTTCCTTTTCTTCATCTGCCATCTACGCGCGTGGGCAAAAATGTATGTATTTTCAAGATAGGATCCTTTCTCGTCCAAAGGATTCACACAACAATGATGATGATAATAATAGTCCTTAAATAGAACTTCACATCGATCATATCTCTTTCATAAGGACAACTGACGACTGCGAGTAATACATTTGAAAATCCTTCGAACAATGAAACGGACATGAAATGTTTTGCAATTTATTTCCGACAATAATAACGTACCAAAAGTCTCACGTTTCGTCGTTATGTGGAAAATAAATTCGCATTACGCTAAATCAAAGTGAAAGACGAGGAATTTTCTTTGAGGAAAGCGGATATTTATTGTATCTACAAGGCCATTAGTTCTAAAATTATTCTTTAATTCCACCGAAGTAAAAGGATACAGGGACTTCTCAAATGCACTCGCTGACCTAAATGGCCGTATAAATCCAAAACGAGTACAGAACATCCTTCGTGCGAGTGCTATCAGCAACTGACTTGAGTGGATTTCATTCAACACAAATGTCGCTCTTTCAAAGGAGATATTCACAGTATGGAAGCTTTTTCGAAGATTCCTGAGTGGAAATAACGAAGCATGAGCAGTAGCAGCGTAGGCAACTGGTGGTGGATAGTTTTGTGTGGAATGAAATGAACACACGTTGCAGTGGGAAAGACCCACAATTTTGCATGAAAACAACAAAGTTGAGGTTAACCCTCAACAACAAGGCGATGGTATTCAGTTCCTGAGAACGAGAAATCCACAGAAATTTTCAATAACAACTCTCAAGAGGTTAAAGTAGAATTTTGTTACTCGAAAATAATACGGTGATTCTTAGAATGATCTTGGTTACCTTACAAAGCTTATGTACAGTGGATGTTTATGTGAGATAGATTTCCCATTATATTTGGAATTTGCAGGGAGATTCTTGAGATCATAGTTCATGGTCTTGACTATGAATAAGTTTAGTCTTTACACTCTCGTGGTGTTCCATTAAATATTGCGGGAACAATTAAAGCAGGCGATGGATGGGCCACTTTCAGCATTCAAACTTCCACACAAACATAGAGAGTGCGACCAGCAACCCCCTTTGGGTATTTAACCATACAAGTGGCCTCATGCTAACCGCAGGCGGTGCAACCGATGGTCGACTAAGAGTGAACTAGTGCGGGACGACCACAAATGAATTAAAGATTAAACACATAGGGAAGGGATATCACCAAGCTCACAGCAGTACGGCGAGGGACAACACCCATGCGAAACCACATCAACAGTGGCTGAGAGTCCACCATAACTCCGAATTTGATGTAAAAAAAAAGCACTTTACCACGTCAAGGGGTTGTAAATATCCCTACGATGTAAGGGTGCAGGTGGGATGTTGTACTTTGAATCTCGCATGGTATTAAGTTTCAATGGGCAGTGTCTGTGTGAGATGACGCTCATTTGAGCTCGTTGTCAAAGGGATGTTGCGGAAGTTTTGAATGGAGAGGGAAATTTGTAGTGGGTTGGTGGTTAAAACCCTATGAAGTGACCATTGTTTGCATATGAGGTTGGAAAACATTTTCCTGTATTTTTGGTTAACTCCAGAACGTCACCGATCACTTGGTTATCTAAAGTGTTTTCCAATAGGGACGGGTAGATCTTAAAAATGAATAAAACAAGTTGTGTGTGAGATATCAACGAATTTTATTTGAAAGGCCTATCAATGACATTAGGTGTGGAATATGATATCGTTCAAATGGCCGCCGCGGCTTCGCTGGGTGACGCGTATCCGGGAGGTCTAATTTTTGATAACTCTGGCGCATAGATCAGGCCAAACGATGGCACGGGTTATATTGACTTTGAGGGCACTGGTCGTTTGCGGCTTATTGGCATAGACCTGCGACTTAAGGAAACCCCACAAGAAAAAGTTCAACGAGGTCAAATCGCACGATCTCGGTGGCTAGCTCACGTCGCCTCTGCGTGAGATAACCATGGCCTCAAATCGCTCGTGCAGAATGTCCATTGTGGCATCAGCTGTGTGGGACGTTGCGCCATCGTGTTGGAACCAGATGCCATTCACATGCATATCATTCAATTTGGGCCAAAAGAAACGAACACACGCTCGACGCTGTAACTTGCCATGGTGATTTATCTTTAGTGTTTGCAAAATAAAAATCAGGAAAACTAACAACAGATAAAATGACATGGCCGCCGTGAACCGTCAAAATCGACGAAGAGTAACCGAGTAAAGGATATACGTCAGACCCCAACAGAAGAGAGAACCACAGCATCTTGAGAGATATAAGCTGCCTAAAGCGCAACCATATCCGCAATGGCTAAGAGACCACCATAATCGACTGATTTTGAGTTGAAATTTATTTTGTAACCTCGGCACTTTAGATGTCAGTGGTTTTTATACACTAAACAGTCCCCACTCAGCCCAAAGATGTTAGAACTACAACACAGGATTGCAATGGACGTTGGGATGAGTATCGGCGGCAGTCAACAATATATGTAAGTGTTCGCCTAATCGTTATCAAAGTCACAAGCGTCAAAGATGTCAAATGTATCTATATTACCCTTTTGGAACCTAATGCCACAGAAGATAAAGGTTAAATAGACACTCTGAAGCAAATGTTCCTTCAAACGAACTTAAACAGAGTTTCAAGGCTGCGTGCAAGGATACGTAAAAGCAAGCAAAACAATTTTTTTTAATAAGCTTAGGACATGACAAGAAGACCACTCCACATGACAGTGATTATCACAGAGAAACTAATGAGAAGGTAGATGAAGAGAATACTCAAGTCAGTAACCATGGTGCATCCAGACATTTCGTCGATAAATCTAATGAAAGAGGGAACCTTTCGAAAATAAAGAAAACGACCAATCTTTTGTGTTTTTTCCTAAAAATAATAACAAAGCCCCAAATAAGGGTTCGTCCTGTACACCGACCGTAATGTAAAAATAAATTGGACACAATCAACAAGGCTCCCTTGTTTGCTTTCTTGGATTTCTGTCATTGGAAGGGATGCATACATATTTCATTTGCATGCTGTACCACCCGGCCAAGCAGAATATAGGGTTTCAAATAAATTCTCAAACCATCTGATCTATTCTATTTCTACCGGTGGCCCGACAAGCGCCCACAACAATAACACACAACGGCTCACCTATGTACATATATCCAGAGAGTTAAGGACCCATCCTTTTAAAATATTCGAGTTTTCCTTTACAAAATTAACACAAAATTTGCCAGCTGCCAGTAATTTTTATTGTATGTATATTCCGTCTGAGTGCGTGGAATCGAACAGAGAAATTCAATTATTTAAAAAAAGAAAACTCTGGGAAAAAAAGACCCAAACCACCCACTGAGTCCACTCAAAGTCCTGGAAACAACACATTATTAAATTGAATTGGAAAATAAGTCAATTTAGTATAATCGCAAGCCATCGTTGTATATAATTGGCCTACCTACCGCCTTCGTGACTACCCTTCGACATGGCGAAAATCATAAAATATCCAGTCCATATAAACAAACAAATTTTATGCGAACCTGTGCACAGTCTGGGCTTCATAAAATGTTAAAAAGCCTGCATGCCCGCCTCACTCAAAGTCGACAAAAAATTTTACAATCAATAAACAAAAATTGAAATCAATCAAAAGTTGAGTTCATAAAGTGGAATAAAACATGAGGAAGGTTACAGTCTTCCTGGAATGGACCATAGCCCATTCTCTTTCCGCCTCAACACCGCTTCAATAAAAATGTCTTGTTCGTGGTGTAAATCTGTACAAATAGAACTTCTTCCTCCTCGAGCAATAGCCCATTGTCCTTGTGTTGACGTTATCTAGCCATTTCTTTCTTTGGCCGCACAGAGTTTTGTCCTTCAGTTCTGCGTATCAGGTCTTCATGTGTCTTGATGAAATAGCTTGGAGTGTGGTGCACTTAGACCGCATAACACTGTGGGCGCTAGGATTAACCCAAAGTTTTCTAAATTGATTGCGGAGCCAAAGTCCTAAACTTACTTACTTACTTAAGGTGGCGCTACAGGCCGGCGTGGTCCTGGGCCTCAACCAAGTCTCTCCAGCCAGCTCGATCTTTAGCCAGCTGCCTCCAGTTTCGCACGCCAAGTTGGTTGAGGTCCCCTTCCACTTGCGTGCGCCACCTGAGTCGCGGTCTTCCTCTACTGCGCTGATCCTCGGGTGTGGATTCGAAGATTTTCCGAGCTGGAGCATTGGTGTCCATCCGCTCTACATGACCCAGCCACCTCAGTCGTTGGACCTTCACTCTTCTGGCTAAGTCATTGTCTGAATTTATAGCGGAGCCTAGGTAGACAAAGTCCTTAACTACCTCAAAGTTATAGCTGTCTATAGTGACGTTCTGTCCGAGACGTCGGTGTTGGGAGTCCTTTCTTGGAGTCCTCATTGACCGCTAGACCCATCTTCGCCGTCTCTATAGATGCTGTCATACGCGGCCTTAAAATCGATAAAGAGGTGGTGAGTATCGATTTGAAGTTCCTGGGTTTTTTCCAAGATCTGCCGCAGTGTGAATATTTGATCGATGGTGGACTTTCCTGGCCTGAAACCACACTGATATGGACCGATCAGGTTGTTGACGAACGGCTTCAGGCGTTCACACAACACGGCAGATAAGATCTTGTACGCGATGTTAAGAAGACTGATGCCTCTGTAGTTGGCGCAATTCAGAGGGTCTCCTTTCAAGAAAGTCCTAAACTACCTCAAAGAAAAAACTGCCTACAGTGACGTTCTGTGGTGGCCGTGGCTCAGTGGTTAGTGCGGCGTGGGTTCAGGTCCCAGCCAGGAACACTGAACATTTTTCTCGGCACCACCTCTCGTCGGAGAATGACAAGGTTTCGGGAGTATAATCTGTCATGAAAGAGCTTCTCACTTCGCCGTTCGGAGTCGGCAATAAATTGTAGGTCCCTTCTATTCGTGCAAACAATACAACACGCACAACATGAATGGTTGCGAGAAGCTAGACCTTGGCTCATTCCGAGCTGTCGCGCTTAGTGACGTTCTGTTCAATACATCAATGTTGAGTGTCCTCTCTTGTAGACAGCATATACTTGTCCATGCCCTCATTGACCGCTAAACCCATCTTTGTCGCCTCCATTTCAATACTCACGAACGCACTAGTGACATCACGCTGCGTTCTTCCGATTATGTCAATATCGTTTGCGTATGCGAGTAATTGGACAGACTTTTGAAAGATTGTGCCTCTGGTGTTGGCGCTTGAGTTATTCTATCGTTTTACTAGTAGCTTTGTGCCAAATGCTGGGTGCTCTTTCGGCGAGTGCTGCATCGCCCCATGCTTTGATATTGTGACAGGGTGTCAGCTGCTCCGTCTTAAGTTATACTCATTATTTTTTCAAATGTGTCCTTTTTGAAGATTTTGCCCTTCTCTTCTGAACCCGTTAGCTTAGGATATTGTGGTTGTTTGCCCGATCCTGAAGAAAGGTGACTCTCTGAACTGCGTCAACTACAGAGGCATCAGTCTTCCTAACATCGCCTACAAGATCTTATGTGCAGTGTTGTGTGAACGCCTAAAACCGTTTGTCAACAACCTGATCGGTCCATATCACTGTGGCTTCAGGCCAGAAAAGTCAATCATCGACCAAATATTCACACTGCGGCAGATCTTGGAGAAAACACAGGAACTTAAAATCGATACCCACCACCACTTCATCGGTTTTAAGGCCGCGTATGACAGCATCTATAGAGACTAGCTTTACAGAGCCATGTCTAGTTTTGGCATCCCTGCTAAACTCGTCTGTTTGTGCAGGTTGACAATGGAGAATGTGCGCTGCTCTATCAAGACCTCACTAAGACCTTTAATGTCAAATACGGATTAAGACAAGGCGATGCGCAGTCATGCGACTTGTTTAACATCCTTCTTGAAAGAATCGTGCGGAACTCAGAGCAAACTGCCTACAAGCCCGACGTAGAGTTCAACGATCTAAGAGGAGAGTCGTCTTTCAAAAATATTTGGACGCATTCAGACTGGTGAGCACAGCAAGTTACTTCAAATATCTCTGTGACGAAGCTGATATAAATGCCTGACAATGCCAAGGTTCGTAGTATTCCCCCAGAGACAATTTACACAGGTAAAACGAAAACATTTCAATGCAGGAAGATAAGCGAAGCGATAACAAGACGCCTGAAGCTGATGGCATCCCAAATAAAGCAGTGAAAGCAGCTATCCAGAGAAGATCAGCAAACAATGAAAAAGTGTGTAGTGAAGAAGTTTTGCCGGAACTATCGATGGAAGCTAGAGCACCTGGTACTGATAGTACCAAAAGAAAAAAAAACTATCTACCCACAGGTGGCTTCGTTCGCTTGTCGATAAACTTTACAAAAAACCAATATTAACACACCCTATGGAGTGCGTCCTTAATTTAATATTTCCAAGAAATTATATTTGCCTGCCGTCTATTTCAACCACTTGCAAGGAAACCCAAAAGTTTGCCACTCCTTTTCTCGTGGTTCTTGTGTTCTTTATGAGGTCTTCTGTATCAAAACAGGCTATGGAGATGTTGGGTTTCGGGTATATCAAGACAAGACAGTTGTATCTACCTAATCGCTGACCAAAATTGAGTAGAACTATAGTTACATTTCTACAGCTGTGCTTTTGTGGCCCAAATCAGGTATACCAGAAAAAGCAACTCAACAGCAAAACTTTGTTCCTTTGGATACACGTAATGAAATGTATGCACTTAATTGGGGGAAAAAGGGTTATCCACCGAGGTAGCTTCATGCTGAGGATACTTCAAAAGTTTTCAACCTCTTTTCAGCTTCATTTCCAATTGAAAACTTTCTCTTCGACGGATTTGGATGTGTTAATTGAAAAACACGAAGGAGAGAAACTTACTCAAATAAAAAATTCGTTTTATCGTTTTTCTTGTAAAGTTTTCCAATTTTAAAATAGTTCTGCAACTCCTTGGGCCAATGGATACTGAGCTGAAATCCCACCGCGGTATTTCCTGTGTGCCACAGCACTTCAATAGGGGTTTCAACCTTTTTTGCAAATTAGGTTAGGGGGATGTATCCGTAACGAGGACTGGGCAAGGAATTTTGTTGCCTCTTAGGGTCTCGTTCGTTGGAGTGGAAATATTTTTTTAAAATCATGAGTCGCGTTGATTTCCATGACCATGAACTTAGTAGTAAGGGCTTGTCCACACAGGGTTTAGGACTTTAAAGAAGAATTTGGAAACATCTTTGAACTTGGGTTACCTTGATCAAAAATTACAAAACCCAATTGGGGCATAAATGAACAACCCTACCGCTTTCGTTGAGGTAAGGTTAACCGTTGGAATGTTTTTTGGATGATGTTTATGGTTATCTGGGATTTCGAGTATGAATTTCGGATCAAGGAACTGTTTGAACCAAAAAAATATTCTCATGAGTAAAAATAATTCCAATTACTCGAAATCAAAGCATAGGATGAATGGACAGGTCTCGGTTGTAGGAAGTCGTTGTTGCATACCCCTTAAGAAAGTGGGAGAACAACACATGGTAGTTGTATGGGATTTTTTTTTTTATTGAACCTGGCCTTATAGCTGACAGTGCAACCTAGCAAGATCTATTGTGTCTCCGGTCTACTTAGCCTACTACTTTCCTAATGAAGGTGAGCATGTCATTAGTAGCCGAGTTTCTAAACTCCGCCAATGAACAGAATTTCCTATGAAAGATCCGTCTACGCAGCCAGTATAGTACCGGACATTCACAGAGAACGTGCTCAGAGGTTTCCTTTTCTTCCAAACAGAATCGACACTCTGTATCTGAACAAAGGTTTAGTTTGATGAGATGATATTTTAGGCCGCAATGCCCGGTAAGGAAGCCCTCTAGCTCTCTCATGTTGTTCCTGTCAAGTTTTAGAACTCCCTTGTAGGAAAAGGGCTTTATTAGTCTCTTTGATTGCCTAAACCCGGGGAAATTATCTGCCTCCAACGACGAATCCACACTCAAAAAGCGGTGCGTTTGTTGCCGGTAGTAATTGCCATAGTACATATCGCAGTTATTCATCCTCTGCACTACAGAAGTCTAGGGTCTCCGCTAGTTGTTCGGCTGCACGCGGTCTGTTAAGGGACCAAACATTGCACGTGCGGATCCGAAGATCGTGGCCCTTATTTCGTTTACTTGGTGCATCATCAGTAAATCCGTCCATCTCTGAGGCATGTGCTTGTTTCACAACTCGCTATTAGTGGTCGCGCAGTTATCCGGTATACAACCCCAATCTGGAGGACCAGTTCTGGTTCACGTGGCTCTTCCGCCACCATCTCTTTTCCAAGACCTCATATGATTCTTGGAAATCTTTTAGGCCTTAGCTCCAAATATGTCGAAGTAGTCTAGATAAGGTGCTGTCTGGCCCCGGAAATTTACCACGCCACCGTTGGTTCTACCTAGGGTGCGATTTTTTTCTTCTGGCAAGCACTCGCGGTTATAAGTTTATCAAGTTAAGTCCGAGTGGACAACAAACAGTACCCCAGTGGCTACCGCGAGAAGGTAAAATAAGTACAATGGATGTGTGGTAACAGTTACAACACTTAGCATCGCCTAGTTGATAACAATCAGAGTCTACCCTATTAGTACAACACCCAGCCACTGATGAAATGATGTCAGTGATACTTCAATACTCGTAGGCAATGACCCCTAAGTTTTTAAAGCTGGAACATATCATGTATTTCGCCCACCTTTCAAGGTTTTTTTCCCCAGCAAATGAATGTATTTATTTTAAAATTAAAGTTAAGCTGCAATTAATTTGGAAAGAATTGCTGTAAAGCGAATCCGTGGGGATTAATTTATTTATTTAATTAACTTTATTAATTTATTTCATTAAAAAATGTTTGCCAATTTTTAATTTCAGTTTACTTATTATTTTCGCAGCTTATTGATTCCTGGAAAATATTCAAATTCATATTAAATCGAATTTGCAACAATTGAAGGGATTTCCGGAAACAACTCGACATGTGCTCTTTGTCAATTCGGTGAGACAATAACTTAATTTTAGAGATCATTACTCATGTAGCTCGTTGCCGAGGGATGAAAACAAATCATCTTCGTGATGTATAATGATAAACGTGAAATTGTACTCCAACAAATGGGATGTGTTTGCATACAAATTACAAAATGGACGAGGTTTTGCGGGAGGACATCAATGGGGTTGTGGCAGAGGGAGTGCGATGCAGGGGCTCTCTTGACTGATTGGAAGCAATTTGGGTTAGGCGGAAAAATTTGGTTCACATTCCTGGCACATCATTTATTAGACACCCTCAGAGCTCTGACTGTTGGCAGCATTGATTTGTTATATCATTAGATTGGACATTTTCCAACCGATAAACTTCGGTTGGCATACGAAGTGTGTTTGCATAGATTTACCGTATTGTGATTGCGCGGAAATGGATATGATTCTGTCAAACAAAGTTTTGATGTCACTCTCAAGAGAATAAATCATAAAGTTCTAGGGGAGTTTATATTTTGCCTGTTCGCGAGCTCATGTGCAAATATCATAACAAGAAATTCTATGACGTTTGATACGTAGTCGGGAAAGGATGAGGATGTGAATTCTCCACTGTTTCTCTCCAGAGATTTCGCTTTATGCCAGAAGAAAGATGACAAATGATTGACAGCTTATGAGTTTGACAATTTGCTGTCAGTTCCATGTTTACATAGACATGCACTTATTTTTTTTAATTCCCCTACTTGGAAGGAAAGAAGAAGGCCAAACCAAGGCAGTCGAGTGAAGGTTCCATCAAATTGAAGAAAACCGTGTGATCATTTTTCTAAGAAGATTTATGTTGAACGCATTTTACAAGTATCAAGCTGAAGATAATCGTAACCCACTCGCCAAAAGGTCCGTCAGAACAATTTAGATTTATTGGCATATACAGACGATGCAGATCCATCAAGCATGGCGGCCGTCGAAACGTCAGATGTTAAATTTTAACCTCGGATCATTCGCCGGATTCTTTAAGTACCTAGGCACATACATATGTACATAGCTTAAGGCTAAACAATCCTGAATGATGAATTGGACATAGAGCAAGGTGACCACTCGATCAAACTCCCGCTTAAACACAAAGCAGGTTAAAGATCACCCTGATGGAGCTTCTTGATGGAGCAATGAGGAGGTCAAAACTAGAAAACTGATGCAGAAGGTAGGGAAAATGCTCTTAACCCTCTTAAAAGTGATTACAGGGCAAACTACTCTGCAATAACAAAGAAAAAGTTAAAACTTAGTGAGGGTGATGTTTGCAGGGCTTGCCGGGACAAGGAAGTCAATAAGAACAACCCACCTTTTCTGTCATGAAAAAAATGTGGCAGCAATAGTCGTCGTGGCTCAATAGTTAGTACGTTGGACTACTATGCGAGCTGCGTGAGTTCAAGCTCCAGTCGTGTCCACTGAACATTTTTATTTCGGCACCACCGCTCGTCGGGGAATGACAAACCTCCTTGAGTATAATTCGTCATGAAAAAGCTTCTCAATTCGCCGATCGGAGTCAGCAATAAACTGTAGGTCGAAAATGTAAAGCTACGTTTCCTCGGTCAACGAAGACAGTCAATGCTTGGAGTCAAAAACTCGCGTCAATGCGGGAGTCAACGAAGCCGCCAGCGCGTCGACGGCGTTTTACTTTGACGATCACACGAGTTGACTACGTTGAGACAAATTTTGACGTCAGAAATTCATCGCGTTGACTATTTTTGTTATATCGTAGCTTAACACACCAAACATGACGTGGATGCGAGAAGCTAGGCCTAGGCCAATTCCAAGCTGTCATTCAAGCTTTTTCTTTAGCTTCTTCGTGCAATTCGTCATCTGTCGTCATTTTGGTCGAGTGGACATAAGCGATAAATGAGTAAATAAATTATTCTGCCTGACAGTGGCATATTGTCATCATCGCAGTCGGCAAAAGTGTTCCCTCAACGCTGACTATGAATCTACTTCAAGATTCCCTTTGCATCTCTCCAAGTTTCTCTCTGGACTTTATAGTTTTATCTAGTTTCTTAAATTCTTTTACCACTTGTGGGCCATAGATAGTTAAAAACGCTTGTGCGGGTTCTTGTCCGTAGTTCTGCAACGTGTTACAGCTTCCTCCAGCTCATGCTTAGTGAATGACCTTGATTCCTTCTAAACTGTTCTGCTGAATAGATCGCACTGCATGGCATGCTTCGCAATAGAACTGACTTCTCACCTATCTTCGTTTGTGTACTTCTCGCTTCTTTCTTCTTCTGGACAAAACAATGTCCTTCTCTTTTACTCTTCAAACTCCAGAGCAGCATTCTTCAAAGTCCCCTTTTTATTTACGTCTTTGGGTTGTCATGGCTTGAAGACTTGATTGAGCTGACAATGATTATATGACATCAGGTGATTCGACAAAAACTTCCTGTGAACGATAGCAATGTGAACACCACAAATGTCCCCAGCTAGTCTGAACACCACCCTCGGACGCCATTGAAACCTAATATTACCTGAGTTTCGAACCACCTCACCTTGCTCGCGCTGTGAAAAGAACAATTCAGCTATTAGACGACCCTTCACTAACGTCATCTGGAACCGCTGAATCACACTGGTAGCAGACTTATGGCTTTATTATGGATATTACCACGGTAACGCTCCAAAGATTTCAATTTCCTGAAATTAGATGATGGCACGTTCGAATACGTTCCATCATCTATGTTCACTTAGCCTTATTATTTACAAACATTGCGTATGGAACGTGCTACCATACTTTTATGCATATCTAGTTCTTTACAAGCTAAGAACTCCAGATTCCCAGAAAATATATTTACTTTTATTGCAGATACCTTCGTATCTGCGTTCTTAGGCCCTGTAGAGTTCCACAAATAAGTTCCTATTTAAATGTGAAATGGCAATTAACAGAGATATTTATATACTAAACCCATTCGCAACGTTCCTTACGGCTAATTTCGTCGAAACTGTAATAAACATCACTATAGCAATTAAGATTATTATTTCTGTAGAAAGCTTATTCTATTTAAATTCCTCTAGTTTCCCTGTTTAGTTTCACAGTTCTGTTTATCAGACAGTGTTTCGTAATTTCATTTCCTTTTACATTTCTAAGAACGACGACCAAAGGAGTCACAGCAAACATTCATTTCATTTGCCTTTCACTCTTTTGTCCTTTTGATACTTTTTACTTAGGATTTCAATTAACATATCCCAAAGCGAATTTGATTCGTTTCAAGTATTCCATTACTTTAGTTACTTCGCAAAACTAGGTATCTTATCGTTCGCTGGTTAAAGTTGCTTTGTACTTTGTCAGACAAATAGGATTTTCCTTTAATTAGAAACTTTGTGACGACTTTTAGTTTTTCTGTAAATCATTCTGAAGTTCTGGAGAGTAACGCAGCGTATAATTTTTCATCGCAGTTAATAGAGATACACGACCTAACCTTCCCCTTGGATACATCAAGAATTATGTGGTCGTTATGGTGGCCATTATCGTTGCCATTTATGTTCTAAGAGATATTTGGTGGTTACGCACATATAAACAAAAATTGATTTATAGTAGAAAATGTATCCCAGGAAATCATGTCTCATATCCTGCTGTGTCCGTGAAGCAGCGAGAAGGTGAAAAAGAAAATAATTTACTCCCCTTATCGCGTAAAGGCTTCTCGATTGTCATTGTCTATTTTCAATGACCTTCTCATCGCCAAAATTTGAGGTTAAAAGCTCAGTGGACTGCTGTGCAAGCGGCTTGGGTTCAAGCGCCAGCTAGGTCCACGGAACATTTTTTGCCGCACCACCTCTCGTCGGGGTATGACAAGCCTCCGGGAGTATAATCTGACATGAAAAAGAGTCTCAATTCTCCGTTCGGAGTCGGTAATAAATTGTAGGTTCCTTCCATTCGTACGAAAAATGTAACACGCACAACATGAATGATTGTGAGAAGCTAGGCCTTGACTCATCCCGAGCTGTCGTGCCAGCTTTTTATTTTATTTTATCAAGGTTTATTCTGGCGCAGATCTCAATAGGATGGACTTCAGCCTGAAACACGCTGAGGCACATCCCCATTGTTACCGGGACTTTAGTGTTGGGTCCAAAGACGCCAGCACCTACTCCGGAACCCATTTTTCATCCGTCGGTAAACAATACCAAATTTCTTAAGTCTTATGCGGGTTCTCCATTAGACCAGTCGACACGGTCTGATATTTCTACCGCAAATAGCCTTCCAAAACTGTACTCCGGCGCCATAATGTCGGGGATAGTGCAGAACATTCTAAAATCTAACTACCTCCAGTTGTACACCTTCAATTACTTTAGGCCCTCTTCTACTTATTCTCCGTAACTATAGCGAGGCACCGGACTTTTTTTTTTTAGAATTTCAAATATTTTTCCAGGTAACAAATATACAACAATAAATCTATATGAACCTTTTATTCTTAAAGACAACCCCTAGCGCAAAAAAAATCCTGTGGTTATGCCGGTTATAGCGATATGTACACACATAAATATTGTAACAAATGTCACGCTTACTTTACGACAGCCAAAGCAAAATGCCACAGTCGTTAATGTCAAAGAGCAACGTGGTTAAGTTAATTTCGTCTTTGCAAAGAGGTTCATGAAGAACGTTTGAAGGTTTGTGACAACATGTTTATCGGACGTCCTTGCAATTTTCTCTCCCACCACCCTGAACTGACATTTATCTTTTTATCTTTCAAAAACTTCATGTTATATTGGCTTAAAAGATACAATGGCCACTGTCTTGTTCCATTTCCTCAAATGACAGCGTCCGTTGTTTTGTCAACAAAAATAACTCATTCCATACCTTTCCTTCATGGTATCCTCCCAGTTTCCTCGTTATGATGTAGCTTTGTGATTTTGTTTTGAAAGACCTTTCAAATTTTGTTTTTAAGTCGATAAGAGATTGAAATTTGATTGACATTTCAAAAATGTCTCCAATAATTCTTCGTAAAAAAAAAAAATCTTGTAAAGCGTATTTGGGAGCTTACATCACAATGTCCTGGTGGCGGTTGATATAATATTTGAGAAAACAAAATAATTGGTTAGTAGATAGACAGCTAAAAAGGAATGACAAGGGATAAGTCCATCATTGTTATGATACCGATTTCTGTAGAAAAATTAAATCCTAGGTATGCGATGTTCTCCTTCGAAAACAGGATCAAATATCTTTCCAACACGAACAGATTTCAATAGAAGAAGCACATTTGAACGTCAGTCCTTCAGTTGCGTCCCGGTTATACCGACCACTCACCAAGGGTGTGTAAAAAATGTGGGACATGTGCCAGAATCCTAGCAACTCACCGCAGCCTTCCCAAATCAACAGACACGCTGTTCACCGAAAACGACTTCAACATGGGCTATGAGCACAAAATACCGGAAAGAAGCGCCTGGAATCAGCTCGAAGTCCTCTTTAATGAGTCTTTGTCTATCTTTAGAAGTGGGTGTCGGTGTCTTTTCAGAAGACCTGAACATCCATCACGCCTTCAGTCTTCCCAACCACTGTAGTGTCTTCCAAGCGGAAGTTAAAGCTTTTATCAAGCCGCCGCTTGACTGAATGCTAACCCAACATCACGCACACATATTGCGATCTACTCGTACATCGACAGCCAAGCTGCGATCAGGTCCCTCGTATCAAACACAATTAAGTCTAGAACAGTGAAGGACTGCTACGTGTCTCTAAACGAGATCGCTAACCAGTATAATGACACACTCTGCTGGGTCCCCGCTGACGAATTAGCCAGACAAGGCTCTCAATGTACAGACGACAGGATGCTCGACCATGTCAAAGCGCCTATGTCGTTTGTTAAACACCTGATTTACACCGACGCTCTGTCGAAAGCAAATCGTAAATGGGAATACCTCGATTATTGCAACAATGCCAGACTGACCTGACCTGTCCTGGATCTGAAAAGATCAAAAGCATTAATACGACGAGATCAGATAGGTAGGTAGAGGTGGCGGTGCAACTAAACCCAAACAGCACTACGATGTGGCTTTTGGTTACCAGGACCCGTGTGACCTAGTTGATGATGTGTGTTGATCCGTTGAGCCGATCTCAATGCTCCAGTGGTGCCTATACTCGCTGTTCTTTAAAGCCTTTTAAGTTTTGTAAGGTCCTTTCCAGCGCAGGCCACCATACTGACGACCCGCAGGTCAAAATCGGACGCACTACAGCTGTGTACATCCATAAGGTCATCTTTGGTTGAAGTCCCCACTTCTTTCCAAAGGTTTTACTGCTACACACGCCTTCTTTACTTTGTGTTCAATGTTTTGCTTCCAGTTAAGCTTTGGGTCAAGCATGATACCCAGATACCTAGGACTGGAGGATAGTGTGAGTGGTTGACCATTAAGACGGGGGGTGAAGTCAGGTATTTTGGTTTTGGTAGTGAATAGCATCAGTTTAATTTTGCTCCAGTTTACACCAAGACCACAACCTGTGGCCTAGGTGTTTACCTTGTCTAGAGCTGCCTCTATGATTTCACTTATCACAGAGGGAAACATCCCTGACACTAGTATCAACACATCGTCCGCATACGCGACCACATTGACCCTTTCTCTGTCTAGTTTTACGAGAATTTTGTTCATAACCATTAGCCAGAGTAGATGAGAAATGAAGCCACCCTATGACGTTCCTCTGTGCACGACGAGACCAACTATCAAAACTAATCAACACCCTCACGGGCCATTGCATTTTAGGCTGACATGTTCACTGCCTGAGTATAGCGTGTAACGATTTCTGCAGGAGCTACAGAGACGAGGAGGAGAAAGAGTCCACTGCACACTTCCCCTGCACATGTTCCTTGGCAGCATTAGGAAAACCGCCTTAGGGCAATATTTCTTTACTGCTCTGAATGATATGAACTCCGCCAGCACAGTCTATCTTAACAGCTAAATGGTTTCGGGAGTAAGCAGGGGTCAAACCCCGGTACTCCGTGTTATCACAATGGGCCTTCTTTTCTGCTCTTTTCTTGGAGGACCACTCTAACTAACTATATCGACCACTGCATTCCTCTTCCTATCATATGCAGCACTTGCTCAAGTTCACCTTCGCCAAATGGTCCTTTATTTGTTATTTTTATTTTCTCATTTATTATCAACACATTGTCACCGTTCCCACGAATGATAATAATCCATCGCTACTCGGTTTGTTTTAAGCATTCCATCGTTAATCTTTCAGATAAAAAGACTGGGGTCTCATCTCTTTCATTACTCCACAAAATTATTGGATATGCAATTTGCCCCGTAAGGATGTGCGCGTTATTTTATTAATCGATAGTCATCACTCTTTTAGGATGACTCTTAAAAAATAATGTTATAGCTAATCCGTGCCTTTCATGTGAATTTTGAAATTGAAAAAAAAAGTCACGTATTCGCCACAGTGCATCCCATTCTCAAGAGCTAGGAAAACTAAAAACGAACAAATTATAAACTATGCATTCAATCTGGGGCGGGGCAATCAAAAGGAGCAGTAAACTTTGATGCAACCAAGGCTACAAAAGTTATTACGGTTGTTAAATAAATTACACTACTCAAACAGTATTATTCCACTTAGCTGCTTATCGTGCAACGTGGTTGTGGATGGAATGTGTGTTTCACTTTACATTACTTTCGACGTTGAATACCTTTTAACCGATCAAACGAAAATTTACGAATTCAACAGTAAAAAACTATAAACTGGTGAAAAAAGTTATCGAACTTTAAGAAAGTTCCAGGAAGTACTTAATTAATTTATTTTTTTTTAAATGAGGGAAGTACTCCAATCGGTCCGAAAAAAAAGGTTTCGAGATTTTGACACAGCTTCACAGTACGATACACTAAAAATCGTTTGCACCTATTTTCGAAATGATGTCCGTGTTTTTTAGGCTGCACGGATGGGAATAAAAAAATAAATAGCTGGCGCGACAGCTCGAGGTCAGTCAAGGCCTAGCTGCTCGTAACTATTTATGAATGTTATGAGTGTTGTATTGTTTGCACGAATGGAAGGGACCTTCAATTTATTGCCGACTCCGAACGAAGATACTAGTTCTTCGGACTACCAACATGCACCATTCGCAAACCCGATTCCAGGAAAGCGCCCACGTACTAATCCACACCCAGGACACTTCTACCGCTCTACCCGCGGGACTGCCATTAGGTATTATGGGGCTGGTTAGGAACTTATGCTATGTCGTTTCGGCCCTTCTTAATCTTTTGAGCCTTCTCAATTCATTTTGCACGCTCGGTATGTAGGAACAAATCTCCTGCCAGTCGTCATCTGACCTCATCATTTAATAGAATTATAGAAGCTGCAAGCTTGGTAGGCTTACTCTTGCCTCTGCGAAACGCTTGCAGTAGAACATTGCCTGCTCCACGTCTTCGTTTTCATCTGCATTTTCTGGGCAGAAGGACGAGCTATCGTGTCCAAATCTGTGGAGGTATTTTCGATAGCCGCCGTGCCTGGAAAGGAACTGTGTAAGGTGCTAGTTACAGTCCCCGCGTGGTCTTTTTGTCCAGCCTTCAATGGTGGGAATTAGTTTGTGGGTCCATCTGTCTTTCGTCTGACTATCCCAACAGGTTTGACACAATGCTACAGATGTTGCCGTCTCTTCCGCTTTTACCCTCCTGGTAATGGTGGCTTCTTGCCGGTTTGCGGCTCGCCTAAAGTAAAACCTTTTCATCTCATTGGGGAGGATGTGGATGGGCTATAAAACAGGCTGCTTCGTGCGCAGAGCCTGTATGCTGACGAGAGCTTTTTTCTGCTTCCTTCGTTATAGGTGCCCCCGTCTAGAACGCAGCAGCATATAAAAAGATGGAGCTGACCACTCTGGATAGTAGGATTCTCCTGGCGTATCCAGGCCCACCGATATTTGCCGGGTTCCGAAAAAGCGCTGCTTGCATCTGTGCTGCCTTTCTGCTAGCGTACTCAATATGCGTTTGAAAGTTCAGCCTGCTGTCTAGCATTACTCCTAAGAATCCCTTAGACGTGATGGTTTGACTTCTAACCCGGAAACTTGCATATTCCACAGTCTTTCGGCTGATTAATAGGACAGCCTCGGTCTTATGGTCAGCTGATTCTAGGCCGGTGGACTCCAGCCAATTTTCCATCCCATAGGAAATCTAAGTTTCTTCCGAATCTGACCAGGAACCACCTTAAAATTCCTATGTGGCCAACGCCGCCCAAAAAAGCATCTACACAAGTTTGGCATGTCACCGGACCCTACCTGCGGACCATGCTTGGAGAACGATGAAAGCTTTCTCTACATCGTCACAGAATGCCCCGCCGTCATTCATGTGAGAAAGCAGACCCTAGGCAGTGAATCCGTCTCACCAACCGGATTTGCCAGGCTCCACTCTGAGAAGCTGATTAGCTTCCTGACAGCATCTGGAACAGACAAACTGCTCTAAAATCATATGGGGCAGCACAATAACCCTCTATATGGTACCGCAGTGCTAGAGCGGACTAGAACCGCTCGTGCATTCTAAGAAACCGATTTGATTGAAAATGCAAATTCCTTCCAGGAAAAAATTGTGCCTTCAATCTCTTCACTCTGCATTTTCATAATAAAAGGTCCTTGCTTCATAAGCCAATGTTCTGTGAATTAACTCAAAGCGTTTAATCCTTGCCTTATAAATCCGTTATTCTCATTAATTCCAACATTTCAAAACATAAATAAAGTAAATCCTTTCCCCCAGCAGCATCGCCTTCCCAAACACTATCCTCGTGGTAATTGAAATAATGTTTGCCTATATAGACAGTTTGTTTAATAACATAGTTTACATGGCGTAGATGTTCCTGTTACCTACTTTGCCTTGAGAAATTTCCAACAATTATTTCTAATTAATCTTGAACAAAGCGTTGGGTTACACTATGCCAGCAGTCAGTATCCTTAATTTGAATTTCGTAGAAATGTATTCAGTCGCACAGGAAGTCATTGAAAGGACATGTACATACATCAATGTACACACATAGGTTTTATAAATTCCATCACTCGTCAACTCAACTGTGTAAGTGGACTGACAACAGCTGGATTTATTAGATTAAGCTAAGGAATTCCTAAAAAAACGGAAGTAGCTACAGATAAATTAAGTAAACTTCCGGATCTCACAAAATGGCTTCACATTAATTTTAACTATACAGACAGTGGCTGTGATAAAAATAGGAAAATTCTCGAGTAATTGACTTCCCAGCAATCCCGTTTAAATCACTTTTGCCAGGAACACAAATTTAATTTTAGAAATTCTGAGAATGTGCTCTCTCCGTTTTTAACACGTTTCTTTCTACGTGGTCAAATGAATCAAGGTTTAAGGGGGTAGACCCAGTTAGAAATTTAAAAAAAATAAAATTTTGCTCATTCCCAAGCAGAGAAAAATGAATAAGTGGAACAATACCAAGCACGCGAACCTACCCTATTTTTACTGATGGGTCCAAAATGAACATTGGCGTGGGTGCAGGTATATTTTCAGAAAAACTTACCCTCTTTGAATCTGTTATGACTCCCGGACCATAGCAGCGTTTTCCAGGCGGAGTTCCTAGCAGTGACAATTCCTACCCGTGAGACTAGCGCTGCCTGGCGCTAAAAGCGATTTTTGTTTTTGAAATTAAATCGAAGCTTATGAAGTGCTTGTCTTGTCACACAGCATGAGGTAAAACAATAGTGGGTCCCTGAATATAAGGGCATACCAGGAAATGAGAAGGCTGATGAATTGGCAAGGAAAGGATCTGCGCTAGACCTGGAAAAGGCCGATCAGTCAGTGACAGTCTGCCATGTAAACTTAAACATGAAGCAGGGACCAGGATTCTAGCGGAAGGAAATGAAAAATGAAGCCCTTTGACTCTGGGGCAACAGGCTATGGGTATTGCCCCCCTCAAAAAAACGCATCACAATGGTTCTCTACTGACCTGAGTGTGACGCAGGCGGCTCTCTTTCCCCTCTCCAACTCATCTACCTAACCCTTAGGTTAGTTTAGCGGGCTGATGAGGATGATGGTACCCATGTGTTTTACCAGCTACTTCCCACTGCCTGATTTTATATGGGTGTAGGAGCTTGGTCGTTCTGCTTTTATTATATTCTGCCCATAACCTTCTGGCAATTTTGCAGGGTTCTCGTGATTAATGTTTTTCATCTCTTATTCGACTCGGATAAGGATCTTAGCCTTATTGTTTTCTTCAGATAACGAAGTGGAGGTCTAATTGTACCGTCCACTATCTCTGGTTCTAGGGCTGCTCCCTTCCTTGGCAGTTCGTCAACAGTCTCGTTTCCTGGCACACCACTGCGCTGTCGTCTGGCTGTCTATGAACATCGTGATATCCTCCCGTGATACCGTGGCCATTAACGCCAATTGGATAGCTCTGGTCACTGCTAGAACCTCTGCATGGAAAACGCTACTGTTGTTAGGAAGTCTTATTGAGCTGCTGTGTCCTAGCTCCTCAGAGAAGACACCAGCACCGTGCCTATGTCCATCTTGAAGCCTTCCGTGTAGATGAACTTTGTCTCATTAAGAATTTCTTTTTTTTTCCACTGTTCTCTGCTTGGAAAGATGCAGGAGAAGGGTTTGACGAAGTCCAGATAAGGAAGCATGTAATCAGAATCGATGCTTGTGCCCGGATATTTGTCCAATATCTGGCCGTGTCCATATGAGTTCGCTCTCCATAGTTCAGACTAGTCTAATCACAGAACCCTCTTGGCTGCCCTTCATCAGCAACCTGATTGCTCCATATCAGTTCGACTGTAGGTCGGCAAAAAAGCACCTAAACCTAGGCAATTTCTTCAACCTCATACTTAAAAGTATTATGGAAAGATTATACATTACCACCAGGGACACAATTGACTGACTAGTCAGCAACTTTCATACATCCCTACATATGCTGAACAAGGACCTCAGTCCTCTTCCTTTTTTTCTCATCCCTGAGCTTAAAGAAATTTTAATAAACCAAGTGCTGCAGCATGTACATTAAAAAAATGAAAATTCACACATACAACAGTCTGTTCTCCCCAGAGTCCCCGAAAATCGTTACAGAACCCATAAATTGCACGCAAACTGTTGAAAAAAAAAATTCGCGAAAATTATATTCAACAAATCGATTGCTTTGCGGCTCGATTCACACAATTGAATTTAGATTTTCATGAAAAAAGAAAAAAAAAAAAAAAATAAAAATCTTGAATGCCATTGACTCTTCTCTGATAAGCGTAATCGAATTGGGCATCGAATTTCTGCTATACGACGGCAATGCTTTACGACAACGTTAGCTGTCAAGACATTAAAGTTTCCCCCCCCTTCGGAGTCGAAATCATAAGCGCGTTCCATAAATTTGTCTGACGAGGAGAATAATTACATTAATGCGGTGGATACATGGGAACACGACGAAACTAAATTGAAACCCAGTGCTGTGCTCTCAACCCAATTATGCATTAAACCTGGGATTATGAAGCAATGGCTTGCGAAATGTGATGTCTGCTAATTTGACATTAATAAAGCGGTCGAGGGGGAGGGCTGTTGATGAGAATACATCTCGCTTCGGTTTATTATCTTCGTAATATAATTAATTATCGCAGCAAGGGGTATTGTTGCGACGTTCTATAGCAAATAATAGGTCGTCGGACGTATTCGGTGAACTATTGGCTATCAGGACCCATAAAATATTCAACAATGTCTTTGACCGCAAAAGGTTGTCCTTCGGATGTGGTTTCGGTGTAGGATGGTCATCTTATTTTGTTTTACTCAAGGTGAGGAAGGAGCTGAATTTATTGCCATCTGACGTCTAAAGAACTTTAAGGACTTTAAGTTGCTCATCACAAACAAAATATCTTCCGATAACTCGGAATGCGAAACTCAGCTGGAAAGGCTATGGCAAGAAACAAAAAACTTCTCGCAAATGCAATGCACAGGAGGACTCCTACATATTTGTATATGCAATGTGTCCTTTTTGCAATTATAGCTCTTAGCTGCAATTATGTTGCAGACAATAATTAGTAGCTTTTGAACACAGCAATAAAAGTGCAAGAGGAAGAAAAGGAAAATTGTCCTTTGGTTACTGTTTTTACACTAAACCGCCGAGCATGGTGGTGTTTTTGAAAACTTTTTGTATTTGCTAATTATCTTTGTAAGGCAATTGAAATTCACTATGTTTGCAGCAAGGATCCTGGGACATCTTTGTGCATCAGCAAAAGGAACGATGCTTTGCAAGCAAGCCTTCCTCTCACAACATAAAAGCAGTTTGTTTTCTGTAATTAAATGCGACAAAGTTCAGCTGCCAATTAAGTTTATTTTCTGCGCTCCTGCTCGTCAGTTTGCCACGTCTCTGTATCTCTTCATGAGACTGAGTGTCCTTTTAAAAGTTTGTTTTTAGGCGAAATTCTATCGACATGACCTCTTTACTTCGAGTTTTGCTAGAAAGAAATCATTATATTAAGTAACAGGGAAGTATACATTAGGTAGGTAGGGTGTGGGTATACGAAGCACACAGACACGTAGGCCAGGAAGGCCGTTTGTGATACCACTTGAATGTATACCCTGAGAACTTCCACTCACTTTATTGAAATCAATTGGAGGTCTTGATGAAGCTTTTGACGTCAGTAGGCGATAGTTCGCCCGAAATGACAGGTTTACAGATAGAGCTTTCTTCTTTGGAATAAAGCAGGACAAGTGCAGAGAAAATGGAGGATCGTTTCATCCCTGTAGCTCCTGCAGAAGTCATTTGAGGCCCATTCTTTTGGCATAAAGGCTAAGAACACCAATGACGGTGCCAATAAGCGACGTTTTGAGCAAATTCAAATTTTTAGATTTAGCATAGGCCAGCACTTGGTACAATTCCTCCATCTTTGGTTTGTCTTGCTGATCGCGTCGTACTCTAAGAGTAGTTTACATGCAGCTCACGAATCTGCGGGCCGAGGCATTGCCCAGCTTGGTACTAATTGTTCTGCCTCTGAGCAGTTATCCAATTAAAAGTCTGAGCAAAACCTCAACTCTTAGGTTCATGAGTGCATCGGTGATCGTTTCTGATTTGACGCCGTTGAAGGCGCCGTCGATGTCCAAAAAAGCAACTATGTATAGTGAACTCTTTGACACTCAGTGATTTTTCAATGGTATGTACCAATGAGCCCAAAGTTGTTTCAACAGTTCTGCCTTTCCAATAAGCATATTGGGACGCTGACAGAAGTGTGGTATCTATGCTACAGCGTAAGTGGGTGTCTAGTAGCCTTTCCAGTGCTTTTAATAGGAAGGATGATAGACTAATGGGACGCAGATCCTTAGAGTTAACGTGTAAGCTCTTGCCTACCTTGGGTATGAAGACGATAAAAACTTCAGTCCACCTCCTAGGAATGTGGGAAAGTTACAGGCAGCCTTAAAGGATAGTGTCTAGCCAGGGGAGGTTTATATCCAACGACTGCTAGAGTATATATAAACAAGCAAATATATCCAGTTAATTGATTTCATTCCGTAATTCCTCCCCACCTATGTATAAATGTCGCCGACAGCAAAACACCCGGACTGGGCTCTTTTATAGCAACAATGCAAAGATGCCTTCAAGAGGGGATCTTCTCTGTTGCTCTCAAAAAGAAACAGGCCACGTCGAGATACAATAGAAAAGATCCAAGAACGTATCATAAATGGCAGACTCCTCGCGATGATAGAGGAAAAGGGAGTTTTTACAGACCAAAATAGTTCTGAATCCATCGCGTTCTACCACGGCTGGCATAAAGGTGGCAGCAATGCTTAAGAAAAGTAGGCAAAGGAGCATCAAGATACACTCCGCAGTAGTTACACTCGGCGTTAAAAATGTCTTGTACTCGGCAAAGTTGTCATGAATTAGGAGATGACGGCGTAGGTACTACAACCTTACCGCGAAAGTCCCAAAAAGATCGGTCCGTGAACTTTGCTTTCTCTAACAATTCGATCTTTTCAAAGCCTTTCAACACTGAAGGGGTATTAGTCGCTCCAAATATTATTCCCACGAGTCAAGGAGAAGTATACTAATTGGGTATGGATCCCTACTACCTATCTTACCCATCCGTTCTTGAACAAAGCATTGAGATGTGCAATTTCCCTTGGACCACTGTGTTCAAGTTGAAAAACTTCAGTACACGTGTACTTAGTCATGCACCACATGCTCACTCACTTCAAATTAATTTCCTTTGAATTACATTGTCTTCCAGTGTGAACAAAACATTTTTTCCGCAAGCATGGCGCCCAACAACGGCTACATGACTCAACAGCTTTAAGCTCTTTATTGCCTTTTTTAATTTCCTCTGCAACAGAGAGCCCGCACAGCTACTCACAATTAATTGAATTGCTTAGAGGGCTAATTAAAATTGGTTTTCCCGAGTTCGAGTGATGCAGAGCTATCTAAGTGCTTCGTTCGTTGTGTGTCCTGGGTACTACCGGTCGCGTACAATGAGCTTTATTCGATGAGAATAATGTGACTTCTGAAAGCAAGTAAAACTCACTCTGAGTTTGTTTAGTGTACCTATCTGTGCCAATGACTTGACTACACTATGTACGTGCTATTCAGCAGATTTTTTTCCCCCGTGCCATGGAATTTCCAACTTTGTATGGATTCCTATCAACAATGCCAGCATGAACCGGTGGCGCAGTCCTCTTAGTCAGAAAATTGGTTAACTACTTTGCCTTTGTTCTTTCGGATGCTTCACTTGTGTTTTCTATTCACTAGTCAATACTCAATGGAACCACCAATGGAAATGGAATTGTCCATCTATCCACTTCTTGTTTGGTTGTCATGGACACATCTATTTTCACTTATGGGTCCTCTCTGCCATTTGGATTATTTTTGAAATATCATGTCCTTCGACATACGAAGGAAAAATTCGTTTCTGGGTAACTCAACCCTCATAGTATTTTGCCAAAATTTCATTTTCCTCCAACGAGGTTAAACAATTTTGAAGAAGTCCAACGTAGGTGCCCATCCTAGAGCCTTCATTTTGATGGAAGAATAACTTCAGTATATTTATTAAGGTTTCTCGAGGTAACAGAGAAGGTAACTCTCGTTGGATCATTGGATGCAGAAAATCAAAGGGCAGCTTGTATCCGTATCCGTATCCAAGTCGCTCCTGGTAAGTTGATAATTCCTTTCTGGGAAAATCACTTGAATGATTCCGCTTTAAAGGAACAATCCAATTACGAGGGCGTTCCTAAACCTTTGTCTGTCTAATTGACTGGAATGGTCTTCGGAAGTTGTGCAATAGGTACTTAACTAAACTTCATAATGAAAGCATTTTCTCAGGACATTTTAGAATGCTGGCTAAGGACAAAAACGTTACAAGTGCGCTTATGAAGGTAATAGTGTCCTTGAACTAATGGGATTACGTCTTAAAGGATGATTTTTCTGGAACTGTGAGAAAGGTCGAACTATTTGGACCGAACTAGTCATAATTGGACGAAATGGAGGAAGTCTGTGACAAGTAGGTTGATCACGACTGTTACAAATCCTTAAAGGGATAACAATGGAACCCATGCCAAGGAGGAGAAAACGAAATTTTGTTATCTGTCCAAAACACCCTTAGGTGACATAGACACGTGGAATTGGAGGTTTAGTTCCGTAAAAAATATTAGAAAGACTGCAAGTCGTCGACAAAGGCTTTAGTTTCTTGCTTTGGGTTGTGTGAATCTAAATATCTAGGAGTGATCTTGAATAAAAAAAACCTCTTTGGGCAAAGGATGTTGAGGCGAAGACATCCAAGGCGCTCTCAGTTTTCTGGCAGTGTAAGGGTGTTTTTGGAAAGGAATGGGGCTTATCACCCCATTCCTAATGGCCACAGACTATATTCTTAAGAATAGGTGGAAGAGTCGAAGCATCTGCGTCTGTAGAGATAGCCAGTTCCAAAATAGTGCGAGAATGCAAGAAATCTACAAGGCTGAACTCTTTGACTCTTGTCTGAGTCCCAGGTCACACTGGGATCCCTGGAAATGAGATCTACGATGAGATTGCTAGACAAGGCTCAGAGGATGTTTTCTCAGGACCTAAACTTCCGTTGGGTCTTCCCGCGTCCTCGGTCAGAGCCTCCATTGGCGATTGCGTTTCCTACGAGCATAATTATATGTGGGATGGCTCTTCAGGATGCAAGCAAACCAAACGAATGCTCCCGAACGTCTGTTAGAAATCAGCGGCACTCTTCTGTCACTCGGCAAAAGAGACTGTAGACAACTTATTGGCATCCTAACGGGACGCTTTACTTTTGCCAAAGTGACTCAGCTTCCTTTGCGATTGTCCTGCCTTTGCTCGGATCAGTGAGTACTAATACTGTAAGCTCATCATCATTGAAGTTCTTTCTCGGCTTTCTCCAAAAGTCAAAAAAAATCCAGTAAAATGGGTAAATACTGGGTCCTGCTTTCTGGTAGGACAATGGACCAGTTGCGTGTGAGTACTTCAGTATAGCGATTCCAAACTCGAAAAAAAAAAAATCTTGCTCCCACCTCTTATCTCCCCCTTTCTCTCGGTTTTTTAAGTTTCCGCAAAGATCTTGTCTATATATGCAAGTTGAATGGAAAGGTTTAGCTCTTCCTTTAACAAAAAGAAATTCACTCAGCACTAGTCTGAGTCTTCTCTTGTCCACATCCAATGTGCTATTAATCTGGCAAATTAAATTCCAAACTATTTTCATCTGTTAGCATTCCTCAGAGTTTGTATCCATGAAGACTACGTAACCGGATACAGATACAAACGGGCTGTTCCTAGCCAGTGGCGTGGAGTGAAATTTCAAGAGATCGAAGACGAAAAAATTTGTAGAAAACAGTTTTTTTTTTGTTTTGTATTTTAGAGCTACAGTTTCAGTGCTTAATTGAAAACGAATCAGTCCAGCCGTTTAGGCTGCTATCGACGTGCACAAACGGACAGACAGAGGCAGAGACTAGGTAGACACACTTTGTTTGACTTGTCTATAAATTGATTGCCTGGCACTAACATAAACCCAATTTCAATGCGGAAATGCATGTGTGCGTGAGGAAAATGTAAAAAATAAATACCCGAAGGGTATAAAGAGATATTCAACTTCCGTCCCTCTATCCCCGCGACACCAATTTGCTTACATTGTTGTAGTTTAAGCGCCATATTGCTTTTCCTCGCTGACAGCTCTTGTCTGTAAATACCTATGAGGACAAAACAACAATAATTTCCACGGCCCCTTTAAGAACGATGCGGTGGATTTTTCTTATACCACAATAATATGAACAATTTGTGATATCTTCAAAGCGCCTCCATGGACACATTTTTACAGGTATATACCTAGTTGTACCCCTAGAAACGTAAGACAGATTTATCCTTCCATTACCAGTAATTCATCTGCCGAATTCAGAAAGGGCCACCTTAGTTGTTTGAGAGAAGGCTTTGCTACTCAATTGCCTGTCGCGCCAGCTATTTTTTTTTTTAAATCTTCACTACTTTTTTATTCTTAACGACAACCAATAGCACAGGAAATATATTTTGCGGTTATGCCGGAATTAGCATGTGAATTGAGTTACCTAGTTCTTGCACTCAGGTAACGATATGATGTGGACAGAAAAGCAAGACGGAAATGTACTTGAAACTCTTTACATTCCGGTACATAAATATGCGTCACAAAAGTGTACACATGCAGACACAAGTTTTAAAATATTCACGTTCCTTAAAAAACCGGAGGCCATCTTTGAATTTTACATTACAAAATATTTTTCCGGTTTTTACAATGGTTGCAGATGCACTGTGCATCATAACATTTTTGCTTATTTTGGAGAAGTTGCAATGTTAGCGCTAGAAACCACACTGTTGTGGTTTTTGATGAAATACAGAACTACACCCTGTGGAGTCCACAAGAGAAAACAACCACAAGCTATAAATTACCTGAGAAGAGTGCTTCGATTATGAGAATGGACAAGGCATTAGAAAGGAACGAGCAGTAAAATCGGCGGAAACGATTTTTGAGGACAAAAAATTAAAATGGTTTAGACGCTTAGTGAGCATGAAAACCTGAAAAAAATTTGGGAAGCTAAACCAGAAGCAGAAGATCCGAAATTACATGGAACGTCATGGCGAGTTGAGAAGCTTTTTCATGACAAATTATTATACTCCTGGAGGACAAGCCTCCCCGACGAGAGCCGGTGCCGCGAAAAATGTTCGATGAACATGGCTGCGGTTTGAACCCACGCAGCTCGAACACCTGTCCAACGTACTAATTGCCACGGCGGCGAACACACATCCATCTTTGGCTCACATTATTTTAAATAAAAACATTCATCAGGTTGCTATTTCAAATATCTCATTTAACCTTCCGTGTGAATTCAGAGAAAATTACGGTAAAAAGAAAAAAATTCAAGAGAAGATTTCCTTTAAATATGAGCTCTTGCCGCATGAATTCCATAGGACACAGATTTATCTAAACATCTTGAATATCCCACAAATCATTGCAAGAGAGGAAGGAATGAGTTTACTTTTTATTAAAGAATTTTAGACAAAACGGAAAGAAGTCCTCGCAATAAATGTTTTACCCAGATGGACACAATCCTCAGACAGAGAGTCTCTGTAGAAGACCACGTCGGTTAAAGTTGAAAGCACCCACCAGAGACCGTCATGCTCGTAAATAATTGATTTGAATCTGTAAGGACTGCATGCTTTTATTGAACTCGTTAATTTTAATGTTTATGGATGAATAAGTTCCTTGGGGATAGATGACAATAGAGAGCTGTTTCTGCCAAGTGGTTCGAGTTGATTTTATTCGATGGCGATGACTCAAATTTTATTACTAGTAAATGTGCATAACTATAACAAGTGAATATTTATAGAGCAACCGAAACTGTGTGCATGATAATTTAGGTATTGCTTCTGTCTGGGTCTGGGCTACATATGTATGCTTATGGTCGGCTCAAATTGTCTAAGGGAATTAATATCAATTTCGTTGAGGTCCTTTTCTATTAGGTCGAGACCTCTATGTGTGTGGGATTGTCCACACCATCTTTGGAAACTAAAAGGAATCATTTTAATTAACTTAATGATGATGTACAGGTTGTTGTGGCCTTTTGTCCTTAACAGCGCCCATACAAAAAATTGTGTGTTGTCATGTGATTTGCGCGCAAGCAGTCCCACACGAGGTCCCAGTCGAGAGGAACAGCGTAGGAAGTGAAGACCTTAAGTACGGTGTGCCGCGCGTAGGTTGAGATGGACCTTAACCATTTTTTTTTTTTACAATTTACTCGTGCTTGAATATTCTTCTGATTTTATTCACACAGCGCGAGCGAGGTGCAGTGGTTTGAAACTCAGGTAGTATTAAGTTTTAATGGCGTCCGAGGGTGGTGTCCAGACTAGCTGTGGACATCTGTGGTGTTTGTCATTGCTATAATCTCCTGATATGATAATCGTCGTCAGTTTAATCCACTTTTAAAGACACTCTACTGCTAGTGTTATGCCTTTGGGTGTATGCGTAACTGGAAGCCGCTTTCTGAAGATCGCGATGCCTGAAGAGGCTTTTTGGTTGAGGCATGTGATTTCCACAAAATTGTTTTCGGAGTCATCCTGGACAGCAAATGATCCTCCAACTTACAAGGAGAATCTGTAGCGTTACAAACAAGGGAATCAGGTTGGTCTGCAGCTATTTCGTTTCGTTACAGTTACATAAATGTAATCAAGGAGACAAACACTAACAAGATCAAAACAACCAGAAAGTCATCCTTGTCGTGTCAGTGACCAGTGCATCAATCAGCGATTGCGCTTGTCTCGTTGCATGAACACTAGCTCGCTTCTCTCTACTGCTGAGATAACTAAAATGGCAACTTTCAGCTGTTTTTGATCGTAGATCCTTTTCCTGTTTTTTTTCAAAAGCCATGCGCTACAACTTCCGTACGGTGAACGGACAATTCCTACAGCAAAAGATCTGAAAACCATTTTTCACAGCAAACCAATTGTTTTGGATGCCAATTGTTTCTACTTCATGTGAAAGATCATCCCTGAATTTGTGGCGCACTAAGGGTTCCTTTAGTCTAAAAATGTTATACCTTTGCATCCTCATTCCATATCGGCTCCTCGTCTGTTCTGAGCTTCGGAAATACTTCTAAAAACGGCGGCTGATGGCAGAATGGTCGATTTGAGAACCACTTCAAATTCCCGTGGATCTTCGGACGGCTTCCCGGAGTAGACTCGTACAGTATTACCCATTGGCGCTTGGTAGTCTTTCATGTTTCACCACCTCACTTCGTTTAGCCCCAAAATGTCCACGAATACTCGCTAAAGTTGAATGAATTAGAGGTTTACAGGTCCCTCGGTCCCTGAGACGAGGACCGTCCTCACATTCCGATCACACTGCTTGCGTTTTAAGAGGGTTAATGTTTAATCCCCGTATAAGTTTGGCCATCTGTTCAACACATTGAGACTGATAAAATTGTCAAACGCCTGCCGAAGCTAAAATCCAAACCAACGTAACTAAATCCCCCAACTGTTCCCCATGCTCCCTGGAGCTTATTTCGCACCACTTTCCGCCACATTATTCCCTTTTTTCTGCTAACATGACTTAAACTTTCCCTCTTCCTGCCATTTCGCCTTTTCACGGGAATCACTTTGTTTTCTGCTTCAGCAATTCTGGTTTGTATACCTCGTACTTTAAGGCAACTTCGTCTCCTTACTTCCACTTTACCCTTATCTTTCTTCACCTAATCCGCCAATCTGTAAGTCTGTCAAAGTAATAAAATCAACAAAATACATTACCAAGTACCAACCCACAGCCTAACAGTCATCCACCTCTCGAAAGGACTCGTTGAAATTCAAAACAAAAATGAGTTCTCTCTGGCGTATATCCTTCTTGGAAAATTTAAAACAAAAACACATTTACTTCTCCCAATCTGAAGATTCCTTCAAACAATTGTCGCAATCTATGAATTCCATCTTAAAATGTAAAACGAAATTGATATCCTTTTTCGAAAAACAAGTACTCCAAGTCCTAACTTTAGATTCCAGAGACGAGTACTCCTCCTGACATCATCCAATTTGACATGACGAGTGCTTATGAGGAGCGACATTCAAAGGAATTCGATACGCGACTCGAGACATGTATTATGCACGTGTAACACTAATCGAATGTAGAAAGTATCTACGTCCACGTGAATAATTTAGGAGAAGAAAAAATTCCATGAATTTCAAATCAATTTCGGAGGCTGAAGCCAACATCAGGATAATGAGATTCAATACTTTTACACAAGGTAAACTCTCTCCTGATGCACAAGGAGAAGCATCGACCGGTTGCAATTAATTCGCTTCTGCATCCTAGGAAACTTCCAACACTTCCTCTCCTCCTGAAGGCAGACGGTGGCAACGTGAATGAAAAAAGTTTCCTATTCTCATTTTTTGTTTGGCATAAAAAGGAGAGGAAACTTTTTATTTCAAAGAAGACGCACGTCATTTCGTGGAATTTGTTGTAAATAAAAGGGAGAAACCACCTGCGAAATAGAGGCAAGGCACACAAAGCTAATTTCAATCTTGGTTGAAGTGGTGTTGAAACGTTGGTATACCACCACATGGGGACAAAGAAGCTACACCTTCACCGGAGCTGGGGTAGCAGCGCTTAAGGATAACGAACAATGTCAGTGCTGAAGCCACAGAATTCGCAATAGATCGGCGTCATCGAAGATGGGAAGTAGGAATTTCTAAGCCCGTTATCGGATCAGGAGATTGGATTAGATTGAGTTGGAGGAAGCCAATTACAGTGTGTTGGGTGAGGGCCTAAAACCGTTAATCGTTAACCTAATTGCTTCATATCAGTGTGGTTTCGGGGCAGGAAAGCCCTCCGTGGAGCAGATATTCACACAATGGCAGATTTTGGAGAAATCCTAAGAGCAGAGCTCGAAAATAACTCTCAACCTTTATTTTCATTTGGTTTATCACTGAGAGATATTGCATTGGGCACTGACATTTAGGTCTTGCTCCGAGCTATATTTATATATACTCATATTTTCGCTCTTCGCTTGAGACCTATTTTTTAATTTCAAATATATCACTCGTATGTTGACTTTTTATATAAAAATTAAATGGAAATGATCAACCTAAAACCTCTTTCGTCAAGAATAAATCAAAAGTCTTCATATATAGAATTCAATTGCTGCGTTCATTTCACATATACATATGTATGTATTATCAATTTAGAAGAACTTTGTTAGACAAGTGCTTACCGATGACTAATCAAATCACTAATCGGCAATTCCGCATGCATTGCTTGCTAACTAAGCGACAATGGTAAATGAGATTTATTTTTGTCTCTCAGTGATATCTGTCATTGATTGACCAGAACCTAAAAAAAAGTAAAGTAAAGGTTTCTCTCCGACCAAGAGCGAAAAAAGTACAGTGATGCAAATCGGTTATTAAGTGACCTTATTTCAAAATCTCAACAACAGAGAGTAATTTGAAAACCTTTGAAAAGGTTGAGAGTTATTTTCGAGCTCTGCCTAAGAGTTTCAAATAAATGTCCATCAAGTTTTTAGCGCTAGCGACTGTTCCTATCTAGGCTCCACTAGGTGGCGGTTCGGCTGAACCCAATTAGCACTAGAATGTGCCTTCTCGTTACCACGACTCGTGTGACCTATTCGATGGTGTGTTTTGTTGAAGATGAGTGAGACAGCCGGGAGTGCCTAGATCCAACCTGTGGAGTTTAGAAAACGGATAAGATCTCGTATTCCTTTACCCGAAATGTCGAAGAATGGTGGGTGCACTAAGCACGCAGTCTTTCCCTTGTTAGTGCCGGATAGGAGAGAGTTTTCTTCTCATTTTCTTTTCCGCAGCTGCGGCAGTAGAGGTTCTATGGAATACCTTGTTTGGCCGCATGTTCTCCAAATGGCCAATGGCCTGTAGTTATCGCCGTTATACTGGCAATATCTGGACGGGTTCTGTTTAGGATACTTTTTGTTCTAGTCGTATCATAGGTATCTTCCTTGATATGGCGCAGTTCGTTAATCCCCCCCATTGGAGGTTGGCCTTCTGCAGGACGTGTGAGTTGATTTGTCATTGGACCGCTTCTAGCGGAATGTGGACCTGTGTAGTGAGCCGTATAGAGCAGAGCCCTACCTGGCCAGCTCATATGCACGCTCGTTTCCTTTTATGTCACTGTGCCTTGGAACCCAGAGCAGTATGACCCTGAAGCGTTCGCCCGAGAGGGCAAGCAATCTATTAGAATAGCAATGTTTTGTTTGTGCGTTGTGTCACTCCCGAGTTGCGTGTAAGCTTCTCGGATTGCCAGTAGTTCCGAATGGAATTGCTATTTTTAGTGATTCCGAGTAGACACCGGCCCGTTCGTTTTTCTTCCACTGTGCTCTGGTGGAGAATCCAACGTGGAAGTTTATCCTAAAGTGAGTAAGTTACGGGATGCCGCGTATAAAAGCTTTAGGACGACTACGAGAAGAAAAGTTCTTCTATTAGGCTAATTGTACTTGTAACCCAAGTGCCCACTTCATTTTAAAAAAAAATCCAAGGGTCTATGTAAATGTGTAACACTTTGAGCTAAGTCTGCAAAATCATTTTCCTGATTCCCAATGCTATGTTGGCATAACACACAAACAGAACCCTTATGAATTTTTATGGTGACAAATTCAACATCAAAGTCAATGTGTATCCTCTCGAACTGGGGTACAAAAGGGGATCTAAACCCTAAGAAGCATACTTCACTTAAAGACTGCTCAGTGCTCGTATCATATATCATGAAACGCGCGCACAAAGTACAGAGTAACCCCCAAGGGACCTACATACCTAAATTTAATCCAAATTAATGGGATTTTCTTCCTTCCTTAGGGGATGAGACATTTCTTCTTCCGACATACAATAGAAATAAATGTCCTCAGGATTTGAGGCTAAATGGTGTGATGTGCCACACCAAGTATGTTTTATGCTTCTATTCGTCTAAATCTGGTCAACAGCACACCGCACTACATCTAATCTGAGACTCCTCTACCGACCAACGGTGCAATTAATCTTAATTTCATTTAGTGCTGCAGTATTCACAGGATACTGCCAATTAGTTTCTGGTTCTTTACCCTAAGCTATAGACTATGGATAGAGCTATGAACGTGTACAGGGATTGGGTCATATTGATTTTTCTTAAATGAGTGCCATGCTTCGGTTCCTGTGAAAGACAGCAACTCGGGGGTGTTTACTGATGGTTGTGAAAACAAACGAAAAACTCTCTTTAGAGCAAAAGAAGGAGTCGGTATAGAGCGCACTGAAATTCATTGGAAACATGGCCAAAAAGCTGATTCAATGAATGGACGACAACGTTTTGATGGGATGCCTTGGACTACAGCAGTGTAGGCGATACATCATGCCTGATGTAAATTTCGCCAACTTTTTGCGGATAGACCCTACAAATGCTACGAATGGGTTGCTAATTGGGGCCGCTGTCTATAAAGAAACCCGCGATAATTGCAAAGCTACACTCTAGCAATACATTTCGGCAACAAGTTCCCTTGAAATTCTCATAACTAAGTTGTTGTGGACAACATTGAGACTTCAGGCTTAGCTCATGCAAAAACAGAAAAAAAATTAAGAGCAGGAAAAGGTTTCTGATAAGTCTGTCAACCTTGATGGATGCACACTCATAGTTACTGTATTCATCACTACTTATCCACTATGAGGGTCGTGGGTTTAGGATGCCTAAATAGACTATCCACATCTCACATCGTCTTCCGCCATCGACTCTAAATCATCAGGGGCTCTCCCCGTACGCGTAAAGGTGATATTTCGGGTTTGGCCCAAACCTTGGGCCTACCTGATGGCACGAATTTCATCGCACGGCTTGGAAGCCGAGTTAGGGACATACGTTTAACGTGTCTAAACTATCGAAGTATTCTCGTGTTCCTTACTTGAACGCGACGAGTTACCCCAGCTTATGTCCGCGATCTTATTCTTTCGGTCATAACCCAAACCTCATGACCATAGAAAAGGGGCGGGACAAACACTTAATTAAAGACCGATAACTTAGCTTCGAGGCCAAGTGCGGTCCTCCTGATAACAGATCGACCAAGCTTGTCTCAGAAATTGTTCCAGGTTTCTCTTCTCCACGGCTACGCTGTAATATCCAATCCATATACACAACGAAAAGGAGAGGTGAGAGAACGCACCCCTGGCGAAGTCCAACGCCCATAGTGAAAGGCGTCGATTTAACGCCATTCACCCGAACACAGCTTTTACAGTTTCTATATAGAGATTGTTTTGCCCTCAAAAGACAACCGTCAATTCCATACTCCTGAAATACTCTCCAGAATTTACATCGAGGGACCCGATCATTTGCATTCTCCAAATCCACAAAACAACTGCAGATAAGTTTGGCATACTCTCAGGCCTTCTCAAGTATCATTCTAAGAGTGAAAAGCTGGTCGGTTATGTTTCTACCTGGACGAAAGCCGCAGTGAGTATCGCCCAACTTGTACTCGAATCGGCTCTTTTCTCTCCTAATTGTTCCTGCACAGACCCATTTCGTGTTCCATGCATTGAAGTCACTGACTTTGCGTTCTAGTATCCATAGTTAGCCCATCTAGGAAGCTTTCGAATTCCTCAATTGTGAGGCTTGATAGACGTAAGTACTGTCAATTTTGGCCCAAATGAAGGTTGGTTCAGGGCTCTCCTCTGCTTTGTGGAAGTTCGTTTACGACATGTTCGAATCGCACCTTTACGTGTTGCGTCTACTGTTCATATACATTATGCCGATGAGGTTCACTTATGATTCCCACGTCCAACAAATTAAAAGGACGACCATGTGTAATTTCCAAAGGTTGTGCCACGCTTGTCATATAAAGAACACCTACATTCCATTAACAGACCCTCATCATCGCATCGCAATTAATATATCAAAGCGGATGAGAGTGAGTAGTGAGTATTTATGCAACAGCAACAGAGAGGAAACCCGAAATCCCAACAGGTTTATGAAGACTGTGTCAAGAGAAGGAGGCAAATACACATTTCCCAATGCTTCTCCTAAAGATTCTCTGAGAAAACAATGAACATCCACTTTGCTTCCAACAAATACTTACTTCCCGAAGACTTTGTTCCAAAATGGAAGTATTTGTACTTATGTGTCAAACAACCCATTAAAGCTTTTTTACATGTTTTAACTTTTATTCACTTATCCAGAAGCACCTGCGGTTATCCTTTCATTTTTTGGCTTCAATCACAATTTTGATGAGTACATCCAGGAATTTGTGAACATCTGAGCCTTTTTTTGTTTGCAAGCACTTGCGCCGAATCCTGTATTCATTCTGAGAAAATAACGTAACATGATGAGAAAAAAGGGTATTTTAGAAAATTTCATTTAAAAACACACGTTATGGTCTTGTGACTTGAAATATTTTAAATTTTAACTTAAACTGTGTGAAGACTTTATGGGTGGGAAAGCTATTATTCACTGGAGCTAATGTCAAAACAATTTGTGACGACCATGTCAAAACACATCATTTTTTCTGAGTAAAAAGAATTTTCGCATACTCGGGATGATGATGATTTTTTTTTTTTTTTTTTAAAGAGATGATGAGATTGAGTGAATGCATGAAGGGTATTGTGATGAAGTGCATATGTTAGTTACAAGTCATCGGTGAAGAGTAACAATAAAGTCACGCTCCTTCTCGTATCAGAGCGTCAATCATCAAAAACACAGCCACAGTGAGGCCCGATATTTGCTGCACATTCATTCCACACTTACGTCCATTTGGTGGGGAGTCAAGATCCATGATAGCATCAGGATAGTACAGACGTTGAAAATATAAAAAAAAAATTCCTGTAGAGATTCCTGTAGAGATGACAACTCGAAACACATCACTTAAAATGAAAAGGTTGAGGCATTAAAGGTACCCCTACCTGGATACAAAGTTCGGTAGTTTTGGTTTTTCATTTCCTTGCTGAGAGTCTCTACAGCAATTAACTTGGTATAAACAGCTTACATAGGCCGGCGCGGATCTGGCCTCAACCTAAAAGCGTATGAGGATCCAGTAAAGCAGTGAAATCAGGCGGCTCAGGCGAACGGCTTTCAAATCATCATCAGTTAACCACAGTATCAACTGTGAATGGTGAAAAGTTACCTCGGAACAGAGGACTGGACGGACGAATCACGAAAGAATCGAATTAAATTGAAGAGCTCCATCTTATGGAACGTCTCCTGTTCTTTCGAATAAGAATTACATAACAGCTGTGATCGTCATTGACGTATCTATTACTGAAAAGAAAGGCGGTAAACCATCAGATAGTTCATCGATATAATCGAAAAAGAAATTATCTTAACTGACAGATGTATAGGCAGTGACAGAGAAAATGGGCTGTGTCCTCATGGAGCTCTTCGTCACTGCATCTCCTGCATATATCGTCACCATTCAGGCGTAATTTCTTTATGCGATATCTTTGCATGTTGTAGCCAGTAAGCACTTCCCCCAGCATCGACAGCTCTAAAATCTGGCATCCTAAATATCCTCCTGTGATATTGTTAGCATTGACACTAGTTGGGCAGCTCTTGTTACTGCTAGGACATCCGATTGGAAAACGTTGCTGTGATTCGGGAGTCTTATGAAGCTGCTAAGTTCTAACTCTTTAGAGAAAAGACCTAATCCTGTACCTATATTCAAAAACACTTCGTTGACTTGCCGGCAGCTATACCGTCAGCTCCAGCAGCTTTGTTGGGCTTAAGCTGAGATATGGCTACCTTCACTTCGTCCAGGTCGGGTGAACGGAATTGTTGGTCTTCATCGAGGTTGATTGGTTCATTCTGCCTGACAGCGGGGTTTGAATCGTCGTCGCCGTTGAATACTCTGCAGAGGTTAGATGGGAATAAGGAGAATTGGTTTGGTGCAATTATGTGAGTAGCTATTCAAATCGCATTGCAATTAAATAGAATCAGGTCGCTAATGTTACGTTGTTTCGTATATTTATTTCCGGCTTCACAGAAAAGGATCTCACTCTATAAGATCCTCCCCCTCTTCCTGCCTCCCATAGTCTATCGATTACCCAGAACATTCCCCCACTAACTGGCACCACTAAATAATTAAATACAAGGTTTTCCCATCAATAAATGGCTGTCAAATGAACAGCTACAAAATGCGTCCTTAAATCTTTCATGTTTCTAATTCCTATACCTACTGGCTTAGAGTTTTAAATATTTCTTCAATTTACTTACTCAATTGAAGCGAATAAGAACTGGGTCCATACATATGTAACCACATGAATATTTATAAAGCATTCTCCCGGGAATGTACCTACTTCGCATCCAACATGATTCTTCCCTTGATTCAGCTTGTCCCTAATTGATTCAAGCAAACCCATCAATAAAATATCTCGGGAAATGTCTTCATATCTATTGCGTTCAATTCCATTTGATGCTATTACCGACAAAACATCACCGAACACTCGTGTCCTTCTCACAAAGGAAGCAAAACACCCGTGAAGCTTTGTGGAATTCGTTTTGATAAATATTTAGTTGTTCCTTTAGGGTTTATATCGATGGAAAGTAAGAATATAATTGGGGTTTCAGCCCCTCAGGCAACACAAGATTCTGCTGTAATGATTACCTCTAGGCAGACGAAATGACATATTGTGTCATTGCACTTGCTGGGGGGCAACAAGCCAACATTATCTTTTCCCTGCTCTCTGACGTATGCGAATAAATGTGGTCTCATCGGTGGACTTGTAAAATATTGGATCCCCATGGCACTTTCACATATTTGTGTTGGCAAAGTACTTGAACTGATTCTGTTGCCCAACGGGAAAAACCCTATTAAACTGATGGCTTTTCTTTATTCGAGGGATGAAAATGCGGACCATGACAACTGACGTAGTACCTACCATTTCTATTATCAGCTTTTAGACCAATTAACGCTCAATTAAACACGTTTGAAGCCTTCAAGCTTTGTAGTGTTTGTTCCTTCCACTACGTAGCTAGGCACAGCAACAGTTGTGGTCCATTACGAAGGTAATGAAACCTACATCAAAGAACTCTGCATTGTTGTGGCATTTCTTCCTCCTTTCTTTACACTTTATCAGCAAATTTTAATTCCACACCATAGTGAGTGCTTGAAAGCTGATAACACTGGATTCGCTTCTGGGGAAATCCTTGTGGATGAACAACGTCATGTCTAGTGATTCCACTTTAATTTTTCAACTGCACTACTTTGTTGCCTTGCGAAGGAGGACATTTATCAGGTACACAGTGACAGTATAGGATTCCCACGTACAACACCCACGTCACATTCCCAATGTCCTCGAGGGATTTCCATTAGTTATTTCGTCACTGGGTGGGGTTCAGCTTTTTGAGTTATTTTGCACCTTTTGGCATTCTATTCTTCGGAATTTGTCCATTAGTATTGCGTTTACCCGCATTAAAGATCTCCAGCGATGTTGAACTAATTGGAAGCTGGAAAGCTTTTCACAGCACTTGCACTGCAGTTTCCTTCAGAATTCCTCCAGTCTAGAGTAGTTTCTTAAATCCACAGGTTGTTAGGACGTCAAGTATCTTCTTGGGATGGAAGGCTGGTTATCTTTCGGGGAACTTGCCAATTTTTTCCCTAAGAGACTAAAATATCTCCTCGTCTACAGAACAGGCCACGTGACTTCAGCAGAGAAAAGGGCGTTTTGTTTCTGCTGGGTATTTCAACTCTGGAGGGAGACCTTTTGCTAGAAGCGCTTGGGACTCGCTTGGGATGGGAAGATCGTTCCCGGCTGTGGCCTTGTAACTAGAGCAATTTAAGCTGACTATAGAAGGCGACTCGTTTTAGCGGAAGGCACTAAACTCTTCTGTGTACTGGTTTCAGGGGCTACAAAGCAATTCCCGTAATTCTCATCCGTGAAGTTCGGGTGGCTCCATCTGCTGATTTCCAATCAATCGAATCAAGGTCGATTTCGCATTGCATTATGTATCCGGTGTGCTCTGCCAGACTTCACTAAATTTGGATAGAATTTGAGAATGTGATCATCGTAGCTCAGTGGTTATTGGATTAGACTGCTGTGTCAAGTGTGTTGTCTCAGGAACATCCATCGAAGATTTTATCGCGACTCCACCAATCGTCGGGGAATGATAAACCTCCGAGAGTATAGTTTGTCGGTATGAAGCGCATCTTAATTCACTTTTTGAAGTCGGTAGTAAATTGTAGATCCTTATACTGGTGCCTAAAATGTAACACGACAACGTGATTGCAAGAAACTAGGCCTTGGTCATCCCGGCCGTCCGTAGACCAAACAATGGTAATGGTTCGGTTAGGTTAGGTTAAGGTGGCTGTCTTAACCTGAGTTGGTACCACAGCATATGCGATAAGTCGCATAGCTACACCAAGGACTAATTGAAGCAACTAGAGCGATTTATAAAGCGGAGGATACTTCTGAGATCAATTTTCCCAATGCCCCCGAGGTCATTGAAGAAAGATGGCCCAAATGGAGTAGTCTTCTTTTGGACAGGGCTGGAGAGGTGCAGAAGAAGTGGAAAAAATATTAGAGAAAAGGCCTAGCCTCTTGGCATGAAGGCCTATAGGACTGTTGAAATTTGTTTTTTTCCCCATCCTTCCTGGATGAGCTTACTATGTTTTGAGATGTTTTTGAAGCAGTATTTGGGTGGCTTGTCGTTCAGAATCAAACTGAATACCATGTCGTCCAAAAGATACACTTGACCAAGTAGTGGTAGGTCCGATTTGACCCGTAGGGCACAGGTTGCTATGATATGGAGGCAGTCTGATATGCAGCTTCTAGCTAGACAGGGAATTCGTTCCAGTTTTCTTATTTCCGTCACTTTTTTTCCCATCAGTCCATGCTAGGATGATGCTATTAGCTCAACTATGTCTTTAAGAAAAGGAGTCTGTCGTGTTTAAATTGTTGGTCTTTCCCATTCTGCGTTCTATTACGCAGCAGAACGAAGAACCCGCGGAACCAAGAGTCTCAAGAACCTTGATATACATTTAATTCTAAGCCGCTTGACCTAGACCGGCGCAGCACATGGAACTAATGTATGACATTCTTCTTGACAAGACAGCAGCACTACATATTCTGAGACCTTCACACAGTCAAGATCTCCAGATTTGGAACTAATAAGGTTTAGAGCTCACAACTTGCCTACGAAAAGCAAAGGCTTACGTAAAACACAAAAAAGCAGACAACAGGGAGGGTGTTAGCCTGGTAGCACAAAAAATCGCTTAAGTGAGAACCAAGACAACAACGTTTTTTAGCTAGGCGAAACGTATTGTTTGTAGGTGGTAACCACGTAGTGATTAGGCGAACTTTTATAGCGAAAGCCTCAGATCCTGGCAGGCATGTATCCTAGCCTACGTCCTAAATCTCATCCCCTCATACAGTCATCAACCACAGACTCAAAGCTATAGCTGTCCATGGTAACGCTCTAGACAAGGCATCGGTGTTGCGTCTTGGCGTTCGTAGACGCCTCTTTGTTTTGTACTCGTTCACAACCGGATCTGCTTCTTTTAGCAGTCTCTGATTCGTTGCTCGTAGGAGGCGCCATTCTTTGTTCTGCGCAGCCAAATAGTTGCACTGATGTGTGCCTCACTCTGCCAAAAATCTCTAGTGATATTGAAGGTTTTTTACGAACTTGACGAAGCAGCGTGGATTTTCCAGCGCGATCCTAGAAAATCGAATGAAATGCTAGAAACAGGCGCGGCCTTGAATTCGTTGAATAGATGGCTGGTATTGATTTACCATAACACCACATCAAATTTTTCATGCGAAGATCATTAAGCACCATACCAGCAAGCACGAGATCATTTCTTTAATCGAAGAACTCAAAAACATCAAAGCAGTAGAGGAAACATTTTCATGAAAACACCTTACCGACGATTCACTTGAAGTCTCAACTAAGAAAACCGAGCAAAAAGCGCCCTACGACTGCAAGCATCTGGGTTTTGACAAAAAGGGGCAAATAAGTAACATCAGCATCGCTAGATGGGCGAAGCTGGAAATAAAAACTGAACTTCCAAAGTCTCTTCCCAGCAAGGGAAAGTTGGGACGATAGAAGGGTCACTAAACCCGGCAACACATCAATTTTCACCGACGGCTCAAGAATGGATAAAGGGTCGGTCGATGAAACTTCAAAACCACGGCAGTGTGTTCCAAGCTGCAGTTCTAGCAATAACCGATGCCGCAAAGGAACTATCCCCAGTAACGCAGAGGAGAAATATCGACATATTCATCGATAGCCAGGCTGCCATCAAAACCGTGTCGTTCACAATACTCAATACTTAAGGGTGGCCATGGTGCAGTGGTTAGCATCATCGCTTGTCACGCTGAAAGTCCGGGTTCAACTCCTGATGTCGGAAAAACATTTATTTCTTAAATAAATAAAAATCAATCAACTATGAAAGCTGATGGTGACTCTACTGCGACTGGTGAGTCTACAGTGGCAGAAGAGGGTCTTGGCTTGAAGAGTTGATTGAGAGAACACTGAGTATGACATCAGGGGAAAAATTCCTGTGAATTAAGCAATGACAAAAGAAAAACACCACAAATGTCCCCAGCTTGCCTCGACACCACCCTTGGACGCCAATGAAAAAAAAACTTAACGAAACCTTAGTTTCAAACCACTGTATATCGCTCGCGGTGTGTCTATAACATTATAAGGGTATTCATAGTATATGGCGATGTAAATGCAGAGGAGGACACGACTCATTTTCTCTGCGACTGTCCAAACCTCAGCAGAACCAGAATGACGGCCATATGCGCTTAGTTCTTTAGTGACTTAGACCAACTCGCATCCATGACACCGAAGACCATCCTAAAATTCACACTAAATTCAGGGCGACTGAGGGAAGCTAATAACGATGAATAAATAACCTGTTCGCTTCCCAACCGGTATATGAACGTAGGATCTCACAATGGGGAACAGAATAGATTATTGAAAATCCGAGTGAGGCGGCGCTTAAAATAAAGCCGCCACCCCTCTAACCTAAACTAACCTAAGGTAGCCAACAGCATTCCGAGTGAGGCGGCGCCTAACATTTCAGCCGCCACCCCTCTTTAGCTAAGCTAACCTAAGGAAGCCGGCGGCATTCCTGACTTTAGAAGAATTCTTGACTAGTTTCGTTTACTATAAGTCAGAATTAACGAAGAGCCCTTAAGTAGCTATAGAGTCGCTAACATCTCAATTGAAAGTAGAACCGAACGCGATGTTACATAGTAATCGAATTGGCAAGGCAAGATCGAGGTCTCAAAAGTATGACTGTGCTGACGACGTTGGATGAGTGCAGTACTGATAATAATCGCATTTCCAAAAGACACAACCACTCTGGGAGTCAAATGGCTGTGGACGGTCATACATTTCCATTATTCGACGCAATGCAATCCATTAGCTCTGACAATGGAGGGAAGTCGAAAACGATTAAACACGATGGAGGCTATTGGACCCACAAAGAAAAAGAGGACTCAAGCTAAGTAAATAAGCTGCCATAACGAAACGAAAGCACTTTGGAGTCCCGAAGCACCAAAATCAAATACCCTGATGGCCTGTTTCCCAAAATGTGTTCAAAGTTTTTACCAATCCTAGGGCACATCAACATCGATGAAATGGAAAGTCCCTTCAGAACGAAGCAAGCACTCAACTCCATCCAAAATCCAACGTTATCCTAAATTGCATTCCTAATTTCCCCCAAACAAGCGTAAGTAGTGGTTCATGTTTTTCCATCATAAAAAAAAAATTGAAATACACTCATCCGAGTTCGCTGAGTGCTCCAGAGATAATACATGTACATAATGTACTCATATACATATTCTTTTATGCGCAGCACGAGTAACCATCACGTTCATTATGTCCCACTCTTCTTCCAAAGGAGTCTATTGATGGAATCAGTTTTGCTTATTCCTGGTGCTCATCCGGTGTTGAGATATCCGGCATCGTCGCATTAGGTACATAATACCCTGGCCAAGATGGTTTAATGGAATCCTGCAGGTCGACGATGAAATTCAATAAAAAATTTCCTTTTTTTCTTTTTTTTTTTCCATTTTTCTTCAGATTAATTTCCGCAAAATATCAATCCTGTCAAAGCTTAATATTTCCTACAGAGAACCAAGGACAATAAGTTTTTAAATAGTTTCTCTCCAGGTTCCTGTGAAGTTTTTTCATCGTGTGCCAATCAATTTGGATGCCAAACGCAACTAATAAAGTGAGTCAAGGAACTTAAGTCGCTTTAAATAAATTTATGCCAAGGCAAGTGAATGATGGGTGGACATTTCTACATTCAAGGATTTGTAGGGGAGGAAGTGTAAGTACGTAGTCCATAGGGAGTATCTTATATGTGTGGTATACTTATGTTTCTTTTTAGAGATAAGGGAGGCGAATGTTCGAAGTGGAATTTAATGTGCCAGGAGAGTCCACGCACAAGTTACTTACTTATGTGCTGATTCCCTTTGTGGATCCTTGAGCCTTTACTATGCCTATGAGCCATCGTGTACGGTTTCGGGCAATATGTCTTAGCTGGGTCCATCTCTTCCCTGAAATTCCTCCTCAACTGTGCTGTGCGATGTATTTTTTGGTCGACTCACTCTTCTGCCACCTCGAGTAAACGGTATCCATTACATAGCGTAGCCACGAACGGAGCTGTCGCCTTTCAAAATGTATGGCTGCTTAAGCCCCTCCTAAGTTTTTCAAACCAGTTTAAACTAAATGCAAACCTGATCGCATTTCATTTCGGAACGGGGTTGTCAACTCCTCCTTCAAATGTCTGTCAAACGTCTGTATTTACTTCCCTCCGACATTCTCCTCTAAAACAATTAGGCACTCACAGAGTAAGTGCCTAATTGTTTCCGTTTCTTTCTGTGAAGTTGATACCGAGCCTAGTTACCATAGTGCCTAAGGCACAATATCCCGTCAGTAAAACTTTTAGCATCCAAGTTTCGTTTTTGCTCATTGCCAGGAGACATTTTGTTTTGCTCTGGTCAATCCTCTGCGGGATATTATATAGTCGCCTCTAGTTAGTTCTCTCTTCTTGTGGTCTACGTTACTTTCCAATGCACCGATAGGGATGTTTATCGATGTGTGGGTGTGTTATCTTCCTAAAGCGGATCCTTACCGATCCAGTTCATCTGCTTTTTTACTGTCACTGTGTCCGAGGATCCAGCAGTAGATAACGCCTACTTTGTTTAGGATTTTGCGACAGTTGGGCACTTACACTATCTCGTGTCTTGATAGCTCCTTAACTGTCGACGAAGATTCTAGCTATCAGCCCCAATATCCCTACGAAACTCCTTAATGTAGATGAATCCTGGGCAAATAGTGCCAAATAGAAGTTGACAAATCTCCTCAGGGTTGCTGATGAATTCACCGATTTGTTTCTTGAAGAAGCGGATGTAACGGTCTCCAAACTCTTTTGAAACCAAGCCGCGAATCGTGTTTAGAGTTCGTTGTTGTTGTCCATACATACTTGCACCGAATTTATTTCTGCAACCTTTCTCCAAAACGATTATGTTGCCTCCGAGATGCATGTGAAGAGTTTCATCATCATTCAGCATCATTTTCAATGAACCGCTTATCCACTATGAAGGTCGCGGGGTTAGGGTGCTTAAGTGAACTCTCCAAATCTCCCGATCTTCCGCCATTGACATTGGACTTGGTCCAACCATCTCATCCTTGGCCTACCCATGGGGCGCTTATCTGCTGGCTCGGATTGCATGGCACGTCTTGGAAGTCGAGTTGGGAACATGCGTTGAATGTGCCCAAACCATCAAAGTATGGATCTTTTGGTTCGAAAAAGTAGCTGCTCGACATTGAGTGCCTCGCGTATTCTGGTGTTTCTAACTCGATTTCGGTGAGTCACCACAGCAATACAACGAAGACATCTTATTTCGGTATCTTGTATCCGCGATCTCATTTTTCCCTCATTATCCAAACCACATGACCATAGGTGAGGATCGGAACAAACACTGAATTAAAGATTGAGAGCTTAGCTCCGATACCAAGTTCAACCCTCCCGATAACATATTGATCAAGTTGTCACAAAATGACTCCAGCCTGATCAATGCTACAAGATAACTGAGTATTGCTCCTTCCATCACTCGTGAATAGGACCCTGAGATACTTAAACTTCTGCACCTGTTTCAATGCAGAGTGTATCGAACAGGCGTGCGGGAAATTACCATAACCTTTGACTGTTTCACGTTCACCCTCATCCCCGCCTCCACATAGACGGCTACGAACCCAGTCATGTACGCGCTGAAGTTCGGTCTGGGTGGACCCTAGGATGACCAAGTCATGAGTGAAAATCCGATGACATATCCTTAAGTCTCCCAATTCGAACCGTTCCTCGTCACGGCTGCGCTGTAACATCCAATCAATATACAAATGTACACTATGAAAAGGATAGGTGACAGAACGCATCGCTGACGCATCCCAAAGCCCACAGCGAAAGTTGTGAAGAGTTTTCGGGAATTTTTTTTTATTTACTCAAAATGCCCTACATGTGAGTCTTTCAAAACATGCCAACATCTTCCTCAAGTTATCCGTAGATTGTTGAGTTAATTAACAGTTTCTGCTATAAGCATTTACACGAGTAAAGTTCTTTCCACGATTAACGAACGCTTCCTGCAGACTTTCATCCGTGACCGCCCAAAGTCATGTAAAACTCATTCCACTCGCTGAAGGACCAAAAGAAAACCAACTTTGTAGCTTCGGTGATATCGTTATCGACGGACGTTGTGGCGTGGTTCACAAACATCATCCTTATTACCCGGCGCTGTAAAGAACACAGTCATTCGAAATTCCAATTAGGAATCACCCATACCAACCAACCGGCTTCGCTGGTCGTTTGACATCAAAATTGCTCGCGTGGCCAATTATCACCCTTTTAGGAGTCTTGTGTCGAACATTTACAGTAAATTAACAAAATTTATGAACACCACTCCATGGTCCGTGAAAATTAAAGCCATGATTTCCCACTAAACACACATCAGAGACGTTGGCTTACTCGAAACACTTGTTGGCACATGTGGCCCACAAGTTTATTACGCCGACAATGCTACTCATCATTAACCCGTCACGAGCAACAGCATTAACCAAGTGTAAGACATCCCTATGCCAACCCAAGGACGGCAAATATACTATGTAAGAAGAATCCAGTGGGATGACAGTAAACACAATTGCTCATAAATGTTGATGTGTTCCCCTCCGTTACTTTCTCAGGACTTGTTTTCAAATTACTACGTCTGTGTGTGCAAACATGGAATAAACATGAATTCTCCCAAAGCACCGTCACATGAGCCTAAGACAACATTCAAACATTCATAAGTCCATGCGTGACTAACAGAAATATGTAAATGATTCCTTTTCGGCAAAGGACTTTGCATACGGCCTTCGAATTCTATCCACAGATGCTATCCGCTTGGGAAGCAATGAATGAGAGAAATGTCTCTTCTATTTCTTTTCTCGAGACTTCAAACTCGACTCCGTTGGATAAATATTTGTTTGTTTAGCATATAAAGGGTAAACGAACAGAATCCCCTACTTAGCGTCACGATTTATTATTTACGAGTAAACTGTCAGAATGCCACGTGTAGCAATGTCCAAAGACATCGCGCTGTAATTCCATTCAGCGGGACAAAAGGTTCCCGCCTCGACAGCTGAGCTTTCCAACTTTTCGGTGACAATATAAATGGAATTTTTTAGGCGGAGGGGATGGAAAATATTCGTGAAATGTCCACCCCCTCCAGTTGAGACTACCATCCAACATAGCTGGACTTATTAATCCGCACAGGTCTTCGCGACACTAATGTCCTTGTGTCCCAGTTTCTCCGGAGCAAGGTAATTGCGGAATAAATTTCCTTTTAATTGATGCTTCAGGATTACCCCCTTGTGCCACACCACAAGGACATCACTTGGAGGGAATTCCTGTGCTGGGATGAGTACTTGAGACGTAAATTTCGCGTACCTTTGCCGAAGTGTGTGCACGTGGGTGGCTTATCAGTGGATTTGTAAGCGACACTTCCTTTTTTCTTTTTAATAAATGCTTGTCGTGGGCAGTCTAGGATAAGAAAATCGTATTTTCCCTTCGGCGAAGTGGCTTTTGTTATCCTGGCGGTGCTTGGGAGAGATGTATGGGCACTGTGGACCTTGTCATCGATACCGCAGAAATGACTCAAACTTTACTAATAATAAACTTCTCCAATTTGATGCAAGGCGCTCTAAATTATAAATCTCAATGATAAAGTGAAAGGTCAAGGCTGAGGCTGGACAGAAGAAAACAAAAGTGTGGTGACGTTGAGTGTTTGAGATTTGTAGATTCCGAGAACGCGAATCATGCCACAATCTAAGTGGCTTGAGGAAAATCATCTGAATGTGCTGAAAGGCAGAGTTTTAAGTGAGAGGATGAAGGATGGACTTAAGAAACGCCAACTCGGACACAACTCTGGGCAGGATATTTGAGAAAAATTTTTAGTTTTTGCTTTCAATTAACTTTATCTCCTTCTATTATTTGCCTTATCGGTTTTGAGGTGCCCAGAAAGTTTTAATGACAACGTAAAGCGATTGAAGCAGTATTACCTAGGTAAGGTTAGGTTAGCGGGAAATCTTCTTCATCTCACTTACGTCTATGTACACCCGTTGTGGTTCCTACATGTTTTACCAGCTGCTTCCCACTGCGTGATTTTATATGCCTGATGACATTTGGCGTACTTGAGCAGATCCAACAGTGAACCATCGGACAGCTCCTCCATGTTATCGAAGAGGTATCTGTCCAATGTTATTTTCCAATATTGCAGAGGCTTGAGCAATGACAGAGGAAGTGAGCCGTATCTTCATGCACCTCCTCGCCCCCGCACCCATAGGCATAGGTCATCCTCCGTCAGGTGCATTTTTTTGCATGGTACCTAAGCAGTAATGACAGGGATTTCCTGTACTTTTTCTGCTTGGTCGTTCTGGACATAATCTTCTGGAAATTTAGCAGGATTCGCGTGGTTAGTGTTTTCCAGTGTTTCTTTTAAATGACGAAGTAGAGGTTTAATTGTCCATCCGCTAGCTCTGGTTCTAGGGCTGATCCCTTCCTTGCCAGTTCGTCAGCAGTCTCGTTTCCTGACCCCAGCTCAGCTCTTCACGACAGCAATTTACAAGCTTAGATGTAATTTGAGTAGCAGCTATGTAGTGCTGGTACTGGTACGCAAAGCATGTGTCGGCAAAACTTTTGGGAAAAGGTAGAAACTAGCACCTAAGACCCATGTGCGCTGCCAAATTTCATCCTATTTTAACCTACCGACCGTTCTTAAGACGGGTCTACAACATCACTCAACAAAGCACAATTTAAAAAACAACGGGAATAAGCACAGTAGGTGTCCTGCGGTCAAACCCGACCAAAGCACTTAAGGTGCTCCTAAAGATTTTGCCTCCGGGCCGGCTTATTAAATACGACGTATTTCATGTAGCACAGTAAGACTCGGAGAACCTCGTCCGCGAAACCATATGGTTATAGCAGGGGCCTCGATTTACTGGTAAGTACTCAGGCTGGATTCTCCACATCTCCCTATCTTCCGCCATCGACACTTAATCATCAGGGGCTATCCCCATACGGATAGAGATTAGATTGCTGACATAGCCCATCCTGCTCATCCTGGGCGCCTACCTGATTGCACGAACTCCAGCCAAGTTGGAGTAAAAGCCCGATTACGACTTCTAGTGCTGATGTTAGTCAGGTGCATTTAACAATTGTGATACCAGGCAATTTTCTGTAGCTTCTCGAGCTGCATTGCCGGGAGCCGTTTACCAAACTATAGCTGCTTATGTGATAATGGATCTGATCAGCTTAATGCACAGCCGGTATATTAATTCGGAACTTGCTCCTATTCATCTTCTCCTGCTCAGTTGCACAATAATTTAATTGGCATCAATGCAATCGATCTGCTAAGGGCAAAGTTGCAATTCTCTTACCCAAATCAATGAAGGTATTGAAAGAAAAGTTCTCCCCCAACTTGTACTGAATATCAATGATATGTACTTCAATGAAAAGGGCACTGCATTCTGACCTTAGCTGCAATCAAGTTGTTGTTCAAACTCAATTTTGCGCTTTGGAATCAGTTGTGCCACCACCTACACGCACAATCGCAATTTTTGTTTTATGGAAGTTAACTTCCTCAGCTCAGCTACACGTGGTCTATTTAGGCTCCGAACATTGCCCTTCTGCTGGGATTTTCAATAGTAAACAAATTTCCATATCCAAAGTTTCATAGTCTATTTCCGATTTTGTATTCGCTGGTATTGAATCCTCCTCGATGCGACATTGAATGGTTTAATCGAATGTTGTTTGACCTTTGAAAACATCAAGAGATCCGCGCCACATAGCATTTGCTATTTCAGCTGAATATCCATTTTCCGGGAATCCAATCAACGGACACAAGTATCCTCATAATTTCATATGAATTTTTCCCCCGCGCGAAGCCAAATTGATTGAATTGTTTTTGTAATACCACGTGCCGTTAAAAAATGTCGAATAACAGCAATTCAGGATTGAGGGTTTCCGGTGTCAAACTATTAATTAACGAGGATTCATACCTGTGAAGTGGTCATCAAAATAACAGCATCAACGTCAATCCAATTAGGAACTGTCCATCGGATGTTACCAGAGCGTAGACAAGGCGGGGGTTTTGGGGGTTCAAACCCCCAATAGCTGGTGCGACAGCTCGGCATGAGTCAATACCTAGCTTCTCGCAACCATTACCTACAATTTATTGCCGACTCCAAACGGCGAATTGAGAAGCTCTTTTATGACAAATTATACTCCCGGAAGCTTGTCATTCCTCGGCGAGAGGCGATGTCGTGAAAAATGTTAGGTGGTTATGCGGCTCGCACAGCAGTCCAACGTACTAACCACTGAGCCACGGCGACAACGCAAACCCCCCCCCCCATTGGAGGTGAAACAAAAATTGATAAACATTCAGCTCCAGGTTGGGTTGGAACTCCCGACTTACGCGCTACGGTTAACTGTTCCACAACCAAATAAGGGGTGCACATGCTCATTGTTATAGGTAGCCCCGCCTCTGTACTGTCTCGATGGGAGAATGCCGACAGATCGACAGAAACAGATCATATTGTCACATAATGGAAGTCAATCTGTGACCCACACCCACTGAGCACAAGAAGGCTTTCGCCACGCTTGTCGTTTGATCACCAAACATCAAGCGTGCAAAGAACTTCGCCGGAGTAATTACACTCTCCAACATTATCTTCTCGAGAAGATAAAGTTGGAGAGCTCGATTATCGTAACTTTATCGTAACTTTAGATCGTAAGCAGAACTTAGGTCTAGTTAAGTCGAGGTATTTAGTTTTAGTCTAGTTTTTAGTTTGAAGTCAAAATGTAAGCTTGTGCCACGACAGCACTTAGATCAATAATTAAATATAACGTGTAACCAATTGAATTGTGTGTTTCACTCCAATTACTAAACTATATAACTATATGCTCAGGACTCTGGTATTTGACAGGAGATTCAGTACCAGAATTCCTGACAGAGATGACTGCAGGAACCACAAAGTTACCAATAAAAAGGAACTGGTTTTCTACACTGATGGTTCTAAAATGGACACTGGTAGAGGTGCCTGGATCTACTGCAAGGCCCACCACCACTCCTTTAGAATAAACGACAACTGCAGTGTCTTTCAGGTCGAAATCACAGCCATCATCGAGGTTTCGATAACTGTCCGCGAGAAGGATATCACCGCAAGGACATTTACGGTCTACATCGACGGTCAGGCAGCCGTTAAGGCTCTGGAGTTCGCGATAACTAGATCGAGGCTTGTAGGAATCTGCAAAAAGCATCTAGATGAGATATCGAGAGCCAATACGGATACCCTATGTTGGGTACCAGGGCATATGGATATCCCAGGTAACGAAGGGGCTGAGGAACATTCACGAAGGCATGTTCACAGGCTCTCCTATTTGCGAGGATTCCAATATGACCCTACACCCTATACATCGCGATGTAAAAGTGGACAATGACACAGTACCTTAACGAATTCTTCTCTGTACCTCGGTGGATAACGACATTGAAAGAGCAGTAAAAGGCTTTTTTTTATGAAATTAATATTCACTTAATGACATTTAAAAAAGAAACCATGTGTTTCAATTACAATACTTTTTTTTTCCAGCTAATCTTTTGCAAGAACATTGTTAGGCCTTTCGAGAAGATTTCGCTAAAACCCCCCCATAAGCAAATCCTAACTACGCCTCTGATTGTTACAATTATTAGCCTGACCAGACATTGTCACATACATAAGTATAGATACGACGTCCTGGTGAAACATCTGACCATCGACATAATTAATGAGATTCATTAGCATTGCTTTCAATCATATTAACTGATGCGTTTCGCTTTTAGGAAGTTTGATTTAACAGGTGTTGAGCCGAAACGTTATTTTCGATGGTAGGAGTCCTGGTGTGGTGACATCCCGAAATTCTACAGATTCCAACACACAAAGTAGATTGAGTGTCAACACAATTTCGCTTTTTCGGCACGTAACCCGATTATAATTGCTTTTCGTGATGCGTAGAGCCGTTGCAGCGTTTCATAGAATTGACGGTTCCTTTTAACAATGTCTACATGGAACCAAAGCGAAGAGCACAATTGCTGACTAATTGGACCTCGGTGGCCAGTTCACGTCGTCTCTCCATGAGATAACCATGCCCTCAAATCACTCGTGCAGAATGTCCATTGTGGCATCAGCTGTGTGGTATGTGGCGCCGTTCTGTTGGAACCACATGTCGTTCACATGCATATCATTCAATTTGGGCCAAAAGAAATTGGTTATCATCGATCGGTAGCGCTCTCGGCTGATGGTCGTTTTCGAAGAAGTACGAACCGATGGTGCCGCCGGCCCACAATCCACAGCAAATAGGGACTTTCTGCGGATGTATTGCCACTTGGTGGACCTCGTGTGGATTAGCATCGTCCAAATCTTGCAATTTTGCTTGTTGACGTACCCGTTCATCCAACAATGGGCCTCGTGGTTGTGGAGAATCAAATAGTCCGATGTAGCTGTGAAGCCTTCAGAGTTATGTTATTCCCGCATTTCTTTTACGGTCTTCAGATTCGCCATGTCCATAGGTGTACTCTTTTCACAGGTTGCATTTCCCCAGGCAGAGAGCTCCTTTCTTGGAAATTTTTTTTATGAACAACTCTAGTGGGAGGATATGATCATTGATCAATTATGTCCAAACCTGGTTGCGGCGCACTTCTAAAAGCTCCTGTGATGCAAAGCGCTGCAAGTAACTTTTATGCCTATTGCAGTTCACAAGACCAAAGCCACATATGTAGCAGATGATGAATCTTATGACTGCGGGGTACTTCCAGTGTATGATGCGCGGTTGCAGTCCCCATCTTTTGCCGAAGGTCCTATTTCAAGCTTAGAGAGCATTTAAGCCGTTCTTCATTGTCTTCAATATTTCTTTTCTAAGACAGTTTGGAGTCGAGAATAACTCCGAGGTATTTTGTCTCAGATGGGAGCTTTAAGCTGAAACCAATTAGCTTTTTTTATTTTGTTAATCCTGTTGAGGAGGGGCCTACCTACCTCTGGTTCTTCCAGATTCTCTATTGTTGCTTCTGTTTTCCAATTTATTGAACGCTCCCCATATATCGGGAAAGGCTCCCAGTGCATGCACTTTAAACTACTCAGTGCACTCTCTACTGATTGTAAATAAGGACATGACAATCCAGGTTCGGCCAAGGCCTACCTTCTTGCAACCATTCACGTTATGCGGGTCACATTTTTCGCACGAACGAAGGCCCACGAACTTAGATGCCTATCCCTTGTTTAAGAGTCTCATGTGTGAACTCAAATTTATTAAAACAATAATTTAAGATTTTACACTGTAACTACACGGAGCGAACTCGCCAAGCACCCTTGCCGATCAGATACGAACTGCGAACTTAACTCATTTCGTCTGTCTGACTTGGCGAGCTGCATGTGCAGAAACTACCTAAACTACCTCGATTTGAGTAGGAGGGATTTCCCTACTCAATTATTACTCAAAGGATGGTTCATCCTTTCGCTAACACAAGACCTAGGTTCATATCTTGGTTAACACATGCAATAGGTAGCCATGCCAATAAAATGACGTTTTAGCAGGAATTTAGTCCTTGATTGAATTCAGAACCACCATTCAGACCATCTATCAATTGAATCACCTAAACAGATATCGATTCCCGTGTTCAGTTCCACACATTTTTCCACGTGGCTCGATTTAACGTAAGCTCATCGAAGGACCCAAAAAGGCATACTTCCGATCCGGTATTGTTCAAGTAGCATGAGCACATGCCAGTGAATACAATTTCCCAATCGATAAGGAGTGTCTCATAACATAAGCTTTCAAAAGTAATAGCACATCACACAATATTTGACAACCTTTTTCCAGCCACCAACAGACTCGCCTAATGAAGATTAATCCTCTTACAAGCATTTCCCTATAATCCTTGCACCCAATACCAGATGTACCACATCAATTGCCTATTTCCAGATAATTAAAAAAAGGTTACATGAGCCGCTTTTTGGTCAAGTCCATAACTGTATCGCATAAAATTGGATAGCATTAGCAAAAGATCCCAGCAAAATTATTGGCCCTTTTTCCCTCCTCGAAATATAAGTCAAGGCGTAGCATCGTTCATTCCCACAACAAAATAAAAAATTCACTCTGTGCTGAAAAAGGTTTAACCCTTGTCACAAGAGTGTCGAGGAATAATACAAAAAAAAAAAAATATTTAACCAAAAAAATTCGAATGGAACCCGTTTGTTAAAAATCACAGAGTAGAAGAAATTGAAATTCCCATGGCTACTGGGCGGGACGATAAAAATAGATAGAATCACTCTAAGGACCCTTGTAAATAATCTTGAAATTCTTGTGAGTCCCTTTTATTTGCAGAAAGGGACACACGCAGCCAGCCATGGTTTTTCCAATTTAATGGAAGAATTCTCTGATCCCATACCGTTAAATAAAGACGAATTTGTCAACTAACCCGTGTAACCCAAGTGGTAACTCTGATTTGCAAAAACAAGCAAGACGACTGTTTTTTGCGGCGTTTTGCCACGTCTCGTCAGGCAGTGTCACAAAAAACTTTCAACTGGTACATACATATGTGCGTATGTATCTAACAAATCAGACGAGACACCTTTTGTTGACTCGATTGATTGCGTTGAAATGCGGTTCAAAAGTTCTAGGGTGAAAGAACGAGGTGAAAAGAGGTTGGGAACCTCAAACTGTGTCATCTGTCTTTACTTAGGGAATCCTCACAGTTGGCTTGCGCTAATATAGGAGATCCATGATCCTGTACGGCAATAATATAATTCCGAGTAAAAAATACCTCACTGCAAGACCAGAATTCCCAGAAGAAGCGTTTACAAATCTAGCGAGGTCTTGAATGAATCTGCGTTAGAGATATACACAGATGGATCTTAAGCAGCATATGGCTTGGAGGCAGGAGTCTCCTGTGAAGATTAGCGGATGACTACCGGATCACTTTGGTGTATTTCAGGTGGATATCACGGCAGTCCAAGAAGCTGCGGCTTGGCTTTCAGTTAACGTGGTAGAGTGTAGCTTTCACTTGTCACGCAGGGAGCAATACTGAATTACCCTGTAGGATGTTGGTCCACCTGAAACAAATTTGAGACAATCTTGCTCAATCTGTTGTTAAAAGGACCGCACTTGGCACCGAAGGTAAGCTTTCGGTGTTAAATTCAGTGTTTCTTCCGACCGTCATGAGGTTTGGGTAATGACCGAAAGAATAAAATCGCGGAAACAAGCTGCCGAAATGAGATTTATTCGTTGTATTGCTGGAATGACTCTCCGAGATCGAGTTAGAAACATCAGAATACGCGAGGTAATCAATGTCGAGCAGCTACTTCTCTGAACGGAGCGGTCCATACTTCGATAGATTGGACATGTAACGCTTGATGCCAACTCGGCTTCGAAGACGTACTGGAATCTGTGCTATCAGGTAGATGTCCTCTGCGTAAGCCAAGCATGAGATGGTTAGAGCAAGTCCAAAATTTCACCTCTATCCGTTTGGGGATAACTCCTGATGATTTAGAGCCGATGACGAAAGATCGGGAGGTATGCATGGACGGTCCATTTAAGCACACTAACTCGCAAGCCTCAAAGGGAATAAGCGGGTCATTGAAAAATGATGATGAGTCAGGCAGCGATAAAAGTCTGGGGCACATGCTGATGGTATCTAAATGAGATCACTGACGAATTGGACATTTCACATATCCAGCGTTCTGCAGAGTGAGAGAACAAGCATAAGAAGGGGCATGTCCAGACGTTTCAAAAACTTCGCCGTAACATTGAAGCTAAACGAATGGCAAATGGAATGTAATCAATACTTATCTTCCGTCGAGGCTGTTCTGGCCTAAGCTGGATCTGAAACAATTGCCAGATAGGAACGCATCCTATAAGAATTCTTTTCGATTTGATTTGTGTTTGTATCAGGTTAGTTTCGAGTGGCTGGTGGCTCACGTGCTAACCTTTTTTTCAAGAACTGCTTTTTTCATAAACTGAGTTGGAAAGCATTTATTCTGGTATTCGTAACCAAAATTAGGCTATGTGAAAGCTCATACTTAACTAGCGGTGGCCTGTAGTACTCTGCGACCTCAAAGATCTTTTATGTCAAATAACTTTTCCTCCCACTTAGGAAAATTTTGAGCAAGATCGAGGTCATGTAGGCAACCACCTCAAGATAGTACTTGCGAATTCAGGGTCGGCACAAGTCTGGCGGGCTGATGCTCAGTTTGTTGAGAGAGAGATAGAGAGCGTCACTTTTGTTTAGTACAAGCATTTTTTGCGCTTCTCTTGTTGCTTAAGCATTTTTATTTTTGTAATCTGATAACCTAAAATCCTTACCTCTTGAAATTTAATTGACTGGGGGCCGAGAACAGCAGATATAGAGAAATTAACGTGAAGATAGACTATTGTTGCACTGAGAATTCACAGAAGTCGAACATGCGAGACTATTTCAAAGTAATTCTTGAAACTTGAACTGAGGTCTTCTGAGGAAATTTCCCTTCCAGCTTGATTCCACGTATATCCCTCATAGATATGCATAGGCGCATATTTAACAAATTTCATCTCCCAGATAAGTTTTGGGCAAGATGCAATTATTCCTATGCGAACTTGGTAAATAATCATAACAGAGTTCATCATAATTGGACTGAAACGGGATGGGACTTTAGCATTACCATTGAATTTTCATTAGCATTGAAATACATCAGTGGGGAGAAAAAAAAAAAAAATAGTTAGCATTGAAAATTGCATTGCTAATGAAAAGAATTTCGTTGTCATTAATTTTTTCAATAACAGGGAAGAGTAGTAATTAGAATTAATTAATAGATTTTTTTTATTATTCTTTTTATAACATTATAACAGTAAAGTGATATTGGTCACCTCGTCATATTACGCGAAGAAGAAAAAAACATGCAATTTTTCTTTTAATTTACGCCCGCTAAAGGGGTTATGACTACCCGTAAGCGAGAGCACGGGCATTAGGGAAATTAGAGGAGAGACGAAAGCGATACCGATGCATGTTGGCTTTAAATGCCTGCGGGTTGCAGTGATGGGGAAACACAGAGCTATGCAAATTGTTCCACATTCGCATTGTACGGCTTATGAAAGAATCTCTATATTTGACTGTACGCCCGAAATTAGGCTTAACGGTAAACTGATCAGCCTTCGAAGCGTGACGCGAATTGCGGGTGAAGAATTGAAGGGGCGGAATGCAACTGGCTATTTCTCTAGAGCACGATAAAACAGTGAAAGAAGGGGACACATCGTCGGTGTTCAAGCTAGTCTATTGACTTCGCAATGTCCCTGTCACCAATAAGTCTTAATGCGCGATTTTGGATTCTATCAAGAATGTGCAAGACGGTTTTCGGTGCACTAGACCAAATATGAGCGTTGTACTCGACCTTTGAGCAGATGAGGTCAGATCGGGTAAAATATTTTTTGCACCATTTGAGGAAATCTAGACATTTCCCAGCATTTTTGGCGACTTCGAATATGTGGTCGTTCCAACGAAGTTTGTCACTGACACACATACCAAGAATGAAAATTCTTTCGGTTTCGGCGATGGAAGAACCATTTATGGACAATGGTGGGAGGTTGGATGATCGCTTGTGTGACAAAAGACAGCACTGGCAAGAACTTCCACTTTATTGGTTGAACCCCATTTTATTATGCTGTCAAGATAGGAATTAAATGAGCTTACAGTACGTTGCCGATCCTTTTCTACGTCCGAACAGTAGGGACGTGCTTTAGGGAACGAATATGAGAAGCTGAGGTTACTATCATTAACGAAGGAATGGATTCGTTTGGAAGTTGCAGATAGAAGATCATTTATAAAAGTGAAAAAAAGACTTGGGGACAAAACACAGCCTTGAGCAACATCACCATTTATATGATGAATTGCTAACTTGAAACCTACCAAAAAAAATTGAATTGAAGTGTTCATTGAAGAAGAGATACATCGATGCCATATTCACTTATTTTCGACAAAAGAGCTTGATGCCAAACTCTGTCAAAGGCTTTTGAAATATCAAGCGCAACAGTCTTACTTTCACCAAAATGATGGATAGATTGATTCCACTTCTCGGTGAGATATGCCATCAAATCACCAGTGGACCTGTTGCTACGAAAACCGTTCTGCCGGTCATTGAGGACTTTACGTGAATCAAGATAGTTTTCCATCTACTCGGGTAGGAGAAACCCAAATTTGCTTCAGCTATGCATGTTACCCTAATCGTGCACTTAATTTTTTTTTTTTCATACTCTTCATTGGCATTGCAAAATGGTAATGCAGAATAAGTTCAATGAAATTTTTCAATGGTAATGAAAAATGAAATCGACTAGCATTGGGAAATATTTTTTCCATTGACATTACTTTCATTTAATGCTAATGCTGTTCATAGTTTCATTAGCTAAGTAATGAATGGTTCGCATTTGCAATTTTCAATGCACATTGTTGGACCTATCTCTTTGGTAATCGGAACGAAACAAAATTCCCGAGGAGGTTAGGAGATCCAGGGTAGACGCAGAGTTAAAATAAAAAATTATGTAGACCCGGGCAGAAATCAGATGTGGTGAATACGAACACTCAAGGAATGATGTCAACTTCGTTTGCCGACATCTTTGACGTAAACGAAAATCAAAGATAAATTCACGAATCGGAACGTGGTCTTGTGCAAACGATTTCATGTGTGCAAAAACTATTTCCTGACCTTTGGCAAAAACTAATCCTAAGTCATGGAAAATTAATCGAAAGATCGGACAATGGACTCACATACATAGGTATGTACATATTTACAATAGTTCTGCAGTTCCGAGAGACTTGGAACACGAGAATGAAATTGCATCAAACAACTTTATAGTTCACGTTGGTGTGGGAAGACGCTTCATTGAAATGGCACGTTCCACTTTAGCTGATGTAAAGTTGAAAAAGGTTTAATGCGACAATGTTACCTACATACCTGATGAACAGAATCCCACTTAAAAATACGTATACAGACGATTAAATATCAGAAGAGATGTGGAGTGTAAGAGTAGATTCCCTATCAATGTAGAATAGGCGAAGCCGCGGCACGTGCATCTAGTGGCTGGGTACGATTCGTCGACTTTTAAAATGTCGATTGCATAGTGGTTTAATTCATAAATGGTAACAACTGTCCTTATAACGACCCAACTCTTGCACTCAACTTTAGCAACATAAAACTAAGTTATCGCACCACTGCAGGTGGCAACCGCATTAGTAGAGTTCCACTTGTGATTCATGGTTCACACTATCATATGTCTCGCTATAGAATGGGATAATAGAGGAGGAGAATACAGTTGATGACCAGAGAGTTGTATGGATTTTTCACGGAAACATATATACGCGGACGATTGGGAAAAGTTGTCCCCATCCATAGGTAGAAAGGCTGCTGATGACGAGCGACGGCTGCTGGACAAACTTCGACTAACGCCAATATTTTTAGTTGGTTAATTGGTTTGTCAAAATACTGTTGAAAAAATTGTGTAACAGAGTACAGATGTGCGCGGCCAGTGGATTAGTTGTTGGGAGGCTATGGATGTGCCTATTTGTAAACATTTCAGGAAACTCAAGGATGTTACCGATCACTTTGCCGACTAGGTGCATTAGGTCTGGTATCCGCATAGATCCAAGTACTTCCTGACGCAGTCTTGGAGTGGACAGTGACAGAGGTAATGTTCCAAATCCCCCTCTTCTTTCTCGCAGCTTTTGTGGTCAGGGCGTTCTTTGTTTAAGCAAACAGGGATTTAGCCTCTTTAAAAATATTGTGTTAGATTTTCGAAGCATTTGTGAAAATCCATGTTTATCCTGTGTAAACCAATATGTCCTGATGGCAGTTGCTGTGACTTCTGTCTTGTCGATATGGTTCACACCCTATCCATTTCTCATCTGATAATCAGTAGGTTATTCTGGCTGCCAACAGGTCTATCTTATTCTTGAGTCGTCTATGTACATATATGACTACCGCTTTCTGGTATCTTCTGTTGCTGTTATGCAGTCCTGAAAAGTTTATAAAGTAGTAGTAGTGTAGATTCAAGTACCATGATCCGTCGTCGAAAAAGCAAGACGCTTACCCCAACGTCTCTTTGCTTCTATATGCTTCGATAGAATGTTACTGTAACTGTTACTCCCATGCATGACATTCGTTGCGTCCCTATCATAAGGCCACCAAACTACTACACAATAGACCGGCATGAGCTTCATGACGCAGTTGTGTGCGTATATCCAGTGAAGTTCTTTTGGTCGAACATGAGATCTTTTCTTCGTTGATGGTGGTTCACACTTACTCACTGTATTCTCCTGTCTTTGCGATGTTCAAAACATCCAAAATTGCACAGATTCAATTTGATGTTCTCTCTTGCTCGCTAGCTTTGATCGTAATGTGATAAAAATGAAAAAGACACCCTGTTGAGAATATCGAACATCGTGTTTTCTTGCCTTAAAGTAATTTAAAAAAACAATTTCACTTGGAAATAAGCGCTGTTTTGTTGCCGGTAGCAATTGACATTTTCTTATCCCCACTTTTTCTCGGCCCGTTCCATCGAAATTTCTGCTTAGCGGTTATGTCTACAACGAAATTGAATGTCATTTTCTGAATAGATGGATTGTTAGAATGCTTTTACGCTTCAAAAGGTTTAACAGAGTATTCAAGTGGCGTCCTGTGGTATTATTAAATATTTGTCTTCTTTCAATGACTTCCTTCAAACTCTACGATCGGCCTCGCTTTACACAAGATGCTTCCCCAAATTTCCTCCTATACAGTCGGACTCGCTTAACTGCAAACCGCATAACTATGTACATAACCCGGATACTTCCATTTTTGATTTAAAATCGCTTGAAATTCTTCGTGTTTTTTTCTGCATACATATTTCCTTTAACTACACACAATGTTCCCGTTCCTTCATCTCTTATGGTCACATTTTTCACCGCTTAACTGTATATAATAATTTTTTAGCAAAATATAAGCTTATTGCCTCGCAGTTTCATTTTCTTCGATATCGAGTTGAATATTTTACCTCCTTAACTCCAGTACCATTAGTCGGATCTGAAACATTTTTTCAGTAGTCGAATGGATTGGACCATTGGGAGGAATATTTAACAAACATGTTGCATAACATAACTTTAAGTAAACAAAACATGAATGCATGGTGAGTTTCTACTGCACCGCAGTGAACAACATTGTGTGTACGTATACATTCTCTGCATAGGTTGTGTGGGTGTACGGGTAATGGAAAGAAATGGTTTTGCCCCAGACTTAGAGTAAGCTCCCAAGCACACTTAGTGAATTTCTTAAAAACGCCCTTTCAAGATTGCCAGCTAAATATTTTTGACAAACTATCAGCTGTTACCGCAGCCATCAGACTGAAAGCCTTCTCCCAATGGCAAAACAACTGTATTGGCAACTCCTCGATCTTAGATCCCCTGACTTTTATTTCAAAATACACCTTCTAAGTTTATTTTAAACCTCAACTTCCGGCATCCATTCCTTTCCCAGAGAAGTGGGAGAGTGAGGACGCCAGAGACGATGACTCCGTTCATCTCTATACTGACGTTTCTAAGAATGAGAACGGAGTGGGAGGTAGTGTTTACTTCGAAGTGCTCAACTTGAGCATCTCTTTCCGTCTATCGACCACAGTAGCGTTTTTTAGGGGGAAATTATGGCGATCAGCGAAGTCTTATCCTGGTTTAGGTATAATGTGATACCCTTCAGGGACAATACAAATTCTACCAATAGCCAGGCTGCTATAAAATCTCTGGAATCGGTAACATGTACATACTACTCTGAATATCCTGCCGGAACGAAGGAATCAAGGTATTCCGCCAGCTACATGTAAACCACTCTTAGAGTACGACGCGATCAGCAAGATAAACCAAAGATAGAGGAACCTCACTCGATCTTAAAGTCTGGGGCTGAATCACCACACTCATTAACGAGAAACTCGTCATCGAAATGTGAGGATTTGGCATTACCGTTCCCAATGAGGATAATCTATCATTCGATCACGAGTGCCACTCACTCACTTTTCGTTATCGAATGCGGTAATGCGGCCCCTGATCTTACTCAAAAGGTCGCTCATCAGCACCGTCATTGGTGTTCTTACCAGCCATTGTCCCATTGGCCATTAAGTCAGAACAATGGCCTTCTTCTCAAATAACTTCTGCAGGAGCTGCAGAGCCGAAGAGGAGGAAGAAACGATCCTCCATTTCCTCTGCATTTGTCCTCCCCTTTCCCAAAGTAATAAGCTCTATCTAGCAGCCTATCGAGAACTCCAAATGGTTTCAATAAAGAGAGTGGCGTTTTTTAGGGTATAGACCCAAGTGGTATGGCAAAGGGGCTTTCCTAGCGTAAGTGTGTATTTGCAAAGCCACCACGAAGCCACCCTACCTACCTAAATGGAGTAAGCTGGTCACTCAGTAATAGTCCCGCCGTGTAAGCTTAGACACGAAGCAGGGATTAGGTCACTCGCCGAAACGAACAACAGATGAAGCTCTTTCAGTACCTGTAGAAGAAGTATGGCGAATGTACGACAGGACCAGAACTGATACACTGATGCAGAAGGAAAATCCTTTCGAGCCTCGTAGGCGTGATTACAAGGCCTAATATTCTAGGCTACCATTTGAAAAAGAATGACCTTTTTCACGGCCTGCAGAGACAAGGAAGTCAATCAGTAAATGCATTACTTTCTTGGCCCCTGCCTAGGCGTGTCCCGTACACTATTCCTAAGTATCATTTGTCTTTTGTAACTGATAACTTAGGGCTTGACCACTTACCAATGATTTAATTTCTTATTTCCCGTAATTATTTTTACTTAACTCCACATTCGCGTAAGGGCACAAGAAATTCATGCAAAAGTCTACATTCAGTAAAGCGGGTCCGACTGTACTTACCCCTCCAATACAGAATTCAATTACTGTAATCTTAATCCAAAAACCATTTGAACCAAACCATCTCCTCCTCTGCCTCTATTCATGGTTTCTATCAATACACTTCACCAGCCACCACAAATAAAAAAAACCAAATCGATATAAACTTTATTAAACTCTTTATTATCCTCTATCAAAGAACAACTTCCATCGATTGTACATCTTTCAAGCTCTGAAATTCATAGTAGTCTCACCCCTAGACATGGCCACATTTCCAGGTCACTGCGACCAATGTCAAGAGCAACAAAATCAAGCTCTGTCGCACATTTGTTTCGTTCGCCGCACACAGTAGGTTTTCAAATTGTCTGCAATTGCTGAAATGCTTCTCCTCGGACAACATCCTGGCCGTGTCCCTAGCGAATTTTGCTGAATTTTTATAGCACTTGTACCGGGCACTATTGTATATGCAATTCTCGTAAGCGTGCCTGGAACTGTCACGCAAAAAAAAGAGATAAAGAGAAAAAAATCAAATTAAATTTATTAAACAACTTTTCTTGCGAAAAAAAATAATGAAATTTTAACCAACAGTTTCTTTCAGAAGAAGAGATATCAAGAGGCAAGATGACAGCCGAAAAAAACTTTAAACATTTGAAGTAAAAAATAATAATAAAAATTGCTCCTGTGAATTGAAATGGACTTCTAGGGACATCCGGTGCTTCAGTGTCACTGAATGTGTTTTTTGGCAAAGCAACTGCTCTAAAGAAAAATAATTGATAACCACATTTGTACAAACTCCTATGTATATGCATTGTCCTTCCGGATTTCTTTCTCGTACGAGCTGTGTGACTGTGACTATGAAGGTTGGACACTTTCCAGCTTTTAAATTGAAAGCCAGCATTACACTGGGTATTTGCACTTTTCCCTTTTCTCGGGATAGGATTTACTGAACGCTATCTTAGAGCTGAAGTGGAAACAGTATTATGCTTGTCAAGTACAGACTGCGTGTCTGCAGAAAAAAAAAAAAGAGAATTGGCGACGATTGTATTTTGTATCCGTAGTTCGAGAACGACGCTCCTCCACGTACTTTGCAGTCGTAACATTGCACGACAAGAATAATGTAAAACTTCTTAAGAATTTATCTTTAAAAAATCAGAGTCCTAGATTGGTGCGTAACATATATTCAAAGATGACCTCACTTCTTGGGTTAGTGTCGGTACTATCCCATAAGACGTGATACTTGCGTCCCATTCCACACTATTTCTTCCTTCCTTCTAGCAATCAATTCAACGGACTTCTAAAGCTTCATACATGGTGCAACGCATGTTCGTTAAATGAAAGATAACCAGAGACCGACCGTATTTTTTTGGCAGCGAGGGGTGTTTGCAGTAGTACTGCAAAGCCGTTTGGGATTTCTCAAGACTTAGTGAAATTCTGTCCATAGAACACTAGACGGTACGTGGTCAAATTCGACCGCACAATCCCTAGATTTCTTAATTCAAACACACTTCCCAGGGTATAACAACCACATCAAGATCAAACTCAACCCTAATGCAGCCTAGCTAACTCACAGGAGGGAGATTGATGCTATCATCACCAAAGGCAAGATCCCTTAGTCGATAAATCGTTTGTCTCTGTACAAATCGCCTGGTCCTGACCACATTGAAGTCAAAAAATATATATGACGCTATAGAATTAGTTTCAGGATCGTGATTAACGAAATCATAGAGAGAGAACTGAAAAAGGTTAGCCATCGACTAAAAGCTGTGGCCTCGGCGTGAACCCTAGTAAGACCATACCATATTGATGCTCTGCACGATGAAGATCAAAATCATTTCCCTCTTCCAGTGCTAAGTACTACGGCACTGTTCTTGAGCCTAAGAAGAGGTTACGAACCAAACTGACTACATCACTCCAAAACTTAACATTCAAACATTTTTCAAGAAACGCTTTCCAACCAGAACGAAAAGCGAAAGGGGAGGGATGATGCAGAACTTGTACAGTTGGATCGTCGGTGCAGGTATTCACTCCGGAATCTGAAAAAATCTTCTTCTTTTCAGCCTCAATGGAAGATATCACGAGCAAAACATCGCGATACTATCAGACAGCCAGGCTGCCATCAAGACACTAAATTCCTATGAAATCAGATCCAAACTGCTTTACGAGTGTCTGGAAAAGATAAACAAACTGAACCGGAACAATAAAGTTACCCTCTACTGGGTGCTAGGTCCTGTAGGGATAGAGGAAAATGAGGCAGCCGATGAACTTGCAAGAAAATGGTCAGAAAAACCATTCGTCGGACCTGAATCGTTCTGCGGGCTTAGACAGCATCGAATCTAAGAGGAACTGCGAAGAGAGGAACAATGCAAAAGAAGAAGACTATGGGAACCACTCACAGAACTAAGGCAGGCAGAAGAACTTCTTGGGAACTACATACAACTGAAGGAAGAGCAAGACTTGCCTAGGCGCCAACAAGGACCAGCTTTGCATTCTAACGGGCCATTGCAGACTCAGGCAGCGTCTCAGGAAAATGGGAATAGAAGCGAACGGAAACTGCAGATTCTGCAGCGATGCCGAGGAGACCCCGTCACACCCCCTTATGGACCGTGAAGCACTGATCCACAAAAGAAGAGCAAACCTGGGAGCGTACACTTTCTCTGAAACGGAACTCCCATCGTTGGACCCAATCCAGATACTCCGACCGAGTCCTCAGAGTGTTTGGATTGGAGGAGGTGCTATAGGTCGAGACTTTTCGGTCAATACGAGTTTGGGGGAACCAACTTTTAACATCTAACATCTCTAGACTGTGGCTTGAATATTAGTCTTACGTTTAAAGCTCAAGCCCAAAACACTCACTTTATCTTCTCTTGAGTATATGACCAACAAGCAGTTCACTTTAAAGAGGATCCCTCACTGATATTCAATCTTGAGTCATTGGCTTATCAAAGGCAGGTTCGAAGCACTCAATGAAATGAACTCAAACATTGCAACACGTGTTCCTTTTACTTAAAAAAAAAAGTCCAGTTGGCGGCTACCAACTAAGTGTCGACCAGACAACTTGAACATATCAGACGACATAAACATCTTAGCTCGACAGAAATAATCCCGCACATGCATCTACCCCTACTCCTCTTGTAAAGGCAAGACAAGGTCAAACCCTGACTGTGAATCCTCGCAAACGAAAGAAAAAACCTCAAAGTTACTACCGCAAACAAAAAGGCTTAAGTTCGAATTGAGCACGTAGATCGATTTAATTGTTTAAGACCTTAAAGGGCAAAGTTCCAAGGGTATTTTAACGCTTGCCACAACAAATGCGCAAAAAATTGAGAGGATCTCTCGTGAAGGGGTGATTTAAATGTAAACTAAACGGATTAACCTTTTCCCTGTAGAGAAAAATCTTCAAATAAAAGATTCCTCCACCAAGAACGGGAAAATATCCTTTAAACGCAAATTCAGCGAGTTGGTTTCGTTAACCCCATTACTTCTATCTGAGTTAACATGAAACGATGGGTTTGGAAACTCTTGAGTTCATGGTTGAGGCAACCTTTGAGTATATGCACGCATGCATTTCATTCGATAGACACTGACTGTGCAACTTTTGTACCATTTCCCGTCATCCTCGCAAGGTGCCACGGTAAAAGTGCCAGCACTTTAGGGGTCTTAACCGGAACGAAATACGCGGTTTTATGAAGTGTGCTGGAAAGAAAATGCAACAAAGAGTGATAATCCACACAGCTTGACACGCTTACACACGCTGAGATTGATCGAGGTCCCAAAATTCGGGCGTGGAGAATAGACGAGGCTATACATCATTTGATAGCTACAAACAGTCTGGTAGCGATGGAGTATACTCAGTTTTGCTGCAGCAAGACTGAGCTGTAGTCGAATTCTCATGGATCTAAAACCAGTCATGGGTCCGGCGTCCTGGTGTCTTCATAGAGACCGACAACACTAGAGTGCACTATTCGGTAGACAAATATGGCTCTGTTTTTCAAGCAGAGGCTCATTCTATCCCAATGGCTACGGACTATATTGTAATATACAAGTGTGGGGTCAGAGCATTTGCGACTGTTGCGATAGCCTTGCTCAACCCTTCAACCAATTCCAAAATAGTTCGGCAATGCAAGAGCTCTTTGAATTTGGTCGAAAGGCTGAACTCTGTGACTCTTATCTGGACACCAAGTCACACTAGGATCCCTGGAAATGAGATCTTCGATAAGATTGCTAGACAAAGCACAGAGAACGATTTTTCAGGCTTACGACGATACCTCGAATCATTTCCTTTGCGATTGTCCTGCCTTAATTCGAATTAGGTGGCAAACATTCGGTGCTCATGTGATGAATACTGATACTGTTAGCTCCTCATCATTGAAGCCTAGAAAATGGGTAAAAACTGGGTTCTACTTCCTGTTAGCACAATGGACCAATTTCATCTGAGTGCCCCAGTGAAGTGGTTTTAAACCCGAAAAATCAATGTCTGCTTTCGGAATTCTGTCACACTGATGGAAATCAATGGTGTCGGAACAAGAATAGGGAACAAGGAAGTACCCGTACACTGTCTTCACAGCCTTATCTCGAATGAACAGCTTTATGGGAAGAATTGATAAAATATGTATTTCTCTACCCAGATACGATTTCATTTTAGACAAAGAATCACGAAATGTAAAAATCCCATTTAGACTTACCAACAAAACTGCATAAATTTGTTTGTGATGTTCTTTTGGTGGGTATGTCCGTGAAGTTCGTCAGATAAAATGTGTTGAAAGTCTTTCGTGCATCGTTTCCAGTCATCTTGGATATGAGTAAAGCACTCCTTGTGTCGTAAGTAATCTGCATGGAGAAAAGTTTGTTAACGAATTAAACCAAAAATGAAGTACATATTGTAAAAAAAATCTGCATGACTTGTCAAGCTCAGTTAAAGGATGCTAATTTTCAGAAAGTTACAGGCGGGAGTTTTTAAGGCGCCTTACAGAAGCTAGGTCTTAGCTTTGGCTCCAACTACTTACTATTGATTACAACGCATAGAAAACAAGGCACGTCGTTCGAAAAATCTCCACTCCCAATTAGAAGGAAGTCAACGTCGGACCCAAGGAATTTTTAGTTCAATGTTTATACACCATCTACAGAACGAAAGCAAGGAGAGGCATAATTTTGTGCAGCGTACTGTGTAAACATTTTAAGCGATTTTTGCATCAAACTAATGGCTTCCGGCTTGGCAAATCGACTGTAACGCTGCTTATGCCGAGGGTCTCACTTGTCCTTGGGAATACTGAGACAAACAATCCGTGGATCTACTAATGGACGCTCACTTTGTCATCATTGACAATTTACGGATTTTCGGGCAAAACCGCACCTCCAATCACCATCTTTGCCAGAGAACGTGTTATGAACCGATAGGCACAACCATCCAACGACGAAAATGGCATACATTTCGGAAAAAAAGTGACAGCTCCATTGCTAACTACGGTATGCAATGAAATCTGCTTAGCCAAGATGGCAGAAGAGAGGGTCGACCGAGGAATAGTCTCGACTATTTGAGAAAAAATTTGAAAGAGTTAGGACATTTTGCCAGCAACAAGAGAGGTCCAGGGATCTTTAGAGGGAAACAGAAAATAAGTAAGTTGTAAACTTTGGAACAATCTCATCCGTCCAAACTGGAAAAAACTCCCGCCGAATAAACTTTTCATTGAACTCACTCTGTAGAGTACGTAGACTATGCCTTGGGTTAGGTGAGATAGAGTAGGGTTATGCAGCCACTGCTTGCATAAAACACCAGGCACCATAGTGGGCCCAGATTAGCAGAATATCAGTGGAGTAAATCGCGATGGCTATCTGAACTGAATAAGTCCATGATGAGAAATGGAACAGTCGTTTTATCTGCTTTTCTCTTTCTGAATTGCCAAAACGTCAACAGCAGAGTGCAGAAGAAACAAGGGAAATGCCTCCATTTGTTATATTTGATGCATTGTCTGGCACCACGCCTGCTACCCGTTGATGCAGACGCAAAGCCTGAACTTCTTCCTTCAGCAAATTTGCCAAATCAATCAATGCATGGCTTTTGTCGTAGGGATGCATCCCAAACGTCACGATTGTAACAAGCTGTTACCATCTACCTCCCGCATAAAATGTGCTGTAACGCCTACATAGCTTTGATGTCCATCGGCATCCATCGGTTGTAAGACACACGGCTTCTACTTCAACCGCAATTTTGCTAACGACTTCCTTTTCCTCGTTATACTAACTTGTTTTGAGAACGCGTGCAGGTGGTAGCGTAGTTCCGAAGGAGTAGATATTGCGTTGGTGAATGTGGGCCGATATCTGACGGCTTCTAAGGGCAGACCCTTATGTTGGGACTGTAAAGTCTTCCAAGGCTACTTGTTGCCCCTCAAGAAAAGCTTAGTATTTTGAAGCAGTAGCTTCATTTCGTCTTCCCAACCAATGTTTCTAAAGCCCACTTTTCTGTTTTTTAGATCTGACATATCAATTCTATGAAATTCAGTTTGTAGATGGTGGTATTTTTAATTACAAAGGACTTACGTTTTCTATTTATTATTCCCAAGAGGAGTGGGAGAGTGTTGGCGCCAGAGACAATCACTCCGTTCATTTCTATACCGACGGTTCTAAAACTGAGAATAGAGTGGGAAGTGGTGTTTTCTCCGATATATGCTTAACCTGAGCATCCCTTCCGTCTACGTCACCAATGTAGCGTTTTTCAGGCTGAAATCATGGCGGTCAGCGAAGCCTTATCCTGGCTTCGGCATAATGTGTTATCCTCCAAGGACATTACAATCTTTACCGATAGTCAGGCTGCTATAAAATCTCTGGAATCAGTAGCATGTATATCAAAAGCTACTTTAGATTGTCGCTCATCTCTTATAAAGGTGGCAGAACATTTTAACGTTCACCTACGCTGGGTAGCCGGTCATAGGGAAATTCCCTAACGTGGTACTACTCTGGACATTCTGCCGGAATGAAGGAATCTGGGTATTCCACTCGCTGCATGTAAACTTCTCTTAGAGTACGGCGCGATCAGCAAAACAAACCAAAGACGAAGGAATAGTACCACCTCCAGGGAGATCTGCCATATGCTTAATCTCACTCGATCTAAAAATTTGATTTAGCACCGTGATTAGTGTTCTCACCGGCCATTGTCCAATTGCCCTTCATGCCAGAACGATGGGCCTCTTCTCAAATGACTTCTGCAGGAGCTGCAGGGATGAAGAGGAGGAAGAAATGGGTTTCCATTTCCTCTGCACGTGTCTTGCCCTATCCCAACGAAGGAAGTTCTCTCAAGGAGCCTTTCACTTCGACAACTTGAGTGAACTATAACATGGTGAAGTCAAAAGTATCCTCAGCTTGATCAAGAGCTCCAATTGGTTTCAATAAAGTGAGTGACGTTTTTCAGACTTTAGATCCAAGTGGTTGATCCCGTCTGCATTAACGGTGAATAGAGGAGGAGACACAACGACGAATTATACGGGCTGTACAATGTCATCGACTTAGTCAGAAGAGTGAAGATCCGGCGACTGAGGTGGTGGGTCATGTAGAGCGGATGGGCACCAATGCTTCGGCCCGAAAAATCTTCGAATCCAAACCCGAGAGACGGCACAGTAGAGGTAGACCGTACTCTTAACTTTCGGTTATAAAAAGAGTCTCCGCCCTTAACCATCTGATCAGAGACAATCATGACGGCGTTGTACCATTTCTGTACAATTTTTCAAAAAATTTAGGGTGTTGTCTTCATGCAGTTGTGCCTTTATGGTTTTGTGTGTTAGCTCATGATTGTATTAAGTGCGTAAATGCATATAGAGGGATTTGTGAACCTATAAAAATCGAAAAGGTCCCCAGAACCTACTCACCCATCGGAGAGTTAAGCTGAATTTTGAAAAAATTGAGGTGCGCCGCAGGGAGTTTCTGAACATTTTAAGTTGTTCTGAAGGATGCTGAATAGGATCTCAGTGCCACTTTTATTCTCTCTCCGCTCTGCTCTGTTCTGACCGGACGGGATAAACACGCACACGAGCTCCTGGATCCATAACACACCTAACTTCTTCCATTTTTTCAATCCATCTTTAAATTATGGTCTTATAACATTTCCTATCCTATTCTAGTAGCAGCATTTTAGACAAGATCACCGCGCGTCAAAGCTTATATTCTAACATACCTGCTTGAAATTGCCGGTCATCACAAAATTTGCTCAAAAATCTCCTGGCACCGGCCACGTTATTTTGAAAGAGTTGAACTTTATCCTGTGGCAAACAGCGCTCCGTGTAGCGATCAAAGCATCTCATTCCGCGTTTGAAAACTCTAAAAAGAAAAAGAACACAGGCGCTATTAGGAAACACGGAAAATTTCAAGGAAATGGTAAAGTTAACCACCGATTTGCCTAAACACGTCATTAGTCTGTAATTACACGAGTTTACTCGGTTGACAAATCCACCAAGCAAAGTCTAATGAATATTTGTCATTAGCAAACATTAGCCTGGAAATGGGTTGGTAAATCTAATTACGAAAACTCTTAAGCAATACATCAAGCACACACACACACACACACACAGCAGTCATTAGCATTCCGAACAGCGTGTGATTTTGATGCAGAAGCAGCAGAGCATCCCCACCGGGTTTGATTAAAGAGATCAGGCAGCACTCCCCCACCTAGCATCCATGCTAATCTCCAGCCGCGCACTAATAAACCAGGTAAGGGTGGTGGATAATTTTGGAACAGCGTCAGCAGTATACCTTCAAGATTTATATCGGAGCAAGGGAGGAGATTAATTTTATTTTTTCAAAATTATTTTGGCATAGGAGGCTCGGTGGGTGTTATTCGTTCTCTTAAATCTGTGCTCGTCCTTGAAGTTTTCAGGTGTACAACGACCAAAATAAGCGAAAGTGGATAAAATTAAGTCGTCACCATCTCATGGTGATGGTCGCGGGAATGCTATGAACAACACGAATATTCATGTGCTCAATTCTACCAAAAGTGTAGGAAGATGAAAAAATTTCATTCAGGTAACTCTTGTTGACCTTGTTCCCTTGCATCCCATCAGACACAACAAGAGTCTGATATTTTTCGATCGATCATGTTATGGTGTTGAGATGCTCTTATCCTACAAGTTTGGATAATGGAAGCCACTTGTGTTGTACGAAGAGTTGACCAAATTCGTCGGCCAGTGCAATCAAACTTTTATTGTGTCTAAAGTTTATTATAAGTTTACACTGCTGCAACTTTGTCTTCTGGTCAACACTCGTGCTTATAAGTTTAGCAAGTTGAGTCCGTGTAGACAACAGCCAGTACTCTTTGGTTACCGACCGGAGGTAAAATGAACACAATTGATGTGAAGTAAGACACACTTGCAAAACTGAGCGTCGGATAGTTGACACTAATCAGAGTCTACCCTCCATTACAAGAACACCAAACCGCACTGTCCAACAATACTACGATAAATAAAATTTAAATTTCTGTTAAACCTTTTGTTTTAAATTCGTTTGGAACTTTCGAGTCACTTTGCAATTTGTAACATTTGTATGCATTCTCAGAATGTTGTATTATGCATTACTCCATCTGGATGAGGGGTACAATCCATATTCTACAGTTGCAAATAAAGTCTCGCATAAATGAACAAACCCAATTTCACATACCAAATTTCGCTTTCTAGAAACTGATTAGAGCCTTGAGAACTTGTGCCGAACTGACAAATGACATCTCCAATTCATTAAGCGATTTCCTTTTGCAGACGTTCCCTTTCAGTTTGTTATTTAATTACATATTTCCATTTCATTAATTGAGCATGAGTATCATACTTCCATTGAAAGGGTCCTTTCACAGATATTTCTGACAATTTCCTCAGAATTCTTCCACAGGACCTTTCGGACACAAAGTTTCATCCGAATCACTTTAGAATTGTGGCCTCCAATTGTAGTGGCATTACATTTTGAAGTCTTTGAAATTTACCGAAAAGTCAGAAAAAAGAATTCACGAGCTTAATTCATCTACAAGGAAAGGACATTGCCACGAAGTTTTGCCTTCACTGTATCTGCATCTCTGTATCCTGTATACACGAGTTAATAACCATTCGTTTGTTTTTGCAGATGATGTTTGTTGTTGTGTGCCGTATCAGTGTTTCCAATCAGTTTGTTTCATTAGTAGCCACCCCTGGCAGCTACACCATGATTGTTTATATGGGAATAATGCCCAAGAAGGACATCTTTCCAACAATAAGGATTCTTGCTCTTGATGGGCAGACTTTATCGCCATATTGTGGCTCTTATATGGGGTAGGGAGGGCTCATATATTATGCGTTATCGTGATTTCATTAGTTTCCTCCATTTCGTGCTCATTGTACTCCGGGGGCGTTTTGTCTAATTTGATTTGTTGGTCAACCCATCTCGTGGTGATGACCTTTGCCAGTGGGAGTGATGAAGGGATATATTAAGGACTAGCTTTTTGAGATGCATTGAGAATATTACGAACATTTATTTTATAGGTGAATGCCCGAATGGCGTCAGTCGTCGATTAATTTAGGCCACCAAATCAGGATGCGAAATGACCGCTTACTTATTCGTAGAGCCACCAAGTTGAGGATACTTTTCAGTTCAGAATGCATCAGAATAGACAACCAACAGCCCTTAGTTTGGACTAGATTAATCATGATCGTACGGGGACTGCTAATTCATTGCTTTTGCTCCAATTAACCATGGTCATGGATTGTTCAAATTCTTCATCTCTAGACAGTCAGTCTATGAGAAAGACGATGTTTTTTCTAGATTTGCCCATTTGCAGAGCAAGAGTTTGATGGTCTCCGTTTCATTTGTATCATGACAGTTCCTGCAATGGTCCGGGAAGTTCATGCTTAGCCTAGTAGCCATTGTGCCCATGGCCCAGTATCCTGTCAATACGAGTAAGTAATGCACTTCTCTTCTATCCATTTCCAAAAGAATGACTTGCACAATAATCGTCTGATCATCTTATAACATAGAATGGACCATAAGTACCACAACCAATATCGTATTGAAGTGCTTGCTTTATCTCTTCATGGAAGTGTCTAATAGCAGCATGTATAAATCCTCTTTTTCTTTGGCAGGGTAAAAGTGGAAGTGCAAACGGTCTAGCAGTTCTATAAGAGGTAACGTGGTTGGCATTCCTGAAGTTAGTGAAACCTCAGATAAGAATGGATCACGCATTAAGGACTTTTGAACGTTATACCTGGACTAAGATTAGTTTCTGGAAGGTAAAGACGCTCCTTGACTCAAGGAGCAAAATTGGTTGGCCACTTTGAAGCTTAGCAATGCCATATTATTAGATGCGGGAGAATACCAATGACCAAACCTTCACTTCTACTCTACTTTGGTTAACCATTCGAATATTCACCGGTGATCTGGAGTGAGGCTGCTACTTTTGCCGTAGAATTTTAAGGGCCAGATTCCGGACTAGAATACGACATGTAACCCTTACAGTGTTACCCTCCTTAGGAAGAGACCGTTTACAAACAATTAGGCGACAACTTAAACACAGCGCCTATGGAGACATCGTCATAGTGAGATGGGCAATGCCAGAATATGCATAGACAACAAAGTGCTCAGTTATGGTACCGGTAGGAACGGACTAATGGCGAACGATGTGTGGATTTCTGTACCCTGTTGAAACCATGTTTGAGTACTAGACGCGCCGTAAAAGCAGCAGGTTGTCAGCTGATAGGCGAATTAAATTGACCATTTTGCCATCAACCGCAGATTAGGTATTAATCTCCTGGACATCCGGAGACCAGGACCCGACACGAGAATGGCACGAGATTACCAATTTACACTGACTATCGCATAACTATAATTGATGGAGTTCTACGATCGCAAACTGACTACCAGATGGCCAGGAGAGTGAAAACAATCAGGGCTCAATGCTCATCACCATCCAAAATCATTGGTATAAATAATATAGCTGGCGCGACAGCTCGGGATGAGCCAAGGCCTAGTTTCTCACAATCATTCATATTATGAGTTTTACATTTTTCGCACGAATAGAAGGGACCTACAATTTATTGCCGACTCCGAATGGCGAATGAAGAAGCTTTTTCATGACAGATTATACTCCCGGAGGCTTGTCATTTCCCGACGAGAGGTGGTGCAGCGAAAATGTTCGGTATACATAGCTAGGGCTTGAACCTACGCCGCTCGGTCAGCAATCCAACGCACTAACCGCTGAGCCACGTCGACCACATCATAACTGTGCTGCGAAAAATATTTGCATATTCTGTAAGAATTATCGGTCGATCGAGGGAAGGCATAACTTTGGGAAGATACCCGGAGAGGGATCGACCGACGAGATCAACTAAAAATTTTTATCTCAACAGCAGGAAAAGCAAGCAAGCAAGTGCAGCATAACATGCGATGACATAAGCGCAATCATATCAATGAGTTGATCAATGAAGCAAAAGGCCGAAGCCAATACCCGAACAAAGCCCTAAACGGCGGAGTTCATTGCTATAGTTTCGAACAGTGTAGTCGCCAGTGACTTTCACCCGGGTCTGGTTGAGCCGCCCGAAATAACAATCACCCAAAGCCCATCACTACTCCTAGTACGGAGGAGATCACTTTTGCGATTGGTGTACTAATAAACAACAGTTCCTGAACTTCTGAACTAACTTATAGCAAAGTCTTGGGATTCCAAAAGATTTCCCGCCAGGTGGTAGGAAAAAAATTGTCATCAAGCTAACAAAGACAAATAATTTTATGCAGTGCAAAAACTGGAAAAGTAAATGAATGCTGCCTGCAGTAATCAAAGCAAGAGCTACAGTTTCTGGGACAATTATGGTCCAACTGGAAGCCACACTCGATACGAAATAGGCACATATCCGCTCTGGATCGCCCTATGTCGACCACATTATCACATCGAGCAGCTCACAACTTAACCTTCTCTTCACCAACTTTAAGAAGGCTTTAGACGGTTTCAACAGAGAATTTATCTGGATTGCCTTGCACTGAAGAAGTATCCTTGAGAAATGAATGGCTATTATCAAGATAAACTATCATGAGTCGACACAGATGTCAGATATCCAGTGTTCATATACCCACTTATAGCACTCGTAACCCTCACAAAACGCTCATCGTTAGTCCGCTATCTAACGGACATCACGTGGAGCTGCTGACGCTTGTCCAACCAGCCATCTACTTCTCGGAATCCTTCCCCGAAATATAGAAGCCATCCTTCCTCCATATATAGAATACTATGAATTAATTATCCATCGTTTTTTAGTTCTTCCTGTTCGATATTAGATTACAGACTCCCGTCTATACCTCTTACAGGATATGAAATACTGATACAGGATATGAAAAACTGAACTCGCTCCACTTTTCATAAGCCATGGTTATTGAAATTCCAAAATAAACATACTCCTACAGTCCCTTTGACAACCAGCGATCCTTGCCAAAACTTCGAAGTATTTATGGAAATATCCACAATTCCTGGAACCAAAGTTATGCGGTTGCAATAGTAACGCGCCCCATGGGAACTACATAAACATACCTTCCGTTCAAATTTTATTAATCAGAGCCCCTTGATTCCTTGAATAAATCGTTGGATATTGGATAATAAAGGGAATTACTTTCCACTAATTATGCACGATGAAAGCCTTAATTAATTTTTAATGATGAAAGCTTTTTCGAATTCGCTATCCATAAGTCAATGTTCCCACGCATTTGGCTTCTGACACTAGAGTGTAAAATATGCAACAGATATCTCTCCGCTCCTACGAAAGAAAGGAAATATAATACGAGCGTATGAGGGGGGGGAGTCCACCCTTCGGCAAATAAATGGGAGGAAGCTGAGAAGCCTACAGGACCTGCCCGATAAGGAAGACTCAGTGTTACTTACCACATTTCGAAGACACAACACTTTATGAGATTGTCTGCACTTACACTCAATGACTCTGGCTACCGAAAAGTATCATCATACTCTAACCTGAAACGGAATGATTGCGTAGAGGAAATTTCTGAAAGCACAATTTTCACTCATGGATTACTGTGGATGGCAGGACAGGAGCAAGTGTCTTCTCGAAGGAACTAATTCAGTGTATCAAGTCGAAATGCTGGGTTTGTATGAGGGAAAGGCAAGTTCTAATCATACAGGATAGTCAAGGTGTTATCTGCCGAATGAGTCTGAGTGTAAATCAGTCATTAGTGGTGAGGCAGTGTATCCAGAAACCGACTGCATGTCAACTGACACTGGCTTGGGTTAAAAGATATGTAGGAATCGAATGAAACGAAAAGGTAGACATCCTGGCGAAGGAGTCAACCTTGGAGTTTTGCGGCCTCAAATCATTTTCTGGCATAGGAAGAGGATTGGTAAGGGACACGCTTCATAAATGGATCAGGTATGAACACTCAAAAATGTGGGCAAACGAGGCAAGGCGCAGACAAGCCAAATTGGTGATTAAAGGATCGCATCTCTCTACATAAGTGCAACCCATTCCTTTAGCTAAACCTAACACCTCTCAACTTCCTAGCCCAAGAAAGCAACATCAATCACCACATGGTCACTCCCGTATATAATGCAGATTCCATGAACCACCAAATAGTCTCAACAGAACACAGATCACTGGTGTCATAACAAGCCACTGCCTAACAGGATAGCATGTCAGAAGATTAAATATTTTTTAAAGGATTTTTGCAGAGGCTACAGAGATTAGGAAGAAGAAGAAACCACAACTCACCTCCTCTACGATATCTCACAACAGGAGAAGACTACAACTTCCTCGAATTTCTGAATTTATCGCAATTAAGCTTGAGCCTAAGGGTGTCCTTTACCTACCTTTGGTCTAACTGCACTTAAAACTGCTCAGGCGCACAGTATTCTTCAGTTGTAGGAGAACTTTGGCACAAATTTTTTACCTCAAAATGCTCTCTGGTCTCAGTCAGTTTAGGTAGGAGGTGTCCAACACAAAATTCTCTTGATTCCAGAGCCTAGTTAGGTAGTCAGTTAAAGTGGTCCTCCAAGAATAGGTTAGACCAGAAAATAGATCCATTGTGACACCACTGAGTACTGGGATATGCCATGATTACTCCTGAAACCATTTAGATTTCTTAACACAGCTGTTGAGATCGGCCGTGCTGGCGGGGGGCCTCGTTTCTGCAGCACCTGCAGAAATCGTTTTATGCTATACCCAGGCGTTGAGCATGCCCGCCTAGAATGCCGTAATTCGTGAGGACGTTGATTAGCTTTAAAAGTTGGTCTCGTCGTAGTATTAATGCTTTTGATCTTCTCAGATCCAGGACAGACCAGATCAGCCTGGCATTGTAGCAATAATCGAAGTGTTGCCATTTACGATTTGCTTTCGATAGAGCATCGGTGTGAGTCGGGTGTTTAACAAACGACATAGGCACTGTGACATGGTCGAGCTTCCTGTGTTCTGTACATTGGAAGCTTAGTCTAGCTAATTTGTCAGCCGCACAGTTCCCGTGAATGTCGCAGTGACCACGGACCCAAGAGAGTGTGACGTTATACTGGTAAGCGATATCGTTTAGAGACACGCGGCAGTCCTACACTGCCCTAGATTTCAGTGTGTTGAATACGAGGGACTTGATCGTAGCCTGGCTGGCGCTTAGCCTTCAGCCAAGCGGCGGCTTGATTAAAATATGTGACTTTCGCTTGGAAGACACTACAGGGGTTGGGGAGACTGAAGGAGTGGTGGAGTGGTGGATTCTTCTGAAAAAACACCGGCACCAACTCCTTCGGCTGTTTTAAGGCTTTCCGTAAAGATAGAGATAGACTCATTAAAATTGCAGAACCTAAGAGGCTAACAGAAAAGAAAGAAGGAGAAACCCGCCTGAATGCCTCTTCAGTGTGCCTCCATCTCGATGGTTCTTGAATCCTTGTGACCGATGTATTAAATGTAAAACCAGTTACAGCTATTTCACTGTGCCATCCCTGCATTGTGATAAATGTGCTTTGATACAAAACCATCCTTGTCATGCAAAGAATTGTTCGTTCACAAGAAAAATCATGAAACGTCAAGGAAATCCAAAGGAACAATTCTTCCAAAAACTTTTGCGACTTCCATGGCCGCAAAAATGGTTCAATTTCCATATCCGATCCATTAAAAAGTTTTTCAAATTCAGTAGCGCTTATGTGTATACCCTTTAATTTTTATTTATTTCTTTTTGTTTCGCAACGCAATTCCTTTTTTCCTTTTTGAACTGCAAAGGGCCAACCAAACTCTCTGAGGGTGGTCCCCGCCTGAGGCGTACCGAGAAATTTAATTTTGCCTAACGAAAAACAATTATCCTTGGAAATTCCGTAAGAAAGCATTAATAAAAGCGGTTCGTGGTAATTTCCAACTAATCCTCTTCCTCAAAGTCCTTTATTCGACAGCCACTCGAACGAGAGAGAATAAATAAAAAATTAGTTTTCCTGTTTGAACATTTTAATTTAGAAAAAATCACTCAACATTAGGTCGCAGGGAACGGATTTCTCAGGAAAAATATTGTCATATACATTCAGGCATTTCCTTCTGGCTGAGAGGACTGTTCAAATATTTGAAGGTTAATCTCAGTCATCGAGATTGCAATGTGCCTTGGATTAATCAGAGTTAAGTGTACTTCCTTTTCTTGTTTTTGGATTCCCGATGTCAAGAGGATGATGGAAAAGATGAAGCACTTGACCAGGGGCAAAGTCCAGATAAATGCTCACTTCAGTTTCCTATTGTTATAACAAATCGTTTCAATTAACGAAATCAACGTTGACGAGTATTCTTGGAAATTCCTTTTGTTCTTTGGCGTGGAAGTGCGATTTGGGTAGGTCGCAATTGCCTTGGTGCTTCATTAGCAGAAGGAGTGTAGCTTGAAGGAGTAGCTTTTTAATTTGTAGGAGGGCTTCATTAAGTGGATTGAAGACTTGGAGATAAGTGTCTTTCGCAAACAGATGGAGTGGGAGTATTATTTATTTATTTCCAATTTGTCCATTTGGCGATGATTACTCCGATGACCTCTTGTTCTCTTTCCGATGCGTTAGTTTGAAAGAGATGTGGGGTACTTTTGGATTCAGTTTGCGTTGTATACAAATCACATGGTACTAGGCAAACCCAGCATTGTTTCAAGGTTAGAAGAAGTTGTGTTGAGTTTTTGTTAAAGCCTTCTAGCTTGTGGCTTTTTCCATATTGGGATACTTCCTATAATATGTTAAATAGAACTGGGTGCATCCTTTGGAAGTTGATCCGCATTTCTCAGCCTAACTCAAGCTCATTCTGGGCCGATTACACCAACTCAATAGGGATTGGCAAAGAATTTTGGTGTTGCCAACACAACATGTACGGGCTGTACAGAGACATCGGCTTAGCCAGAAGAGTGAAGCTCCAACGACTAAGGTGGCTGAGTCATGTAGAGCGGATGGGCACCAATGCTCCGGCCCGAAAAATCTTCAAATCCTCTCCCGACAGACGGCGCAGTAGAGGAAGACCCTGACTTAAGTGACGCACGCAAGTGGAAGGGTGTCTTAACCAACTTGGCGTGCGAAACTGGAGTCAGCTGGCTAAAGATCGAGTTGACTGGAGACGCTTATTGGTTTAGGCCCAGGTCTACCCCGGCTTTGACATAAAAGGTCTCGTTGAGGTCCTGACCGACCTTGACGGAGCAACGTGCATTCTCCATCGTTACGCTGCACAAACGGACGAGTTTGGCAGGGATTCCAAAATTAGACATGGCTCTGTATGGCTCGTCTCTATAGACGCGGCGTTGAAATCGATGAAAAGGTGATGGGTATCGATTTGAAGTTCCTGGGTTTTTTTCCAAGATCTGCCGCAGTGTGAATATTTGGTCGATGGTGGACTTTGCTGGCCTGAAGGCTGTTAGGTCTAAAACCTTAGGCTGATTCATCATCGTTTGCCAATTTTTAGAATGGAGCAACTCAAAGTCTTATCGAAGTCTTATCCCGTCTTATCCCGTCCAGGCCAAGTGACTTGTAGAAGGAGAAACTCTGGATAGCCCAGGACATCTTTTCCTCATTGATTTATAGCATTCCGTTACGAATAATCTGCTTTGTGCGCATCAGCGAGACTGTTTTTGCAGCCAGGGAAGTTGATATTCTTGAGGAGTTTCAGTGATTCTTCAGTGAACTCTGTCTATATATACCCTTATAATCACACCAACATTTTTGGAAATCTTATAGACGAAAACCAACGAAATTTCTGCAGTTGGGGGGAACTAGAACAACTTTACCGTCTACATGTCATTTTGTGCCTTCGCCTAGTCACCTAATCTTCATACAAGTGTGTGCTTAACTAAACACCATGAACTCTTCCATTTAAACGATTTTAATACAAGTTCACCCAACAGTGAAGCAGGATACAGAATTTGGTGTGATTCTACCCAAATATTGCTCCCACAAAACTTATCGATATGTATGCCACCCAGGATGAATTGGGCGAAGGACGCATTACGATTTGACCTTGTCTGGTTGTCTTGCCTGAATGGGTCCCAAATGAAAAAAAAACTAGCTCTGGAGTATTCAGAAAATCACTTTGGGATAATCACTCAGGCGACCTTGACAAGAACTCATCTGTTTTTCAGTCAGAGGCAATGTGTGAGACTAATTTGCTTTAAATACATGAAGCCCTCCATCAATCTTGTTTTAATTGTGAGCTGTAAAGTTGTGCCAATCACGATTGATTCGATCTTTTTGACCCGTTCACAGTAAGGTATTGGTGATTGCATTCACACAACTACAAATCAATCATTCACAAAGTCAATACTTTTGCGTGACCGATTCGGTACTTTCGACTAACCAGTTAAGAAGGAAATAAACAGAAATTGAATGAAAAAGAGGGAATATGAACTATTTGACCGAAATCGTTCAGCCATATTCACTCTACACAATCAATACAACCTGCCTGTCTCTATCCAATACTAAAATGAACGAAAGTCTTCTAATTGGGATTTTTGATTGTATTGAATTGAAATAAAGTGAACGATTGAATGATTGATTGGAAAGACCGAATCACTTTTGAAACCAATACTTGAACGATCCGATCTTCAAATTTGAACGATTGACACAGCTCTAGAGAGCTGTCAAAAACGAATATGTATATCTGTGCGGCCTGCCAAAAAATCTAGTGGGTACACATTTAGCGCTGCCACTTCAGTGGTCGTTATTGCAATGCTTCGTTTTTCTCAGAATTACATACATATTCATATTGGATATTTCCTACGGTTTTGGTCAGTTCGAGGAAAAATGAATTGCCTGGATTATTCGAAACTCCTACAAATGTTTCCAATTTCACGCATCTAGGCGGGTGAGAGTAATTATGGTTCGTATAAAATTTGCAGAAATTGTCGCTCTCTTGTTTTCGAAACCAACTCCATGCATACAATTGGTTTCATTTTGAGATACCCCAAGCTTAAAAGTGTGTTCGTAGTTTTCTTTGAGTGTAAAGCGAGCGTGTATTTTGAAAATTGATGTTAACTGGAAACTGGATTAATAACAAAGGAGTATTTCATTGAAGCTTGAAGCAATTTCACGCGAACAAATAATGAAAAACATAAATCAAGAGTAATGCCTTTTGCTGCAGGCTGTATGTTTATGGCTTTGACTGTGATTATATCTATCAAAAATAAATTGTCTTTTATGTAATGTTTACCGGCAGCAAAATCTTAAAAAAAACCTTCCGGCAAGAACCACAAGATATTTAGGTGGCGAGAACCAAATGGCAGGCGAATATGTCTACTTTGAGGACGAATTTGTACTAATTTCCTCGATATGTGTAAAGACTTTCAATTTCAACGAAATCGGAGGAAAACTTCTGGCGGAATAATTCCACTGCGTGTTTTCATTTAGCAAAAAGAAACTGTTCACTGATCCGAAGGAACACAGCCCATATATCAGTTAAGGTCCTGAGGAAGAGACACGAATTAAAGTTAGCAGCCTATTTTAAGTATCCTAGGGAAAATGTAAAAAACTCACAACTCGCAGGATTCGATCATTTTCCAATGTATTTCTGACACGCCTTGGCTTTGACTTACGAGCCGTGCACTGACTTAAATTAATGTTATCAGTGCGTCTATTGTGACATTGCAGGATCTACTAATTCTCCATCCCTACACTATAGAGAATCAGCTAGAGCTCATTATAAATATTACATTCACATTTAATATTCAATACTTTGCAGCATCGTTTGCGCGTAATTCATTACCATCCTGGGAGTTATAATTGATTTATGCCAACCCGACACATGCATCTGCTGTCAAACTTTTTACCACCCCACCCTTAACGTGCTGCGGTCTAGGACAACCCCAACGAAGATCATTTACATAATTTATGCGTCCGCATCGCATAGATATGAGCGTTGCGTGTTATTCCACGACCACGGTTCGATACGCCTCCACCAATCGCGAATCAACATCAATTTATTGACAGCGAATTGATATGGCGACCAATGCAATAAGCTTATCATAGTAAGGGAGTTTAACGGGGACAGTTAAATTATTAATGTCCTCATGGAGTGCGGCCCAACATTATTTTTGGATTCACATCTTTCTCTTTAAACAAGTGACCTCATTAGGTTGTTAGATAAATTCATTTCGAATGCGAATTGAATCGAAGTGCATATGAATGGTTAATGATGCGAATTGAAAGTGCTCAAGGGTTTCTGAGAATAGAAATTTGTTCTGTAACTAATTGTAAAACGAAATTATCGGCAGTGCGTATAAATAAAGTGAAAGGAAATGGCTCAACCGCAAATCAGCTGAATTGCCTAATTATCTGCCACAATGTTGTTCGACAAGCAAGCGCTCGATTGCAGTATTTTATGCGTTGAACTAAAACTTATAGAGACCGAGTCTAAATTCATATTTTACAAAATCTTAACTCGAATAGGACCAAAAAATTACAAAAATGACCTAATGTTCTTTTCCTTGATCAAAAAGACAAAAGTATTTGTCAACGGACAAGGATAAAACGTTACTGCTCATCCCTGATCACTTCGTCTTTGTAGGAAAATTGACCTTCAGTCTCAAATCTGACCCTGCCATCATCTCCTGAAGGCAGCCAAGGCAGAAATGTGGATATCTTAAGCGACATAACATTGAAAAACTTTAGTGAAAAGATACAACATCGACGAACTGCAATCGAATCTGCAAAACCACCAGAAACTTCGTTAAACGCGTACCCGAAATACCTCAATACCCACTCTGACGCAAGCACGAGATGCCGAAGACGCATCTGAAGAACGCTGATCACATGCCATCGATAAAGCTGAAACTCATGTGTTGTGTTTCATCCTTTATGGTAGTGAGAAACGCCAGCAAACACATACAAGACATAGGAAGAACGAGGAAGAAGGAGAACAAGGGGAAGAACGATTGCTGATAGCAAGCTATAAGATCTAAAAGGATGCGAAAAACATCGGGTTCTCCAACCGGACACGAGAAGAGCGCACACGAAAATATTGAAATATTGTCCTGCAGGAGCAATGTAAGGGAGTTTTACCAAGAGCTAAGAAGAACGTTTCACAGGCAAAAACCTTACAGAAACCTGGAGCCTTTGAAGAAGAATCACAGTCTGGACTGAGAATTTAACAAACCTGCGTCTGTAGACTGTATGCCGGGACCAACAACTCGCTGCCAGAATGAACTATCCAACCTAGACGATGATACCCAAAACTTCCGTCAATACCCCATATCCCATCCAAGCACTCGCCATCTCTTTTAAAACATTTAGTAAGATGAGCTTGGTGAATGAAATCTTAGTATTGTTTGCGCAATCTACAAAAAAAGAGACACAGTCGAGGCATTAGTCCCTTCAGCATCGCGTACAAGATGGTATCTTTCGAAGTTGTAGACCAAGGAAGTCCACAATCGACCACATTTTCACACTTCGACAAATCCTGGAGAGAACCCAAGAAATCCATATCAATACACACCATTTTTTTTTATTGATTTTAAAAAAATGTAATACGCACAACATGAAATGGTTGCATGAAGGTAGGCCTATGCGCAAACTGTCGCGCCAGCTATTTATTTTATGTCACCATTTATAGAACCCAACTAAAAAGAGCAATATGTAGGTTTGACATCTCTGTCAAACTTCTATGCAGGAAAACTTTGGACAATGCTTGCATCACACATCAAGGACTGCCACGATCTCACCGAGTCCTTTAAGGGTCATCAGTATTCAGCGTGTTGTGAAAATTTCAAGCCAACACCGGAAGCAGATAAGTCTAAGCAATAACTTGCGTCCGCTGACATATTTGGCAGAATTCAGTGTACAGGGCAGAAGCAGAAGAAATGGGTTTACCTATGAACGAAGGCAAAAACAAGTAATTGCTGTCAATGAAAAGGAACAACTAAAGTCTGTTCTACCTCACGCAATTCCTTACCGGAGGTGGGGGTTTAACCACACAAAATGGGAAAACAGCGAGCCTTACATACCAGTACGACGACTCAACTCAAGGCAATGCTAAACATAAGTGCGTTCTTCGAATACACCAGACAACTTGCAGAGAGACGAAAGCAAAAAAAGATAATGGTCACGAGTGATGAAAATTAGAACCAAATGTGCTCCTACATCGAGGAAATGCTGAAGACGAAGAAGAGAGAACCGGGCATAAACCCGTAAGAAATTGGAGGCGCATTTAGTCTCGGAAAAGTGCCACCATCCTGAAATAATACAAAAAGCAGTTCCGAGGTTGAATTGCTTGAAGGTGGAGGGGGTTCAGTTGATTACAGTCCGATGGCCCTATCTGTCGTGAAAGCTGTCTCCGACATGAAACCTTTTTATCGACTTGATTACTTGTCTTCCTGCGAGATTTCAGCCAAATCGAAACTATCTACTGGTATAACAAACCAATGCCAGTCCGAGAACTTAATCTCAGCCCAAAAAGTAAAAGAGAAGCAAAACTAGGTACACTCCGATTGATTTCCCTTTCAAAACTGCAGAATAATTACCTGTTTTTCAGCATCAACAACGCTTGGCGTTCTAAACGCACTCAACAATCTGTTTTACAACAAAATTCACTAATTAATTCCGGGAACATTCCACAAACCGTATTTGCATTTTTTCGTAAATATCTGAAACAAGGATGTTTTCTGAAACACAAATTCAAAAAACAACACACTTTCCAGATGTTTTTACTGATAAAATTGAAAACAAAAAACCCATTAACTCACGTCACGTTCGGCTTGAAATATTTTTGTTAAATTATGAACGGAGAGAGTTCATATAATGTTTTCGGAACAGTGTGTATAATTATTTCGAAGTACTCTGGCGTATACGTAACGCATGTGCCTTTTAATTGAATCAAATTTGAAGGCCAAATCACTTAGCCGAAGGCACATGCACGCTAAATACAATACAGCAGAGAAAGGGTTCTAAGCGGGGCATAGCTACCTACAATTAATTGCCGACTTCGAACAGCGAATTGAGAAGCCTTTTCATGACAAATTGTACTCTTGGAGGCTTGTCATTCGAGTGGGAGGTGGTGTTTTCTCCGATATGCTTAGCCTGAACATCCCCTTCTGTCTATCTGACCACTGTAGCATTTTTCAGGCGAAATTCATGCCGATCAACGAAACTTTATCCTGGCTTAGGCATAATGTGATATCCTTCAAGGACATTACAATCTTTATCGATAGTCAGGCTGCTATAAAATCTCTGGAATCGATAACATGTACATCAAACGCTACTGCAGATTGTCGCTTATCTCTCATGGAGATGGCAGAACATTTTAACATTCACCTATGCTGGGTACCCGGTCATATGGACATTTCCAAACGTGGTACTACTCTGGACATTCTGAGTATGAATGAAGGAATCTGGGTATTCCACTCGCTGCATGTAAACTTCTCTTAGAGTACGACGCAATCAGCGAGATAAACCAAAGATGGAAAGATCTAACCTATGCTAAACCTCACTCGATCTAAAAATTCGATCTTGTTTAGAACTTCGCTCATTAGCACCGTCATTGGTGTTCTTACTGGCTGTTGTCCCATTGGCCTTCATGCCAGAAGGATGGGCCTCTTATCAAATGACGTTCTGCAGGAGCTGCAGGGATAAAGAGGAGGAAGAAACGATCCTCCTTATCCTCTACACCTATCCTGGCCTATCCCAATTAAGGAAACTCTGTCTAGGAGCCTATCACTTCGACAATTTGGGCGAACTATCACATACTGACGTCAAAAGTATCCTCAGCTTCATCAAGAGCTCCCATTAGTTTCAGAAGAGTGAGTGGCGTTTTTCAGGGTATAGATCGAAGTGGTATCACAACGGGCCTTCGCACAGACAGCCACACTACCTACCCACCTACCTTTCTACTCACTTTGACAGTTATCTCTACGTTTCCGAGAAAATTGTCAGAACTCACCTGCCGCACTGATGTATGGTTTCAGGCGTTTAAGGGTTACAACCGATACGATTTTGTTTGCAGTTTATGTCTCTGTAGTTGACGATGGTTACATACCATATTTTACAGCTAAATTGGTGCATGTACTCTTCAAAGTCATCTCCTGTTGATAACAACATACATATTCGTAATCGTAATCAGGTAACTCCAAAATTGTCTTGTGCATGTTGAGATGTGGGAATTTCCTGCTACACACTACCATACAAATGTTGTCCCCCGCCAGAATCAATGAGTCTGATTCCAATTTTGGAAATCCTGCCCTAGGGACTGTGTTTCGATGGTTTTACTAAAGATGTCCTTCTTTCTGTTCTACTCCCGTCTTGGTGTTGAAATCTCGGCCCAAGGAATAACGTGAAATCGTATCTAGACAATCTTTAAGAGTTTGTTTCTCAGAATACAAACCGGCGATAGATTTTTCTGCATTCGCGGTCAGAACCTATGTACATCGGAATTCTCATGAAAATACTTGCAGATGACAAAAGGCTTCCGAATGCAAGATATTGTAATGGTATCGATGGCACATACTTTTTATTTCTGACGTGAGTGCATGTATGTATATTCGATGTGATTGCCAGTTTTCTTGTGAAATTTCAGTCAAGTGGCACCTATCTGGCAGTATAATATGTCAAGGCCAGTTTAAAAACGTACTTTTGCTAATAAAGAAAAGCAGAAGAAAAAACTACACCGACAATTTTCCTCTCATAAACTGCCTTCATCTCTGGTGCGAACATTGGGGAATTTTGTGTACAAGTTCAGAAACAAAAGCGGAAATAAATATTAACATATCCAACAAACCCAAATAAAATAAAAATTAATAATTAAAACCGGTGTATCTTCGAAGAAAAAAAAAAATAATCCAAAATGGTTCAGAGGTAAAAATTATAATAAAGCTACACATTTCCAGATGTTTTTGTTGACAGAAGAGAGACAACTAATTATGAGAAAATTACGTTAATGGGAGTTCTTGGAGTCCAAATATTTTTCTTTAATTATGAACAAGGGGAAATTTTGTATATGTTTTTGGAACAATGTGGAAAATGATTTCGATGTACTCTGGCGTATACGTAACGCACGTTCCATTTAATCGAATTAGAAATGACACAGATATCCATATTTTAATGTCAAGATACATACATGCGGCTTACTATTCAGAACAGCAGAGGAAGGGTTTTGACACCTTAACATAGCTTAACGGTCTCTTTATCTAGAAACGCTATGATCTTACTTACAGTCTCCAAAAATTTCGTAAACCTTAGTCGAAGGTGGATTTGAATCGTTTCGGGTGTCCTCATAGAGCACTGTGGGATAGGAATCTACGCGGAACGACTTTTATTACCCTACAATGACTACTACATGCTACTACCGAAGCTGCAGGAATGAAGAGAAAATAGAGTTCGTTCGACACCTGTTGAGCGAATGTCCTACACTAGCCACCAGAACACTGAGTACTCTTGGTAGTAACTTCTTCCATGGGCTGAAGGAATTTCATACTGCCGATTTTTTTGACACATGCTGACATATTGCGCGACAGCTCGGGACGAGCCAAGGCCTAGCTTCTCGCAACCATTTATGTTGTGCGTGTTATATTTTACTTTTGATTTATATAAGGAAGCCCAAGTTTAGACAGGGAACCAACTCGTAATGAGTTTAATCTGTTTACAGACTCCATCACGAGTCGTAAATTCTAACAATATGCCAACTGCCGTATTAGAAAAGGTCAATCTTCTTGCTATTCACTTTAGCAGTCAACTCTACGTTTCCAGATTGAATATTGCGTCTAGTAGGACAAGCGTCCAATCAGTGCGCTTTTGCATTCGTACTGTTTCAAGAGTTTTAAAAGATTTCGACATACACAAATCCTGTGATTCAGATGACATCTCACCCTCCAAGACGAAGTGCTCTGCAACGCTTGCAAGACCACTTCGTAGACTTCGCCATCTGTCCCGCTCTTCTGGCCTGTGACAAGTATTAACTGCACTAGTAAAGTAGACAACATCTCTTTGGCCCAGCTGAAATCCTTTTGGATAGGCATATAGAAACTAAGCACGTCTGTCTGTCCGCCTTACGTCAGAAGGTTGTTAACCATGGCCTCAACCAACAAACTTCAATTAGCAAGCTTCTTTAGCCGGCAACATCCTTAGCCATCTGTCACCAATTAGATATGCCGAGTTGGTTAATTTCACCCACCACTTATGCACGCCATTGGATATGAGATCGCCCTCTTCTCAAAGGTGGAAAAGAAGATTCTTCAGCTCGAAATGCGGGGGTTAGCCTGCTCTACATGTGGCATCCAAGTACATAGTACGTCATTGTATATGGACACTTTAACTAGATTGATGTCCCTGAACACCTTAAACAGATCGTTGTACCAAACCACTTTTTTTCTCGAATGACCTCATTTTCGATTCCGTTGTATGGCTCGTATAGTTCATGGTCAACGTCAACGCAGGTGGGACCATAAATGGAACGTACATAGAATCTCGCAAATTCCATGTGCGGTTTTTTTCCCTCGATTCTGACAAAGCTTATGCTTCTATACCATAAAGCAGGACGGAGATGCTAAGGGTCTTGTAGGTCGTCCCCTAAATTCTAATACTAAATAGTTGTACTCGCATCCTTATAGGTGTACTCAATCCATTAGTCCGCGCATGATAGCACTTTTGCCTTCGTCGATTCCTTAACGACTTCAGAGCAAGGTTAAGACCTTTGGGTTTCAACTACAACGAATATAAACTCAACTCAACTCTGAAATTGATTGGTTGAGTTGAGTCAAAAACCCAGTGCAGTGCTGTCCTTTGCCTTTGAATTATGATTCTAACGAAAGGGGATAATTTGCAAATGCTTGGCATGTCTGTATATAAACCCTAATCATCGACAAATTCTGGGAAATTCGTCAACCAAAATCTTCTCTGGAACATCTGTTGACATGCAAATGTTCAAAGCCTCAATCATTCCCTTGAGAGTTACATATATGACTGATCCTAGGAATTGATTGCTTCTTCGTGGAGAACTGATATCACTCGCAGATATTACAATTTGTTATAATGTTACGGGATCCCATCCCGTGTAACACTGGGGAGTTCAGTGTACAGCGTACATATTTAATTTTTTGTGAAATAAAATGCAAATTACTCAGTAATGAAAAAGCATGCATGCTGGACATCAAAGAGATGGCTTTTAGACTAATTATTGCAGTGGCGACAATATTTCTGCAACAAAAAAAAAAATACATCTAGGGACACCGGATGTCACACAAAGGATTGGCTCCGGGGATACTTCGAGTTGCATTTCAGCCTTCGTTTCAAATGAAAAACTTTGTTAAAACGAACCACTTAGCCATTCCATCAGCTGAAAAGACTCGTATGACATCATTCTTCGTGTAGATGTAGACCACCATGTCTTGTCCACGCGTGCTATCGTATGGCCTTTGATAGAGGCAGAGCCAAGTACATATGTACATAATATGGTATGGAAGAAGTTGCGATTTTATTATTATTTACTGAAAACTTACGTACCTAACCTACCTACCGATGCGAGTGAGAAAGCAATCGATGGCTTTCACACCAATGCATATGTATGTTGAAAGGGATCTAGAGAAAGTGGGAGCATGAGATGCTTTAGGATTGGTATCCGCATGGGGCACAGGGTGTTCTATCGGATTCTGGATAGTGGGAGGCTGGATAATGTCAAAGGTAAAGTTCGAGGGTCGCATCTTTTTCCTCGTAGTTCCTGTTTGCTGACCAACGTGCCTCAATCGCTCACTGCTCGAACCTAGAATCTTTTTAGTAAGTAGGTTGCTTGATTTGTTTCCAAGTGATTTTGCAAGTTGTAAGATTAGTCCAGTAAACTTCGGAATCCCTTTCTCGATGATTGCTCTTTTAATTTCTATCAGTGCGACTCCCACAGTATTTTTAACGGTTCCCTATAAAGCTCTTTAGCCCTTCGTCTTGCCAATTCAACCGCTTTCTCATTCCCCGTGACACCTTCATGCCTCGGTAGCCAGACAAGGCGGACGTCGTTGTAACTAGCAAACTAGTTGACCCTCTTCAAGAAAAAATCTGTAGTACAATAAGGGTCTATCTCACCGACGTGGTTTGATTGAGGTAAACGTGTGGGTGCTAACAAATGTCTGGAGTTTTTAATGAAAATTCGCTTTCATTACGTAGACGGAGATAAGCTATAACGAGAAATTCGTCCTTCCAACCCATCTTCCAGTACCCAGAAGCTGTTGATGTTCAATATCTAATTTCTACTGAATTGTTTCTCCCTGAATTGAAGACGCATTCAGGTCGTATTTATACTGAGAGTTGGTGGTGGTGGGTGGTTTGTATCACAGACGCAGTAAGTTAGTCATGTTCTACTAATATCCATATATGTATGAAACTAACTACTATGTATTGCGTAGCGTTCTTACGGTTAGAGGTACACCATCTTCCCCCAACGGGTACCACAATGGGTCTGAACTGACCAGAGTGTGGCAATATGGTTCTTCCTTTCGCCTGCCCACTAACTTAACCTGGTTGGCATGCTGGCTTTAACCAAGTAAGCAATAAAATTCTCCCGTCAAATCAACGATTGCACCAACACTCTTACATACTTCCCTACAGTTTCGACGGACAAAAAAAAAATACAATGGACTTTTTTGCTGCCTATGTTTGACAAATTTTTACAAATCTTCTCGCTATTTATAAATCTTCTTGCTGAATTTCCAAAGCTTGACATGATCGCAGCAAACGACCGCCTACTTTAAAATCTATGCTTCGGCAGAAGATTCGACACAGTGATCCCAAGCCGATAAGCATGGAACTTAAAAAAAACCTTACCTCTGTCCTCAAAGGTATCAACACAAAAATGTCTCAATATATTCCAGGCAGAAATCCACGCCATCCAAGAATGCGCAAATTTCATTCTTGAGACTGGAATAAAACACGTTCACGCCCGTAGCCAGCTAGGTGCTAAAAGGAGCTAACCTCCCTCTGAGATTTAGGGAGCTCCCTCAAAAGTTTTCATTTGCCGAGAGAAGAATATCTCGATCTGTCTGCGAGCTCCCTTCAAAATCTCCTGAGCACTCTCGAGAATTCTATCCTAGCTACGGGCGTGAACCCGTTCCCAAGCAGCAGTCAAAAAGCCCTCGGTTCAAACCTGATTGGCTCCAAATGAGTCCTGCACTGTTTCAATACCCTCGCAAACCAGTAGAACCAAAGTCAAACTTTGGTGAGCGCCTGGACGTAAGGGTTTTGTTGGAAACAAAATTACCGACGAACTGGCTAGAAGGTCTTCGATTGAGTTCTTTACTGGCCCTGAGCCTTTCTTAAATATCCTGATGTTGGCAATCGACAATTAAAAGTTGGGAAGTTATTTCCTGTAGGGAAAATACCCAAGAGCTTCGTCAGGCTATAAGACAAATCCAAAGATGCCCTGTGCAACAAAGAGATGGTACCTGAAGATTGGTTGGCAAAACTGCCAACTTTCGCAAAATCTATACCAGAGATGTCCGCAATTTCATGGAAATTGAGCCTCTTCTGGTCTCTTAAAGCTGAGTATGTGGCACAGGTACAAAAGATCTTTAATGTCACAGTGCCGTGTCAGTTCTTTAAAAAGAAATGTTTACCTGAAATGTATGCGATTCAATCTACGCTTTCAAAACTTGGAGATAATAGTCCAGCATCCCAAAACATAAACAAACCTCAAACCTACCGACAGAGATACTCGTATTTTCCAATAAAATAACCGTCCACTAGCAGGTGACACGAAAAGGATGTAAAACTTGGACAGTAAATTGAAAAATTAATGGACACACACGAATCGGTTTCACTACCTTACCATCTCCACATTTTCTTTCCTTTTTTTTTTCACCGGCCAAATCAAATGCACACACACAAATACACACGCACATGATTCCCCATGGACATTGAAACAATAAAATTTTCGTAAAGAATTCAACATCCAAACTAATTTACAATTCAATCGAATTTTTTTTCTCACACAAGGAATTCCTTTTAAATCCAAATATGTACTCGGCATGCTCCGCAGAGCCACCGGCAAACAAGGACACAAGATACGAGACTGAAAAAAGGGACTGAAATAAATAATTCATCTGTTATCCCTAAAGGAGTCAAAATTCACTGGGAAATGTACTCCAATCAATCAAAGTTATCATTGTTATTGGAGAGTTTTTTGCCGTTGATAATCCACGCGCACATTAATCCACCCCACAGGTTGGAAAAGCAACGTGTGGCTATCACTCGTGGATGACCTTGATTCGGTCGATTACTTTCCCTAAAAGGGTGCTGATAGGAACAATTTAAATCTGTCAATCCCTTAAAAGCAGAGAACCACCCGCCCACCCGCCCCATCGCATTGTATAATCCTTGGAATGAAACATCTGCCCTCATGGCGAAACCATAAATTTAAATTAATGTAAACCGGATGTGTAAATGGCGACATTGTGACAGGACATTAAGCACTTTTACACTATAACACTTGTTAAACGAATGATAATCGACTTTCGATATCTTACGTGCACTTGGAGGTGATTTCTTGCTCGTTAACGGCGATTTTCGTTGTCTGTAGGAATTCCATTAGATGCGGCGGAAGGTCCTTGAAGCACGTATCCACCATTTTTTGCGTTTCGCCGCAATTAACAGCCGGAGGCAATGCAAAGTTGTTAAACGTCAATTCAGTGGTCGACGTTATTAAATCGAACTGAGACTCAGCACACGACAGTAGCATACAGAGCCAACAAATCAAAGTTTTCCACACAACGGGAGATCGCAAGGACATGCTGATAGAAGGAGTGGAAATTGAAAGGAAGTGTGTTGGTAATTCACTTAGTTTTCGCGGCACTACTAGCAGTCTCGGGATTTCGTAGGAAATTGCTAACACACCCGAACCGGAGGACAATTCACGAAGGACTGTTATCAGACTCTGCAAGGGATATCATTTATGCGACTTCCTTCATCGTTTTCGGCTTTTGAGTGACACATCCTTGAGGGAGAGTTGGTTTCGAGCATTATGGGGAAATTACTGATAAGAGTTTGTGCGAAAGCTTTTCGACTTCGAATTTACAAAGTTTCTCATGCTCCAAGTTCGGCAAATGGGTGGAATATTAAATTTGAATGCTTTTGCACGTGTCTTGGATCCGGCGAAGCAACAGGATGGTGTGCTTGTGGTAATTGTAGGGTCGGCATGGATTTTTTTTTTGTTTACCTAAACAGCGGCCAAACTAGGTTCGGAAGTCAAACAATTGTGTGTGCGGTGGCAAATCAATTTATTGTAATTTGATCGACGATGAATATACCACAAAGGAAATAAACTCTGCATTAACAGATTCAGTTGTGCAAGCTCTACAATAGTGAACTTAGTGGTCATATGTAAGTATCTGGAATCGATTGGTCGAAAGGAAATGCGAATCGTTTTAGTGTCCTTACAGGAGTCTAAGTTCGACATGGAATACCCTACAGCAACTGCAGCAAAAGTTGGAGAAACAAAGAAAAAATAGAATCCGTCCGACACCTGTTGTGCGAATGTCCCGCACTAGCCACCAAAAAACTGAGTACTCTCGGTATTAGCCTTTTCTATGGGCTGGAAGACCTTCTAATCACTGATTCAAGGAAGCTCTTGAGATTCGTATCCCTTTCTGAACGATTTCCGAATTAGCCAGTCCCACCCTGTCGTTAGACTCTCATGAGTAAACGTTGTATGATACCCAAGAAACTAACCAACTAACCATCAGTCTATGCGAGCGACTGAGGAAAAGAAAGACGATTCCTACAACCAACTAAGTAGCGCCTATAACTTGACACCGAAAGGCAGCATCGTCATGTTACTGGCGGACTTCAATCCCAAAGTGTGCATTGACAACAAGTCTCTGTACTATGTATTTTTGTAACAGCAATCGCCTTATCGTAGAAGGGACGGGCTTAAAAATTGTGTTTAAGACGTTCGAAGCAGTCGTGGAACTGATTTTGGTATGCAACGAGATCACCACTTTATGACACCGTACAGTCGCCTACGAACTACGGTCGTCTGAGAGAGAGCAATGCTCCAGGGAGCTGAAGTGAATCATTTTGCATAGAAAATAAAAAAAAAGTGCGTTGTGCCTCCGACCGCAGAAAAGAATTGACCTTGGCCCAAAGAAGCTATAGCACGTGGCTGTTTAAAAATACCTGGAAACGAATCAAAGAGCGAAAGCCATTTAAAGTTCACACCGCAGCCACCCTACAGTGGAAAGAAGTGAAGTACAGTCTCAATATCATATGAAGATAAGAAAAGTCCAGCGTAACATGCGCCGCCGTCACAAGATTAATGAAATAAACGCCCGTGCTGAAAAAGCAGATACAACAGACTACATTTTTACAGAATTACCAAAGAACTGAAAGGTGATCATGGCTTACGTCAACATCCATCCATCCATCCGTCCTAAACCACATTGTAGATGATGGTTGGCCCCCGAGCTATCCGATGCCCAGAACATTCATTCCAGCAAAAAAAAAACAATAAGTAGCTGGCGCGACAGCTCGGCATAAGCCAAAGCATAAACAACATCAATGAAAGTGTGGATTTAGGCCTGTCCTTCAGGCTGTCGCGCCAGTTGCTTATATATTTTCTTTTACCTCTCCGCGCTTTCTATATGGCGGCTAAATCTGCATTTTAACAATCTAAGGATTATTGTTGCTTAGTAACATGTGAGCATTTCCGTTGCCTGGCAGTTACCCCGATGGCACAGCCTCCACTGAATACTCACTATGTCGGCCTAAGTAAAGCTGCAGATATCACCGTTGATTCCATTTGAGGAACTTCTCCGCGACAGTCCGGATCCAAGAGAGGGCCTTTATGAAAACTTACATCCGCCCTTTCTCGCTAACTATTCCAACTATCTTGCAGTAAGATTCAAGCCCAGTCTCGAGTTAAGGTAGTAGGCACCCGCAGTTAAGCGTGTAGACAATGGTTTGGGAGAACTTGTGGACTTTCAGCTTGCGTCCTCTCTTCAAATGTGTTAAAAGAATATAAAAGGACGACACCGTAGATTTTATATAAAGCCGCAGAGCTTTAGCTAAAGAATAGTTCTCTGATTTCAATCCGTCTATCTACCTATATATGCACATATGTACCTGAACTCATTTTTTCGTCGTTTTGCCAAATGCAATTCAAATCAATTCTCTGTTGACCTTGTCGAACGGCTTCCCTCTGTTTGCACCACCGAAAACGAAACTAAAAAATATGTATTCCTTTCTACTTGTCTGTCTATACAAACGTATTTTTCAAAATTCTTCCGCGGCAACACTTTTCCGGATACATCAAGCAAATAGACAGCAGTGGCTGTCAAATTGGTACTAAAGTGCACTTCGTTACGTTGCATCATGCTCCGTTACGTCCAATCAGTACTTTTATCATACACCAGGCGTAGCAAAACTAAACTTTTAATATTTTATGCAGTTTTCTGATGAAATTTCACTGTAATTGAAATTATTTAAATCATTTATACATAAGAATAATTGTTACAATGAACATTTCCATCGAAAAACAGATTTTTCAAAAAAATCTAATACGAACATGTGCACAGCCAAAAAGTGCAGTGAGTTCATATATCAACTCAGCGCATTTTTTTGGTGGTTTCTTGTCACACAAATGAAATTTCAAATCTTGTGGAGTTTTCGTTGGATTTTTTTGTTTTTGGATGGTCTTCCGATTGGGATCCTGTTGAATTAGATGACAGATGAATTAGAAAAGTGTGAAATGCTAAAAATAACCAATTTATTGGCGACAATTAAGCGAAATCTTTTTGCATAAATTCCAAAGTAAATTTAGATTGAGATTTTTGGGAATAAAGGAGAATAATTGTTTGTGATTTCTCTTACATACATATATTCGTGAAGCTTTAATTGGTTTAGTTAGTCCTCAGAGTACTTCTGGATGAGTGAAATATCCTGTGGTATCACAACGGACCCCTACTGTGTGTCTAGATCCACGTGCGAACTCGAACCTTGGATGGTATCCAACAAGATACTCAATTCAATCAAATTTTTTTTGTTAAGCTTCCGTGTTTCGGCAATAGTTTGGTATAAACTCATTATCATAGATATAAATTATTTCCCAGAATCATTCTCGCCACCCAATTTCTTATAAGAAAATATAATCCGCCGCCCTGTCATTTTACAATCATTGAATTTGGCACTACTAGCACAGTTTTTGTTGCCGTAATATTGCCACACCTGGTGCGGCCGGTGTTTTTGTTGGGCGACGTGTCATTTGCTTCTTCATTCGGTCGGTGGTGTTGTAAAGTCGAAAGAAAATTTTTGTTCGCACGAAAAAAAGAAAAAAACTGGAAAACACCCCTTGGACGAATGCTATCCAAGGCAGTATATACTAAAACTAAGTAACAATTTTCCTTAATTGTCCCATTACGACGGTAGGAATAAAAAATGAATCGTCCCACGAAGCTGCTTAATCGCAAAGCAGCTGGCTACAGCAGCCTCATCACATTTGCTGTCCTGCTGATCGCTTGGTTGGCCGGTTTTGCTTCGCGTCTCTTCGCTGTGATCCGCTTTGAGAGCATTATCCATGAATTCGATCCGTGGTTCAATTATCGCGCCACCGCCTATATGGTACAACATGGCTATTACAAATTCCTAAACTGGTTCGACGAGCGCGCCTGGTACCCGCTCGGGAGAATTGTTGGTGGTACAGTGTACCCGGGTTTGATGATTACGTCCGGAGGCATCCATTATATTCTGCACGCGCTGAATATTCCCGTGCATATTAGGGACATTTGTGTGTTTCTCGCACCAGTTTTCAGTGGCCTTACATCGATTTCTACCTATTTGCTGACCAAGGAACTGTGGTCACCTGGAGCGGGTCTCTTCGCGGCCAGTTTCATAGCGATTGTACCAGGTTACATCAGCCGCTCGGTGGCTGGTTCGTACGACAATGAAGGCATAGCCATATTCGCGCTACAATTCACCTACTTCCTTTGGGTGAAGTCAGTGAAGACCGGTTCGGTGTTCTGGTCATCGATGGCCGCTCTGTCGTACTTCTACATGGTGTCCGCCTGGGGTGGCTATGTATTCATCATCAACTTGATTCCCCTGCACGTGTTCGTTCTGCTCATCATGGGCCGATATTCGCCACGTTTGCTCACCAGCTACACAACGTTCTACATACTGGGACTCTTGTTCTCGATGCAGATTCCATTCGTTGGTTTCCAACCGATTCGGACCAGCGAACACATGGCAGCGATGGGAGTATTTGTGCTCCTATTGGCAGTCGGTGTGCTAAAGCACTTGCAGACGGTTCTATCGAAGACCGAGTTCAAAAGGCTATTCATTGTGGGTGCCCTGATAGCTGCTGCTGTAGTTTTCCTAGCCGTTGTACTTCTCACTATGATGGGCGTCGTCGCACCGTGGAGTGGACGTTTCTACTCGCTGTGGGACACCGGTTACGCAAAGATTCACATTCCAATTATCGCTTCGGTTTCGGAGCATCAACCGACGACATGGTTCTCGTTCTTCTTTGATCTGCACATCTTGGTTTGTGCATTCCCGGTTGGTGTGTGGTATTGCATTAAGAAGATCAACGACGAAAGGGTATTTGTTGTGCTGTACGCCATCAGTGCGGTTTACTTCGCTGGCGTGATGGTGCGATTGATGCTTACACTCACTCCAGTTGTGTGTATGTTGGCAGGAATTGCATTCTCCTGCCTTCTGGAGGTATTCCTGAAAGAAGACAGTACACCCAACAAAGCAACCGAGGAGAGTGAGGAAACTTCAGTGGAAAAGAAAAACATGTACGATAAGGTAGGTGTTGCAGTTTTACATTACGTCAACAGCACACTGATTATGATGTTTTCTTATATAGGCCGGCAAGCTAAAACACAGACCGAAGCATGACTCCGCGCATGAGGGTACCGCTGGCATTGGTGCCAACCTGAAGAGTGTTGTTATCTTGGCCATTCTGATGTTGCTGATGATGTTTGCTGTGCACTGTACTTGGGTGACGAGTAACGCATACTCCAGCCCGTCAATTGTGCTGGCGTTCCATAACAGTCAAGATGGGTGAGTTTGTTTGAGTTAGAAACATTTGTGTAAACGTGGAGCGGGAGGTGAATTCTTACGTGAAGTTTGAGCGATAATATCGCCGAATCGGTTGTCATTGTTACGCATGTTAGTTTAATAGGGTTGTGGAGGCTGTATTCATATGCTGGCCATAACTTCACTGCTATTCAAGTTGTGGTATTCTTCGAATGAGGCATGCTAAAACGCAGTGCAGCTAGTAAGTAAATAGTACTTACTCCTTTGTAGAAAAGACGTCAATCTACACTGTCTAGTCGTCTTAGCCGATGCATGCCTTATGTTTCAGCATTCTGATCTAGAACCTCGTTTCGAAAAAGCCACAAAGTTAAACATTTATCATAGCTTTTCTCAAGAAGATAACGAAGTTCCCCAGATACAATTTTTTTGCCACAGTTTCAACACAAAAGCTTATCTCTAGTCTGTCAGGCCTACTGTGGTTGTGAGGTTTTCCACTTTTTTCGTCGTGTCCACTTATTTCTAAACCTGCATGCGACCTATAATTGAATTGAAGTTATGTAACCGAGAATCGAATACGTTCCTGTATTCCCCTCAATACATGGAAAAACGAATAAGCTACGCACTGCCAGCTTTTTGTCTCTCTGTCGATCATTAGCGTGAAACCATCGTAAGTGTCGTTTTCTTATCTCGAATCTTGAACAACCATTCATTTTCAATTTTACTTTATCTCTGGTAAATGGTATGGTTACTTGAACCACCTGTGTTAGCTGTTTGACGCGAACACCTAAAACTGTAAAACAGTCATAACCTAAAAATGTATTGTCGATAATAAAGTATGGGAAAGGTAAATGCACTCGTTATCACTTTTCGCTGCTTTCAACTTGTTTCACAAGCATAGCACTAGCTGCGATAACTCTCCTTTTTTTATAGTAACGGGAAATTATTGATTTATGTTCACCGTTTCAAGTCAGCAATAAAAACAATAGATGTCTCCCATTTGTACCAACAATTCAACGCAAGCATGCACTAAATTTTCATCCAAACATTGGTAAGCGTGCAGGTGATCAAAATATTAACCTTTCCAGCACAATTTCTTGTGAAAAAGCCCGATGAAACAAACCCTCCATGCCTTATGATGAAGAATATGTAAATCCTCTTCATCAAATCACGGTCTGTGAATCCTAGGACCTCTCAGCGAACTACCACTCTTCTCCGACTGCGGTACCTCATTCTTAACTTTTCTGCGCCATGCATTTCTCATTCTTCTATCCTCTTGGGTTTGCATATTCCATTGCATAGTTTACTTAGCAGTGGAACTGTCACCTTTTCGAAATCTTTGATAAATCCTTTGCTACTTTTATCTTCCGATGGTTGTGCCTTTCTTTCAAGCTTCTTCTTTCTCGTGAAATTTTATTTTTAATCGTTCCATCTGCTTGGTTTTAGTCTAGAGCTGATCAGATTTTTACTAGCCCATAAAATGCTTCATTGTCGCCGTCTTCTACTGTATGCCAAAACTTTTCAACGGCCTTAAATAAACTTTACAGGCACGATTTCTGAATTCGGCATGGGACGATGCATTTGTGAGATTGTTCACGACAAAATATTCTCTCAGAGGTTTGTCATTTCCCGACGATGTGGTGACGCAGCTCGTACGCGCTAACCACTGAGCCCCGGCGACGACTTAATTGACAAGTAAAGTCAAAAAAAATTACCACACCCAAGAGAAGAAGCGTTGGTTTCTTAATAAGAAAGTCTATTCGAGGAGAATGTGGTTTGAAAAGAAGGAGAGCGCCAATTATGTGTATAGGAGCTTAAGTTGATTGCAAATAGCACTAGTACTCGTTACTGAATCCTTGTGTCGAATTAAAATAGTTCACTAGTTGGAATCCCGCAGTAAATTGCACGTTTCCTATCGTTGCACGGCACAATGCGACCAATTTCCTCATGCTCCTCGAATCAGCTTTTCCCTTAAATAGCTTAGAGCAACGAAAACAAAGTGGGTGAATTAGAACTACATATCCACGAACCACACTTGTCATTTGCCAGCTCGTAAACCCGTTCAGGATACCAGTAGGTCTCAGATGTATCAGTCCTGTATAAATTCCACTTTCCGATTTTCAGATCCCGCAATATTCTTGATGATTTCCGTGAGGCATACTACTGGCTTTCCCAAAATACCGCTGATGATGCCCGTGTTATGTCCTGGTGGGATTACGGCTATCAGATAGCAGGGATGGCGAATCGAACAACGCTAGTGGACAATAACACTTGGAACAATAGTCATATAGCGCTGGTTGGCAAAGCAATGTCATCTACCGAAGAGAAATCCTACGAAATCATGACCTCGCTAGATGTAGATTATGTGCTTGTTATCTTTGGTGGCGTTATTGGCTATTCTGGCGACGATATTAACAAATTCTTGTGGATGGTTCGAATTGCCGAGGGGGAACATCCCAAAGACATTAGAGAAAGTGACTATTTCACCGATCGTGGAGAGTTCCGTATTGATGCTGAAGGTGCCCCTGCCTTGTTGAACTGTTTGATGTACAAATTGAGTTACTATCGCTTTGGTGAATTGAAATTGGATTACAGGTTGGTTATCAATTGTGGATGATAAGTCGAGTGGAGGACTAATGTGTTTCATGTTTAACAGAGGTCCAGCTGGTTATGATAGAACTCGTAATGCTGTGATTGGCAATAAAGACTTCGATCTCACTTATCTAGAAGAGGCCTACACGTCCGAACATTGGTTGGTGCGCATTTATCGGGTGAAGAAACCATATGAGTTTAATCGCCCAGCGCTAAAGACCAACGAAAGGACTGTCTCATCTGGCAGCTATGTTTCCCGAAAGGTAAAGTCTGCGTTATTAACCATCTGCACATATTGTAATGTTTGGTTTTTTCTTTCTGTAGAACTCCAAGAGAAGGAAAGGTTATATCAAGAACCGACCGGTCGTTATTAAAGGCAAACGGACAAGAAAGTAGAAGAACCCAACAGCAAGAATAACAAAAGAGTGAAGATGGCAACCAACTATCACAATAATTAAACATGTTTGAGATGATTGAAGAGAGACACCTTTAAATTTAATTATACATTGTAATTGTATTGTGTTTATAGCTCTTAATTTAATATAAACTAATTTTCTACATACAACTATCACACGGGGAATAGAGCAGATTGGGGGTGGACTTTACCTGTAACTGAGAACTGGAAACCACTAACACGCACCACATTTTATAGTCATGTACCATCAAACAACAGAACACACAGAAGTGAATCAATCCCTATGGGAGGTTCATTCAGTGGCCTCAATTCATACTAAACACACCTTTAACATGTCACGCGAACAAGTCCAGAGTATTCTTTTTCCGCATTTCAGAGTAACGAGTCTCCTTCAATGGTATCTCACTCTCTATTCATCTGTTAATCGTTTGTCTATACTTTAAGAATTTTTTTTTGTTTTTTTCACTCAAACTTAGTTGCAATTTTTTCGTTTGTCTTGCGATCGATCAATCGCGGAGTGGATCGAAGCAAGCACAATTGGTCGTTTGTACACTGAGAATTGTGAACACTAGGTTTTTTTTTTAAACTAAATTTTCCCCAAACAAGTCCGAAATATCCTTAAAAATTGAATTGCAAATTACAAAATGGAATACAAATGTAACTTTTAAATTGTTTTGTTAAATAGAAGAAAGAAAAAATTAATCAAAAAAAGGAATAAAGTGAATGCCTGCACTTTTTTAAAAACAAAAAATCAACGTTTTTTATTTTGGTCGTTATAGCCGCAGATGAAGTGATGGAACAAATGTTTCACCATCGGCACATTGATAGCCGGATGGTAAGAAAAGTACCATGCCTTCCATGCTCTGCAGTATAGCGGGATCTAGTTTACATCAACTCGTGGAAGTACAGCTGCATAAATTGCATCCCTAGATGGGCAAAAATTGAACCTAAAACGGAAGTAAATAGATGAAAAGCGAAGGATACCAGGAGCGCCCAGGCTGTTCCATCTACGGCTAAGCCTTGGATAGCCCTGGAATCTATTCGGACGAACCCACTTTTACCCGATCAACAAAACTTCTTCGATCAAGCACATAATTTGGTATAATGGATACGAAACTTGATTTCATCATTCCGCATCTTTAAGAAACGGTGGCCACAAAATCATGAAGGAAAAACTAAAGACAGTCCATGCATCGTACTTTTAATAATCATACGATCAGGCCAGAATCATGAAGGCGGAAAAGAATGCGCCCTGCAGCTACATATGTCCTCTGTGAATTCCCAATGTAGATCGACAATAGATCAATTAAGATGTTACACAAACCTGCGCGTTATTGATGCCCGCATTGATACAACCAACCATATAACAAAGACGGCTACGGTAAATTTAAAGTAACTGTCCTAACTCCAGTCAGGGGTGAATCTGAGCCTCAACCAACCAAGCTCTTCAAATAGCCCGGTCCTTTGCTAACGAACTCCAGTTGCGCTCTCCAAGTCAATTAAAGACCCCTTCTACTTGTGCGTGCCACCTTAGGCGAGGTCTTCCCTATACTGTGTTGTCTGAAAATGTTCCTAAGACGCTCAGATAAAAGCCAATAAAGTTGTTGACAAGTTTCAAGCGTTCACGCAATATAGTAGATAAAACCTTATACGCGCCTCTGTTGTCTGAGCAGTTAAGGGGTCTCCTTTTTGTGTTTCACGGTCCACACAGATTATAATCCAAGATAAATTCGTTTTGTGAATATTACCAATGCTGTTCTGTCAATGGTAAGGATTTCAGCTTGAAAGACCATGCAATTCCCATCGAGAACAGCTCATTATCTGTGGAGGGTAGTCACGCTTCTGGCTGTGTATCCCGATGCCCAAATCAGATGTTGATTGCCATGTTTCCTACACACTCATGCAAGGGGAGGTGATATAAAATTAGTTCTGACCCTACTTGCGTCGATGGATCGTAGCACGAATGTTAGTCCTTCTGAATATTTGCAAGGTTGGTAGTAACTGACTTGATCCAATCTTTTCCCTTTTCCGCATTCTAAAGGAAGATCCAGAGCACGTCCTCCGTTGCCCTCTCAAGTCGATGGCGATATCTATCAACTAATCAACTGTTAACGGATCATGTGAGCTAAGGCGGTGTCGTCAGCTGTTGTAGTGGTAATAAAATAGTAAGTAAAGAACATAGTGATGAGAAAGTAAACTTTGCATGGTGCTTTTATCTCTATTCTCACTTACCACGTGGCAAATTCAATTTAAGTGCATCTGACTACTTCAAAACAGATATTCCATTTTTGAACAATATACCCCTTTATTTAGTCAACAATTGAAAATCTAATTGGAAACGCGTTCCACTAATCAACAGAGAGTAACTTTTTCAAATACCAAAAATTTTGATTGTTCTTTTACAGTGGAAATTTCATTGTTTTTTTTTTTACTTTGCTTTCTTTTTTGCCTAATTTTCTCCAACAACACATTAATACTTCCTTCATGCAACTAAATAGCGTAGTACATCTTATTATTTTGTTTGAATTAGTGAAACAATAATAAAACAATAAGCAAATGGAAAAGAAAAAACAAACACAGAGTGTGCCATTGGGACGATAACAAGGATAAATATGTTTTTGATTTCTGTTTTCATTTGCTAGCTGTTCTAGGATCTGGGAGAGATAAATATGATGACAAGTTTGTAACATTTTAATGCCTTAAACGAAGCTACGTGTTCAAGTATTTTTGTAAATTTTCGCACGATGGTGTGTTAATGTTCTGTGCCTTTCTAAATAGATCACGATCACCAAATGCTCTAGCTTTAGCCAACATTCCATCCCCTGAAAAAATAAAACAGAGAACACGTGAGACAATGGAGAAGTTTGAATTTGATTTTGGCATAACTTACTATAATTCCTTTCTCTACTACACGAGTGTTTCAAATGATTGAGAAAATCTTCCTCCACCGATGCTTCTAACCGTCCCACCGATCCTTGATACTCCGAATAAAAGTTGTCTTTAACATAGTAAGCGATCTTTAATGCATTTGTTTCTCTTTTCACTGAGTATTTGCTGTTAAAGGGAGATTTTGTGTAAATAAAATCCAGAATATAATCACTTTAACTTACTGTGAAGGCTGTAGACTATAAATCGGATCCGAAATGAAAAAAGATGACATCATGCTTAGGCCAATTAAAAGCAAAATAGGTAGAAGGTTGATCAACGCAGATGAACTAGATTGATTCTGTTTAAAAATTGGTAAAGCAAGACTGTAAAATTTGTGCTATAAAAGTACTTAATTGTAATGTAGTTATGTAAATTTAAATTTAAACTTTATTATGTAACTTCTTAGATTCTAGAGCAATCTTGTTTAAGACACGCGATATTCTTCATGTTAAAAGCTAGAACTAGTAATGCAATTATTAAGCCGGACATCCAGACCCAAATGGGCATCTTAGACAGACATTCAAGTAATAGCTTTCCGCAATCGACCTACACGGCGAATTGAGAAGCTTCTTCATAACAAGTAATACTCCCGGAAGTTTTTCATTCCCTGACAAGAATTCCTGCCGCGAAAAATGTTCGGTAGCTCGCACAGCAGCATACTTAGTACTGAGCCAGGACGACCATTTATTACCCACTAACATGAGTGATAAGGTACTGATTGAAAGGACAATTTCTTTTACTATTCTTCAAGAAAGCCTGTCGGACAAGAAAGTAAACCTTTCATCGAAAATTTTTCAAACAAACTTAAAGGCGAGAGCTGCATTGAGGAAGATTTACAATCTCAATTAGTCAGTCATGCCAGACACACTAAATCGTGTCCAACGCCGTGTGTTTTACCTGTTGATGATCGCATCGTATCAAGAAAAAAATTGGTAGTTAAAGAAACTTCAAGGAATGAAATACAGTTCCAACTCTCTGGTTGAGCTGGATCAGAGAATTGATGATTGCAATCTTGTTTTGCAACAGCAATGGTAAAATAGGTCAAGAAATGGGGAATCGCGCAAACTGACGAAGTTCTTCCTGATAAGAACCAGATAAAACGCGTGAGTCTAATTTGATAAGACACGGCTGGCCTGTTTTCTTGAAGTCTTTTCCTAAGTCAAGAGGCGGTGAGATATTTTGACAAAACAGTCTCCTCCGATGGTTTTTCTTTAAATGGTGGGAGATTCTCGCCGAAGGTCATCAAAATCGTAACGTAAACCAAAATTTGTTCTATGTGAAGCTAGTTGGATTCATTCCGGCTTACTGCATTGGTTGGAGCGATCGTCAGGGTAGCAGCAAGGATTTTTGTGATGAGTACGGGATTCAACGGAAACGGAAACTTTGCTCCATGGTCTCTATAGATGTCCAGTACTAATTAAGATCTTAACACTGTGCAATAGGCTTATTTTTTTCTTAATATACAGGATCTAAGGGTCTCAAACTGATTCTAAGCAAATTCCCAAGTAGACGTAATTTTAAGGAGAAAGACACATTAAGTGCTCTCCAACCAATATGTATTTGACTTCCTGCGACAAATTACATCCAATACTCACCTCTCTTTCACCTCTTTGTGGTTCCGCACGCTGCCGCCTCTGTCTATACACATGTTGTTGCGACATACCGCCACCAAAGAACATATTAAACAATTCCTCAGCTGTAACATCGGTTTGGAACCCGCGTGCATAACCATAATCGTTCGCATAATACGTTCGACCCATGCCATTAGCAGCATTACCAGCACCTCCATGCGGATTAAATGGTTCGTTGATCCCATGCAAATCGTAAGCTTTACGCTTTTCTGGATCCGTTAAAATTGCCGCTGCATTTCCGACCGCTTTAAATGCCTCTACCGCGCCGGGAGCCTTATTTTTATCGGGATGTAATTGCAACGCTAGCTTCTTGTAGGCTTTTTTAATTTCCGAATCGGTTGCTTCTTTTGTTACGCCCAAAACTTGGTAGAAATCTTTACATCTATATTTTTGGAAAGAAATATCAAAATGTGTTAACTATCAATTATTATACTAAATCAATGAATAGCATGGGAAATCAAAGGAAAAAATCTATAATATAATCGTCATACAGCTAAATATGTATGTGTACTCTGCGGCGCTATTTGTTTAGAAAAAATAAACGTCACACGATATCGATTAGTGTAGCTTATCTTATCTGAGAAATCAGTTGATACCCTAAACTGAACTATCAGATTGGTTTTAGATTCTTCCATGGGTGTAAAGGAATGCTCAAGAATAAATACAATTCGTTAGATATATGTGAGTGATAGGCACGTGTTGTATCCCGTCACTAGCAAGTGCGCACTACCGAAACCTTAAAGTGCTTGCATCATGTCATTTCACAAAAGTTTTCTTGGTTCAGTAGCACACTCAACCGACTTATTTTAGAAATGCAGGAACCGATCCAGTATACTAAACTTTACTTTTACTAGACTGACACCAGTTATTAGTTCCAAATTCAGAGTGAAAGCCTCCGAAGCATCTTTCGCTATTGCGATAGGTTTTGACCTCTGGAACGGAGACAAAACATTATTGTGTCTAGCTCTAGCACTGCAAACTCCCAAAGAGGACTATTGTGTGATATGACTATACATACCCAATTCCATTTAAACAGCGGGATAAAACTAAACTAAAGTGAAGCTTACGCTCTAGGATACCCTTTGACTGAAGACCATTTCTACTACTACAGCATTCATTCGGAATGCAGCCATTATTTTCCCCTAAAGTAAATCGACCGCTAAACATAAAACCAAACTGAATGTTCCCAGCTCTAACCAACAAATTTTATTTAAAAGAAAAAGCAGGACCATGAAATGAGTTATTGCGAATAGTATTGACGGTTATTCACTGCGTTAAGTCGAATCGACTAAGAACAAGAAGAAGAAACATCGTGTGTAATTGTTAGAAAAAATCGTGGTTACTGCTGATATCAATGTTTTTGCATGCCAATGGCGCCCAACGTTGGCGGATTGAGAAGCTTGTTCATGAAACGTAGTACTATGGAAGATCTGTCGTTCCCCGACGAGATGTGGTGTCACGGAAAACGGTGGATATGGCTGAGGCTTGTCCATAGGCAGCTCGCACAGCAGTTCAATGCACAAACCACTGAACCACGCCAAACACACGTAAGTTAACTGTAAATCCAAAGCAAAAAGGGAGACAGATGAAGAATGATGTAAGAAGAGAGGAAGTAACTCTCAACGCTTGTCGTGTTCCAGAGTAGTTGTAACTTTCAAGTCACAGTACGATAGCGCCAGTTGCTGTCAAAGCATGTATTTTCTTCTTCAGGAGAAGTGTCGGTGTCTGTAATTGAGTTAAAGGATGCCCACAAGGAGGAGTTCTCTCTCCTTTTCTGTGGTCTTTAGTTTAGCAGAATGCTTTACTGCATGTTTAAGAACGGTGCAAGTCTTATATTATTTTCGTCATGGAGCATGCCACTACACCCTTCTGGTCGGCAAAACTTAAGATCTAAGCGCCAAATAGATACACTGGTTGTAACTTTCGATAGCTAGATCCATTACAACATATGCGACCATAGTTTTTTGGCCGTATAACTTGAGAACCTACAGAGAGTGGCCTATGTCTATATCACAGATGTTATGCGCACTCACTCCACTTAAGCTATAGAAGCTGTCATCGAATTCTCATGTTTACTTATCTTTATTAGGAAGATCGCTGCTCGTTGTGCTAAAAACCTGCAGCTAAAACACAAAAACAAATCGTATAATCTTGTCCTATGTTTATATCCAAGTACTCTTCGAAGAATTCCTTTTGCCGGTGGAGTTCAGGAACTCGGTTACTAAAGATATATTCACCTTCATAAGTGGAGTAGCAGATCTATTAGGGTCTTTATACCCATGACACTATAGATCTTCTTAGGACAAAAGTACAGAATTCCAACGAAAAAACTTGTTCTAGAAAAAAGATCTTTGTCGTACGTAAGTTTTTCTAAACACTCTTCGTTGTACTTCCGTCTGTTTACTCAGTTGCTCTTTCTAGGTGACATTGCAAAGACTTACCAAAGGTTGTTGGACTTTTCAGTTCTTTTGTCTCGTCTAAAATGGGATGTTTTAATAGATTGAGAGATTCTTAAGGGAAGGTGATTACCGGTTATATTTACTTAATGGTTTTCTCTTTACCCTCGTAAGCAAACAAAACTACGTCCTGACACTTCTTTATACAAGACTTCATCGTCTTACAATCTAAGTAAGCCTCGGTATCAAGTCTACGCATCTCACAGCAGAAAACCGTCTGCGAATGATTATATTCAAAAAGCCGCTTGACGACCCAGATATCACAGGCGAGTTTAACAAATGCACCCAATATGTATCAAGCGACCTTTATGACAACGTTAATCAATATTCAAGCTATGTGTCATACATTAAACAAAACTTGTCAACCTTAAATTGGCAATAAAGCCGTCACAAAACGAAATGCTCGAAAATTTTGCAATTAAATTTGAACACGCGACTCAAAATGAAGTCTATATATGTACATAGTTCACGGTTAAGACTTACTTTTTAAGTTTCTTTATAGCCTCCAATTGGTCGCCTGTATATTCTGGCTCCGCCGGTTTTGTATCCGATAGTTTGCGCTTGCGAACACCCTCCGATTGGTGGTCTGTGCTCGTGGAACGTTTTTTATCATTTGACGGGAAACTTTTCACCTGGGCAAGAACGTCTACCCCAAAAAAACAAAAATAACACCATTAGTAAAAATTTACTCATTATTTATTCTAGATAATAAGTATGTGTTACATACCCTTTGCCCGTTGGGAAGGAAATAGTTTTTCAGCTTTGAGAAGAAATTTCTCAGCCTTCTCAAGTTTTCCCTCGGTTAGGGCATTTATCGCAATATCAATGCAACGATTGGCTTCGTCCTTATTGCCATCCATTTTGTAAGCACAATTTACCTAGGTATAGTTTACTACTTCACTATTTAATCAATTCATTAGGCATTAGGCAATACGGCAAAAAATCTCGGTGAACAATGATTTGGGTAAAATATGCAAGTTTCGTTGCTTACCAAATAGAGGGCTTACTGCGTAAATGCTTTTCCTAAAATGAATATTTAACCACTTTTAGGAGTACGTATTACAAATCGAATAGTTGGGAATTTCCTTTAGATTGATATCATCACGATTTTCTTAATAAATTGATTTAACTGCTATAGTGAAAAATGGAAAATTACACTAGAAAAAGAAAATTTTTATTTTTTGACAGTTTTCATTTGACAGATGAATACACGTCAGGGTGAAAACATTCAGCTCGCGTTTGGTTTGAGAGGCGATTTTCGGAGTAAGATGTCTGGAGTTTAACCAGGAAGAAAGGGCGCCTTCTGTTTGCAGAGATCAAGCTTTGCAAGAGAAAATTCAATGAAAAACTAAAAAAGTTGCACAAGGATATGATCTATTAAAACAAAACTCCGCAAAAGATGCCAACATTTGGGCGCGCGGGGTCGTCGAATATAACTGAGATGTACAAGGCAGCTGAGAAAGAACTCAACCGGCGTTCTCAAGAGGAAGCTTACCTCACTTATGTACTCGTAGGTGATGCATGCAGCAATGCTTGTGAGACAGATGTACAGTAAATTGTTGACATTTCATCGCAAAAGTTTGCCGCCATTGTCAGATGTAGCAGTTGAATTCCGGAAACCAATTTGTTTGCTAAGGATTTAGCTTAACGTAATCACAACATATTTCTTTTTACTTGCACTACCACCTTAAGCCACAGTTTTTACTGCGACCAACTTCAATTTGTATACTTCTGACATTGCATTTTCGGCTTTTGTTGTAAAAAGAAATTTATTGCGAAAATAATTTAGTTTCTTTTGTTATTTTCATTATAATTCATTAAAAATGCCAGATTACCTTGGATCCGATCAAAGACGTATTAAAGGCGACGAAAAGGAGGAAAAGGAAATAAAATCTCTAGACGAGGGGGACATTGAATTGCTGAAAACTTATGGTCAAAGTCAGTACCACAAATCAATCAAAGTTATCGAGGAGGACATCCACAAAGCCATTAAGCAGGTCAATGAGCTGACTGGAATAAAGGAGAGTGATACAGGACTGGCACCACCAGCCCTATGGGATTTGGCTGCCGATAAGCAAACACTGCAAAATGAACAGCCTCTGCAAGTGGCTAGATGTACGAAAATCATCAACGCTGACTCAGACGACCCAAAGTACATCATCAATGTGAAACAATTTGCAAAGTGAAACAATTGGCAAGAACGTCTACCCCAAAAAAACAAAAATAACACCATTAGTAAAAATTTACTCATTATTTATTCTAGATAATAAGTATGTGTTACATACCCTTTGCCCGTTGGGAAGGAAATAGTTTTTCAGCTTTGAGAAGAAATTTCTCAGCCTTCTCAAGTTTTCCCTCGGTTAGGGCATTTATCGCAATATCAATGCAACGATTGGCTTCGTCCTTATTGCCATCCATTTTGTAAGCACAATTTACCTAGGTATAGTTTACTACTTCACTATTTAATCAATTCATTAGGCATTAGGCAATACGGCAAAAAATCTCGGTGAACAATGATTTGGGTAAAATATGCAAGTTTCGTTGCTTACCAAATAGAGGGCTTACTGCGTAAATGCTTTTCCTAAAATGAATATTTAACCACTTTTAGGAGTACGTATTACAAATCGAATAGTTGGGAATTTCCTTTAGATTGATATCATCACGATTTTCTTAATAAATTGATTTAACTGCTATAGTGAAAAATGGAAAATTACACTAGAAAAAGAAAATTTTTATTTTTTGACAGTTTTCATTTGACAGATGAATACACGTCAGGGTGAAAACATTCAGCTCGCGTTTGGTTTGAGAGGCGATTTTCGGAGTAAGATGTCTGGAGTTTAACCAGGAAGAAAGGGCGCCTTCTGTTTGCAGAGATCAAGCTTTGCAAGAGAAAATTCAATGAAAAACTAAAAAAGTTGCACAAGGATATGATCTATTAAAACAAAACTCCGCAAAAGATGCCAACATTTGGGCGCGCGGGGTCGTCGAATATAACTGAGATGTACAAGGCAGCTGAGAAAGAACTCAACCGGCGTTCTCAAGAGGAAGCTTACCTCACTTATGTACTCGTAGGTGATGCATGCAGCAATGCTTGTGAGACAGATGTACAGTAAATTGTTGACATTTCATCGCAAAAGTTTGCCGCCATTGTCAGATGTAGCAGTTGAATTCCGGAAACCAATTTGTTTGCTAAGGATTTAGCTTAACGTAATCACAACATATTTCTTTTTACTTGCACTACCACCTTAAGCCACAGTTTTTACTGCGACCAACTTCAATTTGTATACTTCTGACATTGCATTTTCGGCTTTTGTTGTAAAAAGAAATTTATTGCGAAAATAATTTAGTTTCTTTTGTTATTTTCATTATAATTCATTAAAAATGCCAGATTACCTTGGATCCGATCAAAGACGTATTAAAGGCGACGAAAAGGAGGAAAAGGAAATAAAATCTCTAGACGAGGGGGACATTGAATTGCTGAAAACTTATGGTCAAAGTCAGTACCACAAATCAATCAAAGTTATCGAGGAGGACATCCACAAAGCCATTAAGCAGGTCAATGAGCTGACTGGAATAAAGGAGAGTGATACAGGACTGGCACCACCAGCCCTATGGGATTTGGCTGCCGATAAGCAAACACTGCAAAATGAACAGCCTCTGCAAGTGGCTAGATGTACGAAAATCATCAACGCTGACTCAGACGACCCAAAGTACATCATCAATGTGAAACAATTTGCAAAGTTCGTTGTTGATTTGGCAGATTCTGTAGCGCCTACGGACATCGAGGAAGGCATGCGTGTCGGTGTGGATCGCAACAAGTATCAGATTCATATACCACTTCCACCTAAAATCGATCCAACAGTGACCATGATGCAAGTGGAGGACAAACCCGACGTCACCTACAGCGATGTTGGGGGTTGCAAGGAACAAATTGAGAAACTCAGAGAAGTCGTGGAAACACCACTATTGCACCCGGAAAAGTTTGTCAACTTGGGTATTGAACCACCAAAAGGTGTTTTGCTGTTCGGCCCGCCGGGGACAGGAAAAACCCTATGCGCTCGCGCAGTCGCAAACCGCACAGATGCCTGCTTTATCCGTGTGATTGGCTCCGAATTGGTACAGAAGTACGTCGGTGAGGGGGCCCGTATGGTGCGGGAACTCTTCGAAATGGCCAGATCGAAGAAAGCCTGTTTGATTTTCTTCGATGAAATCGATGCAATCGGTGGTGCTCGTTTCGATGACGGTGCTGGTGGAGACAATGAAGTTCAGAGAACTATGTTGGAACTTATCAATCAACTGGATGGCTTCGATCCGAGGGGAAACATCAAGGTACTGATGGCAACAAACCGGCCAGACACTCTGGACCCTGCACTTATGAGACCCGGTCGCTTGGATCGTAAGGTAGAGTTCGGTTTGCCGGACTTGGAGGGTCGCACCCACATATTTAGAATTCACGCTCGTTCGATGTCGGTGGAGCGGGATATTCGCTTTGAACTATTGGCCCGTTTGTGTCCCAACTCGACTGGAGCTGAAATTCGATCGGTTTGTACCGAGGCCGGTATGTTTGCCATTCGAGCGCGTCGAAAGGTGGCCACTGAGAAGGATTTTTTGGAAGCCGTCAACAAGGTTATCAAGAGTTACGCCAAATTCAGCGCAACACCAAGGTACATGACATACAATTAGGACAGTCAAGGCCGTCGACATGTTTTTGTAATTTTCTTAAGTTTTTGTCTGAATAAAATTGAATCAGATTACTAGTAATCGAATCAGGTAAAGGCAGGTGTTGTTGTGTTTGGGAGTGGCAAGGAACGGACTTCGCTTTGAGGTATGTATTTCTCTAGAAAGAGGTCTGTAGCTTGGGAATGGCTAAAATTGGTTTTTTCTGGTCCCTACATTTCTGTAGGCTTTTGCAGCCGGAGCTATAAATAAATAGGAAAGCAAATAGCAAATAGCAAACAAATCGACGGCAGGTGACCAAATATTATGTTTCAGTACAGCGACTAAGTGCAAAACCTAAACAACGAACGACTCTACGGTACTACAAACTGGTAGGCAAATTCGAGTGGACGACTGGGCTAGAAGAGTAGAGCTGGCCTTTTATACTGATGTGTCCAAAGTAAAGATCGAAACAAGGGCTGCAATCTTTGAGATTCAGCCCTACTGACAATTCTGAGGAAACAAATGTTTACCTCTGTAGTTCTGTACTTCTGTTCTCGTGAAATAATAGTCCAGCCGACAGTTGTTACTCTGAGGTTGGAGCGTGAGATCTCTAGATTCAGCAACAATCAAGTCTAGAAGGGGTACAAAGACTAACCTTATACATGAACAACTGCTAGAACCCTGTGACCTAAAATTAATAAAAGGAAACTCATTTTATGGTCAAGTCGTGACAGAGTGAAGTCATCTCGAACATCCTTTAGAATCATATTGGGCCCGATTCGGAATAGCGAAGAGGAGGAAGAATCTTTTCGTCAACCACTCGAAAGATATCCCATCTGGCTTGTATAGATTTCAGGCTCTTGGTAGAGGTTTCTTCGACGATTTAGGGTACCTCCTAGAATCTCCTGAGGTCCATATTCAAATTCGGCTCTTATAATCGCTCAGAAGAAATGAATTACGAGTACATGGAGAACTAATAACGCCGGGCACAAGGCATCTAGCAATTTATTTACTTGTGGCTCACGAGGGTATACGGATCCTTACTGCATGTTCGTCGAGCAGAGACTCGACGGATACGAGACTCATCTCGTCATCGCAACAATGTGATATGCTTAGAACTGGAAGCATGAATTGCATACCTACAGTAAAGGCGGAGCATTAGGAATACACTGTGGTTATCTTACGATATTGGCAGAGCATAAAACTCTGAGCTGGTAATGACTGCAGTCGCACTCTCACTTACGAACTTGTCTATCCAGATGCACAGACATATGTACGCACGTAGCTAGATGGCATTTCCGTGCGGCGCTTCCATATTTGAGACACACCATTTTCTTTGAAATGCCATCAGTCAGTAAGTTGCTATTAAACCTTTGAATGCAGAGTTGCAATGTCGATCTTGTTGCTGCAGCTATCGAGGGCAAAACAATGGAACTGTTCTTAAGTGTGTCTAAGGAGTAAGACCTCACAAGAATACAACGTAGCACTTAGCAACTTTATACGTACATACTTGTCTTATTTTGAATTGTATTGTCGTACACACAGCGTGACCCAGCTTATACGACAGCGCCTTACATTCTTTGCCGGACTATGGATCAGCTTGCACTTGATTGCCCGACTAGGCAGGGGCTCCGACTTTTGGGCTGGGAGAAACAGCTTAGATGAAGAAGAGGCACTTCTCACGGACAAGGCCACTCGCGATTCTCGACTTTACCGAGTGTAACAAATGCAGTCTTCAATTAATGTGGTAAACCTATTTTTCTTGCAACAAATCGCTGCTCGCTCTCTAGAAGTCAGGAAAACACTCCACAACAAAATTAAACACAAAATTCTTCTTAAAATTTTATTGCTACCACGGTCAAGTGGTAAAAATAGAAAACACCAGTAACATCATACAGCTTATCGCTTCCTGCGCAAGTGTAGACGATTCTTGCGCTTCCAGGCAGCGCGACGCGATCCTCCAACTGTCTGTGAGTACCTGTAGCCCTTGCCGATGCCACGGGAGCTCTTGCCAGCTGATGTAAGACCACGCAACTCGCGATGCTTGTGCACGTGCTTGCAGATCCAGTTGATCTTGGGATCGCGGCGCACAGCGTTGTGGTGAGTGTCGATCAGAATGATTTCAAAGTATTTGTACGAAGCATCCTGAGCAACCCAGTAGGAGTTGAGAACCCTCAATCCTCCCAATCTGCGACCGACACGTTCCTGAAAAAAGAAAAGGAAATAACTTTAGCATCGCAATACACTCTCGACTGTTGTTTTGGAGGCGATGACATTTTCAGACATCTAAGGAAGGTGCAGATATTGTCAGCAAGGTTATTTCTGATTCAATCTCTTTTTTATCATCAGTCAAAGCCCAATAATCCCCAGAAAACACCCACAAACTCACCTCAGCAATGGATTGCAGACCACGGTATGGCTTCAGTTCGTTGACACCATGGCTCTTGGGCTTGCCGTAGGTACAACCCTTCGGCACTGGGCGTTTGCGGCCACCACGGCGCACACGAATTCTGTAGATAACATAACCCTGCTTTGCACGGTATCCCAAACGACGCGCCTTGTCCGGGCGGGTTGGCCTTGGCGAGCGATGCAGCTTCGTCAATTGACGATACTGCCACACGCGAATACGAAGCAAGTAACGCATAACATCGCTCTGCTTCTTGCGGTACAATTCTTGCATATAACGATACGCACCCATGTTTGCGACCTTTCACGGCGATAGACCTAGTAACACAAAACGTTTTTTTTGGGGGGTTAATTGATATTTTTTATCAATAACTGTCACATCATCGGTCTATCGTTTTACGGATATGTAACCGACGCCTTGTGGAAGTCATTTTCTTAGTTTTTTCTTCTAGAAATAAATGCATTAGCTTTGAAAAATTTGATTTTGCAAAATGGCAAGAAAAAGAAGCGGATAAATCGTGTTCAAAATCAGTTAGCCAAATCGACATGATTGTCATTCCGAATGGTGCACGGCCAAATAAAGTTTATCATCACTAGAACACGATTTAACGCAGAACAAAACTAAGAAATCTACAGCATTTCAGAGAATGCTTGATGGGGTTGAATATTTACCTCTTGGGAGAGTTTTCGCCTGAAAGAAGAAAGATGTCCAATTAGTTTGATAATTTCGCAAATAATTTAACATTTTGAAAGTAACTAAAGTGTGGGAATGTATTTTAATTGAATGAAGTGCATTAACTTTAGTGATTTTCAAGATAAAAGTAAATTAGAAAACTAAGTTTAATGGAGAACACACCTTCACTTCACGAAGTTTAAGTGAAAAAGAAAGGAAATGGCTGAAGTAGTGCGCAGGTTGACCGATGACATTTCGTTTGTTCGAAAGATGGCGGCTTTGAGATGTGCCAAATGGCAACACCCCGTTTACATGACGAATTCAATTCGAATTAAGTGTCGTGTAAACGCAGATCAAATTCAATACGAATTTATAAATTCGATTAAAAGAAAATTATGCCAATCGAACTGAAATTAGGCATGTAAACCGAGGTCTAGATTTCAGATTGACAACTTTAGAAGTATTGGGGGACCCAGCACCGCTACAGCTACACACATTTTGATCAGGCCTTGAGCAGTACACTGTGGAAGCATGACTTGTGTGTCTAATAAAACCTGCTCAATTATAGTGTATTAGATGTTATCTGTGGTGCGCCTTATGTCCTTTGTCAAGTGCATCCGTATTATTAGATACGCTTATGGTTGAGATTTATTTTCATTCCAGAGTGTAGCCTGAAATTACTACATGTCTACCTCGACCGATAGTATATTAATAAATGGAGTTATCAAAACAAAAAAAAAGGGCGGAGCCTCAAAAGAGAAATAAAGGCTGTAAGAGATATATCGTCTAGGTCACCCTGATCTAAATTGTTTTCTCGAAAAATTGTACTAATTCACTTCAAGAATTATAGAATACTTGAATTCACTCTGTGTTTGGACCTTTAAACATCGAAATGTGTTTGCAACATCGACCATAACCATTGACATCAACCACTCGACACATCGAGTCTCGTGTCTAAAACATTTTTGACATTTGCCATTATTTGACAGCTGCATCGACTTCGCTTCGCCACAGTAAATATTTTCTCTAACGCCGTTTACGAATCAAAGCAAAACCGAAAAAAAGGAACAAATTTACCCCGAAACAAATCGCATAACTCACCAAGTCACAATGGGAACCGATGTTATCAAATCGTACGATTCATTGCAGCAAGAATTAGACCGTGCTAAGCACACCCTTGTCAGCCTTAACGACAATATTAGGCGCATCATAGGCCGCGACCCAAAAGAAACAAATTTAAGGTTAGTGCAGTGCTGCAGTAGCAAGAGAAAAAAAAACTTCAAAATTCAATATTTTCTATGGAACCTGTTTTTCTTTTTATTAGGGTCGATAGAAAGCGTCAACTTAACGACAACCGTCGAAACGATACAAACAATGATCGGTCTAGGAACCGCGATAATAGTCCGCCGCCAGCGAAACGTCGCATTCAAGATGCAAAATCTGTGTTCAGTCGATTGTCTGGCCCACCGCCGATCACAGCGTCGCCTCGTGACGAAGAACCCGTCAAACCACGCATTTTCTCCCGTGTGATACGAGAACTTCCTTCGCGACAGGAGATTGTCACTGCACAAGGACCGGATGCAGAGTCGCGTGCTCGTAATCGCCGGATGTTTGGTTCACTGCTAGGTACACTGCATAAATTCTGTCAGGAGGAGTCACGTCTCAAGAAAAAGGAAGAACAGAAGGCGATGGTGGAGAAAAAAGTCGAAGAACAAGAAATCCAAGAGCGCGCCAATTTAAAAAAGGAACGCGAGAATCTCTTCATGGATCGCAAGCGAAAACAATTGGAGATCCGTAAGCTTGAGTTGAAGATGTATCGTTTGAGAGATTTCGAGGCCTGGGAGAAGTCCAAGAAGGATTTAGTTCACTTCATTCGGACAAAATCAAAACCTCACATCTATTTCCGGCCGAAGGTGCTTAATAAGCGAACCGAGAAGCTGTTGGCCGAGAATCGGGCTGCCATTGAGCGGGAAATTGAAAAGAAGCGAGCGGCACTTAACGAAGAAATACTGGAAATTGAGAATCGTTTCAGGTTGCGCGAAGACACTGAGGATGTGAAGCCGCATAACAACGGGGCGCAGCATCCGACAAAGCATGATCGTCAGAAAGCCAACGATGAAGACGACGACGAAGAGGACGAGGAGGAGGAAGAGAATGTGGAGCAAATTGACAGCGATCACGAGGAGAGGGAAGTCAGTCGCATCATTAGCAGCAATAATAATCTCGAGGAGCTTTCATCTATACAAATTAAAATTCAGAACGGTGGGTACCCAAATTCACTTGGCTGAAGTGTTGAGGTATTTTGTTGAAGAACTCCTGTAGGAAAAGATGTACGATAAGAATACAACTTGAGTGAATCCGAGGCATTTAGAATTATGCTGTGGAACTTGGAACGAGCATTGTCCTCTCAATTCTTTGACTCTGGTCGATTTCATGTCTTCAGTTTCGCACCCCAATGAGGGCGCTAGAGAGAGGTAATCTTAAGGTTTAAATAGAATTTGCGTTTCCATTCCTTGATAAACGCAAAGAACGTCGTGATGATGATATTCTTTCCAGAAGGTTGTATTTTATGGCAACCTTCTGAATATTTTTCCATTCAATCCGTTTGCCCTCCTCAGCTCAGTTGTAAATCTTGGCTCTACTAGTCTTTGCAGTGCGCACGTCTCAATGATGATTTATTTCAATTCATGGAATTTACTGAGTTTACGTTTGAGGATTTACTTTACGTATGATGGCGCTACTGTTCGGGGCCAACCACTAACAACCTTAACCGAGTTGCTTGACATCACCCTCTACTAGCGCATGCCATCGTAAATGAGGTCATACTCTGTGTAGTACGTCAGGGGTTGATTCAAGGACTTTTATTCTATTACCTGAGTTTATCATCTGAGTACTCAGTCACTTGGTGCTATTCCAGATTCTACAGTGCTGCCATGCTGTGGTTATTTGTATGCCTTGTGAAAAATGGATGACGGTGTACTGTTCTAGGAACTTATGACTCAGTAATAGTGTTTCCTTCTCGAGCTAAACCAGAAGACATTGACTCTGTGTTCTGACTGTGTTTAGAGTTCAATTTTAAAACGTATTGGCCCAGCAAAGTTCTTTTGCAATTAAAGCATATTGTAGTCCAGAGTAAGATCGAGGTTACGAAGGAAGCTTAAGACTTTGAATAAAGTATTTTTGTCTTCTACGAGCAATGGTGAAAAAATCGCACAAAATTTGCTCAAACGAGTCTTGAACTTTCAAATAACTCCGGCAGACGTTTAAAAGATCCATGCTATGTCCAGTGAGAAAGTTGTTTGTTGCATGCTTTGTGCGAGCATTTTTTGACTCTCTGCCAGTTGCTTGGGTTCATTACAATAGTACTTGGTGCTCTCTTGATTCCAATTTCAATCTTATATCTGTGGTGAATAAAGCAAACAAGGGAAATAGGCCTACGAATGTTCGATTATCGGAAATCTTGTTGCTCTCAATACACTTGAGATTTGATAGTAATTCATCATGCTGATTAGACCCCTCCAGACCAGCTTTTAATGAAAGTGGTGTGAATTCAGGGCTTTCAGAGAAAATGACAATGTTAGTTCTATGGAGGTTGCGTTTAATGCATTCCCTGATGCATTGCACTATTGCATACACCTTTACCTAGTTAACAGGCGAAAGATTCCTCCGTAAAGTTTTTTTCTTCTTCTAAACTGAAGTTCGAAGCTTTTCCATAGTGCATTCCTTATCTAAGTTTGTCTTTAAAGCGCTGACATTATTAAAATGTTTAACTTTCTCATTTATTATTTTACAGATATTAAAAAGGAAGACATCGATTCAACTGAAGTAGAAACAGACATTTCCAACGAAAGAACATTGGTTAGCAGCGTTGTCGTGCCTAATAAGGAGATTAAACGATCGTCGGATTGATATCCACGAAATGGACAACAAAGATCGCGACGGTGACCAAATGTGTAAAGTAAATCTAAATGGAAGATTTTTCACCACTAATGTAGTATTTTACAAAATAAACTGTATAATTGAATTGCGCTATTTAAAAAGAGTAAACAATTTAAGAAAACAATTGAGAGCCACAAATTTGTATTTGTTTTGAATCGAAATTAACTTAAGATGGTCTGCTGAACCCACACTAGATCGACATTATGTCCATTTAACAGTTCAACAGAAAACTGATGGTAATCCCCTTTTAAGCACCGGTCACTGGGACAAAAAACTGTCCACGAGATGATGCATTCCCACCCATTGCCTTCAATTCGGCGCTGGGCTCCTCTCTAGCGATATTCAAAAAGTTCACACCTGGCGGGAACTTACGCAGAGAATCCAAGATATAATGACGTCCGTTGTTTCGAATAATTCCTTTGCATTCGACCGAAGAGCACAGCTCCTCTTCTTTCCAAAGTCAATGGAGCCATACAGAATCGATTGTTTCTGTTCGTGTTCCATAATACGAGGAATAATTGACTGTGCTGTGATGCGATAGCCACGATGATCGATCACCACTGTGCTGAGAGTGTACAAACCTCCAGAGTGTACAAACACCAATCCAATCAGACAATCCCTAAAGATGAGGTTCCAACTCATGACATACGTTTGCATCTATTTACCAAGAAAGCAGCAGAACGTAGTGTTCTTTTAGTCGTTAAGGCAGCAACAGAATCTGTTTAGCATGCTGTAGACGCAAAGGATGAGCAGAAAGACACGTTTGTTGCGCCACATTAAGAGACTGATATGTGAATCCTTAAAGCGATTGGAATACACCGGGAATCACAAGCCGTCGTCTTTGACATTTCGAAAAAATTCACCCCAGTCTGATACTAAGCGTACGCAAACTAGACGCGTATGGACTACCACAACAGCTTTGCGTTTGGATGAAAAGTATTCTCAAACACAAATCTATTCAAATTGTAGTTGACGGTGTATCGTTGAACAACTTTCAAATAAATGCGGGAGTTGTGTATTAAACACAACTAAGACAAATAAGTTCTCAGTATTTTCCCCAAAGAATACATCTACCGTAACACGACTGTAAATGGATAACCAAGGGATTCAACCCAAGAAAAGTATGCACCTTTCTGGAGTCACCGTCAATTCTAGCATTGCATGACATGAGCACATTTCTAGCATCCATTTAGAGCGAAAAATACTTTACACCATTGCAGCTACTCCTTTACAAAGCACAAGTTGAACCAGGAACCGAGTACTGTTGGCACAACTGGTGTTCGATAATAAAAAAAATCTCTATTCATCAAGTTTGATCCTTCAAAATTGAAGATGGATGTAGCGTTTTTCAAGCCGAGGTAACTGCCATTCTACAGGCCGCAAAGCTAATTAAAATTGACAACATTGTCGGAGAAACTTTACTATCTATGTTAACAGTCAGGCGGCTATTAAATCTCTTCAGTCACCATCAACAAAACCTCCTAAAGATCTTGTAAAGGTGATCCTATACTGAGTACCGGGCTACAACGATATATCAGGTAATGAGAGGGCGGAGAACTTGCCAGAAGGGGTGCAGAACTAGCCTATGCACATACCCTTCCGGTCGCAAAGACTGCCATTAGCACTCTTTACGGGGATATATGTAGATGAGGAAACAATGATCAGGGCTAATACGCGATGGTGTGACATGGACACATGTCAGATCAATATGGCCAGCCTTCGATAAGAAGAATTCCAAAAATCTCGTGCAACTTAGTCGAAGGGAAATACGAATCATCTCCCGTGTCCTTACGGGACACTGTGGAACAGATTCCTATTCGAAGCGTCTTGAAATACCCTACTGCAGAAGCTGAAGGAACGAAGAGGAAATAGAATCCATCTAGCACCTGCTATGCGAAAGTCACGCACTGACCACCAGAATATTGCGTACTCTAGGTAGTAGCTTCTTCCATGGGCTGGAGGACCTTCATATCGCTGCTTTTAAGCAACTCCTGAGATTTCTATCCCTTTCTGGGTGGTTTTCAGATTAGCCAACCCTTCCTCTTAGTTTCCAAAAACTTATGTAAGTTCAGTTTCATTAAGCAAACTCATAGTAGCTCCTATTTTCTCAAAATAAAGCTCTCATTGAACTTTGGGACACTTGTGGATACGCAAAGTAAAACAATGCCTGCGAAACTTCCTGCAGACACCGCCCAGTTGGGCTTCATTTGAAAGACAAATAAATCCATCCAGCGATTCTCGCTCATGACGACAACCGTGCCCAAACTTTGTCCCATAAATATTTATATCATAATAAAACTTAGCACTGAATAATTGCTTTCTGTAAACACAAATTAAATATGTAAATGTGCGCCATCAAATTAATTGTTGGCCGCTGACGCATTCCGCCTGCTGGTCGGCACAGCGCTCCTTCCTAATTTAGTGACTCTGCATCTCTGTTCGCAGTCGTAAAGCCACAAGGTCCAGTCATTAGACTAACCAAGCCACCCACAGAGCATTCAATAGGGAGCTTGTTAGATATGGCACGCATTATCATTCCCGACTTCGGAGGACAAAACTCGAATTTAATTTTCGGAAAAATTCCCCAAAAGTTAATTAAAACTTTTGTGTGGCACTCACTGATCCACCCATTGACTTCGGGGTTCGTTTGTTCCATCTAGAGACGTCTGGACTAGGGGCAAACTTAATTTTAGATACAAATTGGATGATAAATTCTAAACGTATAGTACTGTCGCGCTGTGACAGACATAGACATACAGACATATATGCACACTTGGTGTCCTCTCAACTGTTCCGGCATCCGAAATAGTATCCACCTCTCACAGGAAACGAGAAAAGTGTAATAGTTGAACGTAGTCAGGCTCCGATAGGAATGGCAAGTGTTCTGGGTCTTGCATCCGTAGTTGGGTTATTATTATGCAGACAATGCATACGGACATATGAGTACGGTTAGCATTCGGAGGATAACAATTTTCCGGGATATTCCGGGTGCAAATTGGCTGAAATAATTGAACTTTTAAAAGTGCCAGGAGGTCCTGAATATGAGACGTTAATCCAGATGGCCTCCTCCTCCCCCAAGGGCTAAGAGTCTGTCTAATTTTCATACTGCCAAGCCAAGATTTTCAATGACCATTTGAATGGAAAAGATGAAAGGATTTTTGTTTTGCTTTGCTAAATTCATATTTATTCATTCATTCATTCTTCTTTATTTTCATTTTTCATTTAACTTATATACAATTAGTAATAATAAAGTTTACAATTAAGCAATGCTCAAAAGCCGTCTGCCATTACTATTTAAAATTTCAAGATTTAAGAGAAATTATATTATATAAATGAGCTTTTAGTTTAGCTAAAACAAAGGAGATAAGCATGTATAGTAATAAATATGTTTTAGTTTTGCAGCAAATAAAAGGGGGACGATATAGATAATATAGTACGTAGGTACACAACTGGCTTTTAGTTTAGCTAAAACAAAAATTAAGGCAAAGGAACACTTTGTTATATGTTTGTGTATAAATTTCGAAAACTCATTGCATGTGAGACAATACGAATCAGTACTTTCCAGCCATTATCACCATTAAGAACTTGGACACATTCCTCAAAAGTCAGAAAGCTTTTCACAAAATATAGTCTTCGTATTTCTTGTAAAATTGGACAGAAACCTAAAAAATGAAGCACATTCTCGTCCTGGCCAAGGTTGCAAAGTGAGCACCTAGAACTCAGGTCATTCCTGTGTGGTCTAAAATTCAATTCTAAGATTTCGGTGCGGATCTTGAAAATCAGACTCATTTCAAAAGCAGAAAACTCATTTCTGAAATAATTGTTTGAGCCCAGGGTATGACGAAGGCAGCTGTAGATTGATCTTCTAGGAGAACCTCTAGCCCTATCGATGCACTGTTGGAATAGATTGTGGTCCACAGCTGATACACAATCGTAGAAAAGGTTTTTCCACTCTCCTAAGTTGTTCTCGCCAAGTTGAAATGTAACATTATTCGCAGCCGCCAACTCATACCAGTCTCTAAATGGTGAGTAATTGCAACGAAGAGCTGTAAGTAGTATCCTCTTTTGTAAGTTACTGCTAGGTCTATGCATTACTTTAATTAGATAATCCGCGTTGGCCTTTAGGTTCCTGGTGAAAACGTGAGGTAACCCAGATTCAACATGAACGGCGTAGTTTGGTGTTGATCGTGAAAGTCTAAAAACCCTTTTGAAGAAATATCTTTGTAGCTTTTCTAATTCCTCCTGCTGTTGATAGCCGTATACCTCATTAGCGTAACACAAGCAACTTCTGACCGTAGCGTTAAAGACCCTAAATTTTGCCGATGGGCTAACATATCTTTTAGAAAAGAAGTTGGACCACAGAGTATTGATTGCGGTTTTTGCCGCTGAGGCTCTGTCTCTGATATGACTCATAGAGTTAAGGTTATGTTTCAAGACAAAACCGAGATACTTAAATTCATTTACAACCTCCAGACTATCACCCTCCAGTGTCCAAGAGCCCTGGCTACCACTGCTGCGTTGTGGTTGAAAAATCATTACTTTTGATTTCGTCGCGTTAATTTGTAGATCCCACTTGTCACAGTATCCCTTAAGTTTATTTATTTGAAGCTGAAGAGTATTGGGGCTGTCCGACATGATGACCAAATCATCCGCATAGAGCAGAACTTTAACTTCAACGTCTCCAAATGTTATTCCACCAGGAATAAACTCACTTATATCGTCAATAAAGAGCGAAAAAAGTAGTGGACTTAAAACGCAGCCTTGCGGGACACCAGAGTCTGTAGGGAAAGAAGGAGATTTTGATCGAAATCTACACACTGAAGTAGTAGCTGTTCATATACTCTTATGAATTTTGACGAGAGACCCTTAGCTGCTAGTTTGAACAGTAGAGATCTCCTGTTAATAGTATCAAAAGCAGCTTTGAGGTCCACAAAAAAAACATATAATTTTTTCCTCTTTTCTAAAAAACGCTTAGCGATGGTAGATAAGACGAAAATCTGGTCTACAGTTGAAAGATTAGCACGGAAGCCGGCTTGAAAGTCGCTGATGACATTGTTGCTTTCAATCCATCGTGCCAGTCTGTGGTAGAGGATTTGACTGAATAGCTTTCTTAAAGAACTTGCAGCGTAAAACTAGAGTCTAGTTATGTGATTTGGATATTAGGTAATACACATTTACAGGGTGTCTCGAACATTTTTTGAGAAAAGTATTTGGCCAAATGTGGTCGCCGTGGGTCAGTAGTTAGTGCGTTGGACTGCTGACCGAGCGGTGTGGGTTCAAGCCCCACCCACCCCTCGTCGGGGAATGACAAGCCTCCGGGAGTATAATCTGTCATGAAAGAACTTCTCAATTCGCCGTTCGAAGTCGTCAATTGTAGGTCCCTTCCATTCATGCGAAAAATGTAACACACACAGCATGAATCGTTGCGAGAAGCTAGCCCTTGGCTCATCCCGAGCTGTCGCGCCAGCTATTTATTTTTTTTTTATTCGCCCAAAAGAAGAAGAGAACAAGGTCATAAAACTGAAAGGTATGTACATATGTAGTTCTAAGAGCCGTTGCAGACTTTCGAATGGGATTGGGTTAGGGAACATAACGCCTAATCACACGGCTGTAGGAAGAGTTTATGCCACCTTATAGGCATAGTTGTCATGACTTTAAAAATTTGCTACAAAATGAGGTCGAAAACTTGTGTTTCTCTGTCCTTTACTGACTCTTAGTGCATCGATCGCAGAGAGGATTCTTTTCTGGTCATATGCCAGACGCCAGAGACTGGAATGCATGCAAAGAATTACCAAAGCCATCATGCCTTAGGAACGTAATCGGGGTTAATATCTCAAAAACCGAACTAGTCCTTTTTACTAGGCGCTATAAGGTTCCGTGTATCACCCCTCCCAGATTAGAAGGCACGGAAATCCAATTTGGAGGAGAAAGAAACTACAACCCGCCTCCTGTGTACATGTCCTGCTCTTGCGACGCTAAAAAGGAAAACTCTCAGGGAATACTTCTACGATGATCTTAACGATCTAGCAGAACTCGACTTCCAGAAGATAAGAAACTTCATCTTTAGGACGAAATGGTTCAACACTTAGGGTAAATACCGGTACGGTTGCTCATCTCGTTGTTCCTCGTGTACATACTCCGGTTTCCTGGGCTGGTAAGCCGGTTCTCCATCTTGGTATCACAATGGGCCGACCTGGTCTTAGTGTGTCCCTGTCTGACCGGGGGTAGCCACCTAACCTAACTTAGGAATCTATCCTGGCTTGAGGCAGTTTATAAAGAGCCGCTGGAGCCTCGCTATCCATTCCTGAAGCCTTATATGGAGCAAACAAGCTAACTTACATTCGTCGACTGATTCGTCTGCTCGCCTGCATCCACTTCCGACGTAGTTTCCCGAAGAGACATCTGTACATTCATGGAAATTGGTATGCATTCTACGAAAGGGTAAAGCTGTAAAGATCGTACCAAATAACCAGCACGTATACCACAAGGATTGGTCCCAGCCTCCCTGCTATGGAGCGTGATGTACGACGATCCACCGATTACACAGCAAACGTCAATCATCGTGGATGAGACAGCAATCGTGGTGTTCGTTAAATTGCTAGAAGAAGTAGAACTCGTTTGCAAATAGACGGTTAGAGCAATAAAGTGTTGCGTCCTAAGATCCGGGTTGCAACTGACAGACCAGAAGCCTACTCAGCAGTAGAAAAACACGCGAAACAATGAATCGTAGAATCAAAATCCAAGTTTTAGGGTGGATGACCTACTAAAGGCCATTTGGAAGCCGCTTGTGTCCTCTAAAACGGTCGATGGTCTCACAAAGGACAAGAGCAATATTGCCAAACGCAGCGAAAGTAAAGTCTGTAAATATGTATACTCGGTCCTGTAAGATTCCAGCACAGCCAATGGTCTATGACTTGATAAGGTCCCATTTGTCTATGCAGAAGAAAAAACTTAGGCTGCAATACTTCATGCAATCAATAACTAACCAAAGGGCTTTTGCAGCGATGCTAAGGCTCTTTGAACCGCACGCCGCCAAAAATCCTTCCCGCAGAGGCATGTAGGAACAAAAAAAAAAATACTAAGCTCTACCATTGTACTCGTCTATATGGAGATTTGCAAGGCCTTCTATGATACACTAACATTATCCCTAATTAAAAAACAACAAAGCTCTAGCCGTATCATCCACACTGTCGCACACATCCAAACGGCTAATTGTAGTAAAGGTATGTAATTTCACCCAGCAACCGACCATAAACCCCGCTACCGGTGTGTATTGTAATTACCCCGATCCCTCCATCGTGGCAGCAGCACCAGCAGCCGGGTTAATTGTTAGGGATGTCATTAAAAATGAATAATGTCAGCTCATTGCAGCTACCCCGGTGCTTTTGGAAAGGATAATCGACGTGCCAGTGTATGGCAACAATTTAATTTCACTTGCTCACGGCCAATTTAAACGGTTTTTCCCCTGCTCCTGACCAAACATTCATCTGAATGAAACACACGCAAATATGCGGGTGATAGCCTCATTATGGCAATCAGCCTTTTTTGCCTGCGACCCACTCACACACGTCCTTTAGCACAAAACAGTCCATCTGTCGAAGAACCGACTAAAAATGTTGAAGAGTGTTTTATTCCAGGATTAAAGATAATTAAAAAACAGTTGTGTCGAAAAAAAAACCCGGGTAGGATGAAAATATTAATCAATTCGTGGGCTTAATTAGTGAGCCATTTATGGAAATTATCTTTCGGGTTGGTCGGTTGTGTGCGGCTAGTTGCGCGACACCTTTACGCAAAAGGCATCCGCAGGAGGAATCCTTCATCAATCCCTGTGATTGAATTATGAAAATTGAACAGGGTTACCGCATGTGCTCGCTCAATAGCGCGTCCTGATGTTTGTGGTATTTATTCAATTTCAATTCAATTACAGCGATTTTGTGAGAGTTTATTCGATTCTATCGGCAAATTGATGGTGACGGCATCCAATTTAACTCGATTATCCTGGAAATTAGTTATTTCTGATAATTTGGAGGTTTTCCGGGCGTCTATGATGCTGATTGGATCGAATTTGATGCAATTAGCCTTCAATTCAGCCAGTCGATGGATTACAATTAGAAATAAATCGAATTTCCTATGCGGAATGGGGAAAATTTTGGACAAAACTACTTCTGCAGACTGTAAAGCGGCGGGGAAGATCAATTTTGTCAGGCAAAACGAACCTAGACGATGATAGACAAAACGTCCTTCCAACTGATCTGCTAGATAGCTGTAGAGTCTAGGAGTCGTCCATATTTTAGAGTAACGATCTGTAGTACGTTAAAGTTACATAGGCCCTTCTTTCAGTTGCCCCTTCAACTGTGTCAATGTTTGTTGACAAATAATCGGTCTATGGTTTTGGATGAAGGTGAATTTCATCATCGATTCCCTGGTCGTGTGGTACCGTTCGCCTCGAGGAGACTGGCTCAATGCGGGACAGTAGCAGTCGTTGCCAGACCCAGAGCAGCCGTTCGGTAGTGAATATTGAAAAGCATTATGAATGAGGCGTCGGCAACACTGTCACTGTGACAGCGGCGAATCAACGGCTTCATGTTATCGCAAATTGACGAATTGGGTTTGGTGAACATGTGGATCTAGCAGAACGGTGCAACAGCACGAGTACAGTGGAAATGCTTGCGACTTGCATTGGCCCGCAGGATTGCCCGGTTTGACCGTTCTAGACCTCTGTCCTTGGGGTTTTTTGAAGTCCCGGGTCTATACGAAGGGGCCACAGACCTTAGCGACCCTATACGACAATCGACAAGAAGTAGAGAATTTATCGCCAGAAGTCTTGAGCTCGTTGCAAGTATTTACAAACAAAGATACTGCCATAGGAAATCGAATAAGGACTTTTGTACCACCTTGTGTATATTAGATTGGCACCATAATCCGCTCACAGACTCAGTTAAGGCGACTTTAATAAACATTCGTGGCGTAGTTTTCGGTCTCTTACTCCCTCTTTCACCTTGACACCTTAAAATAACTCCTCCAAAGTGCCCTAAACAAGCTAACCAAATGGGCAGCTCGGTGTGGATTGGGTGTGAACCCCCACAAAACTGAACTGGTACTCTTCACTAGAAAGTATAAGATCCCATATATCGACCCTCCTACCATTGGTGGCACAAGCTTAAATTTCTCCAACGAAGCAAAATACTTGGGTCTTATTTTGGACAGAAAATTAAGCTGGAAACCAAACATTCAAGAGAGAATAAAGAAAGCTACAGTAGCCCTTTTCTCTTGCAAGAAAGCCATCGGAAATAAATGGGGTCTGCAACCCCGCATAACACACTGGCTCTATATTTCGGTAATAAGACCGATACTTACGTACGGGGTGATGGTTTGGTGGACCGCCCTGGATATAGCCACAAACCGTGATAACCTAAGCAAAGTCCAACGAACAGCTTGCTTGTGCATCAGTGGAGCTCTTCGCACGACTCCCTCTGCAGCACTGGACATTCTGTTTCACTTATCACCCCTAGACATTTTCGGCAGACAAATGGCAGCTAGTGCAGCCATCCGCCTCAAAGCAACCTCACAGTGGTCTAATAAAGACTATGGCCACGCCTCCATTTTGAAAAATCTCAAAATTACTCCCCAAAACATAGATTACACCACTCCCAGGCTAAGGTTTGACAAGAGCTTCAAGGTAACCATCCCTCCCAGGTCATTCTGGGGCGATGGATTCTCAGAAGATAAGTCGATTCATTTCTACACCGACGGTTCAAAAACTATCAATGGGGTGGGGGGTGGTGTTTTCTCCGACAGGCTGAACCTCAGCCTAGCGTTCCGTCTCCCGAATTATTGTAGCGTGTTCCAGGCGGAAATCATGGCGATCAGAGAGGTCTTATCTTGGCTGAAGAAAAACGTGATATCAGCCACGGATATCCGCATCTTTTCGGACAGCCAAGCGGCACTGAAGTCCTTGGAATCAGTCGCTCTAAATTCAATAACAGCCCTAGATTGCCGATCGTCTCTTATAGAGATGGCGGAGCAGTTCAATATCCACCTTTGTTGGGTGCCAGGGCACAGTGACATTCCAGGGAACTGCAAGGCTGATGAACTCGCCAGATATGGAACAACATTACCTATTGGGCCTGATAAGGGCAGCTTAGGTATACCGATCGCTACGTGCAAACTCAAATTAAAGCTAGATGCTATCGAAAGAACAAATCTTAGGTGGACAAGTGGTATAACATGTCAAGCGACAAAGCAGATTTGGCCCAAGCTGGATCTGAAACGCTCTAAGTATTTGATTTCTCTAAATAGATTGCATATTAGCACTAAATATAATAGGTGTCATTACTGGACACTGTCTAATAGGCAAGCATGCTACTAGGCTTGGCCTTTATGCAAATGACTTCTGTAGAAGCTGTATGGACGAGGAGGAGGAGGAGACGATTCTCCATCTTCTTTGCAATTGTCCAGCTCTCTCCCGCAAAAGGAAACTCCACTTAGGAGCTTTCTTCTTTACAAACTTAGGCGACCTAATTAACATTGATGTCAGTAGCCTTCTACGCTTCATAAGAAGCTCCAATTGGTTTCAATGAGTAGGCAGGAGATCTTTTCGAGATCCTGGTGGTATCACAACGGACCCCTCATGGGTCTAAGTGTGTTGGCTTTGGCTGGCAGCCACTTCAACCTAACCTAACCTACTCCCTCTTTACTTGACGTCTTGACTAAGCCTCTGGTTGTTTTTAAATCGCTTCCAGGTTTCCCTTAGTCAATGGATACTTTCGCGAAACACCCAATAACCTTCTTATAGGTATAAAGTGGCAGAGCTAATTAAACGTTTAATTAGAATTAGTCCCTACTCAGTGCATACGCACATCCTTTTTGTCTTTTTTGGAAGAATGCACGGTGTGTTACGAATTTTAGATTGGTTTTGCCTAGGATAGGACTGCGTTTGATTTCCTCTATTTGCTGGACACTTTCTGCTTCCAGCCTCACAGCTTGTTAATTAGATAGTATCTACTTGAATGTGGAGCAAATCCAATTTGGACTATTTATATAGAACAACTACGTTTTGGGCACCAAAAAAAAAAAAAAACGAAAAAAAAAAAAAAAACAATTTCCGTAGTGATTTTCGCTTTTCATTTGTGTTTCCATGTAGTTGGGCTTCCCTACGGCTGGCCACGGTCATTTGCCGTTGGAAGTGGAAGAACTACATTAGCTTTCATCTAATCTTACAACTGATATTGAGTTCTGTGCCGCATTTGACGGTGAATTCGAGGATACCCTCGGGTAGTTAAGCCATCTCCCAGCGAGGACATTAGAGGGCAAGCCAAATTGTTTCCTTTTTCAGTCGTGTACGCCTACCACCACCACGGCTGCTATGGGTGTGAGTGGAGAAATGAGTTTTATTCCGGTTGCTATTCTGGAATATGACACTCGTTTCGAATTGATCGGGTACATGGTGAGGTCATGTCGTGTTGGACTTTGTGTCGGCGTGGTGTTGGCGTTGAAGAAGATTTGCCTTTGTCGTTTTTTTGATTTTTTTTTCCGTTGGCCATTTGGCAGGCAATCCAATTTTCTTTTAAACGGTTTTTGTTGGCCGTTGATTTGTGCAAAGGAATAAGTCTGTGGCAATTTGTTAAAGAGCCCTTAAGAGAGTTCATCCTATTACTAACCGGGTATTCGTGTTTTGATTGTGTGGGGCTGAAAATAATTGCTCAAACATTTGAGGGCACAATTGTTCCGGATAGTTGAGCAGTTCATCGGGAATCTTGTTTTGGTTAATCATTCTCTAGTGGTGGTGGATTTATTAACACAAAATGCTGTTTGACCTTGTCGGCATCACGATTAGTTTTTGGTAGACGGTTGGGTGGCCTCCTAAAGCAGTTCGCATTGCTATGGCTCACAGTCTCCCTTGGCTGTAGCTCGCCTAACACAACTCCCTTAGGTTATTCATTCTGCAAATGCCCTGTTAGGATGGACGGACAGACTATTTGACCTTAAATTAATGCAATTGCTTGATCTTTTCTGCTGTAGCTTCTAAGAAGTATCCAAATCGTCTTAACTGCCTCTCCAGAGCTTATGTCAATTGCTTTTCTCTTCGGGTTCAGATTCAAATAAACTAATAGCACCAGAAGTACCCACAACTAAAGAAAAGTCGTACTGCTGGCAACTGTAGACGTGGAGTATGCTTACAATGCTGTTAGGTGGTGCGCAAACACTTAAGAAAACACTTTTAGCGTGCCACTGCACCGCAGACAATCTACCACAAAGATTTCACCTTTTTAAAGATAGAAGGAGCCTTCAGTAAAGTGTACATTAAAGCTACTTATTCATGGATCTCTTAACCACTGGGTTAATCCTTTGTTAAGAACAAGAACAGCAGGTAACAGGAACACTAGGTAACAGCCGCGTAATCAAAATTGCCAATAAAGCAACAGTGTAATGAGGGGTAATTTCGCCTCTTCTCTGGCTTTTGGCCAATAACTGGTTTCGGAAAAGTTCACCTCCCTGATAAGTGAACTCATGGTAGCTGCCCTAAAAAAGTTTAGCTAATTGGACCGAAGATGCGGGTTCGGTTTCAACCCGAGCAAAATCAAACCAATGGAATTCACTACAAAAACCAAAACACTGGACTTCACCCTCCCACGCCGGAACGGTCAGCTCCGCCTACTCTTCTCCAGCAGTAGCATGTTCTGGTGTCATCGTCGATTCAAAGCTAAGCTAGAAACTTAACATAGAACAATGGGCTTAAAAAGCTTGTATAGCCTTATATGCTTGTAGCAGAATATTTGACAAGAAATAGGAAAGCCAGCCAAAGTGAACCCTCTGAATGTACACAATCATTCTATGATCAAATCTTACTTACGGGTCACAAGTAACAACTTAATAGAGTGCAAATAACAGCCAGTATAGGCACCACGGGAGGGCAAAGCTCCTGCCCGACGATGGCCTTCCCATCTCCCTGCATCTGTTACCCCTCGACAGTCATACCAAAAAAATTGCACTGTTTAGCTCAATTAGATGCAGGAAATCGGGGTTTTGGACAGCCAAACCCTTCGCTCACAGTAACATCCCCGAACAGACTACCTCACTTCCAACTTAAACTTAATTACAACTTTCAATGCAGGTTTTCCCTCCAGAGCGAGAGAATGAAGTTTAGTAAAAACTTTCCGCGTTTTCGAGCTCCTGAAAGTCCGGGAAGCCCGCTGACTACTTAAAAACTACTCAATACCCAAGCATAACATCGCTATCTTAGTCAATAGCCAAGCAGCAATCAGTCTTTGATTCGGCCTTCATATCCTCCCAGCTAGTGGAATAATGCCGAAATGAACTGGCAGCCGATTTAGAGTCGTGCTGCTGTGGGTCCTGCCAGGCAAAGCTCAGCCTTTGACAGCTCATTCGCGAAACAAGTCGATATTTCCCTGCGCGCTGTCAAGGGCAGTAAACATATGTTTCCTGTCGCTGACCAACCTAAGATTGAACAGAACAAAGAACTGGGTCATATCCAGACCACAAGTGGGACCTGTTCAGATATCGCCATAATTGTAACAATAAGTTCGGGTCACTCTCTCGTTAACTTCCTTTGCAAATGTCCAGCTTTGGCCACAACAGGCTAGCGATACTTTAACAATCTTAAGGTGATCTCGGGTGAGAAAATTGGGAAACTGATGCGCTTCCTTAACCCCACCGGATGGATCTGAGGGCCCCTCGATCATAATCATCAATTCATAGCTCATGTCTATGGAATAAAAGAAGGCACATCAGCTCTAATTGAGTTCTTTGAATCTCAACTTCATACATCCAGAACGACAAAACGGATCCATAGGATCAAGTTTACGATTTTCCGTTTCTATTAGTCTCCTTTACACAATCAGGATCGACATATTGTGCGGCTGGACAGTGCGTCAAGTAAGCCAATGTGTTTCCGTACAAACACTAGGTGTTTCAGACATTTTGGTTACCTTCTTCCAAGGAGCAGAGGAACTCCTTTCGGGCACCGCACACGACGTAAGGGATCAGAAAGATCAAGTCTACGGCTCTCCGCTCCTATTACTCAATCAATTTTCTTCCAATCATCCTTCTCTTGGTTTTCCAGAATTAAACTGACGAGCTGTTTCCTGTTAGAATGACCTTGCCGGTTTCAATTCCAGCATCAGTTGCAGGCATTCTCTCCCTGGATCCTCAGTGACAATTATTTCATTCACGGCGTTGAGGTTCGACCTTGACCGGACGGAACTACTTGAATGAGGTTCACCGTAGTTTATTTAAAGCTACTTTATTATATTCGACTACAATAACAGATCTGCACAACTTAGGTCTTAAAAATTACAACTTCTCCACTCTTAGATAAATACCACCACTCGCGGCCAGCGTTATAGACGCCGGTATCAATTTGATGGGAATATCTGTCTTGGAACAGACAGAGAATCTAAATGATCTCAGTAGAACCACAAGTCCAGCATTGGCTTGAAGTTTCCCAAAACGCATTCCAATACAATTGCGAGGACCGATTCCGAATGGAATGTACGAAGCAGGATGTCGAGTAGCCACATTCTCCTTGGCAAAGCGTGAGGGATCGAATCTCTCCGGATCGGGCCAGAGTTCGGGATCTTTGTGAAATCCGAAAGCTGGAATTGTGATAAAGACTCCCTTCTCGATTGTATATGGAGTGCCTTCGACTGGGTAATCGTTGATAGTTTTGCGAACTAGTGTTGGAACCACCGGATACTTGCGGAGAGTTTCTAAAAATAAATGTTAGTCATGAGTGGCAAAAGGAATTTCAAAAGATTTCACATGCGCATACCTTGAATAACCTGATCCACATAAGTCATGTCCTTAATAGTGTCGTAGGAAAATTCTCCATTGTGCTTCTCAAGTACATCCAATACATTTTCTCTGGCCTTATCCTGCACCGCTTGATCTAAGGCCAATTCGAACAAAGCGAATGCCATCGTTGAGGAGGACGTCTCAAAGCCAGCAGCAAAGAACAAAAACGATTCAGCGGTGACCTCGTCCATGGTCAATGGAGGTAGATCACCGGAAGATCCATTCTTCAAGTCGATTAGTAGATCGAGGAAATCATTGCGATGGAAGTTATTCTTTTCGCGATATTCCACTGCGTCCTTGACGACTTTTAGAAAGAAATTCGTTGTGTCGTCCCAGTTACTTTTTACCCGAAGCGCTCTTCCGATATTCGGATAAATTGACAGCAATAGTCTCGGCAATGGTGACTGTCGGGGACGTTCAAAGATATTCAAGGCGTAGCGGCGGAATTCCGCATCCTTATTGTCCAGACAATTGCACTCGAAGCCGAAAACGCACGATCCTATCACATCTGTGGTAAAGCGCACAAGAATGTCCTTCACCTCCAAGTCTCGCACTCCGCCGGTCTCTTCGACTCGCTTAAGGAGCACCGATTCCAAGTTCTGGGCAACGTTCAGTAATAATGGCGCCATAGTGCGCATTTTTCCTGTGGTAAAAGTTGGCGTTAGCTTAATCCGTTTGTTCTTCCACTTTTGTCCGTCCATGTTGAACAGATGCGCCGACAGAGGATCATTGTGTTCGTTGTAGTACGCCGGACGATCGGGGAAGTTGTGAAAATCCTTAATCATGATGTTTTTGGCCAAGTCAAGGTCGGTTATGATCGCCACAGGTTGGGTCATCAGGAAACCTCCCATGAATGGTTGTTTGGTTTTCTTGTATTTAAGATACAACTCCAGCATAAGTTCGCCGATATGAAAGTCCCGACCGACCCCATCGAGGGTGCCTCTAGGGAATTTTGGCTCAATAAAGGGTACACCGCGATCCTTCCAATATGCGAAGCGTTTCTTCAACAGAAACACCAAAGTTGCCGACAGCAGGGCAACTATCGAGACTAACACTAACGACAACATGTCACTGACTACGGATTCGGTTTTGGAAGAACTCCAACTAGCTGTGTGATTGCGAGTATTTATAAAAGTTGTTAGGAGGGGGTTATCGCAAAGAATGCGTGGAAATTTTCAGCCCTATCTCTTCCCTCTGTTAGATATGAACAAACGACTGCAAGAGAGCGGATCAAAATAAAGATCGATTTTGTTTAGTCATTCTACGCGTCCCCCATGACTACGGGTTAATCTGTTGTTGATACTTTTGCTGGACGCTGGAGAAAGATGATTCGGAGGAATGATGTTTGGTTTTAGTTTGCGATCTCTCTGACATGACGCTTATCATTATGGGCACAGAAACTTAAGCATTTGTCACGATGACTGCTTGTCTTCTCGTGAAGGCGATAATGAATTGTTTTGATCTCTTCAGCGACAAAGTGTTCAGTCATCCATCTGGTGTTGAGATGAAGATAATTAGATGTTATGTCTTCATTGTATACGTTCATATGAATTCAGGAAAGGGTTTGAGACAGTCAATGTTGTATACAGGGTGAACAAAATGAAATTGAATGATCTGATTCAGCTTTGAAATGATATAGCGGCTTTTGATCCACTTCTCGCATTAGGGTTACCGTGGGACTAATGCGTGCCTCTTATCTCATTGTAATGAAGCAAAGACATTCGCCACTATATTTCGCAACTCTATTTTTCGGTTGCAAAGAATGGACAAGCTTCTCGCGTTGCACCCTGCATAACTTCAGAAGTCTATTTTTGAGGTTTCAAATAAGATCCTAGCTCCCAGAAACAAGCTTCTAACTTTTCTAGTAATTTAAGTTGTAACTCAGATGTGCAATTCGTCAGATTTCCATAGCCTGAGACCGCGTTACTACGTGGCGGATAAGGAAAAAGTCTCTCAAATATGGGTGGTAGGGGTGAAATAAAATAGCCCCTTCATGTAAGCGCCGGTTAAGCCTGTTATCTGTACTTGGATCGAGCTATACAAACGTGACCGACAGTGATCGAAGTCCTCGACACCAAACCAAACACTATGACCACTCAACGCCATGGAGTGTTGCTTGCTGGGCTAACAACTTGCTAAAAAAGTCTGCAGATTCCCCACCCCGACCGCTGAATTAAGTTCTTTCATGACAAACTATCGCGGCGAAAAATTGTCAGTGGACAGGGTTGGGACTTGAACCCACACGGCGACCACCAAAATAATAAATATTCGGCGCAATATCTCTATTGGGCGCGAAGGCTTAACTTGGGCAATCTTATCTAATGTTTCTAATAAAATGATTTTAGTAATTCAACCTAATCGGATATATCGAAGAGATACGGTTATCATAAATGGTTTATTTAAAACCTTGTCTGAGAATTTTGTACTCAAACGATTGTCAACAACTTGGTTATTTTTGGCATTTACGCCCTTGAAATCTGTGCCCCTCTAGGAAGTTCGGATTATGCTAGAATATCGGTACTTTGGACATTATCAATACCGGCACTGAAACCACCAAACCACCAATTTAGAAATAACAACTGACTTTTGTTTCCGGAACAGCGATGTCAATGGGTGCATTGAAGTAAAAAAATAAAAAAAAATAGTTGGCGCAACAACACGGGATGAGCTAAGGCCTATTGCAACCATTCATGTTGTGCGTGTCGTATTGTTCTCAAGAATCAAAGTGACCTACCATTTATTGCCGACTTCGAACGGCGAATTGAGAAGCTCTTTCATTGTAAAATTGAGGTTTGTCATTCCCAGACGAGAGGTGGTGCCACGACAAAATGTTCGATAGAAATGGCTGCGACTTGAACCCACGACGCTTGCACATCAGTCCAATGAACTAACCACTGAGCTACGGCGACCGGTGCACTGAAGTAGTCACCGAAATAATTCTCATCGGAATGAAGATCTGCATTACCACCGACCCCAAACCAGTCGTGGTTTGCCGAAAAGTAGTGCATAAGCTGCAGAGCCTTTAGACAATGGCGCTTCTGCCCGACTGCAAGCCAGAGCAATGAAAGAAGATTTACCGACGGACTCACAAACAAACTCATCGAATGCCCCAGTGGTTTGCATACTTTTTGGACTATGGCCTAGGTGATTAGTAGGTTTGGTAAGGTAATACATACATATGTATGTGGATGGACGAAAGGGGAAGTAGTCCATTTCGTCACACTAAGATAGATACAGACCCATTGTGATGTCCATTGGGTTAAAAGATGTCCCTTATTTTCCCTCACTTTACCTTTCGTCTTCTTCCATTTGTTCATGTGGTACTTCAGAGTAGGGTAGATCTTCTGTCGTTTTGCAGAAGTCTGTCGGCCATAGCCTGATCGAATAAAAATTACAGTTCCTTTGTGTTGATCCAAGTGTCACATAACCCATCTATAGACAAGGGGCATCCGCTTTGAATATCTCAAAAACCTTCCGTCGAATCTGGCATCAGTCTCTACGAAGTAAACCAGCCGCGTATGGACTACCACAACAGTTTTGCGGTTGGATGAACATTTTTCTCAAAGATAGATCTATTCAAGTTTTCGTTGACAGTATGTCATCTCACATCTAATGCGGGAGTCTCTTGAGGAGCTATACTCTCTCTCACACTGTTCCTCCTTCACATCAACAACCTATGAGAGTCCACAAACAATAAAATCTATACCTTCGCTGACGAAGGCACCCTCACATCATCTTTCACGAACAATATGATCTTTAATGCGAATACATCTGAGGTCCAAGGATGCGGCCAAATCCTTAAGGCTGAGTTTATGGTGACGCGAATACCCTTAGTCATAAACGCAGCCTTACGGTGGTACCACCAAGCCTTATTGGTGGTTTTTCTAGGACTTACGTTCAGCTGGCTCAGTAATACAAACGTGAAACCACTGAGCCACGATGACCACTGGCATGTGTCCTGGTTGTTGGCAATCAATCAACCTCGGTGCAAGAGAAATGCAAGGAAAGTACCTTGCCAGCATAACAAGGGCAACATCAAGCGATAGCCAGTTACCACCAAAAGCAACAAGTCTACATAAGTGACAGCAGAGATGTAACCACACAGACAAAGCGAAGAGGAATTGTAACATCAACTCATAGTGACATATATTGCATAAGACAAAGTAGGGACTGATAACCTGAGACAAAATAATCAGGCTGATGGATGACGGATGCTGAAAAGGGTTGGGACGACGACCATGTGCCAACCATTGCATTGTAGGGCAGGAGTTCTCGCGATAACTGCAGAACCGTCAGGGAAAATAGAAAGAAGCGAGAGATGGTTTGAGTCTGTACAAATTCAGCCGGATGTTGAACTAGTTCTTCAGTAACTTTTGAAAACTTCCGACCGGCCCTAATTCCACAGGTCAAGGTGATGGATTTCTCCAGAGTTTCTCCTTGATTCAAGCGAATGTCAGTGCTAAACTCATATCAAATCCTTAGGATGTTTTTTCTTGGAGAGCAATCCTTTCTGTCTCATCGTGGAAAAACCTTGATGGCTGAAATATGGGGCGCCCTCTATCCAAGGCAACAACAAACACGAAGTCGAACAGAAATAGCAACCTACACAGTCGTCGAACTTTCTGTTTGTAATTGAAGACAGGTTTGTTCAAAGTAGGAGGAGGTTCCTTATAACGCCTATGTTAGGCGAGGATAACGTACAAATGAGATGCTGCAGGTTAAGTTCCGTTTAAGGACATTTTAATGAAAAAAGAAAAAAACTCCGCCCAGCTCCCTCAATTGCGCGAAAACGTCAGCAAAACATATTCACAACACGGCGGCGGCGGCACATTAATTATTTTCAATTACGCCAGTCGTAAAATGCCACACGCGCTTCCCAGCACCGTCAAACACGGTCCTTAGGAGTTGTCTCAACTCTTCCATCGTATGTACGCTGTGCACATAGAAAACTTCGTCTTACCCACCTGGCAGCCTGCAAACTCTGCTCCTTAAGACAGAATATATCTACGGCCCACCCCTACGGCATGCTCTGTGCTCAATGCTTTGGATTACCATGCGCCATACAACATATCGGAGACAGTAAAAAGTGTGTTATTACTTAATTAAGGCTTCCGGGGTCCCTAAAATATGCAACTAAGCAAATTAACTTTGAAAATGTATTATCCTCGTCGAAAGCGCTCCATTCTGGTTGCAGGATAGGGTTTCCCTGCACACGTTACACATGTTTGTAAGTGTTCTGCCATCCCGTGCCCCTTGAATCTGATCCCCGCGCACCAACTAGTAAGACAGTGAACATACAGGTAGTTTACCAGTGTTTCTTCCTCCACGAGTGTGTGTGTGGGTCCTCTTGGGAAACTTGTGCGTACTTTATATTTAGCTGTTCGTCCTCCCGTGATAACATACTTTCCGGGGGTGTGGGTAAACAACCAGGACCCGGCGCTCCATAAATTCACCACTCTCACGAAAACTTTCATTGGAGAAATTTATTATTTGCTGCGCTAGAAATATGTGTGAAAGTAACGTAGATTAATGGCCGGGGGTAGGTGTGTTTGTGTTTGCGCTCGGCGGGTTGCCAGCGCCGACTATGGGTTTCCTGGATTACAGTCTTTACGTGTATAAGACTTCAACTTTTCTGCATATGTAACCGAAAAATTCTACAACATAATAATGTGCAATGCATTCATCCGATGAATGCAACAAAGGTTACAGGAGCACTGAGATGCACTCCTTCTCCGCTGGGGAAGCCATGAATTTCCGGTTAGGAATCCATTTTGGGGGCACAATACATTTTCGTAAACACATGAAGGGCTTTCGGGTTATTTATGAGCTTCGTAATTAAGCTTGTCAAATTGCGTCGAAATGGCAACAAAAGATTTGCAAACCCAGAGTGCAGTTGCGTTGGGTAGATGGAACGTACAGCAAAGCATGGCTTTGGGTGTGAATAATGGGAAACTTTTGTTTTTGTTTTGAGAATTTAAAGAATGAAATTTGTTTTCAACACAAAAATTAAAAAAAAAAAAAAACAAAAGTTGAAGAATACCTTCTGGTTGAGTTAACATTGCCCGTTAGTTGTCCTGTGATAGTGGAGACCACCACAGGTGGAAGTTGATAGAAACTTTTTGATGAGAGAAGTTCCACTGGCACACTTATTTTTTGGGCTCTACAGATTGGGGTGACGCGGTTGGTTGTTTGGGATAAAGCTTTACGACATATCATCCTAGTCCAGAAGTTTGGAGAAGGAGAATCAACAAGAAAGTAAAGGGTGGTTAAATTTAAGGGCCGATGTTGAATGTGAACCACACCTAAACGTCAAGTTTTTTTCTGCATTTCATTTGTCATTTCTCAATTTCAGACTAACTCAATTTGAACCATGGAAAGATACACAATCGAGCAACGCGTTAAAGTTATTCAGGCTTATTATGAAAATGCGCGTTCAAATCAAAATGCATATCGTGCACTTCGTGATTTTTTCGGTCAATTTAATCGTCCAAATGTGCGTACAATCGGAAAAATCGTGCAAAAATTTGAGCAAACCGGGTCTGTAGGAGATGTGAAAACGCCAGTGCATGCTCGTACAGCTCGTACTGCAGAAAATATTGCTGCTGTTCGCGATAGTGTGGCTGAAGAGCCGTCCAGGCCGGTCAGGCAGTTACTGTGAATGGTGTTCGCTATCGTGAAACGATAACGAACTTTTTATGGCCCGAATTGGAAGATATGAATGTGGACGATATGTGGTTTCAACAGGACGGTGCCACTTGCCACACAGCTAACGAAACAATGGCTCTTTTGGGCGCAAAATTCAATGGCCGTGTTATCTCACGTGGTGGCGATGTCAATTGGCCGCCAAGATCATGTGATTTGACACCGTTGGATTTTTTTCTTTGGGGTTATTTGAAAGAAAAGATGTACGTCGACAAGCCAGCAACAATTCAAGAGCTAAAGGATGAGATAATTCGGCACATTAACGGCATAGAACCTCAATTATGCTTCAGCGTCATCGAAAATTTGGACCATCGGATGGAGGTGTGCCGCCGAGGTCGCGGCGTTCCATACGTAATTGAACCATACCAATATTATCATAATAAAAAGAAATGACAATAATTTCCTAAATAATTTGTGTTTTATTCAAAATCAACATCGGCCCTTAAAATTTAACCACCCTTTACATATACGAGGCGTAAAGCGATGAGGCGGACAAGGAGCTAATGAATACCAATGTTCCCACCCAATCAGGAGCAGAAAAAGACCTCGCGTAAGGTGCCGCACAAATGCATAGAAAATGAGCTCAAACAGCTTCGAGGATGAAACTGAAGGTAGTGATCTAGAGACCGGGCTAACTGAAGAGGCTTGTTGGGTGATGCCCAGGTTCACTCCGAACTGTAGCGTCACCTAAGATGCAAACAAATAATATCGAAAGAGAAAGTCTGATAGCAACAAAATGTATGTACATATGTATAAAAATTCATAGTTCACAACCGGGGCATTGAACATTATGTACGTGGACTGACTTGAGTTTCAGAGGAAGGCTCAGTTTATTTCGCTTTGTCCTCAATACAGATCTTACCTGCTCATTAAACCCTATTTTTACTATTCCTGAATTGGTATTCGAGGCAATAAAAGAAATAAATAGCTGGCGCGACAGCTCGATAAGAGCCAACGCCTAGCTTCTCGCAACCATTCATGTTGTGCGTGTAACATTTTTCATACAAATGGAAGCGTCCTACAATTAATTGCCGACTCCAAACGGCGAATTGAGAAGCTTTTTCATGACAATTGTGCTCTTGGAGGATTGTCATTCCCCGATGAGAGGTAGTGCCGCGAAAAATGTTCGGTGGACTGCTACTGCAACATAAATTTATTTAACGTACACATATATGTACATATGTTTGTACATGGAAATTGTACTAAAGTGTACAACAAGGAGGATGTCCTTTTTTTTACTTTTTATCGACAACCGGTATATGTATGTATGACTTTTCCATTTTTTCATTTTCAACGCCACTTTTATGGATGAAGTGTTTCTGTTAAAATTAAAAGCATTTCCAACGGGAAACGTTTTTTTTTCGCTAAAAAATCCTTTGAAATGGTTACTTTGCTGCGTTTCTATTTTAGGCGATTTATGTAAGAGCTGTATGTTGTACGTTTTATTATTTAGCTTTGCAAGCTAATTAATCTAAAACGAAGCCAAAGTGGATGGAAGAGCAAATGTTTTAGGATTTAAGATTTGTATCACTGTAAAATTAAATTAGGCTTCTCGATGTGGAGATACTTGAACTAAGAGCTATTGTATGGGAATTGGAACTAAACATAGAAAATTGATTGCATAGACCTATGAGTCGAGACATTCTTCCCAAATTTAAATACACGGTATGAATCAGGTCACTAAGGCTAGGTTTTTCGTAGTATTAGGCCCCTAAATTAATTGCATCTTACGTACTTGAGGTGGTGCTACATTCAGGGGTGGACCTGGGCCTAAACCAACAAACGTCTCCAACCAGCTCGGTCCTTAACCAGCTGGCTCCAGTTTCGCACGCTAAGTTGGTTGAAGTCCCCTACCACCTGAGTCGCCGTCCTCCTCGGTGTTGAGTGTCCTTTCTTGTTGCCAGCATATACTTGGTTTTGCCCTCATTGACCGCTAATCCCATATTCGCCGCCTCCGTCTGAATAGTCACGAACGCGTCAGTGACATCAGGCTGTGTTCTCCCGATTGTTTCAATATCGTGGTCGTATCCGAGAAATTGGACGCACTTTTGGAAGATTGTGCCTCTGGTGTTGGCGCGTGAGTTTTGCACTATTTTTTCAATAACGATGTTGGAGAAGTCGCATGACAGCGCGTCGCCTTGTCTAAATCCTTTTTTGACATCAAAGGTCTCGATGAGGTCTTGACCGACCTTGATAGAACAGTGTGCATTCTCCATCGTCGTGCTTCAGAAACAGAAGAGTTTGGCAGGGATGCCAAAACTCGACATGGCTCTGTATAGCTCGTCTCTATAGATGCTGTCATAGGCGGTCTTAAAATCGATGAAAAGGAGGTGGGTATCGATTTGAAATTCCTGCGTTTTTTTCTAAGATCTGCCGCAGTGTGAATATTTGGTCAGTGGTGGAGTTTCCTGGTCTGAAGCCACAGGATGGTTGCTTGTACCCCTTTTTTACAGATAAACCTGATGTAGGGTTTCTTGTGGTAGCCTTACTGTCGGAACAGATATCCACTTGTTTTTATTGAGAAAGATATCTTCTGTTCCATTTTCACAAACAATAGCTACAAGTCCGGCATGTTCCTCAACCCACATCTATTTTTAGTTAGAGTCTAAAGAAAATGAATCCTGGTTGTTTCAGTGCCATTACTTACCTTTTACCTCGTCGCCATAATCACCCCATCAAGCGGCCAAAATATTTTACATCTCCATTGTGATGAACTACTTCCACCATACTCTTGTACAAATTGAATATATTTCACTTGTGTGTGTTCCTTACCACGACCGAAAGATGAACAACCAACCAGAATATATGAATATGAATAAAGAGCAACAACAACGGTTGCAGAGTTCCAGTATTTACAGACGCAACCTGTAGTGGCGCACTCGCTCCCAAGAAGCAACTCCTTCGGCAACAGAGTGACGTACTCTCGTGCATAGTACATCTTTCTGGGAAATAACTTTTAGAACCTCATGAACATCAGCCCTCGTTCAGCATCCAGTTTTTGGTTGTGATGATGTTTTTTAGGATAAGGAGCAACCTAGTCATCCCGGTGCTACATAAACGCGTCCATATTATTTACTGCTGTCTCCTGCTCTCCGACGAGCGTCTGGGAAAGCATGTGCTGTTCGAGTTGCAGGCTGTGAATGATGCATTTTGTGTCGTGTGCCGTCTTCAACTTTGGAGATGTATATTAAAAATTCCACGTGGGACTCTTTGCTTGTCACTGAGGCGAGGCACTTTCGCCTGCAGGTGCTACAGGAGCTGAATTAATACAGTCTTACTCCTTTTTTTTTATTGAAATTTCTCACATATCATACATTGTCTAGGTGAGTGAGTGAAGTTGTATTTTACATCCATAGAAGCTAGCAAAGCCATCATCCTGGTGTTATTGAATAAGGCTGAGAGGAGAACATCCTGACGACTGAGAATTACATCTGGAGTACGTATTGAGTGCCACTCAGAGTGTTTGACAAATGCGATGCATAGTAAAAAAAAAAAATGTAATCCCAGTTTCTACACAAAATCAAGTTGTAATCTGTCACAAAGAAATGAAATAAATTGCAATGAGATTGGAGGAGAGCTGATTGAAACCAGGGAGCAGATTTTTTTGAAGTGACTCCATGAGTGTCATGCGCTGAACACAAACACGGGATATAAGCAGCTGTTTCTACGTCCTTAAGTTTGCAAATTTCATCTGGCTGTGGACAACACCGCTGATCTGGTGGCACATTTGACCACCCTTTCTGGTATTCGTTAGAGGCTCACAGGATCAAAGAATTTCCAAACAAAGCCCTTCAACTACTTTTGACTTGGACACCTTTCTTAAACTAGTGTCGAACGCAACTAGAATTTTCCTTTCATGCAAGTGCCTGAACACCGTGCGATTCTTCAGTGCTGGTCCACTTGGAAGAGAAACAGAGAACGCATCTACTTTGCAGCACATCTTCTTTTATGAAACTATACCTCACTTGTAGGGGGAATCTCTGGAATATCGTACCGAAGATACGAAAAGATCGCACCCATATATGTGACAGCGTTGATGCCCTATGGAACACAAGACCTAACTCTGTCCTTATTTCGAAACACCATCAAAAGGTGCTCGACATTATTTTCGTCTCACAGAATCTATGAAAGTATATAACTCGATTTCGGGCTGAAAAGTATACATACCTACAGTTCCAATCGCCATCACTCGTCTAATTCTTTTTTCCGCAATCGTCGACGGATTGGAAAAAGACAATAGGGCAAAGCGTTAATTCAATCAAAAAGAGACAACCACTGGACATAGTCTAGACGATTTCAGCAGGAATTGCAGAGATGAGAAGAAGTCTATAGTGCACTTCCTCTGTTAATGTGCCGAACTGTCAGAATTAGAATTCTGACAGGGTCTGGTCTTGAACACTGCCAGTATCGCCGTCCAAGCTTAACTGAAACGATAGGAAATCTGAATTATGTTAGGAGTTCCACAGGGTAGTCATTTAGGACCTTTGATCTTCGTATTGACTACGACGTTGAAATCTACGCAGACGTCATGAGAATCTCTAGACGAATTTCATGTTGCTGATTCTCGTTCACTACAGACTGACATAAACAAAGTCTTCATCTGGTGTCAAAAAAATCCTCGTAAGCTCCCTCCTCTGCTTCAAAGGTTTCATTTTATCAACATTAAGCTGGTTTCCACTATTACCTCAATGCGTGATTTGGTCACCGTCTGTGACACTGAACTTAACTTCTGTTTAGCTCACCCAATCTGCGATGTTTCCGACAGTCCATCTTCCCCTGGTGTCTTTGCTTCAGCGCTTAGCCAGCGTTGTATGGCGATCTCCCTGGCTTTCAGCTTTTGCCTTTTACTTCTCAACGTTGGCTTTTCTTTCGGATATGTACTGTTTCTCCGTTAATAGAAGATCGATAAGAATTATTCTTACGATCCCGAGAAAGGCTGGTTCTGACACTGTTCGGTAGGTATAGGTACTCGCCACTTGGAGAGCTCATCTTCGCTGTCATTGGCTTTGCATCAGCAACGATCTCACATCCGTACCAAACGATAGAATATGTGGCTGTCAAAAGAAGTTCTCCCCGACTTTGGTCCTCTCAAGTTTGTTATTAGTCTGCTTGATGTTGTATTGATCATTGGAGCCCTTTTGGACGCAGACTAAATCTACTGTGGGTTTTGTGTCCATTGTATGGTATGAGGGTTTGTGTCCCAACCGACTAGATGGTTCCATCCTTTCTTGATAGCTAATCCCGAGCTCTAGCGCCAACTAACAGAATCAACAAGTTTCTGTGCAGGAGAAGCTGTCAATTGAGCATATGAGCTGTAGGTACACTACCCTGCAAAGTTCTTGGAAACTATCGATCCACCAAGCTCTAAACCCACTTAACCCTCCAACTGTGCAATGGCTCTGAAGACTTGGAGACTCTGTATAAAAACGTATTCAAAGCCAAGATTTTCACATGCGTCAATCAGGGAGAAACCGTCTTTCTCTCTCCCGATTCGTCTGATCTCAACAGACCACCAATTTGAATTCAAGCATCTGCAATTTCGTATTAAGGTTTGATACGACATGGCCTATGACCGTAAGGTACAAATACAGAGTTTGAAAGTGACCGGTGTGGATCTGATGGCTGACTGTTGTATACGGCATGACAGCCTAGTCATTTTCTAGTCAAAAAACAAAACTATGAACGTTGTTTACATGGAGGTCTTGAAAATTTAATATGATGAACTGAAAGTCTATACATACCCATCAATGTCTTGAAACCCGGGAAAGGACATAGGGTACGAGTATAATGTGCCATCTTTTCACGCGGGCGTGGTCGCGGGTGTCTGCTAGTTAGGTACATAAACCCCGCAGTAGGTGGAAGTGTCGGGTCCTCGTACTACATGTTCGTCGACGAGAGGACCAGGAGTTTATTATTGTCCCATTCAAAGCAGGGTGCTGTTTAATTTGCGTTGCCATGAGGGGATAAAAGGAAGAGGTTTATGGGATACGAAGATCGAATGAAAACCAGTGCCGCCTAGTAAGCTTAAGTAGAATTGTCTAGGTAGGCTTTTTGCTGAAGATTCCCTTCGTATTTAAGCGCCATTTGTGTAAGTAAGTGAATTATCATCCCATATCTTAATTCAGTGTTGCCCCTTAGTTTTTTAAGAAAGCCCTCCGAAAGGCTTCGGGACATGACACAAAAATTATCGTCAACCTGCAAGGGATGTGTGCCATTTTGCTCTGTGCTCAACGTGTGACGAAGGCGTGCATGTGCAATAGCGTAACAACCGTAGTGTTTGGATTTTGTTCCTTTTTCATTACCATTTCGCTGCAGAGTGGAAAAAAGGATTCGAAAGTTTTCAAATTGAGTTCCAGCTCGTTGGTAGATATCCATCTATCCTGTCTGTGTTTGTTTTTGTTCCCCCGACTTTTTTCTTTGTTCGAGATTCCCATGCCAAATGCTATCATCCTGTAGAAACTGCAACCGACAGTTGCTAGGACACAGTTTGTTGGGTGATTTTTTGACTTTTCGTGTTTGCTAATTCCAGTTGTGCGGCGGTGCTTCCTAAACTAAATTTCATTTCCACTGTGCCACTCTCAACTACAGTCGTGCATCAGTTGGGGGAGTTGCACTCTCGTAAGGATTGCAAACGAGAAATGGATTTAAAGTTTAACAATATTTTGTCAGTTGCCGCATGAGATTTGTAGGCTTTGTGGTAAATCGGGTTAAAAGTCTGCCACCAGGCGGGCGGTGGGTAGTTTAAAAAATTGCTCACGTCTATTCTGGATCTTCGCGCAAAAGTTGTTGAAGTTCTTTGGCGGGTCGTAAATGAAATTTTTATGTTTCAAGGATAATCCGACAGATGATACTGGAGTTTGAAATCTGAAACTTAAATAAGTTTGGCCTGAGCAGCGTTTGGATATTGTTGATAATTGGCAGCAAGGTGGTGGCAAGGGATGAAATTAATTTTTCATTCTTTTGCAAGGTCTTCTGGTGAAAGACGCACTCCGAAGTGAATTTCAAGCTCAAACCCGGGGAGCCACAGTACAAATAATAAATCAATTTACTATCTTGGCTGAACTATTCGCTTATCCGTTTTTCCCGTCACGGACTTCGCCGTTCGAAGTCGCACACTGGTTCATTTGTCACCATACTCGTATTGAAAACATTTCGAAATTTGATTAATGGCATTCGAATGCTCTGTGAATTGCATTCGTTTACGAAAAAATAATCGAAAATGAAGTATTGTCCCTGGCTGACCTCGATTTGAAAAACTAAACTTGCATTCCATGCTGTCAGCTTCCCACACATGCTGCTACAAATTCTCCTTTTCCTTAGAAGAGGATGTGTACCAACCATCGTCGACGACGCTCTCTACAACTCGCCTTGGCCAAAGTGCAAATGTGTGACATTGTAATTTTTCTCCCCATTGAGTGTAATCAACATAAGAACGGTATGTAACCAATACCAGGACATCTGCTCCGCCATGGACCATTTGAGAACAGGCGACGGAAAGTCAACCGAGGTGTTCTTCAATGAATAGAAGTGCAATGATTCCACAATAACTCACAATGTCAGTCACGTTGGGTTAAAAAAAAAAAAAACTGAAGGAGAAAAAGGATATTTTCCCAGGAAACACGTTTGGCATAGATGCAAATTTTTGAAGTGTTGCAATCAAGGAAACTTTTGCGAATGATGGGAAAGGAAAACAATTTTGCAAATGTGTTAGGCATACGGTTTGAGCTACTCGTAGGTTTTCGTTACATTTATTCCATAGGATCCACCTGTAATTTTAACGAAGAGCCTGTAAAATAGCTGTAAGCATAGCTGGTTGTTAGTTTTATAGTTTTTCTGCCAACTTCTCCAACTGGTCTTCATTTGGAAGAAATAAAAGTTAACAACGACTTCTGGATTCATGTTGACCCTACAGCTAAACCATTGATCTGGGCAAGTAAAAGACTATACATGGGCATTCTGCATTCGAAGATCCATGGAACTTTTAAATGATGTACATAGGCGTCTCCAGCCAGCTCGATTTTTACCTATCTGCCTCCAGTTTCGCACGCCAAGTAGCTGAAGGACCTCTTTCCTGATACACATTGGTGTCCACCGCTCTACATGACCCAACCACCAAAGTTCTTCGAGCTTCACTCTTCTGGCTAAGTCGATGTCGCTGTACAGCGCGTGGAGTTCGTCATTGTATCTCTTCTCCATCCACCGTCTATGCAGACGGGACCGAAAACCACTCGGAGAATTTTCTTCTCGAAACAGCCAAGAGCAACCTCATCCGCTTTTGACAGAGTCCATGCCTCTGCACCGTAGAGCAGGACTGAGACGATTAGGGTATTATACAGGGCCACTTTAGATAAAGTCCTTACATACCTCAAAGTTATAACTGTCTATAGTGACGTGGCTCAGTGGTTAGTGCGTTGGACTGCTGACCGAGCGGTGCGAGTTCAAGCCCCATCAGTGTCCACCGAACATTTTTCGCAACACCACCTCTCGTCGGGGAATGACAAGCCTCCGGGAGCTATGAAATAGCTTCTCAATCCACCGTTCGGAGTCGGCAATAAATTGTAGATCCCTTCCATTTATGCGAACAATACATACAACTCGCACAACATGAATGGTTGCGAGAAACTAGGTCTTGGCTCATCCCGAGCTGTCTTCACATTTTTTATTTTTGTTTTTTTTCTAAGTCAGTGGTTTCTTTCCTTACATTTTCGGAACGAACAGTTGATCTACGTTAGCAGTGACTATAGCTGTAGGGCGCTCACCAACTTAACCCAACGTAGTTTCACATCAAACAATTGCACCAATATTCCGAGATTTACGATGCGACACGATAATAAGGCCCAGTGCGACCTGTATGATCTCAGTCAAATTGAGATCCCTGATAAATCGCAAAACTGTCTATATTCCAAACTCCAAATTTTTGCTGGGTTTATCGAGTTACGCGTTACGGCCATTGGGCACTCACAGGGATTAAGTTTTGTCTTTTTATTTTGCTAACCGCAGAGCAAAATTGATTTCATTTGATGCAGCACCTGAGTGGACAGTATCCTGATCGGTAATCAGTAAAGGTCCTTAAGGTCCTAAAGCTCAGGAGTGTAGCTACACTGCATAAACTATCCTGATCGGTAGTCATAAACTAAGAAGGAACATACACAATTCGGGATCCCACCAAACAAAGACTGTGAATAACCAAATCAGATAAAAACATCTTTGAGTGCTTAGATGAAGAGCATTCTTGTTTTTTAAAAGGACTTCATAAATCCAATTTATAATGAATATCCTGCACCATCTTCCGCTGGTGGATCAAATTAGAAAAAGCACATGTGCACCAGTATAACCATTACACCAAAGCGTTCGCTAGCGGGCGGTTCGGGTGCCTTTGTTTGTCCACGAACGTCCTGCATGCAATCCTTGGTGGAATTGTCGAGAAAAGTTAATTTAAATCTCTCCATTGTGTGTAGCATACATGGTTCGTTTTTTTCTGTTCTTCATCCACAAGAGTATCCCTGTGCTGACGTTAATTCCTCTGTGTTGTGTCCTCTGATTGTCCTCTTCGCGCGTGTGAGAGTGTGTGGGAGACGGGTCCTGTGGTGGCGTATTCATAAATATTCAAATTAAATTGTTATTTTTACGCTCTCATGAACTTGGCAATTTGAATTTCACATCTTTTGAGTCGCTGACTGTCTGTTCATTTGATTGTTTGTTCGGTAGTTGGTCTCCTTGTGGCCCTTTTTTCCTATTCTCCGCTACAGAAATAAAGCACTGGTTATCCTTGGCTCCCCCGCAGCTATTTTTTTCCTCTTAAATAGTAAACAAGAGCCAATAAACAGAGCAGGAGAGTTCCGATTTTGAAGATTTTTTTTTTGCTCGTTTCTTTATTTCAAATTGTTCAGTTGATTATTTTGGTTATTTTTGTGTAGTTTCTGGCACGCTCTCTGTGTTTTTTTTGGGGAGGACGGGTGCCGTTCACCTAGTAGAACGATATTCTCGGGGGTTATCTGGACGGGAAATACTATCTTCATCTTGAGAAGGAAATTGAAATAACTGGCTGCTATTGTTGGTGTTGTTTTGATTTCGAAAATGAAAACCGAAGCAACCATGAACGCTAGGAATTTTTCTTTCGTATCCTTGTTGCTTAACTGGCGGGTGTGTCGGTGTGTGTGTTCGGTCCGAGAGAGTGAGGAAAGTTTTGGGGCTGTATCTGCTTGCCTGAATCTGTATGGAGTGCGGATAATGGTGTATTTCAATTTGACGTCTGAATGGTAGAGACCAAAGGACTGCCAAGGATATTGAATAAGATGTCGGAATTAAGTAACATTTGGAACGCTTGGTGTTTTGCCTTTAAAAGTCGTTGGCGTTTGTTGTAGATGGAACTGCTTTGATAGGAGCAATGGGTGCTTGTATCTTTGACGTGATGTGTATAGTTATTGAAATATTTTCATGCCTCACAATGGGAATAGCTTTTGTTTTTTGTTGTCGATAAAGTGGTTCAACTTTATTTTATCTCTTAAAAATCACATACGATCATCTAGGGCCACGTTCGGCATCTTTTGTGTGACATTAAAAGTGAAATGAACAAGAAATTCAAGGTGCAATTGTATTCAATTGAAAGAAATGTGGATGATGGCTATCAAACTGAAATGCTATCGGATGTCATATCACTTCATTTTAATCAGCTGTATCAAGATTTGCCTCGCGATGATCGTAAAAGTTAACTCTGTTGCCTGTACAGGAAAGTGACAACTTTACGGAAAAAAATCTTTAACCCAACGTGTTTGAAGGCAGTGTTAGAGTAAGAGGAATCAGATAGATCCTTCCTTACCATCGCCTTTTATTCTCATGAATTCCAGGCATGAATGAAGTTACCGAGCCCCATCCCGGAAGACGTGACATATGACCTTTCTGAGAGTTTTGGAATTATAAGCCTTCCTTGGCAAGGAAAGGGTCGGAAACACTATTCGTGGGACCCCAGCCATTCTGCGGGCTGTGCCCGCATCGAATCCAAGAGGAACTAGGAAGAGGGGAAGAATGTAAAAGAATAAGACTATGGTAAGCACTCCCAGAAATAAGGCAGGCAAAGGAACTTCTTTGGAACACTGGGGGGTGGCCATGGTGCAGTCGTTAGCATCATCGTTTGTCACGCTGAAAGTCCGGGTTCAAGTCCTGATGTCAGAAAAACATTTATTTCTTAAAATAAATGAAAATCGATCAACTGTGTGAAAGCTGATGGCGACTCTACTGCGAAGGCATAACACTGGCAGTAGAGTGTCTTGACTTGAAGAGTTGATTGAACGATCACTGAGTATGACATCAGGAGATTCGAAAAAATTCCTGTGAGTTATATAGCAATGACAAAAAAACACCACAAATGTCCCCAGCTAGCCTGGACACCACCCTTGGACGCCAATGAAAACTTAACGAAACCTGAGGTTCAAACCACTGTACCTCGCTCGCGGTGTGTGTATAACATTATAAGGGTATTCATATTCTCTTGATCCGCGCGTGGATTATAAAAAAAAAAAAAAAAAAACTACGACCGAAGGAGGAGCAAAGCCTGCCTAGGTACCAGGCACGTAGGCACAAAAACCAGCTTCGGATTCTAACGGGCTTCCGAACGGGCCTCAGAGAGCATTTCAGGAAAATGGGAATAGATGCGAACTTCGGAGATCCAGAAGATAGCAAAATGGGTAAAAAGTTGCTTGTCTGTCAGTTGACAACCAGCTGACTTTGTGACAAAACCTCTGCTCAAAACACTTCTGACAAGGCGCTTGGCATTGAAAAAATGCACAACTCGTTCGCCCTTGTCATTGCGATTTCATAGACCTTTACAACATGTCTGAGCCCTTTGTTGTCACTTCCAACCTTAATATTCCAGGTTGTAATGAAGGCGACACATAGCTTGTCGCAGGTGATCGAACGAAAGCTCCGTTGGGGCATTACCCTATATGACGGTGAGGGATGGTACCCTCGTTCGGGAATCAGGCCAGCGAAATTCTAGCTCGCTACGACTGCCTGGTAATGTTGTTGGCGAAAACATTAGCCTCGCTCTAGGTTTCTTTCGATTTCCGCCTGGTTTTCCAGAGCAGAGAAGAACTGTGTTCGCTTAGCCTCAACATTTTTAACCGACGAGATGCGACGTCGGCAAGAACCTATGTATGTATATTGTCTAAATTTGTTATTTAAGTCTCTTCGCTTCTTGAGCCGAGTACATCGGTACACCTGTAGAACTTGCAATTCACCTAACTTCCAAGCAAAACTCCGTGGCGTTTTGTTAGTTGGAGTTTTTTTTTTTGATCATCACACCTGAAGCAGGAAAATAGAAATCTGTTCGGATAGTCACGCTGCACTTAAAGTCATCACAAATCTGATCTCCAGATCTCATCTGGTCATGGAATGTAAAAACAAACTCAATCTACTTGCCAGCTACGACGATGTTCTCCTTGTTTGGCTATCGAATTATGAAGTAAGAGAAGGAGCGCACGAGATAGAGCATAGTGGGAATCGCACTGACAGTAATCAAAACAACAATTAACGAGAAGATGCAAACGTTTTTTGAATATCTCGGGGCAAACCTCTCGACGCTGCGCATCGAAAAGGTTCTAGGTTCAAACTGAGAGCTAATAGAGGAACTAGTCTCTGGGCACATTATCTTCAACAGATTTTTCCATAGACAGCAGCACGCCGACGCAGCAATCTGAAGAAACTTCAAGGAAGAAGAGGAGGATCTTGGACACTTCCTGTGCCATTATCCAGCCTTAGCGAGCACGCGAGAGAAAACTGTGGGGTCTATGGGGAAGCTAAGCCTGAACCATCTCATGAATAGAGGAATGGGTGACATCCTGACTTTTACCAAACAACAGAAAGATTCGTCAGATTGCACGCACATTAGTGTTCTCAACATGTGTCCCACACCCGCCTTCTATAACTTCTTTCGTTTTCTGGGGGTTGCCGCTTAGACCACGTCTCATTGAGCGGGGTTGATTGTATGAGGTCTGTGCGTACGAATTTTCTAACGAGGCACACTCCATAACTTTTCCTCCTTTTTATTCGGATTCCACCATGTTGTCGTTAAGAACTAAGGTCCATAGGAGCAAGGTTCAAACACCACCATGCGAAATGTATCTTAAACACAAAATTCGAGTGTGGGTCTGACTTCAAAAATGCACTCAACCCCGTTCAAAAGAAAAACTTACCCATCCGAAACTCCACAAAGACCGAACGCATATGTGAGCATTGGAAGATAGTCCATATTCACTGATCCATAAGGAATTCATATCCCTGTGATCGACCTTCAAGAACATCAAAACCACTTGTGTGTTTGTTTTTTTATAAAAATTCAAACAGTCTATCAATAATCTCAAGGAAGAGAGTGCGAGCACTCACAGACAGGACACTCAAAGCATTGAGAAACCTGCCCATTTCCCATTCCCATCGCTTACAGTTCTGATCAAAGGAATATGTTAACTTTAATGCAGACAGCCACCTCCTGGGACCTGAACCCTAAACTCATCATCTTTGGCTGTTTGAAATTCATCAAAATTGCCATATACAACACAAACATAAAGAAATTGTGTCCTATTTCTCGGTATAATCTCAATGTATCCCTGCAAGGAGGGCGGCCAAGTTTGTCACAACACAACACACGACTACATTAGGGTTACATAAATATTTCAAAATATTATGAAGTGCCTTCCATCGTGTGCATAAGTCAACGGGAGCATTTTGTTCCATTTTTTTTTCTTGTTGTTGCTGATTTTTTTTGTTCGTATACGAGTAGGTCTCTTTGCAGTTTACTCCTTGTGTCCTGCTGGTAACCCGGTCCGACGTTCTTTCATGATGCTTCGGATAAAGGAATGTGAAGATAACCCTTTTGTACTCCCACTGCAAGAGAGAAAAAAAAAGGGGGAGGAACCCGGGGCTCCTCCTCTACACGGATGAATATAACGTGGAAGAATTTCTCGGATATTTTGAATTTATCATACCAAAGGATATGCCACTGGAATTGGGATTTGAATAATGGCAATGTCCTTTGTATATTTCCATTTTAAGAGCATTATTGATTCGTCAAGAAATTTGACGAGAAAATCACCTAAATAATGAATTTTCGTAACAGGGATGAAGGGATTTATGTAGGTTCGGGGATTTGCATACCTTGGGCCTTGTTATCTTTAACTGAATTGACTGCCAATTAAATCATATTATTGCTCGTTATTCGTTGTCCATTCTTTTGCATGGGTCGACCTTGATCGTTTATCCTTTATTTTCCGTTGCCCATCGCAACCTGCTTTTGGACGAGCCAGATGGTTTCAAAAAGAAAAAAGAAACACTTGACTCAACTTAATGTCGATGTCCTGTGAATTGATAAAGGACATCTCCTTAGCTGGACTAAGATTAACGTCGTAGTGTCATCTCGTTATTTGTTAGCCCGAAGTAACATTGATTTATTGTGTCCAAGGCATGCCTGCTTCTCACAGCTACATTGAGTGTCATTTTCTTTCAGTTTTGCTTCGTGGAATTGAAAGGACCCAACGGATAATTATTGAAAATATTGCAGAATTCACTAATTTCCGGTTTGGAAAGTGAGTCTCTGTTCGATTGTCATTTGCTAAGTGTTCACCCTGTGTAGGTTGCATGGGCGTTCAATTTTGCTAACAGATTTCGAACTTTTCCATCGCTACAAGTTTTTATTTCAAATTTCAATGTTCACAGCATCATGTTAGGCTCCCCTCCGAGTAGTAGATTGATGTCCATGGAACTGTCCAGGATGGGCAGATAATCATTTAATTTTTAAAATGGAAATGGAATCCGTTGAACGTGATATTTTATTTTCTCATTATACGAATATGCAATTTCTTTTGGATCTATTAGGGAAAAACATTTGGATTGTTTAAGGACGATTCAAATGCGATTTATTGAATTCTTCAGTTCATGATTAAATTTCAAGCATTGTCTTTTCTTATTGATTGGCATTGGTGGATCTATTATGTAGTTATGATAGTTATGTTCGCTTTCAAGTCATCAACCGATTGTGGTTTATCAAGGTAAACAAGTGATTTCACATTCCCCCACAAAAAATAATTCAGCGGAGTCAGATCACATGATCTTGAAGGCCCATTCACAGGTCCATTTCTTGAGATGATGTTTTCGTGAAAATTGTCTCTCAATAACTGGATGGTTTTGCGCGCTGTGACACGTTGCACAATCCTGTTGAAACCACAAGTCATCTACACCCATGCCTTGAACTTTTGACAACAAAAATTCACGGATCAATGTTCTGAAGCAATCGCCTTCCTTGCGCATTTTAAAGAAATACGGTCCGATGATACCGCCTGCTCATAGACCGCACCAAACCGAGCTTTTTTCGAGATGCATTGGTAGCTCTTGGGTCGCTTCCGGCTGCTCATCAGCCTAAAGATTGACGTATCCGTTAACCCAAAAATGAGCCTCGGCGCTGAACAGAACTTTTTGATTTTTAATTACACAGCCTGCTAAGAGATACGATAGTACAATTTTATATAAAACTAGCTGAATAATACCCGGCGTTGCTCGGGCTATTACATTTCAATCGAGAAATCGAGATCTTCTTCAAACTATTTATGAAAGACTAATCTTGATTATATAAAATATCACAATCCAATCTTAAATCTGAATCGGAATTTTATATTCAACCCAATCGACTGTATTTTATTCTGCCACTTTTGCAAATGTAATCAAATTCTTTAAGTCGAACCGAACCACCTTTAACTCGATTTTCCCTCTAACTCGAGTTTGTTCACCTATTGTCCCCCGTCAGTTTTCTTTCGAAAAGTCATCCTCCAAGTCAAATTCATTGTAAATCAGAAGTCCTTGGAATTTGAATACATTCGTTAAATAGATACATACATAGATACATACATACATACATCCTTTGCAAAAAATAAAATCAGAACAAAATATTCCCCTCCCGCAACTGGCAATGTTATACCTACATACATCAAGCACACACAATCCCATACCCAGCCTGTCGCGTCGCGTCGGCGCGCGATTCCTTTATCTACCGAAAAAGAGAATCCATAAAAAAAATTGCCAGGAAAAATGTGTAGACAATTGCGCATATGGGTAAAAAAATGAATAATCCGGCTGGCTCGAAATAAAGATGATGTGTCATCATAACCAAAATTCACTCGCCCACAAATGGAACGGGCAAACTGATCCAACTGCGCTTTTGAACTGACCTTTTCCCTCATTAACTCAATTATCCAGAGTTAATTGAATTTGTTAACCTGTGTATGCACATATGTATGTACGTACATATGTTAATACATATGTAATGTAATAAATATATAAATACAAATGTACAGATGTACATATGTATATCCAATGTATGTATGTATATATAGGTATCTAAGTTAACGTCAACAACACCGAAACAAGATAACATCGAAGACAAACAAACAGATCAGGTTGCACACACAGTGACTCCCACGGACGCTGCAGCCACGCGCAGACAGTACGTGAAGGAATTCGCTGATGTTGCACCTGAGATGCAACTGGCGATTGGCGAACCGAGGTTAGGTTAAATTAGAAGTAATTTTTGAATGTTAGTTTTTAAGTAGCCGCGAAGGCAACAAGTGTGAAAAATAAATTTTTTTTTAATAAAATAATAAATAAATAAATTAATTGGCGCCCGAGCAGGGACCGGTGTCGGTGAAAGTCGCGAGTGAAAGATTTACAAATAAGTGAAAGTAAAAACTTCCAATTTTGTGCGTCCAGTGGCCTTAGAATAAAAAGCTCCCGTGACAAGAAAAAATAGTTCACCCGACGAACCACATCGGTTTCCCATCGTTCTTCCGTTGTCCAGTGGCCTTAAATAAACAAGCTCCCGTGACCTCTCTCGCGTAAAGTGCGAAAAGTGCGAAAGAACACAGTTTCATCATTGTTAGAGGGTCCTAAGAACGCCCCTAGCAAACCACGTGAATAGTGTGGACATTGGATCCCCAGTAGCTGCAGCAAAAAGGAAAAATCTGAGTCGCCGGCGTGGGATGAAGCTGCTCATATTGTAAGAATATTTTAAGAAATTATATTAAGTGAAATGAAAGTAAAGTAAAATTTTGAAACAAAGTGAATAATTAAAAAGTATAAAACAAGTGAACACATTATATTAAGATAAAGCAAAGAATTTAAAAGAATAAGAAGAAAGCAACACGATAAAAAAATTTTAGTTTTTGAAGCGTAATATTTTAGCAAGTTTAAGTAAATTTATTTTGGAAAGCCATGCCGCTAAGATCTGGGACTGATACCTCCGCTCAGGCACCTCGACCTGCCCAAGCACCCAGACCCGCTGTTTCAAATCCTCAAATGCCTACTAATCCCATTAACCTCGTTCCTCCTATCTCTGACGCAAACACTTCCTACCAGTCAAGCTCCTCTCATACTGATGGTCCAGAAGTAAGGTCGACCCCCGAATTGGATGCTTTAGTCTCATCCATAGTTTGTCGTATTCTTGACCAACAAGGCCAAAACCTTGTACAGAGTGTGTTAAATCCGAATGCTCAGCGCTCCCCCGGCGTAGACCAAACTATTGCACCGGAATATCGAGACAGACTCGACGACTTGGACAAAATACCTGACGTGGTACGATGTCTCCGCAATTTCTCTGGCGATCCATGTGAATTTTCCTCATGGAAAAAAAGCGTGGAGCGTGTCCTACAGATTTACGAGCCCATCAGGGGAACACCTAAGTACTTCGGAATACTAAACGTAGTCCGAAATAAGATTATTGGACAGGCTGATGCAGCCCTTGAATCCTATAATACCCCTCTAAATTGGGTAAGCATTTGCCAATGCTTAGCAATGCACTACGCGGACAAGCGTGACGTGTCTACTCTGGAATACCAGATGACTTCCCTAGTCCAAGGAAGTAACACCATACAAACCTTCTACCAAACGGTTTACTCGCATCTCTCCCTTATTTTGAGTAAAATTTCCTGTATGACCATTAGCTCCGAATCGATGTCACTACTCACTCAAACATATCGCGACAAAGCCCTTGACACTTTCATCAGGGGACTTAAAGGCGATTTACCTAGATTACTGGGTATTAGAGAGCCCGCGGATCTGCCACAGGCTCTGCACTTATGTTTAAAGTTGGAAAACCAACACTTTAGGACTAATTACGTCCAAAACAGCCAAGGAGCATATAAAAAACCTAATTTCCCTAGACCGCCATTCAATCCTCAAAAATCTGTACAACCCTATAGGCAACAGTACTCCCCCCAGGCATCATACTCCCCTCAGATACAACCATATAATGGATTCAATACCCAACAAACCTTTAGTTACCCTCAGCAAAATTTTAATACCCAACAACAAAACGCGAATTTTAACAGAAATTATAATGGTTTCAACCCTCGACAAAACTTTACTTCCCCGCAACAGAGCGCAAATTTCAACAGAAATAGTTATCAGCCAAGACCAAATTTTAACAACAATGCCATTCAAAACCAAATCAAGAGCGAACCAATAAGCCAAGGTCCGAATAAACAAATTGGACAGATAAACTTCCAGAACAAACAACAATTTAGGCCGCCCCAATTCTTTAAAACCCAACAACCTAACTATCATATAGAACCAGAGCTTGAGCCTTCTGCTCATTTTGAATTTGAACCTCCCATTGACTCTGACAATGCTACTCAGAATCCCGAAACAGAAAATTTTGAATTTACCCCGCCTTTTGACGGATATCCCGAAGAACAGTCTACAGAATATAGTAATATACATTTTTTAGGCTGACTGACTCTTCCTTACCCTTTTTTGAGTGTAAGACGAAGAGTGGCGAAATTCTGAAATTTTTGATAGACACCGGTTCTAGCAAAAATTATATACACCCGCGTCTAGTATCTAAACCACTCCCAAATAATAAACCTTTCCTTGCAACTTCAATAGCAGGCGACGTCAGCATAACGCACCATATGTTTCTGAACCTCTTTGATCAGAATCATATTGATCTCAAATTTTTCCTTCTTCCAAATTTGAAAACATTCGATGGAATTCTCGGCAACGATAGCCTCAAAGAGTTATCCGCCGTGATCCATGCTAACAGAAATGTTATGTTCATCTCGAACAACGTTAAAGTGAGAATAAAGCAGCAGCCATCTCAGGCAGTTAATAACTTAGGCGAAGAGCTTAGACAACTTTCGAAGTCCCAAAAAGATTCAATTGAATCCCTAATTCGGGAATGTCCCAAACTATTCTCTAGCCCCGACGAGAAGCTTACCTACACCACTAAAGTCTGCGGCGAGATAAGAACAACCTCAGATACACCAGTGTATACTAGGTTTTACCCATATCCCGCGTCTCTCAAGGACGAAGTGGAAAAACAGACCATGCAACTCGTTAATGACGGTATAATAAGACCGTCCAAATCACCATACAACTCTCCGGTATGGATTGTCCCCAAAAAGGCGACTCCGATGGGAATAAGCAATATAGGCTAGTAATAGACTATAGAAAGCTTAATTCATTTACCATCCCCGATCGCTACCCGATCCCAGATATTAATGAAGTGCTCGCGCAGTTAGGACGAAACAAGTTTTTTTCCGTTATCGATTTAAAAAGTGGGTTTCACCAAATTCCCCTCAGAGAATCTGATATCGAGAAAACCGCATTTTCCATTAACAGTGCAAAATTCGAGTTTACCAGGCTACCATTCGGTCTGAAAAATGCTCCCTCTATCTTCCAACGCGCACTTGACGATATCCTTCGCGAACATATTGGTAAAATATATTTCGTTTACATCGACGATATCATTATATTCAGCATAGATGAACAAACCCATCTAGCAAACCTGAGAGCAATTTTCAAAACACTCGAAGAGGCGAACATGAAGGTTCAACTCGACAAGTGTAAGTTTTTCAAACAAGAGGTAGAATTCCTAGGTTTTATTATTTCAACCGATGGAATTAGTACAAATCCAGCTAAAGTGGATGCAATCCTCAACTTTCCATGCCCGCAAACGTTAAAAGATCTTCGATCTTTCCTAGGGTTGTCCGGTTATTACTGTAGGTTTGTAAGGGATTACGCTAAGTTGGCGAAACCCCTCACAACCCTTTTAAGAGGGCAGGATGGACGTGTGTCCAAACATATGTCGAGCAAAACTAAAATCACTTTTAACGAAGAAGCCACCGAATCATTTAATAAAATCAAGAATGCACTTGTGTCTCAAGACACTATTCTCATGTACCCAGATTTCAAGAAACCTTTCCAGTTAACGACCGACGCATCAAACTACGCTATCGGAGCTGTCCTCTCCCAAGATGACAGACCGATCACTTTTATCTCCAGAACCTTGAATAGTACAGAAGAGCACTATGCTACTAATGAGAAGGAGATGTTAGCGATTATTTGGTCGCTCAACAGCCTTCGAAACTACCTTTACGGTTCAGCCAGAGTTAGCATCTTCACAGACCACCAGCCACTGACGTACGCGCTCAGTAATAAAAATAACAATAGTAAGATGAAACGCTGGAAAGCTATTTTGGAGGAATATAACTACGATATCCAGTACAAACCCGGTAAAACTAACGTTGTCGCCGACGCCCTTTCCCGTCCTCCAAAAAATACTCCTCTACATTCTCTAACACCTACACTACAGAGCGACGAAAGCTCCTCACAACATCTTATCCCTAGCGTTGAAATACCCATTAACGCCTTTAAAAATCAGATATTCCTCAACGTAGATAACTCATCCAGTAAGACGTTCAATATCGTCTTTCCCGGTTACCATAGACATATCATTACAGAACCTGCTTATAGCCCTTCAACAATTCTGTCAATTCTAAAAAAAATACTTAACCCATCAGTCATAAACTGCATAACCACCCAAGAAGCAATTATGGGGATGATACAGGACATCTACCCCATTCACTTCAAAACTTATAAAATAAGATTCTCACGATTACAAGTTCACGACGTAACTAACGAACAAGACCAAGAGACTATCGTAATTGAAACTCATAACCGCGCTCATAGAAATGCAAAGGAAAACCGACTTCAAATCCTTCAGAAATACTACTTCCCTTCCATGATGAGTAAGATAAAACGAATAACGAACATCTGTTCTATATGCAAAAGAAGCAAATACGAAAGGCACCCAAATCAGCCTGAACTCGACGAAACCCCGATCCCTAATTTCCCAGGACATACCGTGCATTTCGACATTTTTATCACTGAAAAACGCTTGGTACTTACCGCACTTGATAAATTTACGAAATATGCGCGAACTGTACTTCTGAAAAGCAGGGCTATAGAGGACATCAGACGACCATTACGAGACTTACTATTTTTCTTCGGTGTACCTAAATCGGTAGTCATCGATAACGAGCCATCCCTAAATTCAACTTCGATTTTATTCATGATGAAAGATGAACTAAAAATAAATGTCTACACGACACCACCCTACAGAAGCGAAGCTAATGGACAAGTGGAACGATTCCACTCAACATTGGCGGAAATAATGAGATGTCTTAAAGAAGAAAATAGGCATCGAAATTTCGAAGAACTGCTGGAACAATCAGTTAACGAATACAACCATACCATCCACTCAACCACAGAGAAAAAACCAGTTGACTTATTCTTAGGCCGCAGCGTTACCTTTGGCCCAGACGACTATGACAGGACAAGACAGGCAAACGCAGAGAAACTTATGAAAAAACAGAAAACCGATATTAAATATCACAATAAAAAACGGCATAAATGTAAACAATACCTTCCAGGGCAAATAATTTACGTAAAACAAAATAAAAGACTAGGAACAAAACTTTCAAGTAGATATAGAGAAGAAACCGTCAAAGAAGACAGGAACACCACAGTTTTGACAGAAAGTGGAAAGATAGTATATAAAAATCATATCCGAAATTGACCTAGCGAAAATTACTTTCTTTCAGACTCCTACTTCTGGCTTTTGCCAAAGGCGAACATCAGATTTTAGACTACACAAACGCCCAACTTTTGACATTAAATTCAGGAACAGCCAGACTTCAAAAAGGAAATTTCAAGATAATACATGTAATCGACTTAGGAACTTACCAGAAATTCGTAGACGACGTATACTCAGCAATCAAAAAAAATTTTAGCTCTAATACTCATAACTCACTCTATCCTTTTATAATACATGACCTAGAAATTATACAAGATAGCATAAACAGGCTTAAGCCTGCAAAACGAGTAAAAAAATCATTAGACTTTTTGGGCACAGCTTGGAAATGGGTTGCAGGCTCCCCTGATCACGAGGATCTCAAAATTATAAGCGGAAAAATAAATGAACTTTCCGAAAATAGTAACAAGCAATTGGTTATTAATAGAGATACAATTAAGAGAATAAATACCTTAACAGAAATCGCAAATAAAATTATAAAACTTGCTAAAAATAAAGACGACTTTTATAACGAATATATGAATACAATTAGAAATAAAATAAATGTCATTAAAAATGAAATCCTCAATATAGATTACGCTGTGCAATGGGCTAAGGCCAATATAGTTAATTCATACATTTTGTCAGGCACAGAAATTAAAGTAATCGAAGAAATTTTAATAAAAGAAAATATGCCATTCCTAAGTGTTGAGGAGGCATTAGAATTTAGTAATGTAAGAATAGCTATCAACGAAACAGCTGTTATCTTTATAATAAATCTACCTATAACAGAAAGTGAAAAATGTAAGAAATTGTTAGTAAGACCAATAAAGAAAGGAATGTTTATCAACAAAATAATATACAACTCAATACTAAACTGTAACGATAGAATATATGGTTTGAAAAATAATTGTAATACATACAACGAGTTGTCAATTTGTAGTAATAGGAATTATATTAATATTAGTAACTCTTCATGCCTACCTAACCTCCTAAAAGGACGACCATCCACCTGTACGAAAATCAACAACCAGCATGTCATCGCAGTAGAAGAAATCTCCAGTGGAACTCTATTCCTTAACCAATACGATGGGACGATTCTAATAGACAACAAGCCAGTGAATTTAACGGGAACATTCATTATCCAATTCCATAACACTTCCATCACAATCGACAAAACAACCTACACCTCAACGGAGATATCCTTTACCAAACCTTTACCAGCAATAGTGCAACCGCTTTCGAATGAGCTTAACTTCGAAGAAATACTCTCCCTTCAGATGATCAAAGAATTACACCTTAACAACACGCATTTTATCAAACTACTAGAAACAGAAAACAGGATAAAACATTTTGGCAACTTTGGATTGTCAGCCATAGTCATCACCGCATTATTGGTCTACATCGCCAAAAGCTACAGATCAAGAAGAACTAATAAAGCGGAACTTACCACGATCATACAACCAGGCACCAATGCTGCAGATCTAACAATTCATCCTGAAAGGCCTAACCAGAATCACCAAACTCTAGAGCAAAGAGTTCCCAGCATCTCCAGGATCAGTCAAATATCCTTGTTCTTAAGGTCAAACGAGGACGTTTGAGGCTTAAGGGAGGAAGAGTTAACGTCAACAACACCGAAACAAGATAACATCGAAGACAAACAAACAGATCAGGTTGCACACACAGTGACTCCCACGGACGCTGCAGCCACGCGCAGACAGTACGTGAAGGAATTCGCTGATGTTGCACCTGAGATGCAACTGGCGATTGGCGAACCGAGGTTAGGTTAAATTAGAAGTAATTTTTGAATGTTAGTTTTTAAGTAGCCGCGAAGGCAACAAGTGTGAAAAATAAATTTTTTTTAAATAAAATAATAAATAAATAAATTAATTTCTACCGTACCAACCACCAAATCATTGTGGTACACACGAATAGGTAGAAGCAAAGAACGAACAAAAAAAAACAACAACAACACAGCAGAAAAGGAAATGAAAATCTACCCTTGTGAAACTGGGCAAAACAAAAACAACACGTACGCTCATCAACCGATGTGGCTCACGATCGAGAAAAGATATTTTCGTGTGCGGCAAGGAATTTCTTCTGACTTGCTCCACGTTTTTGTTAACTGCTCGGCTCTTGAATAAGATAGCGTTATAAAACATAGCCTATTATATGACCCAAGGTACAACCATTCTGTGTGCAAAATTTGAGGTTGATTGGTTTAGTAGTTTTCGCATAGGTAAAATCCAAAAAAACAAACAAACAAACGGACAACGTTTCACTTTTATAATATTAGTAGTGATAGTAGTGATAGTAGTGAAGTAGTGATAAATAAATAAATAGCTGGCGCGACAGCTCGAGATGAACCAAGGCCTAGCTTCTCGCAACCATTCATGCTGTGCGTGTCTATATTGTTCGCACAAATGAAAGGGACCTACAATTTATTGCCGACTCCGAACGGCGAATTGAGAAGCTTTTTCATGACAGATTATACTCTCGGAGGCTTGTCATTCCCCGACGAGAGGTGGTGCCGCGAAATTGGTTTGGTATTCCTGGCTGGTGCTTGAACCCACGCCGCTCGGTCATCAGTCCAACGCACTAACCACTGACCCACGGCGACCACAATTTTATATTACTGCGGAAAAAAATACGGTTTGATTGAATTGCTTTGGTTAATTTGATTACATGTTTTAAAGGAAAAACTATGTCAAAAAAACCTTCATTTAGTAGTAGTTGTGGTGTTCAACGATACGTTTTGCATCAATAGCAATGGCGTGGTATCCAGGAAGATGCCGAAGATGACCTTTTGTATCTTGGCGATTAATCCTGATTAGAGAAGTGAATCTTTTCTTCTTATATGCCGGTCATTAAGTCCTTGCCATACCACATGTATCTAGCTGAAATCAGCATATATTGGCTTGGCAGGTCAGGGTAGGAATTTCATGTTCCTTCATCCGAACAAATGCAATTAAAATGTTCTTCCATATCAATCAGTGTTTTGATATGAAGTGCTCCTGTATGAATAATTCAATATTTTCTTATACGTATATGTAAGTCATATGCTTTACGGGTGTATTTACTTTCCTTGAAAGGATTTTACAGGATTCACAGGATATTATCTGGGTTAACACTTTCGTTTATATGCTTGACTTCCACTGCAAGATAATTTATATTCTACGATAGAAAAAGGGAATGGAGCAATGATTCCGACTTGTACATATGTATGTATATAATTGAACACAACTTCATCAAGTGGTTCTGAGTAGAAGCAGATAAAATCAAAAATGGTATGGGACTGTCTAGAGAAAATCAATAAACTGGGACAAAGACATAAAGTTATTCACATAAAGTTATCCACGCTGTCATCGAAATAGAAAGGAAAGGATGTGAAAGTCAACCTCTAGGACTAGAACACTTTTCTTAGCTTAGTCTTTATAGAATCAGGAACAATGAAGTAAAACAGATGAGCAAGAAAGAATAAGGTCATGGACTGAGCTCCCTGGTCTCCGACAGATTCTGAAACTTCTCAGAAACTACAACCGAAAGAGATGCGTATGCTCACAGAATATCTAACGGGCCACTGAAGACTAAATAAGTATATGGGTAGATTGTGTTGAGAAAAAAATGGAAACTGCAGTTGAAGAAATTCGAATACATCTTCTTAAGGACTGTGCGGCACTAATTCACTAGACTTACCATCGCTAAGTCTACTAAACTTACTATGTATGTCAGAGCCCTTGGAGTGAAGGATGGACTCTTGGGTCAAGTATCCAAAGATCAGGGCGCTTAGAAAAGGTGGGCATAATGGACCTATCTTAGTCGCAATGCAATGATATTTACACTCCTCACAGAAAATCTGCATGTACAAAGGTACTAGCACCCAAGTCCTCTGACACTTAAATTCAATTCGTGATTGCATGCAATTAGAACTATTAGTTGCTTCAGATCCATTCTTAGGTATCTGCAAAAACCCAAGTTCTTCGGGCAAACCACCCGACCGAAACATTTTTCCAAGTACTTCTTTGTACTTCTCCGCCCCCCTTGTACGTCGTAGATTATGTTTAATTCCTTGTTGGTGCGCTATGGGATCCATTAAACAGCTCCATGGTTTCATACTTCGAAGGTAGATATGGTCTACATCGAAGTAGTGACAGCAGTTTGTTCTCTATAGATTCCTCGCTTGGGACTATTTTTATTTTTAAATTCAGGTTATAAGACTTAAACTTATACGGTGCCGTCAGTGCTGGTTCTACTGATGTTCCACTTACAAGCCGTTCTCCGTCCCTTGGACAATCCTGTGTCCCTGCCTCCAAAAGCAAGCACACTTCTCCACTGCCTACCTGTTATAGTTAGACAGAAATTCTCTTAAGTAGCTGAAATTGTCCAGACACCTTAATTGCGATTCAAGTGGCCTTCAAAATTTCCAGCAGGCGAGTTCTACCTGGGTTAGGAAGTCACAAGTCATTAATATGCTATGTATCAGTATGCATTCGATACATTGTTAAGTCGAAAACACACTTCTATTCGCAGACGTTATCGAAACATTTGTGCAATCCATCGTCTATCATTTCTCTGTTTTTCCTTATGTCACATGTCACAACAAAAAGGCAATTGTCCAGTCCGCCCGTGTTGACCAGTTTCTGCTCACTTCCTCTTTACCTCGTTAAAATTCACAAAAGCAATTCGTGTGGTGAAAACATTTCCAATTCTAACTGTTTGCAAAACAGAATTTTCCAGTTGGATTAATTATTCATGACAGGGTGACACAAAACTCTGCACTATGGCCGCGATGCAAACTCTCTGCCAGTGCCACTGCCAGGGCCGTACGATGCAACCGACATCTATGCCGGAATGAGTGATTCATCTCCCGATTTGTGTTATGTTTACCTTTCAGTGCACTGCCAACTCCTGCACTCCTGCACTCCGCAATCCTTTTCCTCCTCCTACCGTTGTGCAGAAAATATGTTTGTTTTTGAAAAAGTTATGCACAGGGTAACGAGATTATACAGACCACACAGGATGACAATCCAATATTCACCACCCATTGCACCCGCTCTTGTCGCTGCCGTCGCTAACAATGGTGAATAAATTGCTTCCTTATCTAGCGTTGAACAATTTAACTTCAGCATTAGGTCCTTTGGTTTTTTTTCCAGTCCATTTGCAAGTCAAATCGCCTGAAATTAGAAAATAATCCATACATGATGTGAGACTTTGAATAAATGTCCACCATTTTACGTGGACATTTTTCTCCAAAATAAATGCGGAATGAGAATGTGACCAAGGAATTAGGAATTCGATTTTTCCTTCGACAAGGACCAACCACTTCAAGTTAATTTCATTCGTTCGCTTAATTCAATGCGGATGTACAAAGGAAAGTGTTATTGATGGAAAAATCCTTTTTTTGAAAGGCTGCACAACTTATTGAATTGGGAGAAAACTTCACTTCAACGGTTAAGGATAACTGAGGGGAAAAAAACGTGCTTTTCTTTGAGAGTAAGAAATCAATTTCACGGTAAATGAGCTCTCAAATGATGTAGCCAGGGCAACATCCACTTAGTGTTATTATTTCACTCAGTTCGTCCCTTGTACCTTTTGCAGCAAATTTGTCGGTGCCCTCCTCCGCTCAAAGGATGTTTTCACTTCAAACAAACAAAAATGGGGAAATAAATAAATAAATAAAGTGAGTGGAAAATTTTTGCAGTTTGTAATGAGGAGGAATAAGGATAAACCCAGCCCGGTGGAGTGCCATCAAAATTGGTTTTGTGAAATCATTCACGAAAGGATGTCAAGCTAAAAAAGGTTAAATTGGAAATGTGGAGGTAGCAGATAATTAAAACATTTTTGAATGCTTGCATATCACCAATGACTAAGCAAACGCGGTGCAAAATGGTTGAGGCGGAATCGAAGTCACGAGATTCCATGTAGGAATTGTTGATGAGAGCATAGAGCGCCCTACAATTGGATGATTTTGATTCCTTTTTGGATAAAGAGTATGACGTCAAAAACGACGTTTGGGGCATCACTTTGGAAGCGTCTCTAGGGTAGATTAGGTAAGAGGGCAGTCTTGGCAGAATCGGAACATATCTTTAGCTGAGAAAAAGCGGGTGGACTTCAAAGAATTCGAACATATCTGTGGAAAAGATAGCAACATGAGAGACCTGGACTAGGTTTTGTGCGGGATACGGTGACTTACTCAGCCGAATCCTTGATGGAAGTCTAGGTAGGTAGGTAAAGTGGCGGCTTTTTAGAGCCCAATTAGCGCTAGAGTGCGCCGTTTTGTAACCACGAAACTCGTTTAAACCTTATTGGTATATGGTTGTTGATTTGGTGGTTTAGAATGGCTATATCCAGCCGGTGGAGTTTAGATACAGGATCAGTTCTCCAATCCTTTTCTCAGCTATCTCGGCGAGGTCCATGAAGAACAGTTTGCCTAAAAAGCGCTGTCTGGTTCTCGCCAGGGCCGGGCACCTGCAGAGGAAGTGAAGTAGAGATTCTTTCTCATTAAGGTCTTTGCAGCTTCTGCAGAAGTTGTTGTGAGGAATACCAAGCTTGACCGCATGGTCTCCTACTGGTCAATGGCCCGTAATAATGGCTACGATTCTGGCAATATCTAGTCTTGATTTGCCAAGTAGCTCTCTTGACTTAGTTTTATTGTAATTGGGCCAGGTCTTTCTTGAGATGACGCAGCTGGACAGGTCAGATGGAAGTCTGCAGCTGTAGAAAATCCTTGGTGTAAAAATCCTTTACAAATACTCTGTGACCTGCGCGAGTTTTATCCAATTCCATGCGCATGTCTACGTGCTGAAAAACATTTCCCTCTGTTGCTCTGTCTTGTTTGACCCTTGCGGTACTACCAGCTAAGACATTTTTAACAGGCGCAAGTTTGGCTTTTCGTCACTTCTTTCATAGCTGCCAGAGCTAGCAGATTCCTGGTTGCTGTTTCCTCTATACTATGTTGCGGAATCATGCTTGTGATAACTTCACTTCCAGTCTCCCAGCCTTCGCTTGTCGCATGCTTGAACCCATGCAACTCGCACAACAGTCCAATTCCCTAACCCCTGAGCCACGGCGACTACCGGTCAGTGCGAGCAGAAGAATTTGGAGTATTTGGAAACTCCATGGGGGAGTGAACCTCATTGTGGAAAACTCCTTTCACAGACTTGTATTCTATTTTATGCGCATTTAAAAGAATGCAGCCACACTGTTTTTCGGCATTAATTTGACACGCTCTCACAGTCATTCTAACAAAGCCTTATCCTGGCTTAGGCATAATGTGGTATCCTGCAAAGGACATCACAATTTTTACCAATAGCCAGACTGCCACAAAATCTCTGGGGCTCAATCCCGCAAACATGAGTTTTTTTTTGCCTGTGTACACATCCATCCAAAAGAACTCACAGTTATGGCCTGTGTACACAAATGCCAATGCACGCGATTCTGCAACACTCTCTGAGTTGTTGGATCATCTATCTAATCATCTATCCTATCGAATGGATGAAATATTTCCTCAAAACTCATGCCAGGCAACTGGCAAACAATAAGAACAACATCAGTACTTGTCTCTTGTCAAAAATAAATCTGCCCCAAGCTGGATCTAAAAAAGATGGACAGACTTCTATCCTAATAGGAGTCCTCCCCGGACACTGTTTGATAGGCAGACATGCTCTCAGGGGTTCCCTCCAATGATTTCTGTAGAAGGTGTAGAGATTAGGAGGAGAAGGAAACCACTACCCACGTACTGTGGGTACTTGTCCTGTCCTTCCAATATTAAGAAGGAAAACCTGCGGGGAATACTTCTATGATGATCTAAGCGATCTGGCCGAACTCGATATCCAAAAGATTAGAAACTTTATCTCCGGGTCAAGGTGGTTCAGTACATAGAGTTACTATACCAATACGGTCACTCATCTCAATGCACTATACGGTATACTCTTGGTGTCTGGTGCTGGCAAACCGAAATTTATCGAGTTATCACAATGGACCAATCTAGCCTAAGTGTGTTCCTACTTTAGCGGGGGCAGCCAACTAAACTAACCTAACCTAACCTTCCATTCCTTGAGCAACTGAAAATCGCTGACAACAAGAGTGGATTGAATGCCATGAAGGACGGAGTTTAGATAACCTCGGGTTTGCAGCTATCCACAATAAGAAACAGAGCGAAGAACGCAAGAGTTGACAAGACATCTTTTTTAAAGTCGCAAAGATTGGCCTCCTTTAAGCCGATTAACTGATGACAAGGCAGAAATCCTACCATTTTGACGAAAGGCTAAGTAAATGTTCAAGAAGTTCGTGAAATATATGCATATGCTTCACCTCTGCACCTCCTCAGGCTAATCCCACTAAAGACGTAAAACTTAATTGCCCCATCCTGATAGAGTCCTTTAGCAAACGTCCATTAGCTTAAATTTAAATTCCTAATGACATACGTCCACATAAACTAAACACAAACTATCGTCATTTAATTAACATCTCCACCACCAGACACACGCCCCACTAATTATAAATTTCTATAATCCTCCGCTGCTCAGGTTGCCAGCCAGAGCCATTTCCATTAATTGGTTAATTGTCATCCCTCAAAGTGCAAACATTTGCTAATTTTTAATCCTGCTAAGCACTAGAATGAAAGAGAGAAAAAAAAAACTGAAAATCTTCTCCTTAGTGCCATTGGAACTACAAAGAATAAGTGCGGAGGTACACAACTAGCTCACAGGTAGATCCCGCCAGCAGCAGATGAGGATAACCATTTATTTCCACTCGATATATAGGACACTGCGGCCTTAATCATTTTATTTAAATGAAAATCTCATTTTGTGGGCAGATTCAGCAGATTTCCGTTCCGATAGCCAAAAGGACATTTCAGTGTGTCACTGCCGCGGCTGAAGTCGTTGCCGCTTTCCTCACGTTCTCCTCCAAGCGTTCGCCACCGGCTTCGACATCGACAACAAAATTTTCTGCAAACTTAGCATAATTTCCAAACCGGAGCTGCGCTTCTATTTCGCATTGAAATTTCCATGTCTTGGCCAAGGAGAGATGGCGAGCGGTGGCACCCCTAATGAGATAATCTCTGTGTGCGGTAGCACAAGATCGTCTTTGCCCATCTGGAATTGAGATTTCCGAATAGACACTTACAGGGATTTGAGTTGAGTTGTTTTTTCTTCCTTTAGGTGTGGCTGGGAGAGGTGGGATTCTTGAATTGTGGTCGTCGAAACCAGAAGACCAAGACGTTGTCTTGCAAATTTCAGAACGTTGTTCTGGGGTTTTTCCTGTTGTAGTGGACCTCCTGCTGGTAATTAGAAGTAATCTCATGACGTCCTGAAAATGTTTTGCACAAAATTTTGAACTTAATCGGATTTTCCAAGGGGGAATTAAATGTAAATAGGTGGGGTCGCCGGTTAGGCGTTAGGGTGCGTTATGAAAGAATGGTAAGAAAAGTTTGTAGTGTTCACCGAGGATTATATGCGCTTGGGTCAACCTCTTGCATTGATGGTTCATCGGATAATGTACGCTAATTACTTGCACGTTTGCACCTTAATGTGGTAGAGAAGCTCTACATTCCAAGGGAAAAGCCAATCTTTACCATATTCGATGAAAGGTACTTTTAGTACTATTTTTTGTCTTTAGTTCGAAGTGGGGTAGCAAATATGTGTTGAGGGGTTCCATTGTGTTCCTGTTTTGGTAGTCATCGGTGGCCAGATTGAAATCCGAAGAGAATTGTAGCATTTCTTCGTATTTTCCGTGGATAATTGAACCAGGAAATGAACGATTTTTGTATATCGTCATAATGGACAATGACCGGCTATCACCTATTAGGAAAAAACTTGTGGAGTGAAGATAATTAATTAATTCATTCATTCATTCATTCATTTTCAAACAACCCTACTACTTCACGGGTTTAGGGTTCCTAAGTGGACCCTTCTCCATCCATCTCCCGATCTTCCGCCATCGACTCTAAATCATCAGGGGCTATCCACATGTGGGTAGAGGTAAGATCTCGGACTTGGTCCAACCGTCTTATCCTGGGCCTACCCATGGGACACCTACCTGATGGCATGGATGTCATGGCACGTCTTTGAAGCTGAGTTTGGGGCATACGTTGAACGTGCCCAAACCATCCAAGCGTGGACTTTTCCGTTCGAAAAAGTAGCTGCTCGACATTGAGTGCCTTACGTATTCTGGTGTTACTAACTCGATTTAAACAATTAACGAATGAGTATTGGAACAAACAATGTAGTGCAGAGCGATTAACTAAGCAAAATACTGGACAAAGACCTGCTCTATGGCGCAGAGGCATCGACTCTGTCAAAAGCGGATGAGGTCGTTCTTGGCTGTTTTGAGATGAAATTTCTTCGAGTGATTTTTTGCATAGACGGTGGGTGGAGGAGGAGATTCAACGACGAACTGTACGGGCTGTACAGCGACATCGACTTAGCCAGAAGAGTGAAGGTCCAACGACTGAGGTGGCTGGGTCGTGTAGAATGAATGGACACCAATCCTCTGGTCCGGAAAATCTTCGAATCCATACCCGAGCGACGGCGCAGTAGAGGAAGACCGCGACTCAGGTAGCGCTTGTACGTGGAAGCGGACCTTAACGTGCGAAACTGAAGACAGCTGACTAAAGATCAAGCTGCCTGGAGACGCTTGTTGGTTGAGGTTCAGAACCACCCCCGCTTCTAGAGGTTGCAGTGCATCTGGACACCCCAGCATCTAAGATTAAGTTAGCTCAGACCAGCTGCCTGTATGGGTACCGACTCATTTAGAGTGATGAAGGTAGGCTTGCCATTCGTCCTCTTTTCCCCGGACACTGTACTCTTTTTAAGGGCGTGTGCAGACAGAGCAAATATCGACGCGAGTGAAACAGCAATGGAAGGCTTCCGTGGGAACCCCTAATCCAATTCTTTATCAAAAAATACAGAAACAACTATCTCTTTCCCCCCCGAATAATTTTAAAATTTCTAAAGTGTTCATTAAATTGCTGATGGCAACCCTAGATGTACATATTTGGTCGCCGTGGCTCAGTGGTTAGTGCGTTGGACTGCTGAACAAGCTGTGCGAGTTCAAGCCTCAGCCGTGTCAACCGTCAATTTTTCGCGGGACAACCTCTCAAGGGTTAATTGCAAGCCCAATTTGTCATGAAAAATCTTCTCAATTCACCGTTCGGAGACGCCAATAAGTTGTAGGTCCCATCCATTCGTGGGAACAATACAATACGCACAACATGAATGGGTGCGAGTGTCTAAAAGGTCGACGCTTAACACCTACCTAACCATTAAATCTTTCAAAATACGTTAAATGTGAGTGTGTCCGCGCTGAGGTTGTTGTCTAATACTCTCCTGGATTCTCTGGATCACTTCATTGTCCGTCTGTCTGTCCCTCAAGACCCTTTCCCCAGGAATGGCTTATGGCCGAAAACCATCCACTACGTACGGAACGTTCAAAGCATGAGTCCCCCTCGCACTTCTCTGTCTTTCTTTAAACCTCTTCAAATAGTGCTCGTCGTCTAGGCCTCCTGCTACTCTTTTGAGAACCGTAAAGACGTTTTTCCATGCCACCAATTTGTCTACAAATTAATCCATGAAGAATTTACGAAACAGGATTGTAAAACTGATCACTTAAATCACACTGATGACATGCAATCCTCAACGAACATCCTTAAAAGCAGTTTTTTTCCTTTTTCTTCACAATCCCTCTCCATTGTCGCTGTGTCCTGGATTAATCCGAACAATTTTTTTTTTACTAGAATAACAGCACGGGTGCTGGGGAAAAAAGAGAGAAAAAATTAAAGTAATTTCCTAATCGGCTTAACGTATTTAAATACGCCTATCCGTTGCGGGAATACAGGATCAGCAAATTTGTATCTCTTACGCCGTCGTAAAAACTTGCGTTGGATTAATTTAATTACTGTACCCGAAGAAAACCGCAATAAAAATGCTCAAAGCTGGCACGTTTTTTTTCTTCTGTAGATTTTATTTCGAATAAGGATTTTAATTCCCATTTATTCTTGAGAAACCAAATGTACTGCGAAATGACGGGCGAACGCCCCAGGAATCAGCACAAAATGTTTGATTGTTACGAGTAAACGCAAAGTTGAAACGTTTAAGTGATACGCAAATTGAATCAAATTAACGGTTTCCTCTTTAACTGTCGGATCGAGGTAGGAGGAGGCGTTGAAATTTTTAGAAAAGGAGATGAGTGGAAGCGGAAGAAGATTTACGCAAGTGGATCAGAGATAATAAAACATTTTGAAGTTTAAAAGCGGTACAGAGTTCCTGTGCGTTGAAAGTTTTAGGAATTAAGGAGGATTTTACCTTACGATAATGTTACCGGTTAAAATGCTTGGTTTGGGGAGAAAGGATTCGAAGAGCGGTTCATTAAACTCATAGGAAGGTGTTTCAAAGTCTTCGCGCAAAAGAACTTATCTGGATACCTACTGACAGCTTCTAGAAAGAATCAATAACTAAAAGATTTACTGTGTCAAGAAAATGCATCAAAAATGGAACATTTTTTAGCTTTCAATCAATTACAGTGCGTAAATAGTCAGGCAGCTATTAAAGCCTTGAAATCTCCGACATTACGATTAAGGTTGGCAAAGCAATGTCGCAGATTTTTTAACGTGATTGGTGTGACGTAACGCTTTGCCAGTTCCCAATACACAGGGACGTCCTAGACACCTACAAGGGGGACGAGCGGCAAAGAAAGTGCAGGATGGTATCTTTCCTAAAACAAGTGAGAACCATCTGGTTTTATCGAAACGATTCGATTCCTCCTTGATGCCGGTGCCAGAAGACTAGACATCAATAGGTGGAACAATGACTTGTCCCGTGTCAAAACAAATCTGGCCCAAATCTCGATTTAAAGAAGACTGAAGGACTTCTATCCATTTATATGCTTTATCTAGGATCCTATCCCTTCGACAACTTGGGCGAACTATCACATACTGACATCAAAAGTATCCTCAGCTTCGTCAAGAGCTCCAAAGGTTTTCTACGAAAGCTGTAGAGACGAAGAGAAATATGAAGCAATAGATCACCTACTGTGCCGTCTTTTGTCTTCCTTTAGTAATGCACTTGTCCATTCTACCAACCATTCCGGACCTGGCAAAAAAAAAAACTTCTCGATGACCTAGACAACTTAGCTATCACTTACTTTAGTAGTATCCCCCGGTTTATAAAACGCTCGGATTGGTTTTAACTTTTCTTCCCTAGAAGTAGCCGCGAAAAATGTTAGATCCCATGGTATCACAATGGGCCTACATCTAGGGTTATCAAATAAATGTAGCGCCAGCTACAGCTCGAGGTGAGCCAAGGTCTAGCGTTGATTGCTTTGCTTAGTAATAAAAGATATATTTAATCAAGAGAAGTCCGTCCTGTGAGTATGATGGTGTTTCTTTGCTTATGCTTTGGATACCCTACCCAGCCCACTAAAAGGGGGTATAGATGATCTTTTCTACCCTTATCTTGCTAGTTCATCTGGTGGTAATCCTTGATTGTAGCGGTACCCTGTGTAAAGTTACATTATTATTTTATACCAGTTTACTGATTTTCTCGAGGCAGTCCCATACAGAATAGTGCCTTGATGGTTATGTGGCTACTTATGCTGTTATACTAGGCGTGTTTTTTGAAACCTAGCTAGCCAGTGGTTCATGTAGACGATTCCCAGCCAGCCAAACCCAGTAAATTTTTTATACCATCAAGTTGGTACGTGTGACTTCGTTCCTATGACATCCAGCGCTGCCAGCGCTACCACGATCGTAGCAAAACTGCTACGCGATTTCCAAAAAAGTCAAATTTGCTACGCTGCTACGCACTCTCCCTAATATCCCAATTTTTGCTACGCTTTTTTAAAACACGAACTTTTAACAAGAATTTTGTAGTTTTTAGACCCCTCGCAATCACAATCACAAATTAAAAAAAAATTGAACGGACGTAATTTCAAACTATTCATTTCCACGACTCCAACTTATGTTACTGTTCTACCTTACTCTACACAAGCACTATATATTTCTTCAGATATGTTTGAAATGTGACTGGACGCGGGCTGGAGTTCCACTGGAATTTCAATGGCTTCGCTTTTGCTCCGCAAATTTAGTTTTGCTACGCAAATTTGATACGGGATTTTTTTTCTTAGTGGCAACACTGATGACGGTCAAATGTCAACAAATAGAACAATTTGGCAGTGATACCAACGCTATAAATGAAAAATATCGCTTTCGGCGTCCCCTGACCATGGGATATCCTAAAATTCCTAGCCAGTTGCTTTTGACTGGGGATAAAATCAAGAGTTGTAGCCAGCTGGTTGTTGTATTTGTTTTACGTATAAAATTTGACTTTGCTAGCAACTACTGGCTGGCTAGGTTTAAAAAAAAACACGCCTACTGTTGAGGTTGAACTGAGTGCATATTTCTTCCCAAAAATCTTCAAACGAAGGAAAATATTTTAAAAATAGTCCTTACACCTGCGTCCATGTGTCGTACAACAATGTTTTTAAATCACAAATGAAGAATTTCCTTGTTGAACTTTCCGTCAAACGATTTAAAACGTTAAAGTTGACGATGACTTTCCATGCGCTTTTTTTTTTTTGTAGAACACTTCACAAGAACACCACACCGCAATTTTCCAAAAAAAAAAAAAGAATACACTGCAACATCCATTTAACATTCTGTCAATCCCCCTTCCCCCCCCCCCAAACACCCACAACTACTTGTAATTCCACAGGAACAAAAAACCAGGTGAAAAACTCATTGCAAACTTGCCACTGCAATATTAATGATGGCGAACTTTTATCATGGCGTCGCTGCCATTCGGTGATGAACAGGTGTGCAAATAAAACCGCATCGGAAGGAAGGATCGGTGATACCTCTGCGCTTCACCAGCAAAAAAAGCAATAACAACCACCGCCACCATGCCGTTATTGATTAATGAGTCCTTTGGAATCTCTAGCCAAGCATTTTATTAAACCCCGCAACACTATAATTGAAGTTGATTGTCAATTATTCCCTGACATCTAATACTTTTCGGTGGTCGGGCTCGCACTGTCTCGGTGCTGTTGTCTTTTTGCCACCTCCGTCAAATACACTCCCAAAGCAGGAAGAAAAATGATGCAACGCAGGTTTTTTATAAATCACCATGGCATCGTTATCGCATGGCCGCTCCGCGCAACGCTCGGTAAAAGGACATTTGCAAACTAATTGAGTAAATTTATTCAAGCAACTTTTTTTTTGTGTGGCCGTGAACGCCTGCAGGCGCTTCAAAGCGCCTTTTATCCTTTTGACAACAAAGTAAAAACTATTTGCTCTCCGCTGGAGTTAACACTGGAAAGGAACTTATTTTTTTTTTGTTTTTTTTTTCGGTGCTCACCTATTTGTTACGATGTTGCATGAAAAAACATACATATGCACTGGTATGTGAGCAACTGTTTTAATACCTTTTAGGATATAGGGTGGATTCTGTTTTGATATACCGCTACAAGTGTATAGAAGAGACAAATACTTTTGTGGCCTGCAAGCATCTATCGAGTCGTCGCATTCTCATCCAAGTAGCTTTGAGCAGGATTATTTTGAGAAAGGAATCACAAACCGTAAACTAAAGGGACTAAGACCGCTGTCAGGCAGAATACACCATTCAACCTGGACGTTGAAGATCAACAATTCCGTCTACCCGATCTGAACGAAGTGAAGTTAGCTATATCTAAGCTTAAGTCTAACAAAGCTGGTGGAGGTGACGGCCTAGCTGCCGAACTATTGAAGGCGGAATGCGATGACTTGGTAAGGAGCATGCACCAATTCATCTGTAAAAAATGGTTGTACAAAAGTATGACCAATGAATGGAACATGAGCATCGTTTGCCCGATCCTCAAAATAAGAGACCCTCTGAACTGCGCCAACTACAGCACCTGAAGCTGTTCGCCAACAACCTGATCGATCCACATTAGAGTGGCTTTAGCCCGGGAAAGTCCACAAGCGACCAAATATTCACACTGCGGCATATCTTGGAGAAAACCCAAGAATCGATACTCATCATCTTTTCATCGATTTTAAGGCCGCGTATGACAGCATCTATAGAGACGAGCTGTACAGAGCCATGTCTTGTTTTGGCATCTCTGCCAGACTCCTCCGTTTGTGCAACATGACGATGGAGAATACACACTGCTCCATAAAGGCCGGTCAAGACCTCACCGAGACCTTTGCTGTCGAAAAAGGATTTAGACAAGGCGACGCGCTGTCAGGCGACTTCTTCAACGTCGTTCTTGAAAGAGCTGTGCAAAACTCACGCGCCAACACCAGAGGCACAATCTTTCAAAAGTCCGTCCAAATACTCGGATACGGAGACAATATTGACACACTTGCGCATTCGTGAGTATTGAGACGGAGGCGGCGAGGATGGGTTTAGCGGTTAATGAGGAGAAGATTAAGTATATGCTGGCAACAAGAAAGGACACTCAACACAGACGTCTCGTATAGAACGTCGATATAGACAGTTATAACTTTGAGGTAGTTAAGGACTTTGTCTACCTAGGCTTCGCAATCAATTCAGACAACGACACCAGCGTTGAGATCAAACGAAGAATAACTCTTGCCAATACTTAATAGTCCCAGTCCTGCTCTACGGCGCAGAGGCATGGACTCTGTCAAAGGCGGATAAAGTTGCTCATGGCTGTTTCGAGAAGAAAATTCTTCGGGTGATTTTCGGTTCCGTCTGCATAGACGATGTGCGGAGGAGGTGATTCAACGACGAGCTATACGAGATGTACAGCAAAATCGACTTAGCCAGAAGAGTGAAGGTCCAGCGACTGAGGTGGCTGGATCATGTAGAGCGAATAGACACCAATGCTCCGGCCTGCAAAATCTTCGAATCCACACCCGAAAGATGCTTCCACTTAACCAACTTGGCGTGGGAAACTAAAGGCTCAAGATCGAGCTGGCTGAAGACGCTTGTTGGTTGAGGCCCAGGTCCACCCCGAACTGTAGTGCCACCTTAAGTAAGTGAATAAGTAAAAACCAAAAAAAGATACTCCTAAAACTCAGGATATTAGTCCCAAGCGGCAGAGTTTTATCGCGACTAAGAACCGTTCTTTAGTAGGGTAACGTATCCATTCCACCTACGATCATAGCTTTTCCACATGGTTTAACTTTTTTATTAAAAAAAAAAAAAAAAATCAGGATGGACGTGCGGTAAAATCCGTTTTTCATAGAAAGGAAATGCTCATATTTGCTGTCAAAGAGATGCAAGAGCAAACCAGCAGGTACTCCCGGTAAAATAATTTCGCTAAAAATTGCAACGTAGATCAAATAAGGTTCATTTTTATTTCATTGCCAGGACACGGTTAGCATTTCAATTTTTTGCTTTTAACTACATGATTGAGGTGGTGTTTGTGTTTAGATAAAAAACAAACCAAACAGCAGATGGAGAATAATCAAATTTACGAAGGATATATGTCAATGAAAGCAAGGATTTTACTAAAAAAAAAATAACAGTTTCAGATGGGTGTGGTCAACAGTGTGTTGACTAACGTTTGTCTGTTTATTAAATTATTAAATGGACAGGGCGCTGGTAGAAAAACATGCAATTTTTGAAAGGGGTCGATCTGTGAAGCCTGTCTAGGTGGACATTGCTTCTAGTACCATATTTGAAATAAAATTCAAAGAGCCTGCGTTTCAACCTTGAAGCCAGCTGCTAATTGCTTTCACTACCTATAGAACCGTCGGAATTCTTTCGTTCGTTTGTATTCTTGCTGATTGAGACTGAGAATTGGAGCTAGTCAATGAGCAGGAAGGTCTGCAGAGGTACACCGTAAGGCGGAGTACTATCACCATTACTTTGACGGCTGACGGTAGTAAACGAACAGTTGAGGACATTGGATAGGGAGGGACTTAATACAACACTGAAGACATTGAAATAGCAATTACTGGTAAATTCTTCGCTACAATAAGAGACCTTATGGAATCTGCCCTGAATATGTATATTGGCAAGATAGACGAAAAAGGTAAGTCTCGGGGTTAGTATATCACCCCTCCCCATTTAGAAAGCACGGAAATCTAACTTGCAGACCACGCCAGATGTATGGAGGTCATACTTGATAGGAAACTCAGCTGGAGGCTGAATATTCAGGACCGTGCTAGGAAAGCCTCAATTGCCCTATATTCCTGCCGGAAAGCAGGACCTGCAGCCTAAAGTAGTCCACTGGATATACATATGCGGCGGTGGTGAGTTCAATCCCTATGCACGAAATATTGGTCTGGTGGACAGAACTGGACAAGAAAAGCAACAGTAGCCTGATCGAGAAGATAGAAAGGGGATCATGCATCTGTATAACAGGCGCATTGGGAACAACCCCCACTGCCGCACTAGACGTAAAGCTTATGGCAATCAAAGCAGTATTAGAAAGCAGCTCAGAGAATTTTCCCAACTGATCAACACAGCTATGGTCCATTTTAGGATCCTCAAGGGTAACCATACTATTCCTAGTAAAACGGATTACGTTGTCCCCCATATTGACTTCAACGTCAAGTACAAAACGCGAATTCCTAGCAGAAGCTCTTGGTACAGTTTTGAGTGATTCCGCGCTACAAAAATTCACAGACGGGGGGAGGAGTCTTCTCTAATGCTGGCTTATTCATTACCATGCGACTGCCGGATCACTGTAATGTTTTTCAAGCAAAAATTACGGCAGGTTGCGAAGCTGCGGATTGGCTTACAATTAACGCAATAGCTAGGCAGCTATTAAAGCCTTAGAATCGCCGACAATACAATCAAGGTAGGTAAAGCAATGCCGCAGATCACTTAACGAAATTGCGGAGAGGTGCGATGTAAACCCGTGCTGAGTCCCAGGACACAGGGACGTTCCAGACAATTTCAGAGCGAAGCAATTGCAGAGACGAGGACGACATCCAGAAGATAATAAACTTCATCTCTGGGACGAAATGGTTCAATTCTTAGGGTTAATACCGTTACGGTTGCCCACCTCGATGTACATATTTTGTTATACATACTCTGGTTCCTGGTGCTGGTAAGCCGGTTCTTCACCATACTATCACAATGGGCCAATAAGGTTTAAGTGTGTCCGTGTCTTATCTAACCTAACCTTGTGTTCTTGCACTTGACAAACTTCGTATGCCTCCTTCTCCTTACTCAACATTTTCTAAACCTTATTTAAAGCTGCAGCGTTTGTTGATGCGCAGTCTTGATGTAGGCTTGCATCATCATACCAAGAGCTCTTTTTGGGAGGTGCATGGTTGCCTAGAATCATATCGGCTACTTTTTTGGTGATGTCCCGATATTGGTTCCACAGATTCTTACGAAGAGTCTCTGCCTCAGCAGAGTCTGGCTTCTCCAGCCGTGCGAATGCTTCCAACATTGAATTTCCCTTTCTTGGTGGTGCGCAGTTTTTCTCGTTAAATAGTCGAGCTCTGAGGTTTTCTATTCCGACTTTAATTACTGCTAAAGCTCACAGCGCATAAAGTGAGTTTACCTTCAAAAACCAGTCAGTTAAGACAATTCAATTTTAAATTGCTTTCGACAGCCCGTCTGACATAGCATCTGCGTGGGGAAGCCCTCACCCATAAAAAAAACAAAGTAAACTGCATACTCGTTCAAAGTTCAGACACAAAAACATATTTCAATTCCGAGGCCAGAAGCAAACGGAATTCTCCCAACGAAACCCACCCAAGTAACTTCAATCCAAGTGGGAATGATGAACCATTGATTGATTTCAAATTGGACTACCACCCCGGTACACAGCCATCGACAATGCACCCCCGCCCCCATCGACGGCTGACAGAGCAAATTGAAAACCAGGAACAAGACACAATCATCTTTGCCACCTTCCTCCGTCAGTGTTTTTCAAACTTTTTTATTTTTATTATTATTTTTCCGCTGTCTCTCTCTCTGCTTGCCAACTGTGAAATTTATTTTGTTCCTTTCTTCCGGAAAAGTGTAAACAAACTTTTTTTTTTTTGGAATATGAAGCGGAAATTGATCAACAAATAAACAAACAATTTAGAGAAACGGAAATTCGTCGAACTTCTTATCCCATATCTTTCTCGCACAGCCCTCAAATTGGGACTGGGAGCCGTGAAGAAGGACGTGAGATTAGAAGAGGATACTTTATGCTTTTTGTTTTCATCCCTGTTCGCTTTGCTTTGCCGTTTAATTTGCGTTGTGTTCCCTAATATCAAGGTGAACGGAGGCAAGTTCGCCGAAGCCGTCACCATCCTCCGCCGGGTAAATATTGCAAAAGCCTTTTAATAAGTTAAAAATTCGAAAATGAATTTCTTCCTTTACGTGATTCGGATTCACAGTGCTCCCTGGTGTGCTGGTAAACAAAAAGTTTATTAGCTATGAGAAAAATTGAAAGACGTGGGTGATGGTTATGGGTGGGCAACAAGGTCGACTTAAAGGTTCGCCAAGTTGAACTACACAAAAGAGGAATCCTCGCAGGACTGCAGAGCGATTGATAGAATCAATAACAAGAGTCCTGACACGACGAAAAGTATGTCACCTGCAATGGCTTTCAAAGCGAAAAAATCAGCACCGTCATCAAAAAAATTGCTAAAAACTATAAAAATCAGTAAGAGTCCTGTGAAAGGAGTCCCCTGTGCTTTTGCACTTGCACGAGCGTAGTGTTTTTCCATTCACCCAGCGGAGGCGAGCAGTAATAAAACAAAAGTAGAACCTCAGAGTTTTAGAGTTTGGCAGTAAAGTACGACTTGGCGTAAAGTTTGCACTAAGAAGACTAAACTTCTTTTACAAGGATACACCCGCTTCGACGGAGGATTGTGGTGCAAGTGCAAGTCGATTTACTTTCGGTGAATGTAAAAGTTCAGCGAAACTTTTTGAGATGTTCTCGTTCGTGTGTTTTCTTTTCTTTTGTCATCTCCTTTTTCGTTGTGCCCTAGAGTGAGGAAATTCGTTTGACAAAGGCTTCCAGTGATAAAGTTTGTCATTTCTGTTTGATATTGGTGGCTTAACGATTACAAGCACAGTGGGTGGAGGTTTAATTTTTAAATCAAACGCTCCAACGTATAGCTAATTTGTATGATTGAGCATCAACATTATTTAAAGTTGTCGTCGTCGATGCTCTATGTATACACCGCGGTCGTTAGACCTATCCTCACCTATGGTTTGGTAGATTGCCTTGAAAAATAGGTGGCATGTATTACCATTATTCATCTGTTGAGAACTATGCATGTTACTTACTTCTAATAGACATTTATGGCACCCAGCTAACCCTGAGGCTGTGCTTTACTCACCAGTAGAGTGAGTTGTCCTGGTCACAATGGCGTAGTGACTACTGTATACCAGGCCGCCGCATTCCTGGAGACTAACCCTCTATCACGCTCAGATAGAAATGTATATCAATAGTCAAGTTGCGTTAAGATCCTTTGCATGAAGCGTTATAAAATCTATGACAGCGGAAGACTGTCGTGGATTCTTCGGCTCGAACCAACGAAACAAGAAATTATAACGGGATAACTGTATTTACGGTCGGCTCCAAGATCGCAGGCAACTCCGGGGCTGGCGTATATTGCAATAACCCACCGCGACCGGTAGAATTTGCGATTCATCTAGATCCCTTCGTTATAGTATTCCAAGCAGAATTCCTTGCAGCTGGAGTTCTCTTGGAATATCACACCCAAAGAAATAAAATAAAAATCTCCTCGGATAGTCAAACAGCACTTAAATCCATCCAGATCTCATCTGGTCAGGGAATGAAAGACAAACTCAATAGGCTTGTCAGTCACAAAGACGTCCGCCTTGTCTGGGTACCGGGTGAGAAAGCCGTTGAACTGGTGAGAGAAGCGGCGCACGCGATAGAACGAACCGCTTAAAACACGGTGGGAGTAACACTAACAATAAAATAAAACAGCAACCAACGAGAGGATGCATTGGGATTATGAGGATGACTGAACAAACCTCCCGAAAAAAGTCACTAGATCACTCGTAAAGAAACAAAGCAACCTGCTCACCAGGAAGGCTCTAGGTTCAAACAGAGAGAAATTGAGGCTGATTGTGAGACTCATCACAAGACACATTAACCTCAACAAACATATGTATAGACTGGGTGGGCCTCGCTGACACAGAGACATGTATGAACTGCGAGGAAGAAAAAGAAGGCCTCGAATACTTCCTATGCCACTGCCCAGTCCTAGCGAGAATACCGAATCTGAGACATCTTAAGGACAGTGGAATCAGTGGCTTCCTGGCCTTCACAAAACAAACAGGAAGATTCACCGACCACGCGTACACTAGTATCAACTCAATAATTGTTTCCACCTTTTCTAGATCCCTCCAAACATATGTACGTCCCAAACCAAATCTATCCCTGCAGTTCCGACGACTAAAAGAGGAGAACACAACGAGACTGCCGTGTATCTCTGGAAGAGATGGCTCTCTGCATCTTCTCTCAACGATAATAACCCTCCAATGACTCATACCGACTCATTCCTTGACCTTTCAGTCACTTATCCATTTCGTTAAAAAAAAAAAGAAAAGTAAAACACTCCAATTAGTATGGAAAATCCCAAGGGAATTTGACGGCTACACTCAGATCCTTTTCACATTCGCGATGCTGACCATTGTCTGTCTTTTGGATACAAAAAATAGGGAAAACAATGTCTATTTCGTATCATAAACGTAACCTGATCAAAAGATGCCATCACACAAGTCTCAGGTATAACAATATCCTTTTTGCATCAGTAAAGGATACCGACGACCGAATAATGCAATAACAACCTCATATTACAAGTATGAGGATGTGTTTTCTTTTAATATACCCATCATCATTGGAACCTATTCCCGCACCACTCAGAGGCGAGGTGAATCTCATCCTTGTTGCTGTACCTTCCCCCCTCCATCCGTAAGCAACATCCTGATCCTTTTATGCGAACGTAATCCTCGAGTGGGTTGAGCTACGTAAGGCATCTCTACATGTGTATGTGTGTAGATATATTGTATTTACGTCCAATCTCAGGAATACTCCAGAAAGGCTTTTGAATTTTTCTCTCCTCCTCATGCAGTTCCATCGGAATCCCACTCTGGCAATAATAATACAAAATTGAATACACAAACATAATGCGAATGTGGCATTCATTTATTCATGCATCCATTCATATTCATGGATCTACTTAAAGTCTTCGCCCGTTTGTTGGGGAAAAGGATTGCGGCTGTACAATACAATTCTTGCCCCAGTATAATCGTCATCATAGCCGGTCTTGTCATTGTCGTCTCGTTGTTGGTGTAGTTATTACAACAACGATTATGATGATGACGATGGTGCAATATAATAGTTTGGATTAATTTGCATATACTACAGACAATGCTCGGGTTAAGGATAATGAAATTGGATTGAATTCGTCCCTCGATGACCATTCTTGAGAATTGCTGTTTGAAATGCTTCGTTGGTAGAGTAATGCGACACAAATCTACTCAATTACAATTGTAACCATTTTCGCAAGGATCAATTAGTGAGTGTAGTGGTCATCGGATTGCACAGAAAATTTTTAAAAAAAAGGATCCGTTTCCTAAACTAAAGTTGAATGCAACTAGAGTAGTCATCTGCTACAGGACTTTGAATGGTGACCAATTGAATCATGATTGGGATATGAACTTGTATTCGAACTTAGGGAGCAGTTTTTTTAAGACTCAGCCTTAAAAAAAAAAAAAAAACTAATCAGACTGAACAACAGAATGTAACTTCAAGGAAGTAAAGGCCTGGGCTGCGATTGTTGGTTTGAGTTAGTACCGAAGGGCTTGCTATACCTCAAGGCCTCAATCAGAAAACAAGATCGTACCGCATACTCTTGACATCTCGCCACCAAGTGAGATAAGGGGATTCAATCCGTATAACCTTTTATCATCTATTCGTGTTTCACTACTTGGAGAAACGGCCCTGAAGTTCACGCAAGGTGTAACCTGGCTTATCACACCGAATGTATATAAGGCTTCATATCTTGGAAGCATTGAAATGATCGGCTGTTGACTGGCCAGATTTAGAACAAGAGTAAGAAATTTCACGACAATTCGCGACAATTAAGCCAGCGACTGCAGATGAGAAAGAGGATTCCTTCAACCAACGATGTGCCTCCTATAACCCAACACCAAATGCGACATTGTCATTCAGCTGCGGCGACTTCAATGCCAATGTGGACAATGACAACGAAGGGCTTTTAGGTATTTAATTGGAAAGCATGGTCTTGACATGATTTTTGCAACAGCAGCCGCCTTGACACTGCCAAGACAAGGAAATACTGTGAGGAAGTTCGATGTCGGACGGCTGCAATCACAAGAGACCCCTGGTTTCATGACGAATGCTGGCAAGTACATGCAGTGAAACAAGAGGCACACAAAGCGGCGATGCATAGAAAGACCAGAGCTGCTCGTGAACTCTACGAGCAGAAGAGAAGGAACGAACACCTGCTTCTCAGGAGGAAGGAGAAAGAGCATAAGAAGGGCCCGATCGAGAAATAGAGAGATGTTACTGCACGAATGCGGTCAAGGATACAAAGCCCGAACCGAGGTCTGCAAGGATGAACAAGGGAACATCGTAGTAAAATCGCAGTCGATGCTGAGAATATGGAAGAACTACTTCTGCAGACTGTTTCACGAGTTGTACAGTGACATCGCCCTAGTCAAGAAGATACGTATCCATCGGCTCAGATGGCTGGGGCATGTAGAGGCAATGGATACAAACGCTCCGGTTCGCAGAGTCTTCGAGTCTAACTCGGAGGGACAACGTAGTAGAGGAAGACCTCGCCTAAGGTAGCACGCACATGGAAAGGGACCTCAACCAATTTGGAGTGCGCGACTAGAAGCAGTTAGCTAAGGACCGGGCTAACTGGAGAGGCTTGTTGGTTGAGGTCCAGGTTCACCCCGAACTGTAGCGCCACCTAAGTAAGTAAGTATGTAAGTAAGTTAGGTCCTCAGTTCTTTCCAAAAATCTTACTGCAAGAGTAGAAAGCGATCGAGGCCTTTTTGATTCTTTCTTTGACCTTTAGATTCCAAGGGCGAGTTGACAATAGGTTTAAGTCATTCCGAAACTCTGGAAGAGACGACCCTACGAGCGTTGCCAAAGCCCTGTTCCCAAATATTTTAGTATCGTGACACGAAAGCAATACAAATTCGGTTATTCTCGGAATCGGGTTGTTCAGACTTTGTGAGTGCACCTCACTCTCATCTGCTCTCCTTTCCAAAGGATCCATTGTTCTTGTTTTAAAATCCTGATTTTATATTTACTTAGGCATCTCCAATTCCCTTGTAGATCTCATTTAACATTATTAAAGTCCCAAATTATGAAATTCCTTACGACTCCGAAATTAATCCCATTCCATCGCAAATGCTCAAGGCCTCAATACAAGTACAAATTCTTCAAAAAAATGAAAATAGCAAATCATATAAAAAAGAAAAACAGGACGACGTAGTACAATCTCCTAAACACAATCCTTTAAGACTACGGAGGGAAAAAAGTAAATTTTTCCAACTCAACCATCCTCTGCACGAAAGGGATTTTTGATTTTTTTTCTTCTCTTTCTCTTGTTGTCAGTTCGTTTCCTTTCCTCTGTCGTCCTCAGAATAATGTATTTACTAAAAAAGAAACAACGAGAAAAAAAAAAGGAACAACCTCCTGGTTCCTGGTATAAGAAGGTACTCTCTCAATTGAGCTAAAAATATTTGAAAACATAAATCCTCAATCGAAACAGAAAGGATGGCAGGAAGAGAAGATTAACAAAACAAAAAAAAAAAAAACTGAATAAAAATTGAGTAAAAAAGAAACCGAACAGGATACGTCTTGCATTTGGGCCATCAACGCCAATTCCTTGGCACTGGCATTTCGGTTTAATGCTTTTCTTTTCCGTACGAAACAAGGAAATATCTCAACTTGGTCATAAATAAATTGTGCATTTCCTGTTTCCTTCAAATTTTTTCTGTTCCTCCACTTTCTACTTCTTGTCGTCCTTTCAAAACATTCAATTGCATTCCGAAATTGAATTCTCGTGATGTTTCGAGAAACAATAATAATACTGTTCGCCGTTATTAAGTGCAGTGCAGTCTTGCTCGGTCTGGCCAAGGATGGCCTGGAATACTAAAGAGCTCTCTGGCACCGATTATGGTAAATTTCAAAAATAAATGATTGGAATGGGCGCACACACACAGAAACACTCACACAATGTAGTTTGTTCATAACTTCAAACGGATTTGTTAAGTCATGCGAGGCCAATTTCTCTGACATTAGCCAGGGGACTGGGGCAGGACCCACAATTGTGTATATGGGGACTTTAGGCATATGTTCGCCTTTCGCTTCTCATGGTGAGTACTCAACTCTTTCGGGATATTTCCAATATCCTTCGGTAAACTTTTGGTCATTGCCATTCCCACCGAATGGCCTTAGCTGTCCGTTTAGATGAAATAGATTTTGGGGTGGCATGCATACAGATATGGATGCCAACAGCTGTTGCCATTGCTAGTAGGGCGGTACGGGCCAATGGCGAAATAAATGCCATGTAGAGCGTTTTCGACTACACTGGCATTGTTTTCGATATCGGCTTTCTAATGAAGATTTGACAGGACCAAAAGATGAATGGCTTGTGTCTGGTCACACACAATGGAGAGAGAGTTGGGAAAATGTGTGGAAAAACTATTGACAGCTAGTTGATGAAATGGCATGTGGACGGCATCTGGGTGTGTTTCGTGATCAACGAGTATGCATGGGAGTGTTTTCACTCGTACGAAATAAGCAAACAGTGACTTGTAGTTGTTCCAGGGTGACAGATGTTCATGCGTTGGAAATTTGCCTTTATGCAAGGGAAGGGAAGTGGCCATGACATTTTTTGTGTTGAAGAATTTTCCCAAAATATAAATGTTTGTTGGTAAGTTACACCTAGCCATACCTGTGAGTGGGCGCCCAGAGGGCAACATTTAAACGAATCTTGGTAACAATGAAAATAAACCTACGATCTATCCCACAGCTAAGTGGCTAAAACTGCTTAAACTCCCAGCAGAAAAGGACGGCTGAGGATACCAACTTCTTACAGTCACGCCTTCATACTATATCGATGGGAGAATGCTGACAGATCGAAAGTAACTGATGGCGGTCATATCCTGATGCTGGCATTTGACAGGAGATTCAGTATCAAAATTAAATGACTGGAAAAATCAAAAAGTCACCAATACAGAGGAACCCGCCTTCTGTACCGACAAGTCTAAGATGGAGGTTGGACATTAAATGACTGTTGTAGAATAAACGACGGTTGCAGTGTCTTTCAAGCAAAAATAACGGCCATCATCGAGGGTTAAACATTATTTATGGGAATGAAATCAATGGAAGGACTTGAAAGAACCTGCAAAAAGTATCTGAATCGAGAGCCAATGCGGTCACCCTATGCTGGGTACCAGAGCACATGGATAACTTAAGGTAACGAGAAGACTGTTGAACTTGCACGGAAGGAATCAGTGCAGCATACTTTACAGGTCTTACCCTTTTTGAAGATTTCAATAAGGTATAGATACTGGAGTCGAGCTTATATACGTTGGACCGAGCTAGATGCGTGTGCAATGGCTAGGCACTTATCGGAGGACCTATAATAAGAAGAGACCTCATGCTCTCTTTAGCCTGTCGCCCCACAGCACAGGTTGTCTTCGGCATTTTAACGCCATCTTAGTCGAGGTTTTCCTACACTGCGCCGTTCCTCGCATGTGGATTGGAGGATTTTCCGAGCCGGAGCATTGGTGTCCATCCGCTCTACATGACCCAGCCACCTAAGTCGTTGGAGCTTCACTCTTCTGGCTAAGTCGATGTCGCGGTATAGCCCTTACAGTTCGTCGTTGTATTTCCTCATCCATTCACCGCCTATGCCTCCGCCATCAGAAGAATGAGCACTCCATACAGCTACTTCTTCGCTGAACTGGAGAACATAGGTATGTTACATTGAGCTTGAAGACTTTCATAGCCTTATCTGAATGGTTCTACATCAGTGGCCTTATCAATCGCTTTTCTCAAGGGTCTCCGGGGTAAAATTTTGAAAACGGGGACCATGAACTCGTCTACGTGAACAGAGATTAACACCACGAAGTGTAAACCGTAAGGCACCCACTTCATGAACACCGAGATACCACATCCTGAACTGAGCGCTTTCAAACACAACAGACGTGTTGCACAGTGTTATCTTGCTCTCCACAGGTGTCGCTTCAGCCTAATACTCTTAGGTGCTGGGCTAAGGACTGTGCCCCACAATAACATCCATAAGATATCTCCCATCGTCTAAGCTTATCAAATACCTGATATGCTATTGTTTCGTTGTGTTCTAGGAACCAAGATTCAATAAGTTCAGCCTCCCGATCGAATTCGAAGAGGCTTGGGAAATGGTTAAAGGATTAAGAAAGGCTAAACTATAAAAAAAATTTAAAGGAACATTGAGCTTCGATTTAGGACTAAGCAAAAAGCACCCACTAATGGAACCATCACAAGCTCCATCAAAGCTTAGTTTCATAACAACAGCCTCATCAGACCACAAGAGCCTTTGCTGATTTAGTTTTTCTGAGCTCTCGATAAAGCTTGCAGCAGCAAAAATAAAAGCTGAAGATCAGTGGCTAGCAAGCAACAAGGGATCCACCTGAGAGAAAGCTCTGGTTTGCGCTGAATAGGCGCAGAAAAACGCGAACGAAATTGCTGTCTATCATGCGGTGCTACAAATGCTTATACCACTCGGAAACAGGCCCAGACTGCTTCTAAATAAACCAGAGCCCTGTTGAACTTGAACATCTTTTCTTAAATCAATTTAAAGACAAATTGTTTATCCGTCTTAGTTGGGGAAAGAAAAACCTCGGGTACGTGCACTGAATCCAAACAGTTGCTCCTTTTCGCCCCTAGGACCTCAACTTGTCATCTCTCACCAAAGTGACGATTTATATCAAATATCACAATATGTCTCATGAGACATCACTGCCCCCAAGTCCCGGCCCCAGAATTCTAATACAATAGGCCAATTGGAAACCTCACATTGACGGCACATTAATCATATCCGCAGTACGTTCAGCACCACAACCACCACCTTGTGTATCCATTGTCCTGCCAACGAAGCAATTTTCTTCAGTAGAATATAGAAAACAAGCTTTCAGCCAGCCAAGGTCCTGTCAGAAATTAATTGAAATTATCCACCGGCCACTTCCAGTTCCGGCATCGAAAGGTAAAGGTTTAGGTTCTTCCCTACCAAAGTTCCTCTCGTTCGGCCACGTGTTCGGTGTTGAAATTTTTGCACGCAAACTGAAAAACTTTGATTGGAAAAATATCCTGAGGATTCCTTTTGTGTGTGTTGCTCGTCTCATCAATGGGTTTTTGGTGGTGCATGTTGAGTTAGTTGCTTGGCCAACTGGCTGATTGGTTGTAAGGGTAACGTCACCAAGGCAATCAATCATCGAGAAATTGTTATTCATCTTGGGAATAGAATTTTTGTTTTGAGCTCTCGCACATCTCGACCAGGAGAGTGTCGAAGGAATTGTTATTTTCCGTTGTGTTGTGTCCTAAAGGTTTGTCTGTTTTCCCTTTGCATTCGTTTTGTCCTCTATTTATGGTCGAAGGATTGAAGCCAAGTGACTTAATGGAGTTTTGAGATCATTAATCAAATTGAAACAAATTGATGTAATGAATGCGAGGATTTCATTTCATTCGGTTGTGCGGATTAATGAGATTCAATTTGGGCGTGGGCTTGGGCGGGAGGTTGGGTCTTAAGGCAATGACCTATGCAGCACAAGTTGTTCATGAAGACCACATCCAATTGACTGAATTTGACTCGTTTCTATGGTTCTTGACACCTCCTACTTGGTTGGACAGTAAGCTGAACTCCAGTGGAACAGTCTTAAGGTGAGGACTTCAGCTTGGTTGAGGTACCCTGAACCACTGCCATTGAAATCAAATTTCGGCAATGATGCCACCAAAACCAAGTCCTTTGATTGCGTCTAAAATACCAGGGATGCTAGGAAGTATCCCAGATGAGACAACGAACTAAAACCTGAACACTTCTTGACTGCGACGTGAAATCATTTTGGATTAAGTATGTCGGACAGATCAACGGATGGGCAAAGATTCTGGAGACAATTTCTCGGATTCGAGGCTATCTCCTGCTCTTCGAACTCAAACAGACGGAAAGCGTTTGCGCAACTTATTCGCGTCTAAAATCTGGTAAACACAGGTGTTGAGACCTCTCAGCGTCCCAGCACCAGAAAACGGAAATTGACTCTAGCGAATAAGACTGGTGAGAAACTACCCGAATCCAAGGGGTGGAAAAGGAAGGCTTCTTACCAATAACCTGCACTTTCATTTATGACAATTTGCATTGGGAAGGCTGGCGATGATCATAAGATGATTGAGTGCAAACATTGCAAGGATCATCTGTAGGAGTTGGTGGTGGCACCAAATGCTTGCATTCAGATTCAAGAACCCAAGTGCACCTCGAAGTAAACCCTTGAATAGCTGAGCAAATTAATGCTGAAAAATCCACGCTTTGGGGCCACTTCTTATGTGTCCTTTATATCATCAAAGGTGACACGTGCATTCTATTAGATCCCACGGCAACTAAGGAATACTATGGGGTGTCTCCGTATCCAAGCGTCGACACGACTGATGGATAGATCTTCCTTTTAAGTGACTAAGCTTAGATAATTCCTTGGCTAGAATTTAATTGCTGCCAAATTTGGTATACTTGACAATAAAATCGTCCATCAAGATGACTGTTTCCGTTGGTTCTTCACTTATAAGCAGCGCTTAGTTTGCTGTTTAAGTGGTCGTTTACGTTCTCAGTCGCAGAATTAGTCAGATGTATCGCTGTATGATTTTTGCTATTCTCGTTTTTCTCGTCTAGCATCTGGCCGGAAGTATCCGATCAATGTGTGATTTTCGGAAAAACAGACTTTTATATATTTTTGTGGTCTGCACCGGTCATCATTTAGATGGAGATGGAGGCTGCATGGGGCCATCAGCCTAAAATATTCCATCGGATTTATACGGCGGTAGTGAAACTGTCTGGTAGACAACACTAGACACTAGAAAATTACTTGAAAGAGTACAGGGACTATCATGCATCTGCATAACGGTTGCCCTAAGAACAACCCCTATGGATGCGCTAGAGGCAATGCTTCACCCGCTTCCTGTCGATATCTTCGTGAAGCTAATGACAGCCCTGAGCCTGAGCAGCACTTAGGCTCGAAAGTCTTGCATCGGTAAACACGGCTACCGTAACTTGGATCCCAGGACATGAAAGCTTCAAAGTGCAACGAGCTGGTTGACTGCCTGGCGCGAAGCGTTTGCCGCCCCTATTTTGGGGTATCACCCAACAGTGCCTACTTTAAGATAACACAATGGCAGATCAACAAACACGCTGACTACTGGGTCAGGACCTTAGACAAGCGAAACGTTCATCAACCCCAAATTATACAAGGTCAAGACTTTACCTGATCTCACCAAAGAAGCTTAACGAGATATTTAATGGGACATTGACCACTCAGATACCATCTGCATAAAATAAAATTATCAGATACCGATATTTGCCGGCTCTGTGGAGAACAGAAAGAGACCGCTGAACATATTCTGTGCGTATGTCTAGGAGCCGCAAGGAAAAGACTACTCTCCACTTGACGCGGGCCTCGGTCAATCCAGCGAAAATTCGGAAAATTGAACCTGAGGCTATACTCGGGTTTATCAATATAACTTCTGGTTAAATCATACGGGCCGCCACAATAAATGTCCCAGTGCGCATTTATAACTTCTAATACAGAATGAAGAGTACATAGAATTGCCATGTCTTTCCAATCGTTCTTTTTACATCAACTGCACATAAAAAAACAAGGATGGATACAACTTCTCTCCAACAACCCAGCTTTAACCTCACATTGCGACTGTCAAGAGTGGCTGCCCCACACCATCCTATCATCAATTTGTTGAATATAATTAGTCTTCCTAAATAATTCCAAATACCGCGTAAACTAAAAACAAATGAACTGGGTAATTAAAACGCATGCACTGTACCCACACGCATTTTAGGCTTTCGCTCGAAAAAACTGAGCTCAATTCGAGCGTAATCCGAGCGGTTTTCGACAACATTCCCCACAACATAGAAAATTCTTATTTCACCTCAGCCTTTCCGCACCACGGGAGAAAATCAATTGCATTGTTTTAAAACTCCACCAGGTGAACAGACTCATGGACCATGCAACAGAATCCCTATGGTTTTGGTTTTATCACCATTATCCACCCTCTCCGCACACAGGGTATTTGTTGTAACCATTCAGTTGAAAATTTTATTGTGGCATCCTAGGCTTTATTCCCTTGGCGAACGTGGACATGTGTGCGTGTGTCTGTGTGCGGACATAGTGGACCACAATGGAGAAATATAAGCTATTAGTCTACAATAACAATTAAAATCGACCAGGGAATTGTTACTGTTATACAATTATCCTTTCGCAACTTGTCAAGCATGGATATGTTGGCAAAACAAAATTCAATGGAAAACCAATTTAATTGGTAATTATATGGAGTAATTGTTGGCATTTACATTCGACTGTTGCAGGATTCATACGATTTTTTCTTGAAATACTGAGAAAAGGATACTATGTGACAGTCACGGATTGTGCAATACCCTATGTGGGACTTTAATTCACTAAAATAATTTTAGGGGCTTCAGCCGTTGGTGCTTTTTCGCTTTACCCATGTGTGTGGTGTGTACAAATATGTCAAGAAAAAACTTACATTTTTGTGTGGAATCTTTAGAGATACCAATAGACCGGGTCACAAACCTGACTGACCGATGCCGGGTATACTGCCAGTATAACATCGCAAGGCTTGTTGGCAATAACAGCTATGCTTCCTACCTTTGTTTTTCGTTTCTCCATACGACGACTGACGGACTTGGTAGATTAGTTTTTTTTATGCTGTGAAGGGTTTGCAATAAAACTCAGCGTACTCCGTATCTTTCTCCTGTTCCAGACAATTTGGGCTGTCGTGTCCAAATTGGTGTAGGTTTTTCCAATAACCGCCATGACCAGACGGAGACTGCGAAAAGTGGTATGAGGAGTCTTCGCGTACTCAGTTTGTCCAGACCTTGAAGATTGGGATCAACTTATAGGTCCATTGGCCTTTCATTATGTTGTCCCACTTTATCACATCTTGTCACATAGCCATCGAAGTTTGCTTCCTGATCGTTCGAGGCTCTCATGTTGCAGACCCTAACCATCTCCTCCGAGGATGTCAATGGGAACCCTCATGCTAGACAATTTGAAAATCGCTGATCATTCTTAATGCGCAGGGTCTTTATGTTGACGATAATTGTCTCCTTGTTTCCTTCGTGTCCAGAATCTCCGCCCAGACTTTGAGGGCTGACTACTCTAGATATTAAAATTTTTTCCAACAAAACACAGTCCATCCACGACGTTCAGCAGTATTCGGGAAAATGCTGCATGTAGTAGTGGAGGCTCTTTCTTTTAAGCGAGACTTCTGTGCATTGACAAACAGCTCAGTCCTGCGTGTTTGAGGGCCCGATTGGTTATACCATCCACTACCGTCGTGTTTTTGCCTCTAAATCTGCTTTAGGTATCTAGGATGTATCGCTGCGGCTGTATCGTCTGAATCTCTCGCACAGTCTTCGGTGGCAATATGATTGTTCGCTTTGGTGGGAATAGGGTTGATACCTTCTATTAGTTTGTTCATGGACCAGTATTTGTCTTCCTAGCCATTAATGCATCGCATGCTCTCATTACACGGTTATCCACGTTCGTCGATTTATTTGTCGCTGATCCTGTAGCAGCTGTAGCCTCTACAAATATTTGCGCAAAAAATTTCTCATCCATGCTTGTGCTTTATCCCGTCACTATGACGAATGCAATATTCACCACTTTAGCTAAAAGTGTTTCCGGTATTATCTGCATTCAAAAGGCTGGCAGTTACACCTCCAGTTTGTATTTGCACTTCCTTTTTAAGTAGAACTGTCGATCGCCTTGGTTAGCGTATTGGACGGCTGACCGAGATGCGTGGGTGATATCCACTAAACCGAGAGTTGTTTTCCTTTCGGAAGCTTGGTCATCTTTCCATTCTTTCTCTGATTATCAAAGAAGGGTCTTAGTAATTCAAACTTTTTTTAATGGGTGGTTTCCTATTTTCGGTCAGACACTCCTCTTTTCCTTTTGCAGGTTGCCCACTGGGCATAGATGTTTGCTGTAGTAGGAACAGAATTGAACGGGATGATAGTGTGGGGTAGCATTGTTTTTCCTTAAGCTAGGACTAAAGACACTCCCGTATTTTTTTTCTACGAATGACTGTCTTCGGCTCCTCTGCACCACTTACACATTTCATGTTAACGGAAAGTCGGTGCCCTGGGTCATAGCCTGGCTGAAAACATCTTCGTCCATGTTTCACATATTTTTTTCGGGATACTGGGACAGTGTAAACTCCTCACTGCACTATGCGCAGAACCATTTTAGATTCAGAGACATAGCTCTTTATTTTGTGAGTATCGATCCTGCCTAGGTCGAGGAGATCTTCATTGAAGGACTCTCCTAGGGTTGTCCTTCTAAGTCATTGTTTCTTCCTCAATTTCATCGCTACAGCTTCTGCAGAAATCATTGGTTGGGACACCCAGAAGATTATTTAGCAGATTCTCTCTGTCCTGTAGCTTGTGGCGTTACTGCCCCTTATCATGTCCCTTGAGTAGTTTCGCAACGTCATAGTCTCCTTCTTACCTCAAACGCCCATTATTCAATTACAGTCAATTGCATAATAAGGATTACACCGATTTGAAATCATTTTCCCTTGGTTTTCATTAAATATAATCATGTCCTTGTCACCTCTGTATATCACAATAAATCGAAGCAGAGATTGTGGCATAACCACACCACCATCCTGAGGATAATCTTTTCAATCCAATTTGTAAAATACTTTACTTGTACGTGTCCTGGATATACATACACTCGTACACTTGAGCAATCACGTGCGTATCTAATAAATATTTCAAAAGGATTCGTGGCCAAAGCAGGGAGAGAGCGAGCAAAGCTGTTTGTTTACGAGTATCTTATTGGTCATTGTCGTTGCCATTTTCTTGTTATCATACCAATTGCACCATTGAGTCATTGTCCGAATGCTAAGTGGTTATCCATAGTGGAAGCGGGTGTATGTGCACATAAAGTGGGAGGCAATGTAAATAGAGAAATTCATCCTTTAAATCAAAATCAAGAGAGACGTGCTGGGTATGAGTTGGTAAGTTTAAAACTCCAACAAGGATATGGATATGGATGCTGTTGTTCTTCGGAGAACTACCCCCCTATGACTGAATTCAATGGTACATTCCTTAAAGTCTTTAAGTCACATATCCACCAGGTAGTCTTCAAAGGACCTCTCCCTTCAAAATGATATCAATTATAACACATAAGACTATTCACTTGTAAAAGTGACCTAATAAGGAATTATGGGATAACCAAGTTAATTAGAAAATCCAATAACACTCCTCGGTAGATTGACTGAAATACCCATAAACCCAGAGCCCATTTAATCCTTTCCCCCGGTTGCTGTACGCAACCCAGCCTTGGGGTCATGTCAAACCGCTTCAGTTCGCCACAAGCAGCATGCTTACCTTTGGCAAATCGAATATTGTCAATCAAATCAATGCGAGGGTAATTTATGTTTTTAATTATTTCACCGCACTCGAGTGGGCGGCGGTTGAATATCCTTTGGGTGGTCTCTTCGTGTGTACCTATGTACATCTGTTTCACTGTTGCAATTCCTTTGGCTGTGGTAGTCATTTTATAAGATTCAGCTTTCGTTTGGTGAAAATAATTTTGGTTAATTCCGTGGGCTGCGGGCAAAGCCCTCGCATACCACTTTTAAGTCCGTTATTGCGGTGAGGCCCCGCCTAACACTGACATATGTGCATGCACATTTCTTGGAGTTATAATACTTGCAAAGGAGAATCATGGTGTGCATGGACACGGTAATTATTCATAAAACTCGGATGCAGAGTGCTCTCTCTTGAATGTGCTAAGCATTGGATCTGTCTGTGCAATGGTAAGGGCTAAGGATTAAATCCGAGCGCACTCACTCCCACTACATGTGGAACATAATTAAGATAATTAATTTTGAATTCCTCATGCGAGGAAACTACAAAAACCGCAGTCAAAGAGCATGGGAAATGTTGAAAGTCTGTATTTAAGTGCATTAAACTCATCTGAGTATCTGCTGCTGCTGGAATCGAGATTCTTTACAAGAAAGTCTAGCAACAGGGAGTGCAGTTTTTGAAGTATTAAAAAAATGAGCAAAAGGCATTGGCCGAGATACAAAGTGGAGCTTTGAAATGGGAAAGTACATAGTTCCCAGGGATGTTGTTCGGCTAATTAGTTTTGATAAACTAATGGTTAAGGGTTTTATGGTCTTTTTTTTGGGACAAAATCCTTGGACAAAGAGGACACATTCAATGGACGGTTTCTGTCTGAATATTTTGTCAATAGAAATTGGCGTAAGCCCCGGTAAAGAAAGATCCTGCTTCATAAAATTTGGTCGTGCGAAGGTGGTCAAAGTGACAGTAAATTAAGTGCTTCAGGAACAAAGTCTAGACAGAGCGGTTTGACACAAGCAGAAAAAATCTTGATCAACAAACTTATTTTTAACCCTTTGGAAAAGACGCCTTTGGGAGTATAGTCAATGCAGACGAAATAGCAATAACAATTAGGTTAGGTTGATGTGGCTGCCAGCTAAAGCCAACACAATTAGACCCGTGAGGGATCCGTTCTGATAGTACAAGGATCTCGGAAAGATCTCCTCATACTCATTGAACCAATTGAAGCTTCTTATGAAGCGTACAAGGCTACTAACATCGATGTTTATCAGGTCGCCTAAGGTCGCTCCTAAGTGGAGTTTTCTTTTGCGAGAGAGAGCTGAACAGGTGCAAAGAAGATGAAGAATAGTCTCCTCGTCCATATAGCTTCTGGAGAAGTCGTTTGGGTAGATCCCAAGCCTTGTTGCATGTTTGCCCATTAGACTGTGTCCAGTAATGACATCTATTATAGTGCTAATATACGTTTCAGATCCATAATTGGAAACATCTGCTTTGTCGGCAGACATGTTGTACCAATTGTCCACCTAAGATTTGTTCTTTCGATAGCATCTATCTTCAGTTAAAGTTTACACGTAGCGATTGGTATACCTAAGGCCCAATAGGTAATGTTGTTCGGGCGAGTTCATTAGCCTTATAGTTCCCTGGAATGTCACTGTGCCCTGGCCGTCAACAAAGATGAATATTAAACTGCTCCGCCATCTTTATTTGAGAGGAACAACAGTTAATAGAAGATATCTTCCAACGTTGGTGGTCGCCGTAGCTTAGTGGTTAGTGCCAACGCACTAACTGGACTGGACTGCTGTCCGAGCGATGTGGATTCAAGCCCCAGTCATGTTATGAACATTTTTCGTAGCACCGTTTCAAGATATGAACAGGGCTTGACATTACTATACACTAGAAATCGTTTGCACCCATTTTCGAAATGATGTCTGTGTGTATGTGTGTGTGTGTGTGTGACAATATCTCCTACTCCTACTATATCTGGAGAACGAAACAACGTAGGACCATGCGATTTTTTTTGTTTTATTTGTCAGCGTAAAACTAAGAGCTGATTAGATTTTGAGCATAATCGGTCTAGCGGATGTTGAGGAAATTGAAGAAATGTTTTTTATCAAGTTCGCGCAACAACTCTTTGTGGATATCTGAAGAACGAAACAACGTACGATCATGCAGTTTTTACTTCCCACCTAGTTTTTTTTTATTTGTCAGCGTGAAACTTAGAGCTGATTAGATTTTGAGCATAATCGGTCTAGCGGATGCTGAGGAAATTGAAGAAATGTTTTTTATCAAGTTCGCGCAACAACTCTTTATCGAACAATTGCTGGGGAATTTGAAGAAATGTTTTCTTTGACATAAAATTGTTTATTGTATTTTATGCAAAAACAAAAATAAAAATAAATAATATTAATTCAACACGATCGTTATGTGTGCGGTGGGAACTATAGGACTGGCTCCCCAGTCGAATTTTTTTTACTTTAAATTGGTAAAGCACTGCTGCATTGATTGTGTGCTGGATTCTTGGTCACAGAGACATCCCAGGCAACTTTGAAGCAGACGTATTAGCCCTAGTAAGCACTAAACAGAAGTTTTCGACCCTGTAAGATACAAATTACGACGCAAGTACTGCAAGAGGCTAATCAGAGATCGCGGAATCTAAGTACCTGCAACCATGCAAAGCAAACTTGGCCTCAGTAGGAAACATGTATGTAAGCTTAATAGAATCTGACAGGTCAAAGGGCAAAAGCAAGTCACGCCAATAGGCTATGGATTCTCACCAAGAGGAAGCCTCTTTTCCTATGCTCCCTCAGGATTGACACCGTTAAAAAATGTTCAATGAGCCACGATGGCCAGCGCAGCTTTTGTCGGTAACAATCGCATTAGTAAATGTTGCAGTTTTTCGTCCATCTTTGCCCGGCACTTCCTATCGCGCTTCTTGAGTAGCGAGATCTATTTCGCAGCTGTCTACAACCTCTACTAATTTTTTTGTCTCCCGCGGTCCGATAATTGCTTTACTATTCCATTTCTAAATCACAAGGTCATTGTCCTTGATTTGTATCCCATAAAAAACGCCACCATTGTGTCCATATAAATTATTTTCCCGCTGCCATTCGGACCCAAGGAATGCTTCAGTAGAAGGACTTCTCCCCTCCTGTATAGATGCCTATGCTTGAATTTATTAGAACACTTGATATTTGAAGGATTTGAGATACATAGCACGTCGGGAGTCTAAAAGATTTTTTTCATTTTACACAGCCAACCTGTCATTTAGTGAATTTCCTCGAAAAATGTTGACAGAAAATAACAGCAATTGTATCGGACTTGTGCCAGGATAATGTGCTTTGTGTTCCGATTTCCCTCCACTCCCTTCTGTAAAGAAATTTCTTCAATAAAAGCCATCAAGTGGCTAATTTTTTCACCATTCGAAATGAACTCAAGGACATGATTCATTCTCAACGACACTTCACGGTGATCGACGATGCAAAACGAAAAAGGTTTTCCTCTTTGCCTCTCAAGGCATCTTTTCGTATAGTTGTTGGCATTTTTACCTGTGAGACTATTTGCATTTGCTAGCGTTGCTCTGCGTCAATCTCCTTCTTGATAGGACCAACGAGGAATTATTTTTCATTTTTCCTTAAACAGAAACGAACGCACACGTTAATTCTAATGGAAATGGATGGGCCATGAATGGGAGGCTCGAACTTTATTGAAAATGCCTCTGCCGTCCAATTTGTGAGTCCGTGTTTCTCGGAAGTGAGTGCTCAAGGTTGGCCTCTTAGCCGTATTTCAATTTTGAATATTTTCCAATTTAAACGTTAGAGCCTGTCCGTTTCTTTTTTCCGTGGGGATATCCACTTCCATTTGCAGAATTTTTATCAATCTTTCTCCATTTGCATTGCATGTGAGTGTCAACAGAGAGTCGTCTCCATGAATACGAAAAACCCAAATTGCTCGGGAAGTTATCCTTGCCAGTTCCAGAACCCGACATTTTGCTTCACCTTCTTAGTCGAGAGACTTAAAAGCTTTACCGTGTCGCTTGTGGTGGGGGTTACGATATTTGAATGGCGAAGCATAGAGAATTGAATTGCTAGGATTTGTTCGCCCTGTTTGTTTTTTGACAAAGTCGCTTTGGTAGTTTTTTTTTCACTACGTTGTGAGATTGCAACAGAGTGCATACTGTGAATTCAATTATTGAGAAAACATCGAAATGTCCTTAATTTTAATTTTTGCTTTTTTTTCGTGTTGAGTAAAAAGGTTAATTAAGGTACAGAAAGCTTGAGTAAAAAACGAGATTTGTTACGCCACTCAGTCAGGGAGCCACTAGAATGCCCGACATTCTACGTCAGTATTGGAAAACCGGAAATTCAGCTGCATCTAGGCGGACATGCATCCGCATTCTAAAAACTCAGAATTTTAAGTAGTGACAAATTTATTTTAAAGAGTTTTTTTAAGATTTCTCCTCTATTAGTAGGAAAAAGCAAGATTCGGTATCTGTGGACGCTGGATATGCCGATGACTTTTGATATGCCGATGACCTAGCGATCCTAACTACAGGAAAACATCTAAATTTCCTGTGGGGACCCACACAACCGGCGGGGAACTCATTAACTTTGAAAATGAAGTGAAGAAATGACCCCAAGGTTGTCTTACTTGGAAGAAGAAGAATCTAGAGAAGTCGAATATCCAACGCATGGCATGTCTGGGTATAACCGGTTCAGAAGCGATCATCCTCAAAGCAGCCATGAAAACAATTTTGAATTTCCATCGTAAGAGGCTAGAGGTGAAAAAGACAGCTGGGTTGGCTGCCCCTAGGCTCCTTTAATGAACGGACCTTAACGGGACACAAGGCTATCTAAAAGGAAGTACAGGGGGCTTCTGGACTCACAAGGGTCTCTTCTCGATATAGGCTATACAGTCACAATGAAAGGAATGACAACAGGGCACTACCATCTCTGTTGAGGATGGAACTGAAGATACACACACATCAAAGGAGAATCGGGGGCGGGGGCCGAACGCCACTTCTCAACCTCGCTATCCATCTAGAACAAATTGTGACTGTATTCAGGCCAGGATTTTTGCGATACTCGAGAACAAGGAATTCCCACTTAGTAGGGTAACCCTCGGTAGCTATATTTATATTTGATTAGAGAGTCAACCAGCCTTAATGGCACCTGCAAGTCGAAGAACCCACTCGAAGTTAGTGAGGAATGCAAGGAAAAACTCAACACCCTAACAGCCTTCGCCCAGGTCAATCTGCTCTGGGGACCAGGTTACTGCAATATACCTGGTAACGAAAATGGGGATGAACTGGCAAGGAAGGGGACAGGAAACGGGGAATTCCCTACGATTACAACCGCTTTTAACGGCTTGTTCGCCCCGAACACTTCCTCTGCGAATGGTTCACAACAGGAGCACAAGAACCTGGGAAGATATGATCTGTTCGGGCTGAGCTGCCTTGCACAGTTTAGTTTCGAGGAAATCCTGGATCACGCTGCACATACAGGACATTTTCTGTTCTTATTTTTTGTTGCGCTGAAGATATTCGCATCAGCACTGAACTTCAAACAACGGCTTGTCTCGGCTGCAGGGGAGCTTTTCCGTGTACAAATAGCGCTGCTCTAGACGCTCTGATTGATTTATCTCCACTTGGTTCTTATATCGTGGGCTGAACTTTCAAAGCAATCTATCGTCTTGGACGGGCGGCTTTAGGTATTATCTGCACTGGAGATTTGATGACCTTGCGCGAAACTTATCCTACGACCCTTGTTCCATGGATGTGCCGTCTGGTGCAATGACACCATAACTTCGGTTGCTGTGCAAATTTAAAGTCGACTCTCTTTGCCATCAGTCTGAGCCTGAGCTGCGCTGCAGTCCAATCTTCACAATAGGTCCAAAACCAGTCATGTGACCGCTGCTAGTGTCTTCGTAGAGGTCGACAGCACCAGACTTCACTACTCGCTAGCCAAGCATGCGTTTTTTTTCTAAGCCTAATGGCCACAGACTATATTGCTAAGAATAGATGAAAGGGTCGGACCATCTGCGTTTATAGCAATAGACAGGCCCCGCTTAAGGCCTTGCTCAACCCTTTAACCAGTTCACTGGGATCTGTGGCAATGAATCTCCGATGATATTGCTAGACAAGGATAAGAGGTTGTTTTCTTCGGACTTGAACCTGCGTTGGATCCTCCCGTGTTCTCGATCAGGGCCTCCATTGGCGACTGGGTTTTCTACAAACACAAGTGTGTATGGTACGGCTCTCCAGGTTGCAGGCGGACTAAACGAATTCTCCTGAGAGTCTGTAAGAGATCAACGGCACTCAGCAGAAGAGACTGTAGACAACTTATTGGCGCTCTAACGGGATACTTCGATTCTGCCGAGCATCTTAGTGTGTGAGGCAGTGACACCACTGTCTGCGATGCCTGTGGTGAGGGCGATTGTCCTGCATTTGCTGGGATCGGGTGCCAGATCGTCAGTGATAATGTGGCGAGCGCTGATACTGTAAGCTCCTCATCATTGAAGCGCCTTCTCGGCTTTCTCTGAAAGTCATCAAGTCAAAATCATTGCCTTGGTTGGAACAATGTAGTCATTCAGTAGCTCGGAAATGTTTGGACCTCACCTTGCGTCGATCGTAAGTCATCAATTTGATTGACCCTTTCGTGAACAGCAGACCGCCACGTCCCCTTGTGGACATCAGGAAACCGTGTATTTGGTTAACCGTCGTTCGAAGTCAATTACCTAAAATTTGCAGATGTGCTGACGGGTAAACTGTGGTTATCAACCACCCTGTTCTCGACCAACTAACACCATGTATCTACATATCTCCCTGTTACCTCTCGGTATTCCGAAAGATTTGCAACAACTTCGGATTATCGACGTCATCCGATTTTTGGCTTTCCTATCAAAAAAAAGACTTTATTGCGTACAGCTTTGGAGTAAGAGGAGTCAAGGATATCAAATTCTTTCTACACTGGTACTAGACTCATTCCCAAGTTTTTCCCCCAATACATACTATTTTCTGTAATTTATGTCAAAGGTGTCCTTTCTGCTACTTTTCGCTTGCGTCATTTCTTTTCCACAAAACATCCTACAAGTCCTCCAATGGCAGTTAGGTAAAAATTGTGCGAAATCGAATCGCTGAATGGGAATTCTATTTGTAAAAGCCGCAATTTCGATTCCTTTCCAACCATCCCAGCGACGCAAACACACTCGCACGCGTAGTAACAGTAATTTTCATATTCCACTCAGCTACGACGACCGCAATTTAATCTATTTTGCAGCATCCTCGCAGGCATCAGTGCGAGCGAGGGCCACAACGATGCTTACGTGAGTCCTTCGATCGGCCGAATGACTTCTGCTCTGCGCTCCGATCCAATGTGAACTTGTGTTTGTAATTTGATTATGCATACATACACACACACACACACACATTACATAGCTTTCGCCGTGTTTTTTATTCGAATCCGATAAAAATGTGCCTTTTTTGCTGAGGAATGGAAGGACGAAGGACGAAATTTTCTTTTGCATATTTTTTGCGAAAGCAAAAATCATGAGATTGAGTTTCGTTTTTTTTCCCCACACTCGAGCGAGACCGGTTCGGTTCATTTCTTAAAGCGAACACGCGAATTTAGTCGTGCCGAAGACTAATGATAATTTGAAATGATGATGAAGGACGAATTTATTATACTTGTGTCTACAGGATGATTATTCAAGGCAAAGCTTAAGGTACACTGACTGGAGGTTAGAATTGAAAATCACTCATTTGTGGATGTTAAATGGTCACTGATTGGTAATTGTATTTCGATTGGAATCGACGGGCGGGGGGACACATCAACACGGGAGGGGGTCCATCTTGGAAATTATTGATTTGAAGGACAAAAATAGGTGTCTTGAGAGTTTGGCGAAAATTTAAATATGTAAAGGAAATTATATAGAAAATTGATGCGAGCTGAAGGTTATTCGAAAAATTGGACAGACAGTGGAGATTGAAAAGTACGTCGTTGCACCAAGAGGACAATACCGACTGGAGGCCACAGAAGAGCGTAGGGATATCGGCCTTGAGAGGAGATTAAGATTGAAATCTAAGGGCATTGGGACAACAGCCAGGATATTTTGTGAGTCCCGCGGGATATATCCTTCGAAATCGGTGGAATCCCGTCGAGGTCATGGCCATTTTATTGGACACAAAGAGAGTAAGGATTGAGCAAATAATGAGGAGAGGAAAAAACCCACTAAGTTATCTAAAGCAGCAGAAGATAACTTGGGAGAGAGCGTAGATGTCCTTAGTTTTAAGCTTGAGCGAGACGAGACGACTCCTTCATATGAACCAACTACAAAGGCATCATTCTTCTCAGCTTGGTTCACAAGATCTTTTAAATCGTGTTGTTAGAACGCCTCAAAACTTTTGTCACAACCTCCTATAAATGCGACATGAGGTCACAAAAGTCCACCACGGGCATTTACACTTCAGCAGAAGTCAGGCAAACCCATGAATTCCCAATCGATGTCCAACGACCTTTTTTCGCGTTTAAGGTCGTAAGGATTTGTAGAGATAGGATGATGACGGAGAATGCACATTACTCCGTCAAGGTCGGTAAAGACCTCACAAAGATCTTCGATGTCAAAACATATCGACGCACTGTCGAGCGATTTCTTTGACGTTGTTCTTGAAAAAATTGTGCAGAACTCACACGCCAACACCAGGGGCACAATCTTTCAAATATCCGTGGAATTGCCCTTGACCTAGACACCGACGATATTGTCATTTTCGGGAGAATACAGTGGCGCCTTCGTAAGTATTGATACGGAAGCAGTCAAGATGGGTTCAATGGTCAACGAGAGCAAAAGAATGTACATGCTGTCAACAAAGAAGGACACCCAACACCAACATCTGGGACAGAACATAACCCTCGATTGACATAATTTTGAGGCATTCAAGGACTTTGCCTGAATAGGCTCCAGTGCTGAAATCAGGAGAAGAATAAATCTTCAGATCGTTGTTTCTTTACCGTCCCAGTCGTGCTCTATGGTTCAGAAGCAAGAATGAATAAGGTCGCATTAGGTTGTTTCGAGAGAAAATTCTTTCAGGGGATTTTTTAATCTTGCTGCAAAGATGGTGAGTAATGAAGAAGATAAGCGACATCGACGACATACAACGACTTATATGGCTGGGACATGCCCACAAGCGTTTCGGTCCAGAGAATCTTCCAATCTACCCCGGAGGAACGTTACAGGTTTCGAGCGGAAATGAAATGCAACACGAATGTGGAATAACTTGGTTGCCTCAATATTTCCTGAAACCACGAACTGCAATAATCAATAATAATCAAATCAGCAACCAACGAGAAGGGATTTCTAAGATCATTGGACAATCTTCTCGTCGAGCAAATTGGCGAGATTACTTGTAAAGAAACCACGCAAGCTACTCACTATAAAGGTTCTAGGTTCACGCAGAGACTTATTAGGGCTGATGGAGGGACATTAACCGCAACAAACCAGTCTATAATCTGGGCCTCGCCAATGACGCAGAGTTTTGCAAAAAATGCGAGGAAGAAGGAGAAAATCTCGAAAACTTAGTATGCCAACGCTCAGCCCTAGCGACAGAAGACCCTGGGGTTCATGTGGATGCCGGACGTGAAGCATTTCCAGGACAATGGAATCGGTCCAGGCCTTCACCAAAGAAGCGGAAATACCTAATTTGCAGGAACACCCTGATTTGCTCCATCCAGGCCAGTCAAGTCCATCACCGACCAAATATTCACACTACGGCAGTTTTTGGAGAAAGCGATGGAATTTCAAGTCGATATCCACCATTTCAAAACCACAGCATTCATAGATACGATCTGTACAGAGCAATGTGTAGTTTTAGAATTTAATCTGGAGCGACTTACCTTGAGGACTAAGTGGTTGACTCTGGAAGAGCTCTAATAGCATAGCGAACGTTATACGATAGTTGATGCCTTTCAGGGGCGTTCAACTCCAATTTTCATTTAAAATCCTTTTGCTAGGCTTCCGGTGTAAAGTTAATTAAAAATGAAACTCTCACGCGTCCCTCTTCATTCAGCAATAGCGCACATGCAATCAAAAAAGCTAATTGCCTCGCCTTTTGGTTGACAACAATTTGACGAAAAGTAAATTAAAATCCACCTATCAACTCAACGAATGGCGCAAAAAACGACGACTAACACTCCACATCCCTGTGCACAGTTAAACTGTTTTATTAAAATACAAATGTGATTGAACATTATTTTGCAGGTAAATGCCGACACAGACGTTTAATTAAACTTTTTTCCCCAAAGTGCGCAGCTCGATTTCATATTGCAAATTTCATCCTCTGTGCGAAGGGTGATGCCACACCTTCAGAAAGCACAAAACAAAAATATTTTATTAAATCTTAGGATCTTAGGATCGGAGGGGTCTCCCCTCTGTGCAAAGAAAAATCATTTTTCATGTCATATCTGCATAGCAATACAGGTGAGGAAGCCACCCCCTGCCAGTCGCCGATTTGTTAGACTTTCACAAAGTTCCCTGCCACACCATTTCCACAAAGAAGCACAGCCACACACACACGTAAATTCTCCCAAAGTATCTGCAAAAGTATCTAATTAAATTTGAATCTCCTTCGTAGAGGAGAAATTGAAAAATAACGTTTGCCATATGAGGAACAGATGATGCTCTGTCAGGGTACTTTGCAACTCACAGCCAAAGAAAAGGATATCACTTCGAGGCTCTCGTTCTCACTGTCCCTGAATATTATTTTGATATTTCTGTCGTCTCAGACCTTTCTTTTGCCCAAAACATTTGACGCCGGAGAAGTTATTTATCAAATTACGAGTACAGATGCCAATTTTCGAAAAAGAGCTAAGACTAGCACTGCTGCTGCAAGCAAGACTTAGTGCCGAGTTGCACCTGCAACTTATTGCATATTTCACATTGTGTTTCGAAAGTTTATCTACAAAATTATCATGGCTCCTGGTGGCTCCCACTCTAAGAGCCTTTACTTGTGGTTTGGTGCTGACGCTAGCCAAGGAATTCTTTCGTTTTGAACGGCTTCAAAAAGTTATTTTCAAAGATGTGAGTACCTAACCTACGTACCGCAATTTTGAAGAGTGTAGCATGGGCAAACCTAATTTTGCATGTGTTCATGTGAAATGGATATGTTGGCAAACTTCTGGATATGCGAGGAAACTTCTGGATAGAAGTAGAATATAAATTATATTGCTAGTGGCGGTGAAATTAGAAGATTAATTCAGCAAAAGCTTAGCAGAACGCAAAAAAGGGGATTAAGTTGCACAAGCATCGCCCTTGTTTCGCGAACAGTTTTCAGGATTTATTCTAGAAGGAGAAAGGATATAGGGGTAACTTACCGATTTGAAGTATTTCACACAAAACCAAACTGTGATGTGAACGTTGTTGGGTGGTTTGCGAAGAAAAATATAGTGTTGTGGGTGTTTTGTGGATTTCAAGGGGAACAAATGGTTCTGTAACGTAAGGTATTGAGCTTCGTCAAAGAAAAGCTTGTAGATCACTTTCTCTGCAAAGAAAAATTCAAGTTACTTGTTAGAAATAGAGCAGTTGACGAAGAATTATGTTGAAGTAGTTTCTTAGTTATTTCTGATGGCACTTCAGTTCGGGATAGACGTGGTATTCAACCAAAAGGCTTGGGGCACTGATTTCAGCACGTTTAGGAGTTTATCGGACGTCAATCCCCTCCCGAGTGGAGTGGGAGAATGATGATGCCATAGACGAGCACTCCGTTCACTTCTATACCGATGGTTACATAACCGAGAACGGAGTGGGTGGTGGTGTTTTCTCCGAAGTGCTCAACTTGAGCAACTCTTTCCGTCTCCCCGAACATTGTAGCGTTTTTCAGGCGGAAATTATAGTGATTAACGAAGCCTTATCCTAGCTAAGGCATAATGTGGTATCCTGCAAGGACATACCGATAGCCAGGCTGCTATAAAATCTCTGGAATCAGTCACATATAGATTAAAAGCTACCTCAAATTGTCGCTCGCCTCTCACTGAGATGGCAGAACATTTTAACATCCACCTATGTTGGGTACCCGGTCATAGGGACATTCCAGGGAATTGTAAGGCCTATGAACTCGACAAACGTGGTACTAATCCAGAGATCCTACTAGAACGGAGGAATCTGAGTATTCCACTCGCTACATGTAAATTACTCGCGATCAGCAAGACAAACCAAAGATGGAGGAACGGTGCTACATGCCGCACTTCCAGAGAGACATGGCCTATGCTAAGCCTCATTCGATCTAAAAGTCTCATCTTGCTTAAAAGGTGCCACTGGCCTTCATGCCAAAAGGGTGGACCTCTTCGCAAATGACTTTTGCAGGGACGAAGAGGAGGAGGAAACGATTCTCCATTTTCTCTGCACTTGCCCTACCCTATCCCAAAGAAGGAAGCTCTATCTAGATAGGAGCCTACTACTTTGACAATTTGGGGAATTATCGCATACTGAAGTCAAAAGTATACACAGCTTTGCTAAGAGCTCCAAATGGTTTCATTAGTTGGTGTGGCATCTAGGATATAGATTCCCGTGTTATCACGTAGGGCCTTTCTTGGCCTACGTATATCTGCGCCTCGCATGGACAGGCACCTTACCTACCTACCTACCTTATCTGGTAAAATGTTCAGCCAGACAAGGATACAATATTTTTAACCTTCCAGCTCTCTACAAGTTGTCACAAGGTGTTCAAGGCTCTATAGCCTGCGTTAGACTGCAGAAGAACAAGAGATATTCTCAACTTAAGCAGGGCACAGTTACAATTGGTCACTTGCATCTTGTCTGGCCATTATCTTCTGAGGAAGGACGCTAAAAATTCTGTAGGCAAATCAAATTCTTTCAGGAAATGGCTTGGGTTCTGCCAATTTGGTTTCACAGGGATCGCGATGGGCCCACTGGGTGCCTAGTGTCTTATTCAACACTGACTGCTTGGCCCTACTCTACCTAACCTAACCTCACCTTTTATCTCTCATATAAAATGGTCGCTGGTACTCGTATTTAAGATAAGCTTTATTTACTTACCGTATTACGATGAGGCTTCCGTCCAGGGTAGATATGGACCTCAACCAAAAAACGCATCCAGCCAGCTTAATGTTTGGCATAGTGATCGGGCATGCTCTGATTATATTTTGCAAATGAGTTCGTCCATGTTTCTTATCGTGTCATCTCTCACAGTACTGACATCAGCTCCGCAAGGAAGTTGGACTTAAGCCCAGGTATGGTCGTTCACGTCGGGTGGTTAAAATTGTTGGTTAATATCTTCCGGCTTACATGACATTCTGTCCGACAGGGGAATTTGAATGTTCATCGCTGTCAGCAGAAGTGGTCCTTGCATATTTTGAGCACCAACTATTATGTTCTCTTCTTCATACTTGAATGGTTATTTTTGGACTTGCTGGCCTTGAAATTTTCTTCGGAATTCCTGGACTTCATTTCTTCTCTCCATGTTCTTGTTCAGGCGCTTCGCAAGCCTCCTTCTGTTTCTTGGACTGTTTTACTCTTTTCTTCTGGTCGCAGAGCTCGTGAGTAGCTCTGAACCGCTCTATATGCCTTCTGCTTCGCTGCGTGTGCTTGCAATCATTCCTCGTCAAACAAACCGAGAGAAACTTAGTACATTAAAAGCAGCATCTGTGACGGCTTTTTAAAAGTTTTACCTATGGTGTGTTCAATACTTAATGCTGGCGGCGTAGAACCTCGTAAGAGACGAGGGGAAATTCAATCGGAACAATTTCTTACGATCTTTTGCGATTATACCCGTCCGATGTCAAACCTCCCCACAGCATAACCTCTGCAGTATTTGGGATATCCGCACTCATAGTGGTCCAGTCAATGTTTAACCCTCGGAACATTTGGACATCCGTTATAGCGTTATACTGAAACCCGTCATCGGAGGTGGTGTCATGTAGGCTATGCTTTCCGATAGTACTACCAAAGATAACCTCTCTCTCTTCCTAGATTTGTATTAAAACCGCCCAGAACAATTTTAAATGTCTAAGCTAGAGCACTGCTCGTTTGTTCTGTCCACGGACACCTGTCCTTGGCGTCGTCATCTTTTTCCTCAGTAGTGACTTGTGTTTACATGCCGGTAACCCAAGTTTTTCTGTCTTCAAAAACAAGCGCTGCTTTCATTCTTGGTGTCAATCGACATAATCACATTTTGTCATCCTTCTCTTCTCTTCTCTCCCCTGCATAGCTCACCATATACCATAAGCAGTTAATTAAATACCCTTCTGAAGACACTCCATCCTTTTTTTATGGTTCTATCCTTCCATTCCATTATCACCTGCTTAGCAAATCAAATAACGATCTAATCCTCAAGATAACTTCACACACCGGACCCATTGGATGCGGCAATAACTCGGATGGATAGCAGCAGTTATCGGCCATCGAGAAGGACACTCTGCAGACCCTCTGGGGCTAATAAACAGACTTCCAATCCACATACACATTCACGCACCTACTTATCTCTCTGAAAATTGGGACTCGTAATTAAATCCAGGAGGAAGCAACATTATATCCCTCTTCTCTCGTTTTACTGCCAATGAGCGAGACCATGATGAAACTTAAACAAACCTTTGGGGTAATCAATACATGGCCGAGCATCCCACTGTGCCAGGTCAAGTCAGGACGAACAAATAAAAGTCCATCCCGGATGATAGACAAAATGGACGAAGTTGATTCTCTCTCTATGCTGCAATTTCACCAGAGGATCGTAATAAACGTTTTTACTGTCCTAATTCCAGCACCTTCTCGCCCCTCCAGCTGACTCTATTTCGTGGCCCACTCGCCGAAAATATAACTACGAGTATAAAGCAAAATTTATTTGTTAAAAAACTTGTCTGCGGCAATAAAAGCGTGTCAGCTGCGTTTGGGCTGTTCTTCCACCCCAGGACATTGTTTGGAAAGTTGAAACAGAACAGAAAAACCATTTCATTAGCAATAAATCAAGCAATTGCTTCGACTTCACCTTGACGAAGGACTAACTTGCGGGAGACTGGAGACCGTCTCATCGGTTTGTCTGCCAGTTGGGCTGTAACTTTTGCATCGGAGTCCTTAATGCTAATTTTTGTGGGCGCTGGTAACGGCATGGGAAGGAACAACTCAAATAAAAAGTAAACTTTAAGTGCGAGAAGTCCTTCGAAATCCTTTATTGACACTGTTTAATGAGGACATTTCATGGTGGGTGGTGGAGGGAGTGCTGGTGCGTTGGCTGTTGCGTAGGATGCCATTAAAGTGGTCGGCATTAGTTCAGTGTCTGAAGGGCATCGGGTTTATTTATTCAGTTGTTTACGGATGAATCGAGTCTTTTGTGAGGAGTTTCTTCAATTCACCCAGGCAGATGGAGATGGTTTCATGAAATTTACTTAAACCTCTAAAGACTGTTTTTTTCATTTGACGTCTACAACAGTAGCCTGTCTGATTTTAACTCCACTTGCGCACCACTTGCTCATGCTAAGAAGGAAAACATAAAAAAAATCACTTCCCGAGTTCCGCCCACTTCTCATCTACAAAAGCTGAAAGTTCTAGCCACATTCATCGCAACTCAGTCGGGTTTGGTTCCATTAAAACTAAACTAGGAACGATTTCAAATTCCAGAACTCCAAACTAATTTGATCTGAATTCAGTTGCAACTGGGTGGATGCATGGGTAAGGATGCACCGACAAGTCCTATGAATGGGATTTTCTTTTTTAAACGGAAGTCGTCTTCGATGTTGAAGAATCCTCTTCGACATCTTCTCCACATCGTCAGTCAAATTGGATTTAAAAGTTTTGCGGTGACACAGTGTTCGACAGAGTTTCCGGCGAAATGTCATATAATTACATTTCTGCGGTTGAGCAAAGGGTTTATTATTTATAGCAGCCTTCTGCACGCACACATGCCTGCCTAGTTGCATCCGAAGAAGATGCCCCGAATGTGAATGGCCCTTTGAATGGCCATACATGTCATAGATAGAGATGATCTCATTGAGATTAACTTAAATAAGTTTATGGAAGCGAGTAATGGAAGTTGTGTGGACACAGACACACATGCCGAGATAGAAAGAGGGACAAAGTTTCATGATTGCCTATAATTGAACCAAGCAAATTGGTGATATAGGTTTGCGCTTCGCTGGCGTTCACTTGTGTTTAATTGAATTTGCGGTCTTGCCATTTGACTGCATGAGTGAATATTGTGAATGGAGTTAGGTAGTTATGCAGATGGTGCAATTGAAGTTTAGAGAATATTGAAGGATGTTCATGAGCCCTTCAATCCGTTCAGAGGATTTTCTAGGGATTAAGTGCGTTAATTACATTCGACGAAGAAGGTTTGTAGTAACAGGTCACTAAATACAGATTTCCCGGGTTAAAAGTTAAAAAGCTAGCTATGAGTGTACGGTGCAGGGAAATTTCTCCACGGGAATTTAATCCATCTGGGAATTTACTCCACCACAAGTGGGAAATTACTCCACTTTTCGAATGTGGCAGTGGGAAATTGCTTAACATGAAAATTTGGTTGACTGAAAGGCTTTTACCCCAAACCTCAATTTTGAAACAGCATTTGTATAACAAACCATGGAATATTTATGGTGGGTCATGCTGCCCCCCTGCAACCCCTCTGTCTGGCAGCATGCATTTATGCATTGTGGACTTACATTGCGCATAGGTTACTATAGCTATCGAATGGCAAAGAAGAAGTAAATCTCGAAACCGACCAGAATCTACATCTGTGTATTCTATTGTCTGTGATTAGAGGATTCCAAGAATGAAGTAATTTTTCTGCCCATTCTAAGTGGGAAATTACCTCCACCCCTAAAATGTGGAGTAATTTCCCACAAGAAAGTGGTGCAATTTACCACTGCCAGTGGGAAATTACTCCACTTTTTGAATGTGGAGTAAATTCCAAGGTAGAGTAAATTCCTGTGGTGTAATTTCCCTGCACCGTAGTGCCACGATGGTGTCACGCTAAATGGGAAAAGAGACGAACTAGCAAAGAGCTAAGTGGTGAAAACACAGTCAAAGTCGCCCTGACAATAATTAAAACAGCATCCAACTGGTCGATTTTGTAGATCACTGCGGAAAGTTGCAAGATCGCTTGGAAAGAAACGTTACAATCTGCTCATCATAGAGAGTCCAGGTGGAAGGAGACAGATCAATTGAGGCTAATGATGGGACTAGTCATATGCCCTAAGGTCTATGTGGATATCTGTCCCTGAAGTATCTAATGGATAAAGGAATTAGCGAGATCTTGGCTTTTATCAGAGAAACTTATCTGTTCATGTTAGCATTGCTAGATGCATTGTTAAAAGAGTTGGGCTTCCGATATCACTCGTTGCGACCATTTACTGACTTAAAGCAATCAGCTAAACTAACCATTGATGGGAGAAAGTCACGATATACCAAATGTCCAGACAGATCTGGCCCATACTAGATCAGAATCGATCCAATGATTTGATGCTGCTAGAGGCTTTGGCCTTTTTGCCTAATGATTTCGGCAAAAATCTGCAGGGATGAAGCGTGTCTGTATTGTAGGGGTGGACCAAGAAACCTAGCCCTAATCTTACTTGTCTAAACCGATAGTGGGACCCAAACAGGTCGAATCGCCAAAGTGTAGTCTAGAATGTTGCCCAAATTATTTGGAAGCGTTATAATAAGCTTTAACATCCGGCTGTGACTGCTTCGCTCCAATCGTAAGTCCATGCTGTTATATGGTTGCTGCAATTCACCTCGTCTATCACGTTAAAGCCAAAAAATTGCCTTAAAAACGCCGCAAACCAATTAATAACATACAAGTTCGACATCCTCGGCCTAAACGGGATAAAGTGGTTCGATGCAACATCTTCATCAACCCCCTAGCCTGACCTGTAGCGGGCTACCAAGATGATGGGAACATTGACTATCGTACCGAATCACAATGTGGACGGTAGTGTGCCCCAAACTTGAAACGAACTATCCGATGCTCAGAAATCCCGAAACCACCTTACTCCCCACAGTAACAATTATACAATTTTTTTCACTTAGACTTCATTCGAACTCGTTGTGGTCGATACAGAAAGATGCAGCGTGAGAAAGTACTTTTTGCCATGGACTGTATGCCTTAGTTACTTCTTTATTCGCTCAAAAAGTACGTAAGTTATCACTTTGGCTACTGCAGGTATCACACACAGGGTTAAATGCTAAGTTCAGCAGACGTTGTTAGCATTTCTCCTTAAAGTTCTGAAGCTAAACCAGATGTAAAGTTAAGGCAACAGGTAAATCAAAATCTTTCCACTTTAAGAACGAAACAACTCTTAAGCTTCGAGCAGATGGTATGCAAAACTTTTATGTACATATATGTGAATTTGACGCCATTTTTGCGTTTGCCCGCATATGCCAGCGTTAGCCAGTGTCACGATGCGACATCACGAAAACATAACATTGTATATTCTGCCATATTCGAGCAAATCAGTTGTTGTGATTCTTGTTTTTACCAGATCAAGCGGTTCAGTCGTAGTATTCACTGGAATTCAGGAAATATATTGCAAAGACCGCAAAGTGTCACCGATGACCAAGAAACGCAGCGTCAGCAACAATCCGCCATCATGAATGAGCTTTACCCATGGGGAGGTCATAGTGGTAGAAGACTGACTTCCGCCTCGACTTCGACTCTATAAGTTTCATTTCCATTTCATTTGCAACTTCTTAAAGAAACCAATGGACGTTGTAAACCCTCTTTACCCAAAAAGCACAATTTAAAAAAAATCCTTAGATGGAAACAAAAAAATTATCGACGAAGATGGGATTCGAACCCACGCGTGCAGAGCACATTGGATTAGCAGTCCAACGCCTTAACCACTCGGCCACCTCGTCATATCTCGACCCTCAGGCACATAAATATTTCACACCAATCGTCCAAACATACATAATTGATTCAATGAATTATTCATACTGACATTTAGCACATTCATTAGTATATTTCCGTATAACAATAGGTGTCAACCGAGGTGCGATGTTTTTCTGTTAAAATTCGCGTTTTGTTGGGTTTTTCGTGTTGATTGGGTGATTGGGGCCAGTGTGGACTTATGTCGGTATGACAGTAGGTTGGTTCACATCGAGTGCAGAAACTGCTCATTGGTCAATGTGAACTTATCTACTATGAGGGAGGCGGGTTTAGGGAGCTTAGGTGGACTTCTCCATATTTCCCGATTTTCCGCCATCGACTCTAAATCATACAGGTGGAGGTGAGATTTCGGACTTGGTCCAGCCATCTCATTCTGGGCCTACCCAGAGGACCCCTACCTGATGGCACGGATTCCATGGCACGTCTTGGAAACCGAGTTGAGGACATGCGTTTGACGTGCCCAAACCATCGAAGTATGGACCTCTCCGTTCGAAGAAGTAGCTGCTCGACGTTGAGAGCCTTGCGTATTCTGGTGTTCCGATCTTCTCTCACACCATAGACTGTCCCGCTATTTGTTAATTTTAATTTATTCATTCCAGGATTCTCTTAAGATTCTGAGAATTTGTTGTGTTTAAAGTTGCGGCGATAGAAATTCTTTATATCATTGGAAGTCTTGAGTATTCAACAATTGTACACCTTATTCAGTACACCGCCCTTCACTATTTTTTCTCTGAAACCGAAACATCCCATCTTTCTCGTTTGGTGCGCCTTGACTCCGAGGATTAATTCGATAATGTGATAATAAATAGAATAATGTTCCAAAGTCAAAAATCAAAAGCACCTCTGATAGGGTTCTTGTGGGATGAGCCAAAAACTGTCTTCTCGCAACCATTCACGTTGCGCGTATTATATTTTTCGCACGAATGGAAGGGACCTACAATTTATTGCCGACTCCGAACGGCGGATTGAGAAGCTCCTTCATGAGAAATTATACTCCCGAAGGCTTGTCATTCTCTGACGAGAGGTGATGCCTAAATATTCGGTGGACATGGATGGGGTTTGAAAGCACGTCGCTCGCACACAAGTCCAACGCACTAACCACTGAGCCGCGGCAACCACCTTGTCACCATATGGACGGCAGACGACAGGGTGGTGTCCTCTGATGCATCTCACTTCTCAGATATCCTTGGTTGCTTCGGGAGAAAAATTCTTTGTAAGATATTCGTTCCCGTTTGCATTGACAAATTCTGGAGGAGAAGATTCAACGATGAACTTTTCGAGTTATACAGTGAAATCACCGTAGTCAAGAAAATATGAATCCATCGGCTGAGAGGGCTGGGGCATGTAAAGCGAATGGTCACAAATGCTCCGGCTCACACAGTCTTCGGGTCTAAACCAGGAGGGACAACACTGTAGAGGAAGACCTCGCCCAAGGTTGCGTGCACAAGTGAAAAGGGAGCTCAACCAACTTGGAGTGTGCAACTGGAGGCAGTTACCTAAGGACCGGACTAACTGGAGAGGCTTGTTGGTTGAGGCCCAGGTTCACCCCGAACTATAAGCCACCTAAGATGCATCTTACAGTCACTCATTATTGTCGAGCATTAAAGGCTTCCCTGTCGATATACTCACGGAATGAGCACTAAATTTCTATTCAAAATGTGCTACAAGCTAATATGCTCCAAGACTGAGTTGCTACTAACCCAATCAACCTGTAGTGTGTATGGGCTAGAAAATGCTCTTAGGAGATTTACAAACCCCTCAACCTTTCCACCAAACTTAAGATATTCCATTCAGAACTTATTATAGTTGGAAAGCAACACGTGCTTGTCCTATGTGTACATATAGCTAATAGGTACCCACGTGTTCAGAAAAGTTTTCGTTCACCTGGTAAAAATACGCAAGTCAACCAAAATGAAATTCAAGACACAGAATCCCCATCCTAACTGAAGCTATGCCCCGAGGGCATATTCTTCCAAATCATAACATTTTCATCTTTAAACCCATCGAACAACATCCATGATTAGAACGAATGGGGGCGTATACGTAACCTGGTTTATCTTAAAAGATGAAAAAGCCTTCAACTTGATTAGATAATTCCATTTTAATACACACCTTCACCCCTGACTAATTAAAAGTCAGCCCCATTCCTCCGAAATAACCCTTTCGACTGTCATCAATTCCAATTTGAACAAGATGCGATGGAGGGCTATTTAGAGAGCGTACCTCAAAAATTTACACGGGATACACCCCCGAAAAACATATCCTGTTTCCCTAAATTACCCAGCCCACACTTTTGCATTACCCGCCCGTCCCCTTGTTCGCGCTGAATTACCCTTAGCTGCTATTACACAAACAATTACTCCATTTGCAAATGTTCTCATTTGAAAACAGCAATAACTAACAAATATCCTCATTCTCTGGTCCTTCGCTCGGGTTTTTTTTTCCGCTTCGTTTCTTTCACATGAAACTTTTCCCGTTTCAGCAAGTTTTCAAACGTTAGTCTAATTACATCGAGCAGGAGAGAGCACCAGCGCATTCATACTCGTTTTCAAAATGCAGGGGAATAAAAGGCGAAAAAAAGGACGTTAGAGCACTGCAGTGCACTATGGATTTGTGTTACCCATTAAACTGTAATCTCCCTACAAGGATACAAAATGCATTTTCCCTGTGTGAACTCTCATTACGGATATGCACAGTATAAGTTTGTGTGAGGTTCAGCATTTTTTTTTTTGCTCTCGTCCTTTTTTGCTTCCCCCCACTCTCATTGTCGTTCACAATGAAGTTGTTACACGGAATCACCGCTTTAATGAACACGGATGTAACTTCGGTTACTGTGCGCAGGGATGTATGAAGTTTCACATGGGCGATGTGCAAGCGCCCCCTGTTGGACTGGTGCGGGTGTAAATCGTGGCGGTTTTTTGTCGCTATAAAGTCATTTCCTGTATGGGTACAAGGATAAAAGTGACGCTGCTGGTGAAAATATTTTATTGACATTCTGGGAGCGGGCTTTGTGCGAATTTGAGAAGTTAGACATGACTTTGAAGGATACAATTACACGTTCTTGCATTCGAGAACTGAAAATGACGGCTTAACTATGGGTGGAGGCTGATAAATCGCTTACTACAGTTGGGTGGGACACACACACACACAAGGATTGGAATTGAAGTGCTTTGTTACAATCTAATAACTGATGGACGTTTGGGAACTAGCAGGACAAAGTAATTATTTGAAGCATAAGCCATGACAACTTTGTGTGCAAAGCTCTTATGTCAGTTGTTTTACGTATTTCAGGACATCAACCAGTGACGGTTAATCAATGTCATAATTTTCAGAGATGTCGAGTAGATCTACAGTCGTAAATTTGAGGCAGCAGGCAACTGTAAACTTATGTACGAAGCCAGGCATGCTTTAGCTGTCAGATCATTGAACATAAAAATGACATTTCAACGCAGAGAGAAGAATAAATTTCTACGAAGACTGAGAAAGCCTGAGAACCTGTAAAAACTTGAAACTAAGAGAGGCGATGGAGATATTTACAGCTGTGGCCACATTGGAGGTCAGAGAACCTACGAGAATGTGGAACATTTTAGGTAACCTGAGGCAATAGACTCACCCAAGAACTCTATAGGCAAGACTTCCTCAGAAGCAATGAAATTATTCCCGACTTTTACAACTCGAAGCAGCGACCGGATGACATGGCAAAGACGCAAGTTTGTGGTATTTTTTGTGTAAAGGCGAAAGGTTTAAGGTGGGGCCAACCTCAATGCCTCCGTGATGCCCTCATTTGCTGTTCTTTGGAGCCTTTTAAGTTCTGTAAGGTTGCGGATGAGGTCGCTCTTGACTGTTTCGAGAGGATAATTCTTTGGGTAACTTTCGGTCCCGTCTGCATAGACGATAAATGGAGGAGGAGATACAATGACGAACTGTATTGGCTGTACAGCGACATCGACTTAGCCAGAAGAGTAAAGCTCTAACGACTGAGGTGGCTGCGTCATGTATAGCGTATGGACACCAATGCTCCGGCCCGGAAAATTTTTGAACCCACACACGAGGAAGACCGCGACTCATTTGGTGCACCCAAATGGAAGGGGGCCTTTACCAACTTGGCGTGCGAAACTGACTGGAGGCAGCTGGTTAAAGATTGAGCTGGCTGGAGACGCTTGTTGGTTGAGGCCTAGGTCTACCCCAGATTACAGTCCGCCACCTAGTAGTATGTTTGCTACAGGCGCCTTAACATACCGACCCAGTGACCTATGATGGCGGTACAATTCGGGATGAACTAGAGTCTAAACCAGGAAGATTCTTCACCCGCATGATACTACCAGCCAGCTGTCGCAAGTTACGTACGCTGAGTTTGTTGAGGTAACCCTCCAATTGCGCACGCCCTCTTAGATGAATTCGGCCTCGTCTACATAGTTGCTCTGGGGTGAATTCTTCGTTTTGGAGCAGGGGCGGCTTTACATGGTCGATGTCGCTGTACATCTCGTATAGCTCGTGGTTTAATCTTCTCTTCCATGAACCGCAGGTGAGACCATAAGTGGGAACATAGTACTTTTACCTCTAGAATTCCAAATGGGATTTCATCTGATTTTGATAAAGTCGGAATCTTTTTCTCTTTTTAGTTTCAGCACCAAAGTCGAAAAGTTGAATCCAATCGTTTCTACCAGCCATCATCACATAGCTATTTTCATCATGGGGTTGTTGAGTCCAATTCATCACAATGCTATGTTCAGTTGATCAATCTCTACGAACAGGGTTCATCTCCTGAGCTATTTAACGCAAGATTTAAGTTTTCGGGGGAATGTCCTGCCAAAAATGACGACGTCGAGCAATGAGAGTTCGACAGTGAGACCGCAGTGCTAGAGCCTACCAACCGTTCCCTTATTAATAATGAAATGTAATGGGACTTCGACAACGACTGGTGCAGGATAAGGCCTATGCATCATAAATCCCGACATAGTGGAAAGCTCTCCGTCAGAAGATGACTAAAGGCTTCCTTCAGTGGCATGGTTTGACGGAGACCTAGGGTAGCATGCTACATTGCAAGCCTTTGATTGATTTTTAACTATAAAACGTAGCTAAAAGTTTGGCTCTGTCTTATATCGTCGAATATCTCGTATGAGTCGCCCTCACACGGATTGCTATTAACGCAACAACGTCCATTCATTTGCTCTCCAGATTTTGGATTCAAGTTCCCCATCCCAGATTCCAGTTAAGGTCATCGAACTTGCAAATAACCTTCATAATATTTATACCTCCAGGCATCATTATCGCCGCTCATCCTTTCTAAGATACGCCTAGTTCATTCATCACGCAAGGATAATGTTTAGCTAACTGCGTTTGTTGTGATCCCTTTGTCTTACCCTCTTTAGTCGGTAACTGCAATCAGAATGCAAAACATTTTGATTTAGTTTTATTGTTTTGTGTGGCACTCACACCGCCCGGTGTGCATGCGTGTGTATTTGCCTTGAAGGACACTCGAGAGAAGAAAGGCAAAACCTGTAAGAATTTCTCTGGAACACAACAAAGCAGATGGAAGAGCTCCCTGCACAGAGTAGTGTAGCATGCCACCATCTGAACTATGAAATTAACTTGTAAGCCGCCAGGGAGACTGGCGTATAGTGTTGGTTATCTCCAGATGTTCTGGGCCAGGCAAGAGCCCTGGCGTTCGGTAAGTGTAAGTGGTTAGCTTGGGGTGTTGAATCATGTATGTGTATCTCTTTCTTGGTGAAAGTGTAGTGTACCCGAGTCCAAGTGAGAGATTATTTTCCGATTGTTTGTCGGTGTTTGCGAGTGGAATGTGTGCAAGTTAGTCTGATGGGTGTCTGAAGTGCAAATAATAAGTAAAGGAATTCCCTAGAGTCCTTTGTGTGTGGCATTCACAATGAAGATGTAATCATTTTGTTGTGCAGTTGTTGATGAAGACTTCTTCACTTGTCTGCTTCTCTTTTGCATTCCAGCAGCGATAAGGACAAAGGAATCACATTTAGTGGATTGGTGTTTTAGACACTCTGGGTATATGTTTAACCTCTTATTTTGAACTTCTGTAGGAATAACGTTGGTCTAGTCCAAGTGCGTTGTTATGGTTTATTTTATTGATTTGAGTTGTTTCCGCATCGATTCATCTGTTGCAACAGAGATAGTCCCCGTTTGGCAATATTTCAAAACGTCTGGATGTATGGAAGGTCCTGGTATCTCTGATTTGAGATCATACACCCGTGCCAAACCAAACAAAGAGAATGTATATATGCAGCATTGTTACGGCCACTGACCGATTGCAGATTGTGCAGTAAAGTTACCCACACCTGCATAACTAAACCGCTTGCCGTGGTTTAAGGGCTAAGTAATGTCAAAGAAATGTAACCTTGATAAAGCAATCCAAGGATCAAGAAATGCAAGAGTTGAATCTCCAAGGAGTCACTAAAAGAGAAATGTTGCGGAGCATATTGTAACTCCAGGTTCGATGTGCGAATAGAAGTTTCAAAACGCCTGGAAAATTCTATTCCCTTTCCGAAAAGACACAAAAGCCCATTGCAAGCAATAATATTTCCTTTTACGAGGTCGGAACCAACAGCTGGTGCGACAGAAGACATTATCAAAGTCAAGTTCACCCAGCTGGGGGCTGTTCGAATTTATCAAAAGCAGCCGTTTAGGATACACACCACTGGAACACTTAGTCGCAACTAGAAAGCAAGAACCTGTTGAACATTGAACTTGAACATTGTCAACTTTCGGAGAAAACCGGGTGGAGCTTTAAGTATCAGCACTCATCTGATTCAAGCACAGGCAGGACAATCACGAGCTGATTTGCGCTCGTCGCACCCTCTTTAACCGTCTCAGACAGTAGTGTACCTTAAGTCTAGCGGATTGAGATGCGAAGTGTCAAGATAGAATGCCACTGAGAGATGCTATTGAGAGATAACGAGAATGCAGCTGATTTCATATAGACGTTTGGGAACATTTGTTTAGTCTGGTTGCATCCTGGAGAGCAATCGTTAACCGAGTATGCGGGAACATCCAGCACTAGCAATTTCATCGGAGATCTCATTCCCAGGGATCCCAGTGAGACCTGGGATCCAGGCAGGAGTCAAAGAGGATTCAGAGGATTCTTGGATTCTCGAGCGAAGCCTTAAGTTACAGATCCAGATGCGCCAACTTCTTTACCTACCCTTTGTGGCCATAAGGATAGCAAAAGTCTCCGCTTGGAAAACAGAGGCATACTTCCCCAACGAGTAGTGAAGTCTATTATCTGTCTCTATGAAGACATCAGCACTGAGTCCATGGCTGGTTTTTTACCCATCCGTTAAGACTCAACTATGTTATAGCCCCGTCCAGGCATAGACTCTAGTTGAAGCTAGTCCTAAACGGATGGAAAGGCGAAAGCAGTCGGAGTTCTGGTATCATTGAATCAGGCGGCATATTCATGAAACCAGGCTCGTAGTATAAATAACGCGCAAGTTAATCAAATGACCATTGCGGATGATACAAGACGGTATATTGCTTTGATAGTAAAGTCCACGATTTAAGTATCAAGGGGATTACATAGGTCAAGCATTGCATCGAGAGCAGCCACAGGCTTACTCGGAAAAAACTGCTGTGCAGTAGAGATCGGATGTTCTTTAAAGTTTAGTTCAGAAAGCAGTCATATACTTACGCGCCCCCCACCAAACAACCGACGCACAAGCTAGACACGGTCTTATCATAGCCATGTAGACTCAAATGACCTTTTTCGGTGACAAGCGCTATGTCTTGCCAAAGGCGTTCTTACACTGAGAGAAAATTGAAAGCGCCTTGGATGTCTTTGACTCCACGTGCTTTGCCCAAAGAAGAAGAAAAGATACTTATGGCTAATCATAATCGATACGATGCTGTTTCCTTTAAAGACTTCCAGGTCCGGCGTTTTAGTCGCAGCATTCAAAAGGAATAAATCCATTGCCGATGTTAAACTCTGTATCACTGTGGGACAAATCTCATATTTACAGGAACAGTAAGGTATGACATAGTTTTATACACTAAGAGGAATCGTTATTGGCATTCCTAGTGAACACTGCGCCATTGGTATTTACTTAGCGCAAATTGGAAAGATCAGTGGAACGAATCCCCAAAAGGAAGATCGACGCCTGATCCTGTACCAGTGATTGATGTATGGATGAAGCGGGTCCGTGGCGAAACGAACATTTATCTCACCCAGTTTCGGCCAGGACATGGCTGCTTCAGAGAATATCTCTCCAAACGTTGTCCACACTGTGGAAACGTTTCGGAAAACGCGGAGCATGTGTTCTTTCATTGCCCACGATATGGAACAGAGAAGATCGCCCTCCGGGACCAATTTGGGTAGTGGCCTACTCCCGAGAATCTTGTAAACTACATGCTTCAGAATGATGAAAACTGTTCCAGCGTAAGTAATATGGCAGTACGCATACTCAGCGATCTTAGGCGCCTAGAGTGCCAAAGCAACGTGAACCGGTTCATGCTCTCTAAACGTCTAAGCCATGTTAATTTTTGACGCACGCTGCTCCATCAAGGTCGGTCAAGACCTCACCGGGACCTTTGATGTCAAAAAAAGATTTAGAAAAGGCGACGCGCTGTCATGCGACTTCTTCAACATCGTTCTTGAAAGAGTTGTGCAAAACTCACGCGCCAACACCAGAGGCACAATCTTTCAAAAGTCCGTCCAATTACTCGCATATGCCGACGATATTGACATAATCGGAAGAACACAGCGTGATGTCACTGGTGCGTTTGTGAGTATCGAGACGGAGGCGGCGAAGATGGGTTTAGCGGTCAATGAGGGCAAGACGAAGTATATGCTGTCAACAAGAAAGGACTCCCAACACCGACGTCTCGGACAGAACGTCACTATAGACAGCTATAACTTTGAGGTAGTTCGGGACTTTGTCTACCTAGGCTCTGCTATAAATTCAGACAATGACATCGGCGCTGAGATTAAACGAAGAATAACTCTTGCCAATCGCTGTTTCTTTGGGCTAAGAGGGCAATTGAGTAGCAAAGCCCTCTCTCGAACAATCAAGGCGCAGAGGCATGGACTCTATCTAAAGCGGATGAGGTTGCTCTTGGCTGTTTCGAGAGGAAAATTCTTCGGGTGATTTTTGGTCCCGTCTGCATAGACGGGGAGTGGAGGAGGAGATACAACGACGAACTGTACGGGCCGTACAGCGACATCGACTTAGCCAAAAGAGTGAAGGTCCAACGACTGAGGTGGCTGGGTCATGTAGAGCGGATGGACACCAATGCTCCAGCTCGGAAAATCTTCGAATCCACACCCGTCAGCGCAGTAGAGGAAGACCGCGACTCAGGTAGCGCACGCAAGTGGAAGGGGACCTCAACCAACTTGGCGTGCGAAACTGGAGGCAGCTGGCTAAAGATCGAGCTGGCTGGAGAGACTTGTTGGTTGAGGCCCAGGACCACGCCGCTCTGTAGCGCCACCTTAAGTAAGTAAGTAAAATGGCACATCCTCTGAAACCAGGAAACAAATTGGGCCTTGAATAGACTAAAAGCGCTGCAAGAGACTGATTTTGATAAATGCAAGGCATATAGAAGTCATTATAGGTGCTATCACTAGACACTGGCTTATAGGCAGACATGTCAGTGGACTGGTCCCAAAATGTTTGGCACTTGTGGAAATTTCTTAGATTTTACCTTCGTACATAATGGATGTAGCCTTAGTGGGTGGCTAGTCTGCTGATCAGGCGCTTCCAAGTCGTATCACCAAAAGTCAAAGTCGTGATGCCTTGGTCATAGCCTGCTCGATCAACTTCCCTTGTCCGAGGGTATATTGTCCACTAAGCTTGCCGGAGCCCAGGATAGCACCGCTAAAAATCTGATTTCACTGATTTCGTTCCTTTTCCCAGGATCTTTCTCTTTCCCTTTTCTTTTCCTTGCGGGTTTTTCCAGCGATCCTTGGAAAAAATTGGCTTTAGAATTATTTTTTTGAGTTTCGCTCGGACCCGCCTTATCGGCGTCTGTACCGCGTGGGTTAAGTTGATCTTAACATTTTTCGTGGATGGTAGCCTTTATGCTGGGATTGACCTTATCTGTGACACCCTTGCTTGGAGCTGCTTTGCTGTGTTCTAATATTCGCGCTTTGTTCTTAGCCTTTGGGTTTGTCAGGGTGTCTTGAACTTTTAAAAAAAGTTCTACAAAAATTTCATTCTTGGCTTCTCGAACTAAATTTGAACCAAAAAATCAATGACAGTTCACAACGTTCTTCTGCTTACATCCTTCCTCAGCTTTCCATTCATAAATAAATAATTCTTCGTTTCCAAGAAAAATAAACGATGCTGTTCGTTTTGCTGTAAAAGCACTCTCAATACGTTTCGGCTAAGGATTCATTTTTCATCATTACCGGATGCATGTACGAATAACTCCCAACAGATTCCCATTCAATATCACTGATATCTCTGCAAGAATTTACACCGAGAGCTATTACTTTTCGAGCACTTAACTGTAACAGCCCCGGCAAAGTACACATCGAGCAGATCCTATTTCATGTTTTCTCTCTACATTCTGCTTATCAGATCCGAATCCGGGAAGCATCATAATGTACATATACATTTGTGCCAAGGCGCATAAAGCGAGAAAACTTCATAAATACTAACTCATCCTGCCAGCACGCAGTACAGAATCCATGAATTTCCCTGGCTCTTTTGCATTGGCTGTGGGATTCGTTGCATTGCGAACGATTTAGACCGGGCGTTCCGTCTGCTCTGGTAGTTTCGCCCCGAAATCCTAAAGCAGAATAAATGGCGGAGAGCATTGCCGAGAAGCCAAAGCGTGAAACTCCAATTTGTTACGGAAATATCCTGCAAGCTCATGGTATGTAGCTATAGAGTGAAACCTTATACATACACTACCTGCAGGACGACCACTTAAAGTTGAGAATTCATAATATCCTTGTGGTCAGCTTTTGGGAAGGTGGCTTTCAGGTATGCTGGTGCAATAAATCATCCAGCTGCGCTGGATAACACGATAGATGATGTCTGCTGGCAGCTATCGGTTGCAGATTTTGTTTAATTCACCGAAATGAAATACGAAATGTGCTTTAGATTTTTTTTTTTACATCCCCAAGGCCGGCATGACGGCCAAGTGGGGATTTGAGTGATTAAGTTACCAAAATATTTACAAAGTGGACGAAGGATGTGGGCGAAATGAAAGTAAACGATGTGCTTTGGCCATGCAATGGAAGATTTGTACAACATTGCATTGTTTACCAAGGTGGTTGTGGCTATTAGGGGCGAAATACATATATTATGGAGCAACAAGCCACTGCTATCTTGAGCATGGCTCCCCTTGAAGCGTTCAGTTTCTACGAATCAAAGACTAGTCAAAATCAACAGGCCAGGAGTTAAGTCACTTGGAAAGTGGAAAATAAGAATAAGACCATAGGGCAGTCACATCATCCGATAAGATCTATGAAACAGGAGCACAACTAGAATAATTTCACTAAAACTGATTATGACATCAGGAGATTCGAAAAAAATTCCATGAATTTTAGCAATGACAATGTATCAAGTTAGTCAGGACACAACCCGTGGACGCCATTGAAACCTAACAGCATCTGACGTTGGAACCACTGCACCTCACTCGGGCTGTGTGAATAAAATCATGAGGTAACCACATCACCTAAGGTTAACATCCTGAAGTGATGTGGTTCCTTGAACCAGCGCACCCAGTTGTTTAGGCCAAGCAGAATGGTACCCATGATTGGCATAGGCTAGGTCATCCTCTTTTCTGTAGTTTCTCAGGAATGCAGTACCGGTGTTTATCCATTCCATATGACCTTGTAACCTCATTCGTTTCATCTACATTTTTGGCGTAGTGTGGTCTTCGTGGCTCAGTGAAAAGTGCCTCGGATTGCTGAGTTGTTTGCCATAGGTTCGAGCCCACAGTACTACTCAGTGCCTCTTCTTCATGGCCATCGTTTTATGATTTTTTGCACTGGATGAACCACAACCTTAATAGTATCAACAGTCAAGCATGCCTTTCGAGTTCCATATTAGTGTTCCGAAAGGCCAACAACTTTCGGGCTGTGGCGGCGCGGCAAGATTTTTGTCCACTAAACGGAAAAACTAAGATTTACAAACAGGGGTCCTCACCCGACATTGATTGATAGATAGACATACACTCAGACTGGGAGTCCCCTCCAACGATTTCTGTAGAAGCTGCATAGACGAGGAGGAAGAGGAAACTACAATGCATCTACTGTGCACGTAGCCTGCCCTTGAGACATTAGAAGGAAAACTATCGGAAAATAATTCTAACCGAATTCGGCATCCAGAAGATGAGAAGCTTTATCTCCGGTACGTAGTGGTTCAATTCTTGGGGTTAATACCGTTACGGTTACCCATCTCAAGGTACTCTGTGTTAGGTACTCTGGTTTCTGGTGCTGGAAAGCCGGCTCTTTATCGTGTCCCTGTCTGAACGAGGGCAGCCATCTTACTAAACCGTCATGCTGTGTCCAGGGTGGATAGAGATAAGATGATAAATCTCATTGGAAAGGAAGTAACTTTTCTTGTTCCTGTGTCTTTCATTATCACTTAATGGAAGGGACCTACAATTTATTGCCGACCACCAATGGCGAATTGAGATTGTAGGGTGGACCGAAGCTAAAGAAAAAATACAAATCTCAACGTCGGAATCACTGGGGTTATGCGACTATTCTCTACGGACCTAGTCCTCTGCACATCTGTCTTGAAACGGTGGCAGCACACAGTGCACTGGATCATGGGCCAGTGAATCTTCAACGCTCAATCGAAGACTCACCAACTAGACCAAGGCGACGCTTGGCGATTCGCTTCGACCTTCGTGAGTTAAAAATGATCAATACGATATCAGACTCTCTTCAGTTTGAGAGAAGTTTTCAAATCGATATCCTGATCCGCTCGGCTTGAGAAGCCGGTGTTCCTGCGTTGAATATCAAAAGACTCGAATCTTCTGAGAATGGCTCTGGGACTCTGTTATTTGAGCGAGTGTCCTAAACCCCAAGCGCAAAGTCTCTTAAGCACTTAGTCTGCATCCCTGTGTCTTCTAGGCTGAGTTGTTTGCGAATGAAACCAGTGTTAACATGAATCTCGACTTTAGCGTTAGGATAGTTCCCCTTATCAAAAACTTGCACTGGTTCAACGAATAGGAATGGGAATTTCTCCTTGATACCGAGGTATCACAATGGTTCAACTACTGGCTAAGTCTGACAGCAGATATACGTATGTTGGGTTTCTCCAACCTTACCTAACTATGGTGTCAAGGGTGCAACTATCAATATTTTCATTGATAGTCAAACTTAAGCCATTGGGGTCTCACTACCTTAGCTCAAAAGCCATCGACGGCTTCTTCATTGCTCTCCAAACGCTGGTAGGTGGCGGGACATAAAATCGATCGCTGACCAATTAGCCATGGAGAGGTACATGTAGGTACTGGTTTCTTCTGCAGCTTTCCAAACTTCGCGCTGAGATAATCAATTATGGGAATAAGACAACCAAACGGACTCATCTGCTCTATCAATTCGTCAGCAAAGTATCTTTAGACATAGGGATAAAAGACTCTTCATCGAATGTGTATACATATCTGGTACTTGGCGTTTTTCGTTTGATCTCGAACAGTATTGCTTAGTAAGTAATCAGGGATTACTGATCTTTTAGACTGTCAGAGCGTTGCTCTAGTTCTGTTGTTAAGCTGCTTCCTGAACAAACTTTCATTTTCAGGGTTGACCGGCATTGCGTTTAGGACTGCTAAAGTTTCTAGCAGATTGCTTTTCTTTCTGTTCGAGCTCCATTCCACGGTTCATGCGCTGGCTATGACAACTGGTCTTCGAGCTCTATCATCAAACTTTTAAATTCAATTCGAGTGCAACAGCTATACATATCAGACTCGACCGAAATGAAGCCTTTTTCGGGGCTGTTCTAGATTTCTTGCAAAAGATATTTGGCACAGATCCAAATGTTAGCTTTGCCTATTGCTTCCATTGGCCACACAATTCGCCGATATGGTTCAATCGAGACGCAAACCGAATCTTGGAACCCTGATAGGATGCCATATGCCGATGGATGAGAATGACTGAAGTTGTTTCCAACTTTTTGACTCCAATTCGTTGCCCCAGAGCTTTTTCGAATGCATCCTCCTAGGACTAATAAAGCACAGACTACCACAATTGTCGGAACAGCATCTATCACCTCTCACTCGCCTATCAACTCATTGCATTAGATGGAGAAACACATTTCGAGGACATATAGAACAGCGACGTATTTACATCCGACAAGACTGTGCTCTTCCCATGGATAGACCTTTCTAATGACCGCCCCTAGGGGTTAGACACTTTTCCATTTTCAAAAAAAATCTCCTCCGAGGAATTTAAAGCTCTAGGCCAACAAACAAACACATTATCCTATCCAGCAGACAAAATTCCTCAAACTTCCGTCACTTGTCGAACAGACAAGGAGTTCACTTCCTCGGTGAAATTCTTCAATTTCACTCCTTTCCCAGGACTCGCCGCCCCATTGCCTTTCGATATTTCTTTATCATCCCTGTCAGCTGCCACTGGCAATGTGTAAATGCCTGCAACCTATCAGAAAAAACGACAGCTGTAAATTGTTAACTTCGACCGAAGCGGTCTGCTTCCAGGAACAGAGAACTTTTCCAATCCTCTAGCAATACTCAGCGTAGCAGTAGAAGTAGATGGATACATCCAGTGTGCCAGAACTTTTTCATATGCCTCGGAGCAAGAGTACTACTGCCAGAGATGTAGTCCTCCTTTGCCACCAGTTTCACTTAGTTTTTAAGAACAAAATCACGTACCTACCGTTTTGTAGTCCTTTAGAATAAAATTGAAAAAAAAAATGCAGAAGTTGTGTTGCACATAGTTTTGAGTCGTTCGAATAAAACTTTTGTAAATTATTTCAAAGTTTGGTCTTTACGTCGAATTAACAAAACTGTTAAGGACATATGTGCAGGAGTAGACTGGATTTAAAACAATCTCTCTCTTTCTGTGCTAACGCGTTCTCTCTCCTTCTTATGCTATCTTTAAATGAGTGCAGGGCTCTAGCCGTTGGCTACTAGTGTGTGCCACAGCAGGACAGAGATGTGACAAAATTTCAAATAAAATTTTCTGTAACAATTTAATTAGAAAAGTTTGCGTAGAGAATTTAATTTTTTTATTGCATTTTGTTTGCCTCTTTCTTGGGCTTGTTTCTGTTAATTGGTCTTCCTGCCAAGTTTTATTTATATGTGTGTATAAGAGTTCCAACTGTGGTAGAAATAAAGTGTACGTTTTGAGCAAAAGAGTTGGTAGAAGCCATCAACCACATTTTGAAGAAATTGTGTCAAACTGGATACGACAAATTCGTCCTTGGAGAATTTCGTAACTTAATATTTAGGCTTCTCAACTAATGTTGTTTTGTTGGTAGGTTAGGTGTGGTTAGAAGGACTGTTTCTAGTCAGAGAGATTTCACTCAGTTTCATGGTTGGATACAACCAGTTCTCTGAATATTTGGACATGCGCTGCTGCTATCAAAGAACCTCACACTCACAATAGGATAACATCTTGGGGCGCTATATAAGCGTTAAAGGTTCGCCTTTCCCGAGAAAAGTAAAAGAAGTAAAACGATCTACAGCCTTTACTTTGTTTGTCCCTACAATTACTGCCAAAAATCCTTGTGAAGATGCCTTAGCGGTGCAGGGAAATTACTCCATGGGAATTTACTCCACCTGGGAATTTACTCCACCTAGGTATTTACTCCACCTGAGAATTTACTCCACCGCAAGTGGGATATTACTCCACTTTTTGAACGGGTGCATATCGATGGCGAATACATAACATTCTAACAAAATGCTCCTTATATCGGTTCAATTGATTTTTATCCGAAGTAGACCATGTACTGGGGTTTTAACCACTTGTAAGTTCTTCATAGATTCTGTCGTGGATTCCGTTATTGCGCCTGTAGCTGTTTGCTCTGCTTTAGTGGGCAGTGCATGAGTACAAGTGTTCTTGTTTTGTGGCACGCTACGTTGCATACACAATAAATAGTTTTGGGATGGTGACGGGCATTAAGCTGCTGATAGTTCCACTCTTTGCCGAAGATGGTCTTTGAATTGTTAGCACACCGAGGGATTTTGTTCTTTGGTATAGGGCCATCCAACAAGAGGTGTCCTATTTTTTTTTCGCGAAAGTGTGGCGTTGAGTGTTGTCTGCTTCAATTCTTGTGTCAACTGGACCTTATAAGCATGTAGGCCAAGGTCTTTATGCAAAATTTCGGTATATAGTGGTTGCGGATAGGCCCAGTTCCTGTGTTCGTCTCGAAATGGACACATCTGGATTTTTTAGTCGCACTCTCAGATACGGCGACGATATTTTCAGCTAAACTTGCCGGACGAACAGGGGTTGGAGTCTTTGCATCACTATCTTGTCCTTGACGTTCAAATTTATCGATTAAATTCACTATAGCTGTGCGAGAAAGCATTTAATGATGACAGTATTATAAGCTTCACGAAACGTTTCCAGGATATTTTTCATTCCATTAGAGGTGTTTATAAAGAAATCTGCGGAGGGCGAGTACAACGGCACATATCCGCATCCTTAGATAGTTCTTAGGCAATTAAGAAATCACAGACAACGCAATGTGATACTTAGATGTTCTCCTTTTCTTTGCAAGGAGAGAGTAGTGGGTAAATGGGACACCGCCAAGCAAGCAATGCCATCTATACGGACTGATCGAAGATGGACATTGGCGTAGATGCAGGCAGACTATTTGACAAACTAAGTCTTTTAAAAAAAGTCGGATTCTCGGACAATACGAAAGGGAGGTCCCAGCAGTGACAATCGCTGTCTCTGAGACGTCGATAAAAGTAATATCACTGGATAATATGTATAACCATTTTCACTGACAGTAATAGGCGGCAATAAAAAGGATATTTGGCTTAGAACTCAAATCAAGGGTTGTGACGCGCAAACAGCTTAGGCTTCTTGGCATACAGTATGGGGAAAATGGGGCGTTTTCGACATGTCATTGCTGAAGTAACAAATACTGAAACGTTCTTAAAATAAAGGCCACTTGGCTGATTTAATCGCCAGGATCAGTTAATGAGAAAAAGCACCAAAATCACTATTTTTCATTTAAAAAATTCACCATCATTTTGTCCAACCTGCACCATCCGCATCAACGAACATTAATTACCAACCCTTCAATGGTCTGTCACATTTGCTTGGCAAAATGAATGAAAACCAATCCGTAGGACCTTCCCTTCTCATATAAGAACCTCATCCCCAGGAGCTTCAAAAGGGAAATTAAAATAATTCCACTGCTCCACACAAAAACTGACAAAACGCAAAACACACACGAGTGCTATAAATAAACATGAAAGTCGAGAACGCACACAAGCAAGCACATATGCTTTGTACGAGGTACGAGGATAATCCAAAGCCACGAGAACTATTTCATTAAATAAGATAACACATCAGGGATGGATTTTATCTCTTCAAATAACTTTGTCCCCGGAGAGAGTCCTGCTCATCTCTGTGGAGTCATTCAACTTCCATCTTATTATGTCGACGTCGAAACAACTTAATGAACCATATGTCCACACATGCATGGATACGCGGGGTATACCCTGCCATACACATGTCCTTTCTGGTGTAACTTCACAAAATCAAGGATTTCTTTTTCGGAACTTTGTGTTTCGCCTCTTTCTCTCTCTCTCTCTTTGTCTCCTTTTCCCGCAATGTAAGGAATTAATAAGGCTCGAGACTCAAAGACGCAAAATTCATGGAATCCCCACCGACACCGAAAAGAAAACATCATATTTTCCACACAGAAGCAAAGGCCCCACCGAGAGCCGTTCTGGGAAATAATTTACTTCGAAATAAAGCAGCCAGCAAGGACTCAAGTCCCTCCACTCCGTAAAAGGAAACAAAACCCCTACGCAATCGGATAATCGTGACGGACGCAACTCTCGAATCTAATATGGATTTTTATGTGGCTCTTATAAAAGCGTTTAATAAAATTTATTCGATTAAACCGGGTCAGTTATCGCAGATAAATTGTCGAAGACTGTCAAAAACGATCGGCTGAACGGTTTTAGTCCCAACAAAAAAAGGACCACGACTGCGACGAGGGAAAAACGCCAAAACGCCAAAACGTAACGAGCAAGTAACCCACCAGTGTGAAGAGCGTGTGCGTGTGCGTGTGTGTGTGTGTGTGTAGTTGGGAGAACGTTATCATTATACGGTAACATTATTTGCGACGGGCAGCCAAATGACGGGCCGGGCTTGGGATAATGTGTCCTCTGGGAAATAAAGTTGATTTTTCGATCAATATTACCATTAAATACCGATTCAGTGATTGCAACTTCAAGGAGCGGGGGCCGGTAGCCTGGAACTCGAATCGAACTTTATGATTTCTTATGAATTGCGAAGGATAATTTTCGGGACATTAGGCTGTGTGTGCCGAGAGAGAGAGAGAGAGAGAGTGTCGGGGGCATTGTGTAGCCTCGTTATGACAATTCAATGGAACCAAATGGTTATCATGATTACCGCACACTTATCGAGAATAATTAATCGCTTAAAGCTGTCCAAAGACAGTTACATGGAGGGTGCCTTGTACTTGGACACAATGAGGCGACTGTGAAAGAAACTTATTGAGATCGAGTTACACGGCAGCACTTTAATTGGAATTTGTTTGTGATTTACGGGAGCACACCGGGTTTTGGTTCTTAGTTCATGGAATCCGTGTGGAGAGAGGTGGTAAGGACTTTTCAGAACAATTGTTGTTAGGGGGCGTTTTTCGGTTTAAGAAATCACTGAGAAGGATGGCTATAAGGGAAGATAAATGCCACGAAAGTTATGCGTAAACACGACGGTAGGCCATGGTAAATCAAATGTAGAGTTGGGAGGGGAGTAGGGTTGCCATCAGAACTTTAATAAAATTAGAAATCATGGGCATAAGACCACGGACATTGAGTCCAGAACCCCGGCGTTTCTTTGGAGGATTATGTATTTGTGGTACTCACAGCCCTCAGCCCCAAACACATGCAAATTGCTTTCTCACTCGCTTCGTTCAGGTCACGATCAACGCGTTATCTGTGCGCGACTATTTCGTCACGAGATGTATATACATATGTACGCAGGATTTCAGTTAATAAAGCTACTCCTTAAAAACTCCTGACACATTTTGAAAACCCCCATCAGAGGCCTTTCAAAAGAGGACAGTGTCCGACAAAAAGAGGATGGATGGCAACCCTGGCTGGGAGGAATAATGAAGTGGCATTAGAAATGGTAGAGCGTTTCCCTGATATGTTCATAAGGTCCCCAAAATGCTGAATATCATCTCTTTTAAGCGAAAGGTCATACTACTAAAAGCATCGCAGAGCTCTGATGATGTCCGGTTTATTTTCAAGTATGGTGCAAATGGCATTAATTAGATTTTTCCCTTCGTTCTGTTCGGTCCAATCGTGATGAAGTCGCGCCATGGCATCTCCACATCCTCACAAGAGCTCAATGTCTTCTGTTACACTTCAGGTGTAAGTTACCCAACCATCAAGCCAAACTTTGTTGATGACTTTGTCAAGTCGTGGAATCTGGGTACTTTGTTCTAACAACTGTGCCCACTTCTCCCAAGCCGTGGGAAGGGGGGCGATTTCTTCTTCGACTGGATTAAAATTAGTTTGCCCTATCGCCCTTGCTTTTGGGAGGCTGTAACTGAACTTCTTTCAGTATAAATACCGGTGTATTTCTACTTTGCAGAATTGATTGATCCTGTCGTACAAAGTGGAACTGGTTTCAAGGTTTCTACACACAGCGGGCTATAATCCAAACCGTCATTCTCTTTACCACGAAGATGTATTACAATTCGCAGCATGTATTTTACGATCCCAACATTTCAGTTTAAGAATATCATCGGTTTGCAACTAGTATACATTTGATAGAACCAACATTCGCGCCGCCAGAATGTCGCGGCGTGTCCTTATCTGCTAAATGTTGTAACAACACTGTCCACGGCTTCTTACTAAAGGAACACATCCACGAATCCCATTTACTTAATGTAATTCTTAACGTTAACAATTGTGAAATATATCCCCATAATCCCAATAGAAGCAATTTATTCCTCGCTAACACAAACACCTTCATACAGAGTCCTGAGGAACAGGAAAAAAAAAGCGAATAGCGAGGGCAAAACAAATTGCAAAAAAAAAAAAATAATAATAAAGTGTGAGTATGAATTCGGGTAGAGCTCGTGCCAGCTATCAGCGATGATTCCGGTTGATTGCTTCATTAGGCGATTGTTACACGAAATTAAACTTTCCCAGAGAGGATTCCCTCAGTTCTTCCCTTAGTCGTATATCCTTTTTTGTAAAAATGTGTCTTGCCTCACATTATGGTAGTGAATGCTAGACCATTACTTATGGTTTTATCTAGATGTTTATCATATATTGGTGAAGTAAATCCTGTTCCTCCTTTCGATGGAATCACATTATGCTTGAACGATTATCCAAATTGTGTTTGGCATCCAATGAAAGGAGGACGAACAAAAAAAAAAAAACAATTCAACAAAAGAAAAAAAGCTTTGAATAACATAGTGCATTAGTGGAATAGAATAGAATGGATAGGTGTATTGTATCGTTTATTCCTTTGTAAAGGACGACATGGTTTAGTTAACAAAGTTTTAACCAAAGTATCATGGGAATCCAACTCTCCAATTTGGATAGTTTTTGAGTTTGATGACAAGCGAAGAAAGTATGTAATTTTAAACAGAGCTTGGAAAATAAACATACTCCTACAGTGTAAGGGATGTAGACAAGTCAAATTTGAAGTCAAAGGCAAATTGAAGAACACCATTGCCAATCCAACCAAAGTAAAGAAATAATTATTTCAAATCAAATGCAGAGCCACAACTTTGCGGAAGAGGATCTATATTATTGTATGGTGGACAGAAGAGGGTTCTTTTACCAAAAGAAGAAATTTAAATTTTTTTTTTCGTCCCCCTATCTATGGCCAAACTGTCCAATTCTCGCAAGAAGTAAAATATCTGGGAATAATGCCGGGCAGTAAATTGTCCTGGAACCCCCACATCAACTGGACCATCGAAAAAGCTACGCAAGCACTCTGGATCTGTTGCCGCATCTGTGACAAGAACTGGGGCTTACTTACTTAGCTGGCGCTAAAATTCGTGGTGAACCTGGGCTTCAAACAACAAGCCTCTCCAGTAAGCCCGGTCCTTAGCTAACTGCCTCCAGTTGCTCATTCCAAGTTGGTTGAGGTCCCCTTCCACTTGTGCGCACCACCTTAGGCGAGTTCTTCCTCTACTGCGTTTTCCCTCCGGGTTAGACTCGAAGACTCTGCGAGCCGGAGCATTTGTGTCCATGCGCTCTACATGCCCCAGCCATCTGAGCCGATGGATTCGTATCTTCTTGACTAGGGCGATGTCGCTATACAACTCGTAAAGTTCATCGTTGAATCTTATCCTCTAGAACCCGGACCGATTATTTTATGAAGAATTGTTCTCTCGAAGCAACCAAGGATATCTTCATCCGTTTTCGATAGAGTCCATGCTTCAGCGCCATAAAGCAGGACTGGGATGATCAATAGAGTTTCCTTAGTTTTTGGGATAGGGCCTTACTACCCAATTGGCTTCTTAGCCCAAAGGAGTAGCGATTGGCAAGAGTTATTCTTCGCCTGATTTCTGCGCTGGTGCTGGGAATCAAGTTTAAACCTTGGTCTTCAGACCTACTTTGACAAATAGGGATCACCACAACCAAAGAACTAAAACGAGTGCCTAGCCCAGCAATTTTTAGCCGAAATTTACATGACAGATTGTGTGTGCTCCACCCTCACTGCGGCAAATCCTTTCATCTTTTTGGACTCATACAAGTAAAAATTCTGTAAATGATAAACTTAGCTGCGGGCTCTATAAATTTGAGTTCCCCGCATGAAATACCGCAGTCGAGCACTTGCTTGTCGAACAACATTGAGGCAGATAATGAGGCAATTCGGTTAGTTTTCAGTTGCACCACTTTTTTTCACTTCATTTATACGCACTGCCGATAATTTGGTTTTACAATTTATTGGTTACAGAATAAATTTCCTAGAATCAACTAACCCAATCAGAAACCCATGCCCACTTCCAATTCCCGTCATTAACCATTCATATGCACTTCGATTCCATTCGCATTCGAAATGAATTTATCTAACATCCTAATGAGGTCATTTGTTGCAGTTTAAAGCGAGAGATGCGAATCCAAAATTAATGTTGGACCGCACTCCGTTAGCACATTAATTTAACTGTCCCCGTTAAACCCCATTACTATGATAAGCTAATTGCATTGGTCGCCATAATTATTACAGCATATCAATTCGCTGTCAATAAATTGATGTCGATTCTCGATTGGTGGACACGTATCGACCTGTGGTCGTGGAACAACATGCATCACTCATATCTATGCGAGGCGGAAGCATAAATTATGTAAATGACCTTCGATGTGGTTGTCCTAGACCGCCGCACGTCAAGGATGGCCTGACTAGAAATTTGACAACAGCTGCATGTGCTGGGTTTGCATAAATCAATTAACACGCCCACGATGGTGATGCATTACGCGCAAACGGTGCTGCGAAATATTGAATATTAAATGTGAATGCAGGGGCTAATGTTTACCTTTCATTATGAGCTCTAGCTGGTTCTCTATAGTGTAGGACTGGAGAATTATTTGATCCTGGTATGTCACAACAGACCCACTGATAACATAATTTTAAGTCAGTGCACGGCTAGTAAACCAAAGCGAAGGGCTATCAGAAATATATTGGAAAATGATTGAATCCTGCGAGTTTCTGAGTTTTTTACATTTTTCCCTAGGATACTAAAAATAGGCTGCTAACTTTAATTCGTGTCTTCTTTCCTCAGGATCTTTGAATAATTTTCATTTCAACGAGCAGAAGTGATCACCGCAAAAAACTTTTTTTTGATCCCTCTCAAATTTGCTGTATCCCACATACTTTTAATGTTTTGCCCTAAAAAAAAATTATAATTGTTTCTTCAAATACATATGTATCTTTTACGTGAAAAAACATTTGTTATTAATTATTTTAATGCGTAGCCAAAAAAAAAACCTAAAAAAGAGCTTTTTTGGCAGTCCCAACTGGGTCTACCCCCTGAATAGTTGAACAATGCAAAGATATTTAAAATGACACCTCTTGTTGGGTGACCCTATATTATTTGTTAAAAATATGACAAGACCATTAGATTATGAAACATTTCCAGTCCAACCAAAACGAATCAGGACTTACACATACACACACGTATATACGTATGAATGCGTCAACGAGTGTAAACGCTTATAGAATCTTTTATCTTCCTTTCCTATTCCTATCGGTATTTTTTATGTGAGTTCGTGGGTTAATCCGCCTTTTTTTCCAATGATTTGTGCCATCTAAAGTCCTCTGCTGCATTCCGAACCTTGTTTCCCGAATACTCACACGAAAAAAAAAAAGAATTAAATGTACGTCGAATGGGGTTAAAGCGATTAGTCGCCATCGCTTTCGGTCATTGTACTGGAACAAAGCCATGCGGATCCCCATTGATATGCATTCGCCATAGTTTTTGTCAATTTTTGGGAAAATAAATCGGAAAATATACAGGAAAATTCAATTGATAAAAACAGGACTTACGGGATGGATAGAAATTAAAACAGGACGTTGTTTATATTAAGATCCGGTTATATAAGACAGACAGTGGACACTAGACCGATTTTTTAGAAATGGGTAGGAAGGATTTATGTATCGGGTACTGTCTGGTGTAGGCTGAAATGTGAAATGACCTCCTTCTTGGATTTTAGTAGGAAGTGTGCAGAGATGCCAAAATTGTCACTCTCAGTGAAATGAAGACAGATTCCCAAGTAATTCATCGAATCGCTACTTTCATTGTCTTAACGATTCTTATGGCACTGAACTCACTTCAGATAGAATAGAACTTATGCAAGTGAGTTCTTCTTAATACTGTTCGACTAGAGATCTCAGTCTGTGTTGAAAATTTGGAAAATCAACGCCTGCAGACTATGCACAATGGTGACAAAGTCTATTGTTAGAACAAACCATGGAGGATAAACCATGGACGATGATAATCTGATCAGAACAAAACAAATGAAATGAAACCAGGCTCTCTGACCTGGAAGCTCACTAGCCAAAATAATTTAATCAGCAGAAGATGAAAGGTTAAGAGCATAAGCCACCTGTTTTCTAAGATTTGGTCAGAGGAGTGTATGCCTATTAAATGGAGTCTGAGCATCGTTTGGCCGATCTATTAACTGTCATATTGCGTGAACGTATATATAAAAACTCCAAGGAGTTTATTGGCTCATATCAGTGTTTTCTCAGGCTAAGAAAGTATGCAATTCACATCTCAGCAAATCGTGGAGAAAATCCACCAAGTCCAAGTCGACAGTCACTATCTCTTTACTGATTTTAAGTCCGTTTGTGACCGTAAAGAGACGATTTTGACATCCCTGGGCGACTCGTCCATCTACACAAAATGACAACGAAGAATGCTCTCTGGTCTTCAAAACTAAAAAAAAAGAAGGAAGGTGACGCATTGTCATGAAACTCCTTCAAAGTCACTTTTTGAATGCAAACAGACGATATTAATATCATTGGCAGAGCTAAACGTCGCGTCGTCGGTCGGTGCGCTCCAGGAATATAGGGTTTTGTGGTGAACGAAGGCTAATCCAACTTGTTGCTGTCAACTAGAAGCGACACTCAACACGGATGAAGTGGAAAGAAAATCAAACATCACAAGATCCATGTGTAGTTCGAGTCTAGTTTTCAAGTGTTGCCGAACACTACAGAATAAGTTTCTGTAGATCCTGTACGTCTAGCAGGTCCTTAATTGATGATCAGTCTGATAGGTCTGCGGACTATTTCTTTGTCAAAAATACCGAATGTGGTCAAAAATACCAACTCGGGGACGCAAAGTTCTGGTCTTTCTTTCAGCAGCTATTCGCTGGAACCTTCCTGCAACCTAAAAAAAGCTGAATATAAGTACGTTGAAACTGCAAACAGAATGGTGAACTACCATCTGCATCACTAAAAGTGGAAAAACAACAGAAAAACTTACCGCGATTATCGAAAAAAATGGGTAATGTCACATTGACCCTTTTTTCACACGCCCCTTCAATTGCGTTGTCAGAGGACACATTTTATTTGATCACAAGCCCAACCACAAAGTTTGTGGCAAGTTACATTGTGATCAACATTTTGGACGCAAACTTCAGGACGCTACGGTCAGTCGGCGTGGTGACAGTTTGTGACCACCATCCTGTTGTGAAGAATAAGAGCAACAAAACGCACCTGACTTCTGCTAACGAAATCTTTTACGAATTGACTGCATGTTCAAACTTTTTTACAGTGGGACCAAGGGCTAAAAAAAAAATAATGAACGGGGATAATTATTGTCTACAATCCTTCTGAAAGTAGTATACAAAAAAAAAAAAAAAAACAAGGATGACGTGCATATTAGCGATTTTATTGCAAAATTCATTCATTTTTGCTCGCCACTGTATGTAGCTAATCGACGAACGAAAACAACTTGAAACACTCATTTCAACTAAAATGCAGAAACACTGCGCCGCGCGTCGTCCGGAAAAAGGATATCACTGGCTTGTAAAGCGTTACCTACCCAATAGACTCAAGACTTTGATTGCTGTACGACCCACTTTTAGTATCTTATGCAGCTGCAGCTGTATAGCCAACCGCTACTCGACTGACTTTCTTGAGAATTTTTAGAAATCCTTCGACCGTTTTAAGGCACACGATTGCTTAGGCGCTCTTCCAAATGAAATTCATTTCAATTTTCCAGCTTGCCATACTCTTTCCTCGTTGCTCTTCGTTTGACATTAGAGTAGTTCTTTGTATGTCCTTATGATAGCCTACATACGAGTTATACGAGCTAAAATATTCTAACTTGCGCATAAAATAATCACTACCACCAACAACAATCTGTCAAACCGAACGCTGTATAGAGTAAACCATGGTTATGTGATCCTGTTCGCAAAATCCTCGTTTCCCAAAGTAAATATTAACTTTCACCGACACAAATACCACAGAGCATCTCCTCCGTACTCTACCCATCTCCCGCAGGGGTAACAAATCGCTTGTCAAATCACGAATATCCTCACCAGTTAATCCGATAAGGAAACGCCAGCATGCTAAAATGTCAATAGCTTCCCAGAATAAACGAGATGCCAATGGAATATAAATCAAACCTTCCCCCTGCACTCCCCAGCGGGATGGCATCGCAACAACAATGCACTTACTGCAACGACAGCAATACCCAAACATCCTTTAAGATGTGCAGAAACAGCACATCATGATGTGGAACATCAGTCCTTGGGAAAACAAATACCTCCATACTTCAGCATGTCGTTGCTACACTGCTGCTGGTGACGAGCTGGGAGAGGAGTAAAGGTCGAGGACAGCAGGGGCTCGAGCATACCTGGCTAAACTACCCTCATTCCAGGTGAATCTCGTTACATTGGAGAGAAATCATTTGCCTATTCAATTCACATCCGATGGGAATTTTCGTCACTTCCGCCGCTGGTCGATCGGTGCGAGGAGGAGCACATCAATAGTTGCCTTGATCTTTGCCCAAAGGACAAACCGAACCGAAGGTTATAACATTTTCCGGTCACGAAACTTATCCTGCTACTCACCACCGAATCAGTGCAAAGGGGAAACGAAAAAGATTTACATTTCTCATTTCCGGGGATGAAACACTTGTACAACAATAACCGACGGAAGCATTATTTCCTTCCTCAGATTGGAAAAAAGCGAAGAGAGTCTGAAGAAAATATTTGATTCTGATTAACATTCGCCGGAAGCTTAAATTATATGAAGGCGGCGACGGCGACGGTGGCGGAGGTGAATATTTGCATCAGGAAATCGTTTATCGATTCACGAGAACAAGGAAACAGGCTTTGCGGGAAAAGTGCCTGTCAAGAGGAACAGATTCCGAGAATTGGTTGTAATGGAGTGTAAACATCCTTTCTTTCCTTTGTTTTCGAACGAATTATGTCTGGTTGAGGTATAGAGGCGAGAATCGTTTTTGTGGCAAGCACCGAGGAGGGCGGGCAAGGTGTTAGTACACCGAAACGGAAAGGTACAATCTATTCAAGGAGCGGTTTCCTATATCCGGACAGGAAGAAATTAAGAAACTGAGAGCCGAAACGAAGACTCGTGGAAGCTGTCAAATGAGCAGGGGGGAGCAGAGAGAGGTAGAAAATCCAAGTGGACTGAACGAAAAAGTTGCTCATCACACAGTGGCTATGGGAAAGACTGATTGTACGGTTATCGCAACTAGTTTAATGTCCTTTCAGGGCAAAAGTTGGTCTCTACAACTGAGGTTTGTCAAGTAATAATCTATCCCCGGCTCTGGCCTTTGGTCGGAGACGAACTCTTATAACTTCTAACAAAAGCCAGCTACAGACTACAAGGAAATGCAGACGATGTCGTTAGGGGCAAATTCGATATCATCATATCAGATGTGATGCAAAATGCCCTTTACCTAACTTCAAGGTGGTGTAGGACACAAGGCCTGACCATAAATCCCGAAAAAACTGTTCTTGTACCCTTTTTCAGAAAGAGGAAAGACAACCTCAAGCAAGATTCACTGGAAAACATCCCTATAGATCTGTTCAGCGAAGCAAAGTATCTTGGAGTAACACTTGACAAAACGCTTACCTGGAATTTGCACCTTAACATGGTTACCAACAAGGCGACTAGGGCAATGGTCACGTGCCAACAACTGTACAGCAATATTTGGATGATGATTTACTGGTCGTACTACGCCATAATCAAACCAATGATCTCCTAGCGTCATTAGTGTGGTGGCGACAGCAGCGAATGGAGAAATGAAGGCCCTACTACACACCACGGCAGCACTGATGCTGGTATTTATGGTCCCAGTTTCCAACGCGCGATAGCGCTTGGAAGTCGTCAACAGTATTTTAAGCAAAAGTGCACGCTATTGAACAGTGTGCAAGAGAATGCCTGCGGAAAAGACTCCAAAGAACCCGCATCTACATCTTTCCAAACAGCTATTAGCCCTTAAATCCTATACGATAGGGTCCAAAATTTCTCTGGGACTGTCTCAACCTCCTTGAAAGTCTTGCATCGGTAAATAAGGCTACCGTAACCTGGATCCGAGGGCATGAAGACTTTGAGGGCAACGGAAGGACTGACTGTCTGGGGAAAACAGGCGCTTGCCGCCCAGTCGAACCCTGTTTTGGAGTACCACTAAACAATGCCTACTCCCAGATAACACAATGGGAGATCAACAAACACGCCGACTACTGGACCAGCCTTCTACACAAGGCCAAGATTTTTCTTGATCTCACCAAAGACGAGTTAAGAACCTTAACGGGCTATCTAACGAGACATTGTCCACTCAGATAAAATCAGCATAAAATAAAAGTATCAGATACCGATATTTGCCGACTCTGTAGAGAACAGAAAGAGACAGCTTATATGCGTATGTCCAAGAGCCGCAAGGAAAAGATTACTCCACTTGACGCGGGCCTTGGTCAATCCAGCGGAAATTCGGAAAATCGAATCTAAGGCTACACTGGCCTCAATATAACCTCTGGTTAAACCACATGGGCCACCACAATAGACCTCATAGGTCGCAGTGCGCATTTAGGGCCCCTGTAATACAAAATACAGAGAATACAGAGGTTTGCCATTCTATCGTACCAATTTTAATGATTTCTAACCCCAAGGCCTGTTCGAAAACAGAATATCATACTTTGATATCGTTCTGTAGTGGCACAGTGAAAGGCTGGATATAGTCCAACGTAAGACGCGGCAACATCAAACGATCGAAGCTGAATGAAGGCGTAAACATTCTAACCCAGCAGGACGATTATCACACTCTAGTCACAGTCTGCACTTTGAAAAGGCCCTTTTCGCATTTTACAAATCCATAACGACGTTCTTCGCAGAACATTTGTCACAATGAAACACACAACCGTCATCAGTCTACATTCATCAACTGTCAATCTATCTCCTTTCTACGACTACGACAAATCGTGTACATCTCTCCCCCTCAACAAAAAGTGACTAATCGAACTTCCTTATCATGACACACCATGCTACTCGGGTTTCCGGACACTCCCTGAATAACTGGGAAATGTAAACAGAACTTATACATAAAAGCGCGCGATAAAAGCTGCCAAGAACTGAATTATAGAGACATGCAACAGCATAAAAGATCCATTAGGCATGTCGTCGTGTCTGTTTGAGATATAAAATCCAAACGATACAACATTCTAAATGGTTTCGATTTTAAGCCATCAAACGGCTCCTTCGGCCATCAAACATCCGCCAGCAGCCGTAGGACAATGGATACGCGAAGGCTTCTCTCCTCCATTTGGGGCGGATTTAAATCGCGCAAACAAAAAGCCTGTTAAAGCCCAACAAGGGATGAGGAAAACAAAACAAAAAAAAAAATGTATTCCTCGCATCCTTGCGCGTGTCGTAAGGACAGAGTCAACTGTATAGGAAGCCAATGAATCGATTTGACACTCGATAAAGGGATAACTGAGTTCTAGGCCAGGAATATGGTTAGTCCACCATGAAACTGAAAACGAATATCAATTACAGTGGGTGGAGAGATAATTTCATTTTTATGAAGTCTTGGACGGATTTTAAGTCCTTGTGGCAGGAGTTATCATTCACAGTCGCGATGTCTAGTCAACCCACTCTGTAAGGTCATCTCTGTTAAGTTGGCTGAGAGATTGAATGTCGGAGAAGTTGTTTATTTACAGTAGATGTTTATTCAAATTGATGCTGCCTCAGTGAAATTTTAGTTTTTGTGGGTGGACGGTGATAATGTATGGACATTTAGAATCCTACTCACTTATAAGTTCCTAAATGTCACTACGACCATCCTCAAGGAGACTCTATTATGTAAAATGTTCAATCCCGTTTTTTTGCTCAATTCCCATAAGTTTTACCTACACATGTCTAGTGGTTCCCCCTAGATAACCCTGGTAAATTCTAAGAGACACTAGAATTTAGATATATTCACTTCACAGGTCGGAATCATCTGCTTTCTGATTCGGTTAATTTTTTTTTAAGAATCTTATGGTACAGAGTACGCGAGGCTATCAATGTCGAGCAGCTACTTCTTCGAACAGAGAGGTCCATACTTCGATGGTTTGGGCACGTCAAACGCATGTCCCCAACTCGGTTTCCAAGACGTGCCATGGAATCCGTACCATCAGGTAGGCGTCCCATCGGTAGGCCCAGGATGAGATGGCTGGACCAAGTCCGAAATCTCACCTCTATTCGTATGGGGATAGCCCCTGATGATTTAGAGTCGATGGTAGAAGATCGGGAAATGTGGAGAGTCCACTTAAGCCCCCTAAACCCGCGACCCTCATAGTGGATAAACGGGCTATGGGAAGATGATGATGAACCTTATGGCTGACACTGCGACGTGGTGTCTCCAGTCTACTGCCTTCCTAATGAAGGTGAGTATGTCATTAGTAGCCGAGTTTCTAAAATCCGCTAACGAAAAGAATTTCGTATGAAAGATCCTTGTGCGTAGCCAGTATAGTGTCGGACATTTGCAGAGAATGTGCTTAGAGGTTTCTTCCACTTCCAAACAGACACTCTGTATCTGAACAAAGTTTTAGATTGTTGAGATGATGTTGAAGTCCTCTAGCTTCCTCATGTTGTTCCTGTCAAGATTTTGAATTTCCTTCCAGGAAAGCAGGATTGCCTAAGCCCGGGAACATTGTCCCAATGGGCTAGGCGAAGTTGGTTGATAGTCATGAGCAAAATATTGGAGAGGCTAGAGGAAGCAGAGATGAAGGTTGTTGAGTGTGCGGACGATATCGTGTTTTTCATATTAGGGATGTTCTCCGCTGTGATATAAAAATCATGGACTGGGTGCTGGGACGGGTGACTACAAGTTGTGAAATGATAGAACTGATGCTATATGATCAGAATAAAAAAATTACGAAGATTGGATAGACAATACTTGAGTAGCAAGTATCTGTGAACTATCCTCGATCCAACAGAAAACAATTGTGGAGTGATGACTTTTAAAGGAAAAGTGTTTTATATATAGTTTGCGATTTTCGAAGCGAAGGCTTGTCAACGACTTACGTCTTCGGAGTGCACGTTCTTATTTCCTGAAACATCCGTTTCAGCGATCGTGTGGAAAAAAATTCATAAGCGAAACTTCAATATGATGCTACGGTTTGCCTACCTTCTAAGATCCGTCGTATGATCGCTTTACTCAGCGGTGATAACTGGATCTCCATCAAATCTTCTCAAGATAATTTACGGATTCTCTGGTATTTAATCGCCAATAAAAAATAGGTTGTACCGCAGTCCATTGTTTGCCAATCCATATCTTCTCCCAACCATGGAAGGGACCTACAATCTATGCCCGACTCCGAAGGACGAATTGAGAAGGTTTAGTTAGGTGGCTGCCCCCGTTCAGACAGGGATACACTTAGACGAGATTGGCCTATTGTGATACCACGATGAAGAACTGGCTTAACAGCACCGGGGACCAGAGTATGTAATACAGAGTACATTGAGATGGGCAACCGTAACGGTATTAACCACAAGAATTAAACCACTACGTCCCGGAGATAAAGCTTCTTATCTTCTGGATATCAAGTTCAGCTGGATAATCATAGTAGAAGTATTCCCCGCGGGTTTTCCTTCTTAATGTCGTAAGGGCAGGATACGTGCACAGTAAGTGGGTTGTAGTTTCCTCTTTCTCCTACAGCTTCTACAGACATCGTTGGAGCAATGTCCAGTGAGGACCCTATTAATGAGCCCAAGTTTTTCGGGTTAGTGGATAAAAGTCTTTTAGTTTTTTTTGAATCCAGGTTAGGCCAGATTTGTTTTGACAAGATACAAGTGTTGATATTGGCCAAGGGCCAATGACTAGGTTCTCGCAACCATGCATGTTGTGTGTTTAACATTTTTGAAGGAATAGAATAACCTACCATTTATTGCCGACTTTGATCGGAGAATTGAGCAGTTCACCCTTACGAGAGTTGGTGCTGCGAAAACCTACGCAGCTCATAAAGCAGTTGAACGCATATACCACTGAGCTGCAACGACATATAACTCAAGAACCGATTCGCATTCGGACGATTATGTACAACATCTTGTGCGACCGATCAAAACATGAGATCTACTCTTGCCAACTTTTCATACTGAAAAAGAAATCGAGGCACAGAGTGCTAGCATTACATGTTTGTTATGACACGGAAGACCAAGCTTTCAGACAAAAATCAGAAACTCTATCATTATAGCACAGCTGGGGCTCTACAACCTACATATACTCTATTAATCCCAAACTAAAATTAAATTAGCTGTAGCTCCCAATTTAAATTGTTACAAACATTTTCCAGAAAAAAATTCATTCGACATCTTGTCGAACGACGAAACACACTCAACACCTACAAACATGCACAATGCCGACAACACATACGCCAATGGCAATTCAACATTAACCCGAATCCTTCACCGCAGTCACTCGGTGAATAAATTGTGGCCAAACCATTTCAATGGACATCGACCCCGCAACCCAGACCGGAATGATTTTGTGCAGAAAAAAATCTGTGAAAAAAAAAAAAAAACAAAGTTTGGCACTTTTTTATCGAAGTGAATGGCTTGGAAAAAATGTACGCGTATCCAATGAATTTGGCGAAACGTATTTCACTTCATTACTGGACCACGAGCTGTATTACACAGTAGAAAAGGCTTCCGTCCGTTTATTCCAATTATTGCATTTTGACCTCGATGCATTAACTCGCGACATATGATGTGCTTCTGCATGGTAGACCGCTGGTCAATGAGGTTATTACCTGGCTTTTGGTAGATTGGTCCTTCGTTGAAGTAGGCAGAGCTACGGGAATTCAATTGAAAGCACTCGAGGTGTGGGCTCTTCTGAAGCTTTATGTTCAATGAGAATTTTAATCAATTCACCTCGACGTAGATAAATTCAATTTTATTTGATTCGCAGTGGAATTAATCTTTAAGAGGGCTTCAGGGCTGGCATTCACTGGAGACCGCAACTAATCCTACTGACTCTCTCTATAGTTCGCCTCGCCGAGTGCGGGAAACCCACAGCTAATCATTGATTTGCGGCCTGTGGCTACACACTGTATGGTGAAATAACCTGAGCCTGTATCGTTGCAAAATTCAACTAAAATTCTTCTGTTCTTCCACGCCACTGGTATTGCATGCGTATACCAACGAATTTAAAACATGTGCAAGAATTCGCATCACCTATGTCCATATAGATAAAGGAATAAGGAGAATAGCAACGAATAGCAACAGTGCGACGTTGATGACAAATCTCTAGACCTGCTTTTGAACACTCACTTTCCACGGTCACAGTCAGTGCCAATATCATATTTCCATTTTCATACGGCACGCTTATCTCCTATGAGGGTCGCGGGCTTAAGGTGCTTAAGTGGACCTCTCGAACTTCCGCCATTGACTCTAAATTATCAAGACCTATCCCCATATAGGTAGAGAAAAGATTTCGGACTTGGTCCAACCATCTCATCGTGGTCCCACTCAGGAACGTCTATCTTATGGCACAAATTCCATTTCCGGGCGTCTAACGGGCCCAATCCATTGAAGTATGGACCTCGTTCAAAGAAGTAGCTGCTCGACGTTAAGTACCTCGGGTATCCTGATGTTCCTAACTCGATATCAAGCAACGAAGAAATCTTGTTTCGATATCTTGTATCCCTGAGCTTATTCTTCCCGTCATTACCCAAACCTCATGACTATAAGTGAGGGTCGGATCAAACACTGAATTAAAGACCGATAGCTTAGCTCCGAGGTCGGCCCTCTTGATAACAGATTGACCAAGTCGTCTCAAAATTGCTCTAGCCTGACCAATCCTACAGGATAACTCAGTATTACTCTTTCCATCACTCGTGAATAGGACCGATACTTAAACTTCTCCACCGTCTTCCATGGGACTCTACCAGCACACAGAGCGCATTGAACAGGCGTTCGGAAAATCAGAATTACTTCTGATTTGTTCACGTTTACTTTCAACTCAGCTTCAACACAGACGGCTACGACCCTATAAAGTTCGCGTTGAAGTTCGGTCTGGGTAGACTCAACGATGATCAAGTTATTAGCGAAAAGTAGAAGGCTTACTCTTAAGTCTCGCAATTTGAACCATTCCTCGTCACCACTGCGCTGTTACATCCAACTCACATACACAATAAAAAGGAGAGGTGACAAAAGGCACCCCTGGCGAAGTCCAATGACCGATTTGACGCAGTTTACCCAAACACAGCACTTACAGTTTGTGTATAGAGATCAAATGGCCCTCAGAAGAGAACCGTCAATCCCATACTCCTGCAGTAAACTCCAGAGTTTACCTCGAGGGACCCGATCATTCGACATACTCCCAGGGCTTCTCAGGTACCATTCTGAACAAGAAAAGTCCATTGCCTAGCAAAGGATGTGGGATGTGTGATTAACATCACTAGGTAGCTCCGCTTTACAAACATCTTCGGTTGGTTTTAAACTTTCTCCCTAAAGTGTAGCCGCGGGAATGGTAGATTTCACAGTATCACAACTGACTTTTATCGCTCTGTGTGTATCTATATCTTTACCCTAACCTACCTAGTTCCTTATCAATTGATCTTTTGAGGGCTTGTGTTAGTTATTGTCATGTTATTTGCGTTTTGCCACCATATCTAGCCACTTGAGCCACTGTGAACACTTATAGAAAATTTCCAATAAAATACAAATAAGGACATTTAGCTCAACTCGATATAGGTATTAAATTATTTTTAAAATCCTTCCTTTTCTTCAAATCAAATTAGTATTACCCCATGACTGGCTTCCCTTGCCATTGTAATCGGATTAAAAAAAAAAAACATCTTTAAGGGCTTTTCTGCAGTAAACAGTCATCAGACAAAATTTAGAGTTGGCGTTATGGTGATAGATCCTTTATTATTTTTTTCGTCCTTCATAAGTGATAACAAAGAGACTGGAGGAGAGTACTCAACTCAAGGACATCCCTATGTCAAATATAAGAATGAAAAGAAGAAAATTTTCTTTTTCTTAAATATTTACGCGCATTCACAACAAGGAACAAAGTTTTGCATAGCAATCCTGATGCTGATGATGTTGACGATGAACGTGATTTTTTTTTTCCTTCCACTCACCGTGCCTACGAGAAACACGAGTGCTCTTAGTCTACCCTTTGTAGGTACAATTATTTTCCTTATTCCGCTGGATGTCTTGAAAATGCGTGTTATGAAAGTTTTTTCTTTCGCATTTTGTTCGCCTTGAAACCGTCTAAGGACTTCTTAAATAGGATTTAAGTCTGCAAAGGATACAAAGTAAACGCGTTTTGCTATAAATGAGACAGGAGGAATTGAGAGCTTTAGATGTTCCTCAATTAAACACTTTTGCAATGTCGAGTGCTCAAATAGTACTACAGATCGTACTTGGAACAGCTTTTGTGTACTATATCTTTTGGAAATGGACAGTTGGAGGTCATGATGCTTGAAGAGATACAACAACTTTCACCGTTATCCCTACTCATAATGTTGTCGATATGAGAACGAAAATTGAGTTCTCGATCACAGGCTACACCTTAATCTCGTGCTGAAGCTACAGAGGGTAAAAGCTCATTTTTACTAATCTCTACTTCTATACTAATATTATAAAGAGAGAGATTTGTTTGTATATAAGAGGTAATCTCGAGAACTACTGATCCGATTTTGGTGAAATATGGCAGAAATATAACTTGAAGTCCGAGGAAGCACATAGAGTATTTGACGTCATCAGAAATTCAAAACGAAATTCCTCCAGAATGGCCAAAAATTTTGTTGGCGTTGAAAACTGAAGAAAGGCAAAATTAGACAGCGTAAAAGGCAAAATGATTTGACAAAAAAAATTGTTTTATCTCTTAACTTGGAGACGTTTAAACGATTGCAATATGTACTAAAAACACTCCAGAGCAAGTAGTTAACGTACTGACAGACGAAGAAGAGGAAACCTTTGAACGAATTTTACTCAAGACTGTCATTTTACAACTGGTTGACATGATTACAAAAAAAACTGTTGATTCAATCAGCAAAAAATTTATACAGAACATATTTATTACAAATCTCATTCAAACTTTTGGAAAAGGACCATTCAATATCACTACATAAGCGAAGCAGAAAAAAAAATTGATTACATAAAGCCCTACTCTGACCTAGATCTTAACTTCCAAATTCGCTTTCCATTAAGAGAAAGTTGGGATGAAGGAAGGGTCTTTAAACGCGACAATACATCCATTTTCACCAACGCGACACGGTTCGAAAATGGATGAATGGGTAGGCTTCGAACTTCTTCTACTGAGAAGAACTCGCCATTTTTTGGTCAATGAAACTTCCAAACCACGCCAGTGTGTTCCAAGCAGAAGTTCTAGCGATAACTGAGGCCTCAAGAGAACTCTCCTCAATTACTTTGAGAAGTAACATCGACATATAAATATGTATGTACCTCTATAGCGAGGCCGCAATTAAAGCCGCGTCATCCACATTACTCAGTTCAAAACTGGTAGAGAGTTGTCGTAGTGGGTTCAAAGCACAAAGTATCACTCTGTTGGGTTCCAGGGCATAGGAGCATCAATGACAATGCACACGCAGATGAACTGTCAACGTCAAGAAAGAGATCAAAACTGAACCAAATAATAGTCGATCATTGGGTTCTAACACCTATAGAAGCTTTGAAACACTAGATACACTGGCAAACTCGCTAATGAAAGATGGAGCACAATTCTGTCATGTCGCGTATCAAATAAAAGAAATGCTTACGCTAACAGATCGTTTTCAGCACTAGTGATGACCATCGTCAGCGGCTACAACTTACTAGCGGCCCATCCAAGGAGAATGCGACTAAGCACTTACTTTCTCTGCGAATGCTCAAACCTGAGCAGATCCAGAAAAACGACCGCCGGCCAACTAACACCTATGGCACTGAAGGTCATATTAAGATTAATACTGGATTCTGGGTGATTTAGAGAGGCGAATATAGAAAATCCTTATCACATCCTGTGCAGATCACCACCATTAGGTACAACCAGGCGAACTGTTTTCGAGCACCTAAAGGAAGTTGTTAAGAATTAAATTTAAGAACAAGTCTGTTCTACACTCGTTGGATTTGAAAATCTGTCACACTTCCAAAAATATGCAATTCAACAATTAGGCGTTTAAGTCTTAGGTGTCAAGGAAACAGTATTTCAACTTCTATGATACGACATTGACTGTCAGGGTCTTTGAATGAAAGTCCTCAGTTTTGAGAAGACAAGCGAGACCGTACTTTTGTGTTATGTGATCGCGATCTTTCGATCGTGGAGCGCAGAAATCTTGCTCAAAGTAAAAGTAGTTTGTAAAAAATAGAAGAAAGTGGAAGGCTGTAGTCTTTTGCAGAACAGCTCTGGGCACACGTTCTGAGGAGACTTCTTCACATAAAATGACAGGTAGGAGGAGAAATAGTTGTCAAGTCGGTAAATTCTGTGGGTCACACTTCAAACCTTGGCACTTTCTTTTGCCTTGAATAGTGTTCCTTTTCGTGATTTTAATTGAAACTCTTTGCAACAAGTCTAGCAAAATATACATTATACGTAAGTTGTCTACCGAAATTGTTTTTTTTTTATAGATTCCTGTAGTTTCTCCGAGATCTACTTGACAAGCGTGCATTTTTTCTTACTCTTTCACGACACCTCGGCTTAAGTCCGTCCTCTGAATCAGAACGTGAACATCTTGAATCAGAATTCGAGAATCCAAAGTCTCTGGTCGCTTCTTTAAACTGTCTTATCCAGGATGAACTGGCAAAGACACGCGATGCTTTTTCCTTTACCTCGTCCGATACTTCGTAAAAAATTTCTTTCAGTCGAAACGCTGTATCCGTTGCGTGGTTTACGTGATATAATATGCAAGCGCTTAGCATTATGGTGATCACTTCAATTAACGTATCTCCTGCAGGATGTTCCAGCTTCGGTACGGTAGTCAAAATTAGGCTTTTGAACGAACGATAAACCAGCTTCTCCAGATTGTACCAAATCACTATGAGAGCAAATTCCATTAGGAATACCGAGGTCAGTACCTCGACACACCACTGACAGAAGGGGTGAACTATCTTGTAGCGATTGGGAATCAATTCAGCATCCCAAAGCATTTCGAAAATCGAAACCAGGAATATCCAACTTGAGATCTCAGTCTGGGGGGCACAACCAACTTCGGTGGGCTCGAAAAATATGGTAATTCGTAGGACTATGTGAATTAGGGTTGACACTATCATCGCTGTTGCACTTGTCATTTTGTCGAGCTACTTGAATTGAAAATCTGAAAATGGAAAAATGCAGTTCTGACTGTAGTTCTCTCCTGGAGCGCTTCCAAACCAACCAAAAATGAGTGCACGAGTAGAGGTATTAATCAAGCCGAAATAGATTTAGATGAATTAAATTTGAATTTTGTTTTGCGAATTTTTTTTTTTAAATTTGAGTTGAGCGTCAATGTTGCTGTAACTGGCATTTGAAATTACTCCAGTGAGTGTTTCGCAAGGTAAGAACGTGTGCCTTCTGGTGATCATTCGTATGCCATGAAGGATGTCAAAGGTTGTATCTTTGGTAGCAAAGAACTTGAGAAAAAGAGGCGAGTATGGGTTAGAGCCGAAGAATGCCAACAGGTTAGATTTCTCTGGTATTAAATTGAAGATGTCTACTTCTGATTCCCTACGAAGCAGGTGAGTGCCTTTCTTGTATTATAGCACGGAGACATATTGACCCCTTTTACGTCCCATAGAAGAGAGTCCCACCTGGAGTTTAGAGTAATCGACAGTAGGCCTGGAAAGATTTTTCTAGAACTTAATTCGCGATGCATATAGAACTTCATGTGACATTCTTGCAGGGAGGAATCTTCGTAATCCAGGGGGAGCCGTAAGCCTAAGTAAAAGGCATTAACATCTAATCTGAAAGGAAATCAGTAATCAACGCGCTGACAAGCCCAGTACCGAAACTGATGACAGAATAAACTAGAATTTTCAAAATCACTGGCCAGACCTGACGACTTGCAAAGTGGCCAGATCCATCATCGCCAACCCAAACAATGTCCTTTGCAAAAAAGCAATGAGATGTACAAAAGCACAACTGAGATCGATGGTGCAACTCCTTACAGAATACATAAATCTCAATAAGCATGCACACAGAATCGGACTAGCCGACACTACAGTCTGCAAGGATAGGGATCTATTCCTCTATCACGGACCAAGCACTGCAGCATATCCACAAAAAGTATGGGAGTCCATGTGGATACCAGACCTAACGCACCTTAATAGCAAAGTGATTGGTGACATCCTTTAAAAAACTTGTGACTGAATAGTTTTCTTATCAAATGAGACCGACTTGGAGCTGAGATCAGGGCGGTTAACGACTATCATGCGCCCTAGAGGGGCAGTGACATGTCGGTAAAAGACAAAGAAGTCTGGCTATGCACGGATATCTGGAGATGAATCGAAGTCAAGTCAAATCAAGTTCGAATATCAGTAGCCTCAGCGGTCGACATACTCGGACTTGAATCCCGGTTCTGTGTAAAAATTAAAAAGTTTAGCTTTAAGTTCAGCTGCGGTTAGTGTAGCCACGTTAACGCTGCAGATCTTGAGACTATCTACAGCATTTCCAAGAAGCTAACAGGTGGACAGAGGTCCAAAAAACACTCGGTCAAGAGTCTAGACGGTTTCCTTCTTTTCTCGTACGAGGATCAGCTCAGGAGATGTAAAGAGCATTTCACAACGGCTCCAAACCACTTTAACTATTTCAGAGATTGGAACAGCGATCAGAGCCCCCGAGACTGATAAAACGGTGGGTTTTGCTAACTCTTGCAAGCCAAATAAATCGAAATAGTGGAATTTTTACTTTCTAGTGTGTTTCTAAATTGTTTTAGTGAATAATGTGCATATCGCAGCTGTGGCTGAAGATGTCGCAGAGGACTCCGGAGTTTCGATCAGACGACGTGTCAAGCAATTGGGCATCAATCGGCGGTCTTTACGGAGAATTTTGGTGACTATAAGATGTCCCCTAACAACGGCAACGGCGCATACTGCACGAGCCACAACCGAAATTCTGAAGGCTGAGGGTTACTTAGTCTCCCGTCTTGGCGATTTGGACTGGTCGGCAAGATCGCCTGATTTATCTGTTCCAGACTTCTTTTTGTGAGATTTTTTGAAGTCACGAGTTTATGTCAACAAGCCTTAGATTCTTGAAACCGTCAAGGAGAATATCCGTCAAAAATGCGAGGGCCTATCGCCGGAAGTTCTGGCAAGACTGATGGAAAATGCCATAAATCGGGCCCGAATGGTCATCAATTCTGGCGGCGGCCACTTAGCCGATATCATTTTATCGACTTAATGGAAAAAATATAAGACATCTAATAAACATAATCGAAAAGCAGAACAAAAGTTTTTCATTCATAAAAAAAATTACAGCCAAAGAACATCGGGTGACAACTTTCGCGCCACCTTGTATTTTCGCTGTAAACCATTTGAGCCTGGTGTGCCTTTTCGAACTTACAAACTTTGTCATAGTTTAAATGTAGTTCGGCTGATTGGCATCAGTCGAACAGACGGAAAGTAAACGTTCGTTTCCCGTTTTGTACACACCAACTTGAAACGCTATCAAAACGTTAGCAAGAAAATATTTAAAACAAAATTCAAACAAAAACATTACCACGTCAGACTCTAAGGACACTGAGATGCACACCAAGTGTATATAAATAAACAAAACAAAGACAAATGATAGTTGTTCTGGGTGTGAATTCCTAGCGAGTTATGCTTGACACAACTTCGCCTTTCTCTTTGGCACATCATCCACATATCCTTGGGGACAATTGCTGTGAAGTTCTTTGTTCCTTTTGAGTAATTCGTGTGCACTCTGCCCGACGCGCTGAGACAATGATGTGACAGTTGATGTAATTCACCTTCAAGGAGTAGACGAGAGAATCGTATTTTTGTTTCGCACACCCACCACCGCCACCATCATCACTACTGCGGCTCTTCGTCCTTTGACAATTTAAACGACCGAGCATAACGCTCAAATGACAAATTACCCAAAAAGCATCTCTGGAGAGATAGAGACACTGCAGAGATATAGTGCAATTGTCAGATTGTTATAAATGACATAAATGAGATGATGCCAGGGCAGGACAATAATTGTGATTTCAAAACGGCTAGAGGGAGTTCCACAGGACTTCCTTAATTGCAGTGACTGCCATTTGTGATGTGTGATTTGAAAATTTTGATGTTGACTTGGATAGGAGTTGGGATAAGCCTAAGCTTTATTATCTACTTCATTATTATTGGTTCATTACGGGAGCAGTGATAAACAATTTTTCCACGTCGCTCAATAATTTCTCCGAAAAATCAGGGGCTGATTATTCGCTTCCATGAAAATATGCTCCTGTGGGTGATCCCAAACAAATTCCATGAATGCAGTGCCTGCAAATGGTTGAGTCATTCATTATTCGCATTGGACATCGGATAGGAGTGCTGAAATACCTTTGGGGAGCACAAGTGTCTTCTTTCACAGAAGATTCATTTCTTTAGATCTCTGGTAGGTAATGAGGTGTAAGATGAGTCTTGTGTAATGCAATGAGTTATATAATTGCCTTTAGGATTTGTAATGTGATGTGTAGTTTGAGTCAGCGAGGTCTTGCTGTATCAAGAGTGAATTGAGATGGCTGAAGTGGATAACTTCGATGAGTAGGTCCATACCCAACAATCTCACAAAATTGTAGCTGGCGTGACAGCTCGGAATGAGCCAAGGTCTAGCTTCTCGCAACCATTCGTGTTGTGCGTGTAACATTTTTCGCACGAATGGAAGGGACATACAATTTATTGCCGAATCCAAACGTCGAATTGAGAAGCTCTTTCATGACAGATTATACTCCCGGAGGCTTGTCATTCCCCGACGAAAGGTGGTGCCGCGAAATAATGATCGGTGAATATGGCTGGGGCTTGAACCCACGCCGCTTGGTCAACAATCCAACGCACTAACCACTAAGCCACGGCGACCACAACAACCTCGCATAAGGAAGGCTTAACTGCTCAAAGACCAGTCAAGGAACACCAACCTTATGATCTGTCCATAAACAACAAACTCGAATCTACACGCAGAGAACTCTGGCCTCGTGTGCCTTGCATTGACAGCCACCTTATCTACCTACCTACCTACTTTACCTTTATCGTGCATATCCTTGCACGATCAACGAGTTAGAAGTCGATACCCACCATCTCTTTATTGACTTTAAAGCCGCATACGACAACATTCATCGCAACGAGCTATACAATGTGGTGGCTGAACTCCTGATCCCGAAAACCAGTCCGTCCATTGGACAAAATGTAACCATCGTCGGTTATAATTTTAAGGTAATGAAAGAGTTTGTCTACCTCCGGACAATTGTAAATTCCACAAACGTCACCGAGATGGAAATGCATAAGGCAGTCGGTATTACTACGGTTTAGCCCAATAACTGGGGTCAAAACTCATAACACGGAGAACCAAAGCCGTGCGTTACAGACAGTTGATCTTGTAGGTCATTGCTTGAGGAGCAGGAAGATGGACGATAGGCCAGGCAACTGAACAGATGAAGAAGAGGACTTTATAGCGAACTCTACAAAGGTATGGATACAGTCCGGAAGGCGAAAATCCGTCGACTATACTGGCTCAGCCAAATCGATCGAATGGACCATAACGCTTGAGCTAAATGAGTCTTTGAATCGTAGCCACCTGGCTCTCAAAGGAAAGAGAGACTGAACCTCCGGTTACAAGATCAAGTTCGCGGACGCAAAAAAGCTTGGTCACACTAACTGGAAGCAGCATGCAGCAGTTCGAGCTACGGTTAGCCTTATAAGTACGTACGTCGAACCCGAAGCAAATCACACATCACGCCTTTCGACAGAAGGAAAATTATTGTTGGGGATTACCTCTGCAATGTGAGTTGCAAGATCTTGAAATATTTGACAAAAGCTTTGCATCCCTTTTACGAGGAGGGTTAGGAAGTTTTTACATCAAATATTTGGACAAATGGTGAAGCTTGGTCTGTGTCATATTGCAGTTGCAGGCTCTTATGGATTCCATTAGTGCTACTAAAAATGTTTGCCATCACCTTCTCCATGGATCCTACTTGTCCTAAGTGCGTTACAAATATTCACCCTCCTTGTTTTCTCTTTGCAGCAATGGCTTAGACCACTTAGACTCTCCAAGGCATTTAGCTATACTCCGTTGAGGTGAACATTGATTTTGGTTAGCAAGGGGGAAAAAACCGCCATCCTACTCCTTTCGCTTAAATTCCAATTCGATCGAGTGAAAAGCGCCCATTTTGATAGAATCACCTTCCCACCCAAGTGAACCACAACTCGTTCCCCCTAGGGTGTGCTCCCACAGACAGAAAAAAATGCTGCTCAGCTATTTCTCTGAAAATTTTCAAGCACCTGTTATTCCCTGCTACTACACATGTACCATTAGGATACATTTCCGTTTCACTGGGCAGCACAACAGCAGCAGCCCGAGTCATGGAGTACGAGATGATGGCTTAATGCACGGCTGGCTAAATCCTTGGATTGGAGAGTTTTTTTTTCCAGCATTTCTCATCGGACTCGTATCCTAACCACTGACACACACACACTGGAGTAGTAGTGAAGGCAATTGGAAGATCATCGTTTCTCTCATATATGGCTTGCTTGCATCATGCATGTCCTCTATCGGTGTTAAGCGCTGGATTCCTTGCATTTATCTTGCGTGTTCCTGCACAACTGCATGCCGTATGAAGAAAACAACAAAATAGGGAGAAAAAAAAATTAAAATTAATTTTGTGTCAAAGTTTCCTTCGAATTAAATCGGTTGTCACAGGCGTAAGGAAAGGACACATGAGAACTTGTCTGTTTGTTTCTACGTGGTTCCTTGTTCACTCTTTCCATCCCTTTTTTGAGAAAGGGAGTTCTTTTCATTTGACTGGTCGTCGGTTGGTTGAAACTTCAGGTTGAGAAAATAGCAATATCGAGTCAGTGAACCGCATAAACTCAAGCCCGACATTTTCTGCATGGCTTACACAAAATTTTGTTGTCCTTTGAATTTCAACTTTCGCATACTAGACTTTACTCAGCATTGGCAGACAAACACACGTAAGGAGATATTTTTCCTACGCTGGTGCTGCTGCCAGTCGTTCCAAGTATCGTGTCGGTATCAAAGTCATGATTGTAGTTTTTGGGAAAAGTTGACTGAGCATATGAAACGTCTTACGTGTGGTTGATTAAACATTTCCCTATGATTCGTTTTCTCTAAAAAGAAGAAAAAGAAAACGAAACATTAGGGGTTGTGCCGTGAAATTTCACAACAAGTTCTGGGAGCAAAGTGGTTGCTGGTTGTTGATTCTTTTGTGAGTCATTGCTGGTTGTGAGTTGAGCCATTGGGTGGAATGGTATTTTAAAACGACAGGTGATGTAACACGGTCCCAAGGAATACCTGAGGTGGCACCGCAGAAATCATATTCCGTTAGAAAAATCGATAATACGACAAAGATATCTCCAATAAAGTTAACGAAGTGACCAACTTCTGGCCTTTCATGCCACGAATCATCATATCACTAGAACCTTCCCACTCTTCTAGTCAAAACGCATGATGCCAAGCATATCCACAATCCAAAAACTCTGATACAATCATCACATGCAGCAAGATTTTAAGGAGTATACAGGGCTTCAAGCAGTCCTCTGCTATGATCCTTTCGTGTCTAGAAATTATTCCAAAAGGCTGCCTCAAGCTAGTCCACACTCCCAGGAGTTGGTCTGAGGTTATGGTCGGCTTCATACTTAAGTCAGAAATGAGCTCACATGTTAACCCCTTGGACTCCATCAGCCTATTTATAAAAAAATAAATAAATTGATGGCGGGACAGCTCGTGATGAGCAAAAACCTAGCTTCTCGCAATCATTCATGTTGTGCGTTACATTTTTCGCACGAATGGTAGGGACCCACAATTTATTGCCGACTCCGAGCCGCGAATTGAGAAGCTTTTTAACGGACAGGTAGGTTTATCATTCCCTGCCAAGAGGTTGTGCCACGCAAAATATCCGGTGGATATGGCTGCGACTTGAATCCACGCAACTCGCTCAGCAGTCCAACGCACTAACTACCAATCTATTATCCTTCGTATTAAAAACATTGCAGAGAAACTGTGCAGAGAATGTTGCGATTTCTATCTTCGGTAAATACCCGAACACCCGTAGTGAACTTCTTCAAAACGTTCTTACAGTTCCCTAAAGATGGGAAGCTTAAAGCGGTTTGGAGGTTGAACCCAAAAAAACTGAAATTCCTCCAACTCGCTAGACACTAGTCTTTTAAGTGATACCCGCCTGAGTTTTGCTAATAAAGGAAAACTTTTGGTTCTCATGAATGGCAAGCTAATACTATTGAACGCGTTAGAAAGGTTAATGCAACGCTCGACTGCGGCAGCGAAGCTTTTGGTAAGAAGTGGTCGTTTCAACCTCATACTACTTGCAGGATTTACATAGGTGTCTGCTATCAGACCTATACTCATGTATGGTTTGATCGTCTGGTGGACGGCCTGAAACAAAGCCTTACACTGTAAGATTAGCATGCGAATGCATTAGCTGAGCACGAAGAACTACCACCTCTGTGACACTTTCTGTGCTCCTACATATACTTCCTGTAGATATTTTTCGCAAGCAAGCAGCTATCAGACTGAAGGTCCCCTACCAATGCTCAAACGGACACATTACCCATTCTTTGATCGTGGTTTCTCTAATATTCGACCACACCGCCTAGACCTAAATGAAGAGCCTTCCGCTAGTCCTTATTCTCGTAGACCATATCATATCAAGCTTGTGACGTGCTTTCGCGAATAAGAAACACGAAGCAGAGAATGGGTCTTTCGCAGAAGCGAACCGCATCCAATTACTTTCGGAACTCCCGTAGAACAACGACAGAGCTATGGTCAATGTACAGCAAGACCAGAAAAAAAGGTGAGTAATTCCACAAAAAAAGGTGAGTGGAAATGATCTCTGCAGACCTCTGCCATCTCAGACATAAATTCCTCGGAAGAGCGTTTTCTTGGAATATCGAATAACTATGCGATACTCCTATAAAGGACATCTGTAGGTTTACCAAAGCTTCGAGGTTTTTCGAAACCCAAAAGCTATAGAAGAGTGCTTTAAGGACCGCTTCTTTAGATAGTCCTTAAATCGTCTGTTTATTGTTGGATCTTGCCCTTGAGCCTGGAAATTATTTACATACCATAGAAAGACTCGTCGATGATGGTTGGTTCACGAAGCTGTCCAGTAAAAAAATTCGCGTCATGAGTAGCAATCCATTTCTTCAAGATCATTATTGACGAACTGTTGGCATTTAGAATGGTCCGCTAGCAATGGTTCTTACATCAACTAATTTTTGTGAGAACAGATTTGCTGGTCTTTATTACAACTCACTGCAGGGAGTTCCCTGAAATGTTAAATCATTGTTAACGACACATAATTGAGGCACCTGGACTGTATTTGACCCAATGCTATACAATTTTTTAAAAAATCTTTCTAAATGACGCTTAAGTACCTTGATGACAGAATAATAATCCGTCCAACCTCTTGCCGTCATTAAACAGAAAAGTATCTTTGGAAATGAGCTCATAAGCTGTGCAAAAAAAAAATGGTCAAAGCAGCAACTATTGTATTAATCCGATTAGACATCCCATTGTAAGTCCTCCTCCGGAGTCCTTTTTCTGCAAAACCCATCTCGAGTTCAGTCTAATTAACCACAAGTGGACATTTGTGGCGTACTAATTGTGTGCGTGTCCTTTGGTTCTTTTTTTCTCTCTCTCTCCTTGTTAATTGATTCCTAAATGTCCTTAGTGAAAGTTGCAGATATTTGATTCAACTTTTATCACAATTAATACCACCAGAGAGTTACGTATTAAGGACTCAACAATACAACTCCTTGGCATGTGCAACCGTTTAATGGAAATGGAACTCTTGTCGCAACAAATGTGTGTGGGAAAAAAAAGTAAGAAAAGCACATTCCCACCGTAAGGACACGATCGTTACTTAGTTCAAAAGTAATTTTTTGCATCCTGGCCAAAAAGAAAAACCCCCAAGACCAGGCGAAAGTATTTGCCAGGTAAACATCCTTGCAAAATTGTCGTTTATAACTAATAAAAGTTTTCTCATTAGAATGTATCATCCGAGAAAAAAACCACACCAAAGGTGGATGGAAATTTGAAAACAAATTTTGAGGAGAAAATTATTAAAACAAAAAATGGAGAAACGGAAGGACTTCCTAAGTAGGGTCTGTGAGGGTATCCTTGTTTCAAGTTTTATTTTTATCACATTATTGTGTATTAAAAAAGGTTTGTCCCGGCAAAAGTTTCGAAAAAGCTTCACTAGTTTTTGATGCAGCATTAGGGACACAGGTTCACAGGCACCAGCAACTTTTTCGCGTCTTTTGGCGGAAATTAAAAACCATAAATTGTCGAAGGCGGACATGATTGTGCTTCAATTAGGGGATTTTTCAATTGATAAGGACTGACCAGGTGGAACGGTGAATTGATTAGAAAAAATAGAAGCTACGATGAGGAGATACCACCTAACAATGTCTACTCCAAAATAACACAGTGAGAGATCAGGAGAAACGCTAACTACTGGGCCAAACTTCAGGGTCTGAGATCAAACGAAGAATTCATCTTGCCAATCGCTGTTTCTTTGGGCTAAAAAGGCCATTGAGTAGCAAGCCCTCTCTCGAACAACTAAAGTGACCCTTTATAAGAATTTCATCGACCCAGTCCTGCTCTACGGCGCAAAGGCATGGATTCAGTCAAAAGCGGATGAGCTTGCTCTAGGCTGTTTCGAGAAGAAAATTCTCTGGGTGATTTTTGGTTCTGTTTGTATAGACTGTAAATGGAGAAGGATATACAACGACGAGCTGTACAGCAACATCGACTTAGCCAGAAGAGTGAAGGTCCAACAATGGGGTGGCTGGCTCGTGTAGAGTGGATGGACAACAATGCTCCGGTCCGGAAAATCTTCCAATCCACACCTGAGAGACGGCGCAGTAGAGGAAGAAAGCAACTCAGGTGACGCACGCAATTGGAAAGGGACCTTAACCAACTAAGCTTGCGAAACTGGAGGCAGCTAGCTAAAAATCGAGCTGGCTGGAGATGCTTGTTGGTTGAGGCCCAGGTCCAGCCCGGACTGTAGCGCCACCTTAAGTAAGTAAGCAAGTTTTAAAGGCGATATTGAGTTTCGCCGCACAAGCCACTACGTGCTGATCGCCATATCCTGTGCGAGTTGCATGGGTTCAAACCCTAGCAATATCCACCGACTAATTTTCGCGGCACAACCCGCGTCCGGGAACCTCCGGCAGTTTAATTCTCCATGAAGAACCTTTTCAATTTGAGGTTAAGAATAGAGAATAATTTGTACGTCTCATCCATTCGTGCAAGAAAGAGAACACTGCAAACATGAATAGTTCCGAGAAGCTAGCCATTGGTTCACTCATTTCAGGCTGTAGCGCCAGAAAATGTTTTTAATTTGTGTACCCATAGAGCAGTGGTCGCTTTTAGTGTATCGGCTTGGCTTAGCTCAGATTAAGCATCTCTTTCTGATAAACTTTATCAAAAGAACATATGTAGGTATTCAACCGGAGTCATGAAGGACATTTGGTAGAAGTTTTATTCAAGTAGTCACGGGTTGTCTATGAAATGAAATGAAAGAATTATTGTTCCACCAAGAAAAACATTATTTAAAAAATTTTATTGTGCGCATGTAATGGGACATTTGTAACAATGACTGTAAATTCTGAAAGAATTAACCTGCAGGCCTATGAGTGATGATGTACCAAATTTTCCCGGGAAGACGACTACGTCTCATCTGCAAGTCTGTACACACACGTACATACCTGTACGTCTTCCAGTGTATTCTCTTCCTTAAAAGCCCTCAAACTTATGGACTTTCTTCGAACTTTTTCAATTCACTGAACGTACCTACATATTAAATCACATTTCTGACCTTTGAGCCAAACTTCCATCGTCGATATTAATAAACATAGAAATTCTGAAAATGGCACTGAGTTCCAAATGCCAAAAAAAAAAAAAACATTTGTTCCTACGTTCCAATGTTTTCCTGAGAAAACAGGTTCCGCCTATTGTAGGGACTTCAAAGAACAAATCCATCTGAATCAATGAATTTTTACCCACAGTTTATATGACGTAGGTACATACGACTATGTAGGTGTTTCAAAGGAACAAAAATCGTACAAAATTTAAGGTTTCAGTGAAATACTCCAAATTTTGGTTACAACATTAAATCATGGATGCTCGTACTTCTTCTCGGGACTTATTCGGAAAATAAAGAATAAAATTAAAAGGAACGAAAAGTTGCTGCTTAAAATTAATTACAAAGTTCGTCGGTCCTTTTTGGCAGTAAAAACCGTAATACTGTGAGTGAAATTAATGATACCGCGCCACAGAATGCAGACATAAAAAAAAATATTTAACAATCAAAGTCCTCGGTGCCTTTTTATAAAATGAAACAAAAAAAAAAAATTCTAAGGTTTTTACTTATTGCGAGAGGGATTGTTTCAAGGTTTCTCAGTAGACATAAGTAAATCATGAAACATTCCAAAGACGACTCGGGAAGGGGAACAGCAAGTGGTTAATAATTCAGAATTTTGGTAAATTTTATTCAATTTGATTATGGAGTTTTGGTAATTTTAGACTAGGGCCTCTTTACGTTTAACTTGACCTCGCGCTGGTGTGAGTATATTTCTAAATTCCATGCAGATGATGACTTTATAGGTGTTCCTTTGTGTATTTTTATGATTTCCCATTTCAAGGCTGGAAATAGCTCCCAAAAAGAGGAACCATTGTGCCTTAAAGCTTTTCAAAGACACTTGACATTCTTTACAATGTTTGTGAGTCAACTCAAGTACAGAATAATGAAATTAATTTTTGGTGAATTTTCAAGGACTAAAACAAATCCAAATTGGTCAAGTAAATCAGACTGACCTCGATTTTTCTTTAGAATTTAACCTCTCGATGGTGTGGATGATGTAGTTACTGAATAATTTCGAAAGAAAATAGTAACGACAACCTTTGTCATGTGTTTAGCATCATAGACCCAATCAGAAAAATTCAGTTCTTTCGACTTAGAGGGGTGAGGCATGTGGGTGCGAAAGGACATAAGCTCGCGGAATCTTCTAATCCAGCACAGAAAAGGAAGACCTTACCTACGTGCGGAGACGAATTTCAAACAAGGTCCACCCCGGAATGTGGCGCCACATTAAGTAATTAAGTGAGGAAAAAAAAAAGATCGAACATCTAAGTCTAAAGTGGCCAAAAATCGAACTATTGTCAGCGGTAACGTTGATAACACACCCTCCATACATCGACTTGAACCTTAATTTCCAAACAAAATTCCTGGGATTAGACAATCGGCCGAAGGGAAGGAAACCTATAAATACCGTCTCACCGGCCACATAGCATCGTCTCTAGACTTATCAAGGACGAGTCAGCCATCCCCGGCCAATAAAGCTTCTAAGCTAAGACAGTGTTTTCAAAACAGAAATCGAAGCGAAGAGACAACGCCAATTCCAGTAATTATCCGTTGGATCTTGGCACAAAGTTGGAAACCAATGGACCGACAAACAAGCTGACAGAAGTTCGCAAGTGAAAGTTACATTCAGTTGTAGGTCTTATGGAACTGATCTTAGACGAAAGACTACACATCATAGCAACTTGAAAACAAAAGACCTCCTCGCACTGTACAAACCACATCTAAAACTCCTTAAGACGAAATGCTAAATAGTGGAGCCGAAGAAGGGATCAGTGGCTAGAAGCAGGGATAATTTTAGTGGATTTAAATCCCACACTCAGGTATTCGATGTATAAAACTCACAACAGGCCTAGACTCTATGTTGGTCCCCCTGAAAAAATGCAGAAAAGATCAACGTAGAGGCTGCAGCAATATAGATGCCTAAGAAGGCATAGCTTGCTTTCTACACGAGCGCCAAACCCTCATCACAGTAAAAATTGCAGCTATTGGAAGATCCATTTAGACGAACTGTCAACAACGTCACCAAAAATCATTTCCGATTCTAGATGACTCATGGATCCAACACCAACTTAATAATCCTACTTCTCTTCTTTGATATTCATTTGAATACCACAAAAGGGGGAACAACCCCTAATACCTAACTTTACCTAAGATCCTACTATAAGACCTCTTCGTCTTGTCAATCCTCCAGCGTCATAAGCAGGATTTGAATGATCAGCTTCCTAATCAAAGATTCCTTCGTTGTTCTAGAATTGGCTTCAAGTCCCAATTCCATGGAAAAAAAAAGCAAAAAGTGTCAAAAGTGTCATATCTGAGGTTTTGTCAAGAACCTGAAGCAGGTCAGATGTATCTCGTGACATAATCATTGGCTGTTTTCTGTGACTGATGTCACATTTCATACTTTTTCGATACTTTTTAGCCCCAAGTCAATGCTAAGTCCAATAGAGAAGTATTCTACAATCACGTTTTCGTCGTTAAAAGGAAATATGACGTCTTGTGGACATGTGTTTGCAGCAAAGGCATACACAGTCTTCTACCTGATGGATGAAGGCTAAGCCTTCTTTAATCACATGAGAGCTTGAGGCTTTTGTTATTTGACTCCGGCTTAGTTTTGTAGCAGAATCGTATCCCTAGCGAACAGAGAAGTCAGTAAAGCTCTCAGCAGCATGTCGCGAAAGGATTACCCGAATTGCGCTTCAACGAATTCTTCAGGCGTGTGCGTGTGTCTTGACTTGTAGCAATCAAATAATTAGGGAATTCTTAGATTTACATAAATTTTTATGAATTCCTTCGAAATATTGAATTTTAGTCACAAGCCTAAGCCTAAGCCCTAGCTGTGATTCGTATCAGATTTTAATTCAACACAAATACTCACATCCTGAGGATGGATAAAAGCTTAATAAACCCACCTACTCGGTTTGCTTGTTCTGCGAACACCTTCCCTCAGCCAGCCCGACTTCTACGTGACATACTGACAATGATGCCAACTTGAATTTACTCGACGATGGTACGCATCGCCACCGTCTCCCCCTGCTTCCGGAGGTAACCATCATTATTATTGTCACGTAAGGAGTTCTTCTTTTTCCATCACCACCCCACCAGCCATGGAGAGGGATGAGACTTATTTGTTTTTGTATCTGTGTATATTTCCTCTTCGCTTCGTTGTCGTTGGGTTGTGATTCCCACAATGTTCAGTACCCCGAATCATCTGCATGCACGTTCGGTCGATGTGTTGGGAGTAAATTTGAAGAATTTTCACAAGCGACGTTGTAAAAATTTCTCACATCCTTCGCCGAGACGGTGAATTTAACTGTTGGAGTTCGTCCTTATTGTTGTGTTTGTTGGGTTCTGATCGCCTGCCCGCATATGGTGTGTACGGAATATTGTGGCACCGCATCTCATCGATTCCGGATGACAAATTATCATCACCAGGTGTATTGATCAATTGCGGGAAATATGGGTTAAAGAGGAAGCCTCCGGTTGGTTTTGGGTGTGGAGTTTGAGTCACGTTCGGTTTACGTATACGTTCACCGGGTGCCGACTTTGTCGTATTTATTAACGGAAATTAATCAAAGTGGCCCGGCTTAGTATAGGAGCTATGCGGAAGTGTGCATTTAATTTTTGGTAGTTTGTGGCCTTGGGTCGTGGTTTGTGGTGAGTCTGTCATTGAATGTTGACCTAGTTGCTTCGCCTGAGCAGAGATTGCTGCATTTAGTTGTTTAATAGGCATGCATTCAGTTGGATGGGCTCTTGACTGAGGTTATGACTGAAGTTTTGTTCACTTTAAGTTTTAATTAGGTGGTAGGGTGGATCAATACTGTGAAGACAGGGCCTTTCATCAATCAAACAGGTAAAGGTGAGTAGATTTCTATGAAATACAAACAACGATTGGATTGAGTCCAAAATCAGTAGGAGAAGACCTTAACTGGCGACATGGTATGGTAGGTATATAGGTAGAAGGCCTTACTCAAGCAGAACACTGTTCAAAGAACTTAATTAATGCAAGGCGTGCTTAGAATGTGTTACTTGAATGCAGAAGGCTTCAGTTACATTTGTAGAAAAATTTCCAGGAGCACGTTAACGCCGCGATAGATTGAATCCTGTCTGTCTATTTTCCCAGCTTGCTCGGTCCCATGCATGTCACTATACGATCAAGGGCCACGGCCAAAGCTGTTCCTGTTTCCTCTATAATTTGTCATCATGAAAAGGCGAGTAACTTGCTTTAAACGTGACTATATCACCTGTGGCTTAGTGGTCAGGGCGCTGGTCTGTTGCGTGAGCCATGTAGGTTCGAGCCCCAGCAATATTCAACGAATATTTTTTGCATCACCATGTCTCGTCGGGGAATATCAATCCTCCGAGAGTACAATTCGTTATGAGAAAGCTTCACAATTCGGCGCTAGGAGTCTGCAATAAATTATAGGTTGGCTCGATTCGCGCTAATGTAATTCGAACAGGTCGAATGGTTGTAAGGTGCTAGGGCTTGGCCCACCCCAGGATGTCGCCTAGCACCCTAGCCTAGCTTTTTGCATGAATGAAAAGGAGAACAATTTATTGCCGACTTTGAAAGGCGAATTTAGGAGTTTCTTCGCTACAAATTATACTCTCGGAAGTCTGCGAATAGGTGTTTGGTCCAAAGATACCTCGGTGTCAGAGTTTGGGCCTTTAAAATTTCATACTTGTCGGCTTCACTATATCGAACATCCTGCTGAAACATAGAGTATTAGGTAAGCGGTCGCTTACCGGGCAGATCGTGCCAAACTCTGGAATTTCAAAGAGAAGATTTAGATGATCTTTGCGATTCATCTTTCCTATCTGCAGTAGTCTGAGAGTACGTTAAGCCAACAAATGCTTCATTTTTAAGTGGTTTCCCTTTAATATGATGACTAAGTCACTGGCATATCCAATTCCTAACTGAGCTTAAGTAGAAGGTAATCAATGAAAAGTGACGACAAGAGAGGCGAAAGAATGCCGCTTTGTGGACAGCCTTTAGTTTAGTGGAAGAGAGAATAGTGTTCGTCGAATGACATGGTTATTTTCTAGGGCAGGGCTTCCTTACCTGCCATTGTGGCCGGGAATATTATCTCAGATATTCAGATTCAGATTCAGATACAAAGTGTCGGTTCTGTTGTTAAGAGGAACAAACCTCTGAGCACTTTGGAAATGTCCGGCTTCGGATCTTTCATGAGGAGTTATCTTCGTTAGCGGGGTTTAGAAACTTGGGTACTAATGACATACTCACTTGCTAGGTCGCAATGTCAGCCAAAAGGGTAGATTCTTAAAAAAAAAAAATTTGGCCAGGGTGCAGAAGTGAGTTTTTGTCAACAAAGTCTCCAATGTGTAGGTCCATTAGTCTTTCTTTGGATTTCAAGAGGTAAGACTCATAGATCGACAGGATTTAGGTAGCGCACTACGTTTAATGCCTCGTTTCAGAATGAAAATAACTTCAATCTCCCTCCAGAACTGCGGGATATACTCCCAATTGAAACTGGACCTGAATAAGGCAATGACTCCTATATCGTCAGCAGAGAGAAGAAGAAGATTGTTACCAGAGAAGGCTAGCCGAAAGATAAAAGCACACCTTTCTAAAGGCCGATATCTACGCATCATAAGAAGTCGTCTAGACCCACATTGTTCGCTCCTTGAGTTATTTTTTTTTCAATTGATGAAGGGTTCTATTTCAGGCTCTGACTTCTTCAGAGTGGTTTCACTTGACGGACACCACATTAAAGTTGAACAAACAAAACAGCGAAATAAAACATTGTAAAGAAGATCTCTAGCTGCACACAGCTATTTAAATAATTACACAATTAAAAACGAACAATTTTGCATAACCGCTCATTCCTTGGAGTTCTAGAATGCGAAAAACATTCTCTCAACTTTGCTCCCGATACAAAATAGATTGCAACACTATCCTCAAGTTCTCATTCCCTCTTTCATTCCACCCTCCTGACCTCTACTCTCGGCCACGATTTCCTGATTGATAATAACATTACTTTCTTGTTGCCATGCATTCTACCAATTCCAAAGAATCCTTACAAGTGCTCTTGCAATTATATTTTCCTGGGAAACTCTCCAAGTGAGTTGTTAGAAGTTTTCCTCTGGAAGATTGATCGTATAGCCATTTCTCATTCGGACGGAAATACAAATTTCTTTTGGCTGTGTGGTACTGTTGTGTCCTGGCCAGTTACCACTGTGCACTGTATTGCGATTTAAATTCATTTTAATTTATTTCCATGCCAGTGGAGCAGTTGGACGAGTAGTAAAACTGTATAAGCAGCACATCTGGCAAGTTCCATGGGAGTGAATTTAAAAAAAAAATAAGAAATCTGGTGACAATAAATTTTGCGACAAGCTTTCCTCAACAGACAAGGGATGTGTATGGACTTAAGGCACTTCAGGTAATTACATGCAACTAGCTTGGATCTAATTTCTACTGTATGGGTACATGAAAACATGAGTAGAAGTGAACCCTCTAACAAAGGTCCTAGAGGAGGCGGTTGACTGTCTCAATGGTGGGATGATTATGCGCTTAAAAAGTTTGGCATTTAGCGGGCTCACATTTTGTTCGAAAAAGGTAGGGAAACTTCTACGAGGCTGGGTCGACATCAAAGGTAGAACGGAGCAAAGGCCAATCGAAAAGTTCACAAAGCAGCAATTATGGAGGTTGTTATTGGCGATAACGTGAAATATGTACCTAATGCAAGCAATTATGTATTTGTCACAGGAGACGTTGCCACAGAAGTAACTTCGTAGCAATGAACTAAACATTTTGTCAAGCTGGCGAATAAGACGCTAACTGTCATGTTTTGAAGTATTGTAGAGCCAAAGGTACATCGTAGTTGCAAACAATTTAATCAGTTTTATGCCTGAAAGACAATACTGCGTTGGTTGAGTCACGTTTAATGTTCAACCAAAGGAATTTAATGGCACCAGCCACAATCGTGCGTCGCGCTACCGTTCTACGTTTGAGAAGGAAAGAGAGCAAAATGGCATACGTAACACTACGTAACAACGCAATCTCTCTGAGAAAAAAATTCGACTGGGTTGAACTTTTGTGTGCGTTCTGACACTTCGCATCGCAGATTTTTTTTTGTTCAAAAAATTTGTGCGAAATTCTATGCAAACAGCGGATATATGTATTTGCGAATGTCAGTTTAAGGCATCTGTAAAGGACTTTCAATGTAGCAGAAGAACGCTAGCACCAAGGCAGTATTGTGTTTTAGGCATTAGTCACATTTAGTCACAAGCAATTTAATATCTGAAGTATGAATCAAAGCTGCGTGCCAAAGAGTGTATTTTATGCAATCCCTACGCATTCCATGTTTATATAGGGAAATTTAACAACAGGTGTCATTTTAAACTTCACGCCATTGTTAAACTGTTAACATTCAGTTATCATTGCGATGACTTTTTATAAGTAAGACCTAGGAGGTTATTAAATATAAATCGATACAGACTCGCACAATGGTGAAAATGTCGCGGAAACGTATCGTAAAGTTGGTACTGCTTTTGGTCATCATCACGCGCCTTATCGCACAGCTGCAGTGGATTTAATCGATAAATTTTAACGTCTCGGGCAGCTTAGTCATGTGAAGACTTCAACTCGTGTTTGTCCGGCAAGATCAGCTGAAAATTACTGCTGCCGTAGCTGAGGGTGTGGCTGAAAATCCAGGAATTGGGCCTATCCGCAAACACTAAAGATCTTGGCCTACATGCTGATAAGGTCCAGTTGACACAAAAGTTGAAGCCAGCAGACCACGCACAACGTCGTACTTTCGCCAAAAAATATACACCACTTGTTGGATGATCCTAAATTATAAAATTTATAAAATTGAAGATTCCCAAAAAGTGCTTTAAGTTCTAGCTATCTTTGGTTTTATAGACTAACTGTTCAAAATCAGGTCAAGACACCGATTGTGTGGTGCTTACAATTTTCTTTTGTGAACTTCACTCATCAATTCGAGATCAGGGGTTTATGGGGACTTATATCAACAAGGTTAAAGAGGAGGAAGCAGCCGAGAAGATTCTGTGTGAATGTGTGAAACTTATTTGGAATATGATGACTAATAGGCTCGTTCAGATAGATAAGGAGAGAGAACTCTGTATTTCGTACTCAGGTTAGTCAATACTCATTGAGAAGCCTTTTGACGTGACCAATAGTACGACCCAAGTTAAATATCAAGCAATCCATGGCTTCTATCAGGCTTACTATGTCTTGACGCAGGGCAAAACCAATAACAATCGTAAAATCAAACAACCACCTATAATATACGCACAAGGTGGCGCAAATTTTTTGATTGCCATTAGGGAACTTCCGGCGATAGGTCCTCGCATTCTTGACAGATATTCTCTTTGAGGGCTTCAAGAGTCTGAGGCTTGTTGACATAGACTCGTGACTCCAAAAAATCCCACAAAAAGAACTCTGTAACGGTTATATCAAGCGATCTTGCCAGACAGTGCAAATCGCCAAAACGAGAGATTAGGCGATCCGGAAATGAAGCCCTTAGAATTTCGGTTGTGATTCGTGCAGTATGCGCCGTTGCTCCATCCTGTTGGATTCACATTTTGTCCAATCCCAATTCATTCACTTAAAGAAGAATTGATGCCCAATTGCTTGGCATGTCGTCCGGGCTGGTGAATTGGCTAAAATTCATCACTTCCATCAGTTTTATTTTACAATCCACTTGAATGAATACCCTTTTGATGCTGTTCACATCACTATCGCGCGAGCGATATGCAGTGGTTCGAAACTCTAGGTTTCAATGGCGTCCGAGGGTGGTGTCCAGACTAGCAGGGGACATTTGTGGTGTGTGTTATTGCTATAATTTACGGGAATTTTTCGAATCTTCTGATGTCTCAATCAGGGTCAGATCGACCAGCTCTTCAAGCCATGAAACTCTATTCCCAGTGTTATGCCTTTGCAGTAGAGTCGACACCAGCTTTCACAGTTTATCGATTTATTTATTTTTAAGAAATAAATGTTTTTCGACATCAGAAGTTGAACCCGAACTTTCAGCGTGACAAGTTATGATGCTAACGACTACGCTATGGCCACCAAATTTTTAAAGCCGCTCACCCAAGCTGATCTCACTAGTAGGTAAGCCTACAGAAGAAAGTTTTGTGTGCTTCTAATAAACGATGTCATCCGTGTTAAGATTAAGCTCAGTGAAAGAGGGTACCTGAGAGTTAATCCGTCGGCAGTTTGGCTTGGCTTGTTGTTGAAGAGGGCTTGTTCTGAAATGTGCTTGAAAAAAAAATTGTCTTTGTCGAATTCTGTGTTTATCAGAAGAACCTTAGCTGGATGCAAAATTATCGTGCAAAATCTTAAATTCAACAGAATGTCTACGATTTTTGTAAACTAATGCAAACAATACGCACAGTGAAATGATGGAAACTAGACTTATCACACACCGACCTGCTCTCTCTCCCAAGAAATTCCAAGAGCAGCAAAAAGCCAACTTGTGTCATCTTACTTATCCTATCCAAATGCCTTAAAGTTTCTCGTCCAACCATTGATAATATGCCTGCACAATTGAAAGAAAACGCAGCACAGCACCAGGAAAGTTACTCATGAGTGCAACATCAATTGTAACCCAGTTTTTCTCATTTCAACACATTTCCTGTGAAAAAATAAGTTAAGTATACGCCACCAGTTCAAAGGCACACACGAAACAACACCTTTTCCAGGCGACCCGGAAAATCAAGGGCTAGGCATCATTGCCGGCGATATTTTTTTTCTCCTTTACCTCTTTCTCTCTCTCTCGTTCTCTCTGTTCGTGTAATTAAGTCAATTTGTTCGTTTGTATTCATAGTCCATGCTCTCTCTCTTGTATAACAGTTTGAGTGGGAGGACATAAATCCTGGGAGAGCTTAACGAATTTTTTAAACAACGGCAACGCTGGTTTGTCTCTTGCGCAGAACGATGGGAAATTATTTTTCCCCGATGTGGACAAAATTTTATAACAGTTTTTCGGTTTTCATTGTGCGAAAAGTATCCTTTTCAGGACGAAAATTCGCTCTTGATGGTTTTTGTTTTTGTTTACAAAACACCAGGTGGGGTTTTTTTTGCTGTATCCTTTGGCTTAGTCTATCTTGAACGTGGGTGGAAGGCACTTGGTTTATTGCAGAATTTATGCTGTGTTCCTTGAAATTGGGGTGATTGGACAATCAGTTGTCACTGAGTTTGAAAATGGGAAAATGGCATCTGCAATGAAACACCTTAGCACACTAGAAGTGACAAAATGTGAAGCAGAGCCATGTGGGTGAGTGCTGAGTTCTGGTCCTGGGATAACATTCTGTTTCTTTTAAATATTTTTCTATGAACTCATGTCACTGTGCGATGAACTGAGCTTAAAAGTGATCTCAGGAGTTCTCAGTTTTTGTGGGCAAAAAGCTTCAAAATTCACTAGGATTTCGATCGAATTTTAAGATGCTGTTCGGCCTAACCTAGCCGTTTTAGGTCTATTAGATTGATAACACCCTTGATATGATAGGTGTTTTACGTCACAGTGTCAACTAAAGAGGATGTAACAAATCAGCAGCTCTTTCCGTTGTTCAGACTATTTACCAAACTCGTTGAGTGAGGAGATTTGGAAGACATGGTTACGATACCCTCGCCCAATGATTTGTTTTTGTCAAACTTTATACTGCGGACTCAATCGCACTTCAAGCCAGTATGCATACGATTAAAATTTTCTGCAGGGGGCCTCAAGGTTTCGACAGAAACAACGCCGCCTAGGACAGAATTGATGACAAACAACGTGACTAAAAAAAAAAAAAAAAATAGCTGGCGCGACAGCTCGGAATGAGCCATGGCCTCGCTTCACGCAACCATTTATGTTGTGCGTGTTGTATTGTTTGCATGAATGAAAGGGACCTACAATTTTTTGCCGACTCCGAACGGCGAGGTGAGAAGCTCTTACATGACAGATTATACTCCCGGAGCCTTGTCATTCCCCGACGAGAGGTGGTGCCCCGAAAAATGTTTGGTGTTAATGGCTGGGTCTTGAACCCACGCCGTTTGGTCAGCAGTCCAACGCACTAACCACTGAGCCACAGCGACTACGTGACCGTGACTGGTCTAATTATTACCCCTGATTGCCATGAGATGAACGACACTCCCCAGGATCTATTGGGAGATATTGTCAAGACTTTGGACATCAACGTCTTATGCGATCTCACTTTTGTACCAGATATAACATTTTACGCTTGACGGCAACTTACAAGCTTAGCGCTATCCTAGCACGTTAGGTGCCACCATGCTATCCGAAAAACCTGTCCCACAGACCGAGCTAAAAGTATATAAACCTACTGTGAGACTAAGTTGGTCTTAAGCGTCTTAGGTGTCCCAAAGTCGTGTGAAGACACGTTGGTCTCATGTGGCACTCAACGTGCTAGTTCACGTTAGGTTAGGTTAGGTGGATGGTTTGAGCAGAGGGAGAGACAACGCTCTGCCCCAGACTTAAGTCAGTGTGGACCCTTTGAGATGGGCAATAAAAGAGCCAGAGAGGGGGAATTAGAACCCCTACCTCTAAGTTTGTTCTTAATAGACAAAAAGGCGAAAATAAGACGTCTGAGCCTATTGTTTTTTGAGCTTCAACGTGAATTCCGTTAAAATTGAGTGAGGAAGGTAGGTAAGTAGAGGGGCGGTTCCTAAGAATAAAATAAGCGCTAGCGCGTGCCGTTTTGCTACCAAGAATTTAGTTCAAACCTTTTTGTTTGTGAGTGTTGATTGGGTGTATTGGGATATATGTGGGGTGAAATCCAGCCAGTAAAGTTCGGATACAGGATCAGTTCTCCAACCCTATTTTGAGCTATCTCGCCGAGGTTGACGAAGAAGGTTTTGCCTAAAAAACGCTGTCAGATGCTCGCCCAAGCCGGACATTTGCAGAGGAAATGAAGTAGAGATTCTTTCTTATTGCAGCTTCTCCAGAAGTTGTTGTGAGGAATACTAAGCTTGACCATATAGTCTCCAACTGACCAGTGGCCCGTGATAATGACTACAATTCTGGCAACGTCTGGTCTTGATTTGCCAAGTAGCTCTTTTGACTTAGTTTTGTTGTAATTAGGCCATGTCTTCCTTGAAATGACGAAGCTGGACAGGCCGTTTCACCTTTGATTGGGAAGGTAAACGAAGTGGAGATGTATGTATATAGCCCTTAAGAGTGCCCAGCGGAATATTAACACTTTCCGCAAGAGAACTGATAAAGGCCGATCCTCTCCTAGCCAGCTTGTTGGCACAGCTATTGCGCTCATGATTGCTACGACCTGGGATTGACCTTAGTTGATTGATTACAAGCCGGTATTGCTCTACCAGTTTTGAGGATATGGTGAACGCATTAATGGCTTTGATGGCGGCTTTGCTATTCGAGAAAATAGGGAGAGATAATTGAGTCCTTTTTGCATCATCTTTCAGTTTAAGTACACTACCAAGGAGATGCCAGGTGTTGAAAGTAAGGTGGAATTCATACATTAACTAAACCCAGGTTCAGATTACAAAGCAGTGATAGTTTTTGAAAGCTGGTGAGCACCCTCGGTAGCTTACTTTTATGAAAAAGAAATAGTATGGGTCCTCGAAAGTAATCTCACAAGACATGAGGTTATTTTAATCGAAATTTCTTCAGTATAGATATAGACAGATTTTACATCTTTTTCCTTAATCCTTTAATTGCTTTCCACTCAAGACTAAAAATAAAAATACCTGCCTTCAAGTTAATTCCACTCAAAGACTAGTATCCGCCCCTGTATTAGGATTTCTTTCAAACACAAGACCGTGCAATTCAGTAATTACAGAAAAAACCTCCTCGCTTTCACAATCAACACTTTTTGGCTTAGAAGGATCATCACGAAAGTAGTTGAAGAATATAGTAACGCCAGAAGCCAGGAGGTTGCAAAAGATGTAAAAGTCAAGGACAAACAAAGCTAATAGCACTTATATCCCTTCTATCCCTTGTGTGTATCCTTTTAAAGCAATCTCACTCCACTTACAGCACGTTTGCAAAAATTGTCATACCAAGAAGTGCTTCCTGCTGTTATTACCCCACAAAAACCTTCGCACACATGTGTGGGTGTTGGTGTGGCAATAGCAACACTCCAACAACACACGTAGGGAAGTGCAAATCATTATACATAATGAAAGCCCGCCTTCTGAGAAAGTCATGCTACAAGGATGCCAACGGAGAATGGCAACAACTCGGGGCCGAGATGTGCAAGTGAAATATAACGTATGTATAACTCAATTCTCCGTGACTAAGCATTATTGGATGGTATTACCAATTCGCAAAAACAATTCGATTAGGCTCATTTGCCTTCCCTGCTACTGCCGAGTCACGGGACGGGACAGGCACGAACGCCGACACATTATCCCATCGGCCCGTTTGCACCACATTCCCTGGCACAAAGACGCCGTCGTCGTTCGTTGAAAGTGGATAGTGCGTCACAACACGTCGATTGAAATTGGAATAGTAAATGACTACTTGATGTTGATGAGGGGTATTAAATTATTCCGAAATTGAATACAACTGATCTACTCGATACATCGTTCAGGGAAACGGCTGGCGTCGGAGCAGCCCCAAGCATCGCTGATTGAATTCGTTCCGTGAAAGAGGAGCATAATCACCTGGCAGTGCGCCTCCATCTCCTAATGTAATTGAAAATGATTTCAAGACGAGATGCGTACGCGTATTCGGTGTCGCGGGCAGGATGAGCTCGGCTTAGAACTACACCGTAGGAATTGTTCCACATCGTCGACGAACTTAATTTGTTTGTACAATCTCGTGGATTTATTATCCTTATGCATACCAAAACAAAAACCCGACATAAATATTATCCACGTGTGCGTCTTCATTATAAATGTGGCGTGGAGAACAAGCAAGCAGGCAAAGACAATGCACATGCTGGCGTAAGGAACGTGAGGATTACAGGAAATAACTCTAATTGAAAATTCATAACGTGCTTATTATTTGTATCTCCGCTTCGTTCCCCTTTTGAGCGGAGCGCGTGGAATTGGCGAATTTATGTTAAGCAGTTGCCGCTGTCTTAAGTTTCAAAATGAGGACTCCAAGCATTTAGCTGTTATTTAGTCAGGAAAATTGCTCACGATATATCCTTGAGATTATCTAATTCATTTCGAGGAAGATGGATTATTGTGGTGAGAATCGGAGATAAGAATTGTACAAGGACACCTCAAAGGATATCATTTCAATTAGAGATACAGACAGTCGGATCGGGTAGACATTATTGAGGTGAAGGATATTAAACCGACGGAGTTGGAAGAGCAGTTGACTATTTGAACAAGTTTTGCGTAAAAGAAGGCGACCATTGGAAATGGCAAAGTCCTGTATACTGTGTACTGTCGAAGGGATTCATCATTTTATCGCCCTTATTTACACTTAAATCTGTCGACAGAGAAGTGTCGGAAATTTGGTTGAAAATTAGACCCAATTTCCATGACCTTGCACCATATGATGACGAGGGTCTTGGAACCTTGGTTCTTCTCGATAGAGGCCTGCTGTGATCCTTATTCACACTATCATAGGCGGCCTTGAAATCGATAAGTAATTGATGGATATTGATCTAGACCTCTAGGGTCTTCTCTAAGATTTGTCGCAAAAGTGAAAATTTCGTCGATTGTTCATCCCCATGAAATCATTATCATAAGATTTTAGGCACTTTAGCAAGAAATGGGACAATAATTGAGTTGATGGATGTGCCCTATCAAGTCATCTCCTTCAGTCTTTAACAGCTTGGCTCCTAAGCCATCTGGGACAGACAGCGTAAGCCATTTTAAATCAGGGCTTACAATATATAACCGAGATATGAACAAAGTAAAACGCAGTTCGTAAGGGCTCTTCTTTGATTAACGAAACAAAAATTACTGAGAACAGTGTTCGCTCCGAAGCTCGAGCTAAAGCGGGCGTTGAACGTGAATATGAAGGCAATATATCTAGAGATATACATACATACATATGTATGTACGTAGTTTTTTTCATACCACAAGGTAGGAAAACGTAAGTGGAAATAAGCGAAAGGACTTCAGGTCCATTCTGTAAAATCAATTTGCATTTCTTCTCGAATCTTATATTCTCAGCTCTGTTTAAGAAAGTTTCCTTCATATTCTCAGTGGGCGTACTGCAAGGGAAACACCCACAGTGTAATGGAAGTTTGAGAAAACTCAGTGTTTAGCTCGTGCCATTGCAAAGCGTTGTAGATCGCTAAACGGTGAAATGCCGCTGATGTGTGTTGGCAATCATTGAACAAGAAAAGGGGCTGTGGTCGAATCCAGGTCGAGCGATAAACAGTGCGGGTTTCGTCCAGGTAGAAGCACAATCGACCAGCTATTCACTCTCAGAATGGTACTTTAGGAGGCCCGGGAGTATGGCAAACCTATCTAGATCTGCAGTTGTTTTTTGTGGATTTGTAGAAAGCATATGATCGGTTTCCTCGAGGTAAACTATGGACTGTACTCCAGGAGTATGGGATTAACGTTTCTCTTATGAGGATCATTCAATCTACATTAACTGTAAGAGCTGTGTTCGGGTGAACGGCGTTAAGTCGACACCTTTCGCTGTGGGTGTTGGATTTCGCCAGAGGTGTGTTTGGTCACCTCTCCTTTACAGTGTATATTGATTGGATGTTACAGTCCAGCGGTGGTGAGGAACGGTTCAAAATGGGAGATTTAAGGAAATGTCATGAGGTTTGGGTAATGATCGAAAGAATAAGATCGCGGATACAAGCTGCCGGAATGAGATTTTTTCGTTGTATTTCTGAGTGATTTGCCGAGATCGGGTTAGGAACTTCGAAGGTTTGGATACGTAAAACTCATGTTACCAACTCGATTTCCAAGACGTGCCATGGAATCCGTGCCATCAGGTAGGCGTCCGTTAGGTAGCAGTATGAAATTGCTGGACCAAGTCCTAAATCTCAACTCTATCCGTATAGGGATAAGCCCTGATTAAGAGTCGATAGCGGAAGATCGGGAGATGCGGAGAAGTTACGTATAGATAAAAAAAAAATAGGGCTGAGATTGAATGAAGAATACCTCTTGCCAATCTTTGGGCTAAGAAGGCAATTGAGTAACAAACCCTTTCTTGAACTACTAAAGTCCTGCTTTATGGCGCAGAGGTATGAAGTCTGTTAAAAGCGGAAGAAGTTGCTCTTGGCTATTTCGAGAGGAAAATTCTTCCGGTGATTTTCGGTTCCGTTTGCATACACGGTGAATGAATGATATACAACGAGAAAACTGTACGGGCTGTACACGTACAGCGACATCGACTTAGTTAGAAGAGCTAATCCTATACGACTGAAGTGGCTGGGCCATATGAAGCGAATGGACACAAATGCTCCGGCGCGAAAAAAATTCGAATCCACACCCGAGGGACGACGCAGTAAAGAAAGACAGCGACTTATGTGGCGCACGCAAGTGGAAGGGGACCCTAAGCAACTTAGCGTGCAAAACTGGAGGTAGCTGGCTAAAGATCCAGCTGGCTGGAGACGCTGGTTGGTTGAGGCCTAGGTCTACCCGGACTGTAGCGTCACCTTAAGTAAGGACATGGCTTGGGCTTGAACCCACGCAGCTTGCACAGCAGTCCAACGCACTGAGCCGCGGTGACCACTTGTTTACATATTGCTTAGAAAAAAACTGGTCATCCCATGAAACCACTGAAAAAGGATATCAGTTTCTTAATGCTCTGGGGAAAAGGAATTTTCTTCCTGAACATTGCTTGCGACTTATGATTTTCTATGCCTAACTCACGTGCTTTTATAAGAATCAATGAAGCTATTCGAAATTGATTTAAAGACCGCACACATTGTGGTTATATGGTGAATATTTGCCCCCTTCTCCGCTGAACTGAATTTTGAAATCGTCCTGTCCTGTCGACTGACTCCCTGTCAATTACAGTATAGCAATTATTATTACGTTTATTTGCTCATTTCTTATTGTTGACAATATTACTGTTAAGTGGAAATTGAAGTTTAATTGCAATTTATCTGTGAAGATACTCCGAAAATAAGAGTTTTCCGAGTTTAGGGGCCCTTCCGCAGACTTGTTAATAACTTTGTAAGTAATAGTTTCCTGTGAAAATAACTTTTATTTTCGTGCTTAAGTAGTCATTGATCATAGAAAAAAAAATGTAATTTTTCTAGGGAATTCATGATATTGGAAAGCACAGCCAGCACCATTCCCTAACATTTTTGGCTAAGCTGCGGTACAGTTTCGCAAATAAAATGTATCTCGAAACAGCTCTTAATAAAGTCATCAAATTGAAAATTTAAATTCCTTTGAAATTCATTCACCACCATTGTTCCTTCTAATTACATCAAGGAGCTCGACATTCCTCGCGAAATATACACTGGTCCTACTGCACTTAGACTGAGTTGCTAAACTTCCTCTTAACATCACGGTGGAAGTTTTCTCCTTCAGTCGTCAAATACGAACTTTAATAACAACTTTTAGACAGTCAAGGTTCTTATGGCTTCCACTTTCCCAGTGAGACGGTGCCTGCCTCTCTTTCTCTTGCTCCGCAGGACATACATGCATACACAAGCGACTAATGCTTGTACTGATTCCAGGAATGCTTACACGAGCATAAAATCCAACTTAAGCTATGAGTACGATTATAGCGTGTATAGCGTTCGGTTCTATTTTTTAGCATTAATGTGGGTTTTAGGTTGGGTGGTACGTACAAGTGAAAACCTTGCTGTAGCAATTGGAAATGTTCCCGTACGCGTATACATGTGCCAACCACCATCACCACCACACACTTGTTAGATTATCTAGGTGAATTGCATGCAGGTGAAAGATTCAAGTACTATGCTCGCCGTAACTTCTTGTATGTACTTCACTTGAATTTCATACATTTTCTTACTTCAAAGAATCTTTTTCTTTGCTCTGCGTTTTCAACTCCTTTGGATTGTTCGGCTGTTCTCTTCAAGGACTCTCCTTCTTTTAACGCTGTATGGCTATTCACGGAGCTGAAACTACTGTTAATGAGTGTTTTAAAATGTTCTGCACTATCGGATCTTGTTTCACTTAGAATGCACATCCTTTTTGAGTCCTTGAATTGATGTTTCTTCGAGGGTAGGACGAGGTTTTTTACTAACTTAAATCTGTGAGGTAAGAAGAGAGAATAGAGAATAGAGACGAATGAATGACAAGTGATTAGACTTGTGCTAACTGTGGCTTGGCTAACTCCTTGTGAGTGTGGTGTATAAACATTTCGAGAAACACTTAAAGGATTTTACAATACGCGTTGTCGTTGTTTGATACAGTAGCTTGTATTCATGAATTTATCAACAGAATTTTCTTGCAACAACCGTTGCAGAAGGGTATTGAAAGAAAAATTCTGAAAATTTATTGGTGTTTTTGTAGCAGAGGTTCCGACAGCGACCGAGAAAATGGTTTGTGCTCACATGTGCAAGTTGGTGACGTGAAATAACCCTCTACGAAAAAGGCCACAAATTGAATATGGTCTTATTTCCATATCAAAAGTGAAATAACACCAAATTGACCTTATTTCCATACTAGCATGGAAATAATGCCAAACAGTGTCATGGAAGTAAGGCTCAACGTAAAGGGAAATAGTGAATAGCTGAATGTGTTTTTCGTGTTGTTCGCACGAATTGGAGAGATTTACCCCAAACTTCAATTTTGAGACAGCATCTGTATAACAATCTGTGGTATATCTGGAAACCACCCTGCCAGCCAACAGTGGGTAAGTGGCGCGTTTGAAGCGACTAATTGCATTAAACTCTGCTTTCCGGTTTAGTTAAGATGCGCACGAGATTTCGTCGTTGCTCCAAGGATAAATCTCAACTGAGCGAAATAAGCCTCTCAGTGCATTATTTCACTTTGTTGATGGAAATAAAGCCAAACGCCAAATTTTTCTTCATTTGGCCTTATTTTCACTTAGGAATAGAAATAATGCCAAATGTGGCCTTATTTCGTAGGGCGCCTCCTCACTCCAACTCTTAAGGTAGTAACTTGGTTTGTAAATTGAGAAAGAATTGGTTCTGTTGGTTAATTAAATCGCGAAAATAATATCAGTCACGTGGCCGCCGCTGATGGACTCTTACATCTCAACCCAACCATCTTGACTACGCTGACGGCTCATGCCCATTATTACATAGGGTTATGGAACTCCACCAAATGACAGCGGGTGTTGAGAGAGAGGTAAACGTCGTGGGGTTGAAGCCAAAACCATGATGACCAGTTTTGGAACGAATTTATCATATCAAGTGAGTATCGCTGGGCAACCGGTAGAGAAAATAGAAAGCTTTCAATATCTCGGGAGTATTGTCTTGACCGATGATGGAACCGAACAAGATATTGCCAGCCGAATTGATAATGGTGAAGCAATGTTGTCAGCTTAGCTACCAAACTACGACTGTTCTGTTCAAATGTTGAATCCGTGCTGTTATACGAGTGCAGCATTTGAAAAGTGACCTATACTTTCACAAGCTGCAAACGTACGTTAATAGGTGCTACGAAACATTCTGAGGGTTTTAGGCCTAACCGTATCCCTTGCGAATATCTTCGTAACGACGAAAGTGGCAGTGGATTAGTCACACATTTCGAAAAGGCGACAGTTCCATTGCTAACTATGCCATGCAATGACATCCGCTTACTCAAGATGGCAGAAGAGTGTGTCGACCGAGTAAAACAATGCGCAGAACGGTTGAGGAGGAGTTTCGCTAATTGGGCAAGAGTTGGAGAGAGCTACGGCATATTGCCAGAAACTGAACACGATGGTCCGTAGGTCTATTGGAGGCCCTAAAACCCACAAAGGGGAAAAAGTAAATTAAGTACGTTGCCAACGCCAGAGTTGACGCACATTCCTGCTCGTTTCATGGCATTTTCCATGAATTTTCTCAAAATTTCTGGCAATTGACTCCATTTCTTGTCGAAGGTTCTTTTTTAGGGCCATCGAGATCTATGACTTGGTCAAATGGACAAAGGACTGGTCAACTGTCCCCGTTTGTGCTGTATGTGCGGTAGCACCGTCCTGCTGGAACCATGTTGGCAATTCAGTCCTCTCCCCTCAACAGTGACTTTGAGAGGATGTAATGGCTACTCGTGCATCCCACATGGATTTCCAAAGCTCCAGAAACGATAATTATAATACATAAACAATTTTAAGATCAATACGTGATAAGAAGACTCTGTCAGCAAACAAGGATTGTGCACGATCTTCTGCTTTGAATCTGCCTCATGGACCTATTTTAAAACCGTGCAAAGGCCATTGTCCTACCTGATTGTTGGGCTCAGTTTCCCTAACTCATCTGCTTAATCGTCCATAAATAACTTCAATTCTAAGCACAAAGCTGGTGGCCTAATAACTTGAGCAACAAAGGGGCCTTGCCACCCACCACTTTAGTGTGTACACAAAACTAGTTGATTAGATTTAATGTATAGCCGTTTGGAAATTCAATCAAAATTTCTGAGAATATTTTCCGATTATTGCGAAAGCTTCACTCATATGCATCCGAACAGACGGCTGTGCACAGGTGACGGCGTGCTATTATCTAAACACGGGCGTCCATCACTGGAGTGTAATCCAATTAATGAACTAATTACGCAGAATGCAGTCATCTGCAACTGCAGTTACTGTTAAGTTAATATTCGATCAAGAAGGGACCATGCGTTCACGGGGGAATGACGCACGGTTCGATGAAATACTAATAACACTGCGTTAGATACGAGTAATGGGTTATTTTGTATTTGCTTTTGCAGGGGTAGCTGGCAAACACTGGCTTCCGGATGAACAATGAGGAAATGAATTGAAGGTTAAACAATAGTCCTGCCACCTCGTACATATGTTTGCTTTCGTATCGTGTGTGTACACTTTAGGGGAATAATTTGCGGAGAGAATTATTTTGAAAAACTATATTACGTGAATGGGTTTGTTATACTGTAATTGCTGGTGCACTTGTGACCCACAGGCATGTGTGCGTATGTGTAATTTAATGACGGGTAATAAATTAAGGAGGTCCTGTTTCGGTCGTAAATCAAATTCCGGGAAATACAATTACAATTTCTACGGAATAGTTGTAAGTTAGAAAATGGTTTTATGCTTACTGTAGGCATTTGTTAGGCTTATTTTTCAAGCGACCCTTTCGGAAGACTTACGGCATACTTTGAAGAGCCCTAGGACTCATAATGGACAGGAAACTGAACTGGAACCTGAAGATACATTGCATCAACCAATGCACTGAGAACAAGTCCGAGTTGGAAGCAATTCTCAAATTGTTTGCCTCTAGATCTTTACATGCAAGAGTCTACTGCTTAGAACACTCCTAGGCTACTTTGTAATTTAACAATATAAACACGCCAAAAACTGAGATAGCATCTGTGACTTCGACTTTACGATTCTGTGTCTGAATTTGGTCAAACATTTTTCCTGCGTCGTTTTAAGCAGAGAACAGAGAGTCTCTTTTCTGAAAAGCTGAGGCCAAGCAGCTCAATAAGGCTCAGTGACCACAGTAGTGTTTTCCAAGCCGGGGTTCTAACAGTGCCACAAAGTCAATGCTCAGAATATCACGATCTACATTAACAGTCAGCCAAAAAGTTCCTTAAAATGGACAAGATATTTTTGTCATTGTTGGCATGTATAGCTACTGGCCAAAAATGTGAAGATGCCATTCAAAAAGGCTGAATCTGAGTGAAGCGAGGGTGCGGGAATAAGGAGATGCGCAAAAGTTATTGCCCTATGGGAAGAGCCTATCACTTTTGCAAGCGGGTGTCTTATGTCCTAGCGACTTTAGCATTTATAAAGCAGAATACACGTAGACTACTCATGGACCGCTTTACCTAGACTAATTGTGTCAATATTTTTGATAAAGAATCGGTCGGTGGTTTTGACTTAACGTGAACTTTATCGTTGATTCCCTGGTCGTGTGGCACTAAATGGACAAACAGCGTGCCGTTTAGCCGCTTAATTGAAAGAGACTGGTTCAACACGGGGCAGTAGCAGATGATGGCCGACCCGGGAGCAGCCGTTCAGTCGAGAATATCGCTGTTGTGGCTGCAGATGTCCAAGACAACCCTGAAACCAGACGACTGGTCATGCAATTGGGCATCAATAGACGATCCTTCTTGGAATGTTTCCGTACAAAGTGCAAACAGCGCGTGTAAATCACACCCAAACCTTCTTAAACCTTGTCTGGGTCATTGAAAATCATCATAAGTGACGATTCCATGGCGCATTTCCACCTACTTAGTGTGCTACCACCAGCAACGATAGTTGAGCGGTGGCATATTCTTTACGAAGATGGATTTTAATGATAGAATTCCCCATGAGATGATGAAATCTCCCATGAGAAACCGAATCCACCGAGTGTATCCACACCTTAAAGGCTTTCTTCTTCTCTCTCTTCGGCCCATATGCCTGTATTAGAGCCAGAGTTGACCTTCAAGCTTAAGCTATCCACTTCAGTACTTTGGCTGGGAGCTTGGGACTTGCAAGTATCCCCACTCACGCCTGCGCAGGCATTGAAGGTGCTACTCCTGACATGAAGAGTTTGCGCTCATCCGTAAGCTCCACAGTTCAAGAACCTTTTTTGTTTTTGTTAGAAAGATTCCAACTATATCTAGTCGATATTAAGTAGCCTCCCCAACAAGCTTAAAGTCTTTTCCGAAGAAACATCCTTTGTGCCTGTCCCAAGTCGATGCCGGCGTCGAAAAGCCGAAAGTCCACTTATCAGTATATGTACATCACAGCGAGATCGAAGCAGGGCCTGGCTGGGCAATATTTGAGGCCATCCGTCTCGAATAACTTAATAAGAAAATTCAAAACCCCTTAAGCGCGAGTGGATTACAAAAAAAAATAATTTTCTTTGAAAAACTGCTTGGCTTGACAGCACCACCGCTCTGGTTTTTGAAACTTTTGTGATTTCTCCGTGTTAAAGTCCCATTGCCTCTGTGCACAAGGGTAAAATCGGTTTAGACGACACCTAGTCTGACGAAGCTGCTTAAATACGTATGTACATATGTCGAATTTTTTTGGAGACGGCTTCAGTCTCTATTGCAGCTGTCGCAGTTTCACTTCCCAACAGTGATACAAAGAGAGTCGTCTTTTCTTAGTTTGCTGCCCGGTGCAATTTTGTTTTCGTATCTACAGTACTGCTTCTCTGTAAATTCTGTCCAAAACCTCGTAAAAGACGTGTTTGGTGTGGAAGCTTCATTTATATACAAACACAGACCGTCCAGGCCAAGATCTAGGTTCTCGCAACTATCCGTATTGCGGCGTAACATTTTTCGCACGAATGGAAGGGACCTACAATTTATTGTCGACGCTGAACAGCAAATTAGGAAGCTTTTCAGGAGTAATTCTACTCTTGGAGGCTTGTCATTGCACGATAAGAGATATTGCCGCAAGAAATGTTCGGTGGATATGGCTGAAGCTCGTAACTAAGCACCTCGCAGAGTAACATAATCGGTTACTTATTAGTAGGCCGCATTTAAGTAGTGGCGGGTGGGTGGGTGGGTCGCTTGTCACGCAGAATGTCCTGGTTCAACTTCTGATGGCGGAAAAACATTTATTTCTTAAATTTCTTTCTTTCTTAAATAAAATGGACCAACTGTGAAAGCTGATGTCGTCTTAACTCCGAAGGCATAACACTGGCAGTAGGGTGTTATGGCTTGAAAAGTTGATTGAGCTTATTATGATTATGACATCAAGAGATTCGAAAAAAACTCCCGTGAATTATAGCAATGACAAACACCGCAAATGTCCCAGATAGTCTGGACACCACCCTCGGACACCATTGAAATCTAGCATTACCTGAGTTTCGAACCACTGTACCTCCCTCGCGCTGTGTGAAAAATCTCATAGGAATATGAGTCGGTAAAGGCTGCTAGAAAATCTATTTTAGTTGTATATTGGTGTGATTTCAAAATTATATGGCAGGTTTAAGTTTTCACTCACCAGCAGCCTTATTCGCTGTCAGAACTTTATCGATATCAAGTTTTGGTCATGGCACCCTGGGCTGCCCGAAACGTCATTTAGAACACGCGCTAGTGTCAGCCGGTTTAAAGTAATTTCCTCAATCGACATTCCTGATAACAGCTCGGATCTTATGTCTCCTATCGTCCTAATCTCCGATTTTCGTCAATTCAAACATTAATTCGAGGAAACAAATACAACCGGCAACCAGCGACACAACCCCCAAGTCAATTTATGCAAAACAAAAATGAAAAACCTTTTGTCGTAGCCCAGCAAGGACGCCCCCATTTGAACAAAAAGCAATGCAATCAGCTTACACTATGCTATCAATTTCAATCTGCGATATGGAAAAATCAACCGACATAAATTGTTACCAAGTAAAATACTGTACTCACGTGTGGGTATTGTGTGTGTTTGTGTGTGTTGATATTTTTCAGTGAATATTTTATCGCTGGCCATTGTGAGGAGAAGTCTCACCAACTCTGCCGATATCGGGACCCAGCAGCGGCACCAGGCACCAGCTACGATGTAAATCTCTGCCATGCTCATATTTACGATTTCGGTTCGCCTCCTCCTACACACATAGGGTCTCCTAGCGAATGGCGTTTTGTGTATGTTTGCCTACAACACAAATTGGAAATCAGGATTAGATTTGTTGAACATTGCAGTATATGTGAATTAGGTTGAACAGAGTGTAGATTACACCCCTTCCATGAGCACCCCCCTCCCCACCCTGAATGCCTACAACAATATGCAAACTCGTAACGTTACTTCTAGGATCGAAAGGTTGCTGATTTTCAAGGATATTCATCCATACGAATGTGGCGGTTCATATCCCCACCTACACACTCGCATACAATTTCAAATTATGTTTTCGTGTTTTTGCCTTTCGGAATATATTGACAGTTTAATATCGTAAATAGCGAACGTGAGGGAATAGTACGTACGTATGTAGTTCGGCGTCGATAAGCGCTGCGCGGCAATAAAGCCGAATTCGTTTCTGTTTATATACAAATGGTGACACGAATTTCATTTTCAAAAAAAACGATCAGTTTGTAGGGCGATGGAGAAATCCCGTGTGAATGCAATCTATTGGCCGGCAGGTGTTTTTGGAGAAAACTTTTCGCCTAATGTTGTCAAAACACTAAACGGTTTTCAATGTTTTTCGCACGTGAGGGGCTTAATTTGAATTTCACTTAGGAGCGCCATTAAAGGTAGTTCTGCTCGACAGTTTACCAATAAACATTGGACACAAGCATGGGAACAATATACCAAAATGGTAATGAAGACCGAATGTTGTTTCACACAGTTTGGAATTCTTACGAAGAGTTCATAAGTGTTCATATGCAGATTCTTTGTACTTTAAGGACCCCATAGCTCTGTTTACAAGGGGAGACTTTTTCTGAAAACAACTGCAAACAAATGTCGAATGCATGCAGTATCTTCCGAACACAAGTACTGGTTATGAACAAGGAACAGAAAAAAGCCGTCTTGGTCACAACGAGGGAACTATCAAGTACTTTTTTCATTCTAAAGGGGACCAGCTTTGTGAAGAAGACACAAGGGGTTACAGGATTTTCCAAAACTAACCTCAATTTATCAATTCATCCACGTTCTAGATAGACGTTGGATTGGTTCTAGTTTTTGTCCACATATTGTCGGTATGACTACCGCGGATCGCGGGTTAAGGGTGCTTAAGTGGACTGTTCACATCTCCCGATCTTCCACCATCAATTCTAAATCGTCAGGGGCTATCTCCATTAAACAAGTAGCTGGTCCGAAATTGAGTATCTTGCGAATCCTGGTATTCCTTACGATAAGTTACCCCAGCAACATAACGAAGAAATGTTATTTCGGCAACTTGTACCCGCAATCTTAATCTTTCGGTCATTACCCAGACCTCATGACAATAGGTGAGGGTCGGATCAAGCACTGAATTACAGGCCGATAGCTTAACTCTGATGCCAAGTTCGACCCTTCTGTTAACAGATTGACCAAGTTGTCTTAAAATTGCTTCAGCCTGATCAATCCTACAGGTTAACTCAGTATTGCTCCTTTCATTACTCGTGAATAAGACCCCGAGATACTTAAACTTCTGCACCTGTTTCACTGGGACTCCACTAACATGCAGAGTGCGTTGAACAGGCATTCGGGAAATCACCATTACCTCTGATTTGTTCACGTTTACCTTTATCCCAGCCTCAACGCAGACGGCTACGAATCTGTCAAGGACGCACTGAAGTTCAATCTGAGCGGACCCCAGCGAAAAGCAGATGACGTATCATCAAGTCTCCCAATTTGAAGCGTTCCTAACATCCAATCCATATATACAACGAAAAAGAGAGGTGACAGAACGCACCCCTGACGAAGTCCAATGCCCACAGTGAAAGGTGCCCATTTAACGCCGTTCACACGAACACAACTCTTAAAATTAGTGTTTAGGGATTGAATGGCTCTCAGAAGAGCGCTGTTAATCCCATACTCCTGCAATACACTCCAGAGTTTAACACAAGGGACCCGATCATATGCTTTCTCCAAATCAACAAGACAACCGTAGATAGGTTTGAAATACTCCCAGGCTTTCTCAAGTGCTATTCTGAGAGTGAATAGTCGGTTGTGCCTGGACGAAAGCCGCACTGCTCATAGCCCAACCTGAACTCGACCAAAGCTCTGGGACGCACTTCCAACAAAAACTTTTTCGGGTGGACCAATCCCTCTTATCCCCTTTCTTAAAAAGAGGAACGATCACCGCAATTTGCCTATAGCTAGGTTTTTTCCGCATTCCCCGGCCACTTTAGTGATACGAGAGAGCCATTTCACTCCGTCTTTTCCCAAGGTCCGTTAGGATTTCCGGCTGAATTTCATCCACACCAGCAGATTTGCCTATTTTTAGCGCTGCAATCCCCAGTCACCTCCTCTACGGTGGGACTATTCTCAGCCCTACTGAAAACTACAGGTCTTCAGTGTCCTGTTTGGGATAGAGTAGCTCCGAGGGCTCTCCTCATCTGGGCACTGTGTCCTTCTCATCAGAAAGAAGTGCACCATCCTTAAATTTGACTGCTACGATGATATTGAACTTCCTTCCTCTGAGACAGTGAATGGCCTGCCAGAACACATTGTTTGCAAATCTGTGATCGCGGTCCAATTTCTCGCCGAACTCCTACCAGGACTGCTCCTTAGCTGCTGTAACAGCCAGCTTGCAAGCTTTTCGTGGTACCGGTTTCGATAAGCTGATTTCCACAAGTGTATTCATAACTTGAAGGCTTTTTTTAACTCTCTGATGGGTTCTTGAACTCCGTGTGTTTTAAACTACCCAATTCTTTGAGAAGCTGAGTGTTCGAAGAAGATTCAAGAGGACACACGCGTTTACAGGTTTTCCCAAAACTAGCCTCCATTTACTAATGCCTGTGGTGATTTCGTAGTATTCGTCTACAGATTGTTGATCTCACTATAAGGGTATACAGCCGGTAAAGACTAAACGCCGATGTGTCTAATTTTGTTCAAATCACTCACGTTTTTTACACCTAAAATCATACGATCTACTTGCAATTGAATTCCATATTAAACATTTAACCTTGCTGCGTAGTTCGGGTCTTTTTAGACCCAAATTTTTTTATTCGTTTAGCAGTAAAATGGAAACCGTTCGGCTAAAGGAACTGATTTTTCTCGACTGTGCTGTATGTAATGTAAATAACACGGCAGAAGAAACAAATTGTACGACCACCCACTGCACCCCTAATTAAAATTTTTACTCATAAGTTGTTCGGGTCCATTTGGACCCATAACCTAAAATTGTATTAGAAATGATTTTTTCTCCATTTTTTTTTAATCGTCATTTTTCTTTGAAAGTTCATCATGTTTCCATGGGTCACGGGTCCAATTGGACCCTAAAATCTCATGTATAACACTTATATGAACAACCCAACAATGTTAAAGCCACAATTTAAAAATTCCAATACTTCCACCGCACATCAAAAACATTTATTGTATTGTGTTACATTTTCAAATAAAATTAATGATTGCACATATGAGTAACACGAGGCGGCAGTGCTGTAATCTATTTGCGATGTAATTATTGAACAAAGAGAAGGAGTGTTATTTTCATTTCCGATCGATTTCAGTCATAATGCCGTGGGAAATAGTAAGGATTTCCATTAGAGTGGCAAGATCCCACCACAAAGACCTTGCAACTTTGACAAAAAACCGTCAATTTATAGCAGCATCTTTGTTCAATGACCGCACCTTCATTGCGGCTTTCCGGACACAACTCAGCAACGTGCTATAAGCTTTTACACGTCGCAATAATAGGTGTTCATAATTTTTGTTGTTGGTTGATCCCTTGGTCTTGGCAAAAAAGAAATTGGCTTCTCCAGTGTAACGAGCATTCCAAATCCCTACCCATCAACTCACAGGGCTGCAGTTGGTGTATTTTGCGCCCTTGGAGGACATTTATTTATGGACTCTTATTTATTTCCAATTTGCTTTTAAATCATCTGCGTGGATTTTTTTAGTATTCAGGACACACAACGGCTTAATTTTGTGGCCAATTTGGTGAAGACCCGAAAGGGGGATGACAGGAACAATAAATAATGTTCTCCTTACTGCCATCGGTTGTTTTTGGCTGTCGTTTGGAGAGTACCCTATGTAGTCAGAGTGTTGGACTGCTAAGAAAAGACTTGAAATAATTTCGATTCAAATGCTTGGAGGTTAGGTTTGAACCAGGCAAAGTCTTTCAACTTTAGTTCCGCGGTTTTTTCGACAGTACCTATGCTTCTTTTGCCCTAAGTTCCAGGTTAGGAGACGAAGTGGAAGGAAATATTTCCCTCTACTTTCATGTAATTCAGCTTGCTGAGCCGTAGAGACTGAGGTGATGTCTAAAATGAAAACTTCTTCGATACTCCATTGCTGAGGCAGACTAGCTGGATGACGCCTTGTCAACGCTCATTCGCATGGAATATGGCATTGTATTCGCGGCTGGAAACAGGGACATTTAGAAATGGTCCGGCATATCAGGTTTCAGCCGATTGCTTCCTCTGAACTCTTTTTTGAACAAGGACAGGACTCCGCGAGTCGATGGATGCACCAGAAAGGCATCGGTCCCCCAGGATCAACGTTTCGCTTTTATTCTAGCGGGGAATCTTAGGTTGGTATGACTAGTGATGGGATGGCTCATGCCTTAAACTCTTCGTGAACGAGCGACAAGCAGTTCGTAGCCATCGCCACGGTTGCATTATCTGCCAACGGCGTCGCCGGGAAACATTGGTTTGATACATGGCCTCCTTGCCTAGGCAGAGAGTAAATATATCCCGATCCTTTTTGATATCAGCCATGTGCTACACCATTTATCCTACACGTAAGTACAAAGTGGTCCCGTACGACGGTCAAGACCTACATATTTAACTATTTACTGTATACATGGGAATGAAGGCCGTACACATCGAGGACGCGTTCACGAGCCTAACATGGACCCTGCTAAGATTTGTACGGTGATAACGGCACGGTGGGACGTTATGGTACTTTATCACACCAAGCGCTCCACATCAGGATGGCCTATGGAAGACAGCCGTGCCAAGCATCATCTAGTACACACATCCTTTCGTATAACCAGCTTCAGACGGCCCGGCAATATCTTTATGCTTATCGAGGTTTGTGCTCCTATATTTTGTTTTCCTTTTTCATTTGTTCACATTCTACTAACATTTTGAAAGAACTTATACAGGAACTGAACTGAATTTCCTCCTAATATAACAGCGCCCCGAACAAACGTCTTCACATCAAATCCATCCCTGCTTATCCAACCAACGCAGAGAGGATAAAGACGCACCATCCACTACACGGAAGCTAATTTGTTTTAGAACATGTTTTTGCTTGTCGCGGGATGCTATACGAAATTTATGCTCTGCTTCGATAAATCGCTACGCAACCAGCAGCACTAGATACTGAAGCTAAAAGTTTGTCCCCTCGACCGTAAAAACCGCAACAAGGCGTCCATGTTCCATCGTCAACGTTACAGTGAAAACTTAATAATGACAAAATTAAGGATGAAGGTATGCAACGCAGTTTCATGGGCATCCCTAGCCAAGTGGCCTGTCAGTAGTGACCGATTCACCAGACAACGGAGGTGTTCTTTGTATAGCTAGAGGTGTACCCTCAGCGTTGAAGGTTTTTGGCATAATCGTGAGCGTGATGTTGTTTTTGGAATGTAGGTATTTTTGTTTTGGTATTTTTCTATGTTATGTAGGAGTATCATCCTTGCTAGAAGGTTGACAACGCATTTTCAATGAGCGGTTAGTGAATTTTCGTGTGTGGACCAGTGTTCAGACCAGATCACAGCTTATAAGAGATTTTGTGATAATCTGGGTGTAATTCGAAATTTGCTCTTAATCGGGTTTTTTGAGAATGTGTCTGATGAGGATGATCGACTTTTTGACAATGAAACATTAGAACAGAAAGGCTTTAATGGAAATCGAAAATTTGAGTGCTGTCATGCCATAGCAGCCATCCACCAGGATGTCCTTCAGGAAAATTCGACTCGTAATATAACAGTGCGTCACACACTCACATAGTATATGTTCTGCTGGTTCGTCTTCCTCTAGGTACAGCCGACATTCGATTACCTTAGCAATTCCCACCTTAGAAAAGAAGCCTTTAATTTTTTATTCGTAGGACAGATGAGGCCGTACACATCGAGGACGCGTTCGGCTCAGTGGTTAGTGCGTTGGACTGCTGACCGAGCGGCGTGGGTTCAAGCCCCAGCCAGGAAAACACCAAACATTTTTCGCGGCACCACCTGTCGTCGGGGAATGACAAGCCTCCGGGAGTATAATCGGTCATGAAAGAGCTTCTCACTTCGCCGTTCGGAGTCGGCAATAAATTGTAGGTCCCTTCCATTTGTGCGAAATATGTAACACGCACAGCATGAATGGTTGCGAGAAGCTAGGCCTTGGCTCATCCCGAGCTGTCGCGCCAGCTATTTATTTATTTATTGAGAGTGATTGTACCAAGATTCAGTTTCTTAATTCTTGTAAACGGTACTAGGACCGTCTTGTTAGCGTCTTCGCGTCCCATTCAAGTGCTAGATGTTAGCAGTCCCGTTCTGCAAAACATGCTTAATCAGGTTGTTGCTTTGTATCAAGATTTGGCGTCCTGTTGTCTGTAGCAACCCTGTATGGTCTTGACACATTGTGCTAAGGTCCCATTTCTCGCCTTCCTGCAGTAGGTATTAGACGCCCCCTAGATCCTCGCTGGGTAAGGGATACTTCTCAAGAGTATAATAGCAGCATGCTCAAATTACCGAGTCGTGAATTTTGGCCATAGACCACCTGCACGCCAATTCTTGTCCAATAATCTTTCTAAACCACTGGCCAGATTCTTCCCCTTAATGTATTACTCTGCATGATTGTATCGATTGTGGCTCCATGACGTTCTAAACCAATGATTGGAAGCATATGTAGTGACTGACATATCTATGAACGTATATGTATTCAAGAGGTGATAACTCAAAACTCAGTTTACAATTGTTTCTCAAATTTCTAAGAGACTTTGAGAAATTCAAACACATTTCATGTTCAAGTATCCTCTTGTGTATGCATGTGTGTATGCGTGTGACAAAAATTCCAGGAACCACTTTAATAAATGGGAATCTATTCGCTCTACCTGACAGGACCTTTGTCACCATATACCTTTCACATGCTTCGACTAGTAGACAAAAGAATTCATCATCATCCTCTATGCACTTATCGAAATCAGAGTGTGGAAATTCCTTCATCTTCATCCTCAGAAATGAGGACGAAAATATAAAAAAAGAAGAAACTTTGGACGTATGTACATATGTATGTATGTACGAGTATGTTGCACACACAAAGGACTGCATTAGAAAATGGAAAAAAAAGTGTTTAACCTCAGTAAGTGTGTCGCATGTATGCATGGAAGGGCAGGTCTTCGAATCGCATGAACTTTTCAAATAACCCATTTTTTTTTTTAAATTCCAACGAGTGATACATACGTGATGAGGAGAGATAGGATATGATATCAAAAGGATATAAGTGTCGCTTACTTGTTTCTCTATCGAATGGAGTGACAAAAAAACGACTCTATTGCAAAGTCCCTCCTCTTTCTAACGTGTGTATAAATTAGAGCATCAGTGGCATCAAAGTGCAGCCCAATCGGACAGGAATAAGGTCAGTAGTAAAAGTAGTAAAACAATTGTCGATACCTTTGTTCACTTTGCTCTTTTTCTACCAAAGATGAGCATATGTACACAGATCTTTTATAGACACAAAGGAATTGGATTACTGTTGTTACTTGCAGTCAAAGTTGGATTCGTTTGATGACAGGAAATGAAGAAAAAACCATCGCATTGTTTTCCTTGTGATAGCAAATATTTCAAACAAAAGCCCATCCTCAAGTTGTCTCAGGTGGTAGACCTTCAGACGACCAATCTCATTCATATACTTCCGCTAAGTTAATCTTAAAGCTAAATTCATCTGTAATTTGCCTTGAGATTTTAAAATGAATTTCCGAAGAAACTTGACTTGTCTGAACGCACCTAAAAGATGATGAAAGGCTCTGTCAGTGGCTCAGAATAATAAGTTCTTCGACAGTGAACTCAATTCATTTCGATTTATTCGGAGAGCTGCGTCCAGTGAACTTATTGCAAATTTGTTGAGGTCCTCATATTAGCTCGTAGCTTTATTTTCTCCCCAATCGAAGCCTAGAAGGTCTCATGCGGAGACAAACGAGGTAAGAAAAATTCGCCTCATTGGTGAAACGAAGACCTGTCCAGTGTTAGAATAGCCCGGGTCGCCTTAACGTCATATACATGCACAATAATTGGTAATCATTTAAACACTGGTCAAAGGTTTGTAAAAAGTCTATAGCGGTAGCCAAAAAACAAGTCTGGAGAGTTCTGCATCTCCATTGGAAACATCAAAAACCCTCCAAGGCTTAGTAAGATTCTGCCCCTACTGAAAAGATCCGAAGGTATATAAACAAATTCTTCCGCACAATTCGTAGATCTGAAGACATTTCTCGAGGTGCAATAACTACAGCGAGATCTTGCTCAGCCCTAACGGAGCCTAGTTAGCTCACAGGAGGGAGAGGAAACAATAGGTTAGGTTAGAAGGGTGTGTGATGGATAGGCCTCATCTCTTCCACTCGGAGACCTGAAGGTCCATTGTGAGTACCCTTTTAATTTTGTGGGAATAGCGGTATGGTTCTCGGGACAGCCTAAGGACCTATCCTATTGTTGGCTGTTTTGTGAACCAGTTAGTACTCTTTAAGAATCGGAGTAGGTCCGTTAACTGTGAGTCTGTTACCTCTGCTATGCTTGCAAAGAACCTTGATCCTAAAGCGCGTAGTCGTCGTTCTTGCAGGGCGGGGCAGTGGCACAGCAGATGTTGGATTGATTCTACCTCCTCTTCATCTCCGCAGCTTCTGCATAAATCGTTGGACTCGATTCTCCACTTGCGAAGCATGACCCCGATGGCGCAGTGTCCTGTGATAACTCCAGTGAGCATGCGAATAGAGGATCTGTCCAGTGCCAGAAGGCACCTTGTTCTAGTTTTATTTAGTTTCGGCCATAGCGTCCGAGAGATGGCACAATCCTCTCTGGCTAGCCAGAAGGAATTGGCTTCTTTCTCTATTATGCTATCTATTATTCCATGCAATCTCCCTTTCGGTGGCATTATAGATGTGTCTGCTTCGCTGATGTTCAAAGCCGACCCCAATCTTGCTAATTCGTCGGCCTTTTCGTTCCCTTCTATGTCCTTATGTCCAGGAACCCAGCAGAGTTTGACAGTATGGTGCCTTATGGTGATCAGCGTGTCTCGACATTTCCTGACTGCCTTTGATTTGATTATATTGGATTTTATCGATTGTAAAGCGGCCTGACTGTCAACGAAGATGGTGAACTCCGATGGGGGAGAGGGAACATTAAAGTCACCCTCTACTGGGTGCCAGGTCATGTAGGGATAGAGGGAAATGAGGCAGCCGATGAACTGGCAAGGAAAGGGTCATAAACACCATTTGTTGGACCCGAGCCATTCTGCGGGCTGGGACCTCATCGAATCCAAGAGGAACTGAGAAGAAAGGAAGAATGCAAAAGAAGGAGGCTATGAGAAACACTCCCAAGACTAAGGCAGGCAAAGGAACTCCTCGGGAACTACGACCGAAGGAGGAGCAAGACCTGCCTAGTAACCAGCGAAAACCAGCTTCGCATTCTAACGGGCTTCCTAACGGCTCATTGCACATTTGGGAAGCATCTCAGGAAAATGGGAATAGAAGCAAACGGAAACTGCAGATTCTTCAGCGATGCCAAGGATACTCCACAAAAGAAGAGCACACCTAGGAGCGTACACTTTCTTTGAAATGGATCTCCCATCGTTGGACCCAATCCAGATACTCCGATTTGTTCAGAGTGATTGGATTGGATGAGGTTCTTTAGGTCGAGACGTATCGGCCAATATGAGTACTGGGGAGCACAACAGATCGCAGTGCACACGCACACACCCCAACTTCTCACATCTAACATCTAACGCTCCACCCAGAGAGAGAGGCTGATTAGCTTCCTGACATCCTTTGGAGCAGACGAACTGCTCTAAACACATGGGACAGCAGAATAGGCCTCTATATGAGACCGCAGTGCTAGGAGTGGACAAACCGCTCCCCACTAATAATAATACTTGGTGGTTCAGTGTGGAATAGTTTACACAGATCCGTCGTCTGCCATTGTCGTTTCTTTTGAACCTCTTCATCAAGGGAAAGATCATCATCCATCACCATTCTCTAATGGCAATGGTCTTGGAAGCCGAGTTGGGGACATCCGTTCAAAGTGTCTAAATCATCAAAGTATGTACCTCTCCGTTAGAAGAAGTAGCTGCTCGACATTGGAGCATTACTAAGTTATCCTGTAGGATTGATCAGACTGGAGTAATTGTGAGACGGCTTTGATCAATCTGTTATCAGAAAGGCCGAAGTCGACATCGGAGCTAAGCTCTCGGTCTCTAATGTAGTGTTTGTTGCGACTCTCTCCTATGGTCATGAGCTTTGTGTAATGACCGAAAGAATAAACTCGCGGATACAAGCTACCGAAATGAGATTTCTTCGTTGTTTTGTCGTGGTTACTCATCGACATCGAGCTAGGAACAGCAGAATACGCGAAGCACTTAAGGGAAATATGAATGATCCTTAATGGTTAACAGGCTAACCCACGGGCTAAATCAGTAGAAACTACAGCACACAACGTTAATCAATCTTCAAAGTGCAGCATGGCGGTCTTTCTTTACCTAGAAGCCTCCAATAAGGTGTTCGACTTCAGGCGGGCTCCAGCTTCATCAACCAAAGAGTTTCACGGAACCACCAAGCCGAAGAATGACACGTTTGTCATGAGGATGCTTCTCATTCGCCGTTCGGAGTCGGCGATAAACTGTGGATCCCCTTCGTTTGAAAAATGTAACACGCACAATATGAATGGTTGCGAAAAGCTATGCCTTGACCTTACTCAGGCCTTGGGCGTTACTCAGATGCTTTTCGGTTCCTCAACTTCCTACAGGTCTAAGCAATTTCTTCCGAAGTTAAGCTCTTCCATTTGACTGCTAGTGCTGTGATGTCAGAGATTTTCATTTCCCAACGTTCAGCTCTCTTTTCTGTTGCGCTTTTTTGACTATTAATCGAAGTGATATTCGTATAATTTTTCTTATTGGGTACAGAATAGTCTTTGCAGATGTTCCCACCTCCGGTTTCAGTTCCATCATCCCGACAATAACCGATCATTTCCCAAAAAAAAAAAAAAAACAATCTTCAACATGTCGTCACGAAAAAAGTACATTTAAAAGCAAACACAATCCAAGATGTATCCCCACTTATCACCAACTGGATCTGATTTGAAAATCTATTCCCTCGCTCTGCATAACTTTGGATTTTTCCATTTCCCCAGACTTAACCATGCCGAAGCAAATGTCCTCGCTATTACGTAAAAGTGTCTCCCAACAATTCATTCTTGCTTTGCCATGTGTGTCACGTCCTCGTATGTTTTGATATCACCCAGCACGTGTGACCTTCCTGTGTAACAACACTGCCAATAGAATGGTCGAAAGCAAACAAAAAAAAAAAATGCAAAGAACCCTCTCCGATGTATGAGATGGTAGTAAAGCGCCGCTGAAGAGCCTCCTAACATCCCTAAATCCCGCCCCGGAACAATTTCAATAATTTCCCCAAATAAAAATGAACAATCATCTCATTATTTCGTAGTTGCGTATCCTCTTAATGGAGATTAGGCCGACAGAGGGTCCCGCTCCAATTGAAAGGATATTCACGTGTTGTCTAGCGCTCCCCGGAGTTGGGTTATAAATAATTTTCCCTCAGATTTCGGTTCTGGCATTTACCAACGACACTCCATATGTTCCTGGGGCGTGCGTGTGCCGCAGCGGCAGCTTGGTTTGGGGAAATAATTTATGTGGCCGTTCTACCTTTAACCAAGATGATTTGTAAACCCACCGCCGCTGTGGGCTTTGTCAGAGGCTAACTGTTAAGAATTAGAGAGGAAAGTTTGTGTTCAGTGGTAGTAGTAGCTCGGCTGTGGTTTTCTGTCGAAATTGGTGCCTTTTCTTGTGACCTGGTTTTTAGAAAATTACAAATGGATGAGGTAATTAATTCCTGAATCGACCTTCGTTAGGGATTTCCTGATGTGAAACTACGTTAATGCGACCCATCCAATCAGTGAAGAATCAAAGTTCAATATGTAGGAACAGAATTTACAATTAAGGCGATTGAAAGTGGAGGGGACCTAGTAGAAGGAATCAATCAGGGGACGACGTGAGCAGGAGCTCGTATTCGTTGACATATTTGGGCGAAAACCTTGAAAATGGTCTCCAATTACGATCAGGATTTATAGGTCGTAGGTCACAGTCGGCTAAGGGACTTAAATTGTTGGAAAATTTTGGGTGTTTATTATGTCTACCGGCGGAAGGGACGGTAGATGAAAGAACAATCACGAGCACAAGGGGGATTTATGAGTGCTTCGTAAATTCTTAAATTTAATGGAAAACTCTTGAAAGGCAAGACGACGCACTTTAGTTGAAAAATGAATCCCTGCTTAGAATACTCTTAACTGTTATAACTAATTGAAATATGTATGTACTTTCGAACATATCACGTTGTCATCTTTATACGACGAACATATGTTGAAAGGGAAATATTGCAGTTGGCGGTGAACAGTAGATCAATACTCCTAGTCCCCCAGGCTCTTTACGTCGAATTAGATACGTATAAGTTGAAAATTTCTTTGAATTTATCGAGTTGCTTGCAGAGGTGAAATCCACCTTTTCCTTACTATCTGACGAATATTTTACGTCCAAGCAGATGGTTGTTATTGACGAAGATAACGGTGAACTTTTACGAAGAATCGCTTCAGGATGTTCGTACGTCTAAAGCATTGCAGATTAAGCCAAACTTCAAACCACAAATTGCTGCGGAAAGTCTCGTGATTTTGTCTGACTTCAGCCTGGTTTCAAGTGACTTCTAGTTAAAGCTCACTTCACCTGGCGTCAAAGAGTTCACCATGGCTGCTTTTTTGGATATCGAAAGAGCCTTCAACAACGTCAAGGCAGAAGCGATCACCGATGCCCTCACCAACCTGTGAGTTGAAGCTTTGCTCAGATTTTTAATTGAAAAACTGGTCATAGGCAGAACAATTAGCACCAAGCTGGACAGTGCTTCAGTCCGCAGGTCTGTGAGCTGCGGTACGCCACAAGACGGTGTTTTGTCACCCTTTCTCCGGATTTTGGGGGTCACTAAACTACTGCTCGACCTGACAAGACCTGGATGCGAAGTGATTGATCATGCAGATGATGTTGCGATTGTTGTCTTCGGTAAATACCCGAGCACCCTTAGCAACCTTCTTCAAAGCGCTCTTTCAATCACTTCAAGATGGGCAGCTAAAAGTGGTCTGGGAGTTAATCCCGAAAAGACCGAACTTGTCTTCACCAGGAAATACGAAATTCCTTCAATCGACAAGCCCTCTCTTGACGGCACTATCCTGTGCCAAAATTGCTGGGTCTCATTCTGGACAGTATATTAAACTAGAAAACCAACACCCTTGAACGCGTTAAAAATCCCACTGTTGCGCTGTACTTCTGCAGAAAAGCTGTTGGGGAAAAATGGGGAATGCAACCTCGTACCACGTGTTTGTTCTCAGACCTTTACTTCTGTATGGTGTGATCGTCTGGTAGACAACCTCAGAAAAGGCCTAACATCGTAACTTATTGGGGAAAAGTGCAAAGATCAGCATGTATTAGCGGAGCGTGCTCCTATAACTGATTCCCTTGGATATTTTTAGCAAGCCGTCAGCTGCTAGTACAGCCCTCAGACTGAAATCTTCCTCTCAATGGTCAAACAGACGTATTGGTCGCTCCTCGATATTGGATCTCTTCACATTCGTCCCGGAAAAGACCGACTACACACCGTCTCAGTTGAACTTTAACCCTAACTTCCGCACATCAATCCCTTTCAGAGAGGAGTGGAAGCCAGAGTCGAACGCTCCGTTCGCTTTTTTACCGACTGTTCTAAAACCAAGAACGGAGCGGGATGTGGATTTTATTCCGAAGTGCTCAACTTAAGCATGTCCTTCCGTCTCCCCAACCACTGTAGTGTTTTTCAGACGGAAATTATACTTAGGCATAATGTGGTAACCTGCAAAGACGTCACAATTCTTATCGATAGCCAGTGGCCTATTTCACCAACTTACAAATTTGTATTTACAAGCGTTTTTTTAACAAAATTTGTGAATTATTTGCTTTGAGTCGTTTCACCAAACTCTGGGTAGTACAAATTTGTAGTTGTATTCTACAAAGGGAAATTTGTGGGAATTCTTCACTTTTCGTTTCACCAATAGTTCTTTATAGTTGTAATTTACAAGTTGCAATTTTGTGAAAATTTGACTTATTTGTGAGTTTGCGTTTCACCAAAGCAAATGAGTTTACAAATTTTGTTGAATATGTGAGAATATTTTACAAGTGAAAGTTGACGTGTAATTCCTTCTACAAGTTTTATTTCTTATTGAAACTAATCGAAAAAATGTCTGCGACGAATAAAGTATTAGCGATAGTTAGCAAGAGCGTATAGACTACATATATATGACATTTTGGAGCTCTTTAATTTTAATGAAAGATTTCGCCTGAGTCGATGTAAGGCAGAGGAAACAATTGTTTGAAAATTTCATACGTTGGCCTAATGAATACGAAAGCATATGTGAAAGGTTTTACGATACCTATTTCCGGTAAATATTATTTTTTTTAATTGGTAGAATTTTTGCGACTGTCCTCATTGACCAACATTGAACAAAATATATGCTCTCAACAAGAAGAGACACCAAACATCAACAGAACGTCGCAGTGGACAGCCGTAACTTAGAGGTAGTAAGGTACTTCGTATACTTCGTCTCCGCTATCACATCTGACAACAACACCAGCGCAGAAATCAGGCAAAGAATAACTCTTGCCAATCGTTGCTTCTTCGGGCTAAGAAGGCAATTGAGTAGCAAAGCCCTCTCCCGAACGACTAAAGTGACCCTGTATAAGACCTTAATCATCTCAGACTCTATCGAAAACGGATGAAGATATCCTAGGTTGGTTCGAGAGAAAAATTCTTCGTAAGACATCTCATTTGCGTTGAAGGGCTCTGAAGGAGAAGATTAAACGATGAACTTTTAGAGTCGCGCGGCAACATCGCCGTAGTCAAGAAGATACGAAGTAATTGGTTGAGATGTATGTATGTATGTAGAGCCAATAAACACAAATGCTCCGGCTTGTAGAGTCTTCGAGTCTAACTCGGAGGGACAATGCAGTAGAGGAAAATCTCGCCTAAGGTGGCGCGCACAAGTGAAAGGGGATCTTAACCAACTTAGCGTGTGAGACTGGAGGCAGTTAGCTAAGGGCTGGGGTAGCTGGAGAGGCTTGTTGGTTGATACCCAGGTTCACCCGGAACAGAAGCGCCATCTAAGTAATATATAGACGGGATAAATTTAGCTACGCAGCATCTCGAAGGCATCGTCTTTGTTATTTAAAATGCCTTAAGCCATTTTGCCATTTTTATCTCTTGGATTAAAGTATTTAAAAACTTTCCATACTAAATCTTTTTCTAACCTGTAATTAGAGACGCAACAAAGTTATTTCTTCATTTATTCATTGCAATAGAATTCTCACCATCATTGTCCGCGACGTTTAACAAACTTGTGAGAAAACACTTGTAAATTACAAGTCATTCACAAACTTGGTGCAACGAGAATTTTCCACACTTGTGGACAACAAGATTTTTTTCACAATTTTTCGGCATTCTTATCACAATTTTGTACATTACATATTTGTACTTTGTGAAACAGAAACATCGATTACAAGTTTGTAATTGTAATTTACAAGTACAAATTTGTGGTTGTAATTTGTAGTTTGGTGAAATAGGCCACAGGTTGCAAAAACAGAAATGACGCCCTTCGGTATTAAAATCGTCTACCTTCTGCTCAGTTGCTGCCTCTGTTGACGCTTTTGACGCCTAACTAACCTTATTTTGTGTTGAATCTGCATGTCAATATCTGGTTACTGCAGGGCTTCCAGAACATGAGGCTTTGTGCCTTCGGTGCGATAAGCAGACAGCAGACTGGCGTGAAGTTCCAGGCCATTTTATCGAGTAGACATCCAATCGCAAGGTTTCATACCCAAGCCATCAAGTCTGTCAAATGAATTGGTGTTCTCATTTGGTGGAATCTGGCATATTATCAGACTCGAGAAGGGTTCAAATATTTTAAAATCCGATCTCTGTCAGGGTACGATAGCCAAATGTCGTTAAAAAATTATCCTTCCATATCGGAGCAACAGTGTCTTTGTCATTTAATGTTCGGTAACGCAGTATGGTAGCGCATGCTAACTAGTCTAGAATGGTATCACTAGACCCACTGCACTTGGAATTTTGGCCTAAATATTCAAGGCAGCATTCGCAACCAGCTAAAATGGGCAATGGAAATGTACTTAAACGCACCCACCCAACCGTAGAAAACCCCTCATTACCTCGCAAAGCGCTAGGACTAAGCTCTGGCTCATTTCCTTAGACTGCATCCCTCAAAAGAAAAGCAAATGCGAGTTAAATTATTACCACGCGAAACAAAAAACAAAATACAAATCCCTTTCCTGAGTTGAAACGAAATAACACAGCAAAATCGTCATGAGCTCAAGTGTATCCGAACAGGACAATGGAATTATGAACAGACTTTTGCCACACCGAAAACGGGCAATAAAAACAATAAGATACCTCTTCACTGGAAATATACACAGGAGCAAGCATCGCTTTATACGAAATTCCTCAATTGTCAGGGCAAATAATATGACACAGCGCGCCGGGACAAATTTATGAACGGTCATAAAGTGGAATTTTTATTAGTACCGTGAACGGGTAAGAGGGGCTAGGGGTCGATGCAAATCCTTTTCCCTCACGAAACCCCCATTTTTGCCAAGGATGCTTACATGTATGTGTTTGCATTTTATCTGTCAGCGTTATACGAAGGAATCCAGGATATGTGTGTACACTTCAATACTTTTATGATTTCCAGGGAAAATTAGTGGGGCATTGTTCGCGGAAGTCTATCCCAACACACACGTTTACGACACATTAACGTTTTTATGCTTTCTAGACGCCAAAAGCTGGTGGTTTTACGAACGTATTACAGTAAATGGAAAACGTTTTTCTATTTCTAAATTTACTTCATCCTAATAGATGGCTTATGTGTCTGAGTTTGTTAAGGAAATGGATTTTGACATAAGTACGAGTATGTATGCATGTGTACATACATGTGCGTCTTTTCTGATTCCTTTTGAGCTTTAGCATTTTATTGAGCATACATCGGATTTCTGAGATTTGTCTTAAGTAGCTTCAACAGTTATAACTCTAGGAGCGATATCATGAGTCACGAAAACTGTACGCTGACAGTTCAAGAGTTGATTTCGTCACAAGTTTTTGCTAACGAAATTAAAACGAATCAAGGTTTCTTACCGCTATTCTGATTCCGTGCAGTCCTGCTCATCAAAATTCCGGATTGGAGTTAACAAGCACTGCAGCTACTGAACCGCAAATTGGTACATAAATGATTGAACTGAGTGACAGTTGATAATTCCAAGTGGCGCCAGTTAACGAAACTACTGATCTTTCAGAACTTGGATCGGACCAATTCTAGTTCGTAAATTAGTTTAAGTGAAATCATGTCCCAGTTTCAGGGCTTCCACAAAATCAGTTGTTCGACTGATCAAAAGTTTGGAAAATATTTTCCGAAACACAGCCAGGAGCTGACAAAAATGGAAGACAAGGCTTCACGCAGCTTACCCCACTGGCAGCATTGTACGTATAAAGCTGAAGGACCACCCTGTGAGAGTAGCCATGTACCACCAAACATACCAAAGCACCGGAAAGCGGTGTAGCTCTGGAGGTCGAAAGATTGAAGAAGAAATTGCAACAAGCCATAGCACACAGTTTGATCGGAGAACTTGTGCAACGTTTAGTTTGCATGGCATGCAAAAGAATAAAAATGAAGGCCTAGTACCGATTGAAGCAAAGAGGATCCATACATTCTAAAAACTCCATAGAAACAGTAAGAGAACATCTTGTAGAGAGGCACTAAAAGGTTGATAAGTTGTTACATCTTGTTTAAAGTGTTTGGGTGGTTTCGGATAAGAAACACGGAGCTACCTGATACTCAAGACTAAGCTAGGAAGTATCAGGCACTCAAAGCACACACAACTGTCAAATCAGCAGGACAGACGCATGCCCAAGCCTGTGTCGGACAAGATGATCGATCTAACGCCGTTCATCCGAAAAAAGCTTTTACAGTTTGTGTAAAGAGATTGAATGGCCCTCAGAAGGGTGCCGTCAGTCCTATACTTCTGCAGTAGATTCCAGAGTTTACATCGATCATACACTTTCTCCAAATACACAAAACAACTGTAGATAGGTTTGGCATACTCCCAGGCCTTCTCAACTACCATTCTGAGAGGGAATAGCTGGTCGGTTGTGCCGCACTGCTCATCGCCCAAGCTGGACTCGACCACAGTCAACAAGATGATTGCTGCCAAAAACTGCCCCAAAAGAATAAGAACTTAAAAAAGTCGTTCAGATTCAGTCCCGACCGTGTCAAACCCACCAAAGTTGGAAAAGGATCATGAACAAATAATACAGCAGGATGTCAATCATTCAATAGAGCAAACTACCAGGCAGGGTCATATTAAATCGCAGAACATCTCTACTTACGAGCGACTTGGACCATTAGAAAAGATTTGAAAACAAATTGAGGTTAGGAAAGTAGAGCGAATTGGCTACAGGCAGCGAATTCTTACTCTGGAGGGAAAATAATAAAGAAAATGCCATAATTGTTATTATGTTTTCAACAGACTCTCCTCCACAAGATGCTAGTGAAATTGGAATTGGAAACTCCTTGGAAGTAATCATTTTACTTAAATTTGAAAACAAAAACTTCAAGGACTGGGTTTTGTGGACTCTTGGAACATGTAATCAACTTATATAAAGTAATCGAGCTAAAACCTTAGGTGGAAGGTCTTTTAATTCGCAGACAGTTAGCAACAGCCCACACTGATGGGACTAGCGTTTCACCTCCAGCCCTTCTTCACAGTCTTTCAAGCAAAAGTCCTTGCCATTTAAGGAAAGCCGGGATTTTCTCGGATTTCTATAAACAAATCTGGAAAACAAAAATATGACAGCCAAGCAGTACTTGACCCCTTCACAAATCCAACATATTTGATCAAGGAATCTAAAACCAAACTTAAAAGGACCTTCGCCTTGCCTTGGGAACGAATCACAAAGATGTCACAGGAGACGAGAAAACTGACAAACTGATAAAAGAAACACACAATAGAGCGAACTACTGAAAACACAGTGGGAGGAGCACTGACGTTAGTTACAACAGCAATCAATGAGAGGTAACAAGGAGATTATTGGACTGTCAAAAAACTTGGGGACATATAACGATCTTGCATTTAAGAATGTGATGCATTTCAGTATTCCAACAGTATTCCCTGTCCAGCTCTGCAAGAGTAATCGAGTTGTCTAAAATTGATGAAGAGAATTTGTTTTATTTTTTAATCCACACGCGCTTCAAGGGGCTATAAATATCCTTACGATGTTTTCAAACAGCGCGAGCGAGGAGCAGTGGTTCGAAACTCAGGTACTATTATGTTTCAAAGGCGTTCGAGGGTGGTGCCCAGACTAACTGGGCACATTTGCGGTGTTTGTCATTGCTATAATTCACGGCATTTTTTTTCGATTCTCCTGATGTCACTCATTATCAGTTCAATCAACTCTTCAAGGCATGACACTCTACCAGTGTTGCCAGTGTTATGCCTTTGCAGTAGAGTCGACATCAGCTTTCACAGTTGATCGATTTATTTTGGAAATTAATGTTTTCCGACATCAGGGGTTGAACTCGGACTTTCTGCGTGACAAGCCAGGATGCAAACCACCAATATGTTGGACGTCGCATGATCACAAAATAAAAGTCCATAGTTCAAAAAGAAGTTAGAATAGCTGAGACATATTGCCAAGAGCCACAACGATGACGCGGAGGCATGCTAGATGCTCTAAAACCTATGACAAAAACAACAACATAATTACAAAGTAAGTTGAATATTTCGAAGGGGATTATAAACTGGAAATAAAGTTTTGTTGCCAAGGCAGTCAAAGAAGAAAACTCAAGGTACAACAGTTAAAATGAGTGTTGAAATGTGCGAAAAGCAGTCAAAAATACCTGAAAAAAAAAGAACCTGACGTTGCATGGTTTTTGAACGATATCATTGCTTTCACATGTTATGCTTGCTATCACTGTCAATCATATTTGAGAACTCATACATTTAATTTCGTGAAAATTTTACTTCCAGAACACATCGTGAAATTTCATCCCCCTGCTGAGAGTCCTTGCACATCCACGAGTACCCCTCATTTCAATGTGCACTTGCATCCCCTGACATATCAAATTTGCCATACAATATAGTAACTTCCAGGTAATAATCTTACAAGGACGTCTACACACAAGTGCACACGATAGATTTGTTATTAATAAAGAGGGTGCTTCTGATACTTCCCCTCAAAGTATTTGAATGACTTTTCGCTGCCAATCGAAACTCAACTTCACTGAACCCCTCATCTTTTCAGTTTTAAGTCATGTGTGTGTGTGTGGGATTCCCTCAAAAGACTAATTGCAAAGTTTGCACTACCTTTGATGGTATCCACTTGTGGCACTTCGTCATAAGATGCACTACATCTTTATTAGATATTCTCATAGCAAGAGGGCCCTACATCTTTCTGCATGACACCACTTCAGCTAAAGTTATTTCCACTTATAAAGAAAGTTTCCGTGTAGCAAATATGCCTACCAATACATTATTCAGAAGTTTACCAAAATGCCTTGAGTGTTTTCCTATGATTAAATCTAAAATCTTAACAAACGGACGAAGAGGTTATATTTACGAGTACATATGGTTACATATCAGCACTAGGTTAAACTACATACTCTCGATTATAAGGACAGCCCTTGTTATGCTGACCCCGAGTAGTTTACTTTACCAAGAAGAAAAGATTTGGTAATAAAACCGTTAAAGTGTGTCCTTGAAAGATCTACGATAGATAGCTTTTAAAACTACTCACAAGCATTTTAAGATAATTCTTTGACAAAGACCTTTTACAATGTATGACAAGTTATCCTTGCAGTCTTAGCATTTGAGGAGGTTTTGCGTTGTGAAAAGAGGACAATTATAATTTCCTTGCACTGTTCTACTAATTTGAAGGACGTGGTGTTTGATTAAAGAACTTGAATGGCAACCTGACCTTCAAAAAAAGAAAGCTATGTTGTTTTTGGTGTGGGATTGAGTCTACGGAATACACTAGAGAACCAGAGGAAGAGAAGAGATGAGCACCGGCTTCTCAGAAGGAACTATTTCTGCAGTCAGGCAGAATGAACCATTCAACCTGGATGATGAAGACCTACAATTCTGTCTACGCGACCGGGACGAAGTGATGACAGCCATATCTAAGCTTAAGTCCAACAAAGCTGCCGAAACTGCCGGCCTTGCTTCAGAGCTGTTCAAAGCGGCAGGCGATGACTTGGTAAGGAGCATGCATCTGTAAAATATGGTCGAAAGAAAGTATGCTCGATCCTCAAGAAAGGATACCCTCTGAATTGGACGATCCATAACAGTGTAGTTTCAGGCCCGAAAAGTCCACCACCGATCAAATATTCACGCAGATCTTAGAGAAAGCCCAGGAACTTTAAATCGATATGCACCCACTTTTCATCGAATTTAAGGCCGCGTATATCTAGTTTTGGCAACCTGTCGGATGACGGTGGAGAATGCACGCCGCACCATCAAGGTTGGTCAAGACCTCATTGAGAGCTTTGATGCCAAAAAAGGTTTTAGACAAGACGACGCGCTGTCATGCGATTTCTTCAATATCGTTCCTGAAAGGATAGTGCAAAACTCACGCGTCAACACTAGAGGTACAAACTTTCAAAAATCCGTTCAATTTCTCGGACAGAGGCGGGGAAAACAAAGACAAAGACAAGACAAAGTATATGCCGTCAACAAGAAAGGTCACTGAACACCGACGTTTCAGACACAACGTCGCAAAAGACAGACATAACTTTGAGGTAGTCAAGGTCTTTGTCTAAATAGGCTCCGCTACCAATTAAAACGAAGACACAAGCGATGATATCAAACGAAAAATAACTTTTGCCAATCGCTGTTTCTTTGGGCTAAGAAGGCAATTAATTAGCAAAGCCCTCTCTCGAAGAACTAGAGTTACCCTGTATAAAACCGTAATTATCCCAGTGCTGCTATACGGTGCAGAGGAATGGACTCTGTCAAAAGTGGATGAGGTTGCTCTTGGTTGTTGCAAGAGAAAAATTCTCGGGGTGATTTTCGGTCCCGTCTGCGTAGACGGTGAATCGAGGAGGGGATACAACGAAGAACTGTACAGCAACTAATGTGACTGGGTCATGGAGACCGGATGGACGCCAATGCACTGGCCCGGAAAATCTTCAAATTCACCGAAGAGGGACGTCACAGTAGAGAAAGGGGCGTGTATATCTGGAGAAAGCTGACTAAAGATCGAGCTGACTGGTGACATTGGTCGGTTGAGGCCTACGTCCACCCCGTCGATATTTATTATTTTCCTGTGTTGAAACGCCTTCAGCGTTATAACAACACACACACTGTTTTGTTTCCATATGATTTGAAACTACGCTGGCAGTGCCTAACTTTTTAGTTTCTTCGACTCTGTGATTGTGATTAGTATTAAGCACTTCCATCTTAAACTTTCTCGGCAATGTCCAGTCTGAAGAAAGGTTCGTACGATAAAGGATTTTCTGTGTCACTATTCTTTCACTGCCTTCTCGCTTTATGACAATATTCAAGAATTCATTGCGACCCGTTTGTTCCTCATCAGTAGAAAATTGCACATCTTTTGTGAGAACTGGTTGCAGGGAGCTTCTGGAAATGTTTAATTCTTATGTACGATGCCGAACTGGTTCTACATTGGCTTTACCCAACTAATACAACTAAAGTAAGCTTCAACCCAAAACACATGGAAATCGAAGCTCAATGTTTTAGGACAGACCTATACGCCCAATTAAATTCTGTTTAAAATAAATTTTATTGGATGCCACTTAAAGCGCTATCCAAACATGCATTTGTCACAAACTGTCTCAAAATTGGTCAACGTTCCCTGCCCAAACGTAGTTGACTGCACAAGCCCTCATTTCAATATCCATCACGGAAATTATTGAGACTGACAATGGCTATTTTGTTGACATTTATTGTAAATTTGTCCATTTCACGTCCTGTCCCCCGCATGCAAGGTGTAAAAGAGCAAACACTCCTGTTGTGCGTATCAACAACAAATATGCCAATCAAAAAAATCACGTCATAAAATCAACAAGCACACATACCGTTCTTTCTCTGGAAATTATAGACCCATTTCAATGGAGGTACGGAGTCAGGTCGGGGGCCATAGAACGCTCGCTCATGCCAGCGGCACAATACAACTCATCAGAGGCGCTTTTGAAGTGCTAATAAAATGTGACCTCCCATAAACAGTTCAGGACCTTTTTTTGCTCCTCGATTGCTATACCTAGTCGTAGGCATAGGCTCCCATGCAATGGTGCTTACGTTCGATTATTATTATTATAGTAGTGATGTGCTGGCTTGTGGGTGGGTGGAGGTTGACATGGGAACACCAATCGATTCTCACATTCTGCCTCGAATGGACGTACACATAGAAATAATGATGAGGCGACAATTTGCATAGCAATCATATTTCTGTCATCAGCAGGTATAAGAGATTTTAACAAATGGCACAGTGCCTGGCAAACATCCACCATGGATCGGGCTTGATAGGAGGGGTGGGCGTTTTCTTTTTTTTTTCTATTATTTCGCATTTTCGTAGTTTGATTGCTTGCCTTCGGAATCGATGTAGGGATGCTGAAAATTCTTTTCGATAAATTTATAGTCGTAGTCAGATTCAAATGAGCAGTGTCAGAGTTTTATAGAAAAAAAAAATTGCGTTTGATTGACGAGGCATGTAGGAAGTCACGTTTAGATTTTAAATGCGGGTAAAGAACGCCCTTCACGCACTTTTGACTAAACTGAGAGAGGAAAAAAAACTAAGAGCGGTTCTGTGGATATATGGCTTCTGGTAGCAATCTGAGTGAAAGTTTTAAGATTTCAAATAGAATTCTTAACTGGAGCGAGAGGCAGTATTGATTTATAGCTGTGAAAACTGGTCATCTCCTTGAATACTTATTGCTGCTGCTGCAAAGATGTGAATAAGGCTCCTAGGATTCGCCAACATCGGGCATATCGTACATAGGCGAAACGTTTTTTAAAGACTTTTGTCAAATGAAAATATTTCTGATATACTGTCCTTCCTAAAATGTACAGACTGGATATAAGGACGACCAAGACACAAGCCCACTCAAGTTTTACTACCAAATCACGTTCCTAAGAGTCGTTGTGTCAAAATGACGCCAAACGCGCTAATTGGGTCTCAGGCACGCTGGAGACCTATACCTACCTCCTCACCGATGTCGTTGTATGAAGAGGCTAGCTTTGGACAAGCTCCTTCATAGGTTTGCCAACTACGGCATCAAGTATCAAGTCCACGCACTTCTGATTTGCAAAGGAAGATTTTACTAATTCCTCTGTCATCATCATCATCATCATCTTCCAATGGCCCGCTTATCCACTATGAGGGTCGCGGATATAGGGAGCTTAAGTGGACTCTCCACATTTGCTGATCTTCCGCCATCGACTCTAACTCATCAGGGGCAATCCCCATACGGATAGAGGTGAGATTTCGGACTTGGTCCAGCCATCTCATCCTAGGCCTACCCAGGGGACGCCTACCCGATGGCACGGATTCCATGGCACGTCTTGGAAACCGAGTTGGGGACATGCGTTTGACGTGCCCAAACCATCGAAGTATGGATCTCTCCGTTCGAAGAAGTAGCTGCTCGACATTGAGTGCCTCGCGTACTCTGGTGTTCCTAACCCGATCTCGTCGAGTCACCCCAGCAATACAACGAAGAAATCTCATTACGGCAGCTTGTATCCGCGATTTTTTTCTTTCGGTCATTACCCAAACCTCATGGCCATAGGTGAGGGTCGGTCCTCTGTTATATCATAAAAAGGGAATTGAGAATAAGCCAAGATTGGTGCTACACAGCTTCAGAAAGGGGAAACTTGAACCATTGAATTCTATCAAGCGGTCAGTGACAGTACAAAACTTCCCGCACTCTCATGATTTGCAGCAGCCTAGAGGAAAACTCCTGTAGATGTAGCCTGGCCACCCCTAGGTCGATGGACATTGTTATTATAAGATCAACGACCATCTATGGAGCTAGCCTTGCAACGACGAGGGACACATTTAACAAAATTCAAAGACTAGCATACCCGTCTATTACTGGAGCTATGAAAACATGCCCATTGAGGACTGCCAAGCAATAAGATCCTAAGGATGACAACAGGAAGAATAATGGGATATTCTACAGTCCTCCGCTAGTGTTCTTCAGATTGTTGTGGAGGCGCTTTCTCTCATTGGGTTTCTTCCCACTACTTCTTTTCATTTCATAAATGATCGGTTTGGTTATGTTTTTTGTTCACCTATCATTAATTATTGTGGTCGCTGTGGCTCGGAACATATTTTATAGCATCACCTCTTAAAAAAAAAAACAAAATAATTAGACTATTTGCTATCTTGCTTTGAGGAAATGGCTTAGTCTCGTTCTCTTAAGAAAGTCCTTCAGCGATTACGAAGAACCGAGATGGTGCTTGTGTTTTGTCACAAAACATCTTCATAACCATGCCTTACTTAACGTAACCTTACCTATATCTGTCTAGGCACTTTAGTATCAGGAAATCTAAATTCAAAAGGAATTTCCTTACAATGTTCAGCAATAAAAATAATATACAGTCTACACGATGAAGAAGTATCTAGATGGGTCAAGCACTCACGACGAAATGGGTACAGGAATAGTTGGGTCGAGATAAAACTACTTAAGGTACCTGACCGCTGTATAAATTTAAAAAAAACGATTTTTTGTTTTTTGCATTTTGTTAATCCTTATACTTTTGAAAATCACTTCCAATAACTTTTTTTCCAAAATTCGAATTCTAACAGTGTGAAATAAGTGAAAGTGCTATTCTCTGTGCTTGTTCGAGTAGTAGAGAGTAAAAACTTTAAACGCGTTTTTCTCGAAACTACTTTTTTTCAAATGGCGGACAGATTATCTCCGAAACTGCTCGGCCGATTTCAATGAATTTGGTCTTGTTTTCTTCGTTGAGATATTTTGTATACCAATTTACCACATTTTTTATAACATTTTTTTTTAACAAAGAATAGCGAAAAACAGGGGTATTTTTTCATCTTTTTTTTTCAAACATCCGCCATTTTTATTTTGTTTGAGGTTTTTGGCAAATTGTGGTAAATTGTCACGTAAGGGACCCTTCTTTTGAAGATGGCGTTTTTTGTGTTTGTTTCAGATCTACCAATCCTGAGATAAACTGTCCGCCATGGGACACCATTTTTTTGAGGCTTCCACTTTGGCGCCTCCTGGATAGGTGTTTAGAAATTAAATTTAATAATATTCAATTATTTTTGTATTCTATAAGCTTCAAATAAAACTCCTAAGGTGGACAGGTACGTTAAGTAAATGCAATAGCAAGAATCAATTGAGCGGTGGCGTATACGCAACATTTTTGTATAGCATGCAAGAGAAGTAATAATATTGCTAACAAGGCATCATAGCTGCCGAATTTCTCTGTCATTGACTGTAACTTTGACTCTGACACTCAGTCCTACCAAAAATCATCGACACGTATTCAACATTATTGCCTGTCAAAACCAAGAGGATTTTCCAAAAGGGACGGATAGATTTTGACAGTTCATGGTGGCCATGTTGTTTTATCTTTATGAGTTTTCAAGATTTTTAGATCGAAGAGGATGGGCAACTGCGGTGTCTCAGGCAGAAACTCTTCATGGGTCGGGAGTCCGTATTTTACTCCTTACAGAAGTTGAACGTACCCACTGAATTGATTTTAGTTCGGCGCGCAGGTCATTCCATCCCATCTGTTATAAACTAATAGCCATCACGCTTTATTAACTCAGTTCTGAGCAGCATCCAATTATTTAAATGTATTCGCGGAGGGAAAAAAAAAAACACGCGGAAATAACTGGTGTATATAAATTTCGAAGCAACTTTATTTACATTAGCTCGCGTCATTTGCACGGCAATTTAATTCCACCGGTTACAGTGTGTCAACACTTTTATGGAATTTATCGTTTATAAATTTAGTACACGGGCCAGTGACCCTTGCCTTACTCACACATCATTCATTATTGCATGCGCAGCGTACTGTAAAAGGATATCCTTTTTTGATTATTTTTAACAATTTTTTTTTTAATATTTGTTTTCAGCATCATTATTACCGTTGATAATCGCTCGAAACCTTAAGCCATCAAATGCACTTTTAAATATTTAATTAAATAAATTATTGCACTGGAAATTAATTATTCGCATATCCTTTGCACGAGAACGTACACACTACAAAAAAAGAAAAACAATTGTGATAATTATATATTTTTCGTTCAATTGCACAATACGTGAAACGGAGGCATGCTGCTTGTGGTCGAAACCACACCAGCGTCCACAATCGTGGCTTTCTGTCAATGGGCATGGTTTAAAACGGCACCAAAGAGGATTTCCAAAAGGATAATAATACAATTTTTTTTCCCCGGCTTCAGCAAAAAAAAAAAAAGGAAAAATGTTACGATATTTTAAAACAATTCTTGGAAAATGCAGAGAATAATGAAAAACGATACATGACCATGAGCAGGTTTGGTACGATTGAAAAGGGATTTCCGATCAAATGCTTATAATCCATTTTGTGAATGAATCATGACATAAAGCATGCGTTGCAGCAATCCGATCGGGAATGGATCACATATCCTTTGATGAAGGTACACTGAGGTAATTAAGTGGATATTTAGCAACAGCAAGCGATTGTAAAATAATCTACTAATTGAAATTTATTTTCGACCTTTGGAAGCAATCAGTCAAATTATTCACAAAGTGTTGCATTCAGATAGGAAGTGGAAAATTTGTGCAAAAAAATAATCCGGCAAAGTGGAGGTGATCTGTTAAAATTTTTACATGTGGTCGCCGTGGCTCAGTGGTTAGTGTTTTGGACTGCTGACAAAGCGGCGTGGGTTTAAGCTTCAGCCAGGAACACCGAACATTTTTCGCGGCACCACCTCTCGTCGGAGAATGACAAGCCTCTGGGAGTATAATCTGTCATGAAAGAGCTTCTCAATTCGCCGTTCCGAGTCGGAAATAAATTGTAGGTCTTTTCCATTCGTGCAAACAATACAACACGCACAACATGTGTGGTTGCGAGAAGCTAGGCCTTGGCTCATTCCGAGCTGTCGCACCATCTATTTATTTATTTTTTTTATTGCTAGCAACATTTGAGTAGATTTTGTGGTCCAACATCAGAAATCAACTAGGTAGGCAGGTCTCGTCGAAGGAAAATACTCGCCAAGGCACCTAGGCAACTGTCGTCCATAGGGAAGAGCAATGATGCCTGGACGAATTTCCACGAAGAGACCCTGGAAACGCTATTAGACTTCCTCTTTCCTGACTGTTCTGAGGTAGGGATTCGAAATCCAACCTAAAAAGAACGGTCAGAGGGCATGAAAGCCGATACAGTCGCCCAGATCATTGACGACAAACAAATATCATGGGCAGTAAACTCCTTTGCCTCCTATAAGGCCCCTGATATTGATGGTATTCACCCAGTCATGCTGCAGGAGTCTGAGGAAATTATTCTGTGGCTGCGAAAGATCTACGGCTGGTGTCTCCAACTGTGGTATGTTAATAAATCCTGGAGGGAAGTAAGGTTGGTCTTCATTCCTAAGACGGAGGAGCCTAGTCATATGACCGCTAAGGACTACAGGCCTATCAGCCTATCCTCCATCCTTCCAAAGAACCTGGAAAGCCTTATAGATGTGCGCATAAGGGATGCGATTGGGGATAGATAGTACTTATCCAAGTCACATAATGCACCTATGAAGGGAAGAACTGTGAACACCGCCCTACACAGGGTGGTATACACGACAGAGAAATCGCTCCATGTCGAAGAATTCACACTGGGTGCATTTTCGACATTGAAGGAGCCTTTAATAACATGAACACTGAAATAATCATACACAGCCTACACAGGGCCCGACTAAGCAAGAAACTGTGAAACTGGATTGGCCAGATGCTAAAGTCACGTACCATAAATTCGACCCTAGTCAAGAGCTGGAAGAGTGTCACTCGAGGCAGCCTTCAAGGAAGAGTTCTCTCCCCGCTAATCTGGCTCCTAGTAATAGACGAAATTATCAAGACACTGGAAAACAACGGCTGCAACGTGACGGCCTATGCTGACGACGCCGTTGTTCAGGTCTCAGGAAAATTCGCCCCCACACTAAGCGAAAGACTCAGTCACGCACTATCATTGGTGAGCGGCTGCGCCAAAAACCAAGGTCGGGGAGTTAATCCATCCAAAACCGAGATTGTGCTCTTTACTAGAAGAAGATCGATTCCACACTAAGATCTGACACTTGGAAGGAGTTGTGACTATCGCCGCTTTCTTAATAAATAAGTCCAGTCGCAATAGCTCCAGTAACACTTCCCACTCACACTTTACTGTGCTTCGACACATGCTATCCGTTGCACCCTTTTCAGCCGCTTCTTCATGGTGACTACACCATCGAGGTCTACGCAATATTGGATCCAACCAGCATGCTGACCCCGTTCTATAGTAGAGATAAGCCAGTAATATTTGCACGTAATCAACCCTATGAGCTGTGACGTTGTAAAACCTACCAATAGCAACAGCCCCAGCTACCAGCATCCACTTAAAGGCGCGTTGTTTTTTTCATGCTGCCTCTGCTATCTTTCATTTGCATCCCATGCAATCGGCATGAATTGAATACATGAGATCGAAATCCATTAGATTGTTAGAATCATGCTGACAAAAGTCAACTAACATCACCAGCCCACCCACAATCAGAAGCAATAACTTTCAGTTTTCCACTTGGCGCAGTTCCACTTAGGATCGATTTACACTCGGATTGAATGCCACATGCAACCAATTTACATTGCCACACAGTGCAACACTAAAACTCCATTAGTCACCTAATGCCTTTTGCCAGCCATGTACCACACTGCCTCTCCATACGCTAGCAACAGTTCGTCGTCTGTCAATGCCAGGACACAACGATTACTAAGTAGTTTTTCTTGTACAATAGTTTCGGAGCCGAAATCAATGCGTTTAGCATGTAAACGCAAACAGCACACTAATGGAGAACCTCCCATGACTTCAAGATCCCATCTCTGTCTCCAGAAATAGCAACGGTTTTCAGTGTTACTTTAAGGAATTAACCAAATCAGGTCGCCATTATAAGTTCTGTTCGGTGTGTCCTGTCACTTCTGGCCAATTGATTCTATTACGGAATTCGACATGGAAGCACACACACCTCTGCGGGTGGGAAACCACCCTCTCAATTGCTACCTACAATTGCCAATTACCCAATAATGGCAAGTAGGATACTCCAGCACACTAAATCGGGGCTGATGGGGACGGTGTTGACTGACGTGCTACAAATATCCTTGGATAGCAAAAGTGGCAGTATTCTAATGGCTCTCCACGATCCGACCGAACGACGACGAGAACGAGGGCGAGGCAAGAGATTTTCTGAAACTTACCCAGTTAATCAGTTACGAGTGCGAAAATAGTCACTTAATTGCCTTTTAATTACAATGAGTCTGCTCCTGTAGATGTCAAAAAGGTTCTAGCGCTTCAATTAAATGCCAAGACGTTCGGTCACCCCACATCCTTACAACCAACCAGGCAAACAGCCACCGAGCAGGACCAGCATTGCCACTGCCAGACTGCCGTTGTCGTTGGCATTGCCGTCTGTAATACTGCGAACAGTTTTATTCCAATCACGAAGTTGGAAATGTAAAACATGAACGACGGCGCGCGGCGGAGCGGGGGAGGGAGTCACATTAAGTTGAGTGTCAGAATTCGATCAAAGGTCAAAGCTTTTAATGAACTTGTTGCCCGTAATGAGCTGGCGATAGTTTATCCGAAGATGGATTAGGGGTTAGTTCAGTTGATTAAGTACGGTGACCTTTTGACGTTCAGTGGTTATAATTAGGACGATTGGTTCATTTTGGTTTTTTTTTTTTCTTCAGACGTTAGGTTTGCTGTGAGACGGGAAAGGAAGAGAAAGCGATTGAAGACGTGGTCTGAATAAAAGACGAATTTGGTCATCAAATTGATGAAAAAAAGGAACCAATCACATCTTATACGCTCGAGGAATGGATACATCAGCAGAATCGAAGGATACCGTGATGCATTACACAGTGGTCACTCGTATTGGGGGTGACGACATGGATGGCAAAACGAGAATATTATTCGGTGTACTTTTGGACCTTGGCAGAACACTAACAGGCCAGAGCAGCCAAGTCCACTAGAATTCGCTGGCAGTACGTTACAAACTATGGATTCTTGCAATTCAAATGTTGTGCTGCATGCATAATCAGACCATATCTCGTATATGGAGTGATTATTCAGTGTATGAGGGCTATGGAAAGCCAGGTAGCCTCCAACGCCTTAGGTAACTGGTGCGATAAGAACAGTACGAACTGCTGCAGTAAAAGTCATTTCGACTCAGTCTCCCCTCTTTTTCTTCACAGAGTATATGACCAGAAAAGCTGCATATCGCATAGGTCTGGTACTCGCATGGGAAGACCTATTTAGAGAGGGTCTCTCGTCCAGTAAAAGAAAACATTTTTGGCACCGCGTTTTCTAGAAGGAACACTTAATACTTTTAACTCAAAACCATAACTTAGCACGTTTGTCGTTTAAGATCGCTTAGAGTTGAAAGAATAGCCTGCATGGGTATAATTGAATCACTAACCTCCTCTAAATCTGAGCAGGAACCACCTGAAAGTTCTAACCGTATCCTAAGTGGCCATTGTCAGTGGACCCTACCTTCAGACTATGCTTGGAGAGCGACGAAAGCTCTCTTCCACATCGTCACAGAATGCACCGCCCTCCCTCCTCAATCTGAGAAAGTGGACCCCAGGCGGTGAATTAGTCTCACCAACTGCACTTGCTACCCTCCACCCAGAGAAGCTGATTAGCTTCCTGACAGCCTCTGTTCCAGATGTACATATATGGGACAGCACAATACGCCTCTATGTGAGACCGCAAGGCTAAAGAGGACAAACCGCTCCCCACTAATAATAATAATAACCTCGACACCCGCAGCAGCGGAAATCATGCTAAATATTCTTTTGGAACTGTGGATCCATATTCTAGTTTGGTCTGGTACCTCAAGTCGGGTTTATCTGACAACTCACACATGACTCTAACGTTTGACAGGAGGTCCATGACAGAATAAATGACCAAGATGAATGAACGCATATGACAATCACCAGGAGAGAAGGCCCATCCATTAGTTAAACACAAAGATCAGCACTGAAGTTTGTACTGTCTTCTGTGACACTATGTATACATATGTAGGTATCAGCCGCTTATTTAGAGTCAGTCATATTTCTGGCACCTACGGGGTGCAAAAAGGTTTGCATTTTTTCCGAAACTTGACAGAAAGGGGTAAAAACAGTGTGAAGGAATCATGGTGGATTCCGCTAAAATGGAGGAGAATCAGAACACCCCGGTGTCATTGCAATTGAAGGTGCCTTCGATAAAATATGCTTCAATAGTCTGAAATCGACGTTGGAAAGACGTAGGTTCAATCAACTCCTTCTTGATTGGGTGGACAAGAACAGAACCCTAATTGTTCAAACGATATCATCCATACTAAGGGCAGGTGGTTCTGTAGAATGCCATTGTGGGCTGGAGAGACCCAAAATCCACCCAATTTTGGACGTGGCCCAAAGCGATATTAAAGATTTTGATGAACGAAATAAGAAGGGCAAGGGCATGGAAAGGTAACACCATACCCTAATCGGAAACGAATCGATTCTGCAGAGGAGATTGAGAAAAATCGCAATTTTTAACTGATGGCATAGAAGAAGCGAGTGTTTTCGTGGAAAAACTTAACATAGCCTGGGGACAAAACCCTCAGAGTATTAAGCCGAGATGGTGGGTTTAATCCATGCGCTGGATCACCAACGTGTGGATCAGGTTACGAAAAGGCAGGTCCTAATCGCACTGCACAATCAAGCTGTGATGAGGCGAATGAGTCTGACTTTAATTTAGTCATCACTGGTAATGGGGTCCAAAAGCTCAACGCATGTGAGGCCTAGAATTGCACATAAGGATATGAACGAATCGTAGAAAATGAAAAGGGCAGACGTCTTAGGAATCCGGACCATTTGTTGTCATAGGAAGGGGATTCGTAAGGAGGATGATTCCTAAAAGGGCCACGAGTGAATACTCAAAAAAATGGGTAATCGAGGCCGTAGTGGATCAGTGGTTAGTGTGTTGGACTGCTGAGCGAGCGGCGTGGGTTTAAGTCCCAGCCATGTCAACTGAAAATTTTTCACGGCTCCACATCTCGTCGGGGAATGACAAGCCTCCGGGAGTATAATCTGTCATAAAAGAGCTTCTAAATTCGCCGTTCGGAGTCGGCGAAAAATGTAACACGCACAACATGAATGGTTGCGTGTAGCTAGGTCTTGGCTCATCCCGAGCTGTCGCACAAGTTATTTATTTCATTTATTTAAACGAGGCAAATAAAAGTGTCTCCTAGCTGCGTCAACACAGAAGCCATGGAAAGTATGGAAACGTTAAAGGTCACTTAAGTAAAATAGGGCTGGTGGAAGATGACAATTGAAGACTACACTTTGAAGACGTGGAGACAGTGCCGCATATGTTATGCCAATATTCAGCTTTTGGTTAGTGGAAGGTGTGAGATTTTTAAATAATCTTGGATAGAAATCCAATGACACAAAGAATCCAGATAAGGGGAAAGTGCAAGGCATCGGAACTCGATATTCGCAGGATAAAGCAGATGATTTCCATCGACGAACATTCGCTTCCAATGAAAGAAAGAAGTTGCTCTTAAGGTCAGCATGCAACCAACAAGCAAAGCCTCATAGAGTTTAGCGCACTTTAAAGGGATACGGTCTCGCAACTGGAATGCAGATCCCATTTAAATGAGATCCTGTTTAGCCTAAGCTACCGACCTATTGTCGTTTTGCGACGAGTTGTAAAATTTTCTTTTAGAGTACCTCAGGAGTCTGTACTTTCACCGCTTCTATTTTTAACTTCATTTATAGATCTCTGCTCTGTCTTAAGGCGTTTTCTTCAAGGAAAAGACTTAGGTATAGCAGCACCTGAAAAACGCCCTAAGCATAGATGCCAAATTTTAATTTGAACGCACAACTTTAAATTGATAACCACCCTGATCAAGCTGAAGAGAGAACGAACATCCAGACAAAGAACTAATAAGCCCTATGGAAATTTGGCACAAAATGGTTGGAAAGAGATTAACATTGTCGATGTTTTAAACCCCAATTATGATCGGGGTGCACGCCTTGTACGTCCTTCATTCAGATCTATCACATCCCTTTCCCACTCCACATCACTCAAAAAAGCAATCACCCTCAAGACGCTTCTAAACCAATTTTCGTCAACCCCTACATAAACATGTAAAAGTACTAAAACAATAAGTTATTACCCCAACCCTTGCCTTATCTTCTAATAGTTTACCCTAAGCTCTCCGCACATTCAATCAGGTCCCTTTTTTCTATTCAATTAAAATTTTCATTAATACATGCTCCCGTAATCCTTTTAACTTATTATCTTTTCAGATTTTCCCACAAAGTAACACCGATTATGGAACGAAGACACAAAAGGCGGCAGCAAAAAAAAAAGACATGTGTGGAGTAAGAGTAGTACAGTGACCACCGCATCCTTTATCGAAAATTTACATACGAAGCACTACAAAATGTGGATGTGGATTTTGGATAATCGAATTGCGTTCGTCTGGAATCCTTTTGTATCCGGTTGTAAGGAATCCCTTATGATGGCGAAAAACGGATAAAAGGCTAAAGCCAAACGAAGAGAAAAATTACGTTCACTCCGTTTATTTTTCCCGATGAACCGTAAGGGTTTCTCCGGCATACAGCTCTGTGCTAAGGTACCGCACTGAGAATTTCAATAACCATTCACTTTTTTTTTTTTTCGTTCTTTTCTTTTTGTTTGTCCCTATCGAGAGGGATCCGTCTATCCCTCTAGCCCAGTGCCTCGACAATGGGATGCACGATGTCGATAACGACATGGTGATGATAAAAGCAAAAGCACAGACAAAAAAAATGTATGTATTCCCTGCTCCACATGATGAATGAAAAACTAAAATAGAAGGAGGTGCCTGAGCCACGAGAAAGTTTTACCTCATACATACACGAGCCTTATTGAAATTAATACTCGTCCCTTGGGGTGGTTTGATTAACTTTTGTTTCCCGCAGGCATTGAATCCTTTTAAGTAGTTTACAAAATAATAGGTTTTACCCAAAGTATTCGTTGCTAATTAGTCACCATCATGACGTTGAGTGTAATTAAATATCTTTTTGTTACGAGGATATGCTGCCGGCTTTGCAGAGATTTTAACAAAATCGCCCAGAGGCAACCGTCATAAAGGTGGTTTGCGGATATAAAAGAAATAAATTTCTAAAAGGAAAATAAGCCTTTCACCCGAAAGGTCGCTTCGACACAAAAGGCGGTTGAGGATAGGTGACAGCAATCACTAGGAAACTTAGCCACAGGTCAACAACATCACTGTTTTGTTTGTTTTCAATTTAGAAAGAGGAAGTAGTGCACGTGTTGGGGAAATGATATGGAATATGTAGCTAAAAAGCTATCGTCGATTCTTTTGTCTGTTTGATTCAAGTTAGGCCGAGAGCTGAGGAAACGATTGTAATGAATTTAACGTGATTGGAAGCAGGAGTTGCAAGAAGTAATAAAGTGAATCTGCTTCCGGCAGCTGAGAAATAAGGGGTAATCCAAGAAGCATTTCCAATCTCAGGGTGCACTTGACCAAAAAACGGTACCTTATGTTGCAAAGAGCCACAAACTCAAAAACATAGCATATGCTCTACTGTTTTGTCTTCCCTTAGGAAAATTCGCCGTTCGCTTGCTTGGTACATCCCCACTTCTGTAGATGATGTTTCATACTGCGGTGTCTAGATGGGACGACTATCGTCCCTATAGGATTTTCATGAACCTTTCTGCTTGTCTGATTTCTTGAAAATAATATTATCCTAGTTACCAGCAAGGTTCCATTCGTGCAAACAATACAACACGCACAATATGAATGGTTGCGAGAAGCTAGGCCTTGGCTCATTCCGAGCTGTCGCGCCAGCTATTTATTTTTTTTTAGTTACCGGCAAGGATGAACAAAGGAACATTATAGTAGGATGGCAGTCGAGGCTGAGGATATGGAAGAACTAAATATTTCTGCAGACTGCTTAACGGCGATGAGGAATCAAATCCCGCTGTCAGGCAGAATGAACCATTCGACTTGGACGATGAAAGCCAATAATTGTGTCCACCCGAGCTGGACGAAGTAAAGATATCCATATATCTAAACAAAGCTGCCGGAGCTGAGTGCCTAGCTTAAAATTCTTCGGGTGATTTTCGGTCCGGTCTGTATGGGCTGTACAGCGACATCGACTTAGCCAGAAGAGTGAACGTCCAACGACTGAAGAGGCTGCGTCTTGTAGAGCAGATGGACACCAATACTCTGACCCGGAGAATCTACGATTCTACACCCGAGAGACGGCGCAATAGAGGAAGACCGCGACTCAGGTGGCGCACGCAAGTGGAAAGGGACCTTAACCAATTTGTCGCGCGAATCTGGAGGCAGCTGCCTGAAGATCGAGCTGGCTGAAGACGCTTGTTGAGTGAGATCCAGGTCCACCCCGGACTGTAGGGCCACCTTAAGACTTGTGTAGTTCTAAATGCGGAGTGTGGAAAACAGCAGAACGATTCGTCACCTACATTCAACGACTTTCCTTCGATGGCTCTGTATCATCTCGATTTGTAGCCTCACTATAGCTACAGCACCGGGAGGTGTTAAAACGCAGCTGGGGACTACGTGTTTTCTGCTGAACCCCTTATTAATCCATCACACAAGAATAGTGAGTCAAAAATATGCTCAGTCCATGGAAGATCGGCATCGTGGGCCTAGAAATAATTCCGGCAGGTACCGAGTACATACTCTCTTCCACGACTCTAGTTCTTCTAAGCTTCGTATGGTGTAATGGTAAGCATTATCGGTTGTCACGCTGAAAGTTCCGAGTTCAACTTTTAATGCCAAGGAACATTCATTTGCTAGAAAATGAATAAAATGTTGTTCAACATCTACAGAAGCATTCAGCCCTTAGCTCAGTGGGTTGTTCCACTGTGCAAGTTGAGTGGGTTTGAGCCCTAAAAATATCACATCTCAACGGGTTTTGACTAATCTCCGAGAGTATATATTGTCACTAAGAAGCTTCTCAATTCACCTTTCAAAGTCGGCAATAAGTTGAAGGTCGCTTGCAATCGTGCGAAAAATGACACACGCTCAACATGAATGGGTACGAGAAGCTAGGCCTTGATCCGCCTCCTGCTGTTGCCTCAGCTTTTATAGCTCATAGTTCAGGCAAAATACTTCCATTAAGCTCAAGGCTTTTCTACGCAGATACCACGCTATCACGTTCGATTATGTAGGTGAACATTGGCAAGACTCCAATCCAGTAACAGATTCAATGTCACACCACGCCACGACTGTTAGGCCAAATTATTTTTCTTGGGAATTTTTTTTTTGTTTTCATTTTTTGAACAAAAACATTCCCCTGAGGTCTTTTGTCACCATTTACCTAAAACAGGCACCATATGATTCATGACAATTCGAAAACTTGTCCTGATAGTTTGATTAATTAAATTGTTGCTTGTTGCGCATGTTCTCTGTTTCTCATTTGTCCCACCACCCATCCTCAGCAGAATATAAATTAGTCCACAACGATGTTGGTAGCATGGTTACGATAGATGTTCACTAACGCTGACGATGGCACTTAAAAAGTGTGTGTGACAGGTGCAAGGGATTAAGATTGATTTTAGTTTTTTTTTTTTTTGTTAAATTTACTTTCAAATTTGAGTTAATAAACCCAAACAAATTCAAGGACATTGAGAAGCACCACATGTAATAAAATATGAAGTTTGGTGATGGTGACATCGTGTGTAGGGTCATGGGAAATTGTCGGAAGAAAAACTCTCACCATTGGAACTTTTCTGTGGGTTGAGAGAACACACCAGCAAAAAGGTGTGGAAAGAATCCATCAAGATTCTGTAATAAAGCTGAGGAAAAGTCCTGAAAATATTCTAGGTGAATGCAGATGCCATCAGTCAGAGAGGATTCAATAATCTGAGCGCACAAAGGTAAGTTTTCCTTCACTAAAAAAGAAACAAATAGCTAGGGCGACTGCTCGGGATAAACCAAAGCTTAGCTCCTCACAATCATTCCTGTTATTCACCAACGAAAGGGGGTGCCGCGAAAAATGTTTGCTGAATGTACACAGCGCTGGCAAGACTTAAGTACCGAATTACAGTCTTAATCGACAGCACTGGACAAAAGTGCACCGCAGTATATCGAAGAATCTGGGTGCTAGAGTTCTAGGTCCTACGGACAAAGAAATACTCCGTATTCGCAAACAATCGGCATGCTTACGTCTACAGCGGACTACATATGAGCTGACTAGTTCTAGAAGGCATTGGGAACTACAGATTCTGCTATGAAGATGAAGAAACTCCATTACAACTTCTTGAGGACAGTGCGGCATTTTCTCACCCGAAAAATATTCCGGCATGACAAACACCACTAATGTTCCCAGCTAGTCTGGACACCACCCTTGGACGCCATTGAAACTTAGTACTTCCTGAGCCACGAACCACTAAACTTCGCTCACGCTGTGTGAATAACATTAAGAGGGTATTTAGGACACATCTAGGGACATATCTTCTATCTGACGAAGATTTACCTCCGCTAAGTCCACTTAAGATATTTCGATTTGTCAGAGCCATCGGATTAGAGGATAGGCTTTGACTCAAGCATAGAGCCGCTAAGTAAGGGGGCACAATAGATCTACTGATGGTCCAGAAAACCCAATAATAATCACTGTAGTTGCTATACTAAGAGGAGATTGCGCAATAGGTAGACAACCGAACGATATCTGCTTCAGTTACATGAATGAATAGGTAGACGAATCACCTTTGCAGCTCTCATCTAACTGCGCAACGCTCTCTTTCTTCAGACGAAAAAGTCTTGGAAAACTCTTTTCGAAAAAAAACTTTAAGACGTATTCCAGACCCATGTCAATAGAAACTAATGGTTCAAGTGGCACCACAATGGACCGAACTCGACTGAAGTGAATTCATCCGATGGACAGCCCCCTTACCTAACCTAACCTACCTCGAACATGTCAATTGTATTGACGATCTCTGGCTGGTTTATAGTGGACCAGCTAAATGGTTCACAGCTCAGACTCTGAAAAAAGCAACGTCAGACCGAGTAGGAACATGGTCAAGTCAGAAGAACGCAGCCCTTCTAAGTATATTCAGACAGTATTGTCGGACAGCGAGTAGAGAATGTGATCAGGTGTCTACATTCAAAGATGGATGCTAAGGGTCAGCTCTCTGCATGCTTCGTCAATTCAGAAATAGGCGTCGTCAAATGAGTTAACGAGCCCGAAACACATAATCATCATTTCAGCTCACAGGCATTGTTGACGCTCTACGTCCAACGATAGACATCACCTCTCCTTAACGTGTAAGAACTCATAAATATTTGGGACATGATTATCCTTGAAGGAGGTATAGCATAGTACTTATCGCTCCACTACAACCCCTCCTGAATTCACCATCAATTTCAAATTACAGAAACCAATTAAGTTCTATGACACCTCCGGTAATGAATGACTCAGGCTTCAACTATCGCATGTATGCAGCACATGTGCAAAGCCGCACATGCGGATGCTCCCAAACTTGAACTTTCTACAGCTGGCGATGAAGCGGTAAAACTGTTCCGCCATAATCAATCAACCTCACCACGAACGCGACAGAGATAAGGACAACAACAACAAAAAAAACTACCGACTGTCATCCTGAAAACAGGATAAACGACCGTCGTGGACGGTAGACCGTTAAAAAAAAGGCGTCGAATCTATGTACCAGTTCCGACTGTAATTTTTCAAATTTTCCCCCCAAAAACACCCCCATAACCGCTATAACGATGATTAAGTATAATGCGTTTAAAGTATACACATTCGTTCGCATCGACGTTGGCGCCTCCTTCTTCGCATCGCTTGCGGGGGTGAAAGCAGCAGAAAAAAAATACTGATCTGGGCTTGTTTTCACCCCCCTCCCCCCCCCCAACCAGACATTCTGGCCAACTATCAGCACCTCTGCTAATTCCGAACCGAATTTTTGGCTGGGAATGTGCTGGGGCGCCCCTAAGGGAGGAAAACGACTACGACTATCACGCTAGGCCTTCAAATTCTGATGAAGCATGTGTGTGCTTCGGGGAGGTTTATACGAAAAATTATAAATTAAAGCAGCGGCAACAGAACAAACACAGTCACACATACCCTTACACTCAGGCTCCTTCCAGCACACAGTAGCTACAGTCGATCATAATTCAACGGGGGAGTACATTTCGTGACCAGAAAGCCTTATACATCGAAAAGCGATGGGCGACTTGTTAAATTGAAAACGGCTCTCGAGTACGGGATGCTTCACATCATCAGGGATATGCTTCACATTTGTGCTTAGGAAACACTCTCGTGGAATGCTGGCAGCGGCTACAGTGACGACGACGACCGAGTTAGGTTACAATAATTTGTTCGATTCGTCGGTCGCGTGTGTGTGTGTCGAGTTGTTTCTTCTTTTTTCCTCGTTTCAAGCCCCAAATTTATGTCTGATATTCGCCCACCTATGCGGCCCGTAGGTGAGCCTGACAAGGGGGGAGTCACGAGATTAGAAGCTTCATCATGTATAAAATTGGACAAATATGCAGCGGTGTTTTCTGTGGTGGTGGTGACGTTGATTGCTCGGATCCTGTGCTGTGGATTCCGGGGTTTGGCGGCGGCATTGGGCGGAAATTAATAGCATTCCCTAACTCTGGTGGATGGGTGGAGCGCAGTTGAGGTTACACCGTTTGCATGGTGGCACTACGCTTCAGCACTGCCTAATCGCTGAGGCATGTGATTATCATGGCAAATCGTGATCTATGTGGATGACGAGCTTCGAAAACGGTTGGGAATTGTTTTCTTTTTTTTTTTTTTTTTGTTTCGTTCTTGTGCCTCATTTTGTTTTCTCCGGTTCTAATGATGAAGTTCGTCTCCTCTGATTAGTATCCCGGGAATCATATACACGTGATGATGATGGGATTCTTAATTTGACGGTAGGCGGGTGGAATTTTAATCGAAAATTTAGATCGTATCGAGCCATGCTTAATGGGATAGAAAATTCGACGCCACAATTGTTCGGATAAATTGGGCCTAATTGGGATGCGTGTGGGATGAATGTGCAGAAACGTGTTTTAGTTTTGGGAGCGTCTTGATTTTTATAAATTGGATGGCATCAGAGATGTCTGGCGCATGGTGGTGGCAAGGGGATCAAAGATCAAATCATTAAATATGTTTGTTTTCCGATGGAAGTCAGTAGAGGATTTGATTGGAAATTATTGGTAAATGCGAAGGGAGGCACTTAGTTAAGAAATCTATTGAACAGACAGTGCGTGGATTTCTATGGAGATAACTTCATTTTCGAATGCCGAGCAATCAAGACAAACATTAGGGTGATGCTACCACAGGCTACATACACACGTGGATATTCAGGCTAAGGCAGCTAAGGCTTTGCAGTCAAAGTCAACTAAATCTAAGCTGTGGAGACAATTCCTGAACATGATATCGAAGGTCGATAATGGGACTTTTTGCTAGGTACCAGTACATAGAGGTAAAGAGGGAAATTAATGCAAATGAACTTGCTAGGAACCTTGAGAAATAGTTGCAGAAATCAAAATCAGGGTTTATACAAGATGCTGTTGTCAAGACACATGTGCAATGCCCAGATAACTTTGGCTTATCTTCCAAGAAGAAATCCAAAGAGCTCGTGAAATTTTGTCGGAAAAAGTAACGAATCTTTTCAGATGTTTGCACCGAGCGGTCGTTGGGTGACGGGAAATTAGGTAGAATGTTTCAGCTATCCGTGGGCGCCGTGGCTCAGTGGTTAGTGCGTTGGACTGCTGACCGAGCGGCGTGGGTTCAAGCCCCAGCCAGGAAAACACCAAACATTTTTCGCGGCACCACCTCTCGTCGGGGAATGACAAGCCTCCGGGAGTATAATGTGTCATGAAAGAGCTTCTCACTTCGCCGTTAGGAGTCGGCATTAAATTGTAGGTCCCTTCCATTAGAAGTTAGGCCTTGGCTCATTCCGAGCTGTTGCGCCAGCTATTTATTTATTTGTTTCAGCTATCCTGTGACTATCTAGACTTTCAGTCCGCCGTTCTGAGTAACCCTACAGCGATAATTACTGCGGAAGATACAGGGACTGTAGGAAGCCGACTAAAATGAATCGAACAAAGGACAAAGCCTATCAGGTTGAAAAAAGTAAGGAGCCTCAGAATACTCCCGTCAACGTTCAAGACGTTTTCAGAAAATGTGAAGGCAGTCCCGTTTTTGACACGTTGTCGGCCTCTGAAAGCAGCATTCGACGGCGGTCGCTTTTTTTTTTTTAAAATGTGCTATACATGGTTGAAGGAAGAAGAACTTAAAAACTTGTAACAAAAACCAAACTGGTCCTTCTTTCTATGGAACACAAACAGCCACAGGATCCATCATCATAATGCGCACTGCAGATGGAAAGCATCGAGGATCAAGAGTATCTATGCAGTCCTCTATCGATCTGACCGATGAAATCGTGAAAAGAGCAAGAAAATTCATCGAAGGAGCACAATAGATGCCAGGGAGTTAGCAGTCTGCGCTAACATCACTGATACATGAAAAAACATCGCAAACTGGAAAACACCTTAGGTAAGGTTAGGTGGCTGCCCCCGTTCAAACAGGGACACACTTAGACCAAAGTGGTCCATTGTCCATTGTAAAATTGGTTTACCAGCACCATGAGCCAGAGAATAGAACGCCGAGTGTGTTGAGATGGATAACCGTAGCGGTATTGAGCACTTAGACTCGGAGATAAAGTTCTTTATCTTCTAGATGTCTCATGTAAGCCCTAAAGACCCTAAGTCTATCATCTTTCCTTCTAAAGTCACTGAAACGATTGATTGATATCCATTTACGTGACAGCATTGACTCACATCTGCTTTCTGCGGCTTTCTTGGAATTTGGTGGTAGAAAGGCTTTTGATAGTCCTGGAAGCGGGTGGCTGCCTGGTGATCGCTAATGCAGATAGGAAATTAAGCTGGAAACCAAACATTCAAAAGAGAATAAAGAAAGCTACAGTAGCCCTTTACACTTGCAAAAAGGCCATCGGAAATAAATGAGGTCTGCAACCACGCATAACCCATTGGCTCCTTATTTCGGTTATAAGATCGATACCTTCATGCGGATTGATGGTTTGGTGGACCGCCTTAGATATAGCCATAAGCCACAATAATATAAACAAAGTACAATGAACAGCTTGCATGTGTATCATCGGAGTTCTTCGCACGACTGCTTGGAGCACTGGACATTCTGTTTCATCTATCACCTCTCGACATTTTCGGAAAACAAAGGGGAGCTAACCAACCTCACAGTTGTCTGGTAAAGATTTTGACCACGCCTACATTTTGAAAAAATGTCAAAATATCTCCCAGAAACATAGACTACAACTGCACACCCAAGCTAAATTTTAACAAGAATTTTAAGGTAACCATCCCTCCCAGGTCATTCTAGGACGATGTATTCCCAGAAGATAAGTCGATTCCCTTTTACACCGAGCGACGGTTCAAAAACTAGCGACATGGTGGGTGGTGATGTTTTCTCCGAGAGGCTTAACCTCAGCCTAGTCTACCGTCTTCCAAATCATTGTAGCCTGTTTGAGGCTGAAACCATGGCAATTAGAGAAGCTGAAGAAAATCGTGACATCGGAGAGTTAAGCGGAAATAAAGTTCTTGGAATTAGTCGCTTCGAATTCACTAATAGCCATAGATTTCCGATCGTCTTTATAAACCTTTGTTGTGTGCCCGGGCACAGTGACATTCCACAGAACTGTAAACTTGATGAACTCGCCAGATATGGAACAGCATTACCTATTGGACCTGATACCGATCGCTACTTGTACATAAACTTAAACTAAAGCTCGATGCTATCGAACGAACAAATCTTGGATGGAGAAGTGGTACAGAGCAGAGTGAGTTGATTCTCATACTTTTAAGCTGTCGCCGGATATTGGCTGGGATATTGACTACCTGATTCTCTAAAACGGTTCTAGTATTGCTCCTCCTTACTCATTTTCCTACTGCAGCGGAGAATGCACTGATATAACTGAGCTTTTCTGGTCTATTTCTTGCTTCTCTCTTTTGCTAGCATTTTTCGATCGTTTATATTTCTCCAGGTGTGGTCACCGTGCCTCAGTGATTAGAACGTTGGATTGCTGTACTAACTGCATAAATTCGACCCGCAACAGTATCCATCCAAACATTTTTCGCCGTACCACCTCTGGTCGGGGCATCATCTCCTCCGTTCGTACGAAAAATGTAACACGCATAGCATGAGAGCCTATTCTACCTAAGCTTTCTAATATTTTAGAACATCAGATTGTCGTTTACTTATCCCTCGCAGGCAGCAATGCGTTGTCTACGTTCTCTGCGACTTGTATCCCACTCTTCGGAGAGCGACTACTTCAGTCTAATAGAGAAGCCAAGAAAATGGGCCAACTATCCCGACGTATAAACAGCCACCAAAGTCGTAAATGGAAGATGACTAATAAGGGAAATACATGTGGAGATAAACCGATAAACCGGCCCTCGTCCCATCCGCATCAGTCTATGTTTCTAAATTAATACCAACAGACAAGTTTAGTGCACAATTTAATACGTTTTCCATACTCATACCGCGTGATCTGGTGTTGGAAATACAATACCGAACGTCTGTGGATGAGTAAATAAAACCAATACCTCCGGCACACTTCCGGCAGTCTTGTCTCCATTACTAACGAGGATACGTTGATGTAAATTAGAACTAAAACCAATTATTTGATTTATTGCTAATGAAATTCTCGTTCCCACTCTTCGGCTGGTGGATAGTCCATAGGTGAGGCGCCCACAACAAAGCCACATGCAGCGTTTTGTGTAGTTTAGATAAATTTAGTAGATGGCATCATTTACATAAGCAGACGTATCCTTCAATCCATTTTATTGCCTCCCAGACCCTCAGAGGCTAAATAAGCCCCGTTCCCCGTGGCATCCGATGGCTCGAAAACTAGCATTCCGACCGACTCTCTTTGTAAAAAAAGATACAGATACTAAAATGTTTATTACGACTCCCACCCAAATTGCAGGATTGAATGGAAATTATTTCGTCCGTTCATCCCACATCAAAAAAGGAGCGCAAAAGAACAGCCAACAACAAAAAGGTAATAAACTTCATACCTCCCCCGTAGGAGTGAGTCGCACCGGGTCGAGGCTCTACTTTTTCTCGGGTAGTTGCTTTGCGCTGTGGAACATTGCAGATGAACCACCACCATGGCCGATGGTGGTGTGTGTCGGTCGGTTGATTCGTCGGTTGCTCGGTCGGTTGGTTGGTTTGGCGCTGGCTTCGTTGGGTCATATTGATTACCCGAAAGGTTTTATTTAATGTTCAGCTGAGTCCGAATGAGGATCATCCACATTTTGCACACAGGACTTTTATATCCCTTCTAGACGTAATTACGTAATCAGTTTCCTGTAAGAACGACAGATGGATCTATGTGTCTTTGTGGATGCGGATGCGGATGAAGAAGAAACACATGTCAGAGGTAAAGGATGGAATCCGTTTACTGACCCATTCGCTAAACGGTTACATACATATGCATGTATGTATGTTTGAACGAATACGAGTCGACATTAAGTACAGACGTTCTTAATTGATTTCTGTCGTGTCCTGTCTGTTAACTGCAACACAACGATTGTGGGCATCCTGACAGTGCATGTTTGCAATGACACAACATGAGTGTCGAAATGAGGGTCAACCAGTGGGTGGGTATTCGCTGAAGTGAGCAGGTGTTTACTGTGCTGAGAATAATTGGAAAAGGGGACATTAGCCTGAAGATAGTGTTGATGTACTTTAAAGTGTGCTATGGACGCGTTTTTAATTGATTTTTTTCATTACGTGATTACTGTTGGAAACAGGATCATTGAACAGATGGAAATAAAGTTTAATGGAGTTTATAGGGAGCCGGTGAAATGAGGATATCTTGGGCCATAGATTCTGTGCTGTAGGAGGCGTTGTGTATAAATACCAGAGTTGGGAGCAGACCAAGCGTTGCCATATTCTTTTCCTAGACGTCATGCCACTTTTAAGGATTCTTTTAAGCAACTAATTTTCTTTAATAAAAATACGATTTCTTGTGTGGGGATTTAAACGCAATGAGATCTCAGATAAACTCAGCAGAAAAGGATTTCAAATCACCATTGGTCCTTTCTGTGGTTTAACGACTAAGTGGTTTAACCAACTCAATGCATGGGAGCTGAATGCAAGACTCAACGTACGGAAATTAATTCCAGGACTTCGTAAAAATCAAGAGAAGGCAAGAAATTGTTAAACCAAACAATAGTGATGCTAAGCTCCTCATGCTCAAGGACCAGCGCTGCTCGCGAGGTCTATAAACTGAAGAGGAGAGACAAACACCGGCTTCTCAGGAGGAAGAAGAAAGTACATAAGAAGTTCACGATCGAGGAAATAGAGAAACGCTACTGCAGGAATGAGGTAAGGAAGTTTTACCAAAAAGCAAAAAGCATTTGTTAAGGCTGTACAGTCCGAACCGAAGCCTGCAAGGATGAAAAAGGGAATATCGCAGTCAATGCTGAGAATATGGAATAATTATTTCTACAGACTGATTAACGACGATGTCAAACCAAATCATGCTGTCAAGAATGAACCATTCAACCTAGACGATGAAGACCAGCAACTCCGTTCTCCGACCTGGACGTAGTGAAAATAGCCATATACATACATATAAGCTCAAGTCCAACAAAGCTGCTGGAGCTGACGGCCTAAGCGGCAGGCGATGACTTGGTAAGAAGCATGTACCGACTCATCTGTAAAATATGGTCGGAGGAAAGTATGCCCTATGATTGAAACCTCAGCATCGATCAGACCGATCCTCAAGAAAAGAGACCCTCTGAACTGCACCAACTACATAGGAATCAGTCTTCTTAACGTCGCCTATATGATCTTATCTGTCGTGTTGTGTGAGCGCCTGAAGCCGTTCGTCAGCAGCCTGATCGGTCCTTATCAGTGTAGCTTCAGGCCAGGAAAGTCCACCATCGACCAAATATTCACAATGCTGCAGATCTTAGAGAAAACCCAAGAACTTTAAATCGATACACATCACCTTTTCATCGATTTTAAGATCGCGTATGACACCATCTATAGAGACGAGCTATATAGAGCCATGTCCAGTTTTGACATCCCTGCTAAACTTGTCTGTCTGTGCAGGATGACGATGGAGAATGCACGGTGGTCCGTCAAGCTCTTGCGGTCAACTACGATTGCAGCCTTTCAACGTTAAGTTTCTTCAAAGTGGCTTCTCGTCACAACTTAACTGGATATTAGTATCGGTACCTTCGCTGCCACAAGGTAAAGGTACAAGTCTTCGTTTTCACCTTGGAACGTTCGGATATCCAGATACATCTCAGACAGTGCTTGTAGGTTTTTTCGAGGGCCTCGTAAAAGCAATCTCTGGTGGCATCGTCTTTCTCTCTGTGCGCAGATGCGGCCGATGTTATGAAATTAAGCTCTGAAACGGATCCCCATCATTCACTCTCTTACCTGGCTTCAAATTTTTTGCCACTTCTACCTCTGACAGCAAAACCGCATCCAAACAGTCACTGTATCTGCTCGTGGTAGCAATAGCAATAGAAGATGTCGCAGGTACTTGTTCTTCTGAAGTTAAAGCCTTTCAGGATCCTGTGCGAAAATTTTTCTGAACCTCCAAGGTGATAAGCCCAAAAGACAAGTAGAAGGATATTGGTACTTTTAGCAGCGGATGCCACAAAGCAGGATTGATCCACTGTGCTTACCATACACACATTTGTTCTTAAAATCAAACCTAATTGCTCAATTAGGCTCTGGCTGTGACAAACCACCCTCAACATGGGTGTGTGCGCAGTTAGGCAAATTGTTACTCCGACTGCGTTATCTTCAAATTTTCCATCCGCATTTATCATCCTTGCAGGAGAAATCCTACCGCACTACGCCCTCAGCACTATGCCGCGCCATCGTCGTCATCCATTACTACGACTTCTTTAAACGCCATTTAAAATTTACGTGTACCTACTTATTAAGTTGTCTCCCGCCCGCCCAAAGGCATCTTAGCACCGCACAAAGCCACGCACACCCACAGAACCATCCCACAAAGCTTCCACATCCTGGTGTGTATCCGTATGTTCCACCTGAAGATCCATAAATTTCGTGGAAAGTTTCACCTCGAAATTTATTATTTGGTGCGCGCTTGAAATATGTGTAAAAGTAACGTAGATTAATGGCTTGCATTTGTTCGGCTTGCACTTCTCCCGAGGTGCGGTTCTGCTGGGAGCAAACTTTCATGCCACAATGGAACAAGATTTCCCATGCAACATAGACGATGTAATATGGGGAATCGTAGATTTGTCCAAATGCGACTGAAAAACTTTTACACAGCACCACCCTTGGCAATCGGTTGTGTCTCTAATGAGTCTCGCGTCGAAGCTGGAAAAGCCACACTCGAGGATGCCGAAGCTCTGTCAGAAGAAGGATTTTTAATTATGCATTGTCAAAATATACGCATGGGTTTTAGTTTTGAAAATTTTTTTCAACAACCACGACGTCAGAAACGGCAGAAGAAAAACCGAGATAATTTTTAAGAATATGAACGAGGTTCTGAGGTGCAGTACACCCACTCACACGTGCAATCCCCAGTGGGTGGGAGGACTGACGGCTTATTTAAGGATGCAATTTTGGAGCATCAATTTTGCATAAAGTTTTTGGAAATTTGTTTTTCCTTTGTGTTTGGCTGTGTGAAATTTCGAGCGATCTCTTGGGAGGTGAGGCACTTGAGTTATATTCTTAAAGTTTTTTTTCCTCCCCCAACAAGGAGAAGGGCTTTTCAAATTAATTCGGTTGTTGTCTAATGAATGTCTTTTGGGGGTGGGAAGAAACTTTGAAGTAGTTCACGCACACGCTTAGGGAATAATTAGGCTAAGTTTTGCGGAAGAATTGCAGCTGATGCAGGCTACGAGTTGAGAAATATTAAAATAATTTTTCATTTCCTGAAATGTGAGGTGTGAGATGGAGAAGTTTTTTCAGCGTGAAGTTGGAAATTTTTTGAAAATTTTTTTAAGACTAGGATTCAGTGCTTGTGATGGTTAAAATGGAAGTGAGTGATATAATTCTTTTACTTGATGTGTGAAAATATTGGCTTCAATTACGTTTTTGTCCAGAGTCATTACTTGAAGTCTCGTGAGATTGCCCAGTTGGAGGGTATAGTCGTCCTATACCTCTAACTTTGAGGTACAGGACATGAGGTGGTATTTTTTATGACTCAAGAGTGTGTCAAGAACTTCTTACTTCATATGCTCAGTTGGCACAGCTTCACCAACAGAAAGATGTTGACGCTGTTGCCTGAGTCGTTTGTTAGAACGATAATAGCTCTCTTCCTCAGCCATGAAGTGCAATCTACTCCAACGTGGAGAAGGCTGGGGTATATTCTGTCAGTCAAACCAATAAGATTTCCCATCACATCGCAAGGGTTACTCGAAATATTTATTCTGCCCTCCTCTTCCTAAATCTTTCCATCACCAATATCAAGTAATAAGTTACAAAATTCCTCTGCCCTCAAGTCACGTTTAAGCTGGAGACGTATGTCATCTTTCAAGGACTGGACTTTGACATTAAGCCATAAGATGGATATCTTGAGATAGACCCTAATTTTATATGCACGTATCCCCGTGGGACAGCAGACAAGGTCTGTCTAAAGTTACCAGTCAAAAGCACTGTCGGAGCGTCCTGTTTCGAATCTCAATACCATTTTATTTTAACTTTGACTTCTTTAAGCACATAAGACTGAGATGTTACAAAGTGCAGACCCAGAACGATTTAGCTGGAAGGCAGAGGACGCCGTCTTGCCTTTGTAGCTGCAATACCTAAGGAACCAATGACAACGACCTTTCACAAATCCTTTTTACCCGTTAGGCGTCGAATTTGGAAAAAAATTTAGCGGTTGCCTAGGTCCTATAAGAAATCTATCCGCCAAATTTCAAATTCGTAAGCGTTATATTTCCTGAGATATCGTGATAAGTAAGTCAGTCCTGTGTGTTCTGTCATTAGAATGTAGTGCGATCTTTGAGTCAATCGACGCCCTCACTGAAGTAGAGATAACGACTCACTTGCCAAAAACATTAAAACAACTACGCTTTCTTCATTTTTGCACCACAGCAGAAAAGGCTTGTTGACTTGTATTTACGCATAGGAAGTTGCTTTGTGTGTGCATTTTGAGCTTTGTCTCTGGATCTATATATTTCTCCTCATAGTGTGGAGAACCATGAAATCTTCCCTTTTTTAAGAAGAAAAGGATTTATCATAGGAACTGTCGGTGCTAGTATTCCGATGTATCACAATGGTCTAACAAGTTCAAGTGCTGATAATCCGCTCCTCCTAACCTAACCAAGAAGACCGACTTTACTCAATTAAACTACAGAATCTTATGACACGGGTACTTAGGCACACATTTTAGTGTGCCCCCCGATTAAATAAATAAATAAACAGCTACCACGACAGCCCGAAATGTGCCAAGGCCTAACTGTTCACAACCATTCAACGGCAAATTGAGAAGTTTTTCATAACGTCAAAATGTACAACAAACGAAGGATTCCATTACAAATTCCAAGCTGTAGATTGTTTTAAAGAAGTACTGGTAGAATTGTAAAGCAAATGACAACCCCCATTCAAAGCAATCGTTTAACGAGAAAGGGTTGAATTCCTTTAACAATAAATGCATCCCTAAGCTCTCGCGCCAATTATTTGTTCACAGATCTATGTATGCATGTAAACACATTCATATCCATAGTATTTACAACGTTTTAGTGTATAATATGATATGTAGGTACCTAGTAAAATAAGCTTTAGAAAGTTTATTCTGGCAATTCTGGCTGATGTGACGAGGTGGCCGAGTGGTTAAGGCGTTGGACTGCTAATCCAATGTGCTCTGCACGCGTGGGTTCGAATCCCATCTTCGTCGAACCTTTTTTTTAATTTGTAGTTAGTTGTGATGTAAAAGATAAAGAATTACGTAAAAAAAATTAGGGGTGTCTAAATTAAACTCCATAGGATTTGTGCTGGTGGCGTTCCCATCTGAGGCGGCTACCACCGTGCTTGTCTTCAGAGTTTTATGTAATTAAAGCTTTAAACATCAAGATGACTTGGAGATTGGAGTAGAACTGGTGAAAGCTGTTGCAAAATACTTGCATAGAGGAGCTAATGGCTTTTAAAAAAGTTCAATTTTTGCCAGATGGCACCGCAATTCCTTTGATCATACTGTGACTGATTAGTCAAGTGGCCACCTGAAGACAATCAGTCTCAGAAACTGTATCCTGTTAAAAATTTGTTCTTAGAAGCAAAAATCCGCAGACCACTTTATTGGCGACAAGACCTAGAAAATTAATTCTTACGGATAAGAATATTATAGACCTCCATCTGTAGCGTTTTGCTAATTTGATTCCGAAAATGCTTTCTTCGTGTAGTGAGCCTGAAGGCACTAATTCTAGTATTCGCAGCCAAAATAAGGCTCTGTGGAGCCTTACTGGCGATGGCCTTTAGCACGCTGCCAACTAAAATACCTTTTGTGTCAAGCACGTTGTCCTACAACTCAGATATATTTTGACCATGATCGAGGTCATGGAGAAACCTCAGGATAGTGCCAAATCATATTTGAATATTTTTGAAGAGATGATTTAGCAGTGAGGAAGTCCATGAGAATCTTACTTACATACTAACTAAAGGTGGCGCTACAGTCCGGGGTGAACCCAGATTGCAGTGCTGCTACATTGGTCAATTCCACACCTACAAAGCAGTGTAAGGTGTAAGTCGGTGTGTCTTGCATCCTGGCTGGAGACGCTTGTTGCTCCACCTTAAGTAGGTTAGTAAGCCTTGTATCCTATTTTTCGTTTCCTGACATCATGAAGGCAGAAACACGTCATTTGAAATGTGGCAACTCGAGATAAGAATATAGCGGGGTGAGCCTATGAAAAAGTTGGCTAATGTCGGTTTGGGATGTACATACTTTCATTCTTTGATTTCTAAATTGAAGCTAAAAATCAAAGTCTTAGAGCGGCTCATGACCAAATGCGAGCTTTTAAAGAGTGTAACTTGAATCTTGAAATTGACTTTTCACGACTCCTTAACAAGAACCAAATTGGTTTAGAAAAGGTAGAACTGACATTCAATGGTTTACTGCCATGTAGGTGTCTTTAAACTGCCTTGCCATTCTGCCCTGTCCTTGAACTGCCTTACCATTCAGCCCTGTTTCTGTCTAATAAATTTGCAACATCTTCTGACCAAAGCACCCCAAACTAAAAAGTCAGCTGAAAACTGTCACTCACTCTCATTTCGTCCTCCATTATGACTGACATTAGTCGCCCTCCTGTTTAAGAACATAACCTTCGTTATGTTGTTACTTTGCCAATTTCCGTTGTCTAACTTCCCACACACATTGTAATGTGGACATTTGGAAATGTTTCCAAAGAATAAAAAAAAAAAAAAAGCAAAATCTCAACCACATGAGGTGGGGTTCTGAATTGTCTCTCATGGAAATATGATGCATCACGTTCTTCCTTGAAGACGATCCTTCTTTTGCCAAAAAAAGACTCACTGCCTTTGTCAGCCTCTTCAGTTGCAAGGCAGAGACAAGAGGCATCTTCACTCGCTATATTATGTGCTATATGCCAGAGATTTCAATAAAAAACAAAAAAATATATGTATGCTCTATAACAATATTTAATTCAGCTGTGCAACATCTGAGGGCTAAAATGCTCTTCCTACTGCCTCCCACCCACAACACCATGACATAAGATTCACCTGGAATTTTTAATATCACGAAAATAAAGGCAAAGACGAAAGCGATGAGTCTGGGAATGCATCATAATAAACAGAATTTGTGTATAACAAGCATGGGACAGGAAGGTAATATGGGAAGAGCTTTATCTCGAATAATGTTTATACTGATACGAAGTGTTTTCTCCTCAACACATCATGCAGAGACAGGTGTTGGATGGAGTCGACGACGCTGACGACCACGACATATTAAAAGACACATGCTTCCAGGAAGTAAGTCATTTTATGATGGAGGTGATGGTGGAAGAAAGTCGGTTTTGGGTCGGAGAATATTCAATTTTATGTAGGAAATGTAACCAGGGGCTAAATGAATGATATTTTCAGTGAAACTTTGTCCTTGAGAAGAGACTTGCTCCGTTTGACAGTTTGAACATTTGCTTCAACCAATGCAATAAGATGAAATCTATGTGTGTCGTCACTCTTGTCCAGATGGTAACAAGTTTCATACATCACCAGTAGAACTTGAACCATCACTAAGAAGAAAATGTCTAAAAAAAACTGTGCCGCGACAATGATTATTTGAAGGCTTCCAAAAAAGACTCTAAAGGAACAGAGCGAGCTACTGCTCTTTCTGTTAATGGAAAGAAGTCTTATACTGTTTCACCTTCTGCCATATTCGCGATTTTTAGCGCATCCGTGAACAGGGGTTATTTACGACTTTTAAATAGAAGCGCCGAAATGACATGTTCGACGCTTTAAACTTTGCAGAAACGAGTGAAGATAGAACTGAGATCAACTCAAATATCGGTCAAAATGTTCCACATACGCCCCAGTATTTTATATTTACTGATCCTCGGTGACAGACTTAGACGAAAAGGGGCGCATTTTCATGTAACTGAAAGGATCCATTGGAAAATGCCAAGATCGACACTTTAAACTTTGCAGAAACGGGTGAAGACAGAACTGAGATCATCTCAAAAATCGGTTAAAATGTTCCACATACGCCACAGTATTTTATGTTTACTGATCTCCGATGAGAGACTTAGACGAAAAGGGGCGCATTTTCATGCAACTGAAAGGATCCATTGGAAAATTCCATGTTCGATTCTTATATTTTGCAGAAACGAGTGAAGATAGAACTGAGATCAACTCAAATATCGGTCAAAATGTTCCACATACGCCCCAGTATTTTATATTTACTGATCCTCGGTGACAGACTTAGATGAAAAGGGGCGCATTTTCATGTAACTGAAAGGATCCATTGGAAAATGCCATGTTCGAGGTTTTAAACTTTGCAGAAACAGATATCCTCTGTTCTGGGAAAAACGTTTACTCTACGCTTCTCAACATATATAGGAAGTGTTTTGCTGTCTAGAAGTGAAGCCTTGCCTACCCCTGTAATTCACGTCCATTGAACTTGTTTCCATCCTGTATTGTTGCCAGGACTGATGCAAATTTCGAAACCTGCTGTAATGAAGAACCCTGTGAAAAGTATTTCAAATAAGCTTTCTGATTAGGTCAACTTACTGTCATCGACAATATATTTTTCTATAGTCCTCACTTGTAATACGGTCGAAGGTATAAACAAGGATGGATTCGGAAGAAGTTTTCACAGTTAGAGACCAAGAAAGTCACATGTACGTTTTTACATCTACATAAGTTCTTGAATTTCTTTTAGCTTCTCTTAATTTTCTTATGTAGTGAGAAAAAATTGTCAAAAACTCAAGTGAAGAGAAATCGGACGGATAAGAAATCCACCCAGGGGTTGGCAAGTCTTCTAATTCCATTGAAACTTGAAACACTGGTCGCAAAGGACATAATTATATTGGTAGGCTGAATGTTTATACATATAAAGATTTTAAAAAAAATACAAGGTTATATTCAAAAGATCCGCCAAAACCAGATGCGAAAGTTGTTAAATTCTGAGTTTGAACAGGAAAATGCTGAATTGGCTGCTTTGAACTTGGCATTCTACAAAAATGAACCTTGAAATGATGAAATCGTTGACTGTTGCCATTTATTTCGGAAGCAATATTGTAATCTTTTGAATAAATAAATGTACCACCTGAAATGAATACATTTTAGAAGTCAGAATAAGCATGAGAAAGATCTGATCATCAGTCGCCAAGGACTATACATCCATCATCTTGGTTTCTTTCCTTGTGACGACTAGAATGAGGAGACTGCTTAAAACTGCTGTGCGAGCTGCGTGGGTTCAAGCTTAAGCCAAGCGCATTTTTCACGGCACCACCTCCCGTCGTCATGAAAAAGTTTCTCATCTCGCCGTTTGGAATCGGCAATAAATTGAAGATCCCTTCTATTCGTGCAATAAAATGAAACACGCACAACATGAATGGTTGCAACAAGCTGGCTCTTGGGTCATTCTGAGATGTCGAGCCAACTATTTATTATAAAAGCAGTAAATACGGTATCACAAGGAGTGGTTGCTCGACATCAAAGAGGTCTCAAAGAAGAGGATCAAAGTACTAAAGCAAAGAGTCAGCAGGTCATAGCCCCTTACTGAGAGAAAGACTTAAGCACACACACTTTAAAGTCACTAAATAGTGACTTGTTGAGTCAAAGAACGAGGTGTGCAAGTTAGCTCTTCTAAATTAAAAAAAGATCCTTCCCAACCCTCTAAAGCCCTTGTATGGATGGCATTGATCTGGTACTCAAGACGAGGACCATTCTCACTTTGCTATCCCCTACTCTATGCTTGTCCTGGTGAAGTTTTCCGAATACTCTGTTGTCGATTTCTCTTCCACTTCTGATTTTCTTTGGTAGACATGCGTCCTCTTCGATGCAAGGAAATTCTATTTTCGCTTAAATACGAAAATTCATTCGTTTGACTCATCGTATCTGTACTTCCGTCATAATACGAGGAATAGTATGAGTAATCGTTATAAGAAGTTTCGCAGGCTTGCTGCGTTATCCTCTGCTCAAAGCTATTGTGTCCATTAAAGCCTTTCCGGACGTGCCCTTAATCTGCTGCCAATACGTTAGCTTTGTGCACAGCCTCACTCTTAGGTACTCACGGCTGTAGTCTGACATAGTTCGCTCTAGAAAAATAGCAATTCGAATGTAGTGCCTCTGGGGCTAAAATTACTTTTCCTACCACAGAACGTACCTAGATCTGCCCTCACCTTAAGGAATAATTTCAAATCGCAGAACGCTAAACATTCAGATACTCCAAGGCAGTCTGAAGTTTCATTGCCAATATTTACTCAGTTTTGCACTATCCAAAAAAAATTACTGTATTATTTTTTGAAACCGATTTTGGTATCTCAAGAACTACAGGGACATCATATACAATCGAAATGATACGATAATGGAGTTGAGGACAACGAAGGATATACCGATGAAATGCAGAGCAAATAATAAACTATTTTACTCACCACAGAAATCTAATTACACAGCCATTCGCCGACAACGGAAACTCCACCGTCCCAATGGCTGGAACTTCTAAATGCAATTTTGTGCTCCTCCTTGGATGTTAAAAACAGTACCTACCTCTATGCAACAACCGAGTAGATATTGCTTTGTAAAGTTTAAATTACAACATTAGCCGCGGGTGTTCATATAAAATTTATGGGATATTAGGTTCCACATAATGAATAAACATGGAGCAAGGTTGCTTACATACTTGCTGAAGGACGTGTCGGAGATAGGACCAAAATTAATAGAAAAATTTAAGTAATATCGGTTTTATCCTATGGACTAATTTAATTCTTTTTAGAGAAGACGTTGATAGAAAAAGTCCACAGGACAAAACAGTTTTTAAAGGATGTTACACATTCTTAATTTCGTTGTGGTAAATTTTCGAAAAATGGCTCAATTCAACTGTCAAAAATTATTTAAACCTAGATGGCAATAGGTGTATCAGGAGTTTCTAAATTCGGCGATATGAAGGCACAGGGAAGAGGTTTTGATAACTGATATGGGTGTGTTCTGTTGGTACGATAGGTAGAGTGGTACGTTAGAGGTACACTTAGATTAGAAAAGTAAGTCCATTGTGATACAGCTGAGTACTGGGGTTTGACCCCTGCTTACTTCGGAAACCCTTTAGATTTCCTTATGTGGCTGTTGAGATCGGCCAGCAAGGCGAAGTTCAGATCATTTAGATCGTTGAAGAAGTATTGGCCTAAGGTGTCTTTCCTGATGTTGGCAAGGGCGGGACACGTGCATGGGAAGTGTCCTCCTCGTCGTCATCTCTGCAAAGCTACAAATCTTAAGGCAATGACAAAAATATAAAGACTAGCATGCATAGGCATAACCAACGCGATGAGAACAACGCCGACAGCAGGGCTGGAAACCATTCTCAACGTGCTACCGCTAGACCTGTACAATACATGCAGGAGTCTGCCGCTAAGAGTGCCTTGAGGATAATAATTTGAACTTTAAACTAGAAGGGCAGGACGTAAGCAGTGACTACACGTTAACATACTTCGACTTCGAGAAAAAATTCTGCTGCACTATCACAAGCAGATAAGAATAGGAAACTAATTACTGTGACCTAGCAAGATCTATTGCGTCCCTGGTCTACTTGGCATCATAGGTCTACTGCCTTCCTAATGAAGGTGAGTATGTGTAGCCCGAACAGAATTCCCTATGAAAGATCCGTCTGCGTAGCCAGTATAGTGCCGGACATTCACAGAAAATATGCTCAGAGGTTTCTCCCTCTTCCAAACAGAACCGACCCTCTATATCAGAACAAAGATTATGTTTGTTGAGATAATTATCTTAGGCCGCAATGGTAGGTATGGAGGACACAGAAGGGTTTCGGTTCCAAGAGCGCGGAAGCCGAACAGGCCCTAGCCAAGTCATCTGCAGTTTTATTGCTTACAATATCCTGCTGGGCGGGCACCCAACCAAGTTTAACCTTGTTGTTAGGTATCGTAGCAGCATTTGACTGAATGGGCAGCGATCTTCCTAGTGAAGATATGTAGAGGTGAGAGCCCGATGACAGCCTTTATGGCTGAAGTGGGGCAGGTGCGCACGGAACCTGTAATATCGCGAGAGGTACCGAGACTTGTAACTTCATTGCCGTCTTTGGTTCAAGTACTTTTGGCCACCAATGTGAAATGTACAACCAGTGTATCATTGTGGGACTAAGACCCTAAGTTCTGCCGTAGAGCCGCCGAGTAGCCCATAAGGCTCAAGTGGCATGAACAGCCGCGAACTTGATATGTGTATTCTAATTTAGGCGTCTGTCTAAGACAGCTTCGCCTCGTTGAAGAAGCCTGCAGTGGTGCCTTTGAGGATGATAGGTCTCGGATTGACCAAAAATACTTATGTACTTTTGTATTTTATTTAGCTCAGTATGTACAACCGCATTTAGACAGGTTAGCACTCAATTCGGTATCCAGTTTTAAGTCTCATGATGGTTTCAAAGCCGGGAAAACCGCCAAACGACAAAAAGTCGTACAGACCGATATCGCTCCTGCCGATAATTTCAAAGGTTTTTGAAAAACTCTTATCAAAACGGTTAAAACCAGTAATTGAAGAAAGACGTTTGATTCCTGATCATCAATTCGGGTTCAGAATCAAGCATTCCACAATTGACCAGGTTTATAGAATAACCAACGAAATTGAGAAGGCCATGGAAGAGAAAAAGACATGTTCTAGCGCTTTTCTTGACGTTTCTCAAGCCTTCGACAAGGTGTGGCACGAAGGCTTGAATTTTAAACCAAGACAGGTACTTCCCGAAGAGTTGTACAAAATTTTAGAGTCGTACTTGGGGAACAGACTTTTCCGTGTCAAACACGGAGCCGAATACTCGGAATTCAAAGAAATCGCTGCGGGAGTTCCACAAGGGAGTGTTCTTGGTCCAGTCTTGTTCTTGCTCTATACTCGAGATATACCCCAAGAAGAAGGCACCGTTGTTGCTACGTTCGCGGACGATACGGCTATTCTTGCAACAGAAAATTCAGTCGAATCAGCAACTGTAAAGCTTCAACGAGCTTTGGATAAAATCTGCGAGTGGACAAAGGTTTGGCGCATTGTTCTCAACGAAACCAAATCTACGCATGTTAACTTTACTAACAAGAAAATTAACAACTTACCCGTTTTCATTAACTCGGTACAAATACCGTATGCAAACGAAGCAAAATATCTAGGAATGACACTAGATGCGAAACTCAAATGGAAGCCGCACGTTAAAAAGAAACGCGACGAGCTTGAAATTAGATTTAGAGAAATGTATTGGCTGCTTGGAAGATATTCCAAATTAAGCATGTATAACAAATTGCTCTTATATAAGCAAGTATAAAAAACCTGTATGGACGTATGGTATACAACTTTGGGGTTGTACCAAAACCAGCAATAGAAATATTTTACAAACCATTCAAAATAAGGTGCTTAGAACAATCGTTAATGCGCCGTGGTACATTAGAAACGACGATATCCATAGAGATCTCGGTCTAGCCACCGTCGAAGATGAAATAACAAATTTTGCACGCAAACTCCGTGTTCGCCTTCATGGACATTGCAATAACGCCGTACTCCAAATTCTGGACGTGACAAACCTTGTGCGCCGACTACAAAGAACGAAACCGTTCGATTTAGCGCAATAAGGAATAACCGCTTATAATGACGGTATTAGTAGGTGCTTTTGCTGGAAAGCTACCTACACAACGCGAATTTTTATTGCGAAAGTTAAACTACTTGATAAGGCTCTTTTGTACTTAGTCGTAGTCAACACGAAAAGGGGAGGTGTTTTTAGTGAGTAAGAATCTCACACTACCATGAGCACGTGCGGTAGATCCTCATGGTGTCTCATGAAAGATTTTCACCTACCCTCGTAACAAAAAAAATGATGGTATAAGTAAGGCCGAAATAAAAGGAGTAACTTTGCAAGTGTTTCGATTAAAGCAAATCTCCCCTGCGCAACTGACTTAAATTCCGGTTGGTAAACATTATACAACTTTCAGTCATCTCTATTGTTAAAGTGCAACAAATTGAATTCATTTCCAAGAAATTACCAACACTTCACTTGAAGTGGAAAGCACCCTTCCTTCTTGTTTCGAATATTTTTCCAGTTGAATGCGTCGCATATACATATTTTTCCACCAGAAGTCGTCCCCAAACCATTACGAAAGCGCGTCCATTTGCTCGAACAACAACCCAAAATTTAGTTATTTTCCACTTGGAAAACAAAACAAACTCGCGCGCGTGATGAATATTGCACGTGTTACCTACACCTCGGATTGAAATTGAATCGACGTCAAAAAGGCATCAGCACCACCATCTGTAAAAGCCATTAACAAGAACACCACCAATATTCAAGGGGCGAGAAAGGACCTCTTTTTTTTTCGCCACGCCACATCAACACCGCCGCTCTGCCGTTGGGGTTCAACCTTTTGCCCTCAAGTGGATCGATGATGAGAGTGAGAGGACACAAAAAATGAAAAAAAAAAAAACCAAACCAAGCCAAAGGAAGCACTAGGTAAGCTCCATCGAATCCCATGTAATTGTCGTCCTTTCGCACTCGAGTGAATTACTTAAGCCCGCAATAAAGTAGCAAAATTGAATCAACTGAAGGTGGAATTTGGAAGAAATCCCATCGTTATTCGTCTATGGGCTTATCAATATGGTGCCGCTCCATTGTGGTGGGGGGAGGGGGGAGGTTTGTGGCAATGGTAAGGCAAGCTATCTCCAAGGAATTTCTCGTCAAAAAAGAACGTTTATTTTTTCTTTCCTACTTTTTGTCAGCCGAAGAAGGAGCCGAAGGAACATTTGAATATTTGAGACATTAGGCCACTAGCAGGTGTTGATGCGAGACCTCTTGACATAACTTATTTTAATGGACCGAGCCATTAAGTTCCACTCAGGGTGTTTGCCGTTTTTGAATACATTATATTCCATTTGAATAGAAATTGCTAATTTTATTAATCTTGCCGGCTGAAATGGTGCGAAAATTGTACAAAGGTGCTTGGGCTCCATGGCCATTTGGGAGCGGCCGATGGGATTTTTATTTCACATTTTAACTCGTTTAATGGAGCGGTAATGGTCAAGGTTATGGCAATATGTTACACGGATAGGCACTTATAGAAATCATTAAGCCGGTAGAAGTGTATCTCAGGAGAGTATTTGTAGAAATGTGTTGGGTCGATTAGGTGGACTTGTGTAGTTCAAATGGTCCTTCTCTCAATAAGAACCGCGACTACACAATTGTGCTTATCCTTTAAGTGGCTGTTTAAGTGCAGAGATGGCATTCACAAATGGATTGAAATGTGAAAAGGAAAGCACAACCCAGCACAGGCGACTTGGACAGAACACCATTAATTGGTCTTACTTGTATCAACGCGTGGGCGAACATCAAATGACGTCAAGAAGATTTGAATCCAGCGCAGAGGATGACAGCAAAAGCTGGAATGATTTTGTTTCGGAGGCACAACGCGTTGAAAAGGGACATTAACCAATTCTGAACCAGCTGGCTAGTTGGTGCAGTAATTGAGGTAAATGGTCCCATATAGGTTTAGTTTGACGTCACTTGGTAAAGGGTGGGCATCGGTACCAATCCGTCGTGTGAGATTTCAGAGATTTAGGCATGGATTGTCTTTCGTGGGTTGTTTGTGTCTATGTAGTCAATACTTGCTAGCTGCAGCTAAAATATGAGAGAACATCCTTGCTACGATTTTTAAAATTCTAACAAAATCTTGTGCTTTCAAACGACCGCGATGTGTCACTATATCTGTGAACGAGCCCTCCTCCTTCTTCCTAGTGCTAGTTGGTTGAGGGCCATGTCTACCCCGCAGTGTAACACCACCTTTAGATAAGAAGAAGAACCCAAGACGATCCAAACAATGTATAAACCTGAACAAAAATTGGCTTAGATTGCCAAGAGAATTTTTGCACGCAACTATAAGCTAAAGGAACACCTGAAGTCAAGTGGAGGACCTCAGGATCCAGGATCGGAAACTGCGAGGCACTATTTCGTTGAAAGTGGGGCTGTTTAGAGGTCTACCTCATTAATATTGAGGAGATCCTCTCACTGGACCCCTCTTAAGATAATAAAACTTCACCGAACGTAAATCGTCTGCTTTGAGTGAGGACGTAATAGAACTGTTTCATGTATCAATGGGCAGTCTCACGTTTTCAATCTTTGGCTTTCGAAAGAGTTTTTAAGCCGTATGTACAACATTGGCTGTGCGCTGCGGTCGCTATTTCCATGGCAGCCCTATAAACCATAAGAAATAATATTCATCTTTACTGTGCCATTTCAACTGACTAAGGATTTGCTCCCGAGTCTAGCGTTTGAAAAAAAAATCCATGGGAGAATTCCTGACAGAGATAAATGAACGCATGTGACGATCAGAAAGCGCATAGATGTACAAGTAGTATCCTTGCTTCCGAATCGTGACTGATTTTGCAAAGATTCTACCTTCGATTGGTTCGATCGTGAAGGTAATTACCGCCAGCTGTCAATAGCAGTCAAGAAGACCATAAGCTGGATAGTCCATTTGAGCTTACAAGGAATAGACCAGAGCTACACACAGTGTGATGCAAAAGTACTCACTCGATTTCCTAAGGCAATAACTTCGTTTGTACGTAAGAATAATCGGTTCGGTTGGTTAGCTATGTCACAAGGTTTATTCATAGAAACCTGTGACTTCAAAAAACTCCAAACAAAGGTGTCTGGAACGATCAAAGGCACAACGCCAAGCTAGGTATGCAATAGAATAGAAGAAATGTAAACTGCAATGGATCGGCCACATGTTTGGAAAGGCGACCAAACAATGGAATGGAACTCACTTACACAAGAGACAAGAGAAGCGGGTCGGAAAACAAAGAGGCGCAGGACTTTCGCAGAGCCTGAGGAGTCAAAGCAATTTGGGAAAAGCTGGAGAGAATTGAGTCGCATACGAACGTGGTATAGGTTCCAACATCCATTTTGGGCACAAGACCTTAATAAGAGTTAGAAAGCATAATCTAATAATGAACTTGAAACACAGAATTTCGTGTGCCAAAAAAGTTTGCTTCATTTGATTTACAAAAAAAAAAAAAAAAAAAACTTCGACGACACAAAATACCATAAGGATATATGAGATTCAGTAATTTCTTTGATAAATAAAGAGCTTGGTTGAACTGATATGTAGGAGCACACCCGCGACTCCTTAAAATAACCCGCTTTTCAATCAGATAATCATCTGGATACATCTTCTGTTCAAAGCGGTGGTTCTTTTCAAAGCTACTGAGACAAGTTACGGTGATCCACCGACCACCACATAGCAGAAGCGTCAAAGAATCAAATTCAAGAACCCACAATAGAACCAAAGACTGAGGAATCAATACAATTCTACCAATTATATTTTCAAAAATCAATTGAAATTAAAATAAAAATTAAAGTTGAAGCACTCACCAGAAATTTTCAAAAATATTCAAATACATATTCACATTTTCAAACGAACGAACGAATAACACTCGCGGCAAAGAGAGAAAAAACACTTGCCCAATGACAGGTAAAGGAATTTTATATTGGGGAAAAAAACACTGAAATACCGAATTAAACACCACTTAACACATATCAAAATGAAGTAAAACAATTAAATTCAAACGAAATCACAAAATTTTACCGAAGAAATACAAAAAAGTATTTAATTTCATTTTTTTCGAAAACCGATACCGAATCCACTCGCGCACTAACACTTTACTGATTGACAACAATGACAGTAAGTTTCTCATCAAGACAAATGTGGAAGGTATTGCTGTGGATGGTATGTGCTGCCAAGACAATCGATTGCCTTCAAAGAAATTTTGTTGTTTTTCAATAAATTGTGGTTGTAGTTTACTGAATCGTGGTTGTAAGCCTTTTTTAGGTTTTGAGTGCAATTCAATTGTTATTGAGGATAGAAAATCTAGTTGACATTAATTTCAGTCTTCAAATAGGGTCATTGGAACTTTCATTTGATTGTGGTTTTTTCTTCTGATTGTTCTAACAGCCCACTTGCATCTCTAGCTAGTCTTTAGATGTTGGAAACCAATGTATGTGCATAGAAAAAGGTAAGTATTTCTGAAGTCTACTGACATCAATGATTTGAAGGTGAAGGTGAAGGTTCATGAAAAAAGCTTTTACCAAGAGTTCACTGCCAAATATTACAATGCTCCTTAGTTATCGTCCGGGTTCTGTTAAGGAGACTTTTTGTTTTTGACTTATCGTATCTAGTCGCTATCTTCCCTAATATAAGTCAGTAGAGCTGTGTCAATCGTTTACATTCAAAGATCGAATCGTTCAAGTATTGGTTTCAAAAATGATTCCGTCTTTTCAATCAGTCATTCAATCGTTCAATGACAGATTTACAATTGGTCCACTTCATTTCAATACAATCAAAAAAAAGCCTTCGTTCATTCTAGTATTGGATAGAGACAAACAGATTGTATTGATTGTGTAGAGTGAGAGCGCTTATTCTATCTGAACGATTTCTGTCAAATAGTTCATACCTTCTTTGCTGTTCCTCTTTTTTTTCATTCAATTTTTGTTTCGTTCTTTCTTAACTGGTTAACCGGAAGAACCGAACCGGTCACACAAAAGTATTGACTTCGTGATTGATTCGATTTGTAGTTGTGTGATTGCAATCACCAATACTTTACTGTCAATCATGATTGACACAGCACTATAAGTCAGTTGGTTACCAAATTCCGCTGGAGGTTGACCATTTGCAAAAAGTGTAAATGGATTTGCCCTTTATTGGGGCTAAATCGTCTCTTTTTTACGTGACGAGATATGCGACCACAATTTGGGCCCAGTCTTAGTTTGATGCGGACCCTTGCTGCGAGTGAACGGTTTGGAGTTGAAACCTGCCCGGCCAGTTCACCGGCACGCTCATTTCGTTTTATGTCTCTGTATCTCACAACCCAGAGTAACATTGCTGAGTCAATAGTTTTGGTGGCGGATTGGCTATCAATGAGGCTAACAACGTTTGCGAGTTGCATAACGCTTGAGCTGAGTACAAGTCTCTCTACTTACTTACGTATTGTTTCCTCTTTTGGGTTGTAGGGTATCTACTTCGCCTAAGCCCCATCGTATGCGGTTTCTGGGAAAATGTCTTAGCTCTCTTTAACTCTTCCAGAATTACCGAGACTCCTCGTCAACTGTTCTGCCCCATGTATTTCTCGGTAGAGCCAGTCTTCTGCCATCTTGGGTAAGCCTATCGGTTCCTGACTCGTTCTCTTATAAAAAAATTCGTTTGTGATAGTAGAGGTCACATTTTAGGTGCTGCACCCATATAAAAGCAAGTATTCGACATTGGGTTTATCTTCAACCCCACGACGTTTGCCTCTCTTTCAGCACGCGCTGTGATAATAGGCATATATCCTCAGCGTAGTCAAGATGTTTGAGTTGAGATGTAAGAGTAAATCTAATCCCTGCAATACTTACCTGCACACAGAGCAGCGAGGAGCGCATTGCTAATCAGCAATGAAAACAGTATTGGTGTCTTCTGAAAGCTGTGATGCTGTGATCGATCGACAATTCTTTCAGCGCTAGAAATGAAAACATTTTTCACAGCGCACTAATGATTTTATATGGTGGAGGGCATTGAGGTGCTGATTGTTTCAAATCCTTGCGAAAGGTGATTCCTGAATTGTTAGCACACTGAGGGATCCTTCAGTTTGTCTACGGTATGACCGACACCGGTACCGACACAGTAGTTCATCATTGATCCATCAGTCTATACAACCGTGTCGAAATCCTTCACTACTTCGTCATTCTTCCATTCTGTTCTGGTGTGAAATCCCACCTGAAAGCTTATTATGAAATTTCGCTTAGCGGTGATATTGCCATTTGGACCATAACCATGTAATTTGGTAGCATTTTACTTGAAAACGATCAACCATCTTTTCTGCACATGCAAATGTCTAATAAATACCACCCACTGACTTTTCTTCCACAAAGAGCTTCCACATTTTTCTCATTGCTGTCAATCAGTAAAGTGTGTGTGCGTGGGTGGATTTGGTGTCGGGTCGGGATCGGTTTTTGAAAAGAAATTAATTCAACCCTTCTTTTTATATTTTTTAAAGTAAAGTTTAGTGTTTTCTTCGAATATAATTGTTTTCCTTCATTTTGATATGTGCCTTGTGGTGTTTAATTCGGTATTTCAGTGTTTTTTCCACAATTTAAAATTCGTTTGCTTGGAACTGACAAGTTTTTTTTTCTCCCTTTCTTTGCCGCGAGTGTTTTTTGTTTCGTTCGTTCGTTAAGAATCGTTTAACAAATTTAAATATTTGAATATTTTTGAAAACTTCTGGTGAGTGTTTCAACTTTCATTTTTATATCAACAATAACTGAGTTCTAGATTATATGCAAGTCGAGAAGCAAAAGATGTAAAAGCACAGAAAGGCATCCGTCATATCTGACCTCAATGCACCTGTTGCGCCTATCTTTGCTTTCCCGTGGTGTTGTTAGGGTTCAGGGACGGTTCGCGGGGATTTTTGGATTTCATTCTATTGAATCTGAGTGGCGGTTGTGGCTATAGCTCTATCGATGGATAAAACCCACCTAATCATGGGTTTTGCCTCCATTTTCCTATGTGAGGTCGTATGGTGGGTCGTCATATCCAAAGAGACGCGTGACCGAGTGTACTGTACTCGATCGCGGGCTTCTCATAGTCCTTCTTTTTCCTCCTGAGAAGCCGCTGTTCGTCTCTCCTCTTTTGCTAGTAGAGTATGAGCATCTTCCACCTTGTACGTACATATGTACCACATGCTGGAAAGGCATCTGCAAAGCTGGCGTGACAGGCCGGGATCATTTGGCCAATAATCTTATCGATTCGGGTTAAATGCATTTGAGTGCACATATCCTTACGTCTCACGTTCGCTATAAGAACATTTCAGAGCTATTCACGCTTCCCTTACAGGCTCACAATTTGTGGCTGTCATCTACACACAATATTGACTTGGATTAAATTTTAAATCGAACAAGTTATAATTATTAGTTCCCTACAGTTCATGCCCACTTGCGTCTAATTACATGCCCGGCAAATCATTACGGCTTCCAAACTATTAACTAGTATACAAACAACGTGCAGTACGGCGGTCAATTCCCGCTCATCAAATTCCAACCAATTGGGTCATTAAAACCCCAGGACATACCGCTAAATTTCCATGGATCCTGTTCCACCGGTCGGTCGGTCACCTAACATTAGCAATTCAAATTGATGTTGCATCAGAATCTGCCACATCCCCTGGTCAAGGAGAAGGTTTCTCTCTAGAGTACACAAAACCGTCGCATTGATTTTATCATCAAAATAATTGCGGTCTAATTATCTCAAACTTACTCGGATGTGTGCAGTGTCCGCACACAAACGGATGTCCAAAGGAGTCATTGGGATGAGCCTCTGTGTTTGCGTCCCAGTGTAACGTAATTAATTTGCCATTGCTACGCACGAGTAAATTTATTCATCTCGTTGTCTCCGGATTTTCATTTGCAGCGCCAGAGTTGTCCCACTAGAAGATGCAATCATCTTCAGAGTTGGCATTGGCCAAAGGAATGCTACGCCCGAATGCAAATCAACAGCAAGTCGAGATCCGAATGACTTACACTATGTACTCGAACTTGTTTAAGGTGCTTTGCCTTCGAATCCCGTAATTCGTCTTTATGCCGCTCGAATGAGTTATTTGAAAAATAGCCAACAAAATTGCTTCAGTGCACAGCAAAACACGAATTTACCCCCCAAATACGAATTCAGAACACAGGGTGCTTAAATGTGGAACTCTAACATGTGCACGATGGTAGTCCTCGTGGAAAATCCTTTAATTCAACTACAGTTGTCGAGCGAAACAACTCTCTTTTTGGATGTGTGGGAATGGTGGGTTGGCATATATGTCTGCCTCAGTAGTTTGATGGATGCCAATGAGGTTTTTTCTCCCCCACAACCGAATGAGTGAGTTCATTGTCCAGGATGTGTGGGAATATTCGACCTAACAGACCACTGCAATGGGGATGGATGTGGAAGGTGTGAATTGAAAATCATTTGGAGTGGAATTGATTTATTTTACTTAAAAGCCAGCTCTGGGTTGAAGGATTACTGAAAATATTTTTCTAGCAAATAGCAGTATTTGTTGAGCGTGAAAATTTGTAAGGAGCTTAGAAATGAAGAGAGTAGCGTTTTGTAGATTTAGTCTGTGTAGATTTACTTCAGGTACAGGACTGTGTTTACCCAATAAGCAGCAAATATTTTGTTAAATAATTTTTAGTAATCCGTCTGAGCATCACACGAATGGCAAGGGGTGTGTTTCCTAACTCCTCGTAGTGCCAAAAACTCAATGGGATTTTATGAAAGATCCATCTGCGTAGCCAGTATAGGGCCGGATATTCACAGAGAATGTGCTCAGAGGGTTCTTCTCCTCTTCCAAACAGAGCCGACACTCTGTATCATCTAGTTTGTTGAGATGATACCTTAGCCCTCAATGGCCGGTAAGGAAGCCCACTAGCTTCCTTGTTTTATTCCTGTCAGGGTTTGAAATTTCCTTAGAGGGAAACGGCCTTATAAGTCTCTTGGATTGCTTAAGCTCCAGGATATTTCTCCAATGGGCTAGGCTCGTGTGCCCAGTTGTTTACCAAAGCTGTGGCGGTAGCCCAATTAACGCCGATCCCAAGAGTGCGGAAGCCGAACCGGCCCTAGCCAGCTCATCCACAGTTTCATTCCCTAGAATGCCCTGCTGATCGGTCAGATAACCAATTTTAAGCTTGTTGTGCCTGGCAAGTGGCTGTAGAGTATCGTAGTAGCACTTGACTGACCTAGAGATCACGAAGTGGGATGTCAGTGCTTTAAGCGCTGCCTGACAATCTGAAGAGATATGCAGTTTTTCGCCCCTTATACCTTTATCGAGGTTTATTCTGTCGCAGATCTCAATAGCATGGATTTCAGTCTGGAAAATGGTGGGATACATCCCCATTGCTACCAAGACTTTAGTGTTGGGTCCAAAGGCTCCAGCATCTACTCCGGATGTCATTTTTGATCCGTCGGTATACCACACCAAACATCCTGGGTCTGATACGGGTTCTCCATTAGACCATAGCCTTTCGAACCTGAAATCCCCGGTCATAACGTCGGGGATAGTGCAGAACATGTCCGTACTTGGAATTTAGTGAAGTATTTTCAGACGACCCACAAGATAACTTGATTTACACTTGTGTTCTAGCTGCAACTTTAAAGCACAACGGGCGACGGTCTTCCTAGTGAAGATATGTAGGGGTGCGAGTCCGATGACAGCTGCATTGGGGCAGTAATACCGAGACAGGCAATTCTTTGTAGATTCTTGAGCCACAATGAACTGTCAAAATCTATCTGTACCAGTTGGAAAACCCTTAAGAAAGGATAAAAATGATGTTCAGGATCACCTGTGTCGTGGTACCCCACAGAGAGGTATATTAATTTGCTTTGCCATCTCTATGAAAGTTAAGCGGCAATCTAGAACTATTTTGGATGTTACAGGGATTGATTCCCTGGACTTTGTGATGGCCTGGCTGCTTGTGAAAATGTTATTATCCCGAGTTGATCCTTGAAATCCCTATTTCACGCCATTAATGTAACTTCGTTTCCTGATAGCTGCTTTAAGACAAACAGGCACGTGCATTTCCTGCCGACGCCACCAGCAATGTACGTAATGAGTATTCCTCATCTAAAACGAGAACGTTACGAAACGGGACGCATGCAACATCGGGATGTACACATAGCTCTAACGAAATTTAATTCATATTCAATTCGTTAGGACCAATTTGAATTGCGTGCCTGATAGCCTTCAGGACACACAAATGAGATGTAAAAAATTGAGAACAGAGCACAGAGAAAAAGGGATCCCTGCTTGTATCAACACATCATCATTTCAAATTATCATTAGGCATCGGCAATGTTACATGCCGTCACCGCTACTATACGAGAGTGGGTGCAGAGGTGGGCGTAATAAATTCCTTCCGCGAACGAAAGAAGGGGGCACATCCATGAATATACGATCTTTTTTTTTTTTTTTTCTGTTACACTCTGAGAAGATATGGAAATTCATTTCGGGCCTCATGTCACCCGCCCCTGATCCCGATTTCATGGGCAGCAGTGGCAGAGTTTTGGGTGCTGGCGACGAAACTCTCCTTTCTTTTTTCGCTTCCTTATCGGATTCGAATAAAAAATGAAATGTTGCCGAGGTATACACGGTATAATCATATCAAGATGTAAGAACATAGGAATATTAGGTTACGAACGGAAGGAATTTCGTAGAAGGATGCGCAAAGGATGCGAACATGGCGAAAATAAATTTAATTGCGGTCGCTGGCTTGGGTGGAATGTTAAAGTACATTTTTTACTTTTTTCTTCCCATCCCCTTGGCTGTGGTTTGGGAATTCAATTTGGTTTGCTGAATGAATTTAGACAGGGAACTCACGATTGAGTTATTTCGAAGTCTAATGAGCCTACCAAAAGTAGGATGTTCGCTGTAAAGTCTTCTGAGCGAGAGACAGGGGCGAGAGAGAAATTGGAAAGAATTATTCGAAAGTATCTAAAGAATTTACTTGGGTTTTGACTAGTCTCCAATGGTTGTGGTTTTCTTTATTGTATACCAGAGGCATAAGAAGGCAACGTATACATACATGTGTGTATGATATCTCTTACGAGCTGTCGACTTGTTTCAGTAAGAGGATTAAAATGTTCGAATGTAGAATTACCGAATCCCTCCGGGAGTACTTTCAAAAAAAAGCGATTCATTTGGAAGATTTCGTGGAAATTCATCGGAGTAAGTCAACATACGCGACTGATAACCACCCAAGCTCAATACGTTTCACAGTGCTCGTAGGAGCAGAAAACATTTGCAGTCAACAAATGTCCCATTAGGAGTGCTCAACATTATTTTAATTGCAAAGGAGGCAAACTGCTCTTAACTTCTAAGGCCAATAAATGTTGACACACACTTGTGTACTTTTGTTGAAATTTTCGATGACATCCGGGAAGAGATGTGGCAAAATCTTACCAAGCACCCTTTGAATCATTGTCTTGAGATCGAATACTATTTGTCAATATTGTCATAAAAATCCACAAAACCCTCATAACTGATTCGTAATGCGTTAAATCGTACAATGTGATGTTTGTCAACCAAAGCAAAGGACCGAAGGATGCAAAGGATGTGCATCTTTCTGAGACAACATCTGTGAAAGTTTTGCCAATGCAAAAGTGTCCTCAGCAAGACCTGGGATCTACTGATGATAAGACGCTTCCTAACGCGTTGGCTCTTGGAATATATTTTTTATTGTAGTCCAAAAACTAGTCTGTCTCGGTCATTTTTACTTCCCACCCATGTAGGCAGGGGAAGTAATGCAATCGGTCTGAACAAAACGTTTCGAGATACGAGTATGAACAGGGCTTGACATTACTATGCACTAGAAACCATTTGCACCCATTTTCGAAATGATGTCTGTGTGTGTGTGTGCGTGCGTATGTGTGTGATCAAATTTTTCGTCTTCGATACCTTGAGAACGAAACCTCGCACGATCATGCGGTTTTTTTGTCTTATTTGCCAGCGTGAAGCTTAAAGCTGATTATATTTTGAGCATAATTGGTCTAGCGGATGCTGAGGAAATGAAAGAAATGTTTTCTATCAAGTTCGCACCACAACTCTTTGTGAAACATGTAAAGAGTGTGTATTCAAATTGTTCGCGTCCGATGAATGTTTTCTTTAATTAAAAAAATGAACTGAGATCAACTCCGACGGTAGGGTTCTCAATTTGCTACCCATAGATTTTTACAAGCAAGAATCTGCAGCAAAGAGCGGTTTGAGATTAGACCAGTCTAAAATCTGGAAGTGAGCTCATACGGATACGCCCAAATATTGGACAAATAACTGGCTATAAGTGTTGACTCTGACTACATGATTCCGTATCCGGATTTTTATGAAACCCTTCTCCTATATCTTCGCATGCATTCTTAACGAAACAAAGCCCATCTACACGGATGGCTCTAAGATTGACAAAGGCACGGGTGCAGGGGTTTTTTCTGAGGAGCTAGGACTTAGCAGCTCAATAAGACTCCCTGACAGCCGTAGTATTTTTCAGCCAGAGGTTCTAGCAGTGACCAAAGCTTCCCAATTGGCGTCAATGCTCACGGGAGTATATCACGATTTTCATAGACAGGCAGGCGACTATAAAAGCATTAGTTGCCACTTAAATTTAATCCAAGCTTGTAAAGTGCTGTCGCGAAGAGCTACAGGTTCTTGGAACGCATAATGTAAAACTGTGCTGGATCGCCGGCCACATCGAGAAGCTATCCGACGGTTCACTGTCGGATCTGCTCAAGTTTGCAAAGACAGTCAGGTGGCTGTCATCAGGTACATATACAGAACCACGCAGTAGGAAGTAGGTGATAAAATACATGAGTACCACAACGGGTCTACATAGACCTAAGAAAGATGAAAAGGGTCTCATGGTCTTCATCGGTCAGCTAACCTAATCTAACCTGGTGAATACTCAGATGATGTCCCCTACCCGCATACTGCATATATGTATGTAGTAGATATTAGTAGAACATGACCAGCCTACTGCGTCTGTGATACAAACGATTATGTAGATTTGATGAATTTCTTTATTTCGTCCCCTGGTGTATCGGATAATTCTTCAACGTCCCGGAGAAAGTATAGTCCGAGGAACTTTTTTATTAGATGGAAGAAATTTGGGTAGTGGCAAAGGAAGTGGGCTGTATCCTCGTGGACTTCCCCATCACTAAAAACGTCCTCTTCTGTAATTCAAAGGGTTTTCATATCGTACCGCAGCGTATTATGTCGTGCGATCACTCCTATAAGGATTTACCATAAAAATTTGAATAAAAGTCATATCTTCCTTGGTGTCCAGAGAGATTCATCTGCTATTTGCCTGTGTGCAAGTCGGGATGTTCACCGAAGTGTCAACTTGTTCCAAGATTATTGCCAAGTCGTTTCTCGCCAGTTTGTCAGCATTCTCGTTTCCTGGAATACCATCATGTCCAGGGTCCCAGCAGATTGTCACCTTGTGCTGTGTTCGAAGAACAATGAGCTCTTTTCGACAGCACCTTACAGCACAGACATTTTCTGATAACGACACTTTGTCAATCGCTGTTTTTTGGCCTCTTTAGATGTTGACTGTAGTTGTCTATTGCCGTCATCAGTCTAAAATAACATCTCCTGAGATCCGAACGCATTAAAAATAATTTCCATCTTCATTTTTGGATGCAAATCATTTAAACGAGCCTCATTCTCATCTATAATTCTTGTTAAAGCTTTTAATGGGACAGGGGATCCTCTCTTTTTCCATCTCCTAATGTACACCTAATGCAAGGCAATCTCGCCGACTTTTTCCACTTCGCATCTTTTGTGGAAAAGCAACCACCATTTGACGCTGAAAAATCCTTTTTTAATATCATCAAAGCACTTGCAAATCTGACACCTGTCTTCAACGGCCTATAACAAGGAGCAGCGCAGAGACGCAGCACCAGCAAAAGCCGTTGTCACGCCATCCTGGAAGGCATAAAATTATTCCCGGGAAAAAATATTACCGAAGCAAATTTCCATAAAAGCGAAATCATGAAGTGTGTTCCAACGGGCGGATTGTAAAACATTTCTGTCGACAGCGACAGCAGCAGCGCTGGCTCTGTGGCGCAGTGTGTAGATGCGGTGGCCTTTGGCGGTGGATGGTGGGTGTGGTAATGGCGGCACCAGCAGTGGCGGCGACAAAACAGCAGGCGGTACTCTTGAGACCATCTGTCGGCGTGTATAAATGCAAAACACTGGTTTGTGTCACCCACAAAAGCAGGCAGCAGCAGCATCATAGTACAGCGTGCCACCACCGCGTTTTGACAGATGTAGGGCCGCGTATCACACGCTCCAGCAGTTAAAGCGGCAAATGCAAGGCAGCAGAGGAACATAGCTACCGCCATCACTCATCAAAAAGCTCTCTATACGGGAGGGGGTGATGTTGTAAATATGGCGCCATCACAAGTACCAGCAGAGCCAACAGCCGAAAGTATCATAAAACGGGCCACGAGGATGTGGGCCGGATAGACCCTCAGAACGGTTTTTCATCGCAGATACACCCGATGATTCAATTAATAGAGATATTTTCGGCTTTAATCACTAAAATTTAATTGGTGGCCATTGTTCGGCATGGAGATCCTTGCGGGTTTGTTCCCAAAGAACTACTATTGTTGCCTCTATCGGTGTTAACATAGCTTCGCTCTAATTGCCTGTTCAATGTCTGTTTATGGGTTTTTTTTCCCCCCGTTTCATCCCTTCTCCATGTGTGGCTTGTGGTGTAATTATAATGGTGGGCGCAATGGTCAAACTACGCCTAAGTGTGTACTTTAGGACGGTCAGCCGGTACAGAGAGCTATGGTGGAATTCACTTGAAAGGGATTTGAAAATTGAATTTACTGGCACCTTCTGCGGCGGGGATTTGTTTCGTAGTCCTGTTGGGTTGGTTCACAAGAGCGATAGCACCACATGATTTGTGTTAGTTTAAGTGTATTTGTTCGCGGTTCCGATAGAGAATAAACAAATTTGGATAGGGTTTTCCAATCGTGGTTTTCTCTTGTTTTCATGATGGTAATCGATGTGTTCGTTTAGGTTCACTGCAATCGCTTTTGCACTTTGACTAGCGGGGTGAATTTATTTAACTGAGTATGATAGCTGTTCGTTAGGTCGGGACACTATGTGACCGATTTATTTGACATTTATTTGATCAGAATATCACCAAGGCCACTTGTGAACGTTACTGTGTAGGAATCGCGTGCCAGCTGGTTTCTTTATTTTTCGACCCAAGATTTGAGTGGAAATTTCTTAAGCTGATATATGCATGGTGCCTTACATGGTGCCTTACATGTCAACTTCTAATTTCCTGCAGGAAACCAATTTTCCTGGAAACCAGATAACGATTGGGTAACGGCTTAGAGCGCTTACACGGACTAAGATTGCTTTAAGTCACAAAACTCGGCATAGCTGGTGTACTACATCAGCCAGGGTAACCGACGAGAGAATCAAATACGCTGCGGCATCATTCGTGGTTTCAAATTGCCGTTCCTCGATGGAGTATACCCAGTCTTGCAGTGACCAGTTGCTTCCAACTCTGAACAGAGTCTTCACAGCGGGTTTCATGGCTCTGAAATGAGGCGGGCGATATATTCCTACATCCTGGCGAACGGTTGGAATGGTCTTCATACCAAAAATTGGTAAAGACGACTAATCTCTCACCAGAAGTTTTAGACCTATAAGTCTGTCTTCCTTCCAAGTTAAAAAAACATGGAAAGGCTAGTCGAGATTTATGTACGCAGGGTTGCTTTGAGAATGCATCCTCAAGCATGCCAGGGTGGAAAATCCTGCGAGGATTCTTGTTAGAATTTAGTGCGTGTTTGACAGGAAAGAATGCGCCATGAGCATTTTCATCGACATAGAGAGTGTTTCCAAAAATGCGGCCTTTGACTGCATGTGTGACTCTGTTAGACAATATGGGATGGATGAGACCTTGGCATTTTGAATTAGAGCAATGTTGTTGAAAAGAGCCTTTGTTATAGATGCGGACTGTAGCAGGGTTAAACAAAGGCTGCAGCAAATCGGCGTTCTGTCTCCACTGCTATGGTGCTTGGTGGTTTAGTCTCTGTTCCATACCCTTAGTTTTTCTAACATCTTCTCCCGGGTATATGTGGATGATGTAGCCATACTTTCTGTCGGGTCATACCTTAAGACAGTCAGTGCTAACGCGCAGATGGCATTAGACAAGATCGATGAAAAGAGCGCTGGTTAACTGGTTTAAATTATCCAGTGCAAAGGGGCGTCACTATCCAGATCTTCGATGATGCTAAGTGTCTAGTAGTGATCCTGCAAAAAAAAAAACATCCACTGTGCTCTCAGTTTTTTGGCAGAAAAAGTGTGCTTTTAGCAAGAAATTGGAGCTAATCACCGAAAACGGTCCTTTGGATCTATAGGGGTATGGTAAAACCGTTTCTATCTTACGCGTCGTCGATTGTTTGGTGTAGGGGCATATCGCGGAAATATGAGACTGCTTTCTCCACTAAACCTCAGGGAAGTGCCGGTCTCGGCTGCACGGTAGCTTTTCCGAGTACAGCTGGTGCTGCTCTAGGCGTTCTGCTCGATCTAGCTCCCATTGATACTTATATCATGGGCTGTACCATCAAAGCAATCTTTTGTTCAGTTTTGATGAAGTTGCGCGACACTAGTCCTAAGTTTAACTGGCTTCATCCAGAGTCTGATTCTAAACGGGGCTGTAGTCGAATCTTCACGGATGGCTCCAAAACTAGTAACATGTCTGGTGCTGGTGTCTTCGTTGGGACCGACAACACTAATTGTTTTGCAAGTATGCCTCTAGCAGAGGCTTTTTCTCATCTGTGTCGACGCAGGTACCGTCTAGTTGCATAAGGACACTTGGTATTTGCGGTGTTTTAGAGAGGATCTTGCGTAGCCTAGAAGATTCTGTTGTATTGTCAATTTTCTCGCAAAAGCCCCACCAAGATCCACGTTGCGATTTTCTTACCTCTTTCCTCTAAAGCATCAGGGTGGCTTTTTAGGTTTACCAGTCGGTGTCGAGTCGTGTAAGTTTGGCTAAGTTGATTAATAATTATTTTCATATCTCAATCAGGCCCTTTTCGTTTCCTCGGTCGATTGCAGCAAACGGTTAAAGGCACTTCCTGACCCTTCTTTGCCAGTTTGTCTGCCTCTTTCTGTATTTTGATATCGAATGTCTATTCACCCAAGGAAGTACCAGTTCGTAACGAATTGTATATTTGTTAAGGTGCTAAATACACCCCGAAACTTGGACTTCAACTCCAGAGTCCAATGCAATAAAATTAACAGCCCAAGGAAGATACTTCGTTAAATTTTGTCTCATCCAACCACCTCATTCGTTCATGTCTTCAATTTCATCCTTCAATCTAAACCAACTTAAAAGAAGAAGACCATGGTTAACGAACCTTTCATAAAGGTCCGTGCGGCTAATTAACATCGTTTATGTTGGCCAAAAGACAGATTAAGCATTCCAACAATTAATTCATGTCCTTCATAACTGTAAGCACTTGTGAACGAAAATATAATTCATTACGTCAAATAGATTTGTCAAAATGAAATAATTACAACACTGGCACAAGCATGGAGTGCCTGTCACATTTATCTTCAGCATTTTTCACACGCAATTACTCATCGACACACACTCGAAACAATATTGCTCCTGAATGAGTTGCAATAAATTCCTTAACTTCTCCGGAGAGGGGTTTTTTTTTTCTCTTTCGACGGACAGGTATCAACAGCACACGTACACATTCGTCACCTGGGGAAGTAGTCTGTCTTGAAAAAAAAAAAGAGAAGAAGAAACAGAAGTACACTTAGATGAAGTTCATTAATCATATCCTGTCGTCTCCTCGTGTGAGCCTTTCTTTCTTGTCATTTTGCTAGATGAACTTTTGTGCACTAAGAACAAAAACAAGAAGGCATTTCACTCCTTTGGCACATCATGTGAAAATCCTTCTGTTTAGTTTAGAAAAAAAAAACTTTAAACGAAATTGAACTGTGCGATGTGAGGGACAAGGATTAAAATGCTTTTTCAACGGGAATGCTAATTTTTTATTTTTTTTCCCTGCGTGTGCAGACGATTTGTCGTAAGATTGACAAATCAGTTTAATCGGAAGGTACGCAGCAACAACAGATGCTTAAGTATCCAGATTTCACCATTCAGGAAGCGTGTTACAGTGTTGTGTCTCGAAGGTGAATGCAAATACTTTTTGCTGATGTCCCATCTGTCTACATGACCTGCAGCAACATTCAGCAACAAAAACGTCCGTTCATTCAGATAAAATGCGGTAAAAAAATACTAAAGAAGCATAAAGTTGTAGCCAAGTGCACTACTTAAAAATAATGAGGTTTCGCCTAACAGTGCTTGTGTGGCTTTTCCAACAGTTCGGTCGATTTGGGGGTTCCAGGTCAATTTACTGTCTAGGATTATCCCAAGATACTTTACTTCTTGCGAGAACTGAATGGTTTCGCTGTAGATAGAGGGGCAAATTAGAAGACTTTGGTTTCTTCTTCTGGTAGATGTCTTTTTTGGGGTTTAAAGAGAGGTTTTATTTGATGCATCAATTGTGTACCTCAGATAGTGCGTATTGCAGCGCTTTCATATTTGCCACTGACGATGATCACCACGTCGTCTGAATAGCCGATGGCCTCGGTCCCTACTTTATTTAGGGATCGAAGTAGGCTGTCAATGACGAGCGACCAGATCAGTCCCGACAGGACTCCAGCGATCATGAAAACCACCAAGAACTTCACAAGAGATTTGCAAACGCAAGAAAAAACCTTCAGTGTGCAATTAAAAAAAGCCAAAGGTTCCAGACCCAGTTATGCATATGTTTCCACTAAACATTTTCGCGGCGCCACCTCTCATCGGGGAATGACAAACATCTGTTATGAAGAAGCTTCTCAATGAATTTGCATCTACAATGCCATTCATGAAATGAAACACAAACAACATGCAAAGAGTAGTTGAACTACGAATAGTTAAGAGAAGCTAAATTTTGCCCCGACAATGTTCTAGGAGTGAGTATCCCAAGACCTGTAGAAAGTGAAGCATGTCCCCACGATTCGATTATCCACAACTAGGTATTACCATCGTTTCAGTTTGGCTATTATTAATTGGTTTTACAATTCGCAGATGAAGAGACGGGACTACTGCACATCAGTCATGCAGGCTTAACCGTAAAACCCAGCTATTTCAACGTGAGTTCTTGTCTGGAAATGAATTACTTTGGCATCGTTGTAAATAGGCTCACGCCACACCTGCAGCATCCAAAAACGGGAAGATTTCTCTAGACCACACGCAGACTAGAGTCAATTCCATAATTGAATCCATTTTTCTCATCAGAAAAAACATGAGAACGTGCATTATTTTCACCCTTCCAGCTCAAGAGGGCTTAAACCTAGCTTCTCGCTACAATTCATTTCTGATCGGAAAGCATATAAGATCTTTTACGATGCTTTCTGTGGCCTTCTTCACAGACCGGTACAAGATCTTCACTTGACTTCGTCTATAAAGATGCCCTCTACAACAGGTATCAAAGAAAGCCCTTTTCAACCTTTCTCTCCCTCGTACCTTTCTCAAACAGAGGATATTCATATCCATATGGAAAAATTCTTTTGCATTTTAACCTCAAATATTTCCTTGAAAGCATTATGTAAAATTTGAAGCGCAACCCATCATCTTTTTTCAATTCCGCTACGAAATTTTGCATAAAGACGACGCGTGTAGCCCGACATTGGTGGATTACTTTCCCTTAAGCAGATATTGATTGGAAATTACTGCTCTTATTCGAAAGTGCATCTTTCGTTCGATATCGCACAAACTAGGTAAAAGGATATCAAAATTGAAAAAGTTTCTTCTCACTGCTGCCATAGGACGACGACGCACACAAGCTATGTATTTCAATAACCTTTCACTCCAGCAAATCCAAAAAAGGACATTTTCACTGAAGGGGAAAACTAGAAAATAAATAAAACTTTCAACACAAAAAAATATGAAGTGGGGTACACATTCTATTCCAAGAACTTAGCCATGGAGAAACTGAAAGGGTTCAAAGCGTAGAAAGGAGAAAATTTGCTTCGTGAATTGTAACGAAAAGTGAATTCAAGTGCAGCAGGAAGTAAATTTCATTCACCATTTGATGGAAGCACTTCCAACACCGAGAAATATTTAATTTTGTCCTATGAAGATCTTATCCTTTATGAGAAGCTGAAAAGAAAGGCACGCGCAATAAATTTGATGACGCTATTTGAACAAGAAAATATTTAATAGGTAGTTGGGATTACTTTTTGAACTGTATGCCGGGTGTCTTGAGAAATCTTTGGAATAGGATGTCCTGCGATATAAATTATCAACTGTTTATTGTCTCCACTGAACACTTCACCCATTAACGCGGGCGATTTTTGCCCGATTTGAAAAGAGTCCTAACACTGAACAGACTTTTCTGACACCGTTTAACGGGCTGACATATCCTTCAACCAAGCGCGGTTTTACGATCGTTAAATTGGCATTTTTATCGGTATCCTTACATCAGTACCCATTTCTACAGAAGTTGCAAAAACAAAGATCACAAGGCACTCGTCCGGCCTGTCCAAAAATGGACTGCTCCATCCGTATCATTGTAAACGTTGACGCCAAACGTATTCTTCGCTATACAAATAGCTTTGGTTGATTGAATAAGTCCACGTTGTAGCTCTGGATTAGTGAAGAATTTGTTTGGTATCACAATGGATTTGATCTGCGGTCTGCGGGCAGTTATATACACACAAATATCTAACCTAACCTTCGGACTGATATTTACATACATACATACATATAAATAATGTTGCAAGGATCAAGTTGTCATTGTGGCTTAGCTGTTACATAGTTCGAGCTCCAGCATAATTCATCAAATATTTTTTGCGGCACCACCTCTTCTCGAGAAATGAAAAACATTCGAATCCACAACAATCTCAAAGATGCAACGACTTCAAAGGTTAACGTGCTTCGGGATCACTGGGGCAATTCTCTTAGGAGAAGCGCTTGGCCTGGGAAATCAGCGATCATCTGCTGAATATAAAAGGACTTGTGTGTTATACGGAAGGCTCGCAGATTGGTTCTAATTTTTGGGCGAATGTGTTTGGCTCCAACTGGAAAGTAACGATGGCACTTGATATATATCCAAGTGTCTTCCAGGATACTTTCACAGAAACCTGTGCCAATATCATTCGCCCTTATGAGTTCAAAGGTGCAACCTTCAACATACTCACCGATAGTCAACCAAAACTTATAGCCTTGGGCTCTCACTACCTTAGCTCAAAAGCCGTCGACGGCAGCTTCAATGCTCTTCAAGGCTTATGGAAGCGAAAAACTCTGGTGAGAACACAGTGCCAGCCAAGGTAATGATATCGCTGACGTTAACTTGAAGGGGATCTACTGTAAGGTAACTTATTGTCGCTTACTCGGGTAGCCGTGTCTTGCGATGTGCACCGCGTGCCACTGATGTCGCCTGCCGGGTTTCGTATTATTATTTATTAATTTGTTGCTATTATGTGTACGGTAAAAATTATTCATTTCGTTATTTATTTCCCAGTGTGGCATCTTGTCCTGATACATTGTAAAAAAATACATATTACTAAGTTTTATTTTATCTATAGTTGGGTTAGTTATATACTTTCGTATTCTAATTGTTAATTCCTTTCATCTAATATCCATATCAAGGGAAGTCTCGAATAACAAAATAATCAGCCATCTTGGAACTTATGATGACGTCACATACGCTATATATTTTATCGGACTTCAAGTTACCTCTTTTCCGAATTTCACCAAAATCGGTTTAGTAATTTTCGAGATAACCTCCTACACACAAAAAAACTTGAGGGATTGCTCTCTTTTATATTAGAAGGCGAGTTTTCCCGAAACACATCCTAATCCCTGAAGACATCCGAAACGCTTCGACGGGCGATGTTCTTAACTTCATTAGGAATATTGAAGTTCTTTTTGTATAACTAGCTTTCGACACAACAGATCTTAGAGGTCGCAGTGTCATCTAGTTCTGAAACTGTAAACCAAAAAAAAGAAGGAACCTTCGGGAGTATAAATTGTCACAAAGAACCTTCTCAATTCGTCGTTCGTATTCGGCAATAAATTGTAGGACCCTTTAATTCGTGTTAAAGGTGTTATACTTAGTTACTAACTTGCTTAGGTGGCGCTACAGTTCAGAGTGAACCTTGGCCTCAGCCCACAACCCTCTCCAGTAACCCTGGTCTTTAGCTAACTGCCTTCAGTTGCGCACTTCAAGTTGGTTGAGGTCCCTTTAAACTTCTGCACTCCACCTTAGGGGAGGTCTTTCCCTACTGCGTTGTACCTGCGGGTTAGACTTGAAGACTCTGTGAGCCGAAGCATTTGTGTCCATTCGCTCTACACCTCTCAGTCAAAAAACAAATAGCTGGCGCGACAGCTCGAGATGAGCCAAGGCCTAGCTTCTCGCAACCTTTCGTGCGATGCGTGTTAAATATTTCGCACGAATGGAAGGGACCTACAATTTATTGCCGACTTCGAACGGCAAATTGAAAAGCTCTTTCATGACAGATTATACTCCCGGAGGTTTGTCATTCCCCGAAGAGAGGTGGTGCTGCGAAAATTGATCGGTGGACATGGCTCGGGCTTGAACTCACGCCGCTCGCTCAGCAGTCCAACGCACTAACCACTGAGCCACGGCGACCAACATGGTGTCATAGGCGGCTTTAAAATCGATGAAGAGATGGTGGGTATCGATTTGGACTTCTTGGATTTTCTCCAGGATCGACTGCAGTGTCAATATTTGGTCGATGGTGGACTTTTCTGGCCGAAAGAAAAGCAGATTGATAGAAACCGATCACGTTGTTAACGAAGGGAGATAGGATCGTAGGGAGAAGCTAGAGAAGAAGCTATGCCTTGTGTCAATTTCGAAGGACTGTTGTATTGTTTTCCGTAATCCTGAGTCTTAAACAAGTTTAAGCTAAGCGCGATCGTGGAGGTCTGCAAATCAGTCCAATAGAAGCATCTACTATCTCATTTATTTTTATTTAAAATTTCTAGCCTGAAGCCTTAACCACATATGCTCATATCATAACGTTCAATACGATCATTAAGCGATGTTATAAAATATTCCCAATTCGCCACATAAAGCTTCCACCTTCCCTGTTTCATTAACTTCATTTACATTCCTCGTGGTTTATTTGCTTGAACTCTACGAGTATGTCTCCAGTTGTTTCAGTGCTTCGGCGGTCTGCTGTAGAGGGAAAAGAAAATGATGCAGGATTCCCCAAAATGTTCTACGGTCTAATATTTAGTTCCTTGCACTACCCATTTCCAGTAACCCAGTTGAACGTAGTCTCGATTTCTTATCTTTACTTCAAAAGTACCAAGCAATAAACATACTACTGTATTAGGCTACAGGGAGCAGTAACACTTAAAATAACAAAAGCTCTGCACGACTTCAAGCACGCTAACCCAAATACCCCGAATATTCATACGCGAGCATAGACGATCACAGATACACCAGACTTAAGTAATGATTATTAGAAAAGTTCAAATAATTTACTTTCTACTTTTATGTTAATAGTCTCAGTGCCTTAAACACTTTCAAAGAAATTCGATCCAACTTGCCCGGCAGGGAATTTACAGATTATCCTTGCCTGAATTTACTATGTCTACAATGTGGACCACTTTGCCAAAAAGTTTTAATTGAATAATATTTTAATTCTCACACCTTTCTGGGGGAATAATTGGGGGGCGAGGTTGCCACAGCTCACGGGGAAGCAATGTATGTACATGGATGGTGAGCGTCGTGAAGTTTGGAGACTTCCGCTTTACCTTCACCCAACAAAGAGCCTGTCGTACTCAGAAAAAAGAAATTATTAATTTAGAATTTCTTTCGACTTTTCAATGTAGTAGGTACTTACCCGTGTGAAAAGGACTTGCACTGTTCGGTAAGTGTGGTCGTTCCATGAAAAGTTCCAAAGAAAAGTGAAGGACATGGATGAAGGAATGAATTCCTGAAGGAATAGTAAGGCCGGATACGTTTTGAAATCTGTTACAACAATTACATACTCGAAGATGGAGAAAAGGTGTTCATTGTTGGAATTCTAAGAAGTTACGAATAATTTTGTTATCCTGAAACCAATTTGATTCAAAGCGTGTTATCGTAGGGTGGTAGGAAAATATGGAACAGAACCTATTTCTTCATGAAATTATAGAGTCAAAGTAGATTTGAAGAAGTGTCTTATGGGCGGTTCCTGATTTTAATTTCAATTGGGTCGGCTTGTCTGTATTATATAAACTGATTCCAATAACTGTCCAAAATTGTCGAGAGCATAAACATGTAGCAAAGTAATGGTTATGCGCAACATTTGACAGGTATCCACCACTTAGTTTCTGGTTCTGCTGAAAGATAGGACTGGCCTCACTTAGAGGAGAATAAGGCAGACGAGTACCTTAACTACATATCAAACCTTCATCTAGAGGTCGAGCTAGTTAGACATTTCAAAAACTTGAAGAGAGGCAACGAAATTGTGAGTGATGCAACAGATAAAAAGCTGCACTTTATAGCAGGACATAAGTCCTTATCGCTGTAAAACGAAGGCACGATACCAACAAGATAATCTATTGCGTTAGCAACGTCCTGCGTTAGGAGTGACTAAAAATGTCTGGATCATAGCGACCTAAGTGATTTTACAAAAGCCCTACTTATGCTTATGGTTACACTGTCAAGTTGTTCATACTACTGAATAGCAATTTTTACTGAAAAAAATAGGAGACGGTTTCATCTAAGATCCTGTATTCATCAATTCATCAAGTTTTTGTCCACAAACTCCTTGTTTTGGTTACAATTTCTATCGTTGCGATGTCATTTCCAAGTAACCTCGATTTCCCTTCTTTTTTAACAAAAACTGATTTACGCCTCGGATATAATTTCTATTAATACATTGTAGGTCTTAACGGCCAACTTACGGGGCAACGATCTTTATAACAAGGACACTATTTTTAACCATTTCGTCGTGTCTAACTCTGGATCTGAAAATGTTGCAGATGTTATCAGTTCTGTTCTTATTTTTGTTTTAAATTTGCCGGTCTCGAAATCCAATCTTTCAATTGATTTGCTAAGTGACTTCCCTAACATATTCTAGTAGCAAATTTCCTATCAATATTAGTCCCAGGAAAGTGTATTGGAAACTTAACACCTATCGACGATAGCTGAGAGTGCTTACTGATAGTCGGTATAGACCCCTTCTACCTAAGAATTGAACAGTGTTAATGATTCCCACTGCGTTTCTTCTTGGGAAATTCATGTTGGAGCTTTATCGTTTATAAGCTTTGCTCTTGGAAGATGTATTTCCTTGAGTCTGTGTTTAGTTACTTTTCGAAATAAATTATCATCGTCACCGTTTTTTCCTAAAAATTGAACCTGTCAAGGGCTAGCTTCTCGCAATCATCCCTGTTCTGCGCGACACATTTTTTGCACGAATGGAAGTGATAATTTATTGCCGACTTCAAACGACGAATTGAGAAGCTTTTTCATGTCAAATTACACTCTCGGAGGTTTGTCATTCTCCATCAGAGGTAATAAAAAAATTAGCTGGCGCGACAGCTCGGGATGAGCCAAGGCCTAGCTTCTCGCAACCTTTCATATTATGCATGTTAGATATCTGGTACAAATGGAAGGGACCTACAATTTATTGCCGACTCCGAACGGCGAATTGAGAAGCGCTTTCATAACAGATTGTACTTCTCGAGGCTTGTTATTCGCCAACGAGAGGTGGTGTAGCAAAAAATATTTGCTGGATATTGCTGCGGGTCATGCTAATTCAGCTCAAATAGCAGCCTAACGCACCAAACACCGACCTACTGGGATCACATTCCTTGTTAGTAAAATCTGGTCTACTAGAGGACCATCGCATGTCTCCAAACGAGATCGGTGCCAGATCACTACAATATTCTCGTCTCGGAAGATAATGCGGCTGACGAACTACCCAAAGAATTGTCTTTACTTGGTCAGTCAGAATCTTGATCACGAAAATTCAGTCTTTTGGTAAGAACCTGACTAACATCTATACTCTATCCCAAGCAACTCATGAAAATAAAAATGATTTTGGACGTCCTCGGACGAAAGCGTTTATTTCGATTAAGAAGAAAACATTTTTAAAACTGTAGGATACAGCATCCTAGGAAGAACATACTCAGCGACTGGGCATAGTCTGTAATGATTTCTGCACGGGTTAGAAAGAAAAGTTATCCATGGGCACTGGCCGGAATACCTTTTGAATGCTGCCTTGTTTTCTTAAAAACTACGGTGTCGAATACTTGGGAACACATCAGCTAGTTCTAGCTTTCCGTATACCCCTTAAGGCATTGGACCCATCGGTGCCACACTTCATCTACTCTGACAATCAACAATAGGTTCTGATATTTGTATGTTCACAAGCCTTGTTTTTTAAGTAGCTGCTCTACTAGGTACCTACACTCCTGTCGTAAAACCCTTTCCCTGTAGTATCAGCACCCACCCTTCTTTCACTACCCTACGGACATGTAAACAGAAACTTAACTCACCGCCCCCCATAAACGAAGATTATCTTCTCAAAATTTATTATTCTCAGCTTCCACAGAAAAAAAAAAAACAACTCACCTTCTGATAAGGACATTCCTCTCCATATTAACTGAACCTCTTATCTTCCTCCGCTCCACTAAGCTCAAAAATAAATTGCGTGTAACAATTATAATGACCTAAATACCGATGAAGATGTAACACCACCCACTAAACACTTTGCCCACGCGGAGAGACATGATTGAGTGAATTAGGCCAAACGTAATGGCGACGTAAATCATTTTTATTGGCTGCCAGTGCCACCGGACCCGTTGCGGATTATTTGGTTCTTTAACACAATTGAATGATTGCACAAGATGATTTGCTGACTTTTTCATTGTAAACAGCTCTCGATCTCTCTGTCAAGGCGCTCTTCTAGCAAGCGATGAGTTCGACACTATCGGTCGCAGTGTATTTACCCCCAGCGGAAGCTGCTACTCGCACTCATAATCCCATAATTTGTACTCGTGCTGTTTGCAAAAGGACAAGCTCCTTGTATCATAAATCCATAAAGCAAACAATCAACTGCTATTAAATATTTATGGAGTACGAAAGCCTCTGGAGGACTTTTACACTTTCGCAGCCTGCATCCTTGTTCTACTTCTGTGCGAATTAAACGTTATAAAAGATTCACCTGCGCTCTGTAGTACAGGTGTGCGGCGGCGGCGGCAGCGGCGACTGCGACGATTTTCGTTCGGATTTTGTAACAGTTCTGGCAAATATTTGCATATGGACTTATGCCCACATTCCCTTAACGGTTATGGCTTAATGTTGATTTAAATAGGGGTGCAGTGCAGGAAATGGTGACGGGCAAATACCTTCGCCGAGTCGGGAGAGGGTAGTACACAATTCTAGTTGTTTCACTCGCTGTTTTCCAGGTGGAGCTGTTACGCAAACACCAATTCCGGGTGGTCTGCGAAAAAGGACATTCACGGGGTGTGTGTACACATTGCCCATAGTGAAAGCAGCGGAGGCTATATCGTATTCCTTAGGCGAGCCGAATGGCGCTGAAATGACCAACTTTGCAGTGAAATCCTCTTCCGACGGAACGACCTAAGTAAATTTCACTGAAGGTCAGCTGTAGCGAGTGGGGGACGAGGTAACAAACAGGACGAACCCACTTCGGCCAAGGGGTGGTGGCAAATGGAAGTTTATGCTGCTCTGAGAAGGGAGAGCTCTACGTTGACTTTGGTGTGCAAATAAAAGTGTTCTTTGGCTGGGAGAATTTCTTCTTTTTTTTTTTTCGTTACAGGACGTATGGGTAACAACTATGCCTGTGTTTTCTTTTCTACGTCCTCGTCTGTTTGTATGGTCGAGGTGGGAATCTATTTTTTGTGGTGCCGTAACTTCTGCAAAAGGTGGTGGTACATCACTGGATAATTCCTGTCATTATATCTTCATTTGGAATGCTTGCTTGAGTCTGTGGAGGGTAATCCTCTTGTTTGGTCACCCCTCCGAAGAATGTGTAAATAAATGCATAAAGTGAACGGATTAGTGTGTGTATTTGTTTCCACTCTTGTTAATGGAATGATTACAATTTATTTCATTGTGTTTATGGCCTAGTGAGGTCCTGAAAAAATTATGTGTGTGATAGATTAACCTAGTTATGCCATGGGTAGTACTTGTGGTAGTGGTAGTTTGATAAACATTCAAGAGGTGTTTTTTTAGGAAGGTAATTAGTTGTCAGATCTCTTTCGCTTCATCAGAAGCCTCAATTAGTTCAACAAATAGGCAAAGGAATTTTCCAAGATCATTGTGATATCACATGGTTGAAGTGTGTTCGCTTTAGCTGGCAATCACCCCAAACTAACATAATCCTACTGTACATACTGAATGCCTGAGTCATAATCACAGTCAATGACCAAGAAATTCGGCAGAAATGATGCCTTGTTGGCAATATTACCAGTTCTTTTCCATTCAATGCAAAAATGTTACGTATACGCCACCGCTCAAACGAAGTTGGCCACAAAGAATGATCTAATAACTTTACCAGATGTTGATATGCACTGTAACAACCTATGCGTCCTTTGATGATTCTGTAAACAATTCTGCTGTCACAACTTCATACGTGCAGCTTCCTTGATTTATTTACCCAGGACGTTATCTTTTTTTTTTCTCTATCCAGGGGCACTTCTCTCATCTTCCTACCATTCTGAGGCCGCTGCAGTTCATGCTCTTTTCGCTCTTCCGGTGTTAGTTGACGGCAAGATACTACGGCCCTCTACGATCTCCCCTCAGATATCAGAATATTTTCATACAACGTTTCAATGTTATTCCACCCCGAAGGTCACCTTTACATGCGTCACAAATACTGCTTCAAGAGTAACTACTCAGTAATTATACCCCTGAGGGACCAATGGGAAACTTTACTTCAGAGCACGACCAGGTTTGGTATACAGACGGCTCAAAAATGTACAGTGAACCTGAATCTGGAATATTCGAAGAGTCGTCTAACATCTACATGCTTAAACTTGTTTCCATTTTTTGAGAAGCTGCCTTAAAGGCACTGAACTCAGTCACAATAAAATCAAAACTAGGTCTTGAAACAGTCAAAATGATTCTTGAACTTGTAAAAAACTGGATCCCTGCATACAAAGGTCACAGCGGACTGACTGGGCAAGGAACATCAGTTCCCTTCCTTGGTCTTGAAGCGTTCCGTGGAGTAAGCACTCCACATGAGTGCACTTGTCTCAGCTTCGCACTGAGAAGCTGAGACAAGTGCACTGCCCACGGTCCGTTTTCTCACATCTTTTTAGATTGCTCATCCTTTCGAACAGTTCATCTTTCCGAAATTTTTTTTTAATGGGTTTTTTTTAAAATTGTTATTTATTTATTTCTTAGCATGTGTATAGATATAATTAAGAAAATATTAAGGGCTTGCAGTTTGCGTAAGCTTATTGACTTTATACTACCTACAATTTGTAAATTTCCAAACTGATTTACAGTAAGGAGTGAATAAGTGAGTCAACCTCATTAAAATAAGTATAAAAACTAAAAATTTCAATATATCTGTCTACGTCAGATTCTTTAAATAGTGGGAAAAACTGTACAATATCGGATTAGTATTTTTTGAGTTTATGCGTTTATCCCGCTCAAACATAAAACGCTGGAATTTTTTTATATACAATGTGGCCCAAAAACCGATGTTGTTTTGCTATATCTTTAAAAGGAAACGACATAATTTTATATTATTTTTTTTTCAATGTTAATTTGAACCTTTAAGTTTTTTTGTTTACTTTTTAAAGATGACATCGTTCAAGTGGGCGCTGCCATTGTTGATGACTATTTGGGCTCTTTGTACCGCATTTTCAATCGTTTTGGCGAGAACTTGGAGCGATAAGTTCTCGCCCTCTTATCGGATATTCTCTTTGAGAGCTTTCAAAGTCTGTGGCTTGTTCTCATAGAGTCGTGACTTTAAAAAAAAGTCAAAGAAAGTTATCTGGGCGGCCTAATCGGGTGATTTTGCCGGCCAGTCCTGTTGCAATCACTTGTCTTCTAGTCCCAATTCATGAATTTGCGGCAAATAAACTTGTTGATCATAATTCTGCTCTGGTCTGGTCGACGTTGATGGCTCATCTGCGACATCTTCAGCCACAGCGGCGATATTCTCATTGGAATAAGCACATCGGGGCCTTCCGCTGCCTCTTCTGTCACTTGTTGTTCCGGTCTATTCGTGGCAAGTGGCTAAATGCCTCAGTATTTGACCAATTGACGTAGGATGGTCGGAAAATCTGCGCCGAAATTCACGTTGCGCCAAAATCACTGACAAATTATTCCGTAATCAAATAGTCACGAGTATTCCGCGATCTTGAGAAGTATAGCGTTCAATGGCTCGTCGACATGTATTCTGCCTTTGTTTACTTCACAAATATCAAAGCAAAACTGACAGTTGCCGCCATTTGCAAAAGTTATAGCATCTTTTGATAGGGTGATACATTTAGGGCCACCTTGTATTTATACGTATTGACAGATAGATCACTAGGCCCCAGAGCAACATGTACGATGAACATACATATGTATCTACTACTAGTAAATATAACAACTAATTTATCGACGCTTTAAAAAAAATTCCTTTATTGTCTTGCATATTACCTACATATGTATATCTACCCTCGTAAGGACTGTGAAGGACATTCTGTTCGATTGCTACAAAGTTCTAAAACAATTATCATTTCAAATTTAATCACACTCACTGTCACGTCGAATCCCTTAAACCTCTTCTCACGAAACGTTTAAAATTTTGAATAAAACCCACTTTGGAACAAAGTGCTTAGTCTCTCCCCACGAATGATTATCCTCGCAAGTGTATTTCTAATTCACACGTACAATGGACCTGTAAATGCAATTACGTGCAATTAAAAAAGGATTTTTCGCATTGCATCTCATTGCACGTGAATTGCATTTCATGTATTCAATTCAATTTATCTGCATAATAACCCCGGCATTATAAACTTTATGAATATGCACTAAAACTTTGTTCCGCTAAGCTTGAGGGGAACATTTACCACACAGTTCTACGTGGTAACGGATTGAAGTACTTTTATTTTACGTGAGAGCTTCGCTTTATTACTAACGACTTGTTGAGCATACATACATATAAGCAATTATGTAGTTTAATTGGGTCAAACTTGTTGCTGTGAGTTTGGTGGAATAGTAAATAACATGAAGTTGTTGCGTTTTTCGCAGATTCAAGGTAAAATGCCACTTAACTTCAACGAAATGACCTACTCCTATTTTGTGTGACTGTTTTAGATAGCTGCTTCTTCTGTGGCCCAAGTAGATGTAGGAGAAGGATGTTTTCAACCCGATCCACTCAGAGAAAAAAGATAGGTCCTTGTCAGAACTCACCCGATCAGACCCAAGAATTTGCCGCCTGATACAAGCGAAGGCATGATACTTAAGGTGGCTTTTTACAATTAGTTTTCTTGAGTCTTGTTTACTGAGAGGCAGTAAAAGTGAAGCGAAATTCTAACATGACGTCAGGAAGTATTTATATATGTATTTATGCCTAGTACCTACTTACAATTGCGCTCGCTGGAAACCCAAAGTGGTGTAGAAAGGGGTGACCATGGTGCAGTGGTAAGCTTGCATCGCTTGTCACGCTGAAAGTCCGGGTTCAACTCCTGATGTCGGAAAAACATTTATTTCTTAAATAAATAAAAACCGATCAACTGTGTAAGCTGATGGCGCCTCTACTGCGAAGGCATTACACTGGCAGTAGAGTGCCTTGGCTTAAAGAGTTGATTGAGCGAACACTGAGTATGACATCAAAGGATTCGAAAAAATTCCTGTGAATTAAGCAATGACAAAAACACCACAATGTCCCCAGCTGGTCTGGACACCACCCTTGGATGCCATAGATATCTAATATTACCTGAGTTCCGAACCACAGCACTTCGCTCGCGCTGTATGGAAAACTTCATATGTAAGAGTATTCAAAACCCCTTGAAGCGCGAGTGAATTATAAAAAGAAAACCCTAAGGCATACTGGAACCCCGACAATCCGAATTCGAAGTTAAAACTAGACTCCCTGCCACAATTAATCGCCTACACTTCTCAATGGGCGAACATGTCAAATGTGTTGCACATCTCAAAGTTAGGAATGATACTAAAAATTAAAGAAGAACGAGGAGAAAAGTTAAGAAGAGAGGACTAAGAGCATTCTAAAAAGTTCCTGTACCACAACTGCTCGTGAAGCACAGGAGAACTTGGCTTACGTATGCTCAGGACCATCTAAGATAGCAAACGATTATATCAAGGACTAGTCAAGAATATCGTTGAAACAATGGCATTGAGAATGCAAAGCAATGCTGGAGTGCAAGTGAATGCTTCGGTATGATGGATGTACAAACGTTCTGATTGGCAAATATTTACCCGGACCACTACCATGTTCCAGCCAACGCGCGGGCATGGAAATCTCGAACACCGCAAGGACAAGGCAATACTGTGAGGCAGTTTGAAATCGGCCGGCTACAATGATGAGTTTCTCTTCTCAGATACCACAACAAAATCCTTGGTTTAACGGCCAGTGCCAGCAATCACATGCAGGGAATCCGGAGACATACAAAACAGCGTTGCATGTAAAGACTAGTGCTCCTCGTGAGCTCAATGAGCTGAAGAGAAGAGTCGAACACAGGCTTCTTAAACGGAAGTAGTGTGAGAAGCGCGATCGAGGAAGGATGGTATCTAGTGCAAAAATTAAGTTCAAAAGTTATATCGAAAGGTAAAAGAATATTTCAAAACCATGGAGCTTGAACTGAAGAACATAGTTGAGTCGCCAGAGTCGCAAATATACGATGTGAGACAAGAGCAAAGATTTCAATATCAAAGCAAAAGTCCAACGAAGCTGATGAGGCTGACGAGCTAGCTGCAAAGGTATTTAAACCAGTGAGACATGTTTAAACGATAAAATGCCCGGTATATGGAATCACGACGTGATTACACCAACTACAGAAGTATAAGTCTCCTCAACATATGTAGTTTAGAAGATCTGATCCGCTGTACCGTGGGCCTAAAACGTGTGACTGGTGCATATTAATGTGGCCACCATCGATTGATCCACACTTGATGACGATCAAGAATGTATACAGTCGCATCAGGGTTGGACCTCACCCAGATCTTCTACATAGAAAAAAAAAAGAATTTAGACGAGGCGATGCGAGACGATTTCTTAGACACTATTGTTCTTGAAAAAAATATTCAGAACATACACGCTCACACCAGAGGCAGAATCTGTCACAAAATCTGAGGAATCTTATTGGAAGAACGCAGCATGACGTCTAGAGCACGTTCGTGTGCAATAAGACAGGAGCGGTTAAGATGAAATTAAGGTCAACGAGGGAAAAACAAACTGAATAGGTACATGGTATAACTTTGACTTAGTTATGGACTTTGATACTAGTGCCGAGATCAAAAGGAACCTAACTCTTGCGCTATAACTCTTTGTGCTGCGTTTTTTAGACAAGACCCTTCTCATCTCAGTCCCACTCTATATCGCATAAGCATAGCGAAAATTCTTTCGGGTGATATTTGGTTCCGTCTGGATAGACGGTAAGTGGAGAAGAAGATACAATGCCGAAATATATGGGCTATACCGCGACATCGGCCTAGTCAAAGGAGTCCAAACACAACTATCAAGATGGGCAGATCAACACCAGTGCTCACGCCGGGAGAATTTTCCAATCTACCCCAGAGAAATGACCGAGTAGAGAAAGATTTCTACAGAGGTCTGAATCCGCAATTAGAAAGAAACCTCAACTCAACTTGACTTACAAAACTGGAGGCAACCAGCTAACAATCGGCCTGGAGACAGTTGTGGGCTCAGCCCTCTCGCCACTTTCGATAGATTTTTTCGCAGTTGTAAGGAGGAGATGGATGAAGAGTCATCGTTCTAACTGCTAGGCAACTGCCTTCCACTATCCTCCGTTAGATAGCAGATTGGGAGTGACTTCTTCTTTGAAATAATCTGAGATATCGGCGGTCTGGATGTAAGCGGAAGGAATGTAAGCGAATTTTTTTTTATACCAATGTAATGGATAGCCACCAAACCCAAAAGACCATCATTCCAAATGATAAGCCTAGGCTTTCTGTGAATTTTAATATCTGCATCTATGCGTCAGGATACTTTAAACAGAACCTTCTGCCATGCCCATGGCCACATCATTTATTATTACCCCCTGTGGCTGTTTTGTGCTCAAATATTTGGTAACTAATTGTTAATCCCGTGCCAGAATTACATTCATTCGGCATCCAGTACAATTCGCGGAAATATAACCCCCAGAGATAAATGTATGGTATTCCGAAATTCATAAATTATCTCAGAGGATACACTGTACGCACATCTTTCAGTGGTACACCAGACAGCTATTCATCATTCGGGGCAAGTAAATCGACTCTGTCTAGACAAGGACCGGATTGAAACTCCTGCCAGATGTAAGGGAATTGCTACTGTGACAAACTCACTCGAGCATTGAAGGACAACCAAGACAAGGCGACTTGTGACATCTAGACTTGAAGTTCATTGTAGTCCTGCACTGCCTTAGGCAGGTTTCCGAAAAAATTGTTCAGTTCTCTCATCGTCGCTGTTCGCATTTAAGGACACACAAATTGAAAACCACACAAATGCCGCTGTCACATCACTCCCCAAGAACCTGTCGATTGTAACAGCATTAATGGATCTCACCCAGAGCCAGCAAGAACAAGGCGACATGACGTTCTGGGTGCTAAGACGCCACCGTAAATTGAAATGTAATTATAAACATTTTCCTCTTAAAATTTATTGGTTTCTTGATTACATTGTCTTTGACGAATCCTAGCTTCGTACAGACGGGGTTGGTGCCGTTGGCACTGAGGTGTTGGCATCAACGACGAGCACTCGCACTCACACTCGCCGTCGTATACATAGGCCTTCTTTGAAATTGAAGATAATTTAATTGCACGATCTGATGTGTATTGTAATGAGATTATACCGGAAGCCCTCTGCGTGGGTGGCGTAAGTGTGTGTGTAGGGTATTTGCCAAAACAGGCTTCGCCGGTTATGTCATGTCAAAGGTGCGTAACTTATGTAATTAAATAATAATGGCTTTGCCGTTGCCGGCGGGTATTACATATTATAAACTCCGTGGCTATAATTAGTCAATAGCATTGAACTGACATGTCACTGATATGCGGGAAGGTGTGATGATGCAAATGGAATTATAACATTGGTTAGACCGGTGGTAAGGTGCATACATAGTATTTGCTTTCGGAATAGTTGCTGACATCTGGATTTTGGGTCAAAATTCGTTAATGCCTTCAAAAGTAATAGCAAATTCAAGCCAATTGAAAACATTGAGCATCCCTATCTAAACAGAATCATATAAGTGTACCTCTGTCGTGATAAATTTACATAAATATGTCTCGTAAAAAGGACATCATGTGTGGTGTACGTAAAGCTATGGCAGCAGGAGGCACATAACATTTATCTTAGCTGGGTGCCCACCCACCCACAATCGGGCGGTCAGATCAACATTCCAGGGAAAGGCCAAAAGTTGCAATTACTTACTTAAGGTAGCACTACAGTCCGGGGTGGTCCTGGGCCTCAACCAACGAGCGTCTCCAGCCAGCTCGATCTTAAGCCAGCTGACTCCAGTTTCGCACGCCAAGTTGGTTAAGTGCGCCACCTAAGCCGCGATCTTCCTCTACCTCAGTCATTGGACCGTCACTCTTTTGGCTAAGCCGATGTTGCTGTACAGCCCGTACAGTTCGTCCCTGTATCTCTTCCTCTACTCACCGTCTTTGCAGACGGGACCGAAAATCAACCAAAGAATATTCCTCTCGAAATAGCCAAGAGCACCCTCATCCGCTTTGGACAAAGTCCATGCCGCTGCGCCCTAGGTCTTATACAGGGTCACCCTAGTTGTTTGAGAGAGAGATTTGCTACTCAATTGCCTTCTCAGACCAAAGAAGCAGCGATTGGCAAAAGTTATTCTTCGTTTGATCTGGTGTCGTTGTTTGACATCATAGCGGAGCCTAGGTAGACAAAGTCCTTAACTACGTCAACGTTATAACGGTCTGTAGTGACGTTCTGTGAGAGATGTCAGTGTTGAATGTTCTTTCTTGTTGACAGCATATACGTTGACTGCTTATCCCATCTTCGCTGCCTTCATCTCAATGCTCACGAACGCCCCAGTGACATCACGCTGCGTTCTTCCGATTATGTCAATATCGTTGGCGTAGGCGAGTAATTGGCATATATGCCAAATTCGGGCACGGGAATAGTCCCTAGGGCCCAAGTTGAAGAAAAAATGTCCACACTACAAAAACGAAAGGTTATGACCCCGGCTGTCAGTACGATTAATCCCAAAAATGAACTCGAATCTGATGAAGCAATTCCAGAAAAATCTTAACACCCTAGTAACCTCTATCCAGCTCAACCTTTTCTGGATACTAGGTCACAGCGGATGGTGGCAGGAAACGGGGACATCCTCAGAATGACATTCATAACAGTTCGTTTGCAAAACGCAACGAGATCTCTACGGAAGGTGTGTAAAACCTGTAAAGCGGGCAAATTGGCGATATAGAAAGTTAAATCTGGGCAGGAGGCAACTAAGATTGATGGTCCGTCTATACACCGGACACATCAACCTGAACCTACAGACTGGAACTGGTGTCATTCAGTGCTCGCTCGAGATGTGAGGAGGAGCAGGAGAGTCTTGGACACTTCCTCTGCGATTCGCCCACAACATCGTCTGGGATTGACCGGGCTAAGCTCTGTTAGGCGAGTGGGGATAAAAGGAAGGAATCCTCCCTGGGTCCAAGTTAATTTGCGGCCCGGAAAATTGGACCATTTGGAACCAAAATCCGGATTTTCTCTGGACCGGTGTTCGCTCCTGAGTGTAGAGACATCATATCAGCTCTAAATGGTCAGGAAAATGGGCTATAACTTAATATGGAGATCGGTTACCAGAGGCCCACCCTTGCCCACCCTGGGCTGTCGCAAAACACATTACAGCCGTGCCTGGTCATTTTAAAAAATTACGAGTCACATCTAAGAAAAGATATGCTCCTTCTCAGAGGTCTTAAGAAGTTATTTATCTTCATCACTTAAGCTGTCAAGACTTCGAGTCAACTTCGACTGCTGTCTCCTATTCCTCAAGCTGGAAGACTATGCATCATGGTCAAGCTAAATTCACATCACCCGAAAGCTATTTTTATTCCGAGATACTGTCCATGAGCACCTGGACTGAATCGAAGTTTTCTTTCAAACTCTGATTATAATCAAACTTTCGAGGAAACACACAATGCCACACTTCGAAATTATTTCCCAAGAAGTTCGCCACACTCGGTAGCAATCTTACATTCCTGGAATGGATTAGATTCAAACAACATCAACCACTATTTCTACCATAAATAACTCAAATGATAAATGCTGACTGGCGCTTTCGCCATCACACGCGCGCATACACCAGCCCCACTCCTTGACTGACTTTCGTTCGCACACACCACACCACTACTACCACACTGGGGAACAATTTTCCTCGCTTAACTAACGACAAAATACTCCCTCACAACATCAATCAACGTTTTTCCTAGTGCTCAGAACATTTTTCAACACGAAAATATCCTCCGACCAACGACGAGACGAATCCAGGGCCACCGATAACAAGGACCCACAAACTAAACTAACAAATGTCGACTGTCGAAATGTGTCGGCAGGGCGCAGTGGTGTAAGGCAAAGCAAAAGGAAAAAAAAAGTCACCGAGGCTCCCCAAAGAAAATATTTGAAAATCCTAAAGCCCCACAATAATAATAATGATTAAGGATAATGCGTTTACATTATACATGCCGGGAGCGAGATGCTCTCCGGAGACAACACGACGAAGGACATACACACACTATGCCCTATATACTAGTATCTAGGATTCATTGGGCGAGATTCAGCCCAGCCACCATCACAGCAATCAGCACCTCCACTGATTCGGAAACATTGTGCGCCCTTAGGGGGGGCTTAACATCACGCCGAGAATTAGACACCAGGCATGTGTGCTGGCACCATATACCTACAGTGCTGTTAGGTGGGCGGGGTGTGGGCACGAGGAAATTATAAATTGGAGCACACTCTATCATAATTCAACAGAGCGGCGGCAGCTTCGTCGGAGAGGGGATGGGCGGCGGCACTGGAGTGAATTTCGTGACCGGAAAACCTTATATCAGGGCTACGGGGGCTTCTTCTTGCGCAATTGAAAAAAGGTCCCGAGCATCGGATGTGCTGAGCATTTGTTCGGAAATTCACAATATTGGATCCGGATGAGGTTACAATAATTTGTTCGGCACTTTGCTGGGGTCATAGATTTTCGAGTTTCGAATTCCCTCCCGTCGTCGTCGTCCTGGGAGGTGAGCAAACAGCTAGTTGGTAGTGTGGTTTCCTTATGCTCTTTTGGGTAAAGATTTTACAGGTTAACGTTGGGATGTTTTAGGGAACCTGAAAGAGGCTGGGTTTTCCTTTTTTTTTTTGTGAAACTTCATAAGCTCGGGTCGAATTTAAAATGCTAACTTGGGCGTCGATGGAAATTGTTTACATGACAAGTACTCGTATGTGTAGGTAAATTAATTACTCGTGCAAACACTGACAACGGGTGTCAAGTCAGGTGTGATAATTTGAAATGATAATTTGACTAGGTTCAGAGGCGACAAGACATTGTGGTAACTATTGACTGTTCGTGGCATTTTATAAGTCTGCTAATGAACTCAAAAAGATTTGAGAAGCTTCATCATTCAATGCTTTGACTGGTCAAAGAATAACAAAATAGCAACGATAAGTGCCTAAGCATTTAGAAGAAATTTGGTATTAAAGACATCAAGGCCTCTTTGAAAGACTTTGATCATTACAGGGGAAAGTGGCATGGGACAGGCACTCCCTTATATGTACTGCGATGAAAAACATGGTTGCAGACCCCAAAATTACCCACGGAACCACCTGGAGTTCACTAGAAAGAGCTGGAGAACTAGTTCGCTATTTCATGACATATTATACTCTCCGAGGCTTGCCCCGACGAGAGGTATCTTAGGGTTAACACCGCTACGGTTGTCCACCTTCGTTGTACTTACGCTACATATTCTGGTTCCCTGGTATCGGTAAGCCGGTTTTATGTGGTATCACAATGGGCCAATCTGGTCTAAGTGTGTCCCTGCCTGAGCGGGGACAGCCACCTAACCTAAGCTAACGTAACCTTACTTACTTACTTGATTTACGCCTAGAACGTTGTCCCTGAATGCACTATAGTTGCACGACGACCGGCAAAAAAGGAGAGAACACAGGAAATAATTTTTGATGCAGTGGTTTGGAACTCAGATAATGTTTGACTTCATTGGCGTCCGGGGGAGGCGTCCAGACTAACTGAAGAAATTTTGTGAGGTTTTTGCCATTGCTTAAAAATTTACGGTATTTTTTGCTTACCTCCTGATGTCATGAATTTTGAATTGTTTAGCCATCTCGTTAGGCGAAATGTGGTTTGATGAATTGAAGGTCACAGATTTCATGGATTTGATCGCATCTTGACTGTCAGATTGTATTTCAACCACGAAAAAGCTTCCTTGACTGTCATAAAAACTTTTCAAACATTTTCACAGTGTCCGGTGATAACGCCTGTATAAGCATCCGGACAAAGAATCGGTTCATTGCTATTCGACTTTAACTCTTATTTTTGTTACGTTTCGGTCATAAGAGGTTGGCTTCATTTCATTTATAATACAGGGTTTTTCAATAAGAGCCATACAAAAGTTTTTTTAAATAAAACAAAAACGGTTTTGGATATCAATGAAATTCTTTATTCCTGTGAAAGTACGTTCGATGCCATTTTGTATGGAACTCGATTTCTTTTGCATGGCCACCACGGGCACGCTTGCAGAAGTCCAGACGCTGAACCCAATTTTCGACGGTTTTCAAGCATAAATCGGCCGATACTGCTGCAATTTCACGTTCGATATTCGTACGAAGTTCATCAATCGTCGCTGGCTTGTTGACTAGACCATAGACTTGACGTAGCTCCACAGGAAATAGTCTAACGGCGTCAAATCGCACGACCGAGGCGGCCAAGCGACTGGACCATTTCGTGAGATAACACGTTCTCCAAACTTGGTTTCCAATAAATTGATTGTGACATTCGCTGTGTGGCTTGTGGCGCCGTCCTGTTGGAACCACATGTCCTCCAAGTCCATATCATCCAATTGGGGCCAAAAATATTCGGTTATCATTGAACGGTAGCGATCCCCATTCACAGTAACGTGCCGGTCTTGATCATCACGGAAGAAGTACGGCCCAATGACGCCGCCGGCCCATAAACCACACCAAACCGTAATTTTTTCGGGATGCAATGATGACTCATGGAGTACGTGTGGATTGCTGCCTGACCAATACCGCATATTTTGTTTATTGACGAAGCCATCCAGCCAGAAATTATGACGACCATTAATTGGACGTAGCGCTCTTAACGTTGAGGCCACTGACTCCGAATTTCGGTAGTAAATTTTAATAATTTCGACTCGTTGTTGGCTCGTATATCTTTCCATCAAGAAATGGCAAACCTTACTGAAGAGAAATGTCAAAAAACCGCAAGAAAAATATGGCGTCGTTTGCTGTCCCTGTCGCTCTACTTTTGTAGCGTCCCTATTGAAAAACCCTTTACAATACAGTCTTCCAATATGTGACAATATGGCTTACTTGCTAGAATGTGCTGCCCGACCCTCGCTAGGGTTGGACATCTTTACAGGAAATGATGCAGAGATTCTTTTTCGCTGTGATCTTTGCAACTACGGCAGGAAGTGTTGGGAAGGATAACTTGCTTGCCTGCGTGATCTCCTATTGGTCAGTGGTCTGTGCTAACGGCTATGATTCTTGCAATATTTGGTCTTGATCTGCTTAGTAGCTCATTTGTTTTTTTGTTTGTTGTAACCGCGCCAGATCTTCCTTGATATGATGCAGTTGTTTAGCCTATTCCACGCGTGGTGTTAAATATTTCCCTTAACGGCTCTTAGCGGAATATTAACAATTTCCGCTAGTGAGTCGTTAAGGTCTGATACCCGCCTGTCCAGGTCATCGGCATTTTCATTGCCTCAGACATAGGTAAGAGTGACTTTGCACTGGACCACCAGTTGATTTAGTTCTTCCTGGTATTACTTTACCAGTTGTGAGGATGTAGTGGCCGAATTAAAAGCTTTGATAGTGGGTTGGCTGTCAATGAAGGTAGCAGTATTATAGATGGGTGTTGGAGAATTTTTCAGCACACGGCAGTCTTCCCGAATAGCAAGGAGTTCTGCTTGGAAAAAACTGGCAAAATTCGGAAAGCGAAATGATTTTCGTTGCCTGCGCCATCTCCGCAGTCCACATCGTGGTTGCAGTTAACATCTTTTGTCGAAGGTACTTTTGCAGGCGTAGAAAGCCCTTCTTTAAGAGGGCTTGGAGTCGAGAATAATTCTGAAGTATTTTGCCTCGGTTTTTTGTGGATTTACTACTAAACCGTTAAGTTTTGCCCATATAGACAGCTCGTTGAGCGAGGATTGCATCAGGTAACTAATTGTCTGTACAAATTTACATTTAATTAAGATGACTAATTACTTTTACTCTTGTTGTTGCTGTCGTTCATTAGACCAGTTGCGTCTGAGTGCTCCAGTATAGCGTTTCCAAACTCGACAAAAAAACAAACATTTATTCTTTTTACTGTGAAAATTTGAAAGGATTTCGTTGACGGTAAGAATCCATAGCTTTGTGGGGTGCCCTCTTGTTGTCATTTTCCTCACTGACCTAGGCCCAATTTTTGAGTTGATAATTCTGCTCTTGCGCATATTTTCAACCGAATTGATGAGGGGCTAGTGGTTAAGACTTCTTTCATAAAGTCCAGCACCACTGCGAAAGAAGCCTTCAAGCTGTAACCAAATAACCAATCCTAACGAGTGATGAACATGTTTAAAAAATTAAAATCCTGTCCTGAGAGCCACTAGCTTACATCTCATCTAACTAAATAAGAGAAAAACCCATCCCTGTCATCCATCAAGCTGTCAGCACTGGTCTCCCAAATCAACTGAAAAACCGTTAAAACGTCAATAGGTTGTCAAACGGAAAACAAAATCAATTCCAAACGTAACTCGATGAAGCACATATGTATGTACGTACGTCATACATATTTATTCTCTTGCAATGCCACTGGATGCTGATAGAATTTCCTTCGAATCAGCATCATTCCTAGTGCACACCATTGGGATATTGAAATGCACCACAAAACCTACAAAACCTAGTTTCTCCCCTTGCAAAACAAACAACGCCGCTCAGTGTAATGGCGAGAGTAACAAACACACTGCTGAGCGCTTTCGGTACGAGGCGACAACTTGAATCTCGTTACACTGAAACCATTTGCCAATTCAATTCACATCCCTTGGGAATTTTCATCACTTCCGGTGGATCGATTCGAAGACACCCCAAATAGACAGATAGAGTAGAGTGTAGAGTTAGAAGCGCCTACCTCTGTGATTCGACTAGAATCGGTTGGTAGGTGACGTACACCTCTACCAATGGTGGGTTATAAAATTTTCCGGTCACGAAACTTATACCTCTGCTTCAGGGAGGGTGCTGCTTCGCCTCGTTTTCCATCGCGCCTATTCGAAAGAAAATCATTTACATTTCTCATTTCCGGGGCCTAGAATGCTCGTGCCACCGTCATAATGGACGGAAGCAGATTTCCTGCCTCCGAAAAGTATTTGATTCTGATTAACTTTTCCGGGATTTAAATTACGGACAAGATGAAAACTGGGATGACGGAGAAGCTGAAAGCTGGAAGCCCTACCTGACGTAGTTGTTTGCAAGAGATAACGTGAAATGCCTTGACTTTTGTGGCTGTTGGGGGAGGGAGGGAGATTGAGCGCACTGGGAATAAAAGGATTGAAGTGAGGATACTTCGGTTTGTCTGCCCCAAGGTGGCAAAGTGGAGATTTGGATGATGTTTACCAAGAAATGAGGGCACAAAGTCAAAGGTTGGGGGAAACTTTCAGACAGAGTAATTAGACTGAATTACACAGGAGCATGCCGAACTCCCGTTTGACTTGTGTAAACAAATTAATTAAAATCAAAATAACTTCAGTCGTGAGCTTGAGGAAACACCACTCACACAAAGCACACATTTATCTCGCCCGACTGACAGCCGGACAGGTGAAAGATTTGAACTTGGGGATGCCGTCTAAGAGATTTTGCTTCCAAAATGCAGATGTGTTCTTGTCGAGGAGTACAGATATGTAGATGCCGTGATTTTTGCGAAAATTCAACACTGATTTGGGTTGTGTTGTATCGAACGGATGCAAACGATGTAACGCTTGGAAATATCTCGATAAGGATAAGTTTCCCAGTCAACTGCAAATAAAACTGAAACGGAGTACATTGATGTGGAACAATAGCGGTATGGTTTTCGAATAGTCATAGCAACCTAACTGAAGTGGCAGGCTGTGGATTAGAAGAATCCAATAAGCGGCTATGTGCGAAGTGCGTCGAATAGTACCCAAATATACACAGAAATGAAGTACGGGATCTAGGCTGGAAGGGTAACACCTTCGAAACGTAACCCATTTTCCATTTTAACTAGAAGATTCTCAATTAGTCTGATGGTGGAACTAAGAAATTTAAAGGATGCATGGGAATTGCTACCAAGCTCTAAGAATATATTAAAAACCTTAAGGATGGGGGACGTTTCTTAATCTCCAACAAAAAAAGGTCTCGTCAAACAGGGAGCATTCGAATTAAAGGAACCTTCAATGTGTTGAAGACCTCGAACGGCGAATTCTTTATCTTTTACTCCGGAGGTTTTTTCATTCCCTGATGAGGGATATTGCACTAAGGCACTCACCACTGAGCCACGGCGACCGCAAAACATCAACAAAACACAACCTATGACTAATTGAATTCCGCCTGAGAAAACCATTTTCGGTTCAAATTAAATCCTCCAAAAGCCACCCACAGAAGTCTGCTCTCACAAAGGCAATTATTCACATGTGTTGCGTCGTAATAAATTCTGTGATCAACCAGCGTACAATCGCGGCCTCAGTTAACAAGCAAATCATCCATTCGGGACGAAAATAATCAAATTAAATGCTGTCACTTCGTACAAGTCTACTGCTTCACGTGCGTCCAAACGAATACAAATTAGTTACTCTTACTGCTTTTGCGAAGACAGAGGACAAAGTTTCATCCGGATTCCTCCTGCGTGAATCTGTGAATTTCTCTCTGTGAAACTTTGTCTTTGCCTCCGATTTCAGTGTCCATTTGGAGTTGCCTAAGGCGTGTCGTACCCACACAGAAAAGCGGTCGATGTGGAAGCCATCTACAGTCTACTACTACTTGTTACTTTGAACCAAGCCAAGCAGTATTCACCACACTCTGAGTTGCTCTTCGGGAAGCAACTTACTTCAGTCTGAATAAAATTGGCTGGAATTTGGATATGAAATTAACTGAGGAAGTGATGGTGGGAAAACTTTTACAAAACTTTTAAGGAATGCAAGGAAAATAATATGTATGTGAAATATTTTTCTTTTCTCACGGAAATGAGTGTCTACTGTGTGCGTGTGTGTCTACAGGAACAATTATGTAGATTGCACTGATTGCTTATAATTTTCGTGTCCCTAATAGCACGACATGCGCCAGTAATAAAAAGTGGCGATTATGGTGTTATGTTTTCATGATGAAAAGTTTTCCAGCACAACATTAAGCCTGACCAAAGTAACTCTCATATATGTACATATTCCATTATTCACTGCCTAGAGCTTTATAGAAGGGCCGTCCAATTATGCCACTTACAATTGGGAAATATTATCCCAAATGTGATCGAATTTCTGCCAAAAAAGGAGCAGAGCTTGAAGTGTCTAAGACTGGTCTTAACACAGAGGCAGTGCTGCTGGGCAGTTTTTTAAATAAAACAAAAACGGTTTTGGATATCAATGAAATTCTTTATTCGTGTGAAAGTACGTTCGATGCCATTTTGTATGGAACTCGATTTCTTTTGCATGGCCACCACGGGCACGCTTGCAGAAGTCCAGACGCTGAACCCAATTTTCGACGGTTTTCAAGCATAAATCGGCCGATACTGCTGCAATTTCATCAATCGTCGCTGGCTTGTTGGCATAGACCATAGACTTGACGTAGCCTCACAGGAAATAGTCTAACGGCGTCAAATCGCACGACCGAGGCGGCCAAGCGACTGGACCATTTCGTGAGATAACACGTTCTCCAAACTTGGTTTCCAATAAATTGATTGTGACATTCGCTGTGTGGCTTGTGGCGCCGTCCTGTTGGAACCACATGTCCTCCAAGTCCATATCATCCAATTGGGGCCAAAAATATTCGGTTATCATTGAACGGTAGCGATCCCCATTCACAGTAACGTGCCGGTCTTGATCATCACGGAAGAAGTACGGCCCAATGACGCTGCCGGCCCATAAACCACACCAAACCGTAATTTTTTCGGGATGCAATGATGACTCATGGAGTACGTGTGGATTGCTGCCTGACCAATACCGCATATTTTGTTTATTGACGAAGCCATCCAGCCAGAAATGAGCCTCATCGCTGAAGATGATTTTTCGATGAAAATCCGAGTCATTTTCAAGTTGTTGCTCAGCCCAATTCACGAACATACGACGCTTCTGGTGGTCAAGCGGCTTCAGTTCTTGCGTCAATTTAATCTTGTAAGGATGTAGGCCAAGATCTTTTCGCAAAATTCGCCACAACGACGTCACAGAGATGTCCATCGCTTGAGAACGACGTGTGAGAGACACATTTGGGCTTTCTGCAACTGAAGCCTCAGCGGCAGCAATATTCTCGACTTCTTTGTCTCACTGGCACGAGAACATTTTGTACTGTGCCTGTGGATTCAAACTTTTCCACTAGACGCTCAATTGTTGATCTGCTAGGACGATTATGAAGACCATAAATTGGACGTAGTGTTCTTAACGTTGAGGCCACTGACTCCGAATTTCGGTAGTAAATTTTAATAATTTCGACTCGTTGTTGGCTCGTATATCTTTCCATCATGGAATGGCAAACCTTAATGAAGAGAAATGTCAAAAAACCGCAAGAATAATATGGCGTCGTTTGCTGTCCCTGTCGCTCTACTTTTGTAGCGTCCCTATTGCAAAACCCTTTATTTATCCGCTCCCGTAAATTATGTAGACGATATCACGTCTGTAACGTTGACGACCATCTAGATTCGGTTACGTTTCTGTCTCTGCTTGTGACACCCTTCCTTTTGAGAAAGATCAAATTTGGAGATTTTCATTTTCACCTAAACCCGGGAGAAAAAAAAAAAAAAAAAATTTGGAGATACGACACGTGCTCAAAAGGTCGCTCATTAGCACCGTCATTAGTGTTCTTACCGGTCGTTGTAGCATGGTCCTTTATGCCAGGAAGATGGGCCTATTCTCTAGCGACTTCTGCCGGAGCTGCAGGGACGAAAAGGAGGAAGAGACGATCCTCCATTTCCAATGCACTTGTCCTGCCAAAGAAGAAAGCCCTACCTAGAAGCCTATCACTTCTACAACTTGGCATACTGACGTCGAAAGTATCCACAGCTTCATCAAGGTCTCCAAATGGTTTCAACAGAGGGAATCCGTCTGCAATGTTTTACAAGCTTCGATTGTATCGATGTTGACTGCAGAATCTTCAACCTGGTAATGGTTTTTTTTTTTTTTTTTTTGACAACGTGGTTGGCTCAACAGCTATCTCCGATTTTAAAGAATTGATTTATCCCTCTGGGTTCACAGTATATGCCGACATCAGCAACAGTAGAGTAGGAGGCTACTTCCTCTTCAGTAAAGACTGTACCCTCATCCCAGTCATCCTTCTTGGTATTTTGGTATTAAATCTCCTATCAAAGTCTAAGGTTGGGTTGATGTAGTGGGTTTCTGCATTCTCCTTCTTGATAGTACAAAGAATTGATTTTGCGTTAGTTGTACATAGCTCACCCTCTTTAGTGTGAGACCTGTTTTTGCCGCTCTATTGCTGCAGTTCCGTATGGTCTCAAGTGCCGCTGTGTCTTTGAGAGTTGATCTTATTGATCTTATTTGAATCTTGGTTCCCCTTGTAAGATAGCATTCGTTCTCGAATGTCGTTCTCCAGACATTTGAACCGTATGGTACGTGGGTGATACGATAGCAGTCACAACTTTCTGTTTGAAGAATTGGGGTGAATATATTTTTAAATGCACTAAAGGCAATGTAGACCTTCCTTACGAAGTCTTAATAATCGATAATGTTCTCTTGAATAAGTAAAAAAAAATTATTTAAAAGAGACTTTCATAACATCCAGCAATAGCACATTATAGAAAAAGTGAAATCCGTTTCATTCTGCATCTTTAGTTACTTCAAAAAAAAATAAATAAAAAAAAATGTACACTCGTCTATGAACCTGAAATGCTGCAAGGCACATAAATCGTGCCAGCCTTCATGTATTCCAATTTCAAGGATTATTTTATATTTTATTTTAGGATTCATCGACATTCAATGAACTGCCATCGACAGCAAAAATGTCATGAACTCCGCATGAGAACGTGACATTGCAATAAATTCGAAACCAAGTTGCGGCTTCCGCTAGAGATGATGTAAGTCAATTGAATTTAATAAATTAATTTCGAATTTTAAATTTAGAACTACATTTGCTCAATGTTTTTTTTTGCATGAATTGACGGGACAGGGCCAAGGGCCGATCAATGTTGTTAGATAAATTAAAAAAATTCTATCCAAGGTTACCTCTCGGCAGAGAATGACAACCCTCTGAGAGTATAATTTGTCATGAAGAAGCTTCTCAATTTGCAGTTCAAAGTCGGCAACTAATTCCATTTGTGCGAAAAATCTAACGCGCACAACATGAATGGTTGCGAAATGGTGGGTCCTGTCCCACCCCAGACTGTCGCATCCTATGAGAGTGGATTTTCGGAACTAATCCTTTTTGGGCGTTGTAATCTTTATTCGGTCAGTCAGTGATTAATTCTCTTATCAAAAGTTGGAGCACTCACATCTAGATCATAGGCCATAATACCACAGATCACAAAGTGATTAAAAAAACACTAACTGGCCTTATTCCGTGTGAAGTGCATATCACGGATAAATATTATCCTTTTCATTTGAAGTTTTCCCATTCGGTAATGCCAATTGTAGTTTCGAAGTGAATCGAGAGAAATTGCGAATTCAGAAAAACTCAAAAACCAGCAGCATTCAGTTCGTTGATACCCATCAGAATGCAGATTATGTATAAAACCACACACATCGCATGCATACATAATGGCGCACCGAACCCGGTGAATCCATGAGTAGCACGCAAATAATCCCGTCACATTTTGTTTTATGCATTTTTTACATTTCCATTTCGTGTACGAGGACAACCAAGATATCCAACCGGACCCCCGCACCCGAAAAATGTGACATCGGCATTAAAAAAAAACTGCATCCTGCTGAACATCACTTTTATCGTAAGCTTTGTGTTTTACCGCACAGCAGAAACATAACGTATTAACTGCCCTGAAGTGTATAAAGTGGTTTTTTTTTCTGCAAAAATTATAATTTACTTCAAAATTTTATTCGCGAAAAGTTTTGCGGTTTTGTAAATGCTTTCAGTTGAACTTCAGTCGGTAGTTTGATAGTTTTTCACATTGTTTCGTCCTTTTTGTGTAGAGCTTCGAACTTTGTGTACTTATTCCATGTGCTTTAACTTGACAGAGAAAGTTGTTGAAGGATTTTAACTCTGCCTAGTACCTATAGAGAGGAAGTTAATATGCAAAATGATTTATGATAGCAGAACTTTTTTAGTGTTTCCATTTAGATCTTCATGTACTGATGTTTTATCTGTGTATAAGGCTCGGTTCTTAGTTAAATTTTGTAGGTTCAAGCCCCAGCCATGTCCACCGAACAGTTTTCGCGGCATTACGGGGAAGGACAAGCCCCCGAGAGTATTGTTTGTCATGAAAAAGCTTCTCAATTCGCCGTTCGGAGTCGGCAATGAATTGTAGAGCCCTTTCTTTCATGTGAACTATACAAACACGCACAACATGAATGATTGCGAGAAGATACTGTCCTCAAACTCGCGCTAGCTATTTGTTTATTTTTTTATTGTCTCGAAATACGGTGCAAGTTTATTCAAACAGCACAAGGAGTCTTCTCAGGCTGAGATATTAAATAAGATAATTCACAAAACATCACTAAATTTACAGCTTGCATTATGTTTGTAAGTAGGTACATACATATTTCCTCAACGCAAATACGAAGGGAAGTTCCGTCCACTCAAATCCCCTTTGGTGAAATGAAAGCCACCAACAGATATGAGCACACTTCAAAGAATTTACCATAATCAATTGAAATACCCATCAATACCGCATGTCTTTTTAAGTTACAAAACCAACGGGCTTAATTGATCGCAGTGTAGTTGTGTTGCCACACATCATTGTATGTAACCTGACCACATCCCACATGACCACAAGGAGACCCGGACAAAGTCAACAAAGCCCTTCGAATCCATATCGTGTAATTACCTATTTGTGAATATTTTTACTCTTATGGTTTTCGATTTAATTTTGATTGTAGAGGGAAAAAAAATGTTTTTTTCCGTTCAGACTTTTGACGGCTTAGCTCGGGGGCGAAGAGACGCGAACAATTTCGAAATGAGTGCGTAATAATTTCCACACAAACGACTATATGCACACGCTACGAGAGTTGTTGCAAAATGTAATTTAAGTGTTTTCGCAATATGTAATTACAAAAAGAAAAGAAAAAAAAAAAAGTAATTAATGCGTAACCCCTCTCTTTCGATAAAGAATATCCTTTACAATAATGCAAACCCGTAATCTGCATATGGATGAGTGTACCTACAGCTGTGTTTAAAATAATAGTAGTGGACCTCGATAAACTTGTTTTGATTCAAAAAATCAAGAAAAACAAGATTCCATTATTTTTTACATTATTACGGTAAATAAAAAAAAAAAATAACTTTATATATGTAGTATTTGCTTTAAACCTTAAAAAAACGAATGATTACGTATATGATATCTCTTAAAATTTAAAGTTTAATATAACTGAAATTAAGAATAAACAAAATTAAGGTTAATATTGTAAGTTATTATCCAAAACCGCTTTACATAGACGTTGCATGACGTCAACCTCGTCTTGGCACCTTATAGCTGGTATTTAACTTCACTCATCCATCACCACCTATCAAAGCTCCTGAATATAAATGGACTAGCATTCGCTATATTTCTCTTGACGTCTTAAGGATGCGATTGAGGTCCGAAAATAATATTATATACGATATAACCTTAACTCCTTTGAATCGAAACTATTTTGTACAAATACCCGGTACTTGTACCTGGAGCACGGTTATTATCCTGCTAGAAGTCTTATTTGAGTGGCATTTAATAGTTGGCATTTCAAGGGATAGCGTTGTCTAAGATTTCAAGGTATACAGGTTGATACATGTTGATTAATTAGGTGGATCGGCCCTACAACGTGAAACGTGAAATATGCCTGAACCAGTACTTTTGAACCATCATTATAAAGTAGTCTTCGTGGTGTATTTTCGATGATATCCGGTTATTACCTCGCACATATCCCGGGAACCAGTTCGACCAAATATATTAATATTAAATTAATATTATAGATTTCCTGGTAGGTCTTTTGTTCCTCGCGTAGGTTTAAAAAGAGCTCTCTCTACCCCTGAGTGCGATGCTTTGCATGGCCCCCTATCTTGATAATTATTTACATTTATAACCAAAATTGGTTACTTAATTTATGCCAACTCTTATAATTTTGCTTTATTAGAAGTCGAATCGTTACACTTCTATTTTTTTGAACAGGTTCATTCGCTTTACAATTTCAATTTCCCTTAGAAATATCTGCTAACTAGATCTAAAGTTTGTAGGGTTAAACTCTTTAAAATGTGTAGAGCAATAAAAATAGGCACTACTATTATTTTGAACACAACTGTATGTATGTTTTAACAAGGATCATACTTTTATGATGTAAATATTTAAAAAAGAATAACGTTCGAGAAGAAACCCTGAGAGTGTGTTTTTGAATTCATTGATATATAGGGGATGGAAGGGCTCTATCAAGCCACGGCAGTAGTAGTACAATGCAATTTATTTTCTTTTTAAAATGAAAAAAAAAAAAATAGCTGGCACGACAGCCTGAGGTGGACCAAGGTCTTGCTTCTCCCAATCATTCTGTCGTGCATGTTACATATTTCGCGCAATTATTGCCGATTCCAAACGTTGAATTGAAAAGCAGTCCAATTAGGGTTTCCATCAGAAACTTAAAGAAAATACATATGAACATAGAAATCATAGATTTTAATGCGTATTCGCGGATTCGGTATGCGAAAGTGAGTAATGACAAGAATTATTCGAATTAAATAAATAAACACGAGGTCGAGGTGCACAACTTTATTCTTAGAACACGCACAGTGCAAAGTAATAATCAATTAGATCGATCCGTCATTGTAGAGCAAAAATGACAGCGATCATCTGCCAGACTCTTAACTCACTTCCGGCTGCGTTCGCGAATGCGTAAAGCGTGTATGTATGTCAAGGTTTTTTTCAATAGGGACGTAATTATGTATTTTAATACAAACGCGCCCTTAAACTTCTTTTATAATCTGTCAATGTCAAAACGACAGTCTAGTTTTACATTTTTATCATGGTGAAGTTCACGAACGGGCAGTGTTTTGAAATTATTAAAAATTACTTCCGAAAATCTGAGTCGGTGGTCGCAACTTTAAAAGCGCTTACTCCAACTTTCGGTTGTAATAATCGTCCCACCAGACAGGTTGTGTGCGCTACAGTGAATAAAGTCGAGTCAACATATTCCCTATTGAATGTTCCTGTGCCAGGAGACAACGCACCGAAGTACCGGGAAAATATCGCAGCCGTAAGTGCTTCAGTTCAAACTGAGCCAAATCAGTCGATTCCACACCGTTCACGGGCATCAGGAACCTGTAAGTCCACATTGTGGCGAATTTTGCATAAAGATCTTGTTCTACACCCTTACAGGATCAAACGAACTCAAGAACTGAAGCTTCTTGTTCATTTGAAGCGCCGAAACTTCTCCGATTGGGGTCGGAGAACAAAAGTTCGAAGAAAATCCTGAATTTCATCGAAAAATTATCTGCAGCGGATAATCTTCAAATTCATCCCTGAGGGACGGCGAAGTAGAGGAAGACTGCGACTCAGGTGGTGCACGCAAGTGGAGGATGACCTCGACCAACTTAGCACGCTTAACTGACTAAAGCCGGGTTGAAGATCGAACTGACTGGAGACGCGTATTGGTTTAGGCCCAGATCCACCCCGGTCTGTAGCGCCACTTAAAGTAAGTATGCATGTGTGTGTGTTAGTCTGTATTAGAACCACAATATTGCTCAATAGCACATCAAAACAGCAAACTGTATAGACGAATCTATTTCTACAGAAAAAAAAATAAATAAAAATTCGAACAGCCCCTGTTGTAAAGACTGGTCGACTTGACTGCGATTCACGTTACTTCACAAATTGTGCAGACTAAGCAAATCAAAAGTAAATAAATTATTATTCCGCTTAGTATCGTTAATGGAACGGAGAGCAGCATTCCACCATTTTGTTTTCCGCTTTTTCTTCCTTTTGTGTGTGTTTATTTTTTTTTATTATTTTTTTCCCTTTTTTTATTTATGCTTCCTGTCTGTTTCTATTCCGTCCGTTTCGAGACCAAGTGGCAAATGGATTATACGGTCCATCGGTTTCGGCTGCAAGGTATAATTGGTGTGAGTGATTTCGGTCCACAGTGGGTCGGTGGGGGACGATATTTTGAATGCCGGGTGTTGTCCATTTGCGAGCTATGAATTTTCCAGAACCAATTTATTTTTTGAATTTCAATCACGTTCCTGTGGCAAGTGATTTTTAATGTTTGCGCTTTTTATTTCCAGTGCTGGGGGTATTTTTTCTTCTTTTTTTTTTTGTCGGTAAGCTATGTACACCCTATTTTCTATGTACCCTAAATCGAGGATTTTTGAGAGAGGTTGGTCGGAGGTTCGTTGGTTTTTTTTTCTATTCGTTTGGATTAGATGGGGGCAAAATGGAAATGAGCGGTTAACGCTTTAGAATGGCCATCAGTCTTTGCGGATAGAGTTGGGATATTTGTTTTATTTTTCGTTTTGCTTTTGTGGGTTGAATGCGGGATTGTTAGTTTGGGAAATGTTAATTATCGTCTGTGTGAATGAATAAATAACACTTTGTGCTTTAGTAGACCATGAAATAACTTTGAAGGTGGTCATTGAAGGTTGAGCTTGACGTGAATTGGGACAGTGAATTGTTATGCTGGTTGATTTGATCTTTATTGTGCTTTAGGAATTATTAATTTTCATGCCAATCAAAGGAAATCGATTTCAGTGTCGGCAGAAATTCAACTGCTCTCTATCTACATAAATCAATGGTATCAAAATCTTTCTGACAACGATTCATGTGACATTTCAATCTCTTGAGGCAATAAGTGTAGAAGGTTCACGACTTCTTAATCTATTTTTACAGGTTTAGCTCGGAGTATTTTTTGCATACATATGCATGTACTCGTATGTACATAGATACATATATCCTTGTCCACCGAATGACATTTTCTAAATATTCATCTACATTTTGTACATTAATTGTCAAAACAGTCTTGGGTAAATTTACCAAGGGGATTGTATTAAAATTTGGTTGCGGATTCTGTATGGTGTGATTGCATTTAATGGACCGTGACCAAGACAAAAATATGACAGAGTGGACGGGACTAGTGGCACTTGTCTGCTTAGAAAGCTATCGCTAGTCCCAGCGTTTCAGACTTTGCTTCCCGTGCTGTTCCTTAGTAATAACTATGCAAGCGATTGAGAAAATTGATTGGACTTATTGAGGGCTTAGATCTAATCAATGTCACATCACCTCACCAGAATTCAGTTTTAAAAAAATTTCCGAAAAACACTGGTTGGCAAAATCTTGTTAATTTAGATAGTAGTTCGATTCGCTTACATAAAGGTGTTGCGGGTGGAGGTGTTTTCTTGTTTCGCTTCCCTGTAACGTATTACAGGCAGACAATAAGTAAAGTTATTTGTGGATATAAGCTTTTTCATGGAGCCGGACAGCAATTAAGGGATTACACCTCTCTAGCGCTCGAAAAAAAAAGATTACAATTCGGAAATTCTTTCCGGGAACAGGGAAACTTTTGTATGTAAAAAAGAAAGACCTAAGAGAGCTTCAAAGCCTGTGATGCCAATGCAAGCACTTACTTACTTACTTACTTACTTAGGAGGCGCTACAGTTCGGGGTGAATCTGGGCCTCAACCAGCAAGCCTCTCCACTTAGACCGGTCCTTAACTAACTGCTTCCAGTTGCGCACTCCAAGTTGGTTGAGGTCCTCTTCCACTTGTCCGCGCTACCTTAGGCGAGGTCTTTCTCTACTGCGTTGTTCCTCCAGGTTAGACTTCGCACTACGTGCCCCAGCCATCTGAGCCGATGGATACGTATCTTCTTGACTAGAGCGATACCGCTGTACAACTCATAAAGTTCATCGTTGAATCTTCTCCTCCAGCTTTCGATAGAGTCCATGCCTCAGCGCCATAAAGCATGATTGGGATGATCAAGGTCTTATATAGACTTTCTTTAGTTTTTCGGGATAATGCCCTACTACTCAATTGTTTTCTTAGCGCGAAGAAGCAGCAATTGGCAAGAGTTATTCTTCGCTTGAATGCAGGCAAGCTTCTAAATTATTTAAGGGCTTTCTGAGCTGACACTTGTTCGAGTTTTTAACACCAAAGTGATGTTAAGGTGATGAGAGTAATAGTAGAGAGTATATTGAAGTGGTCGCCGTGGTTCAGTGGTAAGGGCGTTGGACTGCTGACCGAGCGGCGTGGGTTCAAGCCCAAACCAGGAACATCGAACATTGCTTCGCGGCGGCACCTCTCGTCGGGGAATGACTAGCCTCCAGGAGTATAATCTGTCATGAAAGAGCTTCTCAATTCGCCGTTCGGAGTCGGCAATAAATTGTAGGTCCCTTCCATTCGTGCGAACAATACAAACACGCGCAACATGAATGGTTGGATGAAGCTAGGCCTTGGTTCATCTCGAGCTATTGCGCCAGCTTAAGTTCGGAAAATCTGCCATGTTACACACCTTCTAAACAATTTCTTACGTTCCAGAATGGTGATGGCGCTAGAATCCACCCGTATCCAAGGCGTTGTTGTCCGTATAGCAATAATTTTTTGAAAGATGCGTTGGCCAACAGCTTTCTGATACAGACTTCGCAATAATTGAAAAATCCCACAAATTTTAAAACGTAGTTCTACAAATAGAAACCTTAAAAGTTGTGTCCGAATGAACTCCACGAGTTTTCTATTTAATATTCTAATAATTACCACAACTACTCGTTCCAATTTATTTTCTTCCCTACGTCTCCAGAGAGAAGAGAAAAAAAAAATTATAAATTGCTTTCTACCTTAGGAAATTCAACAGCACACCAATAAATACATTACCTTCGCTACAACTTCGTCACAGACGAAATGTACAAAATTACAAAATTGTATCAAATCAATTTCGTATCCTTCTCCCTTGTGCCGTGGTCCTCCTCCAGTTCCATGGTAAGTAATTTCAAATGACTTTTCTCGATTTAATGGGCGCGCACAGAGTTGAAACGAACAAGAAAAAAAAATAAAAAATAAAAGAAATCCTGGAATGGGTGTTCTAAAATGAAAACGACAGAGAAAAAGGCAGGACGAAATAAAATTTAAACTCGCAACACCATGGCAACATTAGGAACATCGCGACTTGTACCTGGCGGCGTTCTTCTATTTTTTTGTTCCTCATCTGTATGTGTGTGCGTTGGTGGCATTCGAGATAGCTACGTAATGTGCAACTGATGAATGTTTCAGGATAATTTAATTTCATTTTAACGATTGTATGAACATTACTCTCATTCCTCGTGTTGTGCTTTACCGCTTTCCACGTAGTTGGTTTTAAAATATCTTTTCTTTGATAGCAACAGTTAAAAAAGAAAAGAAATTGTACATAACTAGTAATGAAGCACACACAATGGATAGATCTTTGGATTATTTTTGAAAAAGCCCAACAGGACACCTGAGGGTACACCAGCAGTTCTACCGGCAACGCGCACCAAATTTAGAAGAACCGTGGTCAGGGAACGGAAAGTAGAAAAATGAACCATCCGTGTCGTTGTCGTCCTTTTGAGACGACAAAAGCACGAGGTGGGTCGTGTAAAAGCATTACCTAGTCCAGCTTAAGGCTATTTTTGCAAGGATTCCAATAAAGTTTCAAAGCGATTTTTCATGCTTTGCCTTTATAAAATACTTTGCACATCGTGCATCATCGTAAAACGCTTTACATAGCCATTAGGTCAGTGGGTCTGGGTATCTTTACTTTTTTTTCTCTCTGCAAAAGGATAGGTACCCCTCATCCTTGTGTTGTTCCATTTTGCTGGTTTTGTGTAAAACTTTAGCTGTTGGCTGGACAGGTAGACTTTGTGTTTGTGAGCAGATGAATATTTTTCAATAGGTTTTCGGAGTGAAGCCATTGTACATTGTGATTTGTGTTACTATAGTTGATGAACGTGAATGTACAGTTTGGCCATAAACCACTTAGGCTTAGAGAGGAATTACAAGAAATCCTTGGTGATTATTGAAAAGAGAGCTAAGCATAGAAGCATAGAAGAGTGTAAAAGCCAAATGTAGGCACTACTCAGGGTTTAGGTGTTGACTTTCCATAACGAAAGAAAGTGAATACAGCTGAACGTTTTACAGAAGTACAGGGTGGCCCAAAAGTCGTTTTCCTACGTATATCTGGAATAACTTTTGAACGAAAAGATAAAAACTAATGAAACAAATTACAAATAAAATTTATTTCATGGACATTTTTTTACATTATGTATGGAAAATCATGTCGGTTAAGTGGCCACAATTAGAATGCATGCGCTCATGGGCTCTTTTGATGGCACTTTTCATGAATTTTTGAAGTGTTGCCGGCGTAATTTGAGCGATTACTGCGCGAATGTTGAGTTTGAGCTCCTGTATAGTCTGTGGTTGGTTAATGTTAACCTTTTCCTTCAGGTAACCCCATAAAAAAAAGTCCGGAGCCGACAGATTACGCGATCTGTCGGTCATCATCAAATTTTCCAAAAATTCTTCGTCATTCTCGGCGATATTTAGGACAGTTCTGCAGTACTCCAGACGTTTTTCTGGGTCACCAGGATTGAGCTGTTGGACCAACTGGATCTTGTAAGGGTATAGGTGCAGATCTTTCCCCAAAATCCAATGCATCGCGCTACGCGATATGCCTAACTGCGTTGAACGTCGTCGTGTCGATGTTTCAGGATCGGTTGCAACACTTTTCCTAACGACCTGCCCGAACGTCTCACATCTCCAACGTTCCAATATTTCTCAAATTTTGCCACCACAGCACGAATAGTAGGTCATGTTGGAGCATTTCTAAAGCCATAAAATGGCAGGTAGGCACGTTGAGTACAAATTATTGACTGGCTATTTTAAAAAAATAATTTAACAATTTTTGATCGCTGTGCGATTGTGTAGTGCTACATCCTAAATCTCCCAAGCCTTATGTCTGGAACAAAAAAAAGTTACTCCAAAATATCTATAAATAAAAGAGTGCTCCAAGGCTTTTACCGGCTGTTGGCTGTTGGCATAAGACACTATGGACTATAGTCGGCCCATCGTGATCCCTGTAAAAATAAATTGGGGTTGACTATGATGGTGCGGCACAACAGAGTGAACAGAAACGGATTTTAAATTGAGCAATTTGGGTTTGCAATTGCAACTCTACAAATAAATTTTACATTAAAAAATCAGACGGATTTCGTTAGGGTGTGTGGAGAACACCTGCTCACCTTAGAATAAAAGTCACTGGGTTGGTGTCTTGGGTAGTCAAACGAGTCGATTGTAATCTCCTCATTTGTAAATAGATGAGCTGGTGTGGTGTTTCTCATTTTAGCGTTGAAAATTCTCTCACAGAGAATTTGGACAATAAACGCGATGATTGAATTACTAACTCACAAACCTGAAAGTGCCTCCGGTTTGAGATTGTCAAATGCTCCCTCTATGTCGAAGAAGGCAGTGTAAGTCTTTTCACTCTCAGAAAACCAATTTTTTTTTTTTTTTTTTTTGTAAGAAAGGTGGAAAGCTTCGAAAGCCGGAGTGTGGGACTTTAACCCTAACTAAAACCACCTCTGCCTCCAACCCCTAATCACCACGGTACCGCCGCTAGGCATTTCGTCATGGGGGAGGTTTTCAGCCGTAGCTGCCTTCTTTTATTTACACATGCGTGTCTGTCCGTTCAGTTGGGAAATGTACGTGCGGCTGCACGAATGTGTGTTTGAGTTCGTTTTGCATTATTTCTTTTTCTGTCTGTCGGTTCGTGTATTTGATTGGGTATATGTCTATAGTTGGATGTGTGTATATATGTGTGTGTTGCCTGCGTGTGTTTGTGTGTAATAAACTGTGGTCTTTCCGTTTCTTTAGCTTCCAGGATTTGTAGGCTCCTCATTTCTTGCTGCCCGTTCCTCCAGGCGCAGTTGCTGCATCATGCTTGTGATGACTTCGTCTACTGCATTCCAGGCTTCGCTTGTCATCAGCATGAATACTATAAGTCCTCTCGGGGTCACTTGGCCGCCAATTTCTCTTTCTAGGATTCTTCTGGCCGTCGTATACCTCCGGCACTCCATTAGGACATGCTCTGCGTTCTGAACTTTGCCTTCACAGTGCGGGCAATATGGGTCATCCACGTGCCTGTATTTGTGGAGGTACTCCCGGAAGCATCCATGCCCCGATAGGAACTGTGTCAGGTAGAAGTTTACTTCTCCGTGTTTTCTACTGGTCCACTCCTCTATATTGGGGATCAGCGTATGCGTCCACCTTCCTTTGGGTGAAGTGTTCCACCTGTGTTGCCATTCTGCGTGTATAGTCTCGCTGAAGGTCATCCTATCTTCGGGTTCGCTCTCGCTTAGTGCCGCGGACTTTTTTATTTCCAGGTCGATGGGCATTCGACCGGAGATCACGCTAATTGCTTCCGCTGACACCGTTCTAAAGGCACAGCATACTCTCAGCGATGCGACTCTGTGCACCGAGTTCATCCGTCTTATGTACGTTTTCCGATCCGTCGCGGGTGCCCATATGGGAGACGCGTACATTAGGATCGACTTGCTCACCGTTGCTAGCAGGTTTCGAATTGGCTGTCTGGGTCCTCCTACGTTTGGCATTAATCTCGACAGAGCCGCTACTGCCCGAGAGGCTCTCTCGCCTGCGTACAATATGTGCTCTTTGAAGCTTAGCCTGTGGTCCAATAGCATTCCCAGATACTTAATGTGTGGACTGGATACGATGGTTTGCTCTCCGACCTGTATAGTGAGGTGCTCCACCTTTGTCCTGCTACTTATTAGTACTGCTTCCGTCTTGTGCTCTGCCAGTTCCAGACCTGATGCTTGCAGCCATACCATCACGTTTCTGATTGCTTGATTGCATTTTTCGGTCACTTGTTCTAGCGTTTTAGCTGCAACGATTAATGCAATGTCATCAGCATAGCCGATGATGTCTACTTTGCTCGGCCTTGCCGTTCTCAATATGCCATCGTACATTATATTCCACAGGATTGGGCCCAGCACTGACCCTTGAGGCACTCCTCCCGTGATTTCGTACATCTTAGGCCCTTCGTCCGTGTCATAGTGCAGAGTTCTCTCGCTTAAATAGCTGCCTATTATTCTCAATAGGTAGTTAGGTACCTGGAGGTCGCTCAACGCTCTAACTATACAGCTCCAACTGGCTGAGTTGAATGCGTGTTTAACGTCGAGTGTTACGACGGCGCAATACTGTTTGCTCCCTCCTAGCCATCTTTGTCCCGCTATTGCTTCGCGCGCAATGTCGCACACTGCCCTTATAGCCCCTGTGGTGCTTCGCTTCTTTCTAAAGCCGAACTGTCGGTTGGAGAGCCCCGAGTCTCCTTCCGTGTATTGCTCTAGCCTTGTGCGTATTATTTTTTCGAATACTTTTCCAAGCGTGTCAAGCATACACAACGGCCTGTACGACGACGCTTCCTCTGGTGGCTTGTTACCCTTTGGGATGAGGACCAGCCGTTGTCTTTTCCACAGTAGTGGGAACTTGCTTTCCCTTAGGCATGTCGTGTAGAGACGTGTGAAAACCTCTGGCCTTGCTTTAATAGTTTCCTTTAACACGAAGTTCGGGATCCCGTCAATTCCTGGCGCCTTGTTGTTCTTTATTGCTGCCGCGGCTTCGAGAACTTCCTCAGTGGTGACTGGAGGAGCTCTCTCTGTTTCTTCGGCTGCTCCCTGCGGTAGGCTGAATCCATCTTGCCTCGGGAAGAGAACATTAACAATAGAGTACATGACGTTCGGGCATGTCGGTGCAGCTGCTATGCTATTCTTTACTTTTTTCATGACTATTTGGTAGGCGCCTCCCCATGGATTGTGCTGTAATTCCTCTCTGAGTGCCCGGAAGGATTCGCCCTTGCTCTTTTTAATCAGCCTACGTAGTTGCGTTCTCTTCCTCTGGAATTGATCTCTTAGCGTGTCAAAGTCTTCTGTCCCTCTGCTTCTGGCTCTCTGCTGGCGCCTCCTCATTCTAAGACATTCTGCTCGTAGGTTGGCAGAAAACCAATCCAGGTTAAAGTTGGATGGCAATTACATATATAGATTTGTATGATAGGCAGCTTCATTATTAGGAATTTTTGCCAGAGCTAGGCGGTCTGTAACAATTTCGCCATTCCCAATGCTGTGTCTACAAAACTTTTTTAATTTAAGATCACGATGAGTTCTGGACTCGGTAAATATGGACTCTCAGATAAGTCTTGCTAAGGTTCAACAGATTTTTCTGTTTTAAGTGATGACATCTCAGCAAGAGTGGCTTAGTTGCGTGTAGCACATGTCTTCCTATAAATGGAAGATTTCAGGCCAGTCTTTGACTAATTTTGATGGATTTTGTCTGAGAAAAAATAAAAATATAAAAAATGTAAAGCAAAGCAAAAAAGATTTAAAAAATCAGGGGGGTTGGAGTTGTCTGCACACTACAGGAGGCTTACGTATCTATCAAGCTTTATTGACTCTTTGTTTACGTAAGTGTGTGTGTAAGCACTACGAACACAATGTTCACAATTCCGCAGTCTCGAATACCACTCAGAGGCCTATCACCCCAATTCAAATTAACGTGCATATCGTCGGGAAAAAAAAATCCCATGGTCGCTTCAATTAAATCCTTCTACCTTCGGTTCTGGTTTCATCATACACAACACCCACTTCAGCTCAACAGGGGGAAAAAAAAAGTTCAACAAAAGACCAGAGTCAACATTGCGTGGCCTCTAGTTGAATCAAAACGAGGACACTCTCTGTATGAAAAGGACTTGCATTCCATCCCATTCCACGTTCTCGCGTTACTTTGCGATATGAAATATTAATCGTCGCTGGAGTAATACTATCCGATAATGATATTGTAGCGCTTGTCGCGTCACACTCCATCCACCGAAACAGCACAGATAGTCCATGCAATCCGTCCGAGAGGATACAAAAAAAAAAACAAGTTATACACACATACGAGTACTCGTATATATTTTTGCGACTTGTTTACCCTATAGGAGGTCGACATGGAGGAAAGTACGGGCCAAACGAGATTTCATTCAACTGACTCTGGTGGTCGAACGCAAATCTACTATATATGCAAATGCTGAACACACGCACACGCATCAGGATGAAATTTACATTTAAATTGAAGTCACGGGATATAACCAAAATATGTCAATTTATTTTTGAAAAATGACGGTTTTATTATATTCGCTTATTTCCGGATTAAGCTGATGTCGGTTGATTCCTGGTTTGCTGTTTTTTTTTATTCCTCTGCTTTGACAAGGACTAAAGGTCCGATTAGTGTTGAATTGGCAAAGTGAGTACGTAAATATAATTGACTGACTGATTAAAAAAAAAGAAGTGCTGTGTGGTACGTGCACTGAGAAACAGCCTGAAAGTTCAAAAGACAATTTTTCTCTAAATCATAGATTTTTGCTAGTGTGCGCCGCCTTTACTATCTCTCGCTTCCGTGACAAATTAGAATAAATGAACCCGTTTTTCTAAAACCACACTCATATCGGCCTAGAGCCAGGCGCCGAGAATTATGACAATTTTACGTGGAAATTGCACGTTTCTGTCGGAGGCAATGAATCCTCGGTACGCCTGCAGGACTTATGCTATACGTGACGATGCCAAACGAATGCACTCTCCGCAAAAGCCCTAATTCCCTGTTTTCTCCCTCCCGACTTTTTGTTTCCGAGTGGGGTGGGGAGGTGTTTTTTTTGTTCGCTTTTGCTCGCGCTTTTGTTGTGGTGCAAAATTTTCCCGACGCATTCTTTTTTTTTTTTTTTTTTGACATCCTAGTGCCTAAGAGAACTCCCGGCAAAACATCACAGCCATTTCCATTTAGTCAAACAGCCACGAAATTCCTGCAAGGACAAGTCAACAACAGTGTTCGCGATTACTTTTCTCTCTCCGTTTGGTGTGAGAGTAAATGGCGGGGCAATTTTTTTGTTTTGTTCGTTTCCTTTTGGTTTCGCACCGAGATTCGTTTAACTGGATGAAAGTAAACAGCTAGAAACTCACTTTGATTTTGTAGAACTGAAGCACGGCTCGGTAAGGTGGCGCGCTTTGCAAAGGATTTTTACTTGTTTTGGCAACTGTTGTTGAAGAATGGAGATGAATTGTGTGGTTGACGGTGGAAACGGAATAAATTTCCAAGGATATGTACACACTTTAGAACGAAAAAAAAAAAAGAAGTCTGATTTGCTTGTTAACTGTCGTTTTGTTTGAGGACATTGTTGGAATTTAATTGAGGTGGAAAGGTGGTGAGTGTGTACTGTGCCTGTTCATGTTTGCATTTGATGTTTATGTCCTTGGTTCAACTGCGTAATAAAGTACGTTAATGCTTTCTCGCTTAAATGCTCAGCATGCATTACCTTTCCCGTGGGTCTCTTTGTTTACGTATTTGATTCATTTAAAGTGCTTTAGCTACGGTTGCCGCCTGTGGGGATTCTGTTTTAACCACAGAGCCAACTGAAGTGTTTAGAAAAGCTCTGGGGATTTCTGATATCTGCTTCTGCCAGACTCTCCACACCAAGAATAGCCACAGCCAAAGGGGTAGGTTAGGTTAGGTTGAAGTGGCTGTCAGCTAAAGCCAACACACTTATGTAGACCCATGAGGAGTCCGTTATGATACCACATGGATCTCGGAGAGATCCTCTGCCTAGTCTTTGAACCAATTGTTGCCTCTTATAAAGCGAAGGAGGCTGTTGATATCGTTATTTATCAGGTCGCCTAAGTTGGTATAGAAGAAGACTCCTAAGTGGAGTTTTCTTTTAAGGGAGAGAGCTGGACAGGTGCAAAAAAAAATGGAGAATAGTCTCCTCCTCTTCCTCTTCCATACAGCTTCTACAGATCGTTTCAGATCCAGTTTCGTCAAACCTGCTTTGTCATATGTTGTACCACTTGTCCACCTAATATTTGTTCTTTCGATATAATCTAGCTTTAGTTTAAGTTTACAAGTACCGATTGGTATACCTAAGGTGCCCTTATGATCCTCAATAGGTAATGTTGTTCCATATCTGGCGAGTTCATCAGCCTTACAGTTCCCTGGAATGTCATTGTGCCCTGGCACTCAACAAAGGTGAATATTAAACTTCTCCGCTATCTCTATAAGAGGCGATCAGCAATCTAGGGCTATCAGTGAATTTAAAGCGACTGATTCCAAGGACTGTATTGCCGGTTGACTGTCCGAAAAGATGCGGATATCCGTGGCTACTATCACTCTGATCGCCTTGGTTTCCGCCTCGAACACGCTACAACGATTTGGAAGACGGAACGCTTGGCCGAGGTTAAGCCTGTCGAAGAAAACACCTCCACCCACCCCGTTGCTAGTTTTTGAATCGTCGGTGTAAAAGTGAATCGACTTGTCTTCTCAGAATACCTCGTCCCAGAATGACCTCGGAGGGATGATTACCTCGAAGTTTTTGTCAAAAATTAGCTTGGGTGTGATGTAGTTTATGTTTCTGGGATAAATTTTGACATTTTTCATAATGGAGACGTGGCCAAAATATTTTCTAGACCACTGTGAAGTTGCTTTGAGGTGAATGACTGCAGTAGCTGCCATTTGTTTTTCGAAAATGTCGAGGGGCGATAGATGAAACAGACAAAGGGTGGTGTGAATAAAAATTTTAGATTTAGATTTATATTTTAGATTTATTTGAATACAAAAACGCTGTACATTTAGATAAGAACTCTCTTTTGGTATACAGGAAAATAAGTTTGTACATACATGTGTTATTGCAAAAAGTTTTAAAAAGTTAAAAAAAGAAATTAATTAAATAATTTAATAAGCATAAAAAGTATAATACATATATAAATTTAAAGAAAAAATTCAAATTATCAAACGTATGACTAAAAAAAGAAAAGAAGAGAAGAAGCAAGAAAAAGAGAGCATTAAGGGTTAGAATTTAGAAGACATTTCAGTTGGTCGATGCTAAATGAGAAAACAAAATCGTTAATAAGTGTTGAGGGAACACTCTGGGCAAACCCTCTTGGGGAAAGTGTTTTCCGAAATTCAACGAAACTCATTTTTATTAAATTTAAATTGAGTGTTTTTCCAAAAAGTTGAGGGAACACTCTGCTTCAGTTTTTATTCACACAACCCAAAGGGTTAGCTTCATCTGCTCTTGGCGGCTGGCTTTTACAAAACCATGCTGGATGCCTAAATTTTTTAAGGAAAGTGCACTTATAACAACAGTTGCTATTGAGTTACTCCTTTAACCATAACGTTGCACTTGATGTTTCTAGAAATTTTTGGAACCCAGATGACTGTCATTGGGATGAAAATCTCCTTGCTTTCACTTTCAGGTCGAATTTCTGATCGAAGTGTGTGATCTGAATCTTTCAAGCTTTGATCTACGTCGTTAAACTAAAAAATTGTTAAAAAAAAGATCAAAGGGCCCAGATGACTACCTTGCGGAACCCCGAAAGTAGCGTTGATAGGTTCAGAAACTACAGATCTGCAGAGGGCTTCATATTGAAGTCTCTCCAGGTAGGATTTAGTCCAAAAAATAAAGGAGGGTGGAAAGCCAAGTTTCGTAAGTTTGAGGTATATAATACGGTGAGAGATTTTATCGATTAAGTCAACTTCTTTTCCGTCTTCTAATGCATTCAGTGCTGAAAATGTGGATCTACCCTTTAAAAATCCGTGTATTCACACCGGGTACTTCCATGTCCATCACACCTTAATCTGATGGTTACGAGAAGGCTCTCTGGTAGTTTGTGATGAAATGACTACAAACTGTCTCTTTTCGAAGCATTTCAAGTGTTTTTTGTTATTTTTTTCTACCTGTGTACATATTTCATATTCTAAAGTTCAGAATACTTGAACTACGCCTTACACATGTCCTTATTAGTGAATCCCTCATTTTGATTCCAACAATTTCGTTGGAAAACACTCCCTCGTCCTCCTGTTGAACTCTGATCCCATTTAAGCATTATTCAATTCCACCTATCGATAAGTCGGTTGAAAATTCAATGGTCGGCTCTTTAAATCGCGTTACGAAACAATTTGCCCATCCGGTGCACGGTCCTACCGCAGTCGTAGGATAAATGGCCATTAAATCATTTTTATTCGACAACAGTATGAGTTGTCGGTTATCGACATGGGGGGGGGGGGGGGGGGGTTTGGTTATGCTAACGCGCTGCACAGTAACTGCGGTAACGAAACAGAAAGAGAGACTTTTTTCAGGGAAAAATATAAACCATCCCGACGAGCCGCACCGTACACACACACACATAATCTACGAGCATAGGTACACAGCGTGGTCCTATAAAAATGCAAATTTTTCCCCATTATTTTTCATTTGATAAATATTTAATAACGGTACATTGTTTCATATAATACAAGCCAAAATGTATAAATTCCTCCCCTGTTAGGCATTCCGCGCCAACATTATGCTTGTATTAGCACAAAATACCCCGCGGGGAATGGAGCTACCTACGTTCGCTTGTGGTCCTTGGAATGCGCAGGTTGCTTCCTCACGCCCTGCCTGACGGTATTGGCTTCGGCCCGCGTCAATGTAAATAAGGTATTTGTTGTTGTCGGTTTGCGTCTGAGTGAATTAATAAAAAAAACACTGTTTTGCTTTCCAGTTGGCGCGTTTGTTATTGCATGTATTTTAATTGGTTGTGCAAATATTAGTTTATATGTTCTCATCACTGTAACACTGTTTGACGTGCACATTTTTCTCTCGAAAAAAAAAAAAAAATAGAAAATGTGAGATGAGATTTTAACATTTTTTATTTAAAAAAATTAAATGGAATTTTTAGCTGAACTTAATTAACTGGCGGTTTACTGACCGCAGCTTTTCATATTCGGGATGTTGGACACGCATTTGCAAATTCAGTGGATCGAATTTGTTTGATATATCCATTGCATCAAAACTAAGCCCCAGCCATGTCCACCGAACATTTTTCGCGGCACCACTTCTCGTCGAGGAATGACAAGCCTTCGAAAGTATAATCTGTTATGAAAGAGCTTCTCAATTCGCCGTTCGGAGTCGGCAACAAATTGTAGGTCCCTTCCATTCGTGCGAAAAATGTAACGCACACAACATGAATAGTTGCGAGAAGCCAGGCCTTGGCTGATTTCGAACTGTCGTGCCTTATTATTATTATTATTTTTTTTTTTTTCAGAAAATTCACCTACGTGTATAGATTCGATTGAAAGTAACAAGTAGAGCCTGTGCCCGTCCTGATTGTTAACTATACTCAGAAGTTGCGAATCGCTTTTGGAAGAAAACTTTAAGTCAAGGCGTTTGGGTCTATCAATGCGATATAGTTCAAGTCTACTCGTTTATGGTTTCCACTTGCCTTTTATTATCCCATTTATCCCAACCAAAGTACTTCCGCTTTTCAAGCCTCTCGAGGCTTTATGCTCCCGCTTATAATAAAATCAAAACAAAAGGAAATCTTTAACTTATGCTAAACTAGAGTCCCACCTCGCATGGGCAAGGTGTTACCAAAACAATCCTTTCGTCTACCCCAACTACATACTCATTCCTTTCATGTAGTGTAAACCCAAGCTTTAAAGCATACGTCCGCACACATGGTCGCAGTGCTGCAAACTTTTTGTTTTCCATAAACTTTCCCACAGAGAACCGCAGTTCAAAGTTTCAACAAAACACCACTGAGTTGGGGACAAGACAAAAAGAAGAAAAAAAAGGCTAAAGGCAGCCCTCTCGACAGGTCCTTGCAATTTCTTGACATTGCAAATGAAAACTTTTGGGAAACTTGCAAGGGGATTATCGAACGGAATGTAGAGAATCACCTGGTATTCGCCTCTGGCAAACAATAACTTATCCAACAGGGACAATGAAACCTCTCACCGTCAGGAATTTCTTTGAACCGATTTGCCCCATAGACTTGTGCGGGCCTTAAAACTGTCACCGAAAAATGTTCCAAAGAAAATGCTTTACGAACAAATGAATTCTCTACCATACTAGCGACTTTATGTATAAAGCAATAAATAGTCAAAAAAAAAGCCTCAAAGGAATTATTGCGAATATCCTTGTAATATGTCCTTTCGCAACAAATAAAGAAGAAAAAAAATACTCCCGTCTCACCCATAGGCCCCACGTGCAGTCATGTGTTGTTAAATTTTAAAATTTAAACATTACACATCACCAAGGACATGCTGCATACAATACCCATTCCTGACGTACACTGTAACAGCTTAAGCACACAGGATTTAATGTGAAATAAAATTTAATGTGTCGTCTAATTAAATTTCACGCGATTTTAACTTTCACTTGAGGTTAATTAAATATTTCTTTTCATCTTTTGTCTCTCGTACAGCGTTTATGGATGGATGGGTGGGTTAATTTCTACACCGTGTCCCGTTGTTCGTATGGCATGTCGGAGCTTGAAAAACAATTACACCGTCTGCTTTGTGTGACAAGGATATGCTGATGCTTTAAGTTTTTCAACGAATAAACAATTGAAATACGTATTCTACGAACTCGTCAAAGTGTCTCTAGCATAATTCTCCTGGTGACATGACTTTGATAAGTTCTAGGAAATGAAAAAAAGATTTAAGTTCTTCTGGCCAGGTAATTGCGTTAAGTGTAATTCAATGTTTACACGTGTGTTTATCTAAATTGTTGTTTTATCCAAACTCTCGGAAGCATGTTGGATCTCTATTTCAAGAACTCCTTGAGCGGTACCTTGCTACAGTTGAGAAGCTTTTGGGACTTATTTTCAAGTAATTTTTCCATTCCATCAGTGGAATTGAGGATGGAGACTTTGCTTTTATTTGATAAATTGGAAAACTGACAGACTTTTCACTCGAAAATCTAGTGATCTAAAGGGTCTTTCATTAAGCGCTTCCTATCTTTAAATTTAAATAAAACAAAGTGTGTGTGAGATACCATCGAAATTTTTTATTCGTTTGAAAGGCCTATCAATGCCATTATGTATGAAATATAACATCGTTCAAATGTCCGCCGCGGCTTCTTTTGGTGGCGCGCATCCGAAATGTCCAATTTTCCATGATTCTGGCGCATAAATCGGGCTGAATTTGACCGATGGCATGGGTTATGTTGGCTTTGAGGTCCGCTGTGGTTTGTGGCTTATTCGCATAGACCTGCGACTTCAGAAAACCCCACAAGAAAAAGTCTAACGGGGTCAAATCGCACGATCTCGGTGGCCAGTTAACATCACCTCCCCGTGAGATAACTATGCCCTCGACTCTCGTGCAGAATTTCCAATGTGGCGTGAGCTGTGTGGCACGTAGCGCCGTCCTGTTGAAACCACATGTCGTTGGTGTCCATATCATCGAATGCAGGCCAGAAGAAGTTAGTAATCATCGACCTATAGCGCTCGTCGTTGACGGTGATGGCCTGGCCAACGTCGTCTCAAAGAACTATGGACCGATGACGCCGCCAGCCCAAAATCCACACCAAACAGTGACTTTTTCGGGATGCAGTGCACGCTCTTGGATCTCATGTGGATTGGTATCGTCCCAAATTCGACAATTTTGTTTATTGACGTACCCATTCATCCAGAAATGGGCCTCATCGCTGAAGATGATTTTTCGATGAAAATTAGGGTCAGTTTCCAACTGCTCCAAAGCCCATTCAGCGAACACACGTCGTTGTCTATGGTCGTTTACCTTCAGCTCCTGGGTTAGTTGAATTTTGTACGGGTGCAGGCCCAAGTCACGAAGCAATATTCCCCAAAATGTGGTCTGCGAAAGGCCGAGTTCTTGTGAGCGACGCGAAATCGACTACCTCGGATTCTCCTGCACACTCTCACGGACAGCGGCGATGTTTTCGGCAGATCTTGCGTTTCGTTGACGTACGGATGTTGGTTGATCGCTGAACCAGTGGACTCAAATTTATCCACCACACTGCGAATAGTCCTCTCGAAAGGACGATTATGGCGACCGTATAATCGGCGAAGCGCGCGGAACGTTGCCCAAACAGAACACCCTTTTGATAAAACTATTTTATTATTTGCACGTGTTATTGCATGCTATATCTATCCGTGGTGATTTGGCAGAACAAACTGAATAAATGACAGCCAATTTGACAGATGTAGCTTCAACAATATGGCCGCTAACTGTCAAAGTTCGGAAGTCCCCATTGGAAGACCCTTCACATAAGTGAGGCGGTTTCCTCTCTTACGAAACCGAGCATATGGTGGCCTTCGCAACGCCACCTCTCGTCGGGGAATAACAAACCTCTGAGAGAATAATTTGTCATGAAGAAGCTTCAGAGTTCGCCGTTTTGATGGTTGGTTGCGATAAATAAGGCTTAAGCCCTCCCGTGGTGTTCCGATAGCTATGCCTTTATTAGCTAAACATTGATATGTCGTATTTTGTTCATTACCTCTCCATACTTAGATGGAGTGCGCACGGCAAAGGTTTTGCTGAAGATGAGTTAGTCTACTTATTTTCCATCATAAAGTTTTATTTAATTCGTCGCTATCGTGTCTGAAAGTTCAAAGGCGGATTTTATGATACTTCATTTTACCCAGTGGCACTTATTATTCTGGAAAACTATATATTTTTTCACCCACAACGAACAAACATATTACAGACTACAGATCCAAATGAAAACCCCTGTGCCTGACTCTTTTCAAATGTCTCTGACATTGTAAGAGCATTCACAGTTCAGCACTCTTCTGTGTGACTACACATGCAATCATCGTTTCACGTCTCCAGTGCATCCTCACATACGCCTAATGAGCACGTAATACTCCACCTTTACCTACCAACGGGTTAATGACTGATGTTAAAAGTCGAAAGCAACTGTCTTGTCCGCTTTTCATAGTGTGAGCAGGTTACTGCCATAAAGCACTTCATGTGGAGGAAATTTACATACGCTGCTCTCATGAAATTGATGAGAACTTTCGTGAACTTTTTGGAGCTAAGCGTTACTGGCAGATATAAGTGCATCACTTACTGCGGTTGATGAAAGCATTTTTTAATGAGGATGGTCCGAGATGAGTGTCCATTTCCAATTACTACATTCTCCAAAACTTGCGGAGTAAATTAAAACTTAGCAAGGACTTTATTGAAGTCTTCAGAAAGGCATAGAAAAATCCAAGGCAAATGGCACAAAAAAAAAGGGTTCAATCTGGCATTCATTTATACTTCATTTGAACTGCATTCAACGGAATGACATTCTTCCATTGCGCTCAGCCAAACATCTTAATCGCCTTTTACTTCTTTTTCTTCCACTTTAGCTAATTGAATGCCTCGTAATTACAAAAAGAGAGTAAAAAAAAAAATAAATATAAAAATGAGAAAAAGTACGAGTGGTATCCTCTTCAAAGTTCTACCTAACTGAATTGAATTCAGTACTTTTCTTTCTTATTTTCTTCAAACTTAATTACTTTCTACGGAGAGAGAGTTTTGTTTTTAAACGTCTTTGCCAGGTCATCGATAAACTTTCACACGAACGCATCCGCCGGCGAATGTACACTGTGGCATCATCCACCCACACGGCCAGAGCACATTTCCAAGTCAGGAATCGATAGAATCGCTGTGAAACTAGAAAAACACAATTCCCTACCACTAACAGGGAACGAACCAACAAATCAACAACCCACAGTGCAAAAACACTTTTGGTCTTCGCCCCCCCTTAACCGTTTTGTGATTTATGTTTGTGTATGTGCTACGACAGCCCGCACGCTGCACACTGGGTGAAGTGTGTTTTGTCCTTTTTTTCAGATGGCACGTTGAAGTTTGCCCTTTCAGCTGTTAAAGTCTCGTGTGACCGGTGAAAGTGTGGGTACATTTGAAGCTGATTACATCGTTCCATCAATTACCGCAGCAGTAGCTGATGCAATGGCATTCAGTCAGTGTTGCCAACTAGCTGAATGTACTGGCATTGCAGCCTTTGGCCGTAGGGTCGTCTGTGGGGTATAGCGTAGCGTGTGGTGTTGTAGGTTTGAAGACGAGTTTTTTAAACCTCTGACGAATTTTAAACAATCAAGAGTATGACGCCTTGTTATTTCAAGGTTTGGGTCGGTAGTTGCAGTCAACGTGGTAAAAACGCCAAGAAATACGGTAGCATGGTCCGGTGAAAATCCGTCGGTTAAATCAAGAATGCTAAGACCATTTTTCATATACAAAGCCTGGCTTAAATGACACCACTATACCACTAAAGTGGGACCCGAGACGTCCCCGTACATACATACTTACATATTTATGCGCGGATATCGTGGTTAAGAAACTCATTCTCTCCCTGTGTAGACTTGATGTGGTTTGATTCACAGAACCTATTGACCATTTAGCACTATTCCCGCTGTTGCGCCTGCAAAAGCCTTGAGTAGATCTTACCATGTTGGAAGGTCGACGGGAGTACCAGGATGCCTTTACATTCTTCTCTATCGCATTTTCAAGAAGAGTTTAGTGGGAATACTGGACATGGAATCAATGACCTAGGAGGAAATATTCTACCCGAAACTCTAAGGCAAGCCAATAGAGCCGTTTTTTTCAGGGCGAGATTCTGAACTGCCACAAAGAATAGTAATAAGATTTCTAAAATTAACATTGAAACTAGTAAAGAACTTTCGCGAAAAGCTTTGAGGCTCTTGGAACGCAACACTGCTGAGTTAATATGTATAGCGAAATGTCAGAGAATAAAAGAGCTGATGAGATCATCGATTAAACGGAGTCTAGGCCCAGAAGCACAAGCTACACAAGCTGATACCCAAAATACAGACCGCATGCAAGAATATAGACATGGCCAAGATTGTCTAAAGGTTTTTAACTGGCTGCATTGGTCTTCCAAAGTTTGGCATTTGCCGCTACTGCCCGAGAGGCCTTCTCGCCTCCGTACGTCCGTGAAGCTGAGTCTGTGATCAAGGAACTTTTCCAGGTATTTGATGTATTGCTTCGACTCGATTATGTACTTATCGACCTGTATGCATATCGGCTTTGGTTTTGTGGTCCGCTAGCCCCAAATCTGTTGTCTACATGGCTACATCTTCGCGTTTGTGACTGTTTTTTTTTTTTTTCAGTTTTACATAAATTTCGCTGAAGTTTTGACCATTACTACAACTGCTTTGTGGTCTATTTTAGAACTGCTCCCGTGATCTTGCACTTTTTCCGTCCTTCTTCCGTATCATGGTATATGTTGGTGAGCGGAAGGCTCTTCACTTAGGCCTTAGTCGGGCCCGTTTCGTTTCTCTCTTTCAATCGTCGGATAGTATGGATAGTTTTGGTTCGGGACGTATGTTGGGAGGACTTCTTCCGCATCATACCTTCGAAGTTGTTTGGCTATTACATATAAGTAATTCATAGTTTGATACCTTTAAGCCATTCAGCTCTGTTAAAGTGTCCCTGGCGTCCAATGTTAAGACACCATACTACGGTTTTGTCCCTCGAAGCCGTCTTTCTTCCTCAATTTTCTTACATACTTTCTCGCACACAGCTTGGATTCCCTGGATGGTGCTACGTTTCTTTGTAAATCCCATCTGTCGATTAAAGTGCCCCAACTTCCCTTCCGTACCTTGCTCTAGTCTTGCCGTCGAATTTTTTCGAGCACTTTACCAAGCGTATGTATTGTGCACTAGGTCTTGTACGACGTCTATTGCCCAGGTGGTTTGTCACCTTTTGGTATAACAACAAGTCGTTTTCGTTGCCACTGCGCCTGATTGACGCACATTAATAGATCAAAAAACTGTGTAAATAAGTTCGTGTGTGGAAGCGTCAAGAATCTGTGCGACAAGCAAATCTAAGTTATGTTTCCTGGTGGAAGCAGCGTTCCTTCTTCCGAATCATTGTAGCGTGTTCTAGGCGGAAATCATGGCGGTCAAAGAAGTCTTATCTTGGCTGATGAAAAACGTGATATCAGCCACGGATATCCGCATCTTTTCGGACAGCCAAGCGGCACTAAAGTCCTTGGAATTAGTCGCTTTAAATTCAATAATAGCCCTAGATTGCCGGGCCCTAGATCTCTATAAGAGAAGAGATGGCGGAGCAGTTAAATATTCACCTTTGTTGGGGGCCAGGGCACAGTGACATTTCAGGGAACTCTAAGACTGATGAACTCTATTGGGCTTTCTTCTTTACAAACTTAGGCGACCTGATTAACATCGATGTTAGTACCCTTTTACGCTTCATTAGAAGCTCCAAATGGTTTCAATGCGTAGGCAGGAGATCTTTCCGAGATCCTGGTGGTATCACAACAGACTCCTCATGGGTCTAAGTGTGTTGGCTTTGACTGGCAGCCACTTCAACCTAACCTAACCTTCCCGGTGGGAGTCGGTTTAAAGTTTTGTCGCCCAGTACAAATGAAAATTCATGAAAACATTCTGGGTTGACTTGAAAGCTCTAAGCACCCGCATTCAAGGAAGTATTCCAAGAGAGCAGTTGGACAAAATAATTTGAAAGCATTGTTCTCTCAGATTTTCCATGATTTTGACAAACCAAGAGGCATGCTAGAACTGTTGAAACAAAAGATAAAATACCTTACGAAAACGAAAACAGTTATTTTATTTATAGTTTCACATCAAATTTCCTGAATTTCCAAGAATTGCATACGCATGAGATCACTGCAGAGCCTACGTATGTACATACTCATACATACCTGGTCTTCTCATAGATATCGCTTACAAATTCAATTTGAAGTATTGGTTCAATGATACAGATGGAGGAATATTTTTGTCCGTTCTTCTACTCGTATCTACGGTAAGATGAACATTTTACCTCTAAGAAAATTCAAGTTATTATTCTCTAGTTTGAACAACAACAACACTACCAGTTGTTATGCTTGCTTTCAGGAAATGGGAATTTCATCTTGTCAGTCCTTTAGTCTGTAATAGAATACATATTTGCTTTCTTGCATTGAACATATACATAAGTATCTAAAGGATAATAAGTAAATGATTTCCGGTCATATGTGTATAGATGAAAATGTCAGGTCATATCGCATCCCTGTGGTTTGTATTCAATGTTTGATGATGGCACAGATCGATATCGTGTGTTGTGATTAGATGTGATTGTGATAACAGCACACAGTCAAGATTAAGAACTACAGGGATGTGCATGTGGAAAAAGTGAAGAGCCGATGCAAATCTTGCAGATGGTGAAGTTTCTCAAATATTTGGTCTCGGATAAATAAAATTATCATTCATGACAGTGTGTAGTTTGTTAATAAATCATTTATACAAAATTTAAATTGCAGGCATCACTTAAGAGGTTCTGTATAATTTATAACATCGTTTGACTTTGTCACGAAAGTTAATTGACACAGTCTTCGCGTTTCTGTTAACGTATTCCATCGCCATGGCTATGACTAACAATAGGTTTCGTAAGAGTAGCAACGCCCGATAGATGTCAACAGACGAACATACTTCCAACGATCGTGTAGATTCTATTGACTGGCTCTATATGCCTCCTTTAGAAATCCAGTACAGGGGGACACCTATCGATAGGTCTGTAGCCGGAAAGAAGCTTTAGCAGACCAGGCGCTAGACTGAGACTTCCATCAACAGTGCTAGGTTGGGTAAGGTTAGGTAGATGGATTGGCGAGGGGAGAGAGAACCATCTGGGCAACACTCAGGTCAGTAGATGCCCATTTTGGGGGAAACGTACCCCTTGCTCTTGGAGCAATATTCAAAGCACTCTGCGATTGCCCCAGGGTTTTGAACCATGAACCACTAGATGTCTCTGATAGGTAAGTCACTTAGTTCTTTGGTATCCTAAAAAGAGTCCCTTCCAAAGGACTTATGTCTGAGGTGGCAAAGACCTGGGCAGTGGCATATAAAGACCTGGGTTGTGTCAGAGTATTATGACCTTGAGTTGAGATGTAAGAGTCCATCAAATCCCTCCATTTCTCATCGAAAGGGTCAGCGCAAAGCACATCGCTAATCACCAGTGAAAACAGTATCTTTGGATCTCGAATTCCGCTGACAGTCTTCCTCTGTGTAGAATGAAGCAAACATAGCATACTGCTCCTTCAATCGCTTGAGTTGGTCTTCATCCGAAATTACAGGGAACCCTCTAGGGATTTCAACGGGTTTTAGCTGGAGCTTTAACCACCTATAACCTCTCCAGTGATTCTGTAGACGATTCTACTTGCTGCTTCTTCTGCTTCAGTGAACAGCGCACTGATGTGATTGCGCTTGTCTCGTAGCACGCTACGCTGTACTTCTCATCTTCATGCGATATAGAAACTTTAGCTCTCTTCTCCCTGCTGCTGGAGCGGCTGCAATGCTAGCTTTCAGCTGCTTTGGTTCGTCGATCCTTCTTCAATGGTTTGGGATAATGGCGGACATTGAGCTGCTGATTGTTTCCAATCTTTGCAAAAGGTGGTCCCTGAATTGTTGGTGCACTGGGCGATCCTTCAGTCGTTCGATGTTATACCTGGTCATTCGTGTGTTGAAGTGGAATCGCCATACCCATATCGGCTCGTCGTCTGTTCATAACGTCCAGAAGAAAACTTCTAAAACGGCTGCTGATGGCAAAATCAACTAACTTTGTAGCAGGTCTTACGCTCAAACATGGTGCCTCCTATAACAAGGCATTTGGCGTTGTAGAAATCTACAAATCGCTCGTCCTATTCATTGCGGTTGTCTAGACCATGCCGGGGAATAACATGTCTGAGCGCTTGGTTGTCGTTGCCTACTTTGACATTCAAATCCCCCCATCACCATGATGATGTATCCGTTTGGCGTTGTGTTATAGACTGCGCCAAGCTGGTCATAAAAGCCTCCTTTTCGTTGTCAGACGAGAGCTCCGGTGAAGCACAACACTGTATGATGGTGACGCGTCGTTTTTTAGTCCGGAATCTGGCCGTTAAAATCTTGTCCCCGTGCGGAAATTTAGACCCCTTCATACTGTTGGCGAGAGAAACACTCCAGATTCACATGAGTTTCCAGATGGTTTACCAGTGTAGAGTAGTACAGTCTTAAGCATTGGAAATTGGAACTCTCCTGCATCTAACCACCTTACTTCTCTAAGCCCCAAGATGTCCAACCTATATCGCATGAGTTGTTGCTAAAGCTGGAGGAATCTGGCGTTTTGAGATCTATCACTCCCTGAGTGGAGGAGCATCCTCCTATATGTATAAGGATTACACATGTAGTTACTAGGCGCCACCTCGCGGAGGTAAAACAAGCACTTGGCTACGAACTTGATTGTTACGCTACTGACTCAAACCAAGTTTTGGGTAATCAGTAGTTTCCTGATCAATCGCAGAACAGATCGCCCAAAGTCTCTCTGATTGCCAGTAATTCCGGATGAAAATCGCTGCCAAAAGCTGGTAGCCAGTATAATTTGGATCATTTCAGTAATTCCGAGTAGACACCGGCATCGACACCGCAGTTCATCTTTGATCCATCAGTCCGAAACAACAGTTTCACTACTTCATCTTTCTTTCACTGAAATCCCACCTGAGAGCTTACCCTGAAATTCCGCTTAGCGGTGATGTAGTCATTTGGAGACATAACCATGCAAATTGGTAGCGGAGTGCAAAATATTAACTTGAAAACGATCAACCATCTTGTCTGCACATGCAAATGTCTAATAAACACCACCCACTGACTTTCCTTCCACAGACAGCTTCCACATTCTTGACATAAGAGAAATTGTCATTGCTGTCAATCAGTAAAGTGTGTGTGCGTGAGTGGATTCGGTATCGGGTCGGTATCCGGATTATGAAAAGAAATTAATTCAACCCTTCTTTTCATATTTTTCGGTAAAGTTTAGTGCTTTTCTTTGAGTTTAATTGTTTTCCTTCATTTTGATATGTGTCTTGTGGTGTTTAATTCGGTATTTCAGTGTTTTTTCCACGATTTAAAATTCGTTTGCTTGGCACTGACAAGTGTTTTTTCTCCCTTTCTTTGTGTCGAGTGTTTTTTTTTCGTTCGTTCGTTAAGAATCGTTGGAAAATTTAAATATTTGAATATTTTTGAAAACTTCTGGTGAGTGTTTCAACTTTCATTTTTATATCAGTTTCATCGCATTTTTCGAAACAATAACTGAGAGAGTTAAATTGATTTCTCAGTCTTTAGTCCGATACCATGGTGTGCTTCTGAGTTTTATTCCCTGATGCTTTCTCAGAGCCATTGCAATCCAGCACCCAGATTATTTGAGTGTAACTGCGATGTACCATCGTATATGCATGTCGAGAGGAAAAATATGTAAAAGCACTGGATACCCACTATATTCCAAAACCCTTCCTGATGAGCGGTTGAATCAAGTTTGTAATGCACTAGAATCTCTGCTTATTCGTCAACTGGACGCTTTCGGAGTAAGACAATTCTGCGTGCACGTCCTAAAGTCGTTGTCCTTTCTACGTTTGTTGGGGTCGTCTCCATCCAGACTCGTTTCGTTGTCTTCACTGGGTTGTATTGTATTACGCTGATGTACAACGTGAATTGAATCTCGAACCAGTTCTTTGTGGTAATTTTTTCGTTTTTCCTCGATTTCCAGAGAATAGGAATTTCGCGATAAGGATTTCTGCTCTTTTGCTTAGTCACCTGCTTCTTAGAAGGATACCTCTGGAGACACGATTAGTTGGCCACATTACCCCAAGGCTCATTATAACTTCACGTTTGATTAATGTAGAGAGGAAGTGACGACCGCGTTGAGTCTATTGCACACATTTTTCCATATTGCAATACGTGGAACCGAATTGTATGTTCATTTCACCAACATGTTTGATATGAACGTTCGTCCTTCATGCTACTATAAAACGAGCTCAGCACCATTGATTCAACAACAACAATAACAAAATGCATTTTATTTTCTACCGAAGGATAAACAAATCAACATCAAGTGCCGGAGTTGCACCATCGGATAACAGCGCCGCATTCATGAACTACGCAAAGTGGTAGTTCATCGGAAACAAGAGGCGCTGTGTATAAATAGGTCGCTGAACAAACGAAGCAACAAAGGTGTAAAAATTGATTATTAAGGTTTCTTGTTTATTACCTGTCATAAATAACCGGAGAGGGGATTTAGAGACTTAACCAGCAACAGAACGGTAGCCAGATGCAAGGCATGCCTCTGCTCTACACACACCGCGTGTGACGGGTGAATTGAAAACATTCGTTTTCATTTGAGCACTCACTTGGGGGTCGGGTAAATACGCTTTTTCCGCGCTGCAATTTTTCATTTTCTCCTATGGCGGCGGCCGCCACACGGAGTGCTGTACAACACAGCACCGTAGGGCCCAGTGGAAATCATTTATGAAAGTGCACTCCTGGATCAGGTCAGATGATAAATGGCCGCGATTCAATTGAACAAATGGAGCGTCAACCTCTAGCAGTTGTATGTATCTCTGACGCGAGTATTTGTTTTCTATTAATGCAATTGACAACCGCTAAATTGTTCAAGTTTGCTTACCTAATTGCTGTTTATTGTGATTTATGGGATGAGCCTTTTAACGAAATATAAGTGAGGTTATGTGGTGTAGACATGCAATTTGTCGTGGATTGTTTCGAGTGAACTTGTTTTTTTAAAGTGAAAACTAGTAAGCATAGCTTAGTTGGGTCAGTTACATGCACATTAATTGCTTGTTTCTGCTTTTACTTAAGGTGGCATGGGATGGACCTGGGCCTCAACCAACAAGCGTTTTCAGCCGGCCCTATCTTTAGCCAGATGCGTCAAGTGGTTTAAGGTCCCCTTCCACTTGAGTGCGCCACATGAGTCGCGGTCTTTCTCTACTGCGCCATCCCCCACGTGTAAGTTCGAAGATTTTCTGTGTCAAAGCATTGGTGGCTATCCGCTCTTCATGATCCACCCATCTAAGTCGTTGGAGCTTCACTCTTCTTGATAAGTCGATGTCGCTGTTCAGCCCGGTACAGTTCGACGCTGCATCTCCTTCTCCATTCAGCGTCTATGCAGACGGGACCGAAAATCACCTAAACAATTTTCATCTCGAAATAACCAAGAACGACCTCATCCGCTTTTGACAGAGTCCATGACTCTGGGCTGTATAGCTGGACTGGGACGATTAAGGTGTAAAAGTTCACTTCAGTCGTTCGAGAGAGGGCTTTGCTGGTCAATTGCCTTCTAAGCCCAAAAAAACAGCTATTGGCAAAAGTTATTCTTCGTTTGATCTCAGCGCTGGAACGAAATCGACATCCAAAACATAAGGAACTTTATTGCCGGATCTAAGTGGTTTAATACATAGGGTTGCTACCGATACGGTCATCCATCTCAACGCACTCGGTGTTATACTCGTAATCTCTGGTGGTGGTAAGCCAGTGTTTATCGTGGTATCAAAATGAACCAATCTGGTCTAAGTTTGTCACTGCCTGAATGGGACAGTCACCTAACCAAACCTAACCTACTACCAAGAGTAGTCAGTCTAGTTTGGGACATGTGTCGGACGACTTCTATTTCCTGTTCGTTCCAGCAACTCCTGTATTAGTCGTTGTAGGGTAGCCCCTCAACTGAGGCCTAACTGAAGACCATCCCTTTCATCCTCTCATAGCAAGGCCCTGGCACCTATTAAGAAAACGACCCATCGAGATCAGTTCCTCAATTTCCTATTCTGACTCCTGTGTCACAGTTTTCTTGAGCGATCAAATATAACATTGACCCGCTGCGGCGTCAGTTGTCAGTCATATATGTTACGTAATTTTGTAGGAATACGGCACAAACTGGGTCAACCATGAGAATCTGACTACTAGCTTGACCTGAAAGATGGAAGAACGATCGGAGTTTTCGAGAGCATGCACAATGAACAGTGAGCAGAGTCTGATTTAAATCACCACTGTGACCAGTTGTTTCTCGCTTTTCGAATTCCTAAATCGATTTCGCCACTAGAACAGGTTATGCTGATGTGAGAACCTTCTTGCTCTGCACATGTTTCTTGTTGACGGTGTTTCCTCACATCGGATGTCTGAAAAAATAATGAATAGCTGGTTTGACAGCAGATTAATTTCTCGCATTCATTCGTGTTGTGCGTGTTATGTTTTTGGCACGAATGGCAGGCACAATTTATACAATTTATTGTCGAATCCAAACGGCGAATTTAGACGCTTCCTCAATGCGAATTGTACTCTTAAAAGTTTGTCATTACCCGACGGAAAGTGGAATGGCAAAAATTGGATATTGCTGTGACGACCGGACCTGTAGTCGTTCAATAATGCACCCAATTTGACTGCGACACCAAGAAGTTCCTTACAGTCTGCAGTAGGACATTAGACCTAATAACTGATTACAAATTGGGATCGTTCGTAGAACCATTTATTAGGTTGCTGTGTATGTGTGTAGGTCATTTTTTCTTGTCGAGTTTGGAAATGCTATACTCAAGCAATCAGACGCAACTGGTCCATTGTATGTACTACCAGAAAGCAGGACCGAGTTTTAACCCATTTTACTTGAATTTTTTCTACTTTCGGCGAAAGCCGAGAAGGCACTTTAATGATGAGGAGCTTACAGTATCAGCACTCACCACATCAGCACAAAAAAACTGCCACCTGATCCGAACAAAGGCAGGCCAATTGCAAAGCAAATGATCCGAAGTATTTCCGCCCTCTCCACAGCCGTCGCAGACAGTGGTGTTACTTAAACCTAACACACTAAGATGCTTGGCAAAAGCGAATTGTCCCGTTAGAATGCCAATAAGTTGTCTACAGTCTCTTCTGCGGAGTGACAGCAAAAATGCTGCTGATTTTTTATAAACGTAAGAATCAGGAGAGACGTGCCACAAACAATTGTGTTCACAGGAAACCCAATCCTCAATGAAGGCCCTGACCGAGGACGGTCCTGAGAAAACTTCCTCTGAGCCTTGTCTACCAATCTCATCGGAGATCTCATTTCCAGAGATACCAGTGTGACCTGGGACCCAGACAAGATCCAAAGTGTTCAGCCTTGTGACCGAATTCAGAGAGCTCCTATTTTGTAACTGGTTAAAGAGCGGATCAAGGCCTATAGGGGAGCCAGACTGGCTATCGCTACAGATGCAGATGCTTCGACCCTTCCACTTATTCTTTACAATATAGACCGTCAATGGCTATTTTCAAGCAAAGGTCTCTGCTTGAGGCATGCTTGGCAAACAAGTAGTGAAGTCTAGTGTTATCGACCTCCATGAAGACGCCAGCACTGGACTCGTGACTGGTTTTGGATCCATCCGGGAAGATTTGACTACAGCCCCGTACAGGCTCAGACTCTGGCCGAAGCCAGTCCTGAAGGCAAGGAGTGTCGATTTGTACAGCAACCGAAGTTCTGGTGTCATTGGATCAGATGGCGTATCCATGGAACTAGGGTCGTAGGATAAGTGTCGCGCAAGGTCATTAAAACTCCAGTGCGGATGATACCAAAAGCCACCACGTCTAAGACGATAGATTGCTTTGATAGTACAGCCCATGATATATGTAAGTATCAAGGGGAGGTAGGTCAAGCAGAGCGTCTAGAGCCAGGTGTACTCGGAAAAGCTCCTGTGCAGCCGAGACAAGCTGTTCTTTAAAGTTTAGTGCAGTAGGCAGTCAGGTGACGTCGTTTTTTTGGTTTTTTATTTTCCTCACAGTTCTAACCCAAACAATAACAACAGCAATTAGAAGTGCTTAACAGAAGTAGGTATGTAGATATATGTGAAATGCCGACATAAGTAGTCAAATCTATTCCCACTTTACTTTCTTCTTAGTAATTCGGTCCAAATTGTGAGCCTTTCTGGACGTGTTAGCAGTGGGTTATGGAAAAACAATGCCGTGTTTGATTAAAGGTCTAAAATTGCCATCTTTTGATTGAAGTGGGTATCGATAGCTTCACGTTCGGGTTTTAATTTCCGCTCCGTATCGACTACATAAATTCCGACCTCACCATCATAAACAAAAAAAAAAAAAGAAAAGTTCCATTCGGCTTTGGGTCATGAATCTCATGGTTTCTAGGTTTTCGCCTGAGCAGTTCTTCCGTGAAAAACAACAGCCTCAAGCCATATTTATCCTTTTACATCATTCTCTAGAAAAAGAAAATAATTCCCTGCCTCCTCCTCGTTGGATGCCAACGAAATATGGAATAGGTCCTTCGACCTGAAATGAAATAACTACAGAAACCAATTTCCGCACCAAATGAACTTTATTCTGTCTTATTACCTAAGTCTTTCGTGTACACTTAACCTCTAGGTATAAGTGCCGATTCAACAGCTTTAACACTTCTTCTCCTACAGCTTTTTCATCACCCTTTCTACGAAACGGCACGAACTCAATTGAGTATCTCCACGACAATATTCCCGAAAGGCAACGATATAAAAACTAATTTTCCGCACAACTCATTTCGGTGTGAGTTCTGGAATTGGATTCATGGCAATTTGCCTTTTCGCTTAATATCTTTCCTGGGAAATACTTAAGTTGTTATCTTGAGGGCATGCCAATGCTACGCGGGGGCTAATATCATCTGCAGTCGTCGTCGTCGGCTGCTTGTTTTCGCATTGTAATTACATACATATATCCCAGGATCTTATTACCGTTGAGAAATCGAAATGAAAATCGATTGAAATTAAACAGGAGTTCATCACGGTGTAACCCTTTAACCTTTTTGTCCTTTTTACATTAAATGCCGTCAGTTGTTGATATTTCGTGTCAGATAATAGCCACACAGGGTGGACAATAGTCACGAGCTCTGGTTGCCATTTTCGTTAAGTATATTGATTTTGATGAACATTTTGACATTTAAACAGAAAGTTGGTGGTGAACTCTGACTTAATGCAGCACGTTCTTGTTGGGAAAATACTATACGAAAGCCCACACTGCATATAGAGAAGATTGTTTTACCAAAAGTCACTTTTATTGAGTCCACCCTATACGTAAAAAATTAGAAAACTTCTTATTATATCTATATCCTTTTACAAAATAAAAAAATAAATCAATTTAAACACAACGTCCACTTTAAAATATCTACCGACATCAATACCCAAGTTACTCCAGCTAATAAATACGTATTTCTCCAACGAAAATCAATATCTACTCTTACACCCATTTGAATGCTATCACCCGTTCGTCCGCCATCGCGGGTTGTCATCTCGAAGGACACTCACTTGAATGGCATGCCGGTAAATCTCGCCTCCTGCGAAAAGACGCAATTTATTTTATCTAATGGAAAATTTAAAGTGATTCATAGGATTGAAGAAGATTTTCCTAAAACTTACCAGTGATGCCAATTTGCATCATTATGCGCTGCTTAGTGCAAAAATTAATTTTAAGATGAAAACATTACTTTTCAGCACAAAGGACGTGCTTAAGTTTATAGTTTTTAGAATTTTTTTTAATGGTAGTTCCTGCTTTCGGATGCTAGTTGGATAGGCATTACAAAATAGACATTGAATACTTTAAAAAAAATATCCTTCGTCGAATATTTGTTCCCATATGAGAGGAAGAAAAATGTGGAAAAGATGCAACATGCTTACTTGTAGTTTAAAATACCATGTTACGTTGACTAAACTGCATCAATCACATCCAGCGAATGGGTAAAAATAATTCAGCCAAGGTCTTCTGAGCAATTGTTCCAGACATGATAAGTAAGACCAAACTTCGAAACCTCCTCCGAATTTCAGAAGGACGGCAATCGAGGTCGTGAAACAGCTAAGGATTTCAGATGATCTTTGGTATTTTAGACCTAAACGTGAAAAAAGTCAAGCTATTACTTTCTCCCGCAAGCGTCATCTTCCGCCGCAGAGATCATATCACATTAATCAAGTCGATTATTGATAAGTGCCTAGAAGAGCATTTGAAAAAAATTGCCACAAAGGAAGACATCTTAGCTGTCTCAGCCGAAATACAGCTGTTACGGTCGCTTAATTCAGACCTTACGGACCGCCTGTCCAAAATGGAAAATTACTGCCAAATGCTTGAGAGGCAACTGGAGATGATCTCGCGCAAATCAGCCGAAAACACTGTGGTGATGCACTTTCCTTCAGAGGGAAAGATCGACAAGCTGGACTTTGCAAAACAGACTTGCCGAAGCCTTCTCAACCTAAACGAAAATGCAGAGCTGCAGATCACCAAAGCACTGGAATTCTCGAACATAAACAACAATAAAACCACCGTCGTCATAGACTTCAAAGATGGACGAACTGCAACAAATATTATTCAGGCCGCACAAAAACACTTGAAGCACTCCGGAATCGCCATTCACCGAGAAAACTCTATGTTGTCCCGAAACAAAAGAAAAACACTGTTTTCGATAAAGGAGAAACTTCATGCAATAAACCCGAATTGCAACATCTTCATTAAAGGCACTCGACTGCAAATTGATGGTGTTATTTTGGAGTACGACTCTTTTCGAGGTTTATTATTAAAAAACAAACACGAGCTGACAATCATCAAATCAAAATTTGGAGATAGTGCCTTGTGTTATTTTGACAGCAGCTTGAACAAAAATCATCAACCCAACATAGCTACACAAGTGCCATCTAGACGTCAAAACGCTGGCTTCAGTAACGATGGTTCGAGTCAAGGATGCAGTACTCATCAATAGGATAAATTAGCTGTCTGCCCAAGTAATGTATATAGTTTAAATATTATCTGTTATAACATCACTGGACTCAAATGTAAACTATTAATGCCAGACTTTTTTAAGATGATTTTACAGTATGATGTTATTATATTAATAGAAACATTTGTAGAAGAAAAAAATGAACAGCAATATCTTAAATACTTTCGAGACTATAATGTAAAATTTATCCCAGCTACAAGAGCTAATAGACTTGGAAGAGCCAGTGGTGGTATTTTGTGTGCCATTAAAAACATTTATTTTAGCAATGAAATCTTAAACTTTAAAACTATAGAGAACAGATTGTTTATAGAACTAAGGTACAACTCGCTTAATTACTTAATTTACCCGATTTACTTGAATTTTAGTAGTAGATGGGAACATGATTTTGATATCGTGCAGGATTTCCTTCTCAATTATAATTTCGAAAATTTAATGATTATTGGAGACTTTAATAGCCGAATAAGTACTTTCCAAAATTTGTTTTCTAGCTCTGTGGGTGCTTTCAATAGGAACTCAATGGACGAGTGTCTTAATGGTCATGGAAGATTTTTGATAGATATGGTCGAAGACTTCGGGTTTTTCGTTTTGAATGGTGTTACTGAGGGTGATGCTAGGGGAGATTTTACTTTCATTTCTGAACAAGGGTGTTCGGTGATTGACTATTGTTTAATTAGAGGCAATTGGCTAAATATAGTCAAGGATTTTAAAGTATTGGTTGCAAATTTTTCGCTGCACTTACCGATTGTGGTAACGTGTGAATTAAACTTTACTCAATTCTCAGAAGAACCAATCAACCGTGAGCGTTACCTCCGATGGACTGAAAAAAGAGCTGTCCTTTACCGAAATGCTCTGTCAGAAAGCATGTGTAACCTTCCGAATCTGCTTTCCGATGACATTGAGGACATATCAAACTCGGTCTTTCGCGCCATTAGACAAGCAGCAAGTTCAATGCAGGAGGTTAGCAGCCGCTCTTTTCATTCTAAGTGGTTTGATAAAGATTGTCTTAAACAAAGAAAAAAATCGTTCAGTTTTCTAAGACTATTTAGGAAAACAAACAACCCATTTTTTAAGACAATGTATTTAAAAGAAAACAAAAAATATAAAGAAATATGTAAAGCTAAGAAAATACGGTACTTAGAAAGGGTGGCAGAAAAGCTCTCATTGTGCAGAAACTCAAGGTCTTTCTGGAATAATGTTCGCGCTTTGAATGGGTGTAGCCAAAATACTTCCTCAGCCGTTAGTCTCGATGCGCTTGCGACATACTTTAGAAACTTGCTCCTTCCAAACCCAAACCAAAAAATGATTCACTTCGCCTTACCTAATATCCAAATCACGGAACTAGACTCTAGTTTTACGCTGCAAGAACTTCTCAACGCTTTAGCTAAAATGAAGAATAATAAGGCTCCGGGTCCAGATGGTATCCCTGTTGAGTTTTACAAACATGCAACACCACCCTTTTTGCAGTACATCTTGCAGTTCTTCAACAAGATTTTAATGGAGGAGGTGTTCCCAAATTGTTTTAAGACCGCCAGCATCTGTGCAATATTTAAAAAGGGCGATGCGTGTCTCCCTGAAAATTACAGGGGTATCTCAATGTTAAGTTCTTTAAGAAAGCTATTCAGTCAAATCCTCTACCACAGACTGGCACGATGGATTGAAAGCAACAATGTCATCAGCGACTTTCAAGCCGGCTTCCGTGCTAATCTTTCAACTGTAGACCAGATTTTCGTCTTATCTACCATCGCTAAGCGTTTTTTAGAAAAGAGGAAGAAATTATATGTTTTTTTTGTGGACCTCAAAGCTGCTTTTGATACTGTTAACAGGAGATCTCTACTGTTCAAACTAGCAGCTAAGGGTCTCTAGTCAAAATTCATAAGAGTATATGAACAGCTACTACTTAATACCTCAGCTTCAGTGTGTAGATTTCGATCAAAATCTCCTTCTTTCCCAACAGACTCTGGTGTCCCGCAAGGCTGCGTTTTAAGTCCACTACTTTTTTCGCTCTTTATTGACGATATAAGTGAGTGTATTCCTGGGGGAATAACATTTGGAGACGTTGAAGTTAAAGTTCTGCTCTATGCGGATGATTTGGTCATCATGTCGGACAGTCCCAATACTCTTCAGCTTCAAATAAATAAACTTAAGAGATACTGTGACAAGTGGGATCTACAAATTAACGCGACGAAATCGAAAGTAATGATTTTTCAACCACAACGCAGCAGTGGTAGCCAGGGCTCTTGGACACTGGAGGGTGATAGTCTGGAGGTTGTAAATGAATTTAAGTATCTCGGTTTTGTCTTGAAACATAACCTTAACTCTATGAGTCATATCAGAGACAGAGCCTCAGCGGCAAAAACCGCAATCAATACTCTGTGGTCCAACTTCTTTTCTAAAAGATATGTTAGCCCATCGGCAAAATTTAGGGTCTTTAACGCTACGGTCAGAAGTTGCTTGTGTTACGCTAATGAGGTATACGGCTATCAACAGCAGGAGGAATTAGAAAAGCTACAAAGATATTTCTTCAAAAGGGTTTTTAGACTTCCACGAACAACACCAAACTACGCCGTTCATGTTGAATCTGGGTTACCTCACGTTTTCACCAGGAACCTAAAGGCCAACGCCGATTATCTAATTAAAGTAATGCATAGACCTAGCAGTAACTTTCAAAAGAGGATACTACTTACAGCTCTTCGTTGCAATTACTCACCATTTAGAGACTGGTATGAGTTGGCGGCTGCGAATAATGTTACATTTCAACCTGGCGAGAACAACTTAGGAGAGTGGAAAAACCTTTTCTACGATTGTGTATCAGCTGTGGACCACAATCTATTCCAACAGTGCATCGATAGGGCAAGAGGTTCTCCTAGCAGATCAATCTACAGCTGCCTTCGTCATACCCTGGGCTCAAACAATTATTTCAGAAATGAGTTTTCTGCGCTCGAAATGAGTTTGATTTTCAAGATCCGTACCGAAATCTTAGAATTGAATTTTAGACCACACAGGAATGACCTGAGTTCTAGGTGCTCACTTTGCAACCTTGGCCAGGACGAGAATGTGCTTCATTTTTTAGGTTTCTGTCCAATTTTACAAGAAATACGAAGACTATATTTTATGAAAAGCTTTCTGACTTTTGAGGAATGTGTCCAAGTTCTTAATGGTGATAATGGCTGGAAAGTACTGATTCGTTTTGTCTCACATGCAATGAGTTTTCGAAATTTATACACAAAGATATAACAAAGTGTTCCTTAGTCTTAATTTTTGTTTTAGCTAAACTAAAAGCCAGTTGTGTACCTACGTTCTATATTATCTATATCGTCCCCCTTTTTTTTCTGCAAAACTAAAACATATTTATTACTATACATGCTTAGTTTTATCTCCTTTGTTTTAGCTAAACTAAAAGCTCATTTATATAATACAATTTCTCTCAAATCTTGAAATTTTAAATAGTAATGGCAGACGGCTTTTGAGCCTTGCTTAATTGTAAACTTTATTATTACTAATTGTATATAAGTTAAATGAAAAATGAAAATAAAGAAGAATGAATGAAAAATGAATGAATATCACATTAATAACGAGCTAGTTCCCAGTGTTTCTTTAATTCGCGATTTGGGCATTATTTGCGACAGTCAACTCAACTTTCGTTTTCATATCGATAAAATTAGAGCTAACTCCATACTTGGCTTTGTTAAGCGCTGGTCGAAGGAGTTTCCTAACCCCTACGTCACTAAATCCTTTTATATGGCATTTTTTAGACCACTTATGGAATATGCTATCTTGGTGTGGTCACCTTACCATCAAGTGCATGTTCAAAGAATTGAAGCCATTCAGCGAAGATTCATTCGCCTTATCTTACGCGGCCTAGCTTGGGATGACCCACACAATTTACCTCCCTATGAGAATCGTCAAAAGCTGCTTAATATACAGGCTCTAATGACTCGCCGCGATGTCGCTGATATAATTCTTATACATCAGTCATTAGCTGGAGAAAAAGATTGTCCTTATCCGCTCCACCAGATCTTCTTTAACACTTATCTTCGCCGTTTAAGATCTGGTCCCTTATTTCACCTTCCCTATCACCCTGCGAGGTCGGGCTGGCGAATGAGAAATTTATTGACTATAAGCAGTACAGGGTAGCCACATTCCACATACATAGAAAGTGCATATACCAACGTACACAATCAATTGAAGATGGTCTAACCAACCTCGTCACAGAAAACCATAGAAAACTTTGTTAGTGAATGCAAAAACTAAATCCCTAGACGTTTTATCTCTCCTATGATTTTTCGTCGTTGAAAATAATTTTTCGGAGCTTGATGAAATTAGAATTAAGACAGTCACGTATGTGGACTTCGTGGTCATTTAAATATCAGGGATCTACCCCTCAATGACTGGTGAAATCATGAAAAATTCTCTAATGAAGTGCGTGAATCATTGATCACAGAGCAAAATACTTTCGTCGATTTAAAAGTGCAAAAAACAGCAATACTTTGAGCACTATATCAAGATATAACCGCTTCGTATCAATCGTCAATGTGGAAAGATCGAATTTACTACTCAGCTGTCAAACGTGAGTCTGAGAGCGTAACGCCATCAAAATTAGCCGATTTTGAGTTCCGTAGTGTTTGTCATTCCTTAGAATCAATATTTTCACCTTCCCATACAAAATAGAATTTTCAGATATCGCCACCACCCCTGAAAGTATGCAATTTCAGATTTTGACGATTTACCTACTTCTCCGGTCGAAATTTCCAATTTTTGGCTTCGTAGTGTGTTTACCTGGTTCAATATAAATGCAACACAAATCGGATGATGTTCAGCGTACAAACCGACATCAATTCATTTTTATAGATAAAGATGTATATTACAGGACAACAACATAATTCCCTGTATTTTTAGAGTCCAACTCATTTTCTATTGCAACACTGTTGTAGACAAAAAAAAATAAAAATTGTCATCCCTGAAGTATTCCTCGTACTTTTCGGCAAGTTATCAGGATTTCAGTGGAGAATGTGGAGAGTGGACAGATGGGTGCAGTGTAACAGATAAAAACGAATTATAAGGATGCCACTCGAAAATTAATTATTTAACAATTAGTGCTACTATCATACTCGGAAACTTTTTGAATTAGCCAAAGTAATTATTTTCTTCGATTTTGCTTGGTACGAAGGAAATATACATTCAGGTTGCCGGTATCCGTGAATAATGGAAAAAGTTTATTTTTTGCGATAATGCTCGTATTGTGTGCCGAGGAACGAAAGTTGAGATTGTATTTTTGGGACTCTATCGATTGGCAAGTGCCTGAAGTTCATATTTATCTGTCGGATAAAATTCTTGTGAATCGAGGATTTTGAAAAAGCTTGGACTCGAATTATACCTACTTAAAGGATAAGTGCAGTACTTAACGGTCCCATAGTTAATATTTGGTTTTCGTGGAAATATGATTGATTTTTGAAATCATACCTATGCCGCGCTATCATCACCTGGCACAGCCATCACAAGGCAGTTTCGCTCAGCGAGCTTCTTTTTTTTTTTATTTGCTGGAAGTTGGCTAGTTCAGTAGGTGGCTCTGGAGCCGCAGTCCTTATCACAACTCCCTCAAGCATGATTGCGATTACTTCGGAAAGTTGGTTTTGACTCCCGTAATACAATTCAAATGCCACACAAGTCAGCTAAGTACTAAAAGACGTCTTCAATGGACCCTATGTTCCTTTAGTGACCATAGCGCCATCTTCCGCTGGAGTCCCCATTTTTAGCCAAATTTTTTATTACAGGCATGGAACGCTGTTTTTCTATATTGAGCTTCCAACTTAGTTTCGGATCTAGTGTTGTCCCTAGGTTTTTTGCACTAGGACTTAATGGAAGTGGCTGATCATTAGTTTTGAGGAAGGGGTGAAGTACGGAGCCTTGGTTTTAAAAAAATAAATAAAAAGCTGGCGCGACAGCTCGGGATGAGCCAAGGCCTAGTTTCTCGCAACTATTCATGTTGTGCGTGTTTGTATTGTTCGCACCAATGGAGCCTTGGTTTTAGTAGTAATTTACTTCAAGGCCAGTGCTCAAGGCCTATGAAGACATCTTTTCCAGAGCACCCCCCATGAGTTGACTTATCGTAGAGAGAATCTTTCCTGATGCTAGTACGCTCACATCATCGACATATGCAGCCAACTTACACCCCTTCCTATCAAGTCGCACTAAAATTTTATTGATTCCCATAAACAATTAATTTAAAGTTAATACTTTTTTTTTGAAGTAATATTCTACGCTAGACAATAGTGATGATTTAATATATAAGTAAAAAATTAAATATGTAATTAATTCGTATACTAGCGGGACAATGTTTGCTACGCATATTGTTGTTCTTGAAATCAATGAAAACGTTAATGGTGATAAGCCGCTTTGAGGCTTTCGCGGAATTACAATTACATAAAATCAGTAGGTGGGGTATACAAAGCGATAATAATTAATTAAAAATCCTTTCTAAATGCCGTTTGTGCTCAGATTATCGTGAACATACTTGTTTACTTGAACACGAAATGCCGTTGGAAACAAAGCTGGATTAAGGACTTTCACTGCTTTTTGACATTTCTCGATAAAGAGGGCAACCTCACATTTTAACATTTGTCGATGCTTTTTTCTTTTTTTTTTGTGAGGACTCTTGAACAGTGTTATATTTAATTTTAGTCATAATTTCGTCTGCCATTTCGACGGAGATAAATTACCACGTTGCAAATAAATTGGTGAGTAAAGAATAGCACATGTACAAAATAACACTTCTGAGAAAAAACAGATATACCCTGAGCTTCCAAGTCCTTATTGTCAAGATTTTTATTTTTTATTTTGAAGACGACCGGCCTCGGCCAAAGTCTTCACACAAAATTCTCTTTGCGAGAAGATTTAGCTGAAAAAAAACTATGAAATTTATTTATTTATTTATCAACTTAATACAAGCTGGTACTTAAATCTAAGAAAAACAGGCAGTTAAGGTAAGGGCAGGAAGTTGTACAATTTTTTTTTTTTTTTTTTTTAGATCTTATTAACTAACAATTAAAAGCTTAAGACTATGAAAAGAGATGGAAGGGTAGATGAGAGTGGGTTAAGAGGAGGTAGAGGGGGTGTAAAGGGCATTTCGCAGTGTTATTCTGCTGCAGTGGAAATTGAAAGCGTCATCATGCATGTTATTCGCTTTATGTAGCATTCTGGACATGGGCTCATGCAAACCATAGTTGGTACGGTGGAGGACAAGACGAAAGAGGGGAACAGACCTGAGGTTGCGGGGATTGGTGTTAAGAGAAATTATTTGAAGCAACGATGGACAATCTATGTTGCCGGCTAATAGCTGATGAACGAATAGAACATCGGCAACATCGCGACGTTTTTCAAGAGATTCCAGGTTGATCAGTTTCAAGCGGTCTCTATAGGGTGGCAGGTTGTGGGTGTCTACCCAGGGAAGACCACGTAGGGCAAAGCGAATGAACCTGCTCTGAACGGCTTCAATTCTCTTGATATGGATATCATAATGAGGGGACCATACTTGGCTAGCGTATTCAAGCAGAGGCCTTACGAAAGTGATATACAGGGATTTCGTGACATACGGGTTTGAAAACTCCTTGGACCAACGCTTTACAAAACCGAGCGCAGAGTTGGCTCTACGAATAATGCTATCAATGTGGGACCGAAAATTGAGTTCCCGATCGCAGATAACACCCAAGTCACGTAATGAGGTGACTAGGGGCACAGGTTCATTGCAGATAAAGTATAGTCTGGGAGGTGGTGGGAAGCGCTTACGGGAGTATGTGATAGCTTGGCATTTACTCACATTAAGCTGCAAACAGTTTTTTTGGCACCAGGTTGAAAATCTGTTTAAGTCATCTTGAAGTGACCGGGGGTCAGCGGGAGATGATATGTGCCTGTAAATTTTCATGTCGTCAGCATAAACAGATATAAAGGAGTCTTTGATGATACAATCAACATCATTAATTGTTAAGATGAAGATCAATGGACCAAGATGGCTACCTTGGGGGACTCCTGAGATGGCTTTAATAGGGTCAGAAACGGAAGATCTAAAGAGGATTTTGTACTGGCGGTTTTCCAAGTACGATTTGATCCATGTTATAAACCGTGGTGGATAACCAAGAGCCTTAAGTTTTAGAAGGATTATACTGTGCGAGATTTTGTCGAACGCCTTGCTGAAGTCGGTGGTAACAACGTCGACTTCTTTGCCTTCTTCTAAGGCGCACAGAGTACCTGAAACGAATTCGGTTAGGTTAGTGGTTGTTGACCTACCCTTAAGAAAGCCGTGTTGGTTTGGGGAAAAGATGGACTTGCAGTGGAAAAACATTGAGTCGTAGACAATGCCCCCAAGTCCTAACTTTATAAACGGATGGTTAAAAAGTTCCACAGGGCAACGGCGCTGGAATTTTCTTAGACGATCCCGCCATTGCCTCATCAGTAAAGCTTCCATATCACAACAGTGTATTTGAAGCGGAAGTCATCGCTATACCCGAACTTGACGCAAACGATCTCTACTGGAGACGGATATCCAGGACTCAAACCACCAGATTGTCACAGTTTTTATCCCTTTTCACCCACCCTACAATTAGCCTGAGGTAATCATTGTTTTTATAGCACCGCCACTCATAGAACCCAACAAGATTTTAACACCAAAACGAAAAAGGAGACAGGTAGTAAGCACTGTCTATATACGACGTACTTCTGGAAACCGACTAAGTCTAATTGATTTTGCTGAGGGCGGAATGTAACTAATGGTAGCACTATGTCGCCAGCATCACCTTATCTAAGTACCAGGTCGTCAAGACACTTCAGGGAACTGTATGATGTATGGACAAACATGCCAGACACGGTATTACCCTCAACATTCTACCAAAACGATGGGAACGTGTTTATCACTTGCTACATGTAAATATATCCTTCAAAATGAGCGCAATCAGGAAAACAAACCACAGAACAATTCTCAATCATGCAAGAATCTGCAGCAAAGAGCGCTCTGAGATTGGACCGGTCTAAACTCTGGAGACGGAGCTCATATGGATACGCCAAGATATTACAGGTTTACATCCGGGCACAAGTATCGAATCTGATTACATGATTCCGTATCTGGTCTTCACCAAACCCTTTCATCCAAGTCCATCTACACGGATGGCTCCAAGATGGACGTAGGTACGGGTGCTGGTGTCTTCTCTGAGAAGCTACGACTCAGCAGCTTAATAAGAATTCATGACAACATACACAGTTGTCTACCTTTGGTTTTAGTCATGAGCCCCAGGAGTTGTTTTTTGCTTTAAAGTCATCTCCAGGCATTTAAGTGACTTTTTGGAAGAATCTGACGTATTTTTTCTTGTTTCAGGTTTTGTCTTGTTGGGCGAAACTGAATGCAGCTAACGAGCAACCGAATTATAGCTTCGTCATATGTAAGTCCTAATTTATTCGTTTATGTGAATTTTATTAAAGATAATTAAAATTTTTTTAATTAAAACGCTATACCTATCAAAAAAAAAATATATATACAGTTCATTACATTTATTTAATAAAAACACATTCTGACAAATTAAAAAAAAAAAACTAGAACTGATATACCCTTGTATTGCCCTTGCAATTCCTGTCACACACGATATCAGGCCCAACCACGAATCACGCGCCCATAGTTTTGTGTCCTTTTTTTTCCACTCCAGCTGAAGTTATGATAAAATCAATAAAGAACAATAAATGAAATAATATTAACAAAAATCTATCTCAATTTTCATGTCGCAAACAATCATTTACAACAGAAATAAAATAATGCATACCCCAATATTTTAACCGGACACCCTCATCAGGATGCAGATCTCGGTGAGCCCGAGAGAGTCCAGATTCTCCAGTTCCTTTTTTTTTTTGTTGTGAAATTTTTTTTATTTTTTTTTGATTTTTATTTCGGATTTTATCGGACTCAGAGATGTAGTGGAAAAACAACGGAAACACTATCACTATAAATTATGACATCCAGCCATTTATTTGTTCGCTTTTGAATCCAATTGCTATTGGTGGGCGAGCTCTGGGCTACAGAAACAACAAAAACAACGACAGGAAATTAAATGGTCAGGATTGCGTATTATTTCGCAGGGTGAATTTACATGGAAATTTATTCGGGAAAGTTCTTTTTTTTTGCTATTTTTTTTTTATTTTAATTTTTTTTTGTCTACCACTGCGTTGTGTTGTCGGGGTAGATATTTTTTTTTGTGTTAACTTTTAGCGGATAAATTTGTTACTGCTCGTTCACACCGTCTGCAGTTCAATTTAACTTTGAGTTTATGTTTTGGATTTATGCACATCGCATTGCTCGGAACTGAACATTTCCATTAAAGCGAGAAATGCAAAAAAAGGGGTTTCCTTGGAATCTAGGTGAAGGAATTTGAAACTTTCGCGTGGAGAAGTGCACCGGATTTAAAGTTTTAACGATTGTCCTTCCGATGGTGTACATTTAATTTTTAAGTCACTTGGACATAAACACAGAGAAATTGTCATAGTGGGTCATACAGCAGGATAATATTAAACGTTGAGAGACCAACCGACTCGACGACTTTTCCTCAAAGTCACCTCCTCTACTGTGGGACTACCTACTCAAAACCATGAGTCTGAATTCCTCAGTGCCCTTTTCGGGATTGACCAGCTCCGAAAAGTACTCGCCCCATCTGCGCAAGAAGTCCTTCTCCTTGGAAAGAAATACATCATCTGTGGATTTATCTCCTTCAATGATATTAATCTTCCTTCCTCTGAGACCTTTTCTGCAGATCTGTGATCATGGTCCGATTTCTTGCCGAACTTCTTCCAAGACTGTTCCTTAGTAATCCAATTAATTACTAAAAAAAATAATAGCAAGCCCGAAATCTCACCTCGACCCGTATAAAGATAGCCCCTTATGATTTAGAGTCGATGTTGGAAGATCGGGAGATGTGGAGAGACAATTTAAACACGGTAAACCCGCGACCTTCATTCCCTTCAGTATGTGCAAAAAATTAAGCACGAACCACGGGAATGGTTGCGAGGAGTCCAGCCCTGAAGGTGACCGCTCTATGACATCGTCTATTTTGAGGCGTTTTGTACATCCAAGGCATTTCTGGTTACTCTCGCTCTTCCATCGCGCTATTTTAATGCTTTTCTTTGCTGTTCTGACGACATTGTCGATAGTGCGATTGTAAAATACGGACGACTTGGAGATGCCCGACGACTAACGGACTTCCTTTACGTGACGTGACAGGATGATGAATGGATCCGGTCAAGGGGTTATCTCCCAAAGGGTCTCTGGAACGAGACGAACCGGTACCCGGGAGTGTATAGTTAGGGAATAGTTTAGGTTAGTTTAAAGTAGTATAGGTCTAGATTAGGATCTTAGCTTAAGGTATAGGTTTAGTTTAGGCTAGTTAGGTTTAGCTCACGTCCCCACTTCCGTCCTCTTTACTAGGGATCGGCAAAAGTCATCTGGGCTGAAGCAACTTTTCTTTCTTTTTCTATACTTCTCTGTCCGATCTTCTGATGTTCGTCGGTGGTCTTATTAGTGTATTAGGGAACTTCTTCTTTTCTATTAGCTAGCATAGGCACGATACAAAAAGTTTGAGCAGGAGGTGCATGGTGAGGGGACAAGAACTTCCCCCGTCCGCGAGCGTGTCGCTGTCCTTCTCACCTACCTTGACTCATAACAATGGCCGGCAAGTATTTCTTAAGTAATCTAGAGGATCTAGGCTATGAAAGCTATAGGAAGATGGTGAAATTCTGTAGGGAAATCAAGTGCTTTCAGGAAATAGCTTAGATTTTGCCTTTTTGGTTTCACAGGGATCTCGATGGGCCCACTATGGTGCCTGGTGTCTTATGCACGTGCTGGCTGCATACCCCTACTCTACCTAACCTTTAACACTGACACCAATAATCTAGAAGGCCTTCTTCTTCCTCGATCGCAGATTCTAACTAATGCCATCAAACACAGAGGTCCGTATAATGATCTGTCGTGTGTTTGGTTTGTTTCATTCCAAAAAATGAAGAAAACCATTGGTACATGCAAAAAACCCGGGACTAGATCGATGTACATATTCTTTTAGCGACTTCCATGGGAATCCTGTGATTTTCTGGCTATAACTATTACTTTACCGAACTAAAAACCCAGTGCATACAAGTTATTCACATAAGCATGCAGCTTCAGGGAATTTTTGTCAGTTAGAACTGCCTTCCTAAATTTAAAACTCAAATCCTTGTACTGTTTCAGTTGGTAACCAACTTTCGATTTACGTAAACATTTTAGAAAAACCTCTTGTGTATGTATCCAGCCGTGTTACATGTGGAAGAGATACCCGACATTCCAACATAATTTATAGAACTCAACCCCCATTTTCTTTTATTTTTTTGTTGAAAAAAAAAAAAAAAGGTTCAAATTCAACTTTTGTTTTCTCTAAAGGATTCAAGGATTCCGTTTTTGTGTTCTCAGATTGTAGAACTTGGTTCGGGGATTCAGGGAAAGTCATGTTTAACTTTCTCTTAAGAAAATTTGTTTAAGTTTGAATGTGGGATTAGGGGGTTGTAATTGCAAAAGGCTCAGGGTTATGCAAACTAATTGAGTTATTGTGGCTGGGATGTTGGTTTTTAGGGAAATTTTTGTTATTTATTGCTGGCAAATGATTCTGTTACAATTTTTCTTGAAGGATACAGCTATAGGATGTACTTCAGTCGAAGATGTAACAACTTCCTTGAAAATGTTTTATTTGGAAAACATGTTGTTGGTTTTGAAAGTCCCGTGTATGGTTAAAATTTGTTTCGTTTTTTCTTTTTTTTGCAACAAAATTAAAACTGACAAGTCGACGTTGTTGGCAGAAGTGTTTTCAACTTAAATGTTGAGAATGAGTTATGTTTACTTTCTTAAGTTTACACGGCACCAGAAAGTTACAGAAAGAGCACACATCCGATTGGTGGATGCCTCTTCGATTAAGGAAAATATGATCGGGCAGGATGCTGGGGAATGGTGTGACCTTGTGCAATATGTTTTTTGTTGCTTTGGCTAGAGCTGAGTATTATCTGCAAAGGAAATGAGAAAAACAAAATCTCAAGTATGTCAAATAATGACTGCTGTTGAAAACCACTGCCATTCTTCCTTTACATTTGTCGGAACTGTTGGAATTTGTTCAAACCATTCGGATACCTGCCTTGCAAACTCCCCCCGTATCTCGTCGTTCTGGAAACACGCCCACCGTATGCGTGTAACAAGCCTTGGCTTACGATTTGGTAGGAAAGATACTTGGTATGGTTTGGTATGGTATATGAGGGTGAGCGGAAGGCTCTTCACTTAGGCCTCTGCAGGGATAGGTTTGGTTTAGGACCTATGTTGCGAGGGATCTAGGGAAGGTGGAAACAATTATGGAGTTGATACTAGTGTACGTGTAGTTTGACGTGGCCAGGATGCCGCCGATTCCTTTGTTCTTGAGGTGTTTCAGGTCCGGTATCCACATGGACCCCAGGGTCTTCTGTCGCATTCTCGCTAAGGCTGGGCAGTGGCATAAGAAGTGTTGGAGGTCTTCTTTTTCTTCCTTGCAGTTCCTACATGTCTCTGTGTCAGCGAGGCCCAGTCTTTGAATGTGCATGTTGAGGTTAATGTGTCTTGTCATGAGTTCACCATCAGCCTCAATTGCTTTCTGTTTGAACCTAAAGCCTTCATGGTGAGCAGGTTGCTTAGTTTATTTGCGAGTGATCTAGCCACTTTGCACGTCTGGAGGTTTGCCCAGTGATCCTCGAATTTCCTTTGGATCCTCTTGTTGGTTGCTGTTTTGTGTTCTCAGAGATTTGTTCTATTGTGTGCGCCCCTTCTCTGGCCAGTTCGTCGGCTTTTTTATTCCCCGTGATACGTTCGTGACCCGGTATCCAGACAAGGCGGATGTCGTTGTGCCTGGCGAGCCTGTTGACTTTGTCTTTGCATTCCTGACCAGATGGGATCTGGATGTTGGATTTGTGATGGCTTTAAGTGCTGCTTGACTATACGAGCAGATTTCTATTTTCCTACTTTGGGTGTAGTGTTCCAAGAGGACTTCAGCTCCCCTCAAAATGGCAAGGACTTTTAGCGCAAGACACTTCTTGTGTGCGGAAGAGGTTGTCCATTATCAGTACCCATAAAAGGGGAGAGATTATACACCCTTGTGGGGTACCTGTGAGGACTTTGCCTTCCCACGTCTCTTCCCCGAGGGATAACTTGATAATGCAAGCATATTCTTACAAAAGTCTGTGTTATTCGCAATCCCAGGCCTCGCAGCAGGTACAACAGAAGCGCGTTATCCCAAGAGAAAGGGCACAAGAAAATACGACTTTAAAAAAAAAAAAACTGATTTTGGTTGGTTCCCTAGAGGGTTTTATTATTTTTGTTGTACAAGTTGAAAATTCGTTGTTTAAACTTTAAGCTAACGTTGAACGCTTTTAGGGACGCCCCTGCTATCGTTGCACCGCCCTTTATATCGGTCTCGCCTCCTCCCAGTACATTGCCTATCATGCTAGCTGTCCTGTCCTAGCCGTCTCTGTTTTAATTGGAAATATCCCAAGTTAGTGCAAACTCGCGAAATAATTTTCCAGGGTTCTCGAATTCTCCGCCGCCATATTTGAAAAATCCTTTTTCTTGAGTTTCTCACTCCTGCCTCTTTCTTCGCCTCTATCTTCCCTTTCTTTAGAGAGCCCGCAACAATCTCTAGAAAATAAGAAGTCACTTGTCGGCAAAAACACGGAGTTACTCCCTTCATGCTTTCCATCTAACAGCTTATGAGGAGTTTTCTCGAACGGCACCAATTCCTCGTCCTCATGCTCCCGAGGTAAAATCCCCCTTTATGAAAATATTGCACCTGCGCAATATTTTCCCACTTAAATGTACACTGTGATCATCCCTGAACAGGGTCTCCTCTGGAAACATACCCCACCAATTTTCTCAAAAACAGCTGTTCGATCTGTCAAACGCCAGCATGCGATTTTCTTTTCTCTTCGGTGCCTGTTGTTCTGAGTTTTTCGAAGTTTCACCCGAGTTTTCCGTCAGTCGGGATAATCGTGTGCTGGATGGATAGTTGCGACAATCAGGGAGGTGTTTCGGGGCCCTTTTTGCACAGGTGCGGCCACGGGAAATGGTGCATAAGAGAGGGCTGAGATGGCCGGTGGCTGATGGACTGCGATCAGGAAAATTTGCCTCCGGTGCAAACGGATAGCAGGCTTCAGGGACAGGTAAACTAGGGGTGTTCGTGCTTCTTCGTCAGTAGTATCGGCGGAGTCAAGGGCACCTGTGGTAATAAAATTATTTATTGGCGCAGTATTTACCTTCCCATTTTAGTTGATTTGTGTTTCCAGGTAGCGACGTGTTGGGCGACGACCATAGAGGCGGGGTGGATTGCTCGGGGGTGGTAATTGTGTGAAGATGAGGTTACAGTTCGTAACAATATGTTTGATCCAATTCTTAATTAAATTATTGGTGCAGTATACAGATAGGGCGCCAAAGGAAATGTACTTTATCGCTGAAATACATTTTGCACAACACGAGGTGGTGATCAGTTGACAGTGCAGCCCCTCTCAAAACACGAATAGCACAAACCATTTTTATAACACACGATGGTACAACGAAGAAGTCTTACTTCAACATTATTTTCAAAAATATGCGAAATGATGTTGGGATTTAAGATTTAAATTTAGCCTTGGTTACGGTTTTGATTGTCCCCCTTCCCAAAGCTTTGGGTTAGTTCTCATAAATCACAATTCAATTGAATTTTCTAACAAAGCTAAACTTTTCATCTCAAATTCAGTGCATCTCCGACTCCTGTCATAAGTTACACGACCTTCAGAATCTTGAACCCTGTTTTACCGGGACCATTTTTAAATGCTTTAACAGCTCACATGGTAACTTCCAAGGGACACGCCTTGGGTCAATATATGAGTATGAGAATTCTAAGAAAAATATCCTTTTGTTTGTTTTTTCTTTCACCTTTTTTTTTAGTCATACAATATGTATTTTTATTTTCTAATTCCCCTTTTCATTTGGAAGTCGCAACAATGCTCAACTTGACGTTGATAAACACATATTGACTCTCACTCGAAGGAGCTTATCTTCTCTAAACAAAACTTCTTCAAACGTAAATTCACTTAAGTCGATCAATGGAATTCTTTCAAGGATCTATTAACAATGTCCAAAGAAAGCACAGAAAAAAAAAGAAGAGAAACCCCAAATAATAATAACACAATCCACTTATATGTTTCAAACACGAAAAGTAGACAAACACAGAGATGGAAACAGAAAAAAAAAATAACCACAAGAAGGATAATAAAAACGTTAACAAAACTCAGCGTCAAGCGAGAACAAAGAATCAATAAAAATATCCGATTAGGAATTATATTTTGTTTTCCCTCGAATCCACTTACTTACAGCTTGGTTGTGCTTGGATGCATCAATGACTGATGGTGAAGGACTCTCACCTTGTTCCGAATTTGTTCGTTACTTAGGCTTGAGACCTTCTTGACGAAGTTTACATTTACTCAATGGAAACGATAACAACTGGTGTGTTGGGTGGGAAACTTAACATGTCTCACTCGTTCAGCTTTAAGGCACAACGAAGAGCCTAAGTGAAAGCCACTGGTGATAGCATTAGCTTGAGGTGGTGGTTGATGGCAAGTAGCCAGGTGGCAGCTAACAAAATGAGAGAAGAGAATGGGAGTAGAGGTGGCGGAGCTGGTAATTGTCCCCTTTTACAGTTCGTCGAATAACTCCTTCAAGCCATGCCGCACCACCATAAACTTGTAAATTGAATCAAACGAATGCAAAGTGCGAAAGTAATTTCAATTTGATGGTTTCCTATAAATTTAAATAGCACAAGCTTACAGGGAGCTGCGCTGTCGAAGGAGATAAACGGCGCTGAAAATGGTGGATGGTACTGAGGGAATGTTATTGTTGGCAATACTGCACAACTGTTTGGTAGTAAAAGAAAAGATTGTTTTGGAGAACTGCAAATAGGTATCTCGGAGTTGTTCAATGTCACGAGCTATACGATTGAGGGAGAGTTAAAGAGCCACTCAAAAGGATTTTGTGGATGAAGAAGGTCCGAAGGTCGGCTTGGTTCGAGACAATGTCTTAAACTTGAAGGTTTAGGTTCAAAAAACATTTTATGTGCAAGCCATAGTGCTTTACCCAAATCTTAGATTTTCACGGACTACACCCATCCTTTTTTCATGGCTTCGTCGTCTTACCATGAAAGATACCTACTTACTTAGGTGGCGCTACAGTTAGGGGTAAACTTGAGCCTGCACCAAGAAGAGTCTCCAATTGTCTTTCTGTACTGCTTTGTTCCTCCGAGTTAGACTCAAATCTTTGCGAGCCGGAGCATTTGTGTCCATTTGCTCTACATGCCCCAACCATCTCAGCCGATGGATTCGTATCTTCTTCACTAGGGCGATGTCGCTATACAACTTCTAAAGTTCATCGTTGAATCTTCTCCACCAGAACCCGTCAATGCAAATGGGACCGAATATCTTACGAAGATTTTTCTCTTGAAGGAACCAAGGATATCTTCATCCGCTTTCGATAGAGTCCATGCTTCAGCGCCTTAAAGCATGACTGGAATAATCAGGGTCATATATTTCTCGGGATAGGGCCTTACTACTCAGTTGCCTTCTTAGCCCGAAGAAGCAGCGATTGGCGAGAGTTGTTCTTCGCTTGATTTCTGCCCTGGTATTGTTGGCAGATGTGATAAGGGTTCCCAGGTTTATGAAGTCCCTTACTACCTCGAAGTTCCAGCTATCCACTGTGACGTTCTGTCCGATACATCGATGTTGGGTGTCCCTTCTTGATGACAGCATATATTTTGTTTTGCCCTCATTGACCTCTAAAACCATCTTCGCCGCTTCTGTCTCAATACTCGCGAACGCGCCAGTGACATCACGCTGGGTTCTTTCGATTGTGTCAATATCGTCGCCGAATGCAAGTTATTGGACGGACTTTTGAAATATTGTGCACCTGGTGTTAGCCCATGAGTTTGGCACTATTCTTTCAAGCACGATGTTCAGAAAGTCGCATGACAGCGCGTCGGCTTGTCTAAATCCTTTTTTGATATCATAGGTCTCGGTGAGGTCTTGTCCGACCATAACGGAGCAGGGATGCAAAAACTAGTCATGGGATGATAGATGTTAACAGAATTTATCATTGGACGCTTGATCGCAAGATATTTGCTCCTAAACACCTTTTCTTTGATTAAAGATCCTATTTGTAGGAACTGCACAGCCATAATTTTTATAGATCGTGAGGGCTCCAAAGTTATACATAGACTGCCTTATTTCAAAGGATGTGCAATGTGGCAAGATCACTCGTAAGGAAATCCTTTACCAAAAAAATATCTCAGAGGCCTCAATTGGTCATTGGTGATGGACGTTATTGCTATGGCTTCTTCCCCTAAGCTGAACTTGGGGACCTAGACGGTGATGCCGTAAAAATTTCAGAACCTCATCTCTCTGGTCTACAGGCAACCCTTGAAAGGCTTTTATGGTTATACTTAGTTCTACAGTCATCTCAGTGTCTGCTCGCTTTTTTAAAGGACAGGAAAAATGCTGGGGCTCGAATCTACGTCGCTCGCACAAAGACCCATTGCATTAACCACTGAGCCACGGTGACTATAAAGATTTGTAGGGATTTTGTTGCTGGCGGGTCTTTTATTTCGGAAGTGGATGTCTCGTTAGCCGGGATTGGCTGGGTAATCTCAGTTCAACAACTGTTCAACCAGTTGGGTGTACATATGTGCGGCTTGCACTACGGTTTACTATATGTCACGGACGTTGCACCTGGGGTGATCTCTGTGACCAGAACGTCTAACGACTCCCTTGGCATTCTGAGTTAATCTCGCCTCCAGTTTGGTCAGTTTATTGAAACCAATTTGACAAGGTATACCGAACCTCTGGATAGAGGATGTGGCTATTAGTGTGATCTCTTTTGTTAACGCCTTAGATAAAGATCTTAACCTGACTTTCACAGACGACATCGGTCTTCGCGCAATAGTAACCTAAAAAGAGTTCTTTGAGCTTCCTAAGTGGTACTCTTCACCCCAAGGTAGATATCCTTTTGTTCTCTGAACGTTCGATTTCTTCACTTTCTTGCTGTCCATCTTATTGCAATGACATTGAAAAGCAGATAAAAAGTGGTAGGGGATGAAACGAAGATATGCCACACTTTGAATGCTTAAACCTTTGAAATCAATCGCTTCTCTTGCCTACCATCTGATTAATGAAAACAGTATCTTCCTCTCGTCTTTTCAGTCGAAGTGTTTACCCTCTATATGAGGTTCATGACGTTAAGGTGAGAGTAAGACTTGATAGACAGAAGAAGGATTTGAAATACATCCATCTTCTGAAGAGCTTTAAACTTCTTATCAAACTAATAACAGTTTTCTGTCACCATAAAAGCCAATAATTCCACGTTCCATACAATTCAAATGCAAATGTCCTACCTATCAATGATATTCCTTTTTTCGAAGCCCAACACAAAGCTACAAGCGAATAGCACACGCTGACGCTCTTAAGCTGTCACTATTGCCAGTTGATTTATTGTTTCCGGTCTTAGGCTGTCATGTCATTGCCCATCTCTCGGTGCTTGTGAGTTCACTTTTGTTTCTTCGCCTTTAGAAATTACACTACGAAAATATATGAACACCAAAACGGAACAGCAGGACAACATCCTTTGAGTCTATTTTAAAGCATCCCTGTCGTCGTTATTGCTGCTGTTAATGATGACAGAAGGATTTGGGGATACCAAACAGTGGATAAGTGTTTTTCGTGGAGACATTTTGTATTCCATTGTTTTCAATGACGAGACCATTCAAGGACATAATTGTTTTACATTTAAATTAGCCTTTGATTCAAGTGCTATTTGTAGAGCTGGTATTCTTAGCGAGGACTTGAAGGACTTTTGAAAGACTATGTTCAAATTTCAAAAATTCATTATAATTTAACAAGATGGTCGTTTAATTAATTCAAAGGCCACGGAAATGCCTGGAGGTAATTGAATTGAGGCTTTCTTGCGTCATGACCTGTCACCCCGGGAAGTAATTGTGATTAAGAGAATGGAAACTTGGCTGGAAACTTTCAACAAGGGCTTACAATTGGTGGATACAAAAAAAAAAAATATTTACTGGAGAATTTTACTAAAGTAGTCGGGGTTAGTTAGTTAGTAGACAAAATTCTTAACTACCTCAAAGTTATAACTGTCTATATCTATAGTGACTTTCTGTTCGAGGCTTTTGTGTTGGGAGTCTTTTCTTGTTGACAACATATATTCTGTCTTGCCCTCATTGACCGCTAAACCCATCTTTGCCGCATCTGTTTCAATACCCATGAACGAGCCAGTGACATTACGCTTTTGATTGTGTCAATAACGTCGGCGTATGCAAGTAGTTGGACGGACTTTTGAAAGACTGTGCCTCTGGTGTTGGCGCGTAAGTTTTGGACTATTCTTTCAAGAATGATGTTGAAGAGGACGCATGACAGCGCATCGCCTTGTCTACAATTTTTTTGACAACAAAGGTCTCGGTTAGGTCTTGACCGACCTTGATGGAGCAACGTGCATTCTCCATCGTTATCCTACAGGTTGCCAAAACTGGACATGGTTCTGTATGGTTCATCTCTATATATTCTGTCATACGCGGCCTTAAAATTAATGAAAAGGTGGTGCGTATCGATTTGAAGTTTCTGGGTTTTCTCCAAGATCTGCCGCAGTGTGAATATTCGGTCGGTGGTGGACTTTCCTGGCCTGAAGTCACACTGATATGGACCGATCAGGTTGTTGACGAACGACTTCAGCCGTTTACACAACACGGGAGATAAGATCTTGTAGGCGATGTTAAGAAGACTGATGCCTCTGTAGTTAGCGTAGTTCAGAGGATCTCCTTGAGGATGCTTACTGCATATTTTATTAACACCCGCACCAACATGCTAATAGCTAACAGGTCCTACGATATCGACGAGGCATAGCCAGAAGCGACTTTTAGAAGCAGTTACCAAAAGTCAACCACCTGCACACCACATATACCATGAAACAAACTCTTTGCTTTAAACATTTAGCTTTTGCCAAAGATGTGAAAAAATTCTTTATGGAGGGGGTTCCCTAAGAATTGTCTTCCAATCGGTATAAATAAGAAGATGATTCATTGGCCATCAAGGCCTCTGTCAAGCATGGTTTCTTCACTTCTTTTCTGATCGGTTGTGGTAGCAAAAAGACCATCCTAACGCCTTTCCTTTCATTTTGACTTAAAAGACTCTACACCTCACCCAATTGAATTTCTTAATTGCCTAACTTCGTTTGCTAGTCTATTGTCAAAACAGTTGACGAAGGATATGGAATAAAGAAGCAACAAAAGGCTCCATTACATCTCGGTCCTCCAACATTGCGAATCCCTTTTTTTTCATTGCCATCTATTTGACTCCATAATTTATATTTTTCTCTCTCATCCATCCCACGCTGGGATCAGCCCTTTCACATCACAAATGATTCCCTGTCATATGCTGTTGCTGGCGCGGCACAATATCCTCCATCTTTCTATCAAACACCGACAGACAATAATCGAACAGGATATTTTTCAATTTATTTTCCAATTCATGAAGAGAGAAAAAAAAAAAACGGCGCAAAACTTCTTCAGTTGTTTAATTTGACATTTGATGCGAAGGCTTCTCCTCTGACGTTGGATGTTAAAATGAAGAACGAGTGATGGTTGCGTCTGCTTTCTTGCTGTATGACGGCATTACAACACACTTATATAATACAAATGTAATGAGAAAAAGAAAAACAAGGCAAACAAAGCTGAAATGAGAAAAAAAATGTGCAAGCATATCGCATATAAAGTTTTCTATCTGCTTGGATCAGAGGAATACGATACAATTGATGCAGATGGATAGCCATCTGTTGAAGCTTACTGCATACAGCAGGTGGAAATTTGTGGTTTTATTTAATTTTTTTCGAAAAGGAGATGAATGGCATAGCCAGATACTGGAGCTTAGTTTCCATTAACAAATTTTCCATTTTTAAGAACTTTATTTGACAGTTGTCCTTCTAGATAAGAAGGACAAAATAAATATGAAACTCTTTGCTACCCACCAAGTCTTGCAATTGGGTTTTAGTTAAATTCTCGATGTTATGGCCGAATTTCGCGATGCCTACTTTAGCTTGTAGCTCCTTAGCTGATGTTACAATCAGAACTCCAACTGATGTGCTGGGCATCATTTGATCTATGAGATTTGGACAAATGGGTATACATATGCTTGATGAATAGAATCCCGACATTTTTTGCAACAAGAAAGGTCTCATCAACATTGCGTACATCTTGAAGAGATGAGATTTTTAGTCAGAAACTTATTGCGCATATCAGTGCAGTTTCAGGGTATGATAGCCCACAATCGACTTAATATTTACACTTCAGCAGATCCTGAAGGAAATCCTAAATAATCGCTGCCACTTATAGCTTAGGTGGAGTAAATAGGTGCCTTGTGACATTCGTCACTGATCACGTAGACCAGCAATAGAGTCCACTGTGCCAATTTTACAATTCTATCCCGGGAAGCTGTAAAGAGAAAGGGGATATAAAATTACCCAGACAAGGATATGGACTTTCAGGAGGTCCTTCTTTCAGCTCGATGTAACGCAAGTCCTTTAGTTTCGTGAAGAAGTAACTGCCAAGAGTCCTCATTCTTCTACTGGCAAGGGGAGGGCATTCATACACCAGGAGACTATCCTTGCTTCGCGCCGGCTAAGTTTGACCAGAGACAACCCGTCCATAAGTTTCTAGCATTTGCCCATGCTGGATCCAGCGTGTAATGGTTCAACTGATGGCCTTGTCTTCAAAATATCGTTTTGACGAGCTTAGTGGAATCCTCGCAAAAGAGAGAACCTGTGAGGCATGCAGTGCTGGTTCCCTTCATGAGCATTTGTCAACCTTTTCGTTAGCTGGGATACCCATGTGCCCTGGTACCCAATATAGTTTCATCTGGATATGTTTTGGGGATTCCTACAAGCCTCGATCTAGTTATAGTGGACTCCAAAGCCTTAATGGCTGCTGATGTAGACTGTCGATGAAGACAGTAATTGTCCTTTCGGGAATATACTTCTCGCGTATAGTTTTCGACGTCGTCGTTTACTCTAAAGGAGTGGTTTATTCCTACGGCCTTTCTGTAGACCACGGCAACTGTACCAATGTCCATCTTAGCACCATCAGTTTCTTTTTTTTTTTTTTTGTAAGCTTTCTGGTTCGTCCAGTCATCTTTGTCATGAATTTTGATACTGAATCTCCTGTCATCGATACAATACGGAGGCGTAACCGTAGAGAGCTGGTGTCCACTGTTGTCCTTCCCTCAGTCTCAAGGCAGTCTTAGCTACAGTGTTGCTTCAGTACAAATCCAGCGGATCGAAACTTTGCATGGCTTCCATTGCCGCTGTTGATATTGCTATCATTGATCCCACGATTCCTATACAGGCTGCTCTCATCTATCGCCCATCTCTTTTTCAATTTTTCGGATGAATTTTACGATTTCTCTGATTCCAATCATGGTCATGATTTGAATGTCACCAGTGGATGCGACTATAAGTCAGTTAGAAAGTAGGAAAATAGAAATCGGACAGTCAAGCACCACTTGAAATTCAGATCTCATCTGGCTAAGGAATTAAGAAACTCAACCTGGTTACCATACACAGCAAATTCTCCCTTTTTTTTTGGGTACCTGTTAACGAAGGTGTCACGGGGAATGAGAAAGGCTTCGAACTGGCAAGAGAAGGACTGCACACGATAGAGCTAATCGGTGAGAATATGCAAAGGGATTTCGAAGATCACTAGGAAATCCTCTCAACATGCAAAGTGGCTAAATCATTCATAAAGACATTAAGCAACCTGCTTAAGGCTGGTGGAACTAACCAAAGAGCACATCAAGCTTAGTAAACAGATGCATAGACTGGGTCTCACTGAGCGGGTCGCGACGCAGAGGTCTGTAACAATTGCGAGGAAGAAGAAAAATATCTCAAACACTTTCTATGAGACTGCTAGCTCTAGCGAGAACGCGACCCATGTGGAAATCGGAGCTCAAGCATCTCAAGAACAAAGGCATCAGTGACCAAGGAAAAAAGAAGATTTGCCAGATTACGTGTCAACTTCAACATTAGTCGTAAACCTACATCATCTCCACATTTTTGATTTTTACAAGAGGAAAACACAACGAGGCCGTCTGAGACCAAAGTGAAAAACCTTCCTCTCATCCTCATGTGACCCAAATCCTCAAAAACCAGCTTGTATCTTCGCCCAATTTTATTACTCCAAAGGGGTTGTCAAATGTAACCGGCCAATCAAGTGTGTGGATCAGTTTTGCAATCTCATGTCCACCACTAAAACCGTATTGTGCGTTTTATATACACCAGGTTTCAATGAGAGAGGTGTCCAGACTAGCTGGGGACATTTGTGGTGTTTGTCATTGCTATAATTTATTGATGTCATAATCATGGTCAGCTCAATCTACTCTTCATGCCATGACACTCTACTGGCAGATATTCATCTTTTCAAAGGGACTAACCACAGTTCCTTTTGTGTTTCTTACCATAACTTTAGTTAAGTATTCTAATCATTTCTAATCACGCCTTCTTGGCTTCGTACATCAGCTTAAGCTCATCTCCATATGTGAGTTTTTCCAAATGTCATCTCAACCGACAATTACACTGGCTTTGTGACAAGTGAAAATCTGAAAATCATTCCCGAGAATTCTCTCCGGCAAATTAGGCAAACACATCCTGATTTGTAACCACAGACAGAGGAATGAATTATTTGCCAGAAGAAAACCCAGAACACGTTCAACAATCATCCCCTGTCACCTGGTAATGAATAATTAAACCATCTGGAAAATTTTCCATGCAAATATCCATCCCGATTGCCATGCGAATTTTAATGCCACAAAATTGGCATGGCATTCAGCTTGAGCATTGTGTGAATCATTGGGGTTTTATTTTTTCCTTAGACCACTTGGCAGAGGAAGGTTACAAATGATTGTGTTGTACAAAGTGGTAGAAATGAAATTTGATTTGTTTATTCCTCGCTGACATAATCTCTGCAATTTATTTCATTCCAATTGCTGTGTCCTTGATGATGGGTACAATCAAAGGGAAATTTATTAAATTCACAAGTGTGCAGCCTTGCAGTTAATTGAAAGGAAAGTAACAGTCCCTGTGTATTGGATTTCAAATTTTTTTGTTTTAATTCTAAAGTTATTTTCATAGCGATAACAATCACTGAGGAATGGTCAATAGATATTCGTTTTTTAACGAATGTGAAGTTAAGCAAATGATGGTGGTCGCTATGTTTCAGTGATACCTGCGCGAGCTGCGTGGGTTCAAGCTGCAGCAATATCTAACGAAGGTTTTTCACGGTAGCACCTCTCTTCGGTGAATGATTAGCCTCTGAGAGTACATACAGGGTTTTTCAATAAGAGCCCTACAAAAGTTTTTTTAAATAAAACAAAAACGGTTTTGGATATCAATGAAATTCTTTATTCCTGTGAAAGTACGTTCGATGCCATTATGTATGGAACTCGATTTCTTTTGCATGGCCACCACGGGCACGCTTGCAGAAGTCCAGACGCTGAACCCAATTTTCGACGGTTTTCAAGCATAAATCGGCCGATACTGCTGCAATTTCACGTTCGATATTCGTACGAAGTTCATCAATCGTCGCTGGCTTGTTGGCATAGACCATAGACTTGACGTAGCCTCACAGAAAATAGTCTAACGGCGTCAAATCGCACGACCGAGGCGGCCAAGCGACTGGACCATTTCGTGAGATAACACGTTCTCCAAACTTGGTTTCCAATAAATTGATTGTGACATTCGCTGTGTGGCTTGTGGCGCCGTCCTGTTGGAACCACATGTCCTCCAAGTCCATATCATCCAATTGCGGCCAAAAATATTCGGTTATCATTGAACGGAAGCGATCCCCATTCACAGTAACGTGCCGGTCTTGATCATCACGGAAGAAGTACGGCCCAATGACGCCGCCGGCCCATAAACCACACCAAACCGTAATTTTTTCGGGATGCAATGATGACTCATGGAGTACGTGTGGATTGCTGCCTGACCAATACCGCATATTTTGTTTATTGACGAAGCCATCCAGCCAGAAATTATGACGACCATAAATTGGACGTAGCGCTCTTAACGTTGAGGCCACTGACTCCGAATTTCGGTAGTAAATTTTAATAATTTCGACTCGTTGTTGGCTCGTATATCTTTCCATCATGAAATGGCAAACCTTACTGAAGAGAAATTTCAAAAAACCGCAAGAAAAATATGGCGTCGTTTGCTGTCCCTGTCGCTCTACTTTTGTAGCGTCCCTATTGAAAAACCCTTTATAAGGCGTTTTTCTTCTCTTATTCAGAGCAGAGCACTGAATAGAGCACGAGCACGTCGAGCATGCCCTGAACGGAGGGTGCACAGAACGTCTTGATTTGTTTATGAAACACTCTTGAGCAGTTCGTATCGTCAGCTGTCAAAACACACAATCTCTTTCTCTCTCCTCTCAGTTTCCCTTCAGACAATTTGACGTTGGCTATGCTTAGCTTTTTACTCGGAATGCTCGGTCAATTTATTACGAGCTCGTAGAGCGCCCTCTGATCTTGTTCTAAATAAAAAAAGAGAAACACAAACTAAGCGCTCTGATATGTGTGAGCTAAAAAAGAAACACGAATCTTTTTTTTGACAACTCAGGCTCTGCTCTGAACTTAAAACGAAAAACGCCTATAATTTGTCTTGAAAAGGCTTCTCAATTTGCCGTTCGGAGTCGGCAATAAATTGTAGAAGGTCCCTTCCATTCGTGTGAAAAATGTATTACGCACAACATGACTGGTTGCGAGAACCTAGCCCTTGGCGCTCCCCGAACTGCCGCGCCAGCTATTCATTTATTTAATTTCAATTTTTTATCCTTGGAAGACACGACCGAACTGTACGGGTAATTTATTTATTTAATTCGAATGTTTCACTAACGCCCCTCATATTGGATTGTAATTAAATTTTTTTTATGCAATTCAACTCAATCCTCAATCCTGATGAGTTTCTTCGATTATATTATTTTATGTTATATTTTATTATGTAAATTTAAATTGTGAGAATATAAAATTTATTTTTAAATTATTTGTTTGAATCGAAGCTTACCCGGTATTTCATTGCGTACATTTTTTATATTGCTGAAACTTAAACAAAAAAATGGTGAAACAGTAGGGCGTAACTCGAATATGAAGCCATTACAAATAACATATTCCCGTTAATTTTTTTAAAATATTTTATTATGTTTGAATACGTTCACATGTTATACGTGAAATGATTTCATATAAATCATGTACAGAAATAATGCGAGATTAATTTAAATTGTAAACTATATCGATCCTAAATTATTATTCTTATGTTGTAAAATTACACGGTATGTACGATGTACATGTAATAAAATTTTACGCGTAATTTGCTACACAGTGCTATGTATCATAACGTAATTACATTGCACAAGGAGGTGATATTTGCGTGCAATATTTTCCTATAGCCGTAGTTATGGCTCAAACACGCGAAACAATTAATAATGAAAACAGAAAAACATTTTTTCAATGACACTGCTGTTGTAGCAATTATTTTGAACATGAATGCAACACTGCACGAAAGAGTCGTTCGTCATCATATTAGAAGTCAGTCAAAGAAGAATTTTGTCAGAAATTGACACCCCTGACTTCCGCCCAGTAGGCCATTTCATTTTCTATATTTTAATATCTAGTTCTGTTCTTCCAAAGGAGCTTGGCATCTAGGCTCATGCCTAAATATTTCGCTGTATTAGCATATGTTATTGGCTTGCCTGCTACTACGAGACAGACTTATTTGTGAAGCCAATAAGTACAGATTCTTTAAATTTTATACGTTATCTTTGTGACTGATCAAAATATTAGAAGGAAGTATCTTGTCACTGACGTCTACGACTACGTTATTTCGAGAACAGTAGAAGAGCAACGAAATGTCTAACGTACCAGTTCGAAAATAGACAGATAAAATCAGATCTTAGCTAAACGGACTCCAGATCGCAGCAGCGATTTTCAAACAGAAGGTCAAGCACTGACAAAATCTACTCAATGAGCATCAATTCGATTTCAAACAACATCACGGGAGGATTTTACAATCAACAATGAAGGCCAGGTCGGTGTAAAATCAATTGCTCCTGCGTAGATATGGTCCTCGTGACTCTTTCGTTATTGCGTTGGACTGTTGATTGAGCTGACACGGAGTCCGGCAACCAACGAAACATTTGTCGCGACACTTCCTCTCGTTGGAGAATGACAAATTTCAGAGAATATAATTTGTGTAGGACAAACTTCTCAATTTAGTTCGGAATCGGCAATTAAAATTGTAGGACCTTTTCATTTAGAGCGTTCAAAGATCTATGCACACACATGTGAAACTTTATTGGGTCCTTGGTCAGAGTGGTGTGGCAAAGAATTAGAAACAGGACGAGCTAGTAAGGAAGAGATTAACACTGGATCAAGAGAAAGCGTATAGTACTTACAGACATCATTCCACTCTTAAACCTCGCGATATAATAGGTTTAGGGGCGATTCCTGAGAACACAATGAGCGGTAGTGTGCGGTATTTTAATACCTGACTGTCTGGTCGTCGTCAGGGGCGGACACCTGCAGAGGAAATGAAGTATAGATTCTTTCTCATTAATGTCCTTGCAGTTTCTACAGAAGGTGTTGTGAGGAACACCAAGTTTAACCGTTTAGTCTAGTCAGCTCATTTGCACGCTCATTGAAGGACTCTCCATCAATCCTTGCAAGACTATTCTAGTGTCTTTTACGAAAAGAACATTGGTCAATCTCGGACTTATCATCGCCAAAGACACCACTGTAGGCTATTCCAACGAGGTGAAGTACCTCGGCATTGTCTTAGACAGACGCTTAAATTGAAATGCACATATCAAGCTCACGGCTGATCGTGCTACTAGAGCCTTATGGGCTACTCGGCGTCTCTACGGCAGAACTTGGGGTCTAAGTCATAAAATCATACATTGGTTGTACATTTCAATAGTTAGCCACAAGTACTTGAATGAACAATGGCAATGAAGCTTGAAGAGCTACGAGCTGTCTGTCTCGGTGTTACAGATGCGGTGCGTACCTGCCCCACATCAGCCATAGAGTTATCGGGCTCTCACTCCGTCATTTCCTCACAAGGAAGGCCACTGCCCATTGTGCTATAAAGATGCAACTAAAACACAAGTATAAATCAGGTCATCTTAATATATTTCACTCAATTCCAAGTACAGATGTTCTGCATTATCTCCAACGTCATGCCCAGGGAGTACAGTTTTGGAAGGCTATTTGTGGTAAAAAATATTAGACCGTGTCGGTTAGTCTAATGGAGAGTCCGTATCACACCCAGAATGTTTGGTATGAAGTAGGTATTGGCGTTATTCGAGCCAACACTAAAGTCTCCATAACAATGGGGATGTGCCCCAGCGTATTCCAGACTGAAACCCGTGCTATTGAGATCTGCGCCAGAATAAACCTCGATAGAGGTCTTAGGGGCGTAAAAATACATATCAATTCAGATAGTCAGCCAGCGCTTAAAGACACTCTAAAATTACTTGTTAGGCCCATCAAGATTAAATTTGGTTGGGTGCCCGGCCATTAGGGCATTGTAGGCAATAAACTGGCTAGGGCCAGTTCGGTTTCCGCACTCTTGGGACTTGAACCCTTCTAAGCAATCCAAGCCCTTTTCCTACAAGGAAATGCTAAACCTTGACAGGATCAACTTGAGGAATCTAGTGATCTTCTTTGCCGGCTATTGCGGCATTAGATATCAACTCAACAAACTACACCTTTGTTCAGATACAGAGTGTCGGTTACGTAGGCAGATCTTGCATAGGGAATTCTGTTCGTTAGCGGAGTTAAGAAACTCGGGTACTAATGACATACGCACCTTCATAAGGAAGGAAGTGGACCTATTTGGTTAAGTAGACCGGAGACACAATAGGTCGCAGTGTCAGCCATAAAGACAGTTGTAGCAAGGCCTTGTTGATCTTGCTTAGGGTATTTGATTTCTACCAAAAGTTCTCAAACTATTCTAGTGTCGAATGAGTATGAGCTCAGCCCTTTTATAGCAGCTTGGCTGTATACCATGATCGCTGGTTTTGATTGCAATATGCGTTGTCTAGATTAAGTTGAGTAATCTCGAGAACTTTTCAACATCTGTTTCATCTTAACTTATTTGTGTTTCAAGTGTAGTTTGCGGATTCTCTCATTCATATCTCGTCTCGTGGTGTTGTTTTTTAAGACGCTGTCTTTCTCATTTGTAGGTGCTTCAACAAGAGGTTTCCTATTTAAAGAACGAATTTCGATCTTGCTGTCTATGTACTGGGTCACGCATACTCCAGAACATCGTTAAGGCTCGAGTTGTTTCCTCCGTAACCTCCTTTCATGGTTGTTTCAGATGAGTGCGCCAATTTCCATATTTCCATACCAACGGTAAAAATCGATCCTTAAGTCTCTACGATCCGTCCAATTAGGATAAAATCACCCCTATCATTCAATCCGCCGGGGGGAACGATCCACTGAAATTTCAACTTCAGTATCATTCAATCCGTTCGAAGGGAATCGTCCACTTGTCGGTAATGTGAATGACTTTTCACGTAATTATTCAAACCGAACGAATCGAATCTCTCCATACAAAGTTTCACATTTCTCATCCGATGGAAATTCATTGCGGATTCGAGTTGTGCTGGTTAAAAAATTAATCGAAATGTATGTTCTTTATAGGACAAATCTTAGGTGTATTAAATTAAACATCTGCTTTTAGGAAGAAGACTACCAATAGAGTTAAGAATGAGAAAATACCCGGACATTGTGAATTAAATGTGATTAATTTAAACTTTTTATCGTTAGATCTTTATAAAGTCGTCAAGAATTTATTTCTTATTTGCACTGCTTCATTTGTATTTGGATGTGCACTTAGCTCTCCTGGTTCATTTACTGCATTATTTTCTTCTTCCGCTGATGGTCATACGATTTGGTGGTCAACACTTCCAGCACATAATTGAAGGCTGCCTTATTCAAACGAAATTTTTTTTTGAAATGGAAATTCAAAGTTATTTCGTAGAAATTATGAACTACAAATCTTTTAACTAACTTGGCATCTGATAGGTCCATAATGTCTTCACTGGATGTCCGTAAATATGCGCGATATGTCGGTCTATTTGAAAATTCCTCGTCTTAAAAAAACAGGGCAATGCTATCCTTTTGTCCTGAAATTTAATTTAATTTTTTTCAATTTGTAATTGCTGTCAACTATGACAGAACAGTCGGTTTTGAACAAGGAAAATCGTAGTCGGTAAAACAGTGCATCCGGCGGATTGAATGATTAGACTAAAAGTGAACGCGGATCGAATAGGTGAAGTGAATCTCAGATCCGTCGGATTGAATGATAGGGGTGAATATGTCCCGTCCTCTGATTGGTCCAAATAAAGCTGTCCGCTTTGGTGCAGTCTCAGATTTACAAGCTGACAACGAATGCTGTCGTTTCAAAAAAAAAAAAAAAATACAAACCCAAAGGTCCTGTGTGGATACAAAAGCAAAATCTCTGACCTTTTTTTATTCCATAAAATATGGTGTCATGGCTCTACTCTGGGACGATTGTACCCACACGAATTTTTACGAAATCCCAAAACAAAGTATCAGCAACGAATTGAAACACCCCGAAGGGCAAAAAACAAAAAAACAAAGGAAACCAAAAAAAAAAAAAAGAAAACTTCACAGTTCGCAGTGCAAGTGAAACATTAAAATTCGGTTTCAGTCAGATCTGGGTCGATGGAGCATACTGAAATTAAACTGTCAACTCGTTGAAAACATCGCAAACTTTTCAATCATCGTCAATGCGCTACGTTCTGGTGCTGTTCTATATCAGCGTCTGACAGAGGCCGTGCAAGTCCTGTGTGACTCTGGGTAGTCCTTACTCCTGCGCCTGTTGTCGTTATGTTGTCCTCCAGCAACAGTGATTGATGGCTTTCGATATCTCCATTCAGTCATATTTGCATTTTTTTTTTTTTTTGGATTTTGCTCCTTATTTTCCTGCGGGACGTTTTTGTTTTCCTTTTTCGAAATCCCTTTGATGGAATTTAATTCTGAAAATGGCTTGCAACTTGATATCTTTTTACTTTTTACTTCGGTTCCAAGAATCTGAAATTTTTTCGAAATTAAAACAATTTCATTTTGGAATGAAATAAATGGAACAGACTCCCTTTTGTATATTTTATGAGGCAAAGGCTAAACTGTTGTTTCTGTGAAGGCTCGGAGTTTAATTGATCGATCACATGTAATGAAGATGGAAAGGTGTGTTCAATGTAATCGAATGTCATGAACAGGTAAATTGTATTGTACGTACAATGTCAAGTCGCCCTTGTGGGTACCTGACCAGTGAAATGGAAGTGAACTATGTCCTTCTGACTTTAAAGTCGAAATGAGATTCCTGCACGCTTTTGTGTACCATTCTTCGTTTAAATAAGTACACATGCACATACTTAAGGTGGTTTCGATCTTCCATTTATTCAATGGGCTGATGATATGCACATACATATGTCCCTTCAAGTCCCACTTCTGGAAGGAAGTCCTTTTCATTGATTGTCTCTAACAAATAAGTAGGGCCACTAATAATCTTGTCAGACAACTTAACCTAATCTTTTCATCTGATGTCAGGAACTGTGTCGTCACAGCGAGCCATATTTCCTAATAAAAATAAAAAATAAATATATAAATAAATGGCGCGACAGCTCGGGATGAGCCAAGGCCTAGCTTCTCGCAACCGTTCATGCTGTGCGTGTTACATTTTTCGCATGAATGGAAGGGACCTACAATTTATTGCCGACTCCGAACGGTGAATTGAGAAGCTCTTTCATGACAGATTATACTTTCGAAGGCTTGTCATTCCCCGACGAGAGGTGGTGCCGCGAAAAATATTTGGTGTTTTCCTGGCTGGGGCTTGAACCCACGCCGCTCGGTCAGCAGTCCAACGCACTAACTACTGAGCCACGGCGTCCATATTTCCTAATGACATTTCCTAAATTCAACAGTCAGGAAACTCGCTCTGATTGCAGACTTCACAAAGCTAAATATCCTGGCCTTTTATAAAATCAGTGTGGTTATCACATTCGACTCCGAACGTCGAATTGAGAAGCTCTTTCATGACAGATTACACTCCCGGAGGTGGTGAAGCGAAAAATGTTCGGTGGATATGGCTGGGGCTTGAACCCACGCTGCTTGGTCAACAGTCCAACACACTTACCACTGACCACTGAGCCACGTCCATACGTGTGTACATCTTCTTAAATGTTGCAAACATTTCTTAGTTCATTGGCTGAATTATATTGATGTAGTGTTTAAGATACATTCATACAGGATTGGAATCGCAAAGGGCCTGAGGATGACTTGGCCTATAGTCTTAAGTTTACAGCACTTTGAAGTCTAAGTTCTGTTTCTTCAAGCAGAGTTCAACTTCTGGGCAAAAGCATTTACTAAACCAGTCAGTGAATAGAGGTGGATTCATCCAAGCTATTTTGTTTGCCCTCCAATGCACAGGAAGTTTAGCCTTTGCTACATTTTCAAAGCTCTGGGATTTTCAGATTGATAGATGAGATAAGGTTTACGCTTTAAATTACCCTCAGAGTCTCACCATTTCCACGAAATACGCGTGAACCTATCTTTTACTGCCTTGAACCCTGATGCTCTTTCTTCTTCCTTTGAAAGAAAAGTTCGAGTTGGCATGCGCTTCCAATAAAGTCCAGTTTCAGCCGCATTGAACATTTGTTGAGCTGTATATCCACCGTCTTTAATAATTCTTTGAACTCCTCCTTGAATTGGTTGGAAGTTTCAAAATTGGCCCTGAATTTTATGTTGTGGAGATTGCGACCTTTTCGGAATTTATCAAACCATCGCTTTTGTTTGTTCTGCTCCTGACTCAACTCCTATTTCCCGCAGAAGATGATCAAAAATATTCTTTGCTTTGTTTGAAATTGTAACAGAGTCGATTCCAATTTTTTTTTTACAGCTCTTGCACAGTCGTTAAGCCATGCTTAGAATGCAATATCCTGCAATTAGTATATTCATAAGGCATCTGCGGTGTAGTCGTGTTGCAGCAATAGCTTCGCCCTAAGCCGCTTAAAAATTAATCCCCGGAGAAATTATGAAAGCCCTATTAACATGCTTTTTTCCTCTGTTCAGCTTGGTTGGAGTTCCGGTGAAGTTCCCTTTGAATATGACACTCTCTTCGTATATATTTTATTAAAAAGTCATCAACGCATTCCACAAACTCCCACCATTCTGTGTATGTTTGTTCAGCAATGGCAATCTGTCACGAAACTTTTTCGAATGTCACTGCCAACTCCTAACTTTGGCACCCTTCCCCGCAATCTCCTCCAGCAGTTGTCATAAACCGAACGAGTGTCTCTAAATAAACTCAAAATGATAAATGCAAACATTTTCAAAACTATCATACGTACGTAGTCCCAAATGTCCAAGTAATTTTTCGCCAAATCACCGTGCGCATTACTCCCACGCACATACAGACTACAGAGTTCCATGGTGGAACAACAACTCACGACAAAACAGTCCTCCTTCCGGCATAATCAATCACAAACAGTCGTTTTTTTGTGGCTCGTTGTGCGACAGAAACTGCTTTTTTCGTGCGTTTTTGTGCTGAAGTAGTTTGTGTAACATTTCTCATAAAAGTTCCTCATTTAGATTGTTTCCTGGGGAAACCGACGTTGATAACCCACCCAGCGAGGAGGACAAGACGACCGGAAACAGCAACGGAGACAAATGGAAAAGTTTATGTTCCCTTGAAAATATTTCAAAAATTCCAAATCCCAACAATAATAACAATGATTAAGGATAATGTGTTTAGTTTCTGTGAGAACGTCTGGGGAGCTCCATGCCAAACACGCTGCGCCCACCGAGTATGCGGGCGCACATACATACATAATTTGTTAGTTTATGTACGGAGTTCCTTAAAGTCCGAAGGGATGCACTCGTTTGTGCCACCGTATTGACCATCATCCACGAGTTGCCCCCAAAGTTGGCAACCGACTGGCGGGTAGAAAATTAGACCGAGCAAGGACATGGGTTGAGCACTGAATTCGCTCTTCATCATAATTCATAAGTGTGCCGAGGTATAGAATTCGTGACTTGGAAGTGAAATTTTTATGTGGAAAAATGTAGGCTCCAACGAAATGCGAAAAGGTGTCTGAAGGTGGATGTGCCGTGAATTTTTCTGACTTGATTGCGGATGGTAGGTGCGGGCTGACTTTATTTCCCACAAGGTGTTGGTTTTATTTTGTGGCTCTATATCCCGAATCCACTCACGGCGGGGTTGAGAAATTGCAAACTTTTTAACCCGGCACAAGGTCTTTTTTTTTTTTCGATTTTTGTCTGGAGATGACGTAGGGCTAGGTAAAATCATTTGAAACTAGAGTAAGGTGAACTAACGAGGATCTTCCGAGCAGCGCAGGCCAATTTCCAGGGATTCTGAAACTTTCCTAAAAAGTACCCTCGACACCCTCCAAGAAAACTGTATTCGTCCAATATTGGGAATAAGTGGTATACCCTATATATGGTATAGGGTTTTCCAATAGGGACGGGTAGATGTTAAAATTGAATAAAACAAGTTGTGTATGAGATACCAACGAATTAATTGTTTTATTTAAAATGATATCGTTTAAATGGCTGCCGCGGCTTCGCTGGGTGGTAATTTTCGATGACTCTGGCGCACAGATCAGGCTGAATTTGAGCGATGGCACGGGTTATGTTGACTTTTAATGCACAAGTCGTTTGTGGCTTATTTGCATAGACCTGCAACTTAAGGAAACCCCACAAGAAAAAGTCAAATCACACGATCTCGGTGGCTTCTGTACCTGAAGATGGAGGGATGGAAGGTTAAGGATAACTTCCAGTGCTGCAGTAGGAGTTTTTCTTAGAGGACCTGTAATGCATACACAAGCTAGTCTTTGGATTTTGTTGAGCCTGTCTTGTATGGTCGTTTGGTTGGTTTTTTGCCACCATACGGCTGCTGCATAGTTAACAATTGGTCTGGTTATAGCTGTGTAGAGCCATAGTGACATTTTTGGATTCATATTCCAGCTCCTACCAATGAGACTTTGCTGGTCCATAGGTAGATCCTGGCTCTATCTATGGTTTTCATGAGATAAAAGTTCCAATTGAGTTTTTCGGGTGGACCCCAGGTACTTCACTTCTTTTGAGAACTCTATTGCTTCACCGAACAAAGTGGGTTTTCGAAGTTTGCTTAGATTCCTTCTCTTTGTGAAAGCAACTATGGTGCTTTTTTTGGGGTTGACATTTGGTCTCTGGAGGAGGTCCGAGTTTGTTTCATCGAACTTACCTCTGATAAGGATATGTCAGCGTATCCCTGGACATAGAACCCGTCATTGTTGAGTAAGTTTAAGACACCACCCTGGGGGCACCCTTTCGCAGCCATGACTCTGATTTTGTCGCTGCCTAGTGCGGCGTTGGTGTTCCTGCCGGTAAGCATGTTTCTTATCCAGTTGCATGTAGTATTGTCTACTCCTGTTTTTTGAATGCATCTGTATGGCATGTTCAGTGTTGTCGAATGCCCCCTCGATGTCAACGAAGAAACCCACCACAATTTCTTTGTCTCTTAAGGATTTGTCAATCCTTGTAGTGAATTCCTAAAGAGCGTGCGTAGTAGATTTTCCGGGCTGATAGGCATATTGGTTTTTATGAAGTGCATTCCCATTAAGCGGGCCATCCCTGATATGTCTATCAATTATTTTTTTCATTGTTTTTAGGAAAAATGTAGTGAGGTTTATAGGTCGGTATGATTTCGGCTGATCAGTTAGTCTTCGACCTGCTTTGGGTATACATTTTTCTGTGAGCTCTTTCTAAGTTTTCGGTATGTAGCCCCAAGCATAGCTTGTTCTAAGGATGTTGATCAGTAACGGGGTGATAGGTAATATACTTTTTTGGAGGAGTTCTGGAAAGACTCCATGTTTATCAGGGGCTTTGAATGGCTCAAGGAAGTTGATTGTCCATTTAATCTTGCTTTCATGAAAAGTTTCCTTTGCTCTCTTCCAGTTCTCCCTGGTTGGTCTGTTTATCCTTACCTGGAGAGGATTGTTAGGAGAGATGGGGATGTTGCTGGAATCAGGGAAATGGGATTCGGCTAAGAGCTGTAACGTCTATAGACCATTTTCCCCATAAGTTCGATGCGATATTTCATTAACCTAATTTGCTTAGTTTGCTGTTCGAATGTCGGAGAGACCTTGGCAGAATTTCTTCCATGATTCTCTTTTAGCTCTTCTCATTTCTTGGTTATAGTTTCTGAGTGTTTTAAAGTACACGGTCCATTCTCCGTCGCGTTTCGCCTTATTGAAAAGCTTTCTCGTTTGTGCTCTTAACTTGATGAGTTTATTATTCCACCATGGAGTAGAGCGATTGCCTGATGTTTTTTTTCTATGCTGCTAAGTTATACATAGAATCCGTTCAGAATCCGTTAGTATGTAAGTATAGACATGTAGGTATAGATTAACCAAGTTCTGTGGCCCATTATTGGCTTTGTCAGGTATCAATTTCAGTTTCGACTACTTGACTTCCCATTCTTTGCCTTAGAAGTAGAATTTAATTAGTCATGCATCCATTAATTTTTTGAAGTTATATCGTCTCTTTCATCAACATCATGGAATATGCTTCCGTTCATTTGTTGCATTGTTAACGAACAGTAACTTCATCCAGTCCAGTCCAGTCAGCAGGTATGGCACCTTGTTCATTCAGTTACTTTTCCCATAATATCGTTTACATCATGTAATACAGGTTACAATCTACAAAGTATGTACATATGTACACACACTGGTTCTTCCACCTCGGAAGCAATCTACAAAATTTTCTCTGAAAATTGATGATACTGTATGGTAATGGTACACTATGTTGGCATAGTTAACAATAATGCAAACTCAGCTCTCAAAATTCATGGAAACACTTCACGAAAACAAGCCTTTTGCTGGTACTATGAGATATGATCGGATGGGCAAGAGCCGGCAATTCATGAACGAGGAAAATAGCATTTATCAATATTGGAAGGGTATAGCTAGGGCATGTGCCTGTAATTACAAGAAAAATAAATAAAAAATACATTTTCTTGGAATTACAAAAATGGCATCAGAGAATCCGGTCGGGTTCATATTTATGAACGCATTGTCTACGAAAATAGGTTTTGTGCGTGCTATCAAGTCAATTTCGTCACGCAGTGATTGAAATTCTGTAGTTGGAAATCATCAAGTGACAATTCGAGGGTGTCTACTACATTGCACCCAAGGATCTCTACTTTTACCAACACTATTTGCACTACACATCAATGACTGGTTAGAGTCGACAAACAAATTTTTTTTTTTATTTTTTTTTACAATTCTAATAGCAAGTGGGTACGTCACATTACATTAAAAAACTTAAGGACCCAATGTCACACATACATATAGTAAGTCACGGCCCATCGTCAATATCTGAATATTAGCGTCCATGTAGGTGAACTGTGATCTAGAGTGGGGCTTAAGTGTCGTTACATTATGACGTTGGGAGCTTAGCCCAAAAAAAAAAAATCATCGGTTTTTTGACACCGCATACAGAACTGAGCTTGCACTAAAGTTCAATCACTAGTGGTTATCGTATCTCAGTGGTTTGTGTATTGATTGCTGAGCGAACTGATACAGGTTCCAGTCCGGCTAATCAAACGAACAGGCGTCATTTTACCTGTTTTATGGCTCCTCGCTATAGACAACTTTTCTACAGCTATCAAGATTAAAGATGTAAAAGTAATGGCATACTAAGACGACGTTTTATTCATACAACGATCATCAGACCCATGCTTACCTACGGCTCAATAGCATGGTGGAGGGCAACCGAGAAGACTATACATTTTAATAACTTTGAAGACGTACTGAGACTAGATTGCTAAAAAACATCAGGATCCTGGTTCCTGATCAACTTCTCAAATAGGCTTGGAAGTTGTACTAAAATTACCCACTCCCGACTATTCCGTAGGGAGCACTCCAGCAAAAGCACACCTCAGGCCTTAGACTCTTTTACCAGCAGGAAGTTAGTACCCCAACGGGTGAACAAACAATCTAAATCTACACTGACGGTTCTAAGATGGAGGTAGACACTGGACTTGGTGTGTTCAGTAGATTAATAAATATATATGAATCGTAATGACTCGTGGTCGCCGTGGCTTACTGAATAGTGCGTTGCATGTTGCGTGGGTTCAAGCCCCAGCCATGTCCACCAACAAAAATTCGCGGCACTACCTCTCGTCGGGGAATGACAAACCTACGGGAGTATTGTACAATATGTCATGAAAAAGCTTCTTAATTCGCCGTTTGGAGTCGGCAATTTATTGTAGGTCCCTTGCATTCGTGCGAAAAATGTAACACGCACAACATGAATGGTTGCTAGAATCTGGGCTTTGGCCGCTTCCTGAACTGTCGCGCCAGTTATTAATTCATTCATTCGTGTACTGAAAAGTGACATAGACCGCAAGATGAGAGAACTAATCAACACCTCTTTTTCCATCAGAGGCGACCGCAGTATATCTCGTAACTTATGGCAAAAAATTAACAAAAGTAAATCAAACTGTCTCGTATCATAAAATATATACTGACAGGACATTGTGCCATAAGCACTATGGCCACAAGACTCGTCATCAACCTCCCAGGCTACTGCAGGGGCTGTCAAGATTCGTTTGAAACACAAGCCATTAGGCACAAGGCAGCCTTACGACCTATCAGTAGGCAATGACGAACCTCCAAGAATTATAAAAAAAGTTCGTGTGAAACTAGGCCTTAATACTTTCGGACTGCTGCGTTAGCGATTTATTTGTAGCTAACTTGTTCTTGATTTAAAGATCGTACCGAAAATCTAAAAAAAAGGTTTTTTGGAAATGCGGCATTGGGTCGGTCTGCTAGGCAAACCGCTAGTGTCCAACTAAATTTGGCCTGTCACGTGGACATTTCTCCATCAAAATTGCTTTAATTACAGACCAACGGAGCAATTGATTTCTCAGATACTGAGTCCTAGAAAAAGTTTTTCATTTCTATAATTTTATTACTCTCGTGCGTATGACGATACGACATACATAAATAACTAGAAACCCCAGTTTAATGTTATTTTTCTCGCTAAACATTTTAAAAATGTAATCACCATAGCTTTCACTAATCGTCGTTAGTACAACGATAATCACAAAAGCCAAAAGCAAAAGAGATGCTTACTCTCTTTCTCTTGATGCTTAAAGTGACACAAGCAATAATTACAACATGCAATAAAGTAAATCCTTTTATGCACTCTTGCGACATTCTACCTAAAATGTACAATCAACTTAATAGCAAGAACTGTGTCTTACGCAAAAAGGGGGAAAAAAAAAAACCAAACTTTCTTTGAAAAAGCCTTGATATAACTTCAAGAGCAACTCATTGTAATTAAAAAGCAATTAAGTGGTTTCGTTGTAGCACTTGTGTCTGCTTAATGGATCAACTTGTATAATTCTCACAATTTTTGTCTTCTCTTGCGACAATTTGCCTAAAGTGTTCAAATAGTTTTTTTTTTTTCTATCTTTCTTGTTCTTGTTTGTTAGTGTCCTTCGTAATTTTATAGAGCAAGGATTTACAAGTTAGGAATCGTAATAATGCCTAGGGCAAAGGGATATGAATTAATCACTACTAAATGTGGATGAGATGAACGTTTTTTTTTTATTTTCACAAAGTAAATCTGAATACACAGTCACGCAACATTTAAACACAGATTGTTACACGGTAGAAAAAGTTTTCCGATGAGTTCAGGATTGTGTTCGATGTATCAGTGAGTGGGGAGAATGGAATATTAGAAAAGCATCTAAATGCTTTGTGGTATCGTATGAGCTTAAGTGGATTCTCCACATTTACCGATCTTCCGCCATCGACTCTAAATCATCAGCAGCATACGGGTAGAGGTGAGATTTCGGACTTGTTCCAGCCACCTCATTCTGAGCATGGATTCCATGACACGTCTTGGAAGCCGATTTGGGGACATGCGTTTAACACCAAACCATCGATTTATGAACCCCTCCGTTCCAACAAGAACCAGCTCCACATTAAGTGCCTCGCGTATTCTGGTGTTCCTAACTTGATCTCGACAAGTTACCTCAGACATATAACGAAGAAATCTCATTTCGGCAGCTTGTATTCGCGATCTTTTTTTCGGTCATTACCCAAACCTTATGACCATAGGTGTGGGTCAGAACAAAGACTGAGTTAAAGACCGATAGCTTAGCTCAGATGCTAAGTTCGGTCCTCCTGATAACAGATTGACCAAGCTGTCTCAAAATTGCTTCAGCCCGACCAATCCTAGAGGATAACTCAGTATTGCTCCTTCCATCGCTCGTGCATAGGACCCCGAGATCTTAAACTTCTCCACCTGTTTCAATGGAACTCCACTACTATTACCACTGATTTGTTCACGGTTACCTTTATCGCAGCTTCAACACAAACGGCTACGAATTCGGTCTGGTGGGGCTCCAGGATAACTAAGCCATCAGCGAAGAGCAGATGAGTTATCCTTAAGTCTCCGTTCCTCGCCACGGCTGCGCAAAGGAGAGGTGACCAAACACATACCTGACGAAGTCCAACCCGCACAGTGAAGGGTGTCGATTTAACGCCTTTCACACAAACACAGCTTTACAGTTAGTGTATAAAGATTGAATAGCCCACAGAAGAGAACCGTCTATCCCATCCTGCAGTGCACTCAAGAATTTACCTTAAGGGGGGTCCCTTAAGTGACCACAATGCAAGCGGACATGCAGGCAAATGCATGCTACTCCAGTACGGGTAATAGTCGCATCTAATTTATGTTCCACATACGACTAGAAGAATTCAAAAATGCGTCTACTAAGGAAATAAACAATTGTCCGCTGTTGAACAGAGTCTGGTTTAAAATGAGAAACTATTCAAATTGTTTGCCTTCTAATCAATATTTGTTTCTTTGTTATAATAATATTGTACAAAGGTTGAGCATACATAGTTTATGAATTGGAATTTAATTACGTCTACCAAAAGAAATTCATTTCAGATTGCGGTCTACCAAGTTTCCGTTTGTGGTTTTCAGTACAACTGGTGCATGAACACAGATACTCATCAAATTAATTACTGGTAACAAATAATTGCTTTCTCGGGGCAGTAAATTTTGTAAACCATCTCCGACCACTGTAAACGAATAAAAATTAGTTGTTAATTAGTTCTTTAGTTTGAAGATGAAGTTTTATCAGCAGTTTTTCTGACTTTTGAAACTTTTTTTTTATTCACGCAATGAAATATGTATGTTTTTTATCTACAATTTTTTCTCTGTAAACATCATAACGTAACAAGAGTAGATTGAGCGAAGAAAAATATGAATGAAATTCATTAGTCAACATTTGTTTCGTGGGCAATGTGAAGTGCTTTCCAAAAAGCTTTTTATGAGGACGTTATAAGGACTTGTAAGCAATTCAGGTAGGTTGATCTAGTAACAGAGACAATAGGGGGCATCTGTTTTAAGGACAACAAATAGAGAAAGACTGGACTATCAGCACTATGTGCCCATGTTTAAAAATACTCATAGTGTCTAGAAAGGACTTCTAAAGTTGCACTGTGAAGTTGCAAATCTTTCACTGCATCTTTGGCGAGGGTGGGCAAAATGGAGGAGTTGTGACCCTTGGACGCTTCACCTTTATTGAAATAGTTAAAAAGCTAAGAAACCCTATTCATTGAAATACGATCTCATTTAGTATACTGATGATTCCAAGATGGAGAAAGAATTTTGGTCTGCTACGCAGCCTAGTCAAATCTTTGGGTTAGGTTAGGTTAGGTAGATGGATTGGCGAGGGGAAAAAAGTTCTATGTGCCACACTCAGGTCAGTAGAGACGCATTGTGATGCCCATTTTGTTGTCGAAAGGTACCCCTTGCCAGGGTTGTAAAAGAATGCATTCATTTTTAAATGCACTCTTTTATGAATTAAGTTTTATGATTGAATTCATTTTGAGACTTCAAAAAAATTAGCAATCACCATTCATTTAGCATTCAAAAGATTGCATTAATTTCTCTACCATTCAATTGAATGCGTTCATTGAATGCACTCAATTAAGAATTCATGAACTCTTTTACACTCATTTGCATTCTTTTGCATTCTTGGCATTCATTTTTATTGATTTGGTACCAAAGTTAAATAAATAAGGAACTATTTAAAAGGTGTTTTTTATATATTGTACATAATATATACATATGTATTTAAAAAAAATTCATTCAGCCGATATTTTTATTTTTAAATTATGCTTTTAATATGGGGTCAATGCTCGTTGGATATCCTTTAGAGCTGGAAACCTGATAAATCCCGGCTGTTAGAATAGACAACATGAGTTGAGCCTGGCACCTTTTGCTTGATGGGTGATGATACTAGCCTACCCACTGCGCAGTACATCTACCCATACCCACCACCGCCCCGACGCAATGCTAAATTGCTATAAAAGGTAGAATTCTTCTGTAATCGAACGGTAAAAGTGTTGGCTCCTTGGCGCTGGGTAGCAAATTGATCCTTTTGATCTGTTTCGTCGTTCCATCGGAAGCCGTTGCCCTGCACCTTGGAAGAATGTGGGCAAACTGCCATTCGAACCTCGTGTTTGTTTGAGAACGCATTGGACCACTTCCCTCTATTATGTTTTTCACTATCCACTCGCGCTTATGCTCGCCGGGGCTCAGTGGTTAGTGCGTTGGACAGCTGTGCGAGCGTCGTGGGTTCAAGCCCCAGCCATGTCCACGGAACATTTTTCGCGGCAACTTCTCTCGTCGGGGAACGACAAGACTCCCGTAGCATAATTCGTGATGAAAGAGCTTCTCAACTCGCCGTTCGGAGTCGGCAATAAATTGTAGGTCCTTCGTGCGAAAAATGTAACACGCACGACATGAATGGTTGGGAGAAGCTAGGCCTTGGCTCATCCCGAGCTGTCGCGCCAGCTATTTATTTTTTTATCTACTTGCGCTCAAGGGATTCTCATTAGGGTAGGTGCCCAGACTTATGGTTCTTTTCCAAATCTCCCGATGTCATAATCACTGTCAGTTCAATAAACTCTTCAGGCCTCGAAACTCAATGCTAGTGTTATGCTCTATTTTCATCACCCCCTCAATGTTGGCAGTGAATTTCCAGGCTGAGCTATTTATACACAGTGTATGCAGCTTCAGTTTAGTTTGAATACAATAGTTATGTGTATTCCCTGTCATCTACCATCAAGATATACCTGCCAAGTCCTATCAGCAGTCTGTCAGATCAATCCGTTTATGATAACTTTGCTTTCAACGACAATTTCTCACACTTTCCACGAGGTTAGCGATGCCACCTAGCTCTCACCTTTCAAGTTTGTTAATTTCCGACGAAATGCGATGATTAATCCATCACAAGGGGCAAATGATGTGTCAAACACTAAACTATACCATCCCCACAATGTATGTATGCTCCCTCTAGGTAGGGGCACAAAAACTTAAACCTTAAACCAAAGCCATTGCTCCACACCACTTGCTGCCACAAACGTTCACTATGTGCAGAGCAAAGAAAACGTAACCCACGTTAATGGTTTTCATTGCGCTGTCAAACCAACAACATTAGATCTGGGTACACATGTCTCGTCTAAAAGCACACCGCACATGTCTGCCGGTGGTGTTCTACCACTTTTGACGTATAACCACTTCAACTACCACAAACATTTACCCGTGTGTCGTATCCACTACCACTGCCTAATTACTACCGTTGACTTTGTGTCAAGTCCTCGCCCCCAGCTTGCCGCAATGCCAAAAACACTAACAGCAAAACCATTATTATTTAATTACGTGAGTTAAGTAATACACGCACTAGTGTGGGGCTTCTACAGTGTCGGGTGGGGGAGGCTAGGGTGCCTTGTGCCACACAAAGTTTCATAATTTCATTACCATACATCGAAGCATGAAACCCTATTATGACAAGTCTCTCGATAGAGCCCCACATGTGCGTGTGCATTACGCGTCAATCAAAATTTTGAAACTAGCAAACGCCGCCGTAAGCTACAAAAGAGGACCTTTGCTCATTCGCCACTATACTTTCTCTGTCAAAATAAAGCACCACTGCTTCACGTAGACAACAATGAAGAGACCGATAAATTTCAAAAAAGAAAATTTCAAAATAATAAGATTACACTTACAAAGCAAAACGCCACTACCACATCACACACACACAGCGAACATGCCACACTGGCTGGTGAGTGTTGCAGCCAAGGCAAGGGTTTTAACTTTAAGGCCACCCATGTAATGCCGAAGTAAATTAAGGGATTTTCAAATTAAACGCAGTGCTGCTTGTTGCCATCTTTTCCAAAGGATGTCGACAGCGAAAGCGTCTCGAAAAATTGTGTAACATGAGTGTAATTGAACGAAACACAGCTACGAATGGCATTTTGGTGAGGGGGAAAACTATCGCAACGTTGACGTCGATCTGGAAGCCACAATTCATCTCCATTTCCATCATCATCATCATCGTTGTAGTCGTCGTCTTCGTCGTTGTCGTCTTCACTTACTTCATCAGTAGCGTTTTCCTTTGTCGGTGGCGGCAGCGGTCCTATGCGTCAGTTGTGGTTAATAACATTGGAAAATGCTGGATGGCTTCGGTGGTTTGATGGGTGGAGGTACTCTCGCTTGCGATTTTCTTTTATGGGTTTTTTGGTGGCAGGGGGCTGAATTGACAGCGCGACGTTTTATCAATTCAGTCACGGGACTTGCTTCTCGCGAAATGATTAAAGGGATCGTGTTTTTAATTAATTTCTTCCCAACTAGGGATTTTTTTTAATATCTCGCGCTACAAGGGTAAAGAAGCTGACGGGAATAGTGAGCAACGAATATGATATTAAGTTGCCACTGCCCTTACAATGTCTGACAGAAGGAAAATGAAAAATTTATTAGTCACAAGTTGAAGTGATGCGTTACAATGACGTCGTGGGAAGCCTTTAAAATGAAACGGTAACGTAATGAGATTTTGGGGTACCGTTTCACTCATCCTCTTAAGGCCTGACTAGGGTTACAGAAGCAAGCAAGCTTACAAAACACTCAGGTCCCTACTTTCTTACTTAACGGGCTGCTAAGCAGTGAAAAGTCTCTGCCTGACAGATTGCAGTCCTCAATACTCTTCGATCCCGGCCTTGCTGCTGCTAGTTTGTACTGCTGTTATACCGGAGGTTCGGTCTTCCTGGTCGTCTCGAATCTAAGGACTGCGATTCGAAAATTGTCCGAGCCAATATAGTCAACGAGATTTGGCTTTCTGACCTACGTCCACATCTTAGTACAGCTCATAGAGTTCGCAGTTATACCTATCTTCTCCTCCATTCGCCCTCCCCGCATATAGGACCGAATATCTGATGAAGTATTCTTCTTTCGAAGTAGTCCAGTATCTGCGCTGCTGTCCAACTTATCATCCAGGACTCTGCGCCATATAGCAGGACAGGCAGAATTAGAGTCGCCTTCGTGCTAAGATTCCACCCGTTTTGCTACATCGACGAAGCAACAGTTTAGGTCTAGGGTTAGTCTACGCCAGATCACCACTCAGATGTCATTCGTACAGTTAACGTTTACTCCGTGGTAGGTAAACTTCTTATAGCTGTCGATAGTAACGTTTTTCCCCAGGCATTGCCTGTTAAATACTTGTTTGTCGACAGCCTGTATATGGTTATGTCCTCGTTTGTTTTAAGACCGACTTGTTTCGCCTTTTATTCAATATCTTCTGCATATCCCAGTAGCCGGATGGACTTGTGAAAGATAGTGCCTTCCGTATTGACGCCAGCCCTACGCGTTGTCTGCTCCAGCACGAGATTGAACAAATCGCCCAAATTCGGTGTGGGCCCAGGACGTGGTTCAAAATTGCACGGTTCACCGTGTGTTTTTCAGCGTAACGCGGCGGACACAGCTCGGGATGAGCTAAGGCTCAGCTTCTTGTGTTGCATTATTCACACAATTAGAAGGGACCTACAATTTATTGCCGTAACTGGAAAGTGTGTTTTTGAAACTAGAGTTGGGTTAGTTTAGGGTGGCAGTCTATATAGATACATACATTTAGGCCCGTTGTGATACCATTTTTCATTTTTCATGGGATTTTCTTATATTGATCTATGTACTTCTTTAGAAAGAAAGTGAGGACATTTTTTTTTGAGATTTACATTAAGGCTCGACATCTTCTAGATAAGGTTAGATTTCCGGGCCAAAGAAGACGACTACCATTACCCGAAGACTGACTATGCCCAAGTGCGTCTTGGCCTTTTATTTGCAAGGAAGGGGTTGAGATCTCGTCCTGTTGTTTCCTTCCTTTCTTACAGTCAGCCTTTTGCTTGCTCAGAGGTGGGTGACCTAGTAGTTAATGGCCCTGGTATCTGTCTTGCTCCATCTGTCTTCTCCTGAACTGTTTAGATAAAAGGGTTCCGTTTGTTTAGTCGTTAGGGGTTTAAGCTTTCCTTGTAGAGTTTAAGAAAACTATTTGCCAATTGTGTTGAATAAGAGTATTTTGCTTTTTTCTCCCTGATTCTGGTTTGACGATGGTACATGGTATGGTACATGGTACATGGATGGTACGTCGATGCCATTACCATGCTTCTCCTGTACACACTGTGATGTCGCCTGCTTTTCAGCCAAGCCTGTTCAAAAAGGAGACTTACTGCTGGATTAAATTTTTTGGAGGGAACCTAGTTGGATCTTGAGCCTTTAAATTTTTTTCCTTCTCAGTTTTTCACAGTTTTTGATGAGATCATCCTTTGTTCCGATTGGCTAAGGCAAATCACAGACTTGGGCGGTCCCATCAGCGGCTTATTGTTTGAACCTTATCGAGCAACGACCAGTGGGCTTGCTTCCCCTCAATAACAGTTCCTGGAAGTAGGCTTGAGCCGTTGCGCTCAAGGTAATGTTACGCACCGACCACAAGCCACGGATAAGGATGATACTCCTGTCGACGACCCTGACACACGAGCTAATGAAAAATAACCCAACAGAAAGTTAATCTCAATGAATTTTTGCTTTCACAGTTCCTTCGGCTATTGTACTAACTTACAGAAAATTTCGCTTGAATAGTGGCTTCAAGGTTGCTGTAAGGTGGTTTTCTCAAGATTTTGGGAATTTGACGGCAACCGTCAATGTGAAGCTTCGAAAATTCCGAAGACAACTGTCGTGTATTTTAACAAAGCAAAGCAACGTTCAAAAGGATTTTGATTTAGAACAGCTGCCTTAGAAGTGTCTTGACTTGCAGTCTTCAGAAGCATTGCCAATAAGCCAAAGAGAATAGTATCGAATGCGAAAATGATGCAAAATGAAAAGGCACTTCACTTCGTATTCAGTTGTTCTCCCAAAAGCAATCCTCGGTACTCAGAGGACTGTCTGAACCATCATCAACTGCTGCTGCATATGAATGAAATCCATTAATCAATCTCATGTGAATTAATCGCTTTTAAACCAATGATTGGAGCTCACGTTACATGAAACCTGAAAACACTTAAACTGAAAGCATTTGAAGGCGTTGCTCCTGCAGAAACTTCCTTGGAATGCATCGAATTAAAATCCACCAATACCAGCGCCAAGTAGACTCGACAACGACTAAGACGACGACGACGACGACGACGACACATCATCTATTTTCGGTGGAATTGAAATATTTTAGTGAAAGGGTTTCGCCGAAGCGTCTTCAGACTCATTTATTACTCTGCCGCATTAGTGGTGACAATTCACCGAAATAAATGGAAATGAAACTCGACGAATGTCAACAAGTGAGCTTGAGTGTCATTTAATTTAATTTGTATAGCGTTACAGTGCGCGCCAGCCAACATCCTGACACCCTCACTCCAGTGTACACACGTGTGGATTGCATTCCACAATATAACTGATTAATGGCTCCTGAGGGAAGCGTCACACCACTACTACTGCACATGGATACCATTGGAACTGGCTGACAGACAGACGTGTGGAATGAGCAAGAATCCTTCAAAATGTTGATTGCGTTTGCATTTATCTAAGCGGCTTAGTGATGGATTGCTTTTAGAATTTACTTCAGCTGGATGTGGTATTTCCAAAAGGTGTGGCAAGGATTTCTATTTATGAGGACAATGACATTTCGTAAGAGACATACATACATACATATGTACATATGTATGTGCAATTCCATTCAAGTTTGTTGTTTAGATTCGTTTTTGATGTCCTGTTCAAGTGGTTAGATGTATGTCTCCCGGTATGTATTTACATACATGGGCATGGAGAAGATGCTTCGAGTTTCAATTTTCCAGATCCAATGACAGAAAGTGTCTGTACTGCAAACGATAGGTTGGTGCAAGACAGACTTCGAGAAATTTGATTTTCATTCCAACTTTCACAAGATGTTGATTTTTTTTTTGTGACCGCAAGTGGAGCTCCTTTGAAAGTGAAGGTTGAGAGTTGGTCATCGTTGTCCACTCTGTCGATGAGTTTCTGAAGTCGGGCGTTCCAATCAGATTGGAATCAGATGAATTGATGCATTGTCTTTGTTCCGGACTCCTGGATAGGCATGTCAACGTTCGGCTTGGTCGGTGGAGGTGATGAGTGCAGATTTTGTTAGTGAGGTAGTCGAAGGCTTGAGGGCAAGCAATACGGTTCCGTAGCCATTGGGTGGTGTGAATAAAAACTGAGGCAGAGTGTTCACTAAACTTTTTGGAAAAACACTCAATTTAAATTGAATAAAAATTAATTTCGTCAAGTTTCAGAAAACACTTTACTTGAGAGGGTTTGCCCAGAGTGTTCCCTCAGTTTTTATTCACACCACCCATTGAGTGTGGGAATGGTGAGATCTATATATTCGGCAAGTAGGAGTATTGTTAAGTTTGCTATCAGAGGGGAGACTGATAGCATCCGTCTTATTGGGGAGCTGCACTTTCTCGAGAAGTTGGTTAATTGCAAGCCTTTTGGAATCGACGTCGTCACTAAGAGAGCTCAGAGCAAGATTGCGTCGGATTGCTTTGAAGACTGGCCAGGCAGGGGAGCATTTGGGGTCGTCGTTGACAGTTTTTGTTTCTTTGTGGCTGAACTGATCCAGTTTGGTCGTCACAAAGTCGACGCAGCAAGGAGGCTACCGAAGTCATTAGCATTTTTTTAAGGTCTCCTTAAGTCTAACCGAGGAAGCTTTTTGCTCTAATGAGGAGCTCTAGAGTGCGTTCCCATAGTCAGCTAGGAGATTTGTCGTTTGAGTTCTGTAACAAAATTCATACGCACTGACACATGCTCGTTATGACATTTGATGGCTAGATGAGTCAATAAAATGGCTTCGCATTCTGCGTTCAAAAATCAGAAAATGTTGCAATATTCTACCAAAGGGGCTTTGCCGATCCTGCTAAGTCCTCTGCAAATTAGGTTTAAGATCTTGATCTTGCATATATGGAAATGAAACAGTTCTGAGATCCACAGGAAGGCATGGCCGCTTGGTTAATCGATCCCAATTACGTTAAGCAAAATCTCTTCGCATTTAGGGTAATACACCACGAAATATGCTGAAAGGAATGATTTACTTTAAAAACACAAAAAAAAGATCGTCAAAAAAATTCGAGGACCAAAACAAATAAATACATCCGAACACGTGATGGCCAACTAATTAGTGTTACTCATCATCATATTACGAACTGACGTTTTATACCACGTGGAATGGTTTTTGATAATTTTTTTTGGATTTTCAGCATCTGGTCCACATTTTAAGAAGAGTTAGACTAAGTCTAGACTCTACATCTGTGGCTATCACTGGAGGGAATATGCAGTTTCATCAGGTGACAGTGCTCACACGTAAACATGCACTAAGATTTTATTTTTTACCATTTACTCATCGAATTTAGAAAGTAATTTTCCCAATATCAAACCACTTTATCAATCTATCCCTCTATCTCTCTCACCACCAAAATTTGCCAGTCAGCAACATGGAAATGTGGGGTAGCTCTATGCAAATTGCTTTATCCAAAGATGCCAATATCAGATATATATTCCACCGCCCGACGACAAAGACCACGTTGCTGCATTTCCCCTTCCCCGACCAAGTGAGCCATCATTTCTGGTTTTGAAATCGCCTGCCTTACGTTATACATATGTGGTGTTTGAATACCTTAACTGTAATTGGATTTCATTGCTATTTCGATGGCATCTCGATTTCGTTCTTTGTTCACAGAATTTATTCACCGTCATTGCTATACGATGATCTTCCGACCAAGGACTCTCTTAGATTGCAGGTGTTGAAATGAAACTCAAGATTCATTGCCATTCGATTCAACTTCCAAAGAGAAGGTCGTCATTCTTAGCATTTGAAAGGAAAAGTGTCGAAAATATTAAATGCGTATACTGCGCATTTTGCCCGATATCAGTTTCCATTGGTGGTGACAAATGTTCATTAGGGAGAGCCTTATTTAGCACCCATTTTGTTTGTTCCTTTACTTTTAAAACTTTTACACACCAAATTATTGGTACACTGGTATATTTAATATGTTTTTTATTTATTTAAACAATCTCCAAGCCCATAAATGAAAATTATAGATTTTCCCTGTGCTTGTCATTGCTATAATTCACAGGAATATTTTCGAATCTCCTGATCAATATCAGCTCAATCAATTCTTCAAGCCATGACACTTAACTGCCAGTGTTATGCCTTCGCAGTAGAGTCGCCAACAGCTTTAACAGTTGATTTGGTTTTTAATAAATGTTAAATGTTTTTCTGACATCAGGAGTTGAAGCCGTATTTTCAGCGTGACAAGCGATGAAGCCAACCACTGCACCATGGCGATCCGCCGGTGTAGATTACTGTTTCGAAGTCCTTCACTGCTTCATCTCTCTGCCACTATGCTTTGGTGGGGAATCTTACGTAACCATACATAGTTCCTTGCAGTACAGCACCCATTTTTTTTTATTTTTGGAGTGTAAGTAAGCGCATCCGTCGGGGCCAACCTCAATGCGGTGGTGATGGCTATACTTGCTGTCCTTTGGAGCCTTTTGAGTTTCGTAACGTTGTAGCCTTTGCTCAACGTAGGCTAAAATGCCAGTGGTCCGTAGGTGAGAATAAGACGCACTATGGCTGTGTACACCCACGAAGATATGTTTCGTTGAAGTCTCCAATTCTTTCCAAATGTTTTACTACAAACATAGAAGGCTACACATGCCTTCCTAATTCTGTGTTCTATGTGTTTCTTCGAGGTAAGTGTTGGGTAAAGCAAAATACCCAGATACCTAGCGCTGGAGGATAGTGTGAGTAGTTTACCATTAAGACGAGGAAGGGCGAAGTCAGGTATTTTGGTTTTGGTAATGAGTAGCATCAGTTCAGTTTTGCTCAGATATACACCAAGGCCACAAGTCCCAGGTGTCTACCTTGACTAGAATAGCCTTCATGATTTCACTTATCACAAAGGGAGACATACCTTGCACTAGTATCACCACCTCATTCGCATACGTGACCAACTTGACCCTGTTTCTGTCTAGTTCATGACCATTAGCCAGAGTTGAGGAGAAATAACTCTGTGGGCGAATTTGGTTAAGTGACTTCTATAGAGCCATTGTCAGCTAAATCAATGAAAATGTTCGAAACGTTTGCCCTATCCACAAGCTTTTTGTATATGGAATCAACACACTGGGATCATCAATCTCATTGCGAAAATAAACATTAAACGTTGATACGCTTTTTCGTACAATAGTGGAGGATTTCTTGAAATTCAAAACTCCATGCGACACGTGTTAAATTCCGATTTTTTTTTCCTTCATACAAATAACAACCAAAACAATGTTCATCATTAGAATTGCCCAACAGAATGGGTGGGAATTTCGCCAAAACCAAAAACAGCTACTAAACCCAATTTGTGATATTTTAGAACAATAAATCACGATCGCCCAATTTTGTAATTTTCCACTTAAATTTAATCGTCCTTAATTTGCTAACAATGTGTACCTATACATCTCCGCACACCGCACGACAGTGGCGACTAAATCATTTTCCGAACACACAAAGATAAATGACGCGTTGTATGTATGTGTATGTTTGGTAATAATTTAACGGGTCGCACGTAGAGCTTGAAATTTTTATTGTTCCACAGATAGCAAATAATAATCACTCAATTGAAAAAAAAAAATACAAAACAAAACCTGGGGATGGAAACTCTAACAGGGTTGATACAAGCGAAGGTCTGTACTAAGGATAACAATAGAGAATCACTCTCATTCGGATATTACGAAATTTATCGGCATACTAGCGGAAGGTTTTACTTGTTTTATTACATTTAATAGTGCGAAGCTTGGAAACAATCTATCGATCGTTAGGAGGTTTTTAGGATATCATCAAGGTAAATAATGAGATTTGGTTGTTGTCATGCTAAAAACACAGTCTAGCAGCATACAACATTCATGGCGGTCCCTAACAAGGGGTAATTGAACTTGTCTTACGTTCAAAAGGAACTCTAAGACCCATACCAACTGGAGGGTGGCACTTGCAAACCGCGCGAATCCGCGCCAATTACCGAAGAATCGGTCTCCTAAACGCCGCCATATTGTGTGAACGCCTCAAACCCTTTGTCAACAATGTCATCGGTTCCTATCAGTGCGGTTTTAGGCCGGAAAAGTCCACAATCGGTTAAATTTTCACACTTCGGCAGATCCTGAAGAAAACCCAAAAAGTCCAAATCGATACCCGCCATCTTTTCATTGATTTCAAGGCCGCCTATGACAGGATTTATAGAGATGAGCTATACAGAGCCATGTCTAGTTTTGGCAATGGAGAATGCACGCTGCTCCATCATGGTCGGTCAAGACCTCACCGAGACCTTTTATTTGAAAAAAGGATTTAGACAAGGTGATGCCCTGTTATGCGACTTCTTCAACATCATTCTTGAAAGAGTTGTGCAAAACTCACGCGCCAACACCAGAGGCACAATTTTTCAAAAGTCTGTCCAATAACTGGCATACGCCAACCGACATTGACATAATTGGAAGAACGCAGCGTGATGTCACTGCGCCTTTGAGAGTACTGAGACCGAAGCGGCGAAGGTGGGCTTAGGGGTCAATGCGGGCGAAACAAAATATATGCTGTCATCAAGAAGGGACACCCAACATCGAGAACGTCGCAGTGGAGAGCTATAACTTCGAGGTAGTAAGGGACGTCGTTTATCTTGGCTCTGCTATCACATCCGATAACACCATCACGTAGAAATCAAGCGAAGAATAACTCTTGCCAATCGCTGCTTCTTCGGGCTAAGAAGGCAATTGAGATGTAAGGCCCTATCCCGAAAAACTAAGGAACCAAGCTAAGACCTTGATCATCCTAGTCCTTCTTTATGGCGCTGAGGCATGGATTTTATCGAAAGCGGATGAAGATATTCTTGGTTGCTTCGAGAGAAAAATTCTTCGTAAGATATTCGGTCCCGTTTGCGTTAACGGGCTCTGGAGGAGAAGATTTAACGATGAACTTTATGAGTTTTACAGCGACATCGCCCAACTCTTACAAGTAGTACTTTAACGTCATCCTGGACAAAATATTATCTTAGAACTGCGTGGTTTAAAACACTCGGAGTTCAAAGAGGAGGAAAGTCTTCAAAGTGTGGATACACTTGTGGGAATGAGCTTCTCGAAACCGGTACATGGACGCGCGAAGAACTTGCAAGCTAGCTGTTAAAGGAGCTAAGGAGCGGTTTTGGAAAGAGTTCGGCGAGAAATTGGACCTTGTTTATAGATCTAAGGGGCGGAGAAGAGTCCCTGTTAAGAACGTGACTTTAAAATACCAAAGGCCTTGAAAGAAGTGTTGGAGACATCGTTCACTAACGCAATCACTTCACTGCAACCAGCAAAATTTTGAAAAAAAAATTTTACCCAGTGACACCGCCAGCTCAAAACCTGTACTAAATTGTTACTCGTTGTGAATGGAGCGGTTGTTTCACTATTTTCCTTGGGTTTTCGGAGCCGTAGATGCGACAATTTCATTCGTTTGCGTAACCAGAGAGATGAAAATGAGCCTCATCATTCGGAACAATTTTTTATAAAAAATCATAATCTTTTTCACTCAATCAGCGAAAGTGCGTGTTCCGCTGGCTCCAATTGTTGTGTTATTTGGACCTTTAAAGCATGTAGGCCAAGATCTTTATGCAAAATACGGCGCAAAAACGTTGCGGATAGGCCCAATCCCTGTGATCGTATTAATTTCACTATAGCTGTGCGAGAAGGCGCTTGATGAGGACCAAAAGCAGTACGAACTTTACGAAACGTTTCCCTGATATTTTCACTATTTCAACACGTGTATTGATACAAACATACATCGCAACGACAGTTGAATGTTGACAGTTCAACAATGGCGTGAAATTTAAAATGACACCCCTCCTTGAATGACCCTATACCTACTAATACTTATCCAGGACATATCCATTATGTATTGTACTATCTACATATGTATATTATTTACTACTACAATACTGGTGTGATGCAAACTCGGACGTTTCTTTTGTCACGTAGGCAAATTGGTTCTAATTCTATGGCTGTGAACTGGTGGTAACCGTCTTGAGATTAACCATTCACAAATTTTTTTTTATTTGAAATCACGATTCACCTGACACCCATCATGCCTTAGGCTCTTTGACATCAAGTTAATTTTTCTTACAGTTTAACTTGTTTGGCATTCAAAATTTCTTCATAATTCGAAAGCACATCTCAGAGACTCCTATAATTTACCCATACAAATGTACATACTCATATGTGGAGTAAAAACCATAACCAAAAGTCCTTGTTCATTTAACCCAGCTTACATCCTTTCGATTCAACACTCATTCGGTTTTATGTGTTTGCGATCCAATGAACCGGAAAGACACAATGGGTCGAATATTAACAAACCGATTGGTTGCGTTGACCCACATTTTACATGTGATTTTCAACCCTTTCATGCCGCCCAAGAGAGCTTCTACAGACACAGTTGCATTAATTTGTCACCATCAAAAGGTAAATCGGTCGGTGGTGGATAGGGGTTAAATGCTCACTAATTTTGGGATATGGCAACGGTTCTGACCTGATGGCCATCAGTGTGAAATGAAATGCACGAGATCATGAAATTAAACACAAAAATGACTCACCGACTGCAGTTCTCGTAATTGTAATGCAATGCCCTACAAAGTTGTGCCCGTTTTATATATAAAGTGCTGGATGGTTGTCGAGAGATCCATGGTTGATGATAGACCGTGAGTGCGTCTGAACTGCGGCGTCACATTACATGACGTGCAATTTAATTTGGTGGTTTCACATGGGAGCTTTTGCAATGTTCATAGTCTTTCCTAACCTCCTCCTCTGCGTGGAGCTATCAATCGATGTATGTATGTATGTACCTCACGTGGACTATAATAAAGTGAAAAACAATGTGGAGATATATAAGTGAATAAATACTCGAGGGAAACAACCATAGGTCCAGCGATTATCTTTGTAATCCAAGGCAAGTACCCATACCTACATATCTAATTTCTCTAGTACGTAGTAATTCTTTGCATCGCTAGTGTGAAGTATCGGTCTCATTTTGCTTAGAGTTTCAACAGAACAAAAGTGAAACAAGAAAGGGCTTCGACTGCTAGTAGAGCCCAAATTGTTGGCTTAATATGTGAGTGTATTCTAAGTCCATAGGTCACCGTCCATTAGGACTTTGTACGTTTAGTAAGAGTGTTTGCGGCCTCTAGTTGAGAGCACTGTAAGTCTCCTCAAATAACTTTCGGAGAAGTTGTATACTGGGATTAGGTTGGTTGGTGTGTGGGGCGTGAGGTTGGTTGTTAGGAAGCTTTGAACAGTTGGCATATGCAGACTGTAAAATGTCACTGATCGCTTTGCTCTCTAGGCGCGTTAGGTCTGGTTTTCGCATAGATTCCACTTCTATTTTACGAAGTCTTACAGTGGCTGGACAGTGACAAGGGAATGCTCAAGACCTTCCTTATATTCTTTGCTAGGTTTCAGTTTTCTGTATCACCAAGAAGTCCAAGAAGTCCTATTATTGATCTGAGTTGTACTCGGCCGCATCTTATCACTATTTTTCTCACAGGAGCATAGATTGGTTTGGCGGTCAGGGATCTGATCACTTTGCAAGTAGTTATGTAGGTCTGCCTAGAATTTGCAAAAATCTGTTGATGCGACCCCTATCTTAGTTCATGGTCCGCACCACTTTTTTTTCGCCCCTTCTCTCGGCCGCTCGTTAAGATTCTTATTTTCCATTCAATCTACGCATCCGTTTAACCATCAGATGTGATAGCGATAGAGACCCAGTATTGTCAAGGCTTTGTTGTCGGAGTGCACTTCTATGCGTTTTCCTTGGCTAAGGTCTTAAGATTCTCTGACCCTCTCAGAACTGCAAAGACTTTCGAAGTCCGCTTAGAAGACTGTGATATGTGGTTCCGGATGCAAGAGAAGATCTATTTGCGGTTGTCAGCAGTACACTCGGGCCCTGATTCGCTCGCGATATTAAGCCCTTTCTGGCGTCTTATGAGCAGATGGTGCAAGGTGGGGTTGACAAGACCCACTCCGTCCGAGCAACCGCAAGCGTGCGGCCGTCTTCTTCATCTGCACCAAAGTTGCCCCCGTGGACTAATCCTGACTCGCAACATGACTCGCCGATGCCCTTCCAGATGCTGGTTCTAATATACATGAATGTGCCTTCGTGTATATGTTCAATGCCTGATGCTCGCTGGATATTAACTTGTTTTTGCGAAGCAGCCAATTTGCTCTAATTTGGCTCCCGCACCAAGGCAATTTTTTTGCAGGCGGAGACTCTAGAGGTCAACAGCCAGGTGGCAAAAAAGCAATTCCCTCTAGAGGCGTAAAGTTGAAGCTTGCAAAGTGTTGTCGCAAAGACCAAGGCGATCTTGGCACACGACATGAGGTCAAATTATAAATTAGGGAACAGCAGATTGAGCGCTTAGAGCACCTAAAAAACCACAAAAAAGCTTTGGCCAGTGTACAACAAGACCATCGCTAATGGAGAATAACAGAATATTCCTTTCGAGCATTGCAGAATTGATAACAGGGCATAAAAAAGCCGAGGCTAAGTGATGATGATTATTATATGTCCTGCGGAAACGAGGATCCACTTTCTCAGCCACTGCCAAACCTCTGCTATCTCAGACATAAAATCCCGAAAACTGAAGATCATCAAAGCTTCATTACGGTTGAAAACGCACAGACAATAGAAGAATGCTTTTGGGGCCGATTTGCCCGAAAAGGGATGTTTTATTCCCTATGACCAATGGATTTATTCTGACCTAAGTGTAGCCCAGAGGGTTCCCTCTCCCTTTAACAAACCATCTACCAAACTTTAATTAACCACTCATTGGGGATTGCTGACGTGTTAGCTTTGTCGATTTCACACGTATTGGCTAACATGACTTAAAAGACTGATCTATAGACCTCCATTTAATTAAAAATTAATTAAGACCGGAAGGGACCTTGAATTCATTGCCGACTTCGAATGAGAAGCTTGTTTATGACAAATTATATACTCGGAGGTTTGTTAATCCCCGATGAGAGGATTTCGCCCTGCGAGCAGTTTTCGATCGATATCTTTAACAGGTTCCTTAAGACGTTTTATTGATGGCTCATAGCTTTACAAGTGATCCAACGAGTTAAAGGAATTTCAATTTAGTGGTCCCCACAACGGTCCCCACATCTATATGATGAGAAGGAATCATTCCATTGGTACTTTCCATACAAAATAAGTTCCTCTATCCTCTAGAGTCTAGAATATCAGATATTTTCAAAAAATAGGATGTTCCGTTTCTGGCAAAATCGGGATACATATCGTTTGCAATAATAATTATCCCAATACTTGGTTTCAAACAAGCTGAAAGCGGATAACAAAAAAGTTTAGAAAAATTATACAATGCCTGAAACTTTGACCTCGTAAAAAAACGATTTTACAAAAATCAATTCCTTGCTGTAGATGACAACATATTAATAAATTTTAACATTAATGAGAAAATGGAATGGGTTATGTTGTTTAAAAATTTAATAAATACCAGCGCGTCAAAAAGAAAAAATAGAATGTCGATATTAAAATAGTGATTTCATTTTTTAATACAAAAAAATACACAGAATAAAATAAAACGATAAAAAATAACGATTGAAAATATGGGTAAATTCCAAAATATGTCATAGCAACAACGACAGTTATGAGTTTTCAAATTGTATCATATTTTCCATTGTATCTGTGTGTATCACCACCCGACGGTTACTTTCAAAGTGAATTATTTGTACAACTTCATCCTAAACATTTGAAGCGGATTAATTGTATGAAATATGGAAAATGTCAAGTTGGAAAAGAATTTTTTTTGTTTTTGTTTATTTACTGTGTGAGTACTGTCCTGTCAATATGGGAATTCCTCTTCATAAATATGATGAATTGAAGCTTACGAATGCGAAAAATATTTCCTCTTCATCAGAATAGTTTTATAAATCATAATTGTCGACGGGAATTGATTCATTTACTTATGGATACTTTGCTAGTGGTTTTTTGAACAGTAGTGACGTTTTTTATTATGAAAAATTTATTACTTACTGTGATTCTAGACTTATACAAGATCCTATTTGATGTACAATATGTTAATGTTAACAATAGTATAAAGCAAAGTCGCTTATCCGCGTCTGTCTGTGTATTCGCTTAGCACGTTTAAATTACTTAAAGGATTTCGCTGCGGTTTTCATCATTTTTTTAGAGTTACTTGAGGAAGCATGTTAGAGAAATTTCGATGTTTTTTTTTATCAAGCCGTAAAAAACCGTTTTTAGGGCGTTAACACGACCTGCGCTGACTACATCAAATTAATGCATCACAAAATTGTAGCTCTCAAAAAGATCTACAGAAGAGCTTGTGATACCCTATTATTTTATTTTAAGGGATGTCCAACAGTAACCATTTTTGACTTTCAAAATTTTACTGAAAATGATCGTTCATTTGCAAAGCCGTGCAAGTTTTCAAAGTTTCCCAGTCAACACTTCAGGCAGTATTTTGCAAAAAATGAGTACAACCATGTAATTGGTTACGCAGATGACTTTGGCATGCACCAAGTTGTCAACGTGGCTTTTGCAAGAATTGAATTAGAAGTTCAATGGGGATAGTAAAGAATGTATACTGTCTTTGAAGACTACAACACACTTACCTTCTTAGGCTACGTTATCAATTCTAACATCGCTGGTGTGAGTCAGCGTTAAAATGTAAAAGTTCCCTTCGTAGCGAGTGGCACGACTTCAAGCTCAGATAACTATTTGAGTTGTAGAGGGATTTTTTTTTTGTTTCTGATCAAGCTTCCGAAGTCTACTTCTCATCCGTGATGATCGTAGTAGCCGTGATGTAATTCTACGTGGGTCCTTCGCGACTTCCTTTGAAATGGTTAAAGGTTGAAGAGGAGTTAGGGAAAAACTTAGTTGATGATTGGTTCCAGAGCTGTGGTCGAGTCCCGGTTGGGCGAGGAGCAGTACGGCTTTCATCCAAATAGAAGCACAACCGAGCAGCTATTCACTCTTAGCATGATACATGAAAAGGCCTGGAAGTATGCCAAACCTATCTACAGTTGTTTTGTGGATTTGGAGAAAGCAAGGGATCAGGTCCCTCGAGGTAAACTTTGGAGTGTATTGCAGGAGTATGGGATGGACGGTTCTCTTCTGATGGCCATTCAATCTCTGTACACTAACTGCAAGAGCTGTGTTCGGCTGAAAGGCGTTAAGTCGACACACTTCGCTGTGGGCGTTGGACTTCGCCAGGGGTGCGTTTTGTCACCTCTCCTTTTCATAGTGTATATAGATTGGATGTTACAGCGCAGCCTTGGTGAGAAACGGTTCGAATTGGGAGATTTGTGGATAAGTCGTCTGCTTTCAGCGCGCACTAGATAGGTTCGTCACCGTCTGTGTTGAAGCTGGGATGAAGGTAAACGTGAAGAAATCAGAGGTAATAGTGTTTTCCCGAACGCCTGTTCAATGCACTCTGCATGTTAGTGGAGTCCCATTGAAACAGGTGGAGAAGTTTAAGTATCTCGGGGTCTTATTCACGAGTGATGGTAGGAACAATACTGAGTGATCATGTAGGATTGGTCAGGCCGGAGCAATTTTGAGGCAACTTGGTCAATCTGTTATCGTCCCATGGGTAGGCCTAGGATGCGGTGGTTAAATCTCTCCCCTGATGACTTAGAGTCGATGGCGGAAGATCGGGAGATGTGGAGAGTCCCCTTAAGCGCCCTATCCCCGCGATCCTCATCACGGATAAGCGGGCCATTGAAAATGATGATGATAATGATTGGTTTTGAGGGTGCCCTAAAGACTTATTTTCATTACTTCAGTGCAGTTCTATTCCCGTTCCATTTTTCTTGTAGGAAAATTCCTCATAACAAATGGCACAAGTCTAGACGCAAGATGCCTCTGATGCTCTTATGTGTTTCCATATAAAGGGGAGCTCCAGACAGCTTGCATAAAGCTGGAAACTAAACTATTTTTTAGGACAACTTTGAAATCCACTCAAGTTCGACTGCGTGAGCCAAGTAATCACTCAGTAAATGTAAGTGATTCCTATCTTATTTATCTGTTGGTTAGTCATGAAGCTATTTCCAAAGGACCATGCTATAAAAGGGCCTTTTAACAATGCCGGGTGGTTACATGTACGTACAATGTACCATAACTCAATTTGCTGGCTGTAATGAAATATTCACCAAAGCGCAACCATCGCAAAGTAATGCGACGAAACATTGTATCACAGAAGAAAAAAAGGAGAAGATATTTCCCACAAAACGACCTGCAGCAGCATCAGCAGGAGGACAAAAACATTTTCGATAAAATAACAATGTCCGAAGGACATAACGACAGAGGTAACTACCATAAACTTAGCTGAAGACGACAAATTTTCTTGCTGCAACAAAATAGCTAAGAAAATTATTTTATGATCTTCTTGAGTCGGTCGGAACACACAGTGGTAGGGGGGAGGGTTAAACGATTTGGTGTGTGGTGGTTAGTCTAATGCAGAGTACCAGAGACCGCTTTTAACTTTCATAAAATACCTGCGGTAGCCTTGGGCAGGATGCAGAATGTTGTTGCTGCTGTTGCAAGATTCATGGAACGATATCCTAGTCATTTTCTCCGCAATGAAAATACTATACTTATACAATACATAAGTGTATTCATAGAATGTTTCTTTATGTGAATAATTTTCTGGTTTATAACGTGTATAGTTGTTTATGTTCTTTTTTGGCATCCTGTTGAGTCCTTGAGATATGATATAGTCTTGAGTTCATTTCTCATGCCATATCGTGTTTTATGGTTTCCTCAAAAGTTTCAGGCGTAACTTCTCTAAGACATGGTGGCAACTTGACGAAATTATGGCCATGCAAATCGCTTACAAAGAAATATCTTGTAGTTATTTGTTAGGATCCATTATTTATGAGGTACAATTGGGACCTGTATTGTATGGAGAGTAGCTTCATTAGTTTGATAACTCCGCTTTGTTTGGGACTCAGGGCGAAAGGGCATTCCCTCGTTGGAAGGTTAAAACTTAAAATCGATTAGATTCTTTTGCAGGAGCCTATTTTTCCATCTAGGGGTTATGTTAGAGTCGGAAAATATTTCAACCAGCGAAGACTTGCTTGGACTTCAATGCGGTAAAAGCATTCAGTCACTTAAGAATGAGAACACTAGAGAAAGCCCAATACATAGCACGTATTCCTATTATTGGTGCGCTTAGAACTTCTCCAATTGCTGCGCTCAAAACTATGCTACACTTGCTGGCAGTAGAGGTTTACAGCATGCAGCAAGCCATTTATCTTGAGGCCTCTAGACACTCATCAATGGAGCGAGAAGAGCATGCGACATGCCAACATTTTAACGCTTCTATGCAGCCTTCCATGTTCCACCAATACGATGCCCACTGAAACCGGACAGGAACTCCTGGAGCTCAGCGTGAAGACCTATGAAATTATTCAATCTCGATTATCACAGCTCTCAAACAGTCAAAGTAGTCGACGCAGGTATCTTTTCAAAAGACTTTAGCTTCCATCACTCCTTAGCCACTGCAGCGGTTTACAGGTCGAAGCTGTGAGTCAATCTGCCGCATGGGTGAATATAAACATAATATCATGCACAGATACTGCGATTTATATCGACACTCAAGCTACCATCAGAGCCCTTGCATGCAGCACAATAAAATTCTTCGAGATCGCTAGATTGCATAATGTTAAAACTTTGCCAGGTCCCAGGTCACAATGAAATTACGGGGAACTATCCGATTGTAGTTACCAGCAGTTATCTTGTATCAAACCACCTATATACATATATATTTCAGATGTCAGATGCTCTTTCAGAAGCAAATCATAAATGGTTACATCTTGATTATTGGAATACCGTCAGGCTCATTTTGCTTATCCTCGATACAAAAAGGTCAAAGGGGTTAATTGGATAAAGAAGAAGGAATTTTTCAAAAATACCCAATGTCATTGCAGTCATTCTCAGCGACTGGCTATAGTCTGTAACGATTTTTGCAGGAGTTCCTAGAGATGAGGAAGAGAAGGAGTCTATAGTGTATTTCCTTTGCACGTATTCCGCTTTTGCCAGAATATCTCTTAGGAGAACATCTCTTCAATCATCTAAATGATATTTATTTAGTCTGAGAAGTAGACTTGGGGTCGATCCCATAGTACCTGTATTACAATATAAGGTGTACCAACCCTCTCTAGAGGACCACCACAAGGTAACCCACTAAATGGAATCTCACGATAATAACGAGAAAGAGCTTTTGCATAAAAACTTCTTACAGGTTTTTTAATAAGCTTCCTGATAAATGCTGCCAAAATTACAAAGCAGAGAGGACGAAAGGCAAACTTCCTCCGGTGGAAAACGGTGGAATGAATGTCAGCCAGACTTACTGTAATGGCTTGTCAGGGTGAGCGGGATGCTCTTCACTTAGAACTCAGTCGATTTCGAATTTGGGCCGCAGTGCTCAGTGCACTCAAGATAGTCATGTCAAAGCTTAAGTCCAATCAAGCTTTGGGAGCTAACGGCCTAGCTGCGGTAGGCGATGATTTGGGAAGCAGCATGCAGCACCTCATCTGTAAAATATGGTCGGAGGAGAGTATGCCTGATAAATGGAACCTCAGCATCGTTTGCCCGATCCTCAAGAAAGGAGACCGTCTGAACTGCGCCAACTACAGAGGCATCAGTCTTCTTCACATCGTCTATGAGATCTTGTCTGCCGTGTTCTGTGAATGTCTGAAGCCATTCGTGAACAACTAAATCGGTCCACATCAGTGTGACTTCAGGCCAGGAAAGTCTACCATCGACCAAATACTTACACTGCGGCAAATTTTGGAAAAAAAACGAGGAACTTCAAATCGATACGCTTCACCTTTTCAGCGGTTTTAAGGCCCCATATGACAGCATCTCTAGAGAAGAGCTGTATAGAGCCATGTCTAGTTTTGGCATCCCTGCCCAACTCATCCGTTTGTGCAGGATGACGGTGGAGAATGCACGCTGCTCCATCAAGGTCGGTCAAGACCTCACCGAGACCTTTGATGTCAAAAAGGATTTAGACAAGGCGACGCGCTGTCATGCGACTTCTTCAAAATCACGCCAACACCAGAGGCACAATCTTTCAAAATTCCGTCCAATTACTCGGATACGGCGACGGTATGCACATCGGAAGAACGAAGCGTGATGTCACTGGCACGTTTATGAGTATTGAGACAGAGGCGGCGAAGATGGGTTTGGTGGTCAATGAGGGAAAGACAAAGTATATGCTTATATACTCATCGGCACAATTATCAGTCCATTTTTGTTGTAGTAGGATTGTTACTTGTTGCAGTCTAGGGGATCAGGTGTTACATTTACATATGGAAGTGATAACCGCTTTTATGTATGTATATAACCAACGAGAACCGTGAGGAATTACGCACTCTCTTCTATTGTGTTTTCAAATCCGTTTTTAAAATCTTTCCAAATAAGTCGTAACGCCAGAAGGTCAGTTCAGAATTTAAATATTTTAAAGGAGCAACTTCGTAAGACTCGAGCAACTTTCAGGACTTAAACTAAAAGCAAATTTCTGTTAATAATTTTCCGAAAATTAATAAATTCCCAAATCGATAGGACATATACCCATAAAAATACAAAATAGCCTTCCTGGTTTTCCAGAATCTTCTACTTCATTTAAAGCATTATTTCATTCAAGCATATCCATGCTTTCAGGCTCCACGACTAGTTGTCTAGGTATCCAAGGAAAACTACTAACCACCCTTTCGTTGTTCAACTTGAACACCTAATTGCAGTTCAACGATATCCGCCCTTATCCTCTTCCAACCAAGCGTCGTCGTCGTCCTAATACAGATAAATTAAAATTCAATGATCAGGAGATATAAATCCAGGATAAAGTTCGATAAATTTTACGCTTTCAAACAAGTTTGTTCCGTATAATAAATGAGTTATAAATTTTCTGTAACATTGTGCTACGCTGTTGCTGCTACGTACGCCTTCCTGTTACCCTACCTAAACCGAATGGGCCCTCTTCAAGCGTATGTACTAGACCATAAAACGCTGTCTCTATTCTCTATAGTCCTGCTGCCGTCGCGTGCAAAGTGAGCAAATAAAGCATTTTTACTATTTTCGGAAATTTCATAGGAAAAACCCTCACATCCTTTGCTTTTGCTATCCAGATAGCTTAAGTATCTTGTAGATAGTAATTTGATGCCAGCCAATAGTAAGAAGAGATTTTCTTGTTACCTGTGTTGCAACTTTTAGCCAGTATATGAAGTTCTTTAGAAGAGATGTGTGTGTGTGTATGGATATAGAGAACATTTTACACCATTGCAGTTGAAGTTTGTGGATCTTCAGAACTACAAATGTGGTACGGGCTGTTTTTGTCTACAGCAGTGGATGACAGCAGAGTGGACTCTTCAGCTCTGACCACAAACGGAGAGATGTACATAAATATTGGATCTGTTCAAACTTTATGTCGAAGTAAAGTGATATAAATAAATAAACGAATATTAAATATTTTTCGGTTTTCCGGATGAACAAATGAAAACAGCTTTCAATGCGAAGGAAGCAACTGATCATCGGCACCAAAGATAAAGGTAATCATAAGGAGAAGCCTTAAGGATGCAGTCTGGATAGGTAAAAAGGCTGTACCCAATTCGATTAAAACACGAGGGAGAAACCTGCAAAAACTAGAGGGCGGCAGGCAAAAATCGTCAACGTTGACAGTATTCTTGAAATTCTTGTTTTCACGACAAGCGAATCAAGAGATGTTATTCACACAGCGCGAGTGAGGTGCAGTGGTTCGAAACTCAGGTAGTATAAGGTTTACTAGCGCCTGAGGGTGATGTCCAGACTAGCTAGGAACATTTTTAATATTTGTCATTGGTATGGTTATTTTGGGTTACGTAGGGTGTCTGATGGATAGACCTTATCACGTTCACTTGGTGACCTGAACGTCCCTTTCTCTGTTATGGGATTAACAATACAGTTCCCGGGACAGCCTAACGACCTATCCTATTGTTGGCTGTATTGTGAACCAGCTAGTGGTCTTTGGTCCGGTAACTGTAAGTCTGTTACCTCTGCTGTTCTTGCAAATAACCTTGGTCCAAGTGAGTATAGATGTAATTCTTGCAGAGCGGGGCAGTGACACAGCAGATGTTGGATTTATTTTACTTTTTCCTCGTCCCCGCAGATTTTGCATAAGTCTTTGGATTCGATTCTTCACTTGCATGACTCTGATAGCGCAGTGTCCTGTGATAACTAGTCCGAGAGGTGGCGCAATCTTCTCTGGCTAACAAGGAGAAATTAGCTTTTTTCTCTATTATGTTGTCTATTATCCCATGCGGTGCGCTGATGTTCATAGCCGACCCAAATCTAGCAGGTGAGCTCCCTTCCCTCTGCCGTCGGCACTACCACTCCTATTTCGGCTTTATGCTCGGGGACAAATTTTCTCTCTGCCGCAAGAAGATCGATGGTAGAACGGGTGGTTCCGACACCGTGCGGTAAGAGCTTGCTACCCGGAGGTCTCCACGTCTCTGTACTGCTGCCTATAAGAAGTCTTCTCCTGCTTGCAGAGGGACCATTTACGTTTGCCATGAGTCTGCTGAGTAATGTGGCGACTTTCGCACCTCTCTCCAATGAGGCCTTTATCTAATGCCAGTAGGTGAGTTTGGAGCCGAAGGTCATTCCCAGGTACTTCACAGCACTTTTGCTGGCTATTACCTCTGAATCTATTTGAAACGTCACATCCGCCGGGATCTGTCTCCTAGTCAGGAGGATCATTTCTGTTTTCTCTGCCGCCAGAATATGGCCATGGTCTTTCATCTAGGCATGCACACGTCTCATCACTTGGTTAAGCCTTCGCTGTGCATCTTTGGTGTCTCTTGGTGTAATCACCGCGCCGATATCATCTGCATACCCCACCAGGAAATTATTTTTGGGCATTTCCATACGGAGAATACCATCGTAGGAGTTAATCCACAGATCAGGTCCCAGGATTGAGCCCTGCGCTGCTCGTAGAGTTGCCAGCAGCCTTGGTGATATATTTTATTTATTTAAGAAATAAATGTATTTCTGACATAAGGAGTTGAACCCGGTCTTTGAGGGTGATAAGCGATGGTTTTAACCACAACGTCTTGGCCATGACGTGGAGTGGATGCAACACCTTGTAACACCTAAACAATTTTTGAAAGTTTTTTCAAAAGTAGGGTGGCCATTAAGGTTCCGCTGTTGTGGAAAACATAGAAAAAGAGTGCCTTTCCTATATATTGCAAGTCGCAGGCGATACATTTGCAATTAGCAAGGACAACTGCTGTCGCTGTATCGAAACTTAAATCGAATATAGTACTTTGGATGTAACTAAAGTCCAGCTCCAGATTTCGTCGAATGGCTCCTATCTCGTGCACATAATACTTATTCTCCCCTTGCACTAGAACGATTTTGTCCCGAGCCTTGGGCAGATGGACCTCCCTAGCCACTTGTCTCACCGTAAGGAAGATATGGTCTGTATTCGAAAAGGCTAGGATGGACAGACTTTTGCAGAACGACAGAAGGTCATTAAAGGAGTGATCACAGAGTTTAATACTCTGAGGTACTATTGAACAAAACAGCATTTAATGTATTATGTATCAATAGAAGCAAACTAAATTGTCTGTTCGAAAGCATTTATTAGTTCCGGACCGCCTGTAACCAATTCTGTCTCAAATATCATCCTTTGAGTAAGCCTACCATACCCTAGTTAATAATCCTATCCAACCAGATTCATCTCGTTAAAAGAAAACCCCAGCATTAAAAATATGTCCTTCCTCTGATACGGTATAACGACTACTTTATACACGAGAATTACGCAAATGTCAATCAAAAATCGATAGGAAATTTCCGTTACAGGATAATTGTATTTCGTCGTTGCCCCGATGTGACTTTCAAATGAGATTCTGGCGAACCCATTGGCCCACAATATTGCATGAAACAAGTAAATTTAATAAAACTTTGAAAACCAAGTCGACTTTATCTCTATTTCCGGCGGTCATTCGGTCCACCTTTATTGGGTTTATTGGAGCGGCAACGTTTCATTCGGCCACCACAGTCAAATATAGCGTCGCATCATCTATTTTTATATGTGTGCTGGACAAACGTATTTTTTTTTCCGTGTAAAGGTTACCGGATATCCCGGTGATCCTGAATATATTGATTAACTTTCTCACTGTTTTCAGTTGACCAGCGCAACGCTCGCCCTCTGGGCTGAGTGCGGTGCAATATTAGACCGAATTTAATGTCTTTATGGCTGTTCCGCTGTGTGTGTGTGTGTGTTGGTTGGTTGACTTTACATTTCCGGTGGTTGTCATTCGATACTTTTATGCAAATCACCGTGTCTGTGTCCTGTGTGTGTGAATTCGGAACGACTGTTCTTTATATTGGATTTCTGATTCGTCCTTGTTTCGTTTTATTTTTGTTCTGTTTCGTGTTGGACTTGTGTCGTCTCGTGTTGTTTCGTTATTTTTTGAAGTAATTCTAAACTGGTTATTTGGAATGTAAATGGAATGCAGACTGGTTTCGTGTTCACCATTGTAATGGAAATTGGGTTGGTTACTATGGAAATATGCTATGCTAGCTGGAGATAATGTTTTCCTTTGCAAAAATTCCTCGTGCAATCAGAAGGGAAGGATGGACACGGTGATGGGCACTAATTTCCGAAATGGAAAGACGTTGTCGTTGTCGCGTTTGCAAGAATGAAATACAATAAAGGAACTCGTTGGCCCAGTTAAGTTCTCAGCGTAGAGGGTAACTACTTGGGAAGCAGTATAACTCTGAAGAGATATCACAAGTGAATTTGAATGCATATTCTGTTAAGAAGAAAATATTGGATCCAGACAAGAGTAGGTGGTCAGTAGAACAGACTTTAAAGCAAATGGAGATATTTCGATTTCAATTTTATCTAGATGAATGTCGAGTTGCACTGCGCGTTCAGCGCCTTATCTCATCTAAAGTGATTTTTTTTTTTAAATAAGATCCCTTGTTTAAAGTCGTATCATGGAGCCATGTAAGGTCACTAGAGGTTGAAAGGCTTAGTTGCTTAAAGTTGCCAAGTGTAGAAACTAATTGGACTTAATCCTCGGAAGGAGGAAAAAGACGGAAGAATTCTCTCGGCGGAATCAACGGCGTCAAGACTTAGACTAGCACAGACCTTCCATGCACCAATTGGAGTTCTTGGTTGAGATGAACTCTAGTTGAGCAGACGGTTTTGAACGTCTGGTAAAATTTGTTACTAGCATTTTTTTTTTCAAGAGGTCCTTTGTACTAGGGGTTTTTTCTTCAAGGACCCAGTCCTCCAGGTTGAGAGATGTGCTGTTGAGGTAACTGCCTCATCTCATGAAAAAGATTGAGATACACGAAAGTTGGATTTCATTCAATGGCAACACATCCGGAACCTCTATAATATACAAGGTATGCGCATTAAACGCGGTATATATACGAGTACCTGGTTGATTTTCTCCTCTGTCATTGGCTGTGACTCATCGATGACGTATAGGTATCATTTTTTTTTATGACATTCAGAGAAGTGGTAATATTGGCATCATTGCTGCCGCCTTTCTCTGTGCTTTATTGCGACTGTGACCCGGACATTCTGACTAAGAAAAATTATCGACTGATCGGTGGCGTATACTTAACCTTTTTTTTTATCGAATTTTATTGTATTGTCATTGATACTTTTGGTTTGAAGACGGGTTCGCAAACTGACAACATGGGGATTTCAGCCAGAGATTCATGCCGTTCAAGTATGCACCTTTCTTGATTCTAGAAGGAGAAGTGTCCCAGCGACGTACTCTCGGACACTTAAGCAGGCCCGTAACCAGCTAGGTTTTCAAGGGGGCTGAGCTCCCTTTGACACTTCAAACTTCTACCGAGAAGCTCTGAATTTTCAGTTTCAGTATTATGTGACAACGTGAGCTCCCTTTAATATCTTCTAAGCCCTCTCGAGATTTCAATCCAGTTCATGCAGCCAAGCAGCAGTTTGGCCCCAAGGCTCAAGCCTGATTGACTCCAAATCAGTCTTGCATTGCTTTAATCCGCTACAAGACTTTCGCTGTAGAAACAAAGTCAAGAGTGGGCTGCGCTTATCTATATTGGGCAGCACTAACTCTGGCCTGCAGTTTTTTATCTGGAGCTAGTAAACTCGTAGACCCAACTGCATCTGCTTTTCCTTCATCCATTTTCCTTCTCCTTCTGCCAGGACGTCTTGGTAAAGATTTTTTTTCTCTTTTTCAAAACTTTAAATTCTATTTAAATAGTTACGTGACTTCATCCATTAAAAGTAAAATGTTATTGGCAGCACAAACTGAGAGAAAAGAAAAGAAAAAAATAACTTCGTCACCCGGGGTATGGTGAACGACAAATTGCTGTTGATTTTGAAAAAAAAAAAGAAGATTTTATTGATATTTTTTTCTTCGAAAGAAAAGACGTTATCCCGACAGGATGTCTGATAGTATATGACAAAATGAAGGGCCACTTGAAGTCCCCCATAGCGAACGAAGAAGGGATTCCTGAACATAATGGTTGGAAGACACCTTTTCTCTGTCATTTGAAGTGGACATTAAATTGGAGTTGGTGCAGAGTTCTCGTATCATACTACATCGTAACTGACGATGGGAAAATGCTATCTGATGCTGTCCGAGAATGTTTGATTTTTTTTTTTTGCAATCTCTAGCTGTCATCCGTATTGGAAAAGACGACACTTTTTCAAGGTCATGCGATAGCTGAAGATGTCGAGAATTTATATAAAAATCAGTTGAAGGGAATTTTATGTAAAGATATGCGTTTGCACCTCAGAAAAGTCCTTTGTACATACGGGACCAGGGTATTTTGTGAAATTTCAATACTGCGTTTCGGCGTGTTGTACCATAAACACGAATACCAATACAAATGTAAATATGAAAAATATGAAGCAATGCAGATGAAAGTGTTACGAATTTCAACTGAAATTTCGAAACGTGATCTAGTACTCGTATAGAGGCTTCATGATGAGCACACCAGCTGGTACCGTCACGTATGAATGCCTCAGCTTGTCTTTCTGGTTCGGCAGTTCGGTTTCAGTGTTCTAGTAAGCTAGAGCTGTGGAAATTGAAGTTGACTTGAGCGGTGAATTTAGTACGATGCGAGTCTTCCTTTGGAGGGCGATGAAAGACAACACACAAGTACTGAATAAACCCGTGAAGCACAAATTTTAGCAATCTAAACGATTAAGCTTTAAAATGGGGTTGGGTTTGAAGATCATGGTAGAAGTGGTAGCTTAAGCATTCCTGATAGTGAAACCAAATTAGCGCTTTAGCACCGTTTTAATACGTTTTAATAGTCCAAAAGAAAAAAGTTATGCAGGCTGAAGAAGATTTGGGTTTTCGGCAGTGCTAAAATGTACGGTTTTCGTACGGCCGATGGAAGCTGTTCCCGTTTTGCTTTTTGAATATTATAATACAAAAATTCTTTGTGCTACTTTAAAACCCATGTCCAAAATGGATAGATTTAACATCACCGTCCACCTCATGTCGCAGTGCCAATGCATCCTTGTAGTGATCGCGCAAACTATTGAGGCAGAGAGTTACGGTGTTCGTGGCAATCCGTCTATTCTTCCATTTTCACTAAAATTCATACAAAACATTAAACTTTGCTTCAAGAAAATGTCCCAATTCATTGCTAATTGAGTGGTAAATCGAGTCTGATAAAATTGTGCCATACAAGACACATCGCTTACCCAGCCGCTTCACACTGCAAAACTTCTCATGTTCCAATAACAAAGTTATTTTTAACTCACGATTTTCGCGAGTTGCAAATTCTTTTATTTAACTTTACACACTCGCAAAAGTCTCGACCTACTTAACATGCAGAGTAACAATGAGCATATAAACATCTGTAAGCATTACAATGACTACCTCATCGACAGCAGCTACTAATAAGCTCGTAAACACTGGATGTAGTACCGGGTAAAGTTGCTTAAATATTTATAACTCACGTACACAAGCACACGCCTGGAGAAGGGTAAAGATAATATCGCACACGGTAGTGGATTTGGCACAGGTACATAATATAAGTACAAAAAATAAATATTATGCCGATAAATCGGCATTAAAAAAAGCCCTCTTTTCACTTTTATGTGCATAGTTTTGGGGTTGATTGTGAGTGCGTCAGTTAAGGGCAAAGTTGCATTCATGTATTTAAATGATCAAGGATAAAGGTTATCGCTATTATGTAGGTTATTTCAAAGTTATTATGGCTTTTCCTGAAAAATCGAACACCCTAGTGGAAGGTTTAAAGAATCCTATTCTACAGTTGGAGAAAACCTATCCCATAAGGACAGCTGTCGGTGAAATACTAAAAAAAACATAGGAACTCCTGAAATTCATCATCATCTTCATTTTCGAATGGCTCGCTAATTAACTATGATCGCGGGCTTAGGGAGCTTAAGTGGACTCTCCACATCTCTCGATCTTCCGCTATTGACTCTAAATTATCAGGTGCTATCCCCATACGGATCGGACTGCGTCCAACCATCTCATCCTAAGCCTACCCAGGGGACGCCTACCTGATGACACGGATTCCTTGGCACATGTTTTAAGCCGAGTTGGGGAGATGCGTTTAAAGTGCCCAAACTATCGACATATGAACCTCTCAGTTCGAAGAAGTAGCTGGTGCTCCTAACCCGATCTTGGCGAGTCACCCCAGCAATCTCGTTTCAGCAGCTTCTATCCGCAATCTTATTCTTTCAGTCATTACCCAAACCTCATGACCGAAGGTGAGGGTCGGAATAAACACTGAATTAAAGACCGATAGCTTATCTCCAAAACCAAATTCGGCTGGGGCTTGAACCCACGCCCCTCGGTCAGCAGTCCAACGCACTAGCCACTGAGCCACGGCGACCACTAGAGTCAGTTATGACCTCTCTCTATGTCATTTACTTTTAACATCACGTTGGTCTGGCGCGTCCTTGATAATGAAGAGAAGGTATTTCGGGTTTGGTTCAACTGTCGCATCCTAGGTCTATCCAGGGTACGCCTACCAGATCTCTCTCTCAACAAAAATTCCCGTGTCTGGCTTTCGTCCCCCTCTATATTGCACTAATTATGGCCAACACGAACCAATGTCTTGACTGTAACATAAGACGAATATCCTTGTTTTTCATTCCACCTATCTAAAATTTGATTTTAGGGTCAAATACCGAAGCTTGGGTTGGACAAAAGTCTGATATAGACATTTAGGGGAGAATAAGAAAACTGATGTTGAAACATGGGACCTTCAATGCACAGATGGTTGCTTGAGGTGGTAAAAATCCTCCAACCTCGAGACTTCATAGACAGACAAAAGCTAAGCTGAACTCGAGTTTTTTTTAAACTTGCTTGCGTTAGACCTTAGCAAACAGCTTGAAGTTTAATCTGACAGGTAATGACTAGACACCAGGTAGTGTAACAGTAGTTACTGAGCTTTAGTAATTCAAAGCTCAGTACAAAGGAAGGGGGGAATAGGGCAACATCAAGCATACAATCCCTGTAGTGATTTAATTTAGACATTGGTTTTGGTGCAGTTTTCGTATATGGTACGTTAAGTTAATCAATAGATATAGATATAGAAACATATGTGCATGGAATTTAGTGAGGCAATGTCGAGGTTGGTGTAGATGAGGAAAAGAACGCCAATATCCTTGTCATGACATGGTTTGTTTAGAATAATGATATCCAAAGAGACTTAGAAATAGCTACCGTCGAAGAAGAAATAACAAACTTTTCTCGCAAAGTCCTTGAACGCCTCCATGGTAATTGCAACAACACCATATACCTTATTCCAGACGTGTACAATATTCGGTCTTACCTGGTTGATGATTCAGTCCATGTGACTTTTTAATAACTACCCCTGCAACCTTTCTTTTTAAGCGACACTGCCAGTAGATATTACAAAAGAGGAGAAGAGTGCTTGTACCCACTCAGATGTCTGTTAAATAGTTGTGGAGCAATAAAGCATTCATGCTCATAGTCGTTGGGAAAATTAACTTTTTTTTTGTCTAAAAATAACAGAAGATATTTTAAGAAAGAATGTTCACCTCAAGCTTGTACCTGAGAAAACTTTCCAAACCTCCTTCTATCATTTTTAATCCTCTAGGAAGGAAACTCACTTATATTTCCATTATCCCGTCCTCAATTGGGTATTATATTAGCATCCAAAGCAATTAAGCACCAATTTTGTAACTCCATCAACTATTTACAACTTAATGAACTTTGCACAGCAAAATCTCTAATTTATTTAAGTAATTTCGCCTCTCCCGTTCCCGCTTGCCAATGCCACTTTGCAGATTCCTCTGCCGCAAATTAATTCGCCGAGAAAATTCCACAACTTAATAACTTAAAAGTTTTCTTTTGCGTGCTGCTGCTGCTTTTTAAGTCACAATTGCGTGAGTACGTATCCCCTTTAGATTTACTGTGATTGTGGAAAAGTTGTATCTGTCTCGGGATAGGAAACAGTAGATCAGTGTAACCGATAATATAATTCCAAATAATTACCCTCAATTACTAGTTTCACTTGAAGGCGCATTCCTTCCCAAAGGCAAAGTGGCCGCCCACAAAAAAAAAAGAGAAACGAAAGGAGTTCTTGATGTTGTACCATTAGATAGAAGCCAGCAGGTTCATCACGGAGAGGACTTAATTAACTAGGAACACTTTAGAGAAGAGAAGCGTGTAGCCTTTAATTAATTACTGTGCACGGAACGTTTAAAAAAGGACAGGTTACTGCACCGATTTGGGAGGACTGTGTGGAAGGATTTAAAAAATACGAAAGAACCCGCAACATCTAATAGTGATTTTAGGACCCTCTACCACCTCGCAGGGGTCGACTGATGGGAAAACTTTGGGTCAATATGTTTGTAGAGCCAGACTTGCATAAAAAAAAATGAAAAAACTCTCTCTGTTTTTGGAGGTCCTGGAGCAATACATTAAGTGCAGATGACCACTAGTCCAACTGCCAGTAATATTCTTACACATTATTGACACTTTCTGCCACATAGGACCCGAGGACACAAGATGTCCTTTTAGCTTACAGGACTTTGGTTGGATGATTGGTTTAGGAGGATGAGGTTGGGGAAAACCTCGTCACGTAGGCCACCATTTGCGCCCGTTTGTGTTCCCCTCTGTAGCATTTGTTGGTGAAGAAGTGAGTCAAGAGAGAGGGGGGGTGGGGGGTGAAAGTGAAGGGTTAATATGTTAGCGGATAGAGAGTCCGATGGGGTATAACGTCTTAGCGCTCCATTGGCGGGGCAATCGCAAAGGAAGTGTTCGAAGTTCTCCTCCTTCTTCTCACATCCCGGTTTAGAACTTAATAGCACCAGTCCCAGTCTGTGGGCATGTTTATTTAGGTAGATGTGACCAGTGTGCAGGCCGACCATCAATCTTTCTTGACTCCTCCCAAGATTAAGCGTTTGCCCAGCTAGACGATATCAGGGACGCTCATTCATTGATTTCGCCGCTTTTCAAGTTTGCAAGACTTTCTAGGAAGTCTCGTGGCGTTTAGCAAACGAGCCGCTAAAAACAGTTTTAATAACCTTTAGGGCCACCCCCATGGTTGTAGTTGTGGTGATGTCACCGTTTTCTGCCCCCTTCCTAGCCAGTTCATCTGCAGCTTATTTCTCAGGTATGTTGCAGTGACTGGGTACCCAGAGCAGATTGACCTGGGCAGAGGTTGCCCGGGCATTGAGTTTTTCTTCGCATTCCCTTAACAACTTCGAGTGGGTTCTTAGGTTTCCAAGTGCCTTGACTGTCTGAGCGGTTATAAATACTATCAAGACCGGTAGGTATAAATACAGAACCTTAGAAATAGTAGTAATTTGCATCGGCGACATCTCTTGATTTAATTAAATCAGAGCGAAAACAAATGTGTGTCCAAGCTCAATGGAATCACTCGGATCCTTCCTTCCACCAGCAGAACACCCATCTCTTTTCTGAACTATACCCACAAAATATAACCCAACCCCGGTCATTCTTGAATCCTCTACCAACATCTCAAAAAAAGTTATAGAGTCTTGGTCATAAAATGAAAAAAAGAAAAGCAAAAAATAATATCCTTCCCACCAAGAAGGACACACGGCAAAGCGAGAAAAGGAGAGAAAACTTTATGAATTGTTTTCATATTTACAGACTCGTTCGTCGTCCACCATAGCTCAATCGTGAAATCGTTCAATTGTCGAATAAAATGGTCCCGCACGAGTTGGATGCCCATTATTAGCCAATAAAAATGATTTATGCTGCTATTATGCTCCCCGAATTCAGTCAATCATATTTTCAGTGCTCTGGCTCATTGATGGTGGTGAGTCAAACTTAATAGGTATTTAGGTCGTTATTATTGTTAAATACATTCCGTTTCGGCAGCGGCTTAATGGCATCCATCTGAGAATTATTGTTGAGCTGAAGGCAAAGGCAATAGCGCACACCATACTGGTTATTGATGATTTCAGCTTGGAAAGTTTTAAAAATGAATAATGAAAGGATATACACATAAAAAATTTTTCTTAAAAGGAATATCTATAACATTTTTTTTTTTTACACAGAAACTCGTTTAAGCAATTTGCAAGGATATTTTGGTGGTAAGGAGGGCAATCAAATTGTCCTAAGCTGGTGGGGATTTTTAAATGATTGGACATTATAATTACTATCTCATGGCAATATTTCATACACATGCTGAGGTAATAGTATTTGCGGATGTGTTGCCAAGGTCAGGGGTGATAATTTTTTTTTGTTACAGGATGTTACTAGTTTTTGAATAATGTTTGAAAAATGTTGCAGTTGCTTGTTGTTGTTGTTGTTTTACCCATGAAGACAAAATGTTGGTTCGACGTGGTGATTTTGATTTAAAACTTGGTCGATAAATTCAATTAATTCATTTTTGTCTTTTTGTTGTTTTTGCCTTTTGTTAAAAGTTCTGTATTCTATCGCAGGGTGCGAATTTTTTTTGAAGCGATTCCCAGTTCAAACAGATACCCAAGCGGAGGTCAAACCAGCGGTGACCTCTGAAAATGTGAAAATGCTGTTCGCCTGGAAGACGATGCTAGTGACAGCGACTCAGAGAACACAATTCCCGAGTTGGAAGATGTCACTGCTCGAGCAATTCAATTGGGTGACTGGATTACTAATTAATTTGGTTTCAAGCAGTAGCGAGGCGAGAAGCGAACCCTTCTTCGTGAACCTCAGCGAGATAGTTAAAAACATGATTGGAGGACTGATCTTATATTTCAATTCCACTGACTGGATTTAGCCATATTATCCGAACACAACCAATCAACACTCATATGCAAAAGGTTTTCGAACGAGTTTCGTGGTAATAAAACAGCGCACCCCAGCGCTATTTGGGTTCTCGAGAACGTGTTGTCGTGTTGTCCACGCTGTATAATACTGTTTGCCTTCATTTGCAGAGTTGCTTACATGATAGACTTTCGGCAAAGGATACACACTTCCACTCACTCTCATTGAGTTAACTCAGCAGTGAATCAACCGACAGGCAACGAACTATAGCACAAGCTACTGGCTTTTGCACAGGCAACCAGCTGTATCACAAGCTCCCACAATATTTCCATGAACTTTTATTAGAACAGCGGGTGCGCCGCTTAGGTGGCCATCAACGAATGTGGGATGAGAATTAAATCATTGGCCTATTGACGGGCTTTCATATGAACACAGGATGAGGATGGGTGCCATGCTTATATTCTAATGCGAGACTATAGAAGTGCTACCCTTAAACTTAATCGAAAAAACGTCTTCTAAGACTGCGAAGTCGTTGCCTTATCACCGTCCAAGTAGTTGTTTCCTGCTGTCATCAATGCCTATGGTCTCGCACTGGCTATTGCCACCCGACGATTTTTTCATAGTTTTCCGTGCTGTAGTTGGGTAGCCTCGCCTACCTATGCTAGTCTCCATAATGCTTGGTTTCGAAGAGCAACGCTTGTTTGTAAGTTTTGAAAAAAGACTGGCCCGCAACTGGGCGTAGCTTTGGTTCTTACTGACTGTAATGGGACATCTTGCCTAATCAGAACTCGTCCGGATGTCGTAAGATATCAGATGCCGACAACCAGAAGAAGACCATGCGGGCAAACTAGGTATCCCATATAACCCCCTCTTCCACAGCTGCGGAAACGAAAACTAGAGGGAAACTCTCTCTTATTTCCTATGCAAATGTCCGAGACTAGCACTAAACCAACCATGCCTTGACGACCTCAACGACATCTCGGGTAACGGGATATGAGATTCAATTCGTTTTCTTAACTCCACAGGCTCCACCGGACCGACACGGAGTGACGCGACCGATGAAGAAGTGAGAAATTGATAGTTGGACCGGAAACATTGTGCAGACTGAGACCACATAGAGTTCAAAAGCATGAGGGAGAATGCAAAAAATAAGGTTGTGGGATAAAATCTCAGAACTAAGGCAGGCGAAATAATTTCTCGGGGACCACCAATGGAAGAGATGCATTTTAGCCGGCGTTACAGACTCAAGGAGGATCTCTCGAAACTGGGAATAGAAGTAAATGGAAGTTTGCTGCAAATTGTGCAGCAATGCCAAATAGACACCTTCACACCTCCTTATAGACTGTGAAATACTGATTCCCAAATAGAAGCACACTTGTTAGCTTACCAATTCTCAGAAATGGAACTCATATCTTTGAATCCAATCCAGTTTCTCCGATTCCACGGAGCGATAAGAGAAATAATTTGTGGAACTTCACGTATATTTATGTACTTACACTGACTTCTACCGCCCAAAGCATACCGTAGATCAAGCGGATAGAGCAACGGATAAGCTTAAATTGTGTAAAGTCAAATTTAAAGTGCACAACTCGTTGCTTGTATGGTATGTTATGATTTTTACTTAGCTATAATCTGGCTCGTAGTGATATATTATTTAACGCGTATAAGAGAGCTTATAAGAAATGCATACAAAATAACTGTGCTCTTATATATAATAATCTTATATATTATATACTAGTGGCCCGCCCCGACTTCGTACGGGTAGAATTAAGAATCTTGGAACCCAAGTTGAAGCCATTGAAGAATGTACAGTTCCGTTCGAATAGGTAGTTGCTCGACATTAAGTTCCTTGTATATTCTGATGTTCTTAACTCGATAGAACAAACGAATACCTCGAAAAAATCTCAGTTCTGCAGCTTATTCTTTCGGTCATTGCCCAAATCTCATGACCATAGGTGAGGGTCGGATCAAACACACAAATTTGCTGCAACCTGACCAATCCCACAGGATAACTTAGTATTGCTCTTTCCATCACTCTGGAATATGACCCCGAAATACTTAAACTTCTGAACAGGCATTTGAGACATTATGATTACTTCCGATTTGATCACGTTTATCCAGCTTCAACACAGACGACTACTAAGCCATCATGCGGTCGCTGAAGTTCGGTCCAGATAGTTCGAAGTAAGTCATCAGCGAAAAGCATATGGCTTATTCTTTAGTCTCACAATGCGAACAGTCCCTCGCCACGGTTGCGCTCCCATTGAAAGATGTTTTTGTAACGCCATTCACCCGAGCACATCTCCTAGAGTTCGTGTTTATAGATCAAATAGCCTTCAAATGAGAAACGCCAATCCCATACTCCTGCAGTACACTCCAGAGTTTACTTCGAGAGACCGGATTATTACACCCATGGCACACTCCGAGGTCTTCTCAAGTACCGTTCTTAAAATGAAGAGCGCTTTGGCTGGATGAAAGTTGGATTCGACCACAGTTCTGGCACGCGCTTCCAACACATTAGCAAAGATTTTTGCAGAAAGAGTTAAAGAAACATGTCCTTATAAATAGAGCAACCACTCTATCCTCCTTTTCTTAAAAAGAGCACAATCACCATAGCTTGATTGTCGCTAGTTATTTTACTGCATTCCCATGCCGCTCTAATGAGAGATACATTTTACTCCCTCTTCCCCCAAGGGCTTGTGCATTTCTGGCCAGATTTAATAAACATCAGCACATTTGATCGCCAAAGTCACCTACTCTACAATGGGACTATTCTCTCCCTACTCAGTCTGGCATCCAACCCCTGTTCGGCCATTTAGCATCTCCAAAAAGTGCTCACCACATCTGCGCAACATATCCATCTCATCCAAAAAAAAGACGGCGGATGGTCAGAACTCCTTCTTTGCAAATCTGTGATCTCGGTCCAATGTGAAAAGGTTTTTTTGCGTAAATCCTCATCTACGCTACTGAACGTTTCTCTTCTCCGTTCCCGCTCTACGTGCGCAAATATACGGTACCGATCGTTATCACAATACGCATTCCTTTCCTACGTACTTCTATTAAAAAAAAAATTAAATCTCCCTCGGCTACGGATCCAATACATATTCTATTTCCACAAAACCAAAGATACGAACAAAGAAAAACGAAAATAAAACTACCCTTGTACAACTGGACAAAACAAAAACAACATACGATCACAAACCGATGTGCTACCCACTGCTGCATGGCTGTTGGCTGCGGTCTCCACTGATGGAAAATTGTAATTGGAAAATTTATAGCTCAAATTAATCGTAGAGGAATTTACTAAAAACATTTTCTTCCGTTTTTAAATCCAATTAGCCATTATTGAGTTGGAGCAGTGTTAAAATAATTTTGTTATATACATTTGGGCTTAATCCACTTTCTGCCACTTAAACCTTGAATGCTTAGCTCTTATTAGTAACAGAGCAGTTCTATTCCGTTTTATCCTTCCCCGAGAAATGCAGATCAGAACAGTGAAAACCGCAGCCAAATCCGTTCAGTGGTTCTCGAGATTAGCCCGTTCTCATTGTAGTGATGCTCATTGTCGAAATACAATTCTCATTAGTGCATTCCATACAAAATTCCCATACAAAACGCAAATATCGATTTTTTCGATTTTCCGGCTTTTTCTTTGGGTTTTTCTGAATTTTCTTTTTTCCTAAACCAACCCTGAAACAATACGGACAAAACAAAAAAAGAATCATCCAAATCGGTTGAGCCCTTCCTCGAGTTTAAGCGGGACTAACGCACAGCAATTCATTTTTATATATAAAGATATTAATCCTTATAAGAAAAACGCCCGCTTTTTCTTACAAGCCAATATAACAAACTATTTTCTTACACCAAAATTTATAAACCCATATAAAAAAATGTGGATATAACAAATTTATCCCCACATACCTTAATAATTTCTCTTCTCTTGTAATTATTAAATGTGCGCGGACCTTAAAGAAATTGATAACCGAAATAAAATGACAACCTATGACTTATATGTATAATTCATGTTAAATGTACTAAACTTTTATTTTTCTTAAATTTTCAGATCGGTTATAAGACTCCGTGACATCTTCGTGACCCGATCTGTGACCTGGTAAGCAAATACATTTGTTTTTTACATTCTCTGCCCAAATGTGATCCTTACGCTAGATTTCGGATGGCTTTGTGTGCTGTTCTATATACATTTTGTTATTGCCTTATGTGTAGTGTTCCAATAGCACTTTGAATCCTCTTCAAAGAGCAACGACTTCCAGTTGAAAGTCTGTGAAGGAAGAATCGAAGCGAATTATAAGTTAACCCGCGGATTGTTGGAGCCCTCAAATTGACTATCGTTGAAATCGTCCGTGTTTACACTTATCCCTTCATGACTTATTTTTCCATTTATTAAACGTCCAGATTCACGCAAAACTACATAATTTCGTACAAACAAGTCTTTGACGATAGAAGGTGTGATCGTACAATAATTTTGCGGTGCTCACTTCAGAGTAACTAAGGGGCTTTATTATTATTATTATTATTATTATTATTAATGGGTAGCGGTTGGTCCGCTCTAGAACTGCGGTCTCCCGTAGAGCTCTATTGTGCTGCCCCATATGCTTTTAGAGCAGTTTGTCTGTTCCAGAGACTGTCAGGAAGCTATTCAGCTTCGCAGGGTGAAGCGTGGCAGGTGCGGTTGGTGAGATGAATTCACTCCCTAGGGTCCGTTTTCTCACATAAATGAGGCCGGGGCATTTTGTGATGATGTGGACAGAATTCTCATCACTCTCCAGGGTCCGGTGACAGGCCAAACTTGTGTAGATGCCGTGTAGGGCCTTTAGTCTTGCGGCTGAGTGTACAGCCAGTCTTCTTGCTCTGCCGCAGCTTACTCTAATAACTTAAGCATTTATTTCGCATATTTTTTTATTTACAGCGCGCCACCAAACCTCTAAACTATAAAATGGCATAGGGTTGATGAGAAACCATGTCCATTTTCTTCTTAAAATTTTTTCAAAATCACTTCAAAAATTCACCAAATTTCGTTACTTGCATGCTTACAGCTGCAAATGCATCGCCAAATTGTTATCCCTTGTCACACAAATTTATACACGTCATTTTAAAATGTCAAAAGTCATATTAGCATCATAAGGGTTATACATAAGAGTATATACATAGATACATATACATCTTCGCTATCTGCTGTGATAACACATGACGACCCTCAAAATTTATTATATCCTATCGTCAACACTTCTTCACTCTCGTATATCTATTGGCAGCAATTTCCTTTGATTCGAGAACATCGTGCACCCTTACCGTGACCAACATCAGATCTAACACATGTACCTCATACCAACACAGGAGTTTTCCTGGTGTGGCCAAAAAAAAAAAAAAAATTCTAAATTGGAACATACTCCATCATAATTCAAGAGAGTGTAGAAGATTTCGTGACCGGAAAACTTTATCCAAAGATGGGTGGGCTCTTCTCAAAATTGAAAAAAGGTTTCGCCTGGATGAAGTAAGTGCCTGTTCGGGAAATTCCAATACATTCAATCCGGATGAGGTTACAATAATTTGCTGGGCAATTCTCTTGGTATGTAGAGATAGATTTTCGATTAACCCAACCAACAACCCTCCAAGCAGAGCAGATCGATAATCTTTCACCTATCGGTTGGTTGATAGTTTGCAATAGGTGTTGGACGAAGAGAGATGAAAATAGAAAAATTGACGAAATATTTCACTGTAAATAGGTTAAACTGAGGATTAGTTAATTTGAGGACAAGATATGTATTCTCGTACTTGTATGTAATGTAAGTGTCGATAGCGTTCATCATTAAATATAGGGCCATCCGACAAGAAATGCAATTTTTTTTTTAGCGAAAGTATGGTCTGCTGGCTTCCACTCTTGTGTCAATTGGACCTTATAAGTATGGAGTCCATGATCTTTATGAAAAATGCGGTGCAAAGTGGTTGTGGATAGCCCCGATTCCCATGATCGTCTCGAAATTGACACACCTGGGTTTTCAGTCACACTCTTAACTATGGTGGCGATATTTTCAGCTGACCTTGTCGAGCTGGAGTTTTCACATTACTAATCTGACCAAGACGTGGTCGCCGTGGCGCAGTGGTTAGTGCGTTGGACTGCTGTGCAGGCGGCGTGGGTTCAAGCCCAAGCCATGTCCATCGAACTTGGAACATCGCGGCCCCACCTCTCGTCGGGGAATGACAAACCTCCGGGAGTATAATCTGTCATGAAAGAGCTTCTCAATTCGCCGTTCGGAGTCGGCAATAAATTGTAGGTCCCTTCCACTCATGTAACACCCACAACATGAATGGTTGCGAGAAGCTAGACCTTGGCGCCTCCCGAGCTGTCGCGCCAGCTTTTTACCGAGACGTTCAACTTTTTCGACTTTATTGACTATAGCTGTGCGAGAAGGCTCTTGATGAGGACCAGAAGCAGTACGAACTTCACGAAGCGATATTTTCACGGTCTTGTAGTGAATTTTCATTATTTTAACACGTTATGTGAAAGTGTGTCATACCGTGGTCGTATTTCATTACCTTCTAGTTTTGACTCATCAAAAGTCATCGCAATGATAGTTGAATATTGACAGTTTAACAGTGGCGCGAAATGTAAATTGATACCTCTTGTTGGATGACCCTATAAAAATAGCTTGTTGAACCCAAGCATCATATCTATGGTTAACCAACAATTTCTCTGCTGCTCCCTGCCTGGCAACCTCATCAGCCATTTCGTTCCCTTCGATGCCTCTGTGCCCTGGGACGCATACAAGGGTAAGGGAACATAAGCTCCTCAGGCAGGCGAGCTTGGTTTTGCATTGTGCTACCAGCTTTAATGAGGTGGTTGTGGAGATAAGAAGTTTGATGTCTGTCTGGCTTTCGGAGAAAATTGCGACATTTCATTTGGGGGTGGTGTCGTTTCTGGCCACAAGACAGACCTCGTAAAATGCGAGTATTTCAGCCTGAAAAATACTGGCGAGAATCGAGGTTTAGATTCTCGAATTCATCGCTATTTATTTATTTGTAGCTATTTTTCATACGGTAAAGGATCTTTATTTCGTTATTTACTTGGCAGTGTGATTGTAATTTACTCGCCAATTTATTTCTCTTAACACCCATATCAATCGAGGTCCCGAATAAAAAAGAATCGGCCATATTGGAACTGTCGCCATGTTGAATTTATGATGACTTCACATACCCTATATTTTTTCGCGGATTTTAAGTTATTACTCTGCTAAATTTCACCAAAATCGGTTCAGTAGTTTTCGAAACTACCTCTTACATACAAACAAACTTTCTCTCTTTATAATATAAGAATAGATTTGCTTTCCGTAAGTAACGAGTAATGATCTCTCTGCAGAAAGACTGACTCTTTCAGGATCCAAGGAATCCGTACAACCAGTCAGTAGCCCGTCCCACTTCAGCGATATAAACGAAAGTTCTTTCACCGCGGAAATTTTTTTTTTTCGTTGTATATGCTCAACAGTTGCCTTTGTGGCGACGTTCGTTATTATTCTTTTTCAAACTATTAAAAATACACTTTAAAGTTAAAGTATAAAACAAAATTAATCTTGATATAATTTTATTTTTAATTGTCAATTTTTGTCTTCTTAAATTCATTCATTTTTTCTTCAAACAAAAAGTTGGCCATATTATTTTTCAATTAAATTAAATTAATACAAAGAAAAAACGATAAGAAAATATTCAGGACAATGATTTAAATCCCTGCTTTCTATAAATTGTTATACAGCGCGATGGAGATTTGTTTCTCGGTGAGTAATTCTTTATCCCCCTATCGCCTTGAAATCCACAACTTAATATTCAAAAGTTCATAAAAACTGATGCATGCTTCAATTTAGCCTTTCATAACTTTTTTGGTAAAAATAAAATATTATTCAAATCGGAGTATAAAAACTCAGAGTGTATACTCCAAATTCCCTTGCTCAAGAAACTTGTTTGATGTTCCAGTTCCACAGTAGCTGAGGAATTTGACAAGTGGTTTCTTTGTTAATTTCCCCTCCACTCGCACAGAAATCCTCAGAGAGTTCTACAGACTCTCCAGTATCAAGGACTTAAGGCAATTTCTATGCTTCCTTTAGCTCTCCTCTCTTTTTTTTTTTTTAACTATTCCCACGTTTCTAGAGTCATGCAATAAATTACCAAAACATCCTACCAACCCAGTGCTTGTTGTGTCCGTAGTTTCTTACACCCATAAATACCCCTTACCCAGGGACATTGAGAGCCCATTAATAATAATGTGATTTCTCCCTTCGGTCTTCCGTAGACAGCTTGGGGACCTTTTTTCCTCTATGCTCACACCATTTAGCAGACTACTAGCCGATATCACTCGTATTTATGCAGAGAAAACATGCTAAAGCTATAGGACACCAAGCATTGTGCCATTGTACGGCCCCGTACAAGGATTTAGCACGACTAGCTTTTCAATAGGACGATGAGCCAACGATTTGCATGGCTATCATATTTCTGCTTCTGCCAGGTATTATGGATTTTAACAAATGTCAGCCGGAATTTATACACCCTGCAATCGGAGAAGGAGACATTGTGTGGTGATGTGCCACCTTCGACTATTGCCCTCTTAATATCGTCTCCGAAGTTCAATTGCCTTTGCTGGGATATGATCTTCTCGGGTACAAATTATTTCGGTTTAAGTTTCATGGAGTCATTTTCATTTTTTTTTTTTTCAAGTGAACAACTGCTACGATTCCATGGAAATATGATTGAAGTGAAATTTTCTTGAATTGGGAATCCTGACACACATGCTGAGAGGAGAGGCTGGATACGATTCAGCATTGAAATAATATTCGTAATAACATCAGTCACCATGAATGTCACAAAAAGATTCTCTCCTGTGGGTAGTTTAATTTGGAATTAACCAATGTGGAAGCTGTGGGGAGTAGGCGAATCGTAGGCGAAATCTAATTTGATTGATAGAGACGGTAGAGGACTATTTGATACGGCCATTCATATCTAATTTTATCGATTGGCAGCCAACTAAGTGCTGCTTGAATACTGATAGTCTTATAAGAAAATATGCAACATTTTTATATTTTTACTAGTTAAGGGAATTGTAAAACGTACGGCAGAAAACTTATCAAAGCTATGACTACAGCAGCTGTGATTACAGTCTAGTTGAATTTTTACCTTACCTTTGATTTCGTCATTTGGTTGCTCGATCAAAAATACATAGCGTAAGGGCTTTTAGGTTGCCCCTTCTTTTTAGACCAGAAGACAGGGCCTCTTCTAAGTATAGCTTATGAGGCAATTAAAAATAAATTAAAAGTTGGTTAGTTGAGGTCCCCTTCTTCTTTGCGCCACATCTACTGCGTTGTCGCCCCCGGTTAGACTCGAAGACTCTACGAGCCGGAGCATTTGTGTTCATTTGCTCTACATGCCCATCATCTCACCCAATGGATTCAACTCGTAAAGTTCATTGTTGAATCTTCTCCTCCAGAGCCCGTCAACGCAAACGGAACAAAAACAACTTTCGTAAGATTTTTTCTCTCCAAGCAACCAAGGATATTTTCATTTGCTTTCAATAGGATCCATGCCTCTGCGCCATAAAACAGGACTAAGATGATCAAGGCTTTATATGCAGTCTCCTTAGTTGTTCGGCGTAGGGGCTTATCTCAATTGCCTTCTAAGCCCGAAGAAACAGCGATTAGCGAGAGTTATTCTTCGTTTGATTTCCGACGGGATATCATTATCGGATGAAGTAGCAGAGCCAAGGTAAACAAAGTCCCTTACTACCTCGAAGTTATGGCTATCAAGTGTGACGTTCTGTCCAATTCGTCGGTGTTGGGTGTCCCTTCTTGTTGACAGCAAATACTTAGGTTTGCCCTCGTTTACCGCTTAACCCATTTTGGCTGCTTCTATCTGAATACTCGCGAAAGCGCCGGTGACAGCGAGCTGTCGCTCTGCCTATAACGTCAATATCTTCGGCGTACGCAAGCAGTTTGGCAGATTTATGGAAGATTGTTTTTCTGGTGTTGGCTTGAGAGTTTCACAAAATTCGTTCAAGTACGATGTTAAAGAAGTCACATAACAGCGCGTCACCTTGTCTTAATCGAGCATTAAGCGAGCATTCTCCTTCGTCATCCTGCACAGACGGACGAGTTTGGTAGGTATGCCAAAACTAGACATCGCTCTGTATACCTCGTCTCTATAAATGCTGTCATAGGTGTGAAGAGTTAGTGGGTATCGATTTGGACTTCTTGGGTTTGATAGGAGCCAATTAGGATGTTGACGAAAGATAAGGCGTTCTCGCAGTATGGTAGATAAAATCTTGTACGCGACGTTGAGGAGGTTGATACGTCTGTAGTTGGCGCAGTTGAAGGGGTTTCCTTTTTGTGGATCGGGCAAACGATGCAGAAATTCCATTAAACGAGGCTGAGACTCCATACACTCATCTGACCGTATCTTAGAAATGAGTTGGTGTACGACCTCTACCAAGTCATCTTCAGCTTCTTTATATAACTCGGCCGGAAGGCCATCTCTTAATGTCCTCGATCGCGCGCTTCTCATGCTCCTTCTTTTTCTTTTGGAGAAGTCAATGTTCTTCCAACCTCTTTTGCTCTTCTAGCTTGCGAACAGCTCTCGTATTTCTCTCCCGCGGCGCTTTATATGCCTGTTGTTTGGCTGCAGGCTCGACCAGAGGTGGTGCCCTGAAAAATGTTTAGTATGTAGTGTTTGGGTCGAACCGACGAAGCTCGCACAGCAATCCAGCACACTAAGTACTGCACCACGACAACAACTGGACCACTAATCCTACATTGTTTTAAAATGGCTAACCAAAGATAACTTGAACTAGATAGCTAGGACAATATGGGCTACATACAACTTAACTTGAACCAAAATTTCCCTACCAAAAGTCACAGGTCCGTAAAAACGCAGCAAGACTGCAACAAGACTATGCATGTCCTTCAGTGATTACTGCCACAGTTACGAAGATGTGAACGGGACAAAAACCCTCGACGACTTCCTTTGTAAACACCCAATTCTTGCGAAAACCAGGCATCGTTAGTCACATTTACGACATTTTTGATATGATATCTTTGCTCAAATCGACAAATTGGATATAAGGACCATTAAACAACAAACCCACATGTATTTTTCAACTAACTCGGCCCAAAGTTAGGCACGCCAGCCAAATGATTGTCACTCCTACCTACATACCTACCTGCATTATAGGTCAGAAGCAACTGGACAACTCCAAGTCTAAGACAGCGATACTATCGACTTTCAACATAAAGATATCGAAACTCTTCATGGAGACTTTGTGAATTTTAGTGACACGTTTCTATCCCACTACTCTACGCTTTGTGTGGTTCTTTTTAGTGTGAACAGTGTTTAGGAGGCTCGCAAGATCGCGCCTATTCAAAAATGTGAAGCATAAAACACATTTGCAATTACTCCACAGAAAAAAAGCCCCCGCAATGCTTGAGATAAAATCTAATTTACTGGAAAACAATTTAGCAAAATCGATTGATGTACGAGTAGTAGGATACTACAGTTAATAAAAGTGCATCCTCCACTGTGAAGCGTTGAGTGTCCTGCATCTACAACTATGCAAAACCAAATATAACATTTCAAATATTATATTCAATATTCTCCGATTTAGAATCCATTCAATTTGTTCTACAAACATCCCCATCGGAAAGTAAATATTCCCATCCACACACACACACACACACACACACATACCACCATCCTCAATTGAATAGAAATCCAGCATATCTATGGCGGTTGAAAGCCGTCCGCCCCAAAATTCACAGCCCCACGGTGTTGCTTGTAGCATGCGCTTCCATTTTTCTAGCTGAAAATTCTAAAATATTCCTTTATCGAGGAATAAAGTTTTGTGGCATCGAATGCCGGTACCAGATTGAATTTGATTTAGGGCGAAGTGTAAGCTGATTGCATTAGTAGCTGGTGGTTGGTTTGGTAGGTAGTAAAGTTGAATAACGTAAATGCCATTTGAGTCCTTCGAAATGAAAAACTTGAATTGATTTTATTTTATGGATTTGCTATTGCAATCGTATTTTTGAGTGCCTGATAGTTTAAAAGTTAATTTTTTGATAAAATCGAATGAATACAGTGTAATGTGAAATACAGTGTCCTTACGGACACCTCTCATAAGCGGACACCCCTCATAACCGAACAAATTTGAAAGAACGGAGAAAAATATGTGGTTTTGTTTATTTTCTGACAAGCGGACACCTCTCATAAGCGGAAAATTTTCTCGGAACCGTCGGTGTCCGCTTATGAGAGAGTACACTGTAGATACATACCATTTTGATAATGAAGTTTTCAAGTTCGACGCTGTAACTTGACATGGTGATTTGTATTTTGTGTCTCAAAAATTAAAATCAGGAAAACTTACAACAGATAAAACAACATAGCCGCCATGAACTGTTAAAATCTACCCGTCCGTATTGGAAAACCCTATAGCTTCATTTTTAAGGAGACATTTTTTGATTAAGTCTGCGTTAGAGCCATGAGGTAAATTGATGTGCTTCGGGTTGGATAGATACATTCATGCTTGCATTCAAATAAGCAAATGACTAGAGAGTTTAGAGAACATAACGTGGATGTTTTACGAGATCACAAATAATGTAAATTTTCTGAGATTTCTTTCACTCTTTCTTTCTCTTTTCACGATGTTCGTCAATTTTTTGTCTCACCGTACTTCTTAGTCCTTTCTTAAAATTCCATCACTGAACAATTCTCCTTAAATAAGCATCACATTACGATACATATCTTTGCATATACGAAGCCACAGGTCAAAATTCGCCTTATTTTAGAAAAGGAGATCTATGGGACTATAGGCTATAGGTAAAAGCGGCCGTATCACGCAAAACTTTACGCCTTATCCTCAATAAGAGCTGAATTGGGGCTTTTTGTAACCACAGCTGTCGTGTTCGTCGATGAGTTGGATGGGTGGGAATGGAAAGGTTTGCCCAACGTACGATGTCTCGCAAGTGCTGGAACGTGGAGAGTTCCCTCCGCGTTTATGTCTTTGCAGCTACGACAGGGCGTGTTAAAAAGTTCCTTCATGTAGTAACCTGTGACCTGGGATCGATCTAATAAATATCAAGCCCTACTCTCTAGGCACGCAAGCACGGTTCTGTTTCTTATAGGAGATGGTTGTCGAGACTATGATGACTTCCTGTCTATCGGAGAAGATTGCTTTCTTTTTTATTCGGAGTGGGTCCTTGTTAAGCGCACGACAGTTATCACGAGTGACGAGTATTAACTGGTAAGTGTTATACTGACATCCTTGGTGGGTTGATCTAGCTGTCTCAAGCAACTCAGCTGATCAATTAGCGTAAATGGGAGAAATTTTGTTCCTACGCTTCGTGTAACCAATTGTTTAGGTGAACGTGTTGTTTAAGTGGATTCAAAATTCTGATCCGTGCTCCTTCTGCCAAGACAAATCAGTTGATGGATGAAATGTTAAAGGAAACCAATGTGTCCTTCTAAAGATAAATACTTCACATCCTTTTTTACTTTGTTTATAGTCTGCTTTTGTTCACAGCTTTGTTTAAATTATTCGCATGCTGTCTTCCTTCAATGTTTTCGAGCTTTCTAACATAGGTGAATACCGATTTTGGCGATAGTCCTATGACTCTATTACTGAATCATTTAAGGTCGTATACTCCCTCTGTGTCTAAAAGAGGCCATTTTACTTTCCATAACAAATTCTTCTCATATATTCTATTTAAGTATGTTATGGCAACGGAGATGGACACAAACCAAAAGGACCGCTTCATCCTTTGCTTTAATTTCGCCTTCCAAATACAACCTTTTCTCCGCCCCGCACAATCTACACATGAACTTGGAATCGGCAGTCCGAAGTGCTTTCTCTGACATTGAATGATGTCAAAGTTTTTTTAAAGATAGTATCAAGCACATAAAATAAAACCGTACAGTCTCTATTGCAAAAGGTTCAAAACTCTGCCAGAAGTAAATTGACTGTTTACATTCGCAGACCATGTCGACGATAAGCAACAAAATACTGTCGAACCATAACACCTTATATTTTCCTAAAGTCCAATTCAAAATGTAACTCGAGGAGCTAAATTTATTTTTTTACTACATATACTCTCAGATACTTAAACCAAAACACTGTTACTCAATTTATTGCAAAACACCCACTTAATCCCGCACCGAAGATACACAGGATTACAATAAAACCGCTATTTGTCAAAAATAAATTGACATATTTTTGTTGTTTTCCCTGACTTTAATTTAAATGTAAATTTTTCCTGAGCTCCATCGTGCTCCGATGGAGTACGCTTATCCAGCATATACGCTCTCGTACAATTTGCATACTTTCACTCCAGACGCCTGGTCCTGGTGAAGACCGGGATGTGGTAAACATGTCGCGTACGCTATGCGTTGCGTACGTTTTCGGATAAAAATAACAGAAAAATATTTTATCCAACAAAAAAAAAAACAATCGAGAGGGAACAAACAAACAAACAAAACTGATATCATCGGGCAGATTACGCTGCCCTGGCGAGTATTAATATTTCATAAACATCCTCTCGCATAACGTGAGAATGGAAAGCACATCCCATGAATCCTTTCACTTCATTCCGGAGCCGAGGCCACCCTATGCGAGCTTGTGTTTGTTTTCGTTTGGACTTGTGTTTTTGTTTTTAATTCTGGCAAAGTGGTGTTCTCGAAGCGATAAGTAAGCAATTTACTGGCGGTAACTATGGGATTTGTAAGCGGATAGCATGTGTGTGTGATTTTGATGATTTTTTATTGTGTAAAGGACATCGCACGCATTTCAAATTGGCCAATTGAAAGGAATAACAAATCGTAACGAAGAATTAAATAAATAAAATAGGAGATGTGTCGGGAAAACAGTTTCAAACAGAAATTTAAACGGGTTATGGCACGTTTCGACTAGACAGTAATGAGGTAGTTTAAACTAATGTGTTTAAAGGGTTTTTTACTGACTTATGAAAGCGGTAGAGTTCAGGCTGGAAGTACCACTATGGCTAGCTATCAATCGGCTTTCTTCCATCAGAGACATTCTTCAATCTAGATTCAGCTTCTGGAGTTGGTGCCATTCGACATGTGTTGTACTTCATCGACGTCTGGCAAGCAATCAAGTACTTATAAAGGAAAGTTTTACGTTTGCTTTGCTGTCTATTCTTAATGTGTTCAACTGTCGAATGCCATGAGTAAAATTAAGCGAAGAGAAACACTTTATTCCAAACTTTCTTAAACAAAGTAACAGTTCGTGCTTACCGAACTGACTAAGTTGAAGGACCCCGATCAAGGTTTTCATAGAAAATCAACTCCTTCAAACTCGTTCTGGAAAAATCGTTTTCTCTGCGACATAAGAGTGGGTAATCACTTTACTTTACGAGCAATTATAATTTTCCAACTCAAACTCAACCCATCACTCATGGATGTCTTATTCGGAGTGAACGTAACAATTTATCACATGGTGGGCCACGCCATTTGTCAACAGCACATTACTTTCGACATAACATCTCCACTTAGCCTCCCAATAAATAAATTCTCGCCAATTTTCGTCGAAAATAATAGTCAAAGCATACATTCATGCCTGCAACGCCTCAAGTACCTACACCCGTGGAACACACTTTTATGGTACTCACACTACCGACGCCAAGTAGTGGTGGCAAGTTCCATAGACAACCCTTAATTTACGCCATTTTCTCGAGGAAACTTCGAGGATAGTACAAAAGTAGCAACACCAGCACATTGCTGAAGAAAATTTATAACTCATTTAGTTTACGGAACGGAACTTCCATGGGTGCGCAAAAATTTATTGAACTTTATCCTCGATTTATATCTCCTGATCATTGAATTTTAATTTATCTATAGGATAAGGCATGGGTCTTGCGGAGAAAGACGACGACGACGGTGAAGGTGGTGAAAAAGTTCGTTTTACGTTCCGACGTCGTCATTGCAAAGCAATTAGGTGTTCACTTTGCTCCTCGACGCAGAGATACGAAAACTTGGCTCTGCGGTAGTATCTTGATGGAATGAGCTAATTTTTGGTTCGCCAACCGTCTGGTACGTGGTGAAGCTGTTGGTTGTTGAGTTCCTCTTAACAAAAAACCAAACAAAAAGTTTCTTCCTCGCCGTGGTTTCGATTTAACATGCTCGTTGCTCGTAAATTTAACTGAAGGTTCATTGGAAATTCTGAAATTAATACGAATTTGGGATGAAACTCCAAGTGATGGTAGAATTGATTGAATTAAGCTGGGCTTTACATAGACTTGGAATCAATGAAATCATTTCTTTCGGTGTGTGTTAATTTGAGTGGGCAATTAAGATATTTGGTGCTAATCAAAAGAGCTTTCATCTCCAAATCAAATATACACTGTTGTCCCCAGTAACAGTGACAAATAAATTAAAGTATCTACATGACACTATTGGGAGGGAAAAACAAGAAGTTTCTTGGTTCATCCCTTTCTGAGAGTTGAACCTCCGACGAGTCCATTGACCGTTGACCCATGGGTTCCCGTGCAAAGACGTGTAATTTCATGAAAAAGGAGCGAAGAGGATAGACATTTCTGGAGTTTCTTGAAATCATCGATTTGAAGGTCCTCTAACCCTTGGGGGGAAATATTACCAAGAGCAGTACATTGTCTGGTGGCTAGAGCGGAACTCGATTTTCTATTAAATTTTCTTTTCCTCAATGCAGCTTCTGTAGTGGTTGTTATACAATAACTGAAGTCGCTTCCCACGAATTTCTATTGCAAAGCGCTCTGTGAGAATGCTTGCCAATATTCGTATTGATCTTCGACTACATTCGTTAGGTGAGGTAGGGTTGCCGAAGAGAACTCACTTAGACTCAAGACCCATTATGATACCTATAGATTTTCTTATGAGAGAGAAATCTGCCCGTGGAATCTTTTAGAGTTATTGATAGTGACTAAGAAGTGTTCTTCTGCTGTGAGATAGAGCTGGAAAATGTCAGCTCTGGGGGTAGCCATGGTGTAGTGGTTAGCATCATCGCTTTACACGCTGAAAGTCCGGGTTCAACTCTGGATGTCGGAAGAACATTTATTTCTTAAAAATATCGATCAACTGTGAAAACTGGTGTCGACTCCTCTGCAAAGACATAACACTGGCAGTAGAGTGTCATTGGTTGAAGAGGTGATTGAGTTGACCATGATTATGACATATGGAGACTAGAAAAAATTTCAGTGAATTATAGCAACGACAAAAACCACAATTGAAGCACACTCGGACGCCATTGAAACCCAATACTACCTGAGTTTCGAACCACTGCACCTGGCTCGTGCTGTCTAAATAACGTGAAAAGGGTAATCATACCTGAAGCGCAAGTGGTTTATAAAAAAAAGCTCCACAGCTACTGCAGAAATAATTGAAGAGAGATCTTAGTCGCATAGCGTGCTGTCTCATTAGACAGTGGTCTATAATGACACCAATGGTGATGCAAATTAGTATTTTTTTAGTGTTATAACGTCCCTTGACTCTTGGTGGTTTAGTTCAAACCAGATAGATCTGGTAGAATGACACCTTAGACTGTTTTTTCGGCTGGAGTTTATTCCTCGAGGTATTCATATGTATCTTGTTTGATGATGAGTTTCGCTTCATTGTTTTCTATACTCATGCCTCTAGTGTGAGCTAGAATCACTGTGGTCGTCCCAGATATGGCAAGTTCATCGGCTTTGCAGTTACCGTAAATGTCACTATGTACGTTTCTCATGAGCTTTTTGTTTCATCCACTATACTATTGCTCTATAGAGCTATTGGGTGTAGAGCCAGTAGGTAACTTTAGACATGTAGCCCACTTTATGTACGATTAATAGTTCGTTTTCTGGTGTTAAAGGCTACCATACATTTTTTCACTCAGTGTGTCATGCTGGGTTTCAAACAGAGCTTCCTGTCAAAAATGACACGAAGAAATTGGGCCTTACTAGAAAGTACTAATCTTATGGCGTTGAATTTATGAGGATTGGTTACAAGCATTTTATATCATAGCCATCTAATAAGCACATAGAAATCTTTATTAATCAGTTCGTTAAGAACATGATGATGCCTTCCGAGGATGCCTTCAGGAATATTAATGTCATCATCGTATGCATCCACGCGTATTCGACTACGTTTATGAGATTGTTGGACTTAAATGGAAATGAAAGCAATAAAACAGGCATCCAGTGCATCTCATCGTGCTCCAATATATTTTTCAAGGTTCGTCAGAACGGCTTTTGAAGCTTAGGTTTTATAATTGTTAACTTCTGGCATAGTGGTAAAAACGCTGCAAACCTATGCCCAAGAACAGGTAAACCGACTGTATCGCTTTGCCCGTGTGGGTATTGATAATGAGCTCGACGGCAGCCATATGAGCAACGCTTAGTTTAACACCGCTACACCTCACAAGTTACAGTGCAAAAGAAGCTATGCTGAGTACTCTTAGGTTATCTCAGATACCGAAACTCATAGCCGGCGACCTTACAGTCTATACTAGGATTTTGGAATGCATTCACAATGCTAAAGGGAACAATAAGAGTCTCTTCACCTTACCAAATTTTCAAATCTGGTGCACAGATGGCTCTAAATTGGAAAACGGTAATACGGAGCTAGAGTATATGATCCAATTCAATCCATTTCAAAGAAAAATACACCCGATTGGATTGTTAAACAGTAAGCAAACCAAAAGGGCTTGAAGCAAGCGAACATGTTCACCAACCCCAACAAAAATATGACGGAAAAGCTAGTTCAACTCAAGAATGAATATTTATTGACTATCACAGGATACACTGTCCACTGTATCTGTATAAGATGAAATTGTCAGATACAGGCATTTATTTCGGCAAATATCGACTCTGCCGGAGCAAAAGAGATGCCAGAACATATTTTTGGGGACAGCACAAGGGCCGCAAATTAAAGACTACCTCATTTAACGCAGGGCACGATATACCCAGTGGAATATGGAACCTAAATTATTGTTGAGGTTTATTGGGAGCCGGCTTCTGGATAACCACATCGCATTGCATCGTGAAGTGCCGTATGTATTACAACTCTAGATCACGCTTCCAACTATTGTCTTGTAAGACTTAAGACGATACCTCCCTTCATCCAGGTTTATTTTCTTGACTTTGAGCGACAGGCACAGTTGCTATTCCTTCTCAAATTCCTCTGGAATGATCGTCCTCTATACAATTTCACACTGCTGAATATTCGTATCCATTGACACATTTCCCTCCGATGCAAATGAAATGCAGTTTCATGCAGTTAACATCAAATTCCCTAGCTGGTTTCAGTTTAAAGTCCATTCGCCGTTTCCTATTTCAGCTGTAACACACTTAAAACTACTTACACCAAGCGAAGTATATGTGAATGAAAAAATGTTGGCAGATATTGCCAACGGAAATCCGTTCTCTTTTTCCGCATTTTTGTCCCGATTTTAGTTTTGGCCTTCACTTTTGTTCAATCCTTACCCCCAATGGCGTATTGCACACCCGTTACACCAACACACCCACACACACACATGCTGCATGAAATCAGTTTCCTGGATGTGGAGGAGTTTCTACGCTTCCGTCCGCAAGCCACTGTACACCATCTCTTCTGTGCAATGTTGACTAAAAAAAATAGAAAACAACCAGCAAACCTTCCCTGAACTAGTGTCGCGCAGCAAGAAAAAGATTATTTAGCGGAAAAGCTGTTGAAATCTGCGTCTGGCCGTTTTTTTCTGGATAAAATAGAAAAGAAGGATAAAAATGTTCTGCCACAGGATGAAGCCAGAGCTTCGAGTTGAGTCAAAATGCTCGTGTATAGTTTTTTTTTTTTTTCTGAGTAATTTATTTCAATTCTTTCTTTGTAAAATGTAAAATGGCAAAAATTTGAGGCAAACTTTTATAACCGTATCCGGTCAGCCTTGAGGCGAAAAGAATTATGGCGAATTTAGGTGGAACTTTTGACATTTTGCGGACTGTAGAAGGTGGCAGGGCTGAGAGCTGCCACATCCCTTGAGGCTTATTGACATCTATGCAGATAGCCAGCAATAGCGGTCATAAAAGTTAGAGACAGAGTCCGGTTTTTCTCTGTTTGCCTCCATTAAGGGACAACAAACGTTGTTTTCCGTAACTTCATTTGAAGCATTTTCATGGAATGCCCTTCCGGACAATATTGTCACAAGTCTGTCTAAAAACGAATAAACAAAAGAAAATTCAATTACTCACGCTCATTTGGATTTGTTTTGATACAATTTGGAGTGGAACTGCAGGTTATTTAAACGAGTTGAAAGGTTCCGGGTTCGGTTGACGAACTTTTGTTTTGTGTGGGGACATTTTTTTTTTTTTTTACTTTAAGCGCAGATTTTTCAACCCATTTGGTCAGGATGGAGAGGGCATTGTTCATCAGGTAGTTGGGAACTATCGAATGCCTTCCTGATACAGCAATAGCAACATCATTTGCGTGTGCAACCACAATATAGCCACATCTTTCCAGGTCCACAAGCCGTGTTTCAGAGGAAATGTGAGAGAACCCCACCTTGAGGAGTACCTGTACTGACAGATTTTTGAGCCGTGGTGTCGCCCATCTTAGCGTTGACAATTCTCCGATCTCAAAGCTTAATAGCCAATGTACATAGCTAAATAGCCCACACAATTCGCAATCGTACTTACTTCTTCACACATTGTTCATGCAGGCTGGATTCAAAATCTCGATGCAATCAAAGGTGACCTCATCCATTATTGAAAAAGTCCATACCTCTGCCTCATGGAGCAGGAGAGTCACTCAAACTGTCAGAGAAAGGGCTTTGCTTCACAGTTTTCTTTACCCAAAGAAACACGATTAGTAAGAGTTGCTTAAATATGACTGATGGCGTTGCTGGAGTTTAGTGCAGTACAAGTCTCTTACTTACTCATGACGTCGATACAGTAAATCAGTCAACAACGCTATCCAGTCAGTGCAATCTTAAGGCAGCTGTCTCTTGTTGTGTACGCACACACCCTTCAGTGGTGGAATCAAGCATTTTTCGAGCTGGAGCCCCATTGTTCTTCTCGAACGAGCGTTACATTTGTCATATGCGAATGGGTTTTACACAACTGTTCATGGCGGAAAGCAACCCCAAGATAGACTATCATATTCTGTCTCGAAGTCGATAAATGGTTTGTGGGTATCGATCTGGAACTCTTGGTCTTTTCCATAAGTTACCGTAAAGCAGTGATTTGGTTGATCCCCCACTCTTCTGACAGCCCGTACAGTTCGTCATTGCATCTCCGCCTCCATTCACCGTCTTTGCAGATGGAACCGAAGATCACCCGAAGAAGTTCGCACCTTCTGCAGCCTTAAGTAATTCAGCTTCTAGGACATCTGGGTCTGCGATCCACACGATTTATGTTTAGTCGATGATGCTTCATCTTCGTTCCGGTGGTTGATGTGATTGGTTGTCCTCCAGGTTAAAATTATTAAACTGGCTTACAGTGATATTTTTAATTACCAACAAGAAACGCGCATTAGCAGAATATATAGAAATTCTCTCCTAAGCAGTTGAAACGCCTTTAGAGTACAATCATCCTTCCTACACTTTAGAGAGAAACTTTACAAATTTACTTCCGTTCTTTTGTATGTCAAACGAAACAAATTCAAAACTGACCTGTCATATTCATCTTTTTGTAAACATGAACGCGAAGCAATTTCACCGTATTCCTTGGAAACTGTGGTATCAAATAAATTACCCAAGAGCCAGCCAGTAACTTTTCAAGTCGCTAATGAAACTTTTTTGCTTTTACCGAAACTTTGCCACAGAATCTCCAGCAAAAACAAAACGAAAAACCGTAAAAGAAACGCAAATGCTTGACACAAAATGTATGCCTTGACAAATATTTTCTTCTTGCACCCCAGTTCAAAGGAGGCTAACAAATGTTTCGGCGGTGGCATCGAGGAAAAAAAGTTCAACCCCTTCATTATTTTTTCAATCGTCCCCTAATTATAAGGGTTGCGAATCAAAGTTATAAATTAGATTTCAAAGTAAACACATCAACCCCTGCCAGAGCGGTGACTTCAGCAAACAACCCTTTGTCACAAGCAAAAGCCCCCAAACTTACCTTTTCATTTTATTAAGCGAGGCCGCCGCAGACGCCCGCGCCCGTTTGAAAAAAGTTTTGAGGTTAATACTCTTGTGGGTAATTTAGGGGGCTGATCGGTGTCATTTCTCTCCCTCTCTCGGGCCGTCAATAGGTGCCGCGGTATACTTCCAATGTAGTGGTACTTGGACGGAAAAAATAACCAAACACTGACTGAATGCGACGCTATGAAGCAAAGGAGTTTCAAACTGCCCCTGCCACCCCGCATGTCCTGAATTCCTCACGCTGAATTTAATGTGAAATAAAATTTAATGTAACATCTAATTAAATTTCACGCAGGTTTAACTCCTATTTGAACTTAATTAAATTTCTTTTCATCTTTTGACTCCCGCATCGCTTTCGGATCGACAATACTCGCGTGCGAATCGTACGCATCCTGTATGCTGCTGTTCCCGTCAAAACGGGGGTGCACTGAATGGAGCCGCTAGTGCGAGGGAAGGCGGTGTGTACTCGCTGCTGCTGTTTGCCCTATTCCGTGCACCTACAGCGAACCCATTAACACATGTGGTATTATCGTACAATTTATGGCCTGGGGTTATATTTATTTATGTCCTGATGGCAGACACGACCGAATTGAGGTCGCGACATGCTAGTTATATCGTGTTATGTTGGTAATTTCTTTGAGACAAAGATAAATGCTTCAGAAATTTCTATACGTATGTGTGTTGGAGAATTTGATTGATTTTACAACAGACGGTGAAATTTGTCTAGACTGAGATCTGCAAGCAATTGGTTTTGCGTGCTATGGAAGTTTAAGCGCATTGCAGAGATATTGCTTGGAACATGCGTTGACGGAGAATTACAGGCTTGCATGGTGGAAGATTAAAAAGTCAAATATTGAGGGAGAATAAACGTTAACAGGTTTTTTTTTTTCTTAACGAAAGGTGACGCTACAGTCCAGGGTGGACCAGGGTCTCAACCAATAAGCTTCTCCAGCCAGCTCAATCTTTAGCCAGCAGCTGCCTCCAGTTTCGCCTGTTTGCTTCATCAAAATTTGTTTGTTCAAGCAGAGGGAAGGCGTTCGGCAGAGAATTTTATTGGAATTGCATTTGGCAGAAAATTTGACAAAAGAGTTGGGGTACGTAGTACAATAGATAGACGAATTGAAATAGGGTGTCGTCCCTTGGTATTTTTAAAAGAGCTTGTTCACTTCGGATTCTGTTAGAATCTTGAGCAATTAGAAGAGGTTTTATGATTGCTTAGGCTTGTGAGGCTACTCCTTTAGAAGACAGAACCCTGTTGTTATGCGAGTGCTGATTCAAAAAGTATTATTCTGTTCAAGTTAACCAAAAACTTGAGGAGCCACTGTTGAAACCAACTTTACTTACATGCTCGGATCTATCTACATGCATCCCAGGACAATTCAACAGAATATCTCAATGTTTATGTATCACGTTCTGAGCCCGTACATTTGTACATAACCGCCAGTACATACCGTATTATTTTAATGTAGACTCTGACATTCCCCTTGTGCTCTGCGTTGACTTCAACATCGATATTATCGCCAAAACTGAGTTCGTACGCTTCATGAAGGACATCTTCAACCTAGACTGCACCTCCAACACACTTATCCCGTCGACTTTGAAACGAACTTGCTTTGATCTTACATTCGTGAGGCACCTCGCCACTAAGATCCTAAGTTATACCATACTTCTCGTGCCATGGCCCAATACATCCTAATTCGTTTGCACACCCCCGTGGTACCCACGTTGCGTATTAAAAACAAATAAATTGATTTTAATAAACCCACAGTCTATCATTTTTTTTTTCTATCACCACTCATCGACGTTGTCACGTAAATAAACCTACGGCCGTGTAGATGACACAGCCCACCACTTTTTTGATAAACCACTCGAGGGGTGATGTATCCCACACAGCGCAAATGAGGTGTAGTGTTTGGTAACTCAGGTGGTATTGGGTTTCAATGGTGTCCGAGAGTGGTGTGAACACTAACTGGGGACATTTTTGATGTTTGCAATCTCTTATAACTCAACGAACTTTTCCAACCTTCTGATGTCGTCTTCATTATGATTTCGGTCAACTCTTTAACCCACGACAACTCTACTGACAGTAAAGTTGACATCACATTTCGCAGTTTAAGGTTTCTCCACATAAAGAGTTGAATTTATAAACTTCAGCCTGATAAAAGCTTCACAGAAGCTCCACTTGATTCAATGAGTAGGTAAGAAAAATGTTTCTATGCGGTATACCAATGGACCTGTCATTGTCCTCTGTGTGTTGGCTTTAGCTACCAGTCACTTCAAATATATGCCGTGACAGATGCCCTCCACTATAAATAACTGTCTCCAAATCTCTTTTAACCGGCCATCCTCCAAATTAGCTTCATCTGGCAATTATATAGATTACCGCATTCTCTTGAAATTCTAATCAATAAAAAGAAAACAAGCACCTACAAATCCCTGCGCCATCAAAATGGCAAAAAATTAAACTTTTAAACTCTTCCTTTCGAATCGCATGGAACGAACCGATAAACAGATCAGGAAATACCATGAAACACAACAAAACCCATTTCCGTATAAAGTATCCGTCTCGGGGCAGAAATAGCCAAGGGTGTCCCCAGTGATTTGCATAAAAAAATATCCAATGAAAACCATCGTGTACATAACCAACTACCACCAGCCACACAGTCCAGAAACCATACTCGTACCTAGATAAAAAGGACACAGCATGTCCCTAATATAGGTTAGGTACCACCAACAGTTGTTGGCTAGATAGTGGTCAAACGGAAAAACAAAAATTTAATCAATAAATTCAGGATAACCGGAATTTCCGGGTTCATACTAAATGCAGGGATACGGTTCCGTTGTCGAACTTGCAATAAACGCCTCAGTGCGCACCCCATGAAATTTCTGCAAACGATGTCGTCACTCTCGGAAATGTATTAAATTAGACCAAGCGGTTTGGTTTGGTGTGGTACACATTTGAAGCCAAAATGTGGTGGAGGTAGTTTGCTTTTGGCGTGCGCTTCTTGTGCTTCTTTTTGATGGTTTCATTTCCGGTGTAATTTTGGGCTTAAGTTTTCGGAAATTGTGTAAGTTTTGGATTTTACCTGAAACGGATCGGGATCTTTGGCACACAAAAAAGTGTAAATAGAAATGCAAATATTTTCAGGAGATACACCAAATTGTGGCAATTAAAAGTTGTGTGTTTATTCCTGCCGCAAACATTGCAACCGAAGGAGCAACCCGAATCGAAATGGACGAGGTAGATTTTGTGTACTTGGAAATAATTTAAACGTGCATCGATTGGTCTTTTTGAACTGTGTAAGGTTAGGAGGTTGCTTTATTCTTAAGCAGAGTCGTTACAGTTTACAACTGTGAGAGGATGAAAAACGGAATGGCATAGCTTGTTCACTGATTGAGTCTTCTATTTACTAGATGAGTTCTTTGAGGTTTATACCCTCACCTCTGGCACTTGAACCTATATAACTCAATCTGGAGAGTCCACAGTAGATTTTTTATTCTAAAGCCAGTCAGGAAGGCGAGTATCTTCTTAACAAGAAGGACATGACCATTTTTCATTAAGACTTTTTAATTTTTCGAGAACCGAAGAGAGGTCGGTAATCTGCAGGACTGATTTCTTCACTTTCCATGAACATGTTTCGTCGGCTGATTAAGCCACTTAAGATTCTAAAATTGCTTCTGTCGACATTCGCGAGTAAAATTCGGTGTACTTGGCTGGGGCTTAAGCCCACGCCGCTCGGTCAGCAGTCCAACGCACTAACCACTGACCCATGGAGCAACGTGTCGGAATAGTGAAAATGTCGCGGAAACGTTTCGTAAAGTCCGTACTGCTTTTGGTCATCATCAAGCGCCTTCTGGCACAGTGAATTTAATCGATCAATTGGCACGTTTAGGGTAGGTTAGTGCTGTGAAGGCTTCAACTCGTGTTCGTCCGGCAAGTTCAACTGAAAATATCCCCGTCGTTGCTGAGAGTGTGACTAAAAGCCCAGGTGTGTCCATTTCGAGACGATCACAGAAATTGGGCCTATTCGCAACCACTTTGCACTACATTTTGCATAAAGATCTTGGCCGGTTCCGTCCTTGTACTCACGATCGCCCTGGTAACATCTCAATGAGTTCTGCCTATGTATGATAAGCGGCCTTACAATTGAAAAAGGGATGGTGGGGATAGACTTGGATTTCTTGGAGTTTTCTCCAGGATATGCCAAAGATAATTTAAGTGACTCTCGGCTTTCCTAGGCTAAAACCGCAATGAAAGGGGCCCACAACGTTGTTGACGAAGGGTTTTAGACTTTCACACAATATGGCAGATAACATCTTGTACGCAAAGCAGAGGAGATTTCAGCACTTGAATGGGTCCCGTTTTTTGTGGATCGGGCAAACGATGCTGAGATTCCATTCATCAGCCATACTCGTACACTCATCTGACCAAATCTTAGAAATGAAATGGTGTACGCTCTCTACCAGGTCATCTTCAACTGCTTTGAATAACTTGACAGGAAGGCTGTCAGATCCAGTAGCTTTGTTGGAATTAAGCTTAGATATGGCTATCTTCAATTCGTCCAGGTTGGCTAGAATTGTTGGTCTTCGTCGTCCAGGTTGAATAGTTCATTCTGCCTGACAGCGGAATTTGATTCGCCATTAAATAGTTTGCAGAAGTAGTTCTTCCATATCCTCATCATCGACTGCGATTCTACTACGATGTTCCCTTGTTCATCCTCTAAGGCTTCCGTTAGGGCTCTGTAATCTGCAATCAAAGCCATCAAACTGACTTCATTCTTCACAGGAGACAAATCTACCAATTTAACAATTTTAACAATAGCATAACATAGGTACAGATAAAAAAAATATCCCGAAATCTATACAATAATCAACATGACATCTGTTAAGAAGCACACCAATGTGAAATCCCATTAAAAGGACTTCAACCACATGTTACCAATTTGAGCGATATTTCTTCTTTCTTCAAAAACTCCTCCTTCTTAGGTGTATGACAAAGTCTTATTATTCGTTCTCAAGATTCACTTTCATAAAAAGAAAAATCAACGCTAGTCCAAGAGCAATGGAAACGTAAAGAATTCATTTAGGTATGTAAGGAGCATTTCATTGCCCGCATCTGTGAAAGCACACACCAAAGAAGATTCATCTTCTAATGTTGGAAATCATCATTGCGACAAATACTTATCTGTCCTCCTTTCTAGAGAAAACAGAGCGACAGAGTAGATTGCCCATTTAGATACGAAGTAATCAAAGAAGACTGCAGAGAAAAAGAAAAAAAAAAAAAAAACAAAAGCGGAAGAGTACACACTTTAAACTAAAGCTCCCGTAATGCTCCTTTAAAAGCTATAAAAGAAGAAATTTACGATACAATTTCAAGAAACATCAAATGGACAAGGTTGAAATGCTTGTTGTAGATGAATTCTTGCTGGTTCAGACGAGGGCAGTTTATGATTGTGGTGTGGGTGATGGTCAAAACCATGACAGTTGAAGGAAATTTTATATTGCGACATTAAAGTAGCTTCTAATGGTATGAAGAGCGCAGATAGAAGCAGAATGTTTTAAATAATTTGGTTGTAATAATTGAAAGGTGGTGATAGTGGTTTACTTGTGGTTTGGTAAGACCGGGCTCTTAAACGTTACCACTTAGTTTTATGCAATTTTGAAATAGCTTCGATTGTGAAGACAAGCTTTGGCTTATAACAAAAAAATGATGACGTCAGTGGTGTTGTTTTTGTTTTGCCCAGTTGTACAAGGGAAGTTTTTTTCATTTTTCTTTATGCTGCTTTTTTTCACTCATCGCACTTAGAGCCAATTCACCTGACAGCCTGGAAAAACTAGGAATGATGTTTACAGGGACGCCTTAAAGAATTAATATGAGGATTTGAGAGTCTATACTTACTCCCCAATGTCTTGAAACCTGAGGAAGGATATAGTTTATAATGAGACGTCTACTACGTGGATGTAGTCGCGAGTGTCAGCTAGTTTATGATAAAGATGCATCTCAACTCACCGGTCGAAGTCAGCAACCCATTTTAGATTAGCTTCCATTCGTACACAGTATAAACGGTTGCAAATAGGTAGACCTTGGCCCACCACCGACTGCTATTTATTTTGATTTATTTATTTTCCGAAAAATCAACATAACGATTGATTGAGGGCACAATACCAATCAACCGTGACATTATATCTCTGGCAACCAAATTATGCAAAACTGAAACGTTTTACTTGATTTATTTACTAAACGCTTTTTAATTTTTTCTTGTGAATTTATAAAATCCTAATTAAATTCTGGTGACTTTTTAGCAAAATTTAAATCAAATTAAATTGTTATGCAATAATTGCACATGTGTTGGCGAAGGCCCACTGCGGGTGTCCATTTACCACTTTTCTGTCTGTGGTTGTCGTGGTTCATTTCTGTGCTCTTAAAGCTCTTTAACGGCTTGTCCGAGGGGGGTAGTGGTTTCGTTTCGTTACTCGTGTGACAGAAAGATAAAGGCACGATGCCTTGGTCTTGCCAGTTTAAGACACCTATAGAGCCTTTCTTCTTTGTTTGCATCCTTGCAGCAGCGGGAGGGCATATTGAAAGGGATACTACACCTACCACTAGTGCCTACCTCTGTCAATCAGGATTCAGTTTTCTATTATGTCGTCGTTTAAAATTAGTTGGTCGCTATAAGAAGATTGTTTCTGCGATTAAGACCAGCAGCAACACTGAACTACTGCATTGCAGTTCGACATTGAATGCAAATTTTTATCAACAAATGACAACCAATTGCCCTTTAAGTAATTTATAGCTTGATGGTTAATTAATTTTTTTAATGAGTAATATAATCAGTAGGTATAATTAATTGTGTTTTCTAGCCGACATTTAATATTGAATTTGACATGATAGTGGATAGTGGCGTTATGGGGTTTGAAACTCTACCCGCGGCACTGGCGTTAAGTATTACTTCGCGGGGCTGGTTGCCATAAGTTATGCCATGTTGTCTACGTCTGCCGTTTCGGTCCTTCTTGATCTTTTGAGCCTTTTCAATTCATTCTGCAAGCCAATTGTCATCTTACCTCGCCATTTGATTTAATAGAAGCTGCGGGCTTGGTAGGCTTGCTCTTGCTTCTGCGAAGAGCCTGCAGTGAAACATTGTATGCTCCGCATTTTCCCCTTCATCTGGACATTCTTGGCAGAAGGGCGAGCTTTCATGTCCAAATCTATGGAGGTATTTTTGCTAGCCGCCGTGCTCGGGAAGGAAGATAGCCTTTTTGTCAAGTCCTCGATGGTGGGGATCAGTTTGTAGGTCCATTTGCCTTCTGTTATGCTTTCCCATCTGGTTTGCTACAACCCTACAGATGTTGGCTTTTCTTCCGCTCGAACCCTCCTGGTGACAGAAGCTTCTTGCCGGTTTGTGGCTCACCTAAGGTAAAACCTTTGTTATAAGTGCTTCCGCCCAGACCGAAGCAGCGTAAAAACGGATGGAGCTAACCACTCTGGATAGCAGGTTCGTTTTGGCTTATCCAGGCTGCAGAATCCGAGAAAACACTGCTTGCATCTGTGATGCCTTTCTCCTAGCGTACTCGACGTACGTTTGAAAGTTCAGCCCCCCTTAGACCTGATATTTTGACTTCCAACCCACAAACTTGCACATTCCAAGGTCTTTCGGCTGGTCTTATGGTCAGCTAGCTCTAGGCCGGCAGACTTTAGAAACTTTTTGATTCTGACGACTACTTAATCCGCGGCGGACTCTATCTCCTGTGTTTGGCCACGGTGATCATGACAATATCTTTGGCGAAGTCGATCACCTTCACTCCTTGTATCGCACAACTGTGTCATACATTATGTTCCACCCTTGTGGGACACCCGCGATAACGTCATAGTACTTTACCCCGTCGTCGGTCTGATACCTCAGTTTCCTGTTGGCGAGGTTATTCGTTACTATCCTCTTTAGGTAGTACGATGTACCCATCCTGCATGAGGCGTATTGATTTAGGAGATTTGTGTGTATTTCACATTCACCTCACAAAGTGTGAAGTGTGTAAAGAAACATTCCAGAAGCAGACTACTTAAACGTTGTCGCTCAGGATGATAATGCCAATGAATTGCAATGGAGAAGACCCGAATTGGCAGCTACCTCACAGCGATACTACCATTCTGACAGGCCGATTCATGGTCAGTCGTCTTTGGACGAAGGGACAGTATAAACCGATTCGTACTCCGTAGCCCATATAAGGTGTTTCGTAATATTATGTTCAACCCGAGTGCAACTAAACATAGATCCCACCATTGATTCTATCCTGCGAGTTTCTCTCCTCCCGATTTAATCCAGAGGAGATTACTTGATAGATACAATTGTACATACAATACATATGTACATATATGTTCTACCACTCTCGTTATCAACAACTTTAGACAGGGATAACCACTCAATCTCCCGTCCAGGTGCGAGTACGAATTGGTGCACTGAATTTGGATTAAGAATTGTGTGTTCCTCTTGAATGCAAAAATGGATTGAAGGAGGTTTGAGGGAATGAAATGGAATGAAACGTACCAAAATGATGGGAATGGACCTGGATGTACTGGAATGGGTCTTAGGGAACGAAATGGAATGGAACATACCAAATATCTACTATTCAAACCTCTAAACTATGCTTTAAGTAAAAAAAAATATTTTCTTGTAAATTCAAGTTGGGAAACTGGAAATGATTTAACTGGTCGGTCTTAAAATAACTCCCCCAGCTCTTACTTTCTCCACAACTCAGCATCGTTGTAGTTGTCCTATCCATGTCAAGTCCTTTAATAGAATAAACATTTCATAAGAAATTCTTCGACATTACTCTGTTATGCATACAAATGGAACAAATTAACTGGGGAGAAAATTAAAATTGGCAAGGATCTGTGTCGCTTTGTCTATTGTTGAATTTTGTTATACACCACACTGACGCTTTCTCGCGCCCGAACAATAACCCAAGCGACCGGCAGTGGTGTGGTGATTCTCATTTAAAATAATTCGACTTGTTCATTTGCATTTTAATTTAATTCTCTACAAATACACAGCAGTAAGTTAAGCTGGTGAAAAACTAACCTCCAAACTATGACTACCTACTACCCAAAAAGTTATCTTCTGAATGAAGAAGGACACTGGTCCAATAAAAGGGAGCACACAACCGTTGCGTTCGTGCTTTCATGATTTTCTTAAGAAACGTAATACGTAGTTTGAAGGACTTTTGGGGTATCTGCTCCTTAAAAAGTGGGGTCGTGCACCAATTAAGTTTTTGGGGTATCCGCACTAAGATAGTGGTAATATTTTTTCGGGTAATACTATGCAATGTACTATTCTTGTGGAATCTAATGAAATTCAGCGTTATGCAAATGATGGCCAACGTACAATGGAATTTAGGGCGAACAAGATAGGTATTCATATTTATCGTTTCAATTGTGGAGGGAATTTAAGTTTGTAGGAATGATGTATGCACGTACTTTATTGTGCTTAATTGGTACAAAAAGGATACGCTTGTAACTAATTTGTTTTCTGTCTATCCCAACCAATCCCTTTTCGTGTCTCGTTTCATTTCTGTTGGGAATAAAATCATTAGCAAAAGAGGGCTCGACCTTGATTTAGTAAGAATAACTCATGCAGTTGCCTCTTATTCAGAAGCATCCGCTGGGTCCAGTAATTTAAATTAATTAAACCCTTTTTAACTTACATTCTCTCGTGCTGATGATGTTGAAGAAGAAAGCGCTACCAACTGAAGCTTTCTTTTGAGACACGTGCATATGGGGTGGAGTTCATTCCTCCTTCTCATCACTACAACGTCTATAGAAAGCACTTGCGTAGAGGCCGTGCTTTATTGTAATTAATATTAATTATAAAGACAGATAGAGAACCAGGCCAATTTGATTGGGAACCTTAACCACTCCATTGTTATGATTGACTAATTCGCCTGATCATAGCTTGATTATTCAGTTCGGACTTTCATTCCCCTCATCTAATCTTTATGCACGTAATTTAGCGCGTGGATCAGACCTGCATAGGATCTTGGTTTGATTCATTCAGGTTTTGGTCCGATGATGATACCCCTTGTAGTGCTGATGTAACATCTCTTACTGGAGATATAGGGTTTTCCAATTGGGGCGGGTAGATGTTAAAATTAAAGTAAACAAATTGTGTGTGAGATATCAACGAATTTTTTGTTTTATTTGAAAGGCCTATCAATGACATGTGTGGAATATAACATTGTTTAAATGGCCGCCGCGGCTTCGGCGAGAAAAAGTCTAAAGGGGTCAAATCGCACGATCTTGGTAGCCAGTTCACGTCGCCTCTGCGTGAGATTACCATGCCCTCAAATCGCTCGTGCTGAATGTCCATTGTGGCATCAGATGTGTGGCAAGTAGCGCCATCCTGTTGGAACCACATGTCGTTCACATGCATTTCATCCAATTTGGGCCAAAAGTAAGTGCAACTTGGTGGACCTCGTGTGGATTGACATCGTCCCAAATCCGGCAATTTTGATGTTGACGTATCAGTTCATCCAAAAATGGGCCCCGTAGCTGAAGATGATTTTTTTTTGCTGAAATCGGGGTCCGCTTCCAACTGCTCCAGAATAATGAAAATTAATTATTTGCACGTGTTGCTCGACGCTGTGGCTTGTCATGGTGATTTGTCTTTAGTGTCTGAAAAATGAAAATCGGGAAAACTTACAACAGATAAAACAACATGGCCGTCATGAACTGTCAAAATCTACCCGTCCCTATTGGAAAACTCTTTAGTTAACTTGTAGATTCAGTGAGCAAGGATTTTTTCCTTTTTTCTAAAAAAAAGGAAAATACGAGTATCACACGCAAACCTTTTTTTTACGGACAAGTGCTTGTTTTCAAAGAAGAACATCGAATTTTGGGGCTGTCAAATGACAAAACAAAGTCTACAACCAAGCGAATGGAAGATAGAGGCAATCATGAATTTTCCGATACCAAGAAACGTCCACAAAACCCGTCCCTTTTGTATCTTTCCGAATTCTGCCGGAAGTTTGTGAAGAATAACGCATTCTGGGCCATAGCATGGAAAAACAAGAAGATGCGCTCTCCAAACCGAAGGAATTTTTTTATCAACCTCCCAGTGCTGCCAATGCATGATCCTAAGAAAAGAACGTGTGGTACACATTGATACCTCTTCAGTCGGTTTAGCAGGAAATTTATTCCAATGTGGAAAAGATAAGACATTAAGCTACTCTCAGTGACATATTTTAGCCGTAAGATGTTAGCAGATGAGAGGATATATCACACCTACGAGTCGTACTTACTGGGGATTGTAGAGAGCTTAGAAAAATTTAGAATCGTGTATTTGTTGGGCAAAGTATTCAGGGCCATAAGTGATTGCAACGCGATAGTGGCAGCAAGTAACAAGCAGACCATGCCGAGAATGGGCCCTGGTGACGAGAATTACAAGAGTTCACTCTTGAGATGGTTCATCAGTCTAAGAAGAATAAAAATAAATAAATAGCTGGCGCGACAGGCCTAGCTTCTCGCAACCCCTTATGTTGTGCGTATTACATTTTTCGCACGAATGGAAGGGACCTACAACTTATTGCCGACTGTGAACGGCGAATTGAGAAGCTGTTTCATGACAGATTATTCTCCCGGAGGCTTGTCATTCCCCGACGAGAGGCGAAATATGTTCAGTGGATATGGCTGGGGCTTGAACCCAAGCCGTTCAAACAGCAGTCCAACGCACTAACCAATGAGCTACGATGCAATTGAGTCGACAGTCATCGGAGAATAAGAGAACGGAAGAAGAGGTGTCTTCATTTATGACAATACGGTAACAGGATAGTAGACTGCGATCCATGATAACTGAATGCGAGAAGAATATTACACAAGCGAAACTCGGCTGTTTTGAATGGCAAGGAAATGTGTCATTCTAAAAACGGTAAGATGGAAGGTTTCAAAGAAGTGTCATGTCATTGTTGCAGTTAAAAGACGTTTATTCGTTTCCGAGAATAAGAATTCCACTGCCGTTTAATACAGTCTAAATAGATCAAGACCAGGGCGAGCGCGCACGAGTTGTTATTTTTTTTCATGCATAACGTAGAACCAGAAGACTAAGGTAGACTGCCACGTCGCATTTTATCGAGTGCCATACCTGATCACCAAGGCGTTGCCAAACGATAGTGACGTGGTAGAAGTCATTCCGGGGATGCAACGAAATGTGAGGAGGTGTGGCACAATGATGCCGTCACAAAGACGAAAGGGTACGAGTTACTTGAAAATCTACTTGAGGACGCGGATGGCAATTTGGATTCTGAGGAGACCCCTACTGACCATCAGCAATATTTTAAACTTTCCTTCGCGTACCTATACTTCAAATCGATGTGAGTATCTCTCTCATGTTATTCCGAAATGCTTTTCAAAACTGTGAAAGTATTAAAAATCAAAAATACTTACGCAGCTTATCGAAACCATAAAGCTGTTCCACAAAATCGACTCCATTCCAATATCATTTTACCGACAAAAATAATAAAAAATACCACACCAGCGTTAATTTTTTTATCTTTAATTATTAAATCTATATTTTCCTTTTTTTTTTTAAATATCCTTTTTTATGTTTTCATCTCTTTTTCTGTAATATCGAATGTTCTGGTAAAAAAAGAAATTCACGTTACATAAAATAAAACAATTCAATTAATTGAAATGTGGAAGTGCACATTTGTTAGTGGTATTTTGAGATTTTTTTTTTTCTGTTACAAATTAAAAATATTTTTCGCAATTTTTTTCTGTTCTTTTTTAAATTTATTTAATCTTATATTTCATTATATGTATTTACAGTTTTTGTTTGACAAATAAAACGATTCTACCTATGAATGTAAAAAACAATAACCTTTTTTTTTTCATTTATTATTTTTCTTTTTCTTTATATTTAATTCACATTAGTATATTAGACTAGATATTAATAACAAAATTGTTGGTTTTCTTTTCTTATTCACTTAAATTTATTTAAATATACATACATATTTTTTCTATATTTTTTTTTATTACATTTATATATAAATTATGTTTATTTGTATATACAGATTTAACTTGAGGAGCATTTTTTTCTTACTGCTAATTTTGACAAAAATGTAAAATTAGGAGAAATTCAGAGTAATTTGCCGGAGCTTTAGTTAGTCTGGCCACAAGGCTTGGACCAATGGTCCACTATTTTGATCAAAGTTTTTCAGTCCACCCAATAATGTTTTACATAGCGGATGACAGATAGTAGATTTAAAAACAAAAATAAACAGACTCTTGAGAGGTTTTAGTAGAGGATAGACGGTAGAAAAAATGCTCCTAAGTGATTAGCTCGAAAGTCAGTTTTTCTTTATATCATTATTTTAAGTTTTTTAATTAACATTATTTTACTTTGTAAATGTCTTGTTTCTTAGTCACAATCTCTGTTTATAATTTTTTTTACAATTTTTATTTTTTTTTGATAATACTTTTCGATTTTTTGAGTAAATTTGGATTTTATATTTTATAGTTTGAATGTACAATTAATTGTGTGGATGTAATAGTTGGAAAAAGAAAACAATTTTTGAATTTAAACATAATGGTAATGGGATTTAAACAAAACAGCTATGTACTGATCGTGCTATAACATTAAATGGACGTTTACCACAACAACCAAGTATATACAGAGGTCTAATATTTTTGTCACGTTCCGGAGGTGATGCGTCACAATCATTCAAATATTACCCAATGGAGTTTTCGACGAAAGAGAGACCTTATATGAACCGTTATTGGACAGTTATTGGCTGGGCCCCGATAAGTGCATATAAGTATTGTCTAGGCTGGGGTACCTAGAACATTTTTTCTCAAGATCTGGGCTCGAAACATCCCGTCGCAATTTATTCGTCTAATTTATTCGTTTAGGTCTAATTTATTCGTTAGAAAAAAAATTACATATGTATATTCAAATGTCAATTTTACGTGATTAGGCCCAGCTGCCCATTCTGCGGTTTAACTGTAGCCAGTACCCCGTGGTTCAGATGATTTTAAACTTATTTTTTCCAGGACCAGCTTAAACGATAGTGACCACGTATTTTCCGTTCATCGGATTTAGCCGCTCGAATTAACAATACTGACCACTACTCATAATAAGGACAAGAAAACTCAAGTTACGAAAGCGCTAGAAAGTAATGCTCTGTGACTCGACCAAAGAGTACATGTCATAGTGCGGGATTGAACGGGCCTGAAAACTCAAAACAAGGGAAAACAAAATCTGTTACCTATGTATATACATATTATGTAAGAACATTATGTATCCGGTTTCGAAAGTGTTGTAGAATTGTGAGCTCGTAATTGGCTTGGACGAGCTGTTACGTGTTACAGTCTTCTAAACATTGAAAAAAAGATGCATACCCAACCAATAACGAAAACTTCTGCAAAAATATAAAATTTTTTCATAACCAAATATAAAGAAAAATACTTTGTTAGAAGATATAAACGTAATAAAAAACCGTTAAATCAAAAAAAGTAATCCACACTTTGTTGTACAATTAGTTTGTTGTCTTACATTCCTTCTTTTGTTGAATAAATAGATTTTAACATAAAATCTACCTCTTTAGTCACAGTTTCAATTTCTTCTCCGTACCCTCTCTCAGGATACCTTATTCGTTATAACCTAATTCTTGTTTTTTTTAATTTTTTTTTTTTTTTACAAAATCCAGTGAAATATTATGGAACATCTCACGGACACCTAGATGCACAGTGATCCCCGGATAATTCGTCCTCGCTTGATTGCGTTTCCCGTTTAATTTATGGGAAAACTGATCAAAGAAACGATTCCATAAGAATAATACATAACGTTTGCCGTTTAAATGCGTTACTCGGTTAAAAGTTAACTTCCTTATATAAATTCATACAAAATCTCCCGGATAAAATAAAAGCATTGCAAATTCTTGTTCCCTGTAATGCACAGACTGAAAAGTACATTTATGTACCCCATCATATTTTATTTTCTTTTTATCATTTTCTGAAATGAAGGTCGTAGATTTATGGTGTTTAAGTGGGCCTTTCATACCTCTTGATATTCCACCATCGACTCTAAATCATCCGAGGCTATCCCCATATAAGTAGAGGTGAGATTTCGAACTTGGTCCAACCATATCATCCTGGGCCTACTCTGGGGACGCCTACCTGATGGCACAGATTGCATGGCATGTCTTGGAAGTCGAGTTGGGGGCATGCATTTAACATGCCCACACCATCGTTGACATGGACCTCTCCGATCGAAGAAGTAGCTGTTCAACGTTGAGTGCCTCGCATATTCTGGTGTTTCTAACTCGATCTCGACGAGTTACCCCAGCAATACAACGAAGAAATCTCATTTTGGCAGCTTGTATCCGCGATCTTATTCTTTCAGTCATTACCTAAACCTCATGACCGTAGGAATACTGAATTAAAGACCGATAACTTAGCTTCGGTGCCAACTTCAGCCTGGTCGCGCTTCCAACACCTTAGCAAAGACTTTTCCGGGGAGACTTAAGAGAGATATACACCTATAATTGGAGCAATCCCTCTTATCCCTTTTTTTATAAGTACAATCACCCCAGTTTGCCAGGGGGGTCACAAGTGCCCAGTTTGCCTTTTTAATGACACGAGAGATCCGTTTCACTCCCTTTCATTCCCTCTTCATCTTCATCAGCCTTGAGCATTTCTGGCCGCATTTCATCCATATTTTTGCACCTTTATTGATGCTACTAAAGATGTTCAGTTAAAATAATTTTGGCCTTAAAAATCGTACATTTAAGCCAACGCAACTAACCGGGGATTACTGTACTACCTCTAGAAATTAAAATTAAAATTCGCACTCACTAAGTCGTATATTCCACTTACATACGCCTACATCAATAGTTCACCCATAAACATTAGTTTTAATTAATTTCTTTTTTACAAATTACATTTAAGTATATTACAACTGATGGTTTTTTAAAAAATATTCTAACCTTGTTTTATTTCTGTTTAATTTTTTTTTTTTTGCGTTTATAGTACCTAATAATTGGTATTGTTTGGTTTATTTTTATTTTCAAATTTTTGGCAAATTTCCTGCTCTCAGGATACAATGTAGATGTCCTTCAGTTGCATTTGCCTCGCAGTGAAATGGCAAAACACAGTCCTTTGAATTTAAAAAAAAAAAAAACGTAAAACAAACAAATTCTGTGCTGCTTCCTCAATTTGGTATGTAAATTCGGACTTGGAATGCAATCACTCTGAAGCGTACACACAGACACATATAAAGATAGCCAGTCGAGGAAGAAGGGTCCTTGTTTAAAAAAAAAAAATTAAAATACAACTACTACGCCTGTTCCAGATACATTTAATTAGTGAAGGATACTGGTGAAATCACAGGGCCGTATCGCCGACCCCGTGCGAATCCTATAGTCATACGGTGCTCTCACGTTTCACCATAAGCGGTGTCTGGACGGTGGCTTCGTCTTCGGACAGACAACTGCTACCACCATGATGGCTGCCGAGTCCACTACCAAGACCCACACCATTATTGCCCAGGCCTACACTACCGCCACCAACTCCACTGATGCCGACACAGATTCGTGCCCTCTGACTCTGACCCAGATGCTGGAGTGCTATCGTCGTCGATGCTGGTATTGAATTTGCGGCTGAAAGCTCTGGATGCTGCTGCTGCTGCTGTTGGACTTTTGTCTGATGTTGGTACTGTTGTGCAACTGACTGCTGCTGCTGCTGTTGTGGTAATTGATGAAGCGATGGCATCGGTTGTAGGGGTCGTATTCCGGCTACAGCACCACTATAGCCCGGCCACATGTGATTCGTGTGGCGGGGCAGTGTACACTGTGCTATCGAATTGGAATAGATGTGTGGTGGTGGATTCTGCGAAAGCACATTAATCATGAAAATAGAAAAAGAGAACAAAAACAAAATTAGAGTCATTTTGGAAACACACACAAGCAGCTCGAGGGAAAGAGTTGACAGCAAAAGAAAAAAAAAATCGGGTTTGGTTTGTCCTGTGGACTGTGGGTGTTACATCTGTATTCGTGTGTGGTTTTCGGTTTTTTCCTTTTGGCGGTTAGCGGATCGAATGCACTTTTTACAAGAACTGATTTATTGATCTACTGGTGGGAGAAAGGATACTTGCCCTTTAGACAGTAGTTTTTAGCGTTTAGTTTTGCGTTTAAACCGATGATACCCTTAGGACTTCTTAAAGTCCAACACCTGCCCTTAAAAATAAATTTTTTTTTTTTTTTTTTGCTGATTTATGAGAGCATTTTTCTGAACTTTTACCTGAATCAACAAATTCATATTATAGTTAATTGCCTCTATCTTCGCATGATGGGTGCGCTTATTAGTATACAAACCTCAGGTTAGTGCCTGCACTGAGGTGCATTCTGTATAGACAGGTCACAGTGCTGGGCTGTATTTACTTTACGAATTCTAACATGCAGTGTGAGGGATATAGGTAATTGCAAGTGATAAACTTTTCAAATTGAACAAAATCTAGTCTACGTATAGCTTTTGTATTCCTGCTGGGTTAAGGCGCGGAAAAAACTTCATTATTGCCGCCTCCGAACTGAGAAGCTCTTTCATGAGCTCCCGGAGGCTTGTCATTCTCCGACGAGCGGTCGATTTTCAATATTGAAGACTTTGGTCCTCATACACTTTTAGCAGAATCTGACCCAAGGACTTCATAAATTCGGACAAAATGACTGAGATCCACAGAGATAGTGAAAAAATTCACACTGTTTAATTTTCCTTCGTGTCCTGTAGCACAAAATAACAAAATGAAAGTGCGAACATTGCAGACGCCGTTTAGGTCGATTAAAAAGGGATTTACTCTTTTGCAGAGGAGATTAAGCCGCCATCGCTGCCACTTCATTCCAAACAACACTTCAAATCAAATATTCGTAAACAGATTACCGAATGTTGTCGCCATTCTGTTTGCCATACAAACACCTAATCCTTCCGCATTTCGATTTATACTGTGCTAAGTCCTTCTCAATTAAGGACATATCACGCCAACAAATAATTGAGCGACTTACTCACACCATTACCCAATCAACAAATCACACATAAAACTGTCCCAAAGGCTCCTTTCCCCAGTCCCAATCATTCATAATCGATTTAACGGAACTTGACACACACACACACTCTCTTCCGGCCACGCACAGCTAAGCAGCCTTGAAAAGGATTAACCCGAAGAGCAGCGTGAATTTGAAAATCTCCCCCAATTTATTTGATGCGATTCCCTTTGAACGGAACACACCAAATTAACAACAAGCCTCGTCTTTAAGCCAATCACCGCCGACAAGGGTTTCCAGTTCAAAGTTAGCGTTCGTAAATTCACAAAGTGGATTAGAAGGACTCCTGCAAAGTTATCTCGTGGCGTGTCGGTTGTACGCTCTTGAATAGCAACTAATTTGGTCCGTTCTGTAATTAATCAGCTCGATTTCACAGGAAAGACAACTCCTATGTCAGAGATCAGTCTAACTGTGGACCGACCGCAACCACACACTAGGTACTGTGCGTCCCAGTGCTGACGCTACTTCGCCTGTAAATTGATTCTCAGCGCATCGCTGTGGGACCCAGCAGCATGCAATCCGAAGAATTAACGTTGACACATAATATCTACACAAACTAAACACTCCCCAGAGGGAGGAACGGAACGACAGCGAAAGGGTTGAGGACGTCAGTCGAGCTTAGTCATTCGTTCGTGTTTTGCAATCCACCGCCACATGTCGTTCAGTTACCACCGCGCCACATACACAGGTGACTGCGTCTCTAATCAGACGTGCACAGTTGTCGGGATGGTTGATTGGTGGTGCTAAAACCGGCAAAGGTGTTGAACTATGAAGATCCCTGGTGTGTCAGCGACACCATTAGACGAGGTTATTTATACATATGCGGGTAATTGCAAGCAGACACCCACAAGGGGTGAGCGTGCCTTTTTGCCCCTTTCTTAGGTTTCCACCTGAGTAATTTGGTTGTTTGTTGTGCAGTTAAGCACGCAATTCAACTATTATCTGAGATTGTTGCCGCTTCTGCCATGTAACCATCATGTAAGGGATGTTGTTGTGGGAAAGTTGTGCATCTAAAAGGGTGGTCTGGGTTGTGGGTTGTCGTGTGTTGCGTGAAGTGCTTACTTAATGGCGAATATGTAATTAATTTCTGTAACAATCATGGCTGGGAATAGAAGACATATTTTGAGATTTCGAATCTTCAACTAAGCCATAGGAGCATACACATTAGTGTACTCGAATCGATCTATTTACAAATGTACTTAAATGTGATAGAACCTCACGTTAAGAGAGGTGCGATGGTTATCTTCAGTCAGATCGGTTGCAGAATTATCTTACGCATTTTACTGTCTGTTTTGATAGAGTAGCCCAGCTTGGATCTGACGAACCAACTGATAAACTCTTTTTTGCTGCCTCCTTTGGGGAAAAGGCAGTCTGAAGACGCAAGTTATCTGAGTACAAATTCTCTGAGAAAAAAGCCTACACGTCATAAAGATGGCAACCTGTAGTGCGGCCAGACTCAAAGAATCTGACTGCTGGTCGGCCAGGCCCTATGGCCACTGTAGTATTCTGGCTTCACGGCGTTAAAGTCCTCCACAGACTATCTTACTGCCCGCATTATTTTCGGCAAAGACTTCACCGTCTGTATTCCATCAAGAACGGAATGGAACAGCGGGGTGGTCACAAGAGACTACGACACATCAGTTTACACGGACGACGGTTCGAAAATGGAATTCGGGGTAGGTTCGGGTATATTTTCCACAGCCTTGAAAATATCGAAATCATTCCCGTACTTGCCGCACACTGGTGTTTTTTAGGCTGAAACACTCGCCATCTACGAGGCCCGTCGTGCGCTCAACAACGACACCACCCCCAAACGAACCGTCGCAATTTTCTCCGATAGCCAGGTAGCCATCAAGGCTCTTGTCTCCACAACCACCTTATCAAAGCTGGTAGCACAATGCATTACCAAGCACGCCCGCCTGGGGACCTTATCTTCCCTTACCCTCATATGGGTCCGAGTTCCAGGTCACAGAGGCATCGAACGGAACGAAATGGCTGATGAGCTTGCAAGGCAGGGATCAGACCTTGACAGCTCACTCGCAAGAGAATTTCTCATCCCATTAGGAGCTGCCAAGGGAAAAATCAACCTACTTCTAAGTAGCCAAACACAAATAAAACAACCTTGCTAGCTGCGCCAAATTCAGAAAGATTTGGCAACAAAACGGTGCATTCCAGCACCTTTTGAGTATCGGACGCGTTCTGCCTGATACTACCACTAAAACCAAACCAAAGCCTGAAGATTTCCAAAACATTGTCACCTCGCTTTCTATCAAATCATAGCTAGAAACTTGCTTACTTTCTTAACGGACTCTCGATTCGTAAAGAGTATCTGCCTGGGACATTGCGACTTCCCGTCCCCTGCCTTTAGTTTTTCATTGATCTTTGACGTGGAATTTCGGTCTTCCTTGTCGTTTCGGACTTCAGGGCCAAAAATCCTGCCTTGGCTTTGCCATCTTGACACGGCTTATACGTATAGTTCACGGTAAACTCTTCTGCTCATTCACTTTTCTCTCGAACAAGTTCAGTATCTCCTTTGCTTTTTTTACTTATCAGCCCGCACTCGGCACCATGTAGTAAGACTGGTTAGGTCTGCGGCAACCCGGTTTTATACACTGGGATGTTACAGATTCTTAAATGATGACACTCATTTGAGGGCAGGTCCACGTCCCTTTTTTTGAGGATGTTAAGGGCTAGAATCATGTAGGGGGATGGGTAAAAATGCCCAGGTACCCCTCAAGATCCACGTCACCTCTTATTACCTGCGACTGAAATAGCTTTTGCAGGGAAAATCAAGTTGCAATTCCAACATCTGCACGACGTAAGTTATACGCTTCACATTTACGATTCTTGTTTTAATATTGAAGCATCGAGCAGCTGCCAATTATTTGCTCGAGTGAGCCAGTAAAAGACGTAACATACGAATGAAATTGAACTTCCACATGCCACTGGTTCATAAGTAATAACTCTTGTAACATTTGACATCTCGTCCAAACAGTCTCCACTCATGTGAGTAGTTCGAACAGTGAAGGATATTTTTCAAAGGACTTGTAAATTAAATTCAATGTGTAGAGAACATAAGCAGCTATAACATCTTTGTCGTTTATCAGCACAAATCAAAGTCACTGCAGTTTGCAGAATCCGTTTGTCCCATTTATTCCTTTGTCAACTCTGCAACCAAGGAATGTATCCTTGTTGCATTCACTCCAGCTTCGCTGCGTAGTTTTGTGTTTTGGCTTTGACTTGTGAGAAAGTTATTTGTTTTAAGTGGCATTTTACTTTGCATTTTTGTTGCACACTGCTGTTGCCTGCATCCCTATTTTTCTACCGGCCTTGGTAAAATCTGCTCTCTCTTTGTGTGTGTTGGTGTTAGAGAATTCCTTGCCCTCCAGCCGAATTTCAGTGCTAAGCTTGTGGTATATATCACTTAGTAGGAGTTGAACTTTTTACTCATAAATAAAGTTGAACTTCTGCTCCTGGTGGGTATATGTAGCTCTAGTATCCTACAAAATTCGCCACCTCTTGCATGGGGGTGTGTGCAGTGCGGGTACATTTGTTTGTACGAAATAATTTTTAAAAGGGATGTCTGTGGACGAACATAATCGTCTGCAGATAATGGCCTAGTCTGCTGTACTAGTACTTTCATTTTAAAGAGCACAAACGGCCTGTATGCCAGTGTGTGTGTGTGTGTGTGCATATGTTAAATTGTTGGCGTGTTGTTCACGTAAAACTTCAAAAGAGATGCACTGAGATGGAGGTGGCTGGCTGGATGGCTGGGTGGCTTGGTGTCCCTCTAAACGATTCGCTTATGGCTCTTTGTTGCCAACGAGAAATAAAGTACTTTATTTAAGCTAAAAGTTATCCACACACAGTGGGATGCAGAAGTTTACCTCTCGAGACTTCACAGAACTTGTATGCGCGACAAGAAACTGCATGAAAAAGGAGGCGATGACTGAATTAACTAAGAGACTCAGAGTCGAAAAGGACTTTGCACACTACATGCAGGCTGGTGAGAGGAGAATCTTGGGGAAAACAATCATTATTCTGTGGGTAAGGGTTAAGCTGAAGTTTTCTGATGGAAGCAAATAATGAAGCAATTTCTTTCACAGATTGCTGCAATGTGCTCTTCGTGATTTTAAAAACAAATTGAAAGTTTTTGGAGTACCTAGAGGGTTGAAAGTAATCGATTTAAAGTTTATTCGGTGCTAGAACTTAGGCTTTCTTTCGATTAAACATGCAACTTGATTTCCTGTTTTAAATCTTTCTTTGGTCGCTTCTTGGAATCTTTCACATTGGACCTACCTTTGATCTTAATGCTCTTTGCAGGACCATGCCAAACTAATTTTCTTGGTAATCTAGGATGTCTTCGATAAAATTCAAGATTCCATCGGAGCCCCTAATGCTCATTGGCAATGATAAAAGAAGAAGAAATGTGTGCCCTGGCGCAAACGATATTTAAGATCGAGGTGGTATCTACACTAAGTTGGTAGAAGGTCCCCACAGTCACGAGACTACTCTTCTCGTAGTGCAGCATAGACCCTGAGTCTCGTTCTTATTTATTTCACGTTGATGCATTTTGGCTACTATACTCGCATCCGCTTTTCGTCTGAGGAAGCGATCTGCCCCAAGACGCTTGATTTCTACAATTTAATCCCATTTACGTTGGACTTTTTTAAGGCTAAGCAAAGTGTATATGCGGAAAAATTCTTAACCCCAAAGTGTAGCAGAAAGCTACCCCCCTCTCAACGGGATCAGTATTCTCTGAGCAATCAATATGTATGTATGTATGTGGCGAAGGTGTGGTTAGATTATGTAAGATGTGTGATGGATAGGCCTCATCACGTTCATTCGGAGACCTGAACGTCCATTGTGGGTACCCTTTTTCTGCTGTGGGAATAACAATATAGGTCCCACGACAGTCTAAGGACCTGTCCTATTGTTGGCTGTTTTGTGAACCAGTTAGTCCTCTTTATAATTCTGAGTAGGTCCGTTAATTGTAAGTCTGTTACCTCTGCTATAATTGCAAGAAACCTTGATTCTAGTGCGCGTAGAAGTCGTTCTTGCAGAGCGGAGCAGTGACACAGCAGATGTTGGATTGATTTTACTTCTTTCTCGTCTCTGCAGCTTCTGCATAATGCGTTGGATGCGATTCTATATTTGCGGAGCATGACTCCGATAGGGCAGTGACTACTGTGTGATAACTCCAGTGAGTGTGCGGATAGAGAATCGGTCTAGTGCCATAACGTCCGAGAGTGGCACAATCCTTTCTAGCTATCCAGGAAGAATTAACTTCTTTCTCTATTATGTTGTCTATTATCTCATGTTCATAGCCGACCTCGATCTTGCAAATTCCTCAGCTTACTCGTTCCCTTCTGTGTCCTTATGTTCGAGAACCCATCAGCGAGTCTCGATATTCCTTGACTGCCTTTGATTTGATTGTCAAATAATACGGTTATATCCGATGGGGGAAAGTGACAAACTCTTATGCATCCTGCAGGTTTTTCTTTTGCCAGGATTTTGGCTTGGAAGAGGCTATATATTTCTGGCAATCTAAAGGATTCCTGTTTTTGTAGGGTTTCCGAGTAGAATCCGGCTCCTGTTCTTGTTTGTACTTATGAACCGTCAGTTTAAACCGCGATTTCGTGGTCTTTGACTACATTGTTTGACTCCCAGTCCTCTCGACTTAAAAATAGAATAGGAAGATCAGTGTTAAAGTCATTGTTAAGGCTCGGATAGTCCCATGTGCTTGTAAGGCTTTCGGACATATATTTCTTGGTCATTGACTTTATCATAGTGGTCGTCGTGGCGCAGTTGTTCTTTTGCCTGAGTGGGTTCAAGCCCAAGTCATGTCCACCGAACATTTTTCGCTACACCACCTCTCGTCGGAGAATGACAAGCCTCCGAAAGTACATTTTGCCATGAAAAAGTTTCTCACCAGTCTCATTATAACATATCCATAGGTGGTCTGCTTTCACAAGTTGGATTCCCTCAATCTAAGTGCAGATTTCGTAGCAGCACGAAGGAACACATCCAAACTTGCTTGCGGTGAACTTTTTACGACTCCCGTGGTGCAAAGTGCAGCAAGCCTTTGTACTTTGTAGAATTCTTTAAGCCAGCTCTGGATTTTAATTGCAGTCCACCATACTTAGCACCCATAGGAGATGATAGGTCTTACGATTGCTGTGTAAATCCAATGAAAGATACGTGACTGCACGCCAAAGGTCCTCTTACAAGCGTAGAGTGCAATACTTCCTCTTCTCATCTTCTCTTCAACGTTATTTTTCCGTGTTAGCTTGGAATCAAGAATGACACCGAGATCTATTGCGATACCGTCCAGCTAGAACATAGGATTCATTCAGCTCAAGAAGGATATTAAATATCTTCCCAATGTATGTACATAGTTGCCCAAACGATTTCCATCTAAGAAAGAAGCTCAATTCTTTCTCTGAAAAGCTTCAAAATTGTAACAGATTGTCTTTAATTTCATGCAAGTTGCACCTTATCGGCTAATTGGCCTTTGCAAACATTTAAATCCTCTTAGGAGCACCAGAAGAATACCATCGCACAAAGTGTCAGTAAATCACAAACATGTTTCGTCTACGAAGGCATTGACAATGTTTGAAAATCCCGGGATAATTCCTCGTTAACCGTTATTGTCGCCAATCCCAAAGAAACAGCAAATAAAAAGCATCCAACGTCGTAGCATCCGCTTCCATTGGCTTTATACCACCTAATCCTCGACACTGCAACTACACCCAATAAGTGCATTACCCACTAACCCATCCAGAATCCGCCCATCCAAGGATGCAGAGGGCCAACCTTTTGTTTCCAAACTCATTCCATTCCAATCGGATTCTCAGATTTTTCCTAGGGATCGCTCTCTGAAATGTATGCTCGTATGGATTGTGTGTCAGTGTGTGTGTTTCTGTATATTTTACGTTGCTCTTAATTTAGAAGAGGAAAAAAAAAAAAAAAACAAAAACGCCAATGAAAGCCCACTTACCATTGTGAGAGTGCCAACCGGGGTCGGAGGTTGTCCACCATTCCGTAGCGTACAATAGCCCATGGCGTTCGGATGGGACGAGTGCAATGTCATGCCAGATGAATTGTACTTTTGCGGCGGAGGCGTACTCGATGATAATAGCCCTCTCGTGGGACTACAACTTGTGTCGATGGTTGATATATGCTGTCGCCGTCTTATGTAATCGATCTGCAAAAAAAAAAAAAATGGCCACATCCACATAAGTACAACAATGAAGTGAAATTAAATGATGAAAATGAACGAAGCGCCCATGGGAAAAAGTTTAAAATGGATTAAGGGGAAATGTTGGCGGGTTAAACCGTTTAAAGTGGGGTGCCACTTACCACCAACTTTCATAGTGCGAGTGGGATCTTAAATGGATTTCATCTAGTTATCGCAATTATTGGACTTGACACAGTGAGGCGGTTTGACATTTCCCATTAAATGAGGCAGAGAAGCACGGAAGTGAGTTTCCTTTAAGTTTATGATACGATTAATTGAGAAGCCAATCAGTGTGATATGTATGTACCTACGTCGAGCTGGAAAGACGAGGCTATAGCAATTAACTATCTGCTGGTGAGAGGAAGGGAAGTGGTAATTTGGTAATGAAAGTTCAGATTGTCGGGTTTGGAAAGCTGTAACCGAACTTATGAAGCGCTATCGATATTGGCACTCACTCGCAATAAGGTATTGGGGAAACCGGTGCAGGGAAATTACTCCACCACAAGTGGGAAATTACTCCATATTCATGGCAGTGAGAAATTGCACCACTTTCTTGTGGGAAATAACTCCACATTTTAGAAATGGAGTAATTTTTCACATAGAATGGACAGAAAATTTACTTCTTTCTTGGAATCCTCTAATCACAGACGTAGACATAGATTCTGGTTATTGTCAAGGTTTACTTTTTTTTTTACTTTTTGATGAATATAGTAACCACATATTTTCGGCTTAGAATTACTATCTGCAACTTGTGGTATCACAACGGCCTCCTCATGGGTCTGAGCATGTTGCCTTAAGCTGCCAGCCACTTTAACCTTACCTTATGATTCTGCTTCCACTATATTCAGCCATGTAAGGGCAATTCTTGTTACTTCAGTCGGCCTTAGGGTGCTTTCCAGAAAGACATTGCGTCAGAAATTAGCAAAAACTATACCGGCGTGATCATGCTAAAGGGACTTAAAAAAATTTTTAAAGCGAAATATCCCCATACGAAGCAGAATAACACCTCAGATAGTGGTAATTTCACTGCTTATGATCCTAGGATATGTAAAACTACAGTGTAGATTCTTCCAATTGTTTACAGACCATGTAAAGTCGAACACCTCGAGGACATCTTAATCTGCTGTGAAGCTGGTATGAAAAATAAATAAATAGCTGGCGCGACAGCTTGGGATGAGCCAAGAGCTAGCTTCTCGTAACCATTCATGTTGTGCGTATAACATTTTCGCACGAATGCAAGGGACCTGCAATTTATTGCCGTCTCATGATAAATTATACTCCCGGAGGCTTGTCATTCTCCAACGAGAGGTGGTATAGCGAAAAATGTTCGGTGGACATGGCTGGGGCTTGAACTTAAGCAGCTCGCACAGCAGTCCAACACTTTAACCACTGAGCCACTGCGACCAGTTAAAGCTTTTAGCTGGCATTGGTGCCATATAAAAGGTTCGATGATTTTGGCTGAAATTAATCTCATATAAGCACAAGTCTTCTATGGGAAAAAAGTTGACGGCGACAAGCAGTGTTTCTTCGAGCTTCTCGACAAGAGAGTATAAATCTGTGGAATCATTAATAAAAGTCGCGGATGCGACTTTGTAGAAGTCTTGCACGCTCTCGATCCAGCAGGAATACCAACTCACGTCCTGTACCTCAAAGTAGGAGCTGTAAACCCTCTAAACACTCTGACTGTCTAATGGTACTAGGCTTCATGTGAAGACTGTACAAATACATTGTCGACGTCAAGATTTTCACAGCCGTCAATCAGGGAGAAACGGCTTCATTCCACGAATACCGTCTGACATCCTATACCTCAAAATTTGAGCTGTAAACCCTCTAAACACTCTGACTATGCAATAGTATCAGGCTTCAGGTGAAGACTCTGTACAAACAAGTAATAGACGACAAGATAATCACAGGCGGCAATCAGAAAGGAACCGTCTTCATCCGCCGAATTCCTTTGATACTATCAGACTACCGCCTTGGGCTCAAACGTGTGCAATTTCCTGTTAAGGCTTGCTACGCCATGGCTATCACAGGAGAGAGTTTGAAAGTGGCTGGTGTGAATCTGAAGAGTGACTGTTACTCCCACGGCCAGTAGTAAGCCGCATGCTCCAGAGTCAGTTCATCTTAAAAGCTTAGCCATTCTCCAGCCAGAAATAAAAACCAGGAATCTTGCTTATAGCGAGGTCTTCAAAAATTAATATGAGCAATTGAAATCAAAACCATAGTTCTTTTATCTAAAGTCTATGTCAGCATCATTTGGTCCCAGCTTGACTATTCGCACTCATGCTCACAAGTCAGTTTCCGTCACATGCACCCAATGTCAAAGTGCAGTGAACGCTTAGGTTATGGTATACCCTGTCAAATTGCATGTAATAGATGAATGCCCTGCACTTGTCGACATGCTGTTCCTTGAATCTTAAATCACGTTTAATACGTCCTTTCATCTCCACCCTGGGCCATTAATTTTACTTCTTTTAGTACCTACAACCATTAAGGGGAGACCGTTTCTACACTGCAGGCAAAAAACTCCGACATGAATGTGAAACCCATAAAACCATCCCTCCTGTAACGACCCTACCATGACATCCTTGGCTATCAGTTGAACAAGAAATTTACTGCAGCCATGGTGATTTATCGATTCTCAATTCATTTTCTTCATCGCCCCTATCAACGCAGCAACCTCTAGCTCCATAATCACTCGGATACTTCATTATTTCTCTCTTCCTCGCCCCATTTCGTCTCGCCTCACGTCTCACATGTGTGTACACACCCAAGCCCATTTCAATTATAATTAACTACCCGACGAGAGAGTTACCCCCAAGTCGAGCGCCTGCTCGACCGAATACAACCCATTCCTTACCTGATCATCCGAATCAATAGTTTCGGGTATAATATCCGGATTCTTTTCATCACTTTCGTTACCATCGATTTCCTTGCTTCCGGAGCTCTTATCACTCGGTCCCGGTGACCCATCCCTCGATGTATTCTCATTAGAGAGCGCTTTCCGTCGGCGTCTGGAACTTTTGCACGGTATTCGCAGGGCCACGATTACAGCGAAACCGGCAACCAGCACCGCCAACGACAGGCCGATGGTTAAGGATAACACCGGCGATAGCAGCAGTGCCGTATGCGGTTTTTCTATCCGAAAAAAAAGGAGAAAAGAAAACGGAAGAAAACGAAATCAGGAAATTAATTTTAGGTCTCACGGAGGATATGTGTATGTTGGAGTATCTCGTTCTCTCTCTCTATTCTGTTTGAATTTATTTACGTGCGACTGAGCTTACCTCTTTCCGATGTTAATTGCTTCTCGGGCATCCGTAGCATAGCTGCATTCATCGTCGCTGGATCCGAGCGTCCTTTCGAGTTGAAGGCGTACACCGAGATGGAATACACATTGCCAGGTGTCAGTGCCGAAACGGAGAACTTCGGCACCGGTGAAGTTATGTTTGCTCTTAATTCCTAGAAGAGAATGCCAACAGTTAGATATTCTGAGAAACTTTAAACTGGAAACCACAAGCACAACTGTCAAACACGTCGCAAGTTCCTCCTCTCGACGATGTAGGGTCGGACGTATTCAGTGTCCCTGACATATTATCCAGGGGAGAATTTCGCACAAAAACCCATCACCCTGTCAAGTGTCAGAGCTGTGTGCTGTGAGAGGAGGTTGCGATTGCGAGTGAAGTCGTATTTATCAGAGTGAGGGAGGATGTACTTACGTTGGTGTGGGGTTCCCTTAATTCGAGCATAAACGATTGCGGTAGGCCACCATTGAAACCATCAGTGCATTTGACAGTTAGTGATACCATTGATATGTTGGTTAGGGTGCAGTTATGCACTTGGTCCGGTCTCCCTGTGTGGTTTGTGTAATAGAAGAAACGTGTTCAAACAATTAATGAAATATTCATTGTCTTTCAAATACAGTAATTCGAGGGGGGAAGGGGATTTCCTCTTGTCAAATAAGGAAGCCTGAAGTTACAATATCATTCTTTTTAAGACATTGATTGGCAGAAAATGTTCTCTTAGTGGTTACAGCCAAAGGGACTTGGCTTGTACTAGTTCTGACAGGCTTTGGGGGCCTCACACTTGTTTTCATTTTTTTTTTTTTTTGTTCAAGGTTAGGGGCATAGAATGAGGCAGAAGCAAAATTTGCTGTATACTATGACAGAAGATGATGAAGGCTTCTGTATCTTCTATAGATCTAAGCCACTGCAACTAAGGAAATAGCCGATACATTTTGTATCACTGGTGTTGGTGGACAGTACACTGTCTTTACAGTCTATGGATAGAAGCGCCTGGAGTCAGTGCGAAGTCCTCTGTAATGAGCCTATCTCTTTTTTTATGGGCGGCTCTAAACCAGCCGAAGTAGTTGGTGCCAGTGTCTTTTCAGAAGATCTGAACCTCTACAACTCCTTCGGTCTCCCCAACCACTGTCTTCCAAGCCGAAGTCACAGCTATTAATCAACCCGCTATAGGTTCAATCCTTGGCTATAGGTTCACCCGATACCGCGCACAGATATTGCGATCTTCATCGACAGCCAGGCTGCGATTACGTCCCTCGTATCCAACACAATAATATTTAGGGCAGTGAAGGACTGCCGCGTGTCTCTAAACGCAGATCGCTAACCAGTATGACGTCACACTTTGTTGGGTCGCTGGTCACTGCGACATTCACGGGAATTGTGCGGCTGACAAATTAGTCAGCTCCACCACGTTTGTTCAACACCTGACTTACACCGACGCACTGTCGATAGCAAATCGTAGATGGCAACACCTCGATTATTGTAAGAAAGGCAGACTGATCTCGCCTATCCTGGAATTCAAAGTATACGTTAATACGTCTTAATGCAGATCAACTTTTAAAACTTATCAACGTCCTCACGGCGCTCTGCATCCTAGGCAGACATGCTCAACACCTGGGTATAGCATGTCACGATTTCTGCAGGAGTTCCAGAGACGAGGAGAAGGAAGAGTCTACAACACACTTCCTCTCCAAGTGTCTTGTCCTTGCCATAACAGAAAAGCCACCTAAAGTCAATAATTCTCTAATGATCTCCGCAAGCACGGCTTTTATTCCCGATAACTCATTGAGGTTGTGGGGGAAGTGTTTGGCCAGGACACAATATTACGTCCCAACAGAGCTCTCGTCTGGTGACAAGGGGAACTTCCACCACCACCAAATTGAAATATGGTCGCCGTGGCACAGTGGTGTTAGTACGTTGGACTGCTGTGCGAACGGCAAGGGTTCAAGCCCCAGCCATGTCGACCGAACGTTTTTCGCGGAACCACTTCTTGTCGGGAAAGGACAAGCCTTCAGGAGTATAATTTGTCATGAAAGAGCTTCTCAATTCGCCGTTCGGAGTCGGCAATAAATCTGGTCTGTTGCCCCAGCTTTTTATTGATTCTACCACACTGAATTTTTTCGTTTGTTTTTACTGGAGTTTAGCGCTGCGCTGCTTTCCTGATGGGAAATAATGGCATTCAATGAACTCTTATATGTATGTCAACTCAAATATCTCGTATACCCCGATAGATTTTTATGGACAACGACCAAATGACAGGGGGTGCTGTTCGACAAGCTAACGTCGTAAGTTCGTAAGAGAAAGTAGAGAACTTGCAATGTCTTGAGAGTGTTGATTTTATCGACGCACGATTAGATTAGGTTAGGTTAAAGCCAGGTAAAGCCAGGACACTTTGGTCGATGACAGGCCCATTGGGATACCACATGGAGCTTAAAAAATTAATTTCTGCCTACTTGTTCAATGCTTGCGACAGAGTCCAGTGATGACACCTTAAGTAACACTGATAGACAATCTCTTGAGAGAAATCAAATTTCTAGGCTACGCGTACAGTGATGCGATAAAGCGATGTGATGCGAGAAGCGGGAAGCATGCGTTTAAACTTTTCACATTAATTCTTATCGCCTCACAGTGCGCACGTATATAAGCACACAACAGAGGTGAATATTGAACTGCTCCGCGAATTGTAATTTGGACTATGGGGATTGTGAAAGTCACCTCAACTTGGAAGAATTGTATAGTGCTGAGACATTATACTAAAAACCGTACACGTAGGTGAAGAAGGCGCCATGAGATTCCCAAAGGCAAATAGGGCACAAGGGAGCAAAAACAACCCTTATTCCATTAAGGGACCTGCATAGCCCTCAAAACCTGCTAAGATTGTTATTGTCTTCTCTGGCAGTCATTTGATTCTGTTGTTTAGGATTCTTTGCCGCAAAGGATGTCTGAGACACAGAATTCTTGAGTCGCTGGCTAAGTTCGGTGCTATCAGATCCTGTCTACGAAATTTAAAAAAAATTGTTGTGAGTAATCCCCTCTGTATACATCGAACTTTAAAAGACGATGGTTATGCAGCGAAGCAACGATGAAAATCAGGAGAAACGGAAGGTTTCACCCAGTCACCCCAAAATGATGAAGTTGGACGCATTGACTGATGCCAGAGCAAAACAATGATGCCAATGCAAATCAAAATTATTATCCCCCCTTTGAACCAAACAATTCAGAATGTTTGGTTGTTTGTGGAAAAATTTGAAATTAAATTTGCGAAAATCAATTAAAAGGATCTCTGTGCATTTGGGTAATCCTCTGCAGATACTGCATTTAAGACACATGTATTATATCTCCCAGGGTTCTGAAATAATCCAATTGCATTTGCTTGTAAACATTGGAATTCATACCTCTGTGCCAATCAAACCGAATGGAAAACTCCAATTAGACAAAGCACACATCCTTTACTAATTTTAGAAAATATCCCATATCTTCTGCAGAGATGACGATAGACATACCTATAGACGGACGAATATTTTTGTACATACCTGCTGCGATTATGTGAAACACACATGGCACTCTTTGACGTCCAATTTTGTTCGTGGCAATACACAGCAAGGTCCCGTAGTCTAGCTCAGTTATTGGTGTATACGTCACTATCGATGAAGTCCCTGTAAAAATAAGAAAAGTTTTCATAAAAGTTAATAAAAATGCAATAGATCTACGAACACGATGCGAAAAGTATCCTTTAAGGACATGGGTGGACAGAAAAGCCATCCGTGTTCATTTTCCAAGCATTAAAAGGAGATTCATTGGATACAATCTCATAACTGGGGTTGGGCCTTCATAGATTTTACAGATTTTAATTAAGATCCATGTCGGATTACACTCGGAGAGAGAGAGTGTGTTTGCTCGGAAAACATTGTGTGAATGAATGATGCTAGGGGTTGGCTTTGGCGAGAGCTGACCTATTCTTTCCTGTTTCGAGTGGAAAAGTGGAAACTGATTCCTCTGGCCTTTGCTGCTGGCTGGATGTGTGCGATTATTATCTTTCGACTTTTGTACTTGCACTGTGAATGAGATACTGTGGGGCATTCGGCCAAGGCTAAACAATCGGAAGATAGCCATAAAGTGGATCACATAACCGCCGCGATTGTATAGAAATTAACAAGCAAAATGAATGAAATAGCGGTGGCTGATGGGTTGGCTAGGTAAATGGATGGTGTGTGTGTGCAACAAACTCTCGGTTCGTTCGCGTTTATTCGACGGGAATGAAGTTGGGATTATGACCTCAATACGCTGGTTTCGCAGTTGTGCTCTGTAGGAAGTTGCAGATTTGACGGTTTTGTGTTTCCAGGCCAAACAGATGTACTTTTAATGAAATTAAATTTTTGGGGGGCGAATATCTTGGTAAATGTGGTCATGTTAGAGTTTCGGTGGATGTCAAGCGATTTGAAATGAGCTTCAAAGCGAAATGCAATTTTGCAGACGCATCTTTGGAAACTGTCACCATGAGAATGGCTCTTGTGTGGTACCACATATGACGCGAAACTTATTTTATTTCAAAGGATCGGAGCATATTTAAAGGTCCTTTTGTATTTGCGGAGGCAATAAGGAGAGAGTGGTCGCCGTGGGTCAGTGGTTAGTGCGTTGGACTGCTGACCGAGCGGCGTGGGTTCAAGTCCCAGCCAGGAACACCGAACATTTTTCGTGGCACCACCTCTCGTCGGGGAATGACAAGCTTCCGGGAGCATAATCTGTCATGAAAGAGCTTCTCAATTCGTCTATTCACTATTCAATTCAAAATGAGGAGTCGGATTTGATTTCGTTTGCATATTTATTCCCATTTATTTATTTTATCCGATAAATGTAGAGAAAGAGGAAGCAGTCACAGTCACTGCTCCGCAGGAGATGATTGCGTAGTAAAGCGCCTCGGTGTGGCAGCTGGTGGTGATAAAACACCGAGAATTCAAGAAGCCATCAAAGAGATGAAGAAAACCTTCAAGGTGAGGGTACACTTGGGGAATTCAGCTTCTTGAAACCGGTACATGGAGGCACGAAGAACTTGTAAACCTGCTGTTAAAGCAGCTTAAAAACAGTCATTGAAGATGTTCGGCGTTCTGTGATGACAGTGAAACGAATCAAGGAAGATAGGAGCCAAGTTCCAAGAAGAGGAAATAAAATCTGTCCGACACTTGCTTTGTGTATGTAACTAGCAATCAGCAGAATAGTAGTTTCTAAGGCCCTTTTGGTAATTTCAGGAATCTTCTGAAATTCCTATCCCTTTTTGTTTAGTTTTCAATCTTTGCCTTGAATGAATGAGAAAATTTTGTGGTATAAGGAAGTCCAATAAAGCAGCCAACCAAGCTCGATAGTCCTCTATTTTGGAAAAAAAAAAAGGTAAGGGTGACTATGTATTGCCATACTGAAACTGTTGCTGTAATGTCAACAACTCGCTATTAGGCTTAGTGACTCTTTACAATGGAAATGACAAAATACTGCCTGCCGAAGTTCAAAGCCCACTGAAATAGATTTCAATCCCGACAACAGCCATGGTGCACCTGTCAGGAGGATTTATTAACAACTTGAAGTATCTATCTTAGGAAATTAAGAAGGTTCATAGTAAGAATTAAAACTTCGACAACCACCTATGCATGTCTATGCATTCAAAATCTATCTAGAGACGAATACGACTTAATACGATTTGGGCGCCCAAAATGCATTCCAATGTCGATTGATGCTCCATTTGCTAGTCCTGCCCCCCTTCGCATACCGTCTCTCTAGCTCGCATTCTCCTCAATCAATCGACATCATATCCGACACTAACATATCGACAAAAAACTGTCGAAATATAAAGACCAAAACAAAACGGGCGGAAGAAAAAAAATTAAAAATCTAAAAACACTTGGAAAAAGTTTTCCACTCACCTGATCTGGTTATGTGATTGGTGGCAACATCGATGCTTTCAGCTGAATTATTGAACGTCCAATTGAATTCGACATCGGGTGGATTTGCATCGACAGTGCATTTAATTTTCGCATCCTCCTGCTTTGCCACTCCATAGATCCGGGGCTGATTTGGCATGCATGTCGGCGCATCTGTTCGTCGTCGTCGTTGTGTGTATACGTAATTCAAATCGGATATCCGAAGGATTTGTTCCAAAAAATCAATTTCGTACGTGAGTGTGTATCCGAAAAAGAAAATAAAATTACAGAAGAAAAACAAAAAAATGATTTAAATTCAAATGACCCTCTTAATCCGGATACGGAATCCGTGTGCACTTACATAGAATGTTCAGTATAAATGGCGGACTAATCCCGTCGCCTTCGGCATTATAGCCCACACAGGAGTAATTGCCGGCCGTTGACCTCGAGACACCTTGCAGCACCAACGAGTGATTACTTATAATTACACCTTGTGATATATTATGTGGCAAGGAGCGGCCCTGTTGCAAACAAAACAAACAACGCGAAGATGACAAACGAAGAAAATGACGAGAAAAAAAAAAGAGAAGAGAGAGAGAGAGAGCAAAATAAATAAAAGAGGATAATAGTTGCGCAGAATTAATATTTTTAATTAAATTTTTCGCTGAAATTTTAATTGCACTCCTTTCAGTGTTATCCTTTATGTTTTGCTTTCCCTTTTTTTTTTGTTTTTGGATGAACGAAAATATAATTGCTAAACAGGATAAGGATGGCTGGCTTGTTGTTGGCGGGGACGAGAGTGTATTCAACTTGTGAGGGGTGGAAGGCAAAAAGTAGATCGAGAGTTAGTTTTGGACCCTACCCGACAGGTTGCATGCTTGAGCAAGCGTGTGTTCACTGTACATCTTTCGTTTTTTTTTTTTTTCTAGTTATCCTTCAAGCAAATTTTCAATTAAATGCGGACCATTCTCTGGTCCTGTGAAGGGTCCTGTTTAAGAAGTGCTTTGGGTGGTGGTTTGTCTACTGCAAGTGATCCGTCAAGATAGGTTGGGGCCAAGTGGAGAGCGCACTTTTAATTGCATCTGCATTTGGGTCCTTTGAGACTGGAAAAGGATACCATTTTTTCTTCATTTAAATATCCTTTGTTTAGCATAATGAATGCTACACGGCTTGGCCTTTTTTTTTCCACTTTACTTCCTTGTTGTTTTGGATATGCTTGTACACACTTCTGGGATTGGTAAATGGGAAGAGGACATGCCACAGTGTTTCATGCCATGTCACAGTTGTAGATTGCAGGAAGAGATAAATTTAATAGAACGTACGTATGTTGTGGAATGGATTCCTCCTTGGACCATTAGATTTGTAGTCTCCCCCTCTACAAAAGTGTGCTTTGAGCTGCACTAATTGCATGTTAAACGAGATTTTAGTCTGGTCCTAATGCGCATTGCGAAGTCTTATGATGGCGGTAAGTCCTTTTTATCACGGCAAAAGGACTATTTACAGAATTTATGATAATGACGAGAATTCCACTGGCATAGTCAAGTGTAGTATTAGGGATGTGAATGCGGTTTTATTTTGAAGGAGAAGGGGTTTGCTTCAACTATGGACACACTTAAAAATGAAGAGAAAAAGGGTGTGGCTATTGCATGGTCATGTCGGGAAGAATTATGTAGTGAAATTATACCAGCATCACTTGGGTTTGCTTTTATTTATAATTCGCTTTTAATGCATGAGGTGACCTCGCCAATAAGGAGAACTTTTGTCAGAAGACAAGTAGGGCGTTTCTTGACGCTTTGAGAGAAACTTATTACCATTTCATTAAAAACAGGTTGATGTCCTGATGCATTTGTTGAAATCAATGTCTCAGTCATTTTCTTATTGGCTGATCCGGGTTAGCTAAGGACCGCACCTTAAATGCAGACACACTGCTATTTATAAAGCGAACGATAGGTTTCATGTCAATTTGTCCAATATTGCTGAGATCATCGAAGAAAGATGTTCCAAGATGGAGCAATCTTTATTTAGCTGGACAAATGCGGAGTAAGTAGGAAATAGTCTCCTTCTCCTTGTTATCCCTGCAGCTTCTGAACAAATCATAAGAGAAGAGCCATAGCCTCTTGACATAAAGACCTATAGAAGTGTATCCTGTGAGGATATTGATAATGGTGCTAGCGTTTTAACAAGATCAAATCAGATATGTCCGAAAATTCGGTATATCGTGCCTTTCTCTCACCTACCTTAGGTTTTCTTGATTGCGTCTAGTTTAAGTAAATGTTTATGGTTGTATCATGTCTGCCGAGTTCGTCAGTCATAAAGTTTTCTGGAATGCGTTTGTGGTTTGGCACCCAACATAAGTGAATGTTAGAGACGAGCGACAATCTAGAGCCTTTCATCCAAGCCAGATATTTCATTAAACGTCAGCCAGGACGAGACTTCTTTAAAGTCATGCAGAAGCACCCAGAAAAAATAATAGGTGGTGAAATACTCAATCGCCACTATTGAGCTCTTGGAGAAGACACCTCCACTCCACTTTCGGTGAAAGAATTTAGTTTACTTCCTTTTGTTCTAAAGGCTCCTGACAGTTTAGGATAACAGGGTTAGCGTTGATAAGAGACGAGTTATTTCTCTCTTAGAGTCTGAGAATCTTCTAGTAGTGTGGGGGACATTTGTAAAACGACATGCGTTTTAAGGCCTCCTATAGTACACTTATACATAAGTCTTTAGTACGATGACGAAGGATGGCGGAAAGGGGTGCCTTGGTATGAGTTGAGCCACCACGAAAGCCATGACTCTTGGCGGTAACAGTAATAACTTTGAGGTAGTTGAGGACTCTGTCTACCTAGGCTCTGCTTTTTCTATTTCTTTGCGTTAAGAAAGCAATTGAGTAGCAAAACTTTCTGTAGAACGACGATCGTGATCCTGCTCTACGGCGCAGAGGCATGGGCTCTGTCAAAAGCGGATGAGCTGGCTATTGGCGGTTTTGAAAGGAAAATTTTTGGAGGAGGAGATACAATGACGAACTGTACAGGCTGTACAGCAAAAACGAATTAGCCAGAAGAGTGAAGGTCCAACGACTGAGGTGGCTGGGTCATGTAGAGCGAATGGACACCAATGCTCCGGCCCGGAAAATCTTCGAATTCACACCCGAGGGGGAGCGCAGAAGAGGAAGACCGCGACTCAGGTGGTGCACGCAAGTGGAAGGGGACCTTAACCAACTTAGCGTGCGAAACTGGAGGCAGCTGGCTTAAGATCGAGCTGGCTGGAGACGCTTGTTGGTTAAGGCCCAGATCTAACCTGGACAGTAGCGCCACCTTAAGTTAGTAAATAAGTATTTGCCTGAGTATTGAGCTCGAAATCTCCATTGTTACAGACATTGCATTGCATTGTTTCTCTATATTTTGGACAATTACATTCGAAATATACGAAAGGGCTTTGCCTTGTCAATTCCTTAAATTCGAAATATAACACGTCCTTGGTCCTCATCACCTTGCCAGATTTGTTTTTATTAATAGAAAGTAAAGACAGCCTCTGTTGTTATTGACAGTTACCGTTAAAGAAGCGTGATAAATCAACAACAGCGCAAACAATTTTTTAGAAATTCCCTGAAATCCTCCAACGTGCCACGCAAGCTGATGACCTCGACTAGACTTCAATTTAAAAATCTTTCATCTTTTAAGTGGGTTTCCATCTTGAGTGTTTACCAGCCTGCCTACCCCACATGAGCCACAGCATGTAGCACGTTTATCATTGCATGTGGGTCCTTATCCAAAGAATCCAAATATTCCATGTACCTACATACATGCATGTAACATATGAATATTTCTCCAATTAATGTACACAGTTGGTTTAGCCAACCGAAAGCACTTAATTGTTCCCGAATTCGAAATTACAATTAAACCTATGGCATGTAAACTGGTTTCGGCGCAAAGTTACCAGATCTTGTCCTGATTAGTTTACCCACACAGAGTATTATCTTCAGAAAGACGACGGGGACGGTTGGTGGTTGCCGTTTCGCTCAATTGCGTGCAATACAAGCAATACAAGTTCGGTGCGTCGTAGTCGTCATAATGAAAATGGTTGCCACATGAAAATGGTTGCCACAGTTGGCGAGCACCTCTACATATCTCAGCTGAGATCGATTTCAGAACATTCAAAATCGTCCTTTATCTAGATATAATCGTATTTATCTTCCATTTCGAATATTGCAATTAATTTCGGCTCTTACTTTGCCATCGGGAAACAAATGCGCCACCGTCTGTTAACAAAAGGACGAGGAAGGAAGGAGTTTTGGGAGTGGAACTTACACTATGCCGCCATTCAACTTTGTAGACAACCGGATGAGCCTCCACCAGGCAATCGAAGTAAACATCTGTGCCTTCTCGTATCGAGTTCGGGTCAAGGGATGTACCCAGGCGAACGGTTGTCTCGGGAACATCTGCAAGAAAGATAAATACAGAGTAAGCGAATTACATACAAACATTGATGTGTGTATTTGAGTTAATGTGTAGTGGAGTTGTATACATTGTGCTGTTATCAATTGTGGGGATAAATTGAAGATGTGCTAGTGCATAAATTAAGATAAGTATCTTCTGGTTTGAAGGCGAATGAATTTTATTTAGATACATGGCTGGTAGGATAATGAATTGTTACGAGATGTGGAATGATGGCATTAGATTAGGTGAACATGCAGAGCAATTGTTTCGGCTGTTAGATGGTAGGAATTGTTTATACATATATTTCAGCACAAATAGATGAGCTTCACTACACAAAATGTGTGGACTTGTGTTGACCTAAATAACTGAGGCAGAATTTATATTTGGTAGTGTTTATCCTTTCAATCTTCATTCGAATTCTTCTTGGGCTAACATGAGTTCGATGCCAATTGGTTACACAATTGACTACAATCTCGCATGTCTGAGTTATCGTCTTTTAAAATGATAATTCAAGCGAAAGTTGTACAAGATAGGTTGGGTTTTATCCTCGATCAAGAACGGTTTTGAAGTTAAATAATACTACATCTTTAAAATCCTGAAAAAACTACTCCAACTACAGAGTCAGTCTTCTTTACATCGCCTACACCGTATTGTGTGAACAGATGAAGCAATTTCTCAAGAACCTGATCGGTACATATCAGTGTGACCAGGCCAGGAAAGTTCACCATCGCCCGAATATTCACACTGCGGCAGATCTTAAAGAAACTCCACGAACTTCAAACCGAAACCCACCTCTTTTTTATCGATTTTAAGGCCGCATATGTCAGCATTTATACAGACGAACTATACAGAGCAATGTCTAGTTTTGGCATCCCTGCTAAACTCGTCCGCCTGTGCAGGATGACGATTTAGAATGCTCGCTGCTCCATCAAGAACGCAGCGCTATGTCGCTGGTGCCTAGCAGAAGCTCTTGGGAGTTTCGTGCATGTTTGAGCGACTCTGCGATAGAAATACTCACAGACTGATCCAAGACAGCTTGTGGAACGGGGGCGGAAGTTTTCTTCAACGCACCTGACATGGCCGTAGCCAAATGACTGCCGGATTACTGCAGTGTGTTTCAAGCGGAAATTACGGCAGTCAGCGAAGCTGCGGCTTGCCTTTCAATTAACTCCATAGAATGTAGCTCTATTGATCAGATAGTCAGGTAGCTATTAAAGCCTTGGAATCGCCGACATAATGATCAAGGTTGGTAAAGACACACCGCAGATCTCTTAACGGGATTGCAGACAGAAGCAACGAAATCCTGCACCGGCTTTCATAACAAATGGACGTTCCGGGCAACTGCAGGGCGGTCGAACTGCCAAAAGTCGGCGCAGGACGAGGACCTGGGAGAACCTTCTGCCCCTATCGAATCGAACAAATTCTTGAAACCGATGCCAGGAAATTGGCAAACAATAGGTGGAATAATATGAGTACTTGTTCTTGTCAAGACAAAAACTGATGCAAGCTGGATTTGAAAGTTGGACTTTGAGTGTTGGACTTCACCCAGACTGCCTACGCCTGTTCAATGCTCTCTGCATGTTAGTGGAATCCTATTGAAACAGGTGGAGAAGTTAAAGTATCTCGTGGTCTTATTCACGAGTGATGGTAGGAGCAATGCTGAGTTATCCTGTAGGATTGGTCAGGCTGGAGCAATTTTGAGACAGCTTGGTCAGTCTGTTATCAGGAGGACTGAACTTGGCATCGGAACTAAGTCTTGAATTCAGTGTTTGTTAAGACCTTCACCTATGGTCATGCGGTTTAGGTTATGACCGACAATGATCGCGGATAGAAGCTGCCGAAATAAGATTTCTTCGTTGTATTGCTAGGGTAGCTCGTTGAGATCGAGTTAAGATCACCAGAATACGCGAGGCACTCAATGTCGAGCAGCTACTGCTTCGAGCGGAAAGGTCCAAACTTCGATGGTTTGGGCACGTTCAAGGCATGCTCCCAACTCGACTTCCAAGACGTACCATGGAATCCGTACCATCGAGTAGGCGTCGCCTGGGTAGGCCTAGGATGAGATGGCTGGACCAATTCCGAAATCTCACCCAGAGTCGATGGCGGAGTATCTGAAGATGTGGAGAGTCCACTTAAGCACCCTAACCCCGCGACCCTCATAGTGGATGAGTGGGTCATTGAAAATGATGATGATGATGAGTCTTCTACAGCAAGAGGTACACATAATGTAAGTCTTAGTAGTTCTCAGAAAAAATTAAACCTCCATGTTTCCAAGTGTGACTAGTCAAGTGAAACAAATTCAAAATATACCCAGATGACTTTTTAAGAATTCATCTACAGTATGTACAACAGCAACATATGACAACTAACTCAATCGGTTCCTTACTATTATCACTGGCGAAAGACATTTTCTTTGCAATGAAAAATCGATTAAAAAATATTTTTCCATTACTGCCCACCCAGCATGCGAGAGGGCAATTTTCACGACCAACTATGTACTAAAAACTTGTTCAGACCACATACATTTCTTTGCAACCACTTTTTATACTTACACTGAATATCCAGTCGCCAGCCATCCTCCAAGTGGTCTGATGGAACTGCATGATTATAAGAACGACACGATAGATATTTTCCTGCATCCGCTCTGCTCAGTGTTATTGACAGTGTACTCGTTGTTTGATTTCCATCACTTGAGGTCTGAAATCGAAAGACGTGCGAATGAAAGGACGTTGTAAAAAATAAAAATTGATATTTTATCGAAAAATATATAGATACAAAGGAAACTTCAATCCTACAACAACGCATAGTTGGTTAAAAAAAAAAATGTAACCGCTCCTCGGCGAACAAATTGCGTTAAGGACTTTGTCATCGTAACGTAGTCTGAACTCCGACCAAAGTTCTCAAAGAAAACAATTTATTTGAAGTGCATTCGGTATTATCCCTTTATCGGGTGTTACGAGAGCACTTCTATTGTTGCAAATCCTTGTCATGTTTTGTATCTGACGAGTAAAAGCAACAGATGTCCTTCATTTTACTAAAAATGGGGTCATAGTTGAAAAAATTTCAAAATGTCGAACAATAAATGGGTGGCGAAGGCGCTTGGATATTGTACTCTTTTACAATAGCTGAAGTGATCCTTTGATGTACTGCAGTTTTGGGTTAAGATGGAAGGTCGTTCTTAACTCAAGAAACATGGCAGCTATTGAGTTCTAGGTCTGGTATAAAGGACCTCGTGGGATTTTATAGAAGGAATATCAGTTGTAGCCGAAATTGATGAACGTCTTTGGGAGTTTTTTTGTCATGGGACAGAGAGTAAGAATACGAGCGATTGTAAAATATTAACAAATTGAAATGGAAATCCTGGGATTGGATTTCGCGTCACTACATTTGTCGTCCAATAAGGAGATTTTTGCTTTGCGTGTCTTGAACAGGTACTGTAGAAATCTACATTGAAAAATCCCGTATCGGTTGTGGTAGGGTGACTGTCCAAGCAAAGCACCGACAGACTTAGGTCAAGGTAGGCCTTTTGGTTAATCACTCGGATCTTCAACCGAAAAAGTGTCGCTTAGTTTATGCGAGTTAGCACAGACAGCATATGCCTGAGCGTAGACGTTAGAAGAATTAAGAGTATTCAACAGAGAATATACCACCAAGCACCATAGCAGTGGAGACAGAACGCTACCTTGCGGACAGATAAGCCAGTGCTAAACTCGCAGTGAAGATTCTCTTCAGAGTTGGGAGCAATTCGTTTATATCCTGTTGCAGCAAGGCTGGGTATACATGTCGGCATGTCGCAGATATGCTCATTAGACTAACACACTAACATACCTGTCACTTCAACCATACATTGGATCAAATATCCGGTGAAAGACTAGAAGCGTGATTACAGATCTGCAAACGAGGTGTCCTGGCAGATCATCGGCCGCCTCAGAGGAAAGAACTTTAGTATCATTGAAGGAGTTACATAAATCCAAACAAGGTTTAGTTTTTCCGATTATAAGAACGGAAAAACTGCGCAGATGGTGCGAGCACTTCTGCTCAATCCTGAACAAAGCACTGAGGATAGCAGACCTACAGTTTTAAATAGGGCGGAGCATAGTCCCACTGTAGATGAGATGACTTTGGAGAATAAAGCGCGAAAATTCGGCAAATCTGCTGGTGTGAATAAAATTCAGCCGGAAATACTCAAGACCTTGGGTGTAGAGTAAGCGAAATGGCTCTCTCGTGTCATTTAAGTGATACTAAGTAGTGTGTAGACTGCCCAGCCCTTGTGGTCGCAGTGGTGCAGAGGTTAGTGCGTTGGCCAGCTGTGCGAGCTGCGTGGGTTCAAGCCCCAGTCTTTTACACAGAACATTTTTCTCGATATCACCTCTCATCGGGGTATGACGAGCCTCCAAGAGTATAATTTGTCAAGAAAATGCTTCTCAATACGGAGTTAGCTTGTTGCTGCTTCTTAAAATTCAAGGACAACGAGCACATTATACCAGTGGCAGAACCGCATTTAATGGACTAGAATTCAGCTCCCAACCCATGAGAACTATTCTGAGAGTGTGGAGAACATATTTTAATATGAGCGTCTAAGATGTGGCAAAGAAAAGCCTGAACTGAACCAGAACTGGCTGAAGGTGGTGGACGTATTTGTGCATAGGAAAGTCAATTCTTAGAAAAAAGATAGTCAAACGATAGCCCTATTGCCCCCCAAAGATCTTAGCTTTGAACTAGAGTTGAGCAGGAAACACATTATCGTTGCTATGGGCATCATGTCAGAGTACTTTTTCACAAGACCAAGGATAATACCGAAAACACGTTCCGCCTCGTTGAATTTTCAATGAAATTCTTAAGTGACACCACCGATGGGTGGTAAATCATCATTTGGCACCATGACGTCATCTAAACAGACGAAGAACTTAAATAGAGAATGGCAGAGAAGACACAAAAAAAAAATCAACTGAAAGATAATATTTTCATCATTACTTACCGTCTCCGTGGTTTTCTCCAATCTTTGTCCATCCTGCCACCAGGTTATCACAGCGGGCGGTCGTGAACCGGCGCTTTGACATAAGAGATCGTATCGACGTCCTGCCGATAATGGTTGGTGTGCTCCCAGCAGTCTTATATTTAATGGAGGAACTGCAACAAGCATAAAAAAAAGTTAAAACGAACGAAAAAGAAAAATGAGAAACGTGTGCGTAGAATTTTTGCACAGAAAAACGACAAAGAACGGGAGGATATTAGGAGAACGGAAGGAAAAACTTCCTCCATTTATTAAATTCCCTTTTTTTTTTCTGCCTGATATCCCCATTCCTATTCACTGGCTTCATAGTTTGCTGTTCCTTTTTTTTTTGTCCTTTTTCAATGTCCTACGATGTGATATATAATTACAGAGAGCTTGACACAAAATGACCACTTTATCGTTATCGAAAAATGTATACCAAGTGACTGGGAGAAATCTGTGTGTGCGTGTCGCTTGTATTGTTATCCTTACACTCGATCTCATGCTGTTTCTATTTGCCTTTGCCTTTGCCTTGCTAGTCGCTACGACTGTCTGTCTGTCTATGTGTTCCTTTTAGTTGCTCGTTGTAATGTTGAACGATTATTATTTGTTATCTGTGTGACAGTAAAAATGTCATACATTATGTCCTGTGTGGCGAGTCCTGTTTGAGTTATTGCCTGACATTATGGTATCCATTTAAAGTTTTCGTTTCTTTTTTCCCTGGCTATGTGTGTGGTGCGGGGGAGTAGATATCGTTATAAGGAGGATAAAATAAATTGGTCTATAGACAAGTTGTTAGAGTGGGCTGGGAAGATGTATCGAAATGTCATCGACAGCAGGTGCTAGTTTCGTTGGTAGTTGATAGCTAATGGAGTCTGATGACACAGTTTCAGCAAACAGCAAGAAGGGGTTGGAATAACAGAATTTTATGCATCATAATAAAAATTAATTGGTATTCGTGTTTCTGCCTTTTATGGACTTCGGTAGAGAAGGGAACATGCTATCCGTTGCTGTAATGATCCTATTTCAACATGTTGTGCAAAAATGAAGAACGCGATGGTAGTATTTTGTTGCAAGTTGTTACGCGTGCCAGTAATAGACATTAATTTTCATTCTCAGAGCTGTCCTACTTATGGTTTTTGATATTGAAAAGCGCTGCAGTTAGCTCTGGAAAAAATTCTGCCAGTGAAATATGTACATATGTTGAACCGTTGTCAATCTTATTTGCCCACTCCAAGTTAGGGATCAAAGGAGAGAAGATAAAGCTTTTAAAGTGACCTACCCAGTCCTTTTGAAAAGTAATCTGAGGACTACAGGCATTTTCAGTTATTTTCCATCAGAATTTCTGCTGACTGTGTTGGAGGATACGTTTTAGCTTCTCAGTGGCTTCTTATGCTTCCTGGACAAACTATTTCTCATCGCAATTATCAGAAAAACAATAATTGCATTTTACATCTTTTTGGTAGAACCTGCGGTCCTAGTCCTCTATTTATCCTGTGGGTTTTCATGGCAATGTTTGGAACATGTTTGTATAGTTTGGCAGAAGGCACCGTGTAAGACGTTTACCAGGAGCCCGTAACACAACCAGACAAGTACTTGTAGACCAAGTGAATTTCAACAACCTGTCCAAAATTGTGTTACAAAACAAGTCACTAAAGACTTTGGCGATCGTCATGACAAAAGTGTTAAATTTTTGACAAGTTGTTGAAATCCACTTGTTCTACAATTACTTGTCGGCTTGTGTCGAATGGCTTGTGAGAATGTCGAGCACATTTTCCTCATACAAAATATTAAATAAATGAACAAATATTGTTTTTATAAAAAATAAAATGTTTTTTATTTATTAATTAATAAAGTTAAAAAAAAAAATAAATAAAGTATTCTAGTTAAAAAGTAAAAAAAGAAATAAAGAAAATTCGAACAACATTTATTTCTTCCTTTTTTTAACTTTTTAAAAAGAAATACTTTTGAAAAAAGCGTTCGTTATATCAGCATTCGTTATACTGGACCCCCACTGTATAAAAACAAGGATAAATCAGTCCGCTTTTAAATTACTAAACTTAATTAAACGTTCGTCCAATATCGTGTTGAATTACACCAATAATCATTGGGAGTATCCGTGACCCATTTTGAATGGCCGAAAGCCCGTACCCGGTCTCATTAGCTCATTTGCTCTAATTTTCTCACCGCCATCGTGTCCTGGAAAAGCAGACTCCCTCTAATCAATCACTTTGCTTATTTGCACATTTGACTGAATCTGTTGAAACCTCAATGATGTCAAATGTAATCGAATCCCTCCCGGCTGTATCGCTTCCATTGAATCCACACACCGGCACTCGAAGTCACAGGGTGCCATTGCCATCTCCCCCAAGAGTTGTCTCTCTCTCTCTCTTTTTTGGTTTATGTCTCTGCGACTTCCGCTTTAACATACCCAGAGTTTCAAAGCACACTTGAAATCGATATCACATCAAACATAGAAGGCAGATCTCAGCTACATACACCCGTCTACGAGTACATCGGTCTATTCATGACCGGAAATCAATTACTTATTATATTTCAAATTCAATATTACAAAACAAATATTTTATTACAAAGGAAACGATTGCGCACATCCCTGGTGCTCTGGTTAAATTTCCATTTCCTTCGACATGGCTTTGATCCTTGATGTCAACTTGCTGCGTCTTGAATAAGAACGATGACGTCAAATTCGGGTGCGGGAGAGTGAAAAAAAAAAATCGTACCACAGCAAGGGAAACTCTAGACTAGTTGACTCTTGCTGAAGGTATACGGGATACGATGGTCACCCGGCATACACACCCACACCCATATCTACACACTTTCATATTCTTAAGTAAATCAAAAACTCGTATTTGGAATTGAATTTGGAAGGGATTCCAAGGAGCAGAAGTTATGTAATATTGTGTTACATGTCCATCAGCTACATGTGTGTAAGGAAGTGTGTCCTGTACTGCAATATTAAAATTGCTTCAAGTCAAGGCATGGCATCGTTCGGTCTTCGTAGGCGAATTTATAAGGGGGGAGGAGAGACGGATTGGGTGCAGGAAGGATATACGGTGTACGGTTTTGGACATCCTGAAGGCATTATACTCACAGTTCATATCAATTTGTACTACTGATTCAATTGGTGTTGCCCTGGGATGATTGTTTGCTCTGCATGTCAGTCTTGAGTTAAGATCCTCCCGGCCAAGGGGACCCAATGTAATTTCACTTTGTACATAACGTCCGCCTGGGACATGATTTGTTTCAGAGATTACCGGAATGCCGTCCCGGTACCAGCTTATGGTTGGCGTCGGTTTGCCTGCGGTCAGAGAGGGAATATTAGTGTGACTCCATGGGTAGCTGGGATCAAAATGAATGAATTTTCTAAATTTAATGTGTACAGGAATTTGACTTGGACTCCTTATGGATTCCATAGGTTTATTGGCCCATAAAACCATGCAAGGATATGTCCGAAATTTCATGAATATTTCCACTGCGCGTCCGCCTGGCATTCGAACTTACCCCCATAAACTTCACATTTTAAGGATACCACATCGCCTTCACTGTAAGGTCCAACGACACTGGTTCTTTCGATGTCGGCATCGTCCCGTATGCTGATGCGTTCAGGTGGTGCTGTAAAAAGAAAGGACACAATGTATGTATAAGATTTTGTTTTGAAATATGAAATTCATTTTTACAATAACTTTTGCAAGGACATTTTTGTATTGCATTTGGCAGAGTATGTACAGAGGGATACTTTGTGACGGTTTTGAGCAAATCGGTCATGGGCTTATGCAAGGACATTTTTCGCCTTGTTGGCTGGAGGTATACAGGTGGAAACATGAAATGTACCTGTAGGACACTTAAAAATTTGATTGCGTCATAAATTAAACCGTGAAAATTTGACGACATTTTTGCTGTTGTGTTGCACGGTTTCCTGATTTTGAAGGGATGTTTGAGTTTTTATAGGTCTGAGCGTACATATGTAGAGAGAGGTTGTATGTTCATCGTGTAACAGAAATGAAAAGGACTCGTGGTAGGAGTAGTACTTAATTTTTTTCGCAATTTCACAAGGAATTAGAGTTTTCTTAATGGCTGACTTCCGCGTAGGTGGGGTAGGGAGTGTATAGAATAATATTACAGGGAGTCGGGGACTCGTTTGGAAGCATATGCACTTTGGATTGAAGCTGGTGCCTCTATTCAGGGCACAAACACATGACCTGTTCTGAAGAGTTTGGAGTAAAGGAATGTCAATGGTATCAGAGGTGGAAATGCATATGTTTATATAAAATCACGATAAAGTTAAATACGAATTTCAACTGAATGTGTGAAGCGCTAAGAAATAGAAATCAGATCTTATCTGAGAAGTTGTTCCGTATTGCAAACTGATAAATGTCAGATCCCTTATTCGAACATGTTAGCAGTTTTATAATCCATTCTGCGCCTTGGATGCCCGAAGGCCTAGAAAACTTTATGTCCACTTGCCAAGAGCAACCTCATCCGCTAGGGATGAAGAGGTGTTGGGTATCGATTTGAAGTTCCTCCAAGATCTCCCGCAGTGTGAATATTTGGTCGATGATGGACCTTCCTGGCCTGAAGCCACACTGGTATGGACCGATCAGGTTGTTGACGAACGGCTTCAGTCGTTCCCATAATGCAGCAGATAAGATGTTAAGAAGACTGGTGCCTCTGTATTTGGCGCAGTTCAGAGGGTCTCCTTTCTTGCGGATCGGGCATACATTCCTCCGATCATATTTTACAGATGAGTTGGTGTAAGCTCCTTTCCAAGTCATTGCCTGCCCCTTTGACTCCACTCAAACAACTGAGCGAACTCGTGGAAAGAGAGTACGATGTGCTGTCCGGGGTTAATCCGAGTTTCTTCGCTTCTTGCAAGAATTTTATAGTTTGGCCGTAGATGGAGGAGCAAATGAGTGATTTAATTTTCTTATTCTAGCAAGACGTAGGTACAATAGTAACATGCAACAAAGTGACAAGAAATTATAAAGTCTTGTGTACATTCAACCTATAGATATTAGGCCTGTCGCGTAACACTTTGAGTTCACTGGGCTGGAAAACAGTATGTATTCTATTCTTTCTTCCGGATTTTACCAAACCCTGTTTGTTTTACCACACGATGGACCACCATACCGTTCGTATTCGGAAATATTTTCGAAATCGTTTTTCTATACCAATAGCTATCTATCTGTATTCGGTTTTGTTAATTTTGAACCTACGCACAAAAGATCTTCAGGTCGCTGTGTATTACCGGCTGTCGCCAGATCAGTATAAGGCCCCGTAGAGCCTAATTTGGGTCTTCCAGCCTAGTCCGCGAAGCAAGTATTTCTTGAAGAAATGCTCACCAAGTATACTCCGTGAAGATCTGAAAAAGTTGGATCAATAACACTCTACCACAAGTATTTCGCAGATATGCAAATGCAGCAACATTTCTCTCCCATGGTAGCCTCATATTTTGTTTTAGTATCCGATTAGGTTTCGAGGGAAATAGCCCCAAGCGTTTCTAGGGTAAAGCGTAGAATTTGTTGCCCCTGCTAAGCAATTGGGTTGATGTAAAATCTCAAATTATCGGTCTATGCGGCATTTTTTTAAAAGCACACTGAAAAATGTCGACATGCTTTTCTGGGTACTTAGAACGTAGTTAAATAGTTTCCCTATACCAGCACTGTTAATAGCAAACCATAAAGAATCTGCAACGCCTCCTCCTTTTTACATTTTTCATCTACCTCCTGGATCATGGCCAGGAAAGTGTTTTTAACAAAAATATAGAAATTTTTTCCCGCCGAACAAAATATTTAATCATCTCTTACAGCGTATCTTTTGCAAATATCCGTTGGAAGAATTTACATAAAAAAAAAAAAAATTGTTCGTCGTTGCCCCCCGAAAGAAACAAAAAAATCACGCGGGTACCGGCAGGGATGGATAACAACTCTTTAACCACGTGTTCAATTCCTTTGCAGTGTATAAAACCCTTCGCGGCCGCATTGTAGCTAACGGGCGTATAATCAACGGATACAATACACCACGCCAGGGTTATCCTGGTCGTTTATTATACGTAACTCGTAATTTTCCACTAAAGTGTTTTACTTGTGCCAAACGCTTTGTTGTGTAACACAGCAGCAGGAGCGGTTGTAGAACCACGGCAGACTTTTGCTGGGTCAACCCCTCAAGGCGGGTCCTATTCAACTTTTCTTTTTAGCTTGGCGACGACGAGAAATGAGCTCTTTTTTTTCGAACAAGCGTCGTTCATTCTTTTCACGGCTCCTTTTAGTCCTTTAGTGTAATTTTCTTTTTCAGTTTATTTTCGCAATCTTAACGATTTTTTTTTTTTAAGGTTGCAATTTTTCATTATATTACACTGGCGGGGTTGCTCTTCTGCAGCTTCCTGGCTGTTGCTGGTGGGTGGATACCGGAAGTTTTGAAATATTTTACAGCCTTGCAATCCATTTCACTGAAGGTTTTTTTTGAATATTTTTTGTTTTTTTTTCTGCTCCTCCTGCGAGGACACATTAGTATGTAATAATATTCTTTGTATGAATTAATGTGTTCTTTTTTCCTCTGCGGAAAGAGAGTAAGAGAGAGAGAGAGAGGGGAGGCGGAAAATTAGGACTCGTAATTTGCATTAATAATCAGTTTCGGGTGGAAGTAGGAGCAAAAAGTTAAAGGAATACTTTTGGATAAGTTTAGAAAAATCAAAAGCAGGAATTTCGATGAAGATGTTATTAGACTTTGGGGAAATTTATACGAGCCTGCGAAGGATAATTGGGTCTGAGAGAGGCGTATTCAGGAAGATTGTCAGTCGGAATCAGAAAGGATTCGTCAAATTTCCACGAAGCTGGAGAATGAATATCAAAGTAGAATTAGCATCTTAAGATAGAAGTTGGTTGATGAAGTGTGAGAAGGAGCCCCTTCCGTCTATGGCAGTGAACCATATCATGGAAGTAATTATCGTAAATGATTCATTGTCTCGCTATTAATAAAGGTTCCTGCACTCGACTTGGGTGAAGTATTTCAAGGTTGAGAAGCTATAACCGTAAAAGATCGACTAAACTTTTCGTTGACAGGTCTTTTTATAAACGCAGCGTTCATGGAAGAGGACACATTACTGATGCTTAGTGCTGAAAACTTATGATTTTTGTTGTTGTATCAGCAATTAAATTTGGCAGCACACAAGTAAACATGTGTGCAAGGCCTTAGATTTCATATCAGCCATCTACAGAGGATGCACTGGTTCTACCATTCTTATCGCCAATGTATGTACATACTTTTGTTAATATTTGCTCGATGCAGAGTAGAAAGTGGGAACCCAGTTTGCACTATGTACACTCTGACTACCGGGCAATTATATGGCTAATCCTTTCTAGAAGACTAAGGCAAAGAGACCAATGTTCAATCGGATCAGAAGTCGCGCTCCTTTGAAGAAGAGTCATATTACCTTAGTCGCACCTAGCGAATCAGAAAATGAACAGTTCATGCTTGAAAGATTCATTCGTTGACCAAAAAAAAAAATGATAAATACTAACTGGTGTATCAGACTCTTACACACTAAAAGTCTTTTCTACCTTTGGGTTCGGCAACCCCATGCGACTTGGTTTGTCCATCTTCCCAGCACTTACTCGATAAAGGCGGTTGTCATTACTCGAGATCATCCTTCTCACGACATTTTCTGGAGTAATGTTGCCAGTTGCTAATTCCATGATCATCATCATAGCTGGCGCGACAGCTCAGGCTTAGCCAAGGCCTAGATTTTCGCAACCATTCATGTCGTGCGTGTTACATTTTGCGCACGATTGGAAGTGACATATAATTTATTGCCGATCCCGAACGCCGAGTTGAAAAGCTTCTTCATAGGAGAGAGAGAGTGTAATACTCTCGACGATTTTCCATTCCCCGACGAGAGGCGGTGCCGCGAAATATGTTCGGAAGGTATTTTTGGGGCTCGAACCTAAGTAGTTCCCACAACAGTCCATCGCACTAACATTTGAGCCAAGGTGACCTTTCTAGTCTGCTTCTTTCTGCTGTCCATCTGGCACAGGTGAAAACAGACCGCAAGGGGCCCTAATCAACTTGGTGTGCGAAACTGGAGGTAGCTGGTTAAAGATCGAGCAGGCTGCAGATGCTTTTGGTTGAGGCCCAGGTCCACTCCGAACTGTAGCGCCACCTTTAGTAAGTAAGTAACTGGTTCTCTTCACGGGTGGTCATGCACAGGCGTCTGGTTTTCAAAAGAACATTTTCAGCAGAGTACTGATTCAACAGATTGACAAAAACTGATTGTAAAATTCAGCAAAAGTCCCAGTTCCGATCAAAGATTTGTTTTGTTGTGGATAAATACGACTAGTGCACAACAAAATTTCGAGTTCATCAGCTTTGAGTTTCGTACTTGAAGCCCCGCTTACCATTTCCATTAGGTGAAAAGGAAACTCATCATCCGTTTCTTGACTGCTATAGGGTATCGAACTGAAATAGGAAAGTAGTTTTCAGTCTACCATGCTTGCAATATCCCCTGCTGTCAACAACTATTAAAATTTTTAATTAAACTTCAAACCTAAGTACTGTCTAAGTATACTCGAAAATTATCGTCACAAAAAAAAAAAAACAGAAATCTCTACTTGATTGCAATAAATTATTTTTCCTTTCAGCTTGCTGGTGAAAGTCTGGTGCAATCTTTTGCTTTTCACAGATTTCTTCCAAATGAAACATTGCTCACCGCCTCCCCTTCGAAGAGAGTGCATTTCCCTGAGATATTATATCTGTGTATAAAATTTATAGCTATATTTTTACAGGGTAACAGTGCAATGTTAAAAGATTAAGTGTGTGTACAAGAATGGCGACGTTGCTGCCATTTTGCCAGAGTGCTAACAGCAGAGGACAACAAAATGAATTATTACCCTCATTTTGGGACTTTGTTCAAGTTAATGCATTTGCAAAAGGGGTGAAAGGTTCTTTTGCTTTCCCGTCTCCCTAAGGATAGGTTCGGCTACGGAAGAGTTCAACATTTACAATATGAATGTTGTTTGAAGTTTACTCCTTTTTATTGTTTTGTTTTCGAAAAGAAATTGTTGCAACGACTCATCCTTCGCGTTCGTTTTCTTTAACTTTCTCGGCTACTTCTTTGGAAAATGCTAGTGATTTATGAATTTAATTTTGTAGTGTTTTTCGTTATGAGTTTCTTGAGAATGGGAGTGATGTATTTATCTAAACAGTTGTGCGAGGTATCTATCCTGCGAAAACGCAATTACGTTGGAATTTTTTCATGAAGAAAAAATTAAAAAAAACAGAAAGACAAGAAAACAATTGTAAATATCTATGAATGTAAGTGTGTAAGAAACACAAATGTCAAGAAAAGTAAATTAAAGAAAATTGTGAGAAATGAAAGATATTTCCTTGGAGATTGGACAGAAGTGCATACTTGGGAAAGTGGGATGCTTATGGTACCCTTGGCGACTAAAAAAAAAAAACGCTAAAACATGGACAGATAATTTTTAAAATCACAAATTTCTCAGTAAAAAGATTTCTAGTGTAGAATAAGGATAAGACGATAAGGATAAGTTGGATACGGATGGGGTCTGTTACAGTATTTTTTAGTACAAACGTACATATACAGGGTTTTGCAATAAGAGCGCTACAAAAGTTTTTTTAAATAAAACAAAAACGGTTTTGTATATCAATAAAATTCTTTATTCCTGTGAAAGTACGTTCGATGCCATTATGTATGGAACTCGATTTCTTTTGCATGGCCACCACGGGCACGATTGCAGAAGTCCAGACGCTGAACCCAATTTTCGACGGTTTTCAAGCATAAATCGGCCGATACTGCTGCAATTTCAAGTTCGATATTCGTACGAAGTTCATCAATCGTCGCTGGCTTGTTGGCAGAGACCATAGACTTGACGTAGCCCCACAGGAAATAGTCTAACGGCGTCAAATCGCACGACCGAGGCGGCCAAGCGACTGGACCATTTCGTGAGATAACACGTTCTCCAAACTTGGTTTCCAATAAATTGATTGTGACATTCGCTGTGTGGCTTGTGGCGCCGTCCTGTTGGAACCACATGTCCTCCAAGTCCATATCATCCAATTGGGGCCAAAAATATTCGGTTATCATTGAACGGTAGCGATCCCCATTCACAGTAACGTGCCGGTCTTGATCATCACGGAAGAAGTACGGCCCAATGACGCCGCCGGCCCATAAACCACACCAAACCGTAATTTTTTCGGGATGCAATGATGACTCATGGAGTACGTGTGGATTGCTGGCTGACCAATACCGCATATTTTGTTTATTGACGAAGCCATCCAGCCAGAAATGAGCCTCATCGCTGAAGATGATTTTTCGATGAAAATCCGAATCATTTTCAAGTTGTTGCTCAGCCCAATTCACGAACATACGACGCTTCTGATGGTCAAGCGGCTTCAGTTCTTGCGTCAATTTAATCTTGTAAGGATGTAGGCCAAGATCTTTTCGCAAAATTCGCCACAACGACGTCACAGAGATGCCCAACGCTTGAGAACGACGTGTGAGAGACACATTTGGGCTTTCTGCAACTGAAGCCTCAGCGGCAGCAATATTCTCGACTTCTTTGTCTCACTGGCACGGGAACATTTTGTACTGTGCCTGAGGATTCAAATTTTTCCACTAGACGCTCAATTGTTGATCTGCTAGGACGATTATGACGACCATAAATTGGACGTAGCGCTCTTAACGTTGAGGCCACTGACTCCGAATTTCGGTAGTAAATTTTAATAATTTCGACTCGTTGTTGGCTCGTATATCTTTCCATCATGAAATGGCAAACCTTACTGAAGAGAAATGTCAAAAAACCGCAAGAAAAATATGGCGTCGTTTGCTGTCCCTGTCGCTCTACTTTTGTAGCGTCCCTATTGCAAAACCCTTTACATATATCATAGTCAAGTGAAGCAAAAACAAATTTAACGTTTAAAGTATTTGTCATCAGCGAAAGTGTTGCTTATAACTTTTAATAATTCACAGGAGATATTGAAGCGGGCTTCCTTGGTTGGGGCCCTTTTTCGTCCTTCTTTCTCTCAGAACCTTGGTCTAAGATACCCTCCGAATATTTTCGCAATTTCTCCCTCGTCCCGATTCCTTGCGACATTGTTAACATCTAGTTGATTGAAATTTTACATATCCTAAGAGTCTCCATCCATGAAAAGACCAAAGGCCGACACCTTCTTCTTTCCTAAGCTGGACATGGGTAGTGTAAATGCGCAGCTAAATCCACGTTCTCAAGGCATAGCTTGCAGTTGTCATTTCCTACCAAACTCATTCGCCTGAGTTGATTGTCCAGTGTGATTAGGATTTGCCTTTGCCTCATCTAACTCTTCTGCAGGAAATCCACCGGCATCGTCTTGATATGCTGCAGTAAAGTATTGTTTACACAGACTAAAATGGAGGGCTAGATTATGTTCCTCCAAAATGACACCTACGTAGACTCCGCTTTCAATTCGAACAACGATATCAGCCTTGAGATCAAACGAAGAATAACTCTTGCCAATCGCTGTTTTTTTGGGCTAAGAAGACAATTGACTAACAGAGCCCTCACTCGAACAACTAAAGTGACACTCTAACATCCCAGTCCTGCTCTAGGGCGCAGAGGCATGGACTCTGTCAAAAGCGGATGTGGTTGCTCTTAGCGGTTTCGAGAGGAAAATTTTTTCGGGTCATTTTCTTCAAGTCTGCATAGACGACGAATGGAGGAGGAGATAAAACGACGAACTGTATTACAGCGGGGAGTTGACTGGACCATATAGAGAGGATAAACACTAATCCTTCAGCGCTCAAAATCTTCGAATCCACACCCGAGGGACAACGCAAGAGGAAGACGGCGACTCAGGTAGCGCATGCAATTGGAAAGGGACCTAAACCAGATTGCCGTGCGAAACCGGAGGGACCTGACTAAAGATCGAGACAGTTGTTGCCCAGGTCCATCCCGGACTGTAGCGCCACCAAGTAAGTAAATAAGTAAATGAGAAGACACCAGCTGCCGCTCTGCCACCTTTCACCGTTCCATCAGTGAAAATTGTGGTTTCTCTCAATCTCATCTGCGGATATGATGATACTCTTCTCGTTTAGTCGATATACAGTTCCTTAATCTCTCTATTAAATAAAAGGCTTGTGCGACAATTCGACAATTCGATGATAATGATGACGACAAAAATGTTGGCATCACTTAAATCCGACATACTGTCATCGATTTCTAGACATAAAATGATGAATGATCAGGTACATATCTGTTAGCGTGATATTGTATCTGGACGGGTTATTATCTAAAGACTCTAGGCCTCGATTAAAGGGTGGCGACCCGAGACGGACCAAGGACATCTAGTGGTCTACGTGAACCAATAGCAATCAACCTACCTACCTAAAAAAAAGAACCTTCCGGCAAGCGCCGCAAGAGATAGGTGGATTTCTTATGTCATCTATTCTGATGGTGGGAACAAAATGGCGGACAAAAATTTCCATTTTAAAAACGAATTTGTACTAATTACCTCGAGATTTGTAAGGATTTTCAATTTCAACGAAATCCAATCAATTTTGAAGAATTTCAAGATGGCGGATCCAAGATGGCGCCCAAATTGGTAGCAGGCGGATTCTGTTCACTGTAATCTACTATATTACTAAAAAATCAAAACCGGAAGTTGGGATTTATTTAAGTTATGAATTGTACCGTTTGAGACATAAAAAGGGGCGTAACCCGCCCCTCTCTGGGCCGATTATGCCCATCTACGAACTTAGCCGAGGTATTCGGCATACGAATGTGTATACCAAATTTTATTCAAATCGGTTCATAATTGCGGCCTCAATCGTGTCCACAAGAATCCGTTATATTGCATATATATATATATATATATAAAATTTTTAACGGAGTATGAGGTTAGTGTTTGGTATGATAGCGAAGACGAATGGCATTCAAATTTTTTGAAAGTCGCGTCATGAGGACCTCTGCAATAGGTGGTATTTCTATGAAATCCACCTAAAAAGAGAAATGAGCATGCTGACGAGCATTTGGAAAACGCCGATCTGCGGCCGAATGACCACACTCTTTAACGAGTGACTCGTCATCGAAATGTGACAATTTGACATTCCCGCTCCCAATGAGGTTAACCTATCATTCGATCACGAGAACAACTCACTCACTCGTTATCGATTGCGGTAATTCGGCCCCTGGTTTCCTCGTTCTTACGAATGAAGTGAAGTAGAGAATCTTTTCGCTTTCTCTATCAGAGGCCAACTTCTATTGAAGTAGCTTAGCCAACTAACCATAGTATAATCAACCTCTAGCAAAGACTAAACACAGATGCATGCAGCCAGATGTCGCATCTTTTTTAAATCATTTTGCGGAGCTGCATTTAAGTCCGAAAGTATTGCATCAAGGACGACTCCAGCCAAGGACCTCATGCAAAAGGTATATATGCCTTTGTGCAGTGAAACTTTTCATCAACAAAATGGTCGTGTTACTCCATTAAAAAGAATTCGACGAGATTCGTGTTTTTCGTACCGACTTGAGTAATTAAGGTAATGGCAGCACGTGCATGCCAGAGGTACAGTTAATAAATAAAATATTCAAAAATTGGATGGATTCAGTGTACACAGTGATCCCGATTACACGCATGTACGAATGGAAGCTAATTATTTTGATTGGAGTTCCATCTTCATTACTTTCCAAGGCTTTGCACCTATGGGCCACAATGTACCCCAAAGTACTCGGCAATGGTTCATAATCACCAAACAACAAACACTGAACTGTCATTATCATTAGTGTCTCGCCACAAAAGATATTTGAAACAAAATCCAGTCAACAATATTTACTGAAGAAGAAATCGCCACATGTCAGGAGGTATTTAACATTGATTACCTTTTCAAGTTCTACGGCCATCGAGGACCCCTCCACCCGATTTATCATCGAACAATTAGCCCCACCGAGGTGCTGCGCTACACATATCTCGTAAAGTTTATCTGCTGCTCACCTGAAATCCTATCAAAGCTGCCTTTCAGAATTATCCGAAAATCTACACACTCGCCAATACACAGACAGCAAATATCCTTCGAAACAGATAAGAGAAGTACATCGTTAGTAATCCTCAGCTAGGAAAGTATCCGGTGCAGCGAAAGGAACGACGACGACGATGGCGCAAAAAAAAAAAAGGATATCAATGCTGACTGGGTACGACTGTGTATAAGGTAGAAGTGATAGAAGCAATTGGTAAGCACAATGGGAAAACATTTTTAAGGCAATCAAAAAGGAATTAGTTAACATTCGCTGGCAGGATAAGTTTGCGTGATTCCTAGCATAGCCGTCGTCGTGGTTTTCCATGAACGAGGCACATTCCAGACATTTACCCTGATTCCCACAATTCCCCCACACATAGTAGTAGTCGCGGCGGACAACGTTGTCGAGGGTAAAAGCGGTTCGTGTAATCGTTTAATCGGTGCTCGAGCTTAATCATTTCTATGCACGCACGTTCCGGAAGGAACAACTTGTTTTCTTTTTTTTTCCCGTTACTGATTGGCGTGCTTAGATCGAAATCGCATGGGAACCTCAACCGCCACCGCTACCATACAGTTGGACACTCGCACAGTTTTAAGGACTACATAGTAGGAACCATTAAGTGGAAAGGAGGCGGCGGAAACGGGAATGCTTGATTACTTTTGGGGGTCGTCACACGTTGGAAGAGGAAGAAAGTTTAATAGAAATATCCTGACACGGTGGCTTTTCGTTTGCATATGAAAACTTAGGGCGGAAGTTGTCAGATTTGGTGTTAATAAGACAAAGGCACTAGAAATGTTCAGTAATTTTATAATTTAGTGAAGGACTTTGGCCTGAAACATGGAACCGTATGTGGTTATCGAATGAAAAGAATTCGAAGAGTTTCGGAGTTCAAGGCTACTTGACTGCCCATGGAGTATCAAGAAAGTTTTGGCCAGCGTATGACAAGGCAAAAACCTGCCAGATTTTACAAAAAGGCAGGAAATCACTCTCGAGGCTGGTGAGGGTGCTTACTAGCCCCAACGTGCTAAAATATCATACAAAGAAATTATACGAGAATGATGACGATATATGCAGGGGATGCGTCGACGAAGAGGTCCATGAGGACACTGTCCATTTTCTCTGTCAAAGCCCATACCTCTGGCAGATAAGAAACAGAATCATAGGCAAATCCTTCTTCGATCATATCGTCGAACTGTCTGAGGGTTCATCATCAGAACCTCTCATATTTGCAAGGGCGACCATTCTCTTATTTGCAAGGCCAACCATGGCACCAAAAAATTAAAAATGCAGTGGGGAATATCATGGGTATCACAATGGCTCTACATGGACCTAAGCGTGGTGAGGTAACCCTCATCAGCCCTCAAACCTAACCTAAGCTCATCAGCATATGCTATACATTTGAACCCATTGCCTACCAGTGATTTCAGTAGTTCATCCATAACCAGTATTGTGGATTACTTTCATCTTCGTGCAACTAGGCTCCACATCTTCTAAAGTAGTATTTTATTTAAATTTCCTAGTTCCCCCTAGACGTCAACGGTTTTGGTTTGATTTGATCACTCGATGTGTGGGTGCTTACCTAATGAGTTTTGTTCCCTCCGTATGTGGACAGCGCTGCAGTAGTCGAGTGGTCATTGTGCCAACGGCGCAATTTTCTACACCAGCCGGTATTTAGAATTGAGTCGAGTATTTTGTTTATCTAAGCAAGTATGTACCTAATTGGATGCAATTGAATCAAAGCCTCCATATTTTATGTCCACTTAATGATAAGCGCTAAAGTTTCCCCATACTTAGGATCCACTTTGTCGGAATTCTAATCCCAATTAAGCTTAACCTTAACTACCTTTGCCATTCCCACTTAAAACTAAAAACTTCGCATAAAATCCCGAGTAGCACTACAGTCAATTAAACACTCTCTTTAATTACTGCCCTCTTCGGAATCATGCAATAAAACTTATTCATATCTGAGGCATGGTTTTTCAATTATCCCACACTGAATGGTTTTTTTTTTTTCATATTGTTCGCAGGATTTGAATGCAAAAAGTTAATTGTAAGCCTGTCGTTGTGAATTTATTTTCCAATAAAAGCCAACCGCGGGCCGAAAATTGGCATCCTTTCCTTCTTCTATGAATCGCTACCCAGCAACACGATACCAATACAGTCATCAAAGCAACGCGGTACAGGGTTCAATTAGCACTATTATCATTCCATGAAATTTAATCGAGAGGCTCTTTGTTGGGCACTCTTTCGTCTGCGCGCGGTCCAAATTATTCCTACACCCCACCTTTAGCGTATCGTTTCACTTGATATACGATCCAAACAAACGGTTAATTAAAAACTTTTTAATGGCCATTCAGCCATTCGACGGGCATTCCCATTCCACCTTCGGATTACCTTTATTAAATTAATTTCCTGCCGAAACGACCTGCTGCGGTCGTCATAAACAGTATTAAAATATAAGCTCGCTCCACTACACCACCGTTGCGTCAGTCGCCTCGGACGAGGAGTATCATTAAAACTTAAATTACGCACTCGATACAACGAAGTGGGCGGTGCTACCGCAGCTAAATACAATTTTTTTCTCACATATCCATTGTGCCTGCCGGTGTATGATTGCATTCACAAAAAGTACACAGAATGGTTAAGTGTGTGTGTGTGTGTCACTTACATATTATCGTTAAATTTATTTTACTATTTCTCGTTTGGGCCTTTAGGAAGTCCACTCGACACCGGTAGACTCCTGTATCGGTTTCGCGGGTACTTTGGATTGATAGCTCGCCGGGCTCCTTGTCGAAAATGAAATAGGCCCGTCCGCCGAACACGCTCTCGTCGGACCACCGTTTCGCTGCTTTGGAGCCACCACCACGTATGTCGACACTGCAAGAGAGAAAAAGAAATCATTAAGTATGAAATTAATTTTAATATTTTTTTTTTTTGTTTATCAGTAATAATTTAAAATTAAGTACTTTGTTCAATGACATCGATTGTAACTCCATTTCCGGTCATAGACCTTGCAAAAAAAAAAATTGGACGCAAGCTGCTGACTATGGTTGTGCACGAATTTAATTGGGCCCAGGTTTGAAGCGGAAAGGTCAATCTATTGAATGGAAAGTTATTTTTATTAAAACCTGCCCTTGTAATTGACACTGCGACCTAGCAAGATCTCTCTCCGGTCTGCTTTCCCAATGAAGGTGAGTATGTCATTAGTAGCCGAGCTTCTAAACGCCGCTAACGAATATAATTCCCTATGAAAGATCCGTCTACGTAGCCAGTATAGTGCCGGACATTCACAGAGAATGTGAACCGACACTCGGTATCTGAACAAGGGTTTAGTTTGTTAAGAAGGTATTTAAGGCCGCAACGGCCGGTAAGGAAGTACATTTGCTTTCTCATGTTGTTCCTGTCAAGGTTCAGAAATTCCTTGTAGGAAAAGGGCTTAATAAGTCTCTTGGATTGCCTAGGCCCAGAGATATTTTCCCAATGAGCTAGGCAACTTTGGTGTTCCCAGTTGTTTAACAAAGCTGTGGCCAATTAGCTCAGCTCAATTAACCCAGCTTAACGATTTTCTATGCATGCCGTGAGCTGAAGAACCAATCAACTCCTAATCAAAAAACTGCAATAAATACGAACAGAGCGGAGCAGAGCATGAGAAGCACATGATCGAGAGCACAGAGAGGTGCAAGGTTTTATCAAATGGTAAAAAGAACATGTCACGGCAACAAGGCCCGAATAGAAACCTGTAGAGATGAACAAGGAAATATTGTAGTAGAGTCTACTTCTGCATATTGTTATACGCCGACATCGACGATATTGACATAATCGAAAGAACCCAGCGTGATGTCACTGGCGCCTTTGGGAGTATTGAGACGGAAGCGACGAAGATGGACTTAGCGCTCAATGAGGGCAAAAGAAAATATAAGCTGTCATCAAGAAGGGACACCCTACATCGACGTCTCGGACAGAACGTCACAGTGGACAGCTACAACTTCGAGGTGGTAAGGGAAGTCATTTACCTTGGCTCCGCTGTCACATCCGATAACAACATTTGCGCAGAAATCAAGCGAAGAATAACTCTTGCCAATCGCTGCTTCTTCGGGCTAAGAAGGCAATTGAGTAGTACGGCCCTATCCCGAAAAATTAAGGAAACTCTTTAAAAGACCTAAATCATCCCAGTCCTGTTTTATGGCGTTGAGGCATGGACTCTATCGAAAACGGATGAAGATATCATTGGCTGCTTCGAGAGAAAAATTCTGCGTAAGATATTCGGTCCCATTTGCGTTGACGGATTCAACGATGAACGAGTTGTACAGCGACATCGTCCTAGTCAAGAAGATACGTGTCCATCGGCTCAGATGGGTGGGGCATGTAGAGCGAATGAACACAAATGTTCCGGCTCGCAGAGTCTTCGAGTCTATCTTGGAGGGACAACGGAGTAGACTAAGACCTCGCCTGAGGTGGCGCGCACAAGTGGAAATGGACCTCAACCAACTTGGAGTGCGCAACTAGAAGCAGTTAGCTAAGGACCGGGCTAATTGGAGAGGCTTGTTGGTTGATGCCCAAGTTCACCCCGAACTGTAGCGCCACCTAAGTAAGTATGTAAGTAGGAAGTCCCGCAGTGACCAGATATTGAGAGCCAAATTGAGGACGAGAGTAAGGAAGGAGACTATGAAATAGTCTAACTCCAACAACGGATCCAGTAACTGATGAAGACACAAACGATTTATACAACCGACTAAGTGCCGTCTATAACTCAACAGCGAAGGACATATTTTTGCTGAGGATTTCAAGACCATGTGATGGACAAGCATGTCTTAGGCACATGGAATAGCAAAAGCCGTGAATTGTGACATCTTTCAGGAGTGAATTCACCTCTCCTCGGCACTGCTTTTCTCAGTAAAGAAAAGATAACAAACGCAATTACAGCGCTCAAAAGATATAAGTTCAACAATGCCGGCAGAACTTTTTCTTATAATCCACTAGCGTTCAAGGGGTCAAAACCCTTATAATATGGACCACACAGTGCGCGAAATGTGCAATGATTCGAAACTCTGGTGGTATTAGGTTTCAATTGCGTTTGAAAGTGTTGCTCCTACTAACTTGGGGACATTTCTGATGTTTGCTATTGCTTAGATTCACGGTATTTTTTTTTGTCAATCTCCCAATTCCATCACCAGTGTGACCAACTCTTTAAGCCATGATTACTCTACTGCTAATATAATGGCTTTGCAGTAGAGTTGACATCGGCTGTCGTAGTTGATCTATTCGATTAATTTTTAAGAAAGAAATGTCTGTGTCTCCAGGGTGACAAGTGATGATAGCTAGTACACCAGGGCCATCCATCCAGCTCAAGAGACGGAAACTCTCCCACACTAGTGGAGGAAAGCAACGATGGCTATATTGTTGCTATATACGTTTTTTTTTCAAAATCTCTACTTGAAAGAAAATCTCCATGAAAATTTAAGACGACGATTTGTCAAAACAGGTCTTGGCAACAGCGTACTACCTTGGTACCTAACATTCTATAGATCGTAAACTCAAAACATTGTGTTTCCAATTATCGAACTCAATGTCTCCATGACAACTACTGCACGATAATTTTGTATGTTCGAAAACACCATAGCACGAGTCCTGTCCTATCATCTAATTACATGCTCGTGCTCAAAAACAAAAATTCCTTGGCCTGCAAGCGCAACTGAAAGTCGTGTCAACAATCAAATACTAGAATTCAAATTAGGAATATCGGTAGTCATAGGCAGCACAGAAAATAATGATGAATACAAATCGAAGGTCCTTCTGACTTTAAACATTCGCCATTCTTCTAAAAATTTAACCTCACCGAAGCCAATTACTCCTGCCATCTTAAAATACTCCACAACAAAGAATATTCACTTTATTTCGATACACACCCCTGTGGTGGGACAAGCCATTTATTTCCGGTCACATATTTTCGAAAGCAAACTTATTTCCGCCACATTTTCACAGAACTGATCAAAAATTCGCGACATAAACCTCTGGTTCGACACGTGCGCTTTCTTTATTTAGGCATCAAAGCCTTGAAAGACAAATGGGCCTCGACACCCCTCTCCCTCTCTATACAATCACACTTCGTCTCAATTAAATTGCGTTGCTGCAACAGCACCTCAACCATTTCTTTGTGTTCACACCTACACAGCACGTAACCTCATTTTCTTAAAAAAAAAAAAATTCTTAAAGCATAATTCAGTTGTGATGTTTACAAATTTGAATGCGGCCAAGGGAATGGATGTCTATTTTGAAAAAAAAAAACGACGAACGAAGGAGAATTGAAAGGCAAATAAAGCAGCCGATAAACAACAACTCGGCATCCAAGCTCAAGATGACGACGGGTGGAGGCAACTCATCATGTCCATGACCACAATTTCCACGCAGAATGGTACAATATGCAAAACTCACCGATGTACACACACAAACACACCCATTTATAGCAGTTCGCAGCCAAGAACTCTTGAATTTCTCGAGGGTGTGGCCAAGGAAGTGGGTGAATATAATGAAGAATTTTCGGTCTGCAAGGATCCCCGCATAGAAAAGAAAATATTCTTTTTTTTTAAAAAACTGGAACACCCCTCAGACAGTTGAACAGTATGTTCTTCAAGTTGGAGATGTGTATAGATGTACATATGTGGCTTATGCATCCCAGAAATTCTGCAATGAGATTAATGATCCTTCACTGGAAGTCAGTTGCAGAATATTATGTACATGTTAGGTCACTATTGGGTCCTCAACTTGAAAAAACTTCTAGAATTCACATCAAAAGTCAACCTCTGGCGAAGTTACTTTCCAAGCCATGTAGACCAACCTATGTACAATAATTCGAACGGAAAAATAAAGATATGTAGCGGAACCTATTAATAATTTTTTGACTAGCTAGGGTGATTATCCCACCAGCAACGAACAATTTAGAGGACAATTCGCTGGCCATCGTTAAAATCAGATGTCTCCTGTGGGTACCGAAACACAATAACATAGGTAGAAGGAGAGGGAGAGGGCGAGGGCCTCCCCTCGATAGATCCTTCCCGAAGGAAATTCAAGTCGCATTGGGAGCCGTCAAGGGTAACATCCTCTGATATTTTCTATCAGAGGCTAGCATCAGGTGGCATGGGTTGTTGAATCATTTCAAGGCAGATATCGGTAGAGAACGCAAGCTGTACAAAACCGGACTCGCACACACCTTGCAAGGTTTGCTGCAATCAGTACAGGTCACTGGCCTATAGGAAAACACTTGTCCAAACTAGGCATTAATCTGCAATCTCGCAGCTGCAACAATGAGAGCGAAAAATAAGCAGTGTAAGTGTTTTATGAATGCTGAAGTACATCAGGAATACTGAAGCTACCACTTCTACCTATGTATGTACTCGTATCTACCTGAAATTAAAGGTTTAGGTCTTATTTTTACCAGGAATTTGAACTGGAACTAGAGGCAATGTTATCGGTCGCGTTTTACATCTGTAATAGATTGTTGGGAAAAAAACTAAGGATGTGAACCCTAAATTGTTCTTTGGAAGATTGTCTCTTACTTAGGTACTCAAGGTGGCGCTACAGTCCGTGGTGGACGTGGGCCTCGACCAACAGGCGTCTCGAGGGAGATCGATCTATCGCACGCCAAGTTGGTTAAGGTCCTTTTCACTTTCACGTGCACCACCTGAGTTGCGGTCTTCCTCTACTGCGCTGCCCCTCGGGTGTGAATTCGAAGATTTTCCGGGCCGGAGCATTGGTGATTGCCTCTCACCTATGTATATAAACACGAATCTTCAGCCGAAAGTGCTCTAGGAATAAGTCAATCGAAACACTAAGATCAATTTCCTATTGGCAACCTCAAATTTACTTTTACGCTGATGGCAGACTAGTTTTTTCCTACGATACTAAGCATACAACTATTTCGCCATTTATGTATGCATTTCTAACCAGGGGATTGCCTACAAGCCAAACAGCTTCTTCAATTTAATCGTCTATATCAATGTCTAGCAGGATACAACTTGTAATGAAGACAGGGGTACTTTGTCAAGCATAAATGTTCAGAAATGACAAAACTAACGCTTGGGCTTAAGCAGGATAAGGATCTGCTTTGGAAGCAGTCTAAGTGTTAGAGCGGATATCGAAAGACATTATATTATCCTTAAGGGCTACGGTCTTAATCAAAAGTAGCTCATAATTCACTGATACAAACTCTAAACCTAACACTTTCCTTGCAGCCAAAACTTTAGAAACAAGACTTGTCGGTCGACAATAATGTAAGCGACTCTGTATGAAGTTATAGGCTAGGACTACTTTTAAGCTAAGGTCAGGCGAGGATAAAACTAAGTAGTGCTGTCAACAAAGGAAGAAGTAATCGGTTAACAGCTGTCACCTTTGTTTTTTTTAGGAAATTCCACGCTGGGGTACTGGTCCATTGTTCTACCACGAAGTAGGTCACATTTTTACCCACGATTTTGAAATTTACGGTCGTCGCCGTGGGTCAGTGGTTAGTGCGTTGGACTTCTGTGCAAGCCTGCGTGGGTTCAAGCTAGCCATGTCCACAGAATAATTAACGCGGCAACACCTCTCGTCGGGGAATGACAAGCCTCCGGAGTATGATTTGTCATGAAAAAGCTTCTCAATTCGTCGTTCGGAGTCGGCAATAAATTGTAGGTCCCTTCCATTCGTGCGAAAAATGTAACACGCACAACATCAATGGTTGGGAGAAGCTAACATTGGCTCATCTCGAGCTGTCGCGTCAGCTATTTTTTATTTTTTTTTTATTTTTTATTTTTGAAATTTTCTCGACTTTTTACAGAGTTCGGAAACACTTGTTTGCACTGTTTGGAATCTGGAAAATCGTGCCACCCCTACACACTTTAAACATCAATAAAGGTCCTGACCAAGGACGTGGAATACCCATCCCAGGTTCACGGCTTTAGAAATCATCCTCTGAACCTTGTCTAAGAATCTCGTTTTAGTTGTCATTCATAGAGATCCCAGTGAGACCTGCGACGTAAAGAGTATAGCCTTGCGACAAAATTCAGAGAGTTTCTCTATTCTCAAACTTCTTTCAGAATTACAGCTTGCCTATCGCCATAGACTCAGATACTCCCAATCCTTTATCAATTTCTCACAACATAGTTTATGGCCATAAGAATAACATAAGTCTCTGTTTGGAGGCAAATTTGCTTAACGAGTAGTGAAGTCGAGTGTTACCGGTTTCCACCACTAGTTTTGTAGTCGTCCGTGAAAGCTCTAATACAGCTCAATCCAGGTTCAGACTCTGGCCGAAGTCACTTCTTTACGCAAGGAAAGTCGACTTAAAATTTGCCCTGTATGTGAGTTTCCAAATCTCAGCCATAAGACTCAATGAAACTCAAACACACATTCGTCTAACTCAAGAGTACTGACAGGCTTAGAGTCGATCTAAACTCCGCATATTGAGCCTTAAAAGAATTTTGGATTTAAAAATGTTTCACGTCGGGTACATGCATACATTCTGCAAGACATACTGTACAGCATCTAGAGCGGAACTTAATGTCGCACGGAAGTTTTCTTTCCAAGTGTCGGTTCGCACTCCTATCAACAAAATGTATTTCATATTCAAATTGGATTTGTTATTGGTCGTAGAATTGAAAAGAGAAAACAACTTTGCATTCTCCATTCGGAAAGTTAAAAAAGAATAATAATAACAACAATAAGTGGTTTCATAGAAGTCTTCTTCGTTCCTCTAAAGCAGAAGAAAACTCCTGTGCTCCTGTGCGGCAAGGGGAAACTTTTCATTGTTGTTGTTGTTGTTTGCCCTTCCTTACCTGTATATTGGTGTTCCTTTATCCTCACGATACCACAGAATGAGCACGATGTCATCTCCTTCGTACGTACTCACATTGCATGGAAGATAAATTGTTTCGCCGCTCAATGCTTCCATTTTGTGAATTGGTACTGTTATTGTTGATGGTTATACACCGGCGGATACCGCAATTGGTTTGAGTGTGTGTGCATGCGAGTGTGTGCGTCGTCGTCGTTGTAACAAAACGCCATCCACGGGCATGATATAAGTAAAAGAAAAGAGAGAAAAACAGAAAACAATTGATTATTAAGGTTCGTTGTTTATTACCTGCAATAAATAACAAAGAAAACGTTTGGTCTCCTTTCGGGACCCCGCTTCAAGTACTCGTACAATGCACGTTCATTGGTGGAAATTGAAAGCATTTTCATTTTTTTTTATTTTTTTTATTGACTTTGTCTGCGATGACGGCAGTTTTTCATGCTTTAACTGGGAAAAACACATTTTCAGAATCATCTACCCCTCATCCCCGAGGCCACTAACCAATATTGGCAGTCGTGTGCAACGGTGTTGAAGCACATGACAAATTCGTGCATCCCAATTGCGTACAAATAAAGTGTCAGCTTTTGACAGTCGTCATTATGGCCGAGTTATTGGGTTCGCGCAGCAAGGACACATTTTTTCCGTCATTTACACGCCGATGTTGTAGATGTAGGTCGCGAAATGACATTGTTCGATATATTTTTTCTACACCCCACCATCTGTCGATGTCGGGTCCAAATCGATTCATTGAATTTATTACTGCTGGTAGCTGTTATCCTCGTACTCATAGTGAGCTACAAGGATGAGTGTCGGAATTTAATTTATGTATTCTTAATTTTGTATATAATTCGGTTGCAAAATTCCTGCGTAATTAAGGGCCGATTGTACGTGAGATAATGCTGAAGTAGGTGATGGAATTTAAATATCCCCCGTGTGGGAGATGGAAGTGTAATTTTAAGTAAATTAAGATGAAAAAGAAAAAAAAAATTGTTTGAATTAAACACAAGAGGACGGATTGGGAATTAAGCATTCAACCGAGAAGTGGTTATTATGGACGTAATGCAAAAATGGAAATTCCCTTCAATAATTTATGCAGCGCGAAGGATTATCCTAGTGAGTGCTTTTAACTTGTCGTTCTTGATGCGACAAGCGAGGTCGCAGCGAATGCTGCGATAACCAGAAACTGAGGTATTGGCAGAATTTCGTTTTAATGAAATTATACACACAACCATTTATTGCTATCAGTGAAAAAGTAATTTTACAGGACTCGACGTGTCTTATCGAGGTTGCAACGGACAGAGTTTCATGTGTAGCAATGGACAGGAGAGAGGCATTTCAGAGTTGAAAACTGAAATTAAAAATCGGTTAAACTAGGGCATCAATTAAAGGTTTCCGATTTCCGACAGCAAAAGGCGGTCAAATTGTAGGCCTTTTTGAACCATTGCTTGGTGTGGGTTTTGTCTGGTTGCGTCCTTAAACTTTATTTATTTAAAAATAATGGAAAAGTTAAGCCCTTGAGGTGCTTCTTATATGGTAAAAGCGACGATTTCAAAAAATGGGTACAATAGGCCTTCTGCGGTCTAAACAACCTATTTACCCATCTGATCAATCAACCGTCAACCAGATTCACCACATTGTGATCGACGTAAGGCACTCTTCCGAAAGTTCTGAGGGGCCAACATTGACTCGGACCACTACCCTGTAGCCAAGGTACGGCTTCGTACATCCCGAACACCGTCAAGACAAGGAAATACCGTGGGTAAGTTTGACGTGGAACGGCTACAATCGAATACAGCGTACTTCCAGTATGTCGCGAAGGTCAACTCAATCAAATGTCTTGTATTGTTCGGTTGGTTTTTATTTTCTTGCATCTTATGATATTGGAATGGCCTTTGGAAGTGCAAGTAGTATTCGAACACAAAACATATACTTTTCATATGGTTTTCAACACCTTTCTTAATATTCGATCTACCTACAATATGAAGACAATTTCGCCCTATCAGTTTGGACATCAGGCTTAAACAAGAATGAATCTCTCCTTTGCACAAAGTCTCGCCGTGAAATCGACTATTCATCTGCGAGAATCAGACATCTGAGCATACATTTCTCTTTCAAAAGGCCAATATACCAGTGGTTTAATGTCCTGTTCAATTGCGACACTGTTTAAACTGATATTATTGAATCGACACATCAGTTTCACTGACAAACCCCTCGTGAACAGAATTGACTTTATCCAATCTAAAGAGACTAACTTCCCTTTTCCAACTGTAATGGAAGATTCTCTGCCCTCGGGAAAGGGGACAAGCTTATTTAAAACAATGTGATTCGTCATCCCACAGATCGTCTATGACAACCCACCCCTCACCACAAAAGTACATATTTCCAGACGCTGAAAAAGCTTCCACAACAGCCTCTGATGTGAAAAAACCGCGGTTCAACATTTCCACCCAATTGAGCACGAATGCAACCAAAAGGAAAGCGAATTTTTAGTTATTTTTCCGCTTCCTCTCTTCTATTTCCATCGTTTCCATCCGGCGTCGTCGTCGTTTTTTGAAAACTAGTCCAAGAGACCACTTGCTCGCGCGGCGACGCTACAATATGAATTCCCCCACGAGAAAATGCAGTTGACGGCTGGGAATTTTTTTTTTCCAGCATCATCGTCATCGTCAGCAAAGTCATCGTCGTCGACGTGGGAGTCCTTTTAGCCTAGTTTCCTCTACTCTAGCTCTCTCTCGCTCTTGCATGTTCATCTGAGCTGTCTTATCCGCAACATATCTACGGAACATTGAGAACTTTGCAGATATGCACTACCAGGAAGTGTGCTGCCACCATTTCTGCTTACATGGAATGGCATACGAGTTGGTGCTATTCCATCATCGAAATGGCAAGACTCTTCGCTTTTTCTTCTTCCTTGTCTTAATCACCACCCACAGGTCCAACAGCAACAGCAACAGCCATCATCATCAACATCATCTCAACAACCGTTTCCACCTACTAGCCCAGATTTCGACTCGAATCACAGTTCCTTAAAGGTAACCAACCCGGTGCAGCACTTAGGAGAAGGACTTTGAAAAATTCAGCAAAAATGAAACATAACTAGACTTTCTTATCCTTTTTTGCTGTTTTTTTTTATTTTTCTCGGGTGTGCAGTGTGCACATGCACAGCACGGTCGTGAGAAGTAGTTGCTGTTTGAAGGTGCCATCAGTGTTGAAGTCTTTTGCCGTACAACAGCTACTACGACACTAGCAACAATTCCTACTTCTCATTAAGACACTTGCCAGGACTATCTAGGTAAATTGTATGCAGGCAACTTTTCAAGCCATCCACTGTCGTCACCGCTATGCACAACCCAATTTCGTTTCATTTTTCTCATGCACTCCCTTCTGTACGGCAAGAACGTGTGTGTGTGTGATGCTTGCTGCGGGTGTACACAGGCGGAGGAGAGCTTGCCACGTAGATTCATCTGCGTAGGTGGATAAGGACAGCAAGGGAAAACTTTCATTAATGAGTATTTGAACATGTTTTATCTTGAAGCTATGTGCCTGTGTATCTTTAACTTTCTCTGCGCTGTCGCACTTTCATAAATTTATGTTTTTGTTTTTGTTCCTCCTTTGCTGTGTATCTTTTGCTGGATCTGTGCCACGGATGCAGGTGTCATCATATTCTCGTTTTTTTTTTTTTCGTTTGTGTGTTGCTTCAAGTTTTACTCAGCTGAATGAGAAATAAATTGAAAAATGTTCAAGATAAGGATTATCCGAATCAAATTGAAGGAAATCTCTTCGCTTGGAGTTTTCGGGGAAAAGTTTCGCAACGATTTTTGTTTTGTTTTGAATAATTTACAGGCGGGGAAGAGCTTTTGAATATAAGCGAGACTTAACAAACATGGGGATCAAATGTTGGATATCCTTTAGCATCTTATCACCTAAATGCGAAAGAGTAATCCATACATAAGGTAAACAAGAGAAGCTAAAGTTGAAAAACAGACACGACTCCGCAAAGATAATGAGAGCACAGTTAAAAGGGTTTTTTGTATTTTAAATCCCTTCAAGGTTTGAGATTCAATTTTAAATTAAAAAAAGCCGGCGGGCTGACGAGGTTACTTGTTGTTTCTTATCCAAATATTTGGGTTGTTATTTCTAACAATGAACTTAAATTGTTGCGAAGGCAGTCCTTGTACTCATTATATATGTACACGCCGCCAGCAATTTCAATATCAGGACACAGTATTTTCTTTAGTTGCTAAATAACTACATTATCAGCCTTCGAGGATAGATACATAAATATACACAGAATTTAATCAATAGATGTAGTTTATATTTAAACGTCGAGACACTTCGAGGGATGCCACATTGTAGCAAAAGTCTTGGCTTTTAGAAATATTAAATGAAATAGGAGTAGCAAGTTGGTTAGCGCTCTGACTGAAACGCTATTTATACATTTTCACTTCCTCCAGCTTGGCAATTATGGGATGAATGGCCTGACCAGTTGCGCCATATCAAGAAAGGTATGACCTAATTGCAACAAACCTAAGTCAAAAGAGCTATTTGGCAAATCAAGACCAGATATTGCCAGAATTGTAGCCATTATCACAGACCACTAGCCGGTTGGAGACCATGCGGCCAAGCTTGGTATTCCTCACAAAACCTTCTGCAGAAGCTGCAAAGACATTGATGTGAAAGAATCTCTACTTCATTTTCTCTGCAGGTGTCCGGCCCTGGCGAGGACCAGGCAGCACATAAATTCGTCTTCGTGGATCTCACCGAGATAGCTGAAAAAAGGATTGGAGAACTGATTCTGTACCTGAACTCCACTGGCTGGATTTCACCACATCGTCCCAACACAACCATTCAACACTTTCACACAAATTGGTTTGAACGAGTTTCGTTCGGCGCACTCTAGCACTAATTGGGTTCTCTCAGGAACCGCCATTCTATCTACCTACCTACAACCCTTTTGTTTTCCACCTTCACCATCAAGTTATCGTTTCATCAGTAAGGTGCCTACGTTATAAGTGTTCCCCACATCAGAATCAGAAGTCATGCCGCGTCTAATAAATACCTGACTTGACAGCCAGTTATAGACCAAGGCCTAGCTTCTCGCACCATTTATGTATGTTGTGCGTGCTATATTTTGCAAACGAATGGAGGAGACCTATAATTGATTTCCAACTTCAAATTGCGAATTGAGAAGCTTCTTCACGACAAATTATACTCTCGGAGGTTAGATATTCATGTGGGCATGCACTGGGGCCTTTAGAGATCTATTGTGCGCCCCCAAATCCGTGTTAGTCGATAATTTCTCGGCTTATCGCACTTCCTTCAATTCAAATCCTCTGAGAAATCGGAGCATCTAGCTTAGACTCAACGATAGGAGTTCCTTTTCAGAGAACTGGAACGCTCCTAACTGTGCTCTTCTTTTATGGATTAGTGTTCCACACTAGGTAGCAGCCACCTTGCATGTCATCCTAAGAGTCCAGTTTCAACTCCTGATGTTGGAAAGCATTTATTTCTTAAAAATAAAAGCCGATGTCTATTCTACTGCAAAGACATAACACTGCTAGTAAAGTGTCATGTATTGAAGAGTGGATTGAGTTGATAATGATTTTGACATCAGGAGATTTAGAAAAAATATTGGGAATTATAGCAATGATAAACACCCTTAATGCCCCCCGCTAGTCTGGACAAAACCCCGGGGCGCCATTGAAACCTTATTCGACCTGAGTTTCGAACCACTGCACCTCAATCGCGCTGTTTATGTGAATAACATCAAAAGGGTATTCAAAATCCCTTAAAGCGCTAGTGGATTATAAAAACAAAACACTCAATTAAGAGGTGTCATAGGATCGTGATAGGTTAGAATAGGATAGGACAGGAATGCGTAAAAAAATAAGTAAATAGCTGGTGCGAAAGCTCGGGATGACCCAACACCTGATTTCTCGCAACCATTCATGTTGTGAGTGTTCCGTTTTTCCCACAAATTCGTTAGTTTGCCGTTGTAAGTTTTTTCGCCTGCCTTAGTTCTCGGAGATCTTGTCACAACCCATTTCCCTTTCATTCATCCGCATTTTGTAGTTCATCTTGCATTTTTTTTGATCGTAGCCTAGTTCTGGTCCAACTAATAGGGTCTCTGAACCTTTCCTTGCTATTTCCCTCTACTCCTACACGATGAGTGTAGGTTCAGTAGAATGTGAATTTATTGTTCTGCCCCAGTCTGTTTATCGTTTCCAGGACGCCATGCACCAGCTTGAAACTGATTTTAGATTTTAAAGAATCTCAGTACTTTGATGGTGGTCTGGCTATCTGATACTCGCGGAGGTTTGTTATTCTCTGACGAGAGGTGGTGCCACTAAAAAATTTTTATGTCGAATCTATGCAGCAGTCCACCGAGACATCACTCAAGCCCTGTCATTGGAGTGGTTCGTAATCCATCGGAGGTACCAATGAATGGTTGCATTTAAATCTCTGTAATGCTCTTTTGGTTCATGATCCTGTAGCCTTGAACCAGACTTAGTTGGTCCAACACCGTCATGACTTGAAGAGCTGATCGAGCTGATAATGATGATGCCACAACATTACAAATGTATCCAGTTTCGAACCTGACTTATCTGCCAACATCAATCTTTCCTTCAAAGAGTTTCAACAAGTCAACTGCAAACTGGATCCTTGAAACTTGTTACTGTTGGCCTAAGACTGTGTCCTATGAATGACATCACATTGAGCCTCCACCTGAAACCCACCAATTCTTATTCGAATAAATTAACTCATCATCCAGCCATTCAACAATGGCACGAGGTATTTTAAAAAAAAAAGGGACAGAAGCAAAATCATTACTGACAGACGCCAAAATAGCGTGCCAAAATGGAAAACACACCTAACGAAACCGGTATCTAATGCAAATCTTAATACACTCCGACATGACCATTTCCACTTGGATAATCAATTGTAATTAATTTGTCATTAGTGCGATAAACAACGGAGCCCGACAGGTTCGCGCCGAACAAAAATAGCTTCGCTTCCTTGCCAAAACTCCCTCGGCAAGCGGGTCGAGGTCATCGCCATCCATAATTTGTATTCTATTCATGGCTTCCACCTGAATTCTCATTTCGACTTAGAGCTCGAGAATAATCCCTTCTGAAAGAGATAAATCCCGGCACAGACCGACCGACCGACCGACCGACTGACTACATACTATTCACGAAATTCTAACATTCAACCAGCGAGCGTTACCTACCTGGTGAAGGGGAGTAGTTTCGCAGCTGCCCCCTCTCGGCGGCGGCTGTTCACCACCCAGAAACAACCGTGAGAATAATGTTCGAAATAATTTCATTTGACTTCATTCACAGTGCCTGGCATTGTTCACATCCGTGTATCTTCTCCATTGTTGGAGCCCGGCATTCTTCTCGATTTCAATGAATATAATGGATGACGACGGTGCTGGTACTGCTTCTGGTGCTGGCGTGAGCGCAGATAAAATTTGCCAAATCGCACGAATGAAAGTTATCTCTATCTCTCCACTGGACACATGAATAATAGAAAAAAAAGGGAATTGACTTAAATGAAAATTAGCAATTTAGATACTACACGGTGGGATGGAGTTGGAGCGTCATACACACCTTTTGTCGCAAAGGTACACAACAAATTGAAAAATACACTCCTAATGTGCTTGTGCGTTGATGGAAGGGTGGATGTGATAATGGGCCAATTTATCTGGGAGCGACATGGCTTCGGGGTGGATTTCGATCGATGTGAGTTTGGAAATAAGAACGAAACGTCGAGACTTTGGCTAATTTATGCAAATGTATACGCTGCCGTTGTGGGTGGCGGCAGGATCCGCTTTACTGAGATTGTTGTGGGCTTCCGTGGGTGTGTGTATGCTTATCGATTTTGTGGCGGAAGGCTAATGAATGGCGGAGAAGTTTTTTACTTAAGACACCATAAGAGCTGTTCATTTGTCTGGAAGTGGCAGTCTGTCTGGCGAAGGATATTTACTTCTTTTTTTTTTTTTCGCCTGAAATGCTCAAGTCCATGTCGGGCTTTCTACGTGAATGGTGATGGATGAGTGGACATTGGGGCTATGCGAAGCAGAGATTTGTCGATTGTAGGTCAGTGAGGAAGTGAATTTAATACGAAATTTATTGAGAGTTGTTTGCTTGAGTTGGACGAATGGTGTAAATGGAAGTGAACGATGTGCTTGGGTAGCCATTTTGGTTTGGTATATTACTGTGTTTGTCGGCATTTGACACTTGAGCAAATTTATTCTGGAGTTGTACACACTTCAACAATACGTCAGTTTCTGAAAGCATTTCATCAAAATAGGTTTTCAGCTCAAGGCATGAGTCCTTGATTGACGTTGAAAATTTAACAGAATTTTCAATCTTAATCATGTGGTGTGTAAGAGCGTTTAGTTATCAGTTATCAGATGAAAACATAGTCAAAGGTTAATGAACAATAAAGACACATGTTGCATGAGGCTCATGCATCACTGGTCACCAGCAATGGCATCTAAAGAGCACTACCGACGCATGATTAACCACTGTTTGCAGCCGAAAACTCATGATTTTGGTCTAAGCAACGATTCTCTCTGGTAATAAAAAGCTGTGGGCAATTAAAGGCTCTGGGCTATTGTTTGTTTGATATGTACATAGCTAGCATAGACTCACGCAGGCCAAGGTAGGCCTTTTGTGATACCACTAGGATCTATATCCTGAGTGTCACTCAATTTATTGAAACTATTTGGAGCTCTTAATAAAGCTGAGGGTAATTTTGACGTCAGTATGTGATAGTGGTCGCCTGTGGCGCCGTGGTTAGTGCGTTGAACTGATGTGCGAGCAATGTAGGTTCATGTCCCAGTCATGTCCACCGAATATTTTTCGCAGCATCATCTCTCTTAAGGGAATGTCAACCCTCCGGGTGTATAATCTGTCATGAAAAAGCTTCTCAATTCGCCGTTCGGAGTTGCCAATAAATTGTAGATCCCTTCCATTTGTGCGAAAATTGTAACACGCACAACGTGAATGTGTTGCGAGAAGATAAATCTTGGCTCATTCCGATCTGTTGCCCCAGCTATTGATTTTTTTTTTATGTGATAGTTCGCCTAAGTTGTTGAGGTGATAGAGCTTCCTGCTTATGAGCAGGGAAGGAACATTGGAAATGGAGGATTGTTTCTTCCTCCTCTTCGTCTCTGCAACACCTGGACAAGTTATTTGAGAAGAGACCCATGCAGGCCGATGGGAGAGTGGCCAGTAAGAACAACGATAAAAGTGCTGATAACCGACCCTTTAAAGAAGATCAGACTTCCAGATCGGGCAGATCTCTCTGAAAGTACGACAGGTGGTTTCATCCCTTCAATTTTGGTTTCTCTTTCTAATCGCGTCGTACTCTACTTATAGCGAGTGGAATACCTAGATTCTGCCATGCTGGTAGGATGTCTAAAGTAGAGTCACGTTTGGCGAGTTCTTTGGCCCCTTGAATGTCCCTATGATCGGGTACCTAGCATGGGTCAATGTTTAAATGTTCTACCATCTCCGTGAGATATGGGCGATAATCTGAAGTAGCTTTTGATGTACATAATTCAGAGGCTTTTATAGCAGCTTTGCTATCAACAAAAATTTCAATGTGTTGGAAAAATACCACATTTGGCCTAGGCCAGGGTAAGGCTTCGGTGATCACCATAATTTCTACCTAAAAATCCCTGCAGTAATCAGGTCTACGGAAGGAGATACGCAGGTTAAGCAATTCGGATAAAATTGCAATTAAATTGTAAGGTCCAATCCCGAAGAACTAAGAAAACTCTTTGTAAGGCTATATCTAATCATTCCAGTCAATATTTTTGGTGCTGAAGCATAAACTCTATCATAGACGGATGAGATTATTTTTGGTCGTTTCGATGAAGAAATTATTTTTAAGATATTGCGTTGAAGAGCTTTGGAGAAAGAGATTTCATCACGAGTCATACGAGGTGTAATGCGAGGAAATGGACACAATCTTATTTTCTGACTAAGGCTTGACGTGGTTGATCCACCCAAGACAAAACTCTGGAGCTCAGTAACTCTTAGGTTATTTTAAGTCAAAGTGGTTGTCTATATCTCAAATGGAGACACTTTTAGACACGGTAAGATCCATTGTAATACCACAGCATCTGCCACTAATCCAAGCTATAGTCCTTGATGTACTAATTAAACTAAACAGAGCTATTTATAAACGGAAGGATGTTTCTGATGTCGACTTTCCAATTTTGCTGAGGTCATCGAAGAGAGCTGCTCGCAGACGACAGGTGCAGACGATGTGGAGAATGGTCTCCTTTCGCCTTAATTGATTTGGACGCACTTGTTTATGTTCAAAGTACTTCGCTCTTGACTCGAATACTCCTGCGGCAATTCCTTCAGACAGTTTATGACCCAACCATGTACTACTTCCTGACTGGGCGCCGTTGCTCAGTTTCTAATTTATTGCTCCAGTCTGTTCGTTGAAGAAGTTTGAAGTTGAATTTCCCGATATTGTCGATGATCAGACTGTTGATTTCTGATTTGTTCCCCCAGTTCTCTTCGATGCAGAATTTCGAAATTGAGCTTATTGATATTATCGATGTCGGAAGTACAGCATAATGGAATCCTATACACCTTTTCCCTCCCGTTGCGTGACTCGTTGTTTTGTTTGCGCAGTCCTCAATCAAATAGTGCCCTTATAGCTTCTGTTGACAATGATCTCACCACACAGAGGCATGCCAATCTTTCTTAGATTGAAAGACTAGCTCTCTTCGTCCATGCTATTGCTAACAATGGTTATATCCATCCACCCAAAGATAGTCGGGCTACATTCCCAGAACTTGCCCACTAGGGCACTGAATGAGAGTTCGGGTATCCTACCTGTTCACCTCTTGTGGGTGTTTTTTCAGATGACTTTACTCTCCATGTAGTGTCTTACACACCTAAACTTTATGACTGGCGTCACTAGGCGTCTTCTCTTCCAAAATTCAAAACATGTGTTCCGAACACTTCAATAGATGACACTTCCAGTATATATTTCCTCTCACTAATAGCCAATGCAATCAAATCAAATGGGCTATTAAAATCGAATACCAAATACCAATGATTTCAACTTCCCTCGTGCTTATTGGTATATTAAAATAAAATCGTGCTTAACTCTAAGCGAGGAAAGGTGTGACGCACAGGAAAAAAATGTAATAAAATCGCGTGCCAACGTTCACGAATCCAACGTGAGTGTGAGAAAAGTTCCAACCGTAACATCTTCACTTTGGCCAAGGATAAAACTGAGAAAGTTTCTCCTCTTTATGAAACCACTTTCAGCAAGATACTTACGCACTCTCATCATCCTCCCGCATCGGTGGAAGCATTTCTGCAACAAGTCCTTCGCTCAAATCCTCAAATCAAGTTCTACGACTATATCCCAATGTCACCAATGTGGATCTCTGTGATATATTATTTTTTTTTTATCTTACATACTCATAAAACACTCCCCTTCGTCGTCGTCCTGATGACACACTCAAGTCCTTTTAAAGAATAATAATCCTAAGTACTAAAATCTACACCGATAGTGACGGCACTTAAAAATCTCTTCCGTACCACTTATGCTCTCTCGCTCTCACTCTTTAATACACAGCTAATAAAAAATGCTAAAGGATCCCATTACAGTACACACGCGCGCGCACTTTAAGTCGAGTATAAGAGGGTTTGGGGGTGGCTTTCACAGAGGGACTCACCTTTGGGAGAAAACAAATAACTATAAAATTATTTGCTCGTGAAAAATTGTCGTTTCCTCGTCTATTCCACCTAGTCCTTGCATTTGATCGCTGTTACATACACACATCTATGGTACACACTTTGCAAAAAAAAAAAAAAGAGGAAAATGAAATCCTCTCATGCATAGGGATTCGAAATGGAAAATCAATAGATTTGGATGTCCCCATCTAAGGCTTATACAGTATCGAGGGGCGGTGGCTTAAACAAGAAAACAATAACCTCTTAGAGTCTCCAAGCATACTAGAGTCTGCACAGTCCCCGGTGAAACTGAAATGCTGCGAGGGGATAACACAAATTTATGAACAACCATAAAAAGTCCTTAAAATCCGTCATATATTTCGCAATGATGAAAGGAGAGCCCAGTGCATGTACTCCAATGAACCACATACGCAGCGAACCGGTCTCAGCTGAAATCTATTGGGGAGCGAGGCCAGAGTGTACGAGTATCCTTGTTTTCGTTTTTATAACCCACTTACATGGAGCTTTTAGGGCCGTAAAATTGTTTCTGTATTGTGATGGTGTATGGGGGGCTGCGCGAGGAGGTGAATGGGTTTTTTTTTCGGGGGTTTGACGTTGGCTTAAAGTGACGGCGGGGCCGATACCAATGAGAACGACAGCGACAGCGACAACGCCAACGACAACGACGCCTACTTAAACGCGAGGGTGGCAAATTGCTCTCTATACAGTTTTTTATGGCATCCAGACGCCAGTGTTTGCTTTTATAGAAAAGGACTTTCCGCTGAATGGCGTTTTAATATTTTATTCGCTGGGATGTTTTTTTTTTTCTTTTCTCCCGAGCCCTCTACTGCAACCCAAAAAAAAAACCAAATGATGGTTGCCTTTGGCAGAGTTGATAACTGTGTGGTGAATGTCCTTTCTCCCAAGTGATGCTGAGAATTTCTTTAATCAGTTTTGAAGGATTTTTTCCCTTCCTAGTTTGTTCGTTATGCGTAGATTTTACGATGGTCGTCGTCGTCGGGAGAATTTAAAGAATTATTATTTTTTTGAGTTCAGAAATCACTTTAAAAGAAGGACATTGCAGAGGGACATCGAATCTAGTACATACACTCTTGAAGAGGGAGAGAGAAAGAAAATTTCTTATCCACACGATGTGGAACGTTGAGGGGGGGAAAGAAATATTTATTACACAGCTGGCCAAGCGTGACAAGGCTGCATTCTTATGTGGATCGAATGTGCATTTGTGTAGTCAGTTGTCCTTTTTCTTATCGCATAAAACAGTGCAGCTATGTGTGTATGTGATTGCTAAAAGGAGAACATGTTTGCTTGACAGAGCATTGAAACTGAATTGGAGCATGCAGTGAAGAAATATTGCGTTGGACTGTGTTGCCAAGTCAGGTGATTTTTATATTTTCACAGGAACGGTCCGGTTGTGTGTATATGTCTACAAGTAGGTTACTTTAAGAAAGGATATAAAGGACCTTTGTTATAGTGGGCAACATTCCAAAGTTCACTCAACGTGGACCAAAGTTTAGTAACCCTTCATGATGAATTCCATGGAAATTCTCTCAAGAGAGTTGAATGTCAAGGACATGGAAAATAATTCAATCTCGTACGCAATTGTGTCGCTGTGGGCGTGAAAGTAGAATAAGTCCCACACAGAATCACCATCTCTGTTGTTTCCGCAGAAGTTGGTCTTTTGAATAGTCGGAATACTTTTCTAAGTAGCTATCAACATGCAAAGACTGGAGGAGCGACAGTAAGAACTTGGGTATCCACTTCCTTTTCGTGCTATTCCGACGTGAGGAAGTATATCATTTTGTTTCATGTTTGTACTTAAAATAACTTCTTGCCATTAGGACATTGATGTACATATTCTACTGCCCTAGGTAATGCACATACGAGGTACACGTTTTCATGAAATGACCTAAACCCTATTCGTCTACACTCTTGCGGGTTAGAAATTTTGAATTTATTGCTGGAGCAGGGCGCGTTTTGTAAAAATAGATTATACCTGACAGGACTTTTTTATAATTTTTCCAGTGAAATCGAATTGAAGCGAGAGCGATCTTCTAGCATTATAAGACGAACTACTGGGAGTTTCAGTCCCGAGCACTATTTTATACACTAAATAGATGGACGGCTTACTATCTCGATGCGGAAAAGCTGCCGAAAAGGCAAATCAGCCCATGCAAGCAAGAAAAACAGATGGTCATGCATCGACTAAGCGAAGGTATGCAATTTATATCATCCTCCAGATTGATTTCAGAAGGCCCCCAGTGTATACCGTTTCAGAGCTTCAGGGATCATGATCGGTTGGGTTAGGTAGGATGGGTATCCATTATAGTCGATAAATTCACTTAGACTGGGTTCGGTTCATTGTGGACGAATCATGGTTTTGAGGGAAAACTTGACGAGACATTTGCAATCGCAAGGAGAAAGCGAAGCTTAGTCCAACTAAGTAGCGAACTTAATCGTGACTTGATCTCGTGGGGCATAGACTATAAGGTCGCAATGCACAAACTGAAAAGTCCACGCCAACGTCTGAAACATTCTTGAAAAACTTGGTTGAAGTATTTTTCTCGTAATAACAGGGATTACTGGAAGAAATCGGAAGCATGGCTAGAGTGCAACAAATTGGCCTCTTTAAACTAAAAGAAAGTCCTTTCTGTATTCCGTATTAGAGGCACTTAATACGCACTGCAACCTTTGAGTCGTGTGGTCGCCGTGGGTCGGTGGTTAGTGCGTTGGACTGCTGGCCGAGCGGCGTGGGTTCGAGCCCCAGCCAGGAAAACACCAAACATTTTCCGCGGCACCACCTCTCGTCGGGGAATGAGAAGCCTCCGGGAGTAAAATCTGTCATGAAAGAGCTTCTCACTTCGCCGTTCGGAGTCGGCAATAAACTGTAGGTCCCTTCCATTTGTGCGAAATATGTAACACGCACAACATAAATGGTTGCGAGAAGCTAGTCCTCGGCTCATCACGAGCTGTCGCGCCAGCTATTTATTTATTTTTAACCTTTGAGGTCTTTTGTGATGGCCCGTGTTCGTGGTTTAACCAGAGATTATATGGAGACTTTTAATAAACAGGAGTATAGCCTTCGATTTTCTGAATTTCCGCTAGGTTAACCGAGGCCCGCGTCAAGTAGAGTAATCTTTTCGTTGCGGCTCCTGGACATACGCACAGAATATGTGTAGCGGTATCTGGGACCCTAAATCCCGGCACCAGAGCTGCCGTTTTCCATTAGGGTTCCTTGAAATTTGCACAAAAATTGCAGATGAAAAAGCACCTTGGGTTGAGGGTATCCTTAACATGGCGAAAAATATCTTTGAAAGACATTCTTGTCCGGTAAGGTGAATGCAAATTAAACATTGAAGAAGGTGATAGAGCGAATGGACAACAACGCAGAAAAAGATAGTCTTGGCTAAGGTGGGGCAAACAGATTTCTGTCAATTTGGAGTGCGCCAATGGAGGCAAAAACCTAACGCCTGGGCTTATTGAAAAGGCTTGTTGCTTGAGGCCGAGGATCAGCTCGAACTGTAACGCCACCTATGTAAATATGACAGTTAGGAATCGTAGATGAGCCTGAGATTAGGACAATTTAGGTGATGTGGTTTCACGATCTTGGGCAATATTCCTTTACGCGTAGTTATCCCGATTCTGACATTTAACATAAAAATCACAATCAAACTAACATTACATTTGCAGAAAAATACGATCGAAACAGTTCGTGTGTGACAATAAAGCAAGGAGCCTAGTGGTGAGATGACTAAACGCACACGTCTACGGCAGACTGTCTTTTCGCTTGATGCACCTTCATGCCATGCTTCCCCTTGCTTATTTAAGAATTTATATCCTGCTCTCTTTTTGTCATTTTTAGCGCTTTTTTAATATAGGAGTAACGATGTCCGTCTCCCTTAGTCTGATTGCAAGCCATTTGCTCCATTCGAAGAACATATGTTTGGCGTTGTCTCGAAGCAAGTTGCTATACTGGAATGATTGATTCGCTATTTTTCCTATCCAATGCAGATAATCCTTGAAGTACCCGTTTCTGGTAAGAAACTGGTTGAGGCAAAGTTCACTTCCTTCATATTCTCTCCCTGTTCCGGTCAGACTTAAAGTTCATCTTACCCTAGTTTCTCTGGTTTAGCGTGCTTGATAGCAGTGCACGATGATCTCTTTGGATTCCGATATTGTCGTTTCCTTCTCAATACCTGTAATATATGTACATCCCCTCTGCCGCAGATCAAAAGGGAATACTCCAGTGACTAAGAAAACGCTTGGTTCTAAAACTGTACGGTCCGAGCTCGCCGCTCCAAAAGTTTTTCCTGTCCCGCTGCCATTTGATTTCATAACATGACTGTCATAAGTTACGTTAGCTCATTTGCCTTTGGTCCTACCAAGTGTGCTATTAGCTTGCTTCACGCCTGTATAGTTCTCTGCTGTCCTTTCGAACGCAAGCTGTTGCGAATCACTTCCAAGGACTTAACCCCATCTTAAGCGATTTTCGTGTGTAAGTGCGCATCTACCTGTTGATCATTAGGATTCTACCTCCACTGTTGCTAGAATTATTCCATGGTTTTGCATCTAGGATTGGCAGCATCTCAGGATTTGAATAAAATGTCTTTGGGCCGTTCGTGTCTTATGCGGGTGATCAGTTCCGCGATATCGTCTGCATATTGAACTATCTTCTTGTTCTCGGGCATCTTCATTCTTAGAATTCCATCATAGGAAATATTCCACAAGTCAGACCTTGAGATTGGGAGCTTCAAGGTGTGGTATTATAGAATAGCCCTCTGTCTTCATGGTAATCTTTCATGATTGTACTACACCGCAAATGTGTCCTACGGCCTTCTGTATATTACTTCATCTGGCAGGATAAAAAGCGTTTTTTGCATGATAGGTTATACTTAGGTGGCGCTACAGTTCGGGGTGAACCTGGGCCTCAACCAACAAGCCTCTCCAGTTAGCCCGGTCCTTAGCTAACTGCTTCCAGTTGCGCACTCCAAGTTGGTTGAGGTCCTCTTCCACTTGTGCGCGCCACCTTAGGCGAGGTCTTCCTCTACTGCGTTGACCCTCCGGGTTAGACTCGAAGACTCTGCGAGCCGGAGCATTTGTGTCCATTCGCTCTACATGCCCCAGCCATCTGAGCCGATGGATACGTATCTTCTTGACTAGGGCGATGTCTTTGTACAACTTGTAAAGTTCATCGTTGAATCTTCTCCTCCAGAACCCGTCAACGCAAACGAGACCGAATATCTTACGAAGAATCTTTCTCTCAAAGCAACCAAGGATATCTTCATCCGCTTTCGATAGAGTCCATGCCTCAGCGCCATAAAGCAGGACAGGGATGATTAAGGTCTTATAAAGAGTTTCCTTAGTTTTTCGGGATAGGGCCTTACTACTCAATTGCCTTCTTAGCCCAAAGAAACAGCGATTGGCAAGAGTTATTCTTCGCTTGATTTCTGCGCTGGTGTTGTTATCGGATGTGATAGCGGAGCCGAGGTAAACGAAGTCCCTTACTACCTCGAAGTTATAGCTGTCTACCGTGACGTTCTGTCCGAGACGTCGATGTTGGGTGTCCCTTCTTGATGACAGCATATATTTTGTTTTGCCCTCATTGACCGCTAAGCCCATTTTCGCCGATTCCGTCTCAATACTCGCAAAGGCTCCAGTGACATCACGCTGGGTTCTTCCGATAATGTCAATATCATCGGCGTATGCGAGTAATTGGACGGACTTTTGAAAGATTGTTCCTCTGGTATTGGCGCGTGAGTTTTGCACAACTCTTTCAAGTATGATGTTAAAGAAGTCGCATGACAGCGCGTCACCTTGTCTAAATCCTTTTTTGACATCAAAGGTCTCGGTGAGATCTTGACCGACCATGATGGAGCAGCGTGCATTCTCCATTGTCATCCTGCACAGACGGACGAGTTTGGCAGAGATGCCAAAACTAGACATGGCTCTGATATGATAGGTTATAGGTTAATAAATAAAATAAATAGCTGGCGCATCAGCTCGGGATGAGCCAAGGTCTGGCTTCTCGCAATTATTTATGTTGTGCGTTTTGCACGAACGAAAGAGATCTTCAATTTATTGCTGATTCCAAACAACGAATTGAGAAGCTTTTTTATAACAAATGGTACTCTTGAAGGTTTGTCATTCCCCGACAAGAGGTGGTGTCGCGAAAAATGCTCGGTGGACATGGCTTAGGGCTGAACCCAGGTAATGGACATGGCGATAGAAACCACGGTTCTAGCTCTGGAAGGACAGAACTTGTGACGATACGGTTTACTTAATCTGACGTGGTATTCCTTCGGACCTTGTCTTTGTTACAAAGAACATGTGACCAACTTCTGTATGAATTCGTTGGCACAAATTGTCCCAAATAATGAAGATTGTTCAGCAAGACGACCCATGCTGCCTTCACCCTGCTTCTCAGCCTAGTCAAATCGGAAACTTTGTGTGCAATATTGGAAAATGAACGAGTGACGCTGGGCTGCAAACTCTTTACCTATCTGGGATGAGATCATTATGAAAAATTAGTGAGATGACGATGTGAATATAACAATCAAAGTCCTCGGAATAACTAGCGAGTTGGTTGAAGATATTGCCGTGCTGCTAGTTGAAGACTTTCGACCGACTTGAGGCAGCATTTGCACCTGTTGCGTAAAGGTTGAGCGGAGATTTTGGCGATCACCATCCAGACTTCTGGCATCTACCATCCGGTACCATCAGATCTTCTTCGTTAAATTGTAGGAGGTGTGCTGCTCTCTCCCTGTTTTTTGACGGACTTGAAGTTACAGTTTACAGTTTTGACCCAATTAACAGCCATACAGGATCTTCTCCAAATAAATGACCTCTAAACTCATTGGATAAGTCGTTATCTCTTCCCATAAGTCGTCAGATCCAAACCAGGAATAAGTAGCAAAATCGACGTTAAATTTGATATCACGTTGTAAAAAAAAAAAACCCCAATTTGCTGGATTCCCAATTTATCCCGCTCGCTATTTCCCAAACAAGATGACACCTATTCCCGCTAGCAATTTACCAAAACAATTTACAATCGTCATAAGATAAAATCGCTCCCAAAATAAAAAGAAATAAACGCGTTAAGCACCAATTTCCGTATCTAATAGATGTTTTATCTTTTTTTCTGTTTGAATGCCCATAAACAAAAGGACGCGCATGGAGGAGGAATTCCTACAATAAATTCGTTCTGCGTGGGCCCCGATTTCAATTCGCAATGTGTATTTAATTCTAGAAACCTCCCTGTCTCTACGTGATTTAAGGTGCTTGCAGCTTCTATAAATTTTCTCCTGATCTATGGATCCCCATAGAATTATATCTATTTTATTTTTGAAACTGCACTCAAAAAGAAAAAAAAAAAATAGATGAAAACTCATTCGAAAAAAAATGCACGCGGAACAACCCATGTTGCAACAGAATTTGCTGCGGCAAGGACCCTAAAAAGAAACAAATCCTACACACTCGTAGAATAAAACCGATTCCCCCCCAAAAAAAAAAAAAAAATCATTTAGAGAGGAAAATATTGGGAAATATTGTCGGAAATTTTCGAAAGCCACATGTCACGCCCTCTTTTTCTATTCGTTCGGAAAATACCCATAGATACGGATGAATTGGGGCCAACGAAAAAGAAACGAAATTCTAAAATTTATTCCACACACAGCTGACGTGCACACCGGGATGTTACCGCAATGAAATAAAATATATACGAGTATATCCTAGAACCGGAAGCATCTATGCAAAGCGTTATTCAATTCTCCATATTGAATATGTCGTCGATTCCCTCTACCGACGACGACGACGGCGGGTGAAGAAAATTCCCATAGAATTCATGGAATAAAACGCATTCACATGTACAGCCGTTCCTTAGACTGCAGCATTTGCTCAATAAATGAAGACCTTCCGAGGATGACATTAAAGAAATTCCCTTCAGATACCAACACACACACAACACTCTCAATTGAGTTCTAACCAAAAGTTCGAATGTGTGTGTGTTGCAACCGAAAGCAACATTGTTGGAGATTTTTGTGTACAATTTTCTATTTTTAAGAAAAATTTTTTTTTTACGAAAATTTACGTATATTAAAAAAGAAACGCTTGCAAAGATTTCCATCCTTCATCCTTGGCGTGTATACTACGTCAATCTGCTGGATGTTGCCTACCACCTACTACGGATCATACATGCCACTGCAGAGAACATATGCGGCTACCGTTTTTGATGCTGGTGCTGCTGCTTGCCATGTATTATGCAAATTACTTTTGAATAGAAAAGAGCCTGCGAAATAGAAAAAGGAATACGAACAGGATGAAAGGGATAAAAATGCTCGTCTGTCGCGTCTAACACGAAAGTTGGGTAGGAATTGTTCATTTCTTTTATTTTACCGCACGTTTTTTTTTTTTTTTTTTTTCCTTTTCCACTTGAGTTGGTAGGGATGCGAGGATGTGTGGTTTGAAATTAACACACCAACATACAGAGAGAGAGAGAGGAGGAAAGAAATGTATGAAATGGCACGAAATGCCAGGAGAAATGAAAGGATAATAACAAACACGCATACAAACATTCTGCTCTCGCTGTTGATTCGAAATGAAGTGCTTTAAGTGAACCTACCAACCCGAGTGGGTGGGGGCGGTGTGTGTATCATGATGGGTGTTGTGTTGTGCATTCTTTTGTATCCTCTTTTTTTTTCTGTGTGTTTAAGTGCCGCAGTGAGATAAACACGTATGTATGATGGCGAAGGAAATTTTAAAATTTAAATTCTCAAACACAGGGTGGCTCTTCAAAGGCAGGAAGTAATTGGAAGCAGGAACTTTAAGATTAAAGGGTTCTGAGTGTGCCAAACTCAGACGGAATGTCTGATGTGCAGCCGCACAAGGATGGTACGTGATGATTTTCTTAAGATAGCTACCATACTTCACACTGCAATCCTTCTTAGTACACGTAGCATTACAACAAGAAGTTCTAGTCGGAATATGGTAATGAATGCAAAGAGGCACCAACGAACTCTGTACGATGAGTATCGTAAAAAAAATCTTACCAGCAGTGTTAAAGGAGTTTTTATTGTTGTGTTGAACCGATATATGTAAGTTTTCAAGATTGGGCATTAGATGCTTTTCAATTTGCTTTCTTAAGCAGGATGCTTGACCATGCCATGGGTGGGATGCCATAATGTAATGGTTAGCATAATCGCTTGTTACACTGAAAATTCCGGGTTCAACCACAAATGTCAAGAAGCATTTCAAAGTGGCTGCAGTGACGCGTTAGATTATGCGCTTGCGGAATCCATACCAAAAATATTGCTCTTTGTAGCGTAAAGAGATCAGAGAATTTGAGCATTGAACAACCCAGCCCTTCGATCAGAGTAATAGCCTGGTCCTACTACCAATAAATCTGTAGGTCCCCGAACAGACTACATTACTTCCAAGTTTGATTTTACAAAAAGTTTCACAGCAGGTCTTCCCAGTGTTGGATTGCTACCACACACCCAACTAGGGAGTTGATGCGAGAGTCTTCTTGGAAACCCCCAATTTAGCCAAATCCCATGCCTGACCCTATCGACTACCGAAAATTGACTCCAGCAACCAAAGGCATTGATTTCATTGATAAACTGGAGTTTTAAGGCATCATGCTCCTGTGGGTCTTGAGTTAAATGCCAGGGTCACTTTCCAGATAAGGCTGAGCCCTTGGCAGCTCACTCCCAGATCAAATCGATATTTTATTTTGCGTTGTCAAAGGCAATGCATGAACATTCAGACCTCCTATTGCTGGCCAACCTCAGATGAAGCAAAATAAACAAACATATCGAGAGCGACAGGACCAGATGGCTCCATAGTAGGATTCGCTCCAGATATCGCTAGAATTGTAGCGATGTCTGGATACTGCCACGGCAAAGCTTGGTGTACCCGACAACACACATTGTCGTAGTTGCAAGAACGGGAAAGAAACTCTCGCTCGTCTGGTTTTGGCCAGGGCCAGGTAACAAGCATTGGGGAAACTATTCTCTGACAACCTTAACGAGATCGCGGGTGAGAGATTTAGGAAACTAAAGTGCCAGATTGATCTGAGGAGCCTCTGATTTTATCTCCATCTTCAGCATACACAATTCAATACAGATCTTTGGAAATCTGTTGGAGTTGTACTCTTCTTCTAGAAGATATTTTTTTTTGCTAAATTGTACCACCTTCTGAGGCATTTTTAAAAAGCCGAAAGTTCTGCTGTTTGATTTTTCTCTAACCAGAGCCGATATTCCGTTTTCCTTTCGTCCTTATTGTATTTTTGCGGCATATGACCCTTTTTGCTTGCCGTATTTCTTAAGGATCTAGTATACATACGTACATAGTTCTAAAAGTGGCAGAAGGGTTCAGCACTTTTTGCATGAATCTTTGATTGGTTCCTCTTCCGGCTATTTGGTCAGTTCGTTCATTATCTTCGATGCAATTCTATCTCGGTAGCCATCAAATTTCGAAAACACTTTGGGAGCATTAAAGCAGCCGTCGACAACTTTTGAACCAAGGTAGTGATAGCCCAGTGCTTTAGGCGCTGCTTGACTATCGGTGAGTTCATTGATAGGTGACCCCTTGAAGACACTGGAAAATGTTCCAAGGGCTTTCGAGACCTTTGCGGTTGGGACCAAAGACTTCTTAAAGCCATCAGTGCACCAGACTAGTCCTTTCATGTTCAGTAGACGATCGCCACTGTCCAAGCTGAGCAATTCTTAGGCGATTCGGGCATGGAATCTGATACCGTCTTGATAATTTTTAGTTCGGTAAGGTCGGAGAGAATTGCTAGGAGACCCAAATGGTCTACTTGGAGGGTTTCCGATAGAGCGTTGGAGAGTTTTGGCAAAGATATGTAGAGGAGTTAGTCCAATTGGTTCCTTAAGGGCTGCTGTAGAGCAAGATTGCATAGCCGCAGTGATTCGAAGGCATGCCTACATTTGTAGTTGTTTCTTTTTTGAAATTGTTAAGACATACATACTTTTAACACCCCTTCATGATCTTATCTGCTCTATCGTGTAAGCAGCTTAAGCTTTTGAAACACCATCTACTTGGTGTGAGGGAAAAAAGTACAACACTGATTTTTGCACTCTGCCAGATCTCGCAGCTGGTGTTCGTCGTAGCGTGAAGTAGGTAGTCTTCGCTAAAGGGTGACCTTGTTGTTGTAGCGAAGACTACCTACTTAAAGCACTTCTATAACCGTTTGCACTAATTTTTTCAGAAGTTTGATCTTTTGAGTGCAGCCAAAAAATCGCTAGTATCGCAATGTTCTACCAACGAAAGTTCCCTTCAGATTTAATTATGCGAATCTTTCGATCGTAGATATCTCTGCTTAGAGATACCGGGGATTTTAGAGGGTGATTTGAATACCTGATTCTGGGCTCCTTCTGAACTGTTCCGTGTACCCTTTAGTGGTGTTTTCCCTGTATATGTGTACGTGGTTGTTCCAGTCTTATGGAGAACTGGACAAATATGAAAAATTTAGAGTCGATATCCGAAAAGGTCAACTTCAAAGTATAAAACTACGTTCAGATATTAAGATGCAAATAATATGGACTTCCCCGTAATATGTGGAAAGATAAAGCGACTTCCCTAGTTAAGGGCACTTTTTACTCTTCATTTATTTGCTCTACATATTGAAAGAAGTTTGTACTGTCAAAAAGTAGTCTTGGTGCTTCAGGAATCGTGAAATCGACAGCTTGGTCAATCTGTTATCAGGTCTTTAATTCAGTGCTTAGTCCGACTCTTACCTTGGTCATGAGGTTTGGGTAATGAACGTAAGAATAAGATCGCGGATGAGATTTCTTCGTTGTATTGCTGGGTAAACTCGTCGAGATCGAGTTAGGAACACCAGAATACGCGAGGCATTCAATGTCGAGAAGCTATTTCTTCGAACGGAAAGGTCCATGCTTCGATGGTTTGGAAACGTTAAACGCATGTCCCAACTCAGCTTCCAAGAAGTGCCATGGAATCCATGGCATTAGGTAGACGTCCCCTGGGTAGGCCCAGGATGAGACGGTTGGAGCAAGTCTGAAATCTCACCTCTACCTGTATGGAGATAGCCCCGGATGACTTAGAGTCGATGGCGGAAGATGGGGAGATTAGGAGGGTCCACACACACACACTTCCTGCAGAAGGCTAATTTCAAATGGAGGAGTTTAACCAACTGCGCCATATCAAGGAAGATATGGCCGACCTAGGATACGACCAGAACAAGGGACCCGCAGAACCCGCCCAGATATCGCCAGAATAACGGCAGTTATCACGGGGCATTGGCCAATTAGAGACCATGCGGGCAAACTAGGTATTCCATACAACCCCTACTGCCGCAGTTGTGGAAGTGAAAATGAGAGGAAAACCAGCCAGAGCCAGACTGCGTGCACTTAACCTACCATTCTTTGACGACCTCAGCGACATCTCGGGTAAAGGGATACAAGACCTAATACGATTCCTTAATTCCACAGGTTGGATCTAGGCACTCCCGGCTGTCCAGGTCACACGAGTCGTGGTAACAAAAAGGCACATCCTAGTGCTAATTGGGTTCAGTTGAACCGCCACCTCTACCTACCTACCTAGGAGGGTCCACATAAGCATCCTAACCCCATGTTCCTTATAGTGGATAAGAGGACCGTTGAAAAATGATGATGATGATGATGAAATTGGTTTTTAATTGTGATAATGAACCATCCCTTCAAAACCTTTCCTCACCCTATGGCGTGTGCACCTTTCAATCTGATAAGTAAAAGGCATGAGTTACCTGTGTTTAACCATAGAGTGCAATTGTTGCAATAACTGGGAGTGGAGGTAATTTTTTCCCAAAGTTGTTTTTATTTTTATAATTCAAAAGTGGTTTCCTAGTAGTCTTTCCTCATAAAACAAAAATGGATGTAAAATAATAAAAATTGTAGGAGTTACACCCACTTGCACTACAAGATTGCATCGTCGTTATAGTTGTGCCGACGATTCTAAGTGAAATATTTGCGTCTGCATTCTGAATCCGTCCAGCATGTAACACCTAGTTTTCTCTTATTTTTGTCTCTCCTTTTGAGGTCACCCTGTAGCCACATCTTCATCCATCAACTTATTCCCTCTTAAAGAGGGCGATTTAAAGTGTTAATTTGGATCTTCGTGCAGAATGTAAAAATGAAATAAACTCTTAAAATCTACATGTTCATTCATGTCGCTCCTTCTGTCAGGATTATGTTCGCATGTTTCCAGTCCAGTCAAGCATATTCAACAGCATATCTTCAAGGAGATTTATATCTGGATTCCTATTTTTTTCCTGTCCCTTCCTACTTCTCATTTCTATCATCAACTTCAATTTACACTACGCAAGAAAAAGAAAGAATGAAAAAAAAAAAAAAAAAAAAATACTTAAGTATTCCCTTGGAACAGGCAGGATGAACGCACCAGGAAGTGGCGCACCATTTGGTGGGAATAGCATAAAAATAAAAGATGAAAAATTCCTACGTGATTCAATTTCAATTCAATGCCATCTGACACCATAAAAAATTGTTAATGTTTGTATAAAAATGTGTATCGTCTGTTTTTTTCCTTGTTTTTCCCCCCACCTGCTCCTACTCCATGGCAGCGTTGTTTTTTTTTTTTGTTCCTTTTTATTCGCCTCATCTCCGAGATGGGTTTTCTTTAAGTGTTTGGCTCCTCCAAAATGACAGGTAACATAAAAGTTCACTTTTTATCCTGCCTATAACCTGTATAACGCTCCTTTTAGGCTGGATTGTCGTCATTTTCGATGCAAACACACACACATACATACACACCAAAAAAGAACAGCGTGAAACGAGTCCAGGAAAAAAGAAAAAAAAAAAAAGAAAGAAGGACGAACGAATGAAACTGTGAATGACAAAGCATAAAATTAATACCGTTATATTTAATATAACCCAACATGCCAATGTCATGGATTGAATGGGAGAATATGACAGAAAGGTAAAAATAAAAAGAAAATTTGCATTTTCAGGTGTCACAGGGCGCTAAGCGTAGGACCCTTGGGAGCCCCCCATACACATGGCCTGAGAGGCGCGACACTGTTGTACTGGCGGCTGAGATGTACGTAATATCTCCGAAGGATATAATTCATGAAATCTATAAATGTCGGTTATGGTTTATGAATATTTTAATTTTATCCATGACAATGGCATTTGCATGTACAGGCCGTTGATTGGCACTGTAGATGCTGATGATGATGAACGATGATGAATTGGGCCTAAGATACTCCAAGTCGATCGTAAACAGATTTTATCACTTAAGATACAGTCAGAGAAGTCATGTCGTAAAATTGAATTTTCAGATATAATTTAGGTCATGAATGGCGTTGTAATGTTGATGGAATTAGTTTCGAAGGGTGACAATTTTTTTTAAATTTGCGAATAAAGACGTTATTTGGCTGAGGATTATGACAGAATTATCGAAATTACTTTTCGGAAAGAAATGAATGTAAGCACGAGCAATAGAAATTATTAACAAATTTTTGGTAATGAACTGAAACACTTAATCGTGTTCTAAATACATTTTGAGGAAAATTGGAAAAGAAATAGGAGGTAGTTCGTAAACTTTTAATAGACTTGATGAAAAGACGTAAATAAATAATCTTATACTTCGACAGGCTTAGGTTAGGTTAGGTTATTTGGCAGACGAACGGAAGAACCACATCGCCACACGCAGGTCAGTTCAGACCCATTGTGATACCCATTGTGAGTGGCGTCTGAGGAACTTATTTCTTAGTTGGCAGAGACTAGGGCAACGACAGAGGAAGTGAGTTGTATCCTCGTTGGCCCTTCTCATCACCACAACCCCTTCAAAGGTCTTCTTCTGTAATTCGAAGGTTTTTCATATGGTACCGCAGCGTATTATGCCCTGTGTGTTGGTCTTAGCCTTAAAGAATTTAGGCCATATCTTTCTTGTGGTTGCACAAGTGTTTGGAGAGGTCTATCTGTTGTTAACCTCCCGTGGTTGATTTTCTGATTGTCAGCATTTTAGATAGCGACCCTATGAGCTTGCAATCTGGTTGAACATGATTCCCACACAGGAAAAGGTCCTGAAAATCTGTCGAAAATTTAACGATGGAGCAAAGACAGGATCTAATGCCTAAATTGAATTTAAATACGGAATATTCCTTCATAAGACCCGTCATGATTCAGTGATTAGTGCATTGTAGGTTCGAGTTTCAGCAATATTCACCGAACATTTTTCGCGGCATCACCTCTGGGCGAAGAATGACAAACTGCCGAGAGCTTAACTTGTCATGAAGAAGTTTTTCAATTCGTCTTTTGGAGTCGGCTATAAATTCAGCCCAAAAATTCAACAAATGAATTATTGAAAGAAGACCACCTCGAGCTGTCGCTTCAGCTGTTTATTTATTTATCGTAAGCGACTAACTAAAGTCTGTGATGAAAAAGGCAAGATGCTTCGAAAATTTCGCAATCAACGCCATGGATGAAGTACGATGGAAGTACCAGAGCTGACAAAACATAGCCATCATCATCATTTTTCAACGGCCCGCTTATCCACTTTGAGGGTCAAGGGTTAAGGGAGCTTAAGTGGACTCTGCACATTTCCCGGTCTTCCGCCATCGACTTTAAATCATAGCCCCTCTACCCATACGGGCATGCTTCTCGCTTCTCGCATCGCATTGCTTTATCGCATCACTGTGCGCGTAGCCTAATCCAAATACATACCGAAACTTCTAGTAAAAGGCAAAGGATCGGGCATCGAGGATGAACGTATCAATAGTAATTATCAGGCTGAAAATGGCTTTGTAAAAAACCACAATAAGGACAGAGCTGACGTCCTTGCATGAGAAGCGTTAGGAGCCCAAGCTGACTTTAACCTGCAGTCTATTTTACTTCAAAATTGTTATGTCTGTTATTCGCGCAGAATTCTAAAGCGCTGGTTTCTGAAATTTCCACTGGCTTCTTGATGGACCAGATTGGATCTTTCTAAGAACGGAACAATACCCGGCTGAGGTGGAATGAAATGTTTACTCGGGTTCGTAGCATTTTGGCAGACAGCCAGGCCACAATAAAGTCTAAGAGAATTTCATTCAGTCTCTGTTACATAAAAAAATAGTTAAGGATAGCCGCTCGTCTCTCGTAGAAATGACAGAGCAATTCAACATACTCCTCTGCTGGATACCAGGATACAGGACCATTCCAGAGAACTTCAAGGCCGATGAACTCGAAAAGCATGGTACTACTGAAAAAGACACTTTCAGAGCGGGATTCAATTAACAAAGCAAATCTAAGGTGGTCAAATGACACCATTTGCCAATCTAACCAGCCAAACATGGCCTAAGTTCCCTAAGAAGCCGGCATCGCGGAGCTACTATAGATGTCATCATAGGACACCGCCTCATAGCCAGACATGCTGGGCCTCCCTGCAAATGATTTCAGCAGAAGCTGCATGGACGAGCAGGAGGAAGAGACGATACTCCATCTTCTCTCATCTTCTCTTCTATGAAGCCTAGTTCGCTTTATCAAAAGCTCCCATTGGTTTGACGACGAAGAGGAGGGGAAATTCCTCCTAGATCCTGAGATATCACTATGAACCAACTTCTCGTCTAACTGGGTGCCTACAGCCTCCCTAACCTAAGGTAACCTCAACCTCTGATAAATCCAGGACAGAGTGGAATGAAGTGTCTGAATTTATAATGAACAAGTTTAGCTCTGATTTGGTTAGGTGTTCGTAGGTTAGGTACTTCGGTGTTCTCAGTGCCAGGGCAAAAAAAACTCTCCCACATTAAATTTTGAGTTCAAGAGCCAACGGTGGTAGTGCATTTCAAAATATGGACAAATGAAGATGGATATAGCAAGATGGCTGCCCTATATGGCATCAGTCCATCGACTTTAGAGGCACTCCAGGGACAATCGTTCTAACAAAACTAAGAAATTATTTGTTTTATTTAAAATTCAAAATTCTATTTGCTACAACATTCTATATACATCTATAAATGAAGTATGTGGTCGCCGTGAATCAGCGGCGAGTGCGTTGGACTAATGTGCGAGATGCATCTGTTCAAGACCCTTTCTTTACAAAGCACCATCTCTCGGCGGGTAATGACAAACTTCTGGGAATATAATTTGTCATGAAAAAGCCATTCGAAGTCGGCAATAAATTGTAGGTCCCTTCCATTCGTGTGAAAAATGTAACACGACCAACATGAACCCAGGCTTAAGCCCTTTCCGGGCTGTCGCGCCAGATATTTATTTATTTATATAAGATTTAAACAATTTTTCTCAACCCTTACCCACTGAAACGTTCCTTATTTAAATTACTACAGCAAACAAGAAAAAAATCGCAATCTTTAATTAAAAAACAACTATGTACGTGCCGGAACTCTGTTTGATTGTCTACCAAATACCCACATCCATTTTGTCAAAACCACTCTTTCTCTCTTTTTTAAATACTTAAGCACACACATTTGCCAGTGTGTTCATTAGTAACGAAATTGTGAATAATAACACGGCATCAACCCTTGTTTCAACTGCCTCTTAGGGAGGCTTTTTCCAAGTCGCTTACACCATCCCCGACCGACTAAAGAAACAGAAAATGGAAATAGAAATAAATAAAAAAGAAAAAATCCCCACTGGCACATACCGAAAAGAAATCTGCAACTGTTTTCCTTGTTTCACTAAGGATTTATTTGTACTTAGTGAAACCACCCGTCCTCCCTCCACAAACACACACACACACACATGTTAACAGTCAGTCACCCCCTGCAGCACACGCTCTGTGACTCAATATTTATCCAGTCACATATGGAGAGTGTAATTTAATTAAATTTACTTGATTCCCAGATTACAATGTTTATACTCGGATGCATGTAAAAGTGTCTGTGTATGGTTGTGTGCGTTTGTGTGCGTTTGTGTGTTCGTTAAACACCTCCTTGGGGTCCCCCCTCAACTAGAGACAAGTACACATCCGCAGATGTGAATTTTAAGAAAATAGGAGATAAACTCGTACTGCTGCCGCTGCTATTGGCTATCGTGGTTGTACCTAATGCCGCAGAAAGGATCTAACTTCGTTTTGCGTTTTTGCTCCTAATCCCATAGGGTAGAGCAACTTTGATGTAACATTTTGGTAACAAATAAAAATTGTAAAGGATGTTTGTGGTAAGAAAATGGTTTTGATCGGGACATGTCCTGAAGTCTTTTTGTGGCTCTGCACGGATGAGTAAAGGAAACTGTTATTGAAAAAACGACGTCGCAGACTACAATGACGTCGCTGTAAGGCAGAATCTAGGCGTCATGCTATCAAGTAATTTCCCCAACATCTTGTTATATTTCAACAGATTGTGAGAAAATGAGCGAAAACTAGAGGAACAATCTTTCAAAAGTCTGCGCAGACGCCGGCGAATTAGCATTATCGGAAGAACGCATGCCAGTAGCATGTTCGGGCGTATTGAGACTGAGTCGACCAAGCTGAGTTGAAAAAAACACCCAACACCGACGTCCTGGAGAGAATGTGCCTTTCGATAGATATAGCTTTGAAGCTATCTACGCTTTGAAAACTTTCTCTAAAGCTATAAACTCTGGGTTCAAAGGAATTCGATGTTCCCTTCGGTCAAAAAGCCAATTGAGTGGGAAAGAGCTCAGCATCTCTCAAACAACGAAAGTGATCCTGTACAAGACCCTAATCACCCCAGCCCAGTTCTATACCTCAGGGGAACGGACTTTGTCAAAAAATGATGAGGTCACTCGCAGTAGTTTTGGAAGAAAATTCGTACAGGTGCTCTTTTGTTCCGTGCGCATAGATGCTGAGGGGAAGACAAGATACAATGACGAACTACATGGGCTGGACACTGACATCGACAGCGTACTTAAGGCAATCCGTTCTTCGTGGACCTTGGCGAGATAGCTGAAAAGAGGATTGGAGAACTGATCATGTATCTGAACTCCACTGGCTAGATGAAATCACATTATCCCAATACAACCAATCAACACTCACACATAAAAAGGTTTGAACGAGTTTCATGGTAACAAAACGGCGCATCCTAGCGCTAATTGGGTTCTCAAATCGCCACTGTACCTATCTACCAACACCGATATCAGCCAAGTCAGAAGAGTCCAAACTACTGGATCGTAAATAGCAGATAAATACAGGCTCTCCGACCCAGAACACCATCAAATTTACTTTGGAAGGGGGCGGGCTTAGGTGACACGTTTAAGTGGAAAGAGATCTCAACCAACTTGACGTGCGAAACTGGAGACGGCAAGCGAACGATCGAAAACGCTGGTGAGGCTTGTTGGTTGAGGGCTAAAGAGCTAAAAATAGAGACTCCTGTTGGTTGAGGTCAAAGGCCTCCCTGAACTGTGGCGCTGTCATAAGTCAGTAATATGATCACAGATAAGTCCACTTACAATTTACAAAATTTCTCCAGGAAACTTCAGGATTGTGACAACTTCGTCGTCGTTCTGCCAAAAATGAAGACTGTTCTAGAAACGTCACTTAAAGGAGAGATCAAATATCCTTAAGGAATTATTCGTTTTTGTACTGACCTGGCTAAATGGATTGATGGAATAATGTAAACACGTTGCTTACCAAACACTATATAACGACACTGTATGTTTTTTTCATATTATTTTTGGTTATTTCCCTAATACCGAATCAACAAAAGGATTTTCGAAGAACTACGCATATACGCTTGGCTGAACACACATATTATTTGTAATGTAAGACAAATTTTCTTCTTTTTTTTTTTTTTTTTTGGTGGGTGGTATCCTTTATCCTTTTCATCGAGCCATTGCCGCCACCGAATCCTAACAGCGTCATCATTCACATCTTACCAGAGGCTAAAAACCGAAATGGGTCGGCGAAAGTGAAACGAAAAGGATACAAAAAAAAAAAGAGAAAAGAAAGAAAACCCCGAACCGAAAAGGATACGAATACAAAGGAGAATATTTTCGAGCATTGATGTTTCATCAAAAGTTACGGAAGGAAACCCGTGTGAGAGCGGCTTTCTTATCTAGACGAAGCAGGAGGCGGCGGCGTCGGCTTCCAGAAATGAAAGATAATCTGCGGATTAAGGGGTGTGGCGGCGAAAGTAATGACATTATGTTTTTTTCCTTTCTCATTTCTTTCCTCTTATTTTCATGCTCGAGGGGTCGTCAAGCACGCATCCCCTCCTGGCGCACTCCTTTACGGTAGGGAGGAGAGAAGTGTGCAAAGAAAAAAAAAATCTAATCAGAATATATCGTGCAATTTAATTTCGTTTTGAAAAGCATGAAGCAAAAAAAAAAAAAAAAATCAGTAAAGAGGATGTAGTTTAGTTTTAGATACCCAACCGGTGGGTGGTTGTTACCGGGCGGGTGGGGTATGTTTTGCAAAGTTGTTACTGAGAAATGCGAGAGTAATTCTGTTTATGTTACGCGCTGAGGATCCCTTCCTGGGATTTTTTCTTTCTTTTTACATTTAATTTAGACAATTGCACCCCTCATTGTAGGATCGTCGTGTCGTCGTTTAACAAGAAGTGAGCGATTTTCCTTTTTCGTTCATTTTTTTTTTATTTTTAATAGCTTACTTCGTCGTTTAGGAAAATCCTAGAAGTTGAGGGAAAAGTTTTAATTAAACTGCAGGGGTAAGTTCTATTCTAGGTGGGCGGTGGTGGTAGGGTGGAGGGTGATTATTCTTTTTATTTTTTTCCTCAATTATATACAGTAATTGTGCGAGTGCGAGTAACTTTTGAGATTGTTCGTGAATTAGCGAAAAGAAAATCATGTTCCAGTGCTACGGCGGTGGTTGTTCCTCGGAGGGAAAAGTTTTTAGTGTGCGATATAGGAATATAATTGGGGCAGTAGTGTGAGTTGGTTGATGTTATATGAATGGAAGGGTTATTATAGGCGGCATCATTTTGTTGATAAACAACTTGAAGAACTGAATTTCAGTTCTAGGCAAGAAAAAATAAAGTTATGGAAGAGAAAAGTATAATGGTGCTTCGAGGCGGTCTTGTCTTTAACAAGAGGTGACGGCGAAGTTGGGCAACCTTCTAGAAAGTTTAATGAAGGCATTTTGTTATTACTTGTGTACTCTGATAGGTAGATAGACAATATTTGTATAAAAAAGTTTGAACATTTATTAGGTTATACTGGGAATAGTAAGGGAAACAAGCTCTAGGTCAGAAGGCTTGCACTTACCGACATAACTTTTTAGTTATGTGCTGTTTTCCATCAAACTCTTTCGACGTACAACCAACTCAGGTTCATTAGATTGGCGAATGCAAATTGGACTGAATGAATCGATGAAATCAATGCGTCCTACCAGGTTTTAAGCGAACGGTCAAAAACGGCAATGATTCCTAACTATATCTGCATTTGAACCTGGGAAAGTTGATTAATGAGTTACGGATTCCATTTCTAATTTCTGACTACATGCATGTAGTCAAGCATGTCCCTAATCATTTATACTTTCAAATTAATCTTGCGGGCGGTTGAATTGGATACTCAACTTGAATTGGACTTTCGACTTCTTACGAGGAACCGAGTTATTTTTGTAAGTTCTTATTCCTAGAAAAGCTGAATAGCTAGGCATTACTAGTCAACATGTAGCAGAGAACTTGAATATAAAATTTAAGTTCTTTGCACGTGGAAATCGGCCGCGTCATCAGATGCCATTACGGGGACGGAAATTAATGGTCTATACTTCAAACTAGTGGTCTCTTCGAATAGTACACGTCTGCTTCGAAGAAAGTAGATCGTTATTTTTTCTGACAGCCAGGCAGCGGTCGAAGCTCTTAACTAGTTCATTCAATTTTGACTCAAACCTTGTCTGGAGATGTTGCGCATAAGAAAATGATAACCTTTTGAGTTTCAGAATACCACGGTATCAAAGACATTGCGATTGCTCACGAACTTTCCAGACAGCCTTTATAGTCCAAATTTCTCTACGTGGTTAAGTCACCAGCTTCAAAAGCTACATAAGATTGCCGTTCATCTTTTACGAAGATGGCTCAATATTTTACGATTCACCTATGCTGTATACCCGGTCATAGGGACATTCCAGGGAACTGTAAGGCTGATGAATTCGCCAAACGTGATACTACTCTAGACATCCTGCCGGAATGGAGGCGCGCTTGGCAAGACAAATCAAAGATGTAAGAATGGTACCACATGCCGTACCTCCAGGGAGATCTGGCCGATGCTAAATATCACTCGATCTAGCAATTTGATCTTGCTCAAAAGGAGGCTCATTAGCACAGTCATTGGTATTTTCACCGGCCATTGTCCCATTGGCTTTCATGCCAGAAAAATGGGCCTCTTATCAAATGACATCTGCAGGAGCTGCAGGGACGAAGAGGAGGAAGAAACGATCCTCCATTTCCTTTGCACTTGTCCTGCTATATCGCAAAGAAAGAATCTCTATCTAGGAGCCTATCACTTCGACAAGTTGAGCGAACTGTCACATACTGACGTCAAAAGTATCATCAGCTTCATTAGAAGCTCAAAATGATTTCAATAAAGTGAGTGGCATTTTCAGGGTATAGATCCAAGTAGTGTCACTAAGGGCCTTTCCTGTGCAGAGACGCATTTTGGGACAACATAGACCGTATCGCGCCATTCGTGTGATCGTCAGCGTTTCATGCGTTGACGCGTTGCCCGTTGGCGGTGCGTTGACAGCGAATTGACGAATTTTCTCATGACGCCAGAGAGTCATCGCGTTGACTGTTTTCCTTGACCGTGTAATCCTAGCTTTAGAAGTGAATGTACTGATATGCGAGGGAGAGGGAAACTTTAAACATGATTCCTCAACACTTCGACTTTACATCTGAAGCATGAAATTTGTACAGTATTTTTGCAATATATCTCCTCCAAGATGCTCGTGATATGGGAGCAAATAAGAAGCCCTGCAACTCATAAGTTGATTTTTCCCTGGCATCTTTAAATCATCAAATTTATTACAAAAATAAACGAGTCTGCATCTTAATAACCTTCAATGTCAATATACTTTCTACCATCGCTCTCTTGGTCAATCAAAAAAAGTCCTCCCTTACTTCATTAAATTTACATAAACATCTAAAATAGTAAACAATTCCCGAATAATTTTGTTCTTTGCTAAAATAAAATAATTAAAACTCGTAACGCTGTTCCAGTATAAATTCAAATATTTAAATAAAATTCAACACTCCAACCTTCAATTCAGCCAATTATTCCAATTCCATGCTGAAAACTCCACAGAAATTAATGAACCATAGAATAAGTAATAAGTCACAACTTTCCTCAATTGACTTAATCAAGGAAGCTCCGAAGCCATTAAGATCGCACAGTAGTAGTAGCACCGCCACCGCCACTGCCACCACTACCAGTGGTAACACCTCCTCCCTCCCCCCCAGAAAACAGCAGCAAAACAACTCATTAGATTTGCATAAAATTTTATGGCAAGCACAGCTGCCATCCTGGGCAGCCCACCTTCTGGCAGGGCCCGCCTGTTCGTTTATCATCAACTCTCGACTACTACATCTTTATCATTAATTCATTTCATTTAAGGCATACGTAAGTGTGTGTATAGATGTGTGTACGTACAATCATAAAACAATTGTGTTCCTAGAAACAGAGATTGCTGGCCTCCCCACCCAAATTGTGAGGAAATTATTTATCCATCTTCCACAACAGCGAGGAAGACGACGAATACTACGACAACGACAACGACGACGACGTCGACAAGACATTCATTTGCATGGGCGCCCTAATTAACATGTTAAATTGCCGTCACACCATCCGCCTTAAGCTAACACAATCTCCTTCCATTCGTTCTCAATCCGAGGATATGAGGAAAAAATAGAATAAGAATGCCTTGCGCATTCATTACACCTTACACAGCCAGCCGGTGTAGATAGCTGCCATGGGTAAGACAATAGCACAAGACAACACACAAAATGACACAATCAAAATCCCCTGCATAGATAGAAGATGACTTGGGATGGGGCCGCGGCGACGGCGGAACATGTAGGTATACACGAAGCATACGCATAAATAACAAATTTTATGAGGCCTCCTCGCCCCAACCCAGCAGTGTGAGAGAGTGTAATGAAAAAGAAACAAAAAGGATTTCGTTAAATCCTGGTAATAACCACTTTCGCTAACTCGAAAACAAAATTTTGTGTTCGGTGTCCTTAATTTCTTGCCACCTTGAGGGCTCGAACCAGTATTTTGGTTGTAATAACCCCATCGAGGTGAAAATTAAGGTGTAATCTCTATTCGGTCGTAAATATCCCAAGACAAAGGTTTAACCCCGATAATTTCGTTCAAATTAACTCGGAAGGCACAGCGAGAGAATTCAGAAGCAGAAGTAGGAAAAAAAAAAAAAGCCATACCAACGGATGAGGGTAGGACGAAAGGAAAATGTTACGTATACGCCACCACCGCCCACCTGACTGTGCTGTTCATGTGAAATCTCAAGAATCGAAAATTACCATGTTGACATCTGTAGACGCACACACAAAACTACAATGGGAGGAAATTGTTATTTCCACACTCAACATAAGTTTATAGGCAGTACATCCTTAACCCTCGTAGAAAGGATTACGCAGGATGTCCTTTTACATATACACATTGGAATGACATCAAATCTGTGGGTTCGTTATATGAATTTAATTTATTAAAATGGCTGAGGGTTGGATTTCGATCCCAACCCCAAGGAAATGTCCTGCGAAGGTGTATTTTGGTTGGGTTACAGGACAATGTGTACGTATTGTGAAGTTTATAGCGTGAAATTGCGACGTTAGCAAATTAGTTGAGAACAATGACAAATCCGATTTCATGCCCTCCCAGATGGTTAGCATACATAAGAACCATATGGCTGGGGAACACTTAAGACCCTTGTTTTCCTTACACACACACACACACACACACACACAGAGATGAGAAAAATATTTCTCAAGGACTTCAGATTTGTTGTGTCATGTTGATAGATGTAAACGAATTAAAACTCAAGGGATACACATGTGGACCCATTGGCACATCCATTCGTGTTTGCTGTCAGTGTTAAATAGAATGTTACCCGCTGATGCTACGTGTACTCAAGTTCTTAGAAAAAATTCTTACAACAATGGTAAGAGACAGCATCACAATGAGAGGTATCCTAAGTACCTTTTCGCGGAAGGCTTCCTTGAATTGTCTCAAGTGCTTTCCAGCATCTGCTGGCTTACAATCAAAATGAAAATGCTTAACATACTTAGTAATTTGGAGAATCCCAAGTTTGACGAGAAAAAAGAAATCGTCCACGTCGCCATTGGAACCTCGTTCACCTCTCCTCAGAGAAGAGGTAGACATTCTGATGAATAGAACAGGGAGTGCAGAACTTCTGTTTTCTTTTCTATCTTAGCGACTGTTTTTGGTTGTAAGCCTGGAATGGAAGCCTTGGAAAGTGGTAGTTTAAAGCGATCAGGGTCTGGACAGTCGACTAATTCAAGAGACAGACGAATGTTAAATAGGCACCAATCGGCTATTCATCGAACTTAAGGCCGAGTCTGATACAATTCTATCAGTAAAATTGAGCTAGTAAGCCCATATCGAGGACTGCATCAAAAAGGTTTATATTTCCTTTTATCCATGCAGAAATATGTTCGGAAACACATGGGACCTTAAGCCAAAAGTGGGACCCTGTGTGTGCACTGCTGTAGCACGACCCATCCTAACATACGGTTCGATTGTGTGGTGAAAGGCGCTCGAAAAGAAACGCCATTTTACAAGTGTAACCAAGATTCAAAGGACAGGCTGCATACGGGTAACAGGATCGATAAGATCAACACCCACAGTAACACCTGAAATAATTCATTCATTCATTCATTCATTTTCAATGGCCCGCTTATTCGCTATGATGGTCGCGGGTTTAGGGAGCTTAAGTGGACTCTCCTTATTTTCCGATCTTCCGCCATCGACTCTAAGTCATCAGGGGCTATCCCCATACGGGTAGAGGTGAGATTTCGGACTCGGTCCAGCCATCTTATTCTGGGCCTACCCAGAGGACGCCTACCTGATGGTATGGGTTCCATGCCAGGTCTTGGAAACCGTGTTGAGGACATGCGCTTAACGTGCTGAACTTAATTCCAGTAGACCTCCACTGTAATAATGGAGTGGCAAAAACAGCACTCAGCCTAGAGAAGTAGGTCTATGGACACTTATAGTCACGCCGCCATTCTAACCCGATGGACTACCACCCAGGTGAACATAGATACCGATTTCATCATTCCAACCTCAGACTTCGATAGGAGATTTGATATCAAAACACGACGTAGAGAAGACGGTGATGAAGGTATAGTCTGCAATAAAGAAGAGCTAGCCATCTACACCGACGTATCCAAAATGGACGCTGGTACTACTGGTACTGCCGGTGCCGGTATCTTTTGCGAATCTAGAGGGGTAAACCCATCCTTCAAAATTGGAGACGGCAGCGCTTTTTAAGCCGAAATAAGTTGTTTTCCACAACCAGCAAAACAAATCAAAAACGATGACATTGTCGGCGAAACTATCACCATATCTGTTGACAGCCAGGCGGCTATCAAGTCTCTGCAATCAGCATCGACAAAATCGAAGCTTGTAAAGGTCTCGTTGATATATCAACGACCAATAAGGTTACCCTATGCTGGCTACCTGGCCACAAAGATATATCATCATCAGAAAATGAGATGATGAACGAACTTTCTAGAGAGGGTACAGAACTAGCATTTGCCTACCTCCATTTGCACACTTTACAGAAAAAAAGAAAGAAGAAAACCATGATCAGGGCTAATATGCGATGGTGTCACATGAACATGAACACATCTGTAATACCCAGATCAGCCAGCCTTCAATAAGAAGAACTCCAAAATTTCATACAACTTAGTCTTAGGGAAGTACGAATAGGACCCCATGCAGAGCGTCTTTAATGACTACTGCAGAAGCTGCGGGGACGAGAGAAATAGAATCCATATGGCTCCTGCTATGCGAATGTCCCGCACTAGCCACCTGCGCTACAGCCCCGTGTGGATCTGGGCCAACCAACAAGCGTCTCCAGCCAGATCCTCCAGTTCCGCACGTATATTTGGTTGAGGTCCCTTTCTTTCGCGGTCTTCCTCTACTGAGCCTCCTCTCGAATGTGGATTCGAAGATTTTCCGGGCCGGAGCATTGGTGTCCATCCGCTCTACATGACCCAGTCACCTCAGTCGTTGGAGCTTTACTCTTCTGCCTAAGTCGATGTCGCTGTACAGCCCATACAGTTCGCTGTTGTCTATGCAGACGGGATTGAAAATCGCCCGAAGAATTTTCCTCTCGATGCAACCAAGAGCAACCTTAACCACTTTTGACAGATTTCATGCCTCTGGGCCGTAAAACAGGATTGGGATGATAACGGTCTTATAAAGGGTCACTTAAGTCGTTCGAGAGAGAGCTTTGCTACTCATTTGCCTTCTCAGCCCAAAGTAACAGCGATTAGTTAGGTAGAGTTATTCTTCGTTTGATCTCAGCGCTCGTATCGTTCTATGAATTTATAGCAAAGTCTAAGTAGACAAACTCCTTAACTACCTCAAAGTTATATCTGTCTATAGTGAAGTTCTGTTTAAGACGTCGGTGTTGAGTGTCCTTTCTTGTTGACAGCATATACTTCGTCTTGCTCTCATTGGCCGCTAAACTCACTCACATTCGTCTTAATACTCACGAACGCAGTGACATCACGCGGCGTATGTGAGTAATTGGACGGACTTTTGAAAGATTTTGCGTCTGGTGTTGGCGCGTGAGTTTTGCACTATTCTTTCAAGAACGATGTTGAAGAAGTCGCATGACAGCGTGTCGCATTGTCTAAATTCTTTCTTGACATCAAAGGTCTCGGGAGGTCTTGACCGACCATGATAGAGCAGCGTGCATTCTCCATCGTCATCCTGCACAACCGGACGAGTTTGGCAGGGATGCCAAAACCAGACATGGCTCTACATAGCTCGTCTCTCTAGATGCTGTCGAACGTGGCCTTGAAATCGATGAAAAGGTGGTGGGTATCGATTTGAAGTGCCTGCGTTTTCTCCAAGATCTGCCGCAGTGTGAATATTAGGTCGCGAAGTGCAATTTTCAGTACCAGGAAAAATAGAAACCTATAGTACCTGATGCCTCATTAGCATCGGAATCTTCTGAAAGACCATAACTGCGGCCTGAATTTGCATGGACTGAAAAATATATTGAGATCAGAGGAGTGGTAGGGCATACCTTACTTGCAAAAAAGCAAACTCGTTTCCAACTACGAAACATACATAATTTTGTGAAACATACATGAGAACTGAGTACAACATACAACTGCTCCCTGATGACAGTTTTGAATGTAAGTTCATAACGTACGCACAGCACTCACGAAATAATAATTTCTAAGACTGCAACAATCCATAATGGTTTTTCGTTAGTAAACCTTAGTTTACAATATTTCACACCAAAGGAAGTTGATAAATAATTGTCGCAACTTTTGTGCATTTTGTCGACTATCTTCGGCCAAGTTCTGAACATTATTTCCTTAATTATAACAATTACAGTTCATAACTTGTAAAAACTTTTCCAAAGAAAAAACTAAAAGGCAAAACCACAAAAACTCCTCGAAGAACATCTAAAAAACTCAAACAAGAATGATTGCTGGGAAAACCACATCCGAAGGACAAGGAGAAAAAAAAAAGACGAAAACCTTCAACAGCAACCTTCTCAAAAATGAGCGTACGAAACTAAACCACAAAATGTCCAAGTGCTGACAAGCGTAAGGAAATTACAAATGAATTGTTGGTAAATTTATGACATCCCATTACTCTGAGGAACTCTGAGCAACAGCTACAAGGACGAGAAGGACGAATTTTATGCCATCAGACTTTCTCTTCTTTTTTTTTTTTTTTTTTTGTGATTGAGAAACTAATTTCACATGCAATATTGACAAAGTTCCGCAATAAATGTGTTCTTTAATTACTCTCGCCCCTCCCCCCTCTCCAGTGTCTCGCTTATGAATTTTCTTAGATCCTTATGAAGTGTTTCTGTCCACCCTATGTGGCACACACATCGCACAACGCCCACACACCCTCAGCAGCTATTTAACGAATTTCCACAGGGTAGGTACACCATGTAAGAAATTTATTTGACAACCACAGCCAACCCGAGAGGCGATGTCGAAACAAAGTTTGAGTAATTAATTTGACAAAAAGGGGTATGTATGTATGAACGAAGCGAGGCAACAAAACGAATAATTATACTTTCGAAAAGTTTAAGGTCTCGCTCTGGCACTCTGTGTGGCACTCCCTGCGAGAGTCCATTTCCAGTTATAAGGACTATGCATATAAATTAAAATGAATTCCCTGCTAAAAGAGTTCATAAAATTCACAGGAAACGAACGAAGGACCAAAAAATCCTTAATATACTTGGGCTTTTCTTTTCTCTTTTTTTTCTTTTTTTTAGCGCGCGTTCTTTGAAAGAAAGTAATAAAATACGAAGAAGAAACCCCGATGAAGACGACAAACGCGCACCCAAAAATAACTCTTTTCCGCGAAAGCGTGTGCCATCCGGATGGCAGGGATCGCATGGTACATAGTGGTGGTGGTGGTGGTGAAATCATCTCTTGAGAGCTTTCGCGAGAGAGAGAGCATTACCAAGTTGCCGCTGGATACCAGAATTAATTCGAGCACGAGCGTAGTGGCGTTCTTCTTCATATAAATTGAAAATATGTACTTTCAACTCGAACTCATTAAAAATATATGTATACGCGTGGAATGGTTCCTTGAGCCATTTTCCATTTTGAGTCTTGATAATACATAATAATGGCGGCAAAATGGACTCGTAACCTTAAAGGATCTTTCTTTTTTCCCACTGCAGCATACTTTAATTGGGGTTAATTCCTTCTTTGACTGTTTAATTTGGTTCATCCGAAAGGAGAAACAAAAAAAAACGAAAAACAAGAAAACAAGAAACAAGAAAACGAAAAAAATTGCGGCAATTATCGTAAAAGTTAAGTTTGAAAGGTTCTTCTTCATTGGAGTTAAAAGTTTTATTTATTTAACTAGCTGAATAATACCCGGCGTTGCTCGGGGTTATTACATTTCAATCCAGAAATCGACATCTTTTTCAAACAATTTATGAAAGACTTATCCTGATTATATAATACATCATAATCTCATCTTAAATCTGAATCGGAATTTTATATTCAACCCAATCGACTGTATTTTATTCTGCCACTTTTGCAAATGTAATCAAATTCTGTAAGTCGAACGGAACCTCCTTTAACTCTAATTTCCCTCTAACTCGAGTTTGTTCACCTATTGTCCCCTGTCAGTTTTCATTCGAAAAGTCATCCTCCAAATCAAATTCATTCTAAATCAGAAGTCCTTGGAATTTGAATACATTCGTTAAAAAGATACATACATTCATACATACATACATACATCCTTTGCAAAAAATAATATCAAAACAAATAATTCCCCTCCCGCAACTGGCAATGTTATTTCTACATCAAGCACACACAATCCCATACCCAGCCTGTCGCGTCGCGTCGGCGCGCTATTCCTTTATCTACCGAAAAAGAGAATCCATAAAAAAAGTTGCCAGGAAAAATGTGTAGACAATTGCGCATATGGGTAAAAAAATGAATAATCCGGCTGGCTCGAAAAAAAGATGATGTGTCATCATAACAATACCAAAGTTCACTCGCCCACAAATGGAACGGGCAAACTGATCCAACTGCGCTATGACCTTTTCCGTCATTAACTCAATTCTCCAGAGTTAATTGAATTTGATAACCTGTGTATGCACATATGTACGTACATATGTTAATACATATGTAATGTAATAAACATATAAATACAAATGTACAGATGTATATCCAATGTATGTATGTATATATAGGTATCTACCGTACCAACCACCAAATCATTACCCTGTACACACGAATAGATAGAAGCAAAGAACGAACAAAAAAAAAACAACAACAACACAGCAGAAAAGGAAATGAAAAACTACCCTTGTGAAACTGGGCAAAACAAAAACAACACGTACGCTCATCAACCGATGTGGCTCACGATCGAGAAAAGATATTTTCGTGTGCGGCAAGGAATTTCTTCTGACTTGCTCCACGTTTTTGTTAACTGCTCGGCACTTGAATAAGATAGCGTTATAAAACATAACCTATTATATGACCTGATGTACAACCATTCTGTGTGCAAAATTTGAGGTTGATTGGTTTGGTAGTTTTCGTATAGGTAAAATCCAAACAAACAAACAAACAAACAAACGGACAACGTTTCACTTTTATAATATTAGTAGTGATTTACTTTCGTGTGAAAAATTCTCATGAAAATTGGTAATTTTGCGTGGTGGGTTATGCTAGAGTTTGTGCTGATGAGCGAGTGAGGCTTCAGTCAGGACGAAGGATCAGTCAGTACAAAATAAAACCCCACTTTGGGTGCCGATTTTTTAAGGTTTTCCTCCCCTTCTGCGACACAATTTGAGAAGTAAACGAAGAACGCAGACTACACGCAAAAATGAAAACTTTTCATAGGTTAGAAGACGACTGAAGTCTACGACCCTATGTCTTGCAGTAACTAAAGATGGATATGGACGGTCTCTAAGGCCGTTTTGCTTTATAAAAATTGGCCATTATCAATGTTACTTCCGGACCGGCCACTGACCCATTTTTCAAACCTGGAAAGACCATTGAGTTCCAAGTCGCATCTCTATATACATAGACTTTAATGGCGCATTCGAGCTGTACAACGTGATGACTGTGTTCGAGATCCCGACAAAATTGATCCGGATGTGTCGCACAACCCTTAAAAATTTGTCATGCACCTTGCAGTTTGTAACGAGCATTTTCGAATTTTTCCAAGGAGAAGCCCTGTCGTGCGGTTTCTTCAATCTTGTGCGGAAGCAAAAGTGGCGGGCAAGCATTAGTGCGGAAGTCACTGTCTTTTCTAAATCCATCAAGCGTTTGGGATACGCAGATTCTCTCCTGATCCCAACGTGCAGTCATAGAGACTTTTACGGTGATTCGAGAGCAGGCTATAGGAGTTAGTCTTGAGATAAATGAGTGCATGCCGTTAACAAGAAACCAATGCATCATACACATAATTTTGAGGTAGGGAAGGAGTTTATCTTCATATGTACGTCGGGGCAAATGTTCATTCCGCAACCACAACCAAATGAAAGAATAACTTTAGGCACCCGGTGTTACTACATTTTGTCAAAACAACTAACGTAGTGTCAATAATTTTAACACGAAAGACGAAAATCGTGCTTCACAGAACACTGATCTTACCAGTTTTCAGGCAGGATGATTAGCAGGACAGCTGAAGAGATCTTGGGTTCCTTTGGAGGAAAAATTGTACGTCGAATATTTGGTCCTGTCTGCAAGGAGGAGATTGAACAGCGATCTCTATATGTATGAGTTGCGCAAAGATGTAAATATAGTCCGAAAGGCGAAAATTCGTCGACTACAATGGCTCGTCTACATCGAGCGAATGGACGGCAATGCTCCAACCAAAAGATTCTTTGAATCCCAGCCATCTGTTTCGCAAATGAAAGGGAAAATCAACGTCCTGTTTAAGGATGAAAGTTGGAGAAGCTCAAACTCCAGAAGTGCGAACAGAACTAAGTTGTCTTTTGCAAAAGTTTCTACGATATGATATTTTTTCGATCTTACGTACAGGGTTTTTCAATAAAAGCGCTAAAAAAGTTTTTTAAATAAAACATAAACGGTTTTGGATATCAATGAAATTCTTTATTCCTGTGAAAGTACGTTCGATGCCATTATGTATGGAACTCGATTTCTTCTGCATGGCCACCACGGGCACGCTTGCAGAAGTCCAGACGCTGAACCCAATTTTCGACGGTTTTCAAGCATAAATCGGCCGATACTGCTACAATTTCACGTTCGATATTCGTACGAAGTTCATCAATCGTCGCTGGCTTGTTGGCATAGACCATAGACTTGACGTAGCCCCACAGGAAATAGTCTAACGGCGTCAAATCGCACGACCGAGGCGGCCAAGCGACTGGACCATTTCGTGAGATAACACGTTCTCCAAACTTGGTTTCCAATAAATTGATTGTGACATTCGCTGTGTGGCTTGTGGCGCCGTCCTGTTGGAACCACATGTCCTCCAAGTCCATATCATCCAATTGGGGCCAAAAATATTCGGTTATCATTGAACGGTAGCGATCCCCATTCACAGTAACGTGCCGGTCTTGATCATCACGGAAGAAGTACGGCCCAATGACGCCGCCGGCCCATAAACCACACCAAACCGTAATTTTTTCGGGATGCAATGATGACTCATGGAGTACGTGTGGATTGCTGCCTGACCAATACCGCATATTTTGTTTATTGACGAAGCCATCCAGCCAGAAATTATGACGACCATTAATTGGACGTAGCGCTCTTAACGTTGAGGCCACTGACTCCGAATTTCGGTAGTAAATTTTAATAATTTCGACTCGTTGTTGGCTCGTATATCTATCCATCATGAAATGGCAAACCTTACTGAAGAGAGATGTCAAAAAAGCGCAAGAAAAATATGGCGTCGTTTGCTGTCCCTGTCGCTCTACTTTTGTAGCGTCCCTATTGAAAAACCCTTTATATGACAAAGCTTAGTTTGACAGATGCTGGTTTGGAAAATGATTTCAAGTTCTGGCCTTGTTTCGTCTCTCTGGCTTAACAAATTCTTCAGAATGTGGACTGAGTTTATCTGTCGTATGCCATATGACTGCCTTGCCATCGTCGACGGAAGAATGGGGCTCTTAGAAGCTACTTCTTCAGGTTGGAAGTTGGAAGAGTCACGCAAAATTGAGCAGGAAAACTTATTCTTATGCGAGTGGTTTTAAGTCACCGGGTCTTTATTAACAATTCCCAGGGTAATCGAAATGGACACAATACAACCACCTGTTATGACTAGACTCTAATATGCATGCTGTCTGTTTACGGACTTTACTGCCAAAAACTCTGGTGCTTTATTATCATCATTTCCGATGTACAAGACAGGTGGTATGCGCCTTGATGGTTGCTTCACTGTCTGATATTATTGCTATGTTTTTTTTTTTCGTCAAGATTGCGCTAGGTATGCACTACAGTCTGAGAGATGTTGGTTTTTTAACCATGAGTTTGAATTATTTTGTTCTTGGTCCAAATACTACTGCGCCAGTTTTTTTCTCTTTTTCGTCGGGTTTGGAAAAACTTCACTAGAGCATTCAGATGCAACTAGTCCATTGCGCTACAACTAAGCAGAACCCAGTTTTTACCCATTTTACTGGTTTTCTCCGAAAGTCTAGAAGGCGCTTCAATGATAAAAAGCTTACGGTATCACCACTCAGCAAATCAGCACCGAACATTTTTCCCCAGATCCGAGCAAAGGCAGGACAATCGCACAGAAAATGATTCGAAGTGCCGTCGCCCTGTCTACAAGCGTCGCAGACATAAAGAACGTTGCGTTGTTCAGTTTAACACATTAAGATGCTTGACAAAAGCGAAGTGTCCCAAAAGTTGTCTACAGTCTCTTTTGCTGAGTGACAGCAAGAATGCCGCTGTTTTCTTACAGACGCTCGGTGGCATTCCTTTAGTCTGTCTGTATCCTGCCGAGCCGTGCAATGCACAATTGTGTTTGTAAGAAACCCAATCATCAATGCAGACCCTACCCGAAGACATGGAAAATCCCAGCGCTGGTTCACGTCCTTAGAAATTGTCCTCTGAGCCTCCCCTAGCAATCTGATCGAATATCTTATATCGAGTGATCCCATTGTGACTTGGGGCCAAGAGAAGAGTCAAAAATTTGAGCTTTGCGACCAAATTCACAGAATTTTTGGATTCTCAAACTATTTTGGAACTGATTAAAGGGTTTAGCAAGGCCTAAAGCTCATTTTGGCTAGCTCCGATCGCTGATAATAGCAAAAAATATCTGCTTGGAAAACAGTGGCATATTTGACTTGGGAGTGGTGTAGCGTAGGCTAGTGTTGTCGGTCTCCACGAAGGCACCAGTCTCGGACCCATGACTGGTTTCGGAACCATCCGTGAAGGTTCGACCATAGCCCAGTCTAGGCTTAGACACTGGCCGAAACCAGTCACGCAGGGGAAGTCGACTTTAAATTTGTAAAGCAGCCGGAGTTCTGATATTATTTGCATCAGATGGCATATCCATGGCACCAGGATCTTGCGCCATTTACAACTTTTCTGCATAGGGTCCTTTCTGAAATAAATAGCACTTCTGATTGCCATGTCTTCAGGTCACATATGGATAAAAGATGATTTTTTTTTATCATTCAATAATTGACTTTTTCGTCCCTTATCTGTCTTCAATGTAAACGTCCAACAATGTCGTTTTCCAAAAATCAGGGGACGCCAATTTGTTCATTTCCACAGCATGTAAAAAATGTCCACTCTTTTGGCACAATTTACATTCTCCAAAAAAGTTTAAATTAATTTTCTAAAATAAATTTCCGCGAAATCAATAACGATTGACCAAATTTTCGATCAACCGAATAATTAATTGTACCGACGGGCAATATTTTTTTTAGGATTTTCATTCTGCTTCACTGGGTTTGAGGACACTTTGCGCAAAAAAATCTCATACTCAGTATATTTTTTATTTTTTTTTTAAATTGATTAAATTTCCGAGAAAAAAAAAATCAAACATAAGCAAAAGTTTGTGTATTCAATATGTGGGTGGTTCTGCTGAAATGCATTTCTCCACAAAGACAGTTAAAGTGCATTCAACGGAAATTGTAAACAAACACTTTACTCTTTTAATTTATTTAACCCCTCAAGGGTGTATTCAAATTGTACTTTAATACAAGAGCACATAGCTTAAGGACGAAAGGAACTTACAAAATGAGACAATTTTTCGTTTATTTTTTTTTTCAGTATCTCCACCTCTGTTGCGAGATACCAGCAGTTGCATTAGTTTGTAAAGTATTTATCCTTTGAAGTGCGGTTTTTTCTTGTTGTCTTTTTCTTTCATTTCCTGTAATGGACTATTTACGCTTAAATGACAAATTTGACTTTAAAACTTTAAGAAAAGGGAAGGAAAGTTCATTAAATAAATGAAGTTACGAATAGAAGAAGAAAATTCTAGCACTTAGAGGATGTAAGAGTGAGTTGTCAATGGAAAGGAACGACTGGAGGCAAATAAAAATAAAATAAATGACACACGTAATCGTACGTGGATAAGTGTTATTACTTAAACGATTGTAGACGACAGGATAAACATTTTGGCAAAGTCGTTACCACGAGCCTGAGACAAATGACACATCATTTGATTGTCATTTACACATCTGCGAGTATAGACAATTTGTAAAGAGCAACAAACACTCACCAATTCGAAATTGTTTTGATAGCATGCTACGAAGGCAGCTGAAACCAATTTCGATAATGTGTCTTTGGAATAATAAAATTAAATTCATTCCCCCAAGGTATAGAAGATCTGGAAGAAATTGCAGCTACATACATATACGAAGCCCTACCTTCTTGAACTTTATCTAAGTGGAAGCGGAACGGGTCTGGGTAGAATAACAAGAGCAACTGTCCAACAGCGATGAAGACCAATATCCTAGTATGTCAGGCAGAATGAACCATTTAACCTAGACGATAAAAGCCCAAAAGTTCCCCCCACCTGACCAAACTTAAGACCAATAAGTCAGCTGGCCCTGACGGCTTACCTCCCGAAATGTTTAAAGCAGCTGGAAATGACTTTGTATAAAAAATACATCAACTCTTTTCAATGATTTGATCAGATGAGTGTATGCCTGATGAACGGAACCTCAGAAGCGTTTGCCCGATCCACAAGAAAGGAGACCACCTTAATTCCGCCAATTACAGAGGATTATTCTTCTTAACATCGCCTACAAGATCTTATCTGCCATATTGATTCAACGTCTGACACTTTTCGTCAACAACGTGATCGGTTCCTGTCAGTGTGACTTCAGCCCAGCAAAGTCCACCATTGACAAAATATTTACACTGCTGGAATCTGGAAAGAGCTCAAAAATCGTCCTAGTCCTACTCTATGGTGCAGAATCATGGACTCTGTAAAAAGCGGATGAGATTGCTCTTGCCTGTTTTGAGAGGGAAATTCTTCTGGGAATTTTCGGTCTCGTCTGCATAGACGGTGAATGGAGGAGGAGATACAATGACGAATTGTACGGACTGTTCAGCGACATCGAATTAGCCAGAAGAGATGACTGGGTCATGTAGAGCGGATGGACACCAATGCTTTGGCCCGGAAAATCTTTGAATTCGCACCCGAGGGACGGCTTAGTAGAGGAAAACCGCGACTCAGGTGGCGCACACGAGTGGAAGGGGACCTTAACCAACTTGGCGTGCTATACAGGAGGCAGCTGGCTAAAGACAGAGCTGGCTGGAGACGCTTGTTGGTTGAGGCCTAGGTAAGTAAGAGAACCAAATGATCTAAGCCCTGATAGTTTCTCGTTTCATAAAGTAAGTTTACTCGAAATGCCTTGGGTGCGAAACACGCTGTTCTCCAATCAGATAATGCTTTAATCGTCCCACCTAAAAGGAGCAAGCTTTCATCGCTCTGCCGCCGATCCAGCAACTAGCCCAGACTATCCCTTAACCACCGCAATTACCATCTCTTCCAAGTATGTGCATACATCCAGCATCTCTTCCACGCAACGCCTCAATCGCACCTGGCTTCAAAGTTCTTTAAAATATATCCAGCAAGTTTCCTTCCAATGCCTTGGATTACCGCCAAAATAATACACTGAACCACATTCAAAAATCGTCTAGGTAAGGTTTGAAATCATCATGCCTCCGAATAGCTATGTTTTAACGCAAAGATCTACCAATGCAGTCCACTCCTTAAACTGATTTTTTACGTACACTAACCAGGAGGAGAGCAGTGGAGGAAGAATCACATCGACATGGGATGAATTCATTTACAGTACATCGATCCCAAGTTCGACATAATGCATAGAGATGGGAAACTTGCTCTTTTAAAAGGGTTTTTAGTCTCAACCTAGCCGATGATGCACTTGAAAATAGACTTTGTTCATGGCTGCCCATTCTGAGCATGATATTTTTCTATGAGTCTACACAAGTTACGGAAGGATATACGGGCAATCGAGCATACATACAAATATATGTATGAACATCCAGGAAGTATATATTTCCAAGTACTTTGTCTCTGATTTCATCTCCATGCCTACTACAGTCACCACACTCAATCCCGTTCTGCCCATCCTCGTTCCCAAAAAAAAATTTTAAATCCCAACCGATCTACCTTAAAACTAAAAAAGCTTAAAACCATTACTGAATGCAACCATTGATAATCTTGTCCACATATACTCATACCATCCACAAAATACCTCCCACAAAGGTCGTCTACATTCTCTTGATGAGGAAGCTGTCAATCAGTGAGTACTTGTGTGGGAGTGAGTTAAATCGGTTCGCGATCGGAAGAAAAATAATTAAAATCATTTTCTTTCTATTTTTCAATAAAAATTTGTGATTTTCTTTTAATTTTATTGTCCTAGATCATTTTGCGGTATGTTTTGTAGTGTTTAATCCAGTAAATCAGTGTTTTTTCCGCGATTTAAAATGACTTTGTTTGAGTGGTGATTTTTTTTTTCTCGTTGCAAGAAAGTGCTTTTGTTTCGTTCGCACATTCGTTTCGTTCGACCGTTGGAAACCGTTTTAAAATTCAAATATTGAAATATGAAATCACTCGGTGAGTCGTTTTATTTTAGTTTTGATATCAATTTTTGTATCAATTTGAATTGGAAGTGTTTTTTTATTAAATCAACGTTTAGTTTCTGTTTTGATTGTTGTTTGGTTGTTGACTATGGACTTCAGTCCAGTAGCATTTTAGGAGAGAGCCCTTGTTTGAATGTGTGGTGTAAAAAGGAACGAAATTTCTGTGCTTAGGTTAAGTAGGTAGAGGTGGCGGTTCAACAGATCCCAATTGTTGGTTTAGTGCACGCAGTCTGGCTCTTGTTGGTGCCGGCCATTTGCAAAGGAAGTGGGAGAGAGTTTCCTTCTCGTTTTTGTTTCTGCATCTGCGGCAGTGGCCCAATGGACCAATGCCCCGTAGCTATCGTTATTTTGGGGATATCTGGACGGGTTCTGTTTGGGAGATGTTTTGTTCTAATCTTATCGTAAGTTGGTTATATTTTCGTTGATATTGTGCAGTCGGTGAACCCCATCTATTGGAGGTCGGTCTTTGCAGGAAGTGTGAGTTTGACCTTTAACCGCTCCTACCGGCATGTGGACAATTGCCGCGAGTGAGCCCTGTGTCAGCTGAGCCCTGCCTGGCCAGTTCATCTGTACGCTCGTTTCCTTTTATGTCACTGTTTCGGCACTCGTTGACAGCGGCTTGGCTATCTAAGAGGATAGCAATGTTCTGTTTGTTCGTTGTGTCCGTGTCAGTAGTTTCGTCTGGAAGAGACTGGCAAAATCCGCAGGCGGTATGATATTAGTATTTTAGGTGATTCCGAGTAGACACCGGCACCCACACCGCAGTTCAGTTTTGATACATCGGTCTAGACGACAGTCTCGAAGTCCTAGAGCACAGTGGTGAAGAACTGTGGGGGTTATATAGTAATGAGTCCATGATATTGCTGCGGCTATAGGGCCTTGCAGCTCAGATCCCATATTCTTTGAATCTGCCTGCCTGCATGGTGCGGTATTGTTTGTGTGCAAGTCGGGAGACAGGCGGTGCAAGAGCACAGTAAGGGCGTCCGTTGGGGCTGACCTCGAATTTCATAAAGTCCGTAGGTGGAAATTGAACGCACTACGACTGTGTACATCCACAAGGTCATTTTAAGTTGAAGTCCCTACTTTATTCCAAAGGCTTTGCTGCAGGCATAAAAGGCTACACATGCCTTCCTTACTCTGTCTTCAATGTTTTGCTTCCAGTTAAGTTTTATGTCAAGCATGATACCCATTTACAATAACTGGCTCTGGAGAATAGTGTGAGTGGTTGGCCATTAAGACGAGGAAGGGTGAAGTCAGGTATTTTAGTTTTGGTGGTGAATAGCATTAGTTAGGGTTTACACTGAAGCCACAACTTGCGGCACAGGAGTTCTAGAGCATAACATTACTCATCATAGATGGAAACATCCCTAACCCGTCATCCGTATACACGACCGCTTTGACCCTTTTTCTATCTAGTCTTACAAGAATTTCATTCATGAACGGCATCCTGAGGCGTTCCTCTGTGGGGGAATTTGGTTAAGAGACTGTTAGTTCTGAGCATAGAGACTACTTATTGACTAAAAAATTCCTCTATTCCCAGTTCGATCAGAGATTCGTGAATAGCTTCAGCGTTTTTGTTACTAAAAGCTCCCTCTATGCTCAAAAAGGAGGCTAGGGAATATTCTTCCTAGTGAATAGATTTTTCAATCGTTCGCACTGCCTCGTGGAGATACGTTTCCACGAATGTTTCATTGAGGTAAGCGTGTTGTAATTTGGATAGCGGTGATTCTCCTAAAATTCTTCTAAGTACAAAGAAGGTTAAACTAATTGTCCTAAAATCCTTCGAAAACTCGTGCCCGCGTTTGCGTTCCTTTGGTACCACCCGAGTACTGATAAACCCTTCCGTTTATGTAGTATGACGATGAAGATTGCTCGCTGCTTCCTAAATATCAATTCTGCCGACGATATCAGCACAAACCTTCATGAGACAACTGTTAAGCAAGACCCTAGAGAGAAGAACCAAGGGCCTCGTTGCCGATAGCGCGCCCATGTAGAGTGCGGCCTCGATAAACCCGGCGTACGCAACTAAAGGTAGCTGGTTAGGTTGAGTAGTTATCCCATAGACCCACTGTGATACATATAGAATTTTGGCAATTTCTACCCGTAGAACCACTTAGAATTATTGAAGAAGGTGAGGGGACTAGGACTGGGTTCACTGTTGAAGTGATAGTATCGTAGAAGTCTTCTTCTGCAGTGAAATAGCGCTGGACAGTGCGAAAGGGGGTAAGTTGTGGTTTATTCTTCCTCCCCATCTCTACAGGTTTTGCGAGAATCGTTAAAGAGAACCCCTAGTTCCCTAGCATGTTGTGTTCTTAAGAAGTGGCCTGTGATGACACTAATGGTGCAAATTTGTATTCTGCTGACAGAGATAAATTCTCTTGACTTATGGTCATGATGGCTCATGGCTGGAGAGATCATTGGCACGATCATGGATCATGAGGTTAAGCATGTCTAAGAAAACTGTATCACCCTCCCCGCCGCTAGTTTTTGAAACGTTCTTGTAGAAGTGAATCGACTTGTCTTTTGAGAATTCCTTTCCAAAGTGGTTAAGGCCTTCATTACCACCACTTCAACACCGAAACAGAACATTCTGTTCATCCATCTTTAAAAATCACAGGATATCACTTTTTCGTGTGAAATTTTTCAAAACTACAATTCTGTCTATTCGCTCAGTTACACTTAAATTAATTTAAATTTCCTTTGAAAGATTTATGTTTTCCCTCAGCTGTTGCACCGACAAATCGAGGTATATAAGCGCGATTTTTATGCCAAACACACTGCTGCACGCTTGATGTCCTTGCTGCTGTCGCCATTGCAGTTTAATCAGTTTGAGAGCTTTCTCCTGCCGAGCAAAACCGATGGGAAACCACTTTTGAAATAATATTCCTTCCTCCCGCTTTGGATAGAAAGTGAAATGAAATTTAATTTGTCAACCGAGCGAAAAGGGCATGTGCATTTCATTAAATTAAGTCACATCCTTAAGAGGATACCCAAAAAGACAAAGACAGGCAACAAGAAAAAAAGACTGTCCGGGGAAAAGATGACGTGCTTTACGCAAAGCTATGCAATATTTAAAATTATTATTTTTTCTCCCTTTTTTTTTTTTTTTTATCATGCACACACACACAAGAAAGAGGGAGAAAATTAATTATTTTTTTCTTCTTCTCATGTCCTAGATACCATTTTGTATATGCGTTGAGTTGAGGAACAACAGCATCAACAACAAGACCAATGGTTGGGTGTTTTTTTTTTTAAGTACGAAGATACATACATATGTACATAGATACTCATCGCATGGATCCTGGAAATCCGTTGCGTGAAAACAAAGCAAAGGTAAAAAGAGAGAAAGAGGGATACGTACGTGAGGATAATATTATCCTAATTGAAAATTCATATTGTGCTTATGCAGCATATGGGTAAGATAGGAGGACCTCTAGATAGCTACTGTGAGGCATTTTAGACGCATATGCACATTGCCATGTATGTACGTGTATTAACCACCAGCTGAATTGTAGGAAGAGGGTTTACTTAATACAAATAAGCCGTCTATATGTAGCCTTGATTGAAAAGAGTGCTTTCACTTTGAGAGTTGTACACTGTGAGAAAAAGTTTTTATTTTCCTAACAAAAAACTCATTCTATTAAAAGGATATTAAGGACATTCTCTTTTTCATTGTCATTGTGATGTAGAACTAAATGGGTATTTGTTTATACTTTGGCTGAAGGCCGTTAAAAAGGTAGTCATCGTGTTTGAGTTATAAATCCACTGGGCGGATGGGAAAGCCAAACACGCTTTGAGTCTCAGCGAAACAACTAGAAGGATATTTTACATCCTTTCGTACAGTTTGTCTTAAGTGGATGTTGTTTTCGGAGCTTGCAAAAAAAACTGCAGGTTGTGAGAAGCTAATCCTTGGTTACGTCTGGTCGAACCAGACATTTTTTTACTGCGAAAAAAGTAGATTAAGTCAGTAGCTCGACAGCCAAGTACGTAATTAAGTGATTTTGTACCTCAACGTGGGTGAAAAATAAACAAACTAGACTAGCGTCCTGACAGAATATATGCAAAATCAGAACAGAGCTGACAGTTTGCTTTAGGACCTTGCCGCACAAAGTTAATTAACTGCATGATGGAAGGAGCATTTCTCTGCCATTTTAAATTTCTTTGTGTACGACCCCTCCATGAGCAAAGTAGGCAAATATCCAGGGCCTCAATGACCGAAGTCATTGTGTAGTGTAGCCGTGGGTGGACTTTTATTCCAAAGTCAATAACGACCGTCTTCCTCTTCATTCAGTCAGGGTTTCACCGGCTACAAAAATACTTAAAAGCAATAAGCAGGCTCATCTATCGATCTTTAGGGCTGAGGACTTTATTATGGTATGAAGTTAGGAAGCAATGAATTAAGACAACTGAATCATACATAAGGGAAGTCTTTAAATTCCATAAAGGGAAATATGAGGAGACGTCGTATCATTGTGACAGTCACTTACCTATTGACACAGATATGTACGAAATCTCAATAAATTTAACTTTTTTTTGTAAGACAGTGTTGAACATTTTCTCTGTGCGTGCCGGGCATACATTTCCCGCAAACGACTCTCCTAACTCACTTTCATAAAGGGACTTAAATGTTTTTTGGAGAAAATAGTACCGCAGAGCACCATAGATCTTTCATGTCGCAGTGGCCGCCATTAGCTGTCCTTTTCAGTTTTACCCATAATTTTCGCAAATTTTCTGAACCCACTTAAAGAAAAGGCTTAGGATTGATCAAATTTGGAGAAGAAGTGTAGAATTGTTTCTTCCTCCTCTTCGCACCTACAACTTCTGCATAAGTTCCTTGAGAAAAGCCCCGTCCGTTTGGCATAAAGGACAATGGGTCAGTGGCCAGTGAGAATACCGATTATGCTGCTGGATACTTCTAACTCAGCGGTTTTTCTTTCTAAGTTCTCATGAGTGCCTGGTCAGTGAAGCTACTAAATTACGGTTTTTCAAGCAGACGTGTTGGCCATCACCGCGGTCTTATGAGAACTGTTGGTAAAGACAATCGTCAGACGGCGATTTAAGCCATATCCTCCGCAGTGATAAACAAGCTAAAGGTGCTGAAACAAGCTAAAGCTCGTTAGCGAATGCTGATACGACACAACGATACATTCTGCGAAGCCCCAGGGCATCGAGGTATGCACATATGTACATATGTGTGGTAGCGAAAGTGCCAGCAAACTAGCTTAAAAAGTTTGGGAGCTAATTAATAAACTGCGAGGGATCCCAATCACAGTGGTCATTATGGCACAATGGTTAGTGTGTTGGTGTTGTCGACTTCCACAAAGCCACCAGCATCCCAGTCCAGGCTCAGACTCTGACCGAAGTCAGTTCTGAACGCAAGTAAACTTAAAATAAGTGTCGCGCAAGGTCATAAAAACTCCAGTACGGATGACACCAAAACCCGCCCGTGTAAAACGATAGATTGCTTTGATAGTGCAGCCCATATCAAGGGGAGGTAGATCAGAGCATCTAGAGCAGCGGCAGATACAAGTCGTTCTTTGAAGCTTAGTGCAGAAAACAGTCGTATACTTAAGCGAAAGCCCCCTCCACACAACCAACCGACTCATAAGCTATCATAGCCATATAGATCCAAGGAACCTTTTTCAGTGATAAGCCCCATGTCTTGCTAAAAGCAACATTACATCGCCAGATAACTGAGGGCCCCTCGAATGTGTTGATGTCTTGACATGCTTTGATCAAATAAGCTTTTTAATCTAGGATAACTTATAGATATTTTGCTTCGTCTGAGATCTGCAAAGTGATAGCTGAGGCAGATTGGTCACAATCCTCTTTCTTGTTAAGAGGACAAGCTCAGTTTTCAGATGATTGACCGAGAGCCCACTGGTACTGAAACTTTTATTTTGGGTCTAAAGATGCCAGCATCAACTCCAGATTCCTTTTTAGATCCGTCGGACTTCTTGGGTCTGCTATGCAAGCTCGAGCTTCAACCATATTCATTGTTTATTTTTTGCAGCACGTTCGAGCTTCTTGACGCGGGCGAGATTATCCCTGTGAAAGCATTTTCTAAATCTAACTACAGATTTTTATGCTCAAAGAAATTTTCCAAACCAATTTACCACAGAGCTAAACAATCACGTGGCCTTGCTTCTTGGTCTCAAGTTCCTTTTTTTTTTAGACAGATCGGGCATTTAGTGTCTTTATTGGAGCCCCATCGTTGGTGCGTTATCTTAAGTTAGATTAGCTTCGAAGGATTAAGCCCCTGCAATACCTCCCATTGGGAAATGGCAATCCTCCAAAGAAATTTTTTTAATGCGCAGGTCAGAGTACGCAGTAAATTGTAGGTCACTTCCGTTCTTGAGAATCATGTAACACGCACAACATAAATGGTGGCGAGAAGCCAGTCCTCGGCGCTTCACGTTCTGTCGCATCAGCTATTGATTTATATGCATAGCCATACATGTATTTAAACGCATAGAAAATCCATAAGCTTCAGCCTAAAAAGCAAAAAAAATAATCGTAAGAGAGACTCCACAGCAGAAGCTGGTTTGATGTCATCTGCATGCCGCAAGTACTTTAAACAAACTTGGCATACTTGTGTCGCAGCGTCATTTAAATCACAGAACACGACATGCATATAAATACAATTTCTAAAGTCAAATTAAAAGTAACTTGTAACGAACAAATTTAAATCCAGATCGTGGTAACCTCTGTCGCAAATTACGACCTTTTAACACATGGCAAAGCCATAACAAAACAAATGACATAAACAATTACAAGAGTCTGCTCATGCACCCGGTTCCTAATTGATTGTAAGAAAGAAAATAACTTTTACCACTTGCCTGTCATACCGAATGGGAACATATTGTTTTGTAAGTTTTTTCATTAAGTTTCTTTCGGTGTACGACACATATCGCACGCATCCTGCGAGAATTAATCCTAAAACACAATCCCTGCGTCTCCTCAGGTGAACGACGACACCCCTCACATCGGGGGTAACTTGTCAAACAAGGATGAAACAGATGATTATTATGTTTCCGCTGCAGCAGAAAGCTCATCAGGCTTAGGCAGTCATTCGAGTGACACCCACTCCATATGCTGCCCCTCCCCCGAGCTCCGCATGCTTAGTATGCTGAAACGCGACTACGGCACTAGGGGAAAAATTAACAATTTCTGATGTGAACACAAGCGAGAATATATCCTGCTGATGAGATTGGGAATATATATCCACAACACACACCGTATACATATCGTGCATAGATCTACACTCGGTATCTATCGCATCCTGTGTGTATCCTGTTTCGGTGTCCCAACGTAGGAGACGACTGCTTAGTCTCGTAGGATCCCCACCATTACCATCATCCCCATGAAAAGGGAAAATTCGATTTTGATGCAAATGTGTACAACCTCAAATCCCCTTTGCAACATATGTCAGATATCATAGATATAGAAAAGTTTTCCTCATCGTCCCCATTGTTTTTGTTCCCCTCTTCCCCGGGGAGCAGGAGCAGGAGCAGGAGGCGGCCGGGCGGGGGCGGCTAACTTTTTAGATTAATGTCAAACTCCAAAGGGGAGTTCCTTCGTTTGCTGCTCTTCGATGTTTTTGTTTGATGAAAAATGGTTCCGAGGATGAAACTGACCCCTATGACCTTCGGCGAAAGCAGTTAGGAATAAACACATTCCTTCGCTGCGAATACATATTTATGTTTCCCTTTTTCTCGGTTCGCCTTTTGCGCCTCTCGACCTTATTTATAGGCGAATAAGAAATGTGTTGTGCTCGTGTCCCCAATGAAGTATGCTTCAATTTTGTTGGGTTTTTTTTTGTCCGTTTTTTTCTTGCTTTTGATTTGTGATTTTCAATTTTTTTTGTTGTCTAACCCCTCCATACTTCTAGAAGAATGTTTGTTTTAAAGTAAAAAAAAAAGTACGTACGTATGATGTTAGGAAAGAGATAACGAAATGCGAACGGGTGAAATTGGAAATAAAGGGACCAGAACTGCTTCGGTCAAGATAAGTGCCATGTGCCCTGGATTGGGACACACCGACCAAAGGTTGATTGTCTGATTATCCCTTTCTTTTAATTTGATTGTCAGCGCTTCGATTGACACCTTCTGAATATTATCGGAGCACGGAATTTTCAGCATCAACACTGGGGTTGATGCTGAAGAACTTGAAAAAGTTGGAGAAATTTGTTCATTTGCAACAACGGCACTATAAATTGAGTTAGGGTCTGTTGAAAGACAGCCTTTCAAGGCTCTTTCGAAAGCTTTGAACGCTGCCAACAAGATTAGATTAAAAGCACACGGAAGACTTAGTTTAATTTGTGGAGAATCTGCACAGAAAATTGCCACCAGAGCACCACATCGATTACCCGATGGTGACTACTTATATCCTGTTTGTCCTTGTGGGTTCTAGGGCCTCTACTACACCTACGCACCATCGTGTGCGGTTTTTGGCAATATGCCTCGGTTGTCTCCAATTGCCGACACTCTTCCTCAGCTGTTCTGCGCCATGTATTTCTCGGTCGATCCACTCTTCTGCCATCTTGAGTAAGCGGATTCAATTGCACAGCGGAATGAGCAATGGAGTTGTCAGCTTTTTGAAATGCGTGACCAATCCATTGCCACTTTTGTCTTTGGATGGTTGTGCCTATCGGTTCCTGGCCCATTCTCTGGTAATGATATTCGTTAGAGATACGGTTAGGCCAGAAAATCCTGAGAATGTTTCGTAGGCACCTACATATTAATGAACGTTTGCAGCTTCCATGTGATGGGAGAAGTCACTTTTCAAGTGCTGCACCCATACAACAGCACGGATTCTACATTAGAACAGAACAGTCGTATTTTGGTGTTTAAGCTGATAACACTGCTTCGCCATATTTTGGACAACATTCCAATCGTTGATTTCGCTTTGGCGATTTGGCTGGCAATATCTTTCTTGTTTGGTTCCACCATCGGTCTAGACAATACTCCCAAGATATGGAAAGCTCCCTTTTTTTCACTAGCGGTTGTCCAGCGATGCTAACTCGAGATGATGAGTTTATTCCGAGGCTGATGGGCTTGGTTATGACTGTGTGAATCTTCAACCCCACGCTTGCCTCTCTCTTAACACCCGCTATCATTTGGCGGAGTTCCATGATCCTATGTGATAATAGGTATACGATGTCAGCGTGGTCAAGATGTTTGATTCCGTCCATCGAATGTTTCAATTTTCCACCGACAGGGCAGCACGAATCACATCGTTGATCATCAGTAAAAACAGTATTGGTGAAGTGGCGAACGGTATTCGTCGTGGCTCAGGCTCAGTGGTTAGTGCGTTGGACTGCTGTACGAGCGGTGTGTTTTCAAGCCCCAGTCATGTCCACCAAACATTATTCGCGGCATCACCTTTCGTCGGGGAATGAAAAGCCTCCGGGAGTATAATTTGTCATGAAAGAGCTTCTCAATTCGCCATTCAGAGTCGGCAATAAATTGTAGGTTCCTTCCATTCGTGCGAAAAAGATAACACGCACAACATGAATGGTTGCGAGAAGTCAGTCCTTGGCTCATCCCGAGCTGTCGCGTAGGCTACAATATTTATTTTATTTTATTTAAATGGACCTTCCATACGTCTCGATATTCCAGCATCGACTCTAAAATGTCAGGGGCTATCCACATACGGATAGATGTGAGATTCCAGACTTACACCAACCATCTCATCGTGGGGCTACCAAACGGATGGCACGGATTCCATGGCAGGTCTTGGAAGCCGAGTAGGAGGTATGTTTACCGAGTCCAAACCATCGAGGTATGAATCCTCCGTTCGAAAAACAAGCTGCTCGAAATTGAGTGTCTCGTGTATTCTGCTGATCCTAAGTCGATCTCGGCGAGTCACACTAGCAATACAACGAAGAAACCTCATTTCGGCAGCTTTCGGTTATTTCTTAAACCGACCATAGGTGAGGGTCGGAGCAAACAGTGAATTAAAAACCGATAGCTTAGCTTCGATTCCAAGTTCAGCCCTTCTGATAACAGATTGACCGCGTTATCTCAAAATTCCTCCAGCCTGATCAATCCTACAGCATAACTCAGTATTGCTCCTCCCATCACTACTGAATAGAATCTGAGATACTTATATTTCTCCACCTGTTGCATTCGGGAAATTACCATTACTTCTGATTTGTTCACGTTTACCTTCATCCCAGCTTCAACACAATCAGCTACAAACCTGTGCGCGCTGAAGGATGACCAAGTCATCAGCTTTTGGCTGTCATCATGGCATGACTTTTCGTTGAGTCTCACAATTCGAACCGTTCCTCGCCACGACTGCACTGTAATATCCAATCCATATCCATATACGCAATGAAAAGAGGAGGTGACAGAACGCACCCCTGGCGAAGTCCAACGTATGCAGTTTGTGTATAGAGATTAAATGGCTCTCAGAATAGAACCGGCAATCCCAGACTCCTGCAGTACACTCCAAAGTTTACCTCTAGGGACCTGATCATATGCTTTCTCCAAATCCACAAATCAACTCTGGATAGGTTTGGCATACACCCAGGCCTTCTTAAGTACCATTCTGAGATTGAATTGCTGATCGCTTGTGCTTTTGCCAGGACGAAAGCAGCACTGCTCTTCGCCGTACCTGGACTAGACCACAGCTTTGTCGCTAGACACGTTGTACTACTAGTCCACATAAGATTTTCCTTTTCGAGATTCATGAATTATTTCATGTTATACCCTACCTTTAACTCATTTTTCCTGTTGCTATGTATTGCAAATGACTGGTTCATCGTAATACCAGTGTGGGCGCTAAAACTCACCCTGATACTATCTGAGCTTCGATCGTGTCTTCACTAGCTCCCCTTAGCATATCCATTTTTGTAATGCGAAGTCTCCGTTCTTGCCCAACACTCTAAAGCATACATAAGCCTTGGCTTAAAATTCATGAGACCGAGTCCTAACTTTGGCATCAAAACTGGATTCCATGCTAAATTTCTTACTCGATTCTGACATTTGTGCTGCCAGGTGGACCAAGATATTATAAATGATATGCTTCTTTGACTGGTTCTCTAAGGATTTCACTATATTTAATTGTGCTGAATTAAAGGAATCTACCCTGAGTCTGGTTGTCGTCATAAATCATAATCCAGAAGAGGCTAAATGCTGCAATATTCGGAGGTAGGCTCAAAACGACCTCCACAGCTTAAAGACGCCACTATCAAACAAAACGGCTATGCCTGATAATGAGAAACAGACGGAGCAGCTCGTAAATTAAAGTGGAAAAACTTCGTATATCTTAAAGAATCGATGGACAGAAATCCTCCATACCTAAGAAAACGTCAAACCATTGAATTAAACATAGTCCTTGGGCTGTCCAACTCCAGAAACAAATTTTGAAAGCAATAACTATAATTCATAGCTCTGTCACTGATATCGGATACAAACGACCCAAATAATTCGGACAAGAAAATGCTAAACATTTGTTCGGCAATACCTCCAAGGTCTAGACTCCTAGACAAATAGATTCAGCAAAAGTTTACAAATCAAAGCGACTTGTGCTGAAGCCTTCCTACTCGCACTATAATAACTCACAATAACTCCTAAAAACTCGTCCCTCTTTCCTATTTATCTCTTTTAACAATGAAAATAAAATATCACTTCCATTCCCCGGAAAGTTTCTTAACAAAAACAAACACCCGGAGAAATACTCGATAAATACATAAGTATGTATGCATGTACAGTATGGATGCTCCAAGGAAGAAAAATCCCACAATCAACGGAACAACAAAAAATAAATATCGGAATCGAAAAAAGAAAAAAAGGAAAACGTTATAATCTTCTTATCGTCTTCGAACAATATGATGGACATTCAAGAATCTACAAGGAAAGGAAATAATAATAATAAACCCACCACCGTAAAGCCCAAAAGGATACCCAGAATTCGAGAGAAAAAAAAAAGAGATGTGAAATACAACGAAATTGGAAGGGAAACAAATTTCCAACACCAATCGATGGATTAAAAATGGTCCCCACTTAGTTCGAATATCAACGGCCACTTAATCTCTACGACAGCAGCAGTACGGCATAAAGCAAGTAAAAAGAAAAAAAAGGAAGGGTCCTTACGCCACAGATGGGTGTGCATGTATATTTTTAGACTTAACTCCCACATCGAGAATGGAAAAAAAAAGGGTTTCCTCCTTGATTCCGGGCAGAAAAAATCACTAAAAATGACAACAAATTGGAAATAGCCGCACTGAACATCAATTGTCATGAAGAGAAAAGAAAGACGAAGGATGGAAATAAAGCAAGAAAACATCCTAAAGCTACTTTGCCAAACAACAATCATGGAAATGTCCTTTTTTTTCCTTCTGCCTTTTCCAACGGCCAACGAAGAAGCAAACTTCATTTTTTCTTCGAACGAAATTAATGATTCTACTCGTTGTACAGAGATGGAGAGGAGGGTAAGGAAAAAGCCAACACTAGCACTGGTATCTCGTCACCATCATCATACCCATCATCACCGGCCTAAGCAGGGAAAAAGCCAAAAAAGGACATACACATACAGAAGAAAAAAAACCGACTCCACCGTTCATCGTCGTCGTTGTCTCTTCACCAAACGCAGGAGACCAAGAAATATGTCATCATTTGAAAAGATAAAATTTCTGCTTGCGCGCTCATGTGTCACAACGCTTGTTTATGTTTATTTTGCTGACGAAGACAACGAGGACAACGGCAACGGCAACGACAACGACAACGATGGGCGATGACGATAATGGCGAAGATAATAGAGAGAGGAGAAGTCCTTTGGTAGCGCAGGAACTAATGTAACACTATCTTGTTTAGCCTTTTTTCTTTTACCGCAACCACATATCTGGTCGTATAATGCACTATTGTTTCGCCGGTACCAGCCGGCGTTTGAGGCCGCCCTTTAGCGCCGGGGGAGCGTGAAAGATTTACGCACTCTGGTCGTCCTTTTTACGAGAGATAAATAGCTTATTGATTCATGGGTGTTTATGGCGCTTTTTATGCGAACTCGACAGGCTAAGAGGATGATTAAGCCGCACAACGGAAGCTATGCGAAAGCTATGATCAATCTATTGTCAGCGAACCGTTTAAGTGACATTGAAACTTTTTGAGTAGGATTCAGGGAGTTTGCAAAGACTATGCCTATATCTGTGTACATGGGCGTTTTCAAGGACAGTCACGTAGTAAAAATGTCGGGAATCGTTCTCAGAGACATTACAGGAAACTGCATGGACATGGTTCGGCTTAAAGTGTCCTTTGGACGGAAACTGTGGAGCAATGTGCGAAGTGCAAATTCAAGATAAATCAGGTCCAGATTGGATCAAAAAGTGGAAAGTAGTCACCATTTCCTTAACACTTATCAGGCGTTCGTGGTTCACTTTTTCAAAGACCGTAGAGATTTTGTAAATACTGACGTCAGAGTATTTTTCACTTCACAGAAACCTTCAGTTAGTAAATAAATCCTCTAAGTAGTACTGAATTAGTGAAAGAGCCTGTGGTACCACTTTGTACTTTTTTTTGGTCTAAGTGTGTCCGCATCCAGGTATGGATCTAAGCCTAGACTTAAGAAGGCTGGCATTTAACTAATTAATATCGTCTCACGAGTCTCAAGAGTCAAGTCAAACCGAAAAATATTTTAAACATTGGGTAGTGGCATGCTTTTCATAGCTCTTATGAGGACTTTTCATAGCCAGCTTGTCATTAGAGTTCTAGGTCAGACTTGTGTTAGACCGGCTATCACCATCTGTCATCATTGTAATCTTAAAAGATTTTCATATTTTTACTTGCGAAACTATTTGGAACTTTAGATTCGAATACTTTTGAGATCCATCTACATTAGGTCGATGTTGTTGACATAGAAAACTCCCAAATACATTTTTTTTCAGGAAGGGTCTTAGATTTTGACTGGGAGGCGAAGCCTTTTTATTTGCTTTTGATAGTGTTCAGCGAGAATATGTGCGTTATTAGAATATCTCCTATCCAGCTAAATTCTTCTACTGATTGCATCGAGCTTTAGTAAAACTTTGCACGTAGCGAGCGGCAAAGACGATAATTCATTCTCTTTTACAGGTTAGATTATTTTAGGTGGCTGGCCCGTTCAGAAAGGGACAACAGAGTGATTTATTGTGACACCACGGGGAAGAATATGGGCCTACCAGCACCAGGAACTAACGAATATAAAAAAGTGCATAAAGATGGAAGGTTAGGTTTGGTTCGGTGGCTGCCCCGTTTGAGCAGGGACACACTTAGACCAGATTGGTCCATTGTGATACCACTTACCAGCACCAGAGACCAAAAGTATAACGTCGAGTGCGCTGAAATGAGTGGCCGTATCGGTAGTAACTGTATGTGTTGAACCACTTTGACCCGGTGATAAAGTTTCCTATCTTTTGGATTTCGAATTCGGTTAGATCGTTAAGATCATCATAGAAGTATTCCCCAACGGTTTTCCTTCTTGATATTGGAAGGCGAATTGTTGTTTTCTCCTCCTCTTTATATATGCAGCTCCTGCAGACATTTTTGGAGGCGACCCCCAATCTAAGATCATGTCTGCATATAAAGCAGTTTTCGACCTCTATTAGTGGACCGAAGTTTTTCCAGTTTATCGATAATATGTCTTTCAGTCTTTTTTAAATTGAGGTTGGGTCAGATATGTTTTGACATGAGACAAGTGCTGATATTGTTCCACCTATTGTTCGCAAATTACCTGGCATCAATTTCAAGGAGAAATCTAATCGATTCGATAAAAGCAGATGGGCGGACTTGAGCCTTCTTTTGCCAGCGGACAAGCTGACCAACGACCTCCTATAAATCACGTCCTTTGATTGGATCGATTTAGCTCAAATTCAAAAGAACGTTTTATATTTGTTTTTACTAGCCTATCGCTTCAATCGTTTGCCAGGATCTCAAACACAGATTTCACTATTTGACCATGGACTCCTCCATTTTATTGATGCTCCTTTTGTCCGATTGACGATGCCCAATGAAAAAGAAAAAAAATCGAAAAGGACATTTGTTTTTAAAATTGGAATCCACACACACACACAGACAGAAGAAATAAAAGGAAAGCGGTTCCTATTTTCCATCTGTGTAGCCCAACCATTTGGTGAAAACTATTGCATTGGCTCGTAGGACTCTTCTCGGTAAAAAAAAAGGACTCACATTACATGCTGAATGCGTGGCTTTATGTCCCAGGGTAATTTGATATGCTTATCAATCTGACATTCTCATCTGTTGTCTGTGGGCCTGTGTGCATTGTTCGAGACACAGGACGAAATAATGAACGAGAAAAAGGCTTTTCATGTTTGACTTTCGGATTTTTCCCACCCACCCCTAAAGGTTCAATTATTATTGTTATTATCCTTGTTATAGTACACCAAGCACATGCAGAAATTCTCCTCCCTCATCCTTCCCAGCACAGAAAACTGCTACTGCAGTCGATAAACGTCCCTCGGGGCTTATTGCCATTACTACTGCTACGGTATGCATAAGCCATCGAATTTATTGTTGCTTCATACAAAGATACACAGATCCCAGGACAGAATCGCAAAACGATGTGGGAAATTTATTTATCTATTCAAATTGGCTCCAGCGATAACATTTTCGTTGTTTGAAAAGCATCTGGAGATGAAAACTGAGTTTTGCCCAAGTTTTGCTGTTTGCTGTTTGCGTTTTTGCAAGAAGCTAAAATTTTAAATTATTTGTCCTCGTGTTTGTTGATTTTTCTGTTTTCTTCTGTGTATTTGAGGCACAAGGAAATCTTTACGTGAATCTAAATAAATTCCCGATAAATGCCGATGTGGGTGTGTTTTAGGAGGTGGATCAAGTCCAAGGTGGTACGGTACGTACGTGTGTAATTATTGGAAAACAAATATGAAATACAAATTTGAGATTGTTTGTTTTTTCAAATTGTTCTCGGCTCTTGTACTTTGTGCATACAAACATAAATTCCTTTGTGTTCGGGATGAGGTATGGAGGAGCATAGTGAAACGTTATAAAACGTATTGGTGTTGTGTTACATATGGTATTGCAGTACTACGCCATGTTTACAATGAATGTAAACAAATTTTGTTTCATCGGATGACTTTAGGCAAAGTAATTGGTTTCATTGGAAAGATACCACAATGGTGTTCATTTGATATGCTGCAAGCGTTTCAGAGGATGGTTTTGGTCAGTTTCAGATGTTTGACCATGCTCCTACTGTTGCCTTAAGTCGCTCAATTTTTGCAGAAGCTGTGGAAGAAAAAAGTAGAAATCATCTCGTCTGCCATTGTCCAGTATTCTTCTCTCTTTCATGATCAATTCTAAATAGTTTTACGGGTAAAATTCCTCGAAATTCTCTGATATCACAATGGGTCTTAAGCCTAAATGAGTCCCCTATGGGGCACAAAAATATGACAGAAAGTGAATACAAGCAAGCACTGCAGTGATGCAGAAAATGAAAGGAAAATCTTTGGGTAGAAAACTCAACCTCACGCCTCTGTAGGATGTCGCAGTATTTTGCTAAAGCAACTACAATCTGAGTTCTAAAAACTACGAGCAGACGGTATGCAAAAGTCGCATCACATATGTACATATATGCCAGTGCTGACGCCACGAGAAAACTCGCAAATGTGTCGAAAATTCTATACGTATGGCAATGCTCGTAAACTCGCATATAGACGTGTTCCCACAAAATGCGACTTTGGTGCTAAAAATCGCAAATGCATTTGCGAGCCTATTATATGTTCATGAAATGTTATGAGAACCCTTTCACTCCCTCTTTCCCCAAGGCCTAGAGCATTTCTGGTCCGATTTCATCCACATAAGCGCATTTGCTGATTTTAGCGTTTTAATCGCCAATGCCACCTCCTCAGCGGTGGGACTATTCTCCGCCCTACTCAAAACCATGGGTCTGCTATCCTCAGTGCTCTGTTCGGAATTGAGCAGCTCCGAAAAGTGCTCGCTCCATCTGCGCAAGATGTCTTTCTCATCGGAAAGAAGTACACTATCTTCCTTGGATGGTATTAAACTTCCTTCATCTAAGACGGCCAGAATATCTCCAACTTCTCGCCGAACTCCTTTCAAGACTGCACCTTAGCTGCTCTAATAGCCAGCTCGTCGTGTCTCCATGTACCAGTTGGGAGAAGTTGAGTCCCCCAAATGTATCCACACCTGAAGACTGTCTTCTTCTTTCTAATGGCTTCTTGAACTCCGTATAGTTTAAACCACAAAGTTATTTTCTCACCACAACACTGAGCCGCCTCATTCCGTAAACATCTCCAATGACTGCTGTTGAAAACAGCCTTTGGAATACCTGCCGTGCAAACTCTTCCCGTATTTCATCGTTCTGCAAACTCTCCCACGGCAATTGACCTCCTCGTGGTGGGGGACGGGCAACCTGGCCCAAAAGGGCAGACGGAGTAGCTTAAATAGTTTGACTATCCGCACAACCCAGTCATGGATAATTGAGAGCCATCTCCGATGATAAGAAGACGATAGTGGCATAAGTGGACTTTCGGTTTCTCAACAACAAAATTTTAGACCTGATTTTTCCAATATTCGTGGGCTGAGAATATAGTTAATAAATTTGCCATTTACAACCACCAGCAGTTTTGGAACTTTAAGAAACACAGATGGGTGCATAATCTGATTTTCCAGACCTAATCCCGTTTGGATATAGCGAATGTGGAGCACTTTACATAGCTCTGTGTTTCCTCATCACTACAACCCAAAAAACATTTAAGACCAACTTGGCTTAGTCTTTCCTTCGTTCCTCCTCTAATTTTCCGCCCGTGCTGTTCGTTTAAAAGAAGTCGCAACGTGAATTATAAAAAAGAGGAACAGGATAACCCAAATACGGCAAATGACCTGGTAAACAAGAATCACAACAACTGATTTGCTCGCATAAGGCAGAATATACAATGTTATGTTCTCATGCGGTCGCATATCGCTGGAACGCTGCCATACGCTGGCATATGCTGGCGATTTGTCATAAATTATATGCGAGAGTGTTCACACGATATGCGGAAAAGTCGCAAATTGATTTGAGATCTGGGAGAAGCTTATCGTTCGCATATGGTTTGCGAGCATATGCGGACTGTCGCAATAAGGTGTTCAGACGACATGCCAGCAAGAATCGCATATGATGACGCAGAAATGACGTCAGACTTACATATACATGCGAGTTTCGCATAGCGTCTGGTTGTAGCCTAACAGAGAAATGAGCAGCTGACTTAAGGTCCAACTAGCAGACTTTTGGTGATGATGGAGGCATTCTACTCATCGATTTAAAGAGCAACGAAGGACCAATACTAATCCTACTGTTTGAATAACTAGCTATAAAGAATAATGAGCACCATTATGCTGTCATTGTGGAAACTATAAATTTAATTGTTTGTGGATTCTAAAATTTTGTTAATATGAAGAAGAAACAGAGTTCGAGAAATTAAAGCTCATTGATGTACTCTCGCTGCGGTTCTCAACCAAAACATTATCAAACTGGTAATAGTTTTCACCTATTGACAAGCACTTCGCACTATATGCAACGAAATGAAAAGGCATGTTGAGGAAACTAGCCAACGGACTGGATATGATCCAATCCTTGATTTCGCTTTACAAACACCAACCATCAGTACCATGTGACAAAGTGAGCAAATATCCTTTATATACCTTCACTTTGAAGCTTTTATCAATATCCATTCATCCTGTACCACTTAAATGCAACTAATTTATTCAGGAAATTTAATAAACAGAAAGAAATTTACACCATTTTTCGGGCCATTAATTCCTGAAATATCCGGCAAGTTGCTCGTACCAATTACGAATGATAAATATATTATAGTACTTGTTTGGCAATATAATCGCATTTCCTAAATGGAGTACACATATGTATATATCAAATATAATCGCATTAAAATCCCAATGCAACTAATTAATCTCATTTAAAACTGACCCACAACATTCGAATTAAATTAAATTATTTCTGTTTGTTCCACGTGATAAAGTATTTCCCGACAATTCCACAAAACCCAGGGAAACACAAATTAAAGTCATAATTAATTACACTACACAAAATCTCCACTAAATTGTTTGGCGTCCTGTTAAGCAGCAACAATTACACACAAAACGAGAAGCAACAAAGAAAAAAAAATTACATTCAAATGCGTCGGAGCTTGTAATGAAATAATAAACTCCGTCCATCATGCCCCATGCCAAGGCGAGAGCAAAACAATTCCATCTTCTCCGGCAAAGTCCAGTGAAATATAAAATCATCCACTTCAGGACAATAAAGCGAACAAACAACATTCCGCGTCCGCACCGCCGCCGACCACTGAGAGATGAACGTGTTTCCCCAACCTTAAGAGATAATCCTGCGAACCCCCATTTGGTTCGTTCGTTGCTTAACTACTACTGGCGACACAATTAAATCGTCCTTACGCTTGATTTAATTTTGAAAGAAAATTTCACGCTTTCGCGCTTTTATGACGGTCATTCGTCACTCGTGCTAATTCGGAACGAAGGAGGAGAGAACAAAATGCGCTTCAGGATCCCGCCTTACATCTAATTAACTATACCACTGGGAGGTATATTTTGTTGCAGGGCATACCCCAACTTATTTACCTGGGGGTGATACTGTGACTCCCTCATCCATCCATTCGACATTTTTTTTTTTTTTTTTCTTTTCTCCAAAAATTCTGTTTACGTTTCTTTTATTCGAAGTGAGATAACGATAGAATCCTGCCCGACTATATGCGTGTGGAAATGGATTTTCGGCAATTTGTTTACACGCCCGCATTGTGAATAAAATTAACACTCTGGCACTTAGGCGAAATTTATGGTCAATGGTGTGCTCTTAATGATATGCGGGCCACCCACTCGGGCATGTCCTGCCGGCTGGCAAGTTATGATCATAGATTTTGTTTTGTCACACTTTGGATTAACTGTGTGCTTAGTTGAGTGTCATTAGGTGTGTCCTGTGGGCATGTTTCTTTCCCTTCTTGTGGGGGGTGGCGTCGTGTATTTTTATGATGTGAACAGATTAAGTGTTTACAGAGGGTGAGTTGGCAGGTTTTGAGGTAAAGCCTCGGCTTTTCTTAACACAAGTGCCATCGAAATTAGAGATAATGAATGAGTGTTTTTTTTTTTTTTTTTTATTTTCGGAGTTCCGGAAGGCATGACGTTGGGATTAATAAAGCCAAGTCACTTCTCGAATGACTGTGGAGAAAATTAAAAATTCCAAGAAATCGAAAGAAGTGTGCTGATATGGTTTTTCTTCTTAGAAATTTTTTTATTTGTTTCCGTGCTTGAGTGTATAGATTTTCAAGTTTTTTTTTTTTTTTTTTGTTCACCTTAAGGAATCTTCCAAGTCACGAAGGAGAGATTATTGAATTCATTTTGAAAATCGACATAAAGATGAATTACTTGGCGGTTTTTGTGCCTTCAAAATGTGAAGGTCATATGGTGGGTTTGAGTAGGGGCATATAAGAGGGCATAGGTGAAATGCCAACAATGGAGATGGCGCACATTACAATTAGTTTAACACATTTTATATTGGTTATCTTGAAAAAAAATTACGACACTCTAGCAAACTCTTCTGTGGTTAAATCTCAGCACGATGAGAAATGTGGGTCATGCGTAGAGAGTGCGAACTCTTTAAACATTCTTACATGGGATATACGATCGCATAATTAGATGTAATCTCTTTTTTTTTTAATTTTAACAATTTTGTAAGAAATAATGGAGAAAAAGAAAGTCCTCACTCTACTAACGAACATCCAACGTTTGCGTGGGGATAATCAGCTCATAAGCCAGTATCCCAACAGCAACGATGGAAACCATCCTGAATTTACTTTCTATGGGGCTAGGGGTGAAGAAGACAGCTGGTTTGGCTGCCCTAACGAGCGAACCTTCACAAGACACAGGGCTATTTGGAAGGAAGTACAGACAGCCTCTGGACTCACATGTAGGCTATACAGTCAGGTTCCCCAAAAGAGAAGAATAGCAACAGGGCACTATCATTCCCTCAGTGGGAGGGACTGCAGTATAAACGGATGAATCCCACATCAACGGAGAATCGGTGGTCTTCCTCCGAACGCCACTTCTCAATCTTGCTATCCATCTGGAACAGTTCGTGGCTGTGTTCCTTGCTGTCGTCTAGCACGGAGAACGCTTAATCTTGGCAGGAGGCAACTAAGACTGATGGTCTTCCTGCCCACTGGTCATATCAACCTGAATAAACATGCCCACAGATTGGGACTGTGGGAGAGGAGAGAAGAGGCTCGAACACACCCGATTGCCCTGCCACAGGGGCGCTATGACACAAATGCCTGGGAAACCATGTTCTGCCCAAGCTTCGAGAAAATCCCGGAGTTCTCTGGACATACAATACGTTTCTTGGATCTCTGCTGAAATGCACCGTTTGGCTAACACAATTTTCGTGACCGGTTTGTTAAATGAGTGTGGCCGCGTGTTGACAGACCATGTCTGTTGGTCTTTAATCCAACCTGAGGAGTTAAGGAAGAGTAGAATGTTAGGAATTTTTTTCTCCGAAATTTCGTTCAGGTTGTTCAGCACTTACTCTATGAATGCCATGCACTCGCCGGCTGTGGTTATTTTTTTTTTTATGGGCACAATGGCTTGTCTGCGTCGCAAAGCACCCATTTAACTAACTTTGCCATAGTTTTGCCTTATGCTTTTCACGACAGAAATTGTGATTGAAAGAAAGTGTGATTTCATCGGGTGGGATTGCCTTCCTAGCAGTCTCCTGAACAGCAGTTGTCACTGCAACTACCTCCACGAGCTGCGTAGGTTCAAGCATCGGTCCACCGAACATTTGTTCACGGAACCACCTCTCGTAGGAATAACTTGCCTCCGGGAGTTAAATTTGCCATGAAAAAGCTTCTTAATTCGCCGTTTGAAGTCGGTTATAAATTCTAGATCCCTTCCATTCGTGTGAACATGAATGATTGCAAGAAGCTAGGCCTTGACTCATCTCGAGCTGTCGCGCCACTTATTTATTTATTTGCGATTCACATGTCGGTCGAGTCGGGGCCAATCAAACCTTTTTATCCTGTCAATGTGCCTTCATTCTTTCATTTCCAATGTCGTCGATCGCCATTTCTATCCCCTCACAATTAATGCCGAAAGCGTTTTTGAAACACCCAAGCATAATTGAGTTTTCTTTACTCGGGCTAAGTATAAAACAAACAAACCCCAACCACGATCGTTACCAATAACGTTAACTGACGACCCAAAAACAGATCCTCACGAAATCTTGCATATCGTTAGGAGAAACTTTTTCTCTTATCAGAACCATTGACAAATTGTGTTGTTTAAGTTCAAAATTGATGTCAAAAATCCTCATCATCAAAGATTGACAACTTTTTTTCCCAGACATTATCATTCCCAAAAACCAAATTCACTCATCCGGGAAGTAGTTATTGACCGTTAAAACGAATAGCTTTAGTAAAAATGGCTTTATCAACTAACCACCACAAAAGATAATCTCAAATCCTAAAACCTCTACTCATCGTCATAATAAATTTAACATTAAAGCAAACCAGTGGGCTGAATCCTTGAGAAACTTATGAACTTGAAAATAAAAGGAAGAAAAGATAATTTAATCCCGAAACCAGTTCCAAATAATGAGAAAGTTTTCTCAACAAAAAACTTTTATTGGATTCGGAAATCATTATTCGATAAGTGTTCAAAGTTGCAAACTTTATTCCATCAAAACAACAGTGGCTCGCATAATTTTTTCGTTCGTTTCGTTTATTGATTTTATCCTGATGCGGAGCTTTGGAATTTTTTTTATTTCAAATGAAAAATCGAAATTTAGATGAGGTGTTCAATCAATTATGTACTCAAATATTTTTGCACAAAAAAAAAAGAAGGAGAAGGGAAATGAAATGCTGGAATTGTGAATCACCTGGGAATCGCTTTGAATTTCATTTTATTTCTGTTTGATGAATGGAACTCGTACTTGGGCAGAATTCCTGAAATGAATTTCAATTTAGGAACTGTAAATCCCCTTGGCCCGACTGAAGAAAAAAAAAACCAAAGACTTGAAAGAAAGCCCAAAACTCACACCTAAAAACCTGAAAGCATTTAATGTTTCGTCATGAACAAGAAATAAACAACAAGGAACAGAAAACAAAAACATGGGCGACGGGCAGTGGAAAGGCAAAAGGAATGCAAAGTTATACCCCATTTTATTGTGTGGACGTTAGACAAAGAAAAAAAAAAACACACCTACAACCTCTATGTTTCTTTTAAGGTCGCTGACTGGTTTTTGTTTTTTTTTGTTTTGTGCTGTGAGATTTAAAAGAGTGTTGGTAGTCCTTCACCGTCGTGTAAACGAGGGGAATTTGTATTAACAAAACTTTTCTGGACGCAGCAATAAATCTTCTAAGATGTCACAGCAAAAAGAATGTTAAGGCGGGTGAATTTTTGAAGAAAACGTACCTATATCTCCATTCTTTTAATTTTGTTCAAAACTTAAATTAGAACTCAAAAAATAGTACAAAAATTATCGAAATTATCAAAATTACATTTTTTTAATACCCGGCGTTGCTCGGGCTCTTTCATCATTAAGGTACATGTGCTACCGAAGATGATGATGTCACATACTCTATGTGCTTTCTCGGATTTCCAGTTGATTCTCTGCCAAATTTCACCAAAATCGATTCAGTAGTTTTCGAGATTACCTCTTACACACAAACATATTTTCTCTCTTTATACTATTAGTATATGTATGTAGATGCGATGCACTAAAAACCATTCCCTGTACAGCATTTACGGATTTAAAGCAAATAAGCGATAGTAAGTTAGACTTTTCCACAAAAGCTAAAAGGATGCAGGAAGGAAAAGAAATCTGGGCCTTTGGGTGCTCTTTACTTCACTGATCTTGGTAACCCTGCCTAGACATCAGAAGCATGTACTTGTAACTGCTTCTTTCAACTAAGTAGGCTTTCGGAAAAAAAAATTTAGAAATGCTCGCATTAAACAAAAGTAGCGTTAAGTTTCTTTTGCATTTCTTTACTGGACATCGTCCATTCAACTACCATCTTAAGCTGATCATCAGTCCTTCTGACCTTTGCTGACTCTACTTGGAAGATCAAGAAATTGAACAGGTTATTTTGTGCGACTGTCCCGCCATTGATCGCTGTAGACTGAACACTTCGACAAGGAATTCACCTTCGTAGAAACAACAAATCACGCTTCAACAAGCACTACCTTGGGGTTCCTTCAAGACCTCGATCGTGCTCAAAATTTAGTTCTTTGAAGAGTAAGAGCTGTAACCCAAAATTAGTTTTAATATAGTGAAAACTAAGCAAGGAGTGGGATATTGGTGAAGGATATTGGTGAGTAGCCACCTCAGTGGTCAGTGCGTGGGATTGCTGTGTGAGCGGTGTGGTTTCAAGCCCCAGCCATGTCCATCGAACATTTTGCGCGGCGCCACCTCTTTTCGAGAATGACAAGCCTCCGGAAGTATTATTTGTTCTGAAAGAGCTTCTCAATTCGCCGTTCGAAGGCGGCAATAACACGCCACGGCAAGAAGGGCTTCAAGCTGCAATTTCCCACACTGTCACAATAAAAATGTATCTTTCTCATGAACTTCTATAGCAAAATTTTTAGAATCCTTACGGGCGTGATCAGCGACCTATGAAACATATAAGCACCTATGTCTTGAGAGGGCACATATCTACTTCCATTTTCAAAAAATGTAGGCTCCCCTCTTCTAAGAAGCAAATGTTCGACAACATTCTTGTGGAAACATCTTGCGGTCATCTATCAAAAAAAAACTACCCAACAAAAAATTGGTGACTTCATAAAAAACCGCATTTTCAAGCCTCCAGTAGGTGAAGCAGTGTCAGCGCACCACTGCTTCTAGTTACAACTGCAACGGCTTCCTTATGAAAAGTCACATATGAATACAACAATTTGGAAGCGTCCATGATACTTAGAAAACTCTGAGTGAGTTCCAGAGACTTAATATGCCCAAAAATTAAATTTTAAAGCTAAGGACGCTAAAACATATACAAGAGATGTCCAGCAACTATATTTCCATTCGTTTAGTTCAGCCACCACTGAATGAAATCCTGCCGACGCCACTAAACATGAACAACATGGCCGAGTACTATTAAGGGAGAAAAAAAAAAGGAAAAAGGTGGACACAGAATCCAGACGTTCGGACATGAGAACATCTTTCCTGACCCACTTTCAGGACAATTGTGACAGGGTACTGTAATTAATAGTGAAATGGTCCTGTTGTTGTTCATGGTACAAGTGCAATTCTTTGATGTTTTGTAAGGATAAAACAAAAATATGTCATATGGTACACAAAAAACAGGCAAAATGTTAAAAATAAACTGATAGTCCTTGAATGAGAAGGGAAAAATGTCCAAGCTCAAACTACCGTCTGCGAGTGTTCAGCTCCTTCTTGGGTAAACGTGGGCAGAACCAGACGGACGGATGAAGTTTAATTATGAAAATGTCACGATGTGCAGTGTGTAGTCTACAATAAATGACATAAAATTATAACATGTGAATCCGATACAGTTTGCTGTAGGGAAGAAGGAACAATCGCCGGTTAGTTAAAGGTCACATTCAACTCTGATTGGATAAAACTATTCATTGTTCCCCTTCTTCATTCCTTTTCTGTCCCTAATGACATCAAACAAAACACAACTGGAATAGAGGTAACTTCTTCTAGTTGCTCCTGTTTTTATTTTTTGTTGAGATAATTATATCCTCTTTGCCATTTATTTTGTCGACCTTAATTTCCTTTTTTGTGGCAACAACAAATGGATGTCACCTCCTACACCCATCGTTAGTGTAGATAGAATTTCACGTTGCATATTTTTCTTTTCTGGTTCATCGCATTAGCATACTTGCCAGTTTATCTGAACGTCTGGAAGTAGTCATTAAATTATGGAGCAAGGATAACACCGGTTAGAGGTACTCCCTACCCTGGTGTGCAGAGAGTCAGGTTCAAGATCGAAAAGAGAAAGGAGGTGTATGACTAATTTTTCCATCTTATATATTCGTTTACGGTTTGCTAAATTACTGCTTCAAGGATAAGGGCTAGATATACACATTAATTTTAAATTTCCTTAATATTTGCTGTAATTCGTTAAAAGTTGTTAAGATAATATCGAAGGGAAAGGATACCTAGGAAAATAGGAAGGAAACTGGCTTCTAGTTGATGCAATAGGAGTATGCAAGGCGAATTTCAGTGGGCTATATGCACACAATTTCTGAACTCAAATAGATATCTTACACACTAATCGTTGAGAGTTTAGATGGACTCTACTTTTGGAGAAAAATGTAACAAATGAAATGAAAGGAGGTGATCAGCGAAGTCTCTGTTGATGCCTTTTGTATCAACAGTGGACAATCAAGACACAACGGTTGGGGTCTAAAGATGGTTCTTGTTCAGATTCGCAGAGCAGAGAATATGTAACTGGTACATATCTGTCCTGGATTTTCCATTTAGTTCGAATGAATTTTGTTCAGACATTTACACTGCCGACCATAAGCTTGGCGTATTTTTACTCTGCTAATTTTTTCTCAGCATTCAGTTATGTTAGGAAGCTGAGTGGTCGCCGTGGCTCAGTGGCTAGTGTCTTGGACTGCTGAGCGAGCGGCGTGGGTTCAAGCCCCAGCCAGGAACACCGAACATTTTTCGCGGCACCACTTCTCGTTGGGGAATGACAAGTCTCCGGAAGTATAATCTGTCATGAAAGAGCTTCTCACTTCGCCGTTCGGAATCGGCAATAAATTGTAGGTCCCTTCCATTCGTGCAAACAATACAACACGCACAACATGAATGGTTGCGAGAAGCTAGGTTAATGACCGAAAAAATAAGATCGTGGGGACAAGCTGCCGGAGTTAGAGTTCTTCGTCGCATTGGGTAACTCATCGAAATCGAGGTAAGAACACCAGAATAAGCGCGACACTCGATCGATCGAGCTACTTCTTCGAATGGAGAGATCTATTCTTCGATAGTTTGGACACGTTAAACGCCCCTCCCCACCCAATTCGGCTTCTAAGACGTACCATGGAATCCATACCATCGAGTAGGCGTCCCCTGGGTAGGCCCAGGATGAGATGGCTGGACCAGGTTCGAAGTCTTACTTCTATGGGGATAGTCCTTGATCTTTTAGAGTCGATGGCGGAAGATCGGGAGATGTGGAGTGTCCACTTAAGTACCCTAATCTCACGACCCTTATAGTGGATAAGCGGGTCATTTGAAAATGAATGAATGAATGAGGTTTTTTGATTGTGTGAAAGCATCCGGTGGCGTATACGTAACATTTTTGTATCGCATGCAGAAGAAGTAGTAATATTACCAACAAGGCATCCTTGCCGTTTAAGATTATCCTCGATCTTAAGAAAATCTTGATTTAGTGACCAGGAAACCACCCTTCAAAACTTACCATTATCATTACAGGACAGTGCACAGCAGAAATGCTCAAGAAGTAGACACTGTCTGCAATGATTTTTGTTTAACTTCCAGAAATGAGAAGATTAGAAAACTATCGTGCATTTCCTCTGCATGTGTCCCGCTCTTATAAGAATTTCAAAAATTCTATAAACCAACACCACTACGATGATCGAAAATATCTCTGTTCGCGATCGAGACGGCCGACCTTGAACGTTACGTAAGAAAATGCGGAAATAGGTCACAATCCGAAGAGTAATTTGAAATCTAAAATTTCCTCAACATTTTTTTCGAACGCCAGTATTAGGAATATATGACCCACCTTTGACCAGGACAAAACATTAGAACTCCTGATCGGCATGGGCCACTGGATAATGTACCAATCCAGCCAAATTCAGCGTCACCTTCAGCATACCCACCATTTTAACAAAAAATAGAAACAGGAAACGATTCGAATAAGAATCGGTAAGAAAACCTTATTTCATGTCCTGTGTCTGGTAGTGGTCAAAGCCAAAAATCGCATGTTAAGCAAACTCGTCTTCGACGGGTCCGAAGAAATCTTGAATCATAGTATTACGAAAGGGCAATTAAGTATTTATTGGGTTCTCTTCTATACCTAGGAGGCTAGAACCACCACTTCTTCTTAGCACTTAAGAGACTTTCAGCCCTATGATGCTGCAGACAGTATACTCAAACAATTTCACGTCAGACAAACGGCACGTCTTATTTGCCATTCTGCAATTATGTTCTTTAAATTAGCGCGTTGGTGTCAATACATCCAACGCATTCTTGGATGCACACCACTCAGTGTCAACTTTTGAATTATGACAGCTGAAACACATCATTCATTGTCACACTCCCCACCCTGAAAAAACTTAAAAAAAAAAAAACACATTAATGTCGTTGTGACATTTAAATCGTGTTAATTTATTCAACAAATGACGCAGAATACGCATCATATGACGTGTGACCACAATCAGTGCTTTAATGATATCTGATGCTTGTCTACTTGCCTACGTAAGTATGTAGGCAATCAAAATTGGATGAGATGATGTATTGTGTCCTTGACATTTTAAAGTTGGCTACGGTTTTTTTTTTTACGTGACAGACTGAAATGTAACGATCAAAGTCATGTCCTTTTCCAAAGTGACGTCACTTGAAATGTTGACAAGGAAGCTCGTAGAAGAGAAACAAGCAAAATTTGTCTGGATGAAGGACAGGTATTGCTCCATGTGATGATTTTTAATGTCTTTCACTTCAGTGTTCAGGTGAAGTTCCATCGAGTCGATAGGGGCAGGTGTTATAAGTGAGGTCTTGACTGGTATCTTTTTAGCTTTGAACGTCTTTATGGTCTGGGACTCGTAGGGATAATTCTCATTAATCTCCTTCTTAACCACCTGTAAGCCTATTTTTTTTATTTGCCATGCCGCTGTAGCCACTGAGCTCAACATGCATACTGAGTCCATGTCCAGCTTTGGCTACCAAAACGAGTGGAGTTTCGGACTGTCTTTGGATGGAAATACATAGGATTGGTCGAATTACAGTCAACCAGTGTGACGATGACAGGGAAAAACTGCGAAGAAATTTGAAAAGTACAATGGACGAACATTTTGAGTGGAGGTGTAAGGGCACCCAACTAGGTTGCTTGGTTCAATATTTCTCTAAACGAATTGATACACCTTTATTTCAATGAAAAGTATTTCAGCATATTATTCTCATTCGTCATAACAATTGGTGTCGAGACTGTGCTTTTGGGTCCACCTCTCGTTGGAGAATGACAAGCCTCCAGGAGTAAAATTTGTCATGAAAAAGCTTCTCAATTCGCCGTTCGGAGTCGGCAATAAATTGCAGGTCTCTTCCATTCGTGTGAAAAATATTACACGCACAACGAAAATGGTAGAAATGGAAAATGGCCCATCCCGTGGTGGCGCGCCACCCCTTCCAACCATAATTATTAAGAAGTTTTTCTCGCCGTCCTCAGTCCTTGGAATTCTTTTCATAACACAGAGAGTTTTAGACCTGTTAACGACCCAAGTACATGACGTGAGTGTTTTGAAATCGTCAGGGTACCATTGGATGGTGCTATGCTTGAACATATTGGAGAACGACATAACTCCATTCTCTTTAACAGCTCAGTTTTTATTTTTATTTATTTGCAAAGGGGTATATCCGAATCATATTGTCCCTGAGCCAGTTCAATCTAGCTCTTTGCATGTTATGCTTTTCCCCTTCCCCAAACCTTTCTTTATGGTTCTAGTTATGTTTTTCTTCGCCACAGTTTTCAAAGCAACATGAAGGTGGTAATACTGAGAACACGCCCGATTGCATCTGTGGAATAGTTTCCCATTACTCCTGGTACGCAAACTTATGCTCTGTTGTACTCAGTTTCTTTCTTTGTACCCAGTCAATTGCCCTGTACACGATGGCGGTGACGCAGATTCATGTCAACAGAACTTGGCCGAGATGCTTCTGCAAATCTCGGGTGACTTTGCTTACAACCGATCTTACAGAGAAGTGTTTCTAGATATTTAATTTTCTATTGAAGATCAAGGTCCGCCTAGTTGGATCTAGTGAATGGTACTACCATGGACTTGTTGGGATTAATCTTGAGTCCCACTGATAGAACATTATTCTTGAGTGACTCGCTAACCTTTTTGCACAACTTTAGGGAAAATATCTTCAAAGTTCCCTCTAGCAATGATGAATATGCCATCAGCGTATCCTTAGAGGCTTGTGGCAGTTTCTTATACCTTTCCCCGGAGCATGTTAGCAGCCGGGGTAGGACTCCTTCCTGGTTTACTGTGTTGGTTATTTCCCCGATACCAGTTTCAGCTATCCTGGTTTTCGGCATCTCAAAGTCAATAAATTAACATAAAATACCCTACGGAATTTCCATTTTTGGAGAAACCTTAGGGATATTAGGCACGAGCTTGTGGTTTAGTTTGACTGACTTAAGATAAAACATAAAATAATTCTCATAAATCCATGAAACCATTTGCCATTCCACCATTCAATTGTTATCATTTCAAAAGACTTCCACACGCGCGCTACTCTACCAAAGTCTCACTCAAACACTGTCTTCAGATAACGAGGGGCCAAAGGTATAACACAATCATATACTGCAACAACATTGATTTCATTTCAAATTAAATTGCCACAAGGGGCTTCCTTTCAATCTAATTTATTTCATGCGTATCTACATTACTTCTCCAGATACCATTCATTTAAATTAACAATTTAAGGCACATTCCACGGCCTATATACCTTTAAGGATTCTGAATCCGTTGGAGTACATTAAATAATTAAAATTTAATGCTACCCTCCGGACAACTTTTATAAATTGCTTACCAGCAGTGCTATAGTAGATAAAATAAATTTTTCCCCCCACACCACTCATGAACGAACGCCTTACTTGTGGAAAATTACACTCAACTTCATTAATCCTGGCAGCACATTGTGCTACATCGATAATGCCTCTCAAACAATCCCATCCCCGCTGCCTTGAAAGTTTACTATTCAAGTTTACATAATTAAAATTAACCTAATGAAGCAAATGAAATGCAAGAACCTTCAGCAGACGTTGGCGGTGGACAGGGAGCGCCATGATTAATTCAACACATCATGTATTTTCTAATTACCAACTAATTAATGATTGGATCTGAATCACGGCAACGCTCCCTGGATTCCCCACTCCACACCAGACCAGGGTGTGTATCATCATCCCGTCGCCGAGTTTGGGTTCATTCATCATATTTCGCCGATATTCAAACCACCCCCCGAGTTCTGAGGAAATTCCATTGCAAAATTCCAGAACGCAACGCCCGGCACATCCCACATACACGAACATAATCTCAACTTTCGATGATGATGATGTAGTTTTTGTTTGCAGTACTTGACAGGAGGGGCCAGAGGGCGGCGATGAAATAGCGGAATGGCTTTACGATGGAAGTTGGTGGGGCAAATCAATGGAAATTCTGAAGAAATCCTGAAGCTACTGCAATGGCTATCAATTTGGAAAGAGGCTATTCAAGGACGAAGCAGTACAAATATTTCAAAAAAGACGCACATTTTGAAATTAATTATTCAAAAGCTTTATTTTTAGAAATAACAAGACGACTTAAATACTTAAAATGTCCTTCGGCAGTTGACTAATTTTGGAAACAGATCCATGCCAATTGTGTTTGGCCAGCCTTGGAAAAAGTTTTCTATCGGATTTTGTTTCAAGTTGTCCGTAAAAATGGTGGTTTAAAATGCATGTCCAACCTCATAAGACCCTCTAAGCCACATCACCTGTAGAGGTTGAGGTCGCTAGAGAATTGAGTCTTGTTTGAGTGAGAGCGTGTAAATCTCATTAAAAAAATTGAAAATATCATATCAGAGCAGCCTTACGCTAGAAAAGTTTATCACTAATCCAGTATTTATACAACCGCTGATCTAGCGAAAAATGCAGGAATTTCCAATCGATATTCAAGACAATTTTTTCGATTTAATGGCCATTTGCATTGAGATGAACTATACAGAGCTATGCCAAGTTTAACATGCCTTCTTAGCGCGACAGATTGTGCGGGATGAAGAAGAAAAATGCTTTGCTTCATTAAAAGCAGTAACGACCTCATTGAAGCCTTTGATGTCAAAAAGCTATTTAGACAAGGTCAGGTGCTACAATTTTTGGACCATCGATCTGAGACTAATTGTGTAGAACTCATAAGTCAACACTAGACGGACAATCTTTTACAGATCTGCGCAACTGCAAGCATATGCCGAAAATATTGACATTATCGAAAGAATGCTGTGTTATGTCAGTAGTGCGTCCATGAGTATTGATGCGGGAGCTGCCACGATAGGTTTGACGGTCAATGAGGGCACAAAAATGATGCATAATCGACCTCTCAGACAAAACGCCACACTTGACAGATATTGCATTGAGGTACATTGACCTAGGGCAACCTTGGTGAACCGCTAATTTTTGTTTTGGCCTGAGAAGGCAAAAGTGTAGTAGAGTCCTCTCCCAATCAACTAAAGCGACTCGATATAAGAACCTAACTACAGAATAATCAGCCTAGTTAAATGTGGTTATTGGCCGAAACCCAGATCGACCTCGGACTTTAGAATTACCATCAGAACGTAAGGAAGTAGGGCTACAAGAACGAAAGGGCAGTTTACAATCAAACGAGAGAACCTCCAAACAGGAGACAGAGTAAGGAATTTGTAGACATCTTCGACTTTAAAAAAAAAGAAGCTGTATGCAAAAACTACATAACTGGACAGAAAATTATCCCGAAATCCGCAGATGCAAAGGTTCGTGTAGATGAAGAGCACTGCGACCTAGTAAATCTATCGTGCCCCAGTACTTTATCTCTTAAAATAAAAATACCTGGCGCGACAGCTAGAGATGAACCAACGTCTAGCTTCTTGCAACCATTCATGTTATGCGTGTTACATTTTTCCTATAAATGGAAGGGATCTACACTTTATTGCCGGCTCCGAACGACGAATTAAGAAGCTCTTTCTCGACAAACTATACTCCCGAAATCTTGTCATTCCTCGACGAGAGGTGGTGCCGTGTTCGATGGGCATGGCTGAGGCTTGAACGCAAGCCACTCGCACAGCAGTCTAACGCACTAACAACTGACCCACGGTGACCACGGCGGTTCTTGGTCTCAAGTCGATATAATACTCGAGTTAGAGCTCCTTTTTCTGTCCAACTGAAACACACCATTTTCTAATTTTCTTATAAAGTTCTTCATTTTTAAAGTGAAGCTTCACATAAAATAAGAAGGTCTGCTTGTACGAGTATGTCTTCAAGATACCTACAGAATCTGCTGTGCCCATCCTGTTTTATAATCAATTTCCTAAGGTGATTCTTGAGCCTACAGTGGCCTATTGACATGCTTATTAGGATGCCAGTTCTGATATTTACCCAGAAATTTGCAAATGGTCCATATGCTTATAAACTCGATAGACCTTTTGTTGAGTCAGCAGTGCGAACTGGTTTTTCATACCCAATATAAAGATTTACCTATAAACTTTGATAATATGAGAACGCCATTATTTTACACAGATAACTAAAGTCATGATTGTAAGAAAATTAGAACAAGTCCAACAATTAGCCGGAACACCAATTTCAAGTTGTCTACACACCTCTTCAACTTGTATTTTTGCACTCAAAATGCAATACTCAGCAAACACCCCTTGAGGGGCCTATTAGCTGGCTTGAAAGTAACCTCTTGTCTACCTCTCAACCCAATCTCGATTTAAGTGAAAACTAGTAGACTTAGACCGAGTATCCATCGTCTCTTGTTCTTGAGCAGATTTGATCTTTAATTCTGTCAACGGTTTTAGCACGATCTGATCTTGAATATGATCTTAGGTGGCGTGCAGGTGCAGAAAGGGATTTCAACCACCATTGAGTGAGCAAGTGAAGGTAGTTAGCTAGGGACCATGTTACCTTAATGGGATTTTTTTTTTATATTTTAGAAGACGAACTTATAGGGCGCCCCGTTTCTTGTTCATTCTGTTTTAGAACTTTTTTTTTATATTTTGTCCGGTAGCGCGGTCTTTTACTTTTGCGGCCCACCATGAAGGTTCACCATGGACAAATAACTTTGAGTGAATTGCTCGGTCAATGTTGGTAAACACTCGTCTTTATTCCCGACAGGATCAATAAGTGTTTGAGAGTACATCGCAAGCCGCTCTGAAAACGATTGTAAGATTTAAGCTATAATGGTTCTGAGATTGCGTCCAGCCATCTGGAACAATTTAGTCCTGCTTCATTGGATTCTAATCCATGCTGGTTTTTCTGAAAATGAAGGAGTTGATTCACTTGTCAGCCCTTAACCCAAAACACAAATCAACGAATTAAAATGCGTGTCAAAAATCTCTCTTTATGAAAATTTTGTGAATCTTATATGATGATGGGCGCCCTAAACCCACGAATCCATTGTATCTTATCTTTCTCGTGTAATAAACAACTACAATCAAACGCCATTTAAGACTCATCATAGTCATCGTCATTTTCCATGGTACACTTATCTATGATAATCGCGGATATAGGGTACTTAATTGGACGCTTCTTACTTCTTGATTTTCCGCCATCGACTCTAAATCATCAGGAACTTTCCTCATGCGGCTAGAGGTGAGATTTAAGACCTTGTTAATCCATCTCATCATGGGCCTACTTATGCGACGGCTACCTGATGGCATAGATTCCCTGGCACATCTTGGAAGCCGGGTTGGGGGCATGTTGAAAATGCCCAAATCATAGAGGCAAGGACCTCTCCCTTCGAAGAACTAGCTGCTTAACACCTCGCGTACCTCGCGTATTCTGGTGCTCTTAACTCGATCTCGGCGAGTTATCCCAGCAATCCAACGAAGAAATCTCTATCGGCAGCTTATATCCACGATCTCATTCTTTCAGTCATTACCATTGAAACCTTGCATCGCTTAAACCACTAACCGCTTCACAATACTCGCGCTATTTCAATAACTGGATTATAAGAACACAAATGTCCAAATTTTCTTATTCTGATGCGACTTTCTGTCATATCATTCAGACTTAACAACTCTGATTTAATTATTGCCGACTTTGCGGCCACCTGTCCAAGTACTCACTAAGCTGAAGTCTCTAAGCCATAACAAAAGAAAAGTCCAAATACATTGTAAAATTCGTGAAAAAATCTCACAGTCGGAATCAATTGTATTGTAACTTTCCTCTACAAAATAAAACACCATGTTAACCATTACCGAATGGGAGTCTTTCTTTCTTTATATAAAGCAAACTTCTGGTAACGAGAAGCTGTCTACTGTTGGCACAGAGCATATCCTTGACTTCTTGATAACCTCTTGAGTGAAGAAAATGATCAAAATGATCGTAAAGCAAATACTAGCGTCTCAGAAGGCTCGTAGTTATGAAATCCAATCCAAAATTATTTTACACTTAGTTGACGCATACTTGTAGTCCCGTTTGTCCGATATTCGGATAAAAGAAAAGAAGATAGGAAAGAATTTTTTCGGTGTAGTTACTCGGTTTTAATGGCGTCCAGACTAACTGAGGACAATTCTGTTGCTGTTGCTACAATTGCTTTTAATTCACTTTATTTTTTTTCCAGCCTTCTAGTATCAGCATGCAGTTTTCATTCTTATATTAAAACGAGACAGGGGGGTTGTTCTGCTTCAACCGACCAATGGTACTTATTTTTCCAATGGTTTCCTGAAGCGTCTTACCTTGGCTTGTCGTTTGCCTTTTCTGTCATAATTCACTCGCGATAGTAGTTTCGAAACTTAGATGGTATTAGATTTTTGGTGACAGATGAGGTTGATGTCCAGACTAACTCCGAACCGTCATGTTGGCATCACTTATAACTCACAGCATTTTACCCGAGCTCCTGATGTCACCATCGTTAATCAGTTCGATCAACTGCTTAGGCCGTGTCTACTCTACTGTTGTGCCTTTGCAGTGGATTTGGCACAAGTTATCGCAGGTGATCGACTTTTTAATTATTTTTTGAGAAATAAATGTTTTTTGACATAAGAAGTTGAATTCTTAGCGTGACAAGCGATCATTTTATTTTCATACCACGGCCACCCCTTAAGCTGCCATCGATAGTTTCTGTGAATATACAAATGATGAGCCCCTGCAATGGACAAGGATTATGTTGCCTCTTCATCGTGTTGTATTTTCAACCAACGTGCATTGGCACGTTCGTCTCCTCTTTTAAGTTTAAGACTAGTCATACCCCCTTTACTATGTGCTTGTTAAAAAAAACGAACGGTGTTTCAACTTTTTCCCTTCACACAGCCTTTACTTATTCAAACAAAGTCATCAGCCTATCGAACCCTTATTCTTTGGTACCAGCAAATGATTGGACAATTGACTTCGAAACAACGAATTGCTGACGAATTGTGTTCACCCTCATTTCATAACGAATCGAACAAGATTCACATAACCATTTCAATCCCAGTTACCGAAGATGACTGTCAAAAATATTGATGTTGTACTGCAAACTGATTCAAAAATTTCCAGTTCTTATTCACAATCAGAGTAGACCGATGAGTTATTACCATTTCTCGGAACTAACTGATTTGAATTGGTTCCCAGAACCCACGTGGTGTATCTTCATCAAGGGATAAAGCATTTTAACAAACTTATTCGAAATGAAGTATCTAACTTTTTATTATGATGTGATGACCATTGTTCGCCTTTTTGACATAAGAAGCTTAGGCTGGTTTTGTTTGTTTACCCATGTGATGATTAAAAATACCTACACACAAACGTATTCTGAAGATAGGATATTAAAAATACATAAAGCGATGGTGGGTAAGGCACGTGACATCTGTCTAATTGCCACTGCTGGTCTAATACGTCAATAGGTTCATATGGAGTAGTTCTTGGAGAGGTGCACTTAGATCTAAGATTATTTTTGACTTCACGGATTTGAAAGTCCGAAGCTGAAGCTTTGGTTCTAATAAATTAAAAAAATCTCTGGCATTTTATTTTTGTTTGTGGGGAGCTGTTGGTGCGCTCTAGAGGTCTATTGTGCTATCTCAAATATTTTAGAACAGTTTATCTGTTCCAAAGGTTTTCAAGAGTCTAATCAGCTTTTCAGGGTGGATTTTGGCCGGTCGGTGAGATGATTGCACTGTCCGCTTTCTCACATGAAAGAGAGCAGTGCATTCTGTGATGATGTGGAGAGAGCTTTCATCGCTCTCCAAGCAATGGAAGGGACCTTCAATTTATTGCCGACTCCGAACGGTGAATTGAGAAGCTCTTTCATGATAGATTATACTCCCGGAGGTTTGTCATTCTCCGACGAGAGGTGGTGCCGCGAAAAATGTTCGGTGTTTCTGGCTGGGGCCACTTAGGATACAGATTAGATTTTTAAGGTGGTTCCCGCTCAGGTTAAGAAGAAACTTAGAAAAGTTTGTGCTACATTTCTGTCCTACACTTTTCTTCCAAATTGCTTTGGATTTGAGCAGGCTTTGTTCCCTCATATAGCTTTTGAAAATGGATTTGTTTACTCCACAGGCTGGTTCAGGACCAGTGAGGGGGGGTTTTTCCGCTTATCTTAGCCAGTGAGTCAGCTGTTCCGTTGCCGATGTGGCGCTTGTGAGCAGGGATCCAGTGTAGCATGACCAATTTACTTTTTTCTAGATCAAGAAGCATTTTGTTTGTCACTAGAACTAGTTTAGGTTTTATCGTGGCTGAATTTAGTGCTTTCAGGGCAGCGTGACTGTCAGAGAAGATAAAGATAGTTTTGTCAAATATTTCTGCCTGAGTAGATATATGCCTACACCAACCGATACGTTAGTGCTAGACGCCTCTCCGAATATACCAGCTCCAGACCTACTGTCCATTTTTAAACCGTTCGTGTACCACACTTGGTCGAGCTCCGAAGGATGGCGTTTAAGCTTTTTTCCAGTCTTCACTTGGGGGGATGACTACTGAGTAGTTTCGTTCAAAGCAGTACCTTGGGAGAGTGCCTTCCAACGGCATGCTGAACTCGCTACTCGCTAGAGTAGGAAGAAAATCATATAAAGGTGACCATCGGGTGGATGTTTAGAGCCGATGTTGCCTAGGTGAAAGAGCCTGGTCAGACTGAGTTTTGCCTGCATTTCTATGTGGACTCGGACTGGGGGTACACCGACAATAGCGGTAAGTAAAGTGGTGGCGGTGGAGCGCGGGCTGCCTGCCGTCATGCAGATTTTAGCTGGGCCTTGAACCCTTTGTAGTTTCTTGGCTGTGGTGGTCTCATAAGTCTTTGCCAACCAAACTATTAACACATTAGTTAATATGGGTCTAACGAGGTGTAGATTTGGACAGTAGATGCGGCGACAGATGAACAGTGCTCGTATGGCTTTTTCGACGGTACGGTCGATGTTGTGGTTCCAAGACAATTTGCTGTCAAAGGTTACTCCAAGGTACTTTACTTGCGAGAACTGAATGATTTCGCCATAGGTGGAGGGGTGAATGCGAAGATTTAAGCCAGTTTTTTTTTTTTTTGGTACAAGGAAGGTTAGTCGTAGTTTTTGGAGGATACAGAGAGGCCTCTCTTAGTGCACCATCTCTGCAAGACCTGCTTAAACGGGCCGATATTCATATTCATCAAACCCATCCTTATTAAAGAATCAAAGGATATCCAATTTTTGTTTGCCATGATTGTTTAAACTACTAAAAAAATTAGTTTGGATCCGACTATTTGATTTTCAACGGAGCTGGCGCATTAATCACCGAACTCTAGTTGTTTGTCCAATTCTCCTGAATTCATTCCTAAACCCTTGAACTGCGTCAAATCCAAAAGTGTAAATAAGTCGCCCCAATATATTTTAAAACATTTTATTTCCCGTATTTGGCAGGAACACAAAGTTTCTTGTTATCATCCTGATTGATCCGCACATGTGTGGCTCTATGATGAGAAAGTCCCCCCTAGCAACATATTTGTACTTTGGAGAAAAGTTAAGAATTTCAAAAGGATATCTCCCAAATTTCCTTGACTTTATGATCGCAGACACTTTTCAGACTCATGACAAGACGTCTTTGACATTCATGACATGAAATTAAACAATAAGACCCCTTTGATCACCACAACCTCAGCCTGGAAAATTATGTGAGGCGTGAGGTTGTTATAACATTTGGGTCTTTAGTAAAGACTGTAAAATGAAAATAAAAATTAATAAATAAAAGTTACCTGCCGATATTTTGACGGACTCGAATCTTCCCACTAATCACTGAACCAGGATAACCAATAACTTCCAGAAATAACCAACGTTTCTAGCAATAGCACCAGCACTTTGAAGGCAGTTCAATTTACAAATCACTGGAAGCTTTAGAATACGTAACTTTGGACTGGCCTTCGCCGTGGATCAGTCGTAAGTACATTGGACTGTGATGCAAACTGCGTGGGTTCAAGTCTTAGCAATATTCATTGAACGTTCTTCGCGGTACCGCCTCTCTTTGGAAAATGACAAACCTTCGAAACAACGAACTTCCTTCTACAAAAAAATCTGTCCAATTTGTAATCACGCACGAGTATGGTGTGTATTCCGTACAACAAAAATTAGCCTAGTAATTTGGATACTTTTTCTCAATTCCATATGATAGAGCAAGAGTTGCCCATATCAGCCAAAGCTATGAAAACTGAGTCATACAAATCGCATATGACGTCAATACACAGATAATGTGCATTGAAAGTTTGCTTTGCATTCACATGAACAGCAACGTCAGTCGTGCAGATAAGCATGAACATTTTGTCGACGGATATGGTCACACAAATAAACGAGAGAGGGATGCTGGGTCTCGTCCAAGAAAGGCCGGTAGACACACTGGATCGTACCCGATATGCAGGAAACTGAATTTCCACCTAACGGATTTCGTTACAGGACATGTCATGGATACTTTCGTTCGTACATAAGTATGAGCACGACGATAGCTCCGATGCATGCACTGAATTTAAAATGCCGACCAAGTGATTCCAATGCCCAAGGTTCACCGGGACGAAATAAATTCTTAGAAGAGAACTCGGCGAGCCATCAAATTCTGGTAATATAGTTGGTAAAGTGCTAAGTAGTCATGAGGCATGGAGTGCAATACAAGCATGAGGAGACGATTACAGAAAAAAATAGGCGAGAAATACATAAGCCCTCTCCTGTGGAAAAGAGCTTAGGCGCCGAGATAATGGGATGGAATTGGAGGTGATTTTAGCGCGCGGCAATCCGCCACTGTTACTGAGTCAGGGCTCACTTTCTTCGTTAAAATATTCCGTGAGGATGCTTAATAGCTATGATGGCGCTAGAGTTCGAGGTGAAGGTTGTATAGTGTTCTTACTAACCGGGATAAGTGCGATGTATGTTGCATTTTCTGGAATTTGTTTTGGTTTTGAGCAGTATTGCTTAAGCCAACACTTCCACTTGACGAGGTCTTAGCATCTCAGGAATCAGAAGTCAACAAAGTCATAAACCCTCAGTTTAAGTAAACGAAATCGAGATCGATCAGCAGAATAATGTTCATTTCAAATTCCAAATCAACTAATGGAATTATTTTACCTCCACGTAGCCATTCACCGTACTGCAGTAAGTGCTTAGTACATTGTAGGTTCTCAAGGTCGACTCTAAATAATACAACATTCGCAGTGCAATTTTTAACTTTCTCTCTCATATAAGATTGTTTTTTTTTTCTTAAAAATTTGTTGAAAATTTGCCCGCTAGCCAAGCAGAACAATTCACGTGTTCTTCGACCACCATAGCTTACAGCAATTAAGTTTCAACCAAAAGATTAATATGACAGCGAGCATCACCCTATAAAGAATTGGATGCCAAACTGAGCAATTTAAAATTTGTTTTATATATTTTGTGTTAATTGCTTGAAGAAATATCCTGTAAAAAATCAATCCAAACCCATAAATTGTTGTTTTTCCAATGAACGTGATTGTACCCGGGAAATTGTCCATAAACATTATTGAAATATGTATAAATATAATTAAGAAAATATTTTTATTTAAAAACAACACTAACAATCCTTTACGGCGGCTGTGGAATCCTTTAGTATGGATAGGAACAATAAAAACCATGCCAGCAGCTCCATGTCGTCGTCCTCATTAACGCCTGACTACTGCTGCTGCATGTGCTAATGATTTCTTTTTTAAATTTAATTGGTATTCACTGCGATATATGACTTTTTTTTAATGAAATTGCATATGCAATTTTTGAAACACTAACACTAACATTGCTGCAATAAACAATGCATATGCTTTTGCCGATTTATTATAATTTCTTACACAATACAGGGAGAAAAATTATCCTTCACTTTGCATGGAATGTGACACACTTATGAACCGAATACAAAAACAAAAGGACGAAGGATCAAACGCGATATTATTTGCATTCTATGGAATTTCTCATTTTTCGTAACGATAAACACAAGTAATCCTTGCCAAAAGTCGTTGGCTGTCAAAGTACGCCATCAGTGTGAAATGATATACCCGGGACAGGATAATGCCATACGATTGTGAATGATTATATCCTTATGATGGAAATAAAAACAAACCATCACACGATAAACCGACAATGAGAGAAAAAACAAAAACAAAAATATGCTTCCTTCACACACTGGGTTAGTTTAGACAAGGGAAAAGGATATGAAATCCTGTTCTTTCATAACACTTTGACTAATGCACAGAGCAATTTTTTTTTGCATTGAAAAGCATTTTCTGCTTCGCAGGACATTAACACTTGTGCTTAATCACATTTCACATTGCATGGACAATTTGACTGTGTTTTATGTATTTTATCAGCTAGTTTGGAGGTTAGAAAATTATTGACGAAATCCTTGGACAGGGGGTTGATAATCTAAAGATTTTTTTTTTAATTTTATATTCACTATCGAGAGCACGGATTGAATCCTTATTTTGCGGAAAATTTATTCAATATGCGGCTGCAAGCGAATGTTTCACTGTCAAATTAAATTTTACACTCAATAATCCGACAGGTAGTATAGTAAACGTACGAAACGCGAAATGGAACGGACCATCTGATTCATATTCAAGTCCGGGATAAACTAAAGGAGATAACTGAAGGATACTGGACGAACCCCACCTGGAGTCGCAAGAAAAAAAAAAAAAACTTACCAGTACGAGTACATCTAGAGAAATGTCCTTTTGCCTCTCTGGCTCTCTCGAAGAGAAGCCTTTCGATCTGTGCAGAGAGCGGTATCTAGTTCAGTGTTATCAATCGAGAGCAGGTCCTTGTTCCAAAGGAAACCCTGAAGCAACCGTCTCAATATTGGAAATGTTGTCCGCCGTCATCTGTATCTGTATCACCCAAAAAGAGATTGAGAGAAAATTTCCCTTTTCGTCCTTGTTCTCTGGGCCAACGTGCGCAAGACTGGTCACAAATGTTGTCAGTATACCAAAACGTTGTAGAGTTTCGTTAAATTAAATCTCCACTGTCATCTCTGGCACTCTCTGGGTCTCCAAGAACTCATTTCCAACGTTTGTGTCTTGAGTTCCGCCAACTCGGAATCCTTTTTGCTCTCATTTTGCCTACTTTTCACACGCAGTTTCGCGCGAGAGTTAATTATTTCGAAATCTCTAGCCTTTAGATTGTATAGTCATTCATTTCATGGGTCGCCAGGCATTCTGTTTTCGTCCTTTTGCACGAAATGAGGAGTGTAACACAAAGAGAAAATCTGCTTTCGCTTTATCGCAGAGTGGCGCAAAGTTGAAATGTCCTGGAATGTTGACGTACTGTTTCGCTTTGCTTGTCCCCTTTTGTACACTTCTTGTTGGACGAGGGACGGAAAACAAGTAAACTTGCTGTGTTGTTCGGTGCACTTGTATTGTCTTGCTTTTGTTTTGTTTCTGCTTTCAATTGCGGAAGGATATCTTCAAGTCCTGTGTATGCAGTTATTTCCTTCATTTTTTTTTTTTTTTTGTTTGGTTCGCCCTCTACACTTTTTCGTCCTTATCGCGAAGCCAAAGCATCTCCCAAATGATGAGGAAGGACATGTTCTTCTTTGTTCCTCTTTTTGAGTTCTCAACTAGTAGGGTGTTATGCTGTGTGCTGTATGCGATGGTGTTTTTTGCAATTAGCTGTGCTAACGTGAAACTTTTCGTCGCCAAGGTTTACTACGAGGGATAATTTTTTTTTTTTAGTTTTTTTCCCTCCCCGTCGTGTACAATGGGGGCGTATGGTTGCTAGTTCGAGCAAGAGTGGAGGATGTGGGTATGCAGATGTGAATGAAAATGGATGGTGTGAAAGTTTCATCGGGAAGTTGTTTTCCTTTGGAATTTTCAATCAAAAGCGCAAAATTTTGCAGCTGGTGGGTGTGTGTGAACAAGTTAGGTGGTGTGAAAGTAAATCAGCGAATGAGCGAATGTGGGTGCGATTTGTAAGTTCTGAATGTATCCGGTAAATTTGACAGTGTATTGTTAGAAATTCGTGGAAATTTTCACAGGATTTGCGTGAAACGAAAAATTTGCTCAGAGTCTTTCGAGAATAAACAGTTTGAAAGAATGCCTGGGCTTGCACTTGGAATGCAGCAGGGAATCGTTGCTTGCTATTTAGTAAAATTTTAAGTCTTAGGTTTTTGACATTATGTTGTTTTGGTTCTTTAGTCGGGAAGTTTCGCGGTTTGTGACAGCACATCTTCATCAACACATTCCACTCAAAATTACCACCGCCTGGTGCGACGCCTCTGTGATTATGATTTTGGGGTGGTTAGCATCATCGCTTGTGACGCTGAATGTCAACTCCTGATGTTGGAAAATATTAATTTCTTAAAAATAAATAAAAATCGATCAACTACGAAAAGCTAATGTCTACTCTAGTGCGAAGGCATATCTCTGGTAATAGGCTGTCATGGCTTGAAGAGTTGATTGAGCTGACCATGATAATGACGTCAGGAGATTCGAAAAAGTTCCCGTGAATTGTAGCAATGACAAACACCACAAATTTCCCCCGTTAGCCTGGACACCACCATCGGACGCAATTGAAACCTAATACTGTCTGAGTTTTGAACCACTGCACCTCGCTCGCGCTGTGTGAATAACATCATAAGGGTATTCATAACTCCTTTATGAATACTTTAATTATCCCTCTGGAATGGAAGATGATAGATACCTCGACTAAAAGGATGTCATCTCCGATTGTAAAGAAACAGTTTATGCCACGCGACTTACAAAGTGTGCCAGCCATCGTGATAATATCCATTTCGGTTCTGTGTAATCAAAAGGCTAGTTCTTGATCGAAGCAAACCAGATATTTATCGCAGTTCACTCTGCTTGGTATTCTTATCGAAACCTGAGGTAGTGATATTGTAGTCAGGACGGTCATCCATGGCAAGCCATATACATTTTAAGGTGGCGTCACCGAAGGTCTCGATAGTCCATAGACCTACTTCTTAATGTCTACTAGAGGTTAATTTGAACACGATTCAACAATGCCTCACTGTGCGCTTATAACTCCCCTTACCTCAAGCACCCTGTTTTGCGTATCTTGGATAAACTTCCCAGAATGTATTTTCACCTAAAAACTTTCAACGGCTGGTGGTGAGAAAAGAACTGCATGGTTTAAAACACTCAGAGTTCAAGAAGCCATCAGAGAGAAGAAGAAAGCCTTCAAGGTGTGGATACACTTGGGGGACTCAGCTTTTCGAAACCAGTACATGGAGGCGCGAAGAACTTGCAAGCTGGCTATTAAAGCAAGATCTGCAAACAAGGTGTTCTGGAAGACTATTCTCCGCGTCAAAGGAAGGAAGTTTAATATCATCGAAGGAGTCAAATCCAAAAATGGTGTGTTGGACTTCGCCAGGGATGCCAGGATGTCACCTCTCCTTTTCAAAGTTTATTTGGATTGGATGTTACAGCGTAGCCGTGGCGAAGAACTGTTTAAGTTGGGAGACTTTTTGATAAGTCAGCTTTTTGCTGATAACTTAATCATCCTGGGATCCACCCAGATCGAACTTCAGCGTGCACTTGGTAGTTTCCCGAACGCCCGTTCGATGCATTCTGCCTTTTTTTTGAGTCCCATTGAGGCAGGTGCAGAAGTATCTCGGGTCCTATACTCTGGTGATGAAAGGAGCAATAGTGAGTTATCCTGTAGCAATTTTGAGACGACTTGGTCAAATCTATTATCAGGAGGGCCGATCTTAGCATCGGAGCTACGTTATTGGTCTTTAATTCTGTGTTTGTTCCGACCCTCACCTACGGTGATGAGGTTTGGGATATGACCGAAAGAATAAGATCGCGGATATAAGCTGCCGAAACTGTCGATATCGAGGTAGGAACACCAGAATACGAGAGACTCTCAATGTCGAGCAGTCATTTCCTCGAACAGAAATGTTCATACTTCTATGGCTTGGACACGTTAAACGCGTGTCCGCAACTCGGTTTCCAAGAAGTGCCATAAAAACCGTGGCATCAGGTAGGCGTCCGCTATTTAAGCCCAGGATGAGATGGTTGGACCAAGTTCAAAATCTCACCTCTTCCCCTATTCAGATAGCCCCTGATGTTTTAGAGTCGTACATTCAAACAGTGGAATGACCGGTTTTTGCCCCATGTATTGTTACATGCATAGAGTGTTATGTTCGCCTCAAACTCAATTTGGAATGCAGAATTTCGCTCTCTTTTCGAGTGTTAGGCCAATGCTGTCCCATGCAAGGCATTGAGCCTTTTTCGCCAGACTTCCTTTCCTTCCATTAGCCTTCCACTAATGGCAGAGCGTAGTTGAGTCTTTCACATAGCGTCGAAAGGAAGTTGCCTGATACTGAAACGGATAGAACTTTACCTGGCTGGTGCTTTTACTTCAAAAGCTTTCCGTCACTAAACTTCAAGTAGAACTACCAACCTCTCAATACGAGTCCATCAGTTCAATTTAAAGGCCGGAAGGACGACCTTTAGTGTTCTTATAACATTGTTGATATGGGATTCTTTCAAAGACTGGCTTTTTTTTATCAGACTTTTAGACAAGTTATGACAATTTAATTTTTTTTATGATTTTTCACGATTAGGTTCTGTTATTTGAAGGCTTTTGTCTTTTTATATACTGAATGTCACCATGCAATATTGTTTCTTGATCTTGCGTCCGTTTACTGTGAAAGCAACATCACAAGTACCAAACCCATAGTCTCCTTCCACGCTAGAACGAAAATATTTAAATCCTCTTTGTCGTCCTTGAAAGTTATAAAAAAAACTTACACCCATCAAATCATTTAAGTGAAATTTCTAAAAATAAAATTCCGTCTCAGAAACACTATCCTTTATCCATTCAATTGGACGTATCCATGCCGCAATTGATTCGATGGCGAAATTCTCCATTTGCTCACGTCCATCTATACCTAATTTTCAGTTTAGACGATGACGTGTGTACGTTTCCTTCATGCGAGATGATTCGGGTGTAACCTTCATGTCCACCCACATCCTTGAGCCGAAGATAAACATCCAACAAAAGGTATGAGATTCCCCAGCCGATGATAGTCGCTTCCATCAGTGAAAACAAAATTGCGAAAGGAGCACAATGATGACGGCCAACTTCGGAATCCGGTGGAATTGCATGGCATTTTTGGCACAGCAGAGCTTCGGATCTCTGGTTTCTGGTTTCTCCAAGTGCAATGTTTTATGTGCGCTACAAATTGTTTGGCCAACATAACTGATTGCGAAGTTGGCCTACTTTTCTGTTCGCATGGCAGCGATGGACGTTCGTGGAGGATGCATCAGTAAATTAGTGTCTAGGGAACGCTGTGTGACGGCTGAGTGTGGTTGTTCAGCCCGGGTGACGGGCAAACACACGCGACTACATTTCTGGGGGTAATTAGTAAATTGATTGAGAATACGCGCCAACGTTGTTGGTGGCGCGCGTGTTTTGTCCGAAGGATACTCGTTCCGAAACGAGACACTCCCGTGTTGGATTGTTTGTGAATTGCGAAAGCGTCGCTCGATGGTGTGCAAACGAAGAGAACGTGAATGGAAAATTGATTATTAAACGCTTCGTTATTTATTGTTGGCATGCTGATGTTCCCCGACTCCAGTCGGGTGTGCTTGTTTTAATTCAAAGCTGTTTCGAGTGATGGAAGTGGGAAATCATGGAGAATGGTTAGACGAACCAATTGACGCGAATGGTGAGTGGTTTTCACACCAAAAATTCATCTAAACGGGGCTGTAACAAAAGATCAATATGGAGGCAGAGCCGCGTTGCGATTTGACATTTAAAACCTGAGCACCCCAAGTTTTTATTTATAGTCACAAACATACATAAATATTTATTTTTTTTTAATATTTTTTTACGTTTAAATTACTGCCTATTCTTGAGGGTCTTACTTAAGCTCTAAATTTTTTTTACAAACTAAAAATAATAATCCGCCATCTTGTGGAGCGAGCCATACTTGACGAGCCATATGACGTCACTTAGGTTATCGTGTTCTACACGCCGAACCCTTCTATCAACAAAGATGGTAATGTTTTTAATGAATGCAGGGTTAGCTTGCCATAAGCAGCAAACTTCGAGTGTTGACAGTATTTCCACCTATACACTGGTCGAGTCCAGGAGCTAGTATGACTCAGATATTTGGAGTGAATCAGAGTCAATTTTGAAGCCATATGTATGTGTAAATTGACGTTCAATATTCCTTTATCACTTCACCTTTTCCCCGGTCCACTCTGAATGGGAAAGGTACCGTAAAAGGTTTTCTAAGGTTCAGTTTGGGTATGGGTTAGAGTAGTTGCGAAATCCCTAGATAACAGATCCAGAATGTTGCTATGACCGTATGGTTAAGTCATTTCTCACTTATATTATTTTTTCTATTTTTTTATTTTATTTTAGTTCGACGAGTAAATTGAGAAGGAAAAGTCCATCCTGGCAAAACCGACTCAATACCATCCTTTGTGACTGCCCCATCAAAGGGGCTCTAAAACTCAAACACATGTTCTGCTTGGTCTCAGCTCACTAGAGATACAGGAGGTTTCCATTCAACCTTCCTTCCCACCTTTCACTTACGCCCTTCCCTAACCTTTGTTTTTCAAACAGGAGCACAACAGTTCCAAATGGGAGCTTATGTGAGGAGGATTTAACCTCATGCTCTCAAGTTAGTTAGAGTGGTCTTCCAAGAAGAGGTACACTTAGACCAGAAAGTAAGTCCATTGTGATACCACTGTGATATGTCTTTTCTGATGTTAATTACAGACCGAGTCCTCCTCATATCGATGAGAGTCAATGCAGTGTCCTCGCTCGGGTCAGGTGAAACATTTCATGGAAACAAATATTCTCCCACGGTAAATATGCTCCCGTTGCATATTTCCTTTCTCACAAAAAATATATTCTCACGGCAGAACGCGCATTGACCACCTGATCCGGTAGATAACACCACACGATTGAGTAATGGGCTTTAACCCCTGCTTGCTCCTGAAACCATTTGAATTTCCTAATCTAGCTGTTGAGATCGACTATGCTGGCGAAGTCCAGATCATTTAGATCGTTAAAGGTCGTTAAACTGGTTAGCGATCTCGTTTTGAGACACGCGGCAGTCCTTCACTGGCCAAGGTTTTATCGTGTCGGATACGATGGACATGATTGCAAACTGGCTGTCGATGGAGATCGCAATATCTGTGCGTGATATTGGGTTAGCTTTCAGCCAAGCGGCGGTTTGATTAATACATAGCTGTGACTTTTGCTTGGAAGACACTACAGTAATTGGATAGACTGAAGGAGTGGTGGATGTCCAAGACTTCGGAAAAAATACCGCCACCGATTCCCCCGCCTGTTTTAGACCCGTCCGTACATATAGAAAAATACTCATTAAGGAGGACATTGCGCTGACTCCACGCACTTCTATCAGGTATTTTGTACTTGCAGCCCATGTTGAAGTCGTTTTCGGTGGGAAGAGCATCTGTTTAGGTATATTGCGGTGAGTTGATAGGATTCTGGCATGTCCCGCATTTTTCTCACACCTTTGATGGGTTTCTCTCAGTCTTAGGACCGCGGTAGTGGTCTAGTCGGCAATCAAGTTTTCTGAAAATAATAATGATACTTCGACTGGTTTGGCGACTGTTTTCACATTTCTGGATGGATCCATACGAGCTAGATTTTTCAAAACCTTCAGAACAAGGGTCTGACCATCTCATCTGACATGGTCATTAAAATAGAATGTTGTAAGCCATTGACCAGCATCAGCGCTGGTCTTTGAAATCATAATGCGGAAACATTTTCAGAGTTGCTGCGGCAAAGGAATCTATAAAGTGTGTGCACCAACTACCCTTCTAGGACGTTTGACGTCTCCAAATTCAATAAGCAATTCAATTCGAACCAATTCGGATTTCAATCAAATTAAATTCCTTGCTGATGAATGCAACCCAACCTGAGCCTCTTTAGCATCCTTTTGCTCTTCGCATCGACGGAATACACATGTATGTACATCTACACAGCTGTTGTTTCGCTTTTCCTTCATTTTAATAAAAACGTCTCATCCGCGCAGTTCACGTGTGCCGGATTAGAATCGAATAAGAACCAAAGCCAGGATTTGGCAAACGGCATTAGGGCGTCAATTTTCGGAATCAATCCGAATGACAACCACCGACGACGACGATGAATTCGATGAACGAGCAGCAGAACAAAGGTGAGTTGTGTGTGTATGTGGGTGTGTGCTTGTGCGTATTGATTTCCGCCACTGGGTAAAAAACGAGAAAGGGTAAACGACAGGCAAGGTATTACAAACGGATTGACATTACGCTTGTGCTCGTAATCTCCTCTCTCGGCAAGAGTGGGGAATCTATCCCCGAGTGGATCAATTGGCCAAACTAAAAATAATTACACTGTGTGTGATGTGAGCCGAAGACGACACGTTGAGATAGATGGGGAGGCCGAGAAGCCTTCGAAATGAGTCCAAAGTATATCAAGATTATCTTCGTGTGTACTCGTACATGTGTATGTAAGCTTGGCAACCGTACCGAAGGCCGAATGGGCTTTACACTGTGATTATTGTGTCTCCAGCCTCGTGGAGAAAGGACGAAAGAATACAACTGGAAGGAAAAAATCAACACAAGCAAAATTGTCTTGGACACCATAAAGTCCCTAATCTAATCACGGCAACAACGAGCACACAACTGAAGAGAAAAATAAGAAAATGTAGTGCAAAGGTGCCGTGTCCTAAAACATCATGAAACATCAGACAGCAACAGCAGTAGAAAAAATGAGGAAAAAAAAAACTGCAATCGCTTTAAGAGGATACAACCCTTGCCGGTTGTTTTATCTTGTTATGCCCTTTGGATGGATGTTGTTGTTGATTGTGATCTCAAAGGTGAGAGCGAAATTGAATGAAGTGGATTTTTAATTAAAGTAAAAGCAATGCGAGAGACGTACGGTTGCTGGTGCTGGTTTAAACGCTGCACTGCAGGTAGGGATGAGTAAGATCCCCTTTGGATTGTTCTAAGAGGGGGCGGATTAACTCATTATACCGACTTTTGAACTTAATTTCTTCATCGTGCTTATTTTAAGCCGATGATAACGTCGAGACTAGGTACACGGTGGAGTCTGATTACTTCTGGAAAATGTTTCAAGGGTGAACGAATTACTACAATGACGTATGCGTATGAGAAGGGACCACCATTGTTGTAGAAGGTATTTAAAACAAATGCAAAAAGCGCGGGTGTACTTTAATTACAGTGGTGTTATGAGTTCTGTGCGAGAGGACTTTAGGTTTCACTGCAGCACCGTCTAATGGATAAGTCTGAGAATTCTCTTCTCAACTACTGTGAGTCCATTTTTAATGACTCGAAATTCAAGTTGGTTTTCATCTGCTTCGCTGATAATATTCAGAATGAACCTGAGCCTAAACCAAGAAGCTTTTCCAAGCAGGCCGGCACAATTGTACATTTAAATTTGTTTGTGGTTCTACTGTGTGGCCCCCTTAGGCGAGGACTTCCTCTGGCTTAGACTAGAAGACTCTGAGAACAGGATATTGACATCCATTCGCTCTACGTGTCATAGCCATCCCAAATCGGTCTAATGCGAAAGTTTTTACCTTTGCAATGCCACTGTTTAGCTCGTCAAATAAATCGTTGATCATCCCTCGCTTAAACCCGAATTGAACGAAGAATTGTTCACTTGAAACGTTGGTCGTTTCAAGTGATCAATTCTTCGTAAGATATTCAGTCCCATTTGTCAGTCAATGTTTCAGCACCATAAAGCACAGAGTGTTCTCTTCGTTCATCGTTCAAGGTTAAATCTCGGATGGGCATCCAAAAGGCGTGGTTCGCGTCGATCACAGTGTGATTAATTGGATTGACCTTTTGATTATCAGGAGATAATTCGATAAGGTCCACTAATTTTGTACGTCCACTAATTTTTAGGTCAGGCATTTAAGGTCCACTAATTTTGTACGAAAAATGTTACACGCACAGCATGAATGGTTGTGAGAAGCCAGGCCTTGAGACACAGGGCTGTCGCGAAAACCATTTATTTATTTTTGCTTTGTAGACTTACAAGATGATTCTTTCGGGAATTGCTGGAACGCATTCTGTACTCATAGAGAGAATGTCTTAGCTACCGAAGATCGTGCGGGAATTTTGTCATTTTACCAAAGTTGTTGACAGTGGTAGGAAGGTTGGTAGAATTGGCGATTCTAAGTTATCTAACAAACACTCAGATGATGTGTGTTGTCTTTTTTTTTTTTCAAGATTTTTTAAAATGATAATACATGAAGTACTGCCAACATTAACCTATATTTTTAACAACATTCTTACCTACTCAACTTACCCTTTAGCCTGGAAGGCATCTAAAATCATTCCGATCTTAACAAGCAGTGTTAAAAGCAATGTGGAGTATCGTCCTATATCTATACTGCCGTTCGTATCGAAAGTCTTTGAAAAAATTATGAGCCAACAAATACATTCTTATCTCAACGAATATCGTTTACTGTCACCGTACCAATCAGGCTTTAGGCCGCAGCATAGCTGTACCACTGCGCTGCTAAATCTGGTCGACGACGTTCGGTGTGAGATGAACGAAAATTATTTGACATCGCTTGTACTGCTCGACTTCTCGAAGGCTTTCGATACGGAACCACACGAAATACTTTTGGTAAAGCTTAAGCATTATTTTAAATTCGAATCTACAGCACTAAAATTAATTAAAAGCTACTTGGTCGATCGTTCTCAAGCTGTGTATGCCAATGGTCTGCTGTCAACGTTTCTAAAAACAAATGCTGGTGTTCCTCAAGGGTCTATTATGGGTCCTTTGTTATTCACCCTATTTAATAATGACATTCCCTCGGTGCTAAAGTATTGTAAAATACAAATGTATGCTGACGAAGTTCAATTACAGTTAAGCTATTCAGTTGACGTAGCAGAGCATGCAGCTGTGCAAATTAACAAAGATCTTGCTTCTATCGTTGAATGATCCCGGAAAAACAAATTAACGCTGAAGTCAAAGAAAAGTCAAGCTATTCTTATTAGTCAGTCATGCTTCACAGATTACCTAATCCTGCCCCCACTTGTAATTGAAGGGTCGGCGTTGGCGTATGTCACTTAGGTAAAAAATTTAGGTGTGACTTTTAATCGGCATCTTACTTGGCAAGACCATGTAACTAACGCACTATCCAGGGTTTATGCTTCTCTAAGGGCTTTGTACCAAACGGGAAACTGTCTCCCTTTCAAGGTTAAAGCAATGCTGGCCAAAACATTGCTATTGCCGGTCCTTCTTTATGCACATCCAGTTTTCTGTGACCTAGACAGTGATAGCAGTCGTAAACTAAAGGTAGCCGTTAATAGCGTTGTTAGGTTTGTCTATTGCATACCTCGGCGAGACCATATATCGAGCCGTGTTAAAGATTTTCTTGGCATGGAGCTACAGAAATACCTCGATTTCAGACTATTGACTTTCCTGTTTAACTTAAAAGAAAATAAAGCACCCGGGTACCTGTTTCCAAGACTACGTTTCGCATCTTCCGTTAGGAGTAGGATCTTGATTACTCCTGCATGCTCTTACAGAGTCACGAAAAAGCAATTCTTTGTTCATGCCCCTGGACTTTGGAACTCACTTCCAAGTCATCTTAGGAGATCTTCAAACTTGAGCGACTTCCAAAGACAGCTAAAACAATATTTGTGCACATAATTGTCAAATGCTTTGTATATGTTATGTTAAATTAAAGTAAAGCTTAGGGACCTTTTTCTTTTTCTTTTGTTCTTTTCTTTTTTTTTCTTAGCAAATATAAAGAAATAACATACATAAATTCAATGCTTTGTATATTAAATTTTTTTTTTTGTTTTATCATGTTATGTTTATACTTCAGTTTGTTCTTAATTTTGTTCTTGAATTTACATTACTTTTACACACCTTAAAGATAATTGTATCTAAGAGTAAAAATGATTTTAGAAAATAAATACAAATACAAATACAAATGAAGAAGTACTCCACCGGGTCCATTAAAAGTGTCGACTGTTTGGATTAAAGATTTTTAACTGTTGTATCGACTTAACCCATTTGGGGTGCACTTTTCCTGAAGTAAACTTGTATTCCCCTACTGTCATGCAGCTAGATATGCTGCCTCAGTAAGTTCCCTTATTCTTACCCAGGTTTCTTCCTCTGTCTGACCATCAAACTTTCAACTTTGCTAACCCTGAGTTGAGTTGTTGTCCAGACTATGTTCTCTGGACTAGAAGCAAAATTTCCATTATTCAGGTAACTTCCACTTAATTCCTTTGTAACAGCTTAAAACTTGTTACCATTGATATTTTTAAAAATAAAATTTGAGTTTTCAACTTAACGTAGAGAATAGTCATGCCTCTCCTTGTAAGCTGCAAATCCTCTTACACGTTCACAAACATTTATTTTTGCCATTAAGTCTCCCATTTCCCCTATTCAATCTGAAAAACATCCTCTTAAACTAACTTTGTTACGTGGTTCATTAAAAAAAAAAATGTTTTTCGATTCCTGGCCACCCATAGGAAATTCCATTAATATTAGGTAATGAACTTCAATCCGTCTGCAGGAGATGTCCCGCACTCAACACAAAAATTTACTGATGCTCATTATAGCAATTCATTCGGTCATTTACCAGCTGCGCTTGATTGGACAGCCTCATTCACAATGTAAATATGAGAACAAGTAGCACCCCCGTCACCATAGTCTGTTGGCAGTTTTTCTTTCCCACTTCCGGCGACGAACGTCTACGAAATGTCCTTCGGTTACTTAATATTCCCTCAAAATTGTCACTTTACTCTGCCGCCCGTCGACGGAGAAGGGGAGGAGACTAAACCTCGGCAACATTACCACGCTGTGCTGTCATCAAAGACCAACGCTGTCGTTTTCTCAGCAGGAGTTCCACACCACCGGAAGAGGTATATCCTTTTCTCAGTTGTATCTCATCGTCGTAGCCGCCAGACCCGCCAACCAACACCAATTGCATTGCATAATTTATTGCCACCTAATATCATCGTCTTAATAATAGAATCCTCGTTATATCTGAATGACCGCAATTATTCCCCCGGGGAACTTCTGTGTATGCCACTGTGTGTGTATCCATTTTGAGCAAACATCACATAAGTACCTCGCGAAGCATCATCCACTTCTCCAAACCGCTCTTTAGAAATCCTTTTATGCGATATGCAAAATTCATGCTGTGTGCCAGTAAGGATATTCTTGCCGTCTTGTGATCACGGGAGTCGTCCGATAGTCCTGCATCGAGCCCGTGTGTACCCTGAACTTAAGCCAAATACCGAGTCAAAGCGAAGTCGAAGTCGAAAATGCCACCTGTCTCGCTGGCTCTAAGGTTCCACCATCTAATGAAATATTGACACATTTTTGTGCGAGCGAAGAACTCATATTTGGGGGAGGGTGGCTGATGTCACAGAACCCAGCACAGGAGTGAAATGGATGTGCTTTATTCCGGCGTCGAAAAACTCCTTTTGTGCGGATGAGGTGCGACGAGGACGTATCGTTAAAAATGTATACACGATGAGGTGTTAAAATGATGCCATGTTTCGCCATTCAAGGTTCGGCGAGGAGATCACAAGTGGTGGTGCTAAGTAGTTGTAAAAGAAAGTGAGTGTGCACTGTTTGTTTGTTGAATCGATGTGAACACTGTGTACCACTGGCGACAGGTTTATGTGTGTGTGAGTACACCATCAATTTTATTCGTGTGGAGAGGACAGGTGACAAAGCAAGTCATGGGTATCAACAGAATGCCAAACGGTTTATTTTCCAATGATGTGGTTGGCAAGTCAAAGGACTCCGTGAGGATTTTCGACTAAAAGACCAAGTGACATGATTTGAATTTCGCCGACAGATCTGTTTGCATCGGATCCGAAGTTCACTGGAACCTTTGGTTCTTTCGAAAGAGCTCTTTGAACTGTATCCAGATGTGCATGCCAGGAAATACTGTATTTGAAGCAAAAATAGTATATTGTGTCTGGTATGATTCACCGACGGATCAAAGATAGAATCTAGAATTGATGATAAGATCTTTGGGCTCAAAACCATGCTATTGAGATGCACGGAGAGATAAATATTGATAAACGTATAAGGGGCCCCAAAATTTATATCTATTCAGATAGTCATTGACTACTCCGAGGAATCTAGGGCAGTCAAACCAGGCGCAATAGTCTTCATGCTTTACCCACATCTAGCGAATGGACAACAATGCTCCAGCCAAGAGCATCTTTATATTCCAGCTGCCAGATTCGATACGGGAAATAGATCGAGCATCCTTCTCGCATATGCGTACGGCTTGGTTTAGAGAACTGGAAAAAATGTGCCCGGGTTCACATGAAGGGTGTCTGCAGTGTCTAAGGCGCAAAAATGTCAGGGAGCCCGTTAAAAGAGTAGACAATTGTCCTTTATACATGTGGAGAAGTATTTTAAGGTCTTTGAACAGTGAATCTCTTCTAAGTCTGTCTAAGAAGAGATCGCAACTCCTCCAAGCTACTTAAGATACTTGCTGTTTGATCGCCCGATTTAAAAATGCATAGTTCAGAAATCGTAGAGATCGAGTTGGGAACACTAGAATACGCAAAGCACTCAATGTCGAGCAGTTACTTCTTCGAGCGGAAAGGTCCATATTTCGATGGTTTGGGCATGTTCAACGCATGTCCTCAACTCGGCTTCCAAGACGAACCATGGAATCCGTGCCATCAGGTAGGAATCCCTTAGGTAGGCCGAGGATGAGGTAGTTAGACCAAGTATGGGAATAGCTCCTGATAATTTAGTGTCGATGGCGGAAGATCGGGAAATGTGGAGAGTCCACTTAAGTACCCTAACCCCGCGACCCTCATAGTGGATAAGCGGGTGATTGAAAATGATGATGATGGTGATGGTAGTTCATCAAGTGTAAGGAAAACATCTCTCAATCAACGGTCAAATTGACCCAATTTAGGCTTGGTCATACCCAATTCGCTTCAAGTAAGAGTCCTTGCAACCATATGCTCGTATGTAGAGCGACCAATTTTGTACACACGAAGAATTAAGGACATTCATCATTCCTTGCAATACATACTACTTGTCCACCTATCGCTTCAACTTTGTTCACGAAACTTCATTAATCTGACACCATTCCCAAGGAGACAACCGGGACAACACGAATAAATAAAAAAAAATAGATAAAACCCACCCGCTCACGGAAATGGGAAAAATCAGCTACAATTTGAATGCGAAATATTTTAAATTTTAATGAAGTTTAGCGGTAGCGGAGACAGAACTCACTTTTAAGTTTGCCCTCAGTCCTCATCGTAGAGATAGCCTCCTACCGGGAACACGTCCATAATTTTCCTTCTCTTCCGCATTCTTTTTTTTTTTTTTCGTTTTAAGTTGTTTCTGTGTTTTCTTTTACTCGCAGTTGGGGTTCCGCTTTTCGGTGGTCGAACAATTTTATGTGTTTCCTAATTTAGATTTTTTTTTCTGCTTTCCCAGGACCACATTCTTTTCGTCCTGCGACAGAACATACTAATGAGAAAACTTTTATTAGTTTCAACGACCTTTTGCAGAGCTACATTGGCGATTTAGCAAGGATGGTCACCAGCAAAATCGCGTTTTTTTTTTTTTGTTGCTTCGTTATCCTCTGATCAAAGAATAGCAAACTGGGAGAAGAAAAGCGAAACAGCATGTCCTTGTTCCCCCACCTTATTGGAATATGTATAGATACGTTTGAGCGAACGTCATCTTAATCACTGGTGCCAACGATTTTAATAGAAGATGAAGAGTCCTGTATTGAATCTAATTAAAAAAGGAAAATGACAGGAGAGATACATAAGTCAAATGCCATTTCATTTATGATACTTGGAAACGAATATTTTTTTTTTGTTTCGGTTGGTTTTTTCTTTTTTTTTTGGCTGAGGGAAAATCCATCATTAAGGACGAAAAAAATGAACAAAAACAAGTGAAGATACACATAATTAATATGCCACAAGATGTCTACTTGTGGTTAATTAAAATGAATGGAAAGTTATAAGCTTGTTCTGGCAGGGAATATGATTTCGTAAGTTGAACACACACTCACAGCGTAATAGGATTAATTCGAGTTCCGATGTTTGGTCATAGTACTCGTATGTATGTGCACAGAGCAACATGCGTGGAAGGAGCGATTACATTGTAAGTAGCTTCTTGAATTTGGTTTCTTTAAGAGAGAACACTGAAAGAATTTTGTCCTTAGAATTATGTCAAGGTTTCTTTTTTTTTTTGAGGTGCTTTGGAAAGTCCTGTATACTTTTCAGATGTGGTACATTCAAAGATATAAAAAGACTTCAACGGTCGCTGCGAGACGGTATCGTAAAAGCACTTCGATAAAAAAAAACTGGACGGTTTTGACAGGACTATCAAGAGAATCTTGGGTGGCCCAACGTTAGTATTCTTTTCAGTAAACTTGGATAAGACTTAGTGACTGATATTATACAATAGTATCCCAACTTTTCGTTGTATGTGTATAGAAAACATCTATCGCACTGGAAACATGCGATCTGATTTTGATTGCAGCAAAGGTTTCATTGTCTAAGTCCATAGCGGAGCTTAGGTAGACAAAGTCTTTGACACTTTGATGATATATCTGCCGAAGGTGACATTCTGTTTTTGTCCTAGAATTTGGTGCTTGTTGTCCTTCCTCATTCATAAAACGAAGGGTATTATCGGCGTTAATCCCTAGGCTACTTTCGATAATGTCAATATTGTTGCGTTGGCGTTTGTAAGTAATTGCACTGACAGATTGTGCAGATTTAAGAAAACGCATGACATGATAGCGCGTCGACGTCAATGGTCTCGATGAAATCATTACCGACCTTGATGGAGCAGCAAGAATTCTCCATCGTCATCATTTACAATCGGACAAGTTTGACTTGGATGCCAAAACTAGACATAGCCGACTTTGAAACCTCGTGGTATCGATTTGGAATTTCTACTGTTTTTCCCAAGGTTAAGTTAGGTTAGATTCAAGTGGCTGCCACCTGAAGCCAATACGCTAAGATCCATGAGGAGTGATACCACAAGGATCTCGGAAAGATCTCCCGCCTAATCCCTGAACCAATTGGAGTTTCTTATGAAGCGTACGAGGCTGCTAACATATATGTTTATCAGGTCGCCTAGATTGGTATAGAAGAAAGCTCCTAAGTGGAATTTTCTTGTGCAGGAGAGAGCTGGACAGGTGGAAAGAAGATGGAGAATACTCTTCTCCTCCTTCTCATACAATGCTGAGGTTCAGCAGAAGTCATAAGCGTAGACGGCAGGCCTTATTGCGTGCTGGCCTATTAAACAGTGTCCAGTGATGACACCTATTACAGTGCTAATATGCGATATATTAAAAGAAATCAAATACTTAGATTGTTTCACATCTAGCCTGGGCCAAATCTGCTATATCGTTAGACATGTTGTACCACTTGTAAACCTAAGATTTGTCCTTTCGATAGGATCTACCTTTAGTTTACAAGCCATTGGTATACCTAACGTGCCCTTATCAGGGCCAATAGGTTATGTTATTCCATATCTGGCGAGTTCATCAGCCTTACAGTTCCCTGGAATGTCACTGTGCCCTGTCACACAACAAAGGTGAATATTGACCTGCTCCGCCGTCTCTATAAGAGACGATCGGCAATCTAGGTCTATTTGTGTTTTCCCCAAGGTCTGCCGAAATATGAATATTTGGTCGCTCTTGGATTTTCCTGGCCCATAGCCACACTGATATGAAGCAATTACTGTATTGGTTTTAGGCGTTCTGACAATAAAGCGGCGACGAAGTTGAGGAGACTCCTTAGACCTATATAGTTGAGGGGTCTTCTTTCTTTAGGATCGGACATTCAATTCTGGGGTTCCACTCATAGGCCATGCTCGCGTCTGGACATATTTAGCAAATAACTCGAAATTTAATCCGTCGGCTTCAACAACTTTTTTGCATTTAAATTTGGATATCTTTCTTTACATTGTGTCCAGGATGGTGATTAATTCTGCGTGACACCAGAATTTTATTCGGCATTACCTTTATAAAATCTGCAGAAGTGGTCCTCCCAAATCCTCAATATCGATTGTGATTCTAGTACGTTGTTCCCTTGTTCGTCTTACTGCAAAAGCATCACTCTACTTCCTCGATGGCTCTCTTTTCGTGCCCTTTCTGTGGTGGTAATCAAATTCTCAATGAAGTCTTTTTGTATCCATCTGTGGATTTGTGGCGTCGATAGGTTCACCAGCCTTTCGCAGAGATATTTCAGCAATCTGGTCATTATACTTCACATTTCGCCACATGGGATAGTTGACAGTGATTCGCAAAGCATTTTTGATATTTTTCGTCTGCAAGGATGTTTTGATATAAAAAAAGAGTGAGACAAGGTTGTCCAAAACTGCTACGATGCCTTGCAATCACAACAGGATGCTCGCCCATGTCAAAGCGCCTATGTCGTATATTGAACACCTGATTTACTCCGATGGTCTGACGAAAACAAATCGTAGATGGTAATACCTCGATTATTGCATCAATGCCAGACGAATCTGGTCTGTCCTGGATCTTAAAAGATCAAAAGCATTAATACGAACTAAAAGGGACCAACTTGTGCCCTCACGGGGCACTGCATCTTATGCAGGTATGTTCAACGCCTAGGTATAGCATGTTACGATTTCTGCAGGAGCTGCAGAGACTAGGACGAGGAAGAGTCTATAGCACACTTCCGCTGCACGTGTCGTGCCCTTACCAACATCAGAAAAGCCATCTTAGGCCAATATTTCTTTAATGATCTACATGATTTGAACTCCGCAAGTACGGCCGACCTCTACTTTTACGCTAGGAATTCTGAGTGGTTTCTGGATAAGCAAGTGTCGAACCCAGAACTCAGTGGTATCACAGTTGACCAACTTTCTAATCCAAGTGTACCTCTTCTTATGGGACCACTCTAACTTACTAACCGATGAGATCTGCCTAAAAACAAATCTACGATCATCTTGCTGTGATCGGCTCATCATTTACATACGTTCTTGGCAACGGCCATGGTTTAGTAGTTAGCATTATCGCTTGTCACACTAAAGGTCCGAGTTCAACTCTTGAGGTCGGAAATTTTTTCGCAAAATTAAATAAAGTCGATCGACTGTGAAAACTGATGTCGACTCTACCGCAAAGGCATAATACTGGCAGTAGAGTGTCATGGCTTGGAGAGTTGACTGGGTTGATAATAATTATGACATCAGGATATTTGAAAAAATTACAGCGAATTATAGCAATGACGAACACCACAAATTCTAGACACAACCCTCAGATGCCACTAAAACGTAGAACTACTTTAGTTTCGAACCACTGCACCTCGCTCGCGCCTTGTGAATAACATCATAAGGGTATTCATACCCCCTTGAGAGCTAGCGGATTATAGAAAAAACCGGAACCCCTCTGTGTCATCAATTTTATTTACTGCTACAGAGATAACCTTAGTTAGATAAGACCATGTTAGTCACCTTACATGCTCTGATATGGTTTTAAACTATGATAGGCAATGCATCATTGCTGTTCAAAGACTGTTTCGTTAATTGTAAATCTGCAGTGCTTAGTACCCGGTTTTGTCAATTTATTACAGTCCACAAGTATTCTTAATAATCTTTCATCCGAAAAAAAGATATGTTAACGCATTCAATTGCAACTGCAGAAGGACGAAAAAAAGGATTTTCTTTTTTATTCAGCTTTTATCACAGAATATCATCAATACACACCACTCTGCTTTGGAGTTTCATCACTGTCCTATATATCCCATGGGTGGCTTCATTGAATGGCTTCTTCCTCTGCTTTTATGACATCTTCATTAGTATTCATGCAAGGACATATCCATCTACTTACGGAACCCAGTAAAAAATCGTCCATAAATATCCTCAATGACGCAAGCTATGATTAGCATCATCATCTTCAACAGCATTAAACATGTCGTCTGATTTTTAATTTGCAAATTGAAACCACGAGGCTCTTCCTAAAAGCATTAATTCTTACCTACTCACCAAGCTCCTGTTATATGAGTCTTTGACACTACCTACCAAAGGAGCAGCCAACACAGCTCGTCCCCAAAAATATAAAGAAATATATCGAATATATCCATTTTATGTTCATGCAATAAGCATAAAAGTATCTTTTTTCTTCGCCGTTTTTTTTTTTACAACTGGTACCGAACCGAGTGAATCTTTTATATGTATCTTCTTCTTTTTAGTCGAACTTTTCATGGATACATCGTTAATATAATAAAGTAGGTATGCGGGGCTTATAAAATGTATAAATGTATAAAAGCAGGAGGAAAACTTCGTAATTAATTTTATGCTCCGAATTTTCACTCAACTTCCTTTTGTGTTGATGGCGATGGAAGGAGAAAGAGGAGGAGCTAAAAGATAGGGTGTCACGGAATATAGCACGAAGTGCATCTTCAATATTAAATTTTGCTGATCAACTCCAATTACCTTTACGATTAAACGAGAGTAAGTGTAAGGAATTTTATTATTAATTTTTTACTTAACCGAGATATATCAACTGTTACACTTGAGTTTAAGTTAGAATGTTTACTTGTGCGGGTTAAATCTTTGAAAGTTGGGCTTGTCCTGATGGACAACCACGGTTTAGACTCATCGCTCAGAACACAGATTAAAATCCGCAAGTGTTTGTGACTACCTTCAAGCATACGCGATAGATGGCGCGAAATGGGCCAAGGCAACCATTCATAAGGCGAATTGAGAAGCTTCTTTATGATAAATTATACGCCCGAAAGTCATTGTCATTCCCCTATGAGAGATTGTGCCAGAAAATACGTTCGGTGGATGTTGTTGAGGTTTCAGCACACGCATCTCGTATAGGATTTTATCTCACTTATTACTGAACTACCCCTACCGACTGCTACCATTGCCTTCTGGAAAAAAACGTTTAAAATAAAAAATCTTTGTGACCAGTTTTCAATAGGAAAAAACTCAACAGCAACTTAAGATGAATGCTTGGCGGGTAGAGAGTGTCATAGTATTAACGAATATTCATACCTTTATGTAAATCGGAACCCACTGTAGATGGAAGTAGGGTCTTATTTCACGGTCTCTTTGGTTAAAAATTCTTCTTACTTTAGACGAAGCCAAAAAATGGCAGAGAAAATTCAGATCAAGACCGTAGCCACTAGCACAGGCCACTGGTCAGCTGGAGACCACACAGCTAATCTAGGTATAGCTTGCAACATCTTCCGTAGTGGCAAGCATAACAACGGAAATGAGTCTCTATTGCACTTCCTCTGCATACATACTTACTTACTTACTTAAGGTGGCGCTACAGACCGGCGTGGTCCTGGGCCTCAACCAACAAGCGTCGCCAGCTGTCTCCAGTTTCGCACGCCAAGTTGGTTGAGGTCCCCTTCCACTTGCGTGCGCCACCTGAGTCGCGGTCTTCCTCTACTGCGCTGACCCTCGGGTGTGGATTCGAAGATTTTCCGAGCTGGAGCATTGGTGTCCATCCGCTCTACATGACCCAGCCACCTCAGTCGTTGGACCTTCACTCTTCTGGCTAAGTCGATGTCGCTGTACAGCCCGCACAGTTCGTCGTTGTATCTCCTCCTCCACTCCCCGTCTATGCAGACGGGACCAAAAATCACCCGAAGAATTATCCTCTCGAAACAGCCAAGAGCAACCTCATCCGCTTTAGACAGAGTCCATGCCTCTGCGCCGTAGAGCAGGACTGGGACGATTAAGGACTTATAAAGGGTCACCTTAGTTGTTCAAGAGAGGGCTTTGCTACTCAATTGCCTTCTTAGCCTAAAGAAACAGCGATTGGCAAGAGTTATTCTTCGTTTAATCTCAGCGCCGATGTCACTCACAAACGCACCAGTGACATCACGCTGCGTTCTTCCGATTATGTCAATGTCATCGGCGTATCCGAGTAATTGGACGGACTTTTGAAAGATTGTGCCTCTGGTGTTGGCGCGTGAGTTTTGCACAACTCTTTCAAGAACGATGTTGAAGAAGTCGCATGACAGCGCGTCGCCTTGTCTAAATCCTTTTCTGACATCAAAGGTCTCGGTGAGGTCTTGACCAACCTTGATGGAGCAGCGTGCATTCTCCATCGTCATCCTGCACAGACGGACGAGTTTGGCAGGGATGCCAAAACTAGACATAGCTCTGTATAGCTCGTCTCTATAGATGCTGTCATACGCGGCCTTAAAATCGATGAAGAGGTGGTGGGTATCGATTTGATGTTCCTGGGTTTTTTACAAGATCTGCCGCAGTGTGAATATTTGGTCGATGGTGGACTTTCCTGGCCTGAAACCACACTGATATGGACCGATCAGGTTGTTGACGAACGGCTTCAGGCGTTCACACAACACGGCAGATAAGATCTTGTAAGCGATGTTAAGAAGACTGATGCCTCTGTAGTTGGCGCAGTTCAGAGGGTCTCCTTTCTTGAGGATCGGGCAAACAATGCTGAGGTTCCATTCATCGGGCATACTTTCTTCCGACCATATTTTACAGATGAGTTGGTGCATGCTCCTTACCAAGTCATCGCCTGCTGCTTTGAACAGCTCGGCAGTTAGGCCGTCAGCCCCAGCAGCTTTGTTGGACTTAAGCTTCGAAATGGCTTTCTTCACCTCGTCCAGGTCGGGTGGACGGAATTGTTGGTCTTCGTCGTCCAGGTTGAATGGTTCATTCTGCCTGACAGCGGGATTTGATTCGTCGTTGCCGTTAAACAGTCTGCAGAAGTAGTTCTTCCATATCCTCATCATCGACTGCGATTCTACTACGATGTTCCCTTGTTCATCCTTGCAGGCCTCGGTTCGGGCTCTGTAGCCTTGACAGGTTCTTTTACCCTTTGGTAAAACTTCCGAACCTCATTCCTGCTATAACATCCCTCTATCTCCTCGATCGCACGCTTCTCATGCTCTTTCTTTTTCCTCCTGAAAAGCTTGTGTTCGTCTCTCCTCTTCTGCCCGTAGAGCTCGCGAGCAGCTCTGGTCTTTCTATGCAGCGCCGCTTTGTATGCCTCTTGTTTCGCTGCATGTGATTGCCGGCACTCGTCGTCAAACCAGGGATTTCGTTGTGGTGGCCGTGTGAAACCCAGCTCATCAGAGGCGGCATCTCTGATGGCTTTTTGGCAATGTTGCCACTGGTCTTCAATACTTGATGCTGGCGGCATAGAACCTCTTAAGAGATTGAGAGAGACTCGATCGGAAAAGGATCTGGTGATCTCTTGCGATTGCAGCCGTACGACGTCAAACTTCCTCACAGTATTTCCTTGTCTTGGCGGTGTTCGGGATATCCGCAGCAAAGTCGATCAGCCTAAATCCGTTATCGTAGGTGGTGTCGTGTAGGCTGTGCCTTCCGAAGTATTACCAAAGATGCCCTCTCTTCCTAGCTTTGCGTTAAAATCGCCTAGTACAATTTTAATGTCATAGCTAGGGCACTGCTCGTATGTCTTGTCCAGGAGCTCGTAGAGTCTGTCTTTGGTGTCGTCGTCTTTCTCCTCTGTGGGGGCATGCGGATTGTAATGAGGCGTTCGCTCACATACCTGAAGCTTAAGACTTCTTGCCTAAGTCTGCCTCCAATTACGAATCCACACCCAAATAGGCGCTGCTTTTGTTGTCGGTAACAATCGCCGTAATAGATATCGCAGTTTTCCATCCTCTTTTTGCCCGGCCCATCCCACCGCACTTCTTGGATGGCGGTGATGTCTTCTTTGCAGCAGTCTAGGGCCTCCGCTAGTTGTTCGGCTGCACGTGGTCTGTTAAGGGACCTAACATTCTACGTGCAGATCCGAAGGTTGTTGTCCTTTTTTCGTTTGCCAGGCTCGTCAACAGTAAAATCCTCCGTATCCGAGGCTGCTAGTTGTTGCGTAACAACATGTTTTTTTCCGTAGTGGAGTTGTCAACCCCACGTGCATACATACATATGTACATATATCTAGCAATGGTAGGTTAGGTTATGTTATGGGGGAAGTGCTCAGCCTAATGACTGTGCGTCCACGGGGGCCTACTGGTCCTTTGTGTTCCCTTTCTAGATAGGTGGCCTGTTTCCCATGTGTTGAAGTCGGCGGTTTAAGGGATTGGAACACTCACAGAGTAAGTGCTTGATGGTTTCCATTTTTTCCGCATCCTGACAGTTTCTGTAGTAGTCTGGGGAGTTGATGCCCAGTCTGGTGGCCATGGTGCCTATGGCACAATGTGTCGTCACTACATCTATTAGCATGCGAGTATCTTTTTTATTCATTCCCAGGGGACAGGAGACATTTTGTTTTGTTCTGGTCTATTCTCTGCCGGATATAAGGCAAACGTCTCTATACTTTAAGTCTAGCAAGGGTAAGACAGCGAATTCTTTTAAGATGATCTCCAGGAGATATCCTGAACCCCCACTTCTATGTACGTTCCTGCCGTACTAAGGCCTAGGAAGTACCATGGTCTAGGAAGCCTTTTCCAAGGTTCTAGACCTATGCTCCATTTTTTTTTTTAAGAAAACCCTGACGTAATCCTGAAATCGCCTTAAAGACTTGAGTTCAGAATTTGCCAAAGAAGCTTTTAAAGACAGCCGATTACACCGTCAGCTATTCAAGAGAATTCCGTCCACCATTTGTTGGTCAACTTAGTTAGATTGGTTGTTCCTCAGTCACAACTTTTCATGCTATTATGTCACATACCTGTTTCTTGAAATATCCCTATTCTCAGTGGAGATTCCAAGAATCTTGAAATCTCCCTATTCTTGGTTGAGTTTCTAAGAATCCCCTCGATTACAGCTAAAGATGAAAAATCCTTCTCCATTCCACTCGTACCGTCTCATTCAAAATCTCTATCTATTCGCAGACCATTCGAAGACATTTCACCACCCTCTGAATCCGACAAGTCCCGACAATATTTGTTTTTGACACAACTATACGTACTCTCCACTGATATATGAAGTATATACAATTCCATTCAGCCAGCGCCAAGGATTAAATCCTTTTGAGGAGCTTCAGCATCCTGGAAAATTGTTCGCCCTCAAATCAGTTTAGCAATTTTCATTTAATAAAGGCGATTAGTCGATGGCTGATTGGTTCCCATTTGCGGGATGATGGGACAATTTAGCGTTGCAAAAGTCGATTGCACGACACGATGGCAGCGCAGGCAACCATAAGGACACAGAAAAATGTAAAAAAAAAAAAAATGTGGTTAGATAACCACATATAATTCAACCAACATTTTCCAATTACACAGTTGACCTCGCTTTGCAATTATTTTCCTTTGATCCTCGTAATGGGAAAAAAATCATCTCAAAAGGACGAAAACAGCGCGCCAAAGATAAAACTTAAATGGAACAAGAAATACGATTTTGTCAGGATCCTACACCACACGCCTTTGATTTATTTTGCCATTTTGTTGGTTCCTTATCAATCGCTGTGGGTTTATGTGTTTCCTTGAAATGCAATAATTTCACGAGGCGAGATGAAGTGGAAGTGCATCTAGGTTTTGGGTTGTGTTTTGCCCAGCGACGAATCCCGCTCATTTATTTGAATGAACCCAAGAGAGGGACTGTGACTTATAGTTGATTCCGGGCCCGTCCTGGGGTGGAATGACAAATCCGAAAGCTGATCCTTTTGATGAGATTAAAATGGCATAAATTGTTCTCTGTCAAATGATCACGTATTATCTGCGTATTATAACAATAAGGCTCAGGCGTCTTTTCCTTTTGAATGAACGCGGCAAAAAAGGACAATGGAAATGGGAGCTAGGTCTCTCTTTCTCTCTATCTCTCTCTCTGGCAGTCACATGATGTCGGTTAATTCGATTTTTATGCTGCCAGCCGATTGGCCTTCGTTAGGAAGTCTGTGTTTTCGTCCTTTCAGTTTTTTTTTTTTTTACACAAAATTGAAGACAATTGGATTCCTTTTTTCATATAAACTTTTTTTTCTTTTCAGTATATGAACGTGACAGGACTACGAACTTAATGCTTGGACAATAGAAGAAATGTTGGTTAATGGGTGAGTTGAAGGGGGGGTTTATCTCCTTTTTTTTTCAGAGCAGAATGAGATTAAATTGAGATTCGTTTGTTTGTTCGTTTGGAAACAGTTTTCCAATGGTGTGGTGGTGTTTTTGTTAATGTCGTTAGTGATCTGGTAGCAATTGTTTTGTAAAAAAAAACTCGTCCGTCATTTGCTTGCGATTGTTGTAAGAATGGTTGTTCGACACAGTTGATGGCTTGTTCATGGTGGTAAAACACAGAATTTTATGCAGAACCGCTGAGGTCTTGTATTTTAAACCGGTGAACAGCTATTTTAATTGGACAGCAGAATATGTCCCCATCTCCCTTGACTAGGGCAATAAGTTTAAAAAGCATAGCCCCTGGTTTAAGTCGACGCAAGAAGCTCTTAATATAAGCTCACACTATGATAAATGTGTTTGGAATCAATGGTTATCGATTTGGGACTCTTGGATTTTCCCTAAGATTTGGTGTAAAGTGAAGGTTTGGTTTAGGCCTTTTCCTACTCTACATAATTACCAATAAAATAATATCGCGATTGCTACCGAAATTAGATTTGTATTGCTGGGGTAACTCGCCGGGATTGATTTAGTGACATTAGAACACGCGAGGTACTGAATATCGGGCATCTACGTCTTAGAATGGAGCGGTTTTTCCATGAAATCCGTGCCATCCTATGGGAATAGCTCCTCCTCTATAAGCTATGTTGAATAGTTTTATACTTCTGCAGGTAATGAGGTCTCCTTTTTTTAAGATCCGACAAATGGTGTTTTGGTTCGAACCATCTTGAGTCTTACAGATAAGTTGGTACATGCACCAAGTCATCTTGTGCAACTTGAAACAGATCAGATCCTAGGCCATCCGGGCCAACGAACTTCCGTGATTTAAGTTTGGCTATGGCTGGTTAAAGTTCTCTCCAGTTGGTTGATTGTAAAGATTTGTTCACTTCCATGTGGCTTCCGCTGACCTTTAATAATCCGCAGGAACAGTCGTTCAATATGCGCACAGATTGCTTCTCCACTATGTTATACCCATTATTGTCCTTCCAAGCTCTCGATTGAGCAGCAAAGCTTTGGGTTACCCTCTTTACCCTTTGACGAGACTTCAGGACCTTTTTGTCTGTCGAAACATCTGCGATGGTCCTATCACAGCTATTTTCTTCTTCGATTTTTACCTTGAAATCTTCAAGGATGAACTTAACGTCATATCTCGGACTTGAATTGGATTTTTCGTCGTGAGCTGTGTTCGGGTGTGGGCTTTGAACTTTGCCAGGGGTGCGTTCTGTCACCTTTTCTTTTCAGAGTGTATATGAATTGGATGTTACAGCGCGGCTTTGGTAAGGAACGGTTCGAATTGGGAGACATCTGCTTTTTGCTGATTACTTGGTCATCCTTACGTCCACCCAGACCGAACTTCAGCGCGCACTAGAAAAGTTCGTCGCCGTCTGTGTTGAAGCTGGGATGAAGGTAAACAAATCAAATGTTATGGTAATTTTCCGAACGCCTGTTCATGTTAGTGGAGTCCCACTGAAACAGGTGGCGAAGTTTAAGTATCTCGGTACTCGCTGTTCGCTGGATTTGCATTTCCATGGTAATAGGTGTCCTCTGTGACTTTTCATTCAATTCGCCGATGCTGGTTGGTTTTACTTTTGATAATTCCTAAAATTTGCCAAAATGATATCGTCGGAGTGCGCAAGAATCATGTTAGATGTTAGAAGTTGTGTATGTATGCACGGCGACCTGTATAGATCTATTTTGCTCCCTCGTACTCCCCCGTATATTGGCCGATAAGTCTCGACCTAAAGTACCTCCTCCAATCCAATAACTCTGAGAAATCGGAGTATCTAGATTGTGTCCAATGATGGGAGATCCGTCTCAGAGAAAGTATACGCTCCTAGGTGTGCTCTTCTTTTGTGGATCAATGCTCCACTGTCCATAAGGAGGTGTGACGGGGTCTCCTCGACATCGCTGCAGAATCTACAGTTTCTGTTTCCTTCTATTCCCATTTTCCTGAGCTGCTCTCTGAGTCTGCAACGGCCCGTTAAGAAGCGAGGTTGATGGTAACAATGCGTCCCTGTCTGAACGGGGGCAGCCACCTAACCTAAGCTTATGGTATTGATTTAGGCATTTTTAGTTTTTCCCAGGGTCTAACAGAGTGAGAAAATTCGGTCATTTGTTGACTTTTCGAACCGAAAAGTCATTCTGACAGGGCTTAATCAAGTTTTTGATGATAGTTGTTGCCCATTAATGTGGCAAATAAGTTTTTTACTGAGTTAACTACGAAGTTGATGCCTTCATACTCCAGGCCTACACATACTTCTCTTTTCGCTTCGAAATTGTATGCTTTCAAACTCAGTGGAAGACGGCCAACTAAGGATACTTCTTCGCATCCTTAATGGACCCATGTACAGCTACGAAAAAAATGACCACGGAATACTATCTAAGTGCGATGCAAACCTCCCTCTAATTGGGTATGAGGTACTAAAACAAGATCCTTTTATTACTATCGCTGCCAGCGACCTATGCACGAGCTATTTACATAACTCATACCCGCGGTAAAATACCCTTTTATTCTCAGTTTTAATTAACTTATTACTTTCAAGTTGCTCTAGGCAACTAGTATGTCCTTTCATTACACACAGCGTCCCGTCTCCCCATTGAGGTGGGATGCTTTCGTCTGAAACCCTATCAGATGCAGACAACTTTTTAACTCCCTGTCACACGAGTAGCTCTTCAGAAAAAAAAAAAAAAATTACCATGCTCCCATACCCGTCGTTACATAATTCCATTTAATCCTTTCACAATGACATCAGATGCCTCAAAAATGTAAAAATTCGCCAAAATGTCAACGGAATATTCGTGTAACCTTTTTTAATGGCTTTTTAAACAGTTTTCTCTTTAATATCAAAAAAAAAAAAGAAACGAATAAACGAAGCAGCAAGGGAAACACCGAAAAAAAGAAAAAATTAAAAGAAATTCTTCAAAGTAATCCCTCAGTGCTCTCTTCAAATAGAAGCGATTTATTCCTGCTTTTCGTTGTCCCATTCTCTGGGAAAAAAAGGATGAAAACGCCAACAAAAAAAAAGAAGGAAAATTAAGCGAAAAAAATGCCTACAGTGTCAGAAATGGGGAAAAAAAAAACTGTGTCGTTGTCGAATATGTAAATTTCTCCCGTTCAGATTAAAGGACACGAAAGATGATAGCAGATGGACATCATCACAGCACAATGTTAATCCCTTTCTTTTTTTTTTCTTTTTTCTTCTTGTTGTTGCGCTTCTCCTTCTTGTTCTTTCGCTGAGACTTTAATTATTCATTTGAAATTTAAAATTGCTTGATATTGCGAATATTTAATGCTAAAATGTCTCTCTGTCCGGTCACGGGATCGTCGGCGTGGAAGGCGGGCGGTCGAGCGGGCGTTAGCGTCCGGTGCACCCTCCAGCAGAAACACTCAATTTAAGTGCTGCCTGTAAGGAAGTTTCCTTTTTGAAAATTTGTGTTCCCAAATGAAAGGAGCCGGGAATAAAAAAAAAAAAAAAAAGTATAAATAAAAATCGCAAAGAACTTCTTCCTGCGAACCCATGCCCCATTCATTCGCGCAAAAAGGAATTAGAAGATGTGAAATAGGTACGGAAAAAATCTCAACAACAAATAAAAAAGGAAAACTCCACCATCTTCAGTGGATGGAAGCCCAAGGAAGATCGTACTTCACATCATACCACAGAAATTATCATCATTTTCATAAGGAGAAAAGAAAAAAAAAAATTAAATATCCTCCTCCTACCTTTCGCCGAGGAACCACCGAAAGAGATGTACAAAATAATTTCGTACCAAACAAGTCAAGCAGAATGAGGTAAGGATATTAAGCAAACCAAAGAATACCAAGAAGATGGAGATGGAGATGGAAAGCACGGAAAAGAAGACGAAAAGGCAAAAAACGGATGGGAATATTTTCCGCTATGAATTCTCAAATTGGGCCACTCGCACAGTTGCAAATGCATAATGAAGGAGCCAAACGTTCACCGTTTTTTTTTTTTTTTTTTTGTATTCTTGGCTGCTAATTGTGCTCGTGGGTAGTAGGATGAAGGTCCCGGTAAGGTTGCTTTTGAAGGGAATCTTCAAGAAGCTTGTGAATAATATATATTTCTTTCATCATCGTCCTTCAGACAACGCCTCCCCCGCGCTGGGTTTGAATATTCACAGTTCAATTAGGGAGATAGAAACCGCATTCCTGTGCTGCAAGGACGAAAGGTAATAACCAAAATTCGGTGTACCACTTGCAGAAGGCCCTAGAAAAGGGCACTGGGTCAGAGTATGGTGGTTGCTTCTTGGAAATCTAGTTTCTACCGGAGCAGAGATTTTCTTCTGTCTGTTTTTGTTGCCTATTGGCTGGTTTGTAGCACGGAGGAGTTAATTAAATAGTTATTGTATCTTATTTGTCTGGGCTGTTGATAGGCACTAGAGTTGAAGTGATTCCCCGTGTCAAATTTGGTCCACAACATCGACTTTGTGGATTTGTTAATTTGCTGTTGGTCAAGCATTTAATAATGCCATGTGGCTGTGGTGTTACTTTTGAATTGCGGGCGATGCTGTGAGGAATATATGTATGTAAACAGATCAGTTACAGATGTATACGCCGGTTCTCCGTGTTGATGTTGTTAGCAGAATTGATAGGAGAATCTAGGGAGGCGAACTCTTTCGAGTTTTAGCTGATCCTCGTAACATTCTATCTAAAATTGTTCGCGGACAGCTTATATATTGTTTTATCTTCGTTTTCAACCAGACCCATCTTAGCAGCTTCTGGTCCAAATTTGACAAAAATGCCATGGAATGCTCGAGTCATTCACCACTAATGTCAATCTTGTTTATGTATCCAATTAGTTATGAAAGAAAGTGCCTGATGTGTTGGCTAAACATTTCTCAAATGCCAGGTTGAAGAAGCTTCATGCCAGTCCGCTAGTGGTATTCCAGTTCTACATAGGTAGTGTCTCTCCCAACCTCGACTAAGTATCAAGCGGTCTTTATCATCAAATTGCCGAAACTAGGCATGGCCCTACATAGCTCATTCTTATAAACGCTGGCAAATGCGGCCTTGAAACTGATAAATAGGCAGTGGGTATCGATCTGGAACTCTTGGTGAAGTGAAGATTTGGTCAGCCATCCACGATCTCACGTTCTTCATGCATCGTTTTCTTTCGCCTTAGTCCCTCCTCCTCGTCTATCATTTCTTGTCCTTAGAACTGACAATCGGCTTTCGTCCTGTTATACAGCACCGGTTTAGATATATCCATTTGGTCTGGGTTTGCCTGTTCACATTTCGCTTCAAACTATTGAAGTCGCGCAGATGGGGGGTGAGTACTAGCACATCAGTCATGGTATTTCTGATGATTTCGCGGACAGTGCTGCCAGTCACTAATTTCTTACAGACATTCGGGAGGATTCGTTTAGTCTGCCTTCATCCTGGAGAGCCGTGCCACACACAACTGTGTTTTTCGGAAACCCAATCGTTAATGGGGGCCCTGATCGAGGAAGGGGGGAAGACCCAACACAGGTTCAGGTACTGAGAAAACTTCCTCTGAGCCTTGTCTAGCAATCCCATTTGAGATCTCTTTAACTGGGATTCAGACAAGCGTTAAAGAGTTCGACCTTGCGACCCAATTCAAAGAGTTTTTTTCATTCTCGCACTGGTTTTTTCATTCTAAACTCTTTAAAGGGTTGAGCAAAGCCTAAAGCGTAGCCTGGCTATCGCTACAGACGCAGATGCCCCGATAGGCCGTGGCCATTAGGTTAATAAAGATCTCTGCTAGGAAAACAAGGACATGCTTGCCGAACGAGTAGTGAAGTCTGGTGTTGTCGACCTCCACGAAGACACCAGCACCGGACCCATTACTGGTTTTGGAGCCATCCGTGAAATCTCGACAACAGCCCCGTCCAGGCCCAGAGTCTGGCCAAATCCAGTTGAATTTGCACAGCAGCCGGAGTTCTGGTGTCATTGGAAGATTTAGTGTCGCGCATGGTAGGATCAGTGTCGTGCAAGGTCATCAAAACTCCAGTGCTGATAAAACCAAAAGTCGCCCCGTCTAAGACGATAGATTCCTTTGATAGTACAGCCCATGATATAAGTACCAAGGGGAGGCAGATCAAGCAGAGCATCTAGAGCAACGCTAGGCGTACTTGAAAAAGCTTTCGTCACATACTTACGCGAAAGTCCCTTCCACAAAACAAGTGACGCATAAGCTAGAGACGGTCTTATCATAGCCGTATAGATCCAGAGGACCTTTTGTCGGTGATAAGATTCATGTCTTGCAAAAAGCACTCCCACAGTGCCCGAAAAGTGAGAGCGATTTGCTCAAATAAATTTTGTATCCAGGATCACTTCTAGATATTCAGCTTCATCGGAGATCTGGATAGTGACGCTCTTTATCACTGGCTGAGTCAGACCAGTCAGAAGCACGGCCTCATCGTCGTATCTTGGGCATTGCTGTTAGATTTTCCCGAGGAGCTTATAGAAACAATCTTTCTTCTCTGGGGGCTATCAACACTTATGTTTTGATGTGAATGGTCACTGACGTGGCGAACGTTCAAGGCTTTTTACCTAAGTCTACTTGCATCTAAATAGCCGCTATCTCTGGAGGTTGCAGCCTTCATAGTGTGCTTGTAGGCGTTTTTCTGAGGCTTTTGCTTAAAAATGTCCCTTTTATGGTCAACAAGTGATGCCGAGCAGTAACGAATTCAACGAATCAACGAATTTCGATGTGAGTTCCTTTCCCTGGCTTCCCTTAGATTTGTTACTCCAGATTACATTTCGATGAGCCATTGAGCCACAAACTCTATCGTTCTTATCGTCTCAACAAGCAGAGCAATAGAAACCAAAAAAGACTTCCCATTCTACCTTTTTAAAAACCAGAAAACCATAAATGAATGCTCGGTGTCTCGGAAAACGGATTGCAGCCCTCATCTATGCCCTCCGAAAGCAACCGTCTGACAAGTATCAACTACCATTATGAGATATCATTCCAAAATTGCATGTGCCAACACTTGTCGTCGGCGTCGTTGGTAAGGCAATGCCTAAGGTGCTAAAGCTATTTCACATTTGTTGCGAAAAGGAAATCGCTCCTTGATGCGTAATGCCGAGACGAGCAACCGCGTCATTAAAATGCAATTAAAACTCGCTAAAGGACGAATATCACCACCCATTCACCGAATAAAGAAAAAGAAACACCAACGACAACAAAAATGAGCCGAAACACTTATCCTTGCTTAAGTGGTCGCATTTTTTTTTTTTTTTGTCGTTTGCGTATCCTCCTCGACTGTGTTTTATCCTTACTCCTAGACGACGACGCCGACATCAAGAATGAGTCTTGGTGTTAAAATTAATTTCGGGACATGCCGCAGGTAGAGAAGGGAATTTTTCTTCAGTTTTTTTCTTTTTGCATTTCACGAGGTGTCCTTTGTCACAAGGACGAGTTCAGCTGAAAAGAAAAGGACGACCAAGACCAAAACGGAACTAAAAAAAAAAGAGAAACGAGAAAACCGACAAATTCCGGAAATCTAATTTAGGGCTAAGAGCCTTTCCACCATAATTTTATTTTCTTCTTCGTAATGGTTTTGTACTTAATGCTTGTCGTTGGTTCGTCGATGGTTTGGGGGGTCGGGGAAGGCTCATGCCGAAGAGCGTAGACCGAAAATCCAGGGGTTCATTAGTGAATTCTCTATGATGCAGAATTTTCAAGGTGTATCCGGTCCGTGCTGCAGTTGAGCATTAACGGGTTAAGTGAATCGAATAAGGGTGACGTGGAGTTGCTTTCCGCCACCGGCGGCGACGACAATGCGAATAAGGAATTGCAAATTTAACGTCTGGTCGAGCAGCTATGCTCTGGGCCTTTGATTTAAGCATGCCATGGTAGGGAATGGTAATTCTTTGTGCAGTCACGGTAAAGTGATGTTTGGCTTGAGTGGGTAATAGCCCGGTGGGATGTAGGTAAACAACATTTTATTTGATTTATGCCGGTGGTCATTTATCGAAGAGTGAGTCTGAAGCTTGATGAATTGTCGGAAGGCTTATTTCGTGGGCGACTATGATTAACTTATCCGCGCCTTACTAAACAAGCAGCGCAACGTGGTTGTTAACAAATAAAACTTAGGAGTTAATTATCGTAGTTTCGTGCAGGAACTGGGTTGAGGACTCTTACCTTTGTCTTATATTCAGCTGAGTTATTCATGAGAGGCTTTACGGCTTAAATTCGCACTAAAGCTGTCATTAGCTTACGTTCTTATTCGTTAAATTATGACAATTGATAGTTACACACTTGGCTTGATCTTAGCCTGCAAACGTTTCAACAACCCAGCCCTCACATTCTCTTTTGAAGAAAGAAAATATTTGTGAAAGCTGTATTTCATCCATGACACCTAAAAACTTGGCGACCAGATTTCGACTTCTTACCTCTATCCGCCACTTTTCCACTGACAGGAGCCTGATCCTCCTTCTGTCTGAAAACAAAGTTGGACCGTAGCTTGTCGTATTGGTGGATATAACCCTCTACTGTACGGTAGATGAAAAAAAAACATTAAAATTGTCATTTCAAATATCTCCACATGCCTTTCTTGTGGAACCATTAGCGCAGCAAAATTAGGGAAGCGCTTTCTTCGTTGGGAAAAGGGAACCTCTGTGTTCCAAGGTCCGTTCTTAACAGCACTTAAGTCATCTTCTTAATCCTATTTCTCACCCAGTCAAGGATTCAATCGTTGGACTTCAACCACCTTAACTTTTGTAGATGAAAAAGTGTCCGAAAGCTAACTCCCTATTTGTATTGGCACTTAACAGTAAGGGTGGCAGCTCTTTATGACAAGAGATGAAAAAACATGGAGGAGAAAACTACTCTCCATTTTCTATGTTTTGCAAAAGGGGTCTGCTCTATCTGCCAGAGAAGTGCTCCGTCTATCAATAAAAACCGCTTACCCAGGAAGGAAGAAGAGCTGGTCAAACGAAACATGGATAGATGACAAGGACACTCGAAGAGCTAGGACGAATTTTGGCAGACCTGTAACATATTCCCAGAAACCGAAAGTGATGACTCGTAGGCGATACAGTCTTGGTTGGAAATTTACGTCAACCAACAGGTATCTCCAGCCAGTCTTCAGTCAAGTTAGTTAAGGTCCCTTTCCACTTGCATGATCCACTTGGGCAAGACTTGGACGTGATAGTCCGGATGGGCCCAGGTCAAAGGACCTATAATTTGTCACCAACTCTAAACGGCGAATTGAGAAGCTTCTCCTTGACAAATTTTACTCTCGAATGTTTGTGATTCCCCGAGGAAAGGTGGTGCTGAAAAAAATGTTTGGTGGATCCTTATATGACTGGAACAAAGGCAGCTCTAACTATTAAGCCACAGCGCCCATTGGTATGATTTGGGTTTTCTATAGTCACTTTGGTTCTTAAAGAGCGAACTTTGCCTATCAATTTACGTAGCCCTGTCGTATCCCACTTTGGACTATGAAGTCGCCTGACATGAACGCGACACTCAACCTCATCGTGTATAGCCTAAGTAATAGCTACGAGTTACTCCGGAACTGGAACCAAATGAAGCCTCCATTCAATATGTCGAATTTCCCATCACTGTCAATTTAAACTGGAGTAGGCGAAGTTTTCTAATCCAAGCAGTGCCCTAGAATGATCCGCAGCGGTTGATTCAGAGAGTACCTGCCTAGAAACTAGCCTGTTCGAGTTATAAGCTTAATAAGCGTTTGTAGCTTAATTTCCCTTCCACACCCTTTATGTGGATATTGCATAGCAGCTCTGCCGATTTAATTGCCATCGCCTGAAAGAACCCAACAGGAGTGATGTCTCTGATCGCTCTTATAGTCTGTGCGTTGCCAGGAGATTCGGTGGCTATTGAGAAGTTTGTTTCATCAGGAAACGTATTCCACATTCCACTTGAAAAGGGGAAATATATGATGCTGTGGCCTAGATGCACTGCCGACTGTATAGCTGGCCCAGTGTTTAACCAGAAGCCAAATTGAGACTTTATATACCATAACAATGCTTGAGATGCCATTTTCGAAGTATGTAGTGGGCCTATTGAGTATTCGTCTATTTTTGGCTCTCCGTAGAGTTTGCAGATGTCTGTATAAATTAATGGTATGTCAGCGGACAGTGTGCAGTTAAAAAACCCGCTACGGTCCTTACAACTTCCTTCTTCAGTTCAAGTAATTTTATTAATTTTTTTGTCTCCTTTACGTTGGGGTAAATGAACTTTCTCGATTGCTTCAGGCCATTGAGCTTTGTGCGTCGACTTCCCATTTTGTTATTTCGTGTGGACACTGCTAGACGGTGCCCCAAAGTAGGGTTCAAGATCAACGAGTGGGCGCTAAGCGCCTTTTCTGTCCAGAAAATACGCTCGCTTTTATGTTCGAAACCTTTGTGTCCTGGGATCCAGACTTTGTGGACGTTAGGTCTTCGATTAGATTTATGCTTACATCCCCAGATGAGCTTTAACTCTATCGTGTACGATTTAAGGGTCCTTAGTGCAGAGTGACAGTCCGAAGAGAGTTAGATACATCCCCTTGCATGTACATACATATGTACCCCCACTTAAAAAAATGTATCTGGTGACTTTTCAAGTGCTGCCGCATGCTTGAATTCTGGACCTTACGCAATTAACTCTCTTTAGTTTGCTAAGTTCCTGTGACTTTGGAGAACTTTAAAAGAGTCTGGTTACTTCGAGATGAGAAGAGCCCTCTGAAATTTAAACCAAAAGTTAAAACAGGTCGACAAACCTCCATAAAACTTCACACATCACTGAAAATCGAAAAGAACTCCAACTCAGGGCAATGCTCGTCCTTTTTCTTTTGAACCAATTACTCATCTAATTGACCCTCTGTGTCGCACTAGTCTGTCACATTAATAAGTCACACAATCACTTTGCGCTAACAAAGCAGAGCAATTCCTCACCCCAAAGCATACAAAGTTAAAGCCGGAGCCTTGCAGGGGTACGACTCTTCGGTCGAGTACCTTTCGTCTACCGGTGAAGGAAATGAATTCCTGGAAACAATTCACAGGTTGACAGGCGTCAAGTGTACGATCCGAATGTGTATGTTTATACACAGTAGTTTCGGTTTTTTTTTTTCCTTCTTCGTCCTGCAGCAAAGTTTATTACACGAAATTTCAATTTCCTTTAATTTTTCATTCAGCCTTCGTCTTGGTGAGGAACAGATGAACGAACTGAGGTGGCGGCATGCGGTGGGATTTGTGCAAAAATTCCTTTCTACCTAATAAGCTATAAATTGTGCCCAACTTTTATAAAAATGTTCTTTCTCTCTCTGTCGTTCGTGCTTTTTTTTGTTTTTTTTTAATTTCAAAGGGTCGGGCTTTATGTATTTTTTTTTTTGCCCGAAGCTGTTGGGGTTTCCTCTGTCGCTTGGAAATCTCAAGGATATATTTTCTTTTCCTAGTGGAATTTTACTTTCCTTTTGGTGATTTTTTTTTTCTTCTTTTTCGCTTGCTTACCAATTCCACACAATAGAAGAATTGCAATGAAAAGGCTTTCAAAAGGCACCGTCTGTGGTGGCAAGCGGTGCGATAGTTGCAGGAAACCCAGCTAATGCCCGTGGTAATGTTTATGGATTTCCTTTTGGGGGGGGGGAGGGGGTTCTTTTAATGTAGCGAACGATGTGTTGACTGGATGCTATGTGGCTCGCGGATGGAAGGTGCAGACAGAAGTACTTCAAATTAAGTACAAAGAGAGTGATGTGTGTTTTAAGTGCCGGAACTTCTATGCAGGAGGTTAATCAGCACTTGTTTGATTTTTATTTTGATTTTTTCATTTAAACCTTTGTGTTAAGTACTGTTCATCAACTGTGTCAGAAGTGGAAGAGTTAGAAATCCATCACAGCTATAATGGATGAGAATTAAATGCTAGAAGAGTGTTCTGGGAACACTCTCATGTAAACAAAGCTGAAATCATAGATTAATTACCACGAAACTCCTCTATGTGTGACCAGTGGTTTCACCAGAAAGGCTGAAATAAGATAAACTGTAGTTAAATTTTACTTTGAAGGGTTTTGCAGATGTAGCTCTAAAGAAAACCTTTTAGCTTAACCTCCTTCCTGCTCAAAACACTAGAACCCATCATAGACACCTTAGTACATCCGAAATTTAGTAGGAAATTCATCACTTTCGAAATCACAGTTGGATGGGAGGAAAGAACAGTGTAAGATGACGACGACACACCCATCTGAACGGACGAGTCAAAAATAGACTGCGGCGATATCGCAGGAATCTTCCCCGAAACCCTCATTTTAGCCAAATCTCTGATCCTACCAGCCAGCGTCTTCCAAGCGGAGTTTCTGCTCATTCTCATTACTGCTTTACTGTGAGGGTCTATGCATTTACCTCGGGTGTGGTAACCCAAAACGTGCTCTGCTCTTTTCAAGATTGGTAGAATGTTCGCCTAAAAGACTGTGGCAAGTGCTTTCATTCACAATTGTTGAGCCATCTGTATATGATGTCATCAGGCAGGGTTTTTCTCAACAGCGTTGTCCTGCTGGGTTAAATTCGAAGACTCGAGGGTGTGAAACGTTGATTTCTATTTGCTCTATGAGATTTAGCTGTAGGGCTATCATGCTGATATCGGCTACGCGCTTGTTAAGGGCATCTTAAAGACAATTGCTAGATCTGAGGCTAATTACCATGCGATCTACTTGGTTGGAACTTTGCTGCTTGTTAACTTAAACTCAACATTAAAGGTCTTCTGTTTGCACACACTGAAGAGCATTCGACGTCGTTATTTCGATTGTTATGTGTTACTTACTCACTTAAGGTGGCGCTACGCTCCGAGGTGGACCTGACCCTCAACCAACACGCGTCTCCAGCCAGTTCGATCTTAAGCCAGCTGTCTTCAGCTTTGCACTCCAAGTTGGTTAAGGTTGCCTTCCACTTGCGTGCGCCACCTGAGTCGCGGTCTTCCTCTACTGCGCTGACGGGTGTGGATTCGAAGATTTTCCGAGCTGGAGCATTGGTGTCCATCCGCTCTACATGACCCAGCCACCTCAGTCGTTGGACCTTCACTCTTTTGGCTAAGTCGATGTCGCTGTACAGCCCGTACAGTTCGTCGTTGTATCTCCTCCTCCACTCCCCGTCTATGCAGACCCGAAGAATTTTCCTCTCGAAACAGCCAAGAGCAACTTCATCCGCTTTAGATAGAGTCCATGCCTCTGCGCCGTAGAGCAGGACTGGGACGATTAAGGACCTATAAAGTTGTTCGAGAGAGAGCTTTGCTACTCAATTGCCTTCTTAGCCCAAAGAAACAGCGATTGGCAAGAGTTATTCTTCGTTTAATCTCAGCGCCGGTGTCATTGCCTGAATTTATAGCGGAGCCTAGGTAGACAAAGTCCTTAACTACCTCAAAGTTATAGCTGTCTATAGTGACGTTCTGTCCGAGACGTCGGTGTTGGGTGTCCTTTCTTGTTGACAGCATATACTTCGTCTTGCCCTCATTGACCGCTAAACCCATCTTCGCCGCCTCCGTCTCGATACTCACAAACGCACCAGTGACATCACGCTGCGTTCTTCCGATTATGTCAATATCGTCGGCATATGCGAGTAAATGGACGGGCTTTTGAAAGATTGTGCCTCTGGTGTTGGCGCTTGAGTTTTGCACAACTCTTTCAAGAACGATGTTGAAGAAGTCGCATGACAGCGCGTCACCTTGTCTAAATCCTTTTTTGACATCAAAGGTCTCGGTGAGGTCTTAACCGACCTTGATGGAGCAGCGTGTATTCTCCATCGTCATCCTGCACAAACGGACGAGTCTGGCGAGAATGCGAAAAATAGACATGGCTCTGTATAGCTCGTCTCTATAGATCCTGTCATACGCGGCCCTAAAATTGATGAAAAGGTGGTGGGGTATCGGTTTGACGTTCCTGGGTTTTCTCCAAGATCTGCCGAAGTGTGAATGATTGGTCAATAGTGGACTTTCCTGGCCTGAAACCACACTGATATGGACCGTTCTTGACGAACGGCTTCACAGCCGATAAGATATTGTAAGCGATGTTAAGAAGACTGATGCCTCTGTAGTTCGCCCAGTTCAGAGGGTCTCCTTTCTTGAGGATCGGGCAAACAATGCCGAGGTTCCATTCATCGGGGATACTTTCTTCCGACCATATTTTACAGATGAGTTGGTGCATGCTCCTTACCAAGTCATCACCTGCTGCTTTGAACAGCTCGGCAGTTAGGCCGTCAGCCCCAGCAGCTTTGTTGGACTTAAGCTTCGAAATGGCTTTCTTCACCTCGTCCAGGTTGGGTGGACGGAATTATTGGCCTTCATCGCCCAGCATGGTTCATGCTATGTCTGGTAATCATAAAATGCCTTAGTCATTGCCCATTCTTGCATCGAAACTGAAATCGTTGCTCTGGATTCTGGAAATTGGTTCGAAAAATCGTTGTCCCAAAGTTGAGGCGATATATCTTACCATGTATGTGTGTATGTAGTTACAAAAGAAAACCTCAGGAAGTAAGCCGAGGAAAAGGCAAACTGAAGAAGACTCTAAACAGCGCCTTCTTAAAAAATTTAAGATTTTGAACCACAACAGAGATAACTATCTGGAAGCATATCAAAAAGAACCGAATGACAGCTGATTCACTGCAGTTCATGAATCTTTCATGAAATATAACATGAATGATTGTTTTTTATGCCAAGGATAACGCCAGAAAGGCGCGCCTTTCATTTACACATTTATTTCCTCGTCATTCTGTCTGATCTACCACACTACCTTGTCTTCTGTTCAGCTTTTATTGTGAATTATAGATTTGAGTTCAAGAGAGGCTTTCGTTTACGAGCCTTTTGCACTTGCCAACATTCCAGTTCTATTATTTGCTACATCCTGATGAAGCAAACACCTCGTACTGCTATATGCTCAGCGTAAAATGCTATCTTCCATCACACATTTGCAGATCATTTTCATTTCATAAGCATTTTCGCTTTACGATCTTCATCCACTATTGACATCCCTGCCGACAACAAAGTGCAAGGACCTCGATTAAAAGCTTCTCCATCATTGTGGTTCACAGCACATATTTACAGCTATCTTCTGCTTTATCACTCCAAAAAATGGTAGTAAAACCTCCTCGCGCGCTCACCATAGACATTTAACTCAACAATGGATTTTCTCTCAGGCAAATGCGAGTATCTTTTCTCTGCAATACCTTACAGAGGGGCTAAATAACACTACAAAGTGGAAGCGCGGAAAGAAAAGAAATCTCGTAACTCGCATTCAACGCCTGGAAACGCTGAAAATTCATGACCTCAGCATAACATCGACACAATGATAACATTCTCGGTATTGTAATTTATGTGATATCCCTTACAGATGGCTGTGTGAAGGCACTAGGTACCAGCCGCAGCGACAGTAACAATAGCAGCAGCAGCCGCATCATCGGCGATATAACCGAAGGGGCGAGTAAGGATGTAAGGATCTGCTCAATGCATCCGGTTGAAGAAATAAAAAAAAAAAATTGTGGAATGTTATCACAAGGAAGGAGCTAGCTCTCTCTTCCGCGCGCTCAGAGTGTCATGTCCTAGAGGACAAACATTCAAGCCGAACGGTGGGTCCTGTCCTGGCTGGGAAAATCATAACCATTGTTGTCGTTGATACTGATGTTGCTGTGTTACGATTTTTTTTATCGCCATAATGCAAAAGTTAGTTTTACTGCGTTTTTTTCTGCTCCTTGTGCATCTAGGGGCATTAGAGTCCTTCGGAACCGTAAAGAAGTTTTGCATTTCACGCTGGAGTTACGTGTATCCGTCGCTCACCAATAAAGCGAAAATGCCATCGTAAATATTGTGGAGATGGTCACAAGGACCGATGACGTTCATTGACATTTTGAAGCGTTATTTCCTGAATGCCGGGCCACTGACAATTGTCATTAACTAATGACATGTCTTTGCTTGAAATAGCACCATTTTTTAGCTCAGCGCGGGGGCAATAAAATGTGTTAATGCTGACGGGATAATTGGCCGAAAGGAAGGATGCAAAAAGGAATAATTTCCTTAATAAGTGCTGAAGGTGAACGAGCACAAGAGTTTAGATGACTATGCACTTGTGCTAAGTGAAAACTTTTAGTGTCCTTAGATTGCGAAGACAACTAAACATTGAACGAGTAGAACGTCCATGCACGACCGTCAGGGTTGTTACGAGTTAAAAGACGATGCAGCTATTCGTATTCCCTCCCCCCAAAAGAAGATGATTCCTCAGGAACAGGATAAGAACTCGAACTCGTTTGTTCAGCATTTGTTTTTCCAAGCAGCCAAAAGCGTTAGTGCTGGTATTACCTTGATATCATGTGCTTAATCTGCAGATCAGGGTTTTTATAGCCCATGATCCTGAAGATGTTGGCAAAATCCCACTATTGAAGCCAAACCAAATTATCAGTGTCAGTCTGCTGATAACTACCTGTCGTCAAGATGATCCGACGAACCATTGCATACTTTCAGATACTTTTAATTACTTACGAGATTTTCATTACTGATGCATATTTTCGGTTGTTCAGAAGACGTCAATTTAGCGATTACTAACATTTATTATAGTATTACTTTTAGTTGTGATTCGCTGATTTTTCTAAGATGTTAAGCGTTTCTTGCTTTTGTCGTTATTTTATTAAGCCAATAGGAAGGTAAACCAGCAAATTATTCGCGCTTTTGTACTCGAAAAAGTGTTTTTTCTCACTGGTCAATCGGAGACTTTAATTGTTTATAACTTTGTTAATAATAGCGCCCTTGCAAAATAACTTTTATTTTCGTGTTTCTGAGGCAATTTCACGTCAAAAAAAAATTTGATTCCGCTTATTTGTGATAGTGGCCTATTGGGAAGCGGCCCCAGTTCTTTTGCAGGAGTAAAAAGCACACATTGGTCTCTTCATTCTTTCGTCTGTGCTGCGTTTCCATGTAAGCTTTGAGTCTAGGATAGTACCGAGATACATAGCTTCTTGAGAAAGCGACAGAGGAATGCCATTTACTTTGGGGAGATCAAAGTTTTCTATTTCTTTTACAATAGTTTTCCTCGATGAGCGTTAAGGACTTTTTCTGATCCCTGTTGTGATGAAACAGACGTCCAAGGCTTTGACCACTTGAATTACCACGAATCCAGCTTAATTTAACTGCACAGAATCCTAAAAAAGTGAGTTCCATTAAAAACGGTTTACACAAACCATGGGCAGCTGCACCTTTAGAAGAAAAAAAACTCGCAAAAAGTCCGGCCCAACTAACCACAACCAATTTTTTTTTTTAAGGAAATCCTAAGCCTTTTAGCATTAATCGTTTGGAGTGAAAACCTTTTAAGCCCTCTTTGTTCAGCTGCAGAGACAAATCGAAGTTCAGTGCAATCTAATTTTTCTTTCGCATAGAGGTGACACTGGGGCAGGAAATCCATTAACGTGATGTAAACGTGCGACCACCGCCATCAACTAAGCCGCACGAGACATGGAAATAAAACGACAATCCAAAACCCATTGCAAAAGGTAGAACAACACAGGGAAATCCCGCATGCCATCAGAAATCCCATAGTATCCTTAAAAAGATGCACAACGCGCACTTCTTTTTTTTTTTGCTTGCTCCATGAACCTGGAAAACTATAAGATATGTATACATAGAGAAAAGCAAACGCCGCTCGTCTGCCACTCCCCATTTAACGAAGCGCAAAGTGTTATTAGTTTTCAAAAAGATCCTTGCGCGCACAGAAATCCCTAATACGAGAGGAGAACAACGGGAGAAGTGCTTTTAATCTGCCCCATAAAGGACGAACGGAAAATTCCGATGTGAAGTGATACCCGGATGCAAAGGACATGCGGAAAAAAAAAAGCAACAATTGTAAGCCCATTATTGTGGTCTTAAATAAAAATTCGAAAAAAAAAATGTAAAATGGACACTAGCCAGTGAGGATCCTGGTTGTTCTTCGTCGCTGGATACTGTTCTGTCGCGCCCGCCTTTGTGTAACTAAACACCTCGTGGAATCACAGACTCAGTTGCATGCAGCGCAGCTGCCAGGATGTGCTGTTTCACAAAAATGTCGAAACTACAAAGTATCATTGAATGGACAATTTTGGAATAATCCTCCATGAAATACCAAAAGGATACCAGCGAGAAACGAGAGTGAACGTGGAAGCAAAAAGGTATGGAAATGCATTTTTATTCCTCATCCATCGTCGTCGTTGTCGTCCTGGTAGAGACAAATTCAAATCCGTTTGGAATGGAATACATTTGCAATGCGTAACAAGACCGTTCGTCTGTCCTGACAGGGGCTTTTTTGCTCCTTGTTTTCCTTTTGCATGCACTCCTGGTTGTATCTGATTTTTGTATCTCGAAATCCTGTAGATCCTTGGAAAAAGATGTTTCACGATGATGATGATGATGGTGGGAGAACGAGAGGTGGTTCTGCCGGCTAAAGGTTTTGTATTTGGTGTCGCTCATATCCCATAGACGTCCACTTGCGGAACGACAATTTCACTGTAGCGCTAAGTAAACGAACTGGATGGACCGTTGGAAGACAACAGACAGCTCCGGCGGACTCTGTTGTGTGCCGTCCCGCAACAGTGGTTTATCAAATGAGATTCTAAACTGGAATAGGGCCTGGGCCCACGTGTATTGTATGTGTGTGTGTCTGAGCATCAGCAATAGCAGTGGAACAGCAAAACAAATTTCATGGTAAAATATGTAAAGCAAACTAGTCCTGTGCCAGCACAACACTCCGAATGCATGTGGAAGACACAATCCTTGTCGCCATCACTTCAGACGTCCTGTTGAAGTGGAGGATTTGTATCGAGTCATTTTTAAGGGATCATTGTGATATGGAACCCGGACAGGAGGGCCTGCGTACAAACAGTGAGTGTAATTACACTTCAAGGATGCGTTTTGCCGAAACCACCGCTATGGTGTACAGAGGCATCCATTGTATGTGATGGGACAGATGACATCATTTCAGATGGTCTGATTGTGATTTTTCTCTCTCTCGTTTAACGTGCGCCGGTAGTTGGCTAATGGGAGTTTATGTAGCAAAGCCACAGTTGTCACGGCAGCTGAGAACGGAGGCGTGTGTTCTGGTCCTTTGTTTGGGGTATGTGAAAACTTTGGTTATGTCACCTGCAGGTGAGGTTGTTATGCACAATTTTGGGAGTGGTTGGCTTGAAATGAAACTCGAGGGAATGATATTTACTTGAAACGTCAACAAAAAGCCATAAGGGGCTACATTTTCCAAAAAATGGCCACTTGGCTAAACAATCCTCGCTGTGCTTGTGACGTCCGAGCATGTACTAACAAAAATCATCAATTGTTCGATGGCGTATACGTAACTTTTTTTTTATCGAATGCAGAAGTGGTATTGCAGAAGTATTAACGATACGGGATGAACTTGTGCGCTTTGTTTGTACCGAGAAAGCCCTAGCAATATGCAGTCGAAGAGGGAAATTGGATTTTTTTACCTTTCAAATTGCCTCAGACACATAAAGCTTTTGAAAACATATTTTCTCAAACCTTACTTACTTTAGGTGGCGCTACAGACCAGGGTGGACCTAGGCCTCAATCAACAAGCGTCTCCATCCAGCTCGATCTTTCGTCAGCTGCCTTGTGTGGGTCACCTGAGTCGCGGTCTTTCTCTACTGCGCCGTCCCTCGGGTGCGGATTCCAAAATTTTCCCGGCCGGAGCATTGCTATCCACCCGGTCCACATGACTTAGCCACCTTCACTCTTTTGGCTAAGTTGATGTCGCTATACAGCCCGTAAAGTTCGTCATTGTATCTCCTACTCCTCCCCTATACATTGGATGATGTAATGGAATTTGATGGTGGAGCTAGTTTCACTTCAGAATAAACGATAGGTGCCCAGTGTTGCACTATTTCTTCGATAAGCTTCCAACAACGCCGTTGAGAAAACAAACATTCAACTCTTTCTGGAAGTTTTCTGAGGTAGCCACCTTCAGGATTTATTGAGTTCACATGTGGATATTAAAAACTTCCTACACATTCCCCGAGGCTCCAAGAGGTTCTGAAAACAAAACCGTGACACCAACCCTATTATCCTTTAATATCAAAATTGACCTTTAACTGATTTACGTAGGCTGCCTTCGCATGTCGCAAGTCACTCTAACCAGACCTCCAATCAAAGTGATCGTCATCTATTGACTTTAGCCAAAGACCTGCAGGTCTTTTATGAAATGTTATAAAGGTTGGTGTCACAAACATTTCACTACAGCGTTCCTCCGGAACTCGTGGGTTTCCGTCAAAATCTTATTAGCCTCTTGGCTATTAAAAAAAATCTTCCATATGCACGTGCATACATTTACCATAAGAAAATGGAATCTAATATCCTTCCCACTCAGGACAGCGGTACCGCAAGAAACCGAAGTTTAAATTCAAGTGAATGGGGATTGATGCACGGACGGCTAAATATTCAACGTACATGCACCGAATAAAGTCTCCCTGAAAAGAGACAAGAAACATCATATCCACCTCAGAGACGTGGGTACGTTTAGAATTAGATGGCTTGAAGCGATGGCATGCCATCTACCTTGAATAAACCACCGAAAAGAAAGCAAAGCTGAGGAATGACGGATGGAAGGTCGAAGGAGGCAACAACAAAAAAAAACACACCAGCAACAGAATTTTCAGATTCGTTTCGTTACGTTTCGTTTCGCTATTGGCTTAATCGATGTCCTGAAAATAACACAACTCCAGTTAGGTGTTTGTTTTCCTTTTCGTTTGCAACTTCGTGCTGCGCTTCTTGCCTAGATTCCAGCTCCATTGCTGTAGTCCGCCGTAACGTTGTCGATTTGTTATTTCTTTTGTTTTTATTGGTATTTCCTCGTGTTGGTATTCTGTTGTTTTTCGTCCTTTTTAAGGTTAGCAAAATCGTACATCGGTTCACTGGGCCGCATCAGTTCAAGCATGACATTGTCTGCATGACTTACAGAGGAAAAAACAAAACAAAACCAGGGTTAAGCGACATAGAGGGATGAGGTCCCGCATGCCAGCATTAAATTGGAATAGCGGTGTGTAGCACACGTATCCTTCCATGTGACCTGCATCTAGTTCTTGTATCCTTATCTCAAGCATCATTGCGTTAAAAATCAGGAAAAATTTATCCATTCAAGGAGAACAATTTCAACGATTAAACAATTCCTGTGATTATCCTGAGATACAAAAAAAAAAAAGAATGAAGAAGGGCCCCGTGAATGACTATCAAAGAGCTCCGAATTGCCACAGTCCATTGCGTAAAGTAACGTGTCCTTCAAAACAGGAAAACAGAACAAGAATACAAATGGAGAACCAAAGGAATGTCAGTTGTTTTCAAATGTCTTAAGGATGTTGAGATCCTTCAATGCAATTCGTGACGTTTGAAGTTGAAGTTTAAGATGAGGTAACAGAAGACAAAAAACAATGCAAACAGCGACAGGGACACGTTCAAAAGGAATAGTTTTGTGCTCCATTCTTCTCTGCTTTCTGTCATGCTCAAGAAGCATCCAACTACGAATAAAATGTATTTGTATCCGCTGTAGGTATCTTTTGGATTTTGCTATTTTTTTTTTTTTCTCCTTCAAGATGAAGTAGTAAAACTTAACAGATCGAGGGTAGACAGATGGAACAGCGCACCGGGGATGGATGCGGATAGGAATGTCTCTAAGGATAGAATTTTATTGCACGAAGAAAAGTAAATTTTTCCTCTTAAAAAAAAAAAGAAATTCTTAATGCCGTGCTTTTGTAGTGTGTCTTTGAATTATCCTTGAAATGGAAGAAAGACAAAAGAGGAGACACCAAGGCACAAAGCTACGAACACAGTGCCCACAGTTGTAGACGATGACGATTAAATTTATGAGATGCCTACTGATATGTGAGTGTAGTTTGGTGCTTGGCTATGGCCGCATAGATACACACACAAAAATGAAGAGCTCCTTCGGGAGCGGAGCTCTTCTGGCTGAGCTCATTAATTAATCATCAAATGTTTATATATCTCTTTAAATGCCACAAGGATAAAATAAATAGATTTCGTGTCATTGCGTGGGAGGCCCGCATGGGAGGTATATCATTGCGAAGATAAGTGGGACTGGGTCTTCATAAAACTGGGAATGCATTAAACTACAAAGGATACGAGGGAAGTTGGCATTTTTGTCAGCAAATGCATACTCAGCGTTTGATTTAAAGTCTGCGTAAACAAGTTCTGGTCTCAAGGGGATGGGAATCACTTTCTTGATTGGGAATGGTTTTAGGCAGAAGTTTTGCTATATCCTTAGAAGGATCAATTCCTCAATGATGCATTTGTTCATTGCAAAGTTTTGGTAAACGCGTCAGGACCCCTTTTAGTCCCTTTCGACTCTGAGTGTGTCGCACTGCCGTGAAGGTCTCGGTAATGTCAATTTTTCGATTCTAATTATTGTTTCACACTTTTCAGCATCATACAAGACTGGATATTGCCTCTATAGGTAGTCGTCTTTTTTTGCTAAAGATAGGCCTTCTCACTGTTTCCCAAGAGGTTTCTGCAATTACCTGGCATCAGCGAGAAGCTTCTACTAGGAGTACTGTCAATGCTTTGGTGTCCCGAAAAAATGTTTGTTGAATGCGGCTGGGCCTCGAACCTCCGCAGCGTCCAGCGCAGTAACCCAGTGGCACGTAGCTCATTTGTTTTTTTCGGGAAGCTCGTCAAAACATTCGTTTGTAATGTCAACTTCTGTGGGACATGAGCGCATATTAGACTAATGTTGGTAAATAAACCCTCGATGCAAATTGTCATAAGACGTTCACATTCACTTCAAAAGCTAAAGCTTGTCTCAGCCTGCGGCATGCGATAAGTCCATAAGGCTACGTCCAACCTGTATAGAGTAGCATACGTGCATTTTGTTCCGTGTACAAGGATCTTCAACAGTACAATCATTCATATTCCAGATTCGTGCTCGCTACGGAGTATATTCGCACAGTAACCACGAAGGCACAACCGCGAACCTGAAGGAATAATTCCATAGTAAAAGTAAACAAGGTGTCCGGTTAAATTCCTAAGGAGATCCACCATCATCTCTTTCCCAAAATCTTGACTAATTCTTAGAAATTCTTATCGGCTTGAGCGAATATATCGCATTAGTATTAGCCCAGGTAGAGATTGTATCTACCTTGTTGTCATATCAGGCAAACAAAATCACCGTTGCACCGTTTTGCTACCGCAGTTCTCGTGACCGGTTTGTTGCTTGGGCGGGAGCTGATGTCGACAGGTGTTGATCTTAATTCTGGATAGCTGGTCCTTCGTAGAATCAACCTGTACTCATGGTACCCATTCGACGGATATAGAGTTTCAACTACCTATTCGCCCAGATAAAGTGCTGTTACCGTTACGGGAATTTTTTTTTGATGTCATTGTCTAAGAAATTATCTAGGGTCTGCTGTTATTTTCGTCTATTGGTCAACCCTCGCGCTTATAAGTTGAGCAAGTCGAGTTCATGTCCTTGATTGTCTTACGAATCCGATCTTTTGGCCCATTTGTTACGTGTTTTGGTTTTGGTCAGACTCTAAGCCGGAAAGAAAGCTACTGTCCCTCGTACGTATGTAATACATACATTTGTGATTGTCCAGGTTTTTCTTGTATCATATCAGTCTGCAGATATGTCATTTTTTCTAAAAACATGAACAAATCGAACTGTTCTTGCTAATCTCTTGAACTGGTTTCATAAAATTCAAAGATTTCACAACTATCAGTCGTTCCTTAACGAGGTTAAGCGTCCGACAGCCTTATGAGGAGCCCTTTTCTTCAAAAACATCGACCAACGGAACGAGTTAGGACTATCAAGGTCGAAAATCAGAAATTGACTACAAAGGGCTTGTTTCAAAACATTTTACAGTCCACCCATCCATTAAAGCACGATAATGAATAAAAACTTCCACAGTCCCGAAGCAATGTCCTGCTTCAAACCTCCAATCGCTGGTGCCAATAAAAAAAACCATTTGCTATCATCTCTTAATTCCCTAGTCTCTAAACCGAATTCAACTTCACCGAACAAAAGAAACAGAAAAAGTCCCACCACCACAAGAGGCATGACACCTTTTCAAATGTAATTTATCATCACACGTCCGCACCTGTGCGATATATCCCATCAAAGGGGTTAACACTGACGACCACGACATCGAGGACAACGAGTACAACGTCTTCCTAGGTTCACTGCCAACGATCCGGTTTAAATTACATCGACTGTCATTTTATTGTCTTACAACGAGACGGGTCCTTTCACACTCGGCTAGAATGGAATAGGACGACCAGAGAAACCCGGACGCTCACAGATGAATGAATCAAAAGTACAAAACCAAAGATACAACTTGATAACAACTCATATTTCCCCCAGGACATGTGCTCGAGAGATGTATTATAGGAGACGAAGAACGAACTTATTTCAGCCATTAGTCATCGGGTCTTAGGACAAACACACACACACTGGGAGAGAGAGAAGTTTGCCATCCTTTTTACGAAGATTACATTTGTCTTGCCGGAAAGGACATGCTGGAGTACCTATGAGCGGGACCCTCCTGCCAATTCCGTCCAAACAAATACACTATACATTATTACAAGTCCCATAATGCTGATTTACAAGGACCACGGAGGAAGGGAAGTGGAAATTCGTAAAAAGGAGGTTTGTTCTAACAATTGGAACATTATTAGACAGTTCCATTGCACTCTCCCCACAGGATCCGAATTAAACTCCCACCAGACCTTTACCGTCATGTGACATGTTCACTTCACCATCTCGGAAGTGAAATTAAATCGTTCTGATTGCCATTCTGGAATTTCGTGGGCGCGTATCCAGGATTCATGTGAACTTTGCATGCGGGCGGGGAGGAGGGGGGGCACAGTTCCTCTCGACAGATCTCCCCAGATGTCTTCGCAAAGGCAAACCAGCGAATTCGATTTATTTACATTGTAACCGCAATGCTGCCTCAATGAAGTTGTCTAAGGGTCGGGCCCCTGCCCGCCTCAGCCCACTGTTATGTTAGTCCTTCACAGCCAATTGAACATGGCAAATAAAAATAAAAGGACGCAGCCGGAGAAGAAAAAATAGGAATAAACCCGACTCGGAGGCAGTGCATACATTACGCACCGAAATACTCATAAATCACAGTCAGTTCGGTCGACTGACAGATTGACAGTGCCTGTGACATTTTGTCTGATGTAGCCTCGTGTTGTCTCCTTTTTTCCTTCAGTAATTCGATTTAAACATGCAAATTTGGGTGGGAAGCTGCTGGTAGCTGGTAGCTTGGTAGCTGTTAGCTGTTAGCTGGTGGCACAGCGAGTTCTCGTCAAACAGCAGATTGTGTGTGCCGCACGAAGGAAGGACGGATGCGCGACGACGTCAATTATCGCCTTGCGGAATATTTCTGCGTAATTGTGCGTTCTAGTGAATGATAACAATTTAATAAGGATATTCTGGAATATTAATGATGCGTTCTGACAATGGTAATTGTGCCGTTGGGGCTGCGATTAGGTCTTGTATGGCTGGCGGGGGTGGGCGAGTTATTTGTTTTACACCGCGGTGACATCTTGAATTCAATTTATTTTTGAGACAAATTCCAAGTTAATTTAGAGATAAACGTTCGGTTTTTTGGTGTGGGAATGGAATAACGGGCGGGGAGGGCTGGTTGTAACAGTTTGTTAGGATGGCATTTTTAGTGGCTCCCCAGTGATTTGAAAAACAATTTATTCCAACTTCAAGTTGCTTAAGTGAAAGCTTAAATTTTGCATCAAGATGAACGCTGCCTTTGGATCTTCCGCAATCAGAATGAGACTTATCTATTAAAAATGGCGTCTACACGGGGTGGTAAGACCAAACATTATTCAAGCAATAATATGTCTCCGCCAGATAAGCCGATAGACAAATACTTCCGGGTGTAATAACCTCACCTCTTGTAGAGTCAGTATGGTAACATACACAGAGGACGTGATAAAATTGCCTTTTAAAGTGGCAAGTGGCACAACTCCTCGTCTAGTAAGACGATCACGTTAACAATCTTATCTTGGAGATGTCAGCGATCCAAAACGTAGATGAGAACAACGGCCCAAGAAAGCAAGTCCTCCACGGATATGCATTTAAAGATGTGACACATACCATCAGCCGTTCAATTTTCGCCTATGGATCATTAGTCTGATAGCCCGCGTTGAGTAAATGCTACCATCACTTAGGAGCATTCAAACAGCAAAAGTAGCCTAAGGCTCTAGGGTTGCGTCTAGTTATGTAATATCCCACTCGTTCTGCTACATTTCTTCTCTCTCGACCAGTATTATGTTAGGGATATTCAAATATTTCGGATGTAATGCTGCCAAACCTGACAGTGGCATAAATATCCTTAATCTCCTGCAGAGTCTAAATGAGTTCGCAAAAAGTTACTTTCATTGCTGATGGTATGTTTCTTACTTCTAAGATGATATGGTAGCGTACTACTCAAACTGGTGAGCAAAGTAGGGAGAGAAGAGAGCTCCATGTGGTTCATCTTAAAAAAAAAAATAAGTAAATAGCTGGCGCGACAGCTCGCGCAGAATGAGCCAAGGCCTAGCTTCTCACAACCGCTCATGTTTTGCGTTTTACATTTTTTGCGCGAATGGAAGAGAAGCTCTTTCATGACGAATTATACTCTCGGAGGCATGTCATTCCCCGACGAGTGGTTGTGCCGCGAAAAATGTTCGGTGGACATGGCTGGGGCTTGAACCCACGCCGCCCGCACAGCATCCCAACGCACTAACCACTAAGCCACTGCGACAATCTTAAAAGTCTGCCGAGTATCTTTTAAGAGGACCTGCGTTACACACATATATGACGTTTTGAAGTTTTACCTTTGTTACATACGTTTTGCCTGTTCAGCACATCAACCTCAGTCGGAGAAAGGCCAAAAACCTATACAGCTTCTTGCATTCATTCATGTCATGCGTGTAACATTAAGAAGGGACCTGCAATTTAATGAACCCCTTGAACGGTGAATAGAAAAAGTTCATGATAATCGACATGCTGAGGCTTGTACCTACATATACGCACTTCCCATGGCTGTCCAATAAACCAAGCATTAAGCCACAGTAACCACAAGATGTTGCTTTTAGCACGAATAACAGCAGTGTTACCAATGACCACTGGATAGCTATCTGATGGCGAACTATCGATGAGCGTAGACTGAGTCTAACTGCAGGTGCGAAGCTGAACACTCAAATCTTCATAAAAACAGTTAAAAGAGTTTTTATGCATATATACAAAACTTTCGACGGGAAAGGTTAAAGTCTACAGTCAGACGAGGGAAGAACTTACATGTGCTACTTCGACATAAGTTAGAGTCAGTCAGGGATTTGGAACAAAGATGGTAGCGGAAGAATCCTAAATGCGCCAGCGACTTTTTTTTTTAGCGGCCCCTCTTTCTAGAATCCACCATGGACTCGACCTTGCAAGTAAGGTGCAGTACCGCCGTTCGGGGTAACTACGTAAAACGAAATACACATCAGCCTCAAACTACAGCGTGTCTTAGTTCGTCCATGAACTACTCAGCTCCCGAATCGTGTGAGTTATATGAAGATCTGTTTGTGGGCTTCGTTCACATTGATCAAATAGACACAATGATTCAGCTAAGAGAATCAGAAGAACACAAAGACCGAATCTCTGTCACAAAGATCAATGAATCACGGATCACAATTGCTTGGTAGCAATTTGTAAGCAGCGTGCCTGGAATCAAAAAGTACGAAAGGCTGCTGTTTATTTATCAGAATAAAAGAAAGCGTTTATCTCGGATTAGGTTCATTCTTCAGGTGCGAATGGAAAAGTGAAAGAAGGACTCACGCCCTAAAGGTTTCGTACGTTGGGTTTTCAATAAATCCTATTTTGGCCATATGAAACTGCATGAGTATATTAAAGTGAGTTTGAGGAGTCTCATGCTTCTTCAGTACAGCCTGACTGTCACTCATGAGTTTTGAACCAAACTCCAAGTGTCGCAAAACCTAATGTTTGAAAGACAGCTGCCAATTTGCCCAAATCACTGGGATACATATCGCCTTCTTGACCACTTTTAAACGGGTTAAGTCCAGTGATAGCAAATAAAATAATTTGTTCAGTGGAGCAGTCATTTCAGTAAATATCTACTTCTCTCTTAGTCTCATTTAACTGCCATCTTGGCAGTCGCTATGGTCGTTTAAGGTGGCTAACTGATGGACATCTTTCGACTCTCAATTTAATCATAAATGCGCCCTTTTGCTCTCGTGACAGGGACCTGTTTAAATGGTCACCATATTACGCTTTTAACTTCTTAATAAAAGAAACGTTCAAATACATAAATAAACTCGTTAAAATGGGATTAACGGATTAACGCTTTTGTACCCAGCTTCTTCGAAAGTTCTCTCATTATTTGTCTTATTGTGCAGCAGAAGTTCTTAAGTTCAAGGAAAAATTACTTAGGGTTTAGGTTCAGAGATATTGGATGTTCAATACAGGGAGTAAAGTGGGTGTGCAACATGTTCTTAGACAGATGATTGTCCACAATTTGTTCACTATTTTGTTGACTAAGCCTTGTGGTTTTCGTAGCCAGAAGCCTGATATGCGAGTAAACATAGGTTTCAAAACAATACATGTGAAATCAGCTTGTTGTAATAGTTTATCCACCCGACAAAACTAGACTCAATTCTCAATTTTCCAGTCGTTTACATTTCTCACTAGGTACCCATCCCTTTGCATGCTCATAGAAAGCATCCAATTGATGCCAACACTTGACTTTACGCACTTCCCAGACCATTTTGCAGTCCGAACCAAGTGCAATCCAACTTTATTTCGATTGTCCGCACTCTTTGGATTTCACGAGACCCCAGTGCGTTCCATTTTCACCGACAAGCAAACTTTTGCAACATTTCCCAACACTCACCGAGACACAAACATCAATTAACAAATATTGTTTCCTCGTGCGCACAATTACACACCCGACAAACTGGTCCCCACTCGGCAGCTGAAATACATACTTGTTACCAGCATCCCGCTCTCGTAAACTCTTGCTGTTTGCCGAAATTACTTCACTTAATTCCAAACATGGATATGAAAATCTGCTTCACATCCGCTCCATCATCCCCTTTTCATTTAGCGTGGGGCGCCCATCAAATAATCCCACGTTCCACAGCCCCCACGGGGGTGCTGCTTGCCATACGGAACAATGAAATCAAACGAAAAGCAACAAAAGGAAGCAAAATGGAGCAAAAAAAAATATATACATATATATCGCACGGAATTAGTTTTTGCGAGCAACTCACACCGAGCGACTAACACTTCTTTCATTTTTACGGAAAAGTAGGAAAAACCTTTTTATGATTAACGGTAATTATTTGAAGATGTTCTCGGAGAGGAGAAAACTGCAAACACGCTTTTTCCATTACCTTGAACACAATGCGGAACTTCCGGTGTGAAGGTGGCCAAATATCCTCTCGTACAATGATTTTCCCTATTTTGTGTTTTTTTTTTTTTTTTTTTTTTCCTTTTTTCGGTTTCGGTTTTCTTCGCCTGCTTCTTCCTTTTTGTGGCGTTCATCCTTTGCTAGGATTTTAACCCCACACTCCGATCGTACAAACACACACGCCATTTTTTGCCCGTTGCACAAGGCTCACACATGTGTTTTGGTTCCCAAAACTCCTCGTCCTCGGGGTGAAGGACTGAAATTGCCAACCAAAGTTCAAAACCTTATATTGGTCAATAAAATTTCGAAAGTTCCTTTCTCTCCTGTTCACTTGGGTTAAAGTGCTTTAGCATTTTCCCATCGTACCGGTTGTACCCGGCTTCGGTTAGCCCTCGATGTTCGATTTTCGATTTTATCGTTCGCTTCGGTCGGGTCCTGCTTCTCGTTGTTGTTGTTGCTGTTCCTGCTGCTGTGATGTCCTGTTGTTTGTTGAAAAAACTTTCAACAACACGCAAAACACTGACCGAGTAAACCAATCATCCACTCACAAAACCAACGCAGGAATCTTCAGCTTCACCCGTCGTGCTCGTCGGGTCGTCCTTAAAAAGCAAAACAAAGTGAGACTCTGAATTTATGAATTCGATTTGTAGAGTGTTTTTGGTATTTTTGGTATTCTCTGTGCAGGTGGTGCCCACCTCCGTTTTAGGGGGAGGGGGTGAAATGTAAAATAGGACTTGGAAGTTGTTTCGAAAGGAGTGCGAGCAGAAGAGCACCAATTGTGAGAGCAATTTGATGTCAAATAAAAAATGTATAAAGCCGCAATGTGTACGTACAGGGCAGATACAGATTCACCCCTGGAGTATATGTAGGTGAAAACACTTGCAGTTTTGGGAAAAAAGTTGAGATTACCGGTGGATAATGAGACAATCTAGAAGGCGGTGGGTGGATGCTACTGTTTTCAATTGCCACCATGCATAGCATAATACGTGCGGCAAGACGGGACACGTTTACAAATTATTTGTAAAGAAGACTGTCTGCTGGTGACAATTCTTTGACGACTTCAACGACATCTCTGGTAAAGAGATACGAGATCTAATCTGTTCTTTAAAATCCACAGGCTGGATCTAGGCATTCCCGTCTGTCTCATCTACCCTTAACAACACACATCATCAACCAGTTCACACGAGTCGTTGGAACAGAAAGCGACATCTTAGTGCTACTTGGGTTCTGGTGAACCGCCACCTTGGTCTGGTTTCCGTTCTAAGCACTTGCGCGCGCTATCTTCAGCATCCGGCGTTGTACCTTCGGGTAAAATTATAAGACTCTGTGGACTGACGCAATTCATCGATCGATATCGCTGTTGGCTTATACAATTCGTCGATGAATTTTCTTCTGAAAAGGTATTAATACGAACAGGACTGAACACCCCATGAACATCCTCGGATAAATTCCATATTTTAAAGTGATACAGCAAGACTGGGTCTCCTTAGTTGTTTAGGATAGACTCCTACAACTTAAGTGCATTCTCAACCTTAAAAAAAACTGTGATTGGCAGCGACTCCTTTGGTTTGTGATGAAATGTCGTTCTCGGGGGTAAAGCAGAGCCAAGATAACCAAAGTCTCTTGGCTAAGGGTTTCAAACAATATAATCTTGTACGTGACGCTAAAAAGGTTGAGACTGCAGTTAGCTTAACTTATTCTTTGGTAGACTGTGCCCAGATTCCATTCATCAGCATACATTGGTCTGACTAAATCCTAAAAAATGCTCTCTGGCGATAACTTGCAGCTGCTTTCACTAGCTCGGCTGTTAAGTCGTTAAGGTCCTGCGGAATTTTTGACTTTTTTTTTTCTCTTATAAAGGTGAAAATAATCAAAAGCCTGGGTGTCGGCTCTAATCCACGCAATAGACTTCTATATTTAGCCACTACGTCCCATGGCACATGACGTTAAGCATTTTATCATGGTCAGGTAGGTTTGATGCTTTTACTCCTTAACACTTTTACAATTCTTTGCATCTTGTTGACTATATCTCCTGTTCTGTTGGCTTAAAGCAATCTGCATGGGTCACTAGACGGTCTGCAACCATGCAGAAACACTGAACTTTCCCTTTAATACTTACCGCCGCAATTCC